>OY987305.1:28330494-38330494 GCA_963920635.1 Pseudeuparius sepicola
CGCAGTGAACGTTTTTCAACTTAACCAGATAAAACTTGAACTAAATATAGCTACCCACTTAGCTATCAAAATAAAACAAAATATGTATATATAAAAAAAATAAAAGCTCTTAGTGCTAAATTTAATATAAACAATATTATAAAACTACAACTCTATTCTATAATTTTTACGGGACTAAGACAGCGTACAAGAAATCGAAAACGCTTAAATTGGCCGATGGTTGTGGAGTATAATTCATTCTCACTCAGTTTCACCCAACAAATATAATATTAACCTTCTCTTAAAGTTTTTAAGTGGCAACATGGTTAGGCTATAGGACAATGTATTATAAATTTTGGAAGCATTATAGGGAAAGTATCTTGTATAAAGTGCTGTTTTGTGTTTTGGAATCGCCAAAGTTTTGGAGTTTATAGTGCGAAAGCTTGATGTGCACACATGTAATCACTTGTGATGTTGTGATGACGGGTGGTTAGACTGTTGGTTTTTAAGAAAAAAAACCTACAAGTAAAAAAAAAATACAAGAGATGTCGGTGTGTCAAGGCATCAGCACGAGGAAAAAAGGGTGTGAGCTCGTCCTACACGAAGAGGATGCTCTAAGGAGTTTTTGCCGAAGTGTGTCAAGACATCAGCACTAGAAAAAAAGGCGTGAGCTCGTCCTGTATGAAGAGGATCCTGTGAGGAGTTTTTTGATGAGTCTTCGTGGTGGTCAACCGGAGAGTTTCTTCATACCAGGTTATCAAACGCTAATTAAGAAGTTGATGGTGAAACCTTTTCAGATCTATATTTTATGCAACCAGGAAAACTTATCTATATTATTTTGAATACCAGGTAGTTGTTTAAAGAAAAGGTTGTCGTAAAACGCATTAAATTATGGCATAATAGATACCCATCTTCCAAATGAGGATTTCAATTCGAAGATAACATCTTTCATATATATTGTAAGTGTGTGTTTTGCAAATTTTTCCCTCGGGAACGATCAGGGATTTAACTGATCGAAGCGTCGTGTTAAATTTAAGTCGAGATGAAATTTTTTGTGTCCAACCAAAACGAAAAACATTCTTATAATTTTAATATTATAAGGGACGATGTTCGATTCGTACCTAAAGTAATAACTTGGCCTGGGAATCACTATAATTTGTTTATAAATTACCACTGAATAATCGCGTAGAATAGAATAGATAAATAAACAAATAATAAATCAACTCATTATTATCCTTGATTAGCCTGCTGATTTTTGCTGCTCGCGGAGCGGGAAACTAGGGGAAAAACATCGTGTGACGCGTTTTTCGTGATGTGGATGGGCGTGGCGGCCATGATCGGAAGCAGGCGGCACTATTCGCAAATTTGCTGCGAAGTTGCCGGTTTAGCCTACGCTGGCCCTTGTCCCGGAACGGCAGGAAGGCAGTATGTCGAAATTATTCGATGTTTTCTACCGACCCGCGATTGGAGCTAGTATTGTCTCTTTGCCGTCGCTGCGCGCGCGCGGCAAATCATTGTTGACGACGACTGATACCTACCGTGAAACCAAAACTTTCCAGGCTTTTCACCCTGTATTACCGTCGGCGGTGCTTGCAAGCAAATCGGTAACGTCGCAATTGATTTTGCAACGATACCGCGCCAACGGGGCCGGCGAGGCCGCGGACGCGTTGCTGATGGCGATAACCGAGGTTACGCACTACGCAGACTTCTCCCCGGTGCCAGGCGTTGCTTTCTTTTACCGTCGCTAAGTCTTGGTGGCGATTGATACGATGAACGGTGACCCAAGCTGCGTACCTGTTACTAACTACCGTCGCTGCCCGCGAACGTAGCGTATAATAATAGGGGATTGATAATGGCCGAATGTTGGTGGGGATTGATACGATGAACGATAGCCCAGGCTACACAGGCTGCCTACCTGTTACTAACTATCGTCGCTGCCCGCGAACAGAGGGTGTAGTAATAAGGGATTGAGAAGGGCGGAATGATAACACAGGCTGCCCAACTGGTACCTGTTCTTAACGTCGCTGCCCGCGGACGGCGTGACCTTTTGATTTTATTTATTTATTTATTATTTATTTATTTGCCAATACACATAAAAAAATATCAACAGTATACAAGTATCTATAGGCAAAATAAAAGATAAAAGATATAGAAATCCACATGAGCAAAGCTCGCGCGTGGCATATACATACCCCTCTAATACAGTAATAATTACTCACAAACATCAACCCATAATATACATATATAAAACCATTATTATATTTAGTGATACAACAACCCCAATTACCAAAACAATCACTCAAAACACGAGTAAAAGATAACAAATTTGAGTTACTCATGGAAAATTAGGACAACATAGATGCCAACAACCACCAGCGTACAACGAAAGGGAACCAGTGTTAGCTGAAGTACCCATAATGCATTGTCGACTAGGGGTTTATACTGTTTATGCCTTTTCATTCTTTATATGTTTCGAACATTTATTATTTGATGAACCTCATGTCTACCTTTCAACATTAGCCAATTTCCAACAGAGAGTTTGAACTTTTTCGGTATGCATATATTTTTCAAATAAATGGGAATGAGGTTATATATCTTAGAGGCCATGTACAAGAAGGAACGCTGCCCTATGGTCTTTGCCATTCTTGGTACGTTCGCACCCTCCTGTACATAAGTTTGAGTACCCATTTTTGAATGACTCCCACCTTTTTCATATGAATCATTGCAGCACTACCCCATGCCAGAATACCATACATCAACTGTGATTGCACCAATGCGTAGTACAATATTTTTAGATGGCGTATGTCAAAAATATCCCTATAAATTCTAAATTTAGGTAAGACACAACGTATTTTCTTGACTACGGATAATATATGATCTTTCCATCGTAGATGGGAGTCGATTATGATGCCAAGATATTTCATGGAATATGTGGATGTTATTTGTATCTTTTCAAGTCCGTCACCCCGCAAGGTGATGGTTTGATAGTCCGGTAGGTCTTTCATGAAGTACGCCAGTGCTAAAAATTTGGTTTTCGCGTAATTCACTGTAAGCAGTTTAGTAGAGATTGCGACTGACACGACACAGTGAACGATATTCAGGCTACTCCGGCTGCCCACCTAATACCTGCTATCGTTTTCTTATTACCGTCGCTGGAAGCGAACGGCGAGTCTGTGTGTTTGCGTGCCATGTCCAAAGAGATTGTCATTTGGCGATGTCACCGAGAACTGTCCGATCCCCAGAATCACCAAAAAACCTAAACGGGTGGGTAATATTTTTAGATACTCACTTGCTTTGTTCCCTATGAACACGCTTTTGTTTGTCCGCGTCGGTCGACCCGGTATGTTACGTGGTCTCATGGCGACGTAGGTACGTCGAGACGCGGATCACCGCGCGCAATGAGCACATAAAGCACAATGAAATGGAAGAGCCGAAGAGCCCAGCAAAGGGGCATCATGGCCGACGGGTGGTGGGGAAAAAACGTTTTATAACTTTAAAGACTGTGTGCAGTAGCAGTAAACAGAACGTACTACCTGGCATTAAAAATGACGTCGAGAACTGCACGCCGAAATATAATCCGCACAAAAATTGCATTTTTAAAAAATAAATTAATGGAAACTAAATGAAAAGCGACAAATTGCATTATTTAATTACTTTAACAGTAGTAAATGTCCAAAACCTACTATTTATATTCTTGGTAGACACGCAAAATAATTTAAAATATAATTCGAAATTTTGTATGTTGGTGAGTTAATTTTGTCCAGTAGTATAATATATAGTTGTTTTTGGGTACGGTACTGTAATTTTAGTATTTGTTTGTTTTCTAAGGTATGGGGCATATTTTGATTTTGATGTTATAATTTAATATGATAATAGATCTTCCTTCATAACGGCTGTATTTATATATCAATGAAGTAAAATAGCGGGTATTTCAGCCAAAATCATGTGCAATTTATTCTTTACAATGAACCAAGCTTTCGGCCATATTTTTGGCCTTCGTCAGGGCTAAAATAGTGTTGGGTAAAATATATTATTAAGTAAGAATTACTTATATACTTACTTAATTATATATATACTACAGAACGTACTACCTGGTATTTATAAATGATATCGAGAACTGCACGCCGAAATATAATCCGCACAAAAATTGCATTTTTTTTAAATAAATTAATGGAAACTAAATGAAAAGCAACAAATTGCATTATTTAATTACTTTAACAGTAGTAAATGTCCAAAACCTATTATTTATATTCTTGGTAGACACGCAAAATAATTTAAAATATAATTCGAAATTTTGTATGTTGGTGAGTCAATTTTGTCCAGTAGTATATATAGTTGTTTTTGGGTACGGTACTGTAATTTTAGTATTTGTTTGTTTTCTAAGGTATGGGGCATATGTTGATTTTGATGTTATAATTTAATATAATAATAGATCTTCTTTCATAACGGCTGTATTTATATATCAATGAAGTAAAATAACGGGTATTTCAGCCAAAATCATATGCAATTTATTCTTTACAATGAACGAAGCTTTCGGCCATATTTCTGGCCTTCATCAGGGCTAAAATAGTGTTGGGTAAAATATATTATTGAGTAAGAATTATTTATATACTTACTATTGAAATGAATATTGAAAAGTTATGATCCTAATGGATATAAACTTCCAAAAATGGAATAAATTGTTTTGCTAATATTTTTGCTGTTGTATGGTTGTTATAGAAATTTGAAATAAAAGAAAAAATTCATATTATGAAGTAAGTTATTATTAAGTTATTTATAACTTACTTCATAATATGAACTTTCTTTTAATTAAATATCTATAACAACCATACAACAACAAAAATATTATCAAAACAATTTATTCCATTTTTGTAAGTCTATATCCATTAGGATCATAACTTTTCAATATTCATTTCAATAGTAAGTATATATAAATAATTTTTACTCATGAGGTGCCCCGTAGATACCAACCAATTTTCTCATTTTATTTTATCAAATAACTCGATACAATGTTAGCTACTTGCCTGAAATATTTCTTCTAGAAATTTATCGGGTTATGATTCAAGCCGCCGAATATCGGATCATTAAGTTGATCGAAAAACCATGTTGTTTACATTGTGTTCTCCGAAAAACATGCTCCAAAACCATGTTTGTTTATATGTTCTATCCGCCGACAAACACGAGAGCGTCTAGCGAACACCTTCAGATTCAAGAATCAAGGCGAAAACAATGTCCCAATCTGATATAAAAGAGGGTTACTCCCAAACGAGTAGGAGTAGTAGCAGATCTCCAGTTGCAAGGCGAAGTACTGCCCGAGACATTATCAAGCGTCCGATGTCGCGCCAGCCATGAGAGGGAGTCGTCGCAGACCAAGTTGTAGGGTTAACTTTTGCCCGAGAGACCAACGAGCGACCGATGCCGTGCCAGCCATGACACCTACACCAAGAACCAGCAGCAAGTACCTTCCACTGTCCGTTGATCTAACCAAAAATAAGCGACTGAATTTTGTTTTGTAGGGTTTTGTCGCCTTTCTCTTTCAAGTTAATTATTTTATTTTATTTTATTTTGAATGCTATTAGTGTTTACCTGGTGCATCGTTTATTTTTAGGGATTTTTATATTTTGTCATATTTTAAATACAGTTCAGAATATTTTACGCTAAATTTTGGGTATTTTGAAATGCGATTTTGTGACAATTTCAAATCATTTTTAAGAATTTACATATTTTTATTATCATTTGTGTGATCAGGATAACTAACTTGTGTGCCAAAATTTTGGATATTATTCTTGGGATATTTTGAGCTACATTCACTTACTCTTTTCTGCAGGTTTTGTCATCATTTTAAGCTATAAGCTATTATTGTTCGCCACCTAGTTTTGGAATCAGTTAGTATTGTCGATTCTTTTCTGTTAAAATTATTTGATAATATTTTAATAATACAATTTGATCCCTGGTGTGCGTCCTCATATTATTTTACTGTTATTCGTAACTTTTATATTTTATATTCCATAGGCGTACCTTTTAATTTTTTCAATATATGTATTAAAATTCCCCTTTGTTTCCCTTAATCCTTAGACTCACACCAAAAATAAATTAACTTGTAGACCACCCTGTACATACCGCTCAACCAACTAACATCTAACAATGGTGGCGCTCCAAAAATGGTGTCAGGTGTGGGCTCAAAAGGATTTTAACGGTTAGGGGTGGGTTGTCAAATTTGACGGAAAACTGGAATTTAAAGAAAATTTGTCAGAAATTTAGAAATTGTGGGGTCAAAAGGATTTTAACGGATAGGGGTAGTGTGGGAAATTTTTAGAAAAATTTCGGAAAAGTAAAGAAAAAAATATTAATAATATTAGTATAAAATTTTGTGGAATAAAATTGCGGGGTCAAAAGGATTTCAGGAAAAAATTAAATTGTCGGGAAAAATCAAGAAATATTTTTATAAAAAATCTGAGGTGGAGAAAACGATAACGATTGTGGGGACAGAAAGATTTTAAAGGAAGGATTGTTAGGAAAATTATCGGAAAGGTGAAGGAAAATTTTAAGGAAATTGTGTGGTGTAAGCGATAAACGGTTTAGAAAATTAGGTGTTAGAAAAAGAGAGGCTAGGAGAAACTATTTAAGGGTGAAGAAAATTCCATCCAAAAATAGAGGTAAATAGCCAAGAAAATTTAGGACTTATTTTTATTAAAGAATTTTAAAATGCCAAACGAACAAGTGGTGGTAATGGCAGGGTAAAACGGCGCGGTAGGCGAGGTAAGGAGAGAAGTAACCTCGAGATTATTAATGGGAATCGAAACTGTACCAAATTATGATGGGAGAGAAAAGTGGAAGAATGATTAGGGATAATCGAGGAAACTGCGTTATTGGCAGGTTGGTCAGAGGAACAAAAAGTAACTATTGTTAGGTAGCACCAACCAATTAATAGAAGAGGAACCGGAATTATAAAAGACAACGGATTGGGCTAAATTAAAGGGTATTTAAAAAAAGCAATTCGAAGTGTTCATAGACGCGAGGCAGAGATACGGGGAAAGCTGTCTCCAATTTTCGACTAGGCTTAAAATTTTAGGAAACAGAGAGGCAATAAAATACGCGGAAAGAGAATCTATAGAAAGGATTAAGTATTAGGCCATTTCAGAATAATAGGGAATGCCGAGTGTAGAGAATCGAGAGAATAAGAATGAAACAGGAAACGCCAGGCTTAACGGAACGAATACTAGTTGCCATAAGTGCGGGCAAGGGGGACACCTTGCGCGAGACTGTAGTATGCGTAAGGAAATGCAATGTCATTTGTGTGCAAAACTAATTGCTACTTTATCAGAATTTAAAACAATGCCACGGTTTAATGGGTGTTCACTTAGTACCCACCGAAAAATGTGCCCATGTTATTGTAGCGAGACGTGGCCTCGAATCCTGTATCTTCATGTTTTAGGTATTTTTTCCCACCATACTACATTGTAAATCTTGAAAATTTCCTGCGAGGTATCGGTATCTTGCACATTTTTCACATTTTTCACATTTTTAAAATTTTCTAGTATGCATGACAGCTCTAAATAAAAAAAATTGAAGTGTTAAGAGAGCACACAACAAACCATGGTTTAGGTTTAAAGCAATCAGTTTTGCCCACAAATTTCATTAAGAATTTTTTTCGGTAACTCTTGAAACAAAAAAGTTACATGCCGAAGAAATTTCGGCGATTTTCGGGATTTTGAAAAATATCTCGGAAAGTAGGCCATGGACCTTAAGTGTGTCTTTACGCAAAGTTAGCTCATCAAAAAAGCAATTTTTTTTTTTTCAAATAAAATTCTCGGAAAAATACGCATATTTGTCAAGATCGAGTGGCCCTTTTTAAATAAACACCCTGTATTTTTGTCAGTAACTTTTCGAGAACACACTGTATATCAATTCTGAAGCTAGATTCGGATTCTCCAGAGAAAACTGCATCATTCGGGTTTTAAGCTGGTCTTTTTATTTAAAATACTAAGGATATAATCGGGCTTTATTTGAGACACCTAATATATCCTGAAAAAGTTTATCTTTTTGCAATGCGAAAAACACAATTCTATTATACTTAGAAAAATAGTTATTTGTGTAACTAGTGCAAAAAGTGCATATTTGTTGCACGAGGCATGGAGTTTTCAGCTCCAGACGCAGTCGAGGTAACTGATGGACAAACTTCATTTCCAGTGATTTTCTGAATTTTGTTTTCTTCATTGCCTGTGAAGGTCTGAAGGTCTCAAGTTCCTCACTTAAAACTCTTTTTCGAATTGTTGTGAAGTTACCGGTACTTGGTTCTCTTTTCCAGAATTTGAGCAGCTATTTCAGTCTTTTTACAAATGGACTCCTCAATGGAGCCCTCAGCTATACAGTTGAAGATTTCCATCCTCCATGGCATTTTAATGACTAATGCTAACTGGTTTGCCCCAGATTCCACAAGCAATGTTGCAGAAGATCTGCGAAAACAGTGTCCTGTGTTTTGCATTGGGTTTTCAATCTTTAGGTATTTTGCAATATCACTTGGAATTTTACTAAAAGTATTTACACCAACAGCTTGAACGGAGCATTTTCCGTTATAATATCTTATAAAAAATCTAGTGTGACTGGTAGACTGGGAACGAAGGCATGCATACTTGAGATACATTTCAACAAAATTAAAACTTCTAATTTTACCGCTTATTAACAAATAATAATGATCGAGGTTTGTTTATCTCACTATCGGGAATTTTCACAGTTATGACAGAATCCATGTCATTAATATCATTTATTGGTAATTTCTGTAACTCGTCTCTGCTGCATGCTTCTGCAATGCCAAATACTGCAACTATCTATAACAATACACAAGTAAGTACCTAGGTATAAAGTTAAAAATCGGCCAAGTGCGAATCGAATTCGCACACGAAGTGTTCCGTACCACCCTAAAATATTTAACACTACATATTTTTTAAAAATACTTTATTAAAAAATAAAAAATAAATAAAAAAAGCTTGTCCCAGAGCGTGGTTTCGAACCACGGATCTCTGGGTTATGAGCCCAGCACGTTTCTACTGCGCCACTTCGCTGTTCGATATTAGTTAGTTGTTAGCCGTCTCATTACTGTTAACGAAAATTAAAAATATTACAATAATTATATTATTTGTTGTTATAGCGGCCATAGTGGTACACACTCTGTGAAAATTTCAAGTTTCTACCTATTACGATTCAAAAGATACAGCGCTATAAGGCATAGTTAGTGTCCCGTGGGGTTTTCTAAAATATTCTACGAGATTTTACACAAAAATACAGCGCGCCCGTACCTGAAAAAGTCACCCATGGAATAACAGATGGGCCTCTGAGCCCTCAAAGTCTCAAATCGCTACGAAATTTGAAAATACCCCACACCAAAACAATACCAAATGTCAGTCGATATTTACGACAATCGGGCGTGCGCCTCGGCCATGATGTATATAGTACGATCCCGGGGACCTCGCCAAATCGCGATAAAAAGCGGCTCAAACGGCCGAACGGCTTTTTTGATCGGGGGGCCCTCTGGCAGGCGAGAGGCCCATATCCGTCGGCGGCCCTAAGCAAAAATTGAACTCGACCGGCGCTCCTCCTTCCAATCGCTAACCATTTTTCCCAAAAAAAAATGGGGAAAAAATTCCGGGGGCCGAACGGCTCTCCCGATTCGGACGCCCTTCAATAGGGTTGTTGCCCGTGAGCTCGGACGGCCGTACGCCAAATTTGGGCTCGAAATATCGAAAACTGCGTCCTGCAGACTATAGAGCATAAGTACACGTATTACTACACAGGAGCGGGGTCATAACAAGGCCTATGGTCCGGCAGGGCCGGTAGGCGCTTGTTATAACAAGAACGAATAATAGGCTAGAATTCAATATTTATAGAAAAGACTAAACTTGCAAGTTTTAAATTTTTAACACAGATTTGTAAATTACTTCTTAATTCAGAAAAATATAATATAGAAAAAACTAGGATAAAGAACATAGCCCAGGTCAACGGTTACGAGACAAATATGGTAATAAAGTTAATACACAAATATAATAAAAAACTTCAAAATTCCACTAAGTTTAGGAAAGAACCGGATAATAATACTAAATATGTTTCAATTCCGTACAAACCGCGGTTCACGAAAGGTATAGAAAAAGTGTTTAATCATGCTGGACTAAAATTAGTATATAAATCTTCAGATAATATTAAAAACCTACTAGGTAACCCCAAGGACAAAATTAATTTTTAGAAAAAAGTGGAATATATGAAGTTAGCGGTTCAGATTGTAACCAAAAGTATGTTGGACAAACTAGAAGTTCCATAAAAACTAGATTTAACGAACATATGGGACATTTATGCTTTTTAAAATAATCATAGAATAACAAGAGAAATATTAAAATTAAGTGCCTGATAGGAGATATTATATGCTTATGAAAGTCTGGAAATTTCAAAATGTAAATTCAGTTTAAATAAAGATAAGGGGCCAATCCCCTACACCCCTTATACATGTTAATAAACTGACAGATAGAAACTTAAGAATAATATACTAGGTAGTTTACGGTATAAATAGAATAGGTTAGAAATAAGTAGATTAGACTTAATCATCTCCTAATGATGCTAACATGGTTAGCGAATCGCGCGTCGAGTGTAAAAAACAAAGTGTTGGTGTGTGGAGTTAAGCAAAAGAGGTATTTACATGATTACAATTGCATTTCAAAATATTAAATAGGCATTCAACACACATTAACTCTGAATAATGTAATAACACATAAATAATATAAAACATAAATTGGCCTATATTTCTACTATTTTAGTCACGTTTCCCTTGATTTTTAAAAAAGAAAATAAGTGGAACAATAAACATAATAAAGAATATTTAACATCTTGCCAGATGTTTTTTCTACAACTTTTTAATTATTTTTTCATATTACAGTTTCATTCCTTATTCACCTACTTACAAAAAACAATTTTTTTGTATGAAAATACTTATTTTTTAATGCGAATAATAGAATCAAATTAATTTATTTGCTTTTTTGGCACTTACTATTTAAAAAACAAATAAATTCGTTTGATTAATTTTTTAATGTTTTCTAATTTTTAACAAATCTACAGTGAGTTTTTTTTGGATGCCCACTATGGGGATCTCGGAAACTAGCAGAGCTAGAACAAAGGTTAAATGGGGAAAGAATTGCAGTTTTGAATGCTCAATCCAATGCCCCTTTTGGATTTTTAAAAAAGTTCATGGCTCACTAGATATTTTAAAAAGAGTGATTTTTTGCTATTTCATCAGATCTCTGTATCTCCGTTTTTTCTGATTATACACAAAAACTGTAGATAATTTGGGGCTTAATAAGATAATCTAATCCAATTTGTTTTATGTTGTTTGTGATTTTTGAGATATGACATAAACTTGTGCTTTTTTAAATGTAAATCATAGTTGGCTGTAGCCTTATCAAATCGGCCATTTTTTGAGCTTTCCAAAAATATATACTCGGCATAGTTATTATAAAAAATAAAAGAGCTATGGCTAATTTTCTGATTTTTTTTTTAATTTTCACATAGTCAGCCATGGAATATTTTCATAATTATTGCGTTCTATTTTATAATTAGACATACTGTCAACCAGAGAAAATAAGATCGGGTCCTAACATATTTTAAGACAAATTCGGAAAGTTCATAAACCTCAAAATTATTGCTAAATAGCTAAATTGCAAATCCAACTTTTCCGTTAATGGCAAATCGAACCATATGGGGCGATTGCCCGCGAACTGCTGACTCGGTTTCCAAGGTTTAAATACCGGTGGTCCGCATTTCGGGGGATCAGTGATCGACGATTGGTTCCAGGCACCCCGGTTCGTGCTACACTACTCAACTTACACCTCAACACCTCAACTCTACTCACTCAACCCTACGGAACGACGACAGAATACTCTTCGGGATAACGACAAGATACTCTGGTTGACAGCCGGTGACTTCTCCCTGGTCGGCGAGCGAGATGTTGGACCCACCAGTAACAAGCATTGTTCTAATGTAAGTCTGTGTATTTTACTCACTTCTGGGAAAGGATTCTATCTCCGTACAAGGTATAAATAAATATTTTTAGTTTTGTTTAAATACGTCTCAATAATTATTGATCTACCTCTGCTGCTCACCCCCGGTCACGATTCCAGTCGTGACATATGGTGGAGGCGCCGGGTATCGAACCCTTACTGCAATTGATAATAATATCCTCGGCTATTACCCTTCTCTTTAATTTACCCATTTTCGGATGTTCACCTCGACCTCTGAACAAACCGGGTGGTTCAATTTTAAAGTTACCGATCTTCTCTTTATGTCCATCGATTGAACAGAATCCATACTCTTTCAGTAATGCCTCATTTTTAGCTTTCAGATCGGCCTTTTCCTCTTTCGTTTTATTCCTGTTTTTCTCCGCTACGTCCAAGAAGTATGCATGCATCTGTTTGAAGTTGCATTTATTGAGATCGGTGATTTTCTCACGTTCCTTCGATGTCATGACAACGCGCCAGTCTTTAAAGGAATTTCTGTTGAAAACACTTTTTGTAGTGTAATCGTGGTCCAACATTTTAGCATAGAAACCGGCTACTTTTTCAGCAGATTCAGAGAGTTTCATTTCTTTGCCATCATAGTAAAATTTGATATTATTAGGTAGGGGCTCGTATTCTGGTGCAAATACAGGGCCCTTGTGTTCCAAAAAGTTCCATTTTTCACCATCTTCTTTCTTTTCTTCTTCCCAGCATTTCCATACTTCCACCTCCTCTTCTTCCTTCTTCTTCCTTCCGCCCTTCTTTGGACTCTCCTGTTGCTGGGACTGCTCCTGCTTTACTTTGACCTTTTTCTCTTGTTTCTTGTCTTTTTTGATGGATTTCTTCTTCTTCTGTGGCTTGAAGTCTTCCTCGTCCTCTTCGTCCCAATCGCGTTTCTTATTTTTTTGTGTTCTCCTTCTTCACTTTCTTACGCGCGCTCAGCGGTATGTCATCGTCATCAGATTCTGGTTCTTCCTTGTGCTTGCGCTTGCCACTGCTCACACGGGATGCCAATGGAATGTCTTCTTCTTCATCACTGTCCTCTTCTTTCTTAGGATTGAAGTCTTCATCTTGCGACTCGTCATTGTCTTTTTCTCCATTTTCTTCTTCAGAACAGTCAAATTTGGGTTCGTTCCTCTCAAAGTGACTAAGGTTGTAGTCACAACTGCTAGCCTGTGATAAGTTGTTGAAGTTTTCTTCTAAAGGTTCGTCCTTCATAACTAATTTGTCCTCATCATCGTCTGAGCTGACTTCTTCTTGTTTGGATTGTAGATATTCTGGCTCGGGCTTTATTTCAGGTTCGCTCTTTACCTGAACTGAAGTATCGTCTGCACTGCTTTCGGCTTTCTCCTTCTCTTTCTTGTCTCTATCTTTCCTTTCTTTATCTTTAGAACTGGAATGATATCTGTCTCTATCTTTGTCTCTGTGCTTATCTCTCGAGCTACCGCTACTACTGTCATGCCTATCCTTATCCTTTGAGCTCGAAATATGCTTATTCTTGTCTTTATGTTCGGATTTGTGGCTCTTATGCTTGTCCGAATAACCGTTGATGCCATTCACATGGCTCACGTCGGCGATCTCTTTGACCTTGTTGCTCGGGCTGAAATCTCCTTCAATTTCTGTACTCTCTTTAATACGGTCCCTTTGCCCTACTGTATGTTAAGGTTTGTGTGGAAGTCTGTATTTTAGTCAGTAAATTTGGGATAAGGATGGCTGTGCTGTTAGAATTTTCTAGAATTGATGTATTGTCCAAGGTATTGTTTATTCATTCAGTTGAATATAAGTGATTGCGAAAAACTAATCATGCCGCATGAATAATAGCAAAAAAGATTCCAAATAATCAAATTTTCCGATATTGCATATTTATACATTCGAGTGAAATTAATTAATTGACGACAAATTTATGCAAGTACTTTAGTAAGCAAAACTTTACCAGCGTAATTGTTTTTAAAGCGGAATTTCATAATCAATGTAAGAATTTTATTTTGTTAAAGAAAAAGGTATCATTAAAAATTAATCTGTACAAATGTCAATATTGGCAAAAAAGATATTGTGTCCTTAAGGGAATCTGATTCCTTCCGTACATTTGTGAGAAAAATCAAAACTACTAAAAAAAATCAAATATGCTTCATGTTTAAAAAAAAATCTTTCGAAAAAATACATGAACTAGAAACTTGAAATAACTTCGTTAATTAAATAAAAAAAATAAAATGAAATAAAATAAAAGTCGACTACTCTTGGCACTTATTGCAAATTACCAAACATCGAAACCGCGCCTCCACCATATGGAACAAAAACAACTTACCAAACCAGTAATAGTACTTCAATGGACCAGAATGGACAAGTACTTGACCCTCCAAATCCACTACAGAGGTCAAAGATTAACAGCTGCATATTAATATACTATCGTAATATGCTCCTGCCCGAAAACGCAACACAAACGTTTCCGCACCGAAATTCGAATTCAAAGTATACATAGCAACGAGATAAAACAAAAGTCCCGCAAGTTACAAAGAAGATGTTACTAAAAAGTTTCAAGACCGACGCATCGCATAACTAAGAAACTGCAGAGAGAAAATTCAAAGTAAACAGAATTACCGCACTTCGCTGTTATACAATATCTACGCTAAAGGTAACACAAGACAACGCGTCATAAGGCGAGTCAAATCAACACAGTCAGAGGTTGCAACCTAAACAAAAATCCAAATTTCGAAACAACAATTCATCAAATTATAATCATGGTAATGGTTACAGATGAAATGCAAATCAGAAGAAGAATTTGGGTATCCCTAGGGTCCGATGTTACCTCTGCCAGCACGTATCTACAACGCAAGCGTGTGAACCAGCCTTGGGAGCCAAGAATGCAGAGAGTACCGTCCCAAGGTACTCTAATGTTCAACAATTCTCCTACCGACCAGCAGGTGGAGCCGAGGTGACCACAAACTGATTAATAAACTATCAAAAGTGTAAGTGCAAGTGCAGTGGCGTTCTCGTTTTTAATTTTTTTATTACATTTATAATTTTTATTTTTATTTTTTTAATTGTATTAGTAGATAGGCTATGCCGGTTCTAGCACACTTTCTCCATGTATTTCTTATGGGGCCCAAAACGTGGTAAAAACGTGACCAAATTTCTCCGACGCGAATGCGCGAGACCCCCCGACTTTCTCCGACCGAAGATGCCCGAGGGGTTGACCCCAGCGCGAGGTCATTGTCAAACCGCCAGCCCGCGGCGACGGTTCGAGCCGCCCAGTGTCCAACCGCGACCTTCAAGCCGGGGGTGGACAAAAATGGCCGCGATTCCACCCAACTAAATCATCAACCTCGACGATTATTCTGCCGGTAGACCCACGCCCAGAAAATTTTTTTTACTCCGAGTTATTTTTGCGTTTATAATATGCAACAAAGTTTTGTTATGACTTGTCTGGAATACTGAGAAATCACGCGGCAGCCGTGACCTTCGAGATATAATATTACACAGCGAGCTACCGATATCCCCGACTTTTTTCGAGAAGCGCTTTCTCTGATCCAAACACATGCAAATAAAACTATACGCCAACCTATTTGCGCCTGGATAAAAATACCGACTTTATTGTTAGAGAATATTATGTGGCCTGCAGAAATGCAAGCTGTTTAAACATCAACAATGTATGTGGAGAAAGGTGCTTTTTTCATGTCAATAAAATTCCTCGGACAATGCTGAAATAAGAACTGACTGTTAATGCAAGTATGTGTGTTCTAGAACGAAACACCCAGCTACGGTGTAGAGAAGAAAGTCATGTAAAAAAAAAAATATACTGATTTATGTCTTTTTCATAGGATTCACTTTAATATTTCAGTTTGTTTCTCTGAGAGGGGACAAAAAAAACAGGTGTCCAAAATCAACTAGATACAGGTCCGACAGGGGGCAAGAAATGCTACTGAGCCAGATTTCGCTCAAAACATAAAACACTAGCCCTTTGCACAAACGTGACTAATATTTGCTAAAATCAACGTCCCAGTTCAATCTACTTTGTCCTGGTAAACGACAATATTTTGTATATACCAGGTGTCAAACATTATATTGCCTACAAAATACGTCATATACCGAAAATTGTTGTAAGTAAAAACCAGATGTCGAACTTTCTATTGTCTACAAAATATGTCATAGCTGAAGACAAGCGATGACCTAGCTTGTCCCCCAAAAATGATTTGCTTCCAACTATAAAATTAAGTAATAGTTACCAAAAATTGGTTAGATGTATCCAGCAAAAAGTATCTCCAGAGGAATATTACCAAACATTTTGAATTACGTTTCAACTGATTATATAGCAAGAAATTTAGCAAATCCCGATGTCAGATATATTAAAAATCTCTGAGCACCGGGTGCTACCAAACATCTCTGCTTCAATGATATACAGTTGCAAGGAATATTGGTAATAAAGCTCTCATAAAATGCTACTAGAAATAGGTTCTAAGCTGAGGGACTTACCTACCCTCCAGCGGCCAATATAAATTTAGAACGAAGTCTATCAGGTTTTTAGCAAAATCACTTTTACAGGCTCGTATAAAAATTATAATAACTAGATTTTTTTTATTATGAACGGATATTTTTATTGAAATAAAAAAAAACATGTCCATGTTTTTGTTTCATAACTGCCCTAAACTTAATATATTTTATTAGAAACATTTTTACAGATTTAGAGGTGTTCCTGATTGTACATTTTATGCAATTTTCCGAGGTGGAATTTTGTGTATATTTTTTTAATCAACCCATATACTGTAAATGAATAACTGCGAAAAAATTCAAGTGGTGAATCTTTGAGTGATTCTAAGACTAAAAGTCAAAAACGAAGCGAGATACGAGAATAATTCAAGAGACAAAAAAGTTGCATTTTTAGTTGCTGAATGCGAAAAAAAGTTTTAAAAAGTCAGTGGCGCACATTTTTGTTTTTACAAAATTATTGGTTAAGGTGCCCTCGGGACGCCACTATACTTAATAATTTTAATCTAGTAGGGGCTAAATTAGCCTATTTCTACCATAAATACCACTGCCAAATTTCAACAAAATCGACTAAAGGATTTTTAAAATATTTACGAAAAAGCGATTTTGAGAGTTTGACACACTGTATCTTGAAAAGGAAGCATTACCGGCCTATGTTTATATAAACTTTTCGTCTTAGAATCACTCAGAGATTCACCGCTTCAATTTTTCGCACTTATTTATTTACACCCTGTATAGTTGCAAAAGAAGCAAAAGTTGTAAGTTACGCAGCAGGCAAAAAGTGAACAAACATGTTTTTTCAAAGCTAGCACGGCGCCGCAATATTGTCTGGAAACGCGATACTCTTATTTACCGCCTGGAGACCTTCTAGAATGTACGTTCACACAATGGAGTCTAAGAAAAAATGCAATGTGTGCATTACAGCCAGAGCCCCGAAAAAACAGATTTTTCTATAGCCAGTTGTCGTGGCGCGTTGCTGGATGCTGGATCGTGGACTGTTAAGTGGCGAGTTGCGAGGTGAAAGTGAATTGTGTGTGAGTTTTTGGAGTACCGTTTTGGAGTTTTATTCGTAAGTCAAGTAGCTAATTATACAGGGTGTCCGGAAATTACGTGCACATACAGAAGGGGGTAATTATTTGGCCCATTTTAAGAAAAAAACTTTATATAGACGTATGTCGTAAACGTCCTAACTTTTGAGATACAGGGCGTTGAAGTTCAATTTTTTAAATTGAATTTTGGCTACATCTCCCGAAATAAACAAGCTGCTGAACTGAAATTTGTCACTGCTATGTTTTTGGGGATGGAGAATAAGCTGAAAATGTCAGTTTCTACGTGTCTCACAGATGGCGCCACTTGCGCTGTTTTGGATCGTGCTTTTACTCGTAACTTTTTTGAGGTTATCTTTTTGGTCTTGCAGATTTATCATTTTAGTGCACCTTTTTATTCTACAACGAAAAGGTACTCTTGCTTCATACGGATAAAATCAACCGTTTGCGTTGAAATTGGCAAAATGTGCGCCAAAACACCTGTTGACTCCAATGTTCGAAACATACAATTTTCACCGACCGCTTTCAAATGCTACAGATCAACTGTACGTTCAAAATGAAGAAAAAAATCGCTAAGAAGAATGCACCAAAAATTATTCGCGTTCAAAATGGAAAGGATTGAATTTGACAAAATTTGAACACCCTATTTCCAGAAAACCAATGGTGTTACGGTTGATTTAATCGTTATGAAACAAGAGTACCTTTTTCTTGCAGAATGAAAAGATGCACTAAAATGATGGACCTGCAGGACCAAAAAGATAACCTCAAAAAAGTTACGCGTAAAAGCGTGATCAAAAAACAGCACAAGTGGCGCCCTCTATGAGATACGGTGAAATTGACATTTTCAGCTTATTCTCCATCCCCAAAAACCTAGCAGTGCCAAATTTCAGTTCAGCAGCTTGATTATTTCGGGAGATGTAGCCAAAATTTCAATTTAAAAAATGAACTTCAACTATCTCAAAAGTTAGGACGTTTACGACATACGTTCATATGAAGTTTTTTTCTTAAAATGGGCCAAAGAATTACCCCCTTCTGTATGTGTACGTAATTTCCGGACACCCTGTAGGACAGTTTACAGTTACGGAAAATACACACAAATTTCGTCTTATTGGGGGGCCTTTTCACCCTAGAAAATAAGCATTATTCTGATTGGTTGAGCGTCTCAAAGGGTGACTGGGGGGTGTTCATCCCCAATTTTTTCAGTCGTGTTGGTCTTGTGTAAGGCGAAGTCGACTTTTGTGAATTAACGAATTTCCTACTACGGTTAGCAAACAGTGGTTGTTTGATTTTTTTTATCTGTCATTGCGTGTTCCTGTAAAAATTGCAAATTAGCATTGAGTCTTACGGAAAACACACACAAATTTCGTCTTATTGGGGGGCCTTTTCACCCTAGAAAATAAGCTTTTTTCTGATTGGTCGAGCGTCTCAAAGGGTGACTAGGGGGTGTTCATCCCCAATTTTTTCTGTCGTGTTGGTCTTGTGTAAGGTGAAATCGACTTTTGTGAATTAACGAATTTCCTACTACGGTTAGCAAACAGTGGTTGTTTGATTTTTTTTATCTGTCATTGTGTGTTCTTGTAAAAATTGCAAATTAGCATTGAGTCTTACGGAAAACAAACACAAATTTAGTCTTATTGGGGGGCCTTTTCACTCTAGAAAATAAGCTTTTTTCTGATTGGTTGAGCGTCTCAAAGGGTGACTAGGGGGTGTTCATCCCCAATTTTTTCAGTCGTGTTGGTCTTGTGTAAGGTGAAATCGACTTTTGTGAATTAACGAATTTCCTACTATGGTTAGCAAACAGTGGTTGTTTGATTTTTTTATCTGTCATTGCGTGTTCTTGTAAAAATTGCAAATTAACATTGAGTCTTACGGAAAACACACACAAATTTCGTCATATTGAGGGGCCTTTTCAGCCCTAAAAAATAAGCTTTGTTCTGATTGGTCGAGCGTCTCCTAGGAAGAGACTATAAAACCTCAATTTTTTCAGTCGTGTTGGTGCTGTTGTAAGGTGAAGACGACTTTGTGAATTGGACAACGCATTTCCTGAAAACGTTAGCAAACATTGGCAGTTCAATTTTTCTGACGTCATTAGTTTCCAATATTTGTAAAAATTGTAAATTAGCATTTAGTCTTACGGGAAACACACACATTTCGTCTTATCGAGGGGCCTTTTCAGCCCTAGAAAATAAGCTTTGGTTGATCGTCTCGTAGGGTGAGACGATAAAAGGGTGTTCATCCCCAATTTTGTCAAACTTTCCTAGAAACGTAAAACATTTTTCTTGGAATTAGTTTTGTAATTTTGTATATTGCTTAAAGGTTTCCTAAAACGTAAGCCAATCAGTCTATGTAAATTTTCCAACGGTTTATTTAATAATTTAACCTAGTAACCCCTATTAACCTTGAAGCAAACCCAAAGCAAACAAATTAGAAAAAGTATTACTTTCTAGGTTAACCTAAGGAGAAGCACGTCTACGACGCCGGTTGGTGAGATAAAAAAAAGGACAGTTAGGGTGATTTTTTTTTTCAGATTGGGACGAAAAACACAAATTTCGTCGAGACCTGTTCCCGGAAATAAGCTTTTTCTGGTTGAGCATCTCGAAGTCTAAACTTAAACCATGCCTGCGACAGCTGTACTAAAGGCCTTATACTTAAAGATAACTAGTATATTGAGCCTACTTCAATCATCTTATAGTGGTGAAACTGTGCAAGATGGCCTGCGTCAGTGTACCAAGGCAGTTCGCCATATTAAGCACCAACTAAAATCGGCAAAGACCGTAGGAGAGAAGCAGAAACTTATAACAACATTGGCAAACGTGAAAACCCTGCGAACCCAAATTAAACAAGAAATTAAACGAGGCGCTGGTACAAAATCAAGAAAAGAAACAGCAGAAAAACGTGTCAGTTGGGGTGATTTGGACACCGCATTTGCCTGCCGTATTCGCACTGGAGTCATCTCTAATATTAAGCACAAGGACCCCGGCGAATTTCTCAACGACTGCTGTGCGTTGTTCAAGCGTCGTGTTGCCAACGCGTTAAAAAAGGAAGAAGCAGTCAAAATAAATGCAGTGTTCGGCGGACTATTTGTGCTGGAGAAGGCCGACAGGGTTATTGAGGAAATGAAATATTTTACGACATCCAACGCGCCTGTCTACAGAGATACCGACTTAACTCAATGGTTCAAACAGCACGTAGCAACGCCGATTTTGTTGCAGCTTGAAGAATTTCAGGGAAGGGAATCTGGTTGGGCACTAAAAGCTATTGTGAACTTGGGGGTAAATATAAATAAGTTTACTCCCCTGCTAGGATCGTCATACATAGAGCTGTCTGAATCAATCAAGGCGAAACAGGCGTGTGTCAACGTGAAGAATGTGGATGAACTCTGCTTTGCTTGGGCTGTGACTTCGGCTCTGTATCCAGTTGAGAAAGACCCCCAGCGAATAACTAAGTACCCCCACCCATCGCCTATTTTGAATTTGGATGGAATACGTTTTCCAATGACCATTAAACAGATCCCAAAATTTGAAAAACTGAACAAAATGTCCATAAACGTTTATATTCTGCGAAAGCAACGAAACATGCTCTACACCTTGTCTATTTATATCACTAAAAATAAATTAGTCAAACATGTTAATCTTCTAATGGTACAGAATGTTTATTATGACGAGGATAATGAAGAAGGAAGTAATGATAGCTCATCTATTCGTTATCATTTTTGTTGGATTAAGGACCTCTCTCGTCTAGTTTCAACTCAGCTGAGCAAACACGATGGAAAAAAATTCATCTGCGATCGATGCCTACATTACTTTTATTCTGAGGAAAAACTAAAAAAGCATTACGAAGATTGCAAAAATATGAACGACTGCAAAGTTAGGATGCCAAGCGAAGATCGTAAACTCCTTAAATTTACTAATTACAAAAATAAAGAGAAGGTTCCCTTCATAATTTATGCAGATACAGAAAGCCTCCTTAAAGCAACAAATGATAACAATAAATACCAAGAACACGTACCTTGCAGCGTTGGTTACTATATCAAATGCAGTTACGATGACAGCTTGTCGTTCTACAAGTCGTACACTGGGCTGGATTGCATGGAATGGTTTTCTAAAGAACTGAGAGGAGTGGCTGAGGATATAGAGACAGTTTTTCTGTGCCCTATACCGATGGACAGGTTAACAGCGGTGCAAAATATGGGCTTTAGTCTTTCGACAATGTGTCACATGTGCGAAAAACCCTTCACATCAAAACAGAAGAAAGTCAGAGATCATTTCCATCTAACGGGGAAGTTCCGAGGCGCTGCCCACGAAGATTGTAATATAAATTACCAAGACACTTACGTTGTACCAATAGTCTTCCACAATCTATCGGGTTACCATGCACACTTTGTGATTAAGAGCATAGCCAAGGATATTGAGGGGCGCGTAGAGTTGCTTCCTAAAAATAAAGAAAAATATATATCGTTCACCAAACATATTCCTGAAAATCTAGTGAAATTTCGATTTATCGATAGTTTCCGTTTTATGTCTGCAGGATTAGATTCTTTAGCCTCAAATCTTTCCGAGTACCCAATCCTCAGAGGTAATTTCTCTGAACTCCCCGATTGTATGGAGAAATTAGACTGGACTCAACTACCTTTCAAAGAGTGTTTCTATAACAAACTCGAGGAGAGATCTATATATCAAAAAGAGTATGTCCATGCACAGAAAGTGTGGAACGAATTTGAGTGCAAAACTTACATGCAGCCGGAATTTGGAAATAATTGCACTATTTTATTTACAGACACAGATTCATTAATACCTATACGAAATTCGAAACAAAGATATTTATGAGGTAATACGTAGAGATTGTCACAAGTATTTTGATACTAGTGACTTCCCTCCAGAAAATAATTACTGCATACCACTTGTCAACAAAAAGGTATTAGGAATGATGAAAGAAGAAAACAATGGGCGTATTATGACTGATTTTGTGGGGCTGCGATCAAAAATGTACACGCTGAAAATTTTAAGAACGAAAGGAGATGAGCAAAATCAGAAGTTGAAGTTGGAGAAAGATGGTTTTACACAGGATGAAATCCAAGAAATTATGAAAGAAGGGGTAATTACTAAAAAGATAAAGGGCATTAAGAAGGGGGTTATTAAGAGAAAAATAAATTTTGAGGACTATGTTCAATGTCTAGAGGAAAATATTGAAAAATCTGTAAATCAAAATTTAATCAAACCAGAGAAGCATAACGTATACTCGGTTACACAAGAAAAAATCGCTCTAAGCCCTCACTATAACAAACGATATATTTTACCAGCAAGTTATGAAACACTCCCATGGGGCCATTATTCACAAATGCAAATAGGATAGAATTGTATTTGTTATGAACTCTAATAAAATTTTGGATGGAGGATGGAGGAAAATTATAAGAAAATCACCTGCCAACCATGACGTAAATGATGAGTTTTGTATTTTATGTAATAAGTTAATGTTAAAAACCAGATAGGGTTTAAAGTATTGTTACTAGTTATATAGGTTTAGAAATGTATTATAGATTTTAAATATAATAAAACCTGCGATTCATCAGATATGGTATACTGGTAATATGGATAAAACAATGGATAAGTCTGCAATCACAATGGGATATGGAAACATGGGGAAACTGAGGAGGAGGGTCGTAAATAAAGCAAAGGGAAGAGATCCATCACCAACGAAAATCGCAGTGTCACAGAGACGTTTTGAACATGGAGCCATTTTTCATAAATATCTAGTTAGAATAATTTACTAGTTAACATAAGAATATTTAAAGTTAGAACGTACTGCATTATACATCAATTATCTTTAATAAAATTTTTTAAATAAGATGTTGTTTGATTAAACATGGATTAGGCCTACTGGGGAAACCATGTAAAAAAACGCACCTCGCATTCTACCTCTAGGGTGGTGGCGAAACGAATGCATATGAACCATGCACGACTGCTTGACACAATTTTAAAAAACACCCAATAAAAGAAAATTTTACCTATGATATTTATAACTAATATCTTTTAATTTGAAAATACTGAATATTTTTTCTTTCCATTAAAAAACTGATTAAAACATATAGAACTGTTTTTCCGATTTTTGTTGTTCGCTAAAGGTATGTTGCTAGGTGTGAAACAAAATTTGAAAAAAGATGCTGAACGTGTCGCTAACGCGTTGTTAACGCGTTGTTATCGTTTCGTTAACGCGCTGTTAACGTTCCGTTAACGGGTTGTTAACGCTTCGCTAATGCGTTTAAAACGTTTTGTTAACGCGTTGTTAACGTATTGTTAACGCGTTGTTGACGTTTCGTTAACGCGTTGTTAAAGTTTAGTTAACGCGTTGTTAATGTTCATTAACGCGTTGTTAACGTTTCATTAACGCGTTGTTAATGTTCATTAACGCATTGTTAACGTTTTGTTACCCCGGTGTTAACGGGTTGTTAACGTTTTGTTACCGCGTTGTTAACCTTTCATTATCGCGTCATAATTTAATAGTGATAAAAAACGGATAGTACTGTTTTCAGATTTTTGTTGATCGCTGGAATGTATGCAACTAGGTGTGAAACTGTCTGCAAATTGTTTTTATGTTTGTATTTTTTCCCTCTATAGCAACCTGCAACTGGATCGTTGAAGCAAAGATGTTTGGTAGCACCCGGTGCTCAGAAGTTTTTAATGAAATATATCTGGCATCGGGTTTTGCCTAATTTCTTGCTATATCATCAATGGAAAAGTAATTCAAAATGTTTGGTAATATTCGGGGGATACCACCAAGCGATCGGGATGGATGAGTTTCAATGTTTCCTCTCGGGGTACTTTTGGTAAGTATTACACAATTTTATAGTTGGAATGCCTTATTAAGCAAACACTTTTTTGGGGGACACGCTAGGTCATCGCTTGTCTTACAGCTATGACGTATTTTGTAGACAATAGAAAGTTCGACATCTGGTTTTTACAATTTTCGGTATATGACGTATTTTGTAGGCAATAGAATGTTTGACACCTGGTGTTTAAAAATATTGTCGTTTACCAGGACAAAGTAGATTGAACTGGGACGTTGATTTTAGCAAATATTAGTCACGTTTGTGCAAAGGGCTAGTGTTTTATGTTTTGAGCGAAATCTGGCTCAGTAGCATTTCTTGCCCCCTGTCGGACCTGTATCTAGTTGATTTTGGACACCTGTTTTTTTTTGTCCCCTCTCAGTGAAACAAACTGAAATATTAAAGTGAATCCTATGAAAAAGACATAAATCAGTATATTTTTTTTCTTACATTACTTTCTTCTCTACACCGTAGCTGGGTGTTTCGTTCTAGAACACACATACTTGCATTAACAGTCAGTTCTTATTTCAGCATTGTCCGAGGAATTTTATTGTCATGAAAAAAGCACCTTTCTCCACATACATTGTTGATGTTTAAACAGCTTGCATTTCTGCAGGCCACATAATATTCTCTAACAATAAAGTCGGTATTTTTATCCAGGCGCAAATAGGTTGGCGTATAGTTTTATTTGCATGTGTTTGGATCAGAGAAAGCGCTTCTCGAAAAAAGTCGGGGATATCCGTAGCTCGCTGTGTAATATTATATCTCGAAGGTCACGGCTGCCGCGTGATTTCTCAGTATTCCAGACAAGTCATAACAAAACTTTGTTGCATATTATAAACGCAACAATAACTCGGAGTAAAAATAATGTTCTGGGCGTTGGTCTACCGGCAGAATAATCGTCGAGGTTGATGATTTAGTTGGGTGGAATCGCGGCCATTTTTGTCCACCCCCGGCTTGAAGGTCGCGGTTGGACACTGGGCGGCTCGAACCGTCGCCGCGGGCTGGCGGTTTGACAATGACCTCGCGCTGGGGTCAACCCCTCGGGCATCTTCGGTCGGAAAAAGTCGGGGGGGGGGGGGGCATTCGCGTCGGAGAAATTTGGTCACGTTTTTACCACGTTTTAGGCTCCATAAGAAATACATGGAGAAAGTGTGCTAGAACGGGCATAGTCTATCTACTTGTATTATTTTTATTTTTATTTTTACATTTTTTAAAACAAATTCGGAAAGTTCATAAACCTCAAAATTATTGCTAAATAGCTAAATTGCAAATCCAACTTTTCCGTTAATGGCAAATCGAACCATATCGGGCGATTGCCCGCGAAGTGCTGACTCGGTTTCCACTAAAGGTTTAAATACCGGTGGTCCGCATTTCGGGGGATCAGTGATCGACGATTGGTTCCAGGCGCCCCGGTTCGTGCTACACTACTTAACTTACACCTCAACTCTACTCAACCCTACGGAACGACGATAGAATACTCTTCGGGATAACGACAAGATACTCTGGTTGACAGCCGGTGACGAGCGAGATGTTGGACCCACCAGTAACAAGCATTATTCTAATGTAAGTGTGTGTATTTTACTCCCTTTTGGGAAATGATTCTATCTCCGTACAAGGTATTGTCACACAAGTTTACGTGGGAGACGCGTGGTGCAGATTGAAGACTGCGCGCCTCCACCACGTGTCACAACTGAGTGCCTTCACACGGAGCCTTTACCGTGTGACGCACTACTTGTGTGTGCCGGAGGGTTGGATTAACCCTCACAGCTTGCCGGGATTACTGGGTGCGGGAGTCGCGAAGCGCAGAAGAAAGACAGCAGGTACAAACTAGGGTGATGTTTATACTTGCACTCACAGATATGCCTCTAACAGTATCTGGACCATGACGGGGGTAGCGCGGACTGTGGACCGACGCGACCGATAGTACGTGGAAGTGACCGGGGCGCGAGCTGCGCCCTTGACCCGACGGCGCGGTGCCGCTGCTGACCCACCGACGACTTCAACAGTGCCCAGGGGCGCTGTCGTCTGCCCATCGGAGCCCGACCTGAACAAGGAGGCTACTTAAGCGGGGTCCATTGCCAGGTCAGACCACCGAGGGTGGTCAGTGATCGAGTAGCTGCTAATAAGCGGGGCTTACTGATGCCCAGCCTGTGGCTGGTGCCGAATTTATATTCGCAGATTTTGCCGACTCGGCGATTGGACTTTGATTTATCTAATGTTTATCTTATCGAATAATCCTCGTATGTTTTGTTATTAATTGTCCCCTGTATTTGTATAATGTTATCTTTACTTGTTATGATTCAGTAGAAATGAGTTTGAATGGTTTGGTCATCGCTCCACAGATGTCACTTTGTTGACAGTATAAATAAATATTTTTAGTTTTGTTTAAATACGTCTCAATTATTGATCTACCTCTGCTGCTCACCCCGGTCACGATTCCAGTCGTGACAATACTTCAAACTTTCTAATATTTTGTTTTTAGCTGGTAACAAAATGTAACAAAATAAAACAAAAATTAAAAACTCAAATTCAAATTATAATTTTAAAAGGTCACATTTTAAAATAAAAAAGGTGTTCAAACAATCCACCATTATTATTTATGCAAATATTGCATCTTTTTAAAACTGAATGTGTCGCCTTTCTTAGAGAGCGTCAATATTGGCGTCAATATTGGCAATTGCTTCTAAAACAGCTGCTCTTAATTCAACAATTGCCTCATACTTTATTTTGTACTGTTCCCCATAAAAAGAAATCCAAAACAGACAAATCGGGGGTCGGGGCTGCCAGGAAATAGGTCTATTTCTCCCTATCGAACTATTTGGATACAGCTGATCTAGGTAATTTCTTACGGGCAAATAATTATGTGGTGGAGCTCCATCATGATAATTTTTGTTTTTTGTTTTGTTACATTTTGTTACCAGCTTAAAATAAAATATTAGAAAGTTTGAAGTATGTCTAATTATAAAATAGAACGTAATAATTATAAAAATATTCCATGGCTGACTATGTGAAAATTAAAAAAAAATCAGAAAATTAGCCATAGCTATTTTATTTTTTATAATAACTATGCCGAGTATTATATTTTTGGAAAGCTCAAAAAATTGTCGATTTGATAAGGCCAGGGCCAACTATGATTTACATTTAAAAAAAAACACAAGTTTGTCATATCTCAAAAATCACAAACAACATAAAAAATTGGAATGGATTGTCTTATTAAGCCCAAAATTATCTACAATTTTTGTCTCTACAGTTTTTCTGTATAATCAGAAATAACTGAGCTACAGAGATCTGATGAAATAGAAAAACATCACTTTTTTCAAAATATCTAGTGAGCCATGAACTTTTTTAAAAATCCAAAAGTGGCATTAGATTGAGCATTCAAAACTGCAATTCTTTCCCCATTTAACCTTTGTTCTAGCTCTGCTAGTTTCTGAGATCCCCATAGTGGGCATCGAAAAAAACTCTTTATTATAGGAATATGATAGCCAAAACACGTGTTGTATCTGTGTTTTTTTAAATAAATGTGATTCTTTTCACTATGATTTTTTTTAATGGAAGAAGGAACAAATAGTATTTTAATTCCAATCGCTATAATTTTTCTAAGACTGAACACTAAGTAGGTACTGACATATTCTATTTTGTTTTTTGTGAATAGCTTGGAACCTGCGCTTGAAATAATAGTTACTTATTTTCTTATCACGGTTGTATTTTAATAATTATAGTAGTATAAAGTATTAACACCGTTACGAAATGAGATATTCCAATTTTACAATGATCGGGACATTAATTAATATATATTAGGTATTTTCCATTTTCAATACAAATTTTGAATTAAAAATCATGCCTGATGCCAACTAAGTAAACGAGTCGCAGATAATACTACGGCCTTAAAATTGGCACCTTGGTAATGATTAATGTGATAAAGAAGTTTTTCCCACAAGAAAAAGCATAGTTGAAACACAAAATGTTGAACGAAATACAGTGGTGTCTAAAAAAATCAAGAATTATTAATTTTGTTTTGCTCTGCTACTGCCCTTTAAAGTTTGTAGGTATATTTTTGGGAAACCCTGTATACAAAGGATTTTAATTAGGACCCTTTCCCTGTCTTGGGAATACCTCTTTACAATCCGATATAGCCAGCCTTTAAAAAACGAAATTACTAATTGTAAATTACTAATAACAATATAGCAAGAAACGCTAACAGTCAATGGATTTTATTTGACTAATTTGTTGTGTACGCTTTTCTCAAAAGGGTTGTTAATAAAAGAAATTCGCTCCTTCATGGAGCACCAAAGTTAAAAAAGTTGCTACTAAGGAGAAATGGAAATGGCTTATTTGATATACCTAATAGTAGATTATACCACGAGTCAATAATAACATTCCGAGAGAGTAATAGCCTTTATTGCGAGTAGCATTCCAGAAAAAACACGAATCAGATGGTTCACTCGAGTAATTCTAGAGGACAGAGGGGTACTTTTTATTTGGGCGGTCCCACGGGTGTCAACCGCTGATCAAAAATTTGCCAGATTCATTACAATTCACGGTCACATATACAAGAATTTATTGGGTAAAATTGGTATTGCTTCAGCGACGTCGAAATTTAGTCAGCACTCAAAAACGCATGAAATACCGGTGAAAAACATAGTGATGGTTTTTTTGGTGAATCAATCGTAAAATGAGGCAAATTTTGCAATTTATCCAAATGCTCGCCATGTTCTGTCACTTAACACAAAAACCAGGTGAGAAACGTTATTACGAATT
The DNA here is from genome assembly GCA_963920635.1 of Pseudeuparius sepicola. Taxonomy (NCBI): domain Eukaryota; kingdom Metazoa; phylum Arthropoda; class Insecta; order Coleoptera; family Anthribidae; genus Pseudeuparius; species Pseudeuparius sepicola. Next base: position 28,359,621 of record OY987305.1, read on the forward strand.
TTCATATGTGTGTTATACGCAGTAAACGCCAAATTGGTTGTCAAATGTTAATGATGATACGTCACCCGTACGGCACAGCAAAGTTTAAATTCGGATTCAGCACCCCAAAAAACATACAGAACCGTTTTGAAACCTAACTCCGGAATTTTTTCTTGTCAAAACTACTCTTTGACCGGACTATAATATTTGGTGATAGATATAATAGGTGCGTTCACTAGTTGCCAATTGTAACCCATATCAATAGATTTAATCCTATAGAAACAAGTGGCAATCAAAAAACCGCTTTAAATAAAATTCTTACTGAAATAAATTTAAAATAGAATCAGCAAATTTTGGGCGGCTATATAAAACGGGTAGGGCCAGTACACGTCATTGCTGTTCACTACACGTTGCATACAGCACACCTATTGTGGAAATACAGAAAATATAACCTATTTATGCTGCGATACTTAAGTTTATAATGTGGTAATATGCAGAAAGCAGATTGACGGGAGCGCTCCCAAGTACAGCACTGACGCTAATGAGAAGATGTTCGATTTTTTGTGTACATCGCAGATTTAATTTGGAGGCTATTTACGACCCTTTTTGAACGTCCCTTTTAAGTAAGTTTTATGATTTAATAGATTTATAATAATTCTCACCCACACAATACTCCAAACTAGGAGTACCCTAGAAGAAACCACATGCTTGTGCGAGGGAGTGGGGAAATTACTATTATTTTGTCTTCGTTGCCATTTGCGGCCAGGGCCGACTTTTTTCCCGGTAGAACTACAATGAGTGTAGGGCAATTAGTAAATCACACGGATAAAGCTATTTAAAGCTATTTATGAGCAATACCGTGAACCCACATTTGTCCATCGCTTTTGGCCGTAGCGGTGTTTTTCTTTAAAGATATGTGCATGCGCCTGCCTCGACATCGGTTCGAACCAAGGTCGATTGAAGGCAGAAAAACATTCATTCTAAAAAGTCGGCACCGGTACTAGCGACGCCACCGCTTTTTATACACAGATAAACGAAAATGGAAACTGGGACTTGATCTTTCACTTGCCCCATATCGAAATGTGAAAACAGGTCAAATCGATTATTACAGGATGCTTTTGAAGCTGTTTAAAAAAATCGTAGTAAAGTAAATTATTTTATTTTCCAAGATATTACAAGATATCAAAATGAAATAAAGAAGTTCGTCCTGCTTTGATTTCTTCATATTATTTCGTTTAACAACTATCCCCAAACTTTTAATTATATACAACTTCTCTTTATAACATCTACCAAAATCTTGATAATTGACAATTTTTTAAACTGACACCAAAACGCATTTATCGATTTGACCCATTTTCACGACATGCAAAAGCATAGAAGACGTAGCAAATTTTTATATGTTACTTCGCAGAATATCAAGATATAGCTGGATTTTTTACACTTACAACAATCCAAGGATATACCTACTGTATATATATAAATATATTTAAAAAAATATTTGCAGTGACTATAATTCAATATGATACCTAATAATCACTGATACTATTAACATTTTCCGCAAACTAAATAATGTGTGTCAAAATTCACCATTAGCTAGAATACATTACAAACAAGATTTTATCTTACAGCTTCAGTCTTCAATGATTGTTATTATTATTTAGTACCACCCAATCAGTTGTACCTATGTAACTGTTTGTAAAAATTAAATAAACTTTAGAATTACTATATGTATCGCTCAGTGTTAATTTTATTAGATAGGTATAATATATATGGAACAAATGAGGTAGAGGAAGGTTTATGACGAACTGCTCCATCAATCCCATGAAAAATCCTTTTGCCCCGCGCAAAACCTTTTATGCTAATGCATTTTAATGGCAGCTATAATGTCAACCCTTTAAGTAAAAAAAATCTTGTTAAGAGAATTCAGCAGTTAATGAGGTTGTAAAAAATGTTATGTCCTTTTAATTAGCTGGAAAAAAGCTGGGCAAGTCAGGCATCGCCCCTTAGTGTAGCTAAAGAATGAGTTTGCAAGAACTTTAATGCGAATTAGTTGGGTAAATGAAATGGCGAATGTAGCGAAAGTCGTTAATTAGCAATACTTTACAGCTCGCAGTTCATAGCCGCATCCCACAGGCAGGCTGCAGGAAATAAATCTAACTTAACGTGAAATTGGAAAGAGCGATAAAGTGTGTCATTAGTACTTAGAGCCGCTCAGTGTAATTATCCGAAGAGCGCAGTACCTAGCTGGAGAGTTTCCCAAAATGTTGGTTATCACTTATTTATCTGAAAACGTAGGTATACTAATTGAACGAAATATATTTTTTTATTTAAGCAAGATATTGCAAATACCTAATCGGCATTAAAACGAGATCTTGTTATTTGGGAATCGGTTTTATTATTTCTTCTGACATAAATCTGCGTCCATGATTTAACGTATTATATTCCAGACATACACAGCAATTATTATTTGTCAAGGCACGCCCATGGTCCCAACAGCACTATACTCTGTGTTTTGTCTTGGATCAGCCCTATAACTCTGTAGTAAATGTGATTTGCCACAAACCTGACAAATAGCTAGAACTCTACAACTTTTTGCTCAATCCCCTCCGATTTTGGAAAATTACAAGGAATATTAACACGGCAGACTCAAGAAATAATGAATATTTATCAGCAACAATAAGCATTCTTGGAAAATTAAAATCCCAACGCAAAACAAGAAAAACTGATAGGGGAGGGTGATAAACTCATAGTGTGGTGGGGTTATAGCACCATCTGTTTTCTAAGGGAGATAACTTGGGCCCAATTAATAGGTAAAGTTTCAAATGTACATGCTTCGTCTCGTTAAAGTGAAAAAACCCTTTTTTCGATAATAATATGTGAAATTTTTAAGGTATCTAATGAAGAAATTTCGAATACGTGAGAATTGAGCTAAATTTAAATTCGCGGCCAGTGAATCGGGAGTGTTTTTAGAGAATAATGAGCCATAGGTCGTTTTTTTAAGTTAGATCTTTATGAGTTGGTGGCCATTTTTGCAATTCATTTACACATAGGGCAAGGTGGTGCTGATATCTATGTTCAAAACGCTAGCCCATGAAAAAAAGGTAAAAAAATTGAAGCGTTAAACGCTTCTTCCCATATACATGCGCAGCCCTACGCCAAATTTGGGCTCGAAAAATCGAAAACTGAGTCCTACAGCCTGCAAGTACGAACAACATACATACATACTAACAGACGTCCTTGAGAGAAGCGAGGGTTATTATAAACGCCTTTAAGGGCCGGCAGGGCCGGCGTAGGCGTTTATAAAAAGAGTTATTATATCCTGGAATGTTATACTGTTGTAAATGTATACTGTTGTAAATGTCATAAATAAAATGGTAGAAAATAAATTTTTAGCAAAAAAGTTCATATGAACATAGGATCAAAAACGCGAGTGGACTTCTTCAACGGTTTATTTAGCTATGATATTTGAATTTGTAGACTTTCATTTGCAATGCCCTGTATCCTTCATATTAAGCATTTTTTAAGCTAATGTTCAATTTTTTGCTTAAAGTAAGATTTTTTGCCATCAGTACCCTGTATACAGGGTGTTCACTTTCAAAATGCCCACCATTGGTATTTTTGAAACGGAAAGAGCTACAAGATTGGTTAAATTAGACGACAGTTGCGCATTTTGATGTGTTTCAAGAATCTGAAAAGAAATTTGACATAGCTCACGTGGTTACTAAAATAACCTGAAAAAACTGAAAACTTCCACTTTTTTATTTTGTCCGTAACTTTTTTAATATCAAACTGAATTGAATGAAATTTGGTGGAATTGCGTAATTAGGTACGGGCTTTCGAATGCACTATTCAGAAAAAATCTCTGCCTACTGGATCTTTAGGTGTTCATAACCAAGTTTCGATTTTCTTATGGCGGCCATATTGGATTTTACCACCATTGGACAGAGCAAAAAATTACGAATACAACCATGTATCACAACACCTAATTAAACCCACTTAAATGTCAAATTTCCAATATTTTAAATATTTTGAAGCCAGGCAGTAGGCCATGATTCCGAAAACAATATCAATAACTGTCACCTAATAAACAGAAACGTCAAATTTGATGTCAAAAGTTTATTTATTTAACGTTATTATAATAGGAACAAGAAACTAAATATCTACTAATAAAAAATAGTAGGTACCTATTAAACGTTAACAACAACTCTATTTCAAACCAGCTGCTGAAAATGCTGTCCATTATTTTGAATGCAAAGTAAGGTTCTGTGATCCATATACATTGTTCTCTGCTTTTTTAAAATCTTTTTAACTGGCCCTAACGACAAACCACATTCCCTAGCAATTTTCCTTTGCGATGTCTCTGGATTTAAATGAATTTGAGCCAAAACATTGATTTCACTTACAGCTCCTCTAGCTCTTACAAAATCATTTCTTCTTTTGTTTTGTAACGTCGCATCCGCTTCCATACGCCTACACAACCTTCGGAAAATAGTTCTGTTAGGCTGCCTTCGTTCGGGGTATAATTCTTGATACTGGCTAGAATTACGGTAGTTTCGAATATAAACATTGTACATATCCAATCTTTCATTTATTGGATATTGTTGGGGAATGATTCAATAAGCTTTAGTCACTTAAGACGGTTAACACACAATTTTAAGTAGTTAACAAAGGTTATGGGAACTAACTGACGTTTCAGTTTATTAGGTGACAGTTATTGATATTGTTTTCGGTATCATGGCCTACTGCCTGGCTTCAAAATATTTAAAATATTAGAAATTTGACATTTAAGTGGGTTTAATTAGGTGTTGTGATACATGGTTGTATTCGTAATTTTTTGCTCTATCCAATGGTGGTAAAATCCAATATGGCCGCCATAAGAAAATCGAAACTTGGTTATGAACACCTAAAGATCCAGTAGGCAGAGATTTTTTCTGAATAGTGCATTCGAAAGCCCGTACCTAATTACGTAATTCCACCAAATTTCATTCAATTCCGTTGGATATTAAAAAAGTTACGGACAAAATAACAAAGTGGAAGTTTTCAGTTTTTTCAGGTTATTTTAGTAACCACGTGAGCTATGTCAAATTTCTTTACAGATTCTTGAAACACATCAAAATGCGCAACTTTTGTCTAATTTAAACAACCTTGTAGCTCTTACCGTTTCAAAAATACCAATGGTGGGCATTTTGAAAGTGAACACCCTGTATAGATAATAAATATTAGCTTATCTAATTCTATAACCACGAATGTCTTCCCCAGCGGGACTCATCAAACTAAAGCAAAAAAGCATCCAGCAGGTTGAAAGGTTCCCAAAAATGACTTCTCGTTTTTCTCTCTAAAATCCAGCCATGAACCCACCGCGCTTTGAAACGCAGACGGAAAAGCCAAAAATGCTTTGAGCCTATTTTTCGGAAGTCCAGCACCGCATACAAAACGCACCTCTCAATAGATCAAAAAACTGCACGATTTGATAACATGAGAGAGCTAATATGTGAGGCATATGTTAAATTTGAGTATCCATTTGCTTAATTGGAATACTTGGTAGCTAGCCTTCCATACAAAAGTCGAATTCGCGATGAATGGATGTCCTTTTAAACCTGTACCGAACTGCCCTTTTTACTGCCTTCCAGTGGGCATCAGTTTTTCTTTTTCAACATAAGTAATTATCTTGAATGAATCAGGAATGACCTCAAATGGTCCGGTTCTAAAAGGGGAGAATATTTAGCTTTTAGGACAACTCGGTGCCCTCGGTGGATCACAATACATGTTGGGAGTGGCTTTAATATACAGGGTGTCCCAGTTGTAAATGTCATAAATAAAACTGACGGTAGAAAATCTCATTTTAAGCGAAAAGGTTTATATGAACATAGGTTCAGAACTGCTTAATAAAAAATATAAAAGGTGTGAAAGTTTATCTAAAAAAACAGGGTTTTCCTGAATATCCTGGAAACCACAAAAGGTACCAATCTGCAATTTGGTACGGTTTATAAGAGCGAGAAAGGCAATGGAACAGAGGCAGTGGAATTTTCTTAATTGCACCAGTGGCGTGCAGGCGTGTAAGTTGTACCCATTTTTCGCGGAAATTGCGCTCGCCTATGCCATATTTTAATTATTTATTGGGTTCCTGATGTACTCAATTTCACATAAAAAATAATTCTGGCAAATTTGTTCCAGAATACTTAGATTTTTAGTAACACAGGAAAACTGATAGGTTGCACCAGAAAAATGCGCTGCTTGGGTAATTTTCAATAACCTGTACTTTTCTTATTGAGCGTTTCTCAACTCATGCTAATATCAACTTTTCTGCTTAAAAGCAGTTTCTTCGACGTTAGGTTTAGTTATGATATTTAAAATCATTTTTTTAGACTGTCATTTGCAACGCCCTTAAAATGTAATTCTCTTAAATCAGTTTCAATTAGAACATTTACAACTGAAACACCCTGTATATGTCTCATTGTGATAGATCAAGTCTGCTGCAAGAGTCCTAAAATAGAGAATAAAGGGGGAGTGCTTCTACGACTCTACGTGTATCTCAATTTAAGTAAACATTTGTTTAAACTAAAGTGGTGTGTACATACTGTTTCTATATTTTGGCCATGGGTTATCTCGCTTATTTTTGAAAATAGAAAATATTAAATATATGCTTTAGAGCCAAGCTTGAACTGACAGAATCTCTTTACGGAAAAACAAGCGAAAATCGCATTTTTAACATATATATGACAGTATAAATCGTATTTCTTCCAACAAACGCCTTCTATTTTTAAAATATTTGTCAACCTACAATATTTATTGTCGAATTTTTCATTTTTTATGTAGACAAACTAGGTACCTAATAAAAATTTGAAAAATGGTTTATTAAATAAAAACCAATTCAATTAAAAACGTATTTGATAGATGAATTCCTCGCCCCAAATAAGCCCCATCAGTTATCAAATTTTGTACAAATATTTCGATTTGTTCAAAGCAAAAACACAAAATTTAAACATTAACGGCCTGTATCCCAGGTGGAAGACTGACGTCTTCGCAAGATGTCATTTTTTGGTCTCCGTTCGTCACAACGTCCCCAAAATGTATCTCTTAGACGTCCTAGAGACATCTTTAAAAGCCGTCTTCAAGACGTCTTCAAGACAGTTATCCAAGACGTATCCAGAACTATATATTTAAACTTTTTTTGTTAAAAAATACCGCTGCATATCCAAAGCTTTTGAACTACAAAAATTTTTGTAAGTCTTAATTTTTTAATAAAAAAATTCTACACACCAATATAGGTTTCACATTTTACAAAATTAGAATTGGATGGAGCTCTACAACGGCGCTGCCATTGGCAATTTTTTTATTTTCCCAGGCTCAACATTTCAGGTCTTAATCTCAGTTTTTCAAGGCCTACTACAAATTTTTTTCTAGTAAAAAATGAAGAAAATCATTTAGCGATTTTTTTATTTAAAATCTGACACCACAGCGATAATCAGGACACCCCAAAACCCCCACATTCCAAATTTGAACAAAACATATACATTCTATATAGTGCCAAAGTTTAGCAAAATAGGAATTTTAAAGGCATCTACAGTTGGATGCTTAACAGGGTCACTCAAAGTTTTTATGTGCAAAAATCCAACAAAAAAATATACAAGGTAATTTTTTGGAACCTTATACAGGTCAAAAATCGAGTATATCAAAATCACTCCAAACATTCTAAACGAACTAAGTCTAAAAAATACAGAATCCTGCCAGTCAGTAAGTCCATATGAGTTAAAGAAACAACCAGAAACGGACAGAAAATGTATCATCTTAGATAGTGACTTTGTTGAGAAAGGTCCACTAATTTATATTATTTCTTTATTTGTTGGTTAGCATTTTGTAAAAAAATGAATTACCCACTCTGTTTATTAATATTTTTTCAAAAATTCCACAGCATTCTTGGCCCATATAAAGTTTCATAAAAATGCGCATTTTGAAATGGCGCAGAGAAAAATACCCTGTACATTTTTCTATCGAACCCTTGCACATTAACACTTTGAGTGATCCTATTGACTGTTTTGAACGGATTCCATGGCACACTTGGCTTGCCAGTTGCCTTTAAAATTCCTATTTTGCCCAACTTTGGCACTATGTAGAATGGAACTCCCTGTATATTTTTTGTTTAAATTTGGAATGTGCTGGTTTTGGGGTGTCCTGATTCTCGCTGTGGTGTCAGATTTTAAATAAAAAAATCGCTAAATGATTTTCTTAATTTTTTACTAGAAAACAAAAATCGAAGTGGGCCTTGAAAATTGAGATTAAGATCTGAAATTTTGCATAAACATAAGAAAAGAATTTTTTGTGACCTATATTTAAAAAAAGCCCTGCTAAAATCGAATGAAGAACAAAAACTTTACTGATAAGTGCATAAATAAGGATGAAAAGAACTTTTCCAGAGTGCTCTTGGTTCTCGAGCCCCAGTTCCAGCCAGTCAGGTGCGTGGCACGCGTCGTCGCGTTCTAAGTATACAAAATGAAACATAGTGTGCAGGACATTTTGAAAGGGTACTTTTGAAGACTTTCATTGGCAGAAAAAGTTTACATAAAAACTCTTGGGGGCCAACTGCAGATTTGCAATTACCTAGAAATATGTACAAGAACAAGTGGATATGTGGGTGCCGAACAAATTAAATGCACTGTTTTGCGATATTGACTCATGTGGAATTTAGTTGCCGAGGCCTCTGGCCGGGGCAAATAAATCACATGAGTGAAAAGGACCTCAGTGTCAAGGTACATATTATACCTATATATATATTTTTTTTTAAATCGGAAAAAAATGTTTTATTAGGTAAGAAAATAATCATCGTCCATGAACCGACTGCGCACGGCGTTGCTGTTGTTGTGCAGCCTCCATGAAAAGTAAATTGATATTCAAACCTACTAAAATATTTATACCGAAAGATTGCCCTGCTATAGGTAAGAATTTCGCAATGTGTACGAAAAGTTAAATAGGCCTTTATTGGACAAGTTTTTAATATTAAATATTCCCATCGCCCGTCAAAAGTGACAACATTTTGGTTACTTTTGACGGGCGATGGCTCCGCGTCTGACGTTTGATGTTTACATCTCATCAAGGCCTACTTATTGAAAAAAATGTACAATAATTGGCTACTTCAGTGCCGATTTCTGAGCTTTTAATTATGATTTCGAGACACTTCACAAAACGTGGGTTTATTTCTAAATAAAGGTATGCGTCGGGGAGGGACTCGAATTTGGCGCGCCGAGCCGATCAAGTTAAAGTAAAGTTCCTAGAAATCGATTGAGGTATCCGCAAAAGACAATGGGTTAGTTTTGTTTTGTTTGCTTTTCCGACAATTTCTTTAATTTTCTAGCAGTTGGGGTTTTACTGAGGTTTTGAGTATTCACGCGGCAAACAGGTAATTGCGCGATGGCGATGGGTTATGGCTTTTACTGTACCTAACCTAACTTCTTTGTATACAATGTTCCCGACGTCTTCTATTTTCTTCTTTTATTCGGGAAAGCTAGGCCCGAAAAGCTTTAAAACCAAGCCATGAGAAAATTAAGTAGGCTTTTGCCCTTGATGCAGTCCCTGCTCTTGCACTTTGTCATACGAAAGGTTTGTTTTACCCTAGATATTCTAGATGTTTTGTGCCTTTCCATTTAAATTTCCAGGTGTACTTGTAGATTCTTTGCTATGTTTAGCCCTAATACCTAGGGATACCTTTGGTGAAGCCCCGTTTAACAAAATGGAAGCGTGGAGCATTACCTACATTATCTTTGTCGTTTAAAGCACATCCCTGCGAGGCCTAGTTATCTGCGAAAAGGTGGGTTCACAGACCTTGAAAGGAGGTTCCAACATGTTGAGGTGAAGCACAGGCTAAAGCTAGACCCCTCTTTTGTGACTTGCTTCTACCGATGTAGCCTATGTTATAGGTACCTTACATTTTTGCTTAATATTCATATAAGTATTATAGACTGCATAAACTTGATTTCAGGCAGGAGTCCTTATGACAATATATGTACACGTAAGAGAGCAGGCTCATCTACTATACCTGTCACTTATATGACTAGGTCAAAGATATAGATTAGGTTGAATTGAATATGGCATTCATGTTATGTCTAAAATTGGAAAATTTTTGAAAGTTCCCTGACAATTTCGCCGTAATTTATCTAAACGTAAAAAAGATGCGTCCCACCTGAGTTGGTCGTTTTTTTCGCCGAAAATCCTTAATAACTTGAAAACGGGAAATATTTGTCATGAAAAAGTTTCGTTAGATATCTGGCCCGTTCTCCTCCCATCTCGCCGTACAGTCAGATCTCCCGAAAAACCATTTTGAAAAGAAAATTACGTGCATCAAACGGTATATCGCACTGGCTGTATAGCGGGACTTCGCACACAACGATCGTCCCCGAGTCAAAGTCTAGAGAATATCTCTGGACGCTGCCCGAGGTCCAAACTTGCCCCCGACTTTCTCGCCGTATTTAACAGCGGAGTATTTTCGGGGCCCCGAAATTACGCCTATCCCATGAGTGGATGACAATTAGTTCGTACCTTATTTTCCATTTTTCGGAGGTCCAGCAACACAGTGTTGGCATTATTGATTGACATTATTTGGCATTATTGATTGAAAATGGTTTCGAGGGGATAGAAGCCCTCGCCTGTCGGTTTCTACATTAGGTAGGTATATTGTGTTAAGATTTTTGTGAAATATTGAAATTTACTTTTACACATAATGAATTTAAAAAAATAAGTGGAAAAACATCACGTGATTCATTGGCAGCGGTTTTTAGACTTTGGGAAATGCTTAATGTGGAAGCGAAAACTCACATTGCAATATTTTTTGTTCATTTGGAATTGACATTCCATTATCGCTGTTTTCGAAATTTATTTAAAAACCAGTAAAAGCAAATGACCTGCAATAAAGTTCTGTATAAGCAAATATATGTTTACTGCCATTAAACCATTTCACAGCTCCTAAAAGTTAAGAGCAATTAAATAGTCTTAGAATACTTATATTGTTCCTTAATAGTGGTGAGGAATTTATGAGGAACCTAAATTCTTATGACCATTTTCGATCTGAGTTACAATAACTGTTGATCTTTGACACTATGCCGTTTTAATAATAATTATAACTCTAAGAGCAAAAAGGCGCTGCCAATAAAATTTCCATAATTTTTTAAATTCATTATGAAATATTTACTTCTAATGGTTCACACAAATCCTAAAACAATCTAGAAAACGGTATATTAACACTTTTTCGGACTTTCGTCCTCTCGTAACCGATCTCATTCACTTTATTTCTTCAAAATAATTCGCCTCATTGGCGCTTCTCCTAACCACCTCTTTTTTATTATTAACTCGCTTTTATTAGCTTAACTTTTATGCATGTCTGCATGTATGCATGCATGCATGCATTTGTGTATGTATGTCTGTATGTATGTATGTATGTATGTATATAGGTATATGTATATCATTCCGCCTATATCCGTTAATTTTCATTCTCATTTTGTATACAGAGTGGCTTATATAAGTGGCTCACTCAAAATATCTCGGTTATTTGATAAGAGAAAAAATCGGTAACAGATGCGATCAATAGCCCTTCCTGGCGGTCTTCTTCTGCCATAATGAAAATTGTTGTCCATGGCCATCTACGAGAACTATGGCCAAAAATCGGAAAAATTCTGAATTTTGAAACTGCTGTAACTTTTTCATTTTTCGAAATATGGAAAAAAGTTTAACATGAAAATTGTTTGCAAGAACCGACAGAATTTATTTATGATGTTTTGATGTGTGGATTTCCTAAAGTTTGTACTTTCTTGGACTCGAAAATTAAATTATCTGTAAAATATTAGTTATATTTGTTTTGTAAAGCAAAATGTTCCATGCAATTTGAAGTGTCACACTCACACTTGCCCGTTTGTTCTGTATTTAGTTAAAAAAATTAAGATAAATTATTGGTAATATTTGTGATTGACATAAGATCTAGTTACCCATGAAAATATATATGCAATGATAGCGTTATAATGTTAGTAATGACATTCACATTGGAATTTTTCAAATAGAGTTACCTAAACAGGTGAGTTTACTCAACAGCTCCGCAAAATTTTTAATACCAATAAATGTGAATACTTGAAATATGCAGCAGCTGAAATGCAGATGCTGAAAAGGTTAAATGTTGGTGTTGTTTGTTGCGAAAAGTGGGTGTAAATACTAGGTATTCACTGAGCACTTATTGTATTGTAAGAGTAGGTACAACATTTTATTATTTCATTTTTAGGATAATTGATATGGCAGTATTTTTAATTTATCTTCATAACGGACAATAATGTCTACGAGTTTCGCATTTTTTTATTATTTAAAATAACAATTCTAGATTAGCTATTCGACATTCGATGAAATGCATAAAAACCGTTTTATTTTCAAAATTGGAAAGCCTACTATGCCTATACTTTAATTGAGCGTCATAATCGATTATTTATTTTCATGGGTAACTAGACCTTCTGTCAATGAGAAATATTATAAATAATTTTTCTTAATTTCTTGTAGTAAATACAGAACAAACTGGCAAGTGTGACATATCAAATTAAATGGGATATTTTGCTTTATAAGAAATGCGTCAATCAAATTTTTCCAGATTTTTCATCCCAAGAGAGCCCAAAATTAGTCATATCTAATATTTCAAAATTGATTGTATTCTCACAGTTGTTGCCAACAATTTTCATATGAAACTTTTTTCTGTACCTCTATACATAAAAAAGTTTACAGAGGTTTACAAATTTTGATTTTTTTAATTTTTGGCCAGAGTTTTCCTAGGTGGCCATGGACAGCAACTTTCATCATGAAAAACAAAGGCCGCTCGGAAGAGCTATCGATCGCTCCCACCACCGATTTTTTCTCTCAAAAAATAGCAGAGATATTTTGAGCCACCCTGTATAGTCACATGTGCATAGTTTCATTTATTATTGACCGAGCTTATTACTGATTGCCAAAAAGTGTGAATCACTTATTTGATAATATTATGTCCATTAACATCTCTAGTCAATCAAGACAACAGAACGGTATCCCACTTTTCATTTAATTGTTTAATAAACATCACGTTTATTATAAAACATAAGGTGTTTAACCTCACATTTATACACGGTGTCCCGACATTAGCCTGCCATAATTTACCAGCCTATTCTGCGACCTAAAAAAATGAAAAAAGTTCCTATAAACATGGCCTCAAAAATGCCCCCTAATGGGGCTATAGCCCTCGAAAGGGGCAGTTTCACAAACGAGTTTCTGTAAATATTTATAGAACGAAAAAAGATAAAATTGTGAAATTTGGTATGTGATGCACCTGTGAGATTTGACATTTACCGAGGTAGCGATAGTTAGACATTCTTAATCATAGGCGTCCCAAATGGAGGGGTTAAGAGGTTAAAAATACCCAAAAAAAATTTGTATACTTTTTTTCACATTTCTTGCGAAATTATGAAATTTGAAGATATTCTAAGAAGAAAAGGTACTCTTGTTGAACTTCGATAGCATGCACCGTTTTCGAGAAACTCGTTTTGAAATTTTTTTACAGAGTGCATGAAAATGCCTATTAGAAATTAGCCTGCCATAATTCACCAGCACGTTTTTTTATACAAAAAAAATAAAAAAAGTTTCTATAAACATGGCCTCAAAAATGGCAAACGGTTTTTCTAAATATTTCCAGCACGAACAAAGATATTTCTGAAATTTGGTATATGATATAATTATGAGATTTGACGTTTACTGAGATAGAGATAGTTTGACATTCTTTATCATAGGCGTCCCAAATGGAGGGGTTAAGGGGTTAAAAATACCTCAGAAATTTTTTTCTATACTTTTTTCCAGATTTCTTGCGAAATTATGAAATTTGAAGATATTCTACAAAGAAAAGGTGTTGAACTTCGATAGCATGCACCCTTTTTCGAGTAAACTCGTTTTGAAAATTTTTTGCAGAGTGCCATGAAAATGCCTATTAGAAATTAGCCTGCCATAATTTACCAGCACTTTTCTTGATACAAAAAAATTAAGAAAGTTTCTATAAACATGGCCTCAAAAATGGCAAACGGTTTTTTTTAAATATTTCCAGAACGAAAATCGACTTATTGTCATTCTGGACGGATATATATTCTTAATCAGTCATTAGGTTGCAATATAAAATCAAATAGAATAAAACAGCTTATAGATTGTATTAATTGAAGTCATATTCATCCCAAGTGTGTACATTTCTTTTGTTTATAGCAAGAGGGTACAAAAAAGTTTTTTCCATCATATCCATCTAGATATGATATATTGAATATTGTCAATGAAGTGATTTACAGTCTTCTTAATTGTAAATTTTACGTAGTCACCTTCTCGCCCTTATCGCACTAGGTGTATTTAGTGCCTTTTCTAAAGCATCGTTGCTAAAAATCTTTATATTTGCGTACCTAAAATAAAACTCACCCATTCTATAAAAGGACTAAATAATTGCTGAGCAATGTCATCCCTCAGGTCGCAACAAGGTGTAACCCACCCGTAAAAAATTCATATCGCAAAAAGTAATAACGTTAACGAAGGTTTTTTTACGAAAATGATCCTTGATCTTTAGGTACCATATCTGAAAAATTAAACGGAATTCGCCAATAGTTCAGGGATAAATAAGAGCAAACCTTATAATTCTGTTTCTAAAAAACCGCTTCTGTAATAGTACGAAGTTCTGGTGACAACACCGTAACACTAGTCTAGTCAAAAAATCTAAAAAGTCCCCCCGTTAAAATTTGAGAATCATTTTATATTACTTTTTGGCAACCGGTCTTTTCCCCTTATTTCGACCCCGTTGAGTCCGAAAATGCGAGTTACGTCTACGAAACCCGCTGACTCAACAGCAACCAGAAGCCGTCGCCGCATCAGCTCCTAAAAGTTATAAATCTTGTAAGAACATCATTTCTGTGTGATTATTCTCTGTAACTTTGCCGAATAAAGTTGTTCTCTTGTCAAGCCAAAAAAAAATACATTTTTTAAAAATTCGTTAACTAGCTCCCGTAAGTTAACTGGCGCAGTCTTGTGGATTCGTTGAAGTAACGCGAAGACCACAAATCGCCAGCGCGTCGCGATCGTCGTGCCGTCGTTTTGTCGTGCGTTACGTGGGTTTCAACACTTTGCCAACGAGAAGAACCAGGCTCGAGGACAACTCCAGGGAGATACGAAAAGCCAAGGGTGAGAGCCATTCCTTTTTCTTTTTCCTAGCTTTTCCTCCAGGGCAATACAAGAATTTTCACCCAGGGAAATTCAATGCCCATGATTTTTCCTTGTCACGTCGATGAATACGACAACACTTTGAATCTGTGAATAGGATTGTGTTTTTGCATTATTAGAGCATATATCAATCAAAAACATATTTAAGTTAGAATTAGTACAATCTGAAAAGAAAATCAAATTCCAATTTTCAAAGAAGAAAATTAATATTAATCTAATTTTTAAATCTCACTAGTTTCACATTATTTTAGATTTTTAAACTCTTAATTTTAAGAATTGTTGTTCCCCTTTTATGTAACATAATTTTCCAAAATTGATCTTGAACACATAACTACCATTTTAAGTAATTTAGATCTTAGTAATAACAGTAACGTTGAAATGCCAAATCAACAACAACCGGCGGAACGCCAAATTAATTATAGTCTTTTAAGGTTATATATCGATACTATTCCCAATTACAGTGGCGACTCTAGTACGTTGGAAATTTTTATTGAGCACTGCCAAATTTTAATTAACACATATCAAAATGTAAATAACCCAAATGACCCAATCAATAGTTTCTTAATCAGGGCTATAATCGGCAAATTAACAGGCGAAGCTTTGGTTAGAGTAGGTAACCGACCAGACATAAGAACTTGGATAGAATTAGTTCACTTGCTTAGACTTAGTTTTGGCGATCAGAGAAATCTTGACTGTCTAGTACAAGAAATGATAGTAACAAAACCTTATAAAAACGAGTCATACATAAATTTTGGCCAAAGATTACAAAAATCCCGCAGTTCAATTGCTTCAAAATTAATATCGATGAATATGACTAACGAAGAACGAGTATTTCAGATAAAAAATATGACGAACTTGCACTTAAAACTTTTATTCGAGGTTTATCTGGAAGAATCCAAGACATGATTAGAATTCGGAACCCCAACTCTCTCGAACTTGCAATTTCTTTAGTAATAGAAGAAGAAAATTTTATGTTAAACCAAAAACAAATGGGTATTTTCCAAAATGCTTCTCGAAATAAATTTCCCCAAAATCATCCAAAACCCAATACCCAAAATTTTGTGAGACCTCAAAATTATGCATCACATACCTATTCAAATTTTTCATTTCTACGATATTCGCAAGCTCAGCAATTCCAACATTATTCACCTAGACTCCAATTCCCTTCTCAACCGATTAACATACAACCACGTCAAAATATGCCTCCTCCTAGATTCCCCACTAATAGAGAAGTTTTCGGACAATCTAGTACTACCAGAAACGTTTTCAAGCCAACCGGCGCTATTCCAAAAAATAATCCTACACCAATGTCAACTACGTCTAGACTTACCGAACAACCCCGTAGAAATCCCAACTTTTTCCAAAATACAGGGCCTCGAAATTTTCATTCGCAAGAACTACATAATATCGAAACCACGGAAATATCCCCAGAACAATACCGTCCCACATTCGAACCTACTCAAAATGAATATGAACAATACCAAAATCAAATCTATCAACCCGAATATGCTACCACCGATGACGAATATTCCACCGGATATTTTACGGAAAATTCTTACCAAATATCTGAATTTGACGAACCACACTTTGACGGTTCCCAACCTGATGTAAATTTTCCCAAATCCCCATGTCCAGACAACAATATATAATGATTGACCTTAACCACCTACATCAATTAAACGAAGTAGCACACATCTATATCCCCGAAATTAATGCCAACTTTCTAATTGACACTGGCAGTTCACGTAGTCTTGTGAACCCAAAATTGGCTTATAAATTTTACTCAAATTGCATTTTTAGTGAAAATTTTAATATTCAAACGTCACATGGAATTTCATTTCATGGTGAAATAGCTATTATACCAATTTTTAAGATATTTAACACAGACCTAGTTTATAAATTCTACCTTTTTGATTTTTCAAATAAATACGATGGAATTATTGGCATGGACCTTCTAAAAAGACTTGACTCTGACATAAGCATACGAAGTGACCTATTAATTACCCCAAACGCTCAAATTCCTATGATATTTAACAAAACTTATTCCCAAAATTCTAAAAACTTCAAAAAATGTTTTCACTCTATAATAATTCCTCCTAGATCCCGAAAAGTGGTAAAACTCCCGGTGTGTTTAAAAAGCGGTTTAGGCATCCTTGAGTATATTAATTTCGAAAATAATTTAGAATCCCCGAAAGCTCTAGTAAACATTCAAAATTTTTATGCATATACCACAGTATTAAATCCCAATGAGAAATCTTTCAAAATAACAATAACGGAACTATTTGACGTAGAACCTTTAAATCCAAACGAACTAAACTTTTTCCATAAAATTGAACAAACTTCCGAAATTTCAAAACGACAAGATAATTTACTTAAACAAAATCTCAAAAACCTTAGATTAGACCATTGCAACAAAGAAGAAAAAGAAACCATTCGGAAACTTTGCTTTAACTATAGAGATATATTTTATTGTGAAGACATACCCTTAAGTTTTTCGAGCGAAATAACACACAAAATCAATCTTTCTAATGACACCCCAGTTTATACCAAATATTATCGTTTCCCCGAAGTCCACCGTGAGGAAGTAAAAAATCAAGTTAACAAAATGCTACAACAAAAAATAATAGAACCTTCAACCTCTCCATGGTCCAGTCCCATATGGATCGTGCCCAAAAAACTCGATTCCTCAGGCAAGCGTAAATGGCGGATAGTTATCGACTACAGACGTTTAAACGAACAAACTATAGACGACAAGTACCCACTCCCAAATATTACTGACATTCTTGACAGACTCGGTAGAGCAAATTACTTCACGACACTAGACCTCGCATCCGGTTTTCTCCAGATACCCATAGACAAAAATGACGTTCCAAAAACAGCCTTTTCCACTATTGGCGGACATTTTCAGTTTGTTAGAATGCCATTTGGGCTAAAAAACGCAGTAGTTTTCAGAGGGTGATGGACAATGTGTTAAGTTAAGTTAAGTTAAGAGGGTTAGCCAACGAAATTTGTCTAGTTTATCTCGACGACATCATCATTTTTAGCACTTCCCTGCAAGAACACATTTTTAGACTAAAAATCAGTTTTTGACAGACTAAGACAAGCAAACCTAAAAGTTCAGTTAGATAAGTTGGAGTTTCTCAAAAAATCTGTCGCTTATCTAGGCCATATAATAACCCCAGAAGGCGTAAAACCAAACCCAGATAAGATCTATTCAATTCAAAATTTTCCCGTACCAAAAACACAAAAAGACATTAAATCATTCCTCGGACTCCTAGGTTATTACCGCCGATTCATTAAAGATTTTGCCAAAATTGCGAAACCACTTAAACTCTGTCTCAAAAAGAACGCAAAAATAATACATGACGAAAATTTTCTAAAAGCTTTCAATACTTGTAAGAAAATCCTATGTAACGACCCTATCCTACAATTCCCCGACTTTAAACAAGAATTTATACTAACAACGGACGCTTCTAACTTCGCCTTAGGCGCAATTTTATCGCAAGGTATTATCGGACAAGACAGACCCGTCGCGTATGCATCTAGAACACTCAATGAAACCGAACAGAAATACAGTACAATCAAGAAAGAAATGTTAGCAATCATCTGGGCTTGTAAATATTTTCGGCCATACCTATTTGGCAGACGTTTTACAATAGTAACTGACCACCGTCCATTGACATGGCTTTTTAACTTAAAGGAACCAAATTCAAAACTTGTTCGCTGGCGTTTAAAACTTCAAGAATTTGATTATAAAATCGTTTATAAAAAAGGTACATTAAACTCAAATGCCGATGCTCTCTCACATATCAGACTTAATACGCACGAAACCCAATCCGTAATAAACAATCCCGGCGACATCAACGTAGAATCATATGAGTTTCTTAGAAACTACGCGGAGAACCCTGACAATTTCATTATCCCTGACATAAACGAAGACAACACCCAGAACATGACTTCTACACAGACACCGACTAATGTTACACGTCCCTTGAACCCGAAACCGAAGATAGTCATACACTCAGATATTCAAATAAAACCGCCCGATAAACGAAAACCTCAATCACCTATCGAAATCAATAGTAGTGATGACGAAACAGCACATTCCCTGTCTAAAGAAATTAGTAATGACGGATTACCCATATTAGACGAAATTATAAATAATAAAACCAATCAGATACTAGTATTCAAAACAAATTCCGATAAAATTTCTGTAGAACAAGAAACTTACCTTCACCAAAAAATATTTACCCTCAAAATACCTCTCAACTGTAATGATCAAGATATTTTAAATTTTCTAAAAGAATATTTAAAACCAAATACGACCTACCACGTCTTCTTTAAAAATCCAGAATTCCGCTTAAAATTCTCTAATGTATATTCCGAACATTTTAATCATTTAGGACCAAAATTAATTAAATGTAATAAAAAACCACCATTTAGGTAAGACAAACCACCGCGGTATTCAAGAAACCTTGCAATATCTCAAAAGAAATTATTTCTGGATTAACATGAAAACCGATATCACCAAATTTATAAACGAGTGCGAAATTTGCAATAAAACGAAATATGGTAGAAATCCCCCTTACGTACCCCTTGTCTTAACAGAGACACCGTCCCGACCTTTCCAAATTATTCACGTCGATGTATTTTATTATGATTCCAAAAATTATTTGACTCTGGTAGACGCTTTTTCAAAATTTGCGCAAGCAATACAAATTCCAGGAAAATCAGCTATCAATATATGCGATGCATTAGTGACATACTTTACATGTTTCGGCACCCCTAAACATTTTATATTAGACAACGGTAAAGAATTCAACAATGAAACTGTCAAAGAACTTTTGAAAATGCACAAAATTAGTATCCATTTTACGACACCTGGTCACCACGAGTCTAACAACATAGTAGAAAGATTTAATTCAACTATTAAGAACACTTACGTATTTTAAAAGAGTCTCACCCCAATGAAAACGATTTAATGAACTACGCCGTTTTAGGATATAATTCGTCTATTCACAGTACTACAAATTTCACCCCTTTCGAATTAATTTACGGTCACACCGATACTCGAAATCCTGAAATATTCAACACAAAACCACAACAACAAGCTAATACATGTCTATTCTGAGGTCAAAGAAAAGGTCGATTATAAGAAAACAAAAATAATATCTAGATTAAATAAAAATGGAAACGAGAACCCAAATTTTAAAATTAACCAAAAAGTTTACAAAAAGAATCCTTTAAACCGAAACAAGAAAAATAATAAATTTTTAGCGTCCTTATACTATTATTGAGATTTTAGAACACAACAAAGTTAAAATTCAAAGTAACAAAACCAATAAAACTGAAATTGTGCACATCAAAGAATTAAAATCACCCCCTTCATTGTTACAGAGAGAAGATGTTCAACATTCTGCTGACATCATCGATATTAACGAGCCTAGTACTTGCTCAGGAAGTCAAAATTTCCAAAATAACAAATAATCCCGGTATTTTACCGTTCAAATTAGGCGAAGCCAGAATAATTAATAACAAACACATTTTTCTTTACAACGTAGATCTCCAAGCACTAAAAAGTCAGATATATGGAATTAATAAACTTTTTCAAAAATTAAACTCCTCCATCAAAGTAGAGAAAATCGAAACAAAATATTCTTCTATTCAAAATGCTCAAAATGACTATGAAAACTTACTTCCAATCATATCAGAAATAAATCAAAAATTTGAAAATATAAATTTTTATAATTCAAAAAATTCTAGAACGAAACGCGGTCTAATTAACCTAGGTGGAACCATTCACAAATGGCTTTTCGGCACGTTAGATGCCACCGATGGATTAAAATATGACAATGCCATCAAAATTTTAAAATCGAATCAACAAAAAATCGTCAATGACCTAAATTCTCAATTATCCCTATCGAAACAATTGATTCAAAAGTATTCAAAAACAATAGAAGATATCGATAAAAATCAAAAGAAAATTTCCAACTACATATTAGAAATGAAAAATATCATAAACAATAACTGGTGAATTTTATGAATACATAACCTTCAAATCAATAATTGATCAAATTTTCATGAATGCAAACGTTATTGTTACTTTATTAGAAGATATTGAAAACGCAATCACATTTTCAAAATTACACGTAGCTCATCCGGACATACTGACAAAGGAAAATCTAAAAGAAATTTTAAACGAACTTCTTACTTATTATGACATTTCAGAAATATTAAAAATTGACATAGATACATGGTATTCTTTAATTCAGACAAACTGTCACTTTTCAAATGATGATATTGTATTTGCTTTGGAAATACCAATCGTTTATCCCGAAAAATTTGAATATTTTCACCTTTTTCCGATCCCATCCAACGAAAATAAAATTCCCGTTCTACCACCAAACTTCCTAATTAACAAAATCAACCAAGAATATATCATCGTCATCAGCAAAGAAGAAATCGAGATTAAAACAAAATGTACGGATGAACAAATAAGTTTAATACAAGGAACTAATATAATACAGATACCACGAAATTGTAACATGGAGTATAAAAACTACAAATTTACAAATCAAGAAAATTATCTCAAAGGAAGACCAGTCATACTGCCCAAAATTCAAGACCAGTCATCAATCAAGAAAAACTCAAAAAGAAACCCGCTTCAATTGGAAAATATACGACTAGAAGATTTGCACGCTTTGGAAAAACAAATACAAGCATCGAACCCACTTTCTATCGAAGATTTTCAAAATTTAAATCAAACTAACTGGATACTTTGGATCATCGTTGGAGTCATTTTAGTAATCATTATCACGTATGGAATCTACAAATTCAAAACAAAGAAAATTAATATAAAATTAGAGGAATAAGAAAAAGCCACCACTTCAGTTTTCTTCAACCCTGAAGTTCTCGCTTAGAGGGGAGGAGTTACGTCTACGAAACCCGCTGACTCAACAGCAACCAGAAGCCGTCGCCGCATCAGCTCCTAAAAGTTATAAATCTTGTAAGAACATCATTTCTGTGTGATTATTCTCTGTAACTTTGCCGAATAAAGTTGTTCTCTTGTCAAACCAAAAAAAAATACATTTTTTAAAAATTCGTTAACTAGCTCCCGTAAGTTAACTTGCGTGTTGCAAAAGCGAAATCTCGACCGGAAGTGAGATATTCAAGATGGCGGCAAATTTGGCGTTTTTTCTTTCAAATTGGGCGTTATTATGCCCCCCCCCCCAGTGACAGAAACGCGACAGATATGTCCAAGTACACGTTTTCAAGCCAGGCGCGGTCATATCCATTTGCGAAGGGGGGGGGCATACCTGGGTAT
The DNA here is from genome assembly GCA_963920635.1 of Pseudeuparius sepicola. Classification (NCBI taxonomy): domain Eukaryota; kingdom Metazoa; phylum Arthropoda; class Insecta; order Coleoptera; family Anthribidae; genus Pseudeuparius; species Pseudeuparius sepicola. The sequence goes on from OY987305.1 coordinate 28,382,155, forward strand.
GTACTCCTTTAGGCTTTTCTAGGAGGTACTATAACAATAGAACTTCGATAAGGCAATATCACAAAAAAATATATTCCTCACAAAAATAACAAAAATAAAAAAAAGATTTTAAATAAAAATTATGAAAACAAAATGTTTTGCATGTGTGTTGGTAATATACAGTGTATCCGCAGATTGAGTTCACATAAAGTGTAAATACCAACAAATTTTCGAGTTGAAATTTGAGCTTCTGGGGATCAGCCTTGCTTGGTTTGAAACTAAGTTGTGACATAATTTTACTTTCGAAAAATCAATGCCTTGGAAATTATGAAGAAACTAATTTTCCACGTCAGTAAAGTGTCCTTTCTGCGTATGTTTGACGGCAAAATGTTATTAAGGAAACTTGTTCAGAATGAAAAATTGAGTAGGTTTGCGAAATTTCGAAAGTCTAGGCCTATTTGATTTTTTGGCATTTCCCCACTTTTTTTTAGAAAAGTGCATTTTGTGTAGTTTTCACATCAAAATGCTATTAAGAAAACTTGTTGACAATGAAAAACTGGATATGTGTAAAAAATTTCAAAAGTCTAGGTCGACTTTGATTTATTCTGCTAAAAAATTAAAACGCACAAACATTAAAGTAGACCTAGGATGTTGGAATTTTTCACACCTATCCAGTTTTTCATTGTGAACAAGTTTTCTTAATAACATTTTGATGTGAAAACTACACAAAATGCACTTTTCTAAAAAAGTGTGAAAAATCCCAAAAAATCAAAGTAGGCCTAGACATTCGAAATTTCGCAAACCTACTCAGTTTTTCATTGTGAACAAGTTTCCTTGATAATATTTTGTTATAAAACCTACAAGAAGGGCACTTTACTGATGTGGAAAATTAGTTTCAACTTAGAAACGTTTTTAAAAATATCGGTTTTCCTGAGTTCAACGACCACCGGCTTAGATGGGATGTTGTTGACAACGTAGCAATTATTTATATCAGAGCGGCTAACTGAAACACTAAGTTTTGTTTTTATGGATTGAGTAAACTCCTCAATAACTGACCCTGTATCTCGAACGGATATACCAAAAATGAAAAAAATATTTTTCTTGACTTTTTTTATGTGGCAATAAGCCTTTTTCTTAAATTGTTATTTTCATTTTGTAGCTGTTGAATTTTATTCTCCAAGTAATCTCTATTGATTTTCACTTCCTCTTTCAAATCTTATATATATCTGATTCAATTTCTTTCAGCCACTCGAATATAGCTTCATTTGTAATACTCATAATTTGCAGAGTCCTAATTTATGATATAGAAAGTGAACCAGCTTATTTCAGAATATTAAAGGAATATTAATTTTCCACCTGTTTTTTTTTCTGGCCAGATGGTCTCGCCGACTCGACCGGGCAGAGGCTCCACCAAAAAAATGTATATTATCAAGGTTTTTATACCTAATATGCGTACCCAATTTGCTTGCACTAGAAACCAATAATGGACCCAAGTCTCGAAACCAGCACAGCAGACGGAGTCTAATATCATGAGCACTTCCGGATCATAGTAATCTGAGGTTGAACAGTTACAATGAAATAGGTGGTAATCACAGTTGGCACAGTTTTAAGCAGGACCTTTACACAACACAACTATATATACAGAGCCTTATATAACCATCCATTACAAAAGAAAACTTCCACTCCTACTATTTTGATTTTACGCACACACCTATATAGCTTCGCTACAGACTGTGCTTTGCCGTATATTTTTAGCCGAACCTAAAAGGATGCCAAGTCCCTCCAGTTGGCATGTATGTATATATATAATATATATATATATAATATAGGCACATTCCTATATAGCTTAGCGAAGCTGTATAGGTATGTGGTATAGGTCTGCGATATAAAGGATAAACTCGTTTTTAGTCAAAAAGAGGCAAGGAAGATGGAATTGGTAGGCAAGGATTGTTGAGATTCATGCACAGATAGAAAGAGATACTTGAATCAAATAAAATTTATTTAACTCAAACAAATTTGATTCTTGTATATGGCGAACCCTAGACTAACTTTGAATAAAACATTTGGTTTGTTTCAATTTAAAAGCAACATTTAATTTGAGACAATTTAAATATTATTTGGAAGAAATTAATTTTTATTCCCATGAAAATACTAACGATTTGAATTAAATAAATGATATATTTCGAATGAACAAATTTACGATGTTTAAAAACATTTATTCTATTTAAAAAATTAAGACAGTTGCGTCAAACAACTGTGATGGGTTGAATTACCCATTCAGGGTATTCACTGAAATAAAATATTATTTATTTAAAGTAAAGCAACCTTTGTGTTTATCACTATTCACAAACTTTTTTTGTCGATTCGAATAAAAAACAATAAGTTTGTTCAATTCATAAAGATGTTCTGTTGAATGGAACGGAAATTGGATTAGAAAAACACGATAATTTGTAATGCTATAAAAATATTTATTTAAATACAATTAAAAAACAATATTTGGTATAAAAAAACTATACAAAACTCACCAAGGAAAGCGCCTCATATAGGTGGCCTATTTGATACATTTCAAGTAGTTCTTTGAGATTTGTATCCATTATTGTTTATGCGTATCCTACTTACAGAAGAATCTGAAAACTCGCAATACACACAATACACCACACTACAGACGGCTAATCGGCGGCTATAAATAATAATAAAACTGCTCGCACAAAACCTCTAGGAAGGCTGCAGACGCGTACCTACTTACACGGACACGGAATAGCTCTGAACGCCGACACTAGAGTGCGCTCTCGTTCTCCCATATTTTCTCTCTCTTTCTATCTTTCATTCTCTGGAGCGAGACAGCAATAAAAATGATAGGTAGTATTATTTAACTCAAATAAGGTCACATTTAAACCAAATAACAATGTGGTTGACCCAAACAACGAAAGCTAATACTATAAATAAAAATTATTCTTGTTTGCACCAAGTAATACCTTATTGCAGGAAAATAATAAATGCTTCTACTAAACAATAATGTGACAAAAGAATCAAATACTTCACCCAAAAAGCTCTTATTTTTTAATTGAAAAAAATAAATCTTCATTTAAATAATATACTTTCTACCGAAATAAATATTATTTCTGACAAATAATTCGTGATCAAACAACAAATATTTTTCTATGAAGAATTGTATTTCTATCTGTGTGTATACTTAAAATTGCAGGGAAAACTACACCCTGAAAAACAATAACTTCACTATTTCTGGACAGATGCTCCTTGCTGAGAGAATTTTGCGGGCAGAACCTACCCCACCCCACCCCCACTCCCCTCCGAGGGATTTGTTTTTGGTCTAATTATCGCGTTAGGGCATTCACCATATTCCCCCGTTCACAAATCCGGGGCTGAAAAAATTTGCCGGTCAAAAACTATCCCATTTTACCGCTTTAAGACATTCAAAATTATTCTAGACGCACCAATCCGCGTTTGAAAAAATTTGATGGACAAAATTGCCCCCTGCATCCCTTTAAGGACGTTCCAAATAGTATCACAAGTAAACTCAGAGAAATCTGAGGAAGTAAAAAAACTGCCGGTCAAAAAAAAAACGAAGTTGTTTTTGGTCGAATCCTCGCCATTTTCAGCAAAGATGTTCAAAATTATCCCAGACGCATCAATCCGCGGTTGAAAAAATTTGGCGGACAAAACTACCCCCTGCATCCATTTAGGAAAAAAATGATAACTCCATTGTTTCGGGTCCGATTTTCGCCGTTTTCACAAGGACGTTCAAAAGAGTCTCAGAAGTATAAAAAACTGCCAGACAAAAAACTACCCCTTCCCACTCCCGAAGTTGTTTTTGGTCGAATCCTCGTCATTTTCAGCAAAGACGTTCAAAATTGACCCATACGCACCAATCCGCTTTTGAAAAAATTTACCGGACAAAACTACCCCCTGCATCCCTTTACGGAAAAAATTGATAACTACATTGTTTCCGGTCCGATTTTCGCCGTTTTCACAAGGACGTTCAAAAGAGTCTCCAGAGTTAAAAAAAACTGCGGGACAAAAAAACTACCCTTTCCCACCCCCGAAATATTTTTGGTCGGATCCTCGCAATTTTCAGCAAGGACGTTCAAAATTATCTCAGGCGCATCAATGCGCGGTTGAAAAAATTTGCCGGACAAAACTACCCCCTGCATCCCGTTAGGGAAAAAATTTACAAATCCATTGTTTCTGGTCCGATTTTCGCCGTTTTCACAAGGACGTTTAAAAGAGTCTCAGAATTGAAAAAACTGCGGGACAAAAAACTACCCCTTCCCACCCCCGAAGTTGTTTTTGGTCGAATCCTCGCCATTTTCAGCAAGGTCGTTCACAATTATTTCAGGCGCATCAATCCGCGGTTGAAAAAATTTGCCGGAGAAAACTACCCCCTGTACCCCTTTAGGGACAAATTTTATAACTGCATTTTTTCTGGTTCGATTGTCGCCTTTTCACAAGGGCATTCTAAAGTCTCAGAATTCAAAAACAAATTTTTAGACAAAAAACTAGCCGTCCCCATCCCCCGAAGAGTCTTAACGAAGTTTCGGTTTTTGGAAAATCATAAAAGTTGAAATAACTTCTAAACCGTCAAACTTCGAATATCTCTAAATAGTGTCCCCTATCTACAGGATTCGTTTGAATTACTGGCTCTGTGACACCCTGTATGTTATGCATTTTTCCAGATTTTTTTCTGAAGTCCGCCATATTGTGAATTTAAGTTCCTTGGCCCACTTGATTCACTAGTTGCGTTTAAAATTCCTTGTTCAACGTTGACACCCTGTAGGATGGACCCCTGTATATTTTTGTACAAATTTGGTATATGAGGGTTTTGAATTGTCCTGATTAAGGCAGTAGTTGTGGCATATTTTAAATTAAAAAAAAACGCCAAATGGTTTTTGTAAAAATCGGGGGTATAAAAAATCGTAGCTGGCCCTTGATTTGTATTTTGACAACGGCAGCAGGGTGGGAAAGGGTAGTTTTTCCGGCAGTTTTTTACTTCTGAGACTTTTTTGAACGTCCTTGTGAAAACGGCAAAAATCGGACCAGAAACAATGGAGTTATCATTTTTTTTCTAAAGGGATGCAGGGGGTAGTTTTGTGCGGCAAATTTTTTCAACCGCGGATTATTGCATCTGAAATAATTTTGAACGTACTTGCTAAAAAAATATTTTTAAAAACAAGCTTTTATTTACCTAAATGCTCTGAAAAGAAGAAAATAAACTTTATAATAAATCAAACCAAGGCAAAACCATAATGTTGTTTTATACAACTGTATATGATATAAAAGCTTGTCGCGAGAATATATATATATATATATATATATATATATATATATATATATCTTGAAAGTAATTTTAAGTAGAAAATGTATTCTTCTATAAAAGAAATGTACACACGAGAATTTCGCGACCATATAATATATATCTTGACGAAAGTAATTATAAGTAGAAATTGTATTTTTCTATAAAAGAAATTTACACACGAAAATCTCGCGACAAGCTTTTATATCATATACAGTTGTATAATGTTGTAAGGTATTTTGGGCTTTAGAGATGTTATTGAGCCTCTTTTTGGCGATTTGCCCGGGAGCCAGGAGTGGTCTTTCTCGGTCCAGAGATGGTTGAGTCAGGGAGGTGTGCAGGGGTCCCAGGCCCCAGGCCCCAGGCACTGTCTGTAGTGAAACTATATAGGTCTGTGTTTACAGGGTGTACAATATGTGCCTATTAAATTTATAAAGCAATACAATTAAACATACAATCAATAAAAAGATAAACAATAAGAATTGATAAAAGCACAAAAAATAAACTTTTGGAAAAATAATACTTCAATTATTTTTGAACCTTGTACGGGGCTTGGTGCTTACTTTTTGTGTAAAAAGCTGAGCACAATGAGGTGCCCCGTAGATACCAACCAAATTTCTTATTTTATTTTATCAAATAACTGGAAACAATGTTAGCTATATCCTTGAAATATTTCTGTGAGACTTCATCGGGTTATAATTCAAGCCACCGGATACCAGGGTCATTAAATTAAACGAAAAACCATGTTGTTTACATTGTGTAAGTATCGAAACACCAGGAAGAGTTTGCCACGGTTATTAGTGTTCTCCGAAAAACTTGCTCCAAAATCATGTTGTTTATAAGTTATATCCGCCGACAAACACGAAAGCGTCTAGCGAACACCTGCAAATCCAGGAATTAAGGCGAAAACAATGTTCCAGTCTGATATAAAAGGGGGTTACTCCCAAACGGAAGGAGCAGTCGACACCGATCAATACTTGCTGCGCTAAGTACTGCCCGAGACATCATCCAGAGTCCGCTGCCTTGCCTGCCATAGAATCACACCAGAACCGGCCTCAGTACAGTATGCTGTTCGTTGAACTGACCAAAAGTAAGCTACCTTGTTTTGTTAATTTTTTGACGTCTGAGCTGCCCTATTATTGATTAACTAATTGTTTTCATTTTATTTGGACATAGTGAATAGTTGAAGCGGAGTATTTTTCCATAGCTATAAGTATAGCAGTGCCGTACTAAGTCCAATACTAATATTTTACGCTAAATTTTGGGTATTTTCAAATGCGTTTTTGTGCCAATTTCAAGTTATTTTAATAATTTTGTGTCTAGTGAAACACCCCGGCCCCAGGGCCGCTGTTTCATAGATTTTTTCTGGTAATATTTTCTTATTCCTATTTTATATTTACGATGTTGTCCCCTTCAAATTATAAATATTTTTTGTAAATATTTCTTTCGAGATAAAAAGCATTTCCAGTAACCGCCTATATAGAACCGGGCAGGCCAACCTGCGCTCGGTCCCTACGCCACATCTGGTCGCCACTCGCATCTAGTCTCCAGAGCCCTTTTGTTTTCGACCTACGCCATTGTCAAGGCACCCTCAGATTTTTGGAAAAGTGAAATGCAGTCTGTTTTTGTTAGTCAATGCCCACATCTGTTAGCCAGCCTCTAAGATCGAAATGGGCCTTTTCTCAACTTCTAAGAACTTCCCTAGACGGGCCGCCCCGAAAGGGGTGCGCCATTTTTCGCTTCTTTGTTTCTTTGCGGATAAATAGCGTAGGCAGGCTCACTTCGGGATCAGTTCCCTCTGATCCCCCAAACTGACGTGTGAGCTAGGCCGTTCGCCATTGAGTGAAAAGTCGTTGCTTTGCCGAAGTTTCCTAAAACTGACGTGTGAGCTAGTCCGTTCGCCTCGAGTGAAAAGTCGTTGCTTTGCCGAAGTTTTCCTACCCCTGACCTTATTCCATTCGGGAGTGCATTCGCGTACCTCGTGCTCGAAAGTGTTAAACGCGTTCCGTAAATTCACGCCGTTCGTGTACTTACTTCGTTCCCGAAAGTTACAAACACAGTCGCGTAAGTGCGGAATTCACAATGAAAGTCGGACCTAATACGCGGAGTAGTCGCGAGTTCAACCGCGAGAACCTGAACCGGGAACTAGGTGAGTATAAACCACGAATTTCCATTTTTCTCCTGTTCTCTGGTCACGGCATCTTTCATATACTCACGGCGTTCTTTAATTTATCCACGGAGCTCTAATTTAGGTGCAGGTTCTTTAATTTCCACGGCATCCTTTATTTTCCCGGCTTCTCTGGTATGTTTACCCGCCCCATTCATTCACGGCATCTCTAATTTATTCACGATTTCTTTAATTCATTTCCGTCACCTTTAATGTATGCATAGCATGGACGAGTAGTCTCTTATAAAAAGGGTCTTGGAGGGAGATATATTTTATTCTATCTATTGCGGGAATATGTATCTCGTCGAGTAAATAAACTATCTGCATTTTGTTCTTTGTACGCCGAGCGCCAATGGAAATACAGCTGTCATGCAAACCATTTTTATAATATGTTCTATTATATTTTTAATCAGATACCTACAAGATTACAAATTAGCTCTAATTCCAGTAACAGCTGCTGTCGTCGTACGTGTATTTTTGTATTGTTTATCCTTACCAAAAACATTAATTATTCTGAAGTCAATATGGTACTAAAAACACTTCGCCCAGTAGCGAACTGTCAACTAAACGGCAGGACATTATCGAGACAAGCTTTTTCTTATTTTTCAATACCGACGAGATCTGTATTCCGCCATCACTCACTCAACCTTTCATTTACATGTTTAGCACGGCGCACGCGCCGCGTTTGTACACACACACGCCTTACCAACGTCAGGGGACCCATGGTCATGGATACGATAACAATGTTAATGTAAATACCATAGGCGACAGGCTAAACAACAATAACCTTTCATTCTTAGATGCTCTTGTACATAAGTATGTGTACTATATATTCAAATTTAGCTGTTCTCCGCTGTTCTGCCACGATTCTATAGGTGCCTACATAACTATATATCTACCTACGGGTGTTACCTGAACCCATCGGCGGTGTGGCCGCCGATATACACCTCGTACGATCCAGTATTTACCCACACGAGTTTTGTGGTCAATATCAGCCAAACGCTTAACCTTCCCAGGGCGAAGGAGTATAAGTCGTGTATGTGCTGCCTTGGATAGGTTTTCGTTGGGAGTCCGGCGGGGTTTTATTTAGGTTTTCCTCGCCGTGTCCGGGCTAATGCCCTACCAACACAATGTAATACGAAGTCGGGTCCTAAACCGCAACATAATTAATAAACGAGACCTATTAATTATGCAACGAACAAATCTTTGTCTTATTTACTATTTTCCCTCACAGCTGACTATACAAACTAGGTCAAACCAAATTTTATTGCGGTAGCCTCGCCTACCTAATACTATCATAAAATAACCAGTGGACAAGTGTTTATGACTATACCCTACAGTTAGATTAACGAATATGCAATCAATACTTTAAAAATTACTAAGGTTACATATAAACAAAACACAACGTAGAACAAGGTCCTAACCAATTAAACTAGACGATCACGCCAATTAAAGCTCCCTTTCTTCGGCACCGTAAGGGGCCGGGGGTTGGGACGTTACACTATTATCAATTCAGATTATTTTTAATAAGTTTTGTTGCTTTACTGTCAATCGTGTAATCGGAATCAACTAGGTTGGGTGCTAATGATTTCACTACTCATTTTGTGCTAAAATTAATGTTTGTCAATTATTTTCGTTTATATTTATGTACTCATAGTCATAAGTTTTTTTCACATTTTTTGTGCATACTCAAGTCATTTTACTGTAGTTCGTAACTGTAATAATTTATACGCCATAGGCGTACCATTACCCTTTTTCAATATATGTATTAAAATTCCCCTGTTCTTTCCGTTGATCCTTAGACTCACACCAAAAATAAATTAACTTGTGGACCACCTTATACATACCGCTCGACCAACTAACATCTAATTAAAGGTGGTATACAGTGCATTCGACCGTGAGCTACTGGCGATCTACCTAGCTGTCAAACATTCCAGGCACATGGTAGAAGCTCGTGTGTTTACCATTTTCACCGACCACAAGCCACTAATTTATGCGTTTAACCCTTTGAATAAAGAACACCAGGAAGGAGCAAATTTGGGCTTCACGCTGGACCGGTCCAGTCTCTGCATATGGCGGCATGCCGTTTCCGGTTTACAAAAGTACTTACCGATGGAATGTTATCCCTAAAACATTTTGTTCTGGTAGTCACGGAATAGCGGCAGGCTGCACAGCTAACCATAATAGATCTCCAAAAAGTACTTATCGAAGAACTACACAAATATCTAATAGCACAAACCACCGTGACAACTGTCAAAAATAAAAATATTTTGTCAAAATTCAGTCTCCATACAGGGCGATTTCCGTCTCACGTATTTTATAATGCCCATAGAGCTTTGGCTCCTTCCTGGGGTTCTTTATTCATTGATTTAACCAATAGCTCGAGAAGGCGTCACCCATACAGGCCAGGCAACTTGATTTCATTGGACATTTTACAACAGACATCGGACACGTAGCTGGCAAGGACAATATAGTTGCTGATGCTCTGTCAAGAGTTGAATTCACTCAGAGAAATGGTTTTTTGTAACAAACTTATGGTTCATTTGAGTGTGATTTGTTATATAGCAACATGCACAATTTACTATCGGGCAAGCAGGGGCGTGAGGTGACATTTTAAGTAAGGGAAGCAATGTTTAAAAACTTACCTATTTGTAATGTACCTAATTCGATTCTTCGATCACTTTTTGCGAATTCGTCAATGACGTCATCATAAAAACGTCGATGCTTTAACATGTTCTGGAGAAGTATATTCTCTATAGACAACAGCGATATCTGTGAAAGTCATTCATTCATTTTTGTGGTTAAATTTTTCATAGGGGGTTTTGCCCTTCCGTTAGTAATTAATTGAAGCTTATCGGCAAAGTTTAATGTTGAAAATCCCTTTATTATTAAGGCACACACTACACATTCACACACACTCTTACTTAATTTTCCAACTTTAGCATTTTGTCCATGTCCATGTTTGTATTGTCTTCCGAGATACGACGCGCGCGACGCACCAACGCAGATATCAAAACCAACTCCAACTAAACTAAACAAAGCTACTGTAACGATAGCTTCCACGCACGCTTTAAACAGGCGTTCTCTTTCGCGTCAGCCAGTGCGGTGGAGATGGAAAGTTCAATAACTTCTCGACTCTCGTAGGCTACAGAAAAGCTAACGGCCGGCCGGAATATAGCTTATTACATTGTACTGTCGCTCGGTAGGATGGGCGCAGTCGGAGTCAACGGTCAACGCCGCATTTGCTAGAGGCATAACATATTGTAGGTTGATATATTATGATTATGATATATAAGATAATTTTTAGCGTTTTTTATATACCTAGGTAACTAAACTAATTGCTTCCTGTTTAAAAATTCAAAAATTACATTTTATCATTTTACATTGTTTTGGCTTAGGGGAAGCACTGCTTCCCTTGCTTCCATGGACTGCACGCCCCTGCAGGCAAGCACGTTTATAATAGGTACCTAAGTATAGAAAAATTATGGAACTGTTGGAACAATTTATTATAATGTTATTTATTAAATATCAATATAACATAATTACAGTAAAACAGTACATTTTGATGTGAACTTGTTTATTATAGGTCAATTTTTCAGATAGGTGGATCCAAATAATTCAAGTATACAGAACAAATTACCATTTATTTACAGCTGTCAAAATAGCAATATGTCTCAGGAACTATTGTTTCTCCTCGATAAAATATGTCTTTATGGTAAACAAACCGAATAGTACAGGCATTCCAGCGCAGTTGCACTTCTCACGATGCGCATGACACAACGGGCACAGGGCAACGCATCGCAGTTAATTCGCAGCGTCCATAATTTCCTAGCTGTGTCGTGTTCTAGCTCTACAAACTTTGTACGTTTGTCTTAATAGACAAAGAACTCTGCGAGGCCGAAAAACGTAGCCGCTGTGTAGCTGTGATTTGACCGGTTGCGTGGAAGAAAAGAAGCCAAGGTTTGCCTTGCCGGAGTGGCTTCTCCAGAGGATAGAAGAAACCAACCGCGCGGAGCAATGTTCTGCAGCCAGCTGTGGTGGAAGCAGAGCAACCGGACAACTACTGGAACGCGTCTGCAACTGTGCACTGCAATCAAGCAGAAGTAAGAAAAAGGTGTCATCCATAGTTTGGATGCCATCGCCATTAAAAGCACGCGTCACCGCATGCCTTGTTATATGCGAGGTAGGCCCGTTTGTTTAGTTTAGAAAAAGGCATTGAAGTTAAAGGCATGATATTTTCATTTTCCATTACCAGATCAAGAGGCGGAGACAGTTGCACGAGCTTTCTACAACGGTTGAATATGTCGCTATGGAAAGTAGGCCTGGTATTTCCTCAATATATGGTATATGTTGCGTTCGGTTGAGAGGATAGGATCAGCACTTAGGACCTTTTAATTTCCTTTTCGCATTACGTCTTCAATTTTTTGGTCATATGTTTCGGTGGCTCTTCCTTTGTCTGCTGGAAGAATTTTAATGGATGTGTCATCTTTGAGGTTCTTAAGGGCTACTTCTTGAAGCTTAGTGATGTTTCTTTTTGGCCTCGGGTTTTTCTCTAGAATTGGTCTGATCTTCAATTTGAACTCGTCTGCTTGCGGTTGTGGTAGTCTTGTGGATTCGATGGCACTGATTAGACCTATAGTTGGTGTCTTCTTGGGAGCTACTGCGTAATTCAGGCTTTTGCCAAGTATACAGGGTGAGTCACATCTAAAGGCAGAGCCGAAAACACAAGGTAGAATTCGCTAAAATAAGCACATATGCTTAATAAACATTAGCTCAAAAACGCTTGGTTCTCCATATACAGAGTGTTGAAACTTTTCCAAATATTTTTTAATTTTTTTCTAGCCCGTTTAGGAATTATTTTATACATATTATGGGTTGTAATTTTGTGCAATAATTTGGCCCTGTTGAGATGAGCAGCGGCGTAGATACAAATAATTTTATTTAAAATGCCAGCATAATCACCTTGACACTAGTTTAAAAAATCCGAAATTACGAAGAAACTGTACCAGAAATAAAAAAAATACCAAGAGGCACTTTTTGTTCCAAATTAAATGGGCTATCCAAAAAAATCAAAATTTTTGGTTTTGCACAGGGCCGTACTACTTTTTTTTCTACAATTATTTACAGTAACTATTTGTACCTACGCCGCTGGTGATCGGAACGGGGTCAAATTATTCCACAAAATGGCAACCGTCCAGTGTATAATGTGTACCAAATTTGGTTGGAATTCCTAAATGGGATCGAAAGAAATTTAAAAAATTTGTTATTTTTGGAAAATTTTCAACACGCTGTATATGGAGAACCAAGCTTTTTTGGGCTAATGTTTATTAAGCATATGTGCTTATTTTAGCGAGTTCTACCTTGTGTTTTCGGCTCTGACTTTAGATGTGACTCACCCTGTATATTCTTCTGTGGAAGTTAGGGTTCGGGTCGAAATTTTGATGACTGTCTTTTGTTGTTTGAGAACTCTTGTTCTTGGTGGCTCTGCTGGTTACAATCTGTTTAGCTTGTTTGTGTGAACTTTAGTTGGTCTCTTGTATGTTGGCAACTGGCATCTATCTTTCTAAAAATTCGTTCATAATCTTCCTCACTAAGTATTTCTTTGATTTCTTCGAAGCTTGTATGGCGTCGTTAATTAGGGTGATCTTATGATATCTGTGGTAGTTCAGCTGAGCTCTGACTAGGGCTTTGCTTGCGGTGTCGACGATCCTCTGTGCTCTATTTCCTAAGATTGGAGGCTTCAGGCGAAAACCAATGGGTATTATGTTGCTGTCTCTATAGCGGAACATGATCTTGATCTTGACTTTCTCGTATCCTCTGATGAGTAGAATGATTCGAGGTCCATACTGGGCATTCAACTGTTGTTTGAAGTTTGTAGACAAAGAAGGTTGTTGAGTAAAAATCTGGGGTCGGACTTCCATTGTCTTGATTTAATTCTAAACACAACGTTTCGATCAGTAAAAATGTCTGATTGTTTTCGAGTGAAAATGAGAAGTGTAAGAAAGAGGTTGAGGTTTATATACAAAGTATTTGCATAATGATTAATCACTAATCCGTGTTGGCGCCAGTCTTCCAGTCAGGTTCCACTCTCCGATCCACACTTACGAAAACAAGACCACCAAATCAATTATGCAGTGACAAGGAGTGTATATATGAGGTCCCCTGCGAGTGTTGACAGGTCTACATAGGAGAAACCAAGAGGCCTCTAGAAGTAAAACTGACGGAACATAAGAAGCACACCCAAAAAGGAGAGACCTGACGATCGGGAATAGCAGAACACGTGTGTACCAACCAACACCGAATGAAATTTAAAGAAGCGTCCACATAGGAAACAAACACAGAACGAAAAACCTACGTAAATATAATTAAAAAAGACATTGTGGTAATGAATTTGTACATTAAATTTCAACCGATGCCCGGTTTGATCAATATGATGTTTTATTGGTCATTGCTTGAACTTAAGGTGATTGTGATTATCATTTCAGCGTGATGGTTTAATGTTCGAAGGCATCATTACTATGTCAATACGGCCTTCCTCGTAATGTTTTTTACATTGGCTGTATCACTTCAGGACATTGGCTCAATGTTACAAGTCATTATTATTATGTAGAAACGGTCATGCTCGTAGTGCTTTCCTGTACATTGGTCTATCAGCTCAGGGCATTGGCTTAATGTTCAAGGACATTAATATTATGATATCACAGACATTCTCATGATGATATATTATCATTGGTCAATCACTTCAGGGCATTGGCTTAATGTTCGATGACATTAATATTAGGATTCGTCATGATGATTTATTATACAGGGTGTGTCATAACTCTTTTTTATTGATTATTCTGCTAAAAATGAACGGATTTTGTTTAATAGACAAATTATTCGATTCAGAAAAAATGGAACCAAATGGCTGTTCATACGTTGCTATACCTAAAAGGTATCAAAAACAGATTGTACGAAAAAATTAAGTCAAATTCTGCTAACAGCTTTTGCTAATGAGAATATACCGAGCATATACTGAGTAGGTCAGTTTCCATTTCCGACTTCTGGTTTAGCCGGAAGTAGCGGCCACTTAGACAGCATCTTGATCTATACTTGAATATAATATTACCTTCTGGATGCACTGTAATGAACATGTAAAAACCAATATGTTGGTTATTTTTAAATATTTATAGTCATGTTGTGTATATTATATTGCTGGAATCGCTGGAATATACATATATACCAGGTGGCTCAAGGCCGCCGCTTCAGGCCGAATGGGAAATCGAAAATGATAACTGACATTTTTATCATACTTCCTATATATATATTCATGATAACGTATACAATGGTTCGTATTTTTTCTAAACCATATTATTTTTTATAAATCGTTAAATCTGTTAACATTTTTAGCAATATAATCAATAAAAAACGAGTAATGACACACGCCTGTATATATACTTCTATATCACTTCGGACCTTTGGTTCAATATTCGATGTAATTCTGATCTAAGTGCCCAATTTTTCTTTTTTTTTTTCAATCGTTTTTACCGTCGAGTGCCAACGTTTTTTGAACAGAAAATAAAAAGGATATTTTAAAAACTCTCACCTGTAATTTTATTTAGAAACCAATTTCTTATATAAAATTTACAATGAATAGGTAAAATCTAGGTCAAAAGAACTAAGAACACAACAGCGAAATTCTTATAGAACCATTTATTAAACATTTTTTAAATATTCCCATAAACATGTGTTTTGGAGTAGGAATTTTTAGACTGTATTCTATATAAAAAATTTGTCTAGAAAGGTTTGAAACATAACGCTATTGGGAGTTAAAGTAATTATTTATGAAATGGCATGTTATTTTATATTTTTAGATAAGCAACATTTTTCTGAGGTTTCATTTTGTCATTACTCGTGACTATAGGTACTTACATCATCACACTGTACCTTAATGGACGTACTACTTTGCCTAATTTTTTTCCTGTTGCAATCTCTCTAGTAGATCTGAAATTAAATTAAAAATAGCCTCAAAAATGCTGTTTATGTAACGAGTTAGGAAACAGTCTCTTACTTTTCCTAATTAGGACGATTTGACACCCTTGAGTCTTCCAAATCTCCATTATGTAGGTATATATAAAAATTTGAAGTATAAACTTCCAGCCTAAATCTTGACGGTTGTTTGTAAAATGGTAATTTTTCTATAACAGCTGAGTTGAGTCTATCGCACTAATTTCGTTTAGACGATACCTGCTGTCCAGCAATGGTAAAATTTTTCTTGTGACAAGTCAGATTTCAATGATCTTATAGTGTTTCGCTGTATCTTCTGAGTGGTACATACTAAAACAATTATGATTAGATATTAGATATCTAATAAATTAATGAAAACAGCATAGGTCTGTAGGTATAATATTTTGAATGTGTGTGAAAGTTTTCATAGTTTTCAGAGTTTAATTTCGCTGGTTGTGCACACACACACAATCAAAAATCCATTAAATTTCTTTGGATCAACAAAATTGTTCGAGGGCGTTTGATCGTGACTTATCATAACTTAAAGGTTAACCTTTTTTAAAGATGCGTTTAAACCGAAAATATACCTACGCAGCGAGCGGTGGGGACCACTGTAAATCACTGTATTTTCTGTTACTGTCTAGAGTATTCTTTAGACTTTGCTTTAACCATAATATCGGAAATTTGCATATTTAATACCCGATGACTTACCTTAGCAAAACTCTAACAGAATCGTCACACTAACAGATCGAATTAGTATTATACGCACAGACACAGGATAACTCGACAAGTTAACACACCGGCAGAAAGTTTCATACTATACTAAAATCGAGCAATCCGTACGCCTGGCGTAAATAAAACCACGTGACGTTCCGCGATTGGTCGGTAGGCACCCGAGTTGGCAACAGGGTCGTACTCGATCGCAAAAGTGAAGTTATGCTGTTTTATCTTTTTGTTTTCAGCTATTTAGACACTACCACAAATAATGTTATCGATGTTTTGAACCATTTTAATTAAGCCAATAATTTTTTTCCGAAATATTTTGATGTAAACAATTGTAAAACTAAAATTCAATAAAGGTCATGCCTCAGTGCGGCCCTGGCGAATATCTCGACTCACGTGCTCTTGTTTACGCCAGGCGTAAGAGTTGCTCGATTTTAGTATAGAGTACAGCGTGATGGCGTTGGGACGTAACAGGTCCACAATAAATAAAAAAGGCCAGTATTGATAACTTAGGACATTGTCGCAAGGCACAAGGACATTGACAGCACGCATTAATATATTAACTAATGATATTGTTCCTTATATTTATGCTTGGGTACATTGGCTGATGTTTTTGAACATTACTATGATAATACAGTTGTATTAAACTATAAAACTGTACGTTGACATAATCACCACTAAACATTAGACAATTACGTTATACATCATAGCAACAACATACAGTGATGAACGGTACATAATATTAAACACCTTGAAATCATTAAGTCAATGTATTTGTGCCTTGTTTCAATGCCCAATTTGCATTCACACAACGTATTATTCACTGTAGACATCACTTTTTACATTGAGTTAACGACTTTAGTACATTATAATAATGTTCGTTGGGTCATTATGTTAATGAACATGTTAATTACCTAATCACCAACATTCATTGTCACAATCATTTTTGTTCATTGTGTCGATGAAAATGGCATTGTGACAATGGCTCTGAAGTTAATCACTAGTGGTGATTAATATCATGCCAAGAATTTCTTTCTGTGACCAAGCATTCAGCCAAGCTAGTGTCGACATTCCCAACGTTTGGCGCCCTCTGGTCAAGCAGGCGGGCGAAAAACCGCGGAAATCCACTGGCGCCAACCCGGATTAGTGATTAATCATTACGCAAATACTTTGTATATAAACCTTAACCTCTTTCTTGTACTTCTCATTTTCACTCGAAAACGATTAGAGATTTTTACTGATCGAGACGTTGTGTTTAGAAATAAATAAATAATATAATAATCAATAAAACAAAGTCCGACCAGAGATTTTTTACGAAACTCCCTATATTTTTATGGAGATTTGAATTCTATACAAAATTCTAAGCAACTTTCATATATTGTTATATCCCAAAACTTATCATTTCGAATGTATTCGCACCATTAAAATCGAAAATATTCGCGATAAATGAAGCAACAAAAAATACACAAAATTACACTCTGTTTAATTTCAAACAAGTTTTGTATTTAAACTTTTTTCCTAGCTCTTAATCCTGAGAAGTTATAAGGACACGGAGACTATAACCAATCACCATGTAGGTACACATTATATGTGTATAGGGGGAAACTGGGCCAAGAGGAGTATCTTGTGAAATATTTTATAGGGGAGCGAACTGACCTACATTTAATATAGGGTGAAAGGGGAACACAAATGAAACTGCTGCCATTCTAGGCTCACCCTAAATAAATAAGTGGGTCTTTTCGGGGCCATATAAAAACCACCGCGCGGAACAAAACTGTGTAGGTTTATGTGTATTATATTCGCTAGGGCTTAGGAGGCAATAATAGGTACCTACCTATATTACGCACCGAGGCGGATAACCTTTCATTATAGCCGAGGAATATGTTAGATCGACCGAGGCGCGTAGCGCCGCGGTCAGCGACATTCAGAGCCGGTCATAAAGCATCCGCCGAGGTAGGGATATTACTATTTTATTCGCAGTTATATATATGTCGGTTTTGTAAAAATATTCATATCAAATTCGTTTATTTAGATATTATTTTCATTGGAAATGTATTTTCCAATCTACTGTATAAGCTGCGAGAACATACAATATTGTGTTGTTTATTTTCGCGTTTAGTTGATGTGTTCAACCTTATTTTGAATGATTGTATGGCGCTAATTATTAATATAAAAAATACTTATTGGCTTATTAACTGAAATCAGTGACTACAGAGAGAATTATAATCACTGCTGAAAGTGGACTAATATTAATTTACTTTTGTCGCTGAAAAAGAGCCACCATGTGTATTAATTATTCGACCTTTTCGCGGTAAGTAAGGTACTGGCGTTTATACTGACCGTAGCTATCCAATATACAGTGCCAGCCAAAAAGTTGGGACCATATGGGATTTTTTTTTATTTTTGGGCTAAGATGAAACCTCTCTGGGGCGATCATCTCTGCTTCCAAAAAGATTCGAAATGAGATCATTAAACGTCGTGACGTCATTTGACATACCTGTCAAAAATGGCATTTAATTAAATAAATAGCCAAAATAAGCTTTATTTGTGCTTTTATCGAAAAAAGTTATTTTAAAAAGTTGCTTGAAATTTTATTTTGCCTCTATGTGCCAATTTTCAGACAAAAATTATGACAATGATAAATTTTTGATTTATTGAAAAATATTACCATTGGCTGCCCGCGAATCCTCCTGGTGACTTTCGCTTCCATCACTTTAATAGATATAGTCTCGTGCCAATTAGGATAATATTAAACTGTAATTTTCGATAACTCTATATTTATTGGTTCAATTTATAATTAAATGATTTGCATATATCATTTGGGTTTATCATTTGTATTGTCTATTAGTGGTCAGTGACTAGTTTTCATGTATACCTATCATACCCAGTGGCGTAGCTACCGGAGTGCTAGGCGGTACCGTGCACCGGAGCCCCTAAGCTCAGGCGGCCCTCAAACCAGACCATCAAACCTCAAATTGAACTAGCGAAAAGTTCTGTGAAAGTTCATTTGAAAGAATACAGGGGAATTCCCAACAAGTTTCGAATTTCTGTTCAGGGGAATTCCCCTGTATTCTTTCTGTTGTTTGTGCAGTGTTGCCAACTTGACAGAGTCGCTGTCAGATTTAGCAGGTTAAGGCAATAAGGAAACGGTCTATAAAAATAAACCGTTATATAAATAAAAACTTTATTGCAACAAAAACCTGTTACTCGAAATAATAACTAGGTATAAGTATATTCGAGTTCCATGCGCAGTGTATACAAGAAAAATAATATTTTTACTTGAGAAATGCTGTTCTTTAGTACATTATAGACTATAGTACTTATAGGTTTGCTACCGCCAAATATCGAATCGATCCAGGATAGTGTCGAACGACAATCGATATAAAATGTTTGCCAGGGATTCTCCAACAACGTTTTGTAGCGTAGCATTACATTACATTATACGTACGTACAGTACATGTAGTTAGTAGCTTTGCTGTGCCATGCAGTGCACGATAAATAATGATAAAGTAGCTTTGCACCTTTAAAGTATTTGACTTGCTAAAACCTAAACAATTTAGTTAGGGCCCCAGTTTTTCTTTGCACCAGGGCCTTTGGTTACCTAACTACGCCTCTGATTGTACCTGTGCTTTGGTGACGAAAATGCAAGTGCCATTAACATTGAATATTTTTAAAGGAGATTGGACCTTTTCGGTGACAACTTTGCATGCGTCTCGGCTGAAATAGGGTGGTAGATATCTACTGCAATACAAATGAACTATAACACGATAATAAATCAATTAGCAAATTATAGAGAGATATATTGTGTTTTTCGACGCCTGTAATAAATATGCTTGAATAACAGGTTTTATTTAACCATATAGATTGAAAATTATAACAGTAATAATTATTAAATTACTTACTCTCAGTTAAAGTACCGCCATTCAATTTTCTTTTACAATTTCTTTTGCATTAATCTCCGGTTTTATTCAGACCGACAAAACCCACACACACACACACAGAGAGAGAGAGAGAGAAGACTGCACAGTTAAGGCTTTGCCTTTTCCTTTATTAAGATAAACCCGTACTCAGTTCATTCCACACACTGTGAGTTTTCCCCGTCAGTTTGGGCGCTAAGTTTGTCAGTGATGTCATCGAGAAAGGAGCGTGCGCTTGCATAATCAAGAAAATAAATTGTAAATCGTCGATCTCGGTGGTTCTGGTTCGTCATGAATAATTCCCACATTTACCTATCTGATGAATAGGAATTGCATTATTGCGGACATTATTTATGTTAAAAAGGAGAGCCATCAGCTACCACGAGAACTTGTGCTAATGTCAAAATAACGAACGGCACAGCGATCCCCACGCGGTTTTACTCGCGCAGGCTAAAAACTTACGGACTTGAATGCGCATTCCAAAAATTCGACCAGATACACGATACCTACTTTTCAACTGTACCCCGTGTGTGTGGTGTAGAGCTGGGCCCTTTTTTCTTACAACTGGTGTCTGGTGCGTATGTCTATATTTGCAGTTTCGGGTGATAGGCAATAAAAATCTTGGTACGTTTTTTTTTCGTGTAATATCTAATAACGGAGTTACCAATGCCATGCACGCATTTAATTTTTCTATGCTACATACCGCAGGTACACATTATAATTTATTGGTATTGATAATAGGTCACTTATATGAGTATACTTCTGATATAGGTTGCAATACTCATTGATTTGAAAAGATAATTTAAAAACTACAGATAATTTTGGATCTTAATAGAAAATATATAATGTGTACCTAACTTTAGTCAAAAATTCTTTAAATATTAATTTGTATTTTAACTGTGTCCTTATTTTGAGGGTGTTGGAGATTTATGTCCAAACCTATATTTAGCCTTCAATGATTTCTGTAGGTATTTGTATTTCCAAAACTAAAACTGAATTGAGTAGATATTATGATATGATATGATATAAAGTATGTTAATTAATAGTGGTTTCATACTGGACAACCATAATGTAAATATAAGAATATAATTTTTTTATCACATCACTTCATATTTATGTTTTTAAAAATCTGTCTAATTATACAGGGTGGCCCAACTTTTAACTATCTTACTTCCAGCATCAATAGAAAACGTCAAAATAATGTGATTTTTTCCTATAAACATGGGTAAATTATATAGAAAAACCTATTGGGTTGTATTATAGAGCGTTAAAGTTATAGGATTTTTAAAAATATTTTCTTGGTATATAGGTAGGTATATTTTAAGATATAGGTAAATATATATATTTACCTATGGGTAGGTACCTATAGGTAGGTACCTAGCTATGCTAATACCTATATCTATATCTATAATTTGATGAATCAGACAGCTATATAATGTTTGAGGTAAAATTATATTTTAATATTATTTAGTGACAAAGATTTTCAATGCCGCTGGAAAATTTACTTTTTCTTTCCTCCGGCAAATTTCCACGTTAATTCTATAAAAAAGGAATTGCTCGTTGAGGTTTGTCGAAAAGATGTAGTTTTTCTAAGAAATTGATTCAAAAAATAGTTCACAGGCGTTAAATAACAACAAAATAAAGTAGGTACCTAATAAAACATCGAAATTGATTTGAGAGACCTGTAGAGTGTCGAGGCAGTATTTTATGCTCAAATTGTTTATTAGTGTGCGGAAGGTAAAATCGTCTATATCGATCTAAATTATTTGTTCAGCATTTTAGTTTACTTTTGTTTACCTATTTCAGATTTGTTTACCGATTTCAGAAGTTATACAAATCAAAGTTTTACCACCCTGTATAGGGCCAATAAATCGTATACAGGATGTTTCGCAAATGTGTGGCAAACCAAACTTATGTTTTTTAAATCGGAACACACCATATACTATTGTATTTTGGAAATCTGCTCTTCAAGGAAATCAAAATGATATAAAACTTTGTAAGTATATCATTACATTTTCCATTTTTGAAATATTCGGATTTCAATTTTTGTACTAAATTTATTTAACTTGAATTTGTGGATCTCCTGATAAAGGCGATCAATGCAATAACAAAAAATATTTGTTTTCACCAAAAGAATAATAACGTACCTAATAAAATTCCAAAATGTTATTTTACTGCTACTCGATATTCTCTAAATAAAATAAGAATTTCCGGAAAATCTTATAAGCTCCTAAACATTTTGGGATATTATAAGTCATTCTCTTGGTTAAACCAAAAATATTTTTTGTTATTGCATTGATTGTCTATCTTTACCTTCAATCCAAAAATTCAAGTTAAATAAGTTTAGTAGGTATATAAAACTTGAAAACGGAATATTTAAAAAACGGAAAAACAATGACGAGCAGATTTCAAAATTTTTTATCACCAAAAATTAAAAAGTTACAGGGGGTAGTGCGAGACGTAGCATATGGCCATTCTGTACCTATATGCTTTGATTAGTTTAGACTTTCAAATTCATCAACTTGCATACTACCTATAACGTAGGTAGGTATAATTTTCACAAAAAGAACTGTAGCTCTATAATAAATCAGAAATATTTTTTTCAAAATAGGTATATCTTCCTACTTATAATAATGTGTCAATCTCAATTGCGAGCTATATGAGGCTTAAGATGCCAAGAATTTACCTACATATCTAGTATCTTGTGGGTAGTAAACCATTATCATTGAACATATAAAATGTCACACCATATCGTCTTTATATTGTTGAAAAGTAGGGTCGGTTGTGAAAAAGAGGAACCAAGACATATCGTGGTTACTTGTACCAGATATAGACATATATTCGGCCAACCGCTATAAGTACCTACTCCGCGTCTTTATTCATTTATGAAGTTGCTTGTCGCATGTAACAATAATAAAATTTCCCGCCCAACGTTCCCATAGTTAACACAAACCTAGATCCCATCGCGCCCTCTACTCGCGGTTCGACACTGCAATCTCTGTATACGTTCCGTCTCGTGTTAACGATTCTGGCGCCGAACTCAGTCTGGCCAAGGCTGGCGATCGGCTGTC
This sequence comes from Pseudeuparius sepicola, assembly GCA_963920635.1. NCBI lineage: Eukaryota > Metazoa > Arthropoda > Insecta > Coleoptera > Anthribidae > Pseudeuparius > Pseudeuparius sepicola. Next base: position 28,405,309 of record OY987305.1, read on the forward strand.
GGCTCGGTGCCGACGTCGGCCGCGGCCTCCCGATTAAGTAGGCGCAGCATTGGATGACATTCGGTCCAATGATACAGGTGGGTCCGCCTGTCGAGTTGTCACCGCGCGGTGGTGGGGATGTCACCGTTGCGACGGGCGCACGCGCGGGGCGTCACTCGCGGCAATCGCGGCCACGAGCAGATACGCCTCTGAGACCCGTGCGGAGGTGCCCCCTGGCGGCAGGAACCGGGACGGCGAGGAGACACGGCTCGATACTAGCCGGCCGTCGCGTCGCGCTGCAGCCGCTCGCGCGCCGCCCGATGCTTACGGGGGACGGTTGGTAAGTGTGGTGCCATAAACGTCCTAGAAATGAGGGTCGATCTGGCGCTCTCGATACGGACGCTCTGGTATTTTTAGGATCATAGCTGAACCTAACTGGACCTAGCGTTCAAAACCAATTATAAGATTAAATATAAACCAATATCATCAAAACTTACAAAAACTACTTACAACTGCTTTTAATTGCTTATAATCTTAGAAAAACTCTATCGTCTTTTCAATTGTTTGATATCGACATGCAGTAAAAATACAATGGGACGTAGGTGCAATAATTTGTTTCTGCACATTTTAAATTTCAAATTATTGAAAGATAAATGTTTTGACAACAATAATAATAATAATGACAATGACAATGATATCACTTTATTGGCCAACAGTACAATAACCATTCATAGGACAAATACAAATTATTCTAGAAAATTAAAATTAACCTACACGAATATAACAGCTAATAAAAAAGCTAACAAAAATCTTCATTCAATTTTTGTGCGGCTGTTAATAATATATTAGTTAATCTAATAACAAATATAAAATATAACATTTTTTCTGCATTGTCTCGATATACCTATATTAAAAAAATAAGGATTTAAAAAGTGTGATCAAGTGAACGTCAGATCGTCAGATGTAATTCCTGCACAATAAATGTCACGTTTCAGTCTATCTGCCCCCAAATTTTCATCAGGGGTCTAACTCTTCCACTTGGATATTTTTATTAGACGCATTTTTTGCGACAGACTCGAGTTGAAGCAGATTATAGAATCGGAAATCAAGCGAATGTTTTATTATGGGCTTACGATTTCGACTACAAAGATACCTACATCGTCAAGTAGGAATAATATCTGGTATCTAAATATGGACTGGACCCGGTAAGCGGATGAGGGTTTAATGGCACGAAACCCTTCGCTGTATAGTGTTCCAAATATCGATTTCGTTTCGTCCGCCTGTCTTAAAAGCAAGTGGAACAGGAATTTTGCTGTTTTCTTTGTGTCTTGATTCATTTTCTCCGGGGAAATGGAAAGATAACGTAATACTCCAACTCCGATCCTTTGTTAACGAACTTTTCATCTGGACACATCTTGATTACGGGTTGTACATACCTGACGACGATGGACGAAATTGAAACAACTAATATCGGTAGATATAGGTACTTAGAAACACACGTGTGAGTATTAGGATTTGTCTGCAACTGACTTCTTACTGATGGTTCAGTTCACCTATATGGTAGAAATAACAAGTAACATAGGTACGCATAGGTGTACATAAAAAAAGCTGGTTTTATGTTGGTATTTAGGGTGTCCTTTGGCCTCTAGGTATACCTACTATGACCTACTTTTTTTCTAAACTCAACTAACCAAAGAAGAAACCAATCTAATTACTGGGTAGTTCCGCGCACCTCTCGTTTTTTAAATCAATTACATTATAATGAATTACAATATTTTCCACAAATTTTAGGAATATAGGTATCTATATGTATAACGCAAGTAGAAACCGGCATATTGACACATTTTCTGACTTTCATCTACTGGAATATTCTTGGCCAATTTCTTTCAAGCAAACTACTACTCCTGAAAATTGTTTTAAATAATATCTAATAATAATGATGATAAAAGTATTAATAATAGAAATAATAATAGTAACGGTATAGCAGTAGCAGTAACAGCAACAGCCACAGTCATAGTAACAGTATAACAGCAACAGAAATAGTAATAATAAAAATAACAATTCCCACCTTTACAATATACTTGAAACTATAAGGAGTAATAACCCAGAATCAGAATCAACTACATGCTTGCGTGCGGGGGAAGCGTGGCAATTACTATTAATTTTATAATACTTACAATTCATTACCATTTGCAGTAAAATATCAGTACCTATCAGTATCTGCAATATTATCTACAACTCAATAATTTTTTTGCATTTTTTGGAACTCTAAATATTTCTTAGTGAAACCATGGGCGCCGTTACATAGGGGCAAGGAGAGCGGCCGCCCCCTGGATATTTTGACGAAAATAAAAACTTCCAAGTGTTCATATCGAAAATATCCTAAACGCAGAATATACAAAATTGATTGATATAAAGTGGAAAATCGTCATGTATAATAATGACATTATTTATTATATACTTATTATTGTCAAGTAGCAACATACCGACTTCACGAGACCTGGCCTGGTCGATACATAAACCCATAGGGCTGTAGATGGTTTGGGGGTTTAAACCCTTACATTGAGAAAAAATGTTTTTCGCGCAAAACTACAAATTACTAGGCTATGCGAGATCCCCCTAATTATCAGTTTTTACGCGCTTTTGAACAATCTGGGCATTTTTTGCTCAGACTTGGTACTATAATCGTATATGGTTATTCGCCACTTGTCTTCATAAATACTTATCTAGCTTCTTTAGATGGAATATACCGGAATGCCCTATATATTTAACAATAAAACTGTGTTCCCGATTTGTTCCATCGCCGTTATATATGGCACACTTACTTGATTTTATTCATTTACCTATATCTACGTTATACAGGGACCGGCAGAAAGTTGGACAATTTAATATTTTTAAACTCTGATTTCGATTAATTTAACTTTCTAGCTGCTAATCGAACAAGATTAAAGTTTAGTAGGAAATTCATGTGTTATGCGATGATAAGTTGCGCTTGCGGTATTTTGTTTTTTTTTTGTAATACACAGGGTGGTCCAAAAAAAGTACAAAAAAGGTAAATTCCTTTTTTTGACTAGGTGGCTGTGACTCTAAATCTGACATCCACTTTTGATTCCAAACAACTTTTGTAAGTAACTTTTTACCGTATTTTAAAAAATAAGGGTACTTTACTCTTGAGTTATTTTGACATTTTCGAATCTACGTCGTATCCAAAAAGAGATATTTAAATTTTGATATGTGCGTTTTGAGTTTGAAATGATGCACCAACTTATATCAAGAATAAAATTTTCTGAGAAATTAATAATAAAAAAGTTTTCCATTTGTGTCCAACTTTCTGCCGGTCACTGTATATAGTGCGTTCTTAGTTCTTAAAAAATCAGCGAATACCTTTGCCCAAACAAGACACATTTAAAAATAGAAAAACTTTTATTTTATCTATTCTTATCTCGTCAAGGTCAAGTCTGTATAGTTTGTAAAATGCAAGGCGTAAAACAAGTAGATACATAATAATAATTCACATCGTCAGGAATCTGTGTATCTTTAAGATTTCAGAGATACAGGGGTGTCAGTATGTATACTGTTCTATCTTAAATGTAAACACCCCCTCAAAATTTTTTGGGAGATAATCCATTGATTCTTTTTGTGCTGACACGAAAAGTGGTCTATATATAAAAGCCCACACCATATTTGGTAAAATTTACACCTTCTTTTTTGGTAAGTTTCAGAAAATGGTCCTGTGACAATAAGAACTACTTATATGCTGGTGTGAATATTTAACACTATGCGTTGTGTAAGATTAACAATGTGTTGTGTAACTTTTACACGCAATTTGGTCAAAACGGTTTAATTTAATTTAGTTGGTATTCCCATGTTCACCCACGTGGTGTTAAACAAAAATATACAGTGTCCTAAAAAATACGCACAGGATGTCCCACTTTAAAGTTATTATTATTATTATTTGTTTACCGAATTTGAAAAACTTTTTTGTTGGATCGATCTTCCGAAAAGTATACCCAAGACCATTTCAGATTTTTGTTAAATGCATACATGCATGGAAGTTATGGTTTGCAACGCTTCAATTTTTAGGAACCAATATTCAAGGAATAATATTTTTGTGATTTTTTTACGGAAAACTTGTCTTTTTATAACGGATAATTAAGGAAAAATTTGGCACTATTATCTTATACATTAATCCTAAGAGTATATAAAACAAAATATTTTTGAGGCGAACTTAGTGCTAATTAATTATCTACCTAAGTATATATATGTGATAACGTGTTTCCCCTAAAAAATCGCTAATTTCTAGAATTTTCATACCTATATATAAAACTGAAGCCATGACTTTTATTTAAGAAAAAACTGAAATGGGCATTACAGATACCTACGTACTTTTTTGGAAGACCTATCCAACAAAAAGAAAAGTTATTTAAAATCGGTTCACAAATGAAAATTTCACACTTTACCATTTTAAAGTGGGACACTCTATACGTAATTTTTAAAACACTAGTTATATTTTTGGTGGGTGCCAAAGTGGGGCACCCTCTCATTCCGAGCTGATATAACAGTCAAATTTAAAAAATACTTAGCACAAAGTATAGGTAAGTCCAGTCCCAACTAGCTATTACCAGGTAAGGTAAGTGAAGTAAGGAATAAGGTAAGCATAGATAAGTACATAAGGTAAGGTACGGATAGGGAAGTAAGTATTGAGATTTAACTAAAATTACCTTTGTCCCTAAAGTGATGGAGAATTAAGTATATTATAAGAGAACCTCGTAAAATTTTTACGATTTTGATTTTTTAAAATATTTCTCAAAATAATAATTTAATCAGTCGGGCGAAATTTAGACTACAGATCGTTTGTCACACGTCACACAGAAAATACAAATAATGCCTGGTTCATCCGCAGCTTCTTTATCTCTTAGTTTTACATACTTTATTTTAGAGAAATTTCAAATGTCATTGATAAGTTCAATTTAAGGAAATTAGTTATTTGTCAAAATAAAGTAAAATTAAAACACAAAGAAGCTGTGTATGAACCTGGCATAATATGTACGTTAAATGGCCTACAAGTCTCCCCAACATAGAACTTTCCACATTTGCAAGGAATTTTATAAATGCAATTTTTTGAACTTTGTACCTCATTAAATGGTTTCGTTTTAACTAGCATCGATCTTAATGGATTTTTGGTTTTAAATACTGTTCTGACATTAAAACGATTGCCTATGCGTATTAGCTTAGCTGAAAGTCCAGGAATATAAGGAATAATTAAATTTACTGGTCGGTCCACCAGATTTATTTCTCTAATTCTATTAGCATTGTTATTTTGTTGGCAATCCTGAAAAACTTGCTCAACAAATTCAATAGGATAACTATTCTTCTCAAGAACATATCTTATGTGTTTAATTTCTTCCTCAAATTTTGTGTTATTAGAACAAATTGTTCTAGCCCTGTCATACAAACTTTTAATTACTCCTTTTTTAACACTAATATATGATGATTGGAGTTGAAATGGAGATATCTATTAGTATGTGTTGGTTTTCTATAGACACTAGTTTCTATACTATCTGATTTCAGTATATAGAAACATCTACTATCAGTATAGAAACATCTACTGAAATCAGATAGTATAGAAACCTAGTGTCTATAGAAAACCAACACATACTAATAGATATCTCCATTTCAACTCCAATCATCATATTAGTGTTAAAAAAGGAGTAATTAAAAGTTTGTATGACAGGGCTAGAACAATTTGTTCTAATAACACAAAATTTGAGGAAGAAATTAAACACATAAAATATGTTCTTGAGAAGAATAGTTATCCTATTGAATTTGTTAAGCAAGTTCTTCAGGATTGCCAACAAAATAACAATGCTAATAGAATTAGAGAAATAAATCTGGTGGACCGACCAGTAAATTTAATTATTCCTTATATTCCTGGACTTTCAGCTAAGCTAAAACGCATAGGCAATCGTTTTAATGTCAGAACAGTATTTAAAACCAAAAATACATTAAGATCGATGCTAGTTAAAACGAAACCATTTAATGAGGTACAAAGTTCAAAAAATTGCATTTATAAAATTCCTTGCGAATGTGGAAAGTTCTATGTTGGGGAGACTTGTAGGCCATTTAACGTTCGTTTAAAAGAACATATAAAAATTATATCAGGCAAAATCAAATTTCGAAGTCGAAAATACGTGAACACTCTTTTAATAACAATCATAGGATTTTGTGGGATATTTCCAAACCAATTCTCAAAGAAGAAGTAGGAAATAGACGAAAAATTAAAGAGTCTGCATTTATTCTAGGAAATACGGACAACTCTGTTTCTGAATGTTCAGTGGAATTCAGGAAAATACTATTGCCACTTATTCAAAGAGAAGTTAGTATATAGATAATTAGATAGAACACAGGGTACAATATCAGGCAGGTGGCTAGGCTATTGTTTCTGTTGTCATGACATTTTAACCTGAAATTTATTAATCTGTCACTTCCCTTTGACGTGGCATGATCTTTGAGAAAGGAGGAAGATTTATTTTCCGAAAGCCCAGAAAACAAATTTGTTGAAGTTATTTTTTGAGTTACACGTTTAAAGTTTCATTCATTCACTATGTTAAGAATTTATGAATTTTCCAGGCAACTTGAAAAAGTTCTCTTTCGATCAGTTTGGTGGCAAAAAACCCAATTAAAAATTAAATGGATATAAACGATTCCTTACAAATAGATATAAAAATATAAACATTTTATTTTTTCTAAAAGCTATATAAATTAAATTGAATTAATTAAATTCTCACAGCCCAAAATAGGTAGTTAGTAAACTATTTCGTACGAATTCTCATACAATGTACTTAAGGAAATGTTGCCTTAAATTTTTACAGAATTGTCCGTGTGAGACAAAAACAAACTTCAAACGTTGCGACACAGCAATTTAGTGCACAAGCAGGCCCCAACTAAGTCATAGCCAATCAACAGGCATCACAACAATCAGAACAGTCAGATGATTTAAAATCCGTTAATTTGATGATTCGCGACTGATTTCTGATTTCTGTGAGAACAAACTCATATCAACACAGTCGATGAGTAGGTATACGTTAGAGGCTAGGTATATCACCTCGGCTATCACACAGTCAGGGCCGTGCAGAGCTCGCACGGGCCCCGGTACTACCATCTCGACAGGCCCCTCTATACCGCCAAAGTGCATAATTACATTTATTTACGTTTATTTTACATACAAAGCGATGTAGGATTCAACATTTTTATAGTGTCAAATATGTACATTGTATACATACAAAGTTCATATTTTCAAAAATACGGCAAGCAAAAAGTAAGTGTTACAAAAACAAAGGAACCCTATGGAAACATGAACTTTTATTACGTCTACCTACAAAATAAATAACCAAACAGTCTTTATCCTCTATGGCAAATAAAAGGAACACATAACATAACGACTTAAGAAATATAAAAGGAACTTAAATTTTAAATTTGATATAACAAATAGATTTTTCTGCCTCTCAACAAATTGTTGAAAACAAAATAAATAAATAAAAAACATAAAAAATAAAAATAAATTAAATAAACTTTGGTCTCATTCAAATATTTACGTTCTACTCACATTACATAGGTATTTAAATTGTTTTAATTAAAAACTTTTTTATAGAAAAAAATTTTCTTTCTCTTCTTTCCTCGTCGTTCTTGTTTTGTAAATAAATAATCCTGGGAGTCGACCAAAAGTTATATATTAATTTTTGTTGAAGGAGTCACTCCGCTACCACCTACACAAAACACAATGCACAGATATATTTTCAATAACTTGTATCATATAAAAATAATCGTGTTGTCAAGAACGTCCAAAGAATTTTAAATTGTTTATTGATGTACTTACATCTTTTTGAGATATATATTAGAAAACAAATATGTTTTTAAATGTCACTTTTTGCATAAAATCTCGCCCTACAAAATAAATGATAAAAATAAACGCACAAGCCTGTGGTTGCTTCTGGGGTACTCCTAGTTTGGAGTATTGTGAGGGTGAGAATTATTATTATTATTATTATATATATTTACAACTTTTATATATCTACCTGATGATGGCAAACATGCCGAATTTAACATACCTTTACACTTTAGTGTGTTGTACTTAAGTTATTTATGCAATTTACAATTTTTGAAAATAATAAAATTGAATACTTTCAAACTTACGTGTTAAAACTGCCACTACGTGTAAAACAGCACTCATTAGTCCATAGAACATTATACAGAAAGTTGAGATATGCCTCAATTTGCATACAACCATATTCAAAAGTCCCTTTTTTTGCCTGGAAAGTCGTCTGGTTCTAAGGCTTGCACCTTTTGAAGATGTGCAGGCTGTTTTCTTTAAGGGGGGGGGGCTCGCCATTGTATGTTTGGTTGCCTGTATCAATGTATTTTTATTTCCAACAAGCTGGAAAAAGTAGCGAATTTCAAAGGATTACAAAAAACACGGGTATTTTTAAAATATCCATAGATACTAATGACACTAGTTTAAAAGTTATGGGCGAGATTTTTTTTTTGAATTTCAAACTTTATGCCGGCATAAATTCGTCTATTTTGTCTCTTGAGCCGGAATTTTACTTTCGTTAAGATTGGCATAGGTTTCGGAATATGCTCGGAACGAAAACACGGTAATAAACATTGTAATTATCCAGTCTTGTTGTAAATAAAAAACATAGGCAAAATACCCCTTAAATTATGCAGCGGGAATGCAAAAGTGTGGCTATTATTTATCAGATGGCGCGAAAAACAGACGATCGATGATCGGTTGACGCTGTTGTTACAGGTCCAGTTTAATAATTACATATATTATGTTCATATGATCAATTTTACGTTTTGGCGATATAATATTTAATCAACTAAGCTGTCTGATTACTTTTTTATGTTTTTGTATTACTTCCATATTATTATATACTATGAATTGCGAATTTTTAATATTAAAATAATATAAAACTTCAAAAGGTATATTCGGGAGACCCTCGTAGCTCAAAGACTCCGATCTGTGATTTTAACCCCTCTCTTTTTAGCAATGGTTCATTGATTTTTAGCTTGAAAGGTACACGGCGGCACTAAGAACTGCTTTAGTTGACTTTGCATTATTTATACGTGTGGGTTGGGTACTGTTATGTTATTATAGTTATGTCGCCGTTATGTATTTTTCGTGAGGAAAACACAATCGTTAGCATATAAACTGACATTAGGGGAGGATTCATGTCTATGTCTCTATATGTATAGGTATGTCGAAAATTATCTATACCGGGTGTTCCATTTTAATAAATGCAGCTATTATATTATATTATCTCAAAAACGAAAATCACATAAAAGTTGAAGCATATTATGAGGTGTAATGTAAGACGCACGTTTTCACTTGTAGGCAGACGACGATTTCAAGGTCACTTGAATGTCTACTGTGTTTTTTACTGTTAAAGGTTTATCTTTAGTTAAAGAATGTGATTCGGCACGTTTTCTGTAGGTATAGTATTGCTGGCTTAAAAGTTATACAAAATTATGTTTAGTTTTTTCAATGAAATGAAACATGGTCTTTTATGTGTACATAAGGTGTTTCTTCGTTTGCGTTAACACTACATTCAAACACACATTTTAGGTAACGCAAAAATTAAGATAAATACATATCTCGAAAATAAAAAATGAAAAAAGAAAACGATATATTGATGCGAAAGAACATCTTCTGTACCTATATGTTAAACATCTACAGTGTGACCTCCGTTAAGGAGTTACCACCCTGGTAAAATATCTTTATTTGTTTACCGATTTTGATAAACTTTTTTTTGTTAGGTTCAAAAAGCACATTAAACAATGTGTGTAACTTTACTTTTAGGCTGTAATCATGGCCACCTGTCAACACATGGGCTCAATTTCAAAAAGTACTATTATTTTTTTAATAATATTTTTATTAGGTACAGGGTGTCCGCCTGAAGGTGATAGGAACATTGAATTTAACCATTCCGTATCTTTTGAGACAAATTAATGATTTAAAAACCAGTTTGTTGCAGTTTTTTCCAAACAATGTAATGGCGTTTGGAAAAAAACAATCGAACGTCAAACAAAAGTTATAACCAAAAAAACCTTTTTGGAAAAAATGAAGATGGTGCAAAATGTATCTTTTTATTAATTTAAACATTTTTTTTTATTAACGGATAATAATAGAACACATATGCAGTTAACTTTGGGGTTACCTTTCGATTAAAAAAAGGAAAAATAACCGACTCAAACATGGTCACGTGACTTTCGCTATCTGTCAAAAATTATATTTAAAAAATACAATCCCTAAAAATTGGCTTATGTGTTACAATTTCAAAACGTTTAACTTGAAAAAGTCGTTTCTATTTTAATGTTACATAAGCGCCTATTTCCTATTTATAAAATTTCTTTAAATTTTAAAAAGTCATTACTTCCTAAAAACTATTTTATATCACTAGCTATACAACATAATATACGAGTATCATTCTATAATTTTATTAACTTTTTATTATTACTAAAAAATATTGATAAGAATATGTCTTTTTCAAAAGAAAATTATATTAACGCTTTAAAATTCTATTATGTTTGACACAAAGTTGATATACCGGCAAGCATTTAGGTAGTACCATAGAAGAATCTACTACGTAAATTCTTCTATGGTAGTACCTATATAGTATATTTCCTAACAAGTTCGGAAAGTTAGGAACACTATTTTTTCTACAAGCGTGCGGAAAAGTAAGACACTTTTCCGCACGCATTTACTTTTAAGCACGCATTTTAGTTTAGAAAGTGTCACTTTTCCGCACTAGTGCGGAAAAGTAGTGCGGAAAAGTGACATTTTCTAAAACTAAAATGCGTGCGGAAAAGTGTACTTTTCCGCACGCTTGTAGAAAAAATTTATTTACATTACATTTGCCATTACTCTAAATGTATGCCAAAATAATACATATATTAAGATATCAGCAAATAGTAGGTATTTCACGTATCTAACAAAATTCACAACTTTACGTCAACTTTGGATCAAATACAACAGAATTTTAATTTCTTTCGGTTTATCAATATTAAGTAGGTACTTAATGAAAAGTTAATAGAATGATAAAAGATAAACTATAGTGACATAAATTCTAAATGTCAGGGTAAGTATTGTGATCATTCATGCGGTTTTGAGGGAGAATTATTATGTCATGACAGTAGATTTGACAGCCGGTAGGTAGTCCTCTTACTTAATATTTTACTCAACAATATTCTTAATAACTATGAAAAAATATATAAAAATAAAGGAGCGTAAATATTCATATTATTATTTTGTGTTTAACAATTCACAGTTTCAATCCCAAAATACGCCAGGATGGAAGCGATGTGCTGTTATTTGTATAAAAAAGGGGGTGGGTCCGCCTGCTTCCCCCTAGACCCCTGGTTCCGACCAACAACCTTGCCGGGCAACAAAACAACTTATAAGGAACGGAAACTTATTTTAGCAAGGCGAAACATTACTTTTTATTCTCGCTCTGTACCAATGGCCGCTCTCCAACTCCAGCGCCATCTTACAGACACTTGCGCAATTTTTGCACTCCAGTACCCAATTTCTGTTTTAGCAACATTTATCCTAGTTAGGAACACGGTCAAATGAAGGTCGTCGCGAGGTGATGACATTTTATTTCCGTCCTTAAGAATTCGCCATGCCTTGCTCTGCGATATTCTTAGCCTTAGCGGTTTGCCAATGGATGGAGTATACTTATGTCACGTTCCTCTTAGACCATGTTTAAAACATTTTCTACATTTAATTCGTCTCGACGTCCTCCACGATCGTGATGAACTGCGAAAGATCCCGTGTCACGAAGGTGCTGAGCAATCCTGACAAAAGTTGCAGGACTCTGAATATTTTGCCTGTTCGGAAACTCCTTTCGATACTGCTTCGATATTCCCCCGCAGCCTGACGTGCGTTTTGCAAACATTCGCCATATATTAGGTATAGTACCTACTGTGTCTATCAACGCAACTCTGCAATTATTGGTGCATGCACGCAAATAATCACATACCTACACAATGCATTAGCTTGGAACAATCCGAGAAACACTTTTTATTTCAAGTACATTTTGAAAGCCACGCTGGGATGAAAGTGATGAATCCCACATCATAATATTATGAGAATTTATTAGGAGCATGGGCCGTTCAGACGGTGCCATCTAGTGTCATAAAACATGGGTCCCTCTATACTCTCTAAGAAATCTGTAACCCCCTTAAGGTTGACTGACGTATTTATAAAACTTCTCACGGCTGTAGCTTCTTTTTCTGGAAAACAGATGGCGCCGATGGCTAACAATGTATTTTGTCTCCGGAAAGCACATGACGAGCCAAAAAATATTCAGACGTGACAGCCGTGTGCAGTCTTTACTAACACGTTAGTCAACGCTCCTATAATAGCGTGTAAGGAAGTGACACGTGCACAGTGGCGAGATTTCGGTATACAGTGTGTCCCAGGATTAGCGAATTTATAGGTGTAAATGACAAAAAAATTTCGAGTTGACAATTGAGCTTCTGGGGTTCCGCCCCGCTTAGTTTGAAACTACCTTTTGACATAATTTTACTTTCCAAAAATCAAGTAGGTACCTACGCCTTGGAAATTTTGAAAATACCAATTTTGTACACTAGCAAAGTGGCCCCTCTGTAGCTTTTACGACAAAATGTTATTAAAGAAAGTTGTTCAGAATTAAAAACTGATTATCTGTGCAAAATTTCAAAATCCTAGGCCTTTTTTGATTTTTGTCCCTTTTTTACTGGAAAAGTGGGAAAACGTGACGTTTTGGTAAAAGATATTAAAAAATATTATTAAAGAAAGTTGTTTAGAATTAAAAATTGTGTACCTATGCATTAAAATAACTTTGACAGTAACTATACCTACACAGACAATACAATAAAAACCAAGCACACCTAATGATAAAATAACAGTCAAAAAATTAATGTAGCCGATTATTACTAAATTTAGCATACGTACACAATTTTAAATTTTGAACAACTTTCTTTAATAATATTTTGTAATATCTTTTACCAAAAAAAATGTCACTTTTTCCAACTTTTCCAATAAAAAAGGGACAAAAATCAAAGGAGGCCTACTATTTTGAAATTTTGCACAGATACTCAGTTTTTCATTCTGAACAACTTTCTTTAATAAAATTTTGTCGTAAAAGCTACAGAGGGGGTACTTTACAAGTGTACAAAATCAGTATTTTCAAAATTTCCAAGGCGTACTTGATTTTTCGAAAGTAAAATTATGTCAAAAATTAGTTTAAAACTAGGCAGGGCGGAACCCCAGAAGCTCAATTTTCAACTCGACATTTTTTTGGCATTTACACCTATAAATTCGATAATCCTGGGACACACTGTATATACGCGTATATACAGATTTCGGTTTATATACCAGAAATCACCTGTATAGAATACAGAAATCTGTAATAACCTCTGCAGCTCTAATGTCAACAAGAGTTAAGAGAGTATGCCACTATAGCGGCCACTGCACTAACCTTAACCTGTGAACTCAGATCTAAGTGTAAGCGTGAACGTCAACAACGTTAGTCGCCAGGCTACGATTTAGATACCAAAAATAAACAGGAAAAATGTGCAAAACGGATAGACACCGTTAGAGTTTGAGTGTTATTGTTAGTAATTTTATACCGTGTAATTTAAAAACTATACTATATTATGTGTGCGGGAACTCTCAAAAACTTTTTTCTGAAAGAAATGCTATAATGCTTGCCATTTGAATAATGAAACCTGACAACCCCGACACTGCCCATAAAAGATAAGTATTTCTTATTTCTTCAGAAAAACTTTCAATAATAAGGTTGAACACTGACAGTGAAATAGGTACGGCAACATCGCTCACCTCAGATGCTTCCTTAGAATCAGGTGCGTTGAATTACTCAGATGGTAAGGTTGATTTTCCCTACGTTTTAAACATCGCCATTTTTTGCATTTTTCTGTTTTTGGACCTCCCTCATTGTGTGGTTAAAATTGCTTACATTCTGACTGAAGCACCCTGTATACATATACGGAATATATATCATCGATTATTATTGTGTAGCCAATAAATACAAGCATGTTATCTGTATACCTATTACTCGTACCGCAAATAATGTCTTCCGCGTTACAAAATATTATAGAATGTTTAGCACTATATTGTTTCTTGTCATGTCTCATCTATGTAAATTACTTCCCCATGTCTATACGTGAGTGGAGGTATATCTATTGTTTCGGAAAAAAGTTAAAAAGTATTTATTCACTGAAATTGTTTGAAAGGTTTTTATATTCATTCGAAAAGTTGATCGTTACATAGATATCTGCCGAATGCCGGATGTTGGTTCCGCGACCCGCCCTTGCTGTCCGGGAGAGCGGTCCGCCGTCGGCCGATGGTCTGAACCTTTTGCTTCTCCTCCGGCTGGCCCCGGCGCGTGCTCCGCGTCCTCGGCTGGGCGCTGGCGGGTCAGGGGTCGCGCGGACGCCGGGCGTGTCGCCGCGTCGCGACGACCTATGGTCCGGGGCGGTCGGCGCATGCGTTACGCGGCGACAAGCGACAGTCGCCCAAGCAGTGACAATTCAGGAGGCCCCGCCCTCTGCAGCCGCCCCGCTTCCCGGATTTTTTGCGCGCCTATGTACATCGCACGGCGGCTGGCGGGGAAGCCGGTATATAGGCGGTGTACGGTGTATACACTTGAGGTGGTGGAGGTGCCCATATACTACCTGTTTTATATCGACAGCGGCCGCTATGTACCTACCCGCCACATTATTTAGGTACCTATGATGCCAAGTCAATAGATTTGGGTATTAAAAAAAATACGTGTCGTAAAAATAGTAAGTCACTTTCACCTTTCATATACGTAATATTCCAACCAATTGGAAACAGAGGCGCGGAGAGCATATATAGGTAGCTACACTACAGTTAGGTATGTAGATATGTAGACTGTCTACAATCTGTCTACAATCTATTCAACCAAATTCTTGCTTGATAACAGTTTTGAGGAAAAACTGATTTTAAGAAAAATCTATTTGAAACTCATTTTCATGCTTTTAAATTGTCTGTTGCACTAACTATGTGAAATTTTGACACACAAACCTTTCCTTCTAGATATCCATGACTTTAAATCAAAGAGTTCCCCGCACATTTGATAGGAAATTAATATAAACTAGGTATGCCTATGCTGTATCACCACTGCTAATGTAATTGGTAAGTAATGTTCAAATGGCACGAAAGTAGGTACCTATGTTAAACTACCGCATTCCCGCATATATGATTACCTAAATAGGTATATACCTACTGTTTGCTATGGATAGAAAAAACTTTGTTCATTATATACCTAGGTATTTTTTAAAGATGAAGGTTCGTCATTATGCAAAGCGTTCTTTTGACCTATTTAATTAGAATGTAGTCTCTAGGCGGGGCTGTATTTAGCGAACATTGGGGGGGATTCAGGATCGGCTCAAGCTTTTGTGGGACTGGGTGCCGGATGAAAGTGCTGGGCCTCGGCAAGGAATTATTTGATCCATTTTTTAAAAAGTGGGCTGGGGCGATGAGTTTAGATCACTTCAGTAACGTATATAGAAATTAATTTCGGATGGGGACAATTTGTGTGAATTTCCTTCAAACAAGTGCATTTAAAATCATTCTCTAAAATGAGCCGCAGGCGAAATTTTCTAGAAATGTTAAGGAAAATTACTTAAAATTAGTCTTAGGAAATCCCAATAGGTACGTACCTTCAGATTTTCAAGCTGCAGTGAATATTTTCAAATTCTGAAATGGTTTCGGCCCCGCCCTGACTGGACAACCCTGTACACGGGACTCGGAGGCGCGGGACCAGCAGTCAAAACGTATATAGGGCGCACGCCGCACCTTTCGCACCCGCCTAGAGCTGGCCCCTGGAGGAGCTGAATATTCCTTCCAGCATGTATACCTATCCCTTTTCTACTTATATTTGATTTCTCCTTATTACGGATATATTCCTAGACATTCTTCGCCTGGTCTGACGACACCTTTAGAATTGCCAGTCCAGTAGGTATGGTAAAAGATTTCTTCGCGCCACTTGCCTAACTGACCCTTCATAAGAATAATAAATAAATCTTCAAATACAAATTAGTACTAATCTATTCATAAAAGAAACTCTGGGAATCCCCTATTCTCCTAATCCATGTCGCACGCAGCCATGCACCACCGGCACCACCGTTTGTCGTTTACTGTTGTCCAGTGTTGCCAGTTATGTTTTATTTTATTTAAAAGCATATTGTGATGATAAAACTCGGTACTGCACTGATCCAAAAATTATGTTTTGTTGGCAGTTTTAGGGCAGGTTTCCATGCTCTACTGTAAAACCAGTTTAATAAATTATTACACTCGCACTGATGCTCGGGGAGTTCGTTCTGGTGGTGGTGCAAAAAATAAATGGTGGTATTTCGGAGGGGGGGGGGGTTGAACCCCCAAAACACCCCTTCAGATACTTCCCTGTCTCATATGTATATCAAGCCATATATCTTGAAATGCCAAATTTCAGTATTTTTTATATACAGTGTGTCTGGTTTTTCGTGTTAACACCCCTGAAAATCTAAGTAGGCTGGGGGAATTGAACGGGGCAATTTTTTTATAAATATGTCCCTGAAAGGTCATCATTTGCGAGGTATTGGTTTGGCATTGCCGCGAAATCCTGGCCTACTGCGATTTTTTAAAGGGGTGCGTTTTTCGAAAAATCCTATTAGGCATTTTTTTATTTAAAATCTGACACCACAGCGTTAATCAGGACACCCTAAAACCCCCACATACCAAATTTGAACAAAAAACATACAGGGAGTTCCATTCTGCAGTGTGTCAAAGTTGAGCAAAATAGGAATTTTAAACTCATCTGGCGAGTCAAGTGTGCCATGGAATTACTTCGAAACAGTTGGATGATGAACAGGACCACTCACAGTGTCGATGTGCAAAGATCCAATAAAAAATATACAGGGTATTTTTCTCTGGACCAGCTCAAAATGCTGAATTTTTATTAAACTTTATATTGGTCAGGAGTGCTCTGGAATCATTGAATAAATATTAATAAATACAAAAGCATTTTATTTCTTTACATCATCCAACCAACAAATAAAAACAATTCAAATTGTTGGACCAATAAAGTCACTGTCTAAGATGATACATTTTCTGTGCGTTTCCTGTTGCGGCACACCAGCCACCTTAACTTATATGGACTTAGTGACTGTCAGGCTTCTGTATTTTTTAGACTTAGTTTGTTTGTAATGTCTGGGGTGGTTTTGATATACTCGATTATTGACCTGTAGGTATAAAGTTTAAAAAATTCAGCATTTCGAGTTGCTACAGAGAAGAACACCTTGTATATTTTTTATTGGATCTTTGCACATCGACACTGTGAGTGGTCCTGTTCATCATCCAACTGTTTCGAAGTAATTCCATGGCACACTTGACTCTCCAGATGAGTTTAAAATTCCTATTTTGCTCAACTTTGACACCCTGCAGAATGGAACTCCCTGTATATTTTTTGTTCAAATTTGGTATGTGGGGGTTTTAGGGTGTCCTGATTAACGCTGTGGTGTCAGATTTTAAATAAAAAAATGCCTAATAGGATTTTTCGGAAAACGCACCCCTTTAAAAAATCGCAGTAGGCCAGAATTTCGCGGCAATGCCAAACCAATACCTCTCAAATGATGACCTTTCAGGGACATATTTATAAAAAAAAATTGCCCCGTTCAATTCCCCCAGCCTACTTAGATTTTCAGGGGTGTTAACACTAAAAACCAGACACACTGTAGGTACCTACTTATTTGAGGTAGAATCCTTTTCCTTAGTGTAGAGTTTATATAGGGCTTCCATTATATTTTTAAATATGTAATTTATTTGCTGATTATTTTCTGACAGAGAATGACAAATGTTAGAAATGTAACGTTTTTGTTACCAAGTACCTATTGGAAATAAAATATTATCTTCGCAATTGAATCCTGTCAAAATCAAGCATAGTTATAGGTATTACAGATATAAACAGTAGTAATTACTACGTAAAATGTTATTGTCCTTTCAAGTTCGAAAATCTATACAGATTTTCTCAGAGGAGTCGCTATTGATACTTTCCTTTATCACTTCTACATCACCACATGGCGAGTGGAAGTATTGTTTGGGCTATTTCATTCGTCAAAAATATACAAATAAAAACCTTCGTTTTATAATTTTTTGACCTGATCTTAGTGATAAATTACCACTGAGAGTTATCGCAATTGGGTTGTCGATTTTGCCTTGGCACATTGAGATTTACTAGCATTTTTCGGGCGTTGGATGTGGTCTATACTTCCTTAGAAACAATTTACAGGCATAAAGTAAGTGTAAGTAAGAATGGTAAGCCCTACACCAAGCTCGAAATTAAGAATTAATAATTGTGAGGGAGAGAATTATTATTATTATTACAAGAAATAAAGTAAGCAAATACAACTCGAGAATGTATATAATGTTCTATAGGCAATTTTTCTTCGGGCAGCGATTTCCTTTAGCAAAAATTATTCGTAAAAATGGGTTTTTATTATTTTAAGCAAAATCTCCGATAAAACCAGTCTCTCGTTAGGTATGGTATATCTTTTATAAATAATACATCTACAAGAAAAGTTTTTCTTTAAGTAGGTTTAAAATGTTCTACCTACATACTTGTCACAAGAGAGCATTATGCCAATATTGTAAGAAGGCGAGGCTTGAGAGGTGATGCAAAGAGGTGAATTCGAAAATAACGGATGATATGTCGTTTCCTATGTATGTGGGACCAAGAAATTCAATGTTTGCATTATTTTGCTTTGCAGAAACCAAGTAAATGAAAAGGGTTACGATGGAAGTCTAAAAAAGTGAAAATATAATATTGATATATTGTGGGAGGAATATAAATTTAATGTTAAATGATCCATTTAAAAGAGTGATGTGGAAGTAGTGGTTTCAGTGGGAATGATTTGTTTTAAAATGTTGTTCTTGCATAAAGAATATTATTATTTGACTCATTTGCCAAACTCACCGGTAGGAACGATTTTTCTCGAGACTGACCTTTTTCCGAGCAAGCCCAGCGCCCCCTCTCTCTCGGTGTTCTCTCAGCCATCGTCTTGCTCTAAAAAAAACCTACGGCGCATGGGAACTGGCCGGATCGAAGACCGCTGCGGCGGTCTCGGCGGGAATGCGTCGCGCCGCGCCGGACGGGGACCGCCGGCCACCGTCAGGCTCATAACCAGGGTTCCTTCATCGGAGGTTTGTGTAAGGTCGTTCCCTAGTCGGATTTTAAGATCGAAGAAATATGCGCAGTTATGAAATGAAGTGGTTTGAGTTTTTATAATTTATTACGGGATAGATCGTTCAGCCAGTTCAGGCACCATTTTCTACGACTCTTCTTATAACTAAAAGAGTTAATGATAAGATAATCGTATTCTATATATTACAGTTGACCCAATAGATAAATGAAAAATACAATAAACCAATAAATTTAAATAATTTATAGACATAAATTCAACAATTAAATTGTCTCAAATTTTTGTAGACAACTTTGACATTTCAGGACAAGAAGTTCCTACAAATATGCCTGTATAAACCCTTAGTTTTCGAGATAGAGAGGGTTGACGAACGAACATAATTATTTGCATATTTTATTTTTTACCTCTGGACCGAAACTAGGTTGGCTTCACTGATATTGCTTTTACTCCTAATATAATTTACTTAGCTTAAATTTAATAGAATTTTTCGTACAATAACAAGCACACATTTTTGCATTTTTTGCCAGTGCTAGAAAGTGTAAGCGATATTTGATAAGATAATTATTGAAGGCATATACAACTAAGGGGCATAGATTTGTATTTTACGGTGCCGCCACTGCGGTGCATATGTGAAGGCAGAATTTTAATGTAACTTACGCGCTGATGATTTATTTAACGTCGCTATTTAATCAACCTCTATTTAGGCACGTTTAATGCTAATTCCCCTTAAATTTATTACCGTTGAAATTGGCGATTATCGCACGTCGCCTTACTCGCTCTTGATATTTATTGCACCTTTATTATTTGCCACATATTTTACTGCCAAAAATCTATAACTTATAATTATTACTTATAATCGGAACCACAGTTTGCTCCATGTCGATAAATCTTCTAATACACCCTTATTAGATGTTTTTAATCCTCGAGACCAGAAAACAGAAATTTATAAAAAGACTAAAGTGTTAAAGCAACATATCTTGAGTTTAAATGTTTATTCTTCCTGCGTGTTAGTGAAAAAAAAAATAGTAACAATAACAATAATGGCCTTGTACAACAGCATAGTCGGATCTATTTTGCTTAACCTATACTGTCATAATCAAAAATACATTCCAGACAGATGGCAATGGATTGATGTTGATAACATTATAAAAGATTAATCACTTTTTAGCACTTTTATTAGCTCAAAACATTGATTCATAGCTGCAGGGTCCACAAGCAAACATATATGAAAGAACGATACCACTAAAGAAATACTTACATACCGTAAGCGATAAGATAAATAAATTAGTTAAATTTCCCCTCTAATCTTATTTTTCTCTAATATGGAATAATTTCCATAATATTTGTCATCTACCACCGCAAGTATTCGCTTCAGCAATTTTGACAGAAATCAGAGCTTCCAATTACATATTTTTTATAGACAGTCCTTTTCACTTTCAAAGGGATCTCTAAGTGGAATTTCGTTTGATGGAAAACAAATTAAAACTTCGTACAAAAAGTGTTTAATTTTTTTTATTAGACCATAATATATTATAACAAAAAATTCCTCTAAAGATGTTCTAACAGCTTTTAATGAACACATTTGCACTGTTTTCTAACCTACTCAAAGATTTGGCAGATAAATTTTATGTATTGGTATTCTATACTTACCTATACAGTTTTATGATTTTAAGATAGGTTTTCAGTCATACCTATATTGACCTGAGGCTCCCAGCGCGTTTTTGTTAATTTTTCATTATTCCCCTGTAATGCTTCCATCGTTTTTCCAGAAATAGTCAAGAACTTTGTGATTTGTAGACTTACCATTGACTATGAATGTTCTGGAATATTCTCCAATGCTCTTTTGAGTATATAAGCCCTGAGAATTTGACCTGAGAGTATGTTAAAGGTTAGAACGCGAATTTACTTCGAATTTGAGAGAGAAGGAATACTTTTGGTCAGTGACAGTGCCTGCCAAGCTTATTTCACAGATTAGAAGAAAAGGGTTTGTTTATTTGTGAAGACTAGAAGAAAGGTGGTAACCAAGGTAACTAGTTCTTTCTTTCTTTAATAATATTATACTTACATAATTTATCTTAATAATCAAAACCAAATCAATTGTACAGCGATGTTATACTTAAACAACAATAATACAAAAATGATAGCTTTGCAGTTACTATAGTTGGATGGAGTAAAAATAAAATTATAAAAATTTTAAAAAGACCGCACCTAAATGTAAGGTAATAATAATACTCTCTCAACAAAAGATTAATACTATACCAGGAAAGTAGGAAGGCAATCTACAACAAATAATATACCTCTAAACAGAGACAAATGTAAAAGGAAAAAATAAATGATGGACATGGCAAGACATAGTTAATTCAGTACATCAAAATGTACAAGTATGGAGGCAAATATCCACTCAGGTACCTTTGGATATATTATTTATACAATTTTAGATGGTTTACCCGTCCTCTTATATACAGAAGAATGAAATTAAAAACTTCGGAGCATAATACCTAGGCACCTTAGGAATCTTTGTGAAGCTGATATATGGTGAAAATCAATGAATAAAGAACCCCAGGAAGGAGCCAAAGCTCTATGGGCATTATAAAATACGTGAGACGGAAATCGCCCTGTATGGAGACTGAATTTTGACAAAATATTTTTATATTTGACAGTTGTCACGGTGGTTTGTGCTCTTAGATATTTGTGTAGTTCTTCGATAAGTACTTTTTGGAGATCTATTATGGTTAGCTGTGCAGCCTGCGGCTATTCCGTGCCTACCAGAACAAAATGTTGGGGGGATAACATTCCATCGGTAAGTACATTTGTAAACCGGAAACGGCATGCCGCCATATGCAGAGACTGGACCAGTCCAGCGTAAAGCACAAATTTGCTCCTTCCTGGGGTTCTTTATTCATAGGTGAAGAGAGATATCAAATAGTTAATTTGCGCTTGCTCTTGTCTGGTAAGAGTGATCAATCTGAGGGCATACATTAAGAATTTTTGGCAAGAAGTTTAGACATTTTTGTATACACAGGGTAACTTTGATTGGTACACAAATTTTATCTGCCGGTAAATTTTTTTCCGAATTTTAGAGACAAATTGAGAGCCAATGGCCGCGACACAACACAACACTACTTAATGACGTGCACTCATCATAACCTACTAATAATCACATTTACCACTTCAATAATTTGTTTACCACTCTTCTCACAATAATACTTTCACGACACCGCTCACCACTTCTTATCAACGTAACTTATTCATAGAATTTGTTCTAAATGTTGTCCTCCATTCCTAATACAAGCTGCGTAGACTCTTTTAATGTATCTAATGTATCGTGGCTATTATTTATTTCATTCGCAGCGGGTTTTACACGAGCTCGTCGAGTGGCAAGCAGCCAAAAACCTATTATAGATATATTGCAAGTTCCAGTCATTGTCCCCGACCCGGTGGGTGGCGTTCGAACCAAGAGTACTAGAAAGATTTCTAAGTATAAGAGTAATTTTGTCATATATAAACTTGCATAATTGCTTTTCGGTCTAATATATTTCAAAGCTGACCAAATTTATAATACAGTTTTCTTATGTTTCCTGTGAGATATACTACGTGTTGAGTCCAGTTAAAATATTGGTCTATGATTAATTGTAAATATTTTACCTTTTGTGCCTTTGTAATTAATGGACATTTACAAGAACCTTTTTGTTTGCAGTTGACATTATGTATTTTTAATTCATTTTTTAATGGTCGATCAGCCATTATGTGCGAAGAAGCAACAAAGTTATTCTTATCGACGTTTAGATATAGATATTTATAATTTAACCACTACTCTACCCAGGCCAGCCCTCGCTCTGCTTCTAAATATGCGCCCTTCCAAGTACTAGATGAGAAGAGCAACGCAATATTTTTCCATTTATTGGTAAACTACCTAGTGAATTTACATAAATTAAGAATAGAATCGGCCCAAAAGCAATTTTTTGAGGCACACCAACTTTTATAAGACTTTCATCAATGTATCATTAAATTATATCTACCTTTTGGTTTCGATCTCTTAAATAGTGTTTAATTAAAGCTTAAAGCCAACCACGAATTCCAACAAACTCAAGTTGCTCATATAAAGTATACCTAATGGAATACCGTATTAAATGCTTTTTTAAATCCAAAAAACATGGAGACGTATACTTTTTATTATCTTGACAAACTCCTGATAACAACGCAAACACAGAATCGTCAGTGCTAATTTTGTTTCTGGTCTTTATTAAATAACCTATTAAATAAATTTATCAGAATCCTCAGTGCTAATTTTGTTTCTGGTCAATCACTTATTTAAAAAATTTACTATTCTTTTTTATAAGACATTTTTTAAACGGCTCAGCAAAATTATTTATATACGGAGATTGGCTTATAATTATTTGGCGACCTGTCCTCGGATTTTACAACATATTAGAGACTTGGGCACCGACACTGAGAAAAAAAAACATTAAAGATATTTTCTTTTTGAGCATGACTTACAGACAGACGGCCGTCTATATCAGTGATATCTCAAATTTTTGTGTGAGGTTGGTTTGTGGAGGTAATATTTCTTTTTTTTTTCAGATGTCTTTATAATTTTTACTCGCTTCGTGAATTTTGTTCTTAAAGTAATTAATTTTTGGAAATCCTATAGTAGTATCGTATTATGGCTCTCGTATAGATATAGCACGTGTGTACCTCGCGCCCCAGTATATTGTTATTTGAGTAATATTTAAAGAAGATATTGTGCCTATTATGATCACCGTTATTATTCTGGATCATAGTCTGCATTGAACGTTGGGCGCTAGTTAAAAAAGGAGTTTCATTTTTTACCCCAGCGGATTACTTGCAGGGTACTGTTTCCTATCAGCTGGGGATTGTCAGAAAATTAAATGGATTGTCGCAAATACCCTTACTGAAAAATTCGTAAAAGGAATAGCTGAAAAGATTGCAAAAATGGTATGCAAGAAATTTGAAGAACTGTGGGAAGGTGCGCATGTAAGCAACTATGATATTTTGGATTTACCGAATCATAATAATTCAGCTGCTTGCGACTTTCCATGCAATAATAATCAATAGTATTCGGAGAACGAACCACCACTTGGTGATTCGGTAAGAGTAGCGTTAAGCTAGATCTCGCCACCAATTTGGTGAATTTTGTTTCTGTAATTTCTTCTTGAATTAATAAATAAAGGCATTTATTATTATTATTATTATATCGACTTAGCCAAAAGGCATTCGCACTCCCTCTCTGGGGAACATTCACTCAGATCCCGGATATCCCGGATACCATGAGGATCTGGCTCGGACGAGACCCCTGCCATGTTATCGGGCCTTACATCTTGTAGTTGCTGTTCTCAAGAACAGGCTCCGGTGTGTAGCTGTAATATGGGATCCTCCCTGCCTGCACAAGCAGAAGGTTTTCCGCCAGTTCCTGGTGCAAGA
The DNA here is from genome assembly GCA_963920635.1 of Pseudeuparius sepicola. Taxonomy (NCBI): domain Eukaryota; kingdom Metazoa; phylum Arthropoda; class Insecta; order Coleoptera; family Anthribidae; genus Pseudeuparius; species Pseudeuparius sepicola. Next base: position 28,429,999 of record OY987305.1, read on the forward strand.
TCTTGGCAACCGAATCGTGTCGTTCCTTATATTCCGTTGATGCGAACATCTGACATCCGTCCAGGCTCTTGAAGTTCCCCATTGTTGTTGTTGTCATCTATGTCTATGTGTTCGCCGTGGATCTCTAGCTCAGCTTCCCGTTTGATAGCGTTAAGTCGCGTTTCTGGAATTCGGTTATTTCTTAGAATAGTTCGATACTGATCTGACAATCTTTGTTCAGACACTTGCATGTGTGGAAACTCCCTGCAGAACTCGGCATGCAGTTGTTGTCGGTAGCCGATCATCTCTTGTCCTAAGTTTGTCACCCTGTAAAAAATACGCATAATCGATTCATTCATGGACACAGTCCATTTCATGCGTCGTCGTTGTAATCCCGCCTCTGTGAACGCTTTCTGAAGTTCCCGCGCAGCACCTTCGGTGGGTGGAACCCTAGTTCTCGTTTGGCTCCCATGTTGTAGATGTTCGTGTTGTTGTTGGGCTGTAGCTGTTTGTGCAACAGGGGCCCGCCTCATCAGCGCCCTGTCACCGACGTCCCGCTCGCTGTCATGTCCAGCGCCGGCTCCAGACATGCCCTGGCGATCCCCAGGCAGCGGCCCTATGACAAAACTCCTATTAATCTCCATTCCATGGGTTTCTCCCGTAACGTGGGAGTGACGGCCCTCGGTCGCCTTTTACGACTCGCGGAGCCACGATGGGAGTATTCTAACCCGCTACCCACACAGGTCAACTAGGATAACGCGGGATCGTTACACCCGAGGATCTGCCCCTCTCACAGGTCAAACCCCTCCTTGCGTTAACTGGGAAACACGGGATCGTTACACCCGAAGATCCGCCTCTCTCACAGGCTAGATCCATCCCTGTGTAACCGAGAGTCGCGGGATTGTCGCACCCGAGGATCAGCCCCCGTCACCAGCTAGACCCCTCCCTGCGCAACTGGAGATCGCGGGATTGTCACACCCGTAGGTCTGCCCCTGTCACAGGCCAAACCTCTCCATGCGTAACTGGGAATCTCGGGATCGTCACACCCGTGAATCTGCCCCTCTCACAGGTCAGACCCATTCCCTGCGTAACTGGGGAGCGCGGGATCGTCACACCCGTGGGTCTGCCTCTCTCACAGGTCAGACCCCCCTGCAATTATTATTATTATTATTATTATTATATCGACTTAGCCAAAAGGCATTCGCACTCCCTCTCTGGGTAACATTCACTCAGATCCCGGGTATCCCGGATACCATAAGGATCTGGCTCGGACGAGACCCTTGCCATTATATCGGGCCTTAGGTGACATTGATGTTGTTGGACGTTCCTGCACTCCCCATGAATTTCCTGACGGTTCGGGCTGTCGCAAGTAGTACCGCTTTCTGCATGGACCTGTAAAGATTATCAGTTAGACCCAGCTCTTTGATGTTTCTCAGCAAACTTTTTGGTATCACACCAGTTGTTGACACGATGATTGGAATCGTCTGAACGTTGTCCATTTCCCATTGCCTTCTAATTCGTTCTTCTAAGTCTCTGTACTTCGCGATCTTCTCGACTTGCTTCACACGCAGGTTGTTGTTGTTCGGGATGGCCACATCAATCAGAGTTGTCTTCCTAGAAATTTTATCAACTATTATAATGTCCGGTCTGTTATGGGCAACTCGTTGATCTGTCAGAACTGTACGATCCCAGTACATCTTGTAGTTGCTGTTCTCAAGAACAGGCTCCGGTGTGTAGCTGTAATATGGGATCCTCTCTGCCTGCACAAGCAGAAGTTTCTCCGCCAGTTCCTGGTGCAAGATCTTGGCAACCGAATCGTGTCGTTCCTTATATTCCGTTGATGCGAACATCTGACATCCTCCTGTTATGTGCTGGATTGTTTCTGAAGTTGGGCACCCGTATCTGCATCTGTCATCCACTACCGATGCATCTCCTACAATGAATTTTAGGTAGTTGCGAGTTGGTATAACCTGATCTTGTATGGCCAGTAGGAAGCCTTCCGTCTCGGGAAACATTCGTCCCGAGGTCAGCCAATAGTTCGACGCTAACTTGTCGACATGTTCCTGGTTAACCTCATTAGGATGCCTCCCGTGCAGCGGCTTCCCCAACCACCTCTGTAGTTTATCGTTGTCGGTTCGGTGGTGATTTTGACGCTCGTGTTCCGTCAGACGTAGCGGTTTTGAGACGTCTGCTCCGCATATAGCCCTATGTAGTGTGGAGCTGTTGGCCTGCCTGTAGAAATAATTACGCAGATTTAAAATTTGTTGGTAAAATTGCTTGCTGACATCTGCCAATCCTCTTCCTCCTAGTTGACGTGGCAGAGTTGTTCTTTCTACGGCGCTACGGGGATGATGTTTATGAGCTTTTATCAGTAGTGTCCTAACTTTTCGTTGCAAGTTGTTGATGTCCATGTTGGTCCAGTTCACTATTCCGAACGAATAGCTGAGTACAGAGCACGCATACGTGTTCAGGGCCTTAAACAAATTCCTGCTGTTAAGATCAGTTCGCACTACTTGTCTTACTCTCTTGATGAATTCATTCGTTAAATCAGTCTTCATTGTTCGATGGTCTATCCTTTGAGCTTGTTTCATCCCGAGATACTTGTATGTATCTCCCATGCTCATTGCTTCGATCTCCTGGCCGTCCTGCATCTCGTGTGCGCTTTGTTCGAGCTTTCCCCGGATGATATTAAGGGTGCGGCACTTGTCCAGTCCAAACAGCATTCCGATGTCCCTGGAGAACTCCTCTACAAGTTTAAGCATTTGCGTTAGTTGGTTCTTGGTTGCGGCCATCAGTTTTAAATCATCCATATATAATAGGTGATTCAACTTGATCGCTTCTGCGTTGTTGCTTTTGATAGCGAAGCCATATTTTGTAGAGTTCAACCGATGTGATAGGGGGTTCATCGCCATGCAGAACCACAGTGGACTGAGTGAATCTCCTTGGAAAATCCCTCTTCGGATGTTGATTGTGTCGGTCTCGAAGTTACTGTTTGCGGTTCTGAGTTGTATCTCAGTGCGCCAGGTTGTCATAACGTGTTCTAAAAAGGAAACTGTATGATGATCTATTTTATACAGCTTTAAGGTACCTGTGAGCCAGTCGTGAGGTACGGAATCAAATGCTTTTTTGTAGTCCACATAAGCCATGTGGAGGTTTCGTTGCTTGGAATGAGCCTGGTTGCAGATGACAGAGTCTATGATGAGTTGCTCTTTGCATCCCATTGCGCCCTTCGAGCAGCCCTTCTGCTGTATTGCAATGATGTTGTTCCGCTCGCAGTGAGCATATATTCGTTGCGTAAGGCAAGATGTGATTATCTTGTACAGCGTAGGAAAGCAGGTTATTGGGCGGTACTTGGCAGATTTATCCGTATTCCGCTGGTATTTTGGTAACAGGTAGGTTGCACCCTGTGTAAGAAACAATGGCATTTTCAGAGGATCGAGCAAGACTTCATTAATTAAGGTAGTTATTTGTTCGTGCGTGCACCACAACTTCTTAATCCAATAATTTTGGAGATGATCTGGACCTGGTGCCTTCCAGTTGTGGGAATTCTTGATGACATCGGAGACCTCAGCGGTTGTGAATTGCTCGTGTTGCATCTGGCTATAGTTCCGGCCCATCTCGCGTTCTTCGCTGATCCAGCTTGCACTGACATTGTATGGACCTGGTGTGGCAAGTTGATTTCTCCAGAAACCGTCGACCTGTTCTCTGCTAGGGTAACTCGCATTTGTGGCATCGGCGCTAGAATTAAAAGCACGGTAGAAACCCTTTTCTGATCGTTCAAAGAGTTTGTTGTCTCGTTTCCTGTTGTTACTAGCCTTGTATCTCCTCAGACGCCCTGCGAAAACAGAAAGTTTTTGTTTTAATGTGTCAAGACATTTTTGAGCAGTGATGTTCGCGGGGTCATGCCGAGAATGCATTTGGGTGCGGCTCATTATTGCCTGCACCGCCCTCTGGATTCTTCTAGTTCTAACTCCTCTGATATATTCCGTCACTTGTCCTATGTCTTTACGGAGACTCTCGATCTTCCGATTTAGTCGCATTTCCCATTGAGCCATTCGTGGTTCTGGTCTTGCACGATTCAACTCTTGGGCCGTTCGGATCTTGGCACCCATTACAGTGGTGACTGCCGTTGCGGCACAGTAGATTAACATGTGCATACGGTCTAATGTTGGTGTCACTGAAACATAGTTTGGTAAAATTCTTGTGTTCATAAGATCGAGCACGATCGCAAGTTTCCTGGAAGAATTTAATCTTGGTAGCGGTGGCCTGCTCAGTGGGTCTGTGCCTTTGTATCGCAATACTGCCTGTCTCATATGTGTGTTTAAGCCTTCAAAATGTTCTTCGTTAACCGATTCCAGACTCTCGGTTGTTGGTTCTACCGTTTCGGCTTCTAGTTGTTGTCCAGGCTCTAGAAGTTCCCCATTGTTGTTGTTGTCATCTATGTCTATGTGTTCGCCGTGGATCTCTAGCTCAACTTCCCGTTTGATAGCGTTAAGTCGCGTTTCTGGAATTCGGTTATTTCTTAGAATAGTTCGATACTGATCTGACACTCTTTGTTCAGACACTTGCATGTGTGGGAACTCCCTGCAGAACTCGGCATGCAGTTGTTGTCGGTAGCCGATAATCTCTTGTCCTAAGTTTGTCACCCTGTAAAAAATACGCATAATCGATTCATTCATGGACACAGTCCATTTCATGCGTCGTCGTTGTAAAATTATTATTATTATTATTATAAGATATTACTTTATGACTAAATATTACAATTTGGAAATTCCTTGGTTGGTTGTTAATACAATTATGCAAATGGCATTAAACTTTACAAACAAACTAAGATGAAGAAATATAAAATGTAAAAATAAAAAATATATAATACCATAACAATACCTATATCTGGTTGTCGCCACAGCACCCCCCTGCCAGTCACGATGTCATTGTCATGTGAAGACTGCTTGGTAGCGTTCACCAAAACGCACAGTCCTTTTTGGGCTATTTGTGGCCTTGCTGGGTGGTGAAACTATTGTCTGGCTACTCCTTGTCTCTGGTTGTACTGAGGATGCTGGTTCTGGTGTCTCCTCTTCGTTGATGATGAATGCAGATTTGAGACGATCGATAAAAACGGTTGTGACTGTTGTGACTTTAATGTCGATCTTTAATGTCTTCTGTTGAATGGCATCTGTGCATGCCTTGGCGCGTCGTGTCGCAGGAACACGTACTCCATCGTTGCCAAGTTTCTGAAAACAAACGATTTACAAACTCCGTGTCTTACCACCTTTGAGGGTCTGAGGCGTTGAAAGTGTTGCCTCAGCTCCTTGATGAAAGATTCTGTGTCACCGTTTAGTCCTGCTGGTGGACTGAGGAACTCCCCAGGCAATCTGAGTGTTTCACCATAGACCATGTCAGCTGCTCTGGCTTGAAGATCCTCTCGCCAAACGGTTCGGATGCCTAGCAGATCCGTCTACAAAACTGCTGCCAACTGCTCGTCTTGATGGCACCTGATGGCTGCTTTTAGTTGCCGGTGAAGATGATCGGCCACTCCATTTGCCAGCGGATGGTAAGCTGTCGTTCGTGGATGTGTGCTTCCAATCTGTCCAATCAGGGACTGGAACAACTTCGACGTAAACTGTCGTTCTTGGTCGGTGGATACTCGCAAAGGTACTCCAAAGCGCCATATCCAACCATCGTAGAAAGCTCGTGCAACTGTCTCCGCCTTTTGATCTGGCAATGAAAAAGCGTCGTGCCAGCGGGTACACCTGTCAATACAAGTGAGGCAATACCTGTTACTTTCAGACCATGGCATGATGATCAAGTCCAGGTGAACATGTTGGAACCGTGTTGCTGTCGTCTTGAAGTCAGTTACAGATGGCGAGCCATGTCTAGTGGTGTTGGAAAGCTGGAATTTGTTGCATGCATGTGCCAATGTCCTGCAGTCCTTTTTAATACCGGGCCACACGAAATGATGTGTCCACCAGTTGATAGACTGTGAATTCTGTTGAAAACGACTCGCCGAAAAGGTTTTGTTAGGAAAGGTCTTATCGGTGGCATTGATATCGACCTCCCTGAGCTGCAGGGATGAGCCAGTTTGCTGGTACGTTATCAGCTCCTCGTTGTTGGTCTGTGATGCTTCTAGAGCTGCATAGTCCAGTGGTTCATCTGAAACAAACTCAACTCTTGACAGAGCATCAGCAACTATATCAAGTTGCCTGGCCTGTCTGGGTTTATCAAGTTTTTGGTTAAATGCATAAATGAGTGGTTTGTGGTCGGTGAAAATGGTAAACAAGCGAGCTTCTACCATGTGTCTGAAATGTTTGACATCTAGGTAGTTCGCCAATAGCTCACGGTCGAATGCGCTGTACCTCTGTTGAGTTGTGCTCAGATTTTTAGAGAAAAAAAATCAAAGTGTGCGGCTATTCCTGGCATGTTACCCCTGTAAAAATTTACCATGCCCAGGAATTGGCGTAGTTGTTTGGCTGTTTGTGGCTGCTTAAAACCTCTGATTGGATCTACCTTCTCGGGAGGTGGTTGGATGCCGCTCGCGAGGAATCCTAGGAAAAGCACCTCAGACACACCGAACAGGTTACGACAATCCCATACACCTGAAGGCGCCTGATCAATGTCCGCAGGTGGTCCAGGTGTTCGTCTTTGTTTTGGGATGCCGCCAGGCACCAGGCGTAGGCGTGGCAAAAATCAAAACCTCGTAGGACTTCATCTATGAATCTATGGAATGTTTGTGCGGCGTTCCTGAGACCGAAGCTCATGAATTGGAACTCAAATAATCCGAATGGAGTTATGATTGCTGTTTTGTGAACATCGTCTTTAACGACTGGTATCTGGTTGTAAGCTGGAACTAAATCGATTTTTGAAAAAATATGCTTACCTCGGAGGTCTTGCGCAAAGTCTTGTATGTGGTGTAAGGGACCAGTGCATTCACCCTCTTGACCCTCTTTACGGAATGCCTATACTGCAAAATCGGCATGCAATATTATCCACATTATAGAATATCGCAATAGGTTTAATTAGGTAGGTAACTGGTGTTTAGCAAGTAAGCAATATTGTTAGTACTAAGTAGAACAATCACTTTTGTAACAAGAAGGTTGTCGACATTCAACCATTCAATATACGTTTGTCTTAGTATAAAGACGTCCCGCTTTTCATTTCATTACATGGCGACCCTGCCAAAGGTACTTAAGTTTAGCGAAGTAGTGAAATAGGTGCAAGCAATGGGGAAATCCTGCTCCAAAAGTCAACAAATCGAAGAAAATGGATTGGTGAACTCAAACTTTATAGTACAACAGGACGAGTATAATATCACAAAAGACGTTAAAATTGTACTGTATCTCATACTGTTGCTGTTGGCAATCCACTTGACGTTAAGGATATTCCAAGTTTACGAAAGAGGCCTGAAGAAGCGAATGCGTCGCAACTTGGCCGCAAGTGTAAGCGCTGTATAAAAGGGGCATAAAGCACGCATAATATGCAGTATCCCAGGGCGCTGGAGCCCTCAGTGGATAACAGCCCCGCTCGCGACGCGAGAGTGTTCTTCGCAGTGTTCTTCTAGTAGTGTGCTTAAAGCTGTAAACAATTATCGGGTGTGCGTCAGTTAAGAAGAGTCAGAAGTCACGGAAGGGTAGTGCTGTGAGAGTTAAAATAGTGCGCGCAAGGTGTATCCGATGAGTCTGAGTTTTCGTTGTGTAAACTGCTAGAGTAAGTCTTGGTAATGTCCAATGTCTAATTAAGTATAGGTAGCACTTTGTTTTTATTCCTAATGCAAGGTGATTTTGAAAAACTTAATCTGTCGATATTACAGATCAAACAAGAAATTATTAGTCAGTCGAAAAGAGCCATCAAAAAGAATATACCAAAAACCGATCAAGTTAGGCACGAGATCAGGGATAACTTAGTTAAATTGTTTAATGGCTTTACTGGTACTTTGAAGGAATCGTGGTATTCTCTAGACAATCTAGCCAAAGCTAAATACAAACTAATTTTTCAGGGAAGCAGAGATAAAGTTATCCGCTCCTTTCAGGCACTAGGAGTACGTTATAAAGTAGCGATTTCTTGCATAGAAAGTATAGATCCTCTTGTTTTAGAGGACGATATCTTAGAAGACGATAGTGAACCCCAAGTTGAGGAAATCATGGCTATGACCGCTGCGGATTTTTTTAACTTGGCTAGCAAGCTAGTGCCCACTCAGTTTGACGGGAATCCTGATAACCTATACAAGATCCTTTTTAGACTCATTGCAATTACTTAGAAATAACTCGAATGATCACGCTGCAAACGCACTTGCTTTCGTAAAAACACGTCTAACCGGGAAAGCTCGCGATTTAATTACCAACGAAAACACAATCGATGCGATAGTTGACAAGTTAAAGAGTGGCATAAAAGGTGAAAGTTCACATTTGTTATCTGAGAAATTGTTGAATTGCGAGCAAAACGCCAAAGATGCGTCAAGTTACGCTACAGAAATGGAAATGTTAGCGGATAAGTTGCGGAAAGCGTATATCTCAGAGGGCGTACCATGCGACGTAGCTGAAAATTACGCGGTTGAAAATACAGTACGAGCGCTAAGTACCAATGCTAACAATGAAAAAGCACGACTTATAATCCAAGGCGGAAATTTTACGTCAGTTCAAAGTCTAATGGCAAAATTCGTAAATAGCAATTCGCAAAATAACGGCTCTAATATCTTATACTTTCGCCAAAATAGGAACTTTAATAACAGTGGCTATGGTCGCGGCAGAGGTAGAGGTTACTCAAATGGTAACAATAGGGGACAATTCTCAAATAGAGGTTACCGCGGTCGTAGAAATAGTTATAATAATTACAGCAATAATAATTATAGACAGCAGAGTGGTAATCATAGGTCGGTGCGAGTCTGTCAAACTGAAAATAGTTCGGGAAACGAATCGAGCCCCCAACTGGCTCGATTGGGGGAAATGTAAACGTATACACACTAAACTTACATCTTTCGAATTTTGTAGAAATACCGCAAGCGTAACTTATCATCGGATAACACATGAATTTGCTACTCTAAACTTTAATTTTGTTCGATTAACAGTTAGAAAATTAAATTAATCGAAATCAGAGTTTAAAAATATTAAATTTTTGTGTCCAACTTTCTGCCGGTCCCTGTGTATGTCGTTCGTATCGGGACGAAGTGTAGATTCCAAAAATTCAATAATATACAGGGTGTTCTGGTAAATAAAACATAAACTTTGTCCAGCTTTTACTGAACACCCTGTCCCAATTTTAATAAGACCATGGAAAAGCTCACCAAAAACCTTAAAACTTTTATCTCTATAATTTTTTTCTTTAACTCTAAAAATAAAGAAGTCAAGGAGGGTGTTCCTCTTGGATGGATCACCCTGTACATACAGTTTCCTGCACTGTAAAATTTAACCTATCCAGGTTTTGCTCGAACCGTTGATTGCCGATTCCTTCCTCCATCCACAGCTCGAACGGTAGTTTCGGAATTTGGCGCCACCGTACGGACGCGTCTGGGTGAAATGTAAGAGAACGAGAGAGAAACATTTTTTAGTAACAAGTGGGAATGTGACAGACAGACCATAAGGGTCATATTTGCATGCCACCCTAAGGTAGAATATCTTTCCCTTCCTCAATCAACGCTATCGTCTATCGTACGGACGGGTATATAACATGATAGAATAGAAATATGTATCATGTCAATCCAAGTAATAGCGGCAGCGCGTATAAGGGATTCAATAGCGACTTGTAATTACCAATTATGGCAAAGAAAAATTAAGAATAAGGATATTATATTTTTCAGTGTCAAATTATGTGGCTAATAGCAGTGGACGTCATAGCGCTGGGTTAAAAGCGTCCAGATAGTAAACCGTAGATCACGGGTTCGATTCCCACACAAAGCTAAAGTTTTTTTTATTTTTTTTATTATCGCGGCCTTGTACTTCTTATATTTATTACTAATTTTTAGTAATTGAATAAAGGTTATTTTGAAGATCAGTATTACTTACAATCTACTATATATGACTCTACGCATTGAGAGTCAGTTTTCGGTCGTGTCGTGAAGTAAAGCTAGGTAGATACTTTTCCAAATCGCAGGAGTTTCGACAATTTAGTTTATCATCTTCAGGGTACTACAATAAATACCAGCTAGCATCCCAGATTCACAATTCAACGAAATAAAATAATATGTTATGTATTGACGTGAGGACTTACATTTATGGCGATTGTAATTTGCCTGTACTTTTTCATTCAGTGCACTTTTGTCACTTTGTCACTGTCATATCATATTAGTGCAAAAGTGCAGTCAAATCGAAATCGCCTTTAGATTTTAGTGTCTGTCCGTTCCTAACCGCACAACCTATTCGCGTCTAATGTCTAATATAAAATATGACATATTTTATTTTGTTGAATTGTTATTCTGGGATGCTAGCTATTATTTATTGTAGTGCCGTGGCAGTGCCCTGAAGATGATGAGATAATAATTATGAAAACGTCGGCAATTCAGAATGATACGTACGATATATGTAATTAATTTATTTGTTAGATAAAGGATATTTTATACCTTAAAATATGCAAATCGCAATCTAAATAGTTCAACGAAAACTGAAAAAACTAATCGAAAAATAAATATATTAAGCCACTTGTAAAAGCAGCTGATACCTATAACTTTTCTTGAATACTTCGTTTTCGTTTCGAATTCCTGATGTATTGTTTTAATTATTGTTTCAGACATTCATAATAATTCAGTGAAAAAGTATGTAGTTTAGCAATAATTGTGTAGCCAATATTCTCTTTTGTTGTTGTAAACTACTTAAAAAATAATACTATAATATTTTAAGCTTCGACTGTTTTGTTTTTATCCATAATTAAATAGGTACATTAAATCATAAAATCTATTGGTGCGCCCAATCTTTTCCATAAAACAGTGCGAATTTATAAACGCGTTGGTGCGGGCAATCTACGTCTGCTAAATCAATCTTGTATTGCTGTTTGCCGCTTACTTTCGCATCTGGCTGGTAATCTGTGCCAACAAAAAGCTTCTTCTACACACCACAATTGCTGGAATCGGCTACTTTATATCACTACTTATTTTTAGATTTTACTCAGCAAAATTAACATACATAATTGTTTCAGAGAATTGCGGAAATACTAACATTCAGAGTAATTTTAGGGGACTTTACTACGCCAGCGCCATCTCAATCAATCCTGCGATACTTGGTTATTGTTTTTTTTTCGTACAATCTAATCTATTGGAGATGTGAAATTTTATCAAATTTTTATCATTTCTTTGACTATAAGATGCAAGTTTCACAAGGATATAGGGCTCCGGGTCAGATCCTTGTTAATTCCCGCAAAAGTTGGAAGATATACTTCGGTGAATGGTGATTGGCCAATGACTTCTCGTTTGTGTTTACTATGTTTTGTGAAATTTCGGCTCGATAGTAGATGGCACACTGGTAGATTTTCTCACTGCCAAATACAAGTGGCTATATACTACTGCCATTTCGTTTTCAGTCATTCAAGGCGACTATGGCTATGGCTGACTTAACGAACCTAATAAGGGGAAATAGCTGTCGTAGTCCTCGAACGATTCAAATATGAAACACTGGCACAACTGGATGCTGGTATGATATTACCAGCTGCCAAAATTTTTAATCCCATAAAGTCGTTAACTTTTATTTTTTGTAAAATCTATTGGGGACGTGAAATTTTATCTAAATAAATCTACTTAAGATAGTGTTGGTCCAGTACCAGAGCTATATTGAAAAAATTGGAAACTCTCGTTATATATCTTTGAGCATTTTTCCGCATTTTGACAACTTTGTAAATATTCTTGAGCATTTTAGGAAAGTGCTCGTGAATTTTCAGAAAAATTAGAAATTTCTAGAAAAACATTTGATGGCATATTTATTAACTTCTGAGACAGGGTGACCTTTTCGCTTTAATGGAACACCTTTATGCCGTTTATTCTCGCTCGTGCCCCTTCCTTCTTGCTTAAAATGCTCGAAATATAAATACTCCATATTTTGCATCTCTAGGCCAAATCATGTAGGGCACATTGAAGTGGACCTCGAGAATGATGACGGTTAAGTTTATGTAGAATCAAGCGTTTGCTCTTATGTTGACATCGAATACGTTTTGCCGCGATGTGTTATTCCACGAAAGGATGGTATGTTTCCGACAAAGGATGGGTCACAAGTTTCTTTGACGTTCAAGAGAAATCGCAGCTAAGGGACCATTGTGCCGAAAAAAACCAACGCACCGTCAAACGTAAACGAGGTATAGGCATAGGTAGGTACACATTTGATTAACATAAAAACATTGCCTGCTGTCGCATCATCAGACTTAGACGATGATGTTTGCAATTCTTTAAAAATATCTAAAAGGCAATGCTTCCTAGATCTCTTGAACGTATTCCGAGACTGTTTTCATTTAAAAGATGATAAACTTTGTTGCACCAATTTAACACCGGTGAATATAAATTTGAAAGATGATACGCCGGTAACGTACTGGCCGTATCGCGTGTGTCACAGCGAACGAACACGTCAGAAATATTGTAGATGATTTAAAAGAAAACAACGTTGTTCATTTTCGCCATAATATGCTAGCACAATTAAAACGGGGATATACGCGTGTGTGTCGATAATGGACTAATACACCACTTTTTTTTATTTGCTCATCGGATAGTATTAGGTGAGATATACTTGCTGTATTTAAAAAAAAAAATTTTTCACCCCCGTTTTGCCGCAATTAATTTTTAAAGTTCAATATACGTAACTACCTGTTGGATTTTATTTTTACCTAAATTTACTGCCAGGCGCCACGTTTGGCAACGCCGCGCCTCAATGTCAAGAGAACTTAATCTATAAATCTGCAAGGACAAATCAGATCCTGCAATATTTTACCTACATTTGATCTATTTTCACTGTATTTTCGCCATTCATTCCATTAGATGACGGAAATGATTAGGAAAAAGACTTTTTTGTACCTGTTCAAGTACAAGCGAAATTTCAATAAAATTGTATTTTTGTTTGTCAATAATAATACTTGTTCTTCTGAGATTCAGGTATTCAGCATCACAATAATTCTATTCTCCTGAGAACTCTATTGACGACTCAGAGATGCCAGTTAGTCTACAAAACCTAGCAATTGGTTTATTGTAAACAAGAGTCGATTTTATTTAGGTCTGACAAAAGTATAGGAGTGTGGTACAAAAGGATACAAGTGCTGATACATTATGAAGCAAAAAATGATAAGAACCGACCAGGTTAAAAGTAATATTTTATAATAGTTGATGATTTTTGTCATACAGTTTTCTGTAAAGTATATTCCGCCGATTGCTAGTTTTATGAAGGAACTGATATTTTGGCCTGAATCTAAATCTAATGATATTCAAAAAGCATTACCAGTTCTTTTCAAAGCAAGATATAAACAGTGGAGTTAATAATTGATTTATTAGAAATTGAGACAGAAAAGTCATCGAATCCTATAGACGTCCAGCACTGACCTGGTTAGAATATAAAAAAATTGTTATAATGGTTTATTAATAAACAGGGATTAATAGGTATAGAAGATTGGGCAATTAAACATATTGAGTCCTTACTTACAGAATGTAAGTCAGAAGACCTGCATCGGTTCCAACACATATAATAGGTGTCAGCTCTAGATATTGTTCAAAAGATGACATGTAAAAAGCAATAAAGCCAAGTTTTTAGTCGAAAACCTTTATAGTAGGTCATCGCTCGAATCGAATCGACTACTTCAAACCCATCAAGGTAAATTATATTCCCGAATGCATACTCGTAAAAAATGATATACCATGGAGTAAAGAAATAACACGAAGAAAGTTTGCACCAGAAAAATGATACATCTCTGAAAAGTAACTGGCATATTAAATAAAGTGGTGGTTTTATTTTCTACACGGGGTAAATCATAAAAACGTCAAAAAGGTGTTTTATGGAATAGAAACTTGAAACTTCATTGCTGGCCTTACCTTTTAATTTTAAACTTTTCATAATACCTACATGTTTTGTCTAAAATTAACAATACCTAAGGGCGTTGAGTCCATATAAAATTGCGTGTCCGGTCGGAGTGTGCTTACCCTGAAGTCCCTCGTTGCCCCCACTCGTTCTAGCCGCCTAGCGACCACGAATTTTTACAACTTGTTTACGTTTTCGAGAACACTGATCCCTGTGCAACGGGCTAACGGTACAATTTTATATATTTTTTATTTTACTGGAAGGATATGTATTTTGTTGTCTCGGACGCTTTTCGGGCCGGCTACGCTGCGTCCCGTAAGGCTGCGTTTCTTATTATTCATTCATTCAACGCTAAGGGCACTTTCTAGTCTTTTTCATATTTTCGAACCTCCCCCATATAAGAAATGAGATATTCAAATTTTGAAAACTGCGTTTTGTGTTTGCAGGAATGCACAAACTTTTATCAAGAATAAAATTTTCTGATAAATTAAAATAAAAAAAAACATATAGTGTGTACTTCCTGCCGGACACTGTATATTCGACACTACTGTTGTAATAAGAAAAAATATATGTCTAACATAGTAGTTACATTGCAACTTTTATACCTAATCGACAAAAAATAGAAAAATAATAGGGGGGGTCGGATTTTTCGCATGAAGTACATAGTAATAAAATACTTAGACCTGTGAATTTTATTCACAAACAAAAATTATTATTTGCTTACCTAAAGTAAATTGTTACATCAACAAAATATTTCCAATATATCATTATCCATTAGAAACACCATTAATTGTTTTATTTATACTTTGGTAATCTTTGTTATACAACTATATTGGATGTTAGCATTTTTCTTGTATTTTGTATTTTGATTCCCTTGAACGCCACGTACACACCTGAGTTTTTTCCTTTCTGTGCTACCCCAGTGTCCAGCAAGCCTCTAGTGACATTTTGTTAAATATTTCAAGCTGCAAAAAATTAATTGCGGAAATTTGGATTTTTCTTGTTTTTGATCTCCCGATTGCCACGTACGCACCTGAGTTTTTCGTTTCCGTGCTACCCCAGTGTCTAGCATGCCTCCAGTGCCATTTTGGTAAATAGTTCAAGCTGGCGAAAAATCAATTATGGAAATTTGGATTTTTCTTGTTTTTGATCTCCCGATTGCCACGTACGCACCTGAGTTTTTCGTTTCTGTGCTACCCCAGTGCCCAGCAAACCTCTAGTGCCATTTTGTTAAATATTTCAAGCTGCAAAAAATCAATTGTGGAAATTTGGATTTTTCTTGTTTTTGATCTCCCGATTGCCACGTACGCACCTGGGTTTTTCGTTTCTGTGCTACCCCAGTGTTCAGCAAGCCTCTAGTGCCATTTTGTTAAATATATCAAGCTGCAAAAAATTAATTGTGACAATTTGGATTTTTCTGGTTTTTTATCTCCCGATTGCCACGTACGCACCTGAGTTTTTCGTTTCTGTGCTACCCCAGTATCTAGCATGCCTCCAGTGCCATTTTGGTAAATAGTTTAAGCTGGTGACAAATCAATAATTGTGGAAATTTGGATTTTTCTTGTTTTCTGAATTTTTTTGTTTGGGGTTGCCCCATAGGTATATATCAATTTTGCAGCTGGCATCATTTCTTGGTAAACTGCAAGATACGAAAACATCTCTGGAAATAAGAATTTGAAACAATTTATTTCATTCTCAATAATTATTACTATACAAACCTACCTTTTAATTTATTCAATTGTTGTTTTCTGTGTACTGACTAAGTATTTTATCAATTTGTGGTAGACATTAGTGCACTATGCGTAGGACCAGTACTTAGCTGGTGTGCTGTAAAAACGAGATTCTTGATTCTGATTTCGTTGCCGTCTCGAGAAACGTAATGCTGCATGTGCATAATTTAGGACTAATCTACTTATGTTGGGCAATCACAACACATTTTACACATTCCACAACCGAATATCTTTATGCATTGGTAACCACAATGACATTATAATTATTGTTCTTGTTAACGGGGTCGGGGTTATTTTTGCCTTAACCCTGCATTCATTATTATTTTGTCCTTTCTTCTGCACATATCCATAAGTCCATTCTCTAGTTGACCTAAAGGGAGCATTCACAGCTACGTATATAATCATAATTAAGTATAAATATTACAACAATAATCAAATAAACAACAAACATACCTTCCTCTTAATTTTTCCGGGTTTTGCTCGCAGTTTGTATTAATAACTTGACACACCAAAGCAAGTAGTGACTAGAACAAGCTTTAACAAAACTTGTCTTCATTATAATCCAAAAAAATAAAGTATTCACAGCGAGATTCTTATAACAAACTGAGAACAGAAATGATTAAGTTCCCGTCTACGAAAGTGAGGTTATAAACGCACAAAACACAAAACACAATGTCAACTGCAAAATGCGGTGTTGCCGCTGATTATCCTTAAACAATCGACTCGTATGTCATCTGTCATATTTTATGGGGGGCGTCTAATAAGTTCAGAATGGGATCGGTAAAATCCAAATATTTCATTGAAATGCTTGGAAATTTGATTATTTCTCACCAGGCATATAAAAGCTGGATCCAATAATTTATCTGGGAATGTTTGGTTATATAAAAAAAGACGAAATAACTACTAATAAAATAGCAGGTACTTATTGAAATTAGGGATCGTGACGTCACATTCCCTACTTTTGCGACCGTTTTTTTTCAATTTTTGAGCAAACTAATGGACAAAAAATCTGTTGGTGGGGTTACGTGATTATCTAGACATGTTTTACAAATTCCAATGCAAAAAATATTTTTTATTCCTAAGTATACTTGTCCATTGTACTCTTAATGCTAAAACAATAAAGAATAAATACCCTTATTTGCCAAGAATAAGGTAGAGAAGTTAACAGGGAACTCTTATTTCACGAGCCTCGATCTAGCGAGTGGTTATCGTCAAATTCCGATGGCAGAAGATTCCATATCAAATACCTACGGCCTTTGTGACACCAGATGGGTAGTGCGAGTACCTGACTATGCCTTTGGGTTTAACTAACGCCCTGGCTGTATTTCAGTGACTAATAAATCGTGTTCGCTTCGTTTTACAATCGTTCTCGCTTACTTAGACGATATACAGGGTGATTTTTATAAGTGTTTCATTAGAAGATTATTGGGATGGAAATGAAATTTTGATTTAACATTTGGATTTCAAATTTTGAGGAATCAAAATATTTTCAAGATGGTGGCACTTTCGGAAAAAACGGAAGTGAGTACTAACTTTGTTATTTTATATGAAACACCCTATATATTATTACATTTTTGAATTCCTTATAAAATTCTAAGTCAACTTCATAAATACATATGTGTCATTATCTCTAACCGTTTTGAAGATATTCTCACTTTTATGATTTTTTGACAGATGACATGGCGCATTTAACTAGCTGTAAGTTTGAACTACGATTAATTAAAAAACTAATATTTTGCACATTGATACTCGATATGAAGGGTCAGGCGAATCTGAAGATAAAACTTTAAAATATTGTACAGGGTGGTTAGAAATTGATGTCCAATATTGTCATTAAAAATATGCGAAAACTCGATTTTTTCAAATGGAAACCCTCATTTTTTATTTATTCATTACATTCCTCTTAAAAAATGGAGCTAAAACGTAAATACTCTTACATTATCTGCAATTGATGGTTCTCGAGTTATTTCATAAAAACTCATATTTCTTCACATTGCTCAGCAATTTGTTCTTATTCGGTCGTGGGATGCCATGGAAAACAAATGATTTGACATTTCTTGACTTCTATGGAACAAATAATTATTACTTTTCAGTTTAATTTCGCATTAATCGATATTGAGGAGTATAGGCCATGGAGAGAATTGAAGCAATTGTTTTTATTTGAAACGGAGAATGGTAAAAACAATTGCTTCAATTCTGTTCATGACTTAGGTACTCATCATTATCCATTAATTAAACTTAAAGGTAATAATAACTATTTGTTCCATAAAAGTCAAGAATTTTGCTTAGATACGTAAAATAGTTTGATGACAATAATTTAATTTATTATTATTTTGGCATCAATTTAGAAAACGGAATGTAACTAAATTTATACCCTAAATGCTAGACGGACATCAATAATAGAATGATAAAGCTATTGATATAAAAAAGTTTTTACGACGTTACAAGTTTTTAAAATTTTCAGAAATTACATAATTATTAAAAATTGGCAAAAAACTAAACCTTTTATTAGAGTGTTCAAATTTGGTACTTACGTAAAATTGAAAAAGAAACAAGTTTTTCAAGTAAAACTTTTTGATGTTTTAACAAATAAACCCATTTTTGGCGATGTATTTTTTAAATGTTATTTTTGACAGATAACGAAAGTCACATGACCACGTTTGAGTGGGTCATTTTTTTTTCAAGCAAAAGGTGACCCCAAAATTAAATTTTAAAATAAAACATTAATTAAAAATTTCCCCCCTATGCTGCGAACTTTTTGGAGGACCCTATATAATAATAATAATAATTCTCACCCTCACAATACTCCAAACTAGGAGTACCCCAGAAGCTACCACATGCTTGTGCGGGGGAGGGGGGCAATTACTATTATTTTGTCTTGTCTTGTCTAAAAAGTCAGCGCCGGTACGAGCGACGCCACCGCGTATAAAGGAATATATTTAAAAGAGGTGATAGAAATTTGCCTCTCCCACCGTACGAAATCGCAGGAGAGCGTGCATTTTTAATAAATATTTTCGCACTTTTAGTTATTAAAAAAATACTTATTTCGGGAAAAAAATATTGTCAGAGTACGAAAGCAATGTCAAGAATTATGGGGCCACTGAGCTAATTATTCAAATAAGAAAATACTCGGATAAGATTGTACGTTTGATTCGAAGGTGTTACACATTATATTCTTCTGTGATGGCTTGTTTTAAATTATTCTTTACTAATAAAATCTATCGGGACGTAGCTGCCCAAATAAAACAATAATTTAAGAGTTTGTCCTTATTTTCTTGATTGTAAAGCCTGGTTCATGCAGCAGCTTTATCTTCTTATTTATGTTTTACTTTAAAGAAATAAAACACTCGTTCCGTTAGCTTACTTTTTAAAAATTATTTGCACATGCGAAATTTGAATCCACTCGAACTTATTTGCTGCTGAATAGAGTTTCGAAGGAAGAAAAACATATATATATATATATATATATATATAGGGTGAGAATTATATATATATATATATATATATATATATATAGGGTGAGAATTATATATATATATATATATATATAATTCTCACCCTCACAATACTCCAAACTAGGAGTACCCCAGAAGCAACCATATGCTTGTGCGGGGGAGGGGGGCAATTACTATTACTTTGTCTTCGTTGCCATTTGCGGCTAGGGCTGACTTTTTTCCCGATAGAACTAGGATAGCATTCACTCAAGTACTACGGAAAACCCTAGAAAACCGTAGTAATTCCAATGTGTGTGTAGGACAATTAGTAAATCACACGGATAAAGCTATTTAGGAGCAATACCGTGAACCTACATTTGTCCAGCGCTCTTGGCCATAGCGGTGTTTTTCTTTAAAGACATATGCATGCGCCTGCCTCGAACCAAGGTCGGTCGAAGGCAGAAAAACATGCAGTCTAAAAAGTCAGCGCCGGTACGAGCGATGCCACCGCGGCCGATGAAAAGACAGCACAAACTTAAAACTATGCAATCAGACTTAATCCAAGCGAGATGACAGGTTACCAGTATTAAAATATAATATTGTTTTATATGTCAAAACAGCCCCATGGCCTACTATAGTCACGCATACAATTTGAGAAAATTGTAATTAATTTGTTTATTGTTTAAAATAAGTTTATACCTACTATTACACAGGGTGAGTTTTTTTCAATGCCCACTATGGGGATCTCGAAAACTAGCAGAGCTAGAACAAAGGTTAAATGGGGAAAGAATTGCAGTTTTGAATGCTCAATATAATGATCTCTGTAGTTCCGTTATTTCTGATTATACAGAAAATGTGTAGAGACAAAAATTGTATATAATTTTGGGATTAATAAGATAAACTGATCCAATTTTTTATGTTGTCTGTGATTTTTGAGATATGACATAAACTTGTGTTTTTTTAAATGGAAATCATAGTTGACTGTGGCTTTATAAAATCGGCCATTTTTTTAGCTTTCCGAAGATATATTACTCAGCATAGTTATTATAAAAAATAAAAGAGCTATGGCTAATTTTCTGATTTTTTTAAATTTTCACTTAGTCAGCCATAGAATATTTTCATAATTACGTTCTATTTTATAATTAGACATATTTCAAACTTTCTAATATTTTGTTTTTAGGTGGTAACAAAATTTAACAAAAAAAAACAAAAATTTAAAAAACTCAAATTCAAATTATTATTATTTTAAAAGGCCACCTTTTAAAATAAGAAGGTGTTTAATAATCCAACATTATTATTTATGCAAATATTGCATCTTTTTAAAAACGAATTTGTCGCACCTTTCTTAGAGAGCGCCTGTCAATACTGGCAATTGCTTCTAAAACAGCTACTCTTAAGTCAACAATTGTCTCGTACTTTATTTTGTACACTGTTCCCCACAAAAAGAAATCCAAAACAGACAAATCGGGGGATCGGGGCTGACAGGAAATAGGTCTATTTCTCCCTATGCAACTATTTGGATAGAGCTGATCTAGGTAATTTTTTACGGGCAAATAATAATTATGTGGTGGAGCTCAATCACGATAATTTTTGTTTTATTTTGTTAGATATTGTTACCAGCTAGAAATAAGTTTGAAGTATGTCTTATTATAAAATAGAACGTAATTATGAAAATATTCCGTGGCTGACTATGTGAAAATTTAAAAAATATCAGAAAATTAGCCATAGCAATTTTATTTTTTATAATTACTATGCCGAGTATTATATTTATGGAAAGCTCAAAAAATGGCCGATTTGATAAGGCCACAGCCAACTATTAAAGAACACAAGTTTATGTCATATCTCAAAAATCACAAACAACATAAAAAATTGGATCAGATTATCTTATTAAGCCCAAAATTATTTCCAATTTCTGTCTCTACAGTTTGTCTGTATAATCAGAAATAACGGAGCTACAGAGATCTGATGAAATAGCAAAAATCACTCTTTTCAAATTTTATTACCCCAAAATTATCTACAATTTTTGTCTCTACAGTTTTTCGGTATAATCAGAAATAACGGAGCTACAGAGATCTGATGAAATAGCAAAAAGTCACTTTTTTCATAAAATATCTAGTGAGCCATTGAGCCATGCGAACTTTTATAAAAATCCAAAAGGGGCATTAGGATGCTCATAGTATGGGCATCGAAAAAAAACAACACCCTGTATATTTCCGAAAAGATGAAAGCAATCCGAATTCAAATATCTTTACAAATACAGGGTGTTCTATTTAAAAAAAACAT
This sequence comes from Pseudeuparius sepicola, assembly GCA_963920635.1. NCBI lineage: Eukaryota > Metazoa > Arthropoda > Insecta > Coleoptera > Anthribidae > Pseudeuparius > Pseudeuparius sepicola. The sequence goes on from OY987305.1 coordinate 28,451,389, forward strand.
AAGTTTGCTTTATATCTCTAAGAATAGAGGTAAAAAGTGTCGAAAACGGGACACCCTGTACAGTGCAGGTTGTCCCACCCAATTTTCGGGACGTTTATCCCTCACGTCCGCTCATTATCGATTTTCCCAAATCCCAGCCGTCACGAAATAATCGCAGTTTGTGTGCTGCTTGTTTGCTAATAGCATTTCGCACAAAAAGCCATTCATTTGCGCTCACCGGAATTTCGCATATACCATTTCCATTTGGTTTGGGAACATACAACAAAAACGATGATACACTGTTAGTAATCGTTGACGCGAGGCTCAAAGAAAGACAAAATCTGCAAAAATGCTGTGTATCTAACTACAGAGTGCCACAAATGGGACGTTTTTTTTTTGGCGTTTTTCCTACTTTCCGAAGAGATAAACCAAAGTAGGTACAGTGTCCAGGACTCGATTTTCGATAAAATTTGATTGCCACAAAGCGCACCTTGATGTATCTCCATTCGTTTGAGATATACAGGGCGTTTTTCGTTTTGTCACGTTTGTTAAACGTGCCATAACTTTTTTGTTTGACAACAATAGATATACCGCCATGTTTTCACTTTGTTAGACTTTCATCCCTTCGCTGAATTTTTAGAAACATACAGGTAAAAAAATTTAGTATATCAAAACCACCCCAGAGACACTATAAACGAACTAAACCTAAAAAATACAAAAACCTGCCAGTTAGTAAGTCCATAATGAGTAAAGGTGGCCACTGTGCCACACTACGAAACACACAGAAAATGTATCATCTTAAACAGGGACTTTGTTGAGGAAAGTCTAATAATTTAAATTGTTTTTATTTGTTGGTTGCCATTTTGTCAAGAAATAAATTACTTTTGTGTTTATTAATTTTTTTTTCAATAATTCCAGATCACTCTTGTCTTAACCCGTATAAAATTTCATAAAAAATCAGCATTTTGAGATGGCCCAGAGAAAAATATCCTATATATTTTTGTATTGAATTTTTGCACACCAATACTGTGGATGGTCGCGTTGACAATTCAACTGTTTTGAGGGGATTCCATGGCACCCTTGACTCACCAGATGCCTTTAAATCTTCTATTTTGCTCTCAACTTTGACACCCCGCAAAATGGAACTCCTTGTATATTTTTGTTCAAGTTTGGTATATGGGGGCTTTAGTTCCGGTGTTCCGATTAACGCCGTGTTGTCAGATTTTAAATAAAAAATCGCTAAATGGTTTTCGTGAAAATCGGGCGGGCTATAAAACAAATCGTAGGCGGCTCTGGATTTGCATTTTGAAAATGGTAGGGAGGTCAAAGGCATAGATTAGTTTGAAATACGCTTTAAATTGTGGGGAAGTGTGTATGTCCACACAATCCGGTACGCCCTCACACGTATCGCAATAATGTTTCCACAAGAGCCTGAAAACCTAAGCACCCTCTGCAGTTCTGAGAACACTTCAAAATAAATAGTTAATAATTAAATAAAAAATAAATAAAAAAACTTTAAAACAGGCTTTTATTTACCTATTTGATTCCCATGGTAGGAGGGTGGTAAAGAAATTTAGTCCGCCATCTTGGGGCAACCGCCATATAGGATTTAGTATAATGTCACTTACCTTATCATTTTGTACTCGTAAAACCCATTCATTTGATACCCAGTGACGAAGTAGGTAATCCGCCATCTTGGGGCAGCCGCCATATTGGATTTATTATGACGCTACTTACTTGTGAAGAAATAGTTAATCCGCCATCTTCGATTTAGTACGACGTCACTCACCTTATCGTTTTCTGCGCGTCAAATTCTTTCATTTGATACCCTTCTCGAAGAAGTTGTGACGAAATAGGTAATCCGCCATCTTGGAGTGAAGGCTATTTAAAAAAAAACACAATACTGACTATACTAGATTGTGTTGTCACCAGAACCAAAAGTGTGTGAAAACTTTCAGCACAATCGGTTGGGTGGCAGAGGTTTAAAATTTAGTTGCAAGATTTCAAATTAACACACATTCGCGCGAGCGCACACATACCTATACGTACCTACCTTTGCTACGAAATAAGGACTTCCACACTCCACTATCGTTGTGGGATCCACCCTAAAGAAGGGCTTTTCAGGTTTCTGATTTGTGAAACACACATCGCTGTAATAAAGGAAACTGCCACGTGTGCAGCTTTTCAAGTTCGACAGAAAAATGTGATCCACATGTAAATATATCTATACTAAATTACAGAATGACCGATACCAGTAGTTATTATTATGTCTACAATTAAACGCATTGTATTTAGGGTTGCCGCGAGACACGAGACCTCTCGTCTCGAAGCCGTTTTGTCTCGTCTCGAGACTATTTTGTCTCGAATTTCGAAACGAGAGGAGACGAGAAAAAATTTTAATGACTTACGACTGGTGTGCTTTTAATAGATGTATTTATCTTAATTGACACATTTGAAAAAGAATACAAAAGAAAACAATGAACACTATCATAAGAGCGAAAAATAGGGTAAAAAAGTTTACAGTTTTATTAAAAATTTGAAAAGGTTTAGTTGTTTTGTTATTTTTGAATTCTAAATATGCCTATAACTTTCAAAATGAAATGTATCATTAGCATGAACTTTTCTTATTTTTTGTATTTTCTCCAATTCTCGAGAAAAAATGGATGGTCCTTATATGTGGATCACCTTGTACGCCGTAATTGACAAAAAGAAAACAAATAACACTCTCTTAAGAGCGAAAAATATGTAGTTACAAACTTTTAAAATTTACTCTATTAAACTCTATTAAAAATTAGGTTAATTTGGTATATTAACCATGAATATGCCTAACTTTCAAAATGAAATGGGTATGTGGATCACCGTGCACGTTTGCTGGTTTCGTATTTGTATTAATGGCAGACATCAAAATACGTTTATTCCGTGGTATTGGGAACACTGAATTTTTTGGTAAACAACTTCCTAAAAAAAGATTTGTTTTAAGTTTTTAGTTTTTTTGTGCTTTTTTTTTCTGGATGAGTTCTTATGTGAATATATTGTCAAATCATAACTAAACTGGTATCCTCATAACGGGCATTTAAAAATGAAAGCGTACCTATATTTTGAAGTCCTCAAATAGTGATTTAAAACTAAACTGTAAGAATATACTATGCGTGTGCTCATAGCGGTATTTTAAAATACAAACATATTTTTTCGTAAATTTTCATGATTTAAACCCAAACTGTAGGCAACTATGTGTTCTCATATCGACATTTAAAAATGCAAGTATATTTTTAAATTTTTAGGTCCTGAGTTCTGAAGTCGTGGTTTAAAACCAAACCTTAAGCAAGTGTACTTTTCGTACCTCCAATCGGTATTTAAAGATGTAAGCATGTAGGTAGGGGAATGCGGGGCAATATGGGGTACTTAATTTCATAGCCCCATATTCCTAGAATGTATCAATGAAATAATAATTATACCCGGCATATTTACAGGTAGTTAGATAGGTTTAGTAACATTAGCAACATTTTGTATAAAGGAATCAGTAACTGGGTTTTCACTTTTTTGGACTTTTATGAAAATTGCGCTTTGCCCCGTTTTGCCCCGTATGAGGGGTATAATGGGGTACCAAGAGGGGTAAAATGGGGTAGTACAATAATGCTTTAAAATAGTGAGTTTTTGGTGAATTAAAGAGACGTTTCTCCAAAATGTTTTATTAAGCAAACAGTAATTTTTATATAAAAAAAATAAAAACGTAAAAACATGAAAATGTTAGTTTTTCGTTTATATCGTTTCGCCATCTAAACAAATTAAATAATATTCAGGTTTATTCAGTTTTATTCTGGGACACTTTAACGGAGGTGATATAAAATCAAAAATATTATTATTATTATAACTTATAACTATTTATCTACAGCCGCTTCGTTTTTGAGATATAGGATGTTTGAATTCTCAAAAATTTTAACGTTTTATTTTTATTTTTCCAACCGTTAAAGATATTTAAACGAAATTTGGTACATGCATTGATCAAGTGTCACAAAATGTGATAATACCAAGTTCCCAAAATATAGCCAGTGGTGGAGATATGGGTATACACTACATTTGTTTTATCAAGAAAAATACTGACACGGCCCTGTAGAGCTTTTTTTTTTCTTCTTGGCATTTTTTGTATCTTCCATAGTTTCACGGTAAATTTGATTTTTCTGTCATAATATAACTTCTTTTTGAAATGCCAGAAAAAAATATGTACCTACTTTCAAAAAATCTTTCCTTCTGCTCTCTATTTGGCCAGAGGATATTAAACAATGTGTTACAGTTGAGAAAATCAAAACTTGCTTGGTAAAAACCACTTAAAAGAAAAAATAAGTAACAAAACAATGGTTGGCCACGAATGGCATTTTTGGTTTGTTGAATTAACATGACATTTTTATTCAGTACTGGTCAAAGAGAAATCTGAAATGACATTTTTTTTTTTCAAATTAAATGTCAAGAGACAGTTTTTGCTTAGAATAATGAGAGTTAATCAAGGGTATTGTATACCCATATCTCCGCCACTGGAGTCATTGGGAACTTGGTTTTACCGTACTTAGTGACACTGGATCAATGCATGTTGTGTACCAAATTTCGTTTAATTATCTTTAACGGTTGGAAAAATAAAAAATAAAACGTTAAAATTTTTGAGAATTTAAACATCCTGTATTTCGAAAACGAGGAGGCTGTGTATAAAAAGTTATTCACAAAATAGTAATATTTTATGATTTTCTATCACCTGTTGAAGTGTCCAAGAATAAAACTAAATTGCCTTGTAGGTATTTCAATAGGATATCCGGGTACCCCATTTTGCCCCATCTCTAATGCCCCATTTTGCCCCGACGCACGTTTTACAATAAAATATAAATAAAATTTACAACGACAATTATTTTTCGATAAAATGATTTAGATTAATCATACTTAATAATAAGTATAATTAAGCAATAAAACTCACATCGAAAATCGTATAAAAACTGTATTTACTTTGAATAAACGTAAACACAAGTTTTAGAACACGGGAGGTGTTGTACTCCCAACATTGGCTATATGCTCACTGAATTGACTTGACCGGGGGCGTGATCTTGCATCGAAAAGAGGTGAGAGGGGGACATGTAGATTTGAAATTTGGCTCCTTCAGTTAGGCTGTATCTACTACAAATACTCGTACCCCGTTATACCCCGGTACCCCATATTGCCCCGCATTCCCCTACAATGTACAATGACATAACTTTCATATTTGTGGCTGTAAATGATATATCAAATTAATATTGTAACACAGTTCAGAAATAACATACCCTGTGTCCGTAAAGTAACGCATAAAATCATTATTTCTGAAAATACACGGTTAAAAAAAATTCCTCGAACATGACGATTTTGTTTTAAAAAATGACATTTTGTGACATATCATTCAAATCTGTGAGGTCATCGTTGTATTGGATATGACGTCATCGATATTTTTTTTAAAAGGCAATCACCCATTTTTATGATGTCATTAGAAAGGCCGTCACAATCTACATTGAAATTGTCAAAAAATGTGTTATGTTGCATAACAAAAATTTCGATAAAGATATGTTTGAAGTTTGAAAATTTACAACTTTACTTATTTCTAGTGGAAGCCAAAATTTGATAGTTTAGTTTTAAATACAATAATAAAGAACATAATTGACTATTACTTAAGTAAATGTTCGAAATGGAGACCATCTTGTGCTTGACAGTAAGTGGTCAACACAATATGTTAGCACTGATTTTTTTGTACCAAAGTGAAATGGAAATGATTTGAAGGACGTTATAGACTGATAGCTGCGTCATATTAATCTCTAACTCCGAAACTAGTTTAAACTTACAGTTTGAATAATTAATAATTCGAGGATTTTTTTTAACCTTGTATTCTCAGAAATAATGATTTTATGCGTAACTTTACGGACACGGTGTATGAACTTACATTAGTCTTTTTCCACGAAAAACTTTCTCATTTCTTATTAGAACAAATTCGGCAATCGCAATAATTAACGTAAATGGGTTTCAAATATTGTACTTAAGTCGATTTGAGCTAAGATCATAAGTCTTTGGCCTGAAAACTTGACTTTATTGCCTTTTTACGTAAAATGATCTTTCAATATGATGATCTTTCTGAATATTCTGGTGAGATTTAGTAATAAAAATATTCTTATTTCGATTTTTGAAATTTACCAACATAATTTAGGTACTTACATAAATAATATAAAATGCGAAAACTAAATTAAGAATCAAATCATGTTCGATGTAGTTCCACCCTAAAAGTTATGTCATGCCACAGAAATAAATTTATTTTTAATTCAATTTATGCATTTTACATTTTTTAATCCAGTTAATTACAGTCAAATACGAAACAATAACCTTTTAATGCGACGAAACAATTTTTTCATTATTTTCCAAAATGTCAAGTTTGGCAGATAAGCTGTATAGAAGCAGAACCAAATTTGAGCTAAAATAGGAATGCCAACATTTCTAAAATTGTACACACTATGAATAAATTCTAAACTGCTGAGAATAGAGAAAAATGTTATTTGTAAAAAATACTTTAATACTGCTGACTTTCAAATGCCTTAATCAAAGTGTTATGTTTCTGGGGTCGGGGGTATTTTAAAGGCGTCGTGAAGCCCGACATCGTGAGTTTTTTCAGTAGTTCAGAATTAAAAAATATTTTGCATAAAAAAATCTACAGCAGTTTACGAAAAAAAGTGAGTGAATAGGGTGATTCATCGTTTATCAAAACGAATCACTCTGTACACATGGAGTAATACAACAAATAAATAAACTATAGAAATATGAATATAATAATAGAAATATGTCATGTTGTTGCCACAACCATATTCAAATTACATAGGTACTTAAGAAATTCATCATAATTTATGTTTTTATGTTATGATAATTTATGTTTTATGTTATGACTAGAGTCTTCCTCTGAAATAAGAGAAATTAATAATGAGTTCAGTATGGTATGGGCCGACGCCACGACTACCGCAAGTAATACACATAGCAACGAGAACACACACAACCTACAGCGCCATCTGCGATGAAATCGATCAAAACCTAGGAACTAAATATCCAACGCTCACGTATCTTATGCGTGGACTAAAAAATGGCGTTATTGGTACCTACCGTTAGAATCGTCATCCAACGTAGAGAGCCGATGTGCGCTCCAAACGCTCCAAGGACTATAAAAGTAGGTCCTCATAACGAAAAATGTCCTCACAGCGCCGGTAAGGATTGGGTGTGTGTCCTCATATGGGCATAACGATCCACACTTATACTATACACGCACACCCACTAACAGAGCACAGATTTTGAGCCTAATGCTCTAAACCCTGACGATGTTTCTATAACTTTAGAAAATATAACTAAACCTAAAATTAAAATTTTACAAAATATTCAGATTAGATCTCCCTATACAAAAATAGAAAACGAAACCTTTGAAGGACATCATATCTTCAAAGCTTCCTTACCAATGGATCTAAAAATTATAGTAGATTTTTTGAAACAATATTTGCGTAACAACACAACAGACATATATTTTTTCTCAAAAGAATTGAGAACACTCAAAATTTCAAAATGGTTGAATGTACAACATTAATTAATAACGCGTTACCAGATGAAAGAGAACTTTTAATAAAATACAAGCATGAAGGAAAAACTAACCATCGCGGAATTGAAGAAACGTACAAATTCCTAAAAACAAACTATTATTGGAAATTTATGAAATCCGATATATCGAACTTTATTAATAACTGCGAAATATGCCAAAAGGCAAAATATCATCGTCGTCCACCAAATCAACCCTTAAATTTAAGGGAAACTCCATCAAAACCCTTTGAAATCCTTCACACAGACACTTTTATTATGGGCAATTAAAAATTCCTCACTATTATAGATAAATTTTCAAAATACGCGCAAGCATTACCATACGACGGAAATGCAACTTCGGCTTAGTAACTGATAAAAAAATGCCTAATATGATTTCTTGAATTTTGGGGGTATAAAAAATGTCGCAGTTAGCCAGGTGTTTGGTTTTCAAAACAATTGGAAGGTGTGTCGAATGGTATTTTCAGAGACCTATCTAACAAAAAAAGTTTTTAAAATCGGAGCAAAATAACAATTTTACACAGGTGTCTCCATTCCAAACGGGCCACACTGTATATTTAGTTTGGCTTCAAATTCAAATTTCCCGTGAATTTTTTTCTAGTTAAAAATGACGAAAGTAAAGAGAAGAGTTCAATTAAATTGATACACCCTGTACTTACCTGTTGAAGAGGAAGACTTCTAGTTATAACACAATATAACAATAGGCCGACTCTCATACATTTTCAGACTCGCGAGCTTCTGTTAATTTCGACTCTTATTTTTGGCTCGGAGGGGGCTCTGTTGTTGTAACCGACTGTTCTGCAGCGTACCGGTCCATGTTTTAGTACCTAGTAGTTGCAGCATGAGTATTATGGGACGCTGCGCTGCGCGTCCTAATGTTGCATAAACAATTCCATTAACAAAAGAATTTTTTTGGGGTAAAGGATATCAATTGAAAAGAATGCGCTCCAGCAGGGACTCAAACCCGGGACTTCTACTGTGGCCATATGAACTTAACCAACTAAGCTACCGGAGATCGGATTCCATAGGCTCCAGTGTCTTATACAGCTACTAGAAGGGGTTAGAGGGTGTAGGGTAACCATTCATGATTGTTGCTAGTTTAGTTGGTTAAGTGCCTACGGCCACAGTAGGAGTCCCGTCTGGAGTGCATTATTTTCAGTTGACGCATCCTTTACCTGATATGCCACTAAAACATACTTTATTAATTCAACTAATTGTACAGATATCTAGCACCAGTAAAAAGTTTAAATATTTAAGGTTTTTTTGCGTTTTTCGAGGCATCGATTTGTTTCACGATAATTCAAGGACACTTGTTGATAAAAAACCCTCATATCTCGAGGTAAGATTTATTTTTGTTTTTCAAGTCCCCATTTTGGTTTTAATTCCCAAATTGATTTATAGGTTTAGCCTATGAGTGTAACTAAAATAGGTTTTCTATTTTAGGGTTTTTTTGTTTGGCCTATAAGTTCTTAATTACGGCCTACGAATTTTTCTTGTTTTGGATTTGAGTTTGGAGCGTGGCCTTGGTTGGGCGCCAAAAATGTTACCTTCGAAGCGTAACGCGATGGTAAGAAAAATAAATCCAAGATAAAGTCAAATTACCTACCTACCTCAATTCTTGGTTGGTGAGTATCGAGCGGCCGCCAGCTAACAGTGGAGACGGGCGTGGGAAATAAAAGATTTTTTAATAATAGGCGCCACCTAGTTTGTGCGCTCTACACCTCACACAATTTCTTTTAGGTCCAAACTAGGAAAATCCTTCGTAGGTAAATAAAAACTGAATTCAAAAATATCAATAAGATTTACTCAAATGGCACTAAATATTCTCAGTTATAAACAATTATTTCTAGTCGTAACTTTAAAGCTATGCCTTTCAGATTCACCAGCTATATTAATAATTAAAATGGTACGTGCTGTATAGTAAAACAAGCATATAGTATCATAAACCCCCCAGCGTGTACACGTTCAGTTCACAAAAAAAAACAATAATAATAGTCAGGACGTTGCAATAGCTAATCACAACCCCGCAAGAGTTGACACGACATAATATACGCAATAATAATCAAGACGTACTCAGAAATAACACAACGTACGCTATAATAAAAGGAAGGTAAGCAGTAGCAGCCAACGCTTTTGATTGTACACGTAAATCAAATTAGTTTTACTAGTCCAGGCACGATAAACATGCACGGTAAACATGCAAAACTTAGCTGTAAGTTGAGTCTTCAAAACTGCGATGTTTCTGGGCGAAGGTTCTCCAAACCCCTCCTAGAACAGTCAAGGACAATGTGCGCTCCAAGAAGAAAATGGCCAGGTCTTCGCTGTTAGTGAATCATCAAGGCCACGCTCCAAACTCAAATCCAAAACAAGAAAAATTCGTAGGCCGTAATTAAGAACTTATAGGCCAAACAAAAAAACCCTAAAATAGAAAACCTATTTTAGTTACACTCATATGCTAAACCAATAAATCAATTTGGGAATTAAAACCAAAATGGGGACTTGAAAAACAAAAATAAATCTTACCTCGAGATATGAGGTTTTTTTTTATCAACAAGTGTCCTTGAATTCTCCTGAAATTCCGGCTCCAAAACCGTTGGAATAGGTGCTCTATAAAGAAAACACTGTGTAAAAAAAAACAGCTCCAAGAATAAAATATTCACAGTTGAACTTACCCAAAATGTAATCTCGGGATGGAATGAGATGTATTAAATAGTGGATCCCTATGTATCAGATATTTACGGCTGGTTACGGCAAATTATATATCCCCCAAAAAGGCGGCTAGAAGTCCGTGAAACAACAAAGCCACGTCCCGGCACTTCTGGTATGCTCAGCAGGCGAATTACTCCCGGAAAACAAGCCGAACGAGTTACACAACACTCGGAATCGGTCCTACTGGCGTTTGGAAATATTTTTCCCAAAATTTATGCCGAACCACTGTAATCTCGGAAACTTAGAATCTCAACTGGCGACGTAGGTATTCGAAAATCCCCAAGCACGCAAAAAATGGTATAAGAACAATTTAATTCGATAGACTGGGTCCGAAGGACATCTGTGATTTATAGCGAGAAAACACAGCGAGGGTGCCACGGAACCACGAAGCGCACATAGTAGCCTCAGGCGCTGCTCAATAGGTGGCGATGCAGTTGCCTTAGAAAATAGCTAATTAGAGATTACAACAAAAACATACTTAGGAAGCGGATAAAAGTTAAGCAGTTTGGAGGGATTTAAAACAAAAGAATATCAGGAAATACTCGTGAAACTCCAGGGCGATTACAGGCGTAGATAAACAATTATTGTTTTTATTAGGTATTTCCTAGTGACCCCAGCGAGTTCACCAAATATGGAACTAAAATCACATTTGGTTGTAACAAATCCCCCCCTTACTTCAAGATGATTAGTCGGTTACGACTAATCAATGTCAGAAGGGCCTGATTTCAGGTCCTTCACATGCCAAGTACCCTTCGATCTTCCTAAGCTGTCCTCCAGCTCATAAGTCCAAGGAGATATCCTCCTCTTTACCAGAAAAGGTCCCAGATATCTTGGTGCTAGCTTACTGGTGAAGTGCTTTGACGCATCTGACAAGACGTAATTCTTGCACCAAACTAACTGTTTCGGAGCATACTCTTCATATCTCTTCCTTAAATTGTAAGTGTTTACACTTCCAACCTTTTCTTGACATCCTGATAGACCTCTTTAAAGATCTTGTTCCTACTACTATCCATGAAATCAATATCCTCGGCATCTTCATTCTCTTTCTTCTTAATATCTCCATACTCTGTCCCTGATAAAATCATACTCCTTCCGAAGTTTACAGAAAACGGAGACAAACGCATAGTTTCATGGCGGGCTGTTCTAAGGGCACAAGCCAACAAATGTTGCTTTTCGTCCCATTTTCTATGGTTATCGTTAACATACATGGCTAACATTGTTTTAATTGTCCTATTAACCCTCTCGGTGGGATTCGCACGTGGATGGTAAGCAGCATTAAACTTAACCGAACACTGGTATCTATCTAGTAGCTTTCTAAACGCAGTGCTCCTGAATTGAGGCCCATTGTCGCACAAAACAACACGAGGTACGCCAAATATCAAAAATACCTCCTGCTCAACCCTACGAACAACGGCCTCAGCGGTAGATTTTCTCAAAGCAAACACCAACGAGAATTTACTTAATTTACTCAGTTACTACCAGAATGAATGAATTTCCCTTTGTGGAAGTGGGAAGTGGTCCCATAAGGTCCATGGAAATGGTCTCCCAAGGTCTGTCGGGTTTTGGATGGCTGACTAACATATCCTTTTGGCCGCACTGGTCGGCTTTATGTGCTGCACAAACCTAACAATGACGAATATAACGGGTAACATCACTACGTAACTTGGGCCAGAAATAACGATCAGTTAAGCGAGAATAAGTCTTATAGACTCCCATATGACCGGAAGTTGGAGCATCATGTGCCGCTTTGATAAGCTCCGAACGGCGCTCTCTAGGAACAACCAGCTTCCAGGAAGAATCTGAGGGAGAAAGACCAGGATAATCCGTTTTGACGAACTTATACAATTTACCATCGTCAGACATACGCCAGTTACTGAATTTCAGTGGAGAAGACTTCACTCTATTTACCATCTTGGAATACCACTTATCGGTCGGATCAGGGGTACTAACGGCTAAATCACCTATTCCTACAAAATCCAAGATAGGCACGGAACGACTGAGCATGTCAGGGACCACGTTGTCTTTGCCCTTTCGGTGTTCCACAGTGAAACTGTATTGTTGGAGGCGCAATGCCCATCTGGCTAATCTGCCACTAGGATCCTTCAAACTATGAAGCCACTTCAAGCTATAATGATCTGTAACTACAGTAAATTGGACTCCTTCAATATATGGGCGAAGCTTCTCAATAGCCCACAGAACTCCCAAGCACTCCCGCTCTGTAGTTGAGTAGTTGCGCTCTTGACGACTTAGCGAACGGCTCAAATAACAAACCACCTTGTCACCATCAGGATGTGGCTGAGAGAGCACAGCTCCTATGCCGTATCCTGATGTATCGGTACTAATCACGAAAGGCAAATTATAATCAGGACAACACAAAATAGGAGACACTACCAGAGCTTCCTTAACAGCGAGAAAAGCCTGATCACAATCCTTCGTCCAAGCAAACTTCTTGTTCTTCTTAAGCAAGGCAGTTATCGGAGAGACCACACTTGAGAAATCCGGGATAAATCTTCTATACCAAGAAAATGTACCTAACACTCTAACTTCGCGAATATTAGTGGGGGTGGGCAAGTCCAACATTGCCTTGACCTTATCTGGGTCTACCCTTAAACCGCGACTATCTACGATGGAGCCCAGATATTTCATTTCCCTACGACAAAATTGGCACTTATCCCAACCAACTGTCAGATTGGCTGACTTAAGGCGACGAAAAACTTCATCTAGAACTTCAACATGGCGCTCGAATGTCTGAGTGACTATAACTATGTCATCTATGTAAACAAATACGTGCGGCTCCAGATCTGCACCAAGAACATTGTCAATGAGTCTCTGCCATGTGGCAGGAGAGTTGGTAAGGCCAAATGGCATCCGTCTGAACTGAGACAACCCTCGATTGGGAACAGTAAAAGCAGTATACGGCCGGGATGATTCTGCCACAGGCACTTGGAAAAAGGCACTTTTCAGATCGAGACTGGACAAATACCTAGCGTCCTTGAGTTTGTCCAGGGTATCTGCAACCATAAGAAGTGGATAGCTATCTCTTTCGGTTACCGCATTAAGTTTGCGATAATCAACGCAAAATCGATACGATTCGTCTTTCTTACGCACCATCACCACCGGGGATGCCCACGGGCTCTTGCTAGGTTCAACAATATTCTCTTTAAGCATGGTTTCCAGCTCTTTGTCGATATGCGTCTGGAGAATTGGCGATACTCTATAATATCGTTGCTTAATTGGAGGTGAGGTGACGTGAACATGCGAACCATCACAAAAATGCCACTCTTTATGTTTCAAGCAAGGGACTATACCCATTAGCCTCCAAAAATCTGCTCCAATAATAAGTAAATGAGGTAACTCTGGAATGACTAGTAGGTCCATTACCTTAACACGATCACGAAGCTGCATAAACAAACTTACACTACCTACGGCGGTACAACGCTGTCCGTTAGCTAGAACACCAGAAGTTTTCTTGGATACATCCAAGGAAATGCCAAGATTACTAATTGTATCCCAACCCAAACGACCGAGGATAGTGCGAGACGCACCCGAATCGAGAAGACCCAAAAATGGAATACCAAGAATACCTACTTTCAAATAAACCCTTTCTTTGTCGTTCTCAGCCTGTTCGAGAATAAAATCCAAAACAGGACGTACATTAGCTCAATAATGGTCGGTAGCAGCACAGCCAGTTCGGCCATCTAGGTGCGCCGCTGTCCGTTTCCCGAACATGATGGGCAAGTCCTCACAGTGAACTCATCTTTCTTGCATCTAAAACATCGCTTGGCAGTGACTACAGCACATCCGATTGCACGATGCCCAGGATTTCCACATTTATAGCAGATCACTTCTTGACTACCACGCATACCTGGTTGCGCTTGGCGGCTGGATGACGGGCTAGAAGAGGATGTTGGAGACAATTGGATGGCATCGATTTGTTCTTCGAGACTAACGTAGGCCAGATCTGGTTCTAAAGATTGGCCCTTCTTAGGGCTCATCCCACGAAGATACTTCCGCTCGACAATCCCTGTAGAATTCGTACGCTCTGCCTTCAAATAAATCAATCCCGGAATCCAGAAGTATGTCCCTAGTGACATTACGAGCCACTCTCATTTCTTCAACTCTCTCGAAAAAGGCAGTGACTGACAGTCCCCTCTTATCTCCGTAGAACTTCAGATTCCACTCAGTCGGTAGAGCATGAGACTCTTAATCTCAGGGTCGTGGGGCGCGTGGGAATCTCAACTCGCCCAACGCGTGGGGCCCTCCCTGGAAAATTTTGATTATTTTTGGCTCTTATTGTCCTTGGAAAATTTTTAAAAGTACATTTTTTTTCTTTAATCTGATTACTAAAATTTTCGGGAAAACTTAGTGATTCACTCATCTAGTACTGTTATATGTTGTGACTGAATTTGACAGGTGGTTAGAAACTTGTATTGTGAAATTTTTTCGAATAAAATTGGGCTTATATAAAGAGTATAGTGTATAGTTTTGTATATAACGTGCTACATACCGTGGTCGTCATGGCTCGGCGAATGGATATTTGTCGAATGGACAAAGAAGAGTTGATTTACGAACTCAATGTACGGGGAATAGGACTTGGAGGTGTTGAAGAAATGCGATCCCGTTTGACATTGGCTAGGCAGATGGAAAGGAACGGGGAGAGTCTTCATTACCCAGAACATCCGTACACATTCAAGGAAGATGCTACGGCTGTTAAAGCAAAATTAGAGGAAATCGAAGCTTTGTTGGAAAGGTTTTCCGATAGCAGTAAAAGTGGAGCGTTTTTGAAGTTGCAAACCAAGGTAGCACATGTTTTAGGTAGAATAGACAACATGGCGAGCAAAGTTGAAGAAGAAAAGAGGGTGCGTTCAGAGCTTTTAGCTTTGGCTTTGACTTTTGTAGATAGGCTGACTTACAAGTCTAATGTGTTTGACAAAAATCAACGAGAACAATCTAGGCCTGTTGAGCAAATTCCACCAAATCTGAGCGTCCTCCAAGGTGTTGTTGCCCCTACACAACCGTTGTCAAGTTCTTCATTTGTGGAACATCCTCATTCGCCTCAAACTATCAACCCTAACATCAAGCCTATTCTCCCGCATAAGTGGAATCTGAAGTTCTACGGAGATAAGAGGGGACTGTCAGTCACTGCCTTTTTCGAGAGAGTTGAAGAAATGAGAGTGGCTCGTAATGTCACTAAGGACATACTTCTGGATTCCGGGATTGATTTATTTGAAGGCAGAGCGTACGAATTCTACAGGGATTGTCGAGCGGAGGTATCTTCGTGGGATGAGCCGGTACGCCTTTTTAAGGAAGAATATCAGCCAGTGTACTACCCCGAAAAGCTTCTAGATGAAATCAAAAGAAGGACACTTGTTGATAAAAAAAACCTCATATCTCGAGGTAAGATTTATTTTTGTTTTTTCAAGTCCCCATTTTGGTTTTAATTCCCAAATTGATTTATAGGTTTAGCCTATGAGTGTAACTAAAATAGGTTTTCTATTTTAGGGTTTTTTGTTTGGCCTATAAGTTCTTAATTACGGCCTACGATTTTTTCTTGTTTTGGATTTGAGTTTGGAGCGTGACCTTGGTTGGGCGCCAAAAATGTTACCTTCAAAGCGTAACGCGATGGTAAGAAAAATAAATCCAAGATAAAGTCAAATTACCTACCTCAATTCTTGGTTGGTGAGTATCGAGCGGCCGCCAGCTAACAGTGGAGACGGGCGTGGGAAATAAAAGATTTTTTAATAATAGGCGTCACCTAGTTTGTGCGCTCTACACCTCACACAATTTCTTTTAAGTCCAAACTAGGAAAATCCTTCGTAGGTAAATAAAAACTGAATTCAAAAATATCAATAAGATTTACTCAAATGGCACTAAATATTCTCAGTTATAAATAATTATTTCTAGTCGTAACTTTAAAGCTATGCCTTTCAGATTCACCAGCTATATTAATAATTAAAATGGTACGTGCTGTATAGTAAAACAAGCATATAGTATCATAAACCCCCTAGCGTGTACACGTTCAGTTCACAAAAAAAACAATAATAATAGTCAGGACGTTGCAATAGCTAATCACAACCCCGAAAGAGTTGACACGACATAATATACGCAATAATAATCAAGACGTACGCAGAAATAACACAACGTACGCTATAATAAAAGAAAGGTAGGTAAGCAGTAGCAGCCTACGCTTTCGATTGTACACGTAAATCAAATTAGTTTTACTAGTCCAGGCACGATAAATGTAAAAAAGGTAAACACGCAAAACTTAGCTGTAAGTTGAGTCTTCAAAACTGCGATGTTTCTGGGCGAAGGTTCTCCAAACCCCTCCTAGAACAGTCAAGGACAATGTGCGCTCCAAGAAGAAAATCGCCAGGTCTTCGCTGTTAGTGAATCATCAAGGCCACGCTCCAAACTCAAATCCAAAACAAGAAAAATTCGTAGGCCGTAATTAAGAACTTATAGGCCAAACAAAAAAACCCTAAAATAGAAAACCTATTTTAGTTACACTCATAGGCTAAACCTATAAATCAATTTGGGAATTAAAACCAAAATGGGGACTTGAAAAACAAAAATAAATCTTACCTCGAGATATGAGTTTTTTTTTATCAACAAGTGTCCTTGAATTCTCGTGAAATTCCGGCACCAAACCGTTGGAATAGGTGCTCTATAAAGAAAACACTGTGTAAAAAAAACCAGCTCCAAGAATAAAATATTCACAGTTGAACTTACCCAAAATGTAATCTCGGGATGGAATGAGATGTATTGGGCATACTAGAAAATTTCAAAAATGTGGGAGATGCAGATTTCTCGTAACAAATTTCATTTCGACAAAAGATTTGCAAGGTAATGTGTTGTGAAATTAATTAAATGGATAGCTGTAGTTTATTTAAACGAACTTTGAAAGCTTTTTCCAAGACATCTAAATTTTATTTTTTTTTTCTAAAAAAAATTGTAAATCAGGCTAACGCAAGGGATATGTAGCGCTTGTGATATATCGATCGAAAGTGCATAAAATAGGTAGTTTTTTGACGCCATGGCCTGCTATAATTGAGTAACTTTTTCTTAAGCGCTAAGAGAGCACCCCCTAAACCGCGGCATTTTGACAAATTTTGATAAATCAGGCTTAAAGTAATCAATTTTGCCTACAGATTCTATTCAGAAACTTTTTCGATAACTCTTGAAATAAAAAAGTTACATGCCAAAGAAGTATCCACAATTTTCGGTTTTTTTAAAAATTTCTTGGAAAGTAGGCCATGGATCTCGAATTTGTTTTTACACAAAGTTGGGCCATCAAAAAGGTATTTTTTTTTCAAATAAAGTTTTCCGAAAAATGCATATTTGTCGAGATATTTCCAAGTGGCCCTCCGTCAGTAGACACCCTGTATATATTTTTTTTTTGCTGGGTCAAAAATAAAGGTTTATTTGAGATACTGGTTTATTTTACTGTGCCTGTAATTAGACTGAACTAAAAATAAAATATCTAGGAACTATTATTACTAAGTGATTTAAAATTTAGGAAATACGTAAATTATTATGTATATAAGAAGGGTATCTCAAAAATTGGTATTCTTTGGCACTTTCGAGCTTAAGGACAAGCCTAACAATCTCTGTATGATGCATTTATTCTATACCGCACTTCATCTTTCATAGCTCTATGACTTTACAAACCGTCAAAAATCGGCTGCAGGTCATGCAGCTGCTATGAGAGTTATTTTGAGATGTAGTCGATATACACAATTGGAAATTAGGACAACATACCTAGATACCAGCAACTTAACCAAAAACAAACCAGTATTAATAATAGCCGATATATTATCTTATTAATGTTTTATTGACTAGTAGTAAGTAAATTAAGATTAATTGAATTTTCTTCTTCAATAGTCTAATGACTAAGCAAAACCTCTTTATAATAATCAATATCACTTTTACTTACTTTATAGCTTTCGTCATTCCGCACATCCTCTAAGCCTGCTTATTTCCATGAAACCATAAAAACCTGAAAAATATTTGACCCTTCATATCTATCCCCTTTTATGCAATTGCAATCTTTCTGTCCTAAAATATCTTTTTAACGTTAAAATGCCGTTTTAACCTTTTCAACAACATAAGTTAAAATTATTTTGCCTAAAACTAAAATAAAAACATGTACGCCTATGAGAGTGTGGTTGTTACACAATGCAATCTTTCACGCTATGGCTATAGTTGTGTGTGAGACAGTTTGGTATCTGCGCACGCAACCTCTCTATTGCATGTCGATGCCTAAAGAATTGGTTACAAATTGGAATCGTTGCCCTATTAACGCATCATCCGTATGTCGTCCCCTCATTCACTTTAAGGACCACAATCGCCGAACAATGCTTCCGTTTCGTAGCTATTATCGACCATATAGGCTTTGTCACGACACGTTTCCATGCTAATTGTTTATCAAACATCAAGCATGTGCTGGGCCAGTCGTGGGTAAAAAAGCAATGCCGTTTCGCCTCCGATGTGGTTTTGCAAGTAACTATCATGTCATCTGGTGCTTTTTTGAAATAATGGTCATTATCGATATTAGTTTAATCAGAAGTTGCGATGTGCAGGTTCGCTTCGTCCGCCGATAACAAAAACTTCTACGAAAAATACGTTGACGAAAGTCATATGCATATGAATGTATAATAGATGTATTCACATTTGCGACGAATATGTTGTAAAGCCTTCATCTACTTCTTTCCACTACTTTCGTCCTCTAGAAACAAAAGCAAAAAAACATCTCGCTCGCCGGTGTCATAATGTCACATTACTTTTCATTTTATTAATATTGCAACGAAAAATGCATCAGCATTTAATGAACACAATTAATTGCACTGTTTTCTAACTCACTCAAAGATTTAGTAGATAAATTTTACGTTTCGGTATTCCATTTACAGTTTTATAATTTTTGAGAATAATTTGGAGGCATATTCCGTCACAACTATGTTGGCCTGAAGCCCCCAGGTCCCATTTTTGTTAATTTTGCATTGTTTGTTAGAATGCGAATTTGCTGCGAATTTGAGAGCAGAGGGATATTATTGGTCAGTGACAGTGCCTGACAAGTATACTTGTGAAGGCTACAATAAAGACAACGTGTTTGGACTCTTATTGTTGAAATCCGGTACAATATTGTAAATAGTTCTAAATAAGTTTGTAAATAATAATTAGTGGTTAATGGTGTCTACGTTTTCTAGTGCAAGCGACTACCTGTAAATTAAGAAGTAGGTTATTAACAAGCAAGGTAGGTATACCTACTGCATTTGTGCATTCAATGAGTGGGTAACTTTATTGTTGGGTTATAATCATCAGTGGCAGCTCGTCCACAGGGGCTGTGGGACTAGAGCCCCCCCCCCCCCCAGTAGAAAATGGGAAAAAAATTAGGTCCGCGACTTCTGTCTTCTATATCTATAATATAGGTACTTCCGCAACGCCCTCCGCCGATGATAATGTACTAAGTGCTATTTAAACGCCCGAAACGGATACCTTATAATAACGTAAGATCGTGGCTTGGCGGCTACCAACGATATATTATAAGAATATGTGACTGACGCTAATATAAATAACAAGGTTTTATTTTGTTTCTACATTAGCGGGTGGGGGGAAGAAGACAAGGTAACTTGTTTACATTGGCATTTCTTAAATTCGGTCTTTCCTATTTTGTAATGCATAATAAATAGTTTTTTGATAGACTTGTATATTGTATATCTACTTTGAGATACTTATTGTAGGCGCACTGAGAGTTTGCGTCCGCGGGGAAGCGGGGAGCGCGGAGAACGATTTGGCGCTATTGGCCGACTGCAACAGTGCAAAAAATGCACCGCGCTTTCGTATTCGCAATTAAAAATAGAACCAAGGCGAGGTTCAGAGGACTGATTATCCCTAGGCGTGCACCCCGAAATTAATAATACAGAAGTTTTCAAAACTATAAATTTCGCTCATCGTTTGTTTTCGACCCAGCAAAAAATATATCTCTCCAGTTGCAGTCTTACTCAAGGTCATTCTATACGCAAGGTAGCATAAAACTGCACAGGACAGTATTTCATAATTTTATACCTGGAAAATCGCTAAATAAATTGACACTAATGTTTCAACTAATGTACCTACTACTAAAACACGGACGGGTAAGACTTTGTCCGAGACGATCTGACGCATCACAATAACAGAGTCGTCCGCAATCTGAAACTAAGCCGAGTCGAAATTAGTCGAAGCCCGAGAGTTTGAAAATATGTGAGATAGTCGGGCAACTGATTATAATGTGCTTCAACGCTATGTTTTCTTTTCCTCTGACTGCCTTTGCTTTGCTTGCAGCTGATTTTTATAGTGAATCTTTTCTGAAAAATGAATTACCTTTAGACATGTTTACTTAATAATATCAGATAATGTAGTTATTGTACAATTCAAACTGACCTTTTCAACAAAAACAATTAAAATTAAAGAACACAATTATAAGTAGGTATATAACTTGGGCCCGGGACCGCGTGAAAGTTTCCTTTATTTTATATATTTTATTTTCCAACCTAATTTGCAGTACCTAAAGTTTAGCCCAGAAGTAATTTTTCAGCGCATTTTTGAATTCTTCATATATGTAGACATGTCACACTAGTTTTTGAGTGACAAGCGGAATATAAAGCTATGTTTGGCAGCCATCTTATAGAAAATACACAACCTACATAATTTTAGAGTGTATTTTTAGATCCAGCATGCTTGAAAACGTGTACTTGGACATATTGGTCGCGTTTCTATGTCACTGGGGGCATAATATCGCCCAATTTGAAGAAAAAAAAACGCCGAATTGGGGAAAAGACTGGTTGCCAAAAAGTAATAAGAAATGCTCCTCAAATTTAGCTTTTTCGAAATATTGACTAGTTATTATCTGTTCGTAGAAGCAGCAGGTAATTTTTAAAAATACTTAGTTTGGTATCATAGCATAATTTGCACAACAATGCCTTTTTTGTAAATTTACATTTACCATAATGGAATAAAAAATTACATCATCCCTTTTACTGCAAAAGTTCCTTAATAAAATAAGTAAAATCAAATCACTTTATTTAATACCACATATAGTAACTAAGAATTAACTTTCATTATCTCGTGTAAAACTCTATAGTGTAATATATAAAAATTATCGTGGGCAATGTGCAGTAACTTACGTTTACTGCAAGTAAAGACTTGGGAATGGTCATTGCGTTTTGTTTAATACCGCTGTCATTAGTCATTGGTCAATACCTTAATAACGGAGATTTAGCTGTAATTGTAAATGTGCGGTGATTTAATTTATGTCGTGTATCATTTTCAATTTCTTTAGGTAGTTTTAAATGTGCGCAGAAATTGAAGCCGCCTGATAATAACCACCCATTTAAACTATTCAGATAAATTATACACTACGTTAACGATTTAGTTGTCATTTAATGGAGACTTGCGTGTCGAGAAACGTACGAGGACCTATGCAATTACTAAGACCCCGGCTGAACGGCTTGATGAATCTTAGTTCCTTTCTTTTTCTTTTTCAATCCCATACCCATCGATCCAAATCTTCAAATTTTAAACCG
Organism: Pseudeuparius sepicola; assembly: GCA_963920635.1. Taxonomy (NCBI): domain Eukaryota; kingdom Metazoa; phylum Arthropoda; class Insecta; order Coleoptera; family Anthribidae; genus Pseudeuparius; species Pseudeuparius sepicola. The sequence continues at coordinate 28,473,261 of OY987305.1, forward strand.
AACCTCCGACAACGCCTCGATTAAACTCGCATGAATTGCAAATTTAGTGTCTTCTGCATGTGTTCATATTCACCATGCACCTAATTATAGACCGTATAAGCAACAATTTAAAGCAGCACGCTGAAACTTTTAATAGAAAGGTGCCACTCATTGCGCTTTCGTGAGGCCATCTTGATATTCCATATATTCGATATTCTACCTGCTGGGCTCTTCTGACATAGCAAAACAGTTTCAATTTATTTAAAATATAGGTAAAATAACATAATAATTGCAATATTACAACAACGTAAGGAATAAATACAAATGTGTGGAAAAGAGATCATGGGCTAGTACTACAGTACTCGGAGTCACGTACACGTGTTTAGTTGAACTATGTTTAATTAATTTCGGAACCCGCAACAAAAATAATTCGAAGTATAACACATTAATAGCACTCTTGAAGTCTGAACAGATCAAATTTGACAGAGCTGATTGAAGTCGATAAAACACACACTAAGCAACTTGTCCGTGGAATTTCTCTGCAAGTACAACCACTATAGTGTTACTTTACTGTCTGGTATAAATTTCAAAAAAATATCAAACCCGTATTAAAACTTTTCTGAAACAGGTCCATATTAAGTATTATTCACTTATTTACATGAAGACAATAAAAAATATACCTATATAATAAAATTTCCTTTCCTTAGAATTTATTGCATATGTATATAGTATATGCAAATAATGTAGTCATAATAAATTTATGAGGGCATGGTTGTCTTATTCTCCAGTTCTGTTGAAAACATAAAAATAATTCTAAGCCCATGCAGCCCCGATTTGTCCACCTGAATTTTATGGCCGAATAACCTGATTCAACACTTTCTTATATGTATATACAAAACATTAAGTTCATTTTTCTAAATGGCACTTCATAATATTTTTATTTTAGATTTTGGTTCAGTTTGACATTCTTCACAACTATTTACAAAGGATCATTTTTAAAAACTGTGCCACGATTTTAAGATGATAATAATAATCTGCAATAAAATTTTCAATAATATATCATGTACTTATACAGTTCTTAAAATATTGGGAGAGATTTTTTTCAGTTTTAACACCCCAACAGGATGAAAAGGATCAATATTTGGATAACGAGTATGGGAAAGGTATTGCGACACTTAAAAATGACACACTTTTTTTAGCCGTATTACTAATAATTATTTTTTAGCGATCAAAAGTTGTTGTGACTATCGTGTGGCTAAGTGTTTGAGAATCACCCTGTATATGAATGGATAATAGGGTGAGCTGTATGATGGGGAGGGATTAAATTATCCTCCGAGTGGGGCTAATGGCAGACAATGTTCAAGCTCGGCCAATAATTTATTGTGCGCCTGTACTTATTATACAATATGGTCTGCACCTGGTCATTGGACAGCCAGCTTGTTGGCTCTTTTTCTTCACGAGGACCGGAGGCCATATTGTGTAGATATGTGTGTATGTGCGTACCCTATGTGAAAATGTGTAAGTACCTTTTGTGACTTCAATAATAGCCAAGCGACAATTGAAATAACTCGTCATACTTTGAATCTTCTTTTATCTACAGTGTGTCGAAGGTAGGGTAACGAGATAGGTATACAAATTTGAAGCTGAATTTTGACCACGTGGAGGCCATTTCTGCTCGATACTACCTATAAGTTCAGGGTGATTCAAAACTCCGTGCACAAATTTTAATGACGTATTTTTGAGACCAAAACAAGACCCTATAAACAGGTCTGAGGGGGTGCACTTTAGGGCACATGTTTATAGGAAAAACAGTCTTATTTTGTTTCAAAAATACTTCATTAAAATTTGTGCACAGAGTTTTGAATCACCCAATATAAGTGATTTGTAGCATATTTTCAGTTTTAATCAAAGTGACCTTGACAGTAGCGATTTATTCATTTGCTGTATTGCTTTTCTGTTGAATATATCGAAAAACTGTATGTATTAGGAAATTAACGGTCCATCTTGTGTGGCGTAGTAAAAACAGGGTACCTACTTTTAGCTTGAAGAAAGAATACCACCACTAGTAGAACATGGTCATTAGTATACTTTTAACAAAGTAGATACCGCCTAAAATAGTAAAGCAAGGAAAAGTATAAGCAACCAATCTTATAAAATAGCTAATTAAATAATAGAGCAGATCCAAAAGAAATTCAAAAATAATACTTATACCGTTGAGTGAGAACTTATTCATAAAAAAGGAACATATAGGGTAGATTTAATTTGGTATATAAAATTTATATAATACTATAGGTACAGTGGGAATAGAGTGGGGGATAATGATTACTTACCTAAAATGTAGGTAGATGCCTACATGAAAAGCAGGACTAACAACCATTTGGGCATTTAGGCCATCAAGTGAACAACACAAAAAGATAAATGAAATTAGAACCTGGTACCTACCAGGCCAGCGGCGCTGTGGCTGCCTACAAAAAGTATGCACAAAAAAGAATAAACTTAAAAAACAAGTCAAGACCTACACGGTGTCGCCACATCTACCCCCGAAGTTCTCCAACCGACTTGCAACGAGGGCGAAGAACTTACAAAAAGTTTTTAGATGATTTTTTTTTTTAATTATTTGGTCAACACAACATCGATACAAAAATTAACTAACCAGAACACTAATTCTCTAATCAGTGCTTGCAAACACTGGCCCCGAGAATAACAATACAAACATTAAAATTTCTGAAGCCCATATTAGTTTTTGCAGATATTTGATAAACATTATTTAGTAATACAGTTTGGTGAAACATAACATTTATGTTACTTTTTTGCAAATTATTAGTGATTTTATAAACAAGTTTGCACTGTTCTACTTCTAAGAAGAAACCATTTTATCAGATATTTTATTTATGTGTCGTGACCAATTCAAATTCTCATCTATGTGTAATCCCAAATATTTAGTACTATGTTATTAATTGACTTATTTTTCTGCTTAAATATAACGTATTATTTGATTTTTTCAATATTAATTTTTAATTTATTTGAAGGCAGATATTGAAGATAATTATCAAGATCACTATTAACAAGATTAATAAGTACACTTTAATATATTCCAGTATACACCAGAACAGTGTCGTCTGCAAAAGTAAAATATCTTGCTTCCAGATTGGTCAACTTAAGATTTAACTCATAAAGACAATTCAACAGAGGTCCAAGAAATGTCCCCTGTGGTACTCCGTAGGTGTTAGATGACCAGTCACTAACAATGGTTTCAAGCTTTATGTACTGTTTTCTGTCATATAAATATGTCTTAACCAGACTGTACATAACACCCCTAAATCCCATCTTAAACAATTTATCTAGAAGAATGTCTATCCTTAATACATCGTCTTTTTCAAGTCAATGAAAACTGCTATAACTAATTGTTGCCTATCTAGAGCCTTTGAGATACAGTCCAGGAAATCAACAATCGCACCAAGTGTACTACTGTTCCTTATAAAACCATTCATCTGACAACAGATGGATATTAATAAACGATAACATTATTTTCTTTAAGATCTTCTCTAGAATCTTGGAGAATACACTCACCACTGAAATAGGGCTATATTTTTAATCACCTGATTTAAAAAGTGGAGTAATTTTACTATTTTTTAGTTATTGCGGAAATGTTCTCCCCTGTATAGTTTTGTTGATTAATTGTACCAACATGGGTAAAATATATACTCTAAGATTATGTACATACCTACCTAACTGTAGTCTCGTCTCGTGTCCGGGTGCCAAGTTCAATTTCATTTCCTTTATAATTTCTAAGAACTCTTCTTCATTAGTCAGTGTTATGAAAATAGAACCATTACATTATTATGGATTTCATTAACAGGTAACATTTCAAAAGATAGAACCAACAGAAACAACTACTCCGAGGGCTAATACCCCTACCGGCATTGAACCAATGGTGTAGTTCAATGCCGGTTGGTTCTATCTTTTGAATCCATCCACTCCGGATTTTGCCTACGTCCATCTGATGATTCCCAAAGAGGATGAAACCGGTAATGGGCTAGCTGGGATCATTGTGCCTGCAGCATGTCAGGACATGTCCCAACAAAGATAGCAATATCTTTGACGTTAGGTTGGTGAAGGAGAAAACTTTGATCTATGCAAGGTAAAATTTCATTTAGTTGTTTAATTTTCATTTTAGATGCCTAACAATCGCTTCACCAACCTGAGAAAAATAATTATTTAAATTGTTGACAATATCTAGTTGAGTATTAATAATAATGTTATTCCCAATCATTAATGAATCGATAATTACTTTACCTTTTTATTTTTTATTAAGCTGTTAACAAAAGCCCATTGTTTTTATATTAATTCCAGCTAGGTTCCATTTAATTTGGAATTAGCGATTTTTTAAATTACGTATTGTATTGTTTATTTGGTTTTTAATATTCTTACAATCGGAAACTAAAATTGAGTTCTCAGGTTGTTTAGTCTTTTTTGTATACTTTATATATTTTTTAATGAGCTCTATTACTTTATTATTTATCAAGGTGTTATTTGATCGTATTCTTAACTTTTTTCTATACTCAGACTAATTTTTACCCTCTCTAATTAAATCAATCAATTCTTGGTAGTTCACGGACATATAGTTTGGCAAAGTAGTTAAATTCCACACTTAAATTTTTATATAATGATCATTTTTGTCATACATAATGATAAAAAAATTTTGATTTCATTTGACGTTTCGAATCTTTTCACAAATATTCCGAAGAATGACGTTATAAACCTGATTAAAGATGAGTTAGTAGAAAGTAACTATTCAAATTCGCACCTTGAAGATATTTTAAACATAATAAAGATATTATGCTTAGAACAAAACTTTTTCCAGTTTGAAGATGAAACTTATTGTCAGCAAGATGGTGTATCGCCAATACTAGCCGATATTTATATGCATAACTTTGAATCTAATTACATTCTTAAATACAATCTTTATACCAATTTCATTAATTATTATTATCCCTATGTCGATGACATTATTGTTTTATTTGATGGCACTTTGGATCAACTTGACTCTCTTTTAAACCATATGAACTCTATCCATTCAATAATTGACTTTACACTAGAAAAACAAAATAATGAAATGGTGTTGAATTTTCTGGATTTGAGTATTAGTATTTACAGAAATAGACATGTCTTTGAGATATTTATAGACACTGGGGGTGTAATTAGTTATGATTCAAACCATCCTTTCTCACACAAAATAGGTAGCTGCTTTTAATAGTTATATCCATAGACTTTTAGCAATTCCACTCTCTGAAGAAGCTTTTAATAAAGAAGTTTTTATTATTAAATTATTGACTAAGAAAAAATATAGATTGAATTTGAATAATGTTTACATTGATCGTTCTCGAATAAGTTGGAACTGCCACCGACAAAATTCTATTCATTGCCTTATTTGGGATCCGTCTCTCAAAAAATTGCCAACATTTTCAAGAACAATAATTATAAGATCTTATTTAAGTCTACAAAATCTTTAAATAACTATTACAGAATTAACATATTGGATAGAAGTGAGGTTTATAGATTGAATTCTAATGGCTGTGATTCTTTCTACATTGGTAGAATTTATAGAAATTTCAAGACAACGTATAAAGGAGCACACTCGATGTTTAAGAACAGGTTCTAAAAAATCGTTTTTGCAAACCATTTGATGGATGAAAATCACTTTTTAATGTAACTACAGACATTAGGATTCTTCATTTCACTAATTAGAGCAACATTTTGAACAATCTTGAATCTCTAGAGATTTAAAGACATGTTAAAGGTACTGGTAACTTAATGTCAAATGCTCAAGTATAATTTGAAGAGTCAAAGGTTTTTTTCATATTTATTTATATAATAATTGATCTAGTTAATTTCCCTTCTATGTATCTAGTTCTTAGTTCCCTGGTTTCAAGTGTCATTGCATTTTTCTATTACCCGGGTTTTTTTGTAGTTGGCGTGAAATGTTTTGCACCATGTCGTTCATATTTTAGCATCGAGTATAAATAGTTACAAACATTTATTATTAGCCTCCCTATTTTATTTACTTGTATACCTACCCTATGTTTTTCATGTGTTATTATTTTGTGGTGACTTTTATATTTGTTGTATAATTCATATATGTAGTGCGTAAGTACCTTGATTTACTCCTTCGATTTAAGTTTTAATCTTCCTTACTACTTTTTAGTCTTGTGGTCTGAAGATGTGATAGTATAATATTACGAAACCGGACGCTATTTTAAAATAAAAGAGCTGTGAGGCATAGACCTATTATTCATTTCCTTCATATATAAATTAAAAGGTTGTCACACTCATGCTTAAAATTCTTTGCCTAGATAGGTTTACAATTTTTTTAAAATCTTTAGATTTGACTTCATAATCTACCTTTGGTTTATATGTTTGCACAGAAGTTTTAATATCCAGCAATATCAGTCTGTGATCGGAAACTGCGCTATCCCTAACTCTAACTCTACAATTACAATCCTAACTCTAACTCTACAAATGTCCACCATTAATAGAAGGAGGTTTATATACAACACTAACTTTTAAGCTTTGATCACCCAGTCTAATACATATCCAGTTTATTGGTTCACTTTTGCTTGAATTCTCAATTTCATGAAAAATTGGTTTGTGTCACCCTGTATTTGCGGAGAAGCTTTATTAATTGACAGTAAACGAAACGATAAGGAAAAAGAAATATTTTCATGTTTATCTACTGAAATTGCAGGTATAAAATCAAAGCGCTCGGGCAAATAAAGGCCTTGACGCACCGTAGCCAGTCCACACCTATTATTACAGAAAAAACGAATTCGGGCATTATTAGAAATTCACGAACGAAAAGTGATAATTTAATTAAAAAGTCAAAAGTGCCTGATGGGAGGGTGAGTGAGAACTTATTCATAAAAAAGGAACATATAGGGTAGATTTAATTTGGTATATAAAATTTATATAATACTATAGGTACAGTGGGAATAGAGTGGGGGATAATGATTACTTACCTAAAATGTAGGTAGATGCCTACATGAAAAGCAGGACTAACAACCATTTGGGCATTTAGGCCATCAAGTGAACAACACAAAAAGATAAATGAAATTAGAACCTGGTACCTACCAGGCCAGCGGCGCTGTGGCTGCCTACAAAAAGTATGCACAAAAAAGAATAAACTTAAAAAACAAGTCAAGACCTACACGGTGTCGCCACATCTACCCCCGAAGTTCTCCAACCGACTTGCAACGAGGGCGAAGAACTTACAAAAAGTTTTTAGATGATTTTTTTTTTTTAAATTATTTGGTCAACACAACATCGATACAAAAATTAACTAACCAGAACACTAATTCTCTAATCAGTGCTTGCAAACACTGGCCCCGAGAATAACAATACAAACATTAAAATTTCTGAAGCCCATATTAGTTTTTGCAGATATTTGATAAACATTATTTAGTAATACAGTTTGGTGAAACATAACATTTATGTTACTTTTTTGCAAATTATTAGTGATTTTATAAACAAGTTTGCACTGTTCTACTTCTAAGAAGAAACCATTTTATCAGATATTTTATTTATGTGTCGTGACCAATTCAAATTCTCATCTATGTGTAATCCCAAATATTTAGTACTATGTTATTAATTGACTTATTTTTCTGCTTAAATATAACGTATTATTTTATTTTTTCAATATTAATTTTTAATTTATTTGAAGGCAGATATTGAAAATAATTATCAAGATTACTATTAACAAGATTAATAAGTACACTTTAATATATTCCAGTATACACCAGAACAGTGTCGTCTGCAAAAGTAAAATATCTTGCTTCCAGATTGGTCAACTTAAGATTTAACTCATAAAGACAATTCAACAGAGGTCCAAGAAATGTCCCCTGTGGTACTCCGTAGGTGTTAGATGACCAGTCACTAACAATGGTTTCAAGCTTTATGTACTGTTTTCTGTCATATAAATATGTCTTAACCAGACTGTACATAACACCCCTAAATCCCATCTTAAACAATTTATCTAGAAGAATGTCTATCCTTAATACATCGTCTTTTTCAAGTCAATGAAAACTGCTATAACTAATTGTTGCCTATCTAGAGCCTTTGAGATACAGTCCAGGAAATCAACAATCGCACCAAGTGTACTACTGTTCCTTATAAAACCATTCATCTGACAACAGATGGATATTAATAAACGATAACATTATTTTCTTTAAGATCTTCTCTAGAATCTTGGAGAATACACTCACCACTGAAATAGGGCTATATTTTTAATCACCTGATTTAAAAAGTGGAGTAATTTTACTATTTTTTAGTTATTGCGGAAATGTTCTCCCCTGTATAGTTTTGTTGATTAATTGTACCAACATGGGTAAAATATATACTCTAAGATTATGTACATACCTACCTAACTGTAGTCTCGTCTCGTGTCCGGGTGCCAAGTTCAATTTCATTTCCTTTATAATTTCTAAGAACTCTTCTTCATTAGTCAGTGTTATGAAAATAGAACCATTACATTATTATGGATTTCATTAACAGGTAACATTTCAAAAGATAGAACCAACAGAAACAACTACTCCGAGGGCTAATACCCCTACCGGCATTGAACCAATGGTGTAGTTCAATGCCGGTTGGTTCTATCTTTTGAATCCATCCACTCCGGATTTTGCCTACGTCCATCTGATGATTCCCAAAGAGGATGAAACCGGTAATGGGCTAGCTGGGATCATTGTGCCTGCAGCATGTCAGGACATGTCCCAACAAAGATAGCAATATCTTTGACGTTAGGTTGGTGAAGGAGAAAACTTTGATCTATGCAAGGTAAAATTTCATTTAGTTGTTTAATTTTCATTTTAGATGCCTAACAATCGCTTCACCAACCTGAGAAAAATAATTATTTAAATTGTTGACAATATCTAGTTGAGTATTAATAATAATGTTATTCCCAATCATTAATGAATCGATAATTACTTTACCTTTTTATTTTTTATTAAGCTGTTAACAAAAGCCCATTGTTTTTATATTAATTCCAGCTAGGTTCCATTTAATTTGGAATTAGCGATTTTTTAAATTACGTATTGTATTGTTTATTTGGTTTTTAATATTCTTACAATCGGAAACTAAAATTGAGTTCTCAGGTTGTTTAGTCTTTTTTGTATACTTTATATATTTTTTAATGAGCTCTATTACTTTATTATTTATCAAGGTGTTATTTGATCGTATTCTTAACTTTTTTCTATACTCAGACTAATTTTTACCCTCTCTAATTAAATCAATCAATTCTTGGTAGGTCACGGACATATAGTTTGGCAAAGTAGTTAAATTCCACACTTAAATTTTTATATAATGATCATTTTTGTCATACATAATGATAAAAAAATTTTGATTTCATTTGACGTTTCGAATCTTTTCACAAATATTCCGAAGAATGACGTTATAAACCTGATTAAAGATGAGTTAGTAGAAAGTAACTATTCAAATTCGCACCTTGAAGATATTTTAAACATAATAAAGATATTATGCTTAGAACAAAACTTTTTCCAGTTTGAAGATGAAACTTATTGTCAGCAAGATGGTGTATCGCCAATACTAGCCGATATTTATATGCATAACTTTGAATCTAATTACATTCTTAAATACAATCTTTATACCAATTTCATTAATTATTATTATCCCTATGTCGATGACATTATTGTTTTATTTGATGGCACTTTGGATCAACTTGACTCTCTTTTAAACCATATGAACTCTATCCATTCAATAATTGACTTTACACTAGAAAAACAAAATAATGAAATGGTGTTGAATTTTCTGGATTTGAGTATTAGTATTTACAGAAATAGACATGTCTTTGAGATATTTATAGACACTGGGGGTGTAATTAGTTATGATTCAAACCATCCTTTCTCACACAAAATAGGTAGCTGCTTTTAATAGTTATATCCATAGACTTTTAGCAATTCCACTCTCTGAAGAAGCTTTTAATAAAGAAGTTTTTATTATTAAATTATTGACTAAGAAAAAATATAGATTGAATTTGAATAATGTTTACATTGATCGTTCTCGAATAAGTTGGAACTGCCACCGACAAAATTCTATTCATTGCCTTATTTGGGATCCGTCTCTCAAAAAATTGCCAACATTTTCAAGAACAATAATTATAAGATCTTATTTAAGTCTACAAAATCTTTAAATAACTATTACAGAATTAACATATTGGATAGAAGTGAGGTTTATAGATTGAATTCTAATGGCTGTGATTCTTTCTACATTGGTAGAATTTATAGAAATTTCAAGACAACGTATAAAGGAGCACACTCTTCATTTCACTAATTAGAGCAACATTTTGAACAATCTTGAATCTCTAGAGATTTAAAGACATGTTAAAGGTACTGGTAACTTAATGTCAAATGCTCAAGTATAATTTGAAGAGTCAAAGGTTTTTTTCATATTTATTTATATAATAATTGATCTAGTTAATTTCCCTTCTATGTATCTAGTTCTTAGTTCCCTGGTTTCAAGTGTCATTGCATTTTTCTATTACCCGGGTTTTTTTGTAGTTGGCTTGAAATGTTTTGCACCATGTCGTTCATATTTTAGCATCGAGTATAAATAGTTACAAACATTTATTATTAGCCTCCCTATTTTATTTACTTGTATACCTACCCTATGTTTTTCATGTGTTATTATTTTGTGGTGACTTTTATATTTGTTGTATAATTCATATATGTAGTGCGTAAGTACCTTGATTTACTCCTTCGATTTAAGTTTTAATCTTCCTTACTACTTTTTAGTCTTGTGGTCTGAAGATGTGATAGTATAATATTACGAAACCGGACGCTATTTTAAAATAAAAGAGCTGTGAGGCATAGACCTATTATTCATTTCCTTCATATATAAATTAAAAGGTTGTCACACTCATGCTTAAAATTCTTTGCCTAGATAGGTTTACAATTTTTTTAAAATCTTTAGATTTGACTTCATAATCTACCTTTGGTTTATATGTTTGCACAGAAGTTTTAATATCCAGCAATATCAGTCTGTGATCGGAAACTGCGCTATCCCTAACTCTAACTCTACAATTACAATCCTAACTCTAACTCTACAAATGTCCACCATTAATAGAAGGAGGTTTATATACAACACTAACTTTTAAGCTTTGATCACCCAGTCTAATACATATCCAGTTTATTGGCTCACTTTTGCTTGAATTCTCAATTTCATGAAAAATTGGTTTGTGTCACCCTGTATTTGCGGAGAAGCTTTATTAATTGACAGTAAACGAAACGATAAGGAAAAAGAAATATTTTCATGTTTATCTACTGAAATTGCAGGTATAAAATCAAAGCGCTCGGGCAAATAAAGGCCTTGACGCACCGTAGCCAGTCCACACCTATTATTACAGAAAAAACGAATTCGGGCATTATTAGAAATTCACGAACGAAAAGTGATAATTTAATTAAAAAGTCAAAAGTGCCTGATGGGTAACAACTCTTTGTTTGCATCGGAAAGCACCCGAAACTCGCACCCCCGGGACCGGATAAATAGGGATATTTTTCCGAAATTGCTGAATTAGCGCCAAGCGGCACCTGAAACTGCACTAAGTTCAAAAATTTCACAGATATAGTCGGGCAACGCGAATCAGTCTCATGCTGCAAATCACAATTTTCCTCTAGGAAATCATCTCTAGGGTTATTTAAAATATTAGCAATAGCCTACACTCTTTTGTTTTCAAAAGGGGGCCACCTAGGCGTTTCCCGAAGGAGATCCCCAAAAGTTACCCGTCGATTTGGAGAAGGTAACCTTAACCGAAAATCTCTAATCGGAACCTTATAGGGAACCTGGGTAACAGCGAGACATCGGTAAGAGTGAGACATTCAAAATATCCCTGCTCCTGTAAATAGCTCATAGATGGCTCTAGGTGCGCATAATGGCTAACCCAAGGTCAGCCTTCTCTACTACTTTCACAGTTCCCGCTCATTCAATTTAGAAGTTGTGATGGGTGCTGTGAAGATTGCACGCCAATTCTAATTGGTTAAGGGTTAGAAAACTGCGAAGGAGTTTTTAATAAATAGGGGCTGTATCCTAAGTGTTGAACGGTGTTTGGTACAGTTAAAATTCAAAAATAATATTTGAGACATTGAGTATTGTTATCATGTTTTCATTTCGCATTTCCATGGGTAACAGTGGAACAATTTTAACAGAACAGTGAGACGTATTACTACCCATAGGTATGTCTCACTGTTCCCCATATAATAGATAAATATTCCGTACATTTGTATACTTACAATGTGCTAAAATTAAAAGGTTTTCAATTTAGTTTCAGATGTAAACCCATACAATTGCATACATTCTGTGTATCTTTTCAACTAAAAGTAAATAGGTACTTTCATATAGTGTCTCAGTGTTCCCCATTCCTTGGTAACAGTGAGACAAATGTCAAGTGTAGTTTCAATTTACTTTGGACTTTTAGAAGACAATAGTATGACTATGCTGTTTTTCACATAAGTTTGGGAATCATTTGGAATTAAAGCGCTAAAAAAGTTATTTAAAAAATTCATTGAATTTCGAATTATTTTAAAAAGAAAAAAGTGTCCCTTACTCGCGATTTCCAGAACTTTTCACCTCCATGGTTCTAGATCTATTGTCTCTCATTTGGTGTCGCTTGCCGTAAGCGTTCTAAAGCTTGGCTTAACGATTGCACACCAAACTATTCCACATTCCCTCAGGAAATTGAGCTGCAATAATAGAAATTAGCATATTCTTCGGGAATGGAGGTTCAATATTCTGGAATTGAGAATATACGTCTAAAAAATAATCTACGTAAGAGCCTTACCCGGGTTTGTACTCGCGGTTTTCAAGTTGTCTTCGAATTTGTCTCGGTGCCAAGACCACAGAAATGGGCTAAAAATTCTTTTTTTAAATTCTAAAAACGAATTTAATATTTTTAAACGTGCATTCGTTCAAGGTTGAGCCCTTCCAATTATAAGCCTCCTTTTAAAACAGTAGTGATGCAAAGCGGGTACGAATCCAAAATGGCCGATAAGGTCAAGGGCTCGACACATTTAAATTTCGGAGAACTGCTTCAAGTTTAATTTCCGAGAATCGCTTTCAAGGTCAACCCGTCTAGATTTCCTAGAATCAGTTCAAGGTTGATTTCGGAGAATTTGTTCAAGGTTGACGGGGAATCGTTTGCATAGATTTGGAGGTCCCCCCACCCCACTAACTTTGATAAAAGACATAATTTGCTGTTATGGAGTTCAGTAGCCGAGGTGAAGTAGCTAAGACGTGATGGCTTGCAGCAGAGAAATGGATTTGAAAACCATCAACATATTTAGTTGTTTGTCTCAGAAACCGTCGGTTAAGTTGTCGGAATTGGGTGAAGACGTGCCGATGAAAAGTTTCTCGGGAAAGCTGGTGAAAACTAAGTTCGGGGAGACCATTTTGTTGTAGTTAGAGGATAGTGTCGTTTTTCTGCCGAGCACAGTGACGGAAATGGATATGGGGAAAAACAACAAGGTCAATCAGTTTGAAATAATAGAAAATTGTCATGTCCCCATGGAGGAATAGAAAATTAACATGGGGAAATCTGAATTATGAAAATATCTAACTTATATCCTTCTTACTCCCATGGAACCTCATGAAACCCAATGTTAGAAAATATCTTGTAATTTTTTAATAAAGGAATAAACATCACCTAGTATTTATTATGATTAAAGGGCGGAATATATGCAAATTGCATATATATTCATTTTTTGCATATTTTATTCAATTTCGCAAAACATTGCATGTTTATGGAAAAACTATATTTTTATGCATATTTGCATGTTTTTCCTATACTTATTTATAGATATAAGACATAACCAAGATTAGGAGAGCCCAGAGACAATTCGCAGTGTGTGGTGCAAAGTCAAGAAATCCTGAAAAATGCGGATGTAGCTAACCAACTTGTTTTTATTAAAGTTAATTTTAGTTTTATACCAGATATAATTCTTTCATTAGAAAGTAGAAATTTAGGTTTAAACGAATCGACTGATTTTGTTCAAACATTTTCCGCTAAATGTAGAAAGGTTCCCGGTGATGTAGGTATTAAAGTTAGAAAAAAAATAGATGCTACGATGCTACTGTAGAAAAGAACGAAGGGTTCAAATCTTTAATGGCAGTAAAGAGTATTTTTGATGGTAAATCATTCAACGAAGTTGCACCTTGGCCTTATATCTTACTACCCAAATTAAAATATTGTCCTATTACATCGGCAGGTGTTGAGAGAAGCTTTTCTATATATAAACATATTTTTACTGACAGAAGGCAAATATTTTTATTGGAAAACTTTAAAAAGTATTTAATAATAAGTTCCTACTATACAATTTAAAATTAAAATGTTTTTATAATTTTGCTTTAAAATACCTATGGTATTTTACGAGGTATTTTATGTATTTGTTTTCCTTTAATTTTTCTTAAAATAAACCTTTTCTCTAAAATCAGTTTTGGTGTTTTTTATGCTATTTGTACATGTAAAATAAATGCATATTATTGCATATTTGGCCAAATAAATGCATATTATTGCATATTTTAAACAAAAATGATGCATATATATGCGCATATTTCGATTGAAAATAAATGCATATATTCCGCCCTTTAATTATGAGAAACGTTGCATCGAACGAAACTGTTGTAAATAAAACAATCATCCGAATTCCAAACTTTATTTGTTGTGAGTAGTTAAAATAACGGAGGCACGACTCACAAAGTAGCTGGATTAAGCGATCCATAATTCGATGGCAATAAAAAACAACAACATGCCAACTACTGTTTAAAAATGTGGAATAATAAAACCATTCATAAAACGCGGTACTTGTATGAGTAATATTTATGCCAAAGGAAACTAAACGAAAGTATTTTAAATTTAAATTGAAACTCCTATTAGAGTTGCTTATATCTCGCGCTGACATCGATGATCCAGTGTTTACATAATTGGCGGTGAATTAAAGCAACTTCAGCATGTGGGTCTGCAATAAAACGTTTATTATAGAGTTGGAATTAAATTTTATACAAACAGCATTATATAAACACACTTTCAGCCAACGCCGAGGTCCGTCTAACTTAAGGTAAACCTTAAATAAACTCTTAATATAATTTAACGTGGTCAGTCGCCGGATATTATATAAATATTTTTGATACGGTGAACAGTTAAAGAATAAACACTTAAATTGGAGAATAAATGAGTTTGGGGAAAATAAATTACTAATGATGGAGAATTTATGTTATTATGGTTTTGAAACTTGAACGAGCACTGTTGATGTTAAATTGGATATTGAGAGCTCTGAAGGATATCCAGATAAAACCCAGGCACATTGCATCATCATTTCACGACAGAATTTTGGAATATTTACCGTTGAGCGAACTGTAAGAAGCTATATGATGTACCACACTAACAGTTTTATTCAAGCAAGTGAAAATGAAGATTACTGTAGTCGATATTCAAGGTTTCTCGGTGGAGAATGAATTTTATCCCAAGGAATTGATAATTAAAATTAATGGACAACAATTTAAATAAGAGGCACGTGCGAGATGTGGAAAAACAATTTCTGGGCCTAAAATATTTAAGCGGACATGTGGAATACAAGAAATTAGTTGAAATACTGCAAACTGTTCTATTAGACATCTATATAGTTTACGTGAAGGGACGTTTTGTACGTGGAATAATCAACAATAAAGTGGTCAATGTGGGAAATTTGCAAAACAATTAGATCGAGGTGTCGCTATTTGAAAAAGATATTCCGATGTGTCTACCACAATTAAAATAAAAATAGATGTGTAGCTTTAGGAAATGTGAAAAATTATATTCTTGGTTAGAAAAATACTTGATTGATTACTAAAGTTTGTAAATTTTTACTTAAATGAACGCTTTCATTTGTATTTTTTTGTTTGATTCCCACCTATAAAAGGGAGGGAAAATTTAAGTGGATCACAGTTATAATAAATACCCGTTACTTCATTTTTGATTATTAATAACATAATATACGTTTATAACCCGTATGATGTAAACGATCTCGCTATTTGTATGGATGATTCATTAAAGCGCATATCATTAACTCATACAACTACCACTAATGGAGTTGTAATGATAAACATACCAAGTAATATCAAACAGTATAATCTTCGAATGATATTTGAAAATGGTACAATCGCTGACACAGAATGGGTGACACCAATTTCTAAAACGTTAATTGAGCTCAGAGAATTGCAGCAAGTTACAGCAGTTCAATCCCTAGAAAGCATGATTTATTTTATTGCTACATGTTCCTCACCCTTGATATTAAAATGGATGGTTAAATTAATCCATAAGTTGGTAGAAATTCAGTGGATTAAAAAACTCACAACTGTTGTGTAGCTATAGTATTTGTGTAGTCTTAACATTTCATAAAGTTTTATTTTTGTCAGCTATACTATTCCCAACATTCTGGCGGCTTGTTAAAAACCTGCGACAAACATGTAATTATAAATAATAATATTGTGTTTATAAAAACAATGGTTATAAAATATAATATTAATGTAAAGCCAAAACGGCTTTACGCGTCTCAAGCAAAAAATATGCTATTTCTATAAGATTCAAAACAATTTTAAGTTAAAACTACCAGGGCGAGACAATCTAGGTAACAAATTCTGAATCTCAAAACGGCCTTCTAGCCACAGACGATTTTCAGCTCTAATAAAGTGAATCAAAAAATTCGATATAGGTAAAACACACAAAAAAACAAAGCCAAAAAAGGCCATCACGCAGGGACCTTAATCATCACGTGACGTCACAGATTATTTTCTCTAATAGTATAGGTGGACAACAAAAATATACAAGGTGGACAAAACAGCTGTCAAAAAAATCATGTACAGGGTGAGCTAAAAGCAACTGCCAAAATTCATGGACGGGACCAAAGGATTTCAATAACGCGTGACAGATTTAAGAATACAGTGTGGGCAAAAAGCAATTGACAAAAATTCACGGATGGGACAAAAGCCAAAAAAATGCCTAATTTCATCACCTGACATAATTAAGAACTGTCCTGACAATAATTAATTTTTAAGTTAAAACTACCAAAGACAATCGACGCAATATTAAAAAGAGCTTATACTCACTTCCGGTCGCGCAGAATTACACATAGATCTAAGGATTTTTTCTCAATAGGCAATTTTTCGACACATAGGCTTAACCAAAAAGCACATTGAAAGATATATGAAAAACTTTTCGCGAAATTAGTATGTTAAAAATTGGATCTTGGCATAAAAGTAAGCTACCGATTTAAAAGATATACAGCAAAAACGTTTCGCAAAATGTTTTAGACAGAAAAAATGGAACATTTCTGGGTCAATACGTCTTTTCGGCCATTGACTCTTGGAGCTTGCCGACAGGCAAAAAACCTGGTCAGCAGTTTTCCCAAATATTTCACAAGTGTAGGAGCTAAAGGAATCTAGGTCGAGGGCAGTGGCCGGGAGGGATAAAATGGCAAAATACAGGTTTCTAAATTAAACATTTTCTCAAAAAATTAACGATACAGGATGTCTCGAAATTAATGGGTGGGACCAAAGCCAAAAGGATCTTACTAGGTAGTGACAGAATTAAGAATACGCAGTGTCTCAAAATTCACGTGTAGAATGGGACAAAAAAGGCCTAATTTCATCACGTGACCGAATTAATGATATACAGTGTGTCTAGAAAGCAACTGACAAAAATTCATGGGTAAGACCAAACCCAAAAGGACCCTAATCGCTGCGTGACAGATTTTTCTCGTACAGTGTGAACAAAAAAAATACAGACAAAAACCGCTGACAAAAGCCAAAAAGATTTAATCATCCACTGGAGTCAATGAGACACGCGTGATTTGTGGAAACTCTTCGTCAGAATGATGTTTCAAAATTCACATTGGTACAGGATAGGACAAAAACCAAAGCTAAAAGGGCCTTACTAGTCTCAACACGTGACATCGTAGATTTAAGAATAAGTAAAATACGGCTTGTCTCAAAATTCATATACTTTATGGGACAAAAACATTCCAAAACCAAAAGGACCTTAATCGTCCCATCACATAACGTCGCAGACATAATATAAAAATAAGAAAATTAAAAATCATTTACGAGTTGGATTAAAACATAGGGAAGGCCTTACTCATACGTGACGTCACAGAATTCTTCTCAGCATATGTACAGATTCGACAAAAAAACATATTAAAGCCAAAAGAGCTTTACTCATCACGTGTCGTCTAAATACAGGGTGGGCGGAAATAACTGATATGTCAAAAAAATCATGTACAGGGTGTATCAAAAAATTACTAGACAAACTGGTCTAAAGAAAATTAATTCACGTTCTCGGCTACACGCTACAAACACAACCGGCCGGCAAAAACCGGAAAAAAATATGCAGGGAAAATCGCTGGAAATTATCTGTAAGTTCATAGGTCGGCCGCTAGGGGGCGTATGCGAAACAGTAAATTTGAAAAATCAGTTTTCTCAAAAAAATGACTAATAAAGGAATGTAAAAAATAATTTTGTTGCACTCTTCGGAAAATTCTGAACAATTTTTATTAAGGATTTTTTGCTCTAGCTCTTCAAATAGAGGTGAAACGGGCGTATAAACCTTTACTTGAAAAAATGCTGCTGACTCCGGTTTGGATTAACCGAATTGGTCGAATTTGGGTTTGTTAAGGATAGCGTTCCTTATTCTATCAAATGATTGTCCAGTAAGGTCATTTCGAATTTCGTGGTCACCGCTAGAGGGCGCAATTTGAAAATTTTCCCTTTTATTATAATTTTCTCCGGAATTTTAAATGCAATGACCTATTTATTCTGTTATAATCGAAAAGTAGATTAAATTTACAATAAAAAACACCCTAGATTCAAATCGATATCTTCATTAGTTTCGAAGTTATCGCCAAACGAATAATAATTAATTATTGACATGTTGTTTGATAGAAGAAGGTAGGTATTTGTTGTCAAAGATTTCCGTGGGCAAGCATGCCATGAAATAAATAAAAATCTGCTTGAGCTTTTCGTAAATTGCTATTTTTCTCACTTTTTATTCCGTTAAACGTATTTCTAATTTACTTACCTTACCTTTCTTATCGATATGAAATTATCTCGGAAATCATCTAGTAAGCCATGAAACAAAATCGTCTGGTACCTGACAGCGTATTCACGTTCCGCAAGTGGAGCATGTTCAAACCTTTGAAAATATACGGCAAGCATATCGTAAGCCTCGACATTCGTATAAGGCATTTTTAAATAAATGCAACAAATAATTTTAACTCGAAATTTACAAAAATCCAAGATTTGACACAATAATTATTAAAGATTGATTCATATGACGTTTACTTTTTTGCTTCCCTATAAACCAAACGATTTTGTCTCATGGCTTAGATGATGTCCGAGATAATTTCATATCAAACGACAGGTAAGGTAAGTAAATTAGAAATACGTTTACCTAATGGAATAAAAAGTGAGAAAAATAGCAATTTACGAAAAGCACAAGCAGATTTTGATTTATTTCATGGCATACTTCACCACGGAAATCGTTGATAACAAATACCTACCTTCTTCTTGTTACTAATTATTCTTTTGGCAGTAACTCCGAAACTGATAAAGATATCGACGTTTTATTGTAAATTTAATCTACTATAACAGAATAAATATGTCATTGCATTTAAAATTTCGGAGAAAAAAATCATTTATTTTATAGAAGAAGGAACGCTCTCTTCAAAACCGGAGTTAGCAGCATTTTTCAAGTCAAGGTTTATCCGCCCGTTTCACCTCTATGTGAAGAGCTAGAGCAAAAAATCCTTAACAAATATTTGAAGAATTTGCTGAAGAGTGCAAACAAATTATTTTTGACATACCTTAATTAGTACTTTTTTTTTGAGAAAACTCATTTTTCAAATTTAATGTTTCGAATACGAACCTAAAAATAATTTCCAGCTATTTTTAGAGACCACATTACTTTTTTTCACAAAGCTCCTGAGATATGGTATCTCTTCACCCTTAATGAAACACCTTGTTTTAAATGACAAAACCTCTAGGGATGATATAACTTTGAAAAATAATGCCAGTTTGTTATGTCGACTTTTGCATTTTAGGCCCCTATAAAGGAGATACGGGGTGTTGAAGTTTCCAAAAAAATAAACATTTATTACAATTTCTTCTAAACTGCAAAATATTTTTTTATGAAATTTGGTACATAGTATGAGCATAATATGCGCCATGAAAGGTATTAGTATAATCTCTCTGTGTCAACCAGTGGCGGGTAGTTCCATGGAATAAATTGACCAAAAAAGTTGTAACGCCCTGTATAATAAAAGTTTTGAGCACACCTAAAAATTTACCTTTTAATTGTGGCTCTTCAGTTTTTTTTGTATATCTTGCCGTCGTTTCATAGTAAATTTGACTTTTATTCTTTATTTCCTCTTTTTTGTATCCCAAAAGTTCTCAAAGACAAAACATAATATAGTTGACTGAAGAGTGAATTATTCACCCAACTATAATATTAATTTATTAAACTTAAAAAATTTATTGAAAAAATATCATAACGTCTTTCTTTGAAAAAAATAATTTATTACTTAGTAACACTGATCAAAACCTCGGTCAAAACAAACACTATAGGTAAGTCAGATAAGATGCTCAAACTGCCATCCTTGCGCATCAATACAGGCCTGGCAACGCTTCACTAAGCTATTTGTTGCCGCCTGAGTAACGTTTGGAGTCATATTTAAAAGGTTACAGTTTTCCATAATTTTTAATCGAAGTTCATGTTCTGTATTCACAGGTGAGGCATAAACTTTTTCTTTCAAAGTACCCCATACAAAATAATCTAATGGATTTAGGTCTGGTGACCGAGGTTGCCAGCATATTGGGCCATGACCCGGTTGTTGAGGAATCGCTTGTCTCGGCGGAAAATCTCCTAACAATTCATTAAGTTCATTTTGCAAGAAATTTAAAAATTCTTGTGCATTTAGACGTTGGGGTAAAAAGTATAAGGGCCACAGACAGATAACATTATCTACAATTCCAATCCACACATTTACATTAAACTGAGTCTGAAAACGAACTGGACGTATATCTTGTGTGGATTATCATGAGCCCAAGTAGGCAAATTGTGGAAATTCACTGCACCACTTCTTGTAAATTTTGCTTCGTCAGTCCAAAGAACCTTATTTAGGAAATTAGAATCCTGACGGACGGTATCCGGAATCCACTGACATTCATCCGTTTTTGTGGATCTGGCCGCAAGTCTTGAACTGGTTGCATACAGAAAGCTTTTTGATGATCTCGTTTTAAAGTTCTAAAAACTTTGCTTTGGCTCTCTGGTAAACGTAAGGATGCCCTCGTGTACTTAACTCACCGCCATTTGCTTCAAACATACGCAAAATATTATTGGGAACATTGTAATTTCCATCCCTGTCATTCCGTTTACCTAAACCATATTCAACAAATCTTCTGTGGGTTTGAGCAAACACTTGATGTGTTGGTATTCGTCTAATAGGAAATCGTCTTCGATATTCTCTCATTGCAGCAAAAGAATTTCCATTACAAAATCCATAAATGAAATGAATATTCGCATATTCACTATTAGCAAAGATATATTGGGTGTATAAATCTTTGCTATTAGTAAAGTTTGCAGGCATCGCAGCACAACACACAATCACACAATAAGTAGTAATACTCAACAATTAAAACTATGTGACAGCTAGTCAAGAACAAAAAACGAGCCATGGCCCTCTTTTTTTGCTCCAATTATTAGGTAGTAAAAAATATATAAATTCCTGTCAAATGATGATGATATGATGATGAGGAGAACCTAATATGCTTTATTTACTAAACGAAAAAACACAAATTGTACCAGAAAACTGACCTCAGTTTAAATTTTGCCTATAAAAAAGAACACAATTTTTTTTACAAAAATAAGGAAACAAGGAAGAAAAGTCGAATTTACTATGAAACGGCGAGAGATACAAAAAAGTTGAAGAGCCGCTTTCTATTCACAATTAAAAGATACATTTTCAAATGTGCTCAAAACTTGCATTATACAGCGCGTTACAACTTTTTTTGGTCAATTTATCCCATGGAACTGCCCATATATGCTCCGCCATTGGTTGACACAGAGAGATTATGGCGCATATTATGCTCATACTACGTACCAAATTTAATGAAAAAGTATTTTGCAGTTTAGAAGATAATGTAAAAATGTTTATTTTTTTGGAAACTTCAACACCCCATATCTCCTTATAAGAGACTAAAATGAAAAAGGCATTATTTTTCAATGTTCTATCATCCCTAGAAGTTTTTTCATTTGAAACTGAATCAACCTGTATATATACAGGGTGACCGTATTTCGATTGTATGCATGGGGATCTTGGTTATCTTAAAAGATACGAGGTCGGTTAACTTGGGGCAAGATTGCGGAATTTGATGCCGAGAAACGTGGTAAAAAAATTGGGCTGGCCCTTCTCGTTTTGAAAATAATGCGAGAAAACTGAAAATTGTCGTTTTTGTTTTCATTTTTTTAAACGAAAATGAAGGGTCTGGAGATTTCTAAGTTAAACATTATTGAGGCACTTTTTACAAGGAAATTAAATATGACCTCACTTTTTTTGTCATCTCCCTGGACAAAATATGACGATCATCTTTTATTTTTCTTATGGGCGCCATATTGCATTTTTGCATTTTTTGAAAGAGGAACTTTTTTCTGGTTAAAATGATATGTCACACATTATGCTTTACCTTGTTTTTCTTGCCGTAATATCAAATTAATCGTTTTTGCATAGAGTGCCTTGGAAATATAAGCCCCATAATGTTCAACGTTTTTGCACAGAGTGCCTTGGAAACATAAGCCTAGTTACTCATTTTTACGAAGTGTGTTTTGGAATATTGTTTAAAGGTTCAGTAAAAATTCAGTTAATGTTAAATTTATTGATTAAATAAATCATAAACATACCACGAGAGTACGGTCTGAGACCTTGTTACTTATTCGTCATTTGCCATGATAACACATTAAGACTAAAAAAAGTCAAACTGGAAACACAAGAACAACAAAAACTTAGACGAATATACAATCCTGTTTTACAATAAATGTTCAATTTGTCCTCCTTGTTCCTCAAGCACAATGCAGCACATTTCCTTAAATTGTTTATGGCTCGTCTAATATCCTGAATCGTTACGATTTTCTTCATGTGAAAATGACATTTTTTCAGTAAAATAAAGTATCAGTGTCACTTAAAATTGTACTAAACTATCAAACGTTAAGGGGTTCCAAGACATTCTATGCAAAAACGTCAAACATTATGGGGCTTTATGTTTCCAAGGCACTCTATGCAAAAACGATTAATTTGATATTACGACAAGAAAAACAAAGTAAAGCATAATGTGTGGCATATCATTTTAACGGAGGCGACAAAAAATGCGAGGCCATATTTAGATTCCTTGTAAAAAAGTATCTTAATAATGTTTAAGATTCAATGTACAGCACGTACGTGGTGATTCAACATTTTGACCCATAAATGGCTTTTTTCGATCTGTAGCGAGCAACACACATAATTTTAAACTTTTGGTCAATACAAATTTTAATCTAAGTAATTACTCACATTTTGAGACAAAAATTATTTAAAAATTTTATCACTATGGCCGTCATTAGGTTTTTTGCGCAAATGATAATAACGGCCATTGTGATATTTTTAAATAATTTTTGTCTCAAAGTGTGAGTAATTACTTAGATTAAAATTTGTATTGACCAAAAGTTTTAAATTATGCGTGTTGCTCGCTACAGATCGAAAAAAGCCATTTTATGGGTCAAAATGTTGAATCACCACGCACGTGCTGTACATTGAGTCTTAACTTAGAAATGTATAACCCCTTCGTTTTCGTTTAAAAAAATAAAAACGAAAACGACAATTTTCAGTTTTTCCGCATTATTTTCAAAACGAGAAGGGTCAGCCAAATTTGTTTTTACCATGTTACTCGGCATTAAATTCCGCAACTTTGCCTCAGTTTAATCGATAACCAAGAACCCCATGCATAGATCGAAATACGGTCACCCTGTATATATAGGTAACCAAAATTTAGGGGGCCTTGTTGATAGTAGTACAAAAATTGTCCATTGAGTGTAAATGAAAGTAAATACCAGAATCTGCATTTGCTCATCTATAACAGTATCTATTTAACATAGGGCGTGTTCTAACAATTTAAATAAATACACACACTGCGCTATTGTGCATAGAGAAGTGCTACTTCAAAGTATTTATTTTAAAGTGCATATTATACAAATGAAGATCTCTCCTAGTAATTCTGTCAACATTATTTTCATAGCTTTTTAAAGTTATAAATCCCTTGATATATTTTTAGTCGTTTAAAATCATATAGATATATGTTTTCAAGAATATGTATAGAGGATGCTGTTCAAGCTGATTATTTTAATTAATGGCCATGTATAGAAAAGAAAAGTTTGAAAATGTAAAAAAATGTCAATTAATATTATTGTTGTACCAAAAATGAAAAAACAGGTCTGATAGAAATACAGTTCTAAAATTTGTAATCAATTTGTTTTGGAAATACGCGAAAAGTGTGCCTTACGGCGTGGGTTTGAAACCAAGGCCTGTGAATTTTGACATAATTTGGATATTTTGGACTTAGGTGATGCGTTGGATTTTTTGTGTTCTTCGTGATCATAGCAAGACTATTTGGATTGGGAGGATTGTTTGTGTCTTTGTGTCCTCGTATTACTTTTCACGGGACGTTTTTGAAGAACCATTTAGAAGAGTTTCAAGCTACAGGTGCTAAGCTGGACAAGATAGATTTCGTGGCCTATCTAGCTATAACTGGTTTGGCAACATTAGAATTTAGTAGGCGTTATGGGAAATTTAGTTGGTTCGTTTGTTGATTCTTGCTTGTTATTTTGATTGGGCGAAATGAAGAACGAAGTAGAATTCAATTGGATTAAAAACGTGGAATTTTGAAAGGTAAACTGACATTATTTAGTAAGTTTCTTAATAAAAATAAATATATTTTTGGAAAGGAATATGCAGATGGAGGTATTTTGATGGAATTACAAGCTTGATTTGCAAAAATAGAAATACAATAATAGTTCGACTTTGATAAATAAAAATTTGAATTCGTTAGATAATTTGCCTCAATTGTCAAAGGAAAATAGCTTAGATAGTCGTGATTTGTTGCACGCTATGATAAAAATCATACGATCTCTCAACTCTTTAAATGTAAAAACATAAGGTTGGGATGTAATTGTTATACAGGGTGATTCAGTTTTAATCTGCAACACTTCAACAGGTGATAGAAAACCAAAAAATAACCGCACTTTCTTCTATAAACTATATCATTTTAAGGCCTTTTAAAAAAGTTACAGGGTGTTAAATTTGCAAGAAATATGTGGAATTTATTGAATATTTTACAAACTAGTTGAGATATTTAAGTAATATTTGGTACACGTTATAACGGCATGGGCTAGCATAAAACCTGTTAATATCAACTATCTTGAACAACCAGTGGCGTAGAAATGGGTAATTAGTATAATTTATTTTAGAAAAAAAAAATAGAACCACCTTGTATAGCAATAAAATGTATTCAAATTCTTATGTAAATTTTTATTGTTAACAAAAACGTTCGCATTTTTTTATATGTGTCATGGTTTCATAGCAAATTTGATTTTTTCGTATTATTTCGGGGTACTTCTGAAAAATTAACTTAAATTAAAACTTTTCTCCATAAGTAACACTCAAAGTAGAAAAAAATGTGTTTTTTACTTTAAATACAGTAACTTTTCCAATAAACTTACCCATTCAAGGTTTTACTTTTCAAGATACAGAGCGTAACATTAATTGTATCTTCCTTAAATGTTTTAGACCCTGTATCTTCAAAAGTATAGCTTTAAATAGGTGAGTTTATTGGAAAAAGTGACTTTATTTCAGGTAGAAAACACATTATTTCTACTTTAAGTGTTACTTATGGAGCAAATTTTTTAGATAATTTTTCAGAAGTAGCCCGAAATATTACGAAAAAATCAAATTTGCTATGAAACCATGACACATATGAAAAAATACTAAGAGAACGTTTTTGTTATATTTGTTAAATTACCCATTTCTACGCCACTGGTTGTTCAAGATGTTTGATATTAACAGGTTTTATGCTAACCCATGCCGTTATAACGTGTACCAAATATGACTTAAATAGTTTGTAAAATATTCAATAAATTCCACATATTTCTTGCAAATTTAACACCCTGTAACTTTTTTATAAGGCCTTAAAATGATATAGTTTATAGAAGAAAGTGCGGTTATTTTTTGGTTTTCTATCACCCGTTGAAGTGTTGCAGATTAAAACTGAATCACCCTGTATATGTAGTTAGTAAAAAATTAGATCCTGTCACAAAAAGTGATTCTCTCACCAACTCTTACCAACTTTGGAGGAATTTAAAGATTTCCCAAAGGAAAGAGCTACCATGCTAGAAGGTTTAGAGGGTCAGATATATTCGGGTAATTCATTGTTTCAACAAAGAAAGCGTGACGATAAATATCAAAAGAATTCAAAAAAGTATTTTGCTATATTTCAGCAAAAATCTGTAATATGCAGTGGTAACCATTTTGTGCAGAAATGTAATAGTTTTGTACAGTTGAATGCCTATAATAGATACAAGTAAGCAAGAAAACATGATTATGTTTTAATTGTTTAAAATTTGGTCATGTTGGACAAAAGTGTCCACAAAATGGTTGCACTTTTCTGGTGTTGCCAGTAACAATGGGGAACCTCAAAAAGAATCTCAAAAATAAGTAGTGGTAATGTTGAAAATAATAATGTTGCAGATAGTTGCAAAATCAGTTCCAGGAATCTGGCAGTAGCCCCTCCAAGAATAGAGCCTGCTACAACAATGGATGGTATAAGTCAAAATATTTTTTGTCTGCTCAAAATGTTATTCATGACTGTGATAGTGAAGGTTCGTTGTCAACAGCCATAGCTAGGGGTTTGGCCAGAAATGGTACATACCACGAGTGGCTCACAGATAAATTAAATTTCTGAGAAAATGGCAATAAAGTTAGATTTAGAATTAACTGCAACAGGTTCGTTGATAGGCTCTGTAAATCAGTGTGTCACTGAACTTACATCCAATTGCAATGTAACTGTTCAGTCATTGCATAGTAATTTCGGAACAGTTGTTAGTTGTTATTTGATGCAGAAAATTGGCGATATAGTTCCAGGACAGAAAATTGACAAGTCACAGGTCAATATTCCAAATAATTTGGTGTCTAAATTAGGTAACCCAAATTGGTGGAAATCTAGGGAAGTAGACATTTTTATAGGTTCCAGTTTATGTACCTATCTGTATTAACACCCCTTATTAGCGGCGATTGGACTCGTCAGCTGCTAAACTCAGTTTACTTGTTATACGTACAATTGGCCTTTTTGCATGTTTTAGTAGCGGGGGACCCTTATGGAGTCATTCCCAGGCGAGGCTTGATTCTTTAGCGATAAGATAATGCTTTTTATTTCTTCTTTGTCTACCGGGTCAATATATATTGATTGTATATTGCTTTGCATATTTTCTATAACTATTTCGTCTCGGAATTTTTTATTGTGGTTTTGTGTTAACTTTGCCATATTTTCCCCTTTAGTATAATATTGTTTATTAGTTATTGTTTTATTTTTATTTTTTACTTCATTTTTACTTCAATAATATTGTTCATTTTTTACTTCAATAATATTGTATTGTATTTATGGTTTTTATTTTTATAGTAGGTATATTTATTACTTTTTTCCACATTTATCTTGCGTTAGTAGAAATTATATTTTTGTAAATTTTTTATTTCGTGTTTAATATCATTTTATTTGTATTATTTCTTCGCTTCCTGTATTGTTCAAACATATTTTCGTTTTCCTTGTTCTTTTTGTAGTTTTTATATAGTTCCTCTCTTTTTTTTCATATTTTCGATTTCGATAGTGACGCAGGGTTTCTTCTTATTAACAAGCGCCTACCGGCCCTGCCGGACCATAGGCCTTGTTATGGCCCCCGCTCCTGTGTAGTAATACGTGTACTTATGCTCCCGTCTACAGGACGCAGTTTTCGCTATTTCGAGCCCAAATTTGGCGTACGGCCGTCCGAGCTCAAGGGCAACAACCCTATTGAAGGGCGTCCGAATCGGGAGAACCATTCGGACCCTGGAATTTGTTTCCCGTTTTTTCCGGGAAAAATGGCTAGCGATTGGAAGGGGGAGCGCTATATTTTTATGTAATTTTTTTTTAGAAAACCCCACGGGACACCAACTATACCTAATAGGGCTGTATCTTTTGGATCGTAATAGGTAGACACTTGAAATTTCCACAGAGTGTGTATGGGCCGCTATAACAACAAATAATAAAAGTAAGATAAAGTTAGTATAATAGTTTCGATTTTTGTTAACAATGATGACACGGCTAACTAAGTATGGAACATTTCTCGAATAGCGAAGTAGCGCAGTGGAAAGGTGCTGGGCTCATAACCCAGACATCCGGCGTTCAAAAGCACGCTCTGGGCAAACTTTTTTTATTTCTTTTGTTACTATTACTAACGTATTTTTTAAAAATTTGTACTGTTAAATATTGTACGGTGATACGGAACCCTTCGTGTGCGAGTTCGACTCGCACTTGGCCGATTTTTAACTTTATACTTACTTATTTGTGTATTGTTGTAGATAGTTGCAGTATTTGGCATTGCAGGAACATGCCGCAGAGACGAGTTACAGAAATTACCATTAAATGATATTAACGACATGGATTCTATCATAACTGTGAAAATTACCGACAGCCAGACAAACAAACCTCGATCATTATTTGTAATAAGCGGTAAAATTAGAAGTTTTAATTTTGTTGAAATGTATCGCAAAAATGCATGACTTCGTCCCCAGTCTACCAGTCACACTAGATTCTTTATAAGGCATTATAACGGAAAATGCTCCGTTCAACCTGTTGGTATAAATACTTTTAGTAAAATTTCAATTTCTAAAAAAACTGAAATAGGTAGCTGCTCAAATTCTGGATGGTGAACCAAGTACCAGTACCGGAAACTTCACAACAATTCTAAAAAGAGTTTTAAGTGAAGAACCTGAGACCTTCACAGGCAATGAAGAAAACAAAATTCAAAATCTGTAATTTTTAAGACGCAACCGGCAAACATGGACGAACTAAAACAGAGAATTACGCAAGAATGCCGAAATATTTCGAAAACTACATTTGAGAAGGTTCGACAGGAATTTGAAAATAGATTATACTATTGCCTTGCCCAAAATGGAAATCATTTTGAATATTTACTGAAAGAAATGCGAACTTTAGAAATATTTACTTTTTCATGTTTTCTCTCCATTTGCGCGAAAACTACTAGTCCAAATGTACTACTATTTGGTATTGTTGGAAAGCATTTTTTAAAGCATTCCAAAGACATATCACACATGAGCTGTTGCTATTTGAGATTTTAAAGTTGGAGTAGCTGTGGCTTAATGGGTTTAAGGAGGGGGGGTCAGTCGCCAACTATGTCATTGTGGTTCCCCCTCCATATTACCGCAACTGATTTTGATTTTTGAAAATATCTCTTTAACGTTCCGAGATATGGGGGTGGTCAGTTTTCAAATTGTCACCCCGTATATGTTTTTTAAAGAAGGGAACTCATTCTTTTGTGCTGTCATGTTTTTAATTATATCTATATTTTGTGGTTTTATTGTTACAGACTTTTTCTGGTAAGTTTCTGTTTTACCTCCTTTTTTTCCTTTCCATGTTTTGTCAACTTTACATTGTGGCATTCTGTTTTTTCATTGTGTATACCGTACTTTCACCGTTTCAGTAGACATAGGGGAATGGGCCGCGCGTCGCGTGCGTCCAGCTAGGTTTGTCAGTCGTTGGCGGGGGGAGTACACAGTAGTCCCGCACCGCTTATCAGTCGAGTTTTGCGAGCAAAAAACACGCCCCGCCCCCCGCCAACGACTGACGAACCTAGCCGAATACACGGCGGCGCGCCGCCCAATGTATACTAAAACGGGTGAGGGTGTGTGTGTGGGTGTAGGTTTATGTGTAAGCATATGTATACAAAATTATTTGTATTACTATTTATTTTTCTTAAATGTTCAAATGTTAACAACAAAATAATAATTATCTTCTTTGTATCCATATTTTAGAGCCCTGAAGAAGGTTTTAAATAAAGAATAAAAATTCTTTTCCTGAGGTACTTTAGCCCATATTGCAATTAGCACCACTTCCACATTTATTTGGGCTACAAAAAAGCTTTTTTTATAAAATATATACCTATATTATATAAAATATAGTTATAAATATTTCACTCATACCAGGTAGCGAACACCCAAATCTATTTTAAACCAGCAGAATTGATATAGAAAAGATAGATAGGTAGATAGATAACTTCATTGAAATAGGTAACCCTAATACACAAAATTTAGTATAAAATAAAAACATACATACACTTAAACAATTAGAATGAATGCATAATACACAACAGTAACAAAAGTACAAACTTAATGCTAATTATTATCATTAATCATTATCATTAGACCTTATGTAACTCAGAATTTCACATTTAAAAATATGGATTGATGCGCTTTGTTTAATAGCGGAAGGTAATTATTGAAATTATTGAATCCATTATAGAACAGTGACTGCATAGATATTTTATAATTAAATCTAAACAAATATATATAATAATTTCTTCGCGTAGGATAATTATTAATGTTATTAACAAAAGAAACACTCTCAACAAGATATCGGGGGAAAAGGCCATTAATTATTCTATACACAAATATCATAAAAAGAAAAAATAGTCCATCTTCTTACAGTGGAGTAAGGTGATAAAAATTAAATAAAGCAAAACAAACATCATAGTGAAATAAAACAGGCGTTGGTAAACAGAAAGCCAGTTCAAAGTGGATAACATCAATGTTGTAGTTGTACAACGATTTCACCCCAGGATTAATCGCATTCCTTGGTTTTCAAGTTTCTGCAATTGAGACAACTTGTTTAAATTGAAATTGAACAGCACTGATGCACAATAATTAAAATGTGGCTGAATAATAGCTCTATATACTGTAATCTTAGAATTAATTGAAAGTGATTTACCAATTCTAGACAAGAAAAATAGTTTTTCAAAACTTTCTTTCTGGCATATTCTGAAACCCCAGGTATTTAATAGATGTCACTATCTCCACTCTTTCTCCCTCCAAACGCAGACACACATTATGGGCATCTAAATTGCTCACTTGCGATGACTGGAAGACGCAAAGCCGATGATATGGAGGAGATAATTAAAAAAATATGTATGAGTTTTTGCAACTGGCTAGAATCCTCAATAGATGACATGCTCAATAAGCTTGGCCAGAAATTAGAAGATAGAATTAAGCAAGTCTCTGATAGCAAGCAGCGTGCATGTGAGTGAACTGGCTGATAGTAATAAAATAAAAATTAATCAGCTTGAACTAAAATGTGACGCTCTTGATCAGCTGTCGAAGAGAGTGTCACTCAGATTTGTTGGTCCCCTGGATGTTGGTGATACGGAGGATCTTACTCAAAATATTATTAAAGTGATAAACACTAAGCTTAATATTCATTGTGCCGCATCTGATATCTTAAGCACCTTTTGGGTGCGAAATGGGAATAATAAAGCGATAATTGCAGTTCCAATATTTCTAAACGTAATGAAATACTTAATCAAAAAAAGATGCTTAAGCGATCTAATATTGTCATTTTCGAAGATCTAACTAAATTACGCTACGAAAAAATGAGTGAAGCTAAAAAGAAGTTTGGCAGTGGAAATGCTTGGTCGGTCGGAGGAAATATTTTTGCTTGGGACGCTAAGGAGAAGAAGAAGGTGCCTGTGTCATTGATATGACTGAACTTTTATTGACGCGGTCTTTCTATGCGTCTGTACTGTGTGCATAAAACTAATCACAGGAATGTGTCATAAAAATAAAAATATAAGTGTAAATTTAAATTTATGTTTTGAAATTATATTGAATTCTTAATTTAGAATGTATTCTTGGGGTATACGCAGTACCTACCTATTCATATTTATTATTATTTTTCCCGGATAGGGCAAATTTAATTATGTAAATTATTATTGATAACATGATAACCCTTTCTTAGTTGATGAATAACTACAATGGATTCACTACAATTTATACTGCTATAGAAATCCCTATGAATTATATTCTTACTCATATTTTGTTAGTTTATTATCGGTGCATCTTTTCTTATTATTATATTTGGAGCGTCAATTAAGTAGTTGATTATGAGCAAAAATAATTTTTTACCCTTTTCACATGTTAATATTCGGTCTTGTGGTACTGGATTTGATTTATTTTCGGACTTTTTGGAGCAACATTGTTTTGATGTGCTGGGATTGTCAGACATGGCTTGACAATGTGATTACTGATAATGCAGTGTTTATATCTCAATATAAGATTATCAGAAAGGATCGAGACGGTAGGGGAGGAGGTGTCGCATTTTATGTTAGGGGTTCTTTGAAGTACAAAATAGTTAAACCCGTAACTCAGACCACCTCTTCGTTGGAACATTTATGGTTGTCTGTTAAAGTTGGAGGCAAGAGTATTTGCATGGGTAGCCTATATAGGCCACCTAAATCCGATCTTAGGATCTGTCTTGATGACTTGGAAAGCTTACTTAATTCCTTAATCCCCGCTTACGATGTAGTCTTACTTGGTGGGGATTTTAATGTGGATATGTCAAAAGAGTCTCACGGTCGCAAATTATTTCATGATCTTATAATTAATAAGTACAATCTCTCTCAGCTAATAGATCAACCAACGCATAAATCGGGTGCAAGTAGTGTACTCCTGGATTTTTTTTATTATAACAAATAGGGATATTGTGGCTGAAGCCAACATATTGGATATAGAGGACATTTCTGACCATGGACTTATTTACTGTCAATCGAAAGTTGAAAAAGAAAAGATAAAACCACGGCTCTGTACTTACCGTGATTATTCTAGATTCGGTTATAATCGGTTTCTAAGAGACATTCACTCAATAAACTGGTCGGTAATCTATTCTTATAATAATATTAAACTTTTGGAATAGTAATATCAACAAGCTATACGACATTCACGCGCCGTATAACGGTTAACGGAGAATTTAAAATATATGATGAAGTTGAGAGATGAGGCCTTGGTGAAGTTTAGGCGGAATGGAGGTGATGCTAATTGGATACATTATAAGCAATTGAGAAATTTTGACAACCGGTTTGTTCGACAGGAAAAAAGGCATTTCTTCTGTACAAA
Organism: Pseudeuparius sepicola; assembly: GCA_963920635.1. Lineage (NCBI taxonomy): Eukaryota > Metazoa > Arthropoda > Insecta > Coleoptera > Anthribidae > Pseudeuparius > Pseudeuparius sepicola. The sequence continues at coordinate 28,506,560 of OY987305.1, forward strand.
TTGAAGAACTGTCCTAAAGATTTTTGGAAAACCTTATCCTATCTAAATATTGGTAAAATTTCACATAATGGAGAACCGCCTTTTCTCTTTGATGTTAATAAATTTAATAACTTTGTTTGATAGTCTCCCGAAAATTTGTGTTGATCGACACGATCAATACGATAACTTACCTGATTTTGATGATGATGCAATTTTGAGATTCAAAACTGTTACAGGTGACAAGGTGAATCAACTTATTCATTCTATTAAAAGCAATTCTCATGGTTCTGATGGTATTAAGTATTAACCTAAAAATGTTATTGTGCGTTTTCCCTACTTTAACTGAATATCTTACTCATATAGTTAACTACTGTCTAGAGACCGGTGTATTCCCTAAAGCTTGGAAACTTGCGAATATCATTCCAGTACCTAAAATTAGTAATCCGTCTGAGTTTGCCCATTACACACCAGTTAGCATTTTGCCAACTGTCTCTAAAGTACAAGTAAAGTCATTTTTAGAGCTACTGATAGGGGTCGGATAACGTGTATTGTCATGTTAGATTTCAGTAAGGCTTTTTAATACTCTTGATCATTCTCTTCTACTTAAAAAGCTGGCCTATATGGGATTCTGCTTCAACACTGTTAATTTTTTTAAAAGTTACCTGAGTTTACGCTGTCAACGTGTCTTGTACAATGGTCATTTTTCCAATTACATATTAAAAACTTGCGGGGTCCCCCAATGCAGCGTTCTTGGCCCCCTGCTATATATTTTGTATACTGCTGATTTTTATTTAAACATTCAATTCTGCAGCATTCATCTTTACGCAGATGACTCTCAACTATATTTTTATCATTCGATCCGAACCACTCAATTGAAGCATGTTGTTTCATTTAATAATAATTGCTATTATTATGTTGAGATTATGTGTAATGTCTTATTTGTATCTATGTATCAACTTGGAGTTTAAACTTACTGTACAGGGTGTCCCATTTTGGGTGTTTTTGGGTGTTTTTCTAAAAAATCTCGGTTATTTTTAAAGCTAGAGGGTTGCGGTTTTCACGTCACTGTATATATACTTTATATTGCGAGTTATATTTTTTTTAAATGGAAACCATAGTTAATATCTCAAAAACTATTAACGCTACCAAAAAACTAATTATTCCATTCTATTCTACGCCAAAAAATCTATAAAAATAGATGACGAAATTTGTCGATATATATAAGTTGTAGCCAGGAGAGAGGTTTCCAAAAAATCGAAAATTTCAGTCCTGCGCCAATGCGCGGAAACTATAAAACTTATATAAAATCTGATTGGTACATCAAATTCCTCTCAAAAAAGTAGTATAGTGACGAGAAAAGCGCAACCCTCTAACTTTAATAATAACCGAGATTTTTGAGAGAAACACCCAAAAACACCCAAAATGGGACACTCTGTACTTATCTGTTTAAAATATATTATTGAGTAAGAGTTATTTAACCAACACTATTTTAGCCCTGACGAAGGCCACAAATATGGCCGAAAGCTTGGTTCATTGTAAAGAATAAATAGCAAATGATTTTGGCTGAAATACTCGTTATTTTACTTCATCGATATATAAATACAGCCGTTATTAAAGAAGATCTATTATTATTATTATTATTATTGTTATTAAACCCCCTAACTCTCTTGAGATCAATGAAAACTGACCACTCACTTTCCGGAGTCCACATCCCATGTAAGCTTATGAAGTAACAGTTGCAGTGAGGTCTGACAAGAATGGTCTTTCCTAAATCCAGACTGATTGCTCCAAAGGATTTGATTGTCACTAATAAACACTTGCAGCTTCCCATAGACAGCAAGATCGAGAACCTTTTCAAGGGTGGGTAAGGTGTTAATAGGCCCAAATTCATCAGCCCTCTTTGTACCTGAAACCTTAGGAATAGGCACAACTGTACTAACTTTTAATTCCCGAGGAATTTTACCAGGCTTCAAAGATGAATTCACAGAATTCAATCTAACGTGACCCTCACCCTGGAAAATATGTTTGAAAATCTTGGCACTCAATACCTCATGTATGCTGTGTTTATTGTTAAGTGTTGAAAAGATTGCTTATAAGTCGGACAATGACATCGGAGAAAGGAGAAAAGTGGCAGATACAATTTAAAGTCTAAAAGGACTGAGTCGCCTTGATCAATATCACTAAATTGGCTATACTATCTATAAAGAATATTCTAAAGCTTTCGGCCATATCCATTTTATCCCATACAATGTTGTGCTCAAATTTTATATAATTAGGCAGCTCCCTTATGACCACTATTAACTAGCTTTTTAAGAGTTTTCCACATCTTATGGGGATCATTACTAAATATATCTATTTTATTGAAATAATACTCACCCTTTTTGACCTCCAAAAAACTGACAACCTCATTTCTCACTCTCTTAAAATGTGTCCAATAAGCATCTCTATCCTGAATAGAAGAACCCCTAAAGATTCTGTACAATCTATCACGCTCCTTAATTTTATGTCGAACTTCATTATCAAACCCAGGAATGTTCACATTGATAAAACAACTCCGGACAGGGGCAATCTCCTCAATGACAATGAATTACTGATTATATCATCATAAATAACAGTCAAATCACCAAAATCAAGATTCCAATTAGTCTCCATCAACTCACGACAAATATCATTAAGTTTATGTTTACTAATGTCTCTATATCTATTAACTGAACGACTAGAACTACATAGCATTTCGTGCGAGAATTTATCGAAATTAAGGAATGGTCAGTAATTTTTGGACATGAGTGAACACATACAGATAACCTCGAACTGTTGGATATACAACATAATCAACTAAAATATAAATAATTGTTTGATTTTTTACATAAAAGCTATCATTATTAACAAAATTCAAATTAAAGTCCCCAACAAGCACACAAAGATTATTGGTATTAAACACAGAATCACGGATCTCCTCCAGAATATCCAAAAAAAGCGGAGTCTGAACTAGATGGGGAATGGTAGAGACAGCCATAATTAAGCACTTTATTGTCTAGTAATTTATGTTTCTTAGCTTTTCAGCAATATCAGCAGAAAATCATTATTTTGCTAGCTATTTGGCAAGGACTCTACATTATTTCTAAGTAATGCACGCTTTTTTAAATTGCGTCACTATGACGAAACTTTTAGACGGTATAGATTTAAATGAACATTCGAGTAAAAGTCTCTGTATTTATTAATATTACATTTAATTTAATTTTTGAAAGTACTACAGGGGTGCATTACTTCACAGGCCAAGGCAGAGTTAGCTTTCAAACAAGTTACAACCAAAACAATGGGTTTTAATTAGTAAAAGGATCTGGTTGTCACGTTTTTAATCTGAACCTGGCACCGAAAGGGATATGAGATATAGTCATTTATGTGGGGTCCGAAGGAGCTAAACATCGGTAGCCTTTGTTAAACATTAAATAAACACGAAATTGTCAGCGTTTTTATGTTAAAGGAAACAAACGGCGTTTAAAAAGCTGTAAACATTTGCATTACATACCGTTTAAACAAAAGTCAATACAAGAACGAGTATCACGGAAATGGTAAGCATGCCTGCTAACACAAAAGGAAAACAAACTACAATGGTCAGTAAGTAAAAACCATTTTCAGGCGCCACCAGCGCTTCTCGAATCATCCTAAAATAAATTTACATAACAACAGTCCCCTATAACCAAAATTTACATAAAATACGGTTAAAACAAATGCATGGAATCCCGAAACTAGATGCTTAATAATCCACTAGTGTATTAGCCAAATTAGTTGAACTTTATAAACGAAGCCTACAATAATTGATTGATAAGTTTTTACATATTACTTAGAACGACATATATTATTAAAAAGCAAACGAAACCACAACATTACTAATATATGTAAAGAAGAAATTAATATTTTTCACTTTGGTTTTTGTAAATTTGAGGAAAAAACAACATACTTGTTATATTTTGTCTGTGATACTTTCACATTAAAATGTAAGAATTTTAAGAAAAAATGGTAATTTTAAGATATATGTATATGGTGCTGAGAATTTCTATGCCCTCGATTGGTATCTTGGAAACTACTAGAGATACAACATCGGTCAAATATTCTGTTACGAAATTGACGATATCTTGATTCGTAGTTTATACTCAAAAAACCAAAAAAATGCGTTTTTTAAAGACGTTACACCTTCCGCATCGGTAACCCGAATTAAATGAAACTTTGTCGTTTTAGGTTTCTGGTCATGGCCAACTCGATGTTGTTGTCAGACATTATCTAGGTCTCTTAGATTTCGAGCAACCAGAGCCAAATCCGTTTTTCCCTACGTCCGCCATATTGAATAGAGCAAAAAATTCTATTTACCCCTGTAAAAAGAAGACAAGTCCGTTAAAGAAAACATGCATCTAATAAAATTATTAGTTTCGTGTTAATCGGGTGTCGACTATTCAAAAATAGCACACTTTGCTAGCACATTTCGAAGCTACCGTATGCTGTCACTATCAATAATTATTGTTCGTCCAAGGTATACTTGATTTATGTGATATTTTTAAAAATGCCTAGAAAATATCTCACAACGGCATGACCATGACCAGAAAAGGTACCAAGTTTCATTAAATTCGGGTTGCCAATGCCGAAGATGAAACATTTATAAATAAATTGTATTTGTTCGGTTTTTGAGTATAAATCACGAACAAACCAAGATATCGGGTATTTCGTAACAGAATACCATAGCATTGTATCTCTCGTAGTTTCCGAGATACTAAAGGAAGACATCGAAATTTTCACCAACCCTATATAATACAGTGTCATCTTTGAAGTCCGCACCATATGGTTTTTTCTTAAAAATAGCGTTGGGTAAAATTTGATATCGGAAACAGTTTTTGTTTCAATTAGAGCAAAAATAACATTAACAGTTGTTGCCAAGGGATCTTTGTTAGCTGTCAAATTTGACATTTGTTGCAGAAAGTGGCATTTCCAAATCAAATTGGAAAAACAATATTTGAAAAAGATATTTCTAATGTGATTTTATGTACCTACGTGTGAAAAATTTCGAAATCCTAAGATAAAGTTGCGATTTTTGATATTTTTATCAATAAAATATTTTTTATAAATCCAAAGTTTACTAAAATTGCAACCATGAAAAATTTTGACAATAATTTTTTCGTTCTTTTGAAAAGACACGAGTACCTATGTAATCTTATAAAATATTAAAAGGATGTAAGATATAGGAAAACTGTCGTACCTTTTCTGAAAACATAATATCTTGTAATTAGTAAATTTTTAAAACAGGAAGTTGGCCATGGCAAACAAATTGCAAGTTAGCTGCCATATTGACTTTGTTGTAATTAAATCAAAATTTATAGTTTAGTAGCCATATAACGATGTTAAAGAAGTTAATAGACGAACTATTATTTGTATTGAGCGCGAAGGGCACCATATTGGCATATTGAAATGTAATTTGAATTGTGTAGTTTTGATTTACCTATTATTTAATTGTTTATAATTATTTTTAATGTTTAGTTTAATTGAATTAAATGATGTTAGTAATGTTAGCAATAAACAATGTAACAGCTAACTTGCAATTCGTTTACAATGGCCAAGTTGCTGTTTTAACAATTTACTATAATTATCTACAAGAAATTATGTTTTCAGAAAAGGTGCGAAATCTAAAGTCTAATAAAATTAAAACAATACCTTCTTGCCATCCATTTAATATTTTATAAGATTAAATACTCGTGCCTTTTCAAAAGAACGATAAAATTATTGGAACTTTGCACCGCTCGTGTCAACATTTTTTATGGTTGCAATTTTAGTTTTAGAAGTATAGAAAGTAAATAAAATATTTATCATGGAACTGATGGTAATTATTACAAAAAAATATTTTTAAAAATATAAAAAATCACAACTTTATCCTAGGCTTTCGAAATTTTGCAAACGTACATAAAATTATAGTAGATTTTTTTTCAAATTCGATTTAGAAATGCCACTTTCCGCCACTTTCTGCAACAAATGTCAAATTTGACAGCTAACAAAGATCGCTTGGCCACAACTGTTAATGTCATTTTTGCTCCAGTTTGAAGCAAGAACTGTTCCCGACATCAAATTGTAACCAGAGCTATTTTTTTTTAATCCCATACGGTGCGAACTTTAATGGTAAACCTGTAGATGCTCTGTTGCTCGGTTTTCAGTTTGTTCATATGATTAGGTAATTTTTCTCGCAGAAGACCCAGGTAATATTATCAAATTATTTTAATTTTTCATGACAACCGCCGTTTTGCCTTCAGAATAAGGCTTTTTCCAGGCATTAGTGAAAAATCCAAAACCGGAACAGAATACACATTAAGTTAATATATGGTTGGTCACATATTAAAAGCAATTTGGTATTAACAACTAAGCTTATCTCATTATCTCATTATACTATCACACGTTTTCGACGGTGTTTCCACGTGTGTTTTTTTAAATATTTTAATATACCTATATTATATTTAAAACTATTGTAAGTAAAAATATGATAAGTTTTAGTCCCATAATTCAGTTAAATTTTTTTTCATTATTGTAAGTACTACATTTTTTAGTTGTTACATACTTGCTAATTGAACTGCGTTTCTCTTTTTACTTACTATGTTGTACTAACTTTTATTCTTATTTCGTAGAAAAAAAAAAAGCTTTAATATTGAAAAAATGCTTTAAATATTGAAATTCATTATGATTAACTGACTGTGCCTCAGTGTAGAAAGGTATCTGCATCTTCAGAAAGCAAATAAATATCTATCGTTTTAAATAGTCGACTACTCAAGATATTTATTTTCAAAACCTATGCCTAAAACCTATGCGACAATGGTGTGTTCTTTTGCAGAAATTGTATAAAGAATCTTCTTTGAGATTGTGAAATTTGATGGAATCATTCTATAGAAATATATTCATCTTTCCAACAAGATTCTTGAAAAGGATTCCATTTTGTTCGAAATAATGCTATTAGACTCTCCTAGATCGACTAAAATCCTAGACAGACCGTTGTTTTCGGTTAATAGCCCAATAATGGATATAAATGATGATTTTATCACGGGCACGCCAGGGGCTAATGATGATTTTGGGATGCCATGTTGGCATGGAGTAACAAAAGGGTAGAGAAATAAGCAAATGCCAAGTAGGTACTTTTTATGAATTGGGGGCCATAAAAGGTCGGCATATGGCGACTAAAAGGGTGTATTAAACGTGGAACTGATAGAAAAGGGTGAGTTTGACAATCTAGTTAGGGACGTAACGGGAAAATGGTCTAGGTATATAAGGTGCTACAAATTTTAGGTACACCTACGTGTAGGTCAAACGGCCCAGGATTACATTTATTTACCCTTATCAAGTATTTGTACAAAAATATTACTACGTAGTAGTATTTTCTTTGGTTAAACCCATTCCTGAAGTTATCACTTTTTTTGGAGCAGCTACTTGAATTTGCATCGTTTGCTCAAAATCTAGTAGATACTTCTAGGACAAATTGACAAGAGACATTTTCTGTATACAGGGTGTTTAACTTTAAAACTGTACAAATCCGTAAAATCTTCATTTTTGGAGATAATCGCATAAACTTTTTTTTTGTTTAAAAGGCCTTCAAAAACCGCTTCTTCTGACCTTCCTAACATTTTCAAAATGCAAATCCAGGATCGGCTGCGATTTTTTTATACCCCCGATTTTCACGAAAACCATTTAGCGATTTTTTTTTCTTTAAGATATGACCCCACAACGTTAATCAGAACATCTCGAAACCCCCATATACCAAATTTGAACAAAAAATAGACAGGGAGTTCCATTCTGCAGGGTGTCAAAGTTGAGCGAAATAGGAATTTTAAAGGCATGTGCCGAGTCAAGTGTGCCATGGACAAAGGCGTCGATAAGGGGGGGGGGGGTAATTACCCCCATTACCCCCCCCCCCCCAAGATGCTATTTTGGTTGTGCAATTTAAGTATATAAGAATATACGTTTTATTCTAGTTTATAGATTTAAAAAGATTAGGAATATATATTTATTTTCAATAAATATAAAGTTTTGATACCTTTCCCCAATTCAAAAGCAAACAAATATTAAAGAGTTTTAGTTCTGCAAAATTATCTTTATTTGTTACCGCCCCCCCCCAAAAAGAAAAAAAATATCGACGCCCTTGGCCATGGAATCCCCTTAAAACGGTTGAATGGTCAATAGGACCACTCAAGGTGTTGGTGTGCATAGGTACAATACAAAATATACAGAGTGTTCTTATCTGTGTCAGCTCAAATCACTGAATTTTTTAGAACTTTGTAATACGGGTCAAAAATCGAGTAGGTATATCAAAACCGCTCCAAACACTATAAATGAACTAAAGCTAAAAAATACAGAAGCCTGCCAGTCAGCAAGTCCATATCAGGTAAGGTGGCTGGTGTGCCACAACAGGAAACGCACAGAAAATGTATCATCTTAGACAGCGACTTTGTTGAGAAAGGTCCAATAATTTAAATTGTTTTTATTTGTTAGTTGGCATTTTGTACTCTTGTGTTTATCAATATTTTTTCAATGATTGCAGAGCACTCTTGATCCGTATAAGTTTCATAAAATTTCAGAATTTTGAGATGGCTCAGAGAAAAATACACTGTATATTTTTGTAGTAAATATTTTCACACCAACATTTTGAGTGGTCCTGTTGATCATTCAACTGTTTTGACGGGATTCCATGGCATACTTGACTCGCCAGATGCCTTTAAAATTCCTATTTTGCTCAAATTTTGACACCCTACAGAATGGAACTCCCTATGTATATTTTTTATTCAAATTTGGTATGTGGGGGTTTTGGGGTGTTCTTATTAACGCTGTGGGGTCAGATTTTAAATAAAAAAATCGCTAAATGGTTTTCGTGAAAATCGGGGGTATAAAAAAATCGCAGCCGGCTCTGGACTTGCATTTTGAAAATGGCAGGAAGGTCAAAAGAAGCGGTTTTTGAAGGCCTTTTAAACAAAAAAAAATACGCGATTATCTCCAAACATGAAAATTTTACGGATTTGTATAGTTTTAAAGTTGGACACCCTGTAGAAATTAATGGGAAATTCAAAAGTATAGATTTCATCAAAAAACATGGACGTAGAAACTATCTTTAAATAGGGGCGTGTTACGAAAAGGTAGCTTCATTATATGGCATTTTATACCGGCATACTGTGTACTAAATTTTAAGTTAATGTCGTTTCTCATTTCAGAGATACGAAAAAAAAACTATAACATCTCTATAGTATCTGCATCTTTTTTATTACGTATTTCGGGACCCATGTCCACATGAACCATTTTTTCGACTATTTTCCTTAAAATCAAATGTTCTATATCGTTTATTCGAAATTGAGATTTACAATTAGGACAGCCTGTATTCTCTGTATACCTGAGTAATAACACGAGTTGAATCGTAGAGGAAAATAAATATCACTGCCGACTTGTTCCATAGCTTACTAAGTTTTTTGGTTAGTTTAGGTCCAATAGGGCTGTTGAGGCATAGTCGTCACTTAAAATGTACTCCTAAAAATGAGCAACTTTCAATTTTTCTAGTAGACCTATGCAAAAATAAATTACGATTAGACAGCTAGATGAGCATCAAAGAAAATTGCCGCATTATATTGCAAGAGTAATTTAACGTCGGTGCCCTTTAAATATAGCACGTGTCATTTCCTCAAAGAAAATTAATTAGAATTTCACGCAGGCTTATTTACCCTGTCGAAGTGAAATTCACATGCTTAAATATTTTAAATTAGCTCGGGAACCCTAGTTGGTCAACTAATGAATTCGATGATTTTTTTACCTAGGTCATCTTTTTGGTATTTTGAAATGTGTTATTTTGTCAGAGACAAGATTAATGCATTGTCTTAACAACGCATTAATCATTTTTGAATTGCTCTCAACTATGAATATGCGGGAAAACTAAATTCGAAATTTCCAATCCCAAATTCATATATTTATTTGTACGAGGACAAAATATAGGTCGGTTAAATAATCAAATATATAGAGAATAATTTAAAAATTCTGTATCCATATTTATGATTTATTTATTCGACTACTCTATTTGCTACATTTACGTTCATTAGATTATAAATAACAGCGATAATAATTCTCCGACCAAAGTCGTGACATTGTCTAGTGAAAAAATCTCAATTGCATCAACGCAGCTCTGAGCAGTTAGAGACAAAACGATAAATTTTGGACCACTAAGAAAAAAGGCAGTGAATTGCGCAAATTTTGGAGATTTATCGTGACCGTTTCCCCATAAAAATTAATTTTGCCGTGATTAATATATTTATGCCGCTACATATCATATTGTAAACTAAGAGACACATTTTTTTGGTGAAGTCGTTGCAAGGTCAACAGATAAAATTAGGTTCGTTTTTCATATATGTACAGAATTAAACTTTGCTTATGGAGATCAACTTTTTACACGCGGGATTGTCAAATTTCGGAATTGATTTCTATTACTGCTAAGCGTTCTAACAAATAACCTTATCAACAATAATCCACCCCACCATACAGGTTGTTCCAGGAATAGTCGGAACCGTCTCGGAAACTGATAATAAAATCTGGCCAAGTAAATGAAATAAATCTTCTCGACCCTCCCAGATCTCCCTCTTAAAAATAGGACAAATTAGATTTTCCTTAATAAATTCTTAATACCAAATCGATCAGACTAATATAATAATGTAATTAACTGTCACATAGCCATTAAGAAACAAGTACGGACAAGAGCGCCAACAACTTGAAGCTTGTCGAGTTTTCGCCTCCCTGAAGCCGCGGAAGTCTTATAAACGCTTACGAGGCATACTTAACTAATTTATTAGCTGTTTTACACATAACAATTTCCCCCAATAAATCCGCCAATAAATTGTACAAATTATTCCGTTCAATAAATGTGTCGCTTCGTTAAAAACCGCGGAAGACTTATGAAAGCATACGCGCTATATTCTATATTTGGAGGCATCCAAGCGACAAAGACTGAGTTGGATGTTAAGTGTTTCACGTAAACGTTTCACCGCCAAGGGCCAGTTTCATAATACAACTAGGTACTATAAAGAAAGGAACTTTTGCATCAATGTCTAAACCATGTTTCGATTGTTTCCTTTTTAATTTCAAAGAATGCTTTTGTGTGATCATTAATACTTTTGGATCAACCTTATTTTTTATTTTAATGCAAAATATTTTTAACTTAATTTTTTTTATTTTTTTAGGTACTAAAGATGGAACAAATAGATTCTTGGCAACAATTGTTATGTTCGAAACTTAATAAGAATTTTGTATTTTTCCTATTTTTTAATAAAAAAAACTTCAAGTTAACTTTTATTATTCCCCTATGTAATTATTGTACACTACATAACCAACAAACCATATATATAGTAGTAAGAATTAAAATTCCTGTCATAAACGCCATTCTTCATACATATTCTAAGAAGTTGTGAAAGTATATATAATCTAAGCTTTAACAAGGGCAATAATTAGGAAAGGAATAAAGTACCTAATAAGCACTATTTTTATTATTATTATTATATTCCATAGTCTCTGCTTTTTTCTTCGTGCAAAAACTTTACATCTCACCGTTAGCAACTATTACTTTTTTCAGATAATAAATAATACTTTGTAATATACAGTGTGGTCATTTAAGTGTGCAACATATGGGACTTTTTTTGTTAGTTGCACAATCAAAATACAGACATTGCCGAAAGTTGAGGCATGTTCAATAATCATATTAGGTGCACTTAGGATGGTTGCAAGTTAAACAGCATACAGGGTAGGTCAAAAAATATAAAAATTTTACAAGAGTAAAGTACCTTTATTTTAAAAAATTCAGCAAAAGGTTATTAAGACAAGTTGTTTAGAATTAAAAGCTATGCAGAAATGCCAAAACATAGCCTCCTAAAAAAAAAAATGTTTTCGTCAATTAATTTCCACAGTTTCTGATAAACATTTAAAATAAAAAGTGTGCACCTTAAATGAGAGTTTTTTAATATACAAACTATTATTACTAATGTTTTACCTTGTTCAGAAGAATTTTTGCGAAATTTTAAAGTTTTGTTTAATATCGTTGCAACAAACATGAAGTTTGTGATTCCTTAAAAAAAATAAACATCTAAGTTAATTTTACAAATATGCTTGAATTCGAACAAATTTATGGGAAAATGATTAAATTTTGATTGATTTATGAAATTGTTTAGGGTAAATATTAAAACAATTTTTTTAGTAGATTATTAATGTTTTTCAAAAAAAAATTTCTTAAATAACTTTTAATTCTAGACAACTTTTCTTAATAGCATTTTGCTGAATTTTTTGAAATAAGGGTACTTTACTCTTCTACAATTTTTATATTTTTTGACTTACCCTGTATGCTGTTTGATTTACAACCATTCTAAGTGCGCCTAATATGATTATCGAACATGCAGCAACTTTCGGGGATATTTGTATTTTCGTTGTGCAATTAATAAAAAAAAATGCCTTAAGTTGCACACTTAAATGACCACACTGTATACATACATGTCTCGGCTTATGCTACTCATGCACTTTGCCATAAGATCTGCATCATTTAACATTTTCTGATTTTGTAATTTTTTAAACGTTAGTGTAGGCAAAGTGGATAGTGGTAATGGTAGGGGAAGAATACACAAAAGTTTAAGCACGACCCCCTGCTCCCCTCCCTTGCCTACCTCCATAAATGAGCCACTTTGTGTGTTCGTGTTACAAGTCTCGTATCCGCCACGGTAGTTTTACAAATCGTTAGACGGAAAATTGTCACTCTCTCTTAATCTCTGAGGTAAATCTAAGTACGTTCGAAAAATGTGGTTACGCCTACCAACCATCAGCGTTGACGTCTAGCACCATAGGCGGAGAATAAGGTGGAAAGCCGACACACATTCCGATCGACAAAAAGACAGCCGGCCCAGACGTGGTAGAGGCCCGCCTTTAAACACTTACTTCCTTATTTGGAAGTTTAGAAAAAATAATCGGTTCGGGATATAAAATGGTTTAAACCAGAGTAATATACTAAGTGTACTCATTGTACCTATTAGTATGAGCGATGGAATTCGCTTAAGAAAACTACGGACTCTTTAATTTTTGGAAATGCGGCACTATACAGAGAAATACTGAACTATATTAACAAAAACTAGCAAACACGCGACAATATAATGTATTTTTATTGCGATGAATATTGAAAATGAAACGTAATAAGTGGCATGGAAGTAGGTATAGGGAGGTATATTGATTTTGGAATATAGACTGGATTTTGGGATGTTTACTTTCCATAAAATCTAAAATATTCTCCTGAACTTTTTGTTTCAGAGGTCTTTAGAAACCGCTTCTTTTGACTTTTCTACGGTTGTGAAGATACAAATCCAGGATCGGCTACGATTTTTTTTATACCCCCGATTTTCACTAACACCATTTACCGATTTTTTTTATTTAAAACCTGAAACCACAGCGTCAATCAAGGCCTCAAAGTTGAGCAAATTATAAATTTTAAAATCGAGTGAAATGTGCCATATTGGAATTACCTCAGAATAGTGAATGGTCAACAATAAATATTGTGTGCAAAGATGGAATATAGAATATACAACGTGCTTTCCTATGTGCCGAACTTTTTAAAAATTTATACAGATCAAGAGAAACAATAGTAATAAATTCAAAAGTAATTTATTTTTAAAAAAATATCAAACAACAAGAAAAACTATTTAAATTATTGGACCTTTCTCGGCAATTATAAAAGGCGAGAATATTGCCGTTTAGTGTTGCAGAGGCAAGCGGGACATGATCTATCACTTGTAAATGATCACTATAAAGATGACACTATACTACTATTAACATACTACTAGACATTACTATTCTATTACTACTCCTACGGTTATCACTATTACAAATTATATATTGTGGACTGATGAAGCCACTTTTACAACATGTGGCGTTTTTAATAAAAGAAACACTCACTATTGGTCATCAGAAAGTACACGACAGTTTATTTCAATTCAACGACAAGGTCGAACTTCAATAAATGTTTGATGTGGTATTTTTCGGAATCACGTAATTGGTCAAGTATTTTTAAAGGTGGTTTAACTGGGCTAAAATATTTACAGCTCTTAAGAGGAGAAATTTCCGATCTATTGAATCAAGTTAGTGAGCCGAATATTGTTTGGCAACAAGACTGTGCTCCAGCACATAAACCAAATGCTGTCTATACATTTTCTGCTGTGGCACACCGACACCACTCAACTTAACTCATTTGGACTTACTGAGTGGCAGTCTTCTGTATTTTTTAGACCTACATCATTTAAATTTGTTGATCGGTTTCGATGTAAGTACTCGATTTTTTCTCGTGCCCCAAAAATAAAGTCCATCGGGGACAATTCTGGCGACCTTGGCGGCCATCTAATTAATAATTGAGTATTTCGCTCTATTCGTCCGTTAAAAGAAAATAATAAAATTAATGGTACAAGGACTGGAAGAGCCTGTAAGTTAACAAAACCTGTTTAGCCATTAAACGACCGGCTGAGTTGCGTGGATCGGTGCTCGATTAAGTCCCCGATTATGTACTAGTGGAACTCCCCTCTTAGAGGAAAATTTTGTGAGTAACCAATAATTAGATAAAAAATATTTTTTTAATAGAAGGCCGTGATTTTGTATTTATGTTACTTTTTCATTGCAAACAACTTTATCTTATACCATTTTAATCTACGACGCAAAATAAGGGCTGTACTTTTCTCTTGTGCCGCGTTTAAGTTTTTGACTCCCCCTCGTATACCGCGCTATCTGCATGAAGCTTTTAGGACCCTGTTTTGGTTTCAGAACATGCCTAATGTAGCGCCATAGTCAGTTTTTTTTTATTTCGGCGCAAAATAAAAATATCCCATATGTTGCGTACTTACATCTGCCGGTCACCAAAGACAATCCCATCTTTGCGGTCACAGAACATGCCTAATGCAGCGCCATAGTCAGTTTGTTTATTTCGGCGCAAAATAAAAATATCCCATATGTTGCGTACTTACATTCTGCCGGTCACCAAAGACAATCCCATCTTTGCGGTTACTGCATATGCCATCATAGGAAAAATCATGTTACTTTGTCTATATGTAGAATATTGAACATATTTTAAACCTTTTTGACGGAGCAAGACCATCAAAATGCACACGTTTGTAGTCAACCAACATCAAACGGAAATTTACTGAAATAAACAAACATTACGCCCATGTGTTCGTTTACGTGTGATAGGTTATATCCTGAGAAATATCAATTTGGCCACGCACCACACACTTTCTGCGTCCCATGTATACAAAATCAGTATCAGTATCATAAATACTAATAAATACTTACAAGTTAACAAATAATAATAATAATAATAATAATTCTCACCCTCACAATACTCCAAACTAGGAGTACCCCAGAAGAAACCACATGCTTGTGCGGCGGAGGGGGCAATTACTATTATTTTGTCTTCGTTGCCATTTGCGGCTATAGGGCCGACTAGGATATTATTCGCTCAAGTACTACGGAAAACCCTAGAAAACCGTAGTAATCCCAAATGAGTGTAGGACAATTATAGTCCACCTTACGAGAGAATACGAGCCTCAAGAATGCGAGTAAAAAATTTCTAATCTTGCCAAACTTCGAAATATAATTCTCCTTAGGAAATATAATAAACCAAAGCCATTACACTAGTGCACCAGAATTGAACAGGTTTTTTGCGATCCGGCAACGCCTAGCAAGCCCAGTAAAGATTCTTGAGGCTCGTATTCTCTCGTAAGGTGGACTAGTAAATCACACGGATAAAGCTATTTAGGAGCAATACCGTGAAGCAACATTTGTCCAGCGCTCTTGGCCATAGCGGTGTTTTTCTTTAAAGACATCTGCATGCGCCTGCCTCGAACCAAGGTTGATCGAAGGCAGAAAAATATGCAGTCTAAAAAGTCAGCGCCAGTACGAGCGACGCCACCGCGGCACTTAAAAACACGAAAAATACACACGTAGGTATACAATCAGAGAAAATGACACACCGGGGTAAAAAACACAAACAATGCAGATAGATTGAATGCGGTGACGGACGGCGGCTGTCATGTTGGGCGATTTCAAGTATCTGTTGACGATTTTATTAAAGTGATATAGCATACTATAATTACAGCGCAATTCAGTTTTAGTTTAAAATTATCACATACAAGGAAGTAATAGGTATCTTTTTAATTTAATGGTATGGGAGGTGTGTCTTCATTTAATCCCATTATTAAACTCGTGCATTTTCAAATGAAATGCTGTAAACAATGAAGTAGGTACATGACATTACTTGTTTGTTTACTTTTTGTTCTTATTCCTTCTATCCTTGGTTATTTCTGACATTTCTGTTAGTAGGTTATTTCCTATTACTAAACCCTCGATATATACCGGCTTTTTAGGTTACGCCCATGGAGCGTGTGCTAATGTGCCCTTTCTGCGATAACGATCTGTGTCCATTAAAGTACAAACGCTTATTTCGTTAATGCACCCGATCATTGATGAATCGTCATGCTATCAAGGGACGGAATGAATTTATCGTCAGCTAGTGACCATACAATTCCACCCGCTTTTATGGTAATTTTACTGCCCCATACGTAAAACGCGATCTCTCGAGATCCCCACTTGAGCTAAGTTATTTTTTACCGACATGTGAGGTCGACTGCTTTCCACTTCCGACTGTATCTGTTTTGCATAAGGGTGCCGATTGCACTTGTAAATAGGATGAGGTAGTATAGGTACAAAAAACATCCAATGCAAACTAAAATAAGTGTCTTACACACTTACTTGTATTAAAACAGAAATACCTACTTATTTGCCCCTGTATTTGGTATAAAAAATGGTAGATTATCTAGCCGCAAATGACAACGAAGACAAAATACTAGTAATTGCTCCCCTCCCCCTCACAAGCATTCAGTTGCTTCTTGGGTACTCCTAGTTTGGAGTATTGTGAGGGGGAGAATTATTATTATTATTATTTCGACTTAGCCAAAAGGCATTCGCACTCCCTCTACGGGGAACATTCACTCAGATCCCGGGTATCCCGGATACCATAAGGATCTGGCTCGGACGAGACCCTTGCCATGTTATCGGGCCTTAGGTGACATTGATGTTGTTGGACTTTCCTGCACTCGTGTGGTGTCCTCCAAATAAATCAGGCACCAACCACCAAGATAAGCGAGAGAGAATACACAAAAAATACCCTGAAAATTATCCCTATTTGTGCAGAAGGATTAAAACATATTTACAAAAAAAAAACTTACCACTGGGTTTTTTCACATAAGAAGGAAACGGCAACTGAAAATCGGCAGAAGATACTTCTAGAGTGTTTCTGTTTAAAAAAAAACAGGGAACGGCACTATTCCAAAGGTATGACGACTAGGTATCTACGTTGAGAAAATGCCTGGAAGTTGGGAATTGGACTTGGCGTGTAAAAAACTACAAAATGGAGGTACTTACCTATGCTGTGTACCGGCGAGAAATATGCGATAAAGACGGCACTGAGGGGCTAATAGGTGAAGGTTACATGGTGTTATAATATAAATCTAGCTTCATTGCCGAGATTTATTCACTTCAGATATGCGTTTTAAATCACCTTTTGCTTCGGAAAGAAGCCTCGCAAAGTCTCCCAAGTAACCAGTACGACGGTTTGCAGTCGAAAAAGGGGTTTGTCACACTCCTTGTCACGAACGCATGGTTCTCTTAAGGCCTCTATTAACGACTAATCGAAATTGCCTAGGTGTTAGTTACCTAGGCAATTGGAATGATTTTCCGTGACAATTTCTTCGAACAAAATACAAACTCGGACGGAAACAGAACTGACATACACAACTAACCAAATGGAAAATCAATAAAAGAGTTACTATTCTACGAATGACGATCTAATACTGAATAAAACGCCCTGACCTGGTGCGGTAGGCGATAGGGATTGGCTACCTTAGTCGCGGCACGTGGAACGGACTACGAAAGTAGGAAAACATTATTGCCTCCACAACACGCGGCCATAGGCTAGGGTACCTACCTTATGCGTAGATGGCGATGAGTACCCTATCTTCAAATTAAAATAAAAAGAAGGATTCAAGATGTAGAAGAATTTTCAAACGCTACAATCGGAACAAAAAAATTATAAAGCGAATATTTTATATCTACAAACGCTTCATTTTCAAGCTACAGGGGGCTAAATATTTTTATATACTTTTTCAATTAGAGTTAGAGCGTTGTGGAGTTCTGTTTAACAAAATTAATTTTAATAAATTACATATTCCTTGTTTGATGAATTAACAATTAAGCAAAAAGTGAAATTAGACATGAAACGGTAACAGATATCAAAAAGGCCAAGGGATATATTTTGTTCAAAATTAAATTTTGTATTTAAGAATGCATTAACTTCTAATTTTATACAAGACTATATTATCATCTTTTTTGCTGAATTAATATCTCTGAACTCCGTGCCCCGCCACTGGTTGCCTGTAAGTAGCGAAGTTAACACACAATAATGTTGCTATCTGGTCGGACCTGTTTCATATCAAAATTCATTTCGATATCTCCATTGGTTCTGAAGATATAAAAAATAATCTACAGGGTGACCGTATTCGAGTCTTTGCATGGGGATCTTGGTTATCTTAAGAGAAACGAGGTCGGTTAAATTGGGATAAAGTTACGGAATTTGATGCCGAGTAACATGGTAAAAAAAAAATTTTGGCTGGCCCTTCTCGTTTTGAAAATAATGCGAAAAAACTGAAAATTGTCGTTTTTATTTTTATTTTTTTTTTAAACGAAAACGAATGGCGCTGGACATTTCTAAGTTAAACATTATTAAGGCACTTTTTTACAAGGAATCTAAATATGATCTCACCTTTTTTTCTCGCCTCCCTGGACAAAAATATGACGATCAACTTTTATTTTTCTTATGGCCGCCATATTGGATTTTTGCATTTTTGAAAAGAGGATTTTTTTTCTGGTTAAAATGATATGTCACACATTATGCTTTACGTCGTTTTTCTTGCGGTAATATCAAATTAATCGTTTTTGCATAGAGTGCCTTGGAAACATAAGCCCCATAATGGTTGACGTTTTCTATTCAGTGTTAAGCCCTGCTACAAAAAACTGACCCTCCCTGTATATGGATACATATTTATGGGTGTTTGTGTTTTCTATATTTATACCTACTTTATATTTTTATAAATATCAAGATTTAAATATACAGGGTGACATTGAAAACAGTACAATACGATAGAGGAGGCTTAAAAACTTGTATACACTTATGACCCAATACCTTTCGTTTTTGAGATAGCGCGTGTTAAAAATTGTTTTAAAATATTGCTTTTTCTCATTTCTCAATTTACTTTCCTTGTTTTTTCAATGTTTTTTCACAGCTGAAGGTTTATGCGCAGTTTTCTTTTAACAAAGAAATCCATATCAGTTAACTTCAGTTATCTAGATTCTTGTTCATTTTACTAAATAAAATAAATTAATGGTAAATCCCCCATCAATTTTCTCGAAAATATTCGTATGTAACATGACAAAAATTTTGACGTGTTGTATTCAGACAAATATCTCCGAATGGCACACTCACAAATATCGCTTGCCATTTGAAAAAATTGCCTGTTATTTTATATGCGGAACAGTAATGATGTCATAAGTGTGAGTACCACATCAAAAGATGCGCATTTTACAAGCAAAAGTAGGATTTCACTGAAAAACTTTCACTTTTCGAGAAAATTAATTTATTTTATTTTTATTATGCCATTTGTTTATTATTAATATCTAATATTAGTTGGGTAAGTTAAGTTAACTTACCCTACTATTATTTAAGTTAGAAGTGCCCTCATCTTCAGAAAAATTAAATTGTTTAGTTTCCCCTATATTTTCTAAACCAAGAGAGATAGTTCAAATTTGTTTTCAGTGTGTTTCTCAGCGGCATTACTTTGAACAAACCTTTCACGGCTATCTCTAGTATTATTGTCAATAACTGAGAAGTTGTAGGTAAAATCTTTAATTATCTGTGTAGTTCTAACAGAGGAGCAACCATATAGGGCCATAACATAGAATCGATTAACAAGAGGGGAGAAAAGCTGCAAAGGCCGAAAGGAATCGATTAAGATTAAAGAGGCAAATAATATATTACATAAAACCGAATACGAAAAAGAAGACAACAATAGAAGTAATATTCTCGCAGAAAGCATAAATATAATGGGGCCTATTATGTTCAGGGCCTAATATGGGGGCTGGTACATAATTATTAAGCTCCTCGACCCTAAAGGGTTAATAGAGACTATGGGGTGGGAACTGCGCCATATTTGATCAATAATTGAGTTAAACAACTGACGAAGGACGTACTTACTCATCCCTCTTTAAATCGGACCATGCAGGGTAGTATTCAGATCACGGTATATAGTCTTTAATCATTCTCAATGAGTCCACCATTATTATTTCTTGAAAATGTGCTCACCCCTTGCGTGATTGACGTTTCAAGGGAGCCAATGCCGAACGCATGTGAGCTATGAATACATCCTCCAATCTACTTCATTTTTGATTAGCCTGTCTCCCAGCGGCCATAACAATGTCTCCTGACCAATTAAAATGTCAAACAAAATATCACTTGAAGTTCTATATGAATCATCGAATATTACATCATGTATTACATTTTAATTGTACAACAAGAGAAAGAGACAGAAAACCATTAAACCTACTAAAATTTTTTCGTTTCAAATACACTTGTCTTTGCCTGGGAGTCGTTTGAACATGTTTATCCACCAAATCACATATTGCTATTAATAGGCATGCCAGAAGTATAGGGGAAAGTCTCCCATTTCGCACCACCTCCTAAATCGTACCTTTTCAATAGTGTGTATACAGTGGAAACATCCCGTAAAATATTTTTCATTCGATTTTAGCCGTTTTTTTTTTTCTAAAAATAGGTCAGGCAGAACTCTTTACCTTGGTGCAAAATTTCATGTCTTAACCTCAATTTTCAAGGCCTACTATCAATTTTTTCTAGTAAAGAATAAAAAAATTTTAATTAAAATCTGACACCACAGCATTAATCAGGACACCCCAAAACCCCTATATTCCAAATTATAACAAAAAATATACAGGGAGTTCCATTCAGAGTACCAAAGTTGAGCAAAATATAAATGTTAAAGGCATCTGGCGAGTCAAGTGTGCCATGAAATTACTTCGAAACAGTTGGATGATGAACAGGGCCACTCACAGTGTTGATGTGCAAAGATCCAATAAAAAATATACAAGGTGTTCTTCTCTGTGCCAACTCAAAATGCTGAATTTCTTAAACTTTATACAGGTCAAAAATCGAGTAAAAAACTTTTAAAAAATCAGAAGCCTGTCAGTCAGTAAGTCCATATGAGACAAGGCGGCTGGTGTGCCACAACAGGAAACGCACAGAAATGTATCATCCTAGACATTGACTTTGTTGAGAAGGGTCCAGTACCTAATTTATATTCTTTTTATTTCTTGGTTAGCATTTGTAAAAATATAAATTACCAAATTACCTGTTTATTAACATTTTTTCAAAAATTCCAGAGCATTCTTGACCCATATAAAGTTTCATAAAAATTCAGCATTTTGAGATGACCCAGAGAAAAATACCCTGTATATTTTTGAATCAAACACTTTGAGTGGTTCTGTTGATCATTCAACTGTTTTGAACGCATTCCATGGCACACTTGACTTGCCAAATGCCTTTAAAATTCCTATTTTCTAAAGTTTGGCACTCTGAACGGACCTCCCTGTATATTTTTTGTTATAATTATATATAATTATTATATAGAAAAATTCGTTTTAGGCCTTGAAAATTGAGATTAAGACCTGAAATTTTACACCATCGTTGAGTTTTTTGGTGGCCTATTTTTAGACAAAAAAGACGGCCAAAATCGAATCAAGAATAACAATTTTACGGAGGTGTTTTCACTTAAAGGAACACATTGTATATCAATAAGTAGGTAGGTACCTATATAAACCTACTTATTGGTATATATAACTTCCTCGTGTGGAAAGCTAGATTTTTTTTTGTATTTACAAAAGATTTGGCTTTCTTTAAAAGGATACGACTTAATTTTCAAATGCCCCTTCGGTGTTGTGTACCAGGTTGCAAGTCGTATTATGATTCATCTTTAAAGGACAAGAATAACAACACTGTAATAACATTTGGTTTTCCCAAGGACCAACAAAAATTTAAAAAATGGATCAAAGCAAACCGAGAAAAGACTGGACTCCTTCAAACAGCAGTGCCATGTGTGCGAGCCATTTTTTAGTCAGTGGCATAATCAGCTTTATCAGTTTTAAAACGTTTACGCTGCCAAGTGATGAAACAAAAAAAGTACCATTAAAGTATCCCAGGTTAAGTGCACGTGATATTCCGTCTGTATTTCACAATTTGCCGAAATACCTTTCATCCAGACCACAATAAATTAGGAAGGACCCATAGCAAAGGAGAAAATCATTGTGCAGCGACATGAAGAGGTAATAAAAAATTTGCTGCATGCAGATCTAATTCCGGGCTTTTATTATTTAAAAGAAAATGTTAAGACTAAAATAAATTTGTGTTCTTGGGATGTCAAATTAACAGACCACAAAATATTTCTTTACATTTTAAACACTGACGGATATGTATCTGTTACAAAAAGTAGTAATATCTTGACTGGAGAAATAAGTTAATTTACTTTCCAAAAATTCCCCTAATTAAACCTGATTACCTTTGACACTTAAAAAAATGTAATTATCAAAAATTTATTAACTTTTACAACCATGAATAAATGTGGGGCTCAAAACCCTTAATTCTAAATGATATTAAAATGAATATAATAAATACTACAACAACCCGACAGGCTACGGTACTCACAAACGGTCGATTCAGTGCAAAAGGACTACAACGTATCTCGAAAATAAATCCAGATTTCCATAGTGCCATTGATTAAAAATCGAGACCTAATAGCCCCCAAAAACTATCAAAAAAGGTTCTGACCAGGCGACACCGGTAGACAGCGTTGGGTTCCAAATGTACAGCGAACTCAGGAAGTGAGTTATCTTTTCATAGAGGTGGCAAAGCAGACATTCCGAGGAAATAAATGAAAACAAAACACTCACCTCAAATTCCTGTATAGCCGTGGGCGGGCAGGACCAACAACCATCAATCCCAGCTGTTCAGCTTCCTAAATGGCTCCAACTCTTGTAGGTCCGACAGAATTCAATCCACAACGAAAATTTCTCACATGTGGTAAGGAGACCTTTTACACTAAATCAAGTCGAAGTAGGTGTCGATTAAGCACGATGGATGATTAAACATTATTAGGAATTCAAAGAAAAAACATAACCGTACTTAACCCACGGAGCACCACCTGTCTCGCTGATGAGGAGTTAGAAAAAAGGGCGAAATTTTAGGTCAAGCGTCTTTTATAACCTCCGTCTGTCAAAAACGTACCTTCGTCGTCTCGAAGGTAATAAAGGGATTTTCTTCTAAAAGCGATAATGAAAAAATTTAAATCTGAGCAGAAGCGGAAATTGCCAGACAACCAAACACAAAGCTTAGGCGAAAACATTGCTGACAGTTGCTATGGAAATTAGGCGTTCTTCTTCAACATTTACTTCAGGCGCTTGGATCTCAGATTGTCAGATATACGTACCCCCCCTCCTAAGGACTTCATTATTTGTATTTCAAAATGTTTGAAGTTATTTCAAAGCGAATCAGCAGTAACGTAGTTATATCAAAACCACTGTAAAATTCATTTAATCATTATCAACACACTTCCGTGTATGTATGGCAGTATAGTAGTGACAGTTTTTATTCGCGTTACTAAATACTTCGCCGCATGCGGGGCAAGTAATGTTCAAAAACCGTAGTAGATAACAACAAAAGTTAATTTTTTTTCGTTCATTTCTTTCCTCTTCCTATCTGTTTATAATCAAAACAAATTCCAACCCTCTGTCTCTATCGACAGAGAAGTTACTACCGCTTAAAGAATTTTCGAGGGATATGTATCTTAATATTCCAAGTTTTCCGCCCATCACATTTTCCAGAAAAAGCCACCCGGTACGTATCCTCAGTTTGAAGTTTCTCCATAATCTCAAAGGCGTTTTCTATTTGGCAGTAACGTGACCGCGAATTCTACTACCCATCGTCTAGTTTCAAAGTTTCTGATATCCACGCCAGGTACTATTTCTTTGGCAGGCAAAACACCTGATTATAACAACCTATCCTACGTAGGGGAGAGTTGCAGATATCGTACCGGCGCCTTAATCGTACCTGCATGTTTTCTTTTAAACTATACCTCTTAGTTCCATCTCATGGCGAGAAATTGAAATTTCAGCGAATTGTAGTGGGGATACATGTTTTTTGGTCGGTTAGTATTTGGCAATGCGGCTTGACAGGTTGATAGAATTTAAGCACCACTCCGATGTCATTTTTGTGCCTCTAAACGTAAGTAATTTACAAAGTACATATGTAAATCTGTAGAACAATTTAGTGTTTCTTTTGTATGGAGTATTTATTTTGCTATAGGGAGGGTTGTAAATATTTCGCTTAATCGTAAATTTTAGAAAGCATTTTAGGGGTAGAAATTAAATTATGCGTGATTCCATAATCGTACCGGTGACAAGTTTCCCTTATCGTATCGGTACAATTAAGGTGATCCTGCGTGTTTTATAGGTTCACTTTCGTTTTAGATGCAGCCGGAAACCCCAGAAAGAAAATATTACACATGGACAGAGGCAGATCTACGAGCAGCCATAAATTCTTATAAGAATGGAGGTATCGGTTTCAAAGAATGTTGCCGAAGATATAAAGTACCAACACCTACGCTTAGGAGACGTTTAAAAAATTTAAATAAATTCGCGAAAGGCTGCGAACAATAATTTAGACGTCATGGGCCTGTTCTGAATACAGATATTGAAAAAGATCTGGCAAATCATATTGTTAATTTGGAAAGGCACATATGTTTGGACTGACAATTACGGAGGTTCGCAAACTGGCATATGAAATAGCGGAAAAAATGGATTAAAAACTGGTTTTAATCGAACAAAAAAAATGGCTGGGAAAAAATGGTACTACCAATTTATGAAGCGCCATCCTGAGCTCGCATTGCGGCAACCAGAGGCCACATCTATGGCCAGAGTTAAAGGCTTCAATAAAAAGAACGTTTATGGTTTCTTTGATTTGTATGAAGATATTGAATTGTGCTGTTGGCTCCTGCCTGGAATTCATTTGTTGCTTCCCAAATCATGCCTATCCTTTGATTTGGTTAATGTTACACCGTACTGACGATTGCATGAAACACGTGTATGCGGTTACTAGTTTTTTCTTTTTGTTAACTTTGAGTGTTTGCCCATTATCACCTTTTCTTGTAATTATTACATTTACACTCGCTAATCTTACATCCTTATTGTCATTGTACCTTGGGTTATGAAGATTTCCACGCAGGTCGCTTTAGCAGCCTCCGTGGCGATGTTAGTACAAGCCCCAAAATAGGGGATGTGCTGACTGAAGCTGCAAATGTGCTGTTGCCTCCTGCCTGGACTTCATTTGTTGCTTCCCAAATCATGCCTATCTTTTGATTTGGTTAATGTTACACCGTACTGATGATTGCCAAATAGCATGAAACACGCGTATGCGGTTACTAGGTTTTTCATTTTGCTAATTTTGAGTGCTTATGTCCATTATCACCTTTTCTTGTAAATACATTTTTCTACTCCTATACTAGTGACATACCTATTAAGTAACGGTTTAGGTCATAAGTAAGTGTTAAGAACACTGACACGTAATGACTGACACGTAATGACTGGCACGTAATAAAAAAAATACATATCTGTTCTTAATTAAACCTAACCAACATACTAATTGTTGTCTGTCATATAATCAGAAGTATAGTTTATCTATTATAATAGTTTTTCTTTCGTCGAAGAAAAATTATAGTACAAAACTCGAGTTGTACGCTTATTACATACTCGTGAAATTACGGCACTCGCCGCTGCGCGGCTCGTGCGCAACTTTTCCACCCATACGGAATAAGCTGTTTAGAACTCTCGCTATGTAATATACTATTACACTCACTAATCTTACATCCAAGTACTTACATACCGAAGTATGTATTTTTTTACAATTTGCGCGACTAGCTTTTTGATTTCAAAATTTGGCATTGAATTACCTTAACGAAAACCTAAACTTACTTTATTCATTTCAGTACCTACATGGCTTAAATAAAAGCTTGTTTTTAAAAAGGCTTTATTTTTATTTTATTTTGTGCTTTTTAGTATTTTTTCATTCCCATGGTAAATAAATTTTGTCCGCCATCTCGGGGCCTCCGCCATATCGGATTTAGTATGACATCTTTCACGTTATCCTTTTCTACTAGTCAAATCCTTTCATTTCATACCCATGTCAAGGAGGTTGTCAAGAAATAGGAAATTGGCCATCTTGGGGCGGTCGTCATATTGAATTTAGTATGGCATCACTTATTTTACGTTTTTTCCCTTTCATTTTTTGGTATCAATATCAAGGTTGTTATAAAATAAAAAAGGTAATCCGCCACTTGGAGCGGCGGCCATTTTGAAAAATTATATTATTGGGTTTGTTCCAGAACAAACTGGTTCAGAACTATTGTTCGAACAAAGCTATTGAGTATACGATTTTAGTCTCACCAGCACTAAAAGTGTGTGCAAAATTTCAGCTCAATCGGTCGGCTGGAAGAGGTTTAGAATTCACTTGAAAGATTTGACCCATACATAAGTAAGGACTAACAATGTTTAGTTCAGCTATGATACTAACATACTAACAGGTAAAGTTGAATAGAAGTTTATATACAAAAAAAATCAGGTTAAAGCAAAGTTTAATTTTTACATTTTTATATTTTAGCATATATTTAGTTTTTGATTTTTTTATTTATAAGAGCCTAAAATCAAACGACCGGTTTCATTTATTTTTTAGTTTCAATCTCAAGATAACTACAAAATAAAAAATCATATTCTAAAGTCTATCCAAGTTACAGCGGCAGTAGATATAAACAAAGTCGCATGACCGCATTGCGATCGATTACCAGGTTCTGACTAATATGATATTCCCAGTGGCTTGTATTTCTGAACTAATTCTTTTAGAAGTTCTAAAAATTGTGTTTTTACCTTTCGTGGATCTTTATAAATTTCCTTAAATTAAGTAGCAAAATAAATTTACAGAATATACTGCTCGCGATCCGATCTAAAATATGCAGGAAACTCGACTGAGGGAAGAGCCGTCCTTGCATTCTGCTCGCCGCGTAAACACTTGACATTTTATGACGGCCAGACCAATAAGAGAATAGGTCACGTGGTGGCCAATGTTTTGATCCACTGCCTCTGTAACTTGGATAGACTTTAGATGTGCTTACCCTTGTTGTAACTGCCATGTCATGTAACGACAAATTGACGACTTTTGACACCAGTATGTGATGGCTTTTCCAGTCTGGCACTGGCAACATTGCTACTAAGTCTGTCCCAAACGCAGGCGGTGTCTAGTGTCTAGTCTAATAACTAAAACTAAACAGTTGTTACATTGCTGATATTCGGGAAACGCGTATTTCTTGTCGTGGCGCGTCCGGCCGGAATTCTTCCCTGCAACTGGTGGCTGCAGTACTTCGAAATGTGACAGTTATTCAGGCACTGTTTCCTGAGTATCCAACCTAAAAATCACTCTTGGACCGCTATTATAGAGCTCGCAATAGAGATGGTTTCTTACCTATTGTTAGCAAAGAAAAACATTGATAAAAGTTGCAGATAAAAAAGTTATCTACAATCTTGCTTTATGAATTTCTTTTATAATTTTATTATGTTACAAAAAATAAAAAGTTACAAAAAAGAAGAAAACTTGTAGGGAAATATATTATCTATAGCTACTGCTTTTGTTGACACATTTTTTTGTTTAAAAAATAAATAAAAATATAGATAATATAATTCCCTACAAGTTTTCTTCTTTTTTGTAACTTTTTATTTTTTGTAACATAATAAAATTATAAAAGAAATTCATAAAGCAAGATTGTAGATAACTTTTTTGTGTGATCTTTTGATTAGATACAACAACAACAACAACAGGGGAGCCAAACGAGAACTACGGTTCCACCTACCGAAGGTGCTGTGCGGGAACTTCAGCCAGCGTTCACTCAGGCGGGATTACAACGACGACGCATGAAATGGACTGGGTCCATGAATGAATCGATTATGCGTATTTTTTACAAGGTGACAAACTTAGGACAAGAGATGATCGGCTACCGACAACAACTACATACCGAGTTCTGCAGGGAGTTTCCACACATGCAAGTGTGAACAAACAGTGTCAGATCAGTATCGAACTATTCTACGAAATAACCGAATTCCAGAAACGCGAATTAACGGTAAGTTGAGCTAGAGATCCATGGCGAACACATAGACATGGACAACAACAACAGGGAAATTCAAGTGCCTGGACAACAACAAGAAACCGGAACGGCAGAACGAACAACTGAGAATCGGGAAATTCAAGTGCCTGGACCACAACAAGAAGCCGAAACGGCAGGACGAACAAATGAGAATCGGGAATCAGTTAACAAAGAACACTTTGAAAGCCTAGACACACAGCTGAGAAGGGCAGTATTTCGATACGAAGGCACAGACCCACTGAGCAGACCACCGCTACCAAGATTAAATTCTTAGAGAAACTTGCAATCATGCTCGATATTATGATCATCACTGTAATGGGAGCCAAGATCCGGACGGCCCAAGAGCTAAGTTGTGCAACACCAGAACCATGAATGGCTCAATGGGAGAGGCAACTAAATCGGAAAATCGAGAGTCTCCGCAAAGACATAGGACAAGTAACGGAAAATATCAGAGGAGTTAGAACAAGAAAGATCCAGAGGGCGATGCAGGCAATAATGAGCCGCACCCAAGTGCATTCTCAGCGTGACCCCGCAAACATCACTGCTCAACAATATCTTGATACGTTAAAACAAAAACTTTCTGTAACAACAGGAAACGAGACAACAAACTCTTTGAACGATCAAAAAAAGGTTTCTACCGTACTTTGAATTCTAGCGCCGATGCCACAAATACGAGTTACCCTAGCAGAGAACAGGTTGGCGGTTTCTGGAGAAATCAACTTGCCACACCAGGCCCATGCAATGTCAGTGCAAACTGGATCAGTGAAGAACGCGAGATGGGCCGGAACTATAGCCAGATGCAACACGAGCAATTCACAACCGCTGAGGTCTCCGATGTCATCAAGAATTCCCACAACTGGAAGGCACCAGGTCCAGATCATCTCCAAAATTATTGGACTAAGAAGTTGTGGTGCACGCATGAACAAATAACTACCTTAATTAATGAAGTCTTGCTCGATCCTCTGAAAATGCCATTGTTTCTTACACAGGGTGCAACCTACCTGTTACCAAAAGACCAGCGGAATACGGATAACCCTGCCAAGTACCGCCCAATAACCTGCTTGCCTACGCTGTACAAGATAATCACTTCTTGCCTTACCCAGCGAATATATGCTCACTGCGAGCGGAACAACATCATGGCAATGCAGCAGAAGGGCTGCGCGAAGGGCGCAATGGGATGCAAAGAGCAACTCATCATAGATTCTGTCATCTGCAACCAGGCTCATTCCAAGCAACGAAACCTCTACATGGCTTATGTGGACTACAAAAAAGCATTTGATTCCGTACCCCACGAGTGGCTCACAGATATCTTAAAGCTGTATAAAATATATCATCATACATTTTCCTTTTTAGAACACGTTATGACAACCTGGCGCACTAAGATACAGCTCAGAACCGCAAGCAGTAACATCGAGACCGACACAATCAACATCCGAAGAGGGATTTTCCAAGGAGATTCACTCAGTCCACTGTGGTTCTGCATGGCGATGAACCCTCTATCACATCGGTTGAACTCTACAAAATACGGCTTCGCTATCAAAAGCAACAGCGCAGAAGAGATCAAGTTGAATCACCTATTATATATGGATGATTTAAAACTGATGGCCGCAACCAAGAACCAACTAACGCAAATGCTTAAACTTGCAGAGTTCTCCAGGGATATCGGATTGCAGTTTGGACTGGACAAGTGCCGCACCCTTAACATCGTCCGGGAAAAGCTCGAACAAGGCACACACGAGATGCAGGAGATCGAAGCAATGAGCATAATAGATACATACAAGTATCTCGGGATGAAGCAAGCTCAAAGGATAGACCATCGAACAATGAAGACCGATTTAACGAATGAATTCATCAAGAGAATAAGACAAGTAGTGCGAACTGATCTTAACAGCAGGAATTTGCTTAAGGCCCTAAACACATATGCATGCTCTGTACTCAGCTATTCGCTCGGAGTAGTGAATTGGAGCAAGACGGACATCAACAACCTGAGTAGAGATACTAAGAGAGCACCAGACCAGACTTGTCGAAACCTGTCTGGTCTGGTACTCTCCTAGGTTTTGACCGTCTCCCCACTCTCTGCCCACTCCTATTAAAACAGCTAAATAGGAGAGGTTCAACTAAGATCTCATCAGACACGCAGATCATTTACAACATGTCCTTCTTAAATAGTTTAAACAATTTGCTGGTGAAAAATCTGGTGAATGTTCGGGATTTGGAAGTAAATAAAAAATTTGAGATCCAGTGTTTTAAGAGAATAAATACCAAGTTTGGGGAAAAGGTAGTGGCGGAATTTGCCGACTTCAAGACTATCCTGCCTCAGCGTTTTACGGAGCAATTAACTCGAGAGCGAATTGACGATTTGAATGGTGACAAAAGGTATTTTTTAACAAGCTTGGGGCCCGTCGGCAAGACTACAAATATTATATTTTCTGAAGCATGAGCGAGAGACTGCGGCGATATATGGAGGCACTCGAAGAGCTGAGACGCTTGATTATTATGTATGAACTAACTAAAAAGTTTAGAAATGTAAAATTGTAAAAATAAAAAATATTATTTGTTTGTGTGTTTTTTATTTCTCTAAGAGGGTGTGATTGAATAAACTTGTGTCAATCCAATGCCGGTTGTTAGGCAATTTTGCTTCAATTATGTCCGGACACAAATATTCTGACAATTTAAACAGCAAAACATAAAAAATTGACTAGTGAATTATCCAGCGAGAAAATATTCTACATAATATCCAATTGGGCAATTGCTCAAGTCGGTCCTCCAAATTTCTCGAATATGCGTTTTTCCAAAATATTGTTTGTGTTTTTTACTTCGGATTTGAGGGGTATATCGATTGGTTTGATGCCGAGGGGTGAGAAAATATTGTCTGTGTTTTTTACTTCGGATTTGAGGGGTATATCGATTGGTTTGATGCTGAGGGGTGAGAGGTTCGACCAACAGAGAAGTAAAAAATTCTAGAGTTTTAAGAGGATAAATATTAACACGTTGACTGCCATGTGTATATATATTATGCACAGATTGGTCTGGTGCTGCGGGTCGATCAACAGAGAAGTAAAAAATTCGAGAGTTTTAAGAGGATAAATATGAACACGTTGACTGCCATGTGTATATAATATTATGCATAGATTCGTCTGCTGCTGCGGTTCGATTAACAGAGAAGTAAAAAATTCGAGATTTTTAAGAGGATAAATATTAACACGCCTTGTGTATATATATTATGCACAGATTGGTCTGCTGCTGCGGTTCGATCAACAGAGGAGTAAAAAATTCGAGACTTTTAAGAGGATAAATATTAACACGTTGACTGCCATGTGTATATATATTATGCACAGATTGGTCTGGTGCTGCGGGTCGATCAACAGCGAAGTAAAAAATTCCAGAGTTTTAAGAGGATAACTATTAACACGCCTTGTGTATATTATGCACGGGTCTGGTTCTGCGGTTCGACCAGGTAAAAAATTCGAGAGTCTTAAGAGGATAGTGGTTGTCGAATTTGCATGAAAAAAATTTGTGTGAAAATTATGTGTTTTTTACTACCCAATAATGGCTTTCAGGCTGCGGCCATGGAGGCAATGTCTGAGAAGCATGATTATGAGCGAAATAAAAAGTTTAAATTATGAAAATATTTGTTAATAATAGTTAAAATAGTCCTCAAGTTGTGTGAATTTCAGATGATAGAACTTGTCAGGAAAAAATCAATACTACGGCAGAGCGCCCATAATCGGCCGCCGTAGGGCTCCGCATCATAAACCCTCTAAAGGGGCCATTTACCGCAAAGGATTGCTTCAAGAATTTTGTCTGAAGTTTTAAACGTGGGAATATGTCGCGTATTTAGTTTTTCTACATAGATGATTTTAATTTGGTCTGTAGTACCATGATTGTTTAAATCTAAAAAATAACTTATTATTTGTTACATGAGTAGTACCATGATGGTTTAAATCTAAAAATAACTTGTTTATTATTAATGAGTAGCACCGTGATTAAATCTAAAAAATAACTTTATATAGCTAACGCCCTCTGGGTGCCAGCGTCTGCTTTACTAGTCGAGAAATTTTAACCGTTACTAATGGCGGGTGGCTTTCTATTGAGACTATTCGAGCGCCGGTATTTTGTATTCTTTTTTCTTCCTCGGTCCGCCAGATGGGTCTAGTGTGCAACTTCCCGACACGAGCTTGTTTGAAATAGATAAGTTCTTGTCCTGGACCTCTCAACGGTCGAGCTGGGGTTCAAAAGGTACAGCACTATTAGATATTAGTCAGTTATCAAGGAACCCCAATCAGCTCCCCGCCCCTTCTCCGTCACAATTCCGTCCGATCTGTACAGTTCCGGAAGGAATGGTCTGTCGGTTGGGGAACCGCCACCCTTTTTTTGGGTGGCGGTGGTGGTTATTAAAAGCTCGAACCCCCCGCGCGAGGCTCGGCAATAATGTATCTGCTAGATCCAGCTCTATGTTAAAAATGTTCGATCTAATGAAGTAAACATTTTTGCAGTCCTATTGGACTCTAAGTATATCCTGACTCGAAATATAACAGTCACATTCAAACAGGATTATGCAATAACTTTTTTCAAGTATATCAGGTATATCATCCAGTATATTGTCCGGCTACGGCACGTGCCAAGCAGAGGATATTACCTAGACCCATAGACCTTACTCTCCCTTCAAGATTTATGACTTGGCAATTATAGCT
This sequence comes from Pseudeuparius sepicola, assembly GCA_963920635.1. Lineage (NCBI taxonomy): Eukaryota > Metazoa > Arthropoda > Insecta > Coleoptera > Anthribidae > Pseudeuparius > Pseudeuparius sepicola. The sequence goes on from OY987305.1 coordinate 28,539,651, forward strand.
TCTTCGGTACAATAAGGTACGTGATAAATATTCTTGGCGATAAAAACCTTAACACGTTGAGTGTTGAACTTGCCCAACGCGCCATGTGCATATTCAGGCAGTGCTTTATGTCAGGCTGCGTAATGTACATATGTACCGTGCAGGAATCTGATGGTGCGGCATGGAATTAACACCATCTTAGTTGGTGATATCTTACTATTTTGATTTTTGTTAGATATTAGCTGTGGTAATATAAATAACTAAATACAGGGAAATAAATGAACTGCGGTGGTGGTTAAAAAAGCACGAACCCCTCGCGCGAGGCTCGGCAATAATGTATCTGCTAGATCCAGCTCTATGTTAAAAATGTTCGATCTTATTATTTTGTCAGTTTAGAAATCCTACTCTCCATTCAATATTAAAAACTTGATTTTCAAACAAATTATAAAAGGAGCGTGCACGCTTAGATTCCCTGACTTAGAATAAAATTTAAAAGATTTGTTATACAATTTCGAATCTGACGCTGAACTTAATCTACTTGAAGTATTTTTTTCAAAATATGAAGATAGTCAAATTCTAAACACATTTGCAAGTGATCATCACATGTTTGAATACACAATGTATTATTTCAAATGTTGGATCTAATATAAAAAAGTAAAAATTTTGACAGTTTACCTAATAGCACAGAATAAATAGCTTTGCAACAGAAGCCTCCTTACGGACATGTATCAAAAATAAGCGAGTCTCCATTTCAATTTACAGAAAGACAAACAGTATATTAATCATAAATTTGGTTCTAATACAATCTCTTTGCTATGTAGATTAAGGTAAAATCGAATAAAATGCAAATTATTCATGACTTTAGAAGATATTTCACTAAAAAGCGAGTCTCCTTTTGACACATGTCGCTAAGAAATTGTCTGTATTACTCGTTAGTCTGTGCTAATAGGACCTCCCAACTCGATAATCCAGCTATAAAAGTCGCATTCAGGATTATGCTTTTTCAATATCCAGGTATATCATCGCGGCACGTGCCGCAGAGGGTATTAGACCTATAGACCTGTAATTATTATTCTCACTTCAAGATTTATGACTTAGCAATTATAGCTTCTTCGGTACAATAAGGTATAATAACGTATTCGAAGTTCTCGGATTGTAGCACCGTGTATGTTTAACATTAATAGGAAACTTAGCATAATAAAATACAGTAAAATTTTTTAATTATTTATTAATGAAAAATATTCTTATTCTAATTTTGTCTCATATACAAGAGGATTGAAGCAAACTTTAATTTTAGAATCTATGCAATTTGAGTTCGATGTTGTCGATATTTATAATCGAATTTAAATAATTACAACCTATTAAGTCTCACACATCACAAGTTTTACACAATTTGTATGCAAAACCTTGTATGAATGTATGCAAAACCTTGAAAGTCGCAAAAATTGGACGCAACTCGCAAGCAACGCAAGATGTATGCAAATCCTTGAGAGACGCAAAAATTGGACTTGCAAGCTGTATATATAGTACGCAATTAAAAGACATTTGACCTACCTTGAAACCTAATGGACATTTTTTCGACTTTTAAGTGTTAACTACTATAGTTACTTTTCGAAAGAGAGAGTACCTGCGAGCTGTTTCAACAAACTGAGCGGTATAATACATGTAAAAAATTATAAGTTAAAGTTTAAGCTTAGGAATCATTCATAATATAGCAATTTTCCGATTATGAATTCATACTTGCAAAAACATCTTAGTTTGAGGGAAGAGTCGCGTATAAACATAATAAGTACCACATACCCACCAAATATTTCACCAAAATTGTCATATTTTCTCACCTGTTGTGTGGAGAAATAAACAAAACATCATAGCCTCAAGGGAGCCGAAGACCCTGTGTAATTTCTGAAACTAAGTATCCAGTTGTGCCATCAAAGTTTTCTTCTTCTTAAAATAAGCTACGTTTTTGCTAAATTTGTTTTTTATATTGTGCCGATTTGCAGCTGTCTACTGACACATCTTTACGTTTTAGGACGCAAAATCGCGGTACTAAAAATCATCCTGTATAGAAAAGTTGATCGGTTAAAGTTACAAAAACAGATTCTAAAAACAATAATATGAATGTTACACATCCAGATCCTGACGTTTCAAAACTTAAACAGACGTTAAACAAAAATTGAAATGAGTTTCTATAGTCTACTTGTCTTGGAAATTTGTAAATAATAGTAAAATCTTTTTTCATCCTAGGCGTTTGTAAGGCAAAATACTAACCATACAGTATGCGCAGGGAAAATGTAAGACCTGTGATACCTAGAATATATGTTTTATGGTAGAATTATGGTGTATTGAACTTATTCGTTTCCCAAAGCACCACATGTTTCATACAAGCTGGCGGTACAACTTTTTGATGCAGGTGAAAGCGACGTTAATCTAGAACGATCCAATTGCTATTGTATTATTTTTTGGACAAAATTTATGACGGCTTTACACTATCAGGTGAAGGGTACCCCTTCAGACGTATTGCCCACCATAAAGCATGTCACAAAAGTATATTGTCCGTTTTAGAAAGTCCAAACATCCCCAAAGCGAGCTGTTTAAATATTAAATCATTTAGAATATACAGGCAATTTGTAGATATACATGTATCCTTTTTCCCTTAACTCGAGGTGCTTAGGTATAAACTTCAATAACTCTATGCAAAAAAACATGTATATTTGCTACATATGCAGCATTTCGTACTCTAACTCGAGGTAATTATAAGACATATTTTTATTAAGATAGAAATGAACCCTACAGAAAAATTTAGAACAAAATTCCTAAAATATAAACTAACCTCAGATGCTTTTAACTGAAAAAATCTTTGCTGTGTAGAAGAAGTTGTAACAAACAACATACTTATAAAATATACTCTCAATTCATACAAAACCATCTATTTTTTAACATGTTGACTGTCATGTGCATATATGCACAGACAACTTGCACGCCATTTGTATATTCACAGCGCTTTATGTCAGACCGCGTAATGTGCATACCGTGCATTTCTTATGGGGAATCTGTTGACATGTGATTAACACCATCTTAGTTGGTCTCGTGATATCTTACCATTTACGTTTTTGTTACAAATTTTCAACTTTTAATTTCAGTCTATAAGATATTTATTCTTGTAAATAACTAAATACAGGAAAATAAATGTACTGCAATATTCCCCTTTCAAGTTATATTTTCTGTCGACAAGTTTTATGCAAAAGTAAATAATGTTGGCAACAAAAAATGGCTTTTCTGGTAACAAAAAATGTTTTTCTACATAGATTGACATAGAAATATACCTACTGTATACAAACAAAAAGATTATTTTAATTTTGAATTGTGAACAGTAAAAACACATTCCACACAAATCGCTGGACTTCCTGAACAAGCTGGACGTACGTAGAGAGAACTTGCTTACTGTGAGCTATAGCGTATTTTCTGTCATGGTCTTTTGCATGCTTTTTATAACAAAACTTACATCGGTGTCTATTTTCTGATGTCTGCTTTTTATGATCTGTATTGTTTTCTTCTGGGATCGGTTGTTTATTACTCTCCAATAATAGCATGCAAAGTATTTCTCTAAAAGTTGTAATCTGCATAGATGAATTATTAACAACTTTGTACAAATGCCAAGCATTTACCAGCGATATTTCTGTCAATACCTCTACGGCTATCTTACGAAACCATTTTACCGACCTATGCAATGAAGTAGAATATGAAGACATTTGGTCAGCCACATATATGTATGGTTTTGCAGAATTATAGGCACAAATAGCTGTTGCCTTCATTGGGATACCTTCTCTGGCAGGAGCTTCTGTTAATTCATCACCATTATTAGCTACTGGCATGCCATCTGTTTTCTCAAATCCACAATAAACTTTTAGATGATATGTGTAACCACCTTTTATGCACAATTTAAAAACTTTAAAGTTAAACTTGTGTCTCTTTCCTTTCACATATTGTTTGAAAGATATTGGATCACGGAACGGTACCATGCTTTCATCAATACAAATATTTTCTGCAGGAACCATACAAACTTTAATGTTTTTATTTATAACGTCGATAAGTGGTTGTATTTTATAAAGTCTGTCTGCAGGAGGACATTCTTTATTGTTTGAAAAATGCCACATTTGCAATAGTATTTCAAAACGATTTCTTGGTATCTGTTTCGAAATTTGATTTGCATAAAGAGCAGATCGACTCCAGTAATCTTTCAAAGTAGGTTTTCGGTCCAGTCCCATCCAAATAATTATTCCCAGAAACATTTTCATTTCAGCTGCATTCGTAGGTATCCAGTTATTGAGTCTTGATTTTCTTCCTATACTGTTATCATCAATTTTCTCGACAATCTTCTGCTCGGCATAGATATTAGTTTGTTGCGCCATTAACTCAAAAACTTCTTCAGTCGCAATTTTTAAGAAACAATCCAATTCATTAAGACCTCTAAGTTCCTTTTTAAGATCTACAGGTATATCGACAGGTACATCAAATGCAAAATCTTTAAATTTTCTTTAAATGGGTCCCCAGCTGGCTACGTTCGGTATATCATCAATATCCTCGGTATCGGAGAGAGAACTTGAATCTGAGCTACTGCTACTTACTGTATTTGAAGTTAAAGGAACGGATTGCCTAATATCAACTTTCTGTTTCTTTCTTTCGTGGTACTTGTTGCCCTGACTCTGAACCACTACTTTCACTTTCTTGCACATATTCCGGATCGCCATCAGAGTCGGCGGCAAACGGCTCTTCATCACTTATGTCACAGTCCTTCAAACATTCTTCCATTAGTACTTCTAACCTTCTTATTTTCTTTTCTTGACTTGCGAGCGACATGACCACTACTAATAAGTTATTAGTAACTAATAACTGCCGATAGAACCAACAATACGACGATTTTACTGGCAACAATACGACGATTTTACTGTCACGTGTAAACGTCAAACACACGTCTATACATCTCACGCTAACAGCCCACTCTGACTTGGCGCAATCGTTGAAGGTCGTCAACGGTATTGACGACAGGGCTGTACTTTACCTGTTTACAAGGTGTATTTGAAATTTGAAATGATTTAATCAGGCGCCATGTGCATATATTTTATGCACACTTCTATTGCATACTATAAGTATAAATTTGTATTCAGTCTTAAACTATTTTGCTCCCAAAACGTAAAAATAAATAAAATTTTCAATAAAACTACGAGTACTTCGGCGCAGCGGACCCGATCACGAAATTCGCTTTGGCAGTCAACATGTTAAAAAATAATGGATGTGACTTTCTAAAACTGACAATAATATCAAAGTCTAGAGAATACTCTCTAGACTTTGATAATATGTCTACTTTTGTTAACTAGGCATGTTTTATGGGGGTCAATACGTCTGAAGCGATACCCCCTTTTTACCTAATAGTGTAAAGCCGTCGGTATCATAGATTTTGTCCAAAAATAATACAATAGCAATTGGATCGTTCTAGATTAGCAAATGCCGCTTTCACCTACTTCAAAAAGTTGTAATATACAGGGTACCGCCAGCGTGTGACAAGAAATATGAGTTTAAAACATGTGGTGCTTTGGAAAGCGATGGAAAATTACCGTGCTTAACAAGTGGGTCAATCTCACGAAAATACACCTTTTTAATTCTACCATAAAACATATATTCTAGGTATTTTACGATGGGTCTCACATTTTACCTGTTTTATTGCGGGTTACAAATACTTCTGTATGGTTAGAATTTTGCCGGATTTTACGAACGGCTAGGATGAAAAAATAAAGATTTTACAAGTATTATTTACAAAATTTCCATAATATGTTGTAAAAGAGAGACACATATAATTCAGTTGTTCTCTACAACAGTCTAAATAATGAAATAAAAATAAGCGGATCCACATTCATGTTCAAACAAAAACTTAAAAGACATCTTTTGAAAGCGCAAACCTCTTGGTTCTCACTACATCATTATCTATGCAGACACATTGAATTTATAACGAATTTACCTTTACTTAATTAATAAGAATGTTTCATAGTTTTATACCTGTTTAAGTTAATTTAATATTATCATGTATTGGGGTTAGACGTAAGAGTAGCATCATGCTAAATCTCATCCCCTAATCTAGTAAGTAGTTTATTATTATTATTAAGTAGACTATAGAAACTCGTTACAATTTTTGTTTAAACCCGGGCACCGCGGGAGGCCGCTCCGGCGGTTGGTCCTGTACTTAAAAAAGTATATTGGATTTATACACTGGGCTCGTCGAATGGCACACAAGTAGAAACTATCCGAACTGAATAACAATAGTCTATACTATCTGTTAATGAATGCCATCTTCTATCTGAATGTGGTTCTTGATTCTGAGATAAAATGCATAGACAATAGATCTTTCTAGAGAAAAACATAAGTATAATTTGGGAACTATTAACAGAAATCTGTATACGGGAAAGAGCAATTCGTGGTAAATATGATAACTAATGCATAGTGAAACGTCAGGATCTGGATGTGTAACATTCATATTATTGTTTTTAGAATCTGTTTTTGTAACTTTAACCGATCAACTTTTCTATACAGGATGATTTTTTAGTACCGCGATTTTGCGTCCTAAAACGTAAAGATGTGTCAGTAGACAGCTAAGTGATGCTGCAAATCGGCACAATATAAAAAACAAATTTAGCAAAAACGTAGCTTATTTTAAGAAGAAGAAAACTTTGATGGCACAACTGGATACTTAGTTTCAGAAATTACACAGGGTCTTCGGTTCCCTTGAGGCTATGATGTTTTGTTTATTTCTCCACACAACAGGTGAGAAAATATGACAATTTTGGTGAAATATTTGGTGGGTATGTGGTACTTATTATGTTTATACGCGACTCTTCCCTCAAACTAAGATGTTTTTGCAAGTATGAATTCATAATCGGAAAATTGCTATATTATGAATGATTCCTAAGCTTAAACTTTAACTTATAATTTTTTACATGTATTATACCGCTCAGTTTGTTGAAACAGCTCGCAGGTACTCTCTCTTTCGAAAAGTAACTATAGTAGTTAACACTTAAAAGTCGAAAAAATGTCCATTAGCTTTCAAGGTAGGTCAAATGTCTTTTAATTGCGTACTATATATACAGCTTGCGAGTCCAATTTTTGCGTCTCTCAAGGATTTGCATACATCTTGCGTTGCTTGCGAGTTGCGTCCAATTTTTGCGACTTTCAAGGTTTTGCATACATTCATACAAGGTTTTGCATACAAATTGTGTAAAACTTGTGATGTGTGAGACTTAATAGGTTGTAATTATTTAAATTCGATTATAAATATCGACAACATCGAACTCAAATTGCATAGATTCTAAAATTAAAGTTTGCTTCAATCCTCTTGTATATGAGACAAAATTAGAATAAGAATATTTTTCATTAATAAATAATTAAAAAATTTACTGTATTTTATTATGCTAAGTTTCCTATTAATGTTAAACATACACGGTGCTACAATCCGAGAACTTCGAATACGTTATTATACCTTATTGTACCGAAGAAGCTATAATTGCTAAGTCATAAATCTTGAAGTGAGAATAATAATTACAGGTCCTCTGCGGCACGTGCCGCGATGATATACCTGGATATTGAAAAAGCATAATCCTGAATGCGACTTTTATAGCTGGATTATCGAGTTGGGAGGTCCTATTAGCACAGACTAACGAGTAATACAGACAATTTCTTAGCGACATGTGTCAAAAGGAGACTCGCTTTTTAGCGAAATATCTTCTAAAGTCATGAATAATTTGCATTTTATTCGATTTTACGTTAATCTACATAGCAAAGAGATTGTATTAGAACCAAATTTATGATTAATATACTGTTTGTCTTTCTGTAAATTGAAATGGAGACTCGCTTATTTTTGATACATGTCCGTGAGGAGGCTTCTGTTGCAAAGCTATTTATTCTGTGCTATTAGGTAAACTGTCAAAATTTTTACTTTTTTATATTAGATCCAACATTTGAAATAATACATTGTGTATTCAAACATGTGATGATCACTTGCAAATGTGTTTAGAATTTGACTATCTTCATATTTTGAAAAAAATACTTCAAGTAGATTAAGTTCAGCGTCAGATTCGAAATTGTATAACAAATCTTTTAAATTTTATTCTAAGTCAGGGAATCTAAGCGTGCACGCTCCTTTTATAATTTGTTTGAAAATCAAGTTTTTAATATTGAATGGAGAGTAGGATTTCTAAACTGACAAAATAATAAGATCGAACATTTTTAACATAGAGCTGGATCTAGCAGATACATTATTGCCGAGCCTCGCGCGAGGGGTTCGTGCTTTTTTAACCACCACCGCAGTTCATTTATTTCCCTGTATTTAGTTATTTATATTACCACAGCTAATATCTAACAAAAATCAAAATAGTAAGATATCACCAACTAAGATGGTGTTAATTCCATGCCGCACCATCAGATTCCTGCACGGTACATATGTACATTACGCAGCCTGACATAAAGCACTGCCTGAATATGCACATGGCGCGTTGGGCAAGTTCAACACTCAACGTGTTAAGGTTTTTATCGCCAAGAATATTTATCACGTACCTTATTGTACCGAAGAAGCTATAATTGCCAAGTCATAAATCTTGAAGGGAGAGTAAGGTCTATGGGTCTAGGTAATATCCTCTGCTTGGCACGTGCCGTAGCCGGACAATATACTGGATGATATACCTGATATACTTGAAAAAAGTTATTGCATAATCCTGTTTGAATGTGACTGTTATATTTCGAGTCAGGATATACTTAGAGTCCAATAGGACTGCAAAAATGTTTACTTCGTTAGATCGAACATTTTTAACATAGAGCTGGATCTAGCAGATACATTATTGCCGAGCCTCGCGCGGGGGGTTCGAGCTTTTAATAACCACCACCGCCACCCAAAAAAAGGGTGGCGGTTCCCCAACCGACAGACCATTCCTTCCGGAACTGTACAGATCGGATGGAATTGTGACGGAGAAGGGGCGGGGAGCTGATTGGGGTTCCTTGATAACTGACTAATATCTAATAGTGCTGTACCTTTTGAACCCCAGCTCGACCGTTGAGAGGTCCAGGACAAGAACTTATCTATTTCAAACAAGCTCGTGTCGGGAAGTTGCACACTAGACCCATCTGGCGGACCGAGGAAGAAAAAAGAATACAAAATACCGGCGCTCGAATAGTCTCAATAGAAAGCCACCCGCCATTAGTAACGGTTAAAATTTCTCGACTAGTAAAGCAGACGCTGGCACCCAGAGGGCGTTAGCTATATAAAGTTATTTTTTAGATTTAATCACGGTGCTACTCATTAATAATAAACAAGTTATTTTTAGATTTAAACCATCATGGTACTACTCATGTAACAAATAATAAGTTATTTTTTAGATTTAAACAATCATGGTACTACAGACCAAATTAAAATCATCTATGTAGAAAAACTAAATACGCGACATATTCCCACGTTTAAAACTTCAGACAAAATTCTTGAAGCAATCCTTTGCGGTAAATGGCCCCTTTAGAGGGTTTATGATGCGGAGCCCTACGGCGGCCGATTATGGGCGCTCTGCCGTAGTATTGATTTTTTCCTGACAAGTTCTATCATCTGAAATTCACACAACTTGAGGACTATTTTAACTATTATTAACAAATATTTTCATAATTTAAACTTTTTATTTCGCTCATAATCATGCTTCTCAGACATTGCCTCCATGGCCGCAGCCTGAAAGCCATTATTGGGTAGTAAAAAACACATAATTTTCACACAAATTTTTTTCATGCAAATTCGACAACCACTATCCTATTAAGACTCTCGAATTTTTTACCTGGTCGAACCGCAGAACCAGACCCGTGCATAATATACACAAGGCGTGTTAATAGTTATCCTCTTAAAACTCTGGAATTTTTTACTTCGCTGTTGATCGACCCGCAGCACCAGACCAATCTGTGCATAATATATATACACATGGCAGTCAACGTGTTAATATTTATCCTCTTAAAAGTCTCGAATTTTTTACTCCTCTGTTGATCGAACCGCAGCAGCAGACCAATCTGTGCATAATATATTTACACAAGGCGTGTTAATATTTATCCTCTTAAAAATCTCGAATTTTTTACTTCTCTGTTAATCGAACCGCAGCAGCAGACGAATCTATGCATAATATTATATACACATGGCAGTCAACGTGTTCATATTTATAATCTTAAAACTCTCGAATTTTTTACTTCTCTGTTGATCGACCCGCAGCACCAGACCAATCTGTGCATAATATATATACACATGGCAGTCAACGTGTTAATATTTATCCTCTTAAAACTCTAGAATTTTTTACTTCTCTGTTGGTCGAACCTCTCACCCCTCAGCATCAAACCAATCGATATACCCCTCAAATCCGAAGTAAAAAACACAGACAATATTTTCTCACCCCTCGGCATCAAACCAATCGATATACCCCTCAAATCCGAAGTAAAAAACACAAACAATATTTTGGAAAAACGCATATTCGAGAAATTTGGAGGACCGACTTGAGCAATTGCCCAATTGGATATTATGTAGAATATTTTCTCACTGGATAATTCACTAGTCAATTTTTTATGTTTTGCTGTTTAAATTGTCAGAATATTTGTGTCCGGACATAATTGAAGCAAAATTGCCTAACAACCGGCATTGGATTGACACAAGTTTATTCAATCACACCCTCTTAGAGAAATAAAAAACACACAAACAAATAATATTTTTTATTTTTACAATTTTACATTTCTAAACTTTTTAGTTAGTTCATACATAATAATCAAGCGTCTCAGCTCTTCGAGTGCCTCCATATATCGCCGCAGTCTCTCGCTCATGCTTCAGAAAATATAATATTTGTAGTCTTGCCGACGGGCCCCAAGCTTGTTAAAAAATACCTTTTGTCACCATTCAATTCGTCAATTCGCTCTCGAGTTAATTGCTCCGTAAAACGCTGAGGCAGGATAGTCTTGAAGTCGGCAAATTCCGCCACTACCTTTTCCCCAAACTTGGTATTTATTCTCTTAAAACACTGGATCTCAAATTTTTTATTTACTTCCAAATCCCGAACATTCACCAGATTTTTCACCAGCAAATTGTTTAAACTATTTAAGAAGGACATGTTGTAAATGATCTGCGTGTCTGATGAGATCTTAGTTGAACCTCTCCTATTTAGCTGTTTTAATAGGAGTGGGCAGAGAGTGGGGAGACGGTCAAAACCTAGGAGAGTACCAGACCAGACAGGATTCGACAAGTCTGGTCTGGTGCTCTCTTAGTATCTCTACTAACCTGCAGCGAAAAGTTAGGAAACTACTGACAAAAGCTCATAAACATCATCCCGTAGCGCCGTAGAAAGAACAACTCTGCCACGTCAACTAGGAGGAAGAGGATTGGCAGACCTCAGCAAGCAATTGAACCAGCAAATATTAATCTGCGAAATTATTTCCACAGGCAGGCCAACAGCTCCACACTACATATGGCTATATGCGGAGCAGACGTCTTAACACCGCTACGTCTGAGGGAACACGAGCATCAGAATCACCACCGAACCGACAATGATAAACTACAGATGTGGATGGAGAAGCCGCTGCACGGAAGGCATCCTAATGAGGTTAACCAGGAATATTTCGACAAGTTAGCGTCGAACTATTGGCTGGCCTCAGGACGAATGTTCCCCGAGACGGAAGGCTTCTTACTGGCCATACAAGATCAGGTTATACCAACCCGCAACTACCTAAAATTCATTGTAGGAGATGCAGCGGTAGTGGATGACAGATGCAGATACGAGTGCCAAATTTCAGAAACAATCCAGCACACAACAGGAGGATGTCAGATGTTCGCATCAACGGAATATAAGAAATGACACGATTCGGTTGCCAAAATGTTGCACCAGGAACTGGCGGAAAAACCATATGACAGCTACACACCGGAGCCTGTTCTTGAAAACAGAAACTACAAGATGTACTGGGATCGTACATTTCTGACAGATAACATGGCAGGGTCTCGTCCGAGCCAGATCCTTTTGGTATCCGGGATACCCGGGATCTGAGTGAATGTTCACCGTAGAGGGAGTGCGAATGCCTTTTGGCTAAGTCGATATTAATAATATTATTTCTCACCCTCACAATACTCCAAACTAGGAGTACCCCAGAAACAACCACATGGTTGTGAGGGGAGGGGGGCAATTACTATTATTTTGTCTTCGTTGCCATTTGCGGCTAGGGCCGACTTTTTTCCCGATAGAACTAGGATAGCATTCGCTCAAGTACAACCGAAAACCCTAGAAAACCGTAGTAATCCCAGTGAGTGTAGAACAATTAGTAAATCGCACGGGTAAAGCTATTTAGGAGCAACTCACATTTGTCCAGCGATCTTGGCCATGCGCCTGCCTCGACATCGGTTCGAACCAAGGTCGATCGAAGGCAGAAAACATTCAGTCTAAAAAGTCAGCGCCGGTACGAGCGACGCCACCGTGTATATAGGAATATATTTAAAAGAGATTATAGAAATTTGCCTCTCACGCCGTACGATATCAGGAGAGCCTGCATTTTTAATAAATGTTTTCGCCCTTTTAGTGATTAAAAAATACTTATTTCGGGAGAGAATTATTGTTAAAGTACGAAAGCAATGTCAAGAATTATGGGGCCCCTAAACCCGCGGGGCCCCGGAACAACGCACCGAATTGCTCTAGCATAGCTACGCCACTGAGCCTAATTATTCAAATAAGAAAATACTCGGATAAGATGGTATACGTTTGATTCGAAGGTGTTACATATTGTATTCTTCTGTGATGGCTTGTTTTAAATTATTCTTTACTAATAAAATCTATCGGGACCTAGCTGCCCAAATAAAACAATAATTTACGAGTTTGTCCTTATTTTCTTGATTGTAAAGCCTGGTTCATGTAGCAGCTTTATTTTATTATTTATGTTTTTGCTTTATGTTTTACTTTAAAGAAATGAAACACTCGTTCAGGCAGCTTACTTTTTAAAAATTATTTGCACATGCGAAATTTGAATCCACTCGAACTTGCTGCTAAATAGAGTTTTTCGCTTGGTGGAGTTCTCCTTGGTGATTGTAGTTAACAATACCTAGGTATAGCTTTTATTTGGCAAACAATTTTGTATTTCTTAACCTCGAATTGGCAATTTAACAAAACGAAGCGTGCGCAGTTCTAACTGCTTTAAGAATAATAAAGATTATAAAGAAAAAGTTAAAACTTCCCAATTTTTAAATAAAAGTAAAGGCAAAACATAAAGCAAAGTGTTGCCTGAACGCTTCTATTATTTTGCAATATGTTCAACTTTTAAAAGCATAAAGATAAAGTTGCTGCATACTATCATTCTTTAAATTTCCGCTGCCTAGGTACTTAAATAATCGGTAAAATGATAAAAAGTGATGTGTTTGTGAAATTATTTATGTGCGCGCATGAAGAAGGCAATAACCACCAGTTCGTGAGATAGCAAACCTATCAACAGGTACCTACCTAACTTTTGTTCCACTCTGAAATTAGACGACATCGCGCAATTCCAACGTTATTCCCCTCCATCGCCTAAAGGGAGGTAAGACCTCCCCGCTAAGCGCTTTCAGCAATATTCCAGCAGCGTTCATTAAGCACGGACAAAGATTGATTTGCCCCATTTGAGTAAACATTTGTGTTTTTTGACCTTATGGGGCTCCCCGATTACGTGGTTAAAATTAATGCATTGATGACCGATACACCCTGTATATTATGTGTTCCTAGCATAACATACAGCAGATTATGCTTGCTGCTATCTAACGGCCTTATTACATAATAATAATTATTATATTCGCCATACGCGTTTTGTACCTGTTTTTTAAATAAAATATGTAGTTTGAAACGGCTGTGTTCTTGCCCCTCCCTGAAAAAAATAGTAACTACTCCCATGCCTAGTGAAATGTGGCAACATATCTCTCCAGAAGTCACACTCACTGTGTGTTTTCAAGCATTATCATCGAGTTACACGGGTGATAAGGTTGATTTACCTTACGTTTTAAGCTTCGCCAATTTTTTTTGCATTTTTACTTTTAGTGGGCCTCCCCCAATATTTGGTTGACATTTTTACATAATGACTGATTTAGCTTTCTATATGAACTATTAGATAAGCTTTTATTCTTGTTGCAGTAAGAAATCACTTAATTTTATTATAAAATTAACTGACTATTCAACTTACCTGTACGGATGAGTAATCCTAATTTTAGTAGCTTGCCGTCGGATATAATATACCTACAGCTTGTAGTTTCACGTTTCTCATCTCATACCTATCGGTACTCTTTGTAAGAAAATCCAACCCCTTTTACTCATTCCGTTTTGCGGATATGCAAATTCCAAGCAGGGGTTGGGGTCCTCGGCATGGGTGTGCAGAACGGGCCCTCAGGGCCCGAGGTGCGGGTATGAGGCCCGCAACAAAACCGAAGTTCAAGGCCCAAGAGGGCCTTTCCAAGATTAAAAAGCGACAAACCTACTTCTGTAAAAACACTTATACCTTTTAAATACTAGGATCACGATCAAGAATATCACAAAAAGTATGAGTTTTGCGATTTGACACTGCCCTGCGCATGGCACTAAACGATCTATCTAATAAACTCGAAGAAAAAAAAATTAATTACATTATTTTAATAGAATTAAAAGCGGGCACTCTTTTTATGCGGCGGGCCCCCGAACGTCTCTGTGCGCTGCTGGCCCTCGGGAAAGGGTGAGATAATTATATCCGTTGGAAAGCTAGGAATATAAGTATACTTATTTAAAAGCATATTTGTATATTATAAAAATAATAATTATCAGTCAGTAATAGTTTGCAACAACCGATAAGTAAAACAACAATTAATTGAAATACGCAGAACACAATATTGAAAAAAAAAAGAAAAATTTAAAACAAGAATCTGAATACACATCTATCAACACTTACACCTCAATATATACCGATACGGCGTTTTAATAAGATTGTTTTGTCGCTATTGCCCCGTTTTCTAAAAATATTAGATAGGCGATAGATAACTTTATCGAAATACATACAGTTAAACAATCAGAATGAATGAATAATACACAACACTAACAAAAGTACGAACTTAATGCTAAATATTATTATTGATGTGACTGCTCATAGATGCAATTTTCTTATAATTAAGTGTAGAAAATATATATGTGTGTAGGATAATTATTATTAATATTATTAACAAAAGAAACACTTTCAACAAGGTATCGGGGGAAAGGCCATTACTGATTCTATACAAAAATATCATAGTGAAAGAAAACAGGCGCTGGTAAACAGAAAGCAGGTTCAAAGTGGATAACATCAATGATGTAGGTGTACAGCGATTGCACCCCAAGATTATCCGCATTCCTTGGTTTTCAAGTTTCTGCGATTGAGACAACTTGTTTATCTAAATTAAAATTGAACAGCACTGATGCACAATAATCAAAATGTAGCTGAATATTAGCTTTTTATTTAGCTTCCATCGAATAACGCCGGTGGCGAAGCTGAGTGGATGTTCTTTTATGGTTATAATGTTTCTATGAGATCCTAAGAATGTTTTATTAGGTACAATTAATATAAAAAGCTACGTCGACAGTCAACAGTCTATTTATTCTGTGATAGTAGAAACACAGAATTGTGGCTTTTCCATAAAGTAAAGAAATAGTGGATACCTATACACCAGTTGTAACCTATTTTGACGTGAGTCTTTTGCGACTTTTATTTATATTTTCTGATTTTTTCGGAAGGTATTAGAAATAGTTGTATATGCATAATTCAGGTAATTGCAATCGAACATGTTTTAAAGTTCCCGTTTCTATTAAGAGTGTTTCTAACTGCTATGATATCATGTTGATAAGTAGGTTCTGCAAATACAGGGTCTGGGCCTCATAGATGCAATTTTCTGGTTCGATATATTGTTATGGATATATTATTATTATCGACTTATCCAAAAGGCATTCCCACTCCCGGATACCATAAGGATCTGGCTCGGACGAGACCCTTGCCACGTTATCGAGCCTTAGGTGACATTGATGTTGTTGGACGTTCCTGCATTCCCCATGAATTTCCTGACGGCTGTCGCAAGTAGTACCGCTTTCTGCATGGACCTGTAAAGATGATCAGTTAGACCCAGCTCTTTGATGTTTCTCAGCAAGCTTTTTGGTATAACACTAGTTGTTGACACGATGATTGGAAGCGTCTGAACGTTCTCCATTTCCCATTGCCTTCTAATCCGTTCTTATAAGTCTCTGTACTTCGCGATCTTGTCGGTCTGCTTCACACGCAGGTTGTTGTTGTTGTTGTTTGGGATGGCGACATCAATCAGAGTTGTCTTCCTAGAAATCAACTATTATAAGGTCCGGCCTGTTATGGGCAACTCGTTGATCTGTCAAAACTGTACGATCCCAGTATATCTTGTAGTTGCTGTTTTCAAGAACAGGCTCCGGTGACTAGCAGTAAAATGGGATCTTCTCTGTCTGCACAAGCAGCAGTTTTTCCGCCAATTACTGATGCAAGATCTTGGCAACCGAATTGTATCGTTCCTTATATTCCGTTGATGCGAACATCTGACGTCCTCTTGTTATGTGCTGGATTTTTTCTGAAGTTTATCACCCGTATCTGCATCTGTCATCCACTACCGATGCGTCTCCTAAAATGAATTTTAGGTAGTTGCGAGTTGGTATAACCTGATCTTGTATGGCTGGTAAGAAGCCTTCAGACTCGGGAAACATTCGTCCTGAGGTCAGCCAATAGTTCGACGCTAACTTGTCGGCATGTTCCTGGTTAACCTCATTAGGATGCTTCCCGTGCAGCGGCTTCTCCAACCACATCTGTAGTTTATTATTGTCGGTTCGCTGGTGATTTTGATGCTCGCGTTCCCTCAGACGTAGCGGCGTCGAGACGTCTGCTCCGCATATAGCTCTATGTAGTGTGGAGCTGTTGGTCTGCCTGTGAAAATAATTACGCAGATTTAATGCTTGTTGGTCCAATTGTTTGTTGAGGTCTGCCAATCCTCTTCCTCCTAGTTGACGTGGCAGAGTTGTTCTTTCTATGGCGCTACGGGTTTGTGTCATATCTCGAACATGACAGCCGTCACGGAAAGTACGACATAATAACCTCACTGGGGACACTGTAACGAAGTTACCGCGTTCTTCCCTTAATTTTCCGCTTGCATCTTACCACTAAATCCTAGTCGGCGACTGTGACTACGCGTCACCACTTACGGGTCAACCTAATCCGTCCGGCTGCCGATAGATGGCGTCGCTGACTACATCTAACCGCCGGGCCCTAGTTCTCCGTCAATAAGACCTCGACCGACCGGTTCATATTTTTTTTGGGATAAACTAGTTTACGTTCGATATTTTGTGAGTAGAGCTCACAGGGTTAGCACTAAATCAATTTTTCTCCATTTCCGAACCGTTAAGCCTTAGAGTATTGTAACTTTGGTTTAGTATCGTTATATACTGTATCTTAGTTATATTGTAAGCTTTTGCAACTGCCGTAATTACCTTTTAATGTCAAATGTTGTACTTTGTCGTTTTTTCAGTATTTTATAGTTTTTACGTCAAACTGTTAGTACAAGCAGTTGCCACCAAAGTGCATAAACATTTAAATTTTGGTGGTGACATAAGCCTGGACTTTCCAACTATTCAGATTATGCCATCAAGGGCAGTGGTGGGTTCTACATATTAATTTTTATTCCACTCTAGTTTTTTGGCATACGCACTTTAGAAAATTATTATTGTCTATCAAGTGAGGTTAGTCGAACATCAAGTCTAACAAAACAAGCTATATTTTTGGGTTCAAGCTTTGATTACACATCTTAAGCAAATTAAGATCTTGATCTTTTACCTTTCATCTTAAGCATAATTTGTACTGTTTTCGTGTGGACCATATCTTAAATATCTAGTAATTTTGCAAATATAACGTTTTTGTTTTTGGTTATCTAATACAAAGTTATCTTATTATCTTTATCGTACCTTTGGTTTTTGTATTAGAAATTTGTATCTTGTTAGGTCTGTAGATTATGTTTAATTATTGTAGAGATGATCGGTCAAAAGCTAGATCTCTGTCAGATTACCATTTGGTTTGTATTTTAAATAATTATTTTTTTGGTCACTAATAAATTTTATTTACTTACTTCATAGATATAATTAATTACCTTTGCGAAGTTGCCTTTTTTAGTTGTTTATCTTTGAT
The DNA here is from genome assembly GCA_963920635.1 of Pseudeuparius sepicola. Taxonomy (NCBI): domain Eukaryota; kingdom Metazoa; phylum Arthropoda; class Insecta; order Coleoptera; family Anthribidae; genus Pseudeuparius; species Pseudeuparius sepicola. Next base: position 28,557,861 of record OY987305.1, read on the forward strand.
GTCAAAGCTAATCTGAACGATTTCTTGATTGGTCTTGGTATCTCTGAGAGACGATTATAATGCACACGAACCTCCGGGTGTTCGACCGCAGCCCAGACAAGGAATTCCTTCTGATTAGTGGGGTTATAACTTCTTTTTTCCCTTTCATTCGCGTCCTTAAAATCTGTTAAAAGGGAAACAATAAGTTTTAATTTAACTTTCATAGTGTTCATAAAATACCTTCTGAATTTTTATTTCTTCATGGATCCAGACCCACTTTCTTCACAACTGACGTATGTGACAGGATGAGACCCTCTTGCATACATTTTGGTTTATCTTACTAGACAGGTAGTATTCTTTTTGATTTTTTTTCACACTTATGAGTCCTTCTCTGAGTTCCATAGTGTCATCAGTTGGATTTGTCTTGACCATGTTCAGTATAATAATTAGTTGTACCTTTGATAGGTTAAATCTTTTTGGTTTATGCTGTCAAAATAACAAATTATCTTATTGGAAGTATACAGAAAATATTTTTATTCTGCTTGGATAGCACAAAATGTGTCCGAAAAATGATAATAACTTTGCAATAGGTTATATTATCAGGTTATCTTCTTGTTTTTTGTCTTTCGCTTATTCAGGTGATTTTCCACTTGGATAACCGGTAAGCTTGCCTTCATAAGTGGCAGGTGCTGTAGCTTTGGTTAAACTACAGTATCTCTTCTGTTCTGACTGCCCATGGAATGACTGCGTGGCTATTCTGGAAGGTGTTTGTCGGGATTTGTTGTATCCTTGGGTATTGGGATGGTGCACGTTTGTTTGTCTGCGTTTGTCATATGTGCCCAGCACTAGGTGATCTATAGCTCTTGGCACGCGCGTTTCAGAATGCCATGTGGCTTCCATGCTTCTGGAGGTTTCTTTCTCATTCTTTTCCCCTCCATGTAGTAGGTTAGGTTAAGTTTGAGATTTAACTTTTGGGATTTCACATATTTTTTTGGGGTTGAATTATCTTGACACCTTGTACTAATTGTATACACTAGCTATATACTGGCGCCCACTTTTTTGTATCCAATTTAAATTTTCAATTAAATTTTCAAAATAAGTCAAGTTGTTTCATGCTGAATATTTCCTGTCAAATCACTTTATGCCACTTTTATTACCCCAGACAATTTTGCATACTGGGTCACACCTTATTTCATTTAATGTCAATTATAAATCACCTTGTATATGGCTTTCACAAGAAAAAATACTCAAACTTGAGTTTTCGTATTTTTTCGTACCGGGTTTTGGTGGTGTGTAACGAAAATCCGGTCTAGTTTTCGTTACGACGTTTTAAGTGAATTATTTAATTCCGATTCATTCGTTGCACCCCTTATAAACGTACCATTATTGAGAATATTGCCCTACTACCTGCAACCACCCATACAGGCTGATGTTGTTGATTCAAAACCAAACGGTTGAACAGTATAAAAGTGTATGAGCCGGTCGCAAAAGTGTTTAATTTTCACTCATCAATTGAAGGTATGTATTATTAGAATAATTACATTTTTGTAAACACTGTCGGACGTAAATCAGAGACAATATTAACTTTATTCAAATTTTATGATCAGTTAGCGCAACAGTGCTACATTCATCTATGATCAATCTTTATTTTTGACATTTCCTTTGGTCTAGTTATCAGTGGTAAGAGTTCGGCAGAATTGACAACTGATACGCGAGCCTGTTCTTTTGATTTTTCATTTATATTCATTTCAAGTTTTTTTTATCTAATTTAACGTCCAGGAAACGGATGTCGTCGATATTTCAAAAAAGTTTATAAATAGGACCCGCGACAAGAAGTCGTGGCACTTCCCTATCGAAAACTCGTGGTGAATTCACGTGAGGTGAAATTTGGCTTTGAATTTTCTGTCTCGGAAATTTCCAAGTGAAAATCTCCTTCAAAGCCTAATTTCCCACTTTATGGTCGGCTTATGTAGTTTTGTATTGTGTGTGCAATTATTTTCGCTGTGCTGATTTAGGTTTTCTATTTTGAATACATGCGCTGCGAGTATGTGCCTTAAGGTGTGGGTGTGGTAGATTTCCACGCGTTTTCCGAGTTCCGCCAGGGACGTACAGCAGGTGAACAATGGAGAGGATTCCCGGGAGCACAGTCTGGGTGAGTTAGCTGCTTAAATTAAATAACGTCATTTGATGACTTTTTGAAGCTTCTCTCGCCTGTTCACACTTGTCTCTGTGGGCTGCACGCTGCGAGTTAAGTTGCCCGAGTTAGACGTGAGCTTGACCACAGTTCGGGAAGTCGTCAATCATTCTGTATTTTGTTAATGTTATCTTCTGTCTTGTAAATATAGTACAGTAAAATAATTAAGTCAGGATAATTGATCGCTTTTGGTTATTCATTTTTATCTATTTCATAGTCAGTCAAAGTTACATGCTTGAATTCATCTTTGGGGTATTACTTAAGGTTTGTCAATTTGAATTGCAAAATCTGTAAAGGTTTATTTGTTGTCAAAATCTTTTTACCTTTAAGAAATTTAACTATCCATTGTAAAGTCGTCGACGTTTCGACTGCAGTTTTTTTCAGAGACTGTTCGTTGTGTTTTCTTTTACATGCACTCCGGGGCGTGATCAAAGCACCATCGGAATATGGACAAACACACCAGCTTACGACACAGTCTAACAGTGGTCGCACATCGTCTAGCCCCAGCTTGAATCGCCCACGACCCAACCTTGAGTCTCGAGTCTAGTCAGGGTCATAACTACTACAACGAAAAGAAGCTTGGAGCAACGGTGGCGAATCACCAGTGTCATCGACCCAGAACTTTTAGGGTACTCTGTTGCACTCAGTAGTCCATATTTTCTAAATGCTCGTAAATGAACTTTAAACGCTCACGTGAACTTTTGTGCTAGCAGTGTTCTCGTATTTAGACCTCGAACGTCTGTGAATTTGTATTTTAAAAGATTTAACAATTGTTTGCATTGTTTCTTAATTTTTTCAATGGTGAACTAATTCTTTACTTGTTATAAATAACAAAGTTTAAGTTACTCAGTCTACTTCACCTTATTGTAACAATTTACATATAATTTCAATTTGTAAATAGATTGTAAATTGGAAAATGTTATCTTTTATTGAACCATCAACTAGATTAAGCTTTTGGCACTCACATATACCATTTTGGTTATATCATTCACTATTGTTCAATATGCTTAGTGTAAATATCATTTTCCATTGTATATTGTTTAAAGTTGAGTATTTCTATTATTAGAAATAAGACGAAAGATAACTGTAATTCATTTAGTTGATAATACAAGAATATGTATGTTACACTCCACCTAAATGACCTTTCTCGCCATATATTTAAGATTATTTACTAGTAATTTGATATCTTCTTTGTCTTGCAACCAAGTCATACAACTACATTTTATTTGCTAATTAACGTTTACTGATAGGAAATACCCCTTTGTTCCTTTTGACAGGTCAGCTCCTAGCTTCCCTATATAACCTAGACTCCGACTTCGCTCGCGGCATTCTTAACTCTCATTCTACTCATTACTCTCAGAATTATATTAATCACACATAGTTATAAGTTATTTTAATCGTATTTATAAATAAAAACTGTAATCAACGGTTTTAAGCAAATAAACCCTTTTTTTCAAACGATTCTTGTGGGACTGCGAAGTAACATGTATTTCATTGGATTACATAAATGAACATTACGATCTACTCAATACAAATATACCGAAATATTCTCTAATATCAGGAATCAAATTTATATTTGATAATTCTACATTTTCGTTTCACGGTAATTTCTTTAATAATTAATCCTAAACCCGGGTAACCCGACACACCATCACACGACATTTCATCACGCGACATCTCATCACGGACATTTCATCACGACGACAGTTCATCACTATGATACTTCATCACGCCCCAGTTCATCACTGTGACGACTACGACTCATCACACAATTTTATCACATTAATTTTTATATTTAACTTTTAGAAATAGAAATGGAAAACTTAAAATCAAAGCCACATAAAAGAAAATTAATAAAACGATTCTAAGTATATTGCATCCAGGTCGATTAAGCACTTTAATAGCTATGGTTATTAACCTTCTTTGAAGATTTTGCATAATATCACACAACCTGCTTTTAAATGGGTTAATCTTTTAAATGATATTTCTGGTCAATAATATGTAAACAAGTATTAATTACCTGTTTTTAAATTATATTAATTATTAAAGGATTAATCAAAATATCATTATTGGCTAAACAGGTACAAGGAAACTTTCATATAAATATAGAGCAGAATCTAAAAGTTCTTTAGTATTATTCTTACTGTCGCAAAGTTATAGTTATATTTTGTCATTTTATAAATTTCTCGAAAATCGATATGGAAAAGGAAAAATTTTCGTATGGATCAACTTCTCGAGGAGGTCAGACACTGATATACCAGTCTCACGAATACATAAAACACCGAGTGACATCTGCAAATATTACACACTGGCGTTGTAGACAACACCAAGCTTCAAAATTATTCATACAGAAGGGACTAAAATTGTACGTTATCCTATGGACCACACGCATGATATTTTGCCTTTTGGGCCATTGGCTAGTAAAGCCATTGCAGAAATGAAAGAATTGATGGCCCATCCTGGTATGACACCAAAGCGAGCCATGGCTGAAGTTACACAGGATCTGTCAGATGGAGTTAAGGTATGCATGCCACAAAAAAACACCCTTCAACGAGCTCTACAAAGAAGCAGGATAGATCAAAACTCTACGCCTGTCCCCAAAGATATGAGATTTGAAATACCAGGAAAGTACGCACCATATATTGTCTTTGATACTGGCAGAGAAGATAATGAGAGAATAATTATATTGGGCAAAAAGGACCTGTTGCAATTTTTGGAACGAAAAACCTGCTGGATAGCTGATGGGACTTTTAAAGTGGTTCCAGAGTTATACTTTCAACTCTACAGTATCCACGTACAAGAAGATAGTACTTCGTGGCCTTGCGTTCTAGCATTATTACCCGGAAAATCACAAGAAATTTATACGAGACTGTTTAGGGCTTTGAAGGATTTAATGCCAGAAGCGGCCCCTACAAGAATTTTGACTGATTTTGAGATGGCAGCAATGAACTCCTTCCAGGCAGTATTCCCGACGGCTCAAATATCTGGATGTTTTTTCATCTCTCTCAGGCCATCTTAAGAAAAGCTGGGAGCCTCGGCCTAAAAAACATGTATGAAAGCAATACAGACAACATAGCCACAAGTATAAAAATGTTATGTGCCTTATCGCTGCTTCCATTGGATGAAGTTGAAGATGCATTTTTAGAAGTGTCAGAGACGTTCCCACACGACCGCCAGGATGTTGAAGAACTGTTGTCCTACTTCGAAATGACATTCATTCGTGGTCGCCAACTACTACTACTACTACGTGGAGGAAGAAGAAAGGAAGCTATATTTCCAAGTCACATCTGGAATCACCGAGAAGCAGCTGCTGAAGGATTTGCAAGAACTACAAATTGCGTTGAGGGTTGGCATAATGGCTTGCAATCACTTCAGTGTGCGCATCCTGTAATGTGGACATTTTTTAGCGGCCTGGTGAAAGAAACCGAATTAGCACACACACAGTATTTGCAACATATATCTGGACAACGCATTCCGATAAAAAAGTACAAATCAATAAAAATGTACATAAGGGACAAAAACCTGTCTTTAAATAAACACACCAATTTATGTGGCTTTGACTTTAAGTTTTCCATTTCCATTTCTAAAAGTTCAAGATAAAAACTGATGTGATGAAATTGTATGTGATGAGTCGTCACAGTGATGAAGTGTCATAGTGATCAACTGTCGTCGTGATGAAATGTCCGTGATGAGATGTCGCGTGATGAAATGTCCTGCGATGATATGTCGTGGAACCCTAAACCTGGGACTCCTACTGAGGCCGTCGACGCTTAGAACCAACTAAACTACCGGAGTATACGGGTTCCAGTCCCGGTTGGAGTAATAATTATCCTTTACCTGGTATGCCACAAAACATCCTTCTTGATTTATATTTCACAGGTACAAAAATCCATCCTTCTACGTTTATTCTTAGCTGAACATCGTAGGTTAGAATTTTTCATGTTCGATACTTGCATTTAATCGTTATAATGTCGATATTGTGGGTAGATGAACAAATGAAAACAGTTTAAGTAAAAATTAAAGTGTAATTATTGAAATATGTAGAATATGATATTAAGACAATATAGTGCATAATTTTATTTGTATTAATTCAATAATTTCATATTATGTAGATTAACATTCTAGAGAATTTGTTATCGAAAATAACACACCATATTTAGTCATTATTTTCGTGTTTTCTGCTTTTGACAGAGTTGGTATGTGGCGTTGGTATACCCACATCTTTCCAGCTCCTCTGCTATTTAAAGATTAACTTAAGCCGCGAATCGTTCCTGGGTATTTTGTATTGGCTTATGCTAGAAACAGGCGACTGCCGCGGTCTATCGACCTTTGAACGATTCAGCATAACCATGCAATCCATTCGATATTGGATGCTGGTTCACTCTGTCAGTTATCCAAAAATAGTTTGCCCCATAAGTCGTTAAGCCATATTTTGTTATATAAAATATGTTAAACGAGGTTAATAAATTGCAAATTTTATTAGATATGTTGGTATGTAAAACTAAATTATAGTAGTGTTAAAGGGAATAAAAGCAAATATAAAAGTAACTATTTAGTACCTGTTAACTTAGGTACTTGACTACCCACAATTCAAAATAACATAAGAAATATTCAAATACTACAATTTTCTGATGTTAATTTAACATTTATTTGGTATCCGAATATGTTAAACATTGATATATGGTGGCATGAACATATTACAAAATATTAACAACGATATTCCCCATTTTACATATTTCGGTGTGTGGACTAAATGGAACATCCAAAAAATGCAAAATTGTACATATTATTTTTAACTGTGCATTATTTTATGTGGTATCGATCCTTAAATTTCTGGGAATAAGAAATTAACCACATGCTAGTAGAAAACATAATATGACTAAATATTATTTAGTCAGTAAGTTGGAGCGGACATAATACGTAATATTATCCTTATGGTAATGTTAACTGCATTTCAAACGGAAGATTGCAGATTGTTTTCCCAAACATACGTTACTATTGAGACTTGAGACTTATAATATGAAGCGACCATAGCTGCTGTTAAATTGGGCTAGTGAACCGTAAATGCCAAATATCATCTGGTCGGTGTATTTTTGTACGGCACTAATGGAACCACTCGACAAATACGAATTATTTTAGTGACACATCTACCAGACCCACATGCTAGATAGTGGGTGTAAAAATACACGGTTTAGATTACGGAGAACATCACATACATGTCATATTTCACGCCCCGCGATAATCGTGCATTACATTATTCTGTATGTGACAAAAATAGCCAAGAGATATATTGGGAGCTCCACATTTGTCAAGTAAGTAGATACCTACCTAAGCGCCACGGCTTTTCTTATACGGGTAATCAAGAATTCCCTTTGGAATGAATCAAACTTAACTCGACAAACAATTAAGATTGGATTTGATTTTGACTTTTGTTTCATTGTTTCTCAATAAAACTCACTTATGCCAATCTGGTGAAATCCAAAATAATTTTAATTTTTGTATTGTACCTATAAACGGACAACGTAAGTACAACATAAGCATATAATAGCAAGACTGTACTCGCCGATATCCTTTGTTCCAAACTGAACAAAATGCATATGGCCCAATAAATATGGCCCGGTGCAACCTTTTTCGAGGCCAGGTAGACAGAACCGTATTTATTAAATCCATATACGGAAAAATTATAGAAACCTTTAAAATATCACACATCTTACGGTGTGGAAGCGCAAAAAGAAATGATAGTCCAGGATCTGTCAGACAATTTTGAGGAGGTTATAGTTTATAAAAGCTAGTAGTATATCTACCTTACCTTGTTATGGAATCATCGGCCTCCCAACTAGTTAGAGGTGAATTCGCGATACTTACATGATTTTTTTATGCAAGAATGGGTTCTTGATAAATCTATAATAATATAAAGTGTGTTTCACTTTGAGTCGAGACAATTCCGCAAATCCGCAATTTTTCAAAATATAATACTTGAAGAGTTGTACCTACATTTTGGGTTATAACTTTTTGAAATACTATTTCATGGCCTACTGAACTTGGCCTGTGGATAGTATGTATGTTAGTTTGTAACTATGTGTGTGACAAATCTTTCGAATGAATTTTTTGGTGCTGGTGACAATACAATCTAGTGTATTCAATATCGTAATCTTTTCAAAATGGACGTCGCCCCAAGATGGCGGATTACCTTTTTCTTGACAATCCCCTTGTCATGGATATCAAATGAAAAAAATCAAGCATAATATTTAAATAAACAATTGAGAAGTTCACTGCATCCTATTAGCCTCCCTTGAAAAATATACGTACTTCATTTTTGAACATTTCTTTACAACCGGAATAGGGTTTCGCAAGACTCTTGCATGTTTCTTGTTCTTGTCTTGTTCTTACTGCATGAACAAGACAAGACTCTTAAATTTCTTTTCTTGCTTTGCAAAACAAGACAACAAATAATTCTGCAAGACTCTTGCAATTTTGCAATAAATCTTGCTAAAAGCAATAAATCTTGCTAAAAGCAATAAATCTTGCTAAAAGCAAGAAGCAAAATCATTTGTTATCTACAATTATTATACTAGTATACAGGGTGTCCCAGGATAAGTGAGCCAATAGGTGTAAAATAAAAAAAAAATCGAGTTCTAATTTGATGATTCGAGGTTCTGACCTACTTGACTGGAAATTAATTTCTATAATATTTTCGCTTTTGAAAAATCAACATGGCGTCGACAGCGACCATTTATTTATTTCCATTTTAGTTGAAGTGCCTTTTCCTTTAAATATAGCGAAAAATTTTATTAATAAAAGTTGTTCACAATTAAAAATTACCCCCGAGTACCAAATTTTAGAAAGATCGGAATACTTTGTTTTTAAAAAATGAAAAAAAAAGTAGTCTGATTTTCAAAAAATTTGGTACACGGATAACTTTTAATTCTAAACAACTTTTTCTTATAAAATTTTTCGATATCTTGTGTTTAGAAGCTAGTTTAGCGCGCTAGAAAAATAAAAAGAAAAAAGTGGGAAAAACAATGTAGGCCGATCTTTCCAAAACTTGTTACCCCGGGGTAATTTTTAATTGTGAACAACTTTTATTTATAAAATTATTCGCTATCTTTAAAGGAAGATGCACTTCAACTACAATGAAAATAAATAAATAGTCGCTGTCGACGCCATTTTGATTTATCAAAAACGAAAATATGCTAGAAATTAGTTTCCAGTCAAATTTGAACTCGAATTTTTTTTGTTTTTTACACCTATTGGCTCACTTATCCTGGGACACCCTGTTTATTATCTAGTAAATATATTTTATTTATCTACAGTAATCTTACTAATCAATGTTTCCAGGCATTACAGTTACTCAAAAAAATTGAGAATTAACGTATTACGCCGTTTCCACGGAAGGAAATGCGTACTTCCCTACTCCCGACAAACAAAATCATTATAATATTAATTCTTATAAATTCAACAAATGAATAGGTATCTAGTCCTGAATTAATTAATTACAGTGGACTAATTTATTTTTTATAAGTTTGCTTTAACTTTATTTTTGCTAAAATATTTAAATGACTACCTATACAAAAGCTGTTTCTCGGACTTCCTAATGCTTTATTTATTTTCATATTAGTGTGGCATAGTGTGGATTTTGGGAGAATTTGTTTCGCGGTTTTTGTCCACATACATATCTAAAGCCACAGACATCAAAATAAGTTAAACAGAAAGGAAAGTCTTCGACTTAAAAGGCATTTCGAATTGAAAATCATGAAAACATTAAAACAAAATTATTATTAAGATTAAAAAATACAAATAATAAAAAATAACTATGTCAATAATTAAAAAAATATATCATCGACCCGCCGCACCGTGGCTCTGCAGCGGTGGGTCAACTTGTCTCGACAAGTGTTGCACGTAATAAATAATACAAGAGTCTTGCTAACAAGAGCCACCGTAGCAAGACTTGCAGCGACAAAACAAAAAACTACAAGAACAAGAAGTTGCAAGGAGTCTTGCTTACAAGACAAGATTTTTTCCAACAAGAGTCGGGCAAGACAAGAATGAATTTATTTGCTTGCTTTGCAGGACAAGACATAGGCTTAGCAAGACAAGACATCTTGTCTTGTGAAACACTGGAAGCATTATCCTCTATCCTTGATTAATTTTACTTCATTAGCAAGATGAAACAAATCAGGCCTGCCAAGAACGCCATGGAAAAAGACGGTATCGTCTACATATTTTATGGTTATTACCTAGGCGCCTAATGTAATATCAAAATTACATAAATGGTTTTTCGTCAAATTTGATTTTTTTACAAACACCCTGTGTCTTACTTAAACGATGGCCAAAAATATAAAAAACTTAAATTTTTTAAACCACTAACTTTTTCATTTTTTTATATACGGAAAAAAGTTGCAAATTAAAATCGTTTGCAATGACAGACAGAATTTATCTATATGACATTAGTTTTGTTGTATGGATTAACGTAAAATACTGGGCTCTTGGCTCTTGGGCACGAAAATTAAATTATCTGCAAACATGTTTAATTATATGTGTTTTGTAAAGCACAATGTAACAAGTAATATTTCTAATACGAGTAGATATTAAAAAATGAGAATACTTGAAGTAGGCATACAGCATCTGAAATGCTGAAGCTGAAAAGATGAAAAATGTTGAAAACGTGCTGTTGTTTGTTGTGAAAAGTAGGTGTAAATACAAGGTGTTCACTGACCATTTACTGTAATAGTACAATATTTTGTTATTGCCATTTTTAAGATAATTTCTATGGCATTACATGTTAAGTGTTAGGTACATTAACACACTGATCGTTAAATATCGTTAAATATCTATTAACACAATAAATATATTAAAAACTGAAGGCTCGTCCTAAATCTGAGCTATCAAATACACTTTCAATTTCAATTCAATTTAAATGCTGCTAGTTAAGTAAGTTTTATATGGAAGCACAATGGTCTAGTCCTAGCGGCATGATTCTCGCTTTGGGTGCGAGAGCTCCCGGGTTCAAATCCCGGTTGTGGCTACTTTTTTATTTTTAAATCACATTTTCTTGAAGGCAAAATATTTATAAAACAATTAAATTATTTGCAGTTGCTAAATTCTCTTATTAGATACAACTCGTGGTACCTATGCCTACTAATCAGATAATACCCTTCGTTCATTTATTAACTCATTATTGTCCTAATGTACGGTATTTCCAACTTTTGAAAGCCTACTATGTCTACTTTAATCTAACATCATAATCGATCATTTATTTCCATGGGTAACTAGATCTGATGAGATTATATTAGATACCAATAATGTTTCTCAACTTTTTTTATAGTAAATACTTCTGTATATTTACTATAAAAAAAGTTGAGAAACTGCCAAGTGTGACATATCAATTTAAATCGGATATTTCCCTTTATAGAAATGCGTCATTAAATTTTGTCCAGATAATTTAATTTTTTTATCCCAATAGAGGAGCTCAAATTTAGTAATATAAAATATTTCAAAACTGATATAATATTTGGTTTCTCACAGTTCTTGCAAACAATTTTCATGTTAAACTTTTTGTGTAACTCTAAAACTAAAAAGTTAAAAAAACACTTTCCATTTTTTGGTCATATAGTCTTCGTAGGTGGCCATGGACAGCAACTGTCATTATGACAAAACAAAAGAACACCCGGAAAAGCTAAAACCACTAGGTTTTTCTGTCAAAGAATAACCGAGATATTTTGAGTGAGCCACTTATATAAGCCACCTTGTATATTGCGAATGCACCGCCAATTATTTAGCAGGTCGATTATTCCATAACAAGGTAACGCAGAACTATGTACCACCTATACATATACGTAGGGCACGGATGGGTACCTGCGACCTGCCCGGACAACAATCTATTACAACAGAAAACTCTCAGAGATGAGAGCAAGTTAGTTCAAGCGCGGGAGAATCAGGTTATCATGTAGACATAAGTATATACACTTTTTCATGCAAAAATGTCTACGGAATATAAAATATGCCCTAAATTACAATTTTGCCGGTGGCTAAAAAATTTATCCACGCTCTGACAGTATTTTTAGTTTAGTACGTACTAAATTATAGATTTATGCAATTGTGGGAAAGTGTTTCAACGCATTATAAGAATATTATTATTTTTCAAATAAACACCAAATATTAATAATATTTATAATTTCCCAGAAAGCTGATAAGTTACGAAACTTTTAAAGACGCCCAATTTGAAATACATTTTTTGGAATTGCTCCGATTAATAAATAAAATTTCCCGCAATTTTATAGTATGTAACGTTAGCGCCGTGAGCGGTGTGCCGTGTAATATCATAGGAATCGGGAAAATTTATTTTCGGAATTGCGGGCGTCGTCTGGAAATGAAACTCACGTCAGCCAGAAATGCAAACTCTCAAAATCCTATTTCATTTAATCTAAACAGCTATACACGGACGCGTCGCTCGTACCTGCGCTGACTTTTTAGACTGCATGTTTTTCTGCCTTCGATCGACCTTGGTTCGAACCGATGTCGAGGCAGGGGCATGCACATGTCTTTAAAGAAAAACACCGCTATGGCCAAGAGCGCTGGACAAATGTGGGTTCACGGTATTGCTCCTAAATAGCTTTATCCGTGTGATTTACTAATTGTCCTACACTCACTGGGATTACTACGGTTTTCTAGGGTTTTTCGTAGTACTTGAGCGAATGCTATCCTAGTTCTATCGGGAAAAAAGTCGGCCCTAGCCGCAAATGTCAATGAAGACAAAATAATAGTAATTGCACCCCTCCCCCGCACAAGCATGTGGTTGCTTCTGGGGTACTCCTAGTTTGGAGTATTGTGAGGGTTAGAATTATTATTATAGTAATAATTTTTGAAAAAGTAGGTATCTACGAAATGTAGGGTAGGTAGGTAGATTATGTGTATGAATACGTGTTCTTAACCATATCACCCGTCTGCAGTGCAGTATAGAAACCCCTGACAAGATGCCTATACTTTTTACCTACAAGTAGGCATTCTCCCTGTTATTTAGGGGCATAGGCAGAATAGAAGTTCACCAAAAAAATTTGTTCAAACGTCAAAGAAAGCCGTAAATAGCCTCTAAATGAAATCTGTGAAATACCCAAAAATCAACCAATATTTTCTGTAGAGAAAATATCGACAAGTACTAGCATTCGTTGGAAATCGCGAAGCGCTCCCATTAGCTTGAACTCACTGCTGCAATTGGGAGTGCGCCAGTTCCTGTCCTTTGTATACACTGTGTCCCGGATAAGAATGAACAGCATGGGGATATTGCAAACGGTGAGAGATAGGGCAACGGTTAAATGGGGAAAAAGTTGCTCAATTTCGAGGTCAATAAAACGAAACAAACAGATTTCTAATATCTTTTTTTCTTTTTTTGAGTTATTTTGAAAAAAGTAAAATTTTGCGTTTTCGATTTTATTTTTTTCTGAAGTCGTTCTCACAGATAGAGAAAAAAGAAAAGCACTTTCTTATGGCACTTTGTAACGGGCCTTAAGATGGCGTTTTTAGATTTGTTCTACAACGTTTCGTTTTTGAGAACCCATCTTCAACTTAATTTTTTTAAATACGGACCTGGTTTTTTTTTGCAGATTTTGAAAGCACTTTTCATTGCAAATGCCATGATGTATGACAAGAAATATTTTTAAAATGTTTTGAGACAATTATACTGAAAATTCCTTTTTTCCATTATTTTTTTTTTTTAATGCGGCCCTGCATTTAATAATAAGAAGTCTAAATATTAATCAGTTTTGTCAACAATTTAACTTAGAACTTATCTTTCAATTGGAGAACTAAAAAAGGACGGCACATACGATAATAAAAAATAAATAAAAATCCTCCACCTAGAAGGCTTTGAAACAACGAAACCAATCCCTTGTCATTTATCATAACTCCCACTGTATCATTTAGTTAACAATTTATGTCATTACAAATGGAGGGTGCTTTTTCAAATGACTACAAATTTAACATGTCAGCATGTTATATCTTGTGTCACAGAAATAGTGTAGAGGCCGAACGAATGTATTTTTGCAATTAATAAATGGCAAAAGTTATTGATTACGTTGGCTTAAAGCTTTCTTCTCGCAATTAGGAAAAGCGAAGAATTTACTCCAAAACACAACGCGACACTGTTTGCTGTACAACAACAGAGGAAAACACTTTACCAGACGCAGGGCCGTACAATTTAAAAATATTAAGTTTTCGAAGTAAAAATAAACTGTAAGTTAAATTGTTGACAATACCGATTAATATTTAGACTCCTTATTATTAAATACAGGGCCGCATTAGACAAAAATGAATGAAAAAAAAAGGAATTCTCAGTATAATTGTCTCAAAACATTTTAAAAATATTTCGTGTCATACATCATGGTATTTGCAATGAAAAGTGCTTTCAAAATCTATAGAAAAATCCAGGTCCGTCTTTAAAAAAATAAAGTTGAAGATGGTTTCTCAAAAACGAAACGTTGCAGAACAAATCTAAAAACGCCATCTTAAGGCCCGTTAAAAAGTGCCATAAGAAAGTGTTTTTCTTTTTTCTCTATCTGTGATAACAACTTCAGAAAAAAATAAAATCGAAAACGCAAAATTTTACTTTTTTGAAAATAACTAAAAAACGAAAAAAGATATTAAAAATCTGTTTGTGCCATTTTATTGACCTCAAAATTGCGCAACTTTTTCCTCATTTAACCGTTGCCCTATCTCTCATCGTTTGCAATATTCCCATGCTGTTCATTCTTATACGGGACACAGTGTATACTTACCACAGTAGAAACTTCTAGCAGCATAAATAGGCTATAATTTCTGTGTATAGGCGCCGTAAATCTACCGATTATAGTGGTCGGATGCAACGTGTCGTAGACGGTAGTGACGTGCACTCGCCCCAGCCGTTTTATGGCCGCACCAAATTCGCTGTTTCTATTTTGCATTTACTTCGGTAAGAATTTTATTTGGTTTGAAGATTGACAGGTTTTCTTAGATCTATCGATTTTGGTTACTTTTGGAAATTAGCTATTAGAAAAGCGCTCGATGTCCCGGTGCCCAAACGGGCCAGTATGGCCCTCGGTATCAACCGAGCCTGGCCGAGCGGAGAGCATAGCTGACCCATATGCACCAGGGAAGTAGTAAGACTAAGTCATACTCTGTTAGGGGTTTGGTGAAATATCGATTAAGTGTAGGTATGGGGGTTAACGGGGCGACTCTCCTCCCAATCCATCCCATTGAAATAGCTATAGAGTAGAATAGAACTTTATTTTCACACAGAATGTTCACAAAACATTATGGAAAACGTCTAGGTAATTACTACATATATACATATATGTATATAAAGCAAAATTTAAAACTGTACAAATTCATCAATATTATAAAATGTTTTGCACAATAAAAAACATCTTAAGTTATTTTTAAAAACACTGAGTGTGGGAGCCGATTTAATAGCACTCAACTTATTATAAAACCTGGGACCCAAGAATAACGGGGAATGTCTGCCAATTCGAGATCTGTACTAGGCGGTAGCCTAAATTCATTTCTTGAGCGCGTATCAAATGTATGAACATGAACATCCCTGTTTGTAGGGACATTATTTTTATTCGTTCTAAAATGACAACAAATCTCAAAGATAAAAATTGATGGTAATGTCATAATTTTTATAAATAATAATAAATAAATAAATTTTAAACTTTTTAAAAATATCACTACAGCTCTGTCGTCTTGTCATGGCAGTAATGCATCGAACAATTCTCTTTTGAGAAACAAAAACATCCCAGGCGCTAGAAGAGATGCCCCAATAACAAACTGCATACCTCAGTCGAGATACAACCTGTCCGTGGTATATACAAATTAATTGTTCGATGGTTAATACATGACGCCAATTCTGGAACATATAGCAAAGTGAATTTAGTTTTGAGATTAAGCTCCGACAAAGATCTTTCCAATTAAAACAGTCGTTGATCATTAAGCCTAAGAAATTCGTATTTGAAGTCTGTGAGAATATGTTATTAACAGACAATGAAATATTCGCGTTTCTGTTGTTTTGGTAATTATGAAAACGCATGTAAGTTGTTTTACTTGCATTAATATATAAAGAATTCTTATTGAGCCAGTCACAGAGCAGTACTAAGTTAATGTTGTTATCTTCGATATTTCCTGAATCGGCCACTAGGAGTGCCGCGTCATCTGCAAATAATGTCACAGTTAAGTGACAATGTAACATCATTGATATATAACAAAAACAGAACAAGTTCAAGATTAGATCCTTGCGGGAACTCCCATGGTAACTTCGGTGGTATCCGATGTTGCCGGAGTACCGGTCTCGATGGAATCAATGCAAAACATATTGTCTCCGGTCTCTCAAATAAATAGACAGCCATTCCAACGGAATGCCTCTAATGCCTTCCTCAACAGACACCCGTGATCGACACAATCAAACGCTTTTGACAAATCACAGAAAATGCCAACAGGGCATCTTCGGCTTTATAATTGTGGAATTATATTATTCAAAAAAATTGTGAAAAATTTTTGATATAATGTTTCTTGGTGCGTCTCTGAAAAAAACATTAAACTCATTTGCCATCTGTTTTGATTCTGTCAAAACGCCATTACTATTTTTATTTGAAAATAATGTATTTTAGAATTTTTTTCTTTGTTTCTAAAGGAGTTCACTACATTCCACAAACATTTTGCTGAATTTGGGGCTGAGCATATTTTATTCTTATAAAAACTTTTTTTTAACATTTTTACGAGCATTCTATGTTTGTTCCTAGAATTGCAATAAGTTCTCCGTAAGTCGGGATATTGCTTACTTAAAGTGTACAAGTCTTTTAGTTTTGTACTTGACTCTCTCACAGAATGGTTCACCCAATACCGGTCTCTCCTTACATAAAAATTTTTAAAAGGGAATTTTTTATTAAAATAGGATAAAAATATATCGTGAAATGTATTGAAGGCATCATTAATATTACATTTTGAGAAGACATCATCCCAGTTTTCCGTAGATAAGTCTTATAGAAATTTTTTAACATTTGTCTTGCTAAAATTACGTCTTGCATTTACATATTTTCTTTCACTTTGAATTTGTTGAGTACTAAATAAAACTGCATTATGGTCTGAAAAATCCACAACACTGAGAATCTATACTTGAAAAGATATGGTCCAGTATGTAGCTATTTCTGGTTGGCGCAGAAATAATACTTTTCAAATTATAAGTAGATATAATGGTCATTTTTTTTAAGTTTCTTCGATCTCTTTTCGGATCAATGTTGAAGTCACCACACAGAATTATATTTACATAATATGTAGTTTATACAACGCGTACAAAACATCGTTAAGTCGGCTACAGAATAGATCGACATTTGAGTTAGTCGGAGATCTATAACAATAGATTTTTGATCATTTGATTTAAAAGTTATAGCGCAAATTTCAAAATGTTTTTCCAAGCAATATTTACTTAGGTCGACTTGTTGGGCCCTAACATTTACTTTACACCAAATTGCTACGCCTCCTCCTTTAAAATTTGATCGACAAAAAGAAGATACCCTGTAGTAGTTTGGAAAGTGTACATAATCAATATTATCTTGGGTAGCCCAAGTCTCAGTCAAACAAATAAACTTCAAATTAAAATTCTTTGACAAAAAATCACTTACAATTAAATCCACCTTCGTACTATTTAAACACTGACAATTTAGCATAAGCATAGGCCACAGGTGAAATCATTGCCGTCACAGGTAAAAACATTAGTCATTGACTAAGGTTGCGCCCTTCCTTCGAAAAAACATCGAAACATATGATCCTCAGGGACACAACTCAGGATTCATAGCCGCTTCGTAGTTGTTTAAATTGATTGTTATTTTAAATGATGAGTAAGTATCCGGAAATTTGGACTGAATCTTTTCGCAGACAATCTCAGAAAAGTAATTTCTCATAATTCCGGATAAGTTTTGCACCGTCGTGTCGGGATCTAGGCGCAAGACGAACAGAAGAGCCTTTCTTGGTGCCACTTTTACACTTTCGACGAGTTTAGTACCAACAATACTAGTTTGTTTTGATCGTAATTTGTTGACTCTTTTTTGTACGGTCTGCCAGCCGTCATTGCCAGCGGGCGAGTCTTCAGCCTTGCCTGGTGCGTTTTTTGTTGAACCAGACTGCTGGTCCTTTACAGGTATCGTTGTAGGGGAGAGCGGTGATGGTTGTAACGGGTGTCGCTTGTAACATTCGACCTATCACCGCCATATATGTAGCTACGCGCAAACAACATGTATGGGTCATGCGCGTTGAGCCAGCCGCCATATTAGTGGTCAGCTGTTTACGAAACTCCACAGTGAACGTACGTGACGGGTAAAAACATAGTTTTGGACGCATTAAGTAAGTTTCAATTTTTATCTTCTTTGGTAATTAGTTCCTACAGCGGTTTACTGATGAATTAACACAAGAACTAGTTGATGAGTTGAATGAGGCTATAAGGACAAAAGGTACTGTTTAAGTAGCTTGGGTCCCATTGGAAAAACCACTAATATTATATGAAGAATGAAGCCATAATAATATGGAGGAATTGGAAGGTTTGAAAAGCATCATTACCTATTATGTATGAGTTAAATAAAAATTTAAAAATGTGAAAATATTATTTGATTGCGTGTTGTTCTTTCCAAATGTGAAAATATTATTTATTTGCGTGTTGTTCTTTCAAAAACATTTACTAATATTGTTCGTGTAGTTTGGAGGTGATTAGGAGAACGTTCATTTTTGGGTCGAATAAGCGTAGTTTGTAAAATAAAAATATCGAAATTTGTTGGTTTTCGAGTTTTTCTATAAATGCGATAGATAAGGAGAGAATTCATCAATCATGTCGCTGCTGTTCACTCTACAAGGATTTACTTTCACACTGTCTATATATTGACTTTAATATTCCTATACATTTAGAATCAGATTTTGAGTACGGTTTGGCACTGATAGGATTTCACATATATAACAGCATGTCCAATAGATGCTGGTACCAACAATTTTTATTATATAAAGGTTGATGGATATCGCAAATGTTAACAGATTTCTACAGGGTCTTATGAGGTCCTAGAAGAGTACATAATTAGCGCTTTAAGAAATTATGAATCTGATCAGAAAAATCCAATTACAATAGAGTCAATAACAATACTTTAAAGTGTGAAATTTACAGCGATAAATATACAGTGGATTTTCTACCGGCAGACTCCATTGCTCATGAGTTAGGGTTTTCTCGTAGTCTATTGGAATCTGGGAAATTGCATACTTCTGATATACCTGTAAACATCGGGAAGCTTAGAACTATGCATAGAGATTGTATCATAACATCTGGAGCATACTATAAAAATCAACCGACTCATAAGATTTACGAGTTTGCAGTTAGCAGCTATCCTGGTTAAGCCATTGACAAATCTCCGAAAAATTTGGTGTACATGCCAGTTGCAAAAGCGTGAGATTATTAATCGAATGATAACTATTCTCGATCAAAACTTTCAATCTGTATATTTTAGAGACTAGGAAACAACTATATAAATATAAATATATCTTATTCTCAAAGGTATTTTTGGAAGACGCACAGCGGATGTAGTAATATAGAAAAAAACTGTAGGGTTGCCGTGGTAAAACTCAATTTGAAATATATTTTGTGGGGACGCGTAGGAGTATTGAAAAAATGTGTAGGGATGCCGTCGTAAAGACAGTGGCGTCACAAAATTTTTTAAAGAAATTATGTTTTTTTTAAATCTGAATCTCAAAGTTATTTGTGGGAAACTCGTAGAGGATGTAGGTGTATCGAAAAAGTCGGGTGCCATAACAAACGACAGTGGCTTCGCAAAAAAATCCCAAAGAAGAAAATTCTGAGATTGCTGTGCAGATATATCTCAAAGATTTGTGGGGGACGGGTAGGGGATATAGGAATATAGTAAAAACTTGTAGGAGTGCTGTGACAAGCGACAGTGGCATCGCAAAAAAAAATTCGCGTAACCGTTTATAAGCCTGCCGCGGTTTCAGCGCGACAACTACTTGGCACCCCTCAAGTTGGTGGCGCTCCGAGGTTCGTAGGTACCTACTTGTGTTCTTCCCTCCGACCCGCTAATGTAGAAGCAAAACAAAACAGTGTTATTTGTATTACCGTGAGTCATCTATTCCTATATATCGTTGCTACGGGCCTTGAAAACGGGCCATAAAATTTTGTTTTTTCCTATATCTTTTGAACAGCTTGACCAATTTCGATGGTCTTTGGTACATGCCTATAGATAATTATCACACATGCCTGACTCAAACTACATATCAAACAATAGCACATCTTAATAAGTGTGATTGTTTTGTTTCCAAAGGTAACTGAAATATTGTGACTAATGTTTAATATGCGTGGGTACGTGCATGGTGGTTGAATTTTGGGCACTATCTCCCAAACGACATAATTTATGAAAAATAGTATAGTAATTTTTTGTTGTTTTGTTTTTAGTTTTGAGAATTAAATTGTCGAATATCCGAAAAAGTTCTGCTCGTAATAAAATAGATTGTTGGACACAAGTGGCGCCCTCTAGCTGTTGTGGACATTGCACTCTACTAGAATTGTGTGAGAGATAATCGAAATCGGTCAAGCCGTTTAGAAGATATAGAGAAAAACAAAATTGTAGGGTCCGTTTGATGGGCCCGTAGGGCCCTTAATATAGAGCTTTGAGCAAAGAGAAAAACACGGGTTGCTTTATTTGTCGAGTATAGAACGGGTGGAATTTGGTTGTAAATAACCCTGTATATGGAAATTGAAAACCAATACATAACTATGTCTGTTAAATTATATAATTAGTAGTAGTACACAATAGATAAAATAATTTTAAAACTCTTATTTAATTTATAAAAAATCATGAATAAAATCAACACTTAAATTAAAACATAACAAAACATTTTCTTATTGTTACCATACTTCTGAATCACACATCAATTCTAAAGTTTCAGAGATAAAATCTAATAATAGAGAAGAATATAACCACAGATAACGTAACCTGTAATATAACTTAAAATTGCCGTTCAAGAAACAAATTTTTGAATATCTCTAACCGTTTCCGAGATAGTCTAGCTTATATAGGTAAATTATTACCCACCTCACCCGTCTCACAATTATTAGTATGATTGACATCGCAGTATTTGACAACTGCCTATCTTCCTACTTTGATTTACCTTATTACCCACTACTAGATAATGGTTAATCTGAAGTTTTAGGAAAAAATCATTTCCGGTTGAACTGTAGATCAAAAATACTAATAATTCTTCCCTAAGTGGTACCGAATAACAATATTACATAAGTCTAGTTTTGAACCGAAAAATCTTAAAAATTACCAAGATAATAGAACGAAACGTCTTAACTGGTACACGCCGTACATCAATAAAAAAATCTTGTAAGGATTTTGACACTTTCTTTAACCGAATCTCGTTGTATTATTATCCGTATTATTAGAAGTTAAGGAGCGAGGTTGCCGTTGTTCAGGGCCCGACAGCGTAGGTTAATTATCGTGGGTTATATACGATATACAGAGGCGAATCGTTCGCCTCCTATATAGGAGATACGGGAAATCGGAATTTCTTCCATTGGAGTGCCAACGTCAACGTAAAATAACGATGAATGGCACATTCGATTTTGCCGTAAAGCACAACTTTTTGAGTCACGATGGAAAGATGGGGCAAATTGCGTTACGTGCAGCGGGTAAAATGACACTGCGCCTCCGATTTTTTCCATGAACACTTCCAATTTTTCGCAGGTAATAACTTTTTTATATAGTAGAGATAGAGGCTTGCAGTGTTTTTTCTTTGACCCCAAATATCAAGGAGAAAATTACCGAAACATTTTTTCCATAACGCGCTTAATTTTCTCAGAGCAGTTACAAATTTTTTGTTTGGCGAGGTAAAAAAAATCGCGGACATTATTTTCCTAGCCTACTTGATTTTAGAAAAAAAAGTGGCTAATAACACCTTAAAAATCTCATTAAAAGTTATGCATCCACACCAAAACAATTTTCTATATATGCCACTGACGGTATTTTAAGCCCAGTCCGGTCCTGGACATTTACAAATATATGAAAAGAGGGTGATAGCATTTGTTCGTCTATACCTAAAAGCGTGGTATTATTTTGTCCTTAGGAGCGCTGGTCTACTTGAACTCGCTGGAGATATATAGTCACTAAGCAGTCACTATACACGGACTATCTGAAATATGCCTGACAGAGAGGGTTCAATGAGAAGTGAGCTAGAGAGAATAATTAAGGAGTTGCTTTCTAATTGGATATTAATAGAATGTCTTTCATTGGTTAATCTTAATACTGATTTTGTTTCTTTTGTTTTCAACTGAAAATAAACTATTTTCTGGAAATCCCCACTTATTTAAAGTTTTTCGTTATTACTCTTCGTTAAGTTATGGCATGAATTGATTTTTCGTATAGTCAAATGTCAAAAAATGCACAAGGGATAATTGGCAGGTATAGAAATGCAGCATAACAAGCGACAGTATTCAAAATTCCCAAAATGACTTTGTAGTTTTGCACCGTTTTCATAGGCACCCGAAGTGTAAAACAGAATGCTTTCGAATTTGTATACCTGGCCTACTAAAACCGACATTTATATCTTATATGTATACGTACTGAATGTTGAAGAACCCCTTGTTCTTGTGACACATAGTGCTTGTTCCTTCATTGTAAATCTTTTTTTAATTCAAACTGGTAGATTTACTACAGTCGATTAATGACACTTCGCTACTCTTTCCTATACAATAGGGATACGAACAATAAGTTTCTTTTCAAACGCCATGATCTGTGAAATATTTAAAAAAATCAAGCAATATTTTCTGTAGAAAAATAGAATTAATTTGAATTCTCAGAACGCTGTCATTTATTAATATTAGGGACCCGGTGATATAGCAAATATTTTCACTGATTTTTTCAAAAGTGGGAAATTATTGCAAGTTTCTTGAAACAGTTTAATCTTGGTAACGGTGTTCTGCTCAGAGGGTCTCTGCCTTCGTATCGTTTCACTTCCTTTCTCATCTGTGCGTCTAAGCTATCAAAGTGTTCCTCGTTAGCCGATTCCCGATCCTCAGTTGGTCGTTATGCAGTTTTTACTTCCGGTTGTGATCTAGGTTCTTGAATTTCCTTGTTGTGGTTATCTATATATGAGTGTTCGTCGTGAA
Organism: Pseudeuparius sepicola; assembly: GCA_963920635.1. NCBI lineage: Eukaryota > Metazoa > Arthropoda > Insecta > Coleoptera > Anthribidae > Pseudeuparius > Pseudeuparius sepicola. Next base: position 28,581,212 of record OY987305.1, read on the forward strand.
TCTCTAGCTCAACTTCCCGTTTGATAGCATTAAGTCGCATTTCTGGAATTCGGTTATCTCTTAGGATAGTTCGATAATGTTCAGACCAGGAGCGCCAAGTCCGTGAGTATCTCACACTCTTTGTTCAGACCGGGAGCGCCGCGTCCGTGAGTGCTCGGGGGATACAGCACCCATGAGAGAAAAATAGTGAATGCGGAGCACCCATGACCATTCTAGGTACCTCATCCGTCGCGTGGCAAGACATGTAGATGGCGCTTGCTTGCGAGCGTTATGATGCGCTTTTAATTCGAAGGTAATTCCAATCCGAATTCGTACTACATTAGTACATATTAGTAGATACACATTAGTACATTAAGTATTTACTAATAATTAAATACCGGATTATATGCAATCAAAAACCTTTATAATATGGGCATATTTGTGCATACGATTTTTTAAATATATGCATGATTTATGCAAAAGCACCATGAAATATGCAATGACTAATTCCATGGCTTTTCTTTGGCAAAATTATTAAAATAAACAACTAAACGAATTTTAAACATGTAGATATTACATAGTTTACATTATTGTACAAATATATATGCATAAACGTAACTTAATACTAAACTACAAGATCAATCTGAAATATTGTAAAATGCACCAGTAACAATATATGTTTCAAGGTTTCCTACATCAACCGAAGTTACAGGACAAAATTTTAAGTTTGGAATTAAAGCCGGTTAAATATCCAGATTTTCTAAAGTTATACCGGACATTACATTTGAAGCCTGAACTAAAACATTATAACCCGGAATGGTGTTTCATAGGTAAATACGATTTATAAAACTGCACTCTTAATGGGGCCTTTAAAAAAATTTTCTTCCCATTAGCAATTAAATCATTGACCAATGGGAAGGAAGTTCTAATGGTCTCTGAAACCCTATTTCCATGGGCTAGACAAGTTACTTGAATTAAATTTTCATAAAATATTTTTAAATTCCGCCCTGGCTTTAACATATACGGTGCAGCATCGGACAACAGAATAAGAATTTTATCTGTAGGGACTGGATGTGACAGAAATGTGTTAATGTTTCTTGAATATAACGGGTAACTGTTATGTTGTTTGTTTTTTCAAGTTCTTTTATTGCTAAAAGATGAGGTTTTCCAGGTTCTTCAGAAAGTTTTCCAATCATTAGATTAGCTATGTAACGACCGCAAGCATCAGTTGTTTCGTCAAAAATAATATATATATAGTTATATCGGGCCGCGGTGGCGTCGCTCGTACCGACGCTGACTTTTTAGACTGCATGTTTTTCTGCCTTCGATCGACCTTGGTTCGAGGCAGGCGCATGCATAAATGTCTTTAAAGAAAAACACCGCTATGGCCAAGAGCGCTGGACAAATGTGGGTGCTCCTTAATAGCTTTATCCCTGTGATTTACTAATTGTCCTACACTCACTGGGATTACTACGGTTTTCTAGGGTTTTCCGTAGTACTTGAGCGAATGCTATCCTAGTTCTATCGGGAAAAAGTCGGCCCTAGCCGCAAATGGCAACGAAGACAAAATAATAGTAATTGCCCCCCTCCCGCGCACAAGCATGTGGTTGCTTCCGGGATACTCCTAGTTTGGAGTATTGTGAGGGTGAGAATTATTATTATTATTATTATTATTATCTGCAATTTCTTTCTTAATTTCTTCTATCACTGAAGCATATACCTTTCCAACAAAAATGATAAAATATATCGAAGTTTCCAAAGCCAAACAAAGTACAAATAAAAGTTAACAGAAACTAAATACAGTAAAAAATCTTTTCAATTTTTTTGGGATAGTTGTACAGGAGTATTCAGTTATGATTACCCCTTTATTTTTTTTATTTTTTACCCTATCGAAAAATGGCAAATAGAAAAGTTTTAGGAAAAGTTCTTCTCATCTTTATGCACTTATCAGAAAAACAATATATGTCATTATGTTTAATCAAAATAAATGGAAAATAAAGGTGTTATGTTACACGCGTCCCAAGCGCGACATTCAATTGTTTGTGCAATCATAACTGAATACCCCTGTACAAATTTTAGAATGAAAGCAGCAAAAGTTAAGGTAATATAATGTTTTGACGATTTATTTCTTATAAGGAAAGGCTATTCTTTGGCACAGTGTGTAGCGGCTGATTTAGAAATGTCTAATGGATATAGATAGAACTGAAATTTAAAGAAAAAAATGGACGTATCGATGAACTTTAGAGTCAAAAAGAAGAAAAAATCAGGTTTAGCAGTACTGAAAGATCAATCTAGATTTATTTATTATTTAGTCACAAAAACTTATTGAAGTGAAAAGCCAACATACCTATGAAAATTTGTGCGAGTCATTAATAAAGCTCAGAGAACATGTACAAAATAAAGTTATGAAGTTAGCAATTCTAAGATTAGGGTGTGGCTTAGACCATCAGGGGTATTTTAAAGACACGGACATTGAAATTTTAGTTTGTAAATTTAATCCAAATAAGGGAACGAAACAGGAGCAGATTAAAATAAAGGCAAATGAAAATATTGAACCAGTTTTTGTAATAGGGGAATCCGATAAATTAAAGCATAATGCAATAGTTAAAGGGGCAATAAAAGTCGTAATAATGGAAGGAACTAGATTAGACATAAGGATGTAGATTGTTAAATATAGAGAGGGAATTGATATAGCCTTACGTAGAAGAGCCAACAATTTTATATTTATACTGTACAAGAAAAATCCGTCAGTTTCAGGCAGTGAAGATTTGTTAGTGACACCAAGGCATCTAGTTCAAATCACAATAAACCTTTGGCAGGGCACTTAGGTATTTCAAAAACGACTCAAAAACTCAACGATAGATATGTTTGGGATGGTTTACAAAAAGATGTAGAAAGATATCTTAGGGGTAGTCGGGACTGTCAAGCTCAAAAGGGAATGACAAAAAATAGGAAACAAACAGGGTTATTGCAACCAATTTCAGTGAGGTTACCATTTCAAAAGATAGGAATAGATTTGTTAGGGCCATTTAAAAAGACGTCAAATAGTAACACGTTTGTAGTTGTAGCCATAGATTATGCTACTCGGTATGTCGAAATGGAAGCAATTCATAATGGTAAGGCCGATACAGTTGCCAATTTTATTTAAAAAAATGTTATTAGAAACCATGGAAACCAATAAGATCCAAGTCAAGGTTTAAGTTACTCGTCAAGTTCAAAAAGTATTTGTAAGTATTTCTTTTATTTGTTATTTTTGTTTTTCTACTTTTATTTTTCACTTTTTTTATAATAAATTATATTTGTTTTTCTGGAGTTGTCTTACTTGCCAAGGTTATGCATATCCCAAGACGATCTTCTTTTCTTCTCTTCTGTATCTCGATACTGATCTGACACTCCTTGCTCAGAGCAGGGGCGCCGAGTCAGTGGGTGCTCGGTGGCTCCAGCACTCAGGAGAGGATAGAAGTGGGTGCGGAGCACCCAGGACCATATAGGTACCTCATCCGTCGCGTGGCAAGACATGTAGGTAGCGCTTGCTTGCGAGCGTTGTGATGCGCTTTCAATGCGAACGTACAATTCACATTAGTACAGATTAGTACATTCAGTGGCACTAATAATATTATATTTTCTGTATTTTTATTTTTCTCTTCTGTATCTCTTCTGCATCTCAAGGAAAATGTTTTCAAAAATTGTAGATCCCTAATAATGTATTGCGGCCCTTTGAAAGGATATGTTAATTCATTGGATGTTGCAAAATTTAGTTAAGATTTAACTTATACTTTTACTTCCATTCACTAAGGAGTGGTCATTGTTGTCATTGATAACAATTGAATATTTGTTAGTTAAAAATCAACAATACAATTTAACTTTGTTGCCACTTTAGTCTCTTACATTCTCACGAAGTGACAGTTTGTAGAAGTAATTAAAATTAAAGTTTGAATTTATAAGAGGAAAGCGACATCTTTGGAATAAGTTTAATAAGCTGAAAAATAAGGACATCTTCACAGTAAAAAAAATCGGTTTAAATCCTCTTCGTGTAAGTGATGAAGGAAATTTGGTGAAAAATTGACACGAAAATTGGTGGATTCCAAATATCTTAACCCAACTACATTTGGTAAAATTCACACTACAACAAATTCGTTAATTTTAACACTTAGGAGTGTAATTTTTTTATATTTCTAACACGGCGAAGATGGTGATGGTGATAGTCGAGGTGATAGCCCTTAACCTAAACTCATCGACTGTGTTGATATGAGTTTATTCTCACCGAAATCAGAAACCAGTGTCAAATCTGATTGACGGATTTTAAAATTATCTATTCTGATTGTTTTGATTTCTGCTGATTGGCTCTGACTTAGTTGGGGCCTGCTTGTGTTTGTGAGAACAGGCTTTAGATAACTAAAATAAACTAAATCGCTGTGTGGCAACGTTTGAAGTTTGTTTTTGTCTCACACGGACAATTATGACTTCAAAGTAGAACACCGTAAAGGGGCAACCATAAGAATGCTGATGCATTGTCAAGAAGACCCTGTAATAAAGACTGTTATCACTGTAGTCGACAAGAATTAAAAGAAAACCCGGACCTAATTTTATGTAAACGGACTACTGTCCTCGGACCTCTCAATTGGGATTCGGAAGTCATCTAGAGCAGTCTCCAGGCCTCCATTTGAATATGTGAGGGCTGGGAATTGGGCCTGGGCCTGAGTGAAGTGGAAGGTTATAACGCAATTTTAGTGCGATTTTTGGAGCTGAGAGAATATTCTTGGTCAGTGACAGTATCTGACAAGTTTATTTGTGATTTGTGAAGGCTAAACAATAAAAGTGGTAATCAAGGCAACGAGTTTGGACTGTGATTGTTGCAATACAGTACATTATTTTATGACAAAAATAACAGCCTTCTATTAATCAATAAACTATATTTATATTAAATGATTTAGTTTCTTATAGACCACCCATAATATCACCTATGCATTGATCATTATGACAATAATGACAAAATATTTATTAAATATAAATCATAATATGTATACCTAAATAAACGACTGAAATATAAAACGAGTTTAAAAAATGAGGTTTACATTGTCGCACTGTACGTACTGTACTATAAGTATGTAATCATTATACAGGGTGTAAATGAATAAATGCGAAAAAATTCAAGTGGTGAATCTTTGAGTGATTCTAAGACGAAAAGTTTATATAAACATAGGTCCAGTAAAGCTTCCTTTTCAAGATACAGGGTGTCAAACTCTTCTTAAAAAATCGCTTTTTCGTAAATATCTAATAATCCTTTAGCTGATTTTCTTGAAATTTGGCAGTGTTATTTATGGTAGAAAGAGGCTAATTTAGCCCCTACTAGATAAAAATGATTAAGTACAGTGGCGTCCCGAGGGCACCTTAACCAACTTCGTTTTCGAGAAAAAAAATCACTTCTCGGGAAAACATAATAAAAAATTAAAACTACCAATTAACAAAAACTAGGGTATACCCGATATTTTTTCTATATTAATAGTTAATTCTAGCCTTAAAAAATGCTATAAATGGTAATGCTACCTATAAAAAAAATTGTTTTATTATAATAAATTATTAAAAAATGTTGAAAACGAAGCATTAGCGGACCTATGTTTATATAGACTTTTGGTCTTAGAATCACTCAAAGATTCACCCCTTGAATTTTTTCTACTTATTCATTTACACCCTGTATAACATAGCAGTGTCACGTCACTAACATTTTATATTACACTTAACATTGCCAACATTTAATATAAAAGAATAAATTTCAAAAAATCAAAAATATGTTGAAATAAAGATTTGTGTCACAAATAAAGATTTGTGTTACATTTATGAGACGCCTTGTATTTTTTACCATAAAAAAATCACAAAGAACTAGTATGTATAATATCTTCATTAGGTAGGTACATTAGGGCTTCTGAATGTGAAAGGAGGGAACACTCTGTATTCCAAAAATTTCATAGTTCTATTTCCGTAAAAAAAATTTTCTACCAAAGCCCATTCGAGTAATTTTGTATACGTACATATACGAAAATGAATGTTCCCTGAACTATCTAAAAGTATGACAAATTCGACTATCCGGCAACGCACCAGTTACCGAAAACAATATACCTGAAAACTGCTAAATTTTGTATCATTTTGGTGGACATTTCAATATGTCCGCCACCTGTTTGAGCCACCTTAACGTCAAAATCTCTTTAGACAATATGAATACGAAATTTTTTCGAAATTTTTAAAGACAATTTGAAATCTATATATTTTCATCACATACTTTAAATCACTACATTTATTAAATTTCAATGGAGATGTTCCTAAATTAATAAGATGCAATTATTAGGTAAAATTATCTTTAATGGACTTGTTTAAATTTCACATTTCGGCACAACACACAACAGAATTATCATAATTTTGAGACTCTTTAGTGCTGATTTCAATTGCCAGGAGTTCGGAAACTGAAATGTCGAGTCTTGAAACCGACGGCGCAACGCGTAGTTCGAAAAGTATCATTTTGAAAACGTGCTCTATATCCTATCTATACATTATTACCTGCTGTTAATTGGCTATGTGCCGAAATAGGGCTTAAAAGGAAGAGGCGTCTCTCAACTTTGTGTCGATTTTGGTTAAGTATATTTATTCCGGTTACCTGCTCGATGAGCCGATTTGGGAGTCTCCCGTTAGCATCTTACTTCGTCAGCTTTCAACTTGTTTATCAATCCTATATTGACCTTTCGGATTAAAAATAATATTAATAAATAAAGTTATCAATAAAAAAATATTTTTAAAAGCAAGCTTTTATTTACCTAAATGCTCTAAAAAGAAGAAAATAATCAAAAAAATTCAAACCAAAGCAAACCCATAATTTTGTTACATTATAAAATTGTGTATGATATAAAAGCTTGTCGCGAGATTTTCGTGTGTAAATTTCTTTTATAGAAAAATATATTTTCTAGTGAGATTTACTTTCAAGATATATATATTCTCGCGACAAGCTTTTATATCATATACAATTTTATAATGTAGTAACAAAATTATGGGTTTGCTTTGGTTTGAATTTTTTGATTATTTTCTTCTTTTTAGAGCATTTAGGTAAATAAAAGCTTGTTTTTAAAAATACTTTTTTATTAATAATTTTATTTTCAACTTTTTAGTTCTACTCTTCAAGACCTTTCATTTAATGCCCATATTAAGGGAAAAGAAAATGTAATCCGCCGTGTTGGAGCGGTGGCCATGTTGAATTTAGTGTGATGTCACTAACTTTATCGTTTTCTACTCTTCAAGCCCTTTCATTTGATACCCATATTAAGAGGGTTGACAAAAAAATACATCATCCGCCATCTTGGAGCGACGGCCATATTGAATTTAGTGTGATGTCGCTAACTCTATCGTTTTCTACTCTTCAAACCCTTTCTATTTATACCCATATCAAGGGGGTTGACAAAAAATACATCATCCGCCATCTTGTGGCGACGGCCATTTTGAAAGTATTAAAATATTGAGTATTGTATATTGTATTGTCACAGGAACTAAAGGTGTATGCAAAATTTTATCTCAATCGGATGTCAGGAAGTGGTTCTAATTCAGCTTGCAAGATTTGACCTAAACATACATAGTTCACCATACACATTGCAAGTTAAATAAAAGCTTGTAATATAGCAATATCTGTCAACTGTGTCCAAACCAAACAGTTTTCGCTATTAAAGCGACTTTATGTCTCATAAATGCTCGTCCGTCGTACCGATAGATAAAATACCTTACCTTCTGTGATAAATCACATTCAAAACGATATTCCTGCATAATAAATAAATAAACAAATATTAAATAAACTGAAGAAGACTTAGGACTTTCTGATGAACACCGCAGGGTAGACATAAATTAAAAAAAAAAAACATGATTATATTAACGTGAAATGTAATAACAATAACTAGCCCACAGTAGCGTGTACAAAAGTGTCTTTTAAATATTTTGTACCAGGCACCTAATCATCCGTTACGAAACACAGTGTGACAAATTTGCTTTAATGTGGGTCTCTTTTATTAACACCTGCTCCCATCGGAGTGGTAGTTTAAGAGAAACCTTTTAATTCTATTTATTTTAGTGTTTGTGTCTCCCTAATATAATTAGATACTTTTACGACAACAAACAATAAGTGATAATAGTAACATTTTCGATTGCAAAGAATGCCTTCTTACTTCGATTTCATTTGCATAGTATAGTATTGACATTTTGTTTTACGCTTCATTTGCTATGAGGGTTAAATAAATCCATTCGGTGTCCATTGAACGTGGTTACGTAATAGCTTATATTTCTATAAAAGATGAAGGAAGGTCAATATCAAGTTCAATGGCAGAATGATTAATGCTGTTGATAAGTGAACTAGTTTTCGATTTATTGGAAGAAATTATATATCTAGATACCGAGTCATAGCGAATCGTTAGGTAACTAATATGTAGAATAAAATATAGTGCGTATTTATAGCCAATAGTAAAGCCACTTTTTTACATAAACTCTGTTATGTATAACTTTACTATTTTGACTAGAAATGGCTCTAAAGTTGTTATATCAGCTTTTAATGAACATGTTTGCACTGTTTTCTAACCTACACAATGGTTTGGCAGTTGAATTTTAAGTTTCGGTATTCTACTTGCAGTTTTATAATTTTTATGATTAGTTTGGAGGCATTTTCCGTTACATCTTTGTTGGCCTGAGGCCCCCAGGGTCCCATTTTTTTTTAGTTTTCATTGTTTTCCCTGTAGAGGTTCTATAAGTTTTCTAGACATTTGCTAGAACTTTATGATTTGTGCATCTATGATTGGCCAGGAATATTCTAGAGTAGTCTCCAGTCTTCCATTTGAGTAGAAAAACCATAGAAATTGGGCCTGAAAGTAAGTTGAAGGTTATAAAAGATTTTAGTGCGATTTATGGAGCTGAAAGAATATTCTTGGTCAGTGACAGTATCTGACAAGTTTATTTGTGAAGGCTAAACAATAAAGGTGGTAACCAAGGCAACGAGTTTGGACTGTGATTGTTGAAATCCCCCAATAAATCTTACAATTTATTTTTCTGAGAACTTTATTTGAAATAAATGATTGCTTTTTTGATAGGGTAACTTTGTGTAAAATTTGAGATCCATGGTCTACTTTCAGAGATATTTTTGAAAAACCCGAAAACTGCCGAAATTTCTTGTAACTGTTTGTAACTTTTTTGTTTCAAGAGTTACCGAAAAATTTTCCCCAATGTCATTTGTGGGAAAAACTTGCTTTAAGCCTACTTTATCAGAATTTAAAACATAGCGACAGTTTAATGGGTGCTCTCTTAGTACTCACCCAAAAAATGTGCCCATTTTATTGTAGCGAGCCGTGGCCTCGAATTCTGTACCTTCATGTTTTAGGTTTTTTTTCCCAACATACTACACTGGAAATCTTGGAAATTTCTTTCGAGGTATCGGTATCTTGCACATTTTTCACATTTTTACAATTTTCTAGTAGCATGACAGCTATAAATAAAAAAAATTAAGTGTTAAGAGAGCACACAACAAACCATGGTTTTTTTTTCCAAATTCTGATAACTAGTGCAAACAGTGCATATTTTTTGCACGAGGAATGAAGTTTTCAGCTCGAGACGTAGTCGAGGTAACAACTGATGGACAAACTTCATTTCCAGTATTTTTTTGAATTTTGTTTTCTTCATTGCCTGTGAAGATCTCAGGTTCTTCACTTAAAACTCTTTTTCGAATTGGTGTGAAGTTTCCGGTACTGGGACTTGGTTCACCCAGAATTTGAGCAACTATTTCATTTTTTTTTTAGAAATTGAAATTTTACTAAAAGTATTTATTCCAATAGGTTGAACGGAGCATTTTCCGTTATATCTTACAAAGAATATAGTGTGACTGGTCGACTGGGGACAAAGGGATGCATTTTTGCGATACATTTCAACAAAATTAAAACTTCTAATTTTACCGTTTATTACAAATAATGATTTTGTTTGTCTTGCTATAAGGAATTTTCACAGTTATGGTAGAATTCATGTCGTTAATATCATTCAATGGTAACTTATGTAACTCGTCTCTGTGGCATGCTCCTGCAATGCCAAATATTGAAACTATAATACAAGTAAGTAGGTATAAAGTTAAAAATTGGCCAAATGCGAGTCGAACTCGCACACGAAGGGTTCCGTACCACCGTACATTATTTATGAGGTTATGAGCCCAGCACGCTTTCACTGCGCTACTTCGCTTTCGAGAAATGTTCCATACTTAGTTAGCCGTGTCATCATTGTTAACAAAAATCGAAACTATTATATTAACTTTATTTTACTTTTATTATTTGTTTCAAGTGTCTACCTATTACGATTCAAAAGATACAGCCCTATAAGGCATAGTTGGTGTCCCGTGGGGTGTTCTAAAATATTCGACGAGATTTTACGTAAAAACACAGCGCGCCCGTACCTGAAAAAGTCACCCATGGAATAACAGATGGGTCTCTGAGCCCCCAAAGTCCAAAATCGCTACGAAATTTGGAAATTCTCCACACCAAAACAAATTTCAGTCCATGTTTACAAAAATCGGGCGTGCGCTTCGGCCACGACGTATACAGTACAATCCAGGGGACCTCGCCATATCGCGAAAAAAAAAGCGGCCCAAACGGCCGAAAGGCTTTTTCGATCGGGGTGCCTTCTCGCAGGCGAGAGGCCCGTATCCGTCGGCGGCCCCTCGCGAAAATTGAACTCGACCGGCGCTCCCCCTTCCAATCGCTAGCCATTTTTCCCTAAAAAAAAGGGAAAAAATTCCGGGGGCCGAACGTCCTTCAATAGGGTTGTTGCCCGTGAGCTCGGACTGCCGTACGTCAAATTTGGGGACGAAATATCGAAAACTGCGTCCTGTAGACGAGAGCATAGGTACACGTATTATTATTATTATTAGTATTAATACTATTATTCTTCTTCTTCTTATTATTATTATTATTATTATTATTACACAGAAGCGGGGGCCATAACAAGGCCTATGGTCCGGCAGGGCCGGTAGGCGCTTGTTAACAAGAAGAATGAATGAATGAACAATCTTCATGAAGAAATGAAGAATGAATTAAGGAAGAATGACGAAGAAAGGCAACTACTGATGCGTGACCTTAAAAATGAAATAAAAACCAGACGAGACGGAACCCACAAGAGAAGAGATTCAAGTGGAGTTACAAGACAAAATTACCAACTTTGAAGAGGTTTTTGAAGAACAAAAATAAACCAAATTAAGAAAGAAATCAAGGTGGAGGTGCAAACGGAAATCGCAGAAATGAAAAATGAGGTACAAACCGAACTTGATAAAATAAAAGCGAGATTTGACAACAGTGAAGGAAGAATAGAACAGCTGGAGGCTAGACTGAATAAGCATGCAGTTAATAAGAAGCGGGCATGACCACATCCTCTATGAAAATGAAGCCTCACAAGTTTGATGGAAAAGTGGCATGCAGAACTTACCTTAACCTGTTTGAGGCTGCTGCAGGAGAAAACTTATGGACAGAAGAAGACTAAGCCATGAATTTGAAATGATGTCTACGAGGTGAGGCCACCGAATTGTTCCGAATGATACTGGCTGACGCTCAGCTTGATTATAGTTCCCTGGTTAGAGCCCTTGAAATGCGATATGGGGAAGCCCATCTGCAATGGGTATACCAGGCGCAACTGATGAGGCCCGATGAGGCTCTGCAACAAGTTGAAGCTGACATTGCCCGCCTGGTAAATCTGGCTCTTATGTGTTTATTACTTAAAGTTATTGTCAGCGCGATACGCAAATCTGATCTCTGTTTTTTAAAAAAATCTTTCTATAGCTCCCGTTGCTTCAGTTGCTCGTACTGTGTACAAAACTTTAATAGTAGGTTTATGAATGTTGACACTATTTTAGTGTCTGGCAGATTCCTCTAAAAAGCTTGATAGTTCTTCAGTCTTATTACCGGTTGTAGCCCTTCACATAATGAGCGCAAAGAGAGGTAATTTTTTCTGGAATTTTTGGTTGCCTTTTGTGCAATGTAAGAACATTTATGTTTTCTAAGTTAACTTTTCTTGGAAGTCCTATAGATTTAAATTGTTCTTGGTAATAGTTCATTTTGAAAAAAAAGGTTTTCCTTGCAACACGAATATTAAACATTTTTTTCCAGTTTAGATCCTTACTTCATTATGTCCCAAAGCCCTGCGCACGGCGAGTAAACGTAGGTTTAGTGAATTTGATTTAAAATCCATAAAGTCAGAAAATTTCATTTCGTGTACAATATAAGGGTGAATTTCACGGGCTAAACGTATAATTGGAGGTATTTGGCTAGACACGTAGATATTCCCAGCTCTTGAAATTGCTGACGCAATGGTATCTACGTGTAAGACTTCCTCTCGTTCTGTCCGTGGTAGGACTCAAAAATGTAATGCGTTACGGTTTTTATATATTTACTTGTCTTTATAAAGTACAGAAATATGGCCGGTAATTATGGAATTCTAAAAAAAGTTGCCGCAATCCCAATCAAAAGACGAAGAAACCCGACGAAAACATACCAATCGAAGAATTGAAGCTTAGAAATTAGGATTGCTACGCCCCTAATTTCTACGTCCTTGGCAACCATCCGAAAAGAGGTGAATCGATTTTATACCCCCAATGTCACATTGTTGAAGAAACATAAATGTTGCAATTTCTCAAGAACCTCTTTTGCTATCTAATTCGGTCCACGTATAACAGTGGCAGTGTCTTTTAGCTAGGTTAAAACCATGAAATTGTAAAAAGAAAATATTTGCTTATAGAATAGTGTACTTTTCTGTGAGATATGACGATAAGTGACTTGTTGTAAGTCAAAAACAGCACTAACTAGTCGACTATTTTCAGCAATTGCCTTTTTTTGCTTACTTTTTTAATAATTCTAGCCTGTTCCTTTTCATACTGATGTTTCTTTCAGACTGTTCTTAATTTTTTCGTTTCCTTCTCTAAATGTTGTGCAGGTTGAACATAAATCTTTTTTAGGAGGTAGAATGACAAATTCAGTTCTTTAAAAATCCATCTACAAAATCAATACCTCCAAGAGATTCACCTTCATTCTCTTTTAAATACATACGGTACATTTTTGAAATGGATCAATCGGAATGTACGTACCTACTCTTTGGTGGTAGACTTTCTACAATAGTAAGATTCCACCCTGGGGAAAAGATTTATGTGATTATTTATGTTTTTACGGATTTTCTCGTCTCGTTCAAGTTTGACTTTAGACCTTCCTCCTCTTCTCTCTGTTTTAACAATACCGCTAGCCTCTTTACAGCAGTTTTCATAAATTTATCAGATGTTGCCAAGTTGTTTAGAAAGAAAAATTTGCCAACATGTACTTTTTCGCCAAAAAATGGTAAGCAACAATCCAACCTATATTTTTTTTATTGAATCTTGTCTTTGAATTTTGGGATTTGATATATTTACATGTCTGCAACTGTATTCCCTCTGCTGTTGCAGGTTTTCAGACTCATAAAATGCTTTCTTAATTTTGTTTCGTTATTCCTCTGTAAAAATAGTGTCAACAAAGTGACATCTGTGGACCGATGACCAAACTATTCAAACTTACTTCTACTGAATCATAACAAATAAAGATAACATTATACAAAATACAGGGGACAATCAATAACAAAATATACGAGGATTACTCGATAAGATAAACATTAGATAAATCAAAGTCCAATCGCCGAGTCGGCAAAATCGGCGAGTATAAATCCAGCACCAGCCACAGGCTGGGGATCAGTAAGCCCCGCTTATTATCAGCTACTCGATCACTGACCACCCTCGGTGGTCTGACCTGGCAATGGATCCCGCTTAAATAGCCTCCTTGTTCAGGTCGGGCTCCGAGGGGCAGACGACAGCGCCCCTGGGCACTGTTGAAGACGTCAGTGGGTCAGGAGCGGCACCCCGCCGTCGCGTCGGGTCAAGGGCGCAGCTCGCGTCCCGGTCACTTCCACGTACTATCGGTCGCGTCGGTCCACAGTCGCTACCTCCGCCACGGTCCAGATACTGTTAGAGGCATATCTGTGAGTGCAAGAATAAACATCACCCTAGTTTGTACCTGCTGTCTTTCTTCTGCGCTTCGCGACTCCCGCACCCAGTGATCCCGGCAAGCTGTGAGGGTTAATCCAACCCTCCGGCACACACAAGTAGTGCGTCACATGGTAAAGGCTCCGTGTGGAGGCACTCAGTTGTGACACGTGGTGGAGGCGCGCAGTCTTCAAGCTGCACCACGCGTCTCCCACGTAAACTTGTGTGACACGTGGTGGAGGCGCCGTCCTGGGACGCCGTTGGAGCATCGCCGATGGTCATGGAACCCCAGCTGTAGTAGGGAAGTTCCGGAGCAGGCCGAGGCAGAAGCTGTAAGGAGAGAGTACAGGTTAGTGGGGAAGTGTTAGAAATAAGGTGTGATTCGGCGAGGTACTAAGGAAAGACCTACGCGGCGAGTGCCAAAGGAGCACCAGGAGTAAGAAGCCGTACCAGGAAGAAAGGTACAGAAAAATGAGAGCGATGACTCACCTTTCCAGCCGTCGAGGAGACTAAAAAAGTCCAGACGAAGTCCGAGAAGGAAGATGACGTAGTGTTGGCCACGTTCAAACCGCGCCACCGGAGCACGGAGTTCGAGGGCGAAGTTTTCACCATTCCACCCGTCGAGAAGACCGCCAGAGTTCCAGACGAGGTCCGAAAGGAAGGCGATTTAATGATGATAGCAGCTACAGTCTAGACGAGGGCAGAAGGTCTAGAGAAAAAAGAGGAAAGAATAACGGCAACAAGGGTAGCAGACCCAAATAGCCGAAAAAGTGCCAGAGGTGCACAAGGAGAGTACCTTCTACCGCGCCAGAAAGGCAGGCACAGGTAGAAGAGGAAAAGGATATAAGGGGCCAAAAGGACAAGAAAGGTCAGGACGGCCAAAGGAGAAAAATTAGTAGAAGAAATAAAAATACAGAAGTAAAGAAAATAAAGAGAGCCACCAGAAACCTACTTAACCAAATGTATTCAGGTCAAGTAGAAGTTTATAAACAAAGATATATAAACAATATACAAAGAGTTAACGCAATCAGGTGTGGACTAGATAAGTGGAAACAAGGTCAAGTGTAAGGTCAGTGCGCAGGTATTTTGAAGAAAACATTTAACAAAATATAAAAAGCATATTTACCTAAAGTCCAAAACGTCCAGTTGGTTAAGTCACAGATTCGACTACGTAGATCGAGGAAAGGCCCACATCTCGAGCACATCACGCACCCAAAACCAGACACGGTAGTACAGTGCGACAGTTACTCCAAAATAGTACCGATAAAGCCCCAGTCTCCAGGAGCTTTCAAAATTACAGTACCATGTAATTGTATCCTAAAAACAGAAGAAGATATTTTAATACAAAAAAGATTCCCGTGCACAGCCCCAGAAATAAAGAAACTCGAAATAATTCACGTGATCCCCGCAGCGTGGACCACCCTGAACACATTCATTTTACACCCGGCAATAGAAAGCCAGCCACAAAAATTTAAAAATATAAACGATTGTCTAAATAGAAATTGGACACTTTCGATACCCCACATAAATTTGACGTCCACAAGAGACACTTTAGAATACGTATTAAATGAGATAAAAGATAAGAAAGATATATTTAATACAGTACCGGATTCACTAGGTTGGGTGAACCACAACCACTCCATAATGATGATATGGAACGTCCTGCTATCAATTGCAACCCTGTATATACTCTTCCATAGACAAGCACCAGCCTTCCCAGTTTTCGCACAGGCAGCAAGAGCCTGCAATGAAAACACAGACACACCCCACGACGTGTTATTTGGTCTAACCTGTTCTCTTTTTGCGGCGATCATCCTGTACACTCTGTGGAAAACAGTCACAGGATACCTTCGAAGGCGAGGCACAGCCAGGGAGGAAGCCAGCAACCCCGAGATGGTAGCCCCAGTACCAGATGTCCTACGAGAACGCGAATATGTCGTCCGAATCCCTAGCGCAGTACTACGGGCCGACGGCAAAAGCGACAACGAGGCCACGGCGAAAACTGCTGAGCTTGCAGTGACGTTCGAGGCGAGGGCATCACCCGAGGATTTTGTATAGTCCGTAAAAAACAGTTTGTAGAACATTTTTTATTTTTTATTTTTAGTAGTGCACTTTAAGATTTTTTTTTAGTATAGGATTTCTAGATTATAAAATGGTACCAGGGTAAATAAGTTCATTGTTAGGAAAGAGTAGACCGAAAGGAAGGAAACCCAATTATTATTTCTTTTTGCAGGACCGGAGTAGGTTAAATAAATAAACACGACTTAATAGAGACAGGTCTGAGTAACTGAGATGCGCATTAGGTTACTAAGAAATGTTTCTTGAAAGATAATTCACAACACAAAACTTTTTTTGCTCAGTACTTCCTAAAGGTAACTAATAAAGGAATTAATTAGGAATTAGGTTGGTAAAATATTACTCCTATCAGGAAGGGAGATAGCCTACCATACGGCATAATCAATAATTTAAATTTGTCAGAACTAGCTCTAATAAGTCAGAAAAAAAAAAGTAGAGATAGTAAACATATATTGACGGGCGTCGCACCCGATCCCTATAATATATCTTGCAGTACCGCCCCAGTATAAACCCCTGCCATACAAACAGGAGGCCAGGGGCAAGGGACGGTGCGGGATCATTATTGGCCGCGAGCAGATGGTCATGGGCCCGCGGCCAACGTAGTAATAAAATCTCCAAATGTGTCTAAAATAGAGAGAAATAGAGAAATTAAGCGAATAATGTAAAGATAGAATCTTATACCATATAATATTCAGGGTTATGGCTAATAAATGTCCGGAGGACCAAACGCCGGAACAAAGACAGGTTAAAACCTAAAAGTATAGTTATGTATAAAGGGAAATTATTTTTTTTAGATGAGGGAAAAAACTTACTGTTCATGATGTAGGGCACTATTATAGCACGAATGTATGATGGGAATAAATAATGGTAGAACAGGGTAGATTGCTACGCAAAAGATAGGCAGTAACTGCGGGTAGCCGTAAAAAATTGTAGAATATTAATAGCATGTTTTTTGTTTTATGTTACATGTTTTCAAAACAACCCACTACACGAGGAACGTCAGCCCAAAACAATGCATACTTACCAGATATACCAGGAGAGCCAGAAAAATGGACATGGCCGGAAAATGGTGGCAAATTGTGTTGAGGAACTGTACCAGTGGGCTGATGAACTCCAGAAAATCGTGATAGTGAGTGTTTCGGGTTCTAGATTGGAAGGTTCATTTAAAAAATCACAAAAAGTTGTATTTCTTTCTTTTATTATTGAATTTATTGTAAAAAACTTATTTTGTAATATGACAGTATCTTGGCCTTGGGGACCAAGGCTTTCCGGAGGGGGGGAATGTGTCAACAAAGTGACATCTGTGGACCGATGACCAAACTATTCAAACTTACTTCTACTGAATCATAACAAATAAAGATAACATTATACAAAATACAGGGGACAATCAATAACAAAATATACGAGGATTACTCGATAAGATAAACATTAGATAAATCAAAGTCCAATCGCCGAGTCGGCAAAATCGGCGAGTATAAATCCAGCACCAGCCACAGGCTGGGGATCAGTAAGCCCCGCTTATTAGCAGCTACTCGATCACTGACCACCCTCGGTGGTCTGACCTGGCAATGGATCCCGCTTAAATAGCCTCCTTGTTCAGGTCGGGCTCCGAGGGGCAGACGACAGCGCCCCTGGGCACTGTTGAAGACGTCAGTGGGTCAGGAGCGGCACCCCGCCGTCGCGTCGGGTCAAGGGCGCAGCTCGCGTCCCTGTCACTTCCACGTACTATCGGTCGCGTCGGTCCACAGTCCACGCTACCTCCGCCATGGTCCAGATACTGTTAGAGGCATATCTGTGAGTGCAAGAATAAACATCACCCTAGTTTGTACCTGCTGTCTTTCTTCTGCGCTTCGCGACTCCCGCACCCAGTGATCCCGGCAAGCTGTGAGGGTTAATCCAACCCTCCGGCACACACAAGTAGTGCGTCACATGGTAAAGGCTCCGTGTGGAGGCACTCAGTTGTGACACGTGGTGGAGGCGCGCAGTCTTCAAGCTGCACCACGCGTCTCCCACGTAAACTTGTGTGACAATATGGTACATTTTTTCCAAATTTCTTACAATAACTACTGTAAAAAGGGGCTACTTTGTCACCTTTTTGACACTTTTTGCGATGTAACTTTAATTTTTTCGAATTTTGGCCTGCAAAAAATCACGTATACTGACGTTACTGTCTGCCTAACATCCACAGAAAATGAGAAAAAAACAAAGTAGCCCTGTGGCTGGGGTTACTTTGTCATCTAACTAAAATTGGTTGTAAAATGCGTATAAACAACTGAAGTGGCAAAGAAACCACAGATATGGACTCCTCGGACATAAATTATATAATTTGTGTTTTTTTTTCAATTTTATAAATAAAATAGTTGTAATAGTTTTAATTGTGATCATTTCTTAAACGATAATTTTGTTTCCAACTTTTTATAGCACCTAGTAACTTTTTCAGTTTTACTAACCCTTCTTTTTGAACTTTACTGATCTGTCATAGTCTTTATCGGAACATTCACTCCAATCACACTTCAAACCCTGACAAAGGTGCACTTTGAACACCAAGTAACCGTAGCTGCATTTACTAGTTGATTTCTTTGCACAGTTGAATATGTCACAATCAATAAAGAAGTCTGGACCTAAATCACAATTATTGTCCGAAAAATCTGACATATAATTATTATCAGATCAACTGACTTACCTGTAAGGAAGTTTGAGCTGAATTATACCTCAGTCTCATCCTACATTACAAACAACACACGTACAGAATAAAGCACTACCATAATAGATAGGCTCTAAAAGAAAAATGGAAGATTTGTATAAAAAAATATAATTTTATTATATATTATATACGTATTACCCGCCACAAAGTTCTAAAAAGAATTTTGGTTCAGCGTGTAAGTTTTCTAAAATAGAATTCTTCTGTTCCGAAAAATAAAAACCAAACTAAGTAAATTATGAAATATTGAGGAAGTATGAGCAAATTGAGCACTACCTGTCTCCTGGATTAAACTTTCATTTCCGATTTCCGGGATCCATCCAACAATTTTTTTATTTTTTATTGTACCACTCATATTTTCACAATAATACTGTCAGAGCTCATAGTAACTTTCTTGGAAGTCAAATGATCCGGTGGTTTTGCTGGAATATTCACATTTTCATTTTATATGTAATAAAAATATAAAACACAATAGTAATGATAATGATAGTGACAATGATAGTGATGGTGATGGTAACGGTGAGGGTGACGGTGACGTTGACGATAATGATAGATAATAATGATATAAATAAATAAATAAATAAATATCGTCTTTATTCATGAATAGTGTACAGTGGCAATTAAGATACACAAGATAAACAAACAGTGTAGAGGCGAAGTCTAGCCTAGTGCTATTCTATTCAACCACCACGCTGAGAGAAAAACAAATTAACTTTAATCCTTACATATATTAGAACTGGCACACTAGATACAGATCAGATATCTGCGTCTAATGTGTTTCTACAACTTGATATTATTATTAATATTAATGTGCTGGTGGGCCAACAAAAACTTCTTGTATTTACTCTTGAATATGGGTGTTATTTAAGTACGTAGCCAAACTACAAGAGATGATTCTTTGAGTGATTTTAAGACGAAAAGTTTATATAAATGTAGGTCCGGTGTCGCTTCGTTTTCAAGATACAGGGTGTCAAACTTTTTTTAAAAAATCTTTTTTTCAACGACATCTTAATAATCCTTTGGCCGATTTTGCTGAAATTTGGCAGTGTTATTTAACCTAGAGAGGAATTAATTTAGCCCTAAGTAGATTCAAATTATTAAATCCAGTGGCGTCCCGGGGGGCACCGTGACCAATATTTTGAAAAAAAAGTACGCCACTGACTTTTTTAAAACTTTTATATTTTTCTCGCATTAAAAAACTAAGAATAAAACTTTTTGGTCTCTTAAATTTTTTTCGTATCTGGCTTCGTTTTTGAGAGAAAATATAAAAACCACTTTATTGCATGTCATTGCTTTGTTGTTGCATTGCTGCTTTCTCGAAAACGAAGCAAGATACGAACAAGATTCAAGAGACCAAAAAGTTGTATTCTTAGTTGCTTAATGCGAAAAAATATAAAAGTTTTAAAAAAGTCAGTGGCGCACATTTTCTTTTTCTCAAAAATATTGGTTAAGGGACGCCACTGGACTTGATAATAATTGTAATCGACTTTTATATTTTTTTCACATTAAGAAACTAAGAATACAACTTTTTGGCCTCTTGAATCTTGTTCGTATCTTGCTTCATTTTCGAGAAAGCAGCAATGCAACAACAAAGCTATAACATGCAATAAAGTGGTTTTTATTTTTTTCTCGAAACCTAAGGAAGACACGAAAAAAATTCAAGAGACAAAAAAAGTTGTATTCTTAGTTGCTTAGTGTGAAAAAAATATAAAAGTCGATTACAATTATTATCAAGTCCAGTGGCGTCCCTTAACCAATATTTTGGAGAAAAAGAAAATGTGCGCCACTGACTTTTATAAAACTTTTTAATTTTTTTCGCATTAAGCAACCAAGAATACAACTTTTCTGTCTCTTGTATCTTGTACGTATCTTGCTTCGTTTTCGAGAAAGCAGCAATGCAACAACAAAGCAATGACATGCAATAAAGTGGTTTTATTTTTTTTTCTCGAAAAGAAGCCAGATACGAAAAAAATTCAAGAGACCAAGAAGTTTTATTCTTAGTTTCTTAATGCGAAAAACATATAAAAGTTTTCAAAAAGTCAGTGGCGTACATTTATTTTTTCAAAAATATTGGTCACAGTGCCCCCCGGGACGCCACTGGATTTAATAATTTGAATCTACTTAGGGCTAAATTAACCCCTCTCTATGGTAAATAACACTGCCAAATTTCAGCAAAATCGGCCAAAGGATTATTAAGATGTTGTTGAAAAAAATATATTTTTAAAAAAGTTTGACACCCTGTATCTTGACAACGAAGCGATAACGGACCTATGTTTATATAAACTTTTCATCTTAAAATCACTCAAAGAATCACCTCTTGAAGTTTGGCTACGTACTTAAATAACACCCTGTATTCTTTTTACAACTCAAAATATCTACCGGGATCGAATTATACAATGTTACAGCGTTATATATGAAACTTCTACGAAAGAGGGCAGTGCGATGTTGAGGTATGGTTAACTTATTAGCAAATCTGACAATTCTATCGTGAATGTCAGACCTTGTGACTAACTTAGTCCTTACGAAGGGAGGGGGTTCAGTTGACTGCACAATATTGTGAACAAATGAACCGAGACGAAATTTCATCCGGTTTTTCATATTTAACCAGTTAAGATTTGTTAAACTATAGGAGATATGATCATATTTTCTTAGGTTGCAAATTAAGCGACAACAAGAATTCTGTACTTTTTGCAACCGGTGCCTGTTCAACTCGTCAAGGCAATTTCCATAAATAAAGTCACAATAGTTGAACCTGGATAGGACCAGTGAATCACATAGAGATTTCCTGAGCTTAAAATTCGAAAAATTAACGACTAGCATGTATTGATAATTCGCACAATACCCTATATTACTCGAGAAATAACTCTAAATTTAATGCTTGTGCAGGAGCGATGGGTCAATAATTATTATTACTTAATTTCCTTTTGTGGCTAGGGCCAAACTACTACGTTCTAAGTAGTAGGTACAACAATCGTTCGAGTACTATAATAATAGTAATATTAATGTTTCTTTACATTAAATTAAAGTTACATAGATACTATCCATCATTAAGTAATTATTTTAAGTAAACAAAGAAGGTAAATCTACGGAAGCAGTTAAAAGTAACCACTTGTTTGTGGCTTAGCATAAGTCTCTTTCTATATAATGGGTCAACTTTAGGTAAGTGGCAAATTCCGGTAAAGATGATAATTACAGGTAAAACTGACTATTTTGGTAAGAATGACGAGTCCGGGTGAAAATAACAAATCCGATGTCATGACATCTTATAGTGATTAAAGTTTCATTCCATGTTACAGGTTAATATTGTTTGCAATTCAATTTATTAGGTATCTTATGAAATATCTCTCTCCCGACACTATGGATCCATTCCTTAACCCTGAACTTAAACAATTTAAGTTTATTAATTACTCTAATATGCTCCGGCTATAGACTTTCCGCATAGTGGTGTTTGATATTCTTTTTCTTTGCTTCGAGTATTAAATTATTTATGTTTCGTTTTATTTATCTGAATATATTCATTTTATGCGTAGCAAAGTAGTTTTACTGTAAATAACTCTCTAATGTCAAATATGTTACTTTCAGAGAACAACAAATCGGTTGGGTATCTTAAATTTTTTCAAATATTATTTTAAGTAGGTACCCATTTTTGAGCTGTATCTAAACTCCTCAGATGACTTGAACCAACTCCTCCCCAACCTATTATCTCTTATGAAAGTTGAGACTGCACAAGGGCATAATATATTTTTAAATGTTTTATGTTTAGAAATTGTTTTAGGTGTCTAAACTGCGACAATAGGCTTCTTATTTTTGGTACTATTTGTTTAATATGTGAGTCCCATCTCATGTGCCTATCTATAACAATACCCAACTTCTGGGATTTTTGTTAATGTATCAATATTTAGTGGTCCCATATTTGGTAGGCTGTTTGAGTGTGAGGTAACTGGCAAGTACTTTGTTTTTTCGGAATTTAGTGTTAATTTATTATACTCGAACCATTGTTTAATTTTTTTGAAGTCGTTTTCGGCATTACTCTTTAACGTTTTCCAATTTTTTTCTTTACAAGCAATAAGTATCATCGGCAAAACTGATTATTTTCCCAGGTTTACGTAATTTAAATAGGCTGTTTATGTAAATTATGAACAATAATGGCCCCAGGACAGTTCCCTATAGAAACTGTTCTTGGGTTGCTCTGGATATTATCTATGTTTACTATCTGCTTTTAGCAGTTTCCCAACGAAAACTTGACCCACTAAAAATTAGAAAACACAAACATATTTAAAAATTTGCTGAGACCTGTCGATTTTTGTTCCTGGGGGGAGCTTTTTTTACAGTCAAGCCAACTCGATATGTTCATCCCCCTAACCCTAGCAAACCCAACTTTAAAATTTCAAATGGAACTACCCCACTTGTGGCCCATCATTTTAAAGCCCTTTTAATTGCAAATACAGTGATGTGTCGTTTATAGAAATCTGTTGAGATTTGACAGAATTATTGGCTAAAAACGGAAAGTTGACAATCCATTGTACGGGTAGTAATTTCTTACACAATTGCTCGCCACTAATAAGTTTTTTTATCTACTAGACACGACCAAATTCCTAGTTTTTATTGACGTGTCGATCAGTTTACAAAAAAGTCACAAATGAAAGAGCTGAAGCAAAAAAAAAGTTCATACGAATTCAAAACTTATATCATTTTAAAATAACAAAAAGTCACTGTCACAAAAAAATCCCCGTTTTTTGCTACGAAATCGTTCTTTCTAGTTCTAACACCTCTGATATATTCCGTCACTTGTCCTATGTCGTTATGGAGATTCTCGATCTTCCCACTTAGTCGCATCTCCCATTGAGCTATTCCTGGTTCTGGTCTTGCACGATTTAACTCTTGGGCCGTCGGGATCTTGGCTCGCACTTATATTATTATTATTATTATCATCATCATCGACTTAGCCAAAAGGCATTTGCACACCCTCTACGGGGAACATTCACTCAGATCCCGGGTATCCCGGATACCAAAAGGATCTGGCTCGGACGTGACACTTGCCATGTTATCGGGCCTTAGGTGACATTGATGTTGTTGGAGGTTCCTGCATTCCAGATGAATTTTCTGACGGTTCGGGCTGTTGCAAGTAGTACCGCTTTCTGCATGGACCTGTAAAGATTATCAGTTAGACCCAGCTCGTTGATGTTTCTCAGCAAACTTTTTGGTATAACACCAGTTGTTGACACGATGATTGGAACCATCTGAACGTTCTCCATTTCGTATTGCCTTTCTTCTAAGTCTCTGTACTTCGCGATCTTCTCGGCCTGCTTCACACGCAGGTTGTTGTTGTTTGGGATGGCCACATGAATCAGAGTTGTCTTCCTAGAAATTTTATCAACTATTATAAGGTCCGGTCTGTTATGGGCAACTCGTTGATCAGTCAGAACTGTACGATCCCAGTACATCTTGTAGTTGCTGTTCTCAAGAACAGGCTCCGGTGTGTAGCTGTAATATGGGATCCTCTCTGCCTGCACAAGCAGCAGTTTTTCCGCCAGTTCCTGGTGCAAGATCTTGGCAACCGAATCGTGTCGTTCCTTATATTCCGTTGATGCGAACATCTGACATCCTCCTGTTATGTGCTGGATTGTTTCTGAAGTTGGGCACCCGTATCTGCATCTGTCATCCACTACCGATGCATCTCCTACAATGAATTTTAGGTAGTTGCGAGTTGGTATAACCTGATCTTGTATGGCCAGTAGGAAGCCTTCCGTCTCGGGGAACATTCGTCCCGAGGTCAGCCAATAGTTCGACGCTAACTTGTCGACATGTTCCTGGTTAACCTCATTAGGATGCCTCCCGTGCAGCGGCTTCCCCAACCACCTCTGTAGTTTATCGTTGTCGGTTCGGTGGTGATTTTGACGCTCGTGTTCCGTCAGACGTAGCGGTGTTGAGACGTCTGCTCCGCATATAGCCCTATGTAGTGTGGAGCTGTTGGCCTGCCTGTAGAAATAATTACGCAGATTTAATATTTGTTGGTCCAATTGCTTGCTGAGGTCTGCCAATCCTCTTCCTCCTAGTTGACGTGGCAGAGTTGTTCTTTCTACGGCGCTACGGGGATGATGTTTATGAGCTTTTGTCAGTAGTGTCCTAACTTTTCGTTGCAGGTTGTTGATGTCCGTGTTGGTCCAATTCACTATTACGAAGGAATAGCTGAGTACAGAGCACGCACACGTGTTTAGGGCCTTAAACAATTTCCTGCTGTTAAGATCAGTTCGCACTACTTGTCTTACTCTCTTGATGAATTCATTCGGTCTTCATTCATTTTTCGATAGTATATCCTTTGAGCTTGTTTCATCCCAAGATACTTGTATGTATCTCCCATGCTCATTGCTTCGATCTCCTGGCCTTCCTGCATCTCGTGTGCGCCTTGTTCGAGCTTTCCCGCCGGACGATGTTTAGGGTGCGGCACTTGACCAGTCCAAACTGCATTCCGATGTCCCTGGAGAACTTATCTACAATTTTAAGCATTTACGTTAGTTGGTTTTTGGTTGCGGCCATCAGTTTTAAATCATCCATGTATAATAGGTGATTCAACTTGATCGCTTCTGCGTTGTTGCTTTTGATAGCGAAGCCGTATTTTGTAGAGTTCAAAAATCCCTCTTCGGATGTCGATTGTGTCGGTCTCGATGTTACTGCTTGCGGTTCTGAGTTGTATCTTAGTGCGCCAGGTTGTCATAACCTGTTCTAAAAAAGGAAACTGTATGACGATCTATTTTATACAGCTTTAAGATACCTGTGAGCAAGTCGTGAGGTACGGAATCAAATGCTTTTTTGTAGTCCACATAAGCCATGTAGAGGTTTCGTTGCTTGGAATGAGCCTGGTTGCAGATGACAGAGTCAATGATGAGTTGCTCTTTGCATCCCATTACGCCCGTCGCGCAGCCCTTCTGCTGCATTGCCATGACGTTGTTCCGCTGGCAGTGAGCATAATATTCGCTGTGTAAGGCAAGAGGTGATTATCTTGTACAACGTAGGCAAGCAGGTTATTGGGCGGTACTTGGCAGGGTTATCCGTATTCCGCTGGTCTTTTAGTAACAAGTAGGTTGCACTCTGTGTAAGAAACAATGGCATTTTCAGAGGATCGAGCAAGACTTCATTAATTAAGGTAGTTATTTGTTCATGCGTGCACCAGAACTTCTTAATATTATTATTATTTTTATCATCATCATCATCACGAAATTTCAAATATATGCCAGTAGAAACAAAAGAAGGAAGTTCTATCGATCGTACCTGTCACCGATTTTGTCTGTCAAAAAATAGTCGAGATTTTTGAGTGAGCCATTTATCTAAGCCAAGCTTGTATATAGCGGAATTCGCTTGCGCACTGTTTCAGAATCAGAGCGCATAATATTTTAAGAACATATTCCTAATAACTCCGATTTGTATTTTTTCGAATTATGCCACTTTTCTCGCAAAGGTATGAAATGTGGTTACGTTACGTTATTCAAACCATATCTCTTTTGCATAGATTCTCTCTTACGCCCGATTTTCAATTTCTCATACACGACGGACTATGTATGTTAATAGAGATGTATCTGTCATTTCAAATAGTATGTAGCGAATTATTATTAGGATTTACTTGCGGAGATAGATCAAACGATTGCGGTGTTTAAATGAAAAAAACATTTTTAACTAAGTATGCAGGCAACAGAAGTGAAATCAAGTTAATAATTCCTATAGAACATGCAATAACTCAGTTGTCAAAGTTTATAAAATATTTATTACTTTCATTATCACCGGGTACACCTGAGCATCGTACGGGTTTTCTCATGATACAGAATAATATCTCCCAAATATATCTAAAATGCTATTTAAGTCTTACAAATAAAGGGTTAAAATACACTTACAATCTAACTAGTGTGCCAATATTATTTACGGATTCCCTTCCGCTCTCACTAACCATATACCAAAAAAATACCTAAAAAAATGTTCGAGGAAAAGTTTTTGTTGATATGATACTCTAATTAATTATTTAGATATTTTGGACAACTTATAAATATCCAGGTTGTGAAAAAGTAGATTGTCACGCTTTAGTAAGTTTTTTTATTTATGTTATTTCGTATCCAAAACGTTTTACGAAAATCAAATAATAATGAAGTAAAATAACGGGTATTTCAGCCATTGATATATAAATACAGCCATTATTAAAGAAGACCTATTATCAAATAATAATATTTGAAATATAATACAATATAATAATAATAATATCTTAGCGTCACCACTCTCCATACTAGGAAATATAAGTGCCCCAGACGCAACCACATGCTTATGTGGCGGAGCTATGGAAATTACTATATCTATTGCTCAAGTACTACGGAAAACTCTAAACCGTAGTAATCCAATTGAATGTACGACAATTATTGGTAAATCATACAGGAACAAGAAAAGGAGCAATACTGCGAATCTACATATTTATTCGGCTCAACGCTTTTGGTCATTAGCAGTGATTTTCTGCGACTACATTGACGCGCTGTCGCTCCGAATCGAACTATAGGGTTCAATATGAAGGCCAAAAACACGTATTCCGAACAGTTTGTGACGCTATGAACGTCGCCGCTGCTTCTACATGTAACATAATATATCTAATACATTTTTGTGTATTTACTCGTAAGTGTAGTATGGGCAAACAAATTCACAAACAATTCTTTGCATGTGCTAATCAAGTGGGCCGGAAAACAGTACTAACTTAATTTTTTGAAAATGTGGTAGCATGGTAACCATTCTACAGGGTGTATTGTACATAAAGTAAGGAATACATACAGGGTGATTTATTCATAACTACATTAATTTTAACAGTGGGTAGGAAAAAATACCTTGGACGCGAAATCGCAATTAAAAAATTCCAACTTTTATTTAAATCAGGAATTATTTTTTTCTAAACCGCATTTTTACTGTTTGGCCTCGTATTTACCGCTGCCACTGACTTGCTTGCAGGACACATGAGGCATCAGACGACGCTAGCCGTCATTCGCGTCGGCATTGTTGCCACATGAAACGACTGATTACGTGACCTTTTGATTTTTTGGATGCTTACATGATTTCGTGGACCTCAACACCACTGAGAACGACCTTTTTCTTGATAGAACGAACTTCACTCACTTTCGCTTGGGGCACTAATTTTTCCGCTCGCTAGTTCACTGATAATTCTTTTTACTGAACCAAGATGCTCTTAGAGTTGTGGTTGTGTTCTGTGAGTATTCCGCTTCCTCTGAAATAAGAACGACCACAATAGCCAACATCTCTGGGATATAGTTGCTTAAAATTAACGTACTTTCCGCTTAAGTGGTTACCATCACCAACTACACACTTCTCATTCCTTTATTTCTCCTTATGTTTTCTTTTCATCGTTATTAGGGATCCATATTTGAAATAGATTTGTCTCCGTGGGGTGGTCCTCCCCTGTGACATTGGTTCAGTCGTAAGAACTTGAATCTTTCTAATTTTCTCTTTTCGATCCTTATAGCTTTTTATAGTTTCTTTTCCTGCCTTTAGGTATGTTACCGGGTATAGCGTGATGTGCACCCTACCGAGTCTTAGTATTATTACTGGGCAAGTTAGAGGTGATGGGTTTCTGAAAGTACCTAGCATTCTTGACTTCTGTTTGACGCAACCCTTGTCGTTTTGTCGTTGGTAAAAGGCTCTGTGTAGCCCGAACTCCGCGAAAGGAGCCTGGCGATTGCCCTTTCGTTTCTCGCACTCCGCCTCACTAGTCGCACATAATATTGGGTACGCATTATAAATAGTTTGTAAATATGTTTGGTCTTTTTGGGTCTTTTCGTGACATTATTTGTTTCCCGTATTTCAGAGAGCATCTTCTCCGTATTTTGGCTTGGATATTTGAAGGTTATGTCGCATTCATTGACACTAGTACCTTCGTAGAAAGCATTCCTAATTTCTGCAGGCAATCTCCATTAAGGATCATTATATCTATCATTTCCGCATTTCTCTAGAGAACCATTTTGATAAAATAGCACCAAGAGCACCGAATAAACAGAAAGTAGACAACTCTGGTTTCTGTAGTACCTACGTGCTGCCCTCTGTTAGAAAGGTTCGCTAGTTACCGTGCCATAAAGCGCGCTGTAATCTTTCGGTTTTGAACACACAGAGTGACTGAGAGCTCTACCACAAATTCGGCGACGTTAGTAACAATGACGAGATGGCGCCACATAGAATAAAATAAATAAATAATAGTTGTGAAATGCGGATGGGACGCGCGCGTTGTTTTAATTAAAACTTTTGGCTTAAATCTCCGAAATCTATAACAGTTTCAGTATTTTCCAGCCTCTGTTTGTTGACACTAAGTGCGTTTCGTGCGTGTGATTATGAAGAAAAAAATTGCCTCTTGTATTGTTATAGCGCGTGATGGGAAAAGTGTAGTAATAAGTGTCTCTCGAGGAGTCAGTTAGATGCCACCTGTTATTGTCCTATCAAGGTAAATTCATAAACTCGATAGTTTTTTGTATTTAAATTGTCAATGAATAACGCAACGTTGCGGCCGGTGCCATGTGCTGCAACATAACCTCCCAATCGGATGCGTTCAGGTGCGTCTCGTTACGTGGGATTTGGGATAAATTGCCCCATTATTTAAACGTACAGTAAATTTTTTTTTGCGTTTTCTGCATAAATGTACCTCCCTGATGACGTGGTTAAAATTAATGTATTTATGAATAAATCACAACCTCGTTTGTGCCATTATGGTTGTTCCGGATATGAGGTCATTGGCATTTTTTCTAATAATAACCCCTATTCCTGTTAATTCCAAATAATAATAATAAATAATGATAATAATAATTCTCACCCTCACAATACTCCAAACTAGGAGTACCCCAGAAGCAACCACATGCTTGTGCGGGGGGGGGATATAAGAACGTATTTTTATGAATACGGACTTTTTATCATAAACGGCAATAACAATAACTTCATTAATTAAATGTTCAAACTAAAGTCCCTCTTGAGCGAGACAGTATACTAAAGGATAAGTAGGCTCAGAGGCTACAGATATTGATATATTAAGTTCATGTTGCAAAAAACGAAATATTATTTGCTAGAGAAAGTGCTAACTACTTACTACCGCTCCCTGCTTATTACGACAGCTAATAATACCAAAGTTTAACTAATGCAGCTACAGGGTGTCTGAAATTGGTAGCCCGCATGGGATATCTACGTTAATTAGTATTCCCGCTGGGAAAAACTGACCACGCACCCCCTCCCCTTTTTCGGGATAACTTCAATGGTGATTGTAAATTTTCCCATTCGTCATTATTTGTTTCGGCATCATAGCTAACTAATAACTAATTGTTTGTAGTTAACTTAATGTCGGAAATACCGCCGAGGTGTAAAAACATTATACAGACATATTTTAATGTCTTAGTCGGATGTTTTTACTTATTTTAATTTTCGAAAGGAGAAAGAGGGAACCAAATGTGAAGAATGTAAAAAAATAAGACGCAAAAAATCTGAGTAAGTCAGTGGATTGAGCGTTAACAAAATATATCTCCGATATCAAGCGAACAACAAGCCATTGTCGAATTTTGCAAAAAGTGAAAAGTTGGCTGTGACTTTGAAACAAATGACTATTGAAAAAATTTACAAGCACCATCCAAGTTGTCTCAAAAAAAGAGGACAAAGATGCATGATCGGTTTGTTTCTAACGCGAATATTATCAGTAAAGGGCGGAATATATGCAAATTGCATATATATGCATTTTTTGCATATTTTATTAAATTTCGCAAAATATTGCATATTTCTGGAAAAACTATATTTTTGTGCATATTTGCATGTTTTTCCTATACTTATTTATAGATATAAGATATAACCAAAATTATGAGAGCCTAGAGACAACTAGCAGTGTGTAGTGCAAAGTCAAGAAATCCTGAAAAATGCCGATGTAGCTAACCAACTTGTTTTATTAAAGTTAATTTTAGTTTTATACCAGATATAATTCTTTCATTAGAAAGTAGAAATTTAGGTTTAAGCGAATAGGTTGATTTTGTTCAAACATATTCTGCTAAATGTAGAAAGGTTCCGGGTGATGTAAGTATTAAAATTAGAAAAAAAAATAGAGGCTACGGTGCTACTGTAGAAAAGAATGAAGGGTAAAAATCTTTAATGGCAGTAAAGAGTATTTTTGATGGTAAATCATCCAATGAAGTTGCACCTTGGCCTTATACCTTACTACCCAAATGAAAATATTGTCCTATTATATCGGCAGATGTTGATAGAAGCTTTTCTATATATATAAACATATTTTTACTGACAGAAAACTTCGAAAAGTATTTAATCATAAAATTCCTACTATACAATTTCAAATTAAAATGTTTTTATAATTCTGCTTTAATATAGGTATTTTACGAGGTATTTTATGTATTTGTTTTCCTTTCATTTTTCTTAAAATAAACCTTTTCTCTAAAATCAGTTTTGATATTTTTTATGGTATTTGTAAATGTAAAATAAATGCATATTATTGCATATTTGGCCAAATAAATGCATATTATTGCATATTTTAAACAAAAATGATGCATATATATGCGCATATTTTGATTGAAATTAAATGCATATATTCCGCCCTTTAATTACCAGAGATGCCCTATGCGGACAACCAATTTCGGACATCCCATTTATTTTCGGACAACCCGTACAGCAGTTACAAGCAGTTTTTACTTTGTCTAAAGTGCCGCTGTCAGACTTAGTGTCTCAGAATTCTGACCAAGATACTAACTCAGAATTCCGAGTCAGTAAGTTGAAGTTAATTAAGTCAGAATTGTGACTTGTACTTCAAATCGGAACATCTCAGAAAATTTGTATTTGTCGTCAGATTTTGATCGTTTTTTTTTTAACGATAGACCATCTAAAACTCCATTAAAACTGGAAAAGCCGACATAAATGACTCATTGACTCAATGACTGAGTTTACGACGACGTACAAGGCTTTGATTTTAAGTTTAAGGGTTTTATACCCTTAAATGAAACACAATGTATATAGATGTTTATGTATGTGTAGGCCTATTTATCCACCTTTCAAAAATTGTTACTTATAGTATAGGCTAGTTATCAAAAACTTTTTCCTTAGCGTGGAACGAAAATTTTGTCAAGTTTTCGTTAGTACGTTTTAAGTGCATTATGTCATTCCGATTCATTCGTTGGACCCCGTGTAAACGTACCACTATTAGTCGGGGAGCTGAGTGACAGAAAAATGCAACAGTTTTAGGAAGGCTGATTTTTTGATACAGTGTAGTATTTAGGGTGTATAACGAAGACTATTCAAATTTATTTATTATTTATGGAGAATGCAACAGAGTTATATCGAGAACTTCTAATACCTACATTTGCTGATAATAAATAAATATAAATATTAAATAATCTTCGTTTGTGTAATTCAACCGTGCCGGCATTGTTTACAATAATTTTAAACTAAATGACATTTCTTCATTCTCTGACAATCGTATAATCAGCCATGGCCAACTAGATTCATCAACTTAAGAAAACGCGCCCTCGATGAAGAAGTGGAAAATTAGTTTTTTGTAAATAAATGAAAATGCTAACATTTAGGTATAGGGAACCGAACACAAACTTTCCATAATTTTTTGTGCGGAATACGGCTACAACAAAAAAATGGGGGTTTCTATTTGAAAATTTTGAGTTTTTGGCATTTTTTGAATTAATATTTTAATATTTTTTTGTGAGCACCCTGTACAAGATCGGAAACTTTCTTTATGGTATTTCTCTGCACCAAGCCTTTGACTGCAAAATGCCAAGAGCGCGTTAAGAAATATGTAGCCGTTATGAAGAAACTGTCAATTAAGTACGGGTCTGCATCTGTCATTTTTTTATCACCTTTTCTTCTAATTATTACATTTACACTCGCTAATCTTACATCCTTATTGTCATTGTATCTTGGGTTATGAAGATTTCCACGCAGGTCGCTTTAGCAGCCTCCGTGGCGATGTTAGTACAAGCCCCAAAATAAGGGATGTGCTGACTGAAGCTGCAAATGTGCTGTTGGCTCCTGCCTGGACATCATTTGTTGCTTCCTAAATCATGCCTATCTTTTGATTTGGTTAATGTTACACCGTACTGATGATTGCCAAATAGCATGAAACTTTGAGTGTTTGCCCATTATCACCTTTTGAACCAATTTTGGTTAAAAGCATCACCTTAACGTTTTAAAGTACCCTTAGACTGAGAATTTGGTCTGCACCGGTTACTCTTAGCTTTTAAGTGATACTAGTCCAAAATATGAGAGATACTTAGATGCCCAGAAATTTAAGCGGAGGTTTATCTGCGGCTTGTATAACTGAATCTGAACGTGTTAGAATTTGACGGCGCTTTTTATATATTTACCACGGAATTAATTAATCACCGAAGTAATCAATTAGCCAAGGACTATTATAAAGATAGCAGTTCCAAAGGTGCGGGACAAAGCCACTGATCTCGATCGGCAAATACTTACGTCACAGTTACCTACCGAGACCTAGCTATCAACCATCTTCGCGACATCGGTTAGAATAACCGAAAACACTGGTTAAGAAAAAAGGTGACAGTGGACCATATACAGCACTGTTTCGAGACGGGGATCCCTCATCAGTATGGCTCACCCGACTGTCAATTGGTATTGACAACGAGTCTAACGATAAAGTTACTAAGCGACCTGTATATACCATTTTATAAAAAAACGTTCTACCTTTCTACAAGTTTTTACTACGTTTATAGTTCAAGAAAATTTTGTAAAATTAATTTCCTACATATACTTTGAGCCTGCTGCTTCTGGAAAATGATGGAGTTGTGATGAGTTTTATGTACGTGTGGCCATTCCAGATGCTTTTTGCATATCAGTCCACTGACTTTTTACTATGCTTCATCCTGACAATTTATTCGGATTTTGATTGCCAGTGCCAAATTTCAAAAGATCTAATATTCGTGGAGATGGAAACTGCCTCTTCAGGGCTGTAAGTTTATATTTGTTTAATTCTGAAAATAAATATAAAAATCTAAGATCTGAAGCTGTAAATTATGTAAATTCTAACTGGAATATTCTCAAAGAGTTTGTTCCTGATTCAAATATTTCAAAAGAAGAATATTGTTCAAATATGATCAAAAATGGAACATTTGGTACATCAGTTGAATGTCTCGCTTTATCGGAAATATACCATTTAAACTTTAAAGTCTATATAGATTCTAACACAAACATTAAAGACTTTTGCTCACCAAGCAATATACCATTAACTTTATCTAGTACCCATTACAAGAGAACATTTTTTTTTTAATTTTCATTGGAAATCCTGATGCTGGACATTTTGATTTGCTAACTACGTGTTCGAAACAACAATTTCTTTGCAAGCTGTGGTCCAAGACTTTTAAAAATGAATATGGTTTAAAAATACCTACATCTAAAGTTCACTTAGAAAATAGTGACAGAACGAGTTCCTTTTTCGCTGATTATTCAAGATCTACCATTTTTTAAGAAAACTCAACTATTAAAAGACCCCAATGCTTAGTTTGTCACAAAACTTTTGGCAGTAAGTCTGGTTTAAAAATTCATGCTTCTAAAAGACACAGAAAAAGTTTTTAATATTGATTCTCGATCGCTTGTTAATTACTTCTCTGCTATAAAGCTATCTGTCCCGATTTTGAAGAGAATCCCAAAAGGTGCCCGGCCTAATATTGCTGAAGAACTCACTTCATTAATTAACAACTGTGTCTCCTGTAACGATTTGTCATCCTGGATTACTTTATTTTTATTTCCATATGCTGTCTCTCGTCGAGCCGGTACGTACCTTAGATTAGAGATGGTGGCCTCATTCACTACGTTATAATAAAAATCTACGTGAAAATCGAGTTGATAGCACCGAATTTGCGAGTATTTCGAAATTTAGCGTTTAATTAACAAATAAACATTGTTATGACATTCAGAGAATGATAGTTATTCAAGCTTCAAGAAAACTCAAAGAAATTTAAAAATGAGAAATATACAGGATGTTGTAAAATAACCGTAGATCGGTAATAGGGAAGCAAAATTTTCTCAAAGTAAGTTACATATTCTCGGACACTCTAGGTGCTATTTAAGCCTTAAGCAAGAACTGAAAAAAGAAATATAACGTTAGTAATTCTTAGACAAATTGGGTGCTAATTGAGCCGAATTAAAATAAACCTTGTATATTTTCATTAAAATAAATCGCAAATTCGGATGCATAATTTCGAAAATTTGAACAAGAAAAAGATTAGTAAATTATAAAAAAAATTAAATTCTTTGTAAACCTGCAATGCACATTGCAAACTTATGGTTTAGTTCAGTCATGTAACTTGTCTGTTTAACCGTTGGTTACTAAAATTCTTGATAAGTTAAACTTGAGCTAAACTTGATAAAAAAGAAAAAAACTCTTAGAACAGATGCGAGCCTTCGACTATGGGTACGTCTGGGTCCTATCGTGGAGTACCAGACGCGCAACACCCCAAGACCCCAGGGTACCACAACCAAAAACCCACACCTGCTCCACAAAACGAATGATCAGCCACAGACCGACAGAACACAAATACCGTTGGTTTGACTAAACCTTACAGTACCACCACCTATGCAGGCAAGCTCACCGGATATCATTTCGGAAAATCTCCTGTATCGGTGGAAAGAAGGATAAAGTAAAGTTCGGATAGAAAAAGTAAAAATTCAGAGACGTTGTAAGCGAAAGAAAGGTAAACTACAGAGAAAATGAAGATAGTGGGAAGAAGGGAAGAGAAGAAGGTAAATCTAAAAATGTGAAAAGAGTACGAGTCTGTTACACATGCCAGTTGTGAAAAGAATAGGTCTGGACCCAAGAAGAAGTGGACATCCAGAAGGAATTTTGGATAGAACTATGAAAATTAAACTAATTCTTTCACTGAAGATAGATATAGATTTGAGGATTGGTAAAGAAGGTGGGAATGATATAACGCCGCTAATCTAAACGAATCTCCTGCCTGGGCTACGTCCAATCACCCTTAGGCTTGTTTCCACTGTAATCATCTCCCACGGATACAAAAGCATCAACCAGGAAACTTGTTAAAATAGCTTCGAAACAAAAATAAAAACTAAAAAAAACATAAGAAATCATGAGAATATCTAATACCTACAGCAATGAAATTCACAGGAAGAAAAATCTACTCGACGAGAGCAGCAAAAAAATGGACCCAAAAAGACAATAATTTCAAAAAATATGGACATCAGCAAAATGTAGACCAAAGACATTTAGATTGAGCAGTTTAACCAATCTCCAAAAAAATCAAAACGGTATTTACCAGTCGTGTTTTCCTATACTCCTGTACAAGACTTTCACCTCAAGTGACAAGTATTGCACGACGCTGTCACACAGGTTCAACGTTGCATCAAACAACAAAGGAGATAAAAAACGAAAAGTTACAACTATATCAGCTATGATACCATACGATCAGCCAAAATATAAAGATACGACACGATAAGCTAACCTGTGATTCACAAAGCTAAGACCAGATAAGCTCAACTAAACTCAAAAATGTTCCTCAACAAATTACACCGCACAATCCAAATTTTACTAAGATTTCATTTTTTTTTTTTTTGAAAAAAAAAATCTTTATTACCAATTATAGAAATACAAGATGTAACAGTATATCATCTAGACAATGCTTGTAGCATTGGTATCGAGGTAAATAACACTTAACATAAATATGACATGCCTGCGCGTGACACACATTACTATACCTACATAACATTACTATAACCATAACTAACGAGAACACAATAATTATGCCTGGATGTGTTGACAATGAAAACTTCTAATGTAATGGTTCATGATGTTTTGCAACCTAGCTCATAGGACATTAAATACAGTACTTTTGCTAACGCTACGGCTTTAAAATAACAAGTACCCACAGCTATCTACAACCACCACACTTCACATTATGTTTTTACACCTTTTAGTGTTACCATATGAGCTCTTTTTGTCATTTTTTATGTATGTCTTCTAATCACGTGTGGCAATAACTATTATTTCGGATCGTTGCCATTTGCACCAAGGGCCGACTTTTTCAAATGAACATTCTATATTTGAAACTGATCTTGTCGGAAGGTGAGGGCTGCCTGCCTATACAAATTGGGATATGAGACCACGCGCTCGGTGTTGCTAGGTTACTATGCTAATTGGAGCCTTTTAACCATTTGGGTGTTGATAGTTATTTGAGATTCGGTGCTCCATATTTCGGTTCGATATCGTCACGAATTTCACGAATGATAAACCCATACAAGCACTAAGAGATGATTCTAATAATTATTCTATCTACGTATATATTTTGTTAAACAAATACAAATTTTCATGTTTCTGGGAAAGCTGGTCCGTTCTGTTAATTTGTATTTAACGTTGAAATATTAAATATTAAAATATTAAAACAAAGAAACTAGCCTGGCTTATGAAACTATTTTTCAACACTGGGAATGCCAAACCAGATACCATCATCCAAATATATAATGAAAGGGTTTGGAATATTGACCATTATAAAACCAGATCCATACAAACAAAATTAAAATTCATAGTTTAATTTTTGTAAAACCATGTCTTGTGGGTGAAATTAAATTGGAACCTTTTTCAATGCTTATTACTTTTTTATATACAAGGTTTTTTTTTTGGATATGGTTTTTTTCTCAAATCTTTTTTGCCCATTTTTAAATTTTTATTTCACTTGTCCGATCCAAAAATGAAAAAAAAAAACTTACGCGTTAAAAAGGGTTCCAATTTAACTTGGCCCACAGTGTATATTATTAAATTAATGGGTCCTCTACCTCTAGAAGGAAGCTCCCCCTGGAAGATAAATTTTTCTTTCTTGAAGTTCCATTTTTGCTCTTGGCGATTCTTCTA
Organism: Pseudeuparius sepicola; assembly: GCA_963920635.1. Classification (NCBI taxonomy): domain Eukaryota; kingdom Metazoa; phylum Arthropoda; class Insecta; order Coleoptera; family Anthribidae; genus Pseudeuparius; species Pseudeuparius sepicola. The sequence goes on from OY987305.1 coordinate 28,618,907, forward strand.
GCTTCTGTTTTAAATTTAAATGTCCAATAGACTAAATATACAATATTTAACAGGTAAATAACCGCCCTTTCTTCTATAAACTAAATATACAGTAGCAATAAGCAGGATAATATATGTAGTATTAACGTCCTTAAACTGTGTAATAATCTCCTACTCGGGATCGATCGTTGGACTTACTGGTTGCATCGAGATTTCTTTACAGTTGAGTGTTTCTAGTTCAATTTGGAATTTCGGGCGTTGCGACTTTTTAAATTTTAAACCTATAGGGTCTATTATTAATGGTTGTTCAAAAATAACATCTTCAAATCTAAGGGATTGGTTTCGAAATATTATTTTACAATCGTTGTTCTGTTCAATTAAGAAGGTACAGGGTGGCCCATCCAAGCGGAAAAAGTGTGCTACGTGGAGACAGGTTAACATAAAATCGTCATTCAAAAAATGAGGTTGTAGTAAAAATTAAGGGGAATTATTCGTGGGTGTTCCCTAATTTTGTATACGGGGGTCGGTAAAAAAGTTATCGCGAAAAAACATTTTTCGCAAAATAAAAAAAATATATTTTTTTACCTACACATCCATTAGAGAACCTTGAAGTAGTATTCCCGAATATTCAGTTTTTTAATATAAATTCCGGTTATAGCGGAAATAAAAGTGGTTTTCTCTATTTTACAACTTACACATTTCTCAATTTGGTTTTATTGTTTGGCCTACTTAGATCGAACATCAGACACCGACCATGAAACCATGTATCTAGTTTGATGGAGCTTCTCTGATAAATATCTCGGAAACGGTTGGAGATAAATAGGTCAAATTATATATCGTTGGATTCAGAATTAACCCAGATAACCCTGACGTCCTATTATTAGGACACTACTTTTAAAAATTTGTAAGTGCGCCCCTGTGTAAAAATTTGAGAGCGCCACCTGTGAGTGACATTTAGATGGACCGCCATCATTGATATAACCTATAAACACTGACACAGCATTTACCAATTTTCATCATCTGCATGACAAAAACTGGTAAAAATGTCGGATTATGGCATTAGATTTGCAAGGTAAGTAATTTATCTAGTATAATTTTAGTAGAACGTTATTAGTGAAGTTATTGTGTTCCATAATGTCAGTTGTAATAGCCTACACATTCACAACTCAAATATTAGATGCAAACATGTGAAAATGTGAGGTTATTTGCAAGCGTCCTATATGTAGTACGTTAGGGATAACAATTACTGTGGAATCCAGGAAGAACAATTTTAATTTTTAAACAATCTAGTTTCTAGATATTCATTGTCGTTTTTTTTCTAGAGGTTTTTCGTCACACGAAGCGCTGGCAATTATAGAAGACGATGATTTTCCCCATCCTTCAGCAAACATTGTTATGCTGCCGCCGGAAGATGGAGCAGAAACTGATGAGGACTCAGGGGACAAGGATGCAGTATCTCCAGATAATTTGTCTGCTGCGCAATTGAGGGCACCCGCTGAGATTGAGGTACCACCTACTGAAGGTTCGGATACTGAAGACGACAATATTCCATTAGCAAGGTTAGTTGCCAAATCGAAAACTCCATCAGTTTCAAAGGCTTCCAAACTTTACAACTGGTCTAACACTCATATTCAGTACGAATCTAGTATTGTATTTAAGCCAGCTGAGACGATAGAATCAGAGAACAATGAAGAGACACCGGTTTCACTATTTTCGAATTTCTTTGATGAACGCATTTTGGATCTCTTGACTAGAGAGAGTAATCGATATGCTGCACTAAAAAATCTAAGTAACAAGCCAATAACGACGAGAGAAATGAAAGCTTTTATAGGCATTCTTATTTTGAGTGGTTATGTTCCCTATCCTAGGCGAAAACTGTTTTGGGAAAAAGAAAAAGATGTTCCCAACCAACTTGTTTCAGAAGCTCTTTCCAGAGACCGGTTTGATTACATAATGCGCGTTTTTCATATAGCTGACAACAACAATTTATCTCCTAATGACAAGTTTTCAAAAATTCGGCCACTTTTCAAATTACTAAATGAAAACTTTCTGAAGTTTGCCCCTGAAAAGGAACACCTAGCGTTGATGAAGCCATGGTGCCATATTTTGGACGACGTGGCTGTAAGCAATTTATAAAGGGTAAACCTATACGTTGGGGATACAAGCTTTGGGTAGGTTGCACTCGAACTGGATATATAAATTGGTTTGAACCCTACCAAGGTGCTTCTACACATGTGTCCCCAAAATATAAAGACCTGGGAGTAGGTGCTGGAGTTGTGCTAACATATGTAGATAGACTCAGAAATCGATGGCCAGAAAGTAAATTTCACATATTCTTTGACAACTTTTTTTCAAGTATGATTCTCTTTGATCTTCTAAGCGCAAATAGCATTCGAGGAACCGGCACAATTCGAAGTAACCGAATACCACGAAACCCTCTAAAAATAACAGAACTTAAGAAATCTGCAAGGGGTACACACGACTATAAGGCAGATGTGGACAAAAAATTGACCATTGTAAGCTGGCACGATAACAGCATAGTCTCATTAGCATCTAACGCTGTTGGTGTGAATCCCATACGCATGGTGAAAAGATATTTCCAACAGGAGAAAAAGTCAATTTTGGTACCGCAGCCATATATGGTCAAATTATATAATGAAAATATGGGTGGTGTAGACAGATGTGACCAAAATATGTCTTTGTATAGAACAGCAATCAGGGGCAAAAAATGGTACTTCTGCTTATTTTCCCATTGTATTGACATGACAATTCAGAATGCGTGGCAACTAAACCGAATCTGCGGCGACCATATGCAGATGGATCAACTAGCATTTCGAAGAAGAATTGCCTGTTCTATTCTTCAAACAAATAGCAAAGTAAAGAACCATTCTATAGGTCGGCCCAGTCAAAGAGAAAACATTGATTCTCGGTATGATGGAATAAACCACTACGTCATTCCACAAGATCGACAAACAAGATGTCGCAAATGTCATCTAAAACCCACTACAAAAAGTCTGAAATGTGACATTGGACTTCACGTGCGTTGTTTTGTAGACTATCATACTAAATAGTATTGTTACAGTTATTGTTAGTACTTGTTCCTGACGTGCTATATAAAGGACGCCATTTTTTAAAAAACTGACAATTGTTTATGCAATTCTAAATGTTAAAATCTCTCTATAGAAGCTAAATAAAGCATAATACAAAAAGTAGTGTATTTTTATTACCTCCTTCGTGGTTCAGGAATAAGTGGGTTAAAAAAAGGAGAAATGTGTAAGTTGTAAAATAGAGAAAACCACTTTCATTTCCGCTATAACCGGAAGTTATATTAAAAAACTGAATATTCGGGAATACTACTTAAAGGTTCTCTAATGGATGTGTAGGTAAAAAAATATTTTTTTTTATTTTGCAAAAAATGTTTTTTCGCGATAACTTTTTTACCGACCCCCGTATACAAAATTAGGGTACACCCTCGAATTCCCCTTAATTTTTACTACAACCTCATTTTTTGAATGACGATTTTTTGTTAACCTGTCTCCACGTAGCACACTTTTTCCGCTTGGATGGGCCACCCTGTACCATTCAGGGATTTCGTTTCGGCCTCACTTTTACATTGAAGTTCAAATTTTCGGTATTCGGAAAAACGGTTAAATATCGATTAACTTGTGGAACGATTTCTTTGTCTTTATGTAGAATATGTAGTTTGTTGAGGCGGCAGTGACTTGACGATTCATTTAGCAGAATTTCACACGAATGCACACGACGCATTAAAGTTGTTTTGGAGTTTATTGGAAAAGTGGTATATCTTGCCTTGGGTACAAATTTCACTTAGAGGTTTAATTGAATTATCAGATTGTGATTTTTAAAAGGTATTTAACATTAGGTATAACAGTCAAACATTCTGATCTGTACTTTGAAGGAATTTGAAGCATTTGGTATAGATTGTACTCAGTTTCAAAATCAATAGGAATAGAAAGTAAGTAACTTATTTGATTTTTATCGATTTTGCAGTTTAATTTTACTATAGAATATATTTTCGAATTTTCCTAATTTTCGAATTTTAACTCAAATGGGAATTTTTGTAATGATTAGAAATTTTCTTAAGTTCATTAATTAAGTCAATGGGTTTAATTATACTGGGGTGCATTAGGCCTAATTTACAAAATCTTACAGTGTTCGATATCTTGCAGTGCGTAAAGAATAGAGTTATAGATAATTAACAATTCTTGAAAAATATCCTTTCCAAAAAGAACATCTTGACGTGCAGAATATTCCAATTTAAATTGCTCTTGTATGCCCTTGTCAGTAGTTTGCATGTGATTTATTATTTTATAAATTCTTTCTCCGTCATTGGAGTCTAAATTACCTGTAATAAATTTAACTAACCGATCCTAGCCCATTTAGTAAGCCCCTCTTATTTCTATCACTTCCTATACTATGCATTTTAATATTACTTATTTTATCTTAATATGATTTTTGCGTAAATCTAACAATCTTAACTTATCTAATTCCTTTCTAAGAACCCAACTATTATTATAACTAAGCTTAAGATTACAACAACTGCATGCTGAGTTCTGCAGGGAGTTTCCACACATACAAGTGTCTCAGCAACGAATGTCAGATCAGAATTGAACTATTCTAAGAAACACCCGAATCCCAGAAACGCGACTTAACACTATCCAACAGGCAGTGGAGCTAGAGATCCATGCCGACACATAGACACATAAACATATGCAACAACAATGGGGAAATTCAAGAGCCTGGGTCAAAACAATAAGTCGAAACGGCAGAACCAGCAACTAAGAATCGGGAATCGGTTAACGAAGAACATTTTGAAAACTTAGACACACACCCGAGAAAGGCAGTATTGCGATACGAAGGCACAGACCCACTGAGCAGACCACCGCTACCAAGATTAAATTCTTCCAGGAAACTTGCAATCTTGCTCGATTTTATGAACAACAGAATTTTACCTAAGTATGTTTAAGTGGCACCATAGAATATATGCACAATCGTGCAAGAACAGAACCAAGAATGGCTCATTGGGAGATGCGACTAATTCGGAAGATCGAGAGTCTCCGTAAAGACCTAGGACAAGTGACGGAATATATCAGAGGAGTTAGAACTAGAAAGATCCAGAGGGCGGTGCGGGAAATAATGAGCCGTAACCAAATGCGTTCTCAGCATGACCCCGCGAACATCGCTAGTCAACAACGTCTTGATATATTAAAACAAAAACTTTCTGTTTTCGCAGGCCGTCTAAGGAGATACAAGGCTAGTAACAACAGTAAACGAGACAACAAACTCTTTGAACGATCAGAAAAATATTCTACCGTACTTTGAATTCTAGCGCCGATGCCACAAATACGAGTTAATCTAGCAGAGAACAGGTTGACGGTTTCTGGAGAAATCAACTTGCCACACCAGGTCCATGCAATGCCAGTGCAAGCTGTTATTTTTGAATTTAATATTTTCCTAGATTTAGTTCAAAATTTTTAAATTTCACAACTATTAAATTACCTAATCAACACCTTTTTTGACATCTTATAATTTTATCTTATTTGTGAACCATATTACAATAAGGTAATTTATATTGTTTGATAATATCATATAGTTTCTTGTTAGTACATATTTTAGGTCTGAAGTAGTATAGCTATGCCGGTACGAGCGCAATTTCCCCATGTATTTCTTATGGGAGCAAAATCCTGCACTTTTTTGACCAAACTTACCCCCTCCACTCCCAAACCACACCCCCCCCAGCCAATCGCACCGACTCTGAACCCTGGGTGCCGAAGATGTCCGAGTCCGCCGACCGTTGACCTTCGCCCCTGCTCCCAACCCTGCCGAAGGTGCCGCTGCCGAAGTGCCCGTCATTATCCCTCCGACCGTTGACCCAGCCGCGACGCCGCGACATGTCACGACTCGCAACTAATAAAAACCCTAAATCATAATTAAGCCATGACGTCCCCCTGTCGACCTTTAGCCGCGGCCATGCATGGATTTTTGCTACCACCTCTGCCTGCGTATTTTTGCGTCCGCGACGCCGGGACATGTCGAGACTCGCAACTAATAAAAACCTAACACCTATAGAAAAAATACCAGCTTGCAATATGTACAGTCGCGGACAGTTGGTATCGAACGACCTGAAGAGGTTTCTCGTGGCTATCGTTACAGGGCGCGCGGAGACGGCAACAGCGCGCGCCTTCGGCATCGGATGGTTCGAACGGGTGTCTTGTTCCGAGAATTCTTTGCAAGCGATTAAGCCGATGTCACCGAAAGGGTTAAAAAAAATTAAGGAATCAGTATTAAACTATTTATTAAAACAGTTCACAAGTATACAGTATGATTTTTTAAACTACCACCGCGATTTCCTCGCTTATTTTGCGCCCTACAAAAAAAACATGAGAAACAAAAAGGTGACAATTTTGGACAGCTAAGTGGCCCTGAAAAAGTAATCAACATCCATGGTCAACTTGTCGCGCAATATAAAAAAACCTCCAATTGAGCAAAATTATTAAATAGCCGTAACATACCTATTTATTTTAAGATACCGAAGAAAACTTTTATATTGAAAATTGATGGCACTGAGAAGCTTTATGCAACTGGGTGCTCAGATAGTTTCTGAAAATTACACAGGCTCTTCGGCTCTGTTGAGGCCATTGTTTTAGTTATTAAAGGCCATTGTTTTAGTTTATTAAAGTAGTTATTTGGCTCCCTACTGAAAAATCTTAAGAAACAAAAACGTGTAAATTTTAGATAGTTGGTTAATGTTAAAAAAAGAAGTCGGTATCCATGGCCAACTTTTCGCGCAATACCAAAAAAAACTTAAATCAACAAGAATCTGAAAACAATCAATTTATTTTGAAAGTCGAGGGAAAATTTTAATTGGAGATTAGCGGCAATTAGATCACGCAAGAACATTGACAAAAGAAAATTTTCATACAATTTGTACTAGTTTTCCCGCTAATTTGTTTAAAGTGTGAAGTCGAAATAGCAATTAAAAACATCAACAGTTATTCAAATTAAAGACAAATTTTCTCATATTAAAGATCTTGTTTGATCAAAAAAAAATTAAATAAATTGATAGTTTTGTTTTCACATTTTTGTCGACTTGAGTTTTTTTTTGTATTGCGTGAAAAGTTGGTTATGGATGCCGATTTATTTTTTAACATCACCTAGCCGTCTAAAATTGCCATATTTATTATGCTTATATAAGCTTACTTACATAAAAAAAATATATTTAATGCAGTGATAGGGCCAAAGCGAAAAATGTTTTTCAAATAAATCAAAGTGTGCCAATTGTTTCTAAAATTGGTAGTATGGAGTATCCTTTACTTTTGAACAACTTTTCCTAGCAACTTATTTCCACATAAGAAATGTTAGCAAAGTTTTTATCAAGAGTAACTTTTTGCGGTAAAATTAAAGATAAGAAAGTGTTCCTATTCAACACCTCTTCTGTGGACATACTGTATATACATAGTGTATTTGGAAATGAAAGGAAGGTTTATGGCTTATTATAAATATAAATGCAAATTCTTTATCAGAGGCTCGAGAGTCCGTCATAAAATACTACATAACTCGCCCGAATATTAATTTGCGTATTTATCCTCATCAGATTTTTAGCAAAAGAGCACGCCACTGAAATGGTCGAATTTTCCTTCTCAATCAATATTTATGGCCTCCTTTCATTTCCAAATACACTAAGTATAGTTGTCAGCGGTTTTAGACATTAAGTTAATAAATATTTTGCGTTGCAACAAAAATGTATTTTTATGTTATAATAAAAAAATATGTAGTAACACTAAAAATATATTTAGCTAATAACCCTAGAATTAAAAAAGTTAATTAAAAGGATTTTCATAAATTATTCTTTTCTTTGCAAAATAAGTATTTGTTCCAACATTTAGTTGTTAGGTCTCGTAGTCCTAAACATAAATGATTATAAAATAAAAGGGGTGTCCCTTTTATTTATTTTTTCTTATTTTTGAAGAAATTGGTCAGAAGTTTTAATAAATTGGTTTTCGTGGTGCTGCAATGCTCCATTGTTTCTCATAAAATGCCCTTCAACAGATAAATGAGATTAGGGGGTCACAGACATAAAATTACCCTTGTAACTTAATAGAGAGTTATTGCAGAAACTGTTTTTGGCATTAAGCAGTATTTAAGACGACCTTATTTGAATACTCTCATACGTTATTTATGATTCTGACAATAGTTATTGCAAGTCGTAATTTATGTATCCAAATTAAGGGCTTGTTTACGTTTACTTTATTGTTTTGTATTTCTACACTTTCACTAGAATATTATGTGCTTTTATAATTTTGCTCCGGAAAAAACTGGGAAAACAGCCAAATAACCACGGAACACCAAGGTGAAAGACTAATGAAAACAAACAAGGTGCAAACGCAAACAAGCAACGAACATTTTAGGTTAAGTCCTACTTTCACAGAACACTAGCGTTTTCTGACAAATCAGAATTTATTTTAAGAATTGTGACAAATAAGGTAAAAATAACGTATATTATGGTATACACAATAAACAAAAATAAAGGAAAATAACCTTATTATGGACGACCTTATGTCAAACTACGACTGCGCATGCTCAAATGTCAAAATAACGTCAAAAAAGAGCGCGACGTTATTTATTTCTGCAATAACTCTCTATTATTTAAATTGCATACCTTTATCAATAACATCAGAAGACACACAGCAGGGACACGTGTCAAGCTTTACACACCTCCCTGGACCTCAATGTGATTACCTGGATAAAATAAAATAATTTCAGGTGATTGAGGACTTCCACAAGCTGGATATAATGATTACGAAGTTTTATTAGAACCACCGACACAGGAAGAATCCGAAAAAACTATAAACCCATTAAAATCTTTATGACTATAACATAATTAAATAAAGGCAAGAAATCAAATGCATTTTCCATTATTATATTATATGTATATTAATATTTAGTATACCCACCTTGGGATAGGATGACTTTCTGAACTCTCCTGCTCATCGAATCTATGAGTTGGCAGCAGAGATCATGGGTTACGACTTCATCCCACGTTTGTTGAATCTTCTGCCAAAGTGCCTCCCTATTTTCGGGTACGAAGTTCTCCATTGTCCGCGCCATTCTGCCCCACACATTCTCAATGGGATTCAAGTCAGGACTCTTCGCCGGCCATTGCAACTTTTCTACGTTGTTTTCGGTGAACCATTCGCGAACTATTCTTGCTGTATGCACAGGAGCGTTATCATGCTGGAAAACGAAGCCATCGGGATACATTTCCGTTGCAGTTGGTAACAATCCGCCTTCGAGTATCTCGCAATAGCGAGCTGCTGTGAAGCGGTCGTCGATTCTCCAACAAATGCCAGGTCCACGGTAGCTTATCCAGGCCCATATGTTGACGGAAAAATGCCCACTCCTTTTCCTGGGTGACACAAATCTTTCGTCATATCTTGAACTCACCGAAGGTCTATATACTCGCACTTTGCCATTGTAATGGCTTTGAAAGATCTTTTCGTCGCTAAATATTACCTTCTCCCAATAATGTGGCGGTAAACGCTGAAACTCTCGGCATATCTGCAACCTGACTTCCTTATTAGCCTCGGTCAGCTGAATTTTGTTGCTGGCCGTGCGAGATTTCAGATTGGCTGCATCTAATCTCCTTCGGGCAGTTCTAACACTTGCTGGAAATTGTGTTGCAGATACTGCTTCAACGGCGGATTTAAACGGATTTGCAAGGCAAAAATTAGCTAGTTGCTCATCTTGTTGGTCAGACGTAATTTTCACATTTCCTCCTCTATGTATGTTTTCCACGCTTCCGGTTTCGTCATATTTCTTCTTTATATTGAAAATGGTGCTTTTAGATACACCAAATTCTTCGGCCAGTCGGGAAATAGCCCAACCATTTTCTAGTTTGGCGATGATACGGTGCTTGACGGATTCACTCAAACGAGGCATAACGAACACTGTTAGTTACTCTCTCGAATTAGGATACTGACTAAATAATTTTAGCCCACCCACCTTAGTATTTATACAAAGGGCTAGGAGCAGGTATAATCGATATTTTCAAAATCTACATCCAATTCAATATTACAATTATTAAGTTAATCCCCTAAATTTAGTTATATTAAGTGCAGGTAGGTATAATTAATAAATACCTATTTAAAAAGATATAAATATCTATGCTAAAATATTTCAACTCAGGTAATCCGATAATCCATTAATTTTGTGCCATACATTTTCTAATTAATATTAAGAGCCCCCATATCTACTTTTAAACATATTATACAAATCCTTGAAATCTTTAATTTTTGAGATAATCGCTTGATCTGTTTTTTGTCCGAAAGGACTTCAAAAGCCGCTTATTTTAGCAATCCTGCCATTTTCAAATTGCAAATCCAGGGCCGGCTACGATTTTTTTATTCCCCCGATTTTCACAAAAACCATTTAGCCATTTTTTTATTTAAAATCTGACACCACAGCGTCAATCAGGACAGTCGAAAACCCTTTATATACCAAATTTGAACAAAAAATATAGAGAGAGTTCTATTCTACAGGATGTCAAAATTGAGCAAAATAGGAAATTTAAAGAAACCTCTTCAGGCATCTCTGGCGAGTCAAGTCATAAAAATTCAGCATTTTCAGATGGGGCAGAGAAAAATACCCTGTATTGAATCTTTGCACACCAACACTTTGAGTGGTTCTGTTGACAATTAAACTATTTTGACGGGATTCCATGGCACACTTGACTCGCCAAATGCCTGTAAATTTCCTATTTTGCTGAACCTTGACATCCTGTAGAATAGATCTCTCTCTAAATTCTTTGTTCAAATTTGGTATATAAAGGGGTTTTAGGGGGATCCTGATTAACGCTGTATTGGTAGATTTTAAATAAAAAAACACTCAAAAATCGTAGCCGGACCTGGATTTGCCTTTTGAAAATGATAGGAAGGCTAAAAGAAGCGATTTTTGAAGGCCTTTCACACAAAGAATGTTCAGGGATTATCTCCAAAAATAAAGATTTTATTAATTTGCATATGTTTAAAAGTAGACACCCTGTATATTAAATTATTGTTTTTGAGAAATTCTTCGGAATTCTATTGTGGCTCAAATTGACTATGGATTTACCTAATTTCATATTCCTAATTAATACAGGGTGCTGGCAGCAAAGGAAGGAAACTCGAGAAAAAGCAACTTTTATTGTGGTGTTGATTCTAATCTCAGCCTTGATATTTATTATTTTTTTATTTCATTATCATAAATACTAGACGGTATAGTAACATGATAAAATAGTACGAAATATTAAATACCAACACTGGGGTTGGAATTATTACCAGCACAAAGTTGCATTTTCTTCGAATTTTGTTCCTTTGCTGTGAGAGGCTGGAGGCTGTAATTTGCATTTTATGGTTCTATTTTTAGCAGACCGGCCGGCTGCAGACTCCAGCGCGATGTTGCCGTCTCCGCGCGCCCTGTAACGATAGCCACGAGAAACCTCTTCAGGTCGTTCGATACCAACTGTCCGCGACTGTACGTGATGTAATTCCTCGGAAAAAAGTACTTTCTCTTTGTCGGAATAAGCGCCTATGAAACGAGCACGCTGATCTCATCGGTACTGGCGATAAAAAATTTGTAGGAAAAGTGTAATAAAGAATAGATATGAGATACATATGAGTGTATACATTTTCTTGACTACATTACCTAAGGATGTATCAAAAATCCTCATATCTATATATCTCATATATTTAGAGAATAGGACTGCTCAAAAGGACAGTGGACATTAAATTTGGGGCATAAATTAACCATTTTTAGTTGAGTTTATAACCATCTAGGTAAGTAAATTTTAAAGAAGAAGGTCCCGACTTCAATTCCGAGAAAGCCAGGCCCTGTTTTAAATTACTTGGCTAAAATATCAAATATTGATAGTTCACCAGTTTTTTACTTTTAAAAATATCCCGACGTCATTATCAACAAGACTAGTACCACTAGCTGCAAAATCCGATCTTGTGCAACACGTTTCCAGTTTAAAATTCCACCCAGCAACCCGTCCCCAAAACGTTGCAAAGAAAGATGAACTAAAATGATGACAACTAATATTAGTTTGTCAGTCAAAACCCCCCCAACCCGCATGATAAATTTAGATTTCTTTCAATGGTATAAAATGCTAAAAAAACAGTTGAAAAATCATGAAAAAGAGGTCCCGTTAATTGGTTTAAGTGTCCACGAAAATTTGCTAGATTTCTATGGAAAAAGTACTGTGTCCGGAGCTGTTTACGCATTGAAATTTTAAGGTAAACGTGAAACGTCCCAGAAAGTTCAATTTGAACTGAACACATTTTTTATGGAAAATATTGCGGAAATATAGTATCATGATAATAAAAATGCTAGACTGTTACTAGAGTTCTAATAAAACCAGGATATAAAAATCCAAAGTATGACGTCACACCGCCGGTTAAAAAAAATGTGTCCCAACAACAGACCTCGTTTTCTGAGCTGCTAGTACATGCGAACTAAATATAAACTATTTAACAGGATCTCACATATTGAAAAAAATCTAAATATTGCCCAATATTGACTTAATATATTTCGACTTTGATTATCAATTAATTTACTTATACTCTTTTAATTTGCAACGATTGTAACTGCCTAGACAGGTCGAAAAATGCGATCTTATATGAAACAGGAGCAAGTAACGGGATCTCACGTGTTGTATTAGCTAAGCTTCACAAATTAAGCTAGCAATTACATTTTCTACTCTATTTTTATAATTATTTTTGGCCTATCACCGTTTTTACATTTCTGTTTTGGAGAAAATGGTCTAAGATGCTTGATAATATATCAAAAGAAATTGGGTCTTCCAGCGGGCAACGAAATTATATAGGATCCAACACTTTTCATTCTTAAAATCAACTAATTGGACGAGAAGAGACAAATTATTTTTCCAGTATAATAATTTGAATACCACTTATTTCATTACTTAAAATAAAATGCATACGGAAATGGCTTTGAACCCTGATTTTACACGATTTACTCCTTCGAGGTCCAACATTATGATCCACATGTTAAGCTTAAATATGTGCCCGTTGTGTAGACAAGTGATATGGAATAAAATAATAACATGTTTTTCAATAATAAAAATTAAAAATTACAACGATGTTCATTTTGGACTTTCCTTATCCTACCAAGAAAAAGCTTAAGCGTCTAAGCGACTTAAAAAACGACTAGACGACTCTGGAGCCGACTAAACGACTCTGAAAACGACTATAAAAACGACTAAACGACTCTGAAAACGACTATAAAAACGTTGAAACGACTCTGAAAACGTCTAAACGACTCTGAAAAGCGTCTAAGCGACTGTGAAAACGACTATAAAACGACTAAACGACTCTGAAAAACGACTAGACGACTCTGGAAAACGACTAAACGACTCTGAAAAGCGACATACCATGGAATGTCATCAAATACCATCGAATTCCATGGAATACCATGGAATACTATCGAATACCTTCAAAGACCATGAACTACCATCGAACCATGAAATCTTTGCCATGGAGCGAGCGTAAAAGGAAATTATCCATGATAGATGCTCTGTGATTGAAAGATCGTCTTTGATAATTACCATCACGCTCAGTTAGACAGGTCTTTGTCACTTGAGATTGAACCCAGCAGTTATGGTATCCAACACACCAATGCCAGATTAGTAATGGGTCAAATAACAGTAACCGTTGAAGATGACCTATTATGAATTGGAGATGAAAAAATTACTGTCTCAACTGCTTTTGAATGAAAGTGACCTAAAAATAAACAAGGAATTATTGATTATTACTAATTTTTGATAGGTTCAACAAAACCAGGTTTCAAAAGTATTTGTGTTTATTTTTTGATAGATGTCTCTATATGTTCCATACATTTTGCATATCGAACAAGATTGTATTTACATCAACTCAAATTCATGGTAGATAGTCTGTTACAGTAGTGATCGTGGATAAAAAATCTAACAAGCTGCCCTTAATTTTTGAAGATTTCTATCTTCTATGCCTCTTGTATCCACTACGGTAAATTGTGATAAGCAATAGTACATGGTTCATATGCATTCGTTTCCCCACCACCCTAGAGGTAAAATGCAAGGTGCGCTTTTTTTTACATGGTTTCCCCCATAGGCCTAATCCATGTTTAATTAAACAACATAAATAATTTTTTTGTCCCAGTAGTAGCAAATATAGCAAGGGGAGCTTTTTTTAGGACAGCTCATGCAAACTTTCACATGATGCTTCAGCAGGCCAGAATAACAAATGAAACAACAAACTTATTTAATAAATTTATTGGTGATAACTATAATACATTATAAACCTATTATGTATAACCATTATTATAACTAATGTAATAATACATTATAAAACTATTACGTATAACCATTAATATAACTAAGTAATAATACATAAACCTATTACAGTAACCTATTTCTATAATTAATACTACTCCATTTGCATCTGCGAATAGTGGCCCCACGGAAGTGTTTCATAGCCTGGTAAAATTTTTCTTTTATCATCGTTGGGACTTAACGCGATTTTCGGCTGTCTTATAGAGTAAACGGTATGTTTCTCCGATCGGATTAAATTCTGATTAACTGTTTTCTCCATATTTTCCTCCAGACACTGTACATAATCGTCAAAGGTTATTTTGTTTTTAATGACGGATTTCTTAACCCCCTTCGCCTTCTTTGTAACTCCACCATGTAACATTATTTCGAATATTTCCTCTTCAGTATATCCATTTTCCCGCAGTTTACCTATTTCCATATCTTCACAATCTTTTAAAATTTTAAATGTATACATTTTTGATCGCAGACCCACAAAATCCGTCATAATCCGTCCATTGTTTTCATCCTTCATCATACCCAAAACTTTTTTGTTTACTAGAGGTATACCATAAATGTTATCTGGTGAATAATCGCTTGTATCAAAATATTTATAGCAGTCTCGACGCATAACTTTGTAAATATCATTATTTCGAATTTCATAAATAAGGGAGTCAGTGTCCGTGTATAAAATGGTGCAATTGTCACCTAACTGAGGCTGCATGTACCCATAATGGAAATCATATAGAGTTGTTTTTGCTAGATCCAAAACACTCATCCCAACGTAAATTGGTTTATTCATGAATACTTCACATTTATTTAATTCGATTACTACGAGGTTTTCATCAAAAATCAGTGCAGACTTGAACTCAGGTTTGGCGATAAGTGCCTCCGCCCCATATCGCCCCTCCCACCTGTTAACCAGCTTTACCACGGAATATTTGCGGACATTTTCCATCGTTTTCCCGAAGACTGCGTTATTCAGAAGCTTGTAAAGATCTTTTTCAAAGGCACTGGTGGCTTGGGCACGAAGTCTCGTATTTAGATCTATGTAACTTTTCAACCAAGCACTTTGCTTAAATTCGAGTACACGTCGTACTTTCTTCAGGACAAGACCGTTTGCTAATACTTGCTTAAGTGCCCGGTAGTGAATCACGTACTTTTCTTTGTTGTGGAGGGTAGCCATTAATTTTTTCCCTGTATTATCCCCTTGTATATGTTGCGGACAGAAAGGCAAATCTCTGTGTTTATCGTGAAGTTTCTCAGGGTACTCTAGGTCGACTTCTAGGAAATATCCCGTATAAGAATTGTCCGTCAATTTTCCTATATTCAATCCTTGAATCTCCTTATCATCTAACCATCTAAACCCACCGAAAGGGAGAGCCTGGGACATAGCCCATCCATATTGATTATTAATATCAAAGTAACTTAAAAATACTGCAGGTTTCTGTGGATCATAATCGGGCATGTATTTATTATTTGCAGTGGCGCGTCGTTTAGAGCATTGGCTAAGTCCTCCGCGGATTCCTCTCTCAACAAACATTACTTGATCGATATCCGTAAGCAACTCTAACTCAATTTTTGTATACTTTAACATCGAATCCCAAGTGTACCCAGGCAATGTGTAGTAGTGAGCGGGATCTAGTTTATGGGTTCTCATACAGCTCGCTCTAAATGCTTCAAAAACATCAGCTAGAAGTAATATATCTGTTTTTAAATATAGGTCGGTATATTCTTTTAAATTTTTACAATCAAATTCGTTCCACACTTTCTGCGCGTGAGCATACTCTTTTTCGTATATCGATCTTTCTTCGAGTTTGTTATAAAAAGAGTCTTTAGGTGGTAAGTGACTGTGGTCTAATTTCTCCATACAATCCATAAAATCATATGGGAATACACCTTTTCGAGTAAGAAGTTTAAAACGAGACTCGGAGAGGTCAGAAAAATGGCTCCTAAGGATTGGGTATTCGGAAAGATTGGAGGCTAAAGAATCTAAGCTTCCTGCCATAAAACGGAAACTATCGATAAATCTGAACTTGACCAAATTTTCCGGTATGTTTTTCGTAAATGATATTATACTTCTCTTTGTTAATTGGAAGGAGGTCCACACGACCCTCGATGTCCTTGGCAATGCTTTTAATAACAAAATGTGAGTCGTAACCCGAAAGGTTGTGGAAGACTATGGGTACAACATGGGTATCTTGATAATTTATGTTGCAGTCTTCATGTGCGGCTCCTCTAAATTTTCCAGTCAGATGACAATGATCCCGAACTTTTCTTTGCTGCGCTGTAAACGGCTTCTCGCAAACGTGGCATACGGTAGTTAACTTAAAGCTCATCTTCTCATCTGCTGTTAGCCTATCAACCGGTAGAGGACACAGAAAAACTGTCTCTATATCCTCTGCCACTCCTCTCAGTTCTTTAGAAAACCATTCCATGCAATCGAGCCCAGTGTATGATCTGTAGAAGGACAAGCTGTCATCATAACTGCATTTAATATAATAACCAATGCTGCTAGGTACGTGTTCTTGATACTTATTATTATCACCTGTCGCTTTAAGCAGACTTTCTATATCAGCATAAATTGTAAAGGGAACCATTTCCTTATTTTTGTAATTCTTGAATTTGAGAAATTTTCGATCTTCACTTGGCATCCTAACTTTACAATCGTTCATATTTTTGCAATCTTCATAGTGCGTTGTTAGCTTTTCCTCGGAGTAAAAGTAATGCAGACATCGATCACAAAAGAATTTTTTATGTTCGTGTTTACTTAGATGAGCTGAAACGAGCCGAGAGAGGTCTTTGATCCAACAAAAATGATATTGTACAAGTGAACTGTCATTATTTCCTTCTTCATTATCCTCATCATAATAAACATTCTGTATCATTAGAAGATTGACATGTTTGTCTACCTTATTTTTAGTGATATAAGTAGGTAAGGTGTGAAACTTGTTTCGATGCTTTCGCAGAATATAAACATTTACAGACATGTTGTTAAGATTTTCGAATTTTGGGATCTGTTTAATGGTCATTGGAAAACGTAGTCCGTCCAAAATCAAAACAGATGAAGGGTGGGGGTACTTGGTTATTCGCTGGGGATCTTTCTCAACTGGATACAAGGCGGAAGTCACAGCCCAGGCAAAGCACAGCTCATCCTCGTTCTTCAAGTTAATACATGCCTGTTTTGCCATGATTGGTTCAGGTAGCTCTATGTATGAAGATCCTAACAGGGGAGTATATTTATTTATATTTATCCCCAAGTTCACTATAGCTTTCAGCGCCCAACCAGAGTCTCTTTCTTGGAATTCTTGAAGCTGAGTTAAAATCGGTGTTGCTATGTGCTGATCGAACCATTGGATTAAGTTTGTGTCTCGGTAGACCGGTGCGTTAGATGTTGTAAAATATTTCAACTCCTCAATAATCCTGTCAGCCTTTTGCAACACAAATAGTCCGCAGAACACTGCATTGATTTTAACCTCCTCTTCCTTTTTAAGGACATTGGCAACACGTCGCTTGAACAAAGCAAAACAGTCTTCGAGAAAATCGCCTGGGTCCTTGTGCTTAAGATTAGAGATGACACCAGTTCGAATACGGCATGAAAATGCGGTTTCCGAATCGTTCCAGCTTACACGTTTTTCTGCGGTTTCTTTTCTAGGTTTTACTCCAGCACCACGTTTTATTTCTTGTTTAATTTGGGTACGTAGTGTTTTCACATTGGCTAGATTTGTCATTAGTTTTTGCCTCTCACCTAAGGTCTTGGCAGATTTTAGTTGGTGCTTTATATGCCGAACGGCCTTGGTGCACCGACGGAGGCCATCTTGGGCAGTCTCACTATTGTATGATGACTGAAGTAGACCCAATATACCACTTATCTTGAAGTACAAGTACTTTAATACATCTGTGGCAGGCATGGTTCCAAACACAACAATTGCAGAGTGATACGAAATGAGTGATGAGCACCTCCTTATATAAGACGAAAATACCAGGAAGTTCACGATAAGGCGAAATTTTGGTTTCTTTCAATCCGTACTAACCAACAGGTGTCCTCTTTGATTTTTACTTACTCACCAACCGATGTAGTCCTTTTTTTCTCCTTAACTCAACCTAGAAAGGAATGATTTTCTAAAATTGTGCACGCTTCAACCTGGGGACTATGTTCGATTAATAAAGGTGTTAAATTTTGATATCTCGCTAGAAAAATATGAATATATACGTTGATGCGCTATTTGCTTACGTTTTTATGAAAAAAGTTGTCCAAATCAAAAATATCGACTTCACCTTAGACAAGCACAACAGGACTGAGGAAATGGGTCGAGGGAACTCCTTTTTATAAACCCGTTCATCAAATTATAAGAAAAAAGATTACGTTTCTCGGAAAAACTTGTCACAAAATGTGTTGTCCAATTCACAAACACAACTTCACCCCTCAAGAGCAACAGCACGACTGAGGAAATGGGTTTTCACTTTTATACGTTCAAGAAATTCCAAGAAAATGTTTACAATTCTCACAAAACTTAAAATGTTAAGCTAATTCAAACAAAAAAGGTTTTCTCGTAAAATTTGTCAAAAATGTCCAATTCACAAAGTCGACTATACTTTACAACAGTATCAAAACGACTGAAGAAATTGGGGATGGACACCCCCTTTTATAGTCTCACCCTAGGAGATGCTCAACCAATCAGAACAAAGCTTATTTTCTAGGGTTGAAAAGGCCCCCCAATAAGACTAAATTTGTGTGTGTTTCCGTAAGACTCAATGCTAATTTGCAATTTTTACAAATATTGGAAACTTGATGACAGAAAAAAATTGAACTGCCACCTTTTGCTCACGTTTTAGGAAATGCGTTAAATCATAAAAGTCGACTTCACCTTAGAACATCACCAACACAACTGAAAAAATTGGGGATGAACACCCCCCTAGTCTCACCCTATGATATGCTCAACCAATCAGAACAGCTTATTTTCTAGGGTTGAAAAGGCCCCTCAATAAGATGAAATTTGTGTGTGTTTTTCCGTAAGACTCAATGCTAATTTGCAACTTTTACAGGTATTGAAAGCTTGATGACAGAAAAAATTGAACTGCTGCTGTTTGCTTTTAGGAAATGCGTTGTCCAATTCACAAAGTCGACTTAACCTTACAACAGCATCAACACGACTGAAAAAATTGGGGATGAACACCCCCTAGTCTCACCTGAGATGCTCAACCAATCAGGATAAAGCTTATTTTCTAGGGCTGAAAAGGCCCCTCAATAAGACGAAATTTGTGTGTGTTTTCCATAAGACTCAATGCTAATTTTCAGCTTTTACAAATATTGGAAACTTGATGACGTTATAAAAATGTATAAAGTTCCAAGAAAATTTGGGGAATTTCTCGAAAAAACTTGGCAAAGTGATGATAAAAATCAGAGTTTCAATCTAGAAATTTTCCGAGAAATTTCAAGATGTTCCCAAGAAAATTTGGGGCATTTCTCAGCATGTGAATGAAAGCCACCTATTGACAGAGATCAAAACATGGGAAAAGGAACAAAAGGAAGCCTACTGGAGTAACACTCCGGGACAAAAACAAGCGAAAAGATTTTTGACCTATTCGCCTCAGAGCGCCAAAAAGCTTCTCACTCTAAACAAGAATGATTTAAGACTCATCACAGGTCTCCTGACTGGACACTGCCCTTTAAGATATCATATTAAAAAAAATGGGCAAAACAGACAATGGACTATGCAGATTCTGCAACGAACGGGATGAGACTGGCGAGCACATACTGTGTGAGTGTCCCCTCTTAATTCGAAACAGACTTAAATATTTCGAAAGGATCAATATAAATCCAAATGAAATTGGCAACTTAGCCCCAAGGAAAATACTAAGCTTCGTCAAAAGCCTAGGTGACCTTGGAATTTATTAGAGCAGGGTCATTCACAAAAGATCTAATTAGGTCGCAGTGAAGAAATGCCGTAAGGGCAAAAAAAAAACGACCCCTAAGAAATCTACAATCTACAGCATGTGAATCCAAAGCCCAGAATCGCAAACACCTTATTAAAAGAAAAATCTCCGAAAGTTTCCAAGAAAATTCGAGGCAGTCCTCAGAAGCCTTGGACAGATGATGTTATGTTTCGAATCATCAACACCTCACTAAAAGAAAAATCTCCGATAGTTTCCAAGAAAATTCTAAACATATCTCAGAAATACTTGGTTAAGGTGATGTTGGGTTTTGACAAAAAAATCAGGAAGTTTCCAAGAAAATTCTAAAGATATCTCGGAAAACTTGGTAAAGTGATGGTTTCAAATTGCAAACACCTCATTAAAAGTTTCCAAGACAATTCGAGACAGTTCTCAGAAAACTTGGCAAAGTTCTGAAAATCAAGGTTTCAGCAACACCTCATTAAAAAAATCTTGAAGGTTGCCCAGCAAAATTTTTAACCAAGACGTTTCACAGAAAATTTGTCAAAGTGTCGTTTGTTTAAACAATTTATGGTTTCAAATCGCTTCAATGGTGGAAACAATGTATTCTCAAATGAATCATTTCCAAAATCATCAATAAAAGAAAGTACGCTAAGATGTGTTTTCTTTCAAAACTATTATACAATTTTTAAACCCTTGTTCGAAAAAGCAAAAAAAAATGTTCTGAAAATATGTTATTGCAAAGTTTTTTTTATCTGCAATGCAAAATGTTTTTCAATTACTAGAGTTTTCTTGTAGTACTTGAGCAAATGCTATCCCAGTTCTACAGTGTGACCCATTTGTTTTGGGGTCAGTCTGTAAAAAGTGTATCAATCGTGCGATTTGGCTGATTTTTTTTTTAAATTGTAGAGCTCGATGAACTGCACATTTTGAACAAAAATTGCCTGGTTCGCATAAAATCCAAAGCCTACTATGACCGTTTTTATGAGCAAAATTTTAAGAAACCATATTAGCGTTTTTTTTTGAAAAAATCTGTGTGCGCCAATGGATTGAGCATTCCTCGAAATGGGTATGTACAAAATTTCATCAAAATATTTCAAGTAATAACGATTTTGTAGAAAAATTAAAAATGCAGCCAAGGTACGTCTTTATTTTCAAAAATTCAAAGTTGGCCATGGAAAATAATTGAATTGTTTACTTTTATTAAGTGTCAAACTGTCTAAATTGAGTTCAGAAATTGTTTGTGCTCAATACAATTAATTATCATAATTATGGAATATTTAAGCATAAGAGACAAAATAGAAATTGTTCGACTCGTGGGCGACAACGAGCGCTCGGCAGCAGAAGCTGCGGCCGAATTTAACAATAGACACCCAGGTAGATCAGTGAGTCGAAGTACTGTACAACGTATAAACAATATTTTTGATGAAACTGGATCGATTTCTAAAAATTTATTAAAAACTAGGCAAAATGGACGCCGTGGACTTGTTGAAAATAACAATCAAATTCTGCAATACTTTAGTGACAATCCTCGAAATAGTGTTCGAACGGCTAGTTTAGACCTTCATATACCCAGAGAGAGTATAAGGAGATGTTTGAGACAAAACAAAATAAAACCGTTTAAGCCAAAATTTTTGCACACCCTGGAACCAGGAGATGAGGAGAGAAGATTAGAATTTTGCTATTGGCTGCAAGGTGAATATCTCCATAATGGCAACTTTTTAAATGAAATTTTATTCACCGACGAAGCCACGTTTACTACAAATGGTGTAGTATCAAGTCAAAACTGCCGTCACTGGTCAGCTGAAAATCCAGAGTTTATAATAAATGCAAGGAGACAATATTCACAAAAAATTAACGTTTGGTGTGGAATACTACGCGACAGAATAATTGGCCCATTTTTCTTTGAAGGGAATTTGAATGCGGCTGGCTTCTTGAATTTTCTAGAAATTGAATTTAGAAATGCTTTAGATGAGTTACCATTAAGATACCGTTTAAATTTAAAATTACAGTTAGATGGCAGTCCTATTCATAATGCTCGTTTAATCAGAAACTGGCTAGATAATAATTTTGAAAACTGTTGGATAGGGCGAAATAGTCCTTTCTGTGAGTGGCCACCGAGATCTCCGGACTTAACTCCTTTAGATTTTTTTCTTTGGGGTACACTTAAGCAAAATGTTTATAAGTCAAGACCCCATAATTTACAAGAACTGCAAGCTAGGATAAACCGTAGTTGTGAGGAAATTACTCCACAGCAAATACGAAATGTAATTTTGAATGTACGCAAGAGGAACGACAAATGCATTGTAGAAAATGGAGGCTTGGTAGAAGTTACAAAAATTTTATAATTTTAATTGTTTTTATGTTTTGTGTTTATAAGCATAAGGTTGTATTATTACAATTCAATTATTTTCCATGGCCAACTTTGAATTTTTGAAAATAAAGACGTACCTTGGCTGCATTTTTAATTTTTCTACAAAATCGTTATTACTTGAAATATTTTGATGAAATTTTGTACATACCCATTTCGAGGGGTGCTCAATCCATTGGCGCACACAGATTTTTTCAAAAAAAAACGCTAATATGGTTTCTTAAAATTTTGCTCATAAAAACGGTCATAGTAGGCTTTGGATTTTATGCGAACCAGGCAATTTTTGTTCAAAATGTGCAGTTCATCGAGCTCTACAATTTAAAAAAAAAATCAGCCAAATCGCACGATTGATACACTTTTTACAGACTGACCCCAAAACAAATGGGTCACACTGTATAAGGAAAGTCGGTCCTAGACACAAATGCTAACGAAGTAATAGTAATTGTCACCCCTCCGCCCAGTTGCTTCTGGGGGTAATCTTAGTTTTTTGGGTACTGTGAAAAGCATAAAATGTTAACATTCTTTGGTGTTTTTTACCATTTTTTTTAAACAAAATATTAGCGTTTTCCCTAGACTATAATTTTCCACAACACGACTATCACCTATTAAGTTTTTAGTAAAAAATGTTTAGCCAAAAACAGTCATAAACTATCGAACAAAAGGATAAAAGTTTCCGAATGTATCAAGGATTTTTTTAACTAAGGCTTCTCAGGAAGGTTATTAGATAGAATTTTACACATTTCTAAACACAATATTAACTTTTTCTGGACTAATAATTTTTTTAGAATATGATTATCACCCATCTAGTTTCGAACAAAACAATTATAAACTACTTACTAAGTGAAGAAGTTTCCCAGGTTCTTAAGAAAAATGTTATACCTTAGAGTCATATACTCAGATAAAATTGAAATAAACATAAAATATTAACTTTTTTGACTTGTTAACCCTTTCTCTACCAACCCGCCTCACACGTTTAGTGCCACCATTCCCAGTCAATTTACATGGCTACAGACCGTCGTATATATACGTCAGGCCTAAAAAAAAAATTCAGAAAAGTGTAGCTGATACTCTTTAAATATAAATTTTTATATTCGTTTGTATCTTTTTGAACAATTCATATATTTTAACAAAGAA
Organism: Pseudeuparius sepicola; assembly: GCA_963920635.1. Lineage (NCBI taxonomy): Eukaryota > Metazoa > Arthropoda > Insecta > Coleoptera > Anthribidae > Pseudeuparius > Pseudeuparius sepicola. The sequence goes on from OY987305.1 coordinate 28,642,645, forward strand.
ACTCCACACTTATGCAATAACAGAATAGGATAGAAACACAACTTACGAAATTCCAGCAGCGCAGCGAGAGTAAGGGTTTCATCCGCTAGAGACGCTGGCTAAATGACGTATTAATATGGTGATGGGTGTGGAGGCTTTGTTATACTGCCGGATATGTAGGGCACTGGGTCTCGATGCACGTTAATGGTGTTGGATATTTACGGCAGTGGGTGTGCAGGGGCGGCAAAAAAAATACTGTCGCATATATAACATCGGTTGTCTAGACCATTTTTAGAACTGAACGTATATACGGTAGTGGGTGCGGTGGCACGCTTCCTTCTATCGTATATATTCGGCGATGGTAGCGAAAGGGTTAACAATTTGGTTAGTTGAATACCAGGTCTAAAGTGTGTGTATGTTTTTATGGACGTTAGTAATAATTAATGCCATGGAACTCCTTGAAACAAAGTAATCCTGAACAATAAATAGATATTGCATGTGCACGTAATAAAGCAAGAAAAAAAGAGGTAAATCAGAAACAAAAAATTTCATAATTTTAGGGCATTTGATTTTATAAAAAGGGAGTGATAGCGAGTGATATGTCTCGTATGTTTTTTTAAGATGAAGGAATTTTGGTATTAATTTGTAGAAAGAAAGTAAGTGAGAGTGGTTACCAGGGATGAGAAAATTATATATCAGCAATTATATATCAGCATATAGCGAAATTTCTAGACAATATTGGAATTTACTATTAAATAATGGATTTAAGAGAGTAACGTGAAAGTATTGATTTTATTGGAGACGGTTTTTAATATGTATAGTCATTAGTCATTTTTTATAAATAGTGGTAAGTATTTAGATGTATATTATTTTATCAATTTTTCCATACGTCCCATGGTTTCCTACAGTGGTTACAAATTTGGTTACAACTTTTTCAAGTTGCCTGGAAAATTCAAAAATCCTTAACAGTAAATGAACGAAACTTTGAACTCAAAAATAACTTCAACAAATTTGTTTTTCTGAACTTTCAGAGGATAAAAAATCTTCCTCCTTCGATCATGTCACATCAAAGTGAAATGAATGATTAATATATGTAAAGTTAAAATGTCATGACAGAAACAATTGTCTAGCCACCTGTCTGATACTGCACCCAGTGTTCTAATTATCTATACTAACTTCTCTTTGAATATCTGACAATAATATTTTACTGATTTTTACTGAACATTCAGTTGTCCATATTTCCTAGAATAAATGCTGATTCTTTAATTTTTCATCTTTGATTTTCTTTGACTATCCCACAAAAATTCTATATTTGTTATTAAAAGAGTGTTCACATATGGTGCTGCGGTGGCGACGCTCGTACCGGCGCTGATTTTTTATAGACTGCATATTTTTCTGCCTTCGATCAACCTTGGTTCGATGCAAGGGCATGCACATGTCTTTAAAGAAAAACACCGCTATGGCCAAGAGCGCTGGACAAATGTGGGTTCACGGTATTGCTCCTAAATAGCTTTATCCGTGTGATTTACTAATTGTCCTACACTCACTGGGATTACTATGGTTTTCGAGGGTTTTCCGTAGTACTTGAGCGAATGCTATCCTAGTTCTATAAGGAAAGTTGATCCTAGCCGCAAATGGCAACGAAGTAATAGTAATTGCCCTCCTCCCCGCACAAGCATTTGCTTCTGGGGTACTTCTCGTTTGGAGTATTGTGAGGGTGAGAATTATTATTATCATTATTATTAATATTTTTGACGAAATTTGATTTTGCCTGATATAATTTTTATTTTCTTTTTAGCGAACTTTAAATGGCATACAAGTCTCCCCAACATAGAACTTTCCACATTCACAAGGAATTTTTTAATGCAATTTTGAACGTTGTACCTCATTAATTTTTCTCCTATTGGGGATCATTTGAATGTCCATGTTGAAATCGATGATGAACTTGTTTTCCTTAAAGGGATGCAAAGTGTAGGTTTTGCTATGTCAACTTTTTTTTTCTCACAGATTGGGTAACAATAACTTTAGGTAATGTTTCAGAAAACTTATGAAAATCAGATCAAAAACAATTCTCGAGGGGTCTGGAGGGGGTGGTTTTTACCGAATTTTTTTTCCACGAATTTATCTGACATTATTTTGCTTTGCTAGAAACGACCTAGGATGGAGCCAAAACAATGTTAATTTGTAGTTTTTTGATTTGGTCAACGTTATACTATACTGATGATTGCCAAATAGCATGAAACAAGTGTACATGGTTACTACTCATTTTGAGTGCATTATCACTTTCTTATCTCTGCAAGCATGATTTCGTGCATCTGAGATTATTCTAAATGCCCTTGCTAGGACTGAGACAACAATGGGAAAGTATTTTTTTAAAGGAATTCGGAAGGATAGTTTTTGATTTTTAATATATAATTTTTACCTCGGATTTGTCAAAGAGTGCGTTTTCAAAACCTGTGGGAATGCTCTCTAGTCTCTAGGGATACTTTTTTGACCTGGAATTTTTTTTTTCAAACACAAATTCGTACATTTTGAACATCCTTGCTAAAAACAGACGATAATCAATTGAAGAAAATGCAAAAGAGTAGTTTTTGACCTGCAAATTTTCGTTTAACATAGATTCGTACATTTTCGACGTTTTTGCTAAAAATGGGTGAAGATACGTAATTTTTTTCTTAAAAGGATACAAAAGGTTAGTTTTTTAGTTAATGTTTCAGAAAACTATGGGAATCCAACTAAAAACAATTCTCTCTGGGGGTAGTTTTTCGGCTGAAAAATTTTTTCAAACACGAATTAATGCATTTTGAACGCCCTTCCTAGGGCCGTACCAAGAACAATGGAGTTATAATTTTTTAAAGGTTTGCAGGGTGATACTTGGTTGTTGATGTATGATGCTGCAATTTTCATTAAAGGTGAAGTAGTTTTTGTGCTGCAAATTTTTGTTTAACATAGTTTCGTACATTTTCGACGTCTTTGTTAAAAACGGGGTGAAGATACGTAATTTTTTTCCTTAAAAGGGGTGCAAAGGGTAGGTTTTTCCTGTCAAGTTTTTTCACTGATGTAACAATACTTTAGACTTTCAGAAAATGTGAAAATCGAACCATAAACAATTCTCTCTAGGGGTATTTTTTACCCGACAATTCGTACATTTTGAACGCCCTTGCCCGAAACAAGATCTAAACTATGAGAATCGGACTAAAACAATTCTCTCTGTTGTGCTTTTGACTGGCAAATTTTTTTCAAACACAAATTCGTACATATTGAACATCCTTGCTAAAAACAAGATCGGACCGAGAACAATGGAGTTATAATTTGTTTTAAAGGGATGCAGGAGAGTATATTTTGCCCTGCTGGTGCAAAAAAACTATGAGAATCGAACTAAAACAGTTCTCTCTGGGCGTAGCTTTTGACTAGCAAATTTTTTTCGAACATAAATTCATAAATTTTGAACATCCTTGGTAAAACAGGAGATAATCGTGCGAAGAAAATGCATAGGGGTAGTTTTTGCTGTGCAATTTTTTTCAGCCATTTGTATAAGCGTAAACGGTCCAAAAATCTTGCCCATGAAATATTTTTTTGGTTTCCTAAAAAAAAATTCGAAAGGTTTTGAATTTGTTAGAAGTTGTTTATATTTTTTCCTTCGTGAGAATATTTACAGAAAATATAAACGTAGCTTAGTGGTGGTAAATCCATTGAAGTGATATATTTTTTAAAATATAGAAGACCGTTAGTGCTTTTCTGTGACAGCTTCTCGAGTATGTTCTTTGATCTCAGCCCAGCCGTTTCTCCAAAAAAAATCGAGAAAAACTTGTTAAGTCTACCAAAAGTTTATTAAAAAAAAACCTTTAAGAAGCTGTTTCAACTCTCCTTAATATAAAGTAGCTACTCACGAATATAGCTCCAAAACTGTATTCCAAGAAAACTCACACACTAAAATAATTAAATTGGTAAAGTCTGCACACAAAAAAAACTTCTCACTCCGAAACCGCACTGCTCAGACTGAAGGCTAAACATAAAAAAGTCAGTATCCAAGCCGCGGTTATGCAACCTTGCATTTTCTTAAGACATGTACGTGTATTTTTACAATGTAGCAAGTTTCCGGAGTTAACTCTAAACAAAAGTATCTTGTTTCGAGAATCAAATAAATATAATGGCTTGCTGAAACTAAAAACTAGTTTTCCGCTTTTATTTTTCTACTAAAAATGAATGCATTGCTATAAGCCGTGTAAAAATGTCATAATTTTATATAATTATTATGCCTAAAAACAACATGTCTCTGCTTGTCCAATTAGTTGATTTTAAGAATGAAAAGTGTTGGATCCTATATAATTTCGCTGCCCCGCTGGAAGACCCAATTTCTTTTGATATATTATCAAGCATCTTGGACTATTTTCTCCAAAACAGAAAATGTAAAAACGGTGATATGCCAAAAATAATTATAAAAATAGAGTAGAAAATGTAATTGCTAGCTTAATTTGTGAAGCTTAGCTAATACAACACGTGAGATCCCGTTACTTGCTCCGGTTTTATATAATAAGAGTCCTGTTTTATATAAGAGTCTAAGTAAATTAATCGATAATCAAAGTCGAAATGTATTAAGTCAATATTGGGCAATATTTAGATTTTTCAATGTTAGATCCTGTTAAATAGTTTTTATATTTAATTGGAACACCTTAACTAGCAGAACGTTTTTAAATTTTCAGGAGATTAAGGATTTTTTTGACTGTTGGAACACATTTTTTTTAAACCGGCGGATTTTGGATTTTTGGCACCTGGTTTTTTAATTTAATAACATTTTTTTTATTAGAACTTCTAGCAACAGTCTAGTATTTTACATTATCGGAATACTATATTTCCGCAATATTTTCCATAAAAAATGTGTTCAGTTCAAATTGAACTTTCTGGGACGTTTCATGTTTACATTAAAATGTCAACGCGTAAACAGCTTCGGACACAGTATTTTTCTCTAGAAATCTAGCAAATTTCCGTGGGCACTTAAACCAATTAACGGGACCTCTTTTTCATGATTTTTCAACTGTTTTTTAGCATTTTATACCATTGAAAGAAATCTAAATTTATCATGCGGGTTGGGGGGGTTTTGACTGACAAACTAATATTAGTTGTCATCATTTTAGTTCATCTTTCTTTGCAACGTTTTGGGGACGGGTTGCTGGGTGGAATTTTAAACTGGAAACGTGTTGCACAAGATCGGATTTTGCAGCTAGTGGTACTAGTCTTGTTGATAATGACGTCGGGATATTTTTAAAAGTAAAAAACTGGTGAACTATCAATATTTGATATTTTAGCCAAGTAATTTAAAACAGGGCCTGGCTTTCTCGGAATTGAAGTCGGGACCTTCTTCTTTAAAATTTACTTACCTAGATGGTTATAAACTCAACTAAAAATGGTTAATTTATGCCCCAAATTTAATGTCCACTTTCCTTTTGAGCAGTCCTATTCTCTAAATATATGAGATATATAGATATGAGGATTTTTGATACATCCTTAGGTAATGTAGTCAAGAAAATGTATACACTCATATGTATCTCATATCTATTCTTTATTACACTTTTCCTACAAATTTTTTATCGCCAGTACCGATGAGATCAGCGTGCTCGTTTCATAGGCGCTTATTCCGATAAAGAGAAAGTACTTTTTTCCGAGGAATTACATCACGTACATATTGCAAGCTGGTATTTTTTCTATAGGTGTTAGGTTTTTATTAGTTGCGAGTCTCGACATGTCCCGGCGTCGCGGACGCAAAAATACGCAGGCAGAGGTGGTAGCAAAAATCCATGCATGGCCGCGGCTAAAGGTCGACAGGGGGACGTCATGGCTTAATTATGATTTAGGGTTTTTATTAGTTGCGAGTCGTGACATGTCGCGGCGTCGCGGCTGGGTCAACGGTCGGAGGGATAATGACGGGCACTTCGGCAGCGGCACCTTCGGCAGGGTTGGGAGCAGGGGCGAAGGTCAACGGTCGGCGGACTCGGACATCTTCGGCACCCAGGGTTCAGAGTCGGTGCGATTGGCTGGGGGGGGGGTGTGGTTTGGGAGTGGAGGGGGTAAGTTTGGTCAAAAAAGTGCAGGATTTTGCTCCCATAAGAAATACATGGGGAAATTGCGCTCGTACCGGCATAGCTATACTACTGTCTGACGATGGCCTATAGCCAAAACTAGACAATACTTATTATACTGGATTAATTGTGGTTCAAGACTTTGAAGTTTGAAGTTTGCTAAGCGCTAACGTGCCGCCAGACAGCGCCAAAGGGGTGAAAAAGTTAATAAAAAAAATTATTTTATTTTATTATTTAAACATTAAAAAACAATTTCGGTACCAAATGGCAGACAGAGTAGTGGGGGCTAAAGCCTTGGCAGACGGTTTGAAAAAGCGCGTTATAGGGGAGACCGGGGTTAGTTGATACATTTTCCAGTAATTTATTTTTAATAATTTTGTTTTTGGAGCTAAGAAGTTAAGTTAAGTGATGCCAGGAACATAATTTTGTTGTACACTTTTTGCATCAATATTAATTGTTTACAATTATTTCTTAGATTCAAATTTTGTTAATTTTTGGATTAACGCGCAATGTATCAAGATGCCCCGATCGGGGGCATCTTGATACATGCTAAGGGTAAGTTGATACAGTTGGCAAAATGAAGGACAAAAATAAAAATTCTGGGCTAAAAATGTAAAATCTAATTCTGATACCTTTACAATCTTTACATGCATCAAAACTCATTCAAAAAGTTACCCAGTTTTTTTTTAATTACAGGTCTCAAAAAACTGTGTTCTGTGACAGGTGAATAGATTTCTACTACAAAAATCAAGGCCTACTTTGACCATTTTTTTAGGCAAAATTTCGATAATTTGTTTATCAATTTTTTTTTGTTAAAACCGATTACACAATTGTATTTCTACAATTTAAAAAAAAGTTTATGAGAAACAATTTTACAGAGGTGTCTCCACTCAAAAATATTGATTTTTTTTTGGAAATGGCCCATCAGAGAAAAATACCCTGTATATTTTTGTATTGGATCTTTGCACACCAACACTTTGAGCCGTCCTGTTGACCATACAACTATTTTTAGGGGATTCCATGACACACTTGATTTGCCAGATATGCCTTTGAAATTCCCATTTTCCTCAACTTGGAGAACCTGCGCAATGGAACTCCCTGTATATTTTTTATTCAAATTTATTATATGGGGGTTTGGGGTGTCCTGATTAACGCTGTGGTGTCAGAAATAAAAAAATCGCTAAATAATTTTCGTCTTTTTTACTAGAAAAAAATTCGTACTATAGGCCTTGAAAATTGAGATTAAGACCTGAAACTTGGCGCCAAAATAGAGTTTTTTGTGACCTACCCTCAAAAATAAACCGGCTAAATTCGGATAAAAAATAAAAATTTTACAGAGGTTTCTCCATTCCAAACGGGCCACACTGTAGATACATACGGGGCATGTTGATACGCGTATCAATGTGCCCCAGCGGTGGCGTATCAATTTGCCCCGAGTGTACATTTATGATTCCAAGGTAATTATTTTTAGGTTAGAAAAGGGAAAACAAATTTCCGTTATTAAAAAAAAGACGACCAAAGTAATAGTTTCATTTGCTGTAAAAATGATTTACGTACCTCTGGTAATGTGTAATAATAATAATAATAATAATTCTCACCCTCACAATACTCCAAACTAGGAGTACCCCAGAAGTACCCACATGCTTGTGCGGGGGAGGTGGCTACTCGAATTAAGGCCGTTAAATTTACTTCCAAGTATAAAATTCACTTATTACGGCAAAACAAGGTTATGGCGCACTTTACATCAACGAAACCACAATGGAAACTGGGCAACACCCAATTGAACAGGCTTGCCGTTCGGTGGCGCTGAGAGCTGCGCGGTAAGTTTAAAAATGGAAGTGTATCAACTTGCCCACTGTATCAACTAACCCCGGTCTCCCCTAATTCAATTTTTTTTTAAGTAGTGAGAGAATCAAAAATCATCCATTACCTCTATATACTCATGACAACGATCAAGGTATAAATAATGATATCTATAACAGTCACATACTATGTGCACAAACTCTTGTAAAATCCATTCAAAAATTTTACCAAGAACTTAAAACAAGGGATGACCGTTGTCAGGGGGAGGCTGTAGTAGACTGTAAATGGGTGTTTGCCGTAAAAATTGATGAACAAGGAAATCCCACAAAGTAAAAGGCAAGCTTAGTAGCAAAAGGAGAAATATTTAATTGATTTTAATGAAACTTTTGCATCAGTCCCCCCGCATTACGACAATTAGAGTGATGTTGTTTTTTTAAAATCAGCACAATTTACTTGTTCATCATGTTTTATGGATTTAAAAACAGCATTTTTACGCGTTATCTTAGATGAGGAAATTTACTTTAAAATTCCCGAAGGTCTAAAAGCAGACGCTAATAAAGTTTGCAAATTGAATATATCAATTTACGGCTCAAGACGTTGGTATAAGCATTTTGATCAAACAATTAATAAATATGATATTAAGAGCTCAGCAGTAGATCCGTGTTTATATTTTTTTGATAAAGGAGACATAAGTAGGAATTATTATGTAATTTTATACGTTGATGATATTTTAATTTGCGCAGCCATTTTTAATACAATGTCAACGTTTAAAAATTACCTCATGCACGAACAAATTTAAAATGAAATACTTACAGGATATTAAACTATTTTTGGGAATCCGAATTATAAGAACAAAAGCCACGTTAATTTTTGATCAAAGTCATTACTTAAAACAGTTCTAAATAAATTTAACATGTCCGAATGCAAATCAGTAAACACAAAATTAGAGAATAACATAAATTATGTGGACCTAGATAGGGATCAGAATTTGAATGTTCCATGTAGAAATTTAATTGGGAGTCTTATGTAGGACATGCTTTGCACAAGGCCAGATTTTTGTGTTGCAATAAGTACCTGTTCTAAGTAGATTTCAAAGTAAAAGTAATAAAGAGTTATGGGTATGCTTGAAAAGAGTATTTAGATATGTGAAGGGATCATTAGATCCTAAATCAACATATAAACGCAGTGATAATTATGTCAATATGATTGAGAGCTATGTTGATCCAGATTGGGGAAATAATGAGTTAAACAGGAAAAGTACAACTGGCTATGTATTTAAACTTTTTGAAAATTGTACAATATCCTGGAACTCAAAACAACAATCCTCAGTAGCTGTCTCTACTACAGAATCAGAATATATGGCTCCTTTCGAGTGTATAGGGAAGCTATATGGGTAATAAATGTATTAAAGAGTATAAATTTCACTATACAATCACCAATAATTATTTGTGAAGACAATAATGGTTGCATAAATAATAATAGCCAAACTCTCCAAACTGAGAGTACCCCAGAAGCAAATAAATGCTTGTGCGGGGGAGGGGGGGGCAATTACTATTATTTTGTCTTCGTTGCCATTTGCGGTTTTCTGGGGCCGACTTTTTCCCGAGAAAACTAGGATAGCATTCGCTCCGCTCAAGTACTACGAAAAACCCTAGAAAACCGTAGTAATCCCAGTGAGCGTACGACAATTAGTAAATCACACTGATAAGCTAGTAAGGAGCGATACCGTGAATCCACAATTTGTCCAGCACTCTTGGCCATCAGCGGTGTTTTTCTATAAAGACATGTGGACGTGCAGTCTGCCTCGAACTCGATTCGAACCAAGGTCGATCGAAGGCAGAAAAACATGCAGTCTAATAGTTCAGCGACGCTACGACCGTAGCCACCGCGGCCCCAAACAATCCTATAAATCATAAAAGAACCAAACATATTGACATAAAATATATTACACTTGAAGAAATACTACAAAAACCAGAGTATTTCATATTTCAACAGGTTAACAATTGTCTGATGCACTCACGAATCCATTGCCAGCAATAAAATTCAGCAAGATAACATCTGAGATTGGTTTAATGTAAAAGTGAAATTTTCATATACAAGGTAGAGGGCGTATTCGAAACAGTAAATTTGAAAAATGAGTTTTCTCAACAACAAAAAAAAGACTAATAAAGGTATATCAAAAATAATTTTATAGCAAATTCTGAACGCATAAGTAATAGAGTTTAGAATGTCATTTAAATTATTTTCGATAAAGGTATAGAATTCTATAGGAGTCTTTCGGACATCTCTAAAAGTTGTAATTTTGCAGTGTAATAGTTAAAATTATCGGAAATATAACAAATATAATTTTCAATTTGTTTTATGTCAGTAATTTCATCAATTTGTAATTTGTTGATAGAGTCATTAAAATTTTTGATAGTTACTAAAATTTGTTTTTTTTTCATAAATTTTTCCAATTTGCGTTTAACCAATAAGAATTTTCGTCCGAAAATATAAGGTCTAAAGTTTTTTACGGCAGCAATTATGGCCAAAAGTTCTTTCTCGATAACAGTATATTTCATTTCCGCTGGACTTAAGGTCATTTAAAAGTATGCTATGGGAAGATCATTCCCAATAGGTCCTTGATAACGTACCGCGCCTACAGCAAAAGCGCTCGCATCTGTAGTTAAAACCAATTATTTCTCAAAATTAGGATATATTAAAATTGGTGAAGTTATTAAAGCATTTTTAAGTTGTTCGAAAGATTCGCGACAATCCTTATCAAAAATAAATGGTACGCCTTTTCTTAAGAGTCGAGTTAAGAGTTTTGTCATTTTAGCGAAATTTGGAATAAACTTCCTGTAGTAACCAGTAAGACCCAAAAATTGTATGATTTGTTTAGTATTAGTAGGTTGAGAAAAATCGATTACAGCTTGTATTTTGTGTGGATTTGGTTTAACCCCTTCAGGTGTAATAACATGTCCTAAATAAATTACTTCTTTTCGTAAGAATTCACATTTATCTGGTTGTATTTTTAGATTTGAAATTCTTAATCTTTGAAAAACTTCAGTAATACAAGAAATATGTTCATTAATAATTGTAGAAGAATAAATAATAATGTCGTCTATATAAACTAAGGACTTTTCGTTTTGAATGCCCATTAGTATATTATCCATATCTCTTTGAAAAGTTGAGGGCGCATTACAAAGGCCAAAGGGCATTCGTAAATATTCAGAATGACCATTGTCAACGGAAAAAGCAGTTTTCGGAATGTTTTCTGGATTTATTTCAATTTGTTGAAACCCAGAAGCCAAATCTAAGGTAGTAAAATAATGTCAATTACCCAACTGATCTAATATATCTGAAATATTAGGTAGTAGATACCTGTCATTGACTGTTAATTCATTTAATTTTCGATAATCAATTACAATTCTCCATTTTTGTTTGCCCGAAGCGTCTAATTTTTTGGGAACGACCCATACTGGTGACGACCATGGTGAAACAGAAGATCTAATTATTCCTTGATAAAGCATTTTATTAATTTGTGTTTTTACTTCTTCCTTGTGAACTTGTGGATACCGATAAGATTTAGTAAAAATTGGCTTAGCGTCGCCTGTATCAATAGTATGTTTTATTTCATTAGTAAAACTTAGGAAATCTCCGTCAAAATAAAATATATCTTCAAAATTCAAGCATAAATTAGTAATCATTTCTTCTTCGTTTAAGTGTTCTAACCTTAATAATTCTTTTATGTCTTCTACTCTACTTTTTGTTTTATTGAAATTACAAATAATATTAGTACTATGATTCACTTCTTTAATGTAAGGGTCAAATTCAAACTCTTCGAAACAAATATCCTTTGTTATGGCATTACCGTTTAATATTGTCTTATAAAAATTACCTTCTTCGTTTATATTTACTATAGCGTTTGGCACATATACTTTTTCTACTCGTTGTGCGAATAAGATCATTTCTTTATTCGTATATTTATTCGTATGAAACTTGCATATTTTTTCGCATCGCGGTTCTATCGTAACCTTATTTATATTGTAACTCATACTTTCGCTTTCAAAATTACTTATATCATTCGTATGATCATCATTATTATTATTTTGTTCATAAGCGTTTATATGAAGGCTATCATATATCGTTCGTCAACATTAACTTGTCTTTTATAAACAACTCGATTATTATTATCATTATTATTCGTAAGCTCGTTTAATTCATCTCCTTTGAGTAATTCGTGTACCTTATAGTACGTAATTAATTGTTTATTCCTAAAATCTACTACTGCACCGTACCTTTCTAGAAAGTCAGCGCCTAAAATTCCGTCGAATCCTATACCCGCTTCTGGTTGGAAAATATAAATACCAGCTCCTGTGTCAATTAAAATTTTATACTTATCAGTATTATCTTTAATATAATATAAGTTGCTATTGTCAACGGTATTTATGCAAACGTTTGGTCCGTATTGGTCATACCAAGATTCTTGAAGTTCGGAATAGGATTTTGGTCCGAGGCTGTTATTTGAAAATTTTCGCTTTGGCCCAGATAGTGTTGTTCTATTTTGGTTATTAAGATCTGAATTTGGGAATCTGGGAATAAAATTTTGATTAGAAGGCTGGAAATTCGTGGTTTTAAAAGTTCTTGGGAAGTTATTTCTGGAAGCATTATTGGGAAAATATCTTTGAGGTTGATTTCTTGGTTGGAAGGTTTGAGATTGATTCCTAGGTTTGGAAAGAAGGAGTTTGAAAATTATTTTGATAAGAAAAAGATGTGCTCCAAGGCCTGCGTTGTTGGAATCTATTTTGGGAGAAATTATTTCTTTGGGAGTTACTTGGGAAATTGTTAGAGAAACTAGGAGGATTTGGACCATTCCTGTAAGAATTGTTTTGATTTTTAGTTCTACATTCATTTATAGTGTGTCCATTTCTTTTGCCGTAGTTACAAAAATTTTAAAAACTATTATTAGTTCTTTTAACATTATTACTGAAGACTGGTACTCGATTTTGCCTTTGAAATTTTTGATTTTCAAAATAAGAAAGTTGCAATTCGCTCTTAATTAAAGCAATAGCATCCATCATGTTTGGTGGATTCCTAGCACGAATTAGTTGCCCGGTCCTTGGTTCTAGACCTGTCAAAACTGTTTTTAAACACATGCTATCGATTAATGTAGCTTGCGACTCTTTTTGTTACCTAGAGAGAAGGTTTTGTTTTCCTATTGCGGCATTCATTTGTGAGCAGCGAGTTTGAACTCTGCCTACAAAAGTCAAAGCGTTCTCATTTTGAGATTGACACATCCTCTGTAAATATTGAATTAAAGAAGTTAGATCGCAAGGATCTCCGAAATGAACGTTAAATAATTGTTTTATTTCCGTCCAGGTACTCAAATCTCTTGAATTGATAAGTTGGGCTGCAGTCCCTTTAATTGATTTTTTATTTTAATAACTAGTAAAATGACCTGGTCGCCAACCGTCATTTGCATGGCCCTATCACATGCGATAATAAAAGTGTTTAAATTGATTTGATCCCCATCGTATTCAGGGATGATAGAAAATATTTCGCTTAACTTAAATCGTACTTCGTCGTTATTTAAAGCCTTTGCTTCATTGTTTACATTTGAGTTTATAGCTTCGTTATTCGCCATGTGGAAATGAAAATATAATATAGTTATAACGCAAAAAGTTCAATAATATTAACGTAGAAAGTTCAAAATTCACAAAATATAAATTCACTTAAGTTGTTCACTTACTTAGTAACTTCATGCTCGCTGGATGTCGTTGATGCTGCTGTTGTTGCTGGATGCTATGGCCTCAGGATACTGTCCTTCTCAGTGCCTCCGGATCTCACTGTTGAAGACCCTTTTCAGCCGGATCCAATAGTAGTGGTGTGGTGACCCCCGAGGAGACTGTCCTTCTAAGCGCCTCCGGATCTCCCTCGTTGAGACCCTTTTATCGCGGATCCCACTTCTGACACCAAATTGTTACGGGCGACATGAAGACGAAGACTTTTTTTTTAAACTTTATTTTTTACAACGCGAGTTACAGCGGTTTTGCTTAGACTACAGACAAGACTAGAATGACTACAAATCACACGGATAAAGCCTATTTAGGAGCAATACCGTGAACCCACATTTGTCCAGCGCTCTTGGCCATAGCGGTGTTTTTCTTTAAAGACATATTATTAGGCATGCGCCTGCCTCGAACCAAGGTCGATCGAAGGCAGAAAAACATGCAGTCTAAAAAGTCAGCGCCGGTACTGCCGGTATGAGCGGCGCCACCGCGGCTCCCCCCGGTAGTTATTGGCGTAATGAACTCTAAGTAAGCAGTTGCGTAATATTTAACTTTACGTAACTAGTTATGTAATGTATAGGGCATTTAAACCTTGCTTCGGTTTTGAAAGATGGCAACATTAGGAAAACAATTTGGTTTATTACTAATAGCTTGTACGTATTATAGGGCTATAACATACAGGGTGTTCGAAAAATAGACGGAGATATTTTAGAGGGTGATTCCCTGTTAAGAAATATGAAAAAAAGTTTCTATAAACATGGGTCCGGAAATGCAGAGTTTTCAAGATACAGGATGTTAAATAAAAAAAAATAAAACATGAAATTATTAATGTATGAAATTATTTACTCGATTCTGTTGAAATTTGGCAATGTTATTTGTTGTATTAAGAGGCTAATTTCGCCCTAACTAGATTAAATTTATTAAGTCCAGTGGCGTCCCGGGGGGCACCTTAGCGAATATTATTATCAAAAAAATGTACGCCACTACCTTTTTTGTAACTTTTAATATTTTTTGTTTGATTAAGCATCTAAAAATACAACTTCTTTCCCTCTTGTATTGTTTTCTTATCTCACTTCGTTTTCGAGAAAAAAAAAATAAAAACCGTTTTATTGCATGTCACCGGACAAAATTGGTTGTAGTGTACTTTATGTTATGATATTGGTAAAGTTGCAATAACACTCTTTCCTAGAAATGCTTTTGATTATTTGTTTTCCAAGGCACTTGTGATTTTTTTTGCAAAAATTGATAAACCAATTTTGTCCAGTGACATGCAATATATTTAACATCCTGTATCTTGAAAACTCTGCATTTCCGGACCCATGTTTATAGAAACTTTTTTTCATATTTCCTAACAGGGAATCACCCTCTAAAATATCTCCGTCTATTTTTCGAACACCCTGTATAGCATAGTTGAAACCATAAAATATAGTTGACCCCGCCGGGTGACCCTAACGACAATTTCGCACCATCTGTATTTCGATAGACGACAGTTCGAATTTTGAGAAAAAAGTAAAGCTCAACGGTATGTTTTGTTTAGCATTGGGTGTTTCTAAATGGAAAAGTCAAAACAAACATTCTAGTGGCTGACCAGTAGTTCTCTACGAGCAACATCCTCGCAATTTATTGATTTGACTCTAAGAGTTAATAGAGCTTTTTGATTTAATGATATTGTGTATATATACTGTAATGGTAGGCATGTATAAAAATACTGCTAAAAGTAGATAGCTTGTTTAAGTCCGCAAAAATAATAGATGTATATGATTTTTCCCTTTCTTGCTGTTATATTTCTCTCTAAATATCGAAGAGAAGATCGTGTTGCATTTTCTGCTTCATCATGGGAAGGCGCATAGTCAGAAAGATCTGTCCCAATCAAGGGGATGACTTGGCTGAAATCTTTATTGGTTACATTGTCATTGGCGCGTTTGAAGAGCCTTTGAAAAACACCTATACCCTGCCGGCTGTCGCTAGATGGAGGTAAATTACTAAAATTAATAACGACCTTCAACTTCCAGGTATAGGTCTTCTCTAGAAAATTAATAAGTTTTCTAATAAAAGGTTCAAAAAATATGTAAGAGGTTTGTTAAGTGCACAGTATTTAGTAGGTTTCTTCGTTGGCATTTTTGTGTGAAGCGCGTTTTTTTCTTAATAAATATATGCCCCTTGTAAAATCCATCTATTATATCATGTACATTGGATATGATGGTGCATAGGTACAAGGATTTGAGCGTACCAGTAATATCACCTAAGGTAATTCGAAATACCCTTAAAAAGGATTTTATAGTTGATACTGGAAAATATATAATTATGGGTATATTTTTGTCCATTTGTTGATTTGTTTCTGTGACAACGATTTTTATTTGTTATTGAGTTACAACATTCACAACCAGTTGTCAAATTCGACATACAAAATAATCCCTATTTATAGATTTTCCCAGATTTATGCCACATAAAGTTTTTTTGGGTTTGTGGATCTAGGATGTTTCTCCAAGAAAACTAAATCTTAACTTGGCCTCAAAGTCGTACAGATTGTGTACATTATTGTCGTCCTACCAAAGTCTAGAGAACTAGAGAACTAGACTTTGGTCCTACTATCTGGGACATAACTATTAAAATGAGACATTTTAGTTACATGAAACCGTCGAAAACAACACCTCCTGTCCTATCACTAACTTTCAATGTGCCACATAATATAGTTTTTTGTAGAGTGGATATGTTCTCCATTTAGCATGAGGACGAGGATTGAGTACGGTGCCATCGACATACAGTGTATTATGTAAGAGCTGCTAAATGAGGGTTCAAATTGTAACCTGTATATTTGAGGGAAATCATTTCCGTACAGGGTGGTCTATCCAAGAGTAACACCCCCCCAATATTTTTATATTTTAATATTTTTTACGCGAAAAAGTATATACCTATGTAATTTTTCGTAAATGTTCCAAATCTCCACTCAACAAAACAATTAAACATCGAATAAAAAAGTTAGAGCGGTTAGGTGTGGTTTTGTTATGACAGCACCCTACCTATTTTTACTTTTTGAACTCTACACTTCTTCTCGATTACAACAATATAAATCATATGTTTGCTCCTACCGTTTGGAAAATACGGGCGACTAAATTTTAGAAATTGCCATATCGACAATAGGAGTAGCCATGAAAAAACAATCTGTGCTACGTGTAAAATCTGTTGCCAGATTAATATAACTAAATGACTTTTTGTTTTTAAATTTTCATTATAATAACCTCTAGTATATTTTTGGCCCAATAACTAGGCATTTCTTATAATCTATTTCTTCTCTCGACTTATGAGCCATCTTAAAATCGTTGGCTGAAGAATCCTCACCTCACCCAACCTTAAAATATTGCTATTTGATAATATGAGAGAATAAACATACCTAACTAGCCCTTAGTAAGAAATCTCCTACTTGTTTTCTTTTGTTTTTCATGGCTAATCCGATCGTTATCAAACAATTTTTTTTTTCGAAAGAATTTGATGTGATCCTAAACAAGAATCTGCAGTCGTTGGCCATGATTACAACACAAGAACAAAGTTCTCATTCTCATTGAATGCACATTTTGAACACCTAGTACCTACCTACCTAACAAAAAAGTTTATCAAAATCGGTAAAGAAATAAAGATTCTACACGTATTTTGTCTTTAACGTGGACACACTGCATATATTGGCGTAAAGATGAAAGAAAAGTAATGCCTATTTATGGTGACAAAAATATACACGGTAACAAATTTTACACGTAATACTTTCTTAAGGTGCTTTTTCCACGGCCAGTCCTATTTTCGACATAAAATTTTCTGTGCACCTGGACCAATAAAAGGTGTTTTTCTCGATGTCAACTAAAAATGCTGAATTTTGTGAAATGTTAAACGAGCGATAAACAGTTGAGTATATCAAAACCGTCCCAGAGATTATAAAAAAACTACGTCTTACGGTAGCTTGCTAGTCAGTAACTCTAATGATGGTCAACAGGAAACGCAAAGAAAAATGTATCATATTAGACGGTATAGTTTTTAGTTTTGCCTAGAAAGATCCACTACTGTAAATCGTTTTTTACTTCTTGATTGATATTTTGTAAAAATAAATTACTTCAGCATTTATTATTAATTGAAGAGTGGACTTGAATAAGGGGCTAAGTACCAAAAACAGGAAATTTTATATTTTCCTTAAAAAGGTGTTAAATAGCATGCTTCATGTCCCCTAGAAGGGGCTAAGTTCCAAACGAATATTTGTTCCCGTAGTTGGCTCAACAGATGGCGCACCTGTGTAAATCGCGAGCGTCGTTTTCTAAAGTGCCATCATTATTATTTTGTTTTGTACGTTTGTACGTGTTTGGCAGTGTTTGTTCTCTTGAAAGTATTTTGTTTGTCCGTTTTTGCGTAATATAAACAATAAGATAAATATAGAAAACAATGATAATATTAAGAAAAATTAATATGGAACTGGAATTAAGTTTAAAGTCCAACAAAAACTTTAAGTGTCCTGCAAAGAGTATATGTGTCTCGCAAAGAAAAGACTGTTCCAGCAAAAAAACAACCAGAACTTGAGCAATGTTTAATTTTAGGCTCAGAAATTGTTTTTCTAATTTGAAATCTTTGATTTTAGATAGTATGCAAATGTTATAATGAGGGTTGCAAAAAGATTAAAGGTGAAGAAAAGAATAAACTTTTTGATAATTTCTACTCTTTGGATATAAACGTACAAGGATCATTTTGTATGTTCCATATTCATTTAGGAAAGATTAAAAGAAGACGTAATGGTCAATATACTGACCCACGGGAGAGCAGAAGGCAGTGTTCTGTATATTATACTTTGCCTGACGGATCAGGAAATATTGTAAACGTTTGTAAGAAAACCTTTATGAATGTATTGTCACTGGGGGAAAAAAAGATGGAAGTTCTAATAACAAAGAAGAAAAGTGATGATATAACTTACACAGATAAACGCGGAACTCATGGCAATCATCGAAAAGAGAAGATCGTAACCGTATTATAAGTCACATTAATTCAGTACCAAAAGACGAGAGCCATTACTCTCGTCAAAAAAGCTCAAAATTGTACCTTAGATCAGACCTCAATATACATCGTCTTGCAAAAGCTTTTAGTTAACTGTATCCTCATAATCAAGTGCTATATAAATACTACTGCAGAGTTTTCAGAAAAGAATTTCCAAATTTGAGTTTTCGTAGACCCAGAACGGATACTTGTAAAACATGCAACAGACATGCATGTGTGATAAAAATGGACAAACGTGCATCGCCTTCTGTAAGTTTAGAGTTACAGATACACCATCGTAAGGCAGAAAAAGCATAAACTGACCTTAAAGAAGATTGCGCTTCCTCCCAGCAACCGGGAAGTGAGACTTGCACAATAAAAATAGATCTAGAAAAAGTATTATTCGTTCCAACGTTAACTCACTCCGATATAATATACTATATAAGGCAACTGTCTGTTTACAACTTTAGTGCGCATATTGCTGATACAAATGAAGCCTTCATGTGTGTTTGGAATGAAACCGAAGCTTCCAGGTGATCTAATGAAATTATGTCCTGCCAAAGAAAATACTACTACGCATAGTATTTTCTTTGGTCCTGCTTACTAAAGGTTTTAAATTCCAACGTAATAGAAAAAGAAAAACTGAACATATGGTGTGACAATTGCACCGGGCAGAATAAGAATCGAGTGCCAATATTTTTAATGCTGTTTTTAACATCTATTGGTCTATTCACAGAAATCACTATAAAATTCCTCATTAGCGGTCACAGCTACTTACGAGACGATCGTCATTTCTCACAGATTGAAAGAAGAAGAAGACAAAAATGCTTCGCGCCTCAGGACATTGAACAACTCATAAAATATACCAGATCAATACAGCCATATCAAGTTGTAAAAATGGAACCCAGACACTTTTTAAAACTTGCAACAAGCTGCGGATTCCTTAATATCTACTACTAGGCTTTCAATATCGACGTTGTCACAGATACGAGTTAAGAAAGATAACCCAGTATACGTCTTTATTGAGAAAGTCGCACAGTGATATCGAAAGTTGGCAAAAGATAAAAGTTCTTAAGAAAAATATATCTGAAGACCAAATAAAAAACGTCCAGATAGTTGGACGGGAATCAACACCAGAGCTTAATGCAGCTAAAAAGCAAAATTTACGTGCGATATGATTCCATATCTTCATTTACCAGAGCCATCAGGAGTTCTACCGAAAACTTACAACATAGTTGCCGACACTTACCTACATTGAAAAAGCCATTGGTACTTTGCCTCTTTCTATTTTTTCATTTTCTTTCGTTTGTAATAAAAACATTTTTGATTTTTGTGTGTTTTTCTTACTATGTATATGGTTAAAGTTTGCAAATATACAGTTTTGTCAAATTTCAAAGACTTTTATTCATAAATGGTTAAACAAATCTTTTTTTTTCAATCTCCTGACAAATTTGGTTTTTTGGACTTATTCAAGTCTACTCTTCAATTTACATTTTTTCAATATAAATATGCTCGCGTGATTACCTTTTTGAAAATTTATTGTTTTATTGGTGAATTTTTGAAATACTATTTAATTAGAGCGGTTCATATGAAACTAAATTATTAATAGGTTGTCGGTTGTCGTAATGAATTAACTACATGGCAGAGAATAAAAGGCGCGCTAAACCAATGCTGTGGCGATCGTCGTAATCTGGAATACTTAGAACAAGTACCGAACTTGGAGCGCCAACTTGAGGGGTGCCAAGCTGTCACCGCGCTGAAGCCGTGGCAGGCTTATAAACGCCTACCCGGTTTTATTACCATGCCACTGTCGCTTGTCACAGCACCCCTACAAGTTTTTTCTATACTCCTATATCCCCTACCTGTCCCCACAAATCTTGGAGATAGATTTGCACAACATTTTCAGAATTTTCTTCTTTGGGATTTTTTTTTTGCGAACACAGTAAAAAATCCGTGTGTTAAATTTGACACGAAAAGTGGTCTATATAAGTCCACACCATATCTGGTAAATTTTACACCTTTTTATTGGTCAATTTTACCATATGTTCTTGTATCAATAAGAACTACGCTGGTGAATAGTGTAAGATTAACACCGTGTCGTGTAACTTTTACACGCAATTTGGTCAAAATTTATCTATTAATTTATTTGGTATTCCCATTTTCTTCTTCTTTCTCGCTTATAGTTTTACATATACTTTATTTTAAAGAAATTTCGAATGTCGTTGATAAGAATCCGTATTATTTGCGTACGTATCATTTGCGTACAGCTACCTGATCAGTGATACTTGCGTACAACGGGGCTCGGTACGAAAATTCAGATAAAACGATTATAGCCCAAGAGTAGCATTTGCGTACAACCCTTGTATGGTCGACAAATTCTCTCAGTCTCAGTCTCTCAGGACCTATCCATTTTTTTAGGGCAATTTTAAGGATATACCTACGTATATAAAATAATGTTTAGACTTTTGATAATGATAATTGAAATAAACTCTCCAGTTTTAATTTACTACATACTTATTTTTATTTACATACACCCTTGTGTATTTGTGTTACACAATACATAATAAATTAAATACACATATAATAATATATTCACTATGTAGGTACTATTCTAGTTTCGTCACATAAGCTAGAGCTCTTAAACATTGTGCAATATTTTTAGACTCAGCGTACTGATGTAATATTTTTTGAATCCATAAGTCCAGTTTTACATACCTAAGTGGTTCTTCTTCTCTTCCCCTCCAGGTTTAACTGGCTGCGCCTTACCATGAAATCGCTGTACTCAGCTTCTTCTTTTAATTTTGTAACTAGCTCGATAATCCCTGGGTGGTTCTTTCCAATAATATGGCTCCAGAGACTTGCCATCAATAGACTGCGCGTAACGCATCTAAGGTGTTGTCGACACAGTATGCAACCCACAAAACGCTGCGGGGCAATAAATCGTGTCCGGCGTCCGCGAGTCGCGAGTTATTACTTCGTTAGGTCCTAAAAAAGATGAACACGCGACGACCAATTAAATGGGAACTTTTTAATACGTTGGTCTCTTTACAACAAACTGAAGGTCGAACATAACACATTAATTTCAGACCAGAAATAATTATGAAAGTGAGATTAGCGGCCCAGATTTTTAGCGTAAGTGTAGCAGATTCTCTGGATTTCTGCAGACTGCAACAAAGACCCTAACTTAAAATCATTCGCAGATTCTGACGAACTTCAAATTTTTGCCGAAAAATTAATGATATATTTGACGCTTTAAATTCCAGAAATTTGTTGTCAAAGATGAGTAGTTTCGGAAAACCGTTAACTCTAGAAAATATTACTTCCTTTACAACGTTTTTTAAAAGTTCCATTCAATATATCATATACCTATTCATATTCTTGATGCACAAAATATTTTAACCACACGTAGAAAGACGGGTTTCAAAGGTCTCATTATATATATGATAAGTGTTCAGAATATGGTGAACGATCTGATAAACACAAAAATTTTGGATTATTTCTTGACATACAAAGTAAGTCAAGATCATAATAACCCAACAGCTAAGCAGTTCGAGGACGCCTAAAAGAGACTTTTGCTTAAAACAGAAATTTCATCCTCTGCTTTCGCTAATTGTGTACAGGGTGTCCCAGTGAAAGTGATAAACCCGATTTTCTCCGTAATTTTAAAGATAAATTCATTGTTCTAAAACCAAACTTGTGTAGAATTTTCCGAGGAATTCGAATGTGAAGTCGAAACTGAATATACCGGGTGTTGTTAAAAAGTTATTTAAAAAAATACAGTTTTCCATAAAATTTTGAAGTTGGATTTTAACACGAAATGTTAATAATGAGTATACGGGGAGTAACGAAAAAATGTCGGTTTTCATTTCTGGCTTCCGGTTTTACCGGAAGTGAGCATCACTTTGTCTGATTTTTTGGACAACCTGCAGATTTTGGGTCTTTTAAGTTCCTTTTGTTCTCCAAATTCCAACCATATATATTTTTATATAGTTATCTCTAACTATATATTTTTAGCATTCCATGCAAAGATGTGAACTTGTCATATTCAACGAAATTTATCAAAAAAAAAAATTACTTCTTGGTTATTTTTAGAGATATTTATATAAAAATATGTATGGTTGGAATTAGGAGAACAGAAGGAACTTTAAAAACCCAAAATATACAGGTTGTCTCAAAAATCTGACAAAGTGATGCTTACTTCCGGTAAGACCGGAAATCAGAAATGAAAACCGACACTTTTTCGCTACTCCCCGTATACTCATTCCTAACATTTCGTGTTAAAATCCAACTTCACAATTTTTTGGAAAGAGGTATTTTTTTATATAACTTTTTAACAACACCCGGTCTGTTAAGTTTGACGTCACATTCGAATTCCTCGGAAAATTCTACACAAGTCTGGTTTTCGAACCATGAACTTATCTTTAAAATACGTAGAAAATCGGGTTTATCACCTTAACTGGGACACCCTGTACAAATAGATAATAGGTACGTCTATTCTAACAATAAGTAGTGGATGTAGGAAAGAACAGCATGTTGATGATCTACTTGATTTAATAGATAATGAAGAACATTATGCAGAAAATGAAGACATACTAGTTTTTCCAAATTGGTCTCCATATTTACCTACTAGACCTAACTACGTACATTTCAGGTTTTGTTGCAAGAAAAATAGCTAAGTCTGTTAAATGTTCCATATGTGCAGATGCTGTATTCGCATCAGAGAGTCATTCAAAGCTTTTAACTAGAAAAAATCGTGGAGGATTGTTGCACGCCTCAAGCGATGTCATAAAAAATTGCCAAATTGCCGAAAATGTTTTCAGGTTTTTCATCCAATCCTCACCCCATCCCATTGTAAACAAAATGGTTATCAGTGGTCTTAGAAAGATCATTAACAGTTACAACCCATTTAAAATAGTTTTATATTGTTTTTTGTCGCTAAAATCTATTGAATGAATGCGTTAAAGCAAGCGGCGAGAGCGTACTTCTGCCCCTCAATGAACAGTTGGTTGCCTATCCTATCTTGACAACAGGGGCTTATAGCTAACCGTACGCTACGCGCAGTCTATTGATGGCAAGTCTCTGTATGGCTCAAGCGATTATTCCAGCCTTCGACAGCATTGTTTATACTATGGATTCTTCCATGAGAATTCCACATTGTACGTAAAATGCCAGGATTTTCCAGCCACTGCTTTACAAAATAGTCGTAGAATTCTTCAAGTTTCGTGACTCTCGGAGATGTTTCTTGTATTGTGAGCCATCCGTCATCTATATCTTCTAAAGGCAAGTAAGCTAGAACAGTGCACATGCGGATGTGAAGTCTTATTTCGTCGTTGTTCTTGTAGTCCGCTACCAATCCCAATTCTTGGATTTTCCTCCAAATGCACTGAGTGTAGTGAAAATGACAACCATGCATTTTTACTTCCAGAAACACACTCTTCATGGCAGACACAACAGATTGTTCAAAGTCTAGTGTCACGAATTCTGGATGCCACTCTGCTTTCTTCAGTTGTAGGAAGAGCCTTTCGTAAGTTTGACGAGTCTTGTTTCGGAGTAGAGCAAATGCCACGGGAACTATATTGGTCTCATCAGTGTTGCTCCCAATATCAGCGTGGATTGTATAAATTTGCAGGAATTGCTTGCTTGCACATTTAAAGGTGCCATCCATATAAAACGTCCTATTAGTTGATAGCTCTACCCGTCCTACAGATGTGCAAAATATCAACAATCTATCTTGGTCGCCATCATTTTTGTATTTACCATTATGATTTTAGATTTAGAAATAATCCTCTCAGGTACCTGTATTACCCTAAACAGGGTTAGATTTGGTGCATTTTACTCTTAAAAAATATGTACCTAGGAATTATTATTATTCGAATAGATATAATACCGAAAAATCAAGGATGTCATGGAAAAAAATATGAAATAGATATTATTAGATATTCAAAACTGAGAAAAATAATATATTTTTTAATTTTAAAAATAAAAAAGTTGCGGGGATTTAGCATTAATCTATTAACTTTTTTACCTGACGTTTCCAAAAAATAATAATTGTTCCCGTATGGAAGTCAGCTGAATGTAATAAAAGGCGTGTTCTGAAAAGCATTCTATCTTAGAATACTAGTAGTATTTTGATATATTAGAAGTTCCGTTCCGTTTTGAATTCAATTTCTAACGTATCATAAGTAATCATGCCATCTCTATGTCAGAAGTCAGATTCTTTTAAATCGGAACACGCGTTTAATGATGACCGTATGCCACACAAACACAGTTAAGTTGCATACTATGTATAATAGCACCCAACGAATATTTAGATAAACTATACCTTCAGAAAAATACAGTCGCAAGTTTTGCCCTACAATTTTGCAATTATTTTTTCCAAATGAAGGTACGCCACTGAGAGATACTTCCAAAGGTATCATAATATCCCTTGAACGCAAATGCCACCCTGGACAATAATCCTTTTACCTGTAGTTTGCCTAAAGATCCCCGCTGTACGCAAGTAACACTAAACAGGTAGATGTACGCAAATGATACGTACGCAAGTAAGACGACACCCGTTGATAAGTTCAAATTAAGAAATTGTATTTCTAAAAATAAAATAAAACTAAAAGATAAAGAAGCTGTATTAACCAGGCATAATATGTGCTTGGTCTTCAATTTAAATTATTTGTAGCAAATAATAAACACTAATAAGTAAAGGAAATTGTTTATTTCAGTTCCAAAATATATGAACTATTCCTTAGAATAGGTATGTAAATATCAACATTTTCTTTCTTATAGCAATAGATAGTTATAGGTATATACAATATCGTACAAATTCGTAAGAAAAGTGTACCTAACCAAAAACACGAAGAAATGCTTCATGTTAGGAGGTTATTTATACTTATACTGTAAAAGAGCATTTTCTTACAAATTCGTACGGTATTTTGATGCGACCAAACTATTTCGTACGAATTCTTATACAATCTACTTAAATAACTGTTGCATTACAGAATTGTCCGTGTGACACAAAAACAAACATCAAACGTTGCGACACAGCAATTTAGTTAGATAGGCCTGTTCTCACAAGCACAAGCAGGCCCCAAGGGTAAGCTGTGCCCCAACTAAGTCAGAGCCAATCAGCAGGGATCAAAACAATAAGAACAGTCATAGGTAATTTAAAATCCGTCAATCAGATTCGCGACTGGTTTGTGATTTCGGCGAGAACAAACACATATCAACACAGTCGATGAGTATAGGTTAGGTGACGGGTCACACGTCACACAAACTGATAAGCTCCGTCGCGCAACCCGTTCGACAAACGAATGATGCAATGGCTTCGATTGCCTAAGATTTTACACCCGACACTCTGGATGATATTTTCTCTTATATACGAGTATGTAATACGTATGATCGTGTAATATGTCTTGGTGACTTTAATATAAACTTTTTAAGCTTATCTACTGCAGTAAGTTCTTGCTTAGAAGGCTACAATTTGTGACAGATCCTTGATGAGCCTACTCTAGTAACTAATAGTTCAAGTGCGCTGATAGACCCAATACTAGTTTCTAATTTAGTGGATGTTCTGACATCAGGTACAATTGCAACTGCACCTACCTTTGGCCATAAGATGGTATTTTGTAATATTAATACCACTAATATTCCAAATGTTCCTAAAACTGTTCTTCATCGATCTTATAAAAATTTTAATTACGATTTATTCACGCAGGATTCCCTTGATCTTCCTTGGTTTCATGTAGTGTTAGCTCCTTCTATTGATGAAAAATTAGATATATTTAATAACATCATAATTTCTTTATTTGATAAACATGCCCCGGTTAGAAATATTAGTCACTAAACCTAAAGCTCCATGGTTAAATCAAGACTTAAAGCGGTTGATGAGAGGAAGGGATAAATCTTTAAAAGTGTATAAAAGAACGAAATTACTTATTGATCTTGGTAAATATAGAAGATTAAGGAACTTATGTCTCTCGGAAGTGAGAAGAGCTAAGAAAACATATTTAAATGTAAGATCTGTGACAATAATAACTTACGTCAAACTTGGTCGGCATTACGTGATCTTGATATCCATAACAAAAAGTCTAATGTTACGCTCCCTCATAATTTACGTGACCCTGATTCTATTAATACATACTTTCACAGTTTTTCCAGATTGTAAATAATAAATGTGACAATAAAATCTCCTTTTATAATAGTAACTTATATAATAATTTAAATAATTTTTCTCTGCGTATGGTTGACTTGGATGAGATCCATGATACTCTGCACAAACTCAGGAAAGATATTTATTATATCCTTAAAACTGCTGAAGTTGTGTAGTCCACATATTGATTTGTACTTGTTACCTATTATAAATTCATGTATAGAAAAGTTATATTTCCCAGCAATTTGGAAGAAGGCAATTGGTGTGCCGTTGCCAAAAAAAATCAAATCCAAAGGAATTCTCTGATCGTCGTGTAATCAGTAGTATTTTACCAGCTAATTCTAAAATTTTGGAATCTGTTATCTACAAGCAAGTTTGTGCATACGTCATGTCTAAAAAAATTGTACCTGATCAACAATGTGGATTTCGTTCTGTCTTTGGAACTTCAACGGCATTAGCTACTGTCACTAATGATTTGATCGAGACCTCTGATAAGGGTTTAGTCAGCGTACTTGTTTTACTTGATTTTTGGAAGGCATTCGATACCATAAACCACAAATTGTTAAGTGCCAAACTCAAGTATTATGGCTTTGACAAATCTACGCTATCGATTATTGGATCGTATTTACATAATAGATCTCAGTCAATTAAATACGATGGTTCCATTTCATCCGAACGTAACATTTTTTCTGGTGTACCCCAAGGATCTCTTCTGGCCCCCCTATTTTTCATTATTTATACGATCTAATAAACTCGATCAAGAAGTGCAAAATTCAAGCTTATGCTGATGGCAGGCAGTTGTACCTTAGTTTCAAGGATAATTCTGTGTGGGCGAATAACATTTTAAATAATGAATTGGATGGTCTCAAACAGTTGTCTGATGAACACAATCTAATGCTAAATGCCTCGAAAACACTTTCATTAACGTTTGGCTCCAGAGGTAATGTTGATTTTTTAAAGATGAACTTTAGCCTGTTTGTAGGTGGTGCTAAATTTAACTTTGTCCACAGTGCATGAAATCTGGGTCTTGTGATAGACACTAAACTTCGATTTCAAGAACATGTCGTTAAACTTAGACAAAAGGCATTCTCTAACCTTAAATTATTATATTTCAGTCGTCACCTCTTAAATCACAATTTAAAAGTCCAACTTTGTGAGACATTAGTTTTATCAACTTTTAATTATTGCTATTTTCTTTTTTATCCGTGTTTATTAGCAGCCGACAAGTACAGAATTCAATGCGTACAATACTCGTGTTATCGATTTATTTTCGGTTTAAAAAGGAGGGATTATGTTACTGAGAGAATTAAGCATTTGGGGTGGCTTAGTATGCTCGACTGTTGGAAGCTGGCTTCAATTAGCTAGTTTTTTACATAAAATCTTTAACTCTACAGATGGCCCCATAAATTTAAAATATCATTTTACCCTGCGCTCCGCTCACTGTTCATTTAACTTTCGATTCCACGGCATGCTCTCGGTTCACGTCATCGTACTGCATTATATACAAGATCCTTTGTTTATAATTCGGTAAAATTGTATAATAGTTTACCTGCATATTTAACACGACTTTTCTTGGCAAACATTTAAGGCTGAATTCAAAAAATTTATTTTAAACGGTTGAATATTGATTTTTTTGTATACATAGGTGCCTGAAAGAAAGTTCTCGTTAGTAGTGAGTATGAGTTATAACTTTTCATAATCTGGATATCCTTAGTTTGGGATATTCTTCAGTTGTTTTCTTTTTTTTTGCAAGTGTGTACATATTATGTACATATTATTATATTATTATGTACATATAATTATTGCATACATATTATTATTGATTGTTTTTGTTTGTTGTTTTAACACTTTTTCGGATTTTTAAAGAGGTAAATGCCGGAGATATTAAGCTTTTTTCTCGAGAGAAATCGGATCGTTTTTATGTGTTGTGCTGCGTCTAAAAATTACGGCGAAAATGTTGCGAAATTGTCAGAAATGGCCCGTTTTCGTCGGGCCGTAGCTACGTTATTTCGGCCCGGGGCCGCGAGGTCGCAATTTTTAAAGCTTCCCCCAAATCTTCAGGTCAGGTTCGGATGCCTCCGGCACCCCGGAAAAATCGAGAAATAAGAAGAAACACGCAATTTCCGAGAATGGTTCCGGAGGCTTCTCAGACGGATTTTTTCAAAACCGCCGTGTATGAGATTTCTTGGACTTTCATATATTTCAACGGGTCGAATTTGGAGGTTGGAATTTCCCGTCACGGTACGCCAAAATCGGGGCTTCTAGGTTATGGGCAGCTTTCAAATCGCGACTTGACGGTGCATACCGGGCGTCGACATGCGCGTTTTTTCGCCGGCCGAAGAACTCACACCTGCTGAATATTTGCGATTTCGAACTGTGGACGATACAGGGGTGGCGATTTTCGAGTGTGCACGCCTTTTGAATATCTGCACTCTCGAAGGGGTTACAGGGAGGATATCTATTATTGGCGTCTTCGCTGCCAAAGACGAAACGCCTCTTAGGCTACGGAGGGCCGCCAAACTCGGAGCGCGAACCGAATGCCTCCTTCTGGAAAATGTGACGCGCGAAACGACCGGGAAACGTAATCTCTAGATTCTTTAAGCGGCCGCAACTCCTCTGCTGCCGGTATAGAATGAGCGTTGCCGTTTGTTTTGATTATAAGCAGATTGGAAGAGGAGAAAAATGGACGACGAAATTTGTCCATGGCTACCTCGATTTTCTGACAACTGCTAATTTTTTGCCTTTAGGGATAGAAGATTCGGGTTTCTTTTGTTTGCCAGGGTAAAATGATGGAAAATGCGGAGAAGAAAATTCCATGGCCGGCTCGATTTTGCCGGAAAACACAACTTTTTTATGCGTCCAGATAGAAAGACGGGACAAAGTGCGTCAGGTGCAGAAGGTCAAATGACGCTGCGCCGAAAAATTTTCTTTTCCACAGACCACCCCGATGTGTGAATAACTTTCTCATTGGTGGAGATAGAGACTCCCGGTTTATTTCCATAGGCCCAAATGCCAAAGGGAAAATTATCGAAAAGAAAAATTTTACACTGCACGCTCGGTTTTCGTAGAACAGACACAACTCTTTTGTTAGGCGAGATAAAAATTTCGCTTCTGCTGTTATGGAATGTGTACGGGAAAGAAAGGAAACCGACGTTAAAAAATTTTCCCCCGCCTACTTGGTTTTCGAGAAAATACGCGCAACTTTTTCGTTTCCGGAGATAGGAAAAAAGGAAAAGTGCACGCTAACTTTCTCGAAACACCCTGTATATTTTACCCGAAAAAAATTATCGTCCACCCACTGCATTTTCGAGGAAACGCGTGCAACTTTTTCGTTTTCAAAGGTAGAAACTTGGTTCCTTCGGGGATGTAAAGGGCACGCGAAAGTAAACAAAAGTTACTCCAAACGATATTTTTCCAGCCTACTTGCTTTGAGCGGATTTTTTTTTTCAGGACCCTCAGGTTTACAAGACTTTTACACTTTCAAACGTTAAAATGATGGCTAACCTATTTTCGGGTTAGGTTAGACGTCACTATGCGACTTGAGAAAGCATATACCTGGCGTCGATTTGAGAGTTTTTGCATTTTTGCAGTTTGTGTTAATTTTGCATGGTTTTTATTTATTTTAAAACATTTCGCCGTTAAAATAATTATTGTAGTATTAGTTTACTTTCGTGTTTGTCTCTATTGTGCAAGTAGTGCGTGTAAACAGTCGATATCGACAATGGGTGATCATTTTATAAATTTAGAAGCTAAAAATCCCGATGCAGCGACCAGCTTTACCAGCTATAAACAAAAACTGAATGTTTTAAAAAGGTAGACCCTTTCGCACTAAGCGACTCAATATTCAGTTTATTGCAAATATTCCTCCAGTACCAAATATGGACATTGTTAGGTACCTATTTAGGGTTAAGATAAGTAGGTAGTTCAGGCCAATGCCATGTTAGTGGACATGTGGAGCATTAAAAAACAAAAGAAGAAAATAACAACAATCTCTAAAAAAATTAGCAGGTCAAACAATCTCCCAGAATAAATGTGCCATCCTCAGATATGTGCGGATTGGATTATTTGTAGAGGGGAAAGAAGTATTTAACGAAGAAACCCAATTAATCTTGCAATGTTGAAAGCTTTCCTGTAAGCAAAAAAAATATCCATGGCCTTCCTTGATTTTACGAAGGTGAATAACTTTTTTAATAGTTGAGATAGAGACTTCCTGTTTTTTTGTTAGGCTCCAAATGCCAAGAGGAGAAAATCGATTTTTTTCTTCATGGCACGCCCAGTTTTCCCAGAACAGATACAACTTTTCGTCTCTAAAAATTTTGTCTCTGCTGCTATGGAATGTGTACGAGAAAGGAAGGAAACTGACGTGAAAAAATTTTCCCACGCCTACTTGGTTTTCAAGAATGTACGGGCCACTTTTCCATTTTCGGAGATAGAAAAAAACGGAAAAGCGCACGCTCACTTTCTCGAAACACCCTGTAGACTTTATCCGAAAGCAATTTTTCGTAAACCTACCTACTGGATTTTCGAGGAAACGCGTGCAACTTTTTGTTTTCAAAGGTAGAAACTTGGTTTCTTCGGGGATGTAAAGGGCACGCGATAAATAAAAGTTACTTGAAACGATTTTTTCCAGCCTACTTGATTTTCAATAAAAACGTTAAAACTGATTCCCGGGACTTAGCCGTTTTTTGTGAGGATTTTTTTTTCAGAACCCTCGGGCATACAAGACCTTTTTCAAGCGTTAAAAATGATGGCTAACCTATTTTCGAGTTAGGTTCTTAAGACAGGGGTGTTGCCTGCAAGGATATGAGAATTTTGAAACGGGATGGTGGGAGGTTAGAATTCGCCTTCACGTTACTGCCAAGTAAAATGAACTTTGAGGTTATAGACATTTCAAACGACGAAGGAGTACCGGGTGTCTCTTTCTGGAAAATGTGAAGGGCGAAACAACGTGAAATTTTTTATACATTTCGGAGGTGAATAACTTTTTATTAGTAG
The DNA here is from genome assembly GCA_963920635.1 of Pseudeuparius sepicola. Classification (NCBI taxonomy): domain Eukaryota; kingdom Metazoa; phylum Arthropoda; class Insecta; order Coleoptera; family Anthribidae; genus Pseudeuparius; species Pseudeuparius sepicola. Next base: position 28,674,417 of record OY987305.1, read on the forward strand.
AGATAGAGACTTGGGTTTTTTTCTATACCAAATGCCGAGGGAAAAATTATCGAAAAAACTTTTCTCATGACACGCTCAGCTTTCCCAGAACAGATACAACTCTTTTGTTTAGCGAATTACAAATTTCGTTTCTGTTGGGATGGAATGTGTTCGGGAAAGGAAGGAAATCGACGTGAGAAAAATTTCCCCCGCCTACTTGGTTTTCAAAGGTAGAAACTTGATTCCTTAGGGGATGTAAAGGGTACGGGAAAGTAAATAAAAGTTACTTGGAACGATTTTCAAGAAAAACCTAAAAACAAATTCCCCGGACTTAGCCTTTTTTTGAGAGGATTTTTTTCCAGATCCCTCAGGTACACAACACTTTTACACTTTCAAAATGGTGGCTAACCTACACTCGGGTTAGGTTCCTACGTCAGGGATGTTTCCTGCACAGGAAGTGATCGAGAGGTTAGGATTAGACGTCAATATGCGACTTGGGAAGGCGTACCTGGTGTCGATATGGGAATTTTTGCACTTTGGAACTGGACCATGGAGAGGTTAGAGTTCGCCTTCACGTTACTGCCAAGCAAAAGAGCCTTTAAGGTTATAGACATTTCAAACTGCGAACGCGTACCGGGTGTATCTTCCTGGAAAATGTGAAGGGCCAAACAAAGTGGAATTTTACGATACATTTCGGAGATGTACCTATAAATTTTTTATTGGTAGAGATAAAGACTTCGGGTTTTTTTCTATTCCAAATGCCGAGGGGAAAATGATTGACAAAATTTTTTCTCATGATACGCTCAGTTTTCCCAGAACAGATACAACTCTTTTGTTTAGCGAATTAAAAATTTCGTTTCTGCTGGGATGGAATGTGTACGGGAAAGGGAGGAAACCGACGTGAAAAAATTTGCCCCGCCTACTTGGTTTTCGAGAAAATACGCGCAACTTTTTCATTTTCGGAGATAGGAAAATACGGAAAAATGCACGATCACTTTCTCGAAACACCCTGTATATTTTATCAGAAAAAAATTTCCGTTCACCTACTGGATTTTCGAGAAAACACGTGCAACATTTTCGTTTTCAAAGGTACAAACTTTTTGCGCAAATGCTAATAACGGCCATTGTGATAAATATTTTTTGTCTCGAAATGTGAATAATTACTTAGATTAAAATTTGTATTGACCAAAAGTTTTAATTTATGCGTGTTACTCGCTACAGATCGAAAAAAGCCATTTTATGGGTCAAAATTTTGAATCACCACATAGGTAAGTGCTGTACATTGAGCCTTAAATCCATACTGTTTGAATTAAATTAGATCGTGTTTTTGACAAATGTCATTATTTTGCTTTGTAAGAGTTTTTCGAATACTTTGGATATGGAATTAATTAAGGATATCGGTCTGTAGTTAGTCAATATTGTATTGTCTTCTTTTTTATAAATCGGGACAACAAATGCCCTTTTATAACTTTCATAAACTGTTTGGCCAAATTCCAGCTTTAAAGCAGTTATTTATTATGTGTTTTAATGGGCTCACGATACAGTTTTCCAGGTACTTTATTACTTTCGATTTTATTCCATCAGAACCAACTGATTTACCATTTTTAAGTTCGTTTATAACCTCTCGTTTATAACCTTTCATATACAAGCAATAAGATGATTGAGTTTGCAATATTATTTCGCGTTGGCTTATAATTTGGATATTTTTTAATATTGCTGGATAATCTCTCGCCCTTCTCTATAAACCTCAGGTTGAATAGGTTTGCTATTTTTGTTTTTTCTGTTATAAATTCATTTTTGTCGTTCCTCATTGATTCAATTTCGGAAGGTTTAGCTTTTTGATCTCTCAAGTTCCCTACCACCTGTCATAGGCGTTTACTGTCGTTTTGGTTTTTCTTTATTTGTTGCTCATAATACTGTTTTTAGTTCTGTGCAAAATATTTGTTAATTTATTCCTAAACAATGCATATTCCTGTTTTAAACTGATATTGTTAGGATCTTTTTGGTTTGTTTGTGTATTTGATTCTTTTTATTTATTGATGCAAGCAGTCCGTTAGTCAGCCATGGAGCAAATTTAGTATTTATACGTAATTTAATCTTCCGCGTAAGAATTTCGACAATGCGTCAGGGTCGCTACTACACCTCATACCAACTGAAGTGGTCAACGATGCCTTTCAGTTTATCGTAGTTCAAATATCGGGTAACTGCCGATTCTTCATGTTTTTTTTCCTTATCTGAAACAACTTCCAATATAGTTGTTGAATGGTCTGTTATATTACCCTGAAATATTAGTGGGAGTAGCATATCTATTACTGGCACCTTGGGCTTTAAAAATACATAGTCTATACAGTTTACATGGCGGTTAGGTTTATTTATGGTGGAAATGTATCCGAATTCATACAATGTATTTAGATATTCTAAAGAGTCCTTGTTTTGTTGCATAATATCTATATACAGGTTTCCCAGTTATTCGTTCGGAATAGTGAATTGGACCAACACGGACATCAACAACCATCAACAACACGAACATCAGAATCACCACCGAACCGACAATGATAAGCTGCAGATGTGGCTGGAGAAGCCGCTTGGACTTTAAAAAGATATAGTCTATACAGTTTAAGGTAGTTGGGTGAAAATGTATCCGAATTCATGCAATGTATTTAGATATTCTAAAGAGTCCTTGTTTTGTTGCATAATATTGTAACGAAAAATGCCTCTAAAGTTGTTATATCAGCTTTCAATGAATATGCCTGCACGGTTTTCTAACCTACTCAAAGATTTAGCAGATAAATTTTAAGTTTGGGTATTCTACTTACAGTTTTATAATTTTTGTAATTAATTTAGAGGCATTTTCCGTCACATCTTTGTTGGACTGAGGCCCCCAGGGCCCCATTTTCCTTTAGTTTTCATGGTTTTCCCTGTAAAGCTTCCATAACTTTCTAGAAAGTTTGCTAGAACTTTATGATTTGTGAACTATCATTGGCCAGGAATATTCTAGAGTATTCTCCAGTCTTCCTTTTGAGTAGGTATATAAGCCCTGGGAATTGGAGTGAAAGGTTAGAAAGCGATTTTGTGCGAATTTTGGAGCTGAAAGAATATTCTTGGACAGTGGCAGTAATCTGACAAGTTTATTTGTAATTTTTGAAGGCTAAACAATAAAGGTGGTAACCAAGGCAACGAGTTTGGACTGTGATTGTGGAGATACAGTACGTTTGGTGTCAGAAGCGCGATTTTTAGGAGGACCCCGAGGTGAATGCCCACAACCAGAAAACAAACCTCAATGGAAATGGAAAAGTTGATGGAAATGATTATGAAGAAATTTGACGAAATGGACAAGAAAGAGGAAGAAAGGCGCAAGAGGGAAGAGGATAGGGACACGAAACAAGAAAAACTGATGGGCGACCTTAAAGTAGAGATTAAAACTGGACGAGATGAAACCAACATGAAATTAGAAGAGATTCAAATAGAATTACAGAAGAAAATTTCCAACTTTGAAGAAGTTGTTAAAGAAGAAATAGCCCAAATGAAGACAGAAATTAAGAGGGAAGTACAAACCGAACTGGACAGAATAAAAATGAGATTTGACAACAGTGAAGGAAGAATGGAACAGCTGGAGGCGAGGATGAATCAGCTATCACTACAGGGTGTATCAAAATTAGAAGCAGGCATGACCACATCCTCCATGAAAATGAAACCTCCTAAGTTTGATGGAAAAGTGGCATGGAGCACTTACCTTAACCAGTTTGAGGCTGCTGCAGAAGGAAACTTCTGGACAGGAGAAGAGAAAGCCCGGAATTTGAAGCTATGTCTATGAGGTGAGGCCACCGAAGTGTAGCGAACGATACCGGCCGACGCTCAGCATGATTATAGTTCCCTGGTTAGGGCCCTCGAAATAAGGTATGGGGAAGCCCATACGCAACAAGTATACCAGGAGTAACTGAAAGGTAGACGACAACGCACCGATGAGACCTTGCAACAATTTGAAGCCGACATTACCCGCCTGGTAAATTTGGCCTATCCATCGGCCCCAGTAGAATTCCGGGAACAAATTTCGGTAAGCGGCTTTATAGATGGCGTGCGTGACAGCGAGACTAGCCAAGCACTTCGGCTAGCCCGCCACAAAAATATCTCGGAGGCCTTGGCGCATGCTTTGAAATTTGAAGCCGCCAAGCAGGCAGCACGTAGACAAGTGAGGTTAAGGCAGGTGCGACCATAAAACAGAGGCAGTACTTGTAATACCAACGTATAACAAATGGTACGGGATATCCAGAACATCCTTTCACGTGCTACGACCCCCAAAGACGGGATGGGTGTTCGAAGAAATACACCACTGCGCTGTTGGAACTGTGGAGTTGAGGGGCATTTGAAACGCCAGTGCCTCGATCCTGTTGATGATGAGAAGCAGGAAAACTCCGAGTAGCCAGCTTTGAAGGGCGAAAGTTGGCTGGGTGCTACCAAGCCTCGCCTATTAGGATAAAAGTCAACCGGCTGCCGAATTCAGGAGACACCTTGGTAGTGCCAGGAAAGGTCTGTGGCCGGGACATTGTGGTGGACACTGGTTCTAGTCATACCATCGTAAGGCCGAACATCATAGCCCACTGCAGGATTGCACCACCACCAAACTACATCGTGGAATTGGCAAATGGTGAAGAAATTCCAGTTACAGGAGAGCATGACGCCTTTATAACCATAGGCTCTAATAAGTTCAAGCACAGAGTCCTTGTGGCCGAAATAACCGACGATGTCATATTAGGACTGGATGTCATGAGTGAACAGCGGTTCAAGATAGAAGTTCACGAGCGGATTCTAAGGACAAAGACAGAAGAGATTCTGATTACACGTCATAACATGGCTGGCAACACTACCCGAACTGTGACTGCTTATGAAGATACCACGGTTCCGGCTAATTCAGAAAAGGTTATCAAGGCCACCTATGATGGACCTAATGGCGAAACAATTATTGTGGAACCCGAAGAAGAATGCGGACTCTATAAAAGAGGTATATTCCCTGCAAAGACGCTGACCACCAAAAAAAGCGAGAAATATTTGTGCGGATTGCTAACCTGAAGAACTATGATCAAAATTTGAGCAAAGGCGAAAAGATTGGGTTATGCCATGAAGTTCAGGCAGTTAAGAGAAATCAGGTTGCACCACAGCACGTTCCACAGCCCCTACCAGAGAGTCTGAAGAAGATGGTCGAAGAAGCCGCTGCTTACTGAACAATGGAGCAGCAGTACCAAATGCGAAAACTGATTGAAGAAAATCGTGATGTGTTTGCTAAGTCTGACTCCGATTTTGGAAGAACAGGTTTAGTACAGCACAGGATAAATACTGGTAATAGCCCTCCGGTCAAACAAGCTCCTCGAAGGATACCCCTTGCTAAGCAAGAAGAGGTCTCAGCTATGTCAAAGGAAATGGTTTTCCACGTTGGACTTGAAGAGTGGGTACTGGAAAGTCGAAATGCAAACTCAAGATAAAGAGAAAACTGCATATTCTACTGGTACAGGTTTATGGCAATTTAATGTTATGCCATTTGGCCTCTGTAATGCACCAGCAACCTTTTAGAGGCTTATGGAGTCTGTGCTATGGAAAACTTTTCTAGTATATCTGGATCACTTGAAGAATGTCCGAGAGGTATTCCAGAGGCTACGAGAAGCTAACCTAAAACTAAAGAAATGCTGTTACTTCAAGAAGGAAGTTAGATGTTTAGGGCATGTCATTTCAGAGCAAGGAGTTAAAACAGACCCAGAAAAGATAGAGACAATTGAAAAATGGCCGCGACCGAAAGATAAACATGAACTAAGGAGCTTCCTGGGCCTGTGCACTTATTACAGGAGATTCGTCCTAAACTTTGCACACATAGCCAGGCCGCTGCATAGGCTCACAGACGATGGGATCGATTATATGTGGACCTCAGATTGTGAAGAAGCATTTCAGACCTTGATGGTGGACACAGATGCCAGCAACTTTGGTGTTGGAGCAGTGCTGTCCCAGGAGCAAGAAAGGCAAGAAAAAGTTATTGCCTACTTCATTAAAACTCTGTCAAAGCCAGAGAGAAAGTACTGCGTGACAAGAAGGGAACTGCTAGCAGTGGTCAAGGCCGTTGAACATTTCCACAAGTATTTATATGGCCAACCTTTCCTATTAAGAACAGATCACGCATCACTAAAATGGCTATTCCAGTTCAAGAACCCAGAAGGAGAAGTGACAAGATCGCTTCAAGGGCTGCAGGAATATGACTTCAAAGTGGAACACCGCAAAGGGGACAACCATAAGAATGCTGATGCAACCATGTAATGAAGACTGTCATCACTGTAGTCGACAGGAATTAAGAGAAAACTTGACCTAATTTTATGTAAACGAACTACTGTCCGTGGACCTGAAAATTGGGATTCGGAAGTCATCGCCAGAGAGCAAAGCGAAGATCCCATATTCGGTATAATATTTGACCTAAAATTAAGACATACCCAAACCTGAATGGAAAGATGTTTCGGACAAATCACCAGAGTTGAAGGCATACTGGGCACAATGGGACTCGTTAGTAATTAAAGATGGTGTACTGAAGAGAGTTTGGGAAAGTCCAGATGGAAAAGAGAAGCTATTTCTGACAGTACTTCCCAAAAAGAGAGTGTCGGCGGTCCTGAAAGCCGTGCACGAAGGCGTTGGAGGTGGACACTTTGGCATTAGTAAGGCCTTGAATAAAGTTAGAGAGAGGTTTTACTGGGTAAACTCTCGGGAAGATGTCGAAGAGTGGTGCCGCCATTGTGAATAATGTGCTTCGGCGAAAGGACCAACAACTAGGAACAGGGGTAAAATGATGCAATACCTGGTCGGAGCTCCTTTTGAAAGGATTGCCATCGACGTAGCGGGACCGTTCTCAACCAGCGAATCTGGCTGTTAGTCGTCATGGACTACTTCAGCAAATGGCCAGAAGTTTATCCAATCCACAACCAAGAGGCCACTACAGTCGCAGAGGTCCTGTTACAAAATTGGATATGTCGTTTTGGTGTCTCAAGAGAACTACACTCTGATCAGGGCCGCAATTTTGAGTCGGAGGTATTCCAAAATGTCTGCCGCCTGCTAGGGATTTCCAAGACAAGAACAACACCCTTGCATCCCCAGTCTAATGGTATGGTGGAACGGTTCAATAAGACTTTAGAAACATACCTGAAGATGGTAGTGAATCAGAAACAAAGTAATTGGGGCACATGCATACCACCTTTTCTATTGTCCTACCGTTCTGCTGTGCATGAAGCGACAGGAAAGTCTCCAGCTAAGATTATTTTCGGAGACAATCTACGGCTCCCTATCGACATCATAACCGGCCGACCAGAAAATCCAGAATCTACTGATGACTACATGAGTCACCTGAGAGAGCGACTCCAGTTGGTTCATGAAGACGTTCGCCAGAAGTTGCATCAAGAAAGTGACAAGATGAAGATCCGCTACGATCTGAAAGCAACCAGTGTTGAATTTAATGTGGGTGACAAAGTGTGGTTATACAATCCCAAGCGAACAAAAGGTCGGGCTCCGAAACTCGATAGAAGTTGGGAAGGACCATACATCGTCGTGAAGATTAATGATGTCGTTTATCGTATAAGACGTAGCCCAACAGCAAAGATGAAGAGAGTAAATATCGTCAGGTTGTCTCCGTACTATGAGAAGATAGATGAAGGTCATATAACTTGATCGGGACGATCAAATGTTAGAGGGGAGCAGTGTAACGAAAAATGCCTCTAAAATTATTATATCAGCTTTCAATGAATATGTCTGCACGGTTCTTTAACCTACTCAAAGATTTAGCAGAGAAATTATAAGTTTGGGAATTCTACTTACAGTTTTATATTCTTTGTAATTAATTTAGTGGCATTTTCCGTCATATCTTTGTTGGCCTGAGGCCCCCAGAGCCCCATTTTCCTTTAGATTCATTGTTTTCCCTGTAAAGCTTCAATAACTATCTAGAGAGTTTGCTGGAACTTTATGATTTGTGAGTATTCTAGAGTATTCTCCACTCTTCCTTTTGAGTATATAAGCCCTGGGAATTGGGCCTGGGTGAAGTGAAAGGTTAGAAAGCGATTTTGCGCGAATTTTGGAGCTGAAAGAATATTCTTGGACAGTGACAGTAATCTGACAAGTTTATTTGTGATTTTTGAAGGCTAAACAATAAAGGTGGTAACCAAGGCAACGAGTTTGGACTGTGATTGTTGAGATACAGTACAATATCTATATTCAGGTCTCCCACGAATACAGCAAGGTTATCAGAACTATCTCGACATATTCCTAAGTAACCCTGCAAACCTTCTATGAAACTTTTTATTATTTACATTATTAGCAGGCGATCTATAAACAGCATTTATGGATATAGAAGTGTTCTTCATGTACATTTATTATTTGTTGCTCTTGTTTAGGCGTTTCTTTTACGTAAACAAGTACACCATCGTTCTGATTAAGATCACCCTCATTATAAATTACATTATATCAGGAAATATTAAAAACTCTATAATCCGACAGTTTCCATGTCTCAGTAAGAACTATGCAATAAAACTGTATGTCAAGTCTATGTGGCATAATTTTGAATTCATCAATATTTTTATGAACACTTCTTATGTTATTATGAATAATTTTAAAATTGTTGGTGCTTTTATTCACATCAAGAATGTTTGCACATTCATTCTTATTACCCAAGGTATAAATTCTTACTGTATCTGTCTGAAAATTTCTTATATAAGGATCCATTATTACAAAAAAAAACAAAGATAATATATATATACACAACAATCTATTTTTTTGTTGTTGAATTTGTTCTTTATTTTTGTTCTAGTCTAGTATTTACCATTTTTAGTTGGTTATTAGTAATCTTAGGAGTAGTAATTGTCCCCGCTTTATTGGTTATAATAGGGAGTAGTGGTGGGGGTTGGTGGGCTACTATTGGGTTTTTAGTTCCTTGGGTATCCGAGTCTTTAAGTTCTAGAAGTTCTTCATACTCAAACACCTCTCCGTCCAGGTAAAGTCGACCACTTCTTATATAGCAGTTATCCTTCCCGGACTGTATTGCCAGTAGTTGGTGCTTCCGTAATAATGTCGATTGCCTCTGTTGTTGGGGTGTTTTTTTTTGTCAGGAATCGGGTGAATTCTACCTTAATTGGCTTGTTTTGGTTTTTTCTTAAGAAATATAAATTATTTATATATATCCTTCTTGAAGTCCGGTGTGCCATAGATTGCTTAGTTCCTGGCACAGCAGGTCCTCAATAAGTGGTTCGTTTGTTTTTGGGAAACCAAAAATTGCCATGCCGTTACCTCTCTGGATTTGCCTCGCCCCCCTCTATTTCCCTCTTCAATTCTTTGTTGTCTTCTTCCAGATGTATAATTTTCTTTTAAGTTCTTCAAATTGTTTGTTGTCTTGTTTCCAGTGCGTCGCTGTAGTTCTTTATTTCATTTCGGTTTTTCACAATTTTCTCCAGTAGTGTGTTTGTACTTACAGATTGTTCTTTGTGCATTTCCAGTCTATTTAGCGGTATGTTAATTATGGTGTAGTTCTACGTATTGTTTTCCTTCGTGTGCCAGCACTGCCAGCACTGCCAGCTACTGCCAGCACTGGCACTGCGCAGCAACGAGGCAAAAAAAGAGGCAAAAAAGTCCAGCGACACAAAGTATGAGGTATATTTGTACAGAAGAATTCGGCTTAAGTAGACTCCAGCGTATATTAATGTACAAATTTTTATTCATATGGAGGTCGTGTGTCTGTAATTTGTATTTTCGCTCCTTAATCACTACAATCTTATGTTTTCTTGGAGAGCCAAAAATTTCATGTGTTTGTGTATACAGTGGCGTACATATGATTAGTGAACTTAAAAATATTCGTAAATTTTATAGCATAATGAAGTTATCTCTCGATAAAAATAATACATATCAGAAGTTGTTACCAACTCATATTCTAATGTTTTACATAATTTATTACAACATGTAGATTATTTAATAATGTATGTAGAAAGAAAACCAGACAATATTACTCCATATAATAGGAATAAAATAGGCTTAATTGCTTAATAAATGTAGGAGGTAAAGCTTCAAAATGGCTATTTGGTATAGTAGATTCTGAGGATGGCGAAAAATACAATAAAGCAAATTTGCACTCCAAAATAATCGACAATCCTTTACAAGGGAAGTTTCTTTAAAAATCTCAACAAAGCGACTTATTGATAACTACAACTCCACCATAACAATTTTACAATCAAACCAAAACCTAATAAAAGAAACATTAGAAAATGTTGATGTTAATATTAATAAAACTATTGATTATACATATTTCAGCTTATCTTGGAAAACGCGATAATGTTAAAAAAATATATTCTACGGAATCTGTCTTAAAATTAAAAAATGTAAGTCCTTATTATCAAATTGCTGGAATTCAAGTAAACTTTAATTATTATCTACTAACTGGATACCTACGTCGCATGGAAAGTCCGCCACAATAAGTTCAAGGAAAGAAGAGAACAAGACAAGATAGAAGGGAGGGGTTACATCTCTATGAACAATGGACCCTTTTGTGTGAAAGTGCTGAACACGCTAAGTTTGCGGACACGTGTATGCTAAGTTTGAATTTGTATAAACTATATATATGTAAGCTTTGGTCCTTTGTCCTTTAGTACTATCTGATCTGTAGCACGAATCGCTGTCTCTGTAACTATCAGAATAGTTTTTAAAAATCGTTTTTTTCGATTTCGTTATCTGCACAACACTTTGAGTGTTTCAACTATTCAACTATTTTGAGGTAATTCCGTGGCACACTTGACTTGCCAGATACCTTTAAAATATAAAATACCTAATTTGATGAACTTTGGATTCCTGCAAAGTAAAACTCCTTCTATGTTTTTTAAAACTCCCTGTTTATTTTTCATAAGGTATATGAGGGTCTTGGGGTGTAGTGATTAATGTCGTGGTGTCAGATTTGAAGTAAAAAAAATCGCCAAATAGTTAGTGAAGATCAGGGGTATACAAAATCGTAGCCGGCCCTGGATTTGAATTTTGAAAGTGGTAGGGAGACCAAAAAAGCGTTTTTAAAGGCCTTTCAAACAAAAAAGGTTCAGGTTAATACCTTAAAAAATAAATATTTTATGTATTTGTAAAATAGATAAGTGGACTACTAGGTATAGGGTTAAATAATAGTCACATTTATTCCCAGAAATGTTTGATTCATGAGATATTTTTTCGGATACCCTGTATAAAATGTTTTGTCGTTCTTTCCAAGGATATTAGTTAAAAATATAATTACTGATTTTGCAAGGTGGGCATATCGGTACATATGGAATGGAGCAATCGGCAAAAACCGTCAATCAGTATTTAATTAAGAGCAAAGCCGACCGTGATCAATACGGCTGGACTTGTTTATCCGTGGGGAATAAAACAGAAGTCGGGGAAACCACAGAAAACTTTCAGGAAAATCCTGGGGTCGTGAGTTTAATACACAAGTGCTTCTTTTTAGTGTATTTTTGCGTTTTCGCAGCAGGAAAATTAATTTCGTTTTTATTCAGACTTCTCTTCTATCCGTATGAATTAGAACAAGACAATATCAAAACCGGCGCTTTATAGGGGTGATTTATAATTATTAATTATGCTTTTTTTTGCTTACCAGTACCTATAGTTTTTTAATGACTTTACTTCTTGCGATGGGATTTAATCAAAACGCAAAATGCCTTTAACAATTTAATTTCTTATAACAATATTTTTTTACTCCCACATGGGTGTTTCAGTTTGAAATTGATAAACGTTGGGAAGCAATAGAACTTTCAAAATAATGCCACTTTTTCATATAAATTTAATGACTTTGGGCCTTCCCTTAGGAGGCCCCAAAGTTATCAAAACAATATTTTTATATCTCTGAAACTAATAAAGCTATTCGAACAAAATATAGTATACTTATTACTGGTATAGGTTGCCACAAAATGGTTAAGTGTCCACCTGATCGAAAAACCAGTGGCGGACAATTATTAGTGATGCTAATTTAAGAAAAAAGTAGTCGGCCCGCGAAGTCAAAGGCGGCATTAATTTCGGATGTTTCGTCTTCCACAAAAAAATGTATCATGCCTTTTCGTATCTGCAACAGATTCATGGTAATTTCAACTTTTTGAATTTAATACAAATACGTAAAATACTGAAAAGCAAACTCGCTATTTTGGAAAAAAAAAATAGAACTAAAATCTAAGCGCATGTTTTTGCAAAATCATTTTTCCTGTGGCACTTCACTATACCTACAGTTTTAGTTTTTAGGATATTATTTGATAATAAAGGTTCCGGTGCAATAATTAAAATCAGAGATTGCAATGTCAATAATTTTCTTACAAATTTAACTCTTCGAAGTCTTTCTCTGACCCATTTTCCCAAATAATTTTCTTGACATCACAATAATTTTATTGTTTGAAGGACAAATTAGTTATTTTATTCTACCTGACAAAACTTAAGGGGCCTACAATATATTTGCTGTTGGTTATTTGGTTATTTTGGTTATTTGGTGTAAATTGTGTGTTGCTAAGTTGTAATTTCATTTATTTACTGAAAATGTAAAATTCCTCAACATTTTACAAATGTGGAATACGCCAACATTAATTTGGTGTAAGTATGGTTTCTGCCATGGAAACGCTAGATTGATTCGTGTGGACGTCATTCCCGCGCTGGGCGCGGAATGGTTGAGAAATTACCGTGCAATCTATTCTTTTCCTAATTCAAAATCTATGAGGGGATGAAAGTCCAAATGGGTGTCAATATATCGGTTCCTACAATTTACTATCTTACATGCTTACCTAATTTAAAAAATGGAAGTAATAATTCCATTGGCAGAGGTTTTTACAAGGTTTTTGTTTAACTAGGAAGGTATATTTTCACCGCCTGAACAGATAATTGATCTTTTTATGATTTTCTTAAATATTCATAATCCACCATATAATTCGATGCGCGATGCCATGTTTGCATTATAGTATTTAATTATAAATATGATGTCGCGGCAAAATTATTTTTGGTATATGTAAATTCACGGGAAGCTGTCCCATATATTTTTTGTGTTTGTTTATGGAGTGGGTGTTATGTTAGGTTACAGTTTAAGTTACCTGTCGAGTGCGTGTTATGCCCTAGTTACACGTTGCCCGTCTATTTTTATATAGTTTGTGTATAGAAGTACAATTTACCAGCTCTCTAAATAAAAGACAAATATACAGAATCTATAAATACTCGATTTTCCGTCAGCTAAAATTAAAGATTGTGGCCGCGTGGCCGCCTCCTTAGAATCTGACAAGTAAAAGGTTGGACTATTTACTTACATTGCAACATGTACAGGGTGTCCAGATTTGGTTGTAAATGCGGGCTATCTCGGTTATTTTTAAAGCCTAATATAGATAATAACTACATAGTGTTATATATTTTTGTAAAGCTTACGACAATCTTAATATAACTAGTAGAAAATATACAGGGTGTTCTATTAAAAAAAAACTAAGTTTGGTCCATATATCGAACACTATCAATTTTAGTAAAGAACTGAATACGGCACTGAATTCTACGTGAAAATGCCTATAAGATACAGTTTTTGCCATTTGAATATCATTAACCGTTCCCAAGATACTAAGTATGCACCAAAAGCACAAATTTTCAATTTCGCCCTGTATCTTAAAAACGAAGGTGGCTATGAAAAATCTGTTTATGGTATCTTTCGTTTCACAAAAAAGTAGCAACGGTTCGCGAAAACCGCAACTCCCTATCTCTAAAAATAACCGAGATACCCCATTTACAATCAAATCTGGACACCCTGTACAGGGTCATCCAACCTAGATTTCTCAGGCCTAAGGGGACAAAATATTTTCTTCTGAAATCTTAAATAGGACTAAAAGAAGGCTTAACTGGAAATTTTTTAGAAACGACTGAATTTTTGATAGTTGTTCGATAATTTTGCTATAAAAGTTTTTATGGGATAAATTTACAAAGCATTTCAGTTGCAGACAGCTAAATACTCTTGTGTGCTACTACAATAAAATAAATTAGCAAGTTGGACACAACAATAAAATAAGAACGAAACATTAAAGTTAATCAATATGACAATCGGTAGGTATGTTCAGAAAAGAGTCGAAAATAGCCTCCTATTGAAATCAATCGCATACAAAAAAAATGAAACATTTTTTTCTGAATAGCGAAAAGTTTGTTTGAATTCGCGGAACGCTATGCCATTAGCATGAGGACACATTCATAGAGCTGCTGTCGTTTGTGAATATTACAAAAGTAGAAACTTAACTACCACAGATTCTGTATTTCCACAATAGGCGCTGTAATAAATCTACGGATGATAGCGGCTGTATGCAGCGTGCCGTGTGCGGCGATGTGCACTTGCCGTAGGTAACTATTTTTTAGCAGCGCCAAAATTCGCTATTTCTATTTAGCAGTTACATATTTCGGTAAGAATTTTATTTAATGCGGTTTTGCTATTGACACATGTTTCTATAAACTTAGGTTTATCGATTCCTAGTGCGATGAGTTTGTTTATACTCACTGACTCAAAAATAGACTATAATAGTATTGTTTGAAAATTCAATACAATACAGTGTGTCCATATTGTATTGTGTTGCCCAAGTAGCAAGTTCGTTTTATAATAAAAAACGTTTGTTTTACATTGTACAGTATTGCCCTAGTTTTGTAATAATAAAACGAACTTTATACTTGATCAATACAATTATACAGAATTAAATTATGTTTCGACCTGTGAAATAACATACAGACATACAATTTTTGGCAACATCTCGTAAACGCGATGTATCGTAACTAGCGCATAAATACAATTATTTTCTAAATCGGTATATTATGGTCTATTATCAATAATAAAAAAGTTACCAATAGTGCCGATTTAATTTGGAACAACATGTATATTCATTAAATATTTGAAATCTGCATTTATAGCAAGACAAACAAACTTCGATCATTATTTGTAATAAGCGGTAAAATTAGAAGTTTTAATTTTGTTGAAATGTATCGCAAAAAATGCATCCCTTGGTCCCCAGTCTACCAGTCACACTAGATTCTTTATAAGATATTATGACGGAAAATGCTCCGTTCAACCTGTTGGTTTACATACTTTTAGTAAAATTTCAATTTCTAAAAAAATAAAATAGCTGCTCAAATTCTGGAAGGTGAACCAAGTATACTAGTAGGTACCGGAAACTTCACAAGAATTCGAAAAAGAGTTTTAAGTGAAGAACCCCAGACCTTCACAGGCAATGAAGAAAACAAAATTTAAAAAAATACTGGAAATGAAGTTTGTCCATCAGTTACCTCGACTGCGTCTCGAGCTGAAAACTTCATTTCTCGTACAACAAATATGCACTTTGTGCACTAGTTACACAAATAACTATTTTTATAAGTATAATAGAATTATGTTTTTCTCATAGCAAAAAGAAAAACTTTTTCAGGGTATTAGGTGTCTTAAATAAAGTCCGATTATATATCCTTAGTTTTGAAATGGGGAATCCGAATCTAGCTTCAGAATTTATATGTGTTCTCGAAAAGTTAAGGACAAAAATACAGGGTGGATATTTAAGAAGGGTTACTCGAGAAAATCTTGACAAATATGCATTTTTATGAGAACTTTATTTAAAAAAAAATGCTTTTTTGATAAGCTAACTTTGCGTAAAAACACACTTGAGATCCATGGCCTACTTTCCGAAATATTTTTCAAAAATCCCTAAAATCTCCGAAATTTCTTCGGCATGTAACTTTTTTGTTTCAAGAGTTACTGAAAAAATTTTTTTAATGAAATTTGTGTGCAAAACTGATTGCTTTAAACCTAGTTTATCAGAATTTGGAAAAATACCATGGTTTGTTGTGTGCTCTCTTAACACTTAATTTTTTTTATTATAGCTGTCATGCATACTAGAAAGTTTTAAAAATGTGCAAGATACCGATACCCCGCAAGAAATTTCCAAGATTTCCAATGTAGTATGTTGGGAAGAAATACCTGAACATGAAGGTACAGGATTCGAGGCCACGGCTCGCTACAATAAAATGGGCACATTTTTTCGGTGGGTACTAAGAGAGCACCCATTAAGCCGTGGCATTGTTTTAAATTCTGATAAAGTAGGCTTAAAGCCCACAAATGACTTTAGGTAGAATTTTTCGGTAACTCTTGAAACAAAAAAGTTACAAACCGAAGAAATTTCGGCAGTTTTCGGGTTTTTCAAAAATATTGCTGAAAGTAGGCTATGTATCTCAAATGTTACTCAAAGTTACCCTATCAAAAAAGCAATCATTTATTTCAAATAAAGTTCTCAGAAAAATAAATTGTAAAGTTCATTGGGGGATTTGTTGGACGAAAATTGTTATTTGTAAAACAGGCTTTAATAAATGGAGTATTGTGTATAGGCGCTTGTAAGCCTGCCATGGTTTCAGGACTTTCACAACTGGGCACTCCTCAAGTTGGTGTTATGAAGACGATCATGATCGTTTAAGATCACAATGTACTAATATATTATCACCAACTTTCTTCATAAACCTCCCATTAAAAATTATTATTTGAATGACATATTTAATGAATGGAAAAGTTTTTTGCGCCAACATCCTGATATTTATATTGTTAGAAGTGACAAGGGAAATGTTACGGTTACCATGCACAGGCAGGAATATGTTGACAAGTGCAGTGATTTATTGAGCAATGAGCAGTACTATGAGAAGCTTATAAGTGCCGTTTCACATGCAACGTATGGTCAGTACGTATCGTCAGGACGTATAAGTTAAATCCGTTTGTTTAAATTAAGAATTTCACATAGGGCGCGTACCGTCAGTCCGACGTGTCGTATGAACTGATGAAGCGACGGCTGTACGCTGGTTTCCTGCGTAGACGTACGAAACGCGTGCGTTTCTTCTGTTGATACCAATGTACTATTTCACACGTGCACTGATCGTCAGTTAAATTCCGACCGTTGTGTGGGAAAGGTGTTGCCGTTGTATTGATTTTAATAAAAATTAAGAATTTGTTTAACAAAAAAGATGAACAAATACAAAGTAGACACGGAACTTTTAATTTGTCCCATGGAAGAAAAAAAAAATGTATATGGGATGTGTCTAGTGAAAACTATAAAAACAGAGACATGAAAAGTCAATCTTTTATAGACGTTGCCGCCATAGTGGTACAGAATTTTGAAGATCTGAA
Organism: Pseudeuparius sepicola; assembly: GCA_963920635.1. Classification (NCBI taxonomy): domain Eukaryota; kingdom Metazoa; phylum Arthropoda; class Insecta; order Coleoptera; family Anthribidae; genus Pseudeuparius; species Pseudeuparius sepicola. Next base: position 28,691,572 of record OY987305.1, read on the forward strand.
TGAAAAAGAAAAAGAGGAAGCAGGTAAGAAATTATAAACTATACAACTAGATATATTATATACGTTTTTTTATAATTTTTATGAATCTTTTTTTACACTTATGATTATGTTCCCTTTTTCTCATAATAACTAGCCACGCAACGGCAACAGCGGCTTTCTTCTTACAAACCACCATCTTGTTCAACTGACGAACAGCGGACATGTGAAAATACTAGAACGTATCGTACGAGTCAGCGCCGACTGTCAGTCCTGATCATCAGTACCAACCCTAATACAACAAATAAAACAAAACCAATAAGTTGGTTACAGAATTGTCAAGTTTGTCTTTTGTATCAGATGTCGAGGCGAGGAAACTTAAGAAGTACAGTTCTGTGGCTCCTCGTTTCTATTTGCACTACAGAAGATAGACAAGCCTACGCTTTCCATGAGACCTATAATTTCTTCTATTGATTCTCCCAATGGGAACTTGTCGCGTTTTCTAAGGGATATCCTAGATCTAGAACTAGATCTTATAATTTTTACAACGACTATAATTTGAAAGATTCTTTTGCCTTTTGCACCGTTATTAATTAATTCCAACTACCTCCCACCTACGTTTTAGTGAGCTTTGATATAATTTCACTTTTTACCAACTTACCTTTACGCGTCGTAGAGCTTAGTATCACTAGGCATTGGGATGATATATCACCGAATTGCAGCTGTGACCTGAATATGTTTATTACAAACAGGTGTTTGGTACCCCGATGGGCTCCACAATTTCACCTATTCTTGCTAATTTTGTTCTTGGTGATCTCATTGCTTCTTGTCTGACCCAGATACCCTTTACTATACCGTTCGTAAAAAGATATGTTGACGACTTAATACTTGCCCTACCTCGGGAGCACATAGACGAGACTCTAAATTTGTTCAATGCTTATAACCAACACCTACAGTTTACATCTTCTGAATCTGAATCAGAGGTGAACAATAGTATTCTTTAGTTAGATGTTAGAGTCCATAGAGACGATAATAACATCTTAACTACCGAGTGGTACAGAAAGCCAATGACGAGTGACAGGTTTATCAGTTTTCACTCCAACCACCCTTATAAAATGAAAATGAATCTCGTTCTTGCAATGAAGAGGAGGGTTTTAGAATTGTCACATGGAAAATATAGGGCCAATTGTCTGACCAGGCTTAGAGACATCTTTTTAGAAAATTCATACCCACTCAAATTACTTAATAAATTAATATTCAGTACACAACTTAGAAATCAGCCGATTATTAATAGACATCAACCCCAACAAACGGGGATTCATCCTATGTCTGGTAGATATTTCTCTTTCCCTTTCATTAATTCTTTAACACCTAAAATTTTGGACGTTTTCAAAAGGCATAGACATGTAAAGTTTGGTTTGAGAAACACTAAAACTGTTTCCATTCCTTTCACCCGCACCAAGGTTCGCAGAACGTTAGTTGAGAGTAATGACGTCATATATAAAATTCCGTGTGAACAGTGTGACGAGGTTTACATTGGGCAGACTTCTCAAAATTTAAAAGACAGACTTTGCTCGCATAGAAATGACTGCCGTAGAGCTGTGCTTTCTTGTGCCCTTTCTGAGCATGTTATTGACATGGATCATATGAGGAACTATAGTGAGGTGAAGATACTCTGAACGGAGAGAAATTTGACAAAGCGCCTTTTTCTTGAAATGTTACATATCAATGATAACGTATATTCAATTAACAAAAGATCTGACATCCAAAATATAAGTGTTATTTACAACTATTTATTGACTTTGAATAAACAACAGCATACTTAATTCCGTAGAGGTTTGTTATTTTCTCCAGCTTATTGCTCGGTAATAATTATAAAATTTTTTTATCATGTGTGGTTGCCTACTCTTTACATCATTTGGAATTCCATTGCCACTCATAGTTATTAGGCAACCAGTCCTATTTTTGTCCAATTGTGTTTTTTGGTTTGATTGACCTTCTTTTTGATGGTTGACGTTGACAGATGGTCTCCTCTTTCCTGCCAAAATGTAATTTTACTCGTGGGGTATTCCACCCTTTGATATCAATTTTAATGTGTTTTAAACCGTTTTTTAATTCTTGACTCCATGGTTGCGGTGTTCCTTAACATATATCTAATGTCAATTTTTTCTCTATATTTCGATGGTTTCATATATAAATCTCAACTTTGGTAAGATAACCTCACTTTTACACATTGTGTAAATTAAAACTTTACGAAAGCTTGACTTTTCAAATAAGAGTGTACTTTCAAAGACTTAAATCTGTCTTGACTGCAACCCCAATAACTTGTTCAACAACTTACTATTTCTTTTCAACTATAGACAGTCAAATCTACCCACCTCCTTCTATTCATAGATATGGTGTTTTTCGAAGATGCAAGACGTTTGTATGGCAATGAAGTGGTTGTCACACTTAAACAATCGACCAGAATCACCAACAAACTAGCAAACACTAGAAATAGGAAGTACTTTCTGTTACAATGCAGAAGATCGGGCTGTTTTCCAAAGCATATCAAAGACGGAATTGTCAATGTTCGGAACTTTCTGCACCATAGGGGTGCTTGACTTTTGAAATAAGACTGTTCTTTTAAGGCCTTAAACCTTTCCTGACTGCAACCCCAATAACTTGTTGAACAAGTTACAGTTTTAAATGAACCAGTGGCGGAGATATGGGTAATCGGTACTACTAATTTGATTAAAAAACGGAGTACGGCCCTGAATAAAATCCTACAAATACCATTTTCGGATAGAGCATTCTATTCTGAAGAAAAAGTGTCTCTCGACATTTTTCGTATCTGTCGCACCGTTTGGCCGCAAACTTGATTTTTGTGATTTATTTCACTAAAATGTAATTTGGCCGTGGGCAATAGTCATAGTTGCATGAATTGTTTTATTATTATTTTTTAGTCTGAGATAAATAAAAATTATCAAAAATTAGATAAATTTAATAATTAACAAAAATAACCAACAAAAATGACAAATAAATTGATAGCTTGTCCATCATAGAAACTGTTCAACGTGGTGTCCATTTTTTTTTGCAATGCATAATTCGAATCTTCGCATCAAGGATCGAAGAGTATTTCTCAGATGGTAAGGAGTTATGGTAGCCATAGCGTTCTCTATTCTCGCATTCAATTCCTCCCTTGTATCCATGGAGCTTGCATAAAATTTTCCTTAATGTAACTCCAAGCAAAGAAATCTAAGGGTGACATATCTGGAGACCGCGCGGGCCAGGCTATCCACCCACCACGACCTATCCACCGTCTAGCGTAATTTGTATGTAGCCACTCTCTTACATTACGGGAATAATGTGCCGGACAACCATCCAAGTATGTTGCCTATTATAAATTGGGATATTTTCCAACATTTCATCATGGTTCGTCTCCAAAAAATTCAAAAAAGAATTTCCATTTAATCTATGTGGCAAAATGTAAGGACCTAAAACAATGTTGTTGTATAATCCCAGCCAAACATTAACAGAAAATTCTTGCTGGAAATTCCTTTGCCTAATTTCGCGAGGATTGCCAACGCTCGCGTTGCCTCGGTCTTTAAACAACCTCCTCGGCCAAAAAAGTGCACTTACGCATCTGGCAATGTAAATAACTATTTTTGTAATTTTAACATGATGTTTTGACGTTTAGGCGATGTTTTGGCGTTTCCTTGGGGTTTTGGTATTTTCTCGTCATTTAGCGATAAAGGTACTTAGACAAAATTTAATGTTTTGTGGTTAAATAAGTGCTAAATTTTAAAAAAATCAGAATTTTTCCATAGAAAGCGCACAAATTGGTCAAGATGTACAGGGCAGATAAAAAACACGACACTCTAAGAAAACTAAAATGGCGTTACTCTCTCATCATGCAGAATTCCACAGACCTATATGAATTTTCTCAAAAAAGGTGTAATATTTTATTTATATCTCTTGTAGGTACGTGAATTGAAAACTGAAAAAACTATCGTTAGAATAGAATTTATTTATGACTAACCCTATAAACTCTTGACCCTCTTTGCAGTATTTTACTAACGAAATATACACATTATCCACTATTTTAACAATACCGCCACGAAACTTACACACCCTGGAAAGAGCAGAATTAGCAAAAATTATATATAGGTTCATGTAGAATACGACGCAATAGGGAAGTCAAAAAGGCATTGCCCTCTCATCACGAAGAATCCAGCAGGTATTTTCCGGCAAAAATACTACTCCATCGAAAAATAAAATATCAACTTTAAACACGCTAAAAGAAGTATCCAGGACTTGAATATTTTTTCTAATAATTACCTCTGTTGGAAGATATTTTAGACTTCAGATAAATACACAAAATTTGACATAAAACGTCAAGTGGCAACGTAGAATTAAGTACAATAAAAACGCGACAAAGGTCAAAATATACTTTTAAACATTCCGAACTATACTTACCCTAATAATAATTTTCAAGTTAAAAAAAAAGGTCTGCCAACGCACGAACGGGTCGCATATTACTAAATCCCTAATCTAGAAACGAATGAATCTAAAACTTGATTAAAAAATACCTCTTTGGGCTTTATTAAGTAAAAATTATTATCAATAGAAAAATTTCGAAACGATAGACGAAAATTTACAAAAATTCATACCAACACACCGAATTTATTTTGTTACAGATTACACCTCCGATCATCGGTACTGCTGTTGCTGCTGCATTGTTTTCGATTCGTCTTGCGACTTCAACGAAAAAATCTAAATCGTACGTAAAAAATACTCCTTTTACCAGTGCTTTACTAATTATAAATTATTTTTTGGAAAAATGGATCTAAGCAAAATCAATTCAAGAGTTCTCTGCCACAAACACAACAGGTTGTGATCCAGTTACCTAAAGACATACCGTTTAAAATTTTGGGTGGAAAAATCGTCAAAGGAAAATTTGGAGAAAATGTACTGCTGCAGCTCGAGCAGGGTGCGGCTACCAAATCGAGTGACGCTAGACTTCACACCGCATCTGAGTGAGTTTGCGTCAAAGAAATTTTCAATAATCTACCGGGTGAAGAAGATCTGGAGAAGAGTCATCCAGCAGTTAAATTTGAAATTATAAAAAAATTAGTTTTGATTAAATAAATAAATAAATAAATAAACTCTTTAAAGTATAGTCCGACACACGAGAGTCCAATGAAAAACTCAGTCTAAGGGCCATCCGTATGTTATTAATGGGGGCATAGACTGAGTTTTTCATTGGACTTCTCTCGTGTGTCGGACTGTATAGTAGTGTCTTTATTTGGGTAATAATTATTTAAAACGACCACAGTTTTTGAATTCCTAATCCTGACTTACTGAATAGCTTGTCATACAATCTTAATTGCAATCACTCACGTTTGACGCACGGGCGCAATCACAACTCGGTCGTAATCGCATTGGGTGAATTTCAAGAAGGCGAGGCTCTTGAGAGAGTCTTCAAACCGGTAATACGAAAAATTAAAAAGATTCAAAGCAATACATCTTTGTTTAGTCTATATCTTCAATTCCTTCTTCTTCCTCCTCTTGCAGTTTATCTTTTTCTTTTGAAATATTTTCTACTAATTTTTTTGGGTTAGATTTTTGAATTACTAAACAGAGATGCATTGCAATGAATCTTTTTAAGTTTTCGAGTTACCGGTTTGAAGACTCTCTCAAGAGCCTCGCCTTCTTCAAATTCACCCAATGCGATTACGCCCGAGTTGCGATTACGCCCAAGTTGTGATTGCGCCCGTGCGTCAAACGTGCATAGAAAGTGTGTGGAACGTGCGTGCGTGCTTCAAATGTGCGCGAAACGTGAGCGCGTGCGTGAAACGTGAATCATCAAATAAGTGATTCATGGTGGTTCACACTTTTTGACAATGAATGATAAATATGGTCAACAAAAGAATGAAAACTATGCGGGAATGATTATTCGTACAAGTTAAAAATAAAAATTAATGGTTACAGTGCAGGCAGAATGACCTATAAAACATTTTTGAATCTCCTTTTGGGGTCTTTGAACTCACATTTTGGCAGGCAACCGCGATTTATTATTTATCGTGTGCTTTAAACGGCAGAAGATAACATTTAATTAGAAATTTTAAGGTAAAACGACAAAAACTATCTAAAAATATACCTTCTACGACAAAGTTTTCCATTGTGCAGTAATATACACCTATGGGACTGGATATTCAAAGGGTAAAAACCTGTTTTTTTTATATTTTTTGGCCCGGCTTTCCCGAAAGACAATTGGGGACCTCCACACAGAGCATTCTCTAGAATAAAAAAATTACAGTAAAAAGAAAATACGCGCGATAATTACCTGTTCCTGGCTTCAAAACCCAGGTACAGATCAAGGATGGTAAATGGGGTTCCCTCAGAAAATGAAGAAATTCTCGAAAAACCAACAAAACAAAACTAACCCTTTTTCTTTTGCGGTTGCCACGAACGATATCTAGGGACTCTATATATCTAGGGACTTTGCTCGATCGGCGCGGGGCGCCAAATTCGAATCCTTCAACGGCGCCACCCAAATCGAAAAAATGGCTCAAACGTCGGAACGGCTTTTCCGATTTAAGAGCGCTTCAGTAAGTATCGAAAACTGCTCTCGCTAGCTAAGGTCAATCAGAAACGTCACATATATACTTCATTTTTCAGAAGCGAGAGCAACTATAAACACCTAGGAGGTCTAACAGGGCCGGATTAGGCACTTATAACTTATAACAATAAAGTTAGTAGATTACAAAGGACAAATGGGTATTCAAATGATAATAATGTATACAACAATGAAAATAATGTTCATTGTTAATCTTTTACTCGACGGGGAGAAAAAAATTAATTTCATTTCTTAAGAAGTTTTATTGTGTAAACTGCCTTAGCAACTAAATATGCCTACATGTATTCTCAGAATTTGATATTGTTTGCCAAACTACTTTGGCCGGTAATTAAAGAATTAAATTAAAGAATAGAATGGGCTATTGGCGTATCCTGTTATCTTCTTTGATATGCGGAAAAAAGTCAAGTTAATTGATTAGTTTTCAGTCAAAATTTGTAATTATTTTCGTTATCTCTAACAGAGAAATCAATTCGGAAAACAAATAAATAATTTATCTAAAGCCCCACACTACTTTCCAAAATAGATGAAATGATCTGTAAGAATTGCTTTAGACTTAAAGACCCTGTTATGGTCCAGAATTCATTTCAGCAATATTATGTGGGTACAAAGTATGAATTTTATTGAACGCCCTGCCGCCGGACTATTATAATGCTGGGTCCTCCAGCTCAGGCTCTCGCGGTGCCGTCTCGATATCCCACGGAGAGCTCACGTGGTGTAAAACAGACGAAGAGGTTTCCTTGTGTGCAATATTCTTAGTGCCGGTCACGGCAGCCTTTGATCAGGCCAGCCGGCCGGTGGATTCGCCCGTAACGATACCATAAAGATGTTCGGGTGTCAAACAGGTATGTTTATGGTGTCGCGGTTCAATGACGTTATTGACCTTTCGCGTTCCAGACGCGCTGATGAAGACGCTCTTGTCGGACTTATGGATTTATAATGAGCTGGTCAAGCTATATACCCCGCAGTCACCATAATTGCAATTTATTTCTCTAATATACATTTCTATAAGTTAAGTTAATCAAGTCTGGTTAGAGAGTTTCACCACACAGATAGAAATACAATTCTTCATAGAAAAATATTTGTTGTTTGATCAAGAATTATTTGCCAGAAATAATATTTATTTCCGTAAAAACTATGTTATTTAAACGAAGATTTATTTTTTTCAATTAAAAAATAAGTGTTTTTTGGGTAAGGTATTTCATTTGTTTGACACATTATTGTTTAGTGGAAGCATATATTATTTTCCTGAAATAAGGTATTAATTGGTGCAAACAAGAATAATTTTTATTTATTGTTTATACCTTTTGGTTGTTCGGATCAACCACATTGATATTTGGTTTAAATTTGACCTTATTTGATTTAAATAATACTGCGTACCATTTTATAGCTATCTCACTCCAGAGAATGAAAGATAGAAAGAAAGAGAAAATATGGGAGGCATAGAGGGCGCACTCTAGTGTCGGCGTTCAGCGCTGTTCAGTGTCCGTGAAAGTAGTACCCGCCTGCAGTATCCCTGGAGGTTTTGTGCACGCAGTTTTATTATCATTTATAGTTGCCGAGTAGCCGAGTGTAGTGTGGTGTACTGTGTGTAGTGTGTATTGTGTTTTTCAACCTATTTTGTAAGTACACGCATAAACCATAATAGAAACAAATCTCAAAGAACCTACTTGAAATATATCATATAGACCACCTCTATGATGGTATGTTGGTATGTTTTGCATAGTTTGTTTTTATACCAAATAAAGTTTATTTTAATTGTATTTAAATAAATATTTTTATAGCATTATAATTGATCGTGTTTTTCTAATCCACTTCCCATCTTTATGAATCGAGTAAACTTAATGTTTTTTATTTGAATGGGCAAAAACTGAAATTTGTAAATAATGATAAAGATAAAGGTTGCTTTACTTTAAATAAATATTATTTTATTTGAGTGAATACCCTGAATGGGTAATTCAACCCACCACAGTTGTTTGGCGCAACTTTCTTAATTTTTTAAATAGAATAAATGTTTTTTAACATTATATATTTGTTCCTTCGAAATATATCATTTATTCAATTCAAATCATTTGTATCTCCATGGGATTAAAAATTAATTTCTTCCAAATAATATTTTATTTGTCCCAAATTAAATGCTGTTTTTAAATTAAAACAAACCAAATGTTTTATTCAAAGTCAGTCTAGGGTTCGCCGTATACAAGCATCAAATTTGTTTGAGTTAAATAAATTTTATTTGATTCAAGTATCTCTTTCTATCTGTGCAGTATTCTTAAATTGAAGAATAAACGGATTGCTCCGTTATGACATGTCGACATCAGCATTTCAGATTAGAGAACATATTAATAACTGAGGCACTTCAGCAAAGGCCATGCTTTTGATGTTGTTGATAACACATTATCGGAAATTGGAGTGTGCAAGTAGGTACTTTAAGTTGATTATGTCAGACTATGATTGTAAATTACAGTAATAAGATGGACAATTTCAATCAGCAAATGAAATATCTTAAACTTATTGGGTACCAGAAATGGCGATAATTTACATGATGAGCTGCTAGAATAGGGATAAAATATAAATGCCATCGCGGTGTTGTATTTCATCATAAAAAATTTCGGCCTATTATAGTTTTATTCATTTTAAAATGATCCATCTGGTACCTTGTGTTCCTAATAAGAATTTATTGGTAATTTTTAAGAACTTTTTTTTATAAAAACATTTAATTTTTGCATGCCGCGGAAAAACGTAAATTCCAATTTAAGGGCTAGTGACATAATACTAAGATTATATGGATGAGCATTTTTATGAAGGTACACTCTTTATGCAAATAAAAAAAATAAAGAATAAGATTATTATAATAAGCGAAATAAAATAAAAAACAAACCACGCTTAAAACTTCCTGAATAATTCGAGAATAGAGGCAATATAGACATAAATTTATATAAAAATGACCCCAAGAAATTTTAGGAAACTATAATAAGTGCTGTAAATGAGCACATAAAAAGATTGCAAAATAAACAAACAACTTTTTCATGACCAATTGTCTCGCAGATCATTTCTCAGGAATAGGCTAACAGTATTAAAACATGTAACACAATACAAACGAAATTAGAAATGCACAACAACCCAATATTCCTATATACCTACTATGTCAGAAGATGAGTTAATACAACAACAAAATTCCTTCTTCCTTAGACCTCAAGCAAGCACTCGACACAGTGGCACACCGAAACCTTTTAGAAAAATTATATTTCATAAAAATACGAGCAATAATAATTATTGTATTTACATTTCTTGACAGTTACCTGATAAATAGAATAATTATTAAAGTTAAAGTTAGCAACGTGTTGAGCGATGAGAGGAGTGAAGATTTCGGGGTGTCATAGGGGACAGTGTTGGGGTCTCCACGTTTCTCAGTCTATGTTAACACATTCAGGACAGTATATGCCGACACAGTAATTCTAGTAAAAGTATCAATGAAGGTAGCCGTGTATACACTATATAAAATGAGAGAAGTTTTTTATGTGTATTAAGTGTATATTTAGTAAAGAATTTTTCGACGCAAAGCGCTTTCGGCTTACGCCATCCTCAGTGCGTACCTGTAAGTAAGTATATAAATATGAACGAGTTGAAACATTTTTAAACAAATTTGATGTGACTTGGATAAAATAGAAATTAACACGTATCTCGCTATAAAATAGTACATCTAGATATTGGTGGATCTTTGTCTACATATTAAAAAAAATTTTAGTAATCACAGGACATTGTTAAAACAACATTTTTATTTAAGGTTATAAATGAGAATAGACATCCCGTCCAACAACCGAGTGTATGGAAAACTGGAGTGAAGTTATAACAAAGTATACGAGGGGAGTCAGAATAGATATTCAAGAAACCAAGCACATACTGAACATTAAGTTAATTTTAACGTTGATTCAACCAAAGCTGAAAGAACTTTTGTATTATTAAATTAAATGGATCAAATTGATAATTTTCCTTATTTTATATAAAAGAAAAAAAAATTTTTAATTTTTTTTTTAATTTTTTGGAAACCGACAAAGGTGTGGGTTGATTACTATGTTATAATTAGAAATTGAGGCAATTATGAATTAAATCATGTTCACAAATATGGATTAAAGAATTTAAGGTAGTATAACTTTAAAGGTTACACATGGAAAGATAAGAGCTAGTATTAAGGAGGCGTGGAGACTAATCTAAAAGACGTCTGTGTAAAGGGATAAATGATCTATTTAAGTTAACTTGTGAATTCAAGCAAAGGTATTGAGCGACATTTTCTTTCTTATTTCTAGGTCCATGAAATCTAATCTGTTGAATTTTTGAATTTTTTTGAGGAGATATTGTGTATAATAGTTGCATTTTTATTAGGGCTGAAGTTGTGTCGAGAAAACTCTATATGATGTCCAAAGGCTGAATTCTGAGGTTTATGTAGATGTTCAGAGACCCGAACTTTAAGAGGTCTGCAAGTTCTGCCGATGCATGTGCTATCACATTCATTGCAAGAGAGTTTGTATATACCGCTCTTGGAAAGTGTGTCTATCTTGTCTTTGCTGTTTATAAGGGCCTGATCAAGGCTGTTTTTTGATTTAATAATAATAATAACGAGTTAAAAACGAGTTGCCCATAACAGACCGGACCTTATAATAGTTGATAAAATTTCTAGGCAGACCACTCTGATTGATGTGGCCATCCCGAACAACAACAACCTGCGTGTGAAGCAAGTCGAGAAGATCGCGAAGTACAGAGATTTAGAAGAACGAATTAGAAGGCAATGGGAAATGGAGAACGTCCAGACGATTCCAATCATCATGTCAACAACTGGTGTTATACCAAAAAGTTTGCTGAGAAACATAAAAGAGCTGGGTCTAACTGATAGTCTTTACAGGTCCATGCAGAAAGCGGTACTACTTGCGACAGCCCGAACCGTCAGGAAATTCATGGGCAGTGCAGGAACGTCCAACAACATCAATGTCACCTAAGGCCCGATAACATGGCAAGGGTCTCGTCCGAGCCAGATCCTTATGGTATCCGGGATACCCGGGATCTGAGTGAATGTTCCCAGTAGAGGGAGTGCGAATGCCTTTTGGCTAAGTCGATATAATAATAATAATAATAATAATAATAATGATTTGAAAGAGACCATCACTTACTTACAGGTACGCACTGAGGATGGCGTAAGCCGAAAGCGCTTTTCGTCGAAAAATTCTTAACTAAATATTCACTTAATACACATAAAACACTTCTCTCATTCTAGTAAAAGACACAACTACTACTATACATTTGCAGGATCTGAGGGAAGTATTTCTTTGGTAAAAAAGTGGCTGGATAGTAGTGATTAAATATAAAGGTGTTGTCAAAAACGATCACATAACGTATACAGAGACATTTTATTTTTACTTTATATTTATACAAATAACTTTTGAACGAATCGAAATATTTGCACGAAATTTGGTAACTTTGGTTTTTCCGGGGCGAGGAATTCAAGTATATTAGCATAGCTTTTATGTGATTCGTAAGGAGAGCGAACGGCACCTTGACGTGTTTTAAAATGTAAACTTTTCGAGTATAGGTGTAGTCTTTTTGTGACATAAATATGTTGTCCTCTACGGTTCTTATGCGAAAAATATGTACTTTGTGGACCTCTAGGAGTTACCGTTTTCGGGATATTTGCACTTTAAAATATTCATCTAACAAACAATAGTATTTCTGTCAAAGCTGGCATACATTCATAGTAAGTTTTGAATATCACAAACAACAGTAAAACGCTTTTAATTAAGTAAATTGTTTCTTATTTAAAAAACCATTTTCAACTTTTTATTAATTTTGTCACTATACTCACCAATAATATGTGAATTTTTAATTTTGTATGATGACCAAAGTAATAAAACATTTAAAAATGGTTTATGCAATAACAAGCAATATTTGAATTTCTCTTCTTTCAAACAACATTTCCCAAATATTTCGATTTGTTCGAAAGTTATTTGGCACCCTTCTCTCTTTTAAGGTAAGCAGTTTGACCCCTACCTTTAACCGTCTTAGTGTCGATCATCTTTAAGCCTTAGAAGTATGTACACTGTTTTTTGAAACACCCTGTATATATTTTTTTTCTGTGACTGCTCACAACCAACATGAGAACTTGTTTCTAATAATACACTCGGCAAATTGTCAAAAATATCCATGTAGTTGCCGATTAAAAAAAGCATCAAACGGTGTTAAATATTTACTAGTGTACCTTGGCAAATACCTTATTAGGTATGGGATGGACATATTAGTTAGGTATGTGTCGAACAAAATAAGCAAAATAATCATTAAAAATTCTACTGAACAAAAAACGTAGGAAGGCTATAAGTGGCTCACTCAGAAGGCTATTTCTTGAAAGAAAGATCGGTGGCGGGTGCAACCGATAGTCCGGGCGCCCTTCTTTTGTCATAATGAAAGTTGCTGTCCATGGCCATGTACGAAAACTATGGACAAAAATCGATGAAATTCAACATTTTTAAACCGCTGTAACTTTTTTATTTTTCACACTAGAATTAATGGGGATGTACACGAAACGGGAACTGTTTAGATATTCTTAAATTTTTCGTATATGTTTCTTACGAGAAAAATCGAAAATCCTCTTGTTTATAAATTTGCCTTATAAAAACCACGGTGGCTTTGAGATCATATAATATAATAATAATTCTCACCCTCACAATACTCCAAACTAGGAGTACCCCGGAAGCAACTGAATGCTTGTGCGAGAGAGGGGGCCCTGGCAATTAATATTATTTTGTCTTCGTTGCCATTTGCGGCAAGGGCCGACTTTTCCCGATAGGACTAGGATAGCATTTACTTAAGCACTACGGAAAACTCTAGAAAACCGTCATAGTCCCTGTGAATGGAAGACAATTTTATTAAATCACACAAATAAAGCTATTGATAAGGAGCAATACCGTGAATCCACATTTTTGTCCAGCGCTTGTGGCCATCAGCGGTTTTTTATTTAGATCAAGAATTGCATGCAATTGCACATGCACAGTCTACCTTGACCTCGATTCGAACCAAGATCGATCAGAGGCAGAAAAACATGCAATGTAAATAGTTAGCAATGCTCCAAACATCGGCCCTTAAATAGTATAAATATATGTTTGACAAAATAATAATTATTTGTTTTCTTCATGTTATCACTGAAGCTAACAATAACGTCCCAGGTAGTTTTAAGCAGAATTTCTTTTAAAGGCGTTATTTTTTCTCTAATCATTTTTAGCAATACCTACTGTTAATTTCCCTTTTTCATTATTCTGCTGTGATTGTAAACAGGGTCAAATCTTTTAAGATTTGTTAGTTTTATTAAATCGCTCCTTACAAGCAACCCCGAGTGAACAAAATTATGGTCTGATTTATGCATTTTTCATAAAGAAAATTTTGACGAAAAATAGACAAAAATTATTCAGATATGTCCCCCTACTATCTACATTGCGTCATGCGCTTGACACGGTAGAGTTAGACTTAGTCTGAGGGAGAGAGAGGGATATTTTTATGGTGTCAGGGGAAGTTGTGGGCCTTCATTAAGAAGGCCAGTATCCTGGCTGCCATGTGACGTTGGCTCTGGGGGCACAACAGGCCCATACGGTGGCCTACGTGCTGGGCCCACCCGGGCGACCACCCCTACCTAGAATTAGAACGTTATCTTAAAGGTTTGGTCGATATATAAAAGAACGAAATTTTGCTGGGAGATTTTAAGAAATATTTTAAATATAAAAATGTAGAAAACGTATATAATTTGCAATAGTAAACGGTGCTGGATTCAAGCAAATTATAAGCCCGTCTACAAAAACTAGTAACAAACCACATGCACTTTAACAATTTTTTTTACTAACGATCATGGTTTAGACGAAGAGCCAAGAGAATGTTACAGAATATACCAACAACGCATAAGAATTTAATTTACCTTGATACCACCATGTAGTCTTTAAGAACGGCATTGCAATATCAGGTATGGACTCATTTTTGTCTTTACTTTTGCTGTTTATTTTACTTACATGTAGGTAGATATATGTGTATATTAGATACTTTGCTAAATGAATGATTTACTTATTACTTATTAGTAATTTACACACGACCGTTGCAGTCTTCTGCGAAAAACAGGTATAGGTAGTGATGAATTTATTTATATTATTTAGCGGTAGTAAGGGGAGCTCAGTGAGATTGCCAAGAAACTACTGAGGTAGTAGGGAAACTCAACAGAAACTCTACCGTTAATAAGCTTTCACGCGACCATTCAGAACGTTTGTTAACATTTTTTAAGTAGTATTTAGAATAATAGTTTCTTTTCTAACAAAAAAATTTTGCGAATCTGTTGCTTTAGAAACAATCTAAATGAAAAATGTATTTGTGACCACGTCACATTATTATTGTTCTTAAAATATGTCACAGAGTATTATACATGACTCTATTGCTTAATGATGTTGTTACGTTTAGGCACATTATTAACGCAATATATTATTATCCACTACTTATTTACCGCTTGGCCGAAAGATTCAAGATAAATTACGGGAACAAACAAAAACTAGAACAAAACCGTGACTGGTCAATTAGTCACTCACCGCGCCAAAACTCGGAGCCTAATTGAAATTTTTTTTCAACGTAACTCGTTTGTTATGGATTATCGACAGAGCAGGGTATTTTAGTGGAGATATGCCAATATGGCGCGCAATCAATATGCTGTCGCGATCGGTTGATGAGTAAGGTGTGTTGACAATCCAATACTGCATTAATCCATTAATACACATCAGCCTAATAACCTCGTAGAATAAGCTGCCATGCAGAGATTATGCGGTCGGCAACGCAATACCTCCGATCAAATTTTTGTTTTAAAAAAAGTCATTTGCTAATGCACGAACGCCAGCGGCAGCATCTTTCAAGGACTGAACTAAAGAATTTGAGACAAAAAGACGAGTTTATAAAAGATAAACTTTTTTTTTCTCCCCC
Source organism: Pseudeuparius sepicola (assembly GCA_963920635.1). NCBI lineage: Eukaryota > Metazoa > Arthropoda > Insecta > Coleoptera > Anthribidae > Pseudeuparius > Pseudeuparius sepicola. Next base: position 28,707,155 of record OY987305.1, read on the forward strand.
AGTATGGGCGGGGAACAAAAATTCAAAAATATAATTTATGACCACCTAGACTCGCCTTAAATTATGTTCATCTTTTAATTGGACGGAAATTGTTGTTGACGTCAAGACTTGAAATGTTTTGGATCAAAGGAACGCGAAAATACAATTTCATGGCCTTTTAGTTATACGTAGATTTATATGGGTTATACATGAGAATAAAGTTATATGGGGTGTTCTGTAATGATGTACAAATATTTGGAGGAAGTATTGTACAGGAAGTCTCCCTTGCAAAAGTTATTCAAGTTTTTAAAAGGGACCAACAATTTGGTTTTGATTTTTTTTCTCAAAAACGGTTGAATCTAGGAACTTAAATTTTGGGACACGGTACCAGCAATTTAGTATTCACTTTACGATAAAATTACTTTTTGCACCCTATGTATCCTAAGGGTAGAATCCCGAAATACCTTTTCGTCTTTTCTATATACAAAACTTTTTTGTAATTTGCTTTATTTTTAGACGAGCATTTATTTTTGTAGATTTTAACATATCTATAGGTATTTTGCGATAAAATATAAACTCCTACCAAATAAAAACAGAATTATTCACCCCTTTTCGGTGTAGAAAAGGGGTGATTAACATTTTCTTCCAGAAATCGGATCGGTTATCACCACCTCTGGGCCTATACTAAAAAAATTACAACCGACATCGACAGTGTACAGTTTTAGAACTGAGTAACTGCTTCCTGGGCTAATTGCCTAGTAGCACAAGGGCTTCAAAGTAATGGAAAGTTGATAGATGTTGTATATATAGGAAGGATCTTCGCTGATCTCAAAACAGTTAGGTACTTTAAAAATGTAATATATTGTTATCTAATCTAAAGGCAGCTTTCATTTATTCACCAAGGAATATAATAATTAAAGACAAAATAATATAAAATTATGTCTGAAATTACTATCAGTATTCTTATTTTTAAAATCGACGAACAAAAATACACGCTCCGTATAAATTATCACATCACTAGTATCATTTATTACAACCAGAGCTGGGCCTAGTATAAAAAAACTCGAGTAGTGAGTACAAGTAGGTGCAAAATATCTACCCTTACAGTGTGACCTCCGATTAGTGTTCAGTGGGGAAGAACACATGATTTTTACTTTTTTTTTAAAGTTACTTTTTCTTGTTAAAATAATTAGGCTGCAAAAATAAAGTGTAGATTTAAATATATACTGTGCTCAAAAAATTTAAAAAATATGAAGGCACTCAAGAGTAACAACAAACTCATTTTCGGTTTTATCGGAAGAGTTATAAAGAAGAAATATTCGCTAACTGACACTAATGTAAGATATGATATTCCTATTGATATCATTGCCAAACAAGAAAGCAGAGTATATGGCATTTTAACTTTTGATTTTATAACTAAACAAAATAGAAACAAATTTAACTTTGTGACCAAAAAAACTCTTCGGGGGTAATACTACGGTGAGTGCTTAAAATTACAGATACTTTTTCATGGTTACCTGTTTTTAGAAAATATGTAAGAGATTATGACATCAGACATAATATACAGGATGTTGCTAAAAGTGATTTCAAAAATTACCCTTTTCCAACAAATTCTGAAGTTGAATCTTAACAGGGAATATTAGTACCTATGTAATGAATATACGGAAAGTAGGTATATATCATTTCTGGCTTCTGGTTTGAATGGAAGTGAGCATCACTTGGCTTGGCTTTTTTAGGTTATCTTTCTTCTCCCAATTCCAACCATAATATAATACAGTTTTATAAGTTATCTCTAACAATATATTTTTAGCATTCCATGCAAAGATGTAAATGTATCATATTTGACGAAATTTATCAAAAAATGAAAATTTGCTATTTGGTTATTGTTATATAGATAACCATATAAACTGTATATGGTTGGAATTGGAAGAAAAAAGGCACCTAAAAAGCCAAAAGATACAGTGTGTCTCAAAATCTGACCAAGTGATGCTCACTTTCGGTTAAACCGGAAGTCAGAAAAGAGAACCGCTAATTTCTTGTTGCTCTCCGTATATTCATTTTCAATATTCCGTGTTAAAATTCAATTTAACAGTATTTTCTTAGAAATGGGTATTTTTAAATAACTGTTTAAAGACAACCTGTATATTAAGTTTGACGTAATATTCATATTCTTTGGAAAATTGTACACAAGTTTAATTTTGAACAACCAATTATTATTTATCTTTAAAATTATGGAGAAAATTGGGTTTATCACGTTAAATGGGACACCCTGTACTTTACATGTCCGAGGATAAGGTAACAAAGCAAAACCTGTTATAATTTAAGTTTTTGAAAGAAATCTTACTACCTAGTATAAATATTGACTAAACGATTAAGATTTGGAGACTTAACTTTGATATTCAGAGTGTATTTAAAATACAGATTTGTAAATTCTGTAATTATTGACATTGGTTAAGGAATGAATAAGGTTTGTTTCCAATATTTCTTGTCGCCCGTCACTCGAAGCAAAAATGTACCTACTACTTGATTAGAATTGGTAGGTACTTAAAATATGAAAAGCCTGAAAGGTAAGAAAACGTTTGATTAGAATTAGATACAGTTATTATTCATCCAATACGTTTGGTGATACATACTTTCAGATGTCCCTTTGTTGCATTCAAGAAGACTTTCTAGTCTCATTAGCCGCATTCTATGTATAGATAATAAATTGGAAGCAAAATCACCGCATACCTACCTAATTCTTGCCCACAAGAAATTTGTATTTTATAGTATTTTTTGGAAACTGAAAAACTTATTTACATTTATCTTCATCTAATTTATTTACATTAAAATATCTAATATGGTATACATCTTCGAATTTGCTTTAGTACATTGTTAGTTGAATCACCTTGCATATAAATATTCAATACAAACTAGTTTTAAAAAATAAACAAAATTAATGTACTTATAAAAAATGATCGTTCTTACTTGGAACCTATCTATCTGTTTTTACAGGGGCGGCTCGTGCAGTGGGGCCACGGTGCCATGGATCTACCACCGACCATGCCGTCATCGACCCTAGTTTACACAAATTCACATTAACAATTTTGCACTCCTAAAATAAACTTCCTGACATTTACTTACCGTGCGAACTGGCAACGGCGGCAGCGCAGCACGCCAACTGGCGACGCAACGGCGCGGGCGGCACGTATTCTACTACGTGAGCCAGCCGCCGGGAGGCATTTAAACATTCCGATATAGATTTCGGCACCCGTTGAAATTTCATTGGCCAGTTAAAATTTCCTGACCAATGATTACGGAGTGCCGAATACGATACGGAATGTTGAAAAGGTGCTCAAATGCAGTATGGAATGTTACAACGTTGCATCACGTAGTCGGCATTCAAATAATACATTATTACATTTGTTTCGTAAAAATATGGTAGTACCTATACAGGGTGTCCATGTTGTGCGATAACGGACGATATCAGCTTACAGGGTGATGCTAGAAAAAAATTTAAATAGAAAGTTATTTGATGCTCTAAGGTGCATCACACAAAAATATTTTTGAATATACAGGGTGTTTCAAACCTAAATACAATAATTTTAACCACATGCTCAGAAAGGTGTCTAAATGCGGAAAATCGAAAAAAAAAATTTTTCGGAAATATTTTAGAAATAATTAAGGTAAAGGACCCAGTAGCTGGCAAGTCTCCAATAGTTGACAGCTTTACCAACATCTCGATAAAATAAGACTTTGTCTGCAATAAACTCCACTAAAACATGCCTATAAGACAACTGGCTACATCTTTTAGCCAATGTACAATTTTAGCCTTGACAGTACTTTTCCCGCCAAAATGGTGCCATGTTGTATTAACAGGTGCATATTGTTGTGAACTTAAATACTGTTTTTTAGTAAAAGTGTTAAGAAATCTCGAGTGGAAAAGTTGTGATAGCCAAGGTATGTATCATATTTTTATGATGAGTAAAATTCAGCTTATAGTAGAAAGGAAAAGTGACTGTTTGCTGTAGTTGTTTACCTTTAATTTGTTGGAGGTTAGGTTTTTCAGGAGGTTGTCAAGTATTGGTTCCAAAATATAATGTGGCTCCAAAAGCTGACAGGGGTGTCAACTTTTGGTTCCAAGGCGGTTTATATTATTTGAATTTGTTTTTATCTCTTTTCATCCCTCTTAAAATACATTATTCATAAATGTGACTTTTGCAATTCTAACGTGCCGACATCCAATAGCTGATACCCCCTGTCAGGTTTTGGTGCTTGATATGTCAACTTTTGATCCTTTCAGGTCTTGAAGGTGGAAGAAATGGCTACTCCAAAGAAAAAAACTCTTAAAAAGTGCACAGAAGAGAGTATGCTTTCGGCATTGGAAGATTGTGACAGGGGATTATCAGTAGCTGCATCGGCAAAAAAAAACATGGTGTACCCAGAATTACATCACTTTATAAAACAAATGGGAAATATCCTAGAACTTCGAAAATGGGTCCAGAATCCTATCTCAACAAAGAGGAGGAAGGAATTCTTTGCGATTGGATAATTAATACCGCAAAGGCAGGGTTTCCAATTAGCAAAAATCAGCTACTAGACAGCGTGCAACAACTCATCACAGAACTGAAGCGGCCCACCCCTTTTAAAAACAACCGACCAAGCAAAAAATGGTGTGCACTTTTTTTTAAAGAGAAATCTCCAAATTTCGCTAAGGACACCACAAAATCTAACAAATTCCAGAGCTTCCGTCACTCAACAACGGCTTGGTGCTTGGTTCCAAGAGGTTTTTGAATACTTGCAGAATTCCAACCACAACAATATTCTCAATTACCCTGCACGAGTTTTCAACTGTGATGAAGCAGCCTTTTTCCTTAATCCCAAGGAGGATAAAGTGTTAGCCAAAAAAGGAGAGAAAAACATATACCACGTTGTTAATAATGATGAAAAAGAATGCCTATCAGTTCTTGTCGCCCGAAATGAGCCGGGGATATGCCCCCACCTATGATTTTATTTAGGTATGAACGAATTCCCAAAGACGTTGCCTTCAGTGTTCCAGAATCATGGGGCATTGGAAAATCGGACTCGGGGTGGATGACGGGGGAGACCTTCTACGAGTTTATAGCAAATATATTTTACCCATGGCTTATAGAGAAACAAATCGAGTTGCTAGTAATCTTATTTATAGACGGTCATGCATCGCACCTTACACTTCATACCAGCCGTTTTTGTGAACAACATAGGATTATTTTAGTAGCCCTCTACCCAAACGCGACGCATTTAATACAGCCTGAAGGGTGGTTGGAGAGAAAACACCAGAAAAGTTAGGCAGTCATAGTCCATATATAAAAAAGATTGATTTTGCAAATCTTTTGAAATATACTATGGACGAAAGGCTCAATCCTAATATCCTGAAAAATGGTTTTAGGAAATGTGGTCTATGTCCATGGAACCCTCAAGAAGTGCAGTTACAAAACGATTACATTAAAAGGGATAATGAAAAAAAAGCAGATTTTGCTGAACTTCAAAAATTTTAAGAACGAATGAAGTTTTTGGAGACCCAAATAGATAAAGATAAAATTAACACGTTTAGAAAAATGGAAAGATGGGAAGGTGCAGTAGAGGACATATCTCTTTTTCAAATTTATAAAAAAATTTAGGATAAAGTAAAAAGTTGAGGAAGGAAGCATGAGGAGAAGATTTGAAAACTAGTGCATGCGTCGACCAAGCCGAAAACGACCCAGAGAACAAAGAAAGTGAGAATTCAGTAACAAAGGACAAAATATTAGAAATTGATACACAAAACGACAAACAATCATCGACAATAACTTATGTAAATAGTGAACAACCGACGACCTCTCAAGAAACAACACCAATTAAAATAATTAGTAATATTTTGATACAAAGGGCCAACTCAAAAAATGTATCTCCTAGTGAACATCAGAACGAAGAACCGATGATGGCTCAGGAAAGAACACCTTTAAAAATAATTAGCGATAATTTATTACAAAACCAAAAGCAAAACTCCAAAGAAGACAAAACTATACCATCTCCTTTTAAGAGAGCACTTATATGGCCAGAGTCGAAGCCGGCCAAAAAAAATAGAGCAGTAAAAGAAAAAATTCCATCGGTAGTAACTTCCAAAGCATGGCAGGAGTATCACGAATCGAAAGAGAGAGAAAAAGGAGGCAGAAGAACAAAAGATAAAGAAAGCCGAGGAACGACAAAAAAAGAGAGAACTACAGATCAAATGAAAAGAACAGAAAAAGGCAGCCAAAGATAACAAGACAAAAGCTAAGAAACATTTATCAAAAAGTCGAACCTACAGGTATTCTTTTTCATCGGATTCTGACACGTCTGAATCTTGGAAGTCTTCCGGAAGCAGCGATGAAATGCAGGATGATAATATGGATGAAAATGGCAATGACGAAGAACATCATTAGTTGACATTTGTAACCTGGACACAGTCGAGGACACAGTATTCAAGGAGAGTGATTATGTTTTAGTCGAGTTTCCTGGAAAAAAGCGACAGCACAGATATGTCTGTGTTATTCAAAGACTGTTGTCGCAGAGCGAAGCAGAAGTTGTCGCAATGAAAACATGTGAAAATACAGAGTTCTTTAAACTAAATGAAGATGACGTAAGCATAATTTCTTTTACACATATAATAAAAAAACTTATGTTTACAGATATGCTTATATGCGGAGATCGTTTAAAATATAAATTCAAAGAGGCATTATCTGTTGATGGCTAGTTTTTCTATCATTATCATAGTTCTTTGTATGTTCATCAACATTTTACCAAAGAGTTGAGTTTTATTTTGTATATTTACGGATATTTGTATATTGTATATGTTTTACCAAAGTTAGGTTAATGTTTGTATGGTAATATATGTATCATTTAACCAGTATTCTAGATTTTCTCTTATATTTTTATCTAAAAACAAGGTATCAACCAATGGATCTAACACTGTTAGCTAATGGTATTAAAGAAAATCCATATAAAATTTTTGTTTAATCGCGTTCTTTAAAAATTAATTAATTATTTGACAATGACAAACACTAACAAATATTCATATTTTGATATGGCTGTAAACTACTTACTTTAAATTAATAAATAAAATAATTTTGGCTGAAATGTCAGCTTTTGGTTCAAAATGTTGTCAAGAAATGGGTATACCCAAATTTTCATAGGTTGGGTATTTTACACTAATTCAAAAAATGATGATATTTTTCTAATACTAATTAAACAAGGTATTTTTACGATTGTAATGGGTACATAAACACCATGAGACATATCAACATCATATTACTTTTCTCTAAAAAATTTAATAAATAAGTGAAAAATCATATTGATTCTGACATTTTCCTTAACTCGTCAGCCACTGGGTCCTTTACCTTAAATAATTTTAATATATTTCCCCTAACGAGCCGCTCAGTTTTATTATCGGGTAGACGCGTACCCAAGGCGCCAGGGGGAGGCAAATTCGTTTCAGGTCTTCCTTACGACTTGCCAGATCGCGGGGCCAGGCAACGAAAAACTCAATATTTTTTTATCTTTTCAACGTATCTATTGATTGATTGATTGATTGATTAATGTGCCTACCTTTTATTAGCCTATAGGATAATAATCGCTGATAGCAAATGAACGGTGGTTTAAAAACTATCCTCCTCTGGTAACACCTCGGTAAGACACGCACTCACATTCGGACTTGCCACATTATCACAAAGCTCCCGGTTTCGAAAAGAAAGTTAGGCGGCACGGCAGCGCCCGGACGATATGGTACTGCGGTTTTCCACGGCGTCGACCGACGGAATTTAGACCTCAACTCGCCCTGCGTCCGAGGGGAATAATTGTAGTACCTTCTCCGCGTGGCGCGTTGGCGCGTACCTTTCCGCGTTGTTGGTTTCTTGGTTTCTGATGGACGACTGTCCTGCGCGGTCGCGCTCTGCGCTCCCTCTCGATGTAGCGACTGTCGTTTTGCTCGCGGTGCGACCGACGTTTCCGATACAGTTCATTCATTGTCTGATTTTTTACTACTAACTAGATTTATTATTTATGTATTTATTACTATGTACAGTGAGTATGTCCTATAATCTTTAGCAAACAAAAAATAAAGGCACAAAACACGGCGCTTACTTAAGGTTTTATGTTTTAAAAGGCGACACGATAACAACTAAAAACTAAACTGGCATACGGCAGATAGATACATGATCGCCCCCTCTCCTGCTGCGCGGAAGGGCCGCCTCCACCGCCTGATTTCATTAGTTTAATTGAATTGGCCTTTCATAAATGCATAAATGGTAAAATTACTTAAAAGTACTTAAAATCGGGAAATACCAGCTAAAACCGGCAACATTGCACGTCGCCCAATAATGTAGCTGCTGGCCGGCCCACTTCGCGGACGTTACCTCGCCAGCGGTCGTTATTGTTTGTAAAAAATAGCTTCCTTAAAAAAATTTCTGGCTTTATTATTGACTTTTAATTTTTTTTAGTTGCGGATTCGTATTAAGCTCAATTTTCTCCACATGTGGTTAAAATTCTTGTATTTAGGTCTGAAACACCCTGTACAGGGTGCTCCATAAATTGGGGTACGAGACACAACTTTGTTATTTTAAATGGAACGCCCCATATTTTATTACACTTCTGGATTGTACTAAGAACTCTACACACTTTTTGTTAAGCATTTCCTATACCAAAATTCAACCGTTTTTGGGATATTTATTGTTTTTTTTTCAAAAAATCGCCGTTTGCACGTGTCAATAAAATCAAGCATATTTCATTTACCCGAAATCTTAAAAACAAATTTTTTTTGCAGGTTATTAGTCCATAGATTCACTTACTGTAGGTATGCCCTTATGAAGATATGATAAAATTCTACAGGGTGTTCGCAATAATGTACACAAAACCAGAAACTTCAAACAACCATATTTTATTTTTTGTTCAAATGGAATGCCCCATATTTTTTTATCTTAAAATTTTCAAAAAATGATAATCTTTCTTTTTTATTAAGCATATCCTATACCTTACTGTAATAGTTATATTTATGTATATTTCCCCTTAAAATCCACAATATTCGCGTTTCGATTAGAAAAATGTTTGCTTAGTTGGCCATGGAAACAATAATTTCACAAAAATAACACAATATGACAATAATAATGTATTGAACCCAAAAACAAACCTTTTATTAAACACAACAAATAGGTAGTAGACGAATCGAGAAACAAACGTTTTAATAAATGCAACAAATAATAAACTACTAAAACTAATCAAAGAATTGACTAAATAAACAAGGAAATAAGTAGGGGAACGGGAGGCAAAATGGCACCTTTAAGAAATTTGGTCAGTTTTCAAACTATATGAACTTTATTTGGAAAATAAAATTAAGTCTACGTATACCTCGAATTGGCTAAAAGTTAACCTCAACGGACAAAAAAAATAAAAGAAAAAATAACTCGCTTGGTCCATTTTGCCTGCTTCCGAAGGCAAAACGGCACCTCTATGAAGGTAAAACGGACCTGGTTAAAAGTGCCTTATTTGAACACATTTTACATAAAAAAATGATTCATCCTGTTTGTCTTCGACTCCAGAGCAAGAGGGATGTGCTATATACACAAAAGTGTAGGTTAGAAGGGGGTATAAAGCGCACAAGGGTAAGTTAGACGAGGGTAGAAAACACACAAGTTTAGGTTAGACGAGGGTAGAAACACACACAAGGTTAGATTAACAGGAGGTACAAAACACACACGGGCAAGTTAGACGGGGCTAAAAAACACATAAGGGTAGGTTAGACGGGGGGTATAAAACACATATGGGTAGGTTAGATGGCGGTAAAAGGGGGCGTGGTCTAAACGTGACACCACAAAAGTGGAGGGGTGCAAAATAAGTGGGGAGTGTGTTTCAGAACTCTCTAACTATCCCTACTGGAAGTAGTTAAGTTTAGAGGGTTTTGGACCATCTCTGTGATCCCCCACTCTTTTTGTGACATCATATCTAATCCCCGTCCACACACTGCCACACCACAACACGTAAGCCCCATCCCAGCAAGCACCTTTTGTACAGCCTCTCTCATGGACATATTACTTTATTTATGCCTCTCTGACTTTCCCTTGTAGTTACTGATGACCTTAAATGTACCAGGGGACAAAATGGACTGCTAGAAAGCAAAACGGTCCAGGTGGTCCATTTTGCCCGGTCCGTTTTGCCTTTATGTAGGCTCGAACAAAACAGGTGCGTTTCCAGGTTATGTCAACTCAAAGTTAAATAACAAAAGAATATCTTGGATAGCGGAAATACTACTCCATCTAAGGATAACTTCACTAATCCTGGTTGTGTATGACAAAGGAAACTGCAGGTCGCTTGAAAATGCCTAATTTTACATAACTTTTTATTAGAAATGACTTACTTTGCCAGCAGAGCACCCTTTGCTTTCGCCGACCACTGGTTTACTGTCCAAGATTGCCTATTGGTAGTGTAATCTATATACACTATCAAGCGACAGATGGAGCTGTAGCCACACGAAATAAATACATGGATCATTTTGCCTGCGGGGTCCGTTTTACCTTCCGTTCCCCTACTATAAATAATGCTCTACGTGTCCACCTTGGTGTTGATCACACAAGCGAATTCTTCGGACAAAAGAATTGCCCACTTTCTGTAGCATTTCCCAACTTACTCTTGAAAAGCATTCCTTATTCTTTCCTCCATGTCATTTATAGCGGTAACAGGCGTTTGATAAACCCGATCTTTCACAAACCCCCACAAGAAAAAATCAAGTTTTGTAAGGTCTGGGGATCTCGCTGCCAATCCATCTATTTTTTGAAAATGTGAGTTTAAATAGGTCCCTACAACATGGCTAAAATGGGGAGGCGCTCCATCTAATTGTAGCCACATTCGCCTAACTGTTTGAAGTGACAAATCAGCGAGCTTATCTTCTAATTCATATTGTAAAAAATGGAAAAACCTCTGGCCATTTACTGTCTCATCAAAAAAATATGGTCCAAAAAGCCTTGTCCCTATAATACCGCCCAATACATTAAGTGACCGTCTATGCTAATGGTCCAGTGGTATCAGATACCTAGGATTGGCATCATTGTAATATTGAAAATTTTGGCGGTTCACAAATCCATTTTTAGGGAACGTTGCTTCGTCTGTGAATAACACATATTCAAAAAAATCGTGTTGTGGTCGAATTTTATTCAGTGCCCAACGGCAAAAATTACGTCGATTAACAAAATCTTCATCGGTTAATTCTTGCACTAGTGATACGGATGAAATGTATGTTTTGGGATTATCTTGTTAACAATGGATTTTTTATATCTAACTGCCTTTCAATTTGTTTACAAGAGACATGAGCATTTTACACTACAGCTTCAATGACAAGCATTTCATTTTGCGTATCTGCCACTCTCTTCTCTTTCTAAAGTTGCATAACTCACATTCCCAGTTCTTTCAAATCTTTCCTTGAGTCTTTCAAATGCCAAGGGATTTGGATGACGTTCGGCATACGGAAATCTTGTAAAAGTTATAAATCTTGTAAGAACATCATTTCTGTGTGATTATTCTCTGTAACTTTGCAGAATAAAATTGTTCTCTTGTCAAACCAAAAAAAAATACATTTTTTAAAAATTCGTTAACTAGCTCCCGTAAGTTAACTGGCGCAGTCTTGTGGATTCGTTGAAGTAACGCGAAGACCACAAATCGCCAGCGCGTCGCGATCGTCGTGCCGTCGTTTTGTCGTGCGTTACGTGGGTTTCAACCCTTTGCCAACGAGAAGAACCAGGCTCGAGGACAACTCCAGGGAGACACGAAAAGCCAAGGGTGAGAGCCATCCCTCTTTCTTTTACCTAGCTTTTTCTCCAGGGCAATTTTCACCCAGGGAAATTCAATGTACATGATTTTTCCTTGTCACGTTGATGAATACGACAACATTTTGAATCTGTGAATAGGATTGTGTTTTTTGCATTATTAGAGCATATAATAATCAAAAACATATTTAAGTTAGAATTAGTACAATTTGAAAAGAAAATCAAATTCCAATTTTCAAAGAAGAAAATTAATTTTAATCTAATTTTAAATCTCACTAGTTTCACATTATTTTAGATTTTTTAACTCTTAATTTTAAGAATTGTTGTTCCCCTTTTATGTAACATGATTTTCCAAAATTGATCTTGAACACATAACTACCATTTTAAGTAATTTAGATCTTAGTAATAACAGTAACGTTGAAATGCCAAATCAACAACAACCGGCGGAACGCCAAATTAATTATAGTCTTTTAAGGTTATATATCGATACTATTCCCAATTATAGTGGCGACTCTAGTACGTTGGAAATTTTTATTGAGCCTGCCAAATTTTAATTAATACATATCAGAATGTATATAACCCAAATGATCCAATCAATAGTTTCTTAATCAGGGCTATAATCGGCAAATTAACAGGCGAAGCTTTGGTTAGAGTAGGTAACCGACCAGACATAAGAACTTGGATAGAATTAATTCATTTGCTTAGACTTAGTTTTGGCGATCAGAGAAATCTTGACTGCCTAGTACAAGAAATGATAGTGACAAAACCTTATAAAAACGAGTCATACATAAATTTTGGCCAGAGATTACAAAAATCCCGCAGTTCAATTGCTTCAAAATTAATATCGATGAATATTACTAACGAAGAACGAGTATTTCAGATAAAAAATTATGACGAACTTGCACTTAAAACTTTTATTCGAGGATTATCTGGAAGAATCCAAGACATGATTAGAATTCGCAACCCCAACTCTCTCGAACTTGCAATTTCCCTAGTAATAGAAGAAGAAAATTTTATTTTGAACCAAAAACAAATGGGTATTTTCCAAAATGCTTCTCAAAATAAATTTCCCCAAAATCATCCAAAACCCAATACCCAAAATTTTGTGAGACCTCAAAATTATGCATCACAAACCTATCCCAATTATTCATTTCCACGATATTCGCAACCTCAGCAATTCCAAAATTATTCACCTAGACCCCAATTCCCTTCTAAACCGATTAACATACAACCACGTCAAAATATGCCTCCTCCTAGATTCCCTACTAATAGAGAAGTTTTCGGACAATCTAATACTACCAGAAACGTCTTCAAAGCAACCGGCGCTATTCCAAAAAATAATCCTACACCAATGTCCACTACGTCTAGACTTACCGAACAACCCCGTAGAAATCCTAACTTTTTCCAAAATACAGGGCCTCGAAATTTTCATTCCCAAGAACTACATAATATCGAAACCACGGAAATATCCCCAGAACAATTCCGTCCCACATTCGAACCTACTCAAAATGAATATGAACAATACCAAAATCAAATCTATCAACCCGAATATGCCACCACCGATGACGAATATTCCACCGGATATTTTACGGAAAATTCTTACCAAATACCTGAATCTGACGAACCACACTTTGACGGTTCCCAACCTGATGTAAATTTTCCCAAATCCCCATGTCCAGACAACAATATATAACGGTTGACCTTAACCATCAACATCAACAAAACGAACTAGCATACATCTATATCCCCGAAATTAATAAGAAATTTCTAATTGACACTGACAGTTCACGTAGTCTTATGAACCCAAAATTGGCTTATAAATTTTACTCAAATTGCATTTTTAGTGAAAATTTTAATATTCAAACGTCACATGGAATTTCATTTCATGACGAAATAGCTATTATACCAATTTTTAAGATATTTAACACAGACCTAGTTTATAAATTATACCTTTTTGATTTTTCAAATAAATACGATGGAATTATTGGCACGGACCTTTTAAAAAGAATTGACTCTGACATAAGCATACGAAGTGACCTATTAATTACCCCAAACGCTCAAATTCCTATGATATTTAACAAAACTTATTCCCAAAATTCTAAAAACTTCAAAAAATGTTTTCACTCTATAATAATTCCTCCTAGATCCCGAAAAGTGGTAAAACTCCCGGTGTTTTTAAAAAGCGGTTTAGGCATCCTAGAGTATATTAATTTTTCGAAAATAATTTAGAATCCCCGAAAGCTCTAGTAAACATTCAAAATTTTTATGCATATACCACAGTATTAAATCCCAATGAGAAATCTTTCAAAATAACAATAACGGAACCTTTTGACGTAGAACCTTTAAATCCAAACGAACTAAACTTTTTCGATAAAATTGAACAAACTTCCGAAATTTCAAAACAACAAGATAATTTACTTAAACAAAATCTCAAAAACCTTAGATTAGACCATTGCAACAAAGAAGAAAAAGAAACCATTCGGAAACTTTGCTTTAACTATAGAGATATATTTTATTGTGAAGACATACCCTCAAGTTTTTCGAGCGAAATAACACACAAAATCAATCTTTCTAATGACACCCCAGTTTATACCAAATCCTATCGTTTCCCCGAAGTCCACCGTGAGGAAATAAAAAATCAAGTTAACAAAATGCTACAACAAAAAATAATAGAACCTTCAACCTCTCCATGGTCCAGTCCCATATGGATCGTGCCCAAAAAACTCGATTCCTCAGGCAAGCGTAAGTGGCGGACAGTTATCGACTACAGATGTTTAAACGAACAAACTATAGACGACAAGTACCCACTCCCAAATATTACTGACATTCTTGACAGACTCGGTAGAGCAAATTACTTCACAACACTAGACCTCGCATCTGGTTTTCATCAGATACCCATAGACAAAAATGATGTTCCAAACAGCCTTTTCCACTATTGTCGAACATTTTCAGTTTGTTAGAATGCCATTTGGGCTAAAAAACGCCCCCAGTAGTTTTCAGAGGGTGATGGACAATGTGTTAAGAGGGTTAGCCAACGAAATTTGTCTAGTTTATCTCGACGACATCATCATTTTTAGCACTTCCCTGCAAGAACACATTTTTAGACTAAAATCAGTTTTTGACAGACTAAGACAAGCAAACCTAAAAGTTCAGTTAGATAAGTCGGAATTTCTCAAAAAATCTGTCGCTTATCTAGGCCATATAATAACCCCAGAAGGTGTAAAACCAAACCCAGATAAGATCAATTCAATTCAAAATTTTCCCGTACCAAAAACACAAAAAGACATTAAATCATTCCTCGGACTCCTAGGTTATTACCGCCGATTCATAAAAGATTTTGCCAAAATTGCAAAACCACTTACACTCTGTCTCAAAAAGAACGCCAAAATAATTCATGACGAAAATTTTCTAAAAGCTTTCAATACTTGCAAGAAAATCTTATGTAACGACCCTATCCTACAATTCCCCGACTTTAAACAAGAATTTATACTAACAACGGACGCTTCTAACTTCGCCTTAGGCGCAATTTTATCGCAAGGTATTATCGGACAAGACAGACCCGTCGCGTATGCATCTAGAACACTCAATGAAACCGAACAGAAATACAGTACAATCGAGAAAGAAATGTTAGCAATCATCTGGGCTTGTAAATATTTTCGCCCATACCTATTTGGCAGACGTCTTACAATAGTAACTGACCACCGTCCATTGACATGGCTTTTTAACTTAAAGGAACCAAATTCAAAACTTGTTCGCTGGCGTTTAAAACTTCAAGAATTTGATTATAAAATCGTTTATAAAAAAGGCACATTAAACTCAAATGCCGATGCTCTCTCACGTATCAGACTTAATATGCACGAAACCCAATCCGTAATAAACAATCCCGGTGACATCAACGTAGAATCATATGAGTTTCTTAGAAACTACGCGGAGAACCCGGACAATTTCATTATCCCTGACATAAACGAAGACAACACCCAGAACATGACTTCTACACAGACACCGACTAATGTTACACGTCCCTTGATCCCGAAACCGAAGATAGTAATACACTCAGATATACAAATAAAACCGCCCGATAAATGTACGAAATTAATCACACTATCAAAGATCGCGAAGAACAGTTAATGTTAATAAAAAAAACCACCATTTAGGTAAGACAAACCACCGCGGTATTCAAGAAACCTTGCAATATCTCAAAAGAAATTATTTCTGTATTAACATGAAAACCGATATCACCAAATTTATAAACGAGTTCGAAATTTGCAATAAAACAAAATATGGTAGAAATCCTCCTTACGTACCCCTTGTCCTAACAGAGACGCCGTCCCGACCTTTCCAAATTATTCACGTCGGTGTATTTTATTATGATTCCAAAAACTATCTAACTGTGGTAGACGCTTTTTCAAAATTTGCGCAAGCAATACAAATTCCAGGAAAATCTGCTATCAATATATGCGATGCATTAGTGACATACTTTACATGTTTCGGCACCCCTAAACATCTTATATTAGACAACGGTAAAGAATTCAACAATGAAACTGTCAAAGAACTTTTGAAAATGCACAAAATTAGTATCCATTTTACGACACCTGGTCACCACGAGTCTAACAACATAGTAGAAAGATTTCATTCAACTATAATAGAACACTTACGTATTTTAAAAGAGTCTCACCACAATGAAAAAGATTTAATGAATTACGCCGTTTTAGGATATAATTCGTCTATTCACAGTACTACAAATTTCACCCCTTTTGAATTAATTTACGGTCACACCGATACTCGAAATCCTGAAATATTCAACACAAAATACTTTTACACCGATTATGTCGAAAACCACAACAACAAGCTAAAACATGTCTATTCTGAGGTCAAAGAAAAGGTCGATTATAAGAAAACAAAAATAATATCTAGATTAAATAAAAATGGCAACGAGAACCCAAATTTTAAAATCAACCAAAAAGTTTACAAAAAGAATCCTTTAAACCGAAACAAGAAAAATAAATAACACAACAAGGTTAAAATTCAAAGTAACAATACTAATAAAACTGAAATTGTGCACATCAAAGAATTAAAATCACCCCCTTCATTGTTACAGAGAGAAGATGTTCAACATTCTGCTGACATCATCGATATTAACTAGCCTAATACTAGCTCAAGAAGTCAAAATTTCCAAAATAACAAATAATCCCGGTATTCTACCGTTCAAATTAGGCGAAACCAGAATAATTAATAACAAACACATTTTTCTTTTCAACGTAGATCTTCAAGCAATAAAAAGTCAGATATATGGAATTAATAAACTTTTTCAAAAATTAAACTCCTCCCTCAAAGTAGAGAAAATCGAAACAAAATATCAATTCAAAATGCTCAAAATGACTATGAAAACTTACTTCCAATCATATCAGAAATAAATAAAAAATTTAATTTAAAAAAATATAAATTTTTATAATTCAAAAAATTCTAGAACGAAACGCGGCCTAATTAACCTAGGTGGAACCATTCACAAATGGCTTTTCGGCACGTTAGATGCCAACGATGGATTAAAATATGACAATGCCATAAAAATTTTAAAATCAAATCAACAAAAAATCGTCAATGATCTAAATTCTCAATTATCACTATCGAAACAATTGATTCAAAAGTATTCAAAAACAATAGAAGATATCAATAAAAATCAAAAGAAAATTTCCATCTACAGATTAGAAATGAAAAATATCGTAAACAATATAACTGGTGAATTCTATGAATACATAAGCTTCAAATCAATAATTGATCAAATTTTCATGAATGCAAACGTTATTGTTACTTTATTAGAGGATATTGAAAACGCAATCACATTTTCAAAATTACACGTAGCTCATCCGGACATACTGAAAAAGGAAAATCTAAAAGAAATTTTAAACGAACTTCTTACTTACACATTTCAGAAATCTTAAAAATTGACATAGATACATGGTATTCTTTAATTCAGTCAAACTGTCACTTTTCAAATGATGATATTGTATTTGCTTTGGAAATACCAATCGTTTATCCCGAAACATTTGAATATTTTCACCTTTTTCCGATCCCATCCAACGAAAATAAAATAATTATCCCACACAAATCCTACATGGCTCTAGAAGACAAAAGACATCAGTACATGGACAAAGCCTGCGTAAAAACAGAACAAATCTACCTATGCACCCACGAAGAAATCAACAATAACGACGATTGTGTATCAACGATCATCAGAGGCGAGCCCCAACATTGCGAACAAATTCCCGTTCTACCACCAAACTTCCTAATTAACAAAATCAATCAAGAATATATCATCGTCATCAGCAAAGAAGAAATCGAGATAAAAACAAAATGTACGGATGAACAAATAAGTTTAATAAAAGGAACTAATATAATACAGATACCACGAAATTGTAACATGGAGTATAAAAACTACAAATTTACAAATCAAGAAAATTATCTCAAAGGAAGACCAGTCATATTGCCCAAAATTCAAGACCAGTCATCAATCAAGAAAAACTCAAAAAGAAACCCGCTTCAATAGGAAAATATACGACTAGAAGATTTGCACGCTTTGGAAAAACAAATACAAGCATCGAACCCACTTTCTATTGAAGATTTTCAAAATTTAAATCAAACTAACTGGATTCTTTGGATCATCGTAGGAGTCATTTTAGTAATCATTATCACATATGGAATCTACAAATTCAAAACAAAGAAAATTAATATAAAATTAGAGGAAAAAGAAAAAGCCACCACTTCAGTTTTCTTCAACCCTGAAGTTCTCGCTTAGAGGGGAGGAGTTACGTCTACGAAACCCGCTGACTCAACAGCAAACAGAAGCCGTCGCCGCATCAGCTCCTAAAAGTTATAAATCTTGTAAGAACATCATTTCTGTGTGATTATTCTCTGTAACTTTGCCGAATAAAGTTGTTCTCTTGTCAAACCAAAAAAATACATTTTTTAAAAATTCGTTAACTGGCTCCCGTAAGTTAACTCGCGTAAACTCTACTTGCCATAAACAATTCTCATCACTTGCAGCCAAACAGTAAATCATTCTTACCACTTCTTCTCTCGAAAAATTCATTTTCAATGTAAAAATGTTTCGCTTGAGTGGTAGACTGACAGCTTCAAAGCTTCTGTCAATGCAGTTTCTTGATTTTTGTGCAGTTATTGTCTCCATGGCCAACTAAGCAAACATTTTTCTCATCAAAACGCGAATATTGTGGATTTTAAGGGGAAATTAGGAAAGAGTGTAAAAAAACTCGATAACTATTACAGTAAGGTATAGGACATGCTTAATAAAAAAGAAAGATTATCCTTCTGTGAAAATTTTAAGATAAGAAAATACGATATGGTTGTTTGAAGTTTCGGGTTTTGTGTACAGTATTGCGAACACCCTGTAGAATTGTATCAGATCTTCATAGGGGCATAAAGTAAGTGAATCTATGCACTAATAACCTGGAAAAGATTTGGCTTTCAAGATTTCGGGTAAATGAAATGTGCTTGATTTTATTGACAACTTTCTATTTTTTTATCGCACTAAATGGACACCCTGTATATCTACCCAAAAACTAAATCTTAACGTAAACAGTGGGGCCTTTTTGTAGGTTTTATACGACAAAATGTTATTAAGGAAACTTGTTCAAAGTGAAAAACTGAGTAAATTTTGACTTTTTTTCAGGTTTTTTTTCGAAAAGAGCCCTTTCTGTATAGCTGATGAAAAACCGCGTAAATGTGAACAATTTTG
The DNA here is from genome assembly GCA_963920635.1 of Pseudeuparius sepicola. Lineage (NCBI taxonomy): Eukaryota > Metazoa > Arthropoda > Insecta > Coleoptera > Anthribidae > Pseudeuparius > Pseudeuparius sepicola. The sequence goes on from OY987305.1 coordinate 28,726,670, forward strand.
GAAGCCTAGGCCTACTTTGATTTTTTTCTGTAAAAAAAATTGAAAATGCATAAAATTGAAGTAGGCTTAGGCTTTTGAAATTTTTCACACTTAACGCAGTTTTTCATCATGAACAAGTTTCCTTAATAACATTTTGGAAACGGAAAATATAACCAATTAGTTAGGAAATTTTTAATTTAAAAAGCGCAACTGTTGATGTGGTACTCGCATCTCTCATGTCATTACCGAACATGACATCATCGGCAATTTTTTTAAATGACTATCTGTACTTTTGGGAGTGCGGTTGGACAGAGCATGCGGCCTACTAAAATGTTTGTCATGTTACCACAGAAAATCTAATAGAAAATCTACTACGAGTAGATACAGAAAATCTACTACGAGTAGATTTTCTTTGGATGTTACAATGATAAGCAATAATTATATCTTCGTGAAAAGTGTTGATTATTTTAATAATAATAATAATAATTCTCACCCCCACAAGATTAGGAGTACCCCAGAAGTAACCACTTGCTTGTGCGGGGGAGGGGGCAACTAGAATTATTTCATCTTTGTTGCCTTTTGCGACTAGGGCCGACTTTTTCCCAATATAACTAGGATAGCATTCGCTCAAGTACTACGGACTACGGAAAACCCTAGAAAACAGTAGTCAATCGGTAAAATGAACAAGAATCTGGTTAATTAGGTGTTCAAACTAAAGTTTTCCATACTTAATATGACAAAAATTTTAGTAGGCAGCATGCAGTACCTAGTATGATCTATCAAACGGCACTCTCAAAAGTACAGGTTGCCATTTGAAAAAATTGCCGATTACAACATATTGAGAACAGTGATGACGTCAAAAATGCGGGTACCACAGCAAAGGTTGGGCTTTTTAATTTAAAATTAACTTTTTCATTTCAAGAAAATTAATTTATTATTTTATATGTAATATATGTACACCCTGTACATATAAAATAATTTGTTTCTGCGTAGCATAGAATGTTTTCTTGCTCCATGATATGTTAACATTTCTGATTTGTGGTAGTATACTGTAATATGACATTCGGATATATTAGGTAGGTACTGATAGACCGTTAGATTTAGCTGCCCCATTTTCGCATACAAGCCTCAAAGAGGGTTGAAAAGTACATCGATGTTGAGTGGAATAAAGGGAAATTTACGAGTGGCCCCTGGGGATAACATATTATGGAAAATTCGATTTTCCTTAACAGGACTAACAGGATAAAAGGTGGTTGTTGCCCATATTTTCACGCAAGCCGTGTTCACTAAATGATTAATAAATATAACCTGGCTTCAGAAAACCAAAGGCTTGAGTGTTGCAGGTGGCTAAAGGGTTAAAATGAGCAAAAATCAAGATTTTGAACGATTTTTACACACAAGCCCATGGAAAGTATGAAAATGTACATCGTCGCTAGCCCGAAAAACATAAAAAAAAACATATTTTTCTTGAAATCGGCAGTGAAGTGTCCCAAAATCGTCATTAAAAGCTCAGAAATCGGCACTGAAGTAGCCCATTATTGTACGATTTTTTCAATAAGTAGGCCTTGGCGAGATGTAAACGTCAGACGCGGAGCCATCTCCCGTCAAGAATGACCAAATATTCAAAACCCAGCCAATAAAGGCCCATTTAAATTTTCGTACACATTGTGAAATTGTTTCCTATAGAAGCGCAATCCTTCAGTATACATATTTTAGTAAATTTGAATATCAATAGATTTGTTGTTTAGGCTGCACAAGAAGCAGCAGTTTGGTTTTTCTGTTCGAAGGCGCCGTGTCTTATCATACTTGACCTAGGTAGAGCGATCGTCAAAGTCAAAGCAATGCCGCGCGCAGTTGGTTCATGGACGGGTGATCCCGTATGATTATTTTCTTGCCTAACAAAAACTTTTTTTTCCGATTTCAAATAAACTATAATATACCTCGGCACTGAAGTTCTTTTGTGACTCATGTGGTTTATTTAAACTAAATTCCACATGAGTCATAAAAAGTTGAACTTCAGTGCCTTGGTACATAAATAACTAATATACAGGGTGAGTTTTTTTATGATCAGTATGGGGATCTCGGAAACTAGCGGAGATAGAAAAGGGAGGTTAAATGGGGAAAGAATTGCAGTTTTGTAGGCCCAATTTAATGCACCTTGTGGATTTTTGAAAAAAGTCATGGCTCACTAGATAATATTTTGAAAAAACGAAATTTTGGCGATTTATTCTAATCCATCTAGCTTCGTTGTTTCTGATTTTAGATAAAAAGTGTAAATACAAAAGTTGGAGGGAATTGTGTCCCCAATGCGGTTGTCATGTCCTACTTTCCATGACAGCTGCCATTTTCGAGATATGGAAACTTGTGTTTTTTTAAATGGAAACCATAGTTGGTCAAGGTATCGAAAAATCAGTCATTTTTAGAGCTTTCCAACGATATAATACTCGATATGGTTATTCGGAAAAATAACGGAAATAACTATGGTTTCCATTAAAAAAAAACAGAAGTTTGTGTCATATCTCGAAAATGCCAGCTGTCATGGAAAGTAGGACATGATAACCGCATTAGGGACACAATTCCCTCCGACTTTGGTATTTACACTTTTTATCTAAAACCATAGATGGATTAGAATAAATCGTTTTTAAATGGAAATAGTTTTTTAAATGGAAACCATAGTTATTTCAATTATTTTTCCGAATAACCATATCGAGTATTGTATCGTTGGAAAGCTCTAAAAATGCCTGATTTTTTGATGCCATGGCCAACTAGGGTTTCCATTTAAAAAACACAAGTTTGTGTCATATCTCGAAAATGGCAGCTGTCACGGAAAGTACAAAAAGATAACCGCATTGTGAACACAATTACCTCCAACTTTTGTATTTAGGTACACATTTTATCTAAAATCAGAAACAACGAAGCTAGACGGATTAAACGCGTTAAATTGGGCCCACAAACTGCAATTATTTTCCCATTTAACCTTTCTTCTATTTCCGCTAGTTTCCGAGATCTCAAAAAAAAACTCCCTGCATGTTACATAGGAAAATTGAATTTTCCATATGTTATCCCCAGAGGCCACTCGTAAATTTCCCTTCATTCTACTTAGCATCGATGTACTTTTCAACCCTCTTCGAGGCTTGTATGCGAAAACGGGGCACCTAAATCTGTTACTATCTGACGGTCTGTGAATAAAAATAATAATGTCCTAACAGCGTCATTTCTATTTATTAACTATTTAGTACCTAATATACCTCAAGTATCTATCTACGATAAAGCCTCTAGCAATTTATACGGTAGCAATTTATACGGTAACATAGTAGTAAAACAGTAACATACTGCATTTGAGCACCGTTTCAACATTCCGTATCGTGTTTGGCAGACGTTAATGATTGATCGGAAAATTTGAACAGGCAAATGAAATTTCAACGGGTGCCGAAATCTATACCGGAATGTTTAAATGCCTCCGGCATCTCAACGTGTATGCGTTAATGGAATTTTGGATAACGAGGAAAATATTACAATGGGAGTTCCGCAAGGGACTGTGTTGGGCCCGATTCTGTTTCTTTTGTATGTTGATGATATCCTTACCATGAAATCAACTGGCAAAATTCTCAGCTTTGCTGACGACACTGTCATAATTTACCGTGATACATCTTGGAATGACCTGGAAAAAAAGGTAGAATTAGATATCGTGCAGATCTTTGATGCACTTGATCGTAGACAGTTAACGGTAAACTTTGATAAGACAAATTTTGTCCCCTTCGCTCCTTACAAAAATAAGTTACCATCGTATGATCAGTTCAGGATTCTATGTAACAATGGTTCAATCATAATAAGGAGTGCTGATAAAATAAAATACTTAGGAATCGTGATTGACAGTCACTTAAGATGGGACAAGCATGTTAGCCATATCATTAAGAATCTAAGACCTTTAATGTTTGTATTTAAGTAATATCTTGGATACTTACCATATAAAAATTTTATACCATAGCCTGGTACAATCGAGACTGCAGTACGGTATTCTGGCCTGGGGAGGTTGCGCTGATAAGTACTCACATCAACTAGAAATTCTAAAAAAGTTTTTTATAAAAATAATATACAAAAAGGCCAGAATGTATCCGTCGGATACTCTGTATACAGAAACCAGGTGTCTTGACATACGACAATTATTTTTCCAAGCTATTGCTTTAAATCTGTATAAAGATAGACAGGAACTGGAAATGATTAATCACTCTCATAATACGAGACAAAAAAGCGCAGGGCAATCACGTTACCATTGCATCTAAAAAAAAAACGATCATCAAAAGAAGCTACACTTACCTGGTGGCCGGTTGTACAATGTACTAGACAAATCCCTACAAGAAAAAAATTTAGAGAATAGATAAGTGACGGCATTCAAGCAATGTCTTAAGCATTATTTTTATACAGTAGGAAGAAAGGCCATAGCAGGTATTATTCAAATGAAAATATGTTAAGTGTGGATTGTTGTTGCAAATGGAGCAACGTTTCTGTTTTTCTGTTTGTTTCTGTTTTTTTAGTTGATTGGTTATTATGTATTAATATTTATTATGTCAAGTAATATTTGATTGCATCTCTAAGTAAAATAACACTATTTTTGTATGTATAGATAAGTATTATTAGCCCGCGCGCAACCAATGGTTTTATTATCGACTTAGGCAAAAGGCATTCGCAATCCCTCTACGGGGAACATTCACTCAGATCCCGGGTATCCCGGATACCAAAAGGATCTGGCTCGGACGAGACCCTTGCCATGTTATCGGGCCTTAGGTGACATTGATGTTGTTGGACGTTCCTGCACTCCCCATGAATTTCCTGACGGTTCTGGCTGTCGCAAGTAGTACCGCTTTCTGCATGGACCTGTAAAGATTATCAGTTAGACCCAGCTCTTTGATGTTTCTCAGCAAACTTTTTGGTATGACACCAGTTGTTGACACGATGATTGGAATCGTCTGAACGTTGTCCATTTCCCATTGCCTTCTAATTCGTTCTTCTAAGTCTCTGTACCTCGCGATCTTCTCGACTTGCTTCACACGCAGGTTGTTGTTGTTCGGGATGTGCTGGATTGTTTCTGAAGTTGGGCACCCGTATCTGCATCTGTCATCCACTACCGATGCATCTCCTACAATGAATTTTAGGTAGATGCGAGTTGGTATAACCTGATCTTGTATGGCCAGTAAGAAGCCTTCCGTCTCGGGGAACATTCTTCCCGAGGTCAGCCAGTAGTTCGACGCCAACTTGTCGCCATGCTCCTGGTTAACCTCACCAGGATGCCTCCCGTGCAGCGGCTTCTCCAACCACCTCTGCAGTGTATCGTCGTCGGTTCGGTGGTGATTTTGATGCTCGTGTTCCGTCAGACGTAGCGGTGTTGAGACGTCTGCTCCGCATATAGCTTTATGTAGTGTGGAGCTGTTGGCCTGTCTCTGGAAATAATTGCGCAGATTTATTATTTGTTGGTCCAATTGCTTGCTGAGGTCTGCCAATCCTCTTCCTTCTAGTTGACGTGGCAGAGTAGTTCTTTCTACGGCGCTACGGGGATGATGTTTATGAGCTTTTGTCAGTAGTGTCCTAACTTTTCGTTGCAGGTTGTTGATGTCCGTGTTGGTCCAATTCACTATTCCGAACGAATAGCTGAGTACAGAGCACGCATACGTGTTCAGGGCCTTAAACAAATTCCTGCTGTTAAGATCAGTCCGCACTACTTGTCTTACTCTCTTGATGAATTCATTCGTTAAATCAGTCTTCATTGTTCGATGGTCCATCCTTTGAGCTTGTTTCATCCCGAGATACTTGTATGTATCTCCCTTGCTCATTGCTTCGATCTCCTGGCCGTCCTGCATCTCGTGTGCGCTTTGTTCGAGCTTTCCCCGGATGATATTAAGGGTGCGGCACTTGTCCAGTCCAAACAGCATTCCGATGTCCCTGGAGAACTCCTCTACAATTTTAAGCATTTGCGTTAGTTGGTTTTTGGTTGCTGCGATCAGTTTTAAATCATCCATATATAATAGGTGATTTAACTTGATCGCTTCTGCGTTGTTGCTTTTGATAGCGAAGCCATATTTTGTAGAGTTCCACCGATGTGATAGAGGGTTCATCGCCATGCAGAACCACAGTGGACTGAGTGAATCTAATTGGAAAATCCCTCTTCGGATGTTGATTGTGTCGGTCTCGATGTTACTGTCTGCGGTTCTGAGTTGTATCTTAGTGCGCCAGGTTGTCATAACGTGTTCTAAAAAGGAAACTGTATGATGATCTATTTTATACAGCTTTAAGATACCTGTTAGCCAGTCGTGAGGTACGGAATCAAATGCTTTTTTGTAGTCCACATAAGCCATGTAGAGGTTTCGTTGCTTGGAATGAGCCTGGTTGCAGATGACAGAGTCTATGATGAGTTGCTCTTTGCATCCCATTGCGCCCTTCGCGCAGCCCTTCTGCTGCATTGCCATGATGTTGTTCCGCTCGCAGTGAGCATATATTCGCTGCGTAAGGCAAGAAGTGATTATCTTGTACAGCGTAGGCAAGCAGGTTATTGGGCGGTACTTGGCAGGGTTATCCGTATTCCGCTGGTCTTTTGGTAACAAGTAGGTGACACCCTGTGTAAGAAACAATGGCATTTTCAGAGGATCGAGCAAGACTTCATTAATTAAGGTAGTTATTTGTTCATGCGTGCACCACAACTTCTTAATCCAATAATTTTGGAGATGATCTGGACCTGGTGCCTTCCAGTTGTGGGAATTCTTGATGACATTGGAGACCTCATCGGTTGTGAATTGCTCGTGTTGCATCTGGCTATAGTTCCGGCCCATCTCGCGTTCTTCACTGATCCAGCTTGCACTGACATTGCATGGACCTGGTGTGGCAAGCTGATTTCTCCAGAAACCGTCGACCTGTTCTCTGCTAGGGTAACTCGTATTTGTGGCATCGGCGCTAGAATTCAAAGTACGGTAGAAAACTTTTTCTGATCGGTCAAAAAGTTTGTTGTCTCGTTTCCTGTTGTTACTAGCCTTGTATCTCCTCAGACGCCCTGCGAAAACAGAAAGTTTTTATTATTATTATTATTATTATTATTATTATTATTATTCTCGACTTAGCCAAAAGGCATTCGCACTCCCTCTACGGGGAACATTCACTCAGATCCCGGGTATCCCGGATACCAAAAGGATCTGGCTCGGACGAGACCCTTGCCATGTTATCGGGCCTTAGGTGACATTGATGTTGTTGGATGATCCTGCATTCCCCATGAATTTCCTGACGGTTCGGGCTGTCGCAAGTAGTACCACTTTCTGCATGGACCTGTAAAGACTATCAGTTAGACCCAGCTCCTTGATGTTTCTCAGCAAACTTTTTGGTATAACACCAGTTGTTGACATGATGATTGGAATCGTCTGGACGTTCTCCATTTCCCATTGCCTTCTAATTCGTTCTTCTAAATCTCTGTACTTCGCGATCTTCTAGACTTGCTTCACACGCAGGTTGTTGTTGTTCGGGATGGCCACATCAATCAGAGTTGTCTGCCTAGAAATTTTATCAACTATTATAAGGTCCGGTCTGTTATGGGCAACTCGTTGATCTGTCAGAACTGTACGATCCCAGTACATCTTGTAGTTGCTGTTCTCAAGAACAGGCTCAGGTGTGTAGTTGTAATATGGGACCCTCTCTGCCTGCACAAGCAGCAGCTTTTCCGCCAGTTCCTGGTGCAAGATCTTGGCAACCGAATCGTGTCGTTCCTTATATTCCGTTGTTGCGAACATCTGACATCCTCCTGTTATGTGCTGGATTGTTTCTGAAGTTGGGCACCCGTATCTGCATCTGTCATCCACTACCGATGCATCTCCTACAATGAATTTTAGGTAGTTGCGAGTTGGTATAACCTGATCTTGTATGGCCAGTAGGAAGCCTTCCGTCTCGGGGAACATTCGTCCCGAGGTCAGCCAATAGTTCGACGCTAACTTGTCGACATGTTCCTGGTTAACCTCGTTAGGATGCCTCCCGTGCAGCGGCTTCCCCAACCACCTCTGTAGTTTATCGTTGTCGGTTCGGTGGTGATTTTGACGCTCGTGTTCCGTCAGACGTAGCGGTGTTGAGACGTCTGCTCCGCATATAGCCCTATGTAGTGTGGAGCTGTTGGCCTGCCTGTAGAAATAATTACGCAGCTTTAATATTTGTTGGTCCAATTGCTTGCTGAGATCTGCCAATCCTCTTCCTCCTAGTTGACGTGGCAGAGTTGTTCTTTCTACGGCGCTACGGGGATGATGTTTATGAGCTTTTGTCAGTAGTGTCCTAACTTTTCGTTGCAGGTTGTTGATGTCCGTGTTGGTCCAATTCACTATTCCGAACGAATAGCTGAGTACAGAGCACGCATACGTGTTCAGGGCCTTAAACAAATTCCTGCTGTTAAGATCAGTTCGCACTACTTGTCTTACTCTCTTGATGAATTCATTCGTTAAATCAGTCTTCATTGTTCGATGGTCTATCCTTTGAGCTTGTTTCATCCCGAGATACTTGTATGTATCTTCCTTGCTCATTGCTTCGATCTCCTGGCCGTCCTGCATCTCGTGTGCGCTTTGTTCGAGCTTTCCCCGGATGATATTAAGGGTGCGGCACTTGTCCAGTCCAAACAGCATTCCGATGTCCCTGGAGAACTCCTCTACAATTTTAAGCATTTGCGTTAGTTGGTTTTTGGTTGCTGCGATCAGTTTTAAATCATCCATATATAATAGGTGATTTAACTTGATCGCTTCTGCGTTGTTGCTTTTGATAGCGAAGCCATATTTTGTAGAGTTCAACCGATGTGATAGAGGGTTCATCGCCATGCAGAACCACAGTGGACTGAGTGAATCTCCTTGGAAAATCCCTCTTCGGATGTTGATTGTGTCGGTCTCGATGTTACTGTCTGCGGTTCTGAGTTGTATCTTAGTGCGCCAGGTTGTCATAACGTGTTCTAAAAAGGAAACTGTATGATGATCTATTTTATACAGCTTTAAGATACCTGTGAGCCAGTCGTGAGGTACGGAATCAAATGCTTTTTTGTAGTCCACATAAGCCATGTGGAGGTTTCGTTGCTTGGAATGAGCCTGGTTGCAGATGACAGAGTCTATGATGAGTTGCTCTTTGCATCCCATTGCGCCCTTCGAGCAGCCCTTCTGCTGCATTGCAATGATGTTGTTCCGCTCGCAGTGAGCATATATTCGCTGCGTAAGGCAAGATGTGATTATCTTGTACAGCGTAGGCAAGCAGGTTATTGGGCGGTACTTGGCAGGGTTATCCGTATTCCGCTGGTCTTTTGGTAACAGGTAGGTTGCACCCTGTGTAAGAAACAATGGCATTTTCAGAGGATCGAGCAAGACTTCATTAATTAAGGTAGTTATCTGTTCATGCGTGCACCACAACTTCTTAATCCAATAATTTTGGAGATGATCTGGACCTGGTGCCTTCCAGTTGTGGGAATTCTTGATGACATCGGAGACCTCAGCGGTTGTGAATTGCTCGTGTTGCATCTGGCTATAGTTCCGGCCCATCTCGCGTTCTTCGCTGATCCAACTTGCACTGACATTGTATGGACCTGGTGTGGCAAGTTGATTTCTCCAGAAACCGTCGACCTGTTCTCTGCTAGGGTAACTCGCATTTGTGGCATCGGCGCTAGAATTAAAAGCACGGTAGAAACCCTTTTCTGATCGTTCAAAGAGTTTGTTGTCTCGTTTCCTGTTGTTACTAGCCTTGTATCTCCTCAGACGCCCTGCGAAAACAGAAAGTTTTTGTTTTAATGTGTCAAGACATTGTTGAGCAGTGATGTTCGTGGGGTCATGCCGAGAATGCATTTGGGTGCGGCTCATTATTGCCTGCACCGCCCTCTGGATCCTTCTAGTTCTAACTCCTCTGATATATTCCGTCACTTGTCCTATGTCTTTACGGAGACTCTCGATCTTCCGATTTAGTCGCATTTCCCATTGAGCCATTCGTGGTTCTGGTCTTGCACGATTCAACTCCTGGGCCGTTCGGATCTTGGCACCCATTACAGTGGTGACTGCCGTTGCGGCACAGTAGATTAACATGTGCATACGTTCTAATGTTGGTGTCACTGAAACATAGTTTGGTAAAATTCGTGTGTTCATAAGATCGAGCACGATCGCAAGTTTCCTGGAAGAATTTAATCTTGGTAGCGGTGGCCTGCTCAGTGGGTTTGTGCCTTCGTATCGCAATACTGCCTGTCTCATATGTGCGTTTAAGCCTTCAAAATGTTCTTCGTTAACCGATTCCAGACTCTCGGTTGTTGGTTCTACAGTTTCGGCTTCTAGTTGTTGTCCAGGCGCTTGAAGTTCCCCATTGTTGTTGTTGTCATCTATGGCTATGTGTTCGCCGTGGATCTCTAGCTCAACTTCCCGTTTGATAGCGTTAAGTCGCGTTTCTGGAATTCGGTTATTTCTTAGAATAGTTCGATACTGATCTGACACTCTTTGTTCAGACACTTGCATGTGTGGAAACTCCCTGCAGAACTCGGCATGCAGTTGTTGTCGGTAGCCGATCATCTCTTGTCCTAAGTTTGTCACCCTGTAAAAAATACGCATAATCGATTCATTCATGGACACAGTCCATTTCATGCGTCGTCGTTGTAATCCCGCCTCTGTGAACGCTGGCTGAAGTTCCCGCGCAGCACCTTCGGTGGGTGGAACCCTAGTTCTCGTTTGGCTCCCATGTTGTAGATGTTCGTGTTGTTGTTGGGCTGTAGCTGTTTGTGCAACAGGGGCCCGCCTCATCAGCGCCCTGTCACCGACGTCCCGCTCGCTGTCATGTCCAGCGCCGGCTCCAGACATGCCCTGGCGATCCCCAGGCAGCGGCCCTATGACAAAACTCCTATTAATCTCCATTCCATATGTTTCTCCCGTAACGTGGGAGTGACGGCCCTCGGTCGCCTTTTACGACTCGCGGAGCCACGATAGGAGTATTCTAACCCGCTACCCACACAGGTCAACTAGGATAACGCGGGATCGTTACACCCGAGGATCTGCCCCTCTCACAGGTCAAACCCCTCCTTGCGTTAACTGGGAAACACGGGATCGTTACACCCGAAGATCCGCCTCTCTCACAGGCTAGATCCATCCCTGTGTAACCGAGAGTCGCGGGATTGTCACACCCGAGGATCAGCCCCCGTCACCAGCTAGACCCCTCCCTGCGCAACTGGAGATCGCGGGATTGTCACACCCGTAGGTCTGCCCCTGTCACAGGCCAAACCTCTCCATGCGTAACTGGGAATCGCGGGATCGTCACACCCGTGAATCTGCCCCTCTCACAGGTCAGACCCATCCCTGCGTAACTGGGGAGCGCGGGATCGTCACACCCGTGGGTCTGCCTCTCTCACAGGTCAGACCCCCCTGCGCATTTATTATTATTATTATTATCTCGACTGAGCCAAAAGGCATTCGCACTCCCTCTACGGGGAACATTCACTCAGATCCCGGGCATCCCGGATACCAAAAGGATCTGGCTCGGACGAGACCCTTGCCATGTTATCGGGCCCTAGGTGACATTGATGTTCTTGGACGATCCTGCATTCCCCATGAATTTCCTGACGGTTCGGGCTGTCGCAAGTAGTACCGCTTTCTGCATGGACCTGTAAAGACTATCAGTTAGATTCAGCTCCTTGATGTTTCTCAGCAAACTTTTTGGTATAACACCAGTTGTTGACATGATGATTGGAATCGTCTGGACGTTCTCCATTTCCCATTGCCTTCTAATTCGTTCTTCTAAGTCTCTGTACTTCGCGATCTTCTCGACTTGCTTCACACGCAGGTTGTTGTTGTTCGGGATGGCCACATCAATCAGAGTTGTCTTCCTAGAAATTTTATCAACTATTATAAGGTCCGGTCTGTTATGGGCAACTCGTTGATCAGTCAGAACTGTACGATCCCAGTACATCTTGTAGTTGCTGTTCTCAAGAACAGGCTCAGGTGTGTAGTTGTAATATGGGACCCTTTCTGTCTGCACAAGCAGCAGCTTTTCCGCCAGTTCCCGGTGCAAGATCTTGGCAACCGAATCGTGTCGTTCCTTATATTCCGTTGATGCGAACATCTGACATCCTCCTGTTATGTGCTGGATTGTTTCTGAAGTTGGGCACCCGTATCTGCATCTGTCATCCACTACCGATGCATCTCCTACAATGAATTTTAGGTAGTTGCGAGTTGGTATAACCTGATCTTGTATGGCCAGTAGGAAGCCTTCCGTCTCGGGGAACATTCGTCCCGAGGTCAGCCAATAGTTCGACGCTAACTTGTCGACATGTTCCTGGTTAACCTCATTAGGATGTCTCCCGTGCAGCGGCTTCCCCAACCACCTCTGTAGTTTATCGTTGTCGGTTCGGTGGTGATTTTGACGCTCGTGTTCCGTCAGACGTAGCGGTGTTGAGACGTCTGCTCCGCATATAGCCCTATGTAGTGTGGAGCTGTTGGCCTGCCTGTAGAAATAATTACGCAGATTTAATATTTGTTGGTCCAATTGCTTGCTGAGATCTGCCAATCCTCTTCCTCCTAGTTGACGTGGCAGAGTTGTTCTTTCTACGGCGCTACGGGGATGATGTTTATGAGCTTTTGTCAGTAGTGTCCTAACTTTTCGTTGCAGGTTGTTGATGTCCGTGTTGGTCCAATTCACTATTCCGAACGAATAGCTGAGTACAGAGCACGCATACGTGTTCAGGGCCTTAAACAAATTCCTGCTGTTAAGATCAGTTCGCACTACTTGTCTTACTCTCTTGATGAATTCATTCGTTAAATCAGTCTTCATTGTTCGATGGTCTATCCTTTGAGCTTGTTTCATCCCGAGATACTTGTATGTATCTCCCTTGCTCATTGCTTCGATCTCCTGGCCGTCCTGCATCTCGTGTGCGCTTTGTTCGAGCTTTCCCCGGATGATATTTAGGGTGCGGCACTTGTCCAGTCCAAACAGCATTCCGATGTCCCTGGAGAACTCCTCTACAATTTTAAGCATTTGCGTTAGTTGGTTTTTGGTTGCGGCGATCAGTTTTAAATCATCCATATATAATAGGTGATTCAACTTGATCGCTTCTGCGTTGTTGCTTTTGATAGCGAAGCCATATTTTGTAGAGTTCAACCGATGTGATAGAGGGTTCATCGCCATGCAGAACCACAGTGGACTGAGTGAATCTCCTTGGAAAATCCCTCTTCGGATGTTGATTGTGTCGGTCTCGATGTTACTGTCTGCGGTTCTGAGTTGTATCTTAGTGCGCCAGGTTGTCATAACGTGTTCTAAAAAGGAAACTGTATGATGATCTATTTTATACAGCTTTAAGATACCTGTGAGCCAGTCGTGAGGTACGGAATCAAATGCTTTTTTGTAGTCCACATAAGCCATGTGGAGGTTTCGTTGCTTGGAATGAGCCTGGTTGCAGATGACAGAGTCTATGATGAGTTGCTCTTTGCATCCCATTGCGCCCTTCGAGCAGCCCTTCTGCTGCATTGCAATGATGTTGTTCCGCTCGCAGTGAGCATATATTCGCTGCGTAAGGCAAGATGTGATTATCTTGTAAAGCGTAGGCAAGCAGGTTATTGGGCGGTACTTGGCAGGGTTATCCGTATTCCGCTGGTCTTTTGGTAACAGGTAAGTTGCACCCTGTGTAAGAAACAATGGCATTTTCAGAGGATCGAGCAAGACTTCATTAATTAAGGTAGTTATTTGTTCATGCGTGCACCACAACTTCTTAATCCAATAATTTTGGAGATGATCTGGACCTGGTGCCTTCCAGTTGTGGGAATTCTTGATGACATCGGAGACCTCAGCGGTTGTGAATTGCTCGTGTTGCATCTGGCTATAGTTCCGGCCCATCTCGCGTTCTTCGCTGATCCAGCTTGCACTGACATTGTATGGACCTGGTGTGGCAAGTTGATTTCTCCAGAAACCGTCGACCTGTTCTCTGCTAGGGTAACTCGCATTTGTGGCATCGGCGCTAGAATTAAAAGCACGGTAGAAACCCTTTTCTGATCGTTCAAAGAGTTTATTGTCTCGTTTCCTGTTGTTACTAGCCTTGTATCTCCTCAGACGCCCTGCGAAAACAGAAAGTTTTTGTTTTAATGTGTCAAGACATTGTTGAGCAGTGATGTTCGCGGGGTCATGCCGAGAATGCATTTGGGTGCGGCTCATTACTGCCTGCACCGCCCTCTGGATCCTTCTAGTTCTAACTCCTCTGATATATTCCGTCACTTGTCCTATGTCTTTACGGAGACTCTCGATCTTCCGATTCAGTCGCATTTCCCATTGAGCCATTCGTGGTTCTGGTCTTGCACGATTCAACTCTTGGGCCGTTCGGATCTTGGCACCCATTACAGTGATGACTGCCGTTGCGGCACAGTAGATTAACATGTGCATACGTTCTAATGTTGGTGTCACTGAAACATAGCTTGGTAAAATTCTTGTGTTCATAAGATCGAGCACGATCGCAAGTTTCCTGGAAGAATTTAATCTTGGTAGCGGTGGCCTGCTAAGTGGGTCTGTGCCTTCGTATCGCAATACTGCCTGTCTCATATGTGTGTCCAAGCCTTCAAAATGTTCTTCGTTAACCCGTTCCAGACTCTCGGTTGTTGGTTCTACCGTTTCGGCTTCTAGTTGTTGTCCAGGCTCTTGAAGTTCCCCATTGTTGTTGTTGTCATCTATGTCTATGTGTTCGCCGTGGATCTCTAGCTCAACTTCCCGTTTGATAGTGTTAAGTCGCGTTTCTGGAATTCGGTTATTTCTTAGAATAGTTCGATACTGATCTGACACTCTTTGTTCAGACACTTGCATGTGTGGAAACTCCCTGCAGAACTCGGCATGCAGTTGTTGTCGGTAGCCGATAATCTCTTGTCCTAAGTTTGTCACCCTGTAGAAAATACGCATAATCGATTCATTCATGGACACAGTCCATTTCATGCGTCGTCGTTGTAATCCCGCCTCTGTGAACGCTGGCTGAAGTTCCCGCGCAGCACCTTCGGTGGGTGGAACCCTAGTTCTCGTTTGGCTCCCATGTTGTAGATGTTCGTGTTGTTGTTGGGCTGTAGCTGTTTGTGCAACAGGGGCCCGCCTCATCAGCGCCCTGTCACCGACGTCCCGCTCGCTGTCATGCCCAGCGCCGGCTCCAGACATGCCCTGGCGATCCCCAGGCAGCGGCCCTATGACAATCATCCTATCATTCTCCATTCCATAGTTTTCTCCCGTAACGTGGGAGTGACGGCCCTCGGTCGCCTTTTACGACTCGCGGAGCCACGATAGGAGTATTCTAACCCGCTACCCATACGGGTCAACTAGGATAACGCGGGATCGTTACTCCCGAGGATCTGCCCCTGTCACCGGCCAAACCCCTCCTTGCGTTAACTGGGAAACACGGGATCGTTACACCCGAGGATCTGCCCCTCTCACAGGCTAGACCCATCCCTGTGTAACTGGGAGTCGCGGGATTGTCACCCCCGAGGATCAGCCCCCGTCACCGGCTAGACCCCTCCCTGCGCAACTGGATATCGCGGGATTGTCACACCCGTAGGTCTGCCCCTGTCACAGGCCAAGCCTCTCCATGCGTAACTGGGAATCGCGGGATCGTTACACCCGTGAATCTGCCCCTCTCACAGGCCAGACTCATCCCTGCGTAACTGGGGAGCGCGGGATTGTCACACCCGTGGATCTGCCTCTCTCACAAGTCAGATCCCCCTTATTATTATTATTATTATTATTATTATTATTATTATTATCTCTGCTCTGGTACCCCGCCCGAGCCACCTCCCGGGTTGGACAGCATTGTAGAGAGAGACCGAAAGCGGTCCGGCGAATGTGGTAGTGAGATCGACAATAATTGGGAATGTACATTGAGAAATGCGTATAAACAGCGATTCTCCCGGGCCTGGCTCCGATCAGATGTTTTATTGTATTTGGCTTTCGCGGGCGGGCAAAACGTGCTGCTTATTTTGTGAAACTGCAAATTAAAGAGTTGGCTACCCGATTTAACTATAGAGAAAAATCAAACGGCACGACAAAAACACGATCACGTAAATTCAACAAAGAATGTGTCTACTTCCTGTCATAGCCTGCCTCTGCATCACGGGGGCCCTCGGGACCGCCCCCTCCAGGGCCCTCGAGACCCTGGTTGGTCTCCCTCCATTGGGTGCGGTGATGGAGTATGAGGCGGCTAAGGCGGCCCTCAGACTAGAGGGTCTTAACATCTGGGTTTCTGGGAGCCCACCTGGCGGGCATCAGAGGCTATGGTCTGAGCTGAGGGAGGCGCTTCCCGTCCTGGATATGAGAAGGGACGTGAAAGGGCCATCTATTGGCTTTTATGATAGGCTCTACTTCTCCTTCCCCGAAAGGAAAGAGTGGATGGAGGAGAACATCAGTACCCGGAAAGGACTAGTCTGGTACACAGACGGGTCCAAGATGAGGAAGGGCGGGGGCCGGAGCCTACTGCAAGGAACTCTCCTGTAAACTTACAGTCTCCCTAGGAGAACACACTACGGTGTTCCAGGCAGAGCTGTTTGCCATTATGTTGGGGGCGGAGGAATCACTCAAACTCCAATTCAGGAGGCGCGAGTTGACCTTCTACTCAGACAGCAAAGCAGCTCTCCTAGCGCTGCGAGCAAACCGCACCACATCTCCTCTGGTGGAGGAATGTCGAGCGAGTCTGCTTAAACTGGTGGCTGAAGGGAATAAGGTGACTCTGTCCTGGGTGCCTGGGCATTCGGGCATCGAGGGAAATGAGACCGCCGACCTCTTGGCCAGGGAGGGATCCATGAGCAGGCCGATGGGACCAGAACCCCTTTTGGGGATCGCACCTCGGGTAGCGATTGGAGTCTTGGACGAGTGGCTGCGGGGCAGATTCTTCGAGGAATGGCTCAGAGCTCCGGGGATGAGGCTCATGATTCGTGGGCCATCGCCTGCCATGTCACGGGAATTGCTGGGTCTGCCAAGAAAGGAGGTTAAGGGTTTGGTGAGGGTCCTCAGTGGGCACTGTCGCCTGGCCCGCCACCTACACCTCATTGGGGTGGAGGAAGAGCGGATGGTGGCAGATGGTGCCTGGAAGAAGAGGAGACCCCCCACCACCTAGTAACAGAGTGCCCTGCGCTCGACAGGGCCAGATTCGAGTCCTTCGGCATGCTTAGGCTGTGCGATGAGGACGTGTATGGTGTCAGGTTGGGGGGGCTGCGGGCCTTCATCAAGAAGGCCGGCATGCTGGAAGCCCTGTGATACTGGCCGTGGGGGCACAATGGGCCCATAGAGGCCTCCGATCAGAGGCAGCCACCCCTTGTACTGATGATGAGGATGTGTCTACTTAAAGAAGAATTGGTTGTGCGGATGTGAGGAAACAAACAAGTTGTTTTGTTTTGTATGCGTGTTTTGTTCGGCGGTGAACACACTTAGTGAAAAAAGGGAACCAACGATGTTGTGCACATTTTTGGGATAAAATGAAGACACACGTAAAATCGAAAGGTACCTACACATGAATAACATTTTTAATTTTAATATGCTGGGTGAAATAAATTAATAAACGCAGTTAAATTCAGCATATTTTATCCCGATACACTGCTTAGACATAATGAGCACGCAGGTTGATAAAAATCGGTACGTTTTAAAATAAATAATTAACTGTGTTCATTTTTGGCTTTCGAATTTGCACTAAGAGGACACAATGAAGCACAGGCTTCCGAAAATAACATAATAACATTTACTCAAACATTATATATGACAACCGAGGTGAACTTTTAAAATTGTGTCGTAGTTTGTGTTGTTTCTCTGGTTATTAATTCAAAAACAAAGTGGTTCAATTCAAAAACTCGTTTAAATCTAATCTATATTTTGTGATGGTGTCTGATGTTCATTTTTTGAAGTGGAAGTGAGACGCCAGATCCCCGTGAAAATAAATTCTACTGGAAAACTTTGGTCTTCTGATATTTGGCCCCACCTGT
The DNA here is from genome assembly GCA_963920635.1 of Pseudeuparius sepicola. NCBI lineage: Eukaryota > Metazoa > Arthropoda > Insecta > Coleoptera > Anthribidae > Pseudeuparius > Pseudeuparius sepicola. The sequence goes on from OY987305.1 coordinate 28,744,594, forward strand.
TTAAATACTTACGAGTCGCCACTGCTGTATTATGTACTTTATTACAATTTTTGCAGAGTAGGTAGGTACTTTTTACTTAGTACCTACTCGAATAAAATTTTTACTTCCTTTTTCAAGAAAATTAAAAATATATATATATTTGCTAAATGTTTGCAAGACCCAGTTTTAGCAAAAAAGGTGTCTGTGTCTCTCTGAGTTTTTCTACCATAATTTTCAAATGGATTAAGACATTAGCTCCAAATATGGCATACGTACCTAATTTTGCCTCCTATAGGATGGTTCGGATTGCTTTTGGACAAAATCGCTCTATGAGAAGAGGAGCAGTAGTTTTTAGCCAATTAAATTAGTACATAATTTTTACTAGGGAGAATTATAAGGGGGGTATGGTTGAGACAGGGTGCAAAGGGGTGAATGTGAAAATAGCGAGTGATATGTAGTTTTCTAATGTTTTTGAATTCAAGCAAATAAATTTTGGAATTATTTTATAGAAACTAAGTAACTAAATCGGAATGGAATTTCCCGTCCACATTCCGTCGCAGCAGAAATGAAATTTTTATCTCGCCAAACAAAAAAGTTGCGTCTGTTCTGGGAAAACTGAGCGTGCCATGAAAAAAAATCTAGATAATTTTCCACTCTCTATCTTTACTGATAGGGTTGGCCATAATGGCCATGGAAAAAATATGTTTCGGCGCGGCGTCATTCTACCTAGTGACGCCGCGAGACGAGACGAGACGAGTGAGTTGCTTCTCTCGTCTCGTCTCGTGACGCGAGAGAGAATGAATCTCTCGTCTCGGCGATAATGGCCTCTCGGGTTCGAGAGAGGCATTTCTCTCGTCTCGTCTCGTCACCTCTCGTCTCTCTTGAGGAACTCTATTTTTTACCATATTATTTAACTTTGTTCAACCCTCCCCCCAAAAAGAACTAATTTCTAGTTACGCCACTGCTGTCAGAGTTAGCCACATGACCTCATCATCTCCTGCACAGTCTAAGCGCTTAGTATATGTTGGTTTAAATAGACATTTGGTGCTTAGACTGTGGTGCTACACTGCTTTTTACATGGAAAGATACTAAACTTTACCTAATAAATTTTAAAAAATCTATAACTATTACTATTATAAAAATATCTCTCAAGATTCCTTCGAATATATGAAGCAACATTAGATCATTAATTATTTGTTTTCGTTTAAGTAAGCATTTCGAACCTTTTTTGTAGTTCTAAACAAATTATTGAGTACCTATGTCATATTCGATTGTTGCAATGGTACTTTAACTTTCACAAGTACTAGGTGGATTATGAAAACGGCCCTTAGGCGGATTAATTTTAAACCTAGTTTACATCCCTAACTACCATTGTTTCGAGAATCGTTGTTAAGGAAAGGTTTAAAATGAAACTACTTTTATGCAACCTGCCATAGGTACCTAGTTAAACTAGATAGATTTAGGCCCACCGGGTTTTGAGGATTTTGTTTTTGTTAGATATCTAGGAGAGGCGAACCGACTAGTGGGCTAGCATTACTAGCATTTTGCATATCTAAGTATCTTGAATTTCCAAAATAACATTTTTAAGGAAAATGATTAAATGAAGAAAATCAATGAAAATACAATATGTAAGTATATTCAGTAGGGTGGAGCGAAAAATCGAAGTATCGAAAATCGTTTTAGAATAGTGCGCAAAAGTTGCCAATTGGTATTACAAAACGAATGTCTATTTTCCGTTTTTCAAATTTTTTCATCTTCTGGGCTTTGAAAAAATAAAAAAATAATTAATACAATCGTAATCGAAATTTCGAAAATCGTATTGGAATAGTACGCAAAAGTTGTCAATTGGCATTACAAAACTAATGTCTATTTTCGATTTTTCAAAATTTTTTCATCTTCTGCCCTCTACCCGGCTTTGAACAAATAAAAAATAATAAAAAATACAAACTTATGATTTTTAGTTGGAATGTTTGTTAATAAGTACCTTTTGTTATTATACGGATAATACCCAATTGAAATATCTTTGAAATAATGTTATTTTCATCCCTTTACCCAGTCTACCCTATACCTATATATTCTTTTTTCAACGGCCGGTAGAGGGCAGAAGATGTGATTTGATGAAAAAGGTGTAATAAGACTTTTTTAACGACGTTACCAATACCGATTTTTCAAAATTTTTAAATTTTGCGATTATCGCTCCACCCTAATATTCAGTAAACACTACAGAGGTAGTTATTTGATTCTATTAATTATTTAAAAATTGATTGATTCTGTTAATTATTTAAAAATTAATATATACAGAGCGTCCCAATTAAAGATAAGCCAGCTTTCTAAAATTTTTATTTGTGCGCCGATTTAGAAAAACAACGCACTATTCAATTTTTTTGAAAGCCAAACACATGGCCAACTATGATTAGTTTCAGGGTTCAAATTTGGAAAAGTGCTAATATCGATTTTTGGGATTAAACTGATGACGGAAACTCTACAAAGTTTCATCTTGTTCCTATATTTTTTAATTTCGAAAAATCAAGTACCTATATATGTCTTGAAAATTTTGAAAAACGTTATTCTCCCCATTAAATTGCCCTTTCTGTAGCTTTTACGACAAAATGTTATTAAGAAAAGTTGTTCAGAATGAAGAAATGAGTAATTTTGTCAAATTTCAAAAACTAAGCCTACTTTGATTGTTTGCTCCTTTTTCTATATTTCTTGGAAAAGCGCCTTTTTGGTAGGAGATACCACAAAATGTTATTGAGAAAAGTTGTTCAGAAGTTCAGACTTCAAATTTTTGCTCATATTTCATGTGTCAAATTTGGATACAATCAACACACTTTGACTTTTATTAAATTTTTATGTTGTCCATGAAAAATCAAGTCAAGGTGTGTTCATTGTCTCCAAATTAAAATTTGGCATATGGGCATACATTTGTATTCTGAATAACTTTTCTCAATAACACTTTGTAGTATCAGTACCTCCTACCATAAAGGCCCTTTTCCTAGAAAAAGAGAGAAAAAAGAGCAAAAAAAAACTAATGTAGTCCTAGTATTTTGAAATTCGACGAAATTACTGTTTCATTCCGAACAACTTTCTTTAATAAGATTTTATCATAAAGCTAAAGAAGAAAAGGTATAAGGTGAGTTGGGGAGCCGGATTTAGCACATTTAATTTTTTTGGCTCCTTAAGAAAAGTTCACCCTCTATTCGATTTTTTGACAATCGAATACGGTGATATAAAACTACATACCTTAGTGTTAAATGCCACGTATTTGGTTTTTTTGTCATACAGTGCCCGCCAAAAAGTCTGCACCATATGGGAAAAATTTTTAGTAAATAACTTACGGAAAATTTGTTTGCGGCATCAGGTTTTGCTTGCTCTAGGACCAAAATTGACTTAATCAAATGTTGTGACGTAGTCTCTTTTATATGTCAAATTTGACATTAATAAAAAAAATATGTCCGAAAATGGGCTTATTTAACCGAATTTCAAAAAAAGTCATAAGAAAAATATGTTTCTTTCGCAAGTTTATATCCCTATGCAAAATTTCAAGAGCCTACTACGATTTTCATATTTTGCCTTTTGTTGGATATTATTGGACATAATATTTTAAATTTTCTGGATATTTCTGATCAGATCAGCATGACAGAAATATTTGGGTGTTTTTACAACCATTTACTATAGAAAGAAGTTTGTAAATCGAATTTATGTGTTTATCTGTAAAAATGAGATCAGTTTTGCACCAAGCGTGCTTCTTCAACAAGCCCTCATTTTAATTTTTTTGCAAAAAAAAGGAAAAGAAGGATATTTAGACCGTAAATTAAGTTTGTGCAGTATGTATTCAGTCAATGAGTGTTTTAAATTACATAGGATCGACTTTTATGGATTAACAAATACGGAAAAGGGCAACAAAGGGCAAAATATGAAAATCGTAGTAGGCTCCTGAAATTTTGCACAGGGGTATAGAATCACGAAAGAAACACATTTTTCTTATGACTTTTTTTGAAACTCGGTTAAATAAGCCCAATTTTCGGAAATTTTTTTCATTAATGTCAAATTTGACATATAAAAAAGACTACGTAACAACATTTGATTATGTCAATTTTGGTTCTAGAGCAAGCAGAACCTGATGCCGCAAACAAATTTTCCGTAAGTTATTTACTAAAAATTTTCCCATATGGTGCAGGCTTTTTGGCGGGCACTGTATATCTCCAAATCAAAAATCATCCGGCAAGAAAAGATCTGGAGGATGGGAAACATCTTGCTATATTTTTTCCTGTTCCTGCCTATCTCCCGCAAAGTGCGTACCTCACAGCCCTCCCGATTCTGGCTCATAATGGGGACGAGTTGGACAATACAGACCTCCCCCACCATAATCAATCTTATGAATAGATCAATCAAAATGCTAGCCGCGCTGTCTGATTTGCATTCCGCCAAGCAAGATGTTTATAAATGGGTTGAAGACAAGCAGCGCTGCTAAAAACCTTCTGGATACCTACCACACACGCAAAATGCCATGACTTTTTATAATCATCTTTGATCCGTTTGTTGTCTAACTCGATAAATTGTAAGGAATATTATAAGCTTTGTTATTTTAGAATGGGAAAATAAAATAATAATAATTCTAATATTCTAATAATTTCAAAACAAATTTAGTTTTTTACAAATTTCGCGATCATGAAAAAGGTCAAAAATTATGTATTCTTTATGGGAAATAAAAACTGAAGCTTCAAAGGGTAGGTATATGTTTTATAATAATAATTATGAACATATTTATCCACGATTCCTTTAATTTAAATTTAGTTGAACGCTTTACACTTAAAACAACTTGACATTAATATTATTACAGGTATAAACCAGAGATATACCGGGTGGTCCAAACTTTTTCAGCAATACTTTAAAAACTGCTAGAAAATTTCAAAATAATAGGATTTTTTCATATGATATATCGAAAACTCAATGGTTTTCGCTATAAAGGGGATTAAAGTTCGAATTTTTTGAACAATATTTTTATGTATCTCCTAAAATATGAGAGATAAGTCGATATTTAGTCGATTTTTAGTAGACATCTACACCATCAAAGTAGCTTTAATATTAGGATATTTCCCATTTTTTTATTCAAGCAGTGGGTGGGCGTTGGGGGTAGTCTTCAACAAATTCTCACCTAAAAATGATGATACAATCCAAAAATGATTTTATCTCATCACTTTTGAGTTCTCCTGTTAATTTAGAGAAAGAAAGTGCTCTTGGCGTTTTTTTCGAAAAACCCTTCATTTTGTCCAAAACACGTATATATTTAATCATTCTGCGAGAGCGGTCCAACGTAGTCGAAGACTTACGCTATCATGTTATCCTCGACTGAAGGAATCAAGCGTTTTGTTTTTCAAATAAACGGGCAGTTTTGAGGTTTGGGCAAAATAATTATTGACATTAATTAGGTGTTATTAGATCTGTATCTGAAAATCGATAGGTATGCCCAGATTATTTTCAAATCCAGAATATTGCGACATACATTTTATTTATGGATTCTGCAATGGAAATGCATATGAAGCTGTTAGAGAATATCAGCGGAGATTTCCGAATAGAAGACAGCCAACTCGAGGATTGTTTGAGTCCGTCCACCGTCAGTTCAGGGAACAAGGCCTAAACAATGGTAATCGCAATAATATTAATAGAAACGATGATATCAGAAATCAATTACCAACTAGAAGGCGCATTTTAAGGGATTTTAAATGATGAAAACTCTAATTTATCTTCTCGTAGAGCCTCTTTGCAACTAAATATTTCGAGATCAAAGATTCTTAGAACACTTCATCGCGATGGCAGAAATGCATACCATTTCACACCTGTTCAAGAATTATTGCCTACAGATTACCCAAAGAGAATTCGTTATTGTGAATGGCTGTTAAATAAACACCGATTAAATGTTCAGTTTTTGCACAAAGTGATTTGGACTGATGAAGCTTCATTCACAAGAACGGGAATAACTAATTACCATAATTTTCATATTTGGGCGCGGAAAAATCTACATGAAGTTCGCCAAAGAACATTTCAAAACAAATTCGCAGTGAATGTGTGGTTGGGAGTAATATGTAATAACCTCCGTTGGCCATTTTTTTACCAGACAGGCTGACTGCACCACTCTTTCTTAATTTTTTACAGACAGAGTTAAATGTTTTACTGGAAGATGTGCCATTGAATGTATTGGCTAATTGTTGGTACTCCTGTACGTAATCGTGAAGAGTTAACTCTAAGAATTCAAGAGGCCTGTCAAGAATTAAGAATGAATGATCATCTATTATCAGCAGCAGTTAATAGTATCCCCAGAAGGTGTCGATTGTGTATCGATGTTGGCGGTAGTCATTTTAAACAAGTGCTATAAAGGATTATGTATCGAAGCTGTAATTGTTCTTATTTTTCTTTCATTTATTCCTCTGATTTTGTTTGTTGTGTTCTATGAGAAATAAATATCTTTTTATTTTTTCTTTCTTATTTCATTTCAAGTTGAATGTTTCAGGTTACCGGAGGAACGTCGTTGCGTTTCGTAATAAAACTCATTAGTTTACTATAACATTTTATATTCAGTCAAGGCTAACATGATAGTGTAAGTCTACTTCATATGAAGAAATCCTATTATTTTGTAATTTTCTAGCAGTTTTTAAAGTATTGCTGATAAAGTTTGGACCACCCTGTATAAACGAATCACACAAGGAAAGAAAAATCATTTTATGTCAGTGAACGGTGACCAAAAAACACATAATTTAAGATTTACCGTTGACTGCAATATTCGAAGATTCAGATAGAAGCTTACATTTGAAATAGATAATGTCTCAATTTGATTTAAATTTTGTCGGAAATTTCTTTCTGGCGCAAACAGATCCATTTAATTTTTAATTGGGTTTTTCGCCGCAGAAACCTGAAACATCTTGTGCTTTGTCAATGATTAGTTAAGATTCAACTTGGAAAATTCATAAACGACTAACATTAAGAGAACGAAATTTTGAACGTTAATTGTACCTCCTACAGAGAGGTAGAGATATCTGTAATGGTATTATTTTTTTTTATTAAGATGCCTCTACTTCAAAATGCAGGCTGCTAAATTGATTAAAAATATTTATTTTTCTTGAAATCGGCAGTGAAGTGTCCCAAAATAGTCATTAAAAGCACAGAAATCGTACAATAATGGGCTACATTATTGTACGATTTTTTCAATAAGTAGGCCTTGGCGAGACGCGGAGAAATCGCCCGTCAAAAGTGACCAAATATTCAAAATCCGGCCGATAAAGGCCCATTTAACTTTTCGTACACATTGCGAAATTGTTTCCTATAGAAGATCAATCCTTCAATATACATATTTTAGTAGGTTTGAATATCAATAGATTATTGCTATGGAGGCTGCACAAGAAGCAGCAGTTTGGTTTTTCTGGTACGAAGGTGCCGTGTCTTGTCTTACTTGACCTAGGTAGAGCGATCGTCAAAGTCAAGCATCGCCGCGCGTAGTCGGTTCATGGACGGGTGATCCCTTATTATTATTTTCTTGCCGAATAAAACTTTTTTTTTCCGATTTTTGGTTTATTTGCCTCGGCCAGAGGCCTCTGCAACTAAATTCCACATGAGTCATAAAAAGTTGAACTTCAGTGCCTTGGTACATAAATAACTATTACTAATAACTTCTGTGTTTTTTAACTCCATATAGTTGAAATTTGTCATAAAAAAATATATTTATGCAGGGTGATTCAGCTTTATTATGGGAAACTTCAGTAGGTGATATATAAAAAAATCATAAAATAAGACAATTATGTGGTATAACTTCTTTCAACACCCGCCTCGTTTCCCCGTTTTCAAAATACTTACGTGGTGTTTACCTTCCCTAATATTTTAACCTTTTATTTTATAATTATCCAATCGCTAAAGATAATCAAACGAAATTTTTTACCCAACATGCATTAATTAAAAGTGTACCTAGAGTAACCAGTGGCGGAGTTATGGGTACATACTTTATTTCTTTTATAAAAAAATACTCCTACGACCCTTTAAAAAATATATATTTCACACATTTGAATCCCTTCTCTTATTTTAAAGGAAACCTTTTTTGTATCTGCCATATTTTCATGACCAATGTAATTTTTCATCCATTGTTCCTTTTTGAAATGCAAAAAACCGAATTGTTTAATTTAAAAAATTGACACGTTCATATTTCTATTTGTACAGAGGATATAAAATAATGTGCTATGGTCGAGAAAATTAAATCTTGCCTGCTAAAAAACACTTGTGCGTACTTAACTAGGTATGTAATCTTTTAGATGATTCAACTTTCGGCTTTAAAGGAAAAAATAGGTAGCAAAATATAGGAATTGGCTGTGGTTGTCATTATTGTTTTGTTGAATTATTACGACATTTTTGTTAGTTGTCGTCATTTCTGGCCAAATAGAAATCTAAAATGCATTTTTTTTAAATGAAATAATTTAATTTTTTGCAAAAAATTATACACAATGTAAGTAAATCGTCACTAACACAATGTTGAAAATATACCCCAAATTTTTTTTTCTGATTTTTTTGTAATTAAATATCAAGATAAAATTTTATAAGGCCGTGACGACATGCTCTTGAAACGCTGATTGATTCAATGTTTGTGTTTTCAATATCCCGCTACTGTAGCTCGTTTTCACGTATGAGTTGTCAAGAAAATTCATATTTCAAGGGGATGACAAACAGCTGACTTTAATATTGGAAATGTCGACCATAGTTCTGACAACAGGGCAAATCGGGACTCTCATTGATACAAGATGTGGCGGAATGTTTAAATCCCCGTTTAAATATTGTTACAACGTCTTTGGCCAATAAAAAATGTGTAACAGCTTCATGGAAAATCGGGCTCTACTACATGAAATTACTAAATATGTCCCTTTTTGAATCTTCAAAATTGCCTAACTTCCACCTAATAAAAAGGCCCATTTTGCATATTAATTTTTTTCAGCTTTATGACTAAAGAGCGGAATATATGCATTTAATTTCAACCCAAATATGCGCATATATATGCATTATTTTTATTTAAAATATGCAATAATATGCATTTATTTAGCCAAATATGCAATAATATGCATTTATTTTTGATGTAAAAATACCTTAAACTTCGAAAAATAAGCAAAAAAGAACCGCAAATATTCTAATTTCAACGCTAAAAATTGCAAAACAAAAAGTAAGAAATAATAGGTAGGTTCTTACAATTTTTGCACAAGCCCAGGAACATTTTTAATCCATGAAGAAATTTTTGGCATTTTGGATATTTTGAAATCAAATATTCACAAAACACTATTTTCACACTGAACTCTATCGATAAACTGAACTGAGAGTAAAACAAACCGATATAAGAACATATTTTCTTATAGTATTAGGCAGGCAAATTATAACAAATTACTTGGAAATTTTACTGGAATCCTTTGAATGACCCAATGACCCTATAAAATAAGGCATTGTAAGTAGTACCTACTTTATCAGCAAGTTATGTTCCGGGGTCGAAAATCTTCGTTTTTAAAAAGGTTTATTGAACGTAGGGTATAAACTATTACTGATCGATTAATTGCGGTCGCGATATTTATATAAATTGGAAATGCGGTGTACGAAAAATAAAAAGCTGATTCCGCTGATTCGGGGTTTTCGTCCAGGTCGGTGTGCTGTGGGGTCGATGAACATAACTCTTCCCCCCTTAGGATGGAAGTTCGTCCTCGGGCTTCTTGTTGAGTTGTTGAAGTTCTTGGAGTTCTGAGAGTGATATTCTTGGTTTGAAAAAGAGTGTTTGGAGTCTTTTTCGTTTTCTTAGGATGAAGTAGATGATGACACACATTAGAGTGATGATAAGAAGTGTGGCTGACCAGGTTGTTGTGGAGATGACGACTGGATCTAGGTGTATGGGTTGGATAGCCGACAATTGCGGTGTTTCTTGAAGAGACTGTAAATGATTTAGTTGTAGACGATACTTGGGATTAATTTTGACAGGAACGATGGCTGGGATTTCGGCTTCTTCTTGCGTGGCGGTATACCATTGATTTTCAATTTGAATTGGACAGGGTGATTGGATGATTGCTGGTTGCTTTATGATTTTTTCTGTTTTTGAACATTTTTCGGTGATACGGAGTGGGTGATTTGTGCTGGCAATGAGGCTTCTCTTAGTTTGATGTATGATCGGTTGCAGGAGAATGGCAGTGGTGCAGTTTTCTAATGTGGGCAGTTGACATCTGGTTGTTGACATAGTTTGACAGGTGATTTTTCTTTCTGTAGGTGTGCATGTGGAATACCAACGATTATTCCCATAGTAAACAGCAGGGGGTACCAAAACGATATCTTCTTTGTTATGGATTGGGTAAACTTGGTAGAGTGGGAATACAAGTTCATCAAGGATAGGAATTTTTAGGATAATGAGTATCTGACTTTCTGTAGAGATTATTGTACTTTGAGCAGTTTCGATTAGTTCAAAAGGGTGCATGTTATCGGATAAGAGAGAGGCTTTATTATAGATTGATTTGAGTTGATTTTCTAGTTTAATAATTTCAGAGAGAGAAAAGAGTTCAATGTTCGACTGTTGCAATGCAGCTAAATTAATAGTTCGAAGTAATTTTTGAAGGAATTGATTTAAACGATCGAGATTAAGTATTTCGCTATGAAGTGAGAGATATTTGTCAAATTCGTCGCTGAGGAGATTAATATCTTGTGCAATTTTAACTGTGTTATTATTAATAGTTTCAACTAACATGTTATATCGTTTTATTGTTTGTGAGGCATAGGTTGTAGAGTTATTGAGGGTGCCAATAATTTGAGATTGCTTGTTTTCGATAGCTTGAATATGTTTTTCCAAAAATATACGATCATTCTCGTCGAGATTACCTGTGATTGATTTAATGAAAGTACCTATATAGTTCATAATTCCACGTTTCTGTCTAGGGCGAATTAGTTTATGAAAATTGTCAAGAGTTTCATGATAAAGCAGTTGATATTGATTAAACATTTTGTGATAAGACGAAGTCGTTGAAGTATTAAAAAGAACTAAATTAACGGGGTAAAGTTTAAGGGTATTATCTATAGTGCTTAAGTTGAAAGTAAGTATGTGACGGTGAAAGTGGTCAAATAATTGTGCTTGGCCTACCAATTCTTGATAGTATCCATTATTAGGGATCGGGTGCACTTGAAGGGCCAGGCAGTTGGTTATTAGGAGGGTGTTTCTGTAACAAGGGAGGTTTGCGTAAGCGTTTGATTTTTCTAGGATGAGAGTTAGTGGGTTTATTCTTAGTAGTTAAGACTTTAATTTTTGTATTGTCAGTAGAGGTAACAGTAGCGGGTATATAGGGTGCGTCGAGTTTGTTACGAGTGTTTTTGGAAAGGTACACGGTTTGTCCTTGTTCTGGAGTAGGAGTGGGATCTGGTAGATTTTTGGTGCGGTTTTCTAAAATGCGGGTTTCTTTTTCGTGAAGTTTAGTGTAAAGGGAATCAATAAAAGGGCGGAGTTCATCTTTATGTCGTTGATTATATTTTTCATAAATAGGTAAGTCGTCGTCGAATTGTATTTCTTCGATATAGGGGCCGTAGAGGATTGAGAAAGGGGAGTAGCCAGTAGCTGAGTGGATGGATTGGTTATAAATAAGGACACAGTGGGTGATTAGGTCTTGGAAATATTCTCTAGGTCGTTCATCTTGCATAACGCGCAGTTTTTCTGTAAATGTGGAATGGAATCGTTCGATAGGACTGTTAGAGTTAGGATTATTAACTGTGGTAAAATGGAGTTCTATTTTGTGGAGTTTACAAAATTCTTTAAAGAGATTATTGGAAAATTCAGTTCCTTCGTCACAGACAATTTTGCGCGGATAATTGTGATGAGAAAAGTAATGACGTAATTTGCTGAGAATGGATATATTCATTTTGTCTTGTATATTGTAAACTTGAGCGTATTTGGAAAATGAATCTATGATTGTTAGAAAACTTTGACGATTACAGCAAAAGGTGTCTATGTGGATAATATCAAAAGGTTTTTGTCCTAATAGGGGGCCTTTGAAGGGAAGTTTATAAGGGTGTCTTTCATATTTATTTCGGAGGCATATATCGCATTTATTAATATAATCGGAAATCGTAGTGCGCATATTTGGCCAATAATAATGGAGTTTTAAGTGATTGAGAGTTTCGAGTATGCCATTATGATTTTGCTTGTGGTAATCTTGAACACATTGAAGTTGTTTATCGGGATTCTCTATGTCTTGAGTTTGTTTAGAGCAGAAAGAGATACGAACGGTTTCATTAAAAGTATTGCGGACATATTCAGATATAAATTTTTGGATATCCGTTTGTTCTGTGAGGATATGGTAGCGTTGATTAGGAGATATTATAGAATGGAGAGTGTTTTTAATGTCAGTTTTCCAATCTTTTTCAGTAAGAGTTACGTAATATTGGTGTTTACTTTTGAATTTAAGGATGTATTGAACGTCATGTTTGTTTCCAAATTTTAAGATAATTTGATTAGGAAAATAATTAATGGGTTCTTCGGAAAATGGAATAGTTGCAATAGGGTTTTCGTGTGTGGAGTGTTGTGTGGATAGTCCAGTTTGTTTTTCATAAGTTTCGTTAATAAAGTCGTCAATATTAAAGTCATCGTCATGTGAGGGAGGATTTACACAGATCGAGTCTAATTCATGCATATTGAGTTCGATACGGGAAAGAGCGTCGGCTACAAAATTTTCTTTACCTTTGCGATATACAATTTCAAAATTATATTCTTCTAATTTGAGTTTCCACCGGGCGAGACGAGAATGGGGTTCTTTAATTTTATAGAGCCAGACTAAGGGGTTGTGATCGGTTTCTATGGTGAATTTTACACCAAAAAGATAGGGCCGGAAATGTTTACAGGATTCTATGATTGCAAGGAGTTCTTTCTCGATTGTGGAGTAGTTTCGTTCTGCGGTAATAAGGGTGCGGGAGTAGTAAGCGATTGGTTTTCCTTTTTGGGATAGGACAGAGCCAATAGCAACGTTAGAGGCGTCAGTAGTTAGTGTAAAAGGTAGAGAAAAGTCAGGGTATTGGAGAATTGGGGAGTTACTTAGAGCGGATTTACATTTTTCAAAACAATCTATATATTGAGGGTGGTCAATTTCAATTTTGGTGTCTTTTCGTAAACAACGTGTCATGGGTGTTGTCATTTTTGAGAAATTAGGAATGAAGCGGCGATAATAGCCTATTAGTCCCAAGAAACTTTTAATTTCCTTAGTAGTTTTAGGAATGGGGAAGTTTTGGATTGCGGATATTTTGTTTGGATTGGGTTTAATGCCTTCGGGAGTAATCACGTGGCCAAGGAAAGCTACTTCTTTGTTTAGGAATTCAGATTTGTCGAGTTGAATTTTTAGGTTTACTTCACGGAATTTTTGAAAGATGGATTTTATATGTATAAGATGTTCTTGTAAAGATTTGGAAAATATAATGACGTCATCCATATAGACAAAACATGATTTGTAAAGGTATTCTCTTAGAATTTCATCCATCATGCGTTGGAAGGTCGCTGGGGCGTTTTTTAGACCAAACGGCATTCTTGTATATTCGAAGTGGCCATTGGGAACTGTGAAGGCGGTTTTTTCAACGGAGTTGGGGTGTACTTCAATTTGGTGAAAACCTTGGGCTAAGTCGAGGGTTGTGAAGTATGTGCATTTGCCTAAATTGTCAAGTATTTCGTCGATGCGGGGAAGGGGATATTTGTCTTCAACCGTATTATCGTTTAGTTTGCGATAGTCTATAACCATGCGAAACTTGCGTTTACCGGATGCATCCATTTTCTTTGGAACGATCCAAACGGGCGAAGAATAAGGGGAAATTGAAGGTCGGATTATATTTTGTTCTAAGAGTTTATCAATTTGGGAAGAAATTTCGCTTTGCATGACTTTAGGATGTCGGAAAGAACGGGAAAAAATAGGAGTTTCGTCTTTTGTGCGGATTTCGTGTTTGACAGAACTAGTAAATGACAGATCAGATGATTCATTGTAAAAAATATCTTTAAATTTATGACATAGATCAAGAATTTTTTGCTTTTCTTCGGAATTCAGATGTTTTGTTCGAATAGAGTTGGGATCAAATGAGTTATTGGAGAAGGGAGGTGATAATTCTTCAAAATCGGATAGTGGATAAACAGATATTGGTTCAGGGAAGTCAATATTTAAATTTTCTGGTTGTGGTATTTCTACAAACCCATCATTGGCATGGTGTATTGAAATTGGGAGTACAGTTTGGTTATCAAGGGTAATTTCTGGGAGTACAACTTCACCATTATTGATATTTACTGGGATACGGAGTCGATTATTCGAACGATATATAACTTCAAATGGAACGGAAACGCCTAATTTACGAATAGAAAATATATGAGTTTCATAATCTATATTTGCACCTAATTGGTCGAGTTCACCAGTACCTAAAAGAATATCGAAATCATTGTGCCAGTCGGCAATTCTAACTATAAACGGTTGATCAATGCCAATTTCGTTAAAAACGGGAAAATAAAGGTTTTCGGAGTAGGTTTTAGGAGTTTTCATAGAAATAAGAGTAAAGGGTTCAAAAAATTGATATCTTGGATCGAAATTTTGTGCAGCTTCGGGAGTTATTACAGTATCGGATCCACCAGAATCTATTAATACTTTAAGATTAGAATAAGGGAGATAGAAAAATTGAAGTTTGGTGGCTTTTGAAATATTATTTAATTCGATAATTCGGGATTGGGAGGAGATTCCGAGGCTTGTTCTCGAAAATTTTCGGAAAAGTATTCTTCGGTTTCTAAATTGGAATCGCATTCTATATTATTATGGAAAGTACGTGTGGACATTGGGGTTGGTTTGTAAGTTTGCTGTGACGGCAATTTTGAAGTTATGGACATAGGAGTTGGAGTTGGACGATATTGATTTTGGAAGTAATTATTGTTGGGTCTATTAGATGGTGGGCTGAATACTTGTCTATTAGGTGGAGGGTTTTGTCTTTGAGGAATGGGCCTATTTGTGTTGCCAAAATTTCTAGGTGAGTTTGAAGGATCTTGATTAAAGTTTTGAGGGAATTGTTGATTAAAATTTGGGTTCATATTCGTATTATGATTAGGTTGTGGGTTGCGAGGTGGTTGAGGATTTTGATTAGTAGGGCGATTGGTAGTGGTAGGTTGACTGTTTCTTTGATAATCGCGGGGATAGGTGGTAGATTTAAGATAAGACATATATTGCTGTTGCTGTTTGTGGTTATCTAAAGCTATGCATTTTTGAAGTGCTTCGTCGAGAGAGTTTAATTCAAAATGAGATAAATGATCGCAATAGGGATTGTTTATGCCAGTACAAAATGTTCTAAGGGCTTGTTTTCTGAAAAACGAAGCTTTAAACTCGATTGCCTGAGCGTTATTTTCATGTAAAGAAACATGCTGTAAAAGATCATTAAGTGCTAAAGTTATTCGGTTGTAATAGTCATCATAAGATTCAGAACGCTTTTGAACTGTGGTGGTTAATTGTGTTAATAAAATTTCTTCTGTGCGACGGTCGCCATATTTTTGGAGTAAAAGGGGCTTTATTTCTGCCCAAGAAGTTTTATTGTGTAAATTTAAGAAATCACGAGCCTCATTTTTAATTTTGGAAACGATATGAGTGTTAATTATATATAGTTGAGTGGCATTAGCACCTTGTTGAGTGAAAAAAGCAATTAAATTATCAACTGAATTTATAAATGTGGAGAGGTTATCTCCCGGTTTATATTCTGGAAGAGTGTTGCACAAATTATTAATGTCGGTATTTGTTAAAGCCATTTCTTGAGTTTTTGAAGTTGAGGGCTGAGAAATTAAAATTTGAGGGTTTTTTAAATCTTCAGATAAATTTTTAGAATATGGTTTAAAACGAGGTTTTTGTTTAGGAGCTTTTGGAGTAATAGAAAAATGAGCTAAATCTTCTAATAATGAACCTTCAGGGTAATCAGAACTCATGAGAAAAAGGAAGTGAACTTACAGGACAAGAAGAATCGCTCTGGACATCCCTGCCGTATGGTTCTCCAATCTCTGCACAGGTTTCTTCTCCCAGGTCGTTGATAACTGCCAAATCGTTGAGACGAACCGATGATCCTCCTTTGGATTCCGTGCAGCTATCCTGTTCGCAGCGCCAGTTATGTTCCGGGGTCGAAAATCTTCGTTTTTAAAAAGGTTTATTGAACGTAGGGTATAAACTATTACTGATCGATTAATTGCGGTCGCGATATTTATATAAATTGGAAATGCGGTGTACGAAAAATAAAAAGCTGATTCCGCTGATTCGGGGTTTTCGTCCAGGTCGGTGTGCTGTGGGGTCGATGAACATAACTAGCACCTAACAATATACATAGAATTCCCGGAAACCCCGATAAATGTCATATAACTATAACGTATTGGGCTTCCTACCTGCAGGTAAACTCGTAAATTTGTTTAATAATAATAAAATAATAAGTCTCATAATCTTGGTTATATCTTATATCTATAAATAAGTATAGGAAAAACATGCAAATATGCACAGAAATATAGTTTTTCCAGAAATATGCAATGTTTTGGGAAATTGAATAAAATATGCAAAAAATGCATATTATATGCAATTTGCATACATTCCGCCCTTTATGACAAATAATAATTTATTCCAGCTTAACAATACTCCATAGCAAGAAGGATTATAATCGCTTGCTTAACATGTTATTTATAGTACATTATAGAATCTAAAACGCCATAAAATATTTTTTTAAGTACTTACTATGTATTTCTGTTTAATAACGAGCGATCATAGCGAAATATGGGTCTAGTTCTTAATCCACTCATTTTATTTTTTTAATATCACTGGTAATATTCCTAGTTTGGATTATTGTGAGGGTGATAATTATTATTATGATCCTGTCCTCACCCTTGGAGTGTTCCCCGATATTGCGGATGCAGAGGTGATAGGTCACTGATTAAATAAATTACTAGGGACAACAGGGACGTCATTCGGGAGGACATTTTGAGCCCATTAATTTGATATGACCCTGGGGTCGATTTTTAAATTTGATGAATTGAATTTTTTAAATGGCGACCGGCGCGCTTTTCCACATTTTATGTCATTTTTTTTATTCAGACAACAACGAGTTCGCTTTGGCGCGGAAATATCGTTTTTTCTAATTTCTCGTTGCGAAAAAGAAATGGAAAAGAAGCTGACTAGCTGAAGCTCCTGACTAGCCTCGACCGAAGTACCTGAAAAACTAAAAAAACTATCAGGCTGATCGATCGGAACTTCAGTCACATTACGTAGATCAATAATAATTATTGTTGTGGTGACATTTTGACATTTTATCGCCACAGAATATATAGCCTACTCCCTATGGAATTAGCCTTATTTTTATTCTGTGGTATCATTTTGAGTCGAGACATTTCCGTATTTTTCGAAAGATGGGCAGATTTTCAAAAAAAATTGTTCAGCCTATATTAGTCACTTTTTAGGAGTAAAATGGATAGTGCCATCGAATTGCCCATATAGTTCAAAACATTTTGTACAAAACTTCAATACTCCAAGTTATAAACTGCGTACACGAATCGATTAGGCCTTTCCCAAGGTATTATTTTACATTGTAGGATTAGCCAGCCTAGCTCATACAGGGTGTTTCGGAAAAAAAATTCGATAAACTAATTTATTTTAAAAATGTAAGTATTATAAAAAAATGGGATTTCGCTGTATTCTAGTCCCTAGTTACTATTGAAAAAATATATTTCGTTTTAACATTTTCTTTACAATTGTAGGCTCCTCCATATTTAATTAATTCTGCTCTATTCAACAAATTGAAGCATATTATCAATCAAATCAGACGTGCCATCAATGCCATGAAAAAAAAACGACATCTTAACATATTCGACAGTTACCTAGATGCCTAGCCCCTAATGTAAAATCCCGATTTGTTTCTTTAAATAGTTTTTTCGCAAAATCAGGATTTTTTACAAACAACCTGTCTGAGCTATATTGATACTATTACAGATAACATACTATATAAAATAATACCTTGGGCAAAGTTTAATCGATTCTCGAAAAGAGATCACCAAAATATGCCTGGTGGGATACAGGATCCTCCGGAAAACCCAATTTTTTGGAACTATGGATCCATTTGTTTTTTGGTACAAATTAAAGTGTTGGAATTGTTTACCAAGAGTTTTGAACTATGGCCAAATCAATGGCACTATACATTTTATTCTTTAAAAAATGCCTAATACGATTTTGTGATTTTTGGGAGATCTTGTTTTAAAACAGTGGGCCATGTAATAGAACTACTTCAAAAAATTATAATCCAAAACGTAGAGCTCTTCGTTTACTATAGGGTGGAAAAAAGGGTTTTGAAAATCGGTGCATCTTTCGAAAAATACGGAATTATTGTTTCGACGAAAGTGAAACACACTGTATATCGCATAGAATAATAATAGATGTTATATTTTTAAGAGCGTAAAATATTCTCTTCAATTGCCCAATACAGAGGTTTTTCCAAAATTATGGTACAGATATCTTTCTAAATTATGGTACAGATATCTTCCACAAGATCGAATCTTTTTTGTCTTACAGAAGATTCGTTTTACCTACCCGAGGCAAAGGTGTTGTATCTTTGCATATTTGCTGTATTTCATAGCTTATTGCAAATTGTGCGAGATAGCGTAGAGATACATTTAGCACCATTTACACTAAGCTACTACCTATTTTAAAAAAATGATAGTTTATCCCAAACTTAAGTAAGTAACAAGGTCAGTAGTGAAATATGCCTATTATAAAAAAACACACTTACCTACCTCATCTTAAAATCCACCCTCTAGATATTATTTCGTTCGGGGGGGGGGGGATCTATGATAGGACAGCATGGTCTGCGACATTATTACAATTCACAAAAACACATCTCCGTCTTTTCTTCGGACTCATTATTTAGCCCCTATAGCAATATTAGTAAATGGGAAGGAGTAGCCCTATGATTATAGATAATAAATCAATAAGCACGTCATAAAATACTCACCTCGTATGTGTTACAAAAAAGCGAGGAATTAAGGCTCAATGTACAGCACGTATGTGGTGATTCAACATTTTGACCCATAAAATGGCTTTTTTTGATCTGTAGCGAGTAACACGCATAATTTTAAACTTTTGGTCAATGAAAATTTTAATCTAAGTAATTGCTTACATTTTGAGACAAAAATTAATTAAAAACATTTATCACAGTGGTCGTTATTAGGCTTTTTGCGTAAATGCTAATAACGGCCATTGTGATAAATATTTTTAAATAATTTTTGTCTCAACATGTGAGTAATTACTTAGATTAAAATTTGTATTGACCAAAAGTTTAAAATTATGCTTGTTGCTCGCTACAGATCGAAAAAAGCCATTTTATGGGTCAAAATGTTGAATCACCACGCACGTGGTGTACATTCAGTCTTAATGGAATTATTTTAATAGTGTACCCGGCTAGCGCCGTCGGTTGCTTTGACAACGTCCGTATCGATCGGGAGGGACCGTTTCGACGTAAACAATAAATCAACGAGAAGTTGAACATTTTCTCCATGATAGAAGGGACAACCCGATTTTTGCTTTTGTGCCAATCTAGGTTAGGTTATCTGTGCATAAACTAAAGAAAAAAAGCGATAGTCGACCATACACAGTATAGTGGAGCGAAACAAAATTTTTGAGGGTAGAACTAGATCAGACCCCTGAGGTGTTGTTAAGTGCATCACTCTGCATACGAAATGGCGATTTACGACAATTTTTTGTTGTCGAGACCTTTTTTATTTCCAAAAAACTGTCAAAATTGGCAGTTTAGGGAAATTGTGTTTTTTTACGTTTCCATCGTCATACCTTTGAGAGTAGTGGAGCTATCGACTCGATTTTTTTTAATTGAAGCTAACATGTGAGCGCTTACAACGAATGCCATTGTTGTTGTCCAATATTATTGATTAACCACTTTAAATAGCAACAAAATTGCAAGGTTATAAAAAGTGTAATGAAATTTTCACTTAGCGAGAAACTTTTTTATTTGTGGAAATTTTTATATACATGCTGAGAGTTTTTATATAAGTTATATCACCCTTTAATGCTGAACTCTTATAAATATGAGCGACCCTGCTGGCGCCTAGTGTTACTTTCCAGCGGACTCAGCGTCTTGTTTTATTAACTTGCTTTACATGTTTTTCTATGTATCCCATAATGTTATACTTTTAGTTTAGTCTTAATCTAGCTTTGTACCTATCAACTGCTTTTAGAATTGTAATAAACTTTTTAAAAAGGGACTTACGGCATTTCATAAAATAATTGGCGCAGTCGGTAGGACGCGCGTACGAATCTAGCGAAAATAGAATCGGTCCGTTTCAACGGTTTAACGCGTGTCTTTTTCGGAAATTTCGGATCGCGACAAGTGGACGATTTCTGGCACCACCAAGGAGTACCAGTTAGGGCATTAGGTACCCTAGTGAGAAGATTTCGACGGTTCATCGGAAATCTTCTCTGTGTCAACGAGAGCATCGCAGACGCATGGAGTTCTACGTGGTATTGCTGTAAGTGCAAATCTATACGTCATATAGAGGCCCGAAAGTGTTTCTTTCTGATAGCGAAACTGAAGGTATTGGCTCAGATTCTGATTCGGAATTTGAAGATTTTCTAAACAATTTTAGTAAAAGTTTGGATATTAAGAAACCCATTCTACAAAATAGTAATCTAAAAATGCCTAACGCAGAAAATAATATTCAAGGCGCTGCTGCAAATGCAGTACCTGTATTAAAGTCAGAGTACCTCCATATGGTACCAGAATTTAATGGGGAGTCTAATTTACTACCCAGATTTATAGAGATTTCTGAAAAATTAGTAGCAAAATTTTATAACACAGTAAATATTACAGATTTCCAAAATGATTATTTAATGTCTAGCCTTTTGGCAAAAGTTAAAGGTGATGCTGCCTTAAATATTGCTTCGTGTGCCATAAATACATGGCAAGATCTTAAAGACTCACTTCTCACTGCGTATGCAGATAAACGTGACATTTACTATCTATCTAATATCTATCGAATATCGAAATGACAGAATTAAAACAAGAATTTAACGAAAATGCTTTTGAGTTTTATCAAAAAATTCAACATATTTTAAACTTGCAAATTTCTTTTATACAATCTCACATTGCTGTAAACGAAGGAGCAATAATCGCTCAATACAGTAGAAATTTAGCTTTAAGAGTACTATTGCGTGGACTGAGGGAACCCATAGGATCTCTAATGAGAACTAAAAACCCTACAGACTTAAATAACGCCTTACATATGCTTACAAACGATTTTCAAATTGAATCTATGAATCAAAATAATACAAAACCAAAATTTAAACCAAAACTGCCACAGACGAGGACAGTTTTTCCACAAAGACAATTTTATCAAAATCCTAGATTTAACGCACCATTGCAACTAACTAATTTCCCAAACAATTAACAAAATTTTCCAAGACAAAACTTTACTCCACGACCATATTTTAACCAAAACCCTTATACGTCAAATGCGACAAACGTTTTTAAACCAAATCCAAATCGACCCTTACCACAACCAACCCCTATGACAGTTGTGACCAAAAACACGACATACAGACCACAAGGTACACAAAGACCTTATTATCCCAGTCAAAATTTTAGACGAAATGCATTCAACTCGCGACCGATGTACGCACGGTTGAGGAAATGCACAATATACAGAGATTACCAAAAGTGGAGCTTCCTGAGGAAAATCCCGAAAGACAGGATTTTCGCGAAGAAGCCTTGGAACAATAAGTAACAATTACTATATTCCGTACGATATACCACACTTTGAACTTATGAATCTTACGCACCATGAAAGTAAATTGTTGTATATTATTTTTCCGAATAACTTAAAAATGTTAATTGACACTGGTAGCACAAAATCTTTTGTACGACCTGAAGTCGCTAGAAAATACTATAAAAATGAAATAATACAAAACATGTTCAGGATTTCCACGGCACATGGGAGTTCCATAGAACATTTTTCTACGAGCATAGACTGCTCGAAAATATTTAAAAGAGATGACAGTTGTTATCTGAAATTTTACATGTTCAATTTCCATGATTATTTTGACGGCTTATTAGGCCTTGATAATTTAGAACTGCTAGATGCAGATGTAAGAATTAAAAAACGCATATTGGAAACTCCAAATGTAGGAATAAAAATATTAACTTATAATATTTCTAATGATTTTGACTCTCCCACTTCTCCCTGTACGAATTGTATAGTAGTACAGCCGAGAACAGAGCAAATAATCAAATTATATGTTAAAAATATTGAATACGGTGATGCAATTATCCCTTATACAAAAATTTCAAATTTAGAAATACCGCAATGCGTAACCAGAGTAAAAAATGGTGTAGCTCTGTGCACGATATTAAATCCTAACGAAAAAATAATAAGAATTAGTAATTTAGAACCCTTGCAAGTGCAAAAATTTGATGAATACGAATTATTTGTACCAACTGCAAAATGTAATAATTTAAATAATTTTAACGCGGATAAAATTAAGTTTGATATTTCAAAACTTCGCACAGAACATATGAATCAAGAAGAAAGACAAGTAATAATAAATGTAATTAAAGAATACTCTGACATTTTCCATATTGAAGGCAATAACTTAACATTTACGAGTAAAATAAAACATAAAATTCGAACTAGTGATGAAATACCCGTTTATTCTAAATCATATAGATACCCTGAAGTACACAGAAAAGATGTACAATCCCAAATTCAAAAAATGCTAGATCAAAATATTGTTAGGCCCTCAAATTCACCCTGGTCCTCTCCAATTTGGATAGTGCCAAAAAAGCTCGATGCGTCAGGACAACGCAAGTGGCGCATAGTTGTGGATTATCGTAAGTTAAATGAATAAACAATAGGAGATCGATACCCTTACCAAATATTAACGAACTAATAGATAAGTTAGGAAAATGCCAGTATTTTACGACACTAGATTTGGCTTCAGACTTCCACCAAATTGAAATGGCAGATGAAGATATTGAAAAAACCGCTTTCAATACAGAAAATGGTCATTATGATATGACACGTATGCCGTTTGGGCTAAAAACGCCCCCGCAACATTCCAGCGGGTTATCGATAATATATTAAGAGGCATCCAAAACGAAATGTGTTTGGTGTATTTAGACGACATAATAATTTTTAGTACAAGTTTACAGGAACACGTAGATAGATTACGTGAAGTTTTCAATCGGTTAAGACAGGCAAACTTTAAAATCCAATTAGACAAGTCGGAATTTCTGAGAAAAGAAGTGGCATATTTAAGCCATATTGTTACACCGGACGGCGTCAAGCCGAATCCCGATAAGATACAAGCAATACAAAATTATCCTCTCCCTAAAAATGCCAAACAAATTAAAGGATTTTTAGGCCTACTCGGTTACTACCGAAAATTTATTAAAGAATTCGCAAAATTGACTAAACCTTTAACAAAGTGCTTGAAAAAAGACTCAGTAATAAATTCACAGGATCCGGAATATATAAAATGTTTTAATATGTGCAAAAATTTATTAATAAACGAACCAATTTTACAATACCCAAATTTCGAAGAACCTTCTATTTTGACTACTGACGCTAGCAATTTCGCGCTACTCGCAGCATTGTCCCAAGGAAAAATAGGATCAGATTTACCAATAGCGTATGCAAGCAGAACTTTAAATTCATCGGAAACGAACTATAGCACTATCGAAAAATAAGTTTTAGCAATAATTTTTTTCGTAAAATATTTCAGACCTTATCTTTTTGGGCGGAAATTCAAAATTGTAACGGATCACAAACCGCTACAATGGTTGTTTTCATTAAAAGAACCAAACTCTAAACTTGTAAGATGGAGGCTAAAATTAGAGGAGTACGACTACGAAATAGTCTATAAAAAGGGAATTTTAAATAAAAACGCCGATGCTTTATCTCGAATCCAATTAAACGCTAACGAGACTATTACTACTTCAAAATCAAAGGATCAACCCGATTTACCAATTTTCCAATACATGCAAGACTTTAACGAAGAAATTGAAAACACTTTTACAAATCAAACTAATCAAAATGAAATTAATGAAAATAGCTTTGATTTAAGCAACGATAACGAACACGAACACAAAGTAATACAATATCCGAAATTAACAAAGATTTATTCGAAATGTCAAGCAAGTAAATGCCAAGATACACACTGTGTATCTGCCGATTTCGCTATGAACGCAGGAATAGCAGTAACTTTCAAAAATAAGTTCAATAATGTCCCTAATCTAAAATCTCAAAACAAAAATGTCGGTGAAGTCGCAATTTTAAAAAACGATAAAAAATTTATCTACTATCTCATTACAAAAAAATATTTTAATCAAAAACCCACGTATGAATCTCTCTGGAAATGTTTACAAAGGGATATTAAATTTCTCGCCATTCCGAGAATAGGTTGCGGGCTCGACAACCTGGAATGGCCAACGGTAAATCAGATGATTAATTTCATTTTTAGAAAAATATTCTGCAAAATATTCGTTTGCAATTTTAACCCGAATCGTCAAGAAAACGCATCAACCTCTCAAATCATTGAAAATACCGCAAATCAAAGTAGCGCTGAAGTGCCATTAGATAATCAATCAATAATCGTAGAAACTGGAGATGTTCAAAATCACGACCAAGTCGATGACCCTGATGACCAAACTATACACACAAATGTAGAAAATCCAATAGTAGGCATCCCAATTCTTAATTGTCCAGTAAATTATGGGAAAAACCAAATAATTATCTCTCAGGTAAATTTTTCTCCTGCGGAACCTTCTTCGATAAAATTGTATAAAAACAAGCAACGTATATTAGTTCAATTCTCCAGTAATAACTTCGAACAAGAAGTAATCAATTTTGTTAAAGAGCGTATAGTACCAAAATTAAAATATTATGTTTATTTCGAAGATCCAATCTACGAAAAATTCTGTTCAGTTTTACAAACCTACTTTAAAAATTCAGAAATTGAAATGGTAAAATGTTCCCAAAAATTAATCGATGTTACTGATGAAGAAGAAATTCAAAACATAATTCAAAATTATCATGAAGGCAAAACTAATCATAGAGGCATAGAAGAAACAGAAAAACGTATTAAAAATATTTATTATTGGCCAAATCAACAAAAATCAGTTCAAGATTATATCAACAAATGCGAAAATTGTCTCGTAACAAAATATGACAGAAGGCCGCTTAGGTTAGAATATAATTTAACCCCTACACCTACTAGGCCCTTTCAAATTTTACATATGGATAGTATTACTTTAGGAAACTGCAAATTTTTGACAATTATTAACTCATTTTCAAAATATGCTCAAGCTTATAAGTTAAACTCAGCACAAGGCATCGAAGTAGCTAACAATTTAATAAAATATTTTTGTCATCATTGCATTCCTGAACAAATAATTTCAGACAACGGTCTGGAATTTAAAAATTCGATAATCAAAGAGCTATTAGAAACCCATAAAGTTAAGTTACATTTTATTAGTTCCCAGCATCCTGAATCGAACGGTATGATAGAAAGGTTCCATTCTACATTAATCGAACACATTAGACTTTTTAATAACCAAAAAGAATATAAAAACGAGCCAATCGAAACTAAAGTAAACTATGCAATTTTAGCTTACAATAATACAATCCATTCTGCGACAAATTTAAAGCCTTACGAAATAACTATAGGTCATGTAGGCACAGAATCTCCTTTCAATATTAATTTAGAAAAGCAACTAGTAAATAATTATGTCTCAAACCACAGGGAAAAATTAAAAATTTTATATGAAAAACTAAATAATGATTTACAACAAAGGAAAGAAAAAATAATAACTAAAGCTAATCAAAATAGAGAACCTATTCCCGTGGAAATTCCAGAACAAGTTTATGTACAAAATAAACAGAAACAAAGCAAAACGCTTAATAAGTATAAAAAACAAACTGTCACAAAAGTGGACAGAACTTTAAAAACCGCTAAAATAAACCCAAAACATGGTAATACTTCTAGTAAAATACACCTTGCCGAAGTCAAAAGACCTCGAAAAAAGGCTAAAAGGAAACCCGTTTCAGGTTCTTCATCCTCGGAGATGCAACAGACATAAAAGACATCACACACAACCTGGGAATATTACCAATAAACTTAGGACCAGCCAAATTACAACGGACTGACCACACACTTGTACATTATTTCAACCTACAATAACTTTTTAACGAATATGATATTCTAAATAATCAATATAATAATTTTAAACTTAGTTATAATAATAGTTGGGTTCTTAGTAAGGAATTAGATAATTATGATAAGATTGTTAGATTTACGCAAAAATCAATTTTAGATAAAATAAGTAATATTAAAATGCATAGTATAGGAAACGATAGAAATAAGAGGGGCTTACTAAATGGGCTAGGATCTGTAGTTAAGTTTATAACAGGTAATTTAGACTCCAATGACGGAGAAAGAATTTATAAAATAAAAATTCACATGCAAACCAATGAGAAGCGCATACAGGAGCAATTTAAAATGCAATATTCTGTTAGTCATAAACTCATAGAAAACTTCAATTCTACACTACAAACCACAAAGCACAACGAAGTAATGTTGAAGTCAAAAATCCTACAGTTAAGCCAAATTGTAAAAGACGAGGTTACACGTCAAGATGTTCTTTTTGGAAAAGATATTTTTCAACAATTGTTAATTATGTATAACTCTATTCTTTACACACTACAAGATATCGAAAACTCTGTAACATTCTGTAAATTGGGCGTAATGCACCCCGGTATAATTAAACCCATTGATTTATTTAATGAACATTTGAAAATTTCTAATCACTACAAAAACCAATTCCCATTTGAGTTAAAATTCGAAAATATATTCGACTTTGAATCTATAATACAATTAAACTGCAAAATCGATAAAAATCAAATAAGTTATTTGTTTTCTATTCCTATTGATTTTGAAACTGATTACAATCTATACCAAATGCTTCCAATTCCTTCAAAGTAAGGATCAGAATTTTTGACTGTTATACCTAATGTTAATTCAATTAAACCTCTAAATGACATTTGTGCACAAGGCAAGATATACCACTGTTCCAATAAACTCCAAAACAACTTTAATGCGTCGTGTGAAAAGGAAATTTTGCTAAATGAATCGTCAAGTCACTGCCGTATCAACAAACTGCATATTCTACATAATCGTTCCACAAATCAATCTATATTTGGCCGTCTTCCCGAATACCGAAAATTTAGAACTTCAATGCAAAAGTCAAGCTGAAACGAAATCCTTGAATGGTATCTTCTTAATTCAACAAAACAACGATTGTAAAATAATATTTCGAAACCAATTACTTAGATTTGAAGATGTAAGTTTTGGACAACCATTAGTAATGGACCCTATAAGTTTAAAATTTAAAAAGTCGCAACGCCCGAAATTTCAAATTGAACTAGAAACACTCAACTTTAAAGAAATCCCGATGCAACCAATAATCCCAACGATTGATCCCGAGTTAGAAGATTATTACACTCCTAGTTTATGGACGATCCTGCTGTATATTATCCTGCTTATTGCTACTGTATATTCAGTCTATTGGAAACTTAAAAATTTAAAACAGAAGAAAGAAGAATCGCCGAGAGCAAACATAGAACTTCAAGAAAGAAAAATCAATCTTCCGGGGGGAGCTTCCTTCTAGGGGTGGAGGAGTTATATCACCCTTTAATGCTGAACTCTTATAAATATGAGCGACCCTGCTGGCGCCTAGTGTTACTTTCCAGCGGACTTAGCGTCTTGTTTTATCAACTTGCTTTACATGTTTTTCTATGTATCCCATAATGTTATACTTTTAGTTTAGTCTTAATCTAGCTTTGTACCTATCGACTGCTTTTAGAATTGTAATAAACTTTTTAAACTTAGAAAAGCAACTAGTCAACTAGCATAGTCGATAAACATAAATCCGAGTGTCCCTGAACACGTATCTGTAGCCGAAGATACAAATTTAGCAAACAGGGCAAAAAGCAAGCAAAATGAGGAACCCATATTTGCTAATATTGACCAACCAAGTACAAGTGGATACAATAAAAATTCGAAGAATATTTAAAAAAAATGTGTTGTGGTATCTTCTGATAGTGAGTCGACTCAGTCAGATTATAGTGTACAAGATGAATCGTCGGATGATGCTAGTACATTGATGATGAACACCTATCGCTGTCAAATCCGAAATCTAATCACAATCGAAAAGAAAGAGTGACTCAGAAAGAAAAGGAAACTCCTGAAGAAAAATTTAAAAATGTGTCATTAAAGGAAGCTGGATTTTTAATAACAGCAGTCTCTCCTGCAACACGAAAACCCGCCATAAATAGTAGGGCACAAGAAGTTACAAAAGACCTATTTTCTTCAGCAGCAGAAAAAAAAGCACTACAAAAATTAATTCAAATAAAACGGAGAAAAAATGGAAAACCAAAAGAAGCCACAGAAGAAGAAAAAGCCATGGTATTGTTGGTTTACGGACGTTTCGCCCCCGCCGATTCGCTCCCGACCGTTTCGCCCCCGCCGTTTCGCCCCCAGCCGTTTCGCCCCCGAACGTCATTTCATAAAATAATTTGAATTCACATTTTTTTAGAATATGTAGGATTATATTACTTACAGTTAAATCATTGTACCTATCGTGTTTAAATATATCTTGAATGCTACAACATTGTTTTATTCTTAATTCGAAAACACTTAGGTTTCAGACCTGTTTCAAATATAGTGGGCTTATTTCGTTTTCATTAGTGGAAATTTTTAAGCAAAAGCCAAAGAACCGCATATTTTGAAAACTGAGTAAGAGAATATTTGTTGACAAAAGTTGAGGATGAGGAATGAAATTTGAAAATGCTTGTGTAGCGAATAACAGAATCGTTGTTCTTGACGGCCCTCCAGTCGACACGGGGCAATTGTGTACGAGGAGAGAGAATAAGTTAGAAAATATACTTACTGATTTATATATTTTTCTAGGATGAGGGATAGAACAAAAAAATACAAAATAGTAAAAAAATCTATAATTATGTTAAAAATGTAAAAAGTCACAAAACATGATATACAGGGTGATTCAGTTTTAATCTGCAACACTTTAACAGGTGATAGAAAACCAAAAAATAACCGCACTTTTTTTTATAAACTATATCATTTTAAGGCCTTATAAACAAGTTGCAGGGTGTTAAAGTTGCAAGAAATAAGTGGAATTTATTGAATATTTTACAAACTAGTTGAGATATTTAAGTCATATTTGGTACAAGTTATAACGGCATGGGTTAGCATAAAACCTGTTAATATCAAACATCTTGAACAACCAGTGGCGTAGAAATGGGTAAATAGTATAATTTATTTTACAGAATCGTTGTTCTTGACGGCCCTCCAGTCGACGCGGGGCAATTGTGTACGAGGAGAGAGAATAAGTTAGAAAATATACTTACTGATTTATATATTTTTCTAGGATGAGGGATAGAACAAAAAAATACAAAATATTAAAAAAATATATAATTATGTTAAAAATGTAAAAAGTCACAAAACATGATATATAAGAAATATGTAATTAATTTAAAACGAAACTTAAAATACAAAACATAGTAGTAAAACGTAACTATGTTAAAAAAAAGCATACAATAGAACAATAAATTTATACAAAACGAAACAAGATAAAAAAAAGCTTAAAAAAGCAGGAACAAAGAGAGAAGTGAAGGTAAAAAGATTAAATTTTTAGAAAATTCTATAAATTAAATCTCTTTAATAATCTGGCACTGAGTACCAAATCTTTTTTTAATTTATCAATTTCTCTAGCACCCTTTTGTTCCTGGTTTTTTAAACGTACCATTTCACGTTTCCTCTCGGTTTGCCTATTCTCTGCAGCTTGTAGCTTCCGTTTCGTGGCCTCATGTTTGCGCCTCAGTTCCACCGTCACCCCTTTGACGAATGACGACATATCACCATTGCCACCAGCAAGTTCCTCAAATTCATCCTCGCTATTTGTTTCCTGGGTTGGTGGCAAACTGATTACGCTGAAGGCGTCTTGAATTTTCTTTTTTTTTGTGGCCGCACCCATACCATAGCGGTAGGGTGAGTCATATGAGGACACCGGAGGCCCCAAGAAATCGTCTTGACTTGACGGCAGGGATGGACAGCCAGTTGACTGAAAAAAAAATTAGTGGGTATTTATAATATTTCCATCGTTCATAGGAACTTTTTAACACATCTGTTTTGATAAAACACTTACTGGTATTATTATTTGCTGGTGGATGATTGGTTTCCGGCAAGACGCAACTCGGGGATCACTAGTTGAGGGTTGATCTGTGGTAATCGGCGGCAAGACCGACGAATCCTCCTGACTAAGTGATGCAAGGGGTGGGCACGTTGTAGACTGAAAATTCGCGCCTTTAAAATGTTTTCAACGGACTTTTTAACACATTTTGAAAATAGTACTTATTGGTTTTTTGAGAGACAGGCTCGGCCTCTTGTTCATGACGGCTGGAAAAGCGTGAACAGGTTTCTGGCAGGGCGTAGGCTATCCACTAGTTGCAGGTTGCAGGCCCAACAAATCTTCTGGATAAAGCGACCGTATGTCGGAAGGTGAACAGGCGGTGGACTGAAAATTCGCAACTTTTAATGTATTCAACGAACTTTTAGAACATTTTGAAAATAGTACTTACTGGCTTCTTAAGGGACAGCGACGGCCTGTTGTTCATGACTGGAGAACCGCTGGTAGATGGCTGTAGCGCGAAAGTAGATGGTCGGTAAAAAAACTACTCATACACGATCGCGAAAGTAGATGAAAAACTAACTGGAATCATCTAATGCGATGCACTTTATAGGGATTAAACGCAAAGTCAGCAAAAAAAATGCTGCGTCAGCAAAAAATTTAGAAAAAGGCCTAGAGGTAACATCTTCACCAAAGCAAAAAAGTTGAGTTTTGGTTAGGAACAGGTCCCGAAGGCCTCGCCGGAACACAATTGGGGTTGAACGAACGCGTCAAGATATTTGCGCATGCGCAGTAGCACAGAATCGATACGTATGAAAATTCCAAAAAATTTCAAAAAAATTTTTTTTCAAAAAATGAATTTTTAAAAGGTCCTAAGTCGATTGCAGGGTGAAATTTTGAGAAAAAAGTGACAGAAAGGCCTCAAATTAGCCACTAACTTTGACAAGACATAACGTAGAAGACTCTGTTGCAAGTGGAAATATACAGAAAACGGAAAATGACCAAAAAAAATTGTTAGAAAAAAATTCAGATAATATAGGAAATGCCTCTGATCGATTAAGATCCAATATAAAAAAAATCCAATACTAGTAAATAAAAATTTCCAGTCGTCATAACCTCTAGGCATCACAAAATGAATTTTTAAAAGGTCCTAAGTCGATTGCAGGGAGAAATTTTGAGAAAAAAGTGACAGAAAGGCCTCAAATAAGCCACTAACTTTGACAAAACATAACGTAGAAGACTCTGTTGCAAGTGGAAATATACAGAAAACGGACACTGACCCAAAAAAATGTTAGAAAAAAATTCAGATAATATAGGAAATGCCTCTGATCGAATAAGATCCAATAAAAAAAAATCCAATACGAGTAAATAAAAATTTCCAGTCGCCCTAACCTCTAGGCAAATCGTTGCTGACGGCAAACATCGCGTCAGGATTCGAACCTAAGACCATCACTGACCGTCGACGCGTCTCGACAGTTCCATCAAATATCTCCATTTTGGTCACGAGGTTACAGAAATCCGCTGCACATAATTTCCAGCAAATCTTTCGTTATAATTTAAAAAAAATTGAAACGGGTTTTTGTCCTTTTGCAGCCAATACATAGCGATGACACCGGTAAATTGACCCGTTTTGTTGACAAAAAAATATAGCAGACGCCCGCAAGCCGCCTGACCTACGCCGACGATCTGACCCTGCGCACATCTGACGTCATGCCGTAAATTGACCCGTTTTGTTGACAAAAAAATATAGCAGACGCCCGCAAGCCGCCTGACCTACGCCGACGATCTGACCCTGCGCACATCTGACGTCATGGCGGCAAAAAAAAATCGCACCAGGATTCGAACCTAAGACCATCGTAAATCGACGCTCAGACCAACCATCGACGTAATTGAAAATATAAGGTAGAATCTCGAAGAATGGCAACAAGCCTTGGGGGTGAGACCGGTGCCGAAGATGGCCGAGGGGTTCACCTCGACAAAAAATGGTACCTGGATTCGAACCATCGTAATTAAGTCCCACGCTCTGACCAACCATCGACGCGACTACAAAATAACTTGTCTCACCCAATTTTAGTTTTCGTAAATCGTGCCCGGATTCGATAAAACTGTATTCAAACCAAAGAAGTTATTAGAAAAGGAAATTTTCCAGTCTTCCAATTTTTGTCCATCCGTTGGCACATTGTATTTTGCTCGAGGGTCGACTGCCATTCAGACTGGAGTTTTTTTTACAAATTTTTGTCAATTTCGTTGGTTAAAAACTAATATTTCCCCCACCCTCTGGAGCATGGTTGTCGAGGGAAGACACACCAATTTTCTTGGAACTGTAGGTTTTCAGCAATTTTAGAAAATTTGCAAGGTAATTTTTGCTGTTTTTATCCTAATTTTAGCCAGGGTCAAGCTACGTGGTAACTATAAAACTAGGAGTACTAGAAGCAACCACATGCTTGTGCGGGAGAGGGGGGCAATTACTATTATTTTGTCTTCGTTGCCATTTGCGGCACACTTCTGTCTAATAAAAAAGGCACCATAGGTAGTAATAATGATATTTTCATAGGAATTTTTATCGTTTTAGGTGCTATATAAAATAATTTTTTGCGTTTTACCCCGAAAATACTTAAGCAGGGTTGAAACAGTGTCAATCCGCTGCTCAAAATATTGATTAACCACAATTGATACTTGGTATAAAAACCAGCAAATTACCCTTGAAAAGTTTTTTAAAATAATGATAGGATCGATATTAGTCCTTAGACTGTTGCAGGAGGCACACGTTCAAAAATTTGTTATTAAGCAATTGCATTCTAAGGATTTATTACCCAGAAAAACTGCAAATTGACTGTTTAAACATTTTGAGAGTATGTTTGCTAGCTTTTGGGGGTATTCCTTGATACTTTAGACGGATAAGAATGAACATCCTAACTTTCCTAACTAGAATACAAAACACACTGTTGCCTTTACTTACGTGAATAGTAAGCCTATACTAGGTATCAAAAACAGTGAAATATTCAGGTCAAGACGAAAAGTAGCATAATTTACAAGTTTGGGAATCAAAAACTACCTATTGGCTTTTAATTTTGATGAGAAAATACGTCCAATCCGTAAGTCAAATAAATGAAACACCATACGAGATGTACGAGTAGGTAATTCAACAAATGCTATCTTAGTTCTATAGGCAGCAAGGTACTGTCATGGGTAGTAACAGTTTTGGGATCAAAAACAACCTGTTAGCTTTTAAATTTGTTGAGAAAATACGTCTAATTTATAAGAATTATACCGAATTAGATCGAAAAAGAAATTACTGGCAAGGTTATTTAAAATGAAAAAATTTTGATATAAAGTTACACGACAGGCAAGAGGTGTCAAAGGGGCAACCGCTTGAGGACCAGTTAGGTACCTAGTTGAGAATTTTTGTGCGAAATTGAAACTAGTAACTAGATTTTGACATTGGCGAAGCGACTGGCCAACCAAAAAAAGTAGGTACCTATTAGAAAAAGTTGCTCGGGAGGCTGAGGTTGAGATAACCTAGGAAACGCCTCTAATTCGAATAGAATCTGACAAAAAAAATTCCAAGACGGGACAGACGAATGTTTGCAAGTGAAAAGCATACAGCATTTTTTTTTTTTTCGAGAAACGGCGACTGACCAAAGAAATACATTAGAACACTTTGCTGGGGAGGCCGAGGTAACCTCTCCTTCGAATAGAAATTGACAAAAAAAAGTTAGAAAATGGGACCCAGACGAATATTTGATGCAAGTGAACAGTAGGCAGAACTCGAGGCAGAATTTTCGAAAATCGGGGACGGACCAAAAATTAGTGAGTTGATCGGGAGGTTGAGATAACCTATGAAAGGCCTATTATTCGAATAGAATCTGACAAAAAAAATTCCAAGAAAATTTTCGACGACGTTTGCAAGTGAAAAAAAAAACAAAAAAATATTAGAAAAGTTGATTGGGAGACCGGGGTAACCTAGGAAATGCCTTTCGTTCGAATAGAATCCGACATAAAAGTCCAAGACGGAACGGGAGTTAAACGCTCGCCACAAAATTCCTCACACTAATGCAAGGACGATAGGAGTGATCTATAACTCTAAATACAAGGGAGAAAATGCCCTCCATAAGTCGAAATTTGTGTGTTTACCGTAAGATTCATTGAGACTTTTACAAATTATTGGAAACTTAATGACGTCAAAAAAATAGAACGTCCATAGTTTGCTCACGTTTTAGGAAATTTATCACAATTTACTCTAATTAATAATACCCTTTGTTTATGGAATCCCTAGTTAGCCAATGTGTCATGAGTAAGGATATGACAGGTCAAATACGTATACAATGTAAAGTAAAAAATCTCGTTAACAAGGCGTTGACTGCACGTTAGTGAGGCGTTAACAACGCGTAAACTTCTCTTTGAAAACGCGTTAACGAAGCGTTGGCGAGTGTGGACCCTCCAACTCCCAGGAGATACAATAGCACCTTACACCAGGTCACACTCAACTGTGGAATCTTGTGACGTCACAGAGATGCTACCTTACATTCTTTTAGGTAGGTAACCAAACCTAACATTATTGTCGCGGTGACAAAAGGTTAGCGACTGGTGAACCGATTGCTATTGGATTTGGGGGAGGTGTATCAGAGGCGGATTAAGTCAGTTTTGACCAAACAACGCGTTCACAACGCGTTGACAATGCGTTAACGAACAACGCGTTAACGAAAGATTAACAACGCATTAACGAACAACGCGTTAACGAAACGTTAATATGACGTCAACACGCGTCAACATCACGTCAGTGCGTCAACACGCATACCTCCACCATATCTAAGCCCTCTATACAGGGCCGCGCGTGTAGGGCAGCCGATCAGAATAGTATATCGATTGGTGGATATACTCGAGCGCGTCAGATTATTGAAATGCACACTTTTCAGCATGTAATTAACCCATCATATCTTAATCTGACGCGCTCGAGTATATCCACCTATTGATATACTATTCTGATCGGCTGCCCTACACGCGCGGCCCTGTATAGAGGGCTTAGATATGGTGGAGGTATGCGTGTTGACGCACTGACGTGATGTTGACGCGTGTTGACGTCATATTAACGTTTCGTTAACGCGTTGTTCGTTGATGCGTTGTTAATCTTTCGTTAAGGCGTTGTCCGTTAACGCATTGTCAACGCGTTGTGAACGCGATGTTTGGTCAAAACTGACTTAATCCGCCTCTGATACACCTCCCCCAAATCCAATGGCAATCGGTTCACCAGTCGCTAACCTCTTGGTCACCGCGACAATAATGTTTGCAGTTTTTCTGGGTAATAAATCCTTAGAATGCAATTGCTTAATAACAAATTTTTGAACGGGTGCCTCCTGCAACAGTCTACGGACTAATATCAATCCTATCATTATTTTAAAAAACTTTTCAAGGGTAATTTGCTGGTTTTTATACCAAGTATCAATTGTGGTTAATCAATATTTTGAGCAGCGGATTGACACTGTTTCAACCCTGCTTAAGTATTTTCGGGGTAAAACGCACAAAATTATTTTATATAGCACCTAAAACGATAAAAATTCCTATGAAAATATCATTATTACTACCTATGGTGCCTTTTTTATTAGATAGAAGTGTGTCGCAAATGGCAACGAAGACAAAATAATAGTAATTGCCCCCCTCTACCGCACAAGCATGTGGTTGCTTCTAGTACTCCTAGTTTTATAGTTACCTAGCTTGACCCTGGCTAAAATTAGGATAAAAACAGCAAAAATTACCTTGAAAATTTTCTAAAATTGCTGAAAACCTACAGTTCCAAGAAAATTGGTGTGTCTTCCCTCGACAACCATGCTCCAGAGGGTGGGGGAAATATTAGTTTTTAACCAACGAAATTGACAAAAATTTGTAAAAAAAAACTCCAGTCTGAATGGCAGTCGACCCTCGAGCAAAATACAATGTGCCAACGGATGGACAAAAATTGGAAGACTGGAAAATTTCCTTTTCTAATAACTTCTTTGGTTTGAATACATTTTTATCGAATCCGGGCACGATTTTCGAAAACTAAAATTGGGTGAGACAAGTTATTTTGTAGTCGCGTCGATGGTTGGTCAGAGCGTGGGACTTAATTACGATGGTTCGAATCCAGGTACGATTTTTTGTCGAGGTGAACCCCTCGGCCATCTTCGGCACCGGTCTCACCCCCAAGGCTTGTTGCCATTCTTCGAGATTCTACCTTATATTTTCAATTACGTCGATGGTTGGTCTGAGCGTCGATTTACGATGGTCTTAGGTTCGAATCCTGGTGCGATTTTTTTTTGCCGCCATGACGTCAGATGTGCGCAGGGTCAGATCGTCGGCGTAGGTCAGGCGGCTTGCGGGCGTCTGCTATATTTTTTTGTCAACAAAACGGGTCAATTTACCGGTGTCATCGCTATGTATTGGCTGCAAAAGGACAAAAACCCGTTTGAATTTTTTTTAAATTATAACGAAAGATTTCCTGGAAATTATGTGCAGCGGATTTCTGTAACCTCGTGACCAAAATGGAGATATTTGATGGAACTGTCGAGACGCGACGACGGTCGGTGATGGTCTTAGGTTCGAATCCTGACGCGATGTTTGCCGTCACCAACGATTTGCCTAGAGGTTAGGGCGACTGGAAATTTTTATTTACTCGTATTGGATTTTTTTTATTGGATATTATTCGATCAGAGGCATTTCCTATATTATCTGAATTTTTTTCTAACATTTTTTTTGGTCAGTGTCCGTTTTCTGTATATTTCCACTTGCAACAGAGTCTTCTACGTTATGTTTTGTCAAAGTTAGTGGCTTACTTGAGGCCTTTCTGTCACTTTTTTCTCAAAATTTCTCCCTGAAATCGACTTAGGACCTTTTAAAAATTCATTTTGTGATGCCTAGAGGTTACGACGACTGGAAATTTTTATTTACTAGTATTGGATTTTTTTTTATATTGGATCCTATTCGATCACAGGCATTTCCTATATTATCTGAATTTTTTTCTTACAATTTTTTTTTGGTCATTGTCCGTTTTCTGTATATTTCCACTTGCAACAGAGTCTTCTACGTTATGTCTTGTCAAAGTTAGTGGCTTATTTGAGGCCTTTCTGTCACTTTTTTCTCAAAATTTCTCCCTGCAATCGACTTAGGACCTTTTAAAAATTCATTTTGTGATGCCTAGAGGTTATGACGACTGGAAATTTTTATTTACTAGTATTGGATTTTTTTTATATTGGATCCTATTCGATCACAGGCATTTCCTATATTATCTGAATTTTTTTCTAACAATCTTTTTTTTGGTCATTGTCCGTTTTCTGTATATTTCCACTTGCAACAGAGTCTTCTACGTTATGTCTTGTCAAAGTTAGTGGCTTATTTGAGGCCTTTCTGTCACTTTTTTCTCAAAATTTCACCCTGCAATCGACTTAGGACCTTTTAAAAATTCAGTTTTTGAAAAAAAAATTTTTGGAATTTTCATACGTATCAATTCTGTGCTACTGCGCATGCGCAAATATCTTGACGCGTTCATTCAACCCCGATTGTGTTCCGGCCAGGCCTTCGGCCTGTCCGGGCTTTTAAAACTTTTCTCCATAAGTAACACTTAAAGTAGAAAAAATGTGTTTTTTACTTTAAATACAGTAACTTTTCCGAATAAACTTACCCACTCAAGGTTTTACTTTTCAAGATACAGAGCGTAACATTAATTGTATCTTCCTTAAATGTTTCAGACCCTGTATCTTCAAAAGTATAGCCTTAAATAGGTGAGTTTATTAGAAAAAGTTAATTTATTTCAGGTAACAAACACATTATTTCTACTTTAAGTGTTACTTATGGAGCAAATTTTTTAGATAATTTTTCAGAAGTACCCCGAAATATTACGAAAAAATCTAATTTGCTATGAAACCATGACACATATGAAAAAATGCTAAGAGAACGTTTTTGTTTACAATAAAAATTTACATAAGAATTTGAATACATTTTATTGCTATACAGGGTGGTTCTTTTTTTTTCTAAAATAAATTATACTATTTACCCATTTCTACGCCACTGGTTGTTCAAGATGTTTGATATTAACGGGTTTTATGCTAACCCATGCCGTTATAACGTGTACCAAATATGACTTAAATATCTCAACTAGTTTGTAAAATATTCAATAAATTCCACTTATTTCTTGCAACTTTAACACCCTGCAACTTTTTTATAAGGCCTTAAAATGATATAGTTTATAAAAAAAAGTGCGGTTATTTTTTGGTTTTCTATCACCTGTTAAAGTGTTGCAGATTAAAACTGAATCACCCTGTATATCATGTTTTGTGACTTTTTACATTTTTAACATAATTATAGATTTTTTTACTATTTTGTATTTTTTTGTTCTATCCCTCATCCTAGAAAAATATATAAATCAGTAAGTATATTTTCTAACTTATTCTCTCTCCTCGTACACAATTGCCCCGTCGACGATTCTGTTATTCGCTACACAAGCATTTTCAAATTTCATTCCTCATCCTCAACTTTTGTCAACAAATATTCTCTTACTCAGTTTTCAAAATATGCGGTTCTTTGGCTTTTGCTTAAAAATTTCCACTAATGAAAACGAAATAAGCCCACTATATTTGAAACAGGTCTGAAACCTAAGTGTTTTCGAATTAAGAATAAAACAATGTTGTAGCATTCAAGATATATTTAAACACGATAGGTACAATGATTTAACTGTAAGTAATATAATCCTACATATTCTAAAAAAATGTGAATTCATATCATTAGTAATCTTCCCAAGCGTTTTCAATAGAAATTTTTGCGTGTTGTCCTCAAAAAAACTCTAACTTGTTAATGTTTATTTGTACATTTATAATAGCCTTCAGAGTCCAGCCAGAGTCTCTATACTGAAATTCATCCAGATCGTTACATATAGGATCCTCCACGTTATCCCGAAACCACTGTACCATGTTCATATGATGAGAAATAATCTCATTTTTAGTGTCGCTCTTCGACGATCATCTTTTTTGTGCCACGTTCAAACAATCCACAGAACATTGTATTGACCTTGATCATCTCATTTATTTTTATACTATTTTTTATTCTCCTACTGAAAAGGACTGAATAATCTTTAAAAAATGCTTTGACGTCTATCTTGTGCTTCAAATTGACAATTAATCCAGTACGAATCCTACCCTTAAATGCAGATTGTATATCGACCCACTTGACACGCTGGTATGCAGTTTCCTTTCTAGATCCACTTCCCACAACTTGTAGGGCCTTAAACATTCGTTTGAAACTGCAAACTTGAGCTAGGACAGTAGTTAGATGTTGTTTTTCAGAAGTTATTTTGGATTTGTTTATTAGCGTGTTTTCAATTTTCATAATTTTCACACATTCACGAAATCCCATTTGTACCTCCTCAGGTTTTAATTGTGAAGAAAATATTAGGGATCGCAGTTGATCAACTCTGTGGTTAACCAACTCCATTTTCTTTATTATTCGAGTTTGACTTCCAAACTGTGTCAAGAGCAGTTAGCGTGACCCTTCTTATAGTCGCTAACCTCCCCCCACCCCCCAACACTTACCAACATTTGAAAAGTTTTTGTTTTCATTTAGTTACCAGAAAAAGAATTTTTGCACCAGGATAATACACAGAAATATCTTAGATTTTTTATCATCCATGAGGTAGTATACAGTTAAATAAATGTTCGATTTTCCAAGGTAAAGTCGAATTTTTTGAGACACCTGGCTAATATACATAGAAATTTCTCAGATTTTTTGGTAGCAGTTAAAGCCGTGTACGTTAAATAAACTGTAGAATCGAAATCTCACCCGGTGTGTTCATTCATATTTTTACAAGCTTTTTTAGTTTCATATTATCAAAATTTCATGACCTATACCATACTATTTTAAAAGTGTGTCTAAAATATTTCAATACTTATTTTTCGATTTTCAGGGCAAAGTAGGTTGACATTTTTTTTGCGTCTGATTTTACCTCAAGGCAAAATTTTATATGCACTAATACAAAGAAATTTCTTAGATTTTTGTTAGCCCTTGAGCTAGTGTGCATTGTACCTTAAATAAACTACGTTGTCTGTTTTTTTTATGAAAATCGTTTGCGTTGAGGATTTTCTCAGATTTTTTGGAGATATTTTAGTATTTCTATTGAAATGTGTACACCCATTGTACTATGGAATAGCTTACACACGCAGATCCGTCGGTCGCTTCAAGGCGACGCTCGGATGTTTTTTTACACGTGCGTTATTACTACTGTTGTATTTTATTGCATCATCGCTTTTTTACTTATCATCTCTTTCGACTTGGTACCGCACGGCCTCACATCGCAACTTTTCCATGGGGCGAGTTGGGCGATTTCCTAGAAATTCTATGTTAGGACGATGGATGCCATGCGCTCCGCGTGGCGAGATGTTTCCTATTCAAACTGCGGATTGCAAATGCGACCGGGAACTGTGCAAGGTCGTCACTCGGACAAGTCTAGGGGCCAGGTGGCTGCGAGTGGTCTAAAAAATTTTGGGAACCTGAGTTAGGACCCTCTCGGGATCTAGGGGTCGACTGGGTACCTCAGGAAGGTTATTTTCGTTATCAGCTATTTTACCATAATAATCTCCAGAAATTGGAATATTACGTCCGAACATTAAGAAGGAAGGGGAGTACTCAGTTACGTCATGTCTAGCTAACCTTATTGCTTGAGCAATTTTGAAAATATCTACGTCCCATGTTTTGTGATTTTCGTGGATATAAGATCTTAAAGCAGTGACTATAACTCGGTTCACTCGTTCAGTGTGGTTCACCTGGGCGTGATATCTCGCGTTATAATAAATCTTTTGAGCCTTGTAATCGGCCATTCATTTCTTAAAATTATTACTAGTAAACTGTGTGCCATTGTCACAACAGAAAATCTGTGGAACGCCATATACAAGAAATACTTGATTTTCAACAAACTTAGTTATGGCCTTAGTAGTAGCTTTAGATAGAGGGTGGATTAAAACATACTTGGTGAACCAATCCACAACAACAAATAAATATTGATTACCATTTCTTTGACCTAGGATACGGTCCTAAAAGATCCGCCGAAATCATTTGAAAAGGGACACCTTCTGACATATCGATACACGTCATTACGTATACCAGTCCAATAATAAAGTTCCAAAACTCTGGCTAACGTTTTTGACACGCCAAAATGTCCACTTGTGGGATCATCATGGTACATACGAAGTACTTCCGTTCGGTTTGGTGTAGGTACTACAATTTTCCGAACAGTTACTAACCAAAGGAGTCTTAAAAAATACCTATATGTTTATACAAAATATTGTCTTTGACCTGAAACGTTGGATATTTATCCGGATTGTCTTGAACTTTTTTAATTAAAGATTTATACCATTTACAAGGTGTGAAACTGGTGATATTAAGAACAGCTAACTCAGAAGTACTACGAAATAAACCGTCAGCAACTACCATGGTCGAACCTTTTCTATGGACTATAGTGAAATCAAACTGGGATATTTTGGCAGCCCATCTGGCTAATCTACCAGCAGGATTAGATAATTTTTTAAGCCAAATTAAAGAAGCATGGTCAGTTTCTACAGTAAAATGTGTACCCTCGATATAACTGCGAAACTTCTCAACTCCGAATAAAACTCTTAAACAATCCTTCTCCGTTACAGTGTATTTCCGTTCACATTTATTCAAGGTACGACTCGCGTATGCTACAGGGTGTTCCATACCATCCGATTTTTGGTATAATACAGCACCAAGACCACTATCACTAGCATCGGTCTGAATTATAAATGGTTCTTTAAATTGGGGCGCAGCTAAAACGGGACTAGTAGTAAGGCATTTCTTAACTTCTTTAAAGGCTATTTCAGCAGACTCTGTCCATTTAATTGGTTGACCTTTCTTTCGTCCATGTAGCAAATCGGTAATAGGTGAAGCTATGGAGCTAAAGTTTTTAATGAATCTACGATAGTAGCTTACTAGACCTATAAATCTTTTAATTTGTGTGGTTGTCTTAGGTGTTGGGAAATTTAACACTGACTCTACTTTCTCTGGACTTGTTCTTAAGCTGTCCTTATGCACCAAAAAACCTAAGTGACTGAAGGGCGACAAAATTCACACTTGTCCATGTTGACAGTTAAATTGGCATATTTTAAGCGGTGAAAAATTTTTGTTAAAACATTAATATGAGTTGAAAAGTCGGGTGTAGCAACAATAACGTCATCTAAATAAACAAAAGCAAAAGGTTCGAGACTCGGATCGATAACCTGATTCATTGAACGCATCATAGTTTGAGGAGAATTTAAAAGCCCGAATGGCATCACCTTAAACTGGAAAACTCCTCTTCCATGCACTATAAAAGCTGTTTTTGGACGGGAAGGTTGCTCTAAAGGTATTTGATAAAAGGCCTTACGTAAGTCAATAGATGTTAAATGCTTGGCATCGCGTAGTTTGTTCAAAATCTTGTCGATTAATGGTAAAGGATATGAATCTTTGACACGATATTCGCCTGACTTCTTCGTAACTAACCATCACGGGTTCCGTTTATGTGTTTTTGCAGGGGCGAGCTGACCCGGCAGCGGAGGTCTGCGTCGCAGACGGGCGGCCAAATCCAGGGGCGGCCACAGGTCGCCCTTCCGTCGCGAAAAAATATTTTTTCAGAAAAAAGGTAGTAAGTCTCTACATTACTTGAATTCGCCGTCAAAAAGAATATCGTCAACAATGCAACAACACCATATTGATATGAACCCGTAACCCATGAGCGGCGTCGGTCGGCCATCGGCACTGAACTACCTCTATTCTGGTCTTTGCTCTGTGGCAACTGCGCGGCGTGACGTTGGTAGGCCTCAAATTTCGTAGGGGATATATCGACGCTTCACACATGTATAGTGAGCTAAAAAAATTTAATATCTTTCTTCCATCAGAATATTCTGCAAGTCCAAGAACTATTTTAGAGTACTTGTTCAAAAATTCTCTCACGAATAGTTTTCCGCCGTCCGCCGAATACTTTGTGCTTGCCAGTTACCGTAGCATCCTCGGAGAGATCATTTTCCAAATTAAAAATATAACTATTTAAGGTCTTCTATGAGCCAGGAGAGATTAACCGATTTAGCAACAATTTCCATTGAAAGTATCCTACTTGATACAATAAAATCAGTGATATATCAGAGTTTGCCAATGTTAAAGCCAGAAAAGTACCATTCGTTTAACTTTTATCTTGTGCCTTGTACCTAAGGGATAACCCCAATATTTTAGAAATATTTTATTTTTTGTTTCATTTAGAAGAAAATGTTTTATTTATTCTTTCAAGTACCTACCTGTATTTTTTTCCGATGCAAAATATATTTATTTTCAGTTACATTATTACTTTGTAAACCTAATTATTTTTACATTTTTAGTTTCTTTTGCTTAGAAAATTATTTATTTAATTTTAAACATTTTTTATTTTAAAGAAACATTTACCTTGTTCCTTTCAGTCTGGAAATTCTACCAGACCCAAAACATATTACTCATTATAATAAGACTGATTGCCTGTGGTATTTTATTGTTATATTATACAGTGACCGGCAGAAAGTTGGACACAAAAATTGAAAAATTTAATATTTTTAAACTCTGATTTCGATTAATTTAAATTTCTATAGCTGCTAATCGAACAAAATTAAAGTTTAGTAGCAAATTCATGTATTATCCGATAATAAGTTGCGCTTGCGGTATTTTGTTTTTATTTGTAATACACAGTGGTCGAAAAAATACAAAAAAAAGTTAAATTTCATTTCTTTTCTTGACTAGGTGGCTGTGACTTTAAATATGACATCTACCTTTGATTCCAAACAATTTTTGTAAGTAACTTTTTAACGTATTTTAAAAAATAAGGGTACTGTACTCTTGAGATATTTTGACATTTTTGAATCAATCTCGTATCCAAAAAGGGATATTTAAATATTGATATGTGCATTTTGAGTTTGTAATAATGCACCAACTTTTATCAAGAATAAAATTTTCTGAGAAATTAACAATAAAAAAGTTTTCTATTTGTGTCCAACTTTCTGCCGGTCACTGTATATATATTTTTGAGAATACCTATTATTATTTTTGTTATACCCACATAATAATTTTTGCAATTACCTCGTGGGTAATTACAAGAGACGGAAAAGCCTAGTTTTTATAATCCGAAAGAAATTTTTTATTATATTCTGCAGA
Organism: Pseudeuparius sepicola; assembly: GCA_963920635.1. Lineage (NCBI taxonomy): Eukaryota > Metazoa > Arthropoda > Insecta > Coleoptera > Anthribidae > Pseudeuparius > Pseudeuparius sepicola. The sequence continues at coordinate 28,789,030 of OY987305.1, forward strand.
CGGGCGGCCAAACATCTAGGAACGCCACTGTGTTTTTGCATGGCATGTGACAAATGGTACTGTCTTTGTCTAAAGGATTTGGCATCACCGGTGTCAATATGATGAGAAATTAAATGGGTTAAGCCTAGCTTGTCTTTCACCTGACTGTCATCGTCTGCAGTCTTGGCATTCATGCCTGTAATTCTGTTTGAAAGATGGTTAAGTCTAGAATCAATTCTACGATAAGAAGCATCACTTTTGCTCCCAGAAAAACTAGCAATAATATTCACTAAATCAGAATAAGAATTTAAAAACTGTTGGACATCATCAGCTAAAGGAATCGGGTTGGCGAAGTTCGCAAAACTTCTATTAGAAGCTTCTTGCTGCAAAACGCCTCTCAAACGTTTACGTTTAGTTTCTACATTGCCTTTAAGTTCATACGTCAACTCAGGTTCTTTCAAGTTATTAGGCTCCATAATGTTATTAGAAATTCAAAAAATTTACCACAGATGAGAGGAAATCAAGAAAGAATTCAAAAAAATTCAACAAGAAAATTGGTGGTAGTCCAAAATTCCAAGTCAAGAATAAACTTCCAAGTCTTTATTTGAACTGCAAAAACTAAGCTAAAAATCGAGCCCCACGAATGGGTTACGCCAAATTTGTACAGCAAAATGGGCTCTGATTGTTGGTCGCCGGATAATTATACTTCTTTTTTTACAAAACAGAAACTGAGCAGAGAAGATGGAGTCCAAATAAAACAAGACAATAAAAAATTACAAGGTTTAATGCTTTGTGGTTAAAATTTACAGATTAGCAGACAATTATTCGGTTGTTTACAATAGAAACGTATGATGAAGGACTAGAAAGTTTAAGTACGAAGTACGAATGAATATTTGAATTAAAATGAGAGTAACTAATTAAAGCTAATATTTTTGGTATATAAAAAAAACTTGGTTAGCTTCGAACACTGATTTTGATAACTTGCTTACAATTTCGGACCACTTGTCCGCCAGTCGTCACCCAGACTCCTTTGATCGTGCAATAACCTCCGGAACTAGCTCTAGTCGGAAGCCAGTCGTGAGCTGCTTGAGTGGGGTTTAGTGGTGTGCGGGTTCAAGTCGGCCAGTGGGGTGGTAAGGTTATGAAACGCAACCTTCTGTGTGATCCTGTGGTCCTTTCCTTTTCCGATGTTACATGAAAAGGTAAAAGCAAAACAGTGTCCGTTGCAAAACGCAGCAGTTAAATTCTGTGCTTTTACAAAGTGGAAATATTAAAGATAAATTAAAGTTAAATTAATGTAAAATTTACGAACAGTAATGATAAATCTGCGCACAGTAAATGATAGCTCAAATAATTTTCATAATGGTCCAAGATGTCAACGAATCGATCGTTGTTAATTCTTGACTTAAAAAATATATATAGCAATAACTTGCTAAGTTACTAAAGAAAATGACAATTTGACTTGATTTGATCTGAATTCCCTGACAGTTAACTTAAGTTTAAACAAGAAAACCTTGGCTTCTCTCTGTTCCGAAAAAAATAATGAAATTAAATGAATTAATATATAATAAGGAGAAATTTAAATATTTAGCAAATGACAAGTAACGGTACTTGGCTAACAGCTGATTTTGTGTGAAAGAGTACGTATAAAATACACGATTAAATAACTCGTAAGGAACCGAGAAAGCAAAAACCGTGTGCTATGCCTTTATACGTTGTGCTATCTTTCACAACAAATTTATAATCAAGTAAATTAACTAAAGGTAATATAAAGAGGTACGAATAGGGTGGTAAGACAGCTGAGACAGAAGACAGAAACAGCAAATCTGGGAGATGAGTTATTTTTTCATAAAGGTGGCAAAGCTCAAATTTCTAAAAAATATTTGAAAAAATACTCACCCCAGATTCCAGTGTAGCCGTAGCAGGGACCCCAAACTGCTCGTTAAACCTTTGTTCCTCAGTCACCAATCGCTCAACACGGCAAGGCTCGCCGCAAACCAACCCAAAGACCCTCGATGGTGGTTACATGAAAATAATACCAAAATATTAGCACAGCACGGTCAATCAGATCACCAGAGAAATTTTTCAACTAAACCGCTCAAAAATAGTGAAGACTGGGCACGATGATCAAAGAAAAATAAAACACTATCAAGAGTGCACAATCTCACCGATTACCGAAACTAGTCGCTTGAAGAACACAGAGAAAAAGCCTCGAAACTCCCTGTCAAGCCCTATATATAACCTCGGACAGCCAGTGACCACTTCCGTTTCTAGAAATGAATGGAATTGTTCTCTCAAAGTAGGTTATGATGAAAAACTTTAAAATTAACCGCGAACTGACTAGTTCCGGTGCAAACACAAAGGTTAGGTTATGCATCTGTCCACTTAGGCGCTCTTCTTCTTCAAACGATTCTATATGGTTTAAAACCTGCTGGTTGGTACATACCTTTTTGTCACTAAATAGTTTTTGGTTGAAACTGTTAAAATTTATTTAAAGTTATTTTAATATAATAGACAATAACGTACCTGTATATCAATAAATTAAGCCAAATTCGCTAAAGTCCAGCACAAAACTTTTCGCGCATACATGGTTGCATAGTGGTGCGGAGATTTTTATTTAGCCTTCTATAAATATCTCGCCGTATATTGAACGAGCCAAAATTAAAAATCGTGGTAACGGAGATTAGCATAAATTTACGTTACAATATACTTTTGCGATCGAGTACGTCCCTGTTACCAGGCACGCTGAACACGTGCTTCTATTTACGCCGGATGTCTCCGAATGATTTTCAAATGCATGCCAATATATTGTACACGATAAATTTGAACTACCAAACGACGATTTACCGATGGCATGCAGTTCTGTGGTGCAGAACATTGTCAAAAGTTAATGCAAAAAGTGCAACAAATTTCAGGTTCTTTTAGGTATGAGCAACCTCATGGAAAGAATTTACATAAGTGCAAATAGCCGAGTGGGTAAGGGCGCGTACCTAGAAAACTTCATTTATTTCATCGTATAGGTTTAAATCCCACTCAATGCTTTTTATTTTTTTTTATTTATCAACGAAAAAAGATCATGCCACGTCAAAGTGAAGTCACTTCACTTCACTTTGACGTGGCATGATCTTTTTTTTTTGAGAAAGGAGAAAGATTTATTCTCCGAAAGCTCAGAAAACAAATTTGTTGAAGTTATTTTTTGAGTTACACGTTTAAAGTTTCGTTCATTCACTGTTAAGAATTTATGAATTTACCAGGCAACTTGAAAAAGTTGTCTTTCGATCAGTTTGGTGGCGAAAAACCCAATTAAAAATTAAATCAATCTCAAAGATATTTTTATAAGACACATAGGGGATGTAGTAATATAGAAAAAAAACTGTAGGGGTGCTGCGACAAACAACAGTGGCGCCGCAAAAAAATCCTAAAGAAAACCTTTTTGGTGTAAATCAGTCTCAATTTGAAATATATTTTGTGGGGACGCGTAGGAGTATAATAATATTAATAATAATAATAATAACAACTACACGAACATCTACAACATGGGAGCCAAACGAGAACTAGGGTTCCACCCACCGAAGGTGCTGCGCGGGAACTTCAGCCAGCGTTCACAGAGGCGGGATTACAACGACGACGCATGAAATGGACTGTGTCCATGAATGAATCGATTATGCGTATTTTTTACAGGGTGACAAACTTAGGACAAGAGATGATAGGCTACCGACAACAACTGCATGCCGAGTTCTGCAGGGAGTTTCCACACATGCAAGTGTCTGAACAAAGAGTGTCAGATCAGTATCGAACTATTCTAAGAAATAACCGAATTCCAGAAACGCGACTTAACGCTATCAAACGGGAAGTTGAGCTAGAGATCCACGGCGAACACATAGACATAGATGACAACAACAACAATGGGGAACTTCAAGCGCCTGGACAACAACTAGAAGCCGAAACGGTAGAACCAACAACCGAGAGTCTGGAATCGGTTAACGAAGAACATTTTGAAGGCTTAAACGCACATATGAGACAGGCAGTATTGCGATACGAAGGCACAGACCCACTGAGCAGGCCACCGCTACCAAGATTAAATTCTTCCAGGAAACTTGCGATCGTGCTCGATCTTATGAACACACGAATTTTACCAAACTATGTTTCAGTGACACCAACATTAGAACGTATGCACATGTTAATCTACTGTGCCGCAACGGCAGTCACCACTGTAATGGGTGCCAAGATCCGAACGGCCCAAGAGTTGAATCGTGCAAGACCAGAACCACGAATGGCTCAATGGGAAATGCGACTAAATCGGAAGATCGAGAGTCTCCGTAAAGACATAGGACAAGTGACGGAATATATCAGAGGAGTTAGAACTAGAAGGATCCAGAGGGCGGTGCAGGCAATAATGAGCCGCACCCAAATGCATTCTCGGCATGACCCCGCGAACATCACTGCTCAACAATGTCTTGATACATTAAAACAAAAACTTTCTGTTTTCGCAGGGCGTCTGAGGAGATACAAGGCTAGTAACAACAGGAAACGAGACAACAAACTTTTTGACCGATCAGAAAAAGTTTTCTACCTTACTTTGAATTCTAGCGCCGATGCCACAAATACGAGTTACCCTAGCAGAGAACAGGTCGACGGTTTCTGGAGAAATCAGCTTGCCACACCAGGTCCATGCAATGTCAGTGCAAGCTGGATCAGTGAAGAACGCGAGATGGGCCGGAACTATAGCCAGATGCAACACGAGCAATTCACAACCGATGAGGTCTCCAATGTCATCAAGAATTCCCACAACTGGAAGGCACCAGGTCCAGATCATCTCCAAAATTATTGGATTAAGAAGTTGTGGTGCACGCATGAACAAATAACTACCTTAATTAATGAAGTCTTGCTCGATCCTCTGAAAATGCCATTGTTTCTTACACAGGGTGTCACCTACTTGTTACCAAAAGACCAGCGGAATACGGATAACCCTGCCAAGTACCGCCCAATAACCTGCTTGCCTACGCTGTACAAGATAATCACTTCTTGCCTTACGCAGCGAATATATGCTCACTGCGAGCGGAACAACATCATGGCAATGCAGCAGAAGGGCTGCGCGAAGGGCGCAATGGGATGCAAAGAGCAACTCATCATAGACTCTGTCATCTGCAACCAGGCTCATTCCAAGCAACGAAACCTCTACATGGCTTATGTGGACTACAAAAAAGCATTTGATTCCGTACCTCACGACTGGCTAACAGGTATCTTAAAGCTGTATAAAATAGATCATCATACAGTTTCCTTTTTAGAACACGTTATGACAACCTGGCGCACTAAGATACAACTCAGAACCGCAAGCAGCAACATCGAGACCGACACAATCAACATCCGAAGAGGGATTTTCCAAGGAGATTCACTCAGTCCACTGTGGTTCTGCATGGCGATGAACCCTCTATCACATCGGTTGAACTCTACAAAATACGGCTTCGCTATCAAAAGCAACAACGCAGAAGCGATCAAGTTGAATCACCTATTATATATGGATGATGATGAACTAACGCAAATGCTTAAAATTGTAGAGGAGTTCTCCAGGGACATCGGAATGCAGTTTGGACTGGACAAGTGCCGCACCCTTAACATTGTCCGGGGAAGGCTCGAACAGGGCGCACACGAGATGCAGGACGGCCAGGAGATCGAAGCAATGAGCATGGGAGATACATACAAGTATCTCGGGATGAAACAAGCTCAAAGGATAGACCATCGAACAATGAAGATCGATTTAAGGAATGAATTCATCAAGAGAGTAAGACAAGTAGTGCGAACTGATCTTAACAGCAGGAATTTGTTTATGGCCCTGAACACGTATGCGTGCTCTGTACTCAGCTATTCGTTTGGAATAGTGAATTGGACCAACACGGACATCAACAACCTGCAGCGAAAAGTTAGGACACTACTGACAAAAGCTCATAAACATCATCCCCGTAGCGCCGTAGAAAGAACTACTCTGCCACGTCAACTAGGAGGAAGAGGATTGGCAGACCTCAGCAAGCAATTGGACCAACAAATAATAAATCTGCGTAATTATTTCCAGAGACAGGCCAACAGCTCCACACTACATAAAGCTATATGCGGAGCAGACGTCTCAACACCGCTACGTCTGACGGAACACGAGCATCAAAATCACCACCGAACCGACAACGATACACTACAGAGGTGGTTGGAGAAGCCGCTGCACGGGGGGCATCCTAATGAGGTCAACCAGGAACATGTCGACAAGTTAGCGTCGAACTACTGGCTGACCTCGGGAAGAATGTTCCCCGAGACGGAAGGCTTCTTACTGGCCATACAAGATCAGGTTATACCAACTCGCAACTACCTAAAATTCATTGTAGGAGATGCATCGGTAGTGGATGACAGATGCAGATACGGGTGCCCAACTTCAGAAACAATCCAGCACATAACAGGAGGATGTCAGATGTTCGCATCAACGGAATATAAGGAACGACACGATTCGGTTGCCAAGATCTTGCACCAGGAACTGGGGGAAAAACTGCTGCTTGTGCAGGCAGAGAGGGTCCCATATTACAGCTACACACCGGAGCCTGTTCTTGAGAACAGCAACTACAAGATGTACTGGGATCGTACAGTTCTGACAGATCAACGAGTTGCCCATAACAGACCGGACCTTATAATAGTTGATAAAATTTCTAGGAAGACAACTCTGATTGATGTGGCCATCCCGAACAACAACAACCTGCGTGTGAAGCAAGTCGAGAAGATCGCGAAGTACAGAGACTTAGAAGAACGAATTAGAAGGCAATGGGAAATGGAAAACGTCAAGACGATTCCAATTATCGTGTCAACAACTGGTGTTATACCAAAAAGTTTGCTGAGAAACATAAAAGAGCTGGGTCTAACTGATAGTCTTTACAGGTCCATGCAGAAAGCGGTACTACTTGCGACAGCCCGAACCGTCAGGAAATTCATGGGGAATGCAGGAACGTCCGACAACATCAATGTCACCTAAGGCCCGATAACATGGCAAGGGTCTCGTCCGAGCCAGATCCTTATGGTATCCGGGATACCCGGGATCTGAGTGAATGTTCCCCGTAGAGAGAGTGCGAATGCCTTTTGGCTAAGTCGATAATAATAATAATAACGCAGGGGGGATCTGACTTGTGAGAGAGGCAGATCCACGGGTGTGACAATCCCGCGCTCCCCAGTTACGCAGGGATGAGTCTGGCCTGTGAGAGGGGCAGATTCACGGGTGTAACGATCCCGCGATTCCCAGTTACGCATGGAGAGGCTTGGCCTGTGACAGGGGCAGACCTACGGGTGTGACAATCCCGCGATATCCAGTTGCGCAGGGAGGGGTCTAGCCGGTGACGGGGGCTGATCCTCGGGGGAGACAATCCCGCGACTCCCAGTTACACAGGGATGGGTCTAGCCTGTGAGAGGGGCAGATCCTCGGGTGTAACGATCCCGTGTTTCCCAGTTAACGCAAGGAGGGGTTTGGCCGGTGACAGGAGCAGATCCTCGAGAGTAACGATCCCGCGTTATCCTAGTTGACCCGTATGGGTAGCGGGTTAGAATACTCCTATCGTGGCTCCGCGAGTCGTAAAAGGCGACCGAGGGCCGTCACTCCCACGTTACGGGAGAAAACTATGGAATGGAGAATGATAGGATGATTGTCATAGGGCCGCTGCCTGGGGATCGCCAGGGCATGTCTGGAGCCGGCGCTGGGCATGACAGAGAGCGGGACGTCGGTGACAGGGCGCTGATGAGGGGGGCCCCTGTTGCACAAACAGCTACAGCCCAACAACAACACGAACATCTACAACATGGGAGCCAAACGAGAACTAGGGTTCCACCCACCGAAGGTGCTGCGCGGGAACTTCAGCCAGCGTTCACAGAGGCGGGATTACAACGACGACGCATGAAATGGACTGTGTCCATGAATGAATCGATTATGCGTATTTTTTACAGGGTGACAAACTTAGGACAAGAGATTATCGGCTACCGACAACAACTGCATGCCGAGTTCTGCAGGGAGTTTCCACACATGCAAGTGTCTGAACAAAGAGTGTCAGATCAGTATCGAACTATTCTAAGAAATAACCGAATTCCAGAAACGCGACTTAACGCTATCAAACGGGAAGTTGAGCTAGAGATCCACGGCGAACACATAGACATAGATGACAACAACAACAATGGGGAACTTCAAGAGCCTGGACAACAACTAGAAGCCGAAACGGTAGAACCAACAACCGAGAGGCTGGAATCGGTTAACGAAGAACATTTTGAAGGCTTGGACACACATATGAGACAGGCAGTATTGCGATACGAAGGCACAGACCCACTTAGCAGGCCACCGCTACCAAGATTAAATTCTTCCAGGAAACTTGCGATCGTGCTCGATCTTATGAACACAAGAATTTTACCAAGCTATGTTTCAGTGACACCAACATTAGAACGTATGCACATGTTAATCTACTGTGCCGCAACGGCAGTCATCACTGTAATGGGTGCCAAGATCCGAACGGCCCAAGAGTTGAATCGTGCAAGACCAGAACCACGAATGGCTCAATGGGAAATGCGACTAAATCGGAAGATCGAGAGTCTCCGTAAAGACATAGGACAAGTGACTGAATATATCAGAGGAGTTAGAACTAGAAGGATCCAGAGGGCGGTGCAGGCAGTAATGAGCCGCACCCAAATGCATTCTCGGCATGACCCCGCGAACATCACTGCTCAACAATGTCTTGACACATTAAAACAAAAACTTTCTGTTTTCGCAGGGCGTCTGAGGAGATACAAGGCTAGTAACAACAGGAAACGAGACAACAAACTCTTTGAACGATCAGAAAAGGGTTTCTACCGTGCTTTTAATTCTAGCGCCGATGCCACAAATGCGAGTTACCCTAGCAGACGGTTTCTGGAGAAATCAACTTGCCACACCAGGTCCATACAATGTCAGTGCAAGCTGGATCAGCGAAGAACGCGAGATGGGCCGGAACTATAGCCAGATGCTACACGAGCAATTCACAACCGCTGAGGTCTCCGATGTCATCAAGAATTCCCACAACTGGATGGCACCAGGTCCAGATCATCTCCAAAATTATTGGATTAAGAAGTTGTGGTGCACGCATGAACAAATAACTACCTTAATTAATGAAGTCTTGCTCGATCCTCTGAAAATGCCATTGTTTCTTACACAGGGTGCAACTTACCTGTTACCAAAAGACCAGCGGAATACGGATAACCCTGCCAAGTACCGCCCAATAACCTGCTTGCCTACGCTGTACAAGATAATCACATCTTGCCTTACGCAGCGAATATATGCTCACTGCGAGCGGAACAACATCATTGCAATGCAGCAGAAGGGCTGCTCGAAAGGCGCAATGGGATGCAAAGAGCAACTCATCATAGACTCTGTCATCTGCAACCAGGCTCATTCCAAGCAACGAAACCTCCACATGGCTTATGTGGACTACAAAAAAGCATTTGATTCCGTACCTCATGACTGGCTCACAGGTATCTCAAAGCTGTATAAAATAGATCATCATACAGTTTCCTTTTTAGAACACGTTATGACAACCTGGCGCACTAAGATACAACTCAGAACCGCAGACAGTAACATCGAGACCGACACAATCAACATCCGAAGAGGGATTTTCCAAGGAGATTCACTCAGTCCACTGTGGTTCTGCATGGCGATGAACCCTCTATCACATCGGTTGAACTCTACAAAATATGGCTTCGCTATCAAAAGCAACAACGCAGAAGCGATCAAGTTGAATCACCTATTATATATGGATGATTTAAAACTGATCGCCGCAACCAAAAACCAACTAACGCAAATGCTTAAAATTATACAGGAGTTCTCCAGGGACATCGGAATGCTGTTTGGACTGGACAAGTGCCGCACCCTTAATATCATCCGGGGAAAGCTCGAACAAAGCGCACACGAGATGCAGGACGGCCAGGAGATCGAAGCAATGAGCAAGGGAGATACATACAAGTATCTCGGGATGAAACAAGCTCAAAGGATAGACCATCGAACAATGAAGACTGATTTAACGAATGAATTCATCAAGAGAGTAAGACAAGTAGTGCGAACTGATCTTAACAGCAGGAATTTGTTTAAGGCCCTGAACACGTATGCGTGCTCTGTACTCAGCTATTCGTTCGGAATAGTGAATTGGACCAACACGGACATCAACAACCTGCAACGAAAAGTTAGGACACTACTGACAAAAGCTCATAAACATCATCCCCGTAGCGCCGTAGAAAGAACAACTCTGCCACGTCAACTAGGAGGAAGAGGATTGGCAGATCTCAGCAGGCAATTGGACCAACAAATATTAAAGCTGCGAAATTATATCTACAGGCAGGCCAACAGCTCCACACTACATAGGGCTGTATGCGGAGCGGACGTCTCAACACCGCTACGTCTGACGGAACACGAGCGTCAAAATCACCACCGAACCGACAACGATAAACTACAGAGGTGGTTGGGGAAGCCGCTGCACGGGAGGCATCCTAATGAGGTTAACCAGGAACATGTCGACAAGTTGGCGTCGAACTATTGGCTGACCTCGGGACGAATGTTCCCCGAGACGGAAGGCTTCCTACTGGCCATACAAGATCAGGTTATACCAACTCGCAACTACGTAAAATTCATTGTAGGAGATGCATCGGTAGTGGATGACAGATGCAGATACGGGTGCCCAACTTCAGAAACAATCCAGCACATAACAGGAGGATGTCAGATGTTCGCATCAACGGAATATAAGGAACGACACGATTCGGTTGCCAAGATCTTGCACCAGGAACTGGCGGAAAAATTGCTGCTTGTGCAGGCAGAGAGGGTCCCATATTACAGCTACACACCGGAGCCTGTTCTTGAGAACAGCAACTACAAGATGTACTGGGATCGTACAGTTCTGACAGATCAACGAGTTGCCCATAACAGACCGGACCTTATAATAGTTGATAAAATTTCTAGGAAGACAACTCTGATTGATGTGGCCATCCCGAACAACAACAACCTGCGTGTGAAGCAAGTCGAGAAGATCGCGAAGTACAGAGACTTAGAAGAACGAATTAGAAGGCAATGGGAAATGAAGAACGTCCAGACGATTCCAATCATCATGTCAACAACTAGTGTTATACCAAAAAGTTTGCTGAGAAACATCAAGGAGCTGAATCTAACTGATAGTCTTTACAGGTCCATGCAGAAAGCGGTACTACTTGCGACAGCCCGAACCGTCAGGAAATTCATGGGGAATGCAGGATCGTCCAACAACATTAATGTCACCTAAGGACCGATAACATGGCAAGGGTCTCGTCCGAGCCAGATCCTTTTGGTATCCGGGATGCCCGGGATCTGAGTGAATGTTCCCCGTAGAGGGAGTGCGAATGCCTTTTGGCTAAGTCGAGATAATAATAATAAACGACTTTTATTTTAATGTACAACGTTGTTAATTCTACAATTTATATTAAAACAATTTCATCCTGGGCAGCCGGCAAGTAGACTAGCGGTGGGTCAGACTATACTCCCTTATTTGTCTATCAAAAATTATAGATTTCAACACGGATTTATACCTATTTTCTGAGTAACTCTTTATATTATCTGGCAAAGAATTGTAGAGCTTGATAGAGTTATATATAAAGCTTTTTTTAAAAATGCAGTCCTGTGTTTTGGAACAATAAGCTTCTCCTTATTTCTGGTATTAATAGAGTGAATGTTAGAATTAGTTTTAATTTTCGCTCTAAATGATACTGAAATATTTTTCTGTGTATTCATAACTTCATTAAAGAAAGTACCAAGATGTAGTAGCCTCCTATTTGTCATATTCAACCATCGGATTTCATTAATTTTATGAGAGACACTATCATATTTTCTTAAATTATATATTAAACGGCAACACATATTTTGAATTTTTTGTATTCTATAGCTCTCACATTGCCTAAGACAAGAACCATAGACGAAGTCTGCATAATTAAAATGTGACAGGGTTTCGGATAGTTTTTTTTTAAATCAAAATTCAAAATTTGACGGCTATTATATAGTTGTTTTAATGAAACATAATGCTTTTTGTATGATGTTTTTAACATGCCCCTGAAAATTAAGGTCACTATCCATTAACACACCCAAGTTACGCGCGGCCTCGCAAATTTCAAGCTTTTCCCCCTGTATATTTATGTTATTAACGATGGAAAAAGTGTTTCTACTTTTATTGCGACCAAAAAACATGAGTTTAGACTTTGCAGAGTTGAGTTTCAAAGAGTGTTCTTGTGAGATATTTGTTATTATCTCAAGGTATCTGTTTATGTTATTTAAAGTAACATTATGATTGTCAATATTAAAGTGGCAAAACAGCTGAGTATCATCGGCGAATGCTTGAACTTTGCAAAATTGAGGAGACTTTAAAACATCAGCGGTGTATACAATAAAAAAAGAGGTCCCAAAATTGATCCCTGAGGTACCCCGGAGCGCACCCCCACATCCCCCCGAATATTCCTCACCCAATTTCACCCGCTGTGTTCTGTCCTCAAAATATGAAGTGACAAAAGACAGCGAGTCCAGTTTAAATCCACAATATTTCAACTTCGAAATCAGTAGTTCGTGATTAATTGTATCGAAGGCCTTTGAATAATCCAGGAGTACAAGGATACTCTCTAAGCCCTCATCGTATGCCTCAATAATATCATTTGTGACCACTGTCAAAGCACTAGTTGTCGAGTGTGCTCTTCGAAAGCCATTTTGACAATCAGGAATAATGGCATTTAAGTTGAAATAATCATACATTTGATTATATAATATTGTTTCTAAAACCTTTGACATGGCTGGCAAAATGGATATTATTCGCAGATCATGAAATGTCTTAGGCAAGGGCTTACCTATACTGACCTTCCAAGAAGCAGGAAAATAATTCTGTTCAATACAAGAGTTTATAATGTTAGTGAGATAAATGTCAATAAAGGGACTACATTGCTTAAGCATTGTTGCCGTGATACCGTCAGTGCCACAAGCATCAGTTTTTATGCTATGGAGTGCATTGTTGTCTGTAGGGATGCCGTGGTAAACGACTATGGCGCCACAAAAAAATGTAAAGGTATTCTTATTTTTTTGTAAATTAATCTGTATCTCAAAGATGGTGTGGGTGCCGTAACAAACGAAGGTAGCTTCGCAAAGAAATCCCAAAGAAGAAAATTCTGAAATTGTTGTGCAAATCTATCTCAAAGATTTGTGGGGGGCAGGTAGGGGATATAGGAGTATAGAAAAAACTTGTAGGGGTGCTGTGACAAGCGACAATGGCATCGCAAAAAGAAAGACGCGTAGGCGTTTATATGCGCCTGCCGCGGTTTCAGTGCGGGGACAACTTGGCACCCCTCAAGTTGGTGGCGCTCCGAGGTCGGTACTTGTTACTATAACTTTTTATTTTTGTTAATGACTTTTATATACTATCGGTGTTCTATCCGTTCATATCATTCAAAGAACAATTGTATTTATAATTTCACTGTCTTCTTGCTTATTATTGATATTTTCCAGCGAGACATTTTTTATCAATATGCGAGGTTGTAGTTTTTGCGCTTGGTTAATTTTATAAGTGTTTCCCTCAGACAAATAATTATTTGTCTGAGGTGTTTCCAAATCTAGATACTAATAATAAGACTTCGCTAAGCTTTTCGACGCTACCAGAGTCCCGGCAGTAAATTAATGATGTTTAGCATAAGACACTTGACGACATCTTGATTTGTCCCTTTTGTGTTTGATTTTACCAATAACACTGCAGTGTCATCCTTTATAGGTTTTTGTATAATTTCGCTATACTACAGTACTACAAGGACGACCGGCAAATATATGAAGACCGGGAATCAACTTGCGATATTGCATTTCATTGCGAGTTTCTCCAGTAAGACTTTTTCACGCTGTAGGCATTCGATTTCTTTCTTGTATATAGCCAAGGACTCAACCTCATCCGCATTATTGCACAAACCACCATTTTTAGACAGTCTCTGTTTTGCAATTTTCACAAGCTCTATATACTTTGTACTGACAATGAAATTGTCGGAGCAGCGCCCGCAAATTCTCACGCCGCTCGCCATAGCAAATGTTTTTAAAGTTGTTTTGTCATTTTAAATGTACAGGGTGCTCCAAGGAAAAATCCCACCCCCTTAACTCCAAGTCTTTTGAGATCGTTATTACGGTAAAACGTTATAAAAATGTATAACATTATCTTTTAGTTTTTGAAATATTTCATTTTCGATTTTTTCGGAATTTTATTTGTGGCGCAAACAGATCCATTTAATTTTTAATTGTATTTTTCGCCACCGAACTGATTAAAAGACAACTTTTTCAATAGGCTGGAAAATTCATAAATTCTTAACAGTAAATGAACAAAACTTTGAACGCTTAACTCAAAAAGTAACTTCAACGAATTTCGGAGAATAAATCTATTTTCTCAAAGATCATGTCACGTCATAGCGAAATGACAGATTAAATTAATTAATTAATTAATCTGCCATTTAATTTTACTTTGATTAAATTAACTAATTAATTAATCTGTGGCTTCACTTTGACGTAACATGACTTTTGACAAAGGATAAAGATTTATTCTCCGAAAGCTCAGAAAACGAATTTGTTGAAATTATTTTTTGAGTTAAACGTTCAAAGTTTCGTTCATTCACTGTTAAAAATTTATGAATTTTACAGGCAACTTGAAAAAGTTGTTTTTTAATCAGTTTGGTGGCGAAAAACATAATTAAAAATTAAATGGATTTCATTTTCAAATTTTATACTAAAAATATTTAACTTTAATTCGTGGATCGCGTGATAAATATATAGACACTCCATGCAATATTCAATAACAAGAAAGAAACCAAGGTAAACTCATATTAATATTCTACTGCGTTTGGAAGGTATTTGAGGTTTTACTTAAATTCTCAAAATAAAAATATTTTATATCTGAATTTTAGTGATAGGTATCTAAAATGACACCTAACATTCTACAATTTTAGTAACATATTATTCATTGGGTACATCAAACATTTTTTGTTAATATATTGACTCTGTATCTTCATCACTCGACCCACAAA
Source organism: Pseudeuparius sepicola (assembly GCA_963920635.1). Lineage (NCBI taxonomy): Eukaryota > Metazoa > Arthropoda > Insecta > Coleoptera > Anthribidae > Pseudeuparius > Pseudeuparius sepicola. Next base: position 28,804,093 of record OY987305.1, read on the forward strand.
TACAAGTTAAATAAATTTAATATCAAATCTGAACATTAAATATTTCAAAAGCGGTAAAAAATAATATTTTATAACGTTTAGCGGTAATGACTGGTAGATTTCTAACAACTACAAACATATGGGTGTTCCCATATGTATATAATAAGCTTCAACTTTTTTATGAAAAGTTTTTTGTATCTCAAAAAAATAAAGAGTGAAGGGAGTGTGATTCTTGCTAGCCACATCCTGTACATTTAAAATTACAAAACAACTCTCTGAAATATTAGGATAGATGTAAGAACTCCTCACAAAATTAGTTTCTCGTTTTTAGATTTGGAAATAATCTTAGGATTGTCTACTACATGATTTTCCACACGCATGCACTGCCAATTTTGAAGAGTGATAAATAAAAAACTGTTGATTTTTCAAAATTTGTTTATACAGGGTGAGTCACATCTAAAGGCAGAGCCGAAAAAACAAGGTAGAATTCGCTAAAATAAGCAAATATGCTTAATAAACATTAGCTCAAAAACGCTTGGTTCTCCATATACAGCGTGTTGAAACTTTTCCAAAAATAACATATATATTTTTTAATTTCTTTCAAGCCCGTTTAATATTTAAAATCAAATTTGGTACATATTATGGGTTGGCCCTGTTCAGAAGACCAGCGGCGTAGATACACATAATTTTATTTTAAATGCCAGCAGAATCGCCTTGGCACTAGTATAAAAATCCGAAATTACGAAGGAACTGTACCAGATATAAAAAAATACCAAGAGGCGCTTTTTGTTCCAAATTGAATGGGCTATCAAAAAAATGCAAAAATTTTGGTTTTTCATAGAACTGTACTAATTTTTTTTACAATTATGTACAGTAACTATTTGTATCTACGCCGCTGGTCATCTGAACGGGGTCAAATTATTGCACAAAATGGCAAACCTCCAATGCATAATGTGTACCAAATTTGGTTGGAATTCCTAAATGGGCTAGAAAGAAATTTAAAAAAATATATTATTTTTGGAAAAATTTCAACACGCTGTATATGGAGAACTAATCGTTTTTGAGCTAATGTTTATTAAGCATATGTGCTTATTTTAGCGAGTTCTACCTTGTGATTTCGGTTCTGCCTTTAGATGTGACTCAGCATGTATAACATAATTTGCTTCAAATTGAAGGACAATTCGGATGCACCACTTTTCAAGGTCACCGTCAAGGAAAAATTTCTTTCGATGCAGCCCTAAAAGTTCAATTTAAACCTAGAAATAAATTCTTCCAGGAGCTCTACCTGCGTTTTTTACGGAACTAAAATATCTCACTTCGTTGATAAGATATGAAGCCGGGGAGTTTTAGGTGAACCACACTATATCTATAAAGTTTTTTCGAACCGGTGTTATTTATAAAAACGCCCACGCATCTGGCCAACGGAAGGGGCGCGCTCCGCATTGAATGTATCTTTCTCCAACATGTGGAATCAGCGGTACAGCGGTAATCAGCTGATCCCCCAGGCATTTCACACTCGGGAGGAGGGTCGACCGCCGGTACTCGTGTATTGAAAAATGCTTGGTTTGCAAAAAAACGTTGGGCACACATTCAAACCGAGCAGCAACTAGAGATGTCTAATCTTTTTTCGAGCAGGCTGGCGACGTCGCGATGACGGTTCCGAAGCGGGCAGGCAGTCAGGCACAAAATGTGAAGTCGGCTGTATTTTATTATAAGAAGAAAGCGGCGATCGACTCACGTTGCACTCAAATGCCGGCTGTCAAGCAATGATACATACAGTAATGCAGGGGGAGCACTTAGATACTCAAAAGTATAGGTCTCGGTGTACGTAGAGTACTGAGGAGGCGTGAAACATTGTAGGTGAAACGTACTTAAAACCTGTAAATCGAGCGCCGTCGGTTTGCCGGCGTAATAATATAATATAATAATAATTCTCACCCTCACAATACTACAAACTAGGAGTACCCCAGAAGCAACCACATGCTTGTGCGGGGGAGGGGGACAATTACTATTATTTTGTCTCCGTTGCCATTTGCGGCTAGGGCCGACTTCTTTCCCGATAGAACTAGGATAGCATTCGCTCAAGTACTACGGAAAACCCTAGAAAACCGTAGTAATCCCAGTGAGTGTAGGACAATTAGTAAATCACACGGATAAAGCTATTTAGGAGCAATACCGTGAATCCACATTTGTCCAGCGCTCTTGGCCATAGCGGTGTTTTTCTTTAAAGACATGTGCATGTGCCTGCCTCGAACCAAGGTCGATCAAAGGCAGAAAAACATGCAGCCTAAAAAGTCAGCGCCGGTACGAACGACGCCACCGCGTCGACTGGTGGGGAACGCAAGACGTCTCGACGCCTCTTTTATGCTAACGTAGGCAACATTTAAGAGAAGCGGGCGGCACTGACGTATTTGTTTAAATTGCAAACGTATGCAGAAATTAGAATGGAAAGCGAGCAGTCGCCAACCTGTGTGGCGCTCGGAACAGTGGCGTAGCAAGACTTTGTCGGGCCCGTAAGCAAATAATTCCATGGGCCCCCCACAAACGGAAAACCCCAAACAAAATTCTAAAGAGAAAAAACAATACATCTCAAATTTTGGAAAAATTAGTTTATTTAAAAAAACGAATATAAGTAATCAGTAATCCATTCTATAAACAACGGCACAGCTTATTTGAAAGTAACTAATTTTACTTACAGGAACAAAAGACTAAAAGCTTCAGTCAACGTAAGGAACAGCTTGGGAATTAGAAAACCAAAACGATCTGCGATAGAATCAAAGGTTTTAGATCTGTTGAGCAGCTGCTCATTTACAACATCCAATGTGTAAAAAATTAAACTATCTTCGCATGTTTCAAAACGATGATCCACCGCCAAATCATCAAAATGCATTTTGACAACCACGGACTGAAATAATAGAACCGGTTGAACCGGTTCTTGATGATGCGCGTTGACGACGCTAGCGCTCCCTCTTATTTAGTAAGCCCGCCAGCCGACAGACTTGCCAGTTATTGACATGCACATGAGAACATGATATAGATATTTCAATCATTTGGGCTTGGCTTGCTTTGCTATATTTTGGTTTTAGTTTTATTATTTAACTTGGTATGGGCCCCTTACGGGCCTTGGGCCCGTAAGCGTTGCTTACTCCCGCTATATGATAGCTACGCCACTGGCTCGGAAGCTTGCAATCAAGGAATAAATATGACATACAATGGACGGCTAATATACATACATACAACAATGCGCCTTTGGGTAGGGGCCAACTGAATGTTAGGTCTTCGTGTACGTTCAGTACTATGGGGAAACACTATGCAGGTAGGCTAGACGATGTAGATTATGCGCACGCGGACAAAAAAACAATAGGTTAGAGGAGAGGGGTTGGGAACATAGAGGTATGTATACTATGTCATAGATGTACAATCCATAAGTTAGGGGGGCTAGAAAAGAAGTAAGAGTATGTTATAGGTAGGAAAGATGCCCAAAGGTAGGTTACAAGGAGGTAGGAAAGACGCACAAGTGTAGGTTAGACGGGGGTCGCAAGGACACATACAGGGGGCGTGACCTAGTGACGTCACGAAAGGTGCCGGGCCATTTCGGGCACTTAGGGCGCGAAGTTTGGTGAGTTTGATCAAAAATATGCAGGACTTAGCCCCAACCGACATAGCAACGTGTAGTGCAAAGAAACGTGTAGGGAGTGCTATGATTAGTGCCAGCTCTGTCACATCATGTCGACTATTATCCAGGAGTCTTACTGGGATTGTCATATACGAGTTGTGTGTCTGTATACAGGATGTTCCAGGTTGTTTGATCAGGAATTTGACATTTTTTAGAAAAACTCATTGTAAGGCTAGTTGCTTATATGAACATAGGTCCTAAAGTTCTTCCTGCCTGAGGTACAGGGCGTTATTTGACACTGCTGTGTTCTTGGGGATCGAGAATATGCTCAAGGCCTTTAGAGAGGAGAGGTTGCCTATTACCTGCGGGCGATGAGAGAGAGCATTCTGTGACGTCACATGAATGCTGGCCGTATACAATACAATTTTAGCATCGCGCGGTGATAGATCAAAATTGAAAAAATTATAACATTTTTAGCAGTGAATTAAGTAGGTAAGTTAAAACTATTAAGTTGGGTAAACGTGACAGTGGTTGGCAGTCAGACAGTCATTGGCACCTATTTACTTTTTTTATAATCTGTCAAAACCTGTAGATATTAACTGTGTCGGAGATTTATTCAAATCAATGTTGGCACTCTTACTCTTGGACTGAAAATTAGGTAATTGTTCTACGTGCAGTTGGTAGTCCTACTTCAGTTTGTCAATGTGGATTTGGCGGGCTCTCTGACCGCTAGATAAATTGTCCCGTTTGAGCTTCTGTTCACGTTGGAAATTTGTTTTTTTGTGTGCCTGTGAAAAGATAAAGAGAGGTAAGTGTTTATCAATGCTTAGGTATTGTTAGTACATGTATTATTGAGTAAAAAACGTCCTTTCCTATAAATTATAACTTAAAAACTTAGATGCCAACCACTGTGTACTACTAAAATTCAAATTTTAGTGGTTGGCATAAGGGTGGCAATAACTGTATCATGACCATTTTACAATAATTTAATGATTGGCATGTTGATTCAAATCGGGTACTTATGCACTTCTATAGGTAGGGTAATGGTTATTATTTATTTAATTACGTTTCAAAATTTGGTATTTTTATAGAAAATTAATTGGTATCTACCTAGGCAATACCTAACATAATTTAAATTCGTATTTGTATTTTTTTAGTAACCATGAGCGAACAGGGCTCGGAACGGGAAAAGAAAATTGCAATTCAAGCTGTTAGAGTTGGCATGTCAAAACTGAAGGCATCCAAAAAGTTTGCCATACCGAGAGCTACCATACAGTTGAGCGATAAATTTAAAAAGCCTGGGTAGGGTTCAGCTACGTATGTAACCACTGAAGAAGAGGCAACATTAGTTGAGTAAGAAAATTTGATATCTTTTTGTGTACGTACCTATATATCTAATTAAAAATGTTACTGCCAGGTGGATAAATACATGCAAAAGAAAAGGATTCCCAAGAAGAATAGAGGATGTTCAGCATAGCGTACAAAATGTTATTAAATCTTGCCATAGAAGCACTCCCTTTCCTGGGGGGTTTACCTGGTAAGGAATGGTACCAGGCAATGGAAGAAGACACCCTGAACCTTGCCTTAGAAAACCGAAGCTGTTACCCAAGCTAGTTCTTGCATTATTGAAGGGAACATAAGGAATTTTAAACGATTCTAATAGAATCTTCAATGGGGATGAAACGAATTTTATCCTTTACCCAAAAAATAAAGAAGTAATAGCCTGCAAAGGTACAAAAAACGTATATGAAGTGTATCAAGGTGTTGCAAAAGATTCATTTACGGTAATGTGAGTCAGAATGTATAGTAAGAACTTTAAAGGGTGTTCGGCAGGTGATTTTAAGGGGGTCTTTCATATAAAATTTTTCGATTTGGGCTTTCTTGTCAAGTTATTCGGGTCTACAGGGTGACCCAAAAGTATTTTTTATTTATATCTCAATAACGGCGCTACTTAAAAATTTTAAATTTGGTATGTGTTATCTACTTACTGGAAGACGCCTTAGGGTAGTTTATTCATTTACACAGTGCCCTAAAAAAGGGTAAAAACTAACAACCCCTATTAATTTTTTTGTTCAACCTTTTTTGAGGTTAACTTTTTGGTCTTCCAGTCCATCGTTTCGTTGTACCATTTTATTTCGCAACAAAAGTGTACTCTTGTTTCATAACGATAAAGTCAACCATTTGCGTTGAAATTGGCAATACGTGCCCCAAGACACATGTTAACTTCAACATTCGAAACATAAATTTTTACCTACCACTTTCAAACGATACACATCGACTGTACCATATAAACTGAGAAAAAAATTCTTATGTACAATGTACCAAAACTTATTAGCTTTCAAAATGGAAAGGATTGAATTTAACAAAATTTGAACACCCTATTTCAAGAAAACCAATGCTGTTTTGACCAATATCCAATTGGTATTTTTTCCTTATTTTGAATGTACAGTCGATCTGTAACGTTTGAAAGCGGTAGGTAAAAATTTTATGTTTCGAATGTTGAAGTTAACAGGTGTTTTGGGGCACGTTTTGCCAATTTCAACGCAAACAGTTGATTTTATCGTTATGAAACAAGAGTAAACTTTTGTTGCAAAATACAAAGATACACTGAAATGATAAACGTGCAAGACCAAAAAGATAACCTCAAAAAAGTTTGAGCAAAAAAATTAATAGGGATTGTTAGTTTTTACTCTTTTTTAGGGCATTGTGTAAATGAATAAACTACCCTAAGGCGTCTTCCAGTAAGTAGATAAAAGATAACAAATTTCAAATTTTTAAGTAGCGCCGGTATTGAGATATAAATAAAAAAAATACTTTTGGGTCACCATGTAGACCCGGATAACTTGGCAAGGAAAGCCCAAATCGAAAAATTTTACATGAAAGACCCCCTTAAAACTACCTGCCGAACACCCCTTTAAAGTATTTACTATAGGTACATTCTGACTCAACCTGTATACCCCTATAAAAGAAAGCCACCAAAAGAAATCCTTGAAACTGTACCTGAAAATGGGGAATTGGCTATTCGGATAATGGCTGCATGGAAGCTTCCCTTTTCTATGAATATGTAGCCAATGTGTTTAATTTATACCTGGAAGAGAACAAAATCAAAAAGCCAGTTTTACTGTTCGTAGATGGACATAAAACGCATCTTACATTGCAAATAAGTCAGTTATGTAACAGCATAGGAATAGTTTTGATTGCATTGTACCCAAATGCAACAAGGATGTCGCCTCCTTTAAGCCTTTAAAGATTGGTTGGCAAAGAGGGGTTTTGGAATGGAGACGTCAGCATCCACTATCGAAATTTATGAAAGAAAATTTCGCCCCACTGCTTTCCCAAGTAATAGAAAAATATGTCAAAAGTTTCACAATAGTCAATGGCTTTAAACCAACCGGGCTGTTTCCATGGGATTGCAATGCCATTGACTATTCGAAATGTCTTGGAGGCGTCAATGAAACTATTCAAAATGTTACAGAAGAAAGAGATGCACTAAATATTAACAAATATTAACAATTATAACGGAAATTTATAGGTTATAGGTAGGTTAGTTCCTAAATAAGTAGTTATGCCAATTACTGCATTCACAGATGCTAAAAACTATGACGGTCCTGCCAACTACTATGAAATCTGACTATCTTTGTTTCTCTTTAGGATAAGACTATTTAAAACAAGGATATATGCAAATCAAAAGACGTAGTTAAAAAATACAGAGCTCTCTCTTTCCAACAAATCGGTGTATTAAGATTTTCCGACGCGCACTGCTTTTTGACGTGTGGTAAAAAGTAGCGGCCGACTAAAGCTGCCAACGACTGTCACCTTTACCCTCCCTATTTTTTGTTGAGAAAATTACGTGTTGAACTCTCTACATACACTTATTGTGTGATATACAAAATCATTGTTATTATAATGTATTGCAGATTGGAAGAGGAAACTTTCTGGGAAAGAATTTTCCAGGAAAATTTACAAAAATTAAATATACGATTTAAATAAATGAGTAAGTAATTTATTTTTATAAGTAATTTATGTAACAGGGTTATATATTATTTTACTATGTTTTCTTTGTTCGTCAGTTTCAGGTTCCAATGTATTCTTCCTTTTAATGATTTTTTCCTTATATTAATATATTTAATTCTAATGAATATTCTTTGCCTGACAAAAGATTTTACTAACTTTTATAAAATATCTGACTTCCTTTTTAATGTAAACGCTTAAATTAATTTTTGAGAAAAAAAAATTTATTCGAGCGATAGTTACAGGGTAGTAGTTACAGGGATTAATGCTACAATACAAGACAATACTATTCGACAGTTACCGGGCAGCGTTTCACGCTACAATACAAGACAAGACTAAATTACAAGAGAGCTTAAACATATAGGGATATCAAATGCAAACTAAGCATATTTATACGTGTCCGCGTATATACTCAGCGTTTAGTCACCACTTTTACACAAAGGAGTCTATTGTTCGTAGGCACATAACTCCTTCCTCCACCTGGATGTTTGTTTTTCCGTTTCTTTCTTCTTTTCCACCATTTCCATTTGAATATGTCCTTTCTTCTTTTTAAATCTTATTCTTTGACATAACTTCCAGGCAATATATCCGATGAGAAATAATAATAATGATGCTTGTAGCAAATTCATAACTTTGGGTGTGAATTTTCTGAATGTCGGGGACTTGTAGGAGTGTAGACTTTTCGTAAAGTTTATGAATATTTTCTAAATCAATCGTTTGAAGTAGAAGTGGTTTTGCTCTGCGAGGAAATTAAAGTTGAGGTCGTTTATTTCAATTTCTGGTAAATTAAATAGTAACAAAAGCGCCATCTTGATTTTTCTAAAAAGGTTATTTTTGCCATAATTTTTTTGTTTGCAATTCAGTTGTTTTTTCATGGCGGCATTCAATTCCTTGGAAAAACATTTTTCTTTAAAATTACCAAGATGACCGCTCGTAACGTCTTAACTAGGACACCTTGTACATAGGTCTATTATGGATAATAAATAATTATTGTTAGAATGGAATGAATAGAAGAAAAATAATGAACGTTTTAAAGTACTAAAAGCTCAGGTATAATTTTAGATATGTAGAAAGAGAATTTAAACGTCTTTTCTAGGTTAAGTACCTACTTACCATAGAAGGGTCAAAAGGATCTTTTCGACTACATAGTCGTACCCATTGTTTTTGCAAAGTTGGTTTTTAGGGAACGTAAAAAATCTTATATACATTCCCCCAATTTCTTCGATTGCTCCCTATTACTTCTATAAGTAAACAAACAAATGTGTTCCTTTCTTTTAATCCTTTGTGTACTGAAGACAAGTCAGTGAAAAAAACTCAAAACGCAACGATTTGGATTATAAATCTATTATCACAACCGAAAAAGGAAGTAGCTATTAATTACTTATAGGTATTATTAATGCAAAACACTGTTATACTTGTGCATGTTATATGGATACTCAACTTATACCTTCTGGCAATATGATCAAAATAACCGAATAACAAGAAACATTTAACAATATAACAACAAATCAATGAAGGATCGAAAACTTCGACAAATATAATATTCTGAAACGCGAAATTCAAAAACGCACTACGAAAGCACAATAGATAATGGCGGCAACAGCATTCTTGTGACGTGCATCGTCCCTCTCACTCTTAGTTAGTGGACAACCCGTCTCCTCTAAAGGTCTTGGAATAAGCTGAAAATGTCACGTATCTCACAGAGGACTTCACTTGCGCTATTTTTGGATCGTGCTTTTACTCTCAGCTTTGTTGAGCTTATCTTTTTGGCCTTGCAGGTGTTGGGAAACAGTCGGCCCTAGCTGCAAATGGCAATGAAGCCTAAATAATAGTAATTGCCACCTCTCCCCCGCACAAGCATGTGGTTCGTTCTGGGGTACTCCTGGTTTGGACTATTACGAGTTTGAGAATTATTATTATTAAAGCTTTCTCTTTCCCTTTGATTTGACATTTTCTTTGGCAAAGAAGAAAATTTATTCTCCGAAAGCTCGGCAAACAAAGTTGTTAAAGTTATTGAGTTGAGATTCAAAGATTCGTTCTTTTAATATTAGACATTTTCATTATTTATGGATTTTCAAAGTTAAATCTGAACAAGTATGACAAAGCGCCAGAACTTATTATTTAGCAGTGGTTTTTCCTGGCAACTTGAAAAAGGTTCTTTAGTCAGTTTGTTTCAGGTTCATATGGCGAAAAATCCAATTAAAAATGAAATGGTTATATTTAAATTTATTAATATATCTCTTGCTATTTTAAATTTCACAACTTGGACCCCTCCCAACCAACTCATTTTGTAATAATGCAAAAAATATTATGGCAGTTGGATTAGCTCTGTTTCAATTCGGATGTACCTTCAACCTTGTATATTGTTTATACAGATCAACGCAGGAATGGATGTAGAAGATTTTTTTTAATTCCATCAAGTTACTCAATAGCCTACCCCCAATATTTTAAAATACTGAACATTAATAAATGTAAGTTTTAACTCAAAGACGTCCTACATGCATGTCAGAAAATGTTTCTTCTTTGGTATTATATCGCGTTAAGCAATGTGTTTGTTCACTTTAGTTGCTACCATTATACTTTTTATTTCATAGTTTGCCTTTAATAAAAAATACTACCCATTGATAAAACTACGTATACTATAAGTTTGTCTGTTTCCTTCTCCAATAGAGCTGGTTTGTTATTACCTCTATGGCAAATGTGTAGACACATACATAATTAGAATAATTTCAGTCGATTAACTGCACACTTTGTATCGATCATAATATGACGAAATTGCTCTATTCCAACCGATACCCCATACTACAATAAGTTATAGAGCTGTGTAGAGTGCGAAATTGATATTTATTTTAGGAAACGCCTGATTGTCTCTTGTAAACGGGGCGACCCATGTTCACATGTCGAAGTTGCGAGCGCATTGTGGTATATAAGTCGCAGGTTTTTCCTATTACGACCGAATAACGAAAGCTAATGGAATTCTTTATGTCCAATACCCCCTACGTTACGAATTCAATAAATATATAAAAAGTAGCCAGATCATTATTTTGAGTAGACCGATGGTTTTCACTGAAATGCCAGTCATTAGGCGTCAGTTATCAGTTGAATATTAGTAAGGCGCACTCGCTCTCTGAAAAATTGCGTTTATAATAATTAATAATAAACGACTTCACGAAGTCGGGAAACTGTTTTTTTTTGCATAGTCTGTTACTCATTTAATCAAGGATACATACGTTTGATCTGACAATACTCCTTTAATATTCAGAAGATGTACGACTTATGGCCCGAGTTCCCCTAAAATTTTCTTAAATTGAAAAAATCCCCCAACACATTTGCACCGCGAGGCGGCGGTTTTATAGAATAATGTACGGGAGTAATGGCGCGAAAATACGAAAATCTACTAATAATTTATGATATATCGTTCCCCCTGAATTCGTGGAAGTGGATCCGGGCATTACTAAATTTTCCTTCGTGACATCGCGCCAAATAAAATTGCCCATTCCATATTCTCGACAAACTGTTGAATATATTAGAGTGCATTGGCTTATTACAATTTAAATCGGAAGAGCTCAGTTGAAATACAGATATACCTAATCTGATTGAATAATCTGATCAAGATGTTGCTAATTTTTGAATTTGATTCTTATCATTAAGATTCTGCAGACTTCAACGTATTGTTAAAAACAATAAATCTTTGGTGAGTAGAAAGGTATAAAGGCAGGTACCTACTTAAATTTTTTACACGTATCTACCCACCTATCGTTACGAAAGAGAGCAATTAGTTGGGTTAATACGTTCATTTGTGTTCTGTGGCCAAATATTTTCACGGAGTACCTTTCTTATTTTGGGTGTCATACGAATATATAGTTTACTGCGATCGACAGTAGTATTTATGACTTGTTGTTTGAGCGCGGCTCTGAACAAAGGGTATGTTCTTTAACGTAAAGCTTGTTAACCTAAACCCGCACGTACAATATTTCATTTTAAATAACATTGTTTATATATCGTTAAACCTGACTCCGTTTATTTAGATGTTTGTGCAAGAACAAATCGAAATGCAATCAACAGTTTGAGTTGAGTTAGTGGGTGAATACCGTTAAGAGATATTGATCCGAGAGAGTGTAGAAGCTTTTTGAAATCCAAAAGCTTGTCGCGCTAATTGTAAAGAAAATACATACTTCGGCAAGTACATGCTTACCAACCAATCACTGTCCAATTAAATTAATTGGTACGTACCTAGTTTTATGAATATTTCGCGCGAAAAGCTTTCTGGTTTCAAAAAGCTAAAACTTATTTTATTCGTTTAAGTACATGTCTTAAATTAAAGCTTGTTTTAATAATGTTTTTTATTTTTTTCCTTAATATAAAATTATTTAATCTAAAAGGGTGATGCGTTTTTTGAGACCTTATGGCGCTAATTTAATATAATGATTTAACCAAGAGCAATCGATTCCGTTTCACAAATTATGTTAATTCTTATCTATGTTATTAGTTATCTTCTAAATTATCTATAATAGCCTCTGGATATACAGGGGAGTTTTTTTATGATTAGTATGGGGATTTCGGAAACTAGCAGAGAAGGTTAAATGGGAAAAGAATTGCAGTTTTTTGGGCCCAATTTAACGCGCCTTGTGGATTTTTGAAAGAAGCCATGGCTTACTACATATAAAAAAATTGGCGATTTATTCTAATCCATCTAGCTTCGTTGTTTCTGATATTAGATAAAAAAGTGTAAATACCAAAGTTGGAGGGATTTGTGTCCCCAATGCGGTCATCATGTCCTACTTTCAGTGACAGCTGTCATTTTCGAGATAATGCTCGATATGGTTTTCAGAAAAATAACCGAAATAACTATTGTTTCCATTTAAAAAACACAAGTTATATACAGGGTGGCCCATCGAAAACGTACCGCAAGGAATTACAGGGTGGGAAAGAACTTTTCGGCAAAATCCAAAAACACGTCAAGTTTGTTTGCATAGTAAAACCTTCAACCCCCTAAGTAGGGGTGTCATCTCACAATTTTTTTCAAATGGGAAAGGGGGTCAAGGGATACCTCATTAGAAAGGGGCTTGTCATTCCCTATACAGTGCTCCTTAGTTTTTAAAAATCGATCCACTCTTTTAGAAAATATGGAGCGTTGAAACTCCAACAATAATGTGTGACGAACAATGCAAAAATCGATTTAAATTTACTTAAAAACTCGTATTATTGAAATAAATTCCTTCAAATAAATTCGCTGTTTCTACCGATTTGCAGATTTTTTATGCTCATTTTAGTGAGTAAGAAATTATCGGTATCGGGTCTCTTTCTTCACGTTTAAATTAGGTCAAGTAGTTGCTAGATACCTGTCGTGGTTAAAGTGTTTAAAAATTGTTGAAATTTAACATTATGGTGTATTCAATTTCAGAAAGATTGGAAATTACTGAGCTTTTTTTCAAAAACGATGAATGTGGAAATCGGGTTGTTTAACCAACGGCATCCTGACAAACATACCTCTGGAAAAATTGTTTGCGAATTGGTGACAAAATTGAAAAAATGCCTTGCGGTACGTTTTCGATGGGCCACCCTGTATATCTCGAAAATAGCAGCTGTCGCGGAAATTGGGACGTGACAACTGGATTGGGGACACAATTTCCTCCAAATATATGATTTACATTTTTTATCTAAAATCAGAAACAACAAAGCTAGATGGATTAGAATAAATTGCCAAAAGCTCGTTTTTCAAAATATTTAATACAAGCCATGACATTTTTCAAAAATCTACAAGGCGCGTTATATTGGGCTCACGAAATTGCAATTTTTTCCAATTTTACGCGCATTGTGAATTTTTGAAAAAAAAGTCGTGGCTTACTAGATATTTAGAAAAAAACGAAATTTTGGCGATTTATTCCAATCCATCTAGCTTCGTTGTTTATGATTTTAGATAAAAATTGTAAATACCAAAGTTGGAGGGAAGCATGTCCCAATTTCCGTGACAGCTGCCATTTTCGAGATATGACACAAACTTGTGTTTTTTAAATGGAAACAATAGTTATTTCTGTTATTTTTCTAAAGAACCATATCGAGTTGAGTTGGAAAGCTCTAAAATGCCTGATTTTTTGAGACCACGGCCAACTACAGTTGTTTTCGGAACAAGTCGGATGCAGACGTCTGAAGTGCAGACTTATTAGACTAATACGTTGGAGATTTACGAAATAAATGACATATTGTGTCGTTATCCAACTTCAAGGAGGAGGCTTTCAATTCGGTTGTACTTTTTTTAATATGGACTCAAACGTGTTACACAGGGTGTTCGAAAAGGGCTAATATGTGCTAATACTTTTCGGATAAAAAATATGTTATACCTATACGTATAATAATAGACCGAATATTAAAAAAGCGTTGTGATGATAAAAATCTGTATTCAATTAATTTTTAATTGGATTATATTCGGCCTCGTCTCGTAAATAAGTAAGTGTAGTACCCCCGCTTCTGTCCGTCTAACCAAAAATTTTAAAGGAAAATAGGTTTCTCCCGCCATCCGCTTGCCCCTCTCCTCGCGCCAACTGCCGCCGGCCCGATCAGTCTTCGTTTTTGTGTCGTGCTGACCGCATCGCTCCGCTAGCGTTTAGAGAATCGTGCTGCGCAGATATGCCAAAACCTTCCAAAAAGCGTCAAAGCCCCCCGCCGGATAGTGAGTATATTATCACTAAGATAATAAAACGGATGGAGCGTCACCTGGGGAAGGTTGAAAAAACACAACTAGAGAAGCGATGCCGTTCCGGCGATTCTCGATCGCAGTCGAGTTCTCTAAAGTCATACGCCGCCGCCTCAACGTAGATCGAAGAGGATTTACTAAGTTTAGGTCTAATTCGCTGCACAAGAGCCGCGGTGTGAAGATTGTTGACTTAATTACGGGGAAGTGACCTCGAAGGTGCCTAGGGTGGCACTGACTGTTACTGTTAGTAGCCGCACGTTCTGCCTAGGGTGGTAGACGTGTCTCTATGACCTAGGGTGGTTATATACTATTAAAAAATGTACTTGATTACAGGGAAGTGACCTCGGAGGTGCCTTGGGTAGCACTGAGTGTTACTGTTAGCGGCCACGTTCTGCCTAAGGTGTGTAGAGGTTGCTAGCGGCCTAAAACCTTCGGGTCGCCACCTCTACTTCTCAGGAGGGATATGGAGCAATATACTACGAAATATCGTGACAACGAATCCTCTTTATTTTGACATCTCCCCTCCCACTGTTACAACAACAATGTTCATCCCATGGCAATAACAGGTTACAGGATAAAACCACTACAGGTGGTAGGCGTGTCTCTATGACCTAGGGTGGTTATATACTATTAAAAGATGTATTGCCTAGGGTCGCAATATTAAGAATATTGAAAATATTATACTAATATCTACCTGCTATATAAGAATGCAGTATAGGGTGATCGACTTACTATAAGTGACAGGAACCGGGCGGAAGCAATGCCTCAGATAGAACCAGACATCTTACATATTTGGAGAGGTCCGTACTCCGGAAAAGAAATTTTCAGATCCGATTCAACCAGAGTTAGCCACACGTTGGGGTGCGATTCTCAAATCCGGAAATCCAGACTGCCAGAGAACTTAAGGGCAGAATTAATTAAGATATATCCCCCCCTCCCCGAGAATTGTCAAGAGTTATACCCACCCAAGATAAATCCGGAAGTCAAAGTAGCGCTTCCTGAGAATACCGTCTGCAGGGACTTACGATTATCACAATTACAAGAGCAAGTGTGCGCTACCACGAGTGCTATCGCAATTGTAATAACAAAAAAAGGAGGGGGACAGTAAATATGCTATTCATAGAGGTGCAGGTGCTCAGCGATACTGGTAGATTACTTAGTGATATCTTCCACTCTAAGTCTATATTATCAAGACGGGAATTGTTAATAATAATAAACCAAAATAAAGACTTCAAAAGATACCCTAATAACATAATGACTATTTGGAAGCAACTTAGATGGCACTATCAAGAGTGTTAAAGACTTAGAGAAGTCAATTGATCAATTAAAGATTCAAAAGAAGAATCTAAACATTCGAACGCAGTGAAGTTGGGAAACTTTAAGCGTCCATTTCTCCAAAAGAGGAGAGCGCAGCGGAGTGGACAAGTTCACCGTGCTCCCAACAGCCAACGTCGTAGATACCAATATCAGGAACAGTACCAACCGAAGAGGCAAGATCGACACAAGCCTCAGAGACGTCGCTACTTTTAGAGGTTGGTATCTGCGGGGTAGATTAAAGTTTTTTGTTCAGAATTGGTGTGACTTGGTTAAGGATAGGAGATTTATTTCCGATATAAAGGGAATAAATATTCCTTTTATTAAGAGGCCAATACAGATGGTTGTTCCTCCTGAACCAAGGTGGTTCAAGGAGGAGATTAATATTATCATCTATATAATTCTAGATTTAGAGTCTATTTCTAAAGTTGATCAATGGGAAGATCGATTCATCTTTAATATCCTTATAATTCCAAAAACGGATGGTAGTTACCATTTAATTTTGAACCTTCGGTCCTTTAATAAATTCGTTAGATTTTCTCATGTTAAGATAGGCGACTATAGAAATGTTTCGCGTTTGATTACATCGAACATCTTTATGGGAACCATCGACCTAAGAGACGCATACTATCTTGTACCTATCAAACCGTTTCATAGGAAATTTTTGAGATTTAGATTTAACAATTGTATATATGAATATAAGGTGTTGGCTTTTGCGCTGAGTTGTGCCCTCCTAATTTTTACCAAGATTTTAAGACTAGTAATGTCATGGTTGAGTGGAAGAAGAAGTTCAGTTATCTATTTGGATGGTATATTAGTTTTAGGACAGTTCTCAATGTCAAAAGAATAAACAAGAGACAATAGGTTTATTAGAACATTTAGGATTCCTCCTCGGATTCCTCATAAATAATAAAAGGAGTAACCTCATCCCCAGTCAGCTCTGTAGATATTTAGGGTTTGTATTTAACTCTAAGGAAATGTCACTTGAGCTACCTCCTGAAAAACGTCGGAGGCTTATAGCACTGGAAAGAGAGTTTTCCTTATACAATATGGTGTCTATTATTGATTCAAATTGCCTTCAGTTTACAGAAAGCACTACGTTAGGCCATTATTCTAAAAACTTATTATTTCATTGATGCTCACAGCGCTCCACATACCTAACACAAAAATAATAAAAATCAACATACCTCAAATTCGCCTTTATATTTATTTGCAACCTAATTGTATTAGATGATATCTGCTTATAAGGTGTATTTTGTTGGAGACATAGAAATATTCTCATTACCAAATTTATTATTACCTATTGTATTTTGTCAGATAATACCTAGAGTTTTTGTCAAAGTTGAATCTTCGCTTCATTGTATTTCCCCCATTATTTTTCCGAACCGTTGAGAAAGGGTAAACGGGTAGTTTTCCACTGGTCTCGTCACATATTTTTTGGCAACCGTGACAGGACTTGGGGTGCAGGAAAATAGGGTACTCGTTGTTTTTGACCGTTTATAGGGTTCCGTGTAATCTCCGTCTTGCCTGAAAATCTTTACTGCGCTTTGCGACAGTGGTTTTGAACGAGATATAGGCCTGCAGTGAAGAATATACATGGAACAAAAGAAGAAGCATCGAAAGGTTCTTTGTATGGTGGTTACGAGAGCAGCAAATGTGCTCGAAAGACTGCTCGCAGCCGATGCCGTCGATGAGCAACAAGTGAACATCGCTTTGGATGTTCTGCAAGGAAAGTGTGATAAACTACGCGTTGTCGATGGAGCAATCTATGAAAAACTCCTGCTTGATGATGTTTTCGAGGAGATGCTACAGGAGATGAATGTCAGCGACGAGTATAGCCGAAGGTTGATTAGCTTGAAGGTACAATGTCACAGTTTGTTCGCAAATAGGAAGTCAGAGAGGAATTCTATAGGTAGGCAGGCATATGTGGGAGAAATTAGCACTGCTGTTGTACGTAAGAGAAAATTTAAATTACCTTCTATCGAATTTAAAAAGTTTGAGGGGAATATTCGTGACAAAATTGAGTATTTGATACAGGCAATAGTTCCGGGTAGTAGAGCACAGAAGCCAGTAAAGAGATTTCCCGCCATGCAAGAAAATTATCCAAAAATTATTGAAAGTTTAACTGCACGATTTGGTAGAGAGGATTTACAGGTCAAAGTGTACATTCGTGAGTTACTAAAATTGGTTTTATTCAACACCATGTCGTCTAAGATGATGGATCTGTCGAATCTTCATGATAGCATTGAGATTCATTTGAGGTCATTGGAAACATTGAGTATCACTTCAGAAAAGTGCTCAGAAATATTATTCCCGTTAATTGAGTCGTGATTACCTCAAGAGTTACTGCGAATTTGGCAACGATCTTCGTTCAATACAGTTCGAGGTGAAGGATCAGGCAAAATAGATTTCCACGAATTGAGTCTTGAAGTGCGTCTGAAGGAGTTACTGAACTTCTTAAGAAATAAAGTGGCAAATGAGAAACGTATTGCCCTAACAGCTGAAGGTTTCGGGTTGTTTTCAACGTCATCGGGAGAATGCGTCAAGAACAACAAAGGTACCACACCTGGACCAGCAGTATATGCAGGGGTAGAACTTGTCAATTGTGATGTCAAGTGTTTATTTTTTCGATGGAACGCATTCCAATGAAGCAAGCAACGGATGAGATGTATTATTTGCAGCAAAGCTCATGTAGTTTACATGTGTCCCGAATTACCAGAACACCAAAAGGCTGAAAAAAGGTCTCAAGGTAAAGAGAAAATCGGTGCAAAAGATCAATCTCTTATTAATGGTACTAATTCGATCGACAGTGGTTCCCATAGACCATATATTCTGACGTCGACTGCTATCCAGTTAGGTTTGGCTACCAAACAGAAAGAAAAAAATATTTATTGTTTGTTTGGAGGAACGCCTAGTAGTCATCCATATTTCGAGGTTATTGCGAGCAACGGTGAGTTTTCCTGTGCAATCGAGGCTCTAGGTCAGGAGAAAATATGTAATGACATTCCACCAGTCTTTTATGGTTTTATGGATCGATCGAGTTTTTGTTAGGTGACGATGTTCTTGCGAAGCTATACACTGGGCGGTTCCATTTGTTGCAATGTGGATTAGCAGTCACCGAAACCTGGTTAGGTTGGGTTCTTTTGGGAAAGGTTCCAACTAGTGTGGTACCGAGCATTATTTCGATATCTGTACTCTCTATTCTCATTAACGATGCCACAATAACGAAGCTATGGGAATTAGACACAGACCTGTTATTAAGGAGAGCAGCGCTACAACCAAAATTCGTCCAGTATTTGATGCGTCTGCAACAGAAAAAGACAAGGTATCCCTCAATTCCTGTTTAGAGAAAGGGCCTAATCTCATAGAAATGATTCCAACTATATTGCTTCGATTTAGAGAACACAAATTAGGTGTCATCTCTGACATTCGTAAAGCATTTTTGCAAATCTGATTGCAAGAAAAAGATAGGGACTTTCTTCGTTTTCTGTGGATAGATTCAGATGGAAAAGAAATAATATTCCGCCATAGGAGAGTCGTTTTTGGGTGTAAGTTGTAGTCCATTTCTTTTGGCGGCGACGTTGGAGTACCATTTGAAACAGAGCCTTCATAAAATTGACTTCCCTGATACTACCTCCTCCAGAGATAACATCGTTCGATTGTCTAGAAGTTTTTATGTCGATAACTGCGTCACTAATTTACCAAATGAGACAGCTCTTAAAAAATTTATCACAGAAGCGAGTATGGCGAAGAGAATCATTTTGTATACGGCACAACGAGTGTTTGATCCAATAGGTTTTACTTGTCCTACAACTTTAATTCCAAAGCTGCTTTTACAGAAGTTATGGGAAAGACACATAACATGGGATACTCTAGTTGATGACAAAATAGCAAAAGTCTTTGTTAACTGGGTAAGAGAGCTGTCCTGTCTAAAGCAGTTGGAAATTCCTATAGTTGGATTGGCATGACTACCGACAAAAATGAGTATTATAGTCTCCATACATTTTGTGATGCTAGCAAAGACGCTTACGCTGCTGTGGTTTTCATCAGGGTTGAACGTTGTGGCCACGTTTTTGTCTCTTTGCTGGCGGCGAAATCCAGAATAACCCCATTGAAAAAGATGACAATTCCGAGACTGGAGCTAGTGGCGGCAACCATAAGTGCTAGGTTGTATTCCAATGTACGAGACCCGCTTCATCGTTTGTTTTGACTGTAATTTTTGGAGCAGTTCTTCGAAGGTTATATCTTGGATACGCAGAAGGGAAGAATAAAGCATGTTTGTATGGAATAGAGTAGCTGAGATTCGAAATTAGACTTTTGCAGATTCTAACCTTCCTTCTCGTGGTTGTTCTCACAATAAGTTGATACAGTCGAGATGGTGGCAGTGGCCGACATGGCTATATAGAGAACCAAGTGAGTGGCCTCAAGAAATTGTAGTATATGATGAAGAAGAGATTATCAAAGCGCGTAAAAGGTGTCTGGTTACTACTTTGTTGGATAATAGCAGTACCTCAGATCATTGGCACCTAATAATGGTTGCTTGGATCTTCCGATTCTGCCATAATTTTCGAAGTCCAAACTCGAAGTCCCAAGGGGAGCTTTTGAGCGAAGAAGTGGAGAAAGCGGAAAGATTGGTAGTCAAAATTGTTCTGCAAAAGAGTTTTCAACAAAGCGATCGTCGATTGGTTGGTCTACAGCCATTTAAGTAATAGGAAAGATCATGAGGATTTTCGTTTTCCTGCTAAGCATCCCGTAGTTGATCAACTAATAGTTAAATATCGTAAAAAGTACTGTCACGTAGGTACCCAGGCTTATTATGTATTCTTCGAGAAAAATTTTGGATTTGGAGAGGTAGACGTACTGTAAGATCAAGCCTATCAAAGTGTGTTATTTGCAAGAAGTTAAACGCAAAACCACTTTTCGTAGAACCTCCTCCGTTACCTTTGGATCTAGTTCGAGATGCTGTCGCATTTGAACTGGGAGGAGTGGATTTTGCAGGTCCTTTATTTATTAAGACTAGAGAAAATGCATGGGTTTGCTTGTTTACGTGTGTTATTTCTCGATCAGTCCATTTTGAATTGACAACGACTTAAACCACGCATGGGTTTATGCACGCGTTACGGAGATTTGTGGCAAGACGGGGGAGACCGTGAACTATCTATAGTGATAACGGTAGCAACTTTCGGGCAACCGCAAACGCGTTACATTCTTTGAATAGGGACGAAATTGTTCGAGGCACTACTGTGGATCGTATTGTTTGGCGATTTAACACTCATTATACTCCATGGTGGAGAGGATTTTGGGAACGCCTAGTTGGTGTTCTGAAGCAGTTGTTACGGAAGATGCTGGGCCGAGCTTTGCTCAGCTACGAAGATCTTCAAACATTGTTGAGTGACTGCGAGGCTGTTGTCAATGGACGGCCAATCACTTATATGTCAGAAGATATAACTGAGTTAGTTCCCTTGACACCATCTATGTTTCTGCGAGATCGGGTGGACACTGGTCTACCTGACTGCGATGAAGTTGAGAGCAAATCTCTCTGTCGTAAATTACGTCACAAACAGAAGAGGAGAGAAGATCTACGTCGACGCTTTCGCAGAGAGTACCTGGGCCAGTTAAAGTCATGGTCTAACAAGAAACCGCGGATAAAAATCTCGCTGAGTGAGATAGTTCTTATTGATAACGTCAATGACAAGCGTATGAATTGGCCACTTGGAGGAGTCGTCGAGTTTTTACCTGGACCTGGGACAACGAGGTTCGACTGGTGCGACTGGATACATCTCGTGGGCAGCTGTTGATTCCAGTTCAACGGCTCTACCCGTTGGAGTATCGCGGTGAGGGTGTCGTCGGCTACCACAACAAACTTTGTGATAGTGGTTGTGCGGAAGTAAGTGAGCCAAGTGCGGGAATTCCATCGACGACCGTATAGTTAAAAGAAAGTCAAGAAGTTTAAAGAGTCATAATTTTATATTTTCTTATACCTCACTCTCCGAAATGCATCCTTAGGAATTCGTGAGAATCGTGTTTGTAACACGTTCCTCAGGTGGAAGAATGTTGGAGACATAGAAAGATTCGCATTGCCACCTTTATTATTACCTGTCAGATAATAGTTGTTGTCAAATCTTGAATCTTCGCGTCATTTCATTGTATTTCTCCCATTATTTTTCCGAACCGTCGAGACAGGGTAAACGAGTAGTTTTCCGCTGGTTTCGACATAATTGGCAAAGTCTTTAAATCCATTTTATTAATTTTTTGGCATCACAGATCACATCTCAGGAAACGAGTCAAATAAATCTGAATACAGCGAAAAGAAGTACTTACAATATAAATAGTCGCCGACGTATTCGTAATACGCCTGCACTTTACGAGTCTCTCATCGCAGCATCCCAGTAATTGTTCCGAAGCGGCTAATGTGTCGCGAATTCCGAATATGCTCGCAGGACGTCGGACAACGCCGGTTTATCGATCGTTTTCTCCCATTTCGTCGCATTTGACCACAACAGCTGACATAAATGTCGAACGAGATAAACAAAAAAAAACGACAAAAATTTCAAGCTGTATAAATTATTTATTTTGTCATGAAATTATGGGCTGGCTTTTTGCAAAAATAGAAGACGGATTTGTTGTTCGGATAATTTATATTATGTTAGTGATTATAGTATTGTATAAAATTCCTTACCCATTGGCAATATACGACTGACAAATAATTCCCGACCCGAGGTGTCGCTACCATTTGCCCCCTATTGCGAGGATTGAACTGTACAAAAAAAACTTTCCATAGCTTAGTCCTCCATCATGGAGTATAGTTTCCGTCCGTTAGATGGCGGCTGCAAAAGACATTCGGCTGAGGCTGAGAGTTTAGCACGAATTATTTTTAATCTGTCTTTGCGGTTCTGTAATGAATCGTCAGGATCGCATTGTGATCTCCACACAGATGTAATGATCTCTGTGGTTTTCCAGCATAAGCATGTAAGCAGCGCCGTTGGGGGCATTCAGCGACCAATAGCGAACCTATGGCGGGAGAAATTAAACTTCAGCATGTAGCGGTGTCCTCCCCCCGAACTTCGACAGTTTTAGTCATCCGTCGAGATGCATAGGCATCGCAGAGTGCTCTATAATAATAATTATTAATTATATTGATAGTATTATCAATTTTCTTACGCTGTGTTTGTATTATTTAGTGCAAAGTGTACCTACGTCCTACATGTGTGTAGTGAGAACCGCAAGGACTGTAATAAAAGGCTGGTACATGTGGGATGCAACTGCACAGTGTGTCATAGCAGAAAATTTGCCGTCGTAATGGGGAACAAAAAATTATAGAATCGGACTGCCTGAACGAAAGTTTTGTAACAGCTTTCTGTGAGGTTATCCGCCTGAAATAAGTGCCACTATTCCTTATTCAATGGTACCACCACCACCTTAGAATGTATCCAAAGATTTGTTTTCAAGATACACCCTGAAGGGGTGGCGACAAGGTCAAAGAAACCAAACAGTAAATTTAAAGTGATAAATTATATAAAACGACTATGCAGAAGAAACTAGGAAGGAATACTGGAAGGAGAAAGAAGGGGGAATACCGGACGAAGAAAAAAGAAAGGTTTTTATTTAAAGAGTAGTTAATAGGAGTAGGTATAGTATAATAATAGATATCTAGATAATATAGTAATAATACTAGATAATATAGTAACAGTACGTTCTGTTTCAGTGTTTAAGTATCTCACAGCTAATAAAATTAAACAAACATACTGGCGTTGACTGATGTATTAATAAAGACTGCTCACGGCTGTCATGTTTAACAGTTCTCTGGCTCACCATGCGCTTCCCAGAGACAAAATACAATGCAAAATACATTGTTGACCATAGGCGCCATCTATTTTCTAGGACATGAAAATATAGCCGTGAGAAGTCTTATTAATACATCAGTCAACGATACTGCACGATTTTCTATTAGGTTTCTTTTATCATCCCCATGGTCATTTCGGAATTACACATATCATGAAGTTACTGACTGTTCAAATAGGTAGGCATATTATAATTTGAATACCACAAATACACATTAAAAATTTATAACTATAACAATAATAAAATAAATGGGACAAAAAGTGTTTAAATAGTTAAGTATTGGATAGGTATAGAATTAATTCAAGCTTAAGTTTAAGTCTCTCCAGTAAACCGGTATATTTAGTGAAATAATAGTTAGGTATTTGTGTACCACGGCACTGAAGTTCATTAGTGAGGTTGAAAAGTTGAATGATCATATTGGCTGGGTTTTGAATTGGCTACGTTTAATAGTACATCCAATCTATAGTACATCCAGTCTGATAGTCTGATAGGCCAACTGATAGAAAAAACCGTACAATAAATATCTACTTTAGTACCGACTTCTACGCTTTTAATGGCGATTTTGAGGCTCTTTAGTACCGATTAAAAAATATGTTTTTAAAAGAAGACTGATTTCAATCAGGTCGGCATTATTGCCAACTTATTTGTATTGGGGCTTCAGTGTCGGTTATATTTTTTCAAAGTTATAAGACTTTTTCTGCTGATTATAATGAAGAAAAGAAACATTTAATTTTCTCCATTACAATCAGTGGAAAAGTAGTGACTACATAATTTGCAGCACCATGTATACCTACTTGAAAAGACATTTTTTATTCATTGTTACTATTATCTACAACCATTGATTTTTTTCTTGTATACTGATTTAAATACTGGCAGCCAATATCATTCAAAATGCATATTCGTTCATGTTTTTTTAATTATTTTTCTACGTAAAATTGCTCTTGGGGAAATGAATTTTTCTTTGCAAAGCCATGTAAAATTCAGTAATTTAATGGAATGTAGGGTATTATTACATTATAATAACATTTATATATTACCTTTAACAATAATTAAATGCTTGGAAAATTGTTACATGTTTTCCGAGGAATTTTATAAAACTGGAGGTACAAGTAATTTTACCTATAGAAGTTAAGTATATTGTTGCCAATCTAAGACAATTTTTTACTGTGTATTGAAAATAACCAATAGTAGAAGGGTATGTCACATCAAAATGATCCTAATAATAGAAAAAAATAATATATTTTTATTTGTTTGGATGTTTACTGCTGCCAGCCATTGAGTTCGCCCAAAACGTATGCATAAATAATTTCTCAGAGTATTAGAAATAACAAAGCACAATAACACAAAACACATTTTTTAATTCAATTGTGAGAACGTAATTAAACTGGAATTATCTTTATTTTATAATAAACAGTTGCTTTTGCTTTTGCTTTTGACTTCGTCAAAGTTTAACAAAGGCTTGGCTTTTGACAGCATCGAAGAGGGAGCTAATACGATAAATGTTGCTACTTGTTTTTCCTGATATTAACGGAAACTTTTGTATTTTAATTTTTTTCGTGTAAATCCCGGTCGACGATTTTTTTTAAATACCGTAGAGTGTTTTCACCCCATACAATTGAATAAAATAAGCAATTTAAAAAAGTGTATTAGCCCATTGTTTATAAATAGCATGCTGTCAATTTGACTTCAAATTTGTTTTAATGCATATGGCACCTCACGCTTTTACGTTAAATAATTTCATAATAAGAAAACATACACCGCAAAATGCATAATAAATAAAACCACCCACAATCGGCCGGATTTTGCCGGATATTTGTTATTTACTCAGCTTTGAAAGTCATATTATGCTGAAAATTCGTAAGTAATTTGCATTACCTTTAAAATTGTTACGTGCTGACTTCACGTCTCTCTCTCTCTCTCTCTCTCTCTCTCTCTCAGAATACTGATCAGTAGCGTACACATTAATTATTGTTCGGTAAGAAAATAAATTATTGTCCTTCCTAGATTTATAATTATGTAATATCTTATATAAAAATGGCTTTTTTGTAACGGAAGCCTAGGGGTAGGTGGTTATCTTTTACTAGTTATTGTATTTGAATCAGTCATCCCCGATAAGGGTGAGACAAAAGACATTCCAAAAGACGGTGTACAGACTGGACAAAAGTGTCTTACGCACCTCAAATATCTGTGAGTCTTTAAATTCCTCACTTCTCATGAAAATAATATTATATAGACTTTGCAGCGGCACACAAACAGGGGAGACATACTAACTAAGGCAATCATTTTTAATAAACCGATTTACTGAGATTTGTTCTTTTTAGAATTTCCAAAGGTTAAAATATTACAGTTATAAACATAATGTTTCGACGTTTATGAGATGTTTTGTTATTTTCGTGGCGTTGGGCGTTTCCGTGGCGTTTGGCGTTTGCACAGCATTTTGACATTTACGCGGCGGCATTTGGCATTTACACGAAGTTTTGGCGTTTACGCGGCGTTTGACATTCATATACAGGAGGAAAGTCAAAAGGGCCTTAGTCATCACGTGACGTCACATATTTTTCTCAGATGACGTCCAGACTGGGCAAACAAGCCTTACGCACGTCTCAACACTTGAAAAATATATGCTATTTGTCCTAGTGATTCAAAACAATTTTTTAGTTCAAACTGCCAAAGACAAGACAACCGAAATATCCGAAAGATAAACGCAAAACGTTTCGCGAAATTAGTTTGTTAAAAAATTTGATCCATATTATATACCTATGCGAAACGCTTCGTAAATGAGGTCTCGGCTGTTGACCAGGGATGATCGCTGGGCAGGTCTAAACTTGTAGAAACGCTTCATAAGCACTTTTCGCAAACATATATTATCAACAGTAATATGATAGGCAGTGGCGTACGAACGGGGGTATTATCAATGGTTAGTAATTTCTCAGGAAAATAATTTTATATCTACAGAGTTAGCAATGGTATACATCCCGGACAGACGCAAACATTTAAAAAAGACAGATTTATTTTGATTTGTTCGTTTTAGAATTTCCAAAGGTATGAAATAATGTTTGTGTGAAGTTATCCACGGTTTTATCCACGGTTTCTGGCGTGCGAAAAAATTCATCACAGGTAGATCTAAGGCCATCAAACTTAACAGGCCCGCACCTTCTTTATTAAATTAGTCTATTACTATTGGTTCGGCTTGCATGTGACTTTCCTGAGGACAAAACTCACAAAAAAAACTAGCAGGCCAGAACAAATAATAACCGCTAGGAC
The DNA here is from genome assembly GCA_963920635.1 of Pseudeuparius sepicola. Taxonomy (NCBI): domain Eukaryota; kingdom Metazoa; phylum Arthropoda; class Insecta; order Coleoptera; family Anthribidae; genus Pseudeuparius; species Pseudeuparius sepicola. The sequence goes on from OY987305.1 coordinate 28,830,813, forward strand.
AATCCGAAGAAACCGACGAATTATACCTAAGTGGAAGTTCCAATTTGGAACTATAGGTCGAAAAAAAAAAAATAAAACTCGGAGAAGTCGACGAAACTTAAGTGTAAGTTTCAATTTCGGAACCATGGACGGGTATCAAGGGGTTGTGTGCTTAGATCCCGATTTACAGGGACTTACTTAGAACCATCCTCTAAAATTTAAGTAGGGTTTAATAGTTAAATGTTCGCGGGGACTAGAGGTCGAACATAATTAAAAACTCTGAGAAGTTGACGAATCTACAGCGATTTACGTAAGACCATCCCCTAAAATCAAAAATTTTTCGCTTTCAAAATGGAACGGATTGAACTTAACAAAATTTTGAAATCCATATTTCAGCAAAACCAGTCATGTTTTATTCAATATCCTTTAGGCATTTTTCCTTAATTTTGAACGTACAATTCAACTGTAAAACATTTAAATGCGGTAGGCGATAATTTTATTTTTCGAATTTTGGAGTTAACAGGTGTTTTGGAGCACATTTTGCAGATTTCAACGCAAACGGCTGATTTTATCGTTATGAAACAAGAGTACCCTTTTGTTGCAAAATAAAACGATGCACTAAAATGAATTATTTTTACACAAAAATGAATTATTTTTACACAAAATTGTTGCACTTCAGTTACTAAAGAATTGCACCAAGTCTCATTTAAATTGCATAACTTCTGTAGAAGTTATTGCGATAAAGATGCTTTTCAAACTATACTTTTATCACCCTGTAACATTCTTATTATGCATTTTAGGACCCATGTTTATAGGAAACTTTTTGTTCAAAATTACATTTTCTATCTGTTATATTACGTTGGCACCATAATTTAGAAACACCCTGTATAGAGAAACTAGGTAGTAGCTGACATAGCGAAAGGGACAAAGGAGTCTTACTGGATTCTTGGTATCTGCTATCAGTAAACATTAGTTGGCTAATAAAATGTAGTCGTGTGACTTAGTTGCAATTTAGACAAACGAGGTTTAGTAAATAAGGTTGAATAGAGGGTAAGAAAGGTCATTTAGGTGGGGTGTAACATGTATTTTACTTGCCTAGCTATGGAAATTCCGTCTTTCATTTGTAATTAGAAGTAAGAAAATTAAATTTTCGAGTAATGTAGAACAAAATATATATTACAAACGATAATACCAAATGCTATAAAATATATTAGAAGAAAATTTGGTAAATCTCATACAATCACTGGAAACAAAAAATACGAGACCATGGCAATTGCTTTGTAAAAACAATTTATTGCGAACTGACTACAACAGTGACCCGAAGATGTATTTTACATCTTTTATAACTTTTTACAAGGTGTTTTACACACAAAATAATACTTCACTTCAGTTTCTGGAATTGCTTCCTCTTGTGGGAACGTAACTAGCATGCTAAATAATTAAATTCCAATGGTTATAGTGAACTTAAAAATAATTTACAAAAATAAATTAACAGTGCTAAAAAGCAATATTATAATATGTTTGAAGGTGTAACGACAATATTAGCAAGGCCCTCTGGAATTGCACTGATAGTATCTAAAGTATCACCAACACCAATTGTTTAAATTTACTAAGACGAAGACAAAATAATAGTAATTGCCCCCCCTCCCCCCACAAGCATGTGGTTGCTTCTGGGGTACTCCTAGTTTGGAGTATTGTGAGGGTGAGAATTATTATTATTATTATTACTATTGCCACCATGTATTTTCGAATTTCTACTATATGAAGACCAGTAGCTTATCTGCCTATTTTTTATATCGATAAAATATTTAAACGCGCGGCATACCGAAACACATTACTGTCCACTGGCTAACATGTAGCCTTCGTTGAAACACCACTAGAGTTCCCTCGTCCACCAAATCTCCATTGATTGACCTTTCAATTTAACTTTAATGAGTTATAAGTAGGTATGTAATATTGTCTTAAAATGTTAAAATTTGACTAGACAGATCTGTTTTTTCGACCACAATTTTCTTAAAATTGTTGCTCCCAAAAAAATGTAAGTAATATTTTAATTCTATTTTAATACGTTTTGTCTTCCTATTTTATTTAACTGAAAGTAAACGCTTATTACCTATATGTTATAGAAAAAAAAAACAATTTTTTAGGCTGTCAAAATTACTGTACCTGAAGATGGCATAGTTTTTGCCGAAACGTGCGTTCTACAAAAGGAAATTAAATACAAATTGGTAGAAACCTAGGATTTTTTTATTAAGTACCTCTCTGCAACAAAAATACCAGGAAAATCCTTACGAGAAGTATTATATAGGAAAATGGGCAAATAGCAGATAAAAAAGATGGCATCAAATGATTTTAGTATATTATTTATGGACCTAAAATTAAAAAAAAATCCTGGCTACTACGCAATAAGAAATAAATTTTATTAGTCTTGGCACATATACAGGGTGACCGTATTTCGAGTCTATGCATGGGGGTCTCGGTTATCTTAAGAGATACTAGGTCGGTTAAATTAGGGCAAAGTTGCGGAATTCGATGCCGAGTAACATGGTAAAAAGAAATTTTGGCCGGCCCTTTTCGTTTTGAAAATAATGCGAAAAAAACTGAAAATTGTCGATTTCGTTTTTATTTTTTTAAACGAAAACGAATGGCGCTGGATATTTCTAACTTGAACATTATTAAGGCACTTTTTTACAGGGAATCTAAATATGACCTCGCATTTTTTTTCTCGCCTCCCTGGACAAAGATATAATGATCAACTTTTATTTTTCTCATGGGCGCCACATTGGATTTTCCAATTTTTGAAAAGAGGATTTTTTTCTGGTTAAAACGATATGTCACACATTATACTTTACTTTGTTTTTCTTGCCGTAATATCAAATTAATCGTTTTTGCATAGAGTGCCTTGGTAACGTAAGCCTCATAATGTTTGACGTTTTTGCATAGAGTGCCTTGGAAACATAAGCCCCATAATGTTTGACATTTCTGCATAGAATGCCGTGGAAACATGAGCCCCATATAACGTTTGATAGTTTAGTACAATTTTAAGTGTCACGGATACTTTCTTGACGTCGAAGGGATATTGGACGAGCCATAAACAATTTAAGGACACGTGGTTCATTGTGCCTTGAGGAACAAGGAGAACAAATTGAACATTTATTGTAAAATAGGATTGTCTACTCGCCTAGGTTTTTGTTGTTCTTATGTTTCCAGTTTGACTTTTTTAGTATTAATGTGTTATATGACAAATGACGAATAAATAACAAGAGGTCTCATATCATGCTCTCGTGGTGGTAAGTTTATGATTTATTTAATCAATAAATTTAACATTAACTGAATTTTTACTGAACCGTTGGACAATATTCCAAAGCACACTTCGCAACAATGGGTAACTAGGCTTATGTTTCCAAGGCACTCTATGCAAAAACGATTAATTTGATATTACGGCAAGAAAAACAAAGTAAAGGATAATGTCCGACATATCGTTTTAACCAGAAAAAATCCTCTTTTCAAAAATTGAAAAATCCAATGTGGCGCCCATAAGAAAAATAAAAGTTGATCGTCATATCTTTGTCCGGGGAGGCGAGAAAAAAAAATGCGAGGTCATATTTAGATTCCCTGTAAAAAAGTGCCTTAATAATGTTTAACTTAGAAATGTCCAGCGCCATTCGTTTTCGTTTAAAAAAATAAAAAAACGACAATTTTCAGTTTTTTCGCATTATTTTCAAAACGAAAAGGGCCAGCCAAAATTTCTTTTTACCATGTTACTCGGCATCGAATTCCGCAACTTTGCCCTAATTTAACCGACCTCGTATCTCTTAAGATAACCGAGATCCCCATACATAGACTCGAAATACGGTCACCCTGTATAGCAAATATAGGCTTTAATACAGGATGCTTCCCTGACGTGTTAAAAATTGGAATAGTTTTTGTAGAAGGACTTTTACATTGTATAGAAGACAGGAAATAGTTTTAATATATTTTTTAGGGTGACGATTAAGCACTCCACTTAGAGCGCCGTACTCAACTCTCGTCGTCGTACGATATAGACAATATAGACCTCATAATATCCACTTTTGTTGTACAAACTACTATTTTGTTCACACGTCGACGTTCATGACGTGTACGTATCGACGAAGGCATCAAGGTTGAAAAAGTGAAAACATCTTTGGTATGCATAACTTCAATAAACAGTATATTTGTTTTACACGAATGTGATATGGATGTAGTGATATCGACCCCGCCGTCGACATAGATTATCAAGGTATATTTTTGGTATGTTTGCACCGAAAAATTGACGAAATGTATTGATATAGAGGGTGCGGTTTCATGTAAGTTTTAAAAGATCAAGAGTATAAAAAATATAAAAACAGTTCTAGAAAAGTAGTTAGTTGTAGACATAGGCGCCGACTTTTCAAAATTTGGCTGGGTGCCCAAGGTATACAACCTCTATCAAAAATTTTATTTAATTTTTTTTATTTATAAATATAAAATAAAAGTACATAACAAAAAACGAAGTTATCACCCTGATGATTAAAAAGCAAGATGTAAATAGAATGAAATAAAATAAAGGTATTTCTATAACAAAGGCCTCGTTTTAAAATTCAGCGGACTCTCATGCCGATGAATCAGCTGGATATCTGTCTCTTACTTCCTCCAAAGGGAAACAAATGAGAGGGAGATATCAGCTGATTCATCCGGATGAGAGTCTGCTGAGCGCCGGTTTTAGTTTGACTATCGCCGGGTGCTAAGTTTAAAAAACGCCTTATCTTTTCTCTCAATTTTTACTTTTGCCCAAAAAGCTAAACTTTTTAGTTGGGTGGTAGTCATAAATTTAAAAAAATAATAATAAATTGAATCTTTGCGGTACAAAATTGCGCCGCAGGCGAAAATTTTTCAATTATTCAAGGTCAAACAGTTTAAATTAGGGAAAAGAAATTCCAAGCAAAACACATTGTTGTTAACTGGCGGTAATTTTTTTTGTTCACTATGACTCGTAACATTTGTAGCCAAGAAGTCCTACTCAGTCTTCTTTTATAGAACAACTGTGACCAATAGAAATTTCGAAATTTGTTTTAGTGTGAGCCCATAAAAATCATTGCTTTTTAAACCGGCTATACAAAAGAAAGCAGAGGTGTTTGGTTACTAAAATGCGCCAAAGAAATATAAAGCACAGATAGTTTAAAAGAGGTATAGGAAATTACAAAATCATAACAGTATAATGTATTTTTCGTCTTTTTCAATTTAGGGGGCTTGAACCCCCAAACCATATACAGCCCTGGGCATATGTATGGGAAAAGCCAAGTCTCGTGGAATCGGTAGTTAGCTACTTGACAGTAATAAGTATATTTTTCAATAAATGTATCTAGGTATGTTACACATTATTACATGACCATGACAATTTTCCAATTTATATTCAATCAATGAATCGATGTTGTATATTCTTTTTAGGATATTTTCACTTGGAAATTTTTATTTTCGTCCAAAAATCCAGGGGAGAGTACAGAGAGTACAACGTACAGATGAATAAGATGATGAATAGGAGAACGTTTCAGATGTTATGTTTGCAGGCGACGATCAAAATGAAGGTGTGGCGTCGTGAGCGACATAGCAACAAAATGTGATTTATTTTTAGTTATTAGACCAGCTTATACCGCCTCCTAAAATTAACCGCCGGGTGTTATTAGCGCCCTAGCACCCCCCTAAAACCGGCGCTGGCTGAATTTTAAGACACGGTCTTTAAACAAAAACAAAACAAAAACAAAAAACGACTAGTTATCTAACTTTCCGTAAATAACGCAAAAGTGCTTAGTCTTATGGACGATTTTATGGTTAACATTTGACGTATAATATTTTCAAATTGTTTAGTTGTCACCTTGTCACCTTTGCTTGAGCTACCAACAACTGGCCAAACTTTTGGCCGGGTGCTCCGCACCCGCGGGGTCGTCGCCCATGGTTGTAGAGTAAACAGATATGCGCAACTGACCATTTACGGACAAAACTTTGCCTGAGTGTCTTGCAAAAATTTTGAACAAATCAAGATAGCCAGTTTAGTCAATTTTTTTCGTATCTTCGGAAATACAATGTGTAATTTTTTTGCCACCGTATTGTTAATTGAAGCTTTCCAATGACGTATAACACGAGATATGGTTCAATTTAAAGAAATAAAGGGAGTGGCTCTGGAGGGGAGCGATATGCTTCGAAGGATGCAAGCGATTAAAAAATCACGCATGCCCTGAATTAGTAGGTATAGACAATTTTACACACACTGTATAGGAAATTAATTTGATACATTTTCAGAAACTTCCGATTTATGGGACCAACCTTAACTTATTTTTAGAGAATATCACCTATGAATTCTAAATATTATTTTCATCTACACCTCTATTCCATCAACAATCTAGAGACACATTGTAGATAATAAAAATCATAACTAAAGGGCGGAATATATGCAAATTCAATCGAAATATGCGCATATATATGCATCATTTTTATTTAAAATATGCAATAATATGCATTTATTTTACATGTAAAAATACCTTAAAAACACCAAAACTGATTTTAGAGAAAAGGTTTATTTTAAGAAAAATGGAAGGAAAACAAATCCATAAAACACCTCGTAAAATACCTATATTAAAGCAGAATTATTAAAACATTTTAATTTGAAATTGTATGGTAGGAATTTATTATTAAATACTTCAAAATTTTCCAATAAAAATCTTTGCTTTCTGTCGGTAAAAATATGTTTATGTATAGAAAAGCTTCTCTCAACATCTACCGATGTAATAGGACAATATTTTAATTTGGGTAGTAAAGTATAAGGCCAAGGTGCAACTTCGTTGGATGATTTACAATTAAAAATTTTCTTTACTGCCATTAAAGATTTGAACCCTTCATCCTTTTCTACAATAGCATCTAATTTGGGCTCTCATAATCTTGGTTATTACTTATATCTATAAATAAGTATAGGAAAAATATGCAAATATGCACAAAAATATAGTTTTTCCATAAATATGCAATGTTTTGAAAAATTAAATAAAATATGCAAAAAATGCATATATATGCAATTTGCATATATTCCACCCTTTAATCATAACATTTCATTTTGAAATTTGTCACCCTAGCAATGGAAACGATGGAATACTTTATTTGCCACCTTCGTTCTCGAGATGCTACTGCCTATAGATAATATGCCTAGGGTGCGATTGTGAAGAGTCATCCTCTGAAAATGTGCACTCAACGCACAAAAAAGAACAAGTCGATTCCATAACATCATGACATCAAGAATAATGGTTCATACATTTTATACATAATGAACTTGTTTATTATTGCAACAAGAAAGCTTTTCTATTCTATGCATTCAAATGGCTCCTCTAATGGATTCCTCGGTTCCCATAAGCATTCTTTAGTGACATTGCGAGACCTTTTTCAGACTCCCTAATTTTATCATTATCATGCTTTTGCAAAAAAATATGAAACAATTTTTGTATTAAAATTAAACAACACAAATTTTTTGAGGAAATGACCGCAATGTTTACATTGCCATTGTATTTGCCAAATTATTTTGGCGTAACAAAACAGATATGAAACACGTAACTACAGTGAAATATTGTGATACTGTGATAACTTTCTTGAAAAATCATTGATTATTCAATTTTGAAGAAATTAAATTCCTTGATCGCAAACAGATATAAAAACTCTGTTCTGACTAGGGTAAAGTGCTCAAATCGAACCATTTTTCGGAAAATACCTATAATACAAACAACTAGTAAATTTGCATAGTTAAGACCAGTAACCTGGATAAATTCTAAAAATGAACACAGACATTACAAAAGAAGTTTTGTAAATATTGAAAATTGTAAACTGGACATGACAAATAAATTACACATGACAAGTAAGTAAACTTCTTTATCTAACTCCTATGCGTATGTGCATTTTGCTCTAGATGATGTCATGAACTTCTTTCTTCTCACACCGAGTTGAACCCCGGTACAATTTAGGCAACAACTTGTGGTCAAAATTAAGAAACTGCTTATTAAATACAAGTTTAAATTTCAAATACTGGTAAGTGGTGTTAAATATGCTGCAAACAGTGGCTTTTTAGTCGTACTTGCAAGATTGTTCTTACTTTTAATAGAAGATCAGGGTTTTTTAATGAGACACATGGATCTATTTTTACACTGTAACCTTGCTCAAAACTCAATCGCGGGATAAAATCACTATGTGTTCGGTATTGTTACGTAAACAACTGCAGCTAGGTAGACTACACATACACATGCAGTTTTAGGGACTTTACATGAACGGCGCTAATGGCTTAAGAAGTTTAAAAAATTAGGGTTGATTTGGGCTTCTTTACCCTACCATGTTGCACCCTCCAATTTTCGCTCCTTCTGGAGGGAGTTTGTCGAAAATTAATGATATAATAATAATAATTCTCACCCTCACAATACTCCAAACTAGGAGTACCCCAGAAGCAACCACATGCTGGGGAGGGGGGCAATTACTATTATTTTGTCTTCGTTGCCGAACATATATTGAAGGAAAGTAACGGAAATGAGGATATAAAAAAGTTCATTTACCTTTTCTTTATGAGTCTCAGAGAACGGACTTAGTACATAGGTAACTAAGAGAATTTTTACATTAATATAAAAATGGTAGGTAGGGGTTGCAATGTGGTGAATACGAAAATACCAAGTGATATACCGTTATCTAAAATGAAATATTGGAATTTAGTGATTTTACCAGGGTAGCTCGAGAACAGGTGCCTCGGCAATAAAATAGGAGACAAAACACGTTGTTTAACCATCTGAATCGGACCTGATATTCGTAGTACAAAGAGATGGACAAGACCGACAAGAGGGATACTGCAGTAAAAACAAGTACAGACCTTGGAGCGCCACCAACTTGAGCAGTGCCCAGTTGTGGCCGTGCTGAAACCACGGCAGGCCTACAAGCGCCTATACACAATACTCCATTTATTAAAGCCTGTTTTACAAATAACAATTTTCGCCCAACAAATCCCCCAATAAATCTTACTATTTATTTTTCTGTGAACTTTATTTGAAATAAATGATTGCTTTTTCGATAGGGTAACTTTGTGTAACATTTGAGATCCATAGCGTACTTTCAGAGATATTTTTGAAAAACCCGAAAACTTCCGAAATTTCTTCGGTTTGTAACTTTTTTTGTTTCAAGAGTTACTGAAATTTTTTCCCCAATGTCATTTGTGTTAAAAGAGCACACCACAAACCATGGCATGGTTTTTTCCAAATTCTGATAAACTAGGTTTAAAGCGTTTTGCCCACAAATTTCATTAAGAATTTTTTTCGGGAACTCTTCAAACAAAAAAGTTACATGCCGAAGAAATTTCTGCGATTTGATAGTAGGCCATGGATGTGAAGTGTGTTTTTACGAAAAGTTAGCTCATTAAGAAAGTAATTTTTTTTCATACAAAGTTTTCAGAAAAATGCATATTTGTCAAGATTTTCTCGAGTGGCCCTTCTTAAATAGACACCCGGTATTTTTGTCCTTAACTTTTCGAAAACACCCTGTATATAAATTCTGAAGCTAGATTCGGATTCTCCAGAGAAAAATGCATCATCCTGGTTTTAAGCTAGTCTTTTCATTTCAAAAACTAATGATATGATCGAACTTTATTTGAGACACCTAATATACCCTGAAAAAGTTTCTCTTTTTGCTATGCGAAAACCACAATTCTATTATACTTAGAAAAATAGTTATTTGTGTAACTAGTGCAAAAAGTGCATATTTGTTTCACGAGGCATGAAGTTTTCAGCTTGAGACGCAGTCGAGGTAACTGATGGACAAACTTCATTTCCAGTATTTTTTTGAATTTTGTTTTCTTCATTGCCTGTTAAGGTCTCAGGTTCTTCACTTAAAACTTTTTTTCGAATTGTTGTGAAGTTTCCGGTACTGGTACTTGGTTCACCTTCCAGAATTTGAGCAGCTACCTATTTCAGTTTTTTTAACAACAGGTTGAACGGAGCATTTTCCGTTATAATATCTTATATTGAATCTAGTGTGACTGGTAGACTGGGGACGAAGCGGGGCCCACGGAAACTTACGTGGGCCCCGGACGAAGGCATGCATTTTTGCAATACATTTCAACAAAATTAAAACTTCTAATTTTACAGCTTATTACAAATAATGATCGAGGTTTGTTTGTCTTGCCATCGGGAATTTTCACAGTTATGATAAAATCCATGTCGTTAATATCATTTAATGGTAATTTCTGTAACTCGTCTCTGCGGCAAGTTCCTGCAATGCCAAATACTGAAACTATATAACAATACACAAGTAAGTAGGTATAAAGTTAAAAATCGGCCAAGTGCGAGTCGAACTCGCACACGAATGGTTTCGTACCACCGTATAATATTTAACACTACATATTATTTTTAAAAAATGCTTTAGTAAAAATTAAAAAAAAAAGAAATAAAAAAGTTTGCCCAGAGCGTGGTTTGGAACGCCGGACCACGATAGACTTACCCACGGTATGTCAGTAACGAATCCGAAAACAAGGCAAATCTGCGCATCTACGTCAGTTGCGAGTCACGAATTCAAAATGCGGTTGTGTTTTATGATTTTTTATAGTTTACAACTGCCAGTCCAGCTCGACAGTGCTTTAAAATAGGCCAGAAATGCCGGGATGTGCAGTCAGCGTTTGTCCAAATAAAACCAGAAACAATAAGGGAACGGAAATTAAGTACTATAGATTTCCCAAGGACAATAATCTTGCCAAAAAATCGATTGCTGCATGCCGCAGACAAGACATATGGAGCAATTTAAATTCTGACTCGCAACTGACGCGTCACAAGATGCGCAATGGCATACCGTGGGTAAGTTTATCGTGCGCCGGACCTCTGGGTTATCAGCCCAGCTCGCTTCCACTGCGCTACTTCGCTAATTGGGAAATGTTCGATTGTAGTTAGTTAGCCGTGTCATCATTCTTAACAAAAATCGAAAGTGTTATATTAACTTTATTTTACTTTTATTATTTGTTGTTATAGCGGCCATACACACTCTGCGAAAATTGCAAATGTCTACCTATTACGATTCAAAAGACACAGCCGTATATAAGGCATATTTGGTGTCCCGTGGGTTTTTTTTAAAAAGATTTTACATAAAAATACAGCGCGCCCGTACCTGAAAAAGTAACATATGGAATAAAAGATGGGTTTCTGAGCCCCCAAAATCCAAAATCGGCACGAAATTTGGAAATTTTCCACACCAAAACAATATACCAAATGTCAATCGATGTTTACTCAAAATTGAATTTGGAATAGCGACAAAAACTTGCCTTTTGGCTAAACAAAATTAATTCTTATTTGCAGTTTTTTGATTGTATGACAACTTTTGCCCTCTACCAAGACTTAAAAATTATAAAAAAATGAAAGCAAAAAATTTAAATTTTGATTTGGAATACCGCCCAATATTTTGGGATTGACAATACAAAGATAATTTTTATTTACATTTTTTTATTGTGATAAACCTTCCGCCCTCTACCGACTATCAAAGTTTTTAAAAAATAAGATTTTTTTAAATATACAGAAAAACTTATTTTTTACACATATTTCTATGATATTTTTGTAGATACAGTAAAAGAACTTTATAACAAAATAATTAAAAAAAAAAACAATACTTAAATTGTTTTGTCACTTGTCAGTTTATATTCGGCAGTCGTGATTTCAACGTCGTGTAAACAAAGATTGTTTTCGTTCGTGATAACCCTTTAGCAAAGTCTAGAGAGTATTCTCTAGACTTTGCCTTTAGAGTATTTAGTTGTGTGACTTGCATTTGTGTAAAAATTTGTGTGCACTATGAGTTCCACAAAAACTTTTTGTACACGAAAAAACATTAAATGTCCGTTATTAGGTACTCCCGCATGTTTTAAAGGCAATATGCTTCCATCACAGAAGGACGTTTTAAAGTGCTTTTTATGGATACGGTATGATTTAAAACCACCAGATTCTAAAAAAGAACCGACAGTTTTCGATATATCTAATATACTGGCTACTAAAATTTTGAGTTTGTGGGAAAAAGCCCCAATGTCAAACAACTTACCAATTTCTTTTTTATAACCTTCAACTCTTAAATCATAGTTTTCATTTCTTTTACATTTTGGACACCGTAGAAGTTTAAGGTATTTATCGTGGTGTGTTTTAATAAGTTGCAATACGCGTTTACGACTTACTGTAGGAATTGAGGCTTTTTCCCACAAACTCAAAATTTTAGTATTTTTTAAATTTTAGATATATCGAAAACTGTCGGTTCTTGTTTAGAATCTGGTGGTTTTAAATCATACCGTATCCATAAAAAGCACTTTAAAACGTCCTTCTGTGATGGAAGCATATTGTCTTTAAAGCATGCGGGAGTACCTACCTAATAACGGACATTCAATGTTTTTTCGTGTATAAAAAGTTTTTGTGGAACTCATAGTGCACACAAATTTTTACACAAATGCAAGTCACACAACTAAATACTCTAAACGGTTATCACGAACGAAAACAATCTTTGTTTACACGACCTTGAAATCACGACTGCCGAATATAAACTGACAAGTGACAAAACAATTTCGCATCGCAAAGCAATTCGTACATGATCGTACCCGATCGGTTTATAAGATAACAGGAACAGGGCCGTATCTAAAACGATTTAAGTATTGTTTTTTTTTTTAATTATTTTGTTTTAAAGTTCTTTTACTGTATCTACAAAAATATCATAGAAATATGTGTAAAAAATAAGTTTTTCTGTATATTTAAAAAAAAATCTTATTTTTTTAAAACTTTGATAGTCGGTAGAGGGCAGAAGGTTTATCACAATAAAAAAAATGTAAATAAAAATTATCTTTGTATTGTCAATCCCAAAATATTGGGTGGTATTCTAAATCAAAAATTTAAAAATTTTTGTTTTCATTTTTTTTTAATTTTTAAGTCTTGGTAGAGGGCAAAAGTTATCATACAATCAAAAATCCAAAATAAACTTTTGTTTTAAAACAACAAAAGGCAACTTTTTATAACTATTCCAAGTCCAATATCCAAAATTTTGAAAAAACAGTTGATTTCGGCCCACCCTAGTATACAGTATGATCCCGGGGACCTCGCCAAATCGCGAAAAAAAGGCAGCCCAAACGGACGAACGGCTTTTTCGATCGGGGTGCCCTCTGGCAGGCGAGAGGCCCGTATCCTTCGGCGGCCCCACGCGAAAATTGTGACAAGGGTAAGAATTGTGTTTTGGTACTTTTGGACTACTCCAAAGCCTTTGACAAAATTTGTCAAAAATTACTCACTGCTAAACTTAAATTTTATGGCTTCGTTGAAAATTCGGTTAACGTGATCAATTCTTATCTTGAAAACAGGGTACAACGTATTTTAAGTGCTGGAAGTTATTCCAGCACCAGTCCGATAATGTCTGGGTCCCACAGGGCTCCATTTTGGGCCCTTTATGTTTCTTATTTACACCACCGACATTCTCAAATCTGTTAAAAACTGCAAGATACATGCTTATGCTGACGACACTCAAATTTACCTGGACTTCCTTCAAGATAATTATCAGGAAGCATCTCTTCGACCGGGAAATTTTACGGAATATGTCTACACAACATAATCTTCAATTAAACCCAGATAAATCCAAACTTCTTATATTTTGCAGCAAAAATCACTGCGCAATTTTTAATGAAAACTTCAATTTAAAAATTGACAACACACTGCTTCCTCGGGTTAGTTATGCTCGAAACCTTGGCCTTGTCCTCGATACCGACCTTATAGGTATAGTTTCATCACCTTATAGGTTTCATCATTTATCGCCTTAAAACTCCTTTACAATGGTCGCCATTTTATAAACTTTGATTTGCGTAAGACGTTGTGCGAGTCACTTGTTTTACCTAAGTTTAATTACTGCGATTTCATATACAAAAATTGTATTGACTACCTTGACCGTAACCGAATTCAAAAAGTTCAAAACACATGTTGCAGATTAATCTTTAGGTAATCTTAGAAAGTTTTACCATATTTCACACACTTTTGCTGATCTAAAATGGGTTAAAAAGTGCAATCGCGCCACTTTACACCTTGCTACGTTTTTGTATAACATTTTGCACTCTAAGAACCCGGAATTGCCCCTGCGATCTGGTCTGGTATCACGTTCACTCGTACATAAAAGACGTATTCGTAATCCTTTTATGTTAACTATGCCGAAACATCGCACTGCCCTATTTAAAAGAAGCTTCATTTTCAATGCCGCTAAAGTGCTAACACTCTTCTTCTGAATCTTCGTGGTGTAAGCAAATACAAACTCAAGTCGAGACTTAAATTACTTTTATTTGAAGCACAAGTTTGATTCCTTTTATTATTTATTTTAATTTTTTAATTTTTGCATTTACAGTTGCCTTGTGATATTTTCTCCAATGATGTAAAATAGGTTTATATCTTTTCATGCTTTCCTAATATACCTTAGTTATTGATTAAGGATTAGTAGTTTCATTGGTTCAAGGTATTATATGTTTGGAGGAATACTGGAATATGTATTATATATATTGTAAGTTTTCATTTTCTTTTTACATAGTTAGGTGGGTGGTAGAAGGTTGTTTTTTTTTATATTGATTTCCTGGTATAATATGTAGTTAAGTGGAGTAGCCTTTGGCTAGACTTCGCTGCGTATTATATTGTTATATGCTCAAGTAGATTCAGCGATAATAGTAAATAATTTTGATGTATGTAATTATTATATTAACTGAGCGTTAATAAAGCCGATTATTATATATATAGTGCCCGCCAAAAAGTTGGAACCATATTGGAATTTTTCTTATTTTTGGGCTAAGATGAAACTACTCTGGGGCGATCATCTCTGCTTCCAAAAAGATTAGAAAAGAAGTCATTAAACGTCATGACGTCATTTGACATACCTATCAAAAATGACATTTAATTAAATAAATAGGCAAAATATACGCTTTATTTGTAATTTTATCGAAAACAGTTATTTGAAAAAATTTTTTGGAATTTTTTTTTCTGAAAAATCTTCTGACAATGATAAATTTTTGATTTTTTGAAAAAATATAAAAATTGCACCTTGTTAGCTGAGTTTTTCTGGAAACTAGCCGATTACGACCCAAAAAGGGTCCATAACTAAAAAATATCACGTTTGGATGATAGGCAAACAATTCTAAAGTCAAATAATGGCACACCAAAAAAATGAAATTTATTAGTTTTTATATTTTTTCAAAAAATCAAAAATTTATCATTGTCAGAATTTTTGTCTGAAAATTTGCCCATAGGGGTAAATAAAATTCCAAGCAACTTTTTCAAATAACTTTTTTCGAAAAAACATAAATAAATCATATTTTGGCCATTTATTTAATTAAATGTCATTTTTGACAGGTATGTCAAATGACGTCACGGCGTTTAATGATCTCATTTCCAATCTTTTTGGAAGCAGAGATGATCGCCCCAGAGTAATTTCATCTTAGACCAAAAATAAAAAAAATCCCGCATATGGTTCCAACTTTTTGGCGGGCACTGTAGGTATATATAATAAGGATGTAAGATTAGTGAGTGTAAATGTATTTACAAGAAAAAGTGATAAAGGGCATAAGCATTCAAAGTTAACAAAAAGAAAAAACTAGTAACCGCATACACGTGTTTCATGCTATTTGGCAATCATTAGTACGGTGTAACATTAACCAAATCAAAAGATAGGCATCATTTGTAAAGCAACAAATGAAGTCCAGACAGGAGCCAACAGCACATTTGCAGCTTCAGTCTGCACATCCCCTATTTTGGGGCTTGTACTAACATAAATACATTTACACTCACTACTCTTACATCCTTATTGTCATTGTATCTTGGGTTATGAAGATTTCCACGTAGGTCGTTTTAGCAGCCATGATGAATGGTTATCCTACATCTTCTAACTCTTCCTAGTAGCTATAGAAGACGCCGTAGTCTCCTGCATCTCACTAACTAATATCAATTGGACCAAATAACATCTAGCCGATGGAACCCGTATTTCCGGTAGCTTAGTTGGTTAAGTGCCTACGGCTACAGTAGGAGTACCGGGTGGGTTCGAGTCCCGGCTGGAGTGCATTTTTTTTTTCAATTGATATTTACCTGAGCTGCCACTAAAACATCATTTATTATTTATGATAAGTACAGGTATTTAAAAAATCTATCTTTGTTAATATTCTTGGCTTGACTTTGTAGGTGAGAATCTCCACGTTCGGTACTTGCATTAAGTCGCTAGATGTCGAATATTGTGGGTTGATGAACAAATAGGAAGTTCGCATAACCAACAATCATGAATGGTTACCCTACACCCTCTAACCCCTTCTAGTAGCTGTAGAAGACGCCGAAGTCTCCTATATCTCACCGTTACTAACTATATATGAATTGGAATAAATAAAACTTAGCCGATGGAACCCGTATCTCCGGTAGCTTAGTTGGTTAAGTGCCTACGGCTACAGTAGGAGCCCCGGGTTCGAGTTCCGGCTGGAGTGCATTTTTTTCAATTGATATCATTTACTTTATATGCCACTAAAACATCCTTTATTATTTATAATAAGTACAGGTATTATAAAAAATCTTTCTTTATTAATTTTGTCCTTGGGGTTACGTAGTAGGTTTTTAATATTATCTGAAGATTTATATACTAATTTTAGTCCAGCTTGATTAAACACTTTTTCTAGACCTTATATCCAAACCTATCCTACCTTGATACCTATCCTACCTAAAGACAAACGCACAACACTCAGGGCACTTACCGTGGTGGGAATCGAACCCACGACGTACGGTGCCAAAGCGTGGGTACTAGGAATGACCCACTCGTGCACCGCCGCCCTCAACCACGGGTTGAACGGAATGGAAACATATTTAGTGTTATCTGTTTTTTTCCTAAACTTAGTGGAATCTTGCAGTGTTTTCTTGTATTTGTGTTTATTGATTAACTTTACGACCATATTTGTGTCGTAACCATTGACCTGGGCTATGTTATTTATCCTTGTTTTTTTATATATTATATTTTTCTGAATTCAGAGGACAATTTACTAATCTGTGTGTTAAAAATTGAAAGCTTGCTAGTTTATATTGGTTGCAGTAAAAAGAATCGTAAGGTATGTAACAGTCTGTGGTTGTGTCTTTTCTATAAATATTGAATCCCATTATTCGTTCTTAGTAGTAAGGTGTCTAAAATGGTAATTGTCCGTTGTTTTATAATTCGTAAGTGAACATAAGGGTAGGGGAACGGCCATTTAACTTTTTTAAAAAATCATCAATATTGGCACGTTTTATATTAAAAACAGCAAATATGTCATCTATATATCTGTACCATATTCTTGGAAAATAATCTGATTCTTGTTGTAGCTTTGTTTCAAAATTTGAAATGAAAAGATTTGCTAAAGACGGTGACACAGGGAGAGGTAATTGCTAATTGTGGTACCTTCAAGTTGTTGATAATAGTTATTATTATATTTAAAGTAATTATGGTCCATGCATAGTTTTGCCAAAGTTAAGAACTCTCCGATGATTTCTTTATTGCACTTATTGTATTCTAGAAATTATTTTAATACTCTAGTGTTATTGGAATTGATACATTAGTAAACAACGAACTAACATCAAATGAAATTAAAACTTCGCCTTCTTCAAGCACGGTATCTTTGAGTTCATTAATGAAATCAATTGAATTCAGGATGGAAGAATTAAATAAGGAACCCCTACAGCTCATATACATGTCAATAAACTGACAGGTAGAAACTTAGGAATAATAATAGTAGGTACTTCACGGTATAAATAGAATGGGTTAGGAAAAAGTAGACAGGTAGATATAGGTAGGCATAATAGGTAGACATAATTTCCATTAGATATTGGAAACTAGTTTGGTGTTGCCAATTACCAAAGTATTTTGTCCCATATGCCACGAGCCATTTCTTTTAATATTATAATGGGGACACTAAATATTCATTTTGTTTAAGTAGATTAAGGGTAGCGAAACGTGCGTCTAGTGCAAAAAAAAAAACAAAGATTTGGTGTGTGGAGTTAAGCAATAGAAGTATTTTCTAAGTGCCAAGGGTTCCTTATTCCCAACTTAGTTGAGATGGCTTCACGGTCAGTGGAACAAAATCTATATAATAAGGTGAGTACTAAGACAAAGTTAATAGCTGCAGATATTTGGCTTCTTAAATCATGAAAAAGGGCCTCAGTATTTTAATATTTACTATTGTTTGGCTAACGATATCGTCGAAAGTTTGCAAATTCATTTGGTAGCCATAGCTGATCGAATCCAGGATGGAATTCATTTTACCCCTTTGAAACATGAGAAATATTCAATATTTAGTAAACTTCCATCGGCGATATCCGCTTGCCAACCCCAGAGTGGGCGTCAGATAAATTTGGCTGTATTTTGTACCGAATACTTCAAATTTTTCTGCATTCCTATAACATAACGGGGCGGGAGAGAGGATTATTGTTAGTAATCTTTATGCATGCCAAGCTGGTCAATAATACCAAAGATATAAGTATAGGTTGCATATATCTTTGATAATACTAATATAAATAATAATACTAATATAAATAATAACAGTAATAATATAATTCATTTTCATTTTCGGCTATAGGTCCGACTTTTTCTTAGAGAACTTGGACAGCATTCGCACTTGAGCACTAGTACTTACTTCTAAAAACCGTAGTAATCATAATATTGTAACGAAAAATGTATCTAAAGTTGTTATGTCAGCTTTTAATGAACATGTTTGCACTGTTTTCTAGCCTACTCAAAGATTTGGCAGATAAATTTAAGTTTCGGTATTCTACTTACAGTTTTGTAATTTCTATGATTAGCTTGGAGGCATCTTTGTTGGCCTGAAGCCTCCGGGGTATCATTTTCTTTTAGTTTTTTTTTCTAGAAATTGACTAGAACTTTAAGATTTATGCAACTATCATTGGCCAGGAATATTCTAGAATAGTGGCCAGTCTTCCATTTGAGTATATAAGCCCTGGGAATTTTGCCTGGAAGTATGTGGAAGGTTAGAACGCGATTTTACTGCTAGTTTTGGTTAATAACAGTATCTGACAATTTTATTTGTAAAGGCTAAACAATAAAGAAAGTAACCAAGGCAACGAGTTTGGACTGTTATTGTTGAAATTCGGTATATTTGGTGTTAGATGCGGGATTTGAAGAGGACCGCTAGGTGAATGCCCACAACCAGAAAACCAACCGCAATGGAGAGGGAAAAGTTGATGGAAATGTTTATAAAGAAATTTGACGAAATGGACAAGAAATATGGAGAAAGATAAAAGAAACAAGAAGATGATGAAGAAAAAGGCGCAAGAGGGACGAAGAAGAAGAAAGACACAAGAGGGAAGAAGAGAAGAAGAAAGCCGCAAGAAGGAACAAGAAAAAGAAGAAGAAAGGCCCAAGAGGAAAGAAGAAAAATGAGAAGAAAGGCGTAAGATGAAAGAAAATATGAAAATATTCAAATATAATTACATAAGAAAATTACCAACTTGGAAGAGGTTTCTGAAGAAGAAATAACCCAAATGAAGACAGAAATTAAGATGGAGGTACAAACTCATCTGGACAAAATAAAACGAGATTTGACAACAGTGTAGGAAGAATGGAACAGCTGGAGGCGAGGATGAATCAGTTGTCGCTACACGGTGTATTAGAATTAGAAGCAGGCATGACCACATCCTCTATGAAAGTGAAGCCTCCCAATTTTGATGGAAAAGTGAAATGTAGCACATACCTTAACCAGTTTGAGGCTGCTGCAGAAGGAAACTTCTGGACAGGAGAATACAAATCCCGTAATTTGAAGTTATGTCCACGAGGTGAGGCCGAAGTATTGCGAACGATATCAGCCAACGCTCAGAATGATTATAGTTCCCTGGTTAGAGCCCTCGAAATGTGATATGGGGAAGCCCATCTGAATCAGGTATATCACGCGCAACCATAAGATGCTGATGCATTGTCCTGAAGACCCTTAATGACAGTATATGTCACTGTAGTTAATAGGAATTAAAAGAAAACGCGGACCTAATTTTATGTGGACGAACTGTTCGTGGACCTGAAAATTGGGACTCGGAACTCATCGCCATATTCGGTATAATATTAGACCTAAAAGTGAGACATAGGTATGTATACCCAAACCTGAATGCAAGGATGTTTCGGACAAATCCCTAGAACTAAAGGCTTATTGGGCACAATGGGACTCGTCAATAATTACATATGGTGTAGTAAAGAGAGTTTAGGAAAGTCCAGATGGAAAAGAAAAGCTATTGCTAACAGTACTTCCCAAGAAGAGAGTGTCGGAAGTCCTGGAAGCCGTGCACGAAGTCCTAGTAAGACTTTGAATGAAGTTAGAGAGAGGTTTTGCTGGGTAAATTCTCGGGAAGATGTCGAAGATTGGTGCCGCCCGTGTGAATAATGTGCTTCGTCGAAAGGACCAAAAACTAGGAAAAGATTAAAAATAATGCAATATCTGGTCGGAGCTCATTTTGAAAGGATCGCCATCGATGTAGCAGGACCGTTGTCAACCAGCGAACATGGCAACCGTTACGTGTTAGGTGGCATGGACTACTTCAGCAAATGGACAGAAGTTCATCCAATCCCCAACCAAGAAGCCACTACACTCGCAGAGGTCCTGTTTCAAAATTGGATATTATGTCGTTTTGGTGTTCCAAGAGAACTACACTCCGCGGTAACTTTTGTAAAAAGATAATGTGTTATCGTAACTACGTTTAAAATAATATCCCGCACTAATAGCTTTATGTTTTTTATATCTATCTGTTTTAGTTATTATCTTGTAAAGAAAATTTTGTCTAATTTTCGTTACAACGTTTAAATGCACTGTTTTGTTCCGTTCCATAAAATACACTCAGTATATCACCACGCGTTTTAAGAATGTTGCCCTAACATATGCAACCACCTATGCAGGCTGATGCATAATAAATTGCCTACCTATGTAGAGCTTGTTGCTTGTTATTATTAAACACTAATAGAAATTTATAGCAAAGTCATCAGAGATATATAATTTTGTTAATATTATCTTTTTATTATATAATATATAATATTATAATTAGTAATATTAAAATACACATGTTGAAAATATATTAAATTATGTACTAAGCCTGGTTGCATAGAAGGAAAACTGGGGGAAGCCCAAGAGATTTGGCAACGACGCGGCAAGGCCAAGCGTATATTTCTTTACGGTTTGTCCAGCGGACGCCTTGTTATTGTGCGCCGGGTAGAGGTTATAAACGCTAATAAACTCTTAGGATTTGTTTAACTATCAAACTATTATAGTGAATAGTGATGGGGCGCTTTGGGGCGCTTAAAATGCGTCATGTGTGATGCCAGAAATACTGTATCAAACCGAACTTTCCACTGGTGGGCGATATATTTACTGGTCAGCTGTGCACCATTACAGGGTAAAGTGTTGTATTTGTTTTTGATATTTTATTGTATATCAAGGTGGATTACAATGCCATTTGAATGGGTCATCTAGGTATACAGATCATTGGTATAGCCTATAAATAATCAATTCCGTTCAAATCAACTTTGTTTTTACAAATCCTGGTCATGCTGTATACGCAACTTATGTCTTTATAACATGCTGCCTCCTCCGATATAGGTAATAAAAATTCACGCTTCTTAAAATCCATGCCGGAAATATTCAAATTGGATCTTTTTAGGGATCCCTGGGGCCTCGTTTCGGTTGACGCCAATTTCTCCGACACGAAACAATGAGGCGTGAGCGACGACTCACCGCCGGGGACCCGGCAGGCGGTCCCCCCTTCCCGACTCAAAAGGGATAAATTCATTTCATCTTCGTACTAGCCATGGGCGTCGTTACATATAGGCAAGCAACTGTCCTCCTCTTGGAACTCCTCCTCTTGGGACTTGAAACCTGGAATATTTGTTTAATATGTTTATATTCCGGTGAGGGGTAAAAGTTAGACAGTGCATGCTTATCATAACAGATAAGAATTTAACTTTGCCTGATATTTCGTAATAAACAGTGTAGTCGAAAAAAAAATGAATTTCGATAATTTCCGTTAATCAATTATCATAACAACTTTTCTAAAACCGTTTTTATAGTTATCTACAAAAATAAGAAAACCTACATTATATTCTCGAGTCATCTCATATTTTCGAACCTTCTCCGTATATAGGCCAGTTATCCGATTTGGCATACATTAAATATGAAAAAATAGAAACTTTTCTGAATATTCAATTTTCTAGTAAATGAAATTAAAAAAGGATTTACAAATATATTGTTGAACTAATGATATGTGGGACCATTTGGCTTAAGTATATAAGCAATAATATAATCAGGAATTGCGAATAGCCATAGCAACGCTCTCTTGGTGGTTGCTGTGACCATTTAAACTACTTTGTTTAACTATTTAAACCGAATTATTTTGACATATATAATCTGCGCAACCAAGTAGCTGTTATCGGTCATATAGTTGTTGTACAAGCTGATCCATTTATACTGGATCAATTGGCAACATGGCGGACGATGTGGACGTGTGCCACAGTTGCTCCGACAACTTTATTGTTTCAAACAAATGTATACAGTGTAATATGTGCAAAAAACGTTTTCATCCATCGTGTGTGAGTGTTAAAGAAGCATGGCTAAAGTTTATTAATGAAAACCAAAATATATTCTGGTTTTGTGACTACTGTAAAAATGGTTGGCAATCACAGAAGGGAGGAGAGGTCTCCAAGAGTGCTGAGCTTGCGGTGTTGCAAAAAGAAATAGTTTGTCTTAATCGAGAAAAGGACCTTTTAAATAAATTGTTATCAGAGATGGAATATTCCCACGGTTTGCAGAAGTCGATAATTCTTTCATTTGAGGAGCAACGGGACCAGTCAAAAAAGGCAAGTACATCGTTTTTGCAGACTGGTGAAAAAACTGGCAATTTATACAGTGAAATGCTAAAGAAACCGGCAATTAAAAAATCGGCAGTTTTGACCGTAAAAAGTGTAAATAAACCTATTCCAAATCAACAAATCTTAAATGAAATCATGTCAAATGTTGACCCTGCAAAACTAAATGCCTGTGTAAACGATACTAAAACAATACGTGGGGGAATTGCAATAAACTGTGCAAACGAACAGGCATTAAATAAAATTAAAGAAGGTTTACGAAATAAACTTGGCTCTAAATACCTAGTGGACGAGGTGAAATCGTTAAATCCGCGTCTGCTTGTTAAGAACGTTAACCTAGTGGGTCTGGTCAATAATGATCAAATAGTGAACAATATAATGGCTTTAAATGCACTCGAAGACTTCAGCTGTACAGATATTAAAATTGTTACGCAGTTGAAACGATTTAATAAAGTAAATTTAGTTATAGAAGTCTCACCCATGCTAAGAAAACTGTTAATCAAAAAAGAATTTTTGTATTTAGGTTGGAATAAGTGCTATGTATCTGATTACCTACGTATTATAAAATGTTACAAATGTTGTGGTTTTGGCCACATTGAAAAAGATTGTAAATTACCATTAACTTGTTATAAATGTTCACTAAATCATATCTGGAAGGACTGTGACGCAGAAGAATATTCTTGTGTTAATTGTATAAAATCCAATAAGGCTACAAAAAGAAATCTACCGGTAAATCACTTTGCGGGAAGTAAAGAATGTCCTATATTCTTAAATTACATTTCAAATCTACAAGCAAAAATAAACTATGAAGAATAAAGACAACTTACTCAAAGTGGGTCATCTAAACACCAGATCTATTCTAAATAACTTTGCAGACTTTTCGAGCTTAGTTACCGGTGGTTCTTTCGATATTTTTGCGGTAACTGAAACATGGCTGTCCACAAATATATCCTCTGACTTGGTAGATATACCGGGTTTTCAGTTCTTTCGCCGAGACAGGGATGCGCGTGGGGGAGGCATAGGAGTTTTTATTAGAAAAAATTTTCATTGCGAAATTGTCAATATATATGAACATCTCGATATTCAAGCTAATAACTCAGAGTACCTATGGCTTAAAGTATCTTTTGGGCGTATAGTTGTAATAGTTGGGGTTATATACCGTCCACCTAAAGAAAGTGTGGACCATCTAGTCGATTGTCTAGATAATATAATGTCGTGGCTTACTCTTTCATTTGATAACATTATTATTCTTGGTGATATCAATGTAAACTTCTTCAATCTCAATAATAAGATTAGTCAGTGTCTTAATTCATACAACATGCAGCAAATCATAAACGAACCTACACGCGTTACTGATCGTTCGGCAACACTAATAGACCCGTTCTTTATAACTAATCCTGGGAACTGCAAAAGTAGTGGTACAATCAATGCCGATCATTTGTCTGACCATCATTTGGTGTTTGGTGAAATCTCCTTTCAATGGTATAAACCAAAAGACCAAATTGTTACTTACAGAAATTTCAAAGAGTTTGTTAATGAAAATTTCAGTGTAGATTTACATAGGATTCCCTGGCACAAATTATTCTATATCCATAATATAAATGATAAAATTATATTTTTAACAATTAATATGTTAAATTTATTTGATGTGCATGCGCCATTAAAGCATTCTCGTATCACAAAACCGCGTGCACCTTGGCTAACTCCAAATCTAAAAAATATTATGACACAGCGAGACAAGGCGTTATTAAGATATAAAAAACATAAATCACCCGAAAATTGGGAACACTATAGACAGTTAAGAAATTTCACAAAGACATTAATTCAGAGAGAAAAAGCTGCATACTTGCAGTTTGTAGATGAGCAAAAAAATACTTCACAATTTTACAAAACACTCAAAGCGTTCAACATTCAAAAGAATAAAATATCTACTAGTATACCACTGCATTTGCAGAACCCGGATGAAATCAATAAATTTTTTGTCTCCATTTTCGAAAATAGTGATACTAAATGTGCCCAAAATATAGATTTTTATAACACTCGTAAGTTCAATCATTCTATAAGTCTCAATCTCAAACCTGTTGAAGTATCTTCAATAATAAAAATAATAAGCGATATAAAGTCAAATGCTAGAGGACCAGATGATTTGACAGTCCAGATGGTAAAACTTTGTTTACCCGCCATAGACAAATGCATCTGTCACATAATAAATTGTTGCCTTCAAACCGGATACTTTCCATCTCTCTGGAAAGAGGCTCTGGTCATACCGTTGCCTAAAACATCTAATTTATCAGAATTTGGCGACTTGCGACCAATATCTATTTTGTCAGTTCTGTCAAAAATTCTTGAAAAAGTTGTATATCAACAATTAACTGAATATCTAACTGTAAATAAACTACTTCCAATTCCCCAATCCGGCTTTAGAAAGGGCTATGATACAGCAACATCTCTCTTAAATTTATGTGACAACATTTTTCGTGCTGGCGATAACGGTTTGGCCACAGCTTTGGTGCTGCTGGATTTTAGTAAGGCCTTTGACACAATTAATCATAACCTGCTTGTAGCAAAGTGTAAATACATCGGTTTTGATGAAGTTTCTCTTTCATTTTTAAATACATATTTGACTAATCGCCAACAAAAAGTAAAATTAAATAATCAGTTATCATCATCGCTACAAATATCCTCTGGTGTCCCCCAAGGTTCAGTCTTGGGACCTTTGTTGTTCTTGATTTACACGGCTGACTTGACAAATATTGTAACAAACTGTTCTGTTCAATTCTTTGCAGATGACACACAACTTTACCATCGTTTTAAACCTAACAATTATGAACATGCAGCACGAGTCATAAATCATGACCTCAATAGTATTAAAAAATATGCAGATGGTCACAACTTGCGCTTAAATTCATTAAAATCAAAAGTCATAATTTTTTGCTCAAAGAAACAAAGAGCCTACGTTAAAACAAAAATGGACATTTGCATCGGCAATGATACAATTGATGTGGTGGACACTGCAAAAAATCTCGGTCTCTATTTTAACGATAAATTAAAATTTTTTGACCACGTCACACAAGTTACAAAACAGTGTTACATGAACCTAAGGCTACTATACTCTAACAAAAGAATTCTGACTAAAGATATGAAATTGAGATTGTATGAGAGTCTCGTTTTGTCACGTTTATCGTATTGCAACATCGTCTATGTTCCATGTCTGGATTCCATCACATTGTCCCGTCTGCAAAAAATCCAAAATACATGTTGCCGGTTCGTTTGTGGTTTGCGGAAATATGACCATATCTCACCTTCCTATAAGCTTTTACATTGGCTAAAGGTTAAAAATCTCTTCAAGTATAACTTTCTATCTTGTTTAAAACGCGTCATAAATACATCCCTACCTTTATATTTAAGAGATAAATTGATTTTCCGGCGGGGTGTTCATGACTTAAATTTGAGACACCGTGCTGTACTCACTATGCCATTACATAAGACAGCTATGTTTCGGAAATCGTTTACTTACAACGCTGTTCACTTGTTTAATACTCTCAATAAGGAGCAGAAAAACCAATTACTATCTACTTCAAAGACATTATTCAAACGTTATATAAAAGAGCAACTCCTGAATAATTAAAATCAACCGTGAGTTTTGTATGTTGTTAGATTACTCTCGTATGCTACTTTACTTTAACTTTAAACTACACACACATAAATAACTTTCTATCGATTCTAAATAAATACCGTACTTTGTATTTTAGATATAGGTTAAGTTTGAGTGGCTATTGTAGCTAGACTTCGCCTATGTAGTTAATAAAGACATTTTATTATTATTATTATTATTATCTCGACTTAGCCAAAAGGCATTCGCACTCCCTCTACGGGGAACATTCACTCAGATCCCGGGTATCCCGGATACCAAAAGGATCTGGCTCGGACGAGACCCTTGCCGTGTTATCGGGCCTTAGGTGACATTGTTGTTGTTGGACGTTCCTGCACTCCCCATGAATTTCCTGACGGTTCGGGCTGTCGCAAGTAGTACCGCTTTCTGCATGGACCTGTAAAGACTATCAGTTAGACCCAGCTCCTTGATGTTTCTCAGCAAACTTTTTGGTATAACACCAGTTGTTGACATGATGATTGGAATCGTCTGGACGTTCTCCATTTCCCATTGCCTTCTAATTCGTTCTTCTAAATCTCTGTACTTCGCGATCTTCTCGACTTGCTTCACACGCAGGTTGTTGTTGTTCGGGATGGCCACATCAATCAGAGTTGTCTGCCTAGAAATTTTATCAACTATTATAAGGTCCGGTCTGTTATGGGCAACTCGTTGATCTGTCAGAACTGTACGATCCCAGTACATCTTGTAGTTGCTGTTCTCAAGAACAGGCTCCGGTGTGTAGCTGTAATATGGGACCCTCTCTGCCTGCACAAGCAGCAGTTTTTCCGCCAGTTCCTGGTGCAAGATCTTGGCAACCGAATCGTGTCGTTCCTTATATTTCGTTGATGCGAACATCTGACATCCTCCTGTTATGTGCTGGATTGTTTCTGAAGTTGGGCACCCGTATCTGCATCTGTCATCCACTACCGATGCATCTCCTACAATGAATTTTAGGTAGTTGCGAGTTGGTATAACCTGATCTTGTATGGCCAGTAAGAAGCCTTCCGTCTCGGGGAACATTCTTCCCGAGGTCAGCCAGTAGTTCGACGCTAACTTGTCGACATGTTCCTGGTTGACCTCATTAGGATGCCTCCCGTGCAGCGGCTTCTCCAACCACCTCTGTAGTCTATCGTTGTCGGTTCCGTGGTGATTTTGATGCTCGTGTTCCGTCAGACGTAGCGGTGTTGAGACGTCTGCTCCGCATATAGCTTTATGTAGTGTGGAGCTGTTGGCCTGTCTCTGGAAATAGTTACGCAGATTTATTATTTGTTGGTCCAATTGCTTGCTGAGGTCCGCCAATCCTCTTCCTCCTAGTTGACGTGGCAGAGTAGTTCTTTCTACGGCGCTACGGGGATGATGTTTATGAGCTTTTGTCAGTAGTGTCCTAACTTTTCGCTGCAGGTTGTTGATGTCCGTGTTGGTCCAATTCACTATTCCAAACGAATAGCTGAGTACAGAGCACGCATACGTGTTCAGGGCCTTAAACAAATTCCTGCTGTTAAGATCAGTTCGCACTACTTGTCTTACTCTCTTGATGAATTCATTCGTTAAATCAGTCTTCATTGTTCGATGGTCTATCCTTTGATCTTGTTTCATCCCGAGATACTTGTATGTATCTCCCATGCTCATTGCTTCGATCTCCTGGCCGTCCTGCATCTCGTGTGCGCCTTGTTCGAACTTTCCCCGGACGATGTTAAGGGTGCGGCACTTGTCCAGTCCAAACTGCATTCCGATGTAACTGGAGAACTCCTCTACAATTTTAAGCATTTGCGTTAGTTGGTTTTTGGTTGCGGCCATCAGTTTTAAATCATCCATATATAATAGGTGATTCAACTTGATCGCTTCTGCGTTGTTGCTTTTGATAGCGAAGCCGTATTTTGTAGAGTTCAACCGATGTGATAGAGGGTTTATCGCCATGCAGAACCACAGTGGACTGAGTGAATCTCCTTGGACAATTCCTCTTCGGATGTTGATTGTGTCGGTCTCGATGTTGCTGCTTGCGGTTCTGAGTTGTATCTTAGTGCGCCAGGTTGTCATAACGTGTTCTAAAAAGGAAACTGTATGATGATCTATTTTATACAGCTTTAAGATACCTGTTAGCCAGTCGTGAGGTACGGAATCAAATGCTTTTTTGTAGTCCACATAAGCCATGTAGAGGTTTCGTTTCTTGGAATGAGCCTGGTTGCAGATGACAGAGTCTATGATGAGTTGCTCTTTGCATCCCATTGCGCCCTTCGCGCAGCCCTTCTGCTGCATTGCCATGATGTTGTTCCGCTCGCAGTGAGCATATATTCGCTGCGTAAGGCAAGAGGTGATTATCTTGTACAGCGTAGGCAAGCAGGTTATTGGGCGGTACTTGGCAGGGTTATCCGTATTCCGCTGGTCTTTTGGTAACAAGTAGGTGGCACCCTGTGTAAGAAACAATGGCATTTTCAGATGATCGAGCAGGACTTCATTAATTAAGGTAGTTATTTGTTCATGCGTGCACCACAACTTCTTAATCCAATAATTTTGGAGATGATCTGGACCTGGTGCCTTCCAGTTATGGGAATTCTTGATGACATTGGAGACCTCATCGGTTGTGAATTGCTCGTGTTGCATCTGGCTATAGTTCCGGCCCATCTCGCGTTCTTCACTGATCCAGCTTGCACTGACATTGCATGGACCTGGTGTGGCAAGCTGATTTCTCCAGAAACCGTCGACCTGTTCTCTGCTAGGGTAACTCGTATTTGTGGCATCGGCGTTAGAATTTAAAGTGCGGTAAAAAACTTTTTCTGATCGTTCAAAAAGTTTGTTGTCTCGTTTCCTGTTGTTACTAGCCTTGTATCTCCTCAGACGCCCTGCGAGAACAGAAAGTTTTTGTTTTAATGTATCAAGACATTGTTGAGCAGTGATGTTCGCGGGGTCACGCTGAGAATGCATTTGGGTGCGGCTCATTATTGCCTGCACCGCCCTCTGGATCTTTCTAGTTCTAACTCCTCTGATATATTCCGTTACTTGTCCTATGTCTTTACGGAGACTCTCGATCTTCCGATTTAGTCGCATCTCCCATTGAGCCATTCGTGGTTCTGGTCTTGCACGATTTAACTCTTGAGCCGTCCGGATATTGGCTCCCATTGCAGTGATGATGGCCGTTGCGGCACAGTAGATTAACATGTGCATATGTTCTAATGTTGGTGTTACTGAAACATAGTTGGGTAAAATTCTGGTGTTCATAATATCGAGCATGATTGCAAGCTTCCTGGAAGAATTCAATCTTGGTAGCGGTGGTCTGCTCAGTGGGTCTTTGCCTTCGTATCGCAATACCGCCCTTCTCAGCTGTGTGTCTAGGCTTTCAAAGTGTTCTGCGTTAACTGATTCCCGATTCTCAGTTGTTCGTCCCGCCGTCTCGGCTTCTTGTTGTGGTCCAGGCACTTGAATTTCCCGATTCTCAGTTGTTCGCTCTGTCGTTCCGGCTTCTTGTTGTGGTCCAGGCACTTGAATTTCCCCGTTGTTGTTGTCTATGTCTATGTGTTCGCCATGGATCTCTAGCTCAACTTCCCGTTTTATAGCGTTAAGTCGCGTTTCTGGAATTCGGTTATTTCTTAGAATAGTTCGATACTGATCTGACACTCTTTGTTCAGACACTTGCATGTGTGGAAACTCCCTGCAGAACTCGGCATGCAGTTGTTGTCGGTAGCCGATCATCTCTTGTCCTAAGTTTGTCACCCTGTAAAAAATACGCATTATCGATTCATTCATGGACCCAGTCCATTTCATGCGTCGTCGTTGTAATCCCGCCTGAGTGAACGCTGGCTGAAGTTCCCGCGCAGCACCTTCGGTGGGTGGAACCCTCGTTCTCGTTTTGCTCCCATGTTGTATTATTATTATTATTATCTCGACTTAGCCAAAAGGCATTCGCACTCCCTCTACGGGGAACATTCACTCAGATCCCGGGTATCTCGGATACCAAAAGGATCTGGCTCGGACGAGACCCTTGCCATGTTATCGGGCCTTAGGTGACATTGATGTTGTTGGACGTTCCTGCACTCCCCATGAATTTCCTGACGGTTCGGACTGTCGCAAGTAGTACCGCTTTCTGCATGGACCTGTAAAGACTATCAGTTAGACCCAGCTCCTTGATGTTCCTCAGCAAACTTTTTGGTATAACACCAGTTGTTGACATGATGATTGGAATCGTCTGGACGTTCTCCATTTCCCATTGCCTTCTAATTCGTTCTTCTAAATCTCTGTACTTCGCGATCTTCTCGACTTGCTTCACACGCAGGTTGTTGTTGTTCGGGATGGCCACATCAATCAGAGTTGTCTGCCTAGAAATTTTATCAACTATTATAAGGTCCGGTCTGTTATGGGCAACTCGTTGATCTGTCAGAACTGTACGATCCCAGTACATCTTGTAGTTGCTGTTCTCAAGAACAGGCTCAGGTGTGTAGTTGTAATATGGGACCCTCTCTGCCTGCACAAGCAGCAGCTTTTCCGCCAGTTCCTGGTGCAAGATCTTGGCAACCGAATCGTGTCGTTCCTTATATTCCGTTGATGCGAACATCTGACATCCTCCTGTTATGTGCTGGATTGTTTCTGAAGTTGGGCACCCGTATCTGCATCTGTCATCCACTACCGATGCATCTCCTACAATGAATTTTAGGTAGTTGCGAGTTGGTATAACCTGATCTTGTATGGCCAGTAGGAAGCCTTCAGTCTCGGGGAACATTCTTCCCGAGGTCAGCCAATAGTTCGACGCTAACTTGTCGACATGTTCCTGGTTAACCTCATTAGGATGCCTCCCGTGCAGCGGCTTCCCCAACCACCTCTGTAGTTTATCGTTGTCGGTTCGGTGGTGATTTTGACGCTCGTGTTCCGTCAGACGTAGCGGTGTTGAGACGTCTGCTCCGCATATAGCCCTATGTAGTGTGGAGCTGTTGGCCTGCCTGTAGAAATAATTACGCAGATTTAATATTTGTTGGTCCAATTGCTTGCTGAGATCTGCCAATCCTCTTCCTCCTAGTTGACGTGGCAGAGTTGTTCTTTCTACGGCGCTACGGGGATGATGTTTATGAGCTTTTGTCAGTAGTGTCCTAACTTTTCGTTGCAGGTTGTTGATGTCCGTGTTGGTCCAATTCACTATTCCGAACGAATAGCTGAGTACAGAGCACGCATACGTGTTCAGGGCCTTAAACAAATTCCTGCTGTTAAGATCAGTTCGCACTACTTGTCTTACTCTCTTGATGAATTCATTCGTTAAATCAGTCTTCATTGTTCGATGGTCTATCCTTTGAGCTTGTTTCATCCCGAGATACTTGTATGTATCTCCCTTGCTCATTGCTTCGATCTCCTGGCCGTCCTGCATCTCGTGTGCGCTTTGTTCGAGCTTTCCCCGGATGATATTAAGGGTGCGGCACTTGTCCAGTCCAAACAGCATTCCGATGTCCCTGGAGAACTCCTCTACAATTTTAAGCATTTGCGTTAGTTGGTTTTTGGTTGCGGCGATCAGTTTTAAATCATCCATATATAATAGGTGATTCAACTTGATCGCTTCTGCGTTGTTGCTTTTGATAGCGAAGCCGTATTTTGTAGAGTTCAACCGATGTGATAGAGGGTTCATCGCCATGCAGAACCACAGTGGACTGAGTGAATCTCCTTGGAAAATCCCTCTTCGGATGTTGATTGTGTCGGTCTCGATGTTACTGTCTGCGGTTCTGAGTTGTATCTTAGTGCGCCAGGTTGTCATAACGTGTTCTAAAAAGGAAACTGTATGATGATCTATTTTATACAGCTTTAAGATACCTGTGAGCCAGTCGTGAGGTACGGAATCAAATGCTTTTTTGTAGTCCACATAAGCCATGTGGAGGTTTCGTTGCTTGGAATGAGCCTGGTTGCAGATGACAGAGTCTATGATGAGTTGCTCTTTGCATCCCATTGCGCCCTTCGAGCAGCCCTTCTGCTGCATTGCAATGATGTTGTTCCGCTCGCAGTGAGCATATATTCGCTGCGTAAGGCAAGATGTGATTATCTTGTAAAGCGTAGGCAAGCAGGTTATTGGGCGGTACTTGGCAGGGTTATCCGTATTCCGCTGGTCTTTTGGTAACAGGTAAGTTGCACCCTGTGTAAGAAACAATGGCATTTTCAGAGGATCGAGCAAGACTTCATTAATTAAGGTAGTTATTTGTTCATGCGTGCACCACAACTTCTTAATCCAATAATTTTGGAGATGATCTGGACCTGGTGCCTTCCAGTTGTGGGAATTCTTGATGACATCGGAGACCTCAGCGGTTGTGAATTGCTCGTGTTGCATCTGGCTATAGTTCCGGCCCATCTCGCGTTCTTCGCTGATCCAGCTTGCACTGACATTGTATGGACCTGGTGTGGCAAGTTGATTTCTCCAGAAACCGTCGACCTGTTCTCTGCTAGGGTAACTCGCATTTGTGGCATCGGCGCTAGAATTAAAAGCACGGTAGAAACCCTTTTCTGATCGTTCAAAGAGTTTATTGTCTCGTTTCCTGTTGTTACTAGCCTTGTATCTCCTCAGACGCCCTGCGAAAACAGAAAGTTTTTGTTTTAATGTGTCAAGACATTGTTGAGCAGTGATGTTCGCGGGGTCATGCCGAGAATGCATTTGGGTGCGGCTCATTACTGCCTGCACCGCCCTCTGGATCCTTCTAGTTCTAACTCCTCTGATATATTCCGTCACTTGTCCTATGTCTTTACGGAGACTCTCGATCTTCCGATTTAGTCGCATTTCCCATTGAGCCATTCGTGGTTCTGGTCTTGCACGATTCAACTCTTGGGCCGTTCGGATCTTGGCACCCATTACAGTGATGACTGCCGTTGCGGCACAGTAGATTAACATGTGCATACGTTCTAATGTTGGTGTCACTGAAACATAGCTTGGTAAAATTCTTGTGTTCATAAGATCGAGCACGATCGCAAGTTTCCTGGAAGAATTTAATCTTGGTAGCGGTGGCCTGCTAAGTGGGTCTGTGCCTTCGTATCGCAATACTGCCTGTCTCATATGTGTGTCCAAGCCTTCAAAATGTTCTTCGTTAACCCGTTCCAGACTCTCGGTTGTTGGTTCTACCGTTTCGGCTTCTAGTTGTTGTCCAGGCTCTTGAAGTTCCCCATTGTTGTTGTTGTCATCTATGTCTATGTGTTCGCCGTGGATCTCTAGCTCAACTTCCCGTTTGATAGCGTTAAGTCGCGTTTCTGGAATTCGGTTATTTCTTAGAATAGTTCGATACTGATCTGACACTCTTTGTTCAGACACTTGCATGTGTGGAAACTCCCTGCAGAACTCGGCATGCAGTTGTTGTCGGTAGCCGATAATCTCTTGTCCTAAGTTTGTCACCCTGTAGAAAATACGCATAATCGATTCATTCATGGACACAGTCCATTTCATGCGTCGTCGTTGTAATCCCGCCTCTGTGAACGCTGGCTGAAGTTCCCGCGCAGCACCTTCGGTGGGTGGAACCCTAGTTCTCGTTTGGCTCCCATGTTGTAGATGTTCGTGTTGTTGTTGGGCTGTAGCTGTTTGTGCAACAGGGGCCCGCCTCATCAGCGCCCTGTCACCGACGTCCCGCTCGCTGTCATGCCCAGCGCCGGCTCCAGACATGCCCTGGCGATCCCCAGGCAGCGGCCCTATGACAATCATCCTATCTTATTATTATTTATCTCGACTTAGCCAAAAGGCATTCGCACTCCCTCTACGGGGAACATTCACTCAGATCCCGGGTATCCCGGATACCAAAAGGATCTGGCTCGGACGAGACCCTTGCCATATTATCGGGCCTTAGGTGACATTGATGTTGTTGGGCGTTCCTGCATTCCCCATGAATTTCCTGACGGTTCGGGCTGTCGCAAGTAGTACCGCTTTCTGCATGGACCTGTAAAGACTATCAGTTAGACCCAGCTCTTTTATGTTTCTCAACAAACTTTTTGGTATACCACCAGTTGTTGACACGATAATTGGAATCGTCTTGACGGTTTCCATTTCCCATTGCCTTCTAATTCGTTCTTCTAAGTCTCTGTACTTCGCGATCTTCTCGACTTGCTTCACACGCAGGTTGTTGTTGTTCGGGATGGCCACATCAATCAGAGTTGTCTTCCTAGAAATTTTATCAACTATTATAAGGTCCGGTCTGTTATGGGCAACTCGTTGATCTGTCAGAACTGTACGATCCCAGTACATCTTGTAGTTGCTGTTCTCAAGAACAGGCTCCGGTGTGTAGCTGTAATATGGGACCCTCTCTGCCTGCACAAGCAGCAGTTTTTCCGCCAGTTCCTGGTGCAAGATCTTGGCAACCGAATCGTGTCGTTCCTTATATTCCGTTGATGCGAACATCTGACATCCTCCTGTTATGTGCTGGATTGTTTCTGAAGTTGGGCACCCGTATCTGCATCTGTCATCCACTACCGATGCATCTCCTACAATGAATTTTAGGTAGTTGCGAGTTGGTATAACCTGATCTTGTATGGACAGTAAGAAGCCTTCCGTCTCGGGGAACATTCTTCCCGAGGTCAGCCAGTAGTTCGACGCTAACTTGTCGACATGTTCCTGGTTAACCTCATTAGGATGCCTCCCGTGCAGCGGCTTCTCCAACCACCTCTGTAGTGTATCGTTGTCGGTTCGGTGGTGATTTTGATGCTCGTGTTCCGTCAGACGTAGCGGTGTTGAGACGTCTGCTCCGCATATAGCTTTATGTAGTGTGGAGCTGTTGGCCTGTCTCTGGAAATAATTACGCAGATTTATTATTTGTTGGTCCAATTGCTTGCTGAGGTCTGCCAATCCTCTTCCTCCTAGTTGACGTGGCAGAGTAGTTCTTTCTACGGCGCTACGGGGATGATGTTTATGAGCTTTTGTCAGTAGTGTCCTAACTTTTCGCTGCAGGTTGTTGATGTCCGTGTTGGTCCAATTCACTATTCCAAACGAATAGCTGAGTACAGAGCACGCATACGTGTTCAGGGCCTTAAACAAATTCCTGCTGTTAAGATCAGTTCGCACTACTTGTCTTACTCTCTTGATGAATTCATTCCTTAAATCGATCTTCATTGTTCGATGGTCTATCCTTTGAGCTTGTTTCATCCCGAGATACTTGTATGTATCTCCCATGCTCATTGCTTCGATCTCCTGGCCGTCCTGCATCTCGTGTGCGCCTTGTTCGAGCTTTCCCCGCACGATGTTAAGAGTGCGGCACTTGTCCAGTCCAAACTGCATTCCGATGTCCCTGGAGAACTCCTCTACAATTTTAAGCATTTGCGTTAGTTGGTTTTTGGTTGCGGCCATCAGTTTTAAATCATCCATATATAATAGGTGATTCAACTTGATCACTTCTGCGTTGTTGCTTTTGATAGCGAAGCCGTATTTTGTAGAGTTCAACCGATGTGATAGAGGGTTCATCGCCATGCAGAACCACAGTGGACTGAGTGAATCTCCTTGGAAAATCCCTCTTCGGATGTTGATTGTGTCGGTCTCGATGTTGCTGCTTGCGGTTCTGAGTTGTATCTTAGTGCGCCAGGTTGTCATAGCGTGTTCTAAAAAGGAAACTGTATGATGATCTATTTTATACAGCTTTAAGATACCTGTTAGCCAGTCGTGAGGTACGGAATCAAATGCTTTTTTGTAGTCCACATAAGCCATGTAGAGGTTTCGTTGCTTGGACTGAGCCTGGTTGCAGATGACAGAGTCTATGATGAGTTGCTCTTTGCATCCCATTGCGCCCTTCGCGCAGCCCTTCTGCTGCATTGCCATGATGTTGTTCCGCTCGCAGTGAGCATATATTCGCTGCGTAAGGCAAGAAGTGATTATCTTGTACAGCGTAGGCAAGCAGGTTATTGGGCGGTACTTGGCAGGGTTATCCGTATTCCGCTGGTCTTTTGGTAACAAGTAGGTGGCACCCTGTGTAAGAAACAATGGCATTTTCAGAGGATCGAGCAAGACTTCATTAATTAAGGTAGTTATTTGTTCATGCGTGCAACACAACTTCTTAATCCAATAATTTTGGAGATGATCTGGACCTGGTGCCTTCCAGTTGTGGGAATTCTTGATGACATTGGAGACCTCATCGGTTGTGAATTGCTCGTGTTGCATCTGGCTATAGTTCCGGCCCATCTCGCGTTCTTCACTGATCCAGCTTGCACTGACATTGCATGGACCTGGTGTGGCAAGCTGATTTCTCCAGAAACCGTCGACCTGTTCTCTGCTAGGGTAACTCGTATTCGTGGCATCGGCGCTAGAATTCAAAGTACGGTAGAAACCCTTTTCTGATCGTTCAAAGAGTTTGTTGTCTCGTTTCCTGTTGTTACTGGCCTTGTATCTCCTCAGACGCCCTGCGAAAACAGAAAGTTTTTGTTTTAATTATTATTATTATTATTATTATTATTATTATTATTATATCGACTTAGCCAAAAGGCATTCGCACTCCCTCTACGGGGAACATTCACTCAGATCCCGGGCATCCCGGATACCAAAAGGATCTGGCTCGGACGAGACCCTTGCCATGTTATCGGGCCCTAGGTGACATTGATGTTCTTGGACGATCCTGCATTCCCCATGAATTTCCTGACGGTTCGGGCTGTCGCAAGTAGTACCGCTTTCTGCATGGACCTGTAAAGACTATCAGTTAGATTCAGCTCCTTGATGTTTCTCAGCAAACTTTTTGGTATAACACCAGTTGTTGACATGATGATTGGAATCGTCTGGACGTTCTCCATTTCCCATTGCCTTCTAATTCGTTCTTCTAAGTCTCTGTACTTCGCGATCTTCTCGACTTGCTTCACACGCAGGTTGTTGTTGTTCGGGATGGCCACATCAATCAGAGTTGTCTTCCTAGAAATTTTATCAACTATTATAAGGTCCGGTCTGTTATGGGCAACTCGTTGATCAGTCAGAACTGTACGATCCCAGTACATCTTGTAGTTGCTGTTCTCAAGAACAGGCTCAGGTGTGTAGTTGTAATATGGGACCCTTTCTGTCTGCACAAGCAGCAGCTTTTCCGCCAGTTCCCGGTGCAAGATCTTGGCAACCGAATCGTGTCGTTCCTTATATTCCGTTGATGCGAACATCTGACATCCTCCTGTTATGTGCTGGATTGTTTCTGAAGTTGGGCACCCGTATCTGCATCTGTCATCCACTACCGATGCATCTCCTACAATGAATTTTAGGTAGTTGCGAGTTGGTATAACCTGATCTTGTATGGCCAGTAGGAAGCCTTCCGTCTCGGGGAACATTCGTCCCGAGGTCAGCCAATAGTTCGACGCTAACTTGTCGACATGTTCCTGGTTAACCTCATTAGGATGTCTCCCGTGCAGCGGCTTCCCCAACC
The DNA here is from genome assembly GCA_963920635.1 of Pseudeuparius sepicola. Taxonomy (NCBI): domain Eukaryota; kingdom Metazoa; phylum Arthropoda; class Insecta; order Coleoptera; family Anthribidae; genus Pseudeuparius; species Pseudeuparius sepicola. The sequence continues at coordinate 28,868,652 of OY987305.1, forward strand.
ACCTCTGTAGTTTATCGTTGTCGGTTCGGTGGTGATTTTGACGCTCGTGTTCCGTCAGACGTAGCGGTGTTGAGACGTCTGCTCCGCATATAGCTTTATGTAGTGTGGAGCTGTTGGCCTGTCTCTGGAAATAATTACGCAGATTTATTATTTGTTGGTCCAATTGCTTGCTGAGGTCTGCCAATCCTCTTCCTCCTAGTTGACGTGGCAGAGTAGTTCTTTCTACGGCGCTACGGGGATGATGTTTATGAGCTTTTGTCAGTAGTGTCCTAACTTTTCGCTGCAGGTTGTTGATGTCCGTGTTGGTCCAATTCACTATTCCGAACGAATAGCTGAGTACAGAGCACGCATACGTGTTCAGGGCCTTAAACAAATTCCTGCTGTTAAGATCAGTTCGCACTACTTGTCTTACTCTCTTGATGAATTCATTCGTTAAATCAGTCTTCATTGTTCGATGGTCTATCCTTTGAGCTTGTTTCATCCCGAGATACTTGTATGTATCTCCCTTGCTCATTGCTTCGATCTCCTGGCCGTCCTGCATCTCGTGTGCGCTTTGTTCGAGCTTTCCCCGGATGATATTAAGGGTGCGGCACTTGTCCAGTCCAAACAGCATTCCGATGTCCCTGGAGAACTCCTCTACAATTTTAAGCATTTGCGTTAGTTGGTTTTTGGTTGCGGCGATCAGTTTTAAATCATCCATATATAATAGGTGATTCAACTTGATCGCTTCTGCGTTGTTGCTTTTGATAGCGAAGCCATATTTTGTAGAGTTCAACCGATGTGATAGAGGGTTCATCGCCATGCAGAACCACAGTGGACTGAGTGAATCTCCTTGGAAAATCCCTCTTCGGATGTTGATTGTGTCGGTCTCGATGTTACTGTCTGCGGTTCTGAGCTGTATCTTAGTGCGCCAGGTTGTCATAACGTGTTCTAAAAAGGAAACTGTATGATGATCTATTTTATACAGCTTTAAGATACCTGTGAGCCAGTCGTGAGGTACGGAATCAAATGCTTTTTTGTAGTCCACATAAGCCATGTGGAGGTTTCGTTGCTTGGAATGAGCCTGGTTGCAGATGACAGAATCTATGATGAGTTGCTCTTTGCATCCCATTGCGCCCTTCGAGCAGCCCTTCTGCTGCATTGCAATGATGTTGTTCCGCTCGCAGTGAGCATATATTCGCTGCGTAAGGCAAGATGTGATTATCTTGTAAAGCGTAGGCAAGCAGGTTATTGGGCGGTACTTGGCAGGGTTATCCGTATTCCGCTGGTCTTTTGGTAACAGGTAAGTTGCACCCTGTGTAAGAAACAATGGCATTTTCAGAGGATCGAGCAAGACTTCATTAATTAAGGTAGTTATTTGTTCATGCGTGCACCACAACTTCTTAATCCAATAATTTTGGAGATGATCTGGACCTGGTGCCTTCCAGTTGTGGGAATTCTTGATGACATAGGAGACCTCAGCGGTTGTGAATTGCTCGTGTTGCATCTGGCTATAGTTCCGGCCCATCTCGCGTTCTTCGCTGATCCAGCTTGCACTGACATTGTATGGACCTGGTGTGGCAAGTTGATTTCTCCAGAAACCGTCGACCTGTTCTCTGCTAGGGTAACTCGCATTTGTGGCATCGGCGCTAGAATTAAAAGCACGGTAGAAACCCTTTTCTGATCGTTCAAAGAGTTTATTGTCTCGTTTCCTGTTGTTACTAGCCTTGTATCTCCTCAGACGCCCTGCGAAAACTGAAAGTTTTTGTTTTAATGTGTCAAGACATTGTTGAGCAGTGATGTTCGCGGGGTCATGCCGAGAATGCATTTGGGTGCGGCTCATTACTGCCTGCACCGCCCTCTGGATCCTTCTAGTTCTAACTCCTCTGATATATTCCGTCACTTGTCCTATGTCTTTACGGAGACTCTCGATCTTCCGATTTAGTCGCATTTCCCATTGAGCCATTCGTGGTTCTGGTCTTGCACGATTCAACTCTTGGGCCGTTCGGATCTTGGCACCCATTACAGTGATGACTGCCGTTGCGGCACAGTAGATTAACATGTGCATACGTTCTAATGTTGGTGTCACTGAAACATAGCTTGGTAAAATTCTTGTGTTCATAAGATCGAGCACGATCGCAAGTTTCCTGGAAGAATTTAATCTTGGTAGCGGTGGCCTGCTAAGTGGGTCTGTGCCTTCGTATCGCAATACTGCCTGTCTCATATGTGTGTCCAAGCCTTCAAAATGTTCTTCGTTAACCCGTTCCAGACTCTCGGTTGTTGGTTCTACCGTTTCGGCTTCTAGTTGTTGTCCAGGCTCTTGAAGTTCCCCATTGTTGTTGTTGTCATCTATGTCTATGTGTTCGCCGTGGATCTCTAGCTCAACTTCCCGTTTGATAGCGTTAAGTCGCGTTTCTGGAATTCGGTTATTTCTTAGAATAGTTCGATACTGATCTGACACTCTTTGTTCAGACACTTGCATGTGTGGAAACTCCCTGCAGAACTCGGCATGCAGTTGTTGTCGGTAGCCGATAATCTCTTGTCCTAAGTTTGTCACCCTGTAGAAAATACGCATAATCGATTCATTCATGGACACAGTCCATTTCATGCGTCGTCGTTGTAATCCCGCCTCTGTGAACGCTGGCTGAAGTTCCCGCGCAGCACCTTCGGTGGGTGGAACCCTAGTTCTCGTTTGGCTCCCATGTTGTAGATGTTCGTGTTGTTGTTGGGCTGTAGCTGTTTGTGCAACAGGGGCCCGCCTCATCATTATTATTATTATTATTATTATTATTATTATCTCGACTTAGCCAAAAGGCATTCGCACTCCCTCTACGGGGAACATTCACTCAGATCCCGGGTATCCCGGATACCAAAAGGATCTGGCTCGGACGAGACCCTTGCCATGTTATCGGGCCTTAGGTGACATTGATGTTGTTGGATGATCCTGCATTCCCCATGAATTTCCTGACGGTTCGGGCTGTCGCAAGTAGTACCGCTTTCTGCATGGACCTGTAAAGACTATCAGTTAGACCCAGCTCCTTGATGTTTCTCAGCAAACTTTTTGGTATAACACCAGTTGTTGACATGATGATTGGAATCGTCTGGACGTTCTCCATTTCCCATTGCCTTCTAATTCGTTCTTCTAAATCTCTGTACTTCGCGATCTTCTCGACTTGCTTCACACGCAGGTTGTTGTTGTTCGGGATGGCCACATCAATCAGAGTTGTCTGCCTAGAAATTTTATCAACTATTATAAGGTCCGGTCTGTTATGAGCAACTCGTTGATCTGTCAGAACTGTACGATCCCAGTACATCTTGTAGTTGCTGTTCTCAAGAACAGGCTCAGGTGTGTAGTTGTAATATGGGACCCTCTCTGCCTGCACAAGCAGCAGCTTTTCCGCCAGTTCCTGGTGCAAGATCTTGGCAACCGAATCGTGTCGTTCCTTATATTCCGTTGATGCGAACATCTGACATCCTCCTGTTATGTGCTGGATTGTTTCTGAAGTTGGGCACCCGTATCTGCATCTGTCATCCACTACCGATGCATCTCCTACAATGAATTTTAGGTAGTTGCGAGTTGGTATAACCTGATCTTGTATGGCCAGTAGGAAGCCTTCCGTCTCGGGGAACATTCGTCCCGAGGTCAGCCAATAGTTCGACGCTAACTTGTCGACATGTTCCTGGTTAACCTCATTAGGATGCCTCCCGTGCAGCGGCTTCCCCAACCACCTCTGTAGTTTATCGTTGTCGGTTCGGTGGTGATTTTGACGCTCGTGTTCCGTCAGACGTAGCGGTGTTGAGACGTCTGCTCCGCATATAGCCCTATATAGGGTGGAGCTGTTGGCCTGCCTGTAGAAATAATTACGCAGATTTAATATTTGTTGGTCCAATTGCTTGCTGAGATCTGCCAATCCTCTTCCTCCTAGTTGACGTGGCAGAGTTGTTCTTTCTACGGCGCTACGGGGATGATGTTTATGAGCTTTTGTCAGTAGTGTCCTAACTTTTCGTTGCAGGTTGTTGATGTCCGTGTTGGTCCAATTCACTATTCCGAACGAATAGCTGAGTACAGAGCACGCATACGTGTTCAGGGCCTTAAACAAATTCCTGCTGTTAAGATCAGTTCGCACTACTTGTCTTACTCTCTTGATGAATTCATTCGTTAAATCAGTCTTCATTGTTCGATGGTCTATCCTTTGAGCTTGTTTCATCCCGAGATACTTGTATGTATCTCCCTTGCTCATTGCTTCGATCTCCTGGCCGTCCTGCATCTCGTGTGCGCTTTGTTCGAGCTTTCCCCGGATGATATTAAGGGTGCGGCACTTGTCCAGTCCAAACAGCATTCCGATGTCCCTGGAGAACTCCTCTACAATTTTAAGCATTTGCGTTAGTTGGTTTTTGGTTGCTGCGATCAGTTTTAAATCATCCATATATAATAGGTGATTCAACTTGATCGCTTCTGCGTTGTTGCTTTTGATAGCGAAGCCATATTTTGTAGAGTTCAACCGATGTGATAGAGGGTTCATCGCTATGCAGAACCACAGTGGACTGAGTGAATCTCCTTGGAAAATCCCTCTTCGGATGTTGATTGTGTCGGTCTCGATGTTACTGTCTGCGGTTCTGAGTTGTATCTTAGTGCGCCAGGTTGTCATAACGTGTTCTAAAAAGAAAACTGTATGATGATCTATTTTATACAGCTTTAAGATACCTGTGAGCCAGTCGTGAGGTACGGAATCAAATGCTTTTTTGTAGTCCACATAAGCCATGTGGAGGTTTCGTTGCTTGGAATGAGCCTGGTTGCAGATGACAGAGTCTATGATGAGTTGCTCTTTGCATCCCATTGCGCCCTTCGAGCAGCCCTTCTGCTGCATTGCAATGATGTTGTTCCGCTCGCAGTGAGCATATATTCGCTGCGTAAGGCAAGATGTGATTATCTTGTACAGCGTAGGCAAGCAGGTTATTGGGCGGTACTTGGCAGGGTTATCCGTATTCCGCTGGTCTTTTGGTAACAGGTAGGTTGCACCCTGTGTAAGAAACAATGGCATTTTCAGAGGATCGAGCAAGACTTCATTAATTAAGGTAGTTATCTGTTCATGCGTGCACCACAACTTCTTAATCCAATAATTTTGGAGATGATCTGGACCTGGTGCCTTCCAGTTGTGGGAATTCTTGATGACATCGGAGACCTCAGCGGTTGTGAATTGCTCGTGTTGCATCTGGCTATAGTTCCGGCCCATCTCGCGTTCTTCGCTGATCCAGCTTGCACTGACATTGTATGGACCTGGTGTGGCAAGTTGATTTCTCCAGAAACCGTCGACCTGTTCTCTGCTAGGGTAACTCGCATTTGTGGCATCGGAGCTAGAATTAAAAGCACGGTAGAAACCCTTTTCTGATCGTTCAAAGAGTTTGTTGTCTCGTTTCCTGTTGTTACTAGCCTTGTATCTCCTCAGACGCCCTGCGAAAACAGAAAGTTTTTGTTTTAATGTGTCAAGACATTGTTGAGCAGTGATGTTCGCGGGGTCATGCCGAGAATGCATTTGGGTGCGGCTCATTATTGCCTGCACCGCCCTCTGGATCCTTCTAGTTCTTACTCCTCTGATATATTCCGTCACTTGTCCTATGTCTTTACGGAGACTCTCGATCTTCCGATTTAGTCGCATTTCCCATTGAGCCATTCGTGGTTCTGGTCTTGCACGATTCAACTCTTGGACCGTTCGGATCTTGGCACCCATTACAGTGGTGACTGCCGTTGCGGCACAGTAGATTAACATGTGCATACGTTCTAATGTTGGTGTCACTGAAACATAGTTTGGTAAAATTCGTGTGTTCATAAGATCTAGCACGATCGCAAGTTTCCTGGAAGAATTTAATCTTGGTAGCGGTGGCCTGCTCAGTGGGTCTGTGCCTTCGTATCGCACTACTGCCTGTCTCATATGTGTGTTTAAGCCTTCACAATGTTCTTCGTTAACCGATTCCAGACTCTCGGTTGTTGGTTCTACCGTTTCGGCTTCTAGTTGTTGTCCAGGCGCTTGAAGTTCCCCATTGTTGTTGTTGTCATCTATGTCTATGTGTTCGCCGTGGATCTCTAGCTCAACTTCCCGTTTGATAGCGTTAAGTCGCGTTTCTGGAATTCGGTTATTTCTTAGAATAGTTCGATACTGATCTGGCACTCTTTGTTCAGACACTTGCATGTGTGGAAACTCCCTGCAGAACTCGGCATGCAGTTGTTGTCGGTAGCCGATCATCTCTTGTCCTAAGTTTGTCACCCTGTAAAAAATACGCATAATCGATTCATTCATGGACACAGTCCATTTCATGCGTCGTCGTGGTAATCCCGCCTCTGTGAACGCTGGCTGAAGTTCCCGCGCAGCACCTTCGGTGGGTGGAACCCTAGTTCTCGTTTGGCTCCCATGTTGTAGATGTTCGTGTTGTTGTTGGGCTGTAGCTGTTTGTGCAACAGGGGCCCGCCTCATCATTATTATTATTATTATTATTATTATTATTATCTCGACTTAGCCAAAAGGCATTCGCACTCCCTCTACGGGGAACATTCACTCAGATCCCGGGCATCCCGGATACCAAAAGGATCTGGCTCGGACGAGACCCTTGCCATGTTATCGGGCCCTAGGTGACATTGATGTTGTCGGACGTTCCTGCATTCCCCATGAATTTCCTGACGGTTCGGGCTGTCGCAAGTAGTACCGCTTTCTGCATGGACCTGTAAAGACTATCAGTTAGACCCAGCTCTTTTATGTTTCTCAGCAAACTTTTTGGTATAACACCAGTTGTTGACACGATAATTGGAATCGTCTTGACGTTTTCCATTTCCCATTGCCTTATTATTATTATTATTATTATTATTATTATTATTATTATTATTATTATTATTATTATTATTATTATTATTATTATTATTATTATTATTATTATTATTATGTGTTCTTATGAAATTGTTTCCTATCGCTTACATTGTTAAGTGCTCTGACAAATAATAATAAACATAGATTAGTAACATTATTTGTCTGTGTCAGTAATAGAGATCTAAAACAAAACAATGCAATGATTGAACCATTGCCAAACTTCTTTATAAATTCATCTTGTACTTACGACATAAATGTATAACCAACATTAAAAAACCTCCATTTGGAACAATTAGTTGATATCTACAAACTACCTACATATAGTAAAAAATTGGACAGTTATCATTTAATAATAATTTTTACTGATTTTGTTAATTTACTGATCCTACTTGTTCTATAAATAATATCCTTAATGAATTGCTTATTCTGGTTAACGTGGCAACGTTGCACGAGCTCTTTGTGATCGTTGCGCATTTGCTTAATTATGTACAGCTAATCCAGAGTTCGTTGACATTTCGCCGCTTTGTGAAGATGTGGTTTGAGTGTGTACTTTTGAGTCATTCTTGTTTTTTTTTATGAGATTTTGGGGTTATTGGACAAAAGACATATATTTAAGTTAGTAATGAGTGAATTATTATAGTTTTAAGGACGATGGTAAGGGTAAAGTGTTCGATTTGTGGCATATGAAATGTAACCTCTGGTTATCATATTGTACCGGATCTCAACAATCACAGACCAAACTCGTTGCCTTGGTTACCAACTTTATTGTTTAGCCTTCAAAACTCACAAATATACTTGTCAGATTACTGTCACTGTCCAAGAATATTCTTTCTGCTCCAAAATTCGCACAAAATCGGTTTCTAACCTTTCACTTCCACCAGGCCCAATTCCCAGGGCTTATATACTAAAAAGGAAGACTGGAGAATACTCTAGAATATTCCTGGCCAATGATAGTTCACAAATCACAAGTTCTAGCAAACTTTCTAGAATGTTATGGAAGCTTTACAGGGAAAACCATGAAAACTAAAGGAAAATGGGGCCCTGGGGGCCTCAGTCCAACAAATATGTGACGGAAAATGCCTCTAAATTAATTACAAAAATTATAAAACTGTAAGTAGAATACCCAAACTTAAAATTTATCTGCTAAATCTTTGAGTAGGTTAGAAAACCTTGCAGGCATATTCATTGAAAGCTGATATAACAATTTTAGAGGCATTTTTCGTTACACTGCCCCCCTCTAACATTTGATCGTCCCGATCAAGTTATATGACCTACATCTATCTTCTCATGGTACGGAGACAACCTGACGATATTTACTATCTTCATCTTTGCTATTGGGCTACGTCTTATACGATAAACGACATCATTAATCTTTTTCACGACGACGTATGGTCCTTCCCAACTTCTATTGAGTTTCGGAGACCGACCTTTTGTTCGCTTGGGATTGTGTAACCACACTTTGTCACCCACATTCAATTCAACACTGGTTGCTTTCAGATCGTGGCGGATCTTCATCCCGTCACTTTCTAGATGCAACTTCTGGCGAACGTCTTCATGAACCAACTGGAGACGCTCTCTCAGGTGACTCAAGTAGTCATCAGTAGATTCTAGATTTTCTGGCCGGCCGGTTATGATGTCGATAGGGAGCCTTGGATCGTCTCCGAAAATAATCTTGGCTGGAGATTTTCCCGTCGCTTCATGCACAGCGGAACGGTAGGACAATAGAAAAGGTGGTATGCATGTGTCCCAATTACTTTGTTTCTGATTCACTACCATCTTCAGGTATGTTTCTAAAGTCGTATTGAACCGTTCCACCATACCATCAGACTGGGGGTGCAGGGGTGTTGTTCTTGTCTTGGAAATCCCTAGCAGGCGGCAGACATTTTGGAATAGCTCCGACTCAAAATTGCGGCCCTGATCAGAAGGACACCAAAACGACATATCCAATTTTGGAACAGGACCTCTGCGACTGTGGTGGCCTCTTGGTTGGGGATTGGATAAACTTCTGGCCATTTGCTGAAGTAGTCCATGACGACTAACACATAACGGTTGCCAGATTCGCTGGTTGGGAATGGTCCCGCTACGTCGATGGCAATCCTTTCAAAAGAAGCTCCGACCAGGTATCGCATCATTTTACCCCTGTTCCTAGTTTTTGGTCCCTTCGCCGAAGCACATTCTTCACACCGGCGGCACTACTCTTCGACATCTTCCCGAGAGTTTACCCAGTAAAACCTCTCTCTAACTTTATTCAAGGTCTTACTAATGCCAAAGTGTCCACCTCCAACGCCTTCGTGCACGGCTTTCAGGACCTCCGACACTCTCTTCTTGGGAAGTACTGCCAGAAATAGCTTTTCTTTTCCATCTGGACTTTCCCAAACTCTCTTTAGTACACCATCTTTAATTACTAACGAATCCCATTGTGCCCAGAATGCCTTCAACTCTGGTGATTTGTCCGAAACATCTTTCCATTCAGGTTTGGGTATATGTCTTAATTTTAGGTCAAATATTATACCGAATATGGGATCTTCGCTTTGCTCTCTGGCGATGACTCCCAATTTTCAGGTCCACGGACAGTAGTTCGTTTACATAAAATTATGTCCGGGTTTTCTGTTAATTCCTGTCGACTACAGTGATGACAGTCTTCATTACAGGGTCTTCTTGACAATGCATCAGCATTCTTATGGTTGTCCCCTTTGCGGTGTTCCACTTTGAAGTCATATTCCTGCAGCCTTTGAAGCCATCTTGCCACTTGTCCTTCTGGGTTCTTAAACTGGAATAGCCATTTTAGTGATGCGTGATCTGTTCTTAATAGGAAAGGCTGGCCATATAAATACTTGTGGAAATGTTCAACGGCCTTGACCACTGCTAGCAGTTCCCTTCTTGTCACGCAGTAGTTTCTCTCTGGCTTTGACAGAGTTTTACTGAAGTAGGCAATAACTTTTTCTTGCCTTTCCTGCTCCTGGGACAGCACTGCTCCACCAAAGTTGCTGGCATCTGTATCCAGGATGAATGTCTTTCCAGGAACGGGAAACGTCAAAATCGGTGAGGAACATAAAGCTTTCTTCAAGGTCTGAAATGCTTCTTCACAATCTGTGGTCCACATATAATCGATCCCATCCTCTGTGAGCTTATGCAGCGGCCTGGCTATGTGCGCAAAGTTTAGGACGAATCTCCTGTAATAAGTGCACAGGCCCAGGAAGCTCCTTAGTTCATGTTTATCTTTCGGTCGCGGCCATTTTTCAATTGTCTCTATCTTTTCTGGGTCTGTTTTAACTCCTTGCTCTTAAATTACATGCCCCAAATATCGAACTTTCTTCTTGAAGAAACAGCATTTCTTTGAGCTTAGTTTTAGGTTAGCTTCTCGTAACTTGTGGACATTCTTCAAGTGATCTTCGAATGTTCTTCCCAAAATAATGACTTCATCCAGATATACTAGACAGATTTTCCATGTCATACCTCTTAGCACAGACTCCATGAGCCTCTCAAAGGTTGCCGGTGCATTACAGAGGCCAAATGGCATAACATTAAATTGCCATAAGCCTGTACCAGTAGGAAATGCAGTTTTCTCTTTATCTTGAGTGTGCAACGTGGAAACCATTTAGAACCAGATAGAGTGTCTAAAGTGTCATCTATTCTGGGTAGAGGGTAGCTGTCCTTCTTGGTGACGTCATTTAACCGTCGATAGTCTACGCAGAACCTCATAGAACCACCCTTCTTCTTCACTAGGACAACTGGAGTCTGATCAACCAACATTAAAAAACCTCCATTTGGAACAATTAGTTGATATCTACAAACTACCTACATATAGTAAAAAATTGGACAGTTATCATTTAATAATAATTTTTACTGATTTCGTTATTTTACTGATCCTACTTGTTCTATAAATAATATCCTTAATGAATTGCTTATTCTGGTTAACGTGGCAACGTTGCACGAGCTCTTTGTGATCGTTGCGCATTTGCTTAATTATGTACAGCTAATCCAGAGTTCGTTGACATTTCGCCGCTTTGTGAAGATGTGGTTTGAATGTTTACTTTTGAGTCATTCTTGTTTTTTTTATGAGATTTTGGGGTTATCGGACAAAAGACATATATTTAAGTTAGTAATGAGTGAATTATTATAGTTTTAAGGACGATGGTAAGGGTAAAGTGTTCGATTTGTGGCATATGAAATGTAACCTCTGGTTATCATATTGTACCGGATCTCAACAATCACAGACCAAACTCGTTGCCTTGGTTACCAACTTTATTGTTTAGCCTTCAAAACTCACAAATATACTTGTCAGATTACTGTCACTGTCCAAGAATATTCTTTCTGCTCCAAAATTCGCACAAAATCGGTTTCTAACCTTTCACTTCCACCAGGCCCAATTCCCAGGGCTTATATACTAAAAAGGAAGACTGGAGAATACTCTAGAATATTCCTGGCCAATGATAGTTCACAAATCACAAGTTCTAGCAAACTTTCGAGAATGTTATGGAAGCTTTACAGGGAAAACCATGAAAACTAAAGGAAAATGGGGCCCTGGGGGCCTCAGTCCAACAAATATGTGACGGAAAATGCCTCTAAATTAATTACAAAAATTATAAAACTGTAAGTAGAATACCCAAACTTAAAATTTATCTGCTAAATCTTTGAGTAGGTTAGAAAACCTTGCGGGCATATTCATTGAAAGCTGATATAACAACTTTAGAGGCATTTTTCGTTACAATATGATGCAGGCTTAAGTGTCAAATTTGTTGTTTTCGTTTTGAGTAGGCATTTTTCAATGCAGCCTGTAGGTTTGTCTATATTTATTATTTGTCTGAGGTTATGTGGCTGTTTGCGATCAACTTGGGGTAAAATCGAGTTCTAATACTGAATTAAAGTAAGTTCCCATAAAACAATGCAACTAGAGAAGAGGCTGTTAGCACGAAAAACTGAACATGTTTTGTGCTGTGAAAGAACCTAGCAGCACCACCTGTAGCTTTAGAGGTCCTGGCTTTAAAAGTGAAGATATATTTTTCAAAAAAACAAATGCGAACCAGCTGATTTTTTGAGGGTGGAGGGACGGCTGTCTCCTGAGTATCGAACCAAAAGAACACACTCGACGCCCTTGTGGCATTTTTGCAATAGGGGGTGGTTTATTATTACCTAATTTTCTTTTTTGGAAAAAAATTTAAACCACTTCCACCCAACCGATTGAGCTGAAATTTTGCACACATTTCTGGTGCTGGTGAAAATACAATCCAATAATACCCAATCATGTAATTTGTTCAAAATAATGACGGCCATATCAAGATGGCGGATTACCTATTTTTTCACAACTTTCTTGATATGGGTACCAAATGAAAGGAACATACTAAATACAATATGGCGGCCGCCCCAAGATGGTGAATTACCTATTTCTTCACAACCTCCTTAACATGGGTATCAAATGAAAGGGGTCGACGAGTAGAATACGATAAGGTGAGTGACGTCATACTAAATCAAATAAAAAAAAATCAACTTGTCCGCATTTCTTTTTTGCACCCCTAGGAGGCCGTCTAATTTTACTGGATTATATTTATTATGAAGGATGCGGATGGTATTGTGTGAATTGATACACAATCCATTGACAATCTAATATTTTGTAAGACACTCAGTAGCGTTTGCACAGGGCACTCTCAAAAATATTTTTTTTACACTTAAGGTGTGAACACTTTTAACGTAAAAAAATTCCTAATATGCTTTCCTAATTTTAGGGTCTTGTTTATTATCCTAGTAGGCTATGGAAAAGGCAAATCTTAAAATAATGTATACCGGGGTGTAGAATACAGCTTTCGGAGTACCTACTATATATTTTTTAAAAAGTTTTCGCAAATCGGCCGACCCGTTATAAAATAATGAATCGTCGCCGCGTAAAGAGAAACACTATTTATTTTTTAATGTTTTAGGTATATTGTAATATGCATGTAAATATAAAACAACCTCTTAAATATAATATGTATGTATACAACTCAATAAATAAACTAATAAATATGACGATACAAAACACCTGAGGTATAAATTGTTAATATTTTGTGTTTCTACCTCTTTTGGTAATAACTCAATTTTTGTTTCATTGAATTTACCAATTGTTGACAACATTCTATTGTAACAACATCTTCCCATGCTTGTTGGATTCTGTTCCATAAATCTTCTTCGGTATCAGGAATAAAATTTTGTAAATATATATTTGGCACTATAGTAGTCCCCAAACGTTCTCGATTGGATTTATATCCGGGCTAATTGCAGGCCACTCTAATTTTGAAATATTTTCATCTTCAAGGGTTTGATCTTCGGCACCCGTAGACCATCTTCCACCTCCGTGTAAATTTTCGTCACTTCCTGTGTCTTCATATTTGGTCTTTAGTTTCCAAACTGTGTTTTTCGAAACCAACTATTCTACAACGCGGGATATGGCCCAGCCATCTTCCAACCTGGTAACAATTCTTACTTTCATATCTGTGGTAAGCCTGAGCATGGTGATGCGGAAGCAACAGAGATGTGAAGGGATCGTTATACATAGGTATTTTATTACCCAAGGTATTTAAATTGATATTTCTAGAAATATTGTTTTTTATGAACATTACCTGTATTAATCAAGATTACAGTAATATTTATCTTTCCTTTCTACCTACATATTATATTATTTGTATGGATTAACCTATTCTTTACATCTTATGATAACTTGAACTATCTTTGAAATTTTTTTAGTTGTTCGCACTTGCGCGAAGGTTAGAGGCATAGTACAATTAACTTACAGTAGGTGGCGTGCGTGTCGCACCGGGGAATGTATTAATTCTAATTTCTTCTGCGGCGGCAACGCTCCGGGTACCAGCTAGTATATTTTCTACGAGGAAAAATTTGAAAAAATCAATATACCGTGTCCCCAGTTTGTTTGGACGACTCTTGTAAATGACAAAAAAAAATCGAGTTGAAATTTGGTATCTTGGAGTTCAGTCCTGCTTGATTTGAAACTAATTTGTGACATAATTTTACTTTAGAAAAACCACGTATGCGTTGGAAATTTCTAAAAAACTAATTTGTCACACCAGTAAAATTTTTGTAGGTTTTGCAACAAAATGTTATAATGGAAACTTGTTCTGAATGAAAAACTGAGTAGGTTTGCAAAATTTCAAAAGTCTAGGCCTACTTTGATTTTTGACCTTCTTTCAGGTTTTTTAAGAGCCCTTTCTCTAATTTTCACCTAAAAATATTATTAAGAATACTTGTTCGTGGTGAAAAACTGGGTAGGTGTGAAATATTTCGAAGGACTAGGACTAGGCTTTTGAAATTCTTCACACCTACCCAGTTTTTCATTATGAACAAGTTTCCTTTATACTTTATACCATTTTGACGTGAAAGCTACGGAAACGGCACTTTTCAAAAAAAGTGGAAAAAATTAAAAAATTAAAATAGGCGTAGACTTTTGAAATTTTGCAAACCTTCTCAGTTTTTCGTTCAGATCAAGTTTCCTTTAAAACATTTGTCGATGACAATTTCTTGCATATATACCTAGTTCATCAACCTGGCAACATATTTTATCCAGGAATAATTTTTAAATATCACATAGTCGTTGTGTTCTTCTCTCCCTTATAAAAATTTATTAGACAGAAGTTGTCGTTCCAAAGCTACTAAAATTCGATGTTTGCCTGACAAAAGACATTAAATATCTGACTTTGCAGTTGAGCATTTCTTTTTGTTGATCAGGGGTCAGGTTGATTATACTTTTGCACTTCTAAACTATATTTGCTTGGTTGACATTCAAATACGCAGCAGCAGTAGCAGATACCTATACGGCACTTTGTAACTCCTTAACCCTCTACAATGTCAGATGCGCTTTTGTCTTATGATGTTACACCTATGTGGTTGTAGCAATGTAATTTTTACCATTATTAAAAATGTAGTTGTCTTTTTTAATGTCGGGACATTTAGTAAATTTTCGGAGACCATGGTAAAAATAATTGATAAAGTTTTTTTTTTGTGTAAAAAAATGTTTTTGTGTTGCGTTCCCTCTCTTTACATTATACTATTAGTTACTATTATGCCATATAGTTACTACATATAATATATTATTGGGATAATCGGATCTTTATGGACAGTAGGCGTTATGGCGATTCAAGCAGGTAAGTGTCTGAACAGAGAAAATAATAAAATACATTATCTATTTTATTCCATATTAATAAACTGAAAATTATGATCGTATTTTTGACCTGTCATTACTGATTACGTTAGATGGTATTTATAAATTGGATAGCCCTCTTCATTTCAATAACAATTATGTACTTATCGACTTCGATTATAGATATATTATGTATATTGAGTCGTTCAAGTGAAAACTAAGTGTCCCATAGGAGAAAAACTAGGAGGTGCAATTACGTATCTGAATCGCCATATCTGAAATTACATATTTACGTGGAGCCCGTGTATACTTCAGTGTTTTTCAGTCATTATGTTTACCCCCCTGATCAAAAAACTTGGTTGACGCCTGTTCTACAAGAGTAAGCAAGACTTAGTACTTGCTCTTGCTCTTCCCTGTTACATATTGTTATAACTATTTTACTATGTAGAACTCAGATTTCCTCTAAGTAGACTTTGTTTTTGCAGTCATCTGCCTGCCTCGTAACTTTATTACCTCATTCTTATTCTTACTGGAAAATAAGGAAAATAAAAGAGAAGTTTAGTCCCTTCGTTACGTCTTCTTGCTATAATAATAATCGACTCTCCTTGAATGCCTCTATGGAGATGAGGCGATCAGAGTTCATGGATTGGTACCAAATTGTGGAGCCTTCGAGAATTTCCACACTATAATTTGTATTATTTCTATCATTTATCCCGAAAGAGATTTATAGCTTTAACCGTTGGGTAAAGAATAAACCACACTCAATAGTTTAACTGAGATTTCTATTGTTTTTAATCTCTGGTGTGATACTCCTTAACAAAAACTTAACAGCTTTTATACCAATAAAAATGTTGTAAACTAGACGCATACAACATCCATGTTGGACTGCTTTAATAGAGCCGGCCAACTTTTTGGATAAAACTTATACGAGTACCTATATCTATAACCACATGGAAACTGTATCCTGAAAGGACAGTTTCTGGTCTTACCTGCCTCCTGCCTCCCTTGTTGCATATTATTAGGTCCTAATTAGTGTATGGAGTTCATGTGTTCCCAAGGAAGAATTTTAGCCTTGCACAGTGGTCATGCAGTCATGTGTCTGCATATATAATAGTAATATGACATATTACATATTACTATTATTATTAGTAGTAATAGTAGCAAATTTGTTTAGCTCTTTCTATAGGCTACAATACAAAATTATGTCAGGTACAATATGCTTTGTTTTTCTTCATTTCTCATTTTTTTAAATCTTCAAAATTATTCTTATTTTGGCAATTGAAATCACAAAGGAAATAAGGTTAGGTATTATCCAGCCCGTAAGGCAAATAAATGTTTTCGAAATTCACATTTAAAACTTTGAATTTTTGTTTCATTTTTAAATTTTGATTTGTGTAAAAATATAATCAGTATGTCATATAGACAGGAAATCTTATCTGTTCCTTCACTTGTTATCCTACTATCCTTGGCAAGTTGTAAAATAAATATATTTGAACAAAAAAAATGTGTCCATATTATGAGGACGAGATTTGGTCTTGCATAAATGTGGAGTCATGTGTCCTCCATGGGAGGAAACTTCGATATGCAGTCATGTGCCTGCTTCCCTCGCCCTTTTACCACATGATAATATTCTACAAACAATATAAATTAAAAGTAATACTCGTATATTATGTATAAATGACATTTATAAATTGAAATAGGTCTGCAAAAACCACTAATTATTGTAGGGCATATAAAATTATTAAAAATTTACTGTTTTTGTTTTTGAATTTGTAAATAACTCTAACATTCTCTGTTCCCAGCAATAAACATTAAAGTTGGCTGGGAATAAACAATAAATATATTATGGTTAAGTAAATGTGGAGTCCATGTGTCCTCCCAAGGGGAAATTTTGTCGGGCGCAGTCATGTGCCTGCTCCCCCTTTGTTGCCATGTTTCTATTTGGGTAAATGTGGACTCCATGTGGCCTCCAGAGGGGATACTGCAGTCATGTGCTTGCTCCTCTCTCCCTTTGTTACCATATAATAATCTGTAAACCACTGACACAGGGTGTTTACTGTGTTTACTATATAATAGCATTTTTGTTGCCATGTTATTATGTATTCTGTAAATGTGGAGTACATGTGTCCTCCAGAGGGGAAATTTGGACGTGCAGTCATGTGCCTGGTCCCCCCCTTTCTTTCTTTCTATAATAATCTAATAAACCACTGGCCAGAGGGTATTTACTATATAATAATATTTTAATTTATAATGGATTACCTAATTATTGTGGAAAAAAACATATAAATGAAATTTAAAAATTGAAAAAGTTCTGCAATATATTTCACTTACTGAGTTATGAACCAGACATTCATCTTGCCTTATTCCAGAATTCTACGGCTAATCTAACACACCTTGTATTATCGTTTACGCTTCCTTTTCGGCGGCGTTTCCCGCAGCGAAAATCCAACGAAAGTCGCGGACGGGATACGACACATCCGTCGGCAATCGGACAAAATCAAGCACTGAATGTTGTAGCGTGGTTAAATAATGCGGCGGTTGGAGAAAAAACACCTTTTCTTTTAACGTTTGTAGGGAGTTTGTACACAGTGAAGAAACTACGTGTGTTCTTTGTAATTGAGGATGAGACTGAGGTATAATAAATATACTTTGCTGTTAAACAATATGTGTTTTTCAAAAGAAAATGATATTCACGCTTTAAACTCTTTTGTTTGATGCAAGTTGATACTTTCAAGCATTTGGTACATAAATTTATTTGCATTGTTTAAAATTTTTAGATGTAAACCCATTGCTAGCAATTTTATCTTTTCAATTGTAATTTTTGACAGATAGTTGAAGTCATTTTTCATATTTTATGAAGCAAAATTAAACCCCAAAGTTGATTTTCAAAATACCTAAATCATTAAAAAAATTTCCCCCAATGATGCGAACATTTTAGACTCTGTATACTGTTTGTTTGCACTTTTGGTATTAGGTATAAATTTTCACTGCTGTGTTACTCAAATTGTGTGAATGAAAACCATGGGTACTTTCAGCAGATATAATCTTCAAAAACTACACCTTCCTTAATAAATACCAAGGTTGCGTTCTTAGATTTAAAACTTCATCAGGGCTAGAGAGAGTAAAAAATTTTAATTATATTTTCTAATAATTAAGTTGAATACTTACATTTATACAGGGTTATTGGTAATTCCATAAGTATATTTTTTTTGGAGATGTGATAGGGGGGTGGTAATTAGTAAATTTAATCCTCTATGCATTATGCAAAACTTGTCAAATATTTTGACAACTTTTTATTTAATATTTTCCTATAATCTTAATATATCCGGACTTTTTTCATTCCAAACATAAGACCATAGTGTTGAGCAAGTAATCCAGTTGAAAAGTTTAAAAAAAGTTCTCTAGATTTTTTTGTCTACTAAGAAAAATTGAAATACCTAAAAAACTTTCGAGTTTTGGGTAGTGCATATTAGGATTAAATTTACTCCTTACCCCCTCCCCTACCACATTTCCAAAGAAATGTATCGAATTACCAATAAGCCCGTATAATAGTGAAGTTAATTTTGAAAAATGTAAAAATTATTATATATACAAAGTATAGTTATACATATTGTTTTAGAATAAATTAAAAAAAAAGAGAATTACTTTTCCATAAAAAATTAGAAATTGTATGGTATGTTTAGTTTTTTCGTTTAAATGGCCTACTGGAAAATGAAAGCTTAGATAACAGTTACAGGTTGTAATCAACAGGTAAAATAGATATAGGTTAAACAAATATCAATTATACAATGAAATAATGTTAAAGTTATAGGTTTTGACAATAGCATATGGCTTCAATATACTGAGGGTTACATTAAAAAAATGTCGTATGTTTTTTTTTTATTTTATATCTAAAAATAAAATATAAGAGTAAATTAATAGAGCTTAAACTTTGAATATCTTTTTTTATTGCTTTTGCTTTATTTTGAATTTCAACAATTTAAAAAAAAAAATTTTTGTGGTAATTTTTCAAATCAAAATTAATTATTTGTCCAGTATTAAGAACACGATTCCATATTTTCTCATTTACGAGATTAAGATGTCGCTAACATATAGGGTGTTCTTAAAAATTAAAATTTGGTTTCGAAAAATAAAATATCTTGTTTGTTTGCATTTTTGATATTAAGGACAATAAATAAAAAAATCTGCTCACTTAGGATTTGAATATCACTTTCGGTTTAACGGTAAAGAAATATTTTTAATTTTTTTTATTTTTCTTTAGATTAAGATGTCGTTAGACTTAAAATTGCGTTTTCACTGATATTAATATTAAATAGTGGTATAACTTACCGTTTCTAGATAATCGACTATGTTTCCTAGGTTAACATGAAATAAGAGTATCTCTTAATATAGCATTTAGCATTTATTGCCCAACAGGTAACCCCCATTTACAGGACAAGTATATAATAAAGAGTAAGATAATCACATATGCATATTAGGTACTAATAAACTATACATAAAAGACTACACAAAGAAAGCAGGATAAAGAAGCAATATAAAAAAGTAATATAAAAACCAGGATATAAGTGACAAAACATTACAGTGAAAAAAGGCAAATAATTATGGTGTATACACAGAACACAGAAAAAGTTTAAAAAGTGAAGTTGTCTAAATTATCAGCAGCCTCTCTTAGAATTACATTCAGATTATGAAAATTCATATCACAGTGTTCACTCAGCTTATTAAAGTTATCACACATTAAAAACAAAGGTGTTCTAAAAAATAAATTTGTTCTCGCTCTATCACAATAAAAAGTGTTTGAGTTGCGAGTTCTAATGATAGATGGAACATAAAAATTAATTTGAGAGACGAGATCACATGCATCTATCTCGTTATGCAGAATCTTATGCAAAAATTTCAGTGCTGCACATTTCCTTCTCAAATCTAAGGACTGAATCTGAAACCTAGTTGTTAGCTCAACATATGGAGTACCCATCGCGGGATATATTCCGTCTACCCTAAAAGCCAAAAATTTTAGAAACTTTTTCTGTACGCGTTCAATGGCTACTTTATGGCATCTATAAAATGGACACCATATGATTGAGGCATATTCAAGTTTAGAGCGAACAAAAGCTGAGAACAAGACTAACAAAGGACTGAATTGTGTGAAAGTACGACAATTTCTTACTATGAAGCCATATGCCTTAGAGGCCTGGGTAACCTTCCATGAAATATGGTCGACAAACGACAACTTTGAGTCAAAAATGACACCTAAATCCTTCACTGAATCGCAATGAGAAAGAGCACATCCGGAAACACTATAGTTGTGTGCCAAAGTCGATTGTTTTTTAGTATAGCTCAAGACTTTACATTTAGCAATATTCAAGTGAAGCCGGTTTTCGTTGCACCACTGATGAATACGATCAAGATCAAGCTGTAAGTGTATGCAATCCTCAGTGGTATTAACCTCGGCATATAATTTTAGATCATCAGCAAATAGCACTCTACCACAACTGAGCGAGTTCGCAATATCACAACCAATAGAAAATATACTGTAGTAGTAGGCCATTCCAAAAAACAGGAGAATATCTCGAAAAATGTAAAAGATACCATATATCTGAAAAGGTGATTTAAACGCCATCTTAATCTAATAAATAATCCTACTAATTCTTTGAGAAACTAACTAATTCTAAAAAAATCTCAATTTTTAATAAATCGCTAAAATGTGACATTATATTATTAAATATAAAAAACTAAAAAACATGAGACAGCGTCTGTATTACGTTTTTACTTTTTCACAAAAAAAAAACACATTTTGTAGAAGCCGAAGGATACAGAATTTAATTCCGCACGAAAGTCTTTTTTGATAATTGCCAGAGGCTTGTAAGACATTTTCAAGATAATTGATTGCCATAGGCTGCAGTATCTACTGAAGGTTGACTGTAAAAGTCACTCAGAAATTTCATTGAAAAAATTTTAATTTTTAAAAATAAAAACGCATGGAACTTTAGTCCTAATTTTTCTTAACGATAACAAATGATAAAAACCAAATTTGTTAAAAAAAGGTCAGAGCTAATACGAATTTGTCTATACAGGATCATAATATGGAACAATTTTTGAACGACCTACATACAATTTTTCAGAATGAGTTCAAAAGTTAAATAACGTTTAAGTTATTGATCCCGTTTAAGATAAAACAAATCATATATGAGTCCTTTATATTTTGGTTTGCTGTCGATGCATAGGTGTAAATCAAACTTCACACTCCGAAACTTTATGATAATCTGGTTTTGTCCAATAACTTGAGGACTTACCTTTTTTTAAAAAAAATAGCCACTTGGAGGGAAAAGTACCTGTATTGTACTTTTCCTTCATCACGGCTGGATTCAGTTGGAATTTGTTCAGAATAATGTTAATGGCAACATAAGTGAATACATTATTAAATCCGTGCGCCGCTAATAAAGTTATTAACAATTTATGATAAAAATAGCCGTCTCCAAAGTATTTCTGGCTACAATTTCTATATACATATATATACACCAATTCTTTACAATAAGCACCCCTAACTCCAATATCAATATTAGATTATAAAAAGCGAGGTTTTATCTAGGGCGCCAATAAATTTGGACTTTCGCACAATATCTACAAGCTCCGCGTACTATTGGGATTGTGTATAAAAATAGCGTGAGATGTTAGGAATCGAACTATGCATAGTGTTTTACATTTTTTAAATTAGGTTTTCAGTACATTTAGTAGAGGAATTTCCCATATTTGTTACTTGCATATTGCTATCAAAATTCATGTAAAATGTAAGAGCAGTGCAAAATAAACGAGGCGTGCGCCCGAAAATCTAGCGATCTTCCAGAGCGTGAGTTACCGAGGGAACAGTGGCACAGATCGTATAATAGTACGCTGATGTCGAATCGCGTTATCTCGGTTTTTAGGGCACCCAATTAGAAAAAGGAATTTAACACATGTTCCGAAAAAAGAGGAAGGCGACTGTTTCAGTTCAAATTCGAAACTATAATGGGCAATTTAATTGTTTCCAATTTTTTAATCAAAATGTGTCAAAATGATAAATAATAACAAAGTATTGCATACTGATGTAAGATATTAATATCTCGGGATCCAATCATCAAAAGTTAATTTATTTAAAATTAGATATGTGTTTTATTCTCAGCTACTTGAATCCTATGGAATATTCAATAAAAATACGTGAATATAAATTTAGGAATATAAAGGTTGGAATCATAACATCTTATACACTATATTTCTGCACAATTCCAGTAACGTACGAAGCTTTTATTGTACAGGATTTAGTAGGCCCTTGGATTGAAATATAACGTTTTCCCCAAAGTACATCAGTTTCCGATGATCTCTCATTTAAGAAGAAAATTTGGTTAAAATAGGACTACAAACATATTATATAGAGTGTTCCGGTTTGAAGTGCGTCACAGTCTATTTTTTTCGAAATATACCCGCCACTATAGGATTAAAATACTAGGTACGTATATATATAAAAACTATTGATCAGACAAAATTTGACTTTTTGAGCTTTTACTGGAGTTTTTGAAATATGTTGTGCAAGGCAAACGACTGCACAAACACATTGTGTGGCGAATGAGCCCTTCGAAGTCCCATCAGAGTTGGCCCGTTATTGATTGATCGCAGGGCTTTGGCGCATTATCGTGACAACAGGCACTATTCCTGCAGCATGCACTAGGTGTGCCCGTTCTTCCTGATTAACGAATCGCCGTCTTAAAAAATGCTTTCCCGGTCGCCGCTTGCGGAATATGGCTGTAATTTCCTGTTAGTTTCATGTGGTAGGTACTGCTGCTATTTATAGTTTCTCGAATAGCGCAGCTTAAACAAAAAAAATATTTCCGATGGAATCCCTACTTCCGCATTATTTTTCTTAAATTTATTACCTAACAGTAGATAAACTCCAAAATCCCCAAAATAATAATAATAATAATATATTAAAAACCGACATATTGATATTTTTCATCTCTTTGCAATAATTCTTAATTCCATTTTAGTCTGAAAATAACACCAAAATTAATCCTTGACCCCGAAAACATGAAAAAAAATCTTACCCCTCGCAATTTTGAAATTTGCCCTACTTCACTCCCTCTCAACCACCTACTCATTATACTATCAAAAATACTGTCTACTGACAGTTAAGTACTAATTTTGCTGTATCGTGATAAACTAAATAATATATTAAATATATTTTCATCCCGTATTTCCAGCCCCTCTATCTTTTGTTACGAATGTAGTCATGGGTCTTCTTACTTCACAAAATATTGAAATAAAGCGAGTTTTGGGAAAAAAACCTATTGAAATTACATCCAATTTGACTAATTTCAAGCTGGGAATTTTTCTTTTTCGTAAAAAACTGGGTTTAAAATGACATTTACTAATTAAAATGCATGTAGACAGTAAACGTAATAAAATTGTAATGATTTGATGCAGGTGCAACATTTAATTTTAATTAAATAGGTTTTTGTACAAAAAAGTATTTTTAGAGGTCTGAAATTTGGTATAGGGGTATAAAATTTAAAGGCGCACACGCACTTTTGTGTGGTGAATACTCTAGAAATCTATGAAGAGCCGAGTAAAATTCGACATTAGGTACATTTTTTTAGATTGACCCAAGGGAAGATATCTCACAGACACACTACTACTATAATAATAATAATAATAATAATAATAATAATAATAAAAACGCCGTAGAAAGAACAACCCTGCCACGTCAACAAGGAGGAAGAGGATTGGCAGACCTCAGCAAGCAATTGGACCAACAAATACTAAATCTGCGTAATTATTTCCACAGACAGGCCAACAGCTCCACACTACATAAAGCTATATGCGGAGCAGACGTCTCAACACCGCTACGTCTGACGGAACACGACGCGTCGTACTATTGGCTGACCTCGGGACGAATGTTCCCAGAGACAGAAGGCTTCTTACTGGCCATACAAGATCAGGTTATACCAACTCGCAACTACCTAAAATTCATTGTAGGAGATGCATCGGTAGTGGATGACAGATGCAGATACGGGTGCCCAACTTCAGAAACAATCCAGCACATAACAGGAGGATGTCAGATGTTTGCATCAACGGAATATAAGGAACGACACGATTCGGTTGCCAAGATCTTGCACCAGGAACTGGCGGAAAAGCTGCTGCTTGTGCAGACAGAGAGGGTCCCATATTACAACTACACACCTGAGCCTGTTCTTGAGAACAGAAACTACAAGATGTACTGGGATCGTACAGTTCTGACAGATCAACGAGTTGCCCATAACAGACCGGACCTTATAATAGTTGATAAAATTTCTAGGAAGACAACTCTGATTGATGTGGCCATCCCGAACAACAACAACCTGCGTGTGAAGCAAGTCGAGAAGATCGCGAAGTACAGAGACTTAGAAGAACGAATTAGAAGGCAATGGGAAATGGAGAACGTCCAGACGATTCCAATCATCATGTCAACAACTGGTGTTATACCAAAAAGTTTGCTGAGAAACATCAAGGAGCTGAATCTAACTGATAGTCTTTACAGGTCCATGCAGAAAGCGGTACTACTTGCGACAGCCCGAACCGTCAGGAAATTCATGGGGAATGCAGGATCGTCCAACAACACCAATGTCACCTAAGGCCCGATTACATGGCAAGGGTCTCGTCCGAGCCAGATCCTTTTGGTATCCGGGATGCCCGGGATCTGAGTGAATGTTCCCCGTAGAGGGAGTGCGAATGCCTTTTGGCTAAGTCGAGATAATAATAACTGATAGTCTTTACAGGTCCATGCAGAAAGCGGTACTACTTGCGACAGCCCGAACCGTCAGGAAATTCATGGGGAATGCAGGAACGTCCGACAACATCAATGTCACCTAAGGCCCGATAACATGGCAAGGGTCTCGTCCGAGCCAGATCCTTATGGTATCCGGGATACCCGGGATCTGAGTGAATGTTCCCCGTAGAGGGAGTGCGAATGCCTTTTGGCTAAGTCGATAATAATAATAATTCTCACCATCATGTTTGGAGCCGGCGCTGGACATGACAGCGAGCGGGACGTCGGTGACAGGGCGCTGATGAGGCGGGCCCCTGTTGCACAAACAGCTACAGCCCAACAACAACACGAACATCTACAACATGGGAGCCAAACGAGAACTAGGGTTCCACCCACCGAAGGTGCTGCGCGGGAACTTCAGCCAGCGTTCACAGAGGCGGGATTACAACGACGACGCATGAAATGGACTGTGTCCATGAATGAATCGATTATGCGTATTTTTTACAGGGTGACAAACTTAGGACAAGAGATGATCGGCTACCGACAACAACTGCATGCCGAGTTCTGCAGGGAGTTTCCACACATGCAAGTGTCTGAACAAAGAGTGTCAGATCAGTATCGAACTATTCTAAGAAATAACCGAATTCCAGAAACGCGACTTAACGCTATCAAACGGGAAGTTGAGCTAGAGATCCACGGCTAACACATAGACATAGATGATAACAACAACAATGGGGAACTTCAAGCGCCTGAACAACAACTAGAAGCCGAAACGGTAGAACCAACAACCGAGAGTCTGGAATCGGTTAACGAAGAACATTTTGAAGGCTTAAACGCACATATGAGACAGGCAGTATTGCGATACGAAGGCACAGACCCACTGAGCAGGCCACCGCTACCAAGATTAAATTCTTCGAGGAAACTTGCGATCGTGCTCGATTTTATGAACACACGAATTTTACCAAACTATGTTTCAGTGAGACCAACATTAGAACGTATGCACATGTTAATCTACTGTGCCGCAACGGCAGTCACCACTGTAATGGGTGCCAAGATCCGAACGGTCCAAGAGTTGAATCGTGCAAGACCAGAACCACGAATGGCTCAATGGGAAATGCGACTAAATCGGAAGATCGAGAGTCTCCGTAAAGACATAGGACAAGTGACTGAATATATCAGAGGAGTTAGAACTAGAAGGATCCAGAGGGCGGTGCAGGCAATAATGAGCCGCACCCAAATGCATTCTCGGCATGACCCCGCGAACATCACTGCTCAACAATGTCTTGACACATTAAAACAAAAACTTTCTGTTTTCGCAGGGCGTCTGAGGAGATACAAGGCTAGTAACAACAGGAAACGAGACAACAAACTCTTTGAACGATCAGAAAAGGGTTTCTACCGTGCTTTTAATTCTAGCGCCGATGCCACAAATGCGAGTTACCCTAGCAGAGAACAGGTCGACGGTTTCTGGAGAAATCAACTTGCCACACCAGGTCCATACAATGTCAGTGCAAGCTGGATCAGCGAAGAACGCGAGATGGGCCGGAACTATAGCCAGATGCAACACGAGCAATTCACAACCGCTGAGGTCTCCGATGTCATCAAGAATTCCCACAACTGGAAGGCACCAGGTCCAGATCATCTCCAAAATTATTGGATTAAGAAGTTGTGGTGCACGCATGAACAGATAACTACCTTGATTAATGAAGTCTTGCTCGATCCTCTGAAAATGCCATTGTTTCTTACACAGGGTGCAACCTACCTGTTACCAAAAGACCAGAGGAATACGGATAACCCTGCCAAGTACCGCCCAATAACCTGCTTGCCTACGCTGTACAAGATAATCACATCTTGCCTTACGCAGCGAATATATGCTCACTGCGAGCGGAACAACATCATTGCAATGCAGCAGAAGGGCTGCTCGAAGGGCGCAATGGGATGCAAAGAGCAACTCATCATAGACTCTGTCATCTGCAACCAGGCTCATTCCAAGCAACGAAACCTCCACATGGCTTATGTGGACTACAAAAAAGCATTTGATTCCGTACCTCACGACTGGCTCACAGGTATCTTAAAGCTGTATAAAATAGATCATCATACAGGTTCCTTTTTAGAACACGTTATGACAACCTGACGCGCTAAGATACAACTCAGAACCGCAGACAGTAACATCGAGACCGACACAATCAACATCCGAAGAGGGATTTTCCAAGGAGATTCACTCAGTCCACTGTGGTTCTGCATGGCGATGAACCCTCTATCACATCGGTTGAACTCTACAAAATATGGCTTCGCTATCAAAAGCAACAACGCAGAAGCGATCAAGTTGAATCACCTATTATATATGGATGATTTAAAACTGATCGCAGCAACCAAACACCAACTAACGCAAATGCTTAAAATTGTAGAGGAGTTCTCCAGGGACATCGGAATGCTGTTTGGACTGGACAAGTGCCGCACCCTTAATATCATCCGGGGAAAGCTCGAACAAAGCGCACACGAGATGCAGGACGGCCAGGAGATCGAAGCAATGAGCAAGGGAGATACATACAAGTATCTCGGGATGAAACAAGATCAAAGGATAGACCATCGAACAATGAAGACTGATTTAACGAATGAATTCATCAAGAGAGTAAGACAAGTAGTGCGAACTGATCTTAACAGCAGGAATTTGTTTAAGGCCCTGAACACGTATGCGTGCTCTGTACTCAGCTATTCGTTCGGAATAGTGAATTGGACCAACACGGACATCAACAACCTGCAACGAAAAGTTAGGACACTACTGACAAAAGCTCATAAACATCATCCCCGTAGCGCCGTAGAAAGAACAACTCTGCCACGTCAACTAGGAGGAAGAGGATTGGCAGATCTCAGCAAGCAATTGGACCAACAAATATTAAATCTGCGTAATTATTTCTACAGGCAGGCCAACAGCTCCACACTACATAGGGCTATATGCGGAGCAGACGTCTCAACACCGCTACGTCTGACGGAACACGAGCGTCAAAATCACCACCGAACCGACAACGATAAACTACAGAGGTGGTTGGGGAAGCCGCTGCACGGGAGGCATCCTAATGAGGTTAACCAGGAACATGTCGACAAGTTAGCGTCGAACTATTGGCTGACCTCGGGACGAATGTTCCCCGAGACGGAAGGCTTCCTACTGGCCATACAAGATCAGGTTATACCAACTCGCAACTACCTAAAATTCATTGTAGGAGATGCATCGGTAGTGGATGACAGATGCAGATACGGGTGCCCAACTTCAGAAACAATCCAGCACATAACAGGAGGATGTCAGATGTTCGCATCAACGGAATATGAGGAACGACACGATTCGGTTGCCAAGATCTTGCACCAGGAACTGGCGGAAAAGCTGCTGCTTGTGCAGGCAGAGAGGGTCCCATATTACAACTACACACCTGAGCCTGTTCTTGAGAACAGCAACTACAAGATGTACTGGGATCGTACAGTTCTGACAGATCAATGAGTTGCCCATAACAGACCGGACCTTATAATAGTTGATAAAATTTCTAGGCAGACAACTCTGATTGATGTGGCCATCCCGAACAACAACAACCTGCGAGTGAAGCAAGTCGAGAAGATCGCGAAGTACAGAGATTTAGAAGAAGGAATTAGAAGGCAATGGGAAATGGAGAACGTCCAGACGATTCCAATCATCTTGTCAACAACTGGTGTTATACCAAAAAGTTTGCTGAGAAACATCAAGGAGCTGGGTCTAACTGATAGTCTTTACAGGTCCATGCAGAAAGCGGTCCTACTTGCGACAGCCCGAACCGTCAGGAAATTCATGGGGAACGCAGGATCATCCAACAACATCAATGTCACCTAAGGCCCGATAACATGGCAAGGGTCTCGTCCGAGCCAGATCCTTTTGGTATCCGGGATACCCGGGATCTGAGTGAATGTTCCCCGTAGAGGGAGTGCGAATGCCTTTTGGCTAAGTCGAGATAATTCTCACCATCACAATACTCGAAACTATAGGAGTACCCCAGGAGCAACCACATGCTTGTGCGATTATGTGATTATTCTGTGGCTAGCTATGATCTTTTTAAATGACTAATTTTAAGAATTCATTGTTAGGCATTCTTTTAAGAATAAAATAGATGGTGCCATCGAATTGGCCATAGCTCACATTCCAGAGTACCCTGTAAAACCACGGAGCATAAGTTGGTTATCTTTTTTTGCAAATAATATATTATTATAGTCCCTTTGTTGGTGTAACAATAAAAAAAAAATAGAAATCCAAAGGAAACATAGTTTCAGGAGTGGCAAGATATAGCACAATGCTACTCTATCTAACCACTCAGTTTAAAATTAAGTCCTAACTAAAATACAAAATAACATAGCCTAATTTACCATTTAGGTAACTCTATGATGTATGAAATAAAAGTAAAACAAAGGTATGTAAAGAAACATGAATAAAAGCAAGACTAAGCTTTCGTTTTCCAATTTTTATGAATTTATAGTAAGACAATATAACTATACTACTTTGTATACAATGTGTCCCGGATAAGAATGAACAGCATGGGGATCTTGCAAACGGTGAGAGATAGAACAACGGTTAAATGGGGAAAAAGTTGCCCAATTTTATTGTCAATAAAATGGTAAACAGATTTCTAATATGTTTTTTCGTTTTTGAGTTATTTTGAATAAAGTGAAATTTTCGTTTTCGATTTTATTTTTTTCTGAAGTTATCACAGATAGAAAAAAAAGAAAAACACTTTCTTGGAACTTTTTAACGGGCTTTAATATGGCGTTTTTATATTTGTTCTACAACAAATCGTTTTTGAGAAACCATCTTCAACTTTATTTTTTTAATAAATAAAAATCCTCCACCTAGAAGGCTTTGAAACAACGAAACCAACCCCTTGTCGTTTGTCATAACTACCACTGTATCATTTAGTTAATAATTTGTATTATTATAAATGGAGGGTGCATTTTCAAATGACGACAAATTTAACATGTTAGCATGTTATATCTTGTGTCACAGAAATAGTGTACAGGCCAAACGAATGTATTGTTGCAATTAATAAATGGCAAAAGTTATTGGTTTCATTGGCTTAAAGCTTTCTCCTCACAATTAGAAAAAGCGAAGAATTTACTCCGAAACACAATGCGACACTGTTTACTGCACAACTACAGAGGAAACTGTAAATTAAATTGTTGACAATACTGATTAATATTTAGACTTATTATTAAATATAGGGCCGCAATAGCAAAAAATTAATGGAAAAAAGGAATTTTCAGTATATGTCTCAAAACATTTTAAAAATATTTGGTGTCATTCCTACATCATGGTATTTGCAATGAAATGTGCTTTCAAAATGTGAAAAAAAATTCAGGTCCGTATTTCAAAAAAATTCAGTTGGGGTTTCTCAAAAACGAAATGTTGTATAACAAATCTAAAAACGCATATGCCCATTAAAAAGTGCTACAAGAAAGTGTTTTTCTGTTTTTCCTATCTGTGATAACAACTTCAGAAAAAATAAAATCGGAAACGCAAAATTTTACTTTTTTCAAAATAACTCAAAAACGAAAAGGGATATTAGAAATATGTTGGTATCATTTTATTGACCTTAAAATTGCGCAACTTTTTCCACATTTAGTCGTTGTTCTATCTCTCACCGTTTGCAAGATCCCCATGCTGTTCACTCTTATCCGGGACACATTGTATAATAATTTTTACATTTTTCAAAATTAAGTTGACCATTATATTAATGACAGTTGAATACTTAATAACTAATAGAAAATATAATTAAAATTTTTACTTTCTCTAGTCCTAATGACGTTCTAAAGCTAAGAACGAAAACTTGGAATTTATTCAGAATGGTGTATTTTTTGAAGATTATATATGCTGAAAGTACCCATGATTTCCCTTTACATAATGTACAATAATACCTTAGGTAAAGCTCAATCGATTTGCACCAACCTGTGCCCCGTGGTTTATACAGGGTACTCTGGAAAGTGAGCTATGGCCAATTCGATGGCACCATCTATAGTACAGTAGTAAAAATTTTCCTTGTATTATTGTACGTAATATAACCAGTCTAGCTCATTCAGGGTATTCGTAAAAATATAATTTCAAATCATTTAAAAAAGGAAAACCCAATGAAAAAATTCGGGATTATACATTAGGCTCCTAGGTAACTTTCAAATATATAGACGCTATCGTTTTTGTTTTCATGGCACATCTGACTTGGTTGATATGTTCCAATGTGATTAATAAAGCATAAAGGAAATGTTAAAATGAAGTAGCTATGTTTTCCAAGAGGGCCGACAGAATGCAGTGGAATCCTGAATTTTTCCCTTAAATATATTTTTTAAGTACATGATTTTTTTCGTCAAATATGTATGAGCTAGACTGGCTACACCACGTATCATTTAGTATCGTATCAATTCCTGCGTTTAAGGTTACCAAGCAAAGCAATCGCTTGCAAGCTGATTGGTATATCCGTCTTTGTTTTATACATTATAGAAAAACAGATAGGAGCCACTAATTGACAGCAAGCGATTGCTCCCGCTTGGTAACCTTAAATTCAGGCAATACTTAAAGCTTAATCGATTTGGAAAAAAAATATCACCAACTTGTGCCCTGTGGTTTCTACATTGTACTCTAGAAAATCCAATTGTTTGGAATTTTGGCTCCACCTTGTGAACTTTATAACTTATAGTGTTGATACTTTGATGGAGCCATCTATTTTATTCTTAAAGTAATGCCTAATATTATGGTGTTCTGAAAATTGGTCATTTAAAAAATCATAGCTAGCCATGGACCCAATCGAAATATTAGTGTCTGTGAGATAGCTTCCCTTAGGTCGATCTAAAAAATATATAATTTTTTTATTCCACTCTTGATAGATTTCTAAAGTGTTCACAAGCAAACATGGACACACTGTATACACAACTATAAACTTTATCTAGTTAAAATTTAAAACACGATTACACTCACTTCGCAATTGCTAGGAAACAGGATAATATGTGCACACGTGAGCGCAGTTCAATCAAAGCATATTAACGAGCAGTTGTCTGCGCGGCCGCGGAGGTGCCGGATAGTACGATCGTCTTTAAAAATCAATATTTTACGAATTTCATCTCTTAATATATAAAAGACAAAGACGCAAATAAGTCGGTAAAATAATATCATATGACGTAGGTATAAGTTTCGGCACATTACACAATAGAAATGGGACATAATTTATCGTATATCTCGTGAATAGTGTAATTTAGTTGTACACGTGGTAATCCCGTTAAATTTACCAGACAATAAACAACACTTCCATCCCTTCGTAACCATTCTTATTTACTTTATTTGTGATGGACCCAAAAGCATAGGAAACGAGATTTTACGCGCTATTTCTGAATTAATCCATTTGCACCCATTCTCAACCACTTTCTATTTATAATAATGTCAAAAATACCCTCTAATAACAAGTATGTACAAATTTTGTTGTCTAAAAACTACCGAATTTGCGACAAATTATTAAGATTATATTTTCATTCGATTTTGCCCAAAATCAATTCGAAGTATCATATTGTATAGGCAAGTTACAAGTACCAAATTTGAAACTTTTCGAAAGTTATAGTAGGAACACACACACACCAAATTCTTTTTTGTTAAAACTTGGGTTTTCCACGTTTTACACGAACATTTTAAGCCCATTTAGCATTTTTTTTTATATACAATACTTTCACTCACCACGTGGTGATTTTATACAAAAGAAAATAAGGAGTGACACACTCTCCAAAAATTAATAATCATTCATGGGTATCTTTGGATTTAAGAAGAATAAAGAAATTGAAATACTTTATTATAATAAATGGAACGAAAGTTTGGAATTGTGTTAACACCATGCTTTAAGCATATTTTCTTGAATACTAAAAAACGAATGGATAATTCTCGAAGTTTAGATTTAGCCGAAGCTGGAAAGTTTTATATTCCTACTAAAATGTATATTAAAATGTTTAGAAATATAGGGTAAAAGATGAGGAAGCCAAAAATTAAAGCAAGACTCCTTTCAGCAACATCAGATAAGTTCCCTGGGCCGGGGCTTAATTAAAACATGACAAAAATTACTGCCTTCAAATTACCTTGAGAAATTAAACTTTTATTACAGCGAAGCCCTTTCCTCGGAGGATATTCCCAAAACAGGACCATTATAAATTAAAAACAAACTTTTAGGGCTTTGAATAAAACAACGGGTTTATTATCTCCTTTTCGGCTTTTATTCTAATAGTGCATTTTGCATTTTTGACGTCTATTAAATATTGAAACAAAAAATGCCTCGAAAGTTGTTCTATCAGTTTTTTAATAAACACATTTGCACTGCGTCTACTGGCGCCACGTACCAAAAAAATCTACAGAATGGTTTAATGTTAAAAACACCATTGTTGTAACATATTTTATAAAATAAAAACATGCAAATGTGTCCTTCTTTCAACGAATTTACTATACAAAATAAAATAAAATACTTGTTTCCTTGAAATCGGCATTAAAGTGTCCCAAAATCGTCTTTAAAAGCACAGAAATAATGTAGCCCATTATTGTACGATTTTTTCAATAAGTAGGCCTTGGCGAGATGTAAACATCAAACGTCCGACGCGGAGAAATCGCCCGTCAAAAGTGACCAAATATTCAAAACCCGGCCGATAAAGGCTCATTTAACTTTTCGTACACATTGCGAAATTGTTTCCTATAGAAGCGCAATCCTTCAGTATACATATTTTAGTAAATTTGAAAATCAATAGATTTGTTGTGTAGGCTGCACAAGAAGCAGCAGTTTGGTTTTTCTGTCAGAAGGTGCCGTACATCATTATACTTGTCCTAGGTAGAGCGATCGGTAAAGTCAAGCAACGCCGCGCGTAGTCGGTTCGTGGACGGGTGATGCCTTATCATTATTTTCTTGCCTAATAAAACATTTTTTTTCCGATTTCAAGAAAAATATAATATGTACCTCGGCACTGAAGTTCTTTTTATGACTCATGTGGCCAGAGGCCTCAGCAACTAAACTCCACATGAGTCATAAAAAGTTGAACTTCAGTGCCTTGGTACATAAATAACTATTATGTCCCTTTAATTTGACAAGTTTACATGACATACTTTCATAGATTTCTTGAGAAAAATCGGTCTAAACACGAAAAACCTGTATTTTGGTAATACCTTTTGGTCTAAAATGAAGTCCTTGGCTAGTTGTAGTAGGTATAGTGTAAGTAAAGCATAGCTGTTTCACAGTAATATTATAATGTATGATGTGACTTTATGGGGTGGTGCTTCGTTGAAGATTTTTAGGACTCGGAAGAGAGCAATTATTAGAATGACTAATACAGTAAAAAAAAATATTTCCTTTTTTGTGTCCATCGCGTAGGTAAGGGATTTAAAGTCCCAAAAAGCTGGCTAGCGTGTTTTTTCCTCTTAATTAAGCCAAGTTCCTACTTCTGTGAAGCAATTAAAACGCATTATTGCAAACAATAATCTGTCTACACTTTAAATACCTACCTCAATGAAACCTATTAAATAGTAAGATAATCCTCATCAAACAGAAATGTTCCACTTTTTACAAGCCTTTATTTTACTGGCCCTGTTAGTATGTTAGTTTGTGTGGGTCGAATCTTGCAAGCTGAATTAGAACCACTTCTTGACATCCGATTGAGCTGAAATTTTGCATACACCTTTAGTTACGGTGACAATACAATATGCAATACTCAATATTGTAATACTTTGAAAATGACCCTCGCCACAAGATGGCGGATGATGTATTTTTTGTCAACCCCCTTAATATGGGTATCAAATGAAATGGCTTGAAGAGTAGGAAACGATAGAGTCAGTGACATTACACTAAATTCAATATGGCTGTCGATCCAAGATGGCGGATTACATATTCTTTTCAACCCCCTTAATATGGGTATCAAATGAAAGGGCTTGAAGTGTAGAAAACGATAAAGTTAGTGGCATCGCCATTTTAAAAACAAGTTTTTATTTAAGTCGTGCACTAAAACGGATAAAATAAGTTTAGGTTTTCCTTAAGATAACTAAATGCCAAACTTTTAAATCAAAAAGCTTGTAGCGCGCAATGTTCATAAAAGTAGGTACCAATTAATTTTATCGAACAGTGATTGGTTGATAAGCAAGTACATGCCAAAGTATGTATTTTCTTTACAGTTCGCGCGACAAGCTTTTTGATTTAAAAGTTTGGAATTGAATTATCTTAACGAAAACCTAAACTTATTTTATCCGTTTTAGTACATGGCTTAAATAAAAGCCTGCTTTTAAAAGGTTTATTTTTTATTTTTTTAAATTAGACTTTGGGCAATACCGTCATTGATCTGGCCTGAAACAACGCCGCTATTGTACATAGTTTCTAACTTCTGACACACAGAGATCATATCATATACAGTGTGTCCGCGTTTGCCTGTAAACACTCTAGAAATCTATGAAGGGTCGGGTAGAATTCGGCGTTATATATTTTTTAGATTCACGTAAGGGGAAATATCTCACATACACTAGGTACTATCCTCAACCAAGAAGCCACTACAGTCGCGGATGTCCTGTTCCAAAATTGGATATATCGCTTTGGTGTACCGAGCGAACTGAAGAACGCCGCAATTTTGAATCCGAGGCTTTCGGAAATATATGCCAGCTTCTGGGAATATCTAAAACTCGAACAACGCCCCTTTATCCACAATCCGACGATATGATAGAACGGTTCAATAAGACCCTGGAAATATATTTGAAAATAGTACTGAACCAGAAACAAAATAACTAGGACACATGCACACCGTCTTTCCCGTTAGCATACTATTCTGCCGTGCATGCGAGTTCACCGGAAAGTCTCCATCGAAGATGGTTTTTGTAGTAGAGCTACGTCTTCCTATTGATATTATAACCAGCCGTCCAGAGTACCCAGAATCCATTGATGATTACCTAGGACATATGAGAGTTCGTTCATAAATATAAGTCCGCCAGAAACTGCATCTGGAAAGTGATGAAATGAAGACCAGCTACGACTAAAAAGCCAAAAATACCAGTGTGATTGTATAACTCCAGGCGGACCAAAGATCGTTCGCCGAAGCTTGAAAGAAGTTTGGATGTTGGGTTTACCGGATTCAGCGAAGCCCAACGACAAAAATGAAGATAGTAAATATCGCCAGGTTGTCCCCGCACTATGAGAAGAGAGACTAAGGGAATATAACTTGATCGGGACTATAATATTTTAGAGGAGGGCAGTGTAACGAAAAATGCCTCTAAAGTTTTGTAATGAACACATTTGCACTGTTTTCTCACCTACTCAAAGATTTGGCAGATACATTTTTCGTTTCGTTATTCGACCTACAGTTTTATGATTTTAAGATTACTTTGGAGGCATTTTGCGTTACAACTATGTTGGCCTGAGTGCCCCAGGTCCCGATTTTTGTTAATTTTCATTTTTTTCCTTTAGAGCTTCCAAAGGTTTCCTAGAAATGCTTTCAAGAACTTTAAGATTGGTAAATCTATCATTGGTCAGGAATAGTCTCCAGTGTTCCATTTGAGAATATAAGCTCTTGGAATTGGTAAGTGAAAGGTTAGGACGCGATTTATTTGCGATGTTCGGAGCTGAGGAATATTCTTGGTCAGTGAAAGAGTCTGATAAATCTATTTTGAGAACGCGAAAATAAAGGTGGTAACCAAGGAAAAGCGTATGGGCTGTCATTGTATAAATCCGGTAGAAAATGGATTACCATTGTTTTTTTTTAGTTTCCCTAATATACCGACCGTTCATTTAAATTTAACCTCAAGTTTGCACTGGAAATTCAAATGTATGTTTAGGTATTGATGTTCTGCAATTTGAAATTTTTAAAAAAGGACAGAAAGTTGAGGGACAATGAATGCAATTTCAAGAACAGGGAATTTCAATAAAAATTTCATTCGGGACAACAACATTCTTTTCAACACATTTAAAAGTGTTTTCTTCGTTATACTGTTCGATTTTTGGGAGGGACTGAGAATGTGGAACGAAAGGACTGCAGTGGACTAGCCGACTGAGAGTGCAAACGGAGGGGCCTAAGTAAAATGCCCGGCAAGTTATAGAAGATGCTCCCACAATGTGCGAGTTTTGTCGCTGATATGATATCCAACTATAAACCTGGAGTATCTCTTACCTGTCAGACTGTTTAAAAAAAGATTTATGACTGCAGCTCCACCACTTAACTTGTTATTAAGAAATTCATGTAGTTGATTATCCGCATATATCTTCTTTCCGACGAAGCCTGGTTTCACCTCATTTTATTCGACAAGGTGCAACAAATTTTTGGAAACTGGCCTAAAATGACATAGTTTGGACAAAGTTTACACTGTAAACTTTGGTTTGGATAACAATATTCATATTAAAATATAGTTTAGCGGCTTATGGGACAAAATCTTTTCGGTAACTGACGGAGTCAAGCGGCATCCAATATCTTATGGATTGCACAGTTACATTTTGAATCGTTCAAAAGTGAATAGACCGAGACAGTCGACTGTTTTGCTTGTTATGGCCGTCATCAGCCGGCTATACCCTAGTACAAAATACCCAGGTTAAGATAATCTTCAATCAGCAGTAGCCGGTAAGATGTGTACTCTAACATCATCTAGTTAAGTCTACCAGAAGCCGAAACACTAAAGGTAGAAGAATTCGATCGAAACTGGTCGAGGTATGAAAAATTACAGGTAGGTACCTAAGCACCGATCACAAAACAAATAAAAGAATAAGCGCACATGGGAAATCAACTATTTAGTTATTCACCCAGCGTCTTGTAATATGTAGAAATCAATGAAGATTTGAACCCCGAGTTGTACTCGCACGAAGCTTAAATCTTTAGCCAGAAAAATAAAATAGCCAGCTGAAGACGGAATAACAAGCTAGAAAAAATCGACAGTCTCGGTCTATCCAGCTTTGAACGATTCAGCATGTAATTATGCAATCCACTATATTTTGGATTCTGGTTCACTGTGTCAGTTGTGGATTCACGGTATTGCTCCTTAATATCTTTATCGATGAGATTTACTAATTGTCCCACACTCACTGGGATTACTACGGTATTCTAGGGTTTTCCGTAGTACTTGAGCGAATGCTATCACAACTGCGCAGGGGGGATCTGACCTGTGAGAGGGGCAGATCCACGGGTGTGATGATCCCGCGCTCCCCAGTTACGCAGGGATCGATCTGGCCTGTGAGAGGGGCAGATTCACGGGTGTGACGATCCCGCGATTCCCAGTTACGCATGGAGAGGCTTGACCTGTGACAGGGGCAGACCTACGGGTGTGACAATCCCGCGATCTCCAGTTTCGCAGGGAGGCGTCTAGCCGGTGACGGGGGCTGATCCTCGGGTGTGACAATCCCGCGACTCCCGGTTACACAGGGATGGGTCTAGCCTGTGAGAGGGGTGGATCCTCGGGTGTAACGATCCCGTGTTTCCCAGTTAACGCAAGGAGGGGTTTGGCCGGTGAGAGGGGCAGATCCTCGGGTGTAACAATCCCGCGTTATCCTAGTTGGCCCGTGTGGGTAGCGGGTTAGAATACTCCTACCGTGGCTCCGCGAGTCGTAAAAGGCGACCGAGGGCCGTTACTCCCACGTTAGGGGAGAAACTCATGGAATGGAGATTAATAGGGAAATTGTCATAGGGCCGCTGCCTGGGGATCGCCAGGGCATGTCTGGAGCCGGCGCTGGGCATGACAGCGAGCGGGACGTCGTATACAGGGCGCTGATGCGGCGGGCCCCTGTCGCACAAACAGCTACAGCCCAACAACATGAACATCAACAACAGGGAAGCCAAACGAGAACTAGGGTTCCACCCACCGAAGGTGCAGCGCGGGAACTTCAGCCAGCGTTCACTCAGGCGGGTTTACAGCGACGACGCATGAAATAGACTGGGTCCATGAATGAATCGATTATGCGTATTTTTTACAGGGTGACAAACTTAGGACAAGAGATGATCGGCTACCGACAACAACTACATGCAGAGTTCTGCAGGGAGTTTCGACACATGCAAGTGTCTGAACAAAGAGTGTCAGATCAGTATCGAACTATTCTAAGAAATAACCGAATCCCAGAAACGCGACTTAACGCTATCAAACGGGAAGTTGAGCTAGAGATCCATGGTGAACACATAGACATAGACAACAACGGAGAAATTCAAGTGCCTGGACCACAACAAGAAGCCGGAACGTCAGAGCGAACAACTGAGAATCGGGAAATTCAAGTGCCTGGACCACAACAAGAAGCCGAGACGGCGGGACGAACAACTGAGAATCGGGAACCAGTTAACGAAGAACACTTTGAAAGCCTAGACACACAGCTGAGAAGGGCGGTATTGCAATACGAAGGCACAGACCCACTGCGCAGACCACCGCTACCAAGATTGAATTCCTCCAGGAAGTTTGCAATCATGCTCGATATTATAAACACCAGAATTTTACCTAACTATGTTTCAGTAACACCAACATTAGAACATATGCACATGTTAATCTACTGTGCCACAACGGCAATCATCACTGCAATGGGAGCCAAGATCCGGACGGCTCAAAAGTTAAATCGTGCCAGACCAGAACCACGAATGGCTCAATGGGAGATGCGACTAAGTCGGAATATCGAGAGTCTCCGTAAAGACATAGGACAAGTAACGGAATATATCAGAGGAGTTAGAACTAGAAGGATCCTGAGGGCGCTGCAGGCAATAATGAGCCGCACCCAAATGCATTCTCAGCGTGACCCCGCGAACATCACTGCTCCACAATGTCTTGATACATTAAAACAAAAACTTTCTGTTTTCGTAGGGCGTCTGAGGAGATACAAGGCTAGTAACAACAGGAAACGAGACAACAAACTTTTTGAACGATCTGAAAAAGTTTTCTACCGTACTTTGAATTCTAGCGCCGATGCCAGAAATACGAGTTACCCTAGCAGAGAACAGGTCGACGGTTTCTGGAGAAATCAACTTGCCACACCAGGTCCATGCAATGTCAGTGCAAGCTGGATCAGCGAAGAACGCGAGATGGGCCGGAACTATAGCCAGATGCAACACGAGCAATTCACAACCGATGAGGTCTCCAATGCCATTAAGAATTCCCACAACTAGAAGGCACCAGGTCCAGATCATCTCCAAAATTATTGGATTAAGAAGTTGTGGTGCACGCATGAACAAATAACTAACTTAATTAATGAAGTCTTGCTCGATCCTCTGAAAATGCCATTGTTTCTTACACAGGGTGCCACCTACTTATTACCAAAAGACCAGCGGAATACGGATAACCCTGCCAAGTACCGCCCAATAACCTGCTTGCCTACGCTGTACAAGATAATCACTTCTTTTACGCAGCGAATATATGCTCACTGCGAGCGGAACAACATCATGGCAATGCAGCAGAAGGGCTGCGCGAAGGGCGCACTGGGATGCAAAGAGCAACTCTTCATAGACTCTGTCATCTGCAACCAGGCTCATTCCAAGCAACGAAACCTCTACATGGCTTATGTGGACTACAAAAAAGCATTTGATTCCGTACCTCACATATGGCTCACAGGTATCTTAAAGCTGTATAAAACAGATCATCATACAG
Organism: Pseudeuparius sepicola; assembly: GCA_963920635.1. Taxonomy (NCBI): domain Eukaryota; kingdom Metazoa; phylum Arthropoda; class Insecta; order Coleoptera; family Anthribidae; genus Pseudeuparius; species Pseudeuparius sepicola. The sequence continues at coordinate 28,908,980 of OY987305.1, forward strand.
TTTCCTTTTTAGAACACGTTATGACAACCTGGCGCACTAAGATACAACTCAGAACCGCAAGCAGTAACATCGAGACCGACACAATCAACATCCGAAGAGGGATTTTCCAAGGAGATTCACTCAGTCCACTGTGATTCTGCATGGCGATGAACCCTCTATCACATCGGTTGAACTCTACAAAATACGGCTTCGTTATCAAAAGCAACAACACAGAAGCGATCAAGTTGAATCACCTATTATATATGGATGATTTAAAACTGATGGCCGCAACCAAAAACTAACTAACGCAAATGCTTAAAATTGTAGAGGAGTTCTTCAGGGACATCGGAATGCAGTTTGGACTGGACAAGTGCCGCACCCTTAACATCGTCCGGGGAAAGCTCGAACAAGGCGCACACGAGATACAAGATGGCCAGGAGATCGAAGCAATGAGCGTGGGAGATACATACAAGTATCTCGGGATGAAGCAAGCTCAAAGGATAGACCATCGAACAATGAAGACCGATTTAACGAATGAATTCATCAAGAGAGTAAGACAAGTAGTGCGAACTGATCTTAACAGCAGGAATTTGTTTAAGGCCCTAAACACGTAGGTATGCGTGCTCTGTACTCAGCTATTCCTTCGGAATAGTGAATTGGACCAACACGGACATCAACAACTTGCAACGAAAAGTTAGGACACTACTGACAAAAGCTCATAAACATCATCCCCGTAGCGTCGTAGAAAGAACAACTCTGCCACGTCAACAAGGAGGAAGAGGATTGGCAGACCTCAGCAAGCAATTGGACCAACAAATATTAAATCTGCGTAATTATTTCCACAGGCAGGCCAACAGCTCCACACTACATAAAGCTATATGCGGAGCAGACGTCTCAACACCGCTACGTCTGACGGAACACGAGCATCTAAATCACCACCGAACCGACAACGATAAACTACAGAGGTGGTTAGAGAAGCCGCTGCATGGGAGGCATGCTAATGAGGTTAACCAGGAACATATCGACAAGTTAGCGTCGTACTATTGGCTGACCTCGGGTCGAATGTTCCCCGAGACGGAAGGCTTCCTACTGGCCATACAAGATCAGGTTATACCAACTCGCAACTACCTAAAATTCATTGTAGGAGATGCATCGGTAGTGGATGACAGATGCAGATTCGGGTGCCCAACTTCAGAAACAATCCAGCACATAACAGGAGGATGTCAGATGTTCGCATTAACGGAATAAAAGGAACGACACGATCTTGCACCAGGAACTGGCGGAAAAACTGCTGCTTGTGCAGGCCGAGAGGGTCCCATGTCACAGCTACACACCGGAGCCTGTTCCCGACAGCAACTCAAGATGTACTGGGATCGTACAGTTCTGACAAATCAACGAGTTTTCCATAACAGGCCGGACTATATATTAGTTGATAAAAATTTTAGGAAGACAACTCTGATTGATGTGACCATCCCAAACAACAACAACCTGCGTGTAAAGCAGGCCGAGAAGATCTAGAAGAACAAATTAGGTAATGGAAAATTAAGTACGCTTAGACGGTTCCAATCATCGCGTCAACAACTGGTGTTATACCAAAAACTTTGCAGAGAAACATCAAAGAGCTGGGTCAAACTGATAATCTTTACAGGTCCATGCAGAAAGCGGTACTACTTGCGACAGCCCGAACTGTCAGGACTGCACCGTGGTCGTCATCGCGGACCACCAGGTCTTCATGTAGCTCAAGACCCTCAGCTCCCTCACGGGGCGGTTGGCAAGATGGTCATTACAGTTGCAGCCCTACGACCTCAGGTTCAAGCACATGCCAGAGATGGCCAACATCGTGGCGGATCTACTGTCACGACCCCTCAGCGAGGAGATCACGCCCCATATGATGTTTTCACTTTACCAGTTGAGATTTCGACCCAGAGTCCTCGGGAACTCCACCAACAACGAAGATACCTGATCGGTCAGGGGACAACAGGACCAGGAGCATGCCCAGCTGGTGGTACCTTTGCATATGAGACCAGCCATCCTCGAGGAAAACCACGACGCTCCTAACGCCGGCAACTATGCCGCATCGCAAGTACTACTGGCCCGGGATAAGGCGTGAAATAACCCAGTACGTCAAGTACAAACCTCAAACCAGCCGGACTTTTTCACGCTCACCCAATGCGCCACCGTTTCGACGTCATTTCCATAGACCTTTTCGGACCTCTATCTACCTCAGCTCACGGGTACCGATGGGTCCTACTTATGGAGAACACCGCCTCTAGATGGTTAGAACGATTCCCATTGGAGAGTGCGACAGCACGACCCTGTGCCTGGGCCTTAGTTGACGAGATCACATTACGCTTCGGATTTTCCTGACGACTGATCAGCGACAACGACCCCCAGTTCTCCAGTGCTGTGCTACAGAAGATAACCAACTGCCTCGGCATCCGCCAGGACCTGACCCCGGTCTACCATCCTGCCGCCAACCCGGTGGAATGTCGCAACCGAGAACTAAAAGCTCAGCTCGCGATACAAGTAGACCGAGACCACGCCACCTGGCCTCAAAGATTGGATATACTTCATCCTATTTAACATTCAGCCGGGAGATGACCACTTTCCAAGACGCGCCATTGTCTCGCAAGAAAACTTCGTCCCCGAAGCCACCCCACGCCTCCATAAGCTATCAGATGCATTAAACCGAGCTAGAGAGCGCCATGGGCACCAGCAGGTCAGCCGCAGTGCCAGATCGGACTCCAAGAGATGCCCGACCCCCGAGTATACTCCTGGGACCAGGGTTCTAGTAACGACCCAATGTTTGAGCCAGCAAGCCGCTCAATATCCGTAGACGAGGAAGGCCACGAAAGAATCCAGAGCCATCTCCTGGATCCTCTGCCGAGACGGCTGGATAATCCAGACGGGGAGGCTGTAACATAACAGACCATTCTCCTGAAACCAGATCCTCGCGTGCCTCGTCGCGCGGACACCGCCGCGCCTCGCTCCCAGAGTAGTACGAAAGCGCTCAGTACTACCCCACGCGAGGGCGCACTGGTCGCAACCCTCTCCGCCAGGGCAAGGCTCCCCCTCAGCATCGATCCGGCCGTTCAGCACGCAACAAGTATAAGTGGAGCCGCCCAACCACCAAGGGCATCAGACGCTCTCGAGCTTCTCTGGTCAACAGCCTTCCGTCCGCAGAACATTGACCGGACTCGAGACCTCTGCTGCCCCGGCGCTTCAGGCCCTGTTTTCCCCCTGGGAACTTTGCCCTGACCCGAGCCAGCAGAACAGTGCGATCCAAAGACCCTCGCTGCCCGGCGCCCCACGGCCCAGCCGACCAACATCGTGGCCAACCATTATAATTAAATTGTTTTATTTACCTGTTATATGAAGTGGCAAATAAATTCCTCAACCTGGCTAACTTTATTTCACTGAACAAAAGTTATATTTTGTAACTAAATCTTTGTTTATATCTACAATAGTCATATATGCCTCCTTAATACAAACAACAAAAAAGCGATATTTAGTTATTACCTATTATACATAGTAGCATCAAAAGAATTTATTTCTTGCTCTTATAATGTGTAGGAGCATTACAAGTTATCGAATAATGAACTGTCATCGTTGAATTATAGACGGCGGCCTAAGTCGGTAGGTAAGAGGTCTTTCCACTTGCACCAAAAATGTTTTCTGGCGACCGGGGAAGCACTTAACTTAAATCATAGACAAAGCTACAGCTCCTTTAATCTATGCTTATATTATAACTTTTTAATTTTTCATTTTCAGGAAAAATTTGTTATATTGAAAAGTTGTTGACTATAATAAAAATGTTGTCATGGTGTATGAATTTTCCAGGCAACTTGAATGAAACGATTTATAATTAATATTAGATACTATTATTTCCATATAAACAGTTTACTTGGTCTTTCTTCACATTGAATTTTCAAAAATAGCGAAATCGAGATATATCCTAATTATTAGATATACTGATATATTATGATATGATTCTAGTATAATTCTCATGAATTATTTTCCTTTTTTATACGAAAAAGCGTTTTTACTACCAGAAAGAAAAATAACGTCGAAAATCAGAAAATATATTATTGTAAAATCTAACTCAATAATCAGTAATCGTTGCAAAAATAAGGAACATTATCGGCCTTGGGAGTTTTAAGTTACCACTACCTCGTTTTCTTGAAAAAAAATGCCAATTTAAGTATACCTACTGATGAGATACAAAGCAAAAGTGAAATGATGAAAAAATTATCAGAGAAAACGAATTAAGGATTATTTAGTGTGGGGCGATGTAAATCTTGGTGATATTTTAGGTAGGCAGGGCATATAATAGGTATAAAATAATAGGTACATTTAGTTTAAATTCTGATGTTGGTGCGGGTAGTCCATGGTAACCAAAAGCTGCGGCAAAAGAATAAGAGAAGCCGTTGTAGAGGTCCTTTCGCCACGCCCAGTCATTTCTGAATTTATATTCGTTGCAGGAACGGTTTAGTGGCCATCTATAGTCAAATGTACGACCGGGCTGTCCGGTGTCTATGCATAGACGGGCGATGACTCGGCGAGAAGTGGGCTCCAGGGAACATCTCACTTTGATATGTATGATATACTGTATTGTCTACGTATTGAATTTTTAGATATTTATGTGCGGACTTTGTGGCCTTATTTATGCCTCCGGAAAACGTTCACTCTCGAGGATTTCCTGAAATGAATAAACGAATGATTCCCCATTCTACCCAGTTATCCAGTATCATTTGATAATAATAATTATATTTTCTGGGTTGTAAGCTTTGTTTCATTTCAATAAATGGTCCGGAACCTAGAAATTTTTACGACAGAATTTCGAGCTCTTTCAAATTTCAAGGTTTCCAGAAAAAATAAAAAAGTTGTATAATAAAATCACTTTTTAAAAATCGGCATTAAGAGGCGCAAATGTGTCATTAAAGGCTCAGAAATCGGAATTAAAGTAAGTCTTTGCTGTACGATTTTTTCTATAGCTTGGTTCATTTTTCAAACATATACAGGGTGAATACATTTTTTCTAGCAGGACTTTAACAGGTCATAGATCTTCAAAAAATAACCGCACTTTCTTGTATAAACTATATCAGGCCTTATAAAAAAGTTACAGGGTATTAAAATTGTAAGAAATATGTGGATTTTATTGAATATTTACCAAACTAGTTGAGATATTTAAGTTATATTTGGTATACGCTATAACGGCACGGGTTAGCATAAAACCTCTTAATATCGAACATCTTGCACAACCAGTGGCGGAGAAGTGGGTAGGGGAGACCGGGTATGGTTGTCCCACGGGTTGGTTGTCACAGCGGCCATAACAGAAAACTGAACGAACGAATGAGGTTATGATCGGCGTCGAAGGTGCGCGAGAGCAACACCTCCCTCTCTACTTCACTTCAGTCCGCTCTGAAATGCCGTGACGGAGACATGTGCGTTCGTTGTTTTCTTAAATCGAAAGTAATTTTTTGTGCATCTGCGTCGAGTCTCGTAAGTAACCTTAAATTTTGCATGATAGTATATCTTTTCGTGTATTTATAATGTTAAATATGTGTTTCATGATATCGTTATATGCTTTTTCAAATAAACATTGATTCACATTTATTTTTGGAGGTTAGGTTCTAAAACGTGTCTTGGGGCAGGTTGTCTCAGATTGACTGGGGCTGGTAGTCACATGTGACAACCAACCCCATGCATGTGTGCTGTCTTTTTTTGTTGGCTTTTTGGGGTTTTCCTATATAAATGTTTGTTTGTTCAGGGCTAGTCATAAAAATGCCACGGCATTACAAGTGAAAGTCTGCTCGAGGGCTTGTTTCACCATTGATGCTGCGTGCTGCAAGAGAAGTGAAAAATCATGGCAAATCTATAAGGTCTGTCGCGAAGGATTTTGGAATTAATTATCGCACTTTAACGAGATATTGCAAAAAAATTACTACCGAAGAGATAAGCAAGACGGCCCTATCAACACCATCTACAAAAATAGGTTACCAAAGGAATCGACAGATTTTCACCGATGAACAGGAAGAAGAATTGGAAAAATATACATACTTCAGGCTTCAAGTATTTATTTCGGGTTGTCTCCCAAGGATATTAGGAAAATAGCGTTTGAGCTTGCTATTTCCAATAACTTGAAAGTTCCCAAGTCTTAGGAATCGAATAAGCTAGGTGGCTGCGATTGGTTTACGTCATTTTTGAAGAGACACCCTTCTCTGTCCATTAGAACACCTGAAGCCACCAGTTTGGCTCGAGCCACCAGTTTTAACCCCCATAATGTCAAAAGTTTTTTTTTTAAACCTTGAATCGGTAATTAAACGATATAGTATTGAACCACACGACATATGGAACATGGACGAAACTGGGGTGACTACGGTGCAAAAACCGAACAAAGTTGTGGCCAGAAAAGGATTTAAGCAAGTCGGTGCTATTACCTCAGCCGAGAGGGGCACACTGTCACCCTAGCTGCCGCTGTTTCAGGAGGTGGCAATTCAGTTCCATCATTCTTCGTTTTTCCGCGGGTGCATTTCAAAGATCATTTCATCAGAGATGGCCCAATTGGCTGCAATGGAGGAAGTAATCCTTCTGGGTGGATGACAGAAGAGCTATTCGTCGCTTTCCTGAAACATTTTCATAACCACGTGAAACCAACTAAGGAAAAACCATGTCTCTTACTGTCAGACAATCACAGCTCTCACCTATCTATTGAAGGACTAAATTTTGCAAAGGAAAACGGCATAGTAATGCTATCCTTCCCACCACATTGTACACACCGCCTGCAGCCGTTGGACAGGTCGGTTTATGGACCTTTAAAAAAATACATTAACAACGCAATGGATCAATGGATGGTAAATCATCCCGGACAACAAATGACGATATACGAAATACCAGGAATAATTGCGCAGGCTTTTCCATTGGCAGCAACTCCATCCAATATTCTCACAGGGTTTAAAACCTGTGGGATTTGCCCATTTAATCGGGACATATTTCAAGAGCACGATTTCATGCCATCGTCTGTGACAGATAGACCACTAATTAGGGTACCTGATAATGAAATTGTACATAATGCCGCAGAGAATGAAAGCGGTAACTCCGACCGTAATCGTCGCACAATGCTTGAAGATCATAACTATAACGAACCTGCAATAACTCCATATGATACCCCTGGACTTGATACCCCTGTATCGACTCAAAATGATAACCCTGGTCTTAATGTTCGTCCAATGACACCACCAAGTTAGATAGGCGACCCAATGCCAGAGCTATCCCTGCAGCATCAAGTTACAAAGGAACCAAGGGCGATCACTGGTCCTGGTCCAAGTGGTTTAAGGAGTTCTCTGATAGTATCACCGCAAGTTTTGAAACCTCTACCAAAAGCTCCTCCGCGCAAGTCTCAGCGTGCTGATAAAAGAAAATGTAAATCAGCAATTCTAACAGACACACCGGAAAAGACCTATTTAGAAGAGAAAAAAGGGAACAAGAAGCGAGAAAGAAGAAAGTATCGAAAGTTGTGTTCAGCGAGAACAACGAAAAGAAAAAGGCTACCAAAGGAAAGAAAACTAAAAAGAAAGCAGTTGACAACGACGAAGACGAGGAAGAGAATGAAGAGTTTTGCTTGGTCTGCTTGTCTCCGTACTCTGCAAGCAAGTCTAGGGAAGTCTGGATTCAGTGCCAGGATTGCAAATTATGGGCTCACGAAACATGCTCACCTGGGCTACCTTATTACATTTGCCAAAATTGTGATTCTGAATATTCAGACCGACTAAATATAATTTCATTAGTTTAGGTATTTTTAATTAAAAAATATTGCGTCCAAAGAGATTAGGGACTAACTATATTATTTTATTTTTGTTATTTTCGTTACCAGAATTCTGAGTTCCTTACTCGCTTAAAGCGAATTTTGGTTATAATTTTTTGTTATGAATAAGACATTTTTCGTTCTTTCCTTGGGTATAATTAGTTACGTACAACATTTTATCTTTCATAAAAATACTCATTTGATTTAAATAGGTGTTTCTTTTATATTCCTCCACTAAATTTACTATGTGACTACCTGCCCCAGACACTGTGACAACCATCCCTGACACGGGGTTAAAAGTCACGCCTCTCTTTTATCATAAAAAAAATTAATATTTCCTCAATATATAATGTTGGAGAAAAAGTCTTCATTTCTTTTTAAACTAGAATAAATACACTATTCATTGATGTATAAATCTCATTGCTAAATTAAAAACATGGGCACTAAAAATGAAAAAGAAAAAAAATGTGACTTCCAACCCCGGTCTCCCCTAATTGGTAAAATTATTTTTAGAAAAAAAATGAATCACCTTGTATTGCAATAAAAGGTATTGAATTTTTTATGTAGATTTTAATTGCATACAAAAATGTCCTCTTGGTATTTGTTCGCATGTGTTCTAGTTTAACGGCAAATTTCATTTTTTTGTATTATTTCGGGGTATTTCTGAAAATTATCTAAAAAAATTGCTCCATAAGTAACACTTAAAGTAGAAATAATGTGTTTTCTACTCTAAATAAAGTAACTTTTTCCAATAAACTTACCTATTTGAGGCTATACTTTTGAAGTTACAGGGTCTGCAACATTTAAGGAAGATACAATTAAGGTTACGCTCTGTATCTTGAAAAGTAAAACCTTGAATGGGTTAGTTTATTGCAAAAAGTTACTTTATTTAAAATAAGAAACACGTTTTTTTCTACTTTAAGTGTTACTTATGGAGCAAATTTTTTAGATAATTTTTCAGAAATACCCCGAAATAATGCAAAAAAATGAAATTTGCCATTAAACTATAACACATGCGATCAAATACCAAGAGGACATTTTTGTCTGAAATTAAAATCTACATAAAAAATTCAATACCTTTTGTTAAAATACAGGGTGATTAATTTTTTTTTCTAGAAATAATTTTACCAATTACCCACTTCTCCGCCACTGGTTGTGCAAGATGTTCGATATTAACAGGTTTTATGTTAACCCATGCCGTTTTAACGTATACCAAATATAACTTAAATATCTCAACTAGTTTGGTAAATATTCAATAAAGTCCCCATATTTTTTCCAAATTTAACACCCTGTAACTTTTTTCTAAGGCCTTAAAAAGATATAGTTTATACGAAAAAGTGCCATTATTTCTTGAAGATCTATAACCTGTTAAAGTCCTGCTACAAAAAACTGATTCACCCTGTATACAGGGTGTCTACTGACGGAGGGCCACTTGGAAATATCTCGACAAATATGCATTTTTCGGCGAACTTTCTTTGAAAAAAAAAATACCTTTTTGATGGCCCAACTTTGTGTAAAAACAAATTCGAGATCCATGGCCTACTTTCCGAGAAATTTTTGAAAAACCCGAAAATTGCCGAAACTTCTTTGGTATGTAACTTTTTTATTTCAAGAGTTATCGAAAAAGTTTCTGAATAGAATCTGTAGGCAAAATTGATTACTTTAAGCCTGCTTTATCATAATTTAGCAAAATGCCGCGGTTTAGGGGGTGCTCTCTTAGCTCTTAAAAAAAGTTACTCAATTATAGCAGGCCATGGCGTCAAAAAACTACCTATTTTATGCACTTTCGATCGATATATCACAAGCGCTACATATCCCTTGCGTTAGCCTGATTTACAATTTTTTTAGAAAAAAAAAATTAAAATTTAGATGTCTTGGAAAAATGCTTTCAAAGTGCGGTTAAATAAACTATACAGCTATCGATTTAATTAATTTCACAACACATTACATTGCAAATCTTTTGTCGAAATAAAATTTGTTGCGAGAAATCTGCATCTCCCACATTTTTGAAATTTTCTAGTATGCCTTGAAAAACAATAGCAACCAGCTTCTGTCAGTCAATCAATTGGATTTTTCAAACATTATTGTTTGATGGAAGTTGAAAGAATTGATTCAAGAAATAGGTACTTGTTTAAAATTAGCATGGCATTTTCAAACGAAGACGCATTCAATTTATTTGTAATGTACGTGGAAAGCAACTTTAATTCAACGCTAGCGTTAACACAATATCAACATAGATATCCAAACGCACCTAGTCCAAATAGAACCATATTTAAAAAGTTATCAAGTAACTTAAAAAATCATCAAATCGGGGATGTGTGTGAAAACGCGCCATGATTTTTTAAGTTACTTGATAAGTTTTTAAATATGGTTCTATTCTGACTAGGGGCGTTTGGATATCTATGTTGATACTGTCTTAACGCTAGCCTTGAATTAAAGTTGCTTTCCTACATTAAAAATAAATTGAATTTGTCTTCGTTTGAAAATGCCATGCTAATTTTATACAAGTACCTATTTCTTGAATCAATTCTTTCAACTTCTATCAAACAATAATGTTTGAAAGATCCAATTGATTGACCAACAGAAGCTGGTTGCTATTGTTTTTCAAGGCATACTAGAAAATTTCAAAAATGTGGGAGATGCTGATTTCTCGCAACAAAATTTCATTGCGACAAAAGATTTGCAATGTAATGTGTTGTGAAATTATTTGAATCGATAGCTGTAGTTTATTTAACCGAACTTTGAAAGCATATTTCCAAGACATATAAATTTTATTTTTTTTTTATAAAAAAATTGTAAATCAAGCTAACGCAAGCGATATGTAGCGCTTGTGATATATCGATCGAAAGTGCATAAAATAGGTAGTTTTTTGATGCCATGGCCTGCTATAATTGAGTAACTTTTTTTAAGCATTAAGAGAGCACCCCCTAAACCGCGGCATTTTGCCAAATTATGATAAAGCAGGCTTAAAGTAATCAATTTTGCCTACAGATTCTATTCAGAAACTTTTTCGATAGCTCTTGAAATAAAAAAGTTACATGCCAAAGAAGTCTCCGCAATTTTCGGTTTTTTCAAAAATTTCTTGGAAAGTAGGCCATGGATCTCGAATTTGTTATTACACAAAGTTGAGCCATCAAAAAGGTAATTTTTTTTTCAAATAAAGTTCTCAGAAAAATGCATATTTGTCGAGATATTTCCAAGTGGCCCTCCGTCAGTAGACACCCTGTATACAAATCCATAAAATGTTTATTTTTAGAGCTAATCGCTGAACTTCTTTCCTGAAATGAATAAATGAATGATGCCCCATTCTAGCCAGTTATCCAGTAGTATTTGATAATAATTATTTTCTGAGGTTGTATACTCTGTTTAATTTCAATAAGTGGTCCGGAACCTAGTAATTTTTTCGACAGAATTCCAAACATTTCTAAATTTCAAGGTTTAAATTTTTTTTAAAAAAATGGTGTAATAAAAGCTCATTTTTAAAATCGGCACTAAAGATTTTCAAATTTGCCATTAAAGGCTCAGAAATTCGAATTAAAGTAAGTCATTATTGTACGATTTTTTCTATAGGTTGGTTTATTTTTGTATACTACTTTACTCTACTCTACTTTCAAACATATACAAATCCATAAAATGTTTATTTTACGTTTTTTTGTTTCAAAGGCCTTCAAAAGCCGCTTCTTTTGACCTTTCTACCATTTTTAAAGTGCAAATCCATTTAGTGATTTTTTTATTTATTTTAGAATTATTGAAAGACTGCTAATAAACACAAAAGTAATTTATTTTTATTTTACAAAATATTGGACTCTTCTCGACAAAGGCCACCCTCTAAGATGATACATGTCCATAAATAATACTCTAATCTTTTTTCGATTTGGTGTCGCTGAAAACTTTATTTCGTTTTATACATTTAATTTCTTTACAGTAGATCGCTCAATTTGTCATTAAAAAATAATTTCTGGATTTTCTTTAATATTTTTACAGTACCGTTTTATTGTTTTGAGTTCTCTTTGTCTTGTGTTCTCAGAAGAAATATTTGAAAAAATCATATCTGCGATGGAAATTGACACAAATAAATTTACACCTATATTAAATTTGACAGTTCAGGTAATAATATAAGTATTTGGCTGACTCGGTAACACAATTGATCATCTTACTTTGAGAGAAAAAATTTAAATTGTTCATTTGGCAGGTATCCCTATCGCCCTATCGTGAACGGAACATACATTTTACAACTGTGGCTATAAGATGATGTTGGAGCACTCCAGCCACCTTATTATATGAACTTGCTGACTGGCAGGATTCTGTATGTTCTCGACCAAATTCGTTTATAGGGTCTTGGGCGGTTTTGATATACTAGATTTTTGTCCCCAAAAAATTTAGTACTTTGAGATGGCACAGAGAAAGACACCCTTTACATTTTTGTATTGGATATTCAACTGTTTTGAGGTTATTCCAGGGTAGACTTGACTTGCCAGATGCCTTTAGAATTCCTATTTCGCTCATTTTTGACACCTTGCAGAATTTTATTTCTATGATAGTGCCTGGTAGGTTTTGTTCAATTAAGAAGAATTTCCTGGGTTTCTACCATGGTATATTGTGAGTTCGACGACGTTTATTTATTTTCTTTGTAAATTTTTATTTTATTACTATAAATATAAAAGGAAACTACGTACGTTTCGGCCTCATTTCGGCCATCATCAGGTTATAAAAGTACATTCACCAATTTCATTTTTTGTTTAACACTTAAATGTCAACCTAAAAACCAAAAATACAGTTATATAATTTATGATAAAAACAATTACAATGAAAAAGTTAAAAACCAGACCTTCAACAATAATTTTAAAAACAAAAGTTAAAAGAAATACTTACATAGGTGAAGGACAAACTATGTAATAATAATTACAATAAGCGAAGTGGTAAGAAAGTAGCATTACATGGCTTGACTTTATGTTAATCTTAACAACATTTATGTGTTAAATTTTAAATTAGTAGCATGTTATAGGAATAAGAAGTGTTGAGAAATGCGGTGATCGGTTCCACATTTGGTTTATACAAAAAAGGCCGCAAGTTTTTTTTTAACTAAAAAGGGGAAGCAATTTGATTTCATACAATTAAAAAGTATATTCTCTATAGAAGGTAAAGAATAAGGTACAGACAAGAAAACCTACAGTGAAAGATGCAAAAACCCAAGTATCGGACCATTCACGATTTAATTTTATATTTTTGAAAGTTAATAATTAATAAGTTAGAACTTTAGGATATTAAGTTATAATAAATATGTGAAAGACCATCGGTGTCGGTTCTAAAGTTAATGGTGTTTTTATGTTTCTTAATATGAACCATCTCTAATACGTTTCGCTTGAGGAAATGGTTTTCTTTGCATAATATTTCAGTGTTATCAAAATCAAAACAATGGGAATCTTCAGTTGCATGTTTACTAAGTGCAGTAGAATTTTAATTTTTATTTTTAATGTCATACGTGTGTTGATATAATCTCTTATGAAGGTATTGTCTGGTCTGGCCAATATAAGTTGATGGGCAATCAAGACAATTAACTTTATAAACAATATTTGTTTGGAGATCCCTAGTTGTTTTAGGTTTATGGTTGTGTTATTTTGTGTTTTATGGGCAACCTGAATATTAAACTCTTTGAAAATTTTAGTAATAGGTTCAGAAATACCTCTAACAAATGGCATAGAGAAAAACATATTATAGGGTTACGTGAATGAGAGTCATTAGTATTATTATACATTTTGTGAATTCGTTTTTTAATAATTGAATTGAAAGAAGTCTCAGGGTAGGTAATTATTTTTTAGAAGAGTATTTTTAACTTTATTAAGATTATTAGGTCTAAAGTGGTTATGAGAAAGAGTGCGATCAATAATAAAGTTGACAAAACTTTTTTTGTAGGACTTAGGTACATTTGAGTTAAAATTTAAATATCTTTCATATCATACATTTTATTAAACCAATTTGTGGAAATCTTACCATTCTTGTCATAGATGATGGTTAGGTCTAAGAAATTCAGTGAATTATTCTTTTCTTTTTCTATTGTGAATTTTAGACGGGAATGGAAATTATTAAACGCATTAAAGGTATTCTCAAGTTCATTTTTATTAATACAAAATATGCAGTCATCAACAAATCTTATAAAATTAAGGTTTTACGTTTTACTTTACTATCTTTTATAAAAGTAAGGTTTTACTTTACTATAAAAGATTTGTTGATGACTGTTTTGCTTTTGATAACACTGAAATATTATGCGAGGAAAACGATTTCCTCATGCGAAACGTATTAGAGACGGTTCATATTATTATAATGGTTGAGATGGTTCATACTATTATATTCAATAAACATAAAAACACCATTAACTTTAGAACCAACAGCGATGGTCTTTCACATATTTATTATAACTTAATATCTTAAAGTTCTAACTTATTAATTATTAACTTTCAAAAATTATTTTGCATCTTTCACTGTAGGTTTTCCCGTCTGTACCTTATTCTTTACCTTGTATTGAGAATATACTTTTTAATTGAATGGAATCAAATTGCTTCCCCTTTTTAGTTAAAAAAAAACTTGCGGCCTTTTTTGTATAAACCAAATGTGGAACCGATCACCGCATTTCTCAACACTTCTTATTCCTATAACATGCTACTAATTTAAAATTTAACACATAAATGTTGTTAACATTATGTAGTCAAGCCATGTAATGCTACTTTCTTACCACTACGCTTATTGTAATTATTATTATATAGTTTGTCCTTCATTCTATGTAAGTATTTCTTTTAACTTTTGTTTTTAAAATAATTGTTGAAGGTCTGGTTTTTAACTTTTTCATTGCTAGAAATGTAATTGTTTTTATCATAGTTTATATAACTGTATTTTTGGTTTTTAGGTTGTCATTTAAGTGTTGAACAAAAAATGAAATTGGTGAATGTACTTTTATAACCGATGATGGCCGAAATGAGGCCGAAACGTACGTAGTTTCCTTTTATATTTATAGTAATAAAATAAAAATTTACAAACAAAATAAATAAACATCGTCGAACCCACAAGCGAAACATTCATATTAAGAAACATACATGGTTAGAAACCCAGGAAAGTCAAAAGAGGCAGCTTTTAAATGCCTTTCAAACAAATAAAGTTAAGGCGATTATCTCCAAAAACAATGATTTTAAGGATTTATAGTATATGTTTGAAAGTAGACAGCCTGTAGTTTGCGGAATTAAACCTATAACAGCGTAATGTTTCAATTTCAATGTGAGCATTAAGCAATTCGGTCGCTTTAAAAACGATAATATTCTTTATATAGACTGCAAGCGATTGTCTATAGGTTGCCCCCAGATCAGATGAGCGGTATTAGTCCATCGAGCTTGATCTAGCACGAATATTAAAATGCGGCAATGGCGCGCAGTCGGTTCATAGATGCGATGACCACACTCTTTAAATTATTTTGCATATTAAAACTTTTTTTCGATTTAAAAAAATATGTAATGTGTCCGTCGGCAGTGAAGTCCCTTTTTATAACTCGTATGGTTTATTAGCCTCGGCCTTGCAGGTTTTTCCCTGGAATTCATACATTTTAATATTGCAATGTTAGCATTCAAATTTATAAACCAACATTAAAATATATACAAAATGTTTGCATGGATCGATGGATGGGTGTTAGAAATAAAAATACCAATTTCGTATATGGACCACGTAACAACTTTTAGTCACTACATTTTCGGTAATTTTAAGAAAAACAAAAACGATCGTCGCATTCAAATTCAAGCGTTGGAGACACAAATACTGTTTTTAATAATTTTTCTTATTTGAGATACAAAAATTAGTAGCCGCAATATTCGGCTAAAAGAACATAAAGGCCTTTTTAATAACCTCTCTTACCTATTTAAAATTTCAAATTTTCCACAATCACCTCTTCTGTTATTTAATTCTTGAGATTGATGTTCCACTCCCATCTTCTCTGATCAATCGTGTATAGCCTGGCTGGGTTTTCCGAATAATTTATTATTGACTGTACCACTAAATTCAGCTAAATATCAAAGATCGGTAGCGGAGAAGCGATAGAAAGTGGTGTAGGCGGGAAATAAATCAGGAATAGGTACTTGTCCCGGAGGGCTAACCCGATAGGAACGACGTCCTTTCTCGGCAAGAAACGGGACTGGTCTACCAGGATTTACGGGGGTTTGTATAACGGCCCGGCCCCTTCACTGGGAAACAGAATAGGTATTAGGACCGCATCGTCAGACTCCAGAATTTTAATTTTAGTATGTTTAATACTTTGCCTTGGTAAGGCACACAATAAAATACAATAAGAATGTAATACAAATCAAACGAAACATTGTGTCGAACGACTAAAATAATTTACTTATATTATATTATTCCGTCAGAAAATCATTTTTATATTAACTACGTCACCTATAAAATAGTTATTTATGTACCAAGGCACTGAAGTTCAACTTTTTATGACTCATGTGGAATTTAGTTGCCGAGGCCTCTGGCCGAGGCAAATAAACCACATGAGTCATAAAAAGAACTTCAGTGCCGAGGTACCTACATATTATATATTTTTTTGAAATCGGAAAAAAAATGTTTTATTAGGCAAGAAAATAATAATAAGGGATCACCCGTCCATGAACCGACTACGCGCGGCGTTGCTTGACTTTGACGATCGCTCTACCTAGGTCACGTATGATGAGACACGGCACCTTCTGACAGAAAAACCAAACTGCTGCTTCTTGTGCAGCCTAAACAACAAATCTATTGATATTCAAATTTACTAAAATATGTATACTGAAGGATTGCGCTTCTATAGGAAACAATTTCGCAATGTGTACGAAAAGTTAAATGGTCCTTTATCGGCCGGGTTTTGAATATTTGGTCACTTTTGACGGGCGATTTCTCCGCGCCTGACGTTTGATGTTTACATCTCGCCAAGGCCTACTTATTGAAAAAATCGTACAATAATGGGCTACATTATTGTACGATTTCTGTGCTTTTAATGACGATTTTGGGACCCTTTACTCCCGATTTCAAGAAAACCAATTTATTTGTTGAATTACAAAAGGATTGTCCGGAATTAAAAAAATCTGTACGGAGAACAAGTCGAACCCGCTGCCGCGGGTTTTATTTTAACTAATTTTAATAACAAAATGTTATTAAGAAAACTTGTTCAGAATGAAAAACTGAGTAGATCCGCAAAATTTCAAAAAGGTAGATTTTTAGATTTATCTCCCACTTTTTTCTTAGAAGAGTGTCCTTTTTGGAGATTTCACGTAAAATTTTTATTTTTTCACGATGATCAAGTTTCGTAAGAATTAATATTTTGACGTGAAAGAAAGAAACATTTCTAAGAAAAAAGTGGTAGAGAAAGGCGAAAAAGCTAAAAATCAAAGTATGCCTAGACTTTAGAAATTTTGCAATTCTACTCAGTTTTTCATTCTGAATAACTTTTCTTAATAACATTTTGTCGTAAAAACATCCCTAATAGGGTTTCTTGAAAATTAGCTATTTTAAAAAATCATAACAGGAGGTGAAACAATTACCCATCCAAATACCATCGCCTATGAGATACTTTCCCTTGGGACTACCAATAAAAAATAGAGACCATTTGTTTTCCTTGTCCTTCATATAGTTCTGAGGTGTCCAGTATCAAATTGGGACACACTGTTTGTAATTGCAATTTCTGGCTCCCTTGATGGCAAGAGAAAGTTTACTAATTAAGAAGAAATGTTCAATTCGAAACGAGGAATACTATTGTTAAAATTTTTCATTAATAGATGCCTATTGAAATTTCATTGAAATTCATAAATTTGTCCGAATTTTAGAGAAACATTCCATATTATATTAGTTTGCAATTTTCCCGAGGTGTTCTTTACAACAAAACAAATAATTTTTCTTAATAATTTAATTTTCTATTGCCATCAAAGGAGCTAGAAATTACAATTTTCCTCGCTTTTATAAAACACCCTGCATAAAATTTGGAATCACCATGAAATGTATTTTTTCTGTTATTTAAAATATTTTTTCTGGAAAATAACGAAATTAATCGGGATGGTCACTATAACGTGACCACCTTGTACATCATTAATTAGAGTCTGACATAATACGTTAACTTTAGAAAAATGATAACACAATCTTGATTGGGAGGATTCATTTATTTATTATGTATTTGGAAATTATTTACTAATTAATTAATACTAAGAAAGTCTATTAGAGAAATTTATCTAAAATTAATTTCATAATGATTATAGATGCAAGGACGGATAGGGAGCAAGTTTTCTGGGAGAGGGTAAGTCACGTTTTTTAAGAAAATGCGAAAATTTCGTGTTTATTTATGTTTTTGGCTCTTTTTTCTGAAATTTTCCGTCTGGGAGAGGAAATAATTACCCAACGGGGGTAAGAGGTAACGACCTCTTCCCCCATAGATTCGCCCCTGTATACAGTGTGGATAGAAATTGTGGAATATTGCTTAGGTATATTTCTTAAAATATTCCTCATATGAAAAACTTGTTTTAATAAAAGTGTTAGGGGAAATTATTTCCCGTTTAGTGATATCAAGCAATCTTTCGTAGAACAAAAAATGTGGTTGCCATGGTAACCGACTTGATTTTTTAAACGGTATCATATACGTTTTTTGGTGAAAATTGATACATTGGAACTTTTTGAATACGATACAATACAATTTTAATGGGGTCGCATAAGAAAAAAATACAAAAAAAATTAAGTTTTCTATTATGCTATTATGCAATGTTTATCAAAATAATTATTAACATCAAGTTAGCCATGCCAAAATCAGAAAAATGGGAAACTGTCACTAGCTGTCAGTTGCTTGTAATTGTGTGCATTGTTACACTAAACGTACTTTTTTTACTCAATTTATCTGTGTACTTAAGTACTTAGTAAGTTATAATGGCGCTTGAATTAAGTAAAGCGGAAAGAATACAGGATACAGGTTAACATACTAAGTACTGAAGTAGGTACACAGAAATTGAGTAAAAAAGTACGTTTAGTGTAACAATGTAGGTACACAGCTAGTGACAGTTTCGCATTGTTCTGATTTTGGCATGGCTAATTTGATGTTAATAATTATTTTGATAAACATTGTCAATAGCATAATAGAAAACTTATTTTTTTGTATTTTTTTCTTATGCGACCCCATTAAAATTGTATTGTATCGTATTCAGAAAGTTCCAATGTATCAATTTTCACAAAAAAAAAGTATATGGTGCCATTTAAAAAAATTAAGTCGGTTACCATGGCAACCACATTTTTTGTGCTACGAAAGATTGCTTGATATCACTAAACGGGAAATAATTTCCCCTAACACTTTATTAAAACATGTTTTTGTTATGAGGAATATTTTAAAGAATATAAGCAATATCAATCATCAATATTTATAAATATAAGCAATATCAACAATCAATATTTGGAAAACTAGAGATGTGTTACTTCTAATGTACAGGTTGTGCTATCTAGCTCCCCCTCCTTCCCCCGCAAATATCATTCTCTATCTTTTTTAGAAAAAAAATATAGATTCAAATTCGGTTGTGCCAGCACGTGCTAAAAATAAACCGACTAGGTGGGCTAGATTGTGCTACATGTGTGCAATGCGTGATAATTTTTTGGCGAAGAAAAAACATGCGAAGGGGGCAGGTTATTGGAGCTGCAATATACACCAAACTTGGTAACAGTGACAAATGAGGCTATCCACGCTAACGTAAATGTATAAAGTTCACCCAAACATTTTGTGGAAATTCACCCACTTGTAAAAAGTTTGGAAAATGTTTACAAGAAGAGGTATCAGTAAGGTGGAAACAGAAATAACAAAAACATTTTCTAAGAAATATCAGATAGCAGAAAACTGTCTATTTAGAGACACCAAAATGTAGTTAAGAAATTTGCATCTCTCCATCACCCGAGGCCAAGAAGTACGATTTTTTTTAAATTGACCTACAAACTCAATTATCCTGTTGTTTCAATACAGGATTGCAGCTTGATGGACAATTTTTACCTGTTTATTTGCTTTATGTATATACAGTGTGTCCCAGCAGAAAGACCAACCCATTAACCAGAGATTTTTGACGTCCATATATGGTGATTTAACACTTACCTATAGGCCAAAAGTAACCCTCTTAAAAGATAGCTTTGAATCTAAAAAATTGGACTTTGATTCTATTTTTGAAAATTTTAGAGATGTCGAGTTGAGATTTGGTAGAAGTTATTACTCCAGTGATAAATTTAAATTTTAAAAAAATATTTATAATTAGGTAATTATACTACTATTATAAATATCGACCTGACATCAATATTTTTTTGCTTTTGAATTATAAATCTTGAAGAAGTCTCTATGAATGTTCTGTGAATAGCCCTGTAGATATTGATTACGTGTATGATAATAATTTGGCTTCGACCAGGGTCCAGAGAAGCGTTTCAGCAGTCCCGTAAAGTGCCGAAGCAAGATATCGGGAGGTAGAGGTATCAATAATACGCAATCGGGATTCAGGTCACGCTGGCTCCATCAGTTGAACCATACTGAATGCCATGAATATAAGATAGCAATGATATTTTAACATCGCGAACTTTTGAAATACGATACATGTCTCGTGGTCACAACAGCTCCGCATCAGTATTCATCTCTTGTTCACCATCCTTCTCAGGATGGGTCACACACTTTGTAAATCTTGCAAAGCCGCATAAAAGGGCCAACAGTTCCTTCAGAACAAGATGCTTCTTTCACGGACACTATAATTAATTTAAATTAATGGGGTAGCGAACTATTAAAAGTGTGATATGCTATTAAACAATATTTAAGAAAAGCTTTTCTTCGGAACAATTTGTAGAGGTGCAGTAGTGCATCATTAGTAAAATATTTTTTGTCAGATGCGCTATTTTAGTTACATTATGGAAACAGTTATTTTGTTTCCACCCAGGTCGGATAACTTTCGGTCCTATCTCTCTTTGGTAAGAGTTCTATTATACAATGCATTTTCTGAAATACCCATACATTTAGCAGCACAAGAAGATGTCACAATTTGATTTTAAGGTTAACGATTAGGTACAACAGCAAATTCCATAAGTGTATATACCTAGGTTGTAATTTAATAGAATTTAATTTAATTTATTTAGTTATTTATTTATATAAAATACATTAACCGATTTGATGGTGTGTGCCTTTGTTGGTCCTTTATGTTTATTTAATTATGTAAAAAGTGTATAATGTAGCTATTGTCAAATTTTTGGTTGCTAAGAGCTTTTATTTGTGACGTTATATCGGCGGACTGCTCAGGTTGTGTTGAAGAAGAATTAAGAGGTGGTTCAGTTACTAAAGTATTTTGGTTTTTACTCAAAAGGTTGTGGGCGTCATCTGCGTAGATACAGAAGAAAATGAAATAGAAATCGTAATTGCGTCACATTATATTCAGTGCGCTTTATATAAAAACCAGCTACCAATGAAATCACTACTTCCACATGACTCCTTTTAAAATACCGGCATATGTTCAGTTTTTTAGACTATTATACACTAGTAGCCATTCTCATTTACTTTGTTCCAGCAAAATAATGCCAAAATTGTATTTCTTGACACCAAAGACATAGAAAACGACATATCACCCGCTATTTTCAAATCAACCCCTTTGCAACCTTTCTCAATCACCACCTTTCCATAATAATGCCAAAAATGCCCGCTAGTAACAAAAACTAGTGTAATGCGAGAAACTAAATAATCGAGGGAACGGACTAAGTGATTTAAGTCAAAAGGCCGCTTAGTTCGCACCGCTGGGGAGGTCTAATACGGCTCTCACTGACTTCAGACATCTATATTAGAAGAATTACGCGTAGTGTCCACGGAAATTTAGGAAAAGATTGTTAAACGAAGAAACAATGTTAAGGTAAAAAAATCGTAAATTTAAAAAATAGAGGGATAAAAATTAGATTTGGTGACATACAGCCAAAGCCAAATTTAATGAAACTTTTGTTCAAAATCTCGATTAAAAAAAACAGGTACTTTGGCGCAAGAAGCACTATTTAATTTGATTAAGGATGTATAGATCTTAATTATTATTTAGGATGGAAGGTAGAAAAAATACAGAAAATTGATCAGCTGTTATTAACATTAAATAAGTTACGATTAAATATGCCTCACTTATATTTAGCACAGAGATTTGCAGTCTCACAAGTTTCAGGTTTTTTATATGGGGGATTTTCAAACAGTTATTAGAAAATAAGACTTTTATCACGAAATGTTAGTACCTAATGACCATAGAGGGAGTAGCAAAAAATGGTCAGTTCTTATTTCCATCGTCCGGTTTGACTGGAAGTGGGTATTACTTTGACAATTATGTTTTTTTTTAATCTGGACATTTCAAAAATTTTACAGAAAATTTCTTGAGCATTTTCCGATTTTTATTTCGTCGCAAAAAGACCCAAAAGGAACAATCTTATTCTTTTTGTATAGATCAATCTCAATCAGATATTTTTGACGGACGCGTAAGGGATGTATGAGTATAGAGATAGAGTATACTGATTTTTTTGTATAAATCAATGTCAGTCTCAAATATATTTTTGGAGGACACATAGGGGATGTAGGAGTAGGTATAGAAAAAACATGTAGGTAGGGATGCCGTGGGTAACGACAGTGGCATCGCAAAGAATCCAAGAAAAATTATTACTTTTGTGTGTAAATCAATCTCAATCTTAAAGATATTTTTGGGAGACGCATAGGGGATGTAGTAATATAGAAAAAAGCTGTAGGATGTGCCGTGACAAACGACAGTGGCCTCGCAAAAAAATCCCAAAAATCTTATTTTTGTATAAATCAATGTTAATCTCAAAGATCTTTTTGGAAGACGCATAGGGAATGTAGTAATACAGTGTGGATAGAAATTGTGAAATATTGCTTATATTTCTTAAAATATTCATCATATCAAAAACATGTTTTAATAAAAGTGTTAAGGGAAATTATTTCCCGTTTAGTGATATCAAGCAATCTTTCGTAGCACAAAAAATGTGGTTGCCATGGTAACTGACTTATTTTTTTTAAATGGCACCATATACGTTTTTTGGTGAAAATTAATACAATGGAACTTTCTGAATACGATACAATACAATTTTAATGTGGTCGCATAAGAAAAAAATACAAAAAAATTATGTTTTATATTATCCTATTGACAATATTTATCAAAATAATTATTAACATCAAGTTAGCCATGCCAAAATCAGAACAATGCGGAACTGTCACTAGCTGTCAGTAGCTTCTAATTGTGTGCATTGTTACAGTAAACGTACTTTTTTTACTCAATTTTCTGTGTACTTAAGTACTTAGTATGTTAACCTGTATTCTTTCCGTTTCACTTAATTCAAGCGCCATTATAACAAAAATGCAGATTGTATTTTTTACTATTATGACATTAGATCATAGTATACAATAAAAAAAAATAAAATCTGAATTTTCGTTGATAATTAAAAAAAAATTGTGTGGGATTTCAATCTACGATGAAAAAAATGAATTTTCTTAGGTACGCGCCTTTACCCACTCGGCTATACCCACTTCTGTAAATTCTTTCCATGAGTTTGCTCATATCTTAAATAACCTGAAATTGTTTGCACTTTTAGCATTAACTTTTGACAATGTTCTGCACCACGGGCTGCATCGTCAAGTGCAAAAGCCTACTTAAGTTTCTCATGGACTGATTCTAAAGCTTTTCTGGCCTAGCTTTCCCGAATAAAAGAAGGAAATAGAAGACGTCGAGAGCATTGTATACAATCGAGTTAGGATAGGTACAGTAAAAGCACTCGCGCAATTACCTGTTCACCACGTAATACTGCCTACTCACTAAGTAAAAGCCCATACTGCCAGAAAATTAAAGAAATTCTCGGAAAAGCAAACAAATCAAAACAAACCAATTTTCTTTTGCGGATACCTCGATCGATTTCTATAACTAAAATCGTGGCGTAAATAAAACCACGTGTTCCGCAAGCCTAGCAACAGGGGCGTACTCGATCGCAAAAGTATATATACGCGGTTCTATCTTGTTGTTTTCAGCTATTTATTTAATTCGACTCACTCCCCGGCGCGTACCAAATCGGAAAATGGCTCAAACGACGGAACGGCTTTTCCGCTTCTGGCGCTCTTGAATAGCGATGTGGCACTTATTTTTTGCGGCCCCAGGCGAAATTTGGACTTAAAATATCGAAAACTGCGCTCGCTAGCCGTGACCAAAGAAAAGCATTACATACATATTACATTTTTTGAGAAGCGAGGGCGACTATAAACACCTAGGAGGTCCGGCAGGACCGGACTAAGCGTTAATAACAAGAATGCGGAGATTTCGAGCCATATTTCTACGCCCCGGCCAATTGCTTTAGAGCGACTTAATCAACGATAAACCGCATCAAGTCGTCCTAAAGCAGTTGACGGGGATCTATCGGCACTGAGATTTATATCCCGGGCGACGCCTTAGAACGACATGATTGATGACAAACCGCTTCAATTTGTCCCAAAACAATTGACCGGGATCTATCGGCATTGAGATTGTGGACTCGCTATTATACGTGACGGTAGCGCCTCTTATTATTCTTCACTCAACGATCCGACGTATATACAAATCGGTATACCTACGTCTTGTGCTCTCATTGGCGAGTTGAGTCAAGTGACTTCTTTGGACGTATATTTATCTCCATACACGTCCGAAGTAAACTTATTTAGATATGTCGAAATTGCATTTTTCTCGAGTATAATAATAATAAAGTAACTTTATTTGCATCGTAATATACAATACAACAAAAACCGAGGCGAAGTCTAGCTACAGCTACTCTACTTAACCTCACACATAATAATAATAGTTGGTGACACAAAATGATAAAAAAAAGAATTAAATTTATAACAGGAGTTATCCTTGCAATAAGGTAGTATGCCCTCCTTTTTGGAGAAAGGCGCTGTCGTATGAAAAAAAGAAGGGAGCATTCGCACCATATTGTGACAGTTTGGCAGAGATGCGTGCTGCTGTATGAAAAGAATAATTCACGCGGGTATGTCCCCTTCTTTTTTCATACAGCAGCGTCCATCGTTGCCGATTACCACAATAAGGGATATATGCCCTCTTCTTTTTTCATATGGCAGCGCCCATCATTGCCAACTGCCGCCATAAGGAGTGTATGCCCCCTTCTATTTTAATAACGCAGTGCCCATTGTTGCCGAGTGCCCTATAAGAATTGTATGTCCCTTCTTTTTTCATACGGCAGCGCCCATCGTTTCCGTATGCCCTGTAAGGGGCGCATGCCCCTTTCTTTTTTCATACGGCAGCTCCCATCGTTGCCGAATGCCATCAGAGGGGCGCATATGCCCCCTCCTTTTTTCATACGGCAGCGCCCATCGTTGCTACAACTGCTACTATGACAATGATGGGCGTTGCCCATCGTTGCTGAGTGCAACTATAATAGCAATGGGCGCTGCCGTATGAAAATAGAAGGGGGCATGCGCCCCTCTCGTGGCAGATTGCCACGATGGGCGCTGTCATATGAAAAAAGAAGGGGGCATACGCCCCTTACAGGGCATTCGGCAACAGTGATTGCTTCTATATGAAAACAAAATAAGCATATATATATATACAGTGCTATTCATAAAGTTTGCACCAAATGGGAAAAATTTGTATTACTCTATTTTTTGAAAATCTGATTTTGGGATATGTTGGCACATGTTTTGCTTACACTATTGCGCCTAAAGAGGGTCGTGACGTCACAGCCCTTGCCTGTCAAATTTGACATTTAAAATGAAAAATTGGGAAAATCAGGTTTGCCTTGAAAATATCGGAAAAAGTTATTAACGAAATGTGTTTTTATTGTATTATTTTGCCCACATGCAAATTTTCAGAAGGATATCAGAATATTCGTGTTTCTTAATTGATATTCCTGGAATTGAAACTGAATCCATAAAATTCGGTACAAAACTGTCCCTTATAATTTTGTTTCACTGTATTTCAAAATATGGATGTATTTTATGTAAAAATATTACAACACTGGCCCAGGGAATAGACTCATCTTAAAATGAAAGAGTCTTTGCACCAAGATTGCGTTCTTACACAATAGCTATTTTAAAAAATCTAATGTTTCTCCTTAACTTTGCATTGAAATTTATTTGTATTGTTATGATTTAGTAAGATTGCAGCCACTAAATAAGTTTCTTCGGTTATTTGCGGGAAAAAATATCGAGTACCGATTTGAAGATAAATAATTAAGAAAAAACGAACATCGTGATATCCTTCTGAAAATTTGCATAGGTGTACAATAATGCAATACAGACACATTTTCTTAATAACTTTTTCCCATATTTTCAAGGAAAACGGGATTTTTTCCAATTTTTTATTTTAAATGTCAAATTTGACAGGCATGGGCTGTGACTGCACGACCCTCTTTAGGCGCAATAGTGTAAACATAACATGCACAAACATATCCAAAAATCAGATTTTCGAAAAATGTAATAATACAAATTTTTCCCATTTGGTGCAAACTTTATGAATAGCACTGTATATATATATATGATTATATTATATATATATATACTGATGATTGCCAAATAGCATGAAACACGTGTATGCGGTTACTAGTTTTTTCTTTTTGTTAACTTTGAGTGCTTGCCCATTATCACCTTTTCTTGTAATTGTTACATTTACACTCGCTAATCTTACATCCTTATTGTCATTGTATCTTGGGTTATGAAGATTTCCACGCAGGTCGCTTTAGCAGCCTCCGTGGCGATGTTAGTACAAGCCCCAAAATAGGGGATGTGCTGACTGAAGCTGCAAATGTGCTGTTGGCTCCTGCCTGGACTTCATTTGTTGCTTCCCAAATCATGCCTATCTTTTGATTTGGTTAATGTTACACCGTACTGATGATTGCCAAATAGCATGAAACACGTGTATGCGGTTACTAGTTTTTTCTTTTTGTTAACTTTGAGTGCTTGCCCATTATCACCTTTTCTTGTAATTGTTACATTTACACTCGCTAATCTTACATCCTTATTATATATATATATATATATAATAAGGATGTAAGTACGGTGTAACATTAACCAAATCAAAAGATAGGCATGATTTGGGAAGCAACAAATGAAGTCCAGGCAGGAGCCAACAGCACATAATATATATATAATATATATATATAATATATATATATATATAATATATATATATATATATAATATATATATATATATATATATATATATATATATATAATAAGGATGTAAGATTAGCGAGTGTAAATGTAACAATTACAAGAAAAGGTGATAATGGGCAAGCACTCAAAGTTAACAAAAAGAAAAACTAGTAACCGCATACACGTGTTTCATGCTATTTGGCAATCATCAGTACGGTGTAACATTAACCAAATCAAAAGATAGGCATGATTTGGGAAGCAACAAATGAAGTCCAGGCAGGAGCCAACAGCACATTTGCAGCTTCAGTCAGCACATCCCCTATTTTGGGGCTTGTACTAACATCGCCACGGAGGCTGCTAAAGCGACCTGCGTGGAAATCTTCATAACCCAAGATACAATGACAATAAGGATGTAAGATTAGCGAGTGTAAATGTAACAATTACAAGAAAAGGTGATAATGGGCAAACACTCAAAGTTAACAAAAAGAAAAAACTAGTAACCGCATACACGTGTTTCATGCTATTTGGCAATCATCAGTACGGTGTAACATTAACCAAATCAAAAGATAGGCATGATTTGGGAAGCAACAAATGAAGTCCAGGCAGGAGCCAGCAGCACATTTGCAGCTTCAGTCAGCACATCCCCTATTTGCCTATAATAGGGAGATTTTGTAAAAAACACATTTTTGTGCGATGGAATCAATAGCGTGCTACCATTTCGTGTGGCATAACTGTGGCTTTCACTTGTATGTCTAAAGTTCTGTTTATTTCTATATACGTATAGTACACATTTCAGAATAAACACCGATGGTACAGTTAGTATTCGTTTATTTTTAAAGATACTTCGGCATGATTCTCTTGGCTGTAGGTCGAATATTAAACGAATGAGCCTCTTCTGGCTGACAAATACTCTATGAGCACGAGAGTTTATTCCCCACAGCACTACGTTGTTTGATATATGTGCATAGGCCAGTGCATAATACATGTTTATCAAGTCTTTTGTTATCATGAAATTTTTCATTTGGAGAATTGCATAATATGCTGAGTTCAGCTTGGAACACACGGAATTTATGTGTTCGTCCCAGCTCAACGCCCCGTCGAGCCAAGTGCCCAGAAATTTTGTGTTATGTGACAGCGATATACCGGCCTCTTCCGCAAAAGATGGTATTAACTTTTTATGGATGTGGAAATTCATATACACAGTCTTTTTAGAATTCAATATGAGCTGATTTCTTTGGCACCATGAGTCAGTTTCATCCATTGATTGCTTTAGGTTCGACGACAAGGCATCAGAGGTAGGTGCTGAGATGGTGATAGTAGTGTCATCTGCAAAGATCGTTACCATTCCATTCGATATATGTGATGGTAAATCATTTACATATAGTGTAAAGAGAAGTGGACCCAGGACCGAGCCCTGCGGGACACCCAGCCCAACATCCCGTCCCCCGGTTATAACACCCCCATACTTTACCTTCATGCTTGTACCAAATACGTAAGAAATTAACCATGAAAGCAAATTTCCACGTATACCTAATTTAAAGAGTTTTTCACTGAGAAAAACAACATTAATCGTGTCGAACGCACAAGAAAAATGAAGGAATATAGAAAGTACAAATTTATTTTTGTCCAGTTCCTGATAAATGAAGTTTAGGAGTTGGTAAGATGCGCTCTCAATTGATCTGTTCCTTCTGAAGCCATGTTGACAAGGAGTAATCAGCATGAATTTTTCAAGATACTCAACAAGAATATTTGCTACGAGTTTTTCAATTACTTTTGAAATTACACTTAAAAGGGATATTTGTCTATAGGTTTCAACATTGGTGCGCCCTTCCTTCTTATGCACTGGCACAACACAGGCGACTTTCAGTGCTTCTGGAAAAACTCCTTGCTGTATCGATTTGTTTAAGATCAGTGCAAGTGGCATACATAGGCTATCTTTTACCGTCTTTAATATTTGTACATTTATATCGTCTAGCCCCGTTGATTTTTTATAATTTCATTTCTTATTAGGCTAGGTTCTACATGAGGAAGATAGACAGGCTGCAAGAACATTTTAGATGATGTACAAGGCAATGATAAGTTTTGTCCAAAGTGTTGGTCTAGTTTAACTTTTGTTGCTGAACTGAAATGATCAAGAAAGGTGTCGGCAACATCCTCAGGTCTGGTGATTTCCCTATTGTCCCGGATAAGTTTAATGTCAGGTCTACTTACAGCTTTCCTTCCCATTTCCCAGTTAATTATACGCCATGTTTCGCGAGATTTGTTGCTTGCGTTTTGTATTTTTTGGAAATAATAAGCAGATTTGGCATTTCGGATATTATTTTTATACTGTCGGTGAAGACCTTTGTAGAGCTCCTTTATCTCACCATCACCCAGTGCACAGGCCAGCCAGAACAAGCTCTCTAACTGATTACGCTCTTTTCTTAGAGATTCCGTATACCAGCCATTTTTACTGCGAGTTTTAGACTTACTATTTCGGATAACGGTTGGACAACTTGAATTTAAGCAGCACGTTAAGATCTCAGAAAATTTATGGTAAAGGGCATTTACATTAAGTATGCCTCTCAAACAGTGGTCCCAATTTACATTTTTAATATAATTAACAAATTTTTGTATGTTTGTTTCCGTCTTTTGTCTATAAACAATTTTCAGATTTTTTTCACCTCTGTCGGCGTTTTCAGTGCTATCTAAATCCACACAAAAAATCTCGGCAGAATGATCAGAAATATGAGGATTTACTATTTCTGTGTTATACTTATTTGAAGGGATATTCGTGATAATGTAATCTATTTTACTCATTGAAGTATGGCCATTACAGTTTGTAAATATTCTTGTGGGTATTTGTGAGGTTACATGCAGTAGATAAGACTCCAAAATGTCGCACAATATCTTTTTATCAGGGTACTCCTTATTTAAGTCAATATTTAGGTCACCACAGAGAATCATCTTTTGTGAAGTAGCCCTAAACATATTATTCAACAATCGTGTTATAGTGTTAAAACATATGGAAACGTTTCCATTGCAAGGCCGATACATACAAATAACAGCCACGTTTTTCTCACAAATAATACCACACAGTTCTATAATATGTCCCTCAACACTAAAATTTGTGATCCGAAGGTCACGCACGTCACAAATCGTGTTTCTACAAAAAAAAATACCTACCCCACCATGAATAGATGAGGTTTTTCCAAAATGTGAGGTCAGATAAAAGTTCGATAAAGCTATATGCTTTATGTTGTCATTTCGCAGCCAGTGCTCACTCAGGCATAAGATATCTATCTTTTCTAAGTCGAGATATATTTCAATTTCATGTATTTTATTCAACAGACTTTGTACATTTAAGTGACAAACTTTTAATTTACGCGGGCCTACAGGTACTTGGACAATGGAGACACGGTTCTCCCTAAAAAAGACTGTGCACTATCTCTCAGTGAAAAATCATTTCTACTTTGCATATTTTTATCTGACTTAATGAAGATTAGGTTTTTGTGGAGAGTTATCTCATTTGTAATTACATTATAAATTTTTGAACAAAATACTGTACGACTGACAGGCCTATTTTGCAAATAGTTGTTCACTTCAATAAAGTTTAATTCACTAGCTAGGCAGGTATTTAATCTATATATAAAGTCACATAACTTTCTATTGAATCTCTCTATAAAGTAATTTGCCTTGTTGCCTGTTAAAGGGACACTAGTTATGGATATGTTTTTATGTGAACAGGTTTTTACTTGATCACATATATTTATAAACCTTGGGTACTTAATACTATGTGAAAAATTATTCGAACCTGCTTTTATTATGACATGGTCCTTACATGTATAGTCTTTCGTCAGCGGGATGAGGTGCTCAATTACTTGTTCATACGATGCTCCAGGTTTAAAGATGTACTCAACCATAATTGTGTCAGTTTTTTTGGCCAAAGACCAATTTACATTTTTCCCGAAATCGTCACTTAGTATTAAAACTTTTTTTGTTTTCTTATCTATCCCACCTCGTATGTTGGTAGACATAGGAATCAATTTCGGTTCAGTGTCGGCAGCGTTTTTACGTTTGCAGGTTGTTTTTTCCATCTGTGGCATTGGGATTGGGCTCGCCCGTTTTTCTGTTTGTATTTCCATATCACAGAGTTTTGTTATGGAAGTTTGCGTGCTTATACAAGTTACCGATTTTTGTTCCTTACTTAAGCGGGCAATTGATTTCTTAAGCTCGTTTATATATCCATTGAGTTCAGTAACGACTTTTTGCTGGTTTTCCAGCTGGATATTAAATTCCTCCTCCCTTGCCGACCGGACTTTATTTTAGACGACCGTCTTGCACGGCAGTCGCGAACGCATTTTTTTGTGCGTCATTTCTGCGTTTTGATTTCTCTGCCTATACCATCTTGCCTGAGCTGTTCTAAAAATGTCAGAAAATAAAACTAACATCCTAACATAGGTAGTGTTAGGTATGTACATACTTTTCTGTAAAAACTAAGTAGGTAGTTACGCAGGTGAGAAAATGGTTTTACAAAATAACAAGATATTTATTGTATATAGGTACTTACTTTTTACGGCATAATTTATTTACCCCATAACGTTTTCTTTTGGTTCCCATTTTTTTTCAATCACGACACTATTTCCAACAAGCAACCACAAATAAAATAATATCGCTACATTCAGTCAAGTAAAAACATTTGCTTACTTTTTATTTATACGCCCCGATGTGTTCCGACTGTTACCTGGGCGGAACCAATTCTTACTGCAACAGATGGCGGTATCTTACGGGAACGATTTTCGGCATTTTTAAAAAATCGCCCAGGCGTTAATTATGGACGAATTTTTCTGATTTTTTTTTTATCAATTTGGAATTACATATTTTAGTGCAAGAATATACTTTTTTCTATTTTGGTGCAGAAATTAGAAAGTCCAAATTTTGAATATTTTTTTAATTGCAAAACCTAAAAATTTTTGAAAAGTTTTTATATTCATGCACTAGACCATAGTTTTTTGCGTATCGTCACAAAATTTCAGCAATTTATAATTATAACTAAGTTAGATACAGGTTTTTAAAAAAAGGTCTGCAAATTGCTACCGGGAATGGCCTCTTAAAAGACCTATCTCAGAAATTAGTAACGTTACTGGCGCTCACGTCGAATGCAGACCTTTTCAAAAATTCAGCTCCGTAATATTATTCGTTTTGATGACAGACTAGAAATAAGAATAATTTCATTGTCTATAAAAACATCCAGATTTAACAGAAAACAGCCTGTTGATATAGTTGGTATAGTTATAAAATTGGTTATGTGTTAATTACCTACTTTGTTCCTTTTTTGTTCAAAAGTTAATAAGTCTTTATTATGAAGTATTTTTCCATGGAATATTTACCTATATCAAATATTTTCTGTAACGAGAGATTCCACTCGTTGCATTACTATAATATACTTGTGGCTCACTGCTCCGACAATCGCCTTAAATTTCTTTAAACATCTACTAGATATCATAGGAGGATGGAGATGCGACGAATATAATTAAAAAATTGATCGACTTACCTGTAAGGATAATCAATTTTAATTATTATAGCGTCGTAGTCCTTCTATGATCTAATAACCCAGCCCTCCCTTGGCCCTCGGCGATTGTTAGCTCGCTCAAAAATGAACTGATTACATCGGGTTTATCGGGGGCCGGCTGGCGTTTTTTGTTTTGAACCGTATGCCTGACTCATATAAAAGTATTACCTACCAGAGATCATAGAAGAACTACGACGCTCGAATAATTAAAATTGATCATCCTTACAGGTAAGTCGATCAATTTTTTAATTATACGGACTTACCTCTTTGCAATAATTACTCCAATCAATTACCGTTCCAAAAGATATCTCTTTTTAAAAACCTGTATCGTGGATGTGGGGTCAATAAAAAATAGCCAACAAATAGGCCTATTTTATCTATTGTCAATTTACAATCAGAAAAGGTTTTTTTCGCGCACTAAGACAAAAACAACATCGTTTTTTCCCTTTTTTTTGCTTTTAACAATTTTTCCGCATCTAAATTTTAAATTGGATTTATTCGACAAAATGGTTTTACCACATTTTCCGCAAACTATGTTGTCCTTCAAAACCCAAAATTAATTAAAAACGCGATAAAATTATAGATGTCAAAGGCGATACGAAAATACTTTTGCATGTTTATCCTCTTTTTTCTATGTTCAAAAAACTCACAGGGAAAATTGCAGGAAAATCAACAAAAATTAATTAAACAATCGAATTTTGAATTCAAAATTTGAAAGTTGGCCTTGGCGCCAAGCAGTGTCACCAACCAAACATTCAAGACAAAAATATTCAGTGTTCAGTGAAACAGAATTTACGAAGAAGAAAATAAAATGTCAATTCTATACGTAATTTATAATTTACTATAAAATAATAAAAAAAACACATTGACTGCATGCATTATTATAATAGACCGCAATAATTACTCCAATCAGATCAGATGAAACGTTTTTCAAATGCATGCCAATCATATATATGAATATAAATGCCATGAATGTGCCAATGAAGAGAATTTTAGGCGCCGCCCACGTGCAGAAGGGTGCGCATTTACATTTTTCGTTTGTATGAAAAATCGATGTCTCTGAACGATTTTCAAACGCATGCCATCGACATATGTTATTGGTAATGAAAAAAAAAAAAAGATGAGATTAACTATTGGCATTGGCATGCAGTTTTGGGATGCATAAAATATTTGCCGGCATCCAAATATATAACAAAAAAGTTCAAGTATCCTGAACGATTTCAAAATGCATGCCAATTAGTTTTATGATAAATTTGCATTACCAAACGACGATTTACCGATTGGCATGCAGTTCTGTATTGCAGAACATTATCAAAAGGCAGTTCTAAAAATGCAAAAAAATTCAGGTATCTTCGAACGATTTTAAAATGCATGCCAATATTCTTATGATAAACTTGCACTATCAAACGACGATTTACCGATTGGCATGCAGTTCTGTAGTGCAGAACATTATCAAAAGGTATTACTAAAAATGCAAAAAATTGCAGGTATCTTCAAACGATTTTAAAATGCATGCCAATCTTCTAATGATAAATTCGCACTACCAAACGACGATTTACCGATTGGCATGCAGTTCTGTAGTGAATCATTAAAAGCTAGCGCGAAAATGCAAAAAATTGCAGGTATCTTCGAACTATTTTAAAATGGATGCCAATATTCTTATGATAAACTTGCACTATCAAACGACGATTTACCGATTGGAATGCAGTTTTGTAGTGCAGAACAAAGAAAAATCTGTCATATCATTTTGACTTGAGATTATCTTTGAGAAAGGAGAAAGATTTATTTTCCGAAAGCTTAGAAAACAAATTTCTTGAAGTTATATTTTGAGTTACACGTTCAAAGTTTCGTTCATACACTGTGTCCCGGATAAGAATGAACAGCATGGGGATATTGCAAACGGTGAGAGATAGGGCATCGGTTAAACGCGGAAAAAGTTGCGCAATTTCGAGGTCAATAAAATGGCATAAACAGATTTCTAATATCTTTTTTCGTTTTTGAGTTATTTTGAAAAAAGTAAAATTTTGCGTTTGTGACTTTATGTTTTTCTGAAGTTGCTATCACAGATACAGAAAAAAGAAAAGCACTTTCTTGTGGCACTTTTTAACGGGCCTTAAGATGGCGTTTTTAGATTTGTTCTACAACGTTTCGTTTTTGAGAAACCATCTTCAACTTAATTTTTTTAAATACGGACCTGGATTTTTTTTTGCAGATTTTGAAAGCACTTTTCATTGCAAATACCATGATGTATGACAAGAAATATTTTAAAAATGTTTTGAGACAACTATACTGAAAATTCCTTTTTTCCATTATTTTTTTTTTCTGATGCGGCCCTGTATTTAATAATAAGAAGTCTAAATATTAATCAGTATTGTCAACAATTTAACTTACAACTTATCTTTCAATTGAAGAACTAAAAAAAGGACGGCACACACGATAATAAAAAATAAATAAAAATCCTCCACCTAGAAGGCTTTGAAACAATGAAAACAATCCCTTGTCATTTGTCATAACTCCCACTGTATCATTTAGTTAACAATTTATTTCATTACAAATGGAGGGTGCTTTTTCAAATGACGACAAATTTAACATGTCAGTATGTTATATCTTGTGTCACAGAAATGGTGTAGAGGCCGAACAAATGTATTTTTGCAATTAATAAATGGCAAAAGTTATTGATTACGTTGGCTTAAAGCTTTCTTCTCGCAATTAGGAAAAGCGAAGAATTTACTCCAAAACATAATACGACACTGTTTGCTGTACAACAACAGAGGAAAACACTTTGCCAGACGCAGGGCCGTTCAATTTAAAAATATTAAGTTTTCGAAGTAAAAATAAAACTGTAAGTTAAATTGTTGTCAATACTGATTAATATTTAGACGCCTTATTATTAAATACAGGGCCGCATTAGACAAAAATGAATGGAAAAAAGGAATTTTCAGTATAATTGTCTCAAAACATTTTAAAAATATTTCGTGTCATAAATGCAATGACAAGTGCTTCCAAAATCTATAAAAAAAATCCAGGTCGGTATTTAAAAAATAAAGTTGAAAATGGTTTCTCAAAAACGAAACGTTGTGGAACAAATCTAAAAACGCCATCTTAAGGCCCGTTAAAAAGTTCCATAAGAAAGTGTTTTTCTTTTTTCTCTATCTGTGATAAAAACTTTTACTTTTTTCTAAATAACTCAAAAACGAAAAAAGATATTAAAAATCTGTTTGTGCCATTTTATTGACCTCAAAATTGCGCAACTTTTTCCCCATTTAACCGTTGCCCTATCTCTCACCGTTTGCAATATCCCCATGCTGTTCATTCTTATCCGGGACACAGTGTATACTGTTAAGAATTTATTAATTTTCCAGGCAACTTGAAAAAGTTGTCTTTTAACAAGTTTTTTTTATATTTATTTGCTAAAATAACTCAGGTACAGCATCACTTAGCTTAACCTATACATAGGATAGTACTACATTTAATATGCATAACTCCACATTAAAAAGCAAAATATTTTTTTGAATCGTCTTTTCAGGGTGTCATTTTGTACAATTTTATTTCTTTCGGATCTTAACATATTTATAAACTCACTTGTTCCGTTTTGTGTTGTTTTTTGTTCTAGATTTGCATACAAGAGAGCCCCTAAAAACCATTTTAAGGCGATATCATTTCCCGGGTCAGGATTGGCATTTAGCAGTTCATAGACGGATTTTTTTGCAGTCAAAGTGAAATTGTTTTAAAACAAAACTTCTGATTAGCGCCCAGTTGTTTTTACTTTTTGTGCAATTTTTTATTCGATGCCACAAGGTGTCTACTGTATTACTATTGCAAGCTGTGCATATATCGTCATTGTTAATGGAGTATCCTTTTAAATTTTCACCTGTTGGGTAAACATTATTAATAGCTTTGTATAGCGCTAATCTCCATTTAGACGGAATCGTTGTGTATTTGAAAGTGCTCCATGTCATTTTCAAGTCAACATTTGAAAATTTACTTTCAACCGGCGGTACAAAATCCTTTTCCGACAAAAGAGAATTGTACGATTGTTTACTACCTAAGTTGTCATCGTCTTTATTATCTTTAATTTTTTAATTGTCTTGTAAATGTCTTCATAGCCCTTAGGTATATTGTTGATGGTCCAATTATCTTCGAAAAGTTTGTTTAGACGTGAAACGAAAGTTATTTTTTTTTATTTTGTCCACGATCTAAATTGCGTTTTTATAAACAAGGCTTTTGCTTTTAAGTGTATATTCATTAAACATAGACCCCCATTCTCTTTTGTTTGATAAAGCTGACGTCTATCTATTCTATACAAATATCCATGCCAAATAAATTTACCAATAATTTTCACCATCCGCTGACTTGTCTTAAAATCAAATGGTATTACTTGGGCAGCATACCACAATTTAGAGAGTAGGTAAATATTTGTGTAGTCCGTCTTTTTTATTAAATCCAAGCATCGATTTGAATCTTCAAAACTTTGAATTCTTATGCTGTTAATAATATGATTCCAATTTTCATCACACATATAATGCAGATTTTTTTTGAAATAAACTCCTAGAATTTTCAGCTTATCCACTTCTTTTAATGGGTAGATTGTAGATTGTAGATTTCTTGGGGCTCGTTTTTTTGCCCTTACGGCCTTTCTTCACTGCGACCTAATTAGATCTTTTGTGAATGACCCTGCTCTAATAAATTCCAAGGTCACCTAGGCTTTTGACGAAGCTTAGTATTTTCCTTGGGGCTAAGTTGCCAATTTCATTTGGATTTATATCCTTTCGAAATATTTAAGTCTGTTTCGAATTAAGAGGGGACACTCACACAGTATGTGCTCGCTAGTCTCATCCCATTTTTTTAAGATGATATCTTAAAGGGCAGTGTCCAGTCAGGAGACCTGTGACGAGTCTTAATTCATTCTTGTTTAGAGTGAGAAGCTTTTTGGCGTTCTGAGGCGAATAGGTCAAAAATCTTTTCGCTTGTCTTTGTCCCGAAGTGTTACTCCAGTAGGTTTCCTTTTGTTCCTTTTCCCATGTTTTGATCTCTGTCAATAGGTGGCTTTTGTTTATGCCACAGAATGGTTTAGGACCGTAAAATGGAGCCTTAGCCCCTTCTCTAGCGAGGCTATCAGCAATTTCATTCCCATGAACACCTTCATGCCCTGGCACCCACATTAAGGTCAATCTGTTGCCTATAGCCAGTTGCTTTAGATGTGTTTTACATTCCCAGGCAACCTTAGACTCATAAGTATAAGACTTTAGAGCTTTCAATGCTGCCTGACTGTCTGATAAAATGTATATTTTTGCTCCCTTGATGCATCTGTTGATACACTCATGAGCACATACATTTATGGCTTGAAGTTCTGCCTGGAAGATGGATGGTGTCTTGCCAAGGGACTGTGAGGTCCTATGATTAGGACCATATATCCCACTTCCAACCCCATCATCCATTTTAGATCCGTCTGTGTACCAGATGCTTGTTCCTGAAGATGTCTCCCGATTTGACTAGTTTGGCGATCTTGGATGACCACTTCAAACGATAGTTCAAAGTCGTATTTCTTCTGCATGTAGTCCTTTGGCATTGTCAAGGATTGTAGTTGGACAGTGTCCAGTATTTTTAGGTGACCAATAAGGTCCCCTGCTTTCAATTTGTTGTCTTGGTAAAGTTGCGAGGCACTTTTTGTTGCCTCTTCTTGCACAAAAATGTGTAGCGGAGTGAGGTCAAGCATTACCTCCATTGCAACTGTGGGGCATGTATTTAAGGCCCCTGTGATACCCAGACAAGCCAGCCGTTGCATTTTCTGCAACTTGCCTTGCGCCCCTTTTTCCTTTGTTTTTGGCCACCATATAAGGGAGGCGTATGTGATGATCGGCCTTACGACAGTAAAGTAGGACCATAGGATCATTTTTGGTTTTAATCTCCATGATTTGCCAAATAGCGCGCGGCATGACCATAAAGCCGCTGTCGCTCTGGCAATGGTTTTTTGTAAATGTTGGTTCCAGGAAAGTTTGGAGTCTAGTATGACTCCTAGATATTTCACTTCACTGGAAAATGTAAGTTCCTTGTTGTTTAGCGTGGGTGCTTTCAGGTTGAGCTTCCTTCTTTTTGTAAACGGAACTAGAACCGTCTTGCTTGGATTGACATTAAGCCCCTCTTCATGGCTCCAGTTGCTGATAATGTTAAGGGCATTTTGCATTAGGTTGGAAATGACGCCTTCATGCTTGCCTTTCACTGTAATGACCAGGTCGTCTGCGTAACCTTGGACACCAACGCCAGAGTTTGTCAGTTCCTTCAACAGGTCGTCGACCACCAGTGACCACAGCAGAGGCGATAGAACCCCCCCCCCTGGGGACAGCCTTTTACCGTGGTAGCGGTGACCGAGTCATCTCCGATTTCGGTTGTGACAACCCTGCTTCGCAATGTGGATTGTATCCAGTTTATTATGGAAGATTTCATTCCTCTTCTTTCACAGGTGGATTCATATGAGGTGTTATCAAAAGCCCCTTCTATGTCTATAAATGCACAGAGAGCAATTCCTTTTGCCATTAGTGTCTTTTCAATGTCCATTGTTAGACAATTCAGAGCGCTGATTGTCGATTTGCCGGGCTGGTAGGCAAATTGGTTCACATGAAGTTTCTTCTCGGATAAGATTTCGCTTCTAATGTGCAGATCAATTAGTTTCTCCATTGTTTTCAGGAGGAAGGATGTGAGGCTAATGGGTCGGTAAGACTTGGGATCTTCAGGTGGACGCCTTCCTGTCTTTGGAATGAACACCACCTTAGCCTCTCTCCACAGACTTGGAATGTATTCAAAGTTAAAGCTAGCTTTGAATATAGCTCCTAACGCTGGTAGGAGCTCATCGATGCTGTTTTGAAGCAGAGCTGGAAAAATTCCATCCTTGCCTGGTGATTTGTAGGGTTTAAAGCTATTTATGGCCCATCTGATTTTGTTAGAGTTAAAAATCTTTTTCGCTAGGCTTTTTTGACTTCTGTTTGGGCGATGTACAGCCTCTTCCAGAGAAGCCTGTGCCTGATTTCCTTCTAAAATTGTGGAGCCAGGAAAGTGAGTTTGTAATAGAACCTCTAGGCTTTCCTGTCTATCTTGAGTGAATTTGTCATCAGGCTTTTTAAGTAGGCCTATACCACTTGAGTGATCTTTTGATAGGACCTTTTGAAGTCGTACTGCTGGGACTAGTTCATCAATCCCCTCACAGAACTGTCTCCAAGTCCTTCTTTTAGACTTTCTCAATTCTTTGTTGTATTCTGTTAGGGATGTTCTGTACTCATCCCAATTCCCTGAGCATTTAGCTCTGTTGAATAATTTTCTTGTCTTGGCCTTAAGTCTGCCAAGTTCCCTGTTCTACCATGGTACATCTCTGGATGTAGTCTTTTGTGTTACCGGGCAGTTGTCCTCAAATGACGATATTATTAGGTTATTTAAATTAACAGAGGCTCTTTCCAGTTCCTCTACGCTTTCGATGGAGTAGGTATTTCCCTCGACTTCCGACCTTATGTGTTCCTTGTAAAGGACCCAGTCGGTTAGTCTAGGATTCCTACGTTCTTCGATGCATATGACCGCAGCCTCTATGTCAAATCGTATGTGCATATGATCCGACATTGAGGCCTCCTCAGAAAGATGCCATTTTTTGATTGATTCTGTTATAAATGAACTAGCTAGAGTTATGTCTAAAACTTCTTTCCTAATTGCATTCATAAAAGTAGGGGTATTACCTTTGTTGATTATGTCTATGTTATTAGCCGACAAAAATTCAAGTAGGTACTCACCTCTGGGGTTGATATTCGAGCTGCCCCACATTGTGTGGTGTGCATTCGCATCGCAGCCCAAAATGTACTGCTTGTTCTTTTTCTTGCACCAGGTGATGAGGCGCTTAACTTCCTCTGGTGGTGCTTGAGACTCGTTGCCGGGGAAATAGGCCGAGGCTATAATAATACGCCTCTTGCCCCCCTCAGTTGGGACTTCCGCCTCTATGGTCACCAAGTCTCTTGTTGTAAATTCTGAAATGGAAAAGAAGTTTACATTATTGCAGAGCAGTATTGCTGCTCTTGGTTTATCGTGTACGGTGCTATACAGTAACTTACACGATTTTGATGGGAGTCTACACACTCGTCCTCTACTGATCCAGGGCTCTTGGATTAGCCCAATTCCGAAATTGCCCTTGATAAATCTCCTGGTAAGCACACTCGAGGCGGCTTTTGAGTGCTGGAGATTTATCTGCAGGCATCGAATATTACTCGACATTTTTGGAGGTATCCTTGGGGCTTTCTGGTTGGCCCCTTGGCTTGCCTCCAACAGCCTTCTTTTCATCCTCCTTAGGCTTTTTGCCTTTAGGCGGAATTGGCTGACTAGCTGATTTCTTAGGCTCTTGTTTGCCTTTATCTGCTACTTTTGCTGAGCCACTTGGTTTCTACGTGCCCTGTCTCTGTTTGATTCCAGAGGGACCTGGTTGTGCCCTTTCCTGGGAACCTTTGCTTGAGGTCTTTGGCTTACTAGCTCTTGGCCTTACTTGAGTTTGACCAAATCTGTAGTTCACCTTGTTGCCTCTTTTGCTCAGAGCCTCCACCGATTGGTGATCTACTGAGAGGGTCAGTTCTACTGTGGGGCCGCTGGATGATCTCCTAAGCACCCTCCAGTTTGTTGCTGCGATTCCTTCATTTTGGGCCTCTAACAGCTTGAGAATCTTCTCGTTCGAGTAGTCCTCACTTCCTGGGAAATAGGCAACTAGGACTTCTGTATGAGGCAGTTCAGCCTCGGATACCATCCTAAGATTGGCCCCCTCCCATGGTTTGAGTTCCCTCGTAGTGTCCCTGAGCCACCCGACGGTGTTCTCATCGGCACAGAGGAGAGCTAGCCATCCTGGCCTGTTGTGGTAGCTGTAGAAGCTTGTTGGCTAGAATCTTATCGAGAATCGCTTCTTGTATGGACTTCTGTTGATCCACTGTGAGAAGTTCCTCCGGATATTTTTCCGCTAGTATCCCGACCTTGATACCTCCTGCCATCTGACTGAAGGTAGGTCTTTTGGACTTCACGGAAGTTGAAGGGCCCGCAGTTGGTTGCCCTTCTTTCTTGGTCCGCTTAGGATCTGGTTTTTCTGGGGTGGTCCCATCAGACCGAAGCCTCTTTGGTCCTTTATCCCCCGTTGACGATGGCATTGGTAGGAGGGCTTTTTGTCTGGCCTCTTCAGCCGGAAGCCCTTGCGCCAAAAGGTACTTAAACCTTAAACTTAAACTTGGCAGCTCCGCTCAGTCGGATTTTCCCCTTACCCTTGATGTTTAGGGCATTTAGAGATTTTCCGATCTCTTCGTCGCTGCTTTTCAGCAGTTCTTCCTCTGCCCTCTGGTCAGGATTTTCTGCCTGTTCCATGGGTTCAGCGAGGTTTCCTATTTTTTTTCTTTTTTTTCTTCCTTTTCTTCTTGTTTACTCGATTCCATGTTCGTCCCACGAGTAGCAAGGGAATGTCGGTCGCCTGCAGCAGAGCCCCGCTTGCCACAGGAAGGCTATTAAAACCGGGAGATCACCAAAGTACCCGGAGTCCGCATCTTTTAATGGGTAATCATCGGTTAAAGCGCTAGATATATTTGGTTCCCAATTGGTTAAAGGATAAATTGAAGATTTGTTATAATTTATTTTTGCCCCGGCTCCTTTTTCGAAGTTTTTTAAACATAGTGTTATCTTTTCTAAATCGTTCATATTTCCTAAGAATACAGTGAGATCGTCTGCATATGCGCAGCATTTATAAGTAGAGTTTTGCAGATCCATTCCTGATATGTTTGTGTCCAGGAGTTTTAGAGGTGGGTCCAAGTAGATTGCGAAAAGGATCATCGATAAGGGACAACCTTGCCTTACCGATGAATAAATTTGAATTTTTTGGGACATAAATCCATTTATCATGAGAGCTGAGCTCGCTGTATTATCAAAATTTTTACCAGAATCTCTGGTATCTGTATTTTCATGTTGGACGTTGTCAAAGGCAGCTTTAAAATCTATTTGTATACTAATGCGTTTTTTTCTATGTCCGGTATCACAGATTTCCCAACATCCCTTATCGTCATTAAATTGTTAAAAATGGATCTATTTGTTAAACCATTTTGTTCTTTTTCTAAAACTGTGTCTAAAATCGGAAACAGTCTAAATGCAAGTACCTTCATGAAGAGCTTATAGTCAGTATTTAATAAGGTTATTGGTCGATACTAATTTAATTGTTTCGAATTTTTTTCCTTGGGTATTAGAATTAAAACCCCCTCTCCGAAATTTTCTGGTATATTTCCAGACCTTATTATGTTGTTTAATAGTAATAATAAATCGTTTTTAATTCATCAAACAACTCTATGTATGTTTCATAGGATATACCATCTGGCCCGGGTGTTTTTTTTATGATCACATTGAGAAAGGGTATTCCGCAATTCATCTGAAGTAATTTCTCTTTTTAAAATTCGTTTTTCGTCTTCCTGCAGACACTTGTTAACATGTGATAATAATACTTGCACATTTGGGTTATGCAACGGTCATCCCTAAAATTTTGCTTGGAAATAATCATATGTGCGTACATTTTTATCTCGTTTATGTTTTCGATTTTTTGTCCATTATCTTTGTATATTTCTTTCAATGTCATGTTTTTATTCGTTTTTCTTGCCCTAATTAACTCGTATAGCGATTTTTTTTCTGTGTACATATATTTTTGTTTATCGTTAAAATCTTCCTCAAGATAGATTTCCTTAAGCTCTTTTTATTTTTACTTATCTTATTTGCTCTAAAGGCCGGTCCACACGCAACGATGTATCGTACGATTTGCATGCGCAACTAAATCGTTACAGACGAATCGTTACAAATTCAGTGCGTCCACATTATAACAACTTATTTGACGTTTTGTTTAAATGTTAAAAGGAAGCGGGAAATCAGGAAACTTTTAAATAGAACTAGATGGTCTAAAGCATGGTTATTGAAATGAAGTCTATTTTACCATTGAATTCTATTATAAAATTATGCGAAATGGTCGACATATTTTTTAACAAATTTTAATTAAATCAGTTAGGTATTGTCTTGGTTTTAATTAATTTAATAATTTCCGGACTAAAAATAGGTAGGAGTCAGCTACCGTCGCACCTAAAAACTGTACAAATCTCGGACAAGCGTACACACGTTATGATTTGCATGCGCAAATCTCCCAAATCTATGCTTTTCGGCTCAGACTTTCAACTCCGACGTCCAACTTTGCACAGTTCTAAATTTTGTGCAAATCTGCTGTCCACACGCAACTATTTATCTGTAACGATTTACTTGCGCATGCAAATCGTACGATACATCGTTGCGTGTGGACCGGCCTTAATACATTACTATTATTATTGTTTTGAAGGCTTTTATAAAGACCCAATAATATTTCGTTATAAAAATGTAAGGTATTTTTTCTATCTCTTGCTCTTTCTA
The DNA here is from genome assembly GCA_963920635.1 of Pseudeuparius sepicola. Lineage (NCBI taxonomy): Eukaryota > Metazoa > Arthropoda > Insecta > Coleoptera > Anthribidae > Pseudeuparius > Pseudeuparius sepicola. The sequence continues at coordinate 28,952,905 of OY987305.1, forward strand.
TTTCCTTTGCTTTAAAAAAAGTTTTGAACTGTTTTTTTGAACTTTTTCGTCCACCATTGCATATGATTATTTCCATGCAAGAGAGTTTGTTTTAAATTGTCAAGTGTTACCTTATATTCCTCCTTGTGTTCTTTCAAAAGCGATGTTTTGATCTTCCAGTATCCCCAACCGTGACAGCTGGCTTTTAAAATGTCTACCTTGACTTTCATCACATCACAATTGCGTTATGATCGGAGGAAGACACCGGCACATTTTTCACCTCATATACATTATCTACAAGCGCATCAGACACATATATTCCGTCTACTCTAGAAGCACAGTTTTTTCGATAATAGGTAGGTATATTCCACTGCATTTTTATGCTTTAATTCCCATGCATCCTTAAGACACAAATTTTGCACTGTCTTCTTTAGCGTTTGATTAATGTTGATATTGTCATTTCGAGAATCTTTTTTGTTAATTACACAGTTGAAATCTCCTATTAAATTTTTTTGTGTATTTGCTTGATTAATATATATGAAATTATTTTCGACTGAAAAAAAAAACAATTTCTTTCTGCCGCGTTTTTCGTACCTGATGGGGCATAAACATTTACGTACAAAATTTCGTTGATTTTCATAGCTATGACTCTGCCATCTCGTGAACACATTACATCAGAGACATTCAAATTTTCCCGAGAGTTTTCCTGAAAAATATTTAGCGTATAGCAATGGTTAATACTGTAGGCATAGGGGCTTAATTGATGATTTTTTTAATACTTGATATTTTGAACAAAAACAACACAGAACGGTAATCAAAATCTGAATGTAATTCTTCATTCGACTTTTATTTCACAGTTCCCTTCTATTCCCGTTTTTTTCTTCATCTTGATTACCATTTTTGGCACTTTCTTCTCTTCCTCTGGACTTGATGCATTTTTGGTATTTTTCCTTTTCCTTTTTCTTTTGTTTTCCTGTTCTTGGGTGTCTTGTAAAACGTCTGGGTACAAAATATCTTCTTCCTCTTCTCCAACTTCGTCATGGCTCATTTCTTCCTCTTCTGTATCTGTTTGTGTTATCGTATTAGACTCTAGCTCTGTTAACGGTGTTGCATTCTTGGAAACGTCTTCTTGGTGTAATGAAGTTTCTAGAGTTAAAGAAGCATGTTCTGGTTCGTTTAAAATTGCATTTTCAGTGATTTCTTCATAAGATATATATTATATATATATAGATATATTCCGTCGAATATTCCGTGCTGCGGGTCTTCTAATTTGCACGATTTTACTGTTACTACTTTTCGGACAGTCTTTACGTTCATGGCCTGGTATATGATGCATGTTCTAACTTGGTTGGTATAAGACACTAGAGATTTTATTCCTTCGATTTCGATATACGACGGGTTAGGTTTTTTTAAGGCTATTATAACCGATCTTATTCCACTTTTGACTTTTGCGTTGCCATAAATGTCAAGCTTTTCCTTGATTTAATTTTCTATTGTCGAGTTCGATTGGGAACTCGTAAACTCTTACTTTTATTTCCTGTCCTTCTTCGCTTAGATATACTTCATATTCACATGAACAAACCTCAGAACGATTGTTTGTTTGTTTGTTTGTTTTGTTTATGGTTCATGTTTGGATTTGGTGGATAGAACCCGAATCCAACGTGTTCAAAATAATTGTTGCCGATATATTTTTGGTCTCCGTAAATACGACCATGTGTCTGGCAAAATCAAAGAACTGTCCTGGTTAACTATGGAAAATAGAAGGAAGCTTTTAATGGCAACTTTTACTTATCGAGCAATTCGTACATCAATTCCATTATATATTAAAAAAACTCATGTTAGAAAGAGGTACACTTCGTTCGCGTAATCTTCGTAACTGTCACATTCTCCACATACCAGCTTTTAAAACTAACCTATTTCGAAAGAGTTTTCAGTACACTGCTGCTACGTTGTATAACTCTCTTCCCAGCGATTGGAAACTGAAGCCAGTTCTAACATTCAAAAAGCTACTCAGATTACTACTGTTGGAAAGTCAGTGAGCCTTGTTGTTGTGATCGTTAATTTGTTAATGTTAGTTAGTTGTATGTTTTTGTATATTTAAGGTAGGTAGTATATTATATTTAATTATTTAATTATTATGTTGTAATGGTGTGTCTACCAAATAATTTTATTTGTTATAAATAATGTTTTTTTTTTGAGGTTAAGTGTAAGAATAGCTCACAGCTAAACTTCGCCTCATGTCTGTCTTGTTATTTAGACAAAATAAAGACGATTTATTATTAATATTATTATATTCTGTTTTATTTTCCTCGTCTATATATTTCAAAATTCCGTTTTCGAATTTCTGGAGTGTTTGTTGTACTAAGTACCTTACTAGTTTGATGTATATATGTTTCCTTTAACGTGATCGTACTGGATTACTTTTATTTGATCTATTTTGAACTGGAACGTATTGTGGATCCACTGATGTAATGCTGGTGGGATAGGTTTCTTCCGAACATTTTTGAAACTTATCGCTAGGGTATTAATCCGTTGGTGGTTTGCCATACGGCCTAGCGCCTTGCCGTCGAGAGAAAAAACACGCACATCGTACAAAAACTTGATTTGCCACACGGAACGTCCTGACGATATCGAGTCTGATACGGTACTGACAAGTTCAGTGACGAAAAACCCAATTAAAAAATTCAATGGCTATGTATAGGGTGTTCAGATTTGATCCGGAACACCCCTCTAAAATTGTGATGCGCTGCACGATTTTGATGATTATTTTTTTGTATGTAGGATGTGCCTGTGTGCACTCGTGGGATATATCGTCAAAGTGACAGCGCTATTCCACGGCCTGCTATGATTTTTTTTGGCAAATGCTGAAACCCCAATGTCTTAAGTTTTATTAAATTACTTTGCCAACTAAGATTTCTACAGTGCCTTAAATTTGTTTTTTTTTTAATTTTCAATTAAAAATATGAGTGCTTTGGAAATATCTGAAAATCGGGCAAACTTATTCAAACGAGTCCAAAAAATGTCCTATTAATAAAGAATACTGCAAAGAACACCGTTTTATCGCTTTAAAATAATGCTTAAATATTCCATATTTAAGTAAGATTTTTCGATGTGATATTTTGGAAAATGCTACTATGGATTTTTTAACAGAAATCTGGATAATTAGCTTTATTCACCATCACATGAATCCCCATTGTCCCAACTTTAATTAGTTTACATCGCCTACTAACATTTCTAGGGGGCCTTATAAATGTTCTGTACTACAAAACTGGATGCCAATTATCAAATCGCCGTTTGGTAGTGCAACTTTTTCATATAACTAATTGGCGTGCATTTTAAAACCGTTTAGAGATACCTGAAATTCTTGGCACTACCTTTTGGATAATGTTCTGCACTACAAAACTGCATGCCAATCGGTAAATCGTAGTTTGGTAGTGCAAATTTATGATTAGAAGATTGGCATGCATTTTAAAGTCGTTCGAAGATAAGTATCTGCAATTTTTTGCATTTTTCGCGCTAGCTTTTGATGAGGTTCTGCACTACAGAACTGCATGCCAATCGGTAAATCGTCGTTTAGTAGTGCGAATTTACCATTAGAAGATTGACATGCATTTTAAAATCGTTCGAAGATACCTGCAATTTTTTGCATTTTTCGCGCTAGCTCTTGATGATGTTCTGCACTACAAAACTGCATGCCAATCGGTAAATCGTCGTTTGGTAGTGCGAATTTATCATTAGAAGATTGGCATGCATTTTAAAATCGTTCGAAGATACCTGCAATTTTTTGCATTTTCAGTACTACCTTTGATAATGTTCTGCACTATTACAGAATTGCATGTCAATTGATAAATCGTCGTTTGGTAGTGCGAATTTATCATAAAATATATTGCTAAGCATTTGAAAATCGTTCGGAGATACCTGAAATTTTTTGCATTTTCAGTACTACCTTTTGATAATGTTCTGCACTACGGAACTGCATGCCAATCGATAAATTATCGTTTAGCAGTACAAATTTATCGTAAAACATATTGGCATGCAATTGAAAATCGTTCGGAGACATCGAGTTTTCATACAAACGAAAAATGTAATTGCGCACCCTTCTGCACGCGAGCGGCGCCTAAAATTATCTTCGTTGGGACATTCATGGCATTTATATTCATATATATGATTGGCATGCATTTGAAAAACGTATCTGACTGGTCGTGTACCACCGGTCTATTAACAAAACGCAGGTTTTTCAATAAAATATATTTTATAATAATATAAATCCATTGGGTTTGTCTATTAAGACATTGATCACTCATGTGCTGCAAAGTCAAAAATGTGGTAAAAAATAATAAAACAGCTGAGAACAATACAGGCGGTTCGTAATAAAAGAACCCCGAATACATTGATTTACAAAGGTGTAACTGGAAAACTAAGCCTCAGCCCCAAATTTCGTTTTTATTTTCGTAATCTACGCCCCTATATACGTAAGTACAAAATTTCATTAAAATCGGTCGTGTGTACAGGGTGTTCCCGTATATTTTGACCCACCCCTAGAGCCTCTCTTTTTCGAGTTAGAAAAAAATTACTTAAATGAAAGTTGTAGAGTACCAAGGTGTATTACCCCAAAAATAATGGATTGACAGGAATGCCCTTGTCTAAGTTGAAATGTTTTTCCATGGCAACCTTCATTAAATATGAAGATCGTATTTATCTGCAATTTGGAATATCATGCGAATGCTTAGAGCAGACATATAACATATTTATATTGTTGGAATCGGAAAAATGCGTGCAATTCAAAAATCCACAAATATACAGAGTGTTCCATTAAAAAAAGCAAGTTTATATTTTTTCATAAATTGGCGACGCTCATTTGTTTTATCTAGTAACAGATCCTAGCGGTTTGGAAAAAACCCTACAACTTTCATTAAAGTAATTTTTTCTAACTCGAAAAATATAGGTTCTAGGGGTGGGTCAAAATATACGGGAACACCCTGTACGTATAATAGAAATTTACCAACAACTTTACTTCTAATAAAAACTATAATGATCACAACAATTACCAAAGGCAAATAATTTTAGGCAAAATTAAAATTTTCAACGCCCAAATAATTTTCCTGTAATGTAATGTAATTCAAATCCTCGAAATAATTTTTCTAATAGCACTCCTAGGACTCACCATAAAAATTCTCATCCAAATTCTTTCCCAAATCAAAATCCGACTCCTTCAACTTCTCGACAAAATCGAAACCCTAATGATAACCGTTCTCAACCTAGAATAACAGCCTCGGATACCGATATCACGAACAGAATCCCAGATCTATATCTTTAATAAATTCAGTACCAGTCTACAATGTAATTTTAGATACGAAATCTTATGAAAGACTTTATTATATTATAAGCAAAAATTAAATTAAACTTAAATAATATGTTCAAACTTAATGTCAAAATACAGGTATAGATATAGTTTATCCAATTTTAGTGTGGCTCGATAACAGACGTCTGGGCAATAAAATACCAGACAAAACGTGCTGTTTTTCCTCTCAATAAACAGGACCCGATATAGTGTATTACAAAAAGAAGAAAGAGAGAGAGAGGATATATACAGGGTGATTCAGTTTTGGTTCTCAAAATGGGAATCTCGGAAACATTAACACATATGAAGTCGATCAAATGGGGTCAAAGTTGCGCTTTTCGCTGCCTAACAATATGCCGTTGAGAATTTTAAAATATTTTCGTCCTTGCTGAGACATTTAAGAAAAACCGAATTTTCGAATCTAGATTTTCGGGTCGACATTTCGTTTTTGAGATAGGTGGATCATCTTAATTTATACGGACCTGTATTTTTTATCGTATATTTCGTGAATCGATGTTTTGTTGCAAGGATGTATCACACATAAATATTTTTTCTCACTTTCGCCACAATAAAAAAATTAAATACGGCCCCGGACTGTGTATTTTTTGTGCGACTGCTTATAACACTCACTAACTGTATTTTTGTGCCAAATTGGGTTTGGCCTAGAGCATTATAGGCGAAAAAATAGTTTCAATCAATACTTTTTGAAAAAATTATTTTTCTAATAGATCTCATCCTTACAATACTCCAAACTAGGAACAAACGCATATTTGCGGGGGGGGGGGGTTGGCAATAACTATTACTTCGGCTTCATTGGCATTTGCCATTGACGATATAGAAGACCTTGTGAAGCGCAAACAGGAAAAGCTATATCGAAGAGCAATATCGTGAATCTCCATTTCGCCCAGTATACATGGCTCTCAACTAGGTACGTTTCATTGCAAAATATATATTTTGCGTACCTACATAGTCTCGAATCAAACTATAGCAGTTAGTCCGAAGCAATACATGTCCTAAGCAGGCCGTAACCTTGCAATAGGTACGCGACTTTTTTATTTTCATGCACCTTGTATGTTCCTGAAGTGGTAGATGTTACAAAACACCGTGTATAAAGTTTTGAGACATAATGTTGATATTGTTCATGTGTTCATCCCATTCATAAGTAATTGTCATAAATTTTTCTCTTTGACTATATCTTTTAGTTAACTTTGTAGACTCATGTCCACTGAGAATATGGTAGTGTTTGTTGTTTTTCCTACATCGTTTGCTTGGATTGCTGGTCGGTATGAATTGGCTGTAAAATACAAACAATTTACAAAAACTATATTCGTCATTGAAAATAATTAGATGTCAAAACAGTTTTCACCTTACCTAATTAAAATTTCAATGTAAACCTAGATTCAGCTGAAAATAGTCATCTAAAATTAGTCATTTTCTTGTTTCAAACCACAGAATTTTTCACACGCCAGTTTTAGTGAACGTAGAAATATATATTATATAAATTTATAATCATATCTATAGGTATAGCATTTATTTTATTTTATAAGATAAAGTAATATGCGTTGGAAAATAGTAGGTAAGGTATGCGCTTTACAATCTGTGCAAAGTCTTTAAGGGAGATAACGCAAGTACATACATCAGTGCGAATATTTTTTAAATAATTCTCAGAGACTGGCTTTTACCGGATGTCTTCTTCATTTATTTAACATTAAAATAAATCGAACCGGAGTGAAGAGGGCAAAACTGCTAAGAAGGCGTCTAAAAAGGCGAGTCAAATCAGCAGTGAAAAATCTATATAAGTAATAGGGAAAAATATTAAGTACAAAGATTACACCGCAAGAGAATTTGAAAGTGAAGAATGAAAACAGGGCCGCACCTATCGCAGCTACAGTTGTGCAAGAGTAACATTAAGTTTTCCTAGAAAATATGAAAAAGAAACGAGAATCTATTAAACTTGTACAGGTATACAAAAATTTGAAATAAATCCACTATAAAAAATAATGGAAGGATCAAAGTAGCTTAGCAAGTGATCCTTGATTGTAATTATATAAAGCGTTCACTTCGAAAACCTCACTTTTTTGGACAGAAGGAGAGGAAATCCTTTATGGACACTATTATACGCGAAATGGAGTTGGCGTGGTAGTGTGGGAGTCCTCCCCCACGAGGGGAGGGGCATACCCACTTACTTACTTACTTTGTTACTTACTCCTTCAAGGTCTGATTAGAGTCGCCTTATGTTGTAGGACAGTTGGCAGGGGTTATTGGGGTGAAGGCTATTAGAAGGAGCCTATGGCGTTTTGGGAGTGAAGATATTGGTCGGAGTTTTGCCAGAAGTTTAGTCTGTTTGGATGTTTTCGGAGAGAGACCAAACACAAAACGAGAATATTAAACGAGATTGTCTTTTGTGAGGGAGATGGTACTTAGTTGAGTGCGTTTCTGAGAAGTGGATGAGTTTCCGTCTTTTTATAGGTATTTTGAGAGAGTTCTTTGATGAAATCGTACAAGAAAGCAATGTTCATGTTACAATAAATGTGATGATTAGCTGGAAAGGGACATTTGGCATATAATTGTGACTTGCGGTTCTGCCCCGACCCAGTCACATAATATGTTTAAAGGAACTGCCCCATTACTCTTCAGTCTTTACCACTGCCCCGCTCATTGGTCATTGAAAACCTTTTTCAGTTTTTCTACTTTAATGATACATTCTGTAAAATACGCCGTCTCACTAGATTGATGTCAATAACAAGAGTCAGAAAGTTTCTAAATTAATTGGTCAGAATACGTACTTTTCTTTTCAAATAAACTAACTATAACTATGGGTTGTCTCGTCCCGAGAGCATTTTGTGTCGAAATTTGAGAGGAGACGAGATAAAATTCTTCGAGACAAGCTCTAGACGAGACGGGACATCTCGAAAAATGTAAATGACTTAAAACGATTCAAACGACTGATAATAATAATATTTTAAATTTTATTTAATAAAAAAACAGCATTATATAGTGTGATTTGGTAATACGTACGTATTTAGCTATAAATTGTTAAAATAAAATATAAAACCTTTATTAAAAATCTGTATAATAAATCAATCTATAGAAACTCTAAACTGAAGATAAATAAACAAGAATCATAATACTTTCGGCGTAGAATAAAGCATAAATAGATAAGTTCCACTAATCAAAGCTTATCCTATCTTTTAACTTACAAGTGTAAGCTTCTTGCGGTAGTACTTAATAAGTCTCTTGACATCTTCGAAATGTGTGGATAATGTAGATAATTCATTTCAATTCAGTTATGTTTATTCTTACTACCAGCTCGTAAATTGTGTTAATTATGTTTCATATAAATATACTGTTTTAATTTCCAATGTCTCAGATAGTTGCAAGGGTTGCGAAATCTGCGATTTTTTAAATAGAACTCGCCATATATTATTACATTTTGGATTCCATGTTCAATTCTAGAAATTCCTATACACCATGTCCTATAATTATTATCTTTAACTTTTTCTGAGATAATTAGGTAAGAAAATTGCCTACTTGAGTTAAAGCAAAACGCATTGCACTCCCAACCTTTCATAAGCTATTTGATGACACTACTAACTTCCGGTCTAACCGGAAACCGAAAAAATGACATTTCCGGTTAGACCGAAAGTTAGTGTCGGCAAATAGCTTATGAAAAGTTAAGATGGGAAAGTGCAAAGCGTTTTGCTTTAACTCAAGTCGTTTGGATTCTACAGGATTCTAAACTACCCAAAAATCGCAATTTTCTAATGCAATAATTATTAAAGAAAGAGTTGAACATGAAGTATGGACATTTCTAGAATTGAACATATAATACAACAATGTATCTTTGACTCGACACGCTTTTTTGAGCCACCCTGTATACATAAAAAAATAGTTTTAAAAATGTGTAACTAAAAACAAAAATTGACCAGCTCGAGCGTTTTTTAAACTACCATATTTTTGTTGAATTTATCCCATACTTTACTAATGCAGTGTAAGGGTGATCACGCGAAATTAGGCCACCCGATAACTTTTTTATTTTTCAATTTAAAAAAATATCAAATACAAAAGTTATAGGGCTGCAACCTGTCTACTTCAAGATGTTTTCAGAAATTATACAGGTCTTCCCATAAAAGTGATACGACACAAACTTACATTTTTTTAAATAGAACACCCTGTTTATTTTTTTATTTACAGAATCTACATTCTTTTCTAATTCCAACGATATTTCTATGTTGTATAAGTATTATTTGCTACGGATATTCGGAAAAACATGGCTGCATATTCGTTGACTGAATTTAATGAAATCAGTAATGTCAAGTGTGCCGTGGAAAGCAATGCAAGTCACAGCACCCAAGGAAATAAGCTGTCAAATATATTTATAACTAGTAAATGCATAATTGTGTTATTGTCGAGTAATAACAAGAACAGTAACAAAAAAAATGTATAACCCCCAAGAACGTGTGTCCACGGATTGTTGTCGGAATAGATGTACCTAAATGAGAAAAAAATTTGAGTTCCAATTTGACCATTTGGGGTCCAGGCCTGCATGTTTAAAAAATAATTCTCGCTTTATTTGTAATTTTGATAAATAAAGTAGGCCTTGACAGGAAAGATGTATTTATTTTCTGTTTATATCGGTTAAGTGCCTTTTCCTAACAAGATATGGAAAAATGTTATTAGGAAAAGTTACTTAGAATAAAAAAATAAGCAGTTAGCTTACTTAGTACGTCGGGATTCCGACTAGTAACTCGGAATTCCGACTTAATAAGTCGAATAATTCCTACTTGATTTCTCAAAATTACAAATATAGTGAAAATTATTTCCTAGACATGCAGGCCTGGACCGCAAATGGTCAAATTTGAACTCGAATTTTTTTTCTCATTTATACCTATTCCGACAACAATCCGTGGACACACTGTATATCATAACGTTCTTGGAGGTTATACATTTTTTTGTTGCTGTTTTTTTGTTACTACCTGATAAGAACACATGCATTTACTAGTTATAAATATATTTGGCAGCTAATTTCCTTGGGTGTTGTGACTTACATTGTTTTCCATGGCACACTTGACGTTACTGATTTCATTTAAATATAGTTGGAATTGGAAAAGAATGTAGATTCTGGAAATCAAAAAATATACAGGGTGTTCTACTTTAAAAAATGCTAGTTTGTGTCGTATCACTTCTATGGAAAGATCTGTATAATTTCTCTACAACTTTTGTATTTTATATTTTTTTCTAAGTAAATAAAAAAGTTATGAGGTGGCCTAATTCCGCGTGATCATCCTGTACCTATATTGAAATTAATCGAAACCAAAATAACTCGAGACAAACGAGACAAAACGAGACGAGACGACACAACGTTTGTCTCGTCTCGTCTCGACCCTTGTCTCGTCTCGTCTCGACTCGTGGCAACTCTAACTACCTACAAGTTCTGCAAAAAATACGAATAGGTGTTTCGGGTCTCTACCCTTTTAAGATGCATATAGGACGAAAAGAGTGATTCTACCGTAAATTATTGTCTTCCAATTTGTTTGTAGATTCAGCCGTTTTTGAGAAAAAAAATTAAAACCACTTTTTTTGTCCTCCTTAAGGCTGAAATTACTATGCCTCTAAATATTTGCGCATCATTATGGAACACCCTGCATATTATTTTAGCGGATTGAGTAATAATATACCTATTAAATATACTAATAAACTAATGCATAACATTTTATCGACAAGTTTCCAGAGTTTAATGCAGTTCTCGATTTGTGTATATTATTTTGACGCTTGTAGGGACGTGACTGGGGTGCTCGATATAATCCCCTTTCGTCAAAAAACATGGGGGCAGTTATTGCAAGCACACTATTAAAATTATTATTCTTTAATCCCGGACCAGCAAAATTCCATTTAATTATTTTCGGTATTGCGTGACAATCCGATAACCGATAATTTATCAGAAAGATTGGGGTGCTTCAATATTCAAAAAAATATATTGAGAATAAGATTATATAAGCATAAACATTTATTTGTAACTTTTAAATATTACTGAAGTACTGCACCCCACATTCTGAAATTTGCGGTGGAAATTGGCCGTATATCGGGTACTTAGTTAAGTAAAATTTGTGGGTGCAGTACTTTAGTAATCTTTAAGAAAATATAAATAAATGCCTTAGTTTCTTATTCTGATATTTTTTGTCAGTAATTATTTTACAAGGCTACTAAAAGCAATGAAATATTATTAATAATATTAGAGTATTTAAACGGTTACGGGCAAAAATCTCGAAAACGGTGAGGAATATCGAAAGTTAACTAGAAACATTATTTAAACATTAATTAAACTTAGAATTGAAAAAATATGCCTAACTTTACCAAAGTGCTAGAGTATAACTAGTGCCCTTTATAGGAACTAGAAAAAAGCAACAAATTATTATTTACCATCCCAAAAACCAAAGCATGCCAATTTTAAAGTTGATCCTATGAAAAGTTTGAAATAATTTTAAAGTTGATCCTATGAAAACTTCAACATTAGACTCTCCTTATGGAGAGTCATGTTCGGTTTAATAGACATATTTTGCCCCCCCCCCCCCCTATCTCCTGTTTCGGGATTTTCCATTCCCAATGATTCACAATGTATAAGTAAATTTTCACTTCGGCAATAGACTTTGTTTTACTACTAGATATAAGTTCCCAGAAAAATATATTTATTTACGACATCTGAACAAATTATGTATTAATCTTGATTGGAAACCCACCGACCACTATGGCTTTCCTTCCTTATATCCAAAACATAACCGATCGCATCTCCAAAATTCTAAATCAACATAACATACTAACATGACTTGCCACGTTCCCTAAATTATCCCAATATTACCGACCGACTAAGGATAGTATACCATCGAGTACGAGTTTTGAACAATCAGTCTCAGTGTCAATTTCAGGCAGAGGCTTTTGGTAGTAAATGTTGCATTAAAATAGATTTTTCTCCCATGTTTTTTGAAATAATGAAGACGTCCTAACAAAAGCCAATCAACCTATGAGGGAAACTTCATCCAAACTAAGTTTATTTTAAAACAGCCTTATTGTCTTTAATTTTTATCAACAAAAAATAAACATACCTACAAGTAGAAGTTAAATCTTGAAGGAATTGGAAACGAATAATTTGTTGCTTTAACTAGTTGTCAAAATGCAAATCCAGGGACGGATACGTTTTTTTTATACCCCGATTTTCACAAAAAACATTTAGCGATTTTTTTATTTAAAATCTGACCCCACAGCGTTAATCAGAACACCCAAAAACCCCTATATATACCAAATATGAATAAAAATATACAGGGAGTTCTATTCTCAGGGTGTCAAAGTTGAGCAAAATACTAAGTTTAAAGGCACCTGCAAAGTCAAGTGTGCCATGGAATCCCCTCAAAACAGTTAAATGGTTAATAGGACCACTCAAGGTGTTGGTCTGCAAAGGTCCAATTCAAAATATACAGAATGTTCTTATCTGTGCCATCTCAAAATGCTGAATTTTTATGAAACTTTATACGGGTCATGAGTGCTGTGGAATCAAATATTGATAAACACAAAAGTAATGTAAAAACAAGTAATGTAAAAACAACAACAAAGTCACTGTCTAAGATGATACATTTTCCACCTTAACTGATATGGACTTACTAACTGGCAGACTTCTGTATTTTTTAGATTTAGTTCGTTTATAGTGTGTGTAGCGGTTTTGATATACTCGATTTTTGACCAGTATAAAGTTCCAAAAATTCAGTAATTTGAGATGGCACAGATAAGAACACTCTGTATATTTTGTATTGGATCCTTGCACACCAACACCTTGAGTGGTTCTATTGACCATTCAACTGTTCTGAGGGGATTCCATGGCACTCTTGACTTGGCAGATGCCTTTAAAATTCCTATTTTGCTCAATTTTGACACCCTGCAGAATGGAACTCCCTGTATATTTTTTATTCAAATTTGGTATATAGGGGTTTCGGGGTGTTCTGATTAACGCTGTGGGGGTCAGATTTTAAATAAAAAAATGGTTTTCGTAAAAATCGGGGGTATAAAAAAATCGCAGCCGGCCCTGGATTTGCATTTTGAAAATGGCAGAAGCGGTTTTTGAAGGCCTTTCCAACAAAAAAAGGTTTTTGAAAATATCTCGCAAAATACATTTTCTATCGATTTGTATACACTTAAAAGTAGACACCCTGTAGGTACAGCGTGCATAAAAAACAAAACCAAAAATACGTTACTCTCTCCCACGCAGAATTCCACAGACCTAGGGATTATTTCCTAATGGTAGTTTTCCTGAACGACGTGTAGACTTAGTCAAAAAGTATATTGAAACAAAAGCAAAAATTTTCGCGAAATTAGTTTGTTATAAAAATTGGACCCATATTATGTGCTAATGATGAAATGCGTCGTAAAATAGGTCCGCTACCGAAACGCTGGTCCGTCAACCCTGGCCACAAAATTTTATCTAATTTCCGTTACAACGTTTGAATGCACTATTTTGTTCCATCCCATAAAATACACTCAGTATATCACCACGCGTTTTATGAATGTTGCCCTACTATCTGCAACCACCTATAAAAGCTGATGCATAATAAATTGCCTACCTATGTAGAGCTTGCTGTTTCAAAACCAAACTGTTGAACAATATAAAAAGGGTATGTGCCGGTTACAAAAGTGTTTAAATTTAATTAATCAATTGAAGGTATGTATTGCTAGAACAACTACATTGTTGTAAACACTGTTTGACGTAAATCACAAAGACAATATTCACTTTATTCTGTTTTGTGATTGGTTAGCGCCACGGTGCTGACTGCATGTACTAACTTCGGTCTTTATTTTCGACATTTCTTTCTGGTCTAATATCAGTGGTAAGAGTTTGGCAGAATTGACAGTTGACACCCCCGCCTGTCATCTTGATTTTGCGGTTTCCGTGTTTTTTATACATAAGTCAACTTTTAAAAACCTTCTACGACATTCTAGAAGGCGGAAGTCGTCGATATTGTCAGACGGCTATATATACAGTGTGTCCCAATTTGATACTGGATACCTCAAAAATATATAAAGGGCAAGGAAAATAAATGGTCTCTATTTTTTTTTATTGGTAGTACCAAGGGAGAGTACCTCATAGGCGGTGGTATTTGGATGGTGTAATTATTTCATGGGCTGCTATGATTTTTTAAAAGAGCAAATTTTCAAGAAACCCCATTAGGGATTTTTTTATGACAAAATGTTATTAAGAAAACTTGTTCAGAATGAAAATCTGAGTAGATTCGCAAAATTTCAAAAGGCTAGGCCTACTTTGATTTTTAGATTTATCTACCACTTTTTTCTTAGCTTTCACGTCAAAATTTTATTTTTCACGATGATCAAGTTTCCTTAATAATGTTTTGACTTGAAAGCTCCAGAAACGACACATTTCTAAGAAAAAAGTGGGAGAAAAAGGCGAAAAAGCTAAAAATCAAAGTAGGCCTAGACTTTGGAAATTTTGAAATTCTACTCAGTTTTTCATTCTGAATAAGTTTTCTTAATAACATTTTGTCATAAAAAAATCTCTAATGGGGTTTCTTGAAAATTTGCTATTTTAAAAAATCATAGCAGGCCATGAAATAATTACCCCATCCAAATATCACCGCCTACGAGATACTCTCCCTTGGGACTACCAATAAAAAAATAGAGACCATTTGTTTTCCTTGCCCTTCATATGGTTCTGAGGTGTCCAGTATCAAATTGGGACACACTGTAGGCCCGGCGACAGGAATCGGCCGGCTTCCCAATTTGTCACTCGTAAGGTTTGCATCACATGAGGTAAGTTCCGAATTGTTCATTCGAATTTTCTGCTGGGAAATCTCTTTTCGGGACCTAATACCCATCTTTGAAAGCAAGTTAAGTGGTTTGGTATACCGTGTGTTTTTGGTTTTGCTGTGCTAATAAGTTTTCCATGGTGTAGGTGTCCACTTATTGCTGAGTTCCAGCGGCGACCTGCTGCAGGTGGACCGCGGAGGGGATCCCAGGAACGCAGTCTGGGTGAGTTGGCTGCTTGATTTTTGATAATTTCTTATTAAATACCGTCGTTTGACGACTTTTGAAGCTGCTCTCACCTAGGCCTGTTCACCCGTTTTCTCTGTGGGCATCACGCTGCGAGCTGTGGCCATATTTTGGTTGTAAATTTGTTTTATTAGCAGAGACGCATTGAAGCGAACCCTTAAGTTGTCCGAGTTAGAAGTGAGCTTAACCACCGTTCTTATTTTGGTTATCTAGCTTTTGTAGCTGTTATATTTTTTGTCTTGTTAACAAGCGCCTATCGGCCCTGCCGGCCCATAGGCCTTGTTATGGCCCCCGCTCCTGTGTAGTAACATGTGTACCTATGCTCTCATCTACAGGACGCAGCTTTCGATATTTCGAGCCCAAATTTGGCGTACGGCCATCCGAGCTCAAGGGCAACAACCCTATTGAAGGGCGTCCGAATCGGGAGAGCCGTTAGGTCCCCGGAATTTTTTTCCCGTTTTTTTTTTTCGGGAAAAATGGCTAGGGATTGGAAGGGAGAGCGCCGGTCGAGTGCAATTTTCGCGTGGGGCCGCCGACGGATACGGGCCTCTCGCCTGCCAGAGGGCTCCCCAATCGAAAAAGCCGTTCGGCCGTTTAAGCCGCCTTTTTTTTTCTCGATTTGGCGAGGTCCCAGGAATCATACTGTATACATCGTGGCCGACGCGCAAGCCTCGCCCCCCCGATACTTATTCGTAAACATCGACTGACATTTGGTATTGTTTTCTTGTGGAGAATTTCCAAATTTCCTACCGATTTTGGACTTTGGGGGCTCAGAGGCCCATCTGTTATTCCATGAGTGACTTTTTCAGGTACGGGCGAGCTGTATTTTTTGTAAAGTCTCCTAGAATATTTAGAAAAGCCTACGGGACACCAACTATGCCTTATACGGCTGTATCTTTTGAATCGTAATAGGTAGACACTTGAAATTCTCACAGAGTGTGTATGGCCGCTATAACAACAAATAATAAAAGTAAAACAAAGTTAATACAATAGTTTCGATTTTTGTAAACAAAGACAATCCCATCGACACGGCTAACTAAGTACTATCGAACATTTGTCAAGGAGCGAAGTAGCGCAGTGGAAGCGTGCTGGGCTCATAACCCAGAGGTCCGGCGTTCAAAACCACGCTCTGGGGCAAAGTTTTTTTATTTCTTTTTTTATTTTTTACTAAAGTATTTTTTAAAAATATGTAGTGTTAAATATTGTACCGTGGTAGGGAACCCTTCGAGTGCGAGTTCGACTCGCACTTGGTCGAGTTTTAACTTTATATACCTACTTACGTGTGTATTGTTATAGAGAGTTGCAGTATTTGGTATTGCACGAGCATGCCTCAGAGGAGAGTTACAGAAATTACCATTAAATGATATCAACGACATGGATTCTATCATAATTGTGAAAATTCCCGATAGCAAGACAAACAAACCTAGATCATTATTTGAAATAAGCGGTAAAATTAGAAGTTTTAATTTTGTTGATATGTATCGCAAAATGGAACCCTTCGTCCGAAGTCTACCAGTCACACTAGATTCTTTATAAGATATTATAACGGAAAGTGCTCCGTTCAACCTGTTGGTATAAATACTTTTAGTAAAATTTAAATTTCTAAAAAAACTGAAATAGCTGCTCAAATTCTGGGAGGCGAACCAAGTACCAATACCGCAAACTTCACAAAAATTTGAAAAATAGTTTTATGTGAAGAACCTGAGACCTTCACAGGTAAAGAAGAAAACAAAATTCAAAAAAATACTGGAAATGAAGTTTGTCCATCAGTTACCTCGACTGCGTCTCAAGCTGAAAACTTCATGCCTCGTGCAACAAATATGCACTTTCTGCACTAGTTACACAAATAACTATATTTGTAAGTATAATAGAATTGTGTTTTTCGCATAGCAAAAAGAGAAACTTTTTCAGGGTATATTAGGTGTCTCAAATAAAGTCCGATTATATCCTTAGTTTTTTAAATGAAAAGACCAGCTTAAAACCAGGATGATGCAATTTTCTCTGGAGAATCCGAATCTAGGTTCAGAATTTATATACAGGGTGTTCTCGAAAAGTTAAGGACAAAAATACCGGGTGTCTATTTAAGAAGGGCCACTCGGGAAAATCTTGACAAATATGCTTTTTTGATGAGCTAACTTTGCGTAAAAACACACTTGAGATGTATGGCCTACTTTCCGAGATATTTTTCAAAATCCCGAAAATCGCCGAAATTTCTTCGGCATGTAACCTTTTTTGTATCAAGAGTTACCGGAAAAAATTCTTAATGAAATTTGTGGGCAAAACTGATTGCTTTAAACCTAGTTTGGAAAAAACCATGCCGTGGTTTGTTGTGTGCTCTCTTAACACTTAAATTTTTTTGTTTATAGCTGTCATGCATACTAGAAAATTTTAAAAATGTGAAAAATGTGCAAGACACCGATACCTCGCATGAAATTTTAAAGATTTCCAATGTAGTGTGTTGGGGAAAAAATACCTGAAACATGAAGGTACAGGATTCGAGGCCACGGCTCGCTACAATAAAATGGGCACATTTTCGGTGGATACTAAGAGAGCACACATTAAACCGTGGCATTGTTTTAAATTCTGATAAAGTAGGAATTAGTTTTGGCTACAAATGACATTGGAGAAAATTTTTCGGTAACTCTTGAAACAAAAAAGTTACAAACCGAAGAAATTTCGGCAGTTTTCGGGTTTTTCAAAAATATCTCTGAAAGTAGGCCATGGATCTCAAATTTTACACAAAGTTGCTCTATCAAAAAAGCTACCATTTATTTCAAATAAAGTTCTCAGAAAAATAAATGGTAAGATCTATTGTGGGATTTGTTGGACGAAAATTGTTATTTGTAAAACAGGCTTTAATAAATGGAGTATTGTGTATAGGCGCTTGTAAGCCTGCCGTGGTTTCAGCACGGCCGCAACTGGGCACTCCTCAAGTTGATGGCGCTCCGAGGTTTGTACTTGTGTTTAATCTCTGAACGGGGAAGTCGCCAATCATTCTGTATTTGGTTAATGTTACCTTTTATCTTGTAAATATTGTAGAGCAAATTTATAAGTCACGTTGAGTCAAGATAATTGCTTGTTTTTGGATATTAGTTGTTAATATTTATTTTATAGTCAGGGTTCAAGGTTCATTAAGTCAAAGCTACATGCTTTAGTCATTCGTAAGGTTATGAATTTAAGTTTAACAAATTTCAATTGCAAAAATCTGTACAGATTTAATTTGTTTTCAACCTCTTTTTACATTTGAGCAATTTAACTAGTTATTGTAAAGGCGTCGACCGAGGCGTCGACATTTCGACTGCAGTAGGTACTTAACAGAGACTATTTTGTGTCATTTCTTTTACATGTGAGCACACGAGGCACTGGAGCGAATCAACAACGGTCTAAGTGACAGTACCCCAGCCCTACAACGTAGCTCGAGTGGCACCGGCTTGAAAACCCCACGACCCAACTTTAAGTCTCCAGTCTAGCCGAGGTCATAACTACAACGATAAGAAACTTGGAGCAACGACGGCGACTCACCAGTGTCAACGACCCAGAACTTTTAAGGTTGTGGAACTCAGTAGTCCAAATTTTCGAAGTGCTCGTAAACAAAACTTTAAATGCTCACGTGAACTTTTCGTGCTCGTAGTGTTTTCATATTAAACTCACGAACATCTCCGATGTTGTATTGTAAATTTTAAACTTTTTCAATTTTTTAATAGTGAATAAATTCTAAATTCTAGATAATCAAATTAACTGCTCAGTTACTTCACTTCATTGTAACAATTTTTTACTTCACTTTAATGTACAAATTTCAACTTGTAAATAAATTGTAAATAGGAAAATGTTATGTTTCATTTAACCACCAAATATTTCAAGCTTCTGGCGCTCAAATATAACCAACCATTTTGGTTATAGTTTGTCATCATTTTTCCACAACACAGTGCAAATACTGTATCTTCAGCAATATAAAAAAGTAGGTTGCGGGCACCGGCATACGAACGGGCGGATATCTACGTCTGGCAAAATAGAATAGAAAATTAATAATTTAAGAAATAGGTCAAATACGGCACTAGGATTCGAACCTACGACCACTGGAGTTAAGTTCAACGTTCTGACGTCAGAGTGTGACAACAACCAAAAGGTCCTTAAATACATTACCTCGTTGAATTAAGAATACAGGGTGTATCAAAATTCATGTAGGTACTGAGTGTGACAAAAAAAAACAAAGCCGAAATGTCCTTAATAATTTTACCACGTGACATCGCTGAATTAATGTACTGGCCGTGTAAAAAAAATCATGTACCGGGCGAGACAAAAACATATACCTATACGAAAACCAAATGGACTCTCGCGGTGGCGTCGTTCGTACCGGCGCTAACTTTTTAGATGCATACTACAGAAGATATTCAGTTTAAAGCTATGGTAATGGTGACTTATGTAAAATCTGCTACGAGAATAATATAGAAATTTTGTTAGTACCCTGTGGACATCTAGTATTTTGTATCAAGTGTTTGCATTCAAAAGACCAATGCCCGGTGTGTCGAAATACTGTGACCCATAAGATGCAAGCTTATCTTTCGGGACGTCATTACCATAGTAAAAGTTGTTTTTCACTGTACAGGGTGTTCCCGTATATTTTGACCCACCCCTAGAGCCTTTATTTTTCGAGTTAGGATAAAATTACTTGAATGAAAGTTTGCTGCCCCGTGGTTGGAGAATACGCTAGATATGCGTACAACTTTGGTCCGCCAGATGTAAACTCGGTTTTGTACGACCCCGTACCGTAACACTCCAGCTCGTCCGTCATTTCTCCGAGAACAGTCCCGATAGGCACGTCGTACTCTCCGGGTTTTGAAATTTATCTCACGCTATCTGTGTCGTAATATAACACTCCAGAATGACCAAAACCTCTTCGGTAATTTCTAAAAATCAGGTGAGATCGAATAGACCAATTTCTGCGGTTTTTCAACCTCTTCAATATAAACGTATTCCTATTTATTTTCAGAAAAAACTCTAACAAGCACTGATTGAAAACAAAAAATGCTAGCCCAAGACGTACACCATCTTTGTAACCAAAACATCCTATGCGGTAAAAAGTAATATAATTCATTTTCCATACAGCGTGTCCACAACTGCAAAGAGAAAATTTTTATAGGTATATTTATATTTTTAGATTACTCTGTATGACCAAAGTTGTTTCTAAATATCAAAAATAAAATGTAACTTCTCTGTATCTGCCAACATGCTTCATAAACTTGGAAGAGACATTTGTCAGCTATCGCAGAAAATCTGGGGCATATGGAAAATCCTAACATGCACTAGCCATGGACTATATTTAAAAAGACCAAAAATCAAGACATATCCATGTTCTCACCAACCTTTTAGAGGTAATGTTAAAATCACAATTATTTTTATTTCCAACAAAACTAGAATAAAATTTGAAACTTCTAATTTTATTTTTTTGTAGAAAACACGTAGTTATTCATGAACCAGCTTTATCATTGAAATAGGCACACAACGGACCCAAAGTGGCCTACATGCTTGGCCAATTTAAGCGACCACCCCGACCTAAATAGCCAGATAGAATAATGGAATAACGAAAAATTCCCCACGAAAATGTCAAGAATTCACAGGTAATTATAAAATTTTCATCAAAACTAATATTCATTTAGTACGGCCATCTCAGACTCTATAGTCTGTTCTCTAGCAGTTGATAGTACCGCCCCTTCATTATAAATTCAGAAAGCTGTCGCAGTGTGCCAAAAAATAAAGAGCATTTTTAATGCTATGGCCAAGAGCGCTGGACAAATGTGGGTTCACGGTATTGCTCCTAAATAGCTTTATAAGTGTGATTTACTAATTGTCCTACACTCAATGGGATTACTACGGTTTTCTAGGGTTTTCCGTAGTACTTGAGCGAATGCTATCCTAGTTCTATCGGGAAAAAGTCGGCCCTAGCCGCAAATGGTAACGAAGACAAAATAATAGAAATTGCCCCCTCTCCCGCACAAGGATGTGGTTGCTTCTGGGGTACTCCTAGTTTGGAGTATTGTGAGGGTGAGAATTATTATTATTATTATCATCACGTATAGACACACAGAAACTGATGATATACAGGTGGACTCAAAATATACATAAAAAATTAAAACGGAGCTGCCAACGCGAGGACAAACTGTATGCTAAGCCCTCAATCTCAAAACGATCTACAACCTGGACGAAAAGATCTACAACGTGGGTAAAAAGTATCTCTTTGGGATTTATTAAGTATAAATTAATTGTGGAAAAATGGGTCTAAATAAAATTAATTCATCTACTATAAACCGTCCGGTAAAAATCGTAAAATTGTTCAAGATATATAGGGTCATAAATCTTAATTCGTAGTAACAATTATTACCTCCGTCAGCTTGGAGTATAATCTAAAGAGACTTCAAATAAGCGCACGAAATTTTACATAAAATTGTATTTTTTCGTATCCTTTGGGTAGTTTGAACAACCATCGGTTTCTGATACAAAACTCGTCCAAGTCGCTTGGTCGTCACGGATGCGTAAAACAGGAAAGCCAAAAGGACCTTGATAATTTCACCACGACCCAGATTTTCTCAAACAGCATAGGTACCGGGTGGACAACAAAAATTCAAGGATGTGACAAATCAGTTTTACTGGTCTCATCATGTCGTCTCAGAATTAATAAATAAATACAGGGTGGGCGGAAATAAGTGATAGGTAAAAAATCATGAGTAGTAATACAAAGAGAGTACGGGACCACTTTGACCTCAGTTGACCCCTTGATTCTACGGCCCGAGGTCACGGGAGCAAAGTGGCTACGTCATGCCCGAGGTCACGTGACGTCACCGGATGACCCCAGTTGACCCCTAGATCCTGATAGGTTAACCTTTGACCTTTGGGCCACGTGTGACCCCCAGTTGACCCCCCCCCCCACTCCAACGACGGGGCAACCCCCACTCCAACGGCTTGGTGGGGTGAGGTCTATATATTCGTGCGCAAGAGCAGTTTTCCCGTTATATACACTTACAATTTCCCACAGTCTGATTTGCCGAGTTCAAAATGCAGTCGTTCCTGAATCACCTGAACAAGAATTTGATCGTCAAGAAATTCGAAAGCGTTCAAAATATGGACGTGGATGAAAATTTTCAAATCACGAGCGTGGACAAAGTGAACACGCAATACGGAGAGAAGGTCTACGTAGAGTTCGAAGAATTTAAGACGGTGCTGCCGCAACGATACACGGCCGAGTTTACGCTCCAACGGATCGAAGAAATTAATAGGGATATCGGTAACGGAAGGAGGTATTACATGAAGAGTCTTGGACCCGTCGGCCGATCTACAAATATCGAATTTATTGTAGAACCATGACGAAGCTGGAGTACAGAAGAAAACTGCAACAATATTTGAAGAATTTAGAAGCATTGAAATATGAACTTATGTTATATGAAATTAAAATGAAGATAAAACATATTGACTTACACAATTAATTTTTAATAAACGTTTAAAAATCTTTTGTTGTGTTTTTTTATAAGAATCTTTGTGTTGAAGGGAAAACACCTGAAGCATCATATTATAATAAAACTCTCACTCTAAGCAATAATATCACTCTATTCCACTGTTATGTGTATACAGGGTGATTCTTAACTTATACACATAAATTTGGAAAATTGTAGGTTATGTCAAGTAATGGCTAATAATGAAAAAAAAGTCTAATAAAATTGTTATCGATAAGGTCTGCGTTTGTGATCTTATGAACCATAATTTTCAATTTATTTGTGCAAATAAACCCCGAATTGTTCAAGTACACAAAATTATAACTCAGCTGTTGCGTCGCATCGGGTTACTCGCTGCGAACGCGTGACCACATAGTAAATATATAGTAAGAGAAAACACGTGGAATAGTTCACGACAGACGCCTGCTTTGTTTGGTCGAGCACTCAGCGATTTTGCTGAAACCGCATATAGAACAATAGGCTACAAATTTCACCCAATTATCTTCTAAATAAAAAAATCTGAAAAAATTGCAGATAGAATAATAAACGGAAAATTTGGGAAAATCAGCATGTAACGCAAACGATTTAGGCCGGAATCTTCAACTAGACACGTGGAAATCCGAGGTAGACTCCTTGGTATCAGGAAATGTGATACATTATGGTAAATAAGAAACCACGTGGAACCGTATATGATGCGATGTACAACGTAAACAATTAGTACGTCAGGGGCTCGGATTTTCTGCTGATGCAGGTATATCGTGATTTCCAAATATATCTTCTGATCGGCTGATCGGAAAAAATCCTCATATAGCGCAATCGATTTTGGGGCCACCCCTTGGGGGGGGGTGGACTTAGTCTACCCCGGGGTGGGTGGGGGATGGCGGGTGGGCAACTACGTGCCAGGAGGAACGGAGGCCGAAGGCCTCCGTCCGACTGGCATGTAGTTGCCCGAACAAAATCCACCCTTCCCCCTTGCACGCGTTTCGCGCATGCGCAGTTCCGCACTTTTGATACCTATGAAAATTCGAAAAATTTTGAAAATTTTTTATTCAAAAAATGTAATTTTAAAAAGGTCCTGATCCTATAATCCCGATAACATTTTGGGAAAATTTCATTTTTTGACGGTGAAATGTACAAGACAAGACTCAGACGAATGTTTTATATACAAGTGCAGATAGATTTTTTTCGAGTGACTGATAAAAACAGTTATTATAATAGTTAGTCGGAAGGCCCCAGATAACATAGGAAATTTTGTTTGAACAAAATCTGTAAAAAAAATCCAAGACGTGAAAATGTAGGTAGAATTTTCGAATAAGTTTTGTATACCGGTAAAAATATATGTAAAGGTAAAAATAACGTCAGTTTCACTTGGAAAAAAATGATGAAAAAATTTCAGTAAAAAAAATACGATGTAGAGGTTGTACCAAAAAAAAATTGGAAATAATTATTTATTCCAGTAAAATATACACAAGACCGAAAAAGGTAATTGCGCGGCTGTCCCATTTTATACACCCTAGCTGTTTCAGTTCATCTCGTTTGGAAAAATTTTAGGGGTTATTACTTTTTTAAATACCGGTTTCCTCAACCTTATTTGAAAGTAAATATTTTTTAGTTCCCCACAGAAGGAAATAATGACGATATTTTATACCGGTGGATTCAAAAAATATATAAGGTTAGGAAAAAACCTTGGTAGGCAAACTCGGCTCTGCTGACCAGACAAAAAAAAACCTTAGTCGACAAATAATGGCCTATAAGAAGGGTGCGTGATTCCACGTATCAGTTCGAGTGCTCCAAGATGCAAGTAAGTATATACCAGCTGTCCCATTTTTAAACAGCTAGATATTTGGAAACCTTTCGTAAAAAAATTCCCAAGGATTACATGAGCAAAAGAAAGAAAAAAATGTAAATATACCAGCTGTCCCATTTATAAACCGCTTGATATCTTGGAAACGAAAACTTATATAAAGGAAGTAAAAGCTATATCTTAATAGGCGGAGGACCGACTGTCATTCAGACAGGTGAAAATTTTTTGTGATTTTTTGTAGAAGTTTTTTGCCAAAATTTTTTTTTGTCAATTTTTTTTTGCCAAAATTTTTTTTTTGCCAAAATTTTTTTTTGCCAAAATTTTTTTTGCCAAAATTTTTTTTTACCAAAATTTTTTTTTACCAAAATTTTTTTTTTGCAAATTTTTTTTTTGTCAATTTTTTTTTTGCAAAATTTTTTTTCCCAAATTTTTTTTTCTTCAAAATTTTTTTCCCCAAATTTTTTTTTCGTCAAAATTTTTTTCCCCAAATTTTTTTTTCGTCAAAATTTTTTTTTGTAAAATTTTTTTTTTGACAATTTTTTTTGCCAAAATTTTTTTTTGCCAAATTTTTTTTGCCAAAATTTTTTTTTACCAAAATTTTTTTTTACCAAAATTTTTTTTTTGCAAATTTTTTTTTTGTCAATTTTTTTTTTGCAAAATTTTTTTTCCCAAATTTTTTTTTCTTCAAAATTTTTTTCCCCAAATTTTTTTTTCGTCAAAATTTTTTTCCCCAAATTTTTTTTTCGTCAAAATTTTTTTTTGTCAAATTTTTTTTTTGACAATTTTTTTTGCCAAAATTTTTTTTTGCCAAATTTTTTTTTACCAAATTTTTTTTGCCACATTTTTTTTTTGTCAAAATTTTTTTTGTCAAAATTTTTTTTTGCCAAATTTTTTTTTTGTCAAAATTTTTTTTGTCAAAATTTTTTTTTGTAAAATTTTTTTTGACATTTTTTTTGCCAAATTTTTTTTTGTCGAATTTTTTTTTGCCAATTTTTTTTTTGCCAAATTCTTTTTCGACAAAATTTTTTTTGATACAAATATAATTGCTAACGTTTAATTTGTTTACCCCATTTACGAAAATGATAACAAAATTGGATCAGACAAGATGTTTTTTCGAAGTATAGTTTTTAAACACAGGGTGCCACCACCGGTTTTACGATATAGGTTTCAAAATGCGACGCAAGTACATAAAAAAAATACCCTAGAGATAAGAAAACAAAATACAACTCACCGAAAGATTCTTGATGATGTATAAAAATAAATCAGGTTACATCTAATGCCCCAGACAGTAAAATAAACATCCCCGAGCTATCAGATATAACCAAACATCATTTTTCTAACGGCACAGTCATTTTCACGGGAAAAACAACCAGTAACCGTTCAAATTCCATAGATAGGTACTGCCGTAATCCAAAATTTCACTGAACTACGCGTATCTATTATACTGAAGTAGGTACTGATACACTTCCATCTTTCCAAAGAAAAACAAACACGAAACTCAGACTTTTCATATATTTATTACAACGCCTCGATAGAGTCTTTATCTGTGGCCACGACCGAGAATCTACTGAAGCAAGTGCGACGCATAGGACGTGAAAAGTGCCGAGTTGGTTTTATTAAACAATGAAACTTATACCTACGTATATATAAAATAAATGAGAAATATGCCAGAGATGTGAAACCTAATTGTGTTGCAAGTTTGAGGGTCCAAAAAAAATATTGGCTTTAATTTTTTAAGGTGAGAAACACATCTAACAGCCAGTTTGGAAATATACAAGGCAAAAAAAGTAGTGATGTGGCTGTCCCATTTTATGTTTTATACAGGTTGGGTTATTTTAGAATAGTTGTTCAATAGACCGAGACAACATCATAAACGCTTCCCGTTAGAACAGAATCTGATGAAAAGAAAAATTCCATCTGGGTCAAGCTACTACATAACCAAAATAAAAAATACTGAACGTTATAAAATTTAAAAAATCATATTTTCAACGGATTTTTATCCTCTGAAAATTGTTCTTGTGTAAAATTCAGTTTCACTGGGTCAAGCTAGGTGGTAACTATATAACCAAAATAAAAAATACTGAACGTTATAAAATTTAAAAAATCATATTTTCAAGGGATTTTTGTCCTCTGAAAATTGGTTTTGTGTAAATTGAGTTTCAATAAGTTACTAATTGAGATAATAGGAAAAAAATCTTAAGAATCTCTTATAGAATTCTGAGACAACGACCCTGAGAGTAAATATCATACAAAAATCTTTGTGCGTTGACTTTCAACTCAATTTAATAATTAGGTTTAATAATGACAATTTTCTCGATTATCTAGAATCAAAAATATTGCGAGTGGCAATTCACAATTTTCTAGATATCATGTGAAGCCTTAATTTTGCGTCGTAAGTTAGAGGATCCAAAAATATTGGCTTAAATTGTTTAGTAAATGCGATTAAAATATGTTTAGTTTATCAACAGTTAATTGTAACAGCTTATAATCTTAGAAGCTAAACTCTTTAAAAAAATTTTTAGACAAAAAGTTGTAGTTTAATAATGGTCAGTTGGATTCCTTTTGAATCATGTTTTCATATTACCTACAAGGAGTTACAACCTCAAAACATAGAAATCGCTCATTTTAAACCGATTTAATAAAAATTTCACCAAAACAATACTTTCACTCATATGATACACTTCTGATTAATAAAAAAGGCACCATAGGTAGTAATAATAAGATATTCAACGGAATTTTTATCGACTGTTTGCCCATTTTGCTAGCTTTTGGGGGTATTCCTTGATATTTTAGACTGATAAAAATGAATAATAAAAATTTCACCAAAACAATACTTTCACTCATATAATACACTTCTGATTAATAAAAAAGGCACCATAGGTAGTAGTAATAAGATATTCAACGGAATTTTTATCGACTGTTTGCCCATTTTGCTAGCTTTTGGGGGTATTCCTTGATATTTTAGACGGATAAAAATGAATAACTAAAATACAAAACGCACTGTTGACTTTACTTACGTGAATAGTAAGCCTATAATACGTATCGAAAACAGAGAAATATTCAGGTCAAGAAAAAAATGGCCTAATTTACAAGTTTGTAAATCAAAAACTACCTTTTGGCTTTTCATTTTGATGAGAAAATACGTCTAATTAGTAAGTCAAATAAATGGGACATCATGAAAGATATACTAATAATTGAACAAATGCTATCTTAGTTCTATAGGCAGAAAGGTACTATGGGTAGTAATAGTTTTGGGATCAAAAGACGACCTGTTAGCTTTTAAATTTGTTAAGAAAATACGTCTAATGAAATCGAAAGTAGTAACTAGGTTTTGGTTAACATTTCGTTAACGCGTTGATGAATAAGAATGCAAGTGAAAAGTAGACCGAATTTCCCAAAAAACGGTGAGTGACCAAACAAGTTATTATAAAAAGTGGCTCGGGAGACCGATGTAACCTAGAAAACGCCTTTCCTTCGAATAGAAAGTAAAAAAAAGTTGCAAAATGGGACTTAGATGAATATTTGATGCGAGTGAAAAGTAGGCAGAATTTTCGAAAATCGGGGACGGATCAAAAAATATTAAGTTGATCGGGAGGTTGAGATAACCTATGAAACACCTTTCATTCCGACAGAATCTGACAAAAAATTCCAAGAAAATTTTAGACGACTGTTTGCAAGTGAAAAGTATACATAATTTTTTTGAAAAAACTGAGACTGACCAAAAAAAATAGATATTAGAAAATTTTGCTCGGGAGATCGAGGTAACATAGAAAACGCCTTTCATCCGAATATAATCTGAAATAAATTCCGAGATGGGACTTAGACGAATGTTTGATGTAAGTGGAAAGTAGACCGAATTGCCGAAAAACGCGGGAGGTCGAGGTAACCTAGGAAAAACGCCTTTTATTCGAACAGAATCTGACAAAAAAATCCAAGACGAATGTTTGATGCAATTGAAAGGTAGACAGAATTTTAGAAAAACGGCAACTGATCAAAAAATATATATTCGAAAATTTTGGTCGGGAGCCCGAGGTAACCTAGAAAACGCCTTTCGTTCTAACAGAATCCGACAAAAAAATTCCAAGACGGGATGGTAGTGGGACGAATGTTTGACGGAAGTTAAAAGTAGACAGAATATTAAAAAACGAGAACCGACCAAATAGTTATTAGAAAAAGTGGCTCAGGAGGTCGAGGTAACCTAGGAAATGCCTTTAGTTTGAAAAGAATCTGACAAAAAAAAATTCCAAGACATGACTTAGAAAAATATTCATTTGATGCAGATGAAAAAGAGACAGCATTTCCAAAAAAAACTTCGACTGACCTAAAAGTTATTAGAAAAAGTTGCTCGGGAGGCCGATGTCTAGCAAAATATAACACCATTGCACCAGAGTTATTTCCATCTACGTAACATTATTGGCGTGGTGGTCGACTAATCGCGTTCACTATTAAATTAATTATGACTGGTCAAATACGTATATAATGCAAATTAAAAAACGCTTTAACGAAGCGTTTACAATGCGTTAACGAGGATTGACAGCGCGTTAACGAGGCGTTACCAACGCGTTAAACGCGTGAAAGAAGCGTTATCAACGTGTTAAACGCGTGAAAGAAGCGTTATCCATGCGTTACGCGTTAACGAAGCGTTATCAACGCGTTAACAACGCGTTATCCATGCGTTAACTACTAGTTATCGATTCGTTAACAATGCGTTAACGAACAACGCATTAACGAACAACGCGTTAACGAAACGTTAACGACGTGTCAGCAAAGTTTTAACAAAGCGTTAACGAAGCTTTAACATCGCGTCAATGCGTTAAGACGCGTTAAAACCGCGCATTAACGAAGCGTTGACGAGTGTGGAAGTGCGTGGACCCTCCAACTCCCAGAATCGCAACTTACACCAGATCAAACCCAACTGTGGAATCTTGTGACGTCACAGAGATGCTACTTTACATTTCTTTTAAGTAGTTAACCTAACCTAACATTATTGTCGCGGTGACCAAGAGGTTATCGACTGGTGAACCGATTGCCATTGGATTTGGGAGAGGTGTATCAAAGGCGGATTAAGTCAGTTTTGACCAATGGTAATCGGTTCACCAGTCGATAACCTCTTGGTCACCGCGACAATAATGTTAGGTTAGGTTAACTACTTAAAAGAAATGTAAAGTAGCATCTCTGTGACGTCACAAGATTCCACAGTTGAGTTTGATCTGGTGTAAGTTGCGATTCTGGGAGTTGGAGGGTCCACGCACTTCCACACTCGTCAACGCTTCGTTAATGCGTCGTCAAAGATTCGTTAACGCGGTTTTAACGCGTCTTAACGCATTGACGCGATGTTAAAGCTTCGTTAACGCTAAAAGCGTTAAATTTTATAACGTTCAGTATTTTTTATTTTGGTTATATAGTTACCACCTAGCTTGACCCAGTGAAACTGAATTTTACACAAGAACAATTTTCAGAGGATAAAAATCCGTTGAAAATATGATTTTTTAAATTTTATAACGTTCAGTATTTTTTATTTTGGTTATGTAGTAGCTTGACCCAGATGGAATTTTTCTTTTCATCAGATTCTGTTCTAACGGGAAGCGTTTATGATGTTGTCTCGGTCTATTGAACAACTATTCTAAAATAACCCAACCTGTATAAAACATAAAATGGGACAGCCACATCACTACTTTTTTTGCCTTGTATATTTCCAAACTGGCTGTTAGATGTGTTTCTCACCTTAAAAAATTAAAGCCAATATTTTTTTGGACCCTCAAACTTGCAACACAATTAGGTTTCACATCTCTGGCATATTTCTCATTTATTTTATATATACGTAGGTATAAGTTTCATTGTTTAATAAAACCAACTCGGCACTTTTCACGTCCTATGCGTCGCACTTGCTTCAGTAGATTCTCGGTCGTGGCCACAGATAAAGACTCTATCGAGGCGTTGTAATAAATATATGAAAAGTCTAAGTTTCGTGTTTGTTTTTCTTTGGAAAGATGGAAGTGTATCAGTACCTACTTCAGTATAATAGATACGCGTAGTTCAGTGAAATTTTGGATTACGGCAGTACCTATCTATGGAATTTGAACGGTTACTGGTTGTTTTTCCCGTGAAAATGACTGTGCCGTTAGAAAAATGATGTTTGGTTATACCTGATAGCTCGGGGATGTTTATTTTACTGTCTGGGGCATTAGATGTAACCTGATTTCTTTTTATACATCATCAAGAATCTTTCGGTGAGTTGTATTTTGTTTTCTTATCTCTAGGGTATTTTTTTTATGTACTTGCGTCGCATTTTGAAACATATATCGTAAAACCGGTGGTGGCACCCTGTGTTTAAAAACTATACTTCGAAAAAACATCTTGTCTGATCCAATTTTGTTATCATTTTCGTAAATGGGGTAAACAAATTAAACGTTAGCAATTATATTTGTATCAAAAAAAATTTTGTCGAAAAAGAATTTGGCAAAAAAAAAATTGGCAAAAAAAAATTCGACAAAAAAAAATTTGGCAAAAAAAATGTCAAAAAAAATTTTACAAAAAAAAATTTTGACAAAAAAAATTTTGACAAAAAAAAGAAAAATTTGGCAAAAAAAAATTTTGACAAAAAAAATTTTGACAAAAAAAAAATGTGTCAAAAAAAAATTTGGTAAAAAAAAATTTGGCAAAAAAAAATTTTGGCAAAAAAAATTGTCAAAAAAAAAATTTGACAAAAAAAAATTTTGACGAAAAAAAAATTTGGGGAAAAAAATTTTGACGAAAAAAAAATTTCGGGAAAAAAATTTTGACGAAAAAAAAATTTGGGAAAAAAAATTTTGCAAAAAAAAAATTGACAAAAAAAAAATTTGCAAAAAAAAAATTTTGGTAAAAAAAAAATTTTGGTAAAAAAAAATTTTGGCAAAAAAAATTTTGGCAAAAAAAAATTTTGGCAAAAAAAAAATTTTGGCAAAAAAAAATTGACAAAAAAAATTTTGGCAAAAAACTTCTACAAAAAATCACAAAAAATTTTCACCTGTCTGAATGACAGTCGGTCCTCCGCCTATTAAGATATAGCTTTTACTTCCTTTATATAAGTTTTCGTTTCCAAGATATCAAGCGGTTTATAAATGGGACAGCTGGTATATTTACATTTTTTTCTTTCTTTTGCTCATGTAATCCTTGGGAATTTTTTTACGAAAGGTTTCCAAATATCTAGCTGTTTAAAAATGGGACAGCTGGTATATACTTACTTGCATCTTGGAGCACTCGAACTGATACGTGGAATCACGCACCCTTCTTATAGGCCATTATTTGTCGACTAAGGTTTTTTTTTGTCTGGTCAGCAGAGCCGCGTTTGCCTACCAAGGTTTTTTCCTAACCTTATATATTTTTTGAATCCACCGGTATAAAATATCGTCATTATTTCCTTCTGTGGGGAACTAAAAAATATTTACTTTCAAATAAGGTTGAGGAAACCGGTATTTAAAAAAGTAATAACCCCTAAAATTTTTCCAAACGAGATGAACTGAAACAGCTAGGGCGTATAAAATGGGACAGCCGCGCAATTACCTTTTTCGGTCTTGTGTATATTTTACTGGAATAAATAATTATTTCCAATTTTTTTTTGGTACAACCTCTACATCGTATTTTTTTACTGAAATTTTTTCATCATTTTTTTCCAAGTGAAACTGACGTTATTTTTACCTTTACATATATTTTTACCGGTATACAAAACTTATTCGAAAATTCTACCTACATTTTCACGTCTTGGATTTTTTTTACAGATTTTGTTCAAACAAAATTTCCTATGTTATCTGGGGCCTTCCGACTAACTATTATAATAACTGTTTTTATCAGTCACTCGAAAAAATTCTATCTGCACTTGTATATAAAACATTCGTCTGAGTCTTGTCTTGTACATTTCACCGTCAAAAAATGAAATTTTCCTCGGATTTCCACGTGTCTAGTTGAAGATTCCGGCCTAAATCGTTTGCGTTACATGCTGATTTTCCCAAATTTTCCGTTTATTATTCTATCTGCAATTTTTTCAGATTTTTTTATTTAGAAGATAATTGGGTGAAATTTGTAGCCTATTGTTCTATATGCGGTTTCAGCAAAATCGCTGAGTGCTCGACCAAACAAAGCAGGCGTCTGTCGTGAACTATTCCACGTGTTTTCTCTTACTATATATTTACTATGTGGTCACGCGTTCGCAGCGAGTAACCCGATGCGACGCAACAGCTGAGTTATAATTTTGTGTACTTGAACAATTCGGGGTTTATTTGCACAAATAAATTAAAAATTATGGTTCATAAGATCACAAACGCAGACCTTATCGATAACAATTTTATTAGACTTTTTTTTTCATTATTAGCCATTACTTGACATAACCTACAATTTTCCAAATTTATGTGTATAAGTTAAGAATCACCCTGTATACACATAACAGTGGAATAGAGTGATATTATTGCTTAGAGTGAGAGTTTTATTATAATATGATGCTTCAGGTGTTTTCCCTTCAACACAAAGATTCTTATAAAAAAACACAACAAAAGATTTTTAAAAGTTTATTAAAAATTAATTGTGTAAGTCAATATGTTTTATCTTCATTTTAATTTCATATAACATAAGTTCATATTTCAATGCTTCTAAATTCTTCAAATATTGTTGCAGTTTTCTTCTGTACTCCAGCTTCGTCATGGTTCTACAATAAATTCGATATTTGTAGATCGGCCGACGGGTCCAAGACTCTTCATGTAATACCTCCTTCCGTTACCGATATCCCTATTAATTTCTTCGATCCGTTGGGGCGTAAACTCGGCCGTGTATCGTTGCGGCAGCACCGTCTTAAATTCTTCGAACTCTACGTAGACCTTCTCTCCGTATTGCGTGTTCACTTTGTCCACGCTCGTGATTTGAAAATTTTCATCCACGTCCATATTTTGAACGCTTTCGAATTTCTTGACGATCAAATTCTTGTTCAGGTGATTCAGGAACGACTGCATTTTGAACTCGGCAAATCAGACTGTGGGAAATTGTAAGTGTATATAACGGGAAAACTGCTCTTGCGCACGAATATATAGACCTCACCCCACCAAGCCGTTGGAGTGGGGGGGGGGTCAACTGGGGGTCACACGTGGCCCAAAGGTCAAAGGTTAACCTATCAGGATCTAGGGGTCAACTGGGGTCATCCGGTGACGTCACGTGACCTCGGGCATGACGTAGCCACTTTGCTCCCGTGACCTCGGGCCGTAGGGGACTCTCAGAATCAAGGGGTCAACTGAGGTCAAAGTGGTCCCGTACTCTCTTTGTATTACTACTATCATGTACGGAGTATCTTAAAAACTGTAAATACAGAGTTGATAAAAACATAGGAAAACCACATCTTATCTCGTGACGATACAGGATATTTTTTGTGACTTCGTACAGGCTGGCCAAAAACCAATACAAGGTGTAAAAATTACTATACAAAGGTAATAAAAACACTGCAAAAATTCCGAACTATGATATCTGTCCCAATAACGGGACTACCGACGCAACCGTGTATAAAAAATACCCATTTTGCCAATGCTTTATTAAGTGTAAATTATTTCTGGGAATATGGGTCTAAACAAAATTAATTCAAATTCTCTGCTCCATGCTACAAACCGGCAGGCACAAACCGCAAAAATTTGACGAAATATGCATAAACCTTAATTCGTAGTAACAGATTGTACAAAAGTAAACAACAACAGTTATATTTTTCTTACTAATTACCTCTACACGAGCGTGAAAGATAATCTAAAATGTTCAAACAGCTGTTGCTGCTGCTGCTGTTTTCGATTCGTCTTGCGATTTGAACGAAAATATCTACATTGTAAGTAAAAAATACTTCATTTGCCTGTGCTTTACTAACTATAAATTAATTTTTAGAAAAAAATGTTAAACTGAACCAGTTGGCTAAAGACACACCGTTTCAAATCTTTGGTGGCAAAATTGTCAAAGGAAACTTTGGAGAAAAAATACTGCTGCAGCTCGGAGCAAGGTGTCGTGTTCCTACCAAGTCGAGTGACGGATGACTTCAGACCGCATCTGTGTGAGTTTGAGCCAAAGAAATTTTCAATATTCTACAGAGGTGAACGAGATCTGGAGGAGAGTCATCCAGCAACTAAATTTGAAACTTTAAAAAGTTAGTTTTTGATTAAAATATGTTATTTCTCAAGTAAATAGCTATTTTCAAATAGCAAAAATTTAAAAATAATTATTTTTTACCTGCATGATTTGGATAAGAATTAAACCCTTTAAAGAATAGTGATATCTTTATTTGAGTAATAATAATAATTCAATATAACCACAGTTTTTGAATTTCTAGTCCTTACTACCTGAATAGCTTATGATACGAACTTAATTACAAACTAAAAAATCAAAGCCAATAAAAATTCCAATACAAACACTTGTTAATACATTTTAACAGGTCTAAATAAACTTAAACATTTCAGTCTGTTATAATCGGTTTTAAAAACACAAAAAACAATCCTTAGGTTTTTACACGCCACTTAGGTACCTACCTAAGTAAAATCAAAAAGAAAAATTGTCTCTGGTATGACTTACATAGGTAGGTAGATGGTAACATTTTGAAGAAATTGTGTAACTTAAAATACCAACTGCAAAGCTTGTTATAGAGTGCACAAAAGTATCCGACAATGGGACTTTGAAAATTGAGAATAACAAATACTTCTGTTGGAATATAGTCTAGACTTCGGATAAACACACATTATTTGACAGAAAATTGTATTTTTTTCGTATTCTTCGAGGGGTTTGAAATAATTTGCTTACCATTACCAATCGTTAGTAGGTCAATCAGCTCTCTAGGAAATAAAAAAGAGCTTTTCTCCTTCTTATCAACATTTTGGTATTTTTCTTTATATTTTGAAATTGTAAATAAACCTTCCTGGATGTCGGGATATTATTTTTCAAGAACTTTATAGACGTAGTCAAAACTTTCAAACTTGTAAAATTTCATTTGAAAAGGTACTAATTTAAAAAAATATATATAAAAGCCACT
This sequence comes from Pseudeuparius sepicola, assembly GCA_963920635.1. Lineage (NCBI taxonomy): Eukaryota > Metazoa > Arthropoda > Insecta > Coleoptera > Anthribidae > Pseudeuparius > Pseudeuparius sepicola. The sequence goes on from OY987305.1 coordinate 28,988,577, forward strand.
GACTTAAAATTGAATGAGTTATAACAGAGCAATATTTTTGCTAACAAAAATTAATATAGGTACCTACTTATCTGTAAAACCAGAATGGCTTACTAACCATATAGTTTGTATACCTACTCAGAGTTTAGCTGCAAATTTTACTGAAACATATTTGGTGGTGATCTATATGTCATTTTTTGTGGGTAGCTATGTATAGAACTTTCTTCAAGTAAGGAATTAATAAATGGCTTAATATTTCATGTAATTTGATCACACGGTATAGTACTTTGGTAAAAATTCTTATAGATTTATAGTTTCGAGTTACCCCTTATGATTTTTTTAATTAACCTTTCACGTCACTATTTTTCTAATTATAGTTAAATAATGATTACTTTTAGAGAAAAATACAAATTAACCATTTTACACTGTTTTATTTAAAAATATCTTCTCATATACAGGTCAGCTAACAACTTATTTCCATTAAAATGCACCAGTTCAAAAATACAATGTCTCTAACGTGAACGATGCCCTACATAAATCCAAAATTAAATCGATCTGGCTTAAAACATTATTATACTTCAGTGATATATCATTAATTCGATCCAGAAAATTATAATAAAATTCGTCAATTTTTATTTGTAATAACAAGTTAATTTTTTGTAATTCTATCACCTCATAATCCACAAAATAATGCTGAATGTTGTTACGTGAGAGCACAGTCATCCTAAATCCATCCAGATCATTAACTGTGTTCAACTCCATATTTTCAAACTGCACGGGCGTCGGGGAATCAGCATTGTCGGGGCTGCTGGAAAATTCTTGAACGATTTTATTCAGGCGTAAAACTAACTCGGTCCATTCCATGTGGTCTAGAGAAATGCAGCTACGATCAAGAGTATTCAAGTGGTTAATAATGTTTATGGTGGATTTGAAGAATCTCTCCGGACTTAGACCGCAACGCACCATGAAGTAGTTGCTAGGCTCCAGCGTGAAACACGTGTTTAGAACCAGATGTCTTTCTGCTATCGCCGACTTTTCACCGAGATTAGTCGTACGACCAACCTCGTCACTGCAGTCGTAACAGGGGGATGAGCAGGAACCATAACCGCTATAATTTATCTTGCTGATACAAAAAAACGCAGGAAACCAACTATAATTATACTATATGTCGTTAGCGCACTATTATACTTTTAAAAAATCCCCCCACTACTAATTGCTATACCAGTTTTTTCTTGTATACACATTCATAAATTGAATTTTAATTTGCAATTACTTATTGGAAAATTCTCCTTTTGGAACCCACACTCATATCTTCACATTTAGGAAATAAACTGAAAAAATTTCCACCTATAAAGCTATTTTACCGCGTCTATATCACCCTCAGGAGTTAATCTCAGCATGATAACTGTTTAGAGACATGAGAACTCTGGATGTTTGGAGTGAGAATACTGTCCAAACTTGTCGAAGCTCATTTTTAACATAAATATGACATGTTGTGTTGTATTTATTAGCTTAGAATATTAGCCTCCTTTAATTAATTAACAATGGCGTATATTTCGTTTTTATGAGAAGTATTTCCAGCGTTTTGGGATTCTACGAGTAGCCTATACTTGTCTATTGATTCGTGTACATTATTACAGTATTTTACTGTTTTTTCGTTAAAAGTTAAACTCATATCGCGACCATCGATCAAAGTAGTCGACTTTGAACGTGTGTTTGGTTTCCTTACAGGTATGGTAGTTCCCCTAAAGAAAGGTTTAATGATTTGCATGTACTTGTCACTAGATGTACCTTTCAATTTTCCAGATGAATCCAGGGAGACACTAGTGATGCGTAAAATAGATTTGTAGTTTTCTCTGCCTTTTTCTTCGTTGTTTTGTGGATTATCGTGAAAAATTAAATTATAGAGTCCTTTTATACCAGGAAATCGAGCTTTTCCGTCGGCAATAAGATCTCCTGTCGTTATATCAAAATCGATAAGTTTGTTTCCTAGTTACCATTTTGACTGAGATACATCATAAACCATAAACCATAGACACTGTCTCTTATCGACGATTTGTCATTGTAAGACCCCATGTATTCTTGGCGAACTTCTGGAGGGTTCTGAGATATGTTACCATAGTCACCAAATACAGCGTCCTCAATTGTCTTGTTTTGAAGGAAAAGAGAGTGGAATTTTTCTATGCTTGTTTTCGACGCGTCAATTTTCCTGGTTAGTCTCTTTTCAATTCCTTCTTCTTGTAATGTATCTTCATCTTTTGAAAAATTTTCTTCTTTTTTGGGCAAACCACTAAACAATGATGCATTGCTTTGAATCTTTTGGATTTTTCGAGTTATGGGTTTGAAAACCTCAAGAGTTTCTTCCTTCTTAAATTCCCCCATTTTCAAGTCCGTATACTTTTTCTGACTGAGCGAGCAAGTTACTTGATTTTATTGGAACATTGTGCCTCGGCGATTTGTTCTGATGATATTAACGACATTGTGCTAAATAAATGTCTTCTGTGAAATTACAGCTTTATATATTTGTCGAATCTTTGGCGGTAACAATGCTAAAACCTTTGACAATTACGAAAGTAATATACTGACTTCTCCAACCTCTCGTCATAAACTGGGAGAAACATTTTAAGTAGCTCTGAAATTAGAGCTGTAGAGTTCCTGCTACTGTCCCTCAGCTGAGTAGGGAATACCATGTAGCCCGACTATAATTTGCTAGGGAACATGTGGGATGGGATATTTCAAACGTGGGTCAAACGTGTGTGAAATATATGCATCGAACGCTATGGATTACCTTGGACCGCCATGGGATACCATCAACGACACCTCTATGAAAACCGCCAACGTTAATTATCAGTCTAGATTACCTTCCAACAGAGGCATTTTTTATTTTCAATTTTCAAAGTTCCATTGTCGGGTACTTTTGTGCACTCTATAACAAGCTTTTCAGTTGGTATTTTAAGTAACAAAATTTATTCAAAATGTTGCCATCTATGTAGGTAGTCTTAAGTCATACCAGAGACAAATTTAATTTTTGATTTTACTTAGGTCGGTACCTATAGTAAAAACCCCAGTGGGGGGAGCAGTGGGGTGTAAAAACGTAACGATTGTTTTTTGTGTTTTCTTAGATCTGTCATAAAAACAATTTGTCGGCTAGTTTAAACCATAGGAAAACCGATTCTAACAGACTGAAATATTTAATTTTATTTTCTTTCACTCAGACCTGTTAAAATGTATTAACAAGTGTGTGTATTGGGATTTTTATAGGCTTTGATTTTTTAGTTTGTAATTAAGTTCGTATGATAAGCTATTCAGGTAGTCAGGACTAGAAATTCAAAAACTGTGGTTATTTCGAATTATTATTATTACTCAAATAAAGATACCACTATGCTTTAAAGGGTTTATTTCTTGTCCAAATCATACAGGCAAAAATAATTATTTTACAATTTTTGCTATTTGAAAATAGCTATTTACTTGGGAAAGAACATATTTTAATCGAAAGCTAATCTTTTATAGTTTCAAATTTAGTTGCTGGATGACTATTCCCCAGATCACGTTCACCTCTGTAGATTATTGAAAATTTCTTTGACTCAAACTCACACAGATGCGTTCTGAAGTCTTTCGTCACTCGATTTGGTAGGAACACGGCACCCTGCTCAAGTTGCGGCAGTAGGTACATTTTCTCCAAATTTTCGTTTAACAATTTTGCCACCAAAGATTTGAAACGGTGTGTCTTCAGCCAACTGGTTCAGTTTAACAACCTGTTGTGTTTGTAGCAGAGAACGTGAATTTATTTTGTTTAGATCCATTTTTTCTAAAAATTAATTTATAATAATTAGTAAAGCACCGTTAAACGAAGTATTTTTTACTTACGATTTAGATTTTTTCGTGCCATAAACATAATCCTGTAAAGATGTTGATATTTGCCGTATTTACCATTATTCATTTTGAAAAAAATGTGGTTGGAATATACTTATGTGTTTGCTGCTATAATCTCTAAACATCTACAGTTATAATAAAGTTCGATCTTGATTATATTTGGCCTCGTCGAAATAAATAATTACCCACCCTTACCCGTTTTAAAAAACAACCCTTATCAGGCAGTAAATATTACCACAGAAATTACCACAGAAAATATATCGTAGTATATTTTCTGTGATATTACTACAAAGTGACCACTCTAAAGAAGAATGATTAAGTACGAGTGATATAATCAGCGCGGGGATTTTTGCTCGAGTTTTTACTTTAAAAATCTTGTGACTTGGAGCATGTACAGGGGATACTTATACAGTTTTTATAATTATTTATTTTGACGAGGCCGATTATAATCAAGATCGAACTTCACTTAAGGTAAGTTCAATTGAGCTTATGATTGTGTATTATGTTTGTCAGCGTTCCACGAATACGGTCAAATAATCCGGGGTTATTTCGATGTTTTTGTTGATTATACGTATAGCATAATCTTCAATTCGCGCACACTGCAAACTTGACGTCTCTCTGTCTTCTAGATTCCAGGGAGCGCGATATCAGCGCCATTTATTAGGCAACGGCGAGTACACCGATGTCATCGGCGTTGCTTCTTATCTTCTGTCGCTAGGTTCCGGGTTGCATTATTGGACGGACAGACAGCTGTGACAACGTCTAGTTTAGAATTATTTTAGAATTATTAGAGGTTAGAGGCCCACTGGCCAGTAATTACCAGAAAAACGTGCAACGGATCGCGGTGTAGATTCAGTTTCGTTACGATAGTGCTGTTGCCGTGCCAGTAGCAATTTTTTGGTGCCATTTAAAAATCGTGAGAAAATGTGTGTGTCATTTTTAGTTGTAGCGGAAACTCGCGAAAAGTTCTCCATAAGTGCTGGTGCTTGCTTCAAGTTTTATAACGTTTGCCCTTTGTAGAATCAAGACTGACACCACCTCGGACAACAACATAATGCAGATGAAAGGTATTTTTTATTTCTTCAGTTAAACCATAGAAGAATATACTCCGGAGTATATTCTTCTATGGTTTAACCTTCGACATTCGAAAATAAGGCTGAATTCCTAATGTAGTGTAGCAACATCGCTCTTCAGAAGTCACATTGACCGTGTCCTTTCAAGCAGAGGCGTTACACGGGTATTAAGGTTCAGTTGCCCCACATTTTAAACTTCTCCAAAACATTTATTTTCGTATTTTCCTTTTTATTGGGCCTCCCCCGCTATGTGGTTAAATTTTTTTACATCATGACTGAATCACCCTGTATTTTTACTTGTAACTTTTGCAAATAACTTCATTAAATATTTTGAGAAATTGGGGTACTTCACTCTTGACCTAATTTGAAGTGTTTGAACACCCCGTATAATAAATTATTATTTTCTCAACGTGAATCTTGATTAGGAAGGAAGAAAAAACTTTTATGAATCGTAACTTTTTCGCAAAAAGTTAAATTTTTTGGCAATTTCACCTCTTGTAAACCCCAACCGGGGACATAGTGTATATTCCAAGCACTACAATATTTTGCCATTTTAAAATATTTGTAGCTAGCAGCAAAAGGAAAGATCTTATGTGCAATTTTTTACTGAATAAACATAAACAGACCGTAAAAGTTTGTTCAACTTACCTGAGGATCTTGGAGAAAAGACCGCATACACTTCTCCGTATTATTAACAGAACAGCTAGGTACACAACACTGAAAATACATATTGTTTTCAGAAAGAAAATTTGGGAAACACTCTGATTGGAATACATACATGAAAATGGCGCGCGTACGAAAACAATGGAGGAATTATATATTTTATCTGTGAAATGTAAATCAGGAAGCCGATGGCAGATACCATTGGACCCGCACATTCAGCCATTACCTCTTGGGAGGAGTACAGGTTAGGTAGGGTGCGCCCACCCCACACGTCGAACCTACAGCTAGCGACTGTTTTGCTTTGAACATTTTTGTATACACCGAAATCGTGATTTTTAATTAAACGCTCGGAGTCTTGGGTACACTTTCAAATAAAATATTAAACAACATTCGGGCTCAGATAAATGTGCACACAAAATGCCTTGTTTGGTCTAATAAGATCGTTTTTAGTCGACTTAGGCAAAACAAACAAGGGGTTGCCATAATCTGCGAGTTTAACGTTCAGTGAGGCTGTAGTTACATATTATCTCCGTCTTCAAAGCTGTGCCACTTTTTGGCACTCTTGGCACAATATTGTGATATTATTAATGCATGCCTTCATTGCCAAGGGGTGGTATTACGCTGCTTCAGCCGAATACAAGCTAGGGGTTATGAATCGTTACATCTATGCATTTTAGTAGAGCGTTCGTTTATTTTCAACTCACAATTCTCACGAATCAATAATTCAACAGTATAATATGTTCAAAAATAAATAAATGCATACAAATAGACAATATACCACTTTCCACTTACCACAATATATGTGAGGATTTATTGTATTAGCAAAAAAAAGACCAATTATCCGTGAAATCGGCTTACCAACGTGGAAAACCAAAACTTCGGCGGAAAAAAATTGGTGTGTAGGGGGATGAGTGTGTTCCCACGATCACTTTCCAACGGATTAAGATTTTGGCTTCAAATTTGGTGTTCGTGAGGGTGAGGGTACACAAACTTGCCTTCGGTAAAAGGCTTTCTACGCGATAGGATGAAAATATAGTATAGGGTGTTTCTAAATTATGGTGCCAACGTAATATGACAGGTAGAAAATGTTATTTTGAACAAAAAGTTTCCCACAAACATGGGTCCTAAAATTCATAATAAAAAAGCTACAGAGTGATGGAAGTGCAGTTTGGAAATTATTTTTCACAATAACTTCTACAAAATTTACGCAATTTAAATGAAACGCAATGCAGTTCTTTAGTCTCTGAAGTGCAACAATTTCGTGTAAAAACAATTTATTCCCATCTGGCGAAGGCGGGGTAGCGCAATGGGTTTTATACTCGTTTTATTACTCGGAACATATTAGGTACTTAACTAATTAACAATATTGTTCTTTAGCTTACCTCTGTGTCTTAACTCCACGAATTTCTCCTGAGTTATAGAGCTTGCTATTTGTAAAATAATCTGCCACAATGAAGACATCAAGCTTTGGCAAATTATTTGATTATAAGCTTTCACAAAATTAGCTTCCATTGTTGTATCACGTTTAAAATACGACAACAACACTTCCCAAAATATTTGATTGAACACTGAATTTCCAAATGCAAATAATTATCTATCAGCAATATCAGCATCCACTAATAAGGTCATGATTTATGATTACAGTTTGACGCCTGACAGCTGACAGAACATAAAACACAATATTCCAGCCGAAACCCCATGTTGCCAAATTTACCATGTTTAGATATAAGTGACGTCAGAGCTTTGTTTAAGCGCGCATCCAAAAAGACATTATCAGAATCAGTTTGACAAAAGGAAACAATTAATTTGCAGTTTTTATTTGAGGAATGTTATCCTGCATACAAAAACCTTTCATTAAATATAAATTGAACAAGAAAAAAAATTTGCGCAAGTACGCTATTATGTCTGTGGTTAGATGGCAAATCCAGATATGTCAAATTTTGCTACTTTTCAGGAGAGAGCTTTTAAAGTTTGTATCCTCCTGAAAAATCGGGTTAAGAGAAAAATACCTTACTTTTTATGTATATTTTTTGAAGACAGTCTCAATTAATGCCATGCATTTGATACACTTAATAGCTTCACTAATTTTCGACTTTTGTTTGATTTTTGTTACATATATTGTTTTGCCAACTTATAATAATATTATTTTTTATACTGTTTAAGTACGCAGTGCAAATTAATAATCTTTCCATAACAAAATAAAACACAATATAACACTTTTGTTAAAGTAGTTTATTTTGAACTTAAAAAAGTCGTTAAAGTCAATGTATAATTATGCATATTTCTCTATTCGTTGCTTTCAGTTTGGAGTTGGTCATCTAGTTCGTCATACTCCTTAGCTTTACCACTGGTTGTCAAATTTTTGTAGAAATTATGACAGTCTTTATCAATTAAATCCAACCAGAGATTAGATCTTGTTTTTTTAGAGGGTTGATACTCAATGGTGTAGTGTAAGAAAGAGGAACGCTGATGGGAATATCCAGATTTTTTGATGGTCGTCCTCTTGGTTTTGATCGCTTCAGATTTAATATTTTAAATGGTTCATTTTTGTTCAGCGTGTACTTAAAAAGGACCGTTCCGAATTCCTTTGTGTACCTAAGCCATTTAATTTTCAGCCAGTTAACCTTTTGTCCATCTGAATCAGAAGTTCTTTTTACCAAAACATCGGTTAATAATTTGGAAAATGCAAAAAAGTCGTCCTGGGTCATCTCTATTACATCAAACTTTTTTTACCTCGCATCATACGCACAAACTGGAACCAGTCGCGTGGCACCATAATTTTAAAGTCGTCGCCTATTTGCTTCTTGGTTCTTTCTATGCGGGCATGATCGCTGTCGCATTCTAAACGGGTATGGCCAGGTAATAAAAATTTTTGGTCAATTATTTCAATAGATGGTTTTTTTTAAGGATGTAGAGAAACATTGCTGCCATATTAATGTTTCTGTTTTGACCCCCGCAGGTATCAGAATAGGTCGTGATATGATGTACACTCTCTGGCATATCCATGATCTTTTTAAATACGCAGCAAGCTATTTGATCAGAGCCCCTCCCAGCGATTACCTCATGCCACATAAAGCACCCTGAGGTTTCTGTCAAGCAACAATCCCTATTGGTTAGGTTATACACTGAAAGCATCCGCTTGTAGTAGGCAATATATTAGTGGACAAAAAAGGGGCCGGTAAAACTTGCTGCAAATCAAATACCAGTACTCGAAAAGTTGGAGAATGTTTAGCCTCTTCTTTGTCTATTCTTTTGCTTTCTTTCTTCAGCTTCGATAACATGCTCGTCATGAAGTAATGAAATTCTTTCTGTTTCTCCTTCCGTTTGGGCATTTTTCTTCAGTATCTTGAACTCATCACACTTGCGGCAAGTATCTATATAGGGTTGTTTGAATTTGTAGCCTGTTTGATGAAAAACGTCACGAAAGACATCATAACCAGCAACTTTAGAATCAATCTGACTTCTTCGTTCTTTTTTATATTCATCATATATTTTGGTAATGTTTAGATGGCTGGGAAGATAAATTTTATCGGGATTATCCCTTCGAGAATAATGACTCTCGTGCCGAGGATATTTGTCTATAAATTCGCGAATTGTCTTCCTTTCATTGACCATCTTATTTGGAGGGGTATGTTTTCCCCTTGAATCTGCTTCAATCAGCTCATCTTTTGACTTGTTCAGTTTCTTTACGAGGAGGTCAACTTGGTTTTTAGTCACACCGTGCCGCTCCATAAAGAACTCTTTGCACACATTTAACTTATTTGAGTCTATATGTATGTGATATATTACCGTTAATCCTCTGTCATGAGATTTTCCACCCTTTGTACCCCTTCCTTTACAATGAAATTTACATTGAGTAATCGTCATACGATCACACAAAACTTGCTTTTGGACTTCAAGCGGTTTTGCATTAAAGTTTTTAAAAATATTTTCCTGTATTTCAGGAGTGCAAATTTTAAAACATTTCTTTTTGCAACATTTTGTAACGATCTGAAACTGCTTTGCCTCAATTACCTTGCCTTTTCTATTTTTATATGAAAGTCCTGCATTTTTTTCTTTTTTCTTCTTCGCGAATTCTTACTCCCTTTTTCCTCTTTCTTGAAGTCTGTAATTGATCACTTTCAGATTCGGTATTGTCTGATTCTTCTAACTCGTTATTATTAATATTGGACTCGTTTTCAGATATCTTTGAAGTACTAGGACCTGGGTCATCAGTCGATTTTCTAATAAATGATAAGAATCGCCTTTGGCCTGAGCCGCTAATGGAATCATCCTCAGGATGCCATGTTGGGTCCTCGTCAGAATAATCTCCTTCAAAAGGATCTTCTTCCTAAAAAAATTTAAAATTGTACGCAACATAATTTATTTTTGTCTTGTAAATCTTACCAAATTTGTTAAATTGCGAAATTCGTTGTTATCTTGGTTTCCGTGCATATTATCAGGTGCCAATGGCTCTAGGACACAGTACGTATTATTAGTCTGAGAGGCATCACCAATTTGATTGTCATTCAAGGTATCGGAACCATCGATGGACGCAGATACATTTCCACTCGCGCATTCTTCATTAGTTATCATAGAAATTGAGCTTTCAATGCACGTACCAGTTACTGAAGTACTTGAAATATATTTTAAATCATCATTTTTTGAACAATCCATGGGCAAGACAACATTATATTCAGGAACTAAAACAGGATATAAAAGAATTAAAAGCCTGCATTCAAGATGAGAAGAATAAACGAGAGGAACTAGAACAAAAGTACAATGAAATAAAACAACAATATAAGAAATTGGAGAAACAAAGTAAAAAAAACAGAAAGGTTGAGGTCAAAGAAGTCCAAAGAGAAAAGATCAAAAGAAGCTTCACCTAGAAAGAAATAAGATAAGAAAAATAAGGGGAAGGGTCTGAGTATAGATAATAATATGTATTTGATTTTATTTTGTTTTCAATTATTATCTTTTTCTCTCTCTTTTCTCGTTTGTTGTTTGTTGCTTTGAAATTTTCAGATATATAAAGCGTGAATTATTGTTTATGAAATTTAAGGAATACTAATAAAAATGTACCAGTATGTGAGAGAATTTAAAAACCCTGAAATTAAAAGTGAAATACTAATTTCTGGAAATGATTTCTTTAAAACGGAGGGAAGATCGAGCAATTTGAAGATATTCCATATGAATATCCGAAGTATATCCAAAAACTTTGACGAGTTGACTGTTTTGCTAGATGAATGCAGGTACTGCTTCGATCTTATAGTCTTGACAGAAACATGGAAGGTAAGTGACACAAGCTTTTATAAAATTCCCGGATATACACTTTTTTATAATAATGGTGACATAAATCAAAATGATGGGGTCATTGTATTTGTTAAAAATAAATAGGAAGATATAACTAAAGTAGAAGTAAACAATATAGATAATATTAAGGTTATTAGAATTTCCCTAAAAACAAATACAGGTGATATTTATGTAAATGCTATTTATAGGCCCTGCGAAACAAGTATCAAAACATTTACAGATCACTTACACGAATTCTTAGACAAGTTTACACGAACTAATAAAAATGACACACATTTTTTCATCGGCGACATTAATGTTACGGGCGACGTGAAGACGAAGACTTTTTAAAAAACTTTTATTTGAGTAACGCGAGTTACAGAGTTTCGGCTTAGACTACAGACAAGACTAGAATTAACACTCTTACTTTACTAGGTCCTATTTATACAGATCTGTTATGCTGAGGTGTTGTGGTTCTCATGGGAAAAGAATATAAAGACAAAGGGAAGATCAAATTCTGCAATTCTTGCAGTAAGCAAGTTTTAACAATACTCAAAAGGAATATGATATGTTCTAGTAATCATTCTAGAACAATATACAATGGAAAATGATATCTTTGTAGTAAGCATCTTGAACAATAGAGAATGAGAACATAATATCCAACAGTAAACAGAATCAAGGGTAAAAACAAGGTTATGATCAAGGTGATGCTTGAGGTCGGATATAACACCTTCCCCCTTATATTAAAAATTTGTGTTAACAAATTTTGACATTAAATTAGGCATATGTTTTAGTATTAGAATTTAGTTCAATTTCTTCTTCTTCGCGAGGTTCGTCCAATCTATACGAAGGTCTTCTTTTGACAGTAACAAATTTTCTTAAATTTTGAAAAACGCGATTTCGTGTTCTAGGAGGTTGTGGAGGATCGTCTCCGTTATTAGTAGTAATAATGCCTATTTTAATGTTCCTAGACTTTTTACATTTAAAATAAAAGTACACAATAATTAAAAGTATGATTAAAGCAATGGATAGATATGTCAATATTGGCGTATACTTATTTACAGTTGGTTCGTTAATAATATTATCAAGATCCTTTGCATATTCGTCTAATTTATGCTTTGCGACATTTAAATCGTCATAATTAAATTTATTTAGTTGTAAAGGTTTTAAGTCAGGATATTTTAGTTTATTTGGAGTTTCTTTGCAACATTCAAATGGTATATTAATTGGGTGAAATTTATAGGTTTGATTAGATTTATTTAAATTTTTCGTTTGAATTTTAGTACTTCCAATATAAGCAATGCATTCAGATTTTAACGTTAAAATTGAAGTTTTGTCTAGCATTATAGTCAAAGGATTTTGATTTTTGCACTTAATAGTTATAGGAAATATTTCACTTAAAATTATTAACCATTGATTCTCTTGAATCAATTGTACATTGTAACTTTCAATTGAAATTGTGACTATGTCACAAGTATTAGGTAAATGGGTTTTTACCTCTAATAATTGAGCTTCACATCTTGAATGTGAGTCAATAGGAGTAGGATATAAATCTTTGCACATTATTAAATCAAATGCTAGTTCTTTACAATTTTTTATATCATAGAGAATTACATAGAGAGTTGGGTCATCGCTTTTTGCTACAAATTTAGTATCAGTGGATACCATGTGATAAAATCCAGTTTTATTGTCGAAAATTGGAATAGGATAAATTCTATAAAGGGTATACCATTGAGGTTCTACTAAAGGAATGTCTAATATAAAAACAAGTCTATTTTCTGTTTGAAAAACCTTTAGTTCTATAAAATCAAGATAAGTTGCAACATTTAGAAGTTGAGGAGTTAAGGGCAAATTATTTTTGTTTAAAGTTTGAGCGATTATTTGCAAATGATGAACTAGGTCTTCAGGAGTTATAACTGACGTGTGAATGATATGTAGTTTTGCAAAAGTAATAGAGTTTAGAATGTCATTTAAATTGCTTTCGATAAAGGTATAGGATTCTAGGAGTCTTTCGGCCATCTCTAAAACTTGTAATTTTGCAGTGTAATAATTAAAATTATCAGAAATGTTATAAATGTAATTTTCGATTTGTTTTATGTCATTATTAAAAGTAATTTCATCAATTTGTAATTTGTTGATAGAGTCGTTAAAGTTTTTGATAACTGAAGTAGTTACTAAAATTTGTTTTTTCATTAATTTTTCTAATTCGTGTTCGTCTCTGTTAATTTTGTCGATACAATCGTTATAATACTGTCCGTCTGAAGCGTCTAAATTTCCGGTAATAAATTTCCAAACTGACCCTAAACCATTAATTAAACCTCTTTTATATCTTCTTACATCAATAGCTAATTCTTCAAATTTGAGCGCAATGTTTTCGGAAAGTTGATTTAGTAAAGTGAGATGTGACTTAACTTCGCTTAGAAAGGCGGCCATTCGTACGTCTTTTGGTTGAATTATAAATTGCATCTTTTCTAAAATTTTATTATTATTTTCGAATGTTGTTTTTAGAGATGAAATGTCTTTATATACCAATAAACTCCACTTGTCATTAGAAATTTTGAGTCCGGATTGCTCTTGATAGAACACGCCTATGGTGTTATTAATTGGTCGCAGTGTATATTGTGCCATAGCGGTAGCGAACAAAGAAAATCTGTAACGAAGTTTCAGAATTAGGAACTTGGTTCGATATAACAAATTATTTTAATATCAGTATTTTTGAAAATATATTTGATCATAGGGAGAACTGTGTCCCAATCTAATTTGTCTAATCCACAAGCTAGCTTGGGTATAGCTATAATTTTATCTTTTTCATCAGTGCTCTCGAGACAATTTGTTCGTAATTCCTTCAAGCAATTAAATAAATTAGCATAAGTTGGTTTATAATAGAAAAATTCTTTAGTTATTAAATAATAAATATTTCTTGTCGGAAGTTGAAGTACTGCTATTTCACCAATTGACTTATTTTGATTTTTTAGTTCATCTACGTGTCCAAATTTATTCTTAAATTCTTTTGCAATTCCTGCATTCATTTCTAAATCTTTAGATACACAGTGAGCTAATGAAATATTTTCAGGGGCATCAAATAAGTTGCCCAGTTCAATGGAAACGTTATTATTTTCAATAGGGATTTTTCGATCTAGAGTATAAAAGAATTCTTTAACCGTTAGTTCTTCTTCCTGTAATTCGTGACATTTCTTTAGCATATCAAAATTCATTTTTGTAGTTTGGTTAGTAATTGGGTTATGTAGCAAAGCTGAATTCGTATAAATTTCTTTAATTTTATAGGGTCCATTAAATTTGGTAGCTAGTTTATTTTTTATTTGGGACTCCTTGACATAAACCTTTTCTCCTACGCGAAATTGTCGCTGCTCCGAAACGTGTGTATCAAATCGCTGTTTCGCCTTTTGTTTGCGCATATCCGTACGCTTTCTTGCCACTTCATAATAATGCTTTATTTTATTGTTTAAATCGCGAACGTACTTAGAGATTAATTCTTGCTGATTATACAAAACTTCTGGAGGTCGAGACGAGGTGTGACCGAATAGCAATTCGTAAGGAGTAAAGCCGTGTGTTTTATTTATAGAATTGTTATATGCTATACAAGCGTAAGGGAGCATTTGAAATGGGTGTTCGTTAGGATTTTCTGTACTACATGCGCGTATCATTTCAGTTAAGGTGGCATGAAATCTTTCTAAGGAGCCATTTGATTGCGGATGACTAACACTAGAGAAAGTTAATTTTATATTGTATAATTTACAAAGATCTTTCATTAATTGATTATTAAATTCTTTACCTACATCGCAATGGATTCTTAAAGGAGTTCCAAAATGTTGAAAATAGAGTAAAAGAGCGTCTACTACAGATCTCGCTGTTTTATTAGGAAGTGCATAAGCTTGGGTAAATTTTGTTAGTTCGTCTCTTATGGTAAGGATATTATTTTTTACTGGGATTTCTAGGATGTCGATATTTATTCTTTCGAAAGGAGTTTTAGGAGTTTCGGTAATAACTAAGGGACTGTCCAAGTTTTGTCTACAAATTTTTGTCTTTTGGCAGATTTCGCACTGCCGAATAAATGTTTCGACGTCTTTAGTTAGTCCTGTCCAATTATATTTTTGTTTGATGCGTCTAATTGTTTCGTTTATTCCTCGATGTAAGTTTGTCTTGCCTGAATGAAATTGATCTATTATTATAGGTATTTGGTCTTCGTCTGGTATAGTCACAATGTTCTGACAAATTGTTAGTTGGAAATTTTTATCTGAGAACAAAAAATTAAACATTTCTAAAATTGGAAAATCTGGATTGTTTTCAATGTAATAAGTTTTATTTTCTTCGAATATATCTTTACTGTAATAAAGAGATATGAAGAGTACTTGTATTGCGGTTTCAAAATTAAAAGGAACAGGAATTATATAATATTTTCTTTTAGCTACGGTTTGACTGGAAAGAACATTTGCTTTATTATAGTTAAAATCAGGATTTAGCTCAAGTAAATCATCAATAACTTTTTCGTGAAGGTCTGTTAATTTGTCTTGTTGAAAAATTAGTACAATGTCCTTGTGTGTTTTGTCTAAAAGTTGATTATTTGTATATTGGATTTTAGAATAGTCGATCATTGAAGTCGTCTTGTATAGATCAAAAAATCTGTCAAATTCATTACAGATTATAGCAATTTCGTCAGTCTCATTATTGTCAATAGGCGGGTCAATGTCTTGAGGATTATCATGGGAAGTAGATGGTTCGTCTAGGGAAGTATGAAAGGAAACAGCTTCTTTTATATGATTGATTTTGATTCGAGATAAAGCGTCGGCATTTCGATTAATTTTTCCAGGTTTATAAATTATTTGATAATTATATTCTTCTAATTTAAGTCGCCAACGTGCTAAACGACTACCGGGATCTTTTATTGAGAAAAGCCAGGTTAAAGGTCTATGATCTGTAACCAATAAGAATTTTCGTCCGAAAAGATAAGGTCTATAGTTTTTTACGGCAGCAATTATTGCCAATAGTTCTTTCTCTATAACGCTATATTTTATTTCTGCTGGACTTAAGGTTCTTGAAAAGTATGCTATGGGAAGATCATTTCCAACAGGTCCTTGCGAAAGTACCGCGCCTAAAGCAAAAGCGCTTGCATCTGTAGTTAAAACAAATTCTTTTTCAAAATTAGGATATATTAGAATTGGTGAAGTTATTAATGCATTTTTAAGTTGTTCGAAAGATTCACGACAATCTTTATCAAAAATAAATGGTACGTCTTTTCTTAAAAGTCGAGTTAAAGGCTTTGTCATTTTTGCGAAGTTTGGAATAAACTTCCTGTAGTAACCAGTAAGACCCAAAAATTGTTTAATTTGTTTAGTATTGGCAGGTTGAGGAAAATCGATAACAGCTTGTACTTTTTGTGGATTTGGTTTGACCCCTTCAGGTGTAATAACATGTCCTAAATAAATTACTTCTTTTCGTAAGAATTCACACTTATCTGGCTGTATTTTTAGATTTGAATTTCTTAATCTTTGAAAAACTTCAGTAATACGAGAGATATGTTCATTAATTGTGGAAGAATAAATAATAATGTCGTCCATGTAAACTAAGCACTTTTCGTTTTGTATCCCCATTAGTATATTATCCATAACCCTCTGAAAGGTTGAGGGCGCATTACGAAGGCCAAAGGGCATACGTAAATATTCGAAATGTCCATTTTCAACGGAAAAAGCAGTTTTCGAAATGTCTTCTGGATTCATTTCAATTTGTTGAAAACCAGAAGCCAAATCTAAAGTAGTAAAATAATGGCAATTACCCAACTGATCTAATATATCTGAAATATTAGGCAGTGGATACCTGTCATTAACTGTTAATTCATTTAATTTCCGATAATCAATTACGATTCTCCATTTTTGTTTGCCTGAAGCGTCTAATTTTTTTGGAACGACCCATACTGGGGACGACCATGGCGAAACAGAAGGTCTAATTATTCCTTGAGAAAGCATTTTATTAATTTGTGTTTTTACTTCTTCCTTGTGAACTTGTGGATATCGATAAGATTTAGTAAAAATTGGCTTAGCGTCGCCTGTATCGATAGTATGTTTTATTTCATTAGTAAAACTTAAAAAATCTCCGTCAAAGTAAAATATATCTTCAAAATTCAAACATAAATTAGTAATTAATTCCTTTTCTTCTTCGTTTAAATGTTCTAGCCTTAATGATTCTTTTATTTCTTCTACTCTGCTTTTCGTTTTATTAAAATTACAAATAATATTAGCACTAGCGATCGTTTCTTTAATGTAAGGCTCAAATTCAAATTCTTCGAAACAAATATCCTTTGTTATGGCATTAGCGTTTAATATTGTCGTATACAAATTACCGTCTTCGTTTATTTTTACTATAGCATTTGGCACGTATACCTTTTCTACTCGTTGTGCGCATAAAATCATTTCTTTATTCGTATATTTATTCGTATGAAACTTGCATATTTTTTCGCAACGCGGTTCTATCGTAACCTGATTTATATTATAACTCGTATTTTCGCTTTCAAAATTATTTATATTTTCCGTGTAATCGTTATTATTATTATTATTTCGTTCATAAGCGTTTATATGAAGGCTATCGTATCTTTCGTCAACATTAACTTGTCTTTTATAAACAACTCGATTATTATTATCATTATTATTCGTTAACTCGTTTAATTCATCTCCGTCTTTAAATAATTCGTGTACCTTATAGTACGTAATTAATTGTTTATTCCTAAAATCTACTATTGCACCGTACCTTTCTAGAAAGTCAGCGCCTAAAATTCCGTCGAATCCTATATCTAGATCGCAAATATAAACTTTATGGGGAGAAAGAGGACCCGTAAAAGAAACAAATACCGCTTCAGTAATAGGAATTGATTGGCCAGAAATACCTTTAATTTGAAAATTTTCTGGACATCGATTTAAAAATTGCTGAACCGTCTCTGGTTTGAAAATTGAAATACCAGCTCCTGTGTCAATTAAAATTTTGTACTTATCGGTATTATCTTTAATATAATATAGATTGCTATTGTCAACGGTATTTATGCAAACGTTTGGTCCGTATTGGTCATACCAAGATTTTTGAAGTTGGGAATAGGATTCTGGTCCGAGGCTGTTAATTGAAAATTTTCGCTTTGGCCCAGATAATGTTGTTGGGGAGTTCTATTTTGGTTAATTGGATTTGAATTTGGGAATCTAGGAGTAAAATTTTGATTAGAAGGCTGGAAACCTGAATTATTATTAAAAGTTCTTGGGAAATTGTTTCTAGGAATATTATTAGAAAAATTTCTAGGAGGTTGATTTCTTGGTTGGAAGTTTTGAGGGTGATTCCTAGGTTGGAAAGAAGGAGTTTGAAAATTATTTTGCTGAGGAAAAGATGGTCTTTGATGGAACCTATTTTGGGAGAAATTATTTCTTTGGGAGTTGTTTTGGAAATTGTTATAGTAGCTAGAAGGATTTGGACCATTTCTGTAATAATTATTTTGATTTTTAGTTCGACATTCATTGATAGTATGTCCATTTCTTTTGCAATAATTACAAAATTTTGGAAAATTATTACTGGTTCTTTTGATATTATTATTGAAGACTGGTACACGATTTTGCCTCTGAAATTTTTGATTTTCAAAATAAGAAAGTTGCAATTCTCTCTTAATTAAAGCTATAGCATCCATCATGTTGGGTGGATTGCTAGCACGAATTAGTTGCCCTATTCTTGGTTCTAAACCTGTCAAAACTGTATTTAGGCACATGCTATCGATTAATGTAGCTTGCGATTCTTTTTGTTCCCTAGTGAGAAGGCTTTGTTTTCCTATTGCGGCATACATTTTCGAGCAGTGAGTTTGAACTCTGCCTACAAAAGTCAAAGCATTTTCATTTTGGGATTGACACATTCTTTGTAAATCTTGAATTAATGAAGTTAGATTGCGAGGATCTCCGAAATGAACGTTAAGTAATTGTTTGATTTCCCTCCAGGTACTCAAGTCTCTTGAATTAATGAGTTGGGCTGCACGTCCCTTTAATTGATTTTTAATTTTTATAACAAGTAAAATGGCTTGGTCGCCAACAGTCATTTGCATGGCCCTATCACATGCAATGATAAAAGTATTTAAATTGATTTGATCCCCATCGTATTCAGGGATGATAGAAAATATTTCGCTTAATTTAAATGGTACTTCGTCGTTATTTGAAGCGTTTGCTTCATTGTTTACATTAGAGTTTATAGCTTCGTTATTCGGCATGTTGAAATGAAAAGGTAATATCGTTATAACGTAGAAAGTTCAATAATAGCAACGTAGAAAGTTCAAAAAAAAATCACAAATAAAATGCACTTCAAGTTTTCACTTACAATAGAAGTAACTTCATGCTCGCTGGATGTCGTTGATGCTGCTGTTGTTGCTGGATGCTGGCCTCAGGAGACTGTCCTTCTTAGTGCCTCCGGATCTTCCTGTCGAAGACCCTTTTCAGCTGGCTCCAATCGTAGTGGTGTGGTGACCCCCAAGGAGACTGTCCTTCTAAGTGCCTCCGGATCTCCCTCGTTGAAGACCCTTTTATCGAGGATCCCACTTCTGACACCAAATTGTTACGGGCGACGTGAAGACGAAGACTTTTTAAAAAACTTTTATTTGAGTAACGCGAGTTACAGAGTTTCGGCTTAGACTACAGACAAGACTAGAATTAACACTCTTACTTTACTAGGTCCTATTTATACAGATCTGTTATGCTGAGGTGTTGTGGTTCTCATGGGAAAAGAATATAAAGACAAAGGGAAGATCAAATTCTGCAATTCTTGCAGTAAGCAAGTTTTAACAATACTCAAAAGGAATATGATATGTTCTAGTAATCATTCTAGAACAATATACAATGGAAAATGATATCTTTGTAGTAAGCATCTTGAACAATAGAGAATGAGAACATAATATCCAACAGTAAACAGAATCAAGGGTAAAAACAAGGTTATGATCAAGGTGATGCTTGAGGTCGGATATAACATTAATATAAATATAGAATCTGATGATATGCAAAGTCAAATCTACCTAAATACACTTAGTGAACATGGATTTCTATCGCTAATAAATACATACACGAGAATAAAAGGAAACTCAAAATCTGTTAACGATCATATATTTATAAAAACCAATAAAGCTAAAAAATTTAAATCATATGTTTTAACTACAGATATCACCGATCATTACTCAACAATCGTTGTTCTTGACTATAACTTGCCGACTGCTCCTCGAATACCTGAAACAAAAAAAATAGATAGATTAAATGAAACAAATCTGAAAATGCTTGCTGAAATGGAAGATTGGAATGAAGTATTTATTACTAAATATATAAATATGTCTGCCTGTCTAATAACAACTAAAATAAAAAATATGATAAAATCAGCCACTCACACGTATGTGGTAAAAAATAAAATAAAAAAGAGAAATCCATGGATTAGTCAAGGCCTAGTTAAATTCATCAAAACTAAACAAAAAATGTACAAAGAATATCTAACACATCCTGAAAATGCAAATTTAAAAAATATATACAATACCTACAAGAAACACGTACGAAAACTTATAGAACTGAGAAAAAATAATTACTTTAAAGAAACAATTGATGCTAAGACAGACAGTAAGAAAATTTGGAAGACAATAAATACCTTTACAAACAAAGATGAATCAAATAAATATAAAATACATGAAATAGAGATCGAAAATAAAACCATTACAAATAAAACTGAAATTGTAAACCACTTTAACAAGCATTATGCCACAATGGGTATGAATTTGGATCAAAAAATTAACAAACCCTCTTTAAGCGTGGTGGATCGAAAAATTGCAAACCGTAACTTATTTCTTTACCCAACTGAAACCAACGAAATAGAAAGATATATAGTGGAACTAAAACCAAATAAAGCTCCAGGAAATGATAACATAACTGCCAAACACTTACAAATAATTAAAGAATACATTAAAGAGCCAATTTGTCACCTTGTAAACAAAGTAATAGAAACAGGTACATTTCCAGACATATTTAATGAAGGCATAATAAAACCCATTTATAAAAAGGCGATAAAAAGAAAATTGAAAATTATAGACCCATAACTCTAATTTCGAGTCTTACTAAAATAGTAGAAAAAGTAATTAAATCTAGGATTGTAAGCTACCTAGAAAAGTTTCAACTCCTCTCAAAAAACAAATTTGGGTTTAGAAAAGGATTGTCAACCGAAGATGCAATTGTCTATTTAACAAATAACATATATGAAAACCTTGATAAAAATAGGACTTGTATTTGTGTATTTCTGGATTTAGCAAAAGCTTTCGATACTGTTGACCACAAATTGCTACTAAATGTGCTCGAAGATCTGGGAATAAGAGGAATAGCATTTAAATTATTGAAGTCCTACCTAACAGATAGAATTCAATATGTCCAAATCGAAAGTAGTACTAGCGACTCTAGGACAGTAACATATGGCGTTCCACAAGGAACGGTACTGGGCCCTGTTTTGTTCTCGATTTATATAAATGGCCTACTACAGCTGTCCACGTCAAACGGAAGGATATCTTCATTTGCAGATGACACAGTTATTGAGTATGTTGCACAGGATTGGGATGATGTAAAAAATCTAGCTGAAAAATACATGACGTTAATAAAGCAATGGTTCGATGAGATGAGTTTGACAATAAATTTTGAGAAAACGAAATATGTAGCCTTTTCATGTAAAACACATACGGCCCCACAATACCAACATCTAGCAGTATCAAACAATATTATAATAACACAGAACAACTCTGTTAAATATCGGGGAGTAGAAATAGATAGACACATGCGATGGGACAAACATATATCTACGTTAACAAAGAAAATAAGATCGATGGTATTTACATTTAAAAAATTAAGAAAAATCCTAAGTACCAACCACTTAAAAATTGTCTACCATGCATTAGTAGAATCGCTATTGCGGTATGGTATTGTGGGGTGGGGGGAGTGCTTACAAAACGCATCTACTTAAACTAGAAATCATACAAAAACATTTATTTAAAATTTTACTAAATAAAAAAAGGACATACCCCAGCGATCAAACCTATAAAGAAATAAAATTGATGGACTTAAAAAAATTATATGTTTACAGAGCCCTTATACTACAACAAAAATATAAAAATAAACTAATATACATTGATCCCGGATACTCTACGCGACACAAAATAAAGGAACAAATTACAACAATGAGAACATCAAAAAAGATAGGGCAACAAGCATTCAATTATATGGCACCTAAATTTTATTCAAAATTACCTGTAGAAATAAAAAATTGTACCGAAATTAATCACTTTCATGGTCAGGCAAAGTCTTGGTTGATGGATGTACCTAGGACATACATTATAATTACTTTTTTCGAATAAATCAGTAGGTACTCCCTGATGGAAAAAGCATAAATTCCTCCAGACTTTGTTTTATTTATTTATTCATATTAGTGCAAAAAAAAACCTGTTTTCTTATTCTCCACATATAAAAACCTTTAAAATTCCTTAAATTGACTAGCATTAGTAATAAATTGTAATTGCATCTATGTGTGCATAATTTTATAGGATTTAAGATGTGCTTATTTGTCGGAATCCTTGTGAAAGAAGTGTCCTCTTCCACGCACGAATCACTAGTTGATTTCAGTGGGTTGCCACTTATTTTCCAAAAATGGGGTTTAATTATTGTTATTATGTATTTGATATTTTGGAAAATAAATTATTATTATCATTATTATTAACTGACGGACTAATATTACTTGGCAAAATAGCCGTCAGTTCTATAAGTTCATCACTGTGCTCACTCTGTATATTTTCGTCCTCCTTCAGTAAAATATGATCACTCAAAACTCTACAGGTATGGGTTATCAAATATCCGCGAGAAGAAAGGTTATTCCCGCACTTTCCACAAATCATTTTCTTTAGATGAACAGGTTCTAGTCTAAAGTAACATAAACAGTCTTATTTTTGTTGATAGGATAACTATCCCGGACACTTTAAACGCACAAAATACTTAAATAGTTGAAAAAATACGTATTTTTAATGTCCAAAATACCCGCACAAGGCACACACAATAACAAAAACATAACCTTAAACAGAACCGTCGAGACAGACCGGCACCGTGGCATATGATTGCGACGGTGCCGGACAGACACCCGAATATAGAAGCGTTTTAGTCTGCGTAGTACGTTGGCAAAATAAAATATAACGATATGTCTTGTTTTACCAACTCGTAACAGCCTGCCATGCGTTAAAATTACCGTCTCCAAAAACATATATGTCAACATATCGCATCTAGCCTTCTACTAAAATTTAATGATTTATCTCTAAACTTAGTAAGCAAAATAATATATTGCAACATATCTGCATTTGACAACTTCTATCTTGATGGATATATTTTTAATCGGATGTGGCAAAATGCAATAAGTCAACATATTGTGTTCTGCCCTCTAATGCATGCACTTATATGTTTTATTTTAAAAGAAGGCACACAAAAATATCATAACATATATGCTTTTGCCCGCTCTGAAAATTACGAATTTGAACATATCTGGTTTTGACAATGAAGATATATTGGTATAGAAGCAACGGAGGCATATACTGCTTTGCCACCTTAAAGATTCGGTTAAAACGCATCTTTTCATGGGAATATCACAAAAAGGCCAAAATCGAACATATATGGTTTTGCCATCTACATACAGATGTATCTACTAATTTCGTTGGCTAAAAACTATTGTCTGTAGGTACTAAAATCTAAATATACAGTGTGGTCCTTTAAGTGTGCAACCTATGGGATTTTTTTTATTAATCGCCCAACGAAAATACAAATATTCCTGAAAGTTCGATTGATTTATGAAATTGTTTAGAGTGATATTAAACCAATTTTAGGGTGGATATTAAAACATTTTTTTAGAATGTTTTTCAACAAATATTTTTTTTCTCAGGAGGACATGTTTTGGTATTTAGGCATAGCTTTAAATTCTAGCCAACTTTTCTTAATAACATTTTGCTGAATTTTCTGAAATAAGGGTACTTTACTCTTGTACACGCATACAGATGCTGTTTAACTTGCAACCATTCTAAGTGCACCTAATATGATTATTGAACATGCATCAACTTTCGGCAATGTCTGTATTTGGGTTGTGCGATTAATAAAAAAAGTCCCATATGTTGCACACTTAAATGACCACACTGTATATAAATAGAGGGTGTTTCTAAATTATGGTACCAAGGTAATATGACAGGTAGAAAATGTCATTTAGAATAAAAAGTTTCCCATGTACATGGGTTAGAGAATGTATAATAAGAAAGTTACAGGGTGGTAAAAAATTCAGTTTTAAAAACATGTCGAGGGCTTCATAACATAGAGACGTAGCTCCAAAAATACGACTTTTCAGGAAATAAAAAAGACGTTTATAAAATATGTTGTTTGTCATTATTTTTTTGTCAATAGTGGTATCTTCTTACTACATAAGCACTATTCAGCAGTAGATATTGGATTGATATCCAAAGGTAAGTAAATAAGAAATAGGAGATAAACCTCACTGCTATAATAATGAAATTGGGCGTATGTCCATACGACAAGATATATTAGTAGGTACTGGTACTGTCCAAATGCGTATCTCCGATTGAGTTGAAATTTTGCACACATTTTTGGCGCTGGTGATAATACAATCTAGTATACCGACTCGGTACTGTAATTTATTCAAAATGGCTGTCGCTCCAATATACCGGATTACCTATTTCATCACAACCTCCTTGACATAGGTAGCGAATGAAAGGGTTTGACGAGTATAAAAAGTGAGCAAGATGGGGGATGTCCCAGGATGGCGTACTAAATTTTTTTACTACCCTTTGATATGGGAAACAAAAATACTAAAAAACACAAATTAAAACCAAAAATAAATCTTTTAAAAACAAGCTTTTATTTAAGCCGCATAAGTTTGCCAAATTGCGGTAAAATAATTTAAAATAATTGTACTGGACAGTGATTCATTGATATGCAAAAAGCTTGTGGTAGGTATGTATTTTTATGAACATTTCGGGCGACAAGCTTATTGATTTCAAAAACTTGTTGCAATGTGGCATTGAATTACGAAAACCTAAATTTATTTTATTCGTCTGGTTTTTAAAAAGTTGAGGTTATGTTCGTCCCACGTATCAGCGAAAATTGGTGCGTATCACCATACGCCTGTATGTTATGACTTTAAGACTTTGAAGGTATAAGTCGTTGATACGCCTATATTTTTTAGCGTTTTTCTCGGAACCTGTGGCAATATCAGTACTCGATGGGTAGCCAAACGATAAACAGGGCGATAGCGAGCGAGTCTACAAAAAGTTAAGGCCCCCCCAAAAAAAAACGAATGGGTATTCGCGAGAATACAATTGCATTAGATTTTAAGGCGGTGAAGAAAAAACCAACACAGTTAGAAATACACAAATGGATCCAGAAAATTTTCGATTTTACGGTCGACCAAATAAGTGGAATTCAATTCCACACGTTGTCACATAAGGTATTTATTAAACTTGTTTCGGCTTTGGTAGGTAGTCCAAAAGACGACAAGAAAACACGAACATGGAGTCGAATTTGTGTCACATGTCCCCAAAATTAAAATCAAACTCTCCGACATTCAAAGTTTGAGCTACAATGAGGAAATAGCAGAAAGGAAGAAGGAGAGGATATTATGACAGAGGAATCGGATGAAATAGAAGAGGAATCCAGTTAAGAAGTTTTCTTTTTGCCCTTTCTAGTTAAGGTAATTTGCGTATACATAGATTAATATGAGATATGTTCAAACAGTGTGAAGCACCAACTGTAATGTTTTAAGAAATATAGGAATAAACAATTAGGTTTATTAGATTTCATGCGCATAAATGATGTTGATATTTGTTTTTTGCAAGAACTAAATGTCGATTTTTTAAATATCACAAATGGTTATGATTAACAATATATAATATTTTGTTCAGTGCGGCAAGAGATATGATGATTCAGCTATTGGTTATGTGCACTTAAAGAAAGGAAAGGAAAGTATACTGTAAAAACCAAAATGTGCCCAGAATACAAGGTTCGTTCCAAAAATTATGCAGTAGCTTGTGAAATAGATGAAGTGGCCGAGAAGATCATTCACGCACAATGTCTATAGACTGCGCGGCTTCCAAAGGAGGTTGCAAACATTCCGTGGCATCTTTAACGTGGCTCTATAGGCATAGCCAAAGTGAATAAGACAAGTGTATATGATATTTACGGGCGTGGGCAGTTTAAAGATAATAATAATTTTATAATAATTATAGATAACAAAAAGTGCTCAAATTATAAATAAAGGTGGCCAATTCACGGATTTTACTGTATATTGAAGTAATTTGAACTTAAGGCATACCTATGCATAAAGTAAATAGTGCAGTTGTTGTTGTTACAAATCAATGTTTATTTTTAACATAATTTACTTATAGTAAAATCGAGCAACTTTTACGCCTGGCGTAAAGAATAGCACGTGGCTTGATATGTTGGCCAGGGCCGCACTGATGCACGATCTTTATTTAATTTTAGTTTTACATTTGTTTACATCAAAATATTTCGGAAAAGAATTATTGGTTTCATTAAAATGGTTCAAAACATCGATAAAATTATTTGTGGCAGTGTCTAAATAGCTGAAAACAACCGCGTAACTACACTTTTGCGATCGAGTACGTCCCTTGTTGCCGAGTCGGGTGAAATTTTATAGCCTACCGACCAATCGCGGAACGTCATTGAACACGTGGTTTTATTTACGCCAGGCGTACGGATTGCTCGATTTTAGTATAGATAGTTTTTTCTTTTCTCTGGTCTCTTTCTCGAGGTGTATTATCTGGATGCTTAGAATAAAATCGCATTTTAACCAAAATGTAATTATGAAACAAGAATGCAAACACATGATTGGTGACTTTTACATTCAAATTTAAAAGCACTACAGTTATTTAAGAACTCTTGTAAAGTTAAATCATAAACATCATTCATATCAATATGTTCAGAGAAACCACTCTAATTTTCCTAATAAAAAATAATTTATGTAAGAACTGGGATGCACCATTTACAAGTTTCCATCATATAGTTTTCCATGTCTTCTTTTAGCTAAAAAGCATTATATAAATGCAAACCAATAAAATATCACCTGGCTATGACTTACATAAAAATTATGTTCACATACATAGTGGAAAAATTATTTTTACGTTTTATTGGTTCTAACAATTTTGTTCTTCTGTGTCGAGTCTGTAGAACTTGTATAAATGTTTAACTTGAATTTAAAGACGTATTCTCACACGATTTTACCACCAATAATACATTTCGCAGTCTCTTTTAGGCAAGTAGAAGAACTCAAGTTAAAAGTACACAACATACTGACAAGACAACACAACTAAATATTTTGACAATCAATATGTTTATAATTATAATCCAGCAGGTAGTATAATGAATAATAAGGAGACTATAATAAAGACCTAGGGCCTGGGATTGGGGGACTTAAAACCAATAATTTAGGTATTTTTTTTAATTTAGGTTTTTTTTTGTGAGTTTAGGCTATAAACAACTTTTTAGATTATAAGTTCAGCACTTCTTCTTCATTTTGTGGAAGGGAGCCGAGAAGGATTCTGCCAGTCCCATTAAATAAAAGGATCTCAAAATCATAGATATAAGCATAAATTTACAATGTTGCCAAATCTACTCGATATCCATATAAGTGACGTCACCGGTTGTTTTACAGGAATTGATATTAGAAAACTCATATTTCAGTAACAGTAGCTAAAAAAATTTTTTTAATGCGTTTTTCGTATATCAGTATCACTTAGGTGTAGTTTAAAAATAGTTTTGAAAACTCGTCAAGTTCCGTATTGTTACTAGAGCTCATTTTTATTTACATTTTTATAAAAATTAGCTCTTTTACCCCCTGTAAAAGGGATAATTTGAAAATAGCTAGTAATATGTCGTTTTTATGTTTTTAGTGTCAAGAAATTAAATGTTGGAATTATTTGGAAAATAATTAAATAATGGATTTAAAAAGAGTGAGGTGGAATTAGTGACAATGGCCTCGGTTTTATTTTTATTAAGTAACTTCTACAGGGACTACGAAGATGAAAACAGTCGATTATCAAAAAGTGTAGGCAAGATTATCCCTGTTGTATTGAACATTAATAGACCACCAGGTGCCCACCTTTTGAAATTTGTACGCAAGAATGCACTTACTGTGGTCGTACCGAAAAACTGCGTCCGCGTGGAAGTGGGGAAGCGCGGGGTACGCTTTGTTGCTATTGGCTGGCCGTAACAACGCGATGCAGCGCGCTTCCCTATTCGCAATTATTAGAAACGCGACGTTCAGATGAGGAATGATTATCCTCAGGCGTGCGCCTCGAAATTTATAGTTTTTAAAACTTGGTAGTATTTTCGAGATGACGAGTCGTTCAGAGTGTATAATATATAGCCAAGCGCAATCTCATATTACATTTTCTATCAATTGTTTCCGCATATGAAAGTATAAGTAAAATTACAATTTATTTACAAAAAGTAATCTTTCCGAACGCCTATGCTTCCTTCGGCGCTAGTTTTGCCCATGGGCGAATCTCCACCCCTCTTTTATTTTCCTCACCGCAAACGCACTCTTTCGCTGCGCGTACTATACGCATATACAACGCAAGAGGTAAGTGGATAGTTTTAAGTAGATAACCCAGGCCTGTATAACCATTTATTTTTTAGTCGATTTTATTTATCTTACGGTGTCAAAATAAAGCTATTTGGAAACTCTTTTCAACTGATTTTACAAATTCTAAAATCACCTTACGTTTTGCAAATCTTTTATTATTTTCACCTATCCGACATATCGAAATATTTCATAATAATCAATAATGTCTAATAATGTATTTTAGAATTTTAATTTCACTTTCCTTTAGTATTTGTTTAGAATTAAAAGCTACAGTAGAATTTTCAATTGCAGACGAATCGGTTAACTTTAATTTCATCAATTTTTTTCCGATGTGGCCCTTATTTTGGACGAAAAGAAACATGTTGGAAGTAGGAATTAACAGACGGCTATGCCTACTTCTGGCATCTTGCAAAGATTATCACCACCCGATCAAAAATTATGAAAAAAATTTCGAAGTTAAAATTTTAAAAATTTTGGCATAAATTATAAAGTTAACTTTCCCCTCCACATTTTTATCGACTCTCCAAAAATTAAGGAGGTAAATTTAATAATGTTGAAGATATGAAAACCTATGCTATACAAGATGTTTAAAAAAGCACTGTACGGGCTTTTAGAACTGAAAGAGCATCGAAAAATAAGACGAAAATTTCATATAGAGGTGAAGTCAAAAACGCATACCTACATGGAAATATACAGGATGACAATTTTTTTTATATTTTTTCAAATAACTTTTGACCGAATCGAAAGATTTGCACGAAGTATGGTAACTTGTTTTTTTGCTGGCAGTGTTTTATTAAATATGGCGATGTGGAGCAAATTCATGCAATGCCTTCTGGAGCACTTCGATATTTAAGTATCAATGTACCCCGTGAGATAATTTGATTAGTGTTTTTTTTTCATATATTATATTTTTTCTTAATAAATATTACACATAAAAATAACCTTACTTGAATCCTACTAGCCCTGGTTATTATCCAAGATGTATTAAAATACCTCATGCCTGTATCAATGTACCCCTCACCTGAGGTTTGATTTTTACTTGTAGTAAAATATTGTATGGCATTTTTGTCGATAAAACATTGCGAATATGCAAACAAAATTTGAAAACAAAGTCATAAACCTTTAAATGTAACATATTACTTTTGGTTTCATCCAATTTTCTGAGTTATATTTTAAACTAACCAACATTTTTATCCATATTCCCCTACTCCCCCTACTTTGTTGATGTCTCTAGGAGTAACGAGGTTTTAGGGATATTTGCGCTTTAAAATTTTAAAAGCTCGAAATAATTCAGGTTTTGTTTAAGACAAACAGCAACTAAACGATTTTAAGTAAATTTTTTGTTACTTAATATACCATTTCTAAATTTTTTACTAGTTTTTCAACATACAAAATAAGAAATTCGATGATAATTATTATTAATGTATGTGGACAAAACTAATAAAATAAGAACAATCCTCATCAATGACGTTATAAATATTTAAAATTTATGGAAATAAATCTTCGGAGGAAATTTAACATTTGCAGTATTGTCCTAAGGAAAATAAGAAAAAACGATCCAACTGCACCTACCTTTAAGAGGGATTTTTATTTTTAACTTTTTTTATTCTTAAAATCGACTAATGCTTTACAAAAAAAACTTGTCTTTTTGAAATCTTAATGTGGTTGGTTGAATGCATTCACTGGGTTTACATTTATATGGGCTTAACTAGACATTTGCGCCATATCATTGCAACAATGTAAACAGTATGATTTCAAGTAGAAACTCCTCAGTGGAAATAACAAAATACAAAAATATTAAAACAAATTATTATTTTCATTTGTTATGGTTTTGAAAACTCCGTTAGAATATCATAAAATTTCATAAAAATAATAAAATAATTGTCCATTTACCTTTTTTGTTCCTTCTTTTCATTGCCGAACATAATAATTAAAATTGGATGAACATTTTTAACCGCTGTAGATACAAACAGTTCTTTAATAAAATTATGTTTGCTTTATAAAAAAAATGTGTAGTTTTTCCTCAAATGGAAAGAAGTCCATATTTTTTAGCTAATTGTTTTCTACGAAAATAGTTGAAATAAATAAGTTTTTTTAGGAGAAATTATTTATAAAATTTTAAAAATTAGGGTGAGAACTCTTAATAGACATCCAAATACAGATTCCCCCTCTCAGGGGGATGCTTCATCCCCTTTTGATTCAGAAACCTCCCTCTTACGTGACCTAGTGCCCGTTTTCTTATTTTTCTGAAAAACTGTTACCATGACAAGGAAAATGAATAGAACCTAAAATATTTGCTATGAAATTATATACATCATTTATGTCTTATACATTATTTCCTATACGCAGCCCTAATCTCGCAAATATGGTTTGGAAAAGTAGGATATCTTGCTAAAGTTAGGCAAAAACGAGTAAAGTGAATGTCTTGAAATACATCCGCCATGGAAAATATTACTTGCAACGCAGATTTTTCTACATAAACCCGGCTATAATGAAAAAAATATGATTACAGAAAATTTTATTATTTTATTACTACCATGTATTTTATATTCGAGCCCGTTTCCACACCACCGCTGAGGTAGAGCTCCTGTGCATTTTTTAAGTGGGTTCCCTACCAACTTGGTACTGTTCATTCAATAATTGGATTGTCTCCAGTTAATTCTTCCTCTACGGCTGAATTAAGACTTCCTTGACCATGACAATTGGAGTACCTTTCCAATACTTCAAACTAGGGTACCTCTTAAGTAACCAAAACTTAATTTGAACTAATATGAACTAGAGGTTGAGACAATGGAGCGACCACTTTTAGTTTTCATTGGGCTGCATACAATAGAAGGAAAATTTGAAACTTTATTTTCTGTACCACTCTGAGGTGGTTTGAAGAATTTGTGGTTTAGGTAATTCCGTAGTATTAAATACAGTATCAGGAATATAAGCTGTCATTTCGTTACGGATAAAAAATTATAGGGTCATAAAGAACTCGATGAGACCTTTAAAATGAGGTATGGCACGACCCCTACACCCTATTCAAATTTTGGGGGTTGTTCTCCCCCCAGCTAGGGGGTTAAAGTTACGGGGATAAAAAAAAACTGAAAAATAGTTCCCCTTCAAATCAAAAATCGACGTGTCCTAGGGTTTTCCCAGATTTTTATTTTAAACCAAAAAAATCGGGTTGGAAAGTTTACATTGGCCCACCCTGTATAACTTTCTGTAGAAC
Source organism: Pseudeuparius sepicola (assembly GCA_963920635.1). NCBI lineage: Eukaryota > Metazoa > Arthropoda > Insecta > Coleoptera > Anthribidae > Pseudeuparius > Pseudeuparius sepicola. The sequence continues at coordinate 29,020,335 of OY987305.1, forward strand.
TGGGTCATCGTTAATAGCATCTATTAATCGTTTTTCATTTTCTTTAGAAGTAGACATAATCGAAAAAACTTTCAGGTTATTATCTAAATAATCTGTATTACTTGTTTCAGAACAAGGATTTCTAATACAACTTGTATTATGTCTTGGCCAACTTAATTTTTAAAAATGTGATTTAGTTATTGTTTGGATTTAAGCTTTGTTAAACTGTTTTCAATTGTTAACCGGATGGTGGGTTCAGCAGTTTGATTGATGGAGTTTGCCCACAGTTTTCTTACAACACTTAAAGTACCTTGGTTACCAACATTTGGTTTTCGCAAATTTTTTTAGAGTTTTTATTTGACAAATGACACTGAAGATGGTTGTTTAACCGAAAGCGCTTTGTCAGGCTTTTTATAAACAAATATCTGTTCAAAGTATATGAACTTTACTAATTTTTAACTTGATATCTGCACATGCAGCTTTGACTTTCATTGAGAAAAAAGGCTGTCACAAGTGGGTATATCGTAAAATGGGGAACTTGCACAAAAATTAAATTTGAAAAATATTACTTTCAAACGTAATTTATTGCCATCAAAGGAACCACAGTTCACAAAAAAACTCATTTTTTATTTTTATGTAATAAATGTAAGCAATTAAAAACTGCATAATTCAAATCATTCTTGAAACGCGCCCTCCTTGGTTGTGACGTCAAGTAGCTCGTTGGTGGTGGCGCCTCTGGTGGGCGGCAGCACCATGTGTAAACTAATATGGGCGGCACATGTATAAAAACTACAGCACCACAATCGCTTTTTTAGAAGGAGCAACTATAACATCCTATACTTGTCTATCCCTCTTATTATAGTCAATCTCAGTCTTAATACTGTTGATTACGTTTGAAAAGAGTGTGCTGTATTAAATAGTTATTTACATTTGGAGGCCAAAAGGAACTTACGCATCGAGCAATGTATTACATTTTTCCTGCTACCGACAATTTCATATAAGTTAGGTAAGTACTTTCAATTTAAATACACTATGGAGTAGATTGTGAGTAATAATCTTCATAATAACCATTGTCCAATTATTACTAAAAATGATAATCAGTGACAAAAATATAAGAGGTAGAATGCAGTGATAATAAAAAATAACTTCTTGTGGGATTGAACCCGGGACCTACGAATTACTAGTCCCGTGGCCTCACCATCCAGTTAAAGAAGTGCTTGTTAAATTGGACTTTTATAGGCGGTTCTTATTTTTGACCTACATCAGATCCCTCTGGAAATGGGTCGCCGAACTGTTTGTTTTAACGTTCAATTTCCATTCTTCCTTCTCTAATTCTGTGTAGCTGTCACTCCTGTCACTGTCTTCCGATCGATCGAGCGGTGTGACGTCACGACCATTCCCGCGCTTTTCGTGTCGTTTCAAATGAATAGCTTGCGGTCACAACTTTAATTTTTTATTGCAAATTAAATATTGCGATTTGAAGGCTGATATTTGGTATGTGCTCTTTCTATAGATAGGCAAATATATTAAAGAAATAAAAAAAATTTAAGTTCCCCCTTCTCTTTTAATAAATTTGTTTAGATTTCCGGGATCCATATACAAATTCTAATATCACCATTACTTTTTGGTACAACTATAGGATTTATCCACTCAGTAGGTTCAATTACTGATAAAATAATATTTTCTGAAACCATTTTGTCCAGTTTTTCTTTTAATTATTTTTTTGGGCAATTGGTATTTTGCGAGTATCGCAAACATTAGGAATAGCGTAATTTTTTAGTGTAATTTTATATTCCTTATGAACCTTTCCTATTCCTGAGAAAACTGACTCATCCTTTTTTAAAATCCCTGTTATTATTGGATCTTTAAGGTTATTAGTGACAATACAAACAGATTTTTTGCTTCTCTTGACGAGATTAAAACCTTCTTATACAAGTTATTAAAAATGAATCTCGCTTCTAAGAAATCAGAACAAAAAACAATAAATTTTGTTTTATATTGTTAAGTACACAGTTTCGCTTAAATTGACCAAGTACCCCAATTAATTGCCCTGAGTATGATTCTAGAATAGAGCTGGGGAATGAAAGATTTACGTCACTCCCAGTGTCTATTTTTAAGTCTAAGTTAAATTTGTTTACTTCGATTGCTTCAAACCAATTAGGGTTAATCGAACCTACTACTCTTTTACTAATTGTCCAGACGACTAAGGAATCATTCTTTTCTACAGGAGAAACATTGTCTTGGTTATCATCTTCTTGTCTGAATATATGCTCGCAAGAATCGGAAAGATCAGCATCATCATCACAACAATCGCAGTATGCTTCACAATCTGCCTGGTGAGAATATTCGTGAGATACTAGATACACATTTATTTTTGGGGCACATCTTTCTGTAGTGGCCTCGTTGCTTACAACCAGAACAAATAAGGAAGGATGCCATGCACTTACCCTTGTCGTGTCTTAATCCACATCTAGAATACTAATAAGCATTACCTTGTGTTACAGATCCGCATGATGGAGAATTCTTGCAGAAATAGGATTTTAATGAATCCCAAGAAGAATAAGGAAGATTAGCTTATCTAGATTGTAAGTGTTGACTATTGTAATTTTGCATTTGCCAAGGTTGCTTAACACTTCTATAATTTTTATTAATGTTCACATTAACTTTTTTGCTATTTCCTTTTGAGTGGCGACACTGGATTATATTGATCTGCAGATATCAATTGTTTCATTAAGTTTTAAATTAGGTAGTTGAAGTAATTTTTCTTGGATACTTGAGTCTCTGATTCCAATAACGATTCTATCTAATATTAAAACATTCTTTTCTTTAAACTCGCAAGTCGCAGCAAGTTGGCGCAATGCAGTTAAAAATTCATTAAATGTTTCGCCTGACAAACTGGTCTCGCTTAAAAAATTTAAATTTTTCATAAACAAGATTTTTAAATGGGCTGGAACAAGTATATAATTATAGTGTTAAGCTTCGTTGTGTCTTCGGCCCCTGTGTATTCAAAGGTGCTATAAATTTGCAAACCTTCTTCACCTAATAAATTTAACAAAATAGTAATTTTGACGTCATCTTGTTTTGAAGATTTCCCACTGACCAACAGAAAAAATTCAAATTTCTGTTTCCATAAACTCCAATTACTAGAAAATATTAGTTCCGTGAAACATAAATATTTCAGGTGCTCTGTCATTTAAATCCGCCATCTTTTCTTCTTTACTGTATAGGCACACAGTATGTGTATAGGTTCACTGGTTCTACTTAATTTTCATAAACTAAGATATTCACCAGTTTGGTATTTTAGAGAATCAAAATTCCTCCAGGAGGAATCCTCCTCACTTGGGTAAACATTTCATGTAATTTTTCACCGCATCAATTCACTGATTATGTTACGTTTAAATTTCGGCTTCGGTAGTGCCACCTTTCCAACTATTTTTGCAGTACATTTTGGAGCCCCCGATTGGTATCATTATCTTCATGTTTAAATGCCGACGTTCCTGGCTGTGGTTTTTAGATGGCGCTCTCACCTCGGTTTCGAATAAATTAGAGTTTTTTGCGACAAAAAAATATCGAGGCATCATTTCCCAGGCAATTAATTGATTTCTTTGTTCGGGTGTGGTTTGGTTCGGCAATTTCGGGAATTTCCTATTCTTGGCAGTGAGTTTTGAATTACGAGTGTTGTCTTACTCGTCCCGTGATTTTCGGGGACCATCTCCTACCAAGTGCCAGAAGTCCAGGGAATAAGTTTTGGGGATAGTTTGTTGCCCGGTGCCCCGTGGATTTCTATCCGCTGTTGCGGGATTATTGGCCGATACCATTCTACTATTCAACACTAAGAATCACCACCTTTCGTTTTCCATCCATCAAAGGGAATTAACTTGCTTTGGTAAGTTTGCATAGCTCCTTATTAATACATCGACTATTTTTCTTATAGCGGTTTTTCTTTGTATTTTAGTGCCCGGTTTAAATCGACTATAAGTGGCCAACCTTTTGCATATTTTGCCATCTTTGCCTCGACGTATCAAGCTGGGAGAAAAAAAACCCTCGCTTGAGGTAAGATTCGATTTTTTTTTCTTCCTTTGTACCTATTTATTTGATATATATAGGTATAGCAATAAAAATTCGTATTCTAGTTTTTTTTTTGGAGTTATCAAATCGTGGTCGCCGACTGTCGTGCGCTCTCTGGTTGCCGCTCACCCATAGGCGTGCGGATGCCTGTTGCCTGCTGTTTGCTATCTGGTTGCTGGTGCTGGGAGGTGTTGGTGCTGCTGCTGAGCCTCACGTTTGGGGCACGGCGTCTGTGTTGGGAGGCTGCCACTCTGTTTAAGCTGCACGGACACAGCTAAGTTGCATGTTTTTTTTTTGAATGTTCACTTTTGATTTACTGAACTGGTGCTTTAGACTATTTAAGTATTTGATATATTGTTATGTGCTTACGCCTTTTTTTGAAGCTTTTAAAGCTCATTTAAATTAATTTCAACCAAATATTTTGGATTTATGTACAGATTTTTTGCATGCGTAGGCATATTATTTACAATTTTTTTGCTTGGCTTTTACCTTGCTTACAATATAATATGTAAGCTGTACGTGCGCACGTCGGTACCAAATTTGAGAACTTATTGTCGGTCATAGCCTTGCTTCTTATACAAATCTTATTGACTCGTTTTATGCTTACCTATACAATATATCACTGAGTCGAGTTTTTTTTTTTGGAAAATTTAAATTTTGATAAACCAAGTTGTACCTAACTAATTAATTTTAGTTGCCTTTTTTATCGTTATTACGCATACCCTGATATTGGGATTTTTCTTAGTTTGTATCCCAACTTGTAGCGTGTGGGAGCGGTAAATAAACTAAGTGGCGCCCGTCTAACATTTTATTGTTATTTATTTATTTGATTATCCCACGCCCGTCTCCACTGGAAGCCGGCGGGTACCGCCTTCCCCACCAACAATATTTTATTTGATTTCATTTTTTTTGCTTGTTGATTTTTAACATCAGTCAGAGAGTATAGGTAACATCACTTTTAACGCCACAATTTCTGGCGCCCAACGTGGGGCCTTCTTGTGCCAAAAGGTCATTGTTTGATTTACGCTGGTTTATCCAAATTTGTAAGCGAGAGTAGCAGAGAAAAGTGTTAGATTGCGACTAGATAGAGATTAGTTCCCCCGTTGTACGTTGTGGGAGAGGTTTTGGGTATTTTTTTTAACTTTTTTTTTACGCTCTATAAGGTAGTACATTATTTGTTAGTGGTAAATTGTTGCTAACGAGTGTTCGTGCTGGTGGTTTGTGTCTGCTGGAGACGTTGGTGATTACGGTTGTAGTGAAGTTTATCTAGTGAAGTTTATCCTGAACTGAGTTACCGACTTGGATTCGCGCCTCCTGCCGTTATGGAGCGAAAGATGGATATCAAACGTCTGTGTAAGGATGAGTTAGTATACGAGCTAACGGTGCGTGGCATTGGTATTGGAAATGTGGACGAGATGAGGTCACGCCTCACAATGGCTCGGCGAATGGAGAGGAGTAACGAGAGCCTCCACTACCCCGACTATCCTTTCACGTTCAGGGAAGATGCGACAGCAGTTGAGGCAAAGCTGTTAGAAGTTGAGGCAGCTTTAGAAGGTTTTGCTGGCTCCAGCCTGAGTGGACAGTTTTTAAAGCTACAAACGAAGCTTGCTCACATTCTGGGAAGGATAGTTAACATGGAGGGTAAAACCCCAGAAGAGCAGAGAGTACGCTCCGAACTCGTAGGCCTCGCTTTAACCTTCTTGGAACAACTAATGCGAGCTGGTGGAGTGGAAGATAAGGAAGATGCCCCCGGGCCCTCCAAGCCGTTGTCGGAACCTGTTCCACCTGCGTTAAGTGTTCTGGAGGGTACTGTTGCTCAAAACCAGCCACTATGTAGTTCATCGTTTGTCGAACAGCCTCCCTCTCCCGCAGATCAAGCTGCAGTGGCGAGCCACTGTTACATCAAACCGATCTTGCCTCATAAATGGAACTTAAAGTTTTCTGGTGATAAGCGTGGTCTATCGGTGGTAGCTTTTTTCGAAAAGGTCGAAGACATGAGGATAGCTCGTAACGTGTCTAAGGAAATTCTGTATGACTCGGGCATCGATCTCTTTGAAGGCAGGGCCTATGAATTTTATCAGGACTGCCGTGCCTATGCGTCATCTTGGGAGGAATTGGTACGTCTATTCAAGGAAGAATATCAGCCGACATGCTATGTCGAAAAGCTCCTTGAAGAAATTAAAAGGCGGACGCAAGGACCAGATGAAACTATCGGGACGTATTTGGCTATTATGGCCAAATATTTCCAACGTCTCCAATGCCCAATCTCAGAGGACGCGAGGCTGTCGATCCTGCTACGTAATATCGCTCCGGTGTATAGAAACCAGCTTGGAGCCGTCGAAGTTTCGTCAGTGGCTCAGTTGCGGTCACTCTGTAAGAGGATCGAATTTCGACTGCAATCGAGCGAATACGTACCACCCCCTCGTAAGGGTCAGTCATTGGAACCAGACCTTGCATATATAGGCCTCGAAGAAGCGATAGACGCCGTGGATTTATCGACACCGTCCACGTCTAGGTCTCGGCCATTCTCCGACCGCTCTCCCAGTGGACAAGGCCACGAAGTAGTTTGCTTCAAATGTGGACTCTCGGGCCATCGGGCCATAGGTTGCGCTTCTCGTACAGCGAAAAGACGCTGCTTTAAATGCAACAAGGAAGGGTTTACCGTGAGGACTTGCCCGACCTGCTCGGGAAATGCCCAGCAGCGCCGCTAGAAAGCCGAGATAGCGGTGCTGCCCTTGCTGGAGACTCGGCGAAACTATTTCCAGTCTTAGACTACATCCTTGACAGTATGGGGGCTGATGAGAGGGCCTACCTCCGGGTGAGCATTTTTTGGATTCCTTTTTTGGGCCTTTTGGATTCTGGTGCCTCCCGCACTGTTTTTGACACTCCTGGTTGGAACTCCATTCGGCGTGTCGGTATCCCCTTGGATACATCGCTAAGGACGTCGGGTATTTTGGCGGATGGTCGACCTTGTGTGGCCACTGGAGGCGTGACTGTGCCAATTCAACTGCGAGATCGCGTGAAGCTTTTGGATGTTCTGGTTCTGCCCGATCTTCCTCATACATTGATCCTTGGTAAAGATTTTTGGATTAGGATGGGAATAGTTCCCTGTCTGAAACATCGGGAATGGCACTTTTGCAGTGGATCACACGAACACAACCACCCCCAGATAGATAGTTTGACGATGGACAGTGGAGAAAAGGTGACGATTTTGACGCCTGATCAGCGGCGGGTGTTAGACGAATTTGTTGCTGAGGCGAAGACTTCTTTTGGAACCTCCCTTGGTCACATGGACAGGGCGGAGCATGTCATTAATACCAGTTCACCCCCAATCAAACAGAGGTATTACAGGGTGTCCCCAGTTATTCAGGCGCACATCGATAAAGAGCTGAAAGATATGCTCGACCAAGGAATCGTAGAAGCCAGCCAAAGTCTCCAATAGTGATGGTTAAAAAGAAGGACGGCTCATATAGATTCTGCGTAGATTACCGCAAACTGAATGCTGTCACCGAAAAGGACTCTTATCCTATCCCGATGGTATCCGATACATTGGACAAACTGAAGGACGCGCGTTATCTGTCCAGCATTGACCTTAAGAGCGCCTACTTTCAGGTTCCCGTCGCTGTGGCCTCGCGCCCCTGCACCGCTTTCACCGTGCCGAACAGAGGGCTGTTTCAGTTCCGGCGAATGCCATTCGGCCTTAGTAACGCCCCCGCCACCTGGCAACGACTGATCGACACAGTTCTCGGTGCTGATATGGAGCCCCATGTGTTTGTCTACTTAGACGACATTGTGATAGTGACCCAGACATTCGAACATCACCTCCAGACTCTCGCTGAGGTACTCCGGCGTTTAAAATCTGCGAACTTGACGGTAAATTGGGATAAAAGTCAGTTTTGTCGAAGCGAGATGAAGTATCTCGGTTACGTGATTGATAGTAGAGGTTTAAGAGTGGACCCAGATAAGGTGAGGGCGATGCTTCTGTTACCTAAGCCTACTAATATTCGAGAGGTACGTCGTCTATTGGGTACTTTCTCTTGGTATAGACGGTTCGTACCGGAGTTTTCTAGCGTAGTGGCTCCCATTACCGACTTGCTCAAGAGAAATAGGAAGTTCTCTTGGACGCCTACGTGTGATCAGGCCTTTAACCGCATCAAGGAGGCTTTGGTGGCTGCTCCGATCCTCTGTTGCCCCAAATACGATCTACCGTTTGTCATTAGCACTGATGCGTCAGCTTACGGAATAGGTGCCGTTCTGTCTCAGCCTCATCCGGAGGGAGATCGTGTGGTATGCTACCTTAGCCGCTCGCTGAATCGACAAGAGCGAAATTATTCGACAACGGAGAGGGAGTGTTTAGGAGTCTTGTGGGCTATCGAAAAATTGCGACCCTACATCGAGGGAGTTCCGTTCACAGTGGTCACTGATCATTATAGCTTAAAATGGCTGCACAGTCTTAATGATCCAGCTGGTCGATTAGCCAGATGGGCGCTTCGTTTACAGCAGTATACGTTCACTGTGGTTCACAGGAAGGGCAAGGACAACGTGGTGCCCGATATGCTCAGCCGATCGGTACCTGTGGTGGATTCTGTGGAGATACCCGAACTGGCAAAGAATGTGGCATCTGATAAGTGGTATGAGAAGATGGTGGCCAGGGTTGGCTCTTCACCCTTAAAGTATAGCAGTTGGCGATTGTCCGATAGCCGTCAGCTATATAAGTTCGTCAAAGGAGACTACCCTTACCTGGAGCCGGGAAATGCTTCATGGAAATTGGTTGTTCCAAAGAGCCAGCGGTTGGTGGCCATTAAGGGCGCTCATGATGCCCCCACCTCCGGACATATGGGCGTTTACAAAACCTTTTTTAGATTAGCTGAGCGCTACTTCTGGCCCAAAATGCGAAGCGATGTTGCGGGTTATGTGAGGCGTTGCGCCACCTGTGCTGCCTATAAAGCAGATTCTCAAGGCCAAAAAGATATGATGGTTAGTCATCCCAAGCCAAATCGCCCTTGGGAAACCATTTCTATGGATTTGATGGGTCCCCTCCCGAAGTCTACTAGAGGCAACTCTTTTATTTTGCTCGTAACAGACTATTTAAGTAAGTTTTCGCTGGTGTACGCCCTGAGGAAGTCGTCCGCTGAGACTATCGTGCGTAGAGTCGAGCAGGATATCTTTCTGGTTTTCGGGGTACCACGTACGGTGTTATGCGATAACTTACTGTCTGGTAAGGACTATGAAAATTTGAAGGAACCAGAAGAGGATGAACACGTAGATTTCGTGAATAAAAGTAGGAACAAAGTATTCCAGGAAATCTATGAAGATGTTAAAAAAAGGCTGGAGATTGCGGGTAAGAAAAGCGCGGAGATGTACAACCTTAGAAAGCGGTACGTCGAATATCTGCCAAAACAGCTGGTATGGCGAAAAAACTATGCGTTATCGGATGCCAGCAGGCATTTTACCAGCAAATTGGCGCCAAGATTCTTAGGCCCTTTTTACGTCAAGAAGCGGATATCCCCCTGGATATGAACTCGAGGATTTCTTGGGTAATTCGAAGGGCACATGGCACGTGAAGGACCTGAAATTAGGCCCTTCCGACAACGATTAATCCCCGGATTAATCATCTTGACGTAAGGGGGGGTTTGTTACGTTTAAATTTCGGCTTCGGTAGTGCCACCTTTCCAACTATTTTTGCAGTACATTTTGGAGCCCCCGATTGGTATCATTATCTTCATGTTTAAATGCCGACGTTCCTGGCTGTGGTTTTTAGATGGCGCTCTCACCTCGGTTTCGAATAAATTAGAGTTTTTTGCGACAAAAAAATATCGAGGCATCATTTCCCAGGCAATTAATTGATTTCTTTGTTCGGGTGTAGTTTGGTTCGGCAATTTCGGGAATTTCCTATTCTTGGCAGTGAGTTTTGAATTACGAGTGTTGTCTTACTCGTCCCGTGATTTTCGGGGACCATCTCCTACCAAGTGCCAGAAGTCCAGGGAATAAGTTTTGGGGATAGTTTGTTGCCCGGTGCCCCGTGGATTTCTATCCGCTGTTGCGGGATTATTGGCCGATACCATTCTACTATTCAACACTAAGAATCACCACCTTTGGTTTTCCATCCATCAAAGGGAATTAACTTGCTTTGGTAAGTTTGCATAGCTCCTTATTAATACATCGACTATTTTTCTTATAGCGGTTTTTCTTTGTATTTTAGTGCCCGGTTTAAATCGACTATAAGTGGCCAACCTTTTGCATATTTTGCCATCTTTGCCTCGACGTATCAAGCTGGGAGAAAAAAAACCCTCGCTTGAGGTAAGATTCGATTTTTTGTTCTTCCTTTGTACCTATTTATTTGATATATATAGGTATAGCAATAAAAATTCGTATTCTAGGGTTTTTTTGGGGTTATCAAATCGTGGTCGCCGACTGTCGTGCGCTCTCTGGTTGCCGCTCACCCATAGGCGTGCGGATGCCTGTTGCCTGCTGTTTGCTATCTGGTTGCTGGTGCTGGGAGGTGTTGGTGCTGCTGCTAAGCCTCACGTTTGGGGCACGGCGTCTGTGTTGGGAGGCTGCCACTCTGTTTAAGCTGCACGGACACAGCTAAGTTGCATGTTTTTTTTTGAATGTTCACTTTTGATTTACTGAACTGGTGCTTTAGACTATTTAAGTATTTGATATATTGTTATGTGCTTACGCCTTTTTTTGAAGCTTTTAAAGCTCATTTAAATTAATTTCAACCAAATATTTTGGATTTATGTACAGATTTTTTGCATGCGTAGGCATATTATTTACAATTTTTTTGCTTTGCTTTTACCAATATAATATGTAAGCTGTACGTGCGCACGTCGGTACCAAATTTGAGAACTTATTGTCGGTCATAGCCTTGCTTCTTATACAAATCTTATTGACTCGTTTTATGCTTACCTATACAATATATCACTGAGTCGAGTTTGTTTTTTTTTTTTGGAAAATTTAAATTTTGATAAACCAAGTTGTACCTAACTAATTAATTTTAGTTGCCTTTTTTTATCGTTATTACGCATACCCTGATATTGGGATTTTTCTTAGTTTGTATCCCAACTTGTAGCGTGTGGGAGCGGTAAATAAACTAAGTGGCGCCCGTCTAACATTTTATTGTTATTTATTTATTTGATTATCCCACGCCCGTCTCCACTGGAAGCCGGCGGGTACCGCCTTCCCCACCAACAATATTTTATTTGATTTCATTTTTTTGCTTGTTGATTTTTAACATCAGTCAGAGAGTATAGGTAACATCACTTTTAACGCCACAATTATCTTCAAACTACTGAATTCGCTTTTCCGCTGCCACCATATGATCTGGAGAGAAAAAGGTTGAAATTGCAAGGCAATTAAAATTAAACCACTGTGTTATCACAAAAAAATTGCAACGCACAATCAACGAAGAAGCTTAAGTAATGCTCCAAAATCGGGAAGACCGCGTAAAAGAGAATCTCTGATAAAGCTACCTATCGCTGATAAAGCTACCTATCGCACTAAGACGAATAAAACTGATTTCTTCAAGAAATCCATTTTGGCATGCAGGGAGAACAAAATAGGAAATTCGACAAGTGAGTTTATCTGTAAGATCTATTAGGCGTTGGTTGAATGAATTTGGTCTTTATAGGCGAAGACCAGTGAAGAAGTCTTTTGGCAGGTGAGGCAGGTTAAAATTTGCAAGGAATCATATTAACTGGGAAGTTAGTCAATGGAAAAACGTTTTATTTTCTGATCAAACAAAGTTTCACTGATCGAATACAGTGGGTAAGACGTCCGAAGAATGAAAGGTTTAACCCTAAATACAGTAAGTATTTGACAGATTTGTTTATGTAGGCATCTTAAAGGAACAAATGCTTCCATTTGCTCAAAAGAATTTGTCTTTATGGTGGATTTTTCAGCACGACAGCAATCCGAAGCTTGCCTCCAAGATAGTAAAAGAAACGTTTACAACTGAAAAATAAATGTAATGATGTGACTTTCTCAAAGTCCTGATAGAAACACTATTGAGAACCTTTGGGATCATATTGATAGGAAAATAAGAGGAGGAAACGATGGCAAATATGAATCTAAAAAAGAACTATTAGGGGCTGTCATGAGCGCATGGAATAATTTTTGGTAAGAATATATTGATAAATTAGTATCCTCTCTATATAGAAGATGCGCAGAAGTTTAAGAAATAATGGATATGCGACTCGTTATTAAAATATCCCTTGCTAATTAACTTTTAGAAATTGTTTCTTTACTTACGTCCGTCCAAATATTTAAAAAAATACAAAAGCTAACGTGTTGCTTTTTATTTAACAAATTAATACATTTTTCTTGAAATCGGCATTAAAATGTCCCAAAATCGTCATTAAAAGCACAGAAATCGTACAATAATGTAGCCCATTATTGTACGATTTTTTCAATAAGTAGGCCTTGGCGAGATGTAAACATCAAACGTCAGACGCGGAGAAATCGCCCGTCAAAAGTGACCAAATATTCAAAACCCGGCCGATAAAGGCTCATTTAACTTTTCGTACACATTGCGAAATTGTATCCTATAGAAGCGCAATCCTTCAGTATACATATTTTAGTAAATTTGAAAATCAATAGATTTGTTGTGTAGGCTGCACAAGAAGCAGCAGTTTGGTTTTTCTGTCAGAAGGTGCCGTACATCATTATACTTGTCCTAGGTAGAGCGATCGGTAAAGTCAAGCAACGCCGCGCGTATTCGGTTCGTGGACGGGTGATCCCTTATTATTATTTTCTTGCCTAATAAAACATTTTTTTCCGATTTCAAGAAAAATATAATATGTACCTGGGCACTGAAGTTCTTTTTATGACTCATGTGGTTTATTTGCCTCGGCCAGAGGCCTCAGCAACTAAACTCCACATGAGTCATAAAAAGTTGAACTTCAGTGCCTTGGTATATAAATAACTATTTCTTGAAATCGGCATTAAAATGTCCCAAAATCGTCATTAAAAGCACAGAAATCGTACAATAATGTAGCCCATTTTTGTACGATTTTTTCAATAACTAGGCCTTGGCGAGATGTAAACATCAAACGTCAGACGCGGAGAAATCGCCCGTCAAAAGTGACCAAACCAACTGTTCGTACACATTGCGAAATTGTTTCCTATAGAAGCGCAATCCTTCAGTATACATATTTTAGTAAATTTGAATATCAATAGATTTGTTGTGTAGGCTGCACAAGAAGCAGCAGTTTGGTTTTCCTGTCAGAAGGTGCCGTACGTCATTAAACTTGTCCTAGGTAGAGCGATCGGTAAAGTCAAGCAATGCCGCGCGTAGTCGGTTCGTGGACGGGAGATCCCTTATTATTATTTTCTTGCCTAATAAAACTTTTTTTTTCCGATTTCAAAAAAAATATAATATGTACCTCGGCACTGAAGTTCTTTTTATGACTCATGTGGTTTATTTGCCTCGGCCAGAGGCCTCAGCAACTAAACTCCACATGAGTCATAAAAAGTTGAACTTCAGTGCCTTGGTACATAGATAACTATTATAACCTTCTAACATATAAAATTGCTTTCCATTGATTAATAAAAATTTAAATAAAATTAACCGAATGATATATCCAAAGTTTCTTTACTTATGGCCGGTAGGTACTGACATTGATACTTTTGACTTTCTTATCAACGCCATCTTGGATTTGTAAGCATCTAAAATCTAGTAGAAATTCTCTGTCCAATGATGCGTCACACTGATAATTTTTGTTACTTTTAACACTTAAAACCATTGTTTTTACCTAACACTATGTAGGCCATGACAAGTCTGGCGAAACAAATGCAACGAACTGTCAGTTTTTGTGTTCTTATGTGGCTCTCATCTGTCTCAGTTCCGCGAAATAAGTAAAAATTCCGTTCACTTATAGCGAAAAATTGGATATATGTACAATTACTGTTACATCAAAAACAACAGTTATACTTCAGTGGCAGAAAGACATGTGCATGTGCCTGCCTCGAACCGAGGTCGATCGAAGGCAGAAAAACATGCAGTCTAAAAAGTCAGCGCCGGTAACGCATTTTTACACGGAATATGAGTGAGAGCCAAGAACACAACATACATAACAAATGCAACAAACTAACAGTTCGTTGCATTTGTTTGCTTTTAAGTGTTACAACTAATAAAAGTTGGATTGGAAAGAAAATTTCATGTAGATTTAAAATTTTTACAAATCCAAGATGGCGTCCATAAGAAAATAACAAGTTGTGTGACATATCTCGAAAACGAAAACCTTTCTAATAAAACTTACATCACAGCTAAAAGGGCCGGATAAAAGTGCCTCAATAATGTCAAAGGTCTCTTTGCATAATCATCGGTTTCTGAGATACTCAACAAAAACAAAAATGGGAAAATTCAGTATTTTGAAAATAACTCGAAAACGATCGCAGTTAGCTTTGATTTCTAAAGGGCATCAGATTGACCATAAAGTTGTCTAAAATATTCTGTATTTAATAGACTCTCTATATCTTGTAGTTACCGAGATCCCAATGGTGAGGTCGAATTTGGGACACACTGTATATGGGTACCTAGGCTTATGTTTCCAAGTCACTCTATGCAAATACGATTAATTTGACAATACGGCAAGAAAAACAAAGTAAAGCGTAACGTGTGACACGTCATTTTAACCAGAAAAATTCTTCTTTTCAAAAATATAAAAATCCGATATGGCGCCCATAGGAAAAATAAATTTGATCTAATATCACAGAAAATATACTTATTTTCTGTGCTAATATCTTAAATGTCCAGCCCCCTTGGTTTTCGTTTAAAAAATGATAACGACAATTTTCAGATTTTCGCGTTATTTTCAAAACGAGGAGGGCCAGCCAAAATGTTTCTTACTTTGCCCTAATTTAACCGACCTCGTATCTCTTAAGATAACTAAGATACCCACATAGACTCGAAATATGGTCACCCTGTATATTTCTGTGGTGATGAGTTATGGTAACTATTATCTCCAAGGATATTTCTTGAATACCTTTCCCAATAGGTACATACCTGCTATGTTCCTAGAGGCATTATTCAAGTAATCTTAATTACCTAAGGTATTATATTCGGCATTTTAGTACAAGACAAGTTATTATATCCAATTGTCCCCATGGAACTATGGAAATTTGTTCAGCCTACCGCTTCAAATATCTACAGGTTGGTCTACGATAACGTGGATGAAAAAATGAAAAGATTGTTCAATCTCTATTATATGTGACCACGTACGAAGTAGACCACACCCTCCACATGTTGGAGTAGGTTGACCAACTTTATCTACAGAGCTATCTACCCACCCTAAAAAAGGTCTGGCGCAAGCGGTGATTCGTATGGACGGTGAACGAGATGCTTTTGGTTTGTGTTTTTAGGGGACAAAAAATACTGGCTAGTCGCAAAAGAAGGCGTAACTACATCTTGGTCTACTTCGAATGTGGTCTCATATAATTGAGTTTGAACAACCTTACTGGTAAGTAGTTTATTCTCTAATTATCTACGGTGCACAGATGTAAAGAACTTTCTCAGACTTCTGATGTAGAATTATTACTCTTACTACGCTCTTACGCGCTCTGCCCTTGCAAATCAGTAGAGTATGACAGGTTGAGGGTACAAACCCGCCCCATCTAAAAAAAATACACAACGTGAATTATTATATTGAAATTTCTTTTGCAATGCCTTATCTGAACTATTTGACGTTCTAAACAAACTTCATAATATGAGGTAATTATATGGCCGTTTCAAAGAACATGCTAAAGATGAAACTGTGTCTCAAATATTTTATAGCCACTAACTTATGTTTTTACTTCCACATGGCCAAGTAAGAAATTGTAAAGGATGTCCCAATTATGAATGTCATAAATAAAACTGACGGTATAGAGTCAAATTTTAAGCGAAAAAGTTTAGATATATGAACATAGGTTCGAAAAATGCTTAAGAAGACAGATAAGAGAAAGATACGGTTTATAAGAGTGGAGGCACTAGAGTTCGTTTACTTGCTCCAGTGGCGTGTAAGCAAGTTACTTCTACTAATTTTTCGGGAAAATTACGCACGCTTGAGGCATATTTGAATTATTTGTTGAGATTGCGATAATCCCCATTCAATTTTACATAAAAAAACATTTTTTTAATGTAAATTAATAAAAAAACATTTCTTGCAAATTTTTCCTAGATTGCTTAGATTTTGTGTAAAACCGGAAAACTGATAGGTTGCACCGGAAAATCTGCTGCTCCCATAATTTTAAACGACCTGTACTTTTCTTATTAAGCACTTTTCAGCTCATGCTCATATGAACTTTTCTGCTCCAAAGGAGTTTCTTCAACTTTAAGTCTAGTTATGACAATTAAAAAAAAATTTTTATAACGTGTACTTAGACTGTAGTTTGCAACGCCCTGTATATTTCTTGTTAATCGTTTTTGAACCTATGTTCATATGAACTTTTTTTCTCAAAATGATATTTTCCGCAACAAGTTTGGTGACATTTACATCCGAGAGATGAAATAATAAACAAGAACTTTCCTTATTCTTTTATTTTTTCCGTAAAGGCAAAAACAATAATGCCTGGTTACTTAGTTATTAACTAAAAATTGGATATTACACACCACACAGAAAAATTGATAGCAGTTGAATAATTAGGTAGGTCCACCTAATATTTGACGATTATTATCAATCGCGATTAGGATTTGTTTCCATTAATTTATACTGTGTGAACTTGACAAAAAAAAACAAGGTACTCAATTTTTGTACGCTAAGCATCAGGTCGTATCTTGGCGATTCTATTTAGTCAGTTAATGGGGACATACACGTAAGGAAATATCTCAATTATTTCACTTCTGCAATACGTCGGTAGTTCTGTTCTCATTGCTTTTCTTATTCCTGGCGGTACACTTAATGTTGTTAAAATTTAACAGAAACTTAACATCCAGCAAACTACTTTATCCGCGACAAGTCAGCGCCAAGGAATTGATTGTTTATTTACCAAAAGTGTAAACCATCCTAGATTTCAGCTTGCTTTAAATATAATATTATTTCTTCGAGTGTGATAATAAAAAGACACTAAACCAAGTGTTATGGTTGTGTTAACATTTTTTCAAACAAATTGAACCAAACCTGAATCATTGCAGAAATATGTAAGGTACGTTAAATACCAATTACACTTGTTAAGTATCCAATTTTAATACTATTAGGAGTAAGTACTGCAACTTGGCAAAATTGTATATTAAAGCATGATACATTTCTCTCTTTTTACAAGCTTATTGTTTGACGAGTAGAAAACGGTAACATGTCATGGGTATCAAGTGAAAGGGTTTGACGCACAATATAACGCTATTTTGAATTCAAAATGGCAGGGTTACTCTGGTAGTGAGGGTATCGATACATGTGTATCAAAAGCAGTTCATGACTAATAACTCTAATAATAATAATAATAATAATAATCAAAAAATAATAAGAATCACCTATTATATATGGATGATTTAAAACTGATCGCCGCAACCAAAAACCAACTAACGCAAATGCTTAAAATTGTAGAGGAGTTCTCCAGGGACATCGGAATGCTGTTTGGACTGGACAAGTGCCGCACCCTTAATATCATCCGGGGAAAGCTCGAACAAAGCGCACACGAGATGCAGGACGGCCAGGAGATCGAAGCAATGAGCAAGGGAGATACATACAAGTATCTCGGGATGAAACAAGCTCAAAGGATAGACCATCGAACAATGAAGACTGATTTAACGAATGAATTCATCAAGAGAGTAAGACAAGTAGTGCGAACTGATCTTAACAGCAGGAATTTGTTTAAGGCCCTGAACACGTATGCGTGCTCTGTACTCAGCTATTCGTTCGGAATAGTGAATTGGACCAACACGGACATCAACAACCTGCAACGAAAAGTTAGGACACTACTGACAAAAGCTCATAAACATCATCCCCGTAGCGCCGTAGAAAGAACAACTCTGCCACGTCAACTAGGAGGAAGAGGATTGGCAGATCTCAGCAAGCAATTGGACCAACAAATATTAAATCTGCGTAATTATTTCTACAGGCAGGCCAACAGCTCCACACTACATAGGGCTATATGCGGAGCAGACGTCTCAACACCGCTACGTCTGACGGAACACGAGCGTCAAAATCACCACCGAACCGACAACGATAAACTACAGAGGTGGTTGGGGAAGCCGCTGCACGGGAGACATCCTAATGAGGTTAACCAGGAACATGTCGACAAGTTAGCGTCGAACTATTGGCTGACCTCGGGACGAATGTTCCCCGAGACGGAAGGCTTCCTACTGGCCATACAAGATCAGGTTATACCAACTCGCAACTACCTAAAATTCATTGTAGGAGATGCATCGGTAGTGGATGACAGATGCAGATACGGGTGCCCAACTTCAGAAACAATCCAGCACATAACAGGAGGATGTCAGATGTTCGCATCAACGGAATATAAGGAACGACACGATTCGGTTGCCAAGATCTTGCACCGGGAACTGGCGGAAAAGCTGCTGCTTGTGCAGACAGAAAGGGTCCCATATTACAACTACACACCTGAGCCTGTTCTTGAGAACAGCAACTACAAGATGTACTGGGATCGTACAGTTCTGACTGATCAACGAGTTGCCCATAACAGACCGGACCTTATAATAGTTGATAAAATTTCTAGGAAGACAACTCTGATTGATGTGGCCATCCCGAACAACAACAACCTGCGTGTGAAGCAAGTCGAGAAGATCGCGAAGTACAGAGACTTAGAAGAACGAATTAGAAGGCAATGGGAAATGGAGAACGTCCAGACGATTCCAATCATCATGTCAACAACTGGTGTTATACCAAAAAGTTTGCTGAGAAACATCAAGGCGCTGAATCTAACTGATAGTCTTTACAGGTCCATGCAGAAAGCGGTACTACTTGCGACAGCCCGAACCGTCAGGAAATTCATGGGGAATGCAGGATCGTCCAAGAACATCAATGTCACCTAGGGCCCGATAACATGGCAAGGGTCTCGTCCGAGCCAGATCCTTTTGGTATCCGGGATGCCCGGGATCTGAGTGAATGTTCCCCGTAGAGGGAGTGCGAATGCCTTTTGGCTAAGTCGATAATAATAATAATGGAAGGCACCAGGTCCAGATCATCTCCAAAATTATTGGATTAAGAAGTTGTGGTGCACGCATGAACAGATAACTACCTTAATTAATGAAATGAAGTCTTGCTCGATCCTCTGAAAATGCCATTGTTTCTTACACAGGGTGCAACCTACCTGTTACCAAAAGACCAGCGGAATACGGATAACCCTGCCAAGTACCGCCCAATAACCTGCTTGCCTACGTTGTACAAGATAATCACATCTTGCCTTACGCAGCGAATATATGCTCACTGCGAGCGGAACAACATCATTGCAATGCAGCAGAAGGGCTGCTCGAAGGGCGCAATGGGATGCAAAGAGCAACTCATCATAGACTCTGTCATCTGCAACCAGGCTCATTCCAAGCAACGAAACCTCCACATGGCTTATGTGGACTACAAAAAAGCATTTGATTCCGTACCTCACGACTGGCTCAGTTAAAGCTGTATAAAATAGATCATCATACAGTTTCCTTTTTAGAACACGTTATGACAACCTGGCGCACTAAGATACAACTCAGAACCGCAGACAGTAACATCGAGACCGACACAATCAACATCCGAAGAGGGATTTTTCAAGGAGATTCACTCAGTCCACTGTGGTTCTGCATGGCGATGAACCCTCTATCACATCGGTTGAACTCTACAAAATACGGCTTCGCTATCAAAAGCAACAACGCAGAAGCGATCAAGTTGAATCACCTATTATATATGGATGATTTAAAACTGATCGCCGCAACCAAAAACCAACTAACGCAAATGCTTAAAATTGTAGAGGAGTTCTCCAGGGACATCGGAATGCTGTTTGGACTGGACAAGTGCCGCACCCTTAATATCATCCGGGGAAAGCTCGAACAAAGCGCACACGAGATGCAGGACGGCCAGGAGATCGAAGCAATGAGCAAGGGAGATACATACAAGTATCTCGGGATGAAACAAGCTCAAAGGATAGACCATCGAACAATGAAGACTGATTTAACGAATGAATTCATCAAGAGAGTAAGACAAGTAGTGCGAACTGATCTTAACAGCAGGAATTTGTTTAAGGCCCTGAACACGTATGCGTGCTCTGTACTCAGCTATTCGTTCGGAATAGTGAATTGGACCAACACGGACATCAACAACCTGCAACGAAAAGTTAGGACACTACTGACAAAAGCTCATAAACATCATCCCCGTAGCACCGTAGAAAGAACAACTCTGCCACGTCAACTAGGAGGAAGAGGATTGGCAGATCTCAGCAAGCAATTGGACCAACAAATATTAAATCTGCGTAATTATTTCTACAGGCAGGCCAACAGCTCCACACTACATAGGGCTGTATGCGGAGCAGACGTCTCAACACCGCTACGTCTGACGGAACACGAGCATCAAAATCACCACCGAACCGACAACGATAAACTACAGAGGTGGTTGGGGAAGCCGCTGCACGGGAGGCATCCTAATGAGGTTAACCAGGAACATGTCGACAAGTTAGCGTCGAACTATTGGCTGACCTCGGGACGAATGTTCCCCGAGACGGAAGGCTTCCTACTGGCCATACAAGATCAGGTTATACCAACTCGCAACTACCTAAAATTCATTGTAGGAGATGCATCGGTAGTGGATGACAGATGCAGATACGGGTGCCCAACTTCAGAAACAATCCAGCACATAACAGGAGGATGTCAGATGTTCGCATCAACGGAATATAAGGAACGACACGATTCGGTTGCCAAGATCTTGCACCAGGAACTGGCGGAAAAACTTCTGCTTGTGCAGGCAGAGAGGATCCCATATTACAGCTACACACCGGAGCCTGTTCTTGAGAACAGCAACTACAAGATGTACTGGGATCGTACAGTTCTGACAGATCAACGAGTTGCCCATAACAGACCGGACCTTATAATAGTTGATAAAATTTCTAGGAAGACAACTCTGATTGATGTGGCTATCCCGAACAACAACAACCTGCGTGTGAAGCAAGTCGAGAAGATCGCGAAGTACAGAGACTTAGAAGAACGAATTAGAAGGCAATGGGAAATGGACAACGTTCGGACGATTCCAATCATCGTGTCAACAACTGGTGTCATACCAAAAAGTTTGCTGAGAAACATCAAAGAGCTGGGTCTAACTGATAATCTTTACAGGTCCATGCAGAAAGCGGTACTACTTGCGACAGCCCGAACCGTCAGGAAATTCATGGGGAGTGCAGGAACGTCCAACAACATCAATGTCACCTAAGGCCCGATAACATGGCAAGGGTCTCGTCCGAGCCAGATCCTTATGGTATTCTGGATACCCGGGATCTGAGTGAATGTTCCCCAGAGAGGGAGTGCGAATGCCTTTTGGCTAAGTCGATATAATAATAATACCCTAGCAGAGAACAGGTCGACGGTTTCTGGAGAAATCAACTTACCACACCAGGTCCATACAATGTCAGTGCAAGCTGGATCAGCGAAGAGCGCGAGATGGGCCGGAACTATAGCCAGATGCAACACGAGCAATTCACAACCGCTGAGGTCTCCGATGTCATCAAGAATTCCCACAACTGGAAGGCACCAGGTACAGATCATCTCCAAAATTATTGGATTAAGAAGTTGTGGTGCACGCATGAACAGATAACTACCTTAATTAATGAAGTCTTGCTCGATCCTCTGAAAATGCCATTGTTTCTTACACAGGGTGCAACCTACCTGTTACCAAAAGACCAGCGGAATACGGATAACCCTGCCAAGTACCGCCCAATAACCTGCTTGCCTACGCTGTACAAGATAATCACATCTTGCCTTACGCAGCGAATATATGCTCACTGCGATCGGAACAACATCATTGCAATGCAGCAGAAGGGCTGCTCGAAGGGCGCAATGGGATGCAAAGAGCAACTCATCATAGACTCTGTCATCTGCAACCAGGCTCATTCCAAGCAACGAAACCTCCACATGGCTTATGTGGACTACAAAAAAGCATTTGATTCCGTACCTCACGACTGGCTTACAGGTATCTTAAAGCTGTATAAAATAGATCATCATACAGTTTCCTTTTTAGAACACGTTATGACAACCTGGCGCACTAAGATACAACTCAGAACCGCAGACAGTAACATCGAGACCGACACAATCAACATCCGAAGAGGGATTTTCCAAGGAGATTCACTCAGTCCACTGTGGTTCTGCATGGCGATGAACCCTCTATCACATCGGTTGAACTCTACAAAATACGGCTTCGCTATCAAAAGCAACAACGCAGAAGCGATCAAGTTGAATCACCTATTATACATGGATGATTTAAAACTGATCGCCGCAACCAAAAACCAACTAACGCAGAGAGGAGTTCTCCAGGGACATCGGAATGCTGTTTGGACTGGACAAGTGCCGCACCCTTAATATCATCCGGGGAAAGCTCGAACAAAGCGCACACGAGATGCAGGACGGCCAGGAGATCGAAGCAATGAGCAAGGGAGATATATACAAGTATCTCGGGATGAAACAAGCTCAAAGGATAGATCATCGAACAATGAAGACTGATTTAACGAATGAATTCATCAAGAGAGTAAGACAAGTAGTGCGAACTGATCTTAACAGCAGGAATTTGTTTAAGGCCCTGAACACGTATGCGTGCTCTGTACTCAGCTATTCGTTCGGAATAGTGAATTGGACCAACAGGGACATCAACAACCTGCAACGAAAAGTTAGGACACTACTGACAGAAGCTCATAAACATCATCCCCGTAGCGCCGTAGAAAGAACAACTCTGCCACGTCAACTAGGAGGAAGAGGATTGGCAGATCTCAGCAAGCAATTGGACCAACAAATATTAAATCTGCGTAATTATTTCTACAGGCAGGCCAACAGCTCCACACTACATAGGGCTATATGCGGAGCAGACGTCTCAACACCGCTACGTCTGACGGAACACGAGCGTCAAAATCACCACCGAACCGACAACGATAAACTACAGAGGTGGTTGGGGAAGCCGCTGCACGGGAGGCATCCTAATGAGGTTAACCAGGAACATGTCGACAAGTTAGCGTCGAACTATTGGCTGACCTCGGGATGAATGTTCCCCGAGACGGAAGGCTTCCTACTGGCCATACAAGATCAGGTTATACCAACTCGCAACTACCTAAAATTCATTGTAGGAGATGCATCGGTAGTGGATGACAGATGCAGATACGGGTGCCCAACTTCAGAAACAATCCAGCACATAACAGGAGGATGTCAGATGTTCGCATCAACGGAATATAAGGAACGACACGATTCGGTTGCCAAGATCTTGCACCAGGAACTGGCGGAAAAGCTGCTGCTTGTGCAGGCAGAGAGAGTCCCATATTACAACTACACACCTGAGCCTGTTCTTGAGAACATCAACTACAAGATGTACTGGGATCGTACAGTTCTGACAGATCAACGAGTTGCCCATAACAGACCGGACTTTATAATAGTTGATAAAATTTCTAGGCAGACAACTCTGATTGATGTGGCCATCCCGAACAACAACAACCTGCGTGTGAAGCAAGTCGAGAAGATCGCGAAGTACAGAGATTTAGAAGAACGAATTAGAAGGCAATGGGAAATGGAGAACATCCAGACGATTCCAATCATCATGTCAACAACTGGTGTTATACCAAAAAGTTTGCTGAGAAACATCAAGGAGCTTGGTCTAACTGATAGTCTTTACAGGTCCATGCAGAAAGCGGTACTACTTGCGACAGCCCGAACCGTCAGGAAATTCATGGGGAATGCAGGATCATCCAACAACATCAATGTCACCTAAGGCCCGATAACATGTATAACGGTTACAATTTATTGTCACCTTATTTCCTAAAATATTCTTAATAGTTAGATTCCTACTAATAAAATAACATATTTAATTTAGTCCATTAAATACTAATTCTAGTGATAATTAGTTCTAATGCAATTTAGTTATAGTTGCTTTTGTCTGTATCTATTTTTTCGGTAACATTTTCTAGCAGTCCCTATTTGTGGAAGTTAATATAAATTCCGAAACTAACTTATCTTCGTATATTATTAGTAATTATTGGGGCGTTCTATTGTGCAGTTTGGTATATTTCTTTTCAAATCGCCGCCGGGTAGTCAGGTATTTCTTTATAAGTTCAAATACGTTTTTATTTAGATCGACGCAGGTTTGATATATCGGAATTTTGGCGTATAGGAAAACCACGCCTCGCGACGGTTCGGAAGGCGACTCGGTCACTTCCTCCGGTGCCGTGTCGAGGCGTGGGTGAAATTAAAATTAATAAGTGCCTAAAACCACCTAAGGTAACGAAATTTTCCTAATTTTGTTTTATTGCCTATTCCAATCAAACTTGTGTCTTTCAGGCAATTTAGATTACCCAATTGCCCACGCAAATTGGAGGAAACCTGCTATATACCGACACCGATTTTTTATGTCCGCCATTGCCATTTTGGAATCGTTTTGAGGCCTACTTTGGCGTCGCTGAGGGTGCAGGGTGAGCTACTAGAGGCGCAGTGAGGCAGCTGAGAACGGCTTGCGCCGTATCCATCAACTTCCGAGATTCCCATGACTCCCGGAAGAGCTAACTCCAACCACGTGAGCCTCTTGTAAGTCCGAACCAATTTGTCATACTTCTCTACCGTGCGGAAAACCACTTAAATGCCCAACCTGCTGACGTAACTTCCGATTTTTGCATCCGACGAATCTCAAGTATTCATTAAACTTTCTATAAATTAATAAATTTAATTACGTAATTTTTTTAATAGCTATGTAAACCCCGATTGATCGATCAAAAGTGTGGTATTCCATTAATTACCTGTAAATGTGATTTTCTGTGATATTATTTAAATTATAAAAAAAGTTATAAAGGAGCCAAGGCTCGAGGTTTTGTAGTACGTGAGTACGGGGACTGTTCTAAAATTATCAAATGTCTTTTACCGCCATATGTGGCGAATCAGTATGTAACTTTACCAGGATTTTCTTCTAATAAATTAGGTGATTTTAAATTGTGTTAATCACTTTAATTGTTTTGTGCGCGTCTTCTACTCCCCTCCTTCCAATACTTTTGTATTGGTGGCGCCCACTAACTTCAACTTCTAATTACATCAAAGGCAAAAAAATAGAAAAATATATAAACCAAGTTTCACTTTAAATTGTTACAATAATAATTTAATCTTTAAACTAAAAAAAAAAAAATAATAATAAAGACTCCACGACCAGCCTCCGACTGTAGAGCTGCCGCGCTGTGTGACATAATATAATTTCCATTTCAATCTAAGAACGTCACACATGGCAAGGGTCTCGTCCGAGCCAGATCCTTTTGGTATCCGGGATACCCGGGATCTGAGTGAATGTTCCCCTTAGAGGGAGTGCGAATGCCTTTTGGCTAAGTCGAGATAATAATAATAAAAATTGTCATAGGGCCGCTGCCTGGGGATCGCCAGGGCATGTCTGGAGCCGGCGCTGGGCATGACAGCGAGCGGGACGTCGGTGACAGGGCGCTGATGAGGCGGGCCCCTGTTGCACAAACAGCTACAGCCCAACAACAACACGAACATCTACAACATGGGAAACAAACGAGAACTAGGGTTCCACCCACCGAAGGTGCTGCGCGGGAACTTCAGCCAGCGTTCACAGAGGCGGGATTACAACGACGACGCATGAAATGGACTGTGTCCATGAATGAATCGATTATGCGTATTTTTTACAGGGTGACAAACTTAGGACAAGAGATTATCGGCTACCGACAACAACTGCATGCCGAGTTCTGCAGGGAGTTTCCACACATGCAAGTGTCTGAACAAAGAGTGTCAGATCAGTATCGAACTATTCTAAGAAATAACCGAATTCCAGAAACGCGACTTAACGCTATCAAACGGGAAGTTGAGCTAGAGATCCACGGCGAACACATAGACATAGATGACAACAACAACAATGGGGAACTTCAAGAGCCTGGACAACAACTAGAAGCCGAAACGGTAGAACCAACAACCGAGCGTCTGGAATCGGTTAACGAAGAACATTTTGAAGGCTTGGACACACATATGAGACAGGCAGTATTGCGATACGAAGGCACAGACCCACTTAGCAGGCCACCGCTACCAAGATTAAATTCTTCCAGGAAACTTGCGATCGTGCTCGATCTTATGAACACAAGAATTTTACCAAGCTATGTTTCAGTGACACCAACATTAGAACGTATGCACATGTTAATCTACTGTGCCGCAACGGCAGTCATCACTGTAATGGGTGCCAAGATCAGAACGGCCCAAGAGTTGAATCGTGCAAGACCAGAACCACGAATGGCTCAATGGGAAATGCGACTAAATCGGAAGATCGAGAGTCTCCGTAAAGACATAGGACAAGTGACGGAATATATCAGAGGAGTTAGAACTAGAAGGATCCAGAGGGCGGTGCAGGCAATAATGAGCCGCACCCAAATGCATTCTCGGCATGACCCCGCGAACATCACTGCTCAACAATGTCTTGACACATTAAAACAAAAACTTTCTGTTTTCGCAGGGCGTCTGAGGAGATACAAGGCTAGTAACAACAGGAAACGAGACAACAAACTCTTTGAACGATCAGAAAAGGGTTTTTACCATGCTTTTAATTCTAGCGCCGATGCCACAAATGCGAGTTACCCTAGCAGAGAACAGGTCGACGGTTTCTGGAGAAATCAACTTGCCACACCAGGTCCATACAATGTCAGTGCAAGCTGGATCAGCGAAGAACGCGAGATGGGCCGGAGCTATGGCCAGATGCAGCACGAGCAATTCACAACCGCTGAGGTCCCGGATGTCATCAAGAATTCCCACAACTGGAAGGCACCAGGTCCAGATCATCTCCAAAATTATTGGATTAAGAAGTTGTGGTGCACGCATGAACAAATAACTACCTTAATTAATGAAGTCTTGCTCGATCCTCTGAAAATGCCATTGTTTCTTACACAGGGTGCAACCTACCTGTTACCAAAAGACCAGCGGAATACGGATAACCCTGCCAAGTACCGCCCAATAACCTGCTTGCCTACGCTTTACAAGATAATCACATCTTGCCTTACGCAGCGAATATATGCTCACTGCGAGCGGAACAACATCATTGCAAAGCAGCAGAAGGGCTACTCGAAGGGCGCAATGGGATGCAAAGAGCAACTCATCATAGACTCTGTCATCTGCAACCAGGCTCATTCCAAGCAACGAAACCTCCACATGGCTTATGTGGACTACAAAAAAGCATTTGATTCCGTACCTCACGACTGGCTCACAGGTATCTTAAAGCTGTATAAAATAGATCATCATACAGTTTCCTTTTTAGAACACGTTATGACAACCTGGCGCACTAAGATACAACTCAGAACCCCAAACAGTAACATCGAGACCGACACAATCAACATCCGAAGAGGGATTTTCCAAGGAGATTCACTCAGTCCACTGTGGTTCTGCATGGCGATGAACCCTCTATAACATCGGTTGAACTCTACAAAATATGGCTTCGCTATCAAAAGCAACAACGCAGAAGCGATCGAGTTGAATCACCTATTATATATGGATGATTTAAAACTGATCGCCGCAACCAAAAACCAACTAACGCAAATGCTTAAAATTGTAGAGGAGTTCTCCAGGGACATCGGAATGCTGTTTGGACTGGACAAGTGCCGCACCCTTAATATCATCCGGGGAAAGCTCGAACAAAGCGCACACGAGATGCAGGACGGCCAGGAGATCGAAGCAATGAGCATGGGAGATACATACAAGTATCTCGGGATGAAACAAGCTCAAAGGATAGACCATCGAACAATGAAGACTGATTTAACGAATGAATTCATCAAGAGAGTAAGACAAGTAGTGCGAACTGATCTTAACAGCAGGAATTTGTTTAAGGCCCTGAACACGTATGCGTGCTCTGTACTCAGCTATTCGTTCGGAATAGTGAATTGGACCAACACGGACATCAACAACCTGCAACGAAAAGTTAGGACACTACTGACAAAAGCTCATAAACATCATCCCCGTAGCGCCGTAGAAAGAACAACTCTGCCACGTCAACTAGAAGGAAGAGGATTGGCAGATCTCAGCAAGCAATTGGACCAACAAATATGAAATCTGCGTAATTATTTCTACAGGCAGGCCAACAGCTCCACACTACATAGGGCTATATGCGGAGCAGACGTCTCAACACCGCTACGTCTGACGGAACACGAGCGTCAAAATCACCACCGAACCGACAACGATAAACTACAGAGGTGGTTGGGGAAGCCGCTGCACGGGAGGCATCCTAATGAGGTTAACCAGGAACATGTCGACAAGTTAGCGTCGAACTATTGGCTGACCTCGGGACGAATGTTCCCCGAGACGGAAGGCTTCCTACTGGCCATACAAGATCAGGTTATACCAACTCGCAACTACCTAAAATTCATTGTAGGAGATGCATCGGTAGTGGATGACAGATGCAGATACGGGTGCCCAACTTCAGAAACAATCCAGCACATAACAGGAGGATGTCAGATGTTCGATCAACGGAATATAAGGAACGACACGATTCGGTTGCCAAGATCTTGCACCGGGAACTGGCGGAAAAGCTGCTGCTTGTGCAGACAGAGAGGGTCCCATATTACAACTACACACCTGAGCCTGTTCTTGAGAACAGCAACTACAAGATGTACTGGGATCGTACAGTTCTGACTGATCAACGAGTTGCCCATAACAGACCGGACCTTATAATAGTTGATAAAATTTCTAGGAAGACAACTCTGATTGATGTGGCCATCCCGAACAACAACAACCTGCGTGTGAAGCAAGTCGAGAAGATCGCGAAGTACAGAGTACTTAGAAGAACGAATTAGAAGGCAATGGGAAATGGAAAACGTCAAGACGATTCCAATTATCTTGTCAACAACTGGTGTTATACCAAAAAGTTTCCTGAGAAACATAAAAGAGCTGGGTCTAACTGATAGTCTTTACAGGTCCATGCAGAAAGCGGTACTACTTGCGACAGCCCGAACCGTCAGGAAATTCATGGGGAATGCAGGAACGTCCGACAACATCAATGTCACCTAAGGCCCGATAACATGGCAAGGGTCTCGTCCGAGCCAGATCCTTATGGT
Source organism: Pseudeuparius sepicola (assembly GCA_963920635.1). Classification (NCBI taxonomy): domain Eukaryota; kingdom Metazoa; phylum Arthropoda; class Insecta; order Coleoptera; family Anthribidae; genus Pseudeuparius; species Pseudeuparius sepicola. The sequence goes on from OY987305.1 coordinate 29,049,555, forward strand.
ATCCGGGATACCCGGGATCTGAGTGAATGTTCCCCGTAGAGGGAGTGCGAATGCCCTTTGGCTAAGTCGAGATAATAATAATAAAAAAAAATCTGCGTAATTATTTCCACAGACAGGCCAACAGCTCCACACTACATAAAGCTATATGCCGAGCAGACGTCTCAACACCGCTACGTCTGACGGAACACGAGCATCAAAATCACCACCGAACCGCCGACAACGATAAACTAAAGAGGTGGTTAGAGAAGCCGCTGCACGGGAGGCATCCTAATGAGGTTAACCAGGAACATGTCGACAAGTTAGCGTCGTACTATTGGCTGACCTCGGGACGAATGTTCCCCGAGACAGAAGGCTTCTTACTGGCCATACAAGATCAGGTTATACCAACTCGCAACTACCTAAAATTCATTGTAGGAGATGCATCGGTAGTGGATGGCAGATGCAGATATGGGTGCCCAACTTCAGAAACAATCCAGCACATAACAGGAGGATGTCAGATGTTCGCATCAACGGAATATAAGGAACGACACGATTCGGTTGCCAAGATCTTGCACCAGGAACTGGGGGAAAAACTGCTGCTTGTGCAGGCAAAGAGGGTCCCATATTACAGCTACACACCGGAGCCTGTTCTTGAGAACAGCAACTACAAGATGTACTGGGATCGTACAGTTCTGACAGATCAACGAGTTGCCCATAACAGACCGGACCTTATACAACAACCTGCGTGTGAAGCAAGTCGAGAAGATCGCGAAGTACAGAGTACTTAGAAGAACGAATTAGAAGGCAATGGGAAATGGAAAACGTCAAGACGATTCCAATTATCTTGTCAACAACTGGTGTTATACCAAAAAGTTTGCTGAGAAACATAAAAGAGCTGGGTCTAACTGATAGTCTTTACAGGTCCATGCAGAAAGCGGTACTACTTGCGACAGCCCGAACCGTCAGGAAATTCATGGGGAATGCAGGAACGTCCGACAACATCAATGTCACCTAAGGCCCGATAACATGGCAAGGGTCTCGTCCGAGCCAGATCCTTATGGTATCCGGGATACCCGGGATCTGAGTGAATGTTCCCCGTAGAGGGAGTGCGAATTCCTTTTGGCTAAGTCGATAATAATAATAATAATAAATACGCAGGGGGGATCTGACCTGTGAGAGAGGCAGATCCACGGGTGTGACAATCCCGCGCTCCCCAGTTACGCAGGGATGGGTCTGGCCTGTGAGAGGGGCAGATTCACGGGTGTAACGATCCCGCGATTCCCAGTTACGCATGGAGAGGCTTGGCCTGTGACAGGGGCAGACCTACGGGTGTGACAATCCCGCGATATCCAGTTGCGCAGGGAGGGGTGTAGCCGGTGACGGGGGCTGATCCTCGGGTGTGACAATCCCGCGACTCCCAGTTACACAGGGATGGGTCTAGCCTGTGAGAGGGGCAGATCCTCGGGTGTAACGATCCCGTGTTTCCCAGTTAACGCAAGGAGGGGTTTGGCCGGTGACAGGGGCAGACCCTCAGGAGTAACGATCCCGCGTTATCCTAGTTGACCCGTATGGGTAGCGGGTTAGAATACTCCTATCGTGGCTCCGCCAGTCGTAAAAGGCGACCGAGGGCCGTCACTCCCACGTTACGTGAGAAAACTATGGAATGGAGAATAATAGGATAATTGTCATAGGGCCGCTGCCTGGGGATCGCCAGGGCATGTCTGGAGCCGGCGCTGGGCATGACAGTGAGCGGGACGTCGGTGACAGGGCGCTGATGAGGCGGGCCCCTGTTGCACAAACAGCTACAGCCCAGCAACACGAACATCTACAACATGGGAGCCAAACGAGAACTAGGGTTCCACCCACCGAAGGTGCTGCGCGGGAACTTCAGCCAGCGTTCACTCAGGCGGGATTGCAACGACGACGCATGAAATGGACTGGGTCCATGAATGAATCGACAATGCGTATTTTTTACAGAGTGACAAACTTAGGACAAGAGATGATCGGCTACCGACAACAACTGCATGCCGAGTTCTGCAGGGAGTTTCCACACATGCAAGTGTCTGAACAAAGAGTGTCAGATCAGTATCGAACTATTCTAAGAAATAACCGAATTCCAGAAACGCGACTTAACGCTATAAAACGGGAAGTTGAGCTAGAGATCCATGGCGAACACATAGACACAATTCAAGTGCCTGGACCACAACAAGAAGCCGGAACGGCAGAGCGAACAACTGAGAATCGGGAAATTCAAGTGCCTGGACCACAACAAGAAGCCGAGACGGCGGGACGAACAACTTTGAAACGAACACTTTGAAAGCCTAGACACACAGCTGAGAAGGGCGGTATTGCGATACGAAGGCACAGACCCACTGAGCAGACCACCGCTACCAAGATTGAATTCTTCCAGGAAGCTTGCAATCATGCTCGATATTATGAACACCAGAATTTTACCCAACTATGTTTCAATAACACCAACATTAGAACATATGCACATGTTAACCTACTGTGCCGCAACGGCCATCATCACTGCAATGGGAGCCAAGATCCGGACGGCTCAAGAGTTAAATCGTGCAAGACCAGAACCACGAATGGCTCAATGGGAGGTGCGACTAAATCGGAAGATAGAGAGTCTCCGTAAAGACATAGGACAAGTAACGGAATACATCAGAGGAGTTAGAACTAGAAAGATCCAGAGGGCGGTGCAGGCAATAATGAGCCGCACCCAAATGCATTCTCAGCGTGACCCCGCGAACATCACTGCTCAACAATGTCTGGATACATTAAAACAAAAACTTTCTGTTTTCGCAGGGCGTCTGAGGAGATACAAGGCTAGTAACAACAAGAAACGAGACAACAAACTTTTTGAACGATCAGAAAAAGTTTTCTACCGTACTTTGAATTCTAGCGCCGATGCCACAAATACGAGTTACCCTAGCAGAGAACAGGTCGACGGTTTCTGGAGAAATCAGCTTGCCACACCAGGTCCATGCAATGTCAGTGCAAGCTGGATCAGTGAAGAACGCGAGATGGGCCGGAACTATAGCCAGATGCGACACGAGCAATTCACAACCGATGAGGTCTCCAATGTCATCAAAAATTCCCACAACTGGAAGGCACCAGGTCCAGATCATCTCCAAAATTATTGGATTAAGAAGTTGTGGTGCACGCATGAACAAATAACTACCTTAATTAATGAAGTCTTGCTCGATCCTCTGAAAATGCCATTGTTTCTTACACAGGGTGCCACCTACTTGTTACCAAAAGACCAGCGGAATACGGATAACCCTGCCAAGTACCGCCCAATAACCTGCTTGCCTACGCTGTACAAGATAATCACTTCTTGCCTTACGCAGCGAATATATGCTCACTGCGAGCGGAACAACATCATGGCAATGCAGCAGAAGGGCTGCGCGAAGGGCGCAATGGGATGCAAAGAGCAACTCATCATAGACTCTGTCATCTGCAACCAGGCTCATTCCAAGCAACGAAACCTCTACATGGCTTATGTGGACTACAAAAAAGCATTTGATTCCGTACCTCACGACTGGCTAACAGGTATCTTAAAGCTGTATAAAATAGATCATCAAACAGTTTCCTTTTTAGAACACGTTATGACAACCTGGCGCACTAAGATACAACTCAGAACCGCAAGCAGCAACATCGAGACCGACACAATCAACATCCGAAGAGGGATTTTCCAAGGAGATCCACTCAGTCCACTGTGGTTCTGCATGGCGATGAACCCTCTATCACATCGGTTGAACTCTACAAAATACGGCTTCGCTATCAAAAGCAACAACGCAGAAGCGATCAAGTTGAATCACCTATTATATATGGATGATTTAAAACTGATGGCCGCAACCAAAAACCAACTAACGCAAATGCTTAAAATTGTAGAGGAGTTCTCCAGGGACATCGGAATGCAGTTTGGACTGGACAAGTGCCGCACCCTTAACATTGTCCGGGGAAGGCTCGAACAGGGCGCACACGAGATGCAGGACGGCCAGGAGATCGAAGCAATGAGCATGGGAGATACATACAAGTATCTCGGGATGAAACAAGCTCAAAGGATAGACCATCGAACAATGAAGATCGATTTAAGGAATGAATTCATCAAGAGAGTAAGACAAGTAGTGCGAACTGATCTTAAAAGCAGGAATTTGTTTAAGGCCCTGAACACGTATGCGTGCTCTGTACTCAGCTATTCGTTTGGAATAGTGAATTGGACCAACACGGACATCAACAACCTGCAGCGAAAAGTTAGGACACTACTGACAAAAGCTCATAAACATCATCCCCGTAGCGCCGTAGAAAGAACTACTCTGCCACGTCAACTAGGAGGAAGAGGATTGGCAGACCTCAGCAAGCAATTGGACCAACAAATAATAAATCTGCGTAATTATTTCCAGAGACAGGCCAACAGCTCCACACTACATAAAGCTATATGCGGAGGAGACGTCTCAACACCGCTTCGTCTGACGGAACACGAGCGTCAAAATCACCACCGAACCGACAACGATAAACTACAGAGGTGGTTGGGGAAGCCGCTGCACGGGAGGCATCCTAATGAGGTTAACCGGGAACATGTCGACAAGTTAGCGTCGAACTATTGACTGACCTCGGGACGAATGTTCCCCGAGACGGAAGGCTTCCTACTGGCCATACAAGATCAGGTTATACCAACTCGCAACTACCTAAAATTCATTGTAGGAGATGCATCGGTAGTGGATGACAGATGCAGATACGGGTGCCCAACTTCAGAAACAATCCAGCACATAACAGGAGGATGTCAGATGTTCGCATCAACGGAATATAAGGAACGACACGATTCGGTTGCCAAGATCTTGCACCAGGAACTGGGGGAAAAACTGCTGCTTGTGCAGGCAGAGAGGGTCCCATATTACAGCTACACACCGGAGCCTGTTCTTGAGAACAGCAACTACAAGATGTACTGGGATCGTACAGTTCTGACAGATCAACGAGTTGCCCATAACAGACCGGACCTTATAATAGTTGATAAAATTTCTAGGAAGACAACTCTGATTGATGTGGCCATCCCGAACAACAACAACCTGCGTGTGAAGCAAGTCGAGAAGATCGCGAAGTACAGAGACTTAGAAGATCGAATTAGAAGGCAATGGGAAATGGAAAACGTCAAGACGATTCCAATTATCGTGTCAACAACTGGTGTTATACCAAAAAGTTTGCTGAGAAACATAAAAGAGCTGGGTCTAACTGATAGTCTTTACAGGTCCATGCAGAAAGCGGTACTACTTGCGACAGCCCGAACCGTCAGGAAATTCATGGGGAATGCAGGAACGTCCGACAACATCAATGTCACCTAAGGCCCGATAACATGGCAAGGGTCTCGTCCGAGCCAGATCCTTATGGTATCCGGGATACCCGGGATCTGAGTGAATGTTCCCCGTAGAGGGAGTGCGAATGCCTTTTGGCTAAGTCGATAATAATAATAATAAACAAATTTATTTAGCAACAAAACCGACAACGATAAACTACAGAGGTGGTTGGGGAAGCCGCTGCACGGGAGGCATCCTAATGAGGTTAACCGGGAACATGTCGACAAGTTAGCGTCGAACTATTGACTGACCTCGGGACGAATGTTCCCCGAGACGGAAGGCTTCCTACTGGCCATACAAGATCAGGTTATACCAACTCGCAACTACCTAAAATTCATTGTAGGAGATGCATCGGTAGTGGATGACAGATGCAGATACGGGTGCCCAACTTCAGAAACAATCCAGCACATAACAGGAGGATGTCAGATGTTCGCATCAACGGAATATAAGGAACGACACGATTCGGTTGCCAAGATCTTGCACCAGGAACTGGGGGAAAAACTGCTGCTTGTGCAGGTAGAGAGGGTCCCATATTACAGCTACACACCGGAGCCTGTTCTTGAGAACAGCAACTACAAGATGTACTGGGATCGTACAGTTCTGACAGATCAACGAGTTGCCCATAGCAGACCGGACCTTATAATAGTTGATAAAATTTCTAGGAAGACAACTCTGATTGATGTGGCCATCCCGAACAACAACAACCTGCGTGTGAAGCAAGTCGAGAAGATCGCGAAGTACAGAGACTTAGAAGATCGAATTAGAAGGCAATGGGAAATGGAAAACGTCAAGACGATTCCAATTATCGTGTCAACAACTGGTGTTATACCAAAAAGTTTGCTGAGAAACATAAAAGAGCTGGGTCTAACTGATAGTCTTTACAGCCCGAACCGTCAGGAAATTCATGGGGAATGCAGGAACGTCCGACAACATCAATGTCACCTAAGGCCCGATAACATGGCAAGGGTCTCGTCCGAGCCAGATCCTTATGGTATCCGGGATACCCGGGATCTGAGTGAATGTTCCCCGTAGAGGGAGTGCGAATGCCTTTTGGCTAAGTCGATAATAATAATAAACAAATTTATTTAGCAACAAATTGCTATCCAACTACATCATTAATAGGTTACTCCTCAGGAGTAACGATCCCGCGTTATCCTAGTTGACCCGTATGGGTAGCGAACAACAACAACCTGCGTGTGAAGCAAGTCGAGAAGATCGCGAAGTACAGAGACTTAGAAGAACGAATTAGAAGGCAATGGGAAATGGAAAACGTCAAGACGATTCCAATTATCGTGTCAACAACTGGTGTTATACCAAAAAGTTTGCTGAGAAACATAAAAGAGCTGGGTCTAACTGATAGTCTTTACAGGTCCATGCAGAAAGCGGTACTACTTGCGACAGCCCGAACCGTCAGGAAATTCATGGGGAATGCAGGAACGTCCGACAACATCAATGTAGGAACGGCAGAGCGAACAACTGAAAATCGGGAAATTGGACCACAACAAGAAGCCGAGACGGCGGGACGAACAACTGAGAATCGGGAATCAGTTAACGCAGAACACTTTGAAAGCCTAGGCACGCAGCTGAGAAGGGCGGTATTGCGATACGAAGGCACAGACCCACTGAGCAGACCACCGCTACCAAGATTGAATTCTTCCAGGAAGCTTGTAATCGTGCTCGATATTATGAACACCAGAATTTTACCCAACTATGTTTCAGTAACACCAACATTAGAACATATGCACATGTTAATCTACCGTGCCGCAACGGCCATCATCACTGCAATGGGTGCCAAGATCCGGACGGCTCAAGAGTTAAATCGTGCAAGACCAGAACCACGAATGGCTCAATGGGAGATGCTACTAAATCGGAAGATCGAGAGTCTCCGTAAAGACATAGGACAAGTAACGGAATATATCAGAGGAGTTAGAACTAGAAAGATCCAGAGGGCGGTGCAGGCAATATTGAGCCGCACCCAAATGCATTCTCAGCGTGACCCCGCGAACATCACTGCTCAACAATGTCTTGATACATTAAAACAAAAACTTTCTGTTTTCGCAGGGCGTCTGAGGAGATACAAGGCTAGTAACAACAGGAAACGAGACAACAAACTTTTTGAACGTTCAGAAAAAGTTTGCTACCGTACTTTGAATTCTAGCGCCGATGCCACAAATACGAGTTACCCTAGCAGAGAACAGGTCGACGGTTTCTGGAGAAATCAGCTTGCCACACCAGGTCCATGCAATGTCAGTGCAAGCTGGATCAGTGAAGAACGCGAGATGGGCCGGAACTATAGCCAGATGCAACACGAGCAATTCACAACCGATGAGGTCTCCAATGTCATCAAGAATTCCCACAACTGGAAGGCACCAGGTCCAGATCATCTCCAAAATTATTGGATTAAGAAGTTGTGGTGCACGCATGAACAAATAACTACCTTAATTAATGAAGTCTTGCTCGATCCTCTGAAAATGCCATTGTTTCTTACACAGGGTGCCACCTACTTGTTACCAAAAGACCAGCGGAATACGGATAACGCTGCCAAGTACCGCCCAATAACCTGCTTGCCTACGTTGTACAAGATAATCACTTCTTGCCTTACGCAGCGAATATATGCTCACTGCGAGCGGAACAACATCATGGCAATGCAGCAGAAGGGCTGCGCGACTACAAAAAAGCATCTGATTCCGTACCTCACGACTGGCTAACAGGTATCTTAAAGCTGTATAAAATAGATCATCATACAGTTTCCTTTTTAGAACACGTTATGACAACCTGGCGCACTAAGATACAACTCAGAACCGCAAGCAGCAACATCGAGACCGACACAATCAACATCCGAAGAGGGATTTTCCAAGGAGATTCACTCAGTCCACTGTGGTTCTGCATGGCGATGAACCCTCTATCACATCGGTTGAACTCTACAAAATACGGCTTCGCTATCAAAAGCAACAACGCAGAAGCGATCAAGTTGAATCACCTATTATATATGGATGATTTAAAACTGATGGCCGCAACCAAAAACCAACTAACGCAAATGCTTAAAGTTCTCCAGGGACATCGGAATGCAGTTTGGACTGGACAAGTGCCGCACCCTTAACATTGTCCGGGGAAGGCTCGAACAGGGCGCACACGAGATGCAGGACGGCCAGGAGATCGAAGCAATGAGCATGGGAGATACATACAAGTATCTCGGGATGAAACAAGCTCAAAGGATAGACCATCGAACAATGAAGATCGATTTAAGGAATGAATTCATCAAGAGAGTAAGACAAGTAGTGCGAACTGATCTTAACAGCAGGAATTTGTTTAAGGCCCTGAACACGTATGCGTGCTCTGTACTCAGCTATTCGTTTGGAATAGTGAATTGGACCAACACGGACATCAACAACCTGCAGCGAAAAGTTAGGACACTACTGACAAAAGCTCATAAACATCATCCCCGTAGCGCCGTAGAAAGAACTACTCTGCCACGTCAACTAGGAGGAAGAGGATTGGCAGATCTCTGCAAGCAATTGGACCAACAAATAATAAATCTGCGTAATTATTTCCAGAGACAGGCCAACAGCTCCACACTACATAAAGCTATATGCGGAGCAGACGTCTCAACACCGCTACGTCTGACGGAACACGAGCATCAAAATCACCACCGAACCGACAATGATACACTACAGAGGTGGTTGGAGAAGCCGCTGCACGGGAGGCATCCTAATGAGGTCAGCCAGGAACATGTCGACAAGTTAGCGTCGAACTGCTGGCTGACCTCGGGAAGAATGTTCCCCGAGACGGAAGGCTTCTTACTGGCCATACAAGATCAGGTTATACCAACTCGCAACTACCTAAAATTCATTGTAGGAGATGCATCGGTAGTGGATGACAGATGCAGATACGGGTGCCCAACTTCAGAAACAATCCAGCACATAACAGGAGGATGTCAGATGTTCGCATCAACGGAATATAAGGAACGACACGATTCGGTTGCCAAGATCTTGCACCAGGAACTGGGGGAAAAACTGCTGCTTGTGCAGGCAGAGAGGGTCCCATATTACAGCTACACACCGGAGCCTGTTCTTGAGAACAGCAACTACAAGATGTACTGGGATCGTACAGTTCTGACAGATCAACGAGTTGCCCATAACAGACCGGACCTTATAATAGTTGATAAAATTTCTAGGAAGACAACTCTGATTGATGTGGCCATCCCGAACAACAACAACCTGCGTGTGAAGCAAGTCGAGAAGATCGCGAAGTACAGAGACTTAGAAGATCGAATTAGAAGGCAATGGGAAATGGAAAACGTCAAGACGATTCCAATTATCGTGTCAACAACTGGTGTTATACCAAAAAGTTTGCTGAGAAACATAAAAGAGCTGGGTCTAACTGATAGTCTTTACAGGTCCATGCAGAAAGCGGTACTACTTGCGACAGCCCGAACCGTCAGGAAATTCATGGGGAATGCAGGAACGTCCGACAACATCAATGTCACCTAAGGCCCGATAACATGGCAGGGGTCTCGTCCGAGCCAGATCCTTATGGTATCCGGGATACCCGGGATCTGAGTGAATGTTCCCCGTAGAGGGAGTGCGAATGCCTTTTGGCTAAGTCGATAATAATAATAATAAACAAATTTATTTAGCAACAAATTGCTATCCAACTACATCATTAATAAATAAAACCTACTATATTAATATCATATTCTAATTATTTAAATAATTACACTTTAATTTACACTTAAACTGTTTTAATGAAGAATTTTTTAATGATGGGCTAAATTATTATAACAAATTAATCCTTTGAAAAAAATCGAATTTTGAGCAAATTTAGAATTTTTTGGTGCAGAACAAAATTTGAATTTCCTCTTGTTTGATATATATGTACTTCTTGAAATTTTGTTAACATGTTGCTAAAATACGTAATTATATATATGTAATTGATGAGATGGGGATAAAATCAAAACGATTTCAAGTTTACTGCCAAACATAGATGATGTTATAGGTCGAAATATGAGCACGCCCTCCCGCAATATTCAATATTTTCAAAAAATAAAATAAAAAGTGAGGAGCACACATTTTTTTAAACATATGTACCGTATACTGCAAACATTTTTTTTATTATTTTTTATTCAGTAGCCTGTTCATTTTGTCATAATGGCGGCATAAATATCATTCTTAAATATTGCGTTTTGTCTAAAATATAACTTTCCACATACATTTGCGTATTTGAGGTGTTTGTTACTTGACCTTAGTGGCCGTACGAGTATAGTGGCGGAAACTGTTATTCCACTTCATAGTTACTTTCACCATTTGAGTGGCGGCCACGTCACAGACACCACTGCAGCCACCATCATCTCTACACGCGCGAGTGTCAATTTCCATAACCTCAAAATTTAGGGAAGAAAGCATTCGCAACGACTATTAAATTACAAATTCGTTATTTCGTGTTAATGTACTTACATTAAGCATAATAAGACAAACAGGCACTTACATAGTACATATTTTACATTTAGTTAAAATCTCGAAATAAATTTTCAATAATAATTCCACAATAAAAAACACTTATTTAGGCGAAGCTTTTATTTAAGAATTCGTCCACCAAGTAAAAACCATTGAGTAGCAAAAATTACTTAATAGTTTTTAAATTTTGGAAGTAGCAGCTCAGAGTAGGTACTGTGGCAGCTTGTTAAAGATTCTTATCCCTAAGAAGCTTACACCGCTGTCACACCTCTTCAATTGACAATATTCTGGAAGCAGGTCCTGCTTTCCCAGAGTGTAATATGCATGTCGACTGACTACTCGACTTAAACACTATACTAGTATTTAAATCGCACACATCAAATAATTAATTCAAAGAATGAACACTAAATCTCACTGCACTACAATCACCACATTGACACCGCGTTAGCAGAAATATGCAGGCGCGCATACAGCAAAAGAGCAAGCAAGCCTCACTATTGATAGTGACGGACACTATAGAGTTAATTTTGATGGTAATGATAACTTTGTAGTGGCTTTGATGTCATATGCGAACGTGATAATCTCTTCTACAAGTGCCAAATACTTAGCGATGATCACTAGTTATCACCAACAAGTTTCGCCACTTTCAAGGTTTAGTAGAGGTGACCAAAATTTGGCCGCCACTATCACGCGCACGCTAAAGTTGTCGCCATTTCTAAGATATATTTTAGTGATACAGTTTGGTCGCCGCCACTTCCATTTTCCACTTTGAAAGCATATTCATATTCCGAGTCTATGCATGGGGATCTTGGTTATCTTAGGAGATACGAGGTCGGCGAGGGGCAAATCGGTACCCAAATCTTGTACACTAAAATGCACCTTTGAGCAAAAAATGCCCAAAATGCACCGAAATTCCCCGAAATGCGTCGACATGCCCCAAAATGCACTGAAATGTCTCGAAATGCCCCGAAATGCCTCGAAATTCCCCGATATGCCTCGAAATTCACCGAAATGCCGCGAAATGTACCGAAATGCACCGAAATGCCCCCTATTTGTACACCGAAATGCTCCATGAATTTCTCCATCGGGACACTATTTGCTATTTTTTGGCAATGCAAAAGTTCAATCTTTGGCAAAAGGGGTTGAAAGGTGTCTATATACCTACCTAGTACCTACCAACTAAGACAAAACCACAAGAGCAATTTAAATAGCATTTATTGCAAAAATAAAAATCCTCTTTTAAAAATAAATATATATACACTTTAAAACATGAAACAATATGCCAAAATAAAAATACCCTCTGTTGTAAAAAATAATACCTAAATAAAATATTTGAAAGATAATAATCGAGATAATAATATATCTCTTGCTATGAGAAAATGCCTATCTCTGTTTAACTCATATCTTTTTGGCCTATCTTTTTAAAAATGCCCACTATTAATCAAATTGAGTAGCAATCTTGCAGAAATGTCCTTGAAAGGATGTCTTCTCTTTGGATACCGCTCGTAGTATAAATTGCTCGTTGCATCTGCATTTTCCCCGGATTATTATAAAACAGACTATCATATCCCATTTTTCATAACTTTCAAATTTTTATATAAATTGTAAAAAGTTTATAAATTACACAAGAATAGAAAAATCTTTACACTGCCTTAACAGCTTAACTGAAGATTTGACAGGTAGCAATAAACATTTTTCCACGGTTGTTTCATTGTCTCCCGAAACGGCAATTGCATTAACTGTGTTGTTTACAATTGGCTTATTCTTTTGTATTGTTGCCTTGACGGCACCGAAATTTTTAAAGTTTTGCACTCGGTTTTGCATTATTCGCTTAACATTGTTTGCTAATGGTTTCGGTTTTTCCGGATGTCGAGCAGCAAATGTATTACAAGTTCTTGATATAACTCTGTTGCATTCTCCATAAATAATAAACAAATTTAAATGGTCTTCGTTTGTGTAATTTAACCGTGCCGGCATTGTTTACAATAATTTTAAACTAAATGACATTTCTTCATTTTCTAACAATCGTATAATCAGCCATGGCCAACTAGATTTTTCAAACTTAAAAAAACGCCCCCTTGATGAAGAAGTGTAAAATTAGTTTTTTGTAAATAAATCGAAAATGATAACATTTAGGTATAGGGAACCAAACACAAACTTGCCCTAATTTTTTCTGCTGAATACGGCTACTACAAAAAAATGGGGGTTTCAATTTGAAAATTTATGAATATTAATATGATAATATGAAATCGTAAATACAGTATTTTTATATATTTCATCTAAAATAAACAGGAATTTGTTTATAGGCATGTGCAGGTTATTTAAATTAATAATAACAATAATAATAAAAATTTAATACATGCATGTATTATTTTTTTTTTAAATTATAGCCTCTGCACTTGAACATAAATGTGACACACATAAATGTAAAATGTCCTAATTTTGACATCTAAAATTCATTATTCTGACACTGTCTAAATTTGTGACACGCCAACCTACCTAATTATGACACAGAAATAATATTACCATAAGGCATAAATATACTCAAATTAAAACAAATAAGTTAATTGAAAGAAAACATTTATTACTTTTTTATGTATCTGCAGTATTTTCAACAAACAATAAACAAGTATTCAAATCATTTATTCGAATTCTAGAAGCTCGGGAACATTGTATACGCCTCTGTTATTTATCATAACTGGTTTTTTAATTTTTTTAACAATTTCGTCAAATTTATACCATAAGATGTCTTTTGATTTAGGCCATTTCCAATTATTTGCACTTTTAGTCATGACACTAACAAATGCTTCGTCTATTTTGAGATCTTCAATTATTCCTGGAAATTTTTCGCTATTGTAATCTACAATAACAAAATCTCCGATAACTATTTTTTTTTGTTCATTGTTGATTTCAAGATTAGTATGGGGTGGGGAAGAAATTCCCTCATTACTAGACTCGCCATTCTCAGTGGAAGCTCTGTTTTTGTTAGAACTAAAAACGTTGCGTTTGACATTTGTTCTTTTTGTGTTCTCATTTGTTTTCAGTTTTTTTGTAATTTGCTTCTTCTGGATCCTATTTTCTTCGCCTTTTTCTATTTTTTTTTCCTGTTCTTTTTTGTCTTTTTCGTCTTGTTTTCCTTTATAGTAAGCCTTCCACTGCTCAGAGCTAGCAACGCTTGGAACCTTTACAGCAGGCTTTCTCTTTTTTTCGCAATTTATTGGTTCTGGCCAAAAAAGGATTTGCTTAAATGGTGTTGGAATTTGAAATGGAATATTACTATTTTCTTTTATTAGCCCGAGGCTTTTGCTAGGTGATGTCTCTTCTTTTGTTTTGGCATCTAATATCTTGGAATTTAGTTCTTGCTTATCAATGATACTTTCTAGAGTACCTTCATCATTTTCTTTGGCATTTTCTTCGCAAGATTCAGAATTAGTAGGTGATCCCAGATTTGATAATAATACGTCGTTTGTCTTCACTTCAGTTCTTTCTTTTGACACGCTAGGTACTACCACTAGGTCTAAATTATCTTGTGCCACAGCTAAGACATTCTCTGCATTACTTTTCTTGGTAGTTTCTTCACTTTTGTCTTCACCTTTTGAATCCTCGTCGAACTGTTGCACTGTCACAGCTAAGACATTCTCTGCATTATTTTTCTTGGTAGTTTCTTCACTTTTGTCTTCACCTTTTGAATCCTCGTTGAACTGTTGCACTGTCATCCCATTTTCTAATTCATTTTGGTTATCAATTAAAAGGTCATTTAACCAGTCAACCTCCATTACTAAGATATCTTCATTTCGCGTATCTAAAATGCCTGCATTCTCGATCTCTAAGTCATTCTCTTCAATACTAATTTCAACTGCACCCTTTCTTGTCGGATTGTTCTCTGTTTTCTCTATATGATCTTTAAGATTTTTCCACAAGTTAAAGAGAGACATATCTGAAAGTCTACCCGTCCATTCAGATGCTCTACTATAGCACGTCTTAAATTCTTTCAGCTTACCAATGTCTATAATTTTTTCAAGAAATGTCATGTTTTCCCTATTGAATGTACCTGTATCGTTCAAGATATCTGCCTGAGCATTTTCTTCCTTATTTTGTATCAAACTGTCATTTTTCGAACTGATTAGTTTTTTGTAATCTATAGAATTTGGATTAAAAGGAAACAATCCGCAAGTCCTAAAAGCGTTATTTAACATATTTGGCGTGATTGTTTCCTTTATAACTGAATCAAGCAAAGGGGCAAAATTTTCTTTTCTAATCCTCTGCCTGTTGTTGTCTAACTTGAACTTTTCGACAGCTTTTTTCCACGCATTTTTTAATGGGTGAAATACTCCCACATCCATGGGCTGTATAATATGCGTTGAATTTGGATATAAACTAATCAGTACAATACCATTTTTTGAACAGAATTCACTCAAGTGTAAAGTTAGATGAGATTTGTGGCCGTCAACAAAGAAGAGGACTGGCAAAGGAATTTGTTTTTCGATTAACCACGGGTGAAAAATATTAGACACATATTCGTAGAAGCTTTGAGAGGTCATCCAGCCTGATTCTGATTTGCCTAAACCCCATTTATTAGGCATAAGAGCAACAATACTTTGAGGTATTCTCTCATATGCAAAAAGGGCCATTGGAGGAGGCAATTCGCCTGCTGCGTTAGCTAAAACAAATAAACAAATGTTGCTAGAGTAAATTTGTCGACATTCTGAAAACAATAAATTTCTAGTTTCTAAATCTGACACAGTTTATCCTAAATGTGACACCCCCTGTCAGAATTAGGAAAACGTTATTTAATGGTATTTTGAGAGAGAACAAAATTTATATATGTAGGTAATAATGGAATAGAAAAAGATAAAACATATGTTCATTCCTTTGCCATTGTTCCTAAATGTGACACATTGTGTCACATTTAGGAACCATCCAATTTAGAGGTACTTAATTCTGACACAGGTTTTTATTTTAAACCAGACGTAAACAAGAGCATTTTTTTTCGAAATTGATTACTTTCTACCATAACAAAACGGTAGTTTATAAATCTAAACGGCTATAAATTATATTAAACTCATTAACTTACCTGAAATCTATGCACGTTAGGCAAATTTTTAGTAGACAACTGACACAAAACACCGGCGGTTGCAAGGGGTCGCCATTAGTGAGTTTTTTAAATATTCGGTCGGTCGGCAATACAGGGATTTTCAACTGCAGTAATAAAAATATGATCATAGATGGAGCTACAGTAGTTAAATTCGCACTTTTGGGAACTATTTGCTTATTTAAGTGGTTTATTATAAAAGTGTCAGTATTACATACAGTGTCAGAAATAGGGGCTGTTACCTTATATTACTCGGTATATTACATACGTAGCACAAAAGGCAGTCAAGATTTGACGCGTTCGACCAGGCCGACTGCGAGTGCAGGTCTGCGGGCTGCAGGGCTGCCAACCTTGAAGTTACACATTACCCTATTTTGGGGTTATATCTGGTTTGCACGACTGCCATCTTGTATTTAAGAGCGAAATTAAGTGCTTTGTGTTTGGGACACAAAAGAAATAATTATAAATAAGTACAAAAGACCTATCAATCAGTGCAAATATTTATTAAAACTTAAATTTGTCTTTCCAGTTTGCAAATAACAATCAATAAAATAAATAATATTTAAACAATATATATATTTATACTGTATAATTACCGTACAATTGCGTACGGTAGCCGCAGCCACGTTTGGACCATAGACCGTACTTGGGTTTAAATACCGCACCACTGGCGGGCTGGGAACGACCGAACGTGGCGGTTACCGGTTACCCCGCTTGGCTTTTCTCCCCACTTCCCTCTTTGCGCATGCGTATAGGTAAGAAAAGCACCGAAATGCACCAAAATGTCCCGAAATGCCCCGAAATGCAGCGAAATGCCCCGAAATGCACCGAAATGCCTCTGACTTGTACACTAAAATGCCCCAATGCTTTCCCCCTCGGAGGTCGGTTAAATTGGGGCAAAGTTGCGGAATTTGATGCCGAGTAACATGGTAAAAAGAAATTTTGGCTGGCCCTTTTCGTTTTGAAAATAATGCGAAAAAACTGAAAATTTTCATTTCCGTTTTTATTTTTTTAAACGAAAACGAATGGCGCTGGACATTTCTAAGTTAAACATTATTAAGGCACTTTTTTGCAAGGAATCTAAATATGGCCTTGCATTTTTTTCTCACCTCTCTGGACAAAGATATGACGATCAACTTTTATTTTTTTCTGCTTAAAATGATACATCACACCTTATGCTTTACTTTGTTTTTCTTGCCGTAATATCAAATTAATCGCTTTTGCATAGAGTGCCTTGGAAACGTAAGCCCCATAATGTTTGACGTTTTTGCATAGAGTGCCTTGAAAACATAAGACTAGTTACCCATTGTTGCGAAGTGTGCTTTGGAATATTGTTTAATGGTTCAGTAAAAATTCAGTTAATGTTAAGTTTATTGATTAAATAAATCATAAACGTACCACGAGAGTATGATCTAAGATCTTGTTATTTATTCTTTATTTGCCATATAACACATTAACACTAAAATAGTCAAACTGGAAACACAAGAACGACAAAAAGCTAGACGAGTAGAAAATCCTGTTTTACGATAAATGTTCAAATTGTCCTCCTTGTTCCTCAAGGCACAATGCAGCACGTTTCCTTAAATTGTTTATGGCTCGTCCAATATCCCTTCGGCGTCATTTATATTTGAGGAATAATAAGTTTGAATCATGTCACGCTTTTCTTCATGTGAAAATCACATTTTTTCAGTAAAATAAAGTATCCGTGACACTTAAAATTGTACTAAACTATCAAACGTTATATGGAGCTTATGTTTCCAAGGCATTCTATGTAGAAATGTCAAACATTATGGGGCTTATGTTTCCAAGGCACTCTATGCAAAAACGTCAAACATTATGGGGCTTACGTTTCCAAGGCACTCTATGCAAAAACGATTAATTTGATATTGCGGCAAGAAAAACAAAGTAAAGCATAATGAGTGACATATCATTTTAACCAGAAAAAAATCCTCTTTTCAACAATGCGAAAATCCAGTATGGCGCCCATAACAAAAATAAAAGTTGATCGTCATATCTTTGTCCAGAGAGGTGAGAAAAAAATGCAAAGCCATATTTAGATTCCTTGTAAAAAAGTGCTTAACTTAGAAATGTCCAGCGCCATTCGTTTTCGTTTAAAAAAATAAAAACGGAAATGAAAATTTTCAGTTTCTTCGTATTATTTTCAAAACGAAAAGGGCCAGCCAAAATTTATTTTTACCATGTTACTCGGCATCAAATTCCGCAACTTTGCCCCAATTTAACCGACCTCGTATCTCTTAAGATAACCAAGATCCCCATGCATAGACTCGAAATACGGTCACCCTGTATAAGAACTTAATGTGTCTAACGAAATATATTCCGAGAAAGAAGCTAAATGCTTTTACTAAATAAAAACAGCAGGGTGTCATTGAAAAAAAAAACAAGTTAACTGTCATATGACCTTGAAAACGTTATCTGTGAATTTTCTTTTATAAACATACATTTGATTAGCACCTTTGATATGCTACGGCTTTTATTTGAAACATTTTCTTGTAAAGCTCTTAGTTTCCAAGATATTGAACTTTGAACATAGGAAGTAATGGCGAGACGAATTGACCCTTACCCGAATCGTTTCCCGGGCGAACCTAGCCTCTGACCCCAGGCACAACCGAAATTTGTTGCGGCGCGCCGAGAAAACGGGGCCGCGCGGACATATTAGTTCATTAGACTTTCTATGTTCAGATAACTTTCTTTATCTTTTCTTTTATTATGTTCAGGAGAGGTCACTATTTTGTTGTAGATTATCACACGTTAGGAAAAGGTTCACACTGAAAAAGCAGACAATTTTTAAATGATTTTATTTGATGTAATATTTTAAAATATAATATGTTATACTTTAATGGTGGTATATTATAAGCTCCAATTTTCTCAAAAAATACGTGCCCGTTCTTCTACTCCCCCACTAGATAGACGCTACAACCGCAGCCTTTCTGCCTGACGAAAGATTCTACGAGCGGCCTTGCTAAGACCAGGCGGATATGGTCGTAGCACGTCCCTTTCTTCTAGATCTGGTATGTAAGTGTCCATCCAAATCCCATTCTTCGAGGGGAGGCCATGTGACTACTGCGGGAGGTTCTTGTGTGTCTTTCCGTTCTTCTAAAAGAGGTTGTTGAGGACCTTGCCACTGTTGATTGCCTGTCCATTGTTCTGCTGTAATTTGTTGATTACCTTGCGATTCTTCTGCGGGGGTTGTTGGGTGTCTTGCGGATCTTGTGGGAGATTTTGGTCGACTTCTTTGTCACAGATGTTCCATGGCACACCGTGCCACTTCACCTGTGTTGTTTCTTTAGGTGCTTGTTGCGCTGGAGGCTTGTAGTATGTATTTATTGCAATCGCACTGCGGTGACCAGTCGTATACTTGTAACATTTCTTCAGTCACAGTGGGGAGGGGGCACTTGCACCAGGGCACCAGTTCGGTCTCCATCTCTTGCATCTTGAAGCACTTGGAAATAACTGATGAAGAAGTGAAAACCCGCCTCCTTTTTATAAGCCATTATTTGCTGTGTAAGGTTTTTTTGCCTTGAAAGCATTTTTGACATCGGCGAAATACAGTGTGCCAACGGATGGAATTAAAAAATGGAATATCTACTGGAAAATTTCCTTTTCTTTTTCTAATAACTTCTTTGGTTTGACGGAAAAAAAAATGAAAACAAATTGGTAAAACAAAATTTGGACAAAAAAATTTTTGTTAAAAAAATGACAGTCGACCCTCGGCCAAATACAACGGACGGACTTACAAAAAAATGGATCATATTCGATCAAAGTCATTTCCTATGTTATCTGGACCTCCAGAACAACTTTTTTCTAACAATTTTTTTTGGTCAGTAACCGTTGTTGAAAATCCTGTAGATTTCCACTTGCAACAGAGTTTTACAAGTCCTGTCTTGTCAAAGTTAATGGGTTATTTGAGGCCTTTCGATCACTTTTTTCTCAAAATTTCACCCTGCAATCGACGTAGGACCTTTTAAAAATAAACTTTTGTGAAAAAATGAAAATTTTTGAAATTTTCATACGTATAGAAACTGTGGTCCTGCGCGAATATCTTGTACGCGTTCGTCAAACCCCAATGGTGGCCTGTCGGCCAATTGAACGGTTGTTGTATTGAAAATGTAAATTAGGATTTAGCGCTGATGGAGTACCACTTCTGGGACCTATTCCTAACCAAATTTCAACTTTTTTGCTTTGGTGAAGATGTCACTCCTAGGACTTTTTCTGATTTTTTTCTGACGAGGTCCTTTTTTTGCTGACGTCGCATTTATTCCCTATAAATTGTGTCATACATAAGAGAGTTCCATTTAGTTCTCCGACTTCCGTGATCGTACGTGTTCTCGTCATGGCTAACAACAGAGTGTAGCTGTCCCTCAAAAAAACAGTAAGGTTTAAACCGCACTTTTTTAGCCTAAAACTAACTAGTGATTTTTTCAGACTATAGCATGTGCATCTGACATGCCATCACTTAGTCAAGATTTGACAGACCTGTCACAGGTGTCTCAACCTTCAACTAGTGGCTTCGAACCTGCACCCTGTAAGAAAACACTTAGTCACAGCCACATAGTAATCACAGTAAGTGTTTTTTATGTGCTACAAAACCATCTAGGAACATTGAAAATCATTTTTTAATGGTAATTAACCTCAAGACCCACTAACCCCTAACCCCTACTACCACTCTACCACATATCCACCCCCGCTGACAAGTCAAGAAGAACCTTTAGGACCACCTGTTGCTTCTCGCAAATCACCCTACTGCCACGATGTGGGTGCAGCTACAAAAAAATTTAAACTGCAGGACCTCGACGACGATGCGTACAGTGTAATTAGCTCGCCATCCTCTCAGGATACAAACAGTGAAGATGAATTCGAGGAACTGTCTGGAAATGGTGACATATCTTCATTTGTCAAAGGCGTGACAGTCGAGCTGAAACGGAAACATGAAGCCACAAAGCGGCAGCTACAGGTTGCACTAGATCAGAAGGCCGAGAGGAAACGCGAAACGGAGGGTTTAAAAAAGCAGGATATAAAAGGTGAAAAACAAATTAAATAATTAGAAAAAGATTTGGTTCTAGGTGCGAGACTATTAAAACGATTTAATTTATAGAATTTTTAAAGTAATATTTTAGCCTAGCAACCTTTTTATTCCTGCTTTTTCTGCTTCTTTCTCATATTTTTGTTTAAGTTTATTATTCTTTTTGTATTTTGACATTTTTAACTTAATTACATATTTTTTACTACTATGTTGAGCTAGGGCAGTAGTTGGATGTTGTTTTTCAGAAGTTTTATTAGATTTGTTTAATAGCGTGTTTACAATTTTCGTAATTCTCACACATTCACGAAATCCCATTTGTACCTCCACAGGTTTTAATTGTGAAGAAAATATTAGGGATCGCAGTTGATCAATTCCGTTGTTCACCGACTCCATTTTCTTTATTATTAGAGTTTGACTTCCAAAACTGTGTCAAGAAGAATGTAGGAAAGCAGTTAGCGTGACCCTTCTTACAGTCGCTAACCTTCCCCCACCCACCACTTATCAACATTTGAAAAGTTTTTGTTTTCATTTAGTTACCGAAAACGAATTTTTGTTCCAGGATAATACACAGAAATATCTTAGATTTTTTATCATCGATGAGGTAGTATACAGTTAAATAAATGTTCGATTTTCTAAGGCAAAGTCGATTGAACTTTTTGTGACGTTTTGTACCTGGTTTGATCTTTTTTACAATTTTATAAACATCTGGCTAATACATAGAATTTTCTCAGTTTTTTTATATCAATTTATAAAGCAGTGTACGTTAAATAAAGTGCAGAATCGAAATGTCACCCGGTGTGTTAATTCATATTTTACAAGCTTTTTAGTTTACATTTCATATTATCAAAATTTCATGATTTATGCCATACTATTTTCAAAGTGTGTCTAAAATAATAATAATAATAATAATAATAATATAAAGGATGTTTTAGTGGCATGTCAGGTAAAGGATATCAATTGAAAAAAATGCACTCCAGCCGGGACTCGAATCCGGGACTCCTACTGTGGCCGTAGGCACTTAACCAACTAAGCCACCGGAGATACGGGTTCTATCTATTGGACTAAATAACACCTAGCCGATGGAACCCGTATCTCCGGTAGCTTAGTTGGTTAAGAGCCTACGGCCACAGTAGGAGTCCCGGGTTCGAGTCCCGGCGGGAGTGCATTTTTTTCAATTGATATTTTTTACCTGACATGACACTAAAACGTCCTTTATATTTAAAATTACAGGTACTAAAAATCATTCTGTGTTTCATTTTCTGGCTTGACATTGTAGGTTAGAATTTCCACGTTCGATACTTACATTAAGTCGCTATATGTCGAATTTTGTGTGTTGATGAACAAATAGGAAGTTCACATAACCAACAATAATGAGTGGTTACCCTACACCCTCTAACCCCTTCTAGTAGCTGTAGAAGACGCCGAAGTCTCCTACATCTCACCGCTGCTAACTATATATCAATTGGAATAAAAATAACACCTAGCCGATGGAACCGGTATCTCCGGTAGCTTAGTTGGTTAAGTGCCTACGGCAACAGTAGGAGTCCCGGGTTCGAGTCCCGGCTGGAGTGCATTGTTTTCAATTGATATCCTTTACCTGACATGCCACTAAAACATCTTTTCGATTTATAATTACAGGTACTAAAAATCTTTCTGTGTTTCATTTTCTGGCTTGACATTGTAGGTTAGAATTTCCACGTTCGATACTTACATTAAGTCGCTATATGTCGAATTTTGTGCTACTTATTATATATCAATTGGAATAAATAACACCTAGCCGATGGAACCCGTGTCTCCGGTAGCTTAGTTGGCCACACTAGGAGTCCCGGGTTCGAGTCCCGGCTGGAGTGCATTTTTTTCAATTGATATCCTTTACCTAACATGCCACTAAAACATCCTTTATATTTATAATTACAGGTACTAAAAATCTTTCAATAATAATAATAATAATTCTCACCCTCACAATACTCAAAACTAGGAGTACCCCAGAAGCAACTACATATTTGTGCGGGAAATATTTCAATATTTTAATGATTAAAAAATTTCGATTTTTCAGGGCAAAGTAAGTTGACTATTTGCGTCTGATTTTACCTTAAGGCAACAATTTTACATGCACATCACTAATACAAAGAAATTTCTTAGATTTTTGTTAGCCGTTGAGGTAGTGTACCTTAAATAAACTACGTTGTCTGCATTATTTTTATCTAAATCGTTTGCGTTGACGATTTTCTCAGTTTTTTGGAGATATTTTAGTATTTGAAATGTGTATACCCATTGTACGATGGAAGCTGCGCTAGCAGATGTCGACCGTCGGCGGTTCAAGGAGGCTCGAATTTTTTACACGTGCTTTGTTACTACTATTGTATTTTATTGCATCATGGCTTTTTTACTTCTCATCTCTTTCCAAAGACTTTGTACCACACGGCCTCACCTCGGTGTACGGAGGATTTTAGAATCTACGGAAAGTATAATTTACAAGGGTTTCGATTTCAATTTGCATGTCAGGGACACTGGTGACGTCTCACAGTCGTTTTTCTAGGAAGCGAGGAGAAATTAGGAAATTCAACGACTAATCACGTTCTCATCGCAACTTTTCCATGGGGCGAGTTGGAAAGGCGGTTAGATTCCCTAGAAATTCTATGTTAGGACGATAGATGCCATACGCTCCGCGTGGCGAGATGTTTTCTCCTCGAACTGCGGATTGCAGATGAGACCGCGTTAACCGGGAACTGTGCAAGGCCGGCTTATTCGCTCGGATATTTTACATGGTGCGGTCCAGAAAGACAGAGACCAGATTTCTTAGAATTCTAAAACATGATAGGACAAATCTAGCGGCCAAGTGGCTGCGAGTGGTCTAAAAGATTTTGGAGACCTGAGTTAGAACTCTCTCTGGATCTATGGGTCGACTGGGCGTCACACGTGTCACAAAGGCGACGACTTCTAAGAATTTTAAGTCGTGTCGGAACAAGTCCAACGCAGGTCTAATCACGCTCGAAAGGCGGCGGCCAAGTGGTCCAGAAATTCCTGGCTACGACATTCACCTGTCACTTTAAAAATGACATACTTTGAGAAAACCTTGGAGACCACCTGTCAAAATGCAGCTTTTTGGCCTTATGGAGATTAACATGTAAATTGTGAGTTGGAATTCTCTTAGTATATCTACTTATATCAAAGTTGTTATAAAAGAAAAAAGCAGTCCGAAACTTGGAGCGGCGGCCATTTTGAACAAATTACAATATTGAGTTTGGTCCAGAACAAACTGGTTCAGAATTATTGTTGGAACAAAGCTATTGAGTATAATAGATTTTAGTGTCACCAGCACTAAAAGCCTGAACAAAATTTCAAAGCAATCGGTTGAGTGGAAGAGGTTTAAAATTCACTTGCAAGATTTGACCCACACATAAGTAAGGACTAACAATTTTTAGTTCGGCTATGATACTAACATACTAACGGGTAAAGCTAAATAGAATTATTATACAAAAAAATCAGATTAAAGAAAAGTTTATTTTTACATTTTGATATTTTAGTTTGTATAAAATTACCTATAAAATTTGTTTTTAATTTTTTCAATTTATGGAGCCTAAAATCAAACGACCGGTTTCATTTATTTTTTTAGTTTCAATCTAAAGATAACTACAAAATAAAAAAATCATATTCTAGATGTGCTTACTCTTGTTGCAACTGCCATGTCATGTAACGACAAATTGGCGACTTTTGACACCAGTATGTGATGGCTTTTTGTTTTGCCAGCTGGCTATTAATCTGTCCCAAACGCAGGCGGTGTCTTGTGTTTAGTCTAATAACTAAAACTAAACAGGTTTCACATTGCCGATAATCAGGAAACGCATATTTCTTATAATAAAGGGTGTTTAGTGGCATATCAGGTAAAGGATATCAATTGAAAAAAATGCACTCCAGCCGGGACTCGAACCCGGGACTCCTACTGTGGCCGTAGGCACTTAACCAACTAAGCTACCGGAGATACGGGTTCCATTGGCTAGGTGTTATTTATTCCAATTGATATATAGTTAGTATCGGTGAGATGTAGGAGACATCGGCGTCTTCTACAACTACTAGGAGGGGTTAGAGGGTGTAGGGTAACCATTCATGATTATTGGTTATGTGAACTTCCTATTTGTTCATCAACCCACAAAATTCGACATATAGCTACCTAATGTAAGTATCGAACGTGGAAATTCTAACCTACAATGTCAAGCCAAGAAAATTAAACACGGAAAGATTTTTAGTACCTGTAATTATAAATACAATAAAGGATGTTTAGTGGCATATCAGGTAAAGGATATCAATTGAAAAAAATGCACTCCAGCCGGGACTCGAACCCGGGACTCCTACTGTGACCGTAGACACTTAACCAACTAAGCTCCGGAGATACTGGTCCCATCGGCTATAGGTGTTATTTATTCCAATTGATATATAGTTAGTAGCGGTGAGATGTAGGAGACTTGCGGCGTCTTCTACAGCTACTAGGAGGGGTTAGAGGGTGTAGGGTAACCATTAATGATTGTTGGTTATGTGAACTTCCTATTTGTTCATCAACCCACAAAATTCGACATATAGCGACCTAATGTAAGTATCGAAGGTGGAAATTCTAACCTACAATATCAAGCCAAGAAAATGAAACACGGAAAGATTTTTAGTATACCTGCAATTATAAATATAATAAAGCCTGAACGCTTCTATTTTTTGCTATATTTTCAGCTTTTAAAAGATAAAGCAAAAGCAAAATGATAGATAAAAATGCTGCATGAACCAAGCTTAAGTCTAGGTAAAAGTTCTTTTTACTATCATTCTTTAAATTTTATTCTTTCTGTGCGCGCATGAAGAAAGCAATAACCATCAGTTATTGAGATAGCAAACCTACCAACTAGAATAATTTTCAAAGGTACCTACCTATTTTTTGTTCCACTCTGAAATTAGATAACATCGCGCAATTCCAGCGCTGTTCCCCTCCATCGCCTAAGGAGAGGTAAGACCTCCCCGCTAAGCGCTGTCAGCTAGATTACAGCGGCGTTCATTAAGCACGGACAAAGATTGATTTGGCCCATTTTCTAAACATCGACTAAAGTTTTTTTGTGTGTTTTTTTGACTATATGGGGCTCCCCGATTAGTAGTTAAAATTAATGTACTGATGACCCATACTGTGACTTTCATAAAATCTAGTTACCCATGGAAATCATGGATTATGACGTTAAATTTGAAAAGAAGACATGGTAGGTAAAGTGTTTTACATGCACATGCATGCACTTAACCGAATGCCGAATAGCTAATCTATAAAAAAAACTAAAATCGAGCAATCCGTACGCCTGGCGTAAATAAAACCACGTGTTCAATGACGTTCCGCGACCAATCGCGGAACGTAGGCTATAAAATTTCACCAGAATCAGCAACAGGGACGTACTCGATCGCAAAAGTGTAGTTATGCGGTTCTATTTTGTTGTTTTCAGCCATTTATATACACTGCCACAAATAATTTTATCGATGTTTTGAACCATTTTAATGAAGCCAATAATTCTTTTCCGAAATATTTTGATGTAAACAATTGTAAAACTAAAATCAAATAAAGGTCGTGCCTCAGTGCGGCCCTGGCGAATATCTCATAGCACGTGCTCTTGTTTGCGCCAGGCGTAAAAGTTGCTCGATTTTAGTATAGAATTATTATTTTAAAAATAAAAAAAATGCGAACCTCGTGGACATTATTTTTTGCTATGGAAATAAATTTAAAATTCTCAATATTTTAAATTTCATGGACCTACTTATGTACCTTTCAATTTAATGTACCTACCTACAACACTTATAGCAATTACCTTACACTGAACCAAAAAGGTACGTAATATTAATAAAAAAAAAAACATTGGCCCAACCAAAGATATATACATATATCTTTGGCCCAACGAATTCTGTTTATCGATTTTCGTCCGATGAACGAGTTTATTGAGCCAACGAATACTTGTACATTGGTCGATGTTTATAATTTTATCACTCAAGGAACTTCTTTAATTGATTCAATAAACGGGTTTATTGATCTATAAACACATTCATAAACTCAATCATTTTTGTTCATAAAACCAATGAACGTATTCATTGATCCAATAAAAGGATTTATTGATCTAATAAACGCATTCATTAGCTCAATTGTTTTTGTTCGTAAAACCAAGGAACATATTCATTGATCCAATAAACAGGTTTATTAATCCAATAAACACATTAATTGGTTTAATCATATATGTTCGTTAAAACAATAAATGTGTTTATTAATTCAATAAAGATTATTGTTGATTCAATCAACGCGTTCATTAACCTAACGAAAGTATTCGATAAACAGAGTTCGTTGAGCCAATGATTTTAATTCATTTATACAGGGTCCGGCACTGAAACTGTCTTTTTTTAAAGGTAAAAAATAAAAGTATAAATTGTACATTTTATTTTTTTATTATTATTAGTATTAAGCAATAACATGGGAAGTTTGAAATTAAGATGTCTTAAAAAGAATATTTGACAAGTGTCTACCGTTGCTGTCGATGCATTGTTGTAGCCGATTTCTGAAGTTGATGTTGACTCTTTCGGGCATTGCAGCCGGTATATTGGCTATTCGTGATGAATATTGTTTTTCAATTCTTCCACAGTTGCAGGACGGTTGTTATGGACTTTAGATTTAAGGTAGCCCCATAGAAAAAAATCACATTTGGCTAAATCTGGCGATCGTGCGGGCCACGGTATGTCACCCACCCCTGTTGGACACAAGTCACCCTGGAAAGTTTTCGTGGCCCGCACGCTCGCCAAATTTAGCCCCATGTGATTTTTTACATGAGGCTACCTTAAATCTAAAGGCCATAAGAATCGTCCTGCAACTGTGGAAGAACTGAAAAACAATATTCGTCACGAATAGCCAATATACCGGTTGCAATGCTCGAAAGAGTCCACATAAACTTCAGAAATCGGCTACAACAATGCATCGACAGCAACGGTAGACACTTGTCAAATATTCTTTTTAAGACATCTTAATTTCAAACTTCCCATGTTATTGCTTAATACTACTAATAAAAAAAATAAAATGTACAATTTATACTTTTATTTTTTACCTTGAAAAAAAGACAGTTTCAGTGCCGGACCCTGCGTACAACGTACCACTATAACGATGAAGTAAAATAACAGGTATTTCAGCCAAACTTATAAGTTATGAGTTTTTTATTCTTTACAATGAACCAAGCTTTCCGCCATAATCTTGGCCTTCGTCAGGGCTAAAATAGTGTTAGGAAAAATATATTATTCCAAAAATGGAATAAATTGTGCTTAATATTTTTGTTGTTTTCTACTGAAAATTTTGTAATAAATATTTATGGTTGTTATAGAAATTTGAAATAAAAGAAAATCTACATATTATGAAGCAAGTCGTGAAAAAACAAATAATAGCAGACAGTAATATTGTTTTAAGGTTATAAAAATTTTTAGGTTACCAAAAAGTTTGACAATAAACAAAAGAAATCTACATTTTATGTTATTTGTCTTAAAGGTTAGAAAATATTTGCCAATAAAAATTGTTTGATTGAAAACCGAAAACTTGGTAGGGTAGTATCCTTGTTTATGGATACTCTAGTTAGCCAATGTTTGACACTGACATAAGGACATGACAGAAATACAGTAGATACAGGGGAAAGATTTTGCAAAAAATAAAGTTGTCCAGCTGGTTTTTTTTTTGGTAGATTTTAATAGTAGAAAATTAGTAGGCAATAACTGAGCCATCTGTTGCTTGTTGCTTGTATCCAATATTGCTCTCGTATCCACATGACTCTGTCACACATTGGCTAACTAGGGATTCCATAAACAAGGGTAGTATAAAATAATGTTAACAATTTAACAGATACTACCCACCCTACCAAGTTTTCGGTTTTCAAACAAACAATTTTTATTGGCAAATATTTTCTAATCTTTTTGACAAATAACCTAAAATTTAGATTTCTCGTGTTTCTTGTCAAACTTTTTGATAACCTAAAAATTTTTATAACCTTAAAACAATATTACTGTCTGCTATCATTTGTTTTTTCACGACTTGCTTCATAATATATAGATTTTCTTTTAATTCAACCATAAATATTTATTACAAAATTTTCAGTAGACAACAATAAAAATATTTACAAAACAATTTATTCAATTTTTGGAAGTTTATATCCATTAGGATCATTACTTTTCAATATTCATTTCAATAGTAAGTATATAAATAATTCTTACTCAATAATATATTTTACCTAACACAATTTTAAAAATGTAAAATGTGCACTTTTCATGTTAAAGAAATAATTTTCGAAAAAACTGAAAACTGAACAATTATTTTTTAAATGGTAATCAGCGAAAAAACTAAAAGTTTTAAGTAAAAGTTTTATCAAAAAAGAATCTACGTATTTAGGTAAGAATATCGAACACATCTTTTCGAGAAAAATTATTGTTATCATGTAAGGCTAAGACAAATTTAGCTGTTTCATTACCATTTTTTTTTAAATTCATCTATGATGAAGGTATCGGATTTTTCAGATTGATCAATCGATGTAGAATCGTTATGCTGTTTCATATTAATATTTGAAGTGGATGGGCGAGATTCAACAGACGAATTCATCTCCGCTAAAAAAATGGTATCCTCTACCTAAATGTTTTCTATTCATGTGTTTTTGAAACTGCATAGATTTTGAAACGATTGATTAGAACCAATTTCAGCGCAACGAAGAATTGAGTTAGTTTTCAAGTCGTGTTGGCGATAAAATATGTCTAATCATTAACGAAAGTGCTGCAAAATGAGTACGGCAAATAAAGCATTGCGTTGTGAAATACACACCCCATAAAAATTATCGCATCACTCGAATTTTTGGAAAAGTTTGGGGTTATTTTTTCTCACCCAACAGGGCGTTACGAATTTTCCAACCAACCGGCCACACCCGGTAATAAAATT
Organism: Pseudeuparius sepicola; assembly: GCA_963920635.1. Taxonomy (NCBI): domain Eukaryota; kingdom Metazoa; phylum Arthropoda; class Insecta; order Coleoptera; family Anthribidae; genus Pseudeuparius; species Pseudeuparius sepicola. Next base: position 29,079,439 of record OY987305.1, read on the forward strand.
AAATTTTATTTAAATAATCATAGAGACTAATATTCCTGAAGAATCAACCTATCGTCAGAAAAAAAAAAAGAACATCCAGATCGATTAAACGGTTCAGAAAAAATAACCTCAAACTTTTGCAAACAATTCGTTTTATGCGGTAATTTTTGTGGGGTGTGTATATATGTAAATTAAAATATACCCACCTTTGGAATTTAAACAATAATATGAACTTAAACTTCACCTCAACACAAAACACAAACGTTTTGAAATTCTAAATCGATTTGCTTAACGTAAATAATCATTGTCGCGACGGAACCTCTGTTCTTTGAGACGAGACGCCTTCCTTCGCCTATATAATTAAGGAATAGACTAGATAAAATCTTAGAGTCTTTTGTGAAATTCAGCTCTTATATTTTTTGTCGAGTTTATCAGCCTAATAAACGCATTTATTGGCCCAACAAATGTGTTCAACAGTCAATGAACATTTGTTGAGTCAACGAACGCGTTTATTGACTCAAAGAAACCCTTACATTAGTTGATGATTAAAATAATTGTGCTAACGTATACAATTGACAATTGTTCGTAATATTAATCAACATATTTCGTTACATCAATGTACGCACGTTCATTAATTTTATCGAACTGATTAATTGATATAACGAATATATTATCAATTAATTCCCAGTATTCGTTGATCTGACGAATATTGTTCATAAATTTACGTAAACGTGCTTGATGTACTGTGATTGTTAGCCCAATAAATAGGATTCATTGGGTCAATAAAAAAAAATATTGACTTGGTAGGAAAATAGTATATTATTAACCAAGGTTTAGACAGAGGCTATTATTGACCCGAACGTCAATATTAAATCCCGAGGCAACGCCGAGGGATTTTAGACGTGAGGGCAATAATAGCTGCGTCTAAACCGTGGTTAATATACAATTTTTTCCACTACTAACACTCCATAAAATTATTTTTCCACTACTAACACTCCATAAAAATATTATTGTAAAAAATTGTAAAGCATTTTTAATAGTAAACTTACTTTTGTTTTTTCCTTCATATTATTTAATCACAAATCAAGTTAGCCTTGATTTTTGTTTCATCAAATGAAGTTTCTTTACTGTTATCTGTCAAATTTAGCCATTAATTATTATTATTATTATTTATTCTTGACTAAATCAACTGTGAGTTTATATTATTTTTGCGAAAAAGTGTGATAATAATTATCATGATGGCTCATCCTCGCCAAACATATTCTGCATTCCTCCGGAAATAAGAGAAGAGGCACAAAAGATGAATGATCAGTTGCTTCCACAGAAGTCGAAAAGTGTTTACTTAAAAACTTATACAATGTTTAAAGACTGGTGCAAAATGAAGAATATTGAAACAATTTCTGAAAATATATTATTGGTATATTTTCGAACGCAAGCTGAAAACAAGAAATCGTCAAGCTTGTGGGCAACGTTTTCTATGTTAAAATCCACGATTTCATTGAAGGAAAATATTGACATTTCGAAGTATTTTAAACTGGTAGCATTTGAAAAGGCAAAATACTAATTATGTAGCGAAAAAATCACTTGTTTTTAAAGAAGATGAAATTGCACGATTTTTGAGAGACGCACCAGACGAAGTGTTTTTAACAGCAAAGGTACCTACCTAAACATGCCTCGTTCTACTTTACATATATTTACATATTTACAATAAACAATAATTACTTTATTACTTACTAGGTTGTACTTGTTATCGCAGTTGCTGGTGCATGTAGAATAGACGAACTTTGTAATATGCTTCGAAAAGACTTGGATGTTCGAGACGATATGATCGTTATTGATATTTCTACTAGTAAAAATGGAACAGCACGAAAGTTTGTTATCATGAAGCCAGTTTGGGACGAAGTTGTTAAAAAGTATATTCAAAAACGGCCTACCCCAGATTTACCACGCTTATTTTAGCGGAAAATGGTGGCGATCTTATAACTGTAAAACAGCACGGAGGTTGGAAATCTTCCACTGTTGCCGAAGGGTATATTGAAGAATCTCTGGCTTCTAAAAAAATAATAGCTAAAATGGTTCAAGGGCCAGCTTACAGTGCTACATCAGTACCTGTAGTTGCGCAGAGCGATAACACTATCCATCCAAATGATAGTCATAATGAACCTCGTGATGAACAGTTATTTGATATTGGTAGTTCTAGTTCCTTTGCTAATATAGAATCGAGAAATCCCGCCAGTGTTACACAAAAAATATCAGATAATATTCACTTAAACAATCAACACATTAATATTCCGGTTACAAATACAAGCACTGCAACAGGTTTAATTAATATGACTAGTTACAATTGCACAGTCAATTATTACATTAATAATAATAATTAGTTTTAGTTGTAATTTGTAATTTTTGTTTTCCCAAATACTTAAATAAACGTTGTTTCATCAGCTGTTGTTACTAATTTTAGGTTAGAACGGTTAGGTGGAGGTGGGGGAAGGGAAGGTTAGATTTCTGTTTTGTGGGCAGAGTCCACAAGTAAAAATATCTACATTGGCGTGTGTTCAGCGTTTAATACAAATTGAAAAAAATCAGTGAAATAAGTAAGCAGGGTTGTATAATAATACGAAATTGTGCCGTACATAGAAGAGCCTGATACTAGTGACCCGTGACGTCAATTCATTATTGACCTTGGTCAATAATAAATTATTATTGACCTGGGGAGAGAAAATCAACTTCTCGTGTTAATGATGGGTCAATAATACATGCTTTTTAGGGTTAGTAGTGGAAAAAAGTAATAAACAGTAGTTCGTTCAACCAATAACCTTATTCATCAACCAATGACCAATGATAATTGACTTAACGAATATATTCATTGTGCTAATAAACAAATGTCGATGAATGGTGTTTATTGATATTACGAACAAAATTATTTTCAGTGTAAAAATAGCAATAACAAAATATTGCATTTACACCTGGTCTTTACACCTACCATTCACAGCAAACTACACTACGTTCTTCAACATTTTTATATTTTCAACTTCAGCATTTCAGATACTCCATGCCTATTTCGAGTATTCTCTTTTTTTAATACCTATTTCCTATTTACGGAGCTAAACTTTCCTGTTTAGGTAACCTCCTAAGAAAAATTCCATTGAGAATGTCATTACCAATATTATAACGCTATCATCATTGCACTTTTATTTCGATGCGTTAACTAGATCTTATGTGAACTACAAATATTACCAATATTTTTTCTGAAATTTCTGTTGAAAATACAGAACAAACAATTAAGTGTGACATCAAATTGAATGGGACATTTTGCTTTACAATTACACTTAATTTAATTTTCCAGCCCAATCGAGTCCAAATTTTACGGTAATCCATTGAACAAACCTATTATTATACATAAATTCTGTCGGTTATTGCAAACAATTGTCACGTTAAAATTTTTTTTCGGTTGTCAAAAAATTAAGGCTTTACAGTGATTTAAATTTATTTAATTTTTTAGATTTTTGGCCATAGTTTTCGTAGATGGCCTTGGACAGTAACTCTCATTATGACAAAAGAAGGCCGCCCGGAAGAGCTATCAATCGCACCCGCGACCGATTTTTTCTGTAAAGAAATAGCCTAGTGATTGTGAATAAGCCACTTATTTAAGCCATCCTGTATACATAGTTAAATTTCGGAAAATAGATGGAGAAATGTGTGGAGGTTGGAGCAGGATACGTAGAATAAGTTTTTCACAATCCTACAAATAAGTGTAATTTCAGTTTTACTGTTTGTTTTACAACAAGATTTTCATTTTGGACTTTGACAAATTCGACGTTAAATAAATAAAATTATAAAATTCAAAATTCACATTTCTAATTGTGTAGTGTATCATTATTTTATATTATAAACAACTTTCTTTCATAAACATTTTGTCAAAAATAATAAATATTGGTACTTTTTTCTTGAAATATTTTCATGTTTTCTTGATTTATTGACACCGTGGACATCTGATCTGAAGATTTTTATACGATAATCTCATTTTCTCGTCAAGCAGAATCTTTTTATAAAGAATGAGTTTCTTCGTAAAATCAATGATAACATTTTTTCTCCTCTTATCCGTGGACACACTGTATATCAGGATGTAGGTCTTCTGCCGTACCTACTATATTAAAGAAACATTTTTTTACGATAATTCAACCCCGTTAAAAATAATTATTATCTTGAGTTAAAGTGATACGCGGACTGTATAGACAGGCCGTATCAAATTTGCATGATGTCCCTGGAACAAATGCTCCAAAATTTGAACCACATAAATCTAACTAAGCAATATTTTAAAAAAACTTCTTAGCTTTCAAGATGAATGTTTTGAATGTGTCGCAATTGCCTCAAGATCCAATCAGTTGCAAAAACTTTTATTACATTGTGTTGCACAGCATTATGATCTTTGCGTAAAGCCAGTCTACTAGCTGTAGGGTTGCAAAATTTGTAACAATACGATCTGACCCACAGACATTTGACCCTTGTCTGCCCCGATCGTTAAATGCACATTAAAAAGATGCGTGATCTCGAAATATTTGTACAGGAACAAAAAATGTGTAAATGTATACTTGTGTACGAAGTACGAAGTGTAGTGTAGCTAATATAATTTTAGTCAATTTGTTATTGTTGTCAAAGCCATCATTGTTTCAAAATTTGCCTCGAACCTAAATCCGAATGTTAACGCGCACGAAACCCTAAACACAATTACTAGGAATAGGTACCTCGAGCAACTTATAACTTGACCGGTAGGAGACAAGCAAAAATATGAAAATTGTAAATCTTCGGACGAGTTATATCTTTATTTACTTTACCCATAAGCAACTCATTAGCATGTTTACAGATTGACCGAGGTTTTTTACCAATGGATATAATGTGTGTACCTATTCTACATTATTATAAGTATAATATGTTTATTAAGAGCTTTTCAATTCCTATTCCGAAGACCAAAGTGTTTCACTTTGTGCCAGGACGTTGCAGGTCGACAAAACTTTTGTGGTGCCCTTGCAGCTAAAATCTATAATCTTCAACACGTTGGACTCTGCTAGTAAGCCAACACTATTGCTCTGAAAACAAACTAGTGTACTGAACATAATAAATGAAAAACTAAAAGGGATTCCCATGTTAAAGTAGTTTTACTAACTGTGAATCTAACATTCGCACTGAAGGTTCTATACTGTCTGTGACACTTCATGACCCCCGGATTCAAGAGCTTTTTTATAATTCTGTTCATTCTTATGCCGATCATTAATTCTTTAGCATAGAAAATTTAATCGTTTCAAGCCGAAAGCATGATGGAGTGAAGAGCCCAGATATCGACCAATGGCCTTCAGATAATCACTTTGTCGTCCAGTGCCGCAACGGTAGGCGTACCTCGCCACAGAATCCGTTTTGATTTTTACAGAGACAAAGATTTGATTAATTATGCCAGCCCTGATGATCTATTGTTCGACACATAGAAGCCTCCAAATGGCACCTTGGCCTCTGCCTCGGTAGTGCCGAGTGCCGACCCTTGAGTATATACAGTGTGTTCATTTGAAAACTAGTCACATTTAATATTTCGGCATTAAAAATAATTTTTAAAAATCCCCCAGACCAAGTACTGAAACTTCTTTATGTCGCATTTTTAATTTTTCAACCGATTTCAAAAGAGGAAACGGCCCTACATTCCTGACAAAATTACCTTTGAAATGATGTATTACAAGCATGGTAGTCCTATGCAAAATTTTAAAATTGAGAGTGGTGAGAGTGAATTGGCATTACCTACATGACTAAGAGAGGTCTCCCTTCCAATAAAAGTCTTGGCAATTTTTACACATATATTTTTATTCAAGGATGGATTTTTGTACCTGCAATTATAAATAAAGAGGGATGTTTTAGTGGCATATCAGTTAAAGGATAATTAATTGAAAAATGCACTCCAGCCGGGATTCGAAAACGGGGCTCCTACTGTGGCCGTAGGCACTTAACCAACTAAGCTACCGGAGCATACTCAATATTCGACATTAGCTACTTAATGCAAGCATCGAAGGTGGAAATTCTAACCTACAATGTCAAGCCAACTTATTATCCTTTACCTGATATGCCACAAAAACTTTCTTCTTTACTTATTTTCATTACCGAAATATTAAGGGTGACTAGTTTTCAAATGAACACACTGTTTATGTGCTAAGTATCTCTTTAGGTCGCCCGTCGACTGTAAGCAACATTACCTATAGAATATTTCTTTGTACGGATTGTGGGCATTTATTTTTACATAATGGGGGGCATTTCCCTGATATTTTGTTGGTACTCCTCTCTCTTATTTTATTACTTTGTCGGTAAAAACAGTTGCACCTATTTCTAACCTAGTCAAAAGGCAGTAATTATTTAACATGGCAGTGAAGTTATATCAGAATAGAAAGTCTTTTCTGATTTTTTTTTATTGCTATGGCTATAATACACGACAAACGAATGCTTAGAACACTTGTGCTGCTTGGGCCCCCTGCAACTTCGGTATTTAATGAAAAAACGCTCTGCATAGTTCACACTAACATCATTCTGATGGTGACTTTGGAGTCACACGTGGGGTGGGTAAGTTACAAATAATAATAATAATAATACAGGAGTTTACTATTTTAGGTTACACGTAAAACACATGATACTTTTCCTTACAATATATGTACTTTGAAGAGATCGTCCTGCGACGGGCCAATAATAATAAAATTTCAGTGTGATCGTCGCGCCCCGAGGATGTCCCGTGCAATCGAGTACAAATGCTTGGAACAAGAAGTTTCGCTGACGCAGGATCCATCCGGTATATCTGGGCTTCTAAATCATTTGGGATCACAAACATGGTGTCTAGGTAAACATATTTGGGGTTAGGGAATACAACTACACAATTTTTAAATTATATAAATATGTATGCACTAAGTGACTGGCAGAATGTACCCAACAAATGTTTTTTTTTATTATAATTTTATTATAATTTAGTAGAATTCGATTTTGAGGCTGAATATACAGTGTGTCCCAGGATAAGTGAAACGAGAGGTGTAAAAGACCAAAAATTTTCGAGTTCGAATTTGGCCATTTGGGGTCCAGGTGTGCTTGCCTAGAAAATAATTTTCACCATATTTTTAATTTTGAAAAATAAAGTAGGCCCTGACAGGAACGATTTATTTATTTTCTGTGTAGGTTAAGTGCCCTTTCTCGACAAGATATCAAAAAATTTCATTAGAAAAAGTTGCTCAGAATTGAAAATTATGTCCCTTTGCCAATTTTCAAAATAATTGGCCTACTTTGATTTTCGTCCACTGTATTTCCTATAAGTAGGTGAACTATCCTTGTCGTTTAAAATATCGAAAAATTTCATTAGAAGAAGTTATTCAGAATAAAGAAGTATGAAAGACTGCGAAATTTGGACTTCAATCGGCCTACTACGATTGTTTGAAATAATGTGAAATATTCAAAGTTGGCCAATTATTTTGAAAATTGACACTGGGACATAGTTTTCAATTCTAAGCAACTTTTTCTAATGAAATTTTTCGATATTTTAAACGACAAGTATAGTTCACGTACCTATAGGAAATAAAATGGACGAAAATCAAAGTAGACCAATTATTTTTAAAATTGGCATAGGGAGATAATTTTCAATTCTCAGCAACTTTTTCTAATGAAATTGTTCGATATCTTGTCGAGAAAGGGCACTTAATCTACACAGAAAATAAATAAATGGCCCCTGTCAAGGCCTACTTTATTTTTAAAATAAAAATATGGTGAAAATTATTTTCTAGGCAAGCAGGCCCGGACCCTAAATGGCCAAATTCGAACTCGAACATTTTTGGTCTTTTACACCTCTCGTTGCACTTATCCTGGGACACACTGTATATCCGAAAAAAAAAACGTTGTTAGTGATGCATTTTCTAGAATTAATATCGAGAATTTAAAGCAAATTATAACACATTACATTCGTTCCTAGTAACATTCGTTCCTAAAAACAAAAAAAAAACAATCTACTCAAAATTCACAAAATCAAACGCTAACGTTACAACCAAAAGTCTATGAAGCAATTCATAATTACGAAAATCTAAAAGTACCGTTACTGAAATTTATATTAAGCCCTGCAAATATTACAATCTGTATTATAAATAAAAGGAAATTGAGCGCTCAAAGTAAGATTGCAATTGTGAATGGTAATATTCCATTAGTCGAAATATTATCTCAGCTAAAAAATATGGCTCGCAAAGCTCTCATTACTAAATTAAAATTAAATTTGCATGATGATATATTTAAAAGGTGCACCATAAATAAATTTAAGGAATTGTGGCAAAATCAATTAAAACAAGTTGTAATTGAACTCTATGGTAATCTTAAATTAATTACAAGCAAAAATGAAAAATTTCATAACAACCAAAAACGTCTTTTAAACAAGCTAAAAGCTTATTAACAGTGGAAACATATGTCTCGAGATGTTTCTAATTGCACAAAAAAATTTCATAAATGCAAATAAATAAAATGATCGGGAGACATATTGAACCACTGATAATAACACCTACACAATTGGTCCTTTTCCAAAAACCATTAAAGGCAATTCGTATGCAGTTACATTACCTACAGTGTGATTTAAATAAATACGTAGTCATAATACCGGTACAAAATAAAGAAGCTATAACTGTAGCAAAAGCAATTTTTGGGAATTTTGTTCTTATATATGGACCAATGAAGGAGGTCATAACCGATATGGGTATATGGGTACGGAATATAAGAACGAGGTTTTTACAAACTTGTCTAAACTTCTCGATATTGAACACAAAGTATCTACGGCTTATCATAGTCAAACAATACGGGGGTGTGAGCGTAATCATCGTGTCTAAAACGAGTTTATTCGCAAGTATGTGCGAACGAAACACATTCCGATTGGGATACATGGACTAGATACTTTTCGTTTTGCTACAACACAACCCCCAGTAGTTACCATAACTACACTCCCTTCGAGTTAATCTTTGCAAAGAAAGCAGATCTTCCAGAATTTTTCAAAGGGTCACAAATATATCCTCTATACAATATTGATGCCTACGAACAGGAATCTCGGTATAGGTTGCAATTTACCCAAAGTAGAGCCAGAGAATACTTTGAAAAGGCTAAAGGGGAACGTAAATTAGTGTATGATAAGAAGTCATCCTGGAGATCATGTCTTGATTTCAAATGAAAATCGTCATAAATTCGATTTGTGGTTCAAGGGACCTTTTCCCGTTCTATCACAGGATAGGGTGAATTATTGTACGGTGCTAGATAACCATGGTAAGCAATACACGGTACACAAAAACCGTATAAAGAAGTACCTTCAAGGTGATTAATTTAAATTATCTGGTTAGTTATAGGTTATTAAGTAGTTATAAGTTTACGTGAAATTAGTGTTATTCTATTTTAATATAAGCTTCATATCCTTTTATAATATAAACTTCCAGTACTTTGGTATATTTTGTTTTCCAGGTATGTTACTCAAAAGTGGCCATAGTGAGTGCCATTCTTTTGGAAAGGGATGAGGTGTAGAGGCTTAAGGTAGTAACCCTCTTAAGCATTAAACTTTAATATTTAGGTTGCATATTCGACAATAATTGATGTTTAGATTTATTAGAATAGAATACGTGCGAATCCCAAAGTGAATACTCTTCTCCTTTACTGTCGTACCTCCAACACGGTACACAAAATACGGTACAATACGGTATACGAGGGGAAGTCAAAAATTTAAACGCGGCACGAGAGTAAAGTACGCGTTAAAACATTGTGACCCTTGATCTAGCAACGTCGCGAAAAGCCGACCAATTAAATTCCATGTTCTGTTTTCAGGGTCGTAATGTTCGAAGGGCAGAATGGGCAGACTCTCCCAAACGGTTTAGTAGACGTTTCATCATTCTATTAACCGATTATGTACAAATAAATTTAATGGATACATTGAAAAAGGATAAAATAAAACTTCCATCAACTTTTAAATATTCAGATGTAGGTGGAAAAACTTGTAAGGCGAACCTATTATGTGAAAATGATATAAAAGAATGGATTAATGATTATGAAAACTTAGCCTCAACTAGCTGGATTGTAAAATCTCTTAAGAATAATTCCCCTCATTTCGTAAGTAGATAAGTACTACGTGTAAACGTGTATCACATTATTTTGATGTAAATTTGTTACTACTGTAAATGCATGTTTTTACTTTGATATTTTTGCTACTTCTGCTGCCACCACAAAGATTATAAAAGAGTTTGCGCAGCAAAAAATTAAAAAAGGAAAATCAAAAAATTGGGACTGTAAAGCGAATAAAAACATTCGTATTAAGATGTCAACGAAACACACTATTAGAAAGCACAAATATGTAAAGGTAAAAAATATTAATTATGTGTACAGGGTGCTACAACCTCAAAGTTCAACGGTCCTTTGTGATTTTTCGAACTGAATAAACTGAGGTATAATCAGAGAAGACCCCCCCTGCGTGTGTTGAAGTATTTGATGTGGGTAAGTACACAGCAACACGTGTTTAATTAAATCTCTGTTTAAATACTTGATTTAGGAAACAGTTTATGTTGTAATTTTTTTGACGCTTCAATTTCAGAATATTCAAAAGTTGTTGGAAGTTTCATTTTATCATTATTTAGCGTGTCCATTAAATTTATTTGTACATATCTTAGAATAACCGGTTAATAGAATGATGCAACGTCTGCTAAACCGCTTGGGAGATTCTGCCCATTCTGCTCTTCGATCCAGCACACAACAATATTAAGGTCAATGGCCCTTAAGGGGTCGTTGACCTTCAAGGGTTGACCTTGAGGAGGACCACCTTGATACGTGGCAGGACATTCACCTAGGTACAATCTTGATATTTAATCACGTGTAGGTAGGCAAGAATGATCATGCTGATAATCGCAAGTCAATGACCTCATGGCCACCTTGACACGTGGCAGGACATTCACCTAGGTACAACCTTGATATACAATTACGTGTCGATAGGCAAAATGATTACGTTGATGTTCGCAAGTAAATTTAGGTGGGGGAGTCACTGAAGTGCTATAAAAAAGGTTGCAAAAATATCTATCATTAGGCTGCAAGAAGATTCATTAAGCTTAACGTCGCTGAAGTCTACAAGAAGATCCATTGGGCTTAACCTTGTTGAAAACCTCCGCATAGTTTAAATTTCAGGTTGGTGTATTTTTAAAGTTGCTCTGTACATTAGCAAGATGCTTTCAATTATAAATAATGATGAACGAGAAGTTATTGCAATTATCCAAAAGGTCTGTGTGAGTGCCTCAAGAAACCAAATCTTTTAGTAGGTGCTCGTCGAAAACTACAATCTTCTTTGGGATATATTAAATTATTTCGAGCCTAAACTAAGCAACTATTAATTGCAAATTCACATACGGGGATGGGTTTAGGGCAGAGAAAAACCTTAACAAAACGAATTAAGTGGGAAAACATTAACTCGGCTTTTTCAAGTAGGCTAAAACACAATGACATTTTTTAGGGACTGCTTCATAATTTTTAAATTTAAAATAAAGAAATATTTAAAATCTTATTCAATGTTCAAAGTAAATACTTGCTTTTGTCCCGAGTATATAAATAAATGTGGAGATGATGAGATTTTCGAAAACAAATATTTCAACACAAAAATAGTGTGTAGTTTTAGTTTTTATAGTGTCTGGGCCGCCGGGCCGGTTTTGATATACTCGACTTTTGACTCCAAAAATTCATTATTTTGAGATGGCACAGAGAAAGACACCCTTTATATTTTCTATTGGATATTTACACACTAACACTTTTAGTGGTCCTGTTGACCATTCAACTGTTTTAAGGTGTTTCCATGGGACACTTGAGTTGCCAGATGCCTTTAAAATTCCTATTTTGCTCAACTTTGACACCCTGCAGAATGGATCTCCCTGTACATTTTTTGTTCAAATTTGGTATATGGGGGTTTTAGGGTGTCCTGATTAACATTGAGGTGTCAGATTTTAAATAAAAAAAATCGTTAATGATTTTTGTCATTTTTTACTAGAAAAAAAATTATTAGTAGGTCTTGAAAATGGAGATTAAGATCTGAAATTTTGCACCAAAGTAAAAATAGTCTTTTGTGACCTATCTTTAGGAATCCATCTCTGTTAGGAATACAAGATAATATTCTCTATTTTCTATGGGGAGTTGTACTATTTTTATATTGAATTAATGGTACCTACTAGAAAACTATGTAGCGGTCATAGCACAATTAGTGACGAATTTGAGTACGATTGTAAAACTTGTATAAATATGTCTTTTTCGGAGCTACTTGTATATTAAAATCGTAGATACTTATTTTGCAGAAATGACCTTTCAAGTAGATATGGAAACTTCCAGAAAGTTTTTCTTCCAATACTACTAATCTTTTCAGCCTAGCTGAAGCTTTGTTAACAGTGATTTTGACCTTTATTCATGACAATGCTGAAAAAAAGAAAACTCCAGATTTCGTGACTGTGATCGGCACCCATAAATTTATACGAATTTATCTGGTAATCTAAAAGACATTTAATATGGAAATAACACGTTAAAGTTACGACTGCTAAATGATGCCTGTTCTCAGACAGTGTACAGCCCGGTTCAAGAGAGGATCGGGTCTGTTTGAAGTAAAAACTATTATAACCACTAAAGAGAAAAAATAAATAAACTATTTAGCAAAATGGGCAGCTGTACCGTGCCACTAATTAAAGTACATTATAATCACAAACAAACGAATAATAATTATAACAACCAACAATCGGAGATATAATTTTTAACAGCGAATTTTGCTTACATTCTTCCCTAAAATTAAAAATAAAAAAATATATTTAAAAGTATTCTTCTGATATATATCTAAGAAACTGTATTAAGTTAGTTCATACATTAACATTATTTAATTTCATTTAATGACGAATTGATACAACTTTTATTGTGTTTATTTTTTGGATCGAACTGTAACGGTGGGTTTTAATCAAATCCGACTTGCAAATTTAAGGATAGGTCACTGGCAATTTCGATTCGGACACGAACTACAAAAGGAAATAAATGGCGTGTAATTACCGTATGCCACCCCGTAAGCGTCCAGCATGCATCGTGTCCTTGCATGATGCTAACATCAAGATAACATTGCATACACACACGTTTTATTTATCCAGTTTCATTATGGTAATGAAACTAACAATTACACGATTATGACGGAGTACTTCCCGTGATAATTACCTAAAGGAATTCCGGAATTGTTGGTACCATGGACTCGATGTATCCTATTTACGAGTATTGTTGTTTGTCTTGGATAACTGTACTTATTCGGGAATTACCTTATTCCAAAAACGCGACTTAACGCCACTGAACATGAAGTTGAGCTAGAAATTCGCAACCCTCCTCCTCCATTTCACTAGAGTTGCACTGCATATCTTTTCTACGTGTAATAGCTTATATATATATTTGGATATTTGGATAACCGGTTAACATATTTTACAGATCACGACCACGCTGAAGTTCTGGTATAAAATAAATCCAAGAGTGGCTTGATGGTTCAACAGGTCAACCCGCATCGGAGAAACCTTAACTGTGACTGGTTTCAATTTCATATTATATTACCTAGGATGAATATGCAACCTTTTGACAGATAACAAAATATGGGAGAAATAAAAAAAGAAGTTACACTCGGGACCAAAGACAAGCCAAAAGATTTTTGACCTATTCGCCTAAGAACGCCAAAAAGCTTCTTACTCTAAACAGTAATGAATTACCACTAATTACAGGTATCCTTACTGGACACTGCCCCTTAAGATGTCACTAAAAAATGGGCAAAACAGGCTATGTAGATTCTGAAACGAACGGGATGAGACTATAATGAGCACATACTGTTCGAGTGCCCTCTCTTAATTCGAAGCAAATTTAACTTCGAAAAGGTTGATAAAGTCCAAATGAAATTGGCAACATGGCCCCAAGGTGCTTAGGTGACTTTGGAATTTACTAAAGTAGGGCCATTCTCAAAAGATATACCTAAGTCGCAGTGAAGAAAGCCCATGAGGACCAAACGAAGTGGACAAAATGGTAAATATAGATGAAGATGAAGGAGAAGATATACCACGGCTTTCGTGAGAATTAGTGTTTCACAAGACAAGATTTCTTGTCTTGTACGGCCCATTCTTGTTTTGTCTTGCGAAGCAAGAGAAGAAATTAAATTCATTCTTGTCTTGCACGACTCTTGCTGGAAAACATCTTGTCTTGCAAGCAAGATTTCTTGCAATTTCTTGTTCTTGCATTTTTTGTTTAGTAACGTCATCGCAAGACTCTTGCCCTTGCTAACAAGAGTCTTGCCACCAAGACTCTTGTTAGCAAGACTCTTGCATTATTTATTACGTGCAAAGCTTGTCGAGACAAGTTGACGCAGCACTGCAGAGCCGCGGCGCGGCAGGGCGCGAGGTCCACAGTGCCAGAGAACAAGGAAGGGAAGAATATAAACTCGACGGCGCGGCGCCTTTGATGTTTGGCATTGGCAGCCGCTGGTCGCCATGTTCTCTGTTTAGAAGACAGGACAGTATTTAGAATTTAGTGAAGGGATAGTGTAGGTCTGTACTCAGATATTTTGAATCATTCATTGATAAACACAAAACAAATCATACATACTGAAATGATGATTGGAACAGGCAAAAATGTTATGGAAAGGCGATTTTTCTTATCTTATTCCAAAAATTTAATATTTTATTGATATTAAAATTTCATGACTGCCTGAGCAATATTTTTTAAGCCATCATTTTGTAGAATACGAATGAAAAACAAAACATAGGTATATGTATTAGAATATTGTGGTGGAAAAATCAGGATACTAAATATCCAAATTTGGGAAAAATGGCGAGGACCTTCTTTAGCACTCGTGCCACATCTGTGCCCTCGGAAAGATTATTTTCGAAAGCATCTTTGGTAGCTAGAAAACACCGAAATAGATTAAATGATGACTCGCTAAAGAGCGTTCTGTGTTTAAATTCTTGGTACAAAATGTTTGATTAAAAATATTGTTTTTATTTAGTTTCACGCTCGGTTTCACGTATAGGTACTTTATGTTAAGAATATATATTTATATTTTCTAAGTGTTATAGATGATTTATTTTTTTAATTATTGACGCAGATTTTTTTTGTTATTATTTGTATTTATTTTTTCCATTTTAATAATAATAATAATTTTGTTTTAATGTTTTCACTATTTTCAATTCGAAATGCCTCTAAGTCTAAGACTTTGCTTTCTGTTAAAGTTATTTTAATGTCTGTGGATTTCGATATTTGTGTGGAAGTGGACAATACCTCAAAACCCACCCTGCTAAAATAACCCGATCTACATTATGCCACAATAATACGAAGCGAAACAATTCATTAGGAAGTCCAATAGACTCCTTTGGTTGTTTAAGTATTTTAGCAAAAAATAGTTAAATCAAACTTATAAAAAATAAATTAACCCACTGCAGTTAACTGCAGTCGAGACTGCAGTAGTTCAAAAAATAAAAAAATATATTAATTTCCAGGAATATTGTAAATAAAATATATATTTACTAGATACTAGTATATATAGACAGTTATTCTTGAATAATCGTTTATATTTATGCTCATTTTGCAAAAATCAGTATTATTCAATATCGTCGTCACTTACATTTTATTATTTATCCTATTAAAGTTTAGCAGAAATTATAATTACAGATTATGATTTTTGCAAGATTTCTTGCTTTTAGCAAGATTTCTTGGAAACTTGCAAGACTTGCAGAAAAATTTCTTGTCTTGTCTTGCAAAGCAAGACTAGAAATTTAAAAGAGTCTTGTCTTGTTCTTGCAGCAAGAACAAGACAAGAACAACCCTCACAGTCTGTTCTTTCTGATGGTAAGTTTTCGGCATCCTTAGAGATATGTTCAAGTGTCTCACAAGGTTCAATTTTGGGCCCGCTTATGTTCGTAATATACAGTGTGTCCCCGGACGCGTATATAAGAACGCTACTCCAATACGTCCCATCGTCGGTGACCAACATTAAATAAAAATACAGTACTTAATCGAGTTTCTCTAATAAATGATGCAAATAATGTGTTGTACTGAAATAGCATTTCAGAATCTTTACGCTGCGTATTGAGCGAGCAATCCTACTCTAGTACGGCACCATCTGGCGCAATATTTAAGTAGTGTTTTTGGGCGTATACCGCCTAAAAATCCTATTCTTGTTGGTCACCGACGATGGAACGTATTGGAGTAGCTTTCCTATATACGCTCCCCGGACAAGTGAAACAACTCTTGTAATGGACAAAAAAATTTCGAGTTGAAATTTGAGCTTTTTGGAATCAGCCCTGCTTGGTTTAGAGTACTTATGCCTTGGATATATTGAAAAAACTGTTTTTTTTACACTAGTAAAGTGTCTTTCCTTAGGAGTTACGGCAAAATGTTATAAATTTTTTTTATTAAAATTGAAAAACTGAGTAGGTGTTTAAAATTTCAAAATCCTAGGCCTACTTTGATTTTTTGATTTTTTACTAAAAAAAGTGGGGAAAAGTGCCATTTTACTTTTAAATTTTGCAGTCTTTTCATTTTTACATTTTTATATTCTTAAACAATTTTAATAACATTTTGAATACAAAAAGCCCAAGAGCTGAAATTTCAACTTAATTTTGTTTGTCTTTTAATGATAGAACGTACAAGGAGTTGTCCTGCTGGAAGCTCTTCTGGAAGTACTGTTGTACAAGAACCAGGTCCTGCTGCAAGAACTTAGTTCCGGATATGTATTAGTCCTTCAGGGAGGACGATAGAGTCCTGTTGGCAGTACCGTTGAAAAAGTTAGATTGATCTCAACATCTCAGCGGTTTACTAAAGTTAATCCAGTAGCGAGCAATAAAAATAAAACTCTTCATAGAATAAATAAAACAGAAGTAGGGTTAGCTTATAAAATAAATACAAAACTATTAAGAAAGTAGGTAGTTTTCCACTATAAAAAGTGATTAAAATAACATGAAAATAATAATAATATACATACATAAAACAAGACTATAGTTTCGTAGGTATATTGTGTTCATTTTATAGGTTATAGGTATTATAATTCTAACTAATAAAAAACGTACCTGGTTCAGTGCCTTTCACCTATAGGGCATCAATTGAAACTTTTACGACCTTTTTATTAGTATCCCAAAATTTCCAAAGCACTAGGGAGCAGTAGCAGTAGCCAAAACAACTATAGCAAACACAGAAACATGCTACCCCGCGCGTTAAATGTTTGTGACTAAAATACTCGATATTCGACAGATCATAACTTCTCAGTGGTTTGAGGTATAGTCCCGAACAGAGGATGCTGAAAGCTTAAATTTCAACAAATTTTTTGATAGTATTTTCAGTCTTGCCAGACGAACGAAAAGATCTTAATTATTACGACTTGTAAAGTCCTCAAATCTGTGGTTTTCGTCCCGCTGGCAGTACGCTGTACGTTATATCATTAAAAGAGTCGTTTCACCTATCCGGGGGCACACCGTATATACCTCGGATTTGTCAACATCAACTAAATATGACGACTTTCGTGCAGCGGCAGATAAAATTAATTTGGATTTAAAGATTATTACACGACTATCAGACAGTTACAATTTGGAAATCAATACTATTAAATCTAAACTTATGATCTTCTCGAATAAAAATCAATATGATTTTTTGACTAAACAGTTATACAGGGTGTCCAAGTTTAAAACTGTACAGGGTGGTCAGATAAGAATGCAAAGTGCTGTATCACGGAAACTATTCGTCGTAGAGACTTGCGGTAATAAACTTGGTCTCGTTGGAAAAAGCATTTATTGGTCCATCAAACCCATCTTACCCGTGATATGTCTAAGTCTCAGTGATGCCGCTAGAGCGCGTTTTTTGATATAATAACAGAAAATTGCAAAATTCTCGAAAAAATTAAATACAATAATATTACTTTTTTTATATAAAAATGTAATGAAATGATATACCTAAATAGGCTAGTGAAAACCGTATCTCGATATCCTATTCCTAGCTGAAAATATCAAAGAAAGAAAATTTAGTTTTATCATAAAATTTTAAAAAGACGCTGTTACACCGGTATTCAAACTTATTTGTCTTTTTTTTAAGATTTAATGATAAACTTTCATAATTTTATCATTTTATATTTATAAAAGTATATACTTAGTTCAACAAATTTTAAAAAAAAACGTGTAGGGGCATAATAATCAATGCATTTAATATGCAAGTGCAAGGTAGGCAAAATACGAAGGGTAGGCCATGGAGGAAAAACAAATGCCTAAAATCAACTTGTCAACATTGGAGCTGCTGTAATGTCCACGCATCAGCGGCTTCAAAAATGCATTGACTGTGATGGAAGACAGTTCGAGCATTTAAGGAAGCATTAGTTTTATTAAAAAAAAAACATTTTCAGTTAGGAATAGGATTTTAATATTTTGTTGACAAGTTTATTTTAGGCATTTGTTTTTCCTCCATGGCCTACCCTTCGTATTTTGCCTACCTTGCACTTGCATATTAAATGCATTGATTATTATGCCCCTACACGTTTTTTTTTTAATTTTTTTTAACTAAGTATACTTTTATAATTAAAAAATGATAAAATTATGAAAGTTTATCACTAAATCTTAAAAAAGACAAATAAGAATAAATACCGGTGTAACAGCGTCTTTTTAAAATTTTATGATAAAACTAAATTTTCTTTCTTTGATATTTTCAGCTAGGAATAGGATATCGAGATACGGCTTTCACTAGCCTATTTGGGTATCATTTCACTACATTTTTATGAAAAAAAGTAACATTATTGCATTTAATTTTTTCGAGAATTTTGCAATTTTCTGTTATTATATCAAAAAACGTGCTCTAGCGGCATCACTGAGACTTAGACATATCACGGGTAAGATGGGTTTGATGGACCAATAAATGCTTTTTCCAACGAGACCAAGTTTGTTAAAATCCGTTCAGTCATTTAGGAGTTACAGCTGTTTATTTAAAAAAAACATTGAATCACTCCCCACCACTTTATTTTAATAGATACAGTGTGACCCATTTGTTTTGGGGTCAGTCTGTAAAAAGTGTATCAATCGTGCGATTTGGCTGATTTTTTTTTAAATTGTAGAGCTCGATGAACTGCACATTTTGAACAAAAATTGCCTGGTTCGCATAAAATCCAAGGCCTACTATGACCGTTTTTATGAGCAAAATTTTAAGAAACCATATTAGCGTTTTTTTTTGAAAAAATCTGTGTGCGCCAATGGATTGAGCACCCCTCGAAATGGGTATGTACAAAATTTCATCAAAATATTTCAAGTAATAACGATTTTGTAGAAAAATTAAAAATGCAGCCAAGGTACGTCTTTATTTTCAAAAATTCAAAGTTGGCCATGGAAAATAATTGAATTGTAATAATACAACCTTATGCTTATAAACACAAAACATAAAAACAATTAAAATTATAAAATTTTTGTAACTTCTACCAAGCCTCCATTTTCTACAATGCATTTGTCGTTCCTCTTGCGTACATTCAAAATTACATTTCGTATTTGCTGTGGAGTAATTTCCTCACAACTACGGTTTATCCTAGCTTGCAGTTCTTGTAAATTATGGGGTCTTGAAACATTTTGCTTAAGTGTACCCCAAAGAAAAAAATCTAAAGGAGTTAAGTCCGGAGATCTCGGTGGCCACTCACAGAAAGGACTATTTCGCCCTATCCAACAGTTTTCAAAATTATTATCTAGCCAGTTTCTGATTAAACGAGCATTATGAATAGGACTGCCATCTAACTGTAACTTTAAATTTAAACGGTATCTTAATGGTAACTCATCTAAAGCATTTCTAAATTCAATTTCTAGAAAATTCAAGAAGCCAGCCGCATTCAAATTCCCTTCAAAGAAAAATGGGCCAATTATTCTGTCGCGTAGTATTCCACACCAAACGTTAATTTTTTGTGAATATTGTCTCCTTGCATTTATTATAAACTCTGGATTTTCAGCTGACCAGTGACGGCAGTTTTGACTTGATACTACACCATTTGTAGTAAACGTGGCTTCGTCGGTGAATAAAATTTCATTTAAAAAGTTGCCATTATGGAGATATTCACCTTGCAGCCAATAGCAAAATTCTAATCTTCTCTCCTCATCTCCTGGTTCCAGGGTGTGCAAAAATTTTGGCTTAAACGGTTTTATTTTGTTTTGTCTCAAACATCTCCTTATACTCTCTCTGGGTATATGAAGGTCTAAACTAGCCGTTCGAACACTATTTCGAGGATTGTCACTAAAGTATTGCAGAATTTGATTGTTATTTTCAACAAGTCCACGGCGTCCATTTTGCCTAGTTTTTAATAAATTTTTAGAAATCGATCCAGTTTCATCAAAAATATTGTTTATACGTTGTACAGTACTTCGACTCACTGATCTACCTGGGTGTCTATTGTTAAATTCGGCCGCAGCTTCTGCTGCCGAGCGCTCGTTGTCGCCCACGAGTCGAACAATTTCTATTTTGTCTCTTATGCTTAAATATTCCATAATTATGATAATTAATTGTATTGAGCACAAACAATTTCTGAACTCAATTTAGACAGTTTGACACTTAATAAAAGTAAACAATTCAATTATTTTCCATGGCCAACTTTGAATTTTTGAAAATAAAGACGTACCTTGGCTGCATTTTTAATTTTTCTACAAAATCGTTATTACTTGAAATATTTTGATGAAATTTTGAACATACCCATTTCGAGGGGTGCTCAATCCATTGGCGCACACAGATTTTTTCAAAAAAAAAACGCTAATATGGTTTCTTAAAATTTTGCTCATAAAAACGGTCATAGTAGGCTTTGGATTTTATGCGAACCAGGCAATTTTTGTTCAAAATGTGCAGTTCATCGAGCTCTACAATTTAAAAAAAAAATCAGCCAAATCGCACGATTGATACACTTTTTACAGACTGACCCCAAAACAAATGGGTCACACTGTATGTCAAAAAGTGTTAAACAAAAATTACTCGAATAAAGCTTACCTTTAAAAAGCATATATTATTTTGGTAACATTACTAGGTGGATTTCAGTGAAAAATCACTTTAAAAGTTTAAGTTGGCGGTTACGCCCCCTGGTGACTATCATGGAAATCTGAAAATAATTTCCAGGTTTTTCACTTGGCCACTTTATTCCGCAAGTCTCTACGACGAATAGTTTCCGAGATAAAGCACTTTGCATTCTTATCTGACCACCCTGTACAAATCCCTAAAATCTCAATTTTTTGAGATTTTTGTTTTGTTTTAAAGGCCTCCAAAAACCGCTTCTTTTGACCTTCCTGCCATTTTCAAAATGCAAATCCAGGGCCGGCTGTAATTTTTTTATAGGTACCCCCGATTTTCACGAAAACCATTTAGCGATTTTTTTTATTTAAAACCTGACCCCACAGCGTTAATCAGAACACTCCAAAACCCTTAAATACCAAATTTGAATAAAAAATATACAGGGAGTTCCATTCTGCAGGGTGTCAAAGTTGAGCAAAATAGAAATTTTAAAGGCATCTGCCACGTCAAGTGTCATAGAATCCCCTCAAAACAGTTGAATGGTCAATAAGACCACTCAAGGTGTTGGTGTGCAAAGGTCCAATGCAAAATATACAGAGTGTTCTTATCTGTGCCATCTCAAATTACTGAATTTTTGGAACTTTGTACGGGTTCAAAATCGTGTATAGGTATCAAAACCGCCACACACTATAAACGAACTAAATCTAAAACATACAGAAGCCTGCCAGTCAGTAAGTCCATATCAGTTAAGGAGTCTGGTGTGCCACAACCGGAAACGCACAGAAAATGTATCATCTTAGACAGTGACTTTGTTGAGAAAGGTCCAATAATTTAAATTGTTTTTATTTGTTGGTTGGCATTTTGTAAAGAAATAAATTACTTTTGTGTTTATTAATATTTTTCCAATGATTCCAGAGCACTCCTGATCACTATAAAATTTAATAAAAATTCAGAATTTTGAGATGGATCAGAGAAAAATACCCTATATATTTTTGTAGTAAATCTTTTCACACCAACATTTTGAGTGGTTCTGTTGACCATTCAACTGCCAGAATTTTTAGGCTAAATACCTATACAGCAATACAAAATAAATCAGCTTTAGTACCATCTTGACAGGAAAAAAGGGATATCTAGTTTAAGATAATACAAGGTGAGTTTTTTTTATGATCAGGACGGGGATCTCGGAAACTAGTGGAGATAGAAGGAAGGTTAAACGGGGAAAGAATTGCAGTTTTGTAGGCCCAATTTAATGGACCTGGTGGATTTTTGAAAAAAGTCATGGCTTTCTAGATATTTTGAAAAACGAAATTTTGGCGATTTATTCTAATCCATCTAGCTTCTTCTGATTTTACATAAAAACTGTAAATACAAAAGTTGGAGGGAATTGTGTCCCCAATGCGGTTGTCATTTCCTACATTCCGTGACAGCTGCCGTTTTCGAGATATAATACAAACTTATTTTTAATGGAAGCCATAGTTGGCCATGGTCTCCAAAAATTGGGCATTTTTAGAGCTTTCCAACGATATAATACTCGATATGGTTATTCGGAAAAATAACTCTGGTTTCCATTTAAAAATACACGAGTTTGTGTCATATCTCGAAAATGACAGCTGTCACGGAAAGTAGGACATGATAACCGCATTGGGGATAAAATTCCCTAAAACTTTTGTATTTACACTTTATAAGTATGGCACCCGTACCTGCATCTGTCATCCGCCACCGATGCACCTCCTACAATTGTAGGTAGTTACGTGTTGGTATAACTTGGTCTTGTATGGCCAGTAAGAAGCCTTCCGTTTCGGGGAACATTCGTCCTGATGCCAGACAATAGTTCGACGCTAACTTGTCGACATGTTCCTGGTTAACCTCATTAGGATGCCTCCCGTGCAGCGGCTTCCCCAACCACCTCTGTAGTTTATCGTTGTCGGTTCGGTGGTGATTTTGACGCTCGTGTTCCGTCAGACGTAGCGGTGTTGAGATGTCTGCTCCGCATATAGCCCTATGTAGTGTGGAGCTGTTGGCCTGCCTGTAGAAATAATTACGCAGATTTAATATTTGTTGGTCCAATTGCTTGCTGAGATCTGCCAATCCTCTTCCTCCTAGTTGACGTGGCAGAGTTGTTCTTTCTACGGCGCTACGGGGATGATGTTTATGAGCTTTTGTCAGTAGTGTACTAACTTTTCGTTGCAGGTTGTTGATGTCCGTGTTGGTCCAATTCACTATTCCGAACGAATAGCTGAGTACAGAGCACGCATACGTGTTCAGGGCCTTAAACAAATTCCTGCTGTTAAGATCAGTTCGCACTACTTGTCTTACTCTCTTGATGAATTCATTCGTTAAATCAGTCTTCATCGTTCGATGGTCTATCCTTTGAGCTTGTTTCATCCCGAGATACTTGTATGTATCTCCCATGCTCATTGCTTCGATCTCCTGGCCGTCCTGCATCTCGTGTGCGCCTTGTTCGAACTTTCCCGGACGATGTTAAGGGTGCGGCACTTGTCCAGTCCAAACTGCATTCCGATGTCCCTGGAGAATTCCTCTACAATTTTAAGTATTGGCGTTAGACGGTTCTTGGTTGCGGCCATCGGTTTTAAATCATCCATATATAGCAGGTGATTCAACTTTATCGCTTCTGCGTTGTTTGCTTTTGACAGCGAAGCCTTTTTTCGTAGAGTTCAACCGATGTGATAGGGGGTTCATCGCCATGCAGAACCACAGTGAACTGAGTGAATCCCTTGGAAAATCCCTCTTCGGATGTTGATAGTGTCGGTCTCGATGTTACCGCTTGCGGTTCTGAGTTGTATCTTAGTGCGCCAGGTTGTCATGACGTGTTCTAAAAAGAAACTGTATGATGATCTATTTTATACAGTTTTAAGATACCTGTGAGCCACTCGTGAGGTACGGATTCAAATGTTTTTTGTAGTCCACATAAGCCATGTAGAGGTTTCGTTGCTTGGAATGAGCCTCGTTGCAGATGACAGAGTCTATGATGAGTTGTTGAGCAGTGATGTTCGCGGGGTCATGCTGAGAATGCATTTGGGTGCGGCTCATTACTGCCTGCATCGCTCTCTGGATCATTCTAGTTCTAACTCCTCTGATATATTCCGTCACTCGTCCTATGTCTTTATGGAGACTTTCGATCTTCCGACTTAGTCGCATCTCCCATTGAGCCATTGGTGGTTCTGGTCTTGTACGGTTTGACTCTTGAGCCGTCCAGATCTTGGCTCCCATTACAGTGATGATTGCCGTTGCGGCGTTGCGGCACAGTACTGAAACATAATTAGGTAAAATTCTGTTGTTCATAAGATCGAGCAAGATTGCAAGTTTCCTGGAAGAATTTAATCTTGGTAGCGGTGGTCTGCTCAGTGGGTCTGTGCCTTCGTATCGCAATACTGCCTTTCTCAGCTTTGTGTCTAAGCTTTCAAAGTGTTCTTCGTTAACAGATTCCCGATTCTCAGTTGTTCGTTCTGCCGCTTCGGCTTCTTGTTGTGGTCCAGGCTCTTGAATTTCCCCATTGTTGTTATTTATGTCTATGTGTTCGCCATGGATCTCTAGCTCAACTTCCCGTTTGATAGCGTTAAGTCGCGTTTCTGGGATTCGGTTGTTTCTTAGAATAGTTCGATACTGATCTTACACTCGTTGTTCAGACACTTGTATGTGTGGAAACTCCCGGCAGAACTCGACATGCAGTTGCTGTCGGTAGCCGATCATCTCTTGTCCTAGGTTTGTCAACCTGTAAAAAATGCGCATTATCGATTCATTCATGGACCCAGTCCACTTCGTCGTCGTTGTAATCCCGTCGTTGTAATCCTGAGTGAACGCTGGCTCGCCTGTTGTAGATGTTCGAGTTATTTTATTATTATTATATCGACTTAGCAAAAAGGCATTCCCACTCCTTCTACGGGGAACATTCACTCAGATGCCGGGTATCCCGGATACCAAAAGGATCTGGCTCGAATGAGACCCTTGCCATGTTATCGGGCCGTAGGTGAAATTGAAGTAGTTGGACGTTCCTGCACTCCCCATGAATTTCCTGACTGTTCGGTCTGTCGCAAGTAGTACCGCTTTCTGCATGGACCTGTAAAGATTATCAGTTAGACCCGGCTCTTTGATGTTTCTCAGCAAACTTTTTGGTATAACGCCAATTGTTGACACGATGATTGGAGCCGTCTGAACGTTTTCCATTTCCCATTGCCTTCCAATGCGTTCTTCTAAGTGTCTGTATTTTGCAATCTTCTCGGCCTGCTTCACACCCAGGTTGTTGTTGTTTGGGATGGCCACATCAATCAGAGTTGTCTTCCTGGAAATTTTATCAACTATTATAAGGTCCGGCCTGTTATGGGCAACTCGTTGATCTGTCGGAACTGTACGATCCCAGTACATCTTGTAGCTGTTTAAAAATGTTATTGAAAAATAATGCTGTGATATTTTACAAATCTTTGTCAGAAATAATAAAAGATAGGTGTAAACTTTGAGGGAGTATTCTCGTAAATTTACAAATAGAGATGTTCCAAGTGCTTCATTTACCATCGAAAATTATCAAATTTTTGTAGGACAAATTGGGCAATATCAATAATTAATTACTTAAATGGGTTTATAAGGGCTAATTAAATTTGAGCCAACACCTATTATATACATATAACATATAAAATATAGGTAACGCGGCTTTGCCTCAGTCGTTACAATTACCTCTGAGGCCAAAAAAGAGGTTACGCATCGTGCAGCGTATTACATTTTTTTCAATATTACTATTTCGTGGTGTTTCATATATACAGGGTGAGTTTTTTTCGATGCCCACTATGGGGATCTTGGAAACT
Organism: Pseudeuparius sepicola; assembly: GCA_963920635.1. Classification (NCBI taxonomy): domain Eukaryota; kingdom Metazoa; phylum Arthropoda; class Insecta; order Coleoptera; family Anthribidae; genus Pseudeuparius; species Pseudeuparius sepicola. The sequence goes on from OY987305.1 coordinate 29,105,280, forward strand.
AGCGGAGCTAGAACAAAGGTTAAATGGGGAAAGAATTGCAGTTTTGAATGCTCAATCTAATGCCCCTTTTGGATTTTTAAAAAAGTTCATGGCTCACTAGATATTCTGAAAAGAGTGATTTTTGCTATTTCATCAGATCTCTGTAGCTCCGTTATTTCTGATTATACAGAAAAACTGTAGAGACAAAAATTGTAGGTAATTTTGGGCTTAAAAAGATAATCTGATCCAATTTCTTATGTTGTTTGTGATTTTTGAGATACGACATAAACTTTTGTTTTTTTTAAATGTAAATCATAGTTGGTTGTACCCTTATAAAATCGGCCATTTTTTGAGCTTTCCAAAGATATGATACTCGGCATAGTTACTGTAAAAAATAAAAGAGCTATGGGCAATTTTCTGATTTTTTTAAATTTTCACATAGTCAGCCATGGAATATTTTCATAATTACGTTCTATTTTATAATTAGACATACTTCAAACTTTTTGTTTTTAGCTGGTAACAAAATGTAAATATATATATATCGTTGAAGTCAGAAAAATGCGTAGATTTTGAAAATAGAGAAATATACAGGGTGTGCCATCTAAAAAAACATAAGTTTGGTCGATATCTCCAATTATTTTTCTGATTACACAACTGAAATCGCAAGTAAATTTTATACAATTTTCATATTTACATTTTTTTCCAAAATTAAAAACAAAAAAGTTAAAGGGGTAGAATATTATGTGAATAACCCTGTACACAGGTAAAACATCGAGGTGGGGTCTGGGTGGTACATATGAAAATATGCAATCGCCCTGGCCGATGGACACATAGCATCTACTAAATAATGCAATGAAAGCGACCATATCATTCAGCGCGGGTCCCCTTTAACACACCGGCAGCATAGAGCAGGTTCGGCCTCGAAACACGTAGAGAGTATTGGTGAAATATAACTTACATGCAACTTTACAGATCTTTTTTTTATAAAACGACACCCAATAGCCCTCTGTGTCCGTCTCATGTAAACGTGGACACAAGAAGTGGAGTTTCCAAACCTGTGGGTTAGCTCAAAGCCCAAAACAATATTGGCAATGATTATATATTTTACACAAGTTTGCTTTTGCTATGACACTTCAAAGCTCCTTATTACCTTCGGTTATTTGTGCTTACATTTGAAGGCACTGATGTGAGTCCGACTCTGTCTACGGCAGCGGTGGAAGCCGTCCAGCAGCCACAAGCAACGGGCGCGGCAGAATAACGGAAAAGAGAAAGAAGAGAAGGGCACCGGGGAGCGGAGGGAGCGAAGGCGAGGGCGAGGGCCAGGGGATCGCCGGTCCAGTCACGTATGGCATTGTCTGGCCACTCAAAAACCTCCGAGAACTATGAAAGATTAATAGCATAATTTTAATTTTTCATATCGCGAGATGACCCCTTCGACATCTACATATTGCTCGTTATAAACCACACACCCGAAACAATTTATACAGGGTGATTCACGTAACTGGTTCATTAGAAGTTTATGGGGAAGGAGTGCGAATTTTGATTTGAAATTTTGGTTACTTATATAACAGGTTGTAGACTTTCTTTCTAAAATATTTTCAACTTCCGATCACTTCCGGTTATACCGGAAGTCGATAGCAACTTTGTTATTTCAAATCGAACACCCTATATATTATTACACCATTTGGTTCCCTATTAAATTCCAAATCTTTTTTCTGAATATAATGAGTACCCTATTCCTAACCCTTTTGGAGATATTCGCAAATTTTTGATTTTTTTTTAGTGTTGCAGCCATCGACCATAGTGATGATAACTTTGAAATTTATGAATCTGGAAAACTAAAATTTTAGACTGTCGTAGGCGAAAGTCAACTTTATTAAACGGTCTATATGCCATTTCAAAATATTGTGAAAAAATTCCCAATATCAACATCGAAAAATTGAAAAATCAATTTTTTTTCAAATGGAACCCATATTTTTTTATTGCACCATTGAAATACTTGTGAAAAGACAGTTCAAAAAGACATAAAACACTATATGTCTAAATGAAGCGGTTGCTCAAAATACGTATTTTTCTGCTCTGTATCAACAAAGATGCCAACAACGAAGCAACCGCTTCATTTAGACATATAGTGTGTTATATCTTTTTGAACTATCTTTTTACAAGCATTTCAATGGTGCAATAAAAAAATATGGGTTACATTTGAAAAAAATGAGATTTTTCAATTTGTCGATGTTGATATTGGGAATTTTTTCCCGAATACCCTGTAAAATATTTTGAAATGGCATACAGACCATTTAATAAAGTTGACTTTCGCCTACGACAGTCCAAAATTTCAGTTTTTCAGATTCATAAATTTCAAAGTTATCATCACTATGGTCGATGGCTGCAACACTCAAAAAAATCAAAAATTTGCGAATATCTCGAAAAGGGTTAGGAATAGAGTACCCATTATATTCAGAAAAAAGATTTGGAATTTAATAGGGAACCAAATGGTGTAATAATATATAGGGTGTTCTATTTGAAATAACAAAGTTGCTATCGACTTCCTGTATAACCGGAAGCGATCGGAAGTTGAAAATATTTTAGAAAGAAAGTTTACAACCTGTTATATAAGCAACCAAAATTTTAAATCAAAATTCGCACTCCTTCCCTGTAAACTTCTAACGAACCACTTACGTGAATCACCCTGTATATCATACTCCGTGATACATTTTGCTGAAGATGGTTACATCTCTTGGTATTCCCCGGCATACAAGGAATTCGTAAGTTCTCCGAGTTACATAACTTGGTTTAGTGGTTGATTGCAAACTAATATTCTGAAATCACGTTAAAAAATTTAAATATTATATATAAAAATACCTGGATTTTCATTTTCAAAACGGTAGCAAAAGGGGGGTTTATAAGACCTTTAAAAGAAAAAAAGTTCATTCGAATATCTCCAAAAAAATAAATATTTAATTGCTTATTTGTATAAACTACATTTTTATACAAGATGTTGTTAAAAGCAGAGTACCTATATTTGTGTTCAAAATACTTGAGTACTATAAAATTAGAATGATATTTAAAGATCGTCCATTTTCTGCTCAAAAATCAACAGTAAAACTAATCTCACTACTAACGTACAAGAATCTCAGCGATGCCTGGCGATGAACGTGGTGCACATGATCTACTATATAACAAAATGTTCTTCATTATTGATAGTTAAATTGATTATTATTAGAATTATTCAGACACTACTGATTGAACGAAAATGATTTACAAAAATATTAAGAAAATAAAGATACACTTTTTCAACTCATCTATAAACTACATAAACTTCGGTTTGTTACACACAGCTTTATCTGTGTGATTTACTAATGGCCTTGTACTCACTGAGATTACTACGGTTTTCTAGGGCTTTCCGCAGTAGAGCGAATGCTATCCTAGTCTCTCAAAAAAAAAAGACAAAATAATAGTAATTGCAAAAGCATTTGCTTGCTTCTGGGGTACCTACTCTTAGTAGTGGAGTATTATGAGGGTGAGAATTATTATTTGGTTACTAATTTCTATAATTCACTAAACTATAAACGATTTATGTGCTTGGTATATCGTATCGTTTTAAAATTTGATATTTGTTAAGGTATATAGGTAGATTAAAAATATTTGTTAAAACAATTTTAAAGAAGCATCAATTTGAATGTAGTAATTCTATTGACATGCTCAAAACAATTCTTTCCTTTTTATTCATAAGTGTCTTGGCATGGAGGATTTACAATTTAACAAGCTATATATGACAAGAATATTACCTACGTGAATTTTTATACAACAAATGAACTGTCAAATTTGACCAGAACAGATGAGTGGTGTTGAAGTATCCTGCCACCAAACTACGTTCCAATAAAAATATTAGGTACTACATTCCAATTATTAAATCTATTTTTGCTAAAAACATTACGTTTCCATTTATTTATAACATCTGTGGGATGATTTTTGCAACGAGATTTTGCACTTTGCAACCATTTTTCTAAATTTTCGAACCTATTATTATATAGATTTTTCGTTAAGTTCCCATCAAGGTCTCAATTTGTCTTTTTATTCTTTCACGTTCCCCTTTTTAAATTGATGCGTTCATCCTATGCACCTCGAGGACTATAGTTCTACTAACAATTCTTGTAGAAATAAGCAGAAAAGTTTTTAAGCAGTAATCTCTTATGCGAATATACTTGTAGGTTTGCCCTTTTTTACCCCTCCCCACTGTTCGGTAACCGTTTACCAAAAAATTGTGTTGTCCCATTTAATGTATATTTTTTCATTTTTTTTCTTTCATTATAGGTTAAGAATTATTAATTAATTGCGTATACCTGGACTAGAAAATTCACATGTTCATCCTGCGCGTCGTCCTTGGTTTTTTTTACAGTCCATTTTCCTTTAATGCGTATTCCTTTTTTCTAAGAAAAAAAAGAAACCAAACGCGGCCAACACCGAGCAAAAATATTCATTCCGACGAGGACTATTCTAGTATTTGGTTCGGGCGGGTGCCGTGGTTCGTGAAATAAAATTTACTTCTACAAATTCGTGACAACTCGTCATTCCTTCCTTCTCAACCCTTCTCCTTCCGATTATCCTACCAGTTCACACAAAGTTTTTGTGTACCACAAAGCGTCCGGGCTAAGGTAAGATTATTAATACCAATTCTCTTCTCAGTGAAAAGAAAATCTTTCTTTTCCATAACCAAATTTAAGATTATCAGTTAACGCGAAAGACGTTAAAATACAAAACACCCACTCTCTGAGAGTGGGAAGGGGTAGTTTTTGACAGGCAAATTTTGTCACAATTTGGTGACAGACTTCTACTTGATGATAGTATTTGGACTCTAAGGGTATGTTATTATAAGATAAAGTTGCAATAAAAATTGAAGAAAGTATATACAGGGTGCCCCATATGTATGGAATAATGCATTATATTATATTCTTAAATAATCTTTTTTAGAAAAAAATGTTTCAATTAAAAGTTACATCGCATATTCTACCATTTTGGATGGATTAAATTTTTTCCAGCTGTAATATTCTGGTTGCTATGGCGACCAATATTCTGCATACAACCATATAAAATTTTGTATGGATTACATAAGAAAAATTGTTACGGGTTCAAAACGGCCTTACAAATAATTTAGGATTATTTAATTCAGGGCCCTAGGCGACCACCCTGTATAATGCAACCCGAACAAATTTATTTTAGAGTGCGCCGTCTGAGGCCACATAAAGCAAATTCAAGTGCAGACGGCCCACTAGCTAGCTCCGTCGGCGTAATGGGTGGTTCTTAGGTAGGTGACCATTCGCGCAACGCCGGGATATTTAAATGAATAAACAAAAAAAATTGATGAAATATATTAATTGCCTTAAACATTCAGACACCTCCCCTTTACCCTCTATTATCTATCACAATAATTATATTCGTTGATGCTATCACAGATTTTTTTAAATGTTGTTTAATACCTTAGGAACTGAACCAAGCGGGTGGGTACTACCAGTTCTCACGTAGGCACGGTTCACAAACTGTACAATATAACAACTAGACACTATACCGCAAGTATTAATCACTGGCAAAAAATAAAATTTCAGAGGTAAATGTTAATGTTTTAAAAAATTACTGACTGGGTAAACTACTGAGTGCCATGGTGCCTAGGTTTTGACAACAATAATTAACAAATTAAGAAATGGGAAGCCGAATGCAGCTACAGATGTAGCTATTAATGAATTTCGGAAGCTAACACGAGTCCGTGAACCACTTATTTGCTAAACTTATCTGGCTCGCTACGTTGTAACGGCGTTCATCAGCTCAACTACCATCAGTGGAGTCCTCAGCGCAACCCTGGACAAGTCACTACTCGCTCAGCATCTCTGGTTCCCACAGATGAAGCCCACGGTAGTTCCGAACCAACCAAGTTTGCTGCCCAGCAGACCCGATATGAGAGATGCAGAAATCAGGTGTAACCTCGCAGACAGTAGGAAGGAATAGGGAAAAAAAGCCCTGAAACGTAGTTACGTAATACTCGAGTATGTACAGGGTGGCCCATCCAAGCGGAAAAAGTGTGCTACGTGGAGACGGGTTAACATAAAATCGTCATTAAAAAAATTGAGGTTGTAGTAAAAATTAAGGGGAATTCGAGGGTGTACCCCAATTTTGTATACGGGGGTCGGTAAAAAAGTTATCGCGAAAAAACATTTTTTGCAAAATAAAAAAAATATTTTTTTACCTACACATCCATTAGAGAATCTTTAAGTAGTATTCCCGAATATTCAGGTTTTTAATATAACTTCCGGTTATAGCGGAAATGAAAGTGGTTTTCTCTATTTTACAACTTACACATTTCTCTTAACCATCACAGGATTCCTTTTTTAATTCTGAATCCAACGATATATAATTTGCGACCTATTTATCTCCAACCGTTTCCGAGATATTTATCAGAGAAGCTCCATAAAACTAGATACATGGTCTCATGGTCGGTGTCTGATGTTAGATCTGAGTAGGCCAAACAATAAAACCAAATTTATGACAAATCAAGTCAGCCATGATAATAAAACTGACAATCGAGTAGGCTGTCAATTCAATATTTCTATTTACGTGTCAGATTAGTCTAAAATTTTGTTGCTGAAGCTGTTAGTAGTTGCAGTTTAAAAAATGTTTTTAAAGAAGAATGCTGTGATATATTAGAGATCTTCATTAAAAATGATAAAAGATACGTAGAAACTTTGAGGGAGTATTCTCGTAAATATCCAAATAGAAATGTTCCGAGTGCTTCATTTATATGTAAGCTGTATCGAAGATTCAGATCGACAGGAAGTGTGATTAGCAAGGGGAAAAAAGGGTTTAGTGAGGACGAGAGAGAACGAATTTTAAATTATTTCAGAAGAAATAACGAAAAATCTCAGAGAGATGCAGCGAGAGACTTACAAATTCCCCGGTCTACAATACAAAGGGTAATGAAATTAAGCAAATTTAAAGCCTTCAAAATATTACCTGTTCAAAGGCTATTCCCTGGAGATGCTGCAAGAAGACTGGAATATTGTCAAACAATGTTAAACTTTTATTTTGCAAGAGGTGGAGCTGGATTTTTTAAACAAATTATTTGGTCCGATGAAGCTACATTTACAACGGCGGGAATATACAACCGGAAAAATAGTATATTTTGGTCTGTTGACAATCCACGGGCACTTCGTGAAGTTGTGAAATCCCGCAGAAATTCCGTGGGTGTTTGGTGCGGAATTGTGGGAAATTTTATAATGGGCCCTCTATTTTATTCAGGAAGTATGACAGGTAGGAAATACCTACATTTAATCCAGAACGAATTGGAACAATACTTTGACCAGTTGCCATTAATTTTTCTTAACCAACTCCAAGAAAGACAATTAATATGGCAGCAAGATGGCGCTTCCTTCCATAACTGTGGGCCCATAACGGAATTTTTGAACAATTCGTTTGAAAATTGGATTGGTAAACATGGAACGATAAGGTGGCCGCCACGTAGTCTAGATTTAACCCCCTTGGATTTTTTCTTGTGGGGGCATTTAAAAAATAAAGTTTATAAGAACCGCCCCGAAATTGTTGAGGAGATTAAAAGACGAGTAAAATTATAAATTGATAGTTTAAACAATCGTCCCTTAATCTTTGAAAATGTCCGAAAAAATTTCTTAAAAAGACTTAGGTTATGTGTAAATAATAATGGAAACCATTTTGAACATTTAATGTAAATGAACTTCTAACTAATTTTTAATAACTAATCGTATTGTTGTTGTTATAATAAATATGACAGTAGTAAAAATAATAAATGTTTCATAATTTCCACGAGATTTTTAATTAAGTTGAATGCAGTTGAATGGCTATAGCCACTTTAACATTCAGCCTACTCGCTTGTCAGTTTTATTATCATGGCTGACTTGATTTGTCATAAATTTGGTTTTATTGTTTGGCCTACTCAGATCGAACATCAGACACCGACCATGAGACCATGTATCTAGTTTGATGGAGCTTCTCTGATAAATATCTCGGAAACGGTTGGAGATAAATAGGTCAAATTATAAATCGTTGGATTCAGAATTAAAAAAGGAATCCTGTGATGGTTAAGAGAAATGTGTAAGTTGTAAAATAGAGAAAACCACTTTCATTTCCGCTATAACCGGAAGTTATATTAAAAAACTGAATATTCGGGAATACTACTTAAAGGTTCTCTAATGGATGTGTAGGTAAAAACATTTTTTTTATTTTGCAAAAAATGTTTTTTCGCGATAACTTTTTTACCGACCCCCGTACACAAAATTAGGGTACACCCTCGAATTCCCCTTAATTTTTACTACAATCTCATTTTTTTAATGACGATTTTATGTTAACGTGTCTCCACGTAGCACACTTTTTCCGCTTGGATGGGCCACCCTGTACCCTGCAAAATCAATGCTTACTCAGTGTGGCTTTATCGCATCCGAATGTAAGACGAAAAGGAATGCAACGTGGCCCAACGCCAACATGGTGGACAACTTACCAGTGCAACCGAAGCAAGTAGAAAATAAATCCGGCAAACGCAGTAGTCACGCGCCCAAACACATGGGCTGCATCAAACAGCAATACGAGTGACTATTTTGCAATTATTTGAGCAATATCCTACACAGTAGCGCCGTAGTTAGTGGCCACTCAAAAAATTACTCTCACTTCAAGAAGTACCGGACTTGGAATGGCAAAACCAGAACAACCGGTGTAGCACGTCACGATACCGGAAACGGGTTCAAAGGGAGAGTGGCAAAACTCCATCGGGAACCAATGGAAGGCCAACCAAACTCTGTAACCTGACAGAATAAATGGGACAATCTCAGACCTTTCCAATCATACCTCCCGAACTTATTATTGCTTGGAATATCGAGTAGCGACCACATGAACACTAAACAGCCGCCAACATCTGACAGAACTACCGCCGACGTCATGTGCAGAGGGCGGACCGGAACCAGCGCGCACAGCAGGCCGCTGCCGCCGGAACGGTACCCTCGAACGACGGGATTTCGACAGTCGCCAATGGCCGTCAACCAAAACAATACACGATCGGCACCAACACGTACCCCTCGCCGAGAGAACCATCCCAGCTGCCGCAGACTCGTCTAAGCGAAGGATCCTCCATCAGAATTGGTATGTATATTCGGTATGACCGACCCATTTCCCTAATAGTTGAGCATTTCAAGGCTAGCTCGAAATTCAACTGTGTAAACAAACCGCCGCACGAACCCCGACCAAAATATTTGCATTATTTCAGGTAAAACGATTCCAAATCCCGCAATACTCCCTCAGAACACCCAAAGGATAGTCAGTATTCGACCGAAAGCCAACAACCTTGCGAAACTTCGAGGGAAACACCCAATGGTAAGTAATCGAATTTTACACTATTTCCGATAAATAACAGTGAGATTTTTTTCCCCTAGAGACGGCTGAACGCACAAAGGGGTCCACCCAATATACCGGAGGCCAAGCAAAACTCCATAACGGGATGAATAAATTGTATTAAAAGTATAAGGCCAATTCATTCCGCACCACAATTATAACGTTTTTCGGTATCCAATGACCATTTACATGTTATTTTATATTTGCACAACTGTTTGAAATAATAACAATAGATGCATTCAGTAAAATGTGGCTTTGACTTTTACGGTTATTTTCCCCACAGCAGACGAATAAAAGCAAGGAAAATTCTGTCTTCAGGCCCTCAACAGCTAACCCGGCGCATTGGCCTCATTTCAAAAATAAATTAATAAAATTGTAACAAAGTCTTGAGAAAAATGTAAAAAAAATGTTTTTTTTTATTTGGTGCGCAATCGTGTCAATTCAATTTGCCACCCAAAGAGTGGTTTACTATTGGCTATAAAGTTTACGTAGTAATGGGAACTGAAATTAACATTCATCTCTGTCAAAAATTTTCTTATGTAATCCATACAAAATTTTATATGGTTGTAGGCAGGATGTTCAGTTGAATTAAAAATACTATAAAAACGATATGGATCCATTTGAAAAATACAAAGTTGGTTGCCATAGCAACCAGATTATGACAGCTAGAAAATTTTTAATACATCCAAAACATGCGGAAGAATATACGATGACACTTTTATTTGAATTTTTTTTTCTAAAAAGAATATTTAAAAATATATAAGCATTATTGCTGTACCTATTGATCCAAGTACGTTTCTGTAATAGTTTTGCCACGTTTAGATTCTTGCCGATAGGTGACTCGGCTGTTCGGAACCTAGATTTTGCGTTTCTGCAAGTTTATTACCCATAGGTGTCGCTCGCACACGGTTTCAAATTACGGATCAGTTTAAATAGTGTCGGTGAGTGAAGAATAATGAGAAGCGTTACCTTCATGTATAATAGCGAGTCCACAATCTCAATGCCGATTGATCCCGGTCAATTGTTTTAGAACGAATTGAAGCGGTTTCTCATCGATTATGTCGTTCTATTAGGCGTCGTCCGGGACATGGATCTCAGTATCGATAGATCCCGGTCAATTGCTTTAGGACGTCTTAATGCGGTTTCTCGTTGATAAAGTCGTTCTAAATCAATTGGCCGGGACGTAGAAATCTGGCTCAAAATCTCCGCATTAGATGCGCCTCTTGTTATAAACGCCTAGTCCGGTCCTGCCGGACCTCCTAGGTGTTTATAGTCGCCCTCGCTTCTCAAAAAATGTTACTTCTCAAAAAAATGTTCGATATTTTAAGTCCAAATTTCGCCTGGGGCAGCAAAAAAATAAGTGCTACATCGCTATTGAAGCGCCCCAGAAGCGTAAAAGCCGTTCCGCCGTTTGAGCCAACAAGTAAAAGTAAAGTCCCTATACTAAAATCGAGCAACTCTTATGCCTGGCGTAAACAATAGCACGCCAGAGCCGCATTGAGGCACGACCTTTATTTAATTTTAGTTTTACAATTGTTTACGTAAAAATATTACAGAAAAAAATTATTGGCTTAATTAAAATGGTTCAAAACATCGATGAAATTATTTGTGGCAGTGTCTAAATAGCTGAGAACAACAAGATAAAACCTCGTAAATATCTCCGAACGATTTTCAAATACATGCCAATATATTGTACACGATAAATTTGAACTACCAAATGACGATTTACCGATTGGCATGCAGTTCTGTGGTGTAGAAAATTGTCAAAAGTTAATGCGAAAAGTGCAACAAATTTCAGGTTATTTTAGATATGAGCAACCTCATGGAAAGAATTTACAGAAATGAAAATAGTCGAGTGGGTAAAGACTCGTACCTAGAAAACGTAGGTTCAAATCCCACACAATGCCTTTTCTTTTTTTTTATTACCAACGAAAATTCAGATTTTAATTTTTATTGTATTATGTTATAATAGTAAACAATAAAATCTGCATTTTTGTTGATAATAATAATAATCGTTTGGAGACATCGCTTTTTCATGCAAACGGAAAATTGAATTGCACACCCCTCTGCACGCGAGCGGCGCTTAAAATTCGCTTCTTTGGCACATTCATGGCATTTATATTCTTATATATATTTGGCATGCATTTTTGAGGCTATTTAATTTAATTTAATTGATTAAGGATGTAGAGATTAATTATTATTTAGGATGGAAGGTAGAAAAATACAGAAAATTGATCAGCTGTTATTAACATTAAATACGTTAGGATTAAATACGCCTCACCTACATTTAGAGATTTGCAGCCTCACAAGTTGCAGGTTTTTTATATGTATATATTTATTTCCATCTTCCAGTCTGACTGGAAGTGAGTATTACTTTGAAAATTATGTTTTTTTTGAAAATCTGGACATTTCAAAAATTTTACGGAAAATTTCTTGAACATTTTTCGATTTTTATTTCGTCGCAGAAAAAGGAAAAATATGATTCTTTTTGTGTAGATCAATCTCGATCAGATATTTTTGAGAGACGCGTAAGGGATGTATGAGTATATAGTATACTGATTTTTTTGTGTAAATCAAGTCAAGTCAGTCTCAAATATATTTTTGGAGGACACATAGGGGATGTAGGAGTAGGTATAGAAAAAACATGTAGGGGTGCCGTGGGTAACGACAATGGCGTCGCAAAAAATCCAAGAAAAAATCTTATTTTTTTTTGTAAATCAATCTCAATCTCAAAGATATTTTTGTGAGACGCATAGGGGATGTAGTAATATAGCAAAAAACCTGTAGGAGGTGCCGTGGCAAACGACATATGCGTCGCAAAAATAATCCAAAAATCTTCTTTTGTGTAAATCAATCTCAATTTCAAAGATATTTTTAGGAGACGCATAGGGGATGTAGTAATATAAAAAAACCTGTAGGATGTGCCGTGACAAACGACAGTGGCGTCGCAAAAAATACCAAAAATGTTAATTTTGTGTAAATCAATCTTAATCTTAAAGATATTTTTGGGAGACGCATAGGGGATGTAGTAATAGAGAAAAACCCTGTAGAAGATACCGTGACAAGCGACATTGGCATCGCAAAAAATACCAAAAATCATATTTTTGTGTAAAACATTCTTAACCTCGAAAATATTTTTGGAAGACACATAGGGGATGTTGTAATATAGAGCGAAACCTGTAGGGGTGCTGTTACAAACAACCGTTGCGTCGCAAAGAAATCCCAAAAATCTTATTTTTGTGTAAATCAATCTCAGTCTCAAAGATATTTTTGGGAGACGCATAGGGGATGTAGTAATATAGCAAAAAACCTGTAGGAGGTGCCGTGGCAAACGACATATGCGTCGCAAAAAATCCAAAAATCTTCTTTTGTGTAAATCAATCCCAATCTCAAAGATATTTTTAGGAGACGCATAGGGGATGTATTAATATAAAAAAACCTGTAAGATGTGCCGTGACAAACGACAGTGGCGTCGCAAAAAATACCAAAAATGTTAATTTTGTGTAAATCAATCTTAATCTTAAAGATATTTTTGGGAGACGCATAGGGGATGTAGTAATAGAGAAAAACCTTGTAGAAGATACCGTGACAAGCGACATTGGCATCGCAAAAAATACCAAAAATCATATTTTTGTGTAAAACATTCTTAACCTCGAAAATATTTTTGGAAGACACATAGGCGATGTTGTAATATAGAGCAAACCCTGTAGGGGTGCTGTTACAAACAACCGTGGCGCGGCGTCGCAAAGAAATCCCAAAAATCTTATTTTTGTGTAAATTAATCTCAGTCTCAAAGATATTTTTGGGAGACGCATAGGGGATGTAGTAATATAGAAAAACCTGTAGCTCGTGACAAACGACATTGGCGTCGCAAAAAATCTCAAAAATCTTATTTTTGTGTAAATCAATATTAATATCAAAGGTATTTTTGGAAGACCCATAGGGGATGTAGTAATGTAGAAAAAAAACTGTAGGGTTGCTGCGACAAACAACAGTGGCGTCGCAAAAAACCTAAAGAAAACTTTTTTGTGTAAATCAATCTCAATTTGAAATATACTTTGTGGGCACGCGTAGGTGTATTGAAAAAATCTGTAGGGATGCCGTGATAAACGACAGTGGCGTCACAAAAAATTGTAAAGAAATTCTGTTGTTTTTTAACCTGAATCTCAAAGATATTTGTGGGAAACTCGTAGGGGATGTAGGTCTATCGAAAAACCTGTATGGGTGCCGTAACAAACGACTTTGGCTTCGCAAAAAAACCCAAAGAAGAAAATTCTGAAATTGTTGTGCAAATATATCTCAAAGATTTGTGAGGGACAGATAGGGGATATAGGAGTATAGAAAAAACTTGTGGGAGTGCTGTGACAAGCGACAGTGTCATCGCAAAAAAAAATCCGCGTAGGCGTTTATAAGCCTGCCGCGGTTTCAGCGCGACGACTACTTGGCACCCTCAAGTTGGTGGCGCTCCGAGGTTCGTACTTGTTATTCCTTCACTCAACGATAGTCTTAAAGTTTCTGCGGAATATATGTCACCAAACGCATTAGCTGAATCGGTAACACGGTCGCTTTTCGCCTGGTAGCCTCTGGGTTTTAATCCCGGGGTCGTCAATTAGAAATACAGTTTTTGTTCAATTCGTCTCATCTAATATTGTGTCGAGGATACTGCAGCTCTACGTCACTGGAATCTTTTGGATGATAAAAGAAAACCGAGTGCATGCCTAATAATGTTCTGAAAGCATTCTCCAAACTTACACGACCCTGTACTAATATAGGTACATATATAGCTGTATTCCCGGAAACACGTCTGTGTATACCTATACCGTATGGAAGTTAGAATTGACGTTGGATACTACACGGTGACTTCATTGCAGGGAATAATGTTGTACACTTTTTGGCAATGACTAGACTTTATTTTTCCAGGTTCTCAGTTTTCTATACGCTAATAATTATTATTTAAATCGCTTTATTTTAATATTTTGGGAAGCAAGAAGACCCACGACTACAATCATAACGAAAAGTAGGATAAAGTCATCCTCCATTAAATTCCGACATTTTTGTATTCCAATCGAGTGACGCTAACACAGAAAACTAAGAGGACCATCTACAAGTGGACAGTGGTTTCAAAATGACACTTATTAATGATAAAAAATAATAAATAATACGTGTTGAGAAAAAATAAAAGTATTTTCTTGAAATCGGCATTAAAATGTCCCAAAATCGTCATTAAAATCACAGAAATCGTACAATAATGTAGCCCATTATTGTACGATTTTTTCTATAAGTAGGCCTTGGCGAGATGTAAACATCAAACGTCAGACGCGGAGAAATCGCCCGTCAAAAGTGACCAAATATTCAAAACCCGGCCGATAAAGGCTCATTTAACTTTTCGTACACATTGCGAAATTGTTTCCTATAGAAGCGCAATCCTTCAGTATACATATTTTAGTAAATTTGAAGATCAATAGATTTGTTGTGTAGGCTGCACAAGAAGCAGCAGTTTGGTTTTTCTGTCAGAAGGTGCCGTACGTCCTTATACTTGTACTAGGTAGAGCGATCGGTAAAGTCAAGCAACGCCGCGCGTAGTCGGTTCGTGGACGGGTCATCCCTTATTATTATTTTCTTGCCTAATAAAACATTTTTTTTTTCGATTTCAAAAAAAATATAATATGTACCTCGGCACTGAAGTTCTTTTTATGACTCATGTGGTTTATTTGCCTCGGCCAGAGGCCTCAGCAACTAAACTCCACATGAGTCATAAAAAGTTGAACTTCAGTGCCTTGGTACATAAATAACTATTTCTAGAGGTCTGAAATCTAGTATTTTTTTAGAGGCTGAAATCTAGTATAAGTGTTTTCTAGAGGCCAGAAATCTAGTATAGGGTATTAAATTGAAATGCCAACAATTTTCCTATACTATTTTTTTTACAATTTCGAAAAAGAATGCAATTTTCAGAAAAAAATTCAAATAATGTGATATTTGACAAAATGACGTGATTGATTTTGAGCACGTCATTTGTCATCTTTTTAACGCAAAAACAACTGGCAACATAAAAATTTACTTAAATAGAATAATACGAAAAATTTCCATATGATGGGGCCTTTATTGTGACACTATATGATATGCGGTAAGTAACCTTGTAAGAGAGGTAATCGAGGGTTGAGAGGAGGGGAAATAAACAACTCTAACGATGTTTGACCCTAGCAAAGACTTCGTGCCCCATGAATTGCTTCTGAGAAAGCTTGAGCGTTATTGTGTTAGAGGGTTGTCGCCTGACTTAATTGGTCTTATCCACAGGGTAGGTTAATAAAATATGTTAGTGATTCCCTGAATATATTTGAATATATCTAACATTTACCACCTATTCCTAAATAATGTACGCAGACTTTTAAATGCCCACAAATATCGTCATATTTCACTGGGTTTGAAATAATAAGAACTATAGTATAAATTAAATATTTAATAATGACATACCGAAAAGCTTGCTGTGAATTGGTGAAGGGTAGAAAATGACACATCAGGATACTTTTGGCACCAGCAGTATGTAGGTAAATTCCAAGAGAGCAAAGCACAAAAGGAAAACAAACACGGTTTCAGTAATAATCGTTTTTATTTTAGTATATTTTTCCGGCGCCTATGATCTATTAAATTTCTTTTAGCGTGAAGTAATGTAAATAAGCTATGGAGGCAATTACCCATTTTGTCAACGATCTAGTTTTAAACACGAGCCGGAACATGTAAACAGTGTAAAGGTGGCCTGAGTTACATTCGATGTGGGCATCATAAAACATCGAGCAAGCGGCGTCGGTCTGTTTACAGCGTCGCGGCGCTAACGGCTGACGCAGATGTCGCTTTTTATAAACAAACGCACGACTGCCATTAACACGTTCTGTGTGAATCTACAGCGCCTGTGAGGCTCCAACTGGGGACAATTTATGCATTAAAATTCATAGATAGTCTAGGGAACTAAGAAAAATCGGATGTGGATAGGTACATATTTATGATTTAGTGTACATTTAGTATATTTAGTGCATTTTTTTAATTTGTTTCCCAAACTATACTTCAATCCACTTGGTGATGTGTATTTTTGGAGAAAATGTTCTACAGGTGATTTTATGGGGGGGAGGGGGTCTTTTTGAAAAGTTATTTCAGTCTTAAGAGGGACCAAAAATTTTATTTTGTTCTTTTCTTCAATATGGGTGAATCTAGGAAATTGAATTTTGGGATACATTAAAACAAGTTGGAAAACACTTTACGGTAGGATTACTTTATTTGCACCATCTGCACCCTTAGACGTAGAAACCCGAAACACCTATTCGTCTTTTACAGAACTTTTTTGTAAGTAAGTTTATTTAAAAATAAATCTGCAGCCCAATTCGAAGTGTTTCAATACTTCAGTCTCATCCTCAAACACACGTAAATGTCTAAAGAATAACAACGATCTATAATATAGGTGTATCAAAGATATAATGTATACGCACTGTAGGTAGGTACGTATATTTATGTCCACGGGTTGAACTAATAGGTACATTGAAAAAACATCTTCACCCTAATGTTGATCTGCAAGTATGCATATTATCTTAATAGTATATTTCGTGACCCAAAATTGATTTTTAAAGTACAAAGTGGTTGGGATTCGGGGTCGTAAAAAAAGGGCAGCGTAAATTTAAATCATCTCTTCACCAACGTTTTGGCTGATATACAATCATCTACAGGGTTCTAAAATTTACAAGATACATAGTAAAACGAGAAAATAAAAACATTATCAAAACAACAAAAGTTTGGCAATTTAAAATGTATGTACGTAATAAGTTTAATAAAAACATAAATAGCAATAGACAAAAGACTTACCAAGATATTCTTTTACTTGTCACAATTAAACAATAATAATAGACAGGACTAAAGTAGATATTAAAGCTAGACAAACTAATCAAGTATATGAGTTTTATTTTATTATTTGTCTTGAAAGCGAAAAGCAAATTGACTCTGAAACGTTCTACACATGAATGAGGATAAAAAGGGAAGAACCGCAAAAGAAACAAAAACACTAAAGCAGTAGGAGAAAAAAATTATTGCAGTATACGAGGCGTATACCATTCTGAAAATAATTGTTAATGTAAAAGTTGAAAGATTAGCGTTTAGGTAATTTGTTTTTGTTTAACAGATTAAAATATGCACTATTAAGCTTGTCTATATCTTTTCTAGTATTGATACTGTTGGACCCCCTGATACAAATCATCTCCTGAAAAAGTCTACTGTTGTTTTGGGTACCTAAAATGGTGGTATCTTCGAATTTAAATCTGTGGTTGGTTTGACGGCAATGTTCAACTAGTGCAGTTGGATTTACTATATTTAATTTTTTTTTGTATCTATCAGGTGTTCATTTATTCTAATTTTTAAGTATCTGCCTGTCTAGCCTACATAGCATTTGGGACAATCAGCACATGGAATTTTGTAAACAACGTTAGATTTTAATTCACTAGGTGTTTTAGATTTTGTTTTAGTAAATATTTTTTTCTTTATAGTATTGTCATTGCTGTAGGCTATAGATGAGTTGTCTGTGGATATAGGTACATTTGCCCAGTCTTTCAGAGAATTTTGGAATATAGAGAATCCTTGTATAAATCTTTTTGTTTGTGGACACATTTTCATCGAAAATAATCCTGTTTATTAGAGAAGGCGGGTATCTATTTTTTAATAGAAATATTTTAATTAACCCTAGGTTTTTTGGTGGAACTCTGCAGAAGAAATTTTTAAGGCACGTTGTTATAATATTAATTTTTTGTTTAAATGCATGGTTGGAGTGGAAATTAATGAATCTCTCCGAAGACGTAAGTTTATGATACTGTTGAATCATATAATATATGTTGATGTTGGTCAATTTACATTAAAATTTGATTCAATTTTAAATACTTTTTAATGTCTCAAATCTGACAAATTTTTTATTATTATTATTTTTGTTTCTATGATAATTATAAACTACAGGATATCAAAAATAAACATTGTTGTTGCTACAGATACCAATCAACTTTTACTGTGTTATTGTTATCAGTGTTTTGATCTGATGATCTTGGTATCCAAAAAAGAAATAATGCTATAATTTTGTTCTAATTCGAATCCGAATCCCAACCACTTTGTACTTATGCATATTATATTTAACCTGTTTGGCATCTGTAAAACATGCATGACTGTGATTATTAATATGGTTCCTAGAAAAAACTGCTAGGAAGTAAATATTCAATATTTCGACCATTGAAAATAAAATTCTCTCATCAAACAACTTGAAATTTTACAGTTAAAATCAAGATATATAAAATCCATTGCTCCAAGCGAATCGATCATATTTAACCGAGTAAGGGATTCTGTTCGGAAAGACTCGATCACTTTATTCGGTAGGCGCATCCAGCACTCCAAAAATGTGTACTACAAAACATAAACAATTTCTAGTATAATATACTAGAAATATACTATATACCTATTATATAAATAATGGAATAATTGTTAAATATCACGTAGTCAGGTTATTCAATCAAGTTGTGTTCTTCTCTTCCTTGTAATAATTTTATTACTCAGAAGTTGTCGTTTAAAAGCTCCTAAACTTCAAAGTTTGCATAACAAAAAACCTTAAATATCTTACTTTACACTTGAGCATCTCTTTTGTTGATCAGGAGTCTTGCTTGGTTGACATTCAACTACCAAGCAGCGGCAAAGACCCTATACGGCACTTTGTAACTCCTTAACCCTCTACAAGAGGTGATAATGGTGCTTTGAGCAGATGCTAGTTTTTGTCGTATGATGTTACGCCTATGTAGTCGTAACAATGTAATTTTTGCCATTATTAAATACAGTTTTTTATGTCGGGTCATTTAGTGAATTTTCCAAAACAATGGCAAAAATAGTTGATAAAGTAATTTTTATGAAAGAAAAAAATTGTTTAACTGATATTTTCTATTGTTTTTAATCTCTGGCGTAATACTCCTTAACAACAACTTAAAGGCTTTTATACGAATTAATGTTGTAAACTAGATGCATACAACATGTTATATCCATGTTGTACTGCTGTAATAGAGCCGGAAAACTTTTTGGATATAGGGCTCTTTTTAAGGCATGGAGGAAAACTTCTATCTCTATTTAGATATACCTATGAGTATTTTAACATAGGTACTTGGAAAATAATGCTGTTTAGTTATTATTGCCCTACCACATTGAAACCCTACCCTGAAAGGATGGTTTCTGGTCTTACCTGCCTCCCTTGTTGCATATTAATAGGTCCTAATTATTGTATAGAGTTCATGTGTTCCCAAGGAAGAATTTTGACGTTGCAGATAAATTTGGATATGTAGTCACGTGTCTGTTCTTCCTTATGTGAACATATTACTATATGTAGTAGCAGTATCATATTTATTTAGCTCTCTCTATAGGCTTCAATACAAAATTATGGTAGGTACAATACCTACCCTTTGTTTTTCTTCATTTCTATTTTTTATAAATGTTTTCGCAATTCACTTTTAAAATTTTGAATTTTTGTTTCATTTCTTAAATCTTGATTTGTGTAAAAATAGAATCAATGTGTCATACACGGAGGTAAATCTTATCTGTTCCCAACAAATATATTTAAAAAAAAACACGTGGAGTCCATATTGTGTACCCTCAGAGGACGAGATTTTTTCGCCTTTTTATATAAGTACCTTAGGTAATATGTATATATTAGAAATTTTCTGTTCCCAACAATTTGGACGTGCAATCGTGTGCCTGCTCCCCCCCCCCCCCTTTGTTACCATATAATAATGTATATAAAGCACTGACAGAGGGTGTTTACTATATATTTTAAAATGCTTTACTAAATTATTGAAAAAATGTCATTTATAAATTGAAAAAGATCTACAAAGGGCTAATTATAGATGCATATAATATAGCTGCGTATACCTATAAAATATTACCATTAAGCAAATGTGGAGTACTTGTGTTCTCCAAAGGGGGGAAATTGATGTGCAGTCATGACGTGCCTGCTTCCCCCTTTTTTACCATATTACTTCCTCCGTGCGATCCAGCTACAATTTGTGTTAATTAAATGTTCCATCATATGTTTCACTTAGGTACTAAGTTATGCTGCGGCTAACCTAACACACCTTGTATAAACGTTTACATTTTTCGTTCGAAGCGGTTTTAGCGGCGAAAATCCGACGGAAATCGCGAAGGGGTTGCGACACGTGCGTTGGCACTCGTACAAAATAAAACACTGAATATTGTAGCGAGCTTAGATAATGCGGCGGTTGGAAAAAAACACCTTCTCTTTTAACGTTTGTAGGCAGTTGAAGCAACTACGTGTGTTATTTGTAATTGAGGATGAGACTAAGGTATAATAATAATTTCCTTATTTAAAAATTTCGTTTATTTGTTTTTAAGAAAAAATATAATTCGTTTCAAAGAGAAATATGCAAAGAACTTAAATAGTTTAAATATTAGTAAAAAGTTTGGGTTGACATCTCTCATTCGGCCGCAACCTCTTGGCAGCCAGGCATAAACAGGTGTATTTTTGTTATAAAAATTTTTTTTTTTATTTAAAGCTACCGAACGAATTCAAGTGAAATTCTGCATGTGATGGTTGAGGGCCAGTAGAAGTGCGTGTAGAAGTTCAAGGACATCATTTTTCATATTTTTGAAGATGCAAATGTGACGGCAGAAAAGTTAATTCCAAATTATAATAATTAAATATATAATAATTAAATTATTACTAATACTTAGTACCATTTAAAAACATACCATAAGTTTGCTTTTTCTCACTTTTTGAGGGGGCGTACAAATTCTAGAATGACCATTAGAAAGGTCCTGTTATTATTTTTCGCAAAAATGAAAATGTAATAGAACCAAGTAGTCAATTTTACGTGTAGACCCCAGTACATACTCTTATTTTTCTTTCTACTTCATTGATTTTACTTCAAAGCATATCAAGAACTTGACGAAATTTTCTAATCGAAATGTTTTGTAATAAATGGCAAACTTAGAGAGATGTGTGCAGCAACAACGAGCTATAAGAACTTGAGAACTGGAAGGTACACAGCGTGGTCATTTAAGTGTGCAACATAGGGGATTTTTTTTATTAATTGCACAACCAAAATACAGATATCGTCGAAAGTTAATACATATTCGATAATCATATTAGGTGCACTTAGAATGGTTAAACAGCATACAGGGTAGGTAACAAAATGTAAAAATTGTACAAGAGTAAAGTACCCTCATTTCAGAAAATTCAGCAAAATGTTATTAAGAAAAGTTGTTTAGAATTGAAAGCTATGCCTAAATACCAAAACATGGTCTCCTAAGAAAAAAAATCGTCAATTATTCTCCAGTTTCTTAATAAATATTTAAGATAAAAATTTTGCACCTTAAATGAGAATTTTTAATATACACATTATCATTACTAATGTTTTACATGGTTCAGAAGAATTTTTGCGAAATTTTAAAGTTTGTGATTCCCTAAAAAAATTAAAAATCTAAGATAATTTTACAAATATGCTTGAATTTGAACAAATTTATGCGAAATTGATTTAGTTTTGATTAATTTATTAAAGTGTTTAGGGTGAATATTAAAAAAAAATTGTGAAAAAGTTCTTAGTAGGCCATGTTTTGGGATTGGGCATAACTTTTAATTCTAGACATTTGCGGAATTTGCTGAAATAAGGGTACTTTACTCTTGTATTTTTTTTATTTTTGACCTACCCTGTATGCTGTTTGACTTGCAACCATTCTAAGTCCACCTAATAAAAAAAATCCCATATGTTGCACACTTAAGTGACCACACTGTACATATTGAGAACTATTTAATGAAAACACAAAGCTTTTTTGTAGCCCAAGATAATGTAGAGGTTATGCTAATTGGAATAGGGGCTAAAGTATCTCGGGAAAACAATTTTTACTCTTTACGCGGTAAAGACTAAAAAATCTTTTCCTGAGATACTTTAGAACCTATTCAAATTAGCATCACCTCGGAAACTATCGGAAAGTTAAATGGGTAAAGAATTACAGTTTTGTGGGCCCAACTTAACGCGCCTTGTGAATTTCTGAAAAAAGTCTAGCTTCGTTATTTCTGACTTTAGATAAAAAGTATAAATACCAAAGCAGAAGGGAATTGTGTGCCCAATGCGGTTATCATGTCCTACATTCCGTGACAGCTGCCATTTTCGAGATATGACACAAACTTGTGTTTTTTAAATAGAATAGGTATTTGTCATTTAGTGATGGTCAAGTTTGGTTTGATTTTAACATTTTATGATGCAGAGATATCATTTGGAACGTGAAACTATTTCACGTACTATTGGCACGTTGGAGGCTGGAATTTCATAAAGGGATGTCGTAGAAACTCTTAACACATCTAAGAGTGTTATTAGTCGTTTATGGATAAGAAACCGAGAAAGAGGAGAACGGCATACAGGCCGTACAAGGGTAAGTACCCCATTTCAGAACAGATTTCTAGGATTGCTACCCTTGCGAGAGCGCAGTATCACTGTGTCGCGATTGGTTATTCAGCTGCACAATACTCACAATGCACGGGTTGTAAGATTTCCAGCATTATCACGAGAAAATCGCACAACCATATCACAATGTGTACAAGAACATTATTTAAATTTGCAGCAGCAGGAATGGAGGAATTTTATTTTCTGATGATTCCCGATTTGCACTTCGGCCAGGTTCAAGGAGGCATCGCATGCAGAGGAGTCCTGGAAATGCAGAACGCCTTGCAGCTGTTCGAGCGGTTCACACCTTTCAAGGAGTTACGATCATGGCATGGGGCGGTATCAACATCGGAGGAAGAACTAATCTCATTTGGGTGGAGCGGCATCTGAATGCCAATGAGTATAAAAACATTATTCTTCGGCCTGTTGTGGTAGTTAGGGCGTCAGGACAGTGACATCACGGCAGTGACATCACGTCCTCGACTGCTACGTGGTAGATGTTTATTTCCGACAGGTGGGTACAATTATTTTGACCTCGTGACACCGAGAGGTTATTTACCTAAAGTTAAGGAGTGTTATGACATGTTCAGCTCCCCTTCTCTACCACTAGGTTTGGATATATGGTGGTTCGTTCTAGCCGAAGAACTCAGTTTAGTTTGAAAGCAGACAAAATGGATCTACAAGCAAACAACAAAGTGACGTGCCTTATTCACAAATCACCAACTTGGCTGAATTACCACAAGACGTACCATTGAAAATATATTCCGGCAAGTTGGTGAAGACGAAATTGGGTGAATGCGTCTTACTGGAACTAGAGGAGAATGTTGTATTCCTACCGCATAGAGTCACGGCAGTATTCAAGTCACACATGGAGACCTTTTTATCAGAAAGATATTTCCTCGCGTTTAAGGGACAACTCTACACCGGGAAACATCATCCAGCGAATCAGTTTGAGATTGTAAAAAATAAAAATATTTAATCGTATATATTTTTTTGTTTATTTAACCTAAACCAAATAAATTACAAAAATATATAAATACATTATAGTTAGATAGAGTCAACTTCAGTTAAGTGTTGTCATTCACTGGAGAAGGGTTATTTAACTCGCTAATAAATAAATTACCAATGGAGTTGCCCATTCCCGGATGTCAGTATTGTGGACCTGGTACCAGACTACAAAAAAACATTAGCAAGGGGTGTAATCAATAAATTAGATGTTGCAAAAAACACGATAGGTATATGTAGCTTAGTCAAAAACCGGGTTGTTGGAAGATCGACATAAGGATGACTTGGAATTAAAAAATCAAGCTTGGGAAAGAGTTAAAAGCAAAAACGTATAAGTTGATGAAAAAGCCGCTGCTTGGTTTGTAACAACAACAATGAACTCTAAGCGAAAGTTGGGCATGGGTCTAAAAAAGCGCCGCAACTCGTTCAGGCGAGATATAATAAGAAAAGTTAAAAGATCATTGAAAAAATCATTTAACAACAATCATCTGAATAACGTCAAGGAGTTAAGATTTTATTCAACAACGAGTTCCATCAAAAATGTAATGAAATAAATTGTGGTCACCTGTCTTGAATTTCTCTATAAAAATCAAAGGTTAGCTTAGCCCATTAGTGCATGTGATCCGATAAATCGGATGTCGCATAAACCTTATGACGTCAGTTTTGTGACAGATTTTAGTGGAACGTTTCAGGTGTAGACTTCTTATTTGTTCAGTTTTTACAGTTTAATAAATACCTAAAATAAGTTAAAAGTGCACTAAAAGGAACATGGATCCATCGCTTTACTCAACGAGATGACAAGGGTACGTATTTTCCATTTTATTTTATTTTTTTGACAATGTCAGCCTCAAAATTACTGAAATTTGTATATAAATATAGTAAACCACTTGACATTGACATGATCCAGTAGTAATCTGATCGTAAACTTAATTATTTTGTAAATATGGTCTTCTAAATTGGAAATCCGATATATCGGTTTGTATGCTTTATAGCCAACTTTTTCCATAGGCGAGCAGTCAAAGATAAATTGATATTTTTTTATTTAT
Organism: Pseudeuparius sepicola; assembly: GCA_963920635.1. Classification (NCBI taxonomy): domain Eukaryota; kingdom Metazoa; phylum Arthropoda; class Insecta; order Coleoptera; family Anthribidae; genus Pseudeuparius; species Pseudeuparius sepicola. The sequence continues at coordinate 29,130,163 of OY987305.1, forward strand.
ATTTATATTAAGTCCTATGTGCCATGTTTTTATTTATTATAATCTTTTCAGATTATCCCTTGCACAACTTTTAGAGGAAATTGAGAGAGAGGATTTGGATAGTGCAATAGATATCTATGCTACACCACCTATGGAAGGTGACGATACTGACTGTGATTCGGACACACCGAGTGTGAACACGCAATAATAGGGAAACAGAATGATGACTCTAAAGCTAGTGACGAAGAACCAATCTCTACGTTTGTTTTACCTGGACAATGCAGTTCAAGATATGACATGCTATTATTCAGAGCATAATCCACAGCTACCTTCTAAGAAAATGCGACCTGCAAAAAGCATTAAATCTAAAAAAAGTATGACTGTGACAAAATGGGAAAAAAGTTCGCCGAAATTTGATCTGAGTACAATATGTGAAGAAAAACCGCCATCTGGAAAAAGCCAGCATGGCAAAAACTCCAATGGAATTTTTTCAACTTTTTTTCACAGGAGATTTGATGTTAAAAATCTTAAATGAGACAAATAAATATGGTCTCCAAAAAAATAATCATGTCAATGTAAAAACTGATGAACTATACTCTTTTCTTGGAAGACTTCTTTTATCTGGTTACGCAAAGTATCCGAACAAACCAATGTATTGGTCGACCCAAGATGAAGTCCCAAAAATTTTACAAAATAGTATAAGACTCAATCGTTTTGAATCAATATTGAGAAGTTTTCATTTGAATGACAATACCGTTATTGACAAAGAAGATAGATTGTATAAGCTAAGGCCGTTGATAACTCATCTAAACCAGAATATCCGAAAGCACGGCGGATTGAAGGAAAATATCTCAATAGATGAATCGATGATATGATATTACGACGACATTAGGGAATGCAATATATAAAAGGAAAGCCAATGAGATTTCGATTCAAAAATAGGGCGTTATGTAACAATGATGGATACTTGGTGTCATTTGATATAAATATATGCCATAGGATACTGGGTTGGGATTCTGTTCTTTATATAAAGAATACCTCAATTTCACATTTAAGTTAGCAGCCAAGTATTCTTTTTCAGTGGGCCTACGACTGTTATGGCTTTCATAGTGAGGAAACGAATTTATGTTCTAACAATTCACATACTTTATAAAACCTTCCGTAATATGAAATGTTTTTTTAAAACATGATTTACATTTATATATGTCTTAGGGCGTAATACGTCATTTCGCGGAAAGCCTAGTCATCACAGGTATTGCCGGCAAAAGCTGTAATAAAATAACTACTACCTCGTTTGACTCAAATTATGCGCCATTTCAGGGATTGCCCTTGCCCTTGTCAGTCAAACAGAGTAATCGGTCGAACCATTGAACGTTACAGCGTCTGACTGCCGTTTGTTCAGTCATTTGTTGAAAATTTGTAGAATTTGACTGAACAAACGGCAGTCAGACGCTGTAACGGCCGATTACTCTGTTTGACTAACAAGGGCAAGGGCAACCCTTGAAATGACGCAAAATTTGAGTCAAACAAGGTAATAGTTATTTTATTACAGCCTTTGCCGGCAATACGTGTAATGACTAGACATTCCGCGAAATGACGTATTACGCCCGATGCCTACGACATATACATATACATTTATAGTCTTCAATTCTCTGTTAATTTTCAAATGATAGATATTAGTACTAGGTCAATTCCTTAGAGATCCACCTTCGAGTCGTAATCTCTGTGTTGTTTTAGGCTTAGAAATTATGAGCCCAGAAATGTAATCTGCTCTTCTGTCTCTACTATTCATTGACCAAAATGCATCAAAGATTTTCTTACTACATTTTCAAATTTAATTTGACACATCATACGACAGTTTGGAAGCAACTCCTTGCACCGTTTTTCACATATTAATTTTCTTTTTTCAGGAACATACGACTTTCCTGTATTTCTCTTGTCTTTTCTTCCTATACGTATTTTTCTAGACCGCTTTTTTGGTACTTCAAAAACTTTGTCTTCTACAGTATCTTTATTGTGTTGAACTGGAATATTTTCATTAAATATGTTTTTTAGTTTTTTAGAATTGACATTCGGAACGTAATCAGGATCATTTAACTCATCATCTCCAAAGAATGGATCTTCTAGATCAGTTTGCCTCGCAGCAGCTATTTTTCCTGTAAAGAAATAATTTATTTTGGAGGCCAAATAAGTAGATTTATCAATATATTTTAGTATGTGTTGAGTTCCTATGTATATTTTAGAAAAATCCTTAAACATATACTTACCATTATCCTGCACAATATTATATTCGAAATCGGCATAAGTATTATGTTCTGGTTCCACATTATTTGAATGGGCTTGCAGCGCAGCCAACGAAAAATACCGGCCGTGGCGCGGCGCGAACTCACGTGACATTAGGAGTTCTAGCATTGCATACGTTTACCATTGCTACACTTGTAAAATAGTGTAGGGAAAATGAAATACATTGGAATTATTGTAAATATTTTATTATTTTATTTGGATAAATTTATGCACTCACGGCTAAAAAATATTAACAACAAATACCTAACCTAACCTAAATGAGCACTCCAAGAGCAACGAACCGCAATTTTCTAGAGTTTCACAGGCCAGAACCTCAGTTAGAGCAGTACTAGTAGAGCCTTGTAGAATATCATGATTCTGATCCAGTGTTGCACTAATGCCCTCATTCATACTACTATTCAGCCGTTTCTAAGATAATGTAACCTCTTGACAACATTATTAATAACGTAATAAAATTAATTTACTCGACACAAAGACACGAAACTTTTACCAAAATTTCCAATGCAGCCCGGACTACAGACGATAAAATACTAAACCTAATTCTATGTTTGTCATGGCAAAAAATGCTTAAGTCCATTTACGGCAATAAAAACAAAATATTGTATTTATCCTACAGTTTTTTGCTTAACTGCCCTAAGTGTATTTAAGATGCTACTTAGAAAATATACTATTGGTGCAGATTGGGCACAACTGCTTATGTCAACTTAGGCGATTTTGTCGGAACAGAAAATAAAATAATTTTGCGAGAGAAACTTCTTACATAGACATAGGAACGTTTCCTCCTATTATTATAAAGAGTTTTTACATAAGTACACTTAGTGGTCCAGATCAAACCAAAAATAAAGATAGGCAGTGTTTCCCAATCAAAATTTATTTTTACCGGTAACTCATTGACTTCAGAGCTTTTACACATCGAAAGTATGCACATTTTTTATTGTGAGTATAAGCTAAGCCCATTTTCGCAAAAAAAATGACTTAAGCACTTTTACCCTGTCACCACAGTATTATCAAACCTCAACAGAAAGAAAAAGGCTCTTCGGTAGTATAGTAATCAGTGTCCCCGCCTGTGACTTGGGAGACTCGGGTTCGATTCTCGGCCAGAGAAACAAGGTGACAGCCCTAAAAACATTTTTTCTAAACAATGAACCATAGGAGGAGGCATCGGTAGCCGGTCGAGTTGGCCGAGCTCGACTTTCATGCCGTCGGCTGCAGGTTCGATTCCTGGCTCTGTCACAGTGCCTTGGAAACAAAGTGTTTATGCATGTATAGGCCAACAGAGTCTATAAGAACCGAAAATAAAATGCAATTTCAACAAGTTCGCATATATAACGAGCTTAAAAATGACAAATTTTAAAAATCGCTTTGTAGGTATCTCAAAAACGATGGAAGCCATGAAAATTCTATTTACGGTACTTTTCATTTTATGAAAAAGTAGACGGTATCTCAAAAACTAAGGAAGCCATGAAAATTCTATTTACGGTACTTTTCATTTTATGAAAAAGTAGACGTCCCGAAAACCGCCCATCTCTAAAATAACCCACAAAATTTTCCACGTTACAGTTAAGAACCAATGGCTTTGGACAAGATAATTGGGCGTATGTTAAGATATAGCTTATGTCAGTAATTTGACAATAATCAATATTTAAGATAGATTTTCCAAGAGTAATATTTTAATAAGTATGATGAGGTTTTTGCTTTTGCTCGTGATTGAGATAACTAAGCAAAGAAACAGCATCATACGTGAACGACTTCCGAAACATAGCTATGTTATGAATTGACATAGTGAGAACGGCATGCGGTGCCTTAAATTAGGCACGGTATCTTAAAATTAGGCAAAGTTATATAAAAATAGGCGTGACGTTCTAAAAGTTAGAGATATGTGCGTTTTGCTGTCCCCCGAAATTCAAAGATCTACCTATTAATCTATATAGGTATAGTATTGCTAAAGTCAGTTGAAACAGTATAAAACTCTAAGTGGTTCATCGAAGGAATATAGGACAACATAGGGCGTCACATAAACGAAAAAACGATAAAAATGGATATGGGAAAAGCGAAAAGCTACAATGACATGATTTATAAAAAAGTGTATAAAAACAACTTACGTTTAATACTAGATAAGAGAGTTGTTAACCTAGGGACGAAGGTGTACATCTTACGACTACTTTAGGTCAATAGATAAAAGACTTAAGTTTCTTTTATATTACTTCATATTTTTAAATTGTCGACATGAACAATATAGGTACCCAGACGACCAAATAATACTAAATAAACTAAATATTACAAATGTCATCCCAATGGATGTGCCAGAAGCAAACCTCTAGATATTGGAAACATGGACTTTGCCCTTATCATGTGTTATATCTCTCGGCTCGATCAAAATAGAGGTTGCAAGATTTAGGTGCATTGCATATAAGTCAGTTTATTAAATTTGAACATTTTATGATAGTTAGAAATCTATAATGACAGTCCAGCATATATTCTCCAGGTTTTGTAACCTATAATTAACTGCGAATAATGTAGATAATTTATTTAGCAACAAATATCAATATAATAATTATATCTAACTTATACCGTTCCCATACAAATAACATCCGACCTGACCTGACGAGCTTTTGACTTGACGGCATTTGATTGAAAATGAAATGCCTATAAATCTTCTGGTTTACTTCTGGCGCATAAAGACGCTATTAAAGAAAAAACATATTAAGGTTATGATAAACTTTCTGTAACATTTTCAAACAACTGTACCCTCACAGACACACTACACTACATATTCATAATTTAAAATTACAATTAGCCGTGAATCAAAAAGGTTAAATTATGGTGAGTTATGATCTGTTCTCCTATTAAACTTAACACACAACATGGTAGGTATCTAGAGGCTACCTAAATTATTTAAGGAAGAATATTGCAATTAAAATTTAATAGATTAATAATGTTAGAAATCGGAATTTTCTAGTTATTCCCAGACACAAAACAAACCAAAATAAGCACTCACAGCTTCACTCACAACGCAGGGATAATATAACTCGTTAACAACCTCATTTGTATTTGTCAAAAAGTGACAGCTTTTTTAAATAATTAAAGTATCAAGTTTGAATTCATAAAAAGAAAGCGACATCTCGGGTGCAATTACAGTAACTTAAAAACGACATTTGTTAATTAATTTAACAAATTTTACAAACCGAAAACATTCAATGGCAGATAATGCCAACTTAGAATAACATTTTGATACTTCGATACTTCCTACAGTAGCAAATGAAATATGGAGCAAAAAAATGCTGACAAATGCTGACAAGCGATATTGTAAACATTTTCGTTCATCGGCCAGTGGATCAATCGGTTTTCTGGCCGCCAATTGGATCACCAACTAGCTACTAGCTGGCTGAACTAAGGACATATAGGTCGAAGCAGGATCTCAGTTGTTTATTCAGTCTAGCGGGTAGGGATGCGTCCTACTAGGAAGCTGGAGAATGGGCAATAGATCTCCTGGCCTGCCCTACGAGAGTCTCTGGCGACCTATCACGAAATGTTGGTGCCGAGCGATTCGACATGTATCAATAATTTACTATATCTCATGAAAATATTAAAAGTTATCACAACTAGCACCAAAGTAACCGTAACTTGGGCAGGAACCTAGAATGAGTAACAATTATACCAGAGGGCTAATACCCCTACCGGCATTGAACTACACCATTGGTTCTTGATTTTCGTTGTGAATAAACATTGCAGATCAAAGTTCCCTCCTTCACCAACGTAACATCAAAGATATTGCTATCTTTGTTGGGACATGTCCTGACAATCATCCCCATTGGTGTAGTTCAATGCCGGTAGGGGTATTAGCCCTCTGAGTAGTTGTTTCTGTTGGTTCTATCTTTTGAATCTATCCACTCTGGATTTTGCCTACGTCCATCTGATGATTCCCAAAGAGGATGAAACCGGTAATGGGCTGGCTGGGATCATTGTGCCTGCAGATGATTGTCAGGACATGTCCCAACAAAGATAGCAATATCTTTGATGTTACGTTGGTGATTAAAATTTGGGTTTATATTGGGTTTATATTCATATTACGTTACGGGTTGCGAGGTGGTTGACTAGGGCGATTGGTTGGTTGTTTATTTATTTGATAAACACAAGGCAGATTCAAGATAAGACATAGGGTAATACAAAGAAACCTGCTGTAAAAGGTCATTAAGTGATAAACTTAATGGTCCTAAGATTCTGAATGCTTTTGTACTGTCATTGTTAATTGTGTTAATAAAATTACGTTGCGACGATCGCAGTATTTTTGAAGTAATTTTTAATTTTAGATACGATATGAGTGTTAATTATATATACAGTTGTGTTGCATCACCTTGTTGAGCGAAAAAACATTTAAATTATCTACTCAATTTATAATCGTTGTCCCTTGATTTATATTCTGGAAGAGTGTTGCAAAAGTTTTTATTGTCGGAATTTGTTAAAAAGCATTTTTTGAAAGTTTTCTTGATATTTAGAAGTTGAGGGTTGAGAAATTAAAATTTGAGATTTTTTCAATATTAGATAAATTTCTAGAATATGGTATGAAACGGAATTTTTGTATGGAAGTGAGCTTTTGGAGTAATAGAAAAATCAGCCAAATTTTTTAATAATGTACCTTCGGGATAATCAAAACTCATGAGAAAATGGAAGTAAACTTACAGTACAATAAGAATCGCTATGCTATGATAATTGTAAAAAATAGCAAAAATTTCAAAAACGCCCTGTATCTCCTAAAGTATTGGAGATATCAGAGATCTGTTTTGAGCATCGTAAATATCTCAAAAAATTAACTGAACACCTACCTTGTTTTTTTCTATCTATACAAATAACGCAGATACCCCATAAAACCATCGAAAATGACTCAGTCTGTACATGAATTGTTTGGACCAGTCTATATAATATTACCTATTTTTAATTCTGGGATGTCACGTGATGAAGTCACGTTTTGGCTTTGGTATCTTTTTTATTAATTACGTGTATGCATTTCTTTAACGTACCAGTTGTTTTCCCTACCCTGTATATAAATTTTTTGACCAACCAGTATCTAACTTATTTCTAATTCTGCGACATCACGTGATGACATGATTAAGGTTTTTCAGCTTTGGAATGTTTTGATTTACCTGGTTATATGAATTGTTATTGACCTGTACATTACTTAACTCTATGACGTCACCGAGATTGTAGCTTACACTCTTTTAGGAAATACTTGAGTGGTTAGCATGCCAAACTTGTAAACGTGATGGTTCGAATCCTGGAACTGGAAGAATTTTTATGAACTACAATATTGCTTCTGTGACTGAATGCTCGCGGGATGCTTCTCTACATCATGGAGAAATGTATTATAATATATTATACTACAAAAAGTGTTCTAAAATACATGTTATATTACCTATATACCTACCACTTCTACGGTACAAAATCTAGGTATAAAAAATCTTTGGGCATGGTCTGCGTTTTGTAATAAAATATCATTAGCGAATTGAAATGAAGAACTCTATAATCAAAAATTCCAATTAAACTGAAAAAGTAATTAAGCAATATTCACTTTCTTTGTCACTTCTCGTTGAAATAATCGTGATGAAGTTTAATTTCGCACGTAATATAAACCAAGGAAACTTTCTGATTGGTTTTCTAATTATGGCATCAATTTTAATTGGTAGACTTAAGCGGACGTTGCCACCACTTCAGACCCTTTCTTGTATAGTCTATAGATTTACCCTCGCGACGAACCAGTGGTGTATCCCGATCTTTCTGACAAAGTTTATTCGAAGGATTATTTAAACACGACTTACATGAGATACTGATTGTTTCGAATCGTGAAAATACTCTAAATCACAATAAAGTTAAATTTACACAATGCCTAAAATTATGTTCTAAGATCGTTTATTATTATTATTATAAAGTATTCACATTCCTTCTACGGGCAACATTTACTAGGATGCAGGCATCCTAGGTACCAAATGGGACACGTGTCAGGTCCTAGGTGACGTTGACGTTGGATGTTCCCGCACTCTCCATGAATTTCTGGAGAGCCCGGGCAAGTAATACCGCTTTCGGCGTGGATCTGAAAGACTTTCAATTAGACCCAGCTTTTTGGCAATTTTCAGTTTTTGGTTTAACAGCAGTAGTTGACACGATGATAATAACCGTCTCGATGCTCTCCATTACCCATTGTGTCCGTATTCCTTCTTACACGTATAGGCTGTCGTCGTTTTTTGGGATGGTCACATAAGAGTTGTCTTCCTAGAAATGTTACCAATTATAACTTTCGTATAGACAAACTCGTTAGTCTCTCAGAACTGTATGATCCCACTATATATTGTAGTAGAGGTTTTCACAAAAACAGGCTCCGACGTGTAGATGTAATATGCGACTTGCTCTGACTGCATAAACAGTACCTAGTTTTTCCGCCAAGTCCCGGCACAATATCTTGGCAACCAAATCATGCCGTTCCTTATATTCTGCTGATGCGAACGTAACAGGAGTTTGGATTGTCTGTGAAGTTTGGCACCCATATCTACATTTATTTGTTCACTATAAAAAAAATCTTAAGGTAATTACGAGTTGATACAACCTGATCTTGTATGGCCAGCAGGAAACTTTCCGTTTTGGGGAACATTCGTCCCGGGGTCGACCAAGGTTTATCGAGAACGTGTCCACATGTTCCTGGTAAATGTATTAATTTAAATGCATTTTAGGTTTATGTTGGTTATAATTGTATGCAAAATTTGTAAGTTTTAGAAAGAAAACTAAGGTTTTGTGCGGGTGTTACAGTATTCAATTTAGTCATTAGAGCACAATAGACTTAATAATGGTTCTTATAAACATCTATAACACCTCCTCGTAAAACTATTTACCCTTTAAACTTTTAAGCGTTTAGGTAAGTCTGCAATGCTCTTAAAGTGTAACTAATCTTTATATAACCATTACATCAAAAAGACTTTAAAATAAACAAGAAATGTTTTCTTACCTTATAACAAGAAAGTATTAAGGCCTACTACCCCAAAACTTACTCTCGTTCTACTTTGTTTTCTGAACGGTAGACGCGTTAAAATATTTGTTTTTTAATGTTTGTGCTTCAGTTGACAAATAGTAGTGTAAAATTTTATAGGAAAGTGTCTAGAATTGAAAAAAGTGGTTCATTTAAGCAAATTTGAAACAAATGATATCAAGACCTTCTGCAAATTCTTTGTATAATTTGAAACAGCATTTTCTACCTTTTCACCTTAAGATATTTATTTAAAGAAAAACGAGATAAAAGAGTCCCTGACAAATCGCGGTATCAAATTAAGACATTTTAAAACTAAATGATTTATTAGGGCATCAAGTCACTATTTTAACTTGCACACATAATGGCAATAGTTGGTTTTAACAAAGAAAGATATTTAGTACTTGTAATTGTAAATATAATAAAGGAAAATAAATAAATCGACGGTGGAAATTCTAACTTACAAGCCAAGCATATCAAGATAGAAAGATTTTTAGTACCTGTAATTTTAAACGTTCAGATGGTTCCAATCATCGTGTCAGCAACTGGTGTTATACCAAGAATTTTGCTGAGAAACATCAAAGAGCTGGGTCTAGCTGATAATCTTTGCAGGTCCACGCAGAAAGCGGAACCTACTAGGAAATTCATGGGGAATGCAAGAACATCCAACATCAATGTCACCTAAGGCCCAATAACATGGCAAGGGTTTCTCCCAAGCCAGATCCTCATGGTATTCGGGATACCCGGGATCTTATTGAATGTTCCCCGTAGAGGGAGAGCAAATGCCTTCTGGCCAAGTCGATATAACAATAATAATAATAATAATACATACAAGTATCTCGGGATGAAACAAGCTCAAAAGATGGACCATCGAACAATGAAGACTGATTTAACGAATGAATTCATCAAGAGAGTAAGACAAGTAGTGCGAACTGATCTTAACAGCAGGAATTTGTTTAAGGCCCTGAACACGTATGCGTGCTCTGTACTCAGCTATTCGTTCGGAATAGTGAATTGGACCAACACGGACATCAACAACCTGCAACGAAAAGTTAGGACACTACTGACAAAAGCTCATAAACATCATCCCCGTAGCGCCGTAGAAAGAACAACTCTGCCACGTCAACTAGGAGGAAGAGGATTGGCAGATCTCAGAAAGCAATTGGACCAACAAATATTAAATCTGCGTAATTATTTATACAGGCAGGCCAACAGCTCCACACTACCTAGGGCTATATGCGGAGCAGACGTCTCAACACCGCTACGTCTGACGGAACACGAGCGTCAAAATCACCACCGAACCGACAACGATAAACTACAGAGGTGGTTGGGGAAGCCGCTGCACGGGAGGCATCCTAATGAGGTTAACCAGGAACATGTCGACAAGTTAGCGTCGAACTATTGGCTGACCTCGGGACGAATGTTCCCCGAGACGGAAGGCTTCCTACTGGCCATACAAGATCAGGTTATACCAACTCGCAACTACCTAAAATTCATTGTAGGAGATGCATCGGTAGTGGATGACAGATGCAGATACGGGTGCCCAACTTCAGAAACAATCCAGCACATAACAGGAGGATGTCAGATGTTCGCATCAACGGAATATAAGGAACGACACGATTCGGTTGCCAAGATCTTGCACCGGGAACTGGCGGAAAAGCTGCTGCTTGTGCAGACAGAAAGGGTCCCATATTACAACTACACACCTGAGCCTGTTCTTGAGAACAGCAACTACAAGATGTACTGGGATCGTACAGTTCTGACTGATCAACGAGTTGCCCATAACAGACCGGACCTTATAATAGTTGATAAAATTTCTAGGAAGACAACTCTGATTGATGTGGCCATCCCGAACAACAACAACCTGCGTGTGAAGCAAGTCGAGAAGATCGCGAAGTACAGAGACTTAGAAGAACGAATTAGAAGGCAATGGGAAATGGAGAACGTCCAGACGATTCCAATCATCATGTCAACAACTGGTGTTATACCAAAAAGTTTGCTGAGAAACATCAAGGAGCTGAATCTAACTGATAGTCTTTACAGGTCCATGCAGAAAGCGGTACTACTTGCGACAGCCCGAACCGTCAGGAAATTCATGGTGAATGCAGGATCGTCCAAGAACATCAATGTCACCTAGGGCCCGATAACATGGCAAGGGTCTCGTCCGAGCCAGATCCTTATGGTATCCGGGATACCCGGGATCTGAGTGAATGTTCCCCAGAGAAGGAGTGCGAATGCCTTTTGGCTAAGTCGATATAATAATAATAATAATTGGCAGACCTCAGCAAGCAATTGGACCAACAAATATTGAATCTGCGTAATTTTTCCACAGGCAGGCCAACAGCTCCACACTACATAATGCTATATGCGGAGCAGACGTCTCAACACCGCTACGTTTGAGGGAACACGAGCATCAAAATCACCACAGAACCGACAACGATAAACTACAGAGGTGGTTGGAGAAGCCGCTGCACGGGAGGCATCCTAATGAGGTTAACCAGAAACATGTCGACAAGTTAGCCTAGAACTATTGGCTGACCTCGGGACGAATGTTCCCCGAGACGGAAGGCTTCTTACTGGCCATACAAGATCAGGTTATACCAACTCGCAACTAAAATTCATTGTAGGAGATGCATCGGTAGTGGATGACAGATGCAGATACGGGTGCCCAACTCAAGAAACAATCCAGCACATAACAGGAGGATGTCAGATGTTCGCATCAACGGAATATAAGGAACGACACGATTCGGTTGCCAAGATCTTGCACCAGGAACTGGCGGAAAAACTTCTGCTTGTGCAGGCAGAGAGGATCCCATATTACAGCTACACACCGGAGCCTGTTCTTGAGAACAGCAACTACATGATGTACTGGGATCGTACAGTTCTGACAGATCAACGAGTTGCCCATAACAGACCGGACCTTATAATAGTTGATAAAATTTCTAGGAAGACAACTCTGATTGATGTGGCCATCCCGAACAACAACAACCTGCGTGTGAAGCATGTCGAGAAGATCGCGGAATGCAGAGACTTATAAGAACGAATTAGAAGGCAATTGGAAATGGAGAACGTTCAAAAGGTTTGCTGAGAAACATCAAAGAGCTAAGTCTAACTGATAATCTTTACAGGTCCATGCAGAAAGCGGTACTACTTGCGACAGCCCGAACTGTCAGGAAATTCGTGGGGAATGCAGGAACGTCCAACAACATCAATGTCTCCTAAGGCCCGATAACATGGCAAGGGTCTTGTTTACCCAGATTCTTATGGTTTCCGGGATACCCTCGATGTGAGTAAATATTCCCCGTAGAGGGAGTGCGAATGCCTTTTGTCTAAGAAAAAAATAATAATAATAATAAGCGCAGCTACAACTGTCTGTTCCAAAACATCACATTATATGTTATTGATTTATCCTCCCAAGTAGTTTGATTTAAATTTGTATTTGGATCGTTGACCTAAACATTTTGAATTGTCTATTGAATCAAGATCCTATGGGTACAATCCAGATGCTTTAAATAAATTGATAATGGAATGTGACTTGAATTTACTGATTCCTATATTTAATACCACAGCAAGGTTTTTTTGGTAACCACTGAGTTTGGGTTTTCTCGTCTACATTTCTAAACTGCCTGATTCCAATGGACCTTTAACGGTTTAAATGCCGCAACTTCTACTGGCTGCATAATACTGGACCGAAAAGAGCAAAAAAACTTTTTTCAGATTTTTTTAAAAAAACTTGTCCTACCGATGCTGAATACTGTACAAAAAAACTAACCCCTATCGGTTAAAATTTAGCCGCCCTCTCCGCCCTTGTGTTTTTTGTAAATAATTAAACTCTCTAGGGGTAGTTATTAAATGATACTGAGTGACCTAAATAACAGAGAAAAACTGTATGACATACGTTAAAGTTTAGCCGCGCCCGTTTCGGGTAAAATCAAAGCTAAAATGTAGGCACATAATAGGAATAAAAGAGCCTTAATAAATAAATAATTTCCACGACAAAATAAACAAAAGGACAATTTTGTCATGGTTTACCAATCAACATAATAAACCAAATAACACAGGCAACTAACAGCGAATATGTTATTGCCATTTCTGTCGAAGAAGCACTTAAAATTGCAACGAATTGCCAAAAGAAAGAAAAAATCAAAATTAGTAATGAACCGAATTTAATACAAATAGTGGTAGTTTTCGGCTTACGGAAAAATTAAAACAAAGTTCTTCAGGCTAAAAAGACACAAAAACAGTAAATGTAGTGTGCTAATTCAAACACAACGACTAGCACCCATAATAAATACTGAGATATTTTAACTTACACACAAAAAAGTTAGAAAAATAAAAATACAAAGTTACAAAAATACAAACAAAATAAAACCAATGGAGAGAGGGCACAAAAGACTTACCGACAACTAATCTTCTGTCATAATCATCTATAAACAGCCAATTATTATTAACATACATTACAGGCAACATTTTATTTATTCAGTCAGGTATTTATAGTTTTAGAACACGATGTAGTTGGGAGCGATTTTCGTTGAATTCTGACATGGATTTATCGGCGGGCTAGTAGTTTTTTGGTTGGGTTTAGCAAAAAACAGAAATCACTCCCACAAACCGCTTAAGGTGAGTGTGTGTCTACGATATTATGGCGGCCATGAATCAACAGTGGGCACTACGTCAACCTTTTGTTACCCATCACTGTAGACATTTTAATCAGATTTGTGTAGATAATGCTGAGATTGTGTGTGTCCATTCTATTGTTAATGGAGTTTTCATCCCGCTTGATATACATCATTTCTTTAAAAAGTCTCTTGGAATAACTTGGTTCAGAATCCAAAATAGTAGTGTCATTAAATTTAAAAGTGTGATCTTTACTAATACAATGTGCACATAGTGCCGTACTTTACACATCATATCAACATATACATCATCACATTTTGAGCAAGGAATTTTGTAGACCATCTGTCGAACTGTTCTTTCTGTTTAAGCTTCGAAAACACACTAAAATTTTTCTGAGGGTAATATGATGCAACGTCAACTTTAGTTGGATTAAGCACACGTTTTATTTGTCGGAATAAGGTTGGTATGTAAGGTATTTTCGCCCAAGGGGTTGTTCTTTGTTGCAATTGTTGTAGCTGTGATTGTTGTTGTTGTTCTTGGGATATAGGAGAACTATTTAATATCTTATTTATTAAGTGCAATGGATACCCATTATCTTGTAACAAGTTAGATAAAATGGCTGTATTTTTCTGTAAGTACTGTGGGTCACTCAATTGCTTAATCCTATGGAGAATAGTCTTGATAGTGACTAGCTTGTGTGTATTGGAGTGGGAAGAATAGAAATTGAGCAATCTACCAGACGCTGTGGGTTTGAAATACCAATCAGTTGAGATAGTTCCGTTGCTGTTAATAATACTGAGGTCAAGGAAGGCAATTCTGTTATTTGTCTCAGTTTCGATCGTAAATTGTAGATGTGGGTCGTACTGGTTAAAAGCATCAAGAATTGCTTTTTGTGTTCCTTGGGGGATGGCAGTCAACATGTCATCCACATAAACTTTGAAAAAAGGTGTATGAAAAGGTAATTCTGGTGGGACCTTGACGATTAAAAAGTGTAAAACAATCTCAGCAAAAATGGGAGAAGAGGGAGCCCCCATAGGAGCGCCTTTGATTTGATGGTAATACTTATTGTCATAAGCACAATACGCACTGTCAAAAATTAGATCTACCAAAGATACAAAAGAGTCGAGCCCAATGGTGGTATGCTGTGATATTTCTGGCCAGATGGAATGGATGCCTTCAACCACAAGATGCTTGGGAATGTTGGTGAAGAGTGAGACAACGTCGAGACTAACAAGGATATAACCCTCAGGTGAATCAATGTGTCTGAAAAACTCAGCAACATCAAAAGAATTCCTCACTGAGTTGATAAACAAATGCCTTATTTGGTTCAACACGTGAGTTACGAGTTTTTCGGTAATATATGTTGGACTGTTGATGCAAGATATATTTCCACGAAGAAATTCCTGAAAAACCATCCCGAGATAATTGTCACTATTTCTGATAAGGGTAATAAAATAATAAAACTGTCATTATAGATGCGGATGACTACCACTCGAAGATACAGACACTCTTTCAGGATCCTTCACGTATGTGCAGATGAAGACGGACCCTACAAACAAATTCCAGAAGAGAAATAATGACACCATTAATAAATTAGTACACGGAAACGACATAGACGCGGACAGGGCCGGGGGGCTCAAGGTGTACCATGCGGTCCCACCTAAGATATACGGTATGCCTAAGGTCCATAATAAGCAGGGCATCTCTCTCAGACCCGTTACATCTTGCAAATAGAAAATTTGATGTTCAATGTTTTTCTGTATTCCGTAGAGCAAATGCAACCTTTTGGTAAATACACCAATCAAAATTTTTTATTTTTAAAAATCTCCTCTTCATGGGAGGAGGGGGCGGCTAAATTTTATTTTATTTGGCCCAGCTCTTTTAGGTAGTTTTTCATGCCGGTGAGACAACTTTACTACCCCTCCAAAATCATGTAAAAAAATTTATTTCGGCCGAGCACACTGCGTAACGCTGGTGGTGTTAGGATATAATTCGACTAGAATTATTTTTAACTTTGAACATAATTCACTGGTTTGAATTGTTAAGTGAGTCTTGTGTCCATCGACTAACAAAATGATAGGAAATTTAGTATTTTTGGCAACTGGGTATTTATACAAGACGTTCCCAATGTATCCATACAAGTTCCCACTGTTCATCCACCCTTTATCGCTATATGCTACACCCCTTGTGGAACTTATAACATTAGATGGAATTATTTTACGAGGGTAGATAATCATTGGTGCTGTTATTTCTCCAGATGCTGCAAACGGAAACATAATCCTCAAATTAACTTACCTAACTACCTAATAAACATTTTGCTTCCCCTTATAACCGACACTCGTTTATTGTTGAGGCACAAGAGAAAAAGATTTCATCGCCATTTTATACAGTGTGGTCATTTAAGTGTGCAACAGAGTAAAGTACCTTTATTTCAGAAAATTCAGCAAAATGTTATTAAGAAAAGTTGTCTAGTATTAAAAGTTATGCCTAAATACCAAAACATGGCCTCCTAAGAGAATAAAATATATTTTTTTGAAAAACATTAATAATTTCCTAAAAAAATTGTTTTAATATTCACCCTAAACAATTTCATAAATCCATCACAATTAAATCAATTTAGCATAACTTTGTTCAAATTCAACAATATTTGTAAAATTAACTTAGATTTTTAATTTTTTAGGGAATCACAAACTTCATGTTTGTTGCATCGACATTAAACAAAACTTTAAAATTTCGCCAAAATTCTTCTAAACAAGGTAAGACATTAGTAATGATAATGTGTATATTAAAAAACTCTCATTTAAGGTGCAAAAATTGTATTTATTATTTATAAGAAATTGTGGAAATTAATTGATGAAAAAAATTTTTTTTCTTAGGAAGCTATGTTTTGGTATTTGGGCGTAGCTTTTAATTCTAAACAATTTTTCTTAATAATCTTTTGCTGAATTTTTTGAAATAAGAGTACTGTACTCTTGTACGATTTTTATATTTTTTGTATGCTGTTTAACTTGCAACCATTCTAAGTGCACCTAATATGATTATTGAACATGCATCAACTTTCGGCAATATCAGTATTTTGGTTGTGCAATAAACAAAAAAAAAATTCCCATATATGTTTCACACTTAAATGACCACACTGTATACGTGACGGCTCTTGAAGAACATCACACTTCACGATGAAAGTATTCTTGAACACCGGTGAACCATTTTTTGATGTCGTTTATTGTTGGGGCACAAAAGGAAAAGATTTCATCGCTATTTTATATACGTGACGGCTCTTGAAGAACATCACACTTTACGATGCAAGTATTCTTGAACACCGGTGAACCATTTTTTGATGTCGTTTTCAGAAACAACTGAACTTGCTGCTGTTACCGCTTCTGGAGTTCTTTAGCTTAAATCTGGGTGTCGTTTTAAAAAGGACCTATATCAACCTCTTCCAGGCCTATTCTGGATATATGGATTGGCACGTGGATTTGTGTATAGGAACCCTTTGGCCGAGTCTCGTCCACATATTCTCAATGGAAAACCTTTATTTTCGTACCTCAAAATCCAATTTTTAAGACGATTCTCTTCTTCCAAAGAGACAATAGTACAATAGAATTTGGTCCAAGTGTCATTTTTACTTGAAATTTCTCGCTCTGCTATAAACTGCAGCATTGCTTTCGGCACATTAAATTCTCGGCAGCTTTTCGTTGGCTTGTGCCATTTTCAATAGCTTCAGAAGCCGACTGAAGATCTTGTTCTGCATATTTTTTGTCATAGGTACTTTTTATTTTTCTGAACATTTGGCATTCTTTAAATCTGAAAATAACAATAATGCCTAGTTAGTTAGCATTATGAACCCAAGTAAAAAATAATGTAGTTTGACGGAACGTCATAGTTATTGGCCACGCTGTGGATTAGTTATTGGCAGTCAGTTAACAACTCGTAATTCGCATAAAAATGAAGAAAAAACGCATGAAATATCCTATTTTCATAGAAAATTAGCCTACAAAACTGTTGTCAATTGTTGTCACAATTGTTTTCCGCCAAAAATTACCGCTAAAATGTATAACTTTACTTATAGAACTCCCGAAAATGTAAGGAATACCTCACTAAATCGCTATAACACATCAATATATTAAGCTCAAAAATATGTTATTAACCAAAATAACTTACCTCGCCAACGGCGTTCCCTAATTCTTTATAAGGCTACTAAGACACCGAAACACACTCACCAACTTAAGTAAAATAGCAACCGGAGAAAAGAATAAGCAGCGTTGCAAAAGTGCAACGCAAAACTTTGGCTTAAAGAAGAACACAATGCCAATAAAAAATATATATTTTGTATATCAGAAAACCGTAATAATTGGTACAAAAAAAGGACAATTATTCACAATCAATTCTATTGTTTCAAAGCTAACGCTATTATGAATTAAGTTAATGACCATATCTGTAGTACAATAAACGTGTTTTAGAAATTTTAATCATACTTTTTGTTCTGCGAGCTCTTTTCTTTCTTATACCGACTATCATAAAAGTTGTTAATTATGATAAATATGGGCGGCTTTTTCCTGGGAGAGCCATAGCGCGCAGGATGAACGAAACCCTGAACGTATTGTTATTCTGGAAGGGGGTCCGTTTGTATTAGTATTTAACCCTTGCCTTTTAGACCTGTTAACTTCCTGCGATATTACGCCCCTTGGGAGGGCGTGCTCCCTCCCGATGACTAAATCCAGAGGCACAAAAGTGGTGGGATGCCCGTATAGCGTGCATCTTTCTCTTTTCAGATCGTTTATTTTCATCAAAACAAACGCTTCGAAAGGAAGCTACTTCTAAATGTAGGTATTTATCTCAGAATCATTGTCAGAATGTTACATATACAATAATTATGAAGTGGATATGTTATGGTTAAAGTGTTTACTTGGCTTGTTTATAGACTAACTAGATAGTATACAAGCTATCCAAATGTCTGGTTATTTTGATGGAAAATCATCTTTTTACTAAAATAGCTACGGATATTGATTGGTTTGTATATCCAGCTAGTTTACAAACTATAGGTACAAGATTTGTCGCCAAAGTATACAGATCACATGAACATTACACAAATTAACCTTTTTTTAGTTTACAAACTATCCACAATAGTTAGATAAAGTGTGGACTTACTTAATATTGCTAGTAATACATAGTAATCAACTCGTTGGTTAGTATGTAAACTAACCAATTCCATTTGGTTCATTTATTAGAAAAGCGAGGCTATGTTTATGGCAAGTGTGTGTTCTTATTGTTTACTGTCGTGTCTTGTGAAATTTGTTCAAGAATAAGTATCTGGATATTAAAAATGAATCCACAGCAACATTTTGAAAGCCTACTTTTGGATGTTTACGAACAAAAGTCGCAAAATTCAAAATTAATGAATGACAGTGATTGCAGTGAACTTTTGCACGTATAAAGAGAATACGCGAAATTAAACCTAACACTAGTAAAAAGGATTATTATTGCGTGGTAAATACTTACGATTTACAAAAATCGAATCATCTTGTGTATAAGCTTATACAGTGTCCTCCAAAAAGTTCGCACCATATAGGGGGGAAATTTGTAATTAACGTTTTATTTTGAAATTTAATTTTGGGGTTACCTTTTGCTTTAAAAAAGATGAAAAATGACCCACTCAAACGTGGTCACGTGACTTTCGTTATCTGTAAAAAATGACATTTAAAAAATATATCGCCATAAATGGGTTTAGTTGTTAAAATATCAAAAAGTTTTACTTGAAAAAGTTGTTTGTTTTTCAATTTTACGTAAGTGTATGGAATTTGAACGCTTTACTACAATATTTAGTTTTTTGCCAATTTTTAATATTTATGAAATTTCTGAAAATTTTAAAAACTCGAAACTTCGTAAAAACTATTTTATATCACTGGCTTTATCATTCTATTAATTTTTTGGCTAATTACCGATAAGAATAGGTATTTTTCAAAAGAAAATGATATTTACGCTTTAAAATTCTGTTGTTTGTTGCAAAGTTGATGCGGTACATCTAGCATTTGGGGTAAATAATTTAGCTACATTACGTTTCCCAGTTCTGTGTGCAACATATGGGACTTTTTTTATTATTTGACAGTTGTTTTTATTTGACAGTTATCAAACTGTTATCAAACTGATATGATATGAACTGAGTCACATGACCACGTTTGAGTGGGTCATTTTTCATCTTTTTTAAAGCAAAAGGTAAGCCCAAAATTAAATTTCAAAATAAAACGTTAATTAAAAATTTCTCCCCTATGGTGCGAACTTTTTTTAGGACACTGAATAAAAGATCTGGAAAGATTGTTTTTTTTACGTTTGAGTGAATATTATGATGCCATTAAAGCTGCTCACCACAGAACTGGACATGGAGGTCGTCAAGCAACTACAAAATTAGTTATTAAATGGAAAGAAATGAGGAAATTATTCATTGCAACTTGGGAAAATTGTCAGCTCATACGAAAGAATTATTTTACAATCCTAAACTAAATTAAACAAAGGGAATCGGTTAGTTTAAATACTAACTAGCGAGTTGGATATTATTTATTACTAGCAATATTAAGTTCACACTTTATCCAACTACTGTGGATAGTTTGTAAACTAGCCAAAAAAAATTGTATGGTTTTCCTGTGGTTTGTACTTTGGCAACAAATCTTGTGTAGCTTGCAAACTAGCTGGATAGTATACAAAGCAACCAAAATTCGTAGCTTCTTTAGTAAAAAATGATTTTACATCAAAATAACCAGAAGTTTGGATACTTTCTATACCAGCGTGAAAGCAGCAGCCAAAGATAGCAGCCAAATTTCCGAATATGCCCGATCGGTGCGGTCATGCGCACCACGCAATTTAAAGGCCTACGTCCATAAACCAGGCCGTATTTACACCGCGCAAGTATCGCTCGCATTGACGAATTTGGGTTAATCTCAATATCACTGCTATCGTTTTACGTTTTAGCAGAGTGCCTATTCCTCATATTATATTATGTTGCCAGGCGGCTTTCCCAGTTTTACATATGCAGATCATTACGACATGTAAATATGAACCACCGTATAGCACCTAAAGGGGTGTCGATCGATGAGTGGATACTCCGTAATTATCTCGGCCAAATCTGATCAAATTTGAATTTTCCGCTACTGAATTTTTAAAAGACGAACGACACGCGTCGGCTGACTTTTTCAAAGATTCAACCCCCGTAGCTCCTAAACGGGGTCGTGTTACACCTCGAACAAGGTGCCGTTCGTTTAAATTGCGTGGTGCGCATGACCGCACCGATCGGGCATCTTTGGAAATTTGGCTGCTATCTTTGGCTGCTGCTTTCCTCTAAGGGTGGAGCAGTTACAGTCCTGGTTGTGTAAAAGTGCGGACAAATTGCTGAGTGCTCGGGCACGTGTACGAAAATATTGTATTAAATAAAAATATCAAAGTTTGTATACAAAAACTAGGGACCCCTGTATATTTCTGCGTTAATTATGTCTAGAGGAGTTTATTAATATATAATTTTCGAAAATAAATCCTAAAAAGTCGGAATTCCGAAATAAAAGTAGAGATTCCGAGAAAAACAGTCAGAATTTCGAGATATAAGTTTGAAGTCTGAGATTCTGGACAAACAGTCGGAAATACGAGATAAAAGTCGAAATATCGAGCCAAAATTCGGAATTTGGAGAAATGAGTTTGCATTCACAGAAAAAGGTCAGAATTCAGACTTAAGAAAAACAATTTTGAGGCTGACCCCTCTCTGTGCCTTCTCCACATACAGACAAAAGTTCCACATGTTAGGAAATATAAATACATAGTGTACAGGGTAATCCTGTATATTTTGACCCACCCCTTGAGCCTTTATTTTTCGAGTTAGAAAAAAAATACTTAAATGAACACCCTGTACAGGCTGGGTCAAATTGGACACTCTTAAAGGGAAACTCCTATTTTTAACGGAGATAGACGAAAACTGATATCGGTGTCTTAGGCTCATTTTTTATGATAAACTTAATGGCGAAAACCGCAAATCGATATCTGTCACCGTTCTTGAGTTACAGGGCGTTTTTAGAAAATGTGCGTTTTCGAAAAGTGGTCGTAACTTTTTTCAGGTTAAAAATTTTGCTGCTACTCCATTTTCTTCAAGTAAATGGTTTAAGAGTTTAAAGTTTATTGTTTAATGTTTAAGAGTTAAAAGCTATTAGTAACTGATAACTGATTAAGTAAATCATTAAGTGTTATATATTTTTGGAATTGTAATTTTTTGCTCTATTAAAAAATGCAAAAATATACAGGTCGTTCCATTTAAAAAAAATTCACCAGTAACTCTTAAACCATTGATTCAAAGAAAATGTAGTAATGCATTGGATTCTACGTAAAAAAGTGCCTTAGAAATGTTTTTACAGAAAAACAAAATTTTCAACCTGAAAAAAGTTACGGCCACTTTTCGAAGAAACACAATTTGTAAAAACGCCGTGTAAGTCAAGAACGTTGATAGATATCGATTTGCGGTGTTCGCCATTAATGTTATCATAAAAAATAAGCCTCAGACACGGACATCAATTAAAGTAAGTCACAAAAAGTTACACAAAATATATCGACATCTAGAGTCTATGTTTGAAATTTTCCGAGTAAACAGTGCAAAGCACAGTTTCGTCCCATTACTAATTTACGAATATCTACCGAAAGTGTAAATCATTTGACACGTCTGTACAATGTAAATAGCTGAAAAGTTAAACAGTCGAGGCTCATTTCAACGGAACAGATAGGCATTTGTATTGTTCTGAATATCTCTGTTAACTTGTCAGTAGTAATTTAAATTTTTATAACGTTTACGAGATTACCAATAATAATTTTCCTTGAGATGTCCATTCTCACAACCTTCCAGAAACACACGTTTTATGCTTAATGACAAATGTGTGTATTTCAGAGGATACTACTCATCAATCACAAGCGGTTTTACTTAATAAGGAAACAGTTCGGCTTGATGTGACAGTAGCCTTGAGAGTACCTACATAACACAAACAGAAAGCATTTGAATTAAAGAGTCGATTGTCTTGCACAAAAAATATGAATGGCAAACCACGACACATATTGACGAAAATAATGATAATGGTAGTAGTAATAACAATGAAGCCAATACCTAATTAAAGATTCCCCTCGTCACATAAATTCTTATATAACACGCGGAATAATTAATATAATTACAGATAGACGTGACGTAATAGCCGATTATTTTTCTGTGTAAATGATTAACAATATCCCGCGGCAATATAATAGAAAACTAATTATAGTGGATTCGATGTTTCTCTGCGGTGATTTCGTCCCATATAAGAGGGACAAATGACAAATGGTTGCTATTCGAATCTACTTACTTGATATTTTTGACATTGGTTGATATTGGAAAGATACGCAGATCCCGGATGTGGTCTCTGATGGATTATTATTAACGAGCCAGTAGCGTACCTAATGAATGAAGACTGAAGCGCGTGTTAATAAACACACACCACAACTAAATACATCTAAGAAAATAAAGGATCAAATACTACCTTACATTAGGTATTTTTTTACTAGAGTTATTCTATCAAGTTTTTAACATATTTATGCCATTAAAAATTATAACAAGTACCGACCTCGGAGCGCCACCAACTTGAGGGGTGCCAAGTTGTCGCAGAGCTGAAACCGCGGCAGGCGCTTGTCACAGCATCCCTACAAGTTTTTTCTATACTCCCCTACCTGTCTCCCACAAATCTTTGGTATAGATTTGCACAACAATTTCAGAATTTTCTTCTTTGAGCTATCGTCGTTTATTACGGCACCCATACAGGTTTTTTCCATACTCCTACGTCCCCTACGAGTGAGTTTCCCCGCAAATGTTTTTGAGGTTAAGATTAATTTACAAACAAAAAACAGAATTTCTTTACAATTTTTTGTGATGCCACTGTCGTTTACCACGGCATCCCTACAGATTTTTTCAATACTCCTACGCGTCGCCACAAATATATTTCAAAGTATGGTTTACACAAAAAAGTTTTCTTTAGGATTTTTTTGCGACGCCACTGTTGTTTGTCACCTCACCCCTACAGATTTTTTTCTACATTACTCATCCACTATGCGTCTTCCAAAAATATCTTTGAGATTAAGATTAATTTATACAAAAATAAGATTTTTGGTATTTTTTTGTGGCGACAATGTGGTTTGTTACGGCACCTCCTACAGGTTTTTTCTATATTACTACATTCCATACGCGTCTCCCAAAAATATCTGTGAGATTAAGATTGATTTACACAAAAATAAGATTTTTGGGATTTCTTTGCGACGCCACGGTTGTTTGTCACAGCACCCCTACAGGTTTTGTTTCTATATTACTTACTACATCCCCAGGGTGTCTTCCAAAAGTATTTTTGAGATTAAGATTGGTTTACACAAAAATGAGATTTTTGGGATTTTTGCGATGCCAATGCCGTTTGTCACGGCACCTCCTACAGGTTTTTTTCTATATTACTACATCCCCTATGCGTCTCCCAAAAATAATATCTTTGAGATTAAGATTGATTTACACAAAAATAAGATTTTTGGATTTTTTTCAAAAAACACAAATAAACTTGTCAGATTACTGTCACTGTCCAAGAATATTCTTTCAGCTCAAAAATTCACACAAAATCGCTTTCTAACCTTTCACTTCACTTCAGGCCCAATACCCAGGGCTTATATACTCGAAAGGAAGACTGGAGAATACTCTAGAATATTCCTGGCCAATGATAGTTCACAAATCATAAAGTTCTGGCAAACTTTCTAGAAAGTTATGGAAGCTTTACAGGGAAAACAATGAATCTAAAGGAAAATGGGGCCCTGGGGACCTCAGCCAACAAAGATATGACGGAAAATGCCTCTAAATTAATTACCAAAAATATAAAACTGTAAGTAGAATATCCAAACTTAAAATTTATGTGCTAAATCTTTGAGCAGGTTAGAAAACCGTGCAGTCATATTCATTGAATGCTGATATAACAACTAGGCATTTTTAGTTACAATATTTTGTAAGAGCCATAACTACTGTCCAAACAAATTAATTTATATAATAATAATAATAATAATAATAATAATAATAAATGCGCAGGGGGGTCTGACCTGTGAGAGAGGCAGACCCACGGGTGTGACGATCCCGCGCTCCCCAGTTACGCAGGGATGGGTCTGACCTGTGAGAGGGGCAGATTCACGGGTGTGACGATCCCGCGATTCCCAGTTACGCATGGAGAGGTTTGGCCTGTGACAGGGGCAGACCTACGGGTGTGACAATCCCGCGATCTCCAGTTGCGCAGGGAGGGGTCTAGCTGGTGACGGGGGCTGATCCTCGGGTGTGACAATCCCGCGACTCTCGGTTACACAGGGATGGATCTAGCCTGTGAGAGAGGCGGATCTTCGGGTGTAACGATCCCGTGTTTCCCAGTTAACGCAAGGAGGGGTTTGACCTGTGAGAGGGGCAGATCCTCGGGTGTAACGATCCCGCGTTATCCTAGTTGACCTGTGTGTGTCCGCGAGTCGTAAAAGGCGACCGAGGGCCGTCACTCCCACGTTACGGGAGAAACCCATGGAATGGAGATTAATAGGAGTTTTGTCATAGGGCCGCTGCCTGGGGATCGCCAGGGCATGTCTATAGCCGGCGCTGGACATGACAGCGAGCGGGACGTCGGTGACAGGGCGCTGATGAGGCGGGCCCCTGTTGCACAAACAGCTACAGCCCAACAACAACACGAACATCTACAACATGGGAGCCAAACGAGAACTAGGGTTCCACCCACCGAAGGTGCTGCGCGGGAACTTCAGCCAGCGTTCACAGAGGCGGGATTACAACGACGACGCATGAAATGGACTGTGTCCATGAATGAATCGATTATGCGTATTTTTTACAGGGTGACAAACTTAGGACAAGAGATGATCGGCTACCGACAACAACTGCATGCCGAGTTCTGCAGGGAGTTTCCACACATGCAAGTGTCTGAACAAAGAGTGTCAGATCAGTATCGAACTATTCTAAGAAATAACCGAATTCCAGAAACGCGACTTAACGCTATCAAACGGGAAGTTGAGCTAGAGATCCACGGCGAACACATAGACATAGATGACAACAACAACAATGGGGAACTTCAAGCGCCTGGACAACAACTAGAAGCCGAAACGGTAGAACCAACAACCGAGAGTCTGGAATCGGTTAACGAAGAACATTTTGAAGGCTTAAACGCACATATGAGACAGGCAGTATTGCGATACGAAGGCACAGACCCACTGAGCAGGCCACCGCTACCAAGATTAAATTCTTCCAGGAAACTTGCGATCGTGCTCGATCTTATGAACACACGAATTTTACCAAACTATGTTTCAGTGACACCAACATAAGAACGTATGCACATGTTAATCTACTGTGCCGCAACGGCAGTCACCACTGTAATGGGTGCCAAGATCCGAACGGCCCAAGAGTTGAATCGTGCAAGACCAGAACCACGAATGGCTCAATGGGAAATGCGACTAAATCGGAAGATCGAGAGTCTCCGTAAAGACATAGGACAAGTGACGGAATATATCAGAGGAGTTAGAACTAGAAGGATCCAGAGGGCGGTGCAGGCAATAATGAGCCGCACCCAAATGCATTCTCGGCATGACCCCGCGAACATCACTGCTCAACAATGTCTTGACACATTAAAACAAAAACTTTCTGTTTTCGCAGGGCGTCTGTGGAGATACAAGGCTAGTAACAACAGGAAACGAGACAACAAACTCTTTGAACGATCAGAAAAGGGTTTCTACCGTGATTTTAATCCTAGCGCCGATGCCACAAATGCGAGTTACCCTAGCAGAGAACAGGTCGACGGTTTCTGGAGAAATCAACTTGCCACACCAGGTCCATACAATGTCAGTGCAAGTTGGATCAGCGAAGAACGCGAGATGGGCCGGAACTATAGCCAGATGCAACACTAGCAATTCACAACCGCTGGGGTCTCCGATGTCATCAAGAATTCCCACAACTGGAAGGCACCAGGTCCAGATCATCTCCAAAATTATTGGATTAAGAAGTTGTGGTGCACGCATGAATTAATGAAGTCTTGCTCGATCCTGTGAAAATGCCATTGTTTCTTACACAGGGTGCAACCTACCTGTTACCAAAAGACCAGCGGAATACGGATAACCCTGCCAAGTACCGCCCAATAACCTGCTTGTCTACGCTGTACAAGATAATCACATCTTGCCTTACGCAGCGAATATATGCTCACTGCGAGCGGAACAACATCATTGCAATGCAGCAGAAGGGCTGCTCGAAGGGGGCAATGGGATGCAAAGAGCAACTCATCATAGACTCTGTCATCTGCAACCAGGCTCATTCCAAGCAACGAAACCTCCACATGGCTTATGTGGACTACAAAAAAGCATTTGATTCCGTACCTCACGACTGGCTCACAGGTATCTTAAAGCTGTATAAAATAGATCATCATACAGTTTCCTTTTTAGAACACGTTATGACAACCTGGCGCACTAAGATACAACTCAGAACCGCAGACAGTAACATCGAGACCGACACAATCAACATCCGAAGAGGGATTTTCCAAGGAGATTCACTCAGTCCACTGTGGTTCTGCATGGCGATGAACCCTCTATCACATCGGTTGAACTCTACAAAATATGGCTTCGCTATCAAAAGCAACAACGCAGAAGCGATCAAGTTGAATCACCTATTATATATGGATGATTTAAAACTGATCGCAGCAACCAAAAACCAACTAACGCAAATGCTTAAAATTGTAGAGGAGTTCTCCAGGGACATCGGAATGCTGTTTGGACTGGACAAGTGCCGCACCCTTAATATCATCCGGGGAAAGCTCGAACAAAGCGCACACGAGACGCAGGACGGCCAGGAGATCGAAGCAATGAGCAAGGGAGATACATACAAGTATCTCGGGATGAAACAAGCTCAAAGGATAGACCATCGAACAATGAAGACTGATTTAACGAATGAATTCATCAAGAGAGTAAGACAAGTAGTGCGAACTGATCTTAACAGCAGGAATTTGTTTAAGGCCCTGAACACGTATGCGTGCTCTGTACTCAGCTATTCGTTCGGAATAGTGAATTGGACCAGCACGGACATCCACAACCTGCAACGAAAAGTTAGGACACTACTGACAAAAGCTCATAAACATCATCCCCGTAGCGCCGTAGAAAGAACAACTCTGCCACGTCAACTAGGAGGAAGAGGATTGGCAGATCTCAGCAAGCAATTGGACCAACAAATATTAAATCTGCGTAATTATTTCTACAGGCAGGCCAACAGCTCCACACTGCATAGGGCTATATGCGGAGCAGACGTCTCAACACCGCTACGTCTGACGGAACACGAGAAAATCACCACCGAACCGACAACGATAAACTACAGAGGTGGTTGGGGAAGCCGCTGCACGGGAGGCATCCTAATGAGGTTAACCAGGAACATGTCGACAAGTTAGCGTCGAACTATTGGCTGACCTCGGGACGAATGTTCCCCGAGACGGAAGGCTTCCTACTGGCCATACAAGATCAGGTTATACCAACTCGCAACTACCTAAAATTCATTGTAGGAGATGCATCGGTAGTGGATGACAGATGCAGATACGGGTGCCCAACTTCAGAAACAATCCAGCACATAACAGGAGGATGTCAGATGTTCGCATCAACGGAATATAAGGAACGACACGATTCGGTTGCCAAGATCTTGCACCAGGAACTGGCGGAAAAGCTGCTGCTTGTGCAGGCAGAGAGGGTCCCATATTACAACTACACACCTGAGCCCGTTCTTGAGAATAGCGACTACAAGGTGTACTGGGATCGTACAGTTCTGACAGATCAACGAGTTGCCCATAACAGACCGGACCTTATAATAGTTGATAAAATTTCTAGGCAGACAACTCTGATTGATGTGGCCATCCCGAACAACAACAACCTGCGTGTGAAGCAAGTCGAGAAGATCGCGAAGTACAGAGATTTAGAAGAACGAATTAGAAGGCAATGGGAAATGGAGAACGTCCAGACGATTCCAATCATCATGTCAACAACTGGTGTTATACCAAAAAGTTTGCTGAGAAACATCAAGGAGCTGGGTCTAACTGATAGTCTTTACAGGTCCATGCAGAAAGCGGTACTACTTGCGACAGCCCGAACCGTCAGGAAATTCATGGGGAATGCAGGATCATCCAACAACATCAATGTCACCTAAGGCCCGATAACATGGCAAGGGTCTCGTCCGAGCCAGATCCTTTTGGTATCCGGGATACCCGGGATCTGAGTGAATGTTCCCCGTAGAGGGAGTGCGAATGCCTTTTGGCTAAGTCGAGATAATAATAATAATAATAATGCCATTGTTTCTTACACAGGGTGCAACCTACCTGTTACCAAAAGACCAGCGGAATACGGATAACCCTGCCAAGTACCGCCCAATAACCTGCTTGCCTACGCTGTACAAGATAATCACATCTTGCCTTACGCAGCGAATATATGCTCACTGCGAGCGGAACAACATCATTGCAATGCAGCAGAAGGGCTGCTCGAAGGGCGCAATGGGATGCAAAGAGCAACTCATCATAGACTCTGTCATCTGCAACCAGGCTCATTCCAAGCAACGAAACCTCCACATGGCTTATGTGGACTACAAAAAAGCATTTGATTCCGTACCTCACGACTGGCTCACAGGTATCTTAAAGCTGTATAAAATAGATCATCATACAGTTTCCTTTTTAGAACACGTTATAACAACCTGGCGCACTAAGATACA
Source organism: Pseudeuparius sepicola (assembly GCA_963920635.1). Taxonomy (NCBI): domain Eukaryota; kingdom Metazoa; phylum Arthropoda; class Insecta; order Coleoptera; family Anthribidae; genus Pseudeuparius; species Pseudeuparius sepicola. The sequence goes on from OY987305.1 coordinate 29,159,850, forward strand.
ACTCAGAACCGCAAACAGTAACATCGAGACCGACACAATCAAAATACGAAGAGGGATTTTCCAAGGAGATTCACTCAGTCCACTGTGGTTCTGCATGGCGATGAACCCTCTATCACATCGGTTGAACTCTACAAAATATGGCTTCGCTATCAAAAGCAACAACGCAGAAGCGATCAAGTTGAATCACCTATTATATATGGATGATTTAAAACTGATCGCCGCAACCAAAAACCAACTAACGCAAATGCTTAAAATTGTAGAGGAGTTCTCCAGGGACATCGGAATGCTGTTTGGACTGGACAAGTGCCGCACCCTTAATATCATCCGGGGAAAGCTCGAACAAAGCGCACACGAGATGCAGGACGGCCAGGAGATCGAAGCAATGAGCATGGGAGATACATACAAGTATCTCGGGATGAAACAAGCTCAAAGGATAGACCATCGAACAATGAAGACTGATTTAACGCTATTCGTTCGGAATAGTGAATTGGACCAACACGGACATCAACAAGCTGCAACGAAAAGTTAGGACACTACTGACAAAAGCTCATAAACATCATCCCCGTAGTGCCGTAGAAAGAACAACTCTGCCACGTCAACTAGGAGGAAGAGGATTGGCAGATCTCAGCAAGCAATTGGACCAACAAATATTGAATCTGCTTAATTATTTCTACAGGCAGGCCAACAGCTCCACACTATATAGGGCTATATGCGGAGCAGACGTCTTAACACCGCTACGTCTGACGGAACACGAGCGTCAAAATCACCACCGAACCGACAGCGATAAACTACAGAGGTGGTTGGGGAAGCCCCTGCACGGGAGGCATCCTAATGAGGTTAACCAGGAACATGTCGACAAGTTAGCGTCGAACTATTGGCTGACCTCGGGACGAATGTTCCCCGAGACGGAAGGCTTCCTACTGGCCATACAAGATCAGGTTATACCAACTCGCAACTACCTAAAATTCATTGTAGGAGATGCATCGGTAGTGGATGACAGATGCAGATACGGGTGCCCAACTTCAGAAACAATCCAGCACATAACAGGAGGACGTCAGATGTTCGCATCAACGGAATATAAGGAACGACACGTTTCGGTTGCCAAGATCTTGCACCAGGAACTGGCGGAAAAACTTCTGCTTGTGCAGGCAGAGAGGTTCCCATATTACAGCTACACACCGGAGCCTGTTCTTGAGAACAGCAACTACAAGATGTACTGGGATCGTACAGTTCTGACAGATCAACGAGTTGCCCATAACAGACCGGACCTTATAATAGTTGATAAAATTTCTAGGAAGACAACTCTGATTGATGTGGCCATCCCGAACAACAACAACCTGCGTGTGAAGCAAGTCGAGAAGATCGAGAAGTACAGAGACTTAGAAGAACGAATTAGAAGGCAATGGGAAATGGACAACGTTCAGACGATTCCAATCATCGTGTCAACAACTGGTGTCATACCAAAAAGTTTGCTGAGAAACATCAAAGAGCTGGGTCTAACTGATAATCTTTACAGGTCCATGCCGAAAGCGGTACTACTTCCGACAGCCCGAACCGTCAGGAAATTCATGGGGAGTGCAGGAACGTCCAACAACATCAATGTCACCTAAGGCCCGATAACATGGCAAGGGTCTCGTCCGAGCCAGATCCTTATGGTATCCGGGATACCCGGGATCTGAGTGAATGTTACCCAGAGAGGGAGTGCAAATGCCTTTTGGCTAAGTCGATATAATAATAATAATAATAGCGTCGAACTATTGGCTGACCTCGGGACGAATGTTCCCCGAGACGGAAGGCTTCCTACTGGCCATACAAGATCAGGTTATACCAACTCGCAACTACCTAAAATTCATTGTAGGAGATGCATCGGTAGTGGATGACAGATGCAGATACGGGTGCCCAACTTCAGAAACAATCCAGCACATAACAGGAGGATGTCAGATGTTCGCATCAACGGAATATAAGGAACGACACGATTCGGTTGCCAAGATCTTGCACCAGGAACTGGCGGAAAAGCTGCTGCTTGTGCAGGCAGAGAGGGTCCCATATTACAACTACACACCTGAGCCTGTTCTTGAGAACAGCAACTACAAGATGTACTGGGATCGTACAGTTCTGACAGATCAACGAGTTGCCCATAACAGACCGGACCTTATAATAGTTGATAAAATTTCTAGGAAGACAACTCTGATTGATGTGGCCATCCCGAACAACAACAACCTGCGTGTGAAGCAAGTCAAGAAGATCGCGAAGTACAGAGACTTAGAAGAACGAATTAGAAGGCAATGGGAAATGGAGAACGTCCAGGCGATTCCAATCATCATGTCAACAACTGGTGTTATACCAAAAAGTTTGCTGAGAAACATCAAGGAGCTGGGTCTAACTGATAGTCTTTACAGGTCCATGCAGAAAGCGGTACTACTTGCGACAGCCCGAACCGTCAGGAAATTCATGGGGAATGCAGGATCATCCAACAACATCAATGTCACCTAAGGCCCGATAACATGGCAAGGGTCTCGTCCGAGTCAGATCCTTTTCGTATCCGGGATACCCGGGATCTGAGTGAATGTTCCCCGTAGAGGGAGTGAGAATGCTTTTTGGATAATAATAATAATCTTCCATAAGTCCAGATATGCCGCCCTAATCTATAATATGTCATAAATCAGAGTGCACCCTGTTCAACTTAAACAATTTAATACAGGTACTATAGATGCACACATATTATTGTATCTAGTGCCTGCTTATACCTATTACTAATAATTAACAAAAGTAACTACAAAACAAAAGCACAACAACAAAATGATATACAGGGTGAGTTTTTTTCGATGCCCACTATGGGGATCTCGGAAACTAGCAGAGCTAGAACAAAGGTTAAATGGGGAAAGAATTGCAGTTTTGAATGCTCAATCTAATGCCCCTTTTGGATTTTTAAAAAAGTTCATGACTCACTAGATATTTTGAAAAGAGTGATTTTTTGCTATTTCATAAGATCTCTGTAGCTCCGTTATTTATGATTATACAGAAAAACTGTAGAGACAAAAATTGTAGATAATTTTTAGCTTAATAAGATAATCTTATCCAATTTTTTGTGTTGATTGTGATTTTTGAGATATGACATAAACTTGTGTTTTTTTAAAATGTAAATCATAGTTGGCTCTGGCCTTATAAAATTGGCCATTTTTTGAGCTTTCCAAAGATATAATACTCGGCATAGTCATTATAAAGAATAAAAGTGCTATGGCTAATTTTATGATTTATTTTTTCATTTTTCACATAGTTAGCCGTGGAATATTTTCATAATTACGTTCTATTGTATAATTAGACATACTTCAAAGTTTGAAATATTTTGTTTTTAGCTGTTAACAAAATGTAACAAAATAAAACAAAAATTAAAAAATCAAATTCAAATTATTATTATTTTAAAAGTTCACCTTTTAAAATAAACACAAGTTTATGTCATATCTCAAAAATCACAAACAACGTAAAAAATTGGATAGGATTATCGTATTAAATCCAAAATTATCTACAATTTTTGTCTCTACAGTTTTTCTGTATAATCAGAAATAACGGAGCTACAGAGATCTGATGAAATCATTCTTTTCAAAATATCTAGTGAGCCATGAACTTTTTTAAAAATCCAATTTAACCTTTGTTCTAGCTCTGCTAGTTTCCGAGATTCCCATAGTGGGCATCGAAAAAACTCACCCTGTATACAGGGTGAGAAAAAACATTTACTCAAAAAGCCTAATAACGGCCATTGTGATAAATATTTTTAAATAATTTTTGTCTCAAAATGAGTAATTACTTAGATTAAAATTTGTATTGACCAAAAGTTTTTAATTATGCGTGTTACTCGCTACAGATCGAAAATAGTATATTATACACCTAGGTTGAGAAGTGAGCCATTATTTACCCAGCATTTTTATAATATATATAGGATATAAAAATGCTCGGTAAATAATGGCCTTCTCAACCGAAGTGTATATAGATTTTTTTTTACTACTAACATTGACATATTGCCATATTTTAGTCATTACTCGCTTTTCCAAATACTTCAAAATATCAAGTAGCCTGGGAGTTCAGTTGTCAAGCTGATAAAATGACACTAATTTTTAAATGTCACATAGAAAATTTTTCATTATTTACCTAGGTATTTTTTTATTATCATTATTTACCTAGGTAGAGAAATATTACTTCTCCTTAGAGGAATGAGGTAAATAATGGTGATTTCTCAAGTTAGTAGTAAAAAAAGCCATTTTATGGGTCAAAATGTTGAATCACCACATACGTGCTGTACATTTAGCCGCAAATACTGTGCTAGTTCGGTTGAAAAAAGCCGGCACTATCTCAAACATCAGTGAAGTTTACAATAATAATAATTATTATTATTAGATATTGCCACCAAACTGAATCACAGGCATGTACCTGGGTACTTCTGATTTGGAATAATGCGAGGGAGAGATAATGTTACTATTATTATATTTGTGGAGTGAGATGACTTAAAAATTCAATTACAAAGATTATACAACACCGTGATAATCCAATTCCCTAATGATGTCACGACCACATATATGGGAGGTCTGCCGAAAAATTTGTTGTTAGAAGCCGTCAACCTATCCGAAGAGAATGCGATAATGATCTACATATCTGTCGTGGAACCAAGGAATTATAAATGCCTGTCCCGAAAGCGATCGGTATTCGGATACACTAATATCACTGTGTCAAACACCTAAAAAAAATGTAAATAGAAGTCGTGTCAAGCCATATTTCTACCATGAACAAACGCATAGTTGTTTAATACAGCCAACCTGATAAGTATAACGGTGCTATTATAACGCCTAACCAAATCTAAATCTGTAGTGTCGCTCTCGATATTCATACGGACGGAAGACAAGTTTAGATGTAAACCATGTGGTGTCTTAAGAATTATTTTTCTTTCATTCTCGTGAACTTTCGGATCGTTGTTTATGGTCTTCTATTTATAAAAGGTGACACAGAGTGTTTCGATTTTAAACTGGTACATAGGTATATCATACATCTACTTGAATGTTCTTACATTTTCTGTAAGATTCTGGCTGATCTATTCAACATTTTGCATCAAACACTGAGTGACATTTTTTGTTATATCTACTGAAGGAAATATTTGATAATTTCCCAGTGTGTCCCATTATTAACTAAATATGCCTTATAATCGAATTTTGCTTCTTTTCTACCTTTTCTACCATACATGAACAAATATTTTCCTTTTCAATATTTTTATGAGTTGAGACATACATGAATGTGTCTGTGGTTTAGATATATGTTGAAATTTTTTACCCAAGTAATTACACACCACTTATTACTTTAACATATTATTGTCGAAGTTTAAAACGTGTAGCAAATCAACCATAGCATCCGAGTAAATCAACGCCCCTGGTTGAAAAATGAGCGCTGTTGTCACATTTCATTGTAAAGTGCTATTGGCTCGGTTGAAGGTTATGAAAAAATAACAAATAAAAAACTTATCTCTCATCTGAATTTTATCCAAGTTATCAGTCTTGATTTTGAAAGTGGAAAGCGATGTATTGTTGTATTCACATCACGCTCCAACATTTGTTTGAGGACTTCTCACCTATCTCTGTTTAACTCGTACCTTTTCGGCCTATCCTTTCCAAAATGCCCACTATTAAACAAATTGTGTCACAATCTTGCGAAATGTCCTTGAAAGGATGTCTTCTCTCTGGATACCGCTCGTAGTATAAATTGCTCGTTGCATCTGCATTTTCCCCGGATTGTATAAAACAGACTCTCATATCCCATTTTTCATAACTTTCTAATTTCATTGTATGTTATAAAGTTTATAAATTACACAAAAACAGAAAATTCTTTACCCTGCCAAAACAGCTAAATTGAAAATTTGACAGGTAACAGTAAACATTTCTTCACGGTTGTTTCATTGTCTCACCGTCCAAAGCCTACTTGTTGAAAGGGCGCGCTTACAATTATATACACATGAAATCATAAAAGCTATTAGTAATTGATAACTGCTTAAGTAAATCATTAAGTGTTATATATTTTTGGAATAGTAATTTTTTCCTCTATTAGAATATGCAAAAATATACAGGGTGTTCCATTTAAAAAATAATTTTTTTCCTCGGTAACTCTTAAACAATTGACTTGAAAAAATGTAGTAGTCCACCGGAATTAGGAAAATTTGCCGACTGCAAAAACTACAGTAACCTGACCGAGCGCAAAAGGTAGGTTTTGACAATGCAAAAAGAAGTTTTGCATTATTATGAAAAACTTTAGTATTGCGCATATTAACGTTAGATCGTTTTCTACTGGATTTACCGAATTTTCTCAACTCGTCCAGTCTCATAATTTTGATATCATCGGTGTAAGCGAGACTTGGCTCACTGATGACATTCCCACTTCACACATTGACTTGCCAGGCTATAGGTTCTGTCGGGTGGACAGAGACACGTGGTGGAGGTGTGGGGATCTATGTACGCGAGGATTTTGCAGCTGAAACAATCTCTTTCTCCTTTGATCGGAGTAACGCATATGAGCAGCTCTGGATTAAATTTAAATTAAAAAATATTAATCTGGCTGTTGGAGTTTTATATCGTCCACCAAACACCAACGTTGTTGACTTTACTGATCATCTTAATAGAACCGTTTCTGAGATTGTCTCATTTAGTAACCATGTATTTATTATAGGAGATATGAATATTGATTTGATGTCAAATAATAATGCGCTCTGTAGCTGTCTTTCAGCTTACGGATTCTCTCAGTTAATTAAAGAGCCAACTCGAATTCACGATACCACTGCTACTCTTTTGGACCCTATATTCACTTTAAGTAATTTTAACAAGATTAATTCTGGTGTGATCAATGCTGATGTTATTTCAGATCATCATATGGTATTCAGTTCGTTTAATTGTGTGATTCCCAAATTTAGGCCTAAAATTGTTACTTATCGCGATTATCGTAATTTCGATCTTGCAAATTTTGTGGCGGATTTGCAACTTCGACCATGGCTGAGTGTTATTGAAGAGAATAATGTCGATGTTAAGATTAACTTATTTATCTCAATACTTCTACAGGTATTCGATACTCATGCTCCCGTACGCACTGTCAGAGTTACGAAACCTCAAACACCGTGGTTTACTCCTGAATTAGAAAATTTATGTAAAATTAAAAATAAAGCTCATTCTAAATTTAAAAAAAACAAAAATCAAAATGACTGGCAACACTACAAAAACCTTAGAAATTCTACTCTTTGTGCAATTAGGGAAAACAAGAAAAAATATTTGCAACGCTTCACGGCGTTAGAGAAAGATAGTCGCAGAACTTGGAAGACCTTAGAGTGTTTCAACGCAAAATTTAAACACAATTCATCAATCCCACCTAATTTAGGAAACCCAGGGCTCATTAACGACTTTTTTACCAGTAACTTGAGGTCTAATATTGACACATGTATGGAAAGGATATTGTATTACAAAAGTAATAAATTTAAACCTAATAATGAATTTTGTTTTTCCATGACTACTGCCTCTGAGATAAATGAAATCATTCTGGGCTTGAAATCGAAAGCATTTGGGCTTGACAATGTGTCGTCAACTATGTTGAAATACTGTAGTCCCTTTCTTGACGATGTTGTTACCAATATCATCAACTCTTGTTTTGAAATCAATTATTTTCCGTTATCTTGGAAACTAGCCGTTGTTAATCCATTGCCGAAGATTTCCAACCCTAGATCATTGTCTGACTTGAGGCCAATCAGTATTCTCTCGGTGCTCTCTAAAATAATGGAGCGGGTCATGTATAAACAAATTTATGAATATGCCTCAGTACACGAGATTTTCCCTGAGAATCAATCTGGCTTTAGAACGGGTTATAGCCCATCAGCTGTTCTGGCTGATATCGTGAATAGTGCTATCAGTATTGTAGATGAGGGTGATATTGCCATACTTGTGTTGCTGGACTATTCAAAGGCATTTGATACCATCAACCACGAGGTGATGCTCTCTCTACTTCAATTTTATGGTTTTAACTCTGATGCGTGCAATTGCAATTGCGAAATTATTTAAGTGATCGTCATCAATGTGTAAACGTCAATGGATCGTTGTCTGGTTTTGCTCCGCTTCCTACCGGAGTACCTCAGGGTTCAATACTTGGGCCTTTGCTATTTATTATGTACACAGCAGAAATTGTTAGGTCAATTGTTAATAGCATTACCCATACCTACGCGGACGATACACAATTATTGTATCATTGCAAAACGTCTGAGCTAAAGGACACGGAGATACTTATCAACACTGATCTAAATAATCTGTATAGTTCGTCACTAACCCACAATCTCAAACTTAATGCAAATAAATCATGTTTTATGGTAATAGGGAGTAAACAAAAAGCTAAGATGGCGAGGAATATTTTATAAATATTGATGGTGTCGCACTTCCGGTTGTATCAGAGGCAAAGAATCTTGGTATTATTGTCGATGACAAGTTTAAATTTAAATCTCACATGAACAAGCTAATTAAAAGATCATATCTCTCTTTGCGCCTTCTCTACTCCTGCCGTCAATTTTTGGACACAAACCTCAGAACGATTCTGTCAGAGTCAACTGTTCTGTCGCTTCTCAATTATGGTTGTTTTGTTTATGGTTCCTGTTTGGATTTGGTGGATAGAACCCGAATCCAACGTGTTCAAAATAATTGTTGCCCGTAAATACAACCATGTGTCTGGCAAAATCAAAGAACTGTCCTGGTTAACTATGGAAAATAGAAGGAAGCTTTTAATGGCAACTTTCACTTATCGAGCAATTCGTACATCAATTCCATTATATATTAAAAAACTCATGTTAGAAAGAGGTAAACTTCGTTCGCGTGTTCTTCGTAACTGTCACATTCTCCACATACCAGCTTTTAAAACTAACCTATTTCGAAAGAGTTTTCAGTACACTGCTGCTACGTTGTATAACTCTCTTCCCAGCGATTGGAAACTGAAGCCAGTTGTAACATTCAAAAAGCTACTCAGATTACTACTGTTGGAAAGTCAGTGAGCCTTGTTGTTGTGATCGTTAATTTGCTAATGTTAGTTAGTTGTATGTTTTTGTATATTTAAGGTAGGTAGTATATTATATTTAATTATTTAATTATTATGTTGTAATGGTGTGTATACCAAATAATTGTATTTGTTATAAATAATGTTTTTTTTTTGAGGTTAAGTGTAATAGCTCACAGCTAAACTTCGCCTCATGTCTTGTTATTTAGACAAAATAAAGACGATTTATTATTATTATTATTATTATTTTAATTTTCCTGAGCGCTACGGCTTGGCCATGGCTTAGCGCTCAGGAGGGAAGGATGAAAATGCACGAATGTTCGTGTTTTTTTCGCAGTTTCTTAGGTTTTACTCAAAAACCATTATTTCCGGTGCTAGAGCGCGCGAAAACGTTTGAATATTCATTTTCTTTTTGGTTCTTTGCATTCAAATGCACAATTTACGCGCTTTTATGGAATATAATGGCATTAATGTTTTAAAGCAAATTTTTTTGACAATATATAATGTTTGTGAATTTCGTATGAGCAATTACAACAAAAAGCATTTTTTTACCTTTTCTTCACCCAGGCTTGAATACTTTTTCTTACTAGTTGTTATACATTTGCTAAATTTATATACCTACATACAGGGTTAGTCATTACTAATGGCACATAGTGTAACCGCATATATTTTGGGCCAAAATATTACGATTGAGGCTAATATGCCTTATATAAATGTTGTTCGTTTAAAAGATACAGGGCATTGAAGTTTGTTTTTAAAATTGCATTTTGGCTACATCTCCCAACATAATCAAGCTCCTGAATTGAAATGTTGCACTGCTATGTTTTTGGGGATGGAGAATAAGCTAAAAATGTCAATTTATACGTATATCACAGAGGGCGCCTCTTGCGCCGTTTTTGAATCGTGCTTTTGCTCGTAACTTTTTTGAGGTTATCTTTTTGGTCCTGCAGGTCCATCATTTTAGTGCATCTTTTCATTCTGCAACAAAGAGGTACTCCTGTTTCATAACGATCAAATCAACCGTTTGGTTTAAATTGCCAAAACGTGCCCGAAAACACCTGTTGACTTCAGTATTTGAAAAATAAAATTTTCACCTACAGATCAACTGTATATTGAAAATGAAGAAAAAATTGCCGACTGAGTTTTAGCCGAAACACATTCGTTTTCTTGAAATAGGTTGTCCAAATTTTGTCGCGTTTCAATCCGTTCCATTTTGAAAGTGAAAATTTTTTGGGACACTGTTGAGATGGAGTTTTTCTCGCTTTAAATGGTACATTGGCATTGTGCAATAGTTGAAAGCAGTAGGTGAAAATTTTATATTTCGATTATTGAAGTCAACAGGTGCTTTGGGGCACGTTTTGACAATTTCAACGCAAACGGTTGATTTGATCGTAATGAAACAAGAATACCTCTTTGTTGCAGACTGAAAAGATGCAGTGAAATGGTGGACCTGCAGGACCAAAAAGATAACCTCAAAAAAGTTACGAGTAAAAGCAAGATCCAAAAACAGCGCAAGTGGTGCCCTCTGTGAGATACATAGAAATTGGAATTCTCAGCTTTTTCTCCATCCCCAAGAACATATTATAAGTGCCAAATTTCAATTCAGCAGCTTGATTATGTTGGGAGATGTAGCAAAAATGCAATTTCAAAAAACAAACTTCAACGCCCTGTATCTCTTAAACAAACAACATTTCTATAAGGCATATTAGCCTCAATCGTAATATATTAGCCCAAAATATATACGGTTGCACTATGTGCCATTATTAATGACTCACCCTGTATATGATATACAGTGTCCTCCAAAAAGTTCGCACCATAGGGGGGGTTACCTTTTGCTTTAAAAAAGATGAAAAATGACCCACTCAAATGTGGTCATGTGATTTTCGTTATCTGTCAAAAATTACATTTAAAAAATATATCGCCAAAAATGGGTTTAGTTGTTAAAATATCAAAAAGTTTTACTTGAAAAAGTTGTTTGTTTTTTAATTTTACGTAAGTGTACCAAATTTGAACGCTCTACTAAAATATTTAGTTTTTTGCCAATTTTTATTATTTATGAAATTTCTGAAAATTTTAAAAACTCGAAACTTCGTAAAAACTATTTTATATCACTAGCTTTATCATTCTATTAATTTTTTATTACTAATTACCGATAAGAATAGGTATTTTTCAAAAGAAAATGATATTTACGCTTTAAAATTCTGTTATGTTTGTTGCCAAGTTGATGTACCGTCTAGCATTTGGGGTATAAATTTAATTATATTACGTTTCTCAGTTCTAAATTGATGCCATAATAATAATAAATTAAAATATCATCAAACTATTTTACGTATATAAGCAAAATTCTTGACTTTTATGGAACAAATAATTATTATCTTTGAGTTTAATTTCACATTAATCGATATTGATTGGCCATGGAGAGAATAGAAGCAATTGTTTTTATTTGACAGTTATCAAACGACAGTTTTGTGGTGAAGGAATGCCATTGGTGGTAAAAATGGACTCATTCGAAAATATAATTAATTTATGGAAATTTCTGTTTTGCTAAAATTTGTTCCCCCAAACTTAAACAAAAATACAGTCGTTTTGCTTTATCGCCCTCTTTAATGTATGGCAAAATTTAGCTTTATATTCGCGAATATTGTTCGCTTTAAAAATCCTTAGCAAATGAGCTGTGCTGCGATACCTGTATTCCTACTTCGGCGCCTTAATCACATTTTCGGATGTCCTTCTAATGAACGAAGAGCAACTAATGTACCTGCGTCATTTTCATCAAGAATATTTTTTTCTTTCTTCTTATAATTAATACTTCCAGTTTCCAAAAATCTATTGATCAGCCACCACGCACCTACCGCTTTCAAACGTTACAGATCGACGGTACATTCAAAATCAGGAAAAATATCAATTGGACATTGGTCAAAACAGCATTGGTTTTCTTGAAAAATAGGGTGTTCAAATTTTGTTAAATTCAATCCTTTCCATTTTAAAAGCTAATAAGTTTTGGTACATTGTTCATAGGAATTTTTTTCTCAGTTTAAATGGTACAGTCGATGTGTAAAGTTTGAAAGCGGTAGGTAAAAATTTTATGTTTCGAATGTTGAAGTTAACAGGAGTCTTGGGGCACGTTTTGCCAATTTCAACGCAAACGGTTGATTTTATCGTTATGAAACAAGAGTACACTTTTGTTGCAAAATGAAAAGATACACTGAAATGATGGACCTGCAAGACCAAAAAGATAACCCTAAAAATTAATAGGGGTTGTTAGTTTTTGCCATTTTTTAGGGCACTGTGTAAACGAATAAACTACCCTAAGGCGTCTTCCAGTAAGTAGATAACATACCAAATTTCAAATTATTAAGTAGCGCCGTTATTGAGATATAAATAAAAAAAATACTTTTGGGTCACTTTGTAGACCCGAATAACTTGGCAAGAAAAGCCCAAATGGAAAAATTTTATATGAAAGACCCCCCTTAAAACCACCTGTCGAACACCCCTTTAAAGTATTTACTATACATTCTGACTCACCCTGTTTAAAAAGATAAAATTCAAAATATGTGCCGATGGCTTTCAAATGTTGCAGTCTTATTAATTTTTGCATTCTTAACAATATTTATTAATAACATTTTGTAGTATCTTTTACCAAGAGCGCACTTTTCCCCACTTTTCTAGTAAAGAAAGAGCAAACAATCAAAGTAGGCCTATAATTTTGAAATTTTGTATACTTACTCAGTTTTTTATTCTGAACAACTTATCTAGTGTCAAAAATCAGTTTTTTTCGAAATATTCCAGGCATACTTGATTTTTCTAAACTAAAATTATGTCACAAATTTCTTTCAAACCAAGCAGGGCTGATCCCCAAAAGTTCAAATTTGAACTCGAAAATTTTTTATATCTTTGATAGGTACAGAAATTTTATCGACGTAATCGGAGACGTTCATAAAACCGGAAAATGCAAAAAATTGTTACTGTTAATGGTTACAGGGTGTATCTTTGATAGGTACAAAAATTTTATTCACGTAATCGGGGACGTTCGGAAAATGCAAAAAAAGAATTTTTACTCGATGTTTAGAAAATGGGGCAAATCAATCACTATCCGTACTTAATGGACGCCGCTGGATCCTAGAAGGGCTTAGCGGGGAGGTCTAACCTCTCCCTAGGAGACGGAGGGGAATAAAGTTAAATTAGGACAGGGAATACCGCGACGTTCCGCATGTCAGATTGGAATAACTCTGCTTGCAGAATTAGGTACCTAGGTACCTTTGAAAATTCCTATTGGTAGGTATCCACGTTTTTTTATGATGTCGGTTGCTATGACGAACTGTTTATTACTTTCTTCACGCGCGCACACAATAATTTAACAAACACATCACTTTTTATCACTTTACCGATGTTTTAAGTACCTGGGCAGCAGAAATGCTTTGCTTTTAACGTGTTTTAAATTTTGACTTTTAACCTGTTTTAAATTTTGATTTGTTTTAAATTCCATTATGACATGTGTCCTTGCTTTTGTACTGTTGTTGTGAGAATATATTTGTATTTATGGCTTCAGGGTGGAGTGGAAGAGTGGCTAGCGCCAAATCTCCTACCTCTTGTGTAATATCTTGTAATTTGTATAAACATTTCTCTCCTACTATTGAATTTATATATTTTGTGTAAACATTTCTATATTTCTATTGCACTTATATATTACACAATAAATCATTTTATTATTATTATTATTATTATTATTAAATGTATCCGAGCGCCGCGCACCGCCTGGAGAAGTCATTGCTAGAAAACTCGTTGCTGCTTTCACACTCATAATTTTTTGACAAGTCTTTTGTGGAGTAGGTACCTATATACCTATCTACTTTACAACTGATTTTCAGTCAGCAATTTTTTTCATCCTATAATAATTAGCCATCTCTTGGGACACCTTGCGACAATAAATTTCTGAACTGAATAAAGCATTGTTTTAAAATACAAATTATCTGTAAAAAATTGCAAAATTTCAAACCACCCATGGGGTGGAGCAGCGGCGCGTTACTTTTTTTAACGGGTGTTCGCCTGTAGCCCTATCATCCCGCATAAAAAAAATTGGTAATTATTTAGCGTAGTGTACCTACGCACCCGCTGATTTTCTTGAAATTTTGGCTACCCCCTACGTCCGAGTTCCTTGAACACGAATCTGACCTTAGCTTTTGGTGCTCGGGCGTAGTTTCCGAGAAAATTAATTTTCACATTTTCACAAAGTTGAAAATTCAATTTAATTTTCTCGGAAACTACCTACGTCCTAGCATTAAAAACCAAGGCCAGATTCGTGTTTAAGGACCTCAAAAACTGGGGGTAGCCAAAATTTCAAGAAAATCGAGGGTGCTCTGTACTAAATAATTACCGAAAAATAATATCAAACTCGCCTAGCACAGAAGCACTTATCGTAGGTAACATAGTAATAATCACATTTACCACTAAACTAAAACTTGTTTCACTTTTCACAAGAATACTTTCACTACACAGCTCAGTACTTCTCACTCACGACGTAGGTACCTACCTAACTTTTTCCATTGAATTTAATCAATATCTTTTGATAGAAGTTGTTCGAAATGTCGTCCTCCATTCCTAATACAAGCCTCAACTCTTCGCTGCATAGATTATTTTATTTTGTCAAATGTATCGTGGCTATTTTTTATTTCATAGCGGCTTCTACACGAGCTCGTAGCTCTTATAATGTATTTGCAGGAGTCGAGTAAACGATTTGTTTCGTGTGACCCCACAAAAAAAATCACATGGATTTAAGTCCGGTGACCTCGGTGACCAAGCAACAGGACCTCCTTTTTCGATCCATTGATCGTGAAAATTATCATCTATATAGTCACTCTCGTACTATTCTTGCCCGGTGGGGCGGAGCACCATCGTGTTGCATCCACAAATTTCTGATCAAATCTAATGGCAAATCTTCCAAAAAATTTGTGCTCTTTTGCCTATACCATTCACAAAACCCTACTCTTCTTGGCAAATCTTCCTCCTTGAGAGCTTGAACTTTTTGTACGTGATAAGGATGTAAACCTTGAATTTTCAATGTGCGAAAAACAGTCATGTGCGAAATGTCGAATCTAGCGGCCAATCTTCTTTTAGTCATTCCAGGAGTTTCTTCAATTGCATCTAAAATTTGAGGTTCTAACTCTCTTACTCGAGCGCTTTTCTCACGGCCAATTGGCCTTTGGTGTCCAAAATCTCTTTGGACAATTCTAACAAAAGTTCGCGCATTTTAAGTATTCCTTTGTGGAAATTCTTCACGATTTTCACATGGATTTACCCGTTTTTGTGTGTAATGATTATACGAGATGGTAGATAAACTTATAACGAATGAAACGCCATATAAATCCGCGAAAATTCAAAAATCGGATTTAACCGACTTTGAGTTAGTTTGGGGACATGTCGGCATAAACGGCAACACCGAATAGTGGACGGAGACGATATGGGAGAAATCTTGCGCGAACGTGTATCGCCGTCGCCGTACCGCCGTAGCACTCGCGCTAGTCCCATTATGGGATTAAACAGCTGATTGATGACGATCCGCGTCCGCCTGTAATTTTTGGGAGCGCCGGCTTCAACAAGCAGTTTATTATTATACAGAATGGCCATAGGTGTGGCTATTCTGTGGTATAATAATTCTGTTTCCATAATGTGGACGCGTAT
Source organism: Pseudeuparius sepicola (assembly GCA_963920635.1). Classification (NCBI taxonomy): domain Eukaryota; kingdom Metazoa; phylum Arthropoda; class Insecta; order Coleoptera; family Anthribidae; genus Pseudeuparius; species Pseudeuparius sepicola. The sequence continues at coordinate 29,175,576 of OY987305.1, forward strand.
GCAAACGTCGCGTCTTGCTAACCGACATTATTCTGCTGCTTTGCTATGTTTTACGAACTGTCGTCGGAAGTGAACCTGCTGAACCTGCTTCTGTAGGTACATTTTTCCAGACCCGTTGGCCATATTTTGGACCAGCAGCGATGTCCAAACCTGTTGCAATCGCCGCCGTGAGTTTGCAGTGAAATAACAAGTACAGACCTCGGAGCGCCACCAACTTGAGGAGTGCCAAATTGTGTCCTTGCTGAAACCACGGCAGGCTTACAAGCGCCTATACACAATACTCCATTTATTAAAGCCTGTTTTACAAATAACAATTTTCGCCCAACAAACCCCCCAATAAATCTTACAATTTATTTTTGTGAATACTTTATTTGAAATAAATGATTGCTTTTTTGATAGGGTAACTTTGTGTAGCATTTGAGATCCATGGCCTACTTTCAGAGATATTTTTGGAAAACCCGAAAACTGCTGAAATTTCTTCGTTTCGTAACTTTTTTGTTTCAAGAGTTACCGAAAAATTTTCCCCAATGTCATTTGTGGGCAAAACTAATTGCTTTAAGCCTACTTTATCAGCATTTAAAACAATGCCACGGTTTAATAGGTGCTCTCAGTACCCACCGAAAAATGTGCCCATTTTTTTAGCGAGCCGTGGCCTCGAATCCTGTACCTTCATGTTTTAGGTATTTTTTCCCCAACATAATACATTGTAAATCTTGGAAATTTCTTGCGAGGTATCGGTATTTTGCACATTTTTCACATTTTTAAAATATTCTAGTATACAACTATAAATAAAAAAAATTATGTGTTATGTGCATACAACAAACCATGGCATGTTTTTTTACAAATTCTGATAAACTAGGTTTAAAGCAATCAGTTTTGCCCACAAATTTCATTAAGAAATTTTTTCGATATCTCTCGAAACAAAAAAGTTACAAGCCGAAGAAATTTCGGTGATTTTCGGGATTTTGAAAAATATCTCGGAAAGTAGGCCATAGATCTCAAGTGTGTTTTTACGCAAAGTTAGCTCATCAAAAAAGCAATTCTTTTCAAATAAAATTCTGAAGCTAGATTTGGATTCTCCAGAGAAAAATGTATCATCCTGGTTTTAAGCTGGTCTTTTTATTTAAAAACTAAGGATATAATCGGACTTTATTTGAGACACCTAATACCCTGAAAAAGTTTCTCTTCTTGCAGTGCGAAAAACACAATTCTATTATACTTAGAAAAATAGTTATTTGTGTAACTAGTGCAAAAAGTGCAAATTTGTTGCACGAGGCATGAACTTTTCAGCTTGAGACGCCGTCGAGGTAACTGATGGACAAACTTCATTTCCAGTAATTTTTTGAATTTTGTTTTCTTCATTGCCTGTGAAGGTCTCAGGTTCTTCTGTTAAAACTCTTTTTCGAATTGTTGTGAAGTTTCCGGTACTGGAACTTGGTTCATCTTCCAGAATTTGAGCAGCTATATCTTTTTTTTAGAAATTGACTCCGCAATGTAGCCCTCAGCTACAGTTGAAGATTTCCATCCTTCACGTAAAACACTTTTTCGCCTTGTTGTGAAGTTTCCGGTACTGGTGCTTGGTTCCAGAATTTGAGCAGCAATTTAAGTTTTTTTTTTACAAATTGACTCCTCAATGTAGCCCTCATCTATAGAGTTGAAAATTTACATCCTCCATGTCTTTTTAGTGAGTAATGTTAACAGGGCTGCCCCAGATTCCACAAGCAATGTTGCAGAAGACCTGCGAAAACAGTGTCCTGTGTATTGCATTGGGTTTTCAATTTTTAAGTATTTTGCAATATCACTTGGAATTTTACTAAAAGTATTTGCACCAACAGGTTGAACAGAGCATTTTCCGTTATAATATGTTACAAAAAAATCTAGTGTGACTGGTAGACTGGGAATGAAGGGATGCATATTTGCGATACATTTCAACAAAATTGTGTCATCATTATTGTTAACGATATGAAACTACCTTTATTTTACTTTTATTATTTGTTGTTATAGCGGCCATAGTGGTCCACACACTGTGAAAATTTGTCTACCTATTACGATTCAAAAGATACAGCTCTATAAAAGATAGATGGTATCCCGTGGCGTTTTCTAAAGTATTCTACGAGATTTTACATAAAAATACAGCGGGCCCGTACCTGAAAAAGTCCCCCACGGAATAACAGATGGGCCACTGAGCCCCCAAAGTCCAAAATCGCTACGAAATTTGGAAATCCTCCAAACCAAAACAAACCCAAATGTCAATCGATGTTTACGATAATCGGGCGTACGCCTCGGCCACGATGTATACAGTACGATCCCGGGGACCTCGCCAAATCGCGAAAAAAAGCGGCCCAAACGGTCGAACGGCTTTTTCGATCGGGGTGCGCTCTGGCAGGCGAGAGGCCCATATCCGTCGGCTGCCCCACGCGAAAATTGAACTCGACCGGCGCTCCCCCTTCCAATCGCTAGCCATTTTTCCCGAAACAAACGGGAAAAAAATTCCGAGGGCCGAACGGCTCCGATTCGGACGCCCTTCAATAGGGTTGTTGCCCGTGAGCTCGGGCAGTCGTACGCCAAATTTGAGCTCTAAATATCGAAAACTACGTCCTGTAGACGAGAGCATAGGTACACGTATTACTACAGAGGAGTGGAGGCCAAAACAAGGCAGGGCCGGTAGGCGCTTGTTAACAAGTGATTTTTTTCATATTTCCGTTAAGAAATGCAGTGTTAAACGTTCGCGGCCTTCGTATGAAAACAGTGCTAGATAGGTACCTACTAGGTACCCCATATTTTACCAACCTTAGTTTGTCCAAATTGATTATAAAATGAAAATTAAATTGTTTCATATACAATTGCAATATGCAAAAAATTTTGCACACAGTAGCCATCAGTTCTATAGCACTAAATCCTTATCTAGGGTAATAAACATAATTTCTCGGGCTCTGATTGTTAGTCGCCAGATAATTATATTTTTTTTATAAAACAGAAACTGAGTGCAGAAAATGAACTTCAAATAAAACAAGACAATTAAAAAATTACAAGATTTATTGATAACTTTTTGAGTTCAGTTTTACAAGTCTGTAGGAAATCACTCAGCTTTTTACGACAACTATTAAATTAAAAGTTAGCTAAACTTATCGTTAGAAAGTCCTTTATATAAAATTCAACTTGTTAGAACAGTCGACACGTTAAATGTTCTTTGGAATTTTCGACTAGCACTGTTTTTGGGGGATACCTCGACTTAGTTGACGATAGGCAGCTGCACAGCCACACGTCACCCAGAGTCCTTTGGATATGGTGTGCACTTCCACAGCTAGCTCTCGCTGGAAGCAGGTCGTGAGTTTTGAGTAGGGTTCCGTAGTGTGCCGCGGCTGGTACCAAATTGGTCCGATCGTGGTTGGTTGGTGGTGGTGCTGCAATGCTTAGTCCTTCCCTGGCGGGTGTGGTTGCATGTAACGAGAAATCAAAACCACAGTGTCCGTTCTAACATGGAGAAAATAAGTCAGTGACTTTTACAAAATCAACTATTATAGCTATGTTAATAATTGTTCAATTCTATAAAATAGGTTAAAACGTGATGCAATATTAGAGCTTGTACTGCTGTACTACAATATAAGAGCTTGATGTCCTTGACACTTAATAAAAAACAAATGTAATCAATTTAAATATTAACCAAAAATTACTGAAATTTGATCAGCAGGTAACAGAAAAAAATTTGGGCTTCTTCTCTACTCAAGACTTTAATAGGAATATAAAAAAAAGGAATTTCTCATTTAACCAACAAGGCTACGGTACTCAAAAAGCGGCTGATTTAGGGCAAAAGAATAATTCGAAACGATATGGTGAATACTCTGACCTAATGAATTATTATCCCGTGTGCTAATGAATTAAAATCGGTGAATTCTTTTCACCACAAAATTTAATATAAATTAACAATAAAAACGGGTCTGATAAGGCGATCAGCCGATAGCTAGTGGTCCCCAAAAGTACAGCCAACCTGGGTGGTGAGATATTTTTCGCAGAGACTGCAAAGCCAATATTCAAAAAACAACAAGCAAAACAAAAACACTAAATCACGCTATAAAAAGATGAAACCTATGCACGATGAACAAAGATTGTAAAATTCCGAAGGAAAAATCAAACGTGCATAAGCTAAATCAGTACCGCACCTGTTGTCTCGACGACGAGCAGAAACCGGGTAGCATTTAAACATTCCGGTATAGGATTGGGCACCTAGGCAAATTTCATTGGTCCGTGTGAATTCGGATCGCCAATGAATGCGGAGTGCCGAAATCCGTGCCAGAATGTTGTACGGTGCTGAGCATCAGGTCAGAATGGTGCAATAAAATCAGCCAGCGTGGAGTGCCGAATCCGAGGTCAAAATGTTGAACGGTGCTGAAACACAGGTCGGAATGTTGCTTTGCGTTTGGCGCAGCTTAAATTGTGTATAATGTGTCCAGAGTCAGAGAATTTCCATCCCATCTTAAATTATAAACTTTGCGCTGGTTGACCCTTATTCTCCCCACCTCTATTTTTCTGAGCTAGGACCGAACTTTCGTCTGTTTTTCAAGGTTAAATTTCCAGCAAACTCATCAAGACACTTGCGTTGGGTACGAATAGATGCAAGTGGATTAGAAAATACATTTTAGATATGTGAGTGCTGGTTTCTGCAGCTGTGCGCATGGTAGATTAGGAAATTTTTGGTCACTGGTCGCCCAGCACACGGTGAAACTGCAAAAAATCGTGAAAAACGAAAAAGAAATTTAGCTCTAGCAGTCAAGTGCAATCAACCTGACGCCAAGTCGCGTGGCATGGGGCATTAGGCTACCAATAATTGCGTAAGATTTCTAAAATGCTTATTTTTGGCAAAAAGTAGGATCTAAACTGTTTGTTATTTGTGTTTCCACTTGTTGATTTACTGTTCCGCGCTGGCTGATTTACTGCAACATTCCGACCTGTGTTTCAGCACCGTTCAACATTTTGAACTTGGATTCGGCACTCCATGCTGGCTGATTTTACTGCACCATTCCGACCTGATGCTCAGCACTGTTCAACATTCAGGCACAGATTTCGGCACTCCGCATTCATTGGCGACCCGAATTCAAATGAACCAATGAAATTTGCCTGGGTGCCGAATCCTATACCGGAATGTTTAAATGCAACCGGGTAAGGAAAAATACGAAAACTCAAGTTTGAGTATTTTTCCTCGAGCAACACACAGCTATAGTCAAACAATGAGCTACTCTAATAGGAATAGTAACATTGATAACACTTGGTAAAGTATGATTGTTTGAAGAATTTGTCTTTATAGGTAAATAGGCCTGACAATGAATGAATGAATATTCAATGAAATTTATTATGAACAAATTGTTAAATGAAATTTTTTAAATGATAATAAAAAAAGAGGGAGCCAGCATACATCGTGTGTATACATACGTAAGTAATGTCAAGGTAATCAAAAACACGAAAAAGTTAAATCCCAATATTCAAATAAAAAATTTAACTCCCCAAAAATTTTAAATCCCCACTTAAGCTAAGGTTCTAACCTTACAATATTAGAAAAGGGAGAGGAAAGTGAAAGAAAGTAACTCCCTAAAGCATGATGGACTCATGAACCCTGCGAACAGCACCGCACACATTTGCAGCTCCCCAGTATTGAGCACCGAAGGGTCCCTATCGCGTTACTCAATCTTAGCCTACCCCAATACCGGAGGAAACTAACATTTGCTAACACTACTGCCACCTGATTCATGACCCACATCAAGGACTATAGATAGAAGAAGAAAGATTAATAGCCAATAGCCAAAACTATTAATCCCGTGGCCATAGCACACTCAGGATACACATTTACGTGATAACTCACCTGTACAGAGGAAATGTTCAACCAGAAACAAAATATCTATTGCAAAATAGAAAAGAGAAAAAAATAAACGAAAATTTGAAACAGTTACAACTCTGAGTAACATGATTCAAACATTGTCCAAATTAACCCATTAGGTAAAGTACAAACTCTAAGTCGATATTTTATTGGCAAAAAATAAGAAAATTTTAAGAAATATACAAGACAACTTGTGAATAACCGTAGGTCAGTCAATAAATAACTGCACTGCATAAGCCTACGCGATATTCTTAAGGTACCTACTTCGGACACTCAAAGTGCTATCTAAACCGAAATAAGAACCAACAAAAGAGAGATATATATTTTTTTGGACACATTTTGTGCTATCCGAGCCAAATTAAAAAATATATAATTGTATATTTCAAGTACACTAAGTTATTAATTTTGACAACTTGAACCCAAAAAAATTTAACTTATTTAAGGTATAAAAAATTATATTGATTAAGATCAAGTGGAATAACATTTGGTGACAACTATGACTCAGAGAAGAGATTCACAGATGTGAAAAGAAAAGTCAAAAGAAATACAATATACTACGATAAACCAAAATGTATGTAAGAGGGTTCCATCCTGTCACATACCACAGTTGTGTAAAGAGTGGGTCTTGTACGAGAAGATTCGATTCCAGAAGGTAATTATTATTAAACTATGAAAGTTAAACTGGGTCTATTGCCAGAATAGTGCACAAATCAGGGAAGGGATTTTTGGAAGGGAAAAGGAATGTAATAACCCCACTAATCGAAACAATTTCTTGCTGAGACTACGGCCAGTCGCCCTCAGACCTGTGTGCTCTGTTATAATATTCTCAGGATCCAAAAGGATCACCCAGGGAATTGTTCGGAGTAGCTTCGAAATAAAACATAAAAACTAAAAATGAAGTGGACTGAAAATGAGATTTGCACAAAATCTAACAATATTACCAGGGAAAAAAACTAACTTGACTAAGCCTCAAGATATCAACCTTACTGATATATAAAAATATACTAAAAAATTACCGAGGTTTCCAAAGTCCTTAAATTTGTTGACTGAAAATTTAAATTTTATCAAAAAACTGAACATCTGACGAGAGCAAGAATTGTTAAGGTATTTTCAAACATGCAAAAATTTATTAGGCAATCAAAATTATTCTGCGGAGGTCACAATCCAAATAAGGACAATAAGGTAGAACATTAAAAGTACATGAGACTTCCATGATTCCACATTCTTGCCAAAAATAGTCACATAAGGACCAAAAACTATAAAACTCCAATACAAACCCTGCAAAATATCAAAAATTAAATAAGGTAAGGCGATGTTTGCATTAGAACCTATATACCAAAAGAATAAGATTAAACCTTCCACAGGAATAAACTGATTTTATTATGACAGAATAAAGTTAATTAATTGATAAATCAAAAAGATAACATAAGATAACAATAAATTGTAACCTTAACAAAACTTAGCACGTTAATTGCTTGTCAAGTTAAATTTAAGTTAGAAATGATGTTGTTCTAACTGTGCCCGATAGAAATTAGATAAGGTTCTCTTGCTAAATTCTAGAGCGATTAAATAATAGTACTCATCATCCTAACCCTTGTAACACATTCTGAATAGATGGAAAGTCCAGGTATATATTACACCAAATAGCGTATGACAAGTCTATTTCTCAGAATTTTCGTGTGTCTGCTATCTTAAGAAAATCAAAAATAGAATAAATTAACCAATTAGTATTATTTCAATATTTCCAGTATATATGTCAAGCTAAATAATTGTACGTAAACTAGTAAAGTCCAAAAAATGTCATAATGCGCAAAAAATAATCTGGAAATGTTTTCCCAGAAAACAATAAACGGGATAACAACTGGTGATCTCCCAGTGTCCCAATAATCAAAATACAAAAACACAAGTAGTAAAGTTTTCCCTACCTGGCAAAAATCACAATAAACGCAAAGCGCAAGACATAAATTAGCAGGAGGATATCCTGGAAATAGGGTATAAGAGAAAAAATACTAAAGGTAAAAGAGATAATTTAAAAATTTCAAAAGACACCAGAAATAATTCAGAATAAACATCAGAATAAATAGCTAAAAAAACAGGCTTGCCAAAGCTATTGATTTGGTTACGCTTGATGTTCTGCCAACCTTACTTACTCACTCTATAGGAAATTAGATAGCTAACTGCTATAGGGATATTGTAAAGTAACCTTGAAACTTGTTCAAGTACTAATGTTCCCACCACTAAACCCATAGTAACATAAATTAGAATGGTGTTCGTCTAGGATATGCCACTCCAAAAAAAATTTTTGTTACCTATGACATGGTTGGTAACGACATAGAAAGGTGTTAAACATTTTGTATTTATATGTTGGAAAAGTTACCCAAAGCTCTAGACAAAAATTCAAGTTCCTTCAAGCTGCTAGGATTCATATTAAAAAAATTACCAAATCTCAAAAAAAATCAAACGAACGACAAAAATTGGGCAGAATTGACGACAACAAATATTCGAGCAAATATTTTAGGCAAGATAATTGAATCAAATAAAATAGTCCAAATGTTCCAAAGTTCAAAAGTCAAAGTTAAATTAATTTTATTTAACCACAATAGAGCAAGCTTCGACAAAAAATTAACCTCAAGGCCCCAAGTTGGGTCACGCCAAAACCAAAATGGTTATCTTTGAACGCCAGAAGGTTGAACTATTTGTTGGTTAAATAAAATAACACATTTTTCTATTTACAATGTATTTATAAGTTGAAATTGTACAAAAAAATGGTTACAATAAAGTGAAGTTGGTAAACTGAGTAGGTTAATTTTTTTGTTTACAATTTAGAATTTGTTACTCTTAAAAAGTAAAGAAAACACTATGAAAAAGGTTCGATCTTAAGGATATAAAATCAGAGATGTTCGTGTGCTTAATATGACAACACTACTAGCACGAAAAGTTCACGTGAGCATTTAAAGTCTTGTTTACGAGCACTTCGAAAATTTGGACGACTGAGTTCTACAGAGTAGCTTAAAACTTCCGGGTCGTTGACACCGGTGAATCGCCACCGTTGCTCCAAGCTTCTTATACGTAGCAGTTGTAGCTATGACCTCGGCTAGACTCGAATCTCCAGGTTGGTTCGTGGAAGTACCAAGCTGGGGCTAGACGATGTGCGACCACTGTCAGACCTGTGTCGTAGGATGGTGTGTGTCAGTACTCCGATGGTGCTTCGCTCACGTACCAGAGTGCATGTAACAAAAAAAAACACAACGAACAGTCTCCGAAAACACTGCAGTCGAAAAATCGATGCTTTTACAATGTTCAGTGTTAAGTTACTTAACAATACTTATATAAAAAGAAATTATGAAGCAATCTGTACAGATTTTGCAATCAAAATTGATTTAAACATGTAACCTTGAATTATTGAACCCTGAACCTGACTATAAAATATATTAAAAATTAATAACCCAAAAGCGATCAATTATCTTGACTGAACCTGCCTTATAAGTTTACTGTACAATATTTACAAGATAAAAGGCAACATTAATAAAATTCAAAAGGTTTGTCGACTTCCCCACTCAATATCGAAACGCAAGACGAAAAAAAATATAACGGCCAGATAACCAAAAAAAGAACCGTGGTAAAATTTACGTGCCTCGGCCAACTTAAGGGTTCGTTTTACTGCGTCTGTGCTAATAAACAAATTTACAACCAAATTATGGCCACAGCCTGCAGCGTGCAGCCCACAGAGAAAAGAGGCAACAGGCCTAGGTGAGAGTAGCTCAAGAAGTCGTCAAAGTGATGTTATTAATAAGAAATTATTAAAAATTGAACAGCTACTCACCCAGACTGTGTTCCCAGGGGTCCTCTCCGTGGTTACACCTGCAGCAGGTTGCTGTTGAAACTCGAAAAATGCGTGGAAATGGTCCACTCTCACAGCTTAATGCCACGTGCTCCCAAGTTCCATGTAAAAAACAGAAAAACCAAATTAGCACAACGAAAATAAAAGCACACGCTATACAAAACCACTTAAGCCGACCATAAAGTGGGAAACGAGGCTTTGAGAAATTTCCGAGACAGGAAATACAAAGCCAAGTTTCACCTGACTCGAATTTTACCACAAGTGTTCGAGAGGAAAGTGGCCTGATTTCGGTCACCGGTTCTATTTATAACCTTTTCGGCCAGTATGACGACTTCCGGCTTATAGCAGGCTTTAGAAGGTTTTTTGAAGCTAAAACCATTTAGAAAAACTGGAAGTGCCACGAGTGACAATCCAGATGAGAGGTCACTGTCAATTCTGCCAATCTCTACCACTGATATTATACCAGTAAGAACGGTCGGAAACAAAGAGTGACGTTAGTACACGGACTCACCGTGGCGCTTAGTCAATCGCAAACTGAATAAAGTGAATATTATCTTTATAATTAACGTCAGACAGTGATTACAACAATGTAACTGTTTTAGTAATACATACCTTCAATCGATGAAGAAAATGTAAACTCTTTTGCGACCGGCACATACCCTTAAATAAATGGTTTGTTTAAGAACACCAAGGTAGGTAACTTATTATGCATCAGCTTGTATAGATGGTTGCAGATAGCAGGGCAACATTTTTTTTAATTGGTACGTGTATACGGGAGGTGACGAATGAATTGGAATTAAATACCTCATTTAAACGCTCTAACGGAACTTAGATAAAATTTTCGTTACAAACTGTCAAAAAATTTCCTCTGAAATCACCTCCTGCTGCCTAGTGCAAGTGAGAATACTTCTGGAAATTCTTTGAGTTGCCTTGACAACAAAACAAAAAACGAGCTTCTGGTACATTAAAAAGGTAGGTTAATTTTTTTGTATTGTCATTAAATTTGAAAAGGGGTGACTTTGCGTGCGATCATTCTTTTCTGCAATGTCACAACCTACCTTTTCCACCAGTTTAGGTTGGTGTAGTTTTTGCAGTCGCTAAAACGTGTTTTTGACGTCTAATTCTGGTGGACTGTAGTAGCAGCATTGGATTCTACGTAAAAAAGTGCTTTGGGAATGTTTTTACAGAAACACAAAATTGTCAACCCGAAAAAAGTTACGGCCACTTTTCGAAAACGCATATTTTCGAAAAAACGCCCTGTAACTCAAGAACGGTGACAGATATCGATTTGCGGTTTTCGTCATTAAGTTTATCATAAAATGACCTTCAGACACCGATATCAGTTTTCGTCTGTCTCTGTTAAAAATAGGAGTTTCCATTTAAAAGTGTCCAATTTGGCCCACCCTGTACAGTGCAAAGACTGTTCGTCGATATTAAAATATGACACGGGGAAGACGGGAAACTCTCATTTGCGAAGATATAAGTGTGCAAAAGACTGCTTATGTTCGAATCAGACAAGAATTAACGAATTCGTTACAAGCAGTGCATCTGGAAAACATTTAACTACAATCAAGAAAACAAACACTAAGAAAACAGTCAATATTTGTGCAAAAGATATTCGTCCATTTGAAATATTAACTGGAGACGGTTTTGCCAATTCTTAGTAAGTACAGGTGCTACGTTTGGAAATATTGACATTAATAGTATTTTACCACATCCAACAACGATATCCAGAATCTGAAAAGAAATTGCAGAACAAATGCCAAGAGAGGTATTGCCTGAAATATCAAGGGCTATCGAAGAAGAAATTTGTTCCGCAACTACAGACATGTGGACAGATGATTACAAAACAAATCTTTCTTAATGTGTACAGTACAGTAGGTATATAAAAGAAAAATGACAAGAGTTCTTTTTACAAAACCTTTTCCGGGAGAATAAAAAATACAGGGGAAAACATTAAAAGATAGTTAATAAGAGGTTTTACACGTTTTTGTTTTGAAGCTTCCCTGTTTAATAAAATTATTTTCGTTACTGCTCAAGGTGCTACATGATATCTGCTTTAAATAGAAATAAGAGGCACACATTTGACTAAAAATTTTTAATTACATCTCCAGATTTTGTAAGATGTGTATGTGTAATGTAAAATAGTTGCAAAGCACTAGTTACATACATGAAAAAAAGTGGTAACATTAATCAGCTGCCAAAAACACTACAACAACGAACAAGATGGAATTCAAAATTGGCCATGATTCTTTCAATTCATGAACAATTTGACATTTTATAAATTTTATCCGTGAAAAATAAAGATCATCGACTAATTGACATTGATAGATAGGTCCTAAAGCAAATAGCTGATTTTTTATTGATTTTTAAAGAAGTGAGTGACATGTTGGAATCTGATTTAAAACCGACTTTTCACTTAATTTTACTCTGCTACCACAAGATTCTTAAAAAAGACGGCATTCACCGAATGGGAAGATTTTGCTCCATCAACTTCGACAACCCAAACTCAGACTGCCATGAGTGAAATAGATTTAGAAATCTCAAAATATACAGGATTAAATCAATTATCAGATAACAACATATTGATCTGGTGGAAACACCACCAGAGTGAATATCCTTGTTTAGCGAAGCTCGCAATTTTTTTTATGTAATTGTGTTTGGTCTCCCAATTTCCAATACAAATCAATACCTACGTAGTGCGGAAACATCATAATACACATAAAAACGTTTTTCTACGACCGCGCTTGAACAGCCACTTTCCCGCATGCATTTCACACAATAATACTTATTGTTGATTATAATTACCTTTTTTAATTTTATACACGGTCGTAGAAAAATTATTGTTCCTAACACGTGCGGAAAATGTATTTCCCACACTTAACTGTTGTCCAGTCACGCGTGAGAGAAAGTATTATCAATTTAATTTTTAATTGGGTTTTTCGCCACCAAACTGATCGAAAGACAACTTTTTCAAGTTGCCTGGAAAATTCATAAATTCTTAACAGTGAATGAACGTAACTTTAAACGTGTAACTCAAAAAATAACTTCAACAAATTTGTTTTCTGAGCTTTCGGAGAATAAATATTCCTCCTTTCTCAAAGATCATGCCACGTCAAAGTGAAGTGACTTTGACTTTGACTTTCTCGTAGACTTTGACTTTCTCAAAGTGAAGTGACTTTGACTTTGACTTTCTCGTGGCATGATCTTTGAGAAAGGAGGAAGATTTATTCTCCGAAAGCTCGGAAAACAAATTTGTTGAAGTTATTTTTTGAGTTACACGTTTAAAGTTGTTACGTTCATTCACTGTTAAGAATTTATGAATTTTCCAGGCAACTTGAAAAAGTTGTCTTTCAATCAGTTTGGTGGCGAAAAACCCAATTAAAAATTAAATGGATCTGTCTGCGCCACAAATAAATTTTAGAAAATATAGAGAAAGTATTACTTTGTGCACTATTAGGAAAATAATTACCTATTTCCGCCCTAGTCATAAAATTAGCTACTATTACACGACTGTGCTTTTTCAGGTATCTCAGCTTCAAGTGCATCAATTGAAGGAAACTTTAGCATATCTGGAAGACTGATAGAAGAAAGAAGAACCTCACTCAAAAGTGATAATGTTACATTCGAATTTATAATTTTGTTCATTCGGCTTTATGAGCGCAATGAGTCATATTATATATCATATTTTTATTTTATTTTCTTTTTGCAATATTAAAGTTTGATTGTGTAATTCATGTTTTATTTTACCTTTTGTTACCCATTTTTAGGATCGTGTTGTGTTTTTGTTTATCGTTTTTTTTTAGCATTTACCCACTTTAGTTTCCTTTATTAGTTACCTACTTTGTTTTTTATAAAGATATTATACGCATATTATGTACTTATGTATTCATTTTAATATAAACTATTTCAAAAAGAGTTAATATTCAAGTTATTTATATATTTACCTAAAAGTACGTGAAAATATAATTATTTAGGCCCGCCAGGTCCGATAGGCCTGAAAAGCCCGCTAGGCCCGAAAAGCCCAAGTTATGACAAGGAAAACCCTAAAAGCCCGATAATAAAAATATGGCCCGGCCCGGCCCAAAACTTGCTTTCGGGCCGGGCCGGTCTCAGGCTCTAATAGAAAACCCGGGCCCGTGCAGGGCTCTAGCCTGATAGTCTAATTATGACTACGATCGTTCTACGATTATATACTGACCTCCGGCGCTGGTGGCGTTGGTCAGTGTGGGCCTACTATACTACTAGGTTAACTACCCCAGTGGCCTTTTAAGATAAGGCAATAGCAACTTTAAAAAAATAGTAGATAGTTAAAGTTTTAAATATGCAATGAAATGAAGATCCAGCACAGGTTTCCAACTTTTTAGATTAGGACTTGCTCATTTACATAAAAACTTGTGTAATTTGATTATTTTGCGATTAAACAAATATAACTCAATTATTTAGTTATTGGCCACCTAAATCTAGAAATTGGCCTCTTGTCTCGGGTTGACAAAATTGAATCGAAGGCTTAAAATTTTGTCATCTCGACAAATAAAAACCTTAAATTTATAATTAATAATATAGGCCCAATTTTTTGTAAAATTACATTTTACCGTCATTGTCCGGAAGGCTAATATATAATTTTATACTGTTGCCATATGCTAGTGATTGGCCGGGTAAAAAATATTACTTATAATTTGAGATTAAGTGCTCACTAAAAATAGTCATAGTTATCACATCTACAATGAAATTGCAGTTAGCAGTGGGCGTCAAAACCGCGTATTGCTATTAACGGCCATTACAAAAATGCATTGCTAACTTGCAAATAATAAAAATCACAAGGAAAAAGAGGCTTTAATATATCAATTGGTATTGGTAGTATTGGAAACTCAGATTGTGACACCGTACGCTTATCTTTTGAGAAAATTGAGCAGTGTGGCCAATGACTACCTATAGGCCAACCACTGGGGTAGTTTCCCTATACTAAAATCAAATAACCCTGACGCCTGGCGTAAATAAAAACAAGGGTGCGATGGCATGCAATAGGTGGTCAATAAACCATATACAGTGTGTTTCACTTCAAGTCGAGACAATTCGTTATTTTTTTACGGGTGGACCGATTTTCAAAAACTTTTTTTTAAATATATTGCTCCGAAAGATCTACATTTTGACACTAATTTTTTTCAGATTCGTCTTTTCCATGACCTACTACGATCAAAATTAAACCCCCCAAAACTGCAGAAGTACATTAGGCATTTTTTTTAGGAAAGAAAAATGAATAGCACTGTCGTATTGGCCATACCCGAAAACCCCACATACCAAGTTTCACGGTCATAACTTATACACAAAATAGCTTCAAACATAGCAAAAATACGGTTTTTCGGAGTACTCTGTACAAACACCGAGAGATATTTTAAAATTATTTCTTTGCAGTTTCATTACAGCTCACATAAGCCATCAATTCCCACGATTTCATGGCCCTTCCTTAGACGGGGCGTTCGCATTAAAAATACAAAAATCGAAAAAAATCCATTTTTCTCTTGGTGTTTTTTTTTACATTTTTTCTACAATTTTAACTTATGCCTATTAAAAACCATAAACAATATTACATTTTAGAAAGTATTTTCAATAAGGAGCACCCTGGATACGTGGATACCAATTTTTAAATTTTTTCATATAAAAAAGGGTGCTTTTTATTGAAAATACTTTCTAAAATTTAATATTGTTTATGTTTTTTGATAGGCATAAGTTAAAAATGTAGAAAAAAATGTAAAAAAACCACCAAGAGAAAGATCGTTTTTTTTTTTCGTTTTTTGTATTTTTAATGAATTTTAATAATTTTTAAGCTAAGGCAGGGCCATGAAATCGTGGGAATTGATGGCTTATGTGAGCCCCAATCAAACTGCAAAGAAATAATTTTAAAATATCTCTCGGTGTTTGTACAGAATACTCCAAAAACCCGTATTTTTGCTATGTTTGAAGCTATTTTGTGAACGCCCTATATAAGTTATGACCGTGAAAATTGGTATGTGGGGTTTTCGGGTATGGCCAATACGACTGTGCTATTCATTTTTTTGTACTTTGTACAATGTACTTTTGCAGTTTTTGGGGATATAATTTTGATCGTAGTTCATGGAAAAGACGAATCTGAAAAAAATTAGTGCCAAAATGTAGATCTTTCGGAGCACTATATTTTTAAAAAAAGTTTTTAAAAATCGGTCAAATAATGAATTGTCTCGACTTGAAGTGAAACACACTGTATATTCTATACAATTCATGGCTTACTAGATATTTTGAAAAACTAAATTTTGGCGATTTATTCTAATGCGTCTAGCTTCGTTATTTATGATTTTAGGTAAAAAGTGTAAATACCAAAGTTGGAGGGATTTGTGTCCCCAATGCGGTTATCATGTCCTACTTTCCGTGACAGCTGTTATTTTCGAGATACGGCACAAACTTGTGTTTTTTTAAATGGAATCCATAGCTTGTCATGACCTCAAAAAATCAGACATTTTTAGAGCTTTCCAACGATAAAATACTCGATATGGTTATTCCGAAAAATAAAAGAAATAGCTATAGTTTCAAAAAAACACAAGATTGTGTCATATCTAGAAAATGGCAGCTGTCCCGGACAATTCGACATGATAACCCCAATGGTGTCACAATTCCCTCCAACTTCTGTATTTACACTTTTTATCTAAATCAGAAACAATGAAGCTAGATGGATTAGAATAAATCGCCAACATTTCTTTTTTTCTAAATATCTAGTAAGCCATGATTTTTTTTTCAAAAATCCACACGGCCCGTTAAATTGGAAGGAATTGCATTTTGGTGGGCCCAATTAAACGCGCCTTGTGGATTTTTGAAAAAATTCTTGGTTCACTAGATATTTTGAAGTAATGAAATTTTGGCGATTTATTCTAATTTTACATAAAAAGTGCAAATACCAAAGTTGGAGGGAATTGTGTCCCTAATGCGGTTAGCGTGCCCTACTTTCCGTGACAGCTGCATTTTCGAGATATGACACAAACTTGTTTTTTTTTAATGGAAACCATAGTTGGCCATGGTCTCGAAAAATCAGGCATTTTTAGAGCTTTCCAACGATCTAATACTCGATATGGTTATTCGGAAAAATAACGGAAATAACTATGGTTTCCATTTAAAAAAACATAAGTTTGTGTCATATCTCGAAAATGGCAGTTGTCACGGAAAGTACGACAAGATAACCGCATTGGGGACCCAATGGACCAATATACCAATATTTTTTATTTGCTCATCGGATAGTATTGGGTGAGATATACTTTTGTATTTTTTTAAATAAAAAATTCGCGTCCGTTTTGCTGCAATAAATATTTAAAGTTCGATATACGTAACTACCTGTTGGATTTTATTCTTACCTAAATTTACTGCCAGGCGCCACGTTTGACAATGCCGCGCCTCAATGTGAAACCTGTGAGAAGAGAACCTAACATATAAATCTGCAAGGACAAATCAGATCCCGCTTATTTTTTTATAGATTTCATCTTTTTCACTGAATCTGCGCCATCCATTCCATTCCATGACAGAAAAGATTCGGAAAAAGACTTTTTTGTACGTGTTTGTTCAAATACAAGCGAAATTTCATCATTTAAACATATTATTATTGAGCCCGTACTTCTAGAATGTAAGTCAGTAAGACCTGCATCGGTCCCAAAACATATAGTTGTCGGCTCTAGATATTGTTCGAAAGATGACTTATGTAAAAAGCAATAAAGCCAAGTTTTTAGTCGAAAAACTTTATAGTAGGTCATCGCTCGTAAAAAATGATATACCATGGAGTAAAGAAATAATACTCAATGGACATACCTACTTAATTCTAATTCCTTAGAATTTTTACCATATTATGATTTTTTTCTGGAAAATAATATGTATGTTTAGATTTTTTGGTTTCAATAGGTAAGTGGTAAGTACAGCTATTTAGTCCCCTTCTACGAAAGTGAGGTTATAAACGCACAAAAAACGTTTCGACAGCAAAATGCGGTGATGCCACAGATTATCCTTAAAAAATCGACTCGTATGTCATCTGTCATATTTTATGGGGGGCGTCTAATAAGTTCAGAATGGGATCGGCAAAATCCAAATAGTGTAAAAGCTGGATCTAATAATTTATCTGGGAATGCTTGGTTATATAAAAAAAAGACGAAATAACTACTAATAAAATAGCAGGTACTTATTGAAATTAGGGATCGTGACGTCACATTCCCTACTTTTGCGACCGTTTTTTTTTTCAGCAAAAAAAATTAAAAAAACATAAGTTTGTGTCATATCTCGAAAATGGCAGTTGTCACGGAAACTTTTGTTTTTTTTTAATGGAAACCGTAGTTATTTCCGTTATTTTTCTGAATAACCATATCGAGTATTATTCGTTAGAAAGCTCTAAAAATGCTTGATTTTTTTCATTTTTTGAGAAATGGCCAACTACGGTTTCCATTTAAAAAAACGCAAGTTTTTGTCATACCTCGAAAATGATAGCTGTCACGGAAAGTAGGAAATTATAACCGCATTGTGGACACAAATCCCTCCAACTTTGGTTTTTAAACTTTTTATCTAAAATCAGAAACAATCTAAAATCACAAAACTGCAATTCTTTCCTCATTTGACTTTCCTTCTATCTCAGCTAGTTTCCGAGATCCCCATACTGATCATAAAAAAACTCACCCTGTATCAAATTAAAGCAAATTTTTTTTACTCTACACCATGGAATACGGTTGCCTATATCAAAGTGGCCGCAAATAGGGGTTGCTAGCTGTTAAAGATAGGTCAGAGTTTTTTTTTGCGACTAAACAATAACATTAAAGAGCACTTTTTAAATAGTGCATCATTAAATTCAAGCACACTATACTTTTCACCACATAGAAAATATTTCTTCATTTTTTTAAATTTAAGTTTTACTTTACCAAGCGTATTTATTTTTAAAATATTAAATACACGTGTTACGTTACAAGCCCCAAAACAATTTGGTTACAATAAAAATGTTGCTATCAATGCATACGCAGTAGCTTTAAAACCAGGGCCGCGCCAAGCCATTTTTTCTTCTGGGGCAAAGATTGATTTCGCCGCCCCTTGCAAAGTAACCAATCTTTCCCCAATTTGTGCCCCTTACGTGTTAAGTTAACAACGAGGATGAGTGCAAGCCTGCGGCAATATTTTTTAATTTTTATTGGAAATAAAAAGAAAAAATCAACAAACGATAAATTGAAAATAAAAATATGCTCTATACAAACAAAATAAAAACACAGGGACAGTTAAATTCTAAAAGAAGGAACATTTTCTTGCCTTAGACTCAGAAAAAGTTTTTGTTATTTGTTTGACATCCACCTCATCTACTATTTCATGTTCAATGGAAATAGTCGCCAAATTTACCAACCTTTCCTGACTCATGGTAGATCTTAAAAAGTTTTTTATTAATTCAATTAATTTACACAGGCAATGTCAAATAAATTCTTAAAGCTATTGCTAAGTTTGGAAAAACTTTTATTAGGTTGTTTATCACCTTATTTGAGTAACTCTTCAGAATTAATTGTTTTTTGTTTTTTTAAAGAATCTCTCAGTATAACCGTCGATGGAGGAAGGAACAATCAACGGTAGAACTGAACACCGTCAATATCACTGTGATTTTGAGAATCATCAGTCAGTGCCAAGTGTAGGTCTTTACAGCACTTTAACAATATCGAATAGAGTAATAGTCCAAGAGCCGGCCGCATTATTTCAACTCACATAATATTATAGAAAAAGATGCTATGTAAAATGTAGAGAGTATATTTCTTTAATTGAAGCGAGTATGTTGCCTCAGATAATATAGGCCCTATCATTGTTATTTAAAGAAGTTGTGATTAATTTTTAATTTTTTAATAGGTACAACCTGTCTCACGAACATATTTACTAGTTTTTCGCAAAAGTCTTTTGATAAATTCGAAAAGTGCCGTTCTAAAAATCGAAGGAGGTGATAAATTTCTTAATTGGGTCTTGTACTTTCCTCCAGTACAGAAAGAAACCTCGAGAATCCGATATTTAACCAAATTTCCCGACTCCCGATTTTCAAGTTTCGAGAAACGGGACGGCTGTAGAATTAGCGAAATTGGCAGGAAATCCTGAGGAACCGCTCTTAAAAATTGCGTGTTTTTTCTCATTTGTTGATTTTTCGGGAGCACTGGAAGCATCTGCACCTCACCTGAAGACTTGAGGGAAGGTTTAAAAATTCCGAGCCCAGAGCCCCGAGCCGAAATAACTTAGCTGTAGCTCGGCGAAAAAGGGCAATTTCTGACAGTTTTCGGACTTTGGCTTTTAGGTGACGGGAAATGCCGACCAATCACGTAAAAAAGATGCGTCCCACTTGCGTTAGTCGTTTTTTTCCCCGAAAATCCTTAATAACTAGAAAACGGGAAATAATTTACCTGAAAAACTTTCGTTCAATATGTTGACCCGTTCTCCGGCCATCTCACCGTACCGTCAGAACTCCCGAAAAACGCGTTTGAAAAAAAAATTTCCTGTTCATCAAACGGTATATGGCACTGACTGTATAGCGGGGCTTCTCACACATCGTCCCCGAGGTCCAGACTTGCCCCCGTCTTTCGCGCCGTATTTAACAGCGGAGGATTTTCGGGGCCCGAAAATACGTCTATCGGATTTATAAAGGACCAAGGGACCCTTTTATTCTTTCCTATTTTGTTCTATAATCATATGAGAGTAGATTTGCCTAAAAATTAACCAGAACTTCTTTAAATAACAATGATCGATCCCATATTAATTGAGGCAACCTACTCGCTTTAAGTAAATAGAAATATACCTACTGTCTACATTTTACATAACATCTTATTCTATAATCTTATGAGAGTTGAAATCATGCGACCGGCTCTCATACTATAAAGTTGATTAAGAAATGTAAATATTTTATTTACGTACATTCTTTAACAACTGAAATCTTTCTGAAACTGAGGGCATCCAAACATCAACAACATAAAAATAAATTTATTTTGACGCCCGTTTGGCCGCCCCTATTTTTTGGCCGCCCTGGGGCGGTGCCCCGCTTTGCCCCTGTCTCGGCGCGGCCCTGTTTAAAACGACATACAGCTGACAGAGTACCTATATCTTTGTCTGATGAACGGTGTCGAGCGTTAACTCTCTTACACTCTGATCTATCTTTAACAGCTAGCAACCCCTATTTGTGGCCACTTTGATATAGGCAACCGTATTCCATCGTGTAGAGAAAAAAAATTGCTTTAATTTGATATACAGGGTGAGTCAGATAATGTATAGTAAATACTTTAAAGGGGTGTTCGGCAGGTGGTTTTAAGGGGGGCCTTTCATATAAAATTTTTTGATTTGGGCTTTTCTTGCCAAGTTATTCAGGTCTACAGGGTGACCACAAAAGTATTTTTTTATTTATATATCAATTACGGCGCTACTTAAAAATTTGAAATTTGGCATGTGTTATCTACTTACTGGAAGACGCCTTAGGGTAGTTTATTCATTTACACGGTGCCCTAAAAAAGGGTAAAACCTAACAACCGCTATTAATTTTTTTGCTCAAACTTTTTGGAAGTTATCCTTTTGGTTTTGCATAGGTCCATCATTTCAGTGTATCTTTTCATTTTGCAACAAAAGTGTACTCTTGTTTCATAACGATAAAATCAACCGTTTGCGTTGAAATTGGCAAAACGTGCCCCAAAACATTCGAAACATAAAATTTTTACCTACCGCTTTCAAACGTTACACATCGACTGTACCATTTAAACTGAGAAAAAAATTCCTATGAACAATGTACCAAAACTTATTAGCTTTCAGAATGGAAAGGATGAATTTAACAAAATTTGAACACCATATTTCAAGAAAACCAATGCTGTTTTGACCAATGTCCACTTGGCATTTTTTTCCTTATTTTGAATATACAGTCGATCTATAACGTTTGAAAGAGGTAGGTAAAAATTTTATGTTTCGTTAACAGGTGTTTTGGGGCACGTTTTGCCAATTTCACCACAAACGTTTGATTTTATCGTTATGAAATAAGAGGACACTTTTGTTGCAAAATGAAAAGATACACTGAAATGATGGACCTGCAAGACCAACAAAAATAACCTCAAAAAAGTTTGAGCAAAATAATTAATAGGGGTTGTTAGTTTTTGCCCTTTTTTAGGGCACTGTGTAAACGAATAAACTACCCTAAGGCGTCTTCCAGTAAGTAGATAACACATACCAAATTTCAATTTTTTAAGTAGAGCCGTTATTGAGCTATAAATAAAAAAACACTTTTGTGTCACCCTGTAGACCCGAATAACTTGGCAAGGAAAGCCCAATTCGAAAACTTTTATATGAAAGGCCCCCCCTAAAACCACCTGCTGAACACCCCTTTAAAGTATTTACTATACATTCTGACTCACCCTGTATAACTTAAGAGGATACGTTATGAACGTATATATTTAACGGATTGATACCTGTTTACACCTGGCTACCGTAAGGTTGCGGCCAAGCGAGCAATGGCAACACAATCTTTTTAAGTTCTTTACATATTTCGCTCTGAAATGAATTATAATTTATTTAAAAAACAAGTAAACGCAATCGTTTTGAAAAATAAATTAATTTTATTTTAATTAAAAATACTTGCGGTCATATTTTAATAGGCATCCCAGCATGAATATATTTTAAACTATCAATAAAAATTGCATTTTGATTAAAAACAGATAAACGCAGATATTTCGCAGCAGTATCTCGTACTAATAAAATGTCACCCGACTCGAAGCGGGCCTGGCAACGGAGATGTACTCGATCGCAAGTGTATATTTATGCAATTATTTATCTTGTTTTCATATGCGTGTAAAATTCGGCGAATATCTCAATACATGTGCTCTTGTTTACATTAGGCGTCAGAGATATTTGATTATACTATAGACTAGCGTCAGGTGTAACAAAAGCAGGCATAATAATTATATTATTACAGATTTCTCATACGAGGAAAATTTCTGACTCTAACGTATGGCCAATACAAATTGCGAGTCCCTTTGTTAAAATAAAAAAATGAAAACAGTTGCACCTATTAGGTATCCGTCAGGGGCCAAAAACTAAAGCGTGTAGTTTTGAACTCATAAGCACACACCTTTTGGACAATAATCACGAACCTGCATTTTCAACTCAACAGTTAAGGCAAAGTTTTCTTTACGAAAAGTGGGCTATGGGCTATGGTTGCTATGAACAACGTCTCAATGCTCGATACAATACAAACAAAACATACTCAGATTAGCCATAAAAGCAATTTAAAAAAATTGTCGGAGTGATCTAAAAAAATACGAAGAAACAGAAAATTTATGAGGAGGTGGGGTCGTAGATAAAGAATAGTACTCAACCAGCATGTTATGGTTATTACTTGTTCGGACACATCCAAACGAGTAGTGACTATCATATAATCATTACTCATGAAGCGGGAGTAATAGTAGGTATACAATAGTTTCACTCGTGAATCTATAATTTGTACGGTTATTCCCGTATACTTGCCCTCTACACTCTACAGCCTTTATTTTTTAACATTTTCGACATTGCGATTAAAATGATGTAAAATTTTATGCTATTATCTTTTACTGTTTTAGAAATATAGCATTTTAAAATTTTATAATTAATTTATAACTTGAATTTGTGAGTCTCGTGAAAAAGACAAAACGGTGATCGATGAAATAACCAAAAATTAAATAATAATAACATATTTTTTTCTAAACTTTTCGATGTTCATGTTTCTTCTGGCGCAGATTTTGTTGGTGCAGAAAAATTCCTACAATTTTTAATTCAAACATTTTTTCTCACGCAAAAAATAAAGGGTGTAGCGTGGCACTAAATATACGAGAGGATTCTTTGTCTGTCGACTATAATAATAAACTTTTTAAGAAATTACTTTTCATAATTTCATTTATAGGGTGTATGTTAAGTACGTTAAAATATTTCAGAGCAGTGATCCTCAGCCAATTATAAGAAAAAAGTTCATATAGACATATGTCCAAAAATTCTTCCTGTTCGTTATTCCTACCTACAGGGTATTAAAATTCTCTAAAAAATCGTCTTTTCCCATAAGCTCTTTATTTATAGAGCTTTTTTCGCCAAATTTATTACACATCGTACTTTGCTAGGATCCATCTAAATGTGTTATTTTGAAGCTCTAGATTGAACCAGTGGCGGAGATATTGGAAAGTCGTAAGACAAATTCGAGAAAAAATTAATACGGCCCCGTACGAAATTAAAGTGGGTAGCAGTTTTGGATGGAGCATTTAATTTGGAAGAAAAAGTTCCTCTTGACTTCCTTTTCTATCTATCGGCCTTTCGTGGCAATTTAGATTTTTTAAATTTATTTTTTCGTATTTGGAAAAAAGTCTGGTATTTATATAAAAAGCATATTATGGAAAATATCACGGTCTTGTTCTCAATTAAACACACCATTTTGGAGGTCTTAAGGTAAAAATTCTATGTTTAACTTAAAATACGAATAAAAATGTTATGGGGATAGACGATTTTTTAATAAAATTTTAACACCCGTATATCGGAAACGAAGAATTTTTGGACAGAGGTTTATATGAACTTTTATTCTTAGAATTGGCAGAAACCCTAAAATATTTTAACATACTTTAGTTACACCCTGTTATAGTAATATATTATTTTGAGCAACTTTCCATAATTTGCAAGGAGAGTACAAAAGTGTGAATTACCTATACTTTCGTATAAAATCAACTCAACACTAGACAAAAAACCTATTGTAAATGTGTATTTTGACCCGGTCTCCCATCTCAAGGCTGTAGTAGGGCTGACCTCGTTTTAATTAATACTTTTGGCGGCGCCGGAGAGCAAAGCCGAACACCCGCGGCTGTGCCGATTGTGTCGTGGCAAGCAGCCGGCCACCCACTGATCATCCATCGGCCCGGTGCAGCCCCGACTCAAGAGGCGACCACAAAAACAATGCCGACTACGGCGCTTACTATCCCGTTGTCTGGTTTCGATCATCTATTTACTTCCACGTCACTGAAAGCGGGTGGAGTGAAAGCTATATACTTACTTTTTTGTCGAGTCTATACGTGAAACTATATGTTTACATAAAAAAAAATAGTGATATTATTGTAGACTATTTCGGGTGTTACCCGGTATATCGGAACGAAGAATTTTTGGACATACAGGTTGTTCAACTTTAAAACTGTACAAATCCGTAAAATCTTCATTTTTGGATATAATCGCCTGAACTTTTTTTTGTTTGAAAGGCCTTTAAAAACCGCTTCTTTTGACCTACCTGCCATATTCAAAATGCAAATCCAGGGTCGGCTGCGATTTTTTTATACCCTCGAATTTTACGAAAACCATTTAGCGATTCTTTTATTTAAAGTCTGGCTCCATGGCGTCACCACCCCAAAACCCCCATATACCAAATTTGAACAAAAAATATACAGGCAATTCCATTCTGTAGGGTGTCAAAATTGAGCAAAATAGGAATTTTAAAGACATCTGGCGAGTCAAGTGTGTCATGGAATCCCTTCAAAACAGTTGAATAGTTACCAGGACCACTCAAAATGTGGGTGTGAAAAGATTTACTACAAAAATATACAGGGTACTTTTCTCTGAGCCATCTCAAAATTATGAATTTTTATTAAACTTTATACTGGCCAGGAGTGCTCTGGAATCATTGAAAAAATATTAATAAACACGAAATTAATTTATTTCTTTAGAAAATGCCAACCAACAAATAAATACAATTTAAATTATTGGACCTTTCTCAACAAAGTCACTGTCTAAGAGATACATTTTCTGTGCGTTTCCTGTTGTGGCACATCAGCCACCTTAAGGCTCAATGTACAGCACGTGCGTGGTGATTCAATATTTTGACCCATAAAATGGCTTTTTTCGATCTGTAGAGAGCAACACGCATAATTTTCAACTTTTGGTCAATACAAATTTTAATCTAAGTAATTACTGACATTTTGAGACAAAAATTATTTAAAAAGATTGATCACAATGGCCGTTATTAGCATTTGCGCAATAAGCCTAATAACTGCCATCGTGATAAATATTTCTAAATAATTTTTGTCTCAAAATGTGAGTAATTACTTAGATTAAAATTTGTATTGACCAAACATTTAAAATTATGCGTGTTGCTCGCTACAGATCGAAAAAAGCCATTTTATGGGTCAAAATGTTGAATCACCACGCACGTGGTGTACATTCAGTCTTAACTGATATTATTGACTTACTGACTGGCAGGATTCTGTATTTTTTAGATTTAGTTCGTTTATACTATGTGGAGCGGTTTTGATATACTCTATTTTTGACCCGTATAAAATTCCAAACATTTAGTAATTTGAGATGACACAGATAAGAACACTCTGTATATTTTTTATTGGACCTTTGCACACCAACACCTTGAGTGGTCCTATTGACCATTCAACTGTTTTGAGGGGATTCCATGGCACACTTGACTAGGCAGATGCCTTTAAAATTCCTATTTTGCTCAACTTTGACACCCTGCAGAATGGAACTCCCTGTATATTTTTTATTCAAATTTTGTATATAAGGGTTTTTGGGTGTTGGGATTAACTCTGTGGGTCAGATTTTAAATAAAAAAATCGCTAAATGGTTTTCGTGAAAATCGGGGGTATAAAAAAATCACAGCCGGCCCTGGATTTGCATGTTGAAAATAACAGGAAGTTCAAAAGAAGCGGTTCTTGAAGGCCTTTCAAACAAAAAAGTTTAGGCGATTATGTCCAAAATGAAGATTTTACGGATTTGTACAATTTTAAAGTTGGACACCCTGTATGTTTATATGAACTTTTTTCTTATGATTGGCTGAGGATCAACGCCCTGGAATATTTTAAGGTACTTAACTTACACCCTGTATAAATGAAATTATGAAATGCTGCAAGTCATTTCTTAAAAAGTTTATTATTATAGCCGACAGACAAAGGGTGCTCCCGTATTTTTTGCGGGAGAAAAAATGTTTTAAATAAAAATTGTAAGATGATGAACATCGCAAAGTTTAAAAAAATATATGTTTATTATTTAATTTTTATTCTGTTATTTCATGGATCACCTTTTTATTTTTTCACGAGATCCACAAATTCAAGTTATAAATTAATTATAAAATTTTAAAATGTTATATTTCTAAAACAGTAAAAAATAATATAGTATAAAGTTTTAAATCATTTTAATCGCAATGTCGAAAAATGTCAAAAAATAAAGGTTGTGGGGGGCACTAAATATACGGGAATAACCGTACGTTAGATTCACGAGTAAAACTATGATATATTATTTCCGCTCCATGAGTAATGATAGATGATAGTCACTACTCGTTTGGACGTGTCCGAACGAGTAATAACCATGACACGCTCGTTGAGTACTATAGTCTTTATCTACGACTCTACCTCCTCATGCTTTTTCTGTTTCTTCGTATTTTTTTAGATCACTCCGTCATTTTTTTCAGAAATTGCTTTTGTCCCAAATATAAGTTTTTTTTGTTTTGTATTGTATCTAGCATTGAAATCCCGTTCATAGCAACCATAGGCCATAACCCACTTTTCGTAAAGAAAATGTTGCCTTAACTGTTGAACAGGTTCGTGATTATTGTCCAAAAGGTGTGTGCTTATTTATGAGTTCACAACTACACGCTTTTGGCTCCTGACGGATACCTAATAGGTGCAATTGTTTATCAGTTCTTTTTTACCTTAACAAAGGGACTCGCAATTCGTATGGGCCATACGTGAGAGTCGGGAAATTTGTACGAGCCTTTGACTTACTGAGATGAACTAGCTGCGGTTGAATAACTACTTGCAAAAACAATGCTCTTACCGACATCAACATGAAAGGAGCCATGGCCATTTATCAGTCTGTCAGAAATTTCCCTCGTATGACAAATCTGTAATAATATTAATTATACCTGCTTTTGTTACACCTGATACGCTAGTCTATAGTAAAATCAAATATCTCTGACGCCTAATGTAAACAAGTACAGACCTCGGAGCGCCACCAAATTGAGGAGATTGAGGAGTGCCCAGTTGTGGCCGTGCTGAGACCACGGCAAACTTACAAACACCTTTACACAAAACTTTATTTATTAAAGCCTGTTTTACAAATAACAATTTTCGTCCAACAAATCCCCCAAACAACCGTACAATTTATTTTTCCGAGAACTTTATTTGAAATAAATGATTGCTGTTTTGATAGGGTAACTTTGTGTAACATTTGAAATCCATGGCCTACTTTCAGACATATTTTTGAAAAACCCGAAAACTGCCGAAATTTCTTCGGTTTGTACCTAACTTTTTTGTTTCAAGAGTTACCGAAAATTTTTCCCCAATGTCACTTGTGGGCAAAACTAATTGCTTTAAGCCTACTTTATCAGAATTTAAAACAATGCCACGGTTTAATGGGTGCTCTCTTACCCACCGAAAAATGTGCCCATTTTATTGTAGCGAGCCGTGGCCTCGAATCCTGTACCTTCATGTTTTAGGTATTTTTTCCCAACATACTACATTGGAAATCTTGGAAATTTCTTGCGAGGTATCGGTATCTTGCACATTTTTCACATTTTTAAAATTTTCTAGTATGCATGACAGCTATGAATAAAACAAAAATTTAAGTGTTAAGAGAGCACACTACAATGGATGGCATTTTTCCAAATTCTGATAAACTAGGATTAAAGCAATCAGTTTTGCCCACAAATTTCATTAAGAATTTTTTTCGGTGATTTTCGGGATTTTGAAAAATATCTCGAAAAGTGGGCCATAGATCTCAAGTGTGTTTTTACGCAAAGTTAGCTCATCAAAAAAGCAATTTTTTTTCAAATAAAGTTCTCAGAAAAATGCATATTTGTCATGATTTTCTCAAGTGGCCCTTCTTAAATAGACACCCTGTATTTTTGTCCGAAATTTTTCGAGAACACCCTGTGTATCAATTCTGAAGCTAGATTCGGATTCTCCAGGGAAAACTGCATTATCCTGGTTTTAAGCTGGTATTTTTATTTAAAAAACTAAGGATATAATCGGACTTTATTTGAGACACCTAATACCCTGAAAAAGTTTCTCTTCTTCCAGTGCGAAAAACACAATTCTATTATACTTAGGAAATAGTTATTTGTGTAACTAGTGCAAAAAGTGCAAATTTGTTGCACGAGGCATGCACTTTTCAACTTGAGACGCCGTCGAGGTAACTGATGGACAAACTTAATTTCCAGTATTTTTTGAAATTTTTTGTCCGAAATTTTTCGAGAACACCCTGTATATCAATTCTGAAGCTAGATTCTGATTCTCCAGGGAAAACTGCATTATCCTGGTTTCAAGCTGGTATTTTTATTTAAAAAACTAAGGATATAATCGGACTTTATTTGAGACACCTAATACCCCGAAAAAGTTTCTCTTCTTGCAGTGCGAAAAACACAATTCTATTATACTTAGAAAATAGTTATTTGTGTAACTAGTGCAAAAAGTGCAAATTTGTTGCCCGAGGCATGCACTTTTCAGCTTGAGACGCCGTCGAGGTAACTGATGGACAAACTTCATTTCCAGTATTTTTTGAATTTTGTTTTCTTCATTGCCTCTGAAGGTCTCAGGTTCTTCACTTAAAACTCTTTTTCAAATTGTTGTGAAGTTTCCGGTACTGGTATACTTGGTTCACCTTCCAGAATTTGAGCAGCTATTTCAGTTTTTTTAGGAATTGAAATTTTACCAAAAGTATTTATACCAACAGGTTGAACGGAGCATTTTCCGTTATAATATCTTATAAAGAAACTAGTGTGGTAGACAGTGATGTAATGTAGACAGTGATGTAATGTATCTAGATAGATACGGTATCTAGATAATTTTTATGTACCTAGATACATATCTAGATACTTACAAAAATCAGGATCTGCTTTAGTACCTAGATCCTTTTGAAAGTATCTAGATACTTAGATACTAGACACATTTTTTTAGCCACGATGCCAAGGCGTGCCACGTGCCTATATTTAATTTTTAAACCGTTCCTATGGGCCAAAATTAATTTTAAGTTTATTGTAATTCAAATAGGATTACATGCTTTGTGCAAACGATGAGGCAAAAAATATAACACGGTTTTACCATCATCTGCGCCAGTCGAGTGCCTCTTTAGTACAAGAGGACAAATTTTAACGTCAAGGCGTAACAGGCTCAGCGATGAAAACTTCGAAATGTTGCTAATGTTAAAAAAACAGTACAAATAATAAAATGGGGTGTGATTTAGTGTTTTTTTTTAAATACCGTACATAAAGCACCTACTCAGTGCTCACTTTGGAGTGACATACACGGTAAACTACTAACCCACAATTTTTTTCATTTAGTGACAATCTAAACTTTACATTCGTCTAAACAGTTCTACTTTACCTACACACACACTACACTTGTTTCATAAATATCTAAGTAGGTAAGTATATTGATTGCCTTATGAGGTCTGAAATTTTCTTAATTAACTGATAGTATCTGAATGTATCTGGAAGTATCTAGATACTTTTTTAACCTATTTGTATCTGTACCCAGATACTTTGGAAAAAATGTATCGGAATCTGTATCTAGATACATCTGCCAGACAGTATCTGTATCTAGATACCGAAAAAATTATCTGTTACATCACTGCTGGTAGACTGGGGATGCATTTTTGCGATACATTTCAACAAAATTAAAACTTCTAATTTTACCGTTTATTACAAATATCTAATGATTTTGTTTGTCTTGCTATCGGGAATTTTCACAGTTATGACAGAATTCATGTCGCTAATATCATTCAATTGAACTCGTCTCTGCGGCATGCTCCTGCAATGCCAAATATACTGCAACTATCTATAACAATACACGCAAGTAAGTAGGTATAAAGTAAAAAATCGGCCAAGTGCGAGTCGAACTCACACACGAAGGGTTCCGTACAATATTTAATACTACATATTTTTAAAAAATACTTTAGTAAAAAATAAAAAAAAGAAACAAAAAAAAGTTTGCCCCAGAGCGTGGTTTGAAACGGCGGACCTCTGGGTTAGTGGGTTATGAGCCCAGCACGCTTCCACTGCTCTACTTCGCTGTTTGAGAAATGTTCGATACTAGTTTGTTATCCGTGTCATCATTTTCAACGTTGTTAACATTGTTCTAAAATATTCTACGAGATTTTACATAAAAATACAGCGCGCCCGTACCTGAAAAAGTCACCCACGGAATACGGAATAACAGATGGGCCTCTGAGCCCCCAAATTCTCAAATCGCTACGCAATTTTTCGATCGGGGTGCCTTCTCGCAGGCGAGAGGCCCGTATCCGTCGGCGGCCCCACACGAAAATTGAACTCGACCGGCGCTCCCCCTTCCAATCGCTAGCCATTTTTCCCGAAAAAACGGGAAAAAAATTCCGGGGGCCCAACGGCTCTCCCAATTCGGACGCCCTTCAATAGGGTTGTTACCCGTGAGCTCGGGCGGCCGTACGCCAAATTTGGGCTCGAAATATCGAAAACTGCGTCTTGTAGACGAGAGCATAGGTACACGTATTACTACATAGGGGCGGGGGCCATAACAAGGCCTATGGTCCGGCAGGGCCGGTAGGCGCTTGTTAACAAGAGCACGTGTGTTGAGATATTCTCCGAATTTTACATGCATATGAAAACAAGATAAAATCGCATAAATATACACTTGCGATCGAGTATATCCCCGTTGCCAGGCCCGCTTCGGGTCGGGTGACATTTTATTAGTACGAGGTACTTCTGCGAAGTATCTGCGCTTATCTGTTTTTTAATCAAAATGCAATTTTTATTGATAGTTTTAAATAGAGAAATATATTTATGCTGGGTTACCTATTAAAATATGTTCGCAACGATTTCGTAACGATTTCGTTCCCTTGTTTTTTAAATAAATTATAATTAATTTCACAGCAAAATATGTAAAGAATTAAAAAATATTGGGTTGCCATTGCTTGCTTAGCCGCAACCTTATACGGTAGCCAGGTTTAAACACGTATCAATCCGTTTA
This sequence comes from Pseudeuparius sepicola, assembly GCA_963920635.1. Taxonomy (NCBI): domain Eukaryota; kingdom Metazoa; phylum Arthropoda; class Insecta; order Coleoptera; family Anthribidae; genus Pseudeuparius; species Pseudeuparius sepicola. The sequence goes on from OY987305.1 coordinate 29,207,272, forward strand.
ATATACAGGGTGGCTTATATAAGTGGCTCACTCAAAATATCTCGGCTTATTTTTGACAGAAAAAATTGGTGGCAGGTGCGATCGATAGCCCTTCCAGGCGGCCTTCTTTTGTCATGGAGAAAATTGTTGTCCATGGCCATCTACGAAAACTATGGCCAAAAATCGGAAAAATTCAAAATGTTTAAACTGCTGTTATAGTATTACACATTTTGCGGAGCTTTTGAGTAAACACTCACCTGGTTAGGTAACCCCATTTTTGAAATTCCAATAGGGATATCATTACTAACGTCATAACGCTATCGTTGCATATTTATTTTACCAATATTTTTTCTTAATTTTCTTAAAGTAAATACAGAACAAACGTTCAAGTGTGACACTTCAAATTTATTGGGACATTTTTCTTTACAAAACACATATAATTAAACATTTGTAGAGATAATTTAATTTTCGAACCCACGAGAGTCCAAACTTTACGGTAATCCAAACATCAAAACTAATATAATACATAAATTCTGTCGGTTCTTGCAAACAATTTTCTTGTTAAACTTTTTGCCATATGTCGCAAAATAAAAAAGTTACAGCAGTTTAAAAAATTCGAATTTTTCCGATTTTTGGCTATAGTTTTCGTAGATGCCTATGCGGACAACAATTTTCACCATAACAAAAGAAGGTCGCCTGAAAAGGCTATCGATCGCACCTGCCACCGATTTTTTGTGTCAAAAAATAGCCGAGATATTTTGACTGAGCCACTTATATAAGCCACCCTGTAGTATGTACGTTCATAACGCATCCTCTTAAGTTATACCTATATCAAATTAAAGCAAATTTTTTTCTCTACACGATGGAATACGGTTGCCGGTTGCCTATATCAAAGTGGCTGCAAATAGGGGTTGCTAGCTATCGATCAGAGTGAGAGTTAACGCTCAACACCGTTCATCAGACAAAGATATACAGGGTGGCCCACCACGAACTGCATCGATCTATATATGGAAAATTAAAAGTAGGAAAATTCTGAAAATTTGGCACCTCACCAATGCAGATCGGCGCTGCTCATCTAAAATATTTTGGTGAATCTGGCACTTCCGGCTATACCGGAAGTCGATATAAACTTTCTTATTTCAAATAGAACACCCTGTATATTATTGCATTTTTGGATTCTAGGCATCATTTTGGAACAAAAACATGCAACATGTCCTATGTCTAAATCCAACCGTTTTTAAGATATTTGCATTTTTCCGAAAAAAATTACAGGTGCAGACCTAAAGTCAATTAGCAATTTATACGAGGAAACCGCAAAATTTCAAAACGAATTTTTGGCATCGTGCAACAGAAGCCCTGACCTAGTGATCTCTGCTGAGAAATAAATCCGTTCTTATACAGGGTGTTCACAAAATATGAATAAAAATTACATTCAAAATGTGCTTAAATCTCGAAATTTTCAAATGGAAACCCCCATTTTTTTAATGCGATCTTATTCACCACTAAAAATGATGACAACTTTGTGTAAGGTTTCCTATACCTAAATGCAGTAATTTTCGATTAATTTTCGAAAAACTCACTTTTCGCCCATAAAATGCGGGGTTATTAATCATATTAGCCGTGGACGTTGAGGAAATGTCACTTGGTTTATAAATTATATTGTCAACAATAATGCCGGAGCGCTTAAATTACATGAACGAAGATTATTTAAATTTGTTTATTATCTACGGAGAATGCGACAAAGTAATATCGAGAACGTGCGATAATACATTTGGGGCTATACACAAAAAACAAAACCATTGCCAAACACAGTTAAAAAAATAATACAAAATTTTAAACAGTATGAATGTGTCAGAGAAAATATCACTTAAAAATAAGCCTATCGTGGACGACGGTAATTTTGAAGTGGTTGTTTTGGGATATTTTGCTGCTTTTCCCGAAAATTCTGGCAGACAATGTTCACTGGAATCTGGTATATCAAGAACCTCAATACAAAGAATACTACATAAACTCAAATTTCACCCATACTCCTTTTCTCTGGTTCAAGAACTGAAAGATAATGATCCATTTAATTTTTAATTGGGTTTTTCGCCACCAAACTGATTGAAAGACAACTTTTTCAAGTTGCCTCGAAAATTCATAAATTCTTAACACTGAATGAACGAAACTTTAAACGTGTAACTCAAAAAATAACTTCAACAAATTTGTTTTCTGAGCTTTCACTTCACTTCGACGTGACATGATCTTTGAGAAAGGAGGAAGATTTATCCTCCGAAAGCTCAAATTTGTTGAAGTTATTTTTTTGAGTTACACGTTTAAAGTTTCGTTCATTCAGTGTTAAGAATTTATGAATTTTCGAGGCAACTTGAAAAAGTTGTCTTTCAATCAGTTTGGTGGCGAAAAACCCAATTAAAAAGTAAATGGATCTGTTTGCGCCACAAATAAATTTTAGAAAATATGAAAGATAATGATTTCATGAAACGGGTAGATTTTTGTGAATAACATGGTTCCAAAGAGACGGAACCTTTTTGGATAATATTGTAATTGTGGACAATAATTTATAAACGAAGTGACATTTCCTCAGCCGCGATTGTCTTTTCAACGTCCACGGCTAATATGATTTTCCAAGCGTTAAGCAATAACCCCGCATTTTATGGGCGAAAAGTGGGTTTTTCGTAAATTAATCTAAAATTACTGCATTTAGGTATAGGAAACCTTACACAAAGTTGTCATCATTTTTAGTGGTGAATAAGATCGCATTAAAAAAAAAGGGGGTTTCCATTTGAAAATTTCGAGATTTAAGCACATTTTGAATGTAATTTTTATTCATATTTTGTGAACACCCTGTATAAAAACGGATTTATTTCTCAGCAGAGATCACTAGGTCAGGGCTTCTGTTACACGATGCCAAAAATTCGTTTTGAAATTTCGCGGTTTCCTCGTATAAATTGCTAATTGACTTTAGGTCTGCACCTGTAATTTTTTTCGGAAAAATGCAAATATCTCAAAAACGGTTGGATTTAGACATAGGACATGTTGCATGTTTTTGTTCCAAAATGATACCTAGAATCCAAAAATGCAATAATATACAGGGTGTTTCATTTGAAATAAGAAAGTTGATATCGACTTCCGGTTTAACCGGAAGTGCCACATTCACCAAAATATTTTAGTTGAGCAGCACCCATCGGCATTGGTAAGGTGCCAAATTTTCAGAATTTTCCTACTTTTAGTTTTCCATATACAGGGTGTTCGAAAAATAGACGGAGATATTTTAGAGGGTGATTCCCTGTTAAGAAATATGAAAAAAAGTTTCTATAAACATGGGTCCGGAAATGCAGAGTTTTCAAGATACAGGATGTTAAATAAAAAAAAATAAAACATGAAATTATTAATGTCTTAAAAATTATTTACTCGATTCTGTTGAAATTTGGCAATGTTATTTGTTGTATTAAGAGGCTAATTTCGCCCTAACTAGATTAAATTTATTAAGTCCAGTGGCGTCCCGGGGGGCACCTTAGCGAATATTATTATCAAAAAAATGTACGCCACTACCTTTTTTGTAACTTTAATATTTTTTGTTTGATTAAGCATCTAAAAATACAACTTCTTTCCCTCTTGTATTGTTTTCCTATCTCACTTCGTTTTCGAGAAAAAAAAATAAAAACCGTTTTATTGCATGTCACTGGACAAAATTGGTTGTAGTGTACTTTATGTTATGATATTGGAAAAGTTGCAATAACACTCTTTCCTAGAAATGCTTTTGATTATTTGTTTTCCAAGGCACTTGTGATTTTTTTTTGCAAAAATTGATAAACCAATTTTGTCCAGAGTGACATGCAATATATTTAACATCCTGTATCTTGAAAACTCTGCATTTCCGGACCCATGTTTATAGAAACTTTTTTTCATATTTCTTAACAGGGAATCACCCTCTAAAATATCTCCGTCTATTTTTCGAACACCCTGTATAGATCGATGCAGTTCGTGGTGGGCCACAATGTATACTCTGTCAGCTGTATGTTGTTTTAAAGCTACTGCGTATGCGTTGATAGGTATTGTTCTCAAGTAGATAGCAACATTTTTATTCTAATTACATTGTTTTGGAGCTTGTAACGTAACACGTGGTTTTAATATATTTTAGAAATAAATACGTTTGTTAAAGTAAAACTTAACTTTAAAAAAATGAAGAAATGTTTTCTATGTGGCGAAAAGTATAATTTGCTTGTATTTAATGATGCATTATTTAAAAAGTGCTCCTTAATGTTATTGTTTCATCGCAAAAAGAACTCTGATCTATCTTTAACAGCTAGCAAACCCTATTTGTGGCCACTTTGATATGGCCACCGTATTCCGTGGTGTAGAGAAAAAAATTGCTTTAATTTGATATATAACTTAAGAGCATACTTGATGAACGTATTTCACGGATTAATACTTGCTTACACCTGGCGTAAGGTTGCGGTCAAGCGAGCAATGGCAACCCAATCTTTTTATGTTCTTTCCATATTTTGCTGTGATAATTATGTTATAATTTATTTAAAAAACAAGTGAACGAAATCGTTTTGAAAAAATAAATTAATTTTATTTTAATTAATAATACTTGCGGTCATATTTTAATAGACAATCCAATATATTTCTCTATTTAAAACTATCAATAAAAATTGCATTTTGATTAAAACACAGATGAGCGCATATTTCGCAGCCGTATCTATCTTAGAATAAATATGGCCTATATTGACCACCTATTGCCTATTACGCCAGGCTTCAGGGTTATTTGATTTTATTATAGGATAACTACCCCAGTGGTTGGCCTGTATATAGGTAGTCATTGGCCACACTGCTTAATTTTCCCAAAAGATAAGCGTACGGTGTCACAATCTGATTTTCTAATGCTACCAATTGATAGATTAAAGCGTCTTCTTCCTTGTGGTTTTCATTATTTGCAAGTTAGGAATGCATTTTATTAATGGCCGTTAATAGCAATACGCGGTTTTGACGTCCACCGCTAACTACAATTTCATTGTAGATGTGATAACTATGACTATTTTTAGATGAGCCGAACACCCGCTTTCCGTGCGACTATGTTTACAATGTGTGAAATTCATACCTACACGTTTTTTATCGTTTACATTGGTACCTAGTGGTAGTAGGTAAAATCATATTTTATCACCATCGATGAAGATATACTGAAAAAAGGCTTACAAAAGGGTGTGCAAAAATACAATAATTATTTTAGATAAAAAATTGAAAATAATTACAAAAAAAATATCTAAAAATTCACCAAAAAGTGTAAAATGTCCTTCATAATATCATGTAATGTGGGATTCCGGATTTTATGCGTCATAAAGCTTGTGAGTTAACTTTGTAATGTTATAATATAATACAAATTAAATGATTGGCCACAGCAGTAGGCTTTTAAAAAACTTTATTCGAAAAGCTTTTGACAAAGATCGGTCTTAATCTAAACGCGCTTTGTGATACAATAAATATATAAGATTTCGGATTGCTGAGTTTGCAGGAGACGAGACGGTTCTGGAGCTTCTACAGTTTTCTTGATGATGCATGAATTTCTGCCTAGATAACTCCTCCATCCTTAAGAGGCTTCTTCGGGGGTATAGAGGATCGAAGTAGCCGTAGCTTTTTCTTTTCTAGGTTTTCGGAACTTCCAATATTTCCAAATTCCATATCCAATTAATATTAAGAGAACCATTACCATTGTTATCCATAAAATCCAATTTGTTGTGTACGTATTTGCAACTTCTTCGACGACCACAGGACTAATAGAGTTAATATCTTTTCGAAGAGCATGGATATCGTCCAGTGATATGTTCCTGATGTGGAGTTTGCCAAATGTATTGATGTTTTCTTGAACTTCGCCAATTTTAATCGCCGGCAATACCAATGAATGGGTTTTACTGTTTGATTTATTATTTCCATAAGAAATTCCATTAATTTCCATGCCGCATCCGGTAGGTAACCAAATTAAATGCGGTGTCTTTATTATGGCATATTCCATGTTTTTGCATAACAATTTAATTTTCGATTCTTCTTTCGGGACAACAATTATAAATTCGTCGTTGACTCTTTCAATTATTTGATTGTGAGTTTGAACTTCCATAACGTTACAACTTGGTTCTTCGCCAGAAATTAGTGCAGCTATGCAATCTTCTTTTGGAGTTGCTTCTAACCGTTCTTGTAGACAAATATAAGTTCCATTTATTTCTTCGCAGGAATTTTCCATATATTGGTAGCTAGTAGTACTAAGAGCCATGTAGGGTTTGGAAGGAATAATTATGGTATTTTTGGAAGAAGGTAAAGGATATAAATGATAATAATCAAAATTATCTGGATGAACTAGTTCTCAAGTATTCTTATAGCGTTGTCGTATCTAATACCGTCATTTGCATCAAGCGATCCAGTAAACCATTTATTTACCGTTCTTATAGCATTAAAAAGTCCGCGTTTACTGCGTTTATTTATATTTTTCTTAAATATTATGTTATTAAATTTACTTTCTATTTCTAAGATTAAAGGTTTAAGACTATCATAGTTATTTCGTAAGCTAGAAGAAAATACAAATTGTGTTTCTTTAAAAATAGAAATGTTTAAATCATTATGAACCGATCTAAGATTTTTTATTTCGTTACTTAAGGCTTTAATTTGAACATAATGTAGAAATGTGTGTTTTCTAGTTATGATCTTTGCATTTCCTAATCTAAAAGGTAAGATTCCAGGTGAATCTTTCAAATCCGTTATTTTAATTTCCTGTACTTGGACCTGGGATATCAGGATCAGGGATATCAGGATCATCAGGTGGTTTCTCATGTCTGTCTGAATGTCTGTCCTGTAATAAAGATTTTTCTGTCAGTTTTCTTGGTCTTTTTAAATTCTTTTTGTGAAATATTTTGCGTGGTAATTTCGCTTTTATACCTAAGTTTTTCTGAACGATTACTTTTTTAAAACGGGGTTTTATTTTTGAACGGTTTTGAACTCTTTCGTAAGCGTATTCATTTTCATTATATTCTATAGGATCTTCGCGATTTTGGTTTCTTTTTTTAATGATTTTTTCCTTTGTAGATTGATTGATTTCATGAATTTTGTCATAAAGTAGACGTGTTCTATTTTTTTGTTCGTTAACATATTCATTTATAATTATTTCAGAAGTAGTATCGAAAGCGTCAAAACTATCAGTATGTCCACTAACAATGTTATATGGAGTTTGTTTTGTTACTGAATGAACTGTATTATTATATGCCAAAATTGCGTAGAGCATGAGTTTATCGATTCGACTGTCTTTATCAGTTAATCTTAAACATCTTATGTGTTCAATTAATGTAGAGTGTAAACGTTCAACTAAACTGTTGCTATTAGAATTATTAGGAGTAATAAAATGAATATTAATTTTGTGAAGTTTTACAAAATATTTTACGGTTGTATTATTAAATTCTGATCCGTTGTCAGATACAATGGTTCTTGGTAGACCATGATGTGTTGCGAATTGTAAGAGACAATCATTGGTGTTTATAGCTGAAGCTCCACTTATTTTGTATGCTTGTGCATAACGAGAGAATGAATCTATTATTGTTAAAAATTTATTGTTTTCTATTTGGAAAGTGTCAACATGTATGACTTCAAAAGGTTTGGTACTAGTGGGCGTCAAATTAAATTTTATTTCTGCGGGTTTTCTGTCGTATTTAGCTAACTGACAAATTTCACAATTATTTACGTATTTTTCTATATCAGTTTTTTCGTTTCGTTTTAGGGAATTTTCCATGTCATTGATACCTCTGTGGCAAACTTTACCTTCATGATAATATTTTAGTTTTTCTTGTTGTTCGTCAAAAGTATAAATATCTTCTAAATAGGTTGAACTTTGTATTAGTTTAAAAGAAGAATTTTGGAATGTCTTTTGGATAATGTTGCAAAATTCTGGGATTATATTAGGAGTTTTAAAATATACACAGTAAACTTTTTTATCTTCTACGTATTCTTTTATAAAAGCTATTGTTTCACTTTCGAAATTTTGGAGAGGTAAAGATACCGTTAATCGTTTATTTTCGTTACATGGTTTGTTTCGAATTACATATTTATGTTGTGTCTTGTTGTTAGAAGAAACAATTATTTGATTTTTGTATGAGTTTACCGATTTTTCTGTTATTGGCATTAGTAAAACAGGATCTTCGACTGCTGTATGGACAGTTTCGTTTATATTATTTCTCGGAGCGTTTTCTTGGACATTGAATGCTGGTCTAATAAGTATATCGGAAATAATATTAATTTTTGGTTTTTCAACAGGTTTTTCGTTAGGGGTAATTCCTAAAATTTCATTTACATCTTTGCTTGAGATTTCCGGAAGGTTTCCTTCATCTAAATTTTCTAAAAAGGTAATAATTTCGTCATCTGAATCACCTAAATTGGCTATTATTGATTCGTTTTCTAAAGAATTTTCTAGTGCATTTATTTCTACTCGAGAGAGTGCATCCGCGTTGGTATTTGATTTTCCTTTTTTATATACTATTTCGTATTGATATTCCTCAAGTTTGAGTCTCCAACGAACGAGACGTGAACTGGGATCTTTAAGGGAAAATAGCCATTGAAGGGGTTTGTGGTCAGTGATGATTTTAAATTTGTGTCCAAACAGGTAAGGTCTAAAGTAATTTGTGGCCCAGACTATTGCTAACAATTCCTTTTCGATAGTTGAATAGTTGCATTCTGCGGGATTAAGTGTACGAGAAGCATATGCCACTGGAAGATCTTGGCCTCCAGTACCTTGCGATAATACTGCACCTATAGCGTAGTTTGAGGCGTCTGTCGTCAAGTTAAATGGCTTAGAAAAATCTGGATATTGTAAAATTGGGTCATTCGTGAGTATATTTTTGCACAACTCGAAAGCATTAATAAAAGATTCATTGTGAATGACCTTTTCTCCCTTTTTTAAACATTTGGTGAAAGGTTTTGTGATTTTTGCAAAGTCTTTTATAAATTTTCGATAATAACCTACTAAGCCTAGGAATGATTTTATTTCTTTTGCCGTTTTAGGAATTGGAAACTTTTGAATAGCCTGAATTTTTTTTATGTTTGGTTTGATTCCGCCTGTTGTTATTATATGTCCTAAGAATTCTACTTCCTTGCGGAGGAATTCACACTTATCTAATTGTATCTTAAGACTGTATTCACGTAATTTTTTGAAAACTAGTTTGAGATTGGAAATATGTTCTTCTAATGATGATGAAAATATTATGATGTCATCAATGTAAACTAAACAAACTTTTCCTTGGAGTTCTCTTAGAATGTCGTCCATAACACGCTGAAATGTGGCTGGCGCATTTTTTAGGCCAAATGGCATTCTATTATATTCGTAATGACCGTTGTCTACACTAAAAGCTGTTTTTTCTATACTTTGGGGGTGCATCTCTATTTGGTGAAAGCCGGAAGCTAGATCAAGGGTAGTAAAATAAGTACATCGGCCTAACTTGTCTAAAATTTCATTGATGTTGGGAATTGGATATCGGTCATCAATAGTTTTTTCATTGATCTTCCTGTAATCGACTACTATAAGCCACTTTTTTTGTCCGGAGGCATCCGATTTCTTGGGGACAATCCAGATTGGTGAAGACCATGGACTTGAAGAAGGTCTAATGATTTCGTCATCTAACATTTTTTTTATTTGTCTTTGAACTTCATTTTTTAAGGCATAAGGATACTTATAAGACTTTGTGTGAACAGGGACCTCGTCGGTGGTTTTTATTTCGTGTTTTACTGTGTTCGTAAATGAAAGTTTTTCTCCTGTATTATAAAATAAATCTGAAAATTCTTGACAGATTTTAAAAATTTTTTCTTTCTCTTCAGAATTAAGATGACCGGATCGTATTATATTTTTCACATCATATTTTTGTTTAGATTTGCTTTTTTTGTTATTAAAAATTTGTTCGATATTAAAAAGAGAGTAATCATTATTGATTTCTTGAAAACTAGCTGTAGTGAATGGTTTATTTAGAGATAAGACTTTTGTTTCGTCTGAATGATTTTGAATTTCGACAATAGCATAACCATTCTTAGCAGTGGTTAGAATTTCTGGAATAAAACAATTTCTTGAAATGTCTTTTCTTGGAAAATAGATATCTCCTGAATTTACAGAAACAGGTATTTTCGCTTTACATGTTTCGTGCGGGTTGACTTGTATAGAAAATAAGTTAGATTGTTGATTGTGTCTATAAAAAATATTAATACAGATATTTTCGTTATAGAGAATATTTTTGTCAAAATCGGGTATTAACTTTAGTCTTTTTATATCTTCGAAGCCTAGTAATCCATCAAAAAAAATCATGAAATTGAAACAAGTGGAAAGTAATCTGATCATTTAAACCTAAAAGTTCATTTATTGGTATGTCAGCTTTGAATCTACATTTATTTGTACCGTTACAAGTTTTTATTTGAAAGTCTTCATGATAGATTGTATTAGGGAAATATTTTTCTGCAAAACAAGGATTTATTATTGATTTTGAAGCTCCCGTATCAATTAAGAATTTAAATTTCGGGTTATAAGTCTCAATATAGGGTAAGATATTAGTATGAATGTTATTAAGATCAATTATTGTCATTTTCTTTTGTCTACGACATTGGTTTCCTGAAAATTTTCATTTGAATTTTTATTTTTTATTTCCTCTAGATGTTCTGAATTTTCTGGTAAACTAGTATAACTTTCATATTCCGTATTATAGAGGTTTGAATAGTCATGTTCAAAAAGATTTTGATTTGAATTTTGGTTATATTCTTCAGGGATATAATAATATGAATTCTCTTCGTCGACAAATAAATTTTGGGGGTCGTAAATTGGGTTGTCGTCTTCTATATTATATAGTTCTTCCGATATAAAGTTTCTGGGACCTGAACTTTGGAAGTAGTTCGGTACACGTTGCGGTACTTGTTGGCGTAAACTTGGTATTGTCGCGTTTACTGACATAGGGGTTGGTTTGTCATTAGTTGTTCGTCCGGTTGATTTAAATACGTTGGTTTGGAGTTGTTTTGACCCGAAAACTTGTTGGTTTGTAAAATACTTTTGTTGTAGTTGTCTTGGTTGGGGCATGTTTATAGGACCTCTGGGAAATTGGTTATTTTGTGGAAATCTTTGGGGTTGGACATGTTGTGGTAATATTTTTGTCATTTGTTGGTTTTGGAAAAAGTTTGTCCTTGGGGTATTTGGGAATTGCATCTGAGGATTGAAAAAATTAGGTTTTGGGATATTTTGGGGATAGTTTTGCGTCTGAATTGGTCTTTGAATTTTTTGGATATTATTTTGAGGTTGAATTGAGGAGAAAAGGCGATTTTGAGCATAGAGAAAATTTTGTTCTTCAGTTACTAACGCAATAGCATTTTCGAGACTATCAGGGTCTTTAATACGCACAATGTCTTGTAGTCTGCCGGTGAGACCTCTTATAAACGTCTTTAAAGCTAGTTGTTTATAATTATTCAATTATAACTGTTTCATATTTGGTCGCTAGAATTTAATTTGGAAATAATTAAGCTATGTGCATCTTGGATCCTAGATCCGAAATTTACAGGGGATTCATTTTTTAACGGTCGTAAAACTATCAAATCTTGAACAAGACAGTCGATGTTTCTATTATCTCCAAAAGTTAAGCGTAAAGCATTGCGAATTTCATCCCATGTCTGAAGTTCTGTTCTTGTCCCTATTAATGTTAGTGCCCTACCAGCGAGTTTTCCGATTATTGCACGAATTAAAAATTTGTTTATTGGATCGTTAGGAATCGCTCGGTTTGTATAAGTTTGTACAAGATAATTAGAACTGTCAATAAAAATTTCGAGAGTATGTACATCACCAGAAAATTGAGGTATATTTTCAATATACATGCGTAGTAATTGATAATTAACATTTTGATTTTGGTTTTGTTGCTGGTTGTTCATTGTAGAAAGATTTACTTGCCCAAACAAATCAACTAAAATTGCTAGATCTGTATCGTGATCGATACCTAACCTTCCTACGTTTTCGTTCTCCTCTTCACTTTCTGAATTACTCATAAAAATTAAATTTTTGCTACTAAAATTACTTAAAATTAAGTTTTCCTAAAAGAAAATCAAAATTTGAAAATGTGAAAAATCGTTTTTCGAATTTGAATTCTTAACCTAGTGAGATTAAGTCTTTGCCCCAGCAGAGAGTATAGGATAGTTCAACGAAGGGAAATGGCTCTTACCGTTGGTAGCTAGCCCTTTTCTTCTTCGGAACCTCAGTCCTTGCCCTTCTGGTTGAAGCCCAGTTGCAGCTTGGCCCGAGTCGTCTAACGGTGGAGACGATGTTGCAGGACGAACCGCTTAATCGGAACCCGAAGGAAAAACGCGAGTTTCGGCGACTGCAAGGCTTGCCCGAATCGCAAACTTCTGCGATTTTCCGCGATACGTCCTACCGACTGCGCCAATAAAATGATTGGCCACAGCAGTAGGCTTTTAAAAAACTTTATTCGAAAAGCTTTTGACAAAGATCGGTCTTAATCTGAACGCGCTTTGTGATACAATAAATATATAAGATTTCGGATTGCTGAGTTTGCAGGAGACGAGACGGTTCTGGAGCTTCTACAGTTTTCTTGATGATGCATGAATTTCTGCCTTGATAACTTATTTCACATTGCATAATTTGACTATATAGGATCAAGAGACCCATGGAAAAACGAATTTGTATTTATTCATAGATATTTTAATAACTTTATAAGAACTTTATTAACAACAAGAAAAATAAAATAATAAAGGGTGTTATCTCAAAGTATCCACCATTAACTTCGTAACATCTTGCGATATTGTTTTTCCATTTATTTAAGGCATTTCTAATGAATTGAGAGTTTTCCGTATTTAGCTCAAAAATCTCTACTTCTAATTTATTTCGAAGGACATTGATATTTTCCGGTCTGTCATAATACATTTTATTTTTTAAATATCCCCACAGAAATATATCCAAGGGTGACAGGTCCGGGCTGTTTGCCGGCCATCTAATCGAACCATGTCTTCCTCTCCATGAATCATACTTGTCAATCAAATAATTTGTTACCGACCTGATGTTATGTGGGGGTGCCCCATCTTGTTGCCAAATTAATTGTGGGCGTTTCGGAAGATGTTGCAGTAAGACTTCAATTTCGTTCTCAAGGAAATTTTTGTATCTTTCCCCGGTTAAACTGCCTTCAAAAATAATCGGCCCCAAAATTATATTTTCTAATACCCCACACCAAACGTTCAGTGATTGTCGACCTTGAATTTTCACAGCTTGGTACTTATGTGGATTTTCTGTGCTCCAGTATCTTTTATTTTGCCTGTTAAACATTCCGGCTGTTGTGAACGAGCTTCGTCCGTAAAAATTATTTTATTTGCTAAATTAGCATCTTCTCTAAGTCGCCTTAGAATTTCTTCACAAAATACTTGCCTTTGTCCTATATTAGCTTCAGTGAGACCCTGAACTGGTCTAATTTTGTATGGAAAGTATTTATGTTTCTTCAAGACTCTATATATCTTTTTCCAGGATCTTGATGCACTTGGTATTGAACTATATATAGGTTCTCTAAAAGTTATTATTAATTATAAGATTGTAACCGTAGTAACTATTATAATTTCAAATAAATTACATTCAAAACAATATGTTCAAATCATCGTCGTCCTCCGGAACAACTCGCTTTTTTCTTTTAAGAGATTTTGTTTCCTTAAACCTATTCACTGTATTTTTAATAGTCTTTGCCGTAGGAGTTTGCCTATTTGGAAATAATCGAAAGTATTCTTGATGTGCCCTTGTTGCATTAGTCATTAGAAAAATATAACCGCACCATATCATATTTCTCATCTTCAGAGAATCCCATTTTAACCGAACACAGATATTGAAATAGATTTGACAAGTGAAACTTGATAATAGTGAATTGACAGTTCTGTGCATTTATTTTGTTTTGCATTATAACCCCATCCATGGCCATCTTGATAGTAGTTATATTATATTATGAAATGTGAAATACTGAGTAGGCGGGAGGAGCAAATATGTAACATATATATATCGTTGAAATCAGAAGAACCAGTAAATTTCAAAAATCCAATAATATATAGGGTGTTCCATTTAAAAAACAAAAGTTTATAAGTTTATATGGTTCATAAAAAATCCTATACCTTTCATATAAAAAGATTTTTCTAGGATCAAAAATGGCGGTTCTAGGGGGGTTGAAAAATATATGGAAAAACCCTATACAGGGTGGCCAAATAAGCGAGTTAAGCGGCTGTATCTCGGAAACGGCTTGACTTACGACCTTCCGGTAAAAAATATTCTTATAAAAGTGGCCAAGAGAAATTGCTGGAAATTATTTTTAAGTTTGTAAAACGACCGCTAGGGGGTGTAACGCTAATTTAAAATACAAAAAATAGTATCGCAAGGATTTTTAAAATTAACGAAAAAATCTTAGAAATGTAAATATTGGATCCTTTTAAATATAGATCGACTTTCCATAAATAGTTTTTCACAAGATCTTTTTAAATTCGATAATTAGTCATATTTTTAAGAAATAAAATGTTGGTACCTAAGTAGGCTTTGGAAACAAAAACTTGTTTGACTTAAAACGCCAAAACGTCCAACTTGCAATTTGATTGTAATTTGTCTTGATTCAAAATGCCTTTTACTTATGACGAATCTGTTGATTTGTTAGCTGTTTATTTTGAATGTTTTCAAAATACAGCAATAGCTGAAGGAGAGTATGCGATGCGCTATCCAAATCGCAGACATTATGGCAGACGTGTTTTTCCGCGCTTAGTGCAACGCTTACGTACTACTGGGAGTATTCATCGACCTGTATTTTGGAGACGTCGAACTGCTAGATCCGAAGAAAATATTATTAATGTTCTAGCATATTATATAGAATTTCATCCGCAGGTTAGCACTATACTAAAGTCGAGCAACTCTTACGCCTGGCGTAAACAAGAGCACATGCGTTGAGATATTCGCCAGGGCCGCACTGGGGCGCGATCTTTACTTGATTTTAGTTTTATAATTGTTTACATCAAAATATTGCGGAAAAGAATTATTGGCTTAATTAAAATGGTTCAAAACATCGATAAAATTATTTGTGGCAGTGTCTAAATAGCTGAAAACGACAAAATAAAACCGCATAACTACACTTTTGTGATCGAGTACGTCCCTTTTGCCGATTCGGGTGAAATTTTATAGCCTACCGACCAATCGCGGAACGTCATTGAACGCGTGGTTTTATTTACGCCAGGCGTACGGATTGCTCGATTTTAGTATAGAACTTTGTCCTTAGAATTGAGAATAACGCGAACTACCGTTCAAAATATTATAAAGGAGTTTAGGTGGGTATGTTTTTTTATTAGTTTTAAAAAATTATTAAAGAATCTAGAAGTTAATCAGATTTCAAATTGATGCGAATTTGGTTTACTTTTAGACTACATCCTTGTCACGTGGTATTGCACCAAGCCTTGACTGAAATGGATTTTGATAGGAGAATGGACCATTGCCATTGGCTTTTGGGCATGATTAACGGAAACCCCCAATTTTTGTCCACAATTCTTTGGACTGACGAAGCTACATTTAATAGCAATGGTGGAGTAAATTGCCATAATATGCATTATTGGAGTCAAGGACGCTGGAGTGTCAACGTATGGTGTGGTATATTAGGCGGTACAGTTATAAGACCATATTTTTTTGACGAGGCATTAAGGGGTAACGTCTTTTTGGAGTTCCTTTGAAATACACTGACAATTTTATTAGAAGATGTAAACCTGGAACTTAGACGTAATATGTTTCTCCAACTTGGGGAAGCCTGTTTCCCTGGCCACCCAGGTCACCCGACTTGGCCGTTTTAGATTTTTACTTTTGGGGACTAGTAAAAGATCTTGTATTTCAGTCTAGACCTACAACCAGGGAAAATATGATCCTCAGAATTCAAAATGCAATTAATAGCTTGTCTAGAGTGGAAATTGAAACTGCCGTTTTTTCTACAAGACAAAGAGTCGAGCTATGCCTGGAACATGATGGCGGCCATGATTAACGGCCATTTTGAGCATTTAAGGGGACACTAGAGTAACATTTTAACAATCGGTCTTTTTCCAGACCACAATTTGTTTCAAAAGTATTCAAGTTTAATTTAATACTCTATATAACTGTGTTTTAATATGCATATTATTGCATTTAACTTTTCGGAGAAAATCAATAAAATAGAATTTTATTTCTTAAAAATATGATTAATTATCGAATTTAAAAAGATCTTGTGAAAAACTATTTATGGAAAGTCGATCTATATCAAAAGTTGTATCGGAAACCTTATTTAATTTAAAAGGATCCAATATTTACATTTCTACGATTTTTTTCGTTAATTTTAAAAATCCTTGCGATACAGGGTTTCGCGGTTAGTTTTTGATTAATATTTCCGGCAAAAAAAAAGATAGAGACTTGCGGTTCGCACCATTTTTTCAAGCTTTTCATACTCTATATAACTGTGTTTTAATATGCATATCATTGCATTTAACTTTTCTGAGAAAAACAATAAAATAGAAAGTTTTTGTAAAAAAACGCCATCTAGCGGTCGTATTAAGAACCACAGATACTTCGCTTTTAGCAGGTGTGAAAGAGCAAAAGAAACTCTTTTAAACAAGCCTTAGTTTGATATTTTACAATAAGGCATTCCCGAGATATTGCATATTTTCGAAATCAAGGTTTGTCTTACCCCCACCACTTTATTTGAAGATAGAGGAAAAAGTGCTGGACCAAAGTTACTCCTTATAGACGTAAGATTTGTTTGCATACATTTTCAGAATACCTTAATTGGTAAAATTTGAATGAAAACCTATTTTTGTATTTTAAATGAGCGTTACACCGCCTAGCGGTCGTTTTACAAACTTAAAAATAATTTTTGGTACCTGTAATTATAAATAATAAAGGATGTTTTTAGTGGCATGTCAGGTAAAGGATATCAATTGAAAAAAATGCACTCCAGCCGGGACTCGAACCCGGGACTCCTACTGTGGCCGTAGGCACTTTAACCAACTAAGCTACCGGAGATACGGGTTCCATCGGCTAGGTGTTATTTATTCCAATTGATATATAGTTAGTAGCGGTGAGATGTAGAAGACTACGGCGTCTTCTACAGCCACTAGAAGGGGTTAGAGGGTGTAGGGTAACCATTCATGATTGTTGGTTATGTGAACTTCCTATTTGTTCATCAACCCACAAAATTCGACATATAGCGACTTAATGTAAGTATCGAACGTGGAAATTTTAAGCTACAATGTCAAAGCCAGAATATGAAACACAGAAAGATTTTTTGGTACCTGTAATTATAAATAATAATAGATGTTTTTAGTGGCATGTCAGGTAAAGGATATCAATTAAAAAAATGCACTCCAGCCGGGACTCGAACCCGGGACTCCTACTGTGGCCGTAGGCATAAAGTGCCTACGGCATAAAGTGCCTACGGCCACAGTAGGAGTCCCGGGTTCGAGTCCCGGCTGGAGTGCATTTTTGCAATCGATATCCTTTACCTGACATGCCACTAAAAACATCCTTTATTATTAAAAATAATTTCCAGCAATTTCTCTAGGCCACTTTTATAAGAATATTTTTTACCGGAAGGTCGTAAGTCAAGCCGTTTCCGAGATATAGCCGCTTACCTCGCTTATTTGGCCACCCTGTACATATATCCATCGTTATATATATTTTTTCATTAATTAAACAGGATTGCTTGCAGTTTTACTATCGATAGATTTATCACACACCTACCATTCCCCTTCGACCCTTTTTAGAAGCATTTCTCCTGTATTTCTGGCTAGTATTTTCATCTTGAATTAGGATATCCCACCCTTTTTTCTCAAAACAGTATAAGGCACTAGATTAAAATTTGGTGTTAATTTGTTGTCGTGTTTAAAGTTTTTTTTTGCATACAGGGTGTCCCATTTTGGATGTTTTTGGGTGTTTTTCTCAAAAACATCGGTTATTATTAAAGTTAGAGGGTTGCGGTTTTCACGTCACTGTACTACTTTTTTGAGAGGAATTTGGTGGACCAATCAGATTTTAGATTAGAGATAGTTTTATAGTTTCCGCGCATTGGCGCAGGACTGAAATTTTCGGAAATCTCTCTCCTGGCTACAACTTATATATATCGACAAATTTAATCAACTATTTTTATAGATTTTTTGGCGTAGAATCGAATGGAATAATTAGTTTTTTGGTAGCGTTAATAGTTTTTGAGATATGAACTGTGGTTTCCATTTAAAAAATATAACTTTGGTTCATATCTCAAAAACTATTAACGCTACCAGAAAACTAATTCGGTCTTTCCATTCGATTCTACGCCAAAAAATCTATAAAAATAGTTGATTAAATTTGTCGATATATATAAGTTGTAGCCAGGAGAGAGGTTCTTCTCTTCCACCGTTTCTTCATCTGTTATCCTATATTCTACGCCAGCATAACTTGATATCTTGTCCCTGAATTGACGGCGAAAGAAAAGTCCGCAGGGTGTCTTTCCTGTTACTGTATGTGGGGTGCTGTTATACATTGTTTGGAAATCTAGGAGTTCCTGCTTCCAGTCTTGTCTTAAGGTCTGCTTATTTTAAGTCTCTTGAGAATATAGCGGTTTTGCCTCCCGACTTCGCCATTCATTTGAGGCCAGTATGGTATGGTGTGGTATATCTTTGTACCATTTTCCGTACAAAATGCCTTCATCTCTTCACTGATGTTGACGTCCGTTATCACATGTGACAGAAACAGGGAAACCGAGACTAGAAAAAATCTCTTTCACCACATTTATGGTTGTTTTGGAAGTTATGACATTCATTATGTTTATTTCTCTATATCGCTGAAATAATTAATTATAACGAAAAATGATGTCCACTCGGCAATGGTCCCATGAAATTCATAGCTACGTCTATCCAGGGGGCCGTGGGCATTTCCCTCCGTTTCATCGGGTGTGGCGTACTAGGATTTGAGACTAGAGTGTACCCTTTACATGATTTCATCATTTTTCTGCTTGCTTGTCGATTCCTGGTCACCATACTTTGGTCCCCAATCTACTCTTTATTGTGACGATCCCTGGATGTCCTTCGTGGGCAGCTTTCTACACTCTTTCTCGTAATTTTCCTGGAACTACAATCCTGTTGCCTCTAAGTAAAATGTACTCGCAGAAGCAGAACTCTTCCTGAAATAATTTGCAACGTTTTTATGACTCGATCATCATTGCGAGAGGCTTCTTCAATCTCTTTTATTGTTACCGCTATTGGAGGCACGTACTCAAGTATCTGGTTTACTTTTGGTCATGTATCTCGAAAGGTTGTTTCGGCTCTAATTTACACAGTCGGTATAGTGAATCAGCAATGTTAGATTTCCCCGGCCTGTATACAACTGTAAATTTAACGCCTGTAGTTCTATCCGGGAAAACGGACGCGATCTTGGTTTAAAAATTGTTTCTAAGGGTTTATGTTCCGTCACAAGTTCAAAGTTATTTTTACATACAGATAGATGCTGAAATGCTCGACTGCCCATACTAGGGCTAACGCCTCTTTCTCAGTTTGACTGCATCGTTTTTCGCAGTCTGTGAGACATTTGTTACCAATGTTAGCAATGTTAGCATTGACCCTTGGGCCGTTTGTGTCCATCTGGACCAGTACTGCTCCCAAAGCCACTGGACTTGCATCGGCTATTACTTGTGTCCTATCTTTGGTATCATAAAACCCTAACGACTTTATATTAGCAAGATCATGTTTTAGCTGGTAAAATGCTTTCTCCTGTTCTCTGCCCCACAACTTTTTATTTTTGCGTCTTTTTCCAACTTTAGTCTCAGTAATTTCTTTAACGGCTCTGTGGTTGTTGCAAGATTCGGAATCCATTTACCTATGAAATTTATCAAACCTAGGAAACTATGTACTTCATCTATTATTCCTGGTACTCTAAAATTCCTTGTGGTCTGTAGATATTCTTCTAAAGCCTTATTCCTACTGATGACAGAGTATGGTCAGAGTATGATATTTCCTTTGTTTTAAAAAAGTATTTACTGTCAATCAGCAATACGTCGTTATCTTTTAACTCCCTTAATACCTTGCTTAACCTTGCATGGTGTTCATTTCCTGTTGATCCATAGACTAGAATGTCGTCGATAGAATTTACTGCTCCACTACACCCCAAAACATTTTTCCATTATATTTTGCTTTTTACTGATAAATGTGGTAATATATCTAGATTCTGGAGAAATTTCGACTTAGTGGAAGGCATTTTTAATGTCGAGTTTTGTAAAGTATGTGGCTTTTTGAAAGTTTGGTAACAATTTGTCAATGGTGGGAAGAGGATAGTTCTTCCGCAGGATCGCTGCATTTGCTTTTCTCATGTCAATGCAAATTATGACGTCACCGTTTCCTTTTAGGACTGGCACCATCGGTGATCCCCATCCGGATGGGCCATTTATTGATTCGATTTTCTGATAATTTTAGATTCCAAGGGAATGAGTACCCTCTTATATGGCTGGCTACTGGAATTATATTTTCCTTTATTTTAATATTAACAAATACTCCCTAAAACTTAGGAAATGTGTGCAGATTTACTTCTACTTTATTTATTCCTAATCCTATCTTAATATCCCTAATGCATTTGCCGTTACTTGCCTAACAAGTCCCTTTTGCCATCCTTTACGACATAGAATGTAGCTAACAACAACAATATTTTCTCACCTAACTCAATATCAGCTTAAAATGACCATAAAGTTTTAAGAGGTGGTTCTGAACCAAAACCTAGGAAACGTTTGTTAGTTTTTTTCCACAAGTACCTTAGATGTTTTTTAAGAAGCTCCAAGTATTTTCATTAATAATGTTGGACTTGTTACCAGAATCGATAAGCATAGAGGTACGAACCCCTCCTATTTTACACTCCACTAACTCGTCATCGTCTACATGGTTGGATGTGTTCACGTTCACCATTATTATCGTCCTCACTATGTGGAAGATATATTCCACGCCTTTCTCATGAGTGTCTTCATGATATCCACATCTCGAACAGCGTTTTTGCACGTTTTTGATGCACCAAGTTGACATTTCCGGTTAATGTAGTAGTTGACCAATAACTTGTTGAAGGTTTCTAGTTTTTGGGTATTAATACTAAAATCGCAAATTCGAACTTTAATTCAGTAGAATATCAGTTCTCTAAATTTGTTTTTTGATATCGACTTCCCGTGTGACGTAGTGAATGGTAGGTTGTTCGGCTCGGTTCGCCTGGATCTAGGTTAGCGTTTAGATTCTGGTGGTCTGTTTGGATACCCTAACTGGGTTTGTTCAACTAATCAAAGGTTGGTTCGGTCATGGATCTGTGGAGGTCAGTGCTTGAGTTCAAGCGATCTGTTCGCAGTGTCGCTACTTTGTGCTAGATACTCTTTTAAAACACTCGAACAATTCGGGGTTCTATAGTGCGATGTCGGGTTTTATAAATTATATTTTTTTAAGTAACCCCACAGGAAGGAGTCAAGCACAGACAGGTCGGGGGATCGTGGGGGCCACCGTACAGGTCCGTTGGTTCCTATCCATTGCCCTGAAAAACAATAATCTAAAAATGGGCGTATTATTTGGGCATTATGGGCAGGCGCTCCGTCCATTTGTATATTAATAATATATATTATTTCGCTGGGCTAGGGTAATGTCATCTAATATTTCTGGTATAACTTCTCTCTGAATATCTAGATACCGATTTGCTGAAAGACCTCCTTCATAAATTCTATACGTTATTTGTCGGCCCAAAATAAAACAAGCAACGCTAAAACCAAACCTTCCCTGCCTTTCCCTCTCAAAGAGAAGGCGATAGTTTTCTTGATACCAGTGTCTGGTATTGTATCTATTGAGAATTCCATCACTCGAAAAATATGCCTTATCGGACGATATAACCGACCTGTCAAAATCTTCCTTGACTTGAATTTGCTCAAGGTACCAGTTGCAATATATGAGACGCCGTTCAGCATCCCCAGCATATAAGTGTTGAATCAAGTGTATTTTATAGGGATTTAATTTGTGTTTTCTTAATATTCTTTGTGTTCGAGTCTTGGACACTCCAACATCTTCCTCAATAATCCTACATGAGGTTGAAGGCAGCACTTCTACATAGCCCAAAACATTGACTTCTTCAAGTTTTAAAGGGGATTTTAAGAAACAATTTAAGTATTCTGTAATAAAATCACAAGCGATCGCACTGACAGTTATTACAATTCACTTTTTGGTTTTATTCACAGCCTATTTACCTTAGGTATTACTTTTCTCAGAAAAATACTGCGATTTTAGTTAAATTTTAAGATTTGATAGTTATTAACAAAGATAAGTACCAATTATTATATATGGTTGGAAATCTTGAAAAAAAAATGCTATCGAACAATAGAAAAATATACAGGGTGTTCCATTCTAAAAAACCCAAGTTATATTTATATTTTGAAATTCTTACCTCCTAGAAAAAATCAGTGTACGCCACTGAGTTCTACGTGAAAAAATCTATAAGGGTCGATTTTTACCATTTCAGCAAGTAAGCGTATAACTGATATACGGGGGGTGCCTGAAAATGGCAAATTTTAAAAATCACCTTGTATCTCAAAAACTAAGGAGGCCATAAGAATTCTGTTTAAGGGGCCTTTCTTTTTATGAAAAAGTAGACTAGTGTCCCGAAAATCGCAACTTCCTATCTCTTAAAATAACCGAGATACCCTGCAAAAGTATCGAAAATGGGACACCCTGTACAGTGTCGAGGCGCCTATAATCACCACATGGTCTCCAATCATTGTCTTTCTTTGGAACCATATGCAACGGTGATGAAACAGGAGGTGATGGTGGCCGACATATACCTAGCTGAACGCCATATACACAAATTCTGTTTTTGCTATTTTATATTTTGTGGGATCTAGTCTTCGAGATTTGATAAAAGGTAAGGTAACTGCCCACTTGTGACTATATGATGTTGAGTACTGAGTTTAACAAGTAAAGTATAATCGGGTGGTAAAGTTAACGCTACATCATCATTTCAATCATTCCTTACGAGAGATTCGTATGGGAGGGACTACACCCGCATGACTTCCAAGATGTATGGTGGTACAACGGTATCTAACGTCAAGGTTGTGTCTATAAGTCTGGTGTGTTTCGGAGGAAATTAAAGAGTATTTTCTGTGGTACGGCGCGAACGATGGCTTCTCTGTTCAGCTACTATACAAACAGACCGACTTATTTCAATGGTTCAGCGTAGTATAGTGGTAGAACGATCGCCTAGCAAGAGAGGTCCCGGTTCGACCCCCGGCGCTGACAGAAAATCCTTTTTAATTTTTCTGAAATGATGTCCGATTTTCTTTCTTTCATGTCCATTGGTCTACGTCCTTTACGTCTGAAAGTTATTCTCTATTTCCATTTTCATTTTCATTAAAATTATTTGATTCCATTTACATTTTTTTAATGTCTCAAATCTGACAAATTCTTATTTATTATCCTTAACTACAGGATATAAAAAGTACACGTTGTTGTTTAAGAAATACATTTTATTCCCATTAATAAAACAAAAATTGTTACAGGCGGAAAATAAGGTAGGGATTTTTTAAAATTATTATTTAGATATGTAATGTGTTGTTAAATTTTGAAAATATAGGGGCGCGAATTGATCCAATTGTTTTACAATTACATCGGTTTTATTTCTGTAAGTTTTGTGTTTTCGAGTTATTTAACAAAATAATTACGCAAAGCTACATAAAACCAGCCTTACTTACTATGCAACTAAAGAGGAAAACGAAATATTAGAAAAATGGTTAATAAGTTTTGAAAACATAACCGTAGATAGCGAAATTCTGGAAAAAACATAAATTAGTCAATTATTAAGATTTGGATAATCGATGTTATAGTCTATGGAGAATAATGTACTGTATTTCAACAATCACAGTCCAAACTCGTTGCCTTGATTACCACCCTTCATTGTTTAGCCTTCAAAAAATCACAAATAAACTTGGCAGATTACTGTCACTGTCCAAGAATATTCTTTCAGCTCTAAAATTCGCCCAAAATCGCTTTCTAACCTTTCCCTTCTTTCAGGCCCAATTCCAGGGCTTATATACTCAAAAGAAAGACTGGAGAATACTCTACAATATTCCTGGCCAATGATAGTTCACAAATCATAAAGTTCCAGCAAACTTTCTAGAAAGTTATGGAAGCTTTACAGGGAAAACAATGAATCTAAAGGAAAATGGGGCCCTGGGGGCCTCAGGCCAACAAATATATGACGGAAAATGCCTCTAAATTAATTACAAAAAAATATAAAACTGTAAGTAGAATACCCAAACTTAAAATTTATCTGCCAAGTCTTTTAGTAGGTTAGAAGACCGTGCAGACATATTCATTGAAAGCTGATAAAACAACTTTAGAGGCATTTTTCGTTACAATAAGATCATCCAAAACTCAAAGGAATACGTCGCAGTACCAGTCACACGGTAATAATAGACGACTAACGAATTATATGCATAAGCAAGGGGCACTAGAGTGTCATTTACTATCTACAAGTCGATAATGGGTGTTTATAATTGTGGCGACCCTCGCTGGTGCGGCGACCCTCGCCAAAATAATGAAGATGTTAATATACAGTGACCGGCAGAAAGTTGGACACAAATGGAGAACTTTTTTATTATTAATTTCTCAGAAAATTTTATTCTTGATAAAAGTTGGTGCACCATTTCAAACTCAAAACGCACATATTAAAATTTAAATATCTCTTTTTGGATACGATTTAGATTCAAAAATGTCAAAATAACTCAAGAGTAAAGTACCCTTATTTTTTAAAATACGGTAAAAAGTTACTTACAAAAGTTGTTTAGAATCAAAGGTGGAAGTCAGATTTAAAGTCTCAGCCACCTAGTCAAAAAAAAAGAAATTTATTTTTTTTTGTATTTTTTTCGACCACCCTGTGTATTACAAAAAAACAAAATACAAGGAATTTGCTACTAAACTTTAATTTTGTTCGATTAGCAGCTAGAAATTTAAATTAATCGAAATCAGAGTTTAAAAATATTAAATTTTTGTGTCCAACTTTCTGCCGGTCAATGTATATCATATTTATATACATTAAGATAGACGATAGATGGAGCTACAGCTAAGAACTCCGTGGATCGGCCACTTTCCCCAGGATGTTCAAATCGCTGAGCTGGCTGATAAAGTGCATGAGATTTTCTCGCATCACCCGGCTGCTGTTGTAACTCGTGCCTCCCCATCAGGTGAGAATTGCAAACCTCATATAAAGAATTGAAGAGCTTCCGTGCCAGTTGCCATTATGTCTGCTCGTCATCCAGACTGCAGATTTTGTTCCAGCAGTCGCCAGTGCGATAGTGGGGAGCGACGTCTGACTGCCATCCATATTCACTCAGTCTCTTCATCATTGATCTGATCTCCAAGCGTCGTTTTCTCTGGGACAGCCGCTCTGATTTGACTATCTCAGACAACTCACCGTTTCGTAATATTCTAGATGAGTTCCCAGACATCACTCTCTTGCTCGGTGTACCTAGACAAGTACGCCATACCACTCTAGGCCACATAAGAATCACCCCAGTTCCACCAGTCTTCTGTCGAGCTCGCCGAATAGTACCGGACCGCCTCTCCATGGCGACGGCCGAGGGCACAGCGCTTCGCTCTGAGAGTCCATGGGCATCCCCTGTCCACCTGGTACCTAAATAAAACAAGAGCTGGCGACACTGCAGTGATTACCGGTCTCTTAATGCACGGACAATCCCAGACAGGGATCCCATTCGCCACCTAAAAGGTGGTCAATCTAAAAGACTGACTGTGCAAAAGCTTTCACTCAGATTACAGTCGCCCAAGACCGCCATCATCACTCCGTTTGGTCTCTACGAGATCATCTTCATGACCTTTCGCCTGCGGAATGCCGTGCAAACATGGCAGCACCTACCATTCTGGTTTTCCTACCTGGAATACATTCTTGTGTTTTCCAGATCTGAGGAAGAGCACAGAGACTACACAACACACTCTCTTTGGCCGTCTCAACCAACACGGCATCATTATGAATCTAAAGAAGTGTGTGCTGGGTTCCGATGACGTTTCTCCTCTACAAATTTGCTGATATCGAGACTTTTCCGCGCCCTACTAGTGTTCGTCAGCTTCGAAGATTCCTAGGCATGGGAAATTTCCTTCGCCGCCATCATCATCATGATTATCATTATTAATAGAACTCGGACCCACATTGTATTTTTTAATCCAGTCCGAATCAACCAGTACAGGTTGAGCGATCTTAAAATATGCTGTTATCTACGTTCACAAGTCACTTATAAATTAAATTATTTTTAGACGCTTAGCACAAAGCAAAGCAACGAAAAAACGAGCATAGAAAATCTGATTAAAACGCTTAGTTAATGAATTACATAATTTTATGCTTGGACAGTGTGAACTTTTTGAACCGCTATCGATCCCATTTATTTCTGTAGAATTAGTACTGCAAGGTTCCCTCTGCCCTGCTGGGCAATCTTTTTTTAATATGCATGACATTTGACAAAGTAACAAAAGTAATTGATTCTGTCTGTCAAGCATACTTTTAGATACCCTATGCTCGTAAATTAAAAACATGCACATGAGT
Source organism: Pseudeuparius sepicola (assembly GCA_963920635.1). Lineage (NCBI taxonomy): Eukaryota > Metazoa > Arthropoda > Insecta > Coleoptera > Anthribidae > Pseudeuparius > Pseudeuparius sepicola. The sequence goes on from OY987305.1 coordinate 29,233,862, forward strand.
ATTATGAATATCTTATGAAATTCATTATTTATGAACTAATTCAGGTGAACACGCATAAAGTTGTATTAATACTCATAATACTTACAACATCCATACATCAAATTTACAGTTCTAACATTACGTTGAAAATCACTGCCAATATGGAATCACTACTACCGCTTCACTTTTTAAATCCATTATTCCAATATTCCTACAATACGTTGACATATTTTTTCTTTTGTACACATTCATCCCCTCGTAACGTATTATTCTCATTTAGTTTGTGTCTGCAAAATAATACCGATATTGAATTATTCCTAGACCCCAAAAATAACATATAGGCACAGAATAAATAGTTTTGCAACAGAAGCCTCCTTACGGACATGTGTCAAAAATGAGCGAGTCTCCATTTCAATTTACAGAAAGACAAACAGTATTTTAAGCATAAATTTGGTTCTAATACAATCTCTTTGCCATGTAGATTAACGTAAAATCAAACAAAATGCATATTATTCATGACTTTTGAAGATATTTGGCTAAAAAGCAAGTCTTCTTTTGACACATGTCGCTAAGGAATTGTCTGATTACTCGTTAGTCTGTGATATAGGTAACTGGCTATTTTCAAATTCTCTCTCTTTGCACCCCCTTACTATAATAAAATAAAAAATACTCTCTAGTAACAATTATGTACTAATTCCGTTTGCTAAAAACTACTGTATCACGAAAAACTAAATGAAATATATTTGCATTCCCCATTTCCAACCCTTACTATGGATATCAAATGAAAGGACTTGAAGAGTAGAAAACGATAAAGTTAGTGACATCACACTAAATTCAATATGGCCGCCGCTCCAAGATGGCTGATTACATTTTCTTTTCAACCCCCTTAATATGGGTATCAAATGAAAGGGCTTGAAGAGTAGAAAACGATAAAGTTAGCGACATCACACTAAATTCAATAGGGTCGCCGCTCCAAGATGGCGGATTACATTTTCTTTTCATTTCAATTCTTCATTTCTTTTCATTTCCATTGTAAAGAAAATGCATACTATGGCAACTAATCACTGTCCAATAAATTTAATTGGTAGGTACCTACTTTTATGAAAATTTCGCGCGACAAGCTTTTTAATTTACAAAAACTGGTCTCAATTTGGCATTGAATTATCTTAACGAAAACCTAGACTTATTTTATTTCATTTTATTTATTTTAGTACATCGCTTAAAAAAGGTTTTTTTTATCTTTATTTTTTTTAATTTTTTTATTTTCCTTATTTTTTTGTAATTTCTTAATACCCTTTGTATAATTTTATTTTTAAAAATACCGTATTTGTCTCTTTCCTTTTATAGAATATTACCTGTTGGCCAGTGTATAAAATAAATAAATAAGTAAATAGAGCCAAAAGTATAATATCTTTTTAATCGGCCCTAAAGAGTTGAAAAATTATCATTAATAATTATTATTATCGATAGTACCTTTCAACTGCTGTGCACTCCTGGTATTTTTAGCTTTGGGATTACAATGAGTCAATAAATTAACGAAAGGTATTAACTGATTATGAGGCATAATACGAGTTGTATTTAAGAAGAGAATTTAACAATTGCAAGTAATTTAATTAGTCAGTGTTTAGGCGTAATTTGACAACCAAACTTACTAAATGATCTAACTAAAAAATTATAAATATTTTGCCTTTTAGCAAATGGATTTAAAAGATACAAAAAGTAGCCTCAACCGGGATTTGAACCCGGAACCTCTCACACCCAAAGCGGGAATCATGACTCTAAACCATTGTGCTTCTATATACAATTTATTTAACTAGCCGCATTTAAATTTAATTACCATGCTTAAAAGTTGAATATTTGATAGCTGTCATTTAGGATGAGCCTTCAGTTGCGAATATATTAACGATGTATTTATTCGATTTACTCCTGGTCAAACCACTGTGAAGGAGAGCAGTTTGGTTAGAGTTAATTGGATAGGATTCTAGGCGAACACCTCAGATGGAAAATATCGAGTATACTACATAGTCATATTCAAAATGACGATACCTACTATCTATTGTAAGAAAAACACATTATGAGAGCTTTTTGAGAAAACGAAGTCCTAATTATTTTCGGAAAGGCAATTTCTATTAACTTACAACGGTTTTTGTTTATTTTATTACTTTCAAGTAACGTAGATTGTCGGAAATGTAGGTATTCCCTGAAATACACCTTGGGACAACTTTTATGTATACTAGTAATTGGAATGAAACGAGACCGGATAATTCAGCCAGGAATTTCGTTCCTACAAGAAACTATAATATCCCATTTTTGTATTTTTTTTTTCACAACTCATGGTTTTGAATGCAAAGCATCCGAGATGGCTGAGTGATTAATTCATTGAGTGACTTTGTTGTTACAACGGTGTTTTAACCACAGTTACGAAAATTCAGCATGAAAAATAAGAACAACTATATGCCCAAAGTAGACAACCTTTATGCATACTAGTAATTGGAATGAAACGAGACCGGATAATTCAGCCAGGAATTTCGTTCCTGCAAGAAACTATAATATCCCATTTTTGAATTTTTTTCACAACTCATGGTTTTGAATGCAAAGCATCCGAGATGGCTGAGTAATTAATTCATTGAGTAACTTTGTTGTTTCAACGGTGTTTTAACCACAGTTGCGAAAATTCAGCATGAAAAATAAGAACAACTATATGCCCAAAGTAGATGCGTTAAATTATCAAACTCTTAAAGTTTTGCAGTATATATTTTTTAATTTAAATGAGATTCTATTGACACTACCAAATAATTATTGTATGATGGGTATCGACTAGAATTATATAGATAAATGTTAGGAAAATTAACTTGAACGAAGATTTGTTCAGAAGTTTATACCAACTTACCGGAGATTGCAACTCTTCCGAGTTACAACGAGGTTTATTAAAATATTCATGTTTTGGGTACGTATAGCGAGAACAAAGTTAATATTACAAAGATAAAATGAAAAACACCCCCAGAATGAAGAGTAAGGAAAATAAAAAGTCAAAGCTTGATACCTATATAATATTCCCTTGCTTAGAAAGTTTGTAAGAAAACTTTATCAGTAGCGGGAAATTCCCTTTAGCAATTGCGTAAACTTTTCTTGAAAGAGTTGTCAGTAGCAATGTAAATATTTTATCGACAAAATTATTGTAATGGAAGTTTATTTTTATAAATATATAGTGAGATAAATAGGTTGTATCATTCATAGAAAACAGGGCAAGGATTTCAACAAATGCCCGAAATTACAATCACAAATTTTAATAGTATATTTTTTGGGTTGGGGCAAATACACATTTGATTGTCCGCCTTTATGTGAAATCGGAAATTTATTTTAATATATAAAATAAAATTTCAATCTGGAACATTTTAAAAACAACAAAATATAATAATTAATTTTTTTTAAGTGCTTTCACAGGGCGTTCCAGTTGTAAATGTCATAAATAATACAGAGACATTTTAAGCAAAAACGTTCATTCGAACATAGGTTCGAAAACGCTTAATAAAGAAAGATGCAATGTGTGAAAGTTTATCTAAGAAAACAGGTCTCACCTAAATATTTTGGAAACGACAAAAACATCAATCTGCAATTTGGTACGGTTCATAAGCCGTGTAAGGCGAGCTGGTAAGTTGTCCTCTTTTACACGAAAATTATACTGGCCTATGGCATACGAGTATTTGAATTATTATGTGTTCCCAATAATCCCCATTCAATTCCATATAAAAAATATGTCTTGCAAGTTTGTTCTAGAATGCTTATATTTTATGTAAAATAGGGAAACTGATAAGTTGCACTAGAAAAATCTGCTGCTTGATTAATTTTCAACGACCGGTACTTTTCTTATTAAGTGCTTTTCCACTCATGCTCATAGGAAATCTTCTGCTTAAAATGAGTTTCTACAATGGTAATCATTCGTTTGCAACGCCTTGCACTTTCTTATTAAACATATTAAACCTACGTTCATGTTAACTTTTTTTTGCTGAAGATACGATTTTATACTGTCAGTTTTATTTATGACATTTACAACTGGAAATCTAAAAAATATTACAAATATGTTTGTTTATGTAGTTGTTCAAGATTAAGATAAAGATTATTATGTTTACTATAAGTAAAAGCAATTATTAGGTATATGGCGTCTATATATCAAGAATATGCCATCATACTGTTTGACGCTACTAGTCGAGCTTTCCTCAGGTGTCGTTCTTTGACTAACTTAATAATATTTATTTTTGTTAATAGGTCAGTAGTAAATAAGTAAATAAATAAATAAAAAATTAGAAACAGAGAAGTACACCGATAAAACGAGTCATTGATGGTGTAGAAAATATTGAAAATGGACGACAATAATTTTACACCTACACTGTATATATAATTTAAGAAAATTTATTTATTTTGTGGTCAGTGTTAATGCACTTTCCGTTATAGTCTCGAGTTCCTCAGAGGCAACCCATGCTGAGCGGTTTTATAGGCTGATATATGACCAGCGGCGACCGCCTTTTTTAATTGGGAAATTTTTTTGTTAGTAAATAATGGTAAAAAAAGGGGGATGCCCTAGCACTCACATCAATCGAAAAAACTACTGTGATCGATGCTCACGTAGAGAACGTTAGAAAACGAAAAGTTATTTTACTTTTTTTAAAGAGATGATCTCAAAACTGAAAATGTCATAATATTTTTATTATGTACAGAATGTTTTTAATATTAAGATGCTTGATTTTAGTAAGAACTAATAACTTGATAAAACGCATAGTTTTGAACATTTTCTCCAGCCCTGCGAGGAATCTTTCAAGAACTTTTAATTTACAAATTATGTAGCTACTAATAACTAAACCATCTCTGGATTGTTACGCCTTTACTAACACCATCCTCAGTTTTTATGGACACATAACAACTAACTGGGACGGACATCTGTAAGTTGTCATCTTGCATTAATACTAATGATCCCACTGAAATGCAATAAATCAGGTAATGCTATGTGCAGTAAAATGAGGAGGGAGCATTTCTTCCTATTTATAAATTTCAGGTATATTTACAAAGAATTTTTGATGAAAAAAGGAATACTACATATTGCCAGTAGATTTTCGCGTTGGGCAAGTCTTCTCACAAGGTGCTTCTACACTTCTACAATATTTAATATGCTGCTGCAGAAAGTTTTGGGAGAGCAGGATCTGACGAGACTAGTTTTGGCCACGTAACATCGATGAAGTAGCTCAAGAAAATATTCTAGTTAAATTTAAAGACTAAGGAACTACTGAACAAGTCTGTGAACTTCAAGTAGCATAAAAGCACATTGTAGAAGGATGTCCGCAAAACAATGTGACAAACTATGTCGTATTTATCAAAAAAAAAATTCTTGTCTATAAAATGGTTATATACTTTGAACTGAAATGAACGGTTGAAGATTTGCATTCCATACACGCTGGTATAGTCATAGTGTGTGTGTGTGTGTGTGTGTGTGTGTGTGTGTGTGTGTGTGTGTGTTTGTATACTTTGTTTCTTGATAGGTTAAAGGACGCAGTTTTCTATTTTAGCGTAGGGCCACGCATGGGATTTTAATAAAATGGATCAGGGTTACGATCCTAGAACGCCAATCGAGCTAAATTTTCGCGTGTGGCCTCGGATCGGTGTGGACCTTTCTCGTGCCGAAGGGCGCTTAGGCTCTTTCAGTGAAGGCGACAGCATTATCCGAATTCATATCTCCATAAAAAATGTCTCCTGTTAATTTTCCCTAAAGCTGAAGTAGATTTTGAGCAAATAATGCAAATACAAGTACCTATCTGCTCCCAAAAAATTATAACACTTTGTTTAGACACATTTTTGGGCTTATGTTTATGAGTAATTTTGCTCTTTTGATGCAAAACCCATTGCCAAGGTTTCAAAGGAATAGGCACTTTTTATTAATTTATTTTCCTGTGCTATATTTCTTCAAACGCCGTCAATCGATTATTTGCACCAAATAAACAAAAAAGTGTTTATAAACGTAGGCCCCAAAATGTTTTATATTCTAAATACAGAGTTCAAATTATTCCCGAAGTTGTCAGTTTTTCTGAGCAGACACTTAAATTGGCGTTGTTTGCTCAATAAGATACAGTGATTAGAAAATAGTCAAGAAATATTTTTTATGGACAAATGAATGAGCAATACGTAATTTAAAAATGCTGGCGACTTGACCCAAAAAGCATGGGCTTATAGACATTATTTATGAAAAGAGTTTATCCTTATCTTCCTGTGTGCCACCGGTAAACACAACAAATCAGCGGTATAGTTTCATTTTATTTCATACCCACATGCTCTGCACCAAACTTGTTGTTAATACCGTTTCTGGTTTCTGAGAATACTGTGAAAAAAATTAAGTTTTCTTGAAATCGGAATTAAAAGCTCAGAAAATCGTCATTAAAAGCTCAGAAATCGGCACTGAAGTAGTCCATTATTGTGCGGTATTTTCAATAAGTAGGCCTTGGCGAGATGCAAACATCAAACGTCAGACGCGGAGCCATCGCGCCCGTCAAAATTGACCAAATATTCAAAACCCGGCCACAAAAGGCCCATTTAACTTTTCGTACACGTTGCGAAATTTTTACCTATAGCAGCGCAATCCTTCATTATACATATTTTAATACCCCGTGCGTAGTTGGTCCATATGGACGGGTGATCCCGTATGATTATTTTCTTGCCCAAAAAAATATAATATGTACCTCGGCACTGAAGTTCTTTTTATGACTCATGTGGTTTTTTTGCCTCGGCCAGAGGCCTCGGCAACTAAATTCCACAGGAGTCATAAAAAGTTGAACTTCAGTGCCTTGGTACATAAATAACTATTAACTCATTGTAACTTTTTTATTAAGCATTTCTGGACAGATATATTCACATGGACCTTTTGCCCAAAATAAATTTTTCTCTCGTTTATTGTGGTTTACAAGTGGGACACTCTGGGTATGTTATTTATGTTTTCTCCAGCCGTTTTTACAATACAAGGTTTTCAAACCTATATTTTTTCATGTTTTTACACCTTGCATCTCGGAAACGAAACGTTTGCGGTTAAATTAAGTATGTAGGTATATAAAAAAAATAGGAAAATAATGCCCCTAAAGTGTTTATAATTATTATTTTGAACCCATTCCTAATCAAGATTCATATTTTAAAACAGGCTACATAACAATTTTGACCTGGACCGTAAATATCAACCTTAAGTTTTTTTGTATGAATGTCCCTTAGTATTTTAGGGGCATTATTTTCATGATTTCTCTTACACCCAATTTATCTACAAACATTTCATTGCAAACATATAGTGTGTAAAAACATGAAAGAATGAAATTTGAGCGACTTGTGTAGTAAAAACGGTTGGAGTAAACAGGACATAAATATATCGTTGGAATGGTTATAGAAATTTATAATATGAAAACACATAAATTTGGTTTATGGCGCTTTTACGAGACACCCTGTATCAATAGCAATAAGACCATGGAAAAACCCACCAAAAATCCTAAACTGTGGGACCACCCAAATTGGATATTTTTAAAGGGAAACTATTACTCGATAACTGTTAAACTGTTTACTTGAAAAAGTCTACTTACACTATTGAATTCTAAGCAAAAAAGTGAAATGTTTTTACAGAAACAAGAAATATTCAATCGGAAGAAAGTTAAGGCCACTTTTGAAAATGCACATTTTCGAAAAACACCCTGTAATTCTGGAACGATGACGTGTATGTCGATTTGCGGTTTTCGCCATTATAAGTTTGTCATGGAAATTGAGCCTCGGGTACCGACATCAATTTTCGTCTAGCTCTCTTAAAAATAGGAGGTTTATAAGGTTTAAAATATTTTAAAAATGCATTTAAATCATAAGCAATACTAAGCACCTTCAAAATTATCTTTTTAGATATTGGACGACTGAACACTCACCTACAGATGCTTCATCTGGTGAATTATTTTTTGGAATAAGATTTCACTTGATATATTAAAATCTTCACACATATTCAGAATTGATCAACTTGTGTGAATTAAAATGTACAAACATCTATACTCAACATACTGGATAAAAGAAAGAATGTTATAACAAAAAGCTGCAAATATTTGTATCAGGTATAGATGGTGAAAACTAATTAAAAAATGTTAATAGGTAATTCCAGATGAACTCGAATTTATTTGGGATTCATCAATTACAGTTACCCACAAAATATCTCATAGTACCCCTACTACATCCGAGAGTGCTATTTCCCTCAGAAAAGGTACTCTATGTTGTGGTCGTTCAGAGTGGTTGATACCTATAGGAGACTGAAGAAGGAAGAAATCAATAAAATCCTATTAATCTACCTTCGTCATGAGATCAGATGTCACCAATAAATTTAATGTCATCTGGGCGCGGAAGACAAACATGTCTATCTAGCGCGGGATTTAAACAATAGCGACGGTCCTGCACTGCGCAAGCGTGAGGTCTTCTGCAGCCCGACTTCGCGAGTATAGTACCTACCTTCGCACATGCACTCCTAATTAATAGTGATGTTATCAAGGTCAAACTTAGTTTAAAACATTCCGGTTCGATTTTTAATTTTTGTTTACCTAGACAGAAAGGTAAATTGGAACCTTCAGAGATAAAAAAATGTTTTACCAGATATACAGCAAGTAAACGGCGTTAATACGCCGTTTTCTTTCCCCACCTCAAAATCCACAGACACGTCAACTACTATCAATTCGTGAAATAATCGTACTAACTCTGAAAGGTAAGTACTGTATTTGAGAACAATACCCTTCTAATGTGATGTTTAGCTGACTTCACTACAAGTTTCAGGTGGTACCTTCCCAATTCGTGTATTGCAGTTCAGGCGTTCCTTAAATTTGACCAAAAAATTTATATTATATTGTATTATTTGGTATTTTCAACATAAATAGGTATGCATGCAAACTTCCAATATAAAACATCACACCCAAACGCCAAAGGCTTCATTTAGGTAACAACCAACTGTCCTACAATATAAGGCGTAATGACTCTGTCTGACCTTGAAAGAGGAGAAGTTTTAGTGGGTATGCCCCCTCGGGGGTGATTCCCACATATCACGCAAATTCCTATTCGCGTGGTGTCCATAAAGGATTTCCTCTCCTTCCATCCAAAACAAAAAATACTAAGCATTATTTATTTGTTGTTTTTCATCATGGACGTGCAAGTTGTAGAAACTGAAAAGGGGAAACCAGCAATTTTATATTCCGGTTATCGCTTTACCATGAATGCCAGAAACAAACATTCAACGATTCGTTGCATTTGCACTCATCGTTCGTGTCCAGGTTCCATCGTCACAAGCACCCAACCTTTTCAAGTTAAACAACAAGGCATTGTGGTGCAAAGTACAAGATTTAGGACTTGCCATACTGTACAAAGAACGCAAAGATATAAGAGACCACATTCTTGTGTGTGCTGCTCTGGCACATTTGCCGGAAGATGCCATATGGAGAAAAAAAGATATTTCAAGCTAAAATAAAAATAATAATAAGTATTAGGAAATTTAATACTATTTGACACAGCAATACTATATTTTACATAGTAAAATATTTTTATGAGATCATATTAAATCTGAAAACTGAGAGGAAATCACATTATAATATTCAGATTTCTAATTTGACTATTTGTTATATTCATTATTAATAAAGCGTATAATAGTTTCAAAAATATTTTTCTAGCGTGCAATATTACTTATTATAAAATTAAATAAATATATATTTGTTTATAATGTCCAAATATTCAGGAAAAAAGATATGCATATTACCAGTGAAAATATTGAATTGTTACTTTAAATATATTTTATAGTAATTGGTAATATTTATATATAATATAAATTAATATATGAGATCAAATTTTCAGGTTTTGCCGCCGCTGTCAATGGAAATATTCCAGAAGTTTTTGCTGATCGCCACATGATATTATTTATTTGATGATCAGTTACAATCCGTCAATGGACGAGTCACCACTAAAGATGCTCTCAAATTACAACTAGCGAAATGTCGCGAACATTTCCATCGACCACGGAGCCACGGAGCAACAGTCCGCAAAATCATTCTCACATGGAAAACATTCGCGAAAGCCTAAAAATAAGAGAAATAAACATTACATAGAGGGAGAATTTAATAAAACATATTGATGTATTTACTTACATTTGCATCGAAGGGAATTCAAAATAAAATTCACATTTAACAAACGTCCATTTATTTTAACGTTTTTTAACAAATTTGAGTAAATCTAGTTCTTATTTTTGAAATACATAATTTCCCAAATAAACATATTTATTCATGAACTTATCAAAATTTGCCATAAAAACTGATGGTAAAAATATAAAAAACTTCCTTTAGAACATTTTTAAAAAAATAATGATTTTTGATCCTGGTATCGAATAAATAAAAAAACGCACTTTTATTATTATGCATAGTAAATCTCTAATCTCTCCAATCTACTAAGTATTGGAAATTGGGTATAATAAGCCTTAATATGTCCATTAAATCCAAGTGAACAAAGGAATGCGCACCATAACAGAAACAGTCCAAGAAGGTTAACTCAATTCACCACATCTTCTTGAGTCCATAGATCACAATAAATGAATTAACAATAATTCCGATAACATTATGAAAAAACTTATTTTCAAAAGTATTTTCACTTACTATTCGAAAATTTGAAGTCCGATAATTCGCTACTTTACACGCACGCATCTGCTCTAACTGATTATATAGCTGCTTACGCAATGAAAGTGCGACACCAAATGACCAGCTCAAGTTAAGACACCAGGACCAGGTCCAAAGACGTCCCTCTGCAATATATATTTTAATTTAAAAAATTTGGATTTGTAAGTTTATTTACTTGCGTTTAATACACTGGAATGATATTAAATGCTCTATAACATTGGAATAATAAATTGTATGTGTAAATATTTACCAGTTAAGTCAATGTAATAATAATAATAATAATAATAGTGTCGGACAATTAGTAAATCACACTTATAAAGCTATTTAGGAGCAATACCGTAAACCCACATTTGTCCAGCGCTCTTGGCCATAGCGGTGTTTTCTTTAAAGACATGTGCATGCCCCTGCCTCGACATCGCACGACATCGCACCATGGTATATAAAATAAATTTGGAAAACTCACTTTTTTATTTATTCCAATTTTCCAGTTTTTGCAATAAAACAGTAGTGATTTACGGGAATCAAAGGTCTTTCAAGTATGTACTTCATAGGTATTTACCTAAGTACAGGTAACACGTCAAAAATTAAATATTCAAAACGCCCGAACTGGGCAATACTTTTATTACTGTTTGGGTTTGCGCCCGAATTGATAATGAGTAAAAATCTGTGGTCGGACTTCCATTGTCTTGATTTATTTCTAAACAAAAATGTGTTTAGAAATAAATCAAGACAATGGAAGACCGACCACGGATTTTTACTCAACAATCTACCTTGCCTACAAACTTCAAACAACAGCCGAATTGGGAATGTTTTATTATACCGCACGAACTGCAACGCACGAATTGGACACAAAGCGTTACAAGTCCACCATGCATTGAAAAAGTATTTTGTGAAAGTACATGCAAAATCATTCGTATTTTTGTTGCCAGTACTTTTGCATGTAATTTCACAAACAGGTATGTAAAAATATTATATGGTAATATATATTCTCGTTCATGATTGTATTTTCACATATTTTCTGTAACTGCCGCTTTATATCTACGGCTTACGTAAATTCTCACACATTTTCTGTAACTGCACAGACATGTGCGAGTCTAAGTAAATTCATAAATTTGCTGTTCAATATCTGGAATTTCACGTACTTTTTTTGTGAATTTAGGGATATTTACTTTAATATATCACATTTATAGTATTTTATAAACTTTATTTTCACATACTATTTTCACAACATGTTTTACTGTGTTTTTTTTTGTGAATTTACAGGTACTCGTGTAGGGTTTCCAGTCCTGGTATTTAGTACCGGGATTGTCCCGGGATTTTACCCAAAAAGTGTGGTCCCGGGATTTTGCTCATGGTCCCGAAACCTTAAAAGTCCCCATTTTTTTTTATTACGTCATGAACACGCCACCGCTGAACGGCCAACCGTGTGGTCGGTCGTGTGGTATGGAATTATTGCAATTTTTAGGTTTTAAACTGAAATAAGAATACTTACTTGTCATACATTTCAATTAGTAGGAGTTGGAGCTACTTCAGTTGTTGTGTGATGTGTTTTTTTAAGTCATCTCAGTTTTAGTTTATTTTGTGTACCTACTACCCACATTTAAATAAAAATACTTCTCTTATATAAACTTTTCCTCACCAACTTCGTTGTATAGAAACATCATCTTGATTTCGGGACTTTCTGGACTAGTACCGGGACCTAAAATTTGGGACCAAAGTCCCGAATACATTTTCGGTCCCGGGACTTGGGAACCATATACTCGTGTAATTCTCCAATATAATAGTAATAAAAAAATGTGTTTTAACAGTGTGCGTTCACGGATGAAGTCCACAAGAGGAGAAAAAAATTATTATTCATTTTACGCGGCTGTCATTATTTATAAAAAAAATATGCTTGTCAAGAAAATAAGATTACATGCCATGTAGATCAGATGTGTAGGATCTTACTAAATTAAGACAGCAAGAAAATGTTTCAAGATGGATGTAGATACCATTATTTACCGTTCTACATCTACACAAAATTTTTATAAAAGAAAGCCAAAACAAAGCCTCAATAGAAAATTAAAATCCGAATTTTGAATTTTATGTTTTATTTTTTTTTTAGAAATATGTTTAAGTTGAAGGAAGATATTGTATAGAATATTTTTTCCACAATATTTCAAATTGTTATTTCATTTTTAATGTTTGTTTAACATCAACATTTTGAAATTATATAAATTTAACTTAAAAACAAATTTCTTTTATAAATGTTTTGTGTAAAACAATAAACAATGGTACTTCTCGCTTGAAATATTTTTATGTTTTCTTAATTCCTTAACAGCCTGCATATCTGATATAAAATTTGTTTATGCATACACAGTTTTGTCGACTACCCCATTTTTTTAAAATCAATGATTTTTCGTCACGAAATAAATAATAAATTTTTTCTTCTCTTGCGAACTTCATCCACGGACACACTGTATATTTTTATACGTTTTTTTTTAATTCGCAGATCTGTAAGTTATCTAGGCAGAAATTCATGCATCATCAAGAAAACTGCAGAAGCTCCAGAACCGTCAAAAGCTTTTCGAATAAAGTTTTTTAAAAGCCTACTGCTGTGGCCAATCATTTTATTGGCGCAGTCGGTAGGACGTATCGCGGAAAATCGCAGAAGTTTGCGATTCGGGCAAGCCTTGCAGTCGCCGAAACTCGCGTTTTTCCTTCGGGTTCCGATTAAGCGGTTCGTCCTGCAACATCGTCTCCACCGTTAGACGACTCGGGCCAAGCTGCAACTGGGCTTCAACCAGAAGGGCAAGGACTGAGGTTCCGAAGAAGAAAAGGGCTAGCTACCAACGGTAAGAGCCATTTCCCTTCGTTGAACTATCCTATACTCTCTGCTGGGGCAAAGACTTAATCTCACTAGGTTAAGAATTCAAATTCGAAAAACGATTTTTCACATTTTCAAATTTTGATTTTCTTTTAGGAAAACTTAATTTTAAGTAATTTTAGTAGCAAAAATTTAATTTTTATGAGTAACTCAGAAAGTGAAGAGGAGAACGAAAACGTAGGAAGGTTAGGTATCGATCACGATACAGATCTAGCAATTTTAGTTGATTTGTTTGGGCAAGTAAATCTTTCTACAATGAACAACCAGCAACAAAACCAAAATCAAAATGTTAATTATCAATTACTACGCATGTATATTGAAAATATACCTCAATTTTCTGGTGATGTACATACTCTCGAAATTTTTATTGACAGTTGTAATTATCTTGTACAAACTTATACAAACCGAGCGATTCCTAACGATCCAATAAACAAATTTTTAATTCGTGCAATAATCGGAAAACTCGCTGGTAGGGCACTAACATTAATAGGGACAAGAACAGAACTTCAGACATGGGATGAAATTCGCAATGCTTTACGCTTAACTTTTGGAGATAATAGAAACATCGACTGTCTTGTTCAAGATTTGATAGTTTTACGGCCGTTAAAAAATGAATCCCCTGTAAATTTCGGATCTAGGATCCAAGATGCACATAGCTTAATTATTTCCAAATTAAATTCTAGCGACCAAAAATGAAACAGTTATAATTGAATAATTATAAACAACTAGCTTTAAAGACGTTTATAAGAGGTCTCACCGGCAGACTACAAGACATTGTGCGTATTAAAGACCCTGATAGTCTCGAAAATGCTATCGCGTTAGTAATTGAAGAACAAAAGTTTCTCTATGCTCAAAATCGCCTTTTCTCCTCAATTCAACCTCAAAATAATATCCAAAAAATTCAAAGACCAATTCAGACGCAAAACTATCCCCAAAATATCCCAAAACATAATTTTTTCAATCCTCAGATGCAATTCCCAAATACCCCAAGGACAAACTTTTTCCAAAACCAACAAATGACAAAAATATTACCACAACATGTCCAACCCCAAAGATTTCCACAAAATACTCAATTTCCCAGAGGTCCTATAAACATGCCCCAACCAAGACAACTACAACAAAAGTATTTTACAAACCAACAAGTTTTCGGGTCAAAACAACCCCAAACCAACGTATTTAAATCAACCGGACGAACAACTAATGACAACCCAACCCCTATGTCAGTAAACGCGACAATACCAAGTTTACGCCAACAAGTACCGCAACGTGTACCGAACTACTTCCAAAGTTCAGGTCCCAGAAACTTTATATCGGAAGAACTATATAATATAGAAGACGACAACCCAATTTACGACCCCCAAAATTTATTTGTCGACGAAGAGAATTCATATTATTATATCCCTGAAGAATATAACCAAAATTCAAATCAAAATCTTTTTGAACATGACTATTCAAACCTCTATAATACGGAATATGAAAGTTATACTAGTTTACCAGAAAATTCAGAACATCTAGAGGAAATAAAAAATGAAAATTCAAATGAAAATTTTCAGGAAACCAATGTCGTAGACAAAAGAAAATGACAATAATTGATCTTAATAACATTCATACTAATATCTTACCCTATATTGAGACTTATAACCCGAAATTTAAATTCTTAATTGATACGGGAGCTTCAAAATCAATAATAAATCCTTGTTTTGCAGAAAAATATTTCCCTAATACAATCTATCATGAAGACTTTCAAATAAAAACTTGTAACGGTACAAATAAATGTAGATTCAAAGCTGACATACCAATAAATGAACTTTTAGGTTTAAACGATCAGATTACTTTCCACTTGTTTCAATTTCATGATTTTTTTGATGGATTACTAGGCTTCGAAGATATAAAAAGACTAAAGTTAATACCCGATTTTGACAAAAATATTCTCTATAACGAAAATATCTGTATTAATATTTTTTATAGATACAATCAACAATCTAACTTATTTTCTATACAAGTCAACCCTCACGAAACATGTAAAGCGAAAATACCTGTTTCTGTAAATTCAGGAGATATCTATTTTCCAAGAAAAGACATTTCAAGAAATTCTAACCACTGCTAAGAATGGTTATGCTATTGTCGAAATTCAAAATCATTCAGACGAAACAAAAGTCTTATCTCTAAATAAACCATTCACTACAGCTAGTTTTCAAGAAATCAATAATGATTACTCTCTTTTTAATATCGAACAAATTTTTAATAACAAAAAAAGCAAATCTAAACAAAAATATGATGTGAAAAATATAATACGATCCGGTCATCTTAATTCTGAAGAGAAAGAAAAAATTTTTAAAATCTGTCAAGAATTTTCAGATTTATTTTATAATACAGGAGAAAAACTTTCATTTACGAACAGAGTAAAACACGAAATAAAAACCACCGACGAGGTCCCTGTTCACACAAAGTCTTATAGGTATCCTTATGCCTTAAAAAATAAAGTTCAAAGACAAATAAAAAAATGTTAGATGACGAAATCATTAGACCTTCTTCAAGTCCATGGTCTTCACCAATCTGGATTGTCCCCAAGAAATCGGATGCCTCCGGACAAAAAAAGTGGCGTATAGTAGTCGATTACAGGAAGATCAATGAAAAAACTATTGATGACCGATATCCAATTCCCAACATCAATGAAATTTTAGACAAGTTAGGCCGATGTACTTATTTTACTACCCTTGATCTAGCTTCCGGCTTTCACCAAATAGAGATGCACCCCCAAAGTATAGAAAAAACAGCTTTTAGTGTAGACAACGGTCATTACGAATATAATAGAATGCCATTTGGCCTAAAAAATGCGCCAGCCACATTTCAGCGTGTTATGGACGACATTCTAAGAGAACTCAAAGGAAAAGTTTGTTTAGTTTACATTGATGACATCATAATATTTTCATCATCATTAGAAGAACATATTTCCAATCTCAAACTAGTTTTCAAAAAATTACGTGAATACAATCTTAAGATACAATTAGATAAGTGTGAATTCCTCCGCAAGGAAGTAGAATTCTTAGGACATATAATAACACCAGGCGGAATCAAACCAAACATAAAAAAAATTCAGGCTATTCAAAAGTTTCCAATTCCTAAAACGGCAAAAGAAATAAAATCATTCCTAGGCTTAGTAGGTTATTATCGAAAATTTATAAAAGACTTTGCAAAAATCACAAAACCTTTCACCAAATGTTTAAAAAAGGGAGAAAAGGTCATTCACAATGAATCTTTTATTAATGCTTTCGAGTTGTGCAAAAATATACTCCATATATCCAGATTTTTCTAAGCCATTTAACTTGACGACAGACGCCTCAAACTACGCTATAGGTGCAGTATTATCGCAAGGTACTGTAGGCCAAGATCTTCCAGTGGCATATGCTTCTCGTACACTTAATCCCGCAGAATGCAACTATTCAACTATCGAAAAGGAATTGTTAGCAATTGTCTGGGCCACAAATTACTTTAGACCTTACCTGTTTGGACACAAATTTAAAATCATCACTGACCACAAACCCCTTCAATTGGCTATTTTCCCTTAAAGATCCCAGTTCACGTCTCGTTCGTTGGAGACTCAAACTTGAGGAATATCAATACGAAATAGTATATAAAAAAGGAAAATCAAATACCAACGCGGATGCCCTCTCTCGAGTAGAAATAAATGCACTAGAAAATTCTTTAGAAAACGAATCAATAATAGCCAATTTAGGTGATTCAGATGACGAAATTATTACCTTTTTAGAAAATTTAGATGAAGGAAACCTTCCGGAAATCTCAAGCAAAGATGTAAATGAAATTTTAGGAATTACCCCTAACGAAAAACCTGTTGAAAAACCAAAAATTAATATTATTTCCGATATACTTATTAGACCGGCATTCAATGTCCAAGAAAACGCTCCGAGAAATAATATAAACGAAACTGTCCATACAGCAGTCGAAGATCCTGTTTTACT
This sequence comes from Pseudeuparius sepicola, assembly GCA_963920635.1. Taxonomy (NCBI): domain Eukaryota; kingdom Metazoa; phylum Arthropoda; class Insecta; order Coleoptera; family Anthribidae; genus Pseudeuparius; species Pseudeuparius sepicola. Next base: position 29,251,381 of record OY987305.1, read on the forward strand.
AATGCCAATAACAGAAAAATCGGTAAACTCATACAAAAATCAAATAATTGTTTCTTCTAGCAACAAGACACAACATAAATATGTAATTCGAAACAAACCATTTAACGAAAATAAACGATTAACGGTATCTTTACCTCTCCAAAATTTCGAAAGTGAAACAATAGCTTTTATAAAAGAATACGTAGAAGATAAAAAAGTTTACTGTGTATATTTTAAAACTCCTAATATAATCCCAGAATTTTGCAACATTATCCAAAAGACATTCCAAAATTCTTCTTTTAAACTAATACAAAGTTCAACCTATTTAGAAGATATTTATACTTTTGACGAACAACAAGAAAAACTAAAATATTATCATGAAGGTAAAGTTTGGCACAGAGGTATCAATGAAATGGAAAATTCCCTAAAACGAAGACATTACTGGCCAAAACAAAAAACTGATATAGAAAAATACGTAAATAATTGTGAAATTTGTCAGTTAGCTAAATACGACAGAAAACCCGCAGAAATAAAATTTAATTTGACGCCCACTAGTACCAAACCTTTTGAAGTCATACATGTTGACACTTTCCAAATAGAAAACAATAAATTTTTAACAATAATAGATTCATTCTCTCGTTATGCACAAGCATACAAAATAAGTGGAGCTTCAGCTATAAACACCATTGATTGTCTCTTACAATTCGCAACACATCATGGTCTACCAAGAACCATTGTATCTGACAACGGATCAGAATTTAATAATACAACCGTAAAAGATTTTGTAAAACTTCACAAAATTAATATTCATTTTATTACTCCTAATAATTCTAATAGCAACAGTTTAGTTGAACGTTTACACTCTACATTAATTGAACACATAAGATGTTTAAGATTAACTGATGAAGACAGTCGAATCGATAAATTCATGCTCTACGCAATTTTGGCATATAATAATACAGTTCATTCAGTAACAAAACAAACTCCATATAACATTGTTAGTGGACATACTGATAGTTTTGACGCTTTCGATACTACTTCTGAAATAATTATAAATGAATATGTTAACGAACATAAAAATAGAGCACGTCTACTTTATGACAAAATTCATGAAATCAATCAATCTACAAAGGAAAAAATCATTCAAAAAAGAAACCAAAATCGCGAAGATCCTATAGAATATAATGAAAATGAATACGCTTAGAAAGAGTTCAAAACCGTTCAAAAATAAAACCCCGTTTTAAAAAAGTAATCGTTCAGAAAAACTTAGGTATAAAAGCGAAATTACCACGCAAAATAATTCACAAAAAGAATTTAAAAAGACCAAGAAAACTGACAGAAAAATCTTTATTACAGGACAGACATTCAGACAGACATGAGAAACCACCTGATGATCCTGATATCCCAGGTCCAAGTACAGGAAATTAAAATAACGGATTTGAAAGATTCACCTGGAATCTTACCTTTTAGATTAGGAAAGGCAAAGATCATAACTAGAAAACACACTTTTCTACATTATGTTCAAATTAAAGCCTTAAGTAACGAAATAAAAAATCTTAGATCGGTTCATAATGATTTAAACATTTCTATTTTTAAAGAAACACAATTTGTATTTTCTTCTAGCTTACGAAATAACTATGATTGTCTTAAACCTTTAATCTTAGAAATGGAAAGTAAATTTAATAACATAATATTTAAGAAAAATATAAATAAACGCAGTAAACGCGGACTCTTTAATGCTATAGGAACGGTAAATAAATGGTTTACTGGATTGCTTGATGCAAATGACGGTATTAGATACGACAACGCTATAAGAATACTTGAGAAAAATCAACAGAAAATTGTATCAGAAGTAAACACACAAATTTCCTTATTCAAAAAATTAATTGATCACTACGGAACCTCAATTGAAACTATAATTGATAATCAACGAAAAATTTCTGAATATTTAGAACGTTACCATGAATTAATAAAAAGAGAAACTGATATATTCTATAAATATACTGTATATTTAAGTATACTTAATCAAATTTTTATCAATGCTAATGTAATAATTACTTTCCTAGACAACTTGGAAAATGCTATAACCTTTTCACGTTTACATACTATTCACCCTGATATATTGAATATCGACGACTTACAAGAGATATTAACGGACTTAAAAACACATTATTCAGAAAACGAAATTATTAATATTAATTTTTATGATTGCTACTCTGTAATTAAAACAAGTAGTTATATTTCAAAAAATCAAATTGTTTTTGCCCTAGATGTCCCTTTAGTTCATCCAGATAATTTTGATTATTATCATTTATATCCTTTACCTTCTTCCAAAAATACCATAATTATTCCTTCCAAACCCTACATGGCTCTTAGTACTACTAGCTACCAATATATGGAAAATTCCTGCGAAGAAATAAATGGAACTTATATTTGTCTACAAGAACGGTTAGAAGCAACTCCAAAAGAAGATTGCATAGCTGCACTAATTTCTGGCGAAGAACCAAGCTGTAACGTTATGGAAGTTCAAACTCACAATCAAATTGAAAGAGTCAACGACGAATTTATAATTGTTGTCCCGAAAGAAGAATCGAAAATTAAATTGTTATGCAAAAACATGGAATATGCCATAATAAAGACACCGCATTTAATTTGGTTACCTACCGGATGCGGCATGGAAATTAATGGAATTTCTTATGGAAATAATAAATCAAACAGTAAAACCCATTCATTGGTATTGCCGGCGATTAAAATTGGCGAAGTTCAAGAAAACATCAATACATTTGGCAAACTCCACATCAGGAACATATCACTGGACGATATCCATGCTCTTCGAAAAAATATTAACTCTATTAGTCCTGTGGTCGTCGAAGAAGTTGCAAATACGTACACAACAAATTGGATTTTATGGAAAACAATGGTAATGGTTCTCTTAATATTAATTGGATATGGAATTTGGAAATATTGGAAGTTCCGAAAACCTAGAAAAGAAAAGGAAGAAAAAGCTACGGCTACTTCGATCCTCTACACTCCCGAAGAAGCCTCTTAAGGATGGAGGAGTTATCTAGGCAGAAATTCATGCATCATCAAGAAAACTGTAGAAGCTCCAGAACCGTCTCGTCTCCTGCAAACTCAGCAATCCGAAATCTTATATATTTATTGTATCACAAAGCGCGTTCAGATTAAGACCGATCTTTGTCAAAAGCTTTTCGAATAAAGTTTTTTAAAAGCCTACTGCTGTGGCCAATCATTTAATTAATACTGAGCAGATGGGTGGAGCAAATATATATATATATATATATATATAGTTGGAATCAAATTAAAAATTGAAAAATATATGGAAAAACCCTGTACATCTATATACATAATATACATACTGTTAGTTTGCAAATAGTCTTAATTTATGTAACTATAGGTTTTAAAAATGTAATATCTATCGCATTACTCCGATTTAGTCGTATTTACAATTGTATATTTCGATTTAATTATTTTGTATTCAGATTTAGTTACGATTGCCATTATACCTATACCTATTGTGTATCCACGGCTTTACTACCTACTCAAAATTAATTGTTAGTAGTTGTTAAGTAAATAGCTTTAAGATCAGGAGTCAGGAGGAGTATGTAGGTATAAATACATTTAGCGAAAAAGAGAAAGAGATATGGTGTCTGGTAAAACTACCTTGTTTATGTGAAATTAAATTCTTTAAATAAAAACCCGTGCCTGGGTTGCGTAACGGCAACGGCAGGAGTCAGTACCAGTCTAGCGGTTGCGGAGCTGAACGCGTGTATGGAAACTGTGTGTTTTATTTCCTATCCTCCAATATCCAGAACGTTAAGGAAAAGGTGAATTCTACATGGGCATTTATAGAAATCCGGATAAAGGTGTTATTCCTGAACAATTTGACTTGCCCAATGATATAAATAATTCCTTTTTGCAATTTTCGCGTTACGAAGTGCCAGAACAAGTTCTTATAAATTATTATTCCAACAATCAACTATCTGAATTTGAGGAAGAATTTTCTTTCGCTGTTACTGATGAAGTGGAAGTGTATGATATTATAATGTCTATAAAATCTAAGGCCGTAGGGCCGGATGAACTAAGTATTGATATGTTGAAACTTTGTTGTCCATATATACTGCCATTTCTAGTTAACATTCTTAACAGTTGCATTTTAAATACAGACTTTCCAGACATGTGGAAAATATCTAAGGTTATAATTCTTCCTAAATCAACTAATGCAACTAATTTTGGAGATCTGCCGCCAATATCTTTGCTATCGCTTTGTTCTAAAATATTTGAAAAAATATTAGCCGACAGAAGAAAAACACATTTAACTAAATATAATATTCTGCCATTCGGGGTTTCGGAGAGGTCATAGTTGTTGTACAGCTCTTTTGGATGTTGTTGATAGCATTCTGGCAAACATTGATATCGGGAAATCATCGGCTTTAATTCTCTTGGACTATTCTAAGGCCTTCGATAAGATTAGGTAACCATAAAGTACTCTTATCCATTCTACAACACATTGATTTTTCATATTCATCTGTTGACTTAATTAAGAACTACTTGAATGAGCGTAAGTAGTTTGTAGAAACTGGGGCAGGCTGTTCTGATATGGGTTCATTGTTTTGTGGGGTACCACAGGGTTCTGTTTTGGGACCGTTGCTATTTTGCATATACACCTTTCAAATCACAGACTGCTTACAATACTGTGCTTCATATAGATACGCCGATGATACTCAGGTCTTGTTCCCTTTTTTTGCTTCAGAGGTAACTCGCGCTTGCGAAATTATAAATCAAGACTTAAAATCTCTAACTGAAACCTCACGTAAACGTCATTTAACTCTTAATCCCAATAAAACAAAGGTGTTCGTTTTTGGAAAGCCTAAAGAAGAACTTCAAAATGAATTGAAAATAAAACGTAATAATGAGCAACTTTCCTGTGACAATACTCGTACAACTCGCAATTTAGGGATAATACTTGACACAGATCCCAGATTTAGCGAACACATATCTTGGTGCTTACAAAGAGCATATGCTAACTTGAAGATGCTATATCCCCATCGGCATTCGCTCACACAGAAGCTAAAGATATTGCTTACAGATGCACTGGTTCTTAAGGTTTTTAACTACTGCGATAATGTTTACGATCTTTGCCTTACTAAAATTGACAGGGGTAGAATTCAGAGAGTTCAGAGATCTTGCTTACTGTTTATATACGGCATAAGAAAGTACGATCCAGTTATCCACAAATTAAACTCTTGTAAATGGTTAGATATGGTTAAACGACGTAGGTTTCACGCGGCTGTTTTATTTCATTCGATTATTATCCATAAAAGTCCACCTTATTTGTATAATAAAATCAGGTTTCGTTCAGATGTACATGCTCTGAATTTGAGGTTCAGGGGACTTCTCTCGCCTCCACCCCATACTTCAATAATGTTTTTGAGGTCTCTTACAATACATACGCAATATACAACTCAGTTCCTTCCACCCTGAAAACGTATACACAGTAAAAAAAATCGGTGTAAATCCTCTTCGTGTAAGTGGTGAAAGAAATTTGGTGAAAAATTGACACGAAAATTGGTGGATTCCAAATATCTTAACCAAACCTCATTTGGTGAAATTCACACTACAACAAATTCGTTAATTTTAACACTTAGGAGTGTAATTTTTCATATTTTTAACACGGCTTCGTGTTTGTTCACACCACACGGTGTTCCTTAACACTAACCGGTGTTAAATTGAACGCATTAACACAGGTTGGTGTTAAATTGAGGAGAGGGGGAAGTCGTTTCACCAGTTATGGGTGTAAAATCTTAGGCAATCGAAGCCATCGCATCAGTTGTTTGTCGAACGGGTTGCGCGACGGAGCTTCTCAGTTTGTGTGACGTGTGACCCGACCGCGTGGCTAGTATAATAGGTATAAAAGTGATTCTACAAGCCGATAGTGCAAAAATGGCGTTGTTATGTGAAGTAAAATTTCAAAGTGAAGTTAGATGGATTAAAACGACAGGTGAATATGCAGATGCGACGACGAAAGGTACTGTGTGATAGCCGAGGTGATAGCCCCTATAACCTATACTGATCGACTGTGTTAATATGAGTTTGTTCTTACCGGAATAAGGAACCAGTCGTGAATATAATTGAAGGATTTTAAGTTATCTGACTGTTCTGATTGTTTTGATGCCTGCTGATTGGCTCCGACTTAGTTGGGACCTGCTTGTGCTTGTGAGAACAGGTCTATCTAACTAAATCACTGTGTCGCAACGTTTGAAGTTTCTTTTTGTCTCACACAGACAATTCTGGGAGACAACAGTTACTTAAGTACATTGTATGAGAATTTGTACGAAATATAGTTTGGTCGCATCCTATAACATAAAGCATTTCTTGTGTTTGTGGTTAGGTATACACTTTTCTTACGAATATTATAATATATATAACTTTTTTATATTAACCAAATATTTTTGGCTGTGAGAATGAATATTTATTTAAAACTTTAAGAAAGAAAATGTTGATATTTTTATATACCTATTTGTAAGGCATCGTTCATATATTTTGGAACTGAAATAAAGTCTTTCCTTTACTTATTGCTGATTATTATTTCCCACAAATATAATTTAAATTGAAGACCAAGCACATAGTATATGCCTGGTTCATATACAGCTTCTTTATCTTTTAGTTTTATTTTATTTTTACAAATAACACATTTCCTTAATTTGAACTTATCAATGACATTTGAAATTTCTTTAAAATAGAGTATTATCTAGTCACTGGTATTATATGTAAAATTGGGGCGGCGGTGTCCGAGTGGGTCTTGTTGGGGTTGTTTCGATGCTGCCAGGAAACTATTTATATTGCTTGCTAATGTAATAAAACTAAGTTGATTGCGTTTTTGACAATTTGTTATTATATTTCTTCTTTGACAATCAACAACATAATAATAATGTTTTTGTTTTTACAGGGCCTCACATTAACGATATACAACTAGAAACAAGGTGTTGGGACCAAACATGTCGCCCCCCTTGGAAGCTCCGCTTTCAAAATAGCAAAGTATATGATTTTATTATTGGTTAGGGAGAGGACATATTTTGGTGATTGATCTGCGTATGATTCCATTATTTGTCTTCATACTGACGACTCGAACTATGTTATCATTTCCTGGGTGCAGTTCAGTGATTCTCGCGAGTTTCCATTGCATAGGGTGAGTTTGTTCATCTTTCAGCAGGACAAGCTTCCCTACTTCAATTTGAGTACCTTCTTGTCGCTGCCATTTGGGACGTTCTTGCAATGTTGAGAAGTATTCTCTGGCGAACCTCTTCCAGAAATGTTGAAGTAGTTGTGTCAGTCTTTCGTAATGGGTACATTTGTTTACAGGTGTGTCTCGTAAGTCTAAGTCAGGCACACAGGTTAAAGTTTCCCCTATTAGAAAGTGACCAGGAGAAAGAAAACTTAAATCATTTGGATCTGAAGATAACGCTACTAATGGGCGCGAATTTAAAATAGCTTCAATTTGCGTTAAGATGGTGTATAAATTTTCGAAACATAAATGAGCGTTACCAATTATACGTCTAAAATGATATTTCATAGAACGCACAGCAGCTTCACATACTCCACCATGATGAGGGGAATTAGACGGAAAAAAAATGCCAATTTATAAGGTTTTCTTGTATATACGTCACAAACGGTGAATAATTTTGTAATTTTGTCAATAATTTTTGCAAATCAGATAATCTGTTACTCGCCCCGATAAAATTAGAGCCATTATCACTGTATATATTTTTACAAATACCTCGCCTAGAGACAAATCGCTTAAAAGCATTCAAGAACGAATCTGTGGTAAGATCACCAACAAGTTCTAAATGAACAGCATGGGTGGTGAAACATATGAATATACACACATAACATTTAACTAATTTTCGGTTCCGAGTTTTGCCATCTTTAATTAAAATTGGACCAGCCATGTCTATGCCAACAGTATCAAATGGACGAGTGGGTTTAAGCCGAGATGCAGGTAAATTGCCCATTTGCTGGTTACATATTTCAGGTTTGGATCGAAAACACTTTATACAAGAACGTAGTAACGATCTAATCAAATTGCGTCCGTTTAGTGGCCAAAACCTAGTTCTTAATGCAGCTAATGTACCTTGTGAACCAGCATGCAAGTTTCTTTCATGTTCGTGCCAAACTAGTAACTCTGTCAGTCGGTGTTTGCTTGGCAAAACAATGGGAAACTTATGAGAATAGCCATACTAGAGTTTTTCAAACGACCCCCAACTCTTATGAGACCATCTTCGTCGAGAAAAGGGTTTAAATCGAATAACTTACTTCTTTTAGAAACAAATTTTAAGTTTTTGAGAGCATGGATTTCTATAGAAAACTCCAGTTGTGCCAGTTGTAGTAATATTTTAAGCGCATTATTTAGTTCTGTAACAGTTAGATTACCAATATTCATAGATTGTCTATCTTTAAAGCAATTATCTTTAAACCTAATACAATAAGCAATGATTTTCTGTAGCTTTAAAAAATTTGAATATTTCGAAAACAATTCCTGCGATATTTCAACAGTTGTTAGAGAAGTAATTTTAACAACTTTCTTTTCTGGATTGTCTTTTGATGAAAAATGTCTGGCTTCTGGCCAATACTGAGGTTCCTTTTGAAGCCAGTTAGGACCATAAAACCAAAGTGTGCAGTTATTTAGCTGTTCTGGAGTGACTCCCCTGGAAACAATATCAGCGGGATTATCTCCAGAAGGAACATATCTCCACTGACATATACTAGTATTCTGTTGAATTTCGGATACCCTATTAGCTACAAAAGTTTTACATTGGTTTGATGCTGAAGAGATCCATGATAAAACTATGCTTGAGTCAGTCCATAGATATGGAGTTGAAATTTGCGTTTTCAAGGACTTCATTACCTTGACATATAATCTGGATAGGAGAAGAGCTCCACACAATTCCAGTCTAGGCAAAGACACATTTTTTAAAGGAGCTACTCTAGATTCCGCACACAATAACGATGCGTATATTTTTCCAGATTTGTCAATACTTCTGAGATATATGGAACAACCATATACCACTTCAGAAGCGTCTGAAAACCCGTGTAATTCTATAGAGCTTGGAAAACGAGATAAGACATTTCTGGGTATCTCTAGTTGATTTAAGGACTTGATTCCATTTTGAAAATGTGTCCAGCTTGTGTGAATGTCCATAGGAACTGATTGATCCCAGCCTACATTTAATTGCCACAGCCTTTGCATTATACACTTAGCCTTCATTGATACTGGACTAATGAGACCAAGAGGGTCAAATATTTGGCTAACTGTAGAAAGTATCAACCTCTTTGTCACACGAGTGCTATCGCCTCTGTCGTTATTTGTTGTAGAGTACTGAAGCATATCAGAAGAAGAATTCCACAACAAGCCGAAAATTTTTGTTTTCTCGCTATCGAAAATATAGTGTTCCTTGCGTTCAGGACATTCCCCCTTTATTTTAGATAAAAATTCAACAGAATTTGATGTCCATTTTCTTAATGTGAATCCTCCAGAACTAAAAACTCTTTCTAATTCACATTTGAGACTCAAAGCTTGCTCTAATGTTTGACAACCTGTGATTAAATCGTCCATGTAGAAATCATACATGGTGATGTCATAAATATGTGGGTAAGAAGTTTTATTTTAAAAGGCAATTTCTTGAAGTACTCTAGTAGCTAAGAATGATGCACATGATGTACCGTAAATAACAATATTCAATCCATAATGCTCTAGAGGCAACTGAGGGTCGCTTCGCCAAATAATTCTTTGAAATTTCCGATGATGTTCAACAACATCCACTTGGCGAAACATTTTCTCCACATCAGCTGTAATGACAATGCTGTGTTTACGAAACCTAAGTAAAATTGAAAATAGATCGTCCTGTATATTAGGACCAACCTTCAAAGTTTTATTTAAAGAAATTCCAGAAGATGTTTTAGCAGAGGCGTCGAAAACAACGCGAAGTTTCGTCGTCGTTTTCGATTCATTTAAAACGCCATGGTGTGGAAGATAATTGCTTTGAGAATTTATTTGAGAAAAATCTATCTTTGATATATGGCCTAATGAAATGTATTCATTTATGAAATCTACGTAAAGATTTTTATAGATGAGCTCTCTCGAAAGTTTTTTATCCAATGAGAAAAATCTCGTCATTGCTATAGTTAAAGAATCTCCCAATTCTTCTAAATTTTCACGGAAAGGAAGATGTACTGTGAACCTGCCAGCAGAATTTCTCGTAGTCGTATTTTGGAAAAGTTCCTCACACTCTTTTTCTTCTTTAGAAATAGCAGGTTTGGTGGGAATTTCTTCAAGATTCCAGAATTTCTCGATTTGATCATGAATTTGTTGTTCTATGAGTAGATTACAAATGGATGATTCCTTTTGATATGGAATGAGAGACAAAGGACCTGCTATAATCCATCCAAATTTTGTTTTCTGAAGAATAGGCATTCCCCTGTCCATTTTAATTGGACAAATACAAATTAGATCCCAGAAAATGCTCGATCCCAAAAGTAGATCAATTTGTGTCGAAATATTAAAATTTGGATCTGCTAAAATGATGTTTTCTGGAATGTTTAGATCGTGTTTGGAGAATGAAAAACTAGGTATACTATTTGCAATCTTATCAATTACCAAAAAAGTTTCATTAGATCTAAACGAATTATGGATAGATTGGATAATTGTAGCAGTTTTTTGTTGTATATTTATGCATTCTTGATTTATTCCACAAGTAAGCGTATAGACGCAACTGGAAGTGCTAACTTGGTTACTAATTCCTTTGTGATAAAATTAGATTGCGAATCTGCATCTAAAAGGACTCTACAGCTATGTGACTTACCTTTGCTGTCGTATATAAGTATGATAGCAGTGGAAAGGAGGACCTGAGGTCTCAATTTGATGTTACTTTGATATGCAGAATTTACGGATGTGGTAAGTACATTTTCCTGAAGAGAAGAAAAAATTGAATCATTTGGTTGAACGGTTGAAATGTTTGTTTCGGTTGCTTCAATGGAGTGTAAAAGCGTGTTGTGTTTTAAATTGCATTTGCGACAACCCCCCGACCTGCAATCTTCAAGAATATGTTTTCCTTGAAGACAATTAATACAGACTTTCATTTTGTTTGCTTCTTCTAGTTTCTTTTAAATTGACAATTTTAGAAAGTCTTTGCAGTTGTGAATTTTTACAAAAATAGCACGAAGGACCTGGAAAGTATGCAATATTTGCTAAATTATATTTATTTTGTGTTTTGTTATTTTGAAAATTTGAATTGAAATTGTAATTGCTAAATTTTGGGCGTTCCATTTTTAAAACATGACATCTTTGATTGAGAAATTTCCTAAATTCATCAAGAGTAGGTAAATTGTTTGAAGTAAGAGTTCTGTTCCACTCCCGCTTCGATGCAATATCAAGTTTCTGACAAACTATGTATATAACAATGGTGTTCCAGGATTCAACTGGGAGCTGTAACGATTTAAGAGCTCGTAAATGTTGCGAAATCGTATCTAGAAGGTTTCTTAGGCCAGTGCTAGATTCTCTAGTTACAGAAGGAAAATTAATTATTGCAGATAAATGATGATCAATAATGGCGCATTTATTTTCATATCTTTAGTTTAAAAGCTCCCAAGCAATGTTATAATTGGCGGACGTGGCTTCTAATGAGCTTAAAATTTTAGAAGCTTCACCCTGTAAACACGATTCTAAATAAATAAATTTTGGAACATTGTCTAGTGTAGGATTAGAATGAATTAATGCAAAGAACGTATATCTAAATTTAACCCACTCCTTATATTGTCCAAAAAACTTCGGCAACTGAACATTGGGAAGCTTAATACCACTACATTTTTCAGAATCTCCATCACCTGTATGGAGAGGAGCAGTTAAAATGTGTCGTGAGGAATTTTCATTTGCAGATAGTATTTCTTTAGCCTATGCAACGCATCTAAAATATATGGATTCAAAGGTTTCACGTTCGACATGCTATTCTTTATCAGTATCAGAAATTTTTAACTGAGTTTGAATGTCCTCGAATTTATCCCAAATGCTTTCTGCCTTTTCTAGGCCAGTATGTAATTCTGATAAATTTGAATCTTGTGTAAAGCTGTCAACAAATGATTGAAACCTTGTAAGTTGAGATTTTATGAGCCCTCGTTTTAAATTAAGATTTTTTGTAAGTTCTTCTGTCATTTAGAAGTTTGCTAATTTATTATACCTGTACCTGTGTAATAGTTATAAATTGTCACCTGTGTAGGTTACGTAAATGTCCGTTGGTAAATGTCCGATTAGTCTAGGTTCGCAGAGATGCTGAGCTTCCTTACTGATGCTAAAGTTTGCCACAATCTCCGGAAGCTGCTGCTAGACTGCTTTTGTAGCTGCTCCTTGACGACAACGATGTTCCTCTGACGACAACGATGACCTTCCTCAACCACGGCTCCACAATGCTGGACGCTTCTGCCGGAGTTGAACCTTTCAGCTGCTTTAGGGCTGTTTCCAGTTGCTGAGAATAATGAAAATGCTTTTAATATAAATAGCTTCCGTCGTTGACCTTGTGAACTTGTTCCACAAATTGCTGGATCTTCTTTGCTGGGACTATGCGGCTCGTATGATCATTATGTTGGGGTTGTTTCGATGCTGCCAGGAAACTATTTATATTGCTTGCTAATGTAATAAAACGAAGTTGATTGCGTTTTTGACAATTTGTTATTATATTTCTTCTTTGACAATCAGCAACATAATAATAATGTGTTTGTTTTTACAGGGCCTCACATTAACGATATACAACTAGAAACGAGGTGTTGGGACCAAACAGGTCTTTCGATTGGACCCACGCTTTGGCACCGTACGTCGTGGTTCGAGTCCCACCACGGTATGTGCCATGGGTGTTGTGTTTGTCTTTAGGTTTAATGTAGGATTAGGATTAGGTTAAGCAGATACAAAAATTATAGGCTGGTATGGGATGGCTACGAGCCAGATTAACCCTGCCAGCCGATCAAAGGGGGGATAAATAGGCCCTCGGACCTGGGGAATGGCCAAGCAGCCCAACCCAAAAAAATGTAAAATTATAATTTTGACCAAATTGCGTGTTAAATTTACACAACACGGTGTTAATCTTACACAACGCCGTGTTAAATATTCACACCAGCATAGTTCTTATTTTCACCAGAACATTTGGAGAAATTTACCAAAAAAGAAGGTGTAAAATTAACCAGATATGGTGTGGACTTATATAGACCATTTTTCGTGTCAAATTTAACACCGGATTTTTTACTGTGTAAGTTGGGCAAGTTTAGACAATCATTTAAGAATTATTTATTTACTGGCTGTTATAATTGAAAAGTGCTTCTATTCTCTAATGTGTGGCTTAGTTTTAGTATTTCGTTTTGTTAAATTATTTTGTTTTTTTCTTTTGGCTAATTTGTTATACAGGTCTCTCATCTTTTCTTTCCTTATCATAGTTTATATAAATACTACTATATGAACTTTTGCGATGGATCTCTTGCTATCTAATGTATGTATATATGTGTATTTTTTCTTTTATTTATTATTATTATTATCTCGACTTAGCCAAAAGGCATTCACACTCCCTCTACGGGGAACATTCACTCAGATCCCGGGTATCCCGGATACCAAAAGGATCTGGCTCGGACGAGACCCTTGCCATGTTATCGGGCCTTAGGTGACATTGATGTTGTTGGATGATCCTGCATTCCCCATGAATTTCCTGACGGTTCGGGCTGTCGCAAGTAGTACCGCTTTCTGCATGGACCTGTAAAGACTATCAGTTAGACCCAGCTCCTTGATGTTTCTCAGCAAACTTTTTGGTATAACACCAGTTGTTGACATGATGATTGGAATCGTCTGGACGTTCTCCATTTCCCATTGCCTTCTAATTCGTTCTTCTAAATCTCTGTACTTCGCGATCTTCTCGACTTGCTTCACACGCAGGTTGTTGTTGTTCGGGATGGCCACATCAATCAGAGTTGTCTGCCTAGAAATTTTATCAACTATTATAAGGTCCGGTCTGTTATGAGCAACTCGTTGATCTGTCAGAACTGTACGATCCCAGTACATCTTGTAGTTGCTGTTCTCAAGAACAGGCTCAGATGTGTAGTTGTAATATGGGACCCTCTCTGCCTGCACAAGCAGCAGCTTTTCCGCCAGTTCCTGGTGCAAGATCTTGGCAACCGAATCGTGTCGTTCCTTATATTCCGTTGATGCGAACATCTGACATCCTCCTGTTATGTGCTGGATTGTTTCTGAAGTTGGGCACCCGTATCTGCATCTGTCATCCACTACTGATGCATCTCCTACAATGAATTTTAGGTAGTTGCGAGTTGGTATAACCTGATCTTGTATGGCCAGTAGGAAGCCTTCCGTCTCGGGGAACATTCGTCCCGAGGTCAGCCAATAGTTCGACGCTAACTTGTCGACATGTTCCTGGTTAACCTCATTAGGATGCCTCCCGTGCAGCGGCTTCCCCAACCACCTCTGTAGTTTATCGTTGTCGGTTCGGTGGTGATTTTGACGCTCGTGTTCCGTCAGACGTAGCGGTGTTGAGACGTCTGCTCCGCATATTGCCCTATATAGGGTGGAGCTGTTGGCCTGCCTGTAGAAATAATTACGCAGATTTAATATTTGTTGGTCCAATTGCTTGCTGAGATCTGCCAATCCTCTTCCTCCTAGTTGACGTGGCAGAGTTGTTCTTTCTACGGCGCTACGGGGATGATGTTTATGAGCTTTTGTCAGTAGTGTCCTAACTTTTCGTTGCAGGTTGTTGATGTCCGTGTTGGTCCAATTCACTGTTCCGAACGAATAGCTGAGTACAGAGCACGCATACGTGTTTAGGGCCTTAAACAAATTCCTGCTGTTAAGATCAGTTCGCACTACTTGTCTTACTCTCTTGATGAATTCATTCGTTAAATCAGTCTTCATTGTTCGATGGTCTATCCTTTGAGCTTGTTTCATCCCGAGATACTTGTATGTATCTCCCTTGCTCATTGCTTCGATCTCCTGGCCGTCCTGCATCTCGTGTGCGCTTTGTTCGAGCTTTCCCCGGATGATATTAAGGATGCGGCACTTGTCCAGTCCAAACAGCATTCCGATGTCCCTGGAGAACTCCTCTACAATTTTAAGCATTTGCGTTAGTTGGTTTTTGGTTGCTGCGATCAGTTTTAAATCATCCATATATAATAGGTGATTCAACTTGATCGCTTCTGCGTTGTTGCTTTTGATAGCGAAGCCATATTTTGTAGAGTTCAACCGATGTGATAGAGGGTTCATCGCTATGCAGAACCACAGTGGACTGAGTGAATCTCCTTGGAAAATCCCTCTTCGGATGTTGATTGTGTCGGTCTCGATGTTACTGTCTGCGGTTTTGAGTTGTATCTTAGTGCGCCAGGTTGTCATAACGTGTTCTAAAAAGGAAACTGTATGATGATCTATTTTATACAGCTTTAAGATACCTATGAGCCAGTCGTGAGGTACGGAATCAAATGCTTTTTTGTAGTCCACATAAGCCATGTGGAGGTTTCGTTGCTTGGAATGAGCCTGGTTGTAGATGACAGAGTCTATGATGAGTTGCTCTTTGCATCCCATTGCGCCCTTCGAGCAGCCCTTCTGCTGCATTGCAATGATGTTGTTCCGCTCGCAGTGAGCATATATTCGCTGCGTAAGGCATGATGTGATTATCTTGTACAGCGTAGGCAAGCAGGTTATTGGGCGGTACTTGGCAGGGTTATCCGTATTCCGCTGGTCTTTTGGTAACAGGTAGGTTGCACCCTGTGTAAGAAACAATGGCATTTTCAGAGGATCGAGCAAGACTTCATTAATTAAGGTAGTTATCTGTTCATGCGTGCACCACAACTTCTTAATCCAATAATTTTGGAGATGATCTGGACCTGGTGCCTTCCAGTTGTGGGAATTCTTGATGACATCGGAGACCTATTATTATTATTATTATTATTATTATTATTATTATCTCGACTTAGCCAAAAGGCATTCGCACTCCCTCTACGGGGAACATTCACTCAGATCCCGGGTATCCCGGATACCAAAAGGATCTGGCTCGGACGAGACCCTTGCCATGTTATCGGGCCTTAGGTGACATTGATGTTGTTGGACGTTCCTGCACTCCCCATGAATTTCCTGACGGTTCGGGCTGTCGCAAGTAGTACCGCTTTCTGCATGGACCTGTAAAGACTATCAGTTAGACCCAGCTCCTTGATGTTTCTCGGCAAACTTTTTGGTATAACACCAGTTGTTGACATGATGATTGGAATCGTCTGGACGTTCTCCATTTCCCATTGCCTTCTAATTCGTTCTTCTAAATCTCTGTACTTCGCGATCTTCTCGACTTGCTTCACACGCAGGTTGTTGTTGTTCGGGATGGCCACATCAATCAGAGTTGTATGCCTAGAAATTTTATCAACTATTATAAGGTCCGGTCTGTTATGGGCAACTCGTTGATCTGTCAGAACTGTACGATCCCAGTACATCTTGTAGTTGCTGTTCTCAAGAACAGGCTCAGGTGTGTAGTTGTAATATGGGACCCTCTCTGCCTGCACAAGCAGCAGCTTTTCCGCCAGTTCCTGGTGCAAGATCTTGGCAACCGAATCGTGTCGTTCCTTATATTCCGTTGATGCGAACATCTGACATCCTCCTGTTATGTGCTGGATTGTTTCTGAAGTTGGGCACCCGTATCTGCATCTGTCATCCACTACCGATGCATCTCCTACAATGAATTTTAGGTAGTTGCGAGTTGGTATAACCTGATCTTGTATGGCCAGTAGGAAGCCTTCCGTCTCGGGGAACATTCGTCCCGAGGTCAGCCAATAGTTCGACGCTAACTTGTCGACATGTTCCTGGTTAACCTCATTAGGATGCCTCCCGTGCAGCGGCTTCCCCAACCACCTCTGTAGTTTATCGTTGTCGGTTCGGTGGTGATTTTGACGCTCGTGTTCCGTCAGACGTAGCGGTGTTGAGACGTCTGCTCCGCATATAGCCCTATGTAGTGTGGAGCTGTTGGCCTGCCTGTAGAAATAATTACGCAGATTTAATATTTGTTGGTCCAATTGCTTGCTGAGATCTGCCAATCCTCTTCCTCCTAGTTGACGTGGCAGAGTTGTTCTTTCTACGGCGCTACGGGGATGATGTTTATGAGCTTTTGTCAGTAGTGTCCTAACTTTTCGTTGCAGGTTGTTGATGTCCGTGTTGGTCCAATTCACTATTCCGAACGAATAGCTGAGTACAGAGCACGCATACGTGTTCAGGGCCTTAAACAAATTCCTGCTGTTAAGATCAGTTCGCACTACTTGTCTTACTCTCTTGATGAATTCATTCGTTAAATCAGTCTTCATTGTTCGATGGTCTATCCTTTGAGCTTGTTTCATCCCGAGATACTTGTATGTATCTCCCTTGCTCATTGCTTCGATCTCCTGGCCGTCCTGCATCTCGTGTGCGCTTTGTTCGAGCTTTCCCCGGATGATATTAAGGGTGCGGCACTTGTCCAGTCCAAACAGCATTCCGATGTCCCTGGAGAACTCCTCTACAATTTTAAGCATTTGCGTTAGTTGGTTTTTGGTTGCGGCGATCAGTTTTAAATCATCCATATATAATAGGTGATTCAACTTGATCGCTTCTGCGTTGTTGCTTTTGATAGCGAAGCCGTATTTTGTAGAGTTCAACCGATGTGATAGAGGATTCATCGCCATGCAGAACCACAGTGGGCTGAGTGAATCTCCTTGGAAAATCCCTCTTCGGATGTTGATTGTGTCGGTCTCGATGTTACTGTCTGCGGTTCTGAGTTGTATTTTAGTGCGCCAGGTTGTCATAACGTGTTCTAAAAAGGAAACTGTATGATGATCTATTTTATACAGCTTTAAGATACCTGAGAGCCAGTCGTGAGGTACGGAATCAAATGCTTTTTTGTAGTCCACATAAGCCATGTGGAGGTTTCGTTGCTTGGAATGAGCCTGGTTGCAGATGACAGAGTCTATGATGAGTTGCTCTTTGCATCCCATTGCGCCCTTCGAGCAGCCCTTCTGCTGCATTTCAATGATGTTGTTCCGCTCGCAGTGAGCATATATTCGCTGCGTAAGGCAAGATGTGATTATCTTGTACAGCGTAGGCAAGCAGGTTATTGGGCGGTACTTGGCAGGGTTATCCGTATTCCGCTGGTCTTTTGGTAACAGGTAGGTTGCACCCTGTGTAAGAAACAATGGCATTTTCAGAGGATCGAGCAAGACTTCATTAATTAAGGTAGTTATTTGTTCATGCGTGCACCACAACTTCTTAATCCAATAATTTTGGACATGATCTGGACCTGGTGCCTTCCAGTTGTGGGAATTCTTGATGACATCGGAGACCTCAGCGGTTGTGAATTGCTCGTGTTGCATCTGGCTATAGTTCCGGCCCATCTCGCGTTCTTCGCTGATCCAGCTTGCACTGACATTGTATGGACCTGGTGTGGCAAGTTGATTTCTCCAGAAACCGTCGACCTGTTCTCTGCTAGGGTAACTCGCATTTGTGGCATCGGCGCTAGAATTAAAAGCACGGTAGAAACCCTTTTCTGATCGTTCAAAGAGTTTGTTGTCTCGTTTCCTGTTGTTACTAGCCTTGTATCTCCTCAGACGCCCTGCGAAAACAGAAAGTTTTTGTTTTAATGTGTCAAGACATTGTTGAGCAGTGATGTTCGCGGGGTCATGCCGAGAATGCATTTGGGTGCGGCTCATTATTGCCTGCACCGCCCTCTGGATCCTTCTAGTTCTAACTCCTCTGATATATTCCGTCACTTGTCCTATGTCTTTACGGAGACTCTCGATCTTCCGATTTAGTCGCATTTCCCATTGAGCCATTCGTGGTTCTGGTCTTGCACGATTCAACTCTTGGGCCGTTCGGATCTTGGCACCCATTACAGTGATGACTGCCGTTGCGGCACAGTAGATTAACATATGCATACGTTCTAATGTTGGTGTCACTGAAACATAGCTTGGTAAAATTCTTGTGTTCATAAGATCGAGCACGATCGCAAGTTTCCTGGAAGAGTTTAATCTTGGTAGCGGTGGCCTGCTAAGTGGGTCTGTGCCTTCGTATCGCAATACTGCCTGTCTCATATGTGTGTCCAAGCCTTCAAAATGTTCTTCGTTAACCCGTTCCAGACTCTCGGTTGTTGGTTCTACCGTTTCGGCTTCTAGTTGTTGTCCAGGCTCTTGAAGTTCCCCATTGTTGTTGTTGTCATCTATTTCTATGTGTTCGCCGTGGATCTCTAGCTCAACTTCCCGTTTGATAGCGTTAAGTCGCGTTTCTGGAATTCGGCTATTTCTTAGAATAGTTCGATACTGATCTGACACTCTTTGTTCAGACACTTGCATGTGTGGAAACTCCCTGCAGAACTCGGCATGCAGTTGTTGTCGGTAGCCGATAATCTCTTGTCCTAAGTTTGTCACCCTGTAGAAAATACGCATAATCGATTCATTCATGGACACAGTCCATTTCATGCGTCGTCGTTGTAATCCCGCCTCTGTGAACGCTGGCTGAAGTTCCCGCGCAGCACCTTCGGTGGGTGGAACCCTAGTTCTCGTTTGGCTCCCATGTTGTAGATGTTCGTGTTGTTGTTGGGCTGTAGCTGTTTGTGCAACAGGGGCCCGCCTCATCAGCGCCCTGTCACCGACGTCCCGCTCGCTGTCATGCCCAGCGCCGGCTCCAGACATGCCCTGGCGATCCCCAGGCAGCGGCCCTATGACAATTATCCTATTATTCTCCATTCCATAGTTTTCTCCCGTAACGTGGGAGTGACGGCCCTCGGTCGCCTTTTACGACTCGCGGAGCCACGATAGGAGTATTCTAACCCGCTACCCATACGGGTCAACTAGGATAACGCGGGATCGTTACTCCCGAGGATCTGCCCCTGTCACCGGCCAAACCCCTCCTTGCGTTAACTGGGAAACACGGGATCGTTACACCCGAGGATCTGCCCCTCTCACAGGCTAGACCCATCCCTGTGTAACTGGGAGTCGCGGGATTGTCACACCCGAGCATCAGCCCCCGTCACCGGCTAGACCCCTCCCTGCGCAACTGGATATCGCGGGATTGTCACACCCGTAGGTCTGCCCCTGTCACAGGCCAAGCCTCTCCATGCGTAACTGGGAATCGCGGGATCGTTACACCCGTGAATCTGCCCCTCTCACAGGCCAGACCCATCCCTGCGTAACTGGGGAGCGCGGGATTGTCACACCCGTGGATCTGCCTCTCTCACAGGTCAGATCCCCCCTGCGTTTATTATTATTATTATTATTATTATTATTATTATTATATCGACTTAGCCAAAAGGCATTCGCACTCCCTCTCTGGGGAACATTCACTCAGATCCCGGGTATCCCGGATACCATAAGGATCTGGCTCGGACGAGACCCTTGCCATGTTATCGGGCCTTAGGTGACATTGATGTTGTCGGACGTTCCCGAGGTCAGCCAGTAGTTCGACGCTAACTTGTCGACATGTTCCTGGTTGACCTCATCAGGATGCCTCCCGTGCAGCGGCTTCTCCAACCACCTCTGTAGTGTATCGTTGTGGTGATTTTGATGCTCGTGTTCCGTTAGACGTAGCGGTGTTGAGACGTCTGCTCCGCATATAGCTTTATGTAGTGTGGAGCTGTTGGCCTGTCTCTGGAAATAATTACGCAGATTTATTATTTGTTGGTCCAATTGCTTGCTGAGGTCTGCCAATCCTCTTCCTCCTAGTTGACGTGGCAGAGTAGTTCTTTCTACGGCGCTACGGGGATGATGTTTATGAGCTTTTGTCAGTAGTGTCCTAACTTTTCGCTGCAGGTTGTTGATGTCCGTGTTGGTCCAATTCATTATTCCAAACGAATAGCTGAGTACAGAGCACGCATACGTGTTCAGGGCCTTAAACAAATTCCTACTGTTAAGATCAGTTCGCACTACTTGTCCTACTCTCTTGATGAATTCATTCCTTAAATCGATCTTCATTGTTCGATGGTCTATCCTTTGAGCTTGTTTCATCCCGAGATACTTGTATGTATCTCCCATGCTCATTGCTTCGATCTCCTGGCCGTCCTGCATCTCGTGTGCGCCTTGTTCGAACTTTCCCCGGACGATGTTAAGGGTGCGGCACTTGTCCAGTCCAAACTGCATTCCGATGTCCCTGGAGAACTCCTCTACAATTTTAAGCATTTGCGTTAGTTGGTTTTTGGTTGCGGCCATCAGTTTTAAATCATCCATATATAATAGTTGATTCAACTTGATCGCTTCTGCGTTGTTGCTTTTGATAGTATTATTATTATTATTATCGACTTAGCCAAAAGGCATTCGCACTCCCTCTCTGGGGGACATTCACTCAGATCCCGGGTATCCCGGATACCATAAGGATCTGGCTCGGACGAGACCCTTGCCATGTTATCGGGCCTTAGGTGACATTGATGTTGTTGGACGTTCCTGCACTCCCCATGAATTTCCTGACGGTTCGGGCTGTCGCAAGTAGTACCGCTTTCTGCATGGACCTGTAAAGATTATCAGTTAGACCCAGCTCTTTGATGGTTCTCAGCAAACTTTTTGGTATCACACCAGTTGTTGACACGATGATTGGAATCGTCTGAACGTTGTCCATTTCCCATTGCCTTCTAATTCATTCTTCTAAGTCTCTGTACTTCGCGATCTTCTCGACTTGCTTCACACGCAGGTTGTTGTTGTTCGGGATGGCCACATCAATCAGAGTTGTCTTCCTAGAAATTTTATCAACTATTATAAGGTCCGGTCTGTTATGGGCAACTCGTTGATCTGTCAGAACTGTACGATCCCAGTACATCTTGTAGTTGCTGTTCTCAAGAACAGGCTCCGGTGTGTAGCTGTAATATGGGATCCTCTCTGCCTGCACAAGCAGAAGTTTTTCCCCCAGTTCCTGGTGCAAGATCTTGGCAACCGAATCGTGTCGTTCCTTATATTCCGTTGATGCGAACATCTGACATCCTCCTGTTATGTGCTGGATTGTTTCTGAAGTTGGGCACCCGTATCTGCATCTGTCATCCACTACCGATGCATCTCCTACAATGAATTTTAGGTAGTTGCGAGTTGGTATAACCTGATCCTGTATGGCCAGTAGGAAGCCTTCCGTCTCGGGGAACATTCGTCCCGAGGTCAGCCAATAGTTCGACGCTAACTTGTCGACATGTTCCTGGTTAACCTCATTAGGATGCCTCCCGTGCAGCGGCTTCCCTAACCACCTCTGTAGTTTATTGTTGTCGGTTCGGTGGTGATTTTGATGCTCGTGTTCCGTTAGACGTAGCGGTGTTGAGACGTCTGCTCCGCATATAGCCCTATGTAGTGTGGAGCTGTTGGCCTGCCTGTAGAAATAATTACGCAGATTTAATATTTGTTGGTCCAATTGCTTGCAGAGATCTGCCAATCCTCTTCCTCCTAGTTGACGTGGCAGAGTTGTTCTTTCTACGGCGCTACGGGGATGATGTTTATGAGCTTTTGTCAGTAGTGTCCTAACTTTTCGTTGCAGGTTGTTGATGTCCGTGTTGGTCCAATTCACTATTCCGAACGAATAGCTGAGTACAGAGCACGCATACGTGTTCAGGGCCTTAAACAAATTCCTGCTGTTAAGATCAGTTTGCACTACTTGTCTTACTCTCTTGATGAATTCATTCGTTAAATCAGTCTTCATTGTTCGATGGTCTACCCTTTGAGCTTGTTTCATCCCGAGGTACTTGTATGTATCTCCCATGCTCATTGCTTCGATCTCCTGGCCGTCCTGCATCTCGTGTGCGCTTTGTTCGAGCTTTCCCCGGATGATATTAAGGGTGCGGCACTTGTCCAGTCCAAACAGCATTCCGATGTCCCTGGAGAACTCCTCTACAATTTTAAGCATTTGCGTTAGTTGGTTTTTGGTTGCGGCGATCAGTTTTAAATCATCCATATATAATAGGTGATTCAACTTGATCGCTTCTGCGTTGTTGCTTTTGATAGCGAAGCCATATTTTGTAGAGTTCAACCGATGTGATAGAGGGTTCATCGCCATGCAGAACCACAGTGGAATCTCCTTGGAAAATCCCTCTTCGGATGTTGATTGTGTCGGTCTCGATGTTACTGTTTGCGGTTCTGAGTTGTATCTTAGTGCGCCAGGTTGTCATAACGTGTTCTAAAAAGGAAACTGTATGATGATCTATTTTATACAGCTTTAAGATACCTGTGAGCCAGTCGTGAGGTACGGAATCAAATGCTTTTTTGTAGTCCACATAAGCCATGTGGAGGTTTCGTTGCTTGGAATGAGCCTGGTTGCAGATGACAGAGTCTATGATGAGTTGCTCTTTGCATCCCATTGCGCCCTTTGAGCAGCCCTTCTGCTGCATTGCAATGATGTTGTTCCGCTCGCAGTGAGCATATATTCGCTGCGTAAGGCAAGAGGTGATTATCTTGTACAGCGTAGGCAAGCAGGTTATTGGGCGGTACTTGGCAGGGTTATCCGTATTCCGCTGGTCTTTTGGTAACAGGTAGGTTGCACCCTGTGTAAGAAACAATGGCATTTTCAGAGGATCGAGCCAGACTTCATTAATTAAGGTAGTTATTTGTTCATGCGTGCACCACAACTTCTTAATCCAATAATTTTGGAGATGATCTGGACCTGGTGCCTTCCAGTTGTGGGAATTCTTGATGACATCGGAGACCTCAGCGGTTGTGAATTGCTCGTGTTGCATCTGGCTATAGTTCCGGCCCATCTCGCGTTCTTCGCTGATCCAGCTTGCACTGACATTGTATGGACCTGGGGTGGCAAGTTGATTTCTCCAGAAACCGTCGACCTGTTCTCTGCTAGGATAACTCGCATTTGTGGCATCGGCGCTAGAATTAAAAGCACGGTAGAAACCCTTTTCTGATCGTTCAAAGAGTTTGTTGTCTCGTTTCCTGTTGTTACTAGCCTTGTATCTCCTCAGACGCCCTGCGAAAACAGAAAGTTTTTGTTTTAATTATTATCTCGACTTAGCCAAAAGGCATTCGCACTCCCTCTACGGGGAACATTCACTCAGATCCCGGGTATCCCGGATACCAAAAGGATCTGGCTCGGACGAGACCCTTGCCATGTTATCGGGCCTTAGGTGACATTGATGTTGTTGGATGATCCTGCATTCCCCATGAATTATTATTATCTCGACTTAGCCAAAAGGCATTCGCACTCCCTCTACGGGGAACATTCACTCAGATCCCGGGTATCCCGGATACCAAAAGGATCTGGCTCGGACGAGACCCTTGCCATGTTATCGGGCCTTAGGTGACATTGATGTTGTTGGATGATCCTGCATTCCCCATGAATTTCCTGACGGTTCGGGCTGTCGCAAGTAGTACCGCTTTCTGCATGGACCTGTAAAGACTATCAGTTAGACCCAGCTCCTTGATGTTTCTCAGCAAACTTTTTGGTATAACACCAGTTGTTGACATGATGATTGGAATCGTCTGGACGTTCTCCATTTCCCATTGCCTTCTAATTCGTTCTTCTAAATCTCTGTACTTCGCGATCTTCTCGACTTGCTTCACACGCAGGTTGTTGTTGTTCGGGATGGCCACATCAATCAGAGTTGTCTGCCTAGAAATTTTATCAACTATTATAAGGTCCGGTCTGTTATGAGCAACTCGTTGATCTGTCAGAACTGTACGATCCCAGTACATCTTGTAGTTGCTGTTCTCAAGAACAGGCTCAGGTGTGTAGTTGTAATATGGGACCCTCTCTGCCTGCACAAGCAGCAGCTTTTCCGCCAGTTCCTGGTGCAAGATCTTGGCAACCGAATCGTGTCGTTCCTTATATTCCGTTGATGCGAACATCTGACATCCTCCTGTTATGTGCTGGATTGTTTCTGAAGTTGGGCACCCGTATCTGCATCTGTCATCCACTACCGATGCATCTCCTACAATGAATTTTAGGTAGTTGCGAGTTGGTATAACCTGATCTTGTATGGCCAGTAGGAAGCCTTCCGTCTCGGGGAACATTCGTCCCGAGGTCAGCCAATAGTTCGACGCTAACTTGTCGACATGTTCCTGGTTAACCTCATTAGGATGCCTCCCGTGCAGCGGCTTCCCCAACCACCTATTATTCCTATTATTATTATTATTATTATTATTATCATACCTAATTTTAGTGGGGTTTAATTTAATATCAGTTTTCACTGCCTCAAGCCCCTATTTGCAGACCCTGTCTGTCTAAGTATGTATTTACTTTGTTTTATATTCGTTATGTAACATTCTGCAATTAAATAAATTATTATTATTATATCTGGTAACACAGTCTTGACTTGAAGCTAACTTGATTTCAAGTCAAGTAGCTTGAGAATTAAGTCAAACTGTAAAGCTCCAATAGGGTTTGTTGGTGGATGCAGGTGAAGTCTTAGGTGTAGAAGGGGGTGGCTTCCCAACCGTAGCATATAGCTACCTCGTTATAACATAAAGCTTTACTTGTTTCTGATGAATTCCCTCCAGATGGTACATTAAATATTTTATTCGTGTATTATTATCAAAAAAACTTACAGGTAGGTACAATAATTCTTGTAATGTATTTACAGGAGAAATGAACGAATTTAAAAATTTTATGCTTCATCTTATTTATGTAATTTTAGTCAAATACAAAGACAAAGATTATCTTTTTTAGAATGTTTGGCCATTTTTTTCTTCATCATTCATTTTCAAATTATTTGTTTTAGACCATAAGTTGACATATTCTTTAAAAACATTTCATTGTTTTGAGCGATAACGCTTTCACAGAGTTTTCTGCTGTTATGATAGAGGTGTCGTCTGCGAATTGATAAACTGCACCATGGCTTATATTCTCGTATTTCATCAAATTCATTGAATAATATCACACATAGAAAGGGGGCAGCACTGAGACTTATGAATTTGGGCATAACCTTATATTACACTAAGGTTATTTCTAACCTTGTATCACACCAAGTTTTCTGACACTTTTTGACTTGACATATAACCTTTTTATTCCTTTAATGAAGATAACCAAAATTTTTTTCTCATAATAAATTTGTCTTTTGTTTTTTGAAACTGAATTTCCTTATTAACAAATAAACAATTACAAACAAAATTGGCGGTAGAAATTTTTAAACGAAATTAATAAAAAAAACCTTTTCAACTGAAAATCTACATATATATCTAATTTTGGTATTAGTAAAACTTCAACATAATTGTAAGTAAATTTTCCACCCTTTTTCAATATTTTCTTATAATATAAAATTTTTCTAGCCCTGGTGAAGGTTACGAAGTAGACCGAAAGCTTGGTATTATAAAAAGAAGTTTAATATATACCTTTCTGGCTGAAAGACTCGTTATTTTATCTACTAGGTATAACTACACAGCCGTAAACCAGCTATTTAGTGTTTGATAGTGATTTTTTATGACAAACCTGAATCCCGTGCTTACCATTAGTATTTTAAAAATTATCTAATATATATAAAATAATATATTGATGTGTTCTCGATGGTCTTCGGACAAGTTCTTTAAAAAGTGCTCCGCTATATAATTACTCGAAAAAGTGCATGGCAGAAAAAATTGCTTGTGTTATACCGTTCACTGTACTATCAACCAATAAGTAGAAGGGTGAATACAGAAAGCAAGATTAATCAGTAAGTACCTCTGTAAGTACATTTTTGATATAAAACACGTGGACAAACCGTTGTTTTTTGCTCCATCACGAGACCATCGAGAAAAGTTAGGCCGAAACTTCTTAGAAACTCTATAGCTAAGATAGTATGTCTAACGTAGAATTACTTGAAAAAATCAAGAATGAACTTCTTAAAGCAATAAACAGCAGCAAATGCGAGCTTAAATCTGACATTCAAGAAGTCAAAGGAAAGGTTGAAGCGGTCGAAGAAGTAATTGATTTACAGAATCGCAAATACAACGAACTGGCTGAAAAATATAATACTTTGCAAAGGAAGTACATATTATTGGAGAGAACAACAAGAAAAAACAATATTTTAATTTTTGGGCTTACTCACAATAAAAATGACGATCTAGCTCAATTGGTAATCAACCAACTACGCCCAATCCTACAAGTTGAAATCAAAGAAACAGATTTGAATAATGTGTACTGTCTGAATAGCGAACCCAATTCTCCAATTAAGATAGAATTTGTCAGCTACCTGAAAAAAAAAACAAAGTTCTCGAGAACGCTTACAAATTGAAAGGAACTACTATATTCCTGGTTCATGATCTTTGCAGTGAGGACCGTGAAGAAAATAAAGTACTGCGGAAGCACTTGAAATTGGCCAAGGAACAAAAACAGAATGCTAAAATAAGGGGCCAAAATCTCTACGTTAATGGTGAAGTCTTCACGGTGGCACAGCTGAAGTCGGCGGATGAGCGAGAAGAGATATGCGCTAGGGAATCGTCATCTGAGGATTGCGAGATAGATGATCAACCGAAGACAAATAGTGCTCCAGCGACACCAGTTAGTACGGCGATTGATTCGGAGGACGTTCCACAAACAACATTGGACTTTCAGCTACTCTCTCAGAGGCGCAAAAATACTGATGCAAATATAAAAACTGATTCAATTAATATTAAGCGTACAAATTCTTCCTGTAGCACCCCGCCGCAGACAAGATTACATACTAATAGACAGGGAAACAAACAAAAAATAATTAAGAAAGTATAAGCAACTCATAGAGCTTATATGCTTCCTTGGAAATTCTTTTAAACTTAGTATTAGATGCCCTGTTTGTCTGTTTCTCTGTCATAATATATTATATTGTAGGTATCCAAGTTTTATTCTGAACTATTTTGTATAATAACTGGCATATATTATGATTGTTTAAAAATTGTTCTGATTTCTTATAAAGGTATATATATATATGTTCTATATTTTAGTATTACATAAAGCATCAAATAATAAAATGGATGAGTACATTAGGGATTTTAAGGTGGAAAGGATAAATACATACATATCGGATAATCTGAAACATTGTAAGTCAATTCTTGCAGAGGGAGCCGGTAGTTTGGATTTCAATATATTCCATACTAATATCAGGGGCGCAGAGAAACATCTGGATGATCTACAGATTCTCCTGCATGAGTTTATTGAGCATCTCGATGTCTTAGTGCTTACAGAAACACGCATATTAACTGATTTAACTTTGCTACACGTACCAGGCTACAATATAATTTATAATCATGGAAGCGTTACAGCTAATGATGGCGTGCTAATTTACATAAAGCACAATATAAAAAACTATAGCTATGAAATAATAAATTTAGGCGACATTAAAGCTGTGTTGCTGACAATACATCATTCAGGGGATCTAGTGATTCATGTTACGGCAATCTACAGGTCCCCGTCAACAAATGTACACGATTTTAATGATAGTTTGTATAATTACTTGGAGGCCCAGAGTCAGAGTAAAGCTTCCCTAAAGTTGATTGTTGGTGATATGAACATAGATATACTGGATGATAAACAACACTGTCAGGGATATATAAACTTACTAAAAGAATGGGGCTACAATTCCGCAATAAATTCTTACACAAGGGAAGAAGGTAAATCCAAATCGTGTATTGATCATATATTCCTAAAAAATGATATAAAATTGAAAAGTATAATACCTATTATTTTACATACTAAGATCACTGACCACTATCCTACATTACTGCGGCTGTCCATACCTGAAAAAAATTAGAACAACTTGAAAAAGGTGGTTCAAGAACTAAAACATATTTGGATAGAAGTAAACTAAAAGCACTATTGAATGAGGAAAATTGGAGTGAACTGTATGAACTGAATGATGTTGATTTGATATCTAGTAAACTTGTAAATAAACTGAACTTTTATATTAAACAATGTTCTAAGGTGGTACAAATAAAAAAATGTCAAATCAAGAGAAGTCCGTGGATAACTAAAGGGTTAATTAAATCCATAAATGAGAAGGACAAATTATATAAACAAATGAAACGTAATTTAAATAATGAAAATATAAAGAAGCAATTCACGACATACAAAAACAACCTTTTACAAATAATAAAAACGACTAAGGCAAATTACTATAAACGACAAATACAATGCAACAGAAATGATACCAAGGGATTGTGGAACGTGGTTAAAAACATAAATGGAAAAAATCAGGAAGGTGTCATTAATCAAATAAGAAGCAAACATAATTTGCTAACAAATAATCAGGACATAGCAGAGTGCTTTAACCAACACTATAGTACTATAGCAAAAACCATATCTTCTGGTATTCCTGACTACCCTGACTACCATCCTCGAGAACAAACGATAATAAACTCAATTTACCTCGAAGAAACTAACCCAGATGAAGTGCGTAATGTTGTTTCTTCTCTGAAAGAAAACAAAGCCCCAGGGCCAGATGGGTTACTGTCATCTACACTAAAGGAGATTGTTGACCACATTTCCGAACCACTAACTTTCCTTTTTAACAAAATTATTGATAATGGAACATATCCGCAATGTCTTAAACGTGCTATTATTAAACCTATTTTCAAGAGTGGCAACAAGGAGGAAGTTATAAATTACAGACCAATTTCTCTTATTAGTAATTTATCAAAAATACTTGAAAAATTATTAAAACAACGTATAAATCGATATCTGTCCAAGTATAAAATTCTTTTTGATAACCAGTACGGTTTTAGAAGCGCTAGATCCACGGAAGACGCTATGGGTAGTTTAGCAAACAAAATTTATAACTCCTTGGATGAAAGTAGTCCCTGCCTATGCGTGTTTGTCGACTTGGCAAAAGCCTTCGACACTGTCGACCATAACATCCTACTACGAACCTTGGAATCAATAGGGTTTAGAGGTAAAGCGTATGATTTGATGCAAAGCTATCTGTTGGAGAGGACGCAATCTGTGAAGGTTGGCACTGCCGTGAGTAGAGAGAGAGAGAAGTTCAGTGTGGAGTACCGCAAGGTACTGTACTAGGGCCTTTACTATTCAATATCTATGTAAATTCGTTATACCTGCTTGAAGGTGCCGGAGAGATAATTTCATTCGCGGACGATACGGCAATTTTTTATAGGTGCAATTCTTGGGAAAGTCTGAAAATTAAGACAGAAAAACATTTACTTGAAATTATCAAGTGGTCCAATCAGAAAAGATTATCCATTAACTTCGATAAAACCTTCTTTATGCCATTTACCTGCTATAATGACACCTTGCCGAGATTAAACGCTCTAAACAATAATAATTATCGAATAAAAGTAACAAAGACATATAAATACCTTGGAATCATATAATCATCTTCGATGGGCAAACCATGCAGAGTATGTTGTAAAGAAAATAAAAACTTTGATCAATCGCTTCAAATTTTATGCGACGGTATTCAAACCCAAGCAACTTAAAATCCGATACCATGCATTGGTTGAGAGTCACATAAACTACGGTCTTTTGGCGTGGGGAGGCATTTACAATGAATATATGAAAGGACTGGAAATAACACAAAAATGGGTGCTTAAAGTAATATATGGGAAGAGTTATTATTTCCCAACAGACGACCTGTATAGCGAGACTCGGGCCTTAGATATCTGGCAACTTTTCTTCAAAAAAATAATAACTTTGCAGCACCTACATAATAATCTTTTACAACCGATTAGCCATGAATACTGCACTAGATATAAATCAAAAGCCTCTGTTATTCCTAGAACGAAAAAAACCATTGCTCAACGATGTTTCACTCACTTGGCTCCTCGATTGTATCGAGATGTCCCCTTGGAAATGCGACAAATAAATTCAGCTGGACTCTTTAGGAAAAAACTCCAAATATGGCTCCATAATATACCAAGAATTGAAATACAAAGTCTGATAGATCGAAAAAATATATATTACCCGAGTAATCCGCATGGGTTACAAAAATCATAAAAATTAAAAAAAACTTACCGCCTGTCTCCAGCGAACTAAATGGAAAAAATATGTTTGCTTTATGTATTGGTATTTGGCCGTTTTCTTTTTTGTTTTTGTTTTCTTATCTTGCCTTAAAGAAGTAACTGTTGTTGCTGTTATCGCCTGCTGGGTACTTGTATAGATGTCATATTCGTTTTTAACTGTCCATATTGTGAATATTCTAATCCATGTGCAAGGCATGTGCCTTTTATGGATTTCTGTATTTATTTGCAATTTATTGAAAGTAATTGTTATTTGTTAAATGTAAATTGTCTTTGGCAAATAAATATTATTATTATTATTATTATGATCACTACAGTGAAACTACAAATCTGGATACATGTTACTTATGCCTTGTACATAGCTGACGCATTCTAATTTGATATTGGAAACATGGTATTTTTATCTAACAGTTAGATAATTCAGGTTCGACTAAAAGTATTGTGATATTTTCTTTGCGAGACGAAAGTTCGCTAATAAATTCTTGGAAACACAGTGCTTACAGGAGATTGTGTTTAGCGATAAGTCGGCGTTCAGAAAAGCCATTTGCGGCGCATGTCTGAAGATTGGAATCTATATGAACAGCAATATCTTGTCAACGGCTCCCAAGACAATTAATTATACCGGCCAACGCTTACAATACGGTCCCCAAAAACGGTTAATTATAGATTGATAGATTCTTATAAAGTGTATAATAGGTAACAAATAGCTAAGTGTCACGAGGCTTTGTTGTAGCCCTGTGGGGGTCTGGAGGCCGTGTTATAGAGGCTTCTTTGTGTAGCTTACCTGCTTCGATTTATATTTTAATATGTTTCCCACAAAACAAATGGCCCTAGTTCCTTTCGGCTTTCGAGCACCCATATGTATCTACAGGGTGGCTTATATAAGTGGCTTACTCAAGATATCTCGGCTATTTTTCCACAGAAAAAATTGGTGGCAGGTGCGATCGATAGTTATTCCAGGCGGCCTTCTTTTGTCATGCTGGAAATTGCTGTTCATAGCCATCTACGAAAACTATGGCCAAAAAATCGTAAAAATTCGAAATTTGAAAACTTTTTTATTTTTCGAAATATGGCAGAAAGTTTGAAAATTGTTTGCAAGAACCGACAGAGTTTTCGTATGACATTAGTTTTGATGTGTGGATTACCGTAAAGTTTGCACTCTCTTGGGCTCGAAAATTAAATTACCTGTAAAAATATTTAATTACGTTTGTTTTTTAAAGAAAAATGTTTCATTCAACTTGAAGTGTCACACTTGCCCGTTTGTTCTATATTTACTTTAAAAAATTAAGAAAAAATATTGGTAATATTTTTATTTTTCGTGGTTGACGTAAGATCTAGTTACCCATGAAAATAAATATGCAATGATAGCGCTACGACGTTAGTAATGAATTTTGCAAATGGGGTTACCTAAACAGGTGAGTTTAATCAACAGCTTCGCAAAATATGAAATACTAAAAAATGAAAATACTTGAAATATGGAGCAGCTGAAATGCAGATGCTGAAAAGGTTAAAAATGTTGAATAATGTGCGGTGTTGTGTGTTGTGAAAAGTAGGTGTAAATGGTAGGTATTCACTGAGCATTTATTGTGTTGTAATAGTAAGTACGACAATTATGTCGTTTATAAATTATTATTTCATTTTTAGGATAATTGCTATGGCATTACCTACCTGTTATGAAAATATTAAGTATTTTTAATTTATTTTCATAACAGACAATAATGTCTACGAGTTTCGCATTTTTTATTATTTAAAATAACAATTCTAGATTAGCTATTCAACGTTCGATGACGTGCATAAAAACCGCTTTATTTTCAAAATTTAAAAGTCTACTGTGCCTACTTTAATTTAGTGTCAGAATCGATTATTTATTTTCATGGGTAACTGGACCTTGTGCCAGTCACAAATATTACAAATATTTTTTCTTAATTTCTTATAGTAAATACTGAACAAACTGGCAAGTGTGACATATCAAATTAAATGGGATATTTTGTTTTATAAAAATGCGTCAATATTTTTTTCCAGATAATTTAATTTTTTATCCCAAGAGAGCCCAAAGAAGATATTTCAAAATTGATTCAATAGTCATATTCTCACAGTTGTTGCAAACAATTTTTATATTAAACTTTTTGCTGTACCTCTAGAAATAACAAAGTTGCAGCCGTTAAATTTTTTTTGCATTTTTTGATTTTTGGTCATGGTTTTCCTAGGTGGCCATGGACAGCAACTTTCATTATGACATGTTTTTCTATATCACCTGTTAAAGTGTCCTAGAATAAAACTGGGTCACCCTGTATATTCGGCCATGTTGTGCTGACAGTAGCGGGCCATTGAGAAAGCTGAGTTTTTGGCGGGATATTTGTAAAGAAGTGAAAAAGAGAAAGAAGAAAACACACCTTAATGATACTAATAGAAACCCTAGAAATCTGCACAACATGGCAGCCCAAAAACAGCCTTCAGCGCCCTCTGGCGGTCGGACAAAAATTGGTGGAAAGGGAAATCCAAATAGGAGTCCAGCTTTATTTAGGAGGTCCGTTTTCTAAATATAGCTATTACGTGCAGAAAGACACAAATGTAAAATTGAAATATTAGTGGTGTATTTGACCTCGAATTAGAACTTGCTTAATTCGCATATATTTGTTGTGTTGTATTGACTATTCATTTTCTATTATTATTTTTTAATTATTATTGTACATTCGAAGTCTTAAATGTCGACGGCATCCTCAAATTAATAAAATTAAGAAAGTCCTCATATAAGAGCATCTTGTTTGGTCATACAATGAAGAACTATATGAAATCTTGTTACAAGTCCACATATCCACAGGGCACCATGGACGAGACCGAATGATAAGAGAAATTAATTTAAAGTAGGCACTTATCGCCAGAGAAACTATTTTTATTTTCCTGTCACTAACGTGAAGACTGTAAACTGAAAAAATCTCTTACAAATAAAAAGATGATAGTAAAGCTTATACATTCAAATAACTTCATGTCTAGGTGTCAGATTGACCTTATAGACTATCAGTCGCAACAGGATGGGGATTACAAATTTGTATTGGTTTTTCAAGGTCACTTTACAAATTTGTTCAGTTACGATCTTTAAAATCAAAAACGGCAACTGAAGTGGCGTGGGAACTTTACAATATTTTCTGCATATTTAGGGCCCCCAGTATTTTGCATACGGACAATGGCCGATAATTTGAAAATAAAGTTTTAAAAGAACTCTTGTCACATTGGCCAGAAAGTAGGTTAGTCCATGCCACAGCCAATCGCAAGGTAGTGTTGAGAGGGTTAATCAAGATGTTGAGAATATTCTCATTAGATACTTCTATGGCTGACCATGAAACAAATAACTGGGCAAAAATCCTCCCTTTTGTGCAAATCTAAAAAATAGGCATTACATGCAGGAATCCGCCGTTCTTCCTATGAGAGTCTATTTGGATCTCCTTTAAAAGTTGGTATTAATGGACTGCCAGTACCAAAAGATATGATTGATAAAATTAATATCGAAGTATAATTAGAGCAAATCTACTTAGATACAAATACGGAAAGTCGAAACATAATAATAATATGGACAAGGATGGGGTATAAACTCAAAATGTAACACAATCAAATGAAATGGAAAATTTGGAAAATCAAAACATAATGATATGTAGATACGGAGGATAATGAAATTGAGAATCGAAATGTAACACAAGTACAACAGGAAATAGAAGATAATGCTGTTATTTTAAGCAAAGAATCTGTAGTTTTAAGTGAAGAAACTGGGGTTGATAATGAAAATAATAATGACACTGCAACAGATTACAGGGCAGATGAGAAAGCAAGCGGCCGCGCCGATTTAAAGCCCCTTCTCCTGAGAAGAAGCCCGCTACGAAAGTCCGGTACCTGTTCGATGTAAAGCGGCTGCCTTAGTCTGTACCTTTTCAACTTCAAATTGGGAATAATCAATTTCAAATTGGGAATAAACAACTTCAAATTGAGAATAGTCAACTTCAAATTGGGATTAATCAATTTCAAATTGGGAATAGACAACTTCAAATTGGGAATAGTCAATATCAAATTGAGAATAAACAATTTCAAATTGGGAATATTCAATATTAATTTGAAAATCAGTAACTTCATGAAATAAAAACAATTCTCAACAAGAACAACTCAATTTGTTAACTAAAGTTTATAATATTAAGCAAAATTTCGACTGCCTGGTAAAGTTCAAAAAGACTTGACAAAAAATTCAGCAAAAGGTTATTAAGAAAAGTGGTTTAGAATTAAAAGCTATGCCTAAATACCAAAACATAGCCACCTAAGAAAAAAAATTTTTCGTCAATAATTAATTTCCAGTTCCTTAATAAACAATGAAAATAAAAATTTTGCACCTTAATGAGAGTTTTTAATATGCACATTATCATTACTAATTTTTTACTTTGTTCCGAAGAATTTTTGCGAAATTTTAAAGTTTTGTTTAATATCGTTGCAACAAACATGAAGTTTGTGATTCCCTAAAAAATTAAAAAATCTAAGTAAATTTTACAAATATGCTTGAATTTGAATAAAGTTATGCGAAATTGATTTAATTTTGATTGATTTATGAAATTGTCTAGGGTGAATATTAAAACAATTTTTTTTTAGAAAATTATGAATGTTTTTCAAAAAAATATTTTTTTCTTCTTAGGAGGCCATGTTTCGGTATTTAGGCTTTTAACTTTTAATTCTATATAGACAACTTTTCTCAATAACATTTTGCTAAATTTTCTGAAATAAGGGTACTTTACTCTTATACAATTTTTGTATTTTTTGACCTACCCTGTACGCTGTTTGACCTGCAACCATTCTAAGTGCGCCTAGTATAATTATCGAACATGTATCAACTTTCGGGAGTATTTGTATTTTCGTTGTGCCAATTAATAAAAAAATCCCATATGTTGCACACTTTAAATGACCACACTGTATTGCAAAAATATGATATTTTAAATTCAATAAGTAGGCACATATTCTGTGTATTTAGATATATAAGTAATTAAAATATTGTTTAATATGAAGTTATTGATTTTCAATTTAATATTGAATATTCCCAATTTGAAATTGATTAATCCCAACTTGAAGTTGACTATTCTTAATTTGAAGTTGTTTATTCCCAATTTGAAATTGATTATTCCCAATTTGAAGTTGAAAAGGTATAGTGCATGCTGGGCATAAAGCGGAGAACGGAGAGGTAGACTATCGTCTATCGAACGGTTATAATATACTCAATCTAAAATGATACAATAAAAATATGTATCATGTCAATCCAAGTAATAGCGGCAGCGCGTATAAGGGACTCAATAGCGCGCTTGTAATTACCAATTATGCCAAAGAAAAATTAAGAATAAGGATATTATATTTTTCAGTTTCAAATAATGTGGCTAATAGCAAATTCAGGCAGCAGTGGACGTCGTAGAGCTGGGTTAAAAGCGTCCAGATAGTAAACCGTAGATCACGGGTTCGATTCCCACACAAAACTAAAGTTTTTTAATTTTTTTATTATCGCGGCATTGTAGGTACTACTTATTATTATATTAATTACTGATTTTAATATTTAGTAATTGAGCAATGGTTACTTTGAATTACTTGTCGGAATCAGGAAAAATACAGGGTGTTTCAGACCTAAATACAATAATTTTAACCACATACTCAGAAAGGTGTATAAATACGAAAAATCGAAAAAAAAAAATTTTTTTTCGGAAATATTTTGGAAATAATTAAATAATTTTAATATTTCCCCTAACGAGCCGCTCAGTTTTATTGTCGGGTAGACACGTACCCAAGGCGCGAGAGAGACGCAAACTGGTTTCAGGTCTTCCTTCGACGTTGCCAGATCGCGGCGCCAGGCAACAAAAATTTTTATCTAAATGTACCCACCTTTTTCTATCCTTTTGTTATTCTTTAGGATAATAATCGCTGCTAGCAAATGAAAGGTGGTTTAAAAACTATCCTCCTCGCCACTCAT
The DNA here is from genome assembly GCA_963920635.1 of Pseudeuparius sepicola. Lineage (NCBI taxonomy): Eukaryota > Metazoa > Arthropoda > Insecta > Coleoptera > Anthribidae > Pseudeuparius > Pseudeuparius sepicola. The sequence continues at coordinate 29,288,276 of OY987305.1, forward strand.
TCGCACTTGCCATATTATCACAAAATTGAGAGGTCGGTACGCGAGCTTCCTGGTCGCGTTCACAACGTTACCTACAGTCCAAAAGATAATCGAGTTGAGTTATAAGCCTTTTTCGAGCCGTCCGTTCTCCGGTCCGGCAATTCGCAACGCGACGTCTGTCACCCAACCACGCTTGACCCACTGACTCACACTTCCGTCTCGCCGGCCGGCCGGCCGGCCGGCTGTCTCCCCCTCCCTGCACCGCCTCGAGCCTTCGCGACTGCATCTTCTGTTGCTATGCAGGCCCTTTTTTATTTTAGTTTTTTGCTGCGTTTCCGAGCCGAGGATCTGTCGTCCAACAACACACGGCTCTTAGTTCGGGGAATGCCGGCTAAAATCGGCAACATTGCACGTCGCCCAATAATGTAGCTTCTGGCCCGTCTACTTCCCGGTCGTTTCCTCGCCAGTGGCGTCGTTATTGTCTTTAAAAAATAGCTTCCTTAAAAAAATTTTTCTGGCTTTATTATTGACTTTTAATTTTTTTTTAATTGCGGATTCGTGTTAAGCTCAATTTTCTCCACATGTGGTTGAAATTATTGTATTTAGGTCTGAAACACCCTGTATAATACGCGTAAGCTCTTTTTGGCCTCGGAGGTTTTTAAGGCAACCGAGCGTTGCCTCGGTCCTTAAACAACCTCCTCGGCCAAAAAAGTGGACTTGTAGTCCACACCAAAAGTGGATACACTTGTAAGATCAGCTGATACCTATAACTTTTCTTGAATACTTCGTTTTCGTTTTGAATTCCTGATGTATTACATATTTTAATTGTTTCAGATATTCATAATAATTCAGTGAAAAAGTATGTATTTTAGCAATAATAATTGTGTAGCCAATATTCTCTTTTGTTGTTGTAAACCACTTAAAAAATAATACTATAATATTTTAGGCTTCGACTGTTTTGTGTTAATCAATAACTAAATATGTACATGAAATCATACAAATTTGTAAAATCTATTGGTGCGCCCAATCTTTTTCATAAAACAGCACGAATTTATAAATGCATTGGTGTGGGCAATATACGTCTGCTAAATCAACCTTGTATTGCTGTTTGCCGCTTACTTTCGCATCTGCCTGGTTAATCTGTGACACTGCTACTAAAGGATCACTGTTAAATCCAATCGTTATAGTTTCAGAATCAATCTTCATAGAATGTGCAGAGAACTCAATGGAGAATGCAACTAACATACAAATAGAAGACTTACACGTAATAATGGACATTGACGGCAACGATTCTATTGACCTGTATGGTTTGTGGAACTAATTATAAAATACTAAGAGTTTGTGAAGATTGCAAAAATTTGGTTCATCAAAGTGGATGTAGCCAAAGTAACTCAAATTCTGATGCGCCAATCTATTTGCACTGTGTGAGAGGGAGGAATATTGATAACGCAATAAATCGAACAAAAGTATGGTCAAGATCTTCAAGCGAATAAAATGCTTGGAAATTCTGCAAAGAGATTAAAGGGCTGTAGTGTGAGCGATAATGTAATCATTCCAATTCCATCACTAGATCGGGGCCGAACATACACAGAAATATTTTAGTTGTTGTACTCAACGAAGATAATGGTTTCTATAAATTAGGAACTAAAGCAGGGATACTTACACAGTGTTATACTAGAAATGAATTTGACACAATGACGGGGAATTTTATGGTAATAGCTGAAGTTCCTAAACGTGAAACGAGCCTTCGAGCCTTCGAATGATGAAATGCAACTGTACTAAAGAGTGTTGCAATAAATCGTGCAAATGCCTTAAATATAAAGTGTCGTGCAATAGTCGTTGCCACTTTTCTAATCCCTACAAAAATAGATAACAAGTGTTTGCTAATTAACTTAGATTATTTAAAATATTTGGTTGTACCATACTTATATTTAACCTAACCAATGTACTTATCATTTAATGCAGAAATAAAATATTTTCTGGGGATGTATTAATGTGTTTTTTTTTCAGTTTAACACACATATTAAAATGTATTTTATTTATCTTCAAATTTTCTAGTCAATGTGAGGAGTAAACACGATTAACACTCGGATTGACTGTCGCATCAGGCATTTTGCAGGTTGCCTAAAACAGTGTGGTCAATTTGCAGATTTCCTCGCATATTTATGTATCCTTTAAGGCCCCTAACAAGATACAAAAAAATCAGCAAACTTACTGAAAGTCGGGATTACCCTTATTCCAGTGCCATGACCTGGGACATTTAGCATAAGACCCCAAAATCGTATCTTGATTGACGAAATATCGAAAAAAACTTGAAATAACGTTACTTTTGGTTCGGGAGCTATTCAATAATAGGATGTTCTCCTTAGTTACATGTCTATGATGATTTTATTATATTAGTCTACCTATTCCCCAATATTGTTAACTCAGCTTATTGAAAAAAGCAAGGTTGTCGAATAAGTAGGTTAATACTTACGAAGACAATATATTTACAATAATAATAATAACTATGTCCTACCTTAATACACCTCTCGGGCAAATTAGAAAAAATACATTTATACATTTTTTAAACCTACATAAATTATACCCTATAATAATCTAATTTCCCCATGATATACCTACTTAATCTAATTTCCTAATTATATGATTACTTATTTATTAAAAAAACTGCTTAATGACGTCATTGAAACCTATTTATAATATAGTTTTACTCTATTCTTATGTACATTTACATTTTTACCCTTAATCTTCATTAACACATTTGGTGGCTTATTTTTCACAACCACGTAAGGCGCAGTGTAGAGAGCATCGTATTTACTACCTGACTCATTTTTTAGCATTACTTGGTCTCCCTCTTGGTAACTTTTTATTTTTGATTTTTTGTCGTACTCTTCTTTTCTTTTTTTAAGTTATTTTTCTAGTGATGCTTGCTGAAGTCTATATTTTAACTCTAAGGGGTAATCTTCGAAAGTGTATAGTGGGTCGACCTGATTACATACAGGGTGTCCAACTTTAAAACTGTACAAATCCGTAAAATCTTCATTTTTGGAGATAATCGCCTAAACTTTTTTTTCTTTGAAAGGCCTTCAAAAACCGCTTCTTTTGACCTTCCTGCCATTTTCAAAATGCAACTCCAGGGCCGGCTGCGATTTTTTTATACCCCCGATTTTCACGAAAACCATTTAGCGATTTTTTTATTTAAAATCTGACCCCACGGCGTTAATCAGAACAAAACCCCTATATACCAAATTTGAATAAAAAATATACAGGGAGTTCCATCCTGCAGGGTGTCAAAGTTGAGCAAAATAGGAATTTTAAAGGCATCTGCCAAGCCAACAGTGCCATGGAATCCACTCAAAACAGTTGAATGGTCAATAGGACCACTCAAGGTGTTGGTGTGCAAAGGTCCAATACAAAATATACAGAGTGTTCTTATCTGTGCCATCTCAAAATGCTGAATTTTTATGAAACTTTATACGGGTCATGAGTGCTGTGGAATCATTGAAAAATATTGATAAACACAAAAGTAATGTATTTCTTAGTAGATAAATGTATTTCTTTACAAAATGCCAACTAACAAATAAAAACAATTTAAATTATTGGACCTTACTCAACAAAGTCACTGTCTAAGATGATAAATTTTCTGTGCGTTTCCTTTTGTGGCACACCAGCCACCTTAACTGATATGGACTTACTGACTGGCAGGCTTCGGTATTTTTTAGATTTAGTTCGTTTATAGTGTGTGGAGTGGTTTTGATATACTCCATTTTTGACCCGTATAAAGTTCCAAAAATTCAGTAATTTGAGATGGCACAGATAAGAACACTCTGTATATTTTGTCTTGGACCTTTGCACACCAACACCTTGAGTGATCCTATTGACCATTCAACTGTTTTGAGGGGATTCCATGGCACTCTTGACTCTTGACTTGGCAGATGCCTTTTAAATTCCTATTTTGCTCAAATTTGACACCCTGCAGAATGAAACTCCCTGTATATTTTTTTATTCAAATTTGGTATATAGGGGTTTTGGGGTGTTCTGATTAACGCTGTGGGGTCAGATTTTAAATAAAAAAATCACTAAATGGTTTTCGTGAAAATCGGGGGTATAAAAAAATCGCAGCCGGCCCTGGATTTGCTTTTTGAAAGTGGCAGAAAGGTCAAAATTATCGGTTTTTGAAAGCCTTTCAAACAAAAAAAAGTTTAGGTGATTATCTTCAAAAATGAAGATTTTACGGATTTGTACAATTTTAAAGTTGGACACCCTGTATATTGGAAAAAATTTTACAAAGTTTCCCAAAAACTAATTCAAACGGAGTGTATTTGGTTTCTGTGTGTACCGTTCTATTATATGCAAACCACCAAAATTGAACCCAAGAACTCCATGTATCTGGATGTTTGGCCTTTTGGATTCTCAAGTAATTTGCTAAACACTTATGCGAGTTTTCAAGCCAATACACAATTCTTAATTTCACTAAGACTATCTTCAATGAATTTTAACTGTGACTTCTTAATACTATCTTTTATATTTAAAAACTCCAATTTAAAATTATGACATTTTTCAACTTTACGTGTACAAACATTTCTATCTCTCCTACGTTCTAAACTGTCTTTTCCCAGATTTCTGTGAAACACTCGCACTTCTTCCCATAAATACCTTAGGTTATTCGGATTCAAATTCAAATTCTTTATTGATTCCGAGCACAATACAGATAGGAACAGGTCAGTTAACGCCTTCTGTACATTTATATACTCCTAAGTATAGCGTTAAAATAAGAGGGCTAACAAATATAAAATATAAATATAAAATTCATTAGCACTTGTTCTATACCATTAATTCCATCTCCATATCAGCATACTTATTACCATTAATTTATTATCAGCATTTCCATGTCCATAACAATATATCCACATGTATTTCATACCAGTTCCTGGCTTCTTACAATTTCTCTTTGGATTTTCCGTTGCAACTTTACCATACATTTTCCATAACAGTACATACCAATTACAATTATAGCCAAAATAAAGGTGACCATTCCCAATACTTCTGAAGCTGAAAAAATACCTGTGGTGTTTGTAGCTCTGTCACTATTTCCTGCCTGAGCAATAACAATTTCTTCTTTCGATTGTTTTTGTCCCATTTTGTATTGCTATCTTCTCCTAATTTCTCTATTCCATAATACCCCGGACTGATGTCAGAGCCTTGGCAGGGTCGCCATGAAATAACTTTACTTTTGGTTAGGGAGCTCTTCAATAATAGGATGTTCTCCTTAGTTACATGTCTATATTGATAATGATGAATTTATTATATTAGTCTACCTATTCCCCAATATTGCTAAGTCAGCTTATTGATAAAAGCAACGTTGTTGAATAAGTAGGTTACTTACGAATAGAATATATTTACAATAATAATAATAATAACTATTTCCTACCTTACTACAAACTAACATAATAGAAAAAAATGTTTCCCTTGGAATTCTACATTTGTATACCAATTTTTGAAGGACAGTTATTCGACGGACAATAATTCTTCGAATGAACAGTTTTTTGAATGGATAGTTTTTCGAATGGACAATTCTTACAATGGACAGTTTTTCGAATAGGCAGTTCTTCGGACGATCAATTGTTCGAATGGACAATTATTCGAAAGTTGAAATTCTCCAAAAGACTAGTCGTTAGAAAGCAAAGAATCGATCAATACAATACCGCTGAATACACTGCCCAAGGGTACGCAGTAAAATAGGTTTACTGGCATATGAATTATAATGCTATAATATAACATTGAATTTTTCTTAGAAGATGAAGATGCCCAATATTAGGTAGGAATTTTACAACATTTACATGAAAAGCTTTGTTAAAAGAATATAGCTAATTAGCTAATAGAATAACCATAATTCATTCGATAATTTATTTTATTACCTACATCTTTTGTCTTCAATTATACCTACCGATTATGTTAATCCCTTTTTACCTTACCTGCGGTGGATTATGGGGGATTATTGTATACAGGGTACAGGGTGATTTATTCATAAATACAATAATTTTAACTACGTCATCAGCGAGGTACATATATGCCGCAAACGCAGAAAGAAATTTTTTCACTGCATGTTTAAATGATGGGGCAATGTATCCCTAGTCCCACGTAAGGAGGTGCACCTGAACGCACGCGAATGAGGCGTTCTGGTGGGGCACATGGCGCCGGCCTCGACGTTGCCGTTTCGTTGTCATAATTTAAATAAGAAAAAATATCCAGTTTATGAATTTACCTCTGCTTGATGGGAGAATAAAAGAGTGTTAGCACACCTTGCCCCTGTTTTTTTTTAATAATGGCTACCCCCGTATTTTCGAGGTTCCTAAACACGAATCTGACCTTAGTTTTTGGACGTAGTTTCCGAGAAAATGATTTTTCAATTTTCCTTTTGACACCTCACTGTTTACGCGATATTTGTGGTTATAATCGGGATGAATTTTTACTGTACGCAGCTCAAACTAATCACCATACTATTTTGCACCTTTTGCAAGATCGACACTTCGCGAAAACCCGAGGAAAAACAGAAAATAACCAAGATTTTTATGTTAAGATTTATATGAGCTGGGTCTAACTGATAATCTTTACAGGTCCATGCAGAAAGCGGTACTATACTTGCGACAGCCCGAACCGTCAGGAAATTCATGGGGAATTCAGGAACGTCCAACAACATCAATGTCACCTGAGGCCCGATAACATGGCAAGGGTCTCGTCCGAGCCAGATCCTTATATTACCCGGGATACCAGGGATCTGAGTCAATGAGTGGTGGGTCTACTCTGTGAGAGAGGTGGATCCTCGGGTGTAACGATCCCGTGTTTCCCAGGTAACGCAAGGAGGGATTTGGCCGGTGAGAGGGGCAGATCCTCTGGTGTAACGATCCCGCGTTACCCTAGATGACCCGTGTGGGTAGCGGGTTAGAATACTCCTATCGTGGCTCCGCGAGTCGTAAAAGGCGACCGAGGGCCGTCACTCACACGTTACGGGAGACCCATGGATATGGAGATTAATAGTAAATGTGTCATAGGGCCGCTGCCTGGGGATCGCCAGGGCATGTCTGGAGCCGACGCTGGGCATGACAGCAAGCGGGACGTCGGTGACAGGGCGCTGATGAGGCGGGCCCCTGTCGCACAAACAGCTACAGCCCAACAACACGAACATCTACAACAGGGGAGCCAAACGATAATTAGGGTTCCACCCCCCCGATGGTGCTGCGCGGGAACTTCAGCCAGCGTTCACTCAGGTGGGATTACAACGACGACGCATGAAATGGACTGGGTCCATGAATGAATCGATAATGCGCATTTTTACACGGTGACAAATCTAGGACAAGAGATGATCGGCTACCGACAAAAAGTGCATGCCGAGTTCTGCAGGGAGTTTCGACACATACAAGTGTGTGAACAACGAGTGTCAGATCTGTATCGAACTATTCTAAGGAACAACCGAATTCCAGAAACGCGACTCAACGCTATCAAACAGGAAGTTGAACTAGAAATCCATGCGAACACATAGACAACAACAATGGGAAAATTCAAGAGCATGGACCACAACAAGAAGCCGGAACGGCAGAACGAACAACTGAGAATCAGGAATCGGATAACGAAGAACACTTGGAAAGCTTAGACACAGATGAGAAAGGCAGTATTACGTTACGAAGACACAGACCCCCTGAGCAGACTACCGCTACCCAGATTGAACTCTTCCAAGAGGCAGTATTTTATCTAACTATGTTTCAGTGGCACCAACATTAGAACAGATGCATGTTAATCTACTGCGCCGCAACGGCAATCATCACTGTAATGGGATCAAAGATCCGAACGGCCCAAGAGTTGAATCGTGCAAGACCAGAACCACGAATGGCTCAATGAGAGATGCAACTAAATCGGAAGATCGAGAGTCTCCGTAAAGACATAGGACAAGTGACGGAATATATCAGAGGAGTCAGAACTAGAAACATCCAGAGGGCGGTGCATTCAATAATGAGCCGCACCCAAATGACCCCGCGAACATCACGGCTCAACAATGTCTTGATACAATAAAACAAAAACTTTCTGTTTTCGCAGTTCGTCTGAGGATATACAAGGATAGTGACAACAGGAAACGAGACAACAAACTCTTTCAACGATCAGAAAAAAGTTTCTACCGTACTTTGAATTCTAGCGCCGATGCCACAAATACGAGTTACCCTAGCAGAGAACAGGTTGACGGTTTCTGGAGAAATCAACTTGCCACACCAGGTCCATGCAATGTCAGTGCAAGCTGGATCAGCGAAGAACGCGAGATGGGCCGGAACTATAGCCAGATGCAACACGAGCAATTCACAACCGCTGAGGTCTCCGATGTCATCAAAAATTCCCACAGCTGGAAGGCACCAGGTCCGAATCATCTCCAAAATTATTGGATTAAGTACCTTAATTAATGAACTCTTGCTCGATCCTCTGAAAATGCTATTGTTTCTTACGCAGGATGTAACGTACCTGTTACCAAAAGACCAGCGGAATACAGATAACCCTGCCAAGTACCCCCCAATAACCTGCCTGCCTACGCTGTACAAAATAATTACATCTTGCCTTACGCAACGAATATATATGTGGCGACCGATCACAGGCGTCGTGAGGGGTCGTTGCCACGGCGTTAAAAAATAATATAATAATGACGTGTAGTTTTTGGTTCAGAACCAAATCTCTGCTGCTGCTGCTCGTTGATGTGAGGCGTGAAATCACGTCGGGGTCAACAGATTTGGTTTTGAACCATAAACTAAATACCTCAAATTCAACGATTTTTTTTATTTACAGAAAAATTACACACACGTCATTATTATATTATATTATATTTTAACGCCGTGGCAACGACCCCTCACGACGCCTGTGATCGGTCGCTACAGCTACTCCCCCTGCAGAGACGTTCGCGAGAAGCGAACGGGACGAAACCTTCTTATCCGCACGTGTAGGTGCAAAACTGGCAGCTGAAACCAGTGACGTCGAAGCATGATCGGAATCCACCTTTGAAGAACTGAGGACTCGAGTCGGGTGAGCGGCTTCAAGGTAGGCTGGTTTGAGACCATCAGTGGAAACAGATTTTTCAACCCCATTGATCTTGATGATGTAGACCTTGTCGTTGAGTCTTCTTAATACCTCGTGCGGTCCTGTATATTGAGGCTCTAACAGTTTTCGGATGGCATCGACGCGCGTACGGATTGCTCGATTTTAGTATAGACAGATTTTATTCTGATAATTCAGTTTTCCAAAATTTAGATATTTGTTAACATTCTCTGTGAATCTCAAGTCAGTGTCAAAGATTAGCTCCAAATTCTTCACACTATTTTAAAACTCTTATAACATCATCACCAACTTAAATGGAATACTAGTGGTTGTTTAGAAAAATGTCTTTGATATTTAAGTTTCAAAATTGGGTAATAAGGGAACTGCCATCTCAATAATTAATTTTATGTTTAAGATAAAAAGTGACGGGGTCTCATTTTCTCCCATTATTTAGTCATTATTTTTTACACCACTTGACCTTATATTTAGATATTAATGATATCCATTGGGCGCATTTCGACAATACACCAGGCTATTTCTAGTTGAAAATTTGTAAATGCCAAGAGCAATTTTAGGTAAACTTTGCGAGGCGTTATATCGTTTTGTTCCTTGTAGGGTAGTCTGCATTAAACTCCCCTAATTGAAATTGAAACAAAAATCAAATGCTTATTTAACCCGTTACTGTTAATATTTCGGAGCAAAACAATAAACAATAAAAGTGCCCTTCATTGGAAGGGTAGAATGCTGTATTTGAGCTGAAACAATAAGCATTGTGAACTACCTCAAACAATTCTTGCCTATAAACAGGGAGAGCGAGCGTCAAAACCGCGAAATGGCCTAGTGTATTCTGGTCTCACAGACGGATCATTGTTTAATACCATATGATGGGGAATATTACACCCCACCGCCTCTGTAATATTTTTCAGACTTGCTTTTGTGTTCATTTTGTCAAGAATATATTCATGCTGGTGTGGGTTGCGTCGACAACCTGCCGTCGACAATTTGCCTGTACAATATTTCTTCCTCTTATTGCTTCTGGGCGATATCCCTCTAAGAAAAGGGGTGGAAAGGGGGACGAAATTATCTTTTCGAAACAACAACAGCAGCAGCGACAACAACAATCATCATACTAATCATAATAATACTTGTGTCTTTATTCATTATGATTTACAATATGAAAAAAAATATATATGTTCACGTTATTTACGTTATTTAATAATAATATAATAATAATAATAATTCTCACCCTCACAATACTCCAAACTAGGAGTACCCCAGAAGCAACCACGTGCTTGGGCGGATTTACCGTGCTTTTTCATTTCACTTAAGCATCACTTTGATGACAAGAAATCTGCTAATAGTATTGCATCGAGGAAGTACAGGGAGAGGATTAAGGATGGAGAACCTGTGGTCGTTTGTCTAATAGATGTTTTACAAGCTTTTATCTAATTTAAGTTTAAAGCCTGTGGTATACTCATCATCTGTTTGACAGACCGGGGGATATTATAAAAATCTTGACAGACATATTATGTATATGTTGCAGACCGTATATGTAAAACAGGCCGTACACAAAAGGAATAGTCCATATATGAACGGGCTGAAGATATTAGTCCATATGTATAAGAAGCTTCTCCTTCAACAAACGGTCTAGTCGGTTTGTAAAAGGACTAGTCCATTTATATATGGTCTATCTGCAACTGGACACAGAGAGATTTAAACAAAGACAGAATGTATGTGCAATGTTTTCCAGGCGGTTTTGACCTCCGCTATTTGTGAATTATCCTTCCTTTTTCATATAGACCCATCAAAGAAAGACATTATTTTGAAGGAAAAAAGTAATTATTTAGTATAGTGTATAAGGTCTAGACTTTTTCTGCAAAATACGTACTAAAAATAAGGCATATTCTTCTTGAATGGGCCTATATAGGAAAGAAGGGTAATTCACCGCGATTGCACATACAGTTTGAATGTCAATAGTCCGTATGTTAACTGTCTAGTCCGTATATGAAATACCATGTCATTGACATACGGTCTGAGACACTTAGGCCGTATGGATACGACCTAGACCATATACATACGGTCTATTTTCATATATGGCCTGTAACATATACATATAAGAATGAATGTTTGAACCGGGACGTAGAGTGTTTGGGAACCAAGTAAAGGGTGTAGTGCCTTGTAGAATGACTGTGGAATAATGACTGTGTTATTAATTTGTCACAGAGTTAAGACGAATACTGCAGTTTAGTCACTATAAACGCAAAAATGCAACCGAAACCTCTCATCTAGTTTTAGCCCTTGACTTTCACGTAATTTATCCGAGATGTGATTAAACTTACGTTGAAACAAAATCGAATACATGATTTTTTTTAAGATGTGTTTGTTACTTTTTATTAGGGCTGGCCAGTAAATGCTATCACAGTATGATAATAAGGATAGAATTAATAAGTAACAAAGTCTGAGTAATTTGTAATTTGTAAGTGTAAGCCGTGATATATTTTCTGGGTCTAGGAAACAACATAACCTGAGTCTTATGCTCGTGGAAAAAAAGAGACTAAGTTCTAAATCAACATGTATTTCAGCTTCAGCTTCGCATGAACACTATCGAGATCGAAGGATAAGTAAAGTTGTGGATAATCCGCGTAGAGGTGCAGGTTGCAAAACCTTAAGTTAGCATGGAAGTATATACGAGTACAGTGACCAATTTTGACGGACCATCGTCCACTTGTATATTTAGTTGGGATGACTAATCCATCAAGTAGATTAACTAAATTTAGATTAACTTTGGAAGAATACGATTTTACGATAAGTCATATTAAGGGCTCAGATAATGTGGCAGCGGATGCTTTATCGCGTATAAAAATTAATTGAACTGAAAGATATGAGTGAATGTACTAAGTCCAGCCAAATTAAAACAGAAGGTGTCCAAGGAGCAGAAGTCATTAAGTTCTACCAAGGAAAGGGTTGATCAGTTAGTTGATGACTCTGGACTTGCAGAAAAATTAGTGCGACCTGCTCATATAGTATCGGAAATAAAAAAAACAAAACTGACTATGGGACTATATTATGCATGTCAAAGTGTTTTGGGCCCTATTTTGTGTTTCAGGATATGCATAGTATAGCCTTATAGTTTTTCGAAGGAAAATAAAATGAAATACTATTTGTTGCGTGTCGGTCACTGTGTAAGGAGGAGCAGCGGACCGAAGATGCTAATCTGTGGTACTCCATTGGCCTTTTCTCTAAATTGAAAGTACTTGTATCTACTCAAAACAACCCTTTGAAATCTACGCTCCAAATAATTTTGAAAAAGATGACCGCTCTATCACTCAGTCCAAGGAAATTAAATAATAGCCGATGATCTAAAGTATCCAATATCTTGCTGAATTCTAGAAGAATGAAGCATATTGTATTACCCTTGTCATTCGTTTGATATATAGGGAGTTTCCTAAGTACGTGTAGAAAATGCCGAAGGTTAATCCTTAGACCAAAATATTACTATTGAGCTTAACAACTATCTACTGGTCAAATCTCAACAATTACTGAGATATAGGGCGTTGTATTTCGTATTTTAAAATGGAATTATGGCCGTTTCTATCAAAATAATTAAGCTGCTGAACTGAAATTTGGCAATTCTGTGTTTATGAGGATGGAGAATAAGTTGAAAATGTCAATTTATACGTATTTCTCAGAGGGCGTCACTTGCGCTATTTTGGAATCATGCTTTTATTCGCTATTTTTGACGTTATCTTTTTGGTCTTGCAGGTTAATTATTTTAGTGCACCTTTTAATTCTTCAACAAAAGTTTTCTCTTGTTTTATAACAATAAAATAAACCGTTAGCGTTGAAATTGGAAAAATGTGCCCCAAAACATCTGTTGACTCCATGGACCCCATGGACAAACCATATACTATACAGAGACACTTCTTCCTCTCAATTTCTGGATAATGTTATTAACATGCCAGACCAACCTAGTTCACCAAAGAAAGTTAAACTGGGTGAAAAAATTAGGTATTTGACAAAAAGAAACAAATAAAATCTATCTCGTCTGTCAGTATTAAAAGCAAAAATCATTGAAAACTTGAAGCAGGGAACTTTCAACGTTATTTTTTTGTCTATCGTTTTATCAAAAGCCGTTAAAATTTGGGTGTTAATGCAAGTGAAGGGGAAAAGGCGGACATGGTATGAAAATGAAAAAATGCAATATCATTGTATTACAAGTTGCCATGTGCTTACTTATTTATAAAAAAGTCTTATTTGATTTTTGATGAAATGTCCACCAAATACAATCTCCATAAGTCCCCGAAATTGGATAGAGTAGAAGGATTCGAAGACTCAGGCCCAAAAAGCCGATACTCTAAATGTGCCAGAGCCGTGCTCGTTTTTGACATCCGGGGACTATACACCAACTGGAAGCTTCCCTTGGCATATTTTTTCACCCGCAATGCCGTTAAAAAAATTTTTAAAAGATTATTTTTATTTATTATTTAAGAAGAAGAAGATATGTTTCTTACCAAAAACTCGATCTATGACGTCACACACTCAGGCCGATTCTAACTAAGATGTTCTATGCGTTGCGGTATTTTGAGGAGTTTTACAGCCAATTTTTTTTATTTGCCAGATTATTTATTAACACATACCATAAGAAACTGAAAAATGTTACGTACAACAGAATATAAATCATTCGAAACAATTAAATTCAACAATTATTAAAGGTGATAATATGTAGAAACAAACGTAATAAGCTCAATGAAAATAAAAAAATACGTACACGTACACAAGTAGGTACGTAGAAATAAATACAGGGTGAGTCCGAAATAACTGGCATCTTTTTTTGGGTAATAGAGATGGTCATTCTGAACCACATTTCTTAATAAATTTTTTCCTAGCGCCTAGATTTTTCTATAATTCATCCCCTCAAAATCCCCCCTCTATGAAAACACGGCACTGGCGCCCTGCCAACAACCGAGTAGAAAATGGTAAATCAACAACTAGTATAGTATTTTGAAACCGAGTTTATGCTATTCTATCCGCTGTGTATGAAATAAATGTTGGTAAATTTTAAAAATAATCGTAAAATAAACCCTTTTTAACAACAATACAGTACTATTGCAGTCGCAAGAAAGGAAAATCTCATAGCATCATCAACGGAAAAAATTTAAATGTCGCATAACCTTCAAAAATTCGAACAATAACAAGAATGACCATAATTTATTATTATTAGCTATTAACTACAGTTTACTTACATTATTTATTCCATACCCGTAGAACAAGAACATAACAGAGAGCGCCGATCGGGCGTACAAAACTAGCAAATCACAATCACATAAAAGTGAATTCCGAACAATCCGAAGGCACGACCCGACGGCACGATTTGTTAACGCGTTTATTTCGTTTTATTTTCTTAAAATTGAAATAATAAATCGCAGACATGACCAACAAAACAGGATAATGATAAACACAGAACGACAGAACTGTCAAATACTCGGGCAACCGGGACAACCGGGGCACTTCTTCTTCTTCCAATCAAAATGAAGACGATTGTCCGTTTGGCGTCAGTGCCGTGTCTTCATAGAGTGGGTAAATTAGAGAAAAATTTCGGCGACAGGAAAAATTTATGAAGAAAAGTTGTTCAGAATGACCATCTCTCTTACCCAAAAAAGGGTGCCAGTTATTTCAGACTCACCCTGTATAATATAATGAATGAAAATAAGAAATATCACTTACTGGCTAATTTGTTTGGTTTCTCTCAGCCTTTTGCGCCATTATGCTATCATTTTGAATCTTTCGAAAATTATCGAGATGATAGGATACATCGCAAGAACAATTATTTCCTTCTGCTAAGAACGACATATTTGCAGAATTTTGAGACAAATTTCCGGTAGTTTAACAAATCTGTAATTACGTATTGCCCCTGTTTTTTTAATTAAATGATGATATACGGCCTGAATACAATGGGGAACTTGAACAATTTTTTTTAGTTCTTTAATATATTTGCCTATCTATAGTAAGAGCACATACAAAATATTAGCCGTCAAATCGCAATATTTAATTTGCAATAAATGATTAAAGTTGTGACCGCGAGCTATTCATTTGAAACGATACGAAAAGCGCGGGAATGGTCGTGACGTCAAATAGCTCGATCGATCTTAAGGCAGTGACAGGAATGACAGCTACACAGAATTAGAGAAGATGAGAATGGAAATTGCATGTTAAAATAAACAGTTCGGCGAGCCATTTACAGAGGGCTCTGATGTAGGTCTCGGTACGTGGGATTTCATTTGCTGCCAGAAACGTGACACTTGCTGCTCAGGACAAAAATTTAGTACGCTTACGCATCTCGCAATGTAAATAACTATTTAATTCAGCACACACTTTTCAAACGTTATCAACAATATCAAGACGGACAGACAAGGACAGGACGTTCTCGTTTGGTCTTTCTAAACAAAGCTTGCGCGGTGCTGTAGTTTGTTTACATGTGCCGCCCATATTAGTTCATACATGGTGGTGGCGCCTCGAGCTACTTGACGTCACAACCAAGGAGGGCGCGTTACAAGAATGATTTGAATTATACAGTTTTTAATTGCTTATATTTGTTACATAAAAATAAAAAAATGAGTTTTTTTGTGAACTGTGGTTCATTTAATGGCAATAAATTACGTTCGAAAGTAATATTTTTCGAATTTAATTTTTGTGCAAGTTTCCCATTGCGCTAAACACTATATAAGAAAGGATAACTGAAAATGAGGATTTGTAGCTGTATATGAACGAATACCGTGCCGTAAAGCCGCGTGCCTCGGTGCGCCTCGACTGAGAACTGAGAGCGTGAACGAGGCGTTTGGGATGGCCTGACAGTGTGACGTTGTAGCGGAGGGGATGGCTGCAGGCCTCCTATCCCGTGTGCCTCGACTGTGCCTTAACAGTCTGCCTTTAGAAAAATAAAAGAAAACTTGAATTTTGACGCCCTGTATATCGAAAACCTTTAGGATTTAGGAATACTATTCATTTAAAAATACTTACTTTGAGGTTTTCTATTGATTCCTAAAGTTTTGTCACTAAAGGGGAGGAAAATATCGTTTGCATTTTTATTGCATTGCCTATACTTGTTTATACGAAGACGTAGAAGGGCCACTCAATCAAAATATATATTTTTTAAAGTTCATTCTGACTTACTCTCTCAGAATTCCCACTTACTTACTCGGAATTAAATAATTTTGACTTACTATCTCAGAATTCTGACTTATTAACTCGGAATTAAATAATTCTGACTTACTATCTTAGAATTCCGACTTACTAACTCGGAATTAAAAAATTATGCGTCAAAGGTCATATATATCTTATACACCTACATTTATAAACAGCGTAGCAGTGTTCACAGCCGTGGAGGAAACACGGACTGCGGGTTTTCGGTGTCGACTTCGCAAACCGTTTGAGAGAAACACAACACATGCACAACAAATAATGTCCGTTGAAAATTTTATGTCTGCGTGACGAGTATTTTCGGTAACTGACACTTGGCGATTTCGGAAAAATATTATAAAACTTTTTGTAAAACTCGTTTCCAGCCGTTTTCGGGGATTCCTCATTTAACGCCGGAAACCACATCCAAAATCGAGTGGTCGAATTTTCGAAAAAGTTATTAGGCGACATTAGATTGATTCCGCGGGTCGATTTATGTAGGGAAAGTACAGTTTCCTCAAAGAATTCCCTAAACAATTTTTAAATTAAAGGTTTTCAAATCAAATACTATTTATTTATTATTACACTCTATTATGTTTAAGTATATACAGTAATAGAATCAAGATTGATGATAACACTAGTTGAGTATACTAATATAGGTATTTCTTAAATATCTATTAAAAAATATATTTATTATATACACTTGTCAAGACGAGGCACCTTTGTTTCATAAAGCTATATACAATGTAGATAGATTCGTACTAACATTAAAAGCAATTAAATGAGAGATCAAATCTAATATTATAAGAGAAAATGCAAAAAATAAGTGCTACAGTTTTCCACATTGAGATTCAGTTACTTAGCAAAATACACGTGGTGTCCAACTTTTATTACTCCAGTGCATCTCACTTCACAATTAATTCCCATTACTGACAAACCATTTGGCCGTTGCTCACCATGTACCTCAAATGTGCACTCACCGTCTATCTTACAATAGTCAATAGTAAATCTGGCAGCCCTGGGCGACTTTGAACCCACAGCCATCGCCATTAGCGAATGGCTAGAGTCGCTCGTCAAAAGGCGGATAGGAAGTTCCAGGAATAACACCAAACCGCCTGTAGCGACCACTGGGGCCCCTGCGCCCTATGGCCGAATGTGTAAAGTTCGCGGTCCGAAGGCATCAGCATATAAAAGGCCCGAGATTTGTATGTGAAGGATCGGCGAAGGCTGGCCGATATAATCGTGGCAGGCCGCGATATGTTTGAGGCAGAAGCCTTTCTGAAGTGGAATAGGTGGAGGCGCTGTTCGGGGGAATTTACGAGTCCCCCTCTCCGGACGACAAGCAGGAATATACTTCCAAACGGGCGGAGGCCGCGTGCTCCCCTATTACAGAGGAGGACGTGGTTAAAGCCATGAAGGGCTGGTCCAACTCCGCTCCGGGTTTGGACTGCATGACGGTGTTAGAGGCAAAAGGCGGTGCCGCCGCTGCACCGGGATATCACCTTCAACATCCTGGAAGGCCCTGCGTACCACCCTTATCCTCAAGTCTGGCGAACGACGCCGTGCAACTAATTGGCGGCCCATCACTGTTGGCCCCGTTGCACAGAGGCTCCTACACCGAATGTTTGCGCGAAGCTGTTCGCTTAAACCTTAACCAACGTGGTTTTTGTGAAACAGACGGAACCCTTGCTAACATCCTCATTGTCGACGGATTTGTTGGGTCCCGGTTGAAATCTGGCCGGGGTTGTCACGAAACGGTTGGCGACCAGAAGACCAGACCGATAGGGGTGAGACGTGGGGTCAAACAGGGTGACCCGCTTAGCCCACTTCCCTGTAATATCGTAATAGACGAATTGCTGGATGACATTAACGCCCGGTTCAGGGGTTGTACTGTCTGTCCCGGTGTCAAGGTCGCGGCCATGGTGTTTGTGGTTAAGTTTCCCTTCCAACGCGCCCCTCTAAAGCCCGACCAGAAGCCCAATATGCTTCCAACCTACATCATCCCGAAACTGACGTACGGTCTCCAGAACACCAGGGTCACCGGCGCAGTCCTCAAAGAGTGCGACCGCCTGATTCGGACAGCGGTTAAGAGGATGTGGGTCCGTACCCTCTATTGCTTAGCAGGATAAGGCAATCACTGCTTCGGACGAGGGATCACGCGGTGGAGCTCCTTCTCCAATTTTCCTGTTCCGTCAACAGCATATCTAGACTCGATAGACTCGTCGGACCCATCCCTCCCCATCAGAAATGGCGGGAAAAGGTGGCCGATGAACCAATGACGTCGGGGGTGGAATTGGCCAGCCAGGACTCCTCATCGAGATCATGGCTGTCCAAGAAACCCTCTTATTGGACTGGACGGGACTTTGTTAACGCTGTCCACCTATGCGGCAATGTTCTTCCCTGCAAGGGTCTCCCCTCTGTACCATCCCCTGACAGGAGCTGCAGAGGGGAGGTTGTCCGTAGAGGATGAGCTTCATGTCCGCCACGATAACGGAACCCTGTTTAAACCCAATCTGGTAATACATCAGGAGGGTACAGGGTCTGTTATCGTCGACGTGGTGGGTCTGTTGGGACAAGGGGAAAGTACAACTACGCACTCTTTGTGGAGGCCACCGAAAAACGCTGGCCCGGCGGTACGAATTATTTAATTCCGAGTTAGTAAGTCGGAATTCTGTGATAGTAAATTAGAATTATTTAATTTCAGTTAGTAAGTCAGAATTCTGAGATAGTAAGTCAAAATTATTTGTTTCCGAGTTAGTAAGTCGGAATTCTGAGATACTAAGTCGTAATAAACTTAAAAAAAAAATTGGTTCTATGCCTTCGTATGTTTAGGTACTGTTAATATTTAGTAGAAATTTTTTGTGGTCGTACTTGTCCGCTTCAGTTATAAAATCAGCTAATTGATTTTAAAGTGCTGCAAGCGTAAATTCGGAGAAACGAGCTTTCATTTAAATTCGCCCTCAATTTGGCTTAGGAGATTCAAACGTACCTTTGATAGGTTTCGATGATTTTCGATCTAACATTTTGTCAAAATCAAAAAATGTTAAGGAAATTCACGTGCGTATTTCCTTGATTGAAATATTCTGCGTTAAAATGGTGTTTACACAAGAACAAAAAGCATTTATGCTCGAGCAATATTTTAGAAACGGCGGGAAAGTTGACGGACAGTGGACATATTCTGTGGAAGACTGGTATCAGGAATTTCTAGAACAGTTTTGTGGGGACCACAACAACGTTGGATACAACACGTTTAAGTGTTCGTTGTATTGTGCGTTTCTTTTTTCGAGAAACGGGGAGTGTGAAACGAAAGAAGGGAAGTGGCCGACCGAAAGTGCAAACCAAGGAAATGTCAGTCAAGTTATGGAGGAGGCTCCCAGAACATCTGTTTTGTGGCAGCTAGCTATAACATCTGTGGGCACCTCTCATAGTGTTTTAAAAAAATACTTACATCTGAATCCCTACCGCTTAATTTCTTATCAATAAATTCGTGATGTTAATTATCGGCGTAGATCAGAGTTTTGCCCGTGGTTCATAGATAAGTTTGAAGGCAGTAACCACGATATGATTTTCTTCTCCGACGAAGCCACATGCGAATGTGGACTTCTAAAAACCAGAAAACTCTTTTGTCGAAACCTCTCTTCATCACCAGAAAGTTGGTGTTTGGTGTGCTGTTAGTAGAGGAAGAATGGTCGGTCCATTTTTTAATGGGACACTTATTGCTCAAAGATGTAGAGAAGGAATTATAACACCATTTATAATCAGTTTAATGAAGAGGAACTTGGTAGAGTTTATTTTCAACAAGATGGTGCTAGAGCATACGCAAGGCAGGAGAATCGATTATTATTTTTACGGAACATTTTTCAAAATCGTACACCTTGCGATTTATTTTTGTACCCGTAATTAAAGAACACTATCTTCCAAGTTCGTATAAACAACTTAGATCAACTGCAGGAGACTGTTTCCGAAAAAATCAATGAAATAAATGCTAAACCTCATGTTCTTGAACATGTTTTTAATTCTGTTCGAAAAATGTGTCATATATACAGGGTTATTGGTAATTCGCTACATTCCTTTAGATATGTGATAGGAGAGGAGGTAAGGAGTAAATTTAATCCTATATGCATCATGCAAAACTCATTTTTTTTTTAAATATTTGTGATTTTTTTTTTAATTTTCTTATGATCTAAA
Source organism: Pseudeuparius sepicola (assembly GCA_963920635.1). Taxonomy (NCBI): domain Eukaryota; kingdom Metazoa; phylum Arthropoda; class Insecta; order Coleoptera; family Anthribidae; genus Pseudeuparius; species Pseudeuparius sepicola. The sequence goes on from OY987305.1 coordinate 29,308,688, forward strand.
TGTTTCCGGACTTTTTTCATTCCAAACATGCTGGGCAAGTAGTCCAGTTTAAAAGTTGAAAAAAAAAATTCTGTAGATTTTTTTGTCTACTAAGAAAAATTGAAATATCTCAAAAACTATTGAGTTTTGCATGATGCATATTAGTATAAAATTTACTCCTTACCTCCTCCCCTATCACATCTCCAAAGGAATGTATCGAATTACCAATAACCTATATATATATATAAGAAAAGGTGATAATAGGCAAACACTCAAAGTTAACAAAAAGAAAAACTAGTAACCGCATACACGTGTTTCATGCTATTTGGCAATCATCAGTACGGTGTAACATTAACCAAATCAAAAGATAGGCATGATTTGGGAAGCAACAAATGAAGTCCAGGCAGGAGCCAACAGCACATTTGCAGCTTCAGTCAGCACATCCCCTATTTTGGGGCTTTAGCAGCCTCCGTGGCGATGTTAGTACAAGCCTACCGCTTTCAAACATTTTACAGATCGACTCTACATTCAAAATAAGGAAAAAATACCAATTGGACAATGGTCAAAACAGCATTGGTTTTCTTGAAATAAGGTGTTCAAATTTTGTTAAATTCAATCCTTTCCATTTTCCATAGGAATTTTTTTATCAGTTTAAATGGTACAGTCGATGTCTAACGTTTGAAAGCGGTAGGTAAAAATTTTATGTTTCGAATGTTGAAGTTAACAGGTGTTTTGGGTCACGTTTTGCCAATTTTAACGCAAACGGTTGATTTTATCGTTATGAAATAAGAGTACACTTTTGTTGCAAAATGAAAATATATACTGAAATGATGGACCTGCAAGACCAAAAAGATAACCTCTAAAAAGGTTGAGCAAAAAAAATTAATAGGGGTGGTTAGTTTTTAACCCTTTTTTAGGTACTGTGTAAATGAATAAACTACCCTAAGGCGTCTTCCAGTAAGTAGATGACACATACCAAATTTCAAATTTTTAAGTAGCACCGTTATTGAGATATAAATTAAAAAATACTTTTGGATCACCCTGTAGATCCGAATAACTTGGCAAGGAAAGCCCAAATCGAAAAATTTTATATGAAAGACCCCCCTTAAAAACACCTGCCGAACACCACTTTAAAGTATTTACTATACATTCTGACTCACCCTGTATACAGTGTCCTCCAAAAAGTTCGCAGCATAGGGGCGAAATTTTTAATTAATGGTTTATTTTGAAATTTAATTTTGGGGTTACCTTGTGCTTGAAAAAATATGAAAAATGACCTACTCAAACGTGGTCATGTGATTTTCGCTATATGTCAAAAGTGACATTTAAAAAAATATATCGCCAAAAATGGATTTATTTGTTAAAATATCAAAAAGTTTTACTTGAAAAAGTTGTTCCTTTTTCAATTTTACGTAAGTGTACCAAATTTGAACGCTCTAATAAAAGATTTAGGTTTTTGCCTATTTTTAATAATAATTATTATGAAATTTCTGAAAATTTTAAAAACTTGTAACTTCGTAAAAACTTTTTTATATCACTAGCTTTATCATTCTATTAACTTTTTACTACTAATTACCGATAAGAATAGGTATTTAAAGAAAATTATGTTAACGCTTTAAAATTCTGTTATGTTTGCTGGAAAGTTGATGTACCGTCTAGCATTTAGGGTATAAATTTAGTTACATTACGTTTTCCAATTCTAAATTGATGCCAAAATAATAATAAATTAAATTATCATCAAACTATTTTACGTATCTAAGCAAAATTCTTGACTTTTATGGAACAAATAATTATTACGTTTCAGATTAATTTCGCATTAATCGATATTGATGAGTAGGCCATGGAGAGAATTAAAGCAAATATTTTTATTTGATAGTTTAATTAATACTCTTGAAACGGAGAATGGTAAAAACAATTGCTTCAATTCTCTTCATGGCTTACTCATCAATATCCATTAATGCGAAATTAAACTTAAATAGTTGTACTGGATAACAAGGTTAGGACTATGCATAAGCAACAAAAAAATTTGAATTTAATTGAGCCTTGAAGAAGTCGTAATATAACGACGAAACGTCGGCAAAATTTAGACCAGTTTTTTGTTGCTTATGCATAGTCCTAACCTTGTTATCCAGTACAACTATTAAAGATACTAAGGACGTGAAAACTTTATTTATTATGGATTAAACTTAAAGGTAATAATAATTATTTGTTATATTATGTTATGGTATTATTATTTTGGCATCAATTTAGAACTGGAAAACGTAATGTAACTAAATGTATAGCCTAAATGCTAGACGGTACATCAACTTTGCAGTAAACATAACAGAATTTTAAAACGTTAATATCATTTTTTTTAAATACCTATTCTTCTCGGTAATTAGTAATAAAAAGTTAATAGAATGATAAAGCTAGTGATATAAAAAAGTTTTTACGAAGTTACAAATTTTTAAAATTTTCAGAAATTTCATAATTATTTAAAATTGGCAAAAAACTAAATCTTTTAGTAGAGCATTCAAATTTGGTACACTTACGTAGAATTGAAAATGAAACAACTTTTTCAAGTAATAGATATATATTATACATAGTCTACTTCAAAACTTCCTTAAAGGCTAGTGGATTCTGTTAGTAGCATATTCCCTTGGTGCATGTAGCCGCTTTGATTGCAATAGTGGGCAACCCAAATATCAAAGATCTTGCTATGGACTTTGGTAGTCTGTTGGGCCTTTGCAGGGGATCGTTACAATTATGCTGAAATTTAATCATTCGTGTAGGCGATTATTTCACGGTCGATGATCACAGAACTCGTCGCTTGGAATGTCCCGACCAGAGTTGGGATTAACGCAATGTAAATTGTTGACGAATCCGGGCTGAAAAAAATCACGATCAAAGTAAATGCAGTCCATTGTTCGTTGGTTTATTGGAGAATCATGTGTGAATCTGTACTGCCTTTGACGGCCGCATTATTTGGTTACAAGCCCCGCAATATTGCCATACTACCATGTAGCTTGTTCTATCTCGGAAACTCATTATATATGGATGCAGAAATGCAGAATTTTTTATGTTAGTAATGCAAAATAAATCAAAATTAAAAACTGTAGCCACTAGAATCATTCACGTCGCGTACTTTTTGCTTTATATTTAAAATAGTTTTTCACCTATTCCAAAACATATAAGAACTTATCTCATATTTTTAATGAATAAAATTTAAAATTATTCCTCCCAAAGTTAAAGTTGGTACCACTTTTAGGTGCAATATTTTAGTTATAAAACTGTTTCTTGAGATTGATTGCATCTGCACAACCGTGTCATATTAGAGAGTTAAAGCAAAGCCGTAAACGTAGACGTAGTGTGGAAACACCCAACTTGTGCCGAGTGATTACAATATACGTCAACCACAAATAAGCAACTAGAAATTGCATTTTAAAAATATGTCAAACGTTTAAGAACTTATTTTGAGCGATATTGAGAGGAACAAAAAACGTCCAACAAAGGGATATAAATAACCTTCAAGCACAGAATAGCCACCGTAACAGAAGCCGCCTTAGCATTACGCCTGTAAGAATAGTTACAATGTATGAACTAGATGGCGCTGGCAGGCGCTTATCCCATTTATTTAAATTCACCGCAATTTGCCCGCCGTCCGCACATTTTGTTCCGATAGCAGTCCCCGCCCATCTGCTAGCCGTGTTGCCGGATCTACTCAACGCTCGTTTAATAACCTTGATCTAGGTCGTATCGAATCATAGCGAACGGTTGAAGCAATGTATTTTATTGGGGATAATTTTCAAATTCTTATTGTAGATATTGAGCTGGCACGGCAAAGCGAGATAGCGCCAAAATGCATTAATTTTCAATTAATTCATAGTATTGATTTGAATCAACATTTGGTTCGTTTTTATATAGGAATGTGAGTTTTAGGACTGAGGAACTAAATTTCACAATATTTCAATGAAATCTGGTGATCGGGAAGGACACTATAATAAAGAAAAAAATGTGGACTACTTATACTTATATATTGTGACAATGTTCTTGGAATGAGACAAATTCATTTTCTTCCTCAATCAACGATATTTTTGTTACCATTATCGGTATCGAAGATGTGATTTGTACCTAAGTAGGTATACTTAATCAGGATTCATTTATTATTTGGTGATACAAGATACATGCATATTTGAGTAAAGACTCTATATAATATTTCGCTACCAACAAATGAAACATATTTGTACAGGGTGTGCCATTTGTTTTATTTTGACTAGTATTTCGCGAAATATGGACGGATTTTGAGTATTTAAAAAATAATTCAATGGAGACAAAAATCAGGGATGCAATCACGGTACAGCCCTGAACATTATTGATTTGTGTGAAATATTGGAATTCACCATTAATTGTGAAAGTATAATACAAAGGTCTTTTTAAAAAAGGAGGAGGTTATCAATTCGGTTGAATTTATTTATGCTTGTTAACTCAGAACTCCGTCATTTATAAACCGATTTGGACAATTCTTTTTTCTTTGAAAGGGTATACCTACAGAATGGTCCCATTTAAATTTGAAGAAAAAATTCCACCCCTAAGGGTGGACAAATAGGGGATGAAATTTCATATTGGACCGATTTCGATGATTCCTTTTTTATTAGAAAAGGAGTACCTTAGAGGTAGCCCCATTTAAATTTGAAGAAAAAATTCCACTCCTAAGGGTGGAAAAATAGGGGATGAAATTTCATATTGGACCGATTTCGATGATTCTTATTTTATTAGAAAGGGGTGGTTACATTTAAATTTGAAGAGAAATTAAATTTTAAGAGAAAAATTTCAATCCTAGAGGTGGACAAATAGGGGATGGAATTTAATATTGGACCGATTTCGATAATTCTTAATAATTCACTAAAAATAAGAAAGAAAAAAAAAATAAACAAAAAAATTAAAACCGACTTCAAAAATTTGCCCGTATGCACTCCACTAAAAATTAAAAAAAAAATACTTAACAAAAAAACACCGACTTCACAAACTTGTCCGTATGCGCATTTCAACTAAAATTTTAGAAATATTTTTATTTTTCTAAATTGAGTTATCTTTGGAGTCGGTGACAGTAAGTTATGATGTACGATATGATGATGATATGTATTCATATCTAAATAGATTTAAATTTCTTGCATTGACTGTCAACAAAATATTTATAAAATTTTAGTTGAAATGTGCATACGGGCAAATTTGTGAAGTCGGTGTTTTTTTTGTTATTTTTTTTTTAATTTTTAGTGGAGTGTGCATACGGGCAAATTTTTGAAGTCGGTTTTAATTTTTGGAGTCTAAAAATAGACCAGATAGACCATAAAATACGTATAGATAGTTTGTTGCATAAGAAAGTTTAAAATGTTTTGTAAGTTAAATATTTAGAGTCAAGTAAATTACTGGAGAGGAATGTGCATCATCTCGTAAGGGAGGAGATGCCACTTTTATCCAGTGAATTATACGTATGCGCAGGTTTAATATGATATCGTTTTTCCGATAGGATGGGGAGGGTCAAAAGAGGCAAAATTTTTTTGTTTATTCCATATTCCATACCTATGAAAAAGTGTCATATATAGTAAAATAATACCATATCGTCTGATTTATGAGTTCTAAGTTTTTGGGGTTGAGGAACTACAAATTTCACCATATTTCAAGGGAATGCGGAAATTGGGAAATAATATACCTACAGAGAATGCGAATTTTTTGTATGGTATATATTCTATTTTTTTATATTTTTTGCCACTAAAACTATACTTCGGTAATTAATAAATAAAGTAATAAGTACACAAAATAATGACATTATTCTACTAAAAGCGTTTACAATAAATCGAATGGAACTAATAAGTTAAAAATAAATGTAGGTTTGATATTTTGGAGAGGGTAATAAACAATTACTATAAACAAATAAGTCGTAAGTACAAAATGAAAACTGAAATATCATATCATATACTCATATCAAATATAAAATTAATCCGAAACTTACTTACCAATACGTTATCAGTCTATGTAAACAAAATCATATTGCAAAAGGAAAATGTTAATAGATTTAAGTTTAGTACACAGGGATCTCAAACAACATTAAGGAATGGAAAAAATGAAAGGCAACCTTATTTGCTTTAGGCTCAATTTCATAATCAAGCTAAATATACGTACTTTAATATTAAAGAAGCTTTTATAATAGTCGAAATATTGTTTTCAATATTGTTGCAAAAGTTTATTTAATTTTAAAGAGCACTATTGTTGATTGTGAAATTGGGCCTTAATAAAAGAATTTATTAAGTGAAAATAACCGCCATAATCAACGATGAAAAGAGAATTTTTATTAAAAAATATGGAAGATTAATGTTTTTTGTTTCTCGCTCCGTTCCGTTGTCCTATATAAGTACTTTTTAATCATACTAAACCCCACCTGGTATTAGTAGTGAAAAGAGATGAAGGAGACAGAGAAGATAGATATTGTAGCAAAAACAAGTGACTGCATGCCCGCCTAATATACCTAATATCACCAATATTTGCATGGGTTACACTGTTCGACAACTGGCCACTTGAGCAGCAAAATGCGGCGTCTCATAATTTCACAGAATATACTATTGCGAAATGGTTGTAATCGATATGGCTTTTTAGAGACCTTTTGACAATATTATATGGTGCATTAACCTTTACGTCGTATTTACCTTAAAAAAGCTTAAAAGTGAAATATTATGTTGCTTGTAGAATATGTATATTCTTGAAAACTGCGTGACGCTTATGTCCTATATTCTTTTTGTGAAGCCAATAATTAGAGTTTTTTATGCTGTTTCAAGTGATTTTAGAAATACTATACGTATATAATATTTTTGTTTTAAAAACAAATTATAAAATATTTGTGGAACTCAAAGATACCTACACCTACACCCTGTATATTGAACAGTAAAGGTGATTTATAAAGTACTAGCTGACGCGACAGACGTTGTCCTGTATGAATATTCAATTCGAACTGGAATAAATAAAAAAAACATAGTGTTTATTGTAATGCTTTTTTATACATAAAATTCTTAGTTTTGTTTTCTGGCGCATAAATAAATATTGTTGAAGATTTTCCGACGCGGGAGGCGACATACAACTGGTGTACAATAAACACTATGTTTTGGCTATTCATAGTTAAGACAGGACAACGTCTGTCGGTCACTACCATAACTTGAGAACTACTTCATTAATCTTTTTTTAAGTTGTCTGAAATTTTCCAGTTTTCTGCGCAGTTTTCTTAATTTTTCTTTCCGTAAAAACCTTCTATAAGGCTTTAGAAGACTTATTAAAAAAAGATAAATGGAATCGGTAAAGCCGTTCTCAAGTTATGTCGTGACCAAGGGAAATAGGGATTCATTTTTATATACAGTGTGTCCGTGGACGGAGTCCCCAAGAGGACAAATGGACCAAAAATTTCATTTTTCGACAAAAAGTCATTCTAAGGAATTTTGGATTTTTTTATACAGGGTGCCCAAAAATACAAAAACATGAAATACCATCAAGAATAAACTACATTTATTTTTAAAAATATCGAAAACTTTTACTTAGAAAAGTTATTTAGAATTAAAAGACGTGTCCGATTGTAAATTTTCAAGCAATTCGGATGACTTTGATTTTTTTGTTTTTTTTACCTATTTAAATCAAAGTCGGCCGATTTGCTTGAAAAGTTACAAAAAGTAAAAGTTTTTGATATTTTTAAAAATAAAGGTAGTTTATTCATAATGGTATTTCATGTTTTTCTATTTTTTGGGCATTCTGTAAAAAAAAATCAAAAATTCCCTCCGTAGACCATATTTTTTCGAGAAGCAGAAACTTTTATCAAGAATGACTTTTTGTCGAGAATTGAAATTTTTGGTCCATTTGTCCTCTTGGGGACTCCATCCGCGAACACACTGTATATAGCGGTTTTTTACTATCATACATAGCCCACCATATGAGTAAGTTTTTTTTTTTTAATAGAAAAAGTTACAAACAACAAGAGTGCAACCGTTTTACAAATTTTTTACATTTTTAATTTTTTGTTTGAAGTTTTTGGAATGGGGATGTGCCCATTTACAGAATTTATAAAGACATACTGTTACTAGTTTCTCAATTAAAAAATTCTTGTGAGTTTTACATTCTTCATTCTCATTAGAATTATTGATCCACTGTAAGCTGTTCTCAATAATAACATTAGTTATCTTAAATCTAACACCCTCTTCGTGTTTGTAATTATCAAAACAGGATTTAAATAATATCATTGCGTTTTTTACCACAGCTGCAACTGCATTTTCAGGTACACACAGCGATATCGCCTTTGCATTGTAATTTTTATGTAGCAGAAATAATTGTTTTTCGTCATTGAGCAAACCAGTAGTCGTCAGTTTTTCTTTGCAAACGGGACAATTATATTTATCTAGAACTTTTTTGATCAAATATCCTGCAAAATATGTTGTCGCACAGTTTTCGAGGGTAGTTTCATTAAATTTACAGTTTATATTTTCTTCAATATTTATTGCGGTATTTGCAGGTTCGGGATTGGTAGCAGTGACTTCCATGTTTTCCGATTCGTTAAGTGATACAATTTCACTTGAATTTGACATATTAAAAATAAAAGAGAGATTTTCATCACAATCGGTAAGACAATTTGAATATTTTGATGGCTTTAGCAAATTTGTGATAGTCTGAATCCGAAAGGCCAATCTAAATGATTTTGGAGTCGGATTCAGACACCACCCACCTCGCTGTCTAACAGTGGAGAAAAAATTTTCTAAAACGTCCTGATTAAGTCGGTTTGTTAGAAGAAATGCAGGATTTTCTTCTTCGAATAACATAATAATGGCAGAAATTGACAAAACTATTCCCTCAAAGCATGGGGGTCTGCTAAATTTCTTTCTATTCGAATTATTTTTGGTCATAGATTTAAAAAGTTCCCTGCCCTTGCGTAGTGTTTCCATTACTAAAGGAGTTTTTTCGCTTAAGGCGCAATTATATGGATTTTTAGAAAAGCGTGTCCTACTATTTAAACAGTCAAATAAGTTATTGAGAATTTCAACGAATTCAGCCATATCTTTGCCTTTCTGGGAGTCTATTTGTCCAGTTTCTGCGCAAGTGTTTATTACAGCTGCCATTGTGTGGGAAAAAATTTGTAGGGCTAAAGAACAAGACATTTTTTCAAATTCGTTCGGCCGAATATGACGATCGGTAATTTTAGTTAACGCTCTCGCCGAATTTGAGTTCTTGTCCACCATGTAAGTATCTTCTATAATTTTAAATGAAAATACTTTGTGATCTAAGTGAAAATCTCCTGTTAGTAAATTATTTCTTACGCTTTTAAATAAGTGCGGAATATCATACATGGTAAAAATTTTGAACTCTTTATATTGGAAATATGGTCTGTCGTTTGACACCCCCAGTAAACTTAACGCCCCTCTATTATTTGTTCCTTGGTCACAGACTAATGTTTTTGGTAAGAAACCTATCTTGAATAAGTTCTTCAATATAAAAACAATGAGATCTTTTAAAATTTCTTTTTTAACGGCATTGCGAGTGAAGAAATATGCCAAGGGAAGCTTCCAGTTGGAGTATAGTCCCCGGATGTAAAAAACGAGCGCGCCTGTAGCAGGTTTAGAGGATCGGCCTGTTGGGCCTAAGTCTTCGAATCCTTCTACTATATCCAATTTCGGGGAATATTGAAGATTCTCTTTGGTGGACATTTCATCAAAAATCAAAGAACACTTTTTTTCTTGATTTGTCATGCTCTTCGCCTTCATTTCCAAGTGTTCTAAGATAGTGTCATCTATGCCAGCTTTAAAGGTACAACGTTGTATCCATTTTTGTATGGTAGCTACAGCTGGCAGAATTATACCCAATTTTTTTAAAAATAAGTAAGCACTTGGCGACTTATAATACAAGGATATTGCAAACTTCTTCTCATTTTCGTACCATGCCCGCCTTTTACCCTTCACTTGCATTAACACCAAAATTTTGGCAGCTTTTGATAAAATGCTAGACAAAAAAATAACGTTGAAGGTTGCCTGCTTAATGTTTCTGATTTTTGCTTTTAATGCCGATAAACGAGATAGATTGTATTTGTTCCTTTTTGTCAAATATGTAATTTTTTCACGCAATTTAACTTTCCTTGGTGAACTGGGTTGGTCTGGCATGTTGATAACTTCATCCAAAAACTGAGAGGAAGAAGTGTGGCTATTCTCAAAACATAATTTCTTACGAGAATGCCCCGTGGAAGAATCCGGCGGTGGTGTCGAAAAAGTTCTTTTCCTATTTAGGTAGGTTTTCTTTGGCGTTAGAACTTTAAGCTCCTCTTCGCTAGAATTGGTTTGATAATTTGTAGGAACTGCGCAGTCTCTAAGGTATCTTTTATTAGGGGTCTTGAAATCGCTTACTGTGAAATGTTTTCCACAAATAAATTTACGATTAAGATCTTCTTCACTTAGTCCAACCAAATGGACATTTCCTGCGAAAGGATAGGTATTAGGCCTTGTGTTGTAAATTAGCAAAGATGTACCCAGAAAAAGAAAACACATAATATGTAAATAACAACAGCAGTTCAAACTCCACGCCACGATTACCAACTTTATTGTAATCTTCAAACAATAAGTCCAATAAGTCCGTACGTCCAGATGAGTTAAGGTAGCTGGTGAGCCACAATAGAAAACGCACAGAAAATGTATCATCTTAGACTCTCACTTTGTGAGAAAGGTCCAATAATTTAAATCGGATTTTTTATTAAGTAGTTAACATTTTGAAAAAAAAAAATTCTGGAATCAGCAAGAAGCGATGCAAACATTAAATACGTTGTTAAAAAATCACCACTCAGGAAAAAGGCCCCTTTCTTATTTTTATAATAAACGGACAAATCTATTACCAATGCGGAATCGTAACTGTCACGGTAAACATGGTGAACCATTTCTATCGTCCGACCCGACAACATGTGATAGTATTTTTGAAAATAAATGGGGCCTTCAGTACAACGTTTTCTCCAGAAATGCTTCGTTTCCACGTTACGGGGGGCGTTAAAGTTTTTCTAAAAGAATATTATTTTATTTCATAATTTCTAAACCAGTAAAAGGTATTTTAATCATATTATGATGCAAGGTCGACTCACTAAATTTAAAAAAATGTAATATGTAATTTTTTGCGTTGTCCTTTAGAATACTTAATTGTAAACTATTTTTTCTTTCCAGACATTTATTGTTTCGCGACAAATTAAATTTTACTTAATTGGCTTGAAATTGCCACTAAGCATTTTTTTATTTAGTGAGTCGATTATCCGTGTCTCCACCACTGGTCGCATAACGTACTTTACCTCGTGATATGGAAATCTGTTCAGGTAGGTATACCGTCTACCAAATTTGGTTAAAATACATTTTCTGGTTTAGAAATTATAAAATAAAACAATAATTTTTTAGAAAAAACTTTAACATCCTGTAACGGAAACGAGGCCTTTCTGGAGAAAACGTTATACAAGAAACCATTTATTTTCAATAAAAAAAATTTAACAAAAAAATTAAAACCGACTTCAAAAATTTGCCCGTATGTACACTCCACTAAAAATTAAAAAAAAATAACAAAAAATAACACTGAATTCACAAATTTGCCCGTATGCACATTTCAACTAAAATTTTAGAAATATTTTTCTTTCTAAATTGAGTTATCTTTGGATTTGGTGACAGTCGATGCAAGGAATTTAAATCTATTTAGATATGAATACATCATATCCTACATACATCATAACTTACTGTCACCGACTCCAAAGATAACTCAATTTAGAAAGAGAAAAATATTTCTAAAATTTTAGTTGAAATGTGCATACGAGCAAATTTGTGAAGTCGGTGTTATTTTTTGTTATTATTTTTTTATTTTTAGTGGAGTGTACATACATACGGGCGAATTTTTGAAGTCGGTTTTAATTTTTTAGTTAAAATTTTTTTATTTCTTATTTTTTAGTGAATTTTTAAGAATTATCGAGATAGGTCCAATATTAAATTCCATCCCCTATTTGTTCACCCTTAGGATTGCAATTTTTCTCTTCAAATTTGAATGTGACCACCCCTAAGGTAACTCCTTTCTAATAAAATAAGAATCATCCAAATCGGTCCAATATGAACTTTTATCCCCTATTTATCTACCTTTAGGGGTGGAATTTTTTCTTTAAATTTAAATGGAATACATCTAAGGTACTCCCTCTCTAATAAAAAAATAATCATCGAAATCGGTTCAATATGAAATTTCATCCCTTATTTGTCCACCCTTATGGGTGGAATTTTTTTTTTCAAATTTAAATGGGGCCACTCCGAGGGCCACTCCTAAAGTAATCCCTTGCTAATAAAAAGAGAATCATCGAAATCGGTCAAATATGAAATTTCATCTCCTATTTTTCCACCCTTAGGGGTGGATTTTTTTCTTCAAATTTAAATGGGACCACCTCTAAGGTACTCCCTTTCTAATAAAAAGAAAATAATCGAAATCGGTCAAATATGAAATTGCATCTCCTATTTTTCTACCCTTAGGCGTGGATTTTTTCTTCAAATTTAAATGGGCCACCTCTAAGCTACTCCCTTTCTAATAAAAAAAGAATCATCGAAATCACTTCAATATAAAATTCCATCCCCTATTTGTCCACCCTTAGGGGTGGATGATTTTTTTCTTCAAATTTAAATGGGACCATTCTGCAGGTATACCCTTTCTAATAAAAAAGAATTGTCATAATCGGTTTATAAATGACGGAGTTCTGAGGTAACAAACATAAAAAAAACATACAACCGACTTGATAACCTCCTCCTTTTTTGAAGTCGGTTAAAAATACCACCGCATACCACATACTTATCTATTATTGTCCAGTCCGAGGACAGAAATGGCTCACCCTGTATATTTTTACATACAATATCTATTATTAGCTATTCTGTGCTATTATCTTATATGCCTATGCACAAATGCTAAAGCAAATTGAAAGCATATTGGCAGTATTGACACTTTTTTCTCAAATTATCAATTCTCAAATTCACCACATTACACCTTCTCTCAACAAACCCCTTTTTTATAATCATGTCAAAAATGTACAAATTTTGTTCGCTGAAAACTACTTTGGCCCGAAAAACTAAATTATAAACGCTTTCATCCACCCAATTCCACCCCTTTCCGTGGAGTGGTTTCGCCCATTCCAATGCTTTAACAAATTCTAAAATTATTTAACGGGTCATGTTTTTTTAACTTTAGTCCTATCGAAAATATTCTCAGTCACTTTCTTCAAAATATTATGTTAAAATTGCTATTTTGCAATTCACTCCATTCCATCGTATCACCCCCTTTTTAAAATTTTGTTGGCTAAAAACAACTGAATTAAAAAAACTAAATAATAAACCCTCCATTTTCATCCATTTCATACATATTTTAAGAATATAACGTGTACCAAATTCAAAAAAGTCAATGCCTCACATACACACACTCACGGGATGATGTGAAAGTATATAAAGACTTTAAAATAATTTTTAATCGTCTATATTTTTCGGAGCCGCAAATAAAGCTGAAATAATAGTAATTCCAATTAGTCACTCTTCCCCTGCACAAACCTGTGTGAATCCCTACGACGTCCACCTGTTTTTGTGCTCATTATCATGTGATAAATATTGGGTGTACGGTGTACCTACCAAAATCTAGACCTATACCACAGAATAGCCACCGTGGCTATTCTGTGCCTATACCGGCACCTTCGACTAATAATAATTCTATTACGTGTTATTATTCATCGACAAAAACAATAATTATTATCGTATGATAAATGTGGGTACACCTTTGAATAATATATTATTCATTTACAAAAACTGCATGCCATTACCACTGTTTTCAATCCACTTCAATCGACGATCTTCTGTTTTTGGAAACCTATACAACTTTACATTGTCTTTTCTGGGAGTTGCCCCACAATTAAAATACTGGCATTTGTTTCCTGCCATGGTAACTTGTAAAAGCCTGCGACATACAACAAATCACACCTTGCTCCTCGACACTGTCACTTATGACAATTACAACACAAAACAAATAGCGAAATAGCTAATAAAATATACCATAATAGGAGCACAGAACAAACGAGCGATCAATTTGCTGTTTTGCCGGTTTCTTTTTACGCAATGTCATACAGTGAGAAACGACAAATTACTACCAAATTTTGCAACTATTTTTACGAGACTCTATAGGTATATAACATAAATAATATGTTGTATTAAATGAGGATGATTACATTTAAATACGATTGTGCCATTATTTCATCTCGCTGAATTTGTTAAATCACAAAGTTATTGCTCGAGGTTTCCCTGTATTGATGTAAAATCCTGGTATTAATCTTAAAGCAGTAAGTTTGGCAACCCTCCATATCCCCGCACCGTCCCCACTCCGTACTCCATGAAAACGAACGTTGAACCGAGCGCCATCTATTAGGCAATAGCCTGAACTACTGCCGACCCCCACTCGTGTGGAGACTCGATTTTCAGAGCAAGTCTCCTTTGCGTTCCTACTGTTTTATATACGTAAGGAGGCTTCTGTTACGGTGGCTATTCTGTGCTTCAAGACATCTTCAGGAGTCGTCTTGGCGTTATGTTTTTAAACACACTTCAACGGTACTCTTGAAACTTGACGCATTCGATCTTTGCAAGCTTTCGTGAATGTGCTACGTCTACGTAATAAATAAAAGTATCAAAAATTCGTGCCTCTATTAAAATAAAAGAAACTTTTTCATTCGTAAAGTTATCCAGTGGTCCGTAAAGTTTTAAAGACATGGGCATTATTAGCATCGTCAAGTCGATACTGTCGTGTTCTTAATGTTATGTCTCCGCACCCGTAGAGTTTGTATTTTTTCTCGACGAGGATTATTGACAACGTGATAAGAACTGAAGTTGGGAAGAACCCTCATTAGTATTTATGAGTAGTATAAATAAATTGGCAATTAATTTGAACTGAGGTATTAGGTAAATTTTGGTTAGACCGTGGACGATGTTTTCTAATTTATGGTCATAAATCCAAAATCATTTTTTCTTTTTGGATATTAAGCTTGCTTTTCCCCAGAAACATGGTTCTTTAAGGCATTTCTTTAAAATTTAATACAAAAATAAATTATATTTTTTAAATTTCCGTTTGGCTAAAGGTGTCGCGAGCAAATTTGGTACACGATAGATACGCATAGGAAAATTGATTATAAATTGTGATAATACCAGATTTTGTAATTAACCAGTGGCGTAGATACGGGTAGTCGGTGTTTTTAATTTAATAAGAAAAATATTCCGGCCCTGTAGGTATATATGTATAAAAAACAAAAATTTTTGATTTTAGTTATAAGTAGACATCTTACGAAAGTTGTGGATGTAAATCATCAAAAAGCGTGCATTTGACTTCACTTCTTCCCTGCAAAGGCAAAAGAGTCTAAGTTGTTGGGACCTGGCCCAAAAAATGTAAAATCCTAATTGTTCGGAACAATGTTTTATTGATAGACTTATATAAAAAAATCTCTTGACAATCCGACCAAGGGGCCATTGATAAGGTAAGACATTCTCTTCTTTCAAAAGAACCATATAGTGCCTATCGTCACCGCATTGCCACAGGAAGCTGCTATTTGGTACGTTGTTGTGGAGATATTCGCTTCTCCATCGCGACCAGAATTGCTGAAACATCTTCTGCAGTTGTTGATAATGGCTCAACCGGTTTACAGGAGTGTCCAATAAATTGATATTAGGTGGGGACGTGAGCATGTCTCCAATAAGAAAATGTGCCGGAGATAATACACCAAGGTCGTTGGGATCGGAACTCAGATGAATTATCGGTCTCGAATTAAGAACGGCTTCTATTTCGACAACCAAAGTATATAATTGTTCAAAAGTTAAATGAACATTCGCGGCTATTCGTTTTAAATGAAATTTTGCGGATTTGACCGCGGCCTCCAATATGCCTCCGAAATGAGGTGATCTGGGAGGGATGAAACTCCAAATATAATTTCGTTGTCTCGCAAATAATTATGGACATTACTTTCATCCTTATATTTTTTAAGGCTCTCAATGTTTCAAGCAATTCATTGCAGGCTCCAATAAAATTGCTACCATTATCTGAATACAGAAATTTACAAATTCCACGACGAGAAATAAAGCGTTTAAGAGCAGCTAAAAACGTTTCTGATGACAGATCACTACATAATTCCAAATGCACTGAGCGAGTAACAAGGCATACGAAGACACAAATATAACACTTTATAATAAGTCTCTTACGTAATTTACCATCTTTGATAAAAAATGACCCTGCCATATCTGTGCTTGTTTTCAAAAACGGTCGTGCGGGAGTTACCTGTAGGATTCACCCTAAAGCAAACCACGCAGTTATGAATTATTTGTCGCACTGTATTCCTGCCATTCAAAATCCAAAATCGTGACCTAACTGCAGCCAAAGTAGCTTGTGCACCTGCATGCAAATGTCTAAGGTGCTCATAATTAACAATCAATTTACATAGTGGATTCTTGTTAGATATTAATAACGGATGCTTCTGATCATACTGTATTTGAGCATTTCTGATTCACCATCCGACACGGACCAAACCAAACTTATCTAAGAATAGATTTAAACTTATTAAACAACTATTACGTGAGATACAACCCGTACGTTTTAAATGTCGAATATCATCGGAAAATGTCTGTTGTTGGGCTACTTTGATAAGGTTTAATAATGCATTTTTATATTCCGAAATCGACAGGGTTTCCACTAGCCCATCATTGGAAGGTTTGGAATTGTTGGAAAACCGAAAACAATAAGCTGTTACACTTTGAAGCTTACTAAGTGAGGAAAATTTATCAAAAATATCATTTTCCCTAACCGATAAAATAGAAAGTTCCACAGTTTTACGTTTTTCCGATATTATTTGTGCATTTTCGGATAACTGTGGAAATTTAGGCCAATGTTCTTCTGGTTTGGATAGCCACTGAAGCCCCTGCCACCAAAGTGAATTTGTTAATAAAAAATTTGGTGTCGCCCCCCGTGATATGATATCCGCGGGATTTTCATCAGATTGAACATGTCGCCACTGAGTTATATCAGTTAATGTTTGTATTTCCGCTACTCTATTAGAACAAAACATTTCCAATTTGAAGATTCTGAGGATAACTATGACAATACAATGGTAGAATCTGTCCAAAACCATTTAGCAGAAAAATTTATTTCTATCGGGGTAATAATATTTACAGCCAATCGTGCTAATAAAAGAGCACCGCAAAGCTCTAACCGTGGTATAGTTTTAACTTTCAATGGATTTTGCGCATAATAGACTGACGTTGCAATTACCTACAATATCTACTGAACGCAAATATAAGCATGCCCCGTAAGCTGCTTCAGAACTGTCGCAAAATCCTATTAACTGAATTTTTATGGGATTCTTTAACAATGCCTTCCTGGTAATTACAAAATTTTCAAATATATTTAACTCAGATAAAAATTGGCTAAAGTTATCGGATATTTTGGAGGGCACCTCATCACCCCATCCAAGGTTACGTCTCCACAATTCTTGTATAAGAATTTTTACACGAATAATTGCAGGTCCTACGAGACCAAGAGGATCAAAAACTTGACTTATAACGCTCAAAATGACACGTTTAGTTATTTTGTCTGAAAATGAATTTGAACTAACAGTAAAACCTAAAGAGTCACTGTTAGCGTTCCACAAAACACCTAATGTTTTAATTTTGTCATCCTCAGATATAATGTATTGGAAAACGTCCGTGTTTTGTTTACATAGATCTTCCAGAATTGTGCGATTATTTGATGCCCACTTTCTTAGTGGAAGCCCTGATTCGCCTAACAATTTGGAAACTTCTGAACTTAGACGTTTTGTATCTTCCATCGTCGCTGCTCCCGATATGAAATCGTCAATGTACATATCCCTTTTTATAGCTCGAGAAGCCTGAGGATATTCAGTTTCGTTTTCTTTGGCAATTTGAACCAAACAACGGATTGCCAAAAATGAGGCACTAGCTGTACCATACGTCACTGTATTTAGCCTATAAACTTTCAACTGTTCATTTGGGTTAGAGCGCCATAGAATACGGTGTAGATTTCGGTGCTCTTCAGCTATTAACACTTGACGATACATTTTGGTAACATCGGCAATGACCACGAAATTGTGTTTACAAAATCGAATAAGTATTGAGAAGAGACTATCTTGAATTGTTGGACCTACCTTTAGCGTACCATTTAACGATAAACCTGAATCTGTTTTCGCGCTTGCGTCAAAAACAATTCTTAATTTGGTTGTTAAACTCGAAGACTTTGTTATACCGTGATGTGGCAAATAATAACACTTCCTCGTAAGCCCACGATCATCAGGAAGAACCAAAGACATGTGTCTTAGATGAAGATATTCATCAATAAAAGCACAATATTGTTCTTTGAATTGCGGATTTCTGCTGAACTTTCTTTCGAGTGAATTAAATCGCTTTAACGCATTTTTGTATGAACCTCCGAGTTTAGATACGTTTTCGCGTAGCGGTAATTTTACAATAAATCTTCCAGATTCATCGCGACTAATGTTATCTATAAAATGTTCTTCACACTCTTGTTCCTCGACTGATCTAACACGAGTAACCTCGCACTCTTCTAAACGCCAAAAACGTTCCAATTGTTCCTGGATGCAGTGATTTGTACCTAAATGAGAATATAGTACGCCACTACTATTACCAATGACTAAACTTCCACCAACAATTCAACCTAAGGAGGTTTTAAGCAAATAAGGTAATCCCTGACCTATATGTATCTTGCGCGGCTGCACAACCTCATAATATATTCCACTGCCCAGCAGAATCTGAATATCATCCGATATATTTAATAAATCGTCAGCAAGTACAATATTTGTGGGTATATTGAACTCGGAAATGTTATAAGAAACGGTAGGAAGTTTTCCAGTAACCTTGTCAAGTATAAGAAAATTTAGATCAGCCTTGTAATCATTATGCATCGAATGTATTGTGGTTTGAATTTCTCCACGATTATCAACTGAAACTCCACTGAGACCTGCCACTGGAGTATATGAAAAGTCGCGATCAAAACCTAAATGTTTACAAAATCGTGCATCTATGACTTGCAGCATCTAAAACTGCACGACATTTTACTGGATCACCCTGTGCATCATGAATGTAAACAAAAGCTGTAGCCAATATTTTCAGTTTATTAGATTCAGACCCTGCGTCTTTATGTGCAAAACTATGAGCTGCAAGAGAAATATTGACATTATTTCGAGGGGATGATTCATCATTCATCACTGAACTAGCTTGTGTATTGTTTTGATTGGAGTTATTTGAGGAAACACTTTGATCGGTATGCAAAATTGTGTTGTGTTTTCTGTTACACAATTTGCAACCTATTGATTTGCAAGAAATATTACTGTGACCCAGTGGCGCACCCTGGACTTATTTATGGGAGGGGCACACTATATGCTTACGTTTTGATCGTGTCGGGTACAAACATAAAGGGGGGGCGGAACCGGGCTGAGAAAGAAAAAAATACATTTTTATTTAGCCACATAATGTATAGCTCTCGAAATATCCTCCAAACATAAAAAATTAGAGAGTGTACGGATAAAAAATAAAATATATTTTCGAATTCTTGAAAATAAATTCACCCGCATAATATTTTTTTATTTGTAAGGGAGGTTTGTTTTTAATTTGTGATTATTTTATAACTTATGCTAATGCCATATCTATAGTGGCAAAAAAATGTAAATTTTTTGTATTACTCGTATTTCTATTTTATTTCCTGTTATTTTTCAATAATAAGTTATATTTTCAGTTGAACACTATATCACTTCCATAACTCAATAATAAGAAGGTCAGGTTTCATGTTTCAATACGGAGTTGAAATGTGAGGGTTTGTTGCACGGTTTGACCATTGTATTTCTATAGTCTAAGGTTTGACCTATGGAGGGTAGAGGTAAGGAGGACTATCTCTGTGTTATAAAATTGTCCCTCAAAACCATTAAATTAAGATGGCGCTGCTGTTGCCCCCGGGTACCAAATCTACACTCCGAACTTTGCTACTTTCCAACTCTGCTTACTCTGCTAGAGATGTGTCAATCGTGAATCACTGTGATTCGATCACTTTAAAGTATTGATTGACCGAATCTCAACATATCGAAATGATCCAATCATGAAGCAGTCGGTTATTACCGACACTCCACAGTCCACACATCGAACGGCCGACGATCGAACGAACTAAGACCGAATGAAATGATTCGAAATTTTTTGAAATCGGTTACCGATCGATTTGGTCGTAGTAAAATGAACGAATTACCCATCTCTACTACAACCGCTAAGTTCATGTCATACCCGGGGAGAACACGAGCGCCATCCCTATTTAATGCTTTTAGACGAACACCCATATAAGATGGTCCTCCATACCTCTACCCTCCATAGTTTGACCATAGATTATGGATGGATTGACATTACAATTTTAAAAGAAGTACTTGTCAACATTTGTCAACAGCATTTGTCAAGAGAAAATGTAGGTAGGTACTATATATACAGGGTGGCCCACCACGAACTGCATCGATCTATATATGGAAAACTAAAAGTAGGAAAATTCTGAAAATTTGGCACCTCACCAATGCCGATGGGCGCTGCTCAACTAAAACATTTTGGTGAACTTGGCACTTCCGGTTATACCGGAAGTCGATATGAACTTTCTTATCTCAAATGGAACACTCTATATGTTATTGCATTTTTGAATTCTAGACGTCATTTTGGAACAAAGACATGCAACATGTCCTATGTCTAAATCCAACCGTTTTTGAGATATTTGCATTTTTCCCAAAAAAATTACAGGTGCAGACCTAAAGTCAATTAGCAATTTATACGAGGAAACCGCAAAATTTCAAAACGAATTTTTGGCATCGTGTAACAGAAGCCCCGACCTAGTGATCTCTGCTTAGAAATAAACCCGTTCTTATACAGAGTGTTCACAAAATATGAATAAAAATTACATTCAAAATGTGCTTAAATCTCGAAATTTTCAAATGGAAACCCCCCTTTTTTAATGCGATCTTATTCACCACTAAAAATGATGACAATTTTAAGGTTTCCTATACATAAATACAGTAATTTTGTATTAATTTACGAAAAACCCATTTTTCGCCCATAAAATGCGGGGTTTGCTTAACGCTTGGAAAATCATATTAGCCGTGGACATTGAAAAGACAATCGCGGCTGAGGAAATGTCACTTGGTTTATAAATTATTCTCAACAATAATGCCAGCGCGCTTAAATTACACAAACGAAGATTATGTATCGCACGTTCTTGATATTACTTTGTTTAATTCTCCGTAGATAATAAAACATTTAAATAATTCTTCGTTTGTGTAATTTAAGCGCGCCGGCATTATTGTTGACAATCGTTTATAAACCAAATGACATTTCCTTAGCCGCGATTGTCTTTTCAACGTCCACGGCTAATATGATTTTCCAAGCGTTAAGCAAACCCCGCATTTTATGGGCGAAAAGTGGGTTTTTCCTAAATTAATCGAAAATTACTGCATTTAGGTATAGGAAACCTTACACAAAGTTGTCATTATTTTTAGTGGTGAATAAGATAGCATTAAAAAAATGGGCACATTTTTATTCATATTTTGTGAACACCCTGTATAAGAAAGGATTTATTTCTCAGCAGAGATCACTAGGTCAGGGCTTCTGTTACATGATGCTAAAAATTCGTTTTGAAATTTCGCGGATTCCTGGTATAAATTGCTAATTGACTTTAGGTCTGCACCTGTAATTTTTTTCGTAAAAATGCAAATATCTCAAAAACGGTTAGATTTAGACATAGGACATGTTGCATGTTTTTGTTCCAAAATGATGCCTAAAATCCAAAAATGCAATAATATACAGGGTGTTCTATTTGAGATAAGAAAGTTGATATCGACTTCCGGTATAACCGGAAGCGCCAAGTTCACCAAAATTTTTTAGTTGAGCAGCGCCCATCGGCATTGGTGAGGTGCCAAATTTTCAGAATTTTCCTACTTTTAGTTTTCCATATATAGATCGATGCAGTTCGTGGTGGGCCACCCTGTATAAGTCCATCTTAAAAAATAAAATACATATTGTGCTTATCGTCCTAAAATTATACCTGCCTCGAATTTGAGGCCTAGCTACGGGCCTGGGGGGGGGGGGTAAGCCAAAGGCTGTGAGTAGTGTTTCTCTGATATTAGTGACTAACATCCCTTTGACGTCAGAGGAACAGATTCGAAAAGCGCACCGCGCAAAGAAAATCAGTGAAATTGGACGATCGATTAGAAAAAAACGCTCAGCTTCGAAGTTACGTAAATTTGAAGCGCTGAAATAAATGTTCAAGCCGGTGACGAAATCTTTCAAAATATTACTATCAAAAAGTATTTAAAAGGACCTAAAAAGAAACTAAAAAAAACATTGTTACAAAACAGGAGAAGAAAAGTTTGAAGAGTTAAAACAAGCCACCTGTTGGATTTTATTTTTACCTACATTTACTACAAGGCGCCACGTTTGGCAACGATGCGCCTCAATGTCAAACCTGTGAAAAGAGAACCTAACATATAAATCTGCAAAGACAAATCAGATCCCGCTTATTTTTTATAGATTTGATCTATTTTCACTGTATTTTCGCCATTCATTCCATTCTATGACGGAAATGATTCGGAAAAAGACTTTTTTGTACCTGTTTCAAAGCAATATATATACAGGGGAGTTAATAATTGATTGGTTAGAAATTAAGATAGAAAAGTCATCGAATAGGCGTCAAGCACTGACCTGGTTAGAATTTTAAAAAATGGTTTATTAATAAACAGGGGTTAATATGTATAGAAGATTGTGGATTTAAACATATCGAGCCCTTACTTACAGAATGTAAGTCAGTAAGACCTGCATCGGTTCCAAAACATATAGGTGTCAGCTCTAGATAATCTTCGAAAGATGACTTATGTAAAAAACAATAAAGCCAAGTTTTTAGTAGAAAAAGTTTATATTAGGTCATCGCTCGAATTGAATTGACTATTTCAAACTCATTTAGGTGAATTATATTCCCGAATGCATACTCGTAAAAAATGATATACCATGGAGTAAATAAATAATATGCAGAAAGTTTGCTCCAGAAAAATTTGTATTTGTTTATGAATAATGATAATGATAAATCTCTGAATTGGAACTGACATATTAATAAAGGGGTGGTTTTATTTTCTACAGGGGGTAAACCATCAAAATGTTTAAAAGGTGCTTTACGGAATAGAAACTTGAAACTTCATTGCTGGCATTACCTAAGTATTAATTATTCTCAACTTTTCATTATAAATGTTTTCTCTAAAATTAAAAATACCTAAGGGTACTTTACTCTCAAGCCTACTTCATATCTTCGAACCTCCCACACATACGAAATGAGATATTCTAATTTTGAAAACTGCGTTTTGAGTTTGCAAGAATGCACAAACTTTTATCAAGAATAAAAATTTTTGATAAATGTGTGTACTTTCTGCCGGACACTGTATAAGTGTATAATTGACACTACTGTTGTAATAAGAAAAATATATGTCTAACATAGTAGTTACATTGCAACTTTTATATCTTATCAACAAAAAATAGAGAAATAATAGGGGGTTTGGAATTTTCGCATGAAGTACATAGTAATAAAATACTTGTACCTGTAACTTTTTCAAATTTTATTCACAAACAAAAATTATTATTTGTTTAACCTTAAGTATATTTTTACATCAACAAAAATATTTAGAATATATTATTATCCATTAGAAACACCATTAATTGTTTATATAGTTTGGTAATCTTTGTTATAACAACTATTATGGATATTAGAATTTTTCTTGTACTTTGATTCCCCCGAATGCCACGTACACACCTGAGTTTTTTCGTTTCTGT
The DNA here is from genome assembly GCA_963920635.1 of Pseudeuparius sepicola. Taxonomy (NCBI): domain Eukaryota; kingdom Metazoa; phylum Arthropoda; class Insecta; order Coleoptera; family Anthribidae; genus Pseudeuparius; species Pseudeuparius sepicola. The sequence goes on from OY987305.1 coordinate 29,332,588, forward strand.
GCTACCCCAGTGTCCAGCAAGCTTGTAGTGATATTTTGGTAAATATTTCAAGCTGCAAAAAATCAATTGTGAAAATTTTGATTTTTCTTGTTTTTTGATCCCGCGATTGACATGTACGCACCTGAATTTTTCGTTTCTCTGCTGCCCCAGTATCTAGCATGCCTCTAGTGCCATTTTGGTAAATCTTTCAAGCTGGTGAAAAATCAATTGTGGAAATTTGGATTTTTCTTGTTTTTTGATCCCCCGATTGCCACGTACGCACCTGAGTTTTTCGTTTCTCTGCTACCCCAGTGTCTAGCATGCCTCTAGTGCCATTTTGGTAAATATTTCAAGCTGCAAAAAAGCTGGTGAAAAATGAGTTGTGGAAATTTGGATTTTTCTTGTTTTCTGAATTTTTTCGTTTGGGGTTGCCCCATATATCAATTATGCTGCTGGCATCATTTCTTGGTAAACTGCAAGATACGAAAACATCCCTGGAAATAAGAATTTAAAACAATTTATTTCATTCTCAATAATTATTACTGTGCTAAACAAATACACGTCGCTTTTAATTTATTGAATTTTTGTTTTCTGATGTAGTGACATAGTGACTAAGTATTTTCCCAATTTGTGGTAGACATTAATGCACTATGCATAGGACCAGTGCTTAGCTGGTGCGCTGTAAAAACGAGATTCTTGATTCTGATTTCATTGCCCTCTCCAGAAACGTAGGTAATGCTGCATGTGCATAATTTCGAACTAACCTACTTATGTTGGGCAATCATAACACATATTATATATTCCACAACCGAATGTCTTTATGTATTGATAACCACGATGACATTATAATTATTTTTCTTGTTAACGGGCTCGGGGTAATTTTTGCCTTAACCCTGCATTCATTATTATTTTGTCCTTTCTTCTGCACATATTCATAAGTCTAATCTCTAGTTGACCTAAAAGGATAATTCACAGCTAGGTATATAATCATAATTAAGTATAAATATTCCAACAATAGTCAAATAAACAACAAACATACCTACCTCTAAATTTTTCCGGGCTTTGCTCGCAGTTTGTATTAATAACTTGACATATATACCAAGGCAAGTGGTTATCAGAACAAGCTTTAACAAATCTTGTCTTCATTATAATCCGAAAAAATAAAGTATTCACAGTGAGATTCTAATAACAAACTGAGAAGAGAAATTATTTAGTTCCCGTCTACGAAAGTGAGGTTATAAACACACAAAACACGTTTCAAGAGCAAAATGCGGTGTTGCCGCAGATTATCCTTAAACAATCGACTCGTATGTCATCTGTAAAGGGCGGAATATATGCATTTAATTTCAATCGAAATATGCGCATATATTATATGCATCACTTTTATTTAAAATATGCAATTATATGCATTTATTTGGCCAAATATGCAATAATATGCATTTATTTTACATGTACAAATACCTTAAAAAAACACAAAAACTGACTTTAGAGAAAAGGTTTATTTTAAGAAAAATTCAAGGAAAACAAATACATAAAATATACCTTGTAAAATACCTATATTAAAGCAGAATTATAAAAACATTTTAATTTGAAATTTTTTTCCAATAAAAATCTTTGCCTTTTGTCGGTAAAAATATGTTTATATATAGAAAAGCTTCTCTCAACATCTGCCGATGTAATAGGACAATATTTTAATTTGGGTAGTAAGGTATAAGGCCAAGGTGCAACTTCCTTGGATGATTTACCATCAAAAATACTCCTTACTGCCATTAAATATTTAAACCCTTCATTCTTTTCTACAGCAACTAATTATTTTCTAACTTTAATACCTACATCACCGGGAACCTCTCTACATTTAGCGGAAAATGTTCGAACAAAATCAATAGATTCGCTTAAACCTAAATTTCTACTTTCTAATGAAAGAATTATATCTCTAATCCGCATTTTCAGGATTTCTTGACTTTGCACTACACACTGCGAGTTGTCTCTGGGCTCTCATAATATTGGTTATATCTCATATCTATAAATAAGTATAGGAAAAACATGCAAATATGCACAAAAATATAGTTTTTCCAGAAATATGCAATGTTTTTCGAAATTGAATAAAATATGCAAAAAAATGCATATATATGCAATTTGCATATATTCCGCCCTTTAGTCATCTGCCATCTGGAAAAATCCAAATATTTCATTGAAATGCTTGGAAATTTGATTATTTCTCACCAGGCGTATAAAAGCTGGATCCAATAATTTATCTATTCCGTGATTATCTAGACATGTTTTACAAATTCTAGTTAAATTAACTTTTGAGGAAAATAAGTTTTTAAAACAGTCTATTGTTTGTAGGCACATAACTCCTCCGTCCTTAAGAGGAAAATATCAATCTGGAGGGTTGCTTTTCCCTGTCTTTCTTCTTTTCCACCATTTCCAATTGAATATGTCGTTTCTTCTTTTTAAATCTTCTTTAAAATAACTTCCAGGCAATATATCCGATGAGTAGTAAAATAATAATAATGATGCTTGTAGCAAATCCATAACTTAGGGTGTGAATTTTCTGAATGTCGGGGACTTGTAAGAGTGTAGATTTTTCTTGAAGTTTATGAATGTTTTCCAAATTAATTGTTTGAAGTTGGAGTGGTTTTGCTCTGAGGTAATTAAAGTTGAGGTCGTGTATTTCAATTTCTGGTAAATTAAATGGTTTTCCTTTAATTTCCTCGTTTTTATTAATAAATTGAAAATCTTTGACTTTGATTTCACAATTTTCTGGCAAATGGATTAAATTTGGTTCAGTGATAATCTTTATTTCTTCTTTCTTCTGACAATTCGTTGAAATTTTTAATGTTTCTTCGGCGGGAATGGCGATGACATACTCGCTGTTGACAGCTTGTATTATTGGGTTAATTATATTAATTGCTAAACCATGACAAAACTTTCCTTCGGCTTCTTTTATCATGGAAATTATACATTCATTTGAGTGAGGCGTGAGCAAATTTTGACAAATACTATTTCGTGGATTCTTCATTCTCAAACTGTTGCTGGTTTGAGCCAAGTACAAGGTAGGGATGACTCGGGATAATAATTGAATTTTTAATTGGAATTGGGAATAGTCGATATGTTTGAAATCTTTCGTGTAAGCAAATTGGAAAGTGAACAGCAAATATAATTTTGTCATTATTGAAACTTACTTGAATTCCAGCAATTTGATAATAAGAAATTACATTTCTTATTTTTAAAATAGAGTCAGTAGGATATAAATTTTTCAAATATTCAGAACGTAATTGTAAAGCAGAAATTATTGAACTATGTCAAGTATTAAGTTTTGCGAACATTATCGCCTTTTCCAAATTATCTAGAAAAGTCACCAAATTTTGACAATTGAGAATAGTTTGATCTAAAATATTTTGTGTTTGCAAGTACGCTGAAATGTCATTAATTGTTTTAGTCATATTAAACTCAAAATTGTCTAATCTTTCTTTTATTAAATTTTGATTTGATTGTAAAATAGTTATAGTGGAGTTATAGTTATCAATAAGCTCTTTAGTCGACGAAATTTGTAAAGAAGCTTCTTTCGTAAAAGATTGTTGATTGTTTTGAAGGTTAAAAATTGCATTATCGTATTTTTCGCCGTCGTCGGAATCTAGTGTTTCAAAAAGTCATTTTGAAGCTTTACCTACTATGTTTACTAAGCCTCTTTTATTCCTGTTATGTGGAGTAATATTATCTAACTTCCTTTCTACTTCCATTATTAAGTATTCTACATGTTGTAGTAAGTTATATAAGACATTAGAGTATGAATTAGTAGTAATTTCTGATATATTACTCTTGTTTAAGGATAATTTTATTATACTATAAAATTTACGAATATTATTAAGTTGTTTAATTATAGCGTTAAATCTAATATAATGGATAAAAGTGTGTTTGGTTTTTATAATTTTCGTATCTCCTAGCTGAAAGGGTAGCAAAGGAGTTTTTAACGGGGTAAATGTCATGTCACTCGTCGTTGTCATTGTCAGTACTGAAGTCAATGTTAATAATATCGTCGTTGTCGGGAATAGCATGACTGCATGAGGGTTCATTTTCATTATCCTGCCAACAAGGATTCAAATTAGATTTTGGCCTTTTTAGTTGCGATTTATGAATTATTTTATCGTCCGAAGTTTTAACTTTTGTCCCTAAATCTTCTTTAATTTGAATTTTCACATGTTTTGGCTTAGTTTTGTGTCTAAGTGATGCTTTATTTTTCTGGAACTGAATAGTGGGAAGTACATAATTTTGTGATTCTTCCCTATCTTTATTGTGCCTTGTATTTTGTTTATATTTCTCGCTTAATGATGCCTCATGAATTTTGCCAAAAATTATTTTTAATTTATTCTTACGTTCGTCTATGTACTGATTTAGAATTATTTCATCTGTGATGTCGAAGGGGTTGAGTGCATTTGTATGCCCGTTAATAATATCAAAAGGTCTTTGTTTTGTCGTACCATACCTGGGCAAAGATATGATGATCAACTTTTATTTTTCTTATGGGCGCCATATTAGATTTTTGCATTTTTGAAAAGTGGATTTTTTTCTGGTTAAAATGATATGTCACACATTATGCTTTATTTGTTTTTCTTGCCGTAATATCAACTTAATCGTATTTGCATAGAGTGCCTTGGAAACATACCTATTATGTTTGACGTTTTTGCATAGAATGCCTTGGGCATTGGACACATAAACCCCATAACAATTCAGTTCAATTTTAAGTGTCACGGATATTTTCTTTTACTGAAAAAATATCATATTTCGCATGAAGAAAATCGACATGATTCAAATTTATTATTCCTCATATATAAATGACAACGAAGCCAATGGCGGCGATAAGGTTTCTCCCCCCCCCCCTGCCAAATTTTGCCAGGATGCATACATGTGGTAATAAAATATGGAAATACCGAAATTTTGGCTAAGCTGCTAAATTATAAGAAAAAGCTCGGATATATAAATTTAATTTTAAGTTTTTCTGCCTACCCGGGAAATGTTCTGTATTATAGCGAGTATTATAGCGCAGCTTAACAAAAACTGGGCATGTCTAATGCCTCACATGTTATTTTATAAATGGGACATGATTTAATAGTAGGTACAGAACAATATATTTATCTTGATATTCAATTACAAAATATTTTCCAAAAAAATATATAATTTATTAAGTATAATAAAAGGGACTCCGCCACTCCGAATAATACAAATACCCTTATCTACTAATTCTCTTAAATATAAAATCTTACCATTGCTAAAGTCTGTCCGGTGTTTAGTAAAAAAAACATCACGTGACGTCGTAGAATTGATGTATTGGTTGTATAAAAATTAAAAATTCCGCTATTTATCCTAATAATATAATAATATTTTTTTAAGCTAAAACGGAGCTACCAACGCAGGGACGGAAGGCATACTAAACTCCCTAATCTCAAAATGGTCCGTAACTTGGAAGAACAGATAAATCGAAAATTTTACTTTTAAAAAATAGCTCTTTTACTACTGTTGAATTTTAAGTATAAATTAATTTCAGAAAAATTGATCTAAATAAAGTTAATTCAGGCTATCTGCTACAAACACCCAACCGGCCGGCAAAAGCCGTAAAAATTGGTCAAAATATACAGAGAAGATAAAAAACATGGCACATAATAGGTTAATACAAAAAAAAAAACACAAATCTTAATTCGCAGTAACAGAGTGTACAAAAGTACTCAACAATAGAAGTGAATATTTTTCATAATAATTACCTCTATACGAGTTTAAAAGAGAAACTAAAGGCACTTCAAATAAACGCACAAAATTTGACAAAAAATTGAATTTTTTTTCGTGTTTTCGGGGTGTTTTAATAATTTCCTAACAATCTGCGAATTGTTTCCTGAAATAAATATCTTCTAAGTCGTTTGGTCGACAACGATTTTCAGCCTATTTTGCAAAAAGTAATATTAGTGGATAGATCAGTTTTTAGGGGCCCCTTCCGGAGCTGCCCCCCCCCCCCCGCATGGCGGGCTCTGCGGGCGCCTTATCGCCACCACGAAGGGATATTACACGAGCCTTAAACAATTTAAAGAAACGTGCTGCATTGTGCCTTGAGGAACAAGGAGGACAAATTGAACATTTGTTGTAAAATAGGATTGTCTAGTCGTCTAGGTGTCTAGGCGACAATAAGAAAAATAAAAGTTGATCGTCATATCTTTGTCCAGGGAGGCGGCAAAAAAAATGCGAGGACACATTTAGATTCTTTGTAATTCTAATAATATTTAACTTAGAAATGTCAAGCCCCTTCGTTTTCGTTTAAAAAAATAAAAATGAAAACGGCAATTTTCAGTTTTTTCGCATTATTTTCTAAACGAGAAGGGCCAGCCAAATTTTTTTTACCATGTTACTCGGCAATAAACTCCGCAACTTTTCCCCAATTTAAACAAACCTCTAATAAGTGTACCAACTGACAAATTTTCCACAGAGAGGAAATCACTGAAAACAGTTTTTCTTTTTTCATGTTCGTTTGAGCAGCTGACGTATAGTCCACCACCTTTCAGCCAGCTGTCCATTTTTCTCCTTTAATTATTATATTCTATTATCTGACAAATTTTTAGCCTGGAGGAAATTATTGAAAATACATATTTTTTACGTGCATGGGAGGGTGCCATTATCCAAACCACCACTGGTACCACAGCTTCATAACATAACTGGATGTACGAATTATCGCCCGAGAGGATTTTGGTCGAACAAATCTGTCACTGGCTCCCGGGTTATATGGAAATAACTAAGTTTGTGTCGTATCTCGAAAATGGCAGCTAAATATCTAGTAAGCCATGACTTTTTTAAAAAATCCACAAGATGCTTTAAATTGGGCCCACACAACTGCAATAATTGTTTCCCCATTTAACCTTTCTTCTATATCCGATAGTTTCCGAGATCCCTATACTGATCATCAAAAAAACTCACCCTGTATGTAGGAAAAAAGCATTACCAAAAGGTTAAAATTTTTAAAAATTAATAAGACACAAATAAGGTCACAAAATGCACTAGTCACAAATTAATTATGTACGTACTAATCTTTCCCAAAATGTTTTGAATCAGAATTATTGTTGTTTGGAAATAAATATTTTGTTGTTTTTTGTTTTAGTTTCCTTTTATATCAGTAATTATATTTATTTTATTTGTTGTTGAAAAGTCGTTTAATTTTGCTAGTCTCGTACAGGGTAATCCAAACAAGATTTCTCCCCTCTAATTTTTTCATTTTTCAACTTACAAAAAATGTTTCATACAAAAGTTGTAGCAAGTTTTCTGCTCATATCAGGGCAAATTAGAAAAAAAAAACAATTGAGCGTTTCCGAAATATACACGTAGAATGAACCTCTGTTTTTTAAAATAGACATACCCTCTATATTATGTGATATTCTTAAACTACACGCTTTGATGCAGACAATCGATTGCCGGGAGTTGAAGGATATCTAGAAATTAAAAAATTAATGAAAAAAATTGCTTACTTTTCTTAATATTCCAGAAGATATTCTAAATTAATAACTAAATTCCTGTTCACTTCAAATGTTGGCAACTGAGTTTTTGCATCAAAAGCTCAAAACAATGCTTAATAAATCCATTCCCAAAGTTGTCACTTTTTCCAAGCAGCAACTTGAATTTATTTTGTTTGCTCAAAATCCAGTAGTTTTAGGGCAAATTGACAAATGGTGTTTTCTTATGGAAAAATGAACGGACAGTGTAAAAATGCTTCACCAAAAAACCATGGGCGCAAAAATTATTTTTGAAAAGGGGGCGTGTCGTACCTTCCCGTACGCCACTGGTTATGATGAACAAAACAATGGTAGCTTCATTTTATGGCATTTTGTATCCGTATACTGTGTACCAAATTTTAAGTTTATATAATTTGTTGTTTTTGAGATATTATTTAAAAAACCATTTTAAAAAATAAGTCTGAACGCCCTGTATCTTTTTTATTAAGCGTTTCCGGACCCATGTATCTATACATGAACTTTTTCGCTCAAAATAATTTTTTTGACGTTTATTTCAAATTATGATTTACAACTGGGACACCCTGTATATACAGTGTGTCCCCGGATTGACCTCACATAAGGTGTAAATAAAAAAAATCGAGTTGAAATTTGAACTTGCCTTGGTTTGAAACTAATTTGTGGCATAATTATTTTAGTTTCGAAAAATCACTTAGATGCCTTGGAAATTATGCAGAAACTAATTTTCTACATCAGGGAAGTGCTCCCTTTGTAGGTTTTACGGCGAAATGTTATTAAGGAAACTTGTTAAGAATGAAAAACTGAGTAGGTTTGCGAAATTTCGAAAGTCTAGGCCTACTTTGATTTTTTGGTATTTTCCCACTTTTTTTAGAAAAGTGCCCTTTTGAAGAAGTCGGCAAAAAAACATCGCTTTATCTTTTTAAAATAATGCCTAAATATGCCATATTGTCTAAGTGTGATTTCTTCGATATTATCTGTTAAAAAATGCTATTATAGCCATTTTTTATAGAAAATCTGGCAAGCACTCCCTGAAACCCAAATATCCCAAGTTTTATGAATTTACCTCGTCAACATTTCTATAGGACCTTATAGCTGGGATTTTTTAAATTAAAAATCAGGAGTGCTTTGTAAATATTTGAAAATCGGATAGACTTAATCGAAATGTCCGAAAAATGTCCGACTAATAAAGAAAGAAACGCCATCCTACCGTTTTAAAATAATACTTTAATATGGCATATTCTTCCAAATTTGTTGATATAATATCCTCACGCTTGAGGGAAATGTCTTTTTTATTTGCTTGGGGTCCTAAAAAGGCCGACAATATCACAAATCGAGTATGGCATATTCTTCGCAGATCACAGAAAATATGCAATATTTAGGTATTATTTTAAAACGGTACGATAGAGTTCTTTTTCTGTTTTCTTTATTAGTGGGACATTTTTGGGATGTTTAGACTGTAAACTTTGGTTTAGATTAGGTTTACCCTATTTTGAAATATTTTCAAAGCATTCCTGATTTTTAATTGAAAATAAAAAAAATATATTTCCATTTTTTTAAGGTTTAAGGCCTTGTAAAAATGTTAGTCGGCGAAGTAAATTAAGGGGGGCCTCGGCCATTGTATGTTTGGTTGCCTGTATCAATGTATTTTTATTTCCAACTAGCTGGCAAAAGTAGCGAATTTCAAAGGATTACAAAAAACACGGGTATTTTTAAAATATCCATAGATACTAATGACACTAGTTTAAAAGCTATGGGCGAGAATTTTTTTTGAATTTCAAACTTTATGCCGGCATAAATTCGTCTATTTTGTCTCTTGAGCCGGAATTTTACCTTCGTTAAGATGGGCAGAGGTTTCGGAATATGCTCGGAACGAAAACCCGGTAATAAACATTGTAATTATCCAGTCTTGTTGTAAATAAAAAACATAGGCAAAATACCCTTAAATTATGCAGCGGGAATACCAAAAGTGCAGCTATTGTTTATCAGATGGCGCGAAAAACAGACGATCGATGAACGGTTGACGCTGTTGTTACAGGTCCAGTTTAATAATTACATATATTATGTTCATATGATCAATTTTACGTTTTGGCGATATAATATTTAATCAACTAAGCTTTCTGATTACTTTTTTAAGTTTTTGTATTACTTCCCTATTATTATATACTATGAATTGCGAATTTTTAATATTAAAATAATATAAAACTTCAAAAGGTATATTCGGGAGACCCCCGTAGCTCAAAGACTCCGATTTGTGATTTTAACCCCTCTCTTTTTAGCAATGGTTCATTGATTTTTAGCTTGAAAGGTACACGGCGGCACTAAAAACTGCTTTAGTTGACTTTGCATTATTTATACGTATGTCGCCGTTATGTATTTTTCGTGAGGAAAATACAATCGTTAGCATATAAACTGACATTAGGGGAGGATTCATATGTCTATGTCTCTATATGTATAGGTATGTCGAAAATTATCTATACCGGGTGTTCCATTTTAATAAATGCAGCTATTATAAATATCTCAAAAACGAAAATCGCAAAAAATCACATAAAAGTTGAAGCATATGAGGTGCAATGTAAGACGCACGTTTTCACTTGTAGGCAGACGACGTTTTCAAGGTCACTTGAATGTCAACTGTGTTTTTTACTGTTAAAGGCATATCTTTAGTTAAAGAATGTTATTCGGCACGTTTTCTGTAGGTATAGTATTGCTGGCTTAAAAGTTCTACAAAATTATGTTTAGTTTTTTCAATGAAATGAAACATGGTCTTTTATGTGTACATAAGGTGTTTCTTCGTTTGCATTAACACTACATTCAAACACACATTTTAAGTAACGCAATAATTAAGATAAATACATATCTCGAAAATAAAAAATGAAAACGATATATTGATGCGAAAGAACATCTTCTGTACCTATATGTTAAACATCTACAGTGTGACCTCCGTTAAGGAGTTACCACCCTGGTAAAATATCTTTATTTGTTTACCGATTTTGATAAACTTTTTTTTGTTAGGTTCAAAAAGCACATTAAACAATGTGTGTAACTTTACTTTTGGGCTGTAATCACGGCCACCTGTCAACACATGGGCTCAATTTCAAAAAGTACTATTATTTGTTTAATAATATTTTTATTAGGTACTGGGTGTCCGCCTGAAGGTGATAAGAACATTCACTTTAACCATTCCGTATTTTTTGAGACAAATTAATGATTTAAAAACCAGTTTGTTGCAGTTTTTTTCCAAACAATGTAATGTCGTTTGTAAAAAAACAATCGAACGTCAAACAGAAGTTATAACCAAAAAACCTTTTTGGAAAAAATGAAGATGGTGCAAAATGTATCTTTTTATTAATTTAAACATATTTTTATTAACGGATAATAATAGAACATATATGCAGTTAACTTTGGGGTTACCTTTCGATTAAAAACGAGGAAAAATAACCGACTCAAACGTGGTCACGTGACTTTCGCTATCTGTCAAAAATTATATTTAAAAAATAAAATCCCTAAAAATTGGCTTATTTGTTACAATTTCAAAACGTTTAACTTGAAAAAGTCGTTTCTATTTTAATGTTACATAAGCGCCTATTTCCTATTTATTAATTTAACTATTTTATATCACTAGCTATACAACATAATATACGAGTATCATTCTATAATTTTATTAACTTTTTATTATTACTAAAAAATATCGATAAGAATATGTCTTTTTCAAAAGAAAATTATATTAACGCTTTAAAATTCTGTTTGACACAAAGTTGATGTACCGGCAAGCATTTAGGTAGTACCATAGAAGAATCTACTACGTAAATTCTTCTATGGTAGTACCTATAAATTTATTTACATTACATTTTCCATTACTCTAAATGTATGCCAAAATAATACATATATTAAGATATCAGCAAATAGTAGCTATTTCACGTATCTAACAAAATTCACAACTTTACGTCAACTTTGGATCAAATACAACAGAATTTTAATTTCTTTCGGTTTATCAATATTAAGTACTTAATGAAAAGTTAATAGAATGATAAAAGATAAAACTATAGTGACATAAATTCTAAATGTCAGTTAGGGTAAGTATTGTGATCATTCATGCGGTTTTGAGGGAGAATTATTATGTCATGACAGTAGATTTGACAGCCGGTAGGTAGTCCTCTTACTTAATATTTTACTCAACAATATTCTTAATAACTATGAAAAAATATAGAAAAATAAAGGAGCGTAAATATTCATATTATTATTTTGTGTTTAACAATTCACAGTTTCAATCCCAAAATACGCCAGGATGGAAGCGATGTGTTGTTATTTGTATAAAAAAGGGGGTCGGTCCGCCTGCCTCCCCCTAGACCCCTGGTTCCGACCAACGACCTTGTCGGGCAACAAAACAACTTATAAGGAACGGAAACTTATTTTAGCAAGGCGAAACATTACTTTTTATTCTCGCTCTGTACCAATGGCCGCTCTCCAACTCCAGCGCCATCTTACAGACACTTGCGCATTTTTTGCACTCCAGTGCCCAATTTCTGTTTTAGCAACATTTATCGTAGTTAGGAACACGGTCAAATGAAGGTCGTCGCGAGGTGATGATGTTTTATTTCCGTCCTTAATAAAACTTGGGACATTGGGGTTTCAGGGCGTGCTGACTAGAGCTATATCCCCAGATTTCCGATAAAAAAATCCCTAATAGCATCTCACACCCATCAAAATCGTGCAGCGCATCACAATTTTCCAGGGGTGTTCCGGATCAAATCTGAACACCCTGTAGGTATATTTTTTAGTTAAAATAAATTCAATATATATTTTTTTAATAAAAACCGAAATGTGATGTAACTAATAGGAATGAAATATTTTTTTTGTTTCTGTTAAGCCATACTAAATTTCTTATTATTACAGGATAATATTATTACAGGATAATATTCCCCAACAGAAAATATTACAAGCCACACGCACCGCGATTCCATAAATAAAAAGTAGTTTTTCGTACTCCTGAGGTACGCCAGCCTCGACTGCGCCTCTGCCGACGAACCCCGCAGTGGTTCGAAAAATCTCAAAAAATGTTATCCATCCAAAACCGCTTGCTACGGCCGTCGGCAGACCGGCAACGAAGCTTCGATTATCGATCGGTTTGGCCTACTATGTTGCAAACACTACGCCACTTTATTCACGCGACGCGTTTTAAGTGCGCTCATAAGGATTGGCCTTCTTGTCGTAGTAGATTCTTCTATGGTCGTACTATGAATGGACTGATTATATCCTTATTATATCCTAATATAGCATTAATTGTTTTATATTTGAGTTCGGATGAGTAAGTTTTAAAATACGTATACCTACTATCAAGTAGTGTGTTATGCAATCTCTCTACAGGGCTATTACCTGTCGAGTTACCGGGTGTGGTAAAGTGTAATGTAACATTATGAAGTTTACAAAAATCCGATAAAAGAGTTGTTTTAAATTCAGTACCATTGTCACATGTTATTGACTTTGGTATGCCAAAATGAGAAGCAAAAGTGAAGATTCCTTCAATCACATCCGTTGAATTACAAGATTCTAAATAATAAGCTTGTGCATATTTTGAAAAAACGTCAATTATTGTTAAAAATTTCTTTCCTAACACTTGAAAAGTATCCATATGAACAGCTTCAAAATGCTGTGAAGGGGTTGTAGTTAGAGCAAATTTTATTTTAGGTGGATTTCTGTCATATTTAGCAGCACAATATTCACATTTATTGATATATTCAGTTATCTAATTCATATTATGCCAATAATATAATTTTTTTAAAGCTAATAAAGTTTCATTTATGCCACGATGACATGTCTTTATTTCACGATGGTATTGTAATAATTCTTGTTTATATGCATGATTCTTGAAAGTTTTAGCTAATAAATTACAAATTCTGGGCTTTAGGTCAATTTCACTCTTCTGAATATAGATACTGTAAAGTGATTTTGGATTTAAGTATTCTTTGAAAAATTTAATTAATTCATAAGCGTAGTTTTTCAATGTTAGTTTGACAGTTTATCTAATTTTATTGGAAAAAGGGTATGTCTTGATAACGTGGTCTCTTCCTGAATCTTTTAGAATAAATATAATTTGATTTGTATAAGTATTTAAGCAATTTTCGGTTATTGGAATAGTTAAAATCGGGTCTTCGATAGCAGAATGAACTGTAGAGACTGGGGTATTGTGATTAATCGTTTCAATTTCACCAGTTGGTTTTATACATATATCTGAAATAATATTTATTTTTGGTCTAACACTTTCATTATTTTGATCAATTTCGTCATTTGATTCGGGAAATTCTGACTCTAAATACTCTCTTATTTCATCGTTAGTTATAGGGTTATTCAAAAATTCTGGATTCAAAAATTGATTTAGGTATATCATTATCGATATCTCCAGGGTTTCCTACGATTGATTGATTTTCGATGGCATTAACTTCATTACTATCTACACAGCAAATAACAATTTTCACTTGTAAAAATTTAAAAATAAAATTGATCATTTTCCTAATTATATTCCAATCTAATTGGTCGAGTCCACAACCAATTTTTGGCATCGCTAAATATCTTATTTTATTGTTGTCTATATGATTTCTTAAATTTACAAGACAATTGAACACGTTATAGTATATGGGTTTCTCGTAAAAGTATTTTTTTGGTTATTAAGTAATAAATAAAACGTTTCTTATTAAAATTTAAAATTGCTATTTCTCCTACTTTTCTATTTTGATTCTTTAAATATTCGATATTATTATACTTTTCTTTAAATTGTAGGGCTATCCCAGCACCTAATTTAAAATCTTCTGATACGCAATGTGCTAATGAGCACTCAAAGGGTACTTCAAATAAATATTTCTTAGCTTCTACCACTTTGTCATTATTTTCTCTATTTTTCTTAAATTCATAATATTCTCATTAATGTCATAAAATAGAAAATTATTAATATCATGTTCGCTTTCTTCGAGTTGAACACGAGATAACGAATCCGCATTAGTATTAATTTTTCCTTTTTTATATTTAATTTCGTAATCATACTCCTCAAGCTTCAATATCCAGCGAACTAGACGTGAATTTGGTACTTTGAGATTAAATAACCATTGTAATGGTTTGTGATCAGTTATAATTGTAACTTTTCTACCAAATAATTAAGGTCTGAAGTAATTAGTAAAATAAATAATAGCTAAAATTTCCTTTTCTATCGTACTATAATTTTGTTCCGCAGGGTTTAATGTTCTAGAGCCGTAAGTCGCTACCAATTTTTCCTTGGCTTAATACGGTGCCAATAGCCATATTTGAAGCATCAGTAGTTAAATTAAATGGTTTTGTAAAATCAGGGCACTGTAATATTGGATCATTACAAAGTAATTTTTTGCAAGTTTCGAATTCTTCCGTGTGCTCTACCTTTTCACCTTTCTTTAAACATTGTGTAAATGATTTTGTTATATTCGCGAAATTTTTAATGAATCTTCTATAATAACCTAAGAAACCTAAAAATGAATTGATTTCTTTTGCAGTTTTTGGAATTGGAAATTTCTTGATAGCTTCAATATTTTTCGGGTTTGGTCTTAATCCATCAGGAGTCACTACATGACCTAAAAATTCAACTTCTTTACATAAAAATTCGGATTTATCGAGTTGTATTTTAAGTTTAGCTTTTCTCAGTGACTTTAAATTAGGTATATGTTCTTCAAGATTTGACGAAAATACTATAATATCATCCATATATAGTAAACAAATTTTGCCTTGCACCTCCCGAAGTACATTATCCATAACTCTTTGGAAAGTTGAGGGTGCGTTTTTGAGACCAAAGGGCATTCTAACATATTCGTAGTGTCCATTTTCTACAGTAAAAGCAGTTTTTTCTATTGAATTCTCATGCATTTCAATTTGGTGAAAACCTGACGCAAGGTCATTGGTTGTGAAATATTGTCACACTATTCGTGTGTGCCGGAGGGTTGGACTGCCCCTCGCGGCTTGCCGGGATTACTGGAAGCGTAATCCAATGAGACACAGGTATACACGAAACGGACTTGTATTGTTCAAAACTCACATAAACGTTTGCAACAGCATTTTGACTGTTTGGGAGACGCGTAGCGGAGCTGTGGACCAGCGGAACCGCGACTGACCGGCGCGGGAGGAACCTAAGAGCAGAGGTTCCCTGGCTCGCGATTTGCAGAGACCGATCTCCAACAACCCGGCGATCACCAACGCTCCAGCATGACCCCTGAAGGAATCTGTCGTCAAGCCCCCTCGCAGTCGGGCCAGAAAACAAGTTCGCTGAACAGCTGCACCTTGTGCCCCTCGGGGGTGGTTGGCGATCTAGTGGCTGCTGAAAAGCGGGATCCACTGATGCCCAGCTTAGAAACTGAGGTCTACTTATACCCGCAGATTCTGCCAAGTCGGCGGGTGGACTTTGATCTAATTATTGTTTAACTTATTAATTAATCCTCGTATTTACATTATTGACTGTCCCTCGTACTCAGTAAATTTGTTATTGTTATCTTTACTTTTGTTTTGTTTGGTAGAAGTTGGTTTGAATAATTCGGTCACTGATCCACAGATGTCACTTTGGTGACATATGCCCATCTCTCGAAAGCCTTGGTCCCCAAGGTCAAGATGTTGTTTTGTATAACAGAACAATTACGAAATTACATTTACAACAAATACAATTTGAAATATGTGAAGTTAATACTGAACAATTTGTGACTATAAAAGGTAGTCAATGAGAAAAAAACTTAAAATTATAACACCAACCGTACACTACCACGATTTCTGGAGTTCATCAGCCCACTGGAACAGTTTCTAATCACTTTTCATTTCATCCATGCTGCTGGTCATTTTTCTGGTTCACCTGGTACATCTGGTATGCGTACATTGTTTTGGGCTGACGTTCCTCGTGTAGTTGGTTGTTTACATGCGTGAAACAAAAATAAATAATAAAAATTGTGTTTAGATTAGTCTACATTAATTACGGCATATAAAAAGAAAGACTCTAAAATAAAAATGTCATTGTTTTGTGTTAGTGAACGTCATGATTCGTAAGTTTAATATTTTTCTATTAGTGCGTTAAATTAAAAAAAAAATCTCTACAAAACTTTCGCTATTTCGGCGCCTTGTTCGCCGTATTTTTTCGAGAATTCGCCCAGCTTATCCTATGGTAATGTCATTCTTTATATATTTGTTTAACATAATGATCTATATTCCTAATTTTATTTTGTTTAGAATGATTTGACAATTATACATCTGGCCTGCATAATGTATTTAAGAAAATCTATAATATCCGTGTTTTATAATAATTATCCAAGTAATATTGACTTGTAGGAGGCAGTCCCGAATAACCTATAGCGCGCACTCAGCCATCCGGGTTTGCTTAAAAAAATTTAACCTATGTGTAAGAAAAAAATTCTTGTTCTAACAATTAATAATCCCACTAAAATGTTAAAGTAATCCCCAAAAAATCCTAATTTTGTCATAAAGTTTAAAAACTATTTTAAATAAATAACTGAAATTAAGAATCGGTCTTAAAAATTATTTTATAAACTAAATTGCCTTTAAAGCCCGTAAATCTCGAAAAATAATTATTACTTTTAATCCCATTCCACTAAAATATTTAATTTAAGATAGACGACCTAACACTGGTATAAATTAAAATTCTGTAAAATACCATTTTCAGAAAAAAAACCTAACCTTTTTCCATTTCCACTATAACATCGAGGTGAGAGGTGACAACCTCTCACTTGACATAAACTTCCATTAAAAAATTGTTCTGTTATCCCCTAAGGCTAATTTTATAATATTAAATCTATTTCGGAAATTTTATTACGAACTAACCCTGATCCTATATTATTTCGCTTACATAAACTATCAAAATAATAATAACCTACTTACATAACTAAAATATCCACCGTAGTCGATTGTCTAGGTCGACGGCTGCGACCCTGTTGACGCTGCAGTTTTCGGCGCTGGCCTCGGTTTGCTCGACGCTTGGCTAAGCGGAGCACCAGCGAGCTCGACGCCTCGGTCTGTACTGTTCCATTGGAGCTCTAGTAAACTCGGTGAATGGCCCAGCGGAGCTCTAGCGATCTCGACAACTGGGGTTCGTTCATGTGCGCCCAACTAGCCCTCTGCGTTGCGGACGTCTCGCCTCCCTTGTCACGGCTAACCAACCATCAACTTCTCATTCGTGCTCCATTCCACCAACTATGGCTGCTGCACGGGTCCTCACTTTTATTGACGACCATACTTCCTCATCGGGGCACGGATCGACCAACTGCGTGGGTGCTGACCTTGTCCTATTTCCACGAACTGGGGCTGCTGCTGTCCGCGGCTTGTCGCTTTTTTGCACCTTCTTCGCCCTTCACCATAGGACGCCATTTGGCCACATTTCCATTTAACTGGCCTCTCTTGCGGCTTCAAGGTCCTTGCTGTTGCTTCGGGGCTGTATTTAATTTTCCCAGACTTCTCCTTCACAGATTGTTGGTCCTCCCAATTAGGTGCGTGGCTGATCGAGTGGATACCCACCCCCCAACAAACCGCTTGACCCCCAACGCTCCATATAATCTACGACAATTCTCCATTTTTGGACTCCGCTAGCGTCTAACTTTTTTGGGACTATCCAAATTGGGCTACTCCATGGGCTTTGGCTATGACGAATAATACCATAGTCCAACATTTTTGAAATTTGTTTCTGGACTTCTTGTTTATGAATAAAAGTGTACCTATAAGATTTGGTATGAATTGGAATTTCGTCAGTAGTTTTAATTTCGTGTTTCGTTTGATTTGTAAATGTTAATTTTGTACCATCTTGGTGGAAAATATCAGAAAATTCGCGACAAATTTTGATTAAAGCATTTTTCTCTTCTTCATTTAAATGATTCATACGTATTGCATAAGTAGCATCAAAATTGTTTTATTTTTGTAACCTGGGTCATTATCATTATTATTATCAATAAAATTCTCCATATTAAATAAATAAAAGTTTTTCTTGTGTGAATCTGGAACGGCTTGCACGTGTAATGGTTTATCAAAGGTATATTGTATTGCATTGTCCGTATTATTATGAATTTCTGTGTACGCAAAAACTTGTTTAGCAGTGGTAAGCGTTTCTGGAAAATAAAGATTTCCTATGTTGCACTCGGGAATAATGATATCATTGTTGTATTGAGAGACCGGTATTTTTACCGAAACTGCTTCGTGTGCATTTATTGAGATACTGTGACAATCTTCTTTTGTGTCACGATAAAAGAATGGGATACTTGTTATATTATCTGTTAAAAATTGCCTATCGAGGTCAATCATAATATTTAATTTTCTCATCTCTCGCAATCCTAAAATTCCGTGAAAAAATTCATGAAAATCAAAAAGGGTACATACAAACATTTGATCTGTTTTAAAAATATCAGGAGCCGGTATATTCGCTTTAAATTGAACTTCAGTTTGGCCTAAACTAGTTCGAATTACACTTGGACAGGTATAAATGTAATTTGGGTAATATTTTTCAACAATAGACGGTCTTAAAAGGGATTGTAAACAACCAGTGTCAACTAGTAATTTTAAAGGAGGATTTTCTACAACGATATAGGGTAAACTATTACAAATTTCAGTATGAACTTCAATAATGTCAGGTTCTATTTTTTCCGTTTCGGGGACAACCTGACTTGCTGAAAATTTCCGGGACTTATATCATTTTTAGTCTGAATTTGAACTATATTTTGAGAAGGAGCTTGGTCATATGCATCACGCATTGACTGTGTTGAATCAGTTAAGTTTTCACTATTAATTTGATAAAATTCTTCAGTTATTTTATTGCCTTGTGGCTGAAAATTATTTTGTCTAGCAGAGAAACTTCTATGAACATTAAAAGATACTCGTGAATTTGTAGACATAGCTTCTGAAATTTGTATTATTAAAAGCATTATTGTTTCGAGTCGTTTGGGAATTAGTTTGCATTGGTTCATATTGTCTTTGGGGAATTTGACCAGTGGGTCTAAAAACATTACGGGGTGGACCAAAAACTTGTTTGTTGGTAGGGAAACGACTTTGTTGATTATTATAATTGGGTTGAATATTAATACCTAGGTTGGCTTGGGAAATTTGGTCTAGGAGAATAATTTTGGTTTTGGAAATTATTCCTAGGTTGATTATTACAATTGTGGTAATTAGTTGGGAAGTTACTCTGGTAATTATTATGCGAGGAACTATTTTGAAAAGTATTACGTGGATTTTGGTAGTTAGGTCTGGAAAAGTTGTTTTGGGAAAAATTATTTTGTCTGTGCGTCCTTGGGTAGTTTTGCTGCGAGTTGGGAAAGTTGCTGTGAGCATTGTTTTTAAAAATATTCTGTGTATAATTAAAGTTTTCCTCTTGTATAATGAGAGTCATTGCATCCTCTAATGATGCAGGTTCTTTTAGACGAATTATCGTCTGCAGGGGACCTACTAATCCTCTAACGAAAGTTCGCAAGCACAGTTCATCCTAGGTACTGTCTCTCATAAATGTCCTTAGCGGCTTGACTTAGATACATATCAGAATTTACTTTTTGCCTTAAGTTACTACGCATGACCTGTAAACGTTTTGCAAAATTTAATGGTGATTCATTTTTAAAGGGTCTAGCTGTAAACATATCTTGTTCTAGGCACTCTAGATTCCTACGATCGCCGAAACATTGGTTTAAGGCGTCTTTTATTTTTTGCCAACTGACTAATTCATTACGACAGCCTATCAATAACTCAGCACGTCCAGTCAATTTCATCTGGACTGCTCTGATTAAATATTTTTTTAAGAATTCATCATCAATTCCGTTATATGTGTCAAAAAGGTAATCACAAGAGGAAATAAATTTGGGCAAAGAAGTCGCATTGCCATCAAATTGGGGAATCGTCTCAACGTACATTTTAACCCTTAAGAGCCCAGATTTTGAAATTTTTCAAAAAATGTTTTGTTTTCTTTATATATTAAATTTATGTTGTCTAGAAAACAAGAAATTAAAGTGAATTTTGATAATAGTAAATTTGAAGGTGAGATTTGAAGTTTTACATATATGTAACGCTAGGCGATTTAGGGGTAAAAAAGATTATAAGCATTCGGAATATGTCTTTATTTTAAGGAAGGTTACAAAAGGAATAAATCTCTATTACTTATGAAAATTCACGTTACAGTCAATACACACACCTAAATCGCATTTTGTACACATAGTTCTGCAACTAGATGTGCATCCCTCGTTGGCACAGCGCCTCCTTTTCTTATTTGGAATGTATGTTATAAAATGATCTGTTCTATCGTATCGTATATCGTCATTTATTCGGTTGCCAGTGTTGCTTGATAAAGCAGTAGATGGTCGTCCAGGTCCCTTTGCCTCTGTCCCATATTTTGCTAAATAAGTTAGAACAATATCCCTACGAAAATCTATCTGTTTTCCAGGATGCCCTGCTTTTTTATATAAGTACCAAGCATTTTCTATAGAGGCGTCAAGCATCCACGTAAAAAGACATCACCACCATTTCTTTGAACGAATGCAGACTCTGTATCTACCAATATTTTGGTCCATAAGGTCTGTTCCTCCCATAGAGCAGTTATATTTACCAATTAGACTTGGGCGAGGAACTAAAATTACTTTTTTCTCTCGCTGCGAATACCTTTTTACCTGGGTGAGGGGTTCTGTCCCGAAAGCAGTTGATGCTACAGTCACTATATTGTTATCTACCCACCGAACAAATACTATGCCATTGTTACTAGTATTGAATGGTATGTGCCTCGATTAGAATTTTTCAACAACTCTTTCTTTTCTGGTAAGGGTATATTTCTTGGTAAACGATTTTCACGCATTGTTCCCGTACACCAAATGCCAATTTCACGGAGGTCTCTTAGCAAGTTGATGCTAGTAAATAAATTGTCCACATACAATTTATATGGCAGATTTTGTTTGCTTTGGGGAAACTCGCGTAGCATTGTCATTAGCGGAGCAGTAGACTTTCCATATAGATCTTCATCATCTTTATTACTGTTCGGATTATTTCCCTGATATATATCAAAATTTATCAATTAACCACTTTTAGTGTTCAACGACCACATTTTGAAACCAAATCGTATTGGCCTTCCTCTGATAAATTGTTTGGCGCTGTGTCTACCATAATATTTTACCATAGATTCATCATAGTTTATATCTTCCTCGGGTACAAAATACTGCAAAAATTTCTGTTTCAATTTATCCATCAACGGACGAACTTTCCAGGCTTTGTCATTTGTATCAGGATGGTTATTGTCAGCCCAATGAAGAACTGCATAATTTGAGAAAATCTATTTTTACGCATGGAATTTTTTACCAATGGATGACCCATATCAGGCTTTGAGTCCCAGTAGTACCGTTTTCCTGGCCTCGGATTATATCCGCTAAGCATAAGGATAGCCAAGGTACATTTCAGTTCATTGCGAGTTATATTGGGATTGGGATAATTTTTAAAAATAGCATATTTGTTACTTTCTTCAAACAAATAATCAATAAGTTGATCATCCCAAAATAATTCGAACAGTTGCACAGGAGACATTTCAGAGTACTCCGAGAAATCTGGTGACATAAATTTATCTTCTCTATTTTGTAGTTTCCCACTAGTCCAGCAAAAAGTGTTTTGTTTACTTGATTTACATTTTACATGTCTATTATTGCTATTTTCACTGCCACCAATTCTGTCATTCTTGGTAATTTCAATGCCACCAATTCTGTCATTGTTGGTAAGCTTGACTTCAGCTAATGCCCGCAGCTGCCGTCCCGGTAGATGGTCTAGGTCGCCGTCAGTTTCCTCATCGCCAGATTCTTCATCGGTAAGGACATTGACTTCCGGGGG
Organism: Pseudeuparius sepicola; assembly: GCA_963920635.1. Lineage (NCBI taxonomy): Eukaryota > Metazoa > Arthropoda > Insecta > Coleoptera > Anthribidae > Pseudeuparius > Pseudeuparius sepicola. The sequence goes on from OY987305.1 coordinate 29,354,910, forward strand.
TTCTGTATAAATCGCTTCGATATGAGGTTGAACTTCATCGGATAAATCATCTTCGTAGGCCATTTGTAACGCTTCTTCGAGTGTAAACCCTTTCCTAAATAAGCCAGAAAATAAAAATGCTTAAAAGGTGATTTTGCAAACGAATAACCTAGTGTTACATATATGTAACACTCAAGTTTGACATGTTGTACATTCTATGTAAGTCGATGTTTTTTATATTTGTCAACAGGATACATTAGTGTAATGATTAATATAACTATTTACAAAATGTCAAACGCTGGAATATTCTATCATAATGAAAAATATTACTTACTCTAAACGAAGGTCCATTTTCACACGAAATAACGCATGGCAACTTCTAAGATCAGCGAACAAATGTAAACAAACATCCTACTACTTCCAAAACTGTACTGAAAGGTTAGGTTAAACACATGACAAGGTAAAACTAGCGCCATCTATCAAATAGTAGACAAACTAGCAACGTGGCATTAGACATATGGCAGCATATTTAGCGTTACATATATGTAACGCAAGGCTATTGAGGGTTAAGCATTGGCAAGTTAAGATTCTCGTTTGCCATTGCGATTATTTTAGTATTACTTTCTTCGATAACTTGGTTAACTTCGATTACGTTACTTTGTTCTTCAAAACTTAAATTGTTTGAGAATAAACTTGAAAGATTCTCTATATCAATATAGTATTGCTCATCAAAATATTCAAAACTCAAAAATATATATCATAAAATCAAAAATATCTCAAAACATAAATAATATTATTCAAAAATATTAATTCAAAATCTTCAAAAATATCTTAAAAATACAGGGAAATAGGGTAAAAATAGGAATCGAGGGAGTACTTAACTCTTACCAAATGAATGGTCGCAGGCCAAGGTTCTCTGGTAAGCAATGTATTGTTTGTAGCTGCTTGCCGTACTGTCTGCCGGGAATTGGGTTGATCCAGGGGCTGCTCTGCTGCGGTGCCTTAAAGATCGCGATAACGAACGCGAAACTGGACGCACGTCCTACCAACTGCGCCAGTTAAATTAACTTTTGAGGAAAAAAAGTTTTTAAAACAATTTATTCGAGCGACAGTTACAGGGGCAGCGATTCACGCTACAATACAAGACAAGACTGAATTACAATAGTCAGAGGCTTAAATACATGAGGATATAAAATGCAAGCTAAGCATACACGTGTCGCGCACTCAGCGTTTAGTCACCACTTTTACACAGAGGAGTCTATTGTTTGTAGGCACATAACTTTCTAATGCAAAAAATTGTTTTTCATTCCTAAGTATACTGGTAAATTGTACATAATCTGCTATTCAAGGCATACCTATTTATTACAAATTAAACTCAAGTGGAAGGAATTAAGTAAATAATTCAACATTAACCCGTGTCGTTGATATAAGTTATCGGTAACTTAAATTCTTAATCCGAAATCTAATGAGAGATGACTTGAGCAATGCAATGCAAATATATTTATTTGTGTAAGTCTGATGATACTAGTCATAACAACATTCAGTCAACATCTCGGTTAGCTGGTAATACCTACCAAAATTCGATAAACTATGTTCTGCTAATTCGCTTCTCAAGCTATATAGAGATGCCAGTGCCGAAAATTCGAGTTTTGCGAATTCACTTAGCTCGTTTCAGGTTATTATATAGTCTCAAGTTTTACTAACATTAGGGGAGTGCCCGGCCCTGCACTCATGGCTCCGAAATTAGGTATAAACCCCGCAGTCTCCAACGAAAGCGAGCGTCCGTCCTTCTTAAACCGATCCGGAGCTTCAATTTGACAGCAAATGGGATTGTCTTGAACGAGTGCGCCTCGGGTTGGCATCAACTCTCTCGGTCTAGCAACAAAGGCAGCGAGGCACAGCCGCCCTGTCACTGCGTAATGTATGCTAACACGTTTCCGCCTCAGGCGCCGATCACTTTATGACGCTTGACGCTCTCCTCGCAGCGCGCCACGAATTCGACAACTCTGCATTATCCGAATTATATGGTTCTTATCGTATTTATAGCAAGTGCCGACTCAGACCGTACTTCGTACTATGTCCCTGTCCAGGTCCTAAGTCGTATTTCTTTATGTTTCTTTTTATATTCACATCTGCCCTTTGTGCATATCTCATGCGGGTAATTTAAATAAGTAGGTACGATGTATACAGTGTATCTCCGGATAAAGCACACTTTCACTTCTTTATTTTTTATTTTCATTTCTTCTATTTTTTAGCCGAACTGCCTGACGTTTACGATTTCCTAACTAAGCAGGAATATTGTTCTGAAAAAATTATTTCTGCCAAGAATCAATCAAAAGCGTCGTGGCAATTTGTAAATAACAAATTGAGAAAGTGTAAAAAGTCAATACCAAACGATATAATCTCAAGCGGTGAAGTGTTTACTTCTGGTAGTGGTAAGTATAGCTAATCCATTTGCGCACTTTTGCGCCACTTTGGTGGAGTTACTCCTGAATACCTCAATAAAAACAAAAAGCAGCTCATACACAACAACAAAAAAACATTTTCATTTTGAATACGTTTCCATATTAGCCCTGTGTTAAATATAGCCGTTTTAAACATAAAACACAAAAACCGTCCAGTATTCGTATCCAGCAAATAAAAAAGTTCCCCTTCGAAAATATAGTATATATCATGAAAATTTTATAGTAATATAAAATGTTAGACTGAAAATTGTCATTAGAAGTTCTATTAAAGTTAAAACCAGGTGCCAATTCTCTTTAAAAAAAACATTGAAACTACACCAATGAAAAACATATCATAGTCTTTGTGTTTGACGGTATCCCCGGACTTGAATATTTGGTTGAATGCCCAGAAAAAGCGAATACAAATTTTTTAGTCGTAGAGGTATAATAAATAATTCAACCTACACACAAAAAAGGAATATCAAAACTCTCAGACAAATAATAAACATAGACTAACCAAATGGCTGCATTGTAATCAGCCATCATAAGAAATGCCTACTCAAAACAAAAACAACAAATTTGACACTTAAGCGTGCAACATATGATAACCAATCAGTGGCGTCCCTATATTTTTTATTTTCAATAATGTTTAAAATAATTTTAAAGAATGCTGGGATAATAAGCAAATTATATCCTTGGTACTATAGATACAAAGGGTTACTCATTGGTAGGACTTGATATGGGGAATTAAATAATGAAACATGATAAGAGATACTTTTATTAACGTTACAAAAAAGTATACCTATAAGAACTACCTACTGATTTTTGAATAAAACAGTCTTTGTTAATTTTGATCTAATTCTTTTTTGCGTGGAATGTAGTTGTGTAATATAATGATGTATTCTTAAATTAAAATAAGTTTTTAAAATCTGTTTTGTTAACAATACATAATGATTACTGAATGGTTCGTCATCATACAAATGGTCTTTAAATACATCTGCAAATTTATTAGGTAAATTTTTAAAAGTATATATAACAAGTTTATTTAAATTTAGCGTTAAATCTTTCATTTCTATTTGTAAATTGTCTTTATACAATTTAAAGCAGTGCTCACCATATTTACAAATGTTAGTAACAAATTCTGAAGCCTTAATTAGTGCCCCATAAGTTTTTCTTATTTGCAATTTAGAATGCGATTTTTCAGATTCTAGTAAACTTATACAAAGAAAACACTTTACATTTTTTTATCCTTTTTACAACGAAACCAGCAATATATGCAATTACATCCTCTATATACAAATTTAGGTGAAATTCAGATTTATTAAAATAATAATTAAAAATATTATATTCTTCCTGCGTTATTCCTTCTGGCATATCTGAGTTTTCATTTGAACATAATTTATGTTCCAGCGTCGACGAAGAACAATGTAAAATTGATGTGCTATCTATAGCAACAACATTTGATGTAGTACTGCCCGAAATTTCACTATGAATTAATAGTCTTTTCATTATGTTTAGAAATTGTCGGCAGGTAGGGTTATTATTAAAACCACCTTTGCTTCTAATGCAGCTGAAAAATATTTCTAAATGGTCTTGTGACAATTTATATGTTAGTAAGTATTTCATTTGTTTCAGCTCTTTTACTCTTCTTCTGTACAAACTTTTTAAACTTTCTATAGAAATAATATATCCCAAAAAAACAGTTTTCCTTTTTGATTTTAGTATGTCACTATTTCCTAATTTTAATGATTTTAAATATGTTATTGCATCGTCCAAATATATAAGGTATTCTTCTTCAGTTGAATGTGAAAGAGGTTTTTCGAAAGGTCTTTTTGTTAATCTGTTTCTGGAATTGAAAATATCAAAAACATTATTTATAATTCTGCAGAAGTTTGCTGTAGGCTGGGAATCTTTAAAAGTTGGAATGTTTAAATCAAAATTGGCAAAGTCGAGTGCTTCCGCAACACTCTTGCTTAGGGTTTGCACAGCAAGAGAAACTTTCATTTTTTCATTTTCCCAGTTTAAGTGTTTTTTTCTAATTTTAGTTGCTGCATGCAAACCCAAGTCTTCTTGGAAATTGCATAACCTTTCCAAATATTCCCAATTAATTTGCCGTCCTTCATTGTCCCTTAAGATTTTGTATGTCCCCAAACAATTCCTTATAAGTTTGATCATGTTACATGAATCAAGAAATATATATATAGGTTCATTGGTTACTGGATGATTAAAATAAGTTTTAAAATCATCACTATCAATTTCAAAATTAGCTCCCAAAGCCCGACACATTCCAAAATTTGATGGTGCTCCATCAAAAGTTAGCGAAGTTATCACTACACCACAGTCATTGATAAATTCTAAAAAGTTTGTTAATAAATTAGCTTTTTCTTGGCCAGTCAAACCATTAATAAAAAAATAAGCTACAGGAATTTTCCAGCTACCGTTTAAACAAACTAACATAAAAACTAACGATTCTCGTGCTTCTTCAATTTCATCACCACCATCTTCCGCTAAAGTAATTCCGAGATCTATATATCCAAATGTTTTTTTACCATCCCATTCGAGTTTTCTCATAATGGACATTTCATCCAAGACAAGGTTACATAAAAGTTTGTAACCTTTTTTTTCAGCATCACGTACTTTCGACTTTAAAGCTACTACAGCTTCTTGCAGAAAACTAGGGGAAGCATCTATTTTGGAATACCACTTTGTCAAAGTGCTTGTGTGTGGCAAAACAATACGCAATTTTTGTCGAACATAATTGTAAGCTTTTTTAGAATAAAAATTTAATGTCAATGCAAATTGTCGTATTTCGGACGAGTACTTTTTTCTGCATTGGCCTTTTTGAATTCTTTTAAATATTTCTTCTGCTATTGAACCCTAAAATAATAATAACAAATTATGAAGGAACCCCAAATATCTAAACAAATGTCAAAAAGAAGCAAATAATCTGTTTTGATAAAAACTGTTTGATGTCAGGGTATATGAGTTATTTAATATAGATATTTTTTAATGAAAACAGGACGTTTATAACTTTCTTTTATATATAATAATAATAAAGAGCTGGGTCTAACTGATAATCTTTACAGGTCCATGCAGAAAGCGGTACTACTTGCGACAGCCCGAACCGTCAGGAAATTCATGGGGAGTGCAGAAACGTCCAACAACATCAATGTCACCTAAGGCCCGATAACATGGCAAGGGTCTCGTCCGAGCCAGATCCTTATGGTATCCGGGATACCCGGGATCTGAGTGAATGTTCCCCAGAGAGGGAGTGCGAATGCCTTTTGGCTAAGTCGATAATAATAATAATAATAATTCTCACCCTCACAATACTCCTAACGAGGAGTACCCCAGAAGCAACCACATGCTTGTGCGGGGGAGGGGGGCAATTACTATTATTTTGTCTTCGTTGCCATTTGCGGCTAGGGCCGACTTTTTTCCCGATAGAACTAGGATAGCATTCGCTCAAGTACTACGGAAAACCCTATAAAACCGTAATAATCCCAGTCAGTGTAGGACAATTAGTGAATCACACGGATAAAGCTTTTTAGGAACAATACCGTGAACCCACATTTGCCCAGCGCTCTTGGCCATAGCGGTGTTTTTCTTTAAAGACATATGCATGCGCCTGCCTCGAACCAAGGTCGATCGAAGGCAGAAAAACATGCAGTCTAAAAAGTCAGCGCCGGTACGAGCGACGCTACCGCGGAAGTTGGCTTCTTTTTGATATCTGTTTGAAAGAGCAATCTCAGTTATGTTTGCTTAAGGTATCTGCCTAAAAAACATTGTATGACAAAACTCGTATTCCATATACCTGCATTTAGATTTGAGACAAGAGCATTGACTGACGTATTAACAAAGACTGCTCACGGTTGTCACGTCTGACACTTCCTTGGCTCACCATGTGCTTTGCGGAGACAAAATACAATGCAAAATATATTGCTGGCCATCAGAGCCATCTATTTTCCAGAATATGAAGCTATAGACGAGAAGTCTTATAAATGCGTCAGTCAATGACCAGAGCGTTCACTGGCTTTTGCATCGTCACTTACTTTTGGGCCAGTTTGGGCATTTACAAATTAATGCAAAATGACAATGAAACTTACATTCAACATAGTTTGGGCATTATCAGAAATAAAATTATTTTCCTTAAGTGATTAGTTAAGGCATGTAATGACCATATCCTATTTTGTTGCCTACGAGATTTCTCCTGCAATCGTTTTATACTTTTTTTGTGAATCACATGGGACTTCTGGATAATTTGCCAGCATAATTTTCTTTTAATTGGATCTTCAAGATCTTCATAACAAATATCTCCAAAATAACGAGGATTGTCGAGTCTACGGCTAAAATGAAAAATGATATAATTAGCTTTTATCACCTTTTATGACAATGTCAGAAAACTGAGGTTTGAAACCCTTTTTAATAATAATTTTACAGAAAGAATAATCTAACATTCGTTTACTTCAATTTTCCTCTTCCTTTACGTAAATGCCAAAAGGATATAACTTTATGACAAAAAATAATTTCTTTATTTTTGGCTTTTAAGTGTTCTTTTGTCAGATGCTTAAGCATAAAATTTTCTATCGAATGGTATCGAGTATACCTTTTTCGCTTTTCACCACAGTATTGTTATATATTTATATCTGAAATTCCTATTGATCAAAAATTTAAAAAATATATTTGGTTTTTATGACACATGTAGTACGAGTTGGAGAAAAAAATAGTTCTAGAAATTTAATGTCTCAATAAAAATGTTTAGTTACCTTTTACTTTCTGGTGGAGCACCTGGTGAGCTATCCTCAGAATCTGCGGAACAATTTTCCTTATTTTCTTCCTGATATATAGTTAAATCTTGCAATCTGCAGAGGTTGATACTCATAAAGTTGCATATAGTGCTAATAATTATATTAACTTACACGTACTCAGTGCCTGTTGGTATTTCAGAATTATCAGATGAACTCAATGTTTTCGATACATCGGAGGCAGTTAAAGTGAAAGAGTTTGAGGCAGTTTTGGTACTGTTAGTTGTAGTTCCAGAATCACTTCTCACAGTTTCCATGGACACCCTAAACATATATTCATTACAAAAACAAACTTTATTTTTCCTAGTCAGTGAGTTAGGCATTTACATAATCATTATTTGAATAAATTAAAGCATTTATAATAATAATGTGTTGAGAGTAGGTAGGATTTAGGGTTATAACAAACTGGAAATTATTTTAGTTCATTGCCGACGTTTCGGTATATTTTGTAACCATCATCACGGCTCTACAGAAATATTATATATACTAAAGGTTCCTTAAAAAATTAAAATATAGGAAAACTGAGGAACAAAAATGACAAGGACAAAAAACAAGATATAAATTGCAATGCTTACCAAACAAGTAATTCCTTTTGTCAAAAATTAAATAATGACATTGCATTGCAATTTATACCTTTTTTTTGTTCTTTGTTTTTTTTGGTCCTCAGTTTTCCTATATTTTATTTTTTTAAGGAACCTTATTAGCATATGTAATATCATATCTTTGTAAAGCCCTGATGAGGTTACAAAATATACCGAAATGTCAAATGTGGCAATCAACTAATATAATTTCCAATTTGTTGTAACCCTAAATCCTACCAACTCTCAACACATCTAATATTAAGGGTTACTAAATTTTATCAGATATAATAATAGTCATTCTTAGAACAAGTTATATTTTTGTCAGTTGCCAACATTATTTCTCGAGAAAAATTGATGATGTAGGTAAATGCAACACTGGCAGAACTGAATATAAAAAAAATGAAAAAAATGAAAAAATACAACATTATAGAGGAGCATGATTTTTTCGTTCTAGGTATTCTCATCCCTACTGCCTTTTTAGATAGCGTCTTTTAGTAAGGACATAAACAATTAACCAAAGACAGAATGTAAATATTTACAGTAAGTACATAACTTACAAGTTATCAGTATCCAGTGGTGGTCTTGGAATATCTGATGCACTTAATGTTTTAGATAGATCAGAAGCTGTCAGAGTGTCTGAATAATTTTTTTCCATAGCAGGTCTACAATATATAAAATTTATGATAAAAACATTTACTGCAAACTAATTATATTGCTTTCATATTTCCATTTTTTTACCTTTTTTGGAGCACGTCATGTTTCAATGTTATCTCAACATTTTCCGAGAGGTTTTCTTTTGAAGAAGAAGCCGTTGCAGTTTCACTGTCACTTTCCTCGTAATTTGATCTACAAATATCCATTGGTGTTCCTGGAATATCTGATGCACTTAATGCTTTAGATAGATCGGGATCGGAGGCAGTTAAAGTGAAAGAGTTCGGGGCAGTTTTGGTGCTGCTCGTAGAGTCTGAATCATTTTTTACAGTTTTCATAGCAGGTCTACAATATATAAAATTTATGATAATAACGCATTTACTGCAAATTCATTGTATTGCATCATATTTCTTTTTTTTACCTTTTTTGGGGCACATGTTCCAATGTCATCTCAACATTTTTCAAGATATTTTCTTCTTCTGGAGGAGCCGTTGCAGTTTGCTGGCCACTTTCCCCGTAACTCGATCTACAGATAGGTTGAATCACTGATATTATTTGTGTAGTAACACTTGTATATTAGGAATATAGTGGAAAACGGTTCTTAAAAGCGACAAATCCTGGTAACTTTGCAAAGAGTGTGTTTCAGTTTCAGTCAAGATAATTTTTAGATATTTTTAATTTGCGCACTCTATAAAGTAAGTTATGTTAGTGAAAACTTGCATTTTGGGGTTTAGAGGTACGGCCAAAACGACTTTTTGATGAAAAAAGTGCCTAAAATGGTTTTGCCATTAAACAATTATTGTAAACGACATTTTTCAAAAAATTGCACATCACCGAGTTGAACTCTTCAGAGTGCTACATACTAATATGTATTTTTAAACAATTGAAAATCGGTTAATCAAATCAAAAATGAATTGTCGAGTTCCAAAATGAAACACACCGTATTTTATATGGTTTCAGAGATTCTATAGTATCTATATTCTTTATATACAATGATAACAGCTAGCACCTACGTGTATTTTCACTTATAGTTTTTGTGTACCTAATATTGTAAATAATTAGGGAGTATTATCGAAAATTTCTTTGGAGCGCAAACAAATCCATTTAATTGTTTAATTGGGTTTTTCGCCACAAGAAACCTGAAAGAGACTGATTAAAGGACAACTTTTTCAAGTTGCCAGGAAAAACCACGGCTTAAAAAAGCTCTGGCGCTTTGTCAGTGGTTATTTTAGGTTCAACTTTCAAAATTCACAAATGCCTAACATTAAAACAACGAAAACGTTAAACGGTACCTCAACAAATTACGCTTTCGGAGGGTAAATCTCTCTTCGTTCTCAAAGAAAATTTCAAGTGAAAGTGGCATGACAGAATAATACAACATAGCCACCTGTCTGGTATTATACCCTGTGTTGTATTCTAATTATCTATCCTAACTTCTCCTTGAATAACTGGTAATAATATTTTGCTAAATTCAACTGACATGCCGCAACACAGTTATCCGAATTTCCTAATTTGTTAGCGAAATTTGTTGAGGTACTGTTTAACGTTTTCGTTGTTTTAATAATAGATATTTATGAATTTTTAAAGTTGAATCTAAAATAGCCACTGACAAAGCGCCAGAGCTTTTTTAAGCAGTGGTTTCTCCTGACAACTTGAAAAAGTTATCCTTTAATCAGTCTGTTTCAGGTTTTCTGTGGCGAAAAACCTAATTAAACAATTAAACGGATAATTAGGGAGTTTTCGCATTTGCGTAAACTAGCTACCTATGTAAACTTAAACCTCCACTTAGTATCTGCGATCATTAACTTTTATATTTGGCAATCACAGAAAAACAGTTTTAATGTTAACAAAATTAGTCGACACTATGCTCGACACTACGGGAAAACTCCCCTAATTTTCATAATATAATAATATAGATCCCTAAAAACATGACAAATATTATTATGTTAGATTAGTTGCTTGTCATATTTACCTAACAGACAATATATTCGGGAAAACTGATGGCACAGTAGAGGAAGTTACATAAGTTCTTGAACCTGCTTTGACTAATTCTCGTTCTTCAAAATGTCGAGAACAAATGAAGGCATTAGTTGGTAAGTCCTTCAAATTTACACCTAATGCATTGCACCATAACAACAATGTGTCCAAATCACAAGGAAACCTAGATTTGAAATAAAATATTTTTAGTTATATTCTCAGACAAATATCATCATCGTATCGCATCTACGCCGCTGACCTACCTGTGGAAGGTTATGTTGGAGGTTACGTTTCTTATGCCACAAATCCAACACTTTACTCTTCCCATGCTTCTTAAAACTACACTAATTCACTAATTGCTGACTTAACTATATGTCTTTTGTCCAATAACCCCAAAATCTCCTCAAAAAACAAGAATAACGCAAAAGTAAACACTACAAACACATCAACACAAGCCGGCGAAATCTCAATAAACTCTGGATCAGGTGATTGTACACTAATAAATCAAACGCGTATCCATCGCAAAGAGCTCGTGCAATGTTGCCACGTTAGCCAAAATAAAGAATTTATTAAGAATATCATAATTTATAGTAGGATTAGTAAATTCACAAAATCAGTAAAATTTATTGTTAAATAATGAATGTCCAAATTTTTGCTATAATGTAGATTCTGTAAATCAACTAATTAGTGTCCCAAGTTCATGATTTTAACGTTGGTTACACATTCCTTTCGTAAGTACAAGATAAATTTCTGAAGAAGTTTGGCAATAGTGCAATCATTGCATGTTTTTTTTTAGATTTTTTGTTACTAAACATTTTTTATCTTGGCTGGGTCTGTATTGTATTGAAATATTAACTGTTCAACCCCGTTTAATAATAGGTTAAATACCAGTGATCACGAAAATATTATAGATTTCAAGGAATAAGAAATACTGCGACTAGAGGTCCCAAGCTGTTTACGCGTTAAAATACGTTTAAATTTAAAATTGCCTCGTTAAAACCAGGAATGAAAAATCATACATCCCGAAAAAGTACAACCTACTTTGCATTTTTTTAGCAACTATAGTATTGCATGTTTGCACTGTTTTCTAACCTACTCTAAGATTTAGCAGAAAAATTTTAAGCTTCGGTATTCTACTTACAGTTTTATAATTTTTACGATTCGTTTAGAGACATTTTCCGTCACATCTTTGTTGGACTGAGGCCCCCAGGGTCCCATTTTCTTTTAGTTTTCATTTTTTTCCCTGTAGAGCTTCCATAAGTATCTAGAAGTATGCTAGAACTTTATGATTCTTGGTCAGTGACAGTATCTGACAAGTTTATTTGTGAAGTCTAAACAATAAAGGTGGTAACCAAGGCAACGAGTTTGGACTGTGATTGCTGATATACAATACATTTGGTGTCAGAAACGGGATTGTAAGAGGACCCCTAGGTGAATGGCCACAACCAGAAAACAAACCGCAATGGAAATGGACAAGTTGATGGAAATGGACTACAGATACAGGATAATAGTGCCATAGTGCCTGAACGAAGACTATTAAAATCCTACCTATTCAAATTTCACGAACTTTTTGATGGTTTAATCGTACTAGACAATATTTTATTATTGCAATCAAAATTAGACTATGTGGATAAATTTATTGTAATCCCCTACACAAAAATTAAAATGTACTTTTATTACACTAAACACAAAACGTTAAATCTGATAGCAGTAGCTCCTCGTTGTAAACAAGTTATAAAAATTAAAACTACCGCAGAAAACAGAGATATTGTAATTCCACACCAAAAATTACAAGATTGTGAAATCCTAGAGTCACTGACAACTTCCAAGAACGGTTATGCGATAACTATAATTCTAAATCCGACTGATAAAGAAGTTATGCTAGATTTCTCTGAACCTTTTGCAACTGAAATATTTGATCAAAATTGTTTCGAAAATATTGATCTGAATAATTTTAACACTTAAAATTTCGAACCCACACCTAATCTCGATCTATCAAAACTTAGGCTTGATCATCTAAACGCCGAAGAAAAAGAAGCATTAATTAATTTATTATCTCAATATTCTGATATATTTTACAATGAAAACTCAACTTTACCTATCACTAATAAAATTAAACATCAAATAAAAGTAACGGATGAATCAATCACCCATATACACAAAGTATTACCGTTAACCTTATATTCACAAAAAGGAAGTCGAAAATCAAATAAAAAAATGCTTGACCAAAATATCTTTCGGCACAGTAGTTCGCCATGGTCGTCACCTATTTGGGTTATGCCCAAAAAGATAGATGCAACTGGCAAACAAAAGTGGCGTGTTGTAGTGGATTATCGACGTCTTAATGAAAAGACTATCGAAGATCGATATCTACTGCCGAACATTATTGGTCTTTTGGACATACTGGGTCGTTGCCAGCAGTACTCTCGGCTTAGCAAGCGGCTTCCATCAGATTCAAATGGAAGAAAATGACATCCCAAAAAATGCTTAAAAAAGAACGCTAAAATTATTCACGATCAAGAATTTATATCATGTTTCGAAACTTGTAAAAATCTGATAACTAATTCGAAAATTGTACAACATCCGGATTTTTCAAAACCGGTCAATTTGACAACTGAAGCCAGTAACGTTGCTTTAGGCGCCGCGGTGGCGTCGCTCGTACCGGCGCTGACTTTTTAGACTGCATGTTTTTCTGCCTTCGATCGACCTTGGTTCGAGGCAGGCGCATGCATATTTTAAAGAAAAACACCGCTATGGCCAAGAGCGCTGGACAAATGTGGGTTCACGGTATTGCTCCTAAATAGGCTTTATCCGTGTGATTCACTAATTGTCCTACACTCACTGGGATTACTACGGTTTTCTAGGGTTTTCCGTAGTACTTGGGCGAACGCTATCCTAGTTCTATCGGGAAAAAAGTCGGCCCTAGCCGCAAATGGCAACGAAGACAAAATAATAGTAATTGCCCCCCTCCCCCGTACAAGCATGTGGTTCCTTCTGGGGTACTCCTAGTTTGGAGTATTGTGAGGGTGAGAATTATTATTATCTCAAGGCTCTATTAATAAATATCTACTAATCTCCTGTTCGTCGCGAACCTTAAATGAATCCGAGCAAAACTACAGTAGCATTGAGAAAGAGTTAATTTGTATCGTCTGGTGAACTAAATAATATTTTCGACCGTATTTATATGGCAGAAAATTTAATATAATTCCTGACCACAAGCCACTTTAATGGCTGTTTTCTCTTAAAGACCCAAGATCCAAATTATTAAGATGGCGGATTAAATTGGATGATTATGACTATAACGTCATATACAAAAAGGAAATACTAAATACAAAGGCAGAAGCTTTCTCTCGTATCGAAATAAACACAAAAGAAACGAAGTCAAGCTATAATGCCCAAAATATTTTTAATTATATTCACAGATTTAATGAGGAACTAGAAAACGAAAATCAATCTCCAAATTTAGATACTTTATCTACTCAAGTCCAACCTGATAACGATATTTTAGATATTGATGAAAGCACAAATGAAAATGTTGATGAAAATTAAACAGTCGATTTTAATGCATAAAAACATCCAATTATTGTCCGCATTCCTATTTCAGAAACCCCTATAAATTACGGTTCCCATCAAATAATAATTTATAGCGTTTTTCATTCCCCTGCCAAACCAAAAAATAAAATTCTATTTGAAAAGAAAAGAAGAATAGAAGTTCAAATTTCCAAAAATGAAAACATTTTAGACATAAATATTGATCAGTTATTGAAGAATGATTATATGTATTAATTCCCATAAGGACAGAACCAAATTATAATCCTCTAAAATAAATCAAACTCTGTCTCAAAACAAATAAAATTTAATAGAAAAACTGAATCGAAATCGCGATGATCCAAATTTGCTTAACGAACAACAACGGGTATAAGTATACCAAGAAAAACATTAGGCAGAAAAATGCTAACAAATTCAATAAACCCACAATAGCTATTACTGTAGATACCACTCGCAAATCTATGTCAACGGACAACTAAGATAAAGTGCGTATGGATAACCTTAAACGCCCACTAAAGGAAACCTATACCTTTGCAACGTCTCAAAACTAATTTCATGTTTTTCTCTTTTAGCTTACCCTGCTTGCTAGTTTCCGGACTTCAAGAAAAAATCAAAATAAGAAATCTGGACCAAAATTTTGGAATGCTATTTTTAAAATGGGGAAACGCGAAAATTCAAAATATACCCAAATTTTAATTCACTTTTACGATTTGAACCCTTTGATTACCGAAATTGAAGAATTGGATCATAAATACAATCAGATTGAAAGTTTGATCAATTCAAATAATGGCTACAAACTCGAAATCTCCAATTATTTCAAAATATTAAATCATAGTAGATCAAAATTACGTATTAAAATTTAGCCAACGGCTCGTTGACATAAAATTTAATAAGCGGTTTAGGCTCTATATTTAAGGCACTGACTGGAAATTTGGATGCCTCAGATGGCGAACGTTTCGAAAACATAATTAAAGAAATGCAACAAAATCAGGAAAAATTAGAATCTAATATTAAACGTCAGAATTCAATATCGACAGAAGTTATCGACAAATTTAAGAACACTACTGAACAAATAAAACACAATGACCTTTTACTTGAATCCAAATTAAAACAAATTTCAACAATTATCCAAAAATAAGGTATAGAGAAAACTGGATTTTTATCAATAATAAATATTTACGGAATAATCAATTCAATTTTACAAGATATTGAAAATTCAATCGTCTTTTCCAAATTAAAAATTATGCATCCAAGTATCATTAACACATCAAACATTTACAGGAACTTCTTAAACTTTAAAAATTCTTAAAACCTGAACAATTTCAATTAAAAAAAATTTATTTAGAAAATATTTTACTTTTTGAAAGTTTAATTAATATTGAATGTTATATTCTTAATAACAAAATCACTTATTTATTAAAAATTTCTGTTACTTTCCCATTTGATTTTGAATACTTTCATTTATTCTCTACTCCTATATTTTCGAAGAGTCATTTTAAGACAAATTTTTATTAAAAAATAAATTGCACTACGCATTTACCAGTAAGGCATGCTCAAGAACGAAGTCCAAAGACTACGTTTGCAGAAAACTGGAACTAGAAGAAATCCGACAAGACGCACCTTGTGGAATTCAACTCCTGACTTCAAGAATTATAACTACATGCAAAGAGTTCGAAGTCACCATTAGTAAACCAGTTATCAAACAACTTGGCGAAACCAATGAATATATTGTACTCTTTCCAAAAATTGTAACAGTTAAACTGAGTTGCAATAATCAAGAAGAAACGCTACAACTCATCGGCTCTCACATGTTCAAGATTCCAATAAATTGCAAACTGTCGACGAATCGAGAAACAAATAATAAATGAAAAACAAACAAGTTTCATCGAAAACCCAGTACTCTTTCCAAAACTATAATTGCAATTAAAAACCAATACAACGCTCAACTTAGACTTCGAATTAGAAAATCTGCACCTTGAACAACTTCAAGAATTAAAGGCAGATGTTCTTCAAAACAACCCCTAACTTGCTTTTACTAAAGTTTATTATACAGGGTGTTTCCTAACTTCTCTGACAAAAGGAAGAAGGTGAATTTTCGCCTAATTTTAAGACGAAAATGTGGTATAAAATTTTTTCGAATGCCGCTTCGTTTTCGAAATAGAGGGTGTTGAAAAAATAAAATTTTATGCGTTTTCTGTTTATTATTACTTAGTGGCAAACGATATTCCAGTAATATTTGGTACACATAATAAGGGGTTTGAGTACTTTACTTTGTGCCCATTTTAAACTTTTCAATTAGTTGATTGGCGGAGATCCGGGTAACAAGTACCAAAATTTCGCAATAATAAATAATACGGGCGTGTAAAGCATTGAATATTTTTATCTTATCTAACGTAGAAATTAATTCTAAGCAAATTACGTATCTTGCGTTTTTCTCGTATCTCTTACAGTTTTCGAGTAAAATGTAATGTAGTTGCTATTGTTACACGAATTACCTAATAGTTGGTACAGCAATAATAATCACTTAAATAAATTATTTAAAAATCTTACATAATGAACTCACATCAATAATAATAATAATTAATAATAAATAATAATTATTAAATAATTATAAATATTAATAATAATAATTTATTAATAATAATTAATAATTATTGTTATTAATAAACATTATTATTATTGATATTGATCTTATTGATAAATATTATTATTAATAATAAAAATAATAATAATAATTATTATTATTATTTTGACAAATTATTGAGAAACTCTGAGCTAACTGAAAATAGTTTCAAATGTTATGAGTATAGGCTTTGCTTCGTTCCATGGCAGCCACACTTGTTTTCTTCGTGACATGTGTCGTCTCTGTCGACATTTTTCAAATATCCTTTTTAATTGCTTTCCAATTTATTAATTTGTACTAGTTACATACTGTTCATAATGGCTGAGTTTACCAATCAAGAAATGGCTCAAATTCATTTTATGTACTGTTTAGCAAATGGAAACGCGCGCGAGGCAAGACGTTTATATGCAGAACGTTTTCCTAATAGACGAGTACCATGTCCGGAAACGTTTACAAGATTGCATCTCAGGTTAGAGGAAACAGGTAGTTTCTCAAAAAGGAAAATAGGCGGCCGACCACTGACAGTTAGAACCCCACAACTTGTACGAGTACGAGAAAAATCGGGAATGAGTTGAATGTGAGTTACAAAGCAGTATGGGGTATCTTAAAGGACTATTTACTTTATCCTTATCACGTACAAAGAGTGCAAGCTTTGTTGCCTCGAGATTTTCCAGCTAAAGTTGATTTTTGTAACTGGTTTCAAGAAAATTCTTTACGAGTCCCACATTTTTCGGAAAGAATCCTATTTACAGATGAAGCGAATTTTTCGAGAGATGGCATTATGAATTTTCACAATACCCATATCTGGGCGGAAGATAATCCCCATGCTATGGTCGAAGGACATCACCAGCATACATTTTCGTTTAATATTTGGGCAGGAATTATTGGAGATACCTTAGTTGGACCATATTTCTTTCCCAATCGACTTACTGGTGATGTCTATTACAATTTCCTTACAGATGAATTGCCAGAATTGATGGAAGCAGTGCCATTAAGAAAGAGAGCTTTAATGTGGTTTATGCATGACGGCGCTCCGCCTCACTTTGTAGTACTTGTTAGGAACTATTTGGATCAACAATATTCATTATGTGAGTTCATTATGTAAGATTTTTAAATAATTTATTTAAGTGCTTATTATTGCTGTACCAACTATTAGGTAATTCGTGTAACAATAGCAACTAGATTACATTTTACTCGAAAACTGTAAGAGATACGAGAAAAACGCAAGATACGTAATTTGCTTAGAATTAATTTCTACGTTAGATAAGATAAAAATATTCAATGCTTTACAGGCCCATATTATTTATTTTTGCGAAATTTTGGTACTCGTTACCCGGATCTCCGCCAATGAACTAATTGAAAAGTTTAGAATGGGCACAAAGTAAAGTACTCAAACCCCTTATTATGTGTACCAAATATCACTGGAATATCGTTTGCCACTAATTAATAATAAAAAGAAAACGCATAAAATTTTATTTTTTCAACACCCTCTATTTCGAAAACGAAGCGGCATTCGAAAAAATTTTATACCACATTTTCGTCTTAAAATTAGGCGAAAATTCACCTCGTTCCTCTTGTCAGAGAGGTTAGGAAACACCCTGTATACCAAGCCTCTGGACAATTATCATTTATGGCTTATTGATATTACCAGCTATTTATTACGGCTACAGAAAATGGAAATCACGAAGACACAACAAAGAGAAGAAAGAAGTTCTACAACCAGAAGATATCCAACTCTGACGGTGCCCTAGAGTTGGTTCTGTGGAGGGAGGAATTATGTCACCACCGATCCCGAAAAAGCGCTGACGCTGCACAAGAAGACACCACTGAAGCGTCCCCTATAAAAGCGGGACTTTGCTATATTGTATACTTCATTCTTATTCTATACTTTGCATTGTAACTTTATGTTCAATAAATAATTTTTTAAAAAGACAGCGTTACGCTCCCGATCATTAACTAGCGAGTTGTATTTTGTTTCCATATTTCCAACGTATTTTCTATGCGTTTGCGTACTTTAGAGGCATACAAATTTTAACATTGTCTACACAACGTATTTGAAACCTATAACGTAAAATCAGTGGTGACACCTGTGTGTTAACTATACTTTAGAACACTAACTTATCATATCCAGTACCGACATGCCTAATATGATAAAAACCCCAGAGGCAGTTAGATTGTGACTAGGTGACCGGAGTGAACTTGGCGACGAATCCCAGCGACGAATTTTCACTATTTCAAGCAAGCGGCAAATGTGAACATAGCGACGGTTGCAGCGACGATTTAAAAAAAACGGCTTGAAATTAACTAGGTACATGATTATCTTTCTACCGTGGTGTAAACATATAGTAATGTAATGAAGATTATTAGGTATATTTCCCTGACCTTTATTTTAGCAATAATATACCGATCAAGGTGCGGGAATTACATATCATAAAAATGATGTTTTAAAACATGAAGGGATGTACAGACTACAGAAATATGGTTAGCAAATAATAACAATATATGTATTTGCCACATTTTTGTGAAGATGGAAGGTCTAATGGATTTCTTGATTTTCGAGGCCAAGCGACGGATGGACCCGGGTAGGGAATATTTAAAACGCAGTTCAGGGTTTCTAGGGGTATTGTCCCAGTGACGGGGGGACTAGGGGCCGAGATAAGTATTTCGCGGTTCAGAGTTTATAAGGGTGTCGGAACCGAACGAGTGCTTGAACCACAGTTTGGTAAAGAAGGAAGGTCCACCGGATTATTTCGTCTCGATTTTTGAGGAAAAAGTCCCAGCGACGGGGGGACTAGGGGGCGAGAATACATATTTCGCGGTTTAGGGTGTCTAAGGGTGTCGGAACCGAACGAGTGCTTGAGCCACAATTTGGTTAACAGAGAAGGTTCACCGGATTGTTTTGTCTCGATTTTTGAGAAAAAAGTCCCGGCGACGGGGCACTAGGGGGCGAGAATAAATATTTCGCGGTTTAGGGCCTCTAAGGGTGTCGGAACCTAACGAGTGCTTGAGTCAGAGTTTGGTTAGCAGGGAAGGTTCACCGGATTGTTTTTTCTCGATTTTTGAGAAAAAAGTCCCAGCGACCGGGGGACTAGGGGGCGAGAATAAATATTTGGCGGTTTAGGGTCTCTAAGGGTGTCGGAACCGAACGAGTGCTTGAACCACAATTTGGTTAACAGGGAAGGTTCACCGGATTGTTTTGTCTCGATTTTTGAGAGAAAAGTCCCAGCGACGGGGGGACTAGGGGGCGAGAATAAATATTTCGCGGTTTAAGGTCTCTAAGGGTGTCGGGACCGAACGAGTGCCTGAGCCACAATTTGGTTAACAGGGAAGGTCCACCGGATTGTTTTTCTCGATTTTTTGAGAAAAAAGTTCCAGCGACGGGGGGATTAGGGGGCGAGAATAAATATTTCGCGGTTCAGGATCTCTAAGGGTGTCGGAACCGAACGAGTGCTTGAGCCACAATTTGGTTAACAGGGAAGGTCCACCGGATTGTTTTTTCTAGATTTTTGAGAAAAAAGTCCCAGCGACGGGGGGATTAGGGGGCGAGAATAAATATTTCGCGGTTCAGGGTCTCTAAGGGTGTCGGAACCGAACGAGTGCTTGAGCCACAATTTGGTTAACAGGGAAGGTTCACCGGATTGTTTCGTCTCGATTTTTGAGGAAAAAGTCCCAGCGACGGGGGGACTAGGGAGCGGGAATAAATATTTCGCGGTTTAGGGTCTCTAAGGGAGTCGGAACCGTACGAGTGCTTGAGCCACAATTTGGTTAACAGGGAAGGTCCATCGGATTGTTTTGTCTCGATTTTTGAGAAGAAAGTCCCAGCGACGGGGGAACTAGGGGGCGAGAATAAATATTTCGCGGTTCAGGGTCTCTAAGGGTGTCGGAACCGAACGAGTGCTTGAGCCACAATTTGGTTAACAGGGAAGGTCCACCGGATTGTTTTTTCTCGATTTTTGAGAAAAAAGTCCCAGCGACGGGGGGACTAGGGAGCGAGAATAAATATTTCGCGGTTCGGGGTCTCTAAGGGTGTCGGAACCGAACGAGTGCTTGAGCCACAATTTGGTTAGCAGGGAAGGTTCATCGGATTGTTTTGTCTCGATTTTTGAGAAAAAAGTCCCAGCGACGGGGGGACTAGGGGGCGAGAATAAATATTTCGCGGTTCAGGATCTCTAAGGGTGTCGGAACCGAACGAGTGCTTGAGCCACAATTTGGTTAACAGGGAAGGTCCACCGGATTGTTTTTTCTAGATTTTTGAAAAAAAAGTCCCAGCGACGGGGGGATTAGGGGGCGAGAATAAATATTTCGCGGTTCAGGGTCTCTAAGGGTGTCGGAACCGAACGAGTGCTTGAGCCACAATTTGGTTAACAGGGAAGGTCCACCGGATTGTTTTTTCTCGATTTTTGAGAAAAAAGTCCCAGCGACGGGGGGACTAGGGGGCGAGAATAAATATTTCGCGGTTTAAGGTCTCTAAGGGTGTCGGGACCGAACGAGTGCCTGAGCCACAATTTGGTTAACAGGGAAGGTCCACCGGATTGTTTTTTCTCGATTTTTTGTGAAAAAAGTTCCAGCGACGGGGGGATTGGGGGGCGAGAATAAATATTTCGCGGTTCAGGGTCTCTAAGGGTGTCGGAACCGAACGAGTGCTTGAGCCACAATTTGGTTAACAGGGAAGGTCCACCGGATTGTTTTTTCTCGATTTTTGAGAAAAAAGTCCCAGCGACGGGGGGATTAGGGGGCGAGAATAAATATTTGGCGGTTTAGGGTCTCTAAGGGTGTCGGAACCGAACGAGTGCTTGAACCACAATTTGGTTAATATTGAAGGTTCACCGGATTGTTTTGTCTCGATTTTTGAGAAAAAAGTCCCAGCGACGGGGGGACTAGGGGGCGAGAATAAATATTTCGCGGTTCAGGGTCTCTAAGGGTGTCGGAACCGAACGAGTGCTTGAGCCACAATTTGGTTAACAGGGAAGGTCCACCGGATTGTTTTTTCTCGATTTTTGAGAAAAAAGTCCCAGCGACGGGGGGACTAGGGGGCGAGAATAAATATTTCGTGGTTTAGGGTCTCTAAGGGTGTCGGGACCGAACGAGTGCCTGAGCCACAATTTGGTTAACAGTGAAGGTCCACCGGATTGTTTTTTCTCGATTTTTTGAGAAAAAAGTTCCAACGACGGGGGGATTAGGGGGCGAGAATAAATATTTCGCGGTTCAGGGTCTCTAAGGGTGTCGGAACCGAACGAGTGCTTGAGCCACAATTTGGTTAACAGGGAAGGTCCACCGGATTGTTTTTCTCGATTTTTGAAAAAAAGAAAGTACCAGCGACGGGGGGGACTAGGGGGCGAGAATAAATATTTCGCGGTTCAGGGTCTCTAAGAGTGTTGGAACCGAACGAGTGCTTGAGCCACAATTTGGTGAACAGGGAAGGTCCATCGGATTTTTTTGTCTCGATTTTTGAGAAGAAAGTCCCAGCGACGGGGGGACTAGGGGGCGAGAATAAATATTTCGCGGTTCAGGGTCTCTAAGGGTGTCGGAACCGAACGAGTGCTTGAGCCACAATTTGGTTAACAGGGAAGGTTCACCGTATTGTTTTGTCTCGATTTTTGAGAAAAATGTCCCAGCGACGGGGGGACTAGGGGGCGAGAATAAATATTTCGCGGTTTAGGATCTCTTAGGGTGTCGGAACCGAACGAGTGCTTGAGCCACAATTTGGTTAACAGGGAAGGTTCACCGCATTGTTTTGTCTTCTTGATTTTTGAGAAAAAAGTCCCAGCGACGGGGGGACTAGGGGGCGAGAATGAATATTTCGCGGTTTAGGGTCTCTAAGGGTGTCGGAACCGAACGAGTGCTTGAGCCACAATTTGGTTAACAGGGAAGGTCCACCGGATTGTTTTTTCTCGATTTTTGAAAAAAAGAAAGTACCAGCGACGGGGGGGACTATTGGGCGAGAATAAATATTTCGCGGTTCAGGGTCTCTAAGAGTGTTGGAACCGAACGAGTGCTTGAGCCACAATTTGGTGAACAGGGAAGGTCCATCGGATTTTTTTGTCTCGATTTTTGAGAAGAAAGTCCCAGCGGCGGGGCAACTAGGGGGCGAGAATAAATATTTCGCGGTTCAGGGTCTCTAAGGGTGTCGGAACCGAACGAGTGCTTGAGCCACAATTTGGTTAACAGGAAAGGTTCACCGGATTGTTTTGTCTCGATTTTTGAGAAAAAAGTCCCAGCGACGGGGGGACTAGGGGGCGAGAATAAATATTTCGCGGTTCAGGGTCTCTAAGGAGATCGGAACCGAACGAGTGCTTGAGCCACAATTTGCTGAAGAGGGAAGGTCCATCGGATTGTTTTGTCTCGATTTTTGATAGTTACGGGGGGGATAGGGGTCGAGAATATTTATTTCTCGGTTAAGTAGATATAGGTTTTCATACAAGTTGGGAATCTCCTTAGGTAGGTAGGTACTTTATTGAATTTCGTAAGGTGATGTGTACTAAATGTTTATTGGTAATATTTACACAGTTCGCAAATATACGAGCTCCTATTTTTTGAGTAGCTGATGTCGTTACCTTTTGGATATGTGCATTCGTAGTGACTGAGCCTTAGGCACCAGTTATAGTAAACATATTTATTAATATACTGATTCCTGTCCATAAGTCCACAGTACAAACAATATTGAGACATGTCATCCGAGTTATTCAATATTAAATTTTGCTGGTATGTTCTGTAATTATCGGGGGGAGCTATGCAACGAAGTTTTTTGTTATTTATTTTGTTTTCAAAAAGCTGAATAATAATAACACCACAACTCTGATCATCCTTTTGTTTTGGAAAATCATTCCCGGATATGAACTTCCACTTAGTTGGGATATTAGTATTTCTTAAAGAATTGTAGTTGACAAGGAATTCAATAATTTTTTTATATAACTGTTTCACGTCGCTTGATTTCGTCCCTTTGGGATCAAGTAGTTGGAATTCCTGCTTACAAATATCAGCAATTACCAGTATCCAGTGATTTGAATTAATTCGTGTTGGTAAAATAACAGTATCTGTGTCTTTTAATAAGGGTAACTGCATAATTCTTTCGTTTCTCAACTCTTCAGTATTTATAATTATTGAGGAATTATAATTGTCTTCAAACTTCTCTGTTTGCAAAACAGTGAAATTCACTTGATCGCACGTTAGTAAGGTAATGGTCGGGCCGCATTTACTTAGTTTTAACAACAGTGCCATACAAATATCAATATTCCAGTTTGACAACCATTTGTCTGTTTCCCGCACCTCCCAGTCTTAAAAATTCATTGATTTCTATCTCATCTACTATGACACCAAGTGAACTGAATTTTGCAACTGGATAATTTAAGTTTGAAGCAGCTTGGATTTTTCGATAATAGCAAACGCTATCAACCAAGCCATTCCTTAATAGTGGTGGGAATATTTCCGGTTTTTCTACGGGGATGTACCTACCTTAAATCTTTATTAATTATATTAGTAACATCTGCGTTACTTGTGTCTTTTTTATCATTATATATTTTGTTTGCAATTTTTTTCAGTTACCTTCCATCAAAATACCTAAAAACAGGCTTGAATTTTTTTGACCACATCTCCTCTGCATGGAGGTCGCCTTGAACTATTTTTTTCATTAGCAAATCTTTTTTTTGTTTTTTCGCTAAACTTCTCTTATCCATGTCATTTAGTATTTCTTTGTAAACAAACAAGACATAGCTCCTCGAAGACCTTACTACTCTAGAGGGCATCACATTTTTCTGCCCGTTTAACAGGTCATTTTTTAAAATGTTGTTCCAGTTTTCTACAACTGAGTTATTATACCTTCTCACAATTTGTCCAGAATCTACTAATATGCTGGTCCATAGAGGTAAGTAAGCAATGTACTTTTTTAAGACAATAACAGAAAATTGAGGAGAGTAAAACGGATTTTTGTAATTACCTGATTTTGGAATATCAATTGAAATCTTCGATTTAATATCAATGAACTTGGTATAGAAAGGACTTTGCTTGTAAATACTTTTGTAGTTTATGTTTTCATCAAAACTGGTTGTATTATTATTTTCTTTGAGCAAGTCAGTTTCTTCTAAACACATATTCAGCATTTTCTCTAAGGCTTTTTGGACATTTTCAGTTTGATATGGACTATCAAGCAAGATTATTAAACATTGGTACCATTCGGTTAATGTATCTAATGTGGTCATGTTAAATGCCGCGGCCATTATTATTTCCTTTACGGTCTGTCGTATATTGGGTGCATCATCGAATTGGACGTTAATATCACCTGTAATAATTTTCATATAATGTGAACAACATATATGAACCCTTGCTAGACTTTTCATGTCATCGTTGTCCTTGTCTTGCAATACTTTATAACATTTTTCCAAATATCCTATAAGTGACAAATTGTTCCAGAAATATGTGAATGCATTTATGTTGGCAAAACTACAATCGGTCACTACAGCTTGAAACAATGGCCAGCGAAACCCATGTTTTTCCGAAAAATGTTTGAAATTAGAGAGAAAATTGCCTATTGCTGTGGCATGATGTGTAGAGCTTCCACGTTCTAATATTGGCACAATTCTTTCTTGCCCTAGCCGCACAACCCCGCAATAATAATATAATCGTTTGGTTTCGTAAACTGGAATATCCATTCTATTAAATATACCCCCCCCGTAGCGTCGAAATATAGAGTAGTCAACTGTTTATTCTGTTTTATATAAACCCGAAGGATTTCGAGTTGTTCCATACTGTATACACTTCGTAATTAAATGGATCTGACACTTTCTGAATGTAATTGTAATTCTTTTTACTTCTGCGCATTAACATCAAATCCCATATGTCATCTTAATCCCTGTCTAAACATCTTAATAATTCAGATCTAGCCTTCCGTGCAACACAATCAGATTTTTTTTGCTGATAATTACCGCTTTTTAAAATTTTTCTATTAATCTCTTTAGTGGTTCTCTGTACATATTGAAGTGGTGATTCATATTTCAATTTTCTTTTGGCCAAAACTCTCTCAGTACCTTTCAAGTGCCTAGTAAGTTTTCCCAAATGGTTGTAATTCATATCACTGCTGAACACCTTAACTTTTATAACAAAAAACTTGCATTTTGGATGGGCAAATTTTGCATATATGGTATATCCATTTTTATTTCTTCGGGTCGAATGAATATTTATAACACAAACATTATTAACCGCAGCTTCGATATGTTTCAATAAAATATAACTTTTTTCTTTACCTTGTAAATCTTCAATTTCTTTAGAATTTAAAGTAAAAGAACCTTCCAGATATTTACACTGGTTAAATGTTATGCAAGGTTGTCTCCCACTTATTAAAAGGTTTTTTCCTGGGAATGCATCTTTATATTTGTTTTCCAAACGGTATTCGTGTAACTCTATTGCTGAATTTTTGACAAACATATTTTCCTCCGTTACTTTAAACGATTTATCAATTCCATTAAAAAGGTCATCTCTATCAAGATCCGATTTAGTTTTTTCCAAATTATTGGTTACGCCATATGCCCTGAAAATAATATAAAATTAAACGATATAAATATACTTACAAATAATATTGATAGTAGGCTTATATTACACTCCCTATACATCGGTGGTACCTAATACAGGTTTTTCGCAACCATAAATGAAATAAAAAACTTTTTAAAAACAAGCTTTATTTAAGCCATGTACTAAAACCGAGGGGGAAATCATCGGGGCATTTTAGTGTACAAGTCAGAGGCATTTCGGTGCATTTCGGGGCATTTCGAGGCATTTCGGGGCATTTCGGTGCATTTCGGGGCATTTCGGTGCATTTCAATGCTTTTCTTACGTATACGCATGCGCAAAGAGGAAAGTGGGGAGAAAAGCCAAGCGGGGTAACCGGTAACCGCCACGTTCGGTCGTTCCCAGCCCGCCAGCGCCAGTGGTGCGGTATTTAAACCCAAATACGGTCTACGGTCCGAACGTGGCTACGGCTACCTTACACAATTGTACGGTAATT
This sequence comes from Pseudeuparius sepicola, assembly GCA_963920635.1. Classification (NCBI taxonomy): domain Eukaryota; kingdom Metazoa; phylum Arthropoda; class Insecta; order Coleoptera; family Anthribidae; genus Pseudeuparius; species Pseudeuparius sepicola. Next base: position 29,381,513 of record OY987305.1, read on the forward strand.
ATACAGTATAAATGTATATATTGTTTAAATATTATATATTTTCTTGAATGTTATTTGCAAACTGGAAAGACAAATTTAAGTTTTAAGAAATATTAGCACTGATTGATAGATGTCGTTTTTTGTACTTATTTATAATTATTTCTGTTTGTGTCCCAAACACAAAGCACTTAATTTCGCTCTTAAATACAAGATGGCAGTCATGCAAACCAGATATAACCCCAAAATACGGTAATGTGTAACTTTAAGGTTGGCAGCGCTGCAGCCCGCAGACCTGCACTCGCAGTCGCCCTGGTCGAACGCATCAAATGACGGCACTTCCGGTTATACCGGAAGTCGATGGCAACTTCGTTATTTTAAATGGAATACCCTATATTTTATTGCATTTTTTGGATTCTACGGAAAATTCTAGGTACATTTCATGTATCATGTCCTATACCTAAATTCAACCGTCTTTGAGATATTTGCCATTTTAGAGAAAAAATGACAGATGTAGACCCGTACTTAATTGACAGTTTCTTCATAACGGCTACATATTTCGTAACGTGCTCTTGGAATTTTGTAGTCAAAGGCTTGGTGCAGAGAAATACCATAAAGAAAGTTTCCGATCTTGTACAGGGTGCTCACAAAAAATTATTCAAATATTAATTTAAAAAATGCCAAAAACTAAAAATTTTCAAAAGGAAACCCCCATTTTATTTGTAGTAGCCGTATTCACCACAAAAAATTAGGGCAAGTTTGTGTTTGAACCTATACCTAAATGTTATCCTTTTCGATTTATTTACAAAAAACTAATTTTCCACTTCTTCATCAAGGGGGCGTTTTTTTAAGTTTGATAAATCTGATTATACATTTGTCAGAGAAGGAAGAAATGTAATTTAGTTTAAAATTATTATAAACAATGCCGGCACGGTTAAATTACACAAACGAAGACTATTTAAATTTATTTATTATTTATGGAGAATGCAACAGAGTTATATCAAGAACTTTTAATACATTTGCTGCTCGATATCCGGAAAAACCGGAACCATTATCAAACACTGTTAAGCGAATAATGCAAAGCTTCAAAAATTTCGGTGCCGTCAAGGCAACAATACAAAAGAATAAGCCAATTGTAAACAACACAGATAATGAAATTCACGTTTTGGGATTCTTCGCGGAATATCCAAATAAATCTATAAGACAGTGTTCTGTAGAGTCAGGAATATCATGATGTTCAATTAACAGAATATTGCAAAAACATAAGTTTCACCTGTTTTCATTTTCAATGGTTCAACAGTTGAAACCCATCGACTTCCCTAAACGAGTGAATTTAGCAGAATTTATTCTGACGAAGTTTCAAGAGGATGAATCATTTTTTGAATAATATTATTTGGACAGATGAAGCAAAATTTACTAAAAATGGATTATCAATGGTTTAAGAGTTGCCGATGAAAAAAATTATTTTTTAAATGGAACGCCCTATATATTTTTGCATTTTTTAATAGAGCAAAAAATTACCATTCCAAAAATATATAATACTTAATGGTTTACATAAGTTGTTTCCAATTAATAATAACTTTTATGATTTCATGTATAAAATTGAAAGCGCGCCCTTTCAACAAGTAGGCTTTGGACGGTGAGACAATGAAACAACCGTGGAAAAATGTTTACTGATACCTGTCAAATTTTCAGTTAAGCTGTTAAAGCAGTGTAAAGATTTTTCTATTCTTGTGTAATTTATAAACTTTATACAATTTATACAAAAATTTGAAAGTTATGTCTGTTTTATAATAATCCGGGGAAAATGCAGATGCAACGAACAATTTATACTACGAGAGGTATCCAAAGAGAAGACATCCTTTCAAGGACATTTCTGCAAGATTGCTACTCAATTTGATAAATAGTGGGCATTGAAAAGGATAGGCAGAAAAGGTACGAGTTAAACAGAGATAGGCATTTTCTCATAGGCAAGAGATATATTATTATCTCGATTATTATCTTTCAAATATTTTATTTAGGTATTATGTTTTAAAACAGAGGGTATTTTTATTTTGGCATATTGTTTCATGTTTTAAAGTGTATATTTATTTATAAAAGAGGACTTTTATTTTTACAATAAATGGTATTTAAATAGCTCTTGTGATTTTGTCTTAGTTGGTAGGTAGAATATAGGTAGGTATATTTCAACCATTTTTGCCAAAGATTGAACTTTTGCATTGCCAAAAAATAGCAAATAGAGTGTCTCGATGGAGAAATTCATGGAGCATTTCGGTGTACAAATAGGGGGCATTTCGGTGCATTTCGCGGCATTTCGGTGAATTTCGAGGCATTTCGGGGCATTTCGAGGCATTTCGGGGCATTTCGAGACATTTCAGTGCATTTTGGGGCATTTCGACGCATTTCGGTGAATTTCGGTGCATTTTGGGCATTTTTTGCTCAAAGGTGCATTTTAGTGTACAAGATTTGGGTACCGATTTCCCCCTCGACTAAAACTAAAACAAATAAAATAAGTTTAGGTTTTCGTTAAGATAATTCAATTCCAAATTGCGACAAGTTTTTCCAAATCAAAATATAAATAAATACATACATACATAGGTACTAACAGGGCAAATTAAATAAAAGCTTGTAAAAACCGCTGCCGACGGGATCACATTTCGACCATAATATTGATATTATTAGGTAACTATTATTGACTATTATCTTTTCCCGTTATAACGACGCCTATGGCGTGGACCCAATACGCAATTTATTTTTAGTTAAAATTAAGAGCTTTGGGTATGGAGTAGTAGTGTGTGTAGGTATAGGTACTTTTATCATGTACAGGGTGATCATTTTTAGGTGCCCAGCCTCTGTTGGTGGAAAACGGTCAAAGATATGGGGATATTATATATGGGAGATTATATTGGGTGTCTAAAGGAATAAATTGGCCCATTTAGCGACTTTTTGCAAATACGACGCTAGGCGTCGCGACTCCAAGAAATAGTTTTTCCACCAACATACCTATTTTGTTTACCATTCGAAAGCCCTAATTTTTCTGAACATTTTTCATTTATGCCATTTTTCTTTATTCTCTTCCGTTAAAAAGTTATTCTCCAAAAACGCATTAAAATATTAATTTTTGTTAAGCGCAAATGACGTAGTGTTTTCAGTGATTTTATTTTTTGGGGATATTGCCCACCTATTATTTGTTTGAAATATCTTCAAACCGCGTCTTTTGACCTTCTTACCGTTATCAACATGCAAATCCAGGACCGTCGTACACTTTTTTTATACCCCCAATTTTCACCAAATGCATTTAGCGATTTTTTTGTTTAACATCGGACACTACAGTGTTAATAAGGACACCACCGAACCCCCTATTATACCGAATTTGAACAAAAAATATACAGGAAGTTCTGTTCTAGAAAGTACCAAAATTTAGCAAAATAATAATTTTAAAGGCATATGGCGAATCAAGAGTGAAGTATGCCGTGAAATTACCTCAAAACAGTTGAATGGCCAACAAGACGATACAAGGTCTATTGGTGTGCAAAAATCTAATAACAAATATACAGGTTGTTTTTCTCAAAATTCTGAATTTTTAAAACTTTATACGGGTCAAGTGCTCCCTGGAATTATTAGAAATTATTGGAAATGAACTCAGACTAAAGATATAGTCTGAGGAAATTAATAAATGAAAAAATAATCAATTTTTTGGCTCCCTGTAGAATAGAACTTCCTGTATATTTTTTGTTCAAATTCGGTATAATAGAGTGTTCTGTGGTGTCCTTATTAACGCTGTGGTGTCCGATTTTAAACAAAAAAATCGCTAAATGCATTTGGTGAAAATTGGTTTTATAAAAAAAGTGTAGCCGGCCCTGGATTTGCATGTTGACAACGATAGGAAGGTCAAAAGACGCGGTTTGAAGATATTTCATACAAATAAAGGGTGGGGAATATCCCCAAAAAATAAAATCATTGAAAACATTACGTCATTTGCGATTAACAAAAAATTAATATTTTAATGCGTTTTTGGAGATTAACTTTTTATCGGAAGAGAATCAAGAAAAATAGCATATATGAAAAATGTTCACAAAAATTAGGGCTTTCGAACTATATTACAAAATAGGTATGTTGGTGGAAAAAATATATTTCTTGGAGTCGCGACGCCTAGCGTCGTATTTGAAAAGGGTCGCTAAATGGGCCAATTTATTCCTTTATACACCCTATATAATCTCCCATATATAATATCTCCATATCTTTGACCGTTTTCCACCAACAGAGGCTGGGCGTCTAAAAATGATCACCCTGTACATAACTTTGTAATTTTTTAACATCTGATTCCCATGGGGGGGACTGGAGCCCCTCTATCCCCCCTTTGAACGCCACTGTGAATACCGACATTATTTAATATAGTCGTGAAGAAAAGAAAATAACATTATTTTAACTTACCACAAGTTTTCTTCTTCAACAGAGTATTCTTCTGGTTTGTTAATTTCGTCAAGTGTAATTGGACTAAGGCTCAAGTCGTATTGAGAATTACCTAGTAAACCTTCAGAAACTGGCGTTGAAACAAATCTTTCTTATTACTATCCAACCGCATCCAAAAATTGTAAAGCCGTTTTCTGTTTGTACCGTTATTCTTGATGTGTAGATACGAACATATAATTCCATACACAGAGCACTGTAATCTATGGGATCCTTTATCGAAATCACTGAATTCAAGCTTCAGACCGTAAATGGCACTACCAAATTTATTTAAAAAAGGGGATTCCATAGTTTACGGAACGAGATTATAAACAGCAGTTAACGATCTTTTAATAGATTTTCCGGTTTTTAGGTTATGTAGGTAACAAATATCGAATGCTTCTTTCTACATAAGTTTCTGTAGACTCGCTCTGATTGTACTACTGGTTAATAGATGGCGCCTCGCAATTAGTGCACATCATGCCACAACAATAGGAAACTTTTCCGCTAATTTCAAACATTTTGCAAAAAAAACATGGGGTTTACTGGCCATTATTTCAAGCTGAAGTCACCGATCGTAGTTTTGCCAACAAAATTGCAATTACATTCTTCTGGAACAATTTGTCTTCTATCGGATATTTGGAAAAAGAGTATAAGGTACCTATTGCAAGGACAACGGTGACATGAAAAGTCTAGCAAGAGTTCATATATGTTTTTCACGTTATATGAAAATTATGACAGGTGATATTACGCCCAACTCGATGAACCCAATATACCTACTACAGATCGTAAAGGAAATAAAAGCCGCAGCATTTAATATGACCATATTAGAAACATTAACCGAATGGTACAAATGTTTAGTAATCTTGCTTGATAGTCCATATCAAACTGAAAATGTCCAGAAAGCCTTAGAGAAAATGTTGAATACATGTCTAGAAGAAACTGACTTGCTCAAATAAAAAATATATATAAAAAAATATATATATAAACTACAAAAGTGTTTATTTATAGCAAGTTCATTGATATTAAATCGAAGATTTCATTTGATGTTCCAAAAGAGTAGTAAGGTCTTCGAGAAGCTATGTTTTGTTTGTTTACAAAGAAATACTAAACGACATGAATAAGAAAGGCTTATCTAGAAAAATAAAAAATATATATTTGCTACCGAAAAAAAAATAGTAAAAGGCGACCTCAATATAGAGCAGATGTGGGCAAAAAAATTCAAGCCTTTTCTTAGCTATTTTGAGGGAAAATAATTGAAAAAAATATATAACGACAAAAAAGGCATAAGTAAGGCAGTAATAAGTAATACAGATTTAACGTAGGTACCATAAAAAACCGGAATGATTCCCACCACTATTAGGGAATGGCTTGGTTAATACAATCCGGTGGAGCTTCCCTGTTCACCAATTTGTGGCTCAAGCACTCGTTCGGTTCCGACACCCTTAGAGACCCTGAACCGCGAAATATTTATTCTCGCCCCCTAGTCCCCCGTCGCTGGGATTTTTTTCTCAAAAATCGAGAAAAAACAGTCCGGTGAACCTTTCCTGTTAACCAAATTGTGGCTCAAGCACTCGTTCGGTTCCGACACCCTTAGAGACCCTAAACCGCGAAATATTTATTCTCGCCCCCTAGTCCCCCCGTCGCTGGGACTTTTTCCTCAAAAATCGAGACGAAATAATCCGGTGGACCTTCCCTCTTTACCAAACTGTGGTTCAAGCACTCGTTCGGTTCCGACACCCTTATAAACTCTGAACCGCGAAATACTTATCTCGGCCCCTAGTCCCCCCGTCGCTGGGACAATACCCCTAGAAACCCTGAACTGCGTTTTAAATATTCCCTACCCGGATCCATCCGTCGCTTGGCCTCGAAAATCAAGAAATCCATTAGGCCTTCCATCTTCACAAAAATGTGGCAAATACATATATTGTTATTATTTGCTAACCATATTTCTGTAGTCTGTACATCACTTCATGTTTTAAAACATCATTTTTTATGATATGTAGTTCCCGCACCTTGATCTGTATATTATTGCTAAAATAAAGGGTAAATATACCTAATAATCTTCATTACATTACTATATGTTTACACCACGGTAGAAAGATAATCATGTAGGTAGTTAATTTCAAGCCGTTTTTTTTTATCGTCGCTGCAATCGTCGCTATGTTCACATTTGCCGCTTGCTTGAAATAGTGAAAATTCGTCGCTGGGATTCGTCGCAAAGTTCACTCCTGTCAGTTTAAAGATTTTAAGTTTTTCTGTGGCGAAGGTTATCAGGCACAACACGAAAACATCGGGGCCAATACATCTGAGAAATTTTATTATTCCAACTAAACAATCTAATGACTAATATCGATTTCCTGCGTTTTAAAAATTTTCAAAGATAACTAGCCTGTTTTCATACTAAATATAAATCACCATGAATCTAGATTATTTTGAGCATTGGTTTAACATAAGTTCATCCCTACTTAAGTACTTACGGGTAAAACCTGCATCCCTAATTGTTTTATAATGAAGTAAACAAAACAAAAATTCCCCATAAAATATTCTCAACAAAAACTATATTACCTTTTTTATTAATCAGAAGTTATACACTTATTTATTTACAATTTACCTGCTATTTGCAAATAATATAGGCTTGATGTGTTGATGTGTTTGTTGCTGTTATGACAGTCCAATCTACCTTTTTTGCATAAGCCGGCATTTATTAATATAGCGTTGCGCTTACCGTCTAGGAAACGGAGCGATCAGAGCGCGTTACGTTTCCTAGCTGGCTGCCGCAACGAGTAGCGTTGACCGTATAGGAAACGTAAATATGCCAGGTATCGCCTCCGTTTCCTATACGATTAGCGCACTCGGTTGCGCTAACCGTATAGGAAACGGAAAAATGCGGCCGGGCACGCAGAGACTAACACACCCACTAGTTTAGCAAACTCACGTATGGAGAAAACAGGCTTTCCATAATCTTGATAATCATATTGATTACTTTCTCTTTTCGAGAATCTGTTATTGAAAAAAACAGATTTTCAGAATCAAAATTAAAACCTAAATATTTACATATTTTCTTGGGATTAATAGAGCTCTTGTCATAATTGATCAGAAAACCTAATGATTCCAGCACAGTTATAACTCTTTCTGTTGCTTTATGAGACTCCTGTTCAGAATTTGCTATTAGCAAAAGATCATCCTAATATATATATGACACAAGTTATTCCCTCTTGTCTTAGTAACGTAACAACCGGTTTTAATAGTTTTGTGAAAATGTAAGGGGCTGTGCATACGCCAAAAGGCATCGACTGAAATTCGCATCGCTGGTCATTAATTATTATGAATCTACAGTATTTTCTTGATGATTTTTGTAGAGATATTAAAAAATATGCATCTTTTAAGTCTATAGAAGTCATATAACAGTCTTTGTTAATTAGTTTTAAACCCGTTCTGTAGTCCTCCAACTTGAAATGGGGAGGAGTGACAAAATTATTTAAATTTTTCAGGTTTAAAATGAATCTAAAATTCCCATTAGGTTTTCTTACTAAGAAACATGAGGAAATAAACTCGCCTGCGATAATATTAATATTTTAATATTAGCCTGGTTGCTACGAACGGGTTGCGAAGGGCGTGCAACCCCGAGATCTGTTCTGTTAAACCTCTTATATTGTTGTTTGGGTTTCGACCTAAGGTCCAGTTCCGTTGATGCCTTTTTTATATTTTGACATTCTTTCAGTTTTGTTACCACGTCTTCACCGAAGAGCCAGCTATCTATGGATGATTCTTACAAAACTTTCTTCCATGAACTATTCACTTTTGGCATAATCTGGAACTGTCTATACAGGCATAAAGTAGGTATGATGCAGATCTGTTAATAGCTTCGCTGCATCTATATTAGCCAGAAGAATATTTGTTTCTTCTATTGAATATTTGTTTCTTCTGGTTGCCTAAAAAGGAGTCTTGTTTCTTACCAGTTTCGTCAAGCAGTTCCAGGATCTCCAGGTTGATTTTGGGGGCTAGTAATGCTTGGCAGTTTTTAACCATAGGGTATTTTTCCAGAAGTTGTTTTCGCTCTTCCTTACTAATAGCTTTAGTAAGGAAAATTGACCATCTTTTTACTATTTCTTCGTGAGCTTCAGGTGAATCTGCCAAAACCTCAGAGAGGTTAGGACCCAGTAAGGCCAAAAGATCGTCCAATGTATCCATTTCTTGCGTTACTACCGGTGGCTGGTTGCCTTCGGTCTCATCTGCGGCCTCTACTTCGGAAAAGGAGGATTCCGAACTGCTATCAGAGGAGCCTAAAAAAGTAGATGATTCTATCAGCTACTGGTAAGTAGGTATAGACAGTTCCGAAGACCATAATGTGTCCTCCAGGATGAACATAATAATCATAAGTTTTCAGTCATTTGACTGCTTCCCTTATAAATTGTTTCGTGAGACTCATACGAGTCTCAAGGGAATGAAGGTAAGAGTATGCTGTATCAGTTTACCTTGTTTTTACTTATTTACTTTCATTGAATGGCAGCCATGTGGCTGCCCCTCTTATTATATAAAGGGGTTCAGATGAACCTATGTATTAATTTGAAACGGTGAGACATTTTTTCGCGTATTCAAAATATTATCTAAGTGAATTAACATTTGTAAGCATATGCCTGCTTTCCCCTTACTTTTTTAACAATGGAGTATATGTGTCCTCCGGGGAAACAAAAAGAACTAGTACCCACTTTTTTGAAAGCAATTAGCAGATAACAGTTTAAATTTCGATAAAAGAATGCAGTGAAAACAGTACTATACTTACTAGAATCCGAACTAAGCGACTCCAAAAGCCTTCTTATTTTCTTTTTGAGTTTACTGTTTGTTTTATTCTTTTTCTGTTTTCGTTTTCCCATAATTTTTCGCCGCTACGCATTTAACGGTTTGTACGCGATATAAAAAATAAAGCACTGAGGAGCTGAGTCACAATCGCCGTGGAGTGGCGCCCGGGGCATAAAAAACATAATTTCTTTTAACGTTTGTAGGCAATTTGTACAGAGTGAAGCAACTATAGTCCACCTTACGAGAGAATACGAGCCTCAAGAATGCGAGTAAAAAATTTTGATTGTTGCCAAACTTCGAAATATAATCCTGCTTAGAAAATATAATAAACCAAAGCCTTTACGCTAGTGCACCAGAATTGTAGAGGAAAGTCGCCTAATTTTGGATGGTTTCCTAATTTCGGATAGTGGTTTATCTAAGAAGCCATCTGTTGTTTTAAATTGAAACCTCACCCTATACAATGCAAAAAGTCAAATTAAGGCCCACTATGCAATATTGTGGTGGTATACAATCTCTCTCCATTAGATGGCAGCTCCAAACGTCTAAATTGCATGGCGGAGCTTTATGTTCAGTCGCGGTTTGAGCTGTGTCGATCTTTGAAATAATCGTTCCAGAATTTTGTGTTTGCGTCCTAGGTAAGTTAATATATTAATTAAGCCGGTATTCTAGTCACAATTAAACAGATTTCAAAAATTACAGTACTGCATTACTCTAACCTAAAAAGTTAAAAGGTGCCTAATTTCGGATAGTCTGAAGTTCCTAATTTCAGATACCAGAAACCCAAAATTCTGGCTTAATATAATATGCTGGTTGCGAGTAAATTGTTTATTTTCAGAAAAAGTGACAGATCCATTGAAACTGGCTATTATAATGAGGTCAGAGGAAAACAAATGGAATACCTATTTATCCTAATGTCTTCAATTTTGTTTCGGTCCCGAAACATTGGAAATTACATCAAACAAGCTAATAAAGAAGCTAGAAAAAACGTATGTGTGCGCCTTTTGTTTAAATATATAGTTTTTACCCTTGTAGAAAGTAGTCTCTTAATTTCGGACACAGTGTCCGAAATTAGGAACCTTTTTTCAGTCGCACCAAAATGTACCGAATTCATATACCGTCGTTTTCTTGGAAAAAACAAATGTAGTAAAATTATTTTGATAATAAATTTTGTTTCATTATAACACGTTGCATATGCTTATATGAAAAAATATATAAAAAACACTTCTGTATAATAAATACTTAGTAAGTTTAAAGTAGTATCCGAAATTCGGCGACTTTCCCTTACACGTTTTTTGCGATCCGGCAACGCCTAGCAAGCCCAGTAAAGACTCACCCTGCAATCAGTACCTCAAGCTGAATATTTCTTAGAGCGACTGGCGGTCGTAAATATCCATACGCACTTGTCTTCGCCTCATAGCCGTGCGCGAAGGGAGACAATTTGAGTTTTGCGGTATTAGTAGTGGTTGGATATTGACCAGTGTCCGCGGAAAGACCATACATAGCCAAGCCAGGGAAATGATCGCAAACGTAATAAGGGTTTGCGATGAGGAGGCTTTCAAACGCTTTCAAATTACCTTTACAAAGAAAATTTTCACCGCCGTTATTACCGACGCCTGTGGCGGCAGCAATTTTATGGCCTATTCACGCGTTTTTTATTTTACTTCCCCCCTGCGTCTCTAGCGTTCTCTTCAGTGGTTTACTATACGTGTGTTCTTTGTAATTAAGGATAAGACTGAGGTATAATAATTAATTACCTTTGAATTTTTATAATGTCAATAAATTTTCGATTTGAACTTAAGGTTAAATAATAGTCAGTGATAGCTTGAATTTTTTTCTCTTCTTGGTAATATTGAAAAATATTGTATATTGTTGTATATAATATTGCATATTGTTCAAAAATGTGGGGATGTAAACTTTGGGATTGAACATAATTTTTTTTGGGGTTGAATTATCTTGACTCCATGTACTTATTGTATACACGGCGCCCATTTATTTTCTTGTATCAAATATAAAGTTTCAATTAAATTTTCAAAATAATTCAGGTTGTTTCAAGCTGAATATTTTCTTTCAAATCACTTTATGCCACTTTTATTACCTCAGACAGTTTTGCATACTGGATCATACCTTATTTCATTTAATGTCAATTATTAATCGCCTTGTATAGAGAAAAAATACTTAAACTTCAGTTTTCGTATTTTTTCTTACCGGGCTTTGGTGGTGTGTAACGATTTTTTTTTAATTTCCGTTACAGCGTTTTAAATGTCCATTTCATTCCGATTCATTCGTTGGACCCCGTGTAAACGCACCACTATTAAGAATATGGCCCTACTACCTGCAACCATCTATATAAGGCGATGTATGATGTATTGCTCACTCAATATAAAATTTGTTATTTCGAAACCAAAATATTGAACCGCATAAAAAGGTATGTGCCGGTTGCAAAAGTGTTTGATTTTCACTCATCAATTAAAGGTATTCTATACAGGGTGTATCGGTCATCAATTAAAATTTTTCTAAAGTGCATATTACCTAACGTCAGAAATATTTTTTTAAAGAAGCTATTAGAACCCCTATTTTCGACGCCACAGCCATTCGTCCTTGGCCTTGCCGGAATCAGCTGAGACTCGGGCCGGTTCCCCCGGCGTTGACAGCTCTTTTGGACAAATCTTTAATGGTTCTTTTAGCAAATAGCATGCAAAAAACTACCTTTCAAATGCCTCGATGATTTTCCTTGCGGGTATCGTACTCGTTTCTTGTGTTTATTATCCAAAAATCATCTCGAAAATCACAAGAAGCACTAGCTAACTAGTCGCACTGTTTTTACACGATGGCCGCGCACACGTAGGTAGGTATTACCGTCGATACGGTATTACAGATCGTTGTCTTTTTTTACGGAAATACGAACAAAGCTCTCCGCACACTTGAAGCGGCGCGATCCCAAACAGTAGGGATCTCTTGGTTTTCCCAACTGATAATTTCATTCCAACAGGGTACCCAGCCCGACGATCACGACACGTGGATCCCCACCGCCAGAAATACGCCAGGTCCTCTAAGTATTGTGTTTACACCAAGGCAGCTAACGTTTAAATTGCCTTTTTTAATGGAAATACGAATAAATCACTTGTTATTTCACTGCAAACTTGCTGCGGCTGTTCCAACAAGTTTGGACATTATTGATAGTCCAAAAAATGGCCAACGGGTTGCACATTTTACGGAGCCGCCGACGACAGATCGCCAAACACAGCAAAACAGTAGAACAATATCGGTTTAGAATTAGAACGACGTTCGTATTATACCTACGCGTCCACGTTTTGGAAACAGAATTACCTACTATGTCTATGCTGTTGAAGCTAGGTGCTCCGAACTCCGAACAAAAATTTGAGGCGGCCGGAGGCGTCATCGCGTCATCTGATCTGGCGACTGGCGTGATCACCTGTCCGTCTAATCCCGCGCGCCTCACGTCCGCGCAATGCCTTCCCCTTCCCCCACTGTCACTGTCCTCGGTATTGCCGTTTATGGCGACATGTGGTCAAACTGAGGGTTTTTTCACTTCATGGAAGCATAATATGAAAATAAAAAATAAAAAAAATTTTAAAGAACAGGTTTTTATTTAAGCCATGTTCTAAAACGAATAAAATAAGTTTTAAATAAGTTTAGGTTTTCGTTAAGGTAAGTAGGTACCTAATTCAATGCCAAATTGCGAAATTTCGCGGTTGAAATCAAGAAGCTTGTCGCTCGAAATTTTCATAAAAGTAGGTACCAATTAATTTTATTGGACTGTGGGTGGTTGATAAGGAAGTACTACATACCGAAGTAGGTATTTATTTTCTTTACAATTTGGGCGGCAAGCTTTTTGATTTCAAAATTTGGCATTGAATTATCTTAACGAAAACCTAAACTTATTTTATTCATTTCAGTACCTACATGGCTTAAATAAAAGCTTGTTTTTAAAAAGGCTTTTTTATTTCAATTTGTGCTTTTTAGTATTTTTTGATTCCCATGTGACGAGGTGGTAAATAAATTTAGTCCGCCATCACGGGGCCTCCGCCACCTTGGGGCATCCGCCATATCGGATTTAGTGTGACGTTTTTCATCTTATCGTTTTCTACTAGTCAAATCCTTTTATTTCATACCCATTTAAAAGAGGTTGTGAAGACATAGGAAATCCGCCATCTTGGGGCGGTCGCCATATTGAATTTAGTATGACATCACTCACTTTTCGTTTTTTCCCTTATAAAAGAAAAAAGGTAATCCGCCACTTGGATATTTTGGACAAATTACAATATTGGGTTTGTTCTAGAACAAACTGGTTCAGAACTATTGTGGGAACAAATCTATTGAGTATACTAGATTTTAGTGTCACCAGCACTAAAAGTGTGTGCAAAATTTCAGCTCAATCGGTTAGGTGAAAGAGGCAAGTATACAAAAAAAAAATCAAATTGAAGCAAAGTAATTTTTACATTTTGATATATTAGTTTGTATAAAATTACCTATAAAATTTGTTTTTGATTTTTTTTATTTATAAGAGCGTAAAATCAAACGACCGGTTTCATTTATTTTTTAGTTTTAATCTAAAGATAACAACAAAATAAAAAATCATATTCCAGGTGTGCTTACTATTGTTGCAACTGCCATGTCATATAACGACAAATTGGCGACTTTTGACACCAGTAGGTATGTGGTGGTTTTTCGTTTTGCTAGTCTGGCACTGGCAACATTGCTATTTCTTTATCGCAGGCGGAGTTTAGTGTCTAGTCTAATAACTAAACAGTTTTTACATTGCTCATATTCAGGAAACGCGTATTTCTTGTCGTTATTGTGAAGGCAGCGCCCGTTTTCAGTCAGTCTTATTACTAATAAACTTAGTTTATCGGCCTTTGAACAAATCGCACGATTGTAAGAATATTTTTTCTAATAATTTATCGAAGCCTAATTATTCAAATAAGAAAATACTCGGGCAAAGTGTACGTTTGATTCGAAAATGTTGCACAATGTAATTCTTCCGTGACGGCTTGTTTTAAATAATTCAAACATGGCTTATACGACGCGTACTTATGTCTGTCTTTCTATCAGCAAATGAACAAGGCCTGCGATTATTATTTACTAATGAAACCTATCGAGGCATAGCTGCCCCAATAAAACAATCCTGTACGGGTTTGTCCTTTTTTTCCTGATTTTAAGTTTCGGCAAAAATTCTTTTTATTCTTTAAATTTCCGCTGCCTAGGTGATAAAAAGTTTGTGTTTGTTAAATTATTTCTGTGCGCGCATGAAGAAAGCAACCAATTCCTGGGATACCTAGCAAACCTACCAACAGGAATAATTTTCAAAGGTAGGTACCTACTTAACAAAATCGCGAAATCCCCTCTCCCAATCTTACGTATTCCCCCCCCCCCCTTGCGTAAAATTTCAATTATTATTATTTTTCATCATTCACATCTATGTTGCTGACAGTCTGGAATCTTGTATACATTTTGTAGTGAAGAAATAAAAATTATTATTGCTGTACAACGGTAGTTTTATTTTAATCGATCAAAAAAGCCACCACACTAACAATTCTATTCTCGAGAGGAAAGCGATTACTTTCCTCAGAGGTTGTTTCATTCCTGTCTAGTAGGGATGTATCCATATTTATGCGACATGCGCCTCCTTTCTTCGGGAAATACGACGTCCGCGTTGCGGTGTCAAGTGCGCCCGTATCGCGTGCTTTCATGAATAATTCGCCACATATTTATAGGGCGCGTCAAGTGGTCCTTTGTCATGCAAAACTCTGTCGCAACGTCATTTTCACTTCACATAACGCGAAACGAAAAACGTATCTGCCCGCTCTGCGGGACAGACTTTGAAACGCAATCAGATGCAAATTTGGTGGAGGTCGCTTCCTCGCCAATGAATTTTCATGATATTAGTATAATAGCCATGCGGAAATTATATCACGAGCGCAAGCATTTATGCCATTACTAACTACTCAAAAATAGGAAAATAATCGCATTTACTATACAAGTACTCGCATAAGCATTTGGTTACTCTTGCTTCCTCTTCACTGCTTTGCACTGGCGGAGGGTTAATATTATATTATTAGGTAATTTCAGTGTCAAATACGCGGTCGAGTGAATGACTATATATCTAATGAAGCTTGAAATCTTATTATTTTTTGTCATTTGTTTAATGTTATATGATATAGTTTTGTAGCGAAAAATGCCACTAAAGTTGTTCTATCAGCATTTAATGAACACATTTGCATTGTTTTCTCACCTAGTCAAAAATTTGGTAGATACATTTTACGTTTCGGTGGTCCACTTACAGTTTTATAATTTTTAAGATTAGTTTGGAGGCATTTTCGCTAAAACTATGTTGGCTTGAGGTCCCCAAGGTCCAATTTTTGACATTTTTTTTATTTTCTCCTGTTGATTTTCATTGTTTTCTTTTGTTTTTCCATAGGTTTTCTATAAATGTTCCAGAATTTTATGATTTGTAAATCTATCATTGGCCAGGAATGTTCTAGAATAATCTCCAATCTTCCATATGAGTATTATAAGCCCTGGGAATTGGGCCTGGAAGTAAGTAAAAGGAATATTTTTGGTCAGTGAAAGTGCCTGAAAAGTTTATTGTGAAGAGTACGATAAAGGTGATTGTTAAAATCCGGTAAATTTGTAGTGAGAGGCGACCTATTAGGAGAAAAGTTAATATTATGCCTAATTCTGAGGCTTGGTAGTACCAGGAAAGGTCTGCGGCCGGGAATGTGACATTGTGGTGAACATCGTATCCCACTGCAGAGTTTCACCACCACCATACTACAAGTATTTTCTAAATTTTTTATTTCGTTAAAGAGGTCTGTAGCTAATAACTACGTCAATTTTGTCAAATATATTGTAAATATTTTGGTAAATTGACACCATTTGATTTATTATCGTATGAATTTGGAAATTATCAAGGAATGAGTTATTCTCAAGTTCAATGGTTTGTATTACCTTTAGTTATTTGATCGTTTTTTAAGTAAATAAAATTCAGCAACAATTGGAGTTAATTCAAAAACTTGTACTAATGACCAATAATTTGAAATAGTTTTTGCTGGGTTAGAGTAATTGTCATTATTTTCGTCGGAATTTTGCATTATTTTTGTTTCATTTATACGAACAATTTCTTCCTTTTTGGTCGTTGGGTGTTCGATTTCAATTTTACTGTTTTCTAAAATGGCAGTTAATTTATAGGGACCTAGAAATTTGTTCGATAATTTTGCTCTACACGATTCGAATTTTTTATAAACATTAGATCCAATTTTTAATTTTAATGCTTTTTTATTTTGATTGATTTTATCAACTATTTTTTGTTTTTTTCTGTAATGACTAATTTTTACCTTTTCGTATAAAGCTTGAGTGTTAGTTCGATGGTTGTGAATATATTCCGCATAAACTTGGATCTTCTTCTTCTTTTCGCTTATGGGTTAGGCAGCTGGGCCATTCCCCAGATCCGGTACTCTGTCCGAGCACCCTTTGCGTTTTTGGTAGGATTTGTCTGGATTATCTCTCCATTCTCTCCAAATTTAACTTGTGTTCAAATGTGACTGATTGTTGATTCTTGTCTTGTTATCTTCTCTCTTCTTGTCTTCTAGAGGTTTAGGTGGTTAGTAAGACGATACAACATAGGACAGACTTTTCTCGCTCCCGGGCGCCGGAGGAGCATTACACGTCCCCGAAATGGCACCTCGGATATAGATAGAGAACCCAGGTTTTGAAAGATGGGAGTACTGATTTTTGTTATCTGGAATTAGAAACATTATAATTTAATATTATTAAGGTCAAGAAATTTGTTAATTATTTTTACCGTTTCCACCGTAACTTCAGATAGTACTATGTTTTGTATTGTTATAGGGCCTTTCTTTAAAATTATATTTATATCATTATAGATGTCATTGTGAGGATTGTAATTGAGGGGGCATTCTAGCAATACATGATTCAATGTTCCTCTCATTCCGCATAAACATTCTGCCGATTCTTTTACCCCTATTCTATGCATATGAGAGGGAGTCAGACAATGTCCTGTTCTCATTCGAATAACAGTTGTAATATGTCTTCTGTTTGTAAAAATGTGTCCAAAGAACCATGGTTTCTTTGGAAAAGTTTCTGTGACTAGGGAATAATGGTTGTGTCTGTCTTGCACCTTGTATTTCCATGAGGTAGAGAAATTATCAAGAATTCATTTTTTAAGAGCTGGTAGAATGTCATTTTTATCTATCTTAATGGGATGAGGGACATATATATCTCTTGGTTATGGCGGTGGGGTTATGTGAGATAAGTCCTTTGCTGGAATTTAACTTTAATATGGCACTCTGAGAGTCGGAGAAAATGATCACCTTGCGGAGGCCCTCGGCTATACAGGTTTCAACTGCTTTATTTATTGCAATAATTTCTGCAGAGCATATTTGAGTCATGTCTTGTATCCTCGAGGAACACCTGAAGTCTACTTGTGGGATGAAGACCCCGACACCTACCCTCTTGGTGTTAGGATCTAGGGATCCGTCTGTATATACATGTGTAAAGTTTTTAAAATTGGATTTGAAGAAATTCTTAAATTCTTGTTCGTTGGTATATTCCCTTTTCCTGCTAATCCAGTTGATTGTGGGAATTTTTTCAAGTTGATGTTTCAATTCAATCTCAAATTTCGGGGGGGTTACGTAAGTATGGATATTACCACAATAGTTTTTGTTCATCTGAAGTGCTTCTGATAAATACGGTTTTTGTTTGTTTTCCCAGTACTTATTACCCTGCATCAACTTTTCTAGTTTTTCTAGTTTCCATAAAATCAAGTTCCTTTCTTCAGCAAATTCTCTTATTCACAAATTTAGTAGCCAGCCATATCCTGCGATTTTCCAAGGACACTTCCGATGTTTCACCAAGAAGCGCGTTCGTAGGGGTGGATTTCATAGTTCCTGTAACTATTCTGAGTGCGTTAAATTGAATCTTGTCTAGCTTATTAAAATTTACTTTGCTGGTTGGTCTAAGAAAGATAGATCCATAATCTAATTGTGATCTGACGATACTTTTATATAGTTGTAATAAAACAATTGGATCTGCACCCCACCAAACACCAGCCACTGATCTCAAAACATTTATACTTTTCTGCGCTTTATTTAAGATATATTAAATGTGTCCATTCCACTTCAATGTATGATTTAATTCCATGCCTAGGTATGTTGTTTCCGTTTCCATAGGATCACCTTATTATTGATTTTGATTACAGGCAGCATTGTACAGCTTTTGCCTCTTCGAAAGAGCATTGCACCAGACTTATTTGGTGAAATGTTTAATCCCCGGTTCTCGAGCCAACTATTAACTTCTTCTAGTTTGTTATAAATTTGTATTAAAAATATTTTTCGCACTTTCTGGTAAATTTTGAATCATGCTGTAGCATATGTTATCCAACCCAGTTGCTGTATCTCTTTTAATATTGAGTTGTGCTTCAAATTTTTCTATTTCCACAATCTCTGTTTCCTCTATGATTTGTAGTTGAAATTCAGGATCTATATTGCAGATCGCTAAATTGGATAAAACCTCTTCGGCCATTGCCATGTGTGGAAGTTGTTTGTAGGAATCCAGATTCCAGTAGCTCCTGAATGCTCTTATAGTTTTCCAAATTTCATGTATAGGTGTCTCTCTGTTTAACGAGTGGCAAAGTGTTTTAAATTTCTCTCTTTTTTTCCCTAAGGGTTCTTTTTGTTTTTGCAATTATTTTCTTAAGTTCAGTATACTCGTAGTTGTCAACTGTTGGGAGAAGTTTATATATTTTAGTAGCCTTTTTTCGAGTATTAATCATTCATCGTCCCACCAAGGGGTAATTTTCTTTTCTTTTAGTTTTTTCCATGGGATACATAGTTTCGCTGCCTCCATTATAATGGATTGTAGTTCCTCATACTTGGCTTCTACTGTTAAATTTTTAAATTTTTTTGGTTTTGATCACCTGGTCAATTTGCACATGAAACTCTGACCAATTAGCTTTTTTTAGATTTCGTTTTTTGAATCTAAGGGGAGGTTATTTGGTAATTCTAGAATGCAGGTGGTTGGAAAATGGTCGCTAGCTGAGAAATAATAATAATAATAATATGGGCGCAATGGGATGCAAAGAGCAACTCATCATAGACTCTGTCATCTGCAACCAGGCTCATTCCAAGCAACGAAACCTCTACATGGCTTATGTGGACTACAAAAAAGCATTTGATTCCGTACCTCACGACTGGCTAACAGGTATCTTAAAGCTGTATAAAATAGATCATCATACAGTTTCCTTTTTAGAACACGTTATGACAACCTGGCGCACTAAGATACAACTCAGAACCGCAAGCAACAACATCGAAACCGACACAACCAACATCCGAAGAGGGATTTTCCAAGGAGATTCACTCAGTCCACTGTGGTTCTGCATGGCGATGAACCCTCTATCACATCGGTTGAACTCTACAAAATACGGCTTCGCTATCAAAAGCAACAACGCAGAAGCGATCAAGTTGAATCACCTATTATATGGATGATTTAAAACTGATGGCCGCAACCAAAAACCAACTAACGCAAATGCTTAAAATTGTAGAGGAGTTCTCCAGGGACATCGGAATGCAGTTTGGACTGGACAAGTGCCGCACCCTTAACATCGTCCGGGGAAGGCTCGAACAGGGCGCACACGAGATGCAGGACGGCCAGGAGATCGAAGCAATGAGCATGGGAGATACATACAAGTATCTCGGGATGAAACAAGCTCAAAGGATAGACCATCGAACAATGAAGATCGATTTAAGGAATGAATTCATCAAGAGAGTAAGACAAGTAGTGCGAATCTTCACAGCAGGAATTTGTTTAAGGCCCTGAACACGTATGCGTGCTCTGTACTCAGCTATTCGTTCGGAATAGTGAATTGGACCAACACGGACATCAACAACCTGCAGCGAAAAGTTAGGACACTACTGACAAAAGCTCATAAACATCATCCCCGTAGCGCCGTAGAAAGAACTACTCTGCCACGTCAACTAGGAGGAAGAGGATTGGCAGATCTCAGCAAGCAATTGGACCAACAAATATTAAATCTGCGTAATTATTTCTACAGGCAGGCCAACAGCTCCACACTACATAGGGCTATATGCGGAGCAGACGTCTCAACACCGCTACGTCTGACGGAACACGAGCGTCAAAATCACCACCGAACCGACAACGATAAACTACAGAGGTGGTTGGGGAAGCCGCTGCACGGGAGGCATCCTAATGAGGTTAACCAGGAACATGTCGACAAGTTAGCGTCGAACTATTGGCTGACCTCGGGACGAATGTTCCCCGAGACGGAAGGCTTCCTACTGGCCATACAAGATCAGGTTATACCAACTCGCAACTACCTAAAATTCATTGTAGGAGATGCATCGGTAGTGGATGACAGACGCAGATACGGGTGCCCAACTTCAGAAACAATCCAGCACATAACAGGAGGATGTCAGATGTTCGCATCAACGGAATATAAGGAACGACACGATTCGGTTGCCAAGATCTTGCACCAGGAACTGGCGGAAAAACTTCTGCTTGTGCAGGCAGAGAGGATCCCATATTACAGCTACACACCGGAGCCCGTTCTTGAGAACAGCAACTACAAGATGTACTGGGATCGTACAGTTCTGACAGATCAACGAGTTGCCCATAACAGACCGGACCTTATAATAGTTGATAAAATTTCTAGGAAGACAACTCTGATTGTTGTGGCCATCCCGAACAACAACAACCTGCGTGTGAAGCAAGTCGAGAAGATCGCGAAGTACAGAGACTTAGAAGAACGAATTAGAAGGCAATGGGAAATGGACAACGTTCAGACGATTCCAATCATCGTGTCAACAACTGGTGTCATACCAAAAAGTTTGCTGAGAAACATCAAAGAGCTGGGTCTAACTGATAATCTTTACAGGTCCATGCAGAAAGCGGTACTACTTGCGACAGCCCGAACCGTCAGGAAATTCATGGGGAGTGCAGGAACGTCCAACAACATCAATGTCACCTAAGGCCCGATAACATGGCAAGGGTCTCGTCCGAGCCAGATCCTTATGGTATCCGGGATACCCGGGATCTGAGTGAATGTTCCCCAGAGAGGGAGTGCGAATGCCTTTTGGCTAAGTCGATATAATAATAATAATTCTCACCCTCACAATACTCCAAACTAGGAGTACCCCAGAAGCAACCACATGCTTGTGCGGGGGAGGGGGGCAATTACTATTATTTTTGTCTTCGTTGCCAGGACATTCCAGATTCATTTGGTGGATAGGTTACTAGATGCCATTGTCAAATCTACGACTGAAATATTTACATTTGGTGCTGTAAGCCTAGTAGGGCGACCATCATTGAGTAACGAGAGATCCAGATCGTCAAGAGAGTCTGCTATATTTGTTCCAGATTGATTCGTTGTTACCGATCCCCATAAAGGGTGGTGGGAGTTTAAATCTCCCATAATAATTAATGGAGTGTGTATTTGTTTGATCAGGGAAGTCCAATCGTTCTTTTTGATTTTTCAATTTGGGGGGTTATATATGTTAATAATGTTTATGTTGAATTCTATCAGCTGGATTCCTAATATTTGAAAATTTTGTGGCATATTATTTTGATTGATTTGTATAAGTTTATGGGGTATTTGACATTTTACAGTCACTGTCTGTCTGTCACTCCTATATGTCGAGTAACCGTTGATTTTAATATAATCTTTTTCCTTAAGTTTAAATTCATTAATTAGGATTATGTCAGCATAATTATAATTTAGTAACACTTTTATGTTGTCTATGTTTTTCTTCAGACTACTACAATTCCATTGCAGAAGCTTGAGCCCTTGTGGAGTAGGAACAGTCATCAGATTCAGTGATTAGCTTGGTCATGAATGTCAAAACTTTTTGTTTATGGATTTGCGACAGCTTTTGGCATGACTGTGAGATCATGTTATTAAGCTCAGGATCATTTGTCTGTCTCTCATCTGGAGAGTCTGGAATAAAATAGTTTTGTTCGAACCAATTCGGAGTGGGTGATTCACCTTGGGATCGTCCAGAGGGGGTAAATAAACATAGGTCGTGTTCGTTTCGGTCATAACCTGGGGATTGGATTTTACGTTTCTTTTCTTTAACCGCTACCGAATATTTATTACTTTGTCTGCTTTGAGTCAAATTTAAAGATCTCTGAGATATGGAAATGGTCTCATCTTCATTCGATCTTGGTAATGGTGGAACTTCTCTCGAATTAGCTTGGAAATTTATTTTCTCTCTAGGATGTCTTTTATTGTCGTCAAAATATGATAAATTTTCTAGAGACATTACTTCTTTGATTTTTTTTGTCTAAGGTATACCGGGAAATTTCTGTTTAAACAATTATGTTTAGGATCACCACAATGTTTACATTTTTTTAACGCAGTCTCTGGTGTGGTCTTTGTCTAGTTTTTTTCCGCAGTTAACGCAGTTACCTATGTTATTTTTGCATAATTTTTTTTGTGTGTCCGTAAGAAAAACAATGAAAACATTTAATGACTGGACTTATGTAGGGAATGACTTTGAAAGGAACATTGAAAATTTTTATTTCTCTGGGGATCCGCGTTCCCGAGAAAGTAAAACACACCGAATATGTAGGTACGTAATTAGGTTGTTCTGATTTTCGATCCCTCATAAACAATCTTCGTACACCTAAGATCTCAACATTTACCACAGGGGCCTCCGAAAATTGAGTTAACTCTAAATCTGTAATTTGTTTGTTTACATATCTTACTACACCCTTACAAGAGACTTTGTTGACAGGAATAAACATTTCATATCCTTTACTTATAAGAACCTCATTTTCAAGCAGTTCATTTGCCAATTGATAACTTTTTAATTCTACACCAACTCTGTTTTTACCTTTCCTTGAAATTTTTTTTATATCTTTTTAGTGCATGTATGTCCCTCGCTATACTTAGAAAGCTGTAATTTCCTATATTTCTGTCTAATTTGCTCTGAATATATACTTCATAAGGCCCTACGTCCGTATATTTGTAGTTAATTACTGTTCTTTTTTTGATTCTTGGGAAATTTCGGAACTATTCTTAACTGCGTCTGATGGATCAGGGTCAGGAGGTTTTTTGCCCCCCGACTCGTCTGTCATATTGATTTATTTTCACCCGATTTACCTATCAATAATTGAATAATTAGTGAGAAAGGATAAGGAAATACAAAGGATGAATTAGTAAATACCTCTTTCTGTTAATTTCATTTAAGAATCTAATATGATCAATACTAGTAGAATGAAATCTTTCGATTGGTGAATTTGATTCGTGATGTCTTGCAGTAGTAAAATGTACGTCAATTTTATGTAATTAGGTTTTCACAAGCCGAAATTGCATTTCCATCGTATGGTATTGCTTGCGCTATTTTGAAAATTTGTCTATGATCGTGAGGAATTGTTGATTGCCCATAATAAAAGTGTCTATGTAAAGGATTTCAAAGGGTTTTGATGTAGTTTCCGTTAAGTTTAAGGGTTGACCTGGTGGGTGACGATGATATTTTGCCTTTTGTCATATTTCGCAGTTGTTAATAAATTTTGATATATCGGATTTCATGGATTTCCAATAATAGTTTGTTTTTAGAAATTTGTACGTTCATCATCATCATCATCATCAGCTCAAGGGGTGGCCGCCACTGGTAGGGATCGAATCCTGGTCGCCCCAACCACAAGGCGTACTCCCTCGGGCCCATCCTCCCGTTGCCACACCCTCCACCGGCTGCAGCACATCCTGTTCTGGACCTCCAGAGACCGGACTATCGCAGTACTAGGTACCGCTGACAGCCCAGCGCCCGTTATCCAGAACACGGCCCTTCTGAGGCGGAGGCTTTCTGGGTCGACTTCTACCAGGTTTGCTAATCCCCAGGGTATGATATTCACCAGCTCCCTGCGGACCCACTCCCTGGATTCCTCGTCCCCTACCTCCACCACCAAATGGCGTCTCCAGAGCCAGGTGGGACCAAACCCGTCCCCCCTCAAGATGCAATCCATGACCCTTCTGCCCAGGGCCCCAACGAACTCCAGCAGGTCCCGGCGGTCGAAGTCAGTGACCTGACCGCCTAGACCCACCACAATCCTTGGTAGGCCCCTCCCCGCAGCTTGCGCTTACGAACCCTCCTAGGGAACACCCTGGGATTCCCTTACGGGCACCCCCTTGGCGTCCCTCGCCGGATTCGAGGCGGCCTCCGTCGCTGACCTTCCTCCAACCGCCGTACCACCCTTCTGGGAGCACGACGTCCGGGGGCCGGCCCGAGGTAGGTTAAGCCTTTGCTGCGACCCTGCAGGTAGGCTTGTGGTCGGGTGTTCCCCTGTGGGGGCCCTCCCTCCCTTCCGTCCCCGCTTGTGGCTAGAGGATCCGGCCTAGAGGAGGGGCCGGGGTCAGAGGCCTCGGCCTTAGCCTTTGCCTCCTCCTCCAGCTTCCTCCTCCTGTAGCATTTGCAAATTCCTACCTCTTGTAGAAACATAAATTGATCAGGTGATGCCACCTAGCGGTAATGTTAAGAAGTGGTCTTCCGCCCATCTTCGCAAAACGCTAATGGCAAGCCGTTCGCGAGCGTTCTCTTTGGCACCTTCCCGTACTTACCTGGCACTTTCCGCTAGACGCGTACAGACGGCTCTGGTAACGTATTTGTTTAGTTCTCGCGTTACTACCGAAATAGAACGGTTGTTGTTTTGTTTTTGTTGATTTTTTTTATTTATTCCGGCGATGGAGACAAGGGCAAAAATTTCGGCACGGATTTTATATTTTAAAGAAACTTTTCAACAAAGTTCTATGTTGATCTGATTGGAGATAATGCCGAAGTTAAATGGCGAGTGATTTGTAAAGTTCCTATGGATAGAAATACTCCCTTTGATTATGTTTTCTGACCCCTGTTATCCTACAGCTAAAGTTATGCCGTCATTCTGTTAGTTTCCGTTGATATTTTTCAATGTATATATTTTTTAGGTTAAAAAATAACTACTTTTACAAATTTTACTGTATCCTGTGAAGCCTATTTGACTCTTTTCCTTTGGGTTATTTGTTTAAAAAGGATTCGCACTCGCACTCAATTGTGGTGAGTATACTCTCTAATTTTGAAGAAAAGAGGAAAAACGGGTAATTTTTTTATAGGGAATTTTTTGGAGTTTGTAAAACTTTTGGAAACTTGTAAAACTTCTGGAACCCTCTGAATTTTTGGAAGCTTGTAAATTCCTTCGAGCTTGTGAACTTTTTGGAGTTTGCTGTCATGATGTTAGATTTTGGAAAACTAGGAAAATACATGCAGAAATAATCACGTGTGTTCGTTCGTTAAATGGAGAATACTAGGAACGTCTGCCTCGAGTAACGGTCATGGAATCTATTTGATTGTATATAGTGGTTTACAACATCTGGAGATGGTATACGTGGCTGAGGTAGGATCAACCCTTATCTGTATTCAGTTTATTTGACTTGTGATTCTCCTAATTTTATATCAGTGATTTTACGATTTGACGTACATGAACTTTGTGATGATTTTTGAAGTATAAATTTAACCTTAAAATTATAATTGCCAATAGTCGTGAAAATTTAACTCAACTTTCCAAATTTGTGATTATATAGGATAATAAGTTTATTATTATGGTAAATGTAAACGAAGAGTTTCGAAACCGTTTCGTAAATGCAAACATGTAACCTAAAATTAGATTTTTAAATTTAATTAAATTTTAAAAAGGAGTTTGTCATTTTGACAGTTACATTATAAGCAAATTGCTTCAGAGTAAATGTTATCTTTTGGAAAAATAATAAATGTCTCCATGCATATGTGATTTTTATTTGTAAGAAAGAAGGCAAGGTTAGAATATAGGACTAAACTAGATCTTTCTAATTAATTCTTAGTACAGGGTATACAGAGATTCAGGTTTTTTTTCTATTAACAATTTTTTCTTCCATTTCCTACTTTAAAAAGTGATTTTTAAACAAGACAAATTTTAAAAGTAGATGGCGCCCTATTTACAACTAAAAATATATAAATAAATATATGTACATAAATTTTAACGAACCTGCGAATAACCCAGTTCTCCTCTAACCCTGACTAGCACACCTAAATTTTATTTGAGTGACTTTATCGCTACATTCCTTTTGGCCTTCCTCTTCTTGTCCCCAGTCTTGCCCTTAGGGCGGACCCGGAACAATCCCAGGCTCTGGGCCAACGTGTCCACCTGAGACAGAAGCGAGGCAAGGGTCCCTTTGTGAAGCCCCCTGCCCTGCCCTCATCGGCCGTTTCTTAAGTTCCACGATGGTTAGTTTTTCCTTCATGTTTGTATTTTATTAAAAGTTCTCTTTCGTCTGGTAACGCGTTATTAATTGATTTTGTACATTCCAGCAATTTTAAATTTTGAGAATGTAAAGCAAGCCCTTTTTAAAAAAATGTTCTTAATTCTTTTGACAAAAATTATATGTATGTTGTCTTGTTACGTAAATATTGTTTCAAAAAATCTACTATAATTTTTAGATACATTGGTAAGGAAGCTTTGACGATATGGTGTCCTTCAAAGGTTTAGTTTTCTATTTTTGTATAGTAAGAGTAAGGAGATCTTTTTATAATTAATTGATTTGATTTATTTTTTATAATATCGTCTAAAATTGGAATTTCAGCAAAATCATCGGGTTCATTATTGCTATAAACAGTTTGGGACGTTTCTGTACGAGGTGGTCTAATCTGAATATTTTGTAAAATTTCAATTAGGTTTCGTTATATTTTCTAAACTTCGAGAAACATCGTCAGGGTTTAGAGCATTAGGATCAAAATCTGTGAAAAGTTCAGGTTCTAAGTTATCTGGTGCATTAGGGTCAATGTTTTCTAGAAATTTGTCAATTTCAGTATTAATATCTCCAAGATTATTAACTACAGAGTGGGTTTTAGGGGCGTTTAATAAAATTCGCGAAAGGGCGTCCGCATTAGTATTTTGCTTACCTTTTTGATAAATTATTTCGAAATAGAATTCTTCAAGTCTAAGTCTCCAACGGATTAATTTTGAATTAGGTTCCTTGAGGTTAAAAAGCCAAACCAGCGGTCTATGGTCTGTGTAAATTTGAAATTTTCTGCCAAATAAATATGGACGAAAATACTTGCATGACCAAACAATGGCAAGCAGTTCTTTTTCTATTGTGGAGTATTTTTGTTCTGCCTTATTCAAAGTTCTGGAGGCTTACGCAATGGGGTTGTCATTAGGAGGTATTCCTTATGAGAGAACAGCTGTTTGTTGACCATCAAAATGCAAAATATCTTCTAAATTTTAATTTGTTTCACTGTTATCCAAATAATAATAAATACCCACAACTGTGCCGTACTACGACATACTGTACACAAAAAAAAGCAGGAAACAAGACAAGACAAAAAAAGATTGAGTGTCAACGAGAATAAAGAAAAAAGAAAAAGACTCTGCCTTTTGAGCATGTGGTATTCTATAAGATTTAATATAAACCGGTAATGTGTCATCTTTTAATTAAAGTTTTTGTTTGTAAAAATGAGTAACTGCGACAGGATCTGCTTCTAAATGAAATACATCAGAATGTTTCGTACATATTTTTTCTATTGGTAATTTATCTTCTTTATTTAATGAAGATGTGTCTATTAAATTTAATATTGTCGCTAACGCCATACTTGTGTACCTCAAATTACATACATGCTGTACTTTAGGTTTATAATTCCTAATTCTTACTTCTCGCTCACTCACATTCAACAGTCTTACAGGGATTTCTCCGTTCTCAGAATGCGCTATAATTCCAGCAACAAAAACACCTTCGCAAATCTCCTTGGGTAAAATAACACATTCTCCTGTTTGATCACATGAGCAATATCGTATAATTTCACTTCTGGGTGGTATTGACATATGATAATTAAATTCCGACACCATTGGTGCATAAATTTTCAAGCTATTTTTCCAAAATGAAAATAAAAATTTTTCATAATCTAATTTACATCCTTACCTGGGATAACATTACTTGCAAAATAAGCCTGATAACCTGTGTCATCACCTAACCTTACCTAACCAAACCCACAAATAGGTCTTCAATGACCTTCGCATACTCTTATATTGTTTTCCCATTTTGCCTAGCATTGTTCAACTCACTAGCAAGTATTGCTACCGATTTTTACTAAGAAAGTGCAACCTCATGTCTCCTGTAAAATTTTTGATGGTTTGGTAACTCTTATCTAGCCTTAACTTCGCATTCTGCGACAATCTAGCCTTTAGTACGTAACGAAATACCCTTATCTATCTGTTTTAGATAAGAACTGTATACTTTGAGTTCGTCTGAATCCCTATTACTCTTAGAAATTCCTAACTTTAATTTATTTAGTTCGTCCTCTAATAAACCTGCTAATAAACCTACTAATAATATATTTACCCTATCTGAACAGTAGTTCTTTAGTAATCTTAGTACCAAACTTCTGTGTCCTTTCTAAAAATTATTTTATACCTCATAACCCTATATAACTCATTAGTCTCAAATTTATAATCTATAAATATACTCTAACTTTAATTATTATGTCCTCCATTTTTTTGACCACTAGGGGTGCCAGGGGGGCTGTTTTCGCTGCTTTCCTGGTTGGCTTCTGTTGGAGGGGGGGGGGTGTTGCTATCTGTTTCCTATCCCACGGCGCGAATAAAGGGCATTGCGCCAACCTGCAATTCATTCCCTCGTTGCCAGCCAGCGGTGTGGTACGGCTAGTAAACTCTTCTTTCCTTTGCAATAACAGTAACTTGCAAGTCCAGCTACTATTGCCGCTGCTATCAACAATCCAACGACCTCGGTAATAGAGACGCCTCGCTGATCAGTCTGAGAATTTGTGTAACCTCCGCTGTTGCCCGCTTGCGAAATGATGACTTCCTTTGACAGAGTTGTTCCGATTTTCTACTTACTTGTCTCTTCCACCATGCAATTGCTTTTACTATATTATTCGCTCTTTAACATCTTCTCTGGTTTGTATGGACTGGCAGGGTCGCCATGTAATCACCTTAGGATCTTTAGTTCATTCCGGGAGGCGAACAACCAAACAGATCGATATGTTTTAGTACACTGCATTCAAGTAGGGGTTTTGGGTCTACAGGTTAACAAAACTTACTTACTAACAATAATATGTTATAAACTAGGACAACCTAATTAAACAATATTGTCACAAGCTGGGTGACTTGGGGGGTAGCTATAGAAACTCAGATGGTAGTTAAATTAATATATTAAAACATAGACATAAAGCAATTACAAGGGGACATATGTAACACATGTAAGAACATAATAAAATCATTAGAACGGCTAAGACATAATAAACATGATTAAAACGACATAATAAAACAAGGGGTTTGTATGGGTACAGGGGAGGTGCTTACCATTGGAGCTTCATAGTGCAGGGCGATGCTCGACGATTGTCTGCATGCCTTCGAATCGATCAGGCCGATATTTATACTATAAAGTGTATCGCTGATTTGACATTCTAGGTTCTAGCTCCTATGCTCCCGAGTGAGACGGCAACCGCCGGCCGCACGGCTTACGTCGGACTCGGGGGCACGGAACTCGCCGTGCAATGACTGCAATGGGATATCGACCGGATACGAAATGATAGCTTTGCATTAAGATTTACTACTTATTAGAAATAATATTTTAAAGTTAATATTGAATTATTATGTAATTATTGACATATCGCCCGGTCCTACAAAAGCTGGCCTCCAGCTTTAGAAGAGAGAACAAAATATATTAATCTTTAGAAACAATTAGGTAGAAACAAATAAAAATAAAAATAGAGTGAACAAACAAATAAAAATACAATGAACATTAAAACGTTAAACGGACAATAACAAAAATACTTATTTTTTAAGCTTTAGAAGAGAGAACAGAATATTGATCTTTAGAAACAAACAAGTAAAAATAAAAATAGAGTGAACAAACAAACAAAAATACAATGAACATTAAAACGTTAAACGGACAATAACAAAACACGGCACAATACCGAGAACGTTCACAGAACCGCACTAAGTATTTTGCTTTGCACTATAGTTCACACGCGTTTCTCACTGGTCGTTACTGTCTTGGGGAAGTTTGGCGTTTGGCTGGCACTAGTAGGTGAAGGTGTCCAGACTGCAGCTGGTTGTGGCTTAATTCGACCAGAGCATTTAGTTTTTGCTCCAGGGCCAAATATCGTGATGTA
The DNA here is from genome assembly GCA_963920635.1 of Pseudeuparius sepicola. Classification (NCBI taxonomy): domain Eukaryota; kingdom Metazoa; phylum Arthropoda; class Insecta; order Coleoptera; family Anthribidae; genus Pseudeuparius; species Pseudeuparius sepicola. The sequence continues at coordinate 29,411,932 of OY987305.1, forward strand.
TTTTTTCGGCTGCAGAGGCTCAGTAATTCTGAGCATAGAGGTGTTGTTTTTCTCGCAGTAATGCTATATCGCAAAGAAGGTATTTTGCGATAAGGATTTTGCTGAGAAGGCTGTGCAGTTGGGTCTTCGTTTCCTTAGTTGACTGCGGGCCGTTGTGAAAAACTCATTCCCCTCGGGAGTGATGTTGAGTTTGCCTTTTCCCCTGGTATTTACGCGTGCTTTGTGCGGGGATGAGTGCGTGTGTGCAGGTTCTGTCATCCAGTGTGTTGTGCCCTCAGGTGTGCCTCAAACAAATAAGTTCATATTGGTGAGTAGATAATTAGTAAATAAGATTATGTACCTAATATATCAATTTTTACAAAAAGTTTTTTTCTATTCTTAATACATTTTCATTTGTAATAACCTATATAAAAAATAGAATCTAATCGTATAATACAAAATTTTATTTTACGTAAAATACTTCATATTCAAAATTATAAATAAATAATGATCTCCTTATAATTAGGATTCAATTCACATTATTTATTCTTATTTAAAAATTTCCATTTTAAATTCGTATATAGCTCAAGATAGTGGCCTCCTTATAATTGGGATTTTTTTTCGCACTACCTTGAATAGAATTTATTCATTTTAACAATTTATTTTTTTTATTCATATAAAACTATCACTTTAATCATTTTAACAATATTTATTTTTTCATTCATATAAAACTTCATAATTCAACTTCATCATAATATTTCAACATAAATAGTGGTCTCCTTATAATTAGGATTAAATTCGCACTATTTTTCTTTATTTTGCATTCGTATATGGCCCAAAATAGCGGTCTCCTTATAATTGGTATTCTATTCGCACTATTATGAGCCAGGGCACCCGTATACGATGCATTGAAAAATATTCATTTTCTATGATTCATTTTGTTAAAATAAAAATAATCAATAGAACAAAAAGAGTGATAGTCGACCACATACAGTACTGTTTCGGGACGGTAATCCCTCATCAGTATGGCTCACCCGACTATCAAGAGGTAGACAAACGTGCCTAGACGATAGATTTACTATATAAGGAATCAATCAATTACCGAAGCAATTAATTGATCATGGGGTATTATAATGATAGCACACCCGAAGGTGCGGGACAAAGCCACTGGTCTTGATCGGCAAAGGCTCACGCCACAATTACCGAGACCCGCCATCTGCCGTCTCCACGGTGTCGGTTAACCAACCGAAAACATCGATAGAACAAAAAGAGTGATAGTCGACCACATACAGTACTGTTTCGGGACGGTAATCCCTCATCAGTATGGCTCACCCGACTATCAAGAGGTAGACAAACGTGCCTAGACGATAGATTTACTATATAAGGAATCAATCAATTACCGAAGCAATTAATTGATCATGGGGTATTATAATGATAGCACACCCGAAGGTGCGGGACAAAGCCACTGGTCTTGATCGGCAAAGGCTCACGCCACAATTACCGAGACCCGCCATCTGCCGTCTCCACGGCGTCGGTTAACCAACCGAAAACATCGATAGAACAAAAAGAGTGATAGTCGACCACATACAGTACTGTTTCGGGACGGTAATCCCTCATCAGTATGGCTCACCCGACTATCAAGAGGTAGACAAACGTGCCTAGACGATAGATTTACTATATAAGGAATCAATCAATTACCGAAGCAATTAATTGATCATGGGGTATTATAATGATAGCACACCCGAAGGTGCGGGACAAAGCCACTGGTCTTGATCGGCAAAGGCTCACGCAATAATAATCATTTAAATTTTTAAATGTTCTTAAAAGTACTATATTCTTATGTAATTAGTATAAAGCTAAGCGTTATTCCCAAAAAAGCGTTTTATTAATAAGTATTTACCTATATATTTATTTTGTAATTAGTAGAACTTAAACGAAAAAGCGTTTTACTTAAAAATAAAGGTTCTTATATCCTAGTGGGTACTTATCCTTAAAACCAAAGGTCGTCATCTCCAAATAATTCCAAAAACGTAGCTTTAATTTTTTCTATGTCTTTCTGGGTCCAGTTTCTAAAACGGTCCGGTATTATTTCCCTACCTGGTTTCCAAATCGAAATGTGTATATGTGTTTAATGAATCTATATTAATGTTTGAAGCCTCTTCGATGACATTTTTTACCTTATTAAAAGATTATTAAATTTGCATGAAAATTCTTGCTCCCCTTTGTATAATGTAAGTGTTTTACGTTTTAAACTAATGTCAGTCTCAAAGCTTTTTAAAAAGTCTAAACCTAATATTATTGGTATTGGAAGTTTATTTATAACTAAAGTTTCGCATGTAGCGCCGAAATTTCCTATACTTAAATTCAAATTAGTTTTCCCTAATACTTATATCTTATGATCCCCTGCGGTTTGTAGTTTTGTAAAATAGTCATTTTCGTAATGTTTTACAAAATTCTTTGTAGTCATATTTTTTTCAGACCCTGTATCTATAACTGCTACTTTATTGTTTATTATGCAACTTATTGTTAGTAATTTGCCAATATTTTTTAAGGGCCTATTTATGGATAGGACGACGCTTTGCTCTACTGGTTTTGGATATTTTCTTGTTCTTTGTTGGTATCTTTCTTCTTCACTTTCTTGAGATTCTGAATTTGTTTCGTATTCTGCTTCCTCATTTTTCTCGATCGTCTCGAAGGCGGTATTATCTGTGGATTCTATATTATTAAAAATCTATAACATCCGAAAAGTTGATAGAAGCGAGATCGTTGGGTGGGGGGGACCGTGATAAACGTGAAGATCTTGCAAATGGGTTTTCGCTAGTTTCGGGGATTTCCGAGCTACGATGAGGGGGATTAAATTGTATAATTGCTTGGGCTTTAGACCTAGTTATTCGTTCTGGATTTGACATACTTGTAAATGTTTATTCATTTTGAAAATTGAAAGAAGAAAAAAAATATAGAAATTCGCCCCCCTTTCCAGCGGATTTTTTATAGGTATATTATGTCTACCGACACCGTTAACTATCTAGGTAGGAATACAGCCTATTTTTTAGTCTGTAGACCCAGATATTCCCCGGCAGCGTTAACTGAATCACACTGAGAATACCCAAGTCAATAGACCAATCCCTTAGGAAAGAATTTCCAAGTGTTATAGATTATTTTCATTATATGTGTTTTCCGCCGACAGCGTTAACTATCTAGGAGGAACCACAAGCCAATTTTTAGTCTAAGCAGTGTAAGTACTCCCCCGGCAGCGTTAACTGAATCACACTGAGAGTACCCACACTCCAGGACCAATAAACCATATCACAAGAAAATATACCCTTAAAAAAATATATATAAGAATTATAACCCCATGTGCTGTAAAAAAAGAAACAAAAATTAAAGTTAATTGAGAGAAAAAGAATATATCAGTTCGGCGCCTCCACCATAATGTCACAAGCTGGGTGACTTGGGGGGTAGCTATAGAAACTCAGATGGTAGTTAAATTAATATATTAAAACATAGACATAAAGCAATTACAAGGGGACATATGTAACACATGTAAGAACATAATAAAATCATTAGAACGGCTAAGACATAATAAACATGTTTAAAACGACATAATAAAACAAGGGGTTTGTATGGGTACAGGGGAGGTGCTTACCATTGGAGCTTCATAGTGCAGGGCGATGCTCGACGATCGTCTGCATGCCTTCGAATCGATCAGGCCGATATTTATACTATAAAGTGTATCGCTGATTTGACATTCTAGGTTCTAGCTCCTATGCTCCCGAGTGAGACGGCAACCGCCGGCCGCACGGCTTACGTCGGACTCGAGGGCACGGAACTCGCCGTGCAATGACTGCAATGGGATATCGACCGGATACGAAATGATAGCTTTGCATTAAGATTTACTACTTATTATAAATAATATTTTAAAGGTAATATTGAATTATTATGGAATTATTGACAATATATTGACGTCAAGAGAGCTGTGCTGGTCATCTTGGGCAATACTGGTGGCGAAAAACCCAATTAAAATTCAATGGATCTGTTACGCCACAAATAAATTTTAGAAAATATTAAGGTGTGGATCTTTTCTATATCGGGAACTTGTAGAAGTGAAGACCTTTTTTAAAGTTTGTGAATATTGTTTGAAGTTGGAGAGGTTTCGCTCGTAGTAAGCGATGAAGTTTAAATCGTTGATTTGAATTTCTGACAAGGTGAATGGTTCTCTTTTAATTTCCTCATTTTTATTAATAAATTAGAAGTCATTGCTTTTTATTTAGCAATTTCTGGTGGTTTAATACTAATTTTTATTTATTCTTCCTTTTAGCAATTCGTTAAAATTTTAAGTGCTTCTTCGGCAGGAATGGCAATAACATATTCGCTGTTAGCTGCCTGTAATGTTGGGTTTATTATGTTGATTGGTAAACCATAATAAAAATTTTCTTCCGCTTCTTTTGGAAATTATTTACTTATTAAGCCTCTTTTATTCCTATTATACATACATTTTTACCTTTTTTCATATTATACATACATTTTAGCTTTCATTTTAGCCCTGCACGAATCTATTATCCGAAAGGGGCGCCACTGAACCTTAACGTATCATGTCCAGTTTTTTCTATGTTATTTAGTGCACTTAGTGTAATTTAGTAACTGACCCTATCGAGTTTTATTATTTAAAAAAATCGCCCGTTATAGGGCGAAGGGGGGGGGCTACATTTTAACTGATAGGGGTCAGTTTTTTGTATAGTATTCTGCATCGGTAAGTTTTTTTTACTACCCCCACAAGAAAATCAGAAAAAAGTTTTTTTGCTCTTTTTGGCCCCGCCTATTGTAAACCGACGCGGCTACAGTATTCCAACGTGTTTATGACACCGTCTTGGCAGGCAATGATAAACCATTCAGTGTCCGACTTGAGACCACTGGACCTTAAAAAAGGCGAAGGTCAGTTTCCCGGACAAGCCCCTGTCTCCTACGGAACTAAAGAAGAGGCTGTGTAATGGCTTGTCCAAGTGAGTACGCAGAAGCATTTCTGCCTCCGCCATCTTCAAGTGATCTCTGAAGCGCGCGCTTTCCAGCTCCGTTATAATTCCCTCTCGCGCGCGCCCTTTGTCGAACACAAGTTGAGCTCATCTGCCTCTCTACGTGCCGCCTTAAATAAAAATGATCCGACACCTGATGTTTCGTGGTGTCGGACCATCCGGAGAAGAGGATCCACTCCCCACACAACTCCGCAGGACGCACTCAAGAACATTCTTCTGTGTAGACACTGCAAGCTCAAGAGTCCCTGACCTCCCTGGTTGCGTGGGAGGTACGACTTGGGGACAGACGCCTTGGGATGATCACTACGTTGAAATGTCATCATCTTGCGGGTTTTCACGTCGAGTGGTCGCTGCTCGTCAAGTCTCCATTTACCCATTCCAAAGGAACGGCGAACATGTTAGTGGCGGCGACTTTGTTCTTACCCGACAGCTCTGATGACCAGATCTGTGGGATTAGCCGCTGATATTCGCCGCGGAGAGACTCTCTCACCATGTGGGTTTCTTGGACGTTACTTTGCGTCACGCCCAGGTAGGTGTAAGTCTCTCTGGCATCTAGATGTCGTAGGATGCTTCCGTCGACAAGCTGCGCGTCCTCGACGTGTCCCGCTAGGCTTCCATTCTCGAGCCTCCGGTTTCCTGGGGTGCCGCACATATATCCGCGAGTATTTCGAAGGGCAACTGACAGTGGAAGTAGTGAGATGCAGAACAAGGGGGGAGTCTCCTTGAAAGACTCCCCGTTTGAAGAACACCACGTCTGTACAAACTCTGGTTACACCGGATGTTATGGTGAACCCAGCCATCCATAGTAGCATCATCCCCTCTATGCATCTCACTATAGTTGGTGGTATCGCAAGGCCTCTCAACAACTGAATAATCAACTCGTAAGATCGAGAGGTTTCGCTTGTACTTCACGGAGTCCTGCGGTACACATCTATCGATGAGCAGGTTCTCGAAAAGAAAAAAGTATTTCGAAGAAATCCTCATACACGTCAATTTTTCTTGGAAAAAAACGCATTTTATGATGTTGTACTTGCATTTGTGAGATCACTGTTCCGCATATGACGTCATCTGCAATTTTCTCAAATGGCAACCTTTATTTTTGAGTGTGCCATTTGATAGAGCATACGAGTAGGTATTTGTGTGCATACAGTGCGGTTAAAATTTTTGACATGTTACATAAGGTAATTTTTGCGGAAACAAACGTTATAGGGGTTTAAAATGAATTTATTTTATTTAGTGAAATAAACAAGAATCTAGTTAATTAAATGTTCAAACTGGTTCTTTCTGAGGCTAGCATTATCAAAGACAGTTGACAAATTTTCATTGGACTTTACTGACAGTTGCTTGGGATTTGAATGACCCCCAATGTCTCTGGACTTAAATTAATTATATTTATATTTTCTAAAATTTATTTGTGGCGCAAACAAATCCATTTAATTTTTAATTGGGTTTTTCGCCACCAAACTGATCGAAAGACAACTTTTTCAAGTTTCCTGGAAAATTCATAAATTCTTAACAGTGAATGAACGAAACTTTAAACGTGTAACTCAAAAAATAACTTCAACTAAGTATTGCCTTAAATAGGTAAGTTTATTGGAAAAAGTTACTTTATTTAAAGTAGCAAACACATTATTTCTAATTTAAGTGTTACTTATGCAGCACATTTAATAATTTTATATAAATAATTTTTCAGAAATACCCGGAAAGAATAGAAAAAAATTAATTTGCCATTAAACTGTAACACATGCGAACAAATACCAAGAGGGCATTTTTGTCTGCAATTAAAATCTTTTATTCAATACAAGGTGATTCATTTTTTTTCTAAAAATAATTTTACCAATTACCCAATTTTTCCGCCACTGGTTATGCAAGATGTTCGATATTAACAGGTTTTATGCTAACCCATGCCGTTATAACGTATACCAAATATGACTTAAATATCTCAACTAGTTTGGTAAATACTCAATAAAGTCCACATATTTTTTCCAACTTTAACACCCTGTAACTTTTCCCAAAAAAAGATATAGTTTATGGGAAACAGTGCGGTTATTTTTTGAATATCTATCACCTGTTAAAGTCCTGCTACAAAAAACTGATTCACCCTGTATAAGAACAATTCAATGTTATACACAATCACTTTACACAATCACTTAGATTTAGTGTCCCATCGAAATGAATTTTGAAGGTGATTCATTTTTTTTTTTCTAAAAATAATTTTACCAATTACCCAATTTTTCCGCCACTGGTTATGCAAGATGTTCGATATTAACAGGTTTTATGCTAACCCATGCCGTTATAACGTATACCAAATATGACTTAAATATCTCAACTAGTTTGGTAAATACTCAATAAAGTCCACATATTTTTTCCAACTTTAACACCCTGTAACTTTTCCCTAAAAAAGATATAGTTTATGGGAAACAGTGCGGTTATTTTTTGAATATCTATCACCTGTTAAAGTCCTGCTACAAAAAACTGATTCACCCTGTATAAGAACAATTCAATGTTATACGCAATCACTTAGATTTAGTCTCCCGTCGAAATGAATTTTGAAGGTGATTCATTTTTTTTTCTAAAAATAATTTTACCAATTACCCAATTTTTCCGCCACTGGTTATGCAAGATGTTCGATATTAACAGGTTTTATGCTAACCCATGCCGTTATAACGTATACCAAATATGACTTAAATATCTCAACTAGTTTGGTAAATACTCAATAAAGTCCACATATTTTTTCCATCTTTAACACCCTGTAACTTTTCCCAAAAAAAGATATAGTTTATGGGAAACAGTGCGGTTATTTTTTGAATATCTATCACCTGTTAAAGTCCTGCTACAAAAAACTGATTCACCCTGTATAAGAACAATTCAATGTTATACACAATCACTTTACACAATCACTTAGATTTAGTGTCCCATCGAAATGAATTTTGAAGGTGATTCATTTTTTTTTTCTAAAAATAATTTTACCAATTACCCAATTTTTCCGCCACTGGTTATGCAAGATGTTCGATATTAACAGGTTTTATGCTAACCCATGCCGTTATAACGTATACCAAATATGACTTAAATATCTCAACTAGTTTGGTAAATACTCAATAAAGTCCACATATTTTTTCCAACTTTAACACCCTGTAACTTTTCCCTAAAAAAGATATAGTTTATGGGAAACAGTGCGGTTATTTTTTGAATATCTATCACCTGTTAAAGTCCTGCTACAAAAAACTGATTCACCCTGTATAAGAACAATTCAATGTTATACGCAATCACTTAGATTTAGTCTCCCGTCGAAATGAATTTTGAAGGTGATTCATTTTTTTTTCTAAAAATAATTTTACCAATTACCCAATTTTTCCGCCACTGGTTATGCAAGATGTTCGATATTAACAGGTTTTATGCTAACCCATGCCGTTATAACGTATACCAAATATGACTTAAATATCTCAACTAGTTTGGTAAATACTCAATAAAGTCCACATATTTTTTCCATCTTTAACACCCTGTAACTTTTCCCAAAAAAAGATATAGTTTATGGGAAACAGTGCGGTTATTTTTTGAATATCTATCACCTGTTAAAGTCCTGCTACAAAAAACTGATTCACCCTGTATAAGAACAATTCAATGTTATACACAATCACTTTACACAATCACTTAGATTTAGTGTCCCATCGAAATGAATTTTGAAGGTGATTCATTTTTTTTTTTCTAAAAATAATTTTACCAATTACCCAATTTTTCCGCCACTGGTTATGCAAGATGTTCGATATTAACAGGTTTTATGCTAACCCATGCCGTTATAACGTATACCAAATATGACTTAAATATCTCAACTAGTTTGGTAAATACTCAATAAAGTCCACATATTTTTTCCAACTTTAACACCCTGTAACTTTTCCCTAAAAAAGATATAGTTTATGGGAAACAGTGCGGTTATTTTTTGAATATCTATCACCTGTTAAAGTCCTGCTACAAAAAACTGATTCACCCTGTATAAGAACAATTCAATGTTATACGCAATCACTTAGATTTAGTCTCCCGTCGAAATGAATTTTGAAGGTGATTCATTTTTTTTTCTAAAAATAATTTTACCAATTACCCAATTTTTCCGCCACTGGTTATGCAAGATGTTCGATATTAACAGGTTTTATGCTAACCCATGCCGTTATAACGTATACCAAATATGACTTAAATATCTCAACTAGTTTGGTAAATACTCAATAAAGTCCACATATTTTTTCCATCTTTAACACCCTGTAACTTTTCCCTAAAAAAGATATAGTTTATGGGAAACAGTGCGGTTATTTTTTGAATATCTATCACCTGTTAAAGTCCTGCTACAAAAAACTGATTCACCCTGTATAAGAACAATTCAATGTTATACACAATCACTTAGATTTAGTGTCCTGTCGAAATGAATTTTTTATATTATAAGCTTTTATTTAACTTCCCTTTTGTTAGTGTGGGTCAAATCTTCCAACTGAGTTTTAAACCAGTTCCACCCAACCGATTGGGCCGAAATTTTGTACACACTAGAAATAGAGTACCTATACTCAATATTGTAATTTGTTCAAAATGGCCACAAGATGGCGGATTACCATTTTTCATTACAACCCCCTTGATATGGATATCAAATGAAAATATTTGACGAGAAGAAAACGATAAGGTGAGTGACGTCATGCTAATTTCAATATGGCGGACTAAATTTATTTACCACCATTGTGACATGGGTATCATATGAAAGGGTTTAGACTGAGAAAGAGGTACTAACTAAAAAGCACAAAATAAAATAATGAATAAAAATGTTTTTAAAAACAAGCTTTTATTTAAGCCATATATAAAAACGAATGGAATAAGTTTTTAATAAACTTAGGTACCTACTTAGTAGTTTTATCACTAAAATTTATTTATTATTGTATATCGAATTATTTGTTTTCAAAAAGCTGGTTGCGTGAAATGTTTATAAAAGTAGGTACCAATTAATTTCATTGGTTAGGTAGTGATTTTTTTGATAAGCAAATACTTAAAGTACGTATTTTCTTTACAATTCGCCAGACAAGCTTTTTGAAAACAAATAATTCAACATAAAATACTAAATCACTTTCAGCGATAAAGTAAATACGTTTGTTAAAAACTTATTTTATTCGTTTTAGTATCTTCATGGCTTAAATAAAAGCTTGTTTTTAGAGAGGTTTTTTTATTTATTACTTAATTTTATTTAATTTTGAATTTGACACGGACTTGTTTTCAAACGCTGCTTTTATTATTTTCTTGAAGGAACACATTCATATATTTTTTATCTACTAAATTAGTGCAAAATTAAATTTCGGTGATTTCGAATAACTTTGAACAGATCACCCTATCATGCTCGTCGATGTAATTTTCCTGCTTAATTCAAGGTGCATTGTTGCTGCTTCTTATTTTTTTTATTTATTCATTTATTTCTTATTATAATTTATTATTGTTAGAATATAGGTACTATATTTTTGCCGGATATTTGGTAGTTTATACCTGCACCGTTAAATTCGGTCCACCAGAACTGGTACGTGTTATATTCGATATTGGCTACTTCGTGAGGCAAAATACATACATCCCAGATCGTGTTAACGACAGGTATGAAAGACAAAAAAAAAACGAATTAAAATTTGAGTTAGGGTTCAGCCCTACTCGATGAGGAAGTAATTTGTGAAAACTTTTTATTTTTGTAAATTAAGTAGACTTAACGGAAGAAGTAAAAAACTTATTTCTTGTGTAGGTAAATTAATAGATTCGAAGAATTTTGAATTTCTGTGTTATTCAATTTGTGCTGCTAAAAACTTGCTTTTCCGTAAGAGATATCGCAAAAGAAAAAGTTGTTGAGAAGGTATATTCAGCCCTTTTTCCATATTTACACAAATGCGACTCCCTTTGATTTGTTTGTAAAATAATTTTCTCGACTTTCTGGAAACTTTCAGAACAACTTTTTCATGTAACAATTTCCGATATCTTTGACAGATAAGCTAGTTTACCTACATCTAAACAGCAAACAAATTAAAAAATATAGTAGACCGATTGTTTCCAAATTTGGAATGTGGATATAAATTGTCATTCTAAATAACATTTTCTATAAAGTTTCTATAAAAATAAACTCTATGTTAGTAATATAAATGGTGAGTATGTTTAATACTATAGAGTTCCTGCGATATCTTGCTTTAGCATAACACCACGAAAATTTCAAAACGAACATTATTGGGATACATATTTTGAACATGTTGGTATAAATAATTACGCGTGGGGTGAAATATCTTTGTATATAGTATATAATTACAGCAAAAGTATTTAAAAAATCTTTAGTTTTATAACCTCCGTGTGAATACTGTATCGAAATAATATTTCAAATTGAATTTGCTCAGAAAAATGAGCTGAACCAATTTATTATTAAATAAAAATTAAGGTTCCATTTGAAAGACCAAGCTTGTGAATAACTTTTATGGGTCTTTCATGTAAAATTTTTCTATATAAGGCTCCCTGCAAAGTTAAACAACAAATTTGATTTTGATTTTTTAAACGGTTTAATCTGGAATCTTTAATTTTGGGACACGTTACCAGCCAGTTGGAAGACTTTTTACGGTAGAATTACTTTTTGCACCGTACCTATCCTAAGAGTAGAATCCCAAAACACCTATTCGTCTTTTTGACAGAAGTATTTTGCAAGCTGATTTATATAAAAATAAAAATAGGTATTCTACTACCACAATTAGTTTAGAAACTTTTGTTACTGTTTTCATTAACTTAATAGTTTTCTGGGAAAAAATAGAATTATTTTTTGTTCTGTATTTAAATACAGGTATTGACACTCACGATGGTGCAAAAACATGGAAGGCGGGTGTCATTTAGGCAATACTTTTTTACACATTCAAAAATATTCAAGTTTGACCGTTTTCGAGAAAAAAATCAAAACCAAATTTTTGGTCCCTTTTAATAGGCAGGATTAATTTTGCAAATCGAAAAATTTTACATGAAAGACCCTCCATAAAATCATCTGTAGAACACTTCCACCGAATATTTGCATAATTAAGGAACACCTTGTTCAACTTATTTATATCACTGAAATCGGAAAAAAGTCAACTTCGTAAAAAAAAGTAAAAAATACACCGGGTTGGCCAAAAAATGTGGACTTTTTGGCCATAATTTTTTGGTTTATATACCGATTTTAAAAAGCACTATTGACAGAAAACTTCACAATGGCCAATTTTTAAAAATCCAACATGTCGGCGATATTTAAATCTTGCCCTTTGTTTGGGCCAATTTTTTCTGAAACAAAAATGTCGGAATAATGCAACCGCTGCAAAGAAAAACAATAAAATGGACCTTAATCTACATTTCAAGACTCGTGAAAAAAAATCAGTCTACCGCAATAATAGAAGGCGTCATTTTTATTATTTTCCTTACTTTCGTACTCGCCCGATATGTAACAAATAAAAAAAATGACAAAAGGACAAAGGCATCTTAGGTTGCAGGGGAAGACCCGTTTTAATCATTTATTCGTTATTCCCAACATTTTGATATAAAAAAGAAGGAAAAATTTTCATGTATGATCGTTATCTTGGAATTCAGACGATCAGCCATTTCAATCTTTTTTGTCAATAATCCGTCCTTTCTTCGAGCAACCGTGCAAAAAAATTATGGGTAAAAGAACTAAGGCAGTTTCAGTACCTACTACAGCGTAACAATGACAGAAATGACTCTTTCTAATTATTACGCACAGCTCCGCCCCCGATGAACCGATTTTAATCGCAGTGATCTCAGAATGTAGATAAAGGCCCATTTTATTTAGTTGTTGTATTTTAAAAAGTCGGCTATTTTAAAGCTCTTGTTAATAGTACGTTCTTTTCTGCACGCAAAGATGACTTGTTTTTTAAATAGGTTGATAAACAAAAAATTAGGAACATTTGTAATTAATTGTGTGTTTTTTTTTTATAATTTGACTGACGTGACGAGGAAATTTGCTATAAGCCCTGATGTCTACCACTTTTTTCTAACTCCAAAAATAAAGAAGTTAGAGGGGATAAAATCATCTTGTACGGCTCACTCTGTCTGTATAGTGATTTAGAAAAATCCATAGAAACAAAAGCCTAATCAAATTTTGAATAAACTTTTTGAAAAAAACGCTCGGACATATCAGGAAATTAATATGAAATATCATTTTTGTTCGGATGTGTCAAATATTAACGTTTCCCGGACGGAACCTATGATCGGAAAGAAAGTATTTTACATAGAGTGGTCGTGAATGATCCGTTAGTGTCCGCAAAAGTCCGACTTCGGTTGTGACAACATTGTATTATATGAAGTGACAACGTACAGTATATACCTATTTATGAAGTGACAGCGTATCGTGCAGAGGTAATATATATACTAGTATAGTGAGTTAATATTGCATTATCATCTAATTCTGAGCTATGTTTAAAGTTTCAAATCTCTAGCTCATCGGGAAGTTATTTTAAAATCGAATGGAAAACTTGCAGACAAACACACGGACAAACAAGAAAGCGATTTAACAAAAACGTGGTAACATTTTTATTTGAATGTGTCAAATATTATCCAAATGTGGCCAGTTTCAAAAACTTGAGTTTTCCGGGATACCCTGTATAAACCACCGGGCATATTTTGGTGACCTTTTTGGAGAATCGATTAAGTTTTTGCCAAATAGGCGCTAGGCACCTGGGTAACTGTCGAATATGTAGACGATACCATTTTTGTTTACATGGCATTCATGGCACTCCTGACTGGAACCGTTGAGTGCACTCAACGCTTGAACTTATTGAATAAAGCAGAATTAATTAAAGATGGAGGATGAGGCCTACAATTGTAAGGAAATGTAAGGGAGACTAATAGAATTCAGTGAAATCCCAAATTTTAGTTTAATATACAGGGTGAGTCGATGCCCACTATGGGGATCTCGGAAACTACCAGAGCTAGAACAAAGGTTAAATGGGGAAAGAATTGCAGTTTTGAATGCTCAATCTAATGCCCCTTTTGGATATTTAAAAAAGTTCATGGCTCACTAGATATTTTGAAAAGAGTGATTTTTTGCTATTTCATAATTTCTCTCTAGCTTCGTTATTTCTGATTATACAGAAAAACTGTACATGTACAGACAAAAATTGTAGATAATTTTGGGCTTAATAAGATAACCTAATCCAATTTTTTATGGTGTTTGTGATTTTTGATTTTTGAGATATGGCAATTATGACATAAACTGTTTTTTGAGATATGGCAATTATGACATAAACTGTTTTTTAAAATGTAAGTCATAGTTGGCTGTGGCCTTATCAAATCGGCTATTTTTTGAGCTTTCCAAAAATATAATGTTCGGCATAGTTATTATAAAAAATAAAATAGCTCTGGCTAATATTCTGATTTTTTAAAAAAATTTACATAGTCAGCCATAGAATATTTTCATAATTACGTTCTGTTAAAACTTTCAAATATTTTATTTTTAGCTGGTAACAAAATGTAACGAAATAAAACAAAAATTATCATGATGGAGCTCCACCACATAATTATTTGCCCGTAAGAAATTACCTAGATCAGCTCTATCCAAATAGTTGGATAGGGAGAAATAAATCTATTTCCTGGCAGCCCCGATCCTCCGATTTGTCTGTTTTTGGATTTCTTTTTGTGGGGAACAGTACAAAATAAAGTATGAGACAGTTGTTGATTTAAGAGCAGCTATTTTAGAAGCAATTGCCAGTATTGACAGGCGACAAATTCAGTTTTAAAAAGATGAAATATTGGCATAAATAATAATGGTGGATTGTGAGTTTTTTAATTTTTGTTTTATTTTGTTACGTTTTGTTACCAGCTAAAAACAAAATATTAGAAAATTTGAAGTATAAAATTATAAAATAGAAAGCACAAAAAATGGCCGATTTTATAAGGCCACAGCCAACTATGCTTTACATTTAAAAAAACACAAGTTTATTTCATGTATCAAAAATCACACACAACATAAAAAATGGATAAGATTATCATATTAAGCCCAAAATTATCTACAATTTTTGTATCTACAGTTTTTCTGTATAATCAGAAATAACGGAGCTACAGAGATCTGATGAAGTAACAAAAAATCACTCTTTTCGAAATATCTGGTGAGCCATAAACTTTTTTAAAAATCCAAAAGGGGCATTAGATTGAGCATTCAAAACTGCAAGTCTTTCCCCATTTAACCTTTGTTCTAGCTCTGCTAGTTTCCGAGATCCCCATAGTGGGCATCGAAAAAAAACTCACCCTTCATATTTTTTAAAATAACAACCTATATAAAATAGGCTAGGTATAAATAGGTACTATTTAAAATAATACCTAAGACAAAGTTTAATCGATTTTCAAAAATGTTCACCAAATGTGCCCTGTGGTTTATAGAGGCTACAATTTTTTCGAACTTTGGTCTCAATCTCAATTGGTAAACGCCCTGTATAACTAAGGACATTGAAACTATATCCAATTCGATGGCACTATCCATTTCATTCTTAAAAAATGCCTAATACGGTTTTGTGATTTTTGTGTGTCTTATTTTTATAACAGTAGGCCATGGAATTCGACTATTTAAAAAAATTATGACTCAAAACGAAAAGTTGAAACAGACTATATTATGGAGTGACAACGTAGAGTGTATATATATTTTTGAAGTGACAACGTATCATATACCCGGATTGTTCGGACGACTTTTGTAAATAACAAAAAAATGATATGAAATTTGATCTTTTGGGGTTGAGCCCTGCTTGCGGTGTGACATAATTTAAGTTTTAAAAAATCACGTATGCCTTGGAAATTTTTAAAAACCAAATTTTCACACCAATAAATTGACCTTTTTGTAGATTTTACGACAAAATGCTAATAAGGAAACTTGTTCACAATGAATCACTGAGAGAAACATTGGTTGCGTGGCTTTAAAATGTCCAATATTGCCTAGAAATGAAGTTTGAGCGAAAAAAAGTGTCTCAGTGCATGCTTGTCCGTGTGTTCACACGAAAACCTAAGAGCGGTTTGAGATATCGACCTTAAATTTGATACAACTTAACTTAATCCAGACCACGAAGGAAGTGTTCAGATGGTTTTTGGGCAAAACCAGTCTACCTGGTGACGAAGATTAAAATTTAAGGGATGAGTTTAGCTTTCGCACTTTTTGCTTGTTATTTTCTTTGTATGCGAAATAAGATTGATAACAGACAGGGTGGTCTAAAAGTGTCACACAATATCAGAACTCCATTAAAAAATAATAATTTTGAACAGTCATAGGCGAGCGCGGCCCTCACGCCATCTCGCAAACATAATCTCGCGTGGTCCGTCGATTCATGCCGACGTACCGCACCGCTGATGAAAAACCTACTGGCGTTGGGGCAGACCAAGCGCTTTGGCAACATTGCCGGAAGTGGGAACGGCGGGCCCGTGACAAGACATCTACCGAGATATACGGAAGTGACTACGTGCTTGACGTAGCTGCTTATATATGGTATATAAAATTTTCTGAAATTGTTTCCCCTCTTTTGAGATCTTGAATCTGCAAGTCCCCCTCAACCGTTTCCCATAATTAATATTATTTTAAACCGATTGGTTCACCCGGAAGTCAGGTCGCCTCTTCCACATCCCGGAGGTGACAACGAATCTTCTATACATATATATATACAGGGTTGGGCAAAAGTCGGGAAACAAAATCATATCTTTTTCTAGTTTAAAAAAAAAAACGCAAAACATGTCAATTTTCTTTCGCTATTTCCCATTTTTTAGCAATAAAAGAAATTGTTTTCCTTCAACCCTTTAGCTGAAAGCACCCCACCTTTTTTTTAAATCAGAACATATGGCTTGTGTGGGCTCGTTGAAAAGCTCGTGAAAAACTTAATACGAGTATACCATTTTTTTATTTTATTTAAATATTACAAAATAAAAAATCTTGTAAAAATGAAACAATAATAACTAAGGAGGTACAATATTTTAGTGTTATCCGGTAGTAATTTTAACGTAGCAAATGCTGAAAATGTCCACCACCCTCCCCTTGGCATGCTCCTAGACGGTGATAGAATGCGTCGACGGAATTTCGAATGGCTTCGGCCGGTATGTTGTGTGATTCTGCAATAATTTTGTTTCTTAATTCTTCCATGTTATTTGGCCTATTTTGATAAACCCTGTCTTTTAGATAACCCCACAGAAAATAATCTAATGGCGTTAAATCAGGGGATCTTGGTGGCCATTCGATTGCCCCGGGTCTTCCAATCCAGCGACCTGCAAATACGTCATCTAGGTATCTTCTGACATGAACACGAAAATGCGGAGGAGCACCATCTTGTTGATACCAAATATTTTCATTGGGTATGTCAGGATCTGCATCATTTTGGAAAATTTCAGCTAGTTACTTAGGTGTACAAAATTTCAGAGTGTAAGGCATACTTTGATTTTTGTTTTTTTTTCTTCTTTTTCTTCGATTAAATGTTTTTCTGTAAATAGTATGACAAAACTGTATTAACAAAAGTTACTCAGAGTAGGACACTATGTACGATGAAAATTCCCATCTAATACTATTGTGGTCTAGCTGTTTGACTTCTTGTTGTGGCTTACTTAATGTGTAGGTATTCGAAACAATGACCAAGAATAGCGGCATAGCATCTATCACTTTGGTACTCATTTGGAAGGTTTTGGATACCGGTATATCGTAGTCATCAATGAGCCATTCCTTTACGTTTTCTGCTGTAGTGTCCATGGGCATTCCACTTAACACGTATGCTCTGTTTTTATCTTCCTTGTTGGTATAAGTAAGTATGGAAATTTTGGCAATTCATTTGCACGAAGGTACTCTTGATTTTTTGATAAGTGTCCTTATCCTCTACAGTAAGAATGATAGACTGTTTGGTGTGTCTTAGGGTGTATTTTGATTTCATAGTGGTCTTGATCGTTTGAATAAACTTTTCATAGTTACTAATTGAATTACGGTTAATTACAAATGGTGGTGGTCGGGAAGGCTTTTTTGTCGTGGTTTTTTCTATTGCCTGTTTTGCCTTTTCCCGGATCAGTAATCTTGTAGATGCTTCGCCCCTCTGTTCTTCTTCTTATAAACGCCTAGTCTGACCCTGCCGGACCTACTAGGTGTTTATAGTCGCGCTCGCTTCTCAAAAATGTAGTATGTACGTAACGCTTTTGTTTGGTCACGGCTAGCGGGCGCAGTTTTCGATATTTTAAGTCCAAATGTCGCCTGGGGCCGCAAAAAAATAAGTGCCACATCGCTATTGACGCGCCAGAAGGTGAAAAGCCGTTCAACCGTTTGAGCCATTTTCCGATTTGGTAGGCGTCGGGGAGTGACTCGAATTTGGCGCGCCGCGCCGATCAAGTAAAAGTAAAGTCCCTATACTAAAATCGAGCAACTCTTGGCGTAACCAAGAGCACGTGCGTGGAGATATTCGCCAGCGCCGCGGTAAACTACAGTGGCGTTACAAAAAAATGTAAAGAGATTCTGTTTTCTTTTGTAAATTAATCTGAATCTCAAAGATATTTATGGGAAACTCGTATGGGATGTAGGGGTATTGAAAAAATCCCAAAAAAGACAATTCTAAAATTGTTGTGCAAATCTATCTCAAAGATTTGTGGGGGGACAGGTAGGCGGGGGGATATAGGAGTATAGAAAAAACTTGTAGGGGTCCTGTGACAAGCGATATCAGTGGCATCGCAAAACAAAATCCGCGTAGGCGTTTATAAGCCTGCCGCGGTTTCAGGGCGGCGACAACTTGGCACCCGTCAAGTTTACATTTTTTAAATTTAGTTACCCAAGGTTGGAGGCATTTAGACCAGGGGCACATTAAGCCACTTTGGATATTGACAGATGATGTCATATGTTTAACCTTGATTTTCTGCATCACATTTAAATCAAAATGAAAAAGAATTCTTTGTTATGATGACCACATACTTAATATGTACATCACAGAAAATGTAAAGGATACTGATATTAAAACAAGATAATGCCAATATCCTAGCCAAACATCAAATTTTCCGAGTACGGCTCTGTCGTCACCTGTCATTCTAGGAGCCTTCAGAAATTCTGGGGATATGCAATATAAATCTGGTATCCAGTTAAAGAGAGATTTTAGTATTGGGACGAAACTCTCTAGGTCGTGGGATCCTTCGAAATGAGTTCTGCGGCGCGAACAGCCAGGAAAATACAAGTAGGTACTTCAGGAACTTTGCTTTATTGAACACAAGGCACAGTTGTTTGGAAAAGACAAAATGGCGGTCTCAAACGTCGTGACCGGCAAACTAAAATGACAGAAATGCAAAATTAACACCGTATGGAGGTTCCCTAGCACCTATAACTCACCTAAAACGACAGACCACACACCCCCTCCTCGAGCAAAAGGTATTTGATCAAAAGTAATCGGATGGTTCTGTACGCCACAACCTACCGACCGCGATCGGTATTTCGGGTCAGAGAGTCTGCCGCCAAATCACCTTGGTCAAGCCAGGAAGGAGGCGGGCGCATCGCCGACAATGAATTCGCCCAGGAACCCGCGAATACGGTACTCAAATAAGAAGCGTGCAATGTGGTGGCAGCGTTTCCCAACACTAGAGGGCGCGCACGGCATTAATTCCCTATTTATTATCAAACACATTCTTGGTTTTGCCACAACAGCAAGAACAATTCTAAAGATTTGAGCTTGGGGCTTCAAATGAGAGGCGTGAAAAATTCCCGCTCCTTGTGCCCATCGGGTGAAACTAGTAGATTAGTGGCATCCGCAATTCTTTTCTTTACCTGATAAGGCCCCTCAAACAACAACAACATTTTACGCGTTTCGGCACGGACCGAACTTGAGGCATTGTTAGCTTTAAGCAACTCTAGGTCGCCGCAAGCAAAACCTTGGAAAGGTCGCCCGAGATGGGACACCGCGCGACAAGCGGCCCGACTCCACAACTTCGCCTCGGCCAGCACCAATTTCCGCTCTACGGGCATATCCTCCACAAATTCCGCCGGACGGGTCAGTTTGTCTGGCAACAGTGTGACGTGAAGTGCCAAGTTGAAGTTCGCTCGGGGAAAATCCAGTACTCTCGTGCGTAACTAAATTGAAAAGTTCGATAAAACGGGGCACCTACCACGCCCACCTAGAGTGCTGATCGCTGCAATACGCACATGGATGCCACACCGAACTATATACAAACCGCACGCCTATATCCCTCATTATCGTGTAAGTGGCAGTGTCTTTTTTTTAACGGATACAGAGTCACATATTTAGTGAACAAGTTATACAACACAAAAATGTAACTCACTCCACCACGACTAGTAATGAGGGATCCAAACAGATCCATGGCCAAGATATCGTCTTTGTCAGTAGGGACTATTTGAAACTGTCGTGGTCTGGGCAACGTGTATATTTTAGCCCGCTGACAAATATCGCAATTTTTTACAACTTTTTTTACTGTTCAATGCATGTTGAACCACCAGACCTCTTGCCGCAATAAACTCCACGTTTTGTACACGCCAAAATGCCCCAAACCTTTGTGATATGTCTGAACAAACAAGGCTATTTTATAGTGTGACACACACAAAAATATCGGCCTTCTTCACCGTTTTTATATAAGACACTCGTTACCTCGGTAAACTGCAAACCAAGCTTTGGATCCCCGGCGGGGACTGCAACAAACACAATTTGGGATCTCCATCCTGAAATTTCGCAATCACTTTTCTGAACTCAACAGGTAACGAGATTAACCATAAGATTTTGAAAGCTTTATCGGCCGGCGTAGGACATCAACATTTGAACATATCGATGAGAAGGTAGAATTTTTGGAGGTGGCTGTTGCGAGTTTGATTGACCTGCATGCTCCTTTGAGGCGTGTCAGAGTGACAAAGAAACCCAATCCTTGGATTACGCCTAATATTAAGTTGATGATGTCCCTTCGGGATAGGGCGTTATCGGATTACCGTGAGTCATTGCTAGATTTGAAAGTTTCTGTACGGCAGTCTTTAGTTAAATGGGAATATTACAAACAACTGCGAAATTATGTCACTGCTGAATCTTAAGCATTCTCAGGCTCAGCTACATGAGCTTCCAGACGGTTTAAGAGATCCTAACAAGATCAACGATTATTTAATAAATTCTGGAAATAGGATAAAAGCCGATAACGATACTGTAGCATTTTTTTAATACTGATATGTGTGCCAAAGTTACAAATAGCTTTCAATTTAATCAGGTTAGCTCATTGGAAATTCTTAATATTGCATCTGAAATTAAAAATAACGCAATGGGAATAGATGGCATAAGTGGTGAAATATTTCGGCTATGTCTGCCATTTTGTTGTGCAGCACTGACCCATATCATTAATTTTTCATTGAATAATATTGTAGTCCCAACTCGGTGGAAGTGTGCTGTTGTTGCTCCTATAAGAAAGAAAAAGTTGAGGAAATTTCTGACTTGCGTCCAATTAGTTTATCACTATTTTCTAAAATCCTTGGAAAATTAGTGTACATGCAACTTAAGAAGCATGTAGAACGTTTTGAAATTTTACCGCAGAGGCAATCTGGATTTAGGAGCGGCCATAGTACGTCGACAGTTTTGGCTGATTTGGTGGATGACATGTTGGGGGCTGTTGACCGGCGAATGGTGACTGCTGTTGTTATGTTGGATTACTCTAAGGCATTTGACTCTCTGCACCATAGATTGTTGTTAGGTAAACTTAATTAATACGGGGTTGGGAAGGCGTGCCTTGAAATGGTTCGCTATGTACCTTCAGGGGCGAAGGCAGCGGGTAAAACTCAATATGGATTCCGAATATGCAATCTCTGATCCAGCTGAGGTGTCTTCGGGAGTCCCGCAGGGATCTATATTGGGTCCTTGCTCTTTGTTATTTACGCATCTGATCTGCCTTCCCTTATTGAGAGCAAGTTACACCTTTATGCTGACGACAGTCAGTTGTATCTTTCTTTTCTGTTTGATGAGCGGGAGAGGTCAATCGTTCAATTAAATCGTGATCTCAATTTCGGAGTGGTCAAGCAAAAATGCTCTAATTTTAAATCCTAATAAAACCATTTCCATGATAGTGGGGACTGAAGTACAGCGCAATAAGGTAGATCTGACGAATAGGCTTTCTTTAAGTGGAGTCAAGTTGGAACAAAAAAATGAGTGCAAAATTCTAGGTGTGGTTTTAGATTCAAATATATGTCCTTTCAGTCACATGCTAGTGATCTTATAAAAAAGGTTTCTCTACTTTGAGATCTCTATACCAATTTAAATTTGTGCTTTATGCGAATGTTAAGTTAAAACTTGTCCCCGATTTTATCGAAATTTGATTATTGTAACGTCGTATATGGCAATTGTCTATCTGCTCAAAATGCACAGAGATTGCAACTTATACACAATTTATACAATTTTGACAATCCTGGCCTACTTTGAGTTTCTTCCAATATTTTACAAAATACAAAGTAGGCCTAGAATTGCTAAATTTTGTCATCAGGCGCAGTCGTCCATTCTGGGTAACTTTTATTAATACAATTTTTGTCATACTATTTACAGAAAACCAGTTACTCAAAGAAAAACGAGAAAAAAATCAAAAAATTAAAGTAGGCCTAACTCTTTGAAATTTTGTACACGTAAGTAACTTACTACGCTGAAAGACATTTCTTTATAACTTTTTTCACTATCTTTACAAATAGAGGCAGTTTACTCTTAAGATAATTAACGTTTTTTCAAGTTTCCGGTCACCCAGTGTAAGTAATGTTAACTTTTCCATGCCAATCTTATTTTAAGAACAAGCAAAACTTTTTCTAAAGAATGACTTTTTCTCGAAAAATCAAATATAAGACACTTTACAAGAGTGAGTTCTTGCTACCGCAGCAAAAGCACGCTTTGCTAAAAACAACTCAATTGCAGTAAGTAAGCAGATTTTTTGAAAATCGCTATGCTGTGATAATTCGGCTCTTGTATTAAGGCAACCTAACCACAAGTGAGTTGCTTAAGTACCATAGCAAATAATTTTATTGTGGTTATTTAGGTTTGCTTACCTACCATAGCAAATACCTATTCTATTTGTGGCTGTAGGTATTCATTTTTGTTGCTGTAAATGAGTCCAGTCAGTAATGGTAATTGAATTGCTTACCAATTCCAGCGTTTATTTAGATAATTTCAAATTACATTGTAAGCATGCATATACAAAAAGGTGGCGATATTCCATCATTGGCTGCTCCTATACAACCAAATATAGAAATTAGGTACTATGAAGAGCAACTTAGAACCTAAAGTAACATCCCTGTATTATGTACATGTAGCTAAAGATAACATTACGATGAGTATGCTTCCCTGAATTTATAAATGTAACCCATGTAATTTTAACAGACACTTCTTGTCCGCTGCTCGTCATTAAACATTGTTTTTAAAAACGGTTTTTTTTTCATTGACAGCCCTTAACTCTAACCTGATCTAATTTAGAACCTACTCTAAGTTGTGGAAAAAATATTATGTACATTATGTATAACATAATGATAATGTATTAAGCGGACATTAAGTATTAATAATAATAATAATAAAATGATCTGTATAACGGGGTCGCGGTGGCGTCGCTCGTACCGGCGCTGACTTTTTAGACTGCATGTTTTTCTGCCTTCGATCGACCTTGGCACATGCGCCTGTCTTTAAAGAAAAACACCGCTATGGGCAAGAGCGCTGGACAAATGTGGGTTCACGGTATTGCTCCTAAATAGGCTTTATCCGTGTGATTCACTAATTGTCCTACACTCACTGGGATTACTACGGTTTTCTAGGGTTTTCCGTAGTACTTGAGCGAATGCTATCCTAGTTCTATCGGGAAAAAAGTCGGCCCTAGCCGCAAATGGCAACGAAGACAAAATAATAGTAATTGCCCCCTTCCCCCGCACAAGCATGTGGTTGCTTCTGGGGTACTCTTAGTTTGGAGTATTGTGAGGGTGAGAGTTATTATTATTATTATTATTATCTCGACTTAGCCAAAAGGCATTCGCACTCCCTCTACGGGGAACATTCACTCAGATCCCGGGTATCCCGGATACCAAAAGGATCTGGCTCGGACGAGACCCTTGCCATGTTATCGGGCCTTAGGTGACATTGATGTTGTTGGACGTTCCTGCACTCCCCATAAATTTCCTGACGGTTCGGGCTGTCGCAAGTAGTACCGCTTTCTGCATGGACCTGTAAAGACTATCAGTTAGACCCAGCTCCTTGATGTTCCTCAGCAAACTTTTTGGTATAACACCAGTTGTTGACATGATGATTGGAATCGTATTATTATTATTATTATTATCTCGACTTAGCCAAAAGGCATTCGCACTCCCTCTACGGGGAACATTCACTCAGATCCCGGGCATCCCGGATACCAAAAGGATCTGGCTCGGACGAGACCCTTGCCATGTAATCGGGCCTTAGGTGACATTGATGTTGTTGGACGATCCTGCATTCCCCATGAATTTCCTGACGGTTCGGGCTGTCGCAAGTAGTACCGCTTTCTGCATGGACCTGTAAAGACTATCAGTTAGATTCAGCTCCTTGATGTTTCTCAGCAAACTTTTTGGTATAACACCAGTTGTTGACATGATGATTGGAATCGTCTGGACGTTCTCCATTTCCCATTGCCTTCTAATTCGTTCTTCTAAGTCTCTGTACTTCGCGATCTTCTCGACTTGCTTCACACGCAGGTTGTTGTTGTTCGGGATGGCCACATCAATCAGAGTTGTCTTCCTAGAAATTTTATCAACTATTATAAGGTCCGGTCTGTTATGGGCAACTCGTTGATCAGTCAGAACTGTACGATCCCAGTACATCTTGTAGTTTCTGTTCTCAAGAACAGGCTCAGGTGTGTAGTTGTAATATGGGACCCTCTCTGTCTGCACAAGCAGCAGCTTTTCCGCCAGTTCCTGGTGCAAGATCTTGGCAACCGAATCGTGTCGTTCCTTATATTCCGTTGATGCAAACATCTGACATCCTCCTGTTATGTGCTGGATTGTTTCTGAAGTTGGGCACCCGTATCTGCATCTGTCATCCACTACCGATGCATCTCCTACAATGAATTTTAGGTAGTTGCGAGTTGGTATAACCTGATCTTGTATGGCCAGTAAGAAGCCTTCTGTCTCTGGGAACATCCGTCCCGAGGTCAGCCAATAGTACGACGCTAACTTGTCGACATGTTCCTGGTTAACCTCATTAGGATGCCTCCCGTGCAGCGGCTTCTCTAACCACCTCTGTAGTTTATCGTTGTCAGTTCGGTGGTGATTGTGATGCTCGTGTTCCGTCAGACGTAGCGGTGTTGAGACGTCTGCTCCGCATATAGCTTTATGTAGTGTGGAGCTGTTGGCCTGTCTGTGGAAATAATTACGCAGATTTAGTATTTGTTGGTCCAATTGCTTGCTGAGGTCTGCCAATCCTCTTCCTCCTTGTTGACGTGGCAGGGTTGTTCTTTCTACGGCGCTACGGGGATGATGTTTATGAGCTTTTGTCAGTAGTGTCCTAACTTTTCGTTGCAAGTTGTTGATGTCCGTGTTGGTCCAATTCACTATTCCAAAGGAATAGCTTAGTACAGAGCACGCATACGTGTTTAGGGCCTTAAACAAATTCCTGCTGTTAAGATCAGTTCGCACTACTTGTCTTACTCTCTTGATGAATTCATTAGTTAAATCGGTCTTCATTGTTCGATGATCTATCCTTTGAGCTTGCTTCATCCCGAGGTACTTGTATGTATCTCCCACGCTCATTGCTTCGATCTCCTGTCCGTCCTGCATCTCGTGTGCGCCTTGTTCGAGCTTTCCCCGGACGATATTAAGGGTGCGGCACTTGTCCAGTCCAAACTGCATTCCGATGTCCCTGGAGAACTCCTCTACAATTTTAAGCATTTGCGTTTGTTGGTTCTTGGTTGCGGCCATCAGTTTTAAATCATCCATATATAACAGGTGATTCAACCTGAACGCTTCTGATCTGTTGCTTTTGATAGCGAAGCCATATTTCGTAGAGTTCAACCGGTGTGATAGAGGGTTCATCGCCATGCAGAACCACAGTGGACTGAGTGAATCTCCTTGGAAAATCCCTCTTCGGATGTTGATTGTGTCGGTCTCGATGTTACTGCTTGCGGTTCTGAGTTGTATCTTAGTGCGCCAGGTTGTCATAACGTGTTCTAAAAAGGAAACTGTATGATGATCTATTTTGTACAGCTTTAAGATACCTGTGAGCCAGTCGTGAGGTACGGAATCAAATGCTTTTTTGTAGTCCACATAAGCCATGTAGAGGTTTCGTTGCCTGGAATGAGCCTGGTTGCAGATGACAGAGTCTATGATGAGTTGCTCTTTGCATCCCATTGCGCCCTTCGCGCAGCCCTTCTGCTGCATTGCCATGATGTTGTTCCGCTCACAGTGAGCATATATTCGCTGCGTAAGGCAAGATGTGATTATCTTGTACAGCGTATGCAAGCAGGTTATTGGGCGGTACTTGGCAGGATTATCCGTATTCCGCTGGTCTTTTGGTAACAAGTAGGTTGCACCCTGTGTAAGAAACAATGGCATTTTCAGAGGATCGAGCAAGACTTCATTAATTAAGGCAGTTATTTGTTCATGCGTGCACCACAACTTCTTAATCCAGTAATTTTGGAGATGATCTGGACCTGGTGCCTTCCAGTTGTGGGAATTCTTTATGACATTGGAGACCTCATCGGTTGTGAATTGCTCATGTTGCATCTGGCTATAGTTCCGGCCCATCTCGCGTTCTTCACTGATCCAGCTTGCACTGACATTGTATGGACCTGGTGTGGCAAGTTGATTTCTCCAGAAACCGTCGACCTGTTCTCTGGTAGGGTAAGTCGCATTTGTGGCATCGCCGCTAGAATTCAAAGTACGGTAGAAAACTTTTTCTGATCATTCAAAAAGTTTGTTGTCTCGTTTCCTGTTGTTACTAGCCTTGTATCTCCTCAGACGCCCTGCGAAAACAGAAAGTTTTTGTTTTAATGTATCAAGACATTGTTGAGCAGTGATGTTCGCGGGGTCACGCTGAGAATGCATTTGGGTGGGGCTCATTATTGCCTGCACCGCCCTCTGGATCTTTCTAGTTCTAACTCCTCTGATATATTCCGTTACTTGTCCTATGTCTTTACGGAGACTCTCGATCTTCCGGTTTAGTCGCATCTCCCATTGAGCCATTCGTGGTTCTGGTCTTGCACGATTTAACTCTTGAGCCGTCCGGATCTTGGCTCCCATTGCAGTGATGATGGCCGTTGCGGCACAGTAGATTAACATGTGCATATGTTCCAATGTTGGTGTTACTGAAACATAGTTGGGTAAAATTCTGGTGTTCATAATATCGAGCATGATTGCAAGTTTCCTGGAAGAGTTCAATCTTGGTAGCGGTGGTCTGCTCAGTGGGTCTGTGCCTTCGTATCGCAATACCGCCCTTTTCAGCTGTGTGTCTAGGCTTTCAAAGTGTTCTCCGTTAACTGATTCCCGATTCTCAGTTGTTCGTCCCGTCGTCTCGGCGTTTTGTTGTGGTCCAGGCACTTGAATTTCCCGATTCTCAGTTGTTCGCTCTGCCGTTCCGGCTTCTTGTTGTGGTCCAGGCAGTTGAATTTCCCCATTGTTGTTGTCTATGTCTATGTGTTCGCCATGGATCTCTAGCTCAACTTCCCGTTTTATAGCGTTGAGTCGCGTTTCTGGAATTCGGTTATTTCTTAGAATAGTTCGATACTGATCTGACACTCTTTGTTCAGACACTTGCATGTGTGGAAACTCCCTGCAGAACTCGGCATGCAGTTGTTGTCGGTAGCCGATCATCTCTTGTCCTAAGTTTGTCACCCTGTAAAAAATACGCATTATCGATTCATTCATGGACCCAGTCCATTTCATTATTATTATTATTATTATTGTTATTATTATTATTATTATTATCTCGACTTAGCCAAAAGGCATTCGCACTCCCTCTACGGGGAACATTCACTCAGATCCCGGGTATCCCGGATACCAAAAGGATCTGGCTCGGACGAGACCCTTGCCATGTTATCGGGCCTTAGGTGACATTGATGTTGTTGGATGATCCTGCATTCCCCATGAATTTCCTGACGGTTCGGGCTGTCGCAAGTAGTACCGCTTTCTGCATGGACCTGTAAAGACTATCAGTTAGACCCAGCTCCTTGATGTTTCTCAGCAAACTTTTTGGTATAACACCAGTTGTTGACATGATGATTGGAATCGTCTGGACGTTCTCCATTTCCCATTGCCTTCTAATTCGTTCTTCTAAATCTCTGTACTTCGCGATCTTCTCGACTTGCTTCACACGCAGGTTGTTGTTGTTCGGGATGGCCACATCAATCAGAGTTGTCTGCCTAGAAATTTTATCAACTATTATAAGGTCCGGTCTGTTATGGGCAACTCGTTGATCTGTCAGAACTGTACGATCCCAGTACATCTTGTAGTTGCTGTTCTCAAGAACAGGCTCAGGTGTGTAGTTGTAATATGGGACCCTCTCTGCCTGCACAAGCAGCAGCTTTTTCGCCAGTTCCTGGTGCAAGATCTTGGCAACCGAATCGTGTCGTTCCTTATATTCCGTTGATGCGAACATCTGACATCCTCCTGTTATGTGCTGAATTGTTTCTGAAGTTGGGCACCCGTATCTGCATCTGTCATCCACTACCGATGCATCTCCTACAATGAATTTTAGGTAGTTGCGAGTTGGTATAACCTGATCTTGTATGGCCAGTAGGAAGCCTTCCGTCTCGGGGAACATTCGTCCCGAGGTCAGCCAATAGTTCGACGCTAACTTGTCGACATGTTCCTGGTTAACCTCATTAGGATGCCTCCCGTGCAGCGGCTTCCCCAACCACCTCTGTAGTTTATCGTTGTCGGTTCGGTGGTGATTTTGACGCTCGTGTTCCGTCAGACGTAGCGGTGTTGAGACGTCTGCTCCGCATATAGCCCTATATAGGGTGGAGCTGTTGGCCTGCCTGTAGAAATAATTACGCAGATTTAATATTTGTTGGTCCAATTGCTTGCTGAGATCTGCCAATCCTCTTCCTCCTAGTTGACGTGGCAGAGTTGTTCTTTCTACGGCGCTACGGGGATGATGTTTATGAGCTTTTGTCAGTAGTGTCCTAACTTTTCGTTGCAGGTTGTTGATGTCCGTGTTGGTCCAATTCACTATTCCGAACGAATAGCTGAGTACAGAGCACGCACACGTGTTCAGGGCCTTAAACAAATTCCTGCTGTTAAGATCAGTTCGCACTACTTGTCTTACTCTCTTGATGAATTCATTCGTTAAATCAGTCTTCATTGTTCGATGGTCTATCCTTTGAGCTTGTTTCATCCCGAGATACTTGTATGTATCTCCCTTGCTCATTGCTTCGATCTCCTGGCCGTCCTGCATCTCGTGTGCGCTTTGTTCGAGCTTTCCCCGGATGATATTAAGGGTGCGGCACTTGTCCAGTCCAAACAGCATTCCGATGTCCCTGGAGAACTCCTCTACAATTTTAAGCATTTGCGTTAGTTGGTTTTTGGTTGCTGCGATCAGTTTTAAATCATCCATATATAATA
Organism: Pseudeuparius sepicola; assembly: GCA_963920635.1. Classification (NCBI taxonomy): domain Eukaryota; kingdom Metazoa; phylum Arthropoda; class Insecta; order Coleoptera; family Anthribidae; genus Pseudeuparius; species Pseudeuparius sepicola. The sequence goes on from OY987305.1 coordinate 29,441,476, forward strand.
GGTGATTCAACTTGACCGCTTCTGCGTTGTTGCTTTTGATAGCGAAGCCATATTTTGTAGAGTTCAACCGATGTGATAGAGGGTTCATCGCTATGCAGAACCACAGTGGACTGAGTGAATCTCCTTGGAAAATCCCTCTTCGGATGTTGATTGTGTCGGTCTCGATGTTACTGTCTGCGGTTCTGAGTTGTATCTTAGTGCGCCAGGTTGTCATAACGTGTTCTAAAAAGGAAACTGTATGATGATCTATTTTATACAGCTTTAAGATACCTGTGAGCCAGTCGTGAGGTACGGAATCAAATGCTTTTTTGTAGTCCACATAAGCCATGTGGAGGTTTCGTTGCTTGGAATGAGCCTGGTTGCAGATGACAGAGTCTATGATGAGTTGCTCTTTGCATCCCATTGCGCCCTTCGAGCAGCCCTTCTGCTGCATTGCAATGATGTTGTTCCGCTCGCAGTGAGCATATATTCGCTGCGTAAGGCAAGATGTGATTATCTTGTACAGCGTAGGCAAGCAGGTTATTGGGCGGTACTTGGCAGGGTTATCCGTATTCCGCTGGTCTTTTGGTAACAGGTAGGTTGCACCCTGTGTAAGAAACAATGGCATTTTCAGAGGATCGAGCAAGACTTCATTAATTAAGGTAGTTATCTGTTCATGCGTGCACCACAACTTCTTAATCCAATAATTTTGGAGATGATCTGGACCTGGTGCCTTCCAGTTGTGGGAATTCTTGATGACATCGGAGACCTCAGCGGTTGTGAATTGCTCGTGTTGCATCTGGCTATAGTTCCGGCCCATCTCGCGTTCTTCGCTGATCCAGCTTGCACTGACATTGTATGGACCTGGTGTGGCAAGTTGATTTCTCCAGAAACCGTCGACCTGTTCTCTGCTAGGGTAACTCGCATTTGTCGCATCGGCGCTAGAATTAAAAGCACGGTAGAAACCCTTTTCTGATCGTTCAAAGAGTTTGTTGTCTCGTTTCCTGTTGTTACTAGCCTTGTATCTCCTCAGACGCCCTGCGAAAACAGAAAGTTTTTGTTTTAATGTGTCAAGACATTGTTGAGCAGTGATGTTCGCGGGGTCATGCCGAGAATGCATTTGGGTGCGGCTCATTATTGCCTGCACCGCCCTCTGGATCCTTCTAGTTCTTACTCCTCTGATATATTCCGTCACTTGTCCTATGTCTTTACGGAGACTCTCGATCTTCCGATTTAGTCGCATTTCCCATTGAGCCATTCGTGGTTCTGGTCTTGCACGATTCAACTCTTGGACCGTTCGGATCTTGGCACCCATTACAGTGGTGACTGCCGTTGCGGCACAGTAGATTAACATGTGCATAGTTCTAATGTTGGTGTCACTGAAACATAGTTTGGTAAAATTCGTGTGTTCATAAGATCTAGCACGATCGCAAGTTTCCTGGAAGAATTTAATCTTGGTAGCGGTGGCCTGCTCAGTGGGTCTGTGCCTTCGTATCGCACTACTGCCTGTCTCATATGTGTGTTTAAGCCTTCACAATGTTCTTCGTTAACCGATTCCAGACTCTCGGTTGTTGGTTCTACAGTTTCGGCTACTAGTTGTTGTCCAGGCGCTTGAAGTTCCCCATTGTTGTTGTTGTCATCTATGTCTATGTGTTCGCCGTGGATCTCTAGCTCAACTTCCCGTTTGATAGCGTTAAGTCGCGTTGCTGGAATTCGGTTATTTCTTAGAATAGTTCGATACTGATCTGACACTCTTTGTTCAGACACTTGCATGTGTGGAAACTCCCTGCAGAACTCGGCATGCAGTTGTTGTCGGTAGCCGATCATCTCTTGTCCTAAGTTTGTCACCCTGTAAAAAATACGCATAATCGATTCATTCATGGACACAGTCCATTTCATGCGTCGTCGTGGTAATCCCGCCTCTGTGAACGCTGGCTGAAGTTCCCGCGCAGCACCTTCGGTGGGTGGAACCCTAGTTCTCGTTTGGCTCCCATGTTGTAGATGTTCGTGTTGTTGATGGGCTGTAGCTGTTTGTGCAACAGGGGCCCGCCTCATCAGCGCCCTGTCACCGACGTCCCGCTCGCTGTCATGTCCAGCGCCGGCTCCAGACATGCCCTGGCGATCCCCAGGCAGCGGCCCTATGACAAAACTCCTATTAATCTCCATTCCATGGGTTTCTCCCGTAACGTGGGAGTGACGGCCCTCGGTCGCCTTTTACGACTCGCGGAGCCACGATAGGAGTATTCTAACCCGCTACCCACACAGGTCAACTAGGATAACGCGGGATCGTTACACCCGAGGATCTGCCCCTCTCACAGGTCAAACCCCTCCTTGCGTTAACTGGGAAACACGGGGTCGTTACACCCGAAGATCCGCCTCTCTCACAGGCTAGATCCATCCCTGTGTAACCGAGAGTCGCGGGATTGTCACACCCGAGGATCAGCCCCCGTCACCAGCTAGACCCCTCCCTGCGCAACTGGAGATCGCGGGATTCTCACACCCGTAGGTCGGCCCCTGTCACAGGCCAAACCTCTCCATGCGTAACTGGGAATCGCGGGATCGTCACACCCGTGAATCTGCCCCTCTCACAGGTCAGACCCATCCCTGCGTAACTGGGGAGCGCGGGATCGTCACACCCGTGGGTCTGCCTCTCTCACAGGTCAGACCCCCCCCTGCGCATTTATTATTATTATTATATCGACTTAGCCAAAAGGCATTCGCACTCCCTCTACGGGGAACATTCACTCAGATCCCGGGCATCCCGGATACCAAAAGGATCTGGCTCGGACGAGACCCTTGCCATGTTATCGGGCCCTAGGTGACATTGATGTTCTTGGACGATCCTGCATTCCCCATGAATTTCCTGACGGTTCGGGCTGTCGCAAGTAGTACCGCTTTCTGCATGGACCTGTAAAGACTATCAGTTAGATTCAGCTCCTTGATGTTTCTCAGCAAACTTTTTGGTATAACACCAGTTGTTGACATGATGATTGGAATCGTCTGGACGTTCTCCATTTCCCATTGCCTTCTAATTCGTTCTTCTAAGTCTCTGTACTTCGCGATCTTCTCGACTTGCTTCACACGCAGGTTGTTGTTGTTCGGGATGGCTACATCAATCAGAGTTGTCTTCCTAGAAATTTTATCAACTATTATAAGGTAACTTATTATTATTATTATTATTATTATTATTATTATTATTATTATTATTATTATTATCTCGACTTAGCCAAAAGGCATTCGCACTCCCTCTACGGGGAACTTTCACTCAGATCCCGAGTATCCCGGATACCAAAGGATCTGGCTCGGACGAGACCCTTGCCATGTTATCGGGCCCTAGGTGACACCGATGTTGTTGGATGATCCTGCATTCCCCATGAATTTCCTGACGGTTCGGGCTGTCGCAAGTAGTACCGCTTTCTGCATGGACCTGTAAAGACTATCAGTTAGACCCAGCTCCTTGATGTTTCTCAGCAAACTTTTTGGTATAACACCAGTTGTTGACATGATGATTGGAATCGTCTGGACGTTCTCCATTTCCCATTGCCTTCTAATTCGTTCTTCTAAATCTCTGTACTTCGCGATCTTCTCGACTTGCTTCACACGCAGGTTGTTGTTGTTCGGGATGGCCACATCAATCAGAGTTGTCTGCCTAGAAATTTTATCAACTATTATAAGGTCCGGTCTGTTATGGGCAACTCGTTGATCTGTCAGAACTGTACGATCCCAGTACATCTTGTAGTTGCTGTTCTCAAGAACAGGCTCAGGTGTGTAGTTGTAATATGGGACCCTCTCTGCCTGCACAAGCAGCAGCTTTTCCGCCAGTTCCTGGTGCAAGATCTTGGCAACCGAATCGTGTCGTTCCTTATATTCCGTTGATGCGAACATCTGACATCCTCCTGTTATGTGCTGGATTGTTTCTGAAGTTGGGCACCCGTATCTGCATCTGTCATCCACTACCGATGCATCTCCTACAATGAATTTTAGGTAGTTGCGAGTTGGTATAACCTGATCTTGTATGGCCAGTAGGAAGCCTTCCGTCTCGGGGAACATTCGTCCCGAGGTCAGCCAATAGTTCGACGCTAACTTGTCGACATGTTCCTGGTTAACCTCGTTAGGATGCCTCCCGTGCAGCGGCTTCCCCAACCACCTCTGTAGTTTATCGTTGTCGGTTCGGTGGTGATTTTGATGCTCGTGTTCCGTCAGACGTAGCGGTGTTGAGACGTCTGCTCCGCATATAGCCCTATGTAGTGTGGAGCTGTTGGCCTGCCTGTAGAAATAATTACGCAGCTTTAATATTTGTTGGTCCAATTGCTTGCTGAGATCTGCCAATCCTCTTCCTCCTAGTTGACGTGGCAGAGTTGTTCTTTCTACGGCGCTACGGGGATGATGTTTATGAGCTTTTGTCAGTAGTGTCCTAACTTTTCGTTGCAGGTTGTTGATGTCCGTGTTGGTCCAATTCACTATTCCGAACGAATAGCTGAGTACAGAGCACGCATACGTGTTCAGGGCCTTAAACAAATTCCTGCTGTTAAGATCAGTTCGCACTACTTGTCTTACTCTCTTGATGAATTCATTCGTTAAATCAGTCTTCATTGTTCGATGGTCTATCCTTTGAGCTTGTTTCATCCCGAGATACTTGTATGTATCTCCCTTGCTCATTGCTTCGATCTCCTGGCCGTCCTGCATCTCGTGTGCGCTTTGTTCGAGCTTTCCCCGGATGATATTAAGGGTGCGGCACTTGTCCAGTCCAAACAGCATTCCGATGTCCCTGGAGAACTCCTCTACAATTTTAAGCATTTGCGTTAGTTGGTTTTTGGTTGCGGCGATCAGTTTTAAATCATCCATATATAATAGGTGATTCAACTTGATCGCTTCTGCGTTGTTGCTTTTGATAGCGAAGCCATATTTTGTAGAGTTCAACCGATGTGATAGAGGGTTCATCGCCATGCAGAACCACAGTGGACTGAGTGAATCTCCTTGGAAAATCCCTCTTCGGATGTTGATTGTGTCGGTCTCGATGTTACTGTCTGCGGTTCTGAGTTGTATCTTAGTGCGCCAGGTTGTCATAACGTGTTCTAAAAAGGAAACTGTATGATGATCTATTTTATACAGCTTTAAGATACCTGTGAGCCAGTCGTGAGGTACGGAATCAAATGCTTTTTTGTAGTCCACATAGGCCATGTGGAGGTTTCGTTGCTTGGAATGAGCCTGGTTGCAGATGACAGAGTCTATGATGAGTTGCTCTTTGCATCCCATTGCGCCCTTCGAGCAGCCCTTCTGCTGCATTGCAATGATGTTGTTCCGCTCGCAGTGAGCATATATTCGCTGCGTAAGGCAAGATGTGATTATCTCGTAAAGCGTAGGCAAGCAGGTTATTGGGCGGTACTTGGCAGGGTTATCCGTATTCCGCTGGTCTTTTGGTAACAGGTAAGTTGCACCCTGTGTAAGAAACAATGGCATTTTCAGAGGATCGAGCAAGACTTCATTAATTAAGGTAGTTATTTGTTCATGCGTGCACCACAACTTCTTAATCCAATAATTTTGGAGATGATCTGGACCTGGTGCCTTCCAGTTGTGGGAATTCTTGATGACATCGGAGACCTCAGCGGTTGTGAATTGCTCGTGTTGCATCTGGCTATAGTTCCGGCCCATCTCGCGTTCTTCGCTGATCCAGCTTGCACTGACATTGTATGGACCTGGTGTGGCAAGTTGATTTCTCCAGAAACCGTCGACCTGTTCTCTGCTAGGGTAACTCGCATTTGTGGCATCGGCGCTAGAATTAAAAGCACGGTAGAAACCCTTTTCTGATCGTTCAAAGAGTTTATTGTCTCGTTCCCTGTTGTTACTAGCCTTGTATCTCCTCAGACGCCCTGCGAAAACAGAAAGTTTTTGTTTTAATGTGTCAAGACATTGTTGAGCAGTGATGTTCGCGGGGTCATGCCGAGAATGCATTTGGGTGCGGCTCATTACTGCCTGCACCGCCCTCTGGATCCTTCTAGTTCTAACTCCTCTGATATATTCCGTCACTTGTCCTATGTCTTTACGGAGACTCTCGATCTTCCGATTTAGTCGCATTTCCCATTGAGCCATTCGTGGTTCTGGTCTTGCACGATTCAACTCTTGGGCCGTTCGGATCTTGGCACCCATTACAGTGATGACTGCCGTTGCGGCACAGTAGATTAACATGTGCATACGTTCTAATGTTGGTGTCACTGAAACATAGCTTGGTAAAATTCTTGTGTTCATAAGATCGAGCACGATCGCAAGTTTCCTGGAAGAATTTAATCTTGGTAGCGGTGGCCTGCTAAGTGGGTCTGTGCCTTCGTATCGCAATACTGCCTGTCTCATATGTGTGTCCAAGCCTTCAAAATGTTCTTCGTTAACCCGTTCCAGACTCTCGGTTGTTGGTTCTACCGTTTCGGCTTCTAGTTGTTGTCCAGGCTCTTGAAGTTCCCCATTGTTGTTGTTGTCATCTATGTCTATGTGTTCGCCGTGGATCTCTAGCTCAACTTCCCGTTTGATAGTGTTAAGTCGCGTTTCTGGTGCAATCACCCTTGTTCGGTGATCATTTGTAGGTGGTTAAAGCAAGTGAACACGTTGAGGTTTTTAGACAGACTATATTGTATGAAATGAATTCAGTACACAACCTAATGTTGTAACTTATAAGTAAGCACTTATTGTTTATAAACTAATACGAAACAATCCTAATTACCTACATAATGATTTACGTCGACAGAGGAATGGTGCTGGCCATATTTGGTAATGTTGTTATAATATTTGTTACGTAGCTTGTGTTGATCCAGTACACCTCCCCTGGCGATGAGAAAAAAAAATACGCAAAACATTAAGTTTTTTTTTTTTCATACCACTATCTAAAACTATATCTAAGTATAATATAACTTAATTCTATTTTTATGCACTTTAATGTCTTTATTATTAATTTTTAAAATCACATTTGGATTTTCATCTCGTACTACCTCGTAAGGACCTGTATATAAGGGATCCATTTTAGCATTTCTACTTTCATTAAAAATAAGTACTTTATCTCCTGACTTGTAAAAAATTTCGTTTCTTTTTTCATCTAATGTTTCTTTCCTTTTTTGTTTTGATACCAATAAGTTATTTCTAGCGTCATGGCAAGCATTTTGTATACGATATTTTAGTTCTTTAGAATAGTTTCCGAAGTTATACAAAGGATCTATGTTATCCGAAATGCTTAAAGGTATTTGATTCAGCTTTCCAAATACAAGTTCGTATGGTGTATGTTTGGTTTCAGTATGTACAGTATTATTAAATGCAAAACACCAATATGGTAACCATGTACTCCAATTACGAGTGTATTTAGAAACTTGAATTCTTAAATAAGCTCCTAAATGTTTATGTGAATTTTCTAAAGCTCCTAATGTTTCATGATGGTGAGCAGTGGAGTTTAAAGTTTTTATGCCTAACAACTTACACGATTCTTGAAACACATTAGCTATAAATTCTTTTCCTTGATCAGTAACAACTTCTCTTGGAATACCATAACGTAAAATAAAATTTTCAACAAAGGATTTCGAAACTATATCTGCTTCTTTTGACAACAAAGGATAACATTCGATAAATTTACTGAGTTCACATTGGATTGTTAATATATAAGAATTTTCATCAATATCATTTTTAATGGGGCCTACTAAATCAAGATAGATTTTTTGAAATGCTGAGGTAGCCGTTGTCGTTATTGTTATTGGTTGTTTATTTACTCTTCCATACTTACACCTCTGACAATCGTCAAATTTTTTCACAAATTCCTCAATATCTTTCTTTAACCTTGACCAATGATAATATTTTTTAATATTATTATACATTCGGTTTGTTCCGGAATGTCCTCCTGTAGGCAGGTTATGAAAGTCATTAAGTATTAATTGCTGAACTTCTTTATTTTCTATTCGTTTTACACCTTGAATAATACTTATTTTGATAATACCGGTATTTATTATGTCTTGTTTATATCGCGATAAATGTTTAATAAATTCATTACTTTGCGCATTCTTTATAATATATAATTCTTTTATTTCACAATTTTTACAAATTTTCGCAAGTTCCCTCAACGATGTACCTAAGTCAAACGTTGATCGGTAATCTTGGTTGAAATAAATAATTTGGGTTAACTCATCATATATATAGTCATCATTTGTTGATTTATTTGATTGTGCACTATTTCCACAAATTTTATTTTTACATTCAATAAATAAATTTTTGTTTATCGGCCGTAATTCTACGCTATCAACAGGACGGTTTAAAACTTCTACGAGTCCGGGGTGATCAAGCCTTTCCTCAGTAATAGTCATTTTTTCCTGTTGTAGGTTTCTTTGAATATCGCTTCTTTTTGATTGAGCTCGAGTCATTACATTCACTCTTTCACACATATCCATCAGCTCATTTGAATCAATCCTTACACGTGACAAAGCATCCGCTACTACGTTATCAGAACCTTTAACATAACTTATCGTAAAATCATACTCTTCTAATATCAGTCTGAATTTAGTTAATCGACTTGATGGGTTTGTAATACTAAATAAGTAAACAAGTGGGCGATGATCTGTAAAAATTTCGAACTTCCTACCATATAAATACGGTCTGAAATGTTGTACACTCCATACAATTGCTAATAGTTCTTTTTCTACTGTGCAGTAATTTTTCTCTGCTTTATTTAAAACACGAGATGCGAAAGCAATGGGATGGTCATTTGCATTACTAAGAACTGCTCCTATGGCATATCCGCTAGCGTCAGTTTTAAGAATAAAAGTGTTGTTTTCTGAAAAATTTGGATATTGCAATATGGGTGGATTACTGAGAGCTTGTTTTAAAGTATCAAATGAAGTCTGACACTTACCTGACCAATTAAAAATACTTCCTTTTCGTGATAATTCATTTAATGGTTGTGCAATTTGAGCAAAATTTCTAATAAATTTTCGGTAATAATTCGCAAAAGCTACAAAACGTTTTGTTTCGTCTGCATTTTTTGGTATTGGAAATTGCAAAATTGATCTAGATTTCTCTGGATCGGGTAATATTCCTTCAGATGATATAATATGACCTAAATACAAAATTTCTTTTTTGAGAAAATCACACTTACTGGGATTGAGTTTTAAATTTACTTCCCTAAGCCTTTGTAAAACACGAACAAGATTCCTATTGTGCTGTTGTAACGAATTTCCAAAAATAATTAGATCATCCAAATAAATAAAACATGATTCATAATTTAAACCTGATAATGCAACAGTCATTAGTCTAGAAAACGCACTAGGGCTAACTTTTAACCCCATTGGTAATCGTTTCATTTGAAATTGTCCTTCATTTGTAGTAAATGCCGTGTATTTTCTACTATTTTTATGTAACTCTAATTGATAATATCCTTGAGATAAATCAAGATGGGAAAAATATATTGCACCTGATAACGAATCTAGTATTTCTGAAATGCATGGTAATGGAAATTTGTCATCTATTATTTGCTTATTTAATAACCGATAATCTATAACAATTCGCCATTTCCTTATACCGTTCAAATCAGCTTTTTTAGGTACTATTAATAGTGGTGAAGACCATTCGCATTTAGCTTCTTCAATAATACCGTCATGTAGCATTTGTTTAACCTGTTTGTTAATTTCTGTTTTTTGAGAATGAGGCAACCTATAGGGTTTGACATATACAGGTACTGCATTGTCTTTCAATTGCAATTTTTGCTTATATAAACTAGTAACTGTAACAGGGTCATCGTCTAAATGAAAAACATCGGCGTATTTCGCACAAATTTTTTCTATTGCAAGATGTTCTTCCTTGTTTAGCGCTGATGTATCTATTAAATCTAATACCTTATCGATACGTTTTACAGATAAATTATTGGTTGTCCCGAAATTATACGCCTCAAAATTACATGCACGCTCCAATCTAGGTTTAAAATTTCTAATTTTTACTTCACGATCATTCACATTCAGCAACCTCACTGGCACTCTTCCATTTTCCGACTTAGCTAAAATTCCCGCAACAAAAACACCTTCACAAAGTTCCTCTGGAAAAATTACACACTCGTCCGTTTGATCACTTGAGCAGTATTTTATTATTTCGCTTCTGGGTGGAATAGACATATAACAGTCAAAATCAGATATTATTGGTGCTAATACATCACAGTCATTATTCCAAAAAGAAAACAAAAATTTTTCATAATTTAAATTTGCCTTATGTTGAATGAAAAAATCCATACCTAAAACTCCTTGAAAATCTGTATTAAATTCAAGAATATAGAATTCATGTTTAATTTTTGCATTAGCTATCGAAAAAGATAATTTTACAACTCCTGTTGAAACTATATTTCCACCTAAACCTTTTACACGTATCTTTTTAGATGTATCAACACTATCAGTTTTTTGTACACTTTCTGAAAAAATTACGCTAATACTAGCTCCAGTGTCCAACAAGAACAACATATCTCGCATTCCACATTTCACACGTACAAAATTCATTCCCTTTAACTCTAAAAACACACATTCTTCTTCAATCTCTCGTTTAGATACGAAAAAATTTTTGCTGCGTTTCGCTTACACTACTTGTTTCTCCTATTGAATTAAAACCTTCAGTTCCCGATGCGTCTGCAAAATAAGCTTGGTGACCTGTACTTCGATTGTTGCGCTGCTGTCCCCGGTAATTAGCACGACCTCGACTAATTCCGCGACCATGACATCGAAAGTTTCTAGTACCACTAAAATTTCGCTGAGTGCTGTTTACATTGTTTTGAGCGTTCCTGTTACTATTATTGTACTGTCTAGACCTATTGAATCTGCCTCTCATACCATGATTACTAAATCTGTTATTATTTCGTGTCCGCATATGAAAAAACCCGGATTGATTACTAGATATTAACCTTTCTTCATCCTTGGCACCTACTATAGCCTCTTTTAAAGTAGAGTAATTTCTAGCTTTTATAACGGTGCGAAGCTCACTATTTTTTAAACCGTTTGAAAAAACATTTATGGCAAGTTTTTCGTTTGCTACTCGTAGTATTGCCGCGTTATTACTATTCCCGTCAGCTTGAGCTATTGTAAGATTCACGAATAAATCTTCTATAATTTGCGCATAGTTATCAATTGTTTTGCCTTCTTGCTTAGCGCTGTGAAGTGTGCTTGCAAGTGCTGTGGCTGATTTTTTACTAACCAAATGGGTTCGCATATCGTTTACTAAATCGTCAACCGTTTTATAAGTTCTATCAAGCCTAAGCTTTGCATTTTGGGATAACCTAGCTTTCAAAACATAACTAATCATTAATTTTTGACCATTCTCGTCCAATAACTCGCTGTATAACTCAATGGCATCAATTAATTGTTTTGTGGTATCCTCAGTACCGTCCATAAGAGGTAGTAACGAAGACGCTGTTCGTAAATCGAACTTTTCGGTCATTTTTACAGTTTGAATTTCTCTTATTTCTACCTGACTATCTTGACTACTTAAAGTACCTAATCTATTTAAAAGTAAATGTCTAGAATGATAAATATATTTTTCGATTTCTTTAAAGTACGAATTGATAACTTGTATCTCTTCTGGCTTCCTATCAACTTTAGCAACTTTTGACTTTATTTTCGTAAATTCATCCTCTAATAAACCTACTTCTAATAATAATTTGTTTAGCCTAATCTGGTTTTCTCGCCTATCTAATGGTTCTTTGCTAACCTTACCATAAAACTTTTTTACGGATTCTAATTGTTCCTTTAAATTTTCCAATTCTATAATATTCATTTGCCTATCTAACTTAAAATTTGAAATACACAGTTCTAACCTTAAACATCATTTTCTGTGCCGTTTTTTCCTCCAAGAGCTGCTTTGAGGGCTTCTGGTCCAAAACCCACGTTGCGAACTAGAGGCATTACGCCACTCTAGCCCGTTCCCACGATGCCAGCCACCGGTGTGGTACGGCCAGTTGACGAACTCTGCTTACGCGATTTCTTGGCTTCTTATAATTTCCCTACGAATCTTCCGCTCCAATTTCTTCTTTCCGCGTAAATAGCAATATGCGACTACTATTGCTAGGACTAGTGCTACAGCTATCAGTGCGACAACTTCTCCTAGGGAAACTCCTCTCTGAATCTCTTGTGAAGTGGTAGAACCTCCGCTATTGCCTGCTTGTGCGATAATTACCTCTTCTTTTGATTCTTTTAAACCCATTTCCAGTTATTTTCGTTGGCAGATCGGCGTTGGCAGGTTTGAGTTGGCAGGTTTGCGTTGGCAGGTTTGAGTTGGCAGGTTTGCGTTGGCAGGTTTGAGTTGGCAGGTTTGCGTTGGCAGGATCGCCATGCAATCACCCTTGTTCGGTGATCATTTGTAGGTGGTTAAAGCAAGTGAACACGTTGAGGTTTTTAGACAGACTATATTGTATGAAATGAATTCAGTACACAACCTAATGTTGTAACTTATAAGTAAGCACTTATTGTTTATAAACTAATACGAAACAATCCTAATTACCTACATAATGATTTACGTCGACAGAGGAATGGTGCTGGCCATATTTGGTAATGTTGTTATAATATTTGTTACGTAGCTTGTGTTGATCCAGTACACTGGAATTCGGTTATTTCTTAGAATAGTTCGATACTGATCTGACACTCTTTGTTCAGACACTTGCATGTGTGGAAACTCCCTGCAGAACTCGGCATGCAGTTGTTGTCGGTAGCCGATTTATTATTATTATTATTATTATTATCTCGAATTAGCCAAAAAGGCATTCGCACTCCCTCTACGGGGAACATTCACTCAGATCCCGGGTATCCCGGATACCAAAAGGATCTGGCTCGGACGAGACCCTTGCCATGTTATCGGGCCTTAGGTGACATTGATGTTGTTGGATGATCCTGCATTCCCCATGAATTTCCTGACGGTTCGGGCTGTCGCAAGTAGTACCGCTTTCTGCATGGACCTGTAAAGACTATCAGTTAGACCCAGCTCCTTGATGTTTCTCAGCAAACTTTTTGGTATAACACCAGTTGTTGACATGATGATTGGAATCGTCTGGACGTTCTCCATTTCCCATTGCCTTCTAATTCGTTCTTCTAAATCTCTGTACTTCGCGATCTTCTCGACTTGCTTCACACGCAGGTTGTTATTGTTCGGGATGGCCACATCAATCAGAGTTGTCTGCCTAGAAATTTTATCAACTATTATAAGGTCCGGTCTGTTATGGGCAACTCGTTGATCTGTCAGAACTGTACGATCCCAGTACATCTTGTAGTTGCTGTTCTCAAGAACAGGCTCAGGTGTGTAGTTGTAATATGGGACCCTCTCTGCCTGCACAAGCAGCAGCTTTTCCGCCAGTTCCTGGTGCAAGATCTTGGCAACCGAATCGTGTCGTTCCTTATATTCCGTTGATGCGAACATCTGACATCCTCCTGTTATGTGCTGGATTGTTTCTGAAGTTGGGCACCCGTATCTGCATCTGTCATCCACTACCGATGCATCTCCTACAATGAATTTTAGGTAGTTGCGAGTTGGTATAACCTGATCTTGTATGGCCAGTAGGAAGCCTTCCGTCTCGGGGAACATTCGTCCCGAGGTCAGCCAATAGTTCGACGCTAACTTGTCGACATGTTCCTGGTTAACCTCATTAGGATGCCTCCCGTGCAGCGGCTTCCCCAACCACCTCTGTAGTTTATCGTTGTCGGTTCGGTGGTGATTTTGACGCTCGTGTTCCGTCAGACGTAGCGGTGTTGAGACGTCTGCTCCGCATATAGCCCTATGTAGTGTGGAGCTGTTGGCCTGCCTGTAGAAATAATTACGCAGATTTAATATTTGTTGGTCCAATTGCTTGCTGAGATCTGCCAATCCTCTTCCTCCTAGTTGACGTGGCAGAGTTGTTCTTTCTACGGCGCTACGGGGATGATGTTTATGAGCTTTTGTCAGTAGTGTCCTAACTTTTCGTTGCAGGTTGTTGATGTCCGTGTTGGTCCAATTCACTATTCCGAACGAATAGCTGAGTACAGAGCACGCATACGTGTTCAGGGCCTTAAACAAATTCCTGCTGTTAAGATCAGTTCGCACTACTTGTCTTACTCTCTTGATGAATTCATTCGTTAAATCAGTCTTCATTGTTCGATGGTCTATCCTTTGAGCTTGTTTAATCCCGAGATACTTGTATGTATCTCCCTTGCTCATTGCTTCTATCTCCTGGCCGTCCTGCATCTCGTGTGCGCTTTGTTCGAGCTTTCCCCGGATGATATTAAGGGTGCGGCACTTGTCCAGTCCAAACAGCATTCCGATGTCCCTGGAGAACTCCTCTACAATTTTAAGCATTTGCGTTAGTTGGTTTTTGGTTGCTGCGATCAGTTTTAAATCATCCATATATAATAGGTGATTCAACTTGATCGCTTCTGCGTTGTTGCTTTTGATAGCGAAGCCATATTTTGTAGAGTTCAACCGATGTGATAGAGGGTTCATCGCCATGCAGAACCACAGTGGACTGAGTGAATCTCCTTGGAAAATCCCTCTTCGGATGTTGATTGTGTCGGTCTCGATGTTACTGTCTGCGGTTCTGAGTTGTATCTTAGTGCGCCAGGTTGTCATAACGTGTTCTAAAAAGGAAACTGTATGATGATCTATTTTATACAGCTTTAAGATACCTGTGAGCCAGTCGTGAGGTACGGAATCAAATGCTTTTTTGTAGTCCACATAAGCCATGTGGAGGTTTCGTTGCTTGGAATGAGCCTGGTTGCAGATGACAGAGTCTATGATGAGTTGCTCTTTGCATCCCATTGCGCCCTTCGAGCAGCCCTTCTGCTGCATTGCAATGATGTTGTTCCGCTCGCAGTGAGCATATATTCGCTGCGTAAGGCAAGATGTGATTATCTTGTACAGCGTAGGCAAGCAGGTTATTGGGCGGTACTTGGCAGGGTTATCCGTATTCCGCTGGTCTTTTGGTAACAGGTAGGTTGCACCCTGTGTAAGAAACAATGGCATTTTCAGAGGATCGAGCAAGACTTCATTAATTAAGGTAGTTATCTGTTCATGCGTGCACCACAACTTCTTAATCCAATAATTTTGGAGATGATCTGGACCTGGTGCCTTCCAGTTGTGGGAATTCTTGATGACATCGGAGACCTCAGCGGTTGTGAATTGCTCGTGTTGCATCTGGCTATAGTTCCGGCCCATCTCGCGTTCTTCGCTGATCCAGCTTGCACTGACATTGTATGGACCTGGTGTGGCAAGTTGATTTCTCCAGAAACCGTCGACCTGTTCTCTGCTAGGGTAACTCGCATTTGTGGCATCGGCGCTAGAATTAAAAGCACGGTAGAAACCCTTTTCTGATCGTTCAAAGAGTTTATTGTCTCGTTTCCTGTTGTTTCTAGCCTTGTATCTCCTCAGACGCCCTGCGAAAACAGAAAGTTTTTGTTTTAATGTGTCAAGACATTGTTGAGCAGTGATGTTCGCGGGGTCATGCCGAGAATGCATTTGGGTGCGGCTCATTACTGCCTGCACCGCCCTCTGGATCCTTCTAGTTCTAACTCCTCTGATATATTCCGTCACTTGTCCTATGTCTTTACGGAGACTCTCGATCTTCCGATTTAGTCGCATTTCCCATTGAGCCATTCGTGGTTCTGGTCTTGCACGATTCAACTCTTGGGCCGTTCGGATCTTGGCACCCATTACAGTGATGACTGCCGTTGCGGCACAGTAGATTAACATGTGCATACGTTCTAATGTTGGTGTCACTGAAACATAGCTTGGTAAAATTCTTGTGTTCATAAGATCGAGCACGATCGCAAGTTTCCTGGAAGAATTTAATCTTGGTAGCGGTGGCCTGCTAAGTGGGTCTGTGCCTTCGTATCGCAATACTGCCTGTCTCATATGTGTGTCCAAGCCTTCAAAATGTTCTTCGTTAACCCGTTCCAGACTCTCGGTTGTTGGTTCTACCGTTTCGGCTTCTAGTTGTTGTCCAGGCTCTTGAAGTTCCCCATTGTTGTTGTTGTCATCTATGTCTATGTGTTCGCCGTGGATCTCTAGCTCAACTTCCCGTTTGATAGCGTTAAGTCGCGTTTCTGGAATTCGGTTATTTCTTAGAATAGTTCGATACTGATCTGACACTCTTTGTTCAGACACTTGCATGTGTGGAAACTCCCTGCAGAACTCGGCATGCAGTTGTTGTCGGTAGCCGATAATCTCTTGTCCTAAGTTTGTCACCCTGTAGAAAATACGCATAATCGATTCATTCATGGACACAGTCCATTTCATGCGTCGTCGTTGTAATCCCGCCTCTGTGAACGCTGGCTAAAGTTCCCGCGCAGCACCTTCGGTGGGTGGAACCCTAGTTCTCGTTTGGCTCCCATGTTGTAGATGTTCGTGTTGTTGTTGGGCTGTAGCTGTTTGTGCAACAGGGGCCCGCCTCATCAGCGCCCTGTCACCGACGTCCCGCTCGCTGTCATGCCCAGCGCCGGCTCCAGACATGCCCTGGCGATCCCCAGGCAGCGGCCCTATGACAAAACTCCTATTAATCTCCATTCCATGGGTTTCTCCCGTAACGTGGGAGTGACGGCCCTCGGACGCCTTTTACGACTCGCGGAGCCACGATAGGAGTATTCTAACCCGCTACCCACACAGGTCAACTAGGATAACGCGGGATCGTTACACCCGAGGATCTGCCCCTCTCACAGGTCAAACCCCTCCTTGCGTTAACTGGGAAACACGGGATCGTTACACCCGAAGATCCGCCTCTCTCACAGGCTAGATCCATCCCTGTGTAACCGAGAGTCGCGGGATTGTCACACCCGAGGATCAGCCCCCGTCACCAGCTAGACCCCTCCCTGCGCAACTGGAGACCGCGGGATTGTCACACCCGTAGGTCTGCCCCTGTCACAGGCCAAACCTCTCCATGCGTAACTGGGAATCGCGGGATCGTCACACCCGTGAATCTGCCCCTCTCACAGGTCAGACCCATCCCTGCGTAACTGGGGAGCGCGGGATCGTCACACCCGTGGGTCTGCCTCTCTCACAGGTCAGACCCCCCTGCGCATTTATTATTATTATTATTATTAATATTAATATTAATATTAATATTAATATTAATTAATATTATTAATATTATTAATATTATTAATATTATTAATATTATTATCTCGACTTCGCCAAAAGGCATTCGCACTCCCTCTACGGGGAACATTCACTCAGATCCCGAGTATCCCGGATACCAAAAGGATCTGGCTCGGACGAGACCCTTGCCATGTTATCGGGCCTTAGGTGACATTGATGTTGTTGGATGATCCTGCACTCCCCATGAATTTCCTGATGGTTCTGGCTGTCGCAAGTAGTACCGCTTTCTGCATGGACCTGTAAAGACTATCAGTTAGACCCAGCTCCTTGATGTTTCTCAGCAAACTTTTTGGTATAACACCAGTTGTTGACATGATGATTGGAATCGTCTGGACGTTCTCCATTTCCCATTGCCTTCTAATTCGTTCTTCTAAATCTCTGTACTTCGCGATCTTCTCGACTTGCTTCACACGCAGGTTGTTGTTGTTCGGGATGGCCACATCAATCAGAGTTGTCTGCCTAGAAATTTTATCAACTATTATAAGGTCCGGTCTGTTATGGGCAACTCGTTGATCTGTCAGAACTGTACGATCCCAGTACATCTTGTAGTTGCTGTTCTCAAGAACAGGCTCAGGTGTGTAGTTGTAATATGGGACCCTCTCTGCCTGCACAAGCAGCAGCTTTTCCGCCAGTACCTGGTGCAAGATCTTGGCAACCGAATCGTGTCGTTCCTTATATTCCGTTGATGCGAACATCTGACATCCTCCTGTTATGTGCTGGATTGTTTCTGAAGTTGGGCACCAGCATCTGCATCTGTCATCCACTATCGATGCATCTCCTACAATGAATTTTAGGTAGTTGCGAGTTGGTATAACCTGATCTTATTATTATCTCGACTTAGCCAAAAGGCATTCGCACTCCCTCTACGGGGAACATTCACTCAGATCCCGGGCATCCCGGATACCAAAAGGATCTGGCTCGGACGAGACCCTTGCCATGTAATCGGGCCCTAGGTGACATTGATGTTGTTGGACGATCCTGCATTCCCCATGAATTTCCTGACGGTTCGGGCTGTCGCAAGTAGTACCGCTTTCTGCATGGACCTGTAAAGACTATCAGTTAGATTCAGCTCCTTGATGTTTCTCAGCAAACTTTTTGGTATAACACCAGTTGTTGACATGATGATTGGAATCGTCTGGACGTTCTCCATTTCCCATTGCCTTCTAATTCGTTCTTCTAAGTCTCTGTACTTCGCGATCTTCTCGACTTGCTTCACACGCAGGTTGTTGTTGTTCGGGATGGCCACATCAATCAGAGTTGTCTTCCTAGAAATTTTATCAACTATTATAAGGTCCGGTCTGTTATGGGCAACTCGTTGATCAGTCAGAACTGTACGATCCCAGTACATCTTGTAGTTTCTGTTCTCAAGAACAGGCTCAGGTGTGTAGTTGTAATATGGGACCCTCTCTGTCTGCACAAGCAGCAGCTTTTCCGCCAGTTCCTGGTGCAAGATCTTGGCAACCGAATCGTGTCGTTCCTTATATTCCGTTGATGCAAACATCTGACATCCTCCTGTTATGTGCTGGATTGTTTCTGAAGTTGGGCACCCGTATCTGCATCTGTCATCCACTACCGATGCATCTCCTACAATGAATTTTAGGTAGTTGCGAGTTGGTATAACCTGATCTTGTATGGCCAGTAAGAAGCCTTCTGTCTCTGGGAACATTCGTCCCGAGGTCAGCCAATAGTACGACGCTAACTTGTCGACATGTTCCTGGTTAACCTCATTAGGATGCCTCCCGTGCAGCGGCTTCTCTAACCACCTCTGTAGTTTATCGTTGTCAGTTCGGTGGTGATTGTGATGCTCGTGTTCCGTCAGACGTAGCGGTGTTGAGACGTCTGCTCCGCATATAGCTTTATGTAGTGTGGAGCTGTTGGCCTGTCTGTGGAAATAATTACGCAGATTTAGTATTTGTTGGTCCAATTGCTTGCTGAGGTCTGCCAATCCTCTTCCTCCTTGTTGACGTGGCAGGGTTGTTCTTTCTACGGCGCTACGGGGATGATGTTTATGAGCTTTTGTCAGTAGTGTCCTAACTTTTCGTTGCAAGTTGTTGATGTCCGTGTTGGTCCAATTCACTATTCCGAAGGAATAGCTTAGTACAGAGCACGCATACGTGTTTAGGGCCTTAAACAAATTCCTGCTGTTAAGATCAGTTCGCACTACTTGTCTTACTCTCTTGATGAATTCATTAGTTAAATCGGTCTTCATTGTTCGATGATCTATCCTTTGAGCTTGCTTCATCCCGAGGTACTTGTATGTATCTCCCACGCTCATTGCTTCGATCTCCTGTCCGTCCTGCATCTCGTGTGCGCCTTGTTCGAGCTTTCCCCGGACGATATTAAGGGTGCGGCACTTGTCCAGTCCAAACTGCATTCCGATGTCCCTGGAGAACTCCTCTACAATTTTAAGCATTTGCGTTAGTTGGTTCTTGGTTGCGGCCATCAGTTTTAAATCATCCATATATAACAGGTGATTCAACCTGAACGCTTCTGATCTGTTGCTTTTGATAGCGAAGCCATATTTCGTAGAGTTCAACCGGTGTGATAGAGGGTTCATCGCCATGCAGAACCACAGTGGACTGAGTGAATCTCCTTGGAAAATCCCTCTTCGGATGTTGATTGTGTCGGTCTCGATGTTACTGCTTGCGGTTCTGAGTTGTATCTTAGTGCGCCAGGTTGTCATAACGTGTTCTAAAAAGGAAACTGTATGATGATCTATTTTGTACAGCTTTAAGATACCTGTGAGCCAGTCGTGAGGTACGGAATCAAATGCTTTTTTGTAGTCCACATAAGCCATGTAGAGGTTTCGTTGCCTGGAATGAGCCTGGTTGCAGATGACAGAGTCTATGATGAGTTGCTCTTTGCATCCCATTGCGCCCTTCGCGCAGCCCTTCTGCTGCATTGCCATGATGTTGTTCCGCTCACAGTGAGCATATATTCGCTGCGTAAGGCAAGATGTGATTATCTTGTACAGCGTAGGCAAGCAGGTTATTGGGCGGTACTTGGCAGGATTATCCGTATTCCGCTGGTCTTTTGGTAACAAGTAGGTTGCACCCTGTGTAAGAAACAATGGCATTTTCAGAGGATCGAGCAAGACTTCATTAATTAAGGCAGTTATTTGTTCATGCGTGCACCACAACTTCTTAATCCAGTAATTTTGGAGATGATCTGGACCTGGTGCCTTCCAGTTGTGGGAATTCTTTATGACATTGGAGACCTCATCGGTTGTGAATTGCTCATGTTGCATCTGGCTATAGTTCCGGCCCATCTCGCGTTCTTCACTGATCCAGCTTGCACTGACATTGTATGGACCTGGTGTGGCAAGTTGATTTCTCCAGAAACCGTCGACCTGTTCTCTGGTAGGGTAAGTCGCATTTGTGGCATCGCCGCTAGAATTCAAAGTACGGTAGAAAACTTTTTCTGATCGTTCAAAAAGTTTGTTGTCTCGTTTCCTGTTGTTACTAGCCTTGTATCTCCTCAGACGCCCTGCGAAAACAGAAAGTTTTTGTTTTAATGTATCAAGACATTGTTGAGCAGTGATGTTCGCGGGGTCACGCTGAGAATGCATTTGGGTGCGGCTCATTATTGCCTGCACCGCCCTCTGGATCTTTCTAGTTCTAACTCCTCTGATATATTCCGTTACTTGTCCTATGTCTTTACGGAGACTCTCGATCTTCCGGTTTAGTCGCATCTCCCATTGAGCCATTCGTGGTTCTGGTCTTGCACGATTTAACTCTTGAGCCGTCCGGATCTTGGCTCCCATTGCAGTGATGATGGCCGTTGCGGCACAGTAGATTAACATGTGCATATGTTCCAATGTTGGTGTTACTGAAACATAGTTGGGTAAAATTCTGGTGTTCATAATATCGAGCATGATTGCAAGCTTCCTGGAAGAGTTCAATCTTGGTAGCGGTGGTCTGCTCAGTGGGTCTGTGCCTTCGTATCGCAATACCGCCCTTTTCAGCTGTGTGTCTAGGCTTTCAAAGTGTTCTCCGTTAACTGATTCCCGATTCTCAGTTGTTCGTCCCGTCGTCTCGGCGTTTTGTTGTGGTCCAGGCACTTGAATTTCCCGATTCTCAGTTGTTCGCTCTGCCGTTCCGGCTTCTTGTTGTGGTCCAGGCAGTTGAATTTCCCCATTGTTGTTGTCTATGTCTATGTGTTCGCCATGGATCTCTAGCTCAACTTCCCGTTTTATAGCGTTGAGTCGCGTTTCTGGAATTCGGTTATTTCTTAGAATAGTTCGATACTGATCTGACACTCTTTGTTCAGACACTTGCATGTGTGGAAACTCCCTGCAGAACTCGGCATGCAGTTGTTGTCGGTAGCCGATCATCTCTTGTCCTAAGTTTGTCACCCTGTAAAAAATACGCATTATCGATTCATTCATGGACCCAGTCCATTTCATGCGTCGTCGTTGTAATCCCGCCTGAGTGAACGCTGGCTGAAGTTCCCGCGCAGCACCTTCGGTGGGTGGAACCCTAGTTCTCGTTTGGCTCCCATGTTGTAGATGTTCGTGTTGTTGGGCTGTAGCTGTTTGTGCAACAGGGGCCCGCCTCATCAGCGCCCTGTCACCGACGTCCCGCTCGCGCTCGCTGTGTTATTATTATTATTATTATTATTATTATTATTATTATTATTATTATTGTCAAAGATAAAATCTTATGGACAAAGTTGTCACAATACATACAATACAGTGCAGTACAAATCAACAAAAACCGTCATCATGCTGAACAGAAATCATATTACAGTGTCTAGTCAGAACTTAGATTAAATTATCCCGAAAGTATTCATCCAGTACATAATATGCTTTTTCCAAGAGAAGAAGCTTAACCGTGCTTCTAAACCTTTTAATTGACTCAATATTTCTTATATGCAGGCAGGTGGTTGAACATCTTTCTGGAGGTGTGGAGCAGTGACTTTTTTTTACACATGTAGTATAAGGTACAGGAAGATCTATCCTTAGAACCTGCCTCGTGCTGCAGCCAAAGTTATATATTATTACGATGTTTTTTAAACATTAAGCAGAGAGTCTCCAGAATAAATATCGATGTGAGGGTCAATACTTTGTGGGCTCTAAAAAGAGGGCGACATGAGTCACGCAAACCAGATTCAGTGATGAATCGCAGTGCTCGCTTCTGAAGGACAAAAAGAGATTTTTCTTAATTTTTACTTATCTTCAAGGACGGCAATGTAATGTCCCAACCCCCATAATTTTATTAATAGTAATTTAAATTCGGCCATTTTCCGTCAATCTCAACTCCCAACACGGAAAACAAGGAGGCCACGGCCGTCTAGGTCTAGACGATCATGCAGTACGATTAACACGAACCAACGACTGGGCGATGATTGCGGAGGGGCCACCTAGCAGGCACTGGCGTGCCGGCTAGCGCAAGCGCACTTACAACTTACCGTTAGTCTCAGCAAAGCAATTCACTTGTTGAAAGTGAGGGCTCGCTAGCCGCAAGCGAGTAGTTGAATTACCACGGCTGAGTGCATTTTAGCAGACTGCACTCACCTGTGGTAAAGTTTACAGAATAAAATATAAGTTGGGTCACTCGACGCGGCTCCTTTATAAATCGGACATCAAAGAGAGTCTCTGACGCGACGTAGACTTTTTGCTTCGTATATTCCCGGCATACCTATACCATGCAGTAGCTAGCCAGTAACTGGCTGCGAAACACGAGCTCGGTGCTGCCTTTGATGCCGGCCGCCGGCTCGAGTGACCCAACTGCTATTTTATTCTGTAAACTTTGGCAAAACAACTCACTTGGTGGAATTCTTTCAGTGTAAGGTACAGTATAGATTTCACATGTTTCAGAAAGGCTTCCTACCAAAATGTGTACAAACATTAGGTTTCTAAACATAGTAATATTCTCCCGGTTAACAAAAATATTACTTGTAGATCTTTCAGGCATTTCAATTAAATTATAGATTTTAAGTAATATTACTTTCGGATACATATTTTACCCTACTGTGATATGTAATTAATTAACATTTCAAATAAAATATTAAAAGAAAAAAATCTAATAGTGTGTGATCGACACTATTATTTAAACAAAGATTTAGATAAATTTACAGTTGCAAACCGACCACAGCCGCGAATCGCGAAATGTAGCTAGACAGACAATAACGACATGAGAAGGGCACCAAAAAAAAACAAAATAAACAAAACGTTACATTCCTTCTTCGATATTCATTTGTGAAGTATGTTGCGAATATAATATTTACTGTTTAAATTACATATCAACGTTTGCCCTTTTGCCATCTGTAGGATCTAACTCCTAGCAACGGATTCTGGGAAGGGGAGAATCCGCATAAATATGCAATTTTTTTTAAAGACACTCCGTGCCATTTGTTTCTCAAATGGCCCGTGAAGTGTCCGCCTGTCCATTTTATAATATAACCACGAGAGAGTAAAACGCCAACACTTGTGATAATATATTGCCTTAGGAAGTTTTTAATGGCTCTAAAACTTATATTTCTTCTTTTGTACCTTTTCAAAAAGAACAGAGCGCAAGTAATTTTAAATTTTTGATAAATAACGTCAAATATTAGATTTGTAACAAAAGGAACCTCAAATCCGCGATATATACGGGGCGGTTCGAAAAACGGATCAAGTTAGGTATGCTAATTTTCGAACCAGATGTCCGAAAAGTAAACTGGCAAATTTATGTTTTATATTTAAAATGAAAAATTTTTACACACACACAAAATAATATACCACAAGCATGTGGTTGCTTCTGGGTACTCCAAGTTCGGAGCATTATGAGGGTGAGAATTATTTTTTTTCCGGTTGGGGAGGCCTCTACCCCGACCTAAGATTTTACCTGCGTCCCTGCGCCACGCATCCTCGAAGGATTATTACATATTACATATTATTATTATCTCGACTTAGCCAAAAGGCATTCGCACTCCCTCTACGGGGATACATTCACTCAGATCCCGGGTATCCCGGATACCATAGGGATCTGACTCGGACCTTGCCATGTTATCGGGCCTTAGGTGACATTGATGTTGTTGGACGTTCCTGCACTCCCCATGAATTTCCTGACGGTTCGGACTGTCGCAAGTAGTACCGCTTTCTGCATGGACCTGTAAAGACCCAACAAACACTGATAAATGGGCCATTTGTAAAAATGTATTGGGTAACCATCACTGCATCATTGGAACGATGATGGAAACCATCATTGGCCCGGGTCCGTAATGTCTCGGTGGCCATCTGCGTTCCATCAGTCACTTTTCCAGCATGGATGGCCAGTGCAAATTTACTTATGGTCCACCATAGGAGTACCAATAGAGGTTGTGTGTTATAACTATGCTGGACCATTAAACGTCTTTTATACTTCAAACATTGTTGGTCATTTAATTTGTACACAAATGGCCATCAAAGGAATATTCTCGGCAAATAATAATAAACAATTAATATATTAAAAACAAAACAAAAAAAGCAAAATTCTAAAAAAAAACTTAAAATAAATCACTACTTACACTTACACTACCTACACTAATTTTTTATTTTAACTATATAGAATTTTTTCCGAGGGGTGCCCTTCGATGGGCAATAAATGGTTAGATGTTGTTTTTCCAGCCAATTTTAGCATTGCTACCTGTAAAAAGATATCTACATTATCATTATTTATAGCGTAGATAGGTATTATTTTTAAAAACGGGAAATATTTTGATGTTTGATTAAGAATAAAATTAGGTTGGGATCAGTGCGAGACTCATAACTTCGATTTAACCTGCAGGTATCAGGTATGCATAGCCAGCGCCCAGCAGGTTCATTTATTAAATTTCCTTATCTTGCACCTATTTACGACAACACAATGCACTAATCCATAATCCAAATCTAAAGTCGCTTCCTCACAACATGCAGATATAAGTCGGCTTATATTTTGATCACATTTTGATGCACTATGGACCGAACTCGGCGTGCACGCACACACGGCAACACACGACCACAATATGGCGCCAGCGACGCCGGCCTCACGGCAGTAAAAATGATGCAACGGCCACAGTGACACAGCGCAAGCGCGGTAAACTCATCAGGTTTTGCCATTTATGGTAATATATATATATATATATATATATATATATATATATATATATATATGCACATCCCTTGTTGATGGTTTCATGGCAAAGAACCATTATTGGCCCATTGGTGTTTTCTACTCATATTTACATCGGTAGTATTCCAACACTTTAGCTGAAATGGGCCATTGAAGGCTAACCAATCCCATCACAAATCCATCAATTACAGCAATGGCCCATTAAAAATCCAGAAGTTGAGTGTTTGTTGGGGATTATCAGTTAGACCCAGCTCTTTGATGTTTCTCAGCAAACTTTTTGGTATGACACCAGTTGTTGACACGATGATTGGAATTTATTCATTGATTTGAAATTTTATCAACTATTATAAGGTCCGGTCTGTTATGGGCAACTCGTTGATCTGTCAGAACTGTACGATCCCAGTACATCTTGTAGTTGCTGTTCTCAAGAACAGGCTCCGGTGTGTAGCTGTAATATGGGATCCTCTCTGCCTGCACAAGCAGAAGTTTTTCCGCCAGTTCCTGGTGCAAGATCTTGGCAACCGAATCGTGTCGTTCCTTATATTCCGTTGATGCGAACATCTGACATCCCCCTGTTATGTGCTGGATTGTTTCTGAAGTTGGGCACCCGTATCTGCATCTGTCATCCACTACCGATGCATCTCCTACAATGAATTTTAGGTAGTTTCGAGTTGGTATAACCTGATCTTGTATGGCCAGTAGGAAGCCTTCCGTCTCGGGGAACATTCGACCCCAGGTCAGCCAATAGTTCGACGCTAACTTGTCGACATGTTCCTGGTTAACCTCATTAGGATGTCTCCCGTGCAGCGGCTTCCCCAACCACCTCTGTAGTTTATCGTTGTCGGTTCGGTGGTGATTTTGACGCTCGTGTTCCGTCAGACGTAGCGGTGTTGAGACTTCTGCTCCGCATATAGCCCTATGTAGTGTGGAGCTGTTGGCCTGCCTGTAGAAATAATTACGCAGATTTAATATTTGTTGGTCCAATTGCTTGCTGAGATCTGCCAATCTTCTTCCTCCTAGTTGTTCTTTCTACGGCGCTACGGGGATGATGTTTATGAGCTTTTGTCAGTAATGTCCTAACTTTTCGTTACAGGTTGTTGATGTCCGTGTTGGTCCAATTCACTATTCCGAACGAATAGCTGAGTACAGAGCACGCATACGTGTTCAGGGCCTTAAACAAATTCCTGCTGTTAAGATCAGTTCGCACTACTTGTCTTACTCTCTTGATGAATTCATTCGTTAAATCCGTCTTCATTGTTCGATGGTCTATCCTTTGAGCTTGTTTCATCCCGAGATACTTGTATGTATCTCCTATGCTCATTGCTTCGATCTACTGGCCGTCCTGCATCTCGTGTGCGCCTTGTTCGAGCTTTCCCCGGACGATGTTAAGGGTGCGGCACTTGTCCAGTCCAAACTGCATTCCGATGTCCCTGGAGAACTCCTCTACAAGTTTAAGCATTTGCGTTAGTTGGTTCTTGGTTGCGGCCATCAGTTTTAAATCATCCATATATAGCAGGTGATTCAACTTGATTGCTTCTGCGTTGTTGCTTTTGATAGCGGAGCAGTATTTCGTAGAGTTCAACCGATGTGATAGGGGGTTCATCGCCATGCAGAACCACAGTGGACTGAGTGAATCTCCTTGGAAAATCCCTCTTGGGATGTTGATTGTGTCGGTCTCGATGTTACTGCTTGCGGTTCTGAGTTGTATCTTAGTGCGCCAGGTTGTCATAACGTGTTCTAAAACGGTATTTGTATGATGATCTATTTTATACAGCTTTAAGATACCTGCGAGCGACTCGTGAGGTACCGAATCAAATGCTTTTTTGTAGTCCACGTATGCAACGTAGAGGTTTCGTTGCTTGGAATGAGCCTTCTTGCAGATGAGAGAGTCTATGATGAGTTGCTCTTTACATCCCATTGAGCCCTTCGCGCAGCCCTTCTGCTGCATTGCCATTATGTTATTGTGCTCGCAGTGAGCATATATTCGTCGCGTAAGGCAAGATGTGATAATTTTGTACAGCAGCGTAGGTATGCAGGTTATTGGGCGGTTCTTGGCAGGGTTATTTGTATTCCGTTGGTCTTTTGGTAACTGGTATGTTGCACCCTGCGTAAGAAACAATGGCATTTTTTCAGAGGATCGAGCAAGACATTAATTAAGGTAGTTAATTGTTCATGCGTGCACCATAATTTCTAGATCCAATAATTTTGGAGATGATCTGGACCTGGTGCCTTCCAGTTGTGGGAATTCTTGATGACATTGGAGACCTCATCGGTTGTGAATTGCTCGTGTTGCATCTGGCTATAGTTCCGGTCTGTCTCGCGTTGTTCACTAATCCAGCTTGCACTGAAATTGCATGCACCTGGTGTGGCAAGTTCATTTCTCCTGAAACCGTCCACCTGTTATCTGCTAGGGTAACTCGTATTTGTGGCATCGGCGCTAGAATTCAAAATACGGTAGAAACTTTTTTCTAATCGTTCAAAGAGTTTTTTGTCTCTTCTCCTGTAGGTACTAGCCTTGTATCTTCTGAGACGCCCTGCAAAAACTATAAGTTTTTGTTTTAATGTATCAATATATTGTTGAGCAGTGATGTATGCGGGGTCATGCTGAGAATGCATTTGGGTGCATTATTACCTGCACCGCCCTCTGGATCTTTCTAGTTCTAACTCCACTGATCTATTCCGTCACTTGTCCTGTGTCCTTTCGGAGACTCTCGATCTTCCGATTTAGTCGCATCTCCCATTGAGCCATTCGTGGTTCTGGTCTTGCACGAATCAAATCTTGGGCCGTCGGATCTTTGCTCCCATTACAGTGATGTTTGCAGTTGCGGCGCAGTAGATTAACATATGCATATGTTCTAATGTTGGTGCCACTGAAACATAGTTACATAAAATTCTGGTGTTCATAAGATCGAGCAAGATTGCAAGCCTCTTAGAAGAGTTCAATCTGGGTAGCGGTGGTGTGCTCAGAGGGTCTGCGCCTTCGTAACGTATTACTGCCTTTCTCATCTGTGTGTCTAAGCTTTTCAAGTGTCTTTGATATCCGATCCCCGATTCTCAGTTGTTTGTTCTGTTGGCTTCTAGTTGTGGTCCAGGCTCTTGAATTTCCCCGTTACTGTTGTCTATGTCTACGTGTTCGCCATGGATCTCTAGCTCAACTTCCCGTTTTATAGAATTAAGTCGGGTTTCTAGGATTCGGTTATTTCTTAGAATAGTTCCGATACTGATCTGACACTCTTTGTTCAGACACTTGTATGTGTGGAAACTGTCGGCAGAACGCGGCATGTAGTTGTCGGTAGCCGATCATCTCTTGTTCTAAGTTTGTCACCCTGTAAAAAATACGCATAATCGATTCATTCATGGACCCAGTCCATTTCAAGCGTCGTCGTTGTAATCCCGACTGAGTGAACGCTGGCCAAAGTGCCCGCGCAGCACCTTCAGAGGGTGGAACCCTAGTTCTTGTTTGGCTCTCCTGTTGTTGATATTCGTGTTGTTGCGCTGTAGCTGTTTGTTCGACTGGGGCCCGCGTCATCAGCGCCCTGTCACCGACATTCCGCTCGCTGTCATGCTCAGCGCCGGCTCCAAACATGCCCTGGCGATCCCGAGGCAGCGGCCCTATTATATATATGACACATATCCTATTATTCTCCATTCCATGGGTTTCTCCAATAACGTGGGAGTGACGGCCCATGGTCGCCTTTTACGACTCGCGGAGCCACGGTAGGAGTATTCTAACCCGCTACCCACACGGGACAACTAGGATAACGCGGGATCGTTACACCCGAGTATCCGCCCCTCTCACAGGCTAGACCCATCCCTGTGTAACCGGGAGTCTCGGGATTGTCACACCCGAGGGTCAGCCCCCGTCACCGCCTAGACCCCTCCCTGCGCAACTGGAGATTGCGGGATTGTCACACCCGTAGATCTGCCTCTCGCACAGGCCAGATCCATCCCTGCGTAACTGGGAAGCGCGGGATCGTCACACCCGTGGATCTCACACTCTCACAGGTCAGATCCCCATTGCGCATTATTATTATTATTATCGAAAATATCGACATGCGGAAAACATTTATACATTAGAATATCGCAATAGGTTTAATTAGGTAGGTAACTGGTGTTTAGAAAGTAAACAATATTGTTAGTACTAAGTAGAACAATCACTTTTGTAACAAGAAGATTATCGACATACAGTCAGTCAAAATGCATTTGTTTTAGTATAAAGACGTCCCGCTTTTCATTTCATTACATAGCGACCCTGCCAAAGGTACTTAAGTTTAGTGAAGTAGTGAAATAGGTGCAAGCAATGGGGAAATCCTGCACCAAAAGTCAACAAGTCGAAGAAAATGGATTGGTGAACTCGAACTTTATAGTACAACAGGACGAGTATAATGTCACAAAAGACTTCAAAATTGTACTGTCTCTCATACTGCTGCTGTTGGCAATCCACTTGACGTTAAGAGTATTCCAAGTTTACGAAAGAGGCTTGAAAAAGCGAATGCGTCGCAACTTGGCCGCAAGTGTAAGCGCTGTATAAAAGGAGCACAAAGCACGCATAATATGCAGTATCCCGGGTGGATAACAGCCCCGCTCGCGACGCGAGAGTGTTCTTTGCAGTGTTCTTCTAGTAGTGCGCTTAAAGCTATAAACAATTATCGGGTGTGCATCAGTTAAGAAGAGTCAGAAGTCACGGAAAGGTAGTGCCGTGAGAGTTAAAATAGTGCGCGCAAGGTGCATCCGATGAGTTTGAGTTTTTGTTGTGTAAACTGCTAGAGTAAGTCATGGTAATGTCCAATGTCCAATTAAGTATAGGTAGCACTTTGTTTTTATTCGCTTGATACTGGTTGTCCTTATTATGAACCTAGGTACCTAATGCAAGGTGACTTTGAAGAACTTAATCTGACAATATTACAGATCAAACAAGAAATTATTAGTCAATCGAAAAGAGCCATCAAAAAGAATATATCAAAAACCGATCAAGTTAGGCACGAGATCAGGGATAACTTAGTTAAATTATTTAATGACTTTATTGATACTTTGAAGGAATCGTGGTATTCTCTAGACAATTTAGCCAAAGCCAAATACAAACGAATTTTTCAGGGAAGCAGAGATAAAGTTATCCGCTCTTTCCAAGCACTAGGAGTAAGTTATAAAATACCGATTTCTTGCATAGAAAGTATAGATCCTCTTGTTTTAGAGGACGATATCTTAGAAGACGACAGTGAACCCCAAGTTGAGTAAATCATGGCTGTTGCTGTTATGACTGCTGCGGATTTTTTTAACTTGGATAGCAATCTGGTGCCCACTCAGTTTGACGGTAATCCTGATAACCTAAGATCCTTTTTAGATTCATTGCAATTACTTGAAAATAACTCAAATGATCACGCTGCAAACGCACTTGCTTTCGTACAAAAACGTCTAACCGGGAAAGCTCGCGATTTAATTACCAACGAAAACACAATCGATGCGATAGTTGACAAGTTAAAGAGTGGCACAAAAGGTGAAAGTTCATATTTATTATCTGCAAAATTGTTGAATTGCAAACAAAACGCCAAAGATGCGTCGAGTTACGCTACAGAAATGGAAATGTTAGCGGATAAGTTGCGGAAAGCTTATATCTCGGAGGGCGTACCATGCGACGTAGCTGAAAATTACGCGGTTGAAAATACCGTGCGAGCGTTAAGTACCAATGCTAACAATGAAAAAGCACGACTTATAATCCAAGCCGGAAATTTTATGTTAGTGCAAAGTCTAATGGCAAAATTCGTAAATAGAAATTCGCAAAATAGCGGCTCTAATATCTTATACATTCGCCAAAATAGGAACTTTAATAACAGTGGCTATGGTCGCGGCAGAGGTAGAGGTTACTCAAATGGTAACAATTGGGGACAATTCTCAAAATAGAGGTTATCGCGGTCGTACAAACAGTTATAATAATTACAGCAATAATAATTATAGACAGAAGGGTAATCAAGCTCGATTGGGGGAAATGTAAACGTATGTATACACAATAAACTTACATCTTTCGAATTTTGTAGTCTTTTATATTGAAATGACGAATTAAAAAACACGCTTTTAGTAGATACCGGAGCTGATATTTCCGTTTTTAAAAGGACAAACATTAATTTGAATCAAATAATCGACATTACCAACACAAGCAATAAAGGAGTAACAGACGAGGTCACTAATGCTTTAGGGACAACAGAAACCAGCAAGTCGGTAAACTATTTCAATTTCAAACATATTTTCACATCGTTGACAGCAATTTTCCCATACCTGTGGATGGAATTTTAGGCAGAGATTTTTTAACAAAATATTATTCTGTTATAGATTATCTTGACTGGACTTTGGCACTTAGAACTAAACAAAGCGAAGTTGTTGTTGATATTACCAGTTGCCAAAATTTATAGTTCCATTGGGGACGTGAAATTTTATCATCTTTTTAATATTTCTACGGCTATAAGATGCAAGTTTCACAAGGATAGGGCTCCCGGTCAGATCCTTGTTGATTTCCACAAATTTGGAAGATACAGTGGTGAATGGCCAATGAGCCTGTTTCCTGTGTCGCTTCTTCTTCACATTATTTTGTAGTTTTCTGGATTCAACACCAACCTAACTTTTTCTTGTTGGTGTTTACTATGTTTTGTGAAATTTCGGCTCTGGTACTATCAGCTTGATGCTAGATGGCGCCACTGGTTGGTTTCTCGAAGTGCAAGTTACACTATTATAAGTGCTACCGTTTCCGTTTGAGTCGTTCGGGAAGGTTGTGGCTGCCTTGATGAACCTAATAAGGGGAAACAGCTGTCGTAGTCTACCTTCTCGAACGATTCAAATATGAAAACACCGGCACATCCATTAGAACTTGGATGTTGGTATGATATTACCAGTTGCCAAAATTTATAGTCCCATAAAGCCGCTAACTTTCTTTCTGTAAAAATCTATTGGGGACGTGAAATTTTATCATCTTTTTAATATTTCTACGGCTATAAGATGCAAGGTTTTTTTTGCCTTGTAAGCATTTTTGACATCCTTCACTTAAAAAAAGTAATTTCAAAATTCAAAATCGGAAAAAAATTGGGAAAATGAAAACAAATTGGTAAAGCAAAATTTGGAAAAAAATTTGTTAACGAGCCGAGACGGTAAACGGTTTTTTAAAAACTATTTTATTTACACACACAAATTACAGTTATAAAATGGACAGAGTAACGAGCAGCAAGACAGCAGCTATCAACTGATTTTTTAGTACAGTACTCATCTACTTATATACTAGTGTTGACAAAGACCTGAGCTCTTAGCTGCAGATGTAGCTTCTGGAAATGGCTAGGCAGAAAATATACTTGGTTTGATGACAATGCAAACCTTGAAGTTTAAGAAGAAAATAATAGGCTTTGTTTGAAGTAGACGTTGAATGAGCAGAAATATGATATAAGTTAATAGAAATATGAAACATTGTATGGAGGTGACTTTAAGAGAGAACAAAGGGTGCCTTGAAGAGGCCTAATATAACATACGTTTTTCAGAGCTATTTATTACATGGAATTCATCTTTCATCGCGATGTCATTCAACTCTAATAGGAGAACTGCTGTACTTTGTGAAAACACTGACCTAGATATTCCTTTGATTTTTACTACATTATTTGTAAAAACAATTAAAGGTTTTGTTTGTAAACATTTTTTAAAATAATCCTTAGAGATGCGCCGCTTTCCAACAAACATGTTATATTATTTGAAATTAACCAAGTTTAAACCATTTAACTCAAAAACCTAGACCTACATTTTTATAATTTTTTGCGCGAAAAAAAAAACAATCCTGGGGTTATTTTGTGCCGAGTCCTCTCCTGAATTGCCTCCTTTATATCGGTAATTTGAATTCTTTCCTCGGCTATTACCTCTTAGTCTATCTTGGAAAGTATGTTATTTGGAGTGGAGGATTGCGTAGAACTGAAATTATTTGTATTACGTTCTGAAATGTTTTGAGAGCTACACTGAAAATGCTATTATTTCGTGAGCTTCTGCCAATGTGTCGTTAGCACTGTCTATATTATGACATTTGAGCTTGATTATGTGCGTAATAATTTTTTAGTAAGGTCCTCATCTTGTGCTCCACGAATAGTACCACAAAGATTAGTTCTAAGCTCGCTATTTTGTAGTCTATTCGCAAAAGCTTTTTTATAGCCAACTGACTATGTTAAATAATAGGTTATTATATCGGTAATTTTTTTTTCCGCGGCTATCCCAGAAAGTATAGTAGGGAATCTATAGTTATTTGGAGTGGAGGATTGCGTAGAACTGAAATTATTCGTATTACGTTCTGAACTGTTTTGAGAGACACACTTAAAACTCTACTATTTCAAGAGCTTCTGCCAATGTGTCGTTAGCACTGTCGTCCACGCATGTATTATGACACTTTAGCTTGATTAAATGCGTAATATTTTTTTAGAAAGGTCCTCATCTTGTGCTCCACGAATAGTACCACAGAGATTAGTTATAAGCTCGCTATTTTGTAGTCTATTCGAAAAAGCATTTAAAGCCAATTTTTAATTTATGGAACTTATAGTATATTTACGGCCTTTTCACCGCCTTTCTCTTGAGTAAGAGTTAAATGTACCATCCACTCCTCTATAGATTTTTCGAAATCCTCCAAAGATTTTCCACTTTGTTTCACACTATTTAGCTTAATAGATAATGATGCGTTCAACGGAGTCTTTTTCTAAATTCCTGTACACTACGTGTAACTCTTCTAACAGATGTCTGAAGTCAGTGAGAGCAGCGGAAACCACGCATTGGACTTCTCCGGCGGTGCGAACCAAGCGGCCTCTTGCCTTAAATCACTTAGTCTGTTCCCTCGATGCTGACTACGGAGGTGGCAGTCAGTTAAAGCTCCCTGTTGGAACCACTCTTCGGCCATCGGTTCAATTGAGTCGTCTGGGTATGGAAGTTGGGGCTTGAAAGTATATTTCCCATACGACCTCTCTGCTCCGGGAGATTACCTTGCGGATCTTCGTTTCCAGTCGTTTTTACATTTTTTGACGAGGTAATTTTTGACAATAATTACCTCCAAAATTTGGGCAGAATTTCCTTTCCTGTCTATGTAGAGGCTTTATTAGACGGACTAGGTTCGTAACTAAAATATGTTTCGTGTTTAATGAGCTGAATTCAAATCATTACTATATATAAAATTTATCGATGATACCTAAAGCCATAGCCGGAGTATCGTTCGGCTATGCTAAAACTAAACTTATAGCTAACTCGGCGATTTGCTAATTAGCCGACGAAAGCCAGGAAGAAGTTCACTCACGTTTATAAATGATAAATCCTCTCTGAAACCTAACTGGCATATGAATTAAAGTGGTTTTATTTTCTGGTCTTATTTTTCACAGGATAAATCATAAAAAATGCCGAAAAAGCGTTTTTTGGAATAGAAACGTGAAACTGCATTTTTGGCTTACCTTTCAATTCTAAATAACTTTTCGTAATACATGTTATCTCTAAAATTCAAAATAAGGGTACTTTACTCTTGAGCCTTTTTGATATTTTCGAACCTCCCCCGTATACGAAATAAGATATTAAAATTTTGAAAACCGCGTTTTGAGTTTTCGGGAATGCACAACCTTTTATCAAGAATATAATTTTTTGATAAATGTAAAATAAAAACATCCCATATGGTGCGTACTTTCTGCCAGTCACTGTGATTTCTAATGTTTACATTACTTACTATAATATATTAAAAGTAGCCAATAGCTTGCGTAAGTTTTGTTTTCTTTAGTTTTATGTATACCTAATTGGCCGGTGAGGTGTGTGTTTATAGGAGAAAAAGTCTTATTTTGAGGAGAAATGCCATTTTCATATGTTCTCACAGTTATATGAGACCTTGTATGTATTTGCAGGTTGGTAAGAGAACCGTGTACCTAATAATTAAGAACTACAAAGAGCAGCGTACTCTCTCTGATCCGAAACGCAAAAGAAATCGTTCAAAAATTGTCGATAGTGGACGATTCTGATCAACATGCCGTAAGAAAGGTGCATGAATTCTTTTTCAAAAACGAAATACCGACAATTGATAAGGTTCTACAAGTAGTCAATACAGATGAAAACTTGCCCACTTTCAAAATAAGTACTTTTTATAAACTTTTAAAAAAATTGAAGTTTGCATGTGCACGCCGGGAAAGGAATAGTATGTTAGTAGATAGGGATGAAATAGTAGTGTGGAGAAGAGAATATTTGAAGTCCATTAAATTATATAGAGAACAAGGAAGAACGATTTATTATTCAGATGAAACATGACTGGTCATACAAAACAAAAAAATTGGAGAGATACACTGTTACTTCTCACCGGCAAGCTTTTTTATCTGGCCTATCCACCGGCTTGAAGAATCCCTCAGGAAAAGGCAAAAGGCTGATCATTTGCCATATCGGTAGTGACAAGGGATTTGTGCCAGGCGGGTTATGGATGTTTGAGTCCAAAAAATCTGGGGACTACCACGAAGAAATGAATGGAGAGGTATTCGAAAACTGGTTTTCGAAAATTCTGCCCAAACTTGAAGACAGCTCTGTAATAGTGCTTGATAATGCATCTTATCATTCTCGAAAGGTTGAAAAAATCCCTATTGAAAGTTGGTTGCGGAGAAACAATATATCTTTTGAAGAGGATATGTTAAAGGCTGAGCTATTGTCAAAAGTAAAATTAGAAATGCAACAAGACGATATTAAGACTTCCACCTTACCATTGTGAGCTCAAACCTATCGAACTGATTTGGGCCGATATAAAAAAATTTTTTGCCTCTCACAATACCACTTTTAAATATGCTGATATGAAACACGTTTTTTACAGAGAGAATTGACAATATTATTGAAAAGAGAACCTATTCTTATACATATAAATAATAGTAGTACATCAGACTCTTCCGTAAAAATTAAATCCTGAGTTTATTTTCAGAAATGTTACTTCTTAATTAAATATAATTTCTAAGTATTATTTTTATTTTCATTTTTCATTTTTAAACAAGTAATACGTAAATAATGGTACTCTCAAAAGTAATCCAATAAAAGATTACTATTTTGGTGCAAACTTTGAAACATTGTAAATAAATACTTCTATATATTTCTCCTGTTAGTAACACAGCATTTCCTGTAAATTTATTTTGCTACTTAATTTAAATTGTTTAGAATTACAAGCGCGATTTGGAATCTCATATTAGTCCGACCCTGGTAATCGATCGCAATGCGGTCATGTGACTTTGTTTATATCTACTGCCGCTGTAACTTGGATAGACTATAGGCATTGTCACTGACGAAGAATACTCCTATGAATTGTTTCAGTTTTCGTCCAGATTTTGTTTAAATTGGGAATGAATGATTTTGCGGTGTTTTGACAATTTATTACATAAAAAATTTAAAATAAGTAAAGCGCGCTTTTGCACAATTTTAGGCTTCTTCAGCCTAAAAGATTATATAATTTCATTTTCAAGATACAAGGTGTTGAAATTGATGACATTTCGACATCATTCAAAATTAAATTTATTAACTCCAAAAACCACAAAAGGGAACCCTAACTAACCCAAACTCTACTTACGCCTGTAGAATTTGCAACGCATTGAACAATTTCATCAATAAGCGAAGTGGGGTGTTCATTATTTTCTTTTCGGTACACATTGAGAATTATCTCTTTTTCTTGTCTACTTAAATGCCCCCTTTTACTTCTTTTTCTGGGTGGGCTATATACATTTTCATCTACACTTTCCGTCCCTGAAGTGTCTGACATAGTAAAAAAAAATTTCCTGCTCCCTTCTTAGTAAGTACACTTTATATATAGGTATATATTCGCCAGCACGCCCGAAAGCGTCAGTGAAATAAATTTGCAAGCTTGCTAGGTACAAAAAGTATTGCCTATAATATCAACCATGCAACTATTACGCAACAAGGACCTTAAAACCATTAATAAATTATATGTAGCAACTCGAAACTTGCGTCAAATTTAAAGTGTTTCACATCGATTGTTTTATAAAGTGGTTTTGATAAAAAAGAACACGAATTATGCCAAAGAAAAATAATAATATGAGTATATTTTTCAGTGCAAATAATGTGGCTAATAGCAAAGTCAAGATAAGTAGCGAGCTTAGCGCTGGGTTAAGAGCATCTGAATAGTAAACCGTAAATCACCGGTTCGAGTCCCACACAAAGCCCGAGTTTTTTTTATTTTTTTATATTATCGCTGCATTATACTTCTGATATTTATTACTGATTTTAATTTTTAGTAATTGAGCAGTAGTTATTTTGAATACTACTACTACATAGCGTTTAATTCAAATTACTTATAATATGAACTTGTCGGAAGCCGGAAAAATTTAATACATTCCACGATTTGTAAGTTCTTTTTTGGCCTCGGAGGTTTTTAAGGACCGAGGCAACGCTGATGTTGCCTCGGTACTTAAACAACCTCCTCAGCCAAAAAAGTGCACTCACGCATCTTGCCCCGCATCTTGCAATGTAAATAATTATAAATCAATACTTGCCGCCTAAACACTTTTTTTTTTACGACGGCCAGACCAATAAGAGAATAGGTCACGTATTAGCCAATGTTTTAATTCACTGCCTCTGTAACTTGGATATAGTATAACAAGTATATTTATGAAGACTACAATCAAGGTGGCAATCAAGGCAACGATTTTGACTTTCATTGTTGGCAAATCCGGTACAATACATTAGTATATCAGATGAATACTTTAAAACCCGACACGCCAAATGTCATCACCCTAACAAACATTTCTGAAAAAAATAACATGCTAGTAACACTGTAACATTGAAAGTGGAAAGGCTCAATTAAGCCTGGAGAGGATAACTTTACTATACTGACAAAACGTGCCAAGCTCATATAATAGCAGACAGGTATGAAATTATTATACAGGGTGATTCAGTTTTATTCTGCGACACTTCAACAGGTGATAAAAAAAACAAAAAAATACTGCACTTTCTTCTATAAACTATATCATTTTAAGGCCTTATAAGAAAGTTACAGGGTGTTAAAGTTGTAAGAAATATGTGGAATTTATTGAATATTTACCGAACTAGTTGAGATATTTAAGTCATATTTGGTACACGTTATAACGGCATGGGTTAGCATAAAACCTGTTAAAATCAAACACCTTGAACAACCAGTGGCGTAGAAGTAGGTAATTAGTATATTTGTTTTTAGAAAAAAAAGAACCACCTTGTATAGCAATAAAATATATTCAATTTCTTATGTAAATTTTAATTTTAAACAAAAATGCCCTCCTGGTAATTTTTTGTATGTGTCATGGTATCGTGGCAAATTTGATTTTTTGTATTATTTCGGGGTATTTCTGAAAAATTATCTAAAAAATTTGCTCCATAAGTATCACTTAAAGTGGAAATAATGTGTTTGCTACTTGAAATAAAGTAACTTTTTCCAATAAACTTACCTATTTAAGGCAATACTTTTGAAGATACAGGGTCTAATACATTTAAGGAAGATATACCTACAATTAATGTTACGCTCTGTATCTTGAAAAGTAAAACCTTGAATGGGTAAGTTTATCGGGAAAAGTTACTGTATTTAAGGTAAGAAACACATTTTTTCTGCTTTGAGTGTTACTTATGGAGCGAAGTTTTAAGTTAATTTTTCAGAAGTACCCCGAAATAATACGAAAAAATCAAATTTGCTATGAAACACATATGAAAAAATGCTAAGAGAACGTTTTTGTTTTTGTTTTTGTAAAATTTACATAAGAAATTGAATACATTTTGTTGCTATACAAGGTGGTTCACTTTTTTTCCAAAAACAATTATAATAATTTGTTTGATATTAACCAGGTTTTATGCTAACCCATGCCGTTATAACGTGTACCAAATATGACTTAAATATCTCAACTATTAAATATTCAATAAATTCCACATATTTTTTACAATTTTAACACCCTGTAACTTTTTTATGAGGCCTTAAAATGATATAGTTTATAGAAGAAATTGCGGTTATTTTTTGGATTTCTATCACCTGTTGAAGTGTCGCAGAATAAAACTGAATCACCCTGTATATCTATCAAAAAGGTGAGCTAAATGATACTACCATTCCAGGGTTGTTATGAACGACGATGTATAAAATAATGGTTATTGTCTACTCCCAATTAGTCCAGTCTATACTACGTTAATCAATATTTATGTACCAATATTGACGCTGAGCTCAAGGCTTGACATATATGATAGAAGTAATGCAAACGAGGGGATGCTGGGGGCCACAATCTGCCTTAATTCGGAATATCCGTGCGGTTATTGACATAACTCGACCTCGGCATCGAGGAGGGGACGCTAAAATCCCTCGACGTAAGGGTTAATATGAACTCATTCGCAGTTGCCGACTAATTATTTCGGTTGGAAAATCATAATCTGCACATATAATGGCCAGCTCCCACGCACGTACAAACTTATTCTTGAAATACAATATTATCATATATTTGTATATATGTATTTGCGGTTATCACAGCTTACATTTATTTCATAATAAAAAAGGTATATTTTTCCGGCCTCTGTGGCGACATTTGTAGCGTCGCAAACTATTTGACTCTCATGTTTTTCTGCATGCTTATGCTTATGCCACAGAGTGCTTATGCCTTTA
Source organism: Pseudeuparius sepicola (assembly GCA_963920635.1). Classification (NCBI taxonomy): domain Eukaryota; kingdom Metazoa; phylum Arthropoda; class Insecta; order Coleoptera; family Anthribidae; genus Pseudeuparius; species Pseudeuparius sepicola. The sequence goes on from OY987305.1 coordinate 29,481,253, forward strand.
GAGGAAAACACCGCTAATGACCAAGCGCTGGGCAAAATGCAGATTCACGGTATTGCTCCTTAGTTGATTTATTTGTGTGGTCTACTAATTGTGCTACTCACACTGGTATTACTACGGTTTTCTAGTGTTTTCCGTGCAAATGTCAATGAAACCTACATAATAGTAATGGCCACGCCTCCCTGCAGAAGCATATGGTTGCAAGTACTTCTACTTTGGAGTATTGTGACGATGAGAATTATTATTATTTATATTACTTATTAATTTATATTGTTCAGCTACAATTATTGTAGCTGACTACAGCTACTATTATACAGGAATCCCAGAAGTAAGTGCTAAAATTTAAACCACGTGTCTAACTCATCAGAAGCAACTTAATTGACTTATGTAATAACATAAAAATCAATAATAAAAAAGCAAAAGGAATATATATAGGGACGAATTCAAATTCCGGTTTACCTGTGTCAAAATAATAATATCTGTGATAAACTAATTAAAAAAGGATCAAAATGATGCGACAACTCAATGCCACAGTTTTGACATAACGAAACTATCAGAGTTGTTATTCAATGACAACTGTTGTAGTTTCCGCAAGAGCCCAGTGATAAAAACTTTTGATACATTGTGGTCTAAAGCTTGTCTAATGCACTAGTCAGAATAATTTCTCACTTACAACAATACGATTGGGCCGTTGTTTGCCGATATCAGGAGGATGTCCCTTTTCTCGAAGTGCTTGTACAACAGGAACAAATAATGTGCGATTTCATTTTTAATTGGGGTTTTCCGCCACAGGAACTGAAACTAAAGGACAACTTTTCAAGTTGCCAGGAAAACCACTGTTCGCTAAGCACAGGGTCGTCCGGTCGCCACACCTGCGCCACAACAAGATGCAGCAGCGCTGCCGCCGCATCAGATGATACGGTTCTATTTATTTATTTATTTATTTATTGCCCAACAGAAAAATCCATTTACAGGACAACATACAAAGTTAAATATAAAGGGAACATAGTACCACAGAAAAAATAAAGAAAACTGTTTATAAAGTAAGCACAGCTCAATCAATATAATCAACAAAGTATAGGGAGCCCCACGCAGGGTATCTACCCTGTACAGTACAATTATCAGCGGACTAATACTAATACTACCCAACACATAACGTGAAATTATGAAAAGCACTCAATGGCACACCTCAAAAAGGAAGGCTTGGAGCAATCAAACAGATCACATTCATCAGGCATCATATTAAGGACATTGGATGTAAAATAAATTGGCGACTTAAGCATTATATTAGTACGAGCATAGGGAACGTAAAATGTAGATGTTAGCCGTGAATTAGGTCTTGGTACTCGTATGTTTAGTCTAGAGAGAAAAAAAGGAGAATCTATATTGTTACGAATACAGTTATATAAAAAGGAAACACCAGAAACGGATCGGCAAACTCTCAATGAACACACATTAAATTCATTAAGAAGTGCCTGATGGTCATATCCACGAGGAGGGTACATGCCATGAGTTTTATAATAAAGAAATTTAAGAAATTTTCTTTGAACATACTCTAATTGCTTTTCATGGGTTTCATAAATTGGATGCCAAATAACTTCTGCCGAATTAGTGTGACATCTCCAATTATTGTAACCGATCTATTGTGTCCGTTCGGTTAAAAAACGGGTCAAAAACTCATCCGGTGAAACGGGAAGAAAACTGCACGGTGAAATACTGCTCTAAATAATATTTCAACTTCAGAATGTTACATTCATAAAAAAAAATTATTTAATTGAGAGTGAGAAGGCAAAGAGAATTCTGTATCACAACCCCCGTGTTTTTCTCCATGCGACCAAAAATTGTGAAAAGTGGATAAGTCACGCCCGAGGTTACGTGACGCCACGTCACCTTTAGGTGACGCCCAGTGGACCCCTAAATCCTGAGTTCTGACTCAGCCCCAACTCCAACGACGGGGGTGGGGCTTAATGCGGCCAGCACTACAGTGGCGGGGGGTGGGGCAACCCCAGTCCAACGGCTTGGTTGGAGAGAGTGAGAGCAAATTCCCATCTCATACAATTGAGTTCAAAATGCCCTAAATCATAAAAAAAAATTTGGCTTCAAGAAATTCGAAAGCGTTCAAAATATGGAGGTGGGAGAAAACTGGAGGGGCATTTGACAAATTCGGAAGCTTTGAAATGTGCAATTATGTTGTACGAAGTTAATACGAAAATAATACAGAATAATATTTCCTACAAATCTTGGGGGATAAAAAAGAGGCTCCCGATTTCGTTCAAAAGAGGCATCGTTCAAAGGTAGAGAAGTCTCGGAAAAACCTTAAACGATAGTCAGTAACGCCGCTGGATTCTCGCTGAAAGTGCTTAGGGGGGAGGTCTTTCCCCTTCCTACGGGAACAATGTTAGAGTGGAGGGGAAATTGGGCGATGTTGTCCATTTAGAGTGGAATAAAAATTAGATGGTACCTTTGAAAATTATTCCTGTTGATAAGTTTGCTATCTCATGAACTGGTTATTGCTTTCTTCATGGGCGCACAAAAATAATTTAACAAACACATAACGTTTTATCACTTTGCAGATATTTTAAGTACCTAGGCAGCGGAAATTTAAAGAATGCTAGTAAAATTAACTTTTACCGGGACTTACAATCACGAAAATAAGGACAAACTCGTAAAGTATTGTTTTATTTCGGCAGCTATGCCTTGAGTTTTTATTAGTAAATAATAATCGCAGGCTTTGTTCATATGCTGATAAAAAGGCAGACATAAGTACGCGTCGTGTATGTCATCATTGAATTTAAAACAAGCCGTCACAAAAGAATTACAATGAGCAACAACTTCTTATCAAACGTAAACTCCTATCGGAGTATCTTCTTATTTGAATAGTTACGCTTCGATAAATTATTAGAAAAAATATTTTTTTACGGGTGGGATTTGTTCAAACGCCGATAGACCTTTGGCCTACAACACGTTTATTAGTAGTAGCACTGGTCAAAACGGCCGCACTTTTTCACATTAGGAATAGCACTTTTGGTCTTAAAACGAATGTGGCATTTCAAACTACTGCGATAAATACTTTACTTTTACTTGGACGAACCGTGTAGAACACCGACTCGCTGACCAGCTGACAGCAGCTGACGGCGCTGACCCAAAGGCGACTGCGCCGCCTCCAAAACAATGTAGCCGTTGCCACTCTAGGATAAAAACTGTCCCAGGCGCAGACATAATATTTTCCTTAAAAATCCTGCCAACTTGAAATTATATTCCAATCCAATTAGTTTTAATTAAAATAAATTACTTTTTTACAGTTTTTCACTATTATAGCGGCAATTTTGCTAGTACCGGACTGGCAAAACGAAAAGCAGCCACATTCTGGTGTAAAAGGTCGTCAATTTGTCGTCACATTACGTGGCAGTTGTAATAATAGTAAGCAACCCATAATACTAAACAGCTTAACTGAAAGTTTGACAGGTAGCAGTAAACATTTTTCTACGGTTGTTTCATTGTCTCACCGTCCAAAGCCTACTTGTTAAAAGGGCGCGCTTCCAAGCTTCCAGTTATACGTGAAATCATAAAAGCTCTTCGCAATTGATAACTACTTAAGTAAATCATTAAGTATTATATATTTTTGGAAGGGTAATTTTTTGCTCTATTAAAAATGCAAGAATATACAGGGTGTTCCATTTAAAAAATAATTTTCTTCATCGGTAGTGATTTAGAAATATTTTCACAGAAACACAAAATTTTCAACCTGAAAAAAGTTACGGCCACTTTTCGAAAACTCACGTTTTCGAATAACGCCCTGTAACTCAAGAACGGTGACAGATATCGATTTGCAGTTTTCGCTATTAAGTTTATCGTAAAAAAATGAGCCTCAGATATCGATATCAGTTTTCGCCTATCTCCTTTAAAAATAGGAGTTTCCCTTTAAAAGTGTCCAATTTGGCCCACCCTACACAGTGATCCACATAACATTTTTCCACCCTCTTAACTTCTTTATTTTTTAAAACGTTTCCGGATCAAATTCAAATTTAAATTCACTTTATTCATCACAAAAAATCATTGCATTTATAGGACTAGTCAAAATAAGTAGGATCATGGTAATTTACAATTACAGAAACTCCTGAACTATGTAGAAGGCTCTATTTGCCAAAAAGGTATACAGACTCTTTTTAAACTTAAGTAATGTGATTGTGTGCCCATGTATGCTTGTATATTTATTCGAACAACAGACAATCGAGAATATGTCTGGTGGTCAGGCATACGCCTCGTGTTATGTGAATGAATAAAGCTATTCCTATTAAATAAGGACTCATTTCTCTTAATATACCAAATCAACTCATCACCATACAAGAGTCAAAACTGAAAGCTCAATGAAAAGATCCCGGCTCCGCATCAAAAGGTGTACTCCCATCAAGCACCGAACAATACTCTTTTGAGCAATAAAAACCCCTGCAGCGTGTGGGGAATTCCCCCAAAATATCAATACGTACGAGATAAGTGACTGCACAAGATCAAAATACACCGCCTGAGCACACCCATCGACACGATGCCACGAATCTGACGCACCTAGAAAGAGACCGTTCTCAGCCTCGACACAAGAGATTGAATCTGAGATACTCCCAAGTTAATTTTTGATCTATCTGAATTCCCAAGACCCTTATACAATGAACCCAGGCAATAGACCGACCACCCAATTTTATCAATGGACAAATTCATATTAACATTCTTTGGCAAAAAAAATCATACAGTTAGTTTTAGATGAGTTCGACAATAAACCATTATCACTGCACCACCTTTGAAATTGACCTGCTGAGTGATATTTGTTTTGTGAATAATGTCTGACCAGCCAGCCGCTGATATGACGAAGCATGTATCATCCGAATATATTATTGATATATCGGGAGTAGTGCATGCATACTGACAGTCATCCATAAAGATGATGAAAAATAGAGGACCAAGTGTTGACCCCCTGAGGTACTCCCATTTTAACTGATCTTATTTCTGATTCAATAAAATTGATAACCATTACCTGCTTCCTGTTTTTGAGATATGAGGCTGCCCAGTCATTGGCCACTCCTCTAACACCACTACAATAAAGCTTTTCTATAAGCAGGTCATGGTTAACTACATCAAACGCCCTACTCAAGTCAAACAACAATGCCATTGAGTGCTCTTTTTTATTCAGAGCATCGTATACATACTCGCCGCCGACTGCACTAGATGTTGGCCTTTGCAGCCTAAATCCATGCTGAGAAGGGCCGAGAAGCCCGTTAGACTCCATGAAAGTACTCAAACGATCATGAAAGCATGTGTTAAAGATTTTGGCAAACTGACTTTGAATTGAAATATTCCGATAATTCTTCAAAAGACGTTCCACTCTTAAAAGACTTATTAATTAAATATGATAGTGGAATGCTGATTGACCCTCTCAGAGCTTTTAACACTAAACAACAAACTCCGTCAATACCTGCAGCTGGTTTCGATATAGTCTTTACAATTACTCTCTGAACCTCCTGAGGAGTTGTAGGGGTCAGAAAGAGAGAAGTCGCTGTAGATGGCCTATGTATTATGTTGTCATATTTAGGCACTGGGCAAGAGAAATTCAAAAAGAAATCATTAAACGAATCACAAATATTTTTTTGCACCCGTGATGGCATGACCATCTGACCTGATTTCATTTGGTATACGTTGCCCAATTTTGCCTCTGTTTTCATTTATTATTACATTTTTTGCATTAATCTGGCGATTATCATTATAAGTTGATTTGGCTACTACAACCATTTCCCTGTACAATTTCCTTAAGTTAACATATCTATTTTTAATTACAGGATTATCAGTTGTTTTATTTATCTTGTGGAGTTCACACATAGTCACATGCATATCTTTAAGTTCACGAGTAAACCAAGGCTTTCTGTTACACCTCCTTCCCAACTTCCTAAACCTAAATACATCATTAAAATGATTCATTAAACAGAATAAAAATGCTGAAACTTATCATTGCAATCAACAAGGAAATGCAGACTATCCCAATCCTCTCCACAAATGCAGAGCTCGAACTTCCTCACACCCAAATATGGCTCCGGCGGCAGAGACACAGGTAGACAAAACTCGCACACCTGATACGAATGATCAATTGAGCATAAGAAAAAAATATGGAAATAGTGCCTCTATAACGTTCGTAATCATTTTGAACCCACTCCGAACCAAGGAGACACCGGGTTGGTGATGTATGACGCTGAAATATTTTCAAAGGTAAAAGCAAGTGGCGACGTGCACCGCATTCCAACCTTCGACGACTCGATTCAACGATTAGTATACCAAACATGTTAGATACCCATTTGCTGAATCTTTTCTCAATAGAGAAATTTGAACATATAAAAAGACATTATGAACAATAATTGTGAACATATAAAAATACCAATTGTACATGTACAGGGTGGCTCACTATAAATTGGCACCCTCATTAACTTGTTAACAAACGCCAAGCGCTGACGGATATGGGCCTATCGTCTGCGAGAGAAGCCTCCGATCGAAAAAGCCGTTCGGCCGTTTGGGCATCTTTTCCATTTTTTTTTCGCGATTTGGCGAGGCCCCCGACAACGTACTGTATACGTCGAGGCAGCGGCGCACGCGCGATATTAGGAAACAAAATGGTGTAATCGACTGTAAAATCTCGTAGAATATTTTAGAAAACAGCACAGGAGACCAACTATTTGGAGATTGCCTATGGAAAATCAAGACCTAGGTTAAAAGGAACTTATGGCTGTGCCCTTGCTCCTGTAGTCATCTGCCCCGTTCCGTTTTATTAACAGGAAGAACGGAAAACAGTCGTATAGAAAGATATGGCCAGTATTTTTAGATGCGATTTGCTTCATCTTAAGATTTTTAGATACTCTGGGACCTTTGCTGCCGTCTAATATCCTGCGAAGCGAAGAAAATCCACCGTTAAAAGAGTATATGCGGGAGGCCGAGGAGTTTATTAATTTGCCGTTTATAATTAATCGATATTTGTGCCAAGGAAAGGGTTTCTTCGGAAATGCACTTTTACATAGGTTTTGGCAAGTCTAACACGATGGAAAACTTTGTCGAACGTAGGTATTTCTATATATTTATGCTCTTGCCATTTAAAGCACATTATTATATATCTCGAACCTGTTTCTGTCGATATAAGTTATGTTACTTTAAATTTCTGCTTAATTGTCGCAGAGTTGTAGCTGAATGCATATATTTTGTTTCAGGTATGAAGCAGACTCGCTCTAGCACTCTTCTCGATTTGGTAGCCTTCGCTTAGACCAACAGGTCAAAAATATAGGTTATCTACATTTCAGTCCGCATTATTATAAAATAAATTAGAAAAAATATATATATTAAGACCTGAAAGTCTTTACATTTTTTTAAGGTAAGAGCCACGGTGGTGACGTTCGTAGCGTTGCAAACTATTTGGACTGCATGTTTTTCTGTCGTCGATCGACCTTGAAATTGATATTATTATCTCTCATTAAGATGACCTGGATAAAAGCATAGTCTTCGTTAAAATAATTTGTTATTTCCTGTCTAGCTCATACACGGTGTCACGGAAACAATGGTCACGGGAGATCAACTAGAAGGAAGGTTTTTGGCAAGTGTAACACGATGAAAAACTTTGTCGTAAGTATTTCGAATCAAGCTGGTGACTGAGGCCACGTAATGCTGTGCATAGAGAGGTATCATATAGACGGCCACCTATGTTGTGTGCAATATAGTCGCAGCGTGCCCACTCGCTAGAGCTGTCACTGCGGACAGCGGAACTTTTATGTGCAGGCTGACGTCATTATAGCTTATAGTATCATGATTCGGATATACAACTTTTATACTCGTTTTGCTTGTCATACGATACAAATAATATTAAAAAGTTTAGTAAAATCTGATGTTTTATTTTAATTTCAATTATTCTTCGACAGTCCAAAAAACAAAGTTGTTTTTGAGTTAACATTCAAAGTTTCGGTCTTTTAATACTACAGGTAGATATTTATGAGTTGCGAAAGTTGATTATAAACCTGTGGCGAAAATCCCAATTAAAATGAAATAAAAATTCACCTGTTTTGGGAAATCCAACGCCGTCGCAAAGAGAAATATTTCATACTGTACCTCCTATACGATGAAATTACGAAGAATAAATGTTTCACTTCCACATCACCATGTCAGTGGATGTATTGTTTGGCAAAAAAGTAAAAATTTCTTGATTGTAGACTTCCGCAGGCTGAATCTAAGGTTTCTCTGGTTCTTCCGGATACATCCTGCATTGCTGGTGCTGTTTGAGCCAAGCTTTCGTCCAAGGTTACACGGGACATCCTCATGGCATGATGATGTGAATGAGACCAGTCTCAGTTACATCGTCATGCCCTGACAAAAATTTAACCAGAAACGATTTTGAGCCTCACCGGTAACCCTTGTAAATTTTAAGGGAAGCATTTTTGCATCTATGTAAGTGTAGTTAAATCGCCATATTTTTATGTCAAGAACCTAAAGTTAATAAGTTGGCCTCTGGCCTTCCGAGCAATTTATAGTACAGGAGCATAATGTATTCCGTGGGCCCTTTTGTGAAGGGAAGTTGCGACTATATGGAATCTCTTTATTATATGCTACATAATGCTGTAGTACCGGGTGTTTACCTTCGAGTTGCGCTGTTTGGTTTTTATGACGTCATAAATCCAATATGGCTGCCATACAAGACATTTATTCCTCCCATCTAGAATAACTCCTTCCAGGGGGCTCATACGCAAAATGTGCATAGAAAATTTTCTATTTTGCAAGAGCAGACGAACAAATTTAGTAATTATAAATTTTTCCATATCTTCTGCCGTTTACGAGTTATGATCCATTAATATGTCACCCATCGGTTTAGAACCACCGGTTATTTATTAAGGGTAAAAAAATAATGATTGTGCTGCTATTTACTCACCATAACTTTAATATTACACTTATATGCAACAAACATTACAAATAGAGTCATTACAATGGTATGCAACACACTTTAATAATACCTACAGGGTGTCCGGTTAATAATTGTCTAAATAGCAACTTACACATATTTCGGGCCAAAATATAACGATTGAGGCTAACATTCCTTAATAGTTAATAATTGTTTAAGAGATACAGAGCGTTGAAATTCATTTTTTGAAATTGAATTATGGTTACATCTCCCAAAATAATCAAGCTGCTGAACTGAAATTTGGATGTGTTGAGAAATGGTAGGATTTAGGGTTAAAACCAAATGGAAATTATATTAGTTCATTGCCAACGTTTCGGTATATTTTATAACCATCATCAGGGCTATACAAAGATATTACATATGTTAATAAGTTTCTTAAAAAATTAAAATATAGAAAAAAAACAAAAAACAAGGACAAAAAACAAGGTACAAATTGCAATGCTTATCCAACTAGCACTGTTGTACCCCAGAAGAAACCACATGCTTGTGCGGGGGAGGGAGGCAATTACCATTATTTTGTCTTCGTTGCCATTTGGGGCTAAGCTGAAGATGGCAATTTCTATGTACCTATCTCACAAACAACATTTCTATTAAGGTGTATTGTTCTCAATCGTTATATTTTGGTCCAAAATATGTGTAGTGTAGTTGCTATATATGGACAATTATTAACCGGACACCCTGTAGGTATTATTCAAATGTGTTTCATACCATTGTAATGACTCTACTACTTGTAATGCTTGTTGCATTTAATTGTAATATTAAAAGTTATTGTGAGTAAATAGCAGCACAATAAGTATTTTTTCACCCTTAATAAATAACCGATGGTTTTAAACCGATGGTGACATACAGTGCCCGCCAAAAAGGTGGAACCATATGTGATTTATTTTTTATTTTTGGGCTAAGATGAAACTACTCTGGGGCAATCATCTCTGCTTTCAAAAATATTCGAAATGATATCATTAAACGTCGTGACGTCATTTGACATACCTGTCAAAAATGACATTTAATTAAATAAATTGCCAAAATACGCTTCATTTGTGATTTTATCGAAAAATGTTATTTGAAAAAGTTGCTTAGAATTTTATTTCACCCCTATGTGCCAATTCTCAGACAAAAATTCTGACAATGATACATTTTTGATTTTTGGAAAAAATATAAAAATTGCAACTTGTTAGTTTAGTTTTTCTTGAAACTAGAGGATTACGACCCAAAAAGGGTCCATAACTAAAAAATGTTATGTTTGGATGATTGGCAAACAATTCTAAAGTCAAATATGGCGCCAAAAAAATGAAATTTATTAGTTTTTATATTTTTTCAAAAAATCAAAAATTTATCAGTCAGAATTTTGGTCTGAAAATTGGCACATAGGGGTAAAATAAAATTCCAAGCAACTTTTTTAAATACCTTTTTTCAATAAAATCACAAATAAAGCGTCATTTGGCCATTTAAATGCCATTTTTGACAGTTATGTCAAATGACGTCACGGCGTTTAATGATTTCATTTCGAATCTTTTTGACAGCAGAGATGATCGCCGAGAGAAGTTTCATCTTAGCCCAAAAATAAAAAAAATCCCATATGGTTCCAACTTTTTGGCGGGCACTGTATATAACTCCTAAACGGTAGAAGATACGGACAAATTGATAAGAGCTAAATTTGTTTGTCTGCTCATGCAGATTAGAAAATGTTCTATGCACATTTTGCGTATGAGCCCTCTGGAAGGAGTTATTCTTGTATGGCAGCCATATTGGATTTATGACGTCATAAAAACCAAACAGAGCAACTCAAAGGTAAACACCCGGTACTACATCATTACGTAGCATATAATAAAGAGATTCCACATAGTTGCAACTTCCCTTCACAAGAGAACCCACGGAGTAGGTAAATGTGCATTATGCTCCTCAACTATTAGCTAATCGGGGCCTGCGCCTCCTCTTCGTTGGGTCGGAGCTTTTGCTTTGTCCGCCCAACTTGACCACTTGAACATTATCCGTACCACTTCACCTTCTTCTATCTTCTACCTATGCAGGCGGGAGTTATAAAAACAAAACTTCAAAGGATAAAACTCTTCTCGCTCAGGGGTGACAGCAATTAAATAATTAAACCAAAGTGGACCACTATACAGGGTGGCCCACCACGAACTGCATCGATCTATATATGGAAAACTAAAAGTAGGAAAATTCTGAAAATTTGGCACCTCACCAATGCCGATGGGCGCTGCTCAACTAAAATATTTTTGTCAATCTGGCACATCCGGTTATACCGGAAGTCGATATCAACTTTCTTATCTCAAATGGAACACCCTGTATATTATTGCATTGCATTGTCTAAATCCAACCGTTTTTGAGATATTTGCATTTTTCCGAAAAAAATTACAGATGCAGACCTAAAGTTAATTAGCAATTTATACGAGGAAACAGAAGCCCTGACCTAGTGATCTCTGCTGAGAAATAAATCCGTTCTTATACAGGGTGTTCACAAAATATGAATAAAAATTACATTTAAAAAGTGCTTAAATCTCGAAATTTTCAAATGGAAACCCCCTTTTTTCTTTACTGCGATCTTATTCACCACAAAAAATGATGGCAACTTTGTGTAAGGTTTCCTATTCCTAAATGCAGTAATGATTAATTAACGAAAAACCCACTTTTCGCCCATAAAATGCGGGGTTTGCTTAACGCTTGGAAAATCATATTAGCCGTGGACGTTGAAACGACAATCGCGGCTAAGGAAATGTCACTTGGTTTATAAATTATTGTCAACAATAATGCCAGCGCGCTTAAATTACACAAACGAAGATTATTTAAATTTGTTTATTATCTAGGGAGAATACATAATCTTCGTTTGTTTAAATTATTTTATTATTTATTTATTATTTATTTATTATTTATTTATTATTTATTTATTATTTATTTATTATTTATTTATTATTTATTTATTATTTATTTATTATTTATTTATTATTTATTTATTATTTATTTATTATTTATTTATTATTTATTTATTATTTATTTATTATTTATTTATTATTTATTATTTATTATTTATTTATTATTTATTATTTATTTATTATTTATTTATTTATTATTTATTATTTATTATTTATTATTTATTATTTATTATTTATTATTTATTATTTATTATTTATTATTTATTATTTATTATTTATTATTTATTATTTATTATTTATTATTTATTATTTATTATTTATTATTTATTATTTATTATTTATTATTTATTATTTATTATTTATTATTTATTATTTATTATTTATTATTTATTATTTATTATTTATTATTTATTATTTATTATTTATTATTTATTATTTATTATTTATTATTTATTATTTATTATTTATTATTTATTATTTATTATTTATTATTTATTATTTATTATTTATTATTTATTATTTATTATTTATTATTTATTATTTATTATTTATTATTTATTATTTATTATTTATTATTTATTATTTATTATTTATTATTTATTATTTATTATTTATTATTTATTATTTATTATTTATTATTTATTATTTATTATTTATTATTTATTATTTATTATTTATTATTTATTATTTATTATTTATTATTTATTATTTATTATTTATTATTTATTATTTATTATTTATTATTTATTATTTATTATTTATTATTTATTATTTATTATTTATTATTTATTATTTATTATTTATTATTTATTATTTATTATTTATTATTTATTATTTATTATTTATTATTTATTATTTATTATTTATTATTTATTATTTATTATTTATTATTTATTATTTATTATTTATTATTTATTATTTATTATTTATTATTTATTATTTATTATTTATTATTTATTATTTATTATTTATTATTTATTATTTATTATTTATTATTTATTATTTATTATTTATTATTTATTATTTATTATTTATTATTTATTATTTATTATTTATTATTTATTATTTATTATTTATTATTTATTATTTATTATTTATTATTTATTATTTATTATTTATTATTTATTATTTATTATTTATTATTTATTATTTATTATTTATTATTTATTATTTATTATTTATTATTTATTATTTATTATTTATTATTTATTATTTATTATTTATTATTTATTATTTATTATTTATTATTTATTATTTATTATTTATTATTTATTATTTATTATTTATTATTTATTATTTATTATTTATTATTTATTATTTATTATTTATTATTTATTATTTATTATTTATTATTTATTATTTATTATTTATTATTTATTATTTATTATTTATTATTTATTATTTATTATTTATTATTTATTATTTATTATTTATTATTTATTATTTATTATTTATTATTTATTATTTATTATTTATTATTTATTATTTATTATTTATTATTTATTATTTATTATTTATTATTTATTATTTATTATTTATTATTTATTATTTATTATTTATTATTTATTATTTATTTATTATTTATTTATTATTTAAATTTGTTTATTATCTACGGAGAATACATAATCTTCGTTTGTGTAATTTAAGCGCGCCGGCAGTATTGTTGACAATAATTTATAAACCAAGTGAGATTTCCTCAGCCGCGATTGTCTTTTCAACGGCTAATATGATTTTCCAAGAGTTAAGCAAATCCCGCATTTTATGGGCAAAAAGTGGCTTTTTCATAAATTAATCGAAAATTTCTGCATTTAGGTATAGGGAACCTTACACAAAGTTTTCATCATTTTTAGTGGTGAATAAAATCGCATTAAAAAAATTGGGGTTTCCATTTGAAAATTTCGAGATTTAAGCACATTTTGAATGTAATTTTTATTCATATTTTGTGAAGACCATGTATAAGAACGGATTTATTTCTCAGCAGAGATCGCTAGGGCAGGGCTTCTGTTACACGACGCCAAAAAATCGTTTTGAAATTTCGCGGTTTCCTCGTATAAATTAATTGCTAATTGACTTTAGGTCTGCACCTATAATTTTTTTCGGAAAAATGCAAATATCTCAAAAACGGTTGGATTTAGACATAGGACATGTTGCATGTTTTTGTTCCAAAATGATGCCTAGAATTTTCCTACTTTTACTTTTCCATATATAGATCGATGCAGTTCTTGGTGGGCCACCCTGTGACGAGAGAACGGAGCCGCCGCCGACCAGAAACAAGTTGAGTAGAGTCCCTAAAAATCCCCATGACAATGTACTTACTAACCTAGATAAACTTACAGGTGCGGTGGATCGAATACAGGCAATCGTTAACCTCGAAGAACTGATTTCTGCGCTGGAGGCCTTCGCCGACTTGCTGGAGGGGGCGAGCAGTAGGGGACCACTCGAAGTGGTGCAAGCCACCCTGTACTACACAAACAACCTTCTGCCGAAATTCAACATTCTGAGGAAATAATGGTGAGAGATAGAATAAGACTAACAGCTTGGAATGCCCAGACACTAACGGGAAAAAGACCTTTACTAAGACACTACCTTACCCAGACTAAGACAAATATAATAGGACTAACTGAGACCCAACTTACCCCGACCATGACACTAAAAATGAGAGGTTACGTGACATACAGGAGAGACAAAGAACAAGGACGAAGGGGAATAGCGGTGCTGGTGGATAAAGATCTACCACACACGCTATTGCCCTACACGAACAGCAGCATAGAGCACATATCCATTAAACTAGCCGACGGAGTGATTGTGTGTATGGCATACGCCACCTCCGGACGCAGAATGAGAGTGACTGAACGCGACTTTGACATACTACTTTGACAGGGACGTAGGGTACTACTGATAGGGGACCTAAATGCACGAAACCGGGAATGGAAAGGCGACTATACGAACCGTAACGGAACGATACTACATGAGCTTTCTGAGCGAGAAGGACTGGCGGTCATGCTCACTGACACTAACGGGAAAAAGACCTTTACTAAGACACTACCTTACCCAGACTAAGACAAATATAATAGGACTAACTGAGACCCAACTTACCCCGACCATGACACTAAAAGTGAGAGGTTACGTGACATACAGGAGAGACAAAGAACAAGGACGAAGGGGAATAGCGGTGCTGGTGGATAAAGATCTACCACACACGCTATTGCCCTATACGAACAGCAGCATAGAGCACATATCCATTAAACTAGCCGACGGAGTGATTGTGTGTATGGCATACGCCACCTCCGGACGCAGAATGAGAGTGACTGAACGCGACTTTGACATACTACTTTGACAGGGACGTAGGGTACTACTGATAGGGGACCTAAATGCACGAAACCGGGAATGGAAAGGCGACTATACGAACCGTAACGGAACGATAATACAAGAGCTTTCTGAGCGAGAAGGACTGGCGGTCATGCTCACTGACAACCCAACTCATTTTCTCACGAACAACAATTCCCCCACATTCATCGACCTAATAATAAATAAAAACGTACAAAACATAACTGATCCTATATCCGAAGATGCTATGGACAGTGACCACAACCCTATTTCGACAACAATGATTATGAAAAAAGAAACCAGACAACTTAATACAACTTACGACTACTCAAGAGCAGACTGGACAAGTTTCCGTATCGAAATTAACAATAGTGTCACGTTAACCCCGCGTACTGACACAGTAGACTCCTTAGATGACGAAATAAGCAAGTTCTCGGAAACAATCCGAGTCGCACGAGACAGACACATACCAAAAAAGGAAATAAGACCTTTTCAGACCAAAATATCGGACGAATTACGTGAACTAATAAGACAAAAGAACGAGGTCAGGCGCAAATGGCAGCGACTGGCCTATAGAAACCGAAACAGACGACACATAGACAAAGAAACATATAATGAACTAGTTAGGGAGGTGAAAATCAGAATAAACCAAGAACTAAACCAGCGATGGTCGGATAGGCTAGAAAGCCTATCTCCAAGAGACAACTCCCTATGGGAAGTCACAAAAGCGATGAAAAAAGAGGCACTAATATATCCGACCATCGTGGAAAACGGTATCGAATACGTCACGAATAATGACAAAGCCACGGCACTTGCCAATCAATACGAGTCAGTACACACAATTGAGCCCAGGGGGACTGAATTTGAAAACGTGATAGAACTCGAATTTTGAAGAACAAGGGACTCACCTCCCATCCAACTGACGAGACATGACAAAAACCTACTATACACGGACCCGACAGAACTAAGAAATATACTGGGTAACAAGAAGGCCCCAGGACCCGACACGGTAACTAACAGACTTTTAAAAAACTTACCTAGGAAAGGACTAGTCCAAATGATGTGCATAATCAATAACTGTATAAATATGCAATATTTTCCCAGACCCTGGAAAAAAGCCCTGATAAAGCCTATCCCAAAAACAGGCAAAGACCAAAGTAGAGTGGCCAGCTACCGGCCGATTAGCCTTCTCGAGACAATGGGAAAAGTAATGGAAAAGGTGATAGATCGTAGACTACAAGTAACCATAGATGAAAACCTCCTGTTGCCCGAATGCCAATTCGGCTTCCGAGCGGAAGAAGTACGGAACTGGCGGTAGCAAAACTGGCCACTGACATTTAGCATAGGATTTAACAAGAAGGAGAACACCTTATTGCTGCAATTTGATATCGAAAAAGCATTTGATCGAGTATGGCATGCGGGACTTATCCACAAACTAAACAACATGCCTATTCACAAGTTTTACGCAAAAATGATAGCCAGCTTCCTGGGTGACAGAACGCTGTCCGTGGTGTGCGGGGCGGAGAGGTCTGGGGAGCGGGCCGTCCGAGCGGGAGTGCCGCAGGGGACGATTCTCGCCCCCAGACTCTTCACGCTGTACACCGCGGACGTGCCGGTACCCAGAAACCGTGCCGTAGTACTTACCATGTTCGCCGACGACACGGCGGTTTATGCCAGGGACTTCCACATGGAGGAGGCTAGGAATAAAATATGCAGATATTTACCTCGTTTGCTCAAATATCAAAAAAGATGGAGGATTAAAATAAACCCCGAGAAAAGTGTCCTAGCTGCCTACAAGCAGAAGCTGACCAAGGTCACAGTACTTACCCCGATAAAAATCAATAGAAGGGAAATTCCGGTAAGTTACCAGACAAAGTACCTTGGCATCACGCTGGACAAAAAGTTAATATTCAAATCGCACGTAGACAGCGTTCTGAGAAAAACAAACGCCGCGATAGTAAAACTATATCCCCTTGTATGCCGGAAAAGTAAATTATGCCCTGAAAATAAAATGTTGCTTTACAAAACCATATTCAGACCCATGATTACATATGGAAGTCCGATTTGGCAAATAGCCTCTAACAGTGTCAAAAGACCGCTCCAGGTTCTGCAGAACAAATGCCTGAGAATGGCATTTAATCTGCCCACATGGACTAGGTTGACTGATCTTTACGAAATAGCACAAATCGAAATGATCAATGAATACATGGAAAACCTAGCTGACAAGTTCAACTCACCACTTACTAACAACTTAACGGAAACCAGGTACATACATTCCAGGACTCAGAAACAAACACAAATCACCTTACCAGAATCTCCCAATTTACTTTGAACCCCCGTAAGACACGGAGCAATTACTCAATAACTGTAAATAGCATGTACATTTTGTACATAACTAAAATAACATTGTATATAAGTAGAATAAGAACTGTAAATAGAATAAATTGAGTAATTGCCCGTAAAAACCAGGCTGTTGTCTTGGTTATCTCTTACCATAACCAAATGTAGAGTTTTTCTAGCTTTTCTCTGCAGCACAACTGATCAACTATCTGCTCGTAAACCTCCGGCAACTGACGACGTCCTCCAGTACCAGATAAAAGGCGGGAATAAAGTCATGCCTGACGGGATCCGCCGCACTGTGAGTTTAAGAGACGGGGATCGGGGGCCGCTCCATCGGGCCCGGCGCGCACTGCGCTATTGCAGAGGAAACATGTCGTTGTATTAAATGCATGTAATGTCAAGCAAGATCACCCTTACCTCTTAATATGTAAACAAAAAATAAATAAAGATGTTTTTCAATTCAATTCATTACTGAATAGACTATCAAGTAAGCGGTTCACATGTTTTGGCAATAAGAGTTAAAGTTGGTCTGTAAATTAATGAAACGATACACAAGTGACTATATGCAAAAATGGGAATGAAATTTAATGGTTACAGGTAGATTTTTAAATGTTTTGGGTTCTGATTATTATGGTATAAAACAGGAAAAAGTATCTAATTCAAAGGGATGTTCTCTTCCACCCCATTTGCGGGTAAATCAGAACAAACAAGAACAAAAAATTTTTACATATATTTTGCTGAAATAAAAACGAATTTATGACTTTTTCGAAAACTGCTATTGTGGAACTACGTTCTATGAAAAAAAAACCTGTTTGGTGCAAAAGAGAAAAGTTAGTAACATTAAAAATTGAATTTTGTCCAGATTAACCCCATTTTATCCATTGAATTTTAATTGGGTTTTTCGCCACCAAACTGGTTAAAAGACAAACTTTTTCAAGTTGCCTGGAAAATTAATAAATTCTTAACAGTAAATGAACTAAACTTTGAACTTGTAACTCAAAAAATATCTTTAACAAATTTGTTTCCTGAGCTTTCGGAGAATAAATCTTCCTCCTTTCTCAAAGATCGTGTCATGTCAAAGTGAAATGAGAGATTAATAAATTTCAGGTTAAAATGCCATGACAACAGAAACAATAGCCTAGCCACCTGTCTGATATTGTACCCTGCGTTCTACCTAATTATTTATACTAACTTCTCTTTGAATAAGTGGCAAAAATATTTTACTGAATTCCACTGAACATTCAGCAACACAGTTGTCTGTATTTCCTAGAATAAATGCTGATTCTTTAATTTTTGGTCTATTTCCTACTTCTTCTTTGAGAATTGGTTTGGAACTATCCCACAATATCCTATGATTTTTATTAAAAGTGTGTTCACATATTTTCGACTTCGAAATTTGATTTTGCCTGATATAATTTTTATATTCTTTTAAACGAACGTTCAATGGCCTACAAGTCTCCCCAACATACAACTTTCCACATTCGCAAGGAATTTTATAAATGCAATTTTTTGAACTTTGTACCTCATTAAATGGTTTCGTTTTAACTAGCATCGATCTTAATGTATTTTTGGTTTTAAATACTGTTCTGACATTAAAACGATTGCCTATGCGTTTTAGTTTATCTGATAGTCCAGGAATATAAGGAATAATTAAATTTACTGGTCGGTCCACTAGATTTATTTCTCTAATTCTACTAGCATTGTTATTTTGTTGGCAATCCTGAAAAACTTGCTCAATAAATTCAGTAGGATAACTATTCTTCTCAAGAACATGTTTTATATCTATAAAACATAAGAATGTAGTAGTTATAGAAATTATTTATTTTTCTATACAGTGTGTCCCGTTTTTCATGTTAACACAGGTCATCATTTGCGAAGTATTGTTTTGGCATTGCCGCGAAAGCCTGGCCCACTGCGATTTTTTAAAGAGGTGCGTTTTTCGAAAAACCATATTAGGCATTTTTTTATTTAAAATCTGACAACACAGCGTTAATCAGGACACATCGAAACCCCCATATACCAAATTTGAACAAAAAATATACAGGGAGTTCCATTCTGCAGGGTGTCAAAGTTGAGCAAAATAGGAATTTTAAAGGCATCTGCCAAGTCAAGTGTGCCATGGAATCCCCTCAAAACAGTTGAATGTTCAACAGGACCACTCAAGGTATTGGTGTGCAAAGGTCCAATACAAAATATACAGAGCGTTCTTATATCTGTGCCATCTCAAATTACTGAACTTTTAGAACTTATATACGGGTCAAAAATCGAGTGTATTAAATCCGCTCCACATACTATAAACGAACTAAATCTAAAAAATACAGAAGCCTGTCAGTCAGCAAGTCCATATCAGTTAATGTGGCTGATGTGCCACAACAGGAAACGCACAGAAAATGTATCATCTTAGACAATGACTTTGTTGAGAAAGGTCCAATAATTTAAATTGTTTTTATTTGTTGGTTGGCATTTTGCAACGAAATGAATTACTTTCGTCTTTATTAATATTTTTCCAATGATTCCAGAACACTCCTGACCAGTATAAAGTTTAATAAAAATTCAGAATTTTGAGATGGCTCCGAAAAAAATACCCTGTATATTTTTGTAGTAAATCTTTTCACACCAACATTTTGAGTGGTCCTGTTAACCATGCAACTGTTTTGAAGGGATTCCATGGCACACTTGACTCGCCAGATGTCTTTAAAATTCCTATTTTGCTCAACTTTGACATCCTACAGAATGGAACTCCCTGTATATTTTTTGTTCAAATTTGGTATATGGAGGTTTCGGTGTGTCCTGATTAACGCTGTGTTGTCAGATTTTAAATAAAAAAATGCCTAATATGGTTTTTCGAAAAACGCACCTCTTTAAAAAATCGCAGTAGGCCAGGCTTTCGCATCAATGCCAAACCAATACTTCGCAAATGATGACCTCTCAGGGACATATCTATAAAAAAATTGCCCCGTTCAATTCCTTCAGCCTACTTAGATTTTCAGGGGTGTTAACATGAAAAACGGGACACACTGTATATGTCATGTCAGTAAAATTTGAATGTAATTATTATATATTTCTTGAAAATAATAAAAATACATCAAGAACAAAGTTTATTTTATATTTCTAACATGGTAGCAGAGGTCCGTGGTTGTTAAAAGGACGTGATTATTAAAAGGAAGAAATGTTCATTTAAAAAAAGGTTAACGAGAAGTAATTACTTGAGAAGTAGATAAAGAAGTTGATAAAGGGGTTGTTAAAGGAGAAAGCAGAAATATTCAAAATAATATGGCCGAGAAGAAAGAAAATATTAGTTTACAAATATTTGACGTGATTATGACAAATGGAAGTATATATTAAAATTATTTTTGGAAATGAAAGATTGTAGCGAAGTAATTATTCATGATGATAGACCCAACGAAATAAATGAGAATTCATGGAACAAAAAGGAAATCAAAGCCAAAAATTATATACACAATTAGAAATGATTATCAATGAAAATACAGCAAAGAAGATGATTCAAAAATTGGATGAAATATATTTAATGAAGAATAGTGCTATCAAACTTTTATGCAAGAGAAAATTACTTGAACTTAAAATGAAAGAGTCTGAAAATCCAACTGAATTTTTTAATAAGTTTGAAAAATTAATTAACGAACTAAAGAATACTGGAGAAAACATATCTGAAGAAGATAAATTAAATTATTTATTGTTAACATTACCAGAAAGTTTGTCACACATTGTTGATATTGTTGATGCTTTACCAGAAAAATCTATTGAATTTGTCAAATCCAAATTGACATTAGAATTTCAAAAGAAACGAAATAATATTATGGAGGAAATTAGAAACAAACAAATGTTTAATGCTACTAAAGAAACAAATAGAAGAAATTATCAAGGTAATTACCAGTCAAACAGGAGATTTCAAAATGTGTCAAGAAATTATGAAAATTTTCAAAATTCAATGGAAACAAAGTCATTAAAATGTTATAAATGTAACAAATATGGTCATAGACAAACGTTTTGCAGAAGTAATGATTATGGAAATGTACAGCACAAACGACAAGCACATAATGATTATGGAAGACAAACTTATGAAAGACAAAATTATGGAAATCAACAACATAGTAGAGGCAATTGGAATAGAAATAATCAAAATAGAAGAGTGAATAATTATAGACCAAGAAATGAACATTTAGCAGGAATTTCGTCAACACAAGATGCAGAAGAAGAATATGATTTAGAAGAAATTAAAGATGATGAACATGATTTTTCAAGTGGAGGTCATGTTAAGCAACACAGAAGAAGGAAGATTGAAATGGTTATTAGACAGCGGATGCTTCGATCATATAGTAAACACGGACAAGTATTTTTCTTCATATTATACTCATTTAAGTAATCCCGTAAATATTAAGGTAGGTGATGGTTATTGTTTGAAATCTGAGAAAGTAGGAAAAATCATAGTATATTTTAAAATTTTTAAATTTATGAAAAAGTTGTAATTGACAATGTTTATTTTGTTCCAGTTATGAAACATAATTTACTTAGTGTGTCTAGCATAACACAGAAAAATAATATAATCATTTTTGCAAAAGGTAGTGTTCAAATTAAAAATTCTCAAGGTAAATTGATTGCCATATTTGAAAAACGTAATAAATTATATGAAGAGATATGTCAACCCGAAAGATTTATAGGTTATGACATAAATGTCAATTTAACAGAAATATCAAAAAAGGAAAAATGGCACAGAATGTTAGGATATGCAAATTTTAAAAACATTAAAAATTTATGCGATTTAAATTTAGCTGATGGTTTACCAAATCATTTAGGTAATGAGTTGTTAAAATGCGAAATATGTTTAGAAAATAAAATGACTAATTTGAGGTTTGAAAATAATAGAAACAGAGTAAATGATATATTAGAAATTGTTCATACTGAAGTAAGTGGTCCTATAACAGAAACTGGTTACAACGGAGAAAAATATTTCGTAACTTTTGTAAATGATTTTAGTAAAATAACAATGGTTTATTGTATTAAACCTAAAAGTGAAGTATTTGATTATTTTATGAGATATACTAAATTAGTTCAAAACTTGACAGGTAAAAAAATTAAAAAAATACATTGTGATAATGGTAGGGAATATTTGAACAAAGATTTTTATAATTTTGCCAAACATGAAGGAATCTATTTACGTCCAAGTCCACCTTATACTCATCAGTTAAATGGAGTAGCAGAAAGATATAACAGAATACTTATGAATAAAGCTAGATGTTTGTTAGGAGAAGCTAAAATAGATAAATGTTTTTGGCCTGAAGCTGTTTATACTGCAATCGTATACTTAATAATACAAAAATAAGAAAAACACATTTTGAAATATTTTTTAAAAAGAAGCCAAATTTATCAAATTTACGATAATATGGTAGTAAAGTTTTCGTTTGAATTCATGAAGAAGGTCGTAGTTCTAAATTAAATCCTAAAGCAAAGAAAGGAATTTTAATAGGATATTCAGATGTAGGGTATAACATTTTAATAGAAAACAAAGTAACTATTAGCAGAAATGTACAATTTATTGAAAAAGATACTAAAGTTATAAGTGTACAAGAAGATAGTGATAGTGAGATAGAAAATGAGAGTCATGAAAATAGAAATCATAAAGATGAAGAAGTAATTAAAAATGAGGAAATAAATAGTAATGAAGAAGTTCAAAAGAATATATCAACTAGGTCAGGAAGAAAAATAATTTTAGCAAGAAAATATGATGATCACGTTGTATATGTTAATTACACAAATGTATTAGTTCCAGAAAATTATGAAAAAGCAATAAATTCTTTAGAGTCAAGAAAATGGAAAAAGGCAATGGAAGATGAAATAAGAAGTTTGGAAGAAAATTATACATAGAAAATTGTAGATATGCCAGATGAAAATGAAAGAATAAAGACACTAAATGGATTTTCAAAATTAAACAATCATCCATCAGGAAAGTATAAAGCAAAAGTAGTAGCGAGAGGTGTTCAACAGTTATATTTAGAAGAAGAAGAAATTTATTCACCAGTAGCAAGAAGGAGTACACTTAAAATTATGTTATCGATAGCACGTTATAAAGAATGGAATATTGAACAGATGGACGTTCAAACAGCTTTTTTAAATGGTAAAATTAAAACAAAAACATTTATTGATACAATATTGATACTAACAAAGTTTGCTTGTTAAACATAGCTCTTTATGGGCTTAGGGAAAGTCCACGTGACTGGTATGAATGTTTCAATTAATTTATACTTGATTTAAATTTCAAACGTTAAAATTTTGATTATTGTCTTTATATAAAATGAACCTCACTATAAATACAGAAATTTAATTCGAGCTTTACTTTATATATGTAGTGGAACAAGACCTGATATATCTTTTGCAGTAAACTATTTAAAACGATTTCAAAATAGTTACGATAGTTCACATTTCAAATACGCATTACGAATTCAACAAAAACGCATGTCCGTTTTTTCGTCGTTGCAAGGAGGGATGCTTCCACGTTGATTCCCATCATTCAGCGTGAAGTTGAAGCAGGATCGTATATCCATTCCGATGAATGGCCCGCTTGCCGGTCGTTATCACGGCTTGGATATGTGCACAATTCAGTTAATCACCAACACAACTATGTTGATCCTGACTCCGGAGCGCACACCCAAAGAATAGAACGAAAATGGTTGGATGCTAAAGTGGCATTAATGAAGAAGAAAAGAAGTGTACCTCACCATATGCTACAGAGCCACTTGGATTTTGTAGCATGGAGAAATTCAAGGAAAGACGCTCCATGTAGATTCCTATCATTTTTGGAAGACATTAGAAGAGTCTATTTGTGATTAATTATATAGTACTTATTTCATTATTTTTCATTTTAATAAAAAAAAATTAAGTACATACCAATATCTATTATTTCTTATTAATATTAATCTAAACAATCAATAAAAAATGTAAACTTATACTGTAGATCACATAATTACTGTAGATCGCAAGCCAGACCAGTTCGTCATACTGTAGAGCGCATACCGGACCAGCACCTATTTATATTCCACCAGATATATTAAATTAACTTATTTAGAAAATTCAAATGTTGAAAAACTTGATGCATATGTTGATGCAGATTGGGCTTCAGATACAGCAGATCGAAAATCAACTACAGGTACCTTAATCAGAGTTTTAGGAAATCCTATTTTATGGAAATCACAAAAAAAAAATTGTTTCACGTGCATTAACACATGCATAATTTTATGCATTAGCAGATTGTGTAGAAGAGTTATTACCTATCAAAGGAATTTTATCTGATTTTGATTTAAAACTTGACACACCAATTAAAATTCATGAAGATAATACTGGTGCAATAGCCTTAGCTAAAAAAGGAAAATTTTCAAAAAATTCTAAACATATAGATGTTAGTTATCATTTTATAAATGATTACTATAAAATAGGTATAATAAACGTTATAAAGATAAATACTAAAAATCAACTTGCAGATATTTTAGAAAATCATTAGGCAAAATAAAATTTATAAAATTAATAACTTTATTAAATTTATTTGATATAAATGGCAATTAAATTTAACTTGATACCTACTAAATGTAAAAATAAAATTAATAGTAAAAAAATGCTCTGAAAAGAAGAAAATATACTTTATAATAAATCAAACCAAGGCAAACCCATAATTTTGTTACATTATACAACTGTATATGATATAAAAGCTTGTCGCGAGATTTTCGTGTGTAAATTTCTTTTATAGAAAAATGCAATTTCTACTTATAATTACTTTCGTCAAGATATATATTATATGGTCGCGAGATTCTCGTGTGTAAATTTCTTTTATAGAAAAATACATTTTCTACTTAAAATTACTTTCAAGATATATATATTCTCGCGACAAGCTTTTATATCATATACAGTTGTATAATGTAACAAAATTATGGGTTTGCCTTGGTTTGATTTATTATAAAGTTTATTTTCTTCTTTTCAGAGCATTTAAATAAAAGCTTGTTTTTAAAAATATTTTTTTATTATTAA
This sequence comes from Pseudeuparius sepicola, assembly GCA_963920635.1. Classification (NCBI taxonomy): domain Eukaryota; kingdom Metazoa; phylum Arthropoda; class Insecta; order Coleoptera; family Anthribidae; genus Pseudeuparius; species Pseudeuparius sepicola. Next base: position 29,506,807 of record OY987305.1, read on the forward strand.
TTTTATTTTCAACTTTTTAGTTCTGCTCTTCAAGCCCTTTCATTTAATGCTCATATTAAGGAAAAAGAAAATGTAATCCGCCGTGTTGGTGCGGCGGCCATATTGAATTTAGTGTGATGTCCCTAACTTTATCGTTTTCTACTCTTCAAGCCCTTTCATTTGATACCCATATAAAGGGGTTGACAAAAAAATACATCATACGCCATCTTGGAGCGACGGCCATATTGAATTTAGTGTGAAGTCACTAACTCTATCGTTTTCTACTCTTCAAGCCCATTATATTGATACCCATATTAAGGAGGTTGACAAAAAAATACATTATCCGCCATCTTAGAGGGGCGACCATATTGAATTTAGTGTGATGTCACTAACTTCATCGTTTTCTACTCTCCAAGCCCTTTCATTTGATACCCATATTAAGGGGGTTGACAAAAAAATACATCATCCGCCATCTTGGAGCGACGGCCATATTGAATTTAGTGTGAAGTCACTAACTCTATCGTTTTCTACTCTTCAAGCCATATTAAGGGGGTTGACAAAAAAATACATTATCCGCCATCTTAGAGGGGCGGCCATATTGAATTTAGTGTGATGTCACTAACTTTATCGTTTTCTACTCTCCAAGCCCTTTCATTTGATACCCATATTAAGGGGGTTTACAAAAAAATACATTATCGGCTATCTTGGAGCGGCGGCCATATTGAATTTAGTGTGATGTGACTAACTCTATCGTTTTCTATTCTTCAAGCCCTTTTATTTGATACCCATATTAAGGGGGTTGACAAAAAATACATCATCCGCCATCTTGTGTCGACGGCCATTTTGAAAGTATTACAATATTGAGTATTGTATATTGTATTGTCACCGGAACTAAAGGTGTATGCAAAATTTCAGCTCAATTGGATGTCAGGAAGTGGTTCTAATTCAGCTTGCAAGATTTGACCTAAACATACATACATTGAAAGTTAAATAAAAGCTTGTAAAAAATACAAAATTAAGGAGGTGTGTTAAAAATGTACTTTTGTATTTATAGGTGTATAGACAGAATATAATAGATATCTATGAAACATAAGAATGCAGTAGTTATAGAAATTATTTATTTTTATATACAGGGTGAGTTTTTTCGATGCCCACTATGGGGCTCTCGGAAACTAGCAGAGCTAGAACAAAGGTTAAATGGGGAACGAATTGCAGTTTTGAATGCTCAATCTAATGCCCCTTTTGGATTTTTAAAAAAGTTCATGGCTCATTAGATATTTTGAAAACAGTGATTTTTTGCTATTTCATCAGATCTCTGTAGCTCCGTTATTTCTGATTATACAGAAAAACTATATAGACAAAAATTGTAGATAATTTTGGGCTTAATAAGATAATCAATCTAATCCAATTTTTTATGTTGTTTGTGCTTTTTGAGATATGACATAAACTTGTGTCTTTTTAAATGTAAATCATAGTTGTCTGTGGCCTTATCAAATCGGCCATTTTTTGAGCTTTCCAAAAATATAATAGTTATTATTAAAAAATAAAATTACTATGGCTAATTTTCAGATTTTTTAAATTTTCTCAGCCATGGAATATTTTCATAATTACGTTCTATTTTATAATAAGACATACTTCAAACTTTCAAATATTTTATTTTAATCTGGTAACAAAATGTAACAAAATAAAACAAAAATTATCATTACGGAGTTCCACCATATAATTATTTGCCCGTAAGAAATTACCCAGATCAGCTCTATCCAAATAGTTGGATAGGGAGAAATAGACCTATTTCCTGGCAGCCCCGATCCCCCGATTCGTCTGTTTTGGATTTCTTTTTGTGGGGAAGTGTACAAAATAAAATATTAGGCAATTGTTGAAGTAAGAGCAGCTGTTTTAGAAGCAATTGCCAATATTGACTGGCGCTCTCTAAGAAAGGCGACAAACTCAGTTTTAAAAAGATGCAATATTTGCATAAATAATAATGGTGGATTGTTTGAACACCTTTTTTATTTTAAAAGGTGACCTTTTAAAATAATAATAATTTGAATTTGAGTTTTATTTTGTTACATTTTGTTACCAGCTGAAAACAAAATATTAGGAAGTTTGAAGTATGTCTAATTATAAAATAGAACGTAATTATGAACGTATTCCATGGCTGACTATGTGAACATTTTAAAAAATCAGAAAATTAGCCATAGCTCTTTTATTTTTTGTAATAACTATGCCGAGTATTATATCTTTGGAAAGCTCAAAAAAATGGCCGATTTTATAAGGCCACAACCAACTATGATTTACATTTAAAAAAACACAAGTTTATGTCATATCTCAAAAATCACAAACAATATAAAATATTGGATAAGATTATCTTATTAATCCCAAAATTATCTACAATTTTTGTCTTTACAGTTTTTCTGTATAATCAGAAATAACGGAGCTACAGTGATCTGATGAAATAGAAAAAAATCACTTTTTTCAAAATGTGTAGTGAGCCATGAACTTTTTTAAAAATCCAAAAGGGGCATTAGATTGAGCTTTCAAAACTGCAATTCTTTCCCTATTTAACCTTTGCTCTAGCTTTGCTAGTTTCTGAGATCCCCATAGTGGGCATCGAAAAAACTCGCCCTGTATATGTCATGTCGGTAAAATTTGAATGTAACATTATTATATATTTCTTGAAGATAATAAAAATACATCAAGAACAAAGTTTATTTTATATTTCTAACAATGTAATATGTGTTTTAAACGGCAAGAGCATAAGTTTTCCATCATGTTAGACTTGCCGAAAACCACGTAAAAGTGCGTTTAAGAAATCCTTTTCTTGGCACAAATATCAATCCATTAGAAACGGCAAATTAATAAACTCCTGGGCCTCCCGCATATACTCTTTTAAGGGTGCATTTTCTTCGCTTCGCAGGATATTAGAGAGCAGCAAAGATTCCAGAGTACCTAAAAATCTTACGATGAAGAAAATCGTATCTAAAATTACTAGCCATACCTTTCTATACGACTGTTTTCCGTTCTTCCTGTCAATGAGCCGGAACTGGGCAGATGACTACAGGGGCAAGGGCACAGCCATAAGTTCCTTCTAACCTGGGTTTTCGAGTTTCTAAAGCTTGATTTTCCATAGGCAATCTCCAAATAGTTGATCTCTCCTGGCGTTTTCTAAAATATTCTAGGAGATTTTCCATAAAACCCTAGACATAACCTACCAGCGCGCCCGTACCTGGAAATGTCACCCATGGAATAAAAGATGGGCTTCTGAGCCCCCAAAGTTCAAAATGGCTACGAAATTTGGAATGCCTCCACACCAAAACAAAACCAAACGACAGTCGATTACACCATTTTGTTTCCTAATATCGCGCGTGCGCCTCTGCCTCGACGTATACAGTACGTTCTCGGTGGCCTCGCCAAATAGCGAAAAAAATAAATAAAATGGGGCCCAAACGGCCGAACGGCTTTTTCGATAGGAGGGCTCTCTCGCAGGCGAAAGGCCCATATCCGTCAGCGGCCCCACGCGAAAATTGAGCTCGACAGGCGCTCGTTCGAATCCTTAGCCACTATTTCAGAGAAAAAATTTAAGAAAAAAAATCCGGGGCCAAACGGCTGTTCCGATTCTGACGCCCTACAATAGAGTTCTTGCCCATGGACTCGGTCGACCGTAAGCCAAATTTGAGCTCGAAAAATCTAAAACTGCGTTCTATAGAGTCCAGCATAGGTATACGTATTACTACACAGGAGTAAACGCCATAACAAGGCCTAAAGGTCCGGCAGGGCCGGTAGGTGCTTGTTAACAAGTTAATGGGGGTGTCAATTTATAGTGAGCCGCCCTGTATATGTACAATTGGTCTTTTTATATTGTCACAATTTTATTCTAGTAGCGGGACTCTAATGGGGTCCAGGCGAGGCTGGATTCTTTAGTAAGAAAATAATTATTTTATGTCTTCTTCGTCTACCAAGTCAATAAATATTTAGTATTATATTATTCACCAACTTCACGATTCTGTGTTTCCAGACATTTTCCATTGTTTTTCTGTAGACCAGTGGCGCGTACGAGTAGTCATTTTCAGATATATCAGTGTCGCTTAGTTTTTCTAGAATTTATTAATGGGCGGAAGCGAAGTTTCTCGTAATTTCTCCAAGTCGTCGATGTAGTCGTAACAAAAGATGCCTTTTTTAGTTAACAATGTCAAATCGTCAGAAGGGACGTCACGAAACTCCTTTCCGGTATTGGCAAAATCCTCTATTATGAAAAAGAAAGCTAGCGTGTCGGTATAAAACCCCATGAATCTGAGAGAATCGATAAAGTGGAATTTTACGTTGGTATTGGCGTCGAATATCGTAGGACTTGTATATTTATCTTTATTGGTGGGAAGCAGGGTGATATGATTGCGTTTGGTAAGATTCCTGATGATCAAATGATTATCGTAGCCATTGAAATTGTGAAATACTACAGTGAAGGAATTGATATAATTTAAATTAGAGCTCTGATGGGCGTACCAGCGAAACCGCGAACTCAAAAGGTGGCCACACATTTCGCTTTTGCCGGACATTTTTGTTCGACCAACAAGTCTGTTTGAACAAAACCACAAAAGGTTGAGTTTACACATACTTCAGTTTTGTTCTCCATCCTCAGTCGACAAAATAATATCTGTGAGAGAGGTGAAAACGTTATATTTGTGTGCAGTGGCGGCGGCATTAGCTACAAAAACAAAAAATAAAAGAAATCGGTCAAAATGGTCAAAGGAATGGCTTTTGAAGAGAACTCACTGTTCCCATATTAATCTGCTGAATGAATTTAAACTAAAACCAGGAGATTGGTTTAATTATTTAAGAATGGATTACGAAACTTATTGTAGATCAGTCATTTTTGCTACCCTGCAGGTACGTTACTGCGAAAACCGTAGTTTTTTAAAAATGTTTATGCCACACACATCAGACTTGTTCGAACTCGTTTGTTCAGCGAACAATACCGGCCGCCCTAATCAAGTACAACCTGATTTTTTCGACGGTTTTGTTTGCCAGAAAAAAAATACTACACATTTCGGTTTTGCGACGGTTTTGATCGAACTGACTTGTTCGTCGAACAAAACTGTCCGGCAAAAACGAAATGTGTGGCTACCTAAATGACAATGATCGCCAACTATGATGTCGCCGAGAGCAAATTATTTCTCGCAATATGACAATTCGAAGTTACATTTTTAAAATTTATGTTAGACATCGATTCGAAGTTTGTCAGTTTCGACGCGACGAATTTCGACCCGCGAACCAAGACATGCAATTCGGCCCACGATAGGTTTGTACGACGACATTTAAAATAAAAGCCGCCGCTGGACGATTCGTGTTTTTTGTACTTGGAAGTCTGTGACATCGGTTCAAAGTCATTATAAGGTTTTCGTATGCACTCGTAATCCGAGTACTCGACAAAAGTAGTACGTTCATTATGTACTTAGTTTGTAAAGTGGATAAAATTTTCTTTGGGGAACGTTACCTAGTAATTATTCCGTTAATGACCGTAAATCGCGTGGTTGTCTAATTTTCCTTGGGTTTGAAAATAATTCAGATATCTGTCACATATGAACATTTTGTCATTGTGTTTATTCACTTGTGTAGAAATTCGGCGCTATACATTTTTAATCCAACAGAGGCGGGAGGCATCTACTAGTCGTTCATATTTGGGAAATATTAATCCGCAATGAGTAGTAGGTTCAAGTGTCGATTCATCTTTTTTTTACACAACCGCATCGACCTGGTATGAAATTTGTGCGAGTCTTTGGATACTAATTCTAGGGCGTATATATATATTTCGTTTAACTTTTCGAACTTATCGATTTTAGGAAAGGAACCTATCGCTTTTATGAAAGTCTAAGCCATTCAGGTTCAAAACCTCCGCGTGGTGGGAGTACGCACTCGTGCGATTCGAATTAAAATTTGCGGGGTATAGGGCGGAAACGACGGCCCACGTGAAGTAGGCGTCGTCGTCGTTTTTAACGTTAACGCAAGCTTTCTTCTTTAAAATTTCATCCGGTAGTCTCACGTACGTCCCGCCTCTATTTCCCATTTTGACTTTGTTTATGTTAATTTCGAAACCTAAAATTCGATGTAGCGCTCAACCGGAATCGGGCTCCTGTAACGCCTCCAGGCTCTTTAGTATACCGTCGCGTCGGTAACGTGGTCGGCGAACCATAGTTTTACCTCCACCCTCCCCCCAGTCTATAGTGACATTCTCATTTTCCAAAATTTCTTCCTCTCCTGATTTTTTATAAATTTGCCGCAGGAAACGGTGTTGATCTTAATCAACGAGGGCGTCATTCAATAATTCCGTTGTGTCTTTATTTGTCAGATTTATGGCGATGCCCGAACGAAGTCTACATTTAAATGCCGACGTAGTTTCCTTCCATTTCATCTGACCGCTCCCTGGATGTCTCGTTTTTAAGTAAACTCTGAATCTTTTCAAGTGTCCCAAATTTGTTTGAACTTTTGTCATCGTACAAGGATTGAAATCGTACACTCGTATGGCAGCGTAAACCAGCCTAATATTTCTGTTGATTAGCTTTAGCCAGCTCTCCCGTTTTGTCATGTCCATAGTGTTTGTTAGCAAGCGAAAAGCCCCGTTCACAAACTTTGATGTCACTCACTGCGGAGATCTCTGAAGCGATGATGTACATTTTTACGAAAAGTTTCCAATATATATAGTGCTGAACTTAATTCAACTTTGCCAGAAAATTATTATGTTCGCCAACCTTAAGTTGCCTCTGCATTATTAAGTTTTTTGCTACGTGTGAAAAACTCAAAAAATTTAAAAAAAAATCACTGTAGGCGGCTTTGACTTGGTATTGAAACAGTGTTTTAATTCTCATTTTGTTCAAAATCTTCCATAAATAAATTGCTTATGAATGGTGATAAAGGAGACCCCATAGCCATTCCAAATTCCTGCTGGTAAAATTCATTTCCTAGTTGAAAATAAGTGGTTTTAACACAGAGTGTTGTTAGTTCTAATATTGCATCTATATTCAAATTTGTCCTGTCCACTAAAGTCTGATCATTTTCTAACTTTCTGCGTAAAATATTCAATGATTTGTCAACAGGGACATTAGTAAAAAAAAGACTAACCACATCAAAGCTAGCTAATATATAATGATCCGGAAATTGATGTTCCCTAATTTTTCCCAAAAAATGATTACTGTTTCTGATAAATGAATTTGAGTATCCTACTAACGGATTAACAATTTTAATTACGATAGTAAATTTTAAATTTAAATTATGATAATAAATTAAATGATTTATTAAATGAAGGAACTTACAAAATGATAAACAAAAACCCTCCAACTTCAATAGGAACTAAAATATACAATACCCTGAACAAATCACACAGAGACAAAGGACACTCTTAACTCCGCATCATTCAAAACCTCCACACTTGTATGTTTTACCAAAAATACACAAAACTAACATTCCTCTTCGCCCCATTGTAAGTTCAATAAATTCACGTTGTCATTCGTTGGCAAAATATTTACTTAAAATTGTTAATCCGTTAGTAAGAAACTCAAATTCATTTATCAGAAACAGTAATAATTTTTTGGAAAAAATCATGGAACATCAATTTCCGGATCATTATATATTAGCTAGCTTTGATGTGCTTAGTCTTTTTTACTAATGTCCCTGTTGACAAATCATTGAATATTTTACGCAGAAAGTTAGAAAATGATCAGACTTTAGTGGAAAGGACAAATTTGAATATAGATGCAATATTAGAACTAACAACACTCTGTGTTAAAACCATTTATTTTCAACTAGGAAATGAATTTTACCAGCAGGAATTTGGAATGGCTATGGGGTCTCCTTTATCACCATTCATAAGCAATTTATTTATGGAAGATTTTGAACGAAATGAGTTCACTAAATATGTTCAATAACCTAATGTTTGGTGGAGATAATATGTAGATGATATATTTGTTATATGGGAACATGGAGTAGATGATTTAAATTCATTATTAAACTTTATAAACTGGCAAGAACCTTCTATTAAGTTTACTTTATAAATTGAAAATAATAATCAATAATCAATTGCCTTTCTTAGATGTTTCTATACTGAAATCAGATAGTATAGAAACTAGTGTCTATAGAAAACCAACACATACTAATGGATATCTCCATTTTAATTCCAATCATCATATCAGTGTTAAAAAGGGAGTAATTAAAAGTTTGTATGACAGGGCTAAAGAGAATTGTTCTAATAACACAAAATTTGAGGAGGAAATTAAACATATGAATCATGTTCTTGAGAAGAATAGTTATCCTACTGAATTTATTGAGCAAGTTTTTCAGGATTGCCAACAAAATAACAATGCTAATAGAATTATAATAATTAGCTAAAATGCATAGGCAATCGTTTTAATGTCAGAACAGTATTTAAAACCGAAAATATATCAAGATGGATGCTAGTTAAAACGAAACCATTTAATGAGGTACCTGCAAAGTTCAAAAACTTGTATTTATAAAATTCCTTGCGAATGTGGAAAGTTCTATGTTGGGGAGACTTGTAGGCCATTTAACGTTCGTTTAAAAGAACATAAAAATTATATCGGGCAAAATCAAATTTCGAAGTCGAAAATATGTGAACACACTTTTAATAACAATCATAGGATTTTGTGGGATAGTTCCAAACCAATTCTCAAAGAAGAAGTAGGAAATAGACGAAAAATTAAAGAATCAGCATTTATTCTAGGAAATACAGACAACTGTGTTGCTGAATGTTCAGTGGAATTCAGTAAAATATTATTGCCACTTATTCAAAGAGAAGTTAGTATAAATAATTAGGTAGAACACAGGGTACAATATCAGACAGGTGGCTAGGCTATTGTTTCTGTTGTCATGACATTTTAACCTGAAATTTATTAATCTGTCATTTCACTTTGACGTGACATGATCTTTGAGAAAGGAGGAAAATATGTTCTCCGAAAGCTCAGGAAACAAATTTGTTGAAGATATTTTTTGAGTTACAAGTTCAAAGTTTAGTTCATTTACTGTTAAGAATTTATTAATTTTCCAGGCAACTTGAAAAAGTTGTCATTTAACCAGTTTGGTGGCGAAAAACCCAATTAAAATTAAATGGATCTGTTTACGCCACAAATAAATTTTAGAAAATATACCTTGCATTACTTGTGTATAACATAACATAGGTCAGTGAATTCTTCAATCTGACGACAGACTTTTTATCGCCATGTACCTAAATTTTTAAGGAAACATATGAACATTAATTATTTTAATTTATCTCGCTATTTGACAAATTTATATTTTTGCAGGGATTTGACAAGTATCTAATGGAAGTAATTCAGACAAACCGACATAAACTTATTGATGATAATTCTAATTTAAAGGCATATCAAAATTTGCAGGAAGCCATATTTTGCTCCATTTTACTATTTAATGAACGGAGGGTAGGTGAATTGCAACGGATAGAATTAATACCTTTTATGATGCATTATCAATCTCAAGCGCCATTATCTGAGTTTGAAAATGCTCTAACGGACTCTAAGAAAATACTCTATAAGTCACATCGTTATAAGATAAGAAAACACTAGAAGCTCTCCAGTTTCTAATTGCAGTTCGTACTAATTTTAAACTAATAATATAGATATCTTTTTGGTGTTCCCAAAACGGACAATCCTATAACAGGAAATGCAGTGGTAAGAAAACATGCAAAGCTGGCATTTGGAGACACGAGCAAAGCGGTTCAATTAACTTCAACCAAATTAAGGAAGCATTTGGCAACCGTTGCTCAAATTTTAAAAATGGAAAGAAATGAGTTAGAACAACTTGCAATGTTTGTGGGACACACTGAAAAGACGCATGCGGAATTTTATTGTTTACACGAGGACATTTACCAGACCGTCAAAGTTAGTAAAATTCTGTTAATGTCAAAGGCTGGGGCCCTGAATATATGTATAAAGGCAAATCTCTAGCAGATATTGAAATATAAGACACTCTAGTGGAAGACATCCAACTTACTGACGATGAATATATCCAGAAAGAGTGTGAAAAAGGAGAAACAAATAATGCAAGTCATACCCAGTCAGCATCTTCCAGTCAAGTTCAAATTCCTCGAAAACCTATCCAACGGGTAGCGAGGACAAGCGGACAAAAACATTGCCAATGAATATTTTAAACTTCACATAAAAAAAATCCAACAAAGAAGGCAGAAGTCATGAATCTTATTGAAAAATACCCAGACGTGTTTGAAAATAAAACCTGGCCTGTAATTAAAGTTTACATCCGAAACATTTATTCAAAAAAGTTAAAATTAAAATGATAATCAGACAGGAGACCTATTAGGAGAATTATACAGGGTGAGCCATGTCTCTCGGCTGACTCATCAATATGTGAAAGTATTTTTGAAAATAAAGAGGGTCTTTTTCGCAATTACAGGGTGTTAAAGTCTTTTAAAAATATATTGTCTTATTTTATAATTTCTAAACGTGTAAATATATTTTAAACGAATTTGGTACACAGTACGTATAGAAATTATAAAATAAAACAATATTTTTTAAACACCCTGTAAGTGGGTTACTATCACATAATGACAGTTCGGGCGATAGAAATGGCCCACCTTGTGTATTTATATTTTTAAAAGACTTTTATTATTTTAATTGGTTTTTAATATTTTTCTTGTGCAATATGTTTTTTTGTATAACAAAACCTTCATTAATTTAATCTGCTTTTGACACTTTCTTTATGTTAATACATTCCGTTTTCAACATTCAACGTAATTATGAAAATATTCCATGGCTGACTATGTGAAAATTAAAAAAAAAAACAGAAAATTAGCCATAGCTATTTTATTTTTTATAATAACTATGCCGAGTATTATATTTTTGGAAAGCTCAAAAAATGGCCGATTTAGCCAACTATGATTTACATTTAAAAAGCACAAGTTTTTGTCATATCTCAAAAATCACAAACAACATAAAAAATTTGATTATCTCGACTTAGCCAAAAGGCATTCGCACTCCCTCTACGGGGAACATTCACTCAGATCCCGGGTATCCCGGATACCAAAAGGATCTGGCTCGGACGAGACCCTTGCCATGTTATCGGGCCTTAGGTGACATTGATGTTGTTGGATGATCCTGCATTCCCCATGAATTTCCTGACGGTTCGGGCTGTCGCAAGTAGTACCGCTTTCTGCATGGACCTGTAAAGACTATCAGTTAGACCCAGCTCCTTGATGTTTCTCAGCAAACTTTTTGGTATAACACCAGTTGTTGACATGATGATTGGAATCGTCTGGACGTTCTCCATTTGCCATTGCCTTCTAATTCGTTCTTCTAAATCTCTGTACTTCGCGATTTTCTCGACTTGCTTCACACGCAGGTTGTTGTTGTTCGGGATGGCCACATCAATCAGAGTTGTCTGCCTAGAAATTTTATCAACTATTATAAGGTCCGGTCTGTTATGGGCAACTCGTTGATCTGTCAGAACTGTACGATCCCAGTACATCTTGTAGTTGCTGTTCTCAAGAACAGGCTCAGGTGTGTAGTTGTAATATGGGACCCTCTCTGCCTGCACAAGCAGCAGCTTTTCCGCCAGTTCCTGGTGCAAGATCTTGGCAACCGAATCGTGTCGTTCCTTATATTCCGTTGATGCGAACATCTGACATCCTCCTGTTATGTGCTGGATTGTTTCTGAAGTTGGGCACCCGTATCTGCATCTGTCATCCACTACCGATGCATCTCCTACAATGAATTTTAGGTAGTTGCGAGTTGGTATAACCTGATCTTACTATTATTATATCGACTTAGCCAAAAGGCATTCGCACTCCCTCTACGGGGAACATTCACTCAGATCCCGGGCATCCCGGATACCAAAAGGATCTGGCTCGGACGAGACCCTTGCCATGTTATCGGGCCCTAGGTGACATTGATGTTCTTGGACGATCCTGCATTCCCCATGAATTTCCTGACGGTTCGGGCTGTCGCAAGTAGTACCGCTTTCTGCATGGACCTGTAAAGACTATCAGTTAGATTCAGCTCCTTGATGTTTCTCAGCAAACTTTTTGGTATAACACCAGTTGTTGACATGATGATTGGAATCGTCTGGACGTTCTCCATTTCCCATTGCCTTCTAATTCGTTCTTCTAAGTCTCTGTACTTCGCGATCTTCTCGACTTGCTTCACACGCAGGTTGTTGTTGTTCGGGATGGCCACATCAATCAGAGTTGTCTTCCTAGAAATTTTATCAACTATTATAAGGTCCGGTCTGTTATGGGCAACTCGTTGATCAGTCAGAACTGTACGATCCCAGTACATCTTGTAGTTGCTGTTCTCAAGAACAGGCTCAGGTGTGTAGTTGTAATATGGGACCCTTTCTGTCTGCACAAGCAGCAGCTTTTCCGCCAGTTCCCGGTGCAAGATCTTGGCAACCGAATCGTGTCGTTCCTTATATTCCGTTGATGCGAACATCTGACATCTGACATCCGCCTTATTATTATTATTATTATTATTATTATTATTGTCAAAGATAAAATCTTATGGACAAAGTTGTCACAATACATACAATACAGTGCAGTACAAATCAACAAAAACCGTCATCATGCTGAACAGAAATCATATTACAGTGTCTAGTCAGAACTTAGATTAAATTATCCCGAAAGTATTCATCCAGTACATAATATGCTTTTTCCAAGAGAAGAAGCTTAACCGTGCTTCTAAACCTTTTAATTGACTCAATATTTCTTATATGCAGGCAGGTGGTTGAACATCTTTCTGGAGGTGTGGAGCAGTGACTTTTTTTTACACATGTAGTAGCTAACTTGTCGACATGTTCCTGGTTAACCTCATTAGGATGCCTCCCGTGCAGCAGCTTCCCCAACCACCTCTGTAGTTTATCGTTGTCGGTTCGGTGGTGATTTTGACGCTCGTGTTCCGTCAGACGTAGCGGTGTTGAGACGTCTGCTCCGCATATAGCCCTATGTAGTGTGGAGGTGTTGGCCTGCCTGTAGAAATAATTACGCAGATTTAATATTTGTTGGTCCAATTGCTTGCTGAGATCTGCCAATCCTCTTCCTCCTAGTTGACGTGGCAGAGTTGTTCTTTCTACGGCGCTACGGGGATGATGTTTATGAGCTTTTGTCAGTAGTGTCCTAACTTTTCGTTGCAGGTTGTTGATGTCCGTGTTGGTCCAATTCACTATTCCGAACGAATAGCTGAGTACAGAGCACGTATACGTGTTCAGGGCCTTAAACAAATTCCTGCTGTTAAGATCAGTTCGCACTACTTGTCTTACTCTCTATGTTTTTTTGTATAACAAAACCTTCATTAATTTAATCTGCTTTTGACACTTTCTTTATGTTAATACATTCCGTTTTCAACATTCAACGTAATTATGAAAATATTCCATGGCTGACTATGTGAAAATTAAAAAAAAAAAACAGAAAATTAGCCATAGCTATTTTATTTTTTATAATAACTATGCCCAGTATTATATTTTTGGAAAGCTCAAAAAATGGCCGATTTAGCCAACTATGATTTACATTTAAAAAGCACAAGTTTTTGTCATATCTCAAAAATCACAAACAACATAAAAAATTTGATTATTATTATTATTATTAAGCCCAAAATTATCTACAATTTTTGTCTCTACAGTTTTTCTGTATAATCAGAAATAACGGAGCTACAGAGATCTGATGAAATAGCAAAAATTCACTCTTTTCAAAATATCTAGTGAGTCATGAACTTTTTTAAAAATCCAAAAGAAGCATTAGATTGAGCACTCAAAGCTGCAATTCTTTTCCCATTTAACATTTGTTCTAGCTCTGTCCATATACAATATATGGACAACTACTGAAATGTTCATTAGTGTATTATATACGTATTGGGCCCATGAATGACAGCCAAATAGGGTGTATTTTTATTATCTCCCTTCTTTTGAAACGGACTATGGTATGGAATTCGGCGCCCTTTCGGAACTCAAAATCCCTCCATAAAAATAGAAAAGGAACTATGGCATTACTGGCAACGTTGCTCGGATGCCAGTTTTACACACTCTGCCATATACGGAGGCCAACTTCACCTCTGTTGCGATTCTCATATACATTTTGGATGCATGCTTGCCTGTTCAGATCCGGATGCCATCTGATCTGATTAACGGTTCATGTATATGCGTATATATTCGGTGTATATCCGCGGACGCCACCTTGTTTCAAAATTTGAGCGGACTCCAACTATATACAGTGTGGATAGAAATTGTGGAATATTGCTTATATTTCTTAAAATATTCCTCATATCAAAAACATGTTCTAATAAAAGTGTTAGGAGAAATTATTTCCCGTTTATATATAGCAATCTTTCGTAGCTCAAAAAATGTGGTTGCCATGGTAACCGATTTAATTTTTTTAAACGGCACCATATACTTTTTTTGGTGAAAATTGATACATTGGAACTTTCTGAATACGATACAATACAATTTTAATGGGGTCGCATAAGAAAAAAATACAAAAAAAATAAGTTTTCTATTATGCTATTGACAAGGTTTATCAAAATAATTATTAACATCAAGTTAGCCATGCCAAAATCAGAACAATGCGAAACTGTCACTAAAGCCTATCCAAGTTACAACGGCAGTAGATATAAACAAAGTCACATGACCGCATTGCGATCGATTACCAGGGTCTGACTAATATGAGATTCCCAGTGGCTCGTAATTCTGAACTAATTCTTTTAGAAGTTCTAAAAATTGTGTTTTTATCTTTCGTGGATCTTTATAAATTTCCTTAAATTAAGTAGCAAAATAAATTTACAGAATATACGGCTCGCGATCCGATCTAAAATATGCAGGAAACTCGGCTGATGGAAGAGCTGGCCCTGCATTCTGCTCGCCGCGTAAACACTTGACATTTTATGATGGTCAGACCAATAAGACAATAAGTCACGTGGTGGCCAATGTTTTGATCCACTGCCTCTGTAACTTGGATAGACTTTAGCTGTGTAACTGTGTACATTGTTACACTAAACGTACTTTTTTACTCAATTTTCTGTGTACTTACGTACTTAGTATGTTAACCTGTATTCTTTCCGTTTCACTTAATTCAAGCGCCATTATAACTTACTAAGTACTTAAGTACACAGAAAATTGAGTAAAAAAGTACGTTTACTGTAACAATGCACACAATTACAAACAACTGACAGCTAGTGACAGTTTCCCATTGTTCTGATTTTGGCGCATGGCTAACTTGATGTTAATAATTATTTTGATAAACATTGTCAATAGCATAATAGAAAACTTAATTTGTTTGTATTTTTTTCTTATGCGACCCCATTAAAATTGTATCGTATCGTATTCAGAAAGTTCCAATGTATCAATTTTCACCAAAAAACGTATATGGTGCCATTTAAAAAAATCAAGTCGGTTACCATGGCATCCACATTTTTTGTGCTACGAAAGATTGCTTGATATCACTAAACGGGAAATAATTTCCCCTAACACTTTTATTAAAACAAGTTTTATATGAGGAAGATTTTAAGAAATATAAGCAATATTCCACAATTTCTATCCACACTGAATATTAAATTAAATCAATTACTTAGGCTCGGTTTTTACTTTTTAAATGCAACTAGTTATAAAAAAATAATAGAAGGTCATGATTTAGTGCTTATGTATACTTTCAACTTTCTCTTGTACAAGTTTTTGACTAAGCCTCGTATATCGCAATATCTGCATGAAGTTTTTCGGGCCCTATTTTGGTTTCAGAACATGCCTAATGTGCCAGGTTTTTATTTCGGAGCAAAATAAAAAAAAACATTTGTTGCGTTCTTTCTCCCGGTCACTGTATATATAAAATATATACACATTACATGATTTCGAGCCATGTTGGTACATGTTTTGGGTACACTATTGCGCCTATAAGAGGGTCGTGACGTCACAGCCCATGCATGTCAAATATGAAATTTAAAATTATTAAAAATGGTAAAAATCGAGTTTGCCTTGGAAATATAGAAAAAAAGTTATTAAGAAATTGTGATCGTATTTTGTTATTGCGCTCCTATACCAATTGTCCGAAAGATATCAGGATGTTCATTTTTTCTTAATTATTTCTCTCAAAAATCATAACAATATAAATAAATTTCAACTCAAAATTAATTAGACAAATACGATTTTTTAAACTAGTTGTTGTGTAACAACCCCATGTTAGTGCAGAGGCTCTTTAAATTCATTGCCTGGGCAAGTGTTTTGTATTGAACTTTATTGTTTCCGTATCAATTCCAGGGATATCAATTAAGGAAAAAAGCAATATCCTTATTTATTTCCAAAAATTGGTATACCTGCAAAATTATACAATTTTAACACATTTTCTTTACAACTTTTCCCGATATTTCCAAGGTACACCCCCTTTTCTATTTTTATTTTAAATGTCATATTTGACAGGAATGAGCCATAGCTTCACGACTCTGCTTAGGCACAGCAGTGTACCCAAAACATGCACCAACATAACGCGAAAACAGGTTTTCAAAAAATATAATAATATTTTTTCCCATTTTTTTGCTAACTTTATGAATAATAATAATAATATAATAATTGGCACCCTCACAAAACTCCAAACTAGGAGTACCAACCCCAGAAGCAACTGCATGCTTGTGCGGAGGAGGTGGGCAATTACTATTATTTTTGTCTTCGTCTGCGAATAGCGCTAAATATAATTTATAATTATTATACCCTGTTTGATATAGGGCAAAAGGTCTGAAATAGTCGTCGCTACTTTCCTACTAAAATACATTAAACATTTTATTAAGATTTGACCCTGTAATCCCTGTATGGTCTTGTAACACTTAAAAGTACTCATAGCCGGTCCTGTACGAACCTAACCGTCACAAGTATCACAGACCTTGCGTTTCCCTTAATTTAATTCAGAGATTTCCCAGAGATATCTCTGGTGTCGTTAAGGTGGGCACATAGCGAATCAGATATGGAGATTAGTTAACTACGGCAGAAACAAATGAATGTTTAATTAAGTAACAAATTCATGTGCATTTTAAAAAGATGTATGAGAAATTATAAGAGGAAGTCTCATTGAGGATTCAAGAAAAAAATATTAAATTCAAACCAGAGGCCTCTTCTGTTATGATAAGTTTTTATTAGCAACGAATGCATCCACATAAAAAATATTCTAAGTGAAGAAAGAGAGCAGTCAGAGGCCATTATTAAAATTATGACTTGAGAACACATAAAAACGATAATTGTGACAGATTAATAATGAGAACCGTTACTGCCTCAATGCAGAAACGACATTACCACGTGAGTGCAGAAGAATTGTCTCGGCAAAAAGAAATTCAAGAAATTTGTATTTGCTAAGACCATTTAAAATATTTTAAAAAGTAGGTATAGGCAAAAAAGATTGTGTCTGGGTATCTGTGAGTTATCATACGAAAACTTCCGAACCGATTTAGATTATATCTTCAAATTTGGTATGCGCAATCTTGCCTCCAATGGGACGATTCGGATTGCTTTTGAGGAAAATCGCTCTACACACTCTGTTATTTAGTTTTCGAACTAAGACAATATTTAGAGAGCATTTTTGACATTATTATAAAATAAGGTATTTGGGAGGGACCGCAAAGAGGTGAAAATTTAAGCAGTATCATTTCCAATGCTTTGGGGTCAAGTAATTCAATTTTGGTATTATTTGGCAAAAACAAAGTAAAAGAAAATTGTTACAAACTTCAATTTTGTACACAGCTCTTGGATGGAAAATCTCTGTAATATCCATTTATTAATATGATGCTTTTTCCCACAAACCAAGTTTCAAGCTCCTAAATTGATCAAAATAACAAATTGACAGGTCTAATTTCTCTATTATCTTAAAATTAATCAAGTAGTCCATTTGTAAAAAAACAAATTTAAAACTTTTGAGAAATAAAATTACCGCCAAATATACAGTGTGACCAACTTCAAACCGCAACATTGTACAAAACGTCACATATTATTTTAAAAGGCCTACTGCGACATATTTATTGGATCAACATTTGACAAATCATATTATACTAAAATCTCTCTTTAGCTAGACATCATAAATGGCATTTTTTAAATGTAGTTAACCAAAGTTGGAGGCATTTAGACCAGGGGCACATTAAGCCACTTTGCATATTCACAGATTATGTCATATATTTAAACTTGATTTTTTTAAATCAAAATGAAATAAAATTCTTTGTTATGATAACATCATATATTTAATATGTACAGGGTGATCATTTTTAGACGCCTAGCCTCTGTTGGTGGAAAACGGTCAAAGATAAGGAGATATTATATATAGGAAATTATATAGGGTATATAAAGGAATAAATTGGACAATTTAGCGACTCTTTGCAAATACGACGCTAGGCTTCGCGACGCCAAGAAATATTTTTTCTCACCCTTTTTTACATCGTTGGAAAGCCCTAATTTTTATGAACATTTTTTGTTAATGCTATTTTTCTTTATTATCTTCCTTTTTAAACAGTTATTCTTCAAAACTCATTAAAATATTAATTTTTGTTAATCGCAAATGACGTAGCCTTTTCTTTTCAATGAATTAATTTTTGGGGATATTCCCCTTACCTCAAAACAGTTGAATGGTCAACAGGACCCCACAGGGTATTGGTATGCGAAGATCCAATAAGAATTTTATTTTAAAATTTTATGATTTTTTTTTATTAAAATCTGTATTTTCTCTATGCGAACTCAAAGTGCTAGATTTTGTTAAACTTTACCTATACGGATCGAGAGCGATAAAACTCGATTAGGTGTATCAAAATCGCCGCAGAAATTATAAACGAGGTACCTACGTCTAATATTTACAGAAGCCCGTCAGACACTCAGTCCAGATAAGTTAAGGCGAGTAGTGTGCCATAACAGAACCCATAGAAAAAAATATATGATTTTATTAGAGGACAGATTTGTCAAGAAAAGTCCAATAGTTTACATCGTTTTTTACTTGTTGGATGACACTTTATTAATATATTTGCAATAATTTATAATAATTCCAGGGTGCATTTGGCCCGTATAAAGTTTTAAAAAATTCAGCATTTTCAGATGACACAAAGAAAAACAACCTTATTGGATCTTTGCACACAAATAGATACCTTGTATAGTCCTGTTGACAATTCAATTGTTTTGAGGTAATTCAATGGCATACTTGATTCTCGATTCGTTAGATGATTTTAATTTCCTATTTTGCGAAATTTTGGTATACTTTTTGTTAAAATTTGGTAACTATACCTGCTGGTTCTGTGGTGTCCTGATTAATGCTGCGTTGTCGGATTTTAAACAAAAGCATCGCTAAATGCATTAAGTGAAAATTGAGGGTATAAAAAATTGTAGCCGGTCCTGGATTTGTGTGTTGACAACGGTAAGAAGGTCAAAAGACGCGGTTTGAAGATCTTTCAAACAAATAAAGGATACGGGGAATATCCCCAAAAATAAAATCATGGAAAACGCGACGTCATTTGCGATTAACAAAAATTAATATTTTAATGCGTTTTTGAAGAATAACTTTTTAACGGAGGAGAATAAAGAAAAATGACATTAATAAAAATTGTTCAGAAAAATTAGGGCTTTCGAACAACGTAACAAAAGTGGTATGTTGGTGGGAAAAATATTTCTTGGCTTCGCGACGCCTAGCGTCGTATTTGCAAAGAGTCGTTAAATAGGCCAATTTATTCCTTTATACTCCCTGCCTGAAGTTTTTTCTCTGAAGTGTATTAAGAAGAGTTTATTTCAAAATTTATCAAAAATATGAAGTCGGAATTTGGTAAAAAAATATTCAAACCCATGGCGACTTAAGAAACAAAAAATAAGCAAGAGCACGTGGTATTCCCCAGCGGTCACCCACCCAAGTAGTATCCACGCCAGACGTTGCTTGACTTCAGCGATCGGACGGGAGCTGGGACATTACAACGTGGTATGATCGCTGCCGTGGAAATATCGCGACTTCTATAGTTAATTTTTTAAGAAATCCTTACTAGGGCTGTCAATTGGTAATTTAGACATCCTAAGTTGTCATCAATGCAGCAAAAAATGCAACCGGGCCATAAGTACAGGTCAGTAACGAGTCCATTTGCATAATGAACAACTACTAATAACACGAAAAGTAAAAACAATTTTGGTTCGGAGGGGGAACTTCTTTGACGTACAGGTCATGTTGACAAATTCATCCCTGTAACCCCCACCACCCCTAACTTCAAAATTTCAAATGGGAATACCCCCTTTGTGATATATCATTTTAAAGCTGATGTTATTGCGAATACAACTCATTTTTATTTTTTGAAATCCGATGATGTTTGAAGAAGTTATGGGTAAAAAACGGTTTTTTTCATAATTTAAAATAAATTACTTTTTACCCTAGATTTTCTAGGGCTGTCAATTGGTAATTTAGACATCCTAAGTTGTCATCAACGCAGCAAAAAATGCAACCGGGCCATAAGTACAGGTCAGTAACGAGTCCATTTGCACAATGAACAACTACTAATAACACGAAAAGTACACAGATAACGGTAAAACTCACGAAACGTACAAAACCCTCGAATATTTTCACTGCCGAATGTTTGAACCAGTTTGAACGATCCGGAAAACCTTCATTGTCACATAGACGCTGCAACAACCACCAGCAGATTATACCAAAATGAAATGAGCTGTAGTCATAATTATTATTGTTATTTGTAACGGTATAATCGTGATACCATGAATCAATGAGTGACGCCATTAATTGGTTGCGACGCATATATGCTAATGTTATACCCACGGGCAACAGAAATTCCTGGGATTTTGTGAAGAAATGTCATCTGACAAAATCGGGACTTCTTACAGCAATCGAGGTATACAAAAAGAATTTGACAGTACCACGGAACCATTTAACAAACATTGTTACTAGAAATTGGATTTGCTTTACAATTTCCTCTCAGAAGTGTATTAAGAAGAGTTTATTTAAAAATTTATCGAAAATATGAAGTCGGAATTTGGTAAAAAAATATTTAAACCTATGGAGATTTAAAAAACAAAAAGAGGCAACAGCCCGTGGTGTTCCCAAGCGGTGATCCATCCAAGTACTAGCCACGCCCGACGTTGCTTGACTTCAGCGATCGGACGGGAGCTATATATAGGTATATATAACAATGTTTATTTTTGTTTTAATACAACTTGGGGTTTGCTATGGTCTTGACTGACATCAAATTTATATACAATATAATATATACAAAATATTCGGCGTCTTGACGCGTTGGCGCCGGGCCCGATCTTGTGGCCTTTTACCACCCCTCGTTTTTCATGGCATCGTGTGCCCCGTCCAAAGGACCTCGTCACGCGAATACGGCTTGTGCTATGAGGCTTACATGTGCATTTTACTAGGTTCTTGCTTGAATTTTAAGTTTGTTTGTAGAGAAAACACTTTGAAAAACTCTACTTTATCATCGTATTTCCAACGGGGAAATAGTTTACCGTTTGAGTAATCCTTGCGGCCAGTTCCTGGTTAATACAATTCGGGTATTTTTGGGATCATTGAATTGAATTCAGACCTTTCCATTTTTCTTATGTACATGTTTACAATCTTATGCTAATATTTACAATTTTACAAGTTTCTATTTACAAATTTTCAGTTATTACGGTTCCTTTTTGGAAAGGTCAGACTTCAAGGCGGCTCGAAAAATATCGGTAGGTTTTGGTATGGGAGCCTATGTTTTATTTTTGGCTCTGGGGACATATCTCGTATGGGTTAATTTTGTGTAAGTGGTGAGTTTAGTATTTTTGTACGGTAAAACCTATCTGCTATATTGGCCATAAACTCGTTAAGTAATGGAATTTGTGCTCTGTCGTGCATATCAGTGATTCTAGTGTATGTCGATAGCCCAAATGCCATTCTGATTATTTTATTTTGGATTCTTAGAAGTGGAACTTTTGCTATGTGTGATGCTATCTGCCAAATTGGACAACCATAAGTTATTGCGGGTTTAATTACCGTTTTATAAATCGCCATTTTATTGTCTGCTGTTAGTGGACTATTCCGACATATTAGGGGGTAGAGTGTAGTTATTGTTCCATGAACTCTTTGTATTACTTTTGCTGTGTGCCCGGTAGCTTAGTCTTCGCGTACCACGAGTTCTCATATTCTCCGTCCGTTTTTGTTCGTTTGTTGCCCCTTCCACCCTACGTGGCGTGCATTTAAGTCCCCCATGATTATCAGCTTTTGTCCTTGTCCTGTCAATGTCTCTAAGTCATAGTTTGTCATGATGTGGCTCGGCGGATTGTAGGCAGCACACACAATCACTCCGTTCGTCAATTGTATTGATATGTGTTCGATATCACTGTCCGTTTGGGGCAGTCGCTTATGTGGTAAATCTTTTTTTACCAACATAGCTATGCCCCGTTTTCTAGGTAAGTCTTGGTCCTGTCGATATGTCACATAACCCCGTACTTTCAGATTTTTATTCGAGGTAAGTCGTGTCTCGTTTAGGCCTTTTTTTTGATTTTGCGTTTGTTGTTCTCTCTTCTTGTATAGATGGTTTATTTTGCTCTGGTATACCTCACAGTCGGGGGAAATTGCGGGGTGGTCTCCTTCACAGTTCACGTACTGAGGTGTATCTCCCTCAGATTGCCTGCAGTCCGCGGTGAGGTGTTCTTCGGCACATCTCCCACACCGCGGTTGCCTGAAGCAATTGGCGGCGCCGTGGCCAAATTGTTGACATCATTTACACTGTATTATGGGTCTCTCGTTGTGTCTTAATTCCCATCTAATACTATTGTGGTCTAGCTGTTTGACTTCTTGTTGTGGCTTACTTAATGTGTAGGTATTCGAAACAATGACCAAGAATAGCGGCATAGCATCTATCACTTTGGTACTCATTTGGAAGGTTTTGGATACCGGTATATCGTAGTCATCAATGAGCCATTCCTTTACGTTTTCTGCTGTAGTGTCCATGGGCATTCCACTTAACACGTATGCTCTGTTTTTATCTTCCTTGTTGGTATAAGTAAGTATGGAAATTTTGGCAATTCATTTGCACGAAGGTACTCTTGATTTTTTGATAAGTGTCCTTATCCTCTACAGTAAGAATGATAGACTGTTTGGTGTGTCTTAGGGTGTATTTTGATTTCATAGTGGTCTTGATCGTTTGAATAAACTTTTCATAGTTACTAATTGAATTACGGTTAATTACAAATGGTGGTGGTCGGGAAGGCTTTTTTGTCGTGGTTTTTTCTATTGCCTGTTTTGCCTTTTCCCGGATCAGTAATCTTGTAGATGCTTCGCCCCTCTGTTCTTCTTCTTATAAACGCCTAGTCTGACCCTGCCGGACCTACTAGGTGTTTATAGTCGCGCTCGCTTCTCAAAAATGTAGTATGTACGTAACGCTTTTGTTTGGTCACGGCTAGCGGGCGCAGTTTTCGATATTTTAAGTCCAAATGTCGCCTGGGGCCGCAAAAAAATAAGTGCCACATCGCTATTGACGCGCCAGAAGGTGAAAAGCCGTTCAACCGTTTGAGCCATTTTCCGATTTGGTAGGCGTCGGGGAGTGACTCGAATTTGGCGCGCCGCGCCGATCAAGTAAAAGTAAAGTCCCTATACTAAAATCGAGCAACTCTTGGCGTAACCAAGAGCACGTGCGTGGAGATATTCGCCAGCGCCGCGGTAAACTACAGTGGCGTTACAAAAAAATGTAAAGAGATTCTGTTTTCTTTTGTAAATTAATCTGAATCTCAAAGATATTTATGGGAAACTCGTATGGGATGTAGGGGTATTGAAAAAATCCCAAAAAAGACAATTCTAAAATTGTTGTGCAAATCTATCTCAAAGATTTGTGGGGGGACAGGTAGGCGGGGGGATATAGGAGTATAGAAAAAACTTGTAGGGGTCCTGTGACAAGCGATATCAGTGGCATCGCAAAACAAAATCCGCGTAGGCGTTTATAAGCCTGCCGCGGTTTCAGGGCGGCGACAACTTGGCACCCGTCAAGTTTACATTTTTTAAATTTAGTTACCCAAGGTTGGAGGCATTTAGACCAGGGGCACATTAAGCCACTTTGGATATTGACAGATGATGTCATATGTTTAACCTTGATTTTCTGCATCACATTTAAATCAAAATGAAAAAGAATTCTTTGTTATGATGACCACATACTTAATATGTACATCACAGAAAATGTAAAGGATACTGATATTAAAACAAGATAATGCCAATATCCTAGCCAAACATCAAATTTTCCGAGTACGGCTCTGTCGTCACCTGTCATTCTAGGAGCCTTCAGAAATTCTGGGGATATGCAATATAAATCTGGTATCCAGTTAAAGAGAGATTTTAGTATTGGGACGAAACTCTCTAGGTCGTGGGATCCTTCGAAATGAGTTCTGCGGCGCGAACAGCCAGGAAAATACAAGTAGGTACTTCAGGAACTTTGCTTTATTGAACACAAGGCACAGTTGTTTGGAAAAGACAAAATGGCGGTCTCAAACGTCGTGACCGGCAAACTAAAATGACAGAAATGCAAAATTAACACCGTATGGAGGTTCCCTAGCACCTATAACTCACCTAAAACGACAGACCACACACCCCCTCCTCGAGCAAAAGGTATTTGATCAAAAGTAATCGGATGGTTCTGTACGCCACAACCTACCGACCGCGATCGGTATTTCGGGTCAGAGAGTCGGCCGCCAAATCACCTTGGTCAAGCCAGGAAGGAGGCGGGCGCATCGCCGACAATGAATTCGCCCAGGAACCCGCGAATACGGTACTCAAATAAGAAGCGTGCAATGTGGTGGCAGCGTTTCCCAACACTAGAGGGCGCGCACGGCATTAATTCCCTATTTATTATCAAACACATTCTTGGTTTTGCCACAACAGCAAGAACAATTCTAAAGATTTGAGCTTGGGGCTTCAAATGAGAGGCGTGAAAAATTCCCGCTCCTTGCGCCCATCGGGTGAAACTAGTAGATTAGTGGCATCCGCAATTCTTTTCTTTACCTGATAAGGCCCCTCAAACAACAACAACATTTTACGCGTTTCGGCACGGACCGAACTTGAGGCATTGTTAGCTTTAAGCAACTCTAGGTCGCCGCAAGCAAAACCTTGGAAAGGTCGCCCGAGATGGGACACCGCGCGACAAGCGGCCCGACTCCACAACTTCGCCTCGGCCAGCACCAATTTCCGCTCTACGGGCATATCCTCCACAAATTCCGCCGGACGGGTCAGTTTGTCTGGCAACAGTGTGACGTGAAGTGCCAAGTTGAAGTTCGCTCGGGGAAAATCCAGTACTCTCGTGCGTAACTAAATTGAAAAGTTCGATAAAACGGGGCACCTACCACGCCCACCTAGAGTGCTGATCGCTGCAATACGCACATGGATGCCACACCGAACTATATACAAGCCGCACGCCTATATCCCTCATTATCGTGTAAGTGGCAGTGTCTTTTTTTTAACGGATACAGAGTCACATATTTAGTGAACAAGTTATACAACACAAAAATGTAACTCACTCCACCACGACTAGTAATGAGGGATCCAAACAGATCCATGGCCAAGATATCGTCTTTGTCAGTAGGGACTATTTGAAACTGTCGTGGTCTGGGCAACGTGTATATTTTAGCCCGCTGACAAATATCGCAATTTTTTACAACTTTTTTTACTGTTCAATGCATGTTGAACCACCAGACCTCTTGCCGCAATAAACTCCACGTTTTGTACACGCCAAAATGCCCCAAACCTTTGTGATATGTCTGAACAAACAAGGCTATTTTATAGTGTGACACACACAAAAATATCGGCCTTCTTCACCGTTTTTATATAAGACACTCGTTACCTCGGTAAACTGCAAACCAAGCTTTGGATCCCCGGCGGGGACTGCAACAAACACAATTTGGGATCTCCATCCTGAAATTTCGCAATCACTTTTCTGAACTCAACAGGTAACGAGATTAACCATAAGATTTTGAAAGCTTTATCGGCCGGCGTAGGACATCAACATTTGAACATATCGATGAGAAGGTAGAATTTTTGGAGGTGGCTGTTGCGAGTTTGATTGACCTGCATGCTCCTTTGAGGCGTGTCAGAGTGACAAAGAAACCCAATCCTTGGATTACGCCTAATATTAAGTTGATGATGTCCCTTCGGGATAGGGCGTTATCGGATTACCGTGAGTCATTGCTAGATTTGCAAGTTTCTGTACGGCAGTCTTTAGTTAAATGGGAATATTACAAACAACTGCGAAATTATGTCACTGCTGAATCTTAAGCATTCTCAGGCTCAGCTACATGAGCTTCCAGACGGTTTAAGAGATCCTAACAAGATCAACGATTATTTAATAAATTCTGGAAATAGGATAAAAGCCGATAACGATACTGTAGCATTTTTTTAATACTGATATGTGTGCCAAAGTTACAAATAGCTTTCAATTTAATCAGGTTAGCTCATTGGAAATTCTTAATATTGCATCTGAAATTAAAAGTAACGCAATGGGAATAGATGGCATAAGTGGTGAAATATTTCGGCTATGTCTGCCATTTTGTTGTGCAGCACTGACCCATATCATTAATTTTTCATTGAATAATATTGTAGTCCCAACTCGGTGGAAGTGTGCTGTTGTTGCTCCTATAAGAAAGAAAAAGTTGAGGAAATTTCTGACTTGCGTCCAATTAGTTTATCACTATTTTCTAAAATCCTTGGAAAATTAGTGTACATGCAACTTAAGAAGCATGTAGAACGTTTTGAAATTTTACCGCAGAGGCAATCTGGTTTTAGGAGCGGCCATAGTACGTCGACAGTTTTGGCTGATTTGGTGGATGACATGTTGGGGGCTGTTGACCGGCGAATGGTGACTGCTGTTGTTATGTTGGATTACTCTAAGGCATTTGACTCTCTGCACCATAGATTGTTGTTAGGTAAACTTAATTAATACGGGGTTGGGAAGGCGTGCCTTGAAATGGTTCGCTATGTACCTTCAGGGGCGAAGGCAGCGGGTAAAACTCAATATGGATTCCGAATATGCAATCTCTGATCCAGCTGAGGTGTCTTCGGGAGTCCCGCAGGGATCTATATTGGGTCCTTGCTCTTTGTTATTTACGAATCTGATCTGCCTTCCCTTATTGAGAGCAAGTTACACCTTTATGCTGACGACAGTCAGTTGTATCTTTCTTTTCTGTTTGATGAGCGGGAGAGGTCAATCGTTCAATTAAATCGTGATCTCAATTTCGGAGTGGTCAAGCAAAAATGCTCTAATTTTAAATCCTAATAAAACCATTTCCATGATAGTGGGGACTGAAGTACAGCGCAATAAGGTAGATCTGACGAATAGGCTTTCTTTAAGTGGAGTCAAGTTGGAACAAAAAAATGAGTGCAAAATTCTAGGTGTGGTTTTAGATTCAAATATATGTCCTTTCAGTCACATGCTAGTGATCTTATAAAAAAGGTTTCTCTACTTTGAGATCTCTATACCAATTTAAATTTGTGCTTTATGCGAATGTTAAGTTAAAACTTGTCCCCGATTTTATCGAAATTTGATTATTGTAACGTCGTATATGGCAATTGTCTATCTGCTCAAAATGCACAGAGATTGCAACTTATACAAAAACCTGTATGTTATGCTGTAAATGTGCGGAAAAGGGACCATATTACGCCTTATTATCAACGGCTTAATTAAGAAAAATTGTTTGCTAGGAGACGTCTCCATTATGCCTGTTTTGTACAAAAAATTTTGTCTACAGGCAAACCGACTTACCTACGAAATAAACTTAATTCCTTAGATACTGTCCAGAATAGGCCCAGAAGATACCCCGGCACTTTACCTATGTCTTTCGCTGTTCTTTCATGTATTTTGCAGTGTCTACCATATACTGGGTGGAATGCATAAAAAGTAGTAGATGCTAATGCTTCGCCAAAAAGTATCTACGAGTACTTTGTAGCATTTGCTTTTGCATAGAAGTATATGCTTCACTCGAGAAGAACATACTACACTGTACGGCAAAACAGAAGTATCTACTACTGAGCTGAAGTATCTACCTCGTGCGGCGCGCGCATGACGTGTAAAACCTGCTAGAACTTGTTTTTCCATCGGTGCCTGCATTAGTGTATTAACAACTATTTCCATCGGTGCCTGCATTAGTGTATAAACAACTATTAAAATTTGATCAAAGTTACGAGTATGAGTGACTCTTCCGATTCCGAAGCGCCAAAAGAGTTAGGCCGTGATAAAAATTAATAGTTGTTATTTGTTAATCATCTTGAGGATTATCAAATTTTGTTCGATAAAAGAATGACGCCCAAAATCAAGAACGAAAAAGAAGATGCGCTGAAAAAATTAACGGCTGGCTTTAACGAAATAATGGAAAGAAACCTAGACGTAAAACTAATTTTGAAAAAAAAATAATAACATGAAAACAAAGGTTAAGAGAATTGTTGACGTGAAAAAAACTGGAAACAAAAAAATTTTACTGACTGAATGGCAGAAAAAATTCTATGAATTATGGAACATATGAGAAAATCCAGTCCTACACAGGGTACCAGGTGCATGTCAAGCCGGTGTAATCGATGAAGCTAGGGTTTCCTCACAAAACAGTGAAGATGAGTTGTTTAGTTCCAAATCTAGTTCCAAAGAAGTTAGAGCCATGACTCCTAAAGCAGCTGCAAAAGAGGAGTCACTGATTCAACTACAGAAGACCTGCTTACGAAAACAAATTGAAGCTGCTGAAGCGCAAATTTCTGCTGCCCGAACTCAACAGTCTTCTGCGGAAACTCAGGAACGGGCCGCGGTTGCTTTGTGAAACTTCGCCAAAGCTGGAGAACAGTTAGTCGACCATTTAATTCGGCGGGACATGTTGGATTCATTTTACAAATTTGTTATAATTATGGATTTAAAAGAGATAGTTTTTTATTTTCATTTTGTTACCTACAAGCTTTAATTTGAAATAAATACGTATGTATTTTCTTTATATTATTGGACAATTCAAGATATTAATACTGGGTACTGTATGATTATATTAATTGGAATTACGAAGTATAGACTCAGCAACTTCATTTCTGCTCTGCCTCTATTTCGAATTTGTGCTTGATTGGCATCGGGTATCCGTTCATTCAGATGCTGTACTTCCATTTCAACTGGAGCAAAAGCATGGTATGGATCTCGCAGGTGTTTAGCTATATTCTGAAGTACAAATGCACTCACAATATGTTTTGGAATGTTTTCAGTTTTCAGGCGAAAAGTATAATTGAGCATTGGAAAACTCGGTTTCAACTGACCAAAGCAGCGCTCTATGACACAACGTTCTTTCGCTTGGATTAAATTTTTTTTTTTTTATAAGTGTGGTTGGATTTTTAAATGGTGTCAGCAACCACGGGGCAATACCAAATCCTTCACCGCCTAACAAGGCTGCTTCTTGCACATTATTATACATAATTCGATGCACTACGGAGTTTCGCCAAATTCGACTATCGTGCACGGAGCCTGGCCAAGATGCATCGACACTTGTAAACATTTCTCTGCCGATACAAGTAGCTTGAACATACTCCTTTCCAGTTCACATATTCATCGCCGGTTTTGTTATTCTTACATGGGCACAATCAATAGCACCTATAACCCTTGGTATTTGCTGGGTATTTGCTCACTCATTGATAGCAACTCTAAGCAATTCGTTAGTGTTAGAAAATATTATCCAATTATTTCTTTTCGCGTAAATTGCTTCTGATACAATAACCAAGGTTCTGGAAACAGTTATTTGGTTCACATTTATATCAACACCAACTCCTTGCAGAAATCCAGGATCTCCTGCAAAAAACAATATTCTATCTTCTAGTTTGATTGTATACTTTTCTGCGACGCGCATCCATAAAATTTGTAGGAAAAACAATTAACGCAAAAATTTTATTAAAGGTATCTATACATATTGTTATAATTTATTTCTCCGTAATTAATCCAAGTACAAGTACTTTCACCGTTTTAGTAGACATAGGTGAATAGGCCGCGCGTCTCCGTGCGTCCAGATAGGTTTGTCAGTAGTTGGCGGGGGGAGTACACAGTAGTCCCGCACCGCTTATCAGTCGAGTTTTGCGAGCAAAAAACACGCCCCGCCCCCCGCCAACGACTGACGAACCTAGCCGAATACACGGCGGCGCGCCGCCCAGCCATGGCTATCTATACTAAAACTGTGAAAGTACGGTATAGCATTTCTAGTGTACGTTGAATTCTCTCTTTGGGGAAATTCAAACAACAACCTGTTTTGCGATACCAAATAGCGTTGAATTTTTTGAAATTTTGTTGTAGCATTAATTAATTTTGATAACTCAAGAGAACTTTTGTCCTCGAAAACAGTCGAAGCACAAATGACTTTACACAATCGTAACAATATATACTAATAGCAGTTCTATCTGTACTGCACGTATATGGCTTTAGTGTGTTCTGCGAAAAAGCGTAGGAAATACGCTGCATATTTTATAGAAACTCGGGGTCGATAAGGCAGCTCTTTTATATCAATCTAACAGCCTATATAAAAACTTTTTTCTAGAGGATTATTTAGAATTTACTGTTTATAACGTAAAATGAGAAAGTTTCAATGTTTATACTATGTTTTGTTAGATATTACAATTTAATAAAATATTCTGCGGTTATAGAAATAACAAATTAGGATATTTTTCAACCTATATTAAAACTTTTCTCTATAGAGGATTATTTCAGGATGTGATTTATTTACAAAAATAAATTCTAATTCATAGTACAGGATTTATGATTTGTTACCTGAATTTTAAAACCTATCAATTATCATTAAATATCATTAATAGTTGTGTCCACAAATTACTGTGTCACATAGGTAGAAATATTAATAGTACAAATAAAAAACAAATGAAGGCTAACTTCTTAAAAACTTATGTAACTAAAATGAGGTTTTTAACACAGACGGTTAAATATACAGGGTGATTTATTCATAACTACATTAATTTTAACAGTGGGTAGGGAAAAATATCCTGAACGCAAAATCGCAACTAAAAAAATTACAACTTTTTTCTTAAAGCCAGAATTAATTTTTTCTAAACCGCATTTTTACCTATTTGGCCCCCTATTTCCAGCTGCCCTTGACTTTCTTTCAGGGCGCATGAGGCATCGGACTACGCTTGCCGTCATGCGCGTCAGCATTGTTGCCAGATGTACGAAACTTTCATAAGTTTAAAGGAATGTTTCAGTACATAATTATTTGTATTGTAGGCGAATGTTCTGCAAAATGCATGCGGAAATTATGGACAAAATGTCAACACTTAGGTACCTCTTGTTAACGGTAAGTTTTGGCCTGAGACACCTTAAAGGATAAATGCCAACTAGAAAAATAAATGAAACGACTGCTTACGTGACCTTTTGATTTTTGGATGCTTTATTAAGTACTCAACTAGGGGGCTTACATGATTTCGTGGTCCTAGACACTACCGAGGGCGATCTTTTTCTTGATAGAAAAAACTTCATTCACTTTCACTTCGCGCACTAATTTTTTCGCTCACTAGTTCACTGATAATCCTTTTTACTGCACCGAGACGCTCTTAGAAATGTGTTCTGTGGGTGTTCGTCTTCCTCTGAAATAAGAACGTCAACATTAGCCAACATATCTGGGGTCTAGTTGCTTAAACTTACCGTATACTTTCCGCTTAGGTTGTATCCAACACGAACGACACACTTTTCTCAGTCCTTTCTTTCTCGGTATGTTTTCTTGTCATAGTTAAGGACTCATACCTATTTGCAATAGAATCGAAATTTTTGAAAGTTCCAGTATTTTCCATCCCTGTTTGTTGAAACTGTGTGCGTCTCGTGCTTGTGATGGAAAAAATAGCATCTGTGGGTTTTCTGCTTCCTCTGAAACAAGAACGTCAACATTAGCTAACATATCTCGGGTCTAGTTGCTTAAACTTACCGTGTACTTTCCGCTTAGGTTGTATCCAAC
This sequence comes from Pseudeuparius sepicola, assembly GCA_963920635.1. Taxonomy (NCBI): domain Eukaryota; kingdom Metazoa; phylum Arthropoda; class Insecta; order Coleoptera; family Anthribidae; genus Pseudeuparius; species Pseudeuparius sepicola. The sequence goes on from OY987305.1 coordinate 29,538,709, forward strand.
ACGAACGACACACTTTTCTTAGTCCTTTCTTTCTCGTTATGTTTTCTTGCCGTAACGACTTATACCTATTTGCAATAGAATTGAAATTTTTTAAACAGTTTCAGTATTTTCCAATCATTGTTTGTTGAAACCGTGTGCATCTCATGCTTGTGATGGCAAAAATAGCGTTCCCGACGATGTACCTACGCAGCCTCCGGTTTTTTTTATTGTGGCTACCCTTCCTATTTTCGAGGTCCCTGAACACGAATCTGACCTTAGTTTTTTTTGCTCGGACTTAGTTTCCGAGAAAATGAATTTTCAAATTTCCTTTTCACATCTCACTTTTCACGTCGATATTTGTCGTTCTAATCCGCATGAATTTTTATTTTATGCAGCTCAAACTGATCACCATACTATTTTGCACCTTTTGCAACATCCACACTTCGCGAAAACCCACGGAAAACAGGAAATGTCCAAGATTTACGCATTGTTTTCACGGCGTTTGCCCTAACCTAAAACCTAATGCTCTATCGGGCTTTGACGCCTCACGTTAGTGACGTTTGTGTGGTAAAGTACCACCGATATTAAGAGAAGTAAACTGGAGCACTTATTTGGCATGATAGAGGTCCACAAGCCAACATAATGTTGGTAAATGCTCTTAAAAAGAGCAAAAAACCGTAGTCTCCAAATTAAACCTGTGAAATACAAAAAAGAATCACGACCCTTCTTTAAACTATGCATTATAAACATTAAGAAAGATTTAAGTAGGTATGTTGTCTTAGGCTCGACATTCAGCGCGCGCATAGTTTAAAGAAGGTTCATTTTTCTTTTTTGTATTTCACAGATTTAATTTAGAGACTATTTACGGCCTTTTTGAGAGTATTTACCAACCCTATGTTAGATTGTGGACCTCTATCAACACCAATTTAAATAATGTTATGACAAAGCTGGGTGATGGGCTGGGCCTATAAAGTTGAATGTTTAAATTTTCATTTCATTATCATTTTTATTTTTCTTCAAAATACGCACTTAAAAGCAGGAGGTACTTCTTTAAAAAAGGAAGGGTAATTCTTCATTACGTAAAGCATTGAATGCCAAATTCCCTTGTGCGGATTTTGAGAACAAGTGCTCCAGTTTACTTGTCTTAATATCGGTGATACTTTAAATCAGGCCCCTCCCACTCACACGTCAGGCACAGGCGTCAAACAGAAGAGCAATGGTTTGTTTGAGCAGGTTTGAAATTAGTTTGAAACTGTCGGGAGCATGCGCAGTTTCAGTTTTGGAACGTCAAAATAAAACTGCGCATGTTCCTGACAGTTTCAAATTCTGCCGAAACAGACCTAATAGCGGATAGCGAACAGGGCGCCGGAAAACAATGCATGTTGAATATTTTCTGTTTTCCCTCAGGTTTTCGCGAAATATCGATGTTGCAAAAGGTGCAAAATAGTGTAGTGATTAGTTTGAGCAGCGTACAGTAAAAATTCACCCCGATTATAACCACAAATATCGCCGTAAAAAGTGAGGTGTGAAAAGGAAATTTGAACATTCATTTTGTCGGAAACTACGTCCGAACACCAAAAATTAAGGTCACATTCGTGGTCAGAGACCTCGAAAATAGGGGGTAGACAAAATTTCAAAAAAAAAGCAGGGGCTGCCTACACGCAGTGGGGAACTTTTACCAAAATTGCTTCTTGTATTGTTAGATCTCCTGCTTTGTGCAGTGAAAAGTATAGTGACGTCCTCGAGGAATATGTGTCAGTTAAACGCGGAGAGTCCAAGGTGTGCTAACACTCTGATTGTCCAACCAACCGGAGGTAAATTCATAAACTCCATATTTTTCTTATTTAAATTATGACAACGAAACGGCAACGTCGCGTCCGGCGCCATGTGCCCCACCAGAAAGCCTCATTTACGTGCGTTCAGGCGCGCCTTGTTACGTGGGATTAAGGATAAATTGCCCCATTATTTAAACATGCAGGGAAAAATATATTTTTTTGCGTTTTCGGCATATATACAGGGTGACCGTATTTCGAGTCTTTGCATCTTGGTTATCTTATCTTAAGAGATACGAGGTCGGTTAAATTGGGGCAAAGTTACGGAATTTGATGCCGAGTAACATTGTAAAAAATTTTTGGCTGGCCCTTCTCGTTTTGAAAATAATGCGAAAAAAGCTGAAAATTGTCGATTTCGTTTTTATTTTTTTAAACGAAAACGAATGGCTCTGGACATTTCTAAGTTAAACATTATTAAGGCACTTTTTTACAAGGAATATAAATATAATCTCGCATCTTTTTCTCGCCTCCATGGACAAAAATATGACGATCAACTTTTATTTTTCTTACGGGCGCCATATTGGATTTTCGCATTTTTGAAAAGAAGTCTTTTTTCTGGTTAAAACGGTATGTCACACATTATGCTTTACTTTGTTTTTCTTGGCGTAATATCAAATTAATCGTTTTTGCATAGAGTGCCTTGGAAACATAAGCCTAGTTCCCATTGTTGCGAAGTGTGCTTTGGAATATTGTTTAACGGTTCAGTAAAAATTCAGTTAATGTTAAATTTATTGATTAAATAAATCATAAACGTACCGCGAGGACAAGAGTATGATCTGAGGCCTTGTTATTTATTCGCCATTTACCATATAACACATTAACACTAAAAGAGAATCACAAACTGGAAACACAAAAAAACAACAAAAACCTAGACGAATAGACAATCCTATTTTACAATAAATGTTCAATTTGTCCTCCTTGTTCCTCAAGGCACAATGCAGCACGTTTCTTTAAATTGTTTATGGCTTGTCCAATATCCCTTCGACGCCATTTATATTTGAGGAATAACACATTTGAATCATGTCACGCTTATTTTTATGTGAAAATTACATTTTTTCAGTAAAATAAAGTATCCTTGACATTTAAAATTGTATATACTAAACTATCAAACGTTATGGGGCTTATGTTTCCAAGGCATTCTATGCAGAAATGTCAAACATTATGGGGCTTATGTTTCCAAGGCACTCTATGCAAAAACGTCAAACATTATGGGGCGTACGTTTCTAAGGCACACTATGCAAAAACGATTAATTTGATATTACGGCAAGAAAAACAAAGTAAAGCATAATGTATGACATAATTTTAACCAGAAAAAATCCTCTTTTCAAAAATGCAAAAATCCAATATGGCGCCCATAAGAAAAATAAAAGTTGTACGTCATATATTTGTCCAGGGAGGCGAGCAAAAAATGCAAAATCATATTTAGATTCCCTGTAAAAAAGTGCCTTAATAATGTTTAACTTAGAAATGACCAGCGCCATTCGTTTTCGTTTAAAAAAATAAAAACGAAAACGACAATTTTCAGTTTTTTCGCATTATTTTCAAAACGAGAAGGGCCAGCCAAAAAAATTTTTTACCGTGTTACTCGGCATCAAATTCCGCAACTTTGCCCCAATTTAACCGACCTCGTATCTCTTAAGATAACCCCCATGCAAAGACTCGAAATACGGTCACCCTGTATACCTCCCTGATGACGTGGTTAAAATTATTGTATTTATGAATAAATCACCCTGTATAGTGACTAAAATTTTGGGTTCTTGTGTCTTGTAAAATAACCACCCAAGTATAACTTATACTTACGTAAGTTTTAAAGATTTTGGGATTTATTATACATATTATAGCTTGTCCACTAGTACTGGGGCCTCTCTGGTGGTAATATTGCAAAATTCTTGCACATGTGTATTGTTATTGTACAAAAAACATTTTGCACACCTTAAAATCTAACGCTATGCAGTGTTTATTTTATAACTATTATAGTTTTGAGAAAAAACGTCTACCTAACGCTTAGAATCTATGCTTTTAAAAATTATACACACATTTTAGAAATTGTGAAAAATAATTTTCTTGGTCAGAGAAATATTTAATTGATTACTAAAAGTTGTAAGTTTTTACTTAAATAAGGGCTTTCAGTTGCATTTTGTTTTTTGACTCTCATAAAAGAGAAAACTTAAGTGAATCACTCGAAAATGATCTTTAGTGCAGAATATGTGTCATTCTTTGATCCTTAATATACGTTTATAAAACCCTACAACATAAACGAAGTTTCCATTTGTACGAATGATTCATTAAAGTGACCGTCATTAACTGAATATTTTCAAAGTATGCTGACACAGAATGGCACAGGGGTTTGCAACAATTTACAACAGGTCAATCCCTAGAAAGCATGATTCATTTTATTGCTACTCTTCGCTCTCGATTTTAAAATGGATGATTAAATTAATCCATAAGTTGGTCAATGGATTAAAACAGTTGTACAGCTATAGTATTTGTGTAGTCTTAACACTTAATAAAGTTATGGGAAACATGCTTGCGTGTTTAGACGAAGAAGGCGTATGTACTCTTCAATCTCAACATATTATCCCCACCTCCACATATCAACAAGTATTGGAATAATATGAAAGATGTGTCTTTGCTTTCATTAATAGTTCGCAAGTTTCAAGTCTCTGCAGTATTATAGTAGATGCTTATGGTTTCCACGTCAACGGGAAATTCATGGTTAAGGAACTGGGCGTATACGAGATGAAGTATGGAGAAGTCACCTCCAAGCATAGACGCCGACTTCTCCAAATTTGGCTGGGTACCCAAGGTATACAACCTCCCCCAAAAATGTTATTTATTTTTTTATTTATAAATATAAAAGAAAAGTACATAACAAAAAACGAACAGTTATCATCCTGATGATTAAAAAACACAACGTAAATAGAATGATATAAAATAAAGGTATTTCTATAAGAAAGGCCTCGTTTTAAAATTCAGCGGACTCTCATCCCGATGAATCAGCTGGATATCTGTCTCTTACTTCCTTCAAAGGGAAACAAATGAGAGGGAGATATCAGCTAATTCATCCGGATGAGAGTCTGCTGAATTCAGCGCCGGTTTTAGCTTGACTATCGCCAGGTGCTAAGTTTAAAAAACGCCTTATATTTTCTCTCAATTTTTACTTTTGCCCAAAAAGCTAAACTTTTTAGTTGGGAGGTAGTCAGAAATGAAAAAATAATAATAAATCGAATCTTTGTGCTATAAAATTGCGCCGCAAGCGAAAATTTTTCAAATATTCAAGGTCAAACCGTTTAAAAAATTAGGGAAAATAAATTCCAAGCAAAACATATTCTTGTTAATTTTTTTGTTCACTATGACTCGTAACATTTGTAGCCAAGAAGTCCTACTCAGTCTTTTTTTATAGAACAACTGTGACCAATAGAAATTTCAAAATTTGTTTTAGTGTGAGCCCATAAAAATCATTGCTTTTTAAACCGGCTATACAAAAGAAAGCAGAGGTGTTTGGTTACTAAAATGCGCCAAAGGCGAAATTTTTTAGTAATATAAAGCATAGATAGTTTAAAAGAGGTATAGAAAATTACAAAATCATAACAGTCTTTTTTCAATGTAGGGGGCTTGAACCCCCAAACCATATACAGCCCTGGGCTTATGTATGGGAAAAGCCAAGTCTCGTGGAATCATTAGTTAGCTACTTGACAATAATAAGTATATTTTTCAATAAATGTATCTATGTTACACATTATTACATGACAATTTTCGAATTTATATTCAATCAAAATTTTTATTTTCGTCCAAAAATCCAGGGGGAGAGTAAAATCTTCAACGTACAGATGAATAAGATGATGAATAGGAGAACGTTTCAGATGTTATGTTTGCAGACGTCGATCGAAATGAAGGTGTCGCGTCGTGAGCGATATAGCAACAAAATGTGATATATTTTTAGTTATTAGACCAAACAAAACAAAAACAAAAAACGATTAGTTTATAAATAACGCAAAAGGGCTTAGTCTTATGGAACATTTGACATATTTATAATATTTTCAAATTGTTTAGTTGTCACCTTTGCTTGAGCTTCCAACAACTGGCCAAACTTTTGGCCGGGTGCTCGAGCCCCCGGGGCACCCGCGGAGTCGGCGCCTATGCCTCCAAGTATTACCGCGTGGGGGAGATCAAAGAGCCTCTCATCCAAGTATGCCTTCCGTGTCCGATGGGTTACAAGAAATATCCACGGCCTGCGGTTCCAAGACAGTTGGAGTGACGAATCACAGGAAAGTGTCGTTGAACAATTTCAACGTTTGGGGGAGATCATGATTGGTTACATACCAAGTCATATAGAAAAGTATCTACTCCATTCTGCGGAATTAGGATATTTAACATTGAAGATTTGGCGTGTTCGAAATTTGACATTCTCATCCAACAACATCCAAAATTTTATGTGAAGGTTAAAAATAACCAGTGCAGCAGACATATCCCGAGTCAAGAAAAACCGCTACATTGCCCGAGAGTGGAATTGATATTTTGCGGAGTTTATAAACCTCACGTCAGCAAAGAGGGAAGGGAGATCCATTCCCACGTTTTAACATTATTACATCCTTTTTCAAGAAAAATCATCAAAACCGTGACAGATTTAAGCTTTAAGAGCCCTGTAGTGTGCAATATACTTTTTCCTTTGAACTAAGAGTTGTCATAAATTTGGGGAATTTGTAAGTTTACGCGAACCGGGAGGTCATTGTGTGAGTCGTGTAAATTTTAATTTTCTGGATTGAAATAATGATTGCTGAAGTGTAATTATGTTTTAAACCCCGATCGATTTAATTTTAATTTATGTAAGATATTGTTTACGATATAGACGAATTTTGAACTCATGCATTTTAATAGAAATAAGTTGCTAGCTGGCCTATATATGAGAACATCTTTTTTAAATAAAAACAATGTAAAATGGCTAATTTGCATTCTTTTCTACATACAAGAAATAACATGCGGCCAATTCTCTCTAGTAAAAGAAAAGAAATTTTGCTTAACAAGAAATTGACCAGTTCTTGAGTTTCTTGATCTGAGAAACTGCCCTTAATGTCAGTCTCAAATATATTTTTGGAAGACGCATAAGGGATGTAGGAGTAGGTATAGAAAAAACGTGTAGAAAAAATCTTATTTTTTGTGTAAATCAACTTCAATCTCAAAGATATTTTTGGGAGACGCATAGGGAATGTAGTAATATAGAAAAAAACTGTAGGAGGTGCCGTGACAAACAACATATGCGTCGCAAAAAAAATCCAAAAATCTTATTTTGTGTAAATCAATCTCAATCTCAAAGATAGTTTTAGGAGCCGCACAGGGGATGTAGTAATATAGAAAAACCTGTAGAAAGTGCCGTTACAAACGACAGTGGCGTCGCAAAAAATCCCAAAAATCTTATTTTCGTGTAAATCAATGTTAGTCTCAAAGATATTTTTGGAAGACGCATAGCGAATATAGTAATATATAGAAAAACCTGTAGGGGGTGCCGTGACAAACGACAGTGGCGTAGCAAAAAAATACCAAGTCTTATTTTTGTGTAAATCAATCCTAATCTCAAAGATCTTTTTGGGAGATGCATAGGGGATGTAGTAATATAGAAAAACCCTGTAGGAGGTGCCGTGGCAAACAACATTGGCATCGCAAAAATCCCAAAAATCTTATTTTTGTGTAAACCATTTTTAATCTCAAAGATATTTTTAAAAGACACATAGGGGATGTTGTAATATAGAAAAAAACCGTAGGGGTGCTGTGACAAACAACCGTGGCGTCGCAAAAAATCTAAATCAAAAATCTAAGTTTTGTGTAAATCAATCTCAGTCTCAAAGATATTTTTGGGTGACGCATAGGGGATGTAGTAATATAGAAAAACCTGTAGGAGGTGTCGCGACAAACGACATTGGCGTCGCAAAAAATCTCAAAAATCTTATTTTTGTGTAAATCAATCTTATTCTCAAAGGTATTTTTGGAAGACGCATAGGGGATGTAGTAATATAGAAAAAACTGTAGGGTTAGGTTGCTGTGACAAACGACAGTGGTGTCGCAAAAAATCCTAAAGAAAACTTTTTCGTGTAAATCAATCTCAATTTGAAATATATTTTGTGGAGACGCGTAGGAGTATTGAAAAAATCTGTAGGGATGCCTTGGCAAACGACAGTGGCGTCACAAAAAATTGTAAATGAAATTCTGTTTTTTTAATCTGAATCTCAAAGTTATTTGTAGGAAACTAGTAGGGGATGTAGTAGGTGTATGGAAAAAACCTGCATGGGTGCCGTAACAAACAACGGTGGCTTTGCAAAAATATCCCAAAGAAGAAAATTCTTAATTGTTGTGCAAATATATCTCAAGGATTTGTGGGGGACAGGTAGGGGATATAGGAGTATGGAAAAAAACTAGTAGGAGTGCTGTGACAAGCGACAGTGGCATCGCAAAAAAAAAAAATCCGCGTAGGCGCTTATAAGCTTGCCGCGGTTTCTGCGCGACGACTACTTGGCATCCCTCAAGTTGGTGGCGCTCCGAGGTTCGTACTTGTTTCTATGCCTTAATGTCGTGTTCGTGTTGAATAAATAAAAATTCTGAACAAAAATTTGGTGGAAACTACGAGTAGATCCTAAAACAATGTCCAGTCGAGGAAAAAGAATAGTAGCATAATGCACTCAGAAAAGGTAAGTTTATCTAAATATTGTTTTAAAAAGTGTGGTTATTAAGTAAATGTTTTATTGTGTGTATAGAAATGAAGAGAATGAAGAAAGTTTTGAGGAGGATGACGATGACAGTCTCCAGGATCCAGACTATAATTACCAAGAAGATATCAACGATTGAATTTTTCCACATGTAACCGCGGATTTTAGGTAAGTAACGACCGAGGTAACAACCAACCATTTTATTAACATATAAGGTAACTTTCTTAGGTTGTTATGGCTTTTTATTTGATTAATTTTTGAAAGGTTTTTATTTTCTGCAATGTATACAAGGTGTTTTAAATTAAATCAGCACTTTATGAAATATATTTTATTTAATTCCTTCAGAAAATTGTACTCTTTCTAAAAATTAGCACACAAGAATTAGTATCTTTGCCAACATTAATATTTAACAATAATATACAGGGTGATTAAAAGTTAGGTAAATGGTTCTTAAAATAAAAATTGTTATCAATGTTTGAAGTTTTGTCGGAGATAAAAGAATATGACAACCTCATAATTTCTATTCAGAATAGTTCCCAAAAGAATGGCATAAAAAATTAAAAAGTAATAATTTTATGCTCTTTAATTCAGGTAGATTTTATTTTTGGAATCGGCATTTTCATATTCTTTGCCCGGTCTGGTATCTTGTATATCGGTATATTTCTAAAAGTAATAAGACAACGAATATTTTCACAGAAAACCTGAAAATATTACAGATGGACCAGGATTTGAAGTAGAAACAACTGAGGTGATAATAGATGAAATGGTTGAAACTGAAAATCCAGGAGAGTCAAACCTAATGTAATTATTGATGATTATGTATTGATACTAACACAAGTAAATGCTAAAATTGTTTTTAGGGTTTTGAATGAATTATCTCCAGAAGTAAACGGCAAGGATATCGACGAGGCGGCCAAGGAAAATCATGTCATCATGCAAAAACATAGGAGGTTAAATTTAGAAGAAAAGGAGCAGAGAATCAAAAGAAACCATCCTCTCATACGAAGAATGTGTTCTCTAAAATGCAAGAGGAATTGCCGAAGAGGAAAGATTAGAAATTTGGGCAAGATACTGAGAGTTGCCCTATGTAAATCGAAGAAAATGGCTAGCCAAAAACGTACAATTGATTAAAATAAAATATTGCCGAAGCAACGTAAGATCACCAAATTATCGAAAAAACGAAAGTCGACTCTAGTTCTTTCCAAAGAATAGTAAAAATGTACAAGTATGCCGAACTTTCTTTTTGAATTCTCTTGGATACACCAACGATTCTGTAATAACTGAATTATCTAGTGCTATCAAAGGAAAGGAAAATAGAGAAATTCACTCCAAACTAAAAGTGAACAAAGTTGTGATTAAAGCTCACATAGAATGTTATAATCCGTGTGTTAGTCACTATAGAAGAAACAATGCACCTAACATAAGATATTTGCCTCGGAATTTATCTATAGCTTTATTGGTGAAAGATTTTAATGAGAAAAACCCATAACAAATGCGGAAGGGAAATCTACAGAAAAACATTGAAGGAAATGAGTATTTCTTCAAATTTACCGAACAGCGATAGTTGTGCAAAAGAAACGTAGAAGCTCTATATCTGAAGAATTGATACAAACAGGGAAATTGCACAAAAAGGGCTGAAAAGGCTTTACAAAAATATAGAGATGACAAAAGCCGACCGGAACATAAATCTCTGAAGATTTGCTCGATGGACTTGCAAAAAGTCTTATTGCTTCCCATAATGCCTGATATAAGAGACTGTTTTTTTACAAGTCGATTGGTGGTATTTAATGAAACCTTCGCTCCATTGCAACCCACTACTTGCAAAAGTAATAGTAGTAGTTACTGTGTAGTCTGGCATGAGAGAATTGCCGATCGAAGTGCTCAGAGTATAATAGATGCCATCATGACATTCATGAAGTATGAAAGAGACTGTTCACATTTTATTTTTTGGGCGGAAACAAAAATTGGTACTTGTTTACTGCGCCGGTGATGGCCCTTAACACACCTGAGGGGCCCAAGGAAATTAAAATATGTTATTTAACTAAAGGGCACACACATATGTCTGCAGATTTAGTACATGGAAACATAGCAAAGCGCATTGAGAAGCTTAGAAGCATATATGACTTTGATGATTTAAAAGAAGCAATGACAACGTCAAGGAAAAAAGTTAAGCCAGAAAAGATGATGATATTTTGAAAAGTGTAAAACTTGCTCATATAGTTGAAGTTTTGTTCTTAAAAAATTCGAGAAACTTCAAATTTAAAACCGAATTTGACCAGGAAGCCTATATAGAAGTCGATTTTCTCCAAAAAAAATTTAATGTAAATTCCAAACCAGAAGTTTTTGGAAATTCTAGGGGGATGAAATACTATAAAAAGCAAACCACATTAGAAAAGCTTGTTCCTTTAATGTCAGAAAATCGACGAGAGTTTTAGAAAAAATTGACAAAAAACCGTAATTCTTCTGACCTACAGACAGATTTTGAATAGACCTAACTGTTTCAAATCTAGTATTGGCGACGAGGAGTTTTTAATAAATAGTTAATTGGTTGTAGTGATTCTTTTATTTTTCCTCAAATAGGTACCATAAATTCTAGTATTCTGTATTTTGCTTGCTAAAACACAGTAAGTGATACATACTGTGTTTTCCAACACAGTGGCATAACGAGTAAAGTAAAATTACCAACCCAAAACACAGCAAGCCATTTCAAAGTCGTTTTTAAATAAAAATAAAAGTATATTTTAAATTTTAAAACTCCTTCGTAATACCACAGACCTATAGCTATATAGGTCTGTGGTAATACTATAGGTTATGCTCGTTGTGGTATTAAATTTTTAAATAAATCTGATACCAAATGACAGAAGGCTAGGACCAAACACAAATGTTAAATTATCTCAGAACTTTGAAATTACAACATACTGTGTTTATGCATGGGGCAGCCGAATGGCCCTGCGGAACCTACGTCAGCAGGTTATAATCAAATGGTGAACCTTTCGACTAGTACAATATGGCGGCACTCCTATATTTGGATTCGACATTGAAAAATCATCCTCATGTTAAAAAAAAATTTTAAAGTTCACCTACAATTAATTTGTAATTGCTAAGCTTTTGAAGAGCAAATATCTCTTAGTCCTCAAAGAAAATCAAAATTATATCAATTAACTACTGACCCGAGTAAGTACCCGAGCTCATTAAACAGTGCGGTTTTCTGGTCACTTAAAAATAACGCTGCCACTAATGAAATCACTACTCAATTTTTTTAACACAAATCCTAAAACAATGCGACACAGGAACCGACAATTTTTGGGACTTTTATCTCCTCGTAAGTATCTTGTTTCTTAAAATTAATGCCAAAATTGAATTTGTTCACCAACAAAACATAGAAAATAATATATCGCTCACTATTTTAAATCGATTAAAAAATACTCTCTACTACCGGTTATGTACTAATTTGATTAACTAAAAATCACTTCAGCACGCAAAATGAATTAATTTAAACTTTTTACAAGAGCTTCATTAGCTGCAGATTTAAAGTGATTTTAAATTTAAATAGTGTTTTAAACCTATATGCATGCATTAGTTTCCAAAATCCCTGGAGGCTGTCCTGGAATAAAACGGGCTTGAAGATTGTTAGCGGTGTCTCTTTTCCTTTTTATCTCTCTCTTGTATCTTCTGAAGCAAGAATGATGGTATCTGGTTGTAAAAACCACGTAAAATTGAGATTCAAATTAAGCATAAGTAACGGATGCGGCCTCTAATTACCAAGTCTAGAGCAGGACAATCGTGAACCATAACTAATATATTCCCTATAAACATTCACTAACATTCATGCTTTGGGGGTACAACGACATAAATAAAAAGTAAATGCAGATGATCCACGGAAGTGGAATAAATTCATTAACTCCGTAATTTGAAAGTCATATTTTTCAATCAAAGTCAATCTTTTTAGTTAATGTAGCACATTTTTTTAAAAAACCGGCTCAACTACATTACTTGTACCCCTAAATGCGATCGAGGATATAAAAAAACCGTGGGTTTTGGGATTTGACACTGCCCTTCGGAACAAAGTACCTACTTTTGCATGGCAAAACTCGAAAACTCGGAATCAAAATTTAAATTTTCATCCGAATTAAGGGGCGAGATGCGGGGGGAGGGGCAAAATGTTTCTGCACACTACTGGCCCTCGGGAAGGGCAGGATATTATATTCGTCGGCAAGCTGGGAAGATTAGGATTAGTCGTCCTTTCAGGTAAGTGGATTAATCGGTTAATTTTCTGTAGATTGCCTCCGGATATAGTATGATATATTTACGGTATCGGCCAAAAGTAAAGAAACAAATTTACAGGTATCGATTCATAATATTTTGGAATCGCTGAGTATAATATGTCTATTGGCTCTAAAGAACTTCCAAGGATCAATCGCGAACGATTCCATTTTTGCTAAATACGTTTTTTCCCTTGATTTTTTGGGGACAAAAGTAAAGAAACATTTGAGTTTAGTCTCATTTCTTATGTTACTAGAATAGGTAGTACCAACATTTTGTGGTTCTGAGAACAATACAGTTTTAATAACATGCCTATAAAGGGAAAAGTTTGTCAGACGACATGAGAAAATCAATTGAAGAGTGGAAATTCAAAAGGGTCTAAGTGCCGCTTTCGGCAAATTTTAGATTTTACGTGTTATGGGGTCTATGTGACAAGGCCAATAGCATATAAAACGGTCTATGTGCCTTCCCCTACACAAAGTTATCGTTTTGTGGTCTCCAAAATTGCGCATGGTCAAACCGCCAGCACCTGTTGTACGTTAAAAGGGTATAAGTGCCAAATAATCAACAGTGTTAGTATACAAAATGAACGCACGTGGTAATGTACAGCTCGACAATGTTGCCGTAAAAAGGCGGCAGAAAGGTACTGAGAGTGCTAGAAAAGAGAGAAAAAGATGTAGAATTAGTGGTTTGGAACATACAAATTATAAAAGTGTTCTTGTACTGGCTAAAAATCCACCTGAACAAGAGATAAGCAATTTTAACCTTAAAATGAAAAAACTAGGTTCTTATATTACGCTCTTGTTGCAGGTAACATGTTCTTGTAAATATGCCTGCAAATCTTTAACATTCAACCAGAGAAACTCATTATTCCAACAATATTATGAAGCTGCAAATCACGATAAGCAGAGTACTTTTCTTTTGGGGCTGATTCAAGTTATAAACATAAGTCGCAGGAGACATGGCACGTATGATAGACCAGAGGAAAGTCGCCGCCAAAGTACGATTACTTACACGGTTCCTAATGATAGTGGAGAGCATGTACAGGTTTGCAGAAAAACTTTTTCTAATATATTTGCGCTAAGCCACAAGAGAGTGCAAGTGCTTGTCGAAAAAAAGAAAATGGGAGCAACTACGTACACAGATCAACGTGGCAAAGGAACCAAAGTAAAAAAGTATTCGCCACAACTGCGTCAGCAAATCAGGGATCATATCGAGAGCTTTCCTCGCGAGGAAAATCATTACAGCCGGGATAAATCAAAAAAGGAATTCCTGAGCCCAGATTTAAATCTCAATCGCATGGTTTTGGCGTACAAGAAAAAATATCCACATTCAGTAGTTACTTATAAGTATTACTCACTAGTATTCAAAAAAGCCTTCCCACATCTCAGATTCGGACGGCCTAAGTCAGATACATGTTCGAAGTGTGATCTCTATCAAAATAAAATCAAATCTATTCCGTTGACCAACCCAGAGAGAAAACAAGATGCACACAAACTGGAATTGCACCATCGCAAGGCAGAAAAGCCAAGATCCACAATGAATACCGACATCGCAAACTCACAAACTATTGATAGTGAAGGTAATACTATTTCAATCGATTTGGGGCAAGTTCTTTTCATCCCGACATTAACTCATTCGGATATGTTCTACAGTCGGCAGTTGTCATGTTTTAACTTCGGGGTTCATTTGTCCGATACAGATGATGCATTTATGTGCATATGGGATGAGTCTATTACTGGGAGGGGTGGAAACGAAATTGCGTCTTGTCTGCTGAAAGTTTTCTCCCATCCAAATTGTCATAAAAGAAAAAATCTGGTTATATGAGGTGATAACTGTATAGGGCAAAAGAAGAATAAGATTATTTTAATGTTGCTCATTTACCTGGTTTCTAAAGGTATCTACGAAAAGGTTGAGCAAAAGTTTCTGGTAAGCGGCCATTCCTATCTCACTTGCGACAGAGATTTTGCCCAAATAGAAAAAAGAAAACGCGTCGTAAAAAATTACACACCCGAAAATATAGGAAAGATGATAGAGGAGGCACGCCATCAGAGACCTTTTAATGTAGTCTACATGAAAAGAAAGGAATTCAAAGATTTTCAGAGTATGGCAGACGAATATCTGAATACAACTAAACTACAAATTTCCCAAGAAGCCTGGATTAAAATTGAACATGGGCAAGAAACCTCAGTAAAAACCAAGAAGAACTTTTCTGATTTTGAGGAGTGGACCACTTGTAATGTCTTGAAAAAAGGAAAAAGGTCGATTGGCATCTCACAAGCAGTGGTTCCCGACCTCAACTGCATAAACCGTATTTCAGCTGAGAAGCTTAAAAATTAAAAAGACATGATGAACTATATTCCATTGAAATATAATCGGTTTTATGAAGATCTTATAGAAAGGACAGAATCAAAGTAAAATGTTTCCTTGGACATACACCCTTTTTACGTTTTCTTTTCTTGGCACTTACAACCTTCTAGGAGTTGTCATGTTTAAGTTAGTGTTTTTCGTGTAAGTTTTTGTTCCTAATGTGTAACTATGTATGTCATTCATATGGTTGTGTATTCTGTGTGCAATAAAACTATTATAAGGAAGTTTTTTTTATTTTTTTACGATTTTGACAAGTTTTATGTAATATTTCAGTTTCATGTTTTTGGCTCTTAGACCCTTTTGAATTTCCACTCTTCAATCATCGAAAAATTTCGATCTGGCGAGAAAAAGGTTGAAGTTGCAAGGCAATTAAAATTACACCGCTATGTTATCACAAAAAAATGCAATGTACAATCAACGAAAAAGCTTAAGTAATGCTGCGAAATCAGGAAGGCCGCGTAAAACACATAAAGCTACCTATCGCAGTATAAAACTGATTTTGGCATGCAGGGAAAATAAAAAAGGAAATTCGACAAGTGAGTATATATGTAAGATCTATTAGGCGTTGGTTGAGTGAATTCGGTCTTTATGGGCGATGACCAGCGAAGAAGCCTTTTGTTTCTGCTAACAACAGGTGAGCTAGGTTAGAATTTGCAAGGAATCATATTAACTGGGAAGTTAGTCAATGGAAAAACGTTTTATTTTCTGATCCAACAAAGTTTAACTTGTTTAGTTCTGATGCAATACAGTGGGTAAGACGTCCGAAGAATGAAAGGTTTAACCCTAAATACAGTAAGGGTACAATTCAATATGGCGGTGGAAATGTGATGTTGTGGGGTTGTTTTTCTGGACACAGAGTGGGCCCCTTATTTCATATCGGTAGTATCATGGACAATTTGTTTATCTAGACATCTTAAAGGAACAAATGCTTCCATTTGCTCAAGAGAATTTGTCCTTATGGTGGATTTTTCAGCACGACAGCAATCCGACGCATACCGCCAAGATAGTAAAAGAAAGGTTTACAACTGACAAATGAATGTAATGAAGTGGCTTGCTCAAAGTCCTGATCTTGACCCTATTGAGAACCTCTGGGAACATATTGATAGGAAAATAAGAGAAAAAACGATGGCAAATATGAATCTAAAGAACACCTCTTAGAAGCTGTCATGAAGATGCGCAGAAGTTTTAATAAATAATGGATATGCGACTCGTTATTAAAATAGCCCTTGTAAATTAACTCTTAAAAAATGTTTCTTTACTTATATCCGCCCAATCATCATCAATCCACGCCTCCGTTGGCAGTTCACGCCTTTTCAGGGGATTTGGCACATTCAGGGGGAAACCAATGTGCACCCCTTCCAATTCTTTACTAACTTTTCTGCGTCGGAGTCTATTTTGGGCCACCACACTTTTGTAACGCAGTCGATTTTTCATAGACACTATTCCTGGGTGGCCTTCGTGTGCAGCTTGGAGTACCGCGTGGCTTAATTTATTGGGTACTACAATTTTGCTTCCTCTTAGAAAAACTTCTTCGTAAAAGCATAATTCTGATTGGAATGGTCGGTAACATTTGATGTCATCGTCGAGTTGATTTGTTGGTAGCCACTTACGAAGCTTTATGATCTCCGTATCCTATTGTGAGTGTTTTTTTATATCGCTTAGGGGTATAGCTGAGGTTGTGCGTATTCCACAATTTTTCGAACTTGTCCTTCATCGTCGAATGACTTATTTGCTGCGGGATTGATGCATAATCGCGAGAGTGTATCCGCCATATTTGTTTTACCCGGACGATACACCACTAATAGTTTATGATCTGTTACAAGTTCGAAATCGCTCTTGCCAAAAATACATATGTGAAAGTGTTCGACAGCCCAGTCCAACACCAGTGCCTCTTTCTCTGTTTGGCAGTTCCTTTTCTCGCACTCGGACAGGCTTTTATTTACGTAAGCTATTACTTTGGGCCCAGTCGAATCGTATTGTATTAACACAGCACTTAACCCTACAGGACTAGCATCTGCTATGACCTAAGTTCTGTCTTCTGGGTCATAATATCCAAGTGTCGATATACTTGACAAAGAAGCTTTCAATTTACGAAAAGCGTTTATTTGTGTTTTTTTTCCAGCATTTAGTTATATCTGCATTTTTCCCGAACTTGTGACGGAGAACTTCCCGTAAAGGCTCGGTAAGGGTGGCTAAATTGGCAATACACTTACCTATGTAATTTACCAACCCTAAGAAACTCTGCAGTTCATGAATTGTGTTGGGAGAACAGGTTTTAATGACTGATATGTACTTGTGGAGTGGCTTAATGCCTTTTGGCGATAACTCATGTCCCAGAAACTCTATTACAGCTATATTATATACGAATTTATTTTCATTTAACAAGACATTATTCTCTTTTAGAACCCGCAGGATCATTTTTAATCGCGAATTATGTTATTTTTCGGTCTCTACAAATATTACGATATTACCAATAAAGAAAACAGTACCATCGCATGGTGAAAGAACCCGCTCGATGATTTTTTGAAACATCTCTGGGGCGCAAAAGATACTTAAAGAGGCCATTACTGGAGATGAAGGTGGTTATATGTCTACAACCTTCATCTATTGCTTTGATGGAATGCATTCTTAACGTCTAGCCTCCAGAATAGGTTTTTCTTTTTAAAGTTGGACCGTTGACTGGTTCAATAATATCAGAGTCCAGCAATTCTTGAATTTTCGCATTTACTTTATTTTCTAGTGGAATCGAGATTCGGCGATATGGTTGAACCACCGGTTTTACTGTGTCGTCAATGGGGATATTTACTACTACATTTTTAAATTTTGGAAAAGTAGATATGGCATTAACAGGTAACTTGTTTTCTACACTTATTTGTAAGACTGCTAACAATTTTGCTGTGTCTTTCCCCAATAAATTTCTCGTGCCGCTTTTTATGACGTAAAATGTGGCAACTTTTTCTGTTTTGTTTGTTTGTATTATTGCCTCAAAACTGACTAAGATTTCTAAGGGTTTATTATTAGAGTACGCCACGAAAACTTTATCGGGGTTCTTGTTTTGATTGGTTACTACGCATTTTGAGTTTTTTAAGTATTTCCAAGTTTCAACATTTAAGATGTTACATTTGCTACCTGAATCAATTATTAATTGTACGAGGACTCCTCCAATGTTACATTGTATTTCACAATCGTCATCGATGTGGAACACGTAATTAATGCTGTCGTCGTCATCGTTTTGATTCAGCTTTCGTTGCTTGGCCCTTTTGACATATTTTGCAGTAAACTTTGTCGTAGATGATCTTTCCCTGTCACCTCTGGTTCTGCAATGTCGAGTGGTATGTCCTTTGATGCCGCACTGTCCACAAATTAGATCTTTATCCGGAGAAGAAAATGACAGGTGATATTTCGAGCCACACCGGAAACATGACCTCGAGGGGCCGCTTCCTGTCAGCTTGTTTATTTCCATCGGAGGTTTATTTTTATCAAAATCTTCCATTTGCCTAGTGACTGCCTCCAGTGCATTGGCTTCTGAGACGATATTGTCTAGTGTTATGGCGTCCCCTATGGTTATAGAATTATCTTCCTTAGATCGGCCGAGTAACATTTCTCAACAATTTGGTCTATAAGATTGTCTTCGGGATTGCCAAATTTTCATTTCTCGACTTGGTTTCAGAGACGTACTAGGAACTTATCGAATTTTTCTCCTGGTTCCTGTTTTAAAAGACGGAATGTGTATGTTTCATATATATTGCTTTGTTTAGGAGCAAAATAGTTGTTCAACTTTTCTATTGCGGTGTCATATACATTCAAACCCTATGAATTTTCTGGAGAAACATGAGCTCCGGCAAATTGTAATAAATTTCTTCAAGGCCTAGGCCCCCCATGTGTTGCAGAGTAAACCTCTTTTTTGAAGACATTTCAATATTTGACGCATTAGAATAAATTTCCAGGGCTCTTTTCCATTTTTCCCATTTGATGCCTATTTATCCAGCATCCCCATCACAGTCGAAAGACTCTGACGGCGCGAGACCCGACATAGTGGGTTTAGTCTGGAACAACGTCTTGTCGTAAATTTATATGCAGCATCATTTACTTTATGCTATATATATCTTATTCATAGGTTCTAATTTGTGCAGTGCGAAGTGCGAATACTTAATGTATGTTATGCTATGTATCGCCAATACTAATGCAGATGCTTTATCAAGAATTCGAGTAGATTCAGATATGTTAAAAGCACTAATACCAACAACTGTAGCAGTAACAACTCGCTCTATGGCAAAAAACGATATTATCGGTCCAAAGGGCAATCAAAAGTCACTAAACATACCAAGCCAACAGCCTGATCAACTGGGGACTTGGGAAGTGACGTCATTAACCGAAATTACAAAATTAGGGAAACTAAAATTCAATATTATTGACAAGCGCGCTAACTATCAAAATAAATTTAAAAATAATATTGAAGTAGAAGAGAAAAATGTTAAAATTACACTACTAAGCGATAATCTGGAACAAAACTTAGGTACTGTTCTGGAGAAACTTGTAGCGATGAATTTTAAAAAGCTAGCACTTTCGTTAAAATACAATATATTTGCTTATTTAGAAGTCATGACTTTCAAAGAAATGTATAATGAAATATATAAAAAATACGACTCCGGAATAATTATTTTGTTATATGAACCCCCAATTAAGGTAGAATCAAAAAGATTACAAAATGAGCTCATAGAAAAATACCATAATTCTTTATTGGGAGGACACACCGGTGTGAAGAGAACAATTAATAAATTAAAACAAAAATATATATGGAAGAATATGTCAAAAATGGTAAAAAAGTTCATATCTAATTGCGAGAAATGTCATAAAAATAAGGTCACTGGACACACAATTGGTCATTACAGAAACTCCGTCGACTAGTTTTGAAAATATCTCAGTAGACACAGTAGGACCATAAAAAATCACAGAAAACAATAACCGTTACATCTTAACTATACAATGCAATCTAACTAAATTCATTCAAGCTATACCTTTAGAAAGTAAACACTCTAAAAGCATAGCCAAAGCGTTATTTGAAGACTTTATGTTAAAATTTGGAATTCCAAAAATTTTGAAAACAGATCTAGGCACAGAATACATAAACGAAACTCAAAAATTAATTAATAAGTCACTAGATATAAAGCATAGCACTTCAACTCGGCCAGAGGCCTCAGCAACTAAACTCCACATGAGTCATAAAAAGCTTTTCATCATGAAGCTTTAGGTAGCTTAGAGAGAAATCACAGAGTTCTAAACGAATATTTAATCACATACTCAAATGGCTCAAATTGGGACACATTTTTGCAATACTTCGTTTTTGCCTATAACACAACCCCTCATTCGGTAACGAACTACCCTCCTTATGAATTAGTATTTGGAAAAATTCCAAACTTACCAAATGATATTTACAGTACGTCTAACCCTGTATATAACACTGATAATTACGCAGATGAATTAAAATATAAACTAAATGAAGCGCATAAGAGAATTCAGGAGCTACACAACAACGCTAAAACAAAGTCTAAGTCAGAGTACGACGAAAAAGTTAATCCTTCAAACTTTCGCATTGGAGATTTGGTGTTATTAAAAAGAGGTTTTCAATATAAATTAGATAGCCCCTATAAAGGTCCATTTAAAATCACAAAACAAAATGGTGTAAATTCAACTATTCTAAACCAAAACGTAGAACAAACTGTTCACAATAACAGACTGAAATTGTACAAAAAAGGTGATTAATTGCTTGCTTGTTTAAAAAAAAAAGAAGATAATTTTTTTATATAAGTTCTTAGATAAGAAATACTGTATGATAGTTAGCGCGCTTGTCAATAATATTGAATTTTAGTTTCCCTAATTTTGTAATTTCGGTTAATGACGTCACTTCCCAAGTCCCAAGTTGATCAGGCTGTTGGCTTGGTATGTTTAGTGACTTTTGATTGCCATTTGGACCGATAATATCGTTTTTTGCCATAGAGCGAGTTGTCACTGCTACAGTTGTTGGTATTAGTTGGTATATCTGAATCTACTCGAATTCTTGATAAAGCATCTGCATTAGTATTGGCTGAGCCTGGTTTGTACTGTATTTCAAAATCATAATCCTGTAATTCTAAGCGTATTCGCGTCAATTTTGAAGAAGGATTTTTGTGGCTGAATAAACCGACTAAAGGTCTGTGATCTGTTATCACAATGAATTTTCTTCCAAAAAGATAAGGGCGGAAATAAGTGATTCCCCAGTAAATTGCTAAAATTTCTTTTTCTATCACAGGTTTATTTAAGGACGGAAATAAAACGTCATCACCTCGCGACGACCTTCATTTGACCGTGTTCCTAACTAGGATAAATGTTGCTAAAACAGAAATTGGGCACTGGAGTACAAAAATTGCGCAAGTGTCTGTAAGATGGCGCTGGAGTTGGAGAGCGGCCATTGGTACAGAGCGAGAATAAAAAGTAATGTTTCGCCTTGCTAAAATAAGTTTCCGTTCCTTATAAGTTGTTTTGTTGCCCGGCAAGGTCGTTGGAACCAGGGGTCTAGGGGGAGGCAGGCGGACCGACCCCCTTTTTTATACAAATAACAGCACATCGCTTCCATCCTGGCGAATTTTGGGATTGAAACTGTGAATTGTTAAACACAAAATAATAATATGAATATTTACGCTCCTTTATTTTTCTATATTTTTTCATAGTTATTAAGAATATTGTTGAGTAAAATATTAAGTAAGAGGACTACCTACCGGCTGTCAAATCTACTGTCATGACAATCATGACATAATAATTCTCCCTCAAAACCGCATGAATGATCACAATACTTACCCTAACTGACATTTAGAATTTATGTCACTATAGTTTTATCTTTTATCATTCTATTAACTTTTCATTAAGTACTTAATATTGATAAACCGAAAGAAATTAAAATTCTGTTGTATTTGATCCAAAGTTGACGTAAAGTTGTGAATTTTTTTAGATACGTGAAATACCTACCATTTGCTGTTATCTTAATATATGTATTATTTTGGCATACATTTAGAGTAATGGAAAATGTAATGTAAATAAATTTATAGGTACTACCATAGAAGAATTTACGTAGTAGATTCTTCTATGGTACTACCTAAATGCTTGCCGGTACATCAACTTTGTGTCAAACAGAATTTTAAAGCGTTAATATAATTTTCTTTTGAAAAAGACATATTCTTGTCGATATTTTTTAGTAATAATAAAAAGTTAATAAAATTATAGAATGATACTCGTATATTATGTTGTATAGCTAGTGATATAAAATAGTTTTTACGAAGTAATGACTTTTAAAATTTTAAGAAATTTTATAAATAGGAAATAGGCGCTTATGTAACATTAAAATAGAAACGACTTTTTCAAGTTAAATGTTTTGAAATTGTAAGAAAGAGGTAAGCCAATTTTTAGGGATTTTATTTTTTAAATATAATTTTTGACAGATAGCGAAAGTCACGTGACCACGTTTGAGTCGGTTATTTTTCCTCGTTTTTAATCGAAAGGTAACCCCAAAGTTAACTGCATATGTGTTCTATTATTATCCGTTAATAAAAATATGTTTAAATTAATAAAAAGATACATTTTGCACCATCTTCATTTTTTCCAAAAAGGTTTTTTGGTTATAACTTCTGTTTGACGTTCGATTGTTTTTTTCCAAACGACATACATTGTTTGGAAAAAACTGCAACAAACTGGTTTTTAAATCATTAATTTGTCTCAAAAAATACGGAATGGTTAAAGTGAATGTTCCTATCACCTTCAGGCGGACACCCTGTACCTAATAAAAATATTATTAAACAAATAATAGTACTTTTTGAAATTGAGCCCATGTGTTGACAGGTGGCCGTGATTACAGCCCAAAAGTAAAGTTACACACATTGTTTAATGTGCTTTTTGAACCTAACAAAAAAAAGTTTATCAAAATCGGTAAACAAATAAAGATATTTTACCAGGGTGGTAACTCCTTAACGGAGGTCACACTGTAGATGTTTAACATATAGGTACAGAAGATGTTCTTTCGCATCAATATATCGTTTTCATTTTTTATTTTCCAGATATGTATTTATCTTAATTATTGCGTTACTTAAAATGTGTGTTTGAATGTAGTGTTAATTCAAACGAAGAAACACCTTATGTACACATAAAAGACCATGTCTCATTTCATTGAAAAAACTAAACATAATTTTGTAGAACTTTTAAGCCAGCAATACTATACCTACAACAAACGTGCCGAATAACATTCTTTAACTAAAGATATGCCTTTAACAGTAAAAAAACACAGTTGACATTCAAGTGACCTTGAAAACGTCGTCTGCCTACAAGTGAAAACGTGCGTCTTACATTGCACCTCATATGCTTCAACTTTTATGTGATTTTTTGCGATTTTCGTTTTTGAGATATTTATAATAGCTGCGTTTATTAAAATGGAACACCCGGTATAGATAATTTTCGACATACCTATACATATAGAGACATATACATATGAATCCTCCCCTAATGTCAGTTTTGTGCTAACGATTGTATTTTCCTCACGAAAAATACATAACGGCGACATACGTATAAATAATGCAAAGTCAACTAAAGCAGTTTTTAGTGCCGCCGTGTACCCTTCAAGCTACAAATCAATGAACCATTGCTAAAAAGAGAGGGGTTAAAATCACAATTCGGAGTCTTTGAGCTACGGGGGTCTCCCGAATATACCTTTTGAAGTTTTATATTATTTTAATATTAAAAATTCGCAATTCATAGTATATAATAATATGGAAGTAATACAAAAACATAAAAAAGTAATCAGACAGCTTAGTTGATTAAATATTATATCGCCAAAACGTAAAATTGATCATATGAACATAATATATGTAATTATTAAACTGGACCTGTAACATCAGCGTCAACCGTTCATCGATCGTCTGTTTTTCGCGCCATCTGATAAACAATAGCTACACTTTTGGTATTCCCGCTGCATAATTTAAGGGTATTTTGCCTATGTTTTTTATTTACAACAAGACTGGATAATTACAATGTTTATTACCGGGTTTTCGTTCCGAGCATATTCCGAAACCTCTGCTCATCTTAACGAAGGTAAAATTCCGGCTCAAGAGACAAAATAGACGAATTTATGCCGGCATAAAGTTTGAAATTCAAAAAAAATTCTCGCCCATAGCTTTTAAACTAGTGTCATTAGTATCTATGGATATTTTAAAAATACCCGTGTTTTTTGTAATCCTTTGAAATTCGCTACTTTTTCCAGCTAGTTGGAAATAAAAATACATTGATACAGGCAACCAAACATACAATGGCCAGGCCCCCCCTTAATTCGTGTTTCGTTAAGGATCTGCTAGCATATGCGATGGTTCTATCATCGCCAATCATGCCTTGGGATAAAACGCAACCTAAAGCGAAATTTGAGGCATCAGTAGTTAG
The DNA here is from genome assembly GCA_963920635.1 of Pseudeuparius sepicola. NCBI lineage: Eukaryota > Metazoa > Arthropoda > Insecta > Coleoptera > Anthribidae > Pseudeuparius > Pseudeuparius sepicola. The sequence continues at coordinate 29,563,304 of OY987305.1, forward strand.
AATAAAAGTTTTTTGAAAATCCGGATACTGTAAAATAGGAGGTTCAATAAGTTTTTGTTTTAAATTTATAAAAGAATTGTTGCAATCAGATGACCAAACAAACGGTTTGTTTTTCTTTAATAACTGGTTCAGTGGGTATGCTATGCTTGCAAATTTTTGGATGAACCTACGGTAATAGTTCATGAATGCAATAAAGCGTCTTACATCATCGGCGTTTTGCGGTGTCGGGTAATTGTTTATGGCTTCGTATTTTTTTGGGTCAGGCAAAATGCCTTTATCAGAGATTAAATGACCTAGATATATTACTTCTTTCTGTGAAAAATTACATTTTAACGGATTAAGTTTTAAATTGTATTTTCGACATCGTTCAAAAACCTTTGTCAAATTATTGTTGTGATGCATTAGGCTGCATCCGAAAACGATGATGTCATCTACATATAAGAAAGCGTCTGCGTCCAGTCCGGCCATAGCTATGCTAATCATTCTGGAAAAACTATTTGTTGAAATATTAAGACCAAAAGGAAGTCTTTTAAAATGATAATGACCTGAGTCAGATGAGAAGGCTGTTAGAGGGCGAGATTTTTTTTTTCTAACTCTATCTGGTGGAATGAACTTGCCAAATCTAAAGTACTGAAATATTTCGCTCTACCTAATTGATCAAGAATATCTTCTATACGGGGCAATGGAAATTTATCTGTTACTATTTTGTTTAGTTGTCTAAAATCTACCACCAATCTCCATTTTTTATTTTCGTCCTCCGATTTCTTTTTTACTATTAACAATGGTGAATTATATGAACTTATGGAGGGTTCGATAATATCATCTGTGAAATAACTGTGAAACTTGATTTTTTATTTCTTCCTTCTGGGAATGGGGCAATCTGTAATTTTTTATAAAAACTGGATTTTCATCAAGCAATGAAATTTTTTGTTTGTAGAAATTGTTTGCCGGAAGTTTATCACCTTCCAAATAAAATATGTCGTTATAATTCATGCAAATATCTAGAATAGTTTTGTTAGCCTTATTGTCCTCACCTTGTAATCGTATGTTATTAAGCAGTTTTGCTGATCTGTGCGCAACGTCTTGCGCACTACTTGTGTCAGTAATAACACATAATTCATAATTTGCAATGGGTTCCATATCTACGCTAAAATTATTATCGATAATTACATCTTCACTGGTTGTGTTTACCAAGAAAACATGAGGGATGCCCTTACTAGGTACTAGAGTGTTACTTAAAAATACACCTGGGGTTATTTCTTTATTAAGAATTATACTATCTTCGCTAATGTGTTTATTTACGGCTTGGATTAATTTGGTTCGCGCTGGGATAGTTATTTTGTCGACGAGCGGTAATTTTGTTTTCATGGGGAGTGTTATTTGAGTATGATTCGTATGTATAGTGAATGGCCAAGTAAGATAGTCAATAAAACACGTATAATTTATCAAAAAATCTCTACCTATTATGCCATCTGTAAGAATAGGAAAGTTATCGTCTATCAAATGAAATTCTTGGGAGAAAACTTTGTTTCTTACGACTAAATTTGTTGCAGTGAGACCTAAAGTGTAAAGTTTGTGAGGAGTTATACCACCTATTTCGCATTTTTCTCCAGGGAAATATATTTGTGATTTGTTTACCATGCCAACTTTGCAAAGACTTACATCGGCTCCTGAGTCTATTAAGAAAGATGTGATTTTACCTGTCATTTCACAGTAAATATTCACATAGTTTGAATTATTTGTGGTTATGCAAATTAGTTTCGGGTGACCAACTCTCCTACTGTTGCCGACTGATTCAGTGGAAGTTGGCTCAGCTCGTTTCCCGGATTTGAATCGTTCCTTTCAATAAAGCGAATATTTTGATTTCCCCTATACCTGTTGTATCTGAGATTACGATTTCCGCGATAAGAGTGATTGAAATTACCTCTAAAATTACTTCTGCCGCGACCTATGTTACCATTGTACGAACCGCTAGGTACGCTGCTTTGTCCTCTAAACTGGTACTGTCCATGTCCGCGATAATTTCCTCTAAAATTTCCTGAGTACCTATTATTTCTTCCCCTTATACAGGGTGGTTCACTTTTATGTGGTAGGACTTTAACATTAGATAGAAAAAGATAATCTAAAATGAAAATTTTATATCAACATATATCGGGGAAAGCTTAGTTTCCGAGATACAGGGCGTTGAAGTGTTGGAAAAAATATGAAGTATTTTTTACACTGTCCGAACCAGTGGAGATATTTAAACCAAATTTGATGTGTAGTACCACCTTTTTGACTACGATATTTAGTGATAATATGAAGGTCCTGAAATAACCAGTGGTGGAGTTATGGGGTTTCACTATCACTAAATTTAAAAAGTAATTAGTACGGACCTGTCTCACATCAACGTAAATTTTTTTTCGTAAAGTTCTTTCAATTCTCTACAAAAAGTGTATCTTGACATTTTTTGAATCTGCCACGGTTGTGTAGTAAATAAATTATTTCGTTTCCATCTCAGCCTTTTTTGCCTAAAAATGTGTTTTCTAAGATTATTGATAAATATCGCAAATAACAGAAATTAATTATGGAACACTTATCGGATTCAGCTATTTTATTTTTAATTTTATGGAAACAATTTTAAAAATAAACTGGCACTTGGTTTGAGGTACATTAATTTATTATCATTTTAACATTTTTATCAAATCTGTATTACTTCTTAATAATTTTTATAATTCTAAATTTGTAGAATTCTAAATTATACCACGACGAGTAAAACATGATTCTTCCGCCCATAAAATGTTATTTAAAAATTGTCTTATTTCCTTTGACTACAAAATCCATCGGCAAAATACTAATGTCCTTTCTGCATCGCCGTACTGGTGAAGATAAGTGTGCCATGGAAAAGAAAATCTTATTGACAGTTAATAATACAATAATCTGTCATCCAGTAGATGAACGTAGCATCGCCGCAGTTTGTCTTTGTTAATAATTAAAATGCCGTTCCAATTTACAAATGAAGAGCAGGCTGACATCCATTTCTGCTATGGAGTTGCAAATGGGAACTCTGCGGAAGCAGCCAGAGAATACCGGAGGCGATTTCCAAATAGGCGCCATCCGCGTCCCTCGGTGTTTGTTAACATGCACCGGCAATTCAGAACTCGCGGTCTGAGAACTAGAATCGTCGAACGAGGAAATGAAAACAATATCCAACAAGTCAGACGCAACAATGAGATTCTTCGTGAATTCGATAGGAATCCTACAACAAGTAGCAGAAGAGTGTCAGTGGCCCTACGTGTTTCAAAGTCTGCAATTTTGCGAGCTTTAAAAAGAGATCACAGGCATGCGTATCATCTACAACCCGTAGAAGGTTTAAGTCCCGGCGATGCAGAAAGAAGATTAGTGTTTTGCCGATGTATTTTGGAGTCAATTGAAGGAAATAGACAATTTTTAAATAACATTTTATGGACGGACGAGTCGTGTTTTACTCGTCGTGGAGTAGTAAACTTTCATAATCAGCATATTTGGGCACAAGAAAACCCACATGCAATCCGGCCAAGAAATTTTCAGGTCGAATTTAGTGTCAATGTTTGGATTGGACTGTACAACCATCATCTGTTTGGACCCTTTTTTTTGCCACAGCGAGTGAATGGTGACAATTTTTTGGAGTTTTTAGTAGCTGAGCATAATAATATGTGGGAAGACATTCCTTTAAACTTAAGATTGTTGGCTTGGTTCCAACTTGACGGCTGTCCTGCACATTTTCACCGAAATGTGAGGAACTGGTTAAATAATAACTTTCCAAATAGGTGGATCGGACGAGGGGGACCGGTCGCTTGGCCACCACGTTCTCCGGACATAACACCTCTGGACTTCTTCGTATGGGGATTTTTAAAAGAACAAGTCTATGCGACTCCTGTAGAAACAAGGGAACAACTTATTGATCGTATCAGAAATGCGTGCGATGAATTGAGAAATGGCAATTTAATCGATGCTGTTCAATCCGTTAGGCGTCGAAGTGAATTATGTGTGCAACAGAATGGATCACATTTTGAACAATTGTTGAATGTTGTACAAATTTAGAATTATAAAAATTATTAAGAAATAATACTAGATTTGATAAAAATGTTAAAATGATAATAAAGTAATGTACCTCAAACCAAGTGCCAGTTTATTTTTAAAATTGTTTCCATAAAATTAAAAATAAAATAGCTGAATTCGATAAGTGTTCCATAATTAATTTCTGTTATTTGCGATATTTATCAATAATCTTAGAAAACACATTTTTAGGCAAAAAAGGCTGAGATGGAAACGAAATAATTTATTTACTACACAACCGTGGCAGATACAAAAAAATGTCAAGATACATTTTTTGTAGAGAATTGAAAGAACTTTACGAAAAAAAATTTACGTTGATGTGAGACAGGTCCGTACTAATTACTTTTTAAATTTAGTGATAGTGAAAACCCATAACTCCACCACTGGTTATTTCAGGACCTTCATATTATCACTAAATATCGTAGTCAAAAAGGTGGTACTACACATCAAATTTGGTTTAAATATCTCCACTGGTTCGGACAGTGTAAAAAATACTTCATATTTTTTCCAACCCTTCAACGCCCTGTATCTCGGAAACTAAGCTTTCCCCGATATATGTTGATATAAAATTTTCATTTTAGATTATCTTTTTCTATCTAATGTTAAAGTTCTACCACATAAAAGTGAATCACCCTGTATTGTCGATTTATACGGTAAACGTTATTTTGCGAAGGACTTTGAGAACATTCTGCATCTAGGGCGATTTCCACAGCTTCAGTGAAACTTTGGGGTCTAGAGGCCAACACGACTGTTTTTATTTCCCTATTCAAACCTGCTTTGAAACAATTAAGAGCATGTTGATCATTTAGTTGAATTATTGGCTCTCGGGCACTGCTACTTTGAGAGTTCAGACTTACTATGTTTAAATCACTAATGAGGGATTCTATTTCGGAGGCATAAATTGAGATACATTTTTCTGCTTGTTTGGTTTTACTTAGTTCGGATTGAATTGATGCTAAAGTTTTTCGTGGCTTAAATCGATCAGTGAGGTAGGTCTTAAGTTCTGTGAAATTTTTAGGTGTAGTTATAATAGAATTTTTTGCTTTACCTTTTAGTTTGGTTTTCAAAATAAATTGGAGTAATGAATTTTTGTTAGTTTCGTCCTTAAGGGAATCATGATAATATTCTGCAGTGTCTAAAAATCAATAACTTTGTCAGCTTCCCCCGAAAATTCTGTTAAGAGTTGCGTTGCTGTTTTAAAATCAAAATCCATTTTGGTGACTCTTAAAGGTATGTTGTGACAATTTTCTGAATCTGAACTACTGAAACTATCTAAATTGTCGTCCTGCTGGACTTTGCTTGCTTGTTGACTAATTATTATAATTCTTTCTTGCAAAAGCTTATCTAAGATATTAAAATACTTGTTTATAGATTCAATATAACCCTTAGCTTCTACAATATCCTTTTCCTCAACTTTAACTAAGTTAAATCTACTTTTAATTTTTAGTAACTCGTCTTTGAATGAATCTACCTTGTTTTGTCTTCTTTGCGTAGCTGCTGCTCCTCGCCTGGAAACTGGGTCCTTGCTTAAATTGCGGTGAAAAACTCTGATTTCCTCTAGGAGGTGCCGGAATTCAGTTGTGGCCATGCAAAGTAGCTCCCACGTTGCGGACTAGCGGCCTTGCGCCACACTAGAGACCGTTCCCGCGTTGCTGGTTCCCGGTTTTGGGACGGCCAGTTGTTGACTGCTCTCTCTTGTTCTTCTTTTAGACTTGCTCCATACTTCAGTTTCTTCTTTTGATTGATTTTTTCCCATTTCATGTCGTTGTCTGCTGAATTTTTTGGATTCTTGCTAGTATAGTTGAAAAGGCAGGGTCGCCATGTAGTGGAATCAAACAGGTTGGTTGTCGATGTCACATCTTTATTCTATGAATGCTTCAATTCGTCTCCACATATACAATCATTGTTATAGTTACCTACTTTAGTGTCCTACATTCTAAACTGCTGAATAGCTATATTTATGTTTAAACTAATAAATAAAATAACGATATGGATAATGATAATGATAATTATAAGAAGGCACTACAGTAGACTCCCCGTAATCTCGCAGTCCCCCGCCTACCAGCCAAACGGTGTTATACAATCTTCATTTATGAATCACAATAAGAACTTATACACTACACAGAGAACGCCACTTGCGCTGTTTTTAGATCGTGCTTGTACTCGTTGCTGGTTTATAATGTTAGTGCATCTTTTCATTCTGCATCAAAAATGTATTCTTGTTTCATAACTATTATAAAATCAACCGCTTGCGTTGAAATCGGCAACATTTGCCCCAAAAAACCTGTTAAAATTGGAACAATAAATTTAACGCCTACCTCATTAAAACTTCACAGCTTAATTGTACATTCAAAATGAAGAAGTAAATGCCAAATAGGCTTTAGGCAAAATTCTTGTAATCGGGTGTCAAAGTTGTGTCGACTTCAATCCGTTCCATTTTGAAAGCGAACAATTTTTGATACATTGTTCATAGGGAATTTTTTCTCAGTTTAAGTGGTACAATCATAATTAATCTTAAATATTTTTTTTTCAAGTTTTCCGGACCCTATTTTGTTTCAGGACATGCCTAGCGTACCCCACTGTAATTTTTTTACCTAGGCGCAAAATAAAATGAAATCCTATTTGTTGCGTTCGTTCTGCCAGACACTTAATAAGTAAACTTAGGTGTTGCAAATCTAAAAAAAAATGGGACTAATGGGACTAATGGGACAAGTTCTCAAAGTCAACGCAAAAAATAACTATTGATTTATGCGATGAACCAGCCTGACGTCATCGATTGTTTTGGTGGAAGCTGATTAACGTTGAAATTAAAAACGTTCTGTTGAATTTCAACAGAAAAAAGAAGCGGCATATTTTTTGTAGAAATTTTAACACATCACCTATTTATGTTTTTTTGTGTTTTTAACGTTTTTTCTTGTTTCATACATCTCACGTAACATCTAAATGCGGAATAATAACAAATTACAATGGTGGAACAACACAAAAACAAAAAACACAACCTGAAAATGTCAAAACACCCGCATCATCGCTTCCAACGGCTTTTATTTTAGTTGAGGGCGTCAAGCAATTTGATGGAACTACGTTGAGCTTGATGGAAGATTGATTTGTTCGATGGAGCAATCGATGACTTTAAAAATTTGCCCATTGTTTGGATAGCCCACTTTCTACGATTATGTTAAAAAATGTATCTACAATTGAAATAATGTAATTTTGGTCTGTAACTCAAAAATACGATGCTCGGTTATTTTTCTGAGAACTTCATTGAGCTCTACAGGAAATTTCCTGCAGCTTTTTTTTACTATTTTTACAAGTATTTCTTTAACTTGAAAAATAACGAAGTCAAGGGGGTGAAATGTTGCACCCGGTACAAAGTTTCTCATTTCTAGATCAAACAATAATTTTGATACTAAGAAAAATGTCTGTATGTTTATATGACTTTTTTTTCTTATTTCGACGAGGTTTATCTCCCCTTAAGTGACTCCCAGAATATACTTTCATTGATAAACATCGCGTTTTCACGGTCAACAAATTAGTTTTTCTTGAATTTGAACAAATCGTAACAGATCCGCTTAAACACGAACAATGACCACTTCCGGTGAAACGGGAAGTAGAATATGTTTTCCTGACACTATTTTATTCGTCTGCAAGCTTTTAATGATTGCTCTAAAAATTTTTTTAAGGAAGTTATATACTTTTTTGTTGAGAATTACTTAACAGTGATTTATTTTAGAGTGTGCCTTTAGCTATGAACATATGTTTATATGCATCGGCATTCATATGCAAAGAACCCTTACTGTATTGACTCCTCATGCAGAAAATATTTCCCTGTTTCTTTTGTAGGCTGATTTAAAACGGAAATCGTTTACAATATCGCCACGAACCTAAATATTGCAATTTAGAATAATTATTACATATCTCCAAGTTATACGATATGCACAACAAAAGCGTATTTCAGTTCGAAAATCATCATTTTATATTATAGGGATTTTCAAATTATATATTTCCGGGGTAAATAAGAACATTTGCATGCGGATGAAGAAAGAAAACAAGAAGACCGAAATAAACCCTTTAAACATTTCCATTACTTACTGTTCACCTTGTCTCTTGTTTTGGGGAACAATACATCATTCATTATAAATTAAGTATGATAGAATATCGGAAGTAAATTTTGAGCAGAATTCAAATATTGAATAAATACTGCTGAATTCCATTTCAAATATGAATATTAAGGTCTCCTTGCGTTGTGATAAGGGTACACACTGTACCTATAGACCGTATGTATAATTGTTGTTTGTATCTTTCTTAATGTCAGCTAATCCTTGACACAATTACCCATCATGCATACTCAGCAATATTGACACATTATAGATATTTTGTAAACCTTAATAAGTTGAATACAGGTATATGAAGGAAGAACATATTTTTCTGATTCCCTCGAAGAAAACCTTTTCATTACATGGCGACCCTGCCAATAAAAAGACCTTACAAACAATAATTAAGTATTAAGTACATTTTGAAGATGGGAGGAAAAGAAAGTAAAGAAGTAATTATTGCGCAATCTGGAAACAGTGGTGGACAAACGAATAGTGTTAGGTCGTTCCTTCATTCAACGGTTAGAACACGTATAAGATAATGGATATTATGGATATATGAATATTATGGACATGGATATAATGGATATGGATATTATGGATAAGGATATTATGGATATGAGAATTATGGATATGGATCTAATGGACATGGATATTGAGGATATTATGGATATGGATATTACAACACTAATATAAAAAAACTGGAAATTATACAAAAATACTTTTTTAAATTAATACTAGAAAAGAAAAAAACTACCCCTTTAAACTGCTATTAGATGAAATAAAGTTATTTGATCTGCGACAATTGTATGTGTATAAAATTCTTAACTTACACAAACACGATACTAGGATACAAAAGAGATAAACAAAATGTCACTCAGAAAGCAAGCAAAAAATTAGGACAACGATCTTTCAACTACATATTTATCACCACGGATGTATAGTATATTACCACCTGAAATTAAATGTACAACAGAAATGCACATTTAAAAAAAACTCTTAAAAAATGGATTCTGAAAGTCCCTACAGAAACTTTTCATAAAATTTTGAATTAAATTTAATAATATAATAGATAAAATATACTTAGGTTAAATTATACGAACCTTATCTACAAAAATGTTATCAATTTGAAAAATAGCTAAAGCACTAACCTTAACACCCTGGGAATTTCTGTCGTTTCATCCATGCTATTAAAATCATTACATTGATTTTTCTTTTCTTTTTGTATTCTTATCAGGGTTATATTATTATCGTATTTAAGTTTATACTAACTTTATTTATATCAAATAGAGATCCACGTCACACCCCATTAAATTAGGGTCTAGTGAATCTTTATTTCCATAAATATATATATATATATATATATATATATTATATATTTTCGTGTTAACACCCCTGAAAATCTAAGTAGGCTGGGGGCAATTTTTTTATAAATATGTTTTTTTTTGCGAGGTATTGGTTTGGCATTGCCGCGAAATCCTGGCCTACTGCGATTTTTTAAAGGGGTGCGTTTTTCGAAAAACCCTATTAGGCATATTTTTATTAAAAATCTGACACCACAGCGTTAATCAGGACACCCTAAAACCCCCACATACCAAATTTGAAGAAAAAATATGTAGGGTGTTCCATTCTGCAGGGTGTCAAAGTTGAGCAAAATAGGAATTTTAAAGGCATCTGGCGAGTCAAGTGTGCCATGGAATTACTTCGTAACAGATGGATTATCAACAGGACCACTCACAATGTTGGTGTGAAAAGATTTACTACAAAAATATACAGGGTATTTTTCTCTGAGCCATCTCTAAATTCTGAAATTTTATGAAACTTATTCGGATCAAGAGTGCTCTGGAATCATTGAAAAAATATTGATAAACACAAAAGTAATGTATTTCTGTACAAAATGATAAGTAACAAATAAAAACAATTTAAATTATTGAACCTTTCTCAACAAAGTCACTGTCTAAGATGATACATTTTCTGTGCGTTTCCTGTTGTGGCACACCCAGCCACCTTAACTGATATAGACTTACTGACTGGCAGGCTTCTGTATTTTTTAGATTTAGTTCGCTTATAGTGTGTGGAGCGGTTCTGATATACTCCATTTTTGACCCGCATAAAGTTCCAAAAATTTAGTAATTTGTGATGGCTCAGATAAGAACACGCTGTATATTTTGTACTGGACCTTTGCACACCAACACCTTGAGTGGTCTTATTGACCATTCAAGTGTTTTGAGGGAATTCCATGGCACTCTTGACTTGGCAGATGCCTTTAAAATTCCTATTTTGCTCAACTTTGACACCCTGCAGAATGGAACACCCTACATATTTTTTCTTCAAATTTGGTATGTGGGGGTTTTAGGGTGTCCTGATTAACGCTGTGGTGTCAGATTTTAAATAAATATATGCCTAATAGGGTTTTTCGAAAAACGCACCCCTTTAAAAAATCGCAGTAGGCCAGGATTTCGCGGCAATGCCAAACCAATACCTCGCAAATGATGACCTTTCAGGGACATATTTATAAAAAAAATGCCCCGTTCAATTCCCTTAGCCTACTTAGATTTTCAGGGATGTTAAAACGAAAAACCAGACACACTGTATGTTCTAGATGGATATCTAGGGACAGGTCCGGCTATTGTCAGCAGCGCTCCTGCCTGACAGTAATAACAGCAGTTATGAATAAACCGTCTCACAAGAAATAAAGTTGTTTGCATACGCCTCATCAGTGCTACGTTACTGAAACGCATCTAGAGCAGAGCGTATAACAAAAACAAGGACATAACAGTTAATATTACCTTTTATCTTGTAAATATAGTACAGTAAATTTATTAAGTCAGGGGCTAGTGTTTCGATCCTAGATCGTTGATCGAATTCAACTTTCGCGCAGGGCCCCTGACCGATATGGTCTTCACTCGTGCTGAAGGGCGCCCCGATCGGAAAAGCCGTTCGGTCGTTTGGACCATTTTTTTGATTATGGGTTTCGCGACTTGGCGAGACCGGCCGCAGAGATCGCTTTGTATACAGACCCGTTGATAATTCGGCACGGTTCGGTTCTTCGTTTGGTTTCTGTCGGCTCTTTGGCAGGCAGCAAGTTATAGTGGAAACAATAACCAGTCAACTAACTGGATGCCGTTAATGGTAGAATGTTTTATCGGGCAGACCAGAATGATTATAGATAATGGCATCTATTTTTATACCAGATTGGAAGGACATGGTCCAAAATGAGGAAACGAAGTGACTTCAAAGTGAGATTATATTGGAGAATGCGTTTGTATAAAAATCGCCGTCACATCCGCCGAGATCAAAGGACAGTAAGATAAATAACTATAGGTATTACGTAGACTGTGGTAGATTGTGGTAGACTGTGTTATTAGTGACAAGTATTTCAGGTTATTTATTATTTTTGTTTGTAATTACTCCATTTAGCAATAATTTTCGAGAGCCAGGAAGCCCATTTATTTTGCCTTCTTGAGTTATTATATTTGATCTGTTCAGGACCCAGGCAGGCCCGGGCGCTGTAGATTTTGTTTTCGAAAACCGTTTCTTTGGGGATGCAAATTCAGGGCCGGCTACGAATTTTTTATACCCCCGATTTTCACGAAAACCATCTAGCGAATTTTTTATTTAAAACCTGAGACCACAGGGTTAATCATAGCACCACAAAACCCCCACATACCAAATTTGAACAATAAATATGCGGGGAGTTCTATTCTGCATGGAGTCAAAGTTGAGCAATATAGGAATTTTAAAGGCATCTGGCGAGTCAAGTGGGACATGAAATCCCTTCAAAATAGTTGAATGGTCAACAGGACCACTCAAAATGTTGGTATGCGAAGATTTAATACAAATATATACAGGGTATTTTTCTCTGGGCCATCTCAAATTGCTGAAATTTTAAAAAACATTATAGGGAACAAGACTGCTCTGGAGTCATTGAAAAAATATTAATAAAGACAAAAGTAATTTATTTCTGAACAAAATGCTAACTAATAAAATAAAAACAATTTAAATTATTAGATCTTTCTCAACAAAGACAATACATTTTCTGTGCGTTTCCTGTTGTGGCACACCAGCAACCTTAACTGATATCGACTTATTACTGTCTGGCAGGCTTCTGTATTTTTTTTACTGAGTTCGTTGTGTAGTGTCTGGGGCAGTTTTGATATACCTACTCGATTTTTGACCAGTATAAAGTTCCAAAAATTCAGTACTTTTAGATGGCATTGATAATAACACCCTGTATATTTTGTATTGGACCTTTGCACACCAACACTTTGAGTGGTCCTGTTAACAGTTCGACTATTTTGAGGGGATTTCATTTTACACTTGACTTGGCAGATGCCTTTAAAATTCTTATTTTTCCTAAAATTTTACACCCTGCAGAATGGAACTGCCTGTATATTTTGTGTTCAAACTCTGCATAATGGGGGTTTTGGGGTGTTTTGATTAAAGCTGTGTGATCAGATTTTAAACAAAAAAAATCACTAAATGGTGTTTGTGAAAATCGAGTTTATAAAAAAAATCGCAGCCCGCCCTAGATTTGCATTTTAAAAATGGTAAAGAGGTCAAAAGAAGCGTCTTTTGAAAGCCTTTCAAACAAAAAAAGTTCAGGCGATTATCTTCACTTTTAAAGTTGGACACCTTGTAGATATATTTTTGTTTTAAAAACTTTTTTGCTTTTATTTACTAAGAAACAGAAGTTTGTGATAGTTTCACCTTCATGTATGTTTTTTTTATTTTCCAATTTGAGGGGCCCAAATTTAATTTTGGCGGAGGGGCCCAAAATTTGAAGCTACGCCACTGATCGCAATGCGAGGGGTCCCAGAAGTAGGTATTATTTATTTGCGAAAAACTTGTACTAAAAATGGAATTTAACACAAAGTAGGTATAAATGATGAATTAAACAGGAAATTAAAGAAAAATGTCACCTTACCGGGTGTCAAACATTTTCATGTGTCAAATCACAAAACTCAAATTCGTTTCACTCAACACTTAGGCATAGGCAATAGCGTTAACTGATTTATTAGAGTTAAAGCAAAGCCCAATATGTATTATAAATACGTCAGTCGACAGTTAGTGCCTAACAGGTTTTTAATATCTGAAACACTGGTAATTTTATCGAACAATCAAGTAAATATTTGACAACGAAAACTATAAAGTGGGAAAACAAAATCCCTAAAAAACCGGGAGCACACCGTAGGTACAGGGTTATCCAACGAAAAGGTCACCCCGTATTTTTATTTTTGACTCCAGAAACAAAAGTTCAATATACCTAAAATTTGTAAAGGATGGTCCAATTTAAATGTGCACCGACCGTTATTATTGAGCCAAAAATAAAATTTAATGTGGAATTTTATGGGGAATCCGAATATTATTTCAGTTTTTTTTTATATGGGGAATCGTCAAAAAGTTATTAAAAAAAAAACATATTTTTCGGAAAAATTTGAGGGCGACTTTTCTGTCTTCCGGATTGACTGGAAGTGAGTATTTTGTACATTTCAAAAATTTTAAGGAACATTTCTTTAATATTTTTCGATTTTTATTTTGTTACAAAAAAAAGGAAAAAATCTTATTTTTTTGTGTAGATCAATTACAATCAGATATTTTTCAGGGACGCGTAAGGGAAGTAGGAGTATAGAGTATACCTGCAGGGGTGCCCTGACACACGGCAGTGGCGTCTCAAAAAAACAATAGAAAATTCTGATTTTCTTTGTGTAAATCAATGTTATTAAAGATATCTTTGGGAGCACGTACGAGATGTAGGACTAGGTATAGAAAAACTTGTAGGGGTGCCGTAAAACGACAGTAGTGGCGTCTGAAAAATAATCTGTTTTTTTTTTGTGTAGATCAATCTGCCAAAAATATTTTCGTGTGGTCACGTATAGGGAATATAAGAGTAAATATGGAAGAAACATGTAGGGTAACGACAGTGGCGTCGAAAAAAATCCAAGAAAAATTATTATTTTTGTGTAAAGCAAAGCGGTTGGATTTTTCAGGATTGGAATCAGTCTGCCTGCTCGCGTTAATATTCCCCAATTCTTTGAGTTTTGACGTCTTCTGTGTTTTTTAAATTTATGTTGATTTTATAATCGCTATTTTAGTTGGTTACAACGGCGGCCAATTATTTGCCTTTTTCCGGTTATCGGTAAACTGTGTTGTACTTTTAAACCTACAAAATAATACTGTAGATTCGCAATGCAGTCCTGCTCAATTATACAGTTTAGGCCGATCACATGTGAGCCGTGTGCAAGTGTTTAGATTCAATCGATCTTGGAAAGGAACTTACTTTAATATCGGCGAGCGTTATTGTAAAGTAATTTTTCCCCTCGAAACTATTTAGGTAGCAAAAATATTAATAACCGAAGTTAATATTCGAATTTCTCTTTTCAGAAAGTTAACTAACCAATTATAATAAAACAATTAATTGTAACTTCCAAAATTAAGGATAACTTTTGGGAGATTACATACAATACACCCGGATATTTTACACATAGCTGATTTACAAGATATGCTAAAAAAATTAAAACGCTTTTATGATAAAGATTAATTATTAAATATAATTTTTTTATTGGTATTCAGTTATTGAAATGAACTGTTATTTCTCAGAAAAACGATTAATGTTTGCTATAGAAGTTCCTATTGTTAATCCCAAATCTTTGAGTACGTCCAATAAGTTCCAATAATTCCTAAAAAATAACAGGATTATTATCCCTCCTAAAACTTATTTGGCCATACAACAAAAATTGAAGAAAATTGCATTACTAGGTTCATCCAAGGAAAAGAAAGTAACTGTCAATCGATGAATATCCAAGCCATATCGAAAATTAAAAACGATTACCTGGTCATCATCAGTACCAACGACTTTAAAACAAACCTTGCCTGTTAACATACTGAATTCATAGGACATTTCACGGTGTACTACTTATCAATATACCCAGCAACTGAACGGTCAACATCAAGAATATGGTATTTGGCAACAAGCAGCAAATAAACTTAAAGTCACAACCACTACTTTTGCAAATGGAAAATATAAATCTACTTCATTCAAACTTGCTTAGGCTAAAAGAAATATCCCTAAGGGAACTTCACGAGATCAAGAAAAATCTATATTCCGTCAATCCCATAGTAATGGAGAATATTTTTGTCTTGCCTGACTCTTCCTGGAAAAATCTTGTCTTGCAAGCAAGACTTCTTGCAACTTCTTGTTCTTGCATTTTTTGTTTAGTGCCGTCATCGCAGCAAGAGTCTTGCTTTATTTATTACGTACAGAGCTTGTCGAAGTTGATGCAGCGCTGCAGAGCCGCCGTGCGGCGGGTCGATGATTTATTTTTTTAATTATTAACATACTTTTTCCTTTTTTTTGTATTCTAATAATAATTTTGTTTTAATGTTTTCGTGATTTTCAATTCGAAATACCTCTTAAGTCGAAGACTTTCCTGGACGAAAACCGCGAAACCCGCACTCTCCCAAAATGACCCGATCCACACTATGCCACACTAATATGAAACGAAACAAAGCATTAAGAAAGTACAATAGACCCGAAAAACAGCTAGTCTATAGACTTTAAGTCTAGAGAATTAGTATAGGTATCTCTGGACGCTGCTTTAACTACTTTTAAAGCAAACTTATAAAAATTTATTTAATCCACTGTAGGAGATTAATTCAAGAGTACCTATATATCTACCTACCTGCTAATTTGTTAAATTTATAAGAATCAAACTTAGAATGATTTTGTTTGTCGGGAGTCGGGAAGTATGCATTTCCAGCCGCGAAAGCGGCCTAATACGCTTTTTGGGTATAGCTGTAATGGTATGGTAAATTAACAGTATATTATATACCTAGGTTGAGAAGTGAGCCATTATTCACCGAGCATTTTTATATATGCAAGGTAAATAATGGCCTTCTCAACCGAAATGTATATAGAATTTTTTTTACTACTAGCATTGAAATATTGCCATATTTTAGTCATTTCTCGCTTTTTCAAATACTTCAAAATATCAAGTAGCCTGGGAGTTCGGTTGTCAAGCTGATAAAATGACACTAATTTTTAAATGTCACATAGAAAATTTTTCATTATTTACCTAGGTATTTTTTTATTATCATTATTTACCTAGGTAGAGAAATATTACTTCTCATCAGAGGAATGAGGTAAATAATGGTAATTTCTCAGGTTAGTGGTAAAAAAATATATTTACTAAATAATATACTAGTATACACAAGAAATTTAAAAGAGTCTTGTCTTGTTCTTGTAGCAAGAACAGGAATAGATCAAGAACTTTGCAAGAGTCTTGTGAAACACTAGATTCAATGGATATTTATCCTAATTATCAGCTCTTACTCCGGTTCAAGTTATACAAAAAAAAACTACATGCCTCGGCCTCAACCAAGAAGAAAAATTGAACAAAAATTGTCGTCTTCGGTCGTCTACAACACCTCAGTCGCTATCTAAGGGAGGGAGGAGTTATATGCACATAAAATATTCAGTCACCTATAAAATACATACTCTGTTTTCAAGAAAATTATGTTCTATACTTGTCTTGCCCTTTTAATGTATAAATATCATATCCAGTCGCGACACACCTCATTAGTCCTTCGGTGTTGTCTTGCCTATGTTTCAAAATAATGATTATTATAAAAAGAACACTTCTGTGCTGTCCGGTTATTAATTTCGATAAAAAGTTACATAATTCGATCAATGAATTTCACATAAGAGGCAACATAAAGTATAGTGTAGAACGCAGGGACAGTAAGTATTCGAAGTTAATTGAAAAGTTCTCTACATGGATATGTCAAGTTTCTAAAGGTATTATATAATAAATAAGTATTATTTCTTAAATAATAAGAAGCTGATTTCCTAAGGGAGAACATCCCCATCACAAAATGGTATAATTGACGAGATAATTAATTATTTGTCCAAACTAAAATGTTTTGAGGATGTGAATATTAACAAATTCTGGAAGCCGATAAATAATAAAGCATTTTGTAGCTACCTTATCCCACAACAGTTCGTGAATATTCCATCTCCCCTTCCAACTGAATCCTTATGGATCTTCTAGTGCATATTACTTGGGTCAACCTTCTCGTTACTTACAACAGTTAGTTCCTTTGTACCTATGCTATAACAAATATATTCCGTTTTACCAGTAATTAAGGCCAAAGCATTATCCGTGCAATATTTCACCATCTGCTGACCACATAGGTTAGCTTGCAATGCCAAGCCATCAATATTTTCTGCTTTTATTCCTAAAGATGTGTCGTTTGCAAAAAGAATAATGTTAGTACCTTAGACATTTCTATGTGATCACCTTAGACATTTCTATGGGATCACCCATACAGGGTGTTCATTTCAGGACTTCCCACCCTAATTTTCTCGAAATGTGTGTACTTTTTTTAAAAAATCCCGAGACACGTCAACAAACTTATGGAAGGAGACAACTTTTCATCGGAACATGAACGCGCCCCCTTTTATCCCCTGCGAGGGGGAGCTACCAACTTCAAAATCTTAAATGGGAAGGGGTATCGAGTAGTACCTCATTTTAAAGGTCTTTTTAATCTCTACACGTCGGTGTTTCTTTTTTTTTTAATGGATCGATCCGTTGTCGAGATATTAAGGAAAATTTGTTGCTGCTTCGTACCATTGAAATAAAAACTGTAACTGTTTTTTTCTTTTTCCTTCCAATTATTTTGTAAAAAAATGATGGCTTGAAATGTAATGCTCAAAAAAATGTACTTTTTTTAAGAAATTTGAAACCTGATATCTATCATTGAATGTATTAGTTTCCAGTTGTGTGATAAAGCAATTTATTAAAAATGGTTTACACTTTAGCTGAAAAAGTCGAAGGAGTGTTTATTTACGGCGCCGAAAATCAATGTGCTCGACGAACTGCTGCAATATTTAACTAAAGGTACCCAGATAAGAACACCTCCCATAGGTATGTCCTAAATCTGATCGCCAAATTTACTCAGACTGGATCTGTTGCAAATTTAAAACATAACCAGCCTAGAGTTTTGAATGAAGCCACTCAAATTGAAGTGTTAGGTCATTTTGGTGCGAATCCTAATACTTCGTTGCGTACCATTTATGCTGCAACAGGAGTTTCCTTAGGCTCTGTTCACAAAATTACAAAAATTAATAAATTCCATCCCTATAAAATGAAAATATGTCAAGAGTTGAGTGAAGACGATTTTGACAGAAGAATTGAGTTTTGTGAACAAATGACTACAACTATTAATAACAATATCCAATTTTTAAAAAATAACTGCTTCACTGATGAGTGTTCTTTCTATTTAAATGGATTTGTTAATAAACATAATTGCAGATATTGGAACAATGAAAATGATCATGTATTTGTCGGAGGGCATACACAGTATCCCAAAAAACTTAATGTATGGGCCGCTATACTAGGAAATCAAGTAATTGGTCCATTGTTTATCGATGGAAATCTAAATGGTGAGGTATACTTGAATATGCTAGAAGATACGATCAATCCGCTAATTACCCGATGCAGTTGAAAATCAACTAGATAGAGATGGAAACCCCTTTCTTGACGAAAATGAGTTCCATTTTCAACAAGATGGAGCTCCTCCCCATTATGTGCTTCCGGTCCGTCAATGGTTAGACAATGTATTTCCCGGTAAATGGATAGGTCGATGAGGACCTATAGAGTGGCCAGCCAGGTCCCCGGATTTAGCACCATGTGATTTAAAATTAATTGTTTACACACCCCCGCCGCAAAATTTACAAGAGCTTCGACAAAGGATTGTTGCAGAATGTCGAGCACTTCGAGCAGAAGTGTTTGAAAATGTGCGCCAAGGATTTGAACAACGGTTATACCATTGTTTTGGGCAAAAATGGACAACATTTTGAGCAATTATTAAATTGACAGTAATTACTAAAATGTTGTAATTTGGTTTTGAAGTAAAAGGAATGAAAAAACAGTTACAGTTTTTATTTCAATGATACGAAGCGGCAAACAGATTTTCCTTAATATCTCGACAATGGATCGATCCATTTTAAAAAAGAAACACCGACCTGCAGAGATTAAAAAGAGCTTTAAAATGAGGTACTACTCGATACCCCTTCCCATTTAAGATTTTGAAGTTGGTAGCTCCCCCTCGCAGGGGGTAAAAGGGGGCGCATTCATTTTCCGATGAAAAGTTGTCCCCTTCCATAAGTTTGTTGACGTGTCTCGGGATTTTTTAAAAAAGTACACACATTTCGAGAAAATTAGGGTGGGAAGTCCTGAAATGAACACCCTGTATATCCTACAATAGCCAATTTAGTTATGGAAGAATTGGAGAACAGTGTAATGGATAACCTTCGTATAAAGCCGTTTTTGTATAAAAGATATGTGGATGATTGTTTCTTCTGCTTACATAAAGATGAAATGATTAATACTTTGAATGTTTTAACAATTTTCTTCCACGGTTGCAATTTACATTGGAAAGCGATTTTAACAAAAGTATTACCTAATTCCATTGAATTTTAATTGGGTTTTCCCTACCTAATTATTTATACTAACTTCTCTTTGAATAAGTGGCAATAATGTTTTACTGAATTCCACTGAACATTCAGCAACACAGTTGTCTGTCATACTTTTAACTTTTAATTAAGAGTTTGTATGACAGGGCTAAAGAGATTTGTTCTAATAACACAAAATGTGAGGAGGAAATTAAACATATAAAACATGTTCTTGAGAAGTTATCCTACTGAATTTATTGAGCAAGTTTTTCAGGATTGCCAACAAAATAACAATGCTAATAGAATTAGAGAAATAAATCTGGTGGACCGACCAGTAAATTTAATTATTCCTTATATTCCTGGACTACCATATAAGCTAAAACGCATAGGCAATCGTTTTAATTTCGGAACAGTATTAAAACCAAAAATACATTAAGATCGATGCTAGTTAAAACGAAACCATTTATTGAGGTACAAAGTTCAAAAAATTGCATTTATAAAATTCCTTGCCAATATGGAAAGTTCTACGTTGGGGAGACTTGTAGGCCATTTAACGTTCGTTTAAAAGAACATAAAAATTATATCAGGCAAAATCAAATTTTGAAGTCGAAAATATGTGAACACTCTTTTAATAACAATCATAGAATTTTGTGGGATAGTTCCAAACCAATTCTCAAAGAAGAAGTAGGAAATAGACGAAAAATTAAAGAATCAGTATTTATTCTAGGAAATACAACTGTGTTGTTGAATGTTCAGTGGAATTCAATAAAATATTATTGCCACTTATTCAAAGAGAAGTTAGTATAAATAATTAGGCAGAACACAGGGTACAATATCAGACAGGTGGCTGGGCTATTGTTTCTATTCCCATGACATTTTAACCTGAAATTTATTAATCTGTCATTTCACTTTGACGTGACATGATCTTTGAGAAAGGAGGAAGATATATTCTCCGAAAGCTCAGTAAACAAATTATTTGTTGAAGATATTTTTTGAGTTACAAGTTCAAAGTTTAGTTCATTTACTGTTAAGAATTTATTAATTTTCCAGGCAACTTGAAAAAGTTGTCTTTTAACCAGTTTAGTGGCGAAAAACCCAATTAAAATTTAATGGATCTGTTTACGCCACAAATAAATTATAGAAAAAAGTAATACTTTTCTTGACATTACTATCACGTATGATAATAAGGGTGACATTCTTACTAATTGGTTTACTAAAGATATCTGGTCACAACGTTATCTAAATTTTAATTCTGCTGTACTTAATGAAAGTGTTAATAATTTGACGGACAGAGCTATCACACTATCACACCCTCAGTTTCGACCAAAAAATTTAAAAAAGGTTAAAGCTCCATTAATGAAAAATAAATACCCTCCTTCTTTTGTTAAGTCTATAATGAAGAAAAGAATACATAAAATCTACAACGGTCAATCTAATATTTTTATTTATAATAATAATAATCAAAATAATAACAAATATTTCTCAATGCCACATTATAAAGAAATCTCTGAACCTAATGCTAACATTTTTAAAAAAACATAGTGTTACGGTTGCTCACAAACCACTAAATAACACAGGTAAACTGTTTTCAAAGCTGAAACCAAAGGTTGACAAGAATTTTGAAACTAATTTAATTTATAAAATTAACTGTACTGAGTGTCCCGCCTCTTATGTGGGTCAAACAAAACAATATTTGAAAGACAGAATAAATAGACATGATTAGATGTACGAAATAGAAACATTTTTTCAACGGCTCTGAGTAAACATTCGATTGAAAATTGTCATAGTTTTGATTTTGGGAAACATACTAGATTATGAGAACGACCAAACTAAAAGAAACTTTCTCGAAATGGTATATATTAAAAAAATCAAAATGGTTTTAACTTAAAAACAGACTTAAACAATATGTCAAAAATTTACCAAAACTTTCTTAGGCTGTAACATTTTTCTCTACACCTTGTAATTACTAAAATACTACCTTGTTTTTTCCTTTGCGGTGAAGAACGTTTTTTGTTTGATTGTATGAATTTTTTAAACTTGACTGGTTTCTTTCCCACATTTCCAACCGAAATGTTCTTACTTCTCTACGAATTTATATGTATTATAATAATGATTGGTTAAAATATGTAATTCAAGTAAATTTTGATATTATTTTGTAAGGTGACATGAACTCATGTTTTGTTGTAAGTACTTTCTTTTTGGCTGTGTAACTTTTTAAAGTTTTATTATGGATACATCTTATCTGTTTTAGCATTATATTTTATTCTGATGATGGCGATCAGCCGAAACTCGTAAATAAATTGTATGAACATTTTTAAATAAAGATAAATTGTGGTCCAATCCCAGGAAGTTAATGGGAAAAAAATAATTTCTAAAATAAGAGTTAATGTTATTAATAAAAATTTAAAATAATATTGGACGTAGCGTGCTTGCTTGGGGAACGCCACTGGGCGAGTACTGTATATTAGACAGTTTCGTTAGGGCTTCTTCATCATGCATGCTAGATGAACCCTCTGATTCCAAAAGGATTCATTTTTAGCATATTGCCAGTTTGTTCTATAATTTTTTTTATTTTGAATCCTTATAAGAAAAATACATAGTAAGTTTAACACCCTGCATCTACTATAATGTAACATGAGTGTGTGGTAGGTAATAGCGCAAAGAAAATACGCTCGATAGAGCAATTAGGATATAGGAAATTATATGTCTACGTACTTATACTTATATAATTGAGTAGCTGTAGCATGTAGTTTGGAAGAATGTCAATTAAATAAAAAAGGAAAAAGTAGCCGTCGTGGAGCGAAGATTACTACTAGATATACGGCTGAACTTTTTAATTAACGGAACGTAACAGTGATTAATAGAAAATTGTGCTCAAGAAGCATACCGTCCGTCCGCAGTCCATTCGTTCTTTGTCCCGGAACGGCAACAGAGCTCTCATTACGACATGTCATTGCATTGTATGTAGATTTGGATAGCTATGGACTGTGACAATCTCCATCTCAGAATACATTTCTCACAAACTGGGTACTTACAATGCTAACCTATTTTCATATTAACGTTTCTCGAGAATTTAGGAAGATAGCTTATAGTTTAACCTTCAGTAATGTATATACAGGGTGAGTCACATCTAAAGTCAGAGCCGAAAACACAAGGTAGAACTCGCTGAAATAAGCACATATTCTTAATAAACATAAGCTCAAAAACGCTTGGTTCTCCATATACAGCGTGTTAAAATTTTTCCAAAAATAACACATTTTTTTAATTTCTTTCGAGCCTATTTAGGAATTCCAACCAAATTCGGTTCACATTATTCATTGGACGGTTGCCATTTTGTGCAATAATTTGACCCCGTTCAGATGATCAGCGGCGTAGATACAAATAGTTACTGTAAATAATTGTATAAAAAAGTAGTACGGTCCTGTGCCAAAACAAAAAAAATGCCTTTTTTGGATAGCCCATTCAATTTGGAACAAAAAGCGCCTCTTGGTATTTTTTTATTTCTGCTACAGTTTCTTCGCAATTTCGGATTTTTTAAACTAGTGCCAAAAGGTGATTATGCTGGCATTTAAAATAAAATTGTTGTATCTACGCCGCTGCTTACCTGAACAGTGCCAAATTATTGCACAAAATGACAACCCATAATATGTATCAAATTTTGTTGGAATTCCTAAACAGGCTCGAAAGAAATTAAAAAAATATTTGGAAAAGTTTCAAAACGCTGTATATGGAGAACCAAGCGTTTTTGAGCTAATGTTTATTAAGCATATGTGCTTTGTAGCGTTTTTTTCGGTAATGATATTTTAATTAAAATCTCATTTTACCTGGAACCGCTACTGGTATTTTGCATTAATTTCATTATCGAACACTTTCTCATCTCTTTAACCTATCATTGTTTTTGTTTACTTCTGAAGTCTGTGACCCATATTCAGTTTGACATTTGTCACAGTACTATCGAATGGGACTGTTACTAAAAATGGACTACGTACCGTTCGGTTCTTTTTTACTGTTTTGTGGTGATCTGTTTGTAGTGTTCCCTCGAGTGTTCCATCTGTGCTTCCAATTATCTATGGTCATCGTAGAATTTTGTTTTTTTTGGGAATGACAAATGTCAGATTGCGGGTGATAGAACCTCACTTTTTGGGTGCTTCTGATGGAAAACAGATGCGGGTCTTTTTCACCTGGCGATATCTGAAAAATCAAGACCATCCGTTGCAACAAGCCATGTGAAAACGTTTATCTCGCTTTGGCGGAGCGTAGTAAAGTGATATTTTCAAACGTTGGCCCCAAATCGTCATTTTCTGGTGAAAAGTAAAGAGCATATCGTTTATGGTTTTCTCTCCGCTCTTAAAGGCTTTTCCACCAATTTTCCGCTGTTTCCTGATGCTGACAAGTAAGTGTTCAATAAATGATGACTTCTAACTGGGTATATCATATTTTTCTTTGATTTTTAGGTGTGAAAATTTTGAGGTTATGCAACGTGATTAAGTAGTAAAATTTTCTTGTCCTATCTTCTGGAAAAAAACCTCATTCTGAGGTAAGTGATTGCTTAAATGCTTTACAAGGTGTTCATTAATCAATTTTAGGTTTTTCCATGGTGCCTGATTGCTTTTCGATAGTACCTGCTTGTCCTTCGATGGTGCCTACTTGTTCGGTATTGCATTCAGACACGTTTTTCATTACCTATCGGACGTGTGATGTCTGACAGCCTATGTCTGCTGGGGTAGTACTTGTACTGTACTACGACTCTTACCGAACCTGTCTACGCTTATCATCTGACACAGAGTAGCACCGAGGATGTCCACAGCATAAATTAAGGCCAGTGTAGCATTAAGCGTTAGGTCGTTTTCATATAAACATAATTATAAACTATAATCTTTTCTGCAACTTTAGACAAGCATTTTAATAACTTTTATCACTCATATATGTACAGGGTGTCTCAAACTCGATGCCCCAGGGTCGCTCTTGGCTAATAAAAAACGCAAATGAAAATTTCACTTGGGGGTTTTAAATGAGACTACTTGGGATTACTTTTGAGCCCAAAATTTTATTTTTGGAACTTTTGAAAATGCCTGTAATGACGTCACGAAATATATTTTTCCCAGAAACATACCTGTTTCTTTTTCTATTGTGAAAGAGCGTGATTTTCTGATAAACTTTCATTAGGAAACTTTTTTCATGTCTCTCTTCGTTTAAATGATACAAGCAGAAATATGCAAAAACACGCATTTTAAATATTTCGGAAAAAATCAAGTTAGCCGTGATTTAATTTGGTCTCCATGGAAAATATTAGGATATTTAAAGACGAACTACCTACTTGTTATAAAAATATAATACTATGAAATATAGCGGTAATATTTTAAATTTTATAAATAAAAAAACAAACAAAAACATTGCAAGTAACTATTAATAATAAATGAATAAATAACAATTTTAACTATAAATTATTTTCTATGTGCCCCCCATGTTCTAAGAAACACATTTCATATCGTCGCCGAACTTCTCTTTGGGTGGCTTTTCTTAAAATTTCCGGGAAAATGTCTTGGCAGGCAATTATAATTTTTTCCTTCAAATGGTCAATATTTTGTGAAGGGGTCTTATATACATTATTTTTGAGAAGTCCCCATAGACAAAAATCTAAAGGGGTCAGGTCTGGAGATTTCCCTGGCCATTTTATTGGACCATTAATCCCTATCCATCTATCCTCATATATTTCGTCTAAATAATCGCGGACAATTCGTGCTGCGTGAGGTGGAGCTCCATCATGTTGAAACCACATTGATCGCCTTAATTGAAGAGGCACATCTTCAAGAAGAATTGAAAGTTCATCTCGAAGAAAACTCAGATATCTTTCGCTATTTAAAATTCCTTCATAAAAATAAGGTCCAATTAGATGGCGACCAATGATGCCACACCAGACATTTATACCAAAATGACCTTGATTCCTTATAGGATTGATAAAATGAGGGTTTTCTGTTGACCAATAATGTTCATTTCTTCTGCTTGGCATACCATTGCTCACAAAATGGCTTTCGTCTGTCCAAAGAATGTGATTTAAAATGTGCCTGGTATTGTTATAATTTGGGAAATAAAATTTACTCGCTTCTCTCCATTCAGTTCCCCTAATTGTTCTAAATAGTGTAACTTGTAGGCGTGATATTTATTGCTCTTCATAATTCTTTGAACTGAGGACTTATCAAAATTTAATTCCCTGCTAGCTTGCCTAATTGAATGTCTGGGATTGTCTTCAAAATATTGCAATACCTGGGCTGTTGCATCATCACTGCGAGTTCTTTTTCGAATTGGTTTATCTTTTCGATTACAAAATGCACTTTGATTTTCGCGAAGAGTTTTTTCCAGTCTTATAAATTTTTTGTGATCAGGAATTCGGCGGTCTGGATATCTTTCTTGATAAATTCGCACGGCTTTTCTGGCATTTTTTTGGGCTTCCCCGTAAATTACAATCATATCAACTTTTTCATCATGTGTAGTCATTTTGATTGAAATAAACGATTAAAAATGAATAATAACCAAGACTAAATATCTTAAAATTGACAAGTTATTTCACAAACTGCTTTAGTATAGTCAAACTGTCTGTTGTTTTCCATGGAGACCAAATTAAATCACGGCTAACTTGATTTTTTCCGATATATTTAATATGCGTATTTTTGCATATTTCTGCTTTTATCTTTTAAACGAAGAGAGACATGAAAAAAGTTTCTTAATGAAAGTTTATCAAAAAAACACGCTCTTTCACAATAGAAAAAGAAACAGGTATGTTTCTGGGAAAAATATATTTCGTGACGTCATTACAGGCATTTTCAAAAGTTCCAAAAATAAAATTTTGGGCTATTAGCCAATAGCGACCCTGGGGCATCGAGTTTGAGACACCCTGTACAGTGCCTGCTTATTCCCCATATATTTTATGTGTCAAATGAGAAACTTAGGAAGCGAAGTTCATGAACGTCGTCCCCTTTTTACATGGTTAATTTTTTTAACTTATTCTTGCGTTAAGAATAAGACGGTACCACCTATGACTATTTAGGTTCTCTTTTGATTAATTACAATTTTATGCTAACTGACTCAATTTATCTCATTGTTATTTTACTACATAGTCAGTCCAGTGGCGTACCATTTATGCAAATTATTTTTCGAACTTTTTCATACATAATTGTCAACTACATTGTTAACACTATTGTAAATTTTTAGTAACACCTTTCTCTTCAAATTCAACAACTTTCCAACCTCAAAATAAAGTTATAGTTTTTTCTGTGCTTAAACTTAACTTTTTGCATTTTTATTTTCTTGTACCCAAAATACAGTGGCGCTCAACAAATTCCTTTTTTTTGTAATCAATTTTATTTCTCTCATTACCAGTTAGCCAAATACATTACTCAGTGTTTACCAAAATAAATCCACGACCCAAATGCCTGCGTGGCGGAGAGCTGCCGTTCGCATAGTTGCTGCACTCAAAAAAAAATAAAACGGTGCAGCTTATTTTAGCGAACTCTACCTCGTGTTTTCGGCTCTGACTTTGGATGTGACACCCTGTATATTAGTTGCGTTTTCCGTCTCAATTTTTCTATTTTACACACTGCCTACATTTTGGGTTCTATTTCCTATCTTCTCTATATATTTTCTGCTTAAATTATGTGTAGAAGTCATAGAGTTTTATGGTTTGAAGAACTATAATTATTGGTCCCCAGTCTCACTTAATCAACAAAAAATTTTTCATTAGTATTATCCTTTTGAAAACCAAAGCATCAAAGTAGGCTTATTGTTTTGAAATATTATCATTCCTGCATTTAGGGAATCAAGTAGGCCTTGGTATGAGCCGAAAAAATATTTATCTTTTGTTTTAATAAAGTGTCTTTCTTGATATCGAAAAATTTCATTAGAAAAAGTTATTTAGAATATCAAACTATGCCCCTCTGTAGACTTGAAAAATTTTTCTACATTGATTTTTGGGAATTTTGAAGCATTAGTTTAGGTTTAAGCTTTTTGCGAAAAATATATTGAAAAAATTTATATCTCGTTATTCAGGGTTGCATAATAATTATGCCTCTATGTAGGTAGTATATTAGATTTCAAAATAATCGGCCTAATTTAATTTTTTTGTTTTCGTGCTAATAAAATGATGAAAATGAATGAAGGCCTATTGTTTTGAAATCCGACATAGGGACATAATATGCAATCCTGAATAATATTTTCTTATAAAATCGTTTTATATCTTTTAGGCAAAAAGCGCTTTACCTAAGCTAATACTTGAAAAAATCGTAAAAAATAAGCCAATGATTTCTAAATTTGACATAGAGGCATTTAAGTTTTTGGCTATGTTGTAGAAACCTACTTGATTTCTGAAAAATAAAAATGTAGCACAAATTTCGTTCTAAAAAACTAGGCCTTGATCCCCAAATAACAAATTTGAACTTGAATCAAACTTGAAACAAAACTAATATTCATATAACTTCGGGATATCGCTCATCGTGTTTTGCCTCAAAATGTGAGAGAGATGGGACCTTTATAACATTTGGATCAATTGATTGATAATTAGTATTTAAGCTATTTTAGCATTAGAAACAACTTTTTCTTGAAATCGGCAGTGAAGTGTCCCAAAATCGTCATTAAAAACTCAGAAATTGGCACTGAAGTAGTCCATTATAGCACGATTTTTTCAATAAGTAGGCCTTGGCGAGATGTAAACATCAAACGTCAGACGCGGAGAAATCGCCCGTCAAAAGTGACCAAATATTTAAAACCCGGCTAATAAAGGCCCATTTCACTTTTCGTACACATTGCGAAATTGTTACCTATAGCACCGCAATCTTCCAGTATAAATATTTTAGTAGGTTTGAATATCAATAGATTTGTTATGGAGGCTGCACAACAAGCAGCAGTTTGGTTTTTCTATTCGAAACCGGCATGTCTTGTCAGACGTGACCTAGGTAGAGCGATCGTTAAATAAGTCAAGCAACGCCGCGCGGAGTTGGTTCATCGACGGTATGATTGTTTTTTGCCTAATAAAACATTTTTTTCCGTTTTCAAAAAAATATATAATATGTACCTCGGCACTGAAGTTCTTTTTATGACTCATGTGGTTTATTTGCCTCGGCCAGAGGCCTCGGCAACTAAATTCCACATGAGTCATAAAAAGTTGAACTTCCAGTGCCTTGGTACATAAATAACTAATACTGTATAGTAGAATCCTTTTATGTCTCAATACATTACACAGATTTTTTTTATTGAGTAACTGAACGTATACAATTCGATAATGACTCCCAATTAACAAATAATTTGATAGTAAATATATTTTTCTACTTGGAAATTATGAAAACTAGGATGTTTACATAGGCATTTAAAAAGCGTGATTTTTGAGTAACAAACGAGTTATATACTTTTCTAATTTATCTGAAAAAATTAAATTAATTTTAGCTATATCTAAATTTCGTTACCACCCTCGTGACATGGGAACCAAATATCTACGAAAAGGCACAAAACAAAATAAAAAATAGAAACAGTTTAAAAACAAGCTTTTATTTAAGACATGTGGTAAAAAGAATAAAATAGGTTTAAGTTTTCATTAAGGTAATTCAGTGCCAAATTGCGACATGCTTTTTGAAATTAAAAAGCTTGTCGGGCGAATTGTAAAGAAAATAAATACTTTGGCAAGTACTTGCTTGTCAACCAATCACCCCCCAATAAAATTAATTGGTACCTACTTTTATGAACATTTCGCGGGACAAGCAATTACCTTAACGAAAACCTAATTTTATTTTATTAATTTTAGTACATGACTTAGTAGATAGGCTATGAGAGTACGCGGTCACTTTTCCCATGTTAATCCTTATGGGCCTATAAATGGGTAAAAACGTGACCAACCGTCCGCGAATTTTTCCAAAAATTTTCCGCCACGTTTTTTCCAGAGGTCATTTTCCAGGAAAACTCCCCAGCAAGCACTAAGAATTTTCTGTATTAAAAATTTTCCCAAACTCGAGAAAATTGAATTATTGTGTCGAGGTGACAATTATTACACATGTGGCTAGGGTCGACAGAACTGGGATACCATTCGACCACAATTTTCCGGTTATGAATTGGACAGTTGAGAAAAAGCACCACTGCGTCCGAGCGGACCTGAGGTGGTAAGAATTTTTATTTGGGCGGGCTTAGAGATATATTTTCAAAAGGACAGGAATAGGCATTATACTGGGGGATCATTTCTAACCAAAATTTCCACGCGACTTTTTTCAGATCTTCATTCTCGGTAATCTATCCATTGCCATCGGGTAGTCAAGGTTCTTACTCGTAGATAGAAGACAAAAGTCGATTATACTGGGGACCATTTGTGGCCTAAATTTCGACGCGACTTTTTTCAGATTTACATTCTCGGTAACCTACAAGGAATATGTGAGAAAGGTACACAAGTGTTACTAAGATTTGATTGGTGAATATAAAGGAATTTTCCGAATATGCTTTGATCAGTTTATGCGAGAAATTTTAACTTATGTAACCTGAGGATTGGATATACATTTTTTCATATTTTAGGGCTAGAGATTTTCTAGTCACGATTTTAGTGGGGGATATTCGGGGTTAGGATATTCTTTTATACTAAGATTTCAATAGTGAAAATGGCATCAAATTTTATTCATAATATCATTTTCTTATTTATTTTTGTTGAAATTCTATTCTTTTAATCACCTAGGTTTCAAGATAAAACTATGTGTGGAATAACACTTTGAGAATTCAAATGCTAAGAAAAGTGATACTAAAATTATGAACAGTAAAATTCAGGGTTTTTTCCGAAAATAATTTTATGAAATACTACTACTCTGTGATCTAAGAATTCAAATGCTAACCTATTGATCTACAATCTACATATTTTGGTGTGTCAATACAAGTGTTACTGAGGAAAGGGATTTTTCCTTTTAGTTTGACTAGAAATTGGTAGAAAAATTAGATTGGAACTTGTCCCTAAAAATTGAGGAACGTGAAATTGTTGAATAACTTGTATTGCTTAATGGGACCCTTGATACAAAAGTTTAATTATCTCAGGTGCACTATACATTTGAAAGACATTAGGACAAATGTAAACCTAATTTGAAATTTTTAATTAGTAATTACTTTTTTATTTTCTTCTTAAACCGCTTATACAGACCCAATTCGCCCATATTCTACCTGGAAACTCAAGCCATTTTGGACCCGAGCCTAATAACGTTTTCACTTTTATTTTTTCAATTAGATACTTTTGAAAATTATAAACAAATTTAAGCAAGAAACAGAAAATTTGTTTTGTGTTTAGTAATCAATATTTAGAATGTAATGAAATTAACTCCCGAAAGAACTTCTGACATTTGTTGTATTTTTCTAAAGAAAATAAAAACAAAGTGTACCAGTAGTAGCCTTGCAAGAGATACGGACAAAAGAAATTAAGTGGTTTAGTGCAAAAATTCAATAGGTAATTTTAAACCTTATTTGGGTTTTTAATTTTTTTATACTTGGTACAAGGCGGTTTTTGGGATCACTGGTTTTGGAATTTTATTTTCTAAATTCGAAATGGCGGATCCAATTTGACGGACGTCAAATTAAAAATGTAGCAAATTTTTCTGATACCTGGAAATCGCTTATTACGTATTTGGAACTAGATTACAATAATGACAACGCATTCCATACAAGTTTGATTATTTTGATTTTATGATTCTTCATAACCAGTTACGAAAATATGGGCGTTTTGGTACTTCGGCTTTAAACGATTATTTGTTTGACCCAACTCATCTTATTCTACCTTTTTGAACGTCTTATTCACGCCTTTTTGAACGTTATCAGACCCGGGTATGTACTTATATCTATAAAATGTAAGCAAGATAAATAATTTGTTTAGTTTTTACTTACAAATATTTAAAATTTATTGATCTAAACCTTGTTTGATTTTTAATTTTATATTTTTTATTATTAAAACAGAATATTGTTTTACAAAAAACATACTTATGTCTTTTTGAAATCTTCATGTGGTCGGTTGAATCCATTCACTGGATTTACATTTATATGGGTTTAAATTTATAAATTGTTTTTATGGCTCAAATAATTATCGATGGGAAAAAATAAATACCTAATAAATATCACTTCAAAAACGAAAGAGCAGGGCCATCAATATCAATTATTTCTTAATACAACATCATAGTAGATCAAGCTTCGAAACTAGATATTTGCACCATATTGCAACAATCTTATAATTTCAGTTAGAAATAAAATTCCTCGGTGGAAATAACAAAATATAATAATAGTAGATGAACCACGAGAGATTCAGAGCGGCAGTGACGTCACAAGATGGCCGCCGGCCATTCACCTGCAGTTCGATGAACTTTACGAGGTCACAAGGTCAATCACCTATGGGTCAATAACCTTTAAGAGGTCACCAGGTCAATCACCTAGAGATCGATAACCTTTAAGAAGTCACGAGGTCAATCACCTAGAGGTCGATAACCTTTAAGAGGCCACGAGGTTACCTATAGGTCAATGAACTATCAGAGGTGGTCACCAGGTTACCTAGAGGTCAATAACCTTTAAGTGGTCACGAGGTTACCTAGAAGTCGATATCCTTTAAGGGGTCACAAGGTCAATCACTTAGACGTCAATGACCTTTAATGGGTTACAAGGACACCTAGAGGTCAATTAACTTTAAGGCGTCGATGAACTTTATGGGGTCGCCCTAACCTGAAGGCGCGGAGGGTCACCTTGAAGAACTTTAAGAGGTCAACTTGACCCGAAGGTCAATGATATCGTGGTCACCTTGAAACGTGGCGGGACATTCACCTGGTAACCTTGATATGCAATTACGTGTAGGTAGGCAAAAATTGTGCTGATGTTCGCAAGTTGATTTAGCATTTAGGTGGGAGAGTCACACAAGCGCTATAAAAAGGTTGCAAAGTTTATTCTAACATCATACTTGTGCATTAAACACGCCTGATACATATAAATAGTTAAAAGAAACTATAATTACCGACGTCTACACGAAGCTCCATTGAACTTAACATTGTTGAAGCCTACAAGACCCAGAAGATCCTTCTATACTACTTTAAATTTAAGGTTAAGGTGTTGTTAAAGTTGCTCTGTAAATATCAAATGCTTTCAGTTATAAATAATGATGAACGGCAAATCACTGCAATTACTCAAAAGATCTGTGAGAATGCAACTAAGGACTATCAGATACTATGTAAGAGTTTGGTAATGGAAAAAATTAAAAGGTGGATTGATCTTTCAAACAAAAATATAACTGTTTTGAATAAGTGCCTCAAGAAGCCAAATCGTTCAGTAGGTGCTTGTCGAAAACTACAATCTTCTTTGGGATATATTAAATCATTTCAAGCTTCAATTAAGGAATTATTGATTAAAAATTCACATACGGGGATGGGTTTAGGTTAGAGAAAAACCTTAACAAAATGAATTAAATGGGAAAATAATAGCTCGGCCTTTCCCAGTAGGCTCCAAACAGGTATAATTATTAATTTTAAACACAAAGACGTAAAAGAATTTTTGAGTGACTGCTACACAATTTTTAAATTTAAAATAAAGAAATATTTAAAATCTTATTCAATGTTCAAAGTAAATACTTGCTTTTGTGCTGAGTTTGCAAAAAAATGTGGAGATGAGGAGATCTTGGAAAAGAAATATTTCAACACAAAAAATGGTGTTGTAGATTTAGGGGTGGATTTAGATCAATGGTTCAAACTGAAAGTATATGACAAAATTTTAAATTCCCTAGAAGAAGTTGATGAAGGTAATATCGGTTTCTCTCTTAACAGAATTATATCTTTAGAGATAAATATAAACAAATATGAAGTGGGCAAGGTGCTTCATAGTTTATAAGGTTACCCGTACAAATTTCTAATAGAAATGCTTGCTTGAATATACAAAATCAAGATGAGGCAACATGCAAAACAATTTGTGTGGTCAATAATAGCCGCTTTATATCCAACCAACAAGACAAGCACTTCTTCATACCCTCATTTCTCTCAAGTTTTAAATTTAACCTACATAGAGTTTATTATGAATTATTATGAAATTATAATGATCGGCGCATTGTCCTTGGGATAGCTCCAACTTAAAGTTACCAAGTACTTTTCATCGTTAGGAGAATAGCATAAATATCATTTCCTTTTCAAACAAATACCATTTCTAACTCTTTACCATTAATTTCGTATGAGACCGAGTCAAAGAAAAAATATGCACCATTATTTACAAGCTTGCAAGTGCCAGTGCCTGATTTCTTGTTTATTTTACTTTTTATGAAAATTGCAGCATCACACATCAACAACCAAGCATCACCTTGATTAATGCCTATTTCTACGATGTCATTGTTCATGAAGGACTTTACGAATGGGTATAAGCGATTTTCGGGTCTAAGGCTCGTATTACGATCTCTACTCTTGTACAGCTTTGCTGGTTGTGAACTTCTCAACCTATCGGGGCTCCTTTTATACGGTTGGTACCTACTAACACCATTTCTCTTCAGCTATAATCTGATAATGATTTCTTCCCCGTTGAGATTTACTGGTCTTGAATCTTGATCTAAAAGTTGCACTGTAATATTGTCAATGGTCTTCCTATTGACAAGCAAATAAATTAGATTCCTGGGTTCGATATTGATACTGTATCCTGAGTCTACTGTATTCATAAAATCAAAAAGAGTAGGAGAAGGTGCGTTGTTGTAATATGATCCAGAAATTAAATTGCACTCCACTATTATTGTCACCACTTGCACAATCTCTACTCGGAGGTCTTATTGGTGTAAATCTTCGGATTTCAATTTTTTTTTGGAAAAGCCAAGCAATTTTGCTATAGTATCGGGCAGTTTAAAATTTATGTTATACAGAGATTTAAGTTCGCACTTTAAAGTATTATTGTTAGGTTTCAACGAAAAAATTTGGTCTAGTTCTTGCTGATTATCCACCGAACTTCCTAGTTGTTTCTGAACGTAATTATCAATATCCTGAATCTCATAAGCTACTGTCGGGATTTCAATTTCTACCTCACTTCCTCTGTGATCTACGAAATATAGCTTGTCTTGTCCTCTCTCTATATTTGGAATTGAATTCCAAGTGGATAAAGAAATTAACGTTAACGAATATTCGTATTGGGGGTCTAGCTTAAGGGGTGGAAAACACGATTTCGAGATGTAGCTACCAGTTCCCGTCAAAGTAAACGTCTGCGACACGACTGAGCAAGAATAGGATAATTTCTTCTGTTTTGTAGGGTTTCTCCATGTAAAAATTTGAAACAGAGGTGTCCGAAATTTATTTCATCGTATGTTTGATATGAGTTATTGTTGTATACGATATTAGCATGTTTACCCTAATATCGGATCAGTTCTTTTGGTGGCTTCAGCGCCCCGAAACTATCGAAATATTCAACGTTGTTACCTCTTTTCTCATATGCTACCCAATGTGTTCTAGCATTACTTTTAACATCTAAATAAAAAATTGCCGGTTCGTTTTTGTTTGAACCAAGTTTTGGAAGCGTGTCTCGCCTAAAGACACCTCTAAAATAAGGTACTTTTATCTTTTTAGCGTAAAAAATTAAATCTTTATCCTTTAAAGGCCTATTGGGTAGCATAAATGGGAGTTTTTTTCTTTAAATATAATCCAAATCCTCCGCGATTATTTTTCTACAAGTAAAGGCCAGATCCCGTTTTTCCAATTGCTTCCATTGCCCTGTTATGACGCATTTGTCCATCAATTTTTTCGGTGCATTTTTTGCGTCTATTACAGTTTTCGCAACAGCGCTAGCACCACCGGCTACCGAGCCGAGGGCTTCCAAAGCTCCCAGCAAGGGTAGTAAAAGTAAAAATCCTCCTGTTTTCTTTTCAAAGGGAATCACTCTGGGTACTCGAATTTTTCGTTTTCCTCCTACCACCTTCATGGCTAATCGTGCAGCGCGCAGAGCTACCTATGAAGTTTTCTTTTAAATTCCTAACATCATTAAGTTGATATCGATCAAATGTTTTTTTTCAACGATCTCGAGACTTTTCCGACGATATCTTTATTAAAAGAAACCGAACCTTTTTTGGGGATTTATTCCCATTCCCAATTTTCGTTTAGTTTTCATTGCAGTAGTGACTAAAAGAGCGGCTGCTTTTCACCAAATTTTGCGTCTTTTGATTTAACACGTCGCCAAGCTCTATTTTCCAATTCTAAATCGCCTGCTTGTCTCCCTTAAAGATCTATTTTCTGAATATGTAATATCGTGTTCTTTGCACGCAGCGTCTAACATATTTATACCAGCGTCACCTCTCGCTATTCTTTTTTGTAATTTTGTGCCAGGGCCACAAAACTGATAACCAGGAATATGTAATTCGACGGGCAACTTATTTATTAGCGTGTTTACCAACCCATCACCTGTGAGGGATGACATTGAACTAATTCCAGTCAAATGAACTTGGGCATTTATATGGTCTGTGCTCAGAAGCAATCCGAACATTCAGATTTGAGTTTAATAAGCTTCAATTTTATATGTTTGTAGTGGTAGATAAAAGATTGAGTAGGTTTCATATTTTATTTTTATACAGTATTCTAAATTTATGTGTTTGAACTTTTTATTTATTTCATATATTTGAATTTCATATTGTACTGCATCTCCAAAATAACAGTCCAAACTTAGTTGCCTTGGTTACCACCTTTATTGTTTAGCCTTCACAAATAAACTTGTCAGATACTGTCACTGACCAAGAATGTTCTCTCAGCTCCAAAAATCGCACTAAAATCGTGTTATAACCTTCAACTTCCTTCAGGCCCAATTTCCAGGACTTATATATTCAAATGGAAGCCTGGAAACTACTCTTGAATATTCCTGGTCAATGACAGATGCAGAAATCAAAGTTCTAGCATATTTCTAGAAACTGATGGAAGCTCTACAGAGAAAACAATGGAAACTAGGAAACTAGGAAATGAGATCTTTGAGCAGGTTACAAAACAGTGCAGACATGTTCAGTGAAAGCTGATATAACAACTTTAGAGGCATTTTTCGTTACACTGCCCCCTGTAACATTTTATCGTCCCGATCAAGTTATATGACCTTCATCTACCTTCTCATGGTATGGAGACAACCTGACGATATTTACTATCTTCATCTTTGCTGTTGGGCTACGTCTTATACGATAAACGACATCATTAATCTCGTTGTATGGTCCTTCCCAACTTCTATCGAGATTCGGAGACCGACCTTTTGTTCGCTTGGGATTGTATAACCACACTTTGTCACCCACATCAAATTCAACACTGGTTGCTTTCAGATCGCAGCGGATCTTCATCTTGTCACTTTCTTGATGCAGCTTCTGGCGAACGTCTTCATGAACCAACTGGAGACGCTCTCTCAGGTGACTCATGTAGTTATCAGTACATTCTGGATTTTCTGGTCATCTGGTTATGATGTCGATAGGGAGCCTTAGATTGTCTCCGAAAATAATCTTAGCTGGAGACTTTCTTGTCGCTTCTTGCACAGCGGAACAGTAGGACAATACAAAAGGTGGTATGCATGGGTCCCAATTACTTTGTTTCTGATTCACTACCATCTTCAGGTACGTTTCTAAAGTCTTATTGAACCGTTCCACCATACCATCAGACTGGGGGTGCAGGGGTATTGTTCTTGTCTTGGAAAATCCTAGCATAATCAACCATAACTCAAAGTTTGTTGTTTGTTGACCTTATCAGCCAGACGGGTTAATTGAAAGCTATAAGGTGAGTTGTTTCGCTCGGTACATATGTGAGTAAATCAGCTGAATATAGTTTCCCTTTTAGTATAGTGAGATATGGACCGCAGCGGCAGTAGTACTTACCCTCGAACAGATTATCGGAGGAACTATCGAGCTTCTGAATTGATCCAATGTGTACTTTATTGAAAATAAACCATAACGAAGATGCCCCGGAAGTGTTATTTATTTACAAAAAAAAATAACACTAAACATGGAATGTAATACAAAATACC
The DNA here is from genome assembly GCA_963920635.1 of Pseudeuparius sepicola. Lineage (NCBI taxonomy): Eukaryota > Metazoa > Arthropoda > Insecta > Coleoptera > Anthribidae > Pseudeuparius > Pseudeuparius sepicola. Next base: position 29,600,900 of record OY987305.1, read on the forward strand.
ATTGATGAAATCACACAGAAAAGTAAGAATATATATCGTTCATATAATTAATTATTGCTTATAGTAGGTATGAGCTGCGAAACAACAAAAGTTAATGAATTATCATAGTGCAAATATTTCAGTTTTAATTAACCTTTGACTGAATAAAACTCTAAACTTATTATTTTTTTCTAGGTATAATAGAATTGTGTTTTTCACATTCAAAAAAGAAACCTTTTCAGGGTATTATATGGGGTGTCTCAAATAAAATCCGAATATATCCTTAGTTTTTGAAATAATAAGACCAGCTTAAAACCAGGATGATGCAGTTTTTTCTGGGGAATCCTAACCTTGCTTCAGAATTAATATACAGGGTGTTCTCGAAAATTTATGGACAACAGTACAGGGTGTCTATTTGAGAAGGGCCACTCGAGAAAATCATGACAAATATGCATTTTTCTGAGAACTTTATTTTTAAGAAAAAATTTCTTGAGATCGACGGCCTACTTTCCGAGATATTTTTCAAAATCCCGAAAATTGCCGAAACTTCTTTGGCATGCAACTTTTTTGTTTCAAGAGTTACCGAAAAAAACTTAAATAGGTAGGGGAAAGTGCCACATTTAACCTCCTCCTCGATTGGACCATAACGTGTACACTGTACAGGGCACAGTAATGATTTTGGTTCCCTAAAATGACAATAGGTGGCTCCGCAACAGTGACATAACTCATATTACAAAGCCCCCCCTTCCTACGAGTTTGTCATCTATAGTTGTGCTCGTGTTTTTGTCGGTGCATGATTACGATGTACATTTTGTTTATCTTACGGGTTGTGGGTTGTGAATTTATGTTGCTATTATTTAGGATTTAGCTACATTTATACCTAAATACTATTAGATTACTTTCACTTTTTCATTAGGACAAGTAGGTTAGAAAAACTGCTTGTTAACAAGCGCCTACCGCCTTGCAGAGCTGCCAATAACTTTGTAAAAAAGTTACTTTTCAGTAACTAGTTACTTATTGTAACTAGTTACTTAGTAACTTAGTTACTTTTTTTGAAGACGCAAAAGTAACTATAACCTAGATACTTTCAAAAAGTAACTTGTACATTTTTTCGGTAACTATTTACTTTTTAAAGTAACTAGTTATTATAGAAGTATCTAGTTACTTTTTAATGTACCTAGTTACTTTTGAAAGTAACTAGTTACTTTTTCAAGTAGATAGTTATTTTCCATGTAAACTTTGAGACACTTGTATTGCTAAAAGCAAACAAAAGCATTTGAAATCTGTACTGCTTTAAACTTTAAAGTTAAAATGCATTTTTATTTTTTTGAACTCCCTATGTTTACAGAATTTTTTGTACCTGGTTTTGTGATTTAGATTGTAAATCCCCTGATTATATTTCTATAGTTATACAGGGTGATTCACGTAAGTGGTTCATTAGAAGTTTACGAGGAAGGAGTGCGAATTTTTATTTGAAATTTTGGTTACTTATATAACAGGTTGTAAACTTTCTTTCTAAAATATTTTCAACTTCCGATCACTTCCGGTTATACCGGCAGTCGATAGCAACTTTGTTATTTCAAATAGAACACCCTATATATTATTACACCATTTGGTTCCCCATTAAATTACAAATCTTTTTTTTTTAATATAATGTGTACCCTATTCCCAACCCTTTTCGAGATATTCGCAAATTTTTGATTTTTTTGAGTGTTTCAGCCATCGACCATAGTGATGATAACTTTGAAATTTATGAATCTGGAAAACTGAAACATTGGACTGTCGTAGGCGAAAGTCAACTTTATTAAATGGCCTGTATGCCATTTCAAAATATTTTACAGAGTGTTCGGGAAAAAATTCCCAATATCAACATCGAAAAATTGAAAAATCTCATTTTTTTCAAATGGAACCCATATTTTTTTATTGCTCCATTGAAATGCTTGTGAAAAGACAGTTCAAAAAGATATAACACACTATATGTCTAAATGAAGCGGTTGCTTCGTTATTACGCAAAATACGTATTTTTTCTGCTCTGTATAAAAAAAGATGCCATTTCTCAAGGAGCATCAAATTATAGCGAGCCATGCAAAATGAAATAACGTAATTATATGACAAGGTTAAGGGCTATTTAATAATATTTTTTCCCTGAGAAGCAAAATACATCGTTATCATCACTATGGTCGACGGCTGAAACACTAAAAAAAAAACAAAAATTTGCGAATATCTCGAAAAGGGTTAGGAATAGGGTACACATTATATTAAAAAAAAAGATTTGGAATTTAATGGGGAACCAAATGGTGTAATAATATATAGGGTGTTCTATTTGAAATAACAAAGTTGCTATCGACTTCCGGTATAACCGGAAGTGATCGAAAGTTGAAAATATTTTAGAAAGAAAGTTTACAACCTGTTATATAAGTAACCAAAATTTCAAATCAAAATTCGCACTCCTTCCCCGTAAACTTCTAATGAACCACTTACGTGAATCACCCTGTATAGGTACCCCTACTTAGAAACAATATATTTTACGTTTGGTGCTTTAGCTGTTTTTTTATAAAACATAAAAATAATAAGAAAATGTAGACAATATTAAACATTTCAGAAGTCAGACATACAGATTGGATGTGTAAAATCTCTGGTACTCTGGGGTATGATGTATAAAATTAAAATAACTTAATAACTAGTTACTTTCAAAGTAACTAAGTTACTTAAGTAACTAGTTACCTGAAAAGTATTTTAATTATTTCTCAAGTAACTTAGTTACAATAACTAGATACTTTAGATAACTTAGTTACTTTTGTAGAAAAATAACAATCATTCAAAAGTACCTATCTAGTTTCTTCTTAAGCATAAGTAGATACAAAGTAACTAGTTACTTTTAAAAGGTAGGAACTTTGACAGCTCTGCCGCCTTGTTATAAACGCCTAGTCCGGCCCTGTCGGACCTCCTAGGTTTTTATAGTCGCCCTCGCTTCTCAAAAAATGTAGTATGTATGTAACGCTTTCCTTTGATCACGGCTAGCGGGCGCAGTTTTCGATATTTTAAGTCCAGCCTGGGGCTGCAAAAAATTAGTGCCACATCGCTATTGAAGAGCGCCAGAAGCGGAAAAGCCGTTCCGCTTTTTGAGCCATTTTCCGATTTGGTCGAATTTGGCGCGCCGCGCCGAACAAATAAAAGTAAAGTCCCTATAGTAAAATCGAGCAACTCTGTCGTAAACAACATCACGTGGGCTGAGATATTCGCCAGTGCCGCACTGAGGCACGACCTGTATTTAATTTTAGTTTTACAATTGTTTACATAGAAATATTTCGGAAGAAAATTATTGGCTTAATTAAAATGGTTCAAAACATCGATAAAATTATTGTGGCAGTGTCTAAAAAGCTAATAACAACAAGATAGAACCGCGTACATATACTTTTGCGATCGAGTACGCCCCTGCTCACTGAACACGTCACGATTTTAGTTATAGAAATCGATCGAGGTATCCGCAAAAGAAAATTGGTTAGTATGGTTTTGTTTGCTTTTCCGAGAATTTCTTTAATTTTCTTGCAGTATGGGCTTTTACTTAGGGAGTAGTTAGTATTCCGCGGTGAACAGGTAATTGCCCGATTGCTTTTACTGTACCTAACCTAACTTGATTGTATACAATGCTCTCGACGTCTTCTATTTCCTTCTTTTATTCAGGAAAACTAGGCCGGAAAAGCTTTAGAATCAGTCCATGAGAAACTTAAGTAGGCTTTTGCACTTGACGATGCAGCCCGTGGTGCAGAACATTGTCAAAAGTAAATGCGAAAAGTGCAAACAATTTCAGGTTATTTTAGATATGAGCAAAGTCATAGAAAGAATTTACAGAAGTGGGTATAGCCGAGTGGGAAAAGGCGCGTACCTAAGAAAATAGTTATTTATGTACCAAGGCACTGAAGTTCAACTTTTTATGACTCACGTGGAATTTAGTTGCCGAGGCCCCTGGCCGAGGCAAATAAACCACATGAGTCATAAAAAGAACTTCAGTGCCGAAGTAGGTACATATTATATATTTTTTTAATCGGAAAAAAATGATTTATTAGCCAAGAAAACAATCATACGGAATCACCCGTCCATGAACCAACTGCGCGCGGCGTTGCTTTACTTTGACGATCGCTCTACCTAGGTCAAGTATAATGACATAGGGTATGCCTTCGAACAGAAAAACCAAACGGCTGCTTGTTGTGCAGCCTAAATAACAAATCTATCGATACTCAAACCTACTAAAATATTCATCCTGAAAGATTGCGCTGCTATAGATAACAATCTCGCAATGTGTACGAAAAGTTAAATGGGCCTTTATTGGCCGGGTATTTAATATTTGGTCACTTTTGACGGACGATGGTTCCGCGTCTGACGTTTGATGTTTACATCCCGCCAAGGCCTACTTATTGGAAAATCGTACAATAATGGACTACTTCAGTGCCGGTTTCTGAGCTTCTAATGACGATTTCGGGACACTTCACTGCCGATTTAAAGAAAATTCATTTATTTCATCGTAGGTTCAAATCCCACACAATTATGTTTCTTTTTTTTAATTATCAACGAAAATTCAGATTTTATTTTTAATTTTTATTGTATACTATGATCTAATTTCATAATAGTGAACAATACAATCCGCATTTTTGTTGGTAAAAATAATAATCATTGCTTTTTTATGCAAACGGAAAATTGAATTGCACACTCATCTGCACGCGAGCGGCGCTTAAAATTCGCTTCTTTGGCATTCATTCAAGGCATTTATATTATTCTTATATAAATATTATTGACATGCATTTGAAAAACGTTTCTTCTTCCAAATTATGCCATTTTTGAGGCACTAAAATTTAAAAACATTTTTTAAATTTACAAGATGATAGTTAGTTTTGGTGTTAAGCTATATAGTTATTATTGTACAAGAAGGAAGTTTTATTGTCTATTATACTGAAGTAATCATTGTATGATATTAGTATTAAGTATTTGCATGTATGCTTATTATGTGCTAAATAAACTTGTTACTACTACTACTACTATTTAATTTGAATAAGGATGTAGAGATTAATCATTGTTTAGGATTAGTTTTCAGGTTTTTTTTATATGGGGATTGCCAAAAAATTATTAAAAAAAAACAAGACTTTGTCACGGAATGTTAGTAATGACAAAGATATATATCTTTGGTAATGACTATACAGGGAGTAGCCAAAAATGGTCAGTTCTTATTTCCATCTTCCGGTTTGACTGGAAGTGAGTATTACTTTGAAATTATGTTTTTTTTTATCTGGACTTTTCAAAAATTTTACGAAAAATTTCTTGAACAGTTTTCGATTTTTATTATGTCGCAAAAAATCCAAAAGGAAAAATCTGATTCATTTTGTGTAGATCAATCTCAATCAGATATTTTTGAGGGACGCGTAAGAGATGTATGAGTATAGAGTATAAGTAGGGGATGTAGGAGTAGGTATAGAAAAAACATGTAGGGGTGCTGTGGGTAACGACAGTGGCGTCGCAAAAATGCAAGAAAAAAACTTATTTTTTGTGTAAATCAATCTCAATCTCATAGGGTATGTAGTAATATAGAAAAAAAACCTGTAGTAGGTGCCGTGACAAACGTCATTGGCGTCGCAAAAAAAATCCAAAAATCTTATTTTTGTGTAAATCAATTTTAATCTCAAAGATATTTTTGGAAGACGCATAGGGGATGTAGTAATATAGAAAAAAAACCTGTAGGGGTGAGGAGACAAACAATAGTGGCGTCGCAAAAAACCCTAAAGAAAACTTTTTTGTGTAAATCAATCTCACTTTGAAATATATTTTGTGGCGACGCGTAGGAGTATTGAAAAAATCTGTAGGGATGCCGTGGTAAACGACAGTGGCGTCACAAAAAGATGTAAAGAAATTCTGTTTTTTTTTTTGTAAATTAATCTGAACCTCAAAAATATTTGTGGGGAAACTCGTAGGGAATGCAGGAGTATCCTGTATGGGTGCCGTAACAAACGACGATAGCTCAAAGGAGAAAATTCTGAAATTGTTGTGCAAATCTATCTCAAAGATTTGTGGGAGACAGGTAGGGAAGTATAAAAAAAACTTGTAGGGGTGCTGTGACAAGCTACAGTGGCATCGCAAAAAAAATCCGCGTAGGAGTTTATAAGCCTGCCGCGGTTTCAGCGCGGCGACAACTTGGCACCCCTCTAGTTGGTGGCGCTCCGAGGTCGGTACTTGTTATGGCTCCCGCTCCTGTGTAGTAATACGTGTAGGTACCTATTATGCTCTCGTCTACAGGACTCAGTTTTAGATATTTCGAGCCCAAATTTGTCGTACGGCCATCCGAACTCAAGGGGAACAACCCTATTGAAGGGCGTCCGAATCGGGAGAGCCGTTCGGCCCCCGGAATTTTTTTCCCGCTTTTTTTCGGGAAAAATGGCTAGCGATTGGAAGGGGGAACGCCGGTCGAGTTCAATTTTCGCGTGGGGCCGCCGAAGTATACGGCCCTCTCGCCTGCCAGAGGGCATCCCGATCGAAAAAGCTGTTCGGCCGTTTGGGCCGCCTTTTTTCGCGATTTGGCGAGGTCCCCGGGATCATACTGTATACATCGTGGCCGACGCACAAGCCCCGCCCCCCGATACTTATTCGTAAACATCGATTGACATTTGGTATTGTTTCGGTGTGGAGAATTTCCAAATTTCGTACCGATTCTGGACTTTGGGGGCTCAGAGGCCCATCTGTTATTCCATATGTGACTTTTTCAGGTACGGGCGCCCTGTATTTTTATGTAAAATCTTTTTAGAAAACCTCACGGGACACCAACTATGCCTTATACGGCTGTATCTTTTGAATCGTAATAGGTAGACACTTGCATATTTCACAGGGTAGGTATGGCCGCTATAACAACAAATAATAAAAGTATAAAATAAAGTTAATATAACAGTTTCGATTTTTGTTAAGAATGATGACACGGCTAACTAACATCAATCGAACATTTCCCGATCAGCGAAGTACCGCAGTGGAAGCGAGCTGGGCTCATAACCCAGAGGTCTGGCGTTCGAAACGACGCTCTGGGGCAAACTTTTTCATTTCTTTATTTTTTAATTTTTACTAAAGTATTTTTTAAAAATATGTAGTGTTAAATATTGTACGGTGGTACTTCGTGTGCGAGTTCGACTCGCACTTGGCCGATTTTTAACTTTATACCTACTTACTTGTGTATTGTTATAGATAGTTGCAGTATTTGGCATTGCAGGAACATGCCGCAGAGACGAGTTACAGAATTACCATTAAATGATATTAACGACATGGATTCTATCAACTGTGAAAATTCATGATGGCAAGACAAACAAACCTCGATCATTATTTGTAATAAGCTGTAAAATTAGAAGTTGTAATTTTGTTGAAATGTATCTCAAAATGCATGCCTTCGTCCCAATTAAGTCTACCAGTCATACTAGATTCTTTATAAGATATTATAACGGAAACCTGTTGGTATAAATACTTTTAGTAAAATCTAAAAAAAACTGAAATCGGTAGCTGCTCAAATTCTGGAAGGTGAACCAAGTACCAGTACCGGAAACTTCACAACAATTCGAAAAAGAGTTTTAAGTGAAGAACCTGAGACCTTCACAGGCAATGAAGAAAACAAAATTCAAAAAATACTGGAAATGAAGTTTGTCTATCAGTTACCTCGACTGCGTCTCGAGCTGAAAACTTCATGCCTCATGCAAGAAATATGCACTTTTTGCACTAGTTACACAAATAACCATCTTTCTAAGTATAATAGAATTGTGTTTTTCGCATAGCAAAAAGAGAACCTTTTATATTAGGGTATATTAGGTGTCCCGAATAATGCCCGATTATATAATTAGTTTTTGAAATGAAAAGACCAGCTTAAAACCAGGATGATGCAGTTTTCTCTGGAGAATCCGAATCTAGCTTCAGAATTTATATACAGGGTGTTCTCGAAAAGTTAAGGACAAAAATACAGGGTGTCTATTTAAGAAGAGCCACTCGAGAAAATCTTGACAAATAAGCATTTTTCTGAAAACTTTATATGAAAAAAAAAGCCTTTTTTAAACAGCTAACTTTGCGTAACAACACACTTTACATCCATGGCCTACTTTCCGAGATATTTTTCAAAATCCCCAAAATCGCCGAAATTTCTTCGGCATGTAACTTTTTTGTTTCGAGAGTTACCGAATTTTTTTTTAATGAAATTTGTGGGCAAAACTGATTGCTTTAAAGCTAGTTTATCAGAATTTGGAAAAAACATGCCATGGTCTGTTGTGTGCTCTCTTAACACTTAATTTTTTTATTTATAGCTGTATTCTAGAAAATTTTAAGTTGTATACTGGAAAATTGTAACAATGTGAAAAATGTGCAAGATACCGATACCTCGCAAGAAATTTCCAAGATTTCCAATGTATTATGTTGGGGAAAAAATACCTAAAACATGAAGGTACAGGATTCGAGGCCACGGCTCGCTACAAAAAAATGGGCACATTTTTCGGTGGGTACTAAGAGAGCACCCATTAAACCGTGGCATTGTTTTAAATTCTGATAAAGTAGGCTTAAAGCAATTAGTTGAGTACTAAGAGAGCACCCATTAAACCGTGGCATTGTTTTAAATTCTGATCAAGTAGGCTTAAAGCAATTAGTTTTGCCTACAAATGACATTGGGAGAAATTTTTCAGTAACTCTTTAAACAAAAAAGTTACAAACCGAAGAAATTTCGGCAGTTTTTGGGTTTTTCAAAAATATCTCTGAAAGTAGGCTATGGATCTCAAATGTTACACAAAGTTATTCTATCAAAAAAGCAATCATTTATTTCAAATAAAGTTCACAGAAAAATAAATGGTAAGATTTATTTGGGGGATTTGTTGGACGAAAATTGTTATTTGTAAAACAGGCTTTAATAAATAGAGTATTGTGTGTAGGCGCTTGTAAGCCTGCCGTGGTTTCAGCACGGCCACAACTGGGCACTCCTCAAGTTGGTGGCGCTCCGAGGTTGTTGTTGTTGTTGTTGTTCTTTCTTCAGTTGGACCAAGATTGGACCGGCCCAATCGAGAGGTTTGACTGATCCAATTGATGAACATAGAGACAAACCTACCAAATATTGTACGTAAAGTATTTTTTAGAGTGCCAAATGAACCGCCGAAGAACTGAATTTGGCGATAAACGCTGTTCGAGATAGGGAGTTAGGTTTAAACGCATGTGCCGAAACTTATGTCATACCGAAAGTCACCTTGAAAAGGCACTTATAATCAAAGAATAAAATAGACAAAGGGGCTAATATAAAGTTACATGGAAATATGAAATGTGTCGGGCAAATTGGGGTTTAATTTTATATGTAAATGTCTATGTATCTAGTAAAACAAAAAAATGAAAGTGACAAAAATGACACCCTTCTACTATGTTGTTAGGCACATAATCGAGAGTGTAAATAACTGTATTGAAATACGGAACAAAAAAGTATTTTTATTTTTCCAGACAAACTGTTAAGTATCCTAAGGGCATCTTTCTTGCTTTCTTGCTACCTACCTTAAAGCTACTGCCACCATTTCTGTCTGGCAATCTCTCATTTGAGTATCTTGAGAACATAGGTATAGAATCTTTTAATTGAACAACTAAATAATCAAAGGTGTCTGTGCTCATTCGAAAGTAGTTAAAAAATGTATCCGGATTTTCTCTTAACTTATCAGTAGTAAGTAAGCCACTTCAGTACACTTTGACCTTTGACCTTTATCTAGGTCAAGGTCATTACCTTGATCTAGGTCAAGGTCATGAACCCCGCCCCCCCCCCCGCCCCCTTCACCTAGGTCATGCCCCCTGCCCCCTTGATCTAGGTCATGAACCCCGCCCCTGGGCCCCGCCCCCTTGACCTAGGTCATGAACGTTATGTAAGGGGATTTCTGGATCAGGATGGCACCTGTCCATCCGGACATCGTTCAGGGTCATTGCTGAAGAACGTGTCTTTCAAGGCCATTGCCGAAGAAGTCGACAACCAGAGGCTGTTAGGTCAATGCAGAGGCTGTTAAGTGTTCAAGGTCATTGCCGAGTCGACAGAGGGTGGCCGACGCATCGGGTTCAGGGTTATTGCTGAAGAACGTGTCTTAGGTCATTGCCAGAGGCTCAAGGTCATTGCCGAGTTAACAACCAGAGGCTGTGACGCCATTGCCGCCAGAGGCTGTTGCAAAGAAGTGTTCAAGAGTCGACAGAGGGTGGGGGGTGCCGAAGAGGCTGCAGGGGCGGGGGGCGGGTGGTGCCGAAGAGGTCATGAATTCAATTGCCGAACCAGAGGCCGGTGACCTCATCGTTCAGAAACAACTTCCTGGAAAAGCTCCCAGTAATTTTCTAGAAATTTTCACAACATTCTTGGAAAAGCTCTGAGTAATTTTCTAGAAGCTCTACTGACTTATTATTTTTACAGGTACAAGAAAAGTGTTGACATTGCAAATTTAATGTAAACAAATTGATGTAAGAAAGAAAAAAATTGATTGTTTTGCATTGGTTTATTCAAGAAACTTCTACTGATTTAATATTTTTTAACCCGAAGGTGCATTTTTCCTGGCCGAACCAGAGGCCCGTGACCTCATCCTGGAAATTTTTACTTGCACAATATTTTTCGGGGCGGGTGCCGTGGTCAGTTGAACCAGAGGCCCTACGTCATCGTTCAGAAACAACTTCCTGGGTTCTAGAACCACCTATTTAATACTATTTTTGGTACAAGGGGGCGGGTGCCGAGGCATGAATTATTCCGAAGAGGCCGGCATCGTTCACAACTTCCTGGAAAAGCTACGATTTTCTAGAAACTTGCACAACATTTTTCTTGGAAATTTCTAGAAACTTCTACTGATTTAATATTTTTAAACAGGTACAAGAAAAGTGTTGGCAAATTTAATGTAAACAAATTGATGTGAGGCGGGTGCCGAAGAGGCCGGTGACATCATAGTTGAACAAGAAAACGCACACATTTATTCATTTTCTTTATTAATAAACTTTACAATAAATTATACAATATTTTGTTTATCAATCCAAGAGTTGTGTTGATCACTAAAACCTAACCATTTAACATAAGCTTGATTTCATTTTGTCCTCAAAACTTTTTCTACTAGATAAACGTTAGGATGCTTAACTTTATGCAGTTCTTGCTCGTAAAAACCTCCTCGAATCCATTCGTTGTTGTAGTCTTTTAACAAATAAGTGACGGGGAATGTTTTCTGCACTTTGGCTACTGTAAATATTTCGTTGGGCCGATTAGGTCTATAGCCTTTAACGAAGGCGCTCCTGTGCTTGCTAATTCTAACTTTGTCACCTAGTTTGAACTTAGGTATTTGAATTGGATTTTGGTAATTATAAACTGTGTCGAGAAGTTCTTTTTCGCTTTCTTTGTTCACTTCAGATGGTTTCATTCCAATAGTTCTGTGCTTCGAATTATTGTACTTATACCCTATAGAGTTGAGGGAGGGCAGCCATTTATAGGAACCTTGTAAGCTAAACTTACTCCAAATTTGATTCTTTAGGGTTCTAATTACTCTCTCGACTACAGAACTTTTTTAGTACTGAATGCTGGAAAATGATTAATATTATAGGTTTGCATCAGTTTTTTAAAGTGGCTATTGTAAAATTCTTTACCCATATCGCTTTGCAGGTTTTTTGGAATTCGGTTGCTTATTTCAAAAATTGTATTCATAGCCTTAATCACGACCTCACCTGATTTATATTTTACATGCTCCACCCACACATACTTAGAAAAAACATCGATTACAACAAGAATATATTTTTATGCCATCTATTTTCTTTTGCATAGAGAATTACCTCCATAAGGTCAACCTGAAAGAGGTCATCGATTCCACGGGTGATTACTCTCCTACGCTTAAAATTTATTCGGGCTTGTCTGTGTAGTTCTTTTACTACATCCTTTTTCATACTCATTATTCTATAATATTAGCTTCACGCAGTTCCTCGATTAAAGAAACAATTTCGTTGTGGTGGCTGTGATTTCCGCTTTGGTATGATGCTAACAATAACCTTAAACGATCAACCAACTCATTAGGGTCATCCCAGAATATATAGTCTTTGGGATGGTTGTTAACTTCCAGCGCCATATTTTTCTGACCGCCACCAAATTTCTTCAGCATTGGACCAATCAAATGTTTATATTTCCTTGATTTAGTACTGCGTGAGATAGGACCATCATCTTTGTAATCTCGTCTATATGCATGTGTTTTAGTTAGAATCGTAAACCATTGTCTTAATTTAGGTTATTTTTTGAGAACTTGTATTGGAACACACTGTCCCAAATTTTTTGTAAAAGGCAGTCAAAAAGAAACGTGGTTAAAATCTGTTTTTCCTAATTGCACTGTAATAAATTTAGATAAATTTAATTTTCCCAATTTAGAAAAACTTGGTCATATGTTTGATAAAAATCAACACTGTAAGAATCATGATTTTAGCTATAGGTGTGCTAATGAAAATGTAGATTTATTGTATAGTTACTGGTGTAATTTCTCAATAAATACATAATTTTGCAGACAATTGTTTTATTTAAATGAAACCATGCATGACATATTTTTCAAACTAAAAAAATTACATTTTTTCAATTACACATAGACTTTGTTCAACAGTCAAACTTTCCATAACTCTAAGTATATTTTCATAGTCTGACAGTTTATTTGAAGGCCATTCTGCGCTATCTGGTCCGCACTGCCATCCAACCGGATTCTGGTTTCTTCCTCGCTCGATATTTTCAGCCATTTCAAGACCTCGGCATGCTTCATGTTGTTAGTAGGATCAAAGCCCCATTTGATTTGATAGTGGTGAAGAGCGGCAGCTACATTTCTTGCGTATATAGGACGAGCCAAATAGGCAGCTCTCAGAAAGACTTTCTCTACCACATCTCGTGTACGTACGTGATGCTTCGCTATGTTATGTGACTCGAAATATTCAGTGGTGTGGGAGCTAGAGTTGGTTAGGAGTGTGGAAACGTAGAACCAATAGTACTTGCTGACTTTCGGGAAATGAGCATCCAATGCAGAAAACAGCTCAGGAATCGATATTAGGGAAAATAATTTTTGTTTTAAAATACTTGTCAACTCTTCTATAAAATTGTCACACTGTTAATGTTTTTCTACAAATAATCTTAAAACTTTGATGTTATGCACGTTACGATCCACGGTAAATTCGAGCATGGTCTCTGGAAGCACAATAATTTTCAGAATTTAATCAACTGTTTTCAAATCACGCTCAGTAACTGACCGTTTCAAATAGTGTTCATAAACATATTTCGAACGAGTGAATAACTCGAACTGCAGCTCTTGTAGTAACATGATCGTTCACAAAGAATGATTCAAGTTGGACACATCAATTTATATCCCCACGGAAGGGTATCCGTACTATCTCCTATGAGCATGCGCATTTCCAGATAGGGCTAGTTTGGATTGTTTAATGGTTCTAACCTCATGTTTACGTGATTGAAAGAGCAACTGTGTACAAATATACGTGTTTTTTAGGAGACAGTTCACAAAATCACAATATTTTGCGTACTGCCGCTTTGGTAACACCTTTAATTTTTTTGGTGACTTTCCCCTGCACCTTTGTAGCATACATTTTTCAAGCCAACAAATTCATAATTTGTTGGTTTTCATGTTTCATAAGACATAGAACTTTTTTGTTAACTTGAGGGATGTCATACACGTTATCTTGCGGGTAGTCTGATGTGTCGAACCTATGAATATCAGTCTTGATGTATGGATAAATGTCATCTACCAAAAATTCATAAATTAGTCTATCCGTATCAGTGTACATTGTGCACCATTGTCAAATTTGGGTACAATATAGTCGTAGTGGAATAGTTTTAGAAATATCTAAGATGGAAAAACCAACGAAAATAGGCTAAATTTTACTTCTAGTCTGTTCATCTCGATGATGACTATATCCCTATGTGTTTCCTTACGTTTTCCATGCATTTTTCCGAATAGGTTGGTTGCTTCTGGGGTACTCTTAGTTTAGAGTATTGTGAGGGTGAGGATTATTATTTATTATTATTTTACAAAAACTTTTAACAACTGTTTGCGGCTACTCTTATCGTTTTGTAAATTATTTGATTAGGATGATGAGACCATTAAGTAATCATGTATGGGTTAACTATAATATAGACATTCCGAAATAGATACTTGGCTTTGTAACAAAATGATGTCAAACACTCCAATAATATTTAGAGCTGAACTTTCCCGTCGGGAAGCATGTTCAAATATGTAAACAAATTTTCTGCTGAAATCCGAAATGCTACCTACATTCAGAAAAACTTTTGACCGCTATCTGCTAAAGGTAATTAATAAATGCATGCATGTGTTTCTCGTTCATTCCACTAATATTTACACTAAAATAAAAGTACTTTCTTTTTGCGGGCGCATATCAAAACCGAGAGCAAGAAAAATAAAACGTATGACTTTGGTGTGAATACGATCGACGACTTCTAGTTAAATAATATAGGACAAATAATTAGAATTAATTGCGATCTTTTTTTCAGTGGGTCGATAACATGATTGCAACACTTTTTTGTTCTAGAATTTTCGGTGTAAAATAAATGACCTTCAAAGATGTTGAATCATCAGAGTTTTTTTCCTGTCGGAACGTGCTTTTGAAAATTATAAACATCCGTATTTCTCAGAAAATGAAAATGCTGACCCTGCCGGAACGTGATTTTGAAAATTATAAACATCCGTATTTCCCAGAAATGAAAATGCTGACATCAGCCACATATTTCCCAGAAATGAAAATGCTAACATTACAATATTCAACCCTTTCCTTGAATTTTCTAGAAAAATCTTTCAGAAAAAATGACGTAGGAGTAAAGTCATATAAATTGAGACGAAAATCTAAAAAATTTTAATTGTTATTGACATCACCTAGCAACAAGATGGAATCTGTTGAATATTTAAATAAGTGTTCTAAGATAAAAGCCTTTGCAAGGTGTGTTGATTTGCCGCTAAATCAACCTCTTAAAGTTATAAATATCTGGAGGCAAGGTACCAAGTTCGGTTCAAGAATACTCATTGAGCTGGAGGAGAACAAGGTGACTTTACCTGCAAGGTTTGATATTCTTTTCACCAACGGATTTTTGCAACATATACAGTAGGAAGTTGAAGCCGGTCAGATTTATATAAAGGTGACGGAGCATTTTGGAGAAACAGTGAATGTGGAGTTTATTTATGAGAATGAAACCATCTAGTGCAGTTGAATGTTATAAAGAAAAATTAAACAATTACTTGTGTGAGTTACAACGTTTAAAGGAACAACTAAATTTGTATGAATTAAGACTTCAGCTGCAGACCCTCAGTTTGGAAAAGGAAAATAACAAAAAATTAAACGTGTGCGCTTCGCAGAAACTGTAGATATTCGAGAAATTTCACAATGGGATAGGAAAGGACCATGGATGCAACATGCGCTTGACCGTCATAGATTTCAAAAACGCATTCAAGAATGTTCAACATATCTAAATATTGTTCTTGCAAATAAATACAAAGAATATTTAAATATGGGTAAAAATAATAATGAATGAACCTATGCAAAACAATAAATTTGTTTTCTTTCTTACATCAATTTGTTTACATTAAATTTACAATGGCAACACTTTTCTTGTACCTGTTAAAAAATATTAAATTGTAGAAATTTCTAGAAAATTTCTCAGAGCTTTTCCAAGAAAAATGTTGTGCAAGTTTCTAGAAAATTACTGGGAGCTTTTCCAGGAAGTTGTTTCTGAACGATGAGGTCACCGGCCTCTGGTTCGGCAATTGAATTCATGACCTCTTCGGCACCACCCGCCCCCCGCCCCTGCAGCCTCTTCGGCACCCCCCACCCTCTGTCGACTCTTGAACACTTCTTCGCAACAGCCTCTGGCGGCAATGACGTCACAGCCTCTGGTTGTTGACTCGGCAATGACCTTGAGCCTCTGGCAATGACCTAAGACACGTTCTTCAGCAATGACCCTGAACGATGTGCGGATGGACAGGTGCCATCCTGATCCAGAAATCCCCTTACATAACGTTCATGACCTAGGTCAAGGGGGCGGGGCCCAGGGGCGGGGTTCATGACCTAGATCAAGGGGGCAGGGGGCATGACCTAGGTCAAGGGGGCGGGGGGGGCGGGGTTCATGACCTAGGTCAAGGGGTCACCATGACCTAGGTCGAGGGGGCGGGGTCAAGGGGTCAAGGTCATGACCTTGACCTAGATCAAGATCATGACCTTGACCTAGATAAAGGTCAAGGTCAAAGGTCAAAGTGTACTGAAGTGGCTTACTTACTACTCTTATCGAATATTGTATAAAATGCACCTTAGAGGTATCTAACTTTTAAAATTGGATGCACCCAGTATCGTCTTTGACTGCAAATTACCTGTTGGTTTTTCTTTCTTCTGCATTTAAATAACGCCAGTAAAATTAGCACTCTGCGATCCATCTCTGAACTGCACTGTATCGACTGTCGACGAAAAATGTGACAACAACGCAAATTGCACTAATAAACGATGTTATCGCGTTTTCGTATGTGGGCGAGCATTTTACGGAAGTCGCGCGATTTATCGCGCGCGGGAAATCGCGCCGAAATCGCGCTGTGGGCCACCCCCCTAAGAGTTTTTATTTCTAAATAAATCAACTCTAAAAAAAGTTGTATAAAAAAAGACGTATAGGTGTTTCGGGTTTATACACTTTTAGAGAGCTTGCACACGACGCGGATGCGGCGCGGTATGCCGCGTGCGGTTATTCGCACGTGGAACCGCGTGGTGCTGTATCATTTTAAATGGTATGCTTGCACACGGACGCGGCGCGGCAAAAAAATTGAACCCATAGTTTTATAGGCTATGCGATATCGCGGCGGAAAACCGCACGCGGAATACCGCTCGGCTTCCGCGTAGTGTGCAAGCTCGCTATAAGGGCGCCCACAGCGCGATTTCGGCGCGATTTCCCGCGCGCGATAAATCGCGCGACTTCCGTAAAATACTCGCCCACACGTAAAAATGTGATAACATCGTTTATTATTGCAATTTGCGCGCGATTTATCGCGCGCGGGAAATCGCGCTGTGGGCCACCGCCCTAAGCGAGCTTGCACACTACGCGGAAGCGGCGCGGTATTCCGCGCGCGGTTTTCCACCGCGATATCGCGTAGTCTATAAAACTATGGGTTCAATTTTTTTGCCGCGCCGCGTCCGTATGCAAGCTCGCTAAGGGTGCATAGAATCTAAAAACTATTTGTACCGTAAAGTTTCTTCCATGTTGACAAAATTCAAGTTTCTGGGTTCAACTGTTTTTGAGAAAAAAATCAAAACCTAAATGTATGTCCCTCTTAAGGCTGGAATAACTGTAGAACATTTTTTCCGCAATTATTAAGGATTTTTAATTTTTTAAATTTAAATAACCATATTAACCTTCGCATTTTTAGTTAACTATAGTAGGTAGGTACATATTTTCCACTAGATTTATGCTGTTTTTCTTATGCTAATATTATACACTGTGTCCCGGATAAGAATGAACAGCATGGGGATATTGCAAACGGTGAGAGATAGGGCAACGGTTAAATAGGGAAAAAGTTGCGCAATTTCGAGGTCAATAAAATGACACAAACAGATTTCTAATATCTTTTTTCGTTTTTTAGTTATTTTGAAAAAAGTAAAAGTTTGCGTTTTCGATTTTACTTTTTTCAAAATAACTCAAAAACGAAAAAAGATATTAGAAATCTGTTTGTGTCATTTTATTGACCTTGAAATTGCGCAACTTTTTCCCCATTTAACCGTTGCCCTATCTCTCACCGTTTGCAATATCCCCATGCTGTTCATTCTTATCCAGGACACAGTGTATAGGTCCAATTGACGAAACGACTGGTCCAATCAAAGATTATCGAAATAACTTGTTTTATACATTAGATAATAGTAGACAAACATGGACAAACCTAATCAACTAGATTTTTGGAGAAAAAAAAATAAAATTCGCCAAGACGCATAAACTGGTCTAATTCCGGAAACTTTCCCCTATTTAACTGCTAATTATTTTTATAGCATATCATAATTCTTGGATTCTTAAATGCAAAAAATTTGTCGTGTATTTTTTTGTAATTTTAAAAATGTATAACTATGGGTAACGAAAATTTTATCTAATTTCCGTTACAACGTTTAAATGCATTATTTTGTTCCATTCCATAAAATACACTCGTATATCACCACGCGTTTTATGAATGTTGCCCTACTATCTGCAACCACCTATACAAGCTGATGCATAATAAATGGCCTACCTATGTACAGCTTGCTGTTTCAAAACCAAACAGTTAAACACTATAAAAACGGTATGTGCCGGTTGCAAACGTGTTTAAATTGTATTCATCAATTGAAGGTATGTATTACTGGAACAACTACATTGTTGTAAACACTGTCTGACGTAAATCACAAAGACAATATTCATTTTATTCTGTTTTGTGATTGGTTAGCGCCACGGTGCAGTGGCGGCGATAAGGATTCGCCCCCCCCCCCCCCGCCAAATTTTGCCAGGATGGATATACATGTGGTAATGAAATATGGAAATACCGAAATTTTGTCCAAGATGCTAAATTATAAGAAAAAAGCTGCGATATATAAATTATATTTTAAGTTTTTCTACCTACCTGGGAAATGTTCTGTATTATAGGGAGTATTATAGCGTAGCATAACAAAAACTGGGCATGTCTAATGTCCCACATTTTACATTATAAATGATTTAATATTACATAATAATATATTTACCTCGAAATTTATATTACAAAATATTTTGCAAAGAAAAATATTTATTAAGTATAATAAAAGGTACCTACTTCGCTACTCCGAATAATACAAATACCCTTATCTACTAATTGCCTTAAATATAAAATCTTTTTACCATTGCTAAAATCTGTCTGGTGCTTAGTAAAAGAAACATCACGTGACGTCGCAGAATTGATGTATTTTACGCCAATTTTTAAGCTAAAACGGAGCTACCAACGCAGGGACGGACGGCATACTAAACCCCCTAATCTCAAAATGGCCCGTAACTTGAAATAAAAAATAAATGGAAAATTTGATTTTAAAAAATAGATCTTTTACTAGTGTTGAATTAATTAAGTATAAATTAATTTCAGAAAAATTTATCTAAATAAAATTAATTGACGCTATCTGCTACAAACACACAACCGGCCGGCAAAGCAGTAAAAATTTTTCAAAATATGCAGGGAAGATAAAAAACATGGCACAGATCTTAATTCGCAGTAACAGAGAGTGTACGAAAGTACTCAACAATAAAAGTGAATTTTTTTCGTAATAATTACCACTATATATGAGTTTAAAAGAGAAACTAAAGGCACTTCAAATAAATGGACAAAATTTTACAAAAATAGTTATTTATGTACCAAGGCACTGAAGTTCAACTTTTTATGACTCATGTGGAGTTTAGTTGCTGAGGCCTGTGGCCTTGGCAAATAAACCACATGAGTCATAAAAACAACTTCAGTGCCGAGGTACATATATTATATTCTTTTGAAATCGGAAAAAAAATGTTTTATTAGTTAGGCAAGAAAATAATAAACGAACCGACTACGCGCTGCGTTGCTTGACTTTACCGATCGCTTTACCTAGGACAAGTATAATGACGTACGGCTCCTTCTGACAGAAAAACCAAACTGCTGCTTCTTGTGCAGCCTACACAACAAATCTATCGATATTCAAATTTACTAAAATATGTATACTGAAGGATTGCGCTTCTATAGGAAACAATTTCGCAATGTGTACGAAAAGTTAAATGAGCCTTTATCGGCCGGGTTTTGAAAATTTGGTCATTTTTGACGGGCGATTTCTCCGCGTCTGACGTTTGATGTTTACATCTCGCCAAGGCCTACTTATTGGAAAACTCGTACAATAATGGGCTACATTATTGTACGATTTCTGTGCTTTTAATGACGATTTTGGGACATTTTAATGCCGATTTCAAGAAAAATTGCATTTTTTTTGGTGTTTTTCGGGGTGTTTTAATAATTTCCTCACAATCTGCTAATTGTTTCATGAAATAAAAATCTTCCAAGTCGTTTGGTCGACACCGATTTTCAGCCTAATATCGTTAATATTTTGCAAAAATTAATATTAGTGGATAGGTCAGTTTTTAGGGGCCCTTTCCGGAGCTGGGGCCCCCCGCACGGCGGGCTCTGCGGGCGCCTTATCGCCGCCAGTGCCGCGGTGCTGACTTTATTTACTAATTTCAGTCTTGTATCGTATTTTATACTTTGGAATTATTAATAATAATTAATTATAAATTATTATTATTGACTTCCCGAAAGACGCGTTTTTGCTCCATTCCTCAGATGGCTTAATAATTACGGATCGTTTGCAGAACATGTCAGTGGTAGTTAGGAAAATATATACACTGTGTAAAAAACGGTTTTTTCATAATTTAAAATAAATTACTTTTTACCCTAGATTTTCAACAGCAATGACATGGGGAAATAAAACAAAAAGTGTACGACACATTTGTTAAAGTAAGAGCGGAGTGTGAACTGTGTGTACTGTCTAGCGACTAATGGAGCTCATTTTCAAAATTTAATAAAATAAGCAGCCACACAATCATTGTGTATTATTTCACCATGTGAATGCTGTTGAAAATCTAGGGTAAAAAGTAATTTATTTTAAACTATGAAAAAACCGTTTTCTACCCATAACTCCTCCAAACATCATCGGATTTAAAAAAATAAAAATGAGTTGTATTCGCAATAACATCAGCTTTAAAATGATGTATCACAAAGGGGGTATTCCCATTTGAAATTTTAAAATTAGGGGTGGTGGGGGTTACAGGGGTGAATTTGTCGACATGACCTGTACGTCAAAGAAGTTGCCCCTCCGAACAAAAATTGACGGGTCCCGGCGATTTCTGATTTTTTTCGTAGTTTTAAAAATATTAAGGGTGGACTCTTTTCAAATGAACACAGTGTATAAATATTTTATTTCCCTGTGTATGAGTATTTTATAACAAAATGGATAATAATAATTCATCACCAATTCACTGAAAATGTTGCCTAATTCCATTTTAAAATGACTAAAGTTACCTTTCGGTTTCAGGGATTACCTATTTTATTCCTATCTATTGTCCTCAAACAGCCGTTGTATTCTAACAAAGAAGAAATTTTGAAACCGTGTCGAGAACACATCGTCCCAAATTAAAACTAATCTTTGTTGAGGCGGCACGGCGAAAGAAGGGCGGTCCGGTGAGGACTAACAGACAATCCCGTGGCGCTCGCAGACCTGTGACAAAAGGCAATCTTCAGTTGTACCTGTCACCAAGCATTCGAAAAGCACCATCAAAGTTATTGGGGATATTTATCAACTATCAAAAACCTTGGACATGACATAAAATAGAACTACATCGTTCATTATTGCAAATGTTGTCTGAAATAATAAAAAATGCCCCTAAAATTTGTTTTTGGATTTTAATTAAGTGTTTTTCTAAGTTAGTACCCAAAAATATGACATTTGCAATTCCAGTCTTAGTTGTACGTTTTGTCGTTTTGGGGCTACCATTTGGATTCTGGTTAAATTAACCCAGTTTCATTTTGGTACAATTTGAATTTTTTCACGAACATTTACACGGGCGTGTGTAGAGCATAATACACGACTTTAGTGTAAAAGTTAACATTTTCCGTGTACCCTCAAATTTTACTAACTCTGGTGTTTCATAATATCTACGGTTTTTACCCATATACAGGATGTTTACTAAACATGTGCCAAAAATTCGAGGAGTTATTCTCTGGTTATTTTAAGTATATTTATGTTGTTCCATTGACGATTTTAGGACAGCAGCTTTGTTTCGCCGATACAAAACTATAAAGGTTTTCCAACAAAATATTTTTTTAAATGGTAATTCATTGGCTCAATTATTGTTTTAATTGATAGCTAACATTCAAAATATTGTTATTGTCGAAAAACCTTTAGGAATAGCCCTGTATCTTCGAAACATAATAATAATAATAATAATATTTATTCACCAAAAATATACATTTCCAAAACAAAATACATTACAACATTATACTTAGTAAATAAATAATAAGGAATCGCAGAAGCTGTCTTATAAGACTGCTTGTATTCGACCCATTCATATATTATGATAATAATAAATACTAAATACTATATAAAACCACAATACACATCTTATACACAATTTATACACAAGTAGAGTATATACATACAATAATTGCAGCATCGGATCAAAATTTTTGAGTTTTTTATTTCATTTTTCTTATATTGATTACCCAATCATACACACAACAACGTCCCCCACGTCCAAGAAACCACCAGGCGAAAACTCACAGGAACCTAAGTTGTGCGTGAGTCCCTGACAACCTCCAAAAGTGTTACAGACACTGCGGCAATAGTCTAGGTTCAATAATAAGAGGATGATAAGTTTAGTGCGAAATAGACCACGTAATCCTCTATTTTTTTTAAATTAACAATATTCCCGATTATTTGCCGATTACAAGAAGTAAGTATAAATGTTTTTACTTTTCTTTTAAGCATGTTTTTACAGTTTGCATTTAGAACAAGTAATTTTAAATTTTCTGGTAAGAAATTGTAAACTCTGTTCGCAAGGTAAAGATGGCTACGCTGGCCTATCGTTTTCTTGGCACTAAGTGTTTTTGAGCATAGGTTAGTTTTATTTCTTGTTTTATATTGGTGATTAATTGATGTTATGATACCCTTATTACTATATAAGAACAATGCAATTTGATAAAAATAGATCTGCCTTAAGTCCATTACTTGTGTTTCTGCATATAGCTTTTCTGTTGGAAATGTGAATTCTTTTTTGTATATTATTTTTAATACTCTTTTTTGTACATTATCAATTTTTTTTGTATATGTTCCATAGGCACCTCCCCATCCAAGTATCCCGTACCGTATTCTAGATTCGAAAAGTGCGAAGTACAACAATTTTTTATGCTGGAGGTCTAAAAATTTTGAAAGATATTTTATTTTATAAAGAGTTGTTCTGAGTGTATTAGTAACATTATCGATATGAAAATTCCACCTAAGATGGGAGTCTATGTCAATTCCTAAATACTTGACATGACTTTTCGACTTGATTGTAATATCTGCACCTTGATTATTTATAATAATATGTAGTTCGTCATACGTAGGTAAGTAATTTTGATACGATGTGAATGCCACAAAATGTGTTTTTTCGCTGTTTATTGTTAGAACTTTACTAGAAAACCAACGAAATACAGTACTTAAATCACTTTCCACCTTTCCTTTCAGGCCCTCCCATGTGTCGTCTTGATAGAAAAGTACAGTGTCATCTGCAAAGCTGATAATTTCTCCAGAGGTAGTCAAGGTAAGTAAGTCGTTCAGGTAAAGTGTAAACAAGATGGGGCCAAGAACAGTTCCCTGCGGCACACCACATCGCACAATTTGTTCAGAACTTTGTGTATCTTCAATGGCAACTATTTGTTTTCTGTTGCAGAGATAGTTCTGAAACAAAGTTAGCGCCGTACCACGAATTCCCATCCTCTCCAAGTCCTCCAACACTATCTTATGATCGACCGTGTCAAAGGCCTTAGAGAGATCAAGGAAGACGCACAGCGCTGGTCTGTTTTCATCAACAGAAGAATATACTTTGCTGGTAAGCGCACTAATTGCATCTGACGTTGATTTACCATTACGAAAACCGAATTGATTTTTTGAAATAACGCTGTTGTGGTCAAAGAAATCTTGCAAACGTGATTTTAAAATTTTTTCAAATATTTTTGTTAAGTTTGTTATCAGTGAGATAGGTCGGTAACTGACTGGGAGTGTTTTTTTTCCTTTTTTATACAAAGGTTTAACTATGGTCAGTTTAAACTCATTTGGTACTTGTCCAGTTTTTAAAATCTTGTTTATGACATGGGCCAAGGGTGAAGATAGTTCAAATTTTAGGTCTTTAAGCGTCTCAGCGGCAATATTATCGTACCCAGGGGCTTTATTGTTCTTTAGGGTGGTTATAGTCTTCACGATTTCCTCTTTGTCAACATCGGCTATAAATATTGAATGTAATAGTCTTCGTGTTGATCGTATTGGAATTTCTGGACATATTATTTTTTCAGCTAGGTCTTTTCCAACATTTATGTAATGTTTGTTGAACTCGTCAGCTATTTCCGTTCTATCCTCGGTTATGTCGCCATTTTCCTTCAATATTCGCTTGATTTCTTTATTCGATGATTTAGAATTTGTTAATTTTTTCACGGTATTCCATAGATCTTTAGTATTTGCTTTATTATAGTTAATTTGCCTTTGGAAATAATTTATTTTAGTTTGTTGTATTAGTTTTGAAAGATAATTTTTATAGTTATTATAGGAACGTTTATTTGCTAGAGGGTTGATTTTAAATTTTTTGTATAATTCAGCTTTAGTATTTATTGAACGTAAGATACCCTTTGTGATCCAAGGCTTTCTTGGTTTATCTCTTTTGTTTAGTTTTAGTTCCGTAGTATTATTATTTATTATTTCACAAAGAGTTTTTATGAAGTATGTTGTACAAGCTTGAGTGTCATTAATAGAGTACAAATGATCCCAGCTTTGTATGTTTAGTTTCTGTTTTATACTTTTTAAGCGGCCAAAGCGGCTTTCAGAAAATCACCAAACAACAAAATATTCTTAAAAAAACATCGAACAATTCCTTGAATTTTTGCCTTATGTTTACTAAACACCGTGTATACAATTGAAAATCGAAACTTGGAAAAGAAGAACACCTACCATGGTGTTGCAGGTGTCTTTTAGGCGTTGAGTGCCTCACTCAACGTTTTAGGCTAGTCAATTGTATGGTAGGAGGTAGGATTATTATTTAAAGTCACACTAAAGATTTATTCATTAAACAAATTTTTACAAATATACAGGCAGTTATTAAATACACATGAAATGCTCAAACTTTGATATTTACTTGATTTACTTTGTAGTGGCTAATCACTCGATCTGTAAAAATCGAAGAATAAAGTCAATAATTTTTTAGTTATTGTGTTAGATAATTATTGCTTACCTTTAGGTAGGAAAGGAATACACTCTCCACTCAGCGGGTATAGTCTAAATAAATGTTTTTTGATTTAAATTGTATTAGAAATATAATTTTCTTTCAACAAGTACCGACCTCGGAGTGCCACCAGCTTGAAGGGTGGCAAGTTGTCGCTGCGCTGAAACCGCGGCAGACCTATAAACGCCTACGCGGATATGTTTTTTGCGACGCCGCTGTCGCTTGTCACAGCACCCCTATAATTTTTATCTATACTCCTGTATCCCCACAAATCTTTGGGATTGATTTGCACAACAATTTCAGAATTTTCTTCTTTGGGATTTTCTTGCGAAGCCAGTGTCGTTTGTGACAGCACCCATACACGTGTTTTGTATACTCATACATCCCCTAAAAATTTCCCTCAAATATCTTTGAAACAACGATTGATTTACACAAAAATAATATTTCTGGGATTCTTTTGCGAAGCCACTGTCGTTTGTTACGGCACCCCCTACAGTTTTTTTTCTATATTACTGCATCCCCTATGGGTCTCCCAAAGATATCTTTGAGATTAAGATTGATTTACACAAAAACATTTTTTTTTTCTTGAAATCGGCAGTGAAGTGTCTCAAAATCGTCATTAAAAGCTCAGAAATCGGCACTGAAGTAGCCCATTACTGTACGATTTTTTCAATAAGTATAGGCCTTGGCGAGATGTAAAAATCAAACGTCAGACGCGGAACCATCGCACGTCAACAGTGACCAAATATTCAAAACCCGGCCGATAAAGGCCCATTTAACTTTTCGTATACATTGCGAAATTGTTTCCTGTAGCAGCGCAATGTTTCAGTATAAATATTTTAGTAGGTTTGAATATGAATCTATTTTCCATGGAGGCTGCATAACAGGCAGCTGATTGGATTTTCTCTCGGAGAGTGCAGTATCTCGTCACATTTGACCTAGGTAGAGCGATCGTTAAAGTCAAACAACGCCGCGCGCAGTCGATTCATGGACGGATGGTCGTTTATGATTGTTTTTTGCCCACTCATGTGGTTTATTTGTCTCGGCCAGAAGCCTCGGCAACTAAATTCCACATGAGTCATTAAAAGTTGAACTTCAGTGCCTTGGTACATAAATAACTATTCTTTGATTTTTTGCAACGCCACTGTCGTTACTCTCAGCACCTCTACACGTTTGTTCTATGTATATAATAAGATTGATTTACACAAAAAATAATCAGAATTTTCTGTTGGCTTTCTTGCGCCGCCACTGTCGTTTGTCACGGCACCCCTGCAGGTATACCTACTATATAAGTACTACTACATCCCTTACCGGTCCCTCAAAAATATCTTATTGAGATATATTCACGCAAAAAGAATCAGATTTTTCCTTGTGTTTTTTTGCGACGAAATAAAAATCGAAAAATTTGCAAGAAATTTTCTGTAAAATTTTTGAAATGTCCATATTTAAAAAATCACATAATTGTCAAAGTAATACTCACTTCCAGTCAAACCGGATCACAGAAATAAGAACCGAAGATTTTGTACTGGTTTAAATGAAGTTACTTGGAACAGCATAAAAACCTTTGAATTTTATACGAGTGATTTCTGCTGATAAGTCTGGTACTTTTACCAGCACCAGAGCGTGGTAAATGCTATGAAATAGATCGCGCCCCGTATATCACTGTGTTCCAAGTGAGTTTATTTATATTTTACCACGGTAGCTCGAGAACAGGCGCCTCGGCAATAAAATACGAGACAAAACACTTTTTTAACCATATTTAACCCTCACCTCGTATTCGTAGTAAAATGAGGGTGCATGCTCGCCTAATATAATAATATCACCCATACTTGCATGGGCTACACTGTTCGACGGCTGGCCACTTGTGCACTTGTGCAGCCAAATGCGATGGATAGGCGTGCCATAAGTTTACAGATCTTAGGATATACTTGCGTAAATAGTTATAATCGATCTGGCTTTTTAGAGACCTTTTGACAATATTATATGGTGCATTAACCTTTACGTTGTGTTTAACGACAACCTTAAAAAAAACTTAAAACTTAAATTTATGTTCCTTGTATATTTTTGAAAACTGCGTGACGTTTATGTTCTATATATTTTTGTGATGCCAATATGCCAATTAGAGTTTTTTATGCTGTTTCAAGTGACTTTAGAAATATTATACTCCTTGTATAGTCATTACGTCATTACTAACATTCCGTGATAAAAGTAGCTTACAAATTTTTGGGAATTTTTTTTAATAAGTTTTTGACATTCCCCCATATAAGAAACCTGAAATAATGTTCAGATTCCTTATAAGTGCACATTTACTGTACTGTACGGCATTAATTTTTTGGATTTCGTCAAAAGAAGCCAACGGATATAGGGCGACAAACATTTAATAAGTAACTTCCATCCCTGTTATCTCAGGCTTGCAGTGCACCTAAAATGATAATATTATCAAAATAAAAACAAAACAAAATCTACATCTCTTGCAGACCTACCTGCGTCATGCCCCGATCAAAAATATAATATGATGATCACTCAAAGAGGCAAAATAGATGGGCTTCCGAGCTCCGAAATGGCTGGAAAATATGGTGAAATCGTGAAATTACAATTACAAACAAAAATAGTAAATGTCTAATAGCTCTGACATACTTGTAAGAAGTCACTGTCAATGATTCCACAGTTTGAGTAATACCCAGTTGTTTATCTTATCATTGTCCTTTGATCTCGACGGAAGTGACTTTCGTTTTTTTATACAAACGCCTTCTATAATAGAATCTCACATTAAAGTCACTTCGTTTCCCCATTTTGGACCACGGCCTTCCAATCTGCTATAAACGTAGATGCCATTATCTATGATCATTCTGGTCTGCGGGATAAAATAATTATTATTTTACCAGTAAGGACATCCAGTTAGTATACTGTATATTGGGTCTAATAATTTTACTTGCCAGGCGAAGCCGAAAGCTACCGAACCGAGCCGAGTGGCTCTACAGAAGGTGTATACAGGGCGATCCCTGCAGCATCGCGAAACCCAAAATCGAAAAAATGGCTCAAAGGGCCGAAAGACGCCCCGATCGGAAAGGCAGTTTGGCCCATGTCGGTCCGAGGCCCCACGCGAAATTAAACTCGATCAACGATCTAGGTTCGAAACGCTAGCCCAAAAATCTAAAAAAAATTCCAAGGTTCAAACGACTTTTCGCGCCGCCCTATGCGAAATTTCCACTTGCATAGATTTTTTTCCGTACACACACACACACACACACACACACACACACACACACACACACACACACCCACACCCCCCACACACACACACACACCCACACACCCCCCCCCCCCCCACACACACACACACGTACATCGGGGCCGGACTAGGCGTTTATGACAAGAGACTGACTGAGGGAGGAGAAGTCCAAATATCCCGTTATTGTGACCTTGATCAAAACACGGCGGTGTTTAAAAAACACATGAACGGTGTAAATTAAACGGCAATTCTGAAAAACTTGTTTTTGAAATTTAAATTTGGAAAACAGTAATTACGTAATTATTACAAGAAATTTGGAAAACCGTAATTACGCGATTATCAGAAAACTGCTTTGAACTACCCATATTCTAATATAAACGGTGATCTAAATTTTATTGGCAAAACTTTGAGAATGTATAGAAAACGTCAGAATAAGTAGATTTTTTTCATATAAACATGTATCGAAATCCTAACTATTTTTGAGCGTCAAAGATTTCTTTTTTTTTTTCAAGTTTTATTTTATTTTTTCCTAAAGGAAGACAGTTCAGGCAAAACTACCTGGTACAGTTTGCACATTACATGTTATAAATTCAAAATAATTCGGCCTGTCTACTTCCGCCAGTGGCGGAGAGGTAGGGGTCCATCCAAACGGAAAAAGTATTTTATACGTGGAGACAGGTTATCATAAAATCGTCATTAAAAACATAAATTTGTAGTAAAAATTAAGGAGAATTCGAGGGTGTACTCGGATTTTGTGTACAGGGTCGACAGAAAAGTTATCGCAAACAATATTTTTTACCAAATAATAAAATATAATATTTTTTATACGATCGTTATAAAAACTTTACTTTTTTAACCTTTTTAAATGCCTAAAGTATATCTTTTTTGAACAAGTTAAAAAAACTTACTTTTTTTCACTCTGAGCAGTTTAGAGTGAAAAAAAGTTAACTTTTTTTCACTCTAAACTTCCTTACTACGTTTACATGGAGTTTGGAATCGAATTCAGTGTAATGCAGTTTGGTGTTTTCATAAATTTATTTTGAGATTCAAATCAATCTCAAAATCTCTTCATGCGGTTTTCAATAATTCTAGAAACATATTCAAATCGATTTCAATACTATGTGTAAACGTAGTGAGACCGCGATCTAAATATTATAATCCTCGTAATTGAAAACCATAGTGCATTTATATGCCCTTTAGTATATAACACAAAAATCCCATCCCAAATATTTCAATGTTTAAGCACGATCGTATAAAAAATAATGTATAAAACTCATGCATAAAGTGTCTTTTTTTCATTCATGCGATTGCGCGCACTCACCTGCGGTTCGTGCGCGCAACTTTCCCATTCATGAAAAAAAGTACTACTTTATGCACTTGTTGCATAAATAACTATTATCTGGTTATGTGATGTTTCGCCCCCGCCGTTTAGCCTCCACTATTTGGCCTCCGCCCTGTCGCCCCGAGATGTTTCGCCCCCATACCGTTCAACCCCCGATCGTTTCGTCCTCGATGTTAAATCATGGAAATTCGATAAAAATGAAAACCTTATAATTTTCAAAATAATATTTACTAAATAATACATGTTATTACAAAATTTTAATATTCAAAATTATGGGCAATGGCTAGCAAATAATCCCATACGAGTAGTATATATCCTACCATAACTTTCTACAGTATTTTTAATTCTTGTTGAAATTACACTATATTTTGGTTTATTTTTGGTCTAACACCTAATAATAATTGTGAAATTTTATATCTATGTAGAGATTGTTGTTTTTTTACTATTTATAAATTGAAATATATTTGGAAATAAATTAACGAAAGTACTTTGAAAGCCTCGATGCCAGCCTTCTACATTCCACATTTCAATAGAAAATTAGGAGCTCGCCTTTGTCTTCTGTTTCTTCGTCGTATATAACAGTCTTCAAAATAATCCGCAATGGGCAGTGCATCTTGTGGAATATAATGAAAATAATGAGCATTTTGTGAGCAATTTAATATTATACAAGTTTCATTATAATAAAAGACTTATCAAACTAGTTCGTTGAACATGACGGTAAATACTCTGACACAAGTGAAAAAACATCCTTCCACTTCTATCCCAGGAAACTCTTCTTGAAATGATGATATTGCAGCCTGCTCAAAATCCATTAGGACTGTCCTTGGCTGCAATCCTTGTCGAAGATTGTATGATGCTTTTGTCTTATTTGAAATTATGGCATAGACAACAGGTAGCACAGTGTGGAATTGTCTAACATGTATTGTACCTATATAACTGCTCAAAAAGACTTGGCGATGTACAGAATGTACCATCAACGTATCAGTTTTCGCTAGCAGATAGCAATTTTAAACTTTCTTGCGTAGAAAATATTAACATTCTCTGAGGAAGTAATTCGTTTTCAGAATCATAGAGAAGAAATCGGTCTATGTGTCCATCCGTTTCAACATTTTAGTAAGCCTGTAATGTAAAAAGTGCATTTCACTATAATACCTAGGTCGCGAGAACTGCTACGTTCTGATAATATGCTTGCCTGGGGTATAGTTAAGTTTTCCAACTCTCTAGGTACTGGGGGCATGCCTTCATCTTTTCTTTTTCTCTGAATAACTTTTCTACGTGAATCTTTTTTAGGAAGCAGTGTTGACACATTGGAATGTATATTTTCTAAAACAGTTGCCATTATCTGCTGTGGATTTTCTTGATTATTCTGAGCTCGTTCTTTAATTTGTGATAGCATGCGAATTGCCGCTAGTTTCCTGCTTGTGCTGCATGTGTATGTCCGGTTATAATCTTTGCAACGTTAAAAGTGTTTCCAATAGTCCAAACTCTAGCATTGCATTCTTTACGTTTTTCGCATACCCATATTGACCGTTCTGTCGCTAGTATATTTCGAAAAAACATAAATGTAGTTTTCTTAGTCAACAAATTTTCTTCTTCCTCGCTTTGAAACGACGAAACTCGTCTTGTCTACCTCAATAAAGAACAATGAAAGACTGATAGTTTTGCGGATAATTTTGAACGTATTTATACAAATTGTGATGTCCACGGTCCCATGATCATAATTTACGTAATTTCTCAGTGATTTAATAGTAATTTAACAGTAAAAATCCGACATATTTTTACAATAATTATAAATGCAATTGATAATTCTATATAGGGTTATTGGTAATTCGATACATTCCTTTGGAGATGTGATAGGGGAGGAGGTAAGGAGTAAATTTAATGCTCTACGCATTGTGCAAAACTTTAACTATTTTTGACCACTTTTTATTTCTTATGATCTAACTGTTTCCAATACTTTTACCAATAACCCTTAATAATGGAATTTTTCAATCCTGAAAATTAGCAAACATAATACAACTTGGGGGGGCATAACGGCCGGGCCCATTTTATCTACACAACCATTATGTTACCTCTAAGTAGTATTCCTAAATATTTAGTTTTTTTAAATATGTAACTTCCGATTTTAGCTGAAATTAAAAGTGATTTTCTGTATTTTACAACTTACACATTTCATTTAACCATTAACCTCCTTTTTTAATTCTGAATCCAACGATATATAATTCGACCTACTTGTCTCAAACCTTTAACCGTTTTCGAGATATTTAGCTCCATCAAACTAGAGAACATGGTATCTTGTGTCAGTGTCTGTTCCATCTAATCGAATCAAAGTTTTATATGGTCAGCTGAATACTTGGCCAACTTTTTTGTTAAATATATCATTATTTGTTTGTGGTTTTTCAATTCCCGTTTAAAAGATTTTTTTAACGAGCAAATCAATATATTTTGCAGATCAAAGTTTCACCAACGAAACCTTTATCTGCAATGTTATTCTTAACGAAAATCAAGAACCAACAGTGTACTATTAAGTAAGGAGGTTCAGTTCCAAAATATCCCGAAATAGCAAGTTTTGACTAGTAAGATAAGACTTCAAATTTGAGCAAAAAAGCCGTTAATATTTTTGGTACCTAATTTACTCTTAGTATTTTAAGTTTTTTAACTTTTTGAACACCTTGTATAATAAATCGAACAAATCACTATTTTTTGGAGGGTTTCATGGCAAGCAATTTTTCTTATGAATAATTACTTCTCTCGAATATTGAAATTTTTTTGTCTATTTGTGGTGTAGGCAACCTGAACTAGGGACACCCTATGTAGAGTATACGTGTTTTTGTTCAATAATGATTATTTTAACACGGTCCCTATATTTACTCTCCCCCAGAGGTCAAAGCTGTATACGCCACTGAAGGTGTATACCTATACAGGGTGACCGTATTTCGAGTCTATGCATGGGGATCTTCGTTATCTTAAGAGATACGAGGTCGGTTGAATTGGGGCAAAGTTGCGGAATTTGATGCCGAGTAACATAGTAAAAAAAATTTTGCTGGCCCTTCTCGTTTTTAAAATAATGGGAAAAAACTGAAAATCGTCGTTTTCGTTTTTATTTTATTTTAAACAAAAACGAACATTATTAAGGCACTTTTATATAAGGAATCTAAATATGACCTCGCATTTTTTTCTGGTTAAAATGATATGTCACACATTATGCTTTACTTCATTTTTCGTGCCGTATTATCAAATTAATCGTTTATGCATAGAGTGCCTTGGAAACATAAGCCCCATAACGTTTGATAGTTTAGTACAATTTGAAGTGTCACGGATACTTTATTTTACTGCCAAAAAGTCATTTTCACATGAAGAAAAGCGTGACATGATTCAAATTTATTATTCCACAAATATAAATGACGACGAAGGGATATTGGATGCGCCATAAACAATTTAAGGAAACGTACTGCATTGTGCCTTGAGGAACAAGGAGGACAAATTCAACATTTATGGTAAAATAGGATTGTCTACTCGTCTACAGGTTTTTGTTGTTCTTATGTTTCCAGTTTGACTTTTTTAGTATTAATATGTTATATGGCAAATGACGAATACTTAAACAAGAAGGTCTTAGACCACACTCCCGTGGTATGTCTATGATTTATTTAATCAATAAATTTAACAT
Source organism: Pseudeuparius sepicola (assembly GCA_963920635.1). Classification (NCBI taxonomy): domain Eukaryota; kingdom Metazoa; phylum Arthropoda; class Insecta; order Coleoptera; family Anthribidae; genus Pseudeuparius; species Pseudeuparius sepicola. Next base: position 29,634,144 of record OY987305.1, read on the forward strand.
TAACTGAATTTTTACTGAACCGATAAACAATATTCCAAAGCACACTTCGCAACAATGGGTAACTTGGCTTATGTTTCCAAGGCACTCTATGCAAAAACGATTAATTTGATATTACGGCAAGAAAAACAAAATAAAGCATAATGTGTGACATATCATTTTAAAAGATCCTCTTTTCAAAAATGCATAAATCCAATATGGCGCCCATAAGAAAAATAAAAGTTGATAGTCATATCTTTGTCCAGGGAGGCGAGAGAAAAATGTGAGGTCATATTTAGATTCCTTGTAAAAAAGTGCCCTAATAATGTTTAACTTAGAAATGTCCATCTACATTCGTTTTCGTTTAAAAAAATAAAAACGAAAACTACGATTTTCAGTTTTTTTCCAATTATTTTCAAAACGAGAAGGGCCAGCCAAATTTTTTTTTACCATGTTACTCGGCATCAAATTCCGCAACTTTGCTCCAATTTAACCGACCTCGTATCTCTTAAGATAACCAAGATCCCCATGCATAGACTCGAAATACGGTCACCCTGTATAAGCACTTGGATTGGTCCCAAGTTATAAAGGATGGCCCATAATGTAGGGACCTTTTGTGAAGTCCAATAATTTTGCCTCTGAAAAAAATTTTGGTTAGTTTTTGGCATTGTTCGATAGAAAAACTAAAAAAAAATCGTGTTGCAAAAAATACAGGGTGTACCAAAGTATAAAACGTATACTACTTTTTTTAACGTATCCATATAGACAACACTTAACTTAACACCTTTTGATTTTTGATTTTTTAAATTAATAATCCGCAAAGTATCATCGAATTAAAAGAAAATATTCGAACAGAAATCCGGAATATTGCTCCATTAATGTTGCATAAAATGTTATGCGGGAAAAAAGTCGGCCCTAGCCGCAAATGGCAACGAAGACGAAATAATAGTAATTGCCCCCCTCCCCCGCACAAGCATGTGGTTGCTTCTGGGGTACTCCTAGTTTGGAGTATTATGAGGATGAGAATTATTATTATTATTATTATCTCGACTTAGCCAAAAGGCATTCGCACTCCCTCTACGGGGAACATTCACTCAGATCCCGGGTATCCCGGATACCAAAAGGATCTGGCTCGGACGAGACCCTTGCCATGTTATCGGGCCTTAGGTGACATTGATGTTGTTGGATGATCCTGCATTCCCCATGAATTTCCTGACGGTTCGGGCTGTCGCAAGTAGTACCGCTTTCTGCATGGACCTGTAAAGACTATCAGTTAGACCCAGCTCCTTGATGTTTCTCAGCAAACTTTTTGGTATAACACCAGTTGTTGACATGATGATTGGAATCGTCTGGACGTTCTCCATTTCCCATTGCCTTCTAATTCGTTCTTCTAAATCTCTGTACTTCGCGATCTTCTCGACTTGCTTCACACGCAGGTTGTTGTTGTTCGGGATGGCCACATCAATCAGAGTTGTCTGCCTAGAAATTTTATCAACTATTATAAGGTCCGGTCTGTTATGAGCAACTCGTTGATCTGTCAGAACTGTACGATCCCAGTACATCTTGTAGTTGCTGTTCTCAAGAACAGGCTCAGGTGTGTAGTTGTAATATGGGACCCTCTCTGCCTGCACAAGCAGCAGCTTTTCCGCCAGTTCCTGGTGCAAGATCTTGGCAACCGAATCGTGTCGTTCCTTATATTCCGTTGATGCGAACATCTGACATCCTCCTGTTATGTGCTGGATTGTTTCTGAAGTTGGGCACCCGTATCTGCATCTGTCATCCACTACCGATGCATCTCCTACAATGAATTTTAGGTAGTTGCGAGTTGGTATAACCTGATCTTGTATGGCCAGTAGGAAGCCTTCCGTCTCGGGGAACATTCGTCCCGAGGTCAGCCAATAGTTCGACGCTAACTTGTCGACATGTTCCTGGTTAACCTCATTAGGATGCCTCCCGTGCAGCGGCTTCCCCAACCACCTCTGTAGTTTATCGTTGTAGGTTCGGTGGTGATTTTGACGCTCGTGTTCCGTCAGACGTAGCGGTGTTGAGACGTCTGCTCCGCATATAGCCCTATATAGGGTGGAGCTGTTGGCCTGCCTGTAGAAATAATTACGCAGATTTAATATTTGTTGGTCCAATTGCTTGCTGAGATCTGCCAATCCTCTTCCTCCTAGTTGACGTGGCAGAGTTGTTCTTTCTACGGCGCTACGGGGATGATGTTTATGAGCTTTTGTCAGTAGTGTCCTAACTTTTCGTTGCAGGTTGTTGATGTCCGTGTTGGTCCAATTCACTATTCCGAACGAATAGCTGAGTACAGAGCACGCATACGTGTTCAGGGCCTTAAACAAATTCCTGCTGTTAAGATCAGTTCGCACTACTTGTCTTACTCTCTTGATGAATTCATTCGTTAAATCAGTCTTCATTGTTCGATGGTCTATCCTTTGAGCTTGTTTCATCCCGAGATACTTGTATGTATCTCCCTTGCTCATTGCTTCGATCTCCTGGCCGTCCTGCATCTCGTGTGCGCTTTGTTCGAGCTTTCCCCGGATGATATTAAGGGTGCGGCACTTGTCCAGTCCAAACAGCATTCCGATGTCCCTGGAGAACTCCTCTACAATTTTAAGCATTTGCGTTAGTTGGTTTTTGGTTGCTGCGATCAGTTTTAAATCATCCATATATAATAGGTGATTCAACTTGATCGCTTCTGCGTTGTTGCTTTTGATAGCGAAGCCATATTTTGTAGAGTTCAACCGATGTGATAGAGGGTTCATCGCTATGCAGAACCACAGTGGACTGAGTGAATCTCCTTGGAAAATCCCTCTTCGGATGTTGATTGTGTCGGTCTCGATGTTACTGTCTGCGGTTCTGAGTTGTATCTTAGTGCGCCAGGTCGTCATAACGTGTTCTAAAAAGGAAACTGTATGATGATCTATTTTATACAGCTTTAAGATACCTGTGAGCCAGTCGTGAGGTACGGAATCAAATGCTTTTTTGTAGTCCACATAAGCCATGTGGAGGTTTCGTTGCTTGGAATGAGCCTGGTTGCAGATGACAGAGTCTATGATGAGTTGCTCTTTGCATCCCATTGCGCCCTTCGAGCAGCCCTTCTGCTGCATTGCAATGATGTTGTTCCGCTCGCAGTGAGCATATATTCGCTGCGTAAGGCAAGATGTGATTATCTTGTACAGGGTAGGCAAGCAGGTTATTGGGCGGTACTTGGCAGGGTTATCCGTATTCCGCTGGTCTTTTGGTAACAGGTAGGTTGCACCCTGTGTAAGAAACAATGGCATTTTCAGAGGATCGAGCAAGACTTCATTAATTAAGGTAGTTATCTGTTCATGCGTGCACCACAACTTCTTAATCCAATAATTTTGGAGATGATCTGGACCTGGTGCCTTCCAGTTGTGGGAATTCTTGATGACATCGGAGACCTCAGCGGTTGTGAATTGCTCGTGTTGCATCTGGCTATAGTTCCGGCCCATCTCGCGTTCTTCGCTGATCCAGCTTGCACTGACATTGTATGGACTTGGTGTGGCAAGTTGATTTCTCCAGAAACCGTCGACCTGTTCTCTGCTAGGGTAACTCGCATTTGTGGCATCGGCGCTAGAATTAAAAGCACGGTAGAAACCCTTTTCTGATCGTTCAAAGAGTTTGTTGTCTCGTTTCCTGTTGTTACTAGCCTTGTATCTCCTCAGACGCCCTGCGAAAACAGAAAGTTTTTGTTTTAATGTGTCAAGACATTGTTGAGCAGTGATGTTCGCGGGGTCATGCCGAGAATGCATTTGGGTGCGGCTCATTATTGCCTGCACCGCCCTCTGGATCCTTCTAGTTCTTACTCCTCTGATATATTCCGTCACTTGTCCTATGTCTTTACGGAGACTCTCGATCTTCCGATTTAGTCGCATTTCCCATTGAGCCATTCGTGGTTCTGGTCTTGCACGATTCAACTCTTGGACCGTTCGGATCTTGGCACCCATTACAGTGGTGACTGCCGTTGCGGCACAGTAGATTAACATGTGCATACGTTCTAATGTTGGTGTCACTGAAACATAGTTTGGTAAAATTCGTGTGTTCATAAGATCTAGCACGATCGCAAGTTTCCTGGAAGAATTTAATCTTGGTAGCGGTGGCCTGCTCAGTGGGTCTGTGCCTTCGTATCGCACTACTGCCTGTCTCATATGTGTGTTTAAGCCTTCACAATGTTCTTCGTTAACCGATTCCAGACTCTCGGTTGTTGGTTCTACCGTTTCGGCTTCTAGTTGTTGTCCAGGCGCTTGAAGTTCCCCATTGTTGTTGTTGTCATCTATGTCTATGTGTTCGCCGTGGATCTCTAGCTCAACTTCCCGTTTGATAGCGTTAAGTCGCGTTTCTGGAATTCGGTTATTTCTTAGAATAGTTCGATACTGATCTGACACTCTTTGTTCAGACACTTGCATGTGTGGAAACTCCCTGCAGAACTCGGCATGCAGTTGTTGTCGGTAGCCGATCATCTCTTGTCTTATTATTATTATTATTATTATTATTATTATTATTATCTCGACTTAGCCAAAAGGCATTCGCACTCCCTCTACGGGGAACATTCACTCAGATCCCGGGCATCCCGGATACCAAAAGGATCTGGCTCGGACGAGACCCTTGCCATGTTATCGGGCCCTAGGTGACATTGATGTTCTTGGACGATCCTGCATTCCCCATGAATTTCCTGACGGTTCGGGCTGTCGCAAGTAGTACCGCTTTCTGCATGGACCTGTAAAGACTATCAGTTAGATTCAGCTCCTTGATGTTTCTCAGCAAACTTTTTGGTATAACACCAGTTGTTGACATGATGATTGGAATCGTCTGGACGTTCTCCATTTCCCATTGCCTTCTAATTCGTTCTTCTAAGTCTCTGTACTTCGCGATCTTCTCGACTTGCTTCACACGCAGGTTGTTGTTGTTCGGGATGGCCACATCAATCAGAGTTGTCTTCCTAGAAATTTTATCAACTATTATAAGGTCCGGTCTGTTATGGGCAACTCGTTGATCAGTCAGAACTGTACGATCCCAGTACATCTTGTAGTTGCTGTTCTCAAGAACAGGCTCAGGTGTGTAGTTGTAATATGGGACCCTTTCTGTCTGCGCAAGCAGCAGCTTTTCCGCCAGTTCCCGGTGCAAGATCTTGGCAACCGAATCGTGTCGTTCCTTATATTCCGTTGATGCGAACATCTGACATCCTCCTGTTATGTGCTGGATTGTTTCTGAAGTTGGGCACCCGTATCTGCATCTGTCATCCACTACCGATGCATCTCCTACAATGAATTTTAGGTAGTTGCGAGTTGGTATAACCTGATCTTGTATGGCCAGTAGGAAGCCTTCCGTCTCGGGGAACATTCGTCCCGAGGTCAGCCAATAGTTCGACGCTAACTTGTCGACATGTTCCTGGTTAACCTCATTAGGATGTCTCCCGTGCAGCGGCTTCCCCAACCACCTCTGTAGTTTATTGTTGTCGGTTCGGTGGTGATTTTGATGCTCGTGTTCCGTTAGACGTAGCGGTGTTGAGACGTCTGCTCCGCATATAGCCCTATGTAGTGTGGAGCTGTTGGCCTGCCTGTAGAAATAATTACGCAGATTTAATATTTGTTGGTCCAATTGCTTGCTGAGATCTGCCAATCCTCTTCCTCCTAGTTGACGTGGCAGAGTTGTTCTTTCTACGGCGCTACGGGGATGATGTTTATGAGCTTTTGTCAGTAGTGTCCTAACTTTTCGTTGCAGGTTGTTGATGTCCGTGTTGGTCCAATTCACTATTCCGAACGAATAGCTGAGTACAGAGCACGCATACGTGTTCAGGGCCTTAAACAAATTCCTGCTGTTAAGATCAGTTCGCACTACTTGTCTTACTCTCTTGATGAATTCATTCGTTAAATCAGTCTTCATTGTTCGATGGTCTATCCTTTGAGCTTGTTTCATCCCGAGATACTTGTATGTATCTCCCTTGCTCATTGCTTCGATCTCCTGGCCGTCCTGCATCTCGTGTGCGCTTTGTTCGAGCTTTCCCCGGATGATATTAAGGGTGCGGCACTTGTCCAGTCCAAACAGCATTCCGATGTCCCTGGAGAACTCCTCTACAATTTTAAGCATTTGCGTTAGTTGGTTTTTGGTTGCGGCGATCAGTTTTAAATCATCCATATATAATAGGTGATTCAACTTGATCGCTTCTGCGTTGTTGCTTTTGATAGCGAAGCCATATTTTGTAGAGTTCAACCGATGTGATAGAGGGTTCATCGCCATGCAGAACCACAGTGGACTGAGTGAATCTCCTTGGAAAATCCCTCTTCGGATGTTGATTGTGTCGGTCTCGATGTTACTGTCTGCGGTTCTGAGTTGTATCTTAGTGCGCCAGGTTGTCATAACGTGTTCTAAAAAGGAAACTGTATGATGATCTATTTTATACAGCTTTAAGATACCTATGAGCCAGTCGTGAGGTACGGAATGCTTTTTTGTAGTCCACATAAGCCATGTGGAGGTTTCGTTGCTTGGAATGAGCCTGGTTGCAGATGACAGAGTCTATGATGAGTTGCTCTTTGCATCCCATTGCGCCCTTCGAGCAGCCCTTCTGCTGCATTGCAATGATGTTGTTCCGCTCGCAGTGAGCATATATTCGCTGCGTAAGGCAAGATGTGATTATCTTGTAAAGCGTAGGCAAGCAGGTTATTGGGCGGTACTTGGCAGGGTTATCCGTATTCCGCTGGTCTTTTGGTAACAGGTAAGTTGCACCCTGTGTAAGAAACAATGGCATTTTCAGAGGATCGAGCAAGACTTCATTAATTAAGGTAGTTATTTGTTCATGCGTGCACCACAACTTCTTAATCCAATAATTTTGGAGATGATCTGGACCTGGTGCCTTCCAGTTGTGGGAATTCTTGATGACATCGGAGACCTCAGCGGTTGTGAATTGCTCGTGTTGCATCTGGCTATAGTTCCGGCCCATCTCGCGTTCTTCGCTGATCCAGCTTGCACTGACATTGTATGGACCTGGTGTGGCAAGTTGATTTCTCCAGAAACCGTCGACCTGTTCTCTGCTAGGGTAACTCGCATTTGTGGCATCGGCGCTAGAATTAAAAGCACGGTAGAAACCCTTTTCTGATCGTTCAAAGAGTTTATTGTCTCGTTTCCTGTTGTTACTAGCCTTGTATCTCCTCAGACGCCCTGCGAAAACAGAAAGTTTTTGTTTTAATGTGTCAAGACATTGTTGAGCAGTGATGTTCGCGGGGTCATGCCGAGAATGCATTTGGGTGCGGCTCATTACTGCCTGCACCGCCCTCTGGATCCTTCTAGTTCTAACTCCTCTGATATATTCCGTCACTTGTCCTATGTCTTTACGGAGACTCTCGATCTTCCGATTTAGTCGCATTTCCCATTGAGCCATTCGTGGTTCTGGTCTTGCACGATTCAACTCTTGGGCCGTTCGGATCTTGGCACCCATTACAGTGATGACTGCCGTTGCGGCACAGTAGATTAACATGTGCATACGTTCTAATGTTGGTGTCACTGAAACATAGCTTGGTAAAATTCTTGTGTTCATAAGATCGAGCACGATCGCAAGTTTCCTGGAAGAATTTAATCTTGGTAGCGGTGGCCTGCTAAGTGGGTCTGTGCCTTCGTATCGCAATACTGCCTGTCTCATATGTGTGTCCAAGCCTTCAAAATGTTCTTCGTTAACCCGTTCCAGACTCTCGGTTGTTGGTTCTACCGTTTCGGCTTCTAGTTGTTGTCCAGGCTCTTGAAGTTCCCCATTGTTGTTGTTGTCATCTATGTCTATGTGTTCGCCGTGGATCTCTAGCTCAACTTCCCGTTTGATAGTGTTAAGTCGCGTTTCTGGAATTCGGTTATTTCTTAGAATAGTTCGATACTGATCTGACACTCTTTGTTCAGACACTTGCATGTGTGGAAACTCCCTGCAGAACTCGGCATGCAGTTGTTGTCGGTAGCCGATAATCTCTTGTCCTAAGTTTGTCACCCTGTAGAAAATACGCATAATCGATTCATTCATGGACACAGTCCATTTCATGCGTCGTCGTTGTAATCCCGCCTCTGTGAACGCTGGCTGAAGTTCCCGCGCAGCACCTTCGGTGGGTGGAACCCTAGTTCTCGTTTGGCTCCCATGTTGTAGATGTTCGTGTTGTTGTTGGGCTGTAGCTGTTTGTGCAACAGGGGCCCGCCTCATCAGCGCCCTGTCACATTATTATTATTATTATTATTATTATTTCGACTTAGCCAAAAGGCATTCGCACTCCCTCTACGGGGAACATTCACTCAGATCCCGGGTATCCCGGATACCAAAGGATTTATCTTGGCACCCATTACAGTGGTGACTGCCGTTGCGGCACAGTAGATTAACATGTGCATACGTTCTAATGTTGGTGTCACTGAAACATAGTTTGGTAAAATTCGTGTGTTCATAAGATCGAGCACGATCGCAAGTTTCCTGGAAGAATTTAATCTTGGTAGCGGTGGCCTGCTCAGTGGGTCTGTGCCTTCGTATCGCAATACTGCCTGTCTCACATGTGCGTTTAAGCCTTCAAAATGTTCTTCGTTAACCGATTCCAGACTCTCGGTTGTTGGTTCTACCGTTTCGGCTTCTAGTTGTTGTCCAGGCGCTTGAAGTTCCCCATTGTTGTTGTTGTCATCTATGGCTATGTGTTCGCCGTGGATCTCTAGCTCAACTTCCCGTTTGATAGCGTTAAGTCGCGTTTCTGGAATTCGGTTATTTCTTAGAATAGTTCGATACTGATCTGACACTCTTTGTTCAGACACTTGCATGTGTGGAAACTCCCTGCAGAACTCGGCATGCAGTTGTTGTCGGTAGCCGATCATCTCTTGTCCTAAGTTTGTCACCCTGTAAAAAATACGCATTATCGATTCATTCATGGACCCAGTCCATTTCATGCGTCGTCGTTGTAATCCCGCCTGAGTGAACGCTGGCTGAAGTTCCCGCGCAGCACCTTCGGTGGGTGGAACCCTAGTTCTCGTTTGGCTCCCATGTTGTAGATGTTCGTGTTGTTGGGCTGTAGCTGTATGTGCAACAGGGGCCCGCCTCATCAGCGCCCTGTCACCGACGTCCCGCTCGCTGTCATGCCCAGCGCCGGCTCCAGACATGCCCTGGCGATCCCCAGGCAGCGGCCCTATGACAATACTCCTATTAATCTCCATTCCATGGGTTTCTCCCGTAACGTGGGAGTGACGGCCCTCGGTCGCCTTTTACGACTCGCGGAGCCACGATAGGAGTATTCTAACCCGCTACCCATACGGGTCAACTAGGATAACGCGGGATCGTTACTCCCGAGGATCTGCCCCTGTCACCGGCCAAACCCCTCCTTGCGTTAACTGGGAAACACGGGATCGTTACACCCGAGGATCTGACCCTCTCACAGGCTAGATCCATCCCTGTGTAACCGAGAGTCGCGGGATTGTCACACCCGAGGATCAGCCCCCGTCACCAGCTAGACCCCTCCCTGCGCAACTGGAGATCGCGGGATTGTCACACCCGTAGGTCTGCCCCTGTCACAGGCCAAACCTCTCCATGCGTAACTGGGAATCGCGGGATCGTCACACCCGTGAATCTGCCCCTCTCACAGGTCAGACCCATCCCTGCGTAACTGGGGAGCGCGGGATCGTCACACCCGTGGGTCTGCCTCTCTCACAGGTCAGACCCCCCTATTATTATTATTATTATATCGACTTAGCCAAGAGGCATTCGCACTCCCTCTACGGGGAACATTCACTCAGATCCCGGGTATCCCGGATACCATAAGGATCTGGCTCGGACGAGACCCTTGCCATGTTATCGGGCCTTAGGTGACATTGATGTTGTCGGACGTTCCTGCATTCCCCATGAATTTCCTGACGGTTCGGGCTGTCGCAAGTAGTACCGCTTTCTGCATGGACCTGTAAAGACTATCAGTTAGACCCAGCTCTTTTATGTTTCTCAGCAAACTTTTTGGTATAACACCAGTTGTTGACACGATAATTGGAATCGTCTTGACGTTTTCCATTTCCCATTGCCTTCTAATTCGTTCTTCTAAGTCTCTGTACTTCGCGATCTTCTCGACTTGCTTCACACGCAGGTTGTTGTTGTTCGGGATGGCCACATCAATCAGAGTTGTCTTCCTAGAAATTTTATCAACTATTATAAGGTCCCGTCTGTTATGGGCAACTCGTTGATCTGTCAGAACTGTACGATCCCAGTACATCTTGTAGTTGCTATTCTCAAGAGCAGGCTCCGGTGTGTAGCTGTAATATGGGATCCTCTCTGGCTGCACAAGCAGAAGTTTTTCCGCCAGTTCCTGGTGTAAGATCTTGGCAACCGAATCGTGTCGTTCCTTATATTCCGTTGATGCGAACATCTGACATCCTCCTGTTATGTGCTGGATTGTTTCTGAAGTTGGGCACCCGTATCTGCATCTGTCATCCACTACCGATGCATCTCCTACAATGAATTTTAGGTAGTTGCGAGTTGGTATAACCTGATCCTGTATGGCCAGTAGGAAGCCTTCCGTCTCGGGGAACATTCGTCCCGAGGTCAGCCAATAGTTCGACGCTAACTTGTCGACATGTTCCTGGTTAACCTCATTAGGATGCCTCCCGTGCAGCGGCTTCCCTAACCACCTCTGTAGTTTATCGTTGTCGGTTCGGTGGTGATTTTGATGCTCGTGTTCCGTCAGACGTAGCGGTGTTGAGACGTCTGCTCCGCATATAGCTTTATGTAGTGTGGAGCTGTTGGCCTGTCTCTGGAAATAATTACGCAGATTTATTATTTGTTGGTCCAATTGCTTGCTGAGGTCTGCCAATCCTCTTCCTCCTAGTTGACGTGGCAGAGTAGTTCTTTCTACGGCGCTACGGGGATGATGTTTATGAGCTTTTGTCAGTAGTGTCCTAACTTTTCGTTGCAGGTTGTTGATGTCCGTGTTGGTCCAATTCACTATTCCGAACGAATAGCTGAGTACAGAGCACGCATACGTGTTCAGGGCCTTAAACAAATTCCTGCTGTTAAGATCAGTTCGCACTACTTGTCTTACTCTCTTGATGAATTCATTCGTTAAATCGGTCTTATTTTATTATTATATCGACTTAGCCAAAAGGCATTCGCACTCCCTCTACGGGGAACATTCACTCAGATCCCGGGCATCCCGGATACCAAAAGGATCTGGCTCGGACGAGACCCTTGCCATGTTATCGGGCCCTAGGTGACATTGATGTTCTTGGACGATCCTGCATTCCCCATGAATTTCCTGACGGTTCGGGCTGTCGCAAGTAGTACCGCTTTCTGCATGGACCTGTAAAGACTATCAGTTAGATTCAGCTCCTTGATGTTTCTCAGCAAACTTTTTGGTATAACACCAGTTGTTGACATGATGATTGGAATCGTCTGGACGTTCTCCATTTCCCATTGCCTTCTAATTCGTTCTTCTAAGTCTCTGTACTTCGCGATCTTCTCGACTTGCTTCACACGCAGGTTGTTGTTGTTCGGGATGGCCACATCAATCAGAGTTGTCTTCCTAGAAATTTTATCAACTATTATAAGGTCCGGTCTGTTATGGGCAACTCGTTGATCAGTCAGAACTGTACGATCCCAGTACATCTTGTAGTTGCTGTTCTCAAGAACAGGCTCAGGTGTGTAGTTGTAATATGGGACCCTTTCTGTCTGCACAAGCAGCATCTTTTCCGCCAGTTCCCGGTGCAAGATCTTGGCAACCGAATCGTGTCGTTCCTTATATTCCGTTGATGCGAACATCTGACATCCTCCTGTTATGTGCTGGATTGTTTCTGAAGTTGGGCACCCGTATCTGCATCTGTCATCCACTACCGATGCATCTCCTACAATGAATTTTAGGTAGTTGCGAGTTGGTATAACCTGATCTTGTATGGCCAGTAGGAAGCCTTCCGTCTCGGGGAACATTCGTCCCGAGGTCAGCCAATAGTTCGACGCTAACTTGTCGACATGTTCCTGGTTAACCTCATTAGGATGTCTCCCGTGCAGCGGCTTCCCCAACCACCTCTGTAGTTTATCGTTGTCGGTTCGGTGGTGATTTTGACGCTCGTGTTCCGTCAGACGTAGCGGTGTTGAGACGTCTGCTCCGCATATAGCTTTATGTAGTGTGGAGCTGTTGGCCTGTCTCTGGAAATAATTACGCAGATTTATTATTTGTTGGTCCAATTGCTTGCTGAGGTCTGCCAATCCTCTTCCTCCTAGTTGACGTGGCAGAGTAGTTCTTTCTACGGCGCTACGGGGATGATGTTTATGAGCTTTTGTCAGTAGTGTCCTAACTTTTCGCTGCAGGTTGTTGATGTCCGTGTTGGTCCAATTCACTATTCCGAACGAATAGCTGAGTACAGAGCACGCATACGTGTTCAGGGCCTTAAACAAATTCCTGCTGTTAAGATCAGTTCGCACTACTTGTCTTACTCTCTTGATGAATTCATTCGTTAAATCAGTCTTCATTGTTCGATGGTCTATCCTTTGAGCTTGTTTCATCCCGAGATACTTGTATGTATCTCCCTTGCTCATTGCTTCGATCTCCTGGCCGTCCTGCATCTCGTGTGCGCTTTGTTCGAGCTTTCCCCGGATGATATTAAGGGTGCGGCACTTGTCCAGTCCAAACAGCATTCCGATGTCCCTGGAGAACTCCTCTACAATTTTAAGCATTTGCGTTAGTTGGTTTTTGGTTGCGGCGATCAGTTTTAAATCATCCATATATAATAGGTGATTCAACTTGATCGCTTCTGCGTTGTTGCTTTTGATAGCGAAGCCATATTTTGTAGAGTTCAACCGATGTGATAGAGGGTTCATCGCCATGCAGGACCACAGTGGACTGAGTGAATCTCCTTGGAAAATCCCTCTTCGGATGTTGATTGTGTCGGTCTCGATGTTACTGTCTGCGGTTCTGAGTTGTATCTTAGTGCGCCAGGTTGTCATAACGTGTTCTAAAAAGGAAACTGTATGATGATCTATTTTATACAGCTTTAAGATACCTGTGAGCCAGTCGTGAGGTACGGAATCAAATGCTTTTTTGTAGTCCACATAAGCCATGTGGAGGTTTCGTTGCTTGGAATGAGCCTGGTTGCAGATGACAGAGTCTATGATGAGTTGCTCTTTGCATCCCATTGCGCCCTTCGAGCAGCCCTTCTGCTGCATTGCAATGATGTTGTTCCGCTCGCAGTGAGCATATATTCGCTGCGTAAGGCAAGATGTGATTATCTTGTAAAGCGTAGGCAAGCAGGTTATTGGGCGGTACTTGGCAGGGTTATCCGTATTCCGCTGGTCTTTTGGTAACAGGTAAGTTGCACCCTGTGTAAGAAACAATGGCATTTTCAGAGGATCGAGCAAGACTTCATTAATTAAGGTAGTTATTTGTTCATGCGTGCACCACAACTTCTTAATCCAATAATTTTGGAGATGATCTGGACCTGGTGCCTTCCAGTTGTGGGAATTCTTGATGACATCGGAGACCTCAGCGGTTGTGAATTGCTCGTGTTGCATCTGGCTATAGTTCCGGCCCATCTCGCGTTCTTCGCTGATCCAGCTTGCACTGACATTGTATGGACCTGGTGTGGCAAGTTGATTTCTCCAGAAACCGTCGACCTGTTCTCTGCTAGGGTAACTCGCATTTGTGGCATCGGCGCTAGAATTAAAAGCACGGTAGAAACCCTTTTCTGATCGTTCAAAGAGTTTATTGTCTCGTTTCCTGTTGTTACTAGCCTTGTATCTCCTCAGACGCCCTGCGAAAACAGAAAGTTTTTGTTTTAATTATTTAATTATTATTATTATTATTATTATTATTATCTCGACTTAGCCAAAAGGCATTCGCACTCCCTCTACGGGGAACATTCACTCAGATCCCGGGTATCCCGGATACCAAAAGGATCTGGCTCGGACGAGACCCTTGCCATGCTATCGGGCCTTAGGTGACATTGATGTTGTTGGACGTTCCTGCACTCCCCATGAATTTCCTGACGGTTCGGGCTGTCGCAAGTAGTACCTACCGCTTTCTGCATGGACCTGTAAAGATTATCAGTTAGATTCAGCTCCTTGATGTTTCTCAGCAAACTTTTTGGTATCACACCAGTTGTTGACACGATGATTGGAATCGTCTGAACGTTGTCCATTTCCCATTGCCTTCTAATTCGTTCTTCTAAGTCTCTGTACTTCGCGATCTTCTCGACTTGCTTCACACGCAGGTTGTTGTTGTTCGGGATGGCCACATCAATCAGAGTTGTCTTCCTAGAAATTTTATCAACTATTATAAGGTCCGGTCTGTTATGGGCAACTCGTTGATCTGTCAGAACTGTACGATCCCAGTACATCTTGTAGTTGCTTTTCTCAACAACAGGCTCCGGTGTGTAGCTGTAATATGGGCTCTCTGCCTGAACAAGCAGAAGTTTTTCCGCCAGTTCCTGCTGCAAGATCTTGGCAACCGAATCGTGTCGTTCCTTATATTCCGTTGATGCGAACATCTGACATCCTCCTGTTATGTGCTGGATTGTTTCTGAAGTTGGGCACCCGTATCTGCATCTGTCATCCACTACCGATGCATCTCCTACAATGAATTTTAGGTAGTTGCGAGTTGGTATAACCTGATCCTGTATGGCCAGTAGGAAGCCTTCCGTCTCGGGGAACATTCGTCCCGAGGTCAGCCAATTGTTCGACGCTAACTTGTCGACATGTTCCTGGTTAACCTCATTAGGGTGCCTCCCGTGCAGCGGCTTCCCTAACCACCTCTGTAGTTTATCGTTGTCGGTTCGGTGGTGATTTTGAAGCTCGTGTTCCGTCAGACGTAGCGGTGTTGAGACGTCTGCTCCGCATATAGCCCTATGTAGTGTGGAGCTGTTGGCCTGCCTGTAGAAATAATTACGCAGATTTAATATTTGTTGGTCCAATTGCTTGCAGAGATCTGCCAATCCTCTTCCTCCTAGTTGACGTGGCAGAGTTGTTCTTTCTACGGCGCTACGGGGATGATGTTTATGAGCTTTTGTCAGTAGTGTCCTAACTTTTCGTTGCAGGTTGTTGATGTCCGTGTTGGTCCAATTCACTATTCCGAACGAATAGCTGAGTACAGAGCACGCATACGTGTTCAGGGCCTTAAACAAATTCCTGCTGTTAAGATGAGTTCGCACTACTTGTCTTACTCTCTTGATGAATTCATTCGTTAAATCAGTCTTCATTGTTCGATGGTCTATCCTTTGAGCTTGTTTCATCCCGAGATACTTGTATGTATCTCCCATGCTCATTGCTTCGATCTCCTGGCCGTCCTGCATCTCGTGTGCGCCCTGTTCGAGCCTTCCCCGGACAATGTTAAGCGTGCGGCACTTGTCCAGTCCAAACTGCATTCCGATGTCCCTGGAGAACTCCTCTACAATTTTAAGCATTTGCGTTAGTTGGTTTTTGGTTGCGGCCATCAGTTTTAAATCATCCATCTATAATAGGTGATTCAACTTGATCGCTTCTGCGTTGTTGCTTTTGATAGCGAAGCCGTATTTTGTAGAGTTCAACCAATGTGATAGAGGGTTCATCGCCATGCAGAACCACAGTGGACTGAGTGAATCTCCTTGGAAAATCCCTCTTCGGATGTTGATTGTCTCGGTCTCGATGTTACTGTTTGCTGTTCTGAGTTGTATCTTAGTGCGCCAGGTTGTCATAACGTGTTCTAAAAAGGAAACTGTATGATGATCTATTTTATACAGCTTTAAGATACCTGTGAGCCAGTCGTGAGGTACGGAATCAAATGCTTTTTTGTAGTCCACATAAGCCATGTGGAGGTTTCGTTGCTTGGAATGAGCCTGGTTGCAGATGACAGAGTCTATGATGAGTTGCTCTTTGCATCCCATTGCGCCCTTCGAGCAGCCCTTTTGCTGCATTGCAATGATGTTGTTCCGCTCGCAGTGAGCATATATTCGCTGCGTAAGGCAAGAGGTGATTATCTTGTACAGCGTAGGCAAGCAGGTTATTGGGCGGTACTTGGCAGGGTTATCCGTATTCCGCTGGTCTTTTGGTAACAGGTAGGTTGCACCCTGTGTAAGAAACAATGGCATTTTCAGAGGATCGAGCAAGACTTCATTAATTAAGGTAGTTATTTGTTCATGCGTGCACCACAACTTCTTAATCCAATAATTTTGGAGATGATCTGGACCTGGTGCCTTCCAGTTGTGGGAATTCTTGATGACATCGGAGACCTCAGCGGTTGTGAATTGCTCGTGTTGCATCTGGCTATAGTTCCGGCCCATCTCGCGTTCTTCGCTGATCCAGCTTGCACTGACATTGTATGGACCTGGGGTGGCAAGTTGATTTCTCCAGAAACCGTCGACCTGTTCTCTGCTAGGATAACTCGCATTTGTGGCATCGGCGCTAGAATTAAAAGCACGGTAGAAACCCTTTTCTGATCGTTCAAAGAGTTTGTTGTCTCGTTTCCTGTTGTTACTAGCCTTGTATCTCCTCAGACGCCCTGCGAAAACAGAAAGTTTTTGTTTTAATGTGTCAAGACATTGTTGAGCAGTGATGTTCGCGGGGTCATGCCGAGAATGCATTTGGGTGCGGCTCATTATTGCCTGCACCGCCCTCTGGATCCTTCTAGTTTAGTTTTATATTCAAGTTCAAGAAGAGAAGGTCATCATCTTTTAGACACCATTTTTAAAAATTAGGCTATTTATTATTGTTATTATGTTAGTTTCCCTTGTTATTAACACCAAAAACTAACCTAATTATTTTTCAGAGGCAAAGTTGTTAGACAAAATCTCACTATATTATTAGCCACCCTTTACAATAATCTATGGAGATTTCCACACACGTCGCTTTAGCAGCTTCCGTGGAGATGTTCGTACAAGCTCTAAATCCAGGGAATGTTCTGACTGAAGCTGCAAATGTGCTGTTGGCTCCTGCCTGGACTTCATTTGTTGCTTCCCAAACCTTGATTTGGTTAATGTTACGCCGTAGATACTGATGATTGCCAAATAGCATAAAGAAGGTGTATGCGGTTACTAATGTTTTTTGTTGTTTTTTTTTTGAGTGATTACCCATTATCGCTTTTTCTTCAATTCTTTTACACTAACTAATCTTACGTCCTTATTGTCATTGTATCTTGGGTTATGGGAATTTCTACGTAGGTCGCTTTAGCAGCCTCCGTGGCGATGTTAGTACAAGCCTCAAATTCAGGGGATGTGCTCACTGAAGCTGCAAATGTGCTATTGGCTCCTGTTTGGACTTCGTTTGTTACGCCGTACTTACGATTGCCAACTAGCATGAAAAACGTGTATGTGGTTACTAATGCTTTTTGTTGTTTTTAGTGATTGTCCATTATCGCTTTTTCTTGTAAACACTTTTACACTTACGAATCTTACATCCTTACTGTCATTGTATGTTAGATTATGGGAATTTCCACGCAGGTCGTTTCAGCGGTTTCCGAGGCGATGTTAGTACAGGGTGGCCCATCCAAGCGGAAAAAGTGTGCTACGTGGAGACACGTTAACATAAAATCGTTATTCAAAAAAATGAGATTGTAGTAAAAATTAAGGGGAATTCGAGGGTGTACCCTAATTTTGTATACGTGGGTCAGTAAAAAAGTTATCGCGAAAAAACATTTTTTGCAAAATAAAAAAATATATTTTTTTACCTACACATCCAATAGAGAACCTTTAAGTAGTATTACCGAATATTCAGTTTTTTAATATAACTTCCAGTTATAGCGGAAATGAAAGTGGTTTTCTCTATTTTACAACTTACACATTTCTCTCAACCATCACAGGATTCCTTTTTTAATTCTGAATCCAACGATATATAATTTGACCTATTTATCTCCAACCGTTTCCGAGATATTTATCAGAGAAGCTCCATCAAACTAGATACATGGTCGCATGGTCGGTGTCTGATGTTCGATCTGAGTAGGCCAAACAATAAAACCAAATTTATGACAAATCAAGTCAGCCATGATAATAAAACTGACAATCGAGTAGGCTGTCAATTCAATATTTCTATTTACGTGTCAGATTAGTCTAAAATTTTGTTGCTGAAGCTGTTAGTAGTTGCAGTTTAAAAAATGTTTTTGAAAGAAGAATGCTGTGATATTTTAGAGATCTTCATCAAAAATGATAAAAGATACGTAGACACTTTGAGGGAGTATTCTCGTAAATATCCAAATAGAAATGTTCCGAGTGCTTCATTTATATGTAAGCTGTATCGAAGATTCAGATCGACAGGAAGTGTGATTAGCAAGAGAAAAAAAAAGGGTTTAGAATTAGTGAGGACGAGAGAGAACGAATTTTAAATTATTTCAGAAGAAATAACGAAAAATCTCAGAGAGATGCAACGAGAGACTTACAAATTCCCCGGTCTACAATACAAAGGGTAATGAAATTAAGCGAATTTAAAGCCTTCAAAATATTACCTGTTCAAAGGCTATTCCCTGGAGATGCTGCAAGAAGACTGGAATATTGTCAAACAATGTTAAACTTTTATTTTGCAAGAGGTCGAGCTGGATTTTTTAAACAAATTATTTGGTCCGATGAAGCTACATTTACAACGGCGGGAATATACAACCGGAATAAATTAAAAGTAAAAAAATGTTTTTAAAAAAAGCTTTTATTTAAATGCGCTAAAAAGAATAAAATAATCTTTTCTTTTAAAACTTTTACTATCAACTTATAACGTCATTCCACAATTTATATGATATAAAAGCTTGTAGCGAGATTTAAGTAGTGGTATTTACTTAGTTTGAAAACTTAAATCTCGCGACAAGCTTTTATATCATATAAATTGTGGAATGACGTTATAAGTTGATAGTAAAAGTTTTAAAAGAAAAGATTATTTTATTCTTCTTAGCGCATTTAAATAAAAGCTTTTTTTAAAAATATTTTTTTACTTTTAATTTATTTTGTAATTTTTAGTTTGGCCAGGTGTCTGAGTCTATTCATCTCAGTTAACGCATCATTGTTGCAAGGTCGTTTGCCGGTTAGTTTAGAACAGTCTAGCTCTTCAATGAGGAGACCTTCTAATGACCATCTTGGGTGTTCCGCCATGTTGGATTTAGAATGACGTCACACATATAATCATGCATTGTCATCCAAATTAAACGTGTGTACAAAATTTCAGCTCGATCGGTTGAAATTTAACTAGTCCGCCATCTTGAGTGTTCCGCCATGTTGGATTTAGAATGACGTCACACATATAATCATGCATTGACATCCAAATTAAACGTGTGTACAAAATTTCAGCTCGATCGGTTGAAATTTAACTAGTCCGCCATCTTGAGTGTTCCGCCATGTTGGATTTAGAATGACGTCACACATATAATCATGCATTGTCATCCAAATTAAACGTGTGTACAAAATTTCAGCTCGATCGGTTGAAATTTAACTAGTCCGCCATCTTGGATGATCCGCCATGTTGGATTTAGAATGACGTCACACATATAATCATGCATTGTCATCCAAATTAAACGTGTGTACAAAATTTCAGCTCGATCGGTTGAAGATATCTGCTTCAAAATTGAGTTGCAAGATTCCACCCGAACAAATTACATACATACATACATACATACATACATTGCAAGTTAAATAAAAGCTTTTAATTTTAAAAATAGTATATTTTGGTCTGTTGACAATCCACGGGCATTTCGTGAAGTTGTGAAATCCGGCAGAAATTCGGTGGGTGTTTGGTGCGGAATTGTGGGAAATTTTATAATGGGCCCTCTATTTCATTCAGGAAGTATGACAGGTAGGAAATACCTACATTTAATCCAGAACGAATTGGAACAATACTTTGACCAGTTGCCATTAATTTTTCTTAACCAACTCCAAGAAATACAATTAATATGGCAGCAAGATGGCGCTTCCTTTCATAACTGTGGGCCCATAACGGAATTTTACCGCCCCGATAATATTGAGGAGATTAAAAGACGAGTAAAATTAGAAATTGATAGTTTAAACAATCGTCCCTTAATCTTTGAAAATGTCCGAATAAATTTCTTAAAAAGACTTAGGTTATGTGTAAATAATAATGGAAACTATTTTGAACATTTAATGTAAATGAACTTCTAAATAATTTTTATTAACTAATCGTATTGTTGTTGTTATAATAAATATGACAGTAGTAAAAATAATAAATGTTTCATAATTTCCACGAGATTTTTAATTAAGTTGAATGCAGTTGAATGGCTATAGCCACTTTAACATTCAGCCTACTCGCTTGTCAGTTTTATTATCATGGCTAACTTGATTTGTCATAAATTTGGCTTTATTGTTTGGCCTACTCAGATCGAACATCAGACACCGACCATGAGACCATGTATCTAGTTTGATGGAGCTTCTCTGATAAATATCTCGGAAACGGTTGGAGATAAATAGGTCAAATTATATATCGTTGGATTCAGAATTAAAAAAGGAATCTGGTGATGGTTAAGAGAAACGTGTAAGTTGTAAAATAGAGAAAACCACTTTCATTTCCGCTATAACCGGAAGTTATATTAAAAAACTGAATATTCGGGAATACTACTTAAAGGTTCTATAATGGATGTGTAGGTAAAAAATATATTTTTTTATTTTGCAAAAAATGTTTTTTAGCGATAACTTTTTTACCGACCCCCGTATACAAAATTAGGGTACACCCTCGAATTCCCCTTAATTTTTACTACAACCTCATTTTTTGAATGACGATTTTATGTTAACCTGTCTCCACGTAGCACACTTTTTCCGCTTGGATGGGCCACCCTGTACAAGCCCCAAATTCAGGGGATGAGCTGACTGAAGCTGCAATGTACTGTTGGCTCCTGCCTGGACTTCGTTTGTTGCTTTCCAAATCATACCTATCTTTTTTTATTGGGTTAATGTTACACCGTACTGATGATTTCCAAATAACCTGAAACACGTGTATGCGGTTATTAACCCGTAACCGGTGACGTGTAGTCTGAGAGACTCCGCAAGAAAAAAAAGTTGCAATAACTAGAAAACGGGTCAATTGGCAACGGCGCGTCGCCGAGTACCTTCCTAGGAGTGGATGTAGTCTGCCTAAACGTTACTAGCTGCAGTGTTCGTTTAGCCGTCTTGACGTACAGAGCGCGTCGGAGTCTGGCAGACTAATTTTCATGTGATGTGGTTTCTTTCATGATTGACATTTTAGTTTTGTTTTTTCTAAAAAGAAGTTGTTCTTTGATTAGTTTAACGGGATCTCAATGTTTATTTCTCTTATTGTTTTTGATTATTTGATATTAAAAAAATCATTACCTATGTTTAGATTTTTTTTCAATGCCTTTTTCTGACAGTACACTATATCACGGATGCATCTGTTACTATTTTTTATCAAAATATCGCCGGATAGATTCAAAAATAAGTAAGACAGACCTTACCATTTGCTGTTTATATTAGAAAAGAACCAGGCTTGATATTATGTCAAGTTTTTTACAGGAGTATGTGAGACTCCACGTCACTGTCTATGACACAAATTGGGGTCGTCACCGGTTACGGGTTAAATGTTGTTGTTATGAGTGATTGCGCATTATCGCTTTTTTTTTGTAAATACTTTTACACTCACTAATCTTACATGCCAATACCTATACAATGACAATAATTGTATATTGGGTTATGGAGGTTTCCACTCAGGTGGCTTTAGCAGCATCCTTGGCGATGTTACAAGCCCCAAATCCAGAGGATGTGCTGTCTGAAACGGCAAATGTGCTGTTGGCTCCTGCCCGGACTTCATTTGTTGCTTCCCAAACCATCTATCTTTTTTTATTTGCTTGTTACACCGTACTGATGATTGCCAAATAGCGTGAAACACGTGTATGCGGTTACTAAATTTTTTGTTGTTGTTTGGAGTGATTGCCCATTATAACTTTTTCTTTTAAATAATCTTTGTATTCAGGATAAGAAGAATTAAAAAATGATTACAGTTAACACCAAGATCAACGATAAAGAATCTTCTATAATATAGAACCTATAGGTAATGCTTATTAGTTTTGATTTGCTGTAGATTAGCAACCATGAACGTTAAACCTTGAGTAGTGATTCCATTGGCACGTTTTTTTTGTCGATTTTCCACAAAAACCCTTGGCGACGAGTTTGAAACAGCTTGTACAGGGTGATCCAAACTCGACGCCCCAGGCCTACAGCGGGAACACGAACACTCAGAATAAAATTTAGAAAAGGGGTTCTTAAATGGGACCTACTAAGGTCCAATTTTGACGGAAAATTAGCTTTTTTGATGTTTGGGAAAATGGCCGCTGTGACGTCATCGTTATTATTTTCCCAGAAATATACCAGTTTTTCTCTATATATTGAAAGTCCTTATCATTCTCAACAACTTTTATAGAAAGAAATTTTCTGTATCTTGTGTCGTTCTAAATCTACAGGGTCAAATATGTAAAAAAACATGGAAATTTTTCTAATAATTTTTCGAAATCTAGATTGCTGTGGAAACAATTGATAGTCAGACATTATTTAAGGGTATGTTAGGGTGTCTTGCGCACCCTTAAATTTATTCAACAAGTTAGTAAGTACAGACCTCGGAGCGCCACCAACTTGAGGGGTGCCAAATTGTCGCCGCGCTGAAACCGCGGCAGGCTTATAAACGCCTACGCGCCATACTCCATTTGTTAATAGATTGCTTTTTCCCACGAACCAAGTTTCAAACTCCTAAATTGATGAAAATAACAAATGGGCTAATTCCTCTATTATCTTAAAATTAATGAAGTAGTCCATTTGTAGAAAAAAAAACAAATTTAAAACTTTTGGGAAATAAAATTACCGCCCAAATATACAGTGTGAACTTCAAACCAGACCACTGGCATAAAATTTGCATTTATCATCCGATTTTGATCTAGTTCTTTTTAAGGCGATAAGGCATCAAAAACTGTACTTTAGAGCAAAACGTCACATTTTATTTTTAATTTTAAGCGAGGCCTACTGAGACATATTTTTTGGGTCAAAATTTGCTAAATCATATATTATATTAAAATCTCTCTTTAACTAGACACCAGAAATGTCATTTTATAAATTTACTTAGCCAAAGTTGACGGCACTTAGACCCGGGGCACATTAAGCCACTTTGCATATTCACAGATTATGTCACATATTTATTTACATTTAAATCAAAATGAAAGAGAATTCTTTGCTACATATATTTAATATCTACATAACAGAAAATGTAAAGGATACTGGTATTAAAACAAAATAATGGCAATGTCATAACCAAACATCAAATTTTCTGAGTACGGCTCTGTAGTCACCTGTCATTCTAGGAGCCTTCAGAAATTCTAGGGATATGAAACATAAATCTAGTGTTCAGATAAAAAGAGATTTTAGTATAGAAATTGGATTTGCTTTGCAATTTCCTGTCTGAAGTTTATTAAGAAGAGGTTATTTCAAAATTGATCGAAAATATTAAGTCGGAATTTGATAAAAAAATATTCAAACCAATGACGATTTAAAAAATAAAAAGAAGCAAGAGCACGTGGTGTTCCCAAGCGGTCACCCATCCAAGTACTAACCACGCCCTACGTTGCTTGGCTTTAGCGATCGGACGGGAGCTGGTACATTACAACGTGGTATATGGCCGTTGCCATAGAAATATCGCCACTTCTACAAACAGAATTCGACAGGACCATTCAACAAACATTGTTATTAGAAATTGGATTTGCTTTAAAATTTCCTCTCAGAAGTGTATTAAGAAGAGTTTAATTTAAAAAATTTCGAAAATAAGAAGTTGGAATTTGGTAAAAAAATATACAAACCTGTGGCGATTTAAAAAACAAAAAAAAAATTACGACAAGTTTTTGCAAATCAAAAAACTTGTCGCGCGAAGTGTAAAGAAAATACATACTTTGCCATGTACTTGCTTATCAACCAATCACTGTCCGATAAAATTAAATGATAGGTAGATACATACTTTTATGAACATTTCGCGCGACAAGCTTTTTGATTTGCAAAAACTTGTCGCAATTTGGAATTGAATAATTATCTTAAGGAAAACCTAAACTTATTTTATTCGTTTTAGTACATGACTTAAATAAAAGCTTGTTTCTAAAAAGGTTTTTTTTATTTTATTTTGGGCTTTCTAGTACCTACCTATTTGATTCCCATGTCTGAAGGGTGGTAAAGAAATTTAGTCCGCCGTCTTCGGGCGTCCGCCATATTGGATTTCGTATGAAGTCATTTACCTTATTGCTTCAAGCCCTTTCATTTGATACCCACATTAAGGGGTTTGAAAAGAAAATGTAATGCGCCATCTTGGAATGGCGGTCATATTGAATTTAGTGTGATGTCACTAACTTTATTGTTTTCTACTCTTCAAACCGTTTCATTTGATACACACATTAAGGGGGTTGAAAAGAAAATGTAATCCGCCATCTTGGAGCGGCGGCCATATTGAATTTAGTGTTGTCATTAACTTTATCGTTTTCTTCGCTTCAGGCCCTTTCATTTGATACCTATATTAAAGGGGTTGAAAAGAAAATGTAGTCTGCCATCTTGGAGCGGCGGCCATATTGAATTTAGTGTGATGTCACTAACTTTATCCTTTTCTACTTTTCAACTTTCCAACGCTGTTTTCAGAAAGAAAATCGAACATCGCGTCGGCGCACTCGGCCTTGTGTAAACAAACGTTTCTCCCTTGTCCTCTCCCGCTCCCTCGGCCCGCCGTCATCGGAGTACGGCGATCGATATCTTATTTAATAAGAAAATAAGCTTATAGACCGGGAGATAGTGACAGATTTTTGGACGTGATTTTAGTCAGTATGGTATGAATCAGAGAGTCATCCTGGGTTCTTCATGTGAAAAACTGAGTTTTCAATTATTCGAAAAATATGCGTTTTGATATGATTTTATACAGGCGGCCATGTGTTTTATAATGAAGTTCAAAATAGAAAATTCCTCGGAAAACCATAGGCATACCGTTAGCGTGGGTCCAAAGGGCTATTATTGCCATGTGAACTTGTATTTTAATAATTAATTTTTCCACGTTTCTAAACAGGCTGTCAATGAGAAATATGCAAGTTCTTGTTATGAAACTGCTGAAAAAAAGATGGCATACCGTTTGCGCATATCCAAGTACACTTTACATCGAATAAATCGTTTAAATTATTAAATAACATTAAATTTAAACAGTACTTGGACAAGCGCAAAAGGTATGCCATCCTTTTTTCAGCATTTTCATAACAAGCACTTGCATACTTCTCCTTGTCAGCGTGTTCAGAAACGTGGAAAAACTAATTATTAAAATACAAGTTCACGTGACAATAATAGCCCTTTGGACCCACGCTAACGGTATGCCTATGGTTTTCCGAGGAATTTTCTATTTTGAACTTAGTTTTTCATATGAAGAACCCAGGATGACTCTCTGATTCATACCTTATTATTGTGAGAATATGTGCCACATAATGCCCTTTGCAAGGCATACTGAGTAAAATCACGTCCAAAAATCTGTCACTATCTCCCGGTCTATATGTAGCTGAGAGCGATTCGAGGCTGATTTACGACCAGTCGCAAAAAATTGTTGTTTTCTCCGAGAGAACAAAGAAGTGAGCCGACTTATAGTATTTTCTAGACTTTGATTCTACGCTTCATTCCGATTACAACTATATATATATTAATATGTTTATATAACTTTTGTCGTAGAAAATTACATTTTAAAACAAGATTACGCAAAAACTAAGGTGGCCATGAAACTAGAACTAACACATTTAAGAATATTTTTGATTTCTTCCAAGAGAAAAAAAAACATAAAAACACAACATAAAAGCATATAAATTTTACTGCACAAACAAAATATATAGCAAAGTATAACAATAACAATATTTTTCATAAGAACTGTTCGAATTGTAATCCGTTCACTTGGAGGCATGAGCGATATCTCTTATTCAAATTACTTTTTACTATTATATCTAATGCTATTTAAAAAATGTATCCGTTGTTACAAAGATATAATATTAACAAGTATTAATAATTTGAAAAAGGGATATCGCTCATGCCTCCAAGTGAATGGATTACAATTCGAACAGTTCTTATAAAAAATGTTCTTATTGTTATACTTTGTATTTTCTTTGCGTAGTAAAATTTATATGATTTTCTGATGTTTTTATGATTTTTTCTCTTGGAACAAATCAAAAATATTCTTAAATGTGTTAGTTCTAGTTTCACGGCCACCTTAGTTTTTGTGTAGGTAATCCTGTTTTACAATGCAATTTTCTACGATAAAAGTTATATAAAACATTAAATATATAATCGGAATGAAGCATAGAATCTAAAAACTCAATAACATACAGGGTGTTCCATTTAAAAAAGCACAAGTTAAGTCTCTATCTTGAAAACGCGACGTGCAATCTTCTTTATGAAAACAGCGTTGGAAAGTTGGGAAAATTTTCTACAACTTTAATATAAAACACTTTTTCCTCTGGTCAAAACTAAGAAAGTTAAGGGGTCGTGAACACAATGTACATCACAGAAAATGTAAAAGATACTGACATTAAAAGAATACTTAATACCAATAATATCCTAACCAAACATCAAATTTTCTGAGTACGGCTCTGTCGTTACCTGTCACTCTAGGGGCCTTCAGAAATTCTAGGGATTTGCAACATAAATCTAGTGTTAAGTTAAGGAGAGATTTTAGTATAGGCATATTTTTATAAAAATTCTGACTACGCCACTGAATTGGACATCCCTTAAAATCAATTTGTACCAATTGTTAAAAATATCGAACAACAAAAATTCCAGAAATAAATGAATTTCCCCATTTAACTACCTATTTTACCTGCCTACTCGCTTAAATCAACTTGCATGTAGCAATCAAAGATTTAGGAGCGTGACGTCACGACCCTAGAAAATTCTCCACGATTGTTATTGTGGGTTGCCTACCCTTTAGCACCTGATTGAATCAGCGCATATAAAACAACCAGCAGTAATTCTCCCCATGGCGGGAAAATTCTGCGCACCTGTTCGCGCAGCCACCATTTGGGAATAGATTCTGTCAAATGGATGCAGTGTCAGGGCGATTGGGCAGTTTTTTTTTGGCTGTATGAGAGATATTACAGTGCCGTGGAGTGTGCTTTTTTGTAAATTGTGCTTTGTGCTAGTATCTTTAAATAAAGAATCCCAGGAAGGAGTCAAAGCTCTATGTGTATTAAAATTCCAAACTAATTTCTGTTGCTTGTGCTTACCACACATCTGTATTTCTGAATTGATTTTCCCGAATACACCTACGACTTCTATTCCCCCAATATGGATCAAGGTCATTGAATTTGCGGATGATTTCTCAAGAGTAAGTTATACTGCTGGTTGTTTTATATGCTGATTGAACGGTCTTTCAACCTAGCCCAAAGAAAGATAGAAGCAGAAGAAGAAGAAGATATCTTATTCTGTTGTTTTATGTGTAGTTGAAAGTTGAACTCTATCCTAACCTAACTTTCAACAAAATATTTATCATAAGCAACGCCCAATTTTAGAAATGTACTTCTCGAATAATAAAAATTGGGCGCTTAAAACAGTCGGGAATGAAATGTATTAGGTATACCCAGCTATGTTGCGATGGCACCTAGTAAACACTATATTAGCTTAATTTGGTCTGGCAGTTTTTGCAAAGAACACTATCATTATGATGGTTATGCATAACTTGTAAATAATACACCCCAAAAATTATTGTGGAAGGTTTCTTCAAATTTATTGATGGAAATTTCTCGTATTAATATGATATTGCATTGCGGAGGCGAGCTTGGAGACAAGACAAAAATGTGCATCATCTGCAAAATGTTGGCATAGTGAAATACCTACATGAAATTACACGCATTTTTAAAACGTCGGACTGATAGGTATGAATAGGTACTATACTGCGAAACAATCAAAACTACCGCTTAGTGGTCGACGGAATAGGGGATTTTTATTAGAAATACCTGAGCATAAAATATTTACTGACGTAAGTAAGTTTACTGAAAATGTACCTAAGCTTCTACATAAAATCTTAATCATTTTAGGTGGCGTCAGTTTTTGGAATCACCTACCGATGCTTAAAGGCGAGACGAATTGTGTAATTACCTATATAATTACCATTTTTTATTCGCAGGAAAAATTTTACGAATTGTACAAAACTATGACCACCATCGCTCTGCAGGTGTAGAAACCAGAAGGTTTTTTTACAATTTTAAAAGTGATGTTGTAGGTGTATGAGGAAAACGGTTGACATTAATAATAAAAACAGTTATGTCAGAAATGTAACTTCACACACCGGCAAATTTAGAGGAACGATGAAAATATTTGCATTTTTTTTGTTTCTATTTGTTTTTTTTTCTTTTGTCATGGATTAACGCGGCTAGAAAATACAAAATAAACGTCAAGTGTAGGGACAAATGCATGGCTGTTTAGACCTAGATAGCATATAAAACAACTAAAAAAATATCTTTAATTTCTAACAATTTATCTCCCTTTCTTTAAATTTGCCGGTGTTTATTATTTGCCTTTCATTTAGTCCCCTTACAATTCAATTTAAAAAATACGAGTATAATATATAAATACAGGGTCTGAGTAATATACAAGGTTTGCAATAATTTTATTTTTAAAACCAAAATAAAATGAACCCAGCAAATAGATTATCGCTTCGACAGAATTTATTAAAACTTATCACATATTTTCTAAAACGAAAGTTTATCTTAATATTCTTTTTATCAATGAATATTTTGTATGGAAGAAAATATTTCAATTTGGGTTTATTGTTTATTTTTTTGGATACACAGCAGTTTTTAGTAAGAGAATAGCTATTTCTATTATCAGGGAGGAAAGTGTATTGTTCCCTCCCGTGTTTTGTTTCAGGGAGTTAAATACATCTTTCGGATAGGATGGAGAGGGTCTAAAACGCTATTTTCGAAAGGGGTCGCTATTTATTCTGTGCTTATAGTAGTTACTGTGACAACAGGAAGAAAAATACTTCCCTCCCTAGGGAGGGAAATACATACTTTTGGATAGGTTGCAGAGATTCGAAAGTGCCATTTTCGGAAGAACTCCTAGAAAATATAACTTAAACAAATAAAAAAAATAGTGTAAAAATTACATGAGGGTTTACCAGACACATGGGTCTCGTAGTGCTAGAATTTACTAGGTACCTACCAGTCAGGGGTGTGTGCGGTAACCTAAAAATTTCCATAGCACTGGAAACCACTACCACAGTGGACGTGTTAATATATAGACTTAAAATTTGGTTTAATATGTAATCATGAATTGCTTTTGGACAAATTTGCTCTACGCGGGGTGAAAATGAGATGAAAATAATAATGTAACAGTATTTAATTTGTAGCCAAGAACAGTAGTACCTACATAATCGTTACTAGAGAGCATTTTCTACAATTTTCTAAAATGGGGGTGGTTGTGAGGGGTACGGGTGAATTTGAAAATACTTAGCAAGCGATATGTCGTTTTCTGTATTTTAGGAGGCAACGAATTCAGTTTTAGCATTCTTTCTAAAATTCTAAAAAGTGAAAATATATTAATATATTCCAGGATTTGTGTGCAGTGTTGAAGTTTTTTGAAATAATCGATTTAAAAAGTGATGTGGAAGTAGAGATTCCATTGGCAGCGGTTTTTTGAAATTCGTCGGCTTGTTTGATAATTTTCTCATTGGATAAGTAGGCATAGACTGAAGTAGATGAATGTCATATTCTATTATAGTAGATGGGGCGAAGGTCAAAGGTTGGCGAACTCGGGCACCTTCGGTCGCGTCGGAGAAAGTCGGGCGGTCTCGCGAAGGTCGCGGCTGGGGCGAATGTAAGCGATCGGCGAACTCGGGCATGTTCGGTCGCGTCGGGGGTCTCGGGAAGTCGCGGCGGACCACGTGTTAGCCCCCATAAGAAATACATGGGGAAAGTGGCCTCGTATTGGCATAGCCTATCTACTTATTCAACCTCACTTATATCTTTGACCTAGTCATATAAGCGAGAGGTGTAGTATATATAATATAGGTACATTTTGTTATTACCGGTACAGAGTAATACTGAAACAAATAGCGGGTACTTTATACCCGGTACCGGTACTTCGGTATTCGGTAGGTATAGGTTGTTTGACAGAGCTTAGGCGAGTAGGTAAAATTCTATCGTGTCCATATTTTACCCTACCGGTACCAAGTCAAATACCGAGATCGGATCGGCGGCAACCGCAATGGTACAAAACAAATTTAATAATACCGATCTACTGGTTACTTTTTTTAACAGTTACCCGGTACCGAGTACATTTTCGAGTAACGGGTATTTAATACCGGGTAGTTACAATATTGACATCACTAATAGTAGATGAGCTTGCTCTCGTACGTGTACATACATTGTCATAAGGACTCCTGCATGAAATAAAGTTTATGCGGTCGGCTATAATACTTATATGAATATCAAGCAAAAATTTAAGGTAACATAAGCTACGTCGGCAGAAGCAAATCACAAAAGATGGGTCTAGCTTTGCCTGTGCTTCACCTCAACATGTTGGAACCTCCTTTCTGGGTCTGTGAACCCACTAAAGAAGGAAATAGAAGACGTCGGGAGCATTGTATACAATCAAGTTAAGTTAGGTACAGTAAAAGCAATAACCCATCACCATCGCGCAATTACCTGTTCGCCGCGTGAATACTCAAAACCTAAGTAAAAGCCAAAACTGCCAGAAAATTAAAGAAATTCTCAGAAAAGCAAACAAAACAAAACTAACCCATTTTCTTTTGCGGATACCACAGAGAAGACCAGAATACAGAGAGTTCACCTTGTTAAATAACTTTAAACGGTAATTAATCCATTGTAGGTCACTGTGGATCTTCTTTCTCAGTTTTAAATTAATCTAGATATATTAATAGTTTCTCTGAACTATCTTATCTGGTGTGTGAACAATTTCGTAAAAGTTGGGA
This sequence comes from Pseudeuparius sepicola, assembly GCA_963920635.1. NCBI lineage: Eukaryota > Metazoa > Arthropoda > Insecta > Coleoptera > Anthribidae > Pseudeuparius > Pseudeuparius sepicola. The sequence goes on from OY987305.1 coordinate 29,664,997, forward strand.
TCCATTTAACGTATTTGACAAGTAGACTCTCTGTATTCTGGTCTTCTCTGTGCGGATACCTCGATCGATCTCTAGAGACTTTACTTTTACTTGATCGGCGCGGCGCGCCAAATTCGACTCCCTCCCCGACGCGTACCAAATCGGAAAATGGCTCAAACGGCGGAACGGCTTTTCCGCTTCTGGCGCTCTTCAATAGCGACGTGGCACTTATTTTTTTGCGGCCCCAGGCGAAATTTGGACTTAAAATATCGAAAACTGCGCTCGCTAGCCGTGACCAAAGGAAAGCGATACATACATACTACATTTTTTGAGAATCGCGTGCGACTATAAACACCTAGAATGTCCGGCAGGACCGGACTAGGCGTTTATAACAAGCACATTTCAGAAATATTCCAGTCGAATAAATTTAAAGGTGCTCAAGGCACCCTAACATACTCTTAAATAATTTCTGACTATCAATTGTTTCCATGGCTAGCTAGATTTCGGAAAATGATTAGAAAAAATTCCATGTTTTTTTACATATTTGACCCTGTATATTTTGAACAATAAAAGATACAGAAAATCTTACCCTACAAAAGTTATTGAGAATGATAAGTTTCAATATATAGAGAAAAACTGGTGTGTTTCTGGGAAAATAATATCGACGACGTCACAGCGGCTATTTTCCCAAACATCCAAAAAGCTAATTTTCGGTCAAAATTTAAGAACCCCTTTTCGAAATTTTATTTTAAATTTTCGTGTTCCCGCTGTAGGCCTGAGGCGTCGAGTTTGGATCACCCTGTACAAGTGAACACCCGTAATGCGTGTGGTATATGAAACTTACCAACCAAAAATGTATAATTTGATTACTAATAATATTTCTTAAATTTAAAATTTCTAGTTAAAATATGTTTGACCATCGTCACACATTAACCTCTCAGTTATTCGCGGATCAAGTGAATTCTTCCGTAAGAGAGTTCCGCCTAATGGATGGGGCGTCCTGCATCTGCGCATATTAATTCGTCGATTTATCAACGGAGGGTCAGCGAAAATCTATTCTTCGGTAGGAGACGCCCTTGCAATCTGTAACAGAAAGGGTGAAAATCGATCGCGTCGAAAGGGTCCCCTCGCTCCCTTCCTTTCAATGCGAGCCTCCCGAGTATTATCAAACATTCTATATATAACTGTAGTTAAAATAATTCTAGCATTATTTAGAAAACCGCTGCCAATGGAACCATTACTTTCAACTTACAGTTGGTATACCGAAAAAAAAAACTAGCGCGATGTCTTTAGAGCAAGCTAGCATTTTGTCCTGTAGGTACTTATAGATGTGCTATTTTTTCTACCACTATGAATATTTTATGATAGGTAAGTAAAAAATTTATCATCTAGACACTATAGAAGTGCCCTTTCCAACTATTTAATGTTATTTATGTTATTTTATTTAATATCACAACCATGCCGAGCCGAGCCATCGCCGACCTGGACGAAATTAAAAATTATTCAAAGATAAACTGCCGTTGTTCGCTTTTAGTATACAGTGTGTTTAACTTTGAGTAGAGAAAACTCCGTATTTTTCGAAAGATGCGCAGATTTTCAAAAAGCTTTTTTCAACAATATTGCTCGAAGAGCTCTACATTTTGGGTTTTAATTTTTTCAACTAGCCCTATTCCGTGGCCAATTGTTATTAAAAGAAAACTTGCAAAAATCACAAGATCATAGTAGGCATTTTTAAGAATAAAATGAATTGAACCATCTAATTAACCATTGTTGTGGCGAATCGTGGAGTTTGAATTTGTTCGGGAGACTTCTGGTAAACAAAACCAAAATCAATCCCCAACTTCAAAATCCAAGGGAAAAAACCTTCGATAACGTTATTAGAGAGTTAAATGGAAAGTTAAGCAAATTCGGGCGGCGTAAATGATGGAAAGCGACCCCGGACCGAAACTAGGTCCAGTTGATAGGATTCCTCAGTGGATTTGTAGAGGTCTTGCTGGCGCCAGGGTTGGCTGATGGTCCATTCGTCGTCAGCTGCTCGGTGGAGGGGTGATTCGCGGCAGAAAACCCCGTGAAGATCGCGGATATCGCGAGAGTTGATTCAAAAGCACCGCGGATGCGAGTTATGGACATCAAAATTGCCGACTTACTACAAAATGCGCCCGATTTGCAAACGCTGCAAATCGGCATATCATATTAATATTATATAAATATCCGCGGTGATAGAACCTAGTTTAATCATAATTATAATAAAATACAGCACATTTCTCTGCCCATTGTCTATTTGAATTTTTACAAATTAATAAAAGTCGTTTTTAAAAATCGTGTTTTCGAACCCGCGATCATAATTGGCGCTGCGAACAGGATCGCCGAACGGCATCTCTGGGAAAATTTTCCGGTTCGTTTCAACGGTTTGACGGCGAAAAACAACTGCTAGAATCCATCAACCCCTACAGAGTGCCGAGGAATGAAGAACATCCACAGAATATCTCTATTCCTGTGAGTAATCTTTCATTTTTCCATGAGGTCTGAGTACCCTGAAGATTCTTTAAATGCAGTTATTGATTTAGCTCTTTTTTCTACTCCCCCTTCTCAAAAAACAAAACCTGTCCCTAAATTAAGAAGACCCGCACCCCCTGCGGTTCTTGAAGAAGATTCACCTCCCTCTACATCCAACGGAATTCGTGAACGAAGTCCTATTTTAAATGAAGTACAAAACCCCCCTATATTCGCAATGCTTTCAAACACCCACATTAATAACCGTTTTAATACCTTGCCCGAATATTTCTCGGAATCAAATTTATCTTCTTTTGTAAACAGTGTGGATAATTTATTTATCTTTGTACATACTCAAAATGTTACTGAAGTTCAAAATTACTAATTGCCATGTTCTATCTAAAGTCAAAGGAGAAGCCAGAGATTTTTTAAATTTACATAAAAAGCAAAATTGGCCTGATGTTAAATTGGCCCTTTTACAAAAATATGGAGACCAAAGAACAGAAAATATTTTATTGGCGCAACTAACAACAACCGCACAAAAACGAAGCGAAACTTATAATGACTATTTTCACATAATTAATTTCTCCAACAGGTATCCCTACATGACGAACTCGAAACTGCTTTATTTAAGAAAAACTTTTTTGAACAACAAGCTCTCAGAACATCTTGTACAGGACTAAATAACCCCTACTGTGACCACCTTTCTCGTTTTGAGTTACAATCCCTGGATGAAGCTTTACAAAAATGTGTTTCGTAAGATAATCTCAAACAACAACAGTACATGTCATACCTAAAATCAACCCTTTCCCTTCTACCTTCTCTAACAGAAAACCTACTTTACAACCCAACCCTATACCTAGAAAACCTCCTCAAAATCAAAATCCTAATCAAAATTATAATCCAAGACCACCACCACCGCAATTTCAAAAACAACGTCTTTTTGGTGACATAAATAGACCATTTCTTCAACGTACCAATCTACCCACCAATCGAGAAGTTATTGGTAATCAAAACTCAAGACCGTTCCCTCAACAACAACAACAAAGTTACCCGACACCGTTTCCCCAACAACAACAAAATATCTCTAGACCCATGTCCGGCGTAGAAACTATTCGAAACACAAATAATTTGCGACTCCCTCCGACCCAAATGACTCGGAACCGTACTTTTCACAACAAAACTGACATTTCCCCTAATTACGAGCAAAATGAGGAAAATTTTCAAACAAAAGCCTCGGAACCCTCTACCAGCCAACAATAATTCAATTAAATAATATTTTCAACAAAAAGAAACTCCCATATTTTTACCTTCCCAATTCTAGCCTCAAAGTCCTTATAAACTCAGGTAGTTCAGATTCCCTTATCACTCCCCAAGCTGCAGAACTAATAGACCAATATCAACGTTATGAATACATAGAACCTTTTACTTTAATATCTATGAAAACCCCTACTAATTATAATAGAAATTTATTTTATCCCATATTTTCCGAAATCGGAATAATGCAACCACTTATAGTTCGCATTGCCGATTGGCATTCCGATTTTGACATTATTTTCAGCACAAGTGAATTAGATTCACTTGGAGCAATTATGGACTATGAAACCCGCCTTTTTAAAATAAGAAAATTAAATATGTGCATTCCTTTCGAAGTCATATACCAAGCCAATAATCGTTTACAAATTCCTGTAAACATTATTCAGGGTGACGTAATACTTCTAGCTATCATACACAATAACGAAATTATTATACCGGAATCTCTGCACAAGTCGCGAAATGTCGTCGTTTAAGTCCCCTGTATCGAAATAAATAATTTTTCTTTTGATAACCCAGTCGAAGTAGAAGCCTTTATCCATTACGAAGAATCACGACCCCCCATGTCTTCTTCCGATTTTAATGAAAACCTAATCCGTACCTAGACGAACGTTCGAAAATAATTTCTCTCTGTCATAAATTTAAAGACTTTTTTATTACGAAGATTCCGATCTAAGTTTCACTAGTTCCGTAAAACACCATATTCGGACAAAAGATGAAAACCCTATATATACTCGTTCATACAGACATCCCAAAAATATGAAAATCGAAATAAATTACCAAATTGATAAACTTTTCGAAAACAAAATCATCCGCCCATATTTCTCCCTATTCTCCACCTGAGTAACGAAAAAAGCAGATGCCTCCGGCAAGAAAAGATTTCGTATGGTAATTGATTACCGAAAACTTAACGAAAAAAATTGATTATCGAAAACTTAACGAAAACCTCTCTCAAGGCTTTCACCAGATAGAAATCCATCCAGATTCTCTCGAAAAACAGCTTTTACCGTCCCAAATGGCCATTACGAGTACCTAAGAATGCCCTTTGGGCTCAAAAATTCTCTGGCATCATTACAGAGAATGATGGACGAAGTACTCCGGGAGTTTATTCATAAATTTTGTTTTGTTTACATGGAAGATATCATATTTTTTTCAAAATCCCTACAAGACCATTTAATTCACATCAAACAAATTTTCACAAGACTTATGTAAATACGTGAATAAACAACACAACATAACATAAACTCAAATTTCAGTCATTTCAATTAGTCCTCCATTTTCTAATGCAAATTGGTACGTTTGGGTTTCCAACAACGTTGAATAAAAATCTAGCATTAATTTTTCTCAAAAAAGTCCCTAATAGTACTTCTCGAAATTTCAGCACTAAAACTTCGTCTCAGTGGGCCATGAATGTAATGCACGAGGCACCTGAATTATGCATTTAATGCCATTATTGAAGCTCTATCCAACAAAAAAAATGTTTATGAAATCGTGCTAAAAATAAAAATTTTACAGGGGTGGTCACTAATTAAGTGGGACACTAAAAATTTTGAGACACTCTGTAGAGCTATGGTAATTCAAATTGGTACGTTTGGGTTTCGAACAACGCTGAATAAGAATCTGGCATTGATTTTCCTCTAAAAAAATCCCTAATAGTACTTTTCGAAATTTCAGCACTAAAACATCGTCTCAGTGGGCCATGAATTTAAGGCACGAGGTACTTAAATTATACATTTAATGCCATTTTTGAAGCTCTATCCAACAAAAAAAAGTTTATATAAATCGAGCCATAAATAAAAATTTTACAGGGGTGGTCAGTCCTTAAGTGGGACACACTGTATATATATTGTTGTTCCTCATTAGGCTTCAAAAACGTTAAAGTTAAAAGGATGGAATTCCAGTTCTCTTGAATGAATTTACCGCATTTGAAGGAGTATCGGCCTTTAAGTATGCATTGTTAAAGAGCTTTGTAACTTGAAAATGAATAATGGCTCGCCCCGAGTTTTCTTTTAGCCATTTCTGAATTTCTGAATTATAATATGTTTGAACACGTGCAAAAAAACACATCTAAAGGTTGTACTCAATGAGAGCAGTGGGCTGGGAGGCAACATAAAACAATTCCTTTACTCTTGGTAAATGACACACTACTTGTAGTTGCTCCATCCATCAATTCGACTTTAAAGCGTTTTCGTGGATAAAAACACATCTGCAGGGATAAATGTCCCTATCGTATTCATACAACACACAGCTGTGTAATGAAATCCACGTTCGGCACTACTTACAACACCAATTTGCTTACGTCCTTTAGTTGCAAGAATTCTGCTTTGGTGGCCACACTACTCATACCCGTTTCATCTACATTAAAGATATTTTCGGGTGGAAATTTGTATTTGTCTAAGACTTCTTGTAGGGAACGAAAAAAGATTTAATATTTACTTCATTAAATGCTTGTGCCCTGCCGACGGATGTATGTTCAGGAGTTCGCAATGATATTGTAGGATTCCGTTTAAGGAAACCTTTTAATCATTTTCTACCGGCTACGCCTTTTTCTCAATTGAATCGATGTTCTACATTTTGTCTTTCTGCTACCTGGAAAGCAAACTTTCGGATATCTTGACCGGTAATGCCAAAAAATCTTGTTTCCACACTAACAATATATTTAGATAGCTCTGCTTCAACATCAGAGTCAAAAGTGGGCTTATGGCCACCTAAGAATCCTTTTTTGCTGACCTGATTTTTGTCTATTCTCCTTCGAAGTGTTGTCTTCGGATCATTAAATGTTTTCACAGCCCTCTCGTAACCCATCGCTTTAGTTTGGACAGCCTCTATCGCTGAAGCCATATCTCCTTCCATCCAAAGCTGCCTTTCAGTTTTTTTACCTAAAAAAAGTTAAAATATTAATACCACGGGTAATGATGGTTCCCGGGGCCATCAAAGGCATAGCCATAGGGGGGCAACACAGGAAAAAGCACTTTCTCGCTATGTGTCAAATTGTTCATACCTATGGAACTTAACCTCAAAAATAGTAATTCACGTGTGCTGTATATACTCCCACACACAGGCGTTTCAAAAGAAAACTTAGCGCCGTCTACTCTTTTCATGCAGCTATCACTTTAAATTAGATGATTATTACATCGGTACCTTCCGGATTCATGTTGCGACTCTAAGAACAGGAGCGATGCGCCTTTCTCCATGAAATTTCTGCCGGGGCTGCTCAAGTGCCCCCTATAACAACCAAATTTTCATAGCTTAAAACACCGTGGGGGCCGTCACAGGAAAGGGAACGTCACAGGTCACATTCCCCTACGGATAAAAATCTAGTACATCAAAACCAGCCCAGAGACAGTATAAACGAACTAAACCTGAAAAATACAGAAGCCTGCCAGCTAGTAAGTCCATATGAGTTAAGGTGGCTACTGTGCACCGCCAGGAAACACACATAGAATGTATCATCTTAGACGGTGACTTTGTTGAGAAAAGTCCAATAATTTAAATTGTTTTTATTTGTTGGTTGGCAATTTGTAAAGAAATAAATTGCTTTTGTATTTATTAATGTTTTTTCAATAATTTTAAAGCAATCTTGTCTTGACCCGCATGAAGTTTCATAAAAATGCAGCATTTTGAGATGACACAGAGAAAAATACCCTGTATATTTTTGTATTGGATCTTTGCACACCAACACGCGTTGGGCGGTCATGTTGACAATTCACCTGTTTTGAGGCACCCTTGACTCACCAGATCCCTTTAAAACCCCTATTTTGCTCAACTTTGACACCCCGCAAAAGGGAACTCCCTGTATACTTTTTGTTCATGTTTGGTATAAGGGAGCTTTAGTTAGGGTGTCCCAATTAACGCTGTGGTCAGATTTTAAATGAAAAAAAATCGCTAAATGGTTTTCGTAAAAATCGGGTAAAAAACAAATCGTAGGCGGCCCTGGATTTGCACGTCCCTACTAGGCCTGAGACAAAATATCGATAAAATCGAAAGTATCGATACTATCGATTTTATCGATACTCGATATTCAATTTCGATAAATCGAAATATCGATACTATCGATTTTCTCGATATTTTCGATCTTTCCGATTTTATCGATCTTTTCGATTTTATCGTGTGTCCGTCCACACCTAACCTAACCTATATATTTTGTGGTCCACACTGCATTCAGCACGCGTCCACACTGGCACAAGCAGGCCTTTAGCAAAGCCGATCGGCACGTGTCGGCCGCAGTCTGGACGCTCTTTCAGTGACTACATTCTAGCCCTAGTGTGCGTACCGACGCTGAGCCCGCTGGGATAAAAAAACAATTATTCAGGACAAACTTTTATTTATATTTCAAGGTAAGTTATTGGGACTATTGGGAGTGTATAGACGAATATCTTAAGATATTTTTAAAAAGCTTACTTCAGTGCACGATACACAGAAAACGGTATGTCCGCGCGCAGGTGCTGTGACGGCAACGGTGACGCTTATTCCACATAACCACATATACACCAAAGTGTCTCAAGGTGCCTACATTCTATCTATGGATATAACTTGACGCGAAATTGATAACTGACGTATGTCAGTGAGACTAATTTCAGGACTATTTTTTATAAGTTGGCCGCGCTTTTGTCGAAGTGACGTAGATGCGCAGAAGAGTTTAATTTTTGTTCTCCTAGCTGGCATACCGTTATCTGTGTATCGTGACTTCAGTGTATAATCATTGTTAAGAAGCATATCGTTTAATACAAGTGAGGTTAGATTAGGAGATAATTAATCCGTATTTAATTATTTATATTTCAGAGTATGGCACGCAGCAAGGTATGGAGGCATTTTCAGAAGGACAAAACCAATTCAGTCTCTCGCATGCGATGCAAAAACATTGTTAAAAATAAAGGCAACACATCAAATTTATACAGGCACCTTCGAACCCAACATCCTCGGCAATTCGCCGAGCTTATGGAAGATATAAAAAGTAAATTAGACAGCGAACTCGGGGGGGGGGGGAGAAAATACCCCGGACTCGGACAATGACTACAATGAGTAAGTTATTAGCCTAATTTATTTTAATAATTATTAGAAATATTGTGTGAAAAAAATAAAAGGAAGGTAAAGTCTAAGCTACTCTAAATCAAGTTTTCCGGACTCTAACAGGTAGGCTTCGGTCGCCATCTTGAAAACACGAAGAGCGCTGTATTTCCGTTCCTATTCGATTTTTTGAAAGTCATGAGGAGCAAAGTTGTAATAAAATAAGAAGTCTTTTATATTCAATTAAGGGTCCGGGTGAGTAGACTTTGCGGCCTCTAGTGGACATTTCTGGAAACTTTCTTGTTGCTATAGTTACCTTTTAGTTTTTGGTGACATGAGTCTGTGATAATAGCTACGTTCGCGGCGCGATTCCGAACTAATCCCGAACTACTAAACGTCAATTTGATTGGTGAATTGGAATTTTAGAATTTCTTTGAACCAATCACATTGACGTTTACTAGTTCAGGATTAGTTCGCAATCGCTCCGCGAACATAGCTGATATCATACAAAATAGGTACAATATAACTTTCGTGCTCGTTGTACAATATACTATTATTTTCATAATAAGGAGTGCGGAAAGTCGGTCATTCATTTCAGAATTGAAATTTGCAATTATGTATCTCTTATTATTCAAGTTATATAAAAGTTATAGACTTTCCGCACTAGAAAATTAAAATAAATATAAATTTATTCACAAAGTTTCGTGTTGATTAATACAATATTAAAGCCACAATTCTGTTTTGAAACCGCCACTGTTTGGGATTACTAATATTGTAAAAGTTACAGTTTTTTAAAACGAAATGTTTGTAATTCTTCATTTCTTCCATTAGGTAGGTTGGTTATGCCTTTCATACACAGGGCTACGCAAATATTCGATACTCCACGACTCAAGTATCGTAGCGTTTAGTACAATACATTATAATGGAAGTTAGTACACATGGTACGGGAGACTAAGTCATCGACAAATGTTGGAGATGCGTGATGTGCCCGAACGAACTTCCATTACAATGTATTGTGGTAATCGCCACTATACTTAAGTCGTCGAGTGCTTGCGTAGCCCAGTGTATGAAAGGCCTTATTTAGAGTCTCGAAAACTTGGTTAAAGGGGACCATACATTATTATTAAAGAAATTGCGCAACGAATCAATGCGCAATAATTTGGGCAAATAATTTTCCAATGTATATGGCAGGAGTTGATGTGTTGCGCAATTATTTATTCTTTTCTATTGCTGTACCTACTTGTACTTACCGTTTCAGCCAGGCAACTGAAACTTTGTCAACAGCAACATCCATATCTAAAGATCGTGATCATGAATATGATAAAAATGAAACTGATATTGTACCAGAATCGGAAAGTTCTCAAAAATCTTATCAAGTTACTATGGATACGTACCTTTTAAATAAGAGTTCAATAGCTAAAATCGATCGAGCATTGGCCTATTTTGTTTCAACGGATATGCAAACCTACAACATCGTGGAAAAACAAGGATTTCAACATTTTATCCGAACGTTAGCACCGGCACCGGCACAAAATACGTTCAATCCTTCGAGATGTGGATTATATATCGTTTACAACGAACGGCTGGCAATCTATTGCTATGCAGTCATATGTGTCTCTAACTGCACATTCAATAACAAAAGATTGGGAACTACACTCAATTTCTTTGAATTGCTCACAAATTACAGAAGATCACACTTCCGAAAATTTGAAGGAATTACTTCAACATTATTTGGAAACATGGGAGATTGATGGCAAAAAAATCACGGCTTTCACAACGGATTCTGGAAAAAACATAATAAAGGCAATTTTGATGGCTATTCCCCATGTTAGTTGTTTTGGACATGCTTTGAATACAGGAGTTTCAAAAGCATTGTGCAGTGATTTGTTAGAAGAAGTTTTACCTAATATAAGAAAAATTCAAAACTCCTATGCGCACAGTGCTAAGCTCGTGAAACAGCTAAAAGATGCCCAAGTGAAGCTGAATTTGCCTAAAAAAAATACCCTCATATAGTAAAACTAGATGGTGGTCGTTGTTAAGCCTTATGGAAGTTTTCGTAGAACAGTACCCCGCGATAATAACGCTATCTCTACCGAACATTGAAAAACCTTCTCCTTGCCAAATATAAACTATGTATCCAGGTTCTGAAACATTTAGAAAACTTGTCAGATAGCATGTCTGGTGAAAAGTATGTTACGGCAATTGCAGTACTACCTTTATTAAGGGTCGTGGATCACTTGCAAGAAGAAGTATCTGACGAAACCCAGCTATAATCTTTTTATGTGGATTATAAATTAGACATCTTGACGCAAACAATGACAGTTTTAAATAACAGGTAGGCAACTTTTAGGTCTATTCCAACAAGAATCACGGACTAGTCAGCAAGCACTATTCTCATTGGCCATTCATAAAACGATAAAATCAGATTAAATAGGTATAATTCAATATTGTATTATTTAGACAGAATACAGAATTTATACCCATAACATCTATGTAATAAATAGTGGTAAATAATTTTTTTCTAGGTATATCGAGAATAACGACAGGCATTTGTTTTTAAAAAAATGCCAATTATTGGATCCCAGGTTTAAGGCAAAGATTTGGAAGAAAGCGATGCGGCAATTCAAGACATACATGAAAAATTAGCTAATATAAACGAAAATCTTTTAATTAAAGGAGATACCAACAGAACTAAAAAACACACAGGATTTGGAAAAGTTTTTAAAAGAATGTCTTCGTATGGGCTGCAACAAGTTCAAAAGAAAGATGACTTGAAATTATACCTGGCCTTGCCATGTATAGATGTTTATGATGATCCACTGGAATGGTGGAAAACCAACGAATTAAACTATCCACGTCTTTCAGTTTTAGCAAAAAAATACCTTTGTGTTCCTGGCACGAGTGTTCCTTCCGAGAGAGTGTTTAGTTGTGGGGGAAATATTATAACAGACAACAGAGCATCACTAACTGTGCAACACGCAGAGGAGCTAATTTTTTTTAGCCCTTAACAAAAAATACGTATCAAAATGATACGTGCCAAGATTATAATTATTTATGACTGATATTGTTTTCGTAGTGCAGTGTTATAGTTAATTTTATTTTGTTGTTATAATAGAAAATATATTTTGGTTCAGATTTGAGGTATAGAGATGCATCTACCTGCAAACGCAAACGGATTTTACCTTTGGGATCCTTCTATTCTTGTATATTAGAGGTTTAGAGTAAATTCAATTGATACATTTTTTTGTTTGCCGTTGCCCGTTACGTTGCGTTACCGTGTGCCGTTGGCAAATAGTGCCGTAAAATTAGATGGTTTGCAAAAGTGTCAAAATCAAAAACCTTTGTAAAAAGGGATCTGTATAATAGTATAATAGAGATGGAGCCATCTGATCATACTCTTTACGAAGCTTCTCTGGAAATATCCAATAAGTCAAATTGCCAATTGATTTGATATTCCACGAAACAAATCGAAAATTAAACATTAAATTAGCATTGCATCTAGTGTACAACTCCCTTTTTACATGGACTTCTGTCACTTTTGACAACCGTTGTTTTACTATAAACCTCTGACAAAAATAATTTTTACATCATTTACATTATTTGTCAAATAATGTGGATATTATACATTGTATAACAACGTCCTAGTTTTCTATCTGTATCTGTATGCTGCTTCATCTTCAATTTTTATTTACTTATCTATCGATCGTATCGATTTCTTAATATGATCAATTTTATCCGAATTTCCAAATTGTCTGCTTCTTGAACAAAATCGATTATTTCGATTTTATCAATAAGATCAATAATTGTATCGATAAGATCGATTTTATCGATAAGATCGGTTTTATCGATTTATCGATATTATCGATATTTTTTCAGTATTGATTTCCGATACTGAAATTCGGAGATCGAACAGCCCTAGTCCCTACAAACGTGTGTATGTCCACACAATTCGGTAAGCCCTCACAAGTATAGCAATAAAAGTGCAAATATTCCCACAAGAGCCTGAAAGTCTACGCTCCCTCTGCAGTTCTGAGAATACTTTCAAAGTTAAAGTTAATAATTAAATATAAAAATAAAAAACTTTTTTAAAAACAAGGTTTTATTTAAGCCATGTACTAAAACGAATAATATAGGTTTAGGTTTTTGTTAAGGTAATTCAATGCCAAACTGGGACAAGCTTTTTAAATCAAGAAGCTTGTTGCACGAAATGTTCATAAAAGTAGGTACCAATAAATTTTATTGGACATTGATTGGTTGATAAGCAAGTAGGTACTTGCCAAAGTAAGAATTTTCTTTACAAATCTCGCGACAAGCTTTTTGGTTTGAAAAAGCTTGTCGTAATTCATAACTAAAGCCCGTGTTCTAATCAAATTGTCCTTTTTTTTCTGCCATTTTTTTCTATTCCATCCACTTTCTGCCTTTTATTAAAAAGAAACTGCTTTTTTATTAAATTTCAAGATATATCTATTTTGTAGGAGGTATGTAAATTCGTATGTCCTAAAATTGTAATTCTTCTATTTAAACTTCATTTACAATATTCTTGGCAAGGAAAGGAAAATTAGGGGCAGGTAGGTAAATGAATGTTAACCGACGCCGTACCGTATCCACATGTTAAAAGCTGCCATTAATTTTATTCATCAATTTAATTCATTGCACTTGTTTGTCGCACGGAGTAAACAGAATGGCGGAAGAAATTTGGAATCAATGTCCACTTGTGAATAATAGCATGAAAAAAGTATTTTAAGGGTACAAGTTTATCGAGATATACTGCCCGATATACCTCTCCATCCTAGACCGATATTCACAAGCTGAGGTACTTGGCTTGAAGCGGCGTTATTTCATTTCAGGTATGTATTTTAAATAAATCCGATTCAGTAGATTTAATAGAAGAATTGAAAGCAAATATTAACCTAAAGATCCAACTGTGCAAACTATTTAAAAAAAATTACATAATATCTAGAAAAAAATGAGTGTTTCAAAATTTTATCCGATATCTCAAAACCTAAACAGCATGTTTCCGATGAATTAGGATCACTAGATTCCCAGGTAGTTAATATCTTTCATAATGTACATACGCCTCAATTCCTTCCGTAGATGTAGGTACAGCGCTGTTTTTCTGCATACAAAAACATATTAGGTAAGCGGCAGGAGACAAAGATTGTAATATAGAAAAACATCTAGTGATATCACTGATAGAGTACAATAATTAATTTCAACAAGTATGTAAGATTGTGAGTGAGATACAAGAAAAGTGATAATGGGCATAAAGCACTCAAAGTTAACAAAAAAAAAATAGTAATCGCATACACGTGTTTCATGCTATTTGACAATGTACGGTGTAACATCAACCAAATCAAAAAGATAGGCATGATTTGGGAAGCAACAAATGTTAACTTTGATTGCTAATGCCCATTGTCACTTTTTCTTGTAAATAAATAATTTGTTTGGAATTTGTAATTGTTAATTGTATAAAAAAATATTAAAAATGCCTTTTCCCTATATTTTTGACTTTTTCAACTTTTGATTGCCTTTTTAGCCAAAATACCTGCCTTTGTAGGCGTACTTTTTTGACATATTTTTGTGCCTTTAAATCCGAGCTTAATTCGTAACGTTTAAGCACCGGTACTTATACCTTTTGCCTAGAAATTTAGTTGTTGTCTCGTTAGGTATTTTATTAGTAAATATGCATAAAAATTTGATTGAGAAAATAGAAGCGATATTAATATTGGGAAAAGTTAATAGAAATTAGCAGAAGCTCCCACTTCCCCCCAGCCGATTAAGCTGAAATTTTGCACACAGTTTTGGTGCTGGTATAACAATACACTCTAGTATACTTAATATTGTAATTTGTTCAAAATTACGTCATGCTAAATCCAATATGTCGGCCGCCCCAGGATGGGGATTACCTATTTCACAAATTCTTTGACTTGGATATCAAATGAAAGTATTTTACAAGTATTAAACAATAATATGAAGGACTTCATTCTAAATCCAATATGGCGGACGCTCCAAGATGGTGGACTAAATTTCTTTATCACCCTTGTGACGTGGGAATCAAATACTAAAACCACAAAAGAAAATAAAAAATAAACAACCTTTTATTTAAGCCATCTACTAAAACGAATAAAATAAGTGTAGGTTTTCGTTAAAGCCAAACTGAGAGAAGCTTTTTTAAATCAAAAAGCTTGTCGCGCGAATTGTAAAGAAAACACTTCGCTTATCAACCAATCACTGTCCAATAAGATTAATTGGTATCTACTTTTATTATGAAAATTTCGCCCGACAAGCTTTTCGATTTCAAAAAGCTTGTATCGCAATTAGACAATGAATTACCTTAACGAAAACTTAAACTTATTTTATTCGTTTTAGCAGAGCATATAAAACAACCAGCAGTATATCTTACTCTTGAGAAATCATCCGCAAATTCAATGACCTTGACCCATATTAGTGGAATAGAAGTCAGAGGTGTAGTCGGGAAAATCAATTCGGAAATACAGAGTAGTATTAGTAAAGTATATAGTAGGTGGTAAGCACAAGCAGCTTTGACTCCTTCCTGGGATTCTTTATTTAAAGATACTAGCACAAAGCACAATTTACAAAAAAGCACACTCCACGGCACTGTAATATCTCTCATACAGCCAAAATAGAACTGCCCAATCGCCCCGACACTGCATCAATTTGACAGAATCTATTCCCACATGGCGGCTGCGCTAACAGATGCGCAGAATTTTCCCGCCAAGGGGAGTATTACTGCTGGTTGTTTTATATGCTCTGGTTTTAGTAAAAAAGCATGTTGTAAAAAAGGTTTTTTTTATTTCTGCAAGAACAATTCAGATAGTCTTTTCCTCTTGATATTTTTCATTAACTTGATAGATTGACTGGAAAAAATATAATTTCTTTTTCGTTCCTTATTTTGATAACAGTTATTAAAAATGAAACATAGTAGGCGGGCTTAATTTTTGTCACTTTCTTATTTTACTATTTACAAGCGTGGAAGTGAATAGTTTTTCCTACATTCGAAAGCATTTAATAACAATATATTTTAAAGAAATTAAAAAAAATGAAATTGGTAGGCAGGTATTCAATTTTTTTATTTAAAAATGTTTAGGTAACTATATGAGCAATGAGCAACCCACCTTACAATGAGTTCTACTACAA
Source organism: Pseudeuparius sepicola (assembly GCA_963920635.1). Taxonomy (NCBI): domain Eukaryota; kingdom Metazoa; phylum Arthropoda; class Insecta; order Coleoptera; family Anthribidae; genus Pseudeuparius; species Pseudeuparius sepicola. Next base: position 29,680,948 of record OY987305.1, read on the forward strand.
AAATTCAAAGCCAAAGCCCCGATCAAAAACCTGGGACACCCTGTAAACACCCTTGTAATGCATTAATAATTAATGTGCAACCTTTTTTTTGATAAATAGGTACACTATTATGTATTATTCTAATATTATTATCCTTGCTCTTGCACTACTTACTATAATATTAGAGTGAATGGGAATTTTAATTTGAATAGAATCTTAAAATCTTCAGAAAATTATCTAGGTAAATATATAATCCGTGGCAAAACCTAAGAATACTTTTCCGGCAGCTCATTCGGGTGCCGTTGCCGGCGGAAGCGGAGGCGCAGCCTAAAGTTAAATATAAAAACCCTTTTAAAAAGAAGTTTTTATTTTGAAGGTACTGAAAAGAATAAAATAATTTAGGTTTTCCATTTGAAAAAGCGAAAACCTAAACTTATTTTATATGTTTAGTACATGGCTTAAATAAGAGCTTCTTTTTAAAAAGGTGCTTTTTTATTTTTTATATTATTTTGTGCTTTTTAGTACCTATTTGATTCCCATGTCATGAGTAGGTTGTGAAGAAATATAGGTAATCCGCCATCTTGGGGCAGCCGCTATATTGGATTTCGTATGACGCCACTTAACTTATCCTCTGCCAGCCGTCAAACACTTTCATTTGACACCTATGTCAAGGAGGTTGTGAAGAAATACGTAATCCGCCATCTCGGGGCGGCCGCCATCTTGGGAAGATTCCAAAGATTGTCCCCTACGACCCATGTAAAGTTAGATTAGCAGTAGGTTTCATTTATATACACCAATATTTTGATTGTGCCCTATCGCCATCGCTATCTCGGTAGTTTTGAAACGGAGCATAATAAAAGTTAATTGTGGGTTGTCAAGGTGTCGATTTGTAGTCTTGTAGATGTTATCAAATATAAATATTACGCGTTGAAACAACGGGGTCGCGAGTAAGTGGCCTCTAAAGTAACTGGTCTTAAGAGTGACTATTGCATTTAGACAGGGCCAGGCAATCTTGATAAATGTGATTGAACGGGCCTGTAGCCTGCGGTTCGCATGTCGTTCTGCGGAAGCATACTGTGTATGCAGATGGCATTGTTTTAACGTCAAGGAAGAGGGGCCTAATTTCATGCCCAACAAATTCTCACTGCTTGTGGTATTTAAACTCATGTGTGAATCGCACGCACGACTGCACCGAGTCTGGAATTTCTAAAACGTACACGACACGATTGTGAATTATCTAAACGAATGGTCTCATCTCGGGACATCGGTGCTGGATATTCTTCTCATTAGCGACACGGACCTAGTGAAATACATTTTACGGTGCTTTCGAAAATCAAGGCAAACTCTGGCTGGAATGTAAAAATATATGAACTAAGTAGATGGAAAATTTTGTTTTACGTCTTCGTGACAATATTATGTACACGCCGCATATAACCGCTATTATCGGATATATATATATATATAGACTGCCAGAGTAGATAAGCTATGAGAGTTCAAGCGCAATTTCCCCATGTATTTCTTACGGGGCTATAAATTAGTAAAAAGTGGAGTAATTTTTCAGCAACTTCGCGGTGGGATAATTTTCCGAGGATTCAGCGATTTTCTTTAGGACCTCAGGGAAAAGAGATTTTCTCTGGACTTAATATTGTGTCGACAGGAATTTTCCGAGGAACCCGGGGAAAACTTAAGTAACCAAATTATTGTGGGTGACAATTACTATTCATTACCAAGTGGCTAGGGATGACAGAACTGGGATAGCATTAAAATTTCCCGGTTTTGAATTTTCCAGTTGGGAGAAAGCGCCTCCAAGCTGGTGAACAGACCTGAGGTGGCAAGGCTGGATGTTCCGAGGCTTTTTGCCTGGGCGGGCTTTACAGACCTGAGGTGGTAAGAATTTTTGGCGGACTTAGAAATATTTTCGGATAGGCATAGACGTTATACTGGGGGGATCATTTGTAGCCACGCGACTTTTCAGATTTTCGTTCTCGGTAACCTAGCGATTGGCATCGGGTAGTCAGGGTTCTTGCTTATAGGTGGAAGACATAAAAATTAGTTATTCTGTTGGACCATTTGTGGCCACGTGACTTTTAGATTTTCATTCTAGGTAAAGCAATTGCCATCGGGTAGTCAAGGTTCTTGCTCGAAGGTGGAAGTCATAAAAATTAGGGGATTATTTTTCGGTGTCAAAAATTTCCACGCGACTTTCAGATTTTCATTCTCGGTAAGCTACTAGGAATATGTGACACCCGTAGGGACATCAAAGATAGACACAAATGTTACTGAGTTTTGATTAGTGAAAGAGATTTTCCGAATACGCTTTGATCAGTTTGTGAGAGAAATTTTAACTTATGTACAGGTATGGATTTTTGTGACTGTAGCTAGAAGCAATGGAATACTGAGAACGCTCGACTTATCGATCGGTGCCAAACGAGTTCTCACCTGAAGATTCGATAAACATATTTTTCAGGGATAATTCAGAGATGGCGAAAATGGTATCAAATTGTATTCATAACATATTTTTGTACTTTTAATCACCCAGGTTTCAAGATAAAACTATGTGTGGAATAACAGTTTGAGAATTCAGATGCTAAGAAAAGTGATACTAAAATTATGGACAGTAAAATTCCGGGGTTTTTACTCCAAAATTGTGAGTTGGAGATATTTTTAGAGGATTTTTCATGAGAAATTTAAGAATGAATTAAGAACATTGAAATTTGTATTTGCAAAGATTTTCGAATTAATGGAATAGGTACTATAGTCCTCCTTACGGAAGAATGCGTGCGACGTAAGGGGGAAGAACTCGCAAATATTATAGAATTAGTCACAGTTCAGGGGCGTAGCTCAATTTTGTGTAACTCACTGACTTAATTTTCATATAATTGTTATTTAATTTATTGTTAATATTATTCTTAACGGTGATGCCTTAGACTATGGAGGAAGGCAAACTCTTATAACATTGGCAATTATTTCTCGTGCTTGAGAATGCGACGTTCTTCCCTCTTTACTCATTTTGCACACGTTAAATCCCGAACATACGAAACGCCACTGAGCTCTCTGAGCCGGCGGAAAAAACTTGCCAGCGGCCTAAAAAATGAGGTCTGTGTGGTAGACCAAATACGCAGTTAACTTTACGTACTATAGAAACAGGCACAAAACGCGTTGGCTAACTGCTTTTGTCAGCCGACTGCTTGGTAGAAGTGCTGTGTTGCCATATTTCAAAGGCGATGGTAGACGCGACGATGTTGAAAAAAATATAATAGGTGTTTTATCACACCGCGTTAAAAATAAATGATAAACAAAAATGGGTAAGTGGTCCCGTGATGCGAGCTTTATTTTTTCGGTATAACAGAGTTCAGAAATTCGGCTTCAATATGATAAAACTTGTATTCGCCAATAAATAACGACTACTCTTATAGGAAATCTCGCAACGCTGCCCGCACTCTTTAGAAACGTTTTCTTTCGTGCTTTGGACTATTAGGAATGTTGAAAGTTGTATAAATGATGAGTATATTACTGAGTGAAATATATCAGTCTGGTGTCGAATAATTATGTATGCAATGCCTTCGAGCGAGGAATGTCAGGAAATTCCGCTAGAAAATTGAGAAAATTTTGGGCATGTAGAGAAATGTTTGTAAAATGAAACGAACACCAACAAAAATATTACATTTGCGTAATTATTTCCACAGGCAGGCCAACAGCTCCACACTACATAAGGCTATATGCGGAGCATACGTCTCAACACCGCTACGTCTGAGGGAGCACGAGCATCAGAATCACCACCGATCTGACAATGATAAACTACAGATGTGGTTGGAGAAGCCGCTGCACGGGAGGCATCCTAATGAGGTTAACCAGGAACATGTCGACAAGTTAGCGTCGAACTATTGGCTGGCCTCAGGACGATTGTTCCCGGAGACGGAAGGCTTCTTACTCGCCATACAATATCAGGTTATACCAACTCGCAACTACCTAAAATTCATTATTGGAGATGCATCCATGAATGACAGATGCAGATACGGGTGACAAACTTCAGAAACAATCCAGCACATAACAGGAGGATGTCAGATGTTGGCATCAACGGAATATAAGGAACAACACAATTCGGTTGCCAAGACGTTGCACCAGGAACTGGCGGAAAAACTGCTGCTTGTGCAGGCAGAAAGGGTCCCATATTACAGCTACACGCCGGAGCCTATTCATGAAAACAGCAACTACAAGATGTACTGGGACCGTACAGTTCTGACAGATCAACGAGTTTTCCATAACAGGCCGGACTTTATAATAGTTAATAAAATGTCTAGGAAGACAACTTTTATTTGATGTGGCCATCCCAAACAACAACAACCTGCGGGTGAAGCAGGCCGAGAAGATCGCGAAGTACAGAGACTTAGAAGAACGAATTAGAAGGCAATGGAAAATGGAGAACGTTCAGACGGTTCCAACCATCGTGTCAACAACTGGTGTTACACCGAAAAGTTTGCTAAGAAACATCAAAGAGCTGGGCCTAATTGATAATCTTTACAGGTACATGCAGAAAGCGGTACTACTTGCGACAGCCCGAACCTTCAGGAAATTCATGGGGATTGCACGAACGTCCAACAACATCAACGTCACCTAAGGCCCGATAACATGGCAAGGGTCTCGTCCGAGCCAGACCCTTTTCGTATCCGGGATACCCGGGATCTGAGTGAATGTTCCCCGTAGAGGAAGTGCAAATGCCTTTTGGCAAAGTCGATATAATAATAATAATAAGAGAAATGTTCGTATTCCTACAAGTAGACAAACATATCAATCATAATATATGCGGAAGAACAAAATGTGCAAGTAAACCAAACAATAATCAAAATGGATATGACAATCACACTTTCCTTTCAGTGATAGACGCATTTTCAAAATTAGGACAAGTTTTCCCAGTTCAAGGAAAAACAGCTATAGAAATTAGCAACACTTTGATTAAATATTTATCATTTTACTGCATACCCGAAAAAATTACAATGGACAATGGACGAGAATTTAAAAACGAAGCAGTACAAGAACTTCTAAAATAACACAAAATTCAAGTTCACTTTACTACCCCTAATCACCACGAATCGAACTTTCTTATTGAATGTTTTCACTCTACATTAATAGAATATTTACGTTTACTTCAACAATAACACGCAAATGAATATGTAAAAAATTTAATGATTTACGCAATAATTGCCTATAACAATTCCATTCATTCTTCAACAAAAGTCACCTTCTATGCACATACATAGATACAGCTATTGTGCTTCTAGTTTAGTCGCTAGTACCTACAGTAAAGAAGTACTTATTGCATATAAAGGGTGTCCCGAAATTAGCCTGCCATAATTTACCAGCGTATTCTACGACATAAAAAAATGAAAAGAGTTCCTATAAACATGACCTCAAAAAAGTCCCCTAAGGGGGCTATAGCCCCGAAATGGACACTTTGGCAAACGGTTTTTTCTAAATATTTCCTCAACGAACAAAGATAAAATTATGAAATTTGGTATGTGATATACCAGAAGAAAAAAACGCTGATAGAAAAATGTTGTTCCTAACTCATGTAAAAAGTGTCTTCTCTAGACTGCACTACCAAACGTCGCGGAAAGCTTAACTTTCAGCACTTGTTGAGTAAATATCTACGGCACATGATTACCTACTTTGAAAATCTAGGGTTCCATGAAAATTTAATTTGTGGCATCGTTTGTAAGTCGAAGTGAAAACCCTAAGTAACTCTCTTCAAAAATAAGTGAGATATACCCTGCAAAAGTATCTAAAAGGGGACATCCTGTACTAGCGAGTAGTACCGCATTGTAATATGCTTTCTCTGCTTTTCAATTCATAAATATTAATGGAAATTTTATTTTAGGTGAATGTAAGCATGGTATTGCTTTTCTTTTCCGACTAGCTAGAAAAAGCGAAGACTCATGGAGAACATCAGTAGATTGTTATTGGAAAAAGTCAACACAATAAAAAATATGAAAGTAGCCACCTTACAAGATTTAGTTGACAAAGGCATAGGTACCTCATATAAATTGGAAGATGATGGAAGATTTTTGGCAAAAATCAAAATATATTGTAAGGAGGGACTGTCTGACATGTTACAAGTTTTCAAATTTGAATGCCATTCGGTACATCATCTTATTAGTAATTTAAAAAATATTACCTAATTTGATATTTCTGCAGAAAGTTTTTAAAATTAGGCATACAATCTAAACCATGCCAGCCAAAAGGTGCATCATGGCAGAGCATGTTACTAAATATCACTCAGTCATCACTCAGGTACAACCCCCCATTATGAAGTTGATATGAAGATGTAAAACTGCAGATGGATGCAGTTTTGGGAGTTTCTAATATTTCCCGACGAGGTAACCACAAAGTAGCTAGGACGTGCAAACCATATTATCGATTCGTTTGAGGTTTTGCTTTGTCCGGTTTCTCAAAAGTGCCATAAATTTTTTGTTTGGGATTATTTTGTTTGGGTAAAATTCATTGGTGTAGAGAGAGAGATATATTCTTTGGTTAATTGTTTTAAAGAAAAAATCCTAAATGTCTCAAATTTGAACCACAGAGATTTTTCCTAAAGGATAAACAAGGAAAATATTATTATCTCTCTATACCAAACCCAAACCAAATGCACAAAAAATTTTGTTACCGAAATGGAAAATATTCACAAACAAAAAAGTTATGACACGTTTAAGAAACTCGACAAAACGAAAAATGCCCTGTATCTCCCAAACGAATCGATCGGGATTCAAATGCTTTCAAGTGCACTCGAAAATCGAGCATAGTACATCTTACCGTCTATCTCTTCGCGGAATAGGAGAAACCCCCCCCCCTAAAAAAACAGCCAGTTTTAGACACCCTGTGCATGCAACATGAAAACTAAATTAATTCAGTTTGGAATATTTTCACTAAATTTAACAGAAAACCTATTTGGGGTTTTGCCATAGAATGGAAAATAATGTTTTTTTTTCTTGCAAATTACAGATTTCTTAATTTTTGGGCGGCTGATGCATAATTGTTTTTCATTTTTTTCTTCCATTAACCACAATGACGTAATATACTTATAAAAATGTGGGTTTGGTTTAACCAGCCACATGGTAGTTGTTTTTTAACTTAACTCTGGTGCAATATTGTAGCTTAGGTAGGTACCTAAACAAAAATATTTTAATAGATCTTCTTTAATAACGGCTGTATTTATATATCAATGAAGTAAAATAACGGGTATTTCAGCAACGGCCCGTATCTGAGGGGGGTTTTGGGGTTCAACCCCCCCCCCCCCCCCCGAAATACCACCATTTTATATGCTTTTGCACCACCACTACAACGAGCTCCCCGAGCATCAGTTAGTGTAATAATTTATTAAACTAGTTTTCCAGTAGAGCATGGAAACTGCCAACCATAACTGGCACCACTGGACAACAGTAAACGCTGATCGGTGGTGCATGGCTGCGTGCGCCATGGATTAGGAGAATAGGGGATTCCCAGAATGTCTTTTATACAGGGTGAGTCACATCTAAAGGCAGAGCCGAAAACACAAGATAGAACTTGCTAAAATAAGCACATATGCTTAATAAATATTAGCTCATAAACGCTTGGTTCTCCATATACAGCGTGTTGAAATTTTTCCAAAAATAACATATTTTTTTAATTTATTTCGAGCCCATTTAGGAATTCAAACCAAATTTAGTACACATTATGCATTGGAGGGTTGCCATTTTGTGCAATAATTTGATTCCGTTCAGATGACCAGTGGCGTAGATACAAATAGTTACTGTAAATAATTGTAAACAAAAAGTAGTTCGGTCCTGTGCAAAACCAAAAATTTTACCCTTTTTGGATAGCCCATTCAATTTGGAACAAAAAGCGCCTCTTGATATTTTTTTATATCTGCTAAGTACAGTTTCTTCGTAATTTCCGATTTTTTAAACTAGTGCCAAGGCGATTATGCTGGCATTTAAAATAATTTTTTTTTAATTTTTGTTTTATTTTGTTACATTTTGTTATCAGCTAAAAATAAAATATTTGAAAGTTTGAAGTATGTCTTATTATAAAATAGAACGTAATTATGAAAATATTCCATGGCTGACTGAAAATTTTAAAAAATAAGAAAATTAGCCATAGCTATTTTATTTTTTATAACAACTATGCCGAGTATTATATTTTTGGAAAGTTCAAAAAATGGCCGATTTGATAAGGCCACAGCCAACTATAATTTACATTTAAAAAAACAAAAGTTTCTGTCATATCTCAAAAATCACAAACAACATAAAAAATTGGATAAGATTATCTTATTAAGCCCAAAATTATCTACAATTTTTTGTCTCTACAGTTTTTCTGTATAATCAGAAATAACGGAGCTACAGAGATCTGATGAAATAGCAAAAAAACACTCTTTCAAAATATCTAGTGAGCCATGAACTTTTTTGAAAATCCAAAAGGGGCATTAGATTGAGCATTCAAAACTGCTATTCTTTCCCCATTTAACCATTGTTCTAGCTCTGCTAGTTTCCGAGATCCCCATATATGTATATGTTATTTTTGGAAAAGTTTCAACACGCTGTATATGGAGAACCAAGCGTTTTTTAGCTATTGTTTATTAAGCATATGTGCTTATTTTAGCCAATTCTAACTTGTGTTTTCGGCTCTGCCTTTAGATGTGACTCACCCTGTATATATTAGTACTAATTTGTATTTGAAGATTTATGTATTAGTTTTATGAAACGTTTAGTTAGGTAAGTGGCGCAAAGAAATTTTTTACCATACCTAATACTGGCAATTCTAAAGGTGTCGTCAGGCCAGGCAAAGAATGTGTAGGAATATATCCGTAATAATGAGAAATGAAATAAGTAGAAAAGGGATAGGTATAAATGCCAGAAAGAATATTCGGCTATTATATTATAATTAATATTTAATATTTTTAAAGTTTTAATGTTAAACTTGTTCAACTCAAACCTGTTTCAGTTTTTTAATAAAAACCCTTTAAACATAGTAGTTTTTTTTAACCTTAAAGCTATTTCAACATCAACAAACACAGATTTCTTAATATCAACTGTACATATGTTTCAACCCTCCTAGGGGGTCATCTTCAGTAGTGTAACATTAAGTATAGAAAATTCAAAGCTTTCTAGACGTAGTCAAATTTATGTATGCGAATGTGGAAAATTAATATGAGTAATAATTATGTAAAAAGGCTGCGTCAAAATTTAAAAAAACATATAGGTAACATAATATAGAGGAATCCTGAGGATATTATGTCGTCGTAATGATAAAAAAATTAGAAGGGATTAGGATGGTCTAACCCCTCCAGGGCCGGTTCTAGGCGGGTGCGAACGGTGCGGCGTACGCGGCCTGCTTTTTGACTGGCCCCGCGTCTCAGAGTCTCGTGTACGGGGTTATCCAGTCAGTATAGCGTATTTAAAAGGGCGGGGCCGAAACCGTTTCAGAATTTGAAAATATTCCCTGCAGCTTGAAAATCTGAAGATATTGGGATTTCCTAAGACTAATTTTAAGTAATTTTCCTTGACATTTCTAAAAAATTTCGCCTGCGGCGCATTTTACAGAATTATTTTAAATGCCCTTATTTGAAAGAAATTCACAGAAATTGTCCCTCCCCACCCGAAATTAATTTCTATATACGTCACCGAAGTGATTTAAACTCGTGGCCCGGGCCTACTTTTTTAAAAAGTGACATGCAAAAAATATACCATTCTAGTGGCGTATCAATTTTCAAAAATTTGTTCTTAATGGATTAAATAATTCCTTGCCGGGGTCCCGCACTTTCATCCGGCACCCAATATTTACAAAACAATTTATTCCATTTTTGGAGGTTTATGTCCATTAGAATCATAATTCCAAAAATATGGCCGAAAGCTTGGTTCATTTAGCCTACAGAGCATCATTCATTTAGCCTACAGAATATTTAAAGCAAAACTTAATATCGCAATAAATAAAAACACATATGAAATAAAAACTAACAGTAAAAATAGGAGAAGAACTCAAGGCATGATAAATTCGATCAAACATAGAGATAGTTTAAAAAGATCCTTAATAAAAAAAATTTCTGAACAGCTTAAAAAAACTTTCGATAATTATAGAAATAAATAAAATAATAGTTATTTATGTACCAAGGCACTGAAGTTCAACTTTTTATGACTCATGTGAAATTTAGTTGCCGAGGCCTCTGGCCGAGGCAAATAAACCACATGGGTCATAAAAAGAACTTCAGTGCCGAGGTACATATTATATATTTTTTTTGAAATCGGAAAAAAAGTTTTATTAGGCAAGAAAATAATAATAAGGGATCACCCGTCCATGAACCGACTACGCGCGGCGTTGCTTGACTTTGACGATCGCTCCCCCTAGGTCAAGTAAGACAAGACACGGCATCTTCGTACAGAAAAACCAAACTGCTGCTTCTGGATTGCGCTTCTATAGGAAACAATTTTGCAATGTGTACGAAAAGTTAAATGGGCCTTTATCGGCCGGGTTTTGAATATTTGGTCACTTTTGACAGGCGATTTCTCCGCGTCTGACGGTTGATGTTTACATCTCGCCAAGGCCTACTAATTGAAAAAATCGTACAATAATGTAGCCCATTATTGTACGATTTCTGTGCTTTTAATGACGATTTTGGGACACTTTACTGCCGATTTCAAGAAAAATTATTAAAACGGCCAAACAACAATATTATAAAGATAAAATATTATTTCACAAAAATGACATGAAAAAGACTTTGCGAATTATAAATGAAATCACCTCACGAAAAAATAAAAAAACAACCATGTGGAAGATTTCAACGGAAGTTTATTAAAGGATAATGACAAAAAAAACACATTTATGAACATTGGAACAGAAATTCAAAATAGGATACCTATACTACAGGTAATAATGCGCCTAGTAATTTGGAGTATACAAAGAACATATCAATACCAAACTCCTTATTTTTATCACCTGTCACTGAAAATGAATTAATTAGCCAGATACCTACAAACTTTAAAAAATCATTCCTCATCAGGGAGAGACGGTATTACAACATCAATAATTAAAAGTATACACACTCTTATTCCGAAACCACTTGTTTATTTGTTTAATTTGTGCTTTACTAACTCTGAAATACCCACAGATTGGGAGATATCTGTGGTGACACCGGTATACAAAACAGGCGACAAAAAACATCTGACAAATTATCGTCCTATCTCCATCATTAATAAATGCGCGAAATTGTTTGAAAAATGCCTAAAAAGCAAAGACTGGTCGATTATTTCGAAAATAGAGGTATTCTATATAAAGGACAATAAGGATTTAGAAACGGAAAAGTACAGAGGACGCAGTCTACGAACTTGTTGATACTATGATTAGTAAATTTGATAACGAAAAATTAATTTCTGTGTTCTTGGATCTAAAAAAAGCGTTCGACACAGTCTCGCACAAACTTTTATTTGATGAACTAGAACAAGTTGGAGTAAGGGGTAAGGCACTAGCCTTATTAATAAACTAGTTAACTAATAACAGTGTGTGAAACTTAATGGTATAACTAGTCAGGAACAAGTGATCAATACAGGCATCCCACGGGGGACTGTTCTTGGACCCATATTATTTCTAATATAATATGTCAACAGCATTGGTAACTTATGCATGAACGGTAAAGTGAGTGATTGCCTATGCAGATGATACTGCGCTGATTTTTTCAGCACCAAGTTGGGAACAGGTGTATAATAAAACAAAAAGCGGTTTACAAAAGTAGGTACAACAATGGTTGAACTCCAAGTTATTAAGTTTAAATCTGGACAAGACTTATTTTATGACGTTCTCTTCCAAAATTGTTGGTCAGCCTGATCTCACAGAAATTTTAATACACAGTGACCAATGTAGCAAAAACAAGTTTTGTTACCTTAAGTGGGGCGAACATGCTTGTTTACTGACCAGTAAGATTAGAAAAACTTATCATAAATTCTTTCAACTAAGATATATCCTAAATCGTGAAATGCTAATGTCAGTATATAACGCTTTAGTCGAAACTATGTTAAGATATTGTATAATAGTATGGGGATGTTTATTTGATAATGCGTTAAAATACCTTGCTGTCTGTCAAAACACGGTTTTGAAAATTATATTACGTAAAAGACATCTTTACTCCACTGAAAGGTTATATAAAGAATCAAATGTTCTAAATATAAGAAATTATATATCTTGGCATGTGTAAGTTACTTCCATAAAATTTCGTCAGCATATACTGATCGATAAATATTACAGCATACAAGAGCACTATCAAATCAACTGTTGTATGTTCCGACAGTTTCTGGTTCTATATCGCAAAGATTTATAAAGAACTGTGCACCTAGATTCATTAATTTATTACCTCTTCAAATAAGACAAATGTGCTTAACTAAAAATTCTAAACAATTTCGAAAACGACTAAAGGAGAACCTCACGAATAACCCTCATATTTTTTCAAGTATTTTCTAACCACTTGCGACAATAAATGAAAATCTGGTCAATAGGTTCACGCCGTGCCTTTCGCCTTGACCTCTCTTGCTGTGGATCCTTTGGGTGGGATGTGGTGGTTTTTGTTTACTGTACTATTTTTTTATTTTTTTTCTCATTCCCCTTTTCATGTTTTTCTTTATATTCGATTAATTAATTTCATTATTACGCTGTGCTTTGTTGCTTGTATCTGTACCTAACTGAGAAAAGGAGTGGCTCACGCACACAAATGTAAAAATTTAGGCGAAAGTTGCTCCTCAAAACTAAAAGTGTAATTTTTCGATTATTGTAAGAATAATATTATAATGATATTGTAATATAATAATAATAATTGTAAAGAATAAATAACACATAATTTTGGCTTAAATGCCCGTTATTTTACTTCATCAAAAATATTTTGTTATAATTTTTATTTGTCAATAACATTTGAAAAAGTAATACAATAAGTAACTATTTTATCATTATGTACTTTGTCATTATAACGGTATGGTAAATAATGTTATTTGCATTTTCCTTTAGCAAGATATGTAAGGTGGATTTAAATTCTCTAAAAATTTGGAATATCTTAACCATGAAGTGTACCAAAAAAATCTAAATATATTATTTTCCAGAAAAAATACATAATATGTATAATGTATAGTGAAAAAATTTCAAGGAATTATCTCATTTTTTATGAGGATGCTTTGGCAATTACAATTTAATTTACCTAAATGGGTCTAAAATAGTTATGACCTACTATAAGTTTTTCTACTGAAAACTTGGCTTTATCCTAAGTTATCTATCACCAAGAATTGGCACCTTTTCCAATATTCTAGTGTTACATTTTTGAACGGATGGAGGTCTAACTACTAACTTACATTCTGTAAGTAAGGGCTCATGAAATGAGATATTTCAGAGTATTAATTTTTTTATATTCGGACCAGGTAAGTGCTTGATGTCTATTGGATTGACTTTTCTATCTCAATTTAGTTTAGAACCAATCAATGCTGTTGAATAACATTGGTAGCCCGGGAGCTGGCGACAGAATTTGGCACCAGCATTTCAACCGTTAAAACATTTTGCCAACGATTGATGCAAGTGAAGACAAGTACAGCTTTGAAAAGTTTTTTGTGTACATCTGGGAGTTCATGTGCCCGCGGCGTTACAGGCAAAAGTCCAGCATCAAAGTTCAGCCTACAGCATTAACCAGAAGGAAAGTCGGTATAACAAGTACCGACCTCGGAGCGCCACCAACTTGAGGGGTACCAAGTTGTCGCCGCGCTAAAACCGCGGCAGGCTAATAAACGTCTGATTATTTTTTGAGATGACACTGTCGCTTGTCACAGCACCCCTACAAGTTTTTTCTATACTCCTATATCCCCTACCTGTCCCCCACAAATCTTTGAGATATATTTGCACAACAATTTCAGAATTTTCTTCTTTGGGATTTTTGCGAAGCCACCGTCGTTTGTTACGGCACCCATACAGGTTTTTTCGATACTCCTACATCCCTACGAGTTTCCCACAAATATATTTGAGACTCAGATTAATTTACAAAAAAAGGCAGAATTTCTTTACATTTTTTGGGACGCCACTGTCGTTTACCACGGCATCCCTACAGATTTTTTCAATACTCCTACGCGTCCCCACAAAATATATTTCAAATGGGCCTTGTTCACTCAATCGAATTTCGATATTTCTTACTACTAAAATGAAATTAATCACGTAACTCTACCCCTCAGCATCTTTCTCATCAATAACTAATTTTGATATTAACTAAAAATTATATAAAAAATTTAAACTGCGCGGTTTAATTTGGAGCAATGAAATTGCGTTTGCGACGTTGCCGGTTATACTAGCAATCGAAGCCCCAAAAATTCGATATCTATTTTAATCTCAGACGTGCACATTGAATCTAAATCGATTCTCTCGACCGTACAGACGCAGGTAGTTCTTTTGTGGGTCGGTCGTGTCTAATAATCTGTGGTCTGGTCATGTCATCCTGTAATTCTCTAATGTAACCCGAACTAATTATAAAACTAAAAAATATTTTTCTGAAAACCTCCAAAAGTTAATAGTGCCGTATCCTGGTTTGAAATTAAATGGAATTGGTCTTGTAATAAAGATGGTGCTAGCAAATAATGGTGCCTCCCTGAAGAACTGAAAAAAGTGATAGATCCTGTAACTGAGAGAAAGGAATATTTTGATCATCCGGAAAACCTTTTGATAGCCTTGTTAGGGACAGATAGAAAACACATTCGAAAGTTAACTTTAAGAATAATTGTAAAATGAAGAAGATCAACGGCAAAAACCAGTGATGTCAGAATATTTCGAGTTAATAAATTAAATTTTGATTGTCAACATTAAGTATGCTAGTTAATTGACGGGCAAAATGTTGTTATAAGCCAGATTTATTTAGGTTGGGACAACTTACAAGTTGATGACCATTCTGCAAGTAATTTTATAACTTTTACCTCAAAAAAGGAAAAACATTGTGATTTTGGTATATTATTAAATTAATTGATATTGAGGTTATTTTTTATTTATTTTTAAGGAATCTGCTCTTTTTGAGTAATCTAGCTACTATAAGGCAGTCGCCACCTTCTTATAAAGTTTAGGGATAAATTCTAAACCTAAAGACAGACACACAACACCCAGAACACTGCCGCGGTGGGATTCGAACCGTCGCGTCGTTACACACGGTGCCAAAGCGTGGGTTATGTCTACGTTGGTTTTGAAACAAAATATCATAAGTTAGGTAAATTTTATTCTTCTTCAGTCTTCACTCATATTGATATTGCCCTAAATCATGTCAACGTCGCAAAACAGTAGCCAATCAGCGTTTGGATTTGAATTTCAAAAACATTTTAGGGCATTTCCCGGCCGAAAAAATGGGACAACAAATATTTTCGTGTTTTATTTACTATTAAGATTCATAATCAAAAATAAAAAAAAGTGTAAAACAAGCCTATTGAGGTTGATTTACACAAAAAAGTTTTCTTTGGGAATTTTTGCGACGCTACTGTTGTTTGTAACAGCACCCCTACAGTTTTTTATATTACTACATCCCCTATGCGTCTCCCAAAAATATCTGAGATTTATTTACACAAAACTAAGATTTTTGGTATTTTTTTGCGACGCCACTGTCGTTACCCACGGCACCCCTACGTGCCCCCAAAAATATCTTTGAGACTGGCATTGATTTACACAAAGAAAACAGTTTATTCTATACTCATACATCCCTTACGCGTCCATCAAAAATATCTGATTGAGACTGATCTACACAAAAATAATAAGATTTTTCCTTTGAAATGTACAGATTTTCAAAAAAAAACATAATTGTAAATAAAAGTAATACTCCCTGTAGAGTCATTACTAACATTCCGTGATAAAAGTCATGTTTTTTAATACCTTTTTGACAAACCCCCACATAAAAAACCTGAAACTTGTGAGACTAAAAATCTCTGTGCTAAATAGAGGTGAGGCGTGTATTTAATCGTAGCTTCATTAATGTCAATAACAGCTGATACATTTTCTGTATCTTTTCTACCTTCCATGCTAAATAGTAAATAATCTCTACATCCTAAATAAAATTAAATAGTGAAACAAAAATGGCACTATTTGGAAGACCAGTATACAAAGTTACGAGTTTGGCGTTACCCTGAATATTCTCATATAGACCGGCAGTACACGACCAGTCAGATGGAACGTCTTTCAAATGCATGCCAATCATATATATTAATGAATATAAATGCCATGAATGTGCCAAAGCGAATGTTAAGTGCCGCTAGCGTGTAGAAAGGTGTGCAGCTCAATTTTTCGTTTGCATGAAAAAGCGATGTCTCCAAAAATTATTATTATCAGCAAAAATGAAGATTGTATTGTTTACTATCATAACATTAGATCATAGTATACAATAAAAATAAGAAATAAAAGCTGAATTTTCGTTGATAATAAAAAAAAGAAAAAACATTGTGTGGGCTATATCCACTTCTGTAAATTCTTTCCATGAGGTTGCTCATATCTAACATAACCTGAAATTTTTTACACTTTTCGCATTAACTTTTGACGATGTTCTGCACTACAGAACTGCATTCCAATCGGTAAATCGTCATTTGGTAGTTCAAATTTATCGTACAATATATTGGCATGCATTTGAAAATCTGAAATTTGAAAAAGGGGGGTCTAGCTTCATCTTCATCAACATGTTGGAACCTCCTTTCAGGGTCTGTGAACCCACCTTTTCGCAGATAACTAGAACTCGAATGGATGTGCTTTAAACGGCACAGGATAATATAGGTAATGCTTTGCTCCACGCTTTCATTTAAACATGGCTTTACCAAAGGCACCCCTGGGTATTAGGGCTAAAAAATAGCAAAGAATCTACAAGAACACCTGCAAATTTAAATGTAAAGAGACAAAATATCTAGAGAATATCTAGGGAAACCAAACCTTTCCTATGACAAAGTGCAGGGGTAGGGACTGCAACGTCAAGGGCAAAAACCTACTTAAGTTTCTCATGGACTGATTCTAAAGCTTTTCTGGCCTAGCTTTCCTGATATACCGCGATTACTGTAAGAAGTCCCGATTTTGTCAGATGGCATTATCCACAAAATCCCTAGGAATTTTCTGTTAACCATGGGTATAACATTGGTATATATGTGTCTCAAATAGTTAATGACGTCACTCATTGATTTATGATGTGAAAAGATACCCAAGTGATACGAAAAAAATAACATAATAAAATAAAAAAACCTATTTCAATCACGATTATACCGCTACAAATAAAAATAACTATGATTACAACTCATTTTAATAATAATTTCAAACGTCACGGAAACACTTTCATTTTGGTATTTTGGTATAATCAGCTACTTGCGACAGCGTCTATGGTGCGTACTCAGGCAAATTTTATTTCGGTGTTGTGAATGTGGCAGTGAAGGTTTTCCGGATCGTTCAAAAGGGTTCAAACTTTGTGCAGTGAAAATATTCGCGGGTTTTGTACGTTTCGTGAGTATTACCGTTATCTGTGTTGTTCTTGTTCGGGTTATTAGTAGTAATTCGTTGTGCAAACTTAGGATGGCGAAATTACCAATTGACAGTCCCAGTAAGGACTTCTTAAAATAATTTTACTGTACCTAGATATTTCTATAACTAAAATCGAGCAATTCCTACGCCTGGCGTAAATAAGCGCGCGTGTTCGATGACGTTCCGCGAAACAAGGCGATTGATCAATAGGCTATAAAATATCAGCGTGCCTGCCAACAGGGACGTACTCGATGGCAAAAGTATATTTACGCGGTTTTATCTGTTGTTTTCAGCTATTTAGACACTGCCACAAATAATGTTATCGATGTTTTGAACCATTTTAATTGAATCAATAATTTTTTTCCGAAATATTTTTATGTAAACAATTGTAAAACTAAAATTAAATAAAGGTCGTGCCGTGCCTTAGTGCGGCTCTGGCGAATATACCAACGCACGTGCTCTTGTTTACGCCAGGCGTTAAGAGTTGCTCGATTTTAGTATAGGGACTTTACTTTTACTTGATCGGCGCCAACTTAAAGTCCCTCTCCGACGCGTACCAAATCGGAAAATGGCTCAAACGGCGGAACGGCTTTTCTGCTTCTGGCGCGCTTCAATAGCGATGTGGCACTTATTTTTTTGCGCCCCAGGCAAAATTTGGACTTAAAATATCAAAAACTGCGCCCGCTAACCGTGTCAAGCAAAATCGTTCCACACATACAAAATTTTTTAAAAGCGAGCGCGACTTTAAACACCTATGAGGTCCAGCAGAGCCGGACTAGGCAGTTATAACAAGGGGAAGCAAGAAAAGGCCTTTAGGCCGACCAGCAAGTAGAGAACCTGACAAGAAAAGACTTAAGAAGAAGCATAATCTACATAAAAATGTAAAAAGTGTTCAACCAAATGCAATTATACATGGATCATCGCACTAAATAAATAAATGTATCACTCGTACTCGTATATTATCTGTTTTCTTTTCCTTCTATTTTATCCAATAAACATATTTGCATTTTCGCTTTCCTTGTATATTTTCCTTAGCCGGGAACACATAATGCACCTAAACTCGGAAAAACACTTACTGTTTTCATCATATTCGCGTTTTTTACTCCAATGTCGGGCCGGTATAACGCGCATCTGCTTTCTATAAACCACTAACTACATTATGTATGCGCGTTTTGCACCGACTTTCATTCCGTACACAGATTTCGCACTCGAACTGTGATTGGCACTAAATTCGAATCTGACCAATGAAATTGCGCTAGGTGCCAAATACATGTAAGGAATGTATAAATGCATACCTTTCTTCTTTGGAACCTCAGCCCTTGGTCTTCTGTTGTAGCCTGGTTGCTGCTTAGCCCAAGTCGTCGATGTTGCAGGAAAAACCGCTTACCGGAGCCCGAAAGAAAAACGCGAGTTCCGGCGACTGCAATGCTTACCCGAATCGCAAACTTCCGCGATTTATTCTACCGACTGCGCCAATTAAATGATTGGCTACAGCAGTAGATTTTTAAAAAAACTTTATTCGAAAAGCTTTTGACAAAGATTGGTTTTAATCTACTCGCGCTTTGTGGTACAAACAAATATATAGATTTCGGTATGCTGAGTACGCCAGGAGACGCGACGGTTCTGGAGTTTCTATAGTTTTCTTAATGACCCAGGGAATTCTGCTTAGATAACTAACTACAAAGTGTATATTATATCCGGAGGCAAGCCACAGAAAATAAAATACTACAGTTGGATCAGCTAAACCGGAAGTGATATTCAATTGTGCAGTGCAGATTTTTTATCCATTTTACCAGTCTAATGAAAAATGCAACAAAATCGCCATGTTGATGTTTAAAAAAAAACGGTTATTTTGCCATAATTTTTTGTTTAAAGTTCAATTCCTTGAAAAAAGCAAATTTTTTTGGATTGCTATATGGCAATTAAACAAAGAGAAAGTATCCAGTTTGTTAAATAATTTAGGTGTGCAATTTTATAGTAACATAGGGAGATTTTCATATCGAAATGAAAACGGAAATCTAAAATAATTCACCTGAGTCAAATTGCCAAATTGCTCAGTAAGTCTAGAAATTATTGCAACATCTCAACCAATCCCGTGCAAGCATTACTAGAAATGGCCGTTAAAGGTGACATTTGCGTGACAATTAGAATAAAAGCTCATGAACAATTGAACGTGTCATGCGACCCTATTGGCCAAAGAGTATTTACAATTCAGGCCAATGGGAGACAACGCGACACACAACGACAAGCACACGACGAGTCTTCTATTCTATTATTGGGCTCAGCTTACCGCTTTTGTCATGCAATATAAAAGGAATACCGGGTTTTTGTTGTACGTAGGTAGGACGTACCCCAGCTTCTCTACCTAGCCGGTGGGCATTTGTAAAGTGTCCTTAAAGCTGGTTTGCAAAATTGGCCATATTTACAGAAAAAATGATTGACAGCATAATGGACGAACATAATATTTTCTAAAGAGAAATATTCCATTCAGTTATTAGTTCACATGATTATTGAACTTGTATAGTTCCATCTTCCTTTATGCGAACAATCAGGGCCCCTCCATAATCTATATCAATGGCCCTCATGTTTAATCCAGGTTGTGAGGGACAAAGGAATTAATAATACCGTTGTTAAGCGGACCGTATATCGTAGAAAAATACTGTATCAAATTGCCGAACAAATAAAATTACCCCACCCTCTTAATACTTGGTTAAATTTTTTAACAGTTTGTTATGGTTACATAAGTGAGATTCAATCAGTAAAAGGTTCCTTCTCTTTTTTATATCTAGTTAGTGAATAAAGTTGATGAGTTGACGAAATTTATTTATGCAATTTCTACATTCCTCTGTAGTGGGTAAGTCGCCAAAGGAACGGCAAAAAAAAACAAAAGATTTAGGACGCCGCGCCGGTGTCCAATGACATAATTCAGTCGGGCCAAGTAAAAGTCGTATTGTCGAATAATGTCACACCGAGACACAAGAGGAGCAAAAAGAACTCTGCTAATCACAACACCTATAAAATAAATAGAATCAACTACGGGCGGGAACAAAAACCACGTGTGGAACACGGAAATAAATTTACCTAGTGACACGAAAAACTTGCCAAAGCCTTGGATGGAGCCAGTTAAGTAGTGCTAATGGAAGTTTAAAAAGTCTTCATTCGTTAACAACACGTCAGAACTTATAAAACCATATTTCACCCACAGAGCACAATCATTTGCAAAATTCATTTCGGAAAAGTTTGTTGTGATTTCGGGGATGCCTCAAGGGTCAATACCAGGTTTACTGCTGTTTGTGATCTTTGTAAATGACATTTCGACAACAAAACACAAAATTTTTATTGTATGCACATTATTTATTTTTATCGTAGAATTAATTAATTGTCATTAGATTGTTAATTGCCGCAGAAGAATCATGCTATTACCTTCTGTACTAGCAGTCTTCCAAGCCCGTATGAGAGTAAATGGAGATATGTGGATGTTGGCCTTCGAATTATTACCTGAACTTATTATGGATGAGGCAACAATCTAAAAGTTTTGTTTGACAATTATTGTCAAATCTGTTTTGATACAGAATGGCGGACGCCACCCAATCCTTTGATGTAAACTAAGCGGAAGATATTATCATGTCTCAGCAGTACACAACAATTTTCTAAGCCGTGAGCAAAATGTTGCAAGGCTTTAAAACTGAACAGGGTAAAAAACCAAGGCTAAACATTTTTGAAGCTGTAAATCGATCATTTTGCTAAAAATTTAATTTAATTATCAAAAAAACAATAGTAGACTACAACATGTTAAATAAATAAAAGATATATCACTAGAAATTTTTAAAGAAAGTTTTAGATCTTCTAGACACATTGAGTACCTTTTCCCAAATGGCTTTAGAACACTATGCTTCATTTTGCAAATTACAAAACATTCTCAAAATAATGATACTTATATATAAATATTTTTAACTCCCTAGTTAGAACAAAATTAGACGCAAAATATATAGGCTGCCTAAACTGTGTTAGTCGCTTGGGGTCTTGGGGTATTGTGATTCTGAACGGTGCAATAAAATAGACAGGTTTGGCCCCAAGCAAATACTACAGTTTTTGGTCACCCTGTATATTTTGCGGCAAAAAATGGTATTCGCTTGGAGTAAAAGTTTAACAAACTTTCAAATTCTGTTTAGTTTTACAATTCGGGGTTACTAATAATGTTACGTCCTTGACGTAAATAAATTTAAATTTTCTTTTTATATATTGAAATATCTCATTCTTAAAAATTCCGTCTTTCCACTCCTATCACTTTGTAGTCAAAAATCAACATAATGGACAGATTGCTCCAAATGGGAAATAAATTTATTATTAGAGTTTTTCAAAATCAGGTTATATTGGTGCATGTCTAAAGAGGGTAGTGACGTCGCAGCCCATGCCTATCAAATAATTATGAAATTTAAAATTAAAAATTGGAAAAAAGTCGGGTTTGCTGTGGAAATACGGGAAAAGCTTTTAAGAAAATATTTTTGTATTGTATTATTGCGCCTCTGCCAATTTGTAGAAGTAAGAATAATTATAATTCTCACCCTCACAATACGGTACCTACCCCAAAAGCAACTAAATGCTTGTGCGGGGAGAGAAGTATGTCGCAGGATATTCGTTTTTCTTACTTGATATTCCTGGAATTGAAATTGTCACCATAAAATTCAATATAAAACTGTACCTTATCATTTTGTTTTACTGAATTTAAAAAATAGATGTCTTTTTTTGTAAAACACTGGCTTTGGGAAGGAACTTAAAATTAAACAGTCTGCACCAATATTACATTGTTACACAACAATATTTTTCTCCTTAATTTTGCATTGAAATTTATTTGTATTGTTATGATTTAGTAAGAGAGCAGCTAGTAAATAAGTGTCTTAGATTATTTGCGGAAAAAAATTATTGAGTACTGATTTGAAAAGAAATAATTAATAAAAAACGAATATCCTGGTACCTTTCTGAAAATTTGCATAGAGGCTCCAGAATACAATACGAACACATTTTCTTAATAACTTTTTCCGATATATCCCAGCAAACCCAATGTTACTCAATTTTTAATTTAAATGCTCTGACGTCACGACCCTCTTTAAGCGCAATAGTGTACCCAAAACAATCATCAACATAGTCTGAAATTAGATTTTCAAAATATGTAATAATACTCGTTTAGGTTCAAAATAATTAAATTGTAAAAAACTAAAAAGCCAAAATTTGAACTCAAACACTTATAATAACTCTCGTAGGAAATGTATAGTGTTGTGTATAACTCGCACGGAATGTTCATTTCCAACTCATATGTGTCATATTCATGCGAAATGACTGTCATTCCGTGCTAGTTATACACTATAATGTAGGCGCACTGAGATATTGCGTCCGCGGGGAAGTGAGGAGCGCGGAGAACGATTTGTCGCTATTGGCCGACTGCAACAGTGCAAAAAATGCACCGCGCTTTAGTATTCGCAATTAAAAATAGAACCAAGGCAAGGTTCAGAGGACTGATTATGCCTAGGCGTGCGCGTCGAAATTTATAGTTTTGAAAACTTCTTAGTATTTTCGGAATCATGAGTCGTTCAGGGTGCACGATGTGTCGACGAAGAAGGAGATTTAAAAAACATAAAAATTCCACTTTCAAATACGTCATTGAGGGCTTAAATGCAGTAATTTTCGATTAATTTACGAAAAACCCACTTTTCGCCCATAAAATGCGGGGTTTGCTTAACGCTTGGAAAATCATATTAGACGTGGACGTTGAAAAGACAATCGCGGCTGAGGAAATGTAACTTGGTTTATAAATTATTGTCAACAATAATGCCGGCGTGCTTAAATTACACAAACGAAGATTATGTATCGCACGTTCTTGATATTACTTTGTTGCATTCTTCGTAGATAATAAACAAATTTAAATAATCTTCGTTTGTGTAATTTATGCGCGCCGGCATTATTATTTACAATAAGTGACATTTCCTCAGCCGCGATTGTCTTTTCAACGTCCACGGCTAATATGATTTTCAAAGCGTTAAGCAAACCCCGCATTTTATGGGCGAAAAGTGGGTTTTTCGTAAATTAATCGAAAATTACTGCATTTAGGTATAGGAAACCTTACACAAAGTTGTCATCATTTTTAGTGGTGAATAAGATCGCATTAAAAAAAAGGGGGTTTCCATTTGAAAATTTCGAGATTTAAGCACATTTTGAATGTAATTTTTATTCATATTTTGTGAACACCCTGTATAAGAACGGATTCATTTTTCAGCAGAGGTCACTAGGTCAGGGCTTCTGTTACACGATGCCAAAAATTCGTTTTGAATTTTCTCGGTTTCCTCGTATAAATTGCTAATTGACTTTAGGTCTGCACCTGTAATTTTTTTCGGAAAAATGCAAATATCTCAAAAACGGTTGTATTTAGACATAGGACATGTTGCATGTTTTTGTTCCAAAATGATGCCTAGAATCCAAAAATATGTTTTAAAATATAAAAAAATAATAAAAAAAAACTACAAGTAAAACATAAAACACCACTTACACGCGTTATGTGAATCCCTTACGAAATTTGCGCCCTAGAAACGTCACGCCGCGCCGCGCATCTGCCACAGAGCAAAGACCAGAATAGAGGTAGTGCCGACTGCCGACGGACGACCGACGCCGCCGACGGGTTACAGGTTCATTGCTGACGATATTCTTTTTGAGGGCGAATGCAAGTAATGTAGAGACTTACTAACTTTTTTCTGAAAAAATATTTTTTGGAGAATTAAGGGCGGCCTGTGGCCGCCCCTGGATTTGGCCGCCCGTCTGCGACGCAGACCTCTGCTGCAGGGTCAGCTCGCCCCTGTTTGAAAGAAAAAAACCCTTTTTGAGAGGCCAGCTTTGTGTGAAAGCACATTTGAGAGCTTGTAACTTTTTTGTTTCACGACTCACCGAAAAAATTTCCTAATGACATTTGTGGGCAAAGCTACTTACTTGACTAAATATCAAGCAAAAGCATACATCTTTATAAGTGTGAATATTGTGTTTCCAATGGTAACTGGATTATTGAGACTAGTGTTTAATATCTCGGGGTACACGTACATGGTGGCTGAATATTGGACACTAACTCTCAAACTACATATTTTATGAAAAAAAAGAGAATGTTTTTTGCAGAGAATTAATTTGTTTAAGTTACATTTTTTTAAATTAAATAAATGTTTTAATTTAATTAAAATTAAAAAAGTAAAATAGATTGATGACCAGAAGCGGTTGCAGACATTGCACTACAATACCTATATTTGTCCAAGATAACTGTCTAAAGGCACAAACCAAAAATCATCAAAATCGATCAAGCCGTTTGGAAGATACCTATAGCGAAAAAACAAAATTTTAGGGCCCGTTTTAAGGGCCCTTAATATAGACCTTTGAGCAAAAAGAAAAAACACGGGTCACCTTATTTTTTGAGTAGATCACCGCTGTACTACGGGTGGAATTTGATTGCGAATAACCCTGTATATTTATGAAAAGGTAATTTTATGTACATTTTAATCTGCAGAAAAACAACAATTTTAAAAAATGTTTTTCCCTTTCGGTAAAACCGGAAGTGAAATTAAATAATTAGCATTTTGTGTTATTTTTGGTCCTTTAAAAATGCAATAACCCACAATTTTGACTTTTACAATTTTTTTTAGAAATTATTCAGAAGACAAAAACACGATTTTTTTGATTTGGTATGTGTTGTTCACAGGCTTGATATTTAGTCAAGTAAGTAGCTTTGCCCACAAATGTCATTAGGAAATTTTTTCGGTAAGTCTTGAAACAAAAAAGTTACAAGTTCTTAAATGCGCTTTCACACAAAGCTGGCCTATCAAATAGTTATTTATGTACCAAGGCACTGAAGTTCAACTTTTATGATTCATGTGGCATTTAGTTGCCGAGGCCTCTGGCCGAGGCAAATAAACCATATTATATTTTTCTTGAAATCGGCAGTAAAGTGTCCCAAAATCGTCATTAGAAGCTCAGAAATCGGCACTGAAGTAACCCATTATTATACGATTTTTTCAATAAGTAGGCCTTGGCGAGATGTAAACATCAAACGTCAGCCATCGCTCGTCAAAAGTGAACAAATATTCAAAACCCGGCCAATAAAGGCCCATTTAACTATTCGTACACATTGCGAAATTGTTACCTATAGCAGCGCAATCTATCAGTATAAATATTTTAGTAGGTTTGAATATCAATAGTTTTATTATGGAGGCTACACAACAAGCGGCAGTTTGGTTTTTCTGTTAGAAGCGGCCGTGCCTTTGTCATACTTGACCTAGGTAGAGCGATCCTCAAAGTCAAGCAACGCCGCGCGTAGTCGGTTCATGGACGGGTGATCCCTTATTATTCTTTTCTTGCCTAATAAAATATTTTTTTCCGATTTAAAAAAATATATATATAATATGTACCTCGGCACTGAAGTTCTTTTATGACTCATGTGTGTAAATTCCACATGAGTCATAAAAAGTTGAACTTCAGTGCCTTGGTACATAAATAACTATTCGCGCGTTGCTTGACTTTGACGATCGCTCTACCTAGGTCAGGTATAATGACGTACGGCGCCCTCGAACAGTATAACCAATCTGCTGCTTGTTGTGCAGCCTCCATAATAAATCTATTGATATTCAAACCTACTAAAATATGTATACTCATAGATTGCGCTAGTATAGGTAACAATTTCGCAATGTGTACGAAAAGTTAAATGGGCCTTTATTGGCCGGGTTTTGAATATTTGGTCACTTTTGATGGGCGATGGCTCCGCGTCTGACGTTTGTTGTTTACATCTCGCCAAGGCCTACTTACTGAAAAAATCGTACAATAGTGGATCATTAGGTCGCTATATGTCGAATTTTGTGGGTTGATGAACAAATAGGAAGTTCACATAACCAACAATAATGAATGGTTACCCTACACCTTCTAACCCCTTCTAGTAGCTGTAGAAGACGCCGAAGTCTCCTACATCTCACCGCTACTAACTATATATCAATTGGAATAAATAATACCTAGCCGATGGAACCCGTATCTCCGGTAGCTTAGTTGGTTAAGTGCCTACGGCCACAGTAGGAGTCCCGGGATCGAGTCCCGGCTGGAGTGCACTTTTTTCAATTGATATCCTTTACCTGACATGCCACTAAACCATCCTTTATATTTATAATTACAGGTAATAAAAATGTTTTCTTGAAATCGGCATTAAAATGTCCCAAAATCGTCATTAAAAGCACAGAAATCGTACAATAATGTAGTCCATTATTGTACGATTTTTTCAATAAGTAGGCCTTGGCGAGATGTAAACATCAAACGTCAGACGCGGAGAAATCGCCCGTCAAAAGTGACCAAATATTCAAAACCCGGCCGATAAAGGCTCATTTAACTTTTCGTACACATTGCGAAATTGTTTCCTATAGAAGCGCAATCCTTCAGTATACATATTTTAGTAAATTTTAATATCAATAGATTTGTTGTGTAGGCTGCACAAGAAGCAGCAGTTTGGTTTTTCTGTCAGAAGGTGCCGTACGTCATTATACTTGTCCTAGGTAGAGCGATCGGTAAAGTCAAGCAACGCCGCGCGTAGTCGGTTCGTGGACGGGTGATCCCTTATTATTATTTTCTTGCCTAATAAAACATTTTTTTTTTCGATTTAAAAAAAAATATAATATGTACCTCGGCACTGCAATTCTTTTTATGACTCATGTGGTTTATTTGCCTCGGCCAGAGGCCTCAGCAACTAAACTCCACATGAGTCATAAAAAGTTGAACTTCAGTGCCTTGGTACATAAATAACTATTCTGTATAATGGGATTACTTCAGTGCCGATTTCTGAGCTTTTAATGACGATTTTGGGACATTTTAATGCCGATTTCAAGAAAAAGGTATTTATTTTCTTTCAAATGAAGTTCTCTGAAAAATTCATACCTGTCGAGATATTTTCGAGTGGCCCTCCTATTGGTGGCGTCGCTTCTACCGGCGCTGACTATTTAGACTGGAATTGTCTGAACGTTGTCCATTTCCCATTGCCTTCTAATTCGTTCTTCTAAGTCTCTGTACTTCGCGATCTTCTCGACTTGCTTTACACGCAGGTTGTTGTTGTTCGGGATGGCCACATCAATCAGAGTTGTCTTCCTAGAAATTTTATCAACTATTATAAGGTCCGGTCTGTTATGGGCAACTCGTTGATCTGTCAGAACTGTACGATCCCAGTACATCTTGTAGTTGCTGTTCTCAAGAACAGGCTCCGGTTTGTAGCTGTAATATGGGACCCTCTCTGCCTGCCCAAGCAGCAGTTTTTCCGCCAGTTCCTGGTGCAAGATCTTGGCAACCGAATCGTGTCGTTCCTTATATTCCGTTGATGCGAACATATGACATCCTCCTGTTATGTACTGGATTGTTTCTGAAGTTGGGCACCCGTATCTGCATCTGTCATCCACTACCGATGCATCTCCTACAATGAATTTTAGGTAGTTGCGAGTTGGTATAACCTGGTCTTGTATGGCCAGTAGGGAGCCTTCCGTCTCGGGGAACATTCGTCCCGAGGTCAGCCAATAGTTCGACGCTAACTTGTCGACTTGTGAACCTCATTAGGATGCCTCCCGTGCAGCGGCTTCTACAACCACCTCCGTAGTTTATCGTTGTCGGTTCGGTGGTGATTTTGATGCTCGTGTTCCGTCAGACGTAGCGGTGTTGAGCCGTCTGCTCCGCATATAGCCCTATGTAGTGTGAAGCTGTTGACCTGCCTGTAGAAATAATTACGCAGATTTAATATTTGTTGGTCCAATTGCTTGCTGAGTTCTGCCAGT
The DNA here is from genome assembly GCA_963920635.1 of Pseudeuparius sepicola. Classification (NCBI taxonomy): domain Eukaryota; kingdom Metazoa; phylum Arthropoda; class Insecta; order Coleoptera; family Anthribidae; genus Pseudeuparius; species Pseudeuparius sepicola. Next base: position 29,709,249 of record OY987305.1, read on the forward strand.
CCTCTTCCTCCTAGGTGACGTAGCAGAGAGCCTTTGTCAGTAATGTCCTAACTTTTCGTTGCAGGTTGTTGATGTCCGTGTTGGTCCAATTCACTATTCCGAACGAATAGCTGAGTACAGAGCACGCATACGTGTTTAGGGCCTTAAACAAATTCCTGCTGTTAAGATCAGTTCGCACTACTTGTCTTACTCTCTTGATGAATTCCTTCGTTAAATCTGTCTTCATTGTTCGATGGTCTATCCTTTGAGCCTGTTTCATCCCGAGATACTTGTATGTTTCTCCCATGCTCATTGCTTCGATCTCCTGGCCGTCCTGCATCTCGTGTGCGCCTTGTTCGAGCTTTCCCCGGACGATGTTAATGGTGCGGCACTTGTTCAGTCCAAACTGCATTCCGATGTCCCTGGAGAACTCCTCTACAGTTTTAGGCATTTGCGTTAGCTGGTCTTTGGTTGCGGCCATCAGTTTTAAATCATCCATATATAATGGGTGATTCAACTTGATCGCTTCTGCGTTGTTGCTTTTGATAGCGAAGCCGTATTTTGTAGAGTTCAACCGATGTGATAGAGGGTTCATCGCCATGCAGGACCACAGTGGACTGAGTGAATCTCCTTGGAAAATCCCTCTTCGAATGTTGATTGTGTCGGTCTCGATGTTACTGCTTGCAGTTCTGAGTTGTATCTTAGTACGCCAGGTTGTCATAACGTGTTCTAAAAGGGAAACTGTATGATGATCTATTTTATACAGCTTTAAGATACCTGTGAGCCAGTCGGGAGGTACGGAATCAAATGCTTTTTTGTAGTCCACATAAGCCATGTGGAGGTTTCGTTGCTTGGAATGAGCCTGGTTGCAGATGACAGAGTCTATGATGAGTTGCTCTTTTCATCCCATTGCGCCCTTCGCGCAGCCCTTCTGTTGCATTGCCATGATGTTGTTCCGCTCGCAGTGAGCATATATTCGCTGCGTAAGGCAAGATGTGATTATCTTCTACAGCGTAGGCAAGCAGGTTATTGGGCGGTACTTGGCAGGGTTATCCGTATTCCGCTGGTCCTTTGGTAACAAGTAGGTTGCACCCTGTGTAAGAAACAATGGCATTTTCTGAGGATCGAGCAAGACTTCATTAATTAAAGTAGTTATTTGTTCATGCGTGCACACAACTTCTTAATCCAATAATTTTGGAGATGATCTGGACCTGGTGCCTTCCAGTTGTGGGAATTCTTGATGACATTGGAGACCTCATCGGTTGTGAATTGCTCGTGTTGCATCTGGCTATAGTTCCGGCCCATCTCGCGTTCTTCACTGATCCAGCTTGCACTGACATTGCATGGACCTGGTGTGGCAAGTTGATTTCTCCAGAAACCGTTAACCTGTTCTCTGCTAGGGTAACTCGTATTTGTTGCATCGGCGCTAGAATTCAAAGCACGGTAAAAACTTTTTCTAATCGTTGAAAGAGTTTGTTGTCTCGTTTCCTGTTGTTACTAGCCTTGTATCTTCTGAGACGCCCTGCGAAAACAGAAAGTTTTTGTTTCAATGTATCAAGACATGGTTGAGCAGTGATGTTCGCGGGGTCATGCCGAGAATGCTAATATGGAGAGAGCTTTGGAAACTGTCCGCAATGGAGAAATGGGTTGGTCTAAAGCCAGTAAAACTTTTAATTTACCAACGGCGACTTTGCATCGCAGAGCTCTCAATAAGAACAAGATAGCTACTAATGTTAAAAAACACCTTGGGTTCCTACAATCCGTACTCAATGAAGGCGTTGATGCCGCCATCGTAACCCATATTTTGGATTTAGAATCTGGCAAAGGGTGGTTACATGGTTTTCGTCAACGAAACCCAGAACTATCACTGCGTCTCCCTGAAGTCACGTCGCTTGCTAGAGCGGAAGCCTTCAACAGACCGCAGGTAGACAATTATTTAACAAAACTTGAACAAGTTATAAAGAATCATAAAATCCAGAATACCATGATTTTTAACGTAGATGAATCTGCGCTGACAACGGTTCAAGTGGATATGGATGCGGCATTTTATAGAACATGGTCAGGCCCAGTTCCGAAAATAAAGCTTTGTTAAGCCATAAAAGCTACGAAGCCTTGGAGTAGGCAAAAAAATTCTGTCGTGCTTTTTTGTTTGCCTGCTCACTGTACGCACCATCTCCAGCCACTAGACGTGGCATTTTTCGGCCCTCTCCACAAATATTATAGTCAAGTTGTCACACAATGGCTAAAGGAAAATCCCGCTCGTACAGTCAGTATTTACCAGGTGTCTAAACTTTTTAATCAAGCATGGGAAAACTAGAAATATCATCAAGTGGTTTCCGTGCAACGGGAATATCACCCTTCAACCGTGATATTTTCCCCGAACATATTTGTTTTCGCTTAGTTTAACAACCGATGTTCCTGGGGTAGTGCCTGTCATTGAAAAAGAAACCCCATTAGAAAGAACACAGAAGTCAGGGAATGGTGAAACATAAGCACACACCATTTCTAAGCTTTAGGGCAAAAGTCACCCCATGAACAAGTTTGCGCATCGACTTCAAATGAAGGCGATATTCGGGATCTTGAAAGAATTGTCGCCATTACCTCAGAGTAACGCAAGAAAAACTGCTCAACGCAAAACTGGTGTCTACGAGGATGTTCTAACTGAAAGCCCCTACCTCCAAAATCTTCGCGAAAAAGAAAATGAAAAAAGACAAGAACAACAGAGAAAGGTCAAAAGAAATGTGGCTAAAACGAAACTAAAAAAGAACAGGAACAACAGAGAAAGAGCAAAAGAAAGGTCGTTAAGAGGAAATTTGTTGAAGATTAATCAAGCGGCCAAGAATATTCATTCGAAGTTGATGACGACGAAGAAGACTGTGCCTGCCTCTATTGCAATGATCTATTCAGTCGTTAAAAATCAAAGGAAGGGTGGCTAAAGTGTCAAGTTTGTCAAAGATGGTCACATGCAGAATGCGCAGGTCTGTCTAAAAGGGCAAAAATGTTTATTTGTGAGCTCTGTCAGGACTAAGGAGTAGCCATTATCTGTAATCTGGCTGACATTTTTTTTTAGATTTTTAGGCTTCTTATTGTAAGGTTCACATAATATGTAGGTATCATTTTGCCCGACCTAGGCGGGCAAGATGAATTTTCGTGAGAATTTAAGTTTTAAATTGTTGAAATTAAACTCTTAGTAAAATTGGTGGTTTAGTACCCAACATCAACGAAAACACTATCGGCTAACAATAGCAAAAAACAGTTTTGATTTAGCGTTATATTTCTCCAAATTCTGTAAATAATAAACAAAGTATGTCATCTTACCCGCTTCTCCCCTAGTGGATAATAACAATAGGCTTTATTGACATTTGCGGCAGGGACCGACTTTTTCCTTATAGAACTAGCATGGCATTTGCTCAAGTACTATGAAAAACTATAGAAAACCGTAGTAATATCAGTGAGTGGATGACAATTATTAATATAGCACACAGATAAAGCTATTGAGCAATACCGTAATCTACATTTTTCCAGTACTCTTGGCCATAAGTGGTGTTTTTCTATAAAGAGATGTGCATGCGTGCTCTGCCCCGACCTCTAATCGAACAAAGGTCGATCGAAAACAGAAAAACATGCAGTCCAAATAGTTCGGCGGCGGTATGAACATCGCCACGCTTAGGTATATTGGTATGATTGGTTATAATTTATTTAATCTAGATTTTTTCATCGTGGCTCAATTTTAAAATGACAAGCTCAAATACAGAGTTCAGATAAGGGGCATCCGTAAGTATCTTCTGCGATCTCCTGTAAATGCGACTCTTTGCGATTCCGCCGTCCGCCAGATTCTGTTTACACTTACCGTCTCCTTGAAATAAATAGATTTTAGTTTAGTTGCCAATGGTTTATTCGAGGAGAAAATTATTCCGAAATATAGACCGAAGTTTATAAATACAGCGGGACACTCGACTTTTCGTAGAAAACGCATTATCCAATTTCTTCTACTACCCTCTCAGTCATACATTAGAAATATTTTTAGATATATTTTCTTTGCCCTTGCCCCTTCCCATATTTTGAAAACTCGGCGCCTATGTTTGGTGTTGCTTGGTTGAGCTTTAACATAAAAATAAAAGTTATTTATATTTCTACAGCACTTAATTTCGGTTCATAATAGGCATGCACCTAAGTATTTTTAGCATTATATTATGAGAGACATATATGAGGCGGGGCGGTCCTGTGAAAAAGCAATAATTAAGTGGGGTGTCACGAACCCACATAAAAAATGATCTTTTCAGGTATATTTCAACAAAACGCCAGAGGACAGGTGGTACGGTCACCATAAAACGATAAACTGAAGATTGGCTCTAATTATAGGGTTCGTAGTAACCGCCTTTTAAAATTAGTTTCAGTCCAGATGAAGTACCAAGCAGACTAAAATGTTCCCCAAAACCAGTTCAAAAAAAAAATACACAGGGCCATTGTGTGATTGTGATTTTGTGTCCGTTCGATTATTACATTTCATGATAGGTAAAATTGCGCCCAGAAAATTTCTGGCAGCGCTGTAGATCATTGTAACTTTTCCCAACGTCGCCATTCAAACAAATGTAATCCCCATTATCCTTTTAAATCACGTCTCTTAGTAAAAAGTCGAGAATGGCAAACATATTGGTGTGAAATTGATCTGAAAGTCCCAAAAACAATATTCAAGATACTAAAAAGATGACAAGAATATGTTAGAACTGTTAGACGTCGCATGAGAGCCTTGGTATTTAAAAACAGTAAAAATTACCAAATTTTAATAGTTGAATATTTGTGGATATTAAATATTTTTTTAGTATCAAATGATGGTATAGTCAATACCAAATAATACAAAAGGCGGATAAATTGTAGGTATACAGTGTGACCCTGGATAGTTGTCGGAAAAGGGGAGGTGCAAGTAACAAAAAAAAATGATATTTCTTATTTTGAAAATCACGCCGTAAATAAGACGTAAGCAAAATAAGTCTAATTAATCAATACACAGAGTGATTTTGAGCTAAACTTGAAAATATGCCCAATAATACCTAAACTACAATTATTTTCAAAGATATGAAAAACTTTTATAAAAAAAAGTTGTTTGGAATAAGGAGTTTTACCTGAATCCCAATTTTGGGGCGGCACGGTCTATTTTGATTATTTTTAATTAGGTTTATAACAATAGCATTCGCAGTCCTTATTTTCGAATAGTTATTATTTAAAGAAGCTGTCTAGAATTTGAAGATTTGTCTGAATGCACATTCCCGGCCTCGCTTTAGTTTTCACCAAACAGGTGAGAAAAAAATATTGCATCAATAATCAAAGTAGGCCGAGCCGCCTGAAAATTGGGATTCTGGCAAAGTTTTTCCTAGCTTTGAAAATAATTGTAGTTTAATCTTGGGCATATTTTCATATTTACCCTGTGTACCGATTAATTTCACTTATTTTGCTTATGTCTCATGAGACTATGCAGGAGTTATTTCCAAAATATCAAGATCCAAATTCAAATTTTGTTGTTATTTATATCTATTCCGACAACTATCCAGGGGCATACTCTATATCCCCAATTTAACAAATTAGTGTTAAAAATGTGTTTATGAATTATGCTTCATTTTACATAAAAAATTTCACAAATTAGTACAGTTTTTGAACAACATTGATTTGACTTGGGTGTTCCCGTAGATTCCACCCCAACCTGCTACCACGTAATAAGTGTAACTGAACTACCTTTATTAATTGTTCTCAATTTCAGATTCAGTTGTCTAACATGGTAAGCAAAGTAATGTTTTTGTAACATGTTCTGTGTGTGCATTCCTTTATCAGTTTTACTGATCGTAGTACCTAAGTAATTGACATGATATTTTTCAATGGATTGGCCAGCATCTACAGCTATTCATATAGTTTGCATAAAATTAAAAATTTGGAAATATCTGAAAAGATATTGAGAAAATGTGTTCGCATTGCATTAATATGCCAATTTCATTCAATACAAAACTTTACCTTATCGTCCCAAAGATGGAACTTTTAGTATTTATAACCAAATTTGATTATAAGACATTTTTAAACAATTATATGTCAAATTTATAACCAAATTTGACGTTTTTATACATTTTTATAAGTAAACAAAAATCTGTCATATTTATAACCTATAAAGTGAACTAAAATACTTAAAATCATAACCTAATTAGACATATTTTGACATTTTGCAAGCATATAACCTTAAATCTAAAACAAATGAAAATTAACAAATTTTTATCAAATCTTCCATCATATAAATACGTTATTGTTTATAAAAGTTGAAAATTATATTTTAGATGAAAAATTATCTGCTAAGATCATTTTGTTGTCACAATCAGATATCTATTTGAGGCAAATAAAAAAATAAATAAACCCATTTACTATTGCATAATTTACATTTATTTACGAAAGGTAGGCTTTGCTAAGATATTCTACTTTCCGCAAATAGGGAAACTATTTGTAACAAAACAAGCCCTATTAACCACAAATATGAACCTTCCTGGTACAAATAGGTAGTTTATTTACTTCTTGGTTTTGCGCATGCGTTTTGTGGTTTTGAGTCAACTTGTGATAGTTTTCGTTCCGCGTATAATGTTGTCGATCGAGTCATATACTACAAAACAGTTGGGTGTGGTTATTTAAGAGTGGGACTTTTTTTATTAATTGAAAAACCAAAATACAGATACTGCCGAAAGTTGATGCATGTTCAATAATCATATTAGGTGCACTTAGAATGGTTGCAAGGTAAACAGCATACAGGTAGGTAATTTTACAAGAGTGAACTACCCTTATTTCAAAAAAATTCAGCAAAAGGTTATAAAGAAAAGTTGTTTAGAATTGAAAGCTATGCCTAAATACCAAAACAGCCTCCTATGGAATTTTTTTTTCTCAATAAACATTTAAAATAAAAATTTTGCACCTTAAATGAGAGTTTTTTTAATATACACATTATCATTACTAATGTTTTACCTTGTTCAGAAGAATTTTTGCGAAATTTTAAAGTTTTGTTTAATATCGTTGCAACAAACAAGAAGTTTGTGATTCCCTAAAAAATTAAAAATCTAAGTTGATTTTACAAATATGCTTGAATTTTAACAAAGCTATGCGAAACTGATTTAATTTTGATTGATTTATGAAATTGTTTGGGGTTAATATTAAAAAAAAAATTAGGAAATTATTAATGTTTTTCAAAAATATATTTTTCTTTGTCTTAGGAGGCCATGTTTTGGTATTTAGGCATAACTTTTAATTCTAGACAACTTTTCTTAATAATGTTTTGCTGAATTTTCTGAAATAGGTGTACTTTACTCTTGTACATTTTTTTTATTTTTTGACCTACTCTGTATGCTATTTGACTTGCAGCCATTCTAAGTGCGCCTAACATGATTATCGAACATGCACGAACTTTCGGGAATATTTGTATTTTCGTTACACACTTAAATTATCACACTGTATATTTTTTTCAACCGACCGGCCAGAAAATATACCCTTTCTATAGAATTTTCCCCCCATAAATTAACGTTTCCCGGCCTAGGCCAGAAAACGGTAAAAAACTTTCCCGATCCCATGTTATTCTCTTCTCGTGTCCCGATTTATGGTATAGACGGCTTTGCTTTCTCGTTGCTATGGAAACAAACTTGTGTTGATTGTTGGGAAAAGTGTTAAACTAAAGAGTGTCGGCTGTAAAAAGATATTGTACGTTAGGTACGTAAGGTAGATAAATCTATTAACTACAACAAGTTCCTCCAGCAAATTTAATATATTTTCCTCTTCTCCGCAACAAGTTTAATAAAAGTTTCCATTAACCGTAGCATGTTTTTCTACGGAAGCGTAGAAGGGCCACCTCATAAATAATATGTTTAGTTTATTTGACTCCGACTTATAAGTCGACACTTCGACTTATAAGTCGACTTTCCGACTTACAAGTCGACACTTCGACTTATAATTCGACATTCCTACTTATAAGTTGACACTACGACTTATAAGTCGACATTCCGACTTATAAGTTGACATTCCGACTTATAAGTCGACACTTCGACTTATAAGTCGACATACAGACTTATAAGTCGACACTCCGACTTATAAGTCGACACTCTGACACGATTTGGATTTCGGAAGCTAAAATAGAGAGAAAGTAGGTTAAATTCTAGCAAATATGCGCCGATTCAAAATTTTTTGGAAAGTCCACGGGAAAATTCGGGAAAAACTGAAAGCGCATTTTTGTTCTCATTGGATAGCTATCTAACGGCAGCAAAACGATTAGGGCTTATAGGGATTTTAGCCGTTTTCTCTGCGGGGGCTCTTAACTGAGTAGAAAACAGGCTTATCCAGAATAATAAAGTGGAAACGATCTTCTTCACGAATTGATTTAGATAGTGAAAAACCGGCTTAAAGTTTATAAAAATCTTTGTCACATTGTCACAAAACGCTTCATTCAAAATACATGGTATTCGATTCTGCAAATCCAAATTAAAAAAAAAATTAAAAGAAATGCCCCATTTCTGGGAATGGTTATCGAAAGTAGACAAAATTACCTTTTTAACGATGCCATATTATGTGGGGTTAGCATGCTCGGGATTTTCAACTGATGGTCGAACCCCTGTATCTAAGAAACTAAAGACGATAGACACATGGTCAATAAGAATTTTATTTTAATTTAAATTCTCTATGCTCTAGAAGTTTTGCCAGGTTTTTCTGAAACACCCTGTATATATACCTAAGTAGGTAAGGCATGATATTGTATACAAGAAATACAAGAAATAGCAATAATGAAGATTTCCACGCAGGTCACTTTAGCAGCCTCCGTGGCGACATTAGTGCAAGCCCCAAATCCAGGGGATGTACTGACTGAAGCTGCAAATGTGCCGTTGGCTCCTGCCTGGACTTCATTCTATCTTTTTGATATGATTAACGTTACACCGTACTGATGACTGCCAAATAATATGAAACACGTGTATGAAGTAACTACTTTTTTGTTTGTTTTGAGTGCTTGCCCATTATTGCTATTCTAGTAAACAGTCTTGCACTCGTTAATATTACAACCTTATTGTATCAAGAATAACCCCACATAATATGGCATCGTTAAAAAGGTAATTTTGTCTACTTTCGATAACTACTCCCAGAAATGGGGCATTTTTTTTTATTTTTTTTATTTTTTTATTTTTATTTGCAGAATCGACGATATTTTGAATGAAGCGTTTTTCACTATCTAAATCAATTCGTGAAGAAGATCGTTTGAACCTTATTATTCTGGATAAGCCTGTTTTCTACTCAGTTAAGAGCCCCCACGCAGAGAAAACGGATAAAATCCCTATAAGCCATAATCGTTTTGCTGCATTTTCATATGGCTATCCAAATATGAGAACAAAAATGCGCTTTCAGTTTTTCCAGAATTTTCCCGTGGATTTTCCAAAAAATTTTGAATCGGCGCATATTTGCTAGAATTTAGCCCATTTAACCTACTTTCTATCTCTTTTAGCTTCCGAAATCCGAATCGGACTTATAGGTCGAAGTGTCGACTTATAAGTCGGAATGTCGACTTATAAGTCGAAGTGTCGACTTATAAGTCGACACACTTATAAGTCGAAGTGTCGACTTATAACTCGGAATGTCGACTTATAAGTCAAAGTGTCGACTTATACGTCGAAGTGTCGACTTATAAGTCGGAATGTAGACTTATAAGTCGAAGTGTCGACTTATAAGTCGGAACGTCGACTTATAAGTCGGAATGTCGACTTATAAGTCGGAATGACGACTTATAAGTCAAAGTGTCGACTTATAAGTCGGAATGTCGACTTATAAGTCGATGTGTCGACTTATAAGTCGAAGTGTCGACTTATAAGTCGAAGTGACGACTTATAAGTCGGAATGTCGACTTATAAGTCGGAATGTCGACTTATAAGTCGGAATGTCGACTTATAAGTCGAAGTGTCGACTTATAAGTCGAAATGTCGACTTATAAGTCGGAGTCAAATAAAATAAAAATATTATTTATGAGGTGCAATTGTTAATAGATATTTCTCTGGGTGTATGTGTATGAGACAAATCAAAATTAGTGTTTGAAATTTGACTCGTTTATTTTTATTTATTTATATTTGCCCGTTTGCAAAAATGTCACAGAAATAATATAATGTCTAGCTTTCGCAATATAATGGAACTTTACAAAAATTAATTTGTCCGCGACTGTTTTCTAATATCCTTCAAAAAATTTGCATCACAGCGGGAACATTTTTATTTAACAATTAAATTTGAAATTTAATTTTGGACTTACCTTTTTCCTCACCGACTCAAATGTAGTCACATGACCTTTCCGTGAAAAAGGACATTTTTAAAATTAAATTCTCTAAATATGGGCTTATCTGTTATTTTTTTTAAATTACTTGAAAAAGTTATTTTTCCTTTCAACATTCAAGACTTTACGGGACAATAATTATTAAGTAGGTACTGGGAAATTTTAAGGTAAATAAATTTAAATCCTAAATGCTTGACAGTGCATTTGTCTAAAACCACTACACCGTTTCGGTTCTAATAAAGAGTTAACACAATGATAGAGCTAGTGACATAAAATAGTTAGGTACATCATATAGGTATTGTAGTATTTTAAATAAAAATTAAATAAAAATCGACTGGTCCAAAGATTAAAAAAGAGGTTTCCCAGAAAACTAAACCGAACAAAAATTATGTTCTACTTTTTAGGGCAATTTTGGCTTAAAAAATATATTATTGTGTTTTAAATAGTTTATTAATATATTTTTTACTTTTAATCTTAGTTAGGTACTTATTTTAATTTCATACAATAATTGGAAAAATACCCTAGGGCGTACGCTATTTTGGATTTTGAATGACGTGACATAGCTTATTATTCTCGAAAACCCTTTCATTTCATGACCATGTCAAGGGGGTTGTGAAGAAAAAGGTAAGCCTCAATCCGGGGGCGTCCGACTTATTGGATTTAGAAGGTAGATACGATATTATATAGATATATAGTTGAAATTACGAATCTTTGTCTCATCTTTGGCAGCTGTCCGAATATATAGGGTGTTCAGATTTCATCCGGAACACCCCTGTAAAATTGCAATGCGCTGTACGATTGTGATGATTTTTTTATGTGTGTGTAGGAAGTGTCCTTATGCACTTGTGGAACATATCGTCATTGTGGCACCACTATTCTACAGATTATGATGTTTTTCGATGCGATTTTTTGGAAAATGCTAATAGGGATTTTTCTTTCGGAAATCTGGCAACTTAGCTTTATTCGGCACCCCCTGAGACCCCAAGGTCCCAAGTTTTATTAATTTCCTTCGCCGACCAACATTATCTTTTCAAAATAATGCTTAAATATGCCACATTTTTTTAGTATGATTTTTTCGATACGATATATTATGTTAAAAAATGCTATTAACTATTTTTTTTATAGAAAATCTGTCAACATAGTTTTAATCAGCACTCCCTGAAACCCAAATATCCCAAGTTCAATGAATTTACCTCGTCAACTAACGTTTCTATAGGACCTTATTATAGTAAAGTGTCCCAAAATCGCCATTAAAAGCTCAGAAATCGGCACTGAAGTAACCCATTGTACGATTTTTTCAATAAGTAGGCCTTGGCGAGATGTAAACATCAAACGTCAGACGCGAGCCATCGACCAAATATTCAAAACCCGGCCAATAAAGGCCCATTTAACTATTCGTACACATTGCGAAATTGTTACCTATAGCAGCGCAATCTATCACTGTAAATATTTTATTAGGTTTGAATATCAATAGATTTATTATCGAGTTTATTATGGAGGCTGCACAACAAGCAGCAGTTTGGTTTTTCTGTTCGAAGTCTTTGTCATACTTGACCTAGGTAGAGCGATCGTCAAAGTCAAGCAACGCCGCGCGTAGTCGGCTCATGGACGGGTGATCCCTTATTATTGTTTTCTTGTCTAATAAAACATTTTTTTCGATTTCAAAAAAAATAATATGTACCTACCTCGGCACTGAAGTTCTTTTTATGACTCATGTGGTGTATTTGCCTCCGCCAGAGGCCTCGGCAACTAAATTCCACATGAGTCATAAAAAGTTTAACTTCAGTGCCTTGGTACATAAATAACTATTTCTTGAAATCGGCAGTGAAGTGTCTCAAAATCGTCATTAAAAGCTCAGAAATCGGCACTGAAGTAGCCCATCAGAAGTGACCAAATATTCAAAACCCGGTCAATTTTCGTACACATTGCGAAATTGTTACCTATAGCAGCGCAATCTTTCAGGATAAATATTTTAGTAGATTCGAATATCAATATATTTTTCATGGAGGCTGCACAACCGGCAGCAGTTTGAAGTTTCTGTTGGGGAGCGTCGTGCCTCGTCATACCTGACATGGTAGAGTGATCGTCAAAATCAGGCAACGCCGCGCACAGTCGGTTCATGGACGGATGATCCCTTATGATTATTTTTTTTTGATAAAAAACATTTTTTCCCGATTTCAAAAAAATATTTAATATGTACCTCGGCACTGAAGTTCTTTTTATTGCGGTTTATTTGCGAAGGCCAGAGTCCTCGGCAATTAAATTCCACATGAGTCATAAAAAGTTGAACTTCAGTGCCTTGGTACATAAATAACTATTTTTTCTTGAAATCGGCATTAAAATGTCCCAAAATCGCCATTAAAAGCACAGAAATCGTACAATAATGTAGCCCATTATTGTACGATTTTTTCAATAAGTAGGCCTTGGCGAGATGTAAACATCAAACGTCAGACGCGGAGAAATCGCTCGTCAAAAGTGACCAAATATTCAAAACCCGGCCGATAAAGGCTCATTTAACTTTTCGTACACATTGCGAAATTGTTTCCTATAGAAGCGCTATCCTTCAGTATACATATTTTAGTAAATTTGAAAATCAATAGATTTGTTGTGTAGGCTGCACAAGAAGCAGCAGTTTGGTTTTTCTGTCAGAAGGTGCCGTACATCATTATACTTATCGTAGGTAGAGCGATCGGTAAAGTCAAGCAACGCCGCGCGTAGTCGGTTCGTGGACGGGTGATCCCTTATTATTATTTTCTTGCCTAATAAAACATTTTTTTTCCGATTTCAAGAAAAATATAATATGTACCTCGGCACTGAAGTTCTTTTTATGACTCATGTGGTTTATTTGCCTCGGCCAGAGGCCTCAGCAACTAAACTCCACATGAGTCATAAAAAGTTGAACTTCAGTGCCTTGGTACATAAATAACTATTTTATTTTAAATTAAGAATTAGGAATACTTTGGAATATTTGAAAATCGGATATCTCACTAATAAAGAAAACAGAAAACAAATACATCCTACCGTTTTAAAATAATACTTAAATATGGCATATTCTTCACAGATCACAGAAAATATGCCATATCTATTTAGGTATTGTTTTAAAACTGAACCATGGTGTTATTTTTCTATTTTTTTATTAGTGACACATTTTTAGGATGTTTAGATTAAGTTTGCCCGATTTTCAAATATTTCCAAAGCATTCTTGATTTTTAATTGAAAAAATTTTCCCAATATTAAGGCCCTGTATAAATGTTTTTCGGCGAAGTAAATTAATAAAAAGGACTTGGGGTTTCAGGGGATGCTGAATAAAGCTAGGTTGCCAGAATTCCGATAAAAAATCCCTAATAGAATTTTCCAAAAAAATCGCATCGAAAAAAAATCATAGCAGGCTGTGGAATACCTAGTGATGCCACCATGACGATATGTCCCACCCCGCATTGCAGAAGTACGTAAATAAGGATACTTCCTACACACACAAAAATTCATCAAAATCGTGCAGCGCATCACAATTTTACAGGGGTGTTCCGGATCAAATCTGAACACTCTGTACATATAGGTACGCTGCAAGATTCGTGATTTCAATTATTATACTCCCCTCACATGGGAGAGTTATGACGTCATAAAATTTCACAGCTGATTTTTTTCAAGATTGTTAAAAAAATATATTTAAAATCAAGTGGAAACCTTGTCAGAAAAATTTTTCGGGAAATTCAGTTGTCGGACGCCCTTAAAAGTTTTAAGGGGCCCAAAAAATCGTCCGGCCACTGAGAATTTTCCACTTGATTTTAAATATATTTTTTGAACAATCTTGAAAAAATCAGCTGTGAAATTTTATGACGTCATAACTCTCCCATGTGAGGGGAGTATAATAATTGAAATCACGAATCTTGCAGCGTACCTATATGTACAGAGTGTTCAGATTTGATCCGGAACACCCCTGTAAAATTGTGATGCGCTGCACGATTTTGATGAATTTTTGTGTGTGTAGGAAGTATCCTTATTTACGCACTTCTGCAATGCGGGGTGGGACATATCGTCATGGTGGCATCAGTAGGTATTCCACAGCCTGCTATGATTTTTTTTTCGATGCGATTTTTTTGGAAAATTCTATTAGGGATTTTTTATCGGAATTCTGGCAACCTAGCTTTATTCAGCATCCCCTGAAACCCCAAGTCCTTTTTATTAATTTACTTCGCCGAAAAACATCCTAAAAATGTCTCACTAATAAAAAAAATAGAAAAATAACACCATGGTTAAGTTTTAAAACAATACCTAAATAGATATGGCATATTTTCTGTGATCTGTGAAGAATATGCCTTATTTAAGTATTATTTTAAAACGGTAGGATGTGTTTGTTTTCCGTTTTCTTTATTAGTGAGATATCCGATTTTCAACTATTCCAAAGTATTCCTAATTCTTAATTTAAAATAAAAAAATAGTTATTTATGTACCAAGGCACTGAAGTTCAACTTTTTATGACTCATGTGGAATTTAATTGCCGAGGGCTCTGGCCTTGGCAAATAAACCGCAATAAAAAGAACTTCAGTGCCGAGGTACATATTAAATATTTTTGTGAAATCGGGAAAAAATGTTTTTTTATCAAAAAAAAAATCATCCGTCCATGAACCGACTGTGCGCGGCGTTGCCTGATTTTGACGATCACTCTACCATGTCAAGTATGACGAGGCACGACGCTGCCCAACAGAAACTTCAAACTGCTGCCGGTTGTGCAGAATCCATGAAAAATATATTGATATTCAAATCTACTAAAATATTTATCTTGAAAGATTGCGCTGCTATAGGTAACAATTTCGCAATGTGTACGAAAATTGACCGGGTTTTGAATATTTGGTCACTTTTGATGGGCTACTTCAGTGCCGATTTCTGAGCTTTTAATGACGATTTTGAGACACTTCACTGCCGATTTCAAGAAATAGTTATTTATGTACCAAGGCACTGAAGTTAAACTTTTTATGACTCATGTGGAATTTAGTTGCCGAGGCCTCTGGCGGAGGCAAATACACCACATGAGTCATAAAAAGAACTTCAGTGCCGAGGTAGGTACATATTATTTTTTTTTGAAATCGAAAAAAATGTTTTATTAGGCAAGAAAACAATAATAAGGGATCACCCGTCCATGAGCCGACTACGCGCGGCGTTGCTTGACTTTGACGATCGCTCTACCTAGGTCAAGTATGACAAAGACTTCGAACAGAAAAACCAAACTGCTGCTTGTTGTGCAGCCTCCATAATAAACTCGATAATAAATCTATTGATATTCAAACCTAATAAAATATTTACAGTGATAGATTGCGCTGCTATAGGTAACAATTTCGCAATGTGTACGAATAGTTAAATGGGCCTTTATTGGCCGGGTTTTGAATATTTGGTCGATGGCTCGCGTCTGACGTTTGATGTTTACATCTCGCCAAGGCCTACTTATTGAAAAAATCGTACAATGGGTTACTTCAGTGCCGATTTCTGAGCTTTTAATGGCGATTTTGGGACACTTTACTATAATAAGGTCCTATAGAAACGTTAGTTGACGAGGTAAATTCATTGAACTTGGGATATTTGGGTTTCAGGGAGTGCTGATTAAAACTATGTTGACAGATTTTCTATAAAAAAAATAGTTAATAGCATTTTTTAACATAATATATCGTATCGAAAAAATCATACTAAAAAAATGTGGCATATTTAAGCATTATTTTGAAAAGATAATGTTGGTCGGCGAAGGAAATTAATAAAACTTGGGACCTTGGGGTCTCAGGGGGTGCCGAATAAAGCTAAGTTGCCAGATTTCCGAAAGAAAAATCCCTATTAGCATTTTCCAAAAAATCGCATCGAAAAACATCATAATCCGTAGAATAGTGGTGCCACAATGACGATATGTTCCACAAGTGCATAAGGACACTTCCTACACACACATAAAAAAATCATCACAATCGTGCAGCGCATTGCAATTTTACAGGGGTGTTCCGGATGAAATCTGAACACCCTATATATTCGGACAGCTGCCAAAGATGAGACAAAGATTCGTAATTTCAACTATATATCTATATAATATCGTATCTACCTTCTAAATCCAATAAGTCGGACGCCCCCGGATTGAGGCTTACCTTTTTCTTCACAACCCCCTTGACATGGTCATGAAATGAAAGGGTTTTCGAGAATAATAAGC
This sequence comes from Pseudeuparius sepicola, assembly GCA_963920635.1. NCBI lineage: Eukaryota > Metazoa > Arthropoda > Insecta > Coleoptera > Anthribidae > Pseudeuparius > Pseudeuparius sepicola. The sequence continues at coordinate 29,725,721 of OY987305.1, forward strand.
TATGTCACGTCATTCAAAACCCAAAATAGCGTACGCCCTAGGGTATTTTTCCAATTATTGTATGAAATTAAAATAAGTAGCTAACTAAGATTAAAAGTAAAAAATATATTAATAAACTATTTAAAACACAATAATATATTTTTTAAGCCAAAATTGCCCTAAAAAGTAGAACATAATTTTTGTTCGGTTTAGTTTTCTGGGAAACCTCTTTTTTAATCTTTGGACCAGTCGATTTTTATTTAATTTTTATTTAAAATACTACAATACCTATATGATGTACCTAACTATTTTATGTCACTAGCTCTATCATTGTGTTAACTCTTTATTAGAACCGAAACGGTGTAGTGGTTTTAGACAAATGCACTGTCAAGCATTTAGGATATAAATTTATTTACCTTAAAATTTCCCAGTACCTACTTAATAATTATTGTCCCGTAAAGTCTTGAATGTTGAAAGGAAAAATAACTTTTTCAAGTAATTTAAAAAAAATAACAGATAAGCCCATATTTAGAGAATTTAATTTTAAAAATGTCCTTTTTCACTGAAAGGTCATGTGACTACATTTGAGTCGGTGAGGAAAAAGGTAAGTCCAAAATTAAATTTCAAATTTAATTGTTAAATAAAAATGTTCCCGCTGTGATGCAAATTTTTTGAAGGATATTAGAAAACAGTCGCGGACAAATTAATTTTTGTAAAGTTCCATTATATTGCGAAAGCTAGACATTATATTATTTCTGTGACATTTTTGCAAACGGGCAAATATAAATGAGTCGTGTAAAATCAACCAACTTAGTTTTGGAAAAAACGCAAAAAACTGTAAAAGCTTTTAAGATGGAAAAACGATACCTAATTATTAAATTACTAGTCTATTATAGGACAATAATTTGCCACAAAACACATTATATATTTTGTAATAAACTGCAATACCTACATCATAACAAAAATATGTATTTTACCATTGGCCGTGTTGGCAACAAAAACCTGCAAATGTCCGCTTTTGAAACTAAAACGGATCGCATTCTCACATATTATATCAGAATTGAAGGTAGATATACTAGGTTTGCATAGAAACTTTATTGAAAAACAAAATAATACATTCTTGGAAATGACATTGTTTATAGTGATATTATTATAAGAAGGAAACTTCTTCTAAAAATTTACATCTTGGTCCACTTTCATCTTCATCCAAACTAGCTTCTTTTACTGATTATTATCGTGACCAAAGAGTTTCTTGTTAAAAGCTAAATTTGGTCGATTTTGCCAATTTTGACCAAAATGACCGTTTAGCGATTATTCTACATCTTTCTTCTTTGCGTCTTTTAAGGTAATACCCACTGGTATTTCAACCGGTGCTATATCGGAAACTGTTCGTAATTTTTTCATTACACTCAAAGAATTTGATGTTTCGCTATATGATAATTCGATGCACCAGATATCAGAATATGATTTTTTCTAATAGGAGTACGTTTGATAACAATACGCTTAACTTGTGATATTTTAAAGTGTAGAGAACCAGGGGCTTTCACATTTTTCTCTCTGAACGGTCCAGTCTTTTCCAAGGAGAAACAGAGTTGCATGTTCTCTAAAAACACTGTGGTATTCTTCCGGACCGATGATAGTATCAATTTTTCTCAATTTTTCTCAATGACACCAGATATCCTGTCGGGGGGCATATACGAATGCCCTGTGACCGGAAATATTATTTGAAGTTCCTCAATGTGGCGAGGTGCTTCTTGCAGCCACTTAAGAGCCATGGTCAAAAGGGTGCAATTTCATTGTTCATTCGTTTCTTTTCAGACAGTGGTAAACGGCCGAAGCAATTTCATTGGATCTCTTTAGACTTTCACTTTCTAACCATGAATAGGTTAGGTTACATTGTTTTGATTTAAGGGTCATTTTGATGAACCTTTAGTGACTGTGAAATTGTAACAATATACCTACCTGACGACTGTAGTAAGCCTTCTGATCAATCCTCCTTTTTTTTCTTTTAGGATATCAAAAAAGCCTTGGCACGCCTATTATGAACAGCCTGCTCAGTTTGTAAACATTTTCTTTTATCATCATCCTTTTCAGCTTTAATTTTTTCATTGTATTCAATGCAGGCAGAACACGCGTCTGTTTTAGGCGATCCAAATCCTACGTTGAAATATGTGGTAAAAACGTGATGGAAATAGCTGAATCTCACTTGGTTATTTGCACTGGCTTTTTCGCTATACATTTTGTGAAGTCTAGTGATATTTACATCAGCAGGAAGGTACTGTCGCCATGATTTGGCCCTATAGTAGTGAGAATCGTCTGCTTTCAAGGATTTTATAAAAAAAAATACAGCTAACAATTTATCGGCATAAAATTTTGATTTTCTGTTACCCCCTCTTTTTTCTGTGAAATCTCCATTTAGCTGAAAGCGGTCTTACACGATGTTTGGTTAATCCCAAAATTCCAAGAAATGCAATTCTGCAAACTTTAATTTGTTGACAATTTATTTTGTTGACAAAATACGTAACAGTCTTTGTCTGTTTTGGGTTTAGTATTATCTCTAGGATGCTTACGATTAGTACCAGCGTCCAGAGATATACTAATAAGTCCGGGCACTCGGCCTTGTGTAAACAAACGTTTCCCTCTTGCCCTCTCCCGCTCCCCTCCTCATCGAGCCGATCGATATCTTATAATATAAGAAAATAAGCTGTAGACAGTGTAGCTGAGAGCGGTTCGTTCGCATTCTACCGGGTGCGCGCAAAATATTACCGCAAAATATTACCGACCGACCGTGACTGTGTTGTAGTACCTAACGCTTTTTACTGCAGTGCGGATGGCTGTAAAACCAGTTCAAATGACTATGTTACCTTTTCTTCATTTCCTAAAGACCCTGAAAGGTAAGATTGAGTTTGAGGTAGGTACCTACCTACAAAAATTAAAACATTTTTATGTGACATTTTAATACTTAGGTATTGATTGAAGAATAATATAGATATAATATTAAAATATGGAAAATTTGAAAATTTGAAGGTTCCAGCAATGGAATAATGCCTTAGGGTTCATGGGAGAACATAAGTTTGCGAATATTCCACCTGAAGAGGCATATAAACCTATAAGAATTTGCAAGGCACATTTTGATGATCAGTCATTCACTTCGTCCGGAAAACGTTTATTAGTAAAAACTGCTGTCCCCTCGGCTGTCCTATTAAGATTATTGCCAGAAGTATATGGTAAGACGCATGCTTGTGTAGGTACGTATGCGTAATATTTTGTTTTGTATTGTTTATTTCAATTTAAATAGGTATCAAAATATTTACTACAGGATGAAAAAGTAGATATGATTAGTTTAACTCTTTGTCATTAAATATATATTTGTTATTTATGTTTTTGTCTGCCCTATGTTTTGTTAGGCTTTATTAAAAATGAACGTAAAACATAAAAAATTGCATATTCATATTCCAACCAAAGTCTACAGATATTTTTAAAGGAAATGGCTTGTGGCATATGGGACAAAATGGTTTGGTAATTGGCAACACCAAACTAGTTTCCAATATCTAATGGAAATTATGTATGGGTTCTTCGGAGGTGTGCAGACCACGACAGGTACCTGTTTCGGGCTTGTTGGCCCTCATCAGGCAGACGTAGCGCACCTCAGCCGAAAAGACCCAAACACGTTGGCTAAGTGAAATAGGAACTAGTATAATGCGGTGAGCATTAACCATCCAACGCCATCTAGCTGGTACTGCCAAAACCAAAGCAATGTGAGTGTGTATATATCGACCGGTCGATCGACATGTAAAAAGAACTCGGCAAAGCGGCGCGGCGCGGTGGAAAAAACCAGAAGAAGCATACATACGGGGGCCAAGAAACTCGTTTGATTCATCACCGAGTATCTTCTAATATATAGAAATCAACAAGGATCGAATCGTGAGTTTCAATCCTCGTGTGCTTACGTCTATAGCCAAACGATGATTAAACAAAATGAATATTTAGTGTCCCCATTATAATTTTAAAAGAAATGGCTTGTGGCATATGGGACAAAATGCTTTGGTAATTGGCAACACCAAACTAGTTTCCAATATCTAATGGAAATTATGTATGGGTCCTTCGGAGGTGTGCGGACCACGGCAGGTACCTGTTTCGGGCGTGTTGGCCCTCATCAGGCAGACGTAGCGCACCTCAGCCGAAAAGACCCAAACACTTTGGCAGTACCAGCTAGATGGCGTTGGATGGTTAATGCTCACCGCATTATAATAGTTTCTATTTCACTTAGCCAACGTGTTTGGGTCTTTTCGGCTGAGGTGCGCTACGTCTGCCTGATGAGGGCCAACAAGCCCGAAACAGGTACCTGTCGTGGTCTGCATATCTCCGAAGGACCCATACATAATTTCCATTAGATATTGGAAACTAGTTTGGTGTTGCCAATTACCAAAGCATTTTGTCCCATATGCCACAAGCCATTTCTTTTAAAATTATAATGGGGACACTAAATATTCATTTTGTCTACAGATATACCTACTAATTATGTAGATTCTGGTAATAGCTACCTTGTATTTTAATTTAACTGTACCTACCAAAAACTAACGGTACACTTACCTACACAAATAATGTTGTACCAAAGTCTACAAATAGGTATACTAATATTTGTAGACTTTGGTAAATAATGGAAAGTCAATATGAACCTGCCTCCGTATAACTAGCTTGACGGCGATTTCGTTTAGTCGCCCTCGTAAATGCGAAGCGTGCGAGGTGACGCTGATTTACGACCGGTCGCAAAAAATTGTCGGCTTTTCCGAGAGATCAAAGAAGTGAGCCGACTTTGGTATTTCTAGACTTTGTTAGTACTATGGATTATACAAAAACGGCAAGTGAACTGATCTTGCCTGATTTTATTTGAGTCCTTGTAAAACTCTTTATGATATTCATGGACGTCTTGGACGGTCAAAGTAGCACATTTGAACGTTTTGGATGAATGTCCGCCACGAGGATATTTGGGAGAATTTCGCGGTGAATATCTAAAACCATAAATAAGAAAAATAATACAAGAATCAGGTTACAACGATTGTTTTTACCTTTTTTGCAATGGACTAATACACCACTTTTTTTTATTTGCTCATCGGATAGTATTGGGTGAGATATACTTGCTGTATTTTTTTAAATTTTTTTTCGCCCCCGTTTTGCCGCAATTAATTTTTAAAGTTCAATATACGTAACTACCTGTTGGATTTTATTTTTACCTAAATTTACTGCCAGGCGCCACGTTTGGCAACGCCGCGCCAGGCGCGCCTCAATGTCAAGAGAACTTAACCTATAAATCTGCAAGGACAAATCAGATCCTGCTAATATTTTACCTACATTTGATCTATTTTCACTGTATTTTCGCCATTCATTCCATTAGATGACGGAAATGATTAGGAAAAAGACTTTTTTGTACCTGTTTGTTCAAGTACAAGCGAAATTTCAATAAAATTGTATTTTTGTTTGTCAATAATAATACTTGTTTTACTGAGATTCAGGTAGGTAGCAGCATCACAATCATTCTATTCTCCTGAGAACTCTATTAACGACTCAGAGATAATGCCAGTTAGTCTACAAAACCTAGCAATTTGTTTATTGTAAACAAGAGTCGATTTTATTTAGGTCTGACAAAAGTATCGGAGTCTGGTACAAAAGGATATAAGTGCTGATACATTATGAAGCAAAAAATGATAAGAACCGACCAGGTTCAAAGTAATATTTTATAATAGTTGATGATTTTTGTCATACAGTTTTCTGTAAAGTATATTCCGCCCATTGCTAGTTGTATGAAGGAACTGATATTTTGGCCTGAATCTAAATCTGTTCAATAATGAACAGCGACTAAAGTAACTAATGATATTCAAAAAGCATTACCAGTTCTTTTCAAAGCAAGACATAAACAGTGGAGTTAATAATTGAATTATTAGAAATTGAGACAGAAAAGTCATCGAATCCTATAGACGTCCAGCACTGACCTGGTTAGAATATAAAAAAATTGTTATAATGGTTTATTAATAAACAGGGATCAATAGGTATAGAAGATTGGGCAATTAAACATATTGAGCCCTTACTTACAGAATGTAAGTCAGTAAGACCTGCATCGGTTCCAACACATATAATAGGTGTCAGCTCTAGATATTGTTCAAAATATGACATGTAAAAAGCAATAAAGCCAAGTTTTTAGTCGAAAACCTTTATAGTAGGTCATCGCTCGAATTGAATCGACTACTTCAAACCCATTTAGGTAAATTATATTCCCGAATGCATACTCGTAAAAAATTATATACCATGGAGTAAAGAAATAACACGAAGAAAGTTTGCACCAGAAAAATGATACATCTCTGAAAAGTAACTGGCATATTAAATAAAGTAGTGGTTTTATTTTCTACACGGGGTAAATCATAAAAACGTCAAAAAGGTGTTTTATGGAATAGAAACTTGAAACTTCATTGCTGGCCTTACCTTTGAATTTTAAACTTTTCATAATACCTACATGTTTTCTCGAAAATTAACAATACCTAAGGGCGTTGAGTCCATATAAAATTGCGTGTCCGGTCGGAGTGTGCTTACCCTGAAGTCCCTCGTTGCCCCCACTCGTTCTAGCCGCCTAGCGACCACGAATTTTTACAACTTGTTTACGGTTTCGAGAACACTGATCCCTGTGCAACGGGCTAACGGTACAATTTCATATATTTTTTATTTTTCTGGAAGGATATGTATTTTGTTGTCTCGGACGCTTTTCGGGCCGGCTACGCTGCGTCCCGTAAGGCTGCGTTTCTTATTATTCATTCATTCAACGCTAAGGGTACTTTCTAGTCTTTTTCATATTTTCGAACCTCCCCCATATACGAAATGAGATATTCAAATTTTGAAAACTGCGTTTTGAGTTTGCAGGAATGCACAACCTTTTATCAAGAATAAAATTTTCTGATAAATTAAAATTAAAAAAAAAAAACATATGGTGTGTACTTTCTGCCGGACACTGTATATTCGACACTACTGTTGTAATAAGAAAAAATATATGTCTTGTTAGACTACTATGTTTAGTAATTACATTGCAACTTTTATATCTTATCGACAAAAAATAGAAAAATAATAGGGGGGGTCGGATTTTTCGCATGAAGAAGATAGTAATAAAATACTTAGACCTGTGACTTTTTCAAATTTTATTCACAAACAAAAATTATTATTTGCTTACCTAAAGCAAATTGTTACATCAACAAAATATTTCCAATATATCATTATCCATTAGAAACACCATTAATTGTTTTATTTATACTTTGGTAATTTATAACAACTATTGGATGTTAGAATTTTTTTTGTGTTTTGTATTTTGATTCCCCCGAACGCCACGTACACACCTGAGTTTTTTCCTTTCTGTGCTACCCCAGTGTCCAGCAAGCCTCTAGTGACATTTTGTTAAATATTTCAAGCTGCAAAAAATTAATTGCGGAAATTTGGATTTTTCTTGTTTTTGATCTCCCGATTGCCACGTACGCACCTGAGTTTTTCGTTTCTGTGCTACCCCAGTGTCTAGCATGCCTCCAGTGCCATTTTGGTAAATAGTTCAAGCTGGTGAAAAATCAATTGTGGAAATTTGGATTTTTCTTGTTTTTGATCTCCCGATTGCCCCATACGCACCTGAGTTTTTCGTTTCTGTGCTACCCCAGTGTTCAGCAAGCCTCTAGTGCCATTTTGTTAAATATATCAAGCTGCAAAAAATTAATTGTGACAATTTGGATTTTTCTTGTTTTTGATCTCCCGATTGCCACGTACCCACCTGAGTTTTTCGTTTCTGTGCTACCCCAGTATCTAGCATGCCTCCAGTGCCATTTTGGTAAATAGTTGAAGCTGGTGACAAATCAATAATAATTGTGGAAATTTGTATTTTTCTTGTTTTCTGAATTTTTTCGTTTGGGGTTGCCCCATAGGTATATATCAATTTTGCTGCTGGCATCATTTCTTGGTAAACTGCAAGATACGAAAACATCTCTGGAAATAAGAATTTGAAACAATTTATTTCATTCTCAATAATTATTACTATACAAACCTACCTTTTAATTTATTCAATTGTTGTTTTCTGTGTACTGACTAAGTATTTTATCAATTTGTGGTAGACATTAGTGCACTATGCGTAGGACCAGTACTTAGCTGGTGTGCTGTAAAAACGAGATTCTTGATTCTGATTTCGTTGCCGTCTCGAGAAACGTAATGCTGCATGTGCATAATTTAGGACTAATCTACTTATGTTGGGCAATCACAACACATTTTACACATTCCACAACCGAATATCTTTATACATTGGTAACCACAATGACATTATAATTATTGTTCTTGTTAACGGGGTCGGGGTTATTTTTGCCTTAACCCTGCATTCATTATTATTTTGTCCTTTCTTCTGCAGATATCCATAAGTCCATTCTCTAGTTGACCTAAAGGGAGCATTCACAGCTACGTATATAATCATAATATTACAACAATAATCAAATAAACAACATACCTTCCTCTTAATTTTTCCGGGTTTTGCTCGCAGTTTGTATTAATAACTTGACACACCAAAGCAAGTAGTGACCAGAACAAGCTTTAACAAAACTTGTCTTCATTATAATCCGAAAAAATAAAGTATTCACAGCGAGATTCTTATAACAAACTGAGAACAGAAATGATTAAGTTCCCGTCTACGAAAGTGAGGTTATAAACGCACAAAACACAAAACACAATGTCAACTGCAAAATGCGGTGTTGCCGCTGATTATCCTTAAACAATCGACTCGTATGTCATCTGTCATATTTTATGAGGGGCGTCTAATAAGTTCAGAATGGGATCGGTAAAATCCAAATATTTCATTGAAATGCTTGGAAATTCGATTATTTCTCACCAGGCGTATAAAAGCTGGATCCAATAATTTATCTGGGAATGCTTGGTTATATAGAAAAAGACGAAATAACTACTAATAAAATAGCAGGTACTTATTGAAATTAGGGATCGTGACGTCACATTCCCTACTTTTGCGACCGTTTTTTTCAATTTTTGAGCAAACTAATGGACAAAAAAATCTGTTGGTGGGGTTCCGTGATTATCTAGACATGTTTTACAAATTCCAATGAAAAAAAATATTTTTTATTCCTAAGTATACTTGTCCATTGTTCCCTTCCACCCGCTTTTTTCCTCCCATCGCCATTAGCCACTTCTTTCACAAAATAATTGTTATTTGTAAACTATAAAAATAGCGAACAACGCGCTCCATATAAAATTATCGACTAAAACGTACTACGGCCACTACGAATGGGACGAAACTTCTGTAGACACGGACAAGTCCGGATTTGATACTGAAACATTGTGGATATGTCCGATTTTTCAACTAAAACTGATTTTCGGATATGATTTTTACATAGAGGCCGATTTTGAAACCAGACATCCCGTACCACGGTAGAGACTGTCTAGACAAAGCAAACCTATATCTCAGTTTCATTTTACCAAAAATGTGACTTGTCCGCTTTTGATTCTACACCACTCAAATATAAACTTTATTATCTACGTTTATTTATTTACTATGGTTTAGTTAGGATAGGACGTTAGGCCAATAATAATTGGTCAAATTTTGAAAGAAAACAAAAGGATGTTTTCAAGAATTGAAAAACTTTTTTATTTTGATGCAGATCATCATTAAAAAATTCATACCACAAAAATATTATTCACAAAGTTAACAATAATACCTACATAGTATTATAATAATTGTACATAGACCATTTACATTTTTCACTTAAAAAGCACTCTGGTAAAACGTAACCAATATACACTCACAGACAAAAATATTGCATATTTTATCTTAAGTCATTATTTTTATTTAATTTTTTGTTGTTCAACATTTTTTGTGTTTTTTTATTGCCAAATGCCTTACACAGGAGTGTTCTGCTTAAATTATGGTAAAATAAATTACATATTAAAGCTTTGCAACAGATTCGTAGATAATCTAATAAAATAGTCTGATTTTGGTTATAACATTTAATTAGAAAGGGTAACAATAACGACGATATAACAATGATTTAAGCCAACATCATAACAAATTAATACTTGGTATTTCCTCCTCTAGCTCTAGCGATAGCCTGCATTCTCCTAGGCATGCTCCGCAGAAGATTTTTGATGGTTTCTTGCGGAATTCGATTCCATTCTTCCTGTGTAGCAAGTTTAATTCTGCAATTGATGTAGGAGCTGGATTCCGTGCTCGAATATTCCGTTTCAGGATGTCGCATAGATGTTCTATGGGATTAGCGTCAGGACTCATTGCTGGCCACTCTCTTGCCTCAATTCCGACATCTTCAAGGTACTGGATCACTGTTCTTGCAGCATGGGCGCGAGCATTATCATGCATTAGCACAAAGTTATCATACTCAATAAACCCAGCATAAGGTAAAACATGCTCTTCAAGGATATTGCGTATGTACCAGTCAGCATTCATTCTTAAATTTACCTCAATAAGCTCCGTACGATTATTCCAACTAATTCCTCCCCAAAGCATAATGGAACCTCTACCAAAGTTTATGTTTTGTGCAAGATTGCATTCTCCGAAACGTTCCCCAGACCTTCTGTATACTCGACTACGTCCATCGGGCTTCCATAATTGTATTCTCGTTTCGTCTGTAAAAAGAACTTTTCCCCATTGATGTTCATATTGTTCATTCCAATTGACATGGGCTCTTGCAAATTGTAACCGTCTATATAGTCTTGTGACGTGGGAGAAGCCTGGCAGAACGTTTTGGATTTAAACCAACTTCCCTGAGTCTTCTTATTACCGTTTTAACACTTACATTGACTTGTTTTGTAATTAGTAATTCATTTTTCAGATGCGGAGCAGTTAGAGCGCGATTTCACAAAGATTTAATTCTCAAATATTGGTCATCTCTTGGTGTAGTACATCTTTTACGTCCTTGACCAGGTGGCCTTTTGTATTCTCCAGTCTCACTGTATCTTTTAATTATACGAGATTGATGGATATGCGATCTCCGTACAATATGTTCTTGTTTGCAACCCCCATTGGCTAAAGTAACAATTTTAACAGAATCTAACTCGCTTAAATGTGGCATCTCGCTAACCGAAACTACAGAAACAAGAAATAAAGCACTCGGAATGACATTTCAATAACAACTAATAACAGAGCAGACGCTATTAGTCGCCAAGGCACCCAAGGCACACTATGATATGTTTGTGCTATGTTTGAAATTTTTAACACGATTGCCTATTTGGCTGTAAAGACTATGTCGAGCATTATTTTATCCGAAATAAATGGCATTATACGTAAAACACTCCATTTAGCAATAAAAAACAACAAAAAACTAAATAAAAATAATGACTTAAAATAAAATATGCAATATAAATATACTGATTAGATTACTCGTTCGCCTGTGCTGTGCATAATGTAAGGAGGAATAAATTCATTTTCTCGAAAAGGAGAAGTTTCGGAGAAATCCTTTACACCCCTACACATTTGTCGCCCAATGATTTCCAAAAACGTGACATTGGCTACTCAAATGGCCATGGCTACTGCGTCAGCTAATTTTATCTATTGCACTGATAGGTGGTTTAAATCCCTCAATAGCTAGGTACGGGATATATAAAAAGCTATTTTTAAAAAGTTGGCCATACAAATATCAAAATTAGACCAGGAAATAGAAAAATAAAAAGTAAAAAAAACCTTTTTAAAAACAAGGTTTTATTTAAGCCATGTACTAAAACGAATAAAATAAAAAAAATTAAAGATAAAAGACCTTTTTCAAAACAAGATTTTTAAGCCATGTACTAAAACGAATAATATAAAATAAGTCCAGGTTTTCTTAAGATAACTCGATGCCAAATTGCAACTGGTCCAAGTTTTTGTAAATCAAAAATAAGCTTGTCGCGCGAAATGTTCATAAAAGTAGGTACCAATTAATTTTATTGTACATTGATTTGTTGGTAAGCAAATACCTACTTGCCAAAGTATGTATTTTCTTTAGAATTAGCGCGACAAACTTTTTGATTTACAAAAACTTGTCGCAATTTGACATTGAGTTATCTTAACGAAAAACTAGACTTATTTTATTTTATTAGTTTTAGTACATGGATTAAATAAAAGCTTGTTTTTAAAAAGTTTTTTTTACCTTTTATTTTATTTTGTGCTTTTTAGTACCAATTTAATTTCCATATCAGAAGGGTGGTAAAGAAATTTAGTCCGCCATCTTGGGTCATTCGATCATTTGGATTTAGTATGACGTCACTTACCTTATTATTTTGTACCCGTCAGACCTTTTGATTTGATACCCATGTCAAGTAGGTTGTGCAAAAGTAGGTAATTCGCCATCTTCGGGCGGTCGCCATATTAAATTTAGTGTGATATCACTAATTTTATCGTTTTCTACTCTTCAAGCCCTTTTATTTGATACTCATATTAAAGGGGTTGAAAAGAAAATGTAATCCGCTCCATTTTGGAGCGGCGGCCATATTGAAATTAGTCTGATGTCACTAACTTTATCGTTTTGTACTCTTCAAGACCTTTCATTTGATATCCATATTAAGTGGGTTGAAAGCCCTTTCATTTGATAACCATATTAAGGGGGTTGACAAAAAATACATCATCCGCCATTTTGTGGCGGCGGCCATTTTGGAAGTATTACAATATTGAATATTGCATATTGTATTGTCATCAGAACTAAAGGTTATGCAACATTTTAGCTCAATTTTTATTTACTTGTAACAATAATTATATTATGCAAGTTGATTGTTATTAATCCATTAGTTATTAGTACTATCCATCCACAACCATTTCATATAGAGTTTATTTCCTTTTTTGTAACTTTTTTTTTCAAGTAAATATACATCAGAATATTTCACTTTTTCATATTATTTTTCATAAAATTCCCCTTTTATTTCAACACACATTTCATCTTCTAACAAATATGTAGTTGGATTAGTGAGATTTACCTTCTTCACTTTAAATATTTCATTTGATCTGTTTGGCGTATACCTATCCCTAGGTTTACTAATATGCACATAATCACCAGGTGAAAATAATGTCCTAATATCAAGGTTTTTGGATAACTATATACCTCTTGTAATATTGATTTTTCGTTGTTTTTTATTTACGGTTTAAATTATATCATTCTATGTTTTTTATTGTTATATTGATCGAAGATTTCTTGTAATATAGGTATCCCTTTATAGTTTTCTTGGAAACTAAATTGTTTCCACATTGAATTCTTTAGAGTACAACAGACTCGTACGATACTAGCTTTCATATTCCAAAATAAACTGTATCTAATGATTTATTTGGAATTTCTTCATAAGGTTTATTGCAAAATTCTTTACCCATATCGGTTTGAAGATTTCTGGGTGGTGTTTAAGCCCGAATTAATACATTTTTCATAGCAATAGCAACGTCTTCACTTTTTGATTTTACTGGTTACACTCATACATATTTAGAGAATACATCGATTATAACTAAAATATAAAATTTATCATAAAGAAGCAACCATATTAGGTTGCTAAAGATCATTAAGGCCTTTAACAATTACTCGCCTTCTTTGATAACGTATTCTTGCTGGATTATGAAGTTCTTCTCCAACTTGTTTTTTAAAGTCCGATATTATTATTATCCTATATCTAACACTTTGTCAATAATTCGCCATAAAACCTCTTCAAAGGTTTTATATTCGTTGACTGGAATTAAATATTATCTTTTTGATGAAATTGGGTGCAACAGGATTTGAAAGGTTCTGACAATTTATTATCCATTTCTTTTTCCCCACAGAAACCAGGATGAAACTGAGTAAAAGAAATCTTTTTCAAGTTTCCATTAAAATTGTAAATGCCTAAAAATGAAAGAACGAAACATAACACGTTAAATAAAAAAAACTTCAACAACATAAATAGCGACATAAATAAAAAAGTCAGTATATTTGTGACGCCTATAAAACAAAAATAATTTGGTTAGGTATACTATTTCATATTCATTTTCACATTCAAAGTACCCAATTTTTCTAAGAGGTTTCAAGAGTTCACGTAAGTATTGATATTTTGACTGATTTAAAGATTTTGAAAATATACAGGATGATTTTTTAGAACTACCACCGCGATTTTCTCGCTTGTTTTGCGCCTTACAAAAAAGAACGTAAGAAACAAAAAAATGTATTTTTGGACAGATAAGTGCTGCTGCAAAAAAAATCGGCATCCATGGCCAACTTGTCATTAATAATGGCACATAGTGCACACGCATACATTTTGGCACACAATATTACGATTGAGGCCAATATGCCTTAAATAAATGTTGTTTGTTTAAGAGATATACAAAGAGGTACTCTTGATTCATAACGATCAAATCAAGCGTTTGCGTTGAAATTACGAAAACGTGCCCCAAAACACCCGTTGACTTCAATAGGTATTCGAAAAATACAATTTTTACCTACTGCTTTCAAATATTGCACAACGACTGTACATTTAAAATGAGAAAAAAAACCATATGATCAATGTCCCCAAAAATGTTAACTTTCAAAATGGAACGGATGGAAACTCGACTAAATTTGGTCACCCGATTTCAAGAAAACGAATGTGTTTCGACCAATGTTCATTTGGCATTTTTTTCTTTATTTTCAATGTACCTACAGTTGATCTGTAACATTTGAAAGCAGTAGGTAAAATTTTTATTTTTCGTATATTGAAGTCAACAGGTGTTTTTTTTTAATTTACTATTGTAGGGGCCCCTCGCGAAACGCCGGAATCCACTGGGATAGGGGGGGACGCCAAAGGAGACAACAGGTAACCAGAACGACGTATATTGGTCAAAACTCACACTTACATTACCAACAGCATCCTGACCAGGTCAGGCGTCAACCGACGCGACCGATAGTACGTGGATGAGACCGGGGCGCCATGACTAGCTGCGCCCTTGATCCGGCGGTGCGATGCCGCTGCTGACCAGCTGACAGCTGACGACTTCAACATACCCGGGGGGTACTGTCGTCTGCCCCATCAGAGCCCAACCACAAGGATGCTAGTAAGCGGTATTCATTGCCAGGCCAGACCACCGAGGGTGGTCAGTGATCGAGTAGCCACTAATAATAATAATAATAATAATAATAATAATAATAATAATTATTAAACTTAGGACAAGAGATTATCGGCTACCGACAACAACTGCATGCCGAGTTCTGCAGGGAGTTTCCACACATGCAAGTGTCTGAACAAAGAGTGTCAGATCAGTATCGAACTATTCTAAGAAATAACCGAATTCCAGAAACGCGACTTAACGCTATCAAACGGGAAGTTGAGCTAGAGATCCACGGCGAACACATAGACATAGATGACAACAACAACAATGGGGAACTTCAAGAGCCTGGACAACAACTAGAAGCCGAAACGGTAGAACCAACAACCGAGAGTCTGGAACGGGTTAACGAAGAACATTTTGAAGGCTTGGACACACATATGAGACAGGCAGTACTGCGATACGAAGGCACAGACCCACTTAGCAGGCCACCGCTACCAAGATTAAATTCTTCCAGGAAACTTGCGATCGTGCTCGATCTTATGAACACAAGAATTTTACCAAGCTATGTTTCAGTGACACCAACACTAGAACGCATGCACATGTTAATCTACTGTGCCGCAACGGCAGTCATCACTGTAATGGGTGCCAAGATCCGAACGGCCCAAGAGTTGAATCGTGCAAGACCAGAACCACGAATGGCTCAATGGGAAATGCGACTAAATCGGAAGATCGAGAGTCTCCGTAAAGACATAGGACAAGTGACGGAATATATCAGAGGAGTTAGAACTAGAAGGATCCAGAGGGCGGTGCAGGCAGTAATGAGCCGCACCCAAATGCATTCTCGGCATGACCCCGCGAACATCACTGCTCAACAATGTCTTGACACATTAAAACAAAAACTTTCTGTTTTCGCAGGGCGTCTGAGGAGATACAAGGCTAGTAACAACAGGAAACGAGACAATAAACTCTTTGAACGATCAGAAAAGGGTTTCTACCGTGCTTTTAATTCTAGCGCCGATGCCACAAATGCGAGTTACCCTAGCAGAGAACAGGTCGACGGTTTCTGGAGAAATCAACTTGCCACACCAGGTCCATACAATGTCAGTGCAAGCTGGATCAGCGAAGAACGCGAGATGGGCCGGAACTATAGCCAGATGCAACACGAGCAATTCACAACCGCTGAGGTCTCCGATGTCATCAAGAATTCCCACAACTGGAAGGCACCAGGTCCAGATCATCTCCAAAATTATTGGATTAAGAAGTTGTGGTGCACGCATGAACAAATAACTACCTTAATTAATGAAGTCTTGCTCGATCCTCTGAAAATGCCATTGTTTCTTACACAGGGTGCAACTTACCTGTTACCAAAAGACCAGCGGAATACGGATAACCCTGCCAAGTACCGCCCAATAACCTGCTTGCCTACGCTTTACAAGATAATCACATCTTGCCTTACGCAGCGAATATATGCTCACTGCGAGCGGAACAACATCATTGCAATGCAGCAGAAGGGCTGCTCGAAGGGCGCAATGGGATGCAAAGAGCAACTCATCATAGACTCTGTCATCTGCAACCAGGCTCATTCCAAGCAACGAAACCTCCACATGGCTTATGTGGACTACAAAAAAGCATTTGATTCCGTACCTCACGACTGGCTCACAGGTATCTTAAAGCTGTATAAAATAGATCATCATACAGTTTCCTTTTTAGAACACGTTATGACAACCTGGCGCACTAAGATACAACTCAGAACCGCAGACAGTAACATCGAGACCGACACAATCAACATCCGAAGAGGGATTTTCCAAGGAGATTCACTCAGTCCACTGTGGTTCTGCATGGCGATGAACCCTCTATCACATCGGTTGAACTCTACAAAATATGGCTTCGCTATCAAAAGCAACAACGCAGAAGCGATCAAGTTGAATCACCTATTATATATGGATGATTTAAAACTGATCGCCGCAACCAAAAACCAACTAACGCAAATGCTTAAAATTGTAGAGGAGTTCTCCAGGGACATCGGAATGCTGTTTGGACTGGACAAGTGCCGCACCCTTAATATCATCCGGGGAAAGCTCGAACAAAGCGCACACGAGATGCAGGACGGCCAGGAGATCGAAGCAATGAGCAAGGGAGATACATACAAGTATCTCGGGATGAAACAAGCTCAAAGGATAGACCATCGAACAATGAAGACTGATTTAACGAATGAATTCATCAAGAGAGTAAGACAAGTAGTGCGAACTGATCTTAACAGCAGGAATTTGTTTAAGGCCCTGAACACGTATGCGTGCTCTGTACTCAGCTATTCGTTCGGAATAGTGAATTGGACCAACACGGACATCAACAACCTGCAACGAAAAGTTAGGACACTACTGACAAAAGCTCATAAACATCATCCCCGTAGCGCCGTAGAAAGAACAACTCTGCCACGTCAACTAGGAGGAAGAGGATTGGCAGATCTCAGCAAGCAATTGGACCAACAAATATTAAATCTGCGTAATTATTTCTACAGGCAGGCCAACAGCTCCACACTACATAGGGCTATATGCGGAGCAGACGTCTCAACACCGCTACGTCTGACGGAACACGAGCGTCAAAATCACCACCGAACCGACAACGATAAACTACAGAGGTGGTTGGGGAAGCCGCTGCACGGGAGACATCCTAATGAGGTTAACCAGGAACATGTCGACAAGTTAGCGTCGAACTATTGGCTGACCTCGGGACGAATGTTCCCCGAGACGGAAGGCTTCCTACTGGCCATACAAGATCAGGTTATACCAACTCGCAACTACCTAAAATTCATTGTAGGAGATGCATCGGTAGTGGATGACAGATGCAGATACGGGTGCCCAACTTCAGAAACAATCCAGCACATAACAGGAGGATGTCAGATGTTCGCATCAACGGAATATAAGGAACGACACGATTCGGTTGCCAAGATCTTGCACCGGGAACTGGCGGAAAAGCTGCTGCTTGTGCAGACAGAAAGGGTCCCATATTACAACTACACACCTGAGCCTGTTCTTGAGAACAGCAACTACAAGATGTACTGGGATCGTACAGTTCTGACTGATCAACGAGTTGCCCATAACAGACCGGACCTTATAATAGTTGATAAAATTTCTAGGAAGACAACTCTGATTGATGTGGCCATCCCGAACAACAACAACCTGCGTGTGAAGCAAGTCGAGAAGATCGCGAAGTACAGAGACTTAGAAGAACGAATTAGAAGGCAATGGGAAATGGAGAACGTCCAGACGATTCCAATCATCATGTCAACAACTGGTGTTATACCAAAAAGTTTGCTGAGAAACATCAAGGAGCTGAATCTAACTGATAGTCTTTACAGGTCCATGCAGAAAGCGGTACTACTTGCGACAGCCCGAACCGTCAGGAAATTCATGGGGAATGCAGGATCGTCCAAGAACATCAATGTCACCTAGGGCCCGATAACATGGCAAGGGTCTCGTCCGAGCCAGATCCTTTTGGTATCCGGGATGCCCGGGATCTGAGTGAATGTTCCCCGTAGAGGGAGTGCGAATGCCTTTTGGCTAAAAAAAAATAATAATAGGCTCAGGCTTTGCTGAGAAACATCAAGGAGCTGAATCTAACTGATAGTCTTTACAGGTCCATGCAGAAAGCGGTACTACTTGCGACAGCCCGAACCGTCAGGAAATTCATGGGGAATGCAGGATCGTCCAACAACATCAATGTCACCTAAGGCCCGATTACATGGCAAGGGTCTCGTCCGAGCCAGATCCTTTTGGTATCCGGGATGCCCGGGATCTGAGTGAATGTTCCCCGTAGAGGGAGTGCGAATGCCTTTTGGCTAAGTCGAGATAATAATAATAATAATAATAACGCGCAGGGGGGTCTGACCTGTGAGAGAGGCAGACCCACGGGTGTGACGATCCCGCGCTCCCCAGTTACGCAAGGATGGGTCTGACCTGTGAGAGGGGCAGATTCACGGGTGTGACGATCCCGCGATTCCCAGTTACGCATGGAGAGGTTTGGCCTGTGACAGGGGCAGACCTACGGGTGTGACAATCCCGCGATCTCCAGTTGCGCAGGGAGGGGTCTAGCTGGTGACGGGGGCTGATCCTCGGGTGTGACAATCCCGCGACTCTCGGTTACACAGGGATGGATCTAGCCTGTGAGAGAGGCGGATCTTCGGGTGTAACGATCCCGTGTTTCCCAGTTAACGCAAGGAGGGGTTTGACCTGTGAGAGGGGCAGATCCTCGGGTGTAACGATCCCGCGTTATCCTAGTTGACCTGTGTGGGTAGCGGGTTAGAATACTCCTATCGTGGCTCCGCGAGTCGTAAAAGGCGACCGAGGGCCGTCACTCCCACGTTACGGGAGAAACCCATGGAATGGAGATTAATAGGAGTTTTGTCATAGGGCCGCTGCCTGGGGATCGCCAGGGCATGTCTGGAGCCGGCGCTGGACATGACAGCGAGCGGGACGTCGGTGACAGGGCGCTGATGAGGCGGGCCCCTGTTGCACAAACAGCTACAGCCCAACAACAACACGAACATCTACAACATGGGAGCCAAACGAGAACTAGGGTTCCACCCACCGAAGGTGCTGCGCGGGAACTTCAGCCAGCGTTCACAGAGGCGGGATTACAACGACGACGCATGAAATGGACTGTGTCCATGAATGAATCGATTATGCGTATTTTTTACAGGGTGACAAACTTAGGAAAAGAGATGATCGGCTACCGACAACAACTGCATGCCGAGTTCTGCAGGGAGTTTCCACACATGCAAGTGTCTGAACAAAGAGTGTCAGATCAGTATCGAACTATTCTAAGAAATAACCGAATTCCAGAAACGCGACTTAACGCTATCAAACGGGAAGTTGAGCTAGAGATCCACGGCGAACACATAGACATAGATGACAACAACAACAATGGGGAACTTCAAGCGCCTGGACAACAACTAGAAGCCGAAACGGTAGAACCAACAACCGAGAGTCTGGAATCGGTTAACGAAGAACATTTTGAAGGCTTAAACGCACATATGAGACAGGCAGTATTGCGATACGAAGGCACAGACCCACTGAGCAGGCCACCGCTACCAAGATTAAATTCTTCCAGGAAACTTGCGATCGTGCTCGATCTTATGAACACACGAATTTTACCAAACTATGTTTCAGTGACACCAACATTAGAACGTATGCACATGTTAATCTACTGTGCCGCAACGGCAGTCACCACTGTAATGGGTGCCAAGATCCGAACGGCCCAAGAGTTGAATCGTGCAAGACCAGAACCACGAATGGCTCAATGGGAAATGCGACTAAATCGGAAGATCGAGAGTCTCCGTAAAGACATAGGACAAGTGACGGAATATATCAGAGGAGTTAGAACTAGAAGGATCCAGAGGGCGGTGCAGGCAATAATGAGCCGCACCCAAATGCATTCTCGGCATGACCCCGCGAACATCACTGCTCAACAATGTCTTGACACATTAAAACAAAAACTTTCTGTTTTCGCAGGGCGTCTGAGGAGATACAAGGCTAGTAACAACAGGAAACGAGACAACAAACTCTTTGAACGATCAGAAAAGGGTTTCTACCGTGCTTTTAATTCTAGCGCCGATGGCACAAATGCGAGTTACCCTAGCAGAGAACAGGTCGACGGTTTCTGGAGAAATCAACTTGCCACACCAGGTCCATACAATGTCAGTGCAAGCTGGATCAGCGAAGAACGCGAGATGGGCCGGAACTATAGCCGGATGCAACACGAGCAATTCACAACCGCTGAGGTCTCCGATGTCATCAAGAATTCCCACAACTGGAAGGCACCAGGTCCAGATCATCTCCAAAATTATTGGATTAAGAAGTTGTGGTGCACGCATGAACAGATAACTACCTTAATTAATGAAGTCTTGCTCGATCCTCTGAAAATGCCATTGTTTCTTACACAGGGTGCAACCTACCTGTTACCAAAAGACCAGCGGAATACGGATAACCCTGCCAAGTACCACCCAATAACCTGCTTGCCTACGCTGTACAAGATAATCACATCTTGCCTTACGCAGCGAATATATGCTCACTGCGAGCGGAACAACATCATTGCAATGCAGCAGAAGGGCTGCTCGAAGGGCGCAATGGGAAGCAAAGAGCAACTCATCATAGACTCTGTCATCTGCAACCAGGCTCATTCCAAGCAACGAAACCTCCACATGGCTTATGTGGACTACAAAAAAGCATTTGATTCCGTACCTCACGACTGGCTCACAGGTATCTTAAAGCTGTATCAAATAGATCATCATACAGTTTCCTTTTTAGAACACGTTATGACAACCTGGCGCACTAAGATACAACTCAGAACCGCAGACAGTAACATCGAGACCGACACAATCAACATCCGAAGAGGGATTTTCCAAGGAGATTCACTCAGTCCACTGTGGTTCTGCATGGCGATGAACCCTCTATCACATCGGTTGAACTCTACAAAATATGGCTTCGCTATCAAAAGCAACAACGCAGAAGCGATCAAGTTGAATCACCTATTATATATGGATGATTTAAAACTGATCGCAGCAACCAAAAACCAACTAACGCAAATGCTTAAAATTGTAGAGGAGTTCTCCAGGGACATCGGAATGCTGTTTGGACTGGACAAGTGCCGCACCCTTAATATCATCCGGGGAAAGCTCGAACAAAGAGCACACGAGATGCAGGACGGCCAGGAGATCGAAGCAATGAGCAAGGGAGATACATACAAGTATCTCGGGATGAAACAAGCTCAAAGGATAGACCATCGAACAATGAAGACTGATTTAACGAATGAATTCATCAAGAGAGTAAGACAAGTAGTGCGAACTGATCTTAACAGCAGGAATTTGTTTAAGGCCCTGAACACGTATGCGTGCTCTGTACTCAGCTATTCGTTCGGAATAGTGAATTGGACCAACACGGACATCAACAACCTGCAACGAAAAGTTAGGACACTACTGACAAAAGCTCATAAACATCATCCCCGTAGCGCCGTAGAAAGAACAACTCTGCCACGTCAACTAGGAGGAAGAGGATTGGCAGATCTCAGCAAGCAATTGGACCAACAAATATTAAATCTGCGTAATTATTTCTACAGGCAGGCCAACAGCTCCACACTACATAGGGCTATATGCGGAGCAGACGTCTCAACACCCCTACGTCTGACGGAACACGAGCGTCAAAATCACCACCGAACCGACAACGATAAACTACAGAGGTGGTTGGGGAAGCCGCTGCACGGGAGGCATCCTAATGAGGTTAACCAGGAACATGTCGACAAGTTAGCGTCGAACTATTGGCTGACCTCGGGAAGAATGTTCCCCGAGACGGAAGGCTTCTTACTGGCCATACAAGATCAGGTTATACCAACTCGCAACTACCTAAAATTCATTGTAGGAGATGCATCGGTAGTGGATGACAGATGCAGATACGGGTGCCCAACTTCAGAAACAATCCAGCACATAACAGGAGGATGTCAGATGTTCGCATCAACGGAATATAAGGAACGACACGATTCGGTTGCCAAGATCTTGCACCAGGAACTGGCGGAAAAGCTGCTGCTTGTGCAGGCAGAGAGGGTCCCATATTACAACTACACACCTGAGCCTGTTCTTGAGAACAGCAACTACAAGATGTACTGGGATCGTACAGTTCTGACAGATCAACGAGTTGCCCATAACAGACCGGACCTTATAATAGTTGATAAAATTTCTAGGAAGACAACTCTGATTGATGTGGCCATCCCGAACAACAACAACCTGCGTGTGAAGCAAGTCGAGAAGATCGCGAAGTACAGAGACTTAGAAGAACTAATTAGAAGGCAATTGGAAATGGAGAACGTCCAGACGATTCCAATCATCATGTCAACAACTGGTGTTATACCAAAAAGTTTGCTGAGGAACATCAAGGAGCTGAATCTAACTGATAGTCTTTACAGGTCCATGCAGAAAGCGGTACTACTTGCGACAGCCCGAACCGTCAGGAAATTCATGGGGAATGCAGGATCGTCCAACAACATCAATGTCACCTAAGGCCCGATTACATGGCAAGGGTCTCGTCCGAGCCAGATCCTTTTGGTATCCGGGATGCCCGGGATCTGAGTGAATGTTCCCCGTAGAGGGAGTGCGAATGCCTTTTGGCTAAGTCGAGATAATAATAATAATAACTGCGCAGGAGGGTCTGACCTTTGAGAGAGGCAGACCCACGGGTGTGACGATCCCGCGCTCCCCAGTTACGCAGGGATGGGTCTGACCTGTGAGAGGGGCAGATACACGGGTGTGACGATCCCGCGATTCCCAGTTACACATGGAGAGGTTTCGCCTGTGACAGGGGCAGACCTACGGGTGTGACAATCCCGCGATCTCCAGTTGCGCAGGGAAGGGTCTAGCTGGTGACGGGGGCTGATCCTCGGGTGTGACAATCCCGCGACTCTCGGTTACACAGGGATGGATCTAGCCTGTGAGAGAGGCGGATCTTCGGGTGTAACGATCCCGTGTTTCCCAGTTAACGCAAGGAGGGGTTTGACCTGTGAGAGGGGCAGATCCTCGGGTGTAACGATCCCGCGTTATCCTAGTTGACCTGTGTGGGTAGCGGGTTAGAATACTCCTATCGTGGCTCCGCGAGTCGTAAAAGGCGACCGAGGGCCGTCACTCCCACGTTACGGGAGAAACATATGGAATGGAGATTAATAGGAGTTTTGTCATAGGGCCGCTGCCTGGGGATCGCCAGGGCATGTCTGGAGCCGGCGCTGGACATGACAGCGAGCCGGACGTCGGTGACAGGGCGCTGATGAGGCGGGCCCCTGTTGCACAAACAGCTACAGCCCAACAACTACACGAACATCTACAACATGGGAGCCAAACGAGAACTAGGGTTCCACCCACCGAAGGTGCTGCGCGGGAACTTCAGCCAGCGTTCACAGAGGCGGGATTACAACGACGACGCATGAAATGGACTGTGTCCATGAATGAATCGATTATGCGTATTTTTTACAGGGTGACAAACTTAGGACAAGAGATGATCGGCTACCGACAACAACTGCATGCCGAGTTCTGCAGGGAGTTTCCACACATGCAAGTGTCTGAACAAAGAGTGTCAGATCAGTATCGAACTATTCTAAGAAATAACCGAATTCCAGAAACGCGACTTAACGCTATCAAACGGGAAGTTGAGCTAGAGATCCACGGCGAACACATAGACATAGATGACAACAACAACAATGGGGAACTTCAAGCGCCTGGACAACAACTAGAAGCCGAAACGGCAGAACCAACAACCGAGAGTCTGGAATCGGTTAACGAAGAACATTTTGAAGGCTTAAACGCACATATGAGACAGGCAGTATTGCGATACGAAGGCACAGACCCACTGAGCAGGCCACCGCTACCAAGATTGAATTCTTCCAGGAAACTTGCGATCGTGCTCGATCTTATGAACACACGAATTTTACCAAACTATGTTTCAGTGACACCAACATTAGAACGTATGCACATGTTAATCTACTGTGCCGCAACGGCAGTCACCACTGTAATGGGTGCCAAGATCCGAACGGCCCAAGAGTTGAATCGTGCAAGACCAGAACCACGAATGTGGGAGATGCGACTAAATCGGCAGATCGAGAGTCTCCGTAAAGACATAGGACAGGCGACGGAATGTATCAGAGGAGTTAGAACTGGAAGGATCCAGAGGGCGGTGCAGGCAATAATGAGCCGCACCCAAATGCATTCTCGGCATGACCCCGCGAACATCACTGCTCAACAATGTCTTGACACATTAAAACAAAAACTTTCTGTTTTCGCAGGGCGTCTGAGGAGATACAAGGCTAGTAACAACAGGAAACGAGACAACAAACTCTTTGAACGATCAGAAAAGGGTTTCTACCGTGCTTTTAATTCTAGCGCCGATGCCACAAATGCGAGTTGCCCTAGCGGAGAACAGGTCGACGGTTTCTGGAGAAATCAACTTGCCACACCAGGTCCATACAATGGCAGTGCAAGCTGGATCAGCGAAGAACGCGAGATGGGCCGGAACTATAGCCAGATGCAACACGAGCAATTCACAACCGCTGAGGTCTCCGATGTCATCAAGAATTCCCACAACTGGAAGGCACCAGGTCCAGATCATCTCCAAAACTATTGGATTAAGAAGTTGTGGTGCACGCATGAACAGATAACTACCTTAATTAATGAAGTCTTGCTCGATCCTCTGAAAATGCCATTGTTTCTTACACAGGGTGCAACCTACCTGTTACCAAAAGACCAGCGGAATACGGATAACCCTGCCAAGTACCGCCCAATAACCTGCTTGCCTACGCTGTACAAGATAATCACATCTTGCCTTACGCAGCGAATATATGCTCACTTCGAGCGGAACAACATCATTGCAATGCAGCAGAAGGGCTGCTCGAAGGGCGCCTTCAGATGACTCTGTCATCTGCAACCAGGCTCATTCCAAGCAACGAAACCTCAACATGGCTTATGCGGACTACAAAAAAGCATTTGATTCCGTACCTCACGACTGACTCACAGGTATCTTAAACCTGTATAAAATAGATCATCCTACAGTTTCCTTTTTAGAACACGTTATGACAACCTGGCGCACTAAGATACAACTCAGAACCGCAAACAGTAACATCGAGACCGACACAATCAACATACGAAGAGGGATTTTCCAAGGAGATTCACTCAGTCCACTGTGGTTCTGCATGGCGATGAACCCTCTATCACATCGGTTGAACTCTACAAAATATGGCTTCGCTATCAAAAGCAACAACGCAGAAGCGATCAAGTTGAATCACCTATTATATATGGATGATTTAAAACTGATCGCCGCAACCAAAAACCAACTAACGCAAATGCTTACAATTGTAGAGGACATCAACAACCTGCAACGAAAAGTTAGGACACTACTGACAAAAGCTCATAAAGCTATATGCGGAGCAGACGTCTCAACACCGCTACGTCTGACGGAACACGAGCATCAAAATCACCACCGAACCGACAACGATACACTACAGAGGTGGTTGGAGAAGCCGCTGCACGGGAGGCATCCTAATGAGGTTAACCAGGAACATGTCGACAAGTTAGCGTAGAACTATTGGCTGACCTCGGGACGAATGTTCCCCGAGACGGAAGGCTTCCTACTGGCCATACAAGATCAGGTTATACCAACTCGCAACTACCTAAAATTCATTGTAGGAGATGCATCGGTAGTGGATGACAGATGCAGATACGGGTGCCCAACTTCAGAAACAATCCAGCACATAACAGGAGGATGTCAGATGTTCGCATCAACGGAATATAAGGAACGACACGATTCGGTTGCCAAGATCTTGCACCAGGAACTGGCGGAAAAACTGCTGCTTGTGCAGGCAGAGAGGATCCTATATTACAGCTACACACCGGAGCCTGTTCTTGAGAACAGCAACTACAAGATGTACTGGGATCGTACAGTTCTGACAGATCAACGAGTTGCCCATAACAGACCGGACCTTATAATAGTTGATAAAATTTCTAGGAAGACAACTCTGATTGATGTGGCCATCCCGAACAACAACAACCTGCGTGTGAAGCAAGTCGAGAAGATCGCGAAGTACAGAGACTTAGAAGAACGAATTAGGCAATGGGAAATGGACAACGTTCAGACGATTCCAATCATCGTGTCAACAACTGGTGTCATACCAAAAAGTTTGCTGAGAAACATCAAAGAGCTGGGTCTAACTGATAATCTTTACAGGTCCATGCAGAAAGCGGTACTACTTGCGACAGCCCGAACCGTCAGGAAATTCATGGGGAGTGCAGGAACGTCCAACAACATCAATGTCACCTAAGGCCCGATAACATGGCAAGGGTCTCGTCCGAGCCAGATCCTTATGGTATCCGGGATACCCGGGATCTGAGTGAATGTTCCCCAGAGAGGAAGTGCGAATGCCTTTTGGCGATATAATAATAATAATAATAATAATAATAATAATAATAAACAGAATACACCACGAAAGGACATTAAGTCGCTTGTATGTGGGTGGACATTATAGGGATGATAGGACTATGTAGAGGAAGAGACCCAAATTTGAAATAGGTGCCTAATTTGAGATAGCTTCTTATATTAAAGTATATGTAACACCATCTAACAGAAATAGCCTAGCTAGACTAATTAAAATAAACTGGGGTGTAGTGTTAAAGTGGTAGTTGAGCGCTTCAGTTCGTTTGTTTCTGTACAAAAGAACGTTTGGTGTGATTTGACTGCTAAACTTTTTTTGATAGTGTAAATAAACTGGTATTTACAGTCAAGGTGAAGTGTAAAAAAAATTATGTGTCGTAGTATAGTTAGTTAGGAGGTGTTGCTTAATGATATTTTATTGAAATCTGGCTTTATTTTTTTATAACTAACGTAAAATACTGTTATCAATTTTTTAAACTGAAAGTTCCTAATTTGAGATACCAAATGGGTTCTGTTAAATGAGACTATCTCAAATTAGGCACCCAAACAATATTTTCATTTTTTTGATTACAGATGCCAAAAAATACAAGAAATGGGACTCTCATGCTATGGTAGACGATGTAAAGGAAGTGCGTAATTGGTATGTCCGTCTGTCTCAAATTAGTCACCCTGTCTCAAATTAGGCAACCTTTTATTTTATGGGGCAATTGACAAAAAAAAAAGTTTAAATTAAATAATTTGTCTAGATCGCTATTTTAATGTAGTTTCTTTGCATCACTGTTTTGTCAATACACTAAGCAAGTATTCCAATACAATTTTAATTAAAAATAATTAACGGTGAATTTTATTTCGAATTTATAAAAAAGTGTCTCAAATTTGGGTCTCTTCCTCTAAGTATGTAGGTGGGTCACAATCGATAGCATAGGTCACAATCCGCAACACATAGTCACAATCAGTGCGGAAGCACCGGAAACAAAGCAACAAAAACACCCAAACATCGACAGATCAGGGAAAAAGACATCATCCCGTGAGTACTTTAGTTAAAATTCACTACCTTGCTGAAGAAAGATCTATCACGCTCTTTCATCCATTCCTTTAGCCTTCGCTTAAATATTTTATGACTAGTAGTCTCCCTAACCCGTTCAGGAATTCCGTTATACATTTTCGGAGCAACAACATGAAAACTTCTTTGGTCAACAGCCTTCGCACACTTTGGAGCAACAAAATAATAATCCCTCCCCCTGGTTAAATATGGGTGCTCAAGTTTCGTAATATTAATTTTTCCCTTATGTACAAAAAGTGAAACTCTTAAAAAGAAAAGCTGCCGGACATCGAAGAATCCAATAATAACTGATTCCCAGCTTGTGGCTGGCGCCTAATTTATACCCGCAGATTCTGCTAAATCGGCCATATCGATTATAACTATTTACGCAAGTATATCCTAAAATATGTGAAATTATCGCACGCCTGTCCACCGCATTTCGCTGTACAAGTGGCCAGCCGTCGAACAGTGTAGCCCATGCAAGTATTGGTGATATATTATTGTACTGAATCTCAACAATCACAGTCCAAACTCGTTGCCTTGGTTACCATCTTTATTGTTTAGCCTTCAAAAATCACAAATAAACTTGTCAGATCACGGTCACTGTCCAAGAATATTCTTTCAACTCGAAGATTCGCACAAAATCGCCTTCTAACCTTTCAGTTCCTCCAGGCCCAATTCCCAAGGCTTATGTACTCAAAAGGAAAACTGGAGAATACTCTAAAATATTCCTGACCAATGATAGTTCACAAATCATAAAGTTCTAGCAAAGTTTATAGAAAGTTATGGAAGCTTTACAGGGAAAACAATGAAACTAACGGAAAATAGGGCTCAGGCCAACAAAGATGTTACGGAAAATGCCTCTAAACTAATCATAAAAATTTTAAAACCGTAAGTAGAATACTGAAACATAAAATTTATCTAAGTCTTTGAGTAGGTTAGAAAACAGTGGAAACATGTACAATATCTATCGACTGTGTCTCCTTCATCTCCTTTTACTTCAAATACCAGGTGCGGTTTAATATGGTTAAAAAAGTGTTTTATCTCGTATTTTGTTGCCGGAAGCGCCTGTTCTCGAGCTACCCTGGTAAAATATAAATGAACTCACTTGGAACACAGAGATATATGAGCGCGATCTATTTCATAGCATTTACCACGCTCTGCTACTGGTAAAAATATCAAATTTATCAGCAGAAATCACCCGTATAAAATTGTAAGGTTTTTATGCTGTTCCAAGTGACTTTAGAAATACTATACTATATTGATTCTTGACTCTCCCTGGTATAAATTGTTTAATGTTATCTTTATGTGTTATTTGGTTTGGTAGAAATCAATTAAAATAATTCGGTTCACAGATGTGACTTAGTTGATATATTTCCCCTCCCCGGAAAACCTTGGCCCCCCAGGTCAAGATGCTGTTCCTTCACAAAAAATTACAAAATTAAAATAATAATAGCAAACACATCTTTAGTTATCTGAAGTTAATATTGACAATTTGTGACTATAAATAGTCACTGAAAAAAAAAAATTTAATTATAACAATAACTATACACTATCACGAGTTCATCGGCCTACTGGTACTTACAGTTCTCGCGCACTTTTATTCCCTCCTTTCCTAGCCATGTCCATATTCTGGCTCACCCGGTACATCTGGTCGGTGTACTTTACTTAGGCTGACGTTCCTAGTATAGGTGGTTGTTTATCAACATGAACTACTAGAGGCATTACCGAATATCACTATTTTTCTCTTCTATTATTTTTGCTTTGCGATAGGCGCTCTAAATTCTTAAGTTTCTGTGAGACGTCCTACATAATTACCTAATTTCTGAGTATTTTTGCTAAACGTGACCTTTAGGAAGGTAGTCTTGAAAATGACAGCATTTTCTTTATTTTTTTTATTGACTTTCAAGTCAGCCCCTAGCGACCTAATGCGCATCTCAGCCATTCGGGCCTGTCTCTATTATGTCTTTTACTTATTTCACCTACTCCGGTCCTGTAAAATTTTTTATGACTTTGATCTACTTCCTTTAGGTTTATCCCTACCTAAAATTAATTATATATATGTATAGTCCAATGAGGTGTTACCAGTCTACATCCACAACCATAGCCGAAGTCAGTGACGAGGTGTACATGTTAACGCACCCAGAGCACGGTAATACAGTGCGTCCATAGAACAATGGCGATATCGACACCACTATACAGTCCACAGGAGCATTCAAGATGACAGTACCTTTCAATTGTGTCCTAAAAAAATTTTAATACATAAAAGATTCCCGTGTATAGCGGCAGAATCAAAGAAATTTGACGTAATACATGTAATTTCCGCAGCTTGGACTAACCTAAGAACATTTATTTTGCACCCATCAGTCGAAAATTTACCACAGAAATTCAAGAACTTATACGATAAAAATTGGACACTCTCGGTTCCCCACATAAACTTAACGTCTACAAGATAGATTCATTAGAAAATATAATAAATCAAATCAAAGAAAAAATAAAAATATTTAGTCCTGTATATAATCTTCCATAGACAGGCATCAGCTTTCCCAGTTTTCACACAGGCAAGAGCCTCTAATAAGAAAGCAGACACCTCTCATGACATTTTATTTGGTCTCACCTGCACTCTCTTCACGGCAGTACGCAATGTGGAGAACGGTCGCAGGATACCTCCAAAGTCGACGCACAGCCAGAGAGGAAGCCCGCAGCCCCGAGGGAGTAACCCCAGCACCAGAGTTTCCCCGAGAACGCGAATACATTATTCGAATCCCCAGCCGAGAAGTACTAGACAGCGGCAACAGCAAGAATGAGGCCAGGCTCGAAAACCCGAAGTCAGCAGAATCAGAGGCGGTGACCCGGGCAGTGGCCGGAGTAATGCAAAGTCAGATCGTCTATAGGATAGGTGTAAAAGACAAAGAAAATTCGACTTGAAACTTGAGCTTTGCCTTGCTAGTACAGGGGCTTAGATTTGCATTCTGAACAACTTTTTCTAGTAAAATTTTTCGATATCTCTTAAGGAAAGGGTAGTATACCTGAACTGAAAATGAATAAATTGCCCCTGTCAAGGCCTGCCTAATTTTTAAAATCTAAAAATACGGTACAAATTAGATGAATTTTCTTTATCTTTTACACCTATCGTATAGTCCATCTGGGTCCACCCTGTATATATATGATTTATGATAGGTGCTATAAGCTCAAATCTTGTCCCACAATAATTATTTTAAATATTCCCACTTATGCAATTATGATCCTAATATATTTGACCTACATACAATATTCAAACAATGGTAACCTACTTACAAATTTACAAAAATCATATAGTCGCTATCTAGGTCGATGTCTGCGATCTTGCTTATGCTGCAGTTTCCGCGTTGTCCCCAGTTGCAACGCCCGCTGCTTGCCGCAACACTGGCGTTTGGTACAGCGACGTTGTCCTTGTTTGAGCCATCACGACGACGATTGTCTTGTGCCTCGTCTTCGTAGTGCCCAAGCGGAGCCTGAGCCTGCTCGATTCTTGGTGCGGCCAGGCAGAGCTTTGGTTGGCTCGACGCTTGACTAAGCGGACCACCAGTGAGCTCGACGCCTCGGCCTGTAGCATCCAGACGGAACTTTATGCCGCTCGCTGCCTTGGATGGCCCGGCGGAGCTCACGCCTGGGGTTCCTTTATGTGCGCCACCATAGCGCTCCGGGATGCGGACGTGCCTCACCAACTGGGCTGCTGACGGTGCTGACCTCGTTCTATTTCCACGAACTGGGGTTGCTGTCCCTGTTTTGTCGCCGTTCCGCGTCGACCATCGCATCAGGCTTTACTGCTGCCAACTAGATCCCTATCATCTTTGAACAGGGGCGCGGGTGAACCTCCTTTCTATCAACTCTGGATGCTGCCCTCGTCTTTGCGCCTTTTCTGCGCTTTTGCTTCTACAATAGGGCGCTGGTGGACCTCATTCTCATTTTTTAGCTGAGGTTGCTGGTGTCTTCGTCTTCTCGACGTTGTTGCACCGCTACTGATAATATCTTCACATTTTTCGGCATGCTGACCATTACTTCTATCTCCTTTCTCTCTGTGATATGAACTTCTTCTTCTACCTGTCCTTGATCGTCAGTAGGGAACTCCAAAGCGGAAGTGACGTCACAAGATGGCCGCCAAGGCGGAAAATTTAAAAATGGCCTTGACCTGAAGGTCGATGAACTTTAAGGGGTCAACTTGAGTTAACCTTGACCTGATGGTGAATGAACTTTAAGGAGTCTCTTTGAGTTAGCCTTGACCTAAAGGTCGATGAACTTTAAGAGGTTACCTTGAGTTAACCTTGATCTGAAGGTCAATGAACTATAAGAGGTCACTTCGAGTTAACCTTAACCTGAAGGTCAGTGACCTCGAGGAAGGTCACCTTGAGACGTGGACCTTCGTACAACCTTAAAGATATACAATTACGTGTACGTAAGCATAAATAATGCAGATGTTTGCACTAAAACAGCATTTATTTCGATAATTTCGGGGCGCTGAAGCCACCAAAAGAACTGATCCGATATTTGGGGAAAAATGCTAATATCGTATACAACAATAACTCGTATCAAATATACGATGAAATAAATTGCGGACACCTCTGTTTAGAATTTTTACGTGGAAAAACATTACAAAATAGAAGAAATTATCGTATTCTTGTTCAGTCATATCGCAGACGTTTACTTTGACGGGTAACATCTCCAAATCGTTTTTTACACCCCTTGAGCTAGACCCTCAGTAAGAATATTCACTATCGTTAATTTCTCTATCTACTTAGAATTCAATTCCAAATATCTCTATATTTGGGACAGGACAAGCTATATTTAGTAGATCACAGAGGAAGCGAGGTAGAAATTGTGATTGTGAGTAGTTATCGGTTGCTGATACCCTGACACAAAAGTGCTTTTCGTGCCCCCTCGTACATGTTGGTTGTTATTATTACAAACAATATAACTGTTGTTGGGTACTTTTTTACAATCTGTTACTACGAATTAAGATTTATTACCCTACATATTTGTGCCTGCCGGTTTGTAGCATGTAGCAGAGAACGTGAATTAATTTTGTTTAGATCCATCTTCCCAGAAATAATTTTATTTAATAAAGCATTGGCAAAATAGGAATTTTTTTACTCACGTTTGCGTCGGTAGTCCCGTTATTGGGGCAGATGCCATAGTTCGGAATTTTTGCAGTGTTTTTATTGCCTTTATATAGTAATTTTTGATACTCTGTATTTATAGTTTTTGAGATACCCGTATATGATTTTTTTACCTATCAGTTATTTTCGCGCATCCTGTATATAAATTTTTTACAATATTAACGTTATTAGGCTGAAAATCCGTGACGACCAGGCGACTTAGACGATTTTTGTATCAAAAATCGATAGTTATTAAAACTACCCGAAGAATACGAAAAATACAATTTCATGCCAAATTTCGTGCGCTTATTTGAAGTCTCTTTAAGGTTATACTCCAAGCTGACGGATGTGATAATTATTACGAAAAATATAGCACTGTTGTTGGGTATTTTTGTACAGTCTGTTTTTTAATAAATTAATTTTTAAATGCATATATTCCAATTTTGTGCATTTTTAGATTTCTTGTGACTCAAGATAAAAGCATTATTTCCCCTTGTGTTATGTTCATGTACATCATGAAATTTTTTAAAGAAATTTTGATAATACGGTGCTGAAAGGCCCAAACTTATTTTGTGAATATAAATAAAACTCTAAATTTTAAATAATTTTCTACGTTCAACCAACTTAGTGTCTGTAGCATGTCTACAATTCTACTTTCTCTACCACACCTTAATATCACCCTCATCGCTCTATTTGATGAATTAGTTTTAATTAATTTTATTTAGGCCCATTTTTCCACAACTCATTTATACTTAATAAAGCCCAAAGAGGTATTTTTTACCCACGTTGTAGTTTTTCTCGTTCAGGTTGTAGATCTTTTTGAGATTGAGGGTTTAGTATACAGTTTGTCCCTGCGTTGGCTGCCCCGTTTTAATTTTTCGTAAGTATATTTCGAGCCCACCTGTATATCAGTTGTTTCTGTGGGTCTATACGTCATCTGGGAGTCCATTTTGTTTTCGTTTATATGTCTTTGTTTCGCTCGGTAGGTACATGATTTTTTTATACAACCGGTAGGTACCTTAATTCAGTGATGTCACGTGGTGAAATTGTTAACAATATTTTGGCTTTGTTTTTTTGTCACGTCCTGTAAGTATATGAATTTTGATACACCCTTGTATTCTTAATTAAATGAGGCTATATATTTAAGGACCTTTTGGTTTTTGTCAGAACGTTGAATTTCACTCCAGTGGTCGCAGGTTCGAATCCTGTTGCCGTATTTTACTTATTTCTTAAATTATTAATTTTCTTGAGAAGTGCGGAATTTAGACACTTATTTTGCCAGACGTAGATATTCGCCCGTTCGTATGCCGCTGCCCGCAACATACTTTTTTTATATTGCTGAAGATACAGTATTTGCACTTTGTAGTGGAAAAATGATAACAAATGCCACTGCCCGCGGCCAGGGGTTGACGGACCAGCGTTTTGGAAGCCGACCGTATTTTACGATGCATTTTATCATTACATAATATAGGTGCAATTTTTATAACAAACTAATTCGCGAAAAGTTTTGCGTAGTTCAATATACTTTTTTGACTAAGTCTACATGTCGTTTAGGAAAAATACCTTTTGGAATCTGTGGAATTCCACGTGGTGAGGTAGTAACATCTTTTGGTTTTGTACATCGATTTTTTTATTCAAGTCATTAAGCTGAAAATTGTTTTAAGTTTTATCTTAAAAAATTTAGTTTTGAGATGCGCAAGACCATTTTGTCCAGTCTGTAAGTTGTCTGAAAAAAAAATTTGTAGCCCCACGTGATGAAACTATTAAGATCTTTTTGGCTTTTGAATGTCTTTTGTCTCACCCTGTATACGTTTTTACTATTGTACTTAATTTAATTTTATGTCGTCACGGGATGAAACTATTGAGGTCTTTTTGGCTTTGGTATTTTGTCACACCCTGTATAAGAATCTTTTGGCATATCAGTTGCTTTGTTCCATCCTTTTATAATTTTTAATATTCTTATTTTATTAAATCTACGCCGTCACTTAACTATTAAGGACTTTCTTTTTCGTCGTTTTCAGACCCCCGTATTCTTAATTCTATGAAGTCACGTGATGGAACTACTAAAGCCCTCTAGCATTGTTTTTTGCCCCACTCTGTAGATGAATTGCTTTTTGTCGCACTCTGTACCTATATGAATTTTGAGACACCCGGTACTCTTAGTTCTTCGAGGTCACGTGATGAAATTAGGCCTTTTTGGTTTGTTATTTTGTCACAACCTGTATATGAATTTTGATTTTAGTCACACCCTGTACATGAATTTTTTGTTGTCCACCGTGTACCTATGCTAAATAAAAAAATCGGTGACGTCACGTGAGGCAATTAGGTCTTTTTCGCTTTTGTCACACCCTGTACACGTTTTTTTTACATATCGGCTGTTTTGCCCAGCTTGAATATTTTTGCTGTCCACCCCTGTACTATTTGAGAAAAATCTGTGACGTGATGAAATTAGTTCCTTTTTGCTTTGGATTTTTGTCATACCCTGTATATGAATTTTGTTGTCCACCCTGTACCAATACTACTTGAGAAAAATCTGTAACGTGATTAAATTAGGGCTTTTTTTCTTTAGTTTCTGATTTACCCTGTATAAGTAATAAATTTTTGTCAGTTCCTTTTGAGACACTCTGTATTTTACTGATTCTTAATTCTGTGACCGAGATTCTAGTCTACACCATTTTAAGGTATTATTTTCAAATGCGTCAATGGCTCAGTTGGAAGAGCGTCGATTTTGTAAATCGATGGTCCTAGGTTCGAACCCTGGCGGATTTTTTATTTTCAGAATTTTGAATTTGGCGCCATGGGATGACGTCAGAGTGCGAGTCGAGCGTCATAGGTTACGCCCTTTTGGATCTTGACGTCAGAGCGTGACATAGGTCAGCGGCGCACGTGCCTTAGACAGATCCATGATGTCACAGCGTGTATCGACACATGCGCCTTAATTTTTTTTTTGTCGCAGTCTTACATCAGGGCTTTTTTTTGTCACAATCTGAATTCACAGCGTGTATGTGTTTTATTTCTGTCACAGTCGACGTCACGGCGAAAGTGGAGAGGGAAGGGGCGGGGTCAGTGGAGGGGGGGGAGTGGGCGGGGCCTAGAGATGGAGGGGGAAAGGGGGCGGGCTCTAGGAGGAAAGTGGAGGTGGTCTGCGTAACCCACCCCATTCCTACTCATGGATGTCTTTTATTGTTTTAACAGATATGTCTGGACCTGAAGTAAATTATTTTTTTAAGTTAGAAATAAGAAGTTTAAATCATTTTTAGTTACAGGGCGCAGAAAAAGATTTATTCATATCAGCCCTCAAGAGATATGCTGGAAGATCAGTTTGTGGAATTTTCCGAGCCATGTCACTTCCCAAGTTTGTAAAAAATGTATTGAAGATCTCACACTTTCTTCTTCATTCTCATTTATGAGAATAC
Organism: Pseudeuparius sepicola; assembly: GCA_963920635.1. NCBI lineage: Eukaryota > Metazoa > Arthropoda > Insecta > Coleoptera > Anthribidae > Pseudeuparius > Pseudeuparius sepicola. Next base: position 29,762,281 of record OY987305.1, read on the forward strand.
CTATTCAAAAACTGGTATTAAAATTAAACCTTTATTTATTCGTATTTTTGTGTAAGTATTCGAGCAATATTTTGAAGAGGCGTGTTCTTTTATTTTTCTTGAATTAAAATATACATATAAATGTTCCCTTATTTTACACAATCGCTTACATTAATAATTATCATCATAAATATAATTAACGCGTCGTGACATCAGATAGAACTTGCAAGAACCACTGTACTTGTGGCATTTTATTGTGATTAACCCTGTATAAGTAAAATTTTCTCCTGAATCTTTGATATTGCAGGCAAAACAGTGAGAGGCCTATATTCACCCCTGTGCTTTACTTATTTTCGAGACAGGAATGAAATTTGCGCATCTTTCCAGAAAGTCGGACAATAGCTTTCTATATGTACCTAATAAGGATTAAATGAGGAGAACATTTTATAGAGATACGAATGGAACTTTCAGCTTGAAATTTTTAATCGGAATGTTTCATTACCAGAAATGCCGAGGAATGCCGTTCAAGAACTTATCGATATCTTTTATAAAAAAAAACACTTTACCTACATAGGAAATAAGTTTGTGGTTCCAGTCAAAGCCTACTTAATTTTTTTAAAATAAAAATATGGTGAAATTTGTTTATAATCAAGCAGGCCTGTTCCCCAAAACTTCAAATTGTTCTCAAAATTTATTTCAGGCAAGTCGACACGAACCTCTACCCATCAATTTTGGCAAGAAATGGTGAAAAATGAAAATTCCGGTGATTGCGGTCGATGCAAAAATAATTACGTCGGGTGTCTACATACAGGTGTACATAAAGTAAGGAATAAATTCATTGTCAGGAAAAGGAAAAGTTTTTTAAGAAATCCTCGCACACGAATAAAGGCATTTATGACATCATCACTATTCTGGATATGACGTCATCGGCATTTTTTCAAATGGTAACCTATATATTTTTGAGAGTGCTATTTGATGGATCATATATTTGTCTGCGTACAGCACGCAGAGCTGGGCAAGTAATTAGGTGAAAGTAATTGAACTGTCAATTAATTCCTTTTCATGTTATTGTACTTAGTTGGAATTACTTTTGAAATAGAGACAGTAATTGTAATTTCATATCAAGTACTTTTTGAAAAGGAATTGAAATTGTAATTTAAAATCAATTACTTCTGAGAATTGCAATTCCTTTTTAAATTCCTTTAATGCAATTACTGTTTCAATTACAATTACTTTTCCAATTACAATTACTTTTCCAATTACAATTACTTTTCCAATTACAATTACTTTTTCAATTACAATTACTTACACGATCTTCTCTTGCGGTGCCGGCCGGCCGGCCGGCGACGGCCCGAGCTGATTAATCGGGGAAACCTGGATTGATTTTGGAAATATTGCAACGTTGTTTGGGCCAACCTCGCCAACAAAATTCAATGCAAAATAAATGCGTCATCACTGACAAAGTCCGCAATAATTAAAAAAGTTTTTTTAAAATATGATTATTGTATTCTTCCATGGTCAGCACCAGTCGAGAGACTATTTTCGTTTGCGACAATTGTGAATGCCCCCAAAAGGCATGCTCTAACTGATAATAATTTTGAAATGTTGGTAATAATGAAAGCTAACAAAATTTCTTAACAAAGACGCCTGTTTTTTATTTTTCTTATATCTCTTGTAAAGCCCATATGGCACGGACTTGAGATTTTTTTTTGTATACATTTTAAAAGATTTATTTTATTTCTCTATTCATGTAGCCGTTTATTTTCAGTTTTATTTTCATAGAAACTGAGCTGTGATTCTGTGAGGCCATTGTGTTTTTAGACATAGGTATTACTATATTATACTGTTACCTACTGAATATAATTCGTTTTGTTTATTAAAATACTGTACAGGGTGGGCCAAATGGGACACTTTTAAAGGGAAACTCCTGTTTTTAACGGAGATAGACGAAAACTGATATCGGTGTCTGAAGCTCATTTTGTATGATCAACTTAATGGCGAAAACCGCAAATCTGTATCTGTCACCGTTCTTGAGTTACAGGGTGTTTTTCGAATATGTGCGTTTCCGAAAAGTGACCGTAACTTTTTTCAGGATTAAAATTTTGTGTTTCTGTAAAAACATTTCTAAAGCACTTTTTCACGTAGAATCCAATGCAGCTACTACATTTTTTTTTCAAGTCAATGGTTTAAGAGTTACTGATGAAAAAAAAAATATTTTTTAAATGGAACACCCTGTCTATTTGTGCATTTTCTTAATAGAGCAAAAAATTAACATTCCAAAAATATGTAACAATGATTTACTTAAGTAGTTATCAATTACTAATAGCTTTTATGAATTTTTTCATCAATAACTCTTAAACCATTGACTTGAAAAAAAAATGTAGTAGCAGCATGGATTCTACGTGAAAAAGTGCTTTAGAAATGTTTTTACAGAAACACAAAATTTTTATACTGAAAAAAGTTATGGCCATTTTTCGAAAACGCACATATTCGAAAAACGCCCTGTAACTCAAGAACGGTGACAGATATCGATTTGCGGTTTTCGCCATTAAGTTTATAATGAGCCTCAGACACCGATATCAGCCTTCGCCTATTTCCATTAAAAATAGAAGTTTCCCTTTAATAGTGTCCAATTTGGCCAATCCTGTACATTTTATTTATTTTAATTTGAATATTTGCCATTTACAAAGACACAAAGACTAGAATTTTTTTGCATCGCAGAACAAATAATGCTTAATATAATTATCAGTTATGGTTTTTTAACTAGGTAACTAGGTAAGTACCTACCTTATTTTGGTGTCTACAAATTTAATAGAAAATAAAGCAAACAATAAGTAATTGAAAAAGTAATTGTTTACATCAATTCCAATTCCAAATACAAGTAATTGTAATTGTAATTCAATTACATTTCAAAATATCAAAGGAATTGTAATTGGATCTAATTACATTCCTACAAAAGTAATTGGAATTGTAATTGGTCAGTTTTTAATTGTAATTGACCCAGCTCTGACAGCACGTTATAATTCTTGTCAAGAAAATTTTCAAGAAAATAAATTTTATATGGGTATACGATTAACTATTTTATTTAGCAAAATGAACAGGAATCGTAGTTAAATAAGTGTTCAAACTGAACTCCTTTCGTAATTTTTATAAATTCTCGTTCGACTTACTGACAGTTTCTTTATGATCTAATCATCCCTAAAGTCTGCGGGATTTAATCTACTAGATTTCTTTCTGTATGACCAGGTTAAAGACTTTGCATAAAAAACGAGACCAGACAATACTTAGGAATTAAAAAACTAGGATTCGGAATGAGTGCAACACTGTTTCCCAATATACTGTAAGTAAAGTCCAACGAGAATTTCAAGCCAACGATAATGTCACAAATGCGAGTACAGGGTGGCCCATCTAAGCGGAAAAGTGTGTTACGTGGAGAAAAAATAAGTTTGAAGTACAATTTAAGAGGAATTCAAGGGTGTAGCCTTATTTTGTGCAGGGGGGGGGGGGTCCCCGTATACAAAATCACACTTTTTCCGTTACCACATAAAAATATGCGTTTCTTGCAATAAAAATTGACGTGTGCATGGATTTCTCCGAAAACGTTACGATTTCAAGAAAATGAATTTTTTCCTTACTTTATGTAAAGTATAGGAACATAAGTTTTTTGATAAATGAATTACATTTTACCGGTACCTACCTATGTCTCCGTCTTGTTCAGCAAAATTTCATCAAAATGTTACAAAGGCTTGTAATAATTATCCCTATAATTTTCTTCGGAAATAACTTTCAAGTATACCTAGGAGGGTACCTATGCCTACATATTTTTAAGCTGTGGTGTGGCGCTATGACTGCATGACGGAGCAACATGGGTGGGCCGGCCGACAAAGAAACTTAAATACATTAGGATACAATTGCTTGGCAGCGAAATATACCATTTTTAGTTCGGATTTATATTATTGACAAATAATGGGCTGTTACACTTATTTCAAAGAATGAATGGTTAACCATTTGTGTAATTTAAACCTTTTTCCACTTGTCAGTTAACTTTTGGTTAGTTGAAAACAAACGTTGATGTTCGGAAAATCGATTTTATGTGCTTCAAGGCACGGAGTGCACATTAACTACTTCTTCAAAATATATCTCCATACAATGTGTCCCAAAATAAGTGAAACAAGAGGTGTGAAAGACAAAAAAAATGAGTTGAAATTTGACCACTTTGGGTCCTGCCCCGCTTGACATTAAAGTAAGTAATTTCTATCATAGTTCCAGTTTTGAAAAATCAAAGTAGGCCTTGGCATGAGGAAAAAATCATTTTCAGCATAGGTACGTTTTCTGTGTAAGATATGGAAAAATTTTATTAAAAAAATTTATTCACGATAAAAAAGTATCCCCACCTGCAAAATTGGAGGCTAATCAGCCTACTTTGATTTTTTGCTCATTTCCCAATTTTTAATTTTTAATTTTTCAGGCATGGTGTCTTTCGTGTGCGAAAATGTTATTAAGAAAAGTTGTTCATAATAAAAATTTACCGTATTTTGCAGAGAAAAAGGCACTTTGCCTACTTAAATTAAAAATTGTCAGAACAGGAAAAATCAAAGTCGATTAGTCTCAAACTTTGTACAGGGTGTCCCAGTTAACGTGATAAACTTGAGCAGTGCTCAAGGTGGGATTTGTTGTGGCGGTTCTGTTTTTTTTTTATTTAAAAATGTAAAAAAGTATTGCAAGCAGAACCACTGTAAACACCAAAAAAATCCTCAACGAATTATTAAAACTACATTAAAACAAAAATAATAATTCTAATTAATTCTAGTTACCATGTTTTAATGCCAAAATTTCATTCTGCCTTGGCCACGGGTGCCTACGATTGGATATAATATATAGGGAATAAAGGGGATATAGGGAATAAAGCCAAAAAATAATAAAATCTCGTAAACGGTTGGAGATATCAGAATATTAATTTTTATACTCGATTTGTGATATTGTCGGTTTTTTTGTAGGACACCAAGCAAATAAAAACACTTTTTCCTCACGCTAATGTTTCGGTTTTTATTTTCAAACCTTCTTCAGAGCTACAAACATAGACAATTATTTCTATAATAATTTAAAAAATGTATTACAATTATAGTTACCTATTTATGTACCAAGGCACTGAAGTTCAACTTTTTATGACTCATGTGGAATTTAGTTGCCGAGGCCTCTGGCCGAGGCAAATAAACCGCATGAGTCATAAAAAGAACTTCAGTGCCAAGGTACATATTATATATTTTTTGAAATCGGAAAAAAATGTTTTATTAGGCAAGGAAATAATAATTAGGGATCGCCCGTCCATGAACCGACTGCGCGCGGCGTTGCTTGACTTTGACAATCGCTCTACCTAGGTCAGGTATAATGACGCACGGCGCCCTCGAACAGAAAAACCAAACTGCTGCTTGTTGTGCAGCCTCCGTAATAAATTTATTGATATTCAAACCTACTAAAATATGCATACTGTAGATTGCGCTGCTATAGGTAACAATTTCGCAATGTGTACGAATAGTTAAATGGGCTTTTATTGGCCGGGTTTTGAATATTTGGTCACTTTTGACGGGCGACGGCTCCGCGTCTGACGTTTGATGTTTACATTTCGCCAAGGCCTACTTATTGAAAAAATCGTACAATAATGAATTACTTCAGTGCCGATTTTGGGACACTTTACTGCCGATTTCAAGAAAATATAGTTAAGTAGGTATTTAAACTTTAAAAATAAATTAAAAAAATTATTATTATACCTAAGTATATTCTCACCTGGGAAACATATTAAAATCCGAAATTGACACATAACGTGGGCACTTCATGTACTTAATATTTTCAGTTGCACGAATACTTGGTACATATACATGTTACGGGCGACGTGAAGACGAAGACTTTTTAAAAAACTTTTATTTGAGTAACGCGAGTTACAGAGTTTCGGCTTAGACTACAGACAAGACTAGAATTGACACTCTTACTTTACTAGATCCTATTTATACAGATCTGTTATGCTGAGGTGTTGTGGTTCTCATGGGAAAAGAATATAATAAACAAAGGGAAGATCAAATTCTGCAATTCTTGCAGTAAGCAAGTTTTAACAATACTCAAAAGGAATATGATATGTTCTAGTAATCATTCTAGAACAATATACAATGGAAAATGATATCTTTGTAGTAAGCATCTTGAACAATAGAGAATGAGAACATAATATCCAACAGTAAACAGAATCAAGGGTAAAAACAAAGTTATGATCAAGGTGATGCTTGAGGTCGGATATAGCACCTTCCCCCTTATATTAAAAATTTGTGTTAACAAATTTTGACATTAAATTAGGCATATGTTTTAGTATTAGAATTTAGTTCAATTTCTTCTTCTTCGCGAGGTTCGTCCAATCTATACGAAGGTCTTCTTTTGACAGTAACAAATTTTCTTAAATTTTGAAAAACGCGATTTCGATTTCTAGGAGGTTGTGGAGGATCGTCTCCGTTATTAGTAGTAATAATGCCTATTTTAATGTTCCTAGACTTTTTACATTTAAAATAAAAGTACACAATAATTAAAAGTATGATTAAAGTAATGGATAGATATGTCAATATTGGCGTATACTTATTTACAGTTGGTTCGTTAATAATATTATCAAGATCCTTTGCATATTCGTCTAATTTATGCTTTGCGACATTTAAATCGTCATAATTAAATTTATTTAGTTGTAAAGGTTTTAAGTCAGGAAATTTTAGTTTATTTGTAGTTTCTTTGCAACATTCAAATGGTATATTAATTGGGTGAAATTTATAGGTTTGACTAGATTTATTTAAATTTTTCGTTTGAACTTTAGTACTTCCAATATAGGCAATGCATTCGGATTTTAACGTTAAAATTGAAGTTTTGTCTAGCATTATAGTCAAAGGATTTTGATTTTTAACTTAATAGTTATAGGAAATATTTCACATAAAATTATTAACCATTGATTCTCTTGAATCAATTGTACATTGTAACTTTCAATTGAAATTGTGACTATGTCACAAGTATTAGGTAAATGGGTTTTTACCTCTAATAATTGAGCTTCACATCTTGAATGTGAGTCAATAGGAGTAGGATATAAATCTTTGCACATTATTAAATCAAATGCTAGTTCTTTATAATTTTTTATGTCATAGAGAATTACATAGAGAGTTCGGTCATCGCTTTTTGCTACAAATTTAGTATCAGTGGATACCATGTGATAAAATCCAGTTTTATTGTCGAAAATTGGAATAGGATAAATTCTATAAAGAGTATTCCATTGAGGTTCTACTAAAGGAATGTCTAATATAAAAACAAGTCTATTGTCTGTTTGAAAAACCTTTAGCTCTATAAAGTCAAGATAAGTTGCAACATTTAGGAGTTGAGGAGTTAAGGGTAAATTATTTTTATTTAAAGTTTGAGCGATTATTTGCAAGTGATGAACCAGGTCTTCAGGAGTTATAACTGACGTGTGAATGATATGTAGTTTTGCAAAAGTAATAGAGTTTAGAATGTCATTTAAATTGCTTTCGATAAAGATATAGGATTCTAGGAGTCTTTCGGCCATCTCTAAAACTTGTAATTTTGCAGTGTAATAATTAAAATTATCAGAAATGTTATAAATGTAATTTTCGATTTGTTTTATGTCATTATTAAAGGAAATTTCATCAATTTGTAATTTGTTGATAGAGTCATTAAAATTTTTGATAACTGAAGTAGTTACTAAAATTTGTTTTTTCATTCATTTTTCTAATTCGTGTTCGTCTCTGTTAATTTTGTCGATACAATCGCTATAATACTGTCCGTCTGAAGCGTCTAAATTTCCGGTAATAAATTTCCAAACTGACCCTAAACCATTAATTAAACCTCTTTTATATCTTCTTACATCAATAGCTAATTCTTCAAATTTGAGCGCAATGTTTTCGGAAAGTTGATTTAGTAAAGTGAGATGTGACTTAACTTCGCTTAGAAAGGCGGCCATTCGTACGTCTTTTGGTTGAATTATAAATTGCATATTTTCTAAAATTTTATTATTATTTTCGAATGTTGTTTTTAGAGATGAAATGTCTTTATACACCAATAAACTCCACTTGTCATTAGAAATTTTGAGTCCGGATTGCTCTTGATAGAACACGCCTATGGTGTTATTAATTGGTCGCAGTGTATATTGTGCCATAGCGGTAGCGAACAAAGAAAATCTGTAACGAAGTTTCAGAATTAAGAACTTGGTTCGATATAACAAATTATTTTAATATCAGTATTTTTGAAAATATATTCGATCATAGGGAGAACTGTGTCCCAATCTAATTTGTCTAATCCACAAGCTAACTTGGGTATAGCTATAATTTTATCTTTTTCATCAGTGCTCTCGAAACAAATTGTTCGTAATTCCTTTAAGCAATTAAATAAATTAGCATAAGTTGGTTTATAATAGAAAAATTCTTTAGTTATTAAATAATAAATATTTCTTGTCGGAAGTTGAAGTACTGCTATTTCACCAATTGACTTATTTTGATTTTTTAGTTCATCTACGTGTCCAAATTTATTCTTAAATTCTTTTGCAATTCCTGCATTCATTTCTAAATCTTTAGATACACAGTGAGTTAATGAAATATTTTCAGGGGCATCAAATAAATTGCCCAGTTCAATGGAAACGTTATTATTTTCAATAGGGATTTTTCGATCTAGAGTATAAAATAATTCTTTAACCGTTAGTTCTTCTTCCTCCAATTCGTGACATTTCTTTAGCATATCAAAATTCATTTTTGTAGTTTGGTTAGTAATTGGGTTATGTAGCAAAGCTGAATTCGTATAAATTTCTTTAATTTTAGAGGGTCCATTAAACTTGTTAGCTAGTTTATTTTTTATTTGGGACTCCTTGACATAAACCTTTTCTCCTACGCGAAATTGTCGCTGCTCCGAAACGTGTGTATCAAATCGCTGTTTCGCCTTTTGTTTGCGCATATCCGTACGCTTTCTTGCCACTTCATAATGATGCTTTATTTTATTGTTTCAATCGCGAACGTACTTAGAGATTAATTCTTGCTGATTATACAAAACTTCTGGAGGTCGAGACGAGGTGTGACCGAATAGCAATTCGTAAGGAGTAAAGCCGTGTGTTTTATTTATAGAATTGTTATATGCTATACAAGCGTAAGGAAGCATTTGAAATGGGTGTTCGTTAGGATTTTCTGTACTACACGCGCGTATCATTTCAGTTAAGGTGGCATGAAATCTTTCTAAGGAGCCATTTGATTGCGGATGACTAACACTAGAGAAAGTTAATTTTATATTGTATAATTTACAAAGATCTTTCATTAATTGATTATTAAATTCTTTACCTACATCGCAATGGATTCTTAAAGGGGTTCCAAAATGTTGAAAATAGAGTAAAAGAGCGTCTACTACAGATCTCGTTGTTTTATTAGGAAGTGCATAAGCCTGGGTAAATTTTGTCAGTTCGTCTCTTATGGTAAGGATATTATTTTTCACTGGGATTTCTAGAATTTCAATATTTATTCTTTTGAAAGGAGTTTTAGGAGTTTCGGTAATACTAAGGGACTGTCCAAGTTTTGTCTACAAATTTTTGTCTTTTGGCAGATTTCGCACTGCCGAATAAATGTTTCAACGTCTTTAGTTAGTCCTGTCCAGTTATATTTTTGTTTAATACGTCTAATTGTTTCGTTTATTCCTCGATGTAAGTTTGTCTTGCCTGAATGAAATTGATCTATTATTATAGGTATTTGGTCTTCGTCTGGTATAGTCACAATGTTCTGATAGATTGTTAATTGAAAGTTTTTGTCTGAGAACAAAAAATTAAACATTTCTAAAATTGGAAAATCTGGATTGTTTTCAATGTAATAAGTTTTATTTTCTTCGAATATATCTTTACTGTAATAAAGAGATATGAAGAGTACTTGTATTGCGGTTTCAAAATTAAAAGGAACAGGAATTATATAATATTTTCTTTTAGCTACGGTTTGACTGGAAAGAACATTTGCTTTATTATAGTTAAAATCAGGATTTAGCTCAAGTAAATCATCAATAACTTTTTCGTGAAGGTCTGTTAATTTGTCTTGTTGAAAGATTAGTACAATGTCTTTGTGTTGTTTTGTCTAAAAGTTGATTATTTGTGTATTGGATTTTAGAATAGTCGATCATTGAAGTCGTCTTGTATAGATCAAAAAATCTGTCAAATTCATTACAGATTATAGCAATTTCGTCAGTCTCATTATTGTCAATAGGCGGGTCAATGTCTTGAGGATTATCATGGGAAGTAGATGGTTCGTCTAGGGAAGTATGAAAGGAAACAGCTTCTTTTATATGATTGATTTTAATTCGAGATAAAGCGTCGGCATTTCGATTAATTTTTCCAGGTTTATAAATTATTTGATAATTATATTCTTCTAATTTAAGTCGCCAACGTGCTAAACGACTACCGGGATCTTTTATTGAGAAAAGCCAGGTTAAAGGTCTATGATCTGTAACCAATAAGAATTTTCGTCCGAAAAGATAAGGTCTATAGTTTTTTACGGCAGCAATTATTGCCAAAATTTCTTTCTCTATAACGCTATATTTCATTTCTGCTGGACTTAAGGTTCTTGAAAAGTATGCTATGGGAAGATCATTTCCAACAGGTCCTTGCGAAAGTACCGCGCCTACAGAAAAAGCGCTTGCATCTGTAGTTAAAACAAATTCTTTTTCAAAATTAGGATATATTAGAATTGGTGAAGTTATTAATGCATTTTTAAGTTGTTCGAAAGATTCACGAAAATCTTTATCAAAAATAAATGGTACGTCTGTTCTTAAAAGTCGAGTTAAAGGCTTTGTCATTTTTGCGAAATTTGGAATAAACTTCCTGTAGTAACCAGTAAGACCCAAAAATTGTTTAATTTGTTTAGTATTGGCAGGTTGAGGAAAATCGATAACAGCTTGTACCTTTTGTGGATTTGGTTTAACCCCTTCAGGTGTAATAACATGTCCTAAATAAATTACTTCTTTTCGTAAGAATTCACACTTATCTGGCTGTATTTTTAGATTTGAATTTCTTAATCTTTGAAAAACTTCAGTAATACGAGAGATATGCTCATTAATTGTGGAAGAATAAATAATAATGTCGTCCATGTAAACTAAGCACTTTTCGTTTTGTATCCCCATTAGTATATTATCCATAACCCTCTGAAAAGTTGAGGGCGCATTACGATGGCCAAAGGGCATACGTAAATATTCAAAATGACCATTTTCAACGGAAAAAGCAGTTTTCGAAATGTCTTCTGGATTCATTTCAATTTGTTGAAAACCAGAAGCCAAATCTAAAGTAGTAAAATAATGGCAATTACCCAACTGATCTAATATATCTGAAATATTAGGCAGTGGATACCTGTCATTAACTGTTAATTCATTTAATTTCCGATAATCAATTACAATTCTCCATTTTTGTTTGCCTGAAGCGTCTAATTTTTTTGGAACGACCCATACTGGGGACGACCATGGTGAAACAGAAGGTCTAATTATTCCTTGAGAAAGCATTTTATTAATTTGTGTTTTTACTTCTTCCTTGTGAACTTGTGGATATCGATAAGATTTAGTAAAAATTGGCTTAGCGTCGCCTGTATCGATAGTATGTTTTATTTCATTAGTGAAACTTAGGAAATCTCCGTCAAAGTAAAATATATCTTCAAAATTCAAACATAAATTAGTAATTAATTCTTTTTCTTCTTCGTTTAAATGTTCTAGCCTTAATGATTCTTTTATTTCTTCTACTCTGCTTTTCGTTTTATTAAAATTACAAATAATATTAGTACTAGCGTTCGTTTCTTTAATGTAAGGCTCAAATTCAAATTCTTCGAAACAAATATCCTTTGTTATGGCATTAGCGTTTAATATTGTCGTATAAAAATTACCGTCTTCGTTTATTTTTACTATAGCATTTGGCACGTATACCTTTTCTACTCGTTGTGCGCATAAAATCATTTCTTTATTCGTATATCTATTCGTATGAAACTTGCATATTTTTTCGCAACGCGGTTCTATCGTAACCTTATTTATATTATAAATCGTATTTTCGCTCTCAAAATTATTTATATTTTCCATATAATCATTATTATTATTATTTCGTTCATAAGCGTTTATATGGAGGCTGTCGTACCTTTCGTCAACATTAACTTGTCTTTTATAAACGACTCGATTATTATTATCATTATTATTCGTTAACTCGTTTAGTTCATCTCCGTCTTTAAGTAATTCGTGTACCTTATAGTACGTAATTAATTGTTTATTCCTAAATTCTACTATTGCACCGTACCTTTCTAGAAAGTCAGCGCCTAAAATTCCGTCGAATCCTATATGTAGATCGCAAATATAAACTTTATGAGGAGAAAGAGGACCCGTAAAAGAAACAAATACCGCTTCAGTAATAGGAATTGATTGGCCAGAAATACCTTTAATTTGAAATTTTTCTGGACATCGATTTAAAAATTGCTGAACCGTCTCTGGTTTGAAAATTGAAATACCAGCTCCTGTGTCAATTAAAATTTTGTACTTAACGGTATTATCTTTAATATAATATAAGTTACTATTGTCAACGGTATTTATGCAAACGTTTGGTCCGTATTGGTCATACCAAGATTCTTGAAATACGGAATAGGATTCTGGTCCGAGGCTGTTAATTGAAAATTTTCGCTTTGGCCCATATAATGTTGCTGAGGAGTTCTATTTTGGTTATTTGAATTTGAATTTGGGAATCTAGGAGTAAAATTTTGATTAGAAGGCTGGAAACCTGAATTATTATTAAAAGTTCTGGGGAAGTTATTTCTTGGAGCATTATTAGAAAAATTTCTAGGAGGTTGATTTCTTGGTTGAAAGTTTTGAGGGTGGTTCCTAGGTTGGAAAGAAGGAGTTTGAAAATTATTTTGCTGAGGAAAAGATGGTCTTTGATGGAACCTATTTTGGGAGAAATTATTTCTTTGGGAGTTATTTTGGAAATTGTTAGAGAAGCTAGAAGGATTTGGACCATTTCTGTAATAATTATTTTGATTTTTTGTTCGACATTCATTGATAGTATGTCCATTTCTTTTGCAATAATTACAAAATTTTGGAAAACTATTACTGGTTCTTTTGACATTATTATTGAAGACTGGTACACGATTTTGCCTCTGAAATTTTTGATTTTCAAAATAAGAAAGTTGCAATTCTCTCTTAATTAAAGCTATAGCATCCATCATGTTTGGTGGATTGCTAGCACGAATTAGTTGCCCTATTCTTGGTTCTAGACCTGTCAAAACTGTATTTAGACACATGCTATCGATTAATGTAGCTTGCGATTCTTTTTGTTCCCTAGTGAGAAGGCTTTGTTTTCCTATTGCGGCATACATTTTTGAGCAGTGAGTTTGAACTCTGCCTACAAAAGTCAAAGCATTTTCGTTTTGGGATTGACACATTCTTTGTAAAACTTGAATTAATGAAGTTAGATCGCGAGGATCTCCGAAATGAACGTTAAGTAATTGTTTGATTTCCCTCCAGGTACTCAAGTCTCTTGAATTAATGAGTTGGGCTGCACGTCCCTTTAATTGATTTTTAATTTTTATAACAAGTAAAATGGCTTGGTCGCCAACAGTCATTTGCATGGCCCTATCACAAGCAATGATAAAAGTATTTAAATTGATTTGATCCCCATCGTATTCAGGGATGATAGAAAATATTTCGCTAAATTGGTACTTCGTCGTTATTTGAAGCGTTTGCTTCATTGTTTACATTAGAGTTTATAGCCTCGTTATTCGGCATGTTGAAATGAAAAGGTAATATCATTATAACGTAGAAAGTTCAATAATAGCAACGTAGAAAGTTCAAAAAAAAATCACAAATAAAATTCACTTCAAGTTTTTCACTTACAATAGAAGTAACTTCATGCTCACTGGATGTCGTTGATGCTGCTGTTGTTGCTGGATGCTGGCCTCAGGAGACTGTCCTTCTTAGTGCCTCCGGATCTCCCTGTCGAAGACCCTTTTCAGCTGGCTCCAATCGTAGTGGTGTGGTGACCCCCGAGGAGACTGTCCTTTTAAGTGCCTCCGGATCTCCCTCGTTGAAGACCCTTTTATCGAGGATCCCACTTCTGACACCAAATTGTTACGGGCGACGTGAAGACGAAGACTTTTTAAAAAACTTTTATTTGAGTAACGCGAGTTACAGAGTTTCGGCTTAGACTACAGACAAGACTAGAATTGACACTCTTATTTACTAGGTCCTATTTATACAGATCTGTTATGCTGAGGTGTTGTGGTTCTCATGGGAAAAGAATATAATAAACAAAGGGAAGATCAAATTCTGCAATTCTTGCAGTAAGCAAGTTTTAACAATACTCAAAAGGAATATGATATGTTCTAGTAATCATTCTAGAACAATATACAATGGAAAATGATATCTTTGTAGTAAGCATCTTGAACAATAGAGAATGAGAACATAATATCCAACAGTAAACAGAATCAAGGGTAAAAACAAGGTTATGATCAAGGTGATGCTTGAGGTCGGATATAACATTTTGAATATTTGGTCACTTTTGACGGGCGACGGCTCCGCGTCTGACGTTTGATGTTTACATTTCGCCAAGGCCTACTTATTGAAAAAATCGTACAATAATGAATTACTTCAGTGCCGATTTCTGAGCTTTTAATGACGATTTTGGGACACTTTACTGCCGATTTCAAGAAAATATAGTTAAGTAGGTATTTAAACTTTAAAAATAAATTAAAAAAATTATTATTATACCTAAGTATATTCTCACCTGGGAAACATATTAAAATCCGAAATTGACACATAACGTGGGCACTTCATGTACTTAATATTTTCAGTTGCACGAATACTTGGTACATATACATAATAAAAATTATGTCATTAAATAGGCAAAGACAGGTAAAAACGCATTAAAAGTTTAAGCAGAAATGGAATCAGAAATCAGTATGATAAAATTTAAAAAAAGAGGTACTAGTTTGTAGAAGAAATGGCACCTGTATTTTTATCTGCAACTATGAAACGCTACACCCAGAATGCTTCAAGGTACCAAACCTAAAACCTAAAACCAACCCCCTTATATGGGTATCAAATGCAATGGCTTGAAGAGTAGAAAACGATGAAATTAGTGACATCACACTAAATTCAATATGGCCGCCGTTTTAAGATGGAGGATTATATTTTCTTTTCAAACCCCTTAATATGGGCATTAAATGAAAGGGTGCAACGTGTTTAAAAATTTCAAAACTTACAGTGTGTTTTTTCTACTCAATAAAGAGATGGCTATTCATTTGAAATCAATTATCGACAATTCTAGTTTCTTTTTACAATAATTATTGTACCATCCGATCCTTAGTACCTAAATCCGTACCTAGAAAGAAAAAGAAAACAAAAAAGCAATACATCCAAAATCTGCTGTTTTTTTTTTACTTACCACCTATTGTATTCGCAATATTCACTGGCGCTATCTGGAAACGCTTTGCGCTGCGTATCCAGATCATGTTTTAGTGTAATAGTTTTGGTTGCCTACTGTGCTTGTTTTCTATCGATGCCTTGGTACCTCGTCGAACATCGGCCAACTTAAAAACAAATCATAATTTTATAAAAAATATATGTACAGGGTAAGTTTTTTCTATGACCACTAGGGGGATCTCGGAAACTAGCAGAGCTAGAACAAAGGTTCAATGGGGAAAGAATTGCAGTTTTGAGCTTAATCTAATGCCCCTTTTGGAATTTAAAAAAGTTCATGGCTTACTAGATATTTTGAAAAAAGTGATTTTTTGCTATTTCATCAGATCTCTGTAGCTCCGTTATTTATGATTATACAGAAAAACTGTAGAGACAGAAATTGTAGATAATTTTAGGCTTAATAAGCAATCTAATCCAATTTTTTACATTGTGGTTTTTGAGATATGGCATAAACTTGTGTTTTTTTAAATGTAAATCATAGTTGGCTGTGGCCTTATCAAATCGGCCATTTTTTGAGCTTTCCAAAGATATAATACTCGGCATAGTTATTATAAAAAATACAAGAGCTATGGCTAATTTTCTAATTTTTTTAAATTTCCACATAGTCAGCCATGGTATATTTTCATAATTACGTTCTATTTTATAATTAGACATACTTCAAACTATCAAATTTTTTATTTTTAACTGGTAACAAAATGTAACAAAATAAAACAAAGATTATCATGACGGAGCTCCACCACATGATTATTTGTGCGTAAGAAATTACCTGGATCAGCTCTATCCAAATAGTTGGATAGATGATAGACTTATTTCCTGGCCGCCCCGATTTGTCTGTTTTGGATTTATTTTTGTGGGAACAGTACAAAATAAAGTATGAGACAATTGTTGAATTAAGAGCAGCTGTTTTAGAAGCAACTGCCAGTATTGACAGGCGCTCTCTAAGAAAGGCGACAAATTCAATTTTAAAAAGATGCAATATTTGCATAATAAATAATGGAAGAATGTTTGAACACCTTTTAAAATAATAATAATTTGAATTTGAGTTTTTTAATTTTTGTTTTATTTTGTTACATTTTGTTACCAGCGTTGATTGAGGAAGTCCTCCATCGACGGTTACCAGCTAAAAACAAAATATTAGAAAGTTTGAAGTACTTATGTCTAATTATAAAATATAACGTAATTATGAAAATATTCCATGGCTGACTATGTGAAAATTAAAAAAAAAGCAGAAAATTAGCCATAGCTCTTTTATTTTTATAATAACTAAAGAGCGGAATATATGCATTTAATTTCAATCGAAATATTCGCATATATATGCATCATTTTTATTTAAAATATGCAATAATATGCATTTATATCATATGTACAAATACCTTAAAAAAACACCTGATTTTAGACAACTGATTTTAGAGAAAGGGTTTATTTTAAGAAAAATGAAAGGAAAACAAATACATAAAATTCCTCGTAAAATAACTATATTAAAGCAGAATTATAAAAACATTTTAATTTGAAATTGTATACCTAGTAGGAATTTATGATTAAATACTTTTCAAAGTTTTCCAATAAAAATCTTTGTCTTCTGTCGGTAAAAATATGTTTATATATAGAAAAGCTTCTCTCAACATCTGCCGATGTAATAATAGGACAATATTTTAATTTGGGTAGTAAGGTATATGGCCAAGGTGCAACTTCGTTGGATGATTTACCATCAAAAATACTCTTTACTGCCATTAAAGATTTGAACCCTTCATTCTTCAACAGTAGAGCTTCTAATGTTTTTCTAACTTTAATACCTACATCAGCGGGAACCTTTCTACATTTAGCGGAAAATGTTTGAACAAAATCAACCTATTCGCTTAAACCTAAATTTCTACTTTCTAATGAAAGAATTATATCTGGTATAAAACTAAAATTAACTTTAATAAAAACAAGTTGGTTAGCTGCATCCGCATTTTTCAGGATTTCTTGACTTTGCACTTCACACTGCGAGTTGTCTCTGGGCTCTCATAATCTTGGTTATATCTTAATCTATAAATAAGTATAGGAGAAAAACATGCAAATATGCACAAAAATATAGTTTTTCCAGAAATATGCAATGTTTTGCGAAATTGAATAAAATATGCAAAAAATGCATATATATGCAATTTGCATATATTCCGCCCTTTAATAATAACTATGCCGAGTATTATATCTTTCGACAGCTCAAAAAATGGCCGATTTGATAAAGCCACAGCCAACTATGATTTATATTTTAAAAAACACAAGTTTATGTCATATCTCAAAAATCACAGACAACATAAAAAATTGGATTGCATTATCTTATTAAGCCCAAAATTATCTACAATTTTTGTCTCTACAGTTTTTCTGTATACTCAGAAATAACGGAGCTACAGAGATCTGATGAAATAGCAAAAAATCACTCTTTTCAAAATATCTAGTGAGCCATGAATTTTTTTAAAAATCCAAATGGGGCATTAGATTGAGCATTCAAAACTGCAATTCTTTCCCTATTTAGCATTTGTTCCAGATTTGCTAGTTTCCGAGATCCCCATAGTGGTCATCGAAAAAACTCACCCTGTATAATATATATCCAGTGGCATATTCAGGTGAGGGCAAACTGGGCAATTGCGCCCCCCCCCCCCCCAGAGCTGTCGAGATAAACGAGATTTGTAATATCAAAATTATATACTCCTCGCCTAATCTGAAAATGCAGTGAACATCAAATATCTACAATTTGTTATTTGTTTCATCTTGTCTTCTCGAAATTAAAACCTGTGCAGTAGATTTGAGAACGCGCCGTCGTATATTATCCACACACTCCGTCGCGTCGGTCGCAGCGCGTAACCGTAACTTAGGCAAAACAACCTACTAAACATATTTTGCACAATTACAGTGTGCACCGCCACGCCAGAAAGAACATTTTCAAAACTGAAAATTTTAGAGCCTATGGTTATAAAGGCGTCATGCTCTCCTATAACTGGAATTTCTGCACCATTTACCAATTCCACGATGTTGTTTGATGGTGGTGCAATCCGGAAGTGGGCTATGATGTTTTTCCTCACGATGGTATGACTAGAACCATTGTCCACCACAATGTCACATTCCCGGCCGCAGATCTTTCCTGGTACTACCAAGCTGTCTCCTGAATGTAGCAGCCAGTTAACTTTTATCCTAATATGTGGGGCTTGGTAGCACCCAGCCAATTTTCGCCTCTCAAAGCTGGCTACTCGGAGTTTTTCTGCTTCTCACCATCAACAGGATTGGGGCATTGGCATTTCAAATGCCCCTCAACTCCGCGGTTCCAACACCGCAGTGGCGAACTTCTTCGAACAGCCATCCCGTCTTTGGAGGTGGTCGTCGCACGTGAAAGGATGTTCTGGTTATCCTGCATCATTTGTTCTACGTTTGCATTACTAGTACTGCCTCTGTTTTGGGGTCGCACCTATTTTAACCTCACTTGTCTACGTGCTGCTTGCGTGGCAGCTTCAAATTCCAAAGCGTGCGCCAAGACCTCTGACATGTTTTTGTGGCGGGCTAGCTGAAGTGCTTGGCTAGTCTCGCTGTCACGCACGCCATCTATGAAGCCGCTTACCGAAATTTGTTCCCGAAATTCGACTGGTGCACATGGATCGGCCAGATTTACTAGGCGGGCAATGTCGGCATCAAATTGTTGCAGGGTGTCATGCCTGCTTCTAATTTTGATACACCCTGTAATGACAGCTGATTCATCCTCGCCTCCAGCTGTCCCATTCTTCCTTCACTGTTGTCAAATCTCGTTTTTATTTTGTCCAGTTCAGTTTGTACCTCCATCTTAATTTCTGTCTTCATTTGGGTTATTTCTTCTTCAACAACTTCTTCAAAGTTGGTAATTTTCTTTTGTAAGTCTATTTGAATCTCTTCTAATTTCATGTTAGTCTCATCTCGTCCAGTTTTAATCTCTACTTTAAGGTCGCCCATCAGATTTTCTTGTTTCGTGTCCCTATCTTCTTCCATCCTGCGCCTTTCTTCTTCTTTTTTTCTTCCCTCTTACGCCTTTCTTCTTCTTTTTCTTCTTCTTTTCTGGTTATGGGCATTCACGGTCCCCTTCAAATCCCGCTTCTGACACCAAATGTACAAAATCTCAACAATAACAGTCCAAACTCGTTGCCTTGATTACCACCACAGATACTGTCACTGAGTAGAAAACGATAAAGTTACTGACATCACACTAAATTCAATATGGCCGCCGCTCCAAGATGGCGGATTACATTTTCATTTCAACCCGCTTGATATGGGTATCAAATAAAAGGGCTTGAAGAGTAGAAAACGATAAAGTTAGTGACATCACACTAGATTCAACATGGCCGCCGCTCCAAGATGGCGGATTACATTTTCTTATCAACCCCCTTGATATGGGTATCAAATGAAAGGGCTTGAAGAGTAGAAAACGACAAAGTTAGTGACATCACACTAAATTCAATATGGTCTCCGCTCCAAGATGGCGGATTACATTTTTATGGTGTTTTTCCAAAAGGGCGAATGTGCCATTTTGAAGTTTTGAGAAAATGACAAAAACTGTTTTGGAATGTTCTATAAGAGAAAACTAGTAAGAGATGCTTTTATGACTTCAAATATTCATTATTTAATTGAAAATCACTAAAAAAAATACCAAAAACTACAACTAGTTAGTTAAAAAACACATTTTTATGGATATTCGCCCTTTCTTCTGATAAAGCTATAAGGAAATGGTAATTCGCCCTACATTAGTCCTTTTACTGAAACATAAATGACTATTCGCCCTATATTAATCATTTTGCTGAAATATAAACTTCATTCTCCCAAATCGTCACAAACGGTGGAATAAGTAAAATGATATAATGTTTTAAAAGAAGGCAAAAAGTAAAAAATATATATATTATAATATTCTAAACATTACAATTAGTTATTCTATATTCAGTTCAGGCTATATCTTCATCCTCTTCATCCTCTTCATCCGTTTCCATCAACCTATCTTCATGTTAAAAGCCATATAAAAATACTCTGAGTGATAATTTGCTGGTATAGTTCCATTTGTGCATAATTTTCGTAAGCCCATATACCTATTTGTTTGCAGCTATTGGCAGTTTTATTTTGTAAGCTCTCTGGGGAGTATTTGTGTCTGCTGAGGAGCTTCTTCTAGATTTATTTTCAGGTAGGCAAATTTTTAATAATGTCGAGTTATTGGTAAAACATGTGCTGCAAGTGAAATGATCCGGAGTGTCTTTGTTAAAAAAAAACTCTTCTTACCATTCTCATTTTAAGTTTTGTACCACCCTCCGTTTTAAATACCTTTAGAAAATTATTGTCAATAAATGACTTAAAATCCATAAATTCCTTTTGGTTCAATGTAAAAACTTCATAGGGTCTAGGATTATGTCTAGCGTTCCTTATAGTAGGTGTAGGTAGGCCATTCTGATGGGGCAAAAATATTTTTTTTCTTGTGCGCTTCTTGGATGGTGCCGTGTACTGAATCGACAGGCATGTATGAATGTCCTGGCAGCAGAAAATTGATAGATATTTTTTTCTAAATTTACTGACTTAAGAAACCACTGAAGAAAACAAAGCATTTGATGGTTTTTATTTTGCCCTGCACAACTATCGCAATACAGGAGAACCTCTTTTATACCACCAACTTCATCTATATGACGCAGATATTTATTCACAATGCTACATATTTCATTAGCTCCCCGCTTTGCATCACATTCTCCCCAAAGATAACAATAAACATTTCTTAAAATAATTTCGTAAAACGTTAGATTATAAATAGCATATTTACTGGAAAAGCCAAGAAGAAAGTACTAGAAGGAGTACTTAAATCTTTTTGTAGATCAAAACTTGTACATAAGACCTCAGGATTATCTTGCCCTTTCTTCTGATCTTTATTAAATGTTTCATTTGTAGATTTCTTTTCATTTAGATGTTTATCGTATTCATTTTGTTGTTCCTTTGTTACTTGTTCTTTACCAGTATTTTTGTATTTCTCGCATGTGAGACATTTGTCTTTTTTCGGTACGTGGAAACCTATATTAAATTCGGTTTTGAATATTTTTTAAAAACTTTAAGGCTAACTTTATAATTAACTTTTCCCTCTGTGAGTAAATGTTTCTCATAAATACGATACAAATTAGAGATGTTATTAAAGTCACTTGGTAGATATTTACGTGAAGTTTGTTTCCTACAATAATGATAAGGGACTGCCGGGAGTTTATTTCTAAATGATATTGATATTACTATTAGGATTAACTATGGGAGTTTTATTTTTTGGAGAATATTTTCCACGCTCATCGATTTTTGAAGTTTTTATATCACTCTCGTTATATTCAGGGTAACGAAGAAATTTGGACTTTCTGCTTTCGGTAGATTTGACTCTCTCTCTTAATCTCATGAATGTTGATGTGGTTAAGTAAAAAATCCCTTTGTCTTTGATAATTGATAGACCAATACTTATCAAAAATAATATTTCTATCATCGTCACTACACTGCATTCGGCCTAACTTTTTTATTGGATTTAACCATGTTCCTATGGCCTATATAAACTTCACCTCCCACTTCCTTAAACTTACGTATTTATTTTAAGTTTTCTTTCTTCCTTTTCTTCTTACCATACACTGGAACACTAGAGTTCTCGGAATCGAAAAATCTTATCAGACAATGAAGACAAGTGCAAGTGGCATTTTCGGAGGGTAAAAAAATCCTCAAGATGATTATCATCATCATCTTTTAAAGGCAGTTGGGCCTAAAATAATAATTCAAAAATATTGTGCAGGTTGGTTGTCCGGTTAAGTCAACACCCTTATGCATTATTTAAATTATTTTTACGGATAATATCTTCTATATCAAAAGAATAGTAACAAAAACGACTAACCTCCCCATTTTGTACAACTTGAACTTGTTTTTACTGGATCTTGTAAATAGCACAAACTTTGTTCCGAGCTTGGCTCGATTGTAGCTGTTTGAATCACACACGAGCTTGACCCATCTTCAACTTCTAAATTCTCCACTACTGTTGGTTCAATAGCCGGCAATTTTATGTTACTTAAAACTCTAATCCTTTTTTTCACCCTCGCGTGCTAAATTTAATATTCTCTCGCTTCTATTCGACATATTTGAACTTATTTTTGGTAGGAACCACTTCGCTACAATACCTTTGCTTAAATGAAAAAGTGAGGTTATAATTCCAATACAAAAGCAATACACGTTCGCCCTTTTGAAATTTGGTAGTACTCTCTATTCGTCCTTTTAGATAAACTAACACTGCACGTTCACCCACAATAAATTTAGTTTTTTTGCTACTAATTTTATATATTCATACTAATACTTTCGGCCTTTTGCCAAAATGACCGCAGCACTCATTCCTATAATGTGGTACATAAAAGTCAAAATCGCAAATTTGGCGTATTCGCCCTTTTGGAAAAACACCATCGATTTTCTTTTCAATCCCCTTGATATGGGTATGAAATGAAAGCGCTTGCAGAGTAGAAAACCATAAAGTTACTGACATCACACTAAATTCAATATGGTCGCCGCTCCAAGATGGCGGATTACATATTCTTTTCAACCCCCTTGATTCTTTCATTTAATACCCATCAAGGGCTTGAAGAGTAGAAAACGATAATGTTAGTGACATCATACTAAATTCAATATGGCGGTCGCCCGAAGATGGCGGATTACCTATTTCTGAACAACTTTCTTGATATTGGTAGCAAATGAAAGGGTTTGACGAATAAAAAATAATGATGTAAGTGACGTTGTCATACTAAATCCGCCCCAAGATGGCGGACTAAATTTCTTTACCACCCTCCTGATATGGGAATACTAAAATACTAAATAGCACAAAATAAAATAAAAGGTAGAAATATCTTTTTAAAAACAAGCTTTTATTTAAGCCATGTACTAAAACGAATAAAATAAAAAACAACAGAAGATAAAAAACCTTTTTAAAAACAAGCTTTTTAAGCCATGTACTAAAACTAATAAAATAAGTCTAGGTTTTCGTTAAGGTAATTCGATGCCAAATTGCGACAAGTTTTTGTCGGTGCGGTGGCGTCGCTCGTACCGGCGCTGACTTTTTAGACTGCATGTTTTTCTGCCTTCAATCGACCTTGGTTCGAGGTAGACGCATGCATATGTCTTTAAAGAAAAACACCGCTATGGCCAAGAGCGCTGGACAAATGTGGGTTCACGGTATTGCTCCTAAATAGCTTTATCCGTGTGATTTACTAATTGTCCTACACTCACTGGGATTACTACGGTTTTCTATGGTCCGTAGTACTTGAGCGAATGCTATCCTAGTTCTATCGGGAAAAAAGTCGGCCCTAGCCGCAAATGGCAACGAAGACAAAATAATAGTAATTGCCCCCCTCCCCCGCACAAGCATGTGGTTGCTTCTGGGGTACTCCTAGTTTGGAGTATTGTGAGGGTGAGAATTATTATTATTTATTTATTTAAAACGCTTGTCGCGCGAATTGTAAAGAAAATATATACGTTGGCAAGTAGGTACTTGGTTACCAACCAATAACTGTCCAATAAAATTAATTGTTACCTACTTTTATGCGACATGCTTTTTGATTTGCAAAAACTTGTCGCAATTTGGCATTGAATTATCTTAACGAAAACCTAGACTTATTTTGTTTTATTTTATTCGTTTTAGTACATGCCTTAAAAAGCTTGTTTTTGAAAGGGTTTTTTTTTCTTTTATTTTTTTATTTTATTCGTTTTTTTATCGCTTTAACTTACTATTACTCAGGAAGGAAGAGGCAATCAAAAGTGCGTCGCAACTTTACTTAGCTAACAAATTGAAATCAGGGGACCTGATTGGACACCTAAAAATACTGAACACTGTCCAACTTCAGTCCTTGAGAATTCCAAAGACCTACGTGCAGACGCAATACGACTTTGAATTGCCGTTTAAAGTGGTCATCCAAGATAGTCAAATCCTAATACCAAAAACATATGCAGCAAACATCTGGTATACAGATGGATCCAAAATGGGAGTAGTGAGTCAAAGCGGGTACGAGCCCAAAATGGCCGCCAAGGTCGTTGTTTGTTGCGAAGTCGCGATGGGGTGTTCAAGGTCAAGGGGCGGGGTTTCCTAGAATAGCTTCAAGGTTTATTTCCGAGAATCGCTTTCAAGGTTGAATCGCTTCAAGATCAGGGGGCGGGGCTTAGAGGTCAAAGGTCAAAGTGTACCAGAGTGGCTTCCGGGAATTTTGGTTCAAGGTCAAGTGGGCGGGGTTTCCTAGAAAGTCATTTCCAAAAATCAGATCCCCCACCTTTCTAGCTTTGATAAAAGACAAAGTTTGCTGTTGTGTGGAGTTCAGTAGCCGAGTTGAGCTAAGATGGCTTGCAGCAAAGAAATGGACTTGAAAACCATCAACAAATTTAGTTGCTTGTCTCAGAAACCGACGGTAAAGTTGCCGGAATTGGGTGAAGGTGTGCCGATGAAAATTCTCTCTGGCAAGATGGTGCAAACGACGTTCGGGGAGACCATTTTGCTTGAGTTGGAGCATGGTGTCGTATTCTTGCCGGGCAGAGTGACGGAGGTTTTCAAGCCGTGCATCGAACATTTTTCCAGTGAAAAATACTGGCTGGTTTACAGAAGAATAGAAAATTAACGTGGGGAAATTAAAGTGGGGAAATTAACGTGGGGGAATTAAAGTGGGGGAATTAACATGGGAGGATTAAAATGGGGAATTAAGTACTTCAAATAAATACTCTTGCTCTAATTTGTGTTTTATTAATCTTGAATGTTTTAGTCATAATGTGAATGTTTAGAAAAACCAAGGTCCCTAAAAAAGCTGAGGGCCCTTAAAAAAACTGAGGGCCTTTAAAAAAACTAAGGGCCCTTAAAAAACTGAGGGCCATTAAAAAACGGAGGGCCCTTAAAAAACTGAGGGTCCTTAAAAAACTGAGGGCCCTTAAAACAAGGATTCTAAAAAGAATTACCGTAGAAAATCATTCAATAAAGGAAATGCCTTCAGTGTTATGAGTAACTGTTGTAAGTAATTCGATTTTCAATTTTTTTTGCTATGACATGACTCACATAGTAATTGGATCAAGCGATTCATAATTCGATAGCAATGAAAGACAGCAATGTACTCTGTTGTGGAATAATAGCCTATTTATACGGTGCTGGACTGGAAATTGGCATGTCTTCTTTTTAATAGGGGATAGAAAATTAACCATGGGAAAATCTGACTGATTCTTGGAATATGAAACTTTTCAAAATAGCTTGTGTTTAACAGGTAGAAAATAGTCCTTGTAATTCTTGGAATAGAAAACATGTACTTTTACGTTGTGAATAAATAGAGAACTTAGTTGCAACACGGATCCTCGTAGAACTAAGGATACATTATCATTGGTTACAATAAGAATATTAAAATAATGAAAACAACTGAAAATTCAGGAAAAACCCAAAAGGATTTAATTTTAGCATGTAACGGGGAACCTGGGAAGTTTTCTGGAAATATATGTAGTTTCTGAGAATTTTGAGTGGCTTTCTGGGTTTTAGGAAATTATCTGGATAGGATTTCATCAAGCTAGTAGGTTTCTGGTCATTTTGATATTCAGGGACTTTTGGGTTGTTTAATTCTAGGCAATTTGGGAAAGTTTTATCTAATATCAACAATTTTTAACTGTTTCAACTGTTGATTTAAGAACTATACGTTTTAACAGGAAAGGGATTAAAATCAGTTATTCAGAAAATTGTCGTTGTGTATAGCTTTGATTTGTGTCATAATATCTGAAGGATGACCACCTTTATTTACTGTTCGAAAAAATCAGTTTCAGAAAATTAAAGTTGTGAATAGTTTTTTCTAAAATGTAGTAATGTTCTAGCCAGGCATAACAAATAAAACAATCACCAAACATATTTATTAATTTCACAAACGGGAGGCGAGCGTGCTTAGCCAGCCAATGACAACGTAGGTGTGCCTGCGAAACCAACGATGGGCTGTCCACAAAGATTCGTTTGTAGTTCTATGGCTTAATAAAGGAACGACGAGTTCCTTGCTGCAATACCTTGAACTGTAACTGTACCACTGCTGAAAATGGGTCGTACTTTATTACGAATTAGATTACACCCGTATGCGTGAAAATTAAAGTTTTATAATCACCAATTAGAATTGCTTTACTATTCTGCGGTACCGAACGCTACAGTATATATATAATACGACAGATATGAAAAACAGCAACGTATCAACAACTCCTAAATGTGGTACGCTAGGCTCTGAGAGAGTACTATTCATAAGGCACAACCCACTGTGTGACTCACATCGAGCTGCCGCGGCAAGTCCAGTGTAAACTAACTTAAATACGGGTTACATGCGAAAGTGAAACTTTAATTAAAACTCACAGCTGTTAAGATTTGAATGTCGACATTGGAGCAAAAACATTTATACAGGGTGTTACTTAATTATAGGCCGTAATTTCAAGGGCGCATTCCTGAACTAATTTCATGTAGAAAAGTTCATATAAACATGTGTCACAAAAAGTCTGTTTTTGAAGATATAGGGTGTCAAAGTTTAAAAAAAAACGTTTTTTAACAGTGGTACAGGCTTTTAAACAGTTAATAAAAGATTCAATAATTGTTTTAATCTACTAAAATGTTAGTTCTTATGTTGAAACATATGGGGTCAAACGTTGAAAACCTGCAAATGTTAATAAAATAACAAGCAAGTTTATTCAACATGATTTTAATGGTCTATTAATAATAATAATAATAATAATAATAATAATAATAATAATAATTCGCAGGGGGGTCTGACCTGTGAGAGAGGCAGACCCACGGGTGTGACGATCCCGCGCTCCCCAGTTACGCAGGGATGGGTCTGACCTGTGAGAGGGGCAGATTCACGGGTGTGACGATCCCGCGATTCCCAGTTACGCATGGAGAGGTTTGGCCTGTGACAGGGGCAGACCTACGGGTGTGACAATCCCGCGGTCTCCAGTTGCGCAGGGAGGGGTCTAGCTGGTGACGGGGGCTGATCCTCGGGTGTGACAATCCCGCGACTCTCGGTTACACAGGGATGGATCTAGCCTGTGAGAGAGGCGGATCTTCGGGTGTAACGATCCCGTGTTTCCCAGTTAACGCAAGGAGGGTTTTGACCTGTGAGAGGGGCAGATCCTCGGGTGTAACGATCCCGCGTTATCCTAGTTGACCTGTGTGGGTAGCGGGTTAGAATACTCCTATCGTGGCTCCGCGAGTCGTAAAAGGCGACCGAGGGCCGTCACTCCCACGTTACGGGAGAAACCCATGGAATGGAGATTAATAGGTGTTTTGTCATAGGGCCGCTGCCTGGGGATCGCCAGGGCATGTCTGGAGCCGGCGCTGGACATGACAGCGAGCGGGACGTCGGTGACAGGGCGCTGATGAGGCGGGCCCCTGTTGCACAAACAGCTACAGCCCAACAACACGAACATCTACAACATGGGAGCCAAACGAGAACTAGGGTTCCACCCACCGAAGGTGCTGCGCGGGAACTTCAGCCAGCGTTCACTCAGGCGGGATTACAACGACGACGCATGAAATGGACTGTGTCCATGAATGAATCGATTATGCGTATTTTTTACAGGGTGACAAACTTAGGACAAGAGATGATCGGCTACCGACAACAACTGCATGCCGAGTTCTGCAGGGAGTTTCCAAACATGCAAGTGTCTGAACAAAGAGTGTCAGATCAGTATCGAACTATTCTAAGAAATAACCGAATTCCAGAAACGCGACTTAACGCTATCAAACGGGAAGTTGAGCTAGAGATCCACGGCGAACACATAGACATAGATGACAACAACAACAATGGGGAACTTCAAGCGCCTGGACAACAACTAGAAGCCGAAACGGTAGAACCAACAACCGAGAGTCTGGAATCGGTTAACGAAGTACATTTTGAAGGCTTAAACGCACATATGAGACAGGCAGTATTGCGATACGAAGGCACAGACCCACTGAGCAGGCCACCGCTACCAAGATTAAATTCTTCCAGGAAACTTGCGATCGTGCTCGATCTTATGAACACAAGAATTTTACCAAACTATGTTTCAGTGACACCAACATTAGAACGTATGCACATGTTAATCTACTGTGCCGCAACGGCAGTCACCACTGTAATGGGTGCCAAGATCCGAACGGCCCAAGAGTTGAATCGTGCAAGACCAGAACCACGAATGGCTCAATGGGAAATGCGACTAAATCGGAAGATCGAGAGTCTCCGTAAAGACATAGGACAAGTGACGGAATATATCAGAGGAGTTAGAACTAGAAGGATCCAGAGGGCGGTGCAGGCAATAATGAGCCGCACCCAAATGCATTCTCGGCATGACCCCGCGAACATCACTGCTCAACAATGTCTTGACACATTAAAACAAAAACTTTCTGTTTTCGCAGGGCGTCTGAGGAGATACAAGGCTAGTAACAACAGGAAACGAGACAACAAACTCTTTGAACGATCAGAAAAGGGTTTCTACCGTGCTTTTAATTCTAGCGCCGATGCCACAAATGCGAGTTACCCTAGCAGAGAACAGGTCGACGGTTTCTGGAGAAATCAACTTGCCACACCAGGTCCATACAATGTCAGTGCAAGCTGGATCAGCGAAGAACGCGAGATGGGCCGGAACTATAGCCAGATGCAACACGAGCAATTCACAACCGCTGAGGTCTCCGATGTCATCAAGAATTCCCACAACTGGAAGGCACCAGGTCCAGATCATCTCCAAAATTATTGGATTAAGAAGTTGTGGTGCACGCATGAACAGATAACTACCTTAATTAATGAAGTCTTGCTCGATCCTCTGAAAATGCCATTGTTTCTTACACAGGGTGCAACCTACCTGTTACCAAAAGACCAGCGGAATACGGATAACCCTGCCAAGTACCGCCCAATAACCTGCTTGCCTACGCTGTACAAGATAATCACATCTTGCCTTACGCAGCGAATATATGCTCACTGCGAGCGGAACAACATCATTGCAATGCAGCAGAAGGGCTGCTCGAAGGGCGCAATGGGATGCAAAGAGCAACTCATCATAGACTCTGTCATCTGCAACCAGGCTCATTCCAAGCAACGAAACCTCCACATGGCTTATGTGGACTACAAAAAAGCATTTGATTCCGTACCTCACGACTGGCTCACAGGTATCTTAAAGCTGTATAAAATAGATCATCATACAGTTTCCTTTTTAGAACACGTTATGACAACCTGGCGCACTAAGATACAACTCAGAACCGCAGACAGTAACGTCGAGACCGACACAATCAACATCCGAAGAGGGATTTTCCAAGGAGATTCACTCAGTCCACTGTGGTTCTGCATGGCGTTGAACCCTCTATCACATCGGTTGAACTCTACAAAATATGGCTTCGCTATCAAAAGCAACAACGCAGAAGCGATCAAGTTGAATCACCTATTATATATGGATGATTTAAAACTGATCGCAGCAACCAAAAACCAACTAACGCAAATGCTTAAAATTGTAGAGGAGTTCTCCAGGGACATCGGAATGCTGTTTGGACTGGACAAATGCCGCACCCTTAATATCATCCGGGGAAAGCTCAAACAAAGCGCACACGAGATGCAGGACGGCCAGGAGATCGAAGCAATGAGCAAGGGAGATACATACAAGTATCTCGGGATGAAACAAGCTCAAAGGATAGACCATCGAACAATGAAGACTGATTTAACGAATGAATTCATCAAGAGAGTAAGACAAGTAGTGCGAACTGATCTTAACAGCAGGAATTTGTTTAAGGCCCTGAACACGTATGCGTGCTCTGTACTCAGCTATTCGTTCGGAATAGTGAATTGGACCAACACGGACATCAACAACCTGCAACGAAAAGTTAGGACACTACTGACAAAAGCTCATAAACATCATCCCCGTAGCGCCGTAGAAAGAACAACTCTGCCACGTCAACTAGGAGGAAGAGGATTGGCAGATCTCAGCAAGCAATTGGACCAACAAATATTAAATCTGCGTAATTATTTCTACAGGCAGGCCAACAGCTCCACACTACATAGGGCTATATGCGGAGCAGACGTCTCAACACCGCTACGTCTGACGGAACACGAGCGTCAAAATTACCACCGAACCGACAACGATAAACTAGAGAGGTGGTTGGGGAAGCCGCTGCACGGGAGGCATCCTAATGAGGTTAACCAGGAACATGTCGACAAGTTAGCGTCGAACTATTGGCTGACCTCGGGACGAATGTTCCCCGAGACGGAAGGCTTCCTACTGGCCATACAAGATCAGGTTATACCAACTCGCAACTACCTAAAATTCATTGTAGGAGATGCATCGGTAGTGGATGACAGATGCAGATACGGGTGCCCAACTTCAGAAACAATCCAGCACATAACAGGAGGATGTCAGATGTTCGCATCAACGGAATATAAGGAACGACACGATTCGGTTGCCAAGATCTTGCACCAGGAACTGGCGGAAAAGCTGCTGCTTGTGCAGGCAGAGAGGGTCCCATATTACAACTACACACCTGAGCCTGTTCTTGAGAACAGCAACTACAAGATGTACTGGGATCGTACAGTTCTGACAGATCAGCGAGTTGCCCATAACAGACCGGACCTTATAATAGTTGATAAAATTTCTAGGCAGACAACTCTGATTGATGTGGCCATTCCGAACAACAACAACCTGCGTGTGAAGCAAGTCGAGAAGATCGCGAAGTACAGAGATTTAGAAGAACGAATTAGAAGGCAATGGGAAATGGAGAACGTCCAGACGATTCCAATCATCATGTCAACAACTGGTGTTATACCAAAAAGTTTGCTGAGAAACATCAAGGAGCTGGGTCTAACTGATAGTCTTTACAGGTCCATGCAGAAAGCGGTACTACTTGCGACAGCCCGAATCGTCAGGAAATTCATGGGGAATGCAGGATCATCCAACAACATCATTGTCACCTAAGGCCCGATAACATGGCAAGGGTCTCGTCCGAGCCAGATCCTTTTGGTATCCGGGATACCCGGGATCTGAGTGAATGTTCCCCGTAGAGGGAGTGCGAATGCCTTTTGGCTAAGTCGAGATAATAATAATAAATACGCAGGGGGGATCTGACTTGTGAGAGAGGCAGATCCACGGGTGTGACAATCCCGCGCTCCCCAGTTACGCAGGGATGGGTCTGGCCTGTGAGAGGGGCAGATTCACGGGTGTAACGATCCCGCGATTCCCAGTTACGCATGGAGAGGCTTGGCCTGTGACAGGGGCAGACCTACGGGTGTGACAATCCCGCGATATCCAGTTGCGCAGGGAGGGGTCTAGCTGGTGACGGGGGCTGATCCTCGGGTGTGACAATCCCGCGACTCCCAGTTACACAGGGATGGGTCTAGCCTGTGAGAGGGGCAGATCCTCGGGTGTAACGATCCCGTGTTTCCCAGTTAACGCAAGGAGGGGTTTGGCCGGTGACAGGGGCAGATCCTCGGGAGTAACGATCCCGCGTTATCCTAGTTGACCCGTATGGGTAGCGGGTTAGAATACTCCTATCGTGGCTCCGCGAGTCGTAAAAGGCGACCGAGGGCCGTCACTCCCACGTTACGGGAGAAAACTATGGAATGGATAATAATAGGATAATTGTCATAGGGCCGCTGCCTGGGGATCGCCAGGGCATGTCTGGAGCCGGCGCTGGGCATGACAGTGAGCGGGACGTCGGTGACAGGGCGCTGATGAGGCGGGCCCCTGTTGCACAAACAGCTACAGCCCAGCAACACGAACATCTACAACATGGGAGCCAAACGAGAACTAGGGTTCCACCCACCGAAGGTGCTGCGCGGGAACTTCAGCCAGCGTTCACTCAGGCGGGATTACAACGACGACGCATGAAATGGACTGGGTCCATGAATGAATCGATAATGCGTATTTTTTACAGGGTGACAAACTTAGGACAAGAGATGATCGGCTACCGACAACAACTGCATGCCGAGTTCTGCAGGGAGTTTCCACACATGCAAGTGTCTGAACAAAGAGTGTCAGATCAGTATCGAACTATTCTAAGAAATAACCGAATTCCAGAAACGCGACTTAACGCTATAAAACGGGAAGTTGAGCTAGAGATCCATGGCGAACACATAGACATAGACAACAACAACGGGGAAATTCAAGTGCCTGGACCACAACAAGAAGCCGGAACGGCAGAGCGAATAACTGAGAATCGGGAAATTCAAGTGCCTGGACCACAACAAGAAGCCGAGACGGCGGGACGAACAACTGAGAATCGGGAATCAGTTAACGGAGAACACTTTGAAAGCCTGGACACACAGCTGAGAAGGGCGGTATTGCGATACGAAGGCACAGACCCACTGAGCAGACCACCACTACCAAGATTGAATTCTTCCAGGAAGCTTGCAATCATGCTCGATATTATGAACACCAGAATTTTCCCCAACTATGTTTCTGTAACACCCACATTAGAACATATGCACATGTTAATCTACTGTGCCGCAACGGCCATCATCACTGCAATGGGAGCCAAGATCCGGACGTCTCAAGAGTTAAATCGTGCAAGACCAGAACCACGAATGGCTCAATGGGAGATGCGACTAAATCGGAAGATCGAGAGTCTCCGTAAAGACATAGGACAAGTAACCGAATATATCAGAGGAGTTAGAACTAGAAAGATCCAGAGGGCGGTGCAGGCAATAATGAGCCGCACCCAAATGCATTCTCAGCGTGACCCCGCGAACATCACTGCTCAACAATGTCTTGATACATTAAAACAAAAACTTTCTGTTTTCGCAGGGCGTCTGAGGAGATACAAGGCCAGTAACAACAGGAAACGAGACAACAAACTCTTTGAACGATCAGAAAAGGGTTTCTACCGTACTTTGAATTCTAGCGCCGATGCCACAAATACGAGTTACCCTAGCAGAGAACAGGTCGACGGTTTCTGGAGAAATCAGCTTGCCACACCAGGTCCATGCAATGTCAGTGCAAGCTGGATCAGTGAAGAACGCGAGATGGGCCGGAACTATAGCCAGATGCAACACGAGCAATTCACAACCGATGAGGTCTCCAATGTCATCAAGAGTTCCCACAACTGGAAGGCACCAGGTCCAGATCATCTCCAAAATTATTGGATTAAGAAGTTGTGTTGCACGCATGAACAAATAACTACCTTAATTAATGAAGTCTTGCTCGATCCTCTGAAAATGCCATTGTTTCTTACACAGGGTGCCACCTACTTGTTACCAAAAGACCAGCGGAATACGGATAACCCTGCCAAGTACAGCCCAATAACCTGCTTGCCTACGCTGTACAAGATAATCACTTCTTGCCTTACGCAGCGAATATATGCTCACTGCGAGCGGAACAACATCATGGCAATGCAGCAGAAGGGCTGCGCGAAGGGCGCAATGGGATGCAAAGAGCAACTCATCATAGACTCTGTCATCTGCAACCAGGCTCATTCCAAGCAACGAAACCTCTACATGGCTTATGTGGACTACAAAAAAGCATTTGATTCCGTACCTCACGACTGGCTAACAGGTATCTTAAAGCTGTATAAAATAGATCATCATACAGTTTCCTTTTTAGAACACGCTATGACAACCTGGCGCACTAAGATACAACTCAGAACCGCAAGCAGCAACATCGAGACCGACACAATCAACATCCGAAGAGGGATTTTCCAAGGAGATTCACTCAGTCCACTGTGGTTCTGCATGGCGATGAACCCTCTATCACATCGGTTGAACTCTACAAAATACGGCTTCGCTATCAAAAGCAACAACGCAGAAGTGATCAAGTTGAATCACCTATTATATATGGATGATTTAAAACTGATGGCCGCAACCAAAAACCAACTAACGCAAATGCTTAAAATTGTAGAGGAGTTCTCCAGGGACATCGGAATGCAGTTTGGACTGGACAAGTGCCGCACTCTTAACATCGTCCGGGGAAAGCTCGAACAAGGCGCACACGAGATGCAGGACGGCCAGGAGATCGAAGCAATGAGCATGGGAGATACATACAAGTATCTCGGGATGAAACAAGCTCAAAGGATAGACCATCGAACAATGAAGATCGATTTAAGGAATGAATTCATCAAGAGAGTAAGACAAGTAGTGCGAACTGATCTTAACAGCAGGAATTTGTTTAAGGCCCTGAACACGTATGCGTGCTCTGTACTCAGCTATTCGTTTGGAATAGTGAATTGGACCAACACGGACATCAACAACCTGCAGCGAAAAGTTAGGACACTACTGACAAAAGCTCATAAACATCATCCCCGTAGCGCCGTAGAAAGAACTACTCTGCCACGTCAACTAGGAGGAAGAGGATTGGCAGACCTCAGCAAGCAATTGGACCAACAAATAATAAATCTGCGTAATTATTTCCAGAGACAGGCCAACAGCTCCACACTACATAAAGCTATATGCGGAGCAGACGTCTCAACACCGCTACGTCTGACGGAACACGAGCATCAAAATCACCACCGAACCGACAACGATACACTACAGAGGTGGTTGGAGAAGCCGCTGCACGGGAGGCATCCTAATGAGGTTAACCAGGAACATGTCGACAAGTTAGCGTCGAACTACTGGCTGACCTCGGGAAGAATGTTCCCCGAGACGGAAGGCTTCTTACTGTCCATACAAGATCAGGATATACCAACTCGCAACTACCTAAAATTCATTGTAGGAGATGCATCGGTAGTGGATGACAGATGCAGATACGGGTGCCCAACTTCAGAAACAATCCAGCACATAACAGGAGGATGTCAGATGTTCGCATCAACGGAATATAAGGAACGACACGATTCGGTTGCCAAGATCTTGCACCAGGAACTGGCGGAAAAACTGCTGCTTGTGCAGGCAGAGAGGGTCCCATATTACAGCTACACACCGGAGCCTGTTCTTGAGAACAGCAACTACAAGATGTACTGGGATCGTACAGTTCTGACAGATCAACGAGTTGCCCATAACAGACCGGACCTTATAATAGTTGATAAAATTTCTAGGAAGACAACTCTGATTGATGTGGCCATCCCGAACAACAACAACCTGCGTGTGAAGCAAGTCGAGAAGATCGCGAAGTACAGAGACTTAGAAGAACGAATTAGAAGGCAATGGGAAATGGAAACCGTCAAGACGATTCCAATTATCGTGTCAACAACTGGTGGTATACCAAAAAGTTTGCTGAGAAACATAAAAGAGCTGGGTCTAACTGATAGTCTTTACAGGTCCATGCAGAAAGCGGTACTACTTGCGACAGCCCGAACCGTCAGGAAATTCATGGGGAATGCAGGAGCGTCCAACAACGTCAATGTCACCTAAGGCCCGATAACATGGCAAGGGTCTCGTCCGAGCCAGATCCTTTTGGTATCCGGGATACCCGGGATCTGAGTGAATGTTCCCCGTAGAGGGAGTGCGAATGCCTTTTGGCTAAGTCGAGATAATAATAATAATAATAATAATAACCGACAACGATAAACTACAGAGGTGGTTGGGGAAGCCGCTGCACGGGAGGCATCCTAATGAGGTTAACCAGGACAAATGTCGACAAGTTAGCGTCGAACTATTGGCTGACCTCGGGACGAATGCTCCCCGAGACGGAAGGCTTCCTACTGGCCATACAAGATCAGGTTATACCAACTCGCAACTACCTAAAATTCATTGTAGGAGATGCATCGGTAGTGGATGACAGATGCAGATACGGGTGCCCAACTTCAGAAACAATCCAGCACATAACAGGAGGATGTCAGATGTTCGCATCAACGGAATATAAGGAACGACATGATTCGGTTGCCATGATCTTGCACCAGGAACTGGCGGAAAAGCTGCTGCTTGTGCAGGCAGAGAGGGTCCCATATTACAACTACACACCTGAGCCTGTTCTTGAGAACAGCAACTACAAGATGTACTGGGATCGTACAGTTCTGACAGATCAACGAGTTGCCCATAACAGACCGGACCTTATAATAGTTGATAAAATTTCTAGGCAGACAACTCTGATTGATGTGGCCATCCCGAACAACAACAACCTGCGGGTGAAGCAAGTCGAGAAGATCGCGAAGTACAGAGATTTAGAAGAACGAATTAGAAGGCAATGGGAAATGAAGAACGTCCAGACGATTCCAATCATCATGTCAACAACTGGTGTTATACCAAAAAGTTTGCTGAGAAACATCAAGGAGCTGGGTCTAACTGATAGTCTTTACAGGTCCATGCAGAAGGCGGTACTACTTGCGACAGCCCGAACCGTCAGAAAATTCATGGGGAATGCAGGATCATCCAACAACATCAATGTCACCTAAGGCCCGATAACATGGCAAGGGTCTCGTCCGAGCCAGATCCTTTTGGTATCCGGGATACCCGGTATCTGAGTGAATGTTCCCCGTAGAGGGAGTGCGAATGCCTTTTGGCTAAGTCGAGATAATAATAATAATAATAAGAAAGAAGAAATTTTATCAACCTTATAATAGTTGATAAAATTTCTAGGAAGACAACTCTGATTGATGTGGCCATCCCGAACAACAACAACCTGCGTGTGAAGCAGGTCGAGAAGATCGCGAAGTACAGAGATTTAGAAGAACGAATTAGAAGGCAATGGGAAATGGAGAACGTCCAGACGATTCCAATCATCATGTCAACAACTGGTGTTATACCAAAAAGTTTGCTGAGAAACATCAAGGAGCTGGGTCTAACTGATAGTCTTTACAGGTCCATGCAGAAAGCGGTACTACTTGCGACAGCCCGAACCGTCAGGAAATTCATGGGGAATGCAGGATCGTCCAAGAACATCAATGTCACCTAGGGCCCGATAACATGGCAAGGGTCTCGTCCGAGCCAGATCCTTTTGGTATCCGGGATGCCCGGGATCTGAGTGAATGTTCCCCGTAGAGGGAGTGCGAATGCCTTTTGGCTAAGTCGAGATAATAATAATAATAAGAACCACGAATGGCTCAATGGGAAATGCGACTAAATCGGAAGATCGAGAGTCTCCGTAAAGACATAGGACAAGTGACGGAATATATCAGAGGAGTTAGAACTAGAAGGATCCAGAGGGCGATGCAGGCAATAATGAGCCGCACCCAAATGCATTCTCGGCATGACCCCGCGAACATCACTGCTCAACAATGTCTTGACACATTAAAACAAAAACTTTCTGTTTTCGCAGGGCGTCTGAGGAGATACAAGGCTAGTAACAACAGGAAACGAGACAACAAACTCTTTGAACGATCAGAAAAGGGTTTCTACCGTGCTTTAAATTCTAGCGCCGATGCCACAAATGCGAGTTACCCTAGCAGAGAACAGGTCGACGGTTTCTGGAGAGATCAACTTGCCACACCAGGTCCATACAATGTCAGTGCAAGCTGGATCAGCGAAGAACGCGAGATGGGCCGGAACTATAGCCAGATGCAACACGAGCAATTCACAACCGCTGAGGTCTCCAATGTCATCAAGAATTCCCACAACTGGAAGGCACCAGGTCCAGATCATCTCCAAAATTATTGGATTAAGAAGTTGTGGTGCACGCATGAACAAATAACTACCTTAATTAATGAAGTCTTGCTCGATCCTCTGAAAATGCCATTGTTTCTTACACAGGGTGCAACCTACCTGTTACCAAAAGACCAGCGGAATACGGATAACCCTGCCAAGTACCGCCCAATAACCTGCTTGCCTACGCTGTACAAGATAATCACATCTTGCCTTACGCAGCGAATATATGCTCACTGCGAGCGGAACAACATCATTGCAATGCAGCAGAAGGGCTGCTCGAAGGGCGCAATGGGATGCAAAGAGCAACTCATCATAGACTCTGTCATCTGCAACCAGGCTCATTCCAAGCAACGAATCCTCCACATGGCTTATGTGGACTACAAAAAAGCATTTGATTCCGTACCTCACGACTGGCTCACAGGTATCTTAAAGCTGTATAAAATAGATCATCATACAGTTTCCTTTTTAGAACACGTTATGACAACCTGGCGCACTAAGATACAACTCAGAACCGCAGACAGTAACATCGAGACCGACACAATCAACATCCGAAGAGGGATTTTCCAAGGAGATTCACTCAGTCCACTGTGGTTCTGCATGGCGATGAACCCTCTATCACATCGGTTGAACTCTACAAAATATGGCTTCGCTATCAAAAGCAACAACGCAGAAGCGATCAAGTTGAATCACCTATTATATATGGATGATTTAAAACTGATCGCAGCAACCAAAAACCAACTAACGCAAATGCTTAAAATTGTAGAGGAGTTCTCCAGGGACATCGGAATGCTGTTTGGACTGGACAAGTGCCGCAGCCTTAATATCACCCGGGGAAAGCTCGAACAAAGCGCACACGAGTTGCAGGACGGCCAGGAGATCGAAGCAATGAGCAAGGGAGATACATACAAGTATCTTGGGATGAAACAAGCTCAAAGGATAGACCATCGAACAATGAAGACTGATTTAACGAATGAATTCATCAAGAGAGTAAGACAAGTAGTGCGAACTGATCTTAACAGCAGGAATTTGTTTAAGGCCCTGAACACGTATGCGTGCTCTGTACTCAGCTATTCGTTCGGAATAGTGAATTGGACCAGCACGGACATCAACAACTTGCAACGAAAAGTTAGGACACTACTGACAAAAGCTCATAAACATCATCCCCGTAGCGCCGTAGAAAGAACAACTCTGCCACGTCAACTAGGAGGAAGAGGATTGGCAGATCTCAGCAAGCAATTGGACCAACAAATATTAAATCTGCGTAATTATTTCTACAGGCAGGCCAACAGCTCCACACTGCATAGGGCTATATGCGGAGCAGACGTCTCAACACCGCTACGTCTGACGGAACACGAGCGTCAAAATCACCACCGAACCGACAACGATAAACTACAGAGGTGGTTGGGGAAGCCGCTGCACGGAAGGCATCCTAATGAGGTTAACCAGGAACATGTCGACAAGTTAGCGTCGAACTATTGGCTGACCTCGGGACGAATGTTCCCCGAGACGGAAGGCTTCCTACTGGCCATACAAGATCAGGTTATACCAACTCGCAACTACCTAAAATTCATTGTAGGAGATGCATCGGTAGTGGATGACAGATGCAGATACGGGTGCCGAACTTCAGAAACAATCCAGCACATAACAGGAGGATGTCAGATGTTCGCATCAACGGAATATAAGGAACGACACGATTCGGTTGCCAAGATCTTGCACCGGGAACTGGCGGAAAAGCTGCTGCTTGTGCAGACAGAGAGGGTCCCATATTACAACTACACACCCGAGCCTGTTCTTGAGAACAGCAACTACAAGATGTACTGGGATCGTACAGTTCTGACTGATCCACGAGTTGCCCATAACAGACCGGACCTTATAATAGTTGATAAAATTTCTAGGAAGACAACTCTGATTGATGTGGCCATCCCGAACAACAACAACCTGCGTGTGAAGCAAGTCGAGAAGATCGCGAAGTACAGAGATTTAGAAGAACGAATTAGAAGGCAATGGCAAATGGAGAACGTCCAGACGATTCCAATCATCAT
Source organism: Pseudeuparius sepicola (assembly GCA_963920635.1). Classification (NCBI taxonomy): domain Eukaryota; kingdom Metazoa; phylum Arthropoda; class Insecta; order Coleoptera; family Anthribidae; genus Pseudeuparius; species Pseudeuparius sepicola. The sequence goes on from OY987305.1 coordinate 29,802,260, forward strand.
GTCAACAACTGGTGTTATTCCAAAAAGTTTGCTGAGAAACATCAAGGAGCTGAATCTAACTGATAGTCTTTACAGGTCCATGCAGAAAGCGGTACTACTTGCGACAGCCCGAACCGTCAGGAAATTCATGGCGAATGCAGGATCGTCCAACAACATCAATGTCACCTAAGGCCCGATAACATGGCAAGGGTCTCGTCCGAGCCAGATCCTTTTGGTATCCGGGATGCCCGGGATCTGAGTGAATGTTCCCCGTAGAGGGAGTGCGAATGCCTTTTGGCTAAGTCGAGATAATAATAATAATAATAATAATAATAATAATAATACATGTTAATCTACTGTGCCGCAACGGCAGTCATCACTGTAATGGGTGCCAAGATCCGAACGGCCCAAGAGTTCAATCGTGCAAGACCAGAACCACGAATGGCTCAATGGGAAATGCGACTGAATCGGAAGATCGAGAGTCTCCGTAAAGACATAGGACAAGTGACGGAATATATCAGAGGAGTTAGAACTAGAAGGATCCAGAGGGCGGTGCAGGCAATAATGAGCCGCACCCAAATGCATTCTCGGCATGACCCCCCGAACATCACTGCTCAACAATGTCTTGACACATTAAAACAAAAACTTTCTGTTTTCGCAGGGCGCCTGAGAAGATACAAGGCTAGTAACAACAGGAAACGAGACAACAAACTCTTTGAACGATCAGAAAAGGGTTTCTACCGTGCTTTTAATTCTAGCGCCGATGCCACAAATGCGAGTTACCCTAGCAGAGAACAGGTCGACGGTTTCTGGAGAAATCAACTTGCCACACCAGGTCCATACAATGTCAGTGCAAGCTGGATCAGCGAAGAACGCGAGATGGGCCGGAACTATAGCCAGATGCAACACGAGCAATTCACAACCGCTGAGGTCTCCGATGTCATCAAGAATTCCCACAACTGGAAGGCACCAGGTCCAGATCATCTCCAAAATTATTGGATTAAGAAGCTGTGGTGCACGCATGAACAAATAACTACCTTCATTAATGAAGTCTTGCTCGATCCTCTGAAAATGCCATTGTTTCTTACACAGGGTGCAACCTACCTGTTACCAAAAGACCAGCGGAATATGGATAACCCTGCCAAGTACCGCCCAATAACCTGCTTGCCTACGCTGTACAAGATAATCACATCTTGCCTTACGCAGCGAATATATGCTCACTGCGAGCGGAACAACATAATTGCAATGCAGCAGAAAGGCTGCTCGAAGGGCGCAATGGGATGCAAAGAGCAACTCATCATAGACTCTGTCATCTGCAACCAGGCTCATTCCAAGCAACGAAACCTCCACATGGCTTATGTGGACTACAAAAAAGCATTTGATTCCGTACCTCACGACTGGCTCACAGGTATCTTAAAGCTGTATAAAATAGATCATCATACAGTTTCCTTTTTAGAGCACGTTATGACAACCTGGCGCACTAAGATACAACTCAGAACCGCAAACAGTAACATCGAGACCGACACAATCAACATCCGAAGAGGGATTTTCCAAGGAGATTCACTCAGTCCACTGTGGTTCTGCATGGCGATGAACCCTCTATCACATCGGTTGAACTCTACAAAATATGGCTTCGCTATCAAAAGCAACAACGCAGAAGCGATCAAGTTGAATCACCTATTATATATGGATGATTTAAAACTGATCGCCGCAACCAAAAACCAACTAACGCAAATGCTTAAAATTGTAGAGGAGTTCTCCAGGGACATCGGAATGCTTTTTGGACTGGACAAGTGCCGCACCCTTAATATCATCCGGGGAAAGCTCGAACAAAGCGCACACGAGATGCAGGACGGCCAGGAGATCGAAGCAATGAGCAAGGGAGATACATACAAGTATCTCGGGATGAAACAAGCTCAAAGGATAGACCATCGAATAATGAAGACCGATTTAACTAATGAATTCATCAAGAGAGTAAGACAAGTAGTGCGAACTGATCTTAACAGCAGGAATTTGTTTAAGACCCTGAACACGTATGCGTGCTCTGTACTCAGCTATTCGTTGGGAATAGTGAATTGGACCAACACGGACATCAACAACCTGCAGCGAAAAGTTAGGACACTACTGACAAAAGCTCAAAAACATCATCCCCGTAGCGCCGTAGAAAGAACAACTCTGCCACGTCAACTAGGAGGAAGAGGATTGGCAGATCTCAGCAAGCAATTGGACCAACAAATATTAAATCTGCGTAATTATTTCTACAGGCAGGCCAACAGCTCCACACTACATAGGGCTATATGTGGAGCAGACGTCTCAACACCGCTACGTCTGGCGGAACACGAGCGTCAAAATCACCACCGAACCGACAACGATAAACTACAGAGGTGGTTGGGAAAGCCGCTGCACGGGAGGCATCCTAATGAGGTTAACCAGGAACATGTCGACAAGTTAGCGTCGAACTATTGGCTGACCTCGGGACGAATGTTCCCCGAGACGGAAGACTTCCTACTGGCCATACAAGATCAGGTTATACCAACTCGCAACTACCTAAAATTCATTGTAGGAGATGCATCGGTAGTGGATGACAGATGCAGATACGGGTGCCCAACTTCAGAAACAATCCAGCACATAACAGGAGAATGTCAGATGTTCGCATCAACGGAATATAAGGAACGACACGATTCGGTTGCCAAGATCTTGCACCAGGAACTGGCGGAAAGGCTGCTGCTTGTGCAGGCAGAGAGGGTCCCATATTACAACTACACACCTGAGCCTGTTCTTGAGAACAGCAACTACAAGATGTACTGGGATCGTACAGTTCTGACAGATCAACGAGTTGCCCATAACAGACCGGACCTTATAATAGTTGATAAAATTTCTAGGCAGACAACTCTGATTGATGTGGCCATCCCGAACAACAACAACCTGCGTGTGAAGCAGGTCGAGAAGATCGCGAAGTACAGAGATTTAGAAGAACGAATTAGAAGGCAATGGGAAATGGAGAACGTCCAGACGATTCCAATCATCATGTCAACAACTGGTGTTATACCAAAAAGTTTGCTGAGAAACATCAAGGAGCTGGGTCTAACTGATAGTCTTTACAGGTCCATGCAGAAAGCGGTACTACTTGCGACAGCCCGAACCGTCAGGAAATTCATGGGGAATGCAGGATCATCCAACAACATCAATGTCACCTAAGGCCCGATAACATGGCAAGGGTCTCGTCCGAGCCAGATCCTTTTGGTATCCGGGATACCCGGGATCTGAGTGAATGTTCCCCGTAGAGGGAGTGCGAATGCCTTTTGGCTAAGTCGAGATAATAATTACACAGGGATGGGTCTAGCCTGTGAGAGGGGCAGATCCTCGGGTGTAACGATCCCGTGTTTCCCAGTTAACGCAAGGAGGGGTTTGGCCGTTGACAGGGGCAGATCCTCGGGAGTAACGATCCCGCGTTATCCTAGTTGAACCGTATGGGTAGCGGGTTAGAATACTCCTATCGTGGCTCCGCGAGTCGTAAAAGGCGACCGAGGGCCGTCACTCCCACGTTACGGGAGAAAACTATGGAATGGAGAATGATAGGATAATTGTCATAGGGCCGCTGCCTGGGGATCGCCAGGGCATGTCTGGAGCCGGCGCTGGGCATGACAGTGAGCGGGACGTCGGTGACAGGGCGCTGATGAGGCGGGCCCCTGTTGCACAAACAGCTACAGCCCAGCAACACGAACATCTACAACATGGGAGCCAAACGAGAACTAGGGTTCCACCCACCGAAGGTGCTGCGCGGGAACTTCAGCCAGCGTTCACTCAGGCGGGATTACAACGACGACGCATGAAATGGACTGGGTCCATGAATGAATCGATAATGCGTATGTTTATTTACTGATAAATTAGTACAATAATCTTCACAATAATCTTAACAATAAAAATACTAACGTAAATAAACATAAGAGATAGCCACGAAGCAGTGTAGGATTACTGCTTGTGTGTGGCTTCACAATATAATTTTTAACCATTTAGAACAGAACATCCATAGCAAAACATGATTACAAAACCAACAACTGCAAACTGGAGGTGATCTAGAGTACTAAATCAAAGGTGAGTAAAATTCAGCAGAAATTATCACAGAATGCATTATAATCCGAAAAACAAAAACAGCCCGAAAATCTGATTTCAGAATTCCAAAGTAGAGTATAGAGACAAGATAAGGAGGCCGCACAATGGGAGTTTCAACCTAACTTAACCTAGTAGTTCGTGAATTTTGGTTTGAGCTTTATTCATCAACCATTCTTTAACTGTATATTTGAAATATGTCATTGAACTGAAACATCGCACCTCCTCAGGCATAAGAGAAAAGATCTTTGGCGCCAGATAAAAACAACTTCTCTGTCCGACGGCTTTTTGGCATTTTGGTACTAAAAAAGACTTAGATCTGGTTGGATACTTGTGATTTAACTTCTCAATTTTAATTTTTTCCTTTTTTGTATATGTAATCAACTTCAGTGCAAATAGCTGTCGGACATCCATAACACCACTTTCAGTGAAAAGCAAATCGGTGGAATACGTAATTTTTTTTTCAAAAATAATCTTAAGGAATCATTTCTGAATTACATTGAGGGAATTCAAATAATTGTTTAGAACACCTCCCCATTCCATTATGCCATATGTTAAGTGTGTTTGGACCAAAGCATAATACAGAGTTTTAAGTTGGGGAGTTGTAAGGTAATCTTTTAGATGTTTAGATTTCCACAAAAGTGGCCTTAGTCTAGTAATAATATGATTTATCTGCAGATCCCACCTGATGTGCCTATCAAGTATAATGCCAAGGTACTTAATTTGCTTCGATGCTGGGATAAGCGTTTCCTGATCTACAATCAGTGGGCCCATTTCTGGCAAATTTGGAGCATACGATGTAAAAGGTAAGTATTTTGTTTTAGAGCAATTTAAGGTTAATTTATTATATTGAAACCACTGTTTTATTTTTAAGAGGTCTAATTCGGATTTATTTTTCAGTGTTTCCCAGGAATTATCCTGATAGGAAATGACCGTGTCATCCGCAAAACTAATAATTGTTCCGGTGGTATTCAAGAAGAGAAGATCGTTTATATACATAATGAAAAGTAGCGGCCCCAAAATCGTTCCCTGCGGCACCCCAAAAGAAACTGATCCTGAAACACTAGTGTAGCTAACTAATTTGAATTTGACTACTTGCTGTCTATCTGAAAGGTAGGATTTTATAAGCGTATGTGCGTTTAACCTACTTCCATACTGAAATTGAGTTTACTCAATAACCTTTTATGACACACCGTGTCAAATGCCTTTGAGAGATCCACAAAGACGCTTAATGTTGGAATTTTTTTATCAAGTGCTTCATACATGTATGATGTTGCATGTAGTATTGCGTCTTCTGTGGATATACCTTCTCTAAAACCATATTGATGCTGATTGATAACATTAAACTTACTGAGGAAATTGACCAGTCGTATTTTAAGAACTTTTTCGATGATTTTTGAGATATTTGACAATAAAGAAATAGGCCGGTAATTACTCATATCTTCTCTGGCACCACTTTTATAAAGAGGCTTGATCACACCTATTTTCAGTACATCCGGAAAGACACCATCGGCGAAGCAGGTATTTATCAAATGACAGAGTGGCCTTGCAATTTCACCTCTTACGTTTTTTAAAGTTTCAGAGCGTATGTTGTCACATCCAGGTGATTTGTTAGGTTTCAATTTTTGTATTACTTTAATAACCTCAAATTCATTGGTGTCATATAAGAAAAGAGAATTGGACAGACTGGAAATATTTTCTTGATATCCTTGGATATCTGAAATTTGTTGGGCGTATTTTTCTCCAATGCCGCAAAAATAATTATTGAACTCATTTATTATTTGTGTTTTATTTACAATAATTTGACCATTTTCTAGAATTAGTTTGTTGATTTCAGTTTTTTCTTTATCTTTTTTATTACATATTTTATTAGTAAATTCCCACAAGACTTTAGATTGACTATTATTTTTTTCAATGAACTTAGCTATGTAATTCTTTTTAGCAACCTTTATTTCTCTTTTTAGTTCCCTTTTTAATTCATTATATTGCTTTTTTAAACTTGGTTATTAGGATTTGAATTTGTTAGCTTATATATGTTATTTTTTGTATTTATTAAATTTAAAATCTTTTTTGTAACCCATTCTTTTCTGAGTGTTTCCCCAGGATTTACTTTTATTGTTTTTGTATGTTTATTAATACGACCTGTCAGAATGTCAATAAATTTTTTTGCCATCATATGTATATTTCTTTCCCCATACACCTGATCCCACACCTTCCCCTCTAGATCCCTCTTCAGTGCCTTGTAGTTTATGTACTTTTGCATGTTTTTTGTTTTAGAATTATCGCATTTTGGTTTTATTGTCTCGTTTTCAAACATCGCAAGTATTGGGTAATGATCAGTGATGTTATGCTTTATGATAAACGATTTTGAAGAATATTTATTTTAAACAGAATGAATATTTAGTGTCCCCATTATAATTTTAAAAGAAGTGGCTTGTGGCATATGGGACAAAATGCTTTGGTAATTGGCAACACCAAACTAGTTTCCAATATCTAATGGAAATTGTGTATGGGTCTTTCGGAGGTGTGCAGACCACGACAGGTACCTGTTTCGGGCTTGTTGGCCCTCATCAGGCAGACGTAGCGCACCTCAGCCGAAAAGACCCAAACACGTTGGCTTAGTGGAAAAGGAACTAGTATAATGCGGTGAGCATTTACCATCCAACGCCATCTAGCTGGTACTGCCAAAACCAAAGCAATGTGAGTGTGTATATATCGACCGGTCGATCGACATATAAAAAGAACTCGGCAAAGCGGCGCGGTGCGGTGGAAAAAAACCAGAAGAAGCATACATACGGGGGCCAAGAAACTCGTTTGATTCATCACCGAGTATCTTCTAATATATAGAAATCAACAAGGATCGAATCGTGAGTTTCAATCCTCGTGTGCTTACGTCTATAGCCAAACGATGATTAAACAGAATGAATATTTAGTGTCCCCATTATAATTTTAAAAGAAGTGGCTTGTGGCACGTCTGCCTGATGAGGGCCAACAAGCCCGAAACAGGTACCTGTCGTGGTCTGCACACCTCCGAAAGACCCATACACAATTTCCATTAGATATTGGAAACTAGTTTGGTGTTGCCAATTACCAAAGCATTTTGTCCCATATGCCACAAGCCACTTCTTTTAAAAATATTTATTTTTGTTGATAATTTTGACAAATATGTGATCAAGACATGTTTTTGTTATCTCGCGTGTACATTTATTTACAAAAGAACAAAATCCAAAACTGTTCATTATATTTTTATATTGCTCAACCAGCGCATCGTTCGAAAGCAAATCAATATTTATGTCACCAGTTATCACATGGATATCGCATTTTTCGGCTGTTTGCAGATATTTTAAGAGGTCTGAATTGAAATTCTGTATAGAAGTGCAGGGGGATCTGTAGATGCACGTGAATATGTATCTCCCTCCAACTACAGAGCAATCTAATTGTAAAACTTTTATTTGACTAAAATTTTTCACTGGTAAATGGAATTGACTTTTTTACAAGAGCAACAACTCCATCATTTCGATTTAGGTTCCCTTCATTATATACCATATTATACCCTGGCAATCTGTAAATATCTAAGTTATACAGGGTGAGTCACATCTAAAGGCAGAGCCGAAAACACAAGGTAGAATTCGCTAAAATAAGCACATATGCTTAATAAACATTAGCTCAAAAACGCTTGGCTCTCCATATACAGAGTGTTGAAACTTTTCCAAATATTTTTTAATTTTTTTCTAGACCGTTTAGGAATTATTTTATACATATTATGGGTTGTCATTTTGTGCAATAATTTGGCCCTGTTCAGATGAGCAGCGGCGTAGATACAAATAATTTTATTTTAAATGCCAGCATAATCACCTTGACACTAGTTTAAAAAATCCGAAATTACGAAGAAATTGTACCAGAAATAAAAAAAATACCAAGAGGCACTTTTTGTTCCAAATTAAATGGGCTATCCAAAAAATTTTTGGTTTTGCACAGGGCCGTACTACTTTTTTTCTACAATTATTTACAGTAACTATTTGTACCTACGCCGCTGGTGGTTGGAATTCCTAAATGGGATCGAAAAAAATTAAAAAAAATATGTTATTTTTGGAAAATTTTCAACACGCTGTATATGGAGAACCAAGCTTTTTTGGGCTAATGTTTATTAAGCATATGTGCTTATTTTAGTGAGTTCTACCTTGTGTTTTCGGCTCTGCCTTTAGATGTGACTCACCCTGTATATTTTAAAGGTTTCTGTTAGTACGATTAAATCAATCTTCTCTTGTACCCGAGTTAACATAATTCGCAATTCATCAATGTTTTCTCTAATACTCCTTTATTAAATTAAGACATAGAATTACAAACGAATCTTTGTGGACAACTCATCGTTGGTTTCCCAGGCACACCTACGTTGTCATTGGTAGACAAAGCAAGCACGCTCGCTGCCCGTTTGTGAAATTTTATGTATTAAATAAATATGTTTGGTGATTGTTTTTTATTTGATGTCTTGCTAGAACATTACTACATTTTTAGAAAAAAACAAACAACGTCAATTTTCTGAAACTGGTTGTTTTTTCGAACAGTAAATAAAGAACATTACAAGTTTTATGACACAAATCAAAGCTATACACAACGTCAATTTTCTGAATAACTGTTTTGAATCCCTTCCCTGTTAAAACGTATAAGTAGTTCTTAAGTCAACAGTTGAAACATGACAATTTTCAGTCCAGCACCGTATGAATAGGCTATTATTCCACAACAGAGTACATTGCTGTCTTTCATTGCTATCGAATTATGGATCGCTTGATCCAATTACTTTGTGAGTCATGTCATTGTTTATTCAGAGCAAATAAAAAATTGAAAATCGAATTACTTACAACAGTTACTCATAACACTGAAGGCATTTCCTTTATTGAATGATTATCTACAGTAATTCTTTGTAGAATCCTTGTTTTAAGGGCCCTCAGTTTTTTTTAAGGACCCTCAGTTTTTTAAGGGCCCTCATTTTTTAAGGGCCCTCAGTTTTTAAGGGCCCTCATTTTTTAAGGGCCCTCAGGTTTTTTTAAGGGCCCTCAGTTTTTTAAGGGTCCTCAGTTTTTTAGGGACTCTGGTTTTTCTGAACATTTACAATATGACTAAAACATTCAAGATTAATAAAACACAAATTACAGCAAGATTATTTATTTGAAGAACATAATTCCCATTTTAATCCTCTCCCCATGTTAATTCCCCCACTTTAATTCCCCTACGTTAATTCCCCCATTTTAATTCCCCCACGTTAATTTTCTATTCCCCCAATGGCCATTATTTCAAACTGATTGGCCTTGTGGTTTTTTCCCATATCCAGTTGTCCTCTGTAAACCAGCGAGTATTTTTCACTGTACAAAAATGTTCGATGCACGGCTTGAATAGCTCCGTCACTCTGCCTGGCAAGAATACGGCACCATGCTCCAACTCAAGCAAAAATGGTTTCCCCGAACGTCGTTTGCACCACCTTGCCAGAGAGAATTTTCACCGGCACACCTTCACCCAATTCCGGCAACTTTACCGTCGGTTTCTGAGACAAGCAACTAAATTTGTTGATGGTTTTCAAAACCATTTCTTTGCTGCAAGCCATTTTAGCTCAACTCGGCTATTGAACTCCACACAACAGCAAACTTTGTCTTTTATCAAAGCTAGAGGGGTGAGGGGGATCTGATTCTTGGAAATGACTTTCTAGAAAACCCCGCCCTCTTGACCTTAAACCAAAATTCCCGGAAGCCACTCTGGTACACTTCGACCTTTGACCTCGAAGCCCCGCCCCCCGACCTTGAAGCGATTCAATCTTGAAAGCGATTCTCGGAAATTAGCCTTGAAGCTATTCTAGGAAACCCCGCCCCTTGACCTTGAACCACAATTCCCAGAAACCTTGAAGCGATTCTCGGAAATTAACCTTGAAGCTATTCTAGGAAACCCCGCCCCTTGACCTTGAACACCCCATCGCGACTTTGCAACAAACAACGACCTTGGCGGCCATTTTGGGCTCGTACCCGCTTTGACTCACTACTCCCATTTTGGATCCATCTGTATACCAGATGTTTGCTGCATATGTTTTTGGTATTAATTGGTACTAATGGGTAATAGGGTTGGAATTGGGATATATAATGCTCCTAATTATAGGACCCCAGAGTCCTTAGCCAAGACACACACCATCCATTTTCAGGCAGAAATTCAAGTCATAAATATATGTGCCCATGGATGTATCACCAGACGCATCAACGGAGCAAGGATAATATGTACTATACATCGTATCAGACAGTCAGGCAGCATTGAACGCTCTGAAGTCTTACCCTTATGAGTCTAAAGTTGTCTGGGAATGCAAAAAACATCTAAAGCAACTGGCTATAGACAACAGATTGACCTTAATATGTTCATGGAAATGAAATCGCTGATAGACTCCATCGAGAAGGGGCTACGGCCCCATTTTAGGGGTGCCATTTTGTGGCCTAAACAAAAGCCACCTTATGATATACAGGGTGGTCCGAATTTTAGTGCATAAAATTTAACACGTGATAGAGGAAGTAATTCTAAGCAACAAATTCCTAATAAATATAGGCCTGTAAACGCTTCGTTTTTATGATACAGGGAGTTGAAATTTCCCAAAAAAATCCGATTTTTTAATATTTTCCAAACTACAAAAGGTATTTAACTCATATTTGGTTTACGTCATAAGTGTATAAGGTGACATAAGATAGCTTTGTATCGATCCCAACAGGCAACCAGTGGCGGAGATATGGAGGTTTAGTAATATTAAATTACCAGGAAAAACGATAACACCCTGTATAATGGATAAATTTTAAACTCATTTTAGGTGTAGAATTTAATTGTTAATCAAAATGCTCTCCTGATATTTTTGCGTATCTGTCACCGTTTTGCAGCAAAGTTGACTTTTTCGAGGTTAGGTACTTCAAAAATCTCTTATTTATGAAAAGAAGGAATCTCGGAAGAAAGCAAAACTCTAATCAAATTAGTTTTAATGTTCAACATCGCCAAAAAAAAGTTTTAAAAAACCAAAAGCACACGTTAAATTATGGAAGAAATAGTTCGAATTGCAAACCATTTGCTTGTATGCATTTTCGGCATCTTAACAAAATCGAATTTGTTACTGCTCTTAGAAGATCCTTTTTTTGACGTAATTCGCCACACGCCTCATAAATCCTCTGCTCAAGGTCTTCTCTTGTTGCCACTGGGATTAAATAAACTTTTTCCTTCAGGTAGCCCCAAGTAAAGAAATCTAAAGGTGTCAGGTCTGGTGACCTAGGCGGCCACGGGAATGAACCACTGCCTATATCTGGATCTTCACCATTGTTAGGTAAACTTCCAATCCAGTGTTCGCCATAATTTCCATTGAGCCAATCTCGAATCTGGCGTCCATAATGAGCTGGGGCTCCATCCATTTGTATCCAAGAATCTCGTCAAATAACAAGAGGAACTTCATCAAGACAATTGTGTAAATGGTCGGTTAAGAATTCTAAAAATAATTCTCCGTTCAGTCTTGGTGGCAAAACGTTGGACCAATAAGATGATCTAAAATTCCCAACCAAATATTTACACTGAATTCGTATTGAAATCTTTTGGTCACATCTCATGTGGGTTATTATTAGCCCAGACGTGCAAATTATGATGGTTAAAAATACCCCTACGGGTGAACGTGGATTCATCAGTCCATAAAATGTTTCCAGGGAAATTTGGATTTTCCCTTGTCGAATTTAAAATCCACTCGCATAATCCTAGTCTATTTTCAGCATCGCCAGGATATAAATTTTGAGCTGGTTGTAAGTGGTAGGGCTTTCTGCCATCTCGTTTTAACGTAGTGAAGTTCGGGTAGAATCGGACACCCTAGAAAAAAGCTACACAATGTTGTCAAAAGTTAACTTATTATCAATTTTTTTGCATCTAAGGAAACTTCAATCATTAAGGAACGTATAAACTAAACATTCAAAAAAATCAGTCACAAAATAAAAAATTTATTCTTTAACCAAAAATAATTTACATTTTCACAGCATGGATATTACCAGACATAACAAAAATTATTAGCAGTTGTCACATTTATAGTACATTTGGCTTTTTTCGGCACCTCGTGTATCCAACTCTTGCATTCGCAGCATTGGATCCGATTCTCCTCGAAACATTCATTGCAATTAGCACAAGAAGTCTCCTCTGTTAGAAATCAATTTTCGTTTTTTGCTCCACTTTCCTTCTACTTTACTGTGTTTTTGATTTTGTGCTTGTACTCTCCTCTTCACTGACAATTTTTTTTGCTTTAGTAATCTTTTCCTTATTTTTCTCTTAAAGTTCATTTTTAAAGGGTGTGGATGTAAGCATTTCACTTTTAAGCCACCAGCACGACGTTTTCTGGTATTCATCCTGCGTTCGATAGCATTAGGTGTTGGAGATATTTCTTGAAGAACATCTATGAAACTCCTTTCCAAAATTTCATTTGCATGCAACTGACTATTGACACAATCATAAATACTGGAGGTAGATGGTTGATGGCCAATTTTATTTCGCCTCATCCACCGAGATGCTGCCTCATTGTACGCATCTCTAAAGGGCTTCATTACTGCCCGGTCTAATGGCTGGAGTTTATGCGTACAGTGAGGCGGAAGACTTAACATGTGGACATTATTTTCGCGGGCAAATCTAATCACTTCCAATTCTTTGTGGCTACAATGTCCATCGACGATTAGTAAAACGGGTTCTTCTTTCGATGGACGGGTATGCTCTATAAATTTTTGAATCCACTTTAAGAAAAGGGCGCCATTTGTCCATCCATTGTCTTGAGCAGTAAAGATTGAGCCGTCTGGTGCTCCAATTTTAAGACGATCTATAATTGTTTTCCTTGGATAAACGAATAAGGGGGTACAAAATGATTCCCCGTTGCGTTAATGCTCAACAGTACCGTTATATTACGCCCTCTTTCTCCGGAAGTCATCTTACCGACTTGTTTGTTACCTTTCACAGATACCACTTTCTGGCGACATTCGTAGACCGTTTCGTCGGCATTGTATATTTTTGAAGGTGAAAAATTATATTTTTCCATGAGCTGCTCCAATTTGTCAAAAAATCGCCCAACTTGTGGGCGGTTGAAACCCACTGCCCTCTGCAAGCTCGTTGACTCAGCTCTTCTCAGAGACAATTCCGGGTGCCGCTTAACAAATAGAAAGTGTAATAGAAATCTTTTCCCACCATCTTCTTCTCTTTGTTAAATTTATGCGGAATATTTATATTTATATATATATATTGAGAATGTGTCGTACATGGAAATCATTCCAAAAAGAAAAACTAAAATTAAACCATGGATTACAGAAGCTTTAGTTGCCTCAATTAGAAAATGTGATCTTAAAAAAAAACGATTGTTAATTACTCATACTCCATTACTGGAGAGACAATATAAAACTTAAAGAAACACATTGAATAACCTTTTAAAAAGCAAAAAAAATAATTACTACAAAACTAAATTCACAGAAGTGCACATAGACAGCAGAAAAACGTGGAAATTAATAAACGAAATAACAGGAAGAGCTGGGAAAACATCGTATGTCGCGGGTATAGAAATCCAAAGTCCGATAAAAAAATCCAATATTTTTAATGATTTTTTTGTAAACATAGGACGTAAAATGCAAGATAATATAAAAAATGCCATGCCAGTCTTGCCTCACCAATTCCTCGAAACGAAGGACGACAGTGGTTCTTCTATAGTTTTGGAGCCCGTAACACAAAATGAAATTATTATACTTATATCTAAATTAAAAGACAATTGTGCAACTGGGCCGGATAATATTCCAGTGAAAATAATTAAGTTAAATTTCGAATACCTGGCACAGCCTTTAACGCATATCATAAATTTATGTTTCAATAATAATTAAATACCAAAACAGTGGAAGGAAACTGTGGTGTCTCCAATTTTTAAGACGGGGAGTTCCGAAACATGTCAAATGGGAAACTATCGTCCCATATCAGTTATGAATCACTTCTCAAAAATCTTTGAAAGCAGTCTTAAAAACTTCTTAATCTCTTTCTTAAATAAAAACAATGTTTTAACTTCCCGGCAATATGATTTTTTAAATGGCTCAAGTACTGAGAAGGCTGTTTTGGATTTTTTGAGGACGACTGTCGGGGCCTTGGACGGATCAGAGGAGTGCCTTGCGGTGCATCTCGACCTGGCCAAGGCCTTCGACACAGTGCCTCATGCCGCTTTACTAAATAAATTATATGAATATGGAATTCGCGGATCAGTTCACGGTTTGTTTTCCAACTACTTGACCGGGCGAGTGCAGCAAGTAAAAATTGACGAATGTTTGAGCGATCCCCTTGAAATGATAGTTGGCATACCACAGGGTACAATTTTAGGCCCTATTTTATTTGTAATTTATATCAACAGCATTTCCTCTATAAGAAATCTTGGTGAACACATCATTTCTTACGCGGATGACACAGTTGTTATCTTTAGGGGTAACTCGTGGGAGGGGGTTTTGCTCAGGGCGGAAAATGGCTTGCACAAAATAAAAATATGGCTAAATTACAATTTACTCCATCTAAACGTAAATAAAACTAAATATATATCATTTACTTCGAATAATAGTGAAAATTTGAATATAGACATCTTAAAATTACATGAAAATGACTGTATAAATAGATTACAATGTAACTGTCCCACCATAGAAAAAAGCAGCAATATTAAATATTTGGGTGTCGTTGTAGATCAAAATCTGAGATGGAATAATCATGCCATATGCTTAATAGAAAGAATACGGAAACTTTTATATAAGTTCTACGAACTCCGAAATATTCTGAACACAAAAACCCGTGTGACAATCTATAACTCACTAGTGGAATCCATACTACGGTACTGCATAGTAGCTTGGGGTGGAGCCTATAATAACGTTATATATTCCCTTCAAGTTTTACAAAATTGCCTAATTAAGATAATATTTAAGAGGCCTAGATTGTTCCCGACGGAATTGCTGTATTTGGAAACAAATATTATGAACATAAGGTCACTTTATGTGTATCAAGTTTTATTATGGATGTTTGGTAAAGCTTGTTCATACCGTGAAATATTTAACAAAACTAAGCAAACGCGCTTTAAAGGAAATTCGTCCTTAGATTTACCCCTAAGTAAAAAGAGTCATAGTCAGCGGTTCGCGTTCTTCCTGGAGCCAAAACTTTACAATATTTTACCCAAAGACCTAAAATAAACAAGCCGTTATACAATTTATAAAACCTCCTTAAAAATATACATTTTGGAGAAGTGAAAATATATACTTGAAAAAGTCAAACTGTAATAACTAAATCCACACCCTGTTGCTATGAGACTAGCTTGTGCCCTTCGGGCAGATCTTTTTTCTTATTGAGCTTCTTAGCTCTTGAACTTCAAAAGTCAAATATAGTATTAATTTGTCTATACACTGTGTCCCGGATAAGAATGAACAGCATGGGGATATTGCAAACGGTGAGAGATAGGGCAACGGTTAAATGGGGAAAAAGTTGCGCAATTTTGAGATCAATAAAATGGGTCAAAGATTTTTAATATCTTTTTTCGTTTTTGAGTGATTTTGAAAAAAGTAAAATTTTGCGTTTTCGATTTTATTTTTTTCTGAAGTTGTTATCACAGATAGAGAAAAAAGAAAAAGACTTTCTTATGGCACTTTTTAATGGGCCTTAAGATGGCGTTTTTAGATTTGTTCTACAACGTTTCGTTTTTGAGAAACCATCTTCAACTTTATTTTTTTAAATACGGACCTGGATTTTTTTTGTAGATTTTGAAAGCACTTTTCATTGCAAATACAATGAGACAATTATACTGAAAATTCCTTTTTTTCCATTCATTTTTGTCTAATGCGGCCCTATATTTAATAATCAGGAGTCTAAATATTAATCAGTATTGACAACAATTTAACTTACAGTTTATTTTTACTTCGAAAAGTTAATATTTTTAAATTGTACGGCCCTGCGTCTGGTAAAGTGTTTTCCTCTGTTGTCGTACAGCAAACAGTGTTTTGGAGTAAATTCTTCGCTTTTCCTAACAATTGCGAGAAGAAAGCTTTAAGCCAACGTAATCAATAACTTTTGCCATTTATTAATTGCAAAAATACATTCGTTCGGCCTCTACCCTATTTCTGTGACACAAGATATAACATGCTGACATGTTAAATTTGTCGTCATTTGAAAAAGCACCCTCCATTTGTAATGAAATAAATTGTTAACTAAATGATACAGTGGGAGTTATGACAAATTACAAGGGATTGGTTTCGTTGTTTCAAAGCCTTCTAGGTGGAGGATTTTTATTATCGTATGTGCCGTCCTTTTTTAAATTTTTCCAATTGAAAAATAAGTTGTAAATTAAATTGTTGACAATACTGATTAATATTTAGACTTCTTATTATTAAATACAGGGCCGCATTAGAAAAAAAATAATGGAAAAAAGGAATTTTCAGTATAATTGTCTCAAAACATTTTAAAAATATTTCTTATCATACATCATGGTATTTGCAATGAAAAGTGCTTTCAAAATCTGCAAAAAAAAATCCAGGTCCGTATTTAAAAAAATTAAGTTGAAGATGGTTTCTCAAAAACGAAACGTTGTAGAACAAATCTAAAAACGCCATCTTAAGGCCCGTTAAAAAGTGCCATAAGAAAGTGCTTTTCTTTTTTCTTTATCTGTGATAGCAACTTCAGAAAAAAATAAAATCGAAAATGCAAAATTTTACTTTTTTCAAAATAACTCAAAAACGAAAAAAGATATTAGAGATCTGTTTATGCCATTTTATTGAGCTCGAAATTGCGCAACTTTTTCCCCATTTAACCGTTGCCCTATCTCTCACCGTTTGCAATATCCCCATGCTGTTCATTCTTATCCGGGACACAGTGTATATAAAATAATCTCCTTCACTTATCACCTACTCCTGTTGCATGCAATGCATTATAGACGTATTTAGCACCCTAAATCCGGCTAGAGATGGAAACTATGCGCAACACAAGCACTTGGTGCTTAGGCGCGGATGTTTCTCATCTGTGACTGGAGGTTACTGAATATGTCGGGTACACACCTTGGATACGCACCTTGCATTATAAACTGTATATGTTACCATGATTGACAATAAACTTACTTACTTACTTTTTATTTAAGCGTTCCGCCAAATGAAATGCCAGTTTTAAAATTTCCCCTTTGGTAAGTGCCATCAATCGATTGTCCAAGTCCCGTATGTGATCTACAAGTTGGGGCTCGTAATTTGGAGGAAACGTACAGTGGTAGCGTCCAAGAACTGGAGAAAGTTCACCAGTTGGAACACCATATCTAATGGTCGCTTTCCTAGGAGAAAATTCACTTTGAAGTACCTTGCTGAAAGCTGCCCTCATGTTTTGTTCATTCCACTGTCCACGGACGTTTTTTAACAAACTTTGGCATTTTGGGCAGCCTGAAAACAAAAATTCAAATAAAATATGTGTCCGATAATACCCAAGAAAAACGTGTCCGATGATACCCGACTGGTAAATTGTGAACTATTCTTAATAATTCAATAATCGGTTCAGATACATCCCTATTGAACATATTTTTTCGTTAACTAGTTGTTAATAAAGCCATAATAAAATAGCCATGATAAAGGTACTTACCAATCAAGAGAAATAACTATTCCAAATTATCACTGTCCGCGACGAATGACCCGAAAAATCGGAAAAAGTAAAATTGCGTCCGAACCATTCAGCACTTAGACGGCAACTAAATGTATGTTCCAGAACATCTCGATCTATTTCTGACGCATATATAGTGGTGGGGGAAAATAGATAAATAAGCGAGAAATGACACGTGTCCGATAATACCCGCTGTCCGATGCTACCCGAACTTTCTCTACGCAACATCTTCGTTTTTTATACGTTTACATTAAGATTTAGCAACTCTACAACAGCTCGCCAAGAACTCAATCGAGCATTATTGTCAAAGATTTGGAGAATCGTGTTTTGATTTCTGACATTGCGCACATAGAAGTTTCGAATTTCTGTTTTCAAACCATACCTTCGAAAATTCAAATGGGTTCGTGTAAAAACTACTGGCTGTGGCGTTATTCACCCCGGAAATCGTCTCGCGAACTCCCTCGCTTCTTCCCGTGCATTTCCATTAGAAAATCCATACACAAAATGTATATCAGCATACTCTCTTGGTAAAATTTCATGGCCAACTAATTTATTTTACAAAAATTATGTCGGGTAGGTGCACACATATTTTTACCAAATAAAAGTTTGCTGACTTTATTGTTACATATTTGTTTCGGATATTACGGCAACTAAAAGTGAGATTTGATTAAAATTTTTGTCTTTTGCTATCTTCCTTTTTTTGAACCTCGTTTTGAACTAGGTAACCTTGATAAAGTCAACTTTGCCGCAAAACGCTGACAGATACGCAAAAATAACAAGAGAGCATTTTGATTAACAATTAAATTCTACATCTAAAATAAAATTTATCCATTATACAGGGTGTTATCGTTTTTCCTGGTAATTTAATATTACTAAACCTCCATATCTCCGCCACTGGTTGCCTGTTGGGATCGATACTAAGATATCTTATGTCACCTTATACACTTATGACTTTAACCGAATATAGCTTTCGTAGTTTTGGAAAAAAATAAAAAAATGTGATTTTTTGGGAAACTTCAACACCCTGTATAATAAAAACGAAGCTTTTACAGGCCTATATTTATTAGGAATTTTTTGCTTAGAATTACTTCCTCTATCACGTGTTAAATTTTGTGCACTAAAATTCGGACCACCCTGTATATCAAAATATAGAAAAAGTGACGAAAAGAAACACTGTGGTACTAAGACAAGCGAAATTTTTTTGACCTATTCACCCGAGAACGTCAAAAACTTCTTACTCTAAACAAGACTGAATTGAGACTAGAGGAGCGGGAGGTAATTATGGACGGGGATAATAATAATGCGGCTAGAAAGAGTGGTTTTCACACCACAAGTTAGATAAAAGCGACACGCTAATTTTTTGTATTATACATTTTTATTTTATAAAAGTATTAGTCAAGGTGGGTGTTTTGTGGAACCAACATTTTGCAGTGTTCTCTATTGTGTTTAATTAGAACAACGGTTAGGTGCTTTTGTTTTGAATATTTATTTTAAGGTTACGTTTTCACAGAAATGTGATAATATTGCTTAAGCCAGTGTCATACTACACGCAAATATTGAATAGGTTTTTAATTGTAGACAATCTTTTTTAAAACCTAGGTTAAATAATGGACAATGCCAAGGAAGTACTCAATCAAAAAATGTGCGTGTTTCATATGCACAGAACACATTAAAAATGGCATTAGCAGCAGTAAAACAAGGTTCTACATTACGAGACGTCTCTGAACGATAGAGCTTTCTGAATTAGGCAATTAGGCAAATACAGCAAATCTAATCTAGAGACTTTGAAAGTCGGAGCTGGCCGTAAACCGAAATTATCTGTAGACGATGAAAACAGTCGACAATATTGATAACTTCGTTATTATTTTTTTTTCAGCAGACTGTCTTAATCATTATTTTACTAACATCCCAAATAGTATAGTAGGTGGCCTGCCCCCAACAAACCAACCGGCCGTCACGTCTTTGTCTCCACAAGTATCCCACCCAATACCCAATTTCAACTTTACACAAGTAACCTTTGCCCAAGTAAGGGCCGTAATGAGCGGACTAAAAAATAAAAAAGTCGAGACTTCCATGAGATAGACACTAGCTTATTAAAGACCATAAAACATCTAATTGTGATTCCTTTAACATAACTCATTAACGAGTGCATCAAAAATGGGTCTTTCCCTGCTTGCTTAAAAATTGCCAAAGTAATTCCAGTGTTTAAGGGTGGTGACCCAAATGAAATCAGTAATTACAGACCAATATCAATGTTGCCAATAATATCAAAGATCATAGAAACCATTCTGAGAGGCCAAATAGTGGGCCATTTTGAAGATAATGCCCTACTAACCTGTCACCAATTTGGCTTCCGAGGCTCATTGTCGACGGGAGATGCCGTCTGCAGCCTGCTTCAGTATATAACTAATGGAATCGAGAACAAGTTCTTTGTGGGCGCTACCCTACTTGACCTCCAAAAAGCCTTCGACTGTGTATCACATAAGATTGTTTCAGAAAAATTAGGGCACTATAAATTTGGAATTAATAGCCTCAATTTAATATCATCTTTTCTTTCAGACCGAAATCAATATGTGGTCAATGATGGTAAAAAATCTGATACATCTAAAATATCTCACGGCGTCGTGCAGGGCTCTACTCTGGGCCCTATAATCTTCCTCATATTTATCAATGACATCCCTATTAATAACGGCGTACTATTTGCAGACGACACTGTCTACTGTTCTTTCAATGCTGACATAAACATACTAGTCGAGTCCATGCACAGGATTGTAGAGGACTCCACCACCTGGTTTACTGCTAACAAGCTCTGTTTGAACAAAGACAAGACCAAACATATTGTCTTTTCATATAGGAATAGTGATTATGAAAACCCAGCTTCTGTCAAATATTTGGGTCTCGAACTCGATCCTCTACTTACATGGTCTGTACATGTGGATCGTCTGGCATCCAGGCTGTCTAAAAGCATTTACATAATTCGGTGCCTTCGAGACTCTGTGCCGCTTAAAACATTGATTACTTGCTATCATGCCCTGTTTCAAAGCCTCTGTACATATGTTCTTATTGCGTGGGGCCATTCTGCACATGCCAAGAGAATTTTTGGGCTACGACGCAAAATATTGAGAGTGATTTGTCGCCTTGAATACAGGGCTGATGTGCGACAAAAATTCATTGACCTGCAAATTCTGACATTCCCCTCTCAATATATATTCACCTGTTTGCTTCACGTGAAGAAAAACTTGCATAAGTACACTCCGGTCCATAATGTTCACGATTATGGTACAAGAAACATGTCGAATCTAAGGCTACCAAACTTGAGATTGATGCACAGTAGAAATGGGTCTAATTACTATGGCCCTCTCTTTTTCAACAAGCTGCCCTCGCGGGTGAGACTTACTGGCCTCAACCAATTTTATAAAAGATAAAATCGTTCCTATTCTCAAGAGCCTTCTATGGCATTGATGAATATATGAACTGTAACCTGACTACCTATTTTGATGACATTTCGTAAGAAATTTTTATATAATATTTTTATGTAATGTTTTAATGTCTTTAATCTTGTATTTGTGATGCAATTTACAGATTGCTCTATTTTATTTTATTTTATCCTACTGATCTGACTGACCTGTGTAAACCATGTTGTATGGTGTTTAGCATGAATAAAGTATAATTGATTGATTGATTATTATTGGAGCTACAAAGCCAGTTAAATAGGCAAACTAGAAGTGATTTTGTCGCTGATTACGATGGTGAACAGTGAATAAAAATTGAACGTCGTGTTCTCGAATTATGTTAAAAAGTTTTTAAATGGGACACCCAATATACAATATTCTCAATCGATAGGAAATTAAATTCTGAACAAAAATTGGCCTAAAACCCGTGAGAAGTTTTTGTGCGTTTTCCCCCATCGGGCGCGTCCCCCGGGTGGATAGGGGAATAGGGGAAAGCCTCCCGGAAGTGGGAGGTACCGGGCAGTAGGTACCGGATAGTACAAAAAACGCGCAAAGAGGATGGACAATGCGATGACGACCAAGCGAGAACAAGGTGGGGGCAGCCCCCCAAACATAAACAATGGCTAACACAAATTCAGGAGATAAAGGTACGGTGCAGGGGAAATCGGAGTCCCCAATACGGGCTGGAGAGGAGAGTGGGCGAGCGGGCTGCCTCCAGCATCTGAACTACCGCTCAGTGTCCACGGTGGGTGACCAGGCTGGGGACTAGAATTTACTACTGGAAGCGACTTGGAGGAGAGCGCAACTAAGAAACCATTATTTATGAGAAGATCAAAAGATCACCAGTGCAAAGAACTAGATCACTGTCAGATGAAAGCCTCATATACCTGACAGAATAGTGCGAAGAGAAAGAGAGACATTTTTTCAGGAGTAGAAATAACCAGCCAAATGGGGATGGCCATTAGGGAGCTAGATAAAGGAATCAATAGAATACAAAAGTTAGCGAAGGAAAATCCTAACACAAAAAGAGAGATCAAAGAGTCGGTAGAAAAATGGGGCGCTTTAAGAAAAAGGTTGTCCAGTAGTAACATCGGCATATCTATGAAGGCAAACGTAACAAAACAACAGGCAACAATACAGACGAAGGAGTGATGTACAAACACAGACAGGAGGAGACAGGGGAATACAAGTGCAAAAAAAGATGGTACAACACATAAAAATGACAAAGCAATTGATGAGTTTTCAAACTCGTCTATTTGGCTGTTATATCATAGACAACATTCGTTTGTTTCATAAATGCCATCAAGATTATGTCAAATTGAAGATCTATTTGTTATCAGGGAATGGTACAAAAAGCTTAAAGAATTATTCTAGAAAGAAAAAATAGACTGTGACGATGGAAATCTAGAGTACGAGACGGGCTTTTCCGACGATCCAAAAGATATAAGACTGCACTTGAAAAAAGTCGCACGTAACATTAATAATGTACACCGATTCTTGAGCAATTTTACGTTGCGGAAATGTATAAAACATTAATATCATGAATAGGATACGTTAAATTGATGGTAGGAAAAATACGCTACGTTAATATAACAAACTCTTATACATTAAATAATTATTCGTTAATATAATAAGCGCAAACCTTAACCCAACAACACATTATATTATGTCAACAAACAGTACGTTAATTTAACATTTTAACAATTTAACATTTAACCACTTCAACTTGTTTAACATATAATTTATATGTGTATAACGATCTAAATTTAATATTATTCGCATTGCTTTATTTTGCAGAATTTGTAGCTTACTGAACACATAATCACCAGCATCATATAATAATGTTAGGCAATATAAAAAAATGTGGAAGAATTATAGTGTTATAAACAATTTTTTTAGAATAAAATGACAAATCTGAACTAATTCGTTTAAAATACGATATTTTAGATGCAATTTTGGATATGGTTTTTTCAAAATGTAAATCAAATTTCAATTTATCGTCCAAACATATACCCAAATATTTAAATGAATTAATAATTTCTAATTGTTCACCATCTACGTTAATACTTAAGTTGAAGTCATTAAAAATCATAACTTTTGTTTTATCTAAATTTAATTTTAATTTATTCACCTTCAACGAATTGGATAACAGAGATAAGTCAGAATTAATATCATGGACAGCTGCATGAATGCATTTGTTTTTAGTAAATATCAAAGTATCGTCTGCGAACATTTGAACAAAACATTTTTTAAAAACATTAGGAATTTCGTTTATATATAATATAAAAAGAATAGGCCCCAAAATACTTCCTTGAGATCTTCCCCCTTTCTCAAAGATCATGCCACGTCAAAGTGAAGTGACAGATTAAATTTTAAATTAAATTTTAGAAAAAATAAATTGTACATTTTTACATTTGAATTACTTGCAGTATGCCTTTATAGTTTCGTGCCGAAATTTATACATGACAAATACAGGACCGCACAGTGAAAAATCGAGGGAACGCTTGGGCAAATTTTGAACATATGACCAAGTTTTCAACTAGTCGGTTGAGCTAGTCATCCACATTAGAATATGATGTGTCAAATGAAGCATCACATCAATTAAAAAAATTAAAATTTCCAAGCATATAAAAAATCCTCATATAAAAAGCGTATTTTATTTTTGAAAAATTATGTTAAACAAAGATATAGGTCTAATGTTAGGTGCATTTCTTACATACTACACCGATTAGAAAAAACTGTACCTAACAAAATTAATTCACTTAAAAATTTCTGATATGAGGACAGATCGAAAATGGAGGTAAAGTGGGTATATCATGCTGCCTACCTTTCCAATTTGCTTGGCAGTATTGGCACTGGTATTTGTAATTGTCTCTTGAAATTTTTATGCGGAATTTCACGATAATTCAAGGACACTTGTTGATAAAAAAACCTCATATCTCGAGGTAAGATTTATTTTTGTTTTTCAAGTCCCCATTTTGGTTTTAATTCCCAAATTAATTTATAGGTTTAGCCTATGAGTGTAACTAAAATAGGTTTTCTATTTTAGGGTTTTTATTTTCCGGCCTATAAGTTCTTAATTACGGAATACGAATTTTTCTTGTTTTGGATTTGAGTTTGGAGCGTGGCCTTGATGATTCACTAACAGCGAAGACCCGGCGATTTTCTTCTTGGAGCGCACATTGTCCTTGACTGTTCTAAGAGGGGTGTATTATTTAAAATTAATGTAAAAAGAGATTTAAACTACAATTTCACCCAAACTGCTATTAATTTTTTAAATTACAAATTTAGGAAAGTGAGGTTATAAAATAATCCATCTGTGCCACAGATAAGGAATTATAAGTAAATTAAACTGTTAAACTGGAATTTGAGGATGCTTAAAAAGTAAGGGGGGAGGGACTCTATATGGCTCAGTTTCACATTAAGACGAGTGGTGGAAGAACTGATCCCGCACGAAAGAACAAGCCATAGAGAATTATTATGATCCCTATGGAACAAGCTCAAATAGCCTAGTGACTGACGTTGACGTTGTTGACAATATTGACGTTTAGGTTGCCGCTAGCGCCACACTCTTTTAACTTTTGTAGACACTATGAACTGGGCTTGTTACAGATTTCTGTATAGCTGCGCCAGAGGGGACGGCAAGTTCTGCCGGCACCGGCAACGCCGGATAATAGATCATGTTACAACCAAATTTGATTTTAGTTCGATATTTGGTGAACTCGCTGGGGTCACTAGGAAATACCTAATAAAAACAATAATTATTTATCTAGGCATGTAATCGCCCTGGAGTTTCACGAGTATTTCCTGATATTCTTCTGTTTTAAATCCCTCCAAACTGCTTAATTTTTATCCGCTTCCTAAGTATGTTTCTAATGTAATCTCTCATTCCCGAATTAAAGCTATTTCCTAAGGCAACTGCATCGCCACCTATTGAGCAGCGCCTGGAGCTACTATGTATTGGTGCCGTGGTTCCGTAGCACCCTCGCTGTGTTTTCTCGCTATCAATCACAGATGTCCTTCGGACCCAGTCTATCGAATACCGATTTCGAGTGTTGTGTAACTCGTCCGGCGTGTTTTCCGGGAGTAATTCGCCTGCTGAGCATACCAGAAGTGCCGGGACTTGGCTTTGTTGTTTCACGGACTTCTAGCCGCCTTTTTTGCGGGATATATAATTTGCCGTAACCAGCCGTAAATATCTGATACATAGGGATCCACTATTTAATACATCTCATTCCATCCCGAGATTACATTTTGGGTAAGTTGAACTGTGAATATTTTATTCTTGGAGCTGTTTTTTTACACAGTGTTTTCTTTATAGAGCACCTACTCCAACGGTTTTGGTGCCGGAATTTCACGATAATTCAAGGACACTTGTTGATAAAAAACCCTCATATCTCGAGGTAAGATTTATTTCTGTTTTTCAAGTCTCCATTTTGGTTTTAATTCCCAAATTAATTTATAGGTTTAGCCTATGAGTGTAAAATGTAAAATAGGTTTTCTATTTTAGCGTTTTTATTTTCCGGCCTATAAGTTCTTAATTACGGAATACGAATTTTTTTTTTGTTTTGGATTTGTGTTTGGAGCGTGGCCTTGATGATTCACTAACAGCGAAGACCCGGCGATTTTCTTCTTGGAGCGCACATTGTCCTTGACTGTTCTAAGAGGGGTTTGGAGAACCTTCGCCCAGAAACATCGCAGTTTTGAAGACTCAACTTGCAGCTAAGTTTTGCATGTTTACCATTTTTACATTTATCGTGCCTGGACTAGTAAAACTAATTTGATTTACGTGTACAATCGAAAGCGTAGGCTGCTACTGCTTACCTTCCTTTTATTATTGCGTACGTTGTGATATTTCTGCGTACGTCTTGATTATTATTGCGTATATTATGTCGTGTTAACTCTTGCGGGGTTGTGATTAGTTATTGCAACGTCCTGACTATTATTATTGTTTTTTTTTTGTGAACTGAACGTGTACACGCTCGGGGGTTTATGATACTATACGCTTGTTTTACGTACCATTTTAATTATTAATATAGCTGGTGAATCTGACAGGCATAGCTTTAAAGTTATGACAGTAATTATTGTTTTTAACCTTGAGAGTATTTTTAATTTATTTACCTACGAAGGATTTTTCTAGTTTGGACTTAAAAGAAATTGTGTGAGGTGTAGAGCGCACAAACTAGGTGGCGCCTATTATTAAAAAGATCTTTTATTTCCCACGCCCGTCACCAACCAAGAATTGAGGTAGGTAATTTGAATTTATCTTGGATTTATTTTTCTTATCATCGCGTTACGCATTGAAGGTAACGTGGGGCCCTCCCTGGAAAATTTTGATTATTTTTTTTGAGACTTTGGCTCTTATTGTCCTTGGAAAATTTGTAAAAGTACTTTTTTTTTATCTGATTATTAAAGGTTTCGGGAAAACTCAGTGATTCACTCATCTAGTGCTGTTATATGTTGTGACTGAATTTGACAGGTGGTTAGAAACTTGTATTGTGAAATTTTTTCGAATAAAATTGGGCTTATACAAAGAATATAGTGTATAGTTTTGTATATAACGTGCTACATACCGTGGTCGTCATGGCTCGGCGAATGGATATTTGTCGATTGGACAAAGAAGAATTGATTTACGAACTCAATGTACGGGGAATAGGACTTGGAGGTGTTGAAGAAATGCGATCCCGTTTGACATTGGCTAGGCAGATGGAAAGGAACGGGGAGAGTCTTCATTACCCAGAAAATCCGTACACATTCAAGGAAGATGCTACGGCTGTTAAAGCAAAATTAGAGGAAATCGAAGCTCTGTTGGAAAGATGTTCCCATAGCAGTAAAAGTGGAGCGTTTTTGTAGTTGCAAACCAAGATAGCACATGTTTTAGGTAGAATAGACAACATGGCGAGCAAAGTTGAAGAAGAAAAGAGCTTTTAGCTTTGGATTTGACTTTTGTAGATAGGCTGACTTACAAGTCTTATATGTTTGACAAAAATCAACGAGAACAATCTGGGCCTGTTGAGCAAATTCCACCAAATCCGAGCGTCCTCGAAGGTGTTGTTGCCCCTACTCAACCGTTGTCAAGTTCTTCATTTGTGGAACATCCTCATTCGCCTCAAACTATCAACCCTAACATCAAGCCTATTCTCCCGCATAAGTGGAATCTGAAGTTCTATGGAGATAAGAGGGGACTGCCAGTCACTGCCTTTTTCGAGAGAGTTGAAGAAATGAGAGTGGCTCGTAATGTCACTAAGGACATACTTCTGGATTCCGGGATTGATTTATTTGAAGGCAGAGCGTACGAATTTTACAGGGATTGTCGAGCGGAGATATCTTCGTAGGATGAGCTGGTACGCCTTTTTAAGGAAGTATATCAGCCAGTGTACTACTCCGAAAAGTTTCTAGATGAAATCAAAAGAAGGACACAAGGCCCAGACGAAACTATTGGTACCTATTTAGCGGTAATGTCAAAGTATTTTCAACGTTTGCAATGTTCAATATCCGAAGAGGCTAAATTGTCAATTCTTCTGCGAAATATAGGGTGTTTCAGACCTAAATACAATAATTTTAACCACATGTGTAGAAAATTGAGCTTAATACGAATCCGCAATTAAAAAAAAATTAAAAGTCAATAATAAAGCCAGAATTTTTTTTTAAGGAAGCTATTTTTTAAAGACAATAACGACGCCACTGGCGAGGAAACGACCCGGAAGTAGACGGGCCAGAAGCTACATTATAGGGCGACGTGCAATGTTGCCGATTTTAGCCGGCATTCCCCGAACTAAGAGCCGTGTGTTGTGGGACGACAGATCCTCGGCTCGGAAACGCAGCAAAAAACTAAAATAAAAAAGAGCCTGCATAGCAACAGAACATGCAGTGGCGAAGGCTCGAGGCGGTGCAGGGAGAAGGAGACAGCCGGCCGGCCGGCCGGCCGGCCGGCGAGACGGAAGTGTGGGTCAGTGGGTCAAGCGTGGTTGGGTGACAGACGTCGCATCACGAATTGCCGGACCGGAAGGCTCGAAAAAGGCTTACTCAACTCGATTATCTTTTAGACTGTAGGTAACATTGTGAACGCGACCAGGAAGCTCGTGTACCGACCTCTGGAGCAATTTTGTGATAATATGGCAAGTGCGAATGTGAGTGGCCAGGAGGATAGTTTTTAAACCACCTTTCATTTGCTATCAGCGATTATTATCCTAAAGGATAACAAAAGGATAGAAAAAGGTGGGCACATTTAGATAAAAATGTTCGTTGCCTGGCGCTGCGATCTGGCAACGTCGAAGGAAGACCTGAAACCAGTTTGCGTCTCCCTCGCGCCTTGGGTACGCGTCTACCCGATAATAAAACCGAGCGGCTCGTTAGGGGAAATATTAAAATTATTTAATTATTTCTAAAATATTTCCGAAAAAATTTTTTTTTCGATTTTTCTTATTTATACACCTTTCTGAGTATGTGGTTAAAATTATTGTATTTAGGTCTGAAACACCCTGTATATCCCCAATATACAGGAACCAGCTAGGAGCTGTAGAAATTTCATGAATTGCTCAGCTACGTAGTTTGTGTAAAAGAATTGAGCAGAGATTGCAGTCCAGTGAATCCCTCCAGTGAATCCCTCCAGTGAATCCCTCCAGTGAATCCCTCCAGTGAGTCCCTCCTAAGAAGGGCCAATCTTTAGAACCAGATCTGGCCTACGTTAGTCTCGAAGAAATCGATGCCATCCAATTGTCTCCAACATCCTCTTCTAGCCCGTCATCCAGCCGCCAAGCGCAACCAGGTATGCGTGGTAGTCAAGAAGTGATCTGCTATAAATGTGGAAATCCTGGGCATCGTGCAATCGGATGTGCTGTAGTCACTACCAAGCAATGTTTTAGATGCAAGAAAGATGGGTTCACCATCATGTTCGGGAAACGGACAGCGGCGCACCGAGATGGCCGAACTGGCTGTGCTGCTACCGACCATTATTCGGCTAATGTACGTCCTGTTTTGGATTTTATTCTCTAACAGGCTGAGAACGACAAAGAAAGGATTAATTTGAAAGTAGGTATTCTTGGTATTCCATTTTTGGGTCTTCTCGATTCGGGTGCGTCTCGCACTATCCTCGGTGGTTTAGGATGTATCCAAGAAAACTTCTGGTGTTCTAGCTAACGGACAGCGTTGTACCGCCGCAGGTAGTGTAAGTTTGTTTATGCAGCTTCGTGATCGTGTTAAGGTAATGGACCTACTAGTCATTCCAGAGTTACCTCATTTACTTATTATTGGAGCAGATTTTTGGAGGCTAATGGGTATAGTCCCTTGCTTGAAACATAAAGAGTGGCATTTTTGTGATGGTTCGCATGTTCACGTCGGTGTCTTGAGGTTGAGGCAAATGTTTCTGTGTTATTGCCCGAGCAGCAGCGAATCCTAGACGAGTTTATTGCTAAGACTAAGGATTCTTTTGGAACGTCTTTGGGTTGTACAGATAAGGCTGAACATGTCATCAAGACTACCTCACCTCCAATTAAGCAACGATATTATAGAGTGTCGCCAATTCTCCAGACGCATATCGACAAAGAGCTGGAAACCATGCTTAAAGAGAATATTGTTGAACCTAGCAAAGAGATAGCTATCCACTTCCTATGGTTGCAGATACCCTGGATAAACTCAAGGACGCTAGGTATGTGTCCAGTCTCGATCTGAAAAGTGCCTTTTTCCAAGTGCCTATGGCAGAATCATCCCGGAATCGAGGGTTGTTTCAGTTCAGACGAATGCCATTTGGCCTTACGAACTCTCCTGCCACATGGCAGAGACTCATTGACAATGTTCTTGGTGCAGATCTGGAGCCGCACGTATTTGTTTACCTAGATGACATAGTTATAGTCACTCAGACATTCGAGCGCCATGTTGAAGTTCTAGATGAAGTTTTTCGTCGCCTTAAGTCAGCCGATCTGATAGTTGGTTGGGATAAGTGCCAATTTTGTCGTAGGGAAATGAAATACTGGGCTACATCGTAGATAGTCGTGGTTTAAGGGTAGACCCAGATAAGGTCAAGGCAATGTTGGACTTGCCCACCCCCACTAATATTCGCGAAGTTAGACGAGTGTTAGGTACATTTTCTTGGTATAGAAGATTTATCCCAGATTTATCAAGTGTGGTCTCTCCGATAACTGCCTTGCTTAAGAAGAACAAGAAGTTTGCTTGGACGAAGGATTGTGATCAGGCTTTTCTCGCTGTTAAGGAAGCTTTGGTAGTGTCTCCTATTTTGTGTTGTCCTGATTATAATTTGCCTTTCGTGATTAGCACCGATGCATCAGGATACGGCATAGGAGCTGTGCTCTCTCAGCCACATCCTGATGGTGACAAGGTGGTGTGTTATTTGAGCCGTTCGCTAAGTCATCAAGAGCGCAACTACTCAACTACAGAGCGGGAGTGCTTGGGAGTTCTGTGGGCTATTGAGAAGCTTCGCCCATATATTGAAGGAGTCCAATTTACTGTAGTTACAGATCATTATAGCTTGAAGTGGCTTCATAGTTTGAAGGATCCTAGTGGCGGATTAGCCAGATGGGCATTGCGCCTCCAACAATACAGTTTCACTGTGGAACACCGAAAGGGCGAAGACAACGTGGTCCCTGACATGCTCAGTCGTTCCGTGCCTATCTTGGATTTTGTAGGAATAAGTGATTTAGCCGTTAGTACTCCTGATCCGACCAATAAGTGGTATTCCAAGATGGTAAATAGAGTGAAGTCTTCTCCACTGAAATTCAGTAACTGGCGTATGTCTGACGATGGTAAATTGTATAAGTTCGTCAAAACGGATTATCCTGGTCTTTCTCCCTCAGATTCTTACTGGAAGTTGGTTGTTCCTAGAGAGCGCCGTTCGGAGCTTATCAAAGCGGCACATGGCGCTCCAACTTCAGGTCATATGGGAGTCTATAAGACTTATTCTCGTTTAACTGATCGTTATTTCTGGCCCAAGTTACGTAGTGATCTAACCCGTTAGACTCATCGTTGTTCGGTTTGTGCAGCACATAAAGTCGACCAGTGCGGCCAAAAGGATATGTTAGTCAGCCATCCAAAACCCGACAGACCTTGGGAGACCATTTCCATGGACCTTATGGGACCACTTCCCACTTCCACGAAGGGAAATTCATTCATTCTGGTAGTAACTAATTACTTAAGTAAATTCTCGTTGGTGTTTGCTTTGAGAAAATCTACCGCTGAGACCATTGTTCGTAGGGTGGAGCAGGAGGTATTTTTGATATTTGGCGTACCTCGTGTTGTTTTGTGCGACAATGGGACTCAATTCAGGAGCACTGCGTTTAGAAAGCTACTGGATAGATACCAGTGTTCGGTTAAGTTTAATGCTGCTTACCATCCACGTGCGAATCCCACCGAGAGGGTTAATAGGACAATTAAAACAATGTTGGCCATGTATGTTAACGATAACCATAGAAAATGGGACGAAAAGCTACATTTGTTGGCTTGTGCCCTTAGAACAGCCCGCCATGAAATTATGCGTTTGCCTCCGTTTTTTGTAAACTTCGGAAGGAGTATGATTTTATCAGGGATAGAGTATGGAGATATTAAGAAGAAAGAGAATGAGGACGCCGAGGATATTGATTTCATGGATAGTAGTAGGAACAAGATCTTTAAAGAGGTCTATCAGGATGTCAAGAAAAGGTTGGAAGTTGCTGCGGCAAGAAGTGTAAACACTTACAATTTAAGGAAGAGATATGAAGAGTATGCTCCGAAACAGTTAGTTTGGCGCAAGAATTACGTCTTGTCAGATGCGTCAAAGCACTTCACCAGTAAGCTAGCACCAAGATATCTGGGACCTTTTCTGGTAAAGAAGAGGATATCTCCTTGGACTTATGAGCTGGAGGACAGCTTAGGAAGATCGAAGGGTACTTGGCATGTGAAGGACCTGAAATCAGGCCCTTCTGACATTGATTAGTCGTAACCGACTAATCATCTTGAAGTAAGGGGGGAATTTGTTACAACCAAATTTGATTTTAGTTCGATATTTGGTGAACTCGCTGGGGTCACTAGGAAATACCTAATAAAAACAATAATTATTTATCTACGCATGTAATCGCCCTGGAGTTTCACGAGTATTTCCTGATATTCTTCTGTTTTAAATCCCTCCAAACTGCTTAATTTTTATCCGCTTCCTAAGTATGTTTCTAATGTAATCTCTCATTCCCGAATTAAAGCTATTTCCTAAGGCAACTGCATCGCCACCTATTGAGCAGCGCCTGGAGCTACTATGTATTGGTGCCGTGGTTCCGTAGCACCCTCGCTGTGTTTTCTCGCTATCAATCACAGATGTCCTTCGGACCCAGTCTATCGAATAAAATCGTTCTTATACCATTTTTTCTTGCGTGCTTGGGGATTTTCGAATACCTACGTCGCCAGTTGAGATTCTAAGTTTCCGAGATTACAGTGGTTCGGCATAAATTTTGGGAAAAATATTTCCAAACGCC
Organism: Pseudeuparius sepicola; assembly: GCA_963920635.1. Lineage (NCBI taxonomy): Eukaryota > Metazoa > Arthropoda > Insecta > Coleoptera > Anthribidae > Pseudeuparius > Pseudeuparius sepicola. Next base: position 29,834,910 of record OY987305.1, read on the forward strand.
AGTAGGACCGATTTCGAGTGTTGTGTAACTCGTCCGGCTTGTTTTCCGGGAGTAATTCGCCTGCTGAGCATACCAGAAGTGCCGGGACTTGGCTTTGTTGTTTCACGGACTTCTAGCCGCCTTTTTGCGGGATATATAATTTGCCGTAACCAGCCGTAAATATCTGATACATAGGGATCCACTATTTAATACATCTCATTCCATCCCGAGATTACATTTTGGGTAAGTTGAACTGTGAATATTTTATTCTTGGAGCTGTTTTTTTTACACAGTGTTTTCTTTATAGAGCACCTACTCCAACGGTTTCACGATAATTCAAGGACACTTGTTGATAAAAAAAACCTCATATCTCGAGGTAAGATTTATTTCTGCTTTTCAAGTCCCCATTTTGGTTTTAATTCCCAAATTAATTTATAGGTTTAGCCTATGAGTGTAACTAAAATAGGTTTTCTATTTTAGGGTTTTTATTTTCCGGCCTATAAGTTCTTAATTACGGAATACGAATTTTTCTTGTTTTGGATTTGAGTTTGGAGCGTGGCCTTGATGATTCACTATTTGGAGCGCACATTGTCCTTGACTGTTATAAGAGGGGTTTGGAGAACCTTCGCCCAGAAACATCGCAGTTTTGAAGACTCAACTTGCAGCTAAGTTTTGCATGTTTACCATTTTTACATTTATCGTGCCTGGACTAGTAAAACTAATTTGATTTACGTGTACAATCGAAAGCGTAGGGTGCTACTGCTTATCTACCTTTTATTATTGCGTACGTTGTGATATTTCGGCGTACGTCTTGATTATTATTGCGTATATTATGTCGTGTTAACTCTTGCGGGGTTGTGATTAGTTATTGCAACGTCCTGACTATTATTATTGTTTTTTTTTTGTTAGCTGAACGTGTACACGCTCGGGGGTTTATGATACTATACGCTTGTTTTACTATACATCACGTACCATTTTAATCATTAATATATCGGGTGAATCTGACAGGCATAGCTTTAAAGTTATGACTAGTAATTATTGTTTTTAACCTTGAGACTATTTTTAATTTATTTACCTACGAAGGATTTTCCTAGTTTGAACTTAAAAGAAATTGTGTGAGGTGTAGAGCGCACAAACTAGGTGGCGCCTATTTTTAAAAAGATCTTTTATTTCCCACGCCCGTCTCCACTGTTAGCTGGTGGTCGCTCGATACTCACCAACCAAGAATTGAGGTAGGTAATTTGAATTTTTCTTGGATTTATTTTTTTTACCATCGCGTTACGCATTGAAGGTAACAATCACCCTGATATCACAAATACCTACTTGGTATTTTAAATGAAATCTGTACCCAGTTGTTTTTGAAAACGTATAATTAATTGAAAACTATAACGTTTAACGGTAGATTGTTTTTGTGAATTATTAAAACTGAAGGAAAATCACGATACTGGGGGTATTTGGAATTCTCACAATTTATTAGATTCTTCCATGCGCGTTATTTAGCAGTAAAGGTGGTTTATACACTTTAGAATAGAATTCAAAGTTTTATTTTTAAAAATGACGAATAATAATTCTGTGATAAATTAAAAATTCTATTATTTCTATTATTATATTGTGTTTACTAAATCCGATCTCCACAATACTTATGACTCCTAGCGCCATCTAATGATAAAAGCAACAACAGCAACACCTTCACATTCTGTGGGTATTTTTGTCGGTTTGTTACACCCTAGGAGGGTTACGGTTACAGATTTCTTACGGCAGAGGGCCGGCAAGTTCTGATGACATTATCTCTAGATGACAGTTGAGATCGCCTGAACATATCATGATCAGACGAAAACCTCCACGCCAGTTCGTCGCTTTAATTTCCATATTTTAATGTCGATGGGGATGGGAGCTAACGTGTCGGCCCGTGTGTATGGAGACCATGTGATTGCACCGTGTTCTTGGCGACATGTGGTTTGCACAGTTTGCCAGCGCGATCCCACTCTGTTTGGGGATATGATAAAATCCATCGTATATGAAAAAACTGAAATTGACAGTGAGCAAGAGTTACGTGGGAGAATTGAAGTTGCTGCCGTCCGAATCGGTAATAATCCCGGATTATTTGCGCCTATTCGTGCATCGCTTATGAACAGAATTAAGGTTATTTCAAGTTAATGGTGGCGTTTCTAAAATAGTAGTAATTTTGGCGCGTGTTTTTGTACTTAGTTTTGTGTTTTGTTTGCTACTGCACAGTGCTTCGCAGTATTCCCGATTCCCTGTGGAAGGTTATCCACTTGGTCGTGGTTGTCGGACTGAGTATCTCGCCGTAAACAACTTGTGTTGGCCGAGGGAAATGCAATGATCCAATTGATGTTCGCGCATTTGTGGGTATCAGAAAAGGAAAAAATGGATTGACATTGCAAAATCAAAAAGGTAATAAATTAACTAAGACCACCATTTCCCCAAAAATTTAAAAACTCCAGAAAAATTATCGAACTTTTAATTTTTTCCTCGACATTTTTTGAGATTTCTATGGGAATAGGTATAAGTAAAACAGAAATCAATTTAGGATATGTTGATTCAATTGGGAACAACGCGCCGGTAGTTGCAGGCCTCCATGCGATGTTTACTAACTCGGCCAGTCAGAAGCGCCGTTAATTAGGGGTTTAAATGCATTTCTGGAATTTTTTTTTTGTTTATTTTAGTTTTCGGATTCGTATTACGCTAATTTTTATCCATCTGTGGTTAAAATTTTTTACATCTTGACTGAATCATCCTGTATAGGTACATACTCTACTTGGTCAACGCTGTCATAATCCTTCCAATTGTTATACCTAGTTTTTTAAACAGTGGATAAAAATTTCATGTTATACATGCTTAAATAATGTAAAAAAAAATATTTTGACATGTTGGCAATCTTTTTCATAACATTTTATGACTTTGTGTGAGTGTACAAAACTTCTATATAATATAAGCTGAAATTTGTGAAATTCTTTGCCGAGTTTAAAAAAACTACTTATAGCAGTTCGAGCGCTTATACGATAGACGTTGTCAAACTATATAGGCATACACCTGAAATGAGTGAGGTTATGCACTCATATGAAAACATTATATATATAAAATGATTCGGCGACGAAAATATTATATAGCAGCAAAACGTGCTAAAGCTCAAAATAAACGATCTCTGAAAATAATAATGTAAAATACTTACCTATACCGACAAATTATTTACTTCACGCGCAGCGCCGAACCAATGCCAAGAAATGCCCAGAATCACAAAAAGCATGTGCAAAAGCAATAAGTAAATATACTACCTATTTGTACCAGGAAGGTTCATATTTGTGGTTAATAGGGCTTGTTTTGTTACAAAAATAGTTTCCCTATTTGCGGCAAGTAGAATACCTTAGCAAAGCTTACTTTTTTGTATTAAATATAAATTTTGCAATAGTAAATATGTTCTTTTATTTTTTTATTTGCCTCAAATAGATATCTGATTGTTACAACTAAATGATCTTATAGCAAGATAATTTTTGCTGGCGCAGCAAGTTCGACTTTCTGTAGTGAACAGAAATCTTTTAACAACAAATAGATTTTTCTTAGCAAAATACTTTCTTTGGTCCATTTTCCTCAGTTATAGTGAAAAAAAGATAAATCTGTACAGCAAAATGCACCGTAGGCGAATTTTTTTCCAGAAATTTAAAAAAAAAATACTCAAAATTTTAGGACTAAATTTTGATCCCAACATTTTAGGACTCCAGTGAATATTTTCAAATTACGAAATGCTTTATTATTTTAAAACGTTTTTGTTTATATAGGTATTACTAACTGAAACAAAAAAATATAAAAAAGTAAAGCTACACAAAACTATAGGTATTGAAAAAAGAAAAAGAGCTCTAAATACATTTTAAAAAATAACAAAAGATTTTTTTTACAAAAAGAGAACTGACTAACTTAATTTTTATACTTTATAAAATAAATGCAGTATACTAATATAAATTTAAAAAAATTATCTAAAAACAAAATATATATATATTTATAATAGGTTCGCCGAGAGGCAAGGAGAGGGGGGCGCTATTGCCACCTTTTGCCTCCCCCCTCAAGGCGCCCATAGTCCTATCGCTTTTCTGGTAAAAAAACACGCTTATTTTCTCAGCAATTTGTCTAATTTCCACGCAAATATCAAACTTTTTAACTTTTTAATTTTTTTCGCCTCCTGTGGTTGTAGATATATGCTCCATGAAAATAATAGGAAGAAACAACTTTTTCTATAAATATTTTGACAAAATCTATTATTGTGAATAAAATATTATTTTGGTGGAATGGATGAGGGCTGAGATGAGGGTTAACAATGTGTATTTTTGATGTAACATTCAGTAATATTAGCTTTGTTCCAACACATAGTTCTGAACCAGTTCCATCGAATCGGAAAAGTAATTCCAGAACTTTTTTCAACCAATTAGATTGCCGAGAACCAGTTCAGGACTGCTGTTGGAACAAACCCTATATAATAATCAATTATTATTTATCTTCAGACAAGTGGTATACCTCTGTCTCAGAAAAATAAAAAACGTAGAACTGGCTTTGTATTGGCAAGTTTGTTCCCATAATAAAAAAATAATGTTTACAGTACGAGTGACAGATCTGGTGCTAACGATTACAAGGCAGTGGCGTACCTCTTATTTTTTAAAATAGTTATAGAAATAGGAAAAAATATATTTGCCTTTATATCTCAATTTGCCTTTATATCTCAATTTCAGGTACAACTAGTACGCGTCAATTCTAAAATTCAAACTTATCAATGTTATTGACAGTTACTAGTTGGGGATTGTTCGGCGAACACAATATAAAAAAATAAAAAATAAAAACTTTTTAAAAACAAGCTTTTATTTAAGCCATGAACTAAAACGGATAAAATAAGTTTAGGTTTTCGTTAAGATAATTCAATGCCACACTGCGGCAAGCTTTTCTAAATCAAAAAGCTCGTCGCGCGAGCTGTTCATAAAAGTAGGTACCTACCAATTAATTTTATCGGACAGTGATTAGTTGATAAGCAAGTACATGCTAAAGAATATATTTTCTTTACAGTTTGCGCGACAAGCTTTTTGATTTAAAAAAGCTTGTCGCAGTTTGGCATTGAATTATCTTAACGAAAATCTAAACTTATTTTATCCGTTTTAGTAAATGGCTTACTTAAATAAAAGCTTGTTTTTAAAAAGGTTTTTTATTATTTATTTATTTTGTGCTTTTTTAGTAGGTACCTATTTGATTCCCATTTCAGAAGGGTGGTAAAGAAATTTAATCTGCCATCTTGGATCATCGGGCATCCGCCCTATTGGATTTATTATGACGTCACTCACCTTATCGTTTTCTACTCTTCAAATCCTTTCATTTATTTAATACCCATGTCGAGGATGTTGTGAAGAATTAGGCAATCCGCCGTCTTGGGGAGGCCGCCATATTAGATTTATTATGACGTCATTCACCTTATTGTTTTCTACTCGTCGAGCCCTTTCGTTTCATACCCATGTTGAGAATTATTTTCCCTCTGGTGGTAAAGGTATCTTTTACCGTGCCCCGAACTAGGTACGCCTATGTACTTACGCATGATATGTAACCTCCTTTGGCGAGTTGCTTGATTTGCAAACAATACACTTTTTTGCCCATAACGTGTAACTTAATTGTCTATATAAGCATTTTAAACCGACGAATACTTAAGAAAAACTTAAAAACAGCGAAAAATTGCTTCTAAAAGACACAGCACCAGTTGTGTCAAACACAAGGTGAGGCACACTCTTGACCGATTTGCGCGTTTGTCAGATTGTGCGATTGCTATTGGTAATTATTGTAGGTACCTATATTATTGTTTCCTTAGTTGTATCACAGATTAAAGTACTACACGTAGTATAGAAATACCGCCTAATAAGTGTCTAGATAATTATAAATACTAGATTCACCTATTAGTCATGCAGACCTTATCCCATCAATACATAAATAACATATATTATCTACCATTATTTACTTCAAAGCAAACGTTTTTGCAACTGATTGGGTATGTCCCTAGTCCCTACATACAACGGAAACCACTGTTGAAAAACGATTATTATCTTGAAGATTATTTTAATTATTACTAGAGAAATAAGTTTTTCATTATGAATTATTGGCAACGCTGTTAAACTTTAACTAGTAAATAAATAATAGAGTATAAAAAGTGCTACCCATTACAAACATTTCAATCTACAGATGCCATTTCTATGTTTTTTATTTTTCTGAGACCTTAGTTTATACAATTTTTAACCATTTTCTACAATAGCACATATTGTATAACAAACAAAAAATGTTGCTGTATGCGAAAGACTGAAAAAATTGGGAATAAGCACCTCAGAGGTTTTGTTTTTATTTTAAAGTGCAAAATTCAAGTAAGTACGAGCGCCGAGCTGTGAACGCGAACTGTACTCTCTACGGTTTCTCAACCTCGACTAAAATCCGGCCTGGCGGCCGTCCTCTCTGCCATTCGCCGTTCGCCGCTCGTTCGCAAATAACGAACGAGGACCGACATAGAGCTTGGCGCGGAGGGGGGAGGCGAGATGTGTCCCTCCGAAGGGGTATCGTCACCTACGCTGCCCGTCCACCTTGTGTCGCCCCCCCTCGAACACAGGCCCCGCCTCCCGTGCGCACGCTGAGTTATCCCCACTTTTGTTACAGCGCTGGACAAGTTGGGACTGCGACATCTCTTCAGTTGCAGTGCTCCCGCTCCCGATTCGGTGCAGGTCGACGCGGCGTTTGACATCGTCAGTTCTATTATCGGTTGCCGGGTGCTGCCGGATCGCTACATATTGTGAAGGTTCACGATTTCAATAACTGGCAGGCTGTTTTCAGTGTTTCATAAGAAGAATTAACAGTGGTGCAAGTGCTGCATGGATTTGGTTGGACACTTGATTACGCGGGAGGACACATACTGCAGGTAAGTGCCACGTATCCCATTCTTCTGTTTAATTATACTAATAATTCAATTAAACACAAAATGTCTCGGAGAACTTCGTCGTAGGTACCGTACTAATAAGTACTTAGTGTACGCATGCAATTAAAGATTCAAACCGGGAGCTAAAAGTATAAAGTAACATTGCTAGAATTTTTGGAGGAATAGGTTGAAAACAAGTTGTAAATCTTTGATCAAAATATTAATCTATTCCGAAAAAAAAACCTGCCCGCTTCAACTAGAAGACTGTCTTAAGATTTTGAAGGTATTTAGGTAGATATCAACGATATATAGGAAATCGTTGGTAGATATCTACTCCCCTAGATCATTATTTTATTTTATTATACCTACCTATATTAACTAGTAGTGAACGCATACAATTATAGACCCAAACCGGGATATAAAACTATAAAGTAAAATTGTTAAAATCTTTCGAAGAATTTTCATGGTGAGCGGTTGAAAACAAGATGTAAATATTTGGTCGCTCGGAAAAAAGCGGCCCGTCTTTAATAAGACCAGTGTCTTACAAAATCTTACTTGTTAAGGTCTGTGGTTAAAATTTTCAGAACGGGAAACGCATGTAACACAATACAGTAGGTAACTACATACAGGTGCCTACGCTTGTCTCGGGAGTACCTACTGGAAATCCCTGCTGGACCTATAGAGGCGCTTGTTATTTGAACAACTTTACATTACAAAATTTTCTGCAGCCATGGAACATCCAGAAACTTCTTTTTTAAGTAAAGTATTTTCGGAAGCACTTATATGAGGCATGACCATGGATATGACCTTTCTAACATTTCTTATATGGAGGTAGTACCTACCTACCTAATAGCGAAAAATCAATGTTAAAAATTTATTAGGTAGGCAGGCATTTTTTTAATACCTATATAGATTTTTAGCAAGCTCGGTAAAGAGGGTCGTAAGATAGATCGTAAGTAGTGTTATGTTATAGGTCCATAGATATTCTCGGCATCATTTGCACTTACCTACAGTTAATTACGAGGTTAATTATTATTACTTAAGGCCATCTTTTGATTTTAGCTTGTAGTTGGGTGAGCTGGATCATAGTCTGATTTACAGTATTTTTGATAGATTTTCATAAATATGGCTCGTAATATGCTTTTATACCTACGGACCAAAACGCATAGTAGAAAATAATTACTGGGCACGAATGCGTTTTTGGGCCTTATTAATATTTAAAATGTTTAAGGAGCAGTTATTTCGTGCAGTAGAAGAATCACAGACGCCAAAATTACACAGTATTTTGCATATCATTTTTTGCCAGAGTAATAGGTGATTTTTAGTATAATTTTGAAAATGAGGACATTGCTTTCTTTTTATTGCGAACCCTTTTCTTAATGTTGGATTTTGATATTTAATAATATACCTAGCTGAGATTTTTTGTAAATTTTAAGTGGCATTATTAACCGGTTATCTACTAGGTGTCTGTAATTATCTGTACCTACGTTCCTTTTCTGTCTTCTTCCAGAGCTCCTTTTCATACACTAGAAATAACCGGAGAAAAACAATACGTAGGTACTTATAATGACGTCTTTTTACGGTACCAAATTACACTCTATAATGTTACAAATTAGTAAATCCGCTGTAAGCTACTTTCTTTCGCAAATTCAGCTACATGGATCTCAACGGTAGTTGCTACTTTTATTTCAAATATTCTGTAGTAGGTACCTAAGTATTTACTTAGTCGAATTCCTATCTCGGGGGTCTTGGCTGATCTAAACAACACTGCCTCGAAGACTGATGTTATATCAATTAGCTATAGGTACACGGTGTTAAGTAAAGTAGGTATGAAGTAAATTTTGGATTTATTGTGTTGATAAAATATGCAAGGAATAATAATGCAGATTCATGTAATCCCACTATGCAAGACGATTATAACATAGGTAATAGAAATAGGTAGGTAGGTACCTCGAGAAGTTACTAAGTTCATTTTTCATCAACGCAGGAAAACACTACATAGTCAAGGTAAGGGCAAATTTTACTAGTATAATTATTAGAGCGAGTAGGTACAAGATTATGCGTCGAGGAAGCAGAAAATAAGCAGATTTTTATCCTCCAATTTCTAAAGCGTTGGCCTGGGCGTTGGCACCTTAAGTAGGATACATAGCTGTCTATAGGTACAATAATTTGAGTCAGCATCCGAGCGTTTTTTTGTGCCCTCTGCCCCGCGATTGTTCTGTCGAGTGGGATCAAATAAGTGGAAGTCAGGGGCAATCTTTGGTACCTAGTGGGTGGAAGTCAAGATAGAAGACATTCCCATGCCTAGAGGTGGACAACACAAGGGTTATTTTTTTACCTAGATGGAATACTCTAGGGGTACCTAGGTACCTATATTTCCACATAACCGCGTAGTGAGTAGAAAAATGTCTGGGAAAGTATTGGGAATTCAAGCTAAGCGATACGCCACCTGGTGGCCAAATGTAGAACTAATCTCGATGACATTCGTTTTTTCTTGTCCCATGGGTTTACATTTGCCGGCCGTGAATTTCACCATTTTTATCACATTTTTATTGTTATTTTTCTCTTGAGCTGTGTTACATCTTTGTTTATTGTTGTTAAATTCGAGGTTAAATTCAATATCTATGTGATAGGGGTTTTACCTGGATAGTACAAAGAAGACCAAGCTAAGGAAGATGGCTTGTAACAAAAGTTGTGTGCCCCAGTTCCAATAACAATAGAAAGTTAAGCTATATGTGTTTCCTATTAAAAAGGCAGGAAGTTTATGTGGAGACTAAGACTAATAATGGGATAAGAGGGTTACTTAACTTAACTTAACAAAAAACACAACAGCCACAAAACAAACTATTAGTATCCATTTTTCAATAGACATGGCTCGATATAATGCTTTTTTTTTCTTGGAAACTTTATACACCTGGTCAATAATAGTAATAGTATTATAAAAGCCGAAATATGCTTGCATCGCCCTCCAGCTTCTGCCTTGCATAAACAATGCATTTTTTGCTGAATTTTAGCAGTTCGAATCTTTAAGTTACTGATGGAAATCTGACTGAAAAGCACTTGTTTGCAGGCAAAAGGCAAGAGTTTAATAAAAGTAGGTATCCCATTCGTTTATGCCGTGCAAAATAATTTGCCCCGCAGCAAACACTTTCTCCCTCTCTCTCCCCTTCAACTACTGATCTAGAGTTAATGTTGTTATGTAATAGTGCCACAATCTACAAGGCTAAGGGTTATCCGAGCCATTTCTGTTCTGAAAATTCTCGAAGACAGGATGAATTACGAAAATTGAGTACACACCTGCCCTAGAAACAACCTATAACCATTGTTGGATTAATGAACCTATCTCAACAAAATTGACAACAACAAATATATACAAATATAAAATAACAACATATAAACAATAAACATACAATACAATTTCAAAAATACACAGGAAAACTACTTAAATAAATTGTTAAAAATCGTCGAGCGAAAAAGTGAAGTTATGAAACAATGTCATAGACGTTAGTTCAACTAATGGCCACTTGGCGCTGCGATCTTAATTTGAATTTCTAATTGCTTCGGCCGAGGTTTTGAAAAAAATATATATTCAATAAATCGGTTTAACATGTTCCAAAAGATCAAAAACCAATGTTTGAGCAAAAAAAACGAAAAAACATATTTATACCTATGTGTGGTGTGTAGGTATAGGTATGCGGGTAGGTAGGTACTTTACTTATGTAAACGGATTGAGATCTTGATTTCAGATTTAGTTTACCTACAATTGAACGATTCGGATTGCTTTTGGGTAAAGTCACTCCACGCAAAGGGGTGGAAATAAGGGGATGAACATATGGGTAGTTATTTTATTTAGTTTTTCGTGATACAGGAGTTTTTAGTAAACGAAATTAGTAGGTAGGTAGGCATAGCATTGTTACTAGCGCTAGCGAGGTCACTAGAGAGCAGTTTTGACATCATTATAATATGGGGGTGGTTGAGAGCGGGTACAAAGGGATGAATTTGAAAATAGCGAGCGATATACGCCCGATATGCCGTTTTCTATGTTTTGGGGTCACGGAATTGTATTATTGCCGATTGGAATGGCATTGTTTTGCAGAAACAAAGTAAGTACCTACCTATTATAGGTAGCTAGATAGGGTAGAGGCGCTAATTATGGCCACCCGAGTGGCCACCTTAAAGTATTTTTCGTATGTACCTAACTTCAAATATATCATCATATTAATTGTTTAAAAATGACTTTAGAGGTAGTCTGAAGTAAATTTGCCTTCGAGGGGGTAACCACGAATAGAAATTGTTGTATACTACCTTCCAAATGCGTGAAAATATGGAAATGTATGGCTAATATTTGGAAATATTTGGATGTATGTGGAAGTGTTTAGATAATATTTGGATAAAATTCGGATAATACTTGGATAATAATTTGTAGTTAGCATGTGCGTTGGAATGCAATATGGCCGCGTTTTATACTAGGCATTTTGCCTTTTACTGTAAGTAGCTATATGGACTTTGACATACCCTTTATTTTACTCTTATTCTTCATTCTGCGACGTCATCGATATTCTAGCTTACACTCTATTAGATAATATTTTTTAAGTGCCTCGACCGAGGCCTCGACAGCTCAGTTGGTCAGAACTTCGATGGCCCTAGGTTCGAATCCTGTAGCCGGCGGATTTTTTTTTATTTTCAGAATTTTGAATATCGCGCCATGGGCTGACGTCAGGGCCTACGATTTGTAGCGAGAAAAGGCCATATATACTAGGATTTAAATAAAACAATAATATTTATATCGTCGTTTCAAGTATTTTTCAGAGTATTAGTAGCTGACAATTCAACAAAGGATTTCTGTGGAAATGTATGGAAATATCTGGAAATATTGGAAATATTTAGATATAGGTACTTATGTATGTGGAAATATTTGGATATGTGTGGATATAAGTAGGTAGATATTTTGGAAATATTTGGATATTAGTGGATAATACTTACGCCTAATATTGTCGTGGTTACCCCCTCGTTTGCCTTACTAAAATGCATAATTTTAGAAAAAAAAAATGAAAACTGACAAATGACACTTTTCTTTAGTTTTGGTCTTTCCTCGGTCCTTACTTATGTCATTACTTATGGACAATTTTATACCTAGGCCCTTTTAACCATGTAGGTACCATAATAATAGGTTTACTTAAATAAAAGTCAAAGGGGTGCAGCATTTGTTTTTATTATAGTACACTAAGTAAGTAGGGGAGAGTCTGGAACAGTGGCCACCTTTTTATAAAAAGTGTATCCAAAAAGATACTGATCCTTTTTGATTAAACCTGATACCATTAACGGATAAACACTATATATTTGCCCATACGATTTGAAATTCAATCAACTAAAAAATAATACTGGAATGGAAAAATTTGACTTTTAAAAATGTAAAACAAAGTGGCCACTGTACAAACAGTGATGGTACAGTGGCCACGTGAGTATGGTACTGTGGCCACTGCTGTTGTATTGATGTAAAAAATATACTTATGCAAGAATGATTGGAAACATTTAACAAAATGACACATACATGCTAGAAAAAAGGTAACTTAAACTCATCTCTAGAAAAATTTTAACGTCAAAGATAGAATAGCAGACATTATACCTACATAGACATATTTATTGAAAAAGAAAATAAATTACTTAGCAGTTCTGTTAGTGCCCCCAACTTTTTCAGGTTGGCACAAATGAAGCTTAACATCCCCCGCACAAGCATGTACTTGCTTCTGGGGAACTCCTAGTTTGGAGTATTGTGAGGGTGAGAATTATTATTATTATTATCATCGACTTAGCCAAAAGGCATTCGCACTCCCTCTACGGGGAACATTCACTCAGATCCCGGGTATCATCCCGGATACCATAAGGATCCGGTTGTCCGTCAAGTCTACTTCGCCCCGATGCAGATCCAATGTCACCCAAGTAGGACCGACGCTACTAATTTTTATTCGCCAAATAGAACAACTTTTCGGATAAAAAAATTGCCGCGAAGTTGGCTGCGGTACTACTGTGTTGGAGGTAGTTGCCTGTCAACTATACTTCGCCCTGAGGGTCGCAGATTCAATGTCACCCCCGTAGCAGCGACGCTACAAATTTTTATTTGCAAAATTAAACAACTTTTCGGATAAAAAAAATCGCCGCGAAGTTATTAGGCGATGGCTGCGGTACTGCTATGTTGGCGGTAGTTTCATGTCAACTATACTCCGCCCCAGGGTCGCAGATCCAATGTCACCCCTGTAGGAGCGACGATACTAAGAACAACTTTTCGGATAAAAAAATTGTCGCAAAGTTATTAGGCGATGGAAATTGAACAACAGCTAGGTTAAAAAAATTCGACGCGGAGTTAATAGGCAATGGCTGCGGTACTGCTATGGTGGGGGTGGTTGCCCGTCAAGTCTTCTTCGCCCCCAGGGTCGCAGATCCGATGTCACCCCCGTAAGAGCGACGCTACTAACTTTTATTGGGAAAAAAACTTTTCGGATAAAAAAATTTGCCGCAAAGATATTAGGCGATGGCTGCGGTACTGCCATGCTGGAGGTGGTTGCCTGTCAACTATACTTCGCCCCTAGGGTCGCAGATCCAATGTCATCCCCGTAGGAGCGACGTTAATAATTTTTATTTGCGAAATTGAACAACAGCTAGGTTAAAAAAATTCGACGCGGAGTTAATAGGCAATGGCTGCGGTACTGCTATGGTGGGGGTGGTTGCCCGTCAAGTCTACTTCGCCCCCAGGGTCGCAGATCCGATGTCACCCCCGTAAGAGCGACGCTACTCACTTTTATTGGGAAAACAACTTTTCGGATAAAAAAATTTGCCGCAAAGTTATTAGGCGATGGGTGCGGTACTGCCATGCTGGATACTTCGCCCCTAGGGTCGCAGATCCAATGTCATCCCCGTAGGAGCGACGTTACTAATTTTTATTTGCGAAATTGAACAACAGCTAGGTTAAAAAAATTCGACGCGGAGTTAATAGGCGATGGCTGCGGTACTGCTATAGTGGAGGTGGCTTCTTGTCAACAATACTGCGCCCCGGGGGTCGTAGGAGCGACGATCGAGGCGACGATACTAATTTTTCTTCGCGAAATTGAACAACTTTTCGGATAAAAAAAATTGTCGCGAAGTTATTAAGCGATGGCTGTGGTACTGCTATATTAGAGGTGGTTGCCTGTCAACTATACTTCACCCCGAGGGTCGCAGATCCAATGTCACCTTCGTAGGAGAGACGCTACTAATTTTTCTTTTCGAAATGGAAAAACTTTTCGGATAAAAAAATTGCCGCGAAGTTATTATGCGATGGCTGCGGTACTGCTATGTTGGAGGTGGTTGCCTGTCAACTATACTTCGCCCCAAGGGTCGCAGATCCAATGTCAGCCCCGTAGGAACGACGATACTAATTTTTCTTCGCGAAATGGAACAAATTTTCGCATAAAAAAACTGCTGCGAAGTTATTAGGCGATGGCTGCGGTACTGCTATGTTGGAGGGGTTTCTTGTCAACTATATTTCGCGCCAAGGGTCGCAGATCCAATGTCACCCCTGTAGGACCGACGCTACTAATTTTTCTTCGCGAAATGGAACAACTTTTCGGATAGTTGACAGGCGACCACCTTCAACATAGCAGTACCGCAACCGTCGCCTAATAACTTCGCGGCATTTTTTTTTTTATCCGAAAAATTGTTCAATTTCGCGAAGAAAAATTACTAGCGTTGCTCCTACTGGGGTGACATTGGATCTGAGATCCTAGGGGCGAAGTAAAGTTGTCAGGCGGTGATAAACCCTATTGGATTGGATTCCCCCTCAACCATGAAGTGTAGCGGACCATCATGCGGCTCATGCAGGGTAGAGCATGCACACCACTATGGGGCGGTGACAAGAAAGCTGTAGAAGCACTTCCGAATAAGAGGCCTACAATAAAATAACTACCTTGGCAACAAGCGAACACAGCTCAATTGACTCCATGCATTTTTGTACGCCGGTGCGTAGACGGTGTAAAGGGCAATCTACCACTGTTTCAATTTTTCCTGTCTGCCGTGGAAAAATGGGAAAAACGCATTTTCTTCGGAGTGTTCGAGAGGGTGCGAAGACCGAAAGACATTCTTGTGAAACAATTTTTTACGCCTGTTCGTAGAGGGTGCAAAGGGCAATCTACCACTATGTTTAAATTTTTCCTGTAGGCAGTGGAAAAAAAAAAGGAAAAACGCGTTTTCTCGCGAATTTCAGGTCTTCGGGGTGTTCGAGAGGCTGGGAAGACCCGAAGACAATCTTGTGCCACAATTTTTTTACCGCGGTGCGTAGAGGGCGAGGTAGAGGGTGTAAAGGGCAATCTAATACTATTTTTCAATTTTTCCTGTGCCTGTAGACGATATTTTCGACATGTGTCTAATGCAAAGAGAACATCCTTGATGGTCAATCATTTTTTGTGTACATATATATAGTGAAGAGCAACTTCAGTTAGTTATTTGGAACTGATACTGTCTTGCATCTAGATGCAACAGGTAATGTTCTAAGGAAGCCGCCTTTGTATGCAAGCGCATTTTTTATTATGCGGCAGTAATTAGAACTTCTTTTAACTCCAGAATATGTCGGATATGTATTCGAAATGTTTAGTTCCAGCCATGATGCCACCTCAAGAGGAATGTAGATGACAAACTTTAAGTCATTCGTAATAATTGTTAAACATAGAAAGTGGCCAATTTTTTCTAGGGTCGTTACGGATTATAATTTGGCGTTAATTAATGCCACAATGTACTTCTGGAATGGGGACATGCAAAGTCTCCACCGAAAAGGTTTATAATCTCTTTTAAATATTCAATGTCAATGGCACATGCATTTTCTTCACCGAACCCCTAAACAGGTTCCTAATTAAGTACTTCATGCAAAAGGAAAGCCGTGGAAGACTTGACTAAAAAGCCCATGAAGATCATAAGAGACGAATTGCAAAATAGTATTCCCACAACTATGACATACAACATACGAGTAGTATGCATAATGCCCGCCGCAGATTTCGACCACCATTAGCAAAGAACATTACAGAGAAATAGACAACATTGTAATATTTTCATGTAAATCAAATCTCCATATTCCATTTCACCGATTTCACCGCAAATTTTTTACGATTCACGGGTTTGCAAATGGACATTATGTCCCGCTATTGTTTCGTTTGTAGATACAAAAAAATGTATTTAGGCTAGTGATAAATGATTGCTTAAAGCAACAATTAAATTTAAATATTAGGTACCGAAGTGGTTGCCGATTTTGAAAAACACATCGCTATAGCGGATGTTTGACCACATGCTGAAATAATTGGCTGCCATTTTCACTTGTGTCAATCTTGGTATCATATCTCTGAGGATTCAACTTTCCTACCTTACATGGGCAAAACAATCAGCTACTTTAACTTGTACAACAAACGCTTTTGAGGCATTTCACAGACAGTTTAACGATTCCATGTACAAGGAACATCCAATTTTTTTTTATTGAGAAATTTTAAAAAATCAAATTGATACATATACTTATCAAAATTTAAAGTTTGCATGTTCTTCGCTAAGTTCATAATATTAAAGTTAAGAAAAGGCAAGAATACATTAATTCCCAGATTACAAAATATAAAATTAATGTGATAAGTAGGTTACATTTTGTTAAACGTGTTTCATATCTTTGTTCTGGAAACCTCAATATAGAGGGTGTCCAATTATTATTAGAGGAGAAGGTCCGAATATGGGTCCTGCATATAATATGGGCACCCTAAAGAAAACGATTTAGGCACCCCGCTCCGTCTTTGTGCGAAGGTTCAAAATATTTGCTTCTGTTGACAAATTGTTTTAGAGATGTCGCTAGGTCAGTTTCTCGCGCTACTGTAAATAGGTGACTGGGAACGTTTCGTGAGATTGTGAAAACTTTGGAAGGCAAGACCTTTACAATAAATACAGCTATAGTATTATAGATTTTGTTAGTATTTATTGCACGATTCTAATAAACTGTGGTCAAGGAGTGTTGCCCTTACAGCGGAATTATCTTACATGACCTATAAACAATTTTACGTGGGTGCTTTTTTGTAATGGAAAATGTTGCTAAGATGGGCCCTTATAGAGGGGTCCTAATATGGGCAGGGCCCATATTACGAACAATTCTGCACAATATATTTTTTTTAGATTTCGACCATGCCACGAACGAAACCCTTTGGGTAGGTGACGAAAATGCAGGTCGAATTAATACTTTTATTGCCTTGGTGACGAAAATGCAAACTCCCTCTGGAATAACATGAGTGTTGCCGAATATCTACAATTAACGTATAAAAATATGCAATGAATAATAATAAAGACTTATTAACTATAAGTATTGACAATATGTTCGCATTTTTTAAAATTGTGTGAAATGATATAAAAAAGTTCTACAGCAACCGCAAAGTAGAAAAATTTCTAAAGGAATATTTTGCCGCTGCATTTACTTTTTCATCATTGGAAACATGCTTGCAATGGTTCATATATTTATGTATTATTTTAATAAACCCGAAAAATAACAGTTATGTAGATAACGCACTTTTCAAGTTGACAAAGGTTTGCCTTGAATATCGAGAGCATCAGAATAACAACGACTTGGAAGATTTCGAAGCGTTATTTGAACATATACTCGTAGATTGCAGGGAACGCAAAAATCACGAACAATCTAATTATAAAAAAGTCCATATTTTCAAAATTCCAAGATTATTTTCGAAGAGGTGGATGCAGAAAACCCTGATGAAAATGGTGGGGATAAGTCCCACAACCACAATCTTTACTTTAACAGGGAGTATTTGCTTTTTTTTATAGTATGTGGCAGTTTTGCGTTTGTGGGTGGAATAACAGTTTCAAGTGGACGTGAAAGCAATGCCTCCGTTGAGAACTGCTTTGGATTGGTAAAACATTTAATTGACGCGTTCTTTCCATTTTTAAGGAAGTAAAGTTAGGAATACCGAAATCCCATTGCGCAACGAGAACTGCGGTTGTTAGACAAAAGCACATTAACTCGTCCTCCTATGTGCATGATTTGAGTCATAAAGAGCGGTGGAACAAAAAGCGACCAGTCACTGACAGCAATTTTAAAGAAACGCATCTTAAGCGAACTTCATCAAAACTCCAAAGCTCACAGCGTCGTTCGATTACAGATCGAATTGCTATTCTCGCCAGTTACTAAAACTTGTCATTTTTTGATAACGGATTAGTAAATCTGAAAGGAAGAGTTGCCTACCAAATCCAATCCTAGGCCGTTATGAACGATTTGAAGTAAAATTTGATGATTTCAAATCCTTATACGGAAAAGGTTGGTTGGAAGATACAATAATAGACATCTGCATGAAAAACATACTTACTAAGCAAATCTCAACATTCTGATTATTTGTCATTGAATACTGCAAATGCTCATGCATCATTTTATATGTTCGATTTGTTGCATAAAGATTTTTTTAGTGATTTACCATCCATTAACAATTCATCTCAATTATTGTATAATTTAATTAGGAAAAGCGCCACCCGGTTTTCTCACTCTAGCAACTGACGCAAGCACAGAATTGAAACGGGAAATATACTGGAGTTCAGTAATGCTTTATTTTATTTTTAACGATTTATAGGATATTCAGTACTAGGCATAAACGTTTTTTTTGTCAAACAAATGTTTAGGAGATATTTCGGAGGTGCAAGATAAATAGCGTAGATATTTCTGTATGATTGTGGGTCTTGTTATATTAAGTTAATTAATAAATTCGGAAGCAAGGTACCTTGTTTATATACCCGGGTCATTTAACTACCATATACGTTCGTATCTATACAGGGCAAAGACACCTAGGGGTAAAGGTCCACTTATCTGGCTCTCCAGGTTGTTATCGGATTGGGTAACTCTGGAACTCGGAGTACCTCGGGTAACGTTGTTGCGGCCCAAAACAATACTACAGGTAGATGCCCAGCCATACAAGCAGCTAACTAGCAGGTGAAACTCAAGCCAATGTCTGGGGCTGTCCAACTCAATAGTGGTGTTTAGATAAACACGGTAGCAAGTCACTAACTCAAGGGTGATGGTGGCCAGTGGGGTAAGCCTCCGCCAGTAAAACAAAGGCCTTTGATGGTAGGTGGCCTTCTGAGAATCGATGGAATTATTTTTGGTAATATGGCGCAAATATAAAAGGTAAAATGGTGAATCTCTCAAATCTCCAAACTCACGGATGTGGTAATAAAGGATGTTCACCAAATGCCGATTTTCTGGTTAAATCGAAAATATATATATTCGATGCATCCACGATGCAGTAATGATTACCAATGCCTCTCCCACTCCGGGTATTTAACGGATTTACGGTTTTAAATTGTCTTTCGCTCAAGTTGGTATCCCTGTGGTAGTAACGCGTTCGGTTAGTCGTCTCTGCAGAAACGGCAATTTGCGGTGCACACTACTCTTCGTTAGTGCTACACTTTGGTACAGTAGAATGAAATGTACCATTTGATCGCCGTTTCCAAATCGAGCACACCCACAACGTTCCGCTACGATAGGCAATATTAATGTTTGGCTTACTCGCAAACACCAATATTGGTTTGTTGGTATTGAAATATCTGTATTTGGCTGCTTAAAACAAATTAGGTAAATAATGTCAAATAATTTAGGAAATACGATTTTTGTAAGTAGGTATTTAAAGTACGCAATATCTTTAAAATTAGATGTATTTGATTTCTTTGAGGAGTGTTGTTGTGTGATAAGCATCCAGAAAATAATACCGGGTTTGCCTAGACCTAGTTGCAATGAAAGAACTTGTATGTACCTTTATGTACCTTCGTGTTGAAATTTGATAGCCATTAAGCATTCGTCTTTGTTTACCATTTTTGTGCATTTTATAAGATTAAAATTTGTGATATACAGGGTGGAGACTTTAACTGGAATAAATTCACCTGAGCAATTTTTCAAAAAATTCCCGAAACACGTCAACGTCTTGCCATGCATTTCCAAGCAAAATGAAAAATATAGCATAGTAAGGTATAATAATAATAATAATTCTCACCCTCACAATACTCCAAACTAGGAGTACCCCAGAAGCAACCACATGCTTGTGTGGGGGAGGGGGGCAATTACTATTATTTTTGCCATTTGCGGCTAGGGCCGACTTTTTTCCCGATAGAACTAGGATAGCATTCGCTCAAGTACTACGGAAAACCCTAGAAAACCGTGGTAATCCCAGTGAGTGTTGGACAATTAGTAAATCACACGGATCAAGCCTATTTAGGAGCAATACCGTGAACCCACATTTGCCCAGTCCTCTGGGCCATAGCGGTGTTTTTCTTTAAAGACATATGCATGCGCCTGCCTTGAACCAAGGTCGATCGAAGGCAGAAAAACATGCAGTCTAAAAAGTCAGCGCCGGTACGAGCGACCCCACCGCGGCCAATAGTACACTCAAAAACCAAACATTGATGAGCTGAAGGAACGAATTAGAGTTGAATCCAGGAAAATATGACTTGAAATGTTACTTAATGTAAGGGATAAAACCTAATACGTAAATGGTGCACATTTTGAACAATCGTTGCGTTGAAAACGTTGACGTGTTTCGGGAATTTTTTGAAAAATTGCTCAGCTCCTCGCTAGCGAATTTATTCCAGTTAAAGTCTCCACCCTGTATATACTTCACTAAATTCTGTATACCAAGAGTTATCGTGAAAATAAATGTGATATGTCTTGTAGGAGGTTAAATATTCTCCGACAAATTCAAAAATAAGGTTTTATTATTTTTTGGGAGAGGCATATTTAAAACTTTTAAATGTTTATAAATTTGCATTAACAAATTCTGATCTATTATGGGGATTTGGATAAACTATTATCTATTTATTTTTATTATTTATTATATCATCATTTAAACTCGATTGGTTACTAGTCGAATGAAGTGTAGCGAGTGATGGAATAGGTCGTCTTGAGAGATCTGGGGGCTCAAGGCGGAACTCGCAGTGTAATAAAGTAGCAATCCTTTGGACAGGTTTTTTTCCATTATTTTCCAACCGATTTTGATGATTTTTTTCATTGTATTTAGAAAAGTAATAGCAAGAGATTGATGGTTTTACTTTTTTGATATTCTTATTTATTTATTCAAAAATCGTATTTCTAGGCCGAAAATCAAAATTCTAAAACCATCAATCGATCGGTACAGCGTTTCTAAACACTTTCCTTTTTTTAAATCGGCAAAAAAGTGAAAAATGACAGTAAAAAATGGGATTTAGTGACATTTTCTTTCCCTTTCTTCGGCTGGCGTACTCCCCTACGTATGGAACGCGGAGGGGGCATCGCCGGGGTCGTACGTGACATGTACCAGAGCATATTATATGCTCTGCTTGTACCTCCCCTCTCTAGGCAGCGGACATCAGGCGATGCGAATGCAGTTTTGATTGCTTTTTAAAAAATATAATCGTTTCGTCGTTCCAGAATTAGCTCAGGAAGTGGTTTGTCGATTTAAAGCGACGGATTTCCGATATTTCGTTTATATGCTTTGGTGTTATTATTGTGTTGTTTTGTTGAACATTTGTTGTTTTGTTATTGCCATTGCCGCTGTTATTTTTGCTTTGTTATCATATTGTTGACTTAACGTTGGTTATAAAAGGTCGCGAAGAGAACCGAAAAGCAGGAGGAATTCTGTTAGGACAATTTTGCTATTGACTTTATTATTATATGATTCACTACTTGTATACCTACCTAGCATAATTTATTTATTAGTATAAATATAAAGAGGTTTTTAAAAACAAGGTGCCACAATTTCTGGTACAAATAGAATGTAACAAAATAATGGTCTTTTGGGTCTTTTCCTCGTTTTTGTTTTTGAGATACAGCGAAATGCAGAGGGCAATTTTGGTTATGTCTTGGTACAAACATGTTTTTTAGTAGGTATGCTAATTTTGCCGGTATTCTTGATTTTTAGTCTCATATAGTATTTCTTCACAATTTTTTTAAAGCATAATAGTTTTGTTGATGTTTGGTTTTCTATATTTTATCACATTTTGTAATGTAAATTAATTTTGAAACCAAAAAAAGCTGGTTTGAAATAACCAGAAACGCACCGTTTTGAAGATAATCGCAAGAAATGTCAGCAAAGACAAGTTGACCTGTTCACCATACAACTGTTTTGAGGGGATTTCATGGTACACTTGACTCTCCAGATGCGTTTAAAATTCCTATTTTGATCAAATTTGGTATGTGGGGCGTTTTGGGGTGTCCTGATTAACGCTTAACGCTGTAATGTAAATTTAAAAAAACGCTAGATGATTTTCTTCATTTTTTCCTAGAAAAAAAAACGTCGTAGGCCTTGAAAATTATTGAGATTAAGACCTGACATTTTGCACCAAGGTAAAAAAAGAGTTTTCTGTGACCTATCTAAACGGCTAAAATCCGATGAAAATAAAAATTTTATGGGGGTGCTTCCATTTCAAATGGGCCACCCTGTCGGTATTAAAAATATTTTTATATGTAAAAAACAAACACTGCAAAAAAAACACAAAATTAAAAATATAGATACTCTAACTGCTCTAACAAAAAACATTACATTTTTGTGCAACATTAATTTTTTGGCACATGTAGTAAATTATATACTGGGTGATATCGGCGAGAGCAACGTACAAAGGAGTTAGTAGTAGTAGAGTTAGTAGTTTCTGTAAAAGCAAAATTACAGAACAAAAAATATATCGAGAAAATTGAAAAACAAATTGAATTTCAACTTTTATTGACATATTTGACATATATGGCCAGACCTAGGGCCAGACACAGACAGCGCGCAGACTATGGTTTGAAGCAGGAAGATGCAATGGATGCTGAAACTATGGTTCAAAGGAAAAATTAATTTTTGGAAAAAATATTGGCCATTATAGTAGAAGTAGAAACCAGTACCAGAGGACAGGCAAACAATCCGAAATGGGTTCAACGTTCAACTACGGTCTTACATGTTGACTGCTTCCAATTTTGGGGAACTTTGCAAGCGCAGACAAAATACGGACCCACAAAAGCTAATCCAAAGGCTGGTGATGCCAAAAAATATGTGGACGACTGCCATTCAATGGGCGCGAGATCACGAACCGTTGGCAAAAAGAGATTTCGAAGAGAAGTTTAAAAAGCTTGTTTTTAAAAATGTTTATTTTTTATTTTATTTTGTGCTTTTTAGTACCTACCTACCTATTTGATTCATCGTCTTGGGGCGGTCGCCATATTGGATTTTGTATGTCGTCATTCACCTTAGTAGTTTGTATCTGTCGAGCCGTTTCATTTGATACCCATGTTGTGTATCAAATAGGTAATCCGCCATCTTGGAGCGGCGGCCATGTTGAATTTAGTGTGATGTTACTAACTTTATTGTTTTCTACTCTTCAAGCCCTTTTATTTGATACCCATATTAAGGCGGTTGACAAAAAATACATCATCCGGCATCTAGTGGCGACGGCCATTTTGAAAGTATCACAATATTGAGTATTGCATGTCGTATTGTCACCAGAACTAAAGGTGTATGCAAAATTTCAGCTCAAGAAGCGGTTCTAATTCAGCTTTCAAGATTCGACCCGCACATACAAACATACTCATAGTTACATACTAACAGGAAAAGTTAAATAAAAGCTTGTAATAAAAAAGGCCCGAGAATGCGGATTGCTTAGGTATATATGAAAAACTAAAATTTGTAGGTGCAAGCTCCGACGGAATTATTAATCAGGATGAGATTATAGCACTAAAGTGTCAATTTTCTTGCAACAAATTACCTAAGCCCCCAGCCCCCGTCAACAAAAAAATTAAATTAATGGAGAAAATTGACGGCAAATTTCAATAAAAAAAATCAAAATTATTATTACCAGGACTAGGCAAACTGCCATTGCAACTAAAGTTCAAGCCATACAAATTTCAAGCTCACTGAAATATGGCAACAAACAAAAGTTAATAATTAAACTTTTATTCGACAAGCCTTATTTATTAAATAAAACTGCTTTTAAAGCTATAATCTTGAACAACTCTGTATAATCATTTATTACGTAGTATTTAGGCATATTATTATTAGGCAATATTTAAAAATTTATCGAATAGCTGCCTGCTCGTACGCGAGCCTCTCCCTTGCCTTCTTCCATCGGGCGCGTTGCCGAAATGCCGACGTATGGTAAGAGCATAAAGGGATACAAATTAGAAGTGGGGAGCCTCGTGGTGGCGGCGTGCGTGAGGACTATCACCACGAGGGATAACGATTCGATACCTCTCTACTTTAGGAGGGCCCGAATGCGAATTCCCCCTTAATTTGAATGTCTTGTAAAATTCTATTTTTTGGATTTGATTTTGGCTTTTCTGGAATGAAAGGACTGGGATTCAAGTCAGTAAAAGTGTCTTCGTCCCCAGGTAAGTCAATTCTTTCGAAATTTTTGTAAGCTTCGTCAGTCAAATATTTTAATAATTGTTCAATGTCTTAACTACACTTTCATTTTCTATGGCGTTAATTTTGATTCTAGGTAAACAGTCAGCATTTATGTTTTTGTTTTTTATAAATTATTGCATGGTTAAATTCTTCGAGTCTTAGTCTCCATCTAACTAATTTTCTGTTGGGTTCTTTGAGATTGAATAACCAAACGGTGGTCAGTATAAATTTTGAATTTTCCACCGAAAAGATAAGTTCTGAGATATTTGCAAGCCCACACTAATGAGATGATTTCTTTTTCAATAGTGGAGTATTTCGTTTCGCTATCATTAAGCGTTTTGGATGCGTATGCAATTGGGCTGTCATTAAGAACATCACCTTGTGATGCACTTATGGCGTCTGTCGTTAAAATGAATTGTTTTTCGGAATTTGGATACTGTAAAATAGGAGCATTTATAAGTAAATTATTGCAATGTTCGAATGATTTCATAAATTCTGGATAGTGGACTACCTTAGAATTTTTCTTTAAACAACCTGTCATTGGTTTTACTATTTTTGCAAAGTCTACTAAAACGTCTGTACGTATTGAGTATTGGTAATGGGAAAATTCGTTACAGCGGAAATTTTGTCTGGATTGGGTTTTACTCCGTCTGGGGTTATTACATGTCCTAAATATAAAACTTCTGACTTGTCAAGTTGTAACTTGAAATTGGATTCTCTGAGTGTAGTAAAAACTTGTCTAATGTGTTCTTGAAGACATTGTCGATTACACGTTGAAAAGTCGAGGGTGGGTTTTTGAGTCCGAGAGGCATTCGTTTGAATGCGTAGTGTCCGTTTTCTGTTGAACAAGTATTTTTGGTACGTCTTCTGGGTCCATTTCAATTTGGTGAAAGCCACTAGCCAAATGTAATATCGAAAAATATTGACTTTTACCTAACTTGTCTAAAATATCTGAGATATTGGGTAAGGGTTATTTGTCATTAATAGTTCGTTCATTAAGTTTCCTATAGTCTATAACCATTCGTCATTTGCGGTTTCCAGAAGCGTCCATTTTTTGGACCATTTAGACCATGGGAAAATCGAGTCTTGGATGATACTTTGATCGAGTAATTTCGGGATAACTATAACTTTTAGTAACAATTGGAGATTCATTAGTTACATTAATTTTATGGCGGATTTTGTTCGTGAAAGTTCGCAGTAAAATATATCTCTAAATTCAAAACAGAGTTTTCGAATACGTCGCGTTCTTCTTTATTGCAGTGATTGTGTCCTAATTCTTTTAAATTTGATTTAAAAATATTGCCTTGATCGGGTTCAAGTATTTCGTCAGTTTCTATTTTTTCGCAAAAATTAACATCACACATGTTCAATCAATTTCAAAGGGTTCGTCTAATACAATTTTGACAGGATTTTGAGACGAAAGTTTTTTATGTTTACGTTAGCGCGAGGCATTTCTGTACCTTTTGATAAGATTGAAAGGGTTTTAAAAGTTGAGGTGTACTTGTACTATAGTCATTGTTATTTGAGTAAATTATTGGAATGTCTGAAGTTGGAATTTTTAATATTCTGTATCTTAGTTTGATATTGGCATCTAATCTATCAATTAGATTGGCTCCTATAAAATATAATTATGTTATCCTGGAGAACCTATTAAAAATTTTGAAAATTGGAATAACAGCTACTTCGTCGTGGAAAGTACTTGCGTGTGCTGGCTGATTATTAGATACCTCATTTCTAATGAATTATTTGTAAAAAGTTTGTGCTATTCTAGGATTTAGTATACTGCGTGAGCTACCGGTATCTATGAGGAAGTAAGTCTTGGCGGATGTTATTTAAGTCGATTAAGACGGGTTGTCTTTCGAGTTGTTCTCGGTAAAATTTGCGTTTGGCCACAGTTAATATCAAAGTTCGAGGTACTGTGTGAAAAGTCAGCGGCAAGCATGGGATCGCAATATGAAATTTGAGGTAGGTAAGACTCGTATGTTTCTGGGAATAATCAGTGTCATAATCGTGGGAAAGAGAGTAACTGTCGTACTGAGGCGAGTAAAAATTTTCATAGGAATAATCAGAATATCGATTTTGATCAATTTCGGTGATTGATGCTTCGGATTGATCGGGATTAATTTAGCGATTGAAAAGTTCTTTAAATTTAGAAACGTATTTTGGATGATTGGTTCGAGAATGAATGCCATTGGTTTCCATAGGATTAATTCTTGGTTGGGATATATAGAGAGTGAGTCAAAGTTTGGTTTTATCCAGTTCTCAGATATTTAAAATTCTTATACTAGTAAAGATAAGGCTTTTTCTAATGCGTCAGGAGATTTAAGTCGAACAACAAGTTTGGTAGGGAATATTATTGATAAATGTTTTCAAAGCAAAATCATCGTAATGTTTTATGGTCTGCATTAATATTGGTTAAATTTAACTTGTAAAAAAAGTAAAAAACAGTCTATACTACTATACTATCGCAGAAAGTATTATACCGGATCCCAACTATAACTGTCCAAACTCGTTACCTTTATTGTTTAGAGTTCACAAATAAACTTGTCAGATACTGTCACTGACCAAGAATAGTTTTTCAGCTCCAAAACTCGTACTAAAATCGCGTTCTAACCTTCAACATAATTTCCAGGCTTAATTCCCAGGGCTTATATACTAAATGGAAGACCGGATACTACTCTAGAATATTCCTGACCAATGATAGATGCACAGTTTATAAAGTTCTAGCAAATTTTTAGAAACCCTATGGAAGCTCTCAGGGAAAATGAAACTAAAAGAAAATGGGGCCCTGGGGGCCTCAGGCCAACAAAGATGTAACGGAAAATGCTTCCAAAGTAATCATAAAAAATTACAAAACTGTAAGTACAGTACCGAAACCTAAAATTGATCTGCCAAATCTTTGAGTTGATTAGAAACTTTCGAGTCATTTTTCGTTACACTGCCTCCCTCTACAATTTGATCGTCCCGATCAAGTTATATGACCTTCGTCTATCTTGTCGTGGTATGGAGACAACCTGACGATATTTACTATCCTCATCTTTGCTGTTGGGCTACGACGTATACGATAAACGACATCATTAATCTTGGTCACGACGATGTTTGGTCCTTCCCAACTTCAATCGAGTTCCGAAGGCCGACCTTCATTCGCTTGGGATTGTATAACCATACTTTGTCACCCACATTAAATTCAACACTGGTTGCTTTCAGCGGATCTTCATCCTGTCACTTTCTAGATGCAACTTCTGGCGAACGTCTTCATGAACCAACTGGAGACGCTCTCTCAGGTGACTCATGTAGTCATCAGTAGATTCTGGATTTTCTGGTCGGCCGGTTATGATGTCGAGCATTAGATCGTCTCCTAAAATAATCTTGGCTGGTTCCCTTCATGCACAGTGGAACGGTAAAACTATAAAAAAGGTGGTATGCATATGTCCCAATTACTTTGTCTCTGATTCACTACCATCTTCAGGTACGTTTCTAGAGTCTTATTAAACCGTTCCACCATACCACCAGACTCGGGGTGCAGGGGTGTTCTTCTTGTCTTGGAAATCCCTAGCAGGCGGCTGACATTTTAAAATACCTCCGTGTCAAAATTGCGGCCCGGATCAGAGTGTAGTTATCTTGGGACACCAAAACGACATATCCAATTTTGAAACAGAACCTCTGCGGCTGTGGTGGCCCCTTGGTTATTGATTGGATAAACTTGTGGCCATTTGCTGAAGTAGTCCATAACAGCTAACACATAACGGTTTCCAGATTCGCTGATTGGGAACGGTCCTGCTATGTCGATGGCGATCCTTTCAAAAGGAGCTCCGACCAGGTATTGCATCATTTTTCCCCTATATCTAGTTTTTGTTCTCTCGCCGAAGCACATTCTTTATATCGGCGGCACCAATCTTCGACATCTTCCCGAGAGTTTACCCAGTCAAACCTCTCTCTAACTTTATTCAAGGTCTTACTAATGCCAAAGTGTCCACCTTCGCCGGCACTCTCTTCTTGGGAAGTACTGTTAGAAATCGCTTTTCTCTTCCATCTGGACTTTTCCAAACTCTTTAATACACCATCTTTAATTACTAACGAGTCCCACTGTGCCCAGAACGTCATTAACTGGGGATTTGTCGTAAACATATTAAACCTAGCGGTCATCTTCAAATCCCACTTCAGACACCAAATGTACTGGATCCCAACAATAACAGTCCAAACTCATTGCCTTGGTTACCAACTTTATTGTTTAGACTTCACAAATAAACTTGTGAGATACTGTCACTGACCAAGAATATTCTTTCAGCTCCAAAACTCCGCACTAAAATAACGTTCTAATCTTCAACTTAACTCCAGGCCCAATTCCCAGGGCTTATATACTCAAATGGAAGACTGGAAACTACTCTACAATATTCCTGGCCAATGATAAATGCACAAATCATAAAGTTCTAGCAAATTTCTTGAAAACCTATGGAAGCTCTATAGGGAAAATAATGATACTAAAAGAAAATGGGGTCCTAGGGGCCTCAGGCTAACATAGCTGTAACGGAAAATGCCTCCAAACTAATCATAAAAATTATAAAACTGTAAGTAGAATACTGAAACCTAAAATTTATCTGCCAAATCTTTGAGTAGGTTATAAAACATTGCAAACGTGTTTATTAAAAGCTTATATCATATAACAACTTTAGAGGTATTTTTCGTTACAGTATTAAAGCATTTTGTTATATCTCCCAAAAAGTTATTTCTGATCTAGAACCTATTAAATCAGCGATCTCTTAGTTTACTTAAAATAGTATCTAATAAGCGATTATTTACAACATTGTCGGCATTTCTAGCGTAAAAATTTGTTAGAAGATTTTCGCAATTAGAAATAAATATACACTGTGTCCCGGATAAGAATGAACAGCATGGGGATATTGCAAACGGTGAGAGATAGAGCAACGGTTAAATGGGGAAAAAGTTGCGCAATTTTGAGGTCAATAAAATGGCACAAACAGATTTCTAATATCTTTTTTCGTTTTTGAGTTATTTTGAAAAAAGTAAAATTTTGCGTTTTCGATTTTATTTTTTCTGAAGTTGTTATCACAGATAGAAAAAAAAAAGAAAAACACTTTCTTGTGGCACTTTTTAACGGGCTTTAAGATGGCGTTTTTAGATTTGTTCTACAACGTTTCGTTTTTGGGAAACCATCTTCAACTTTATTTTTTTAAATACGGACCTGAATTTTTGTTTGCAGATTTTGAAAGCACTTTTCATTGCAAATACCATGATGTATGACACGAAATATTTTTAAAATGTTTTGAGACAATTATACTGATTATTCCTTTTTTCCATTCCTTTTTTTTTCTATTGCGGCCCTGTATTTAATAATAAGAAGTCTAAATATTAATCAGTATTGACAACAATTTATTTATAGTTTATTTTTACGTCAAAAACTTAATATTTTTAAATGTAGTAAGTGTTTTCCTCTGTTGTTGTACAGCAAACAGTGTCGCATTGTGTTTTGGAGCAAATTCTTCGCTTTTTCTAATTGTCAGAAGAAAGCTTTAAGCCAACGAAACCAATAACTTTTGCTATTTATTAATTGCAACAATACATTCGTTCGGCCTCTACACTATTTCTGTGACGCAAGATATAACATGCTGACATGTTAAATTTGTCGCCATTTGAAAAAGCATCCTCCATTTCTAATGATACAAATTGTTAACTAAATAATACAGTGGGAGTTATGACAAATGACCAGGGGTTGGTTTCGTTGTTTCAAAACCTTCTAGGTGGGGGGTTTTATTTATTTTTTTATTATCGTATGTGACTGTTAGCCGTCCTTTTTTAGTTCTCCAATAATTGAAAGATAAGTTGTAAGTTAAATTGTTGACAATACTGATTAATATTTAGACTTCTTATTATTAAATACAGGGCCGCATTAGAAAAAAACGAATGGAAAAAAGGGAATTTTCAGAATAATTGTCTCAAAACATTTTAAAAATATTTCGTGTCATACATCTTGGTATTTGCAATGAAAAGTGCTTTCAAAATCTGCAAAAAAAAAAAAATCCAGGTCCGTATTTAAAAAAATAAAGTTGAAGATGGTTTCTCAAAAACGAAACGTTGTAGAACAAATCTAAAAACGCCATCTTAAAGCCCGTTAAAAAGTGCCATAAGAAAGTGTTTTTTTTAACAACTTCAGAAAAAAATAAAATCGAAAACGCAAAATTTTACTTTTTTCAAAATAACTCAAAAACGAAAAAAGATATTAGAAATCTGTTTGTGCCATTTTATTGACCTCGAAATTGCGCAATTTTTTCCCCATTTAACCGTTGCTCTATCTCTCACCGTTTGCAATATCCCCATGCTGTTCATTCTTATCCGGGACACAGTGTATATTAAGCAAATTTGGGTTTCCGTCAAACAAAGGAATATTATCGGCTTGGTAACGTAGAAGGGGAACATTAGTATTATCGGCTGGTATATTGATTTCGTTGTCAATCAGCTAAACTTTCAATAATACCATCGCTCATAAACTAAAAATAAAATTGGGAAAAAGGCTTCTTAAAAATACGAAACTTGTAATAAATATTAAAAATTATAAAAAATCAGCTGTACAAAAGGAAATTCTCTTCTTATACCTAGTGCCTATAAGCCCCGGCGATGCTTGTCCAGGTACTTAGGACTTCGTATCCTAAGGGTCCTAAAAGGAGAGTTGTCGATGTTGGAACTTCTCCCTAGGCGTTCTCTCTCGTGGTTCGTCTCGCTTGTGGGTCCTTCGCTGTCCCGCAGGCGATGCTGAATCCGTGGGGCCTAGTGTTCGGATCGGTACCAATTTAACCGTTAGAAAACAGCGCGATCGACTCTGAAACAGACTAATGATCGATTGGCAGCGTCCTACCGACTGCACCAATTACGATACGAGATCACGACGATTGTTTTTAAAATCAGTTTATTATGAGAGCGGAGTACAATTAAACAAAGTGGTGTACATCTTTTATAGGATTTGTTGGGTATACAAAATCATGTTTTACTTTAGTTTCTGGAATTGCATCCTCTCGTAGGAACGTAACTCGCTGATAATCGCATTGTGAGGGGGAGAGAAGGATTTGTCTATACATTTGCTTTATTTCACATGTTAGGACGTAATAAAAAAAGGCGGAATTTTAATAAAATCGCGGATATATCACTTTGCAGCTTGGGGCCTACCAACAAGTGATCATTGAGAATGCTGAACAGGCAACTTAACGGAAGCGTTGAAAACAACTCTTAATTTAGTTGTGGTTCAAAACCGCGAAATGAGGGATATGATAACATTTGGAAGGCGAGCGGTTGTCAAGAAGGAAAATTGTTTCCATATGTTCAAGAGATAAATATTCGTTTATGAACGCCCGTTCCACATTTTCTGTTTATTCGGTTTATTCTGTGTTGTGAAATATTTTTTATCGCTGTTGGAAATATGGTAGAAGCCGTGGCTAGTAGCTACAGCGCCATAAAATGATCAAATAGCCAAACTATAAAGCGAAGGTCCGATGCGGACGCGCTCT
Organism: Pseudeuparius sepicola; assembly: GCA_963920635.1. NCBI lineage: Eukaryota > Metazoa > Arthropoda > Insecta > Coleoptera > Anthribidae > Pseudeuparius > Pseudeuparius sepicola. The sequence continues at coordinate 29,866,736 of OY987305.1, forward strand.
GATGACAGAACAAAGCAGAGAAAACCCATAACCTATCCATCATATAATATAACCTCAAAAATAACAAAAAAAAAATAACAAAACGCGAAAACATGCCTCCACAAGGGTTGCGACAAGTCATAGACAAGAAAGTTATAGCACTCAGCAGCCCATAATTCGCCTAGTAATAATACTAAAACTCGATACGTTACACATCAGGCTATAACTCGGTAACATACCTAAAGAAAGTACAGAAAGCTAGAAAGATCGAAAGGAAAAGATTAAAAAGATTCAAGTACTTACAACTAATCCGGTGTCACAGGGGAGGAACACCCTCACAGTGAGGATTCTATTGCAAATAGGTATGAGTCCCTAACTATGACAAGAAATCATAACGAGAAGGAAAAGAATGAGGAATGTGTGTCGTTCGTGTTGGACTTAAGCGGAAAGTACGGTAAGTTTAAGCAACTAGACCACAGAGATGTTGGCTAATGTTGACGTTCTTATTTCAGAGGAAACGGTTATTTCAGAGAAAACGGAACACCCATAGAACACAACTCCAAGAGAGTCTCTGTGCAGTGAAAAGTATTATTAGTGAACTAGTGAGTGGAAAAATTAGTGGGCCAAGTGAAAATGAATGTCGAGATCCACAAAATCAATTAAACCCTCTAGTTAAATACTTAATGAAGCATCCAAAAATCAAAAGGTCACGTAAGCTGTCGTTTCATTTATTTTTCTCGGTGGAATTTTACCGCATTGGGGACACAATTCCCTCCAACTTTTGTATTTACACTTTTTTTCAAAAATCAGAAACAACGAAGTTAGATGGATTAGAATAAATCGCCAAAATTTAGTTTTTTCTAAATATCTAGTAAGCCATGCCTTTTTTCAAAAATCAACAAGGTGCATTAAATTGGGCCTACAAAACTGCAATTCTTTCTCCCATTTAACCTTCTATCTCCGCTAGTTTCCGAGATCCCTATACTGATCATAAAAAAAACTCACCCTGTATGTCAGTATAGAGTGCACATAGGCATAATAAATCATCAAAGCTATATTGCACCCCAGGTTTCTAGATAAAACTCCCGACGCATAACTGCATCTAAATACAAGAAGGAAAATCACAGGTTTACAGCAACATAGTTAATATAATGGTTCCAATCTATAATTTTAAACATTCCAAGCTTTCGTTATTGCTTACGAACTTCGTCAGGGCTGAAGATAAAATGGAATTAAATCATAAAATTACAAAAAAATTAAAATACTTAGTTTAGTAAAGTTATAAGTGTAACTATAATAAATAAATTTAATATGTTATAAAGCCAAAATATATCAATAAAAGGTATGTAAATCACTTCAAAAGTTTTAAATCGGCATCAGTTTAACTTAATTGTTAGTTAGTGTCTGATCTTATTAGATTGAATATTATTATTGATGATTTAAAAATAAAAATGTATAATGAAATTTGTCCAAAATTGTATCTTTTTCCAAAGATTCAAAAACGTACTTAATCTTTTAGCCCTATAGTGTCTCGTAGTGATTCACCTAATAGTAAATTATCTAAATTTATTTCTAACATTTCAACAAATTCGTATGATACAAATAATTCTTATCTTGTCAAGGATTCTTTTCATTTTTCTAATTTCATTAATAACCTGATTTTACCTAATAATTATATTTTTCTTATTCTGGATGTCATTTCGTGATTCACTAACGTGCCTTTTCATTTAGTTATAATAGTAGTACAAAAAAATTGGGATAATATTTATATTTTTTGAAACTCTAATTTAAACGAATTTCTAGAACTAACTGAAATTATTTTTAATTCTAGCTATTTTTCGTTTAACAGTAAATTTTATAAACAAATTTTTGGTACCCCATTATAGCTCAATATGCTTTGGAGGATTTATTAGATTATTGTATTTCTAAACTTTCTTTTCATTTATTTTTTTATCAAAAAACATGTTGATATTATTTGTTCTATTCCTGCTAACAAAGTTTTAATAGTTATAACCAAAATTTACAATTTACTGTTGAATTAGAATCTAATAGTTCCTTGACATTTTTAGATACAAAAATTATTAGAAAAATGGACATTTCATTCATTACTGATTGGTTTATTAAACCTGCAAATTCTGAAAGATATATTAATTTTTCTCTTATCATAGTTCTAAAATGAAAATAATTTTGATTTTAGTTCTTAAAACAGGATAGAAAAAATTATACATTCAAAATTAAAACAATAATTTAATTACGCTTAAACAAATTTTAATTAATAATTCTTAGCCTGAGAAATTTCTTAATAAAATTTATTTAATTCTAGTAGAAGTAATAATATTAATATTATTTCTAATAATAATATTAAACATAATAACATTGAACAACAGATCGTTAATAATGGACTTCCAATTCAATTTTAATTATGTACTTTTTTTTAAAAATTAATTGTCATTAATTGTTTATATTATCCTTTCCTTTCGTCGTCCAAGTTTTTTATCTAGTAACTTCGTCACTATTTTTTTATTAATAAAAAAGCAAATTTTAATATATCACATTTTTTACTAATAATTTACATCTTTTTGCTGATGCCAATTTAAAATTTTGAAGTGATTTACATACCTTTTCTAAATATATTTTGGCTTTATAACATATTAAATTTATTTATTATAATGATGTGACTATAACTAAACTGTAATTTTTTTTTTATTTTATGATTTAATTTCATTTTATGTTCAGCCCTCACGAAGTTCTTTAGCAAGAACGAAAGCTTGAAATGTTTACAATTATAGTGTAGAGCCGTTATATTATAAATGGTGTTGCTGTAAACCCGTGATCTTCCTTCTTCATCAATAAGTTCAGTAGTGACATTTTCAATTTATATCTGAATAAGTTCTCTGCTAATGACAACATTTGTGCACTCCAGTCCAGACATATATTCGGTTCCCAGAAATGGCACATGGAATGCCGATATCAATGTTCCTCCTTTACAATTGGCTTAGAGTCGACTCTACCAAATTTCAGGACCTATTTTTGCTACGTTTACACCAAGATTATTTTTTAAGAGCCATTCTTCAGGATTTCTTAGCGATCGGGTGATATTTTCCTCTAATATTTCATTGTTCATCCCGTGGAATATTATTGAAGTATGTATCATATACATACAGAATCATAGGTCGCGGAAGCATGTCTGGAAGTTTGTTAACATAAATTAAGCAAAATAAGGAACCCAGAATTGATCCCTGTGGTTCTACTCTAATTGTCGTTAAGAATTCTGAATTCATTGATTCCCCTTAAGGTCATACTCCACGGTCCTCTGCCTGCGATTCACAAATATAATTTCATAAGTCGAGAGTTAACATATCCGATGCCGTGTGATCGACAGAGTCGAATGCCTTCGACAGATCCAGGCAAACCATAGCCACCCCTTCACCCCCGTCTATACAATCTATTATGTTTGACACAGACTGATACACTAAATCCTTATTGGAAGTTCTTTAAAATTGAGTTTTGATCTAAAATTTCTGGCAAACGGTTGCACATAATTTTCTCGATTGTTTTGTTGATAATCTTGATTGGAAACTTTCACAGACAGAATATCCTGCGTCAGCGAAACTTCTCCTTCCAAGCTTTCGTCTTCGATTACACGGGACATCCTCAGGGCGCGACGATCACAATAAGACTGTATTTTGTTAATGCCAGACAACAAGGACACTGGTCTATAATTTTTTAATTCATTTAAGTTTTCCTTTTTAAACGATTCTCTAATATATGCTACCTTGTCTGAATAAATACCGACACAAAACATTTATAATGTGTGGTTCTGGAATATATTGTGCTGTAAGCTTTATAATAGACACCGGGATCTCATCCCCCCCTACTGATTTTTTTTATCTATTCCTCCCTACGTTGGAATAGAAATATATTTGAAATTCTTAAAGAGATTATACATTTAATCGAGATAACAGTAAGAACGCACTTGTCGTGGGAGACTTTAATATTTCTTCTTTTGTTTATTAATTATGCAGTTTCCACTGCTATCAATGGAAGGTGCTTGGCGGGAAGATCGTTCTCCGAGTTATGTAGTCTAGAGCAGCTTTATCATGCCTCTCATCACAAAATGAGGCTTTTAGATCTCATTTATTGTACACGAAGTGTTCTGTGTCGCATAGCTCTGCCCCTTTTCGACTAAAGACCTTCGTCACCCTGCTTTGAATATTGCTTTTTACTTGAATTATGAAATTAATTTAAATTTTAGTTCAAAAGCTGACATATCAGAAGAGTATAATTTTAGCGAAACAGACTAGCCTTATATATATGATTGTTGCTTGGATGCCGATTGGTTCTCTGTATTCAACTCTAAGGAAATCAAAGTAGTTGATTAGTCTCATACTTTATACCGGGTGGGCCAAAACATTTTGCACTTTCTCGTTTTGTCTATAATTTGTTTGTTTATTAACCGATTTTAAAAAACGAGGCGTCATTGCTTGCAGAAAAGAACTCGGAAATCCAACATTACGGCGAAGTTTAAATTTAGCCCTTTGTTTTGGCTAATTCTTTTTGAAGAACAAAAATCGGAATAATGCAACTATAAAGGAAATAAAATGAACCTTTCTCTACATTTTAAGGCCACTACGAGAAAAATCGGTCCATCGGGGGTGGAACTATACACAATAACAGAAAGAGTCAAAATATATTGACAAAAGAACAAGGGCCTAGTCTTAACTTGCTGAAGTAGGCCCGTTTGCCCCGTTTTATAGATTTATTCGTTATTCCAACATTTTGGCATAAAAAAAGAAGGGGCAATTTTCATGTATGGTTGCCATCTTGGAATTCAGAAAATTAGCCATTTTCATTTTTTTTTCAATAATCCAACGGTGCAACGTTCATCAAAATCGACCAGTAAATAAAAAAATATATTATGTTTAGAAAGTGGCGTAGTTACGCGATTAATCTTTCGGTTAGATTTTTAGAAAACATCCACAAAGTTCCACCTCACGAAAAATTGGAAAACATTGAATTTACATCCTTCTTTAGAAGTAGCAAAAGCAAATTTTTTCATTAACTCGAAATGAATTTGTGTTGTTTTAGGTATATTTTCTTGCAATTTTTAAAATATCGTCTTTTAATGTAATTCTTTACGTAAAACCTTATTCAAGAATAAAAAATGATCTGCTAAGAAGGTACCGATACCAATACCAGTATCAATTAAAATCACCAATAATATAGGTATCCGAATCAACAAGTACCGACCTCGGAGCGCCACCAACGTGACGAGTGCTCAGTTGTGGCCGTGGTAACACCACGGCAGGCTTACAAACGCCTACACACAATAATACTCCATTTACTAAAACCTGTTTTATACAAATAACAATTCAGATCCCCAATAAATCGTACAATTTATTGATATAAATTGTAGAATTTATTGACAAGTATTTACCGCAAAGAAGTTGGTGTGTTCTTGCGGTAATTTTCACACGTATGAAGATATTACGTCTTGTAAAAGTGCTTCAACTCCATACTATCGCAGCATATTCAAGCTTCGAAAGGACATGAGCATAATCGTCGTAGCTTTCAGGACTCCTTTTCATTGTTATTGTCCCAGACTTTGTAGTAATTGCTTTCTAAAAATAACTAGTTGACAGGTCATTGTTTGCCAACAGAAATATGCAAAAATAAAATTTTACAGCCGCCTTTGCGCCAAACTTGTTTGTTACCTGTATCTCGATGTATCGTTTAATTTTTTATGTAAGTTGCATTAAGTTTAGGTATACAAGGTGTCTATTTAAGGAGAATATCTTTACAAATATGCATTTTTCCGAGAACTTTATTTGAAAGAAATGATTGATTTTTTGATAGATAAGTTTGTGTAATATTGAAGACAACGTCCCATGGTATTTTTCCTAATTCTGATAAACTAGATTTAAAGCAATCTGGTTTGCCACAACTTTCATTAAGAAATTTTTTCGGTAACTCTTGAAACAAAAAAGTTACATTCCGAAGAAATTTCGGCAATTTTCGAGTTCTTGAAAAATATCTCCGAAAGTATGCCAAGTGTGTTTTTAGGCAAAGTTAGCCCATCAAAAAAACAATTTTTTCATTCAAATAAAGTTCTCAGAAAAATGCATATTTGTCCAGATTTTCTCGAGTGGCCCTTCTTATATAGACACCCTGTATTTTTGTCCTTAACTTTTCGAGAATACCCTCTATATCAATAATTCTGAAGCTAGATTCGGATTTCCCAGGAAAAACTGCATCATCCTGGTTTTAAGCTGGTCTTTTTATCTCAGAAACTAAGGATATAATTATTGGGCTTTATTTGAGACACCCCATGTAATACCCAAAAAAGGTTTCTCTTTTTGCAATGCGAAAAATACAAGTCTATTATACTTAGAAAAAATAATATGTCTAGAGTTTTAGTCAGCCAAAGGTTAATTAAAACTGAAATATTTGAACTTTGATCATTCTTTAACTTAAGTTGTTTCGCAGGTTTCTCTTTTTGCAATGCGAAAAATACAAGTCTATTATACTTAGAAAAAAATAATATGTTTAGAGTTTTAGTCAGCCAAAGGTTAATTATAGAACTGAAATATATGAACTTTGATCATTCTTTAACTTAAGTTGTTTCGCAGCTCATAGCTACTAAACAGCGATTAATTAAAGGAACGATATCTTTTCTTACTTTTCTGTGTAATTTCATCAGTAGTATTTTGTATTAAATTCCATCGTTAGTATTAATTTTTTCGTAAATAAATAACATTTCCGGGATCTCTTCGTTATGGTTTATTTTCGATAAAGTACACATTGGATTAATTCAGTAGCTCGATAGCTCCTCCGACGATCTGTTCGAGTGTAAGTACTACTGCCGCTGCGGTCCATATTATCTCACTATACCTCAGATAAACCCACACCAGATGCGAAAGCTCCCGTCTAACGCATGAAACACGAAATCGTTTAATGCTCCACCCCCTTAGGATGGCCAGCCATCCGAGGAACTAGTCAAGGCGCGCCCGCACCCTTAGTTATTCTCTTCCCGCACGCTAGTCGCTAGTGTGATTCTAACTGCGTCGCATCGCATCATTTAGTCCCAGATAAACGAGGTTTAATCGGAGAATCTTTAAACTGAAAAATAATTAATTTTGATTTTTTTTGTGTTTAAAATGAAAATAATTCTATAATCACGCCGGCATTACTTGGTGCAGGCCGCATATAATAGCCGCGACATCAAGGCCAAAGTTCGCTGGGGAGGAATTTGCCGACCGTACGCATCTGGTGTGGGTTTATCTGGTACTATACTAAAAGGGCTATATTCAGCTGATTTACTCACAGGTACCGTGCGAAACAACTCACCTTATAGCTTTCAATTAACCCGTCTCGCTGACTCGCTGATAAGATCTTTTCAGTCAATAACAACAAACTTTTGAGGTTATGGTTGGTTGGCCGAAGGAGAGAAAGATATAATTAGTGGGGTTTAAAACGGAAACTACTCAATAGCAAACATTTTTTCCGAGTCGGATTCACATTTTATTTTTGATACCTGTCTGCCATATCTGGCAGTTCTGTCTAGCTGTCATTTCTGGCATTCAATATTTGCGTTCACCTAATACAAAAAAACAAAAACTAACTAAGCAATTGTTTATGCCTCGTACATTTTTGCCGCCACTTTGTAGAGGTTTGCGTAACTCACTCCACGCGACTTACCTGTTTGCCCGCTGTACTTTACGGTTAAGAGTTTCTAAAAGAAAATATAAGCTGTTTTTTATCCTTCGAACAAACACTCATATTCAAATGATCATCTAGGTCATTGACCGAACCTACCTGCGGTGCGCCCGATGTAAAGACCTACACCTATTTTCCCGCATAGGCCTCATCGGGTATTAGGAGGCGACAAAGATCCATAGTACGTACCTAAAAATCTTAAAGTTAACACAATCTGATCTAAATATACTCACCACTCACCTGTATCTTTCTCCGAGTTAGGCTGGGAACACAACAAACCCCAAGGTTTATGGGAGCCGATGTACGTTCCATCCATCCCGGTTTTTTAGTTTTTCAGGCTTAGTTTTCCAGGAAATAGAATAAGGAGACGTCCGTGAAACATTTCTAAAATACCATATTTCACAAAACAAAACCTACAGCGCGCGAGTACCTGTTAAAAAGAAAGGATGCAAATTGGCCTCCGGGCTCCCAAAACGCTGGGAAATTGGTAAATAGTCGAATTTTAAATAAACTTTCAAAAAATCGCTATCGTGACCACACCCCCACGCAACACTGTGTTGCCGGATATTTTTTTGTTAAATCAGGAGATTACACTCCTAAAAATCAGTATAGATTAAAAAGTGGCAAAAATGGCGGGGCCATACAGATAAACGGGTGATTCTCTGGCATTTTTACATTTTTAGAAGGGTGGAAGAAAAAAAAAGTTTTTTAATTAGATTTGCAACTTGTTCATTCTAAAGATTATACTAATGGCTTCTAGTTTCTAGCTGGGTAACAAAATATTTTGTAAAAGTTGTGAGATAAAGTTGGAAGAAACCAGTCATGTCGAGAATTCCGTCATTACCGTCCTTTATGTTCTTCTGCATGAAAACTTGTGAAGTCTTTATTATATTTGAGATTTTGCGTCACACATATAACGAGTGTTTACACGCCAGTAACTCGAAGAATATTTTGTAGAAACACAACCGAACACAGCTGTTTGTATTTTTATTGGAATTGCCAAGGTTCAAAAAATCAGCAGAGAAACAGTTGCGACGATTTCCCTCCTCACTCGTTTACTCGACAGGTCTCTAATTTCCCAAACGGGTCTCTAGCCAAATTCAAATCACGGCGCGAACCCCAAAATCGAAAAAATGGCCCACATGGCCGAACGGCTTTTCCGGTCGGAAGCCTCTCGCAGGCAGGAGGCACATAACTGTCCGCGGCCCGACGCGAAAATTGAACTCGATCGGCGCTCCCCGGTCGAAGCACAATCCCATTTAAAAAAAATCGAAAAAGAAAATTCCAGGGGCCGAACGGCTCATCCGATCCGGGCGCCCTTCGTTAGAGATCAAGACCAGACACGAACTTTGGACTCGAAAAATCGAAAACTGCGCCCTCTAGAGACCAACGTACATGCACAGCTATAATGAATCAAACGCCATAACAAGCGCCTATAGGTCCGGCAGCGTCCAAAGATTCAAATATTTCAAAAATCTGACTAACAACGAAATGTTAAGCCGGGTGAAATGTAAATAACAAAAACGAATATTGTCACGGGAATTTTGATTAATTTTTAAACCAACTGCATTCATCGGCAAGTTGTCGGGATTGACGAGATTTAATATGCTTGAACCATATATCGTTTGGCCCTAGAAAGAAGACACCCCTCCCCATTTAGAGACACTTTTGCTTCCATCTTCCTTTAGCCCTAAATATATTGAAAGAAGAATTTAATATTTCTGTATCGTAGAACGAGCGAGTACAATCAGGTTTCAGTTAGTGCAAACGCATCGTAGTTACAACAAGAAGATTAATCAAGCAGAATATTCGTGTTTGTGTTTAAACCGCACATATTTTGATATTAATAATGAGCGTTATTTAAATTTGAACTCACTGTAGGCCGTGACAATAAAAACGTATGTATTTGCGTATTTTTTTTCATTATAGCTCTCACGTAAATTACATATTAATTAAGTGTTTTGTGAACCCCTTTGGTGTACGGGGCTTCTAAGTATGGTGACCCAGGTTCAAACCCCAATCATTTATTTTTTATTTTTTGTGAATATGGGTAAATATTTTTTGACTTAGAGTAATAATAAATAAAAAAACAACATAAAATAAACGCATTTTAATTTAAGAAACACTTAAAAGTAATAATAAATAAAAAACAAACATAAAATAAACGCATTTTAATTTAAGAAACACATAATAAGCACTTATTATAAAAAAGTCTAAAATTTCAAACATTTCTGACACCTTTTTCCATTAGGATGAGGTGAAACCAGGCTTCGTCCGGAGAAAAAAATCATGTCCAGGTCATTTCCGTCAAAGTTATATGAACCACTCGCAAAACAATGCTCTGCGCGTATAATCAACTTCATGAATTTCTTGATAAGAAGTTAAACGGTGCTGCAGGTGTAAATCTTTTTTAAAACACCATGACAGGTATCATCAAATTTAGTTAGCTGCGACAAAACTCTCACAAACGTTTTGGAAGCATCTTAACTTGCCGGATATTTTCCTTGAGCCCTTTCGTTCGCACTGTCGCTAGGACAGGCCGCTTCTTTCGTTCCACTATGGTTTCAGACTCCCAATTTCCCGAAAAAAAAAACTGAACAGTATGATGAAGAGAACACGTTTAAATATGTTGTAGCTAACGTTGTCCCGAAGACACTGTTCTCTTGAAATTACCGGTAACGGTATTCCCAGAATACGTCCATTGTCCGTCAGCTTTCCGTCCGTTTTTAAAATAGGAACTTAAACGTTTTTGTTGTTGAGTAAACACCATCCTAGCGCAGAAATTTGATTTCCAACAACGCAATACGCACGTGAATTTCAGTCAACTCTTTTACGTTTATCACTTTTACCTTGATGGTATGGTATTGACAGTTGTCAAAAGGTTAGATTGCAAGCCATCAAATAAATACTTTTGATTTTCGAGCACCAACTTCAGGTTAAATTTAAATGAACGCTCGACATAAGTAAAAAATAAAAGGTTGCGAACTGTAGACTGAATTTGCCCTCATCAATAAGACGATTGTAGACATGGCACCAGGAATCTTAGACGGCATGTTTTACATTGTATATGTCCATCTAAAGTAACTTTAAGAAATTAATACGGTTAAACGCACTCCCTAAAGTACTGAGAATCTTTCAGAAGGTGTTCATTTTTGTTGTAAGATGATTAAACTCATTACAATTATATCATCTCTGCAAGTTCGTCCAGTCATACACATTACAGACATCGAGACCTAGAAACAATTTAATAAATATTATTATTACGCTTATTATTTATATGCAAAATGTTCAAAATTGAACAAATTGAAGAGTCCCAGAATATAGATTTGTTCTGGCTTCTAATAAAGTCAATTAAAGCTCTTTCTCTGAACTGGTCGGACATTCCCACTAACCAGATTCTAGGCATAATACCGGGAACATCTTTGACGTATTTTGTGGCTAGTTTGGAGGAAGCCAAAGAAATAAGCACTTGCACATCTTGCTAACCTGAATGCTCGATATATCCCAACATCTTTTATAAAGGGTGATTTATTCATAAATACATTAATTTGAACAACGTCATCAGGGAGGTACATATATGCCGAAAACGCAAAATAATGTGGCAATTTATCCCAAATCCCACGTAACGAGGTGCACCTGAACGCATGTGACAACGATGTTCTGCTGGAGCACATGGCATCGGCCGCGACGTTGCCATTATTAATTTATTGACAATTTAAATACGAAAAAAGATTAGGTTTATGAATTTACCTAGTTGGGACAATAACTGGGTGTTAGCACACCTTGGACTTAGCGTGTTTAGCATCTAACTCCTCGAGAAACACTTACCACTACACTGTTCACATCACGCGCTGTAACAATACAAGAGACCATTTTTTCCTTCATAATCACATGCTCTAAACTCACTCAATGTCAACAAACAGAGGCTGGAAAATACTGAAACCGTTTCCGAATTTCGATAGATTTTGGAGATTGTGCAACATTTTTGCTTTTTTACAAAATGGTTCTCTAGACAAATACGGAAATGGTAGATATTATCCTTTATGGAGAATGCCTGCAGAATGTCAGTCAAGCTACCGCGGAACTACTTAGAAGTTAGAAGAAGAAATCTACGCACAGCGCGCCACCTATCGACAGGTAGCGAAATTAAGAGAGCGGGCCTCGTGCGAAACCGTGTTTTATTACAGGAGTGCTTTGTACGAGGTACTAGTATCAATGAATGCGACATATCCTTCAAATATCCAAACTAAAATACGGAGAAGGTGCTCTGTAAAATACGGGAAACAAATAATATCACAAAAAGACCCTAGAAGCCCAAACATATTTACAAACTATTTATAATGCGTACCCAAATACGAGTATTATGTGCGACTAGTGTGACGGAGTGCGACAAATGGAAGGAAAACCACAGTGCACTCTGCAGAAACTTGCCAAGGAAATTGCCGCAAACACCAACGCGCCGCATGCCGGAAACTCAGAGCCACGGGCAATCGCCATGCTCCTTTCGCGGAGTTCGAGCTTCACAGAGCCTCCTGACCAGCGAGTGCAAGACAAGGGTTGCGACAAACAGAAGTCAAGAAAGCTAGGGACTTTTAACAACCCATCACCCCTAACTCGCCCAGTAATAATACTAAGACTCAGTAGGTTACACATCAGGCTATACCCGGTAACATACCTAAAGGTAGGAAAAGGATCTAGAAAGATCGAAAGGAGAAAATTAGAAACATTCAAGTACTTACGACTGAACCAATGTCACAGGGGAGGACCGCCCGCACGGAGACGATTCTATTGCAAATATGGATCCCTAACGACGAAAAACAAACGATGAGAAATAAAGGAATGAGAAGTGTGTCGTTGGTAATGGTAACCACGTAATTTTAAGCAACTATATCCCAGAGATGTTAGCTAATGTTGACTTTCTTATTTAAGAAGAAGCGTAACACTCACAGAACACAACCACTTACTCTAATAGCGTCTTGGTGCAGTAAAAAGGATTATCAGTGAACTACTGAGCGGAAAAGTTAGTGCCCCAAGCAAAAGTGAATGAGTTCGTTCTATCAAGAAAAATATCGTTCTCAGTTGTGTCGAGGTCCACGAAGTCATGTAAGCCCCCTAGTGTAGTACTTTATAAAGAATCCAAAAATCAAAAGGACTCGAAACCTGTCGTTTCATTTATTTTTCTCGTTGGCATTTATCCCTTAAGGTGTCTCAGGCCAAAACTAACCGTTACAAGAGGTAAGCGTTAACATTTGTCCATAATTTCCGCAAGAATTTTGCAGACCATTCGCCTACAATACAAATAATTATGTACTGAAAACATTCCAACAATGTTGACGCGCACGACGGCAAGCGTCGTCCGATGCCTCATACGCTCTGAAAGCAAATCAGTGGCAGCCATAAATAGGGGGCCAAATAGGTAAAAATGCGGTTTACAAAAAAAATTCTGGCTTTAAAAAAGTTGGAATTTTTTTAATTGCGATTTCGCGTTCAGGGTATTTTCCCCAGTATTTACCCAGTGTTAAAATTAATGTAGTTATGAATAAATCACCCTGTATTAAAAATATGATAAAATTTTACTACCCTAATAGATTTTACAAAAAAAGAAAAGTTAACGGCTTTATGAGACTAAAAATCTTGTAACGTCATACCAGCATCCAAGATCTAATGGATGTGCCCGCTACCATTTCAGTGTGAGTTGTTCGAGGGGGTTATGGCTATCTTGATAAACCTAATAAGGTAAAACAGCTGTCCTACTTACCTCCTCGTACGATTCAAATATGAAACACCGGCACATCCATTAGATTTTGGATGCTGGTGTGATATTACCAGATGTCGAAATTTTTGGTCCCATGAAGCCGTTAACTTTTCTTTTATATTCTTTACAGTAGCAATACGATTCTCCGGATTTCATTTTTGTCTCCTAATTTAGCCGATTTTGATTCATTGTCGTAATTATCACTTCAGATGTACTCTTTAATATAATTAAATGAAGTGCCTTTATTTTCACAAATTACATAACAACAGAAACTTGCCAAAATTTACAAACTACTGTTGTAATGTTACAAAATATTCTGACACATCATATGGTTCTATCTCTACTAGTATTTTATGTACAATATTCATAAAAGTATCCAAACTTTTCGTTATTTTCTACACTATTTGGGAGACAATTATACAATTTTAGACAACTGTATAAAAGACCTTTTTCATACATGGTCAATCTGTGTCTTGGGAATACATAATTGACTGATCTTGTTGGGTATTCATTAGAGGTTTCATGGGTTTCAAACATCCCTTAATTGTATAATGGCTTATTATTGGAGTGGGATACAATAGCGACACCAATGTATCCACCTCAAGAAACACTGCTCAAGTCTTTTTAAAATTTTGCAGTAGCCATGCGAGTTATTTCCGACTTGATATTATTCAATAGTTCATCAAAATTATTAACGACAGAATAAAATTTAGTCTCAAACATATGCTAAATATCGTTGGAGTGCAGCTTTTTAGAAATTGATCTATACTTTTTGCAGACCCTTATCCCTTGCATTTTTTGAGTAACTTAAAAGTAAGTATTAATACCAGCGACGGGTATATCACAACATATTAAATGAAATTGTTCACCACAGTAACCATCCTAATACGTTCGAATTTTGATTAGCAATGGCTGCAACTCATGTTATTTTGAAAAACGAGCTACTGCGCGTTATACTTGGATAGTCCACTCGACAAAAAATGTAAACTCATCATCGATCAATTACAGCTCGGCTTGAATAATCTAATAGGGTAGTATGGAGAAAATCTATACCAAAAACCATAAAACAAAGTGTCAGCAGCTGTGTTTTTTATACCGGGGGTAGTGCGGGAGTGGAAAATTATAGGGGTGATGTTTTCGTGTTTTGGAAGTCTGTACGGACCAGCATACGACAAATTGCCGCCAGCAACCAAGATACAAGATGTATTTATAAGAAAAGTTTTAAATCTAAATCGCATAGTAGATATATTAGTGGCTGGCTAAAAAACGGTTGCTATCTTCACACCGGCGCCACTTACCGTGTAGATTCGTATTTTTAAACATTTTGCGGCTGTGAAGAAAGTAAAGATGGTTGCAACTCGGTCCATATACTCTCCTTAGTCGACCCATTATCCACCCAGAGAGACAACCCGTCAGGGAAGTGGTTGACTCTTAGCTACCTTAGACACCGGGGAGAAAATAGAGTACCAAGTTAGTACTTTACTCTCCTAAGCCGACTCATTACCTACCCCACGTCTGAGGGGTAGCCTACTCTTAGCAAAAGAATTAAATAGGCGCTAAGAACCAGTGTGAAGTTAGAAAAATGGCTGCTCTAAGTGTAAAGTTAGCTGCCCTTTTTAACACTCCTTTTTTTTGGCGTCCAAACAGCTGCCATTGATGTTAGTTGACAATTATTTTAGGCAAGGGTAGTTGACAGGAGGAGTTAAACCGCCCATAAACTATTTTTTATAATAACCGCCATACAAATTAATTAGTTCATGTAGTACATGTTGTGCAATCATTGTTTTTGAATCGAAAGTCGCTTGTTTCAAGATGTTAACAACGCTAACTCCTAGAACGGGGAATAAGGGAATATCACTATAGTCGCTGTTAACAGGGTGAAATAATAGCCATCGCCTAAAAACTTGGTGGTGATCGATTACGGCAGACCCTTCTGCGAGCTGCGAGTAAGCCGAGTCGAATTTAGTCGAAGCGGGAGAGTCTGAACCCATTCGAGTGATTCATGCTACTGGTTATACTGTGATATTGCTTCAGATTTGACCTCAGGTTAATTTGGGGACAAGCGAAAAAAATTCTACAGGGAATACCGTTGTATAGTTATGGTGTCAAATTGATACTGAAGACAGAAAATATGTTTGTATGTACAGGGTACTTCGAAAAACCGTATTTTTGCCATGTTTGAAGCTATTTTCTGAACGCCCTGTATAAGCTACGACCGTGAAACATGGTATATGTGGTTTTCGGGTATGGCAAATACGACTATTCATTTTTTTCCAAAAAATGCCCAATGTACTTTTGCAGTTTTTGGGGGTATAATTTTGATCGTAGTAGGTCATGGAAAAGACGAATCTGAAAAAAATTTGTGTCAAAATGTAGATCTTTCGGAGGACTATATTAAAAAATTTTTTTTTGAAAATCGGTCAACCCGTAAAAAAATAATTAATTGTCTCGACTTGAAGTGAAACACACTGTATATAAAAAATAATTTATGGGTGGTTTAACTCCTCCTGTCAACTGCCCTTGTCTAAAATAATTGTCAACTAACATCAATGGCAGCTCTTTGGATGCCAAAAAAAGTAGTGTTAAAAAAGGGCAGCTAACTTTACACTTAGAGCAAAACAAAACGGCGTTATAAAACCTATAAAACGGCAAATTTAAATATATAAAAAATTATACGGTGCCATTTAAAAAAATTAAGTTGGGTACGGTCCTGCAAAAATGAGATGACCTGTTTAGTCCAAAATAATTTTAAAAGATACTCTTTAGGGTACTAAATTTAACTGAACTTGTTGCATTTCGATATGTTGAACGGTATAAGAGCACTTGAGCTTTCCCATACTAATGACTCACCCTGTATACACTACGTTTTTTGTGTTTTCCGTAGCACTTGAACAAATGCCATCGTAGTTCTTTCTGAAAAAAATACAGGCCCCTAGCTACAAATGGCAATGAGGCCGATGTAATAGTATTTGCCACCCCTCCCCCACACAACCATTTTATTGCTCCGAGAATACCCCTTGTTTTATTATTTTAGTAACCAAGTATTTCAAAAATTATTTATCGTCTTGGCTTGCACTGCAAGTCTCGAAAACGTTTTCAGTACATTATCGGAATCGGTATTTGACGAATCTTTCAAAACAACCATTTATTACCGGCTAACTATTAATAGAGCGTTATAACTGTTTCAGGAGGCACACGGCAGCACTCTGGACCGATGGAGAATTTACAGCCCTGAGGAAGATCCTTTGGTCCTCCAACCGTTTCTTAGATTCGGAGAAACAAGAACCATAACGCAACAATTGCTTCTAGCGCAAGGGGCTCTCCGGGACCCAATCCTGGAGCGTCTAGAGCGTCATAACTCTCCACATGCTCATCAGGCGATGTCACCGAGCCGTCGCGCTTCTTCGCCGGCAGTCTCGACATCAGCTTTCCACCCATCTCATTTGCCTACGATGTCTCCAAACCAAAAGTACCCTCTGAACTTCCTTAAGATGCCTCCCGCGAATGGTCCTATCTCATCCAACTCCCCTCCACGAAGTATTAACAGTAGCCCGCTTAACTCATCACCGCTTAACCGACTTCAAAACATGCAACCGTTCGATTACAGAAAACTTGGAGCTGGGCTAGCAAACTTTCCAAGTCCGGTCAGTCCGGAACTCAGCAGGCGGCGGGCTTCTGAGGGTGAATCAGGATTAAATCTGAGTATGTCGACTTCGCTTCCCTCTTGCCTGCCTCCTCCGCCTCCCACTTCGTTAAGCCATTCCGCCGCCGCAATGGCGGTTGCCGCAAATTCTCTAGCAGCCGCAAGTTTGGTTGCTTCCTCCTTTCCCGGTCTTATGTCTTCAAGAGCTACAACAGGCACTCAATCTCCGAGTGTAGAGTTTTTAAGCGGTAATACGAATAGCGAAGAAGATGATGATCCAGACGAAAACTCTCACAGTGTACTAAATCTCAGTAGAGACCGGGAATCAGCAAAAGCGACAAAGCCGATACGTGCACTACCTGGAAGAAAATCTACAACGCCCACGAAAAGACAATGGGGTACACCAAATTTACCAATTAATCTCGGGACGCAGTATATAAATCCGACAACAGGAAAAAAACGTGTTCAGTGTAATGTTTGTTTGAAGACATTCTGCGATAAGGGTGCTCTGAAAATACACTTCTCTGCAGTCCACTTGAGGGAAATGCACAAATGTACTGTTGAAGGTTGTAATATGATGTTTAGTTCGAGAAGATCGCGAAATCGACACAGCGCCAATCCTAATCCCAAGCTCCATTCGCCTCATTTAAGAAGAAAGATTTCCCCTCACGATGGCAGAAGTGCGCAATCGCATCCTATACTAATTCCACCTCAAGCAAGTCTTGCGCTTCCAGCCGCTGCCGCTTTGAACCCTTTGAATCCATTTGGGACGTTTCCGATACTTCCGCCACCTGATATGAAGTATCACTCGTTGCCCACCATCGATTTCAAACAGAGCCTAGATCTAAGCTTGCACAAACATGAAGAAAGCAAACATAACGTTATAGAGAGTAATCAAGTTGCTCTAACGTCTAGAAAACCACAGTGCAGAGAAGAGGATGGAGAAGAAGATGGTATTGTTGTCGTAACGGGAGATGAGGAGATTCCTGAAAACCACCTCAAGAAAATTAATTGCAACAAATTGAGCACGCTACCTGATTTTGGTGAGAAACTCGCAGGAACAGTTGAAACAAATGGGAATAATGTATCAGAGCAACCTGAAGACTTTAGTATGCCATTTAAAAAACAAAAAATATCAGTCTCGGACGTCGATGAAGAAGTAACAAGTAATGGTGATAGTAATGACGATGCACTTAGTGTGGCAGATGGCTACAGCATTAAAGATGAATCCAACAATTTAACTACGAACAAAAGGAAACGAAAGAGTCAACATCCTACACGATGTGCAATGCCTGTTTTGATGGAAGATACCGGAAGCGATGGAGATTATTCGAACGATGTGTTTTCCCCAAGGGTCCGAGAACAAAAGAATCAAGAGAGCTTCGAAACCAAAATTGTGAAAATAGACGAATCGAATTCTGAGAAGGGCAGACATGAGTCTCCTTTAGATCTCGAGGAAACAAATCCAGACGTAAATGCAAATGAAACAGATTTGTCTTTTAAACCTGAAATCAAGACTAGTTTGACCCCTTTGTTTTTTAGTGATAAGTTGAGAAGGGAAAAATCCTTTCATGATGCAGACACGTTTGAGGACCAAGAAGAACGGCCAGTAAGTTCCGCTGAAAGTCATAAAAGTGACGAATCTTTGGAATTTTCCCATCCTTTGAGACATTTGGAGAGTCTGTCTCACGGAAACTTTGGCGATTTAATGACTAGGGGACTCAGTTTGGGTCTAACTGGACCCGGGGCACAGTTTTCACAGTTGGCATTTATGATAGGTGGTGCTCCCCCAAGTCCCTCTCGATCACAGGCTTCTTCCGCTAGCAGCAGTAATGGTGCCGAATCTGCAGATGAAAACAGTCAAAATCAACTATTTGGTCATTTTGATCAAGGTCACTTTATAAGTACGATGGATGTTCCTATTGACAAAGAAAACCCTCGACGATGTACAGCTTGTGGCAAGATCTTTCAAAACCATTTCGGTGTAAAAACGCACTACCAAAATGTACATTTGAAGTTGATGCACAGATGTAATGTGGATGGTTGCAATGCCGCGTTTCCATCAAAGAGAAGTCGAGATAGACATAGTGCAAATTTAAACTTGCATAGGAAATTATTGTCGACATCTTCAGATAAAACAGTAGCTAATTTGTTTTTGGAAAAGTCGCCATTTGCTGGATTTTCCGGAAATTCGGCTATCAGCGGGGATTTACTATCTAGAATGTACGCGGAAGATGCTTTAAAAACTCATCACCTTTCACCCCCTAATTTAGATCAATTAATGCTCAACACGGATAGACTTCCTCACCCTCATCTAATGTTACCTCCTTTAGGCGGTCTTCCATATACATTAGGTAATTTTAATCACTTTAGCCAATTTAACCGTTCCCCATCGTCTACTTTAAAGGAACGTTCTTCCCGTTCTAGCTCTCCACTATCTGCCTCACCACCTCCTATCAACTTGTCTCCAAATGCTCTTAAATACGAACATTGTATAGAAGAAGATCTCCCAATGCTTGATAAAGAAGGACATCTACCATGTAGATTATGCAAAACTTCGTTTAGTGCACCTATCGAGCTACGGGACCATTGTGAAAAATATCACTTGTCTAAAATGTTTAAATGTACTGTAACGGGTTGTCCCAAGATATTTATGTCACGGACGAGGCGGAACGTCCACTCAGAAAATAAATCTCTGCATCCAGATTCAACAAAGAAAGAATCGGTGGTTTCGTGACCAACATACCAGTTAACAGACTTTAAAACCATACCTTTATGGTGGTGAACTCACGAAGTACTTATCGAAATGTATGTTGTTTTCATTATATGTGATTATAGGTTAATTATTAGTTATACAGGGTGTTCGCTTAGTTACTGCCACTTTGTAGGGGTTTCGATATAGGCGAAAAAATAAAGAACCTATGTTTTGTTTCGGCACAGCTCGATCTTCAAATTTTGTCATTTTAGGCTAGAAATATTTATCCGATTTATCGATGTTCTTCAGATTCGTCAGTCATTACTATAAATTTTCTCCTAAACTATAGTACATTTATTTTATAAAGCCACGCGAAATCTGAATTTCAGAGGATCGCATTAGGGATCACGCAGAACGAGCAGATATTTAGTTGTTTTCTGGTGAGAACTGCTGGTTGGAGAGTCACATATTTTCATCTGTACTCCTCGCATTTGACATTTTCAAATAAAGCTACGTCCAAAAACTTCTCTATTAAGTAAGCGTCTACCGAGTTTACTACCCTCTGACCAATAGAAGCGCGGTTCGTCGCCGGATGACGCCGTGTTGTTATTTCCCACTGACTCTATAACGTAAATGAATTATAGTAGAAACCTTCAAGCGTATAATCTTTTGATTTTATAAAATTTTTCATAATATTTTTTTAACTCGAAAATGTAGGAGGAAGCGAAACAATAAAGATCATTTTTTAACTACCGCGCACATTATACAGTGTCCGGCAGAAAGTACGCACCATATAGCATTCTTTAAATTTTAATTTATCAGAAAATTTTAATCTTGATTAAAGTTTGTGCATTCCTGCAAACCCAAAATGCAGTTTTAAAAATTTTAATATCTCATTTCGTTTACGGGGAGGTTCGAAAAATGAAAATGGCTCAAGAGTAAGGTACCCTTATTTTTAATTTGAGATAAAACGTATTATTACGAATTTTCAAGTTTCTATTCCATAAAACACCTTTTCCGCATTTTTTATGATTTACCTCGTATAGAAAATAAAACTACTTTACTTAATGTGCCAGATCCGTTTCAGAGGATTTTTGATTATTTATAAACGTGCCATAAAAATTAATTTGTTTGAACAGTAGTTATGGCTCCTGCAAAATAAAAGCGGAGAAATACTACTTTTTGGTGCATACTTTCTGCCGGTCACTGTATAACTCGCGTAATATGGCTAAATATAATTGGCGAACTTAAAATTTTCTCAACAAGAAGCGTAAGAACAGTTGCAGAAATACTTAAATCATATGCACTCATTAAGGCTGCGCAAAACCCCATTCGAATCAACTGTGTACAAGAATCGTAGTAGAAATTTTGTGAACATCCTATGTATTATCTGAAGCCAGTCCCTACCTTAATTTATTTTGTGTTATAGCGAGTTTTATACCTTTAGTGCAGTTTTTATTTTTGTATAGTAATCATTAGCCAGTAATAAAAAATACTCATTTGTAAATATATCTAGGTAAATAAACGGATGTATTCTAGAGTAGAGATCTCCGAATAAGTTGTGATTTGCTAGAGTACTGCTGTATCTGTGAATAATTTGCAACAATTGCTCATGTTTGTATTCCAAATATACTTCGTTGGATGGTCTATACAATTCTATTGGCATGCCATTGTTAAAATTATTTGTAACTTGATATCAATAAATTAGGTGTGTACGCTAAAATATATGTTTCCAAGAACTTCAATGGAAACCTACAATTATTCTGCCCTCAAATCAATATGCCTCAGTAGTAAAATTGTATATTATTGTAATGTGCAATATATTTTGTAAATAATCCCTTTTGCTTAGGCATATGTATAGGTGTATATAGATTACTATTTATTGAGGAATGTTATTCCTGGCACTATTCTGAATGTATACGAATATCTGTTATCAATACTTTATTTTCTGGATCTATAATATAGGGAAAAAAAGTTCTTTAAAACAATATGACCCTTAGAACATAAAAAATTGGCACTTGTTTGATGTTATTTGTTACTGCATATTCACTCCTTTACGTACAATAAAATGTAATGCCAATTGGGCTGTATTAAACTATTATCTGACGGAGGGCATTTTATTCATAGATTCCTTTCCATGTGTTTTTAATAAAAATATGAGCTCTGTTAACCAAAGGACCGTTTTACGTCACAAAAACTATTAGGAATTATCCCCCTCGAGTCAATAAATTACTTTCTTGTCGCTACCCAGATTGAACAAAAAAGCCCAGGGTTTGTGATATATAGAATGATCCAACAAGATTGCAGTATTTAATTATTTAATATTGGAGCTGGGCCGAACAAAAACAAAAAGTACTTCCAGTACTGAGTACAACTACTACTAAAATTGTTATTAAGTAGCAAGTACGAATACAAAGCATTAAATACTCTAGTATATTTACAGAGTACCTACCGAGTACATTTTTTTCATTTTCATTCATTTTGTTTTTTGTATGAAAATTTAAAATATGCGGAAAAATGAGATTGTAGGCTGGTGTCAATACATTTTCGGAAATATTAATATAAATTAACGAAAATTAAACACGAAATCAGTCGAAATGAGGCGCTGTTCAGAGGTTCAAACTATTTTTTGCGATTTTCGGTGAAACGTGACCTCTTAGCGGAAAATTTTAAAATTATCGTGTAAGGCATTTTTCAACAAATTTCGGACAATCGATTTCGGAAAATCGATTTTTCTCTTTTTATTTTTTCCTCGTAAAAATAACTCTATTTTTGCGTTGAATTTACTGCCTTGATTTTACTGCAATCTGGAAAACAAATAGTTTTGGA
Organism: Pseudeuparius sepicola; assembly: GCA_963920635.1. Classification (NCBI taxonomy): domain Eukaryota; kingdom Metazoa; phylum Arthropoda; class Insecta; order Coleoptera; family Anthribidae; genus Pseudeuparius; species Pseudeuparius sepicola. Next base: position 29,889,353 of record OY987305.1, read on the forward strand.
GATAATCACATTTTTCGAAAGAAAAAACCAAAATCAAGGAAAACTTTATTGGTGTTTCTTTAGATTTAAATATTTTGTCAGTTCATTTTAACCGTTGAAACGTCTACTTTAAAATGATAAATATGTTGATGGTTTATTTTTAACTCATAACTCCCAAAGGCGTAAGTAAATTTTGCGCGTTGGATTGCGCTTAGGTCTAATTTTACAACCCGCCCCACGAACATTGGCCATCCTCAAAAGTCTTTTGATAACCTCAAAAAGAGTCGTTTGAAAAATCGGAGGAGGTAAATCTTTATTGGCTCTCGAAAGAAACCTCGAAAATTCGATATCCAAGAAAAATTTCCCGACTCCCGATTTTCTACATGCGGGAAACCTTTTTTCGTTTCCTATACGGATAGTGCAACCAAGTGCGCTAATCGTATAGGAAACGGAGGCGATACCCTTGTTTATGCAGAGACTAGTTAGCTTTTCCTTATAGCCGATTCTCTATACGTTTTTATTGGGTATAGTATTTCCTAAAGTTGCCCGTAGAGGGCGCTACCATGTCTGTTAATAATATTTGAGTTTTCATAAGCGGTTTCTATATTGCTCGACTCGTTCCCCGTTTACGAAGCCGCTGGCGAGGAGGTAGGTCGCGTCGCGGGGTCAGTGCGGGGCGCGGAGGGATTTGGTAGGGGTACTGCGTAAGATTCTGATAATAGGGGAAGTGAGGAGTGACAAGGTACAATGGAATACAAAATATCTCGCGCCGCGGCCGGTTTCGACTAATAATAATAATATGGTATGTGGTAGGTAAATGGTAGGATATGTTGGCCATGACGAATACATTAAATCGAACTGTGGGACACAGGCCACAAAAATTTTGAAAAATGTAGGTATTTCATCATTAGTCAATATAAGTAGGTATAGCATTTTTGCCCGATATTCTGTTAGTTGACGGGGAAAATACCTAGTTGTTTTTGTTTGGTTTCCCCCATTCCAGAACACAGATTAATTTGTTTCCAATCGTTTCAAAACAATAATAAATCAGTAGAGTAACTTAGATAAACAAACAATCTGAGGGTAGGTAATAATAATAATAATAACAATAACAACAATGTATGTAGACAATGTGGCTCACCTAAGATGACTTTGTATACGTACCTTATCTTGAAATTCAGAAAGTATTGGAGATACAAAAAAGTCTTAAATAAAAGTTGTAGGACGTTAATTGAAATTTTCATTTTTAGTATTTTGATTTATATGGGGCGATTCAAAATTAGGTAATCAGAACAAACTTGTTTTTTTTTAATTTTTAAATACTAACACCCCATATTTGTTAAGTGAAATAAACTGACCTTGAAGTGGATAATCAAACGATATTTTGTTTTTAGAAATATGTTGTCGCCCTGCCAACTTATTACAATTTTCCTGAAAATAATGCAGGGCATAGGTTTGAAAGAAATATAATATTATATAAGTAGGTATTCGTTTTTGTTCTACGTTTGAATATTGAAAACTTATTTTGTACACTAATTACTAATGCTATTTCAATCATATTGTTGCAAGCCAGATATCCTTTTTATTTAATTTTTAATTATTATATAGGATACATTAAAAAATCAGTGGCACAAAAATAAAGTATCTTTTTCCCGAATATATCGTATGATATTATATTTTCGGAAATAACGATTCGTTTTCGAAACACAGGTCATTTTCAATGTTTCAAATATACGAAACCTGTATTTCGTTTTGCATTTTTCAGGAGAATCGCTGACATGAGTAAAAAGATGTGTCATACAGAAGTGCTTTGTGTTAAATAATATTAACAATTCGAACGTTTCGCGAAATTCAAAAATTTCATTTTTTCCAAAAAAACTATGGATATAATTTTTAAGACATTTTGCGGAGCTTATTGCGAAGGCGAAACTGTAGTAAAGAATGGACCTTGTATTGTTTATTTAAAAATATTTCATTAAAATATAAATCGCGGTATATTAAAATATACAATATATGAAATATACTTTGCATACAGGGTGTCCTGTAAGGATCAAACGGCTCTGGGTGACAGTGGAGGCCATTTGCGACAAGAAAAATTTGACATGTTGTCATCCAATTGTTAACCGTTTTCAAGATACGGGGTGTTCAAATTTTCATGAAAAAAAAAACAATTTTAGCTTTATGTCTAAAACAAGAAAATATATTTCAACCATATTTGGTATACGACATGATATCATGAAGAGCCAAAACTCCTGCCAATATTAAGGTCACCGGGAAAAATAATAAGTTTTATAACCCGGTATACCCGGTGTATGATTAAACCAAATACAATTTTTAGGCACACAATGAACCATTTTATTTGGCAGAATCACCAGACGGAGCAGACACCCCATCAAAAAATAATAATACAGTTGCGGAGCTTTCTATTGAAGCCCCTAAGGTGAATTTTTTAAAACTATTTTTTTAAAGTCAGGTAGATTTTCTGGGCTATTAAAAAAATATATTATATTTGTTTCAACTTTCACCCTTAGTTTTAATTCCGCGTTACCAACACTACCTTACAAATAAAAAAACGCATTTGCTGAAAAATGATAGCAGATACGAAAAAATTGTCCAAAGTTGCCAAATAAATTATGTGTCTAAAATTTGTATTTTTTTAATCGTACACCGAGTATTATATATATTTTTTAAAAAATTATTATTTTTCCAGTGACCCAGACTAGGTATATCTATCTCAGTTTTTTTAAGGATAAAAGAATGTTTGTAAAAGTGTTTGAAATGGGAAGAAAAGCAGTTTTTAATAGGGGACACAAGTCTGCATTCCATTGAATTTTGTTTCTTCCTTTCTTAAACAGCAGCTACTGTTTTTTTCTCAAAAATAAAAAGTTAAATTATTTGATGCTCATATTATGATAAGCTTAAAAATATATATATTCAAAAACTTGTAGAAGTTTTCGAGCACGAAAAAAAAATAGAAAAATTGCAATTTGTATTTTTTTTGCAATTTTCAAACACTATTTACTTATAAGATAAACGTGATTGCCATATTTGCACTCGGAATTTGCACAACTTTTACTGAAAACATTGGGATCAGAAAGAGGGTACAATCAATTTATACACAATATTGCATTATGACTTGCTTGAAGTTGTTATAAAAAGGAAATTTTTATAAAGATCTTGCATGACGCTTCTGCCAATTTTTATTATTTTATTAAGGTACCTACTACCTAATCAGAAAATTATATTTCATGAAAGATAATGCTAGAACATTTTGATTTTATTTTTTGTTATTGGTGACAAAAAATACTTATGGGATCCATACCCCCCCCTTGGGACCGCTAGTGGATGTCTCCAGATCGACTAATACGCGTGAAAAACAAAAAAAAATCTAATTAAAATTATGGCTCGAGTTTGGGCTTTTGGAGTTCAATCCTGCTTGGTTTGAAACTACATAATTTTTGAGATATCTAATTTTAGTTTCCAAAACCAAGGTATGCCAAGGTATGCCTTGGAAATAAACACAGATTTTTACATCAGTAACTACCTACCTAAACTATTCTCTCTGTGCGATTTATTATGATAAAATGGAATTAAACTTAATTGTTGACATGAGGTGTGATGCATGAAATATTCTTTTAGCCTATACCTATCTGTATATCGGTATACATGCTCATTTCACTATAAATAAGACAAATATAATGTACTTACCGCAATTTTTTACCAAATCATTCAACACATTTTTGTCCGATAGTCTGCTAATAGACGGAAAATGGTGAAACTTTAGCTCTGGATATTTTTGCTTGCTTTTCCCACATTTCCAGAACACACACTTGTTTCCAGACATTTCCCGACACAATAATAAAACAGTACCTACCTAATACCGTTGTCTCTGTATAAATAAGGCTAGGTAATACGAAATGCACATAAACGCAAGCGACTTATGCTTCATAAAAACCTTGTTTAGGCTAAAGAACACACGGCCACTGCAAACGTTTCGTTATTTTGTAAATTTTGCTCTGTCCCCTTCTTTAAACAAGGTCTGTCCGACCGGCCAGCCTGTCACAATTTTTTGTAGCACCATCTAGTGGAGGGTAGCGTAGCGTGACAGGTTTGTAACGACCGACATCGAGTAAGAAGCGCTAAGGTTTTTGATTTTGATAATAGGTGTGAATCAGATCTCCGTTAGTTTTAGATTTGGTGCTTAGAGGTCGACACAAGCAACTAAATCTTTTAATATATTATAGAAATTCCGCCATAAGGAAAAGCTAACTAGTCTCTGTATAAATAAAGGCGATACCTGATTTCCGTCTCCTATGCGGCTAGCGCAACAAATAAGTACGCTAATCGTGTAGGAAATGGATGCGAGACCTGCGTCTCCGTTCCCTAAGGAGTTAGCGCACACACATGCCAATAATCACTCTGCAATGAGTTTTCTAGGTGCACCTTCTTTGTAGGTACATACCTACAGAATGTTAATAAAGTACCTATGTCACAAAATTTCAAGGGAAGATTCTTGGGTCTATTTCAAGAAAAACTTGATATGAACAACAGAGTTCTTTAAGAGTTTCTTTTTGAGATACAGGCGGATGTTGAAATTTCCAGAAAAATATCGAAAATTTTGAATAGCTTTTCTATAAATCATGAATAAATCGAAGCCAAACTTAAATAAAAGACAACAATAAGTTGTCCTAGTTTGTTGCAATAATTGTGATATTTATTTAAGTTGTCCTACAGCTGGTTGCAACTGTGTTATTTAGCAGTAGTAAAATAAATTTAATAATGCCATCACAAAACTCGTGTTTGCGTTGAAACCCTCACAGATACGGAAAAAAGTCAAAAGATATCTTTTGTAGAGAATTTTATGGTCTCTCCAAAAATGTAATAAAATGTTGTATTACACAGAGCCGGACTAGTTTATTTGCAAATTAAGTAATGTCGATCCTTTGTAACTACACCACTGGCAGCCCCAGAAGGCTATACGAGGGTCGATCAATAAGTATGTTGTTTTTCCATTGGTTTATTTCAAAGAAAAATATTTGTATATTTCGCCGCAGAAACTCTATTCAGAACAGAGAATTCCTTAACGACAGCTGTTAAATGGACTCCAACTTTTAAGATTAATATTTTCCAAATGCATTGATATTAGGTCTTAGGTCAACTATTAAATGTTGGCTAATCTACGAATTGAGAAGATTATATTTTTGGAAAATTTCATTTCATAGGAAATACAATCTGCTCGTTTTTGAAGTCTGTTTGACAGGTATTGTTCAGTAGCTTTCTGTTGTGGAACTATATCTTCTGTGCTTTCGCCTTACTTGCCGCAAAGGTGGGAATATAAAAAACATATCCCCAAAAATCGTCAGGGTGAAAAACGCAAGAAATATTTTGTGGATTATGGATATAATGTTTTTAGGTTAATTACAATAAAAAATAAATACCTATCTGCGCCAAATAATCTTTGGTAGAAATTTTTTAAGGGAAGGTAGAGAATTTTGAACGGTTTTATTTCGTTTATTTAAAAATCCGAAAAATCAGACCTTCCTATTGCCAAATGCGTCGCCAAAAGAAAAGACCTTATTTAGGGTGAGTCAGAATGTATAGTAAATACTTTAAAGGGGTGTTCGACAGGTGGTTTTAAGGGGGGTCTTTCATATAAAATTTTTCCATTTGGGCCTTCTTTACAAGTTATTCGGGTCTACAGGGTGACCCAAAAGTATTTTTTTATTTATATCTCAATAACGGCGCTACTTAAAAATTTGAAATTTGGTATGTGTAAAAAAAGAGTAAAAACTAACAACCCCTATTAATTTTTTTGCTCCAACTTTTTTGAGGTTATCTTTTTGGTCTTGCAGGTCCATCATTTCAGTGTATCTTTTCATTTTGCAACAAAAGTGTACTCTTGTTTCATAACGATAAAATCAACCGTTTGCGATGAAATTGGCAAAACGTGCCCCAAAACACCTGTTAACTTCAACATTCGATACATAAAATTTTCACCTACCGCTTTCAAACGTTACACACCGACTGTACCATTTAAACTGAGAAAAAAATTCTCATGAATGTACCAAAACTTATTAGCTTTCAAAATGGAAAGGATTGAATTTAACAAAATTTAGACACCCTATTTCAAGAAAACCAATGCTGTTTTGACCAATGTCCAATTGGTATTTTTTCCTTATTTTGAATGTACATATACAGGGTGAGTTTTTTTCGATGCCCACTATGGGGATCTCGGATAGCAGAGCTAGAACAAAGGTTAAATGGGGAAAGAATTGCAGTTTTGAATGCTCAGTCTAATGCCCTTTTTGGATTTTCAAAAAAGCTCATGGCTCACTAGATATTTTGAAAACAGTGATTTTTTCCTATTTCATCAGATCTCTGTAGCTCCGTTATTTCTGATTATACAGAAAAACTGTAAAGACAAAAATTGTAGATAATTTTGGGCCTAATGAGCTAATCTTATCCAATTTTTTATGTTGTTTGTGATTTTTGAGATGACATAAACTTGTGTTTTTTTAAACGTAAATCATAGTTGGCTGTGGCCTTATCAAATCAGCCATTTTTTGAGCTTTCCAAAAATATAATACTCGGCATAGTTATTATAATAAATAAAATAGATATGGGTAATTTTCTGTTTTTTTTTTATTTTCACATGGTCAGCCATGGAATATTTTCATAATTACGTTCTAAGTATTTTATAATAAGACATACTTCAAACTTTCAAATATTTTATTTTTAGCTGGTAACAAAACGTAACAAAATAAAACAAAAATTATCATGATGGAGCTCCACCACATAATTATTTGCCCGTAAGAAATTACCTAGATCAGCTCTATCCGAATAGTTGGATAGGGAGAAATAAACCTATTTCCTGGCCGCCCCGATCTCTCGATTTGTAAGTTTTGGATTTCTTTTTGTGGGGAATAGTACAAAATAAAGTATGAGACAATTGTTGAATTAAGAGCAGCTGTTTTAGAAGCAATTGCCAGTATTAACAGGCGCTCTCTAAGAAAGGCGACAAATTCAGTTTTAAAAAGATGAAATATTTGCGTAAATAATAATGGTGGATTGTTTTGTTTGACCTTTTTTATTTTAAAAGGTGACCTTTTAAAATAATAATAATTTGAATTTGAGTTTTTTAATTTTTGTTTCATTTTCTTACAGTTTGTTACCAGCTAAAAACAAAATATTAGAAAGTTTGAAGTAGGTCTAATTATAAAATAGAACGTAATTATGAAAATATTCCATGGCTGACTTTGTGAAAATTAAAAAAAATCTGAAAATTAGCTGGAAAGCTCAAAAAATGGCCGATTTTATAAGGCTACAGCCAACTATGATTTACATTAAAAAAACAAGTTTATGTCATATCTCAAAAATCACACGCAACATAAAAAAATTGGATTAGATTATCTTGTTTAGCCCAAAATTATCTACAATTTTTGTCTCTACAGTTTTTCTGTACAATCAGAAATAACGGAGCTACAGAGATCTGATGAAATAGCAAAAAATCACTCTTTTCAAAATATCTAGCGAGACATGAACTTTTTAAAAAATCCAAAAGGGGCATTGGATTGAACATTCAAAACTGCAATTCTTTTCCCATTTAACCTTTGTTCTAGCTCTGCTAGTTTCCGAGACCCCCATTGTGGGCATCGAAAAAACTCACCCTGTGTGTGTGTATATATATATATAAGGAGGGGTACTCGTGGCTTGACTAGTTAAACAACAAATTTACTGGGAAATAAGCCATATTTTAAGTGTTTAAGTGACTGAAGAAGCAGTTAAACTACTGCGAAAGCTTTCACAAATAAAAAAAAGTCTTCACACTTAAAATATTCCTTATTTTCCACTAAATTTGGTTTTTGTTGTTGCTTTCGCAGTAGTTTAACTGCTTCTTCAGTCATGCTAAAATTACATTAAAATTGTTTTTGTGATAACAATTTCAAAATTACTTACAATTAAGTGAGTTCCTAATATAATGGACAGATGTTAACGTTTGAATTATACATTGGACAGGGCAAAAGTACAAATTTTTTTAATTTAGGTTTGACAAAAAGCTAGTTCAATATGACACTTAAAAAGTAGTTTATTTTTTAAGGTATATAAAAGTCACTAGTTACTATTATTATACCTTTACCTAGGTAGGTATATTTGAATTATTATTGTTGTTAAGAAAATTCGGTTTGTTTTCTAAGAAAAGTAAATTTGAAAAAATTATATTAAGGTCCTGAATGTCTGTTCTTTTGTTAAGAGTATTTTCAACTTGGTTAATGTAACACATTTCAAGAAAAGAACGCTTAAAATAATTTCTTTCAGTTGCCAAAATTTTAGTATTATCAAAATCCATTTTATGTCCTGTTGAATTAACATGTTGAGATAAAACACATGATTCAGGCCTTAGACGAATATCACTTTTATGAGAAATATTTCTAGATTTAATGCTTCTGCTTGTTTGACCGATGTAGGTTTTATTACAGTCAGTACAATTAATCTGATAAACTACATTCGACCTATCTTGAGTATTTACCTTGTCCTTAAGATTTGTAAAGAGATTTCCTACAGTTTTTACTGTTTTATTGGCAATTATGACATTTGTTTCTTTTTTAATAAATTTTAACTTTTTGGTGTTAGGTCTTTAATATAAGGAAAAGATCTGTATATTTTAAGATTTAAATTGATATTATTATTAGAAATTGTACTTGGTTGTTGATCTAAAGGTTGCTGATCTGTTATATTATTAGATGTTCTTGTTGAAAATAATAATTTGTTTAAACGTTTTTCAGGATATGAATTATCAATAAAAAGTTTTTTTAATTTAACTAAATTCTTTTTTATAAGTGATGGATGACATAATTTTGAGATTCTATTTTTCACACTTAACACTAAATTTATTTTAGTTTTTTGAGTGTGGTACGAAAAATATTTAATGTATCTACCAGAACAAGTTGGTTTAATATATTAATCCAATGTTATTCTATTATTAGGAACTCACGTAATTTTGAAATTTATATCACAAAAACTATTTTAATGTAATTTTAGAGAAAAAAAACGAGTAACCGCATACACGTGTTTCATGCTATTTGGCAATCATCAGTACGGTGTAACATCAAACAAATAAAAAAGATAGGAATGATTTGGGAAGCAACAAATTAAGTCCAGGCAGGAGCCAACAGCACATTTGCAGCTTCAGTCAGCACCTCCCCAATTCGGGGCTTGTACTAACATCGCCACGGAGGCTGCTAAAGCGATCTGCGTGGAAATCTTCAAAGCCCAAGATACAATGACAACAATGAGATGTAAGATTGTGAGTGTAAATGTATATACAAGAGATAGCGATAATGGGCATAAGACCATATATATATATATATATATATATATATATATATACAGTGTGACCCATTCTGATGTTGGACACCCTCATAAAATCTGTAATTTTTGTCTGATTTTAGCCGGTTTTTTTATAAAAATAGATCACAAAAAACTCTATTTTGGCGCAAAGTTTCAGATCTTAATCTCAATTTTCAAGGCCTATTATGAAATTTTTTCTAGTAAAAAAAGACGAAAACCCTTAAGCTATTTTTTTATTTAAAATTTGACAACACAGCGTTAATCAGGACACCCTGAAACCCTCGTATACCAAATTGGAACAAAAAATACACAGGGTGTCAAACTTGAGCAAAATAGGAATTTTACAGTAGGCCTTGAAAATTGAGATTAAGATCTGAAACTTTACGCCAAAGTAGAGTTTTTGTGATCTATTTTTAGAAAAAAACCCGGCTAAAATCGGACAAAAATTACAGATTTTATGAGGGGATATACAGGGTGTAACTAAACTGATGGTCAAAAATGAAACCGCGTATTCTTGGAGTCAAAATAAGGGCACTTCTTCATTAATTTTTTTCTCCTACGGGCCATAGTTTTATTTATACAGAGCGTAGAAGTTTGGAGAAAAATACACATATTTCTTAGTATTTCTAGAAGTATACGAGATATTTTCTTCAAACTTGGCGTGTCACATGAGCAGATGAGCCGTCAAACTTAAGGTTGACATGAAGCTTCTGAGGCTCACAGTTGCGGAGATACAGGGTGTTATACCCTGTATAATCGCATTTTTTAAATTTGTTTTGAATGGTAAATTCAATGGTTAACAAAAAGTATCTCTTAGTATTTTTTCATATTCTCAGCCGTTTTTTAATTATTTTCAAAGAACGGCAATGCTGCAACAAAAAAGTCATTTTAAGAATAAATCTAACAATCTGTGGATGTCAATTAAACTTGGCATTATTTGAATCATTTGGCTGCCAACTTTGCACATTAGTATCAATATTTTGAAAAATTATATTTTCATTTGAAGAATTGACTGATATGCACTTTTGCTATGGACTTGCGAATGGCAATAATAAACATGCGGAAACGCATAGTTGCGTGTATTGAAAGAGAAAAAGTAAAATTTTGCGTTTTCGATTTTATTTTTTTCTGAAGTTGTTATCACAGATAGAGAAAAAAGAAAAACACTTTCATATGGCACTTTTTAACGGGCCTTAAGATGGCGTTTTTAGATTTGTTCTGCAACGTTTCGTTTTTGAGAAACCATCTTCAACTTTATTTTTTTAAATACGGATCTGGATTTTTTTTTGTAGATTTTGAAAGAACTTTTCATTGCAAATACCATGATGTATGACAGGAAATATTTTTAAAATGTTTTGAGACAATTATACTGAAAATTCCTTTTTTTCCATTCACTTTTGTCTAATGCGGCCCTGTATTTAATAATAAGGAGTCTAAATATTAATCAGTATTGACAACAATTTAACTTACCGTTTATTTTTACTTCGAAAACTTAATATTTTTAAATTTTACGGCCCTGCGTCTGGTAAAGTGTTTTCCTCTGTTGTTGTACAGCAAACAGTGTCGCATTGTGTTTTGGAGTAAATTCTTCGCTTTTCCTAATTGCGAGAAGAAAGCTTTAAGCCAACGTAATCAATAACTTTTGCCATTTATTAATTGCAAAAATACATTCGTTCGGCCTCTACAGATATAACATGCTGACATGTTAAATTTGTAGTCATTTGAAAAAGCACCCTCCATTTGTAATGAAATAAATTGTTAACTAAATGATACAGTGGGAGTTATGACAAATGACAAGGGATTGGTTTCGTTGTTTCAAAGCCTTCTAGGTGGAGGATTTTTATTTATTGTTTATTATCGTATGTGCCGTCCTTTTTTTAGTTCTCCAATTGAAAGATAAGTTGTAAGTTAAATTGTTGACAATACTGATTAATATTTAGACTTCTTATTATTAAATACAGGGCCGCATTAGAAAAAAAATAATGGAAAAAAGGAATTTTCAGTATAATTGTCTCAAAACATTATAAAAATATTTCTTGTCATACATCATGGTATTTGCAATGAAAAGTGCTTTCAAAATCTGCAAAAAAAAATCCAGGTCCGTATTTAAAAAAATTAAGTTGAAGATGGTTTCTCAAAAACGAAACATTGTAGAACAAATCTAAAAACGCCATCTTAAGGCCCGTTAAAAAGTGCCATAAGAAAGTGCTTTTCTTTTTTCTCTATCTGTGATAGCAACTTCAGAAAAAAATAAAATCGAAAACGCAAAATTTTACTTTTTTCAAAATAACTCAAAAACGAAAAAAGATATTAGAAATCTGGTTGTGCCATTTTATTGACCTCAAAATTGCGCAACTTTTTCCCCATTTAACCGTTGCCCTATCTCTCACCGTTTGCAATATCCCCATGCTGTTCATTCTTATCCGGGACACAGTGTATATTTATGAACCATACCTCATGACTTCCAAAACGGATACTCAATATACGTTATGACTTCGTATATTGACTTCCGATTTCGGAAGTCACAATGTTTCCTATATAAAATTACGTCAGCATGTCAAGGACACCCCCGGCAGTCCGTCGCCGAAAAAAGTGGTGGAAGTCATAAAATTACGCGAGTATATACCGTATATGGTTTATAGTTCGGGTGTTGATCACTGGCGCTAGTGTCGAACTTGGAAAGAGAGTGAGCACATCGTCATGACTTCCGTTATATTATATTTTATATTAATTTTAATGTGTATTAAACCGTTTTTTAATTCTTGACTCCATGGTTGCAGTTTTCCGTAACACACAATGTTAATTTTGTCCTCTATGTTTGCTGGTTTCATGTATAAATCTCAATTTTGGTAAGATAACCTCACTTTTACCCATTCTGTAACATGAATATCTATTTCTTTTTATAACTTTTAGATGTCTTGAAAAAGGAAATAAAACTTTCCGAAAGCTCGACTTTTCAAACAAGAGTGTTCTTTTAAGGCCTTAAACCTTTCCTGACTGCAACCCCAATTACTTGTTCGCAAGTTACCGTTTGTTATATATATACGGAAACAAGGAAACAAAAATTGTTGAGAAACATGAGTACTACATTTCGAAAATATTTTCCACTATACAGGGTGATCCAATAAGTACTGGCGACCCAAAGTTATGTTTTTTAAACGGAACACCCCGTATTTTGTTATACAGGGTGGTTCACTTTTATGTGGTAGGACTTTAACATTAGATAGAAAAAGATAATCTAAAATGAAAATTTTATATCAACATATATCGGGGAAAGCTTAGTTTCCGAGATACAGGGCGTTGAAGTGTTGGAAAAAATATGAAGTATTTTTTACACTGTCCGAACCAGCGGAGATATTTAAACCAAATTTGATGTGTAGTACCACCTTTTTGACTACGATATTTAGTGATAATATGAAGGTCCTGAAATAACCAGTGGTGGAGTTATGGGTTTTCACTATCACTAAATTTAAAAAGTAATTAGTACGGACCTGTCTCACATCAACGTAAATTTTTTTTTCGTAAAGTTCTTTCAATTCTCTACAAAAAGTGTATCTTGACATTTTTTTGTATCTGCCACGGTTGTGTAGTAAATAAATTATTTCGTTTCCATCTCAGCCTTTTTTGCCTAAAAATGTGTTTTCTAAGATTATTGATAAATATCGCAAATAACAGAAATTAATTATGGAACACTTATCGGATTCAGCTATTTTATTTTTAATTTTATGGAAACAATTTTAAAAATAAACTGGCACTTGGTTTGAGGTACATTACTTTATTATCATTTTAACATTTTTATCAAATCTAGTATTATTTCTTAATAATTTTTATAATTCTAAATTTGTACAACATTCAACAATTGTTCAAAATGTGATCCATTCTGTTGCACACATAATTCACTTCGACGCCTAACGGATTGAACAGCATCGATTAAATTGCCATTTCTCAATTCATCGCACGCATTTCTGATACGATCAATAAGTTGTTCCCTTGTTTCTACAGGAGTCGCATAGACTTGTTCTTTTAAAAATCCCCATACGAAGAAGTCCAGAGGTGTTATGTCCGGAGAACGTGGTGACCAAGCGACCGGTCCCCCTCGTCCGATCCACCTATTTGGAAAGTTATTATTTAACCAGTTCCTCACATTTCGGTGAAAATGTGCAGGACAGCCGTCAAGTTGGAACCAAGCCAACAATCTTAAGTTTAAAGGAATGTCTTCCCACATATTATTATGCTCAGCTACTAAAAACTCCAAAAAATTGTCACCATTCACTCAATGTGGCAAAAAAAGGGTCCAAACAGATGATGGTTGTACAGTCCAATCCAAACATTGACACTAAATTCGACCTGAAAATTTCTTGGCCAGATTGCATGTGGGTTTTCTTGTGTCCAAATATGCTGATTATGAAAGTTTACTACTCCACGACGAGTAAAACACGACTCGTCCGTCCATAAAATGTTATTTAAAAATTGTCTATTTTCTTCAATTGACTCCAAAATCCATCGGCAAAACACTAAAATACTTCATATTTTTTCCAACACTTCAACGCCCTGTATCTCGGAAACTAAGCTTTCCCCGATATATGTTGATATAAAATTTTCATTTTAGATTATCTTTTTCTATCTAATGTTAAAGTCCTACCATATAAAAGTGAACCACCCTGTATATATCATTTTCGGGCACCTTGAAAGTAGGTGCCTAACAAAAAAGTGGGTTCATTTCTATTTCGAAGCTTACTTTGACTAAATATTTTTCAAGCAACTTAACTTCAAGATCATTTTGGCGGAAGAATCATGTTTTACTCGTCGTGGTATAATTTAGAATTCTACAAATTTAGAATTATAAAAATTATTAAGAAATAATACAGATTTGATAAAAATGTTAAAATGATAGTAAAGTAATGTACCTCAAACCAAGTGCCAGTTTATTTTTAAAATTGTTTCCATAAAATTAAAAATAAAATAGCTGAATCCGATAAGTGTTCCATAATTAATTTCTGTTATTTGCGATATTTATCAATAATCTTAGAAAACACATTTTTAGGCAAAAAAGGCTGAGATGGAAACGAAATAATTTATTTACTACACAACCGTGGCAGATACAAAAAAATGTCAAGATACACTTTTTGTAGAGAATTGAAAGAACTTTACGAAAAAAAAATTTACGTTGATGTGAGACAGGTCCGTACTAATTACTTTTTAAATTTAGTGATAGCGAAAACCCATAACTCCACCACTGGTTATTTCAGGACCTTCATATTATCACTAAATATCGAAGTCAAAAAGGTGGTACTACACATCAAATTTGGTTTAAATATCTCCACTGGTTCGGACAGTGTAAAAAATACTTCATATTTTTTCCAACACTTCAACGCCCTGTATCTCGGAAACTAAGCTTTCCCCGATATATGTTGATATAAAATTTTCATTTTAGATTATCTTTTTCTATCTAATGTTAAAGTCCTACCACATAAAAGTGAACCACCCTGTATTTTTAGAAAGCCCTTAAAGAGTATGTTCTTTTTGGTATATGGTATTAAGGGTCTATCTTTAAAGGTTAGGGAGTTATTTTAATTTTAAACGAAAATAGGGGACACTTTTGGAAATGTATTACTCAAAAACCAAGATTTTGGGCTATAACTTGGACTGGAGATTGTCTAGTTAACAATACATAATATACAGTGTGTCCCGTTTTTCATGTTAACACCCCTGAAAATCTAAGTAGGCTGAAGGAATTGAACGGGGCAATTTTTTTATAGATATGTCCCTGAAAGGTCATCATTTGTGAAGTATTGGTTTGGCATTTCCGCGAAAGCCTGGCCTACTGCGATTTTTTAAAGGGGTGCGTTTTTCGAAAACCCATATTAGGCATTTTTTTGTTCAAAACCTGACACCACAGCGTTAATCAGGACACACCGAAACCCCCATATACCAAATTTGAACAAAAAATATACAGAGGGTTCCATTCTGCAGGGTGTCAAAGTTGAGCAAAATAGAAATTTTAAAGGCATCTGGCGAGTCAAGTGTGCCATGGAATTACCTCAAAACAGTTGAATGGTCAATAAGACCACTCAAAGTGTTGCTGTGCAAGGATTCAATACAAAAATATACAGGGTATTTTTCTCTGAGCCATCTCAAAATTCTGAAATTTTATGAAACTTATACGGATCAAGAGTGCTCTGGAATCATTGGAAAAAAACAAAAGTAATGTATTTCTTTACAAAATGCCAACTAACAAATAAAAACAATTTAAAATATTGGACTTTTTCAACAAAGTCACTGTCTAAGATGATACATTTTCTGTGCGTTTCCTGTTGTGGCACACCAGCCACCTTAACCGATATGGACTTAGTAACTGGCAGGCTTCTGTATTTTTTAGATTTCGTTCATTTATAGTGTGTGGAGCGGTTTTGATATACTCGATTTTTGTCCCGTATAAAGTTCCAAAAATTCAGTATTTTGAGATGGCACGAATAAGAACACTCTGTATATTTTGTATTGGACCTTTGCACACCAACACCTTGAGTGGTCCTATTGACCATTCAACTGTTTTGAGGTAATTCCATGGCACACTCGACTCGCTAGATGCCTTTAAAATTCCTATTTTGCTCAACTTTGACACCCTGCAGAATGTATATTTTTTGTTCAAATTTGGCATATGGGGGTTTCGGTGTGTCCTGATTAACGCTGTGGTGTCAGATTGTAAATAAAAAAATGCCTAATATGGTTTTTCGAAAAACGCACCTCTTTAAAAAATCGCAGTAGGCCAGGCTTTCGCGACAATACCAAACCAATACTTCGCAAATGATGACCTTCCAGGGACATATCTATAAAAAAATTGCCCCGTTCAATTCCTTCAGCCTACTTAGATTTTCAGGAGTGTTAACATGAAAAACGGGACACACTGTATATTAGTTAAATATCCAGATTGACAAGAAAAATAATAAACTGTCATGATAACACAAATCTGACAGTTGTCAGTTGTAAACCTTCGGTTTAGTTCTGTATGCGTTGTAGTTTCTTGCAATAAATAAATAGAAAATAATAAACACAAGTATAAACCAGATTTATTGATGAAATTTATATTGGAAATATAGCAATATTTTTTGGTCATTTATCACCGTGCCAGTATTTCTAAATTTGTTATAAATACCTATATTTGATGTAATTTTTATGTGGTAGCATTCTTTTCACAGGAAATAAAACATTCTATAAGGTCGTTTTTTTTCAATAACACTGTAAAAATTATATACCATGCTTATTTATTGCGAGAAACTACAACGCATCCAAAACTAAACCTAAAGGTTTACAAGTGACAAATGTGAAACTTTTGTTATCATGGCAGTTTATTATTACTTATTCTCATATATGCATTCTCATATATTAGTTAAATATCCAGATTGCCATGAAAAATAACGTGCTTATACTCGTACTAAGCCAAAAACAAGAAAAGCTAGGTCTTCCTAGATTTACATCGATTATTCTACTAAGTGGCTTGCGACAACAGTTTATATTTATTTCACTTGCCTACTATATTTTTCTTCCAAAAAAAAAACAACCAATCAACCCCTTCGTGGTTGAATCCAATTAACCTTCGCGGTTACTATGCAACATCTCCAAGATGACCCAATAAAATGACCCTGAGATTGTGGTTGACGCTCAAAAACCTGATTCTATTTCAGATAATTCAGTCAGATGGAAAAATAAAACGGCACCGTAACAAGTCGTGGGTGGCTATCTATATCCCAGAAACTGGCGGAACCCCGAAGAACCAAAACTTCAACAATTACCAGTATTCCCAATGTCTTCAATTTGGGTGTTCCTTTAGTGGATCTAGCGATTCAAATCCCTCCTTGTGGTGTTCACCAACAATTCCAAATAGCGAATTACTAAAAATTACTTCCACTTACAAGCCACCAACGAACGACCTTCAATTCAACTGCCGACTACCGAATGAATTGGAATCCAACACCCACGCGGTCACTCCCCTCTCACGTCGATGGAAACGGAAATAGTAGACACCACAAATCATCAAACACTGCGTCAACAATATCGAATCTCAAAATAGTGTCAATTCTGCCAGAATGTCAAAACAACGTCAACAGTGTCAAACGACTATCATAACCTCAACCTGTCAATCAGACCAAAACAATACGAGAAATAACTTCGAACAACATTCAGACCAGGACCTCCGGAAAACGAACAAAGAACGACTAGCGACGGCTAAAAGTGAAAACATGCATGCTCTCAAGCGGCAGCGATCAATCTAGCGTCACCTGCGAGTACCAAACAAAACAGGGGTGCAACAACGCGAATGCCGAGCGAAGTGGCCGAACTATTAATTCCCTGTCCTTCCAACAATTTAAAATCGCCCTTGTGACACCGTCACAGTCCGAACTCGATTACGAGGACGAAGAGGCGGCTGACCAGACATCAGAGGCGGGCATTGCGGCGGGTATTGAAAAAAACTTCATATGAACGTATGTCGTAAACGTCCTAACTTTTGAGATACAGGGCGTTGGAGTTTCTTTTTGGTCCTGCAGGTCCATCCTTTTAGTGCATCTTTTCATTCTGCAAGAAAAAGGTACTCTTGTTTCATAAAGATTAAATCAACCGTTTGCTTTGAAATTGCCAAAACGTTCTCCAAAACACCTGTTGATTCCAATATTCGAAACATAAAATTTTCACCTACTGCTTTCAAATGTTACAGATCAACTGTACATTCAAAATGAAGAAAAAAATGCCAAATGGGCATTGGTCAAAACACCATTGGTTTTCTTGAAATAGAGTGTCCAAATTTTGACAAATTCAATCCTTTCCATTTTGAAAGCGAATAATTTTTGGTACATTATTCATAGGGATTTTTTTCTCAGTTTAAATGGTACAGTTGATCTGTAACACTTGAAGGTGGTAGGTGAAAATTTTATGTTTCGAAATATTGAAGTCGACAGGTGTTTTGGAGAACATTTTGGCAATTTCAAAGCAAACGGTTGATTTAATCGTTATGAAACACGAGTACCTCTTTCCTGCAGAATGAAAAGATGCACTAAAATGATAGACCTGCAGGACCAAAAAGATAACCTCAAAAAAGTTACGCGTAAAAGCGTGATCAAAAAACAGAGCAAGTGGTGCCCTCTGTGAGGTACGCTGAAATTGACATTTTCAGCTTACTATCCATCCCCAAAAACGTAGCAGTGCCAAATTTCAGTTCAGCAGCTTGATTATTTCGGGAGATGTAGCCAAAATTCAATTTAAAAAAATGAACTTCAACGCAATGTATCTCAGCAGTTAGGACGTTTACGACATACGTTCATATGAAGTTTTTTTCTTAAAATGGGCCAAAGAATTACCCCCTTCCGTATGTACATGATATTTAGGAACACCCTGTATATATTCATGTAGGCATGAAAAAAGAATAATAATTATTTGTTTTTATACACACCATTGAGTAAAATTATAAAGGAATAATTTTACTCAATGGTGTGTAGACACTTAATAATAAATTTATCAGATTTTTCTTAGTTATTCCAGTCTGTTTGAAATTGCAATAAATTGTCGCCATATTTTGTTTTAGGATAAAGGTCTCGTCAACACCGGGGAAAATAACTTTCTTTGTGAAAATTATGGCGGGAAATTAATACTTTTTGAAATAACAATAAATAAAGCTTCAATCGCTTTGTTTCCGGATTCGAAAATATTGAATTTAATTGCCAAAGAATATTAAAAGATAAGGTTTTTGGGAATTCAGAATCGTGTCCTCTCCTGATTTTCTCATACAGCGCATTCACGCATGAAAAACTAACGGTCGGAAACTATCTACGAAATATAGAGTAGATATTCACTACACTAACTATAGAAACATGTATGTCGTTGAAGGTTTCGAGAGGGACGACGTAGGGCTTGTATCATCAGACTGGCTGACGCCTTTAAAGAAGAGAGTCTACTGACCCCCAGGAAAATGCAAAAAAAATTAATAAAATCGTAGGAGGCCATGAAACAGGGCTTAATTCATTCCTTTGTAGCCAATGCTTAAAAAGTCCAAAAACATGGTATTTTGATATGTATAATTCGTGAATGTCATATATTTACAAACAGTTTCGAAAAAGCAGTGCAAAATTTAAAGAAAACTAGAAATTTCTTCGGACCTGGCAAGCACCGAAGATGATAGACGAACAAGGAAGCGGCCATTTAGATTTTTATCTAGCAGCAGCGATGATGACATATCACTGACCCCCAGGCATAAAAGACCACCTCCATTAAAAAGACGTATTCCAGAATCGGACAATCGGATAGCCGTTTCTTATTTGAATATGTGAGCAATAATAAGTCTTCATGGCCTCGAATGATATACTTTCATGTTGAATATAATAATAATAATACAGGGTGATTCAGTTTTATTCTGCGACACTTCAACAGATGATAGAAAACCCAAAAATAACCGCACTTTCTTCTATAAACTATATCATTTTAAGGCCTTTTAAAAAAGTTATAGTTTGTTGAAGTTGTAAGTAATATGTGGAATTTATTGAATATTTACCAAGCTGGTTGAGATATTTAAGTCATATTTGGTACACGTTATAACGGCATGGGTTAGCATAAATCCTGTTAATATCAAACACCTTGAACAACCAGTGGCGTAGAAGTGGGTAATTAGTATAATTGTTTTTAGAAAAAAAATGAACCACCTTGTATAGCAATAAAATGTATTCAATTTCTTATGTAAATTTTAATTGTAAACAAAAACGTTCTCTTAGCATTTTTTTATGTGTCATGGTTTCATAGCAAATTTGATTTTTTCGTATTATTTCGGGGTACTTCTGAAAAATTAACTTAAAACTTCGCTCCATAAGTAACACTCAAAGCAGAAAAAATGTGTTCCTTCTTTTAAATACAGTAACTTTTCCCGATAAACTTACCCATCCAAGGTTTTACTTTTCAAGATACAGAGCGTAACATTAATTGTATCTTCCTTAAATGTATAAGACCCTGTATCTTCAAAAGTATAGCCTTAAATAGGTAAGTTTATTGGAAAAAGTTACTTTATTTCAAGTAGCAAACACATTATTTCCACTTTAAGTGATACTTATGGAGCAAATTTTTTAGATAATTTTTCAGAAATACCCCGAAATAATGCAAAAAATCAAATTTGCCACGAAACCATGACACATACACAAAATTACCAAGAGGGCATTTTTGTTTAAAATGAAAATTTACATAAGAAACTGAATACATTAAACAATTATACTAATTACCTACTTCTACGCCCACTGGTTATTCAAGGTGTTTCATATTAACAGGTTTTAAGCTAACCCATGCCGTTATAACGTGTAACAAATATGTGCGGTTATTTTTTATTTTATTTTTTAATAGGCAATTTACATTCCGGCTACTAATAAGTTACTGATTTGTTGTTAATATATCCTTTATTTCTGGCTAATACATTGACTTAATATTTTATTCAGAGTAAATAGAAAAACATGCTACGGAAACTTTTATTGAACTTGTTGCGGATAATAGGAAAATATATAAAATTTGCTGTTGCTGCTGGAGAAGCTTGTTATAGTTAATAGATTTACCTATCTTATGTACCTAACGTACAATATATTTTTTTACAGCCGACACTCTTTGGTTTGATACTTTTCACAACAATCAACACAAGTTGTTTCCACAGCAACGAGAAAGCAAAGCCGTCTACCATAATTAGGGACAGGAGAAGAGAATAACAGGGATACGGAAAGCTTTTTACCTTTTTCCGGCCTAGGCCGGGAAACGTTAATTTATCGGGGGAAAATTCTCTAGAAAGAGTGTATTTTCTGGCCGGTCGGTTGAAAAAAAATATATTGTAGTACATTACTCGATCGACTCGCAGAACGACAACTATCACAGGTTGACTAGCAACTGAAAAAGTTACTTTATTTCAAGTAGCAAACACATTATTTCCACTTTAAGTGATACTTATGGAGCAAATTTTTTAGATAATTTTTCAGAAATACCCCGAAATAATGCAAAAATCAAATTTGCCACGAAACCATGACACATACACAAAATTACCAAGAGGGCATTTTTGTTTAAAATGAAAATTTACATAAGAAATTGAATACATTTTATAGCTCTTTTTTTCTAAAAACAATTATACTAATTACCTACTTCTAGGCCCACTGGTTATTCAAGGTGTTTCATATTAACAGGTTTTAAGCTAACCCATGCCGTTATAACGTGTAACAAATATGAGTAAAATATCTCAACTAGTTTGTTAAATATTCAATAAAGACCACATGTTTCTTAAAACTTTAACCCCCTGTAACTTTTTAATAAGGCCTTAAAATGATATAGTTTATAAAGGAAAGTGCGGTTATTTTTTGGTTTTCTATCACCTGTTAAAGTGTCGCAGAATAAAACTGAATCACCCTGTATAATATTGTTGTAATTATGTTTATTTTTTATTGATCGCCCTATATATATATATGTCCACAGAAAAGATGTTGAATAGAAAAAAACTTCTTATTTTTCATTTTATCCAAAAAGTTACTCTTGATAAAGAGTTTTGCTGGTTCTTAAAGTAAGATTGGGCTAGAAAAATTTAACATTTCATGTACGTTCAAAAAATTGAAAAAAAGTAAAATGGTAGAAGAGTAAAGTGCACTTATTTGTGAAGATGTGGAAATAAGTTACTAGGAAAAGGTGTTCAAAAGTAAAAGGCAGTCTCTAATACCAATGTTTGAAAAAATTGGTCTACTTTGATTTATTTGTAATCTTTACAATTACCTAATATTAATTAAATTATTCCAAATTAACAATCCACAAGTTTTGAATACATTATTTACTCAAACATACTGCTACCATATCCAGCACATATTTTCGAACGACAAAGAAATTCAGATAACCTTCTTCTAATCCCATTTAAAGATACGGATTCTCTAACCTTGTCCTTTAATATCAAAGTAGGCCGATTCTTTCGATAGTTGGCACCACGAACTATCTTTTAATTTCTAACTTTTCCCAATAACTTCTTTCTCCATCTTCACAAATAAAGGACGTTTACTCTTGTTAGATATGTTAAATTTTTCTATCCCAATCTTACTTTTTATCAAGGGTAACTTTTTTCGATAAAATGAAAAATAAGAAAGTTTTTCCTCTTCAACACCTTTTCTGTGGACATACTGTATATGTCATAGTAGTTTATATACAGAGATTTTTATTGTTATGGCATATTTTCAATATATATTATATATTATAGATATATTTTGGGTCATTTTTTACGACCTTTTTTTTACAGGATATTAACGTCACTCTACCCTGGTCTTTTTGTCATAATTACAACGTTAATTTAACGTGATTTTAATAACGTCATGGCGGTGATTTTATAACGGTACTTTGACGTAAAAAAAGTTTGTTGGTTAGCTGGGATTTGTCTCGTTGGTTTATTAAAAATATGAAAATAAATTAATTTAATAAATTAATAAATTAAATTGTTTTTTTTACCATTCTTGTATCGCAGGTAAAATAAAATTGCGATTAAAAATATTGTAATGCTGTTCATTGTCTTTGGAAAAAAATTGAATGTGCCCCCCCCCCTGTTTCTGAAGTCACGCGACGTTACTGGTTCATAGAGTTTTTTGTCTCGTTTCCTGTTGTCACTGGCCTTGTATCTAATCAGACGTCCTGCAATTTTGTACAAAATATTTTTTAACCCTGGCCAATTATAGATGGCGCTATCCAGTTTTGTCTTAAAAAATTCCTACTATAGTTTTGTGATTTTCGGGTGTCTTTTTTAATAACAGTAGCCCATGGAATTGGATTATTTAAAAAATATATAACCAAAAATGTAGAGCTCTTCGAGTGTACCTACAGTATCTACTAGGTTAATAGGTTTTTGAAAATCTGCTCATCTTTCGAAAAATATGGAATTATCTCGACTCAGAAGTGGAACACACTATATACATTATCTACCTACATACTCGTATAATACACATTTTTATTTGGTAATTTTTGTTTCAGCTATATCCGGAGGGTCTTTTGCATTCCCAGTTGAATAGTACTCATTAATTTCATAATAATTATTGTTAATCTACGGATCATTAAGGTAAACAATAACGCCATCTCATTATATATTTAGAGGCCGATAATCCGGGAGTTTCACTCAAGACAGTACAATAAGTATCTATATAAGTTTCGCTCAAGACAGTGCAATATCTATAAAATCTCTCAAAATTTTTCAAAATTAAGCTTATTACTCCTGATATTTTTATATAAATACCTTCTTAGACTTAAAAAAAGAGTAAGAGGGATGCTTTTGTGGCAAAAGATAATTCATTAAAAAAATGCACTCCAACTGGGATTCGGTATTGCACAAAATGCCATAAAAACATCCCTGCCTCTTCACCTAATATTTATATCTTCAGTTCAGACCATCAACCTCAAAGTCTCACAAAAGCTTCAATGAATATAAAATATTCAATGAAACTTATTTTAGATATAGATAACCAACATGCAGATACAGAAAAGAAAAATATGAGGACAACTTAGCCACAAAAATAGATATCAATTTATTTACATTAAAACCCCTAAACCGGGTTTGCCCCGAAATGCCCCGTAACAATTACCTAAAATACAAATTTTCTCTGTACCTACCCGTAACAGACGCAACAAATATAAAGTGGGCATGTTTCTTTTTAATTAAAATTTACACTAAAAACAATCTTAATGGTGATTCAATTATTTATCTACAATAAATACTAATTACCTACCCATTTCTCCGCTACTGGTGGCTTAAGATGTTTGATATTAACACGTTTTATGTAAACCCATGCACATATGTGATATTATACCTACTAAGAATTGCTTAAATACCTCCAATGGTTTCGTAAATAGGTATTCGGTAAAATATATATACTATATAAATCTATATACATATATCTAAAATCTATATTAAATATTTTACAATTTCGAGGACAAGGTTTTTGTTTATTAAAAACTGAATCACCCTGCGAATATGGCCCTAACACCGCAACAACTAAAGATTCTAACAGGTAACTACGAATGCGCCTGCATCTTAGTAATTATTGAAGAGCTTGGCTTGGCTTTGCGCTATCCCGACGCATTCACCAATTATTTAAAAAGTTTGTATCAGTTTAGCACTGTATCTGGGAATATCACATCAAACAAGTTATTTGACATTAAACAAACAGAGAACTATCTATTAACCATTAATAACAATCTATTGATCTCAGCAAAATATCTGCTTTGAAGAGGCCTCAATTAGATAACCTAAAAACACTTTGCTAAATAAAGCTTATTTGCAATTAATAGGCAATTTATATTCCAGCTACTAATAAGTTACTGATTTGTTGTTAATATATCCCTTATTTCTGGCTAATACATTGACTTAATTTATGGGGGGAAAATTCTCTGGAAAGAGTGTATTTTCTGGCCGGTCGGTTGAAAAAAAATATATTGTAGTACATTACTCGATCGACTCGCAGAACGACAACTATCACAGGTTGACTAGCAACTGAAAACTGAATGGTAACGCACGGAAGCAATGCATAAGAAATACCCAACACCAGAAAACGCATGCGCAAAACCAAGAAGTAAATAAACTACCTATTTGTACCAGGAAGGTTCATATTTGTGGTTAATAGGGCTTGTTTTGTTACAAATAGTTTCCCTATTTGCGGGAAGTAGAATATCTTAGCAAAGCTTATGTTTTTGTAATAAATATAAATTTTGCAATAGTAAATAGGTTCATTTATTTTTTTATTTGCCTCAAATAGATATCTGATTGTAACAACAAAATGATCTTAGCAAGATAATTTTTGCTGGCACTTCGACTTTCTGTAGTAAACAGAAGACTTTTAACAACAAATAGATTTTTCTTAGCAAAATACTTTATTTGGTCCATTTTCCTCAGTGAAGATGAACAAGCGCCGCCACTTTGATGGCAATCGGACCGAGGTCTATCCCAGATTGGGTAGGTACCTATGTGTAGTAATTTCGGCAAAAAACCGCAAACGGTGTCATACTAAGTCGAATCGTGAAGCTGCTTCCGTTTCCGAGACATGAATAGCGTTTTTATTTAAAATTCAAGATTATTAAAAATTTGTTTTTGCTATACCAAATGATGTAATTTAATTAATAATTAATTTTGAAATGAAAAGACAAGTATAAAATTATTTATTTAAATTGTAAAATGGGTATTATAATCTCTGTATGTCATTGTACTTAGTAGCCATACCAGGCCTCAGGCTAAATAAAACATTTTAGTACTAATAACCCAGGTAGCAAGGCCACGTATTTGAGACGTCTATATTATGTAATTTTTTGGACGTAAGTGACCAAACTGGACGAAATTTTGGACGTACACTGAACGTATGTGGTACGTGGAAATGTCACAGCCCGTAGACGTCACTATATCGGCGTCTTCTGGACGTCCCTACAACGGCGTCTTCTGGACGTTTCTACAGGGTGTCCCAATAAGGACTCCCGTCGCCGATATCTCCGGAACAAAAAGAGATATTTTAATTATGCAAACGCCGTTCGCTAGGACGTGAAGAGGGCTTTATTCGCAACTGCTAAGCGTTCATTTTGACATTGGCGTATAGATGGCGCTGCGGTGCAAAGAAACTTTTCGATCCTAGAAACGTTGGAACGTAGCGCATCTGAAAGACTGGGAAATTTGGAGAAACTTTTGTTCTACGGACAATTTTCCTATTGTTACTAGTTTCTGAGATAACTGCTCTACAATGTCATTTACAAAAAATGAGCTAACTCGCTTAAAAAGGAAAGGAAAGGAAAAAGTTATTAAAAATATCTTTGTAATGCACTAAGACGAAGAAAATAGCGGCACGTGTCAAATTATTACACATCCGGTTTGACCGGAAGTACCGGAAGTGACCCATTTTTCAGTTCAAAATGAACATACTGTACAATTTTCCCTCAATAACCAAACTCGATTGCATACAATTCTCTCGACGTCTTCTATTTCCTTCTTTTATTCGGGAAAGCTAGGCCAGAATAGAATCAGCCCATGAGAAACTTAAGTAGTAGTAAGTAAGTAGACTATGCAGCCCCTGTGGTGCAGAACATTGTCAAAAGTTAATGCGAAAAGTGCAAACAATTTCAGGTTATTTTAGATATGAGCAAACTCATGGAAACAATTTACAGAAGTGGGTAGGGGAGAGTGGGGCAAATTGACGATAGTAAGAAAAAACCCTCCTAAAATTGAAAAATATAACTTATTGGTAACTTTATTTTGCTCAAACATTGTCGCAGACATTAAGTTTTCATAATTATAAAAAATTTAACAAAAAAAAGAATGTAGCTCACGTTATAAAAAAATAAACAAAATCTTGCAAATTCTTCAATTTGCCCCACCTATGGGGCAAGTTGACGATCCTATTGGGGCAAGTTGACGTGTATCAACATAAGTCACACAAAAACACACCATGTCCTTCATAACTTGTGCATGCTTCGTGCCACCATGAGTCGCACCTGGAGCACTGGATCCAATCTTCGGAAGGAGGGTCACTGTAAGTTTCACTACATCCTGGACATAATATATTTTCATGTATTTTTGTATTTATTAAAGCCTTAGTCTGTTCAAAAACAACTTTTTTGACAGACTCAACCTCTAAAGTTCTTCCAGATTTTTGAACTTTTTCTTTCTCTTTTTCCTCAATTTCAATTTTATTGGGAGTAGACGTTATGACTTTGGCTTTTTGTCGCTTTCTATTATTTCCATTATTTGGGCGGTTAATTTTTGGTAAAGGTCTAATTTCAGTAATTGCCTTTGAAGTTGAAGGCTGCGGAAATTCTGTAAGATTTTCAAAAGTACCTTTTGATGTAGATGGTTCTGTTGAAAGCATAAGCGCACCACCCCCGCTGGAAGTTGTCGGAAATGCCTGAGGTCTTGGTTGCTCTTCTTCATTTTTCTTAAGAAGGTTGCTTAAAGGCTGATTATCTTGGTCATCAAATTCATCAGATCTTATTTGACGATGGAGCACATTTTGTGGAGTTTCTGGAAGGAATGGACGCTCACTTGTAGAGGCGGGAACAAAATCACAATCATCAAAGATTGTTGGGTTAAAAGGTTCTATTCCACATTTCTTAAAACTTTTAACTGCCGTTCCAACTGTAGCTGCCTTCATATAAGCCTCTCCAAAAAGCTTCACTATTTCCTTATCAGAAATAGTCTTACCAGGATTGTTCACTAAAAAGTTATCACAGGCTTGATTGTAGAAAGTTTTCACAGGACCAAAAAAACCCACATCTAAGGGTTGCAACCTGTGCGTTGTATGTGGTGGTAGTCCAACCATAACAATGCTGTTATCTCGACATAAGTTTATTGCTGCCAAAGAACAGTGGGATGAGTGGTTGTCCACTATCAACAAAACAGGAGTTTCTTTTGATGGATGAGTATACTTAATAAAATGCTTTAAATAGATAACAAATGTTTCCGTATTCATCCACCCTGTTTGTTGTGCGATACCATCACTATTTGGTGGACTACCCGCCAATAACTCGGGGCGCATCCTTACCCGAGGGAATATAAAAAACGGTGGAACGAAAGAACCTTGCGCATTCATTGAGCATACCACTGTAGTGTTCTTTCCCCGTTCGCCACTGGCAACTTTAGCGACCCTTATATTTCCTGTTGTTGTTAAAACTTTTGGTTGGTTTGTTGGGACCGTGGAAACTCCAGATTCATCAGCATTGTAAACTCGATCGGGTGGAAAATTGTAGGTTACTTTAAGATCTCTAAGTATGTTGAAAACAACTTCTATTTTATTAAAACCCATCAAACGCCCTAGAGACGTAGATTCAGGCTTCCTCAAACTTATTTTATTACGTTTCATAGATGAAATTAACCAGTCTTTTCCGGCCATGCATTTTACAGCATTAAATTGATGTGGGATATTATTACCTTCTGCATATTGAAAAGCCAATTTTCTGCACTCGACTGAAGTTAGGCCAAAAGCTCTATCATTTAAATCCTTGAGATACTTTGCGAATTCAGACTCTTGTTGTCGGTTGAATGTCACCTTAAATCTGCCATCACTAGTCGGCAAAGACACATTTTGCGTTAGTTTTTTTACATATCTTCGTACAGTGGGTTCAGGGATTTCGAAAACAATACTGGCATTATTTACTGACATGTTCTCATGACGCACAGCATGGAGAGCCGCCGTTATATGATCTTCTGACCAAGATCGTCTCTCTGTCTTCTTTTTATATGTTCTCACCATCTATAAATTCAAAAAATGCGAATGATAGCCTAACATTGTCTAATGCTGAACTGGTGGGGCAAAATGACTAACGAAGGGGCAACTTGACGAAGCTCGTCATTTTGCCCCCGTCAATTTGCCCCAATCATAACCTTAAAATATTTTTTGCAATATTACGAAAACAAAATATGCCAGTATTAAAATACTGAATCCTAAATATGTCCATTGCAAACACTAACTTGTTTTTATAGTTAGAACAAATCACTTACCTTATGTCTCGGTAAAATCTGTTATTTTCTAGAGCACGAATCTTCTAACGACGCACGTTGTTTAGGTTTCTGAAACGCATTAGCTCCCGATTGAGTAGTAGCGGCATCTTCTCGCGTATATTGCAACTAAGCACCCAGTGTGTTTTAATATCACTACAGGCGTAATTCTACAAATACAGGAATCTTTAGAATTGGTTGTTCGTCATTTTGCCCCGTACGTCATTTTGCCCCACTCTCCCCTATAGCCAAGTGGGTAAAGGCGCGTACCTAAGAAAAATTCATTTATTTCATCGTAGGTTCAAATCCCACACAATATTTTTCTTTTTTAATTATCAACGAAAATTCAGATTTTAATTTTTATTTTTATTGTATACTATGATCTAATGTCATAATAGTAAACAATACAATCTGCATTTTTGTTGGCAAAAATAATAATCATCGCTTTTTTATGCAAACGGAAAATTGAATTGCACACTCCTCTGCACGCGAGGGGCGCTTAAAATTCGCTTCTTTGGCACATTCATGGCATTTGTATTATTCTTATATAATATTGCATCCATTTGAAAAACTTTCATCCTCCAAATTGTGCCATTGTTGAGGCACTATTTAATTTGAATAAAGATGTAGAGACTAATTATTGTTTAGGATGGAAGGTAGAAAAAATACAGAAAATTGATCAGCTGTTATTAACATTAATGAAGCTACGATTAAATAAGCCTCACCTATATTTAGCACAGAGATTTGCAGTCTCACAAGTTTCAGGTTTTTTTATATGGGGATTGTCAAAAAATTATTAAAAAAAAACAAGACTTTTATCACGGAATGTTGGTAATGACTATACAGGGAGTAGCAAAAAATGGTCAGTTCTTATTTCCATCTTCCGGTTTGACTGGAAGTGAGTATTAATTTGACAGTTAAGGTTTTTTTTAAATCTGGACATTTCAAAAATTTTACGAAAAATTTCTTGAACAGTTTTCGATTTTTATTTTGTCGCAAAAAATCCAAAAGGAACAATCTGATTCTTTTTGTGTAGATCAATCTTAACAGATATTTTTGAGGGACTCGTAAGAGATGTACGAGTATAGAGTATAAGTACTGATTTTTTTTGGTGTAAATCAATGTCAGTCTCAAATATATGTTTAGAGGACACGTACGGGATGTAGGACTAGGTATAGAAAAAAAATGTAGGGGTGCCGCAAAAATTCAAGAAAAAAATCTTATTTTTTGTGTCAATCAATCTCAATCTCAAAGATGTTTTTGAGGGAGGCATGGGGGATGTAGTAATATAGAAAAAAAACTGTAGGAGGTGCCGTTACAAACGACATTGGCGTCACAAAAAATCCCAAAAATCTTATTGTTGTGTAAATCAATCTTTATCTCAAAGAAATTTTTTTAAGACGCATAGGGGATGTAGTAATATAGAAAAAAAACTGTAGGGCGACAAACAACAGTGACGTCGCAAAAAAAATCCTAAAGAAAACTTTTTTGTGTAAATCAATCTCACTTTGAAATATATTTTGTGGCGACGCGTAGGGATTTCGTGGTAAACGACAGTGGCGTCACAAAAAAATGTAGAGAAATTATGTTTTTTTTTGTAAATTAATCTGAACCTCAAAAATATTTGTGGGGAAACTCGTAGGGGATGTAGGAGTATCGAAAAAAACCTGTATGGGTGCCGTAACAAACGACGATAGCTCAAAGAAGAAAATTCTGTAACTGTTGTGCAAATCTATCCCAAAGATTTGTGGGAGACAGGTAGGGGAGTATAGAAAAAACTTGTAGGGGTGCTGTTACAAGCGACAGTGGCATCGCAAAAAAAAATCCGCGTAGGCGTTTATAAGCCTGCCGCGGTTTCAGCGCGACGACAACTTGGCTCCGAGGTCGGTACTTGTTTGTTATGTTCCTTAAATTTGACAAGCTTACATGGCATACATTCATAGATTTTATTAAGAAAAGCCAGTCTAAAAAGCGAGCAAGAGTATTTTGGTAACTTTTGAATTGAAATAAAGTCCATGGCTTGTTTTAGTGTAAGTATAGGAAGCATCATTTTTTTAGTTTCTCCTTATAGTGGACCATTGGTTCGCTTTGGGGCTATAAATAATTTATTTTATTTTCATTCTGCATACCAGGGGTGGATGGGACCACCGGGACACCGGGCAAATGCCCGGTGGGCCGGTCATTCGAAGGGCCGGAAGGCCGCAAGCTCGAAGGCTCATCGGCCATCGCACCGTCGCATCTTAAACTTTAAGACAGTCTTAACTACTTGATAAAACAAAAGGCAATCATTGTTACAATAATCGTTGAAAGTAGGTAGTTCATTTAAGATAGGACGGTGCAACTGGCCATAATTAATTATTTTTGTTTTGTTATTTTTTGTTTTATTATTTCTTTACGTGTTTTACGGAAACGTAGAAGGGCCGCACTGCATTATTTTATTTTTATTGAACTCAAAATTTCGACTTTTAAAGTCGCAGTCCGACTTTGAAGTCGAAATTCCGATTTTGAACTCAAAATTTTGACTTTGAACTTCGGCTTTGAAAGTCAGAAGTTCATAAAGTCGAAACTTCGAGTGCAAAGTCGTAATTTCGAGTCCAAAGTCGGATTTCGAATTTCAATGTCGAAATTTCGAGTTGAAAGTCGGAATTTTGACTTCAAAGTTGGCCTTCGACTTTAAAAGTCGGAATTTCGAATTCAATAAAAATAGAATAATGAGGTGGCCCTTCTAGGCTTCCGAATGTTTTGTTATTTTTATATCTTTATATTTAGAGAAAAAAGTTTTATTTATTTTACGAGAGTTATGATTTTATTTATATTTTCATAAAACATGTATATTTTGTTTTATTAAAAAAATTACATTATCTACACTGTTTTTGTTTAATTGTTATTATAATAATCTAAAGCCAAATGAGATGTTTAGAGGCCGCTTGGGAGACAAATGCCCGGGCTGGTTAGGTAAAGCCCATCCGCCCCTGCTGCATACGGTACAAATACTCTTCCAAACTGTAATATCCAGAATTCTAGCTTCTTCAACTGGTCTGCGCATACGATTTTCTTCATGAGCATGGAAATTTCATGTTACACAAACAAATATACGCATAAAAACTCTGTTAATATGATAAAACTGCGAAATATTGAACGCAAAGAGAATTCGTGACCGTAAAAAGGACGGAAATGGTACTAAAGCTGGATATTTAAAATATGGGACATTCAAAACGTCAGAAACTGACATGCCTCTAACCACAGAATAGCCCTGTTATAACCTATAATAAGTCGCCATTTTTTTCGTCGAGTAGCGCCACCCCAGTCCGCAAACAACAATGAAATGATCGGTCCAGTCTATATCGGAACGCGTTGAACTCGGAGTGTGTGGTCCGGTGCTGTGCGTGCTCCCTGGAGGAATGGAACGAAAATATTTCATCTTATTGTACAACTTTCTACGATTTGGAAGGCGTCGAAGGAGAAGGGGAATTGTGGTTCAAAATGTGAAATGAGATAGAGGAAACGCCAGAAATCATCGAGATTTTAAAAAAGAGCGAATTGTTTTTCCGACTATTCGGAAAGCGCTAGTGATACTGCTTTCACAGCCCTGCACAACTAAGTATGTAGAGCGTTCATTTAGCTCCCTTCGTCGAATTTTAAACATGGTTAAGAAGCACTATTGATGAAAATACGTTAAACGGGTTAGCTATGCTAAGCATTCACCGTCAATGGGTTTTCGCAAACAAGGAGCAATTAGTGGAAGATATAATTAAAAAATTTAGAAGTAATTCTCGTAAAACTATTGTTCAAAAATTAATATTGTTGTTTTTTAGTAAACGGCTTTAATCCTTTTATAGTTATTCTAGATTTTATGCCCATCCCCCTCCATTCCCTATGAACGAGGTTTAATTCAGATGGCTGCCCCACCTTGTGTTTTGAGCTGGATACGCCCATGAGTGTAAACAGAAAAGTTTCGCTTGAGATTTTTATGTGATATGTGAAATCAAACAAAGAAGACACTGCGACAAAATTGCTGTATTCTTGTAAGAAATATAATTACTTAAAAAGAGAAAAAGACAGCAAGTGATGTTTACATATTTATATACCGATATTATACATACCGGGAATAACGGTCATCGAATAAAAGTCACCCTGTATATATTCTGCTTGTTCTTAAAGTATAACGTTGATATAGAAAATTGAAGAAACAATAATTAGTATAAGACTAAGTTGCCTCTATATTTGTGGAGGTATTGGAGTTATGAAGAAAATTAGTTCATCGTGGTAAGGTACTTATAATATAGGTGTACACAAATTGAAACATGAAATAGAGATTTTATTCTTCCATATTGCTGGCGCTTACCAACAAACTTCTTTCTTTTATATTTAATTTCGGCCATTATTTATACCACCGACAATAATATTAACAGAGACGCATACAGACTTTTTACAGCCGAAAACCAGAATATGAAAATAATCTATTATTACTTATTATTTGTTTTCAATCTAGCAGGAGCATGGAGCATGTTTTAGCCAGGACTTGATTGCACCTTAAATGCCTTTTTCTGGTGCTGTTGGGCTGTTGATACGTGTATAGCTTCTAAAAAGCAAAATTAATATATTTTAGTTCCGAACTTAGCAAGTTTTTAACTTACTTGTGATATACTGCTTGAATATTAAATTGCAGAATGCCTATTTTCTGATCGTTATCCTTAAAAGTTAAAACCACATGCAAGACTGTCTGTTATAATATGTTTCAGAATTCTAAAGTTTTCGAAGGAATATATCACGTCCACCCAAGTTTGAAATACTTCCGGCCTAAAATTATTCAATGATTTACAAAGATGGAAACTGCAAAGGTGAGAGATCATTTTTAAAAATAACCAAAGCAACCACAAAAGGAATAAAGCTAACCTAGGACTTTCAAAATGAGCAGTAAAATGACCTTCAATATTTACACCTCAGACAAATAATAAACACAGACTAATAATAATAAAAAAATGAACCTAAAACAAAACAATCCAATGATTGCACAGTTGCCAAACTTCTTCTTAAATTTATCTTGTACTTACGAAATAAATGTATAACCAACATTAAAAAACATCAATTTGGGACAATTAGTTCATATCTACAATTTACATATAGTAAAAATTTGGACAGTTATCATTTAACAATAAATTGTACTGATTTTGTAAATTTACTGATCCTGCTTGGTCTATAAATAATATCCTTAATAAATTGCTCATTCTGGCTAACGTGGCAACTTTGCACGAGCTCTTTGTGATCGATGCGCATTTGCTTTATCATGTCCCAATTATGAAGGGTGGCATGTGAGGAAGCAGGTTGTAAGTCGTGGTCGGAGGTTAACTTACCGTTTGCTCTATTTTGTCCTCTCCTATTAAATATTCCTCTAACTTGTTTAAATCTTCATTCGTGTTCAGTGGAAACTCTATGGGAATTGTAGTATCTGGTACACCAAACTTAACATTTGGTCGATTTTCGCTTAGTATAGCCAGCATTGTTTCATTCTGTTCTTTAATAGTGGCCAAATATTCGAACAATTACTTCTGAAATTTTTCGAGTACACGAATTTTCTTAAAAAAATCGTGTACTCGTAAACTTTTCTTAAAACATTCGTGTTAGAGAAAAATTTCCGGATATTAATTCAAGAACGTGGGGGATTCGGTAAGAAAATTCCATACCTACACGTAAATTAAACGAAATTATTATCAAAATTTTTGTTGAGTATATGTTACAATGTCACATTATAATAATGACATCTGTTAAAAAATTTCCGCTGTAATCACCTCCTGCTGCCCTAGAGAAAGTAAGAATATTTCTGGAAATTTTTTTAGTTGCCATGACAACGAAGCAAAAAACGAGCCTCAGATTGGTCACACTCTCAAAAAGGTAATCTTCAAGCAAGAATATATGTATTGAATCAAGCGCATCATTGTTTTCATATGCCACAAATATATACAGTGTGTCCCCAGATGGGGTACCGCACTCTTGTAAAGTTTCTTATATTTAATTTTCGAGAAAAAGTCATTCTTGATAAAAAGTTTTGCTTGTTCTTGAAATAAGATTGGCATGCAGAAAGTTAACATTACTTGTACTGGGTGACCAGAAAATTGAAAAAACGTTAATTAACATAAGAGTAAACTGCCTCTAGTGTAGAGATACTGAAAAAAGTTATAAAGAAAATTTGTTCAGCGTGTTAAGTTACCTACTTAGGTGACAAAATTTCAAAGTGTAAGGCCTACTTTGATTTTTTATTTTTTTTTCTTGTTTTTCTTCGATTAAATGTTTTTCTGTAAATAGTATGACAAAACTGTATTAACAAAAGTTACTCAGAGTAGGAAACTATGTACGATGAAAAAATTTTGACAATCCTAGGGCCTACTTTGAGTTTCTTCCAATATTTTCCAAAATACAAAGTAGGCCTAGAATTGTTAAATTTTGTCATCAGGCGCAGTCTTCCATTCTGGGTAAGTTTTGTTAATACAGTTTTGTCATACTATATACAGAAACCCATTTACTCAAAGAAAAACGAGAAAAAATCAAAAAGTCAAAGTAGGCCTAACTCTTTGAAATTTTGTACACGTAAGTAACTTACGACGCTGAACAAATTTTCTTTATAACTTTTTTCACAATCTTTACAAATAGAGGCAGTTTACTCTTAAGATAATTAACGTTTTTTTCAATTTTCCGGTCACCCAGTGTAAGTAATATTAACTTCTTGCATGCCAATCTTATTTTAAGAAAAAGTAAAACTTTTTATAAAGAATGACTTTTTTCGAAAAATCAAATATAAGAAACTTTACAAGAGTACGGTACCTCATCTGGGGACACACTGTATTTACTTAACTGAAAACTGCAGATAATTTTGAAAGCACGTTGATGAAAGTCTCTAGTCAAGACATAACTGACTTCCATTAAACAGAATATGATACTTCACTCAAAATACACCTATTTTGAGTATTAAGAACATGGTTTCTTCGGTCTAAAATAATTGAAGCATTCGACCAAGTAAATAAAATATTTGCGCGAGTCCACCATATTTTTAGTTTGAGACCAATTTGTATTAGCTCAATAATATATTTATTCTTTTTCTAAAAAAATAATACTTGTCTGAAAATTATCGATTTCTTGGGTCAAATTTAAGTATTAAATCAATAAATTAGATTTTCTTGTTTAAAGAATATTATAGTATTAGATTAAGAACATTATGCTTTACGTCTAAACAAAATAATTATACTTACCTTAAGATGACTCATTTTTCAAGTTTTCAAACAAATTTGGTACATGATAATTGTAATTCTGAAAAATCAGGTAAGCCTTGGAAACTTTGAAAAAAATTTCTTTTCTCTTCAGTATGATATTGTCTATATTAGAGTAAAATGGAAAGTTGTCAAGAATTAAAAATTATGCTTCTTTGACAAACTTTGAAACAATTTATGTACCTACTATGATTTTGTCCATGGTTTTGACCATCTAAACAATATGCCAATAATTTTTAAATTCTGCACCTCTAGGTGTACACGTGATCTAACGAAGAAAAAATTATGTAACAAATTAGTTTCAAAAACAAAACAAGTAAATTCCAAACTCAATTGTTGTTTTTTCTTTAAAAGGGTCGTTTCACACAATGTATCTAATGAATTCTGGAATATCAGACCGTTAAAAATAGCAGGTGACTTAGAAATTTAACTCTTTTTTTTATTTTAAAACTCGAATGGAAGAAAAATAAATTTTAAGAATAGAGTAACCCAATGGGTATTTTCTTATAGTAAAAAAATAGTGTTAAATTATTTGTATAGTGTTATATTTATATTATACAATATATTATTTATATGTATAACTGATAACCCTATTAGGCACCAATATCGGGAACCATTTTTATTCAGCACTGAATTCTTTAAAAAAAATTCTCGCACTATTTTTGCGTTACGGAGCCACCTTTTTAAACCCATTGATTAGACTATACCTACCACTTTGTAAAATAACTAGGTTTATGCTCTATATAAACCGAGACCTATTAATGCGTTTTATCTAGTCGTTATAATAGGACTAGTGTGTAAGATGGTAGGAAATTTAAAACAAAACTACAAATGATTTAGATTTATTTTTTGAAAAAAAAAGTTAAATGACAAAAATAAAATATAATACATTAATATGTTTTAAAAAAGAAAATATTTCTCTGCACCAATAATCTACGTAAAAACTAAAAACATATTTTTACCAAAACTAAAAATATTCACAAACAAAAAGTTATAGCACGTCCAAGAAATTTGACAAAACGATAATCGTCGTGCAACTTCCAAACGAATATCAATGCGTTAACTACTTTTTGTCTATATCTTTGGGAAACAGAAGAAACCCCCCAATGTGTCCAATATCGGATACCCGGTACGTAATTTTTAAGGGAATGCTGTCCAGTGTGCAGAACGCCAGGGGCGAGCTGACCCGGCAGCAGAGGTCTGCCACAGGCCGCACTTCCGTCGCGAAAAAATATTTTTTCAGAAAAAAGCTAGTAAGTCTCTACATTACATGCATTCGCCCTCAAAAAGAATATCGTCAGCAATGCAACAACACCATATTGATATGAACCCGTAACCCGTCGGCGGCGTCGGTCGGCCGTCGGCAGTCGGCACTACCTCTATTCTGGTCTTTGTTCTGTGGCAACTGCGCGGCGCGGCGTGACGTTGGTAGGCCACAAATTTCGTAGGGGATATCGACGCTTCAGACCTGTATAGTGAGCTAAAAAATTTGAATATCTTTCTTCCATCAGAATATACTGCAAATCCAAGAACTATTTTAGAGTACCTGTTCAAAAATTTTCTCACGAATAGTTTTCCGAATACTGTTGTGCTTGCCAGTTGCCGTAGCATCCGCGGAGAGATCATTTTCCAAATTAAAAATTATAAAAAAAACTATCTAAGGTCTTTTATGAGCCAGGAGAGATTAACCGATTTAGCAATAATTTCCATTGAAAGTATCCTATACTTGATACAATAAATATCAGCGATATAATATCAGAGTTTGCCAGTGTTAAAGCCAGAAAAGTACCATTCGTTTAACTTGTATCTTGTGCCTCGTACCTAAGGGATAACCCCAATATTTTAGAAATATATTTTACTTTTTTGTTTCGTTTAGAAGAATAGTTATTTATGTACCAAGGGACTGAAGTTCAACTTTTTATGACTCATGTGGAATTTAGTTGCCGAGGCCTCTGGCCGAGGCAAATAAACCACATGAATCATAAAAAGAACTTCAGTGCCAAGGTACATATTACATTTTTTTTAAATCGAAAAAAAAAAATTATTAGACAAGAAAATAATCAAACGGGATTACCCATCCATGAACCAACTGCGCGCGGCGTTGCTTGACTTTGACGATCGCTCTACCTAGGTCAAGTATGACAAGACATGGCGCCTTCGAACAGAAAAATCAAACTGCTGATTATTGTGCAGCCTCCATAACAAATCTATTGATATTCGAACTTACTAAAATATTTATACTGAAAGATTGCGCTGCTATAGGTAACAATTTCGTAATGTGTACGAAAAGTTAAATGGGCCTTTATTGGCCGTGTTTTGAATATTTGGTCACTTATTTTGACGGGCGATGGCTCCGCGTCTGACGTTTGATGTTTACATCTCGCCAAGGCCTACTTATTGAAAAAATCGTACAATAATGGGCTACTTCAGTGCCGATTTCTGAGCTTTTAATAACGATTTTGGGACACTTCACTGCCGATTTCAAGAAAAATATTTTATTTATTTTTACAAGTACCTGTATTTTTCTTTTCCGATTTATTTTCAGTTGTAGGTAAGTATTGTTACTTTGTAAACCCAATTCTTTTTACATTTTTAGTTTCTTTTTCTTAGAAAATTATTTATTTAATTTTATGTATGCATTTGTATTTTGTTTAAAAAGGCTGTTTTTCTAGTGTAAGTGATGTTTTATGTTTTACTTGTAGTTTCTTTTCTATTTTAAAACATTTTTATTTTAAAGAAACACCTTGTTCCTTTCAGTATGAAAATTCTACCAGACCCAAAACATATTAATTACTCATTACAATAAGACTGATAGTGGCGTATGGGTATGCCTGTGGTATTTTATTGTTAAAAATATATATTTTTGAGAATACCTATTATTATTTTTGTTATACCTATCTAATAATTTTTGCAATTACCTCGTACAAGAGACGGAAAAGCCTAGAAATTCAAGATTTTTGAAGTTTTTATAACCTGAAAGAATTTTTTTATTATATTCTGCAGACGGGCGGCCAAATATCTAGGAACGCCACTGCAGAATGCAGAACAACGACCACTCGCATAATATGTCGAGACGTATGCACAACACAATCTTTATTATAAAGCCATTAATTAACAAGAAAAATTATATTATTAGCTACCTACACTACACCTATACCGGTAATATGATGGTTAATAACTAATTATTTATATAAAGTTATATAAGAAATATGCCTACCTTCGAAAATAGACCCCAAATTTTCCAACCCCCACTCTTACAGTTTTGAGTCCATGATTTTAGTTTTTGCACAACACTTCGAGCGCGGATGAAACGTGTGACAAGTCCAAACGCATCTGCAAAAAAATTGGCTCTTTCCTATCGCTGGCCCTCCCCCCTCCCTAAGAAATACCTACATTCCAAGAATATAGTGTTCTTGATTGAAGTGCACTATTCTTGAATATATATACTATCGAATCATTTTTTATGTTGGTTTTTATAACGTTCGTACATTTGCGGTGAAACAAACATTTTACTTGGATTATAGCAGACAAGATTACCGTTAACTTGAATAAAGAGGAAGAATTTTCATAATAATAACAACTACTCTTGACATAATATAACAAAGATTTGAACTCAAATATATTGAACAGTATTCATTTAAAGATTAAATGTTGTTTCAATTTACACCAATCATTATTTGATTTAAGAAATACGATTTTGTTGATTTCTAAATACATAGTAAAATTAAATTAGTACCACTTTTATTTTTGAATCAAATAATAGTTATTTTTAACTTTAAGAGGAGCGGACTACTTGCTTTATGAAACTGTTTGCATTTGGCTGTACGATATTTTTTTCATCGGAGCAATAATTTATTTCAGGTGAATAAATAGTTTTGAAAAAAACCATATTCTCAGCTTTTAAGATTACCTTTTTGAGAGTGCAGAAAGGTAGGTATGGAATTTTCGAAGAAATATCCGAAAATTATCCCTGATACATCACGCGGATATACAAAAGTGGGGATTTGAAATATCACAAAAATATTCTGGAGACATGTACCTACCTATTAAAATATATAAATTTTATCCAGAATATTCTACCAATGTCACATTGTGTGATATTGATGTGTGCTGCCCTCTGTCGACGTCAACATTTGCCTCTACCGTTTCGTGTTTCATATATGGTCATGCGGTCCAAGGCGGAGGTGTCGTTCGGTGTTTTGTGCAGCGCTTGGTGCGAGTTTTATTAATTGTTATGTTTTACAAAGGCGAAACGACGACTCAAAAGTGTTGTAGTGTGGCGTCGGCTGCTTTTTAGGTAAGTGAAATAATGCATCGGTTAAGTATAGCATTTTTTGCAAATTTAAACTGAAAACTTTCGTCCTGCGTAACAAACGCCTTCAGCCATTTGCTTTTCCGTTGACTTCGATTTCGTGGTGGAACCAATCGAGGAGGCTATGGTATACAACCGTAGGCTAAAGAGATAAGAAAAACAATCGGAAAATCTAAAAACTTCCAATAAAAGTAAAAACTATGTATTTTGATATTTTAAATAGCATAAGATATGTGCATGTCACTATGATGTATCAGAGATGTATCGGTCTATCGGCTTAGAATTTATCTTGTAGATTATTTTATTCGTTTAATAATAATAATGCTTTCTCCTATCATACTTCAAACTAGCATAGGAATCGGTAGGTAGGTAGCTACCCACTTTCCATAATGTGTTGGGTAAGTAGAGCACAGTAGTTTCAATTTCCTACTTAATAGAAATATTATGAAACTTTTTTGATTCCAACGTTTGGTGACAGTATTATTAGTAAACGCATTTAAGTATTTAGGTACATACTTGCTTACCTGTACTGATTTTTTGCATGATCGGAATTACTATTGATACCTACTTGAGTAGGTACCTAATCTATATATGTGGAGTTGGATATTTTTAAATAGTACAATGGAATTCTGTAAGGCCATTTTATTCCTTATAAACTTTCATGTTTCAAAAATAACTATCAAAAGTACTTACCCTATAGGTATAGGTATTATCAAATGCGTTATTATCAATATCTAAACAGTTGCAGGAAACCAATTAGGTACCAATTAGGTGCTGAATTGCTGGTTACCGATGTTTTTGTTTTTCAGATGTGCTTTTCTGAAACCATCGATTTTGGATTTCATTGAAAAAAATTTGGAAACCCGAGGGAAACCATTTCTGAATGGCTAAGGCAGACGAAACTAAGATAGCAACGGGGACGAGACAAAGTTTTAAATGATAACATATAGTAGGTACTAAGTAAGTTATTGAAGTACAGTATTTGTACAATACCTAATTATATTACAATATATTTATAATATATCCAAAATTTTGCTAATTTGAGTATTTACTGCCACTTTAAAATTTAATTTTAAAAGCTAACCTATACATATACATGGGTGTTTGGTAAATAGGTAATGGTTCTCCTATTAACGTATGCTTTTTTTGGCCCAAATCCTAAAATTCGTTCTGAATAACTACTAATCCTGATCATGGCCAACACAAACATATGGCCAACAAAATTTCATGATTAGGCATAAGAGAAGAAAATATTATTCTACTTTATGGATACCTACTAAATGGGCCAATAATAGAATTGTTTTGTAAAAACAATGAAAGTTTTGACTTTTACTACATTTTCTCATGTTTTGTTTAGCCTAAAAAATATACAGGTATAAGGTATTAAATTATTCTAAAAGACTATTAACATCCTGTAACTCAGACAATATATAAATCGTGGGCAAAAACGCTTATTTTTTGCGAGGAAACATGTTTGAATCACGTTTTAAAAAAGAAGTGATTTCTTATTTTCCTCGTTTAGAAACATACTTGCCTTTTTTTTATTGAATATACATACTCGTATTATACATACCTATACATACTTAGAAAAATTTTATTCTCTGGCGAAAATTAAGCACTTTTTATCAATAAACATAATGCTATGTTTTCTGAGTTACACAATTATTACAATTAAAAGCGAACATGTCGAATATGTGTTACATATATTTTTTAAACTAAACAAAATGTGAGAAAATATCATGAGTAATATAATAATTGTAGAAAATGGAATAGGCTTCCTAAAGTGCAGAATTATATGTATGTTCCTGGAAAAATCGTATAGATAGGCGCCGCGACATCGGTAGTATAAATTTACATCGTTTAACCAAAAATCTTCCATTTCACACAAAAAGCGGAATATTTTTTATCTGACTGTTTTCCTTAATAAGTCCAGGGCGCGAAATTGGGATCTTCCTATACACAGGAGAGAGATAACAGGTATGTATTGTATGTATTGTCCTATATGACATATAGGAGATGTAGTCTGGGATGTATGTGGTAATTAACTTTTAAAAATTCAACGAATCTTTATTTCTTCGAACAATGATCAGATTAACGTCTGACAGGAAAAACATGACATTATTATAATTATTTTAAACGCCGTGGCAACGACCCCTCACGACGCCTGTGATCCGTCGCTACAGCTACTCCCCCTCCAGAGACGTTCGCGGGAAGCAAACGGAACGAAACCTTCTTATCTGGACGTGTAGGTACAAAACTGGCAGCTGAAACCATTGACGTGGAAGCATGATCGGCAACTCGATTCGGGTCAGCGGCTTCAAGGTAGGCTGGTTTGAGGCCATCAGTGGAAACAGACTTCTCAACCCCATTGATCTTGATGATGTAGACCTTGTCGTTGAGTCTTCTTACTACCTCGTGCGGTCCTGTATATGGAGGCTCTAAAGGTTTTCGGATGGCATCGATGCGCTTGAAAACGTGCGTGCACGAGTGAAGGTCTTTGAAGACAAATGGTTTACTCGTGGAGTGGTTGGAAGTGGGCACGGGCTTGATGGAGTGAATGAGCTGGCGAAACTTGTTTAGGAAGTCGACTGG
This sequence comes from Pseudeuparius sepicola, assembly GCA_963920635.1. Taxonomy (NCBI): domain Eukaryota; kingdom Metazoa; phylum Arthropoda; class Insecta; order Coleoptera; family Anthribidae; genus Pseudeuparius; species Pseudeuparius sepicola. The sequence continues at coordinate 29,932,335 of OY987305.1, forward strand.
GTCGACCGAGGTGTTCTCAACGGCGAAAAATTCGGCGTGTGTTGGTCACACATAAGCGCAGTCTTCAACGTTCTATGGAAACGTTCAATGAGTCCGTTGGCCTGAGGATGGTAGGGTGTAGTTCTGATTCTCTTGGTGCCAACAAGACGTGAGAGTGATAAGAAGAGCGCAGATTCGAACTGTGCACCTTGATCTGAAGTAAGGGTGAGCGGTGTGCCAAATCTTGCTACCCAATGGTTGAAAAAGGCTGTGGCAACAGTGCTGGCTTGAATGTTCTTCAGGGGAACTGCTACGGGCCATTTGGAGAACCTGTCTATAACAGTGAGGCAGTATTTAAAACCGTTAGCTTCTGGAAGCTGGATGAGGTCTATGTGCACGTGGTCAAATCGGTTGTCGGGCACCCGAAACTAATTGCCGCACGGTTGTGGCGATGAACTTTGTTTTGCTGGCAGGGTACACATTCGCGGCACCATTGAAGAGCGTCTTTCTTTATTCCAGGCCAAACAAACTTCTCGGCGAGCTGACGTGCTGTCGTTCTTCCGCTGCAATGCACGACGTCGAAGGCCTGCCGACGGAGTGAAACAGGCATGTAAGGTCGTACCCGTCCGGAGGAGATGTCGCACGCCAGGTTGCAATCATCCACGGTGATCTGCTGCAGGTTGAGCGCTGATTTCTCCAGCAGGTGAGGAAGCTGCTGGTCTAAACGTTGTGCACCGGTGATCGTTTCCGGGTCCAGCTGAGTGGGCATGCTTACGACGCAGGTGCGGGACAGCGCATCAGCTACAACATTATTTATGCCTTTTAGATATTCAAAACTTACGTTAAACTGCAAGATGTAGTCCAGTTGCCGTTGTTATCTAGGCGACGCCTTATCGGACCGTTGCTGGGCAGCATAGATGAGCGGACGGTGGTCAGTGCGAACTATGGACGCACGTCCCTCCAGGATTCTACAGAAGAACTTGATTGCAGCAAAAATAGCGAGCAATTCTCTAGCGTAGCTGCTGTAGCGGCATTCTGTGTCACTAAGTTTGCGGGAGAAGAATCCAATTGGCTTCAGTTCACCATCTTCTAGCTGTTCCAGAGCTGCGCCTATGGCTAAGTTGGAAGCGTCGGTAGTGAGGATAATCTGAGCTGAAGATGACAAGAAAGCAGGTCTAACAGCAGCTGATATGCTGGTCTTACAAGCTTCGAATGCTTCGTCCTGGATTGGGTTCCAGACAATGTCACTCTTGCTGCACCTTGTGATTCCCTTCACTAGCTGAGTAGTTAAGCAAAGCGGGCATCAGGACAGTGACGTCACGGCCTCGGCCGCTACGTGGCAGATGTTTATTTCCGACATGAGGACTTGCATTTTGACCTGGCGTGACCCCCGGGAGGTTATTATCCTTTTCCGACAGGTGCGGACTTGCATTTTGACCTGACGTAACCCCGGACGGGACTTGACCTCGATAGGTTATTAAGAATTGTTATGACATGTTCAGCTCCCCCTCTCTACCACTAGGTTAGGATATAAGGTGGTCCGTTCTAGCTGGAGAACTCAGTTTAGTTTGAAAGCAGACAACATGGATCTACAAGCAATCAACAAGTTGACGTGCCTCAATCGGAAATCCAGCATCAAGTTGGCGGAATTACCGCAAGATTTGCCATTGAAAATATATTCAGGCAAGCTGGTGAAGACAAAATTCGGGGAATGCGTCTTACTGGAATTGGAGGAGAATGTTGTATTCCTACCGCAGAGAGTCACGGTAGCATTCAAGCCACAGTTGGAGGATTTCTCATCTGAAAGATATTCCCTCGAAGAAACGTCAACGAAACGTCGACGAACGTCAACGAAACGTCAACGAAACGTCGACGAACGTCGACGAAACGTTGACGGACGTCGACGAAACGTCGACGAAACGTTGACGGACGTCGACGAAACGTCGACGAAGCGTTGACGAAACGTTAACGAAACGTCAACGAACGTCGACGGAACGTCAACGAAACGTTAACCAAAAGTCAACGAAACTTCACAAAAGTGAATGTTGAAAATAAAACAATATATTTACGTTAATAATGTTTATTTATCTGTGAGAGTTGATAAGAACCAAATTGTCTTCTTATAATCCTTCACTTTGGTAGATGGCCAGTGACCGGAGTCTGGTCCACAATCCCATCCTAAAAGAGCTTTTGGGTTTGCCTTATATTTTCTTACGTTTTCTTCCAACCAATTCAAGATTCTTAAATGATTTTTGTTTTTAGATGGTTGAAACTTATATGATAATTTCATAGCAGTTAAAGCTTCAACAAATATTTTTAAATTTTTATGTTTCGCTAAGTAGGCAGCTTGACATATAAAAGCATCACAGCAATCTTCCAATCCCTTGTAGTTTTTTATTATGTTTTTCACTGGATAAGAGTCCTCCAAATAGTATAGATTAAAATTTGATATTAAACTAAAAACGTGTACTTTATATGCAATGCTATCTTCCAGGCAATGATCCTTCATAAGCTTTTCGACTGTGGTAAAATTCATTTCTTCAATATTTTCTTGATCACAAATGTTGATTATGATCTTAATATAATTATCAATTTTTCGCTTCTTTTCCAACATTAGGCAACACTCCGCAACACTACATGCTCCTTCAGCAACTTCTGTGAAGCTTTCATTCGGTATTATAAAATCTGGTTTACCAAGCAAATATATTAATTTTTCACCGCTACAGGAACGGTTGTACACTTTTTGAGAAGCAACGTATGCATCTACTTCAATTTTAATGAAATCCATTATTACTTTACTATTGTATTAAATTTGTCTGTATATAGATCTATGCGGCTGCTCCCTCCAATCTTGCCCCCACTAGTTAGTATAATATTTGCTTACGTAAGTATGAACTTCACAGTTTGATTATTAAAGAGCGGTAAGTTAAACCCCCACCATAAAAAGATAGTATAAATAAGTACGTATGTATACAGTGACTTCAAACATCATTAAAATGCGATTTCAACAACAGCAAAGGACTTTACCCATTGAAAATTTGGATATTGCAGATGCAGGACATCACCAAAAATCTAAACATGGTGAACTACTTCCAAATTCTATTAGAGCAATTTTTTGCGGACCGAGTAACTGTGGTAAAACCAATGCCCTTCTCAGTCTTATATTCAGTGAAAATGGTCTTAAATTTGAGAATATATACAGAATATATACAGTAAATCGCTATTCCAACCAAAATATCAACTATTACAAAATGTCTTAGAAAAGGTTGGTGATAAAATTAAATATTTTCCATTCAAAGCTAACGATGATGTTATTGATCCATCGGAGGCTCTGGAAAATTCTGTTTTTATTTTTGACGATGTAGCTTGCGACAAGCAAGATAAAATACGAGAATTCTATTCAATAGGTCGTCACAAAAGTATTGATGTAACATATCTTTGTCAAACCTATTCAAATATACCTAAACAGTTGATACGAGATAACTGCAACATGATTGTGCTTTTTAAGCAAGACGATATCAATTTAAGACATGTATATGACGAGCATGTAACTCCAGATTTAACTTATGAACAATTTAAGGATTTGTGTCATCGATGTTGGAGTGATTCTTACGGAACATTAGTAATCGTTAAGGATTTTGGGTTGAATACCGGACGGTATAGAAGTGGTTTCGATAAGTATATAAAGCTGTAAGTTAGTGTCATAAGTTAATTTGGAAAGATGCCGCTAACATCGCAAGATCAAATTGCAAATGCGCAACGCGCGAAGAAAATTAGAGAACTCACACGCTCGATTAGAAAAAAATATACTGCGTTAAAATTAGGGAGACTTGAAGAAGATGAGTCGCTCGAGAAAGTTTTTAAGCCAGTAACAAAATCTTTAGAAAAAATGATAAAATCCAAGAATGAAAATGATATCAAACTAGAACCTAAAGAAGAAGAAGATGAGGATGATAATATTGATTTAGATAAACAAACAAAATTAATACAAGATGGAATTGAAGATGGAATCAACAAAAAGCTTGATGCGCTGAAGTTGAGCATTAATAAATTACAGGGATCGTTTACACTACCCGAGAGTCATTGGGAAAATTCTAATGAACCCAATCCGGGAAACGTTTTTGAAGAAGATGATGATAATGATATGTCGAACTACCCTCAGGATGTTATAGACGAATACCTAGAATCTTATCCGGAAATACTAAGATCATATATCCAAGTCATCTAAAATTGATAAAGTATACAGACCTGTTTACGATGCTTCTAAATCAAAATGGATACTGGGAAGAAAATTTATTGACTTTGATAAGCCTACAGGAGACATACTCGTTGATGGGTTGTATCGGTTTCCGGGTACAGAAGGACTTTACAATTTAATTTTTTATGATGATCCACAGTGCAACCTTGAAGACAGAAAAAATTATAAAAAGATTTTAACTTTAACTAGTGTCCACCTCAACTCAGCGGGTAAATTAAAAGGTTCAAATCGATTTAAGTATAGTGATATTATCAAGCCTCTAGTTAGAGGTGAACAAGAAACTGAAATATCTAAACCTAAAACACGTTCACAATTGACGGTATGTGGTACCGGCATGAACCTTACCTACAATAAAAAGCCTATCGAATTCGTTTATTGGGATGATGTAAATGAGTTCATAGATAGATTAAGGCTCCTCGTAGCCTCTAAACAAGCTGGAAACACCTCTCACGATAATGAAATTGTTGCTATTATCAATGAGTTAACAGAAGCTAACATTATCCGCTAATTTAAATATAAGGGTGAGCCAAAATTATCATCATATCCACTATGAGTGTCAATAAGTTTGGACAATATTCTAATTCTAAAATTTATTCATCACATTTATCTTCATCGATCCATACAAGTAACACTATTTTCGAGTTTACTCCGAATGGTAATATAGATGTAAAGAATTTGAAGATTAGTAATCTTCAAACTCCAAACGAAAATAGTGACGCAACAAACAAGCGATATGTTGATCAAACTGTTAATGAAATAAGAACCAAAATTTTCGATTATATTCACAGACAGTTACATAAAATAACTACTGCTACGGTACATGAAAATACACTCATCAAAAATTTTAAGGAAGAATTGCATAGTGAAGTAAATAGACTACAATTGTGTATCGAAGAGAAAGATAAAAAGATAGTGGAACTATCGAATAAAATTGATAATCTAAAACCATTTTACAAATATAATAATGAAAACACAGCACAGCAAAGAAAAAGTTCAGTTGGTTAAGGAACTACATACACCGGCTAGAAAAAATTATTCTCGCCGGCGAACTATTATCAAAGGATTAGACGATCTCTGGCAAGCTGATCTTGCGCAAATGGATCGGTATGCGACAGTTAATAAAAATTTTAAATTCATATTGGTAGTAATTGATTGTTTTTCAAAATACGTTTGGTGCGAACCGCTGAAATCAAAGTCTGGGGAAGAGGTTACGAAAGCTTTTACAAATATTCTGAAAAGATCTCACAAACGACAACCTCGAAATCTACAAACTGACCTAGGAAAGGAATTTTACAATACGCATTTTAAGAAACTCATGAAACAATTTAATGTAAATCATTATAGTTCATTTAGTATTAAAAAAGCTGCAATTGTGGAGAGGGTTATACGCACCCTGAAAGAGCAAATGTTCAAATATTTTAGTTTGAATGGTAAATATAAATGGATTGATATGTTACTTTCAATAGTCGACGAATATAATAATAGGAGACACGTACTATACATATGAAGCCTAAGGATGTAAATAAGAGTACCGAAAGTCATTTACTTAAAAGTGTTTATAGTCACTTAAAGATTTTTAACAAACCAAAATTTAATGTGGGTGATATGGTGAGAATTAGTAAAGCTAAACATATTTTTGAAAAGGGTTATATTGCTAACTGGACGACAGAAGTCTTTAAAATTATTAAAATACAAATAACTAATCCGGTAACATATGTACTCGAAGATGTAAGAGGAAATATTATAAAAGGAGGATTCTATACAGAGAAATTACAAAAAACGGCAGATCCAGATATTTACTTAGTAGAGAGGGTACTACGTAGGAGGGGGGGAAAAGTGTTGGTGCGCTGGCTTGGTCTAGATAAAACACACGACTCATGGATAAGTGCCACAAACGTTCTGTGAGTTGTTGGTTGTGTAAATCAAAATTCGAAGATGAGTGACTCTGGATACAGCACAAGAAGTGAAGAAAACAATGAAATTAATCGAATCCTAGAGCTTTATGAAGAGGCTATTCGAAATGAAAAGCACATGCTCTTAAGTACACGATTTGTGATAAAACCAGAGAATTTGTTTACGGTTCATTGTGGGTTGAGTCCCGTACGCTTCTTCCGACCAGCAGTCAAAATTGTACATGAACTAACACAAGGTATGATTTCTATGGACCGCTTTGAATGGAATGAGTTTATACTACAATTAAATAAACTCGCAGAACAATATCTCTTTAATCCTGATATTGCACAGTCATCAATGAAGTTCGGCTCCAACCTGGAATTGAGAACAATGCTGGGTTTTAACAACCTCAAGATGGTTATACTCTGTAAGAATGATGACTGTCATTATTTCACCGAAAACGAAGTATTGGAGCTACTCACCATTGACGAGAGTATTAGTTTAAAGATCAACTTATTGCTAAAATGTAACTATCTTGAACATTATCATAATATTTTAGATCAAGTTAATGAGTTGCTAAGAAAATGTAATTATGTTATGGATCCTGTAGATATTATAATGTCTGTATGTAACTTATCGTTTAGTATTGAAACATATTGTATATTCGAGCTTCTCTCTTTTGATAAAGAATTTGTTTTAACGGATTTGTATAGAAGAAGGGTTTAAGAAATAAAACAATATTAAAGTTAATATGACTTTTATTTATTCTTACCTAAATAAATACATTACATATATCATAAGTACATGTGAAATCTATACTGGTACAGCATCCATTATATCTTTATGACCCCAAGGTAGAGTGACAACATTATTTACCTAATGTTTATTATGCTAAACACGTTGTGAGCAAACGAACGGATAGAGCATTGGGTGGCAGTCTTTTCCTTCTTCTTAAATAAACAATTCACATAATCATCAAATGTTATATGATTTTTAATAACACTATGTTTAATTCCTTTTGATTTTTTAACACATTTTTTCTCCCCCTCAATCAAATACGTATACATTTTAGATCTGAGACCAACGAAATGAGTCATAACAGTACCATTAAGTTCGTCTTTCATCAAGCCTGGCACTTTCTTATTTGTTAGTGGAATATTATATCTATTGTCAATTGGGTAGTCGCTGGTATCAAAACGATGTAAATCACTTTTGATAGTCTCACCATAGACATCGTTACATTTTACTTCGTAAATCAAACTATCCGTATGTGTATAAAGTAGTTTACAACTTTCCGATGAAAATTTTGGAAGCATATAATCATAATGAAATTCGTATACACAAGTTTTAGAAATATCGAGAATTGCCATACCTATATACAAAGGCTTATTAAATACTATTTCAGTTTTATTTAGTTCAATAGCTACTAAGTCTTCATCAAATATTAATCTGCTTTTAAAAACTGGGCTAGCAATTAGATTCTTTGCTCCGTATCTCCCATTCCATTTCCTAACTAATTTAACGATTCTATGCTTTAGAATATTTTCCATAGTCTTTCCGTAAACTGCGTTATTCATCAGTTTAATTATAGTTTTTTCAAAATCAAATGTTGCCTTTGCTCTTAACTGTGTTTAAATTTAATATAAGGTGCTAACCATGCAGCCTGTTCAAATTTCAAAACCCTATAAATTTTATTTAAGACTAAACTATTTCGCAGAGCTTGTTTAAGTGCTCTATAATGTATGACATATTTTTCTTTCGGATATAGGGTTGTCATAAGTTTAGATAATTTTTAATTTGGAGGTACACCATGTTCGGCACAAAAAGGTAAATCTCTATGCAAATCATGTAAGTATTCAGGGTAGTCTAAATCAACCTCTAAAATATATCCCTCACGAGCATCATCTGGAATAGTGGTAACGTCAATAGTTGTATCTATCCATTGAAACCCACCGTAAGGAAGGTGTTCACACATCGCCCAACCGTACAAGTTGTTAACATCTAGGTATAATAAGTACTTGGAAGGTTCACTAGGATCATAGTTATTCATATATTTATTATTCGCTTGAGAAAATCGATTGCAGCACTGACTTATACCACCCCGTATACCCTTTTCGAAAAACATTAAAATATCGATATCTTGAAAGGTTTCTAACTTACAACCTGTACATTTAAGCATGCAATCCCAGGTAAAACCTGGGAGAGTATAGTACCAAGCTGGATCTAAACCATAATTTTTTAGACAGGTATTTCTGAAATTTTCAAAAATATCTGTAAGTAACATAATGTCAGTCTTTAGGTACAAGTCTGAGTATTCACCTAAATTTTGTATTTCAAATGTGTCCCAAACTAATTGAGCATGTCTATAAGCATCTTCATCGATCCCAATATCATTTAATTTATTATAAAACTGTTCTATGGAAGGTAAAGAATTTTCAGTCAATTTATCTAAGTTATCGATGTAATCATAGCAAAATACACCTTTCTTGGTTAGCAGTTTAAATCTATCTTGAGATATACCACAAAATTCTTTACGAGTATTAACAAAGTCTTCACTATTGAGAGACGAGGCTAGGGTGTCTAGGGAGAAACCTAAGAATCTAAACGAGTCAATGAATCGAAATTTGACGTTTGTGTTATTATTAAAAATAGTAAAACTAATGTATTTTTCCTTATTAATTGGAAGCAAAGTTGTGTTGTGTCTTTTAGATAGATCTCTAATAATAAAATGACTGTCGTACCCACTGAGATTATGAAATACAATCGGTACTACAAATGAATTTCTATAATTTAAATTACATGATTGGTGCGCATAACCTCTGAAATGAGATGTTAGATGACAATGATCACGTACAATTATATCATTAGGGTTAAATTCTCTTTCACAAATATGACATGTCGGTTCGATGTTTTTTAATTTTGATGAAACTAAATTTGCAATTTCATCTAGCTGATCTGCAAACCAAGTCATACAATCAGCTCCGCGGTAACTTTTGTAAAAAGATAATGTGTTATCGTAACTACATTTAAAATAATATCCAGCACTAAAAGCTTCATGTTTTTGATATCTAGCTGTTTTAGTCATTATTTGTGGGTCATTGTAGGGTTTCAGAATGGATTCAAAATCCGCTAAAATAACAAAGGGTACTTTTTCTCTATGAACATAATTTTTGAACTCGATATATTTATCTTCAGGGAAGGATATTTTACAATTATTTATATCTTGACAGTAGCTTATATGTTCGTCGAGCTTTTCTTGAGAAGAATAATAATTAAGACACCTGTCACATAAACATTTTACCTTTATGTTTATTTGTTTGCCTTGAAATCAACCTAGATAAATCTTTAATCCAACAATAATGGTAATGAATGTCTACTATTGACTCATCGATAGGAACAGCTTCATGATCATTAATTTTTGGAAAATATTTATCTTGAATTAAAAGGAGATTTACATGTTTTTGCATTTTACTTTTTGTAATTCGCCCAGGTGAAGTAATAAACGTTGCAGACTGATCGTGTTTTAGTAGATCTAATATGTACACATTTACAGATATATTATTTAATTTTTCAAATTTTGGAATTTGATTTAAAGTTAAGGGAAATTTCAAGCCCCTTAAATTTAATACCGTCGAAGGGTGTGGATATGAAGAAGTGCGGGACGGTACCTTTTTTCCATGAGGGGTGTATAGAGCGGAAACTACAGCCCATAAGAAACAAAGATCATCATTATTTTTAACATTTACGCACGCTCGCTTAGCTGCTATGGATTCCGGAAGCGACTTACCGCCGTTTCCTACTTCAATTTTGTTGATATTGATTTCTAAGCTCAAAATTTTATGTAAAGCCCAACCGGAATCTCTTTCCTGAAAAGATTCTAGTTTGTTTAAGATTTTATCTATAACACAGTTTTGAAACCATTTTTTAAGCTCTGTACTTTGATCAATTATTTCGTTTTTCGTATTAAAATATTTATTTTCTAACACTTCATCCTCTCCTATTTTTTTAATAAATTCACCACAAAACACTGTGTTAACTTTAATAATTCTAAAAGTTTTTAGGATTCTGCTGATACGGTTTTTGAATAAGAAAAAAGCATCATTAAAAAATTGTAGGATATCTTTGTGTTTTAAGTTTACTATAATGGCTGAGCGAATGCGACTTTGAAACACCGATTTTGTATCCTCCCATTTTACCCGGTCATTTCTATTTTCTATCCTACCTTTACCTGCCCCCTCGTGTCTATATGCTTTCAAATAAGTTCTGAACCTAATTAGATGTCCTAAATTTGTCTCCAATTTTATTAAGGTACCATGATTGTAAATTTTCTTCTTTAATGCCCTACGAATTAACTTAATGTTTGCGTTTATTATCTTTTTCCAATACTCTATAGTTCGTTGATTTGTATTTCTTCGAAAAAGTCTAAACCCTTTTTCACAAACGTTGATAATGTTGTCACTCACGTCAGAAACTTCGTCAGACATTTCTAAGTTGATCTATACCGTGATGTATATCTCTCGGAAATGTAAACGCATATGAAAACCTTACACCAGTTTAAATGTTGTATAACTGTTCTTCCCCCCCCCACCTATTTGCGGTACTATAAATTCAGTGACGGTGTTTCTGAAATTTATTAGTATTCCACTATTGTTGAACACTATACTTGTTAAAAACATGAACTCATTCCTATGTTATTTAAACACGAATTTATTAGTGAAGAAGTTCGTAAGTGTGCGAGATATGGAAATTGGAGAAAAGTATAGAATATCATCTTTTAGTAAAATCCATACAAGGTTTGGAGAGAAAGTGTTAGTGGAATTTTTGGAGTTCCGTATTATCTTTTTCCAATACTCTATAGTTCGTTGATTTGTATTTCTTCGAAAAAGTCTAAACCCTTTTTCACAAACGTTGATAATGTTGTCACTCACGTCAGAAACTTCGTCAGACATTTCTAAGTTGATCTATACCGTGATGTATATCTCTCGGAAATGTAAACGCATATGAAAACCTTACACCAGTTTAAATGTTGTATAACTGTTCTTCCCCCCCACCTATTTGCGGTACTATAAATTCAGTGATGGTGTTTCTGAAATTTATTAGTATTCCACTATTGTTGAACACTATACTTATTAAAAACATGAACTCATTCCTAAGTTATTTAAACACGAATTTATTAGTGAAGAAGTTCGTAAGTGTGCGAGATATGGAAATTGGAGAAAAGTATAGAATATCATTTTTTAGTAAAATCCATACAAGGTTTGGAGAGAAAGTGTTAGTAGAATTTTTGGAGTTCCGTACTTTGTTACCACGTAGATTTACTGAAGAATTTACCCCCCAACGTATCGCAGAAATAAACAAGAAGATCGAAAGTGGAGAAACATTTTTTTGGCAAGTCTTGGACCAGCACCAGGTAGAACAACCAACATAGAATTTTCGTCTTACGAATGACTCTAACGGAATCCAAAAGGAGGTCGAATAGACTCTACTATAGAAGAAAATTAGAAATGTATATAAAATCTTTACAAGAATTAAAATTTGAAATTATATTATATGAATTAAATAAAAAAGTTGATAATATTAAATTAGATTAAGGATTATTGTTAATGCAAAAATTATAATAAAAATTATAATAAAAAAATAAATTAAAGTACCTATTTTAATTTACCTTATCATCTAAAAAATATACAATGAATTTGAAATGAGAATTTTAATGCGATAAACATAATTAGTAAATGATTAATGATATAATTGATTATAAAACTTTTGAAACCTTATTTGTGCATACTAAATTTCAATTAAAAATATTTGACTGTCTCACCTATTGTTAGTACTTATTGCTAACTATGATTAATTCAAATTTTAGAATATCATGATTATTATAATTATTATTTTTGGTAACGAGTGAATCAAACAATTTTTTATGCTTATCCTGTTTATTTGTTCTGAATACTTTTGTTTTATTATATGTTTTTTGTTAGTATGATGGTGAATAAACATATATTAATAATATATCGGTAGGTAATATTATCTTTTATGTGTTTTACAACTAGTGAGCTGTTGCATTCTTCACATTATTTTTACAACTTTATTTAAACTTGGTTATTTTATTTGTAAATGGGTAAAAGGGAGTAAAATAAAAATGTTAGAATTAATTTTGCACAGATCATTTATTAATTAAAAAAAAACAATATTTTTATCGTTATGATATTTACTATCAATGAACTTTGCCATTCGAACACGTTCACGATCACGAAAGGCCCTTTTTTCACTCTTACTTCTTTTTGCAGGAAACCTTATTATATTTTTTTCATCGAGTTGTGGTCGATATATTGTTTCACCATCTTTTCCCCATGCATTCCAGTAATCCTGCTCTTCCTTTTTCTTCTCCATTTCTATTATTTTTTATTATTATCCTCGTCTTGCTTCCATAACCACGTCTCTTCCATTATCGCTCTCTGCAGTACTGAACTCATGTTTGTTGGTTCATCGTCGTTCCCCCATGCGTCCCAGTAACCCTGCTTTACTTTCTTCTTCTCCATTTCTATTGCTGCTTTATTATTTTCCTCGTCCTGCTTCCATGACTTCGTCTCTTCATCAATCGCCTTCTGTAGTGCTGAATTCATTTTATTGGTTAACTGAATGATATCCATCTAAATTCATACCTTTTTATAGTCAGTTTCCCCTTACAACGTAAAATATATTCTGCTTGATTAACAGATTTAGAGCATCGTCAACTTTATGGAATTTCTATAGAATATTAATCCGTTTTCAAAATACGGTCAAGGTTATTTCAGGTCATTTTAAGTCCCCACTCTTTGATTTTGATATAAATTGATATAATAGGCATAAAAATCTAGCAGTTGGTTTCTTACGTACAGAAATGGAATTAATTTCGGAATATAAAAAATTTGATAATAGACTAAAATCGTTCGAAAATTGGCCGCAAGAGCATGTGTTTAAGGCAACGAGAAACCTGGCGGAGGCAGGCTTTTTTTATACGAGCTCCGATGATACAGTACAATGTCCCTATTGCTTCATCGAGGGTTACCAATGGAAGGTTGATGATGACCCTATGCAAGACCACAGAAGTTGGAGTCCGAATTGTCCATTTATCACAAATCGTGGAGATAGTGAAGTTTACGGTATCGAAATTCGTCCTAATGCCGTTACAGAAGATGAAAGTTTTTTCTCTAAGCCTGCTCCAGAAAATGTATATATATCACCAAACCTACTCCAGAAACTGAGTATATGAGTAACATGTTATGTAAAATCTGTTACGAAAATAATATAGAAATCCTGATGATACCTTGTGGACATCTAGTATTTTGTATGAAGTGTTCACCATCGATAGAAACATGTCCGTTGTGTAGACAAATTGTAACCAATAGGGTGCGAGCATTTCTACCGTAAATATAATATATATGTGTGTTATTTTAATCTGTAATTTAGTATAAAAATAAATTTTCGATAATACTTAATCGTTTATTTCAATAAAATTCCTGCGATTTTGCCTGGAAAGATCACGAGTACAAATTGGTCTTTTATTTTTGATAAAACCCCAAGAGCGAAGCTCGAGGGCGAAGCTCGAGGGCGAAGCTCGAGGGCGCCGCAGGCGAAAATTTTGGGCTTGTAATTTGATACCCCGGTGTCAGATTACACGTTTCCGGTGTCGGGTTTCAATCGAATGTAATTTGATACACCGGTGTCAGATTACATGTTTCCGGTGTCGGGTTTCAATCGAATGTAATTTGATATCCCAGTGTCAGATTACACGTTTCCGGTGTCGGATTTCAATCGAATGTAATTTGATACACCGGTGTCAGATTACATGTTTCCGGTGTCGGGTTTCAATCGAATGTAATTTGATATCCCAGTGTCAGATTACACGTTTCGGGTGTCGGGTTTCAATCGAATGTAATTTGATACTCCAGTGTCGGATTACACGTTTCCGGTATCACACTTCATGGTTCTATTGTTCGTGTGAATGCAAGATTGCATTCTCTTTTGTCGACTCATCAGTTCTCAGGAAGTAACCCTATGCCTGTGTTAATGAACTCTGCGAGTAAGCAGTTATCATATAGCACAGGATGCATTCGTATACCTATACAAATTGTGGATACTGCAGGAAGTAACTCTACGCCTGTGTTGATGAACTCTGAGAGTAAGCTGTATAGAAAGGAATCCCCTACCTATACAAATTGTGGACACTGCAGTTTGTTTCATTATAATAATTCGCTATTTGCTTATTTCTTCAGTGTTCACTGAACATTACAACTGCGTCTTGCCCAGCCTTTAAAAATCAACCCTTCGCGCTTTGTGCTTTTGTTTGTGCTCTCTGATTGTGTTGTTTTGTGTTGCAACATGAATAATTGTGGAAAGATCAACCTTCTGGATCAGATTGTAATTGTAAGTAAAAATTGTTATTTTTTAATTCGAAAAATTATTTTGTTTTTTGAGAATAGTTTAGGAATTAAGAGCTTTCCAGTTTAAGAAATAAAAGGTTTTCACTTTTCCAATGAAATGTAAAGATTTTTTTATTAATTCGAATGAAATGAAATATTCAAATTTACAATTTTTTATTAATAATTATTTCATCAGTGACAAGTTTTACAGTTTTTCCTGTTTTATCTATTAAAATTATATTAAAGATTCTAATTTCCCATAATAGTTACTGTTTTATGTTGTTATGTTACATTTTTTATAAATGAGAATAGTTTAGAAAGTATGAGGTTTTCAGTTCATCAGTTCAGTTCATATATTACAATTTTTACATTAATTATTGTTTTACGTATTATATTTATTAAATATAATGTTATTTTACAGCCGCCTGGAATGGACTTCAGTGAAGTACTTATGGATCCGACATATAGTCCGATCAGCATCAGCTCTGCTGATGCCGTATCGCCGGGTCCATCCAGGTCCATCACCACCGCCGTCATGCCGCCGACCACCTTCACCACCACTATCGCGCCGCCGACCGAATTCGCCACCGCTGTTGCGCCGCCGATCAGCATCACCACCGCTGCAACATCGCCCACATTGTTCGCCGCTCCTGCAAAGCCCGGTCCGTCGGGGTACGGTAAGGGGCGGGGAAAGGGTAAGGGCAAGCTCCCGCAACCATCCTCGCCTTGCCGCAGCACCTCCTCTGCTGCTGATTCCGTTGGCGTCGAGCCCCAGCCCGGTCCGTCGGGGTACGGTAAGGGGCGGGGAAAGGGTAAGGGCAAGCTCGCGCCAGCACCTTGTCAGAAAAAATTTAACAAGGTGCTTACGAGTTTTTATGAAAACGACAATGACTCTGACGATGAAACCTTTAGTTTGTTGTCTGTAAGTCAGACTATTGGTCTTACGCCTAGACGTGATGAGAATGTTGACAGTGCGGATGAGTTTGAAAGTACTGACGTGAAAGGGGTTCCACGCGTAAGCCAATATTTGATGAAGACCGTAACATTCCTGAAGAAAACTAATTCTGCGGCCAAAAAAGGAACTGTGCAGGTAACGAGGGAACTGAATCAACTCGAAAAACGTAAAAAAAAATTGTTGAAGGTGCTTGAGAAACATCAAAAGGATGAAAAATTCAGTAGTAAACTTTTGCAACGGTTAAGATACAAATAATCAGTTCTCCGTGACCTGCACAGTTCCTTTTTTGGACGTGCAATGACTTGACGTGACCTGACATAACGTTTTTATTTATACTTAGTTTTTGTTTGACCTACAAAATTTCTTTTTTTGGATGTACAATGACTTAACGTGACCTGACATAACGGTTTTGTTTATACATAGTTTTAGTTTGTATTACATGCTTATCTTATTTTTATGTATATTTTTTATTTTTAATCTTAGTTTTGTACATATATTTTATTCTCAATATACATTAAAGCAAATTTACGCTAATAACTTTGATTTTTCACCCTTTTACCTACTCAAAAAAAGAAGTTAAAAAGTGTTAAGTGCAAAGAATCAACCATGAAAAGATAACTGTGTAGGTAAGTATAGTAATTTATGCCCTTCCATAAAATTATAAATCTGGAAAAGCTAAAAAATATACCAAAAATTATTTCCGTCTATGAATCCCTTTACCTCAATAAAATATCACTAAATTTGAATTATCCAACTTGAATAATGTAAAAATGATATACACCGAGCATATAGAAAATAGTAGTTTTGAATCGTTTTATAGTATTGCAATTATATCTTAAAGGTAAATAAAACAGTTAGTACAATTTTGTTTATTTAATCCGTAAAATCCAATCCTACATTTTCATTTTATTAGTGACAAGCATTGACGTTCACTCAGTAGTCTCTGAATAATTTTAATAAGCAATTTCAAAACTAATAATGACGAACATGTTGTTATAAAGTAGATCATGTACAGCAGGTTCACTTCTTCCATACACCGTTGAGATCCTTGCTGAGTTCCTTGTGTATTATTAGATGTTAGATTAGTTTTGTTATAGATTTTTGAGCAATGGATTAACCATTCCGTATCAGCAATGGTTCGATTTTTAAATGTCATTCTAATTTTGTAATATGCAAAACTTCTAGGTAGATTTACCATTACAATATCCTTAGTATCAGGTACAGGTATAAAAGGAATCCATTTTATAGGATGTTTATCCACACAAATTGCAAATTCGTCTACATAGGTTGGTTTATAAATATAGAACACGTTGTTAATTATAGCATGCAAAAAAATGTATTCCACTTTTAACAACATCTTGAATAAAACTGTAGGATATTTGTTAAGATTTTGTAATTTATACCTATATGTATTTGGAGGGGGTAATTAAAATAAACAACTAAGTATTATTAAAAATTTAATTATTTTTATACTACATTACAGATTAAACTAACATAATATATTATGGTAAAAATATTTGTAGCCAACTATATAGTTTTTCACAATTACTTAAACTGCATAACCATTTCTTATGTTCTGTGTGACACAAGCATGATGGTATCTCCTTCTCAAACTTTGGTACTTGAATCCAATTGTTCTGAAGATCTCCAACATCAACTATTTTCTTGTCGATAACATTACGTAAAAATCTTGCCTTTTGATCACCTTTCACGTATACTGAATTGACGTTGAACAAAATATTTTCTACTATTTTGGGTAATTCACTATAGTCCACATATCCACTGGAATATTTAATCCCTAAACGATTTTTTTCAAGATTTCTAACATGTCTTTTATCGAATTTACTAAGTGAATTAAAATCTCTGAACGATTTTAATAATACGTGTAATATTTGTTCGTTAATTTTAATTGTCAGCTCTTTAGGATGGAATTCATTTTCCACCGTGAAGCCTTGAATGTCGATAACTGCAACTTTCATGGTTACGTTTTATCTATACTTTTACAGAGAATGGTTTTCTTTACTAACCGATACGTTTTTATATCCAATTGATAGTTAAGCAAAGGAGAGGGGGTTTGTTATTTAAATCATTATATTTCTAACAGTTTCGCTCAACGGTAAATATTCTAGTATACAATCATGAATAATAATACAATAAACTCTAGTTTTAGCTGGAAATCCTTTGGTGCTCTCGATATCTAACTTTACGTCAACCGTCCTGGTTTTTACGGACTCGTTTCTTTTGGAACAATCGATAACAAAAAGCGTTGCATGTTCTTTAAAGTCTGTAACTGAGAATAGGACGCTTATCTCGAGTATTCATAAAACTTGGATGGATCAGTGGTATAATTATTGTATGATTCTACATAATCCTTATTGAAATCTTGCCTTAGCCGTTCAAATGGATAATAATCACCGTTTAAGATTAACCTAACGTCCGAGATATCTATATGATCGAACTGTGTAGGATCTTCTTTTGAGTTCTCTTTACGATCTGTCTGAAATCCAACTATAACAAATCTCGGACTCTCGACTGCTGTAGATGTTTTCACCGACCATATTTCTCTAGTGGCATTTTCGGTGAGATTTAGTAATTCGTGTAATTCCCATTTACGAAACGGAATTAAAATAGGTTTATTGCTTTTGATTGCTTTCAACAGATCCAGTCTAATCATTTGCATTGGGTTGAATATGCTTTACCTTCAGCTCGATACTGCTAATGGTTAGTTCTGCAGTTAATTCTGGGATTATTCCTGGAGTTTCTTTTAATAGCAAACAGTTGGCATCATTTCGGGATCTTATGAGTCTTATGGTTTGCTTACCGCAAATAGCATATTGATAGTCATTAAAAATACCAAATAAGTGCTTAAGAGGGATTCTTAAGCTGAACGAACCATCCTTATTCAAAACAGAAAATTTTTCTGGATAGGTCCAACTCGAAGTCATCATATGTTTATGATCATTAGGAGTGTAACACAAATATGCTCTAATTGAACTCATGATACCAGGATCTCTAACAGCATCCATTTCTTTACCATTCAGTTCATAAGATATAGATTCAAAGAAAAAAGCAGCACCATTATTGACAAGGCTGAAAGTACCTGCTCCGCCTGTTTTCTCTATTTTTCCTTTAATAAATATCGCGGCATCGTACATTAATAGCCAGGCATCACCTTGATTGATAGTCATTTCCACTATATCGTTATTCATAAAAGACTTAACAAATGGGTGATAGGTACGTGTCTCCAATCGTTGAATTGATTCATCGAATTTTGGTGAGCGATACACGTCGAACACTTGAGGTGTTAACGACATCGTACCCAAGAGATTTTAAAAACTTTAGATTTTCAGGTGTAGGTATAAGATTCTTCTCACGAGGTTCACACTTATGAGACCTTTGAGGGAGTGATTTTTGAGAATATTGTGATCTCCTTTTATACGGTTGATATCTAGCGTCATCAAAAACTAGACCCATTTTATAACAACTTTTTTAATTCTAATCTTACAATTATTTCTTCACCTCTGAAATTTACCAACTGGGAATTTTGATCAAAAATTGATAATGATAAATTATTAATTTCACGCTTGGTAACGGGTACGTATAGCAAATTTCTTGGAGTTTCGTCTATCGCGTAACCGGGGTCGGTCCCTACAGCAAATTCGTAAATAGTATGCGATGGTTTATTATTATAGTATGCTCCAGCCGTTATATTACTATCTATATGAATCGTTCTAACTTTAACAATGCTTACAGGTAAATCTGATATGTGAAGTTTCTTTGATTGTAGTAAGCGGTTAGAGAAACCTAACAATTTTCCTATTGAATCCTGCTGAAAATCAATGCTGTATTGATCACTATAAATTTCACACTGAAGCGTACTATTGTTAGCTTTCAATGAAAATATATTTGGATTGTTATCTAACTTTTTCAAAGATTTCAATATTTGTCTTTCTATAGCACTAATTTCATATGACCCAGTAGGAATTTCTATAATTTTTCGTTCATTGTTTTCATTGACAACATAAAATTTGTTATTAGGCGCCTCAATATTCGGAATAGTATTGTATGAATGAAATCCTAACAATGCTAGACCATACTGAACATCAGGATCTAAATATATTGTATTATTAAAGTCAATACTTAGCGTTGAAATGAAACCATGTAGGGTGAATATCAGTGACATGACTGAGTTGACTCTAAGCTGACCTCTGCTTTTTATAGAGAAATGCGAGGCACAGGTGACCACAATTTATTTCATTAAATTTTTGATAGGACTCGTTGTTTTATAAAATCTTAACCCCCTTACCTAAGTAACGAATAAGTTCTATAATAGGTGGTTTTAAGTTACCAAAACTATCAAAATACTGTACAGAATTATTCTTTTTTATATATGCTACCCAGTGTGTTCCCTTATTGCTTTGAATATCTAAATTTATAATTGCAGACTCATTTGTATTTGGTTTTGTTTTTGGAAGCGTGTCTCTCATAAATATACCTTTAAAATGCGGCACTTTTATTTTTCTAGCAAATTTATTTAGGTCAACATCTGTTAATGGTCTATTAGGAAGCTTTAGAGGAAGTTTTTGAACTAAGTTTTTTTTTTTGAAAAAAACAAACCAAATCCACCACGATTATTTTTTCGCATATAAAGACCTGATCCTTTTTTTCCAATAGCGTCTATTGCTCGATTATGTCGTTTTTCTTCAATCATCTTTTTTTGAGCATTTTTGGCATCGATTATAGTTTTAGCAACAGCACTAGCACCTCCAGCTACCGATCCAAGAGCTCCCAATGCAGCTAGGATTGGAATCAACGGTAGAAACCCACCGGTTTTGTGCTGAAATGGGATAATTCTTGGTATTCGCACCTTTCTTTTTCCTCCCACTCTTTTAACAGCTAGTCGTGCAGCTTTGATGGCAGCTAATGTTGTATTTTTAATATTGTTAACGATATTCAGCTGATTGTTGTTAAATGATTTTTTCAACGATTTTTCAACTTTTCGTACTATATCTCGCATGAATTGGGACGCTTTTTGAGACCCATACCTAACTTCCGTTTAGCTTTCATTGCCGTTGTTACAAACCAAGCAGCAGCTTTTTCACTTAATTTTGCGTTTTTGCTTTTAACTCTTTCCCAAGCTTGATTTTCCAATTCCAAGTCAGCTTTATGTCGATCTTCCAGCAACCCGGTTTTTGAATAGAATATATCGTGTTTTTTACATAAAGTATCTAATCTATTAATTCCACTGTCACCCCTTGCTAATCTTTTTTCTAGTCTAGTACCAGGTCCACAATATTGATATCCGGGAATGTGGAACTCATTTGGTAATTTATTTATTAACGAGTTAAATAACCCTTCTCCAGTGAATGATAACATTAGACTGAAGTCGATTCTCTCTAAATATCATGTATTTATATTTTTCTGTAGTTCCTATTATTAATATTTATCATATTAGTTGGTTTAGGTTCAATAATTAAAAAAAATTTTTTCGTTTAAATATTTTTATTTTCAACAATCTCAAACTGATTTGCCGGGTGAAGTTTTCCAGTGTTGAGTTGTCCCTTAAACACGATGGAATATCTTTCAGATGAGAAATCCTCCAAGTGTGGCTTGAATGCTACCGTGACTCTCTGCGGTAGGAATACAACATTCTCCTCCAATTCCAGTAAGACGCATTCCCCGAATTTTGTCTTCACCAGCTTGCCTGAATATATTTTCAATGGCAAATCTTGCGGTAATTCCGCCAACTTGATGCTGGATTTCCGATTGAGGCACGTCAACTTGTGGATTGCTTGTAGATCCATGTTGTCTGCTTTCAAACTAAACTGAGTTCTGCAGCTAGAACGGACCACCTTATATCCTAACCTAGTGGTAGAGAGGGGGAGCTGAACATGTCATAACAATTCTTAATAACCTATCGAGGTCAAGTCCCGTCTGGGGTTACGTCAGGTCAAAATGCAAGTCCGCACCTGTCGGAAAAGGTTAATAACCTCCCGGGGGTCACGCCAGGTCAAAATGAAAGTCCTCACCTGTCGGAAATAAACATCTGCCACGTAGCGGCCGAGGCCGTGACGTCACTGTCCTGATGCCCGCTTTGCTTAACTACTTAGCTGATGAAGCGGGGCCTGAAGGTGTGCGGCTTTTGGAATGCAGCGCCTGTAAAAATTGACCATACCGAGAAAGCGACGCAGTTCGGCAACAATCTTAGGTTTTGGAAATGCAGCAATTGCTTCAATCTTGTGGGGAGGTGGCTCATATCCGCACTTGGAAATTTTATATCCAAAGTAGATGACCTCGGGTCTTCCAAATTCGCATTTGCCGACATTGATGGACAGGCCAGCGTTGCGCAGCGTTTGGAAAAGCTCGCTCAGGTGACGAATGTGTTCCTCGTGAGAGCCAGAGGCCACCAGCATGTCGTCCATGTAGCAGCGCACAAACGTTAGGTCACGTAGTAAAGAGTCGACGTATCTCTGAAAAGTCTGGGACGAGTTTCGCAATCCTAGGGGCATGCCTAAAAACTCGAATAATCCAAAGGGTGTCGTTATTGTAGTCTTTTTGACGTCTTCTGGTGCCATGGGGATCTGATAATAAGCTCGCTCTAGGTCAACAATGGAGAAAACCTCGTTACCGTGGCAGCTCTGTAGAAGATCTTCGACGAGTGGCAGTGGATAAGGAGAGTGCAAGCATTTAATCGGCGATAGTCACCTGTAGCTCTCCAACCTCCATTCTTCTTCTCCACTAGGTGCAAAGGACTGGCCCAAGGGCTGGAAGACGGCTGGATGACGCCGCGCTTAAGCAACGTACCAAATTCACCCTTGGCCGCGGCTAACCTTTCGCCACAAAGCCGACGAGGGCGTTCATGTACAGGTGGACCCGTGGTGACGATGTGATGTTGCACGATGGTGTTGTTCAATGTCGCTGGTCTTGAACTAGGCATGGTGATATCTTTAAACTCGGCGATAAGATCGTCATATCCAGCTGTGGTAGCTTCTTCTTTAGTAAACAGGTGCTCTATCAGGGACACACTGTGAATGGCAGCTCTACCGACCTCTCCTTGCGCAGAGAGTGACGTCGGTGACAATGGCGACTTGTAGCGGGCATTTTAATATCTCTGTTACATATCTGGCTACACCTTGTGATATCACATGTACTGTCCTAAAGAACGAGTTTTGTCTCCGTTACATCACTGGTGGTTTAGGTAGGTAGGTACAGTCCGTGCACTCTAAGTTGACACGCGAGAACCTCAGTCTAAGCGACGCACAATAACCTACTTATGGATCACTGGCGCTTAGACTGAGGTTTTCGCGTGTCAGATTAGAGTGCACGAACTGTATAGGAACTTTACTTTTTCTTAAAGATAGTCAAAGAACAGGGCAGTAGGTACCTAAATCTACATAATATATTTCTCTTACCAAATGTATTTAGGGACGTTGGTGTTTTTGTACCTACTAGAAGCAGTTCTTAGCACTTCACATTTGTCTCAGTTAAATGTGGATCCAGGTACGTCCCTGAAGACAGACACAGATTCAGAAATGAAAATCACGTTTTTACATTTCATTAAAAAATAATTGAGATAAGGTATTGTTCAAAAAGAACTGTAGGGACATTTCTGATCAAGGAAAGAAGGTAATGCAAAAAAAATCAAAAATCAAATCAAAATCTTTAAATTATTTGAGGTGTTTTAGAGACTTCGCTGAATTTTGTTATATCACCAGATTTTTACCAAAAATAACTTGCAGCAAGATAAATAACCTGTCATAGCAGATTTGAAAAAATCAGAGGCGTACTATATTCTAAAATTCGTTAAATGTTTTTCGAATTTATTTTTGGTAAAAGGCGATTTTGTTACAATACCAGATTTTTACCAAAAGTCTTTTGTAGCAAGAAAAACCCCCCGCCGTAGCAGATTTGAGAAAAGTCAGGGGTGTACTATAGGCTAAAATTTTCTCGAATTTTTTATGTTCGAAGGCGATTTTGTTACACCACCAGATTTTCACCAAAAGCCACTTGCAGCAACAGAAATAACCTACCATAGCAGATTTGAAAAAAAAAATAGGGGGCGTACTATGTTTTAAAATTCGTTAATTTTTTTTCGAATTTATTTTTGATGGAAGGTGTTTTTTTTTGCATCACCAGCATTTTACCAAAAGTCAATTGAAGCAAGAGAAACAACCTCTCATTGCAGATTTTAAAAAAATCACTGGCGTACTATATTTTAAAATTCGTTAAATGTTTTTCGAATTTATTTTTGGTGAGAGGCGATTTTGTTACATTACCAGATTTTTACCAAAAGTCTTTTGTAGCAAGAAAAACCCCCCGCCGTAGCAGATTTGAGAAAAGTCAGGGGCGTACTATGGGCTAAAATTTTCTCAAATTTTTTATGTTCGAAGGCGATTTTGTTACACCACCAGATATTCACCAAAAGCCACTTGCAGCAACAGAAATAACCTACCATAGCAGATTTGAAAAAATTAGGGGCGTACTATGTTTTAAAATTCGTTAAATTTTTTTCAAATTTATTTTTTATGGAAGGCGATTTTATTACATCACCAGCATTTTACCAAAAGTCACTTGAAGCAAGAGAAACAACCTCTTATTGCAGATTAGAAAAAAATCAGGTTCCTACTATATTCTAAAATTCGTTAAATGTTTTTCGAATTTATTTTTGGTGAAACGCGATTTTGTTACATTACCAGATTTTTACCAAAAGTATTTTGTTGCACGAACAACCCCCCCCCCTCCGCCGTAGCAGATTTGAGAAAATTCAGGGGCGTACGATAATTTTTGCCCAACTCGATTTCTATATCGTTTGGATTAAAATTAAACATAATTGCGTTCTATACGCCCACTTACAAAACCACGCGCGCGGCTGTTTTGCAGGTTAGGTATTGGCATTGAACCGAATAGAGTGCACTGTGTTTTAGGAAAAATGGTTCCAAAAAGTGATTACACGTTTTTCGTGAACAATATATGAAATATTATCGAGCTTACATGATGTTATGGTAGTGGATACATGTGGGAAAGATTACTTAGTACCTATTTGTTTTCATTAGGCTGTATTAGAATTTGGCTTTGAGCAAGGTTAAACTCTCTTTACAGAATTGTGAGCTTCCGGAGCGAACAGTGGCTCTTCATTGTTATTAAAATATATTTTTTTTATTTTATTTCTTTTTAGGATATTTAATCCATCTGGATAAACTGAGGGATAATCCTGATGAAATATATGACTTTTGGACCAGATTTATTCGGATTTAGAAATTGAAAATGATGAGTAAATAATTGAAGATGAAAGTCTACAGTCCGCTACCGAGGAGGCGTTAATAAATAACGAACCAAGAATAGTGTCATCCAGCGACGAAGACAAGGATGAGGATATTCCACTTTCCCACTTTCAGCTGCCTCGATAGAAAGAAGCGGACTTCATGGTGACAGATGATCCTATTGAAGAGACTATCTTGTATGGAACTGATCCAAATACACCATGGGAGCATTTCAAGAAATATTTAGATGACAACTTTTTTGAAATGGGTGCAGAATATACCTACTTCGAGATATCACTTGCAGCAAACTGGAAAAGCACTGGTAGTAACGGCGCAAGAAATTAAAAAGTTTTTTGGTTTGCCCGCAATTATTGGTTGCATCAAGTTCCCCAGGATTCACATGTATTGGAGCCAGACGTATCAATTCCCGTTGGTGTCTGATGTTATGCCAAGGGATAAATTTTATCTCTTGAAAGTCATGTTTGTTGTGGATAATTTGGCCACTTCTGGTGAGATAAAAAAAGAAAATTTATTGCGGAAAATCCAGCCAAAGGTAGTAAGTAGACAGTGTCATCGAATTAAAAGGGGACCAAATATGTCCTCTCTATTCACGAGCAGATGATACCTTTTTTGGGCAGATGTCAGGTTCGTCAGTACCTACGTAAAAAATAAACCAAGCCTGTAGGCCTTAAAAATTTTGTACTCACTACCTCTAGTGGCATTGTGCTAGATTTCGATATTATCAAGGTTCTACTAGCAAATACGACAATCGCGAACTCGGACTGGGATTAGCAATAATTCTCCATTTACTCAAACCCCTACTTCCAAGAAGTTTCATTTTTTTGATCGATACTTTTCCACATTACCTCTAATGGAAAGGCTTTTTGAAATGAATATTTATGCGACTGCTACAGTGACCAACAGAACAAAAGGGTGTATATTTAGAAAAGATAGGGCTATGAAAAGAGGTGATTCTCAACAATTTATCAGGAACCAGACAAAAATATATGTGCTATCAAATGGATAGACAATAAATCGGTTGTAATCCTTTCTACTGCATTTGGTGAGCATCCTAAAACCACGGGGAAGAGATGGGATAATAATAAAATGTAGAAGTTCCATGTCCAAAAGTGGTAAATGGTTACAACCGAAAAATGGGTGGCGTTGATTTCTGTGACCAAATGATGGAATATTACAGATCATTCTTTAAAACGAGAAAGTTGAGTTTCAAAGTGATCTTTCGATAGTTAACAGCTTTTTAGAGTATAAGCGGGATATGCAAGCAAACAAACAACAAGCAATGGATTTACTTGACTTCCGACTAAAGCTTGGTGAGTATTTAGTTTCTTGAACGCGAAAACGACCACTGGAATGTCCGTTAGTTGACGAAGAAAACAGTCCACTACAAAAAAGAGTCCACCAAAAAAGTTGTCCTGCTCAAATGTCTTGTGATGACAAGAGATACGATGGTTTGAAAACGACGATCTTAAAAATCATCGCAAATGTCGAGATGACAGTTGTGACAACAGGTCACGAATTAAATGCACTAAATGCCAGGTATACCTACTTGTGTTTAAATAAAAACAAAATTTTTTTCTACAATTATAAATGAACTTTTTGGAAATAAATATTTTATAAAATTCACAAATGTGTTTAGTATGTTTGACTCCTGCGGCTCACAATTGTGAATGTCCTTGGACAAGGACTTTTTGGCTGGAATAACTTTTTTGGATCTACTACAATCTTAGCAAGAAATTTTAGTAAAAAAAATATCCCGTTATGAAGTTATTGAAAAAATATGTCCCGGGAGCGTAAGGGATATACATTTTATTTACAACTGTTTAATTACCATATCGAGGGTATATGGTTCTGGGTAGTCAAAATTAAATTCCTCGATAGAATGCAACTTCCTATATTTATCAACAAGATCTAATTCGGCATCTTTTGTTCTGTAATATCGACAAATTATTTTTGTGCTCATTAAGCGGAGCAAGACGCATACCACAATTTTTTTCTACTATTCCTGTGTGTTTCATAATGCACTTACATGTGGATACCGACTTGTCAAATTCAAGAAAGGTTACGGAAGAGTCCCATTTTAGATGAGAAAACATATCATGTTTTCTTAAGGGGACAAATTGTTTTCTTTATTATTAAGGGGTGAAGACAGGGTATTAGGGAGATATCGAGGTATTAGTCATTATTATGAAGTCCTACGTTGACTTTTCTTGATTATGTCATACCATAGTGTATATATGCCATCAAGTGGCGCCTAAAAAGTTACCAACTACTTGACCCAGCCCGACTCCACTGTTTAAAAGCTGGCGGCCGTGGTGAACATATATCTCTACATGTAGGTAGGTACTATCTGGTTGTGTATTCGACTTCCCTAACTAGGTACCCGCATTTTGTTGTCCGTGATCATCGGATCTGCACCCCTAGTAGTGAAGTAGCAAGATAAACATTATCACATACAAATTTTCTCTCTTTTTATCTTCCAGCTAGTCTGTTGATTATTATTGACCAATACTGTGATTGTTGGTGTTCTTGTTTTTTTGAAACGCCACATTTTGGTCTATTGATTTTATTCTAATCTTCTATTCTGGCGCCCAACGTGGGGCCCACATTTTTTTTGACTAGGTGTAAGTTTTCCGGAAAATTTTCTGATTGCAATTTTCGAGGTTTGTGACATTTTTTATTTTGCTTATGTTGTTGGAGGTAACAGCTACCTGTAAGAGTCAGAATGGTTAGGAAACTAAGAGTTAATCTGCTTGCACAGCATGAGTTGGTCTATGAGCTCACTTATAGAGGGATCGGAACTGGTGCAGTGGAAGAAATGCGGAAAAGCCTGTCACAGGCTCAGCGACTAGACCAAGATGGTGATAGTGTCTCTTATCCCGACTCTCCTTTTACTTTTGCGGAGGATCTTGAAGCCGTTTCGAAAAAACTGGCTGACTTAGAGACAGAAGTTGGAACGTTTTCGGGTACTAAAGCATCTAATGCTTATTTTAGGTTACATACGAAGCTCTATCATGTGAATAGGATAGAACATATGTCAGCGTTAGGACCAGAGGAGCTTACATCTCGAGGACAAGTTTTAGCTAGAGCGCTTGCAGTTTTGGATACTTTGACGACGAAAGCTGAGAATATTGCGGAGAGGTTAATTACTGATATAGTTGTTCTTGAGGGAAGCCCGTCTAGAGGCCAAGCTAGTTTTGATGCCGAACTTCCAGGTGTTGGCAGAACTTCTTCGGTGGACCAGGAGTCTAACCCAAGACCAATGCCTGCTGTTGTCAAACCTGTCTATCCCAATAAGTGGGGTATTGCTTATTCGGGGGATAGAAAAGGTGGATCAGTCACGGCTTTTTTGAGAGGGTCGAGGAACTCCGTACGGCAAGAGGTGTCACCAAGGAGTTACTGTTGGAATCCGGAATCGATCTGTTCACAGGACGTGCGTACCAATTTTATCAAGATGTGCGGCATGAGGTTACTACTTGGGATGACCTGGTCAGAATATTTAAGGAGGAGTACCAACCAGTTGGTTACAATGAGAGGTTGTTCGATAAAATTAAGAGGCGTACTCAAAGTCCTGAGGAGACCATTGGGACTTATCTGGCTGTCATGTCCAAATATTTCTAAAGACTAGAATTTCATGTCTCCGAGCGGGCTAAGCTCAAGATATTGCTTCGAAATATCTCCCCATACTATCAGAGTCATTTGGGGCTGGTTGATGTGGAGTCAGTTTCTCATCTAAAGAGTTTGTGTCGTAAATTGGAGGAACGTAGACATACTGTGGTCAACTTTGCAGCCCCTATGCGGCAGAATAATTCTCTGGAATCGGACCTAGCGTACGTGGACTGTGACGAGGAGCCGTTAGATGCTGGTCATGGTCAGACATTGCCTCGTGTTCCTGACCAAGAGGCCAGTACGGTGTTTGTTATCGTTGTCATCGGCGGGGCCATCGGGCAATTAGTTGGGCGGAGAACAAATCTAAGGTTTGCTTTAAGTGTGGCAAAGAGGGTTTTACGATAAAGACGTGTCCTAGTTGTTCTCGAAATTCGGGAAACGGCCGAGGACGTTCTCAGAAAGCCGAGTCGAGAGCGTAACTACCCCAACCTCGGCAAAACATATTTTCTTAGTCTTAGATTATATTTTGGAGCATACGGAGGGTGACGAACGAGCTTACCTTAAAGTCAACATACTAGGGACGGAGATGTTGGGTTTATTAGATTCAGGGTCCTCTCGGACAATTTTAGGTAGTAATGGTTGGTCTTTGTTTTCGGACTGTGGCTTGACGCTGAATAAGTTGCACAAAATAACATGCGTACTTGCAGATGGCAGCCGATGTGAGGCGAACGGAGTATGTACTCTTCCTATCAGGGTTCGTGATAGACTGAGGCTGATAGATGTGGTGGTAGCACCTGATTTGCCCCGAGGTCTTATACTTGGGAAGGATTTCTGGGTGAAGTTGGGTATCGTACCTGATCTCCGCAGGGACGAGTGGTATTTTTCAGATTTGCCTCAACCTTTGGATACGATCAGGGTGTCAGAAGATACTTCTCTAACCCCGGAGGAGAAGAGACAGTTGCAGAATTTAGTTGACCGTCACACAGCCGCTCACTGGTTGTACCACTGTGTCCGAGCATGTTATTGTCACCAAAAGTGCTCCCATAAAACAAAAGTTTTACCGAGTTTCTCCGGTGATACAAAAGGTTATAGATAAGGAGCTTGATGAAATGTTGTCCCAGGGGGTGATAGAGAAATCCAACAGTCCATGGTCATCGCCGATTATTCTGGTTTGAAAAAAGATAACTCTTATAGGTTTTGTGTTGACTTCAGGCCGCTTGAAATCCGTTACTGAGCGTGATAGCTATCCTCTTCCGAATGTGTCGGACACCTTGGACAAGTTGAAGGATGCCAAGTATTTGTCTTCGTTGGACATCAAGTCTGCTTACTGGCAGGTGCCCATGTTTTCGTTTATCTGGATGATGTAGTGATTGTGACGCAGTCTTTGGAAAAACATTTGGAGGTGCTGGAAGAGGTGTTTAAGCGACTAAGGAAGGCGAATCTGACTATCATCTCGGAAAAGTGCCAATTCTGTCAGCCTCGCATGAAATACCTGGGATATGTGGTAGACAAAAACGGGTTACACGTGGACCTGGACAAGGTTAAGGCCATGCTAGAACTTTCAGTTCCTACTAATGCTCGAGAGGTCCGCTGAATCGTAGGTACTTTCTCGTGGTACCGGCGTTTCATACCGGAAGTCCCTCCATCATCGCTCCTTTGACGGCTTTAACTAGAAAACGTTTGAAGTTCGTATGGACTGCTGAATGTGATCGTTCTTTTGGTCGGGTCAAGGAATGCTTTGGGGCTGCACCGGTGTTGAGTTGTCCGGATTATTCTTTGCCATTTGTCGTCCAAACCGATGCGTCGGGTTATGGTATTGGTACTGTACTGTACTAACTGATTTGCTATTTGAGCAGGGCGTTGACCCACCAGGAGCGACAGTACTCTACAACGGAGAGAGAGTGTCTTGCGGTCATCCATGCTATAGAGAAGCTTATACCGTACCTGGAAGGTGTGCAATTTACAGTGATCACTGACCACTACAGTTTAAAGTGGCTTCTGAGCCTCAAAGATCCTACTGGAAGGTTAGCACGATGGTCGGTAAGAATTCAGCAATACGATTTCACTGTTGTTAATCCGAAGGATAGTGAACTTGTGCTTCCCGACATGCTCTCTCGTGCTGTTCCCATTATCGACTCGGTGGAGGTAGCCGACTCATCTAATCATACGGACCAAGTTCTTGATCGATGGTATCTGAAAATGGTTGACCTGGTGGATAGGAATCCTTTGAGATACAGCAGCTGGCGACTGGCGAATCGGACTTTATTCAAGTATATCAAACAAGACTACCCTGAGTTGTCACGGTGAAATGATTGTTGGAAGAGAGTCGTCCCCAAGGCTGATCGGAAATCTCTCATCTCGTCTGCTCATGATCCTCCTACGGCTGGTCATATAGGTGTTTTCAAGACTTACAGTCGACTTGCGGAAAAGTACTATTGGCCTAAAATGAGGAACGGACTTAATGGGGACGTTGCCTCGATCGAAGAAAGGGAATATGTTTATCCTGGTGTTTGCGTTAAAGTAGGCAACGACCCAAGCGGTTATTAAAGCCATAGAAGAAGGAGTGTTTTTACTATTTGGTGTACCTCGCATCATTATAACGGACAATGGACCTCAATATCGTAGCAAGGAATTTCAGAAGTTCGCGGAGAAATACGAATGTTAGATTAAATATAGTCCGAATTATCATCCGAGGGCGAATCCTACGGAGCGTACCAACCGCAGCCTAAAGACAATGATAGCTATGTATGTAAAGGATAACCATAGGTCTTGGGACATGGACTTGCCGAAGCAAATCTTTGCTGATGCTGAACGCCTACTGGAGATACCCGGCAAGAAGAGTGCGAACGCCTACAATTTACGTCGACGTCATGAGATACTGCAGGTGAATCAGGTTGTTTGGAGGAAGAATCATGTGCTCTCCGATGCCGCTAATTATTTCGCCAGTAAACTTGCGCCCATGATATATTCATCGACGCATTTCACCTTAGACCTATGAGCTACGAGATGCTGATGGTAAAGTGTTGAGAGGCTCTTGGCACATTAAAGACCTTAAGACTGCGATCAGTAGTCAAAATTAACCCTTAGGGGTTAACTTTCTTCAAGTTAGGGGGATTTGTAACGGTTAATTTTGGCCGTAGAAGTTGCTTAGAGAAATTGATAATAAATAAAACTGCGAGATAGCATTTTACGATGCTTTATTTGGTATTTGTCTAGGTACCTACTTACATTTCTACGAAGGTCAACGCACTCCTGAGTGGAAATTGATTACGCACTTTGCATTTTCACTCGTGGCACTGCCGAACCAGAATGTCCCTCTGTGGCAGTCGACGGTGCTCCGCTTTCCTGAAATAAGAACAAGAAGATTAGCCAACCTATCTCGTTGTTTTCTTGTCGTTGTTAGATTGACATCTTTCTTCGGATCTTTCTAGCGTATTTTACGGTTATTATCCTTTCTTTAGGTATGTTATAGCCTGATGTGAAACCTACCGAGTCTTGGTACTCGTATTGGGCGAGTTTGGGGGTCCAAAGACTGCTTGGCCCCTAGCTTTCTTGCTTATGTCTGTCGCAGTCCTAGTTTAAGTTTGGGGAGAGCGCGCTGTTTTCGTTCTTCTTTACTTCGCTCTCCGCCACGCTGGTCGCACCTAACGGGTGTGCATTGTAGATACTTGTAAATATGTGGGATCTCGATGTATTTTTGTTTGGAATGTCTTGTTTTGGTATTTGTAGGGTAGGTAGTCGTCAACGGTGCTTTAGCGACGTGCAATTCTTCGTAGTCGCTTGATTTAGCTATTTGTCGCTAGGTGGCGCGCGGAGCCGGCTACCGAGCGTTAGTTAGTTCAGGTTGCCGTCTAGATGGCTCTGGAGGTGTCGTACCGGATAATTTCTGCTGGTGGGCCAATCCGTTATTGTCGCTAGTCGGACTATGTGGGACGCTTATTACTTGGCTGGGCGGAGGCTAGGTTTTATGATATTTTTTTGTGGTCGTTCGCCGCGAACTGATATCGGAAATTTCGAGTTTGAAAGGATATTCAGTCGCCGGCAACTAAGAAAATTGAATTGGTGAAGTGTGGATAAAGTGACAGTGCATTTGAATTTGCCTTGAGTTCTTTTGACGGCGAATCCTTAATGATTGGAAGGGATTACTGCACTGACTACTTATTAGAGTGTCCAGAGTAGAATTATGTTGGAGTTTTGCTGTTTTTCCGGGACCTCTACCATTATTTGGGAATAGTAAGCCGCCCTCACCACTTCGAAGTCTCGCCGAATTGTTTTAGATCCGACTGGATCGCTTTTAGACGTAAGTAGTGACTTATTTCACGAAATTTCGATAGTTTTGGCCTAACCTGGCGCGATATTTCCAGAGAATCAAGCAAGCCTGTCGATTTACCGAAGCCTAAGTTCAATTGTTACCTAATTTGGATGTTATTTGTGAATTTTCGTCTCAGGAAAGTCACAAATTTGGTGATTGAATAATTTCGTTATTTTTAATGGAAAAAGAAAACCCTCAGACTGAGGTAAGCTGTGAATATAGTTGCTGAGGTATTCTTCTTTTTCATGGTTTTTTTCTTGGTTTTTTTTTGGAAGTGTCAGTTACTTGGAGGTCTAGATATTGGCTCGTGTGGACTAAGAACGTGTTGAGAGGAACTGAGGTGTTTCGGTTTTCCAGAGTTTGAGTGGGAGCCTGCCGCCTACTTTTTCCACAGCGGAGGAGGGCTGAAGCTGCACCAGAGCTGCCATCTCGGCTGACCAGCCCAACGCAAGCTCTGTTTACTAAAATTTAAGTTTTCATTTATTTGTTTTAAAGCCCTTCATAGCACGTTATTTGCGCCTACGTGTAAACATCATTATTATCTATACTAGAACTTGTGGTTCAAATGAAAAGCCACTCATAACGTATATCGTTGTGTTCACTGTTGCGTGGCTGTGCACATACTTTTACGGACGTTGTGTTCATACCTTTATTCGGACATTGTGTCCTTCCTAATTGTACGGACGTTGTGTAAACCTATTGCGGACGTCGTGACTAGGTTAATTTTATATTTTGGTGTGAACTGCACGTGCGCACGCCGGGGGATACAAATTGACTGTAGTAAACATAATTATTTTTGAACAACATATAAGTAGGTGATCAATATAGTGTGCCTTCAACACAATTGCAATATAGTGTGCTTTCAACTCAGACGCAAATATACATGTTTTCTTAAGGGGACAAATTGTTTTCTTTATTATGAAGGGGTGAAGACAGGGTATTAGGGAGATATCGAGGTATTAGTCATTATTGAGAAGTCCTACCTTGACTTTTCTTGGTTATGTCATTGTGGTGCTTGTTTGAATCGACAGGTATTATAATTATTGTTTAATATTATCATTGTTGATAAAATAAGATATTCCTTGGAAACGTGTTGCTAGGGATATATATATAAAAAATAAAAAAAGAACCACAACAGATTAAAGAGTATTACTACTTATTATTTTTGGAGTCAGAAATCAAGAACAATAATTACTAAATTCTACGTTAACATTCTTCAAATAAGTGGCACACACCATAATACGCCATAATTGGTGACCCCGACGTGATCTTGAAGCAAGAAACATCGAAGAAGAAATTATCGTCGATCCAAAGGAAACAACACAGCCCCAACGGTTCCAGAGGAAGAAACCAGGAAGCAACACAGCCCCTACGTTTCCAGATAGGCCGAAACGAGAAAGCAACACAGCCCCTACGTTTCCAGAGGTGCAGATACGAGGAAGCAACGCAGTCCGAGCCGCAGAAGACCAACAAGTTTGAGAAGAAAATTTCAAATCAAACCTTTTAAATCAGAAGAAAATTCTAATCCAGTACTTATTAATTGTAAGTCAAACTTCACCACAAAATATTTTCTCTTTTAAAAGAATCTAATTTTTCATTTTAAAAATGCCAAATCAAAATTTAATTGCAGGTGATTGTTCTGTTGAAAATGACAATGTCAAAAATATTGAAAATATGTCTTCCATCAGATTTCCACCGTTTTGGATTTCGAAACCAGAAATTTGGTTTACTCAAATTGAAGCTCAATTTATAATTTCTCGAATTACATCTGATAAAACTAAATACCATCTCGTTATAGCAAATTTATCTCTCGATATTGTGACAAATATTTATGATGTTGTTTCAAATCCTCCAGAAGATAATATGTATAAAACCATTAAAGAAATTTTAATTCGCAGATTAACTGCAAGTGAAGAAAAAGGTTTAGATGACCTCCTTACTGGAACCGAAATTGGTGATCGAAAACCTTCAGATTTTTACCGAAGCATGCTCAACACTGTTGGTGGTTCACAAATGGTCAGTCAAGATTTGTTGGTCAAACTATGGAAAAGACGTTTACCAAAAACGATTCTTGTAGCTTTGACAGCATCAGGTAAGGAAAATGTCAACGATTTACTAGAACTTGCTGATAAAATTTGGGAAACTTATAAACCATTATCAAATTTTAATAATATTTCAGAAATTAATCAACAAAAGGTTCATCCTCAATCAAATTTTCAAAATAATAATAATAGTAGTTCATCTGATTCAACAAAAGAACTAAGCAAAGCTTTTTCTGAATTTTCAGTTAGCTGTCAAAATATTCTTTTATCTATTTCTCAAAAACAAAATTCAATAGAATCTCAAATTAATTCTATTCAAACAAATTTGACCTGTCAAAATAATACAATTACTAGATCAAATAATCAATATCAATGCACTACATGCAGAGACCGCTCTAGAAGTAGATCACGTTCTTCTTCTTCTGTAAGAAATTCTATCTGCTATTATCATGAAAAATACAAAAAGAAAGCTGTTAAATGTGCAGGTCCTTGGTATTTACTTTACGAAACTTTGCAAACTAACGAAAATTCAAAAAACGAGTAAATGTTTCGACAACAAATAAAGGGTCTAGAGCAAATAAGAATACCAGTCGTCGTCTTTTTATAGTTGATGAATTTAATAAATTACAATTTTTAATAGATACTGGTGCAGATGTTTCTGTTATTCCACGTGATGTTTTCAACGATCACAAGAAAGATAAATATATTTTTCTTACAGCTGTAAATGGTTCCTCTATTACCACATATGGCAAGAAACTTCTAAAAGTAAATCTTAACCTGAGACGTGATTTTCCATTTGTTTTCTTTATTGCTGACATATCTCGTCCAATTATTGGTGCTGATTTTCTTGCTCATTATGGTTTATTAGTTGATCTTAAAAATAAACGATTAATTGATATAGAAACTACATTACACACTACTGGTTCTTTAATTCATTCTAATGCTCCAACACCCAAGTTATTTGCTGTCGAAACCAAATATCCTGAACTTCTTAAAAAATATCCTAATGTTATTTCTTCGCCAAATTTTATACTTCCTATTAAACACTCTATAAAGCATCAAATTATTACAGAAGGACATCTTCCTTTTTGTCGTCCCCGTAGACTAGACAATAAAAAATACAAAATAGCAAAAGTTGAATTTGAACAAATGGTACAACTAGGTATTTGTAGACCATCTTCATCTTCAGTAGCATCTCCTTTGCATATGGTACCCAAAAAAGATTCTTCTGATTGGCGACCATGCGGTGATTTTCGTCAACTAAATTCTGTTACTATACCTGACAGGTATCCATTACCTCATATTCAAGATTTTAATTTGTTTACTTTTGACTGTAACATTTTTTCAAAAATAGATCT
This sequence comes from Pseudeuparius sepicola, assembly GCA_963920635.1. Classification (NCBI taxonomy): domain Eukaryota; kingdom Metazoa; phylum Arthropoda; class Insecta; order Coleoptera; family Anthribidae; genus Pseudeuparius; species Pseudeuparius sepicola. The sequence goes on from OY987305.1 coordinate 29,968,421, forward strand.
TGTTAGAGCATATCATCAAATACCGGTAGCAGAAGAAGATATTTTTAAAACAGCTATTACTACACCTTTCGGTCTTTTTGAATTCACAAGAATGCCATTTGGTTTACGCAATGTAGCTCAGACATTTCAAAGATTTATTAATGAAGTTACAAAAGGTTTAGATTTTATTTTTGTGTATTTAGATGACATTTTGGTTGCAAGTAAAAATGAAAAACAACATTTAATTCATTTGAATACTTTGTTTGAACGCTTAAACTCTTTTGGTATTAATATCAAATTACCAAAATGTGAATTTGGTGTGACTAAATTAAATTTTTTGGGATATACTATTTCTTCTGAAGGTATATTACCTTCAGAAGAACGTACTGAAGTCATTAAAAATTTTCCCGAACCAAAAACTCTTAAACAATTACAACGCTTTATAGGTATGGTCAATTACTATCACAGATTCATCCCAAATTTTGCTAAAGTTCTTAGCCCATTAAATAAACTTTCAAGTAAATTACAAAATTGTAAAAATAAACAAAATTTTGATTGGACAAAAGAATGTAAAAATAGTTTTGAAAACGCAAAAAATTTACTTATCAATGCTACAATTTTAGCTCATCCCTGTAATAATGCTAAACTTACTTTAACAACAGACGCATCTAACATTTCTATTGGTGCAGTTCTAGAACAAACTATCAATAATATTACTCAACCTATTGCTTATTTTTCAAAAAAACTTGCCCTTCTCAAACAAAATATTCTACGTTTGATCGTGAATTATTAGCTATCTATTCAGCAATAAAACACTTTCGTCATTTTTTAGAAGGATATGATTTTACAGTATTTACTGATCATAAACCTTTGACTACAGTGCTTACGTCAAAGAGAGAAAAAAGTCCTAGGCAATTTCGCTACCTAGAATATATAAATCAATTTACTTCAAACATTCAATATATAAAAGGAGAATCTAACATTGTAGCTGACACCCTATCACGCGTTGACAGTGAGATTTCTTCTTTTGATTTAATTAAAATAGACATCGAAACTATTAAAAAATCACAAGATTCTGATGAAGAACTACAATTTTTACTAAAAAATCAAAAACTCAACTCTAATTCTTTCTTACAACAAGAAGAAGTTACATTTGCAAAAATCAAACTTTGGTGCGAAGTCTCTTTTTCCAAACAACGTATCTACATTCCTAAAGATTTACGTTTTACTATATTTAATAATTTACATAATATTTCACACCCGGGAGTTAAAGCAACAAAACAAATGATTGGTAAATGTTATTTTTGGCCCAAAATGAATACAGACATAGACAAATGGACCAAATGTTGTTTAAATTGTCAAACTTCAAAAATTCACAGACATACAAAATCTCCTTTAAGTAAATTTGAAATTCCTAAAGGTCGTTTTGAACATATACATCTAGATTTAGTAGGCCCTCTTACTCCTTCAAGTGGTTGTACATACATACTTACTGTTATCGAAAGATTCACTCGTTGGACAGAAGCTTATCCGATATCCAATATTACAGCACAGACTGTAGCTAAAACTCTTTTAACTCACTATTTTTCACGTTTTGGTTTACCTCATACAATAACGCACGATCAAGGTTCACAATTTGAATCAGCTTTATTCTCAGAATTTAGTAAATTTCTCGGTATTCATAAAATACACACATCTACTTATCATCCGCAAAGCAATGGCATGTTAGAGAGATTTCATAGAACATTAAAAGCCGCTCTTACTGCCAGAGGAAATATAAATCGTTGGAAAGATGAACTACCTTTAATATTATTAGGTCTCAGAACCTCAGTAAAGGAAGACCTTCAGTGTTCCTCTGCTGAATTGGTTTATGGACAACCTTTGAGACTACCTGGAGAATTTTTTATTAAATCACAAGAAAACGTTGACACTTTCCCTATTTTAGTTAATTTACAAGAAATGTTTTGTAATTTAAAACCAACAACAGTGAGTAGCCATAATCGAGAAAAACCCTTTGTTTCACCAGCTTTAAAAGATACAAATTATGTTTTTGTTAAAGTTGAACGTAAAAAAACATCTCTTTCACCAGCTTTCGAAGGTCCTTACAAGGTGATTAAAAAAATTTCAAAAACATTTGTTATTTTAAAAAGAAACGAAGAAATGGTAATTAGTATTGACCGTGTTAAACCCGCATTTATTCTTTCAGAAAATTTTAATGATTTTAACGAAAATAAAATTAAAAAAAGAGTTACTTTTGTTTTAAATTAGATTGACATTTAATTCTTCTTAAAGAGGGGAGTATTTGTGGTGCTTGTTTGAATCGACAGGTATTATAATTATTGTTTAATATTATCATTGTTGATAAAATAAGATATTCCTTGAAAACGTGTTGCTAGGGATATATATAAAAAAAATAAAAAAGAACCACAACAGATTAAAGAGTATTACTACTTATTATTTTTGGAGTCAGGAATCAAGAACAATAATTACTAAATTCTAAGTTAACATTCTTCAAATAAGTGGCACACACCATAATACGCCATAGGGATATGTACCAAGACTAGGGATTTATATTAAAAGTTCAGCCTACTTTGCCCTGAAAAATCGTATATTTTTTACTACTAATGTATTGAAAATATTCTAAACAGATTTAAAAACTAGTTTAATGTCAATAAATCACGAATTTTTTGATAATTTAAGAACTATAGACTGAAAAAATTGTTGCTTAAACAACATTGAAACTACACTGATAAAAATATGCATCCATGGTTGAAACTACAATCTGTTGCCTTAGGGTAAAATCAGACGCCAAACACATATCTCCCAAAAAGTTCAACCTACTTTGCCCTGAAAAAAACGAACAACAGAGGTATTCATCGCTGACAAAACCAATGCCATTAAGGACAAGAACGCCGAGGAAACTACACTTATAAATGTTTAAAAAATGTCCACCGTGATCGCTCGACAAAAATCGTGCAAAGTGCCTACGACAAAAGGCTTGACCTTTGTCCTTTGGGACACGTGTGACCCGGTTGAAGTAGAATCTAAAAAAAAACCTGTAAATCATACCTACAGTAGAATCTGCTAAAGTAAAAATCCAGGTGTCAAAAAATCACTTACATACAAGTCTGACAGTAAATCCTTCTTGTATTATTAGAAAATACGTCGACGTCACAGCATACCCGTCGATGGTACCCCTAGCGTGTCCGGCCAAAAATGCATTCTGCTGGGCTTGAAAATTTATGATACACAAAATGATTGCAAAATAATTGTTCAGTATCCGTATTCAGCAAATAAAAAAGTTATAGATACCCCTCACTTGATGAAAAAGTATACAAAACTACACTGATAAAATATGGATTTTTAGCTCTTGTAATCGCTCGATGACGATTGAAGCTACACTCATAAAAATATGTACCTATATATAGCCCCAGTGCCATCGCTCAACAATGGCATTATTCATAGGTGCTAAATTGATCCGCTTTAATATCTGGCAAATAAAAATAAACATTGTAAAAATAGGTATTGCACCCATCGCCAGAAAACCAAAGTGACTACATCTCGAGACTTGACCTTTTCCATGTGTGAGCCCAGTTAAATCTAAAAACCCCTGTAAACCATGCCTCTAGTATAATAAAACCCCTTGTAAACCGATCTGATATATTTCGTGGGGTCAAGCTAGGGGGTAACTTCATAACCAAAATAATAAAAAAAAATTAACGTCATAAAATATAAAAAAAATCATATTTTCAACGGATTTTTGTCCTCTGAAAATTGTTCGTGTGTACCTAAATTCAGTTTCAATAAGTCACTAATTGGGATAATAAGAAAAAAATCTTAAGAATCCCTTATAGATTTGTAAGATAGAATTCTGAGACAACGATGCTGAGAATAAATATCATACAAAAATCTTGTGCGTTGACTTTCAACTCAATAATAATTAGGATTAATAATGACAATTTTCTCGATTATCTAGAATCAAAAATATTGCGAGTGGCAATTCACAATTTTCTAGATATTATGTGAAGCCTTATTATTGCGTCGTAAGTTAGAGGATAAAAAAATATTGGCTTAAATTGTTTAGTAAATGTGATTAAAATATGTCTAGTTAATCAACAGTTAGTTTGTAACAGCTTATTATCTTGGAAGCGTAAACTCTTTGAATTTTTTAGATAAAAAGTTGTATTTTTATAATGTTCAGTTTGATTCCTTTTTTTGAATCATGTTTTCATATTACCTACAAGGATTTACAACCTCAAAACATAAAAATAGCTCATTTTAAACCGATTTAATAAAAATTTCACCAAAAACAATACTTTCACTCATATAATACACTTATGATTAATAAAAAAGGCACTATAGGTAGTAATAATGACATTTTCAACGGAATTTTTATCGACTGTTTGACCATTTTGAGAGTCCGTTTGCTAGCTTTTGGGGGTATTCCTTCATATTTTAGACGGATAAAAATGAATAACATTGGGTTTCCTAACTAAAATAAAAAACGCACAGTTGCCTTTACTTACGTGCCTATATTAGGTATCGAAAAGTAGCCTAATTTACAAGTTAGGGAATCAAAAATTACCTATTGGCTTTTAATTTTGATGAGAAAATACGTCTAATTCGTAAGTCAAATAAATAGAACATCATGAAAGATATACGAATAATTGAACAAATGCTATCTTAGTTCTATAAGCAGAAAGGTACTACGGGTAGTACCTAATAGTTTGGGGATCAAAATACAACCTGTTAGCGTTTAAATTTGTTAAGAAAATACGTCTAATGAAATTGAAAGCAGTAACTAGATTTTTGGTTAACATTTCGTTAACGCGTTGATGAATGTTTGATGCTTAGACAAGGGAGGGGAGAGGACGCGTAACATGTATATACGGACAATAGCAGAGAGTGTTCCCAAATACAACAATGCGACGGGTACTTTGGTTCCAAACGTCGTGTGTGACAGCAGGTTAGTTTTTGTGATTTTGTGCTCATACGGACTGAAGACACTGTTATTTTGTGACATAATGGTGTTTTGTTCAGCTTTTGGTTGCAAAAGTTGAGGTGAACAGAAAGTATCAGGAATAACCTTTCATAGGTAAATATTTTATAGTTAGAAAAATAGCTTCAAGGAAAAAAGACATTGTATTATTTGTATACCGCCTCAAACAACTAAAATTTTGTTGCTTTGTCGAAATTTGGTCCCTTTACAAACCAACAGTAATGCTTTATAGGCATTTTTCATTCTTTACCAGTCCCACGGAATACGCCACTGGTGGTGCCAAACTGGGCACACTCAATTTAGGCAGGTTATGCGTCCTCTCTCCCCTCCCTTGTCTAAGGTTTGATGCAAGTAAAAAGTAGACAGAATTTCACGAAAAACGGTGGCTGACCAAACAAGTTATTATAAAAAGTTGATCGGGAGGTTGAGATAACCTAGGAAACGCCTTTCGTTCGAATGGAACCTGACAAAAAAAATTTTTCCAAGTGAGCAATAGATCGAATTCCCAAAAAACAGCGACTGATGAAAATAAGTTATCAAAAAGTTGAACGGGAGGCTGACATGACCTCGGAAACGTCTTTCGTTCGAATATAATAAAAAAATCGCAGACGGAGAGGGACGAATATTTGATGCAAGTAAAAAGTAGACAGAATTTTCGAAAACCGGGGACGGACCAAAAAGTTATTATAAAAAGTTTATCAGGAGGTTGAGATAACCTAGGAAACGCCTTTCATTCTAATAGAATCTGACAAAAAAATCCAAGACGAGACTTACATACATGGAATCTCTAGTTGGCAAAAAAAAATGCCATAAGGATATGAGAGGTCAAATACGTATATGTTATGTAAAGTAAAAATCTCGTTAACAAGGCGTTAACGAAGGGTTGACGAGTATGGACCCCCCAACTGTTAGGAGATACAGTCGTACCCCTACATGCATTAGGTCACAATCAACTGTGGAATCTGTGGCGTCACAAAGATTCTACCCTAACTAATATAGGCACGTAAGTAAAGGCAACTGTGCGTTTTTTATTTTAGTTAGGAAACCCAATGTTATTCATTTTTATCCGTCTAAAATATCAAGGAATACCCCCAAAAGCTAGCAAACGGACTCTCAAAATGGTCAAACAGTCGATAAAAATTCCGTTGAAAATGTCATTATTACTACCTATAGTGCCTTTTTTATTAATCATAAGTGTATTATATGAGTGAAAGTATTGTTTTTGGTGAAATTTTTATTAAATCGGTTTAAAATGAGCTATTTTTATGTTTTGAGGTTGTAAATCCTTGTAGGTAATATGAAAACATGATTCAAAAAAAGGAATCAAACTGAACATTATAAAAATACAACTTTTTATCTAAAAAATTCAAAGAGTTTACGCTTCCAAGATAATAAGCTGTTACAAACTAACTGTTGATTAACTAGACATATTTTAATCACATTTACTAAACAATTTAAGCCAATATTTTTTTATCCTCTAACTTACGACGCAATAATAAGGCTTCACATAATATCTAGAAAATTGTGAATTGCCACTCGCAATATTTTTGATTCTAGATAATCGAGAAAATTGTCATTATTAATCCTAATTATTATTGAGTTGAAAGTCAACGCACAAGATTTTTGTATGATATTTACTCTCAGCATCGTTGTCTCAGAATTCTATCTTACAAATCTATAAGGGATTCTTAAGATTTTTTTCTTATTATCCCAATTAGTGACTTATTGAAACTGAATTTAGGTACACACGAACAATTTTCAGAGGACAAAAATCCGTTGAAAATATGATTTTTTTTATATTTTATGACGTTAATTTTTTTTTATTATTTTGGTTATGAAGTTACCCCCTAGCTTGACCCCACGAAATATATCAGATCGGTTTACAAGGGGTTTTATTATACTAGAGGCATGGTTTACAGGGGTATTTAGATTTAACTGGGCTCACACATGGAAAAGGTCAAGTCTCGAGATGTAGTCACTTTGGTTTTCTGGCGATGGGTGCAATAACTATTTTTACAATGTTTATTTTTATTTGCCAGATATTAAAGCGGATCAATTTAGCACCTATGAATAATGCCATTGTTGAGCGATGGCACTGGGGCTATATATAGGTACATATTTTTTATGAGTGTAGCTTCAATCGTCATCGAGCGATTACAAGAGCTAAAAATCCATATTTTATCAGTGTAGTTTTTTATACTTTTTCATCAAGTGAGGGGTATCTATAACTTTTTTATTTGCTGAATACGGATACTGAACAATTATTTTGCAATATTTTGTGTATCATAAATTTTCACGCCCAGCAGAATGCATTTTTGGCCGGACACGCTAGGGGTACCATCGACGGGTATGCTGTGACGTCGACGTATTTTCTAATAATACAAGAAGGATTTACTGTCAGACTTGTATGTAAGTGATTTTTTGACACCTGGATTTTTACTTTAGCAGATTCTACTGTAGGTATGATTTACAGGTTTTTTTTTAGATTCTACTTCAACCGGGTCACACGTGTCCCAAAGGACAAAGGTCAAGCCTTTTGTCGTAGGCACTTTGCACGATTTTTGTCGAGCGATCACGGTGGACATTTTTTAAACATTTATAAGTGTAGTTTCCTCGGCGTTCTTGTCCTTAATGGTATTGGTTTTGTCAGCGATGAATACCTCTGTTGTTCGATTTTTTCAGGGCAAAATAGGTTGAACTTTTTGGGAGATATGTGTTTGGCCTCTGATTTTACCCTAAGGCAACAGATTGTAGTTTCAACCATGGATGCATATTTTTATCAGTGTAGTTTCAATGTTGTTTAAGCAACAATTTTTTCAGTCTATAGTTCTTAAATTATCAAAAAATTCGTGATTTATTGACATTAAACTAGTTTTTAAATCTGTTTAGAATATTTTCAATACATTAGTAGTAAAAAATATACGATTTTTCAGGGCAAAGTAGGCTGAACTTTTAATATAACTCCCTAGTCTTGGTACATATCCCTTCGATAATATTCCTGCTGGGTCAGCAAATCACGAGCGTCGGCGGCTCAAGCCGTTTCGGATACACATGCTTTGATACTACTGTTCTATTTTATTGCCTAACGAACGTTAAATAAATTACGTTGTCTGCTATATTTTTTATTAGTAATCTATTAACGGCCAGCATCGTTGTCTCAGAATTATATCGTACAATTCTACAAGAGATTCTTGAAAAAGTTTTTCCTATTATCCCAATTAGTGACTTATTACTAGCTTGACCCCAGATGGAATTTTTCTTTTCATCTGATTCTGTTGTAGCGAAAAGCATTTCCTATGTTATCTCAGTCTATTGAACAACTTTTCTAAATAACCAAAACCCATATATATTCGTCTGTCCCATGTAATCTGTACGAATAGAGTAACATCAATGGAACAGCTACATCATTACTTTTTTTGCCTTGTATATTTCCAAAATATCTGTATCATTATTTCCTAAAGTAAGTGTTTTTTTTTTAAGTTCACTGTGATCTAAATGTGAAATTGTTTCCAAAAGATAACTGGTTTCCATTAAATTTAATTTTTTATCAAAATTAAACCCAACAGGTAGTTTTTTATTGTAAATTGGGCTAGGTACTTGACAGAAAATTTCATGATTTATCACAGTATTTTTAAAAATATCGCCCTCCTAATATTTCCATACGAGGAATACCCCTAAAAGCTAACAAACAGACTCTCAAAATGGGTATTCAGTCATGTTGCCGTTTTTCTGGTTAATTTTTTTTAGAATGCAACTGCCTAGTAACAAATTGTGAATTATATCAAGTATCAAAATAATTATGATTAATCAATATTTTTTTTAAAACACAACGAATTATTTTTTATATACAGCACCTAAGACAATAAAAATTTAAAATTCAAAATAAATAAAAATAAATGAAAACTTTTCGTTCCTAAGAGGTCAGAGGTGATATCTCATCAAAAATTAAGACCATTTTTTTATTTCCAAACTGTAAATTAGGCTTATTCATATATACAGTTTAAAACCAAACTGATGCAGTCTGCACTCTGGTAATACAATAACGTTTTTGTTTTCCTGCCGCCCTGCTTCTCTCTATACTTACCTTCTCAGTCGGAATCCAGCAGTTGTTGTTTAATATAAGGCGTAAAAGTCCGTTTTATCGTGTGTTTTTTGGGATAAAGTGATGTTTTTGTGTGTTTTCGGTTGAAAATTATAGGGCAGTGTGGAATTCTAATTGGCTGGTGCTGTTTTTTTTTTCCGGAATTTGGATGGTTGTTGGATCAATCTAAAGATGTTCGGTGATACCTAATTGGCATAGGTTGTTAATTAATTACTTTTGTCATTTGGTGTCACCTGATTTCTTTACCATACCAGCATCTATAGGGACAGAGTGAGTAGCATTTTATATGTTTGCGCAGCCTTTTTTTCGATTGGTCCTAATAGTTTTTTTTGGTTATTACCCGATTATTTGAACGGACCCACGGCACACTTAAACTTTTTATTTTAAACATTTATTTGTGAAACTGTTGGTTTACAAGATAATCAGAGGTTTAAAAATGAGACAGCCGGTATAGTATTGAATTTTCAAGAAAACTACAACTTGTAAAGATTTAATGTAAAAATATTCTATATTATATTCCGTTCAACATAGGTACTACAACTTTTTTTTTAAATGAACTTAAAACTTCACAGGGAAAACGGTTATGAGGTACCCCCAATTTTTTTGAGGAAATTTTTAAAAAAAGTTTCAGGCTTTTAGATAGCTTCTTTCTGGCTGGTTTTAGACAAAAATATACTATATTTACTAGAACCTCTATAATATATAATTTTTCAGTCTATTATAGATTTTATATGTCAAACAATTCCATGATCGATATCAAAATACTGTTAGATGTTTTGAAGGATGCGCGCTCCTTTTTATTATTTAAAAATTATTTCATCAAGTAGGAATTCTAGTTTGTTTTCAATACCCCGATAAGATCGGTGCTGGCGTTTTTTTAGTTCTAGTTCAAAAATAAAATGGGGTAAAACTGTGTAGTTTTTTCTGAGTTACTTTTAGAATGCACTGCAACTGCTTAACGTCAGAGGCTATGGGTGCTGCCCCGCTTTACCTGCCTTCTCAAAATTATTTATACTTATATTGTATTTTATTGCATCGTGGCATTTTTTGTTATCACATTCCAAAAACCTGGTACCACAGATCGGTTTACAGGGGTCGGGCAACAACAAACGCCTGGTTAATATATAGAAATTTGTCAGATTTTTATACCCCGTTGAGACACTGACCGTTAAATAAACTGCATTGTGTGCTATATTTTTTAGTAGTGATCTATTAACGGCTGTAGAATCGGCATTATTTTGTAAACAATAGAAAGTTTGTTACCTGGTTTTTACTTGCAACACTGTTCAGTCTATGCCAACAAAATTTCATATCAAAGTATTTTGGAAGAGTGTTTTAAAAATATTTTGGATACTTTAGTCGTCAAAAATGTTTTCCATTGCAAAGTAGGTTGAACTTTTTAGGGACGTATGCTGATTTCACAAATTTATCATTCGCAGTTTAAGCAAATTTCATCGCGTCGCAGTATTCTTAGGGCAAAGTAAGTTGGGCTTTCTTGGTAGATATGTTTTTGCGTCTGATTTTACCCTAAGGCAATAATCCTACACGCCCCGTGGCTAATACAAGGAAATTTCTTAGATTTTTCTTAGCCATTGAGGAAGTGAATGTTAAATAAAAAACTGCGTTGTCTGTATTTTTGTCAAAGTCGTTTGCGTTGGCGATTTTTGGGGACATTTGGGTATTTCGACGGAAATGAGCCCATTGTTCTCTGGAAGCTGCGCCCGCAGATCGTTGTATTTTATTGCATAATGGTTTTTTACTTATCATCAGATTCCAAATTTTGCCACAAAATAGGTTGAACTTTTCAGACGTATGCCTTAGGGCAACAACAAAACACCTGGCTGATATACATAGAAATTTCTCAGATTTTTTTTTTAAGCCGTTGAGGCACTGAACGTCTGCTATATTTTTTATTAGTTATCTATTAACGACTGTAGTAGCATGGGCGTTATTTTGTAAACAATAGAAGGTTTGGCAACTAGTTTTTATTTTTAAAAGTGTACAGTCTAGTATTTTATACCACAAAAATTTCAGATCAATGTATTTTTGAAGGGTGTTTAAAATATTTTGGATACTTTAGCCGTTAAAAGTGTTTTTCCAGGGCAAGGTAGGTTGAATTTTTTGAGATATAGGTATGTTGCTTTCTTCGAAACTAAATTCAATCAGGACAGCTGGCTGCTGCAAAGTAAAATGTTTTCAAGCGAATAATAACGTTTGCTCCGACATATTTTATTTTTATATGTTACTGGAACGTATATAGGTCAGTGTATCAAAACATGCGAAGACTGAATGCAGATACCACTTGTGCCGCCGATTTTTCCTGGTAAAAAAAGAAAGTGAGTCAGCAGAATCCTGTCGGCCGCGGTGAGTCGAGGTCAAAGGGGGTGTGACGTCATAGCTTGCAATTTGCTAAGGCGCGAGATTCCACGTTCAGGGGGGTCGTCGGTGAGAGTCTCATGTCCCTGCTTCCGGCCGAAGGTCGCGGCTGGGCGTCGGGCGAACCTTCTCCGCGGGGGACGGTTTGATAATGACCTCGCGCTGGGGTCGTACCCCTCGGGCATCTTCGGCACCCTTCGGACTAGCGCAGGGTTCAGACCCTAGTCGGCGCATTCTGATTGGCTGGAGGCTGAAGGGGCGTGGCGTGGGAGTGGAGGGGGTAAGTTTGGTCAAAAAAGTGCAGGATTTAGCCCCCATAAGAAATACATGGGGAAATTGCGCTCGTACCGGCATAGCCTATCTACTGGCTTTGGTTTACAAAGAAAACGCCGCTCAAGCGTTTTTATGCCATTCCAAGTGACTTTAGAAATACTATACAATGGTACATACACAGAATATACCGCCAACTCAGTATACACGCGCTCTATTATTTAAAAATAAGGTTTTAATACGTTTAATCATGTTACCATAATTAGGTAGGTAATCACATTTATAAAACTTGGGTATAGATTAGAAGTTGTGTCGGCACTCACACACATACTAGTCATGTTATTTTGTCATTATAAACATAGTGCCATTTGAAGAAGGAAATTGGCAAGTGAAAGTAACTAGGTACCTACCTATTGAACCAAAACAGACGTTCCGTGGAAGTCTTAATGACTACGTTTATTATAGGTCTTATAGACTATGTACGGAAGACGTCGATTTTGGGACTTGTTATGTCAGTGACGAATCTGTACCAATGAAGACGTCTGTAGAACGTCATTAATAACACGTTTAGTGTACGTCTCATAGACGACGAAGGAAAGACGTCGATTTTGGGACTTGTTATGTCAGTGACGAATCTGTACCAATGAAGACGTCTGTAGAACGTCATTAATAACACGTGTAGTGTACGTCTCATAGACGACGTACGGAAGGCGTCGATTTTGGGACTTGTTATGTCAGTGACGAATCTGTACCAATGAAGACGTCTGTAGAACGTCATTAATAACACGTGTAGTGTACGTCTCATAGACGACGTACGGAAGGCGTCGATTTTGGGACTTGTTATGTCAGTGACGAATCTGTACCAATGAAGACGTCTGTAGAACGTCATTAATAACACGTTTAGTGTACGTCTCATAGACGACGTAGGGAAGACGTCGATTTTGGGACTTGTTATGTCAGTGACGAATCTGTACCAATGAAGACGTCTGTAGAACGTCATTAATAACACGTGTAGTGTACGTCTCATAGACGACGTACGGAAGGCGTCGATTTTGGGACTTGTTACGTCTATAGAACGTCACTCTGCGTGACGTATAAAATTACTTAAGAACAAAGTAACAACAAATCAACGCGAACATCTACAACAAGTACAGACCTCGGAGTACCACCAACTTGAGGGGTGCCAAGTTGTCGCCGCGCTGAAACCGCGGCAGGCTTATAAACGCCTACGCGGATTTTTTTTGGGATGCTACTGTCACTGGTCACAGCACCCCTAAAAGTTTTTTCTATACTCCTATATCCTCTACCTGTCCCCCACAAATCTTTAAGATAGATTTGCACAACAATTCCAGAATTTTCTTCTTTGGGATTTTTTTGCCAAGCCACCGTCATTTGTTACAGCACCCATAAAGGTTTTTTGATACTCCTACATCCCCTACGAGTTTCCCACAAATATCTTTGAGATTCAGATTTACACAAAAAAATTCAGTCTTTGGATTTTTTAGTCACGCCAGTGTCGTCTACCACGGCATTCCTACAAATTTTTTCAATACTTCTACATCTCCTAGGTACGCGTCCGCACAAAATATATTTCAAATTGAGATTGATTTACACAAAAAAGTTTTCTTTGGGATTTTTTTGCGATGCCACTTTTGTTTGTCACAGCACCGCTATAGGTTTCTTCTATACTACTACATCACCTATGCGTCACCCAAAAATATTTTTGAGATTGAGATTGATTTACCTACACAAAAAAAAACAATTTTTTTGGGATTCTTTTGCGACGCCAATGTCGTTTGTCACGGCACCTCATACAGGTTTTTTCTATATTACTACATCCTCTATGCGTCTAACAAATACGGAAGCGCTGAGAGGCCACCTGTGACAAAAAAAATTTCAAGGCGTTATATTCCGACTTTGTAACTCGGAATTCCGGGTTACAACTCGGAATTCCGACACGTAACTAGGAATTCCGACTTGTAACTCGGAATAATTCCGAATTTTAAAGGTCAGAATAATTCCGAGGTAAAAGTCGGAATTATTCGGAATTACAAGTCGGAATAATTCCGGGTTACAAGTTGGAATTCCGAGTTACAAGTCGGAATACCGAATTGCAAGTCGGAATTCTGAGTTACAAGTCGGAATTCCGAATTGTAAGTCGAAATTCCGAGTTACAAGTAGGAATATAACATCCAGAATATAATAAAAATATATATCACGTTTGACCAAGTCATCTAGAAATTCTTTTAGTTTAGGTTTAATTGAATCAGGTACCTACTCTCCTACACGAACTTACGTACGGTACCGCGTTTTGTTTTAAGACAATCTTATAGTTGTACGGGACTTTACCCGTGCCTCGAACATTTGTTTATTTTTAGATATGAAATCATTTTCATTAGAGTATACTGGAGAAAATTGTGTTCCCAGAGTGTCCCCCATTTTTAAAAGACTCATTTTTTCACTTGCCTTAAGCTCAAAACAGGTATTTTTGCACGTTCCACAAGCAGAAATCTCAAGTTGTACCGAACCCTTTTTACATTACAGGGTAGTACCTATTACAGAGTCTGGAGTATCTATTTTTAAATTATCATAGGTAAGTACACAAAAGGGACTCATGGTAATACTATTTTTATCCAACCCTAAATGCTCATAAAACTTAAAACGCATACAATTACATTTGGCACCACAATCATGCTTGATAGTACATCTTTATTATAAATATTTGCGTCAACTGTCCATATGGGCCTATTATAAAAAAAAACAGTCATTATTAATACTACACACAGTTATAGAATCTACAAAAAATGTGTTATTGTCAGAGGGACCGTTTCAATTCAATTCAATTCAATTATTTTCTTGTTGTACTTTGCGACCAAATGTGGATTGTTTAATATAGTGAGGACGTCTATTATTATTTTTAAGACTAGGATTGTTATAATTATTGTTATTTTTAAATTTACACCCTACAGCAAAATGATTAGGTTTTGCACAATTAGAACAGATTTTACCAAACGGAAAGCAATTATTTTTGCTATGTCTTCGCCCACATTTTAAGCAGTATTCACTCGCGCGTTCACCACTAACCTCGTTTGAAGTCTCTCCACCACCTTGGACTTGTGTCTTACTTTTTCTTAAAACTCATTTGTTCCTAGTATCATTACTTCTGTGTATTGCATTCACTTCTTTATCGCCTTTTAATTGTTCACCTTGGTATCGCCTTACTTCAGCTGCTCGACAACATTCTTCTGCCTTCTTTAGCGCCAAATTGGATTGTTGTAGCAACCTTTCTTGTATCGACAGATCCATCACTTACTATTTTATCTCGTATAAGGAATTCCTCCAATGTACTAAAATTACAGTCTCCTGTTGTTTGGGATTTATCTAATTTAATTTTATTTTGTTTTATAAAATATACGCATATATTTTCTTTGGGCTTAGTTAATATTTTTGGGGTGCTAATTATTGATATTTGAGAATTTATTTAGTTTTCATAGTTCAGTCTTTATATATAAATTCAAATTTAAACTTGCGCGACATGAGATTGCACTAAGGAAACGCGCGCATGCGCACCTAAGAAGACCCCGAAGAGACCAGTACGAATACGGAAGCGGCACGCTCCGGAGCTACCAGATCGTGTGGAGAAGGAACATTAATATCTTTCGCATATCAACGCGTCCCCCCCTTTTTTTTCACTCGCGTCGCTGGAGGGTGTGCACACCTGGACAACTGGGGACCAAGGAACAAGAAACAAGTAAGTGCATTCTCATTCGTATAAACTTCAACGCAATACGCGTGATATGAGTAAAAAACGCACATATTTATGATCCTCGCGAGCCGGATTCAAACCCCGCTTGTAAGTGCATACTGAATAAATTCTCAAATAACGCATTTTGATTAGATTCTTCATTTTCGCATAATTAAATTCAAACCAAAACGGTTTAAAATTCGTCAAGGTCGCTCGAAATTTCTACCGCATCGCATTTGCAAAGAGGTTTTTTGCGCGCACTGCCGCGAACTCGACCCTTTTTTTGTGCCGTCAGCTGTTTCTTGGAGGTTGGCCGGTATTTGTTTACATTTTTTTCGCTTTTTTCGGAAATAGATTGTTTTGACTTTCACTTTCAGTTGTTTTGATCTATAAAATTGTTTTTGATCTCCAAAATGTCAACAGCTAAAATAAAACAAGCTAAGGCTTTGCGTCAAATTTGTATAAATCAAGTCACACAAATGAAAGAGTTTGCTCAAAAGGCCGAAACTGATAAAAAATACCATATCCAGTTTAAAATGTTAGCTTGTGACATTGAACAAATCATATCGGAGTTCAAAAAATACCATGAAAATGTTATCACGCTAAGTTCTATCCAAGATGAGGCTCTTGATGATGAGGATGGTCTACGTCGTGAATTTGTATTTAACACTTCATATGTTAAATCTATTTTAACGTTAATTGCTGTGGGTGATGGGCAGGAAACAGAGTTATTATTAAATTCCACGCGCCAAAGTGTAAAGCAAGGTGGCAAAGGGAAAAATTTAAAGCTGTCCCGCATTGAACTTCCAAAATTCTCAGGTGAAGATATCACTAAATTTAAGGGTTTCTTAGATCTTTACAATTCACTCGTTCATGAAAACGATGATTTAACCAATATTGAAAAATTTAAATACTTAGTTGCACATTTGGAAGGAAGGGCTTTAGCGCATATTGAACAGACCCCATTAGCTGCAGAAAATTATCAAATAGCTTATGAGGCGCTAATTGAAAAGTTTTATGATAAAAAAATTCTGGCCTTTGCACATCTTCAGGCTATAGATAACGCACCTGTCATAACGTCTCCCAAACAATATGCAGAATTAAATAAATTGTTAACTATATTCAGTCTAAATATTTCCGCATTAAAAAACATGGGTTTCAATACCGATGATTGGGACTTTATGCTTTTGTTTTTATTATCTAAACATTTAGACGACGACATCCTAGTCAAATTTGAAATTCAACGTCAAGTAAAAGGGGAATTGCCCACATACAAAGAGTTATACCAATTTGCATATTGTCAAAGTCACGCGCAAGACTCGATAGACACGCTAAATAATAGACTACCAAATTCGCAAAACAAAACAAAAATAAAATTTCATGAGAAAACTTCGCAAAATAAACCGAGACATTTCGCTACCTTTTTCTCCCAAGAAAATAAAGTAAGACCTTCTGGTTGCTCGCTTTGTAATTCTTCTCACCAACTTTACGCATGCGCAAATTTTCACAAAAAATCACCGCAAGAAAGAAACGCATTTGCCAAGCAAAATAATCTCTGCATGAACTGTTTAAGTCCATACCACGACTCTCGTTTTTGCAAGTCGAACACGGTTTGTAAAACATGTGGTTATAGACATCATTCGCTCTTGCATGTACGCTACGAAAGAAACAGAGTTTCTTCTGATCAAAATCACATCTCTTCGCATCAAGCGCAACCCAGCATGTCGGGTAGTAATAATCAGAATTTAGGAAATTCCTCATTCACGCCTATACAGTCCTCTGCTAGCGCTCAACTCGCGACAACGTCACATCTTCCCGCTAATCAACCTAACTTTTGCGGTACTTCAGTTTCACGAAATGGTGCAATTTTAGGCACTGCTGTAGTAGATGTCCTTGATATACGGGGGTGTTTTCAAAAGGTCAGAGTTTTAATTGATTGTGGCTCCGAGACTAGCTACATTTCCGAGAAATGTGTCAAACGTTTGGGTTTAAATAAATACAAATGCAATCTCGCTATAGATGGGCTTTGCACTATGCAATACTTCGCGTCAAACGGTGCTGTGACATGCACTATAAAACCCGCCGATAAACCCGCGCCCACTCTTACTCTAGAAACTGTAGTCTTGCCAAAAATATGCGATGATAGACCTATCTCACCTCTTACCGATTATAGAAAGTGGGATCACATAAAAAATCTGCCATTGGCTGACATAAATTTCTACAAGCCTTCACCTATCGACATTTTGACAGGAGCTGAGATTTATCCCGATATAGTTTTGGATGGAAAACGTATGGGTAAACCCAATGAACCTGCTGCTTTGAATACAATTTTCGGGTGGATTATTATAGGTAGATTACGTAGATCAGATGCCGTAATTTCAGCTACGACCCTTTTTTCTAGCACTTGTCAAATTAATGACACATTAAAGGCCTTTTGGGAAGTTGAGGAAGTACCTCAAACGCATAAATTATCGCCGGAAGATGAACTTGCTGAAAGTATTTTTGAAAAAACTACTACACGCACACAAGACGGCCACTACGTCGTGCAACTCCCGTTTAAATCGACAGATCCGACCTTCGATTATGAAAATACTAGATCGCTCGCAGTCAGGAGATTTCTTTCGCTCGAAAAACGCTTAATAAATAATCCGCAAATATATAAACAGTATTCTAACACTTTACAAGAATATTTAGATAACAAATATCTAGAACCGGTAGTTAATTAAAAAATTAATAGTGCCTTCTATATACCCCATCATTGTGTATCCAAAATGGACAAACCTAACGCAATTCGCATCGTATTCGACGCATCCGCACAAACAAATTGTGGATCGTTGAATAGTCATTTACTTTCTGGCCCAAAACTACAAAAGGACATAGTTTGCATACTCCTGAATTTTCGCCTACATCCTGTAGTTTTCACCAGTGACATAAAGGGTATGTTTACGCAAATAGTAGTAGCGGAAAAGCACAGAGATTACCAACGATTAGTTTGGAGATTTTCGCCCCAAGAGGAAATACAAGATTTTAAATTAATGCGCGTCACTTTCGGATTGACATCATCCCCATTTTTAGCCAATCGCACTATCATTCAGTTAATAAAAGAAGAGGGTTTGGAATTTCCTACGGCTAGTAAAATTTTGCAGAATGACATATTTGTTGACGATATTTGCTCCGGTTCCGACACGTTAGAAAACGCCACAATAGCTCGTGACGAACTCATCCAATTGTGTAACAAAGGCGGATTTGAGTTGCGCAAATGGACGTCAAACATTCCGGATTTTTTGAATGGATTGTCAGATTCTCAAATTTATTCCGAGTCTGTGACATTTAGCCAAGACAACAATGCTGTTTTAAAAATACTGGGCCTACAGTGGTGTCCAACTGCAGATAAATTTGCATATAAGGTTGACTCAAAGATTGTCGATAGCAAAAATTGCACAAAACGATCTATCTTATCAAGCATCGCACGTATCTACGACCCATTGGGTTTTTTATGCCCGGTCACTTTTTTTGCAAAACAATTCATTCAAAAACTTTGGTGCCTCGGACTTGATTGGGATGATAGGCCACCGCCACTTCTTTGTGAAAGTTGGGAAAACTTCATTTCCGATTTAAGGTTCTTATCATCTTTTTCATTGCCGCGATGTATTGTAACAAAAAATTACCAATCATGTGAATTACACGGTTTTTCGGACGCATCCGAGAGGGGATACGCAGGCGTAGTTTATTTACGATTTTTTTACAATGACGCATATTACACGTTTTTTGTAACCGCCAAATCAAAAATCGCGCCTTTAAAAACTGTCTCAATACCGCGCCTAGAGCTGTTAGGTGCAGTTTTACTGTCAAAATTATTAACATTTGTTATCGGAAGTTTGCAGGAAAAAATTACAATTTCCCAAGTCTACGCTTGGGCCGATTCCTCAGTCGAGTTAACGTGGATTAAGTCGCCGCCACATAAATACAAAACATTTATTGCGAATCGCATTTCTTACATTCAGGAAAGAATCGCGCCACATTTATGGCATTATGTAAGCTCGGAAAATAATCCCGCTGATTACGCATCGCGTGGCTTGTTAGCTTCGGAATTAGTAGAAGAAAACAATACGTGGTTTTCGGGACCCACGTGGTTGTACAAACATAAAACTGATTGGCCAAAAAATAAATTGAATTCTGACATGTTTAACGAAGTAGATTTCGAGGAAAAATCAAATTCTTTCGCTACTTTTATTGAAGAAAATTTACTCAATAATTTAATTGAAAAATATTCTTGTCTTTCGAAATTAAAATATGTACTAGCTTTCATATTACGATTTATACATAACCTTAAATTTCATAATAATAAGAAATCGGGAAATCTTTCAGCATTAGAAAGGCATGAAGCCTTAATGTTGCTTGTAAAACATGTTCAGAATTTGCATTTTTCCGAAGATATTTCTTTGTTATTAAAGAAAAAATTACCTTCCAAACCGCTACGCAAACTAAACGTTTTTTCGGATGATAAGGGTGTTTTGAGAGTTGGCGGACGCCTAAGACATTCCAACCTATCATATGACGCAAAATTTCCAGCACTTCTACCAAAAAATTCTCCATTAACGGACTTGATTATTCGCGATTTCCATCACGCTTATTTGCACCCAGGCATACAATCGTTACAATATTTGGTCATGCAACAATTTTGGATACAATCTATGCGCCGCGCTATTAAAAAATGCACATCAAACTGCCTAAAATGTTGGCGTTTGTCTCCAAAGACATTTCAGCCCCCGATGGGTGATCTTCCCCTCGAACGCATAAGCCAGATTAAGCCATTTTTACACGCCGCGGTTGACTACGCAGGACCTTTTACAACCACACTGGGAAAGGTGCGTGGTGCAAAAACGTATAAGTCTTATATTTGCGTTTTTGTGTGTTTTAGCACGAAGGCTATACATTTAGAATTGGCATCTGACCTGAGCAGCGATGCATTTTTAGCATGTTTCAGACGTTTTATCGCACGCAGAGGGAGAGTTGAAAAATTATATAGTGATTGCGGAACGAATTTTCAAGGTGCAAACAGACAAATTCAAACTATTTTGCAACATTGTTCTGAGTTTAATAACATAGAATGGCATTTTAACCCGCCTTCTGCTCCGCATTTTTCGGGACTTGTTGAGGCTGGAGTGAAGTCCACCAAAACGCATCTTTATCGTGTAATAGGGGAACAGATTATGACTTTTGAAGAATTTTACACCCTTCTATGCCAAATAGAATCCATTTTAAACTCAAGGCCCCTTTATCCCCTCAGCAATGACCCTAACGACCTCTCGGTGCTGACACCAGGCCATTTCCTTACTCTTCAACCACTTTCATCATTGCCCGATTTTGACTACTCACAAAAGAAATTGAACACGCTTACGCGCTGGCAACTCAACTTCTCCAAAGATTCCAGCAAGATTTCTGGAGGCGATGGCACAACGAGTATTTGCACACGTTGCAACAGAGGTCCAAGTGGCTGGAACCCACTTCGGAATCTGTTGCAATTGGCAAATTGGTCGTCATAAAAAATGAACTTGCACCACCTTTAAGGTGGAACTTAGGGAAAATAGTAGCTTTACATCCCGGTATAATACGGGTAGCTACAGTTCACACCCTACAGGGTGATTTCAAGCGACCTTTGGTCAAACTGTGTCCACTTCCGACACAGAATAATTGAAAGGCATATCTCACTATATATGCCTTTGGGGGGGGAATATGTTTGGGATTTATCTAATTTAATTTTATTTTGTTTTATAAAATATACGCATATATTTTCTTTGGGCTTAGTTAATATTTTTAGGGTGCTAATTATTGATATTTGAGAATTTATTTAGTTTTCATAGTTCAGTCTTTATATATAAATTCAAATTTAAACTTGCGCGACATGAGATTGCACTAAGGAAACGCGCGCATGCGCACCTAAGAAGACCCCGAAGAGACCAGTACGAATACGGAAGCGGCACGCTCCGGAGCTACCAGATCGTGTGGAGAAGGAACATTAATATCTTTCGCATATCAACGCGTCCCCCCCTTTTTTTTCACTCGCGTCGCTGGAGGGTGTGCACACCTGGACAACTGGGGACCAAGGAACAAGAAACAAGTAAGTGCATTCTCATTCGTATAAACTTCAACGCAATACGCGTGATATGAGTAAAAAACGCACACCTGTCAGTACTTTTATAGCTGTTATGTAATGCTCAAAACTCTCGCCATCTTGCTGTACCCTAGTGAAAAATTTGTAGCTATCGAATGTTTCATTTCGCATGGGTCTACAGTACTTTTTAAACACTTGGACTACGTCTTGATAGTTCCTTCGTTGTGTTTCAGTTAACGTAAACGTTTGAATTTTTTTCTGAGATTCTTCTCCGGCCACATTGAGCAATATTGCCACCTTTGTGTCATCATCTATACTAGCCCGTCCAGTGGCTTTTAGATATATCTCTAAACTTCGTAGAAAATCTTCCAAGTCCTTGTGAATATTTTTATCAAATATTAGGTTTGGTGGCGGTTTAAAACTGCCTTCCATCATGAGTTTTATAACTTTTTATACACTTTTACTAGCCTCTTACCGAACTTCTTATAAACCTGATACCACGGTATTATATAGATAGGTATTTTTAGGCTTTTTAACAATGTTTTTATTATCCTGAATTGTTTTTTAAAAAAGGGAGTGTATCCTGCGCTTACCGGTAGGCACAAATTTTAAAACAAAATTATCACCTACCCCACCGGTAGGTGATAATTTTTTTGATAAAAAATCACCTTCCACTATAATAGATAGTGGTAATTATGGAACGTACTGTATGCACCGCCCGATTTTCTTGAGATTTTGTCTACCCCTCTCAGTCCGATCTCAGTGTTTTGAGGTCGGACGTAGTTTCCGAGAAAATGAATTTTCAAATTTCCTTTCGACACCCCATTTTTTCATGGTGATATTTCGGGGGTGCTCGGGAAAATAAGTACAAGTCAAATAAATCGATTTTTCAGAAATCAAATTTATTTATAGGCGTTTTACAAGTACAATAAAATCTAAAATGTTTCTACATTAACGAAATGGTGTTTTAGATCAGATATGTAGTATGTATTGCATATTGGCTGGAGATCAAGAAAATAAGAAATATATATGACTTAACCTAATTTGACCAAAGGAAAAAGGGGACTTATACTATGAAAACCTAAAACATTAGTATCTTAGAAAGCCTTCTGATAATGAAAAAAAAACTAAAAATTTATCCTTATTTTCAAAAAGTACCAAATATTTGCGTAATTTTTTCTTTATCGGGATCCGTGGCTCTCTTTCTTGAAGAAACGGGCTCTGTACTATACACTAAACTGGCAACGAAATTTACTCTTTTATTTCTATCACCAAGTGATAGAAATATCTTTTCTCGTATTGTCTTTTGGTGGTCAAATTTGATTTCTAGTTTTTCACTACATTTCATTCGACAGGACGTCACGGGAATAGAAATTCGCTCTTTTACTTCTTTATTTTTATCAGTTATGTAACTTTTCCCTGTATTTCTTTTTAGTTTTCTCTCATTTCTTTTCTTTCTCGGGTAGGCCCCTTTTTCTACAGAATTTGGTTTTGGATTATTACGTGTCACTTCATTCTCAGCTGCTGTCTCATGTTTTCTATTTCTAGGCCTGTTTGCCTTTAATGTTGAAACAGTCTTAAATATATGAACATTGTCATCGTCACTATTTGATTCGGAATCGTCTGGGATGTAATCCTTGTCAACAACGCTGTCATCACTGCTTTCAAAAATTTCATCGCCAAGTTCTTTGGACGGATCTAAAAAAGGCAATCGCAAAAAGTTTCAAACATAATTGCGTTAACATCAAATATTTAGTTGGAATAGGTACTAATGAAAGGCTGTCATTATCATTTTGCTGTATATTTGTTGGTTCACTAGCAAGGGTCGGCTGTAAATCTACGCCCATTAAAAACGTTTCGCAGACCTTACCATGTTTATCTGAAAAACAAAGAAAAACAATTGTTTTTCAGCTGATACTAAAAAATGCTTTAACACCCCCTCCTCTACTTCCCTGCCTCTCCCATATTTCTGTTTTTAACGAAGACCCTTTTGAAAACCCCACACATAATAGTTCGTTGTATATTATGAAAAAGTCTTCCTATTTACCTTGAACGGCTAATATTGAACTAAAGTCTTGTGTTGCATTACTTGACTGACTAAAAGCTGTCTCTTGCAAATATGTAGAAGAGGTTTGGCGATCTTCATTCTGCTGCTGTTATTCTAGACAACACAATAATAATACAAACGCGTTTTCCATATACGGAGGTGCTTACCTGTATTTTTAACTAAATCCAACATTTTTCTTTATCTACTACTAGCCATTGTAAGGCGAGAGAGACGAAATGTGGTACTTGCCCAAAGGTACAGTTGGCTGTTTGGGATCTACCAGTTCATAACTTGTAGAGGACACTTGTCGGTGAATCTGATAGGGGCCATCTCTTTTCGGCTGGAATTTACTGGATATGCCTTTGTCGGTATTGCTGATGGTGTGGAGAGTAACCCACAATTTGTCTCCTTTAGATAAAGGCGGCAGCGGACTTCGCTTGGCGTCGGCATAACATTTTGTCGGTCCTGCTGTCGATCATGAAGTTCTCTTGCTTCTTGCCAGGTAAATGCCATTCGTTGGAGATGCGGAGTGATCTCTGGTATAAAATTATCATTTTCAACAACCGCACGAAAGTCGTTAACAACGTCGTCAAGAGTTCTTAGCTCTCTACCAAAGGTCAGATAGGCGGCAGACTTTCCTGTACTTTCACACCGCGCCGAATTCATGGCAAATCGTATCATGGGTAACTTCTCTGGCCAAGTAGTATGCTTCTTTCCTACTAACATAGCCAACCGTGGTTTCAGATCACGATTCTTTCGTTCTACCATGTTTGCAGAAGCATGGTATAATGGGGTAAAGGCTTTTTTCATATAAATGGTAAAACACACTTGTTGCATAACAGCAGATACAAATTGAACTCCATTGTCACTTATTATTTTGTTTGTGCGCATTCTTCAGCCGTAGCTCGCCGCAATGCGAAGAGTTCAACTCATTTTGTTGAAGTATCTTCAATGATATAAATCCACCTCATGCCTTTAGATTCTGGTAATGGACCAAAAAGGTCTATGGAAATAACCTCAAATCCTTGAGAATATGCAGGTGTCTGCAGAAGACCGGAAGGCTTCTGGTTCGTTGCTTTATAACGTTGACAATCTGGACATTTCTTGACATATTCGGTAATAAAACGTCGCATCCCGGGAAAGTAGTACCGTTTTGCTATTCGCTGGTATGTGCGCTCAACACCATAATGAGCAGCCGTGGGGGCGTCGTGATATTCTTTTAATATACGTTCACGTTCGTGTGTAGGAACAACTCTTCTTCTGACGAGTACTTATATAAAACACCACCCGATACTAGATAACCTCGATCTGTCCAGCGTACAATGTCTCGATCAGTAGAATCCTCAAAACACTTAATAATCTTCTGGAGATCAGAGTCCTTGAGCTGTTCAGCTCTCAAATCGGCAGCACTTCTACGAGGCATATCAATAGATACAGTACAAATGTCACAACTTTCTGTTTCAATATGCTTACAAGGTGGCCGCGATAGGGCGTCAGAAATAACATTTCTTTTACCAGGTAGATATTCTATCTTAACATCAAAACTTTGTATCATCAATCGTCCTGTCGGTGATTTCAAGTTTAGCAACCACCTTAACGGCTGATGATCAGTCTGTAATATAATGTGAGCACCATCGACGTAACCTCGAAATTTATTAAGAGCCCAGACCACTGCGAGGGCTTCCCTCTCGGAAGTAGAATAGTTTCGCTCCGCCGAAGTTAAAAGTCTGCTAGCGTACTCAACTGGGTGTTCGTTAGGACCTTCACCTTGTAGGAATACAGCACCTAAAGCATAACTACTGGCATTAGTGCGTATAAGGAAGGTTTTTGTTTCATCACTCTGTTGCAAAATTGGTGCAGTTACCAAACATCTCTTCAGTATGTCAAATGAATTTTGGTGCTTGTCTGTCCATTGGAAGGTTGCGTTTTTCTTAGTTAGGTCACTCAATGGACGTGAAATTTCTGCAAAAATCGGCGGTACCAACTGAATTTCGAGTTCAAAGTCGAACTTCGACTTTTGAAGTCGAAATTTCGAGTTCAAAGTCGAACTAGCTGCTTGTAAAAACGATTGGACTTCCTTCACATTTCTGGGTGGAATTCTGTCAGCTAGGGCACTGGTTTTCTCGGGGTCTACAGATATCCCATCCGTTGTGATTAAATGTCCCAGATATTTGACTTGTGGACAAGCAAAGACACATTTTGACCTGTTGGCACGCAATTTAAACTGCCGAAGTCTGTCAAATACTATCTGCAAATCTTGAACATGCTCTCCAAAACTTGCCGAGAGCACAATTAGATCGTCGAGGTAGGCCACAATCATGACATTTCCCACACCTCTTCGAAAGTGATCTATAAGCCGCTGAAATGTGCTGGGGGCGTTTTTCAGCCCAAACGGCATGCGATTAAATCGAAATGTTCCAAATGGAGTTACAAAAGCCGTTTTGTCTTTATCACATTCCCTGACTCGAACTTGATAATAGCCGGAAAGTAGATCCATGGTCGTCATGTAAAAAGTACGTTTGGCCGCATGAAGTAGGTCATCCATACGTGGTAATGGATAGGAGTCACCAACAATCACGGCATTTAATCGTTGGTAATCCACGCACAGTCTAATGCCGCCATCTTTTTTTGGAACCAGCACAGTTGGAGCACCCCAAGGGCTATCGCACTCTTCAATAACCCCCTCGGATGGGAGTCGCTCTACTCCTGTTTTCAAAAGTTGCTTTTTCGCTGGAGAAAAACGATAAGGAGGCAATACTATCGGTGGATGTGTTCTAGTGTCAATACTGTGCTCAGCATAAGGAGTTGCCTCTCCCACAGTTGGAAGATATCCTCATTTGCTGCTAAAAGAGACTCCATCTGTTTACGCTGTTGAAAAGTTAACATAACATCTTCATCTGATCGTAAAACTTGCACAGAAGAAAGTTCAACAGTACTCTTTGACGTCGAATCTTCAGGTACTTCAAAATTGAGACAAAATGTTTCATTTGGTTTATATGCAAAATACCAGATACGATTAGTTGCGTCTATAACTACGCGAGAATCTTCGACAAAGTCTACACCGAGAAGCGTTGAATTTCGACGCGTTTCAGGAAAAACAATAAAGTTTGTAGGTATCACCCTGTCTTTAAGAATTACGTTCACTCGCCTTGTCAACACAGTTTTTAAAACAGGTTCACTATCGGCCAATTTAACACTAGCTACTTCTTCGCGAAAAGAGTGTCCCTTGCGGTTCAAAAGTTCAAACAGAGAATCACTCGCGAGGCTTTGTTTTGCTGCAGTATCAAGAAGACCAACTCCATTACAACCGAGTATAATTATTTGCAGAAAAGGTCGCGGCCTAGGTGCAATTAAAGTCCCATTTGTTTCTACCGACGAAAATTCAATCGAAGCTGCAGAAGTTGAAGGAGTAGATTTTTTACATTTTAGACAATTTGTCCTTGTAAAACCGGGTGTACCACAAGTGTAACAGGAAATATAGTTTGAGTTCAGTATCAGTAATGTTAGAAGAAGAACGTGCTTTCACATTATCATCAGAAACACGAGGAGGGCGTGTAGAAGCCACAGGTTCTGACAAAGAAAGAGAATCTGGCTTAGATTGTTTGGAGGCCAATTTTCGGCATGTCCTCTTTGATATGACCTTAATTCTTACAATACTGACCTAATACGTTTATCTGAAATGTTTTGAAGTTTTTCTTTTACAACAATATCGACATAGCGTTCAAAAGTCTCTTCCACTTGTCGCGCAAACTTCAATAGTTCATCAAATGTCTTTATGAAATCGCGAGGTATTTTTCACGTACCCGTCGATGCAGCAAGCCGTACACCATATCTAATTGAACGGTTTCACTTAACGTCCCGGGAGGTAGCTGCGCGATTATAGACCTAGACTTGCAAATAAAAACGTCTGTGGGAGTTTTTGAGTCTTGTTCGGTAGCAAACAACTCTCGATAAACACGATAAGCAGGTTTTATAGGCCCGAATGTAGATCGCACAAGATTTAAAGCTTCTTCCCAAGAACTAATTGTTAATTTAACACCTTGGTACAATGTCGCGGCAAATCCATCTAAGAGCATCGGAAGTCCTTTGAGTGCATTGTCATCTGACATCTGTGCGCAGTCTTTGTACACCGAAATTGCATCAATAAAAGCATTAACATCGTTTTCTTTCTTGCCATCAAAACGACTAAAGCATTTGGTAAAATTTCCAGAATAAACAGGAGCTTGAGTTGACTGAGGTTGTGCCTATTTAGCAAAACTTGAAATTGTTCATCAGTTAAAGTAACATTCGACATGGTTTGTGCAGTATGACCAGAAGACTCAGATGCAGACTGAGGATGGTCACCACCACCACAAATTCGGTTATGACACCTTGTCGAACTTACTGAACGCCTCCGAGATCGTAACTGGTAGCGACCAGTCGATTCCAGTAGTGAGGCAAAGGGGTCGATCCATCTTCCATCTCACTCGCACTCATGTATTTTCCCATATAAGATAACGACTTCCGGTGCGGTCTTATCGCTACTTTTGGTCTGTCTCTCTCGTCCGTAGTCTCGGCGCGGCGTTGCCGGATCCTCGATTTTGTCGTGTAGGTGCGACGTTGCCTTTTCCTGGAATGCAATAAAAAAAGCCCGTGTGTGGAATCGAACCGGTTCCGTTCGTGTCCCGATCCCGTCGCCTTGACCACTCGTCCACCCGTCCATATTCTAATCGCACCGTAGAAATGGCAAGGTTCTGTCTCGCCGACGTCATCCGTTCGGGCGCGCGCGCGCTTGCACCTCGAGGGACGCCTGTCAGGTAGCGTGAAAGGATCCGGATCCGGGGGCCTGAGAGGGAGGGGAGTCTTGAGCCTGTCAAAAATATACAGGATGGAACAAGAAGAGAAATATGTGAAAAATATTAAGAGAAAAAATTAAGAGAAAAAATGCAGTTAGAGAAAAAATATGATCAAAAGTTAGGTTTGAGAAAAATATAGAGTGATCAAAAGTTAGGTTTAAATATGAGAAAAATATACTGGATGGAACAAAAAGAGAAATATATGAAAATATTAAGAGAAAAAATATACAGGGTGACAAAAAGTTCGATTATGTTGAGAAAAATAGTAACCAAAAGGTAGCTAAATATATGCGATGTCTTAGAAGAAAAATGTCTTGGAAAGAGTTCCTTAAAGGCGGAGAAAAAGTTGCAGGGTGGACAAGTTGTTCACAGAAAACATTTAAGCGGTTTTAGGTGGAATGAATAATAATTGATGCAAAGTACATGTTTTCTTTGTTCGTTAAAAATAGAATGCGATGTAATGTTTCCGGAGACATTTGATAAAGCTCCATAAAATCAAACACTGTGGAAAAGTCTTCATTTAGTCTCGTTGTTTCTTTGCGACAAAATGGGTAAAGTAATGAGAAAGTTTCCTAAAAATTAATCGTCTAATCAATTTTTTTGTTTCAGAATTTATACAATTTATCAAGCAAAGGGTCCAAACCTTACCAGTAAGTTATAAAATTAAAACTATATCATAATTTATTCGTATTTTGTAGCCAGATGGGCAGTATTGCGTTATGATTGGAAAAAAGGGGGATGCCCCCTTTGGAAAGGAGGGAGCACCCCCTTTCATAGGGGAGCACGCGTCCCACCACGTATTTTTTTATGTGGAGGGGCCCCTGGGGGTTGTTTGGGCGTTCCCCAAATGGTATAACAATAATTCTTGTTATTTAACTCCTGTATAACCACTAAATTTGTTTCAGATTTGGTGCTGAATAAATAAAAATTAAACTCAACAATTTTTTTCCCCATTACTCCATCCATACAATCATTAAAAAATCTCCTTTTCTTTTTTCTAAAGTGAATTACTAAGATATATGTCTTCTTAAATAGACAAAAAATTACTCAATTTTTTCCCACTTGAATGCTCGATTTATAATAAACAAAAACAGTGAATTTCTTGTGCCTTAGTGAAATGTTATAAAAATTCTTAAGAAAAATTATGTTTTTTAACCAGATTAAAAGATAAGGAGAAAAATAAAAAGAATGGATTCGTTAAAATTTGAGTTTCGATGGTGATTAAAAAGATAAGAAAAATAAAAGATGTCTATAGATATAAAAATTTTTTTATTGTTTATGGGTATATAGGTTCACAAAGTCAGAAGGTAAAAAAGAATACAATAATTACAAATATATTTGGGATAATTTCATGGGTTAGGTATACAGGTTCACAAAGTCCTTATGTATAACATTTTTTTTTTAGCTTTAACGAAGACAAAAATACAACGAACGCAAAAATACAACAAACGCAAAAGGATCACAACGTGTGCAGAAAATTACATAAAAAAATCTTATAATTTTGCAATATTTTTACATTTTCCAACACCAGTTTTTTAAAATTCAATAGCCGAATCGTCGTTTTCATCATGCATATTTTCAAAACATTGATTGGGATCAAATAAATCGAAGAGGGGAGTTCTAGAACAATTTCCGCACCATTCTTTTGGATTTTTAATCCACCTGTCCATGACTTGAGTAACGTGAGATGAGAAGTGCTTGGCTTTCTCTTGGGTGCGCGACGAAAATTCTGATACTCTTCAAATAAAAATTGAACTACACCATCGCAGTAGAAACACACTTTCAAATTTTTTAACTGTGGAAACGCAAAATATTCCGTGAAAACACAAAAAGGGGTGTCATGTTCTTCCGGTAAAAAAATCATTCTTTCATCGAACCAGAGATCATCCCACGCGGGTTGATTTATTAAGAAAGTCACTTCTCTGGGCGTCAGCCGTTCATCAAAATTTATCGAGTCCCGATCTGCATCCTGCCAATCGTGAATGGTTTCTTTGTAAATTTGAAACTTGTACTTCGTAAAATCACTAATAATTTCATATTGTAGAAGCTGCGGCAGATCCGTCTCTAGAATGTGACACGACATTTTGAGATTTCGCACAATTTTTTTTTTAGCGAGATTTTGTAATGACAACATTTTTGTATGGTGCACTTAAATAGAACGATAAAAACAATTGTGTGGTAACTAAATTACATTGAGAGACAACGGTTTTAAACCGCCTTTTCCTGTTGACGAGGGTCTTATCACAACGCTCTTATCAATCCGCGCGTCGCATACATTTCCTGTTTACGATCCATTTATGCAAATTTGAAAAATATATTATGCTGAATCATCGTAGCCTAACGGAAACGTTCCAATGTTATCTTCAAGGATTTTGCGTTTATCGTCAAAACTGCTTAA
This sequence comes from Pseudeuparius sepicola, assembly GCA_963920635.1. Taxonomy (NCBI): domain Eukaryota; kingdom Metazoa; phylum Arthropoda; class Insecta; order Coleoptera; family Anthribidae; genus Pseudeuparius; species Pseudeuparius sepicola. Next base: position 29,999,287 of record OY987305.1, read on the forward strand.
GGCGTGTTTATTAACCGTAAACGAATAAATATTATGTTTTTCGGACCTTATCGTATTAAATTTGGAATACAGGTTCGAAGAAGTACCGAAAAGAATGTCTTTATAATTTTGAAATGTTAAGTTATTAACAGCGAATTTTCCCACACCCTTAGCTTTCTTTATCGAAATTTCCGAATCATCGTCTTCATTGTGAAATTTGAACGCGTACATTTTTGCGGCCAGGCCGACAAATTCTGAAATAATTTTACCTTTTACCTCGTCTTTAATATACCCGATTTTCTTCTTGTTAAATTTTGCAATTTTAAACACGTTTCCGTCCGGATAATCGCTGGTATCGAAAAATTTGATGCAGTCATTTCGAATGATTTCGTAAAAATCGCGACAAAAAATATGATACATGAGGGAATCGGTATCGGAATACAACAGCTTTATTTCCCTTACAGGTAATTTTGTGAAATAATTATAGTGAAAATCGTACACGAGGCTTTTGGAAATGTCTAGCACGGAAATGCCTACATAAATAGGTTTATTAAACAACAATTCGGTTTTTTTCATTTCTACGGCTATCAGATTTTCCGAGAAAATTTGCAAAGAATAAAAATTGGGTTGGGCAATAAGTTTTCTGGCTCCGTATCTCCCGTCCCAGCTAGTGACTAACCTAATATCCCTGTTATTTCTTATATTCTGGAGCGTTTTACCGTAAATAATGTTATTTTTTCTTTTGTATAAATCCTGTTCAAATTCTGATTTTGCCTGAGCGCGCAAACCCGTGTTTAGATCCATATATTTTTTTAACCAGGCACTTTGTTTAAATTTTAAAACCCTATGAATTTGTATCAATTTAATGCCCAAATTTAAAGCTTGGATAAGAAGTTTGTAATGGACAACGTACTTTTCTCTTTTGAAAAATGTGCTGGTCAATTTCTTAGGTTTTCCCGACGTTGTTTCATAGTGGTGCGGGAGCAACGGAAAGTCTCTGTGTTTTTCAAAATGTTCTTGGGGATAATCGAGCGTTACTTCTAAAATATACCCAATTCCTTCGCCCCAACCGTTAATATCAATACCTGTTTCCGTGATATATCCGTGTCTAGAAGATTTTATGAACATTTCAATTTTTTCTAAATCATGTTCCCATTCAAAATTGGAGACGGGAAGTGGACAGGACATAGAAAAACCATAAAGGTTATTTACATCCCCATAAAAAATGTATGAGTCTGGGGATGATTCGTCATAATTTTTCATGTATTTATTATTCGCTTTCGCGTATCGATTGGAACAAATAACGAGCCCTCCTCTAATGCCTTTTTCGATAAACAAAATCATATTGTAATCGATCAACAATTCCATTTCAACTTTCGTCATCTTTAGCATGGCGTCTCAGGAAAAATGGGCCGCGGTGAAGAAATGTGCAGCGCCTAGACCGTAATTATTAATGCAAAAATCGCGATAGTTCTCAAAAATGTCCGCCAGTAAGATTACATCTATTCGGAGATATAGATCGCTATATTGCCCCAAATTTTGTATTTTGAAGATTTTCCAAACATTTTGAGCATGCAAGTATTTTTCATTGGAAATTGTTTCCCCCGTCAATTTACTGTTAAAATGGTGCATGGCGGGCAGTTCGTTTTCGCTTAATTTTGAAACGGAATCGAGATAGTCGTATGGAAACACGCCCTTCTTAATAGCTAAATTAAATTGTTCGGGGTCTGGAAAAGTCTTACGCGTTAAAACGAACTGATCGGCATTGAGCGATTCGGCTAATTTTTGCAAGGAAGCGGGTAAAAATCTCAAACTGTCCAAAAATCGCATATAAAGAGTTCCCGACCTTTTACTGAAAGAAATAAATTTTTCAAACGAAATCGGCAATAGGGAAATTGGTTGATCGTCAAAATTCAACTCCCTGATAATAAAATGTGCGTCATAGCCGCTTAAATTATGGAAAAATATAGGTACAAAATTCACGTTTTTACATTGCAAATTACAGTTATTACAAAGTGTTTTTCGATATTCACCCGTCAGGTGATTATGATCGAAAACTTTCGGGTTACTTTCCGAAAATAATTCATCGCAAACAATACACCTGATGACGTTATCATGATTTATTTGCTGTTCTAGAGAAATTTTTGACATTGGTAATTTAGTTTTTAATATGTCCTCAATTGTTTTCATTTCAAGACGAATTTTGTTAACGAACCATTTTACTGGGGCTTCTCCCCTGTATATCTCAAAGTGTGATAATGTTTCATCGAACGAGCAGACTACCTGATAAGCTATACTAAAAGGTTCGTGTTTTTGGTAGGGATTGGTGTACGATTTCAAGGGATTATTTTCGCAATTTTCTATATTGACCGTTAAACATTCTATATCTGCATAAATGGAAAAGGGAACCTTTACGGTTTTTTTGATGTCCTTAAATTTTAAAATGTTTTCATTTTTATTAGGTAAAATAATTTTGACTGGATCTACTCTTTGACAATCCTCTAAATGTGTCGTTAGTTGTTCATTGGAATTGAAATTACACAAACAGCGATCACATATGAATTTTTTCTCCCTATGTTTGTTAATTTGATTTCCCGTCAAACTACCTAAATCTAAACTGTAGCAAAAATGTCCCGAACTCGATCTGAACTTGGTCAAATAAAGCAAATTTACGTGAATTTCCTTAAGTTCTTTTGTGTGATAGATCGGACCGTTAATTTTTTTCTTTATGCTATCGTACCCAAAAACATTCACCGAAATGGTAGGATTTTGTTTTTCAAATTTAGACAAGTCTGTTATTTTCATAGGTAGTTCAATGTTTCTGAAATTTAAAAATTCGTAATAATTTTGCGGGTAGTCAGATGGATCGGTGGATCTAATTTTGGTAACACCCGCCAATATGCACCAAACAAAACAACGCCTATCTACAGATTTTATATTTAAGATACATTGTTTTCTTTTTAATTCCGCAGGTAAATCGATAAAAGATCCTCCATTTATCGGATCATACTTATTGATATTAACAGTTAAATTAATAATTTCTTTTAAAGTCCATCCCGAATCGCCCTCTTCGAATTCAGACATACTATTCAAAATAAGATCAGTGAAAAAAGTAAAAACATCTTGCATGTGCGTTTCCTCGATAATTTCCTTGTTTGGTGTTGAAAAATGTTTAATTTCGCTTATTTCAACCTCTTCGGAATCCCTAACGGTTTTCTTAACAAAAACAGCGTATAAAATAACGTTACACTTGATACATTTTAAACGAGACAGAAAATAAATAATCTTACGTTTAAAAATCGGGAAACAAGCTGACAGAAATTCATCGGGCAGAAGGTAGTCGCCGCTGTTGACTAAGACACCTGTCACCAGACGTCTTTGTAATGCTGAAGTAATCTGTAAATGCAGAAAGATGTAGAGAAATTTTTTTAAAAAAATATACCAACCTCAATCCACTTTACTTTCTTGCTTGAAGACGTTTCCGGCAATGGTGCAGGAATGGTGCCGCCCACCTTTGCATTTTCCAGTTTTTGAAAAAGCTTAAGTTGAAAGGATTCCAATGTCGCCAGGATGAATTCCAATCTTCTTTTTTCGGAGAGTTTTGCTGATCCGAGAAGGAGGCTTCTGCAGCGATCGATGTATTTTCCATTTTTTCCGATTAGGTCCGATAAATCACCCTCTGTTTGCGCCAAATAATACAAGTTTTGAACGGACTGAATTGTGCTGTGATCCATTTTGTGTGTTTATCTGTAAAACGATTCTTTAGATTTTCACCGGTAAAAAACAAAAAAAAAACTTACTGTTTATCGGTTCGGGTTCTGGTCGATTAGCGCACACTCTTGTCCCATCACCGTCTTCACCTCCTTCACCACTAGCGCCATTTTACCGGCCCATCGCTGTTTGAACTCCTCCACGGCCGCCCGATCAAAAACGTGTAGGAATCTCTTCGGCAGCCAGCAACTAAATTCACCCAAATTGACTAGGACGGCTTCTCCAATTTCCGTGTGTTTTCGGTCCACGTCTAGAATTATGTACTCCGTGCCCAGTTCCAGTTCGACTAATTTTTTTATCGGATTTAGGTTGAAATTAAGCGCCTCTTCTAATTTCTTGAAATCCATGAGGAAGCTGTTGATGCGAGGAGACCACAACGAACAATGAAACTCGGTTCGGCTACGAGGCGAAGGCTTATCGCTCGTCGCGCGCCCAGGCGGGGAAAGGCTTATCGCGCGCGCGTTAAGGCGGGGAAATATTAAGAACGGGATTCCCGTAGTGTGCAAAGCGCCCGACCCTAAGGGGGCACCTGCCAGGTAGCCTTAAAGGACGAGGGTCCGGAGGCCTGAGAGGGATAGAAAGATTTGATTTTTTCTTAATCTTTATTCAAAAATATCTTCTCATGTACAGGTCAGATAACAACTTATTTCTATCGAAATGGAGTAGTTCGAATATGCAAAATGTTTCCAAGGTGAAAGAGGCATTACAAATTTCTAACACTATTTCTATGGGATTCAATACATAATTAATCAGTAATTCGTTAACTCTATCTAAAAAGTTATCGTAAAATTCGTTAATTTTCAGTTTTAACAATACGTCAAATTTCGCAGAAATAAACTTATCGATTACATTGACTAATTCAAAAATATCGGATTCCAGAAAATAATGGCACACTTCGTTCATGGAGAGTACTGCAATCTTGAGCCCGTCCAATCCGACCATCGTGCTAAGTTCCAGATTTTCGTTTGTGGTAAATTTCAGGGAAATATCCCGTGTTGACGTCATCCCGAAGAATTCTCGCGTAAATTTATTCAATAACGAAATAAACTCGTTCCATTCCTCGTGATCTAACGATATGGTGGCGAAATCTCTCGTATCCAAGTGGTTAGTGATATTGACCGTGGGCTTGAAATAAGAGTCCGGCTTCAGGCCGCAATGTATGGTGAAAACGTTGTTCGGAATTAACACAAAACACGTGTTTAACACAAGTTGTTGTCTCTTCTTTTCGTCGCAGAGGTTCGTAATGCGTCCGACTTCGTGATTGCAATCGCAACATGGCCGCGAGGAACCGTAACCGCTATCGACGCTCATCTTTTGAAAACTAACGCGGAGGGTTTTGGGCAACATCTTTTATCCCCACCATCACAAAACATTAACGCCATCTATCCACGAATCGTGAGATTTGTCAAGGCCAAGCCAACGTACCAAAACTTTCCCTCCTTTTTTTCTCAAAATTTTTTCCACTAGGTAAACGTCGGGATTTGCAGTTTTCTGTAACTCTTCACCGTAAAAACCTCCTTTTATAGGGTTTCCGGTCGTATCCTCCAGCAAATACGTAGCGGGATTGGTCATTTGTACTTTGACTATTTTAAAGAGTTCCGTGGTCCAGTTTGGTGTGTAGCCTTTATTGAAAATATGCTTGGCTTTGCTGATTCTGACCATATCACCCATTTTGAATTTTTGCCTACCTAAAATCTTCATGTGACTGTAAACGGTTTTCTGCAAGCGAGGTTCACTGCCCTTGTTCACATCTTTAGGTTTCATTTGAATAGTTCTATGTCTTTGATTATTGTACTCTCCTACTAGATCGGGTAGTACATCGAGCCATTTATATTTCCCGCTTAAACTGAAATATTTGAATAATTTTTCTTTTATGGTACGGACCACTCTTTCCACAATGGCGGCTTTCGTATTGCTAAACGTGCTGTAATGGTTAATGTTGTACGACTTCATCAGTTTATTAAAGTGCGTATTATAGAATTCCTTTCCTTGGTCTGTTTGAAGATTTTGCGGGTGTCTAGAATTTTTTAAAATTTCACCAAAAGCCTTTGTGACCTCTTCGCCCGTCTTTGATTTAAGCGGTTTACACCACACGAATTTTGAAAAACAATCGATCACGACTAGAATAAATTTAAAATTTCTATTTTGCTTCGCATATTGATCCAATTGACCGAGATCTGCCTGCCAGAGATCGTCTAACCCTTTAATTATCGTCCTACGACGAGGATAATTTTTTCGGGCCGGTTTATGACAACTTGAATTTTTTCTTTTGAATGATCGGGCATATTTTAATTTTTATGTTTCTTTGCGACAGGAGCAGACGTTTCACCCTGTTGTTCGGACGTTTCTATTATTTTCCGAGCCCCTTCCAGCTTTTTATTGATTTCCAAAATGGCTTTTTCCGCCGCTATTTCGACGGAATTTACTTTAGTTTTAAGACCAGTTTCTGCATTTTCAATTTTGTCACGTAAAATGTTCATATCACTGTCAAGGTCTGTCAAACGTTTTATGAAGGTCGTTTCGATTTGTTGAATTTGTTTATTAACGTCTCTTATGTCTTTCACTCTGCCATTTAGCTCGGAATCCATTTTTGTCTTTAATTCTTTTTGCATAGCGACGTGTTCAATCCGGGATTCTTTTATGAACTTATTCGCGTCTATAATAACCGAGTTTAATGTTTTGTTTGCATTAATTTGCGTGTTTTTTACGCAACGATCGATATATTGTTTGGTGGCGGCGTCTCCGTTTTCGGTAGGTTCACTTAGGTTGGCAATTTTCAAATTTTTCGCATCTATTGATCCGTCGGGAGTTAATTACAAAATAACACCACCCAAAGGCGTGGAGAGGTGGGAACTTTGACGTGTTTTGGATTGTGAGTACTGTCCAAATTTGTTCACGCTCATTTTGAAAATGAACGAAAATGTTGTCGTGCACTTAATAAATAAGGTTGCTTTCTAGTAATTCGTTTAAGATAGCCACAATCTCGTTGTCGAGAATTATTTCCGGCGTTTTTGGATGCTACTAGCAGTCTCAACCTGTCCACTAATTCGTTTATATCGTCCCAGTACACATATTCTATCGGTTTCTTGTTAAAAGCCAATTTCATACCCCCACCAATCGATGACGATGATTTTGAACGTGTACTAGCTTTCCTTTCGGGTACGGGTATGGAGCTAGGTGTTCTAAAAAAAGGTTTAATAATTTCCATGTACTTGTGACGAGTGGTACCCTTCAATCTGCCAAGCGAATCGAGATGAATTCCAGTAAGAGTTAAGATGCTCTTATATTTTTCCCTGTCTTCCTCGTTGCTTTGTGGGTCATCGTGAAAAATTAAATTATAAAGCCCTTTTGTACCTTTAAATTTATCCTTTCCGTCGACAATAATATCTCCTGTAGTTTTATCAAAATCGATAAGTTTGTTTCCTAGAAACCATTTTGACTTGGAGACATCATAAAACGGGCCATACACCTTATCTATAAGCTGCGATTTATCGTGATATTCTCCGATATAGGGTTGAGCAATTTCCGGGTATGAGTCCATATATTCTTGAAAAACTTGTGGTGGATATTGTGTTGTGTCAACATCGTCATCATGCAGCGTCGTCTCGTCAGCGGGACGAATGGGACCTTCCCAGTAGGTTTCATCTTGAAGGAAAGGCGAACGAGATCTGTCAATGCTGGCTTTCAACTTGGCGAGTTTTCTGTTTATTCTGTCTTCAATTGGTTCTTCTTGCTCTACTTTTTCTATAATTTCTGGCACTTCTTCTTTAGGTTCAAATTTTAAGTTATCGATCAACGATTTATTGGCTTCAATCTTTTCAAGTTTACGTGTTACCGGTTTAAACATTTTCTCGAGAGATTCATCCTGTTCGAATTTCCCCAATTTTAGGGCCGTATACTTTTTTCTGATGGAGCGCGCGAGTTCTTTGATTTTCTTGGAACGTTGTGCCTTTAGGATGTCTTCTTGCGTTGTCAAAGGCATATTGACAAATGATTAATTGCGCAACAAAATCAAAGTTTTATATATTGATCGAACCCCTTTCTATAGCGCCCATTGTTCAAATTAAAATCCTTAATAATCACCAAAGTGCCATAGTTGTCGTTCCAGCACTGCGAACATAGCCTCTTAAATTCTTCATAGGTTAAATCGGGCGATACGTGTTCGTCGTACACATGCCTGAGATTAAGATCATCCTGCCTAAATAGTACAATGACATTACAGTTATCGCGGATCAATTGTTTAGGTATTTTCGAATAAGTCTGACAGAGATAGGCCACATCTATACCCCTGTGTCTTCCCATGGAATAGAATTCCCTTATTTTATTTTGTCTATCGCTGGCCACATCGTCAAAAATGAAAATGGAATTGCGACGAGCTTCCGATGGTTCAATAACCTCCTCATTATCTTTAAAAGGAAAATAGCCCACACATTTGATATTTTCTAGAACGTTTTGCAATAATTGATATTTCGGTTGGTACAGAGATTTACTATACACATAGACGTTTTCGAATTTGAGCCCGTTCGGGTTAAATATTAAACTTAGTAGCGCGTTCGTTTTTCCGCAGCCGCTAGGCCCGCAAAAAATCGCCCTTATCGAATTTGGTAGCAGTTTACCATGTTTTGATTTTGAATGATCTTTCTCCTTTAAAATATCCAAATTTTCAATGGGAAGTGCCGTTTGTTGTTGCTGCAAACGCATCTTAAGTACTAAGGAAAAAACTCGGGTATTTCACTCTTATATATCGCTCCCTTTACGGTTGCCTATAATGTTTCGGGTTGTCTGTCAGGAAGTATGAAATAAAAGACGCATTTATTGTCAAGGAAGATAAGCTCGTATTTTATTGATTATAATTTTTCTACACAGCGGACATGTATCTATCGAAGGTGAACACTTTTCGCAAAATACTAGATGTCCACAGGGCACAAGCAAAATTTCTATATTATTTTCATAACAAATTTTACATGAAACATCACATTTATTCGTAATTTTCTGGCAGCTTAAATTCTCATCCTCCACCACGGCGTTGGGGCGAATTTCTACGGTGGCAATGGGTAGAATTTCTTTTGTCGGCGTATCGTCATCCTTTGTATTTAATATAAAAGGACAGCTGGGGTTCCATCTTGCGTGATCTTGTAGAGGGTCATCTTCGACTTGCCATTGATAACCTTCGATGAAACAGTACGGACACTGAACGACATCCTCAAAATTTGCATAGAAAAATCCGGCCTCAGCTAGTTTTTTGGGTGAAATTACGGAAGTGTGCGGCCACGTTTCGAAAGATTGGAGTCTATTGTATAGATTTCTATAGTCCATGCTACTGCCTTTGACGAATCACTATCGCAGCCCTTTGAATCGTTCTAACAGTTGATTTCAAGACGAGCAATGACAGACATACCGTTATGTAGTAAATGAATCCCAACACTGACGATGCATCTATTAATACGGTATCCGCACAGTTTTTACTTTCAACGTCACTATTCAAAGATTTCCACACCGTATCTCCATGAGTGCGATTTTTAAATATCATTCGCAACTTATATTCGGTGATATTTTTGGGCAATGCAATCATCAACACCGATTCCAGATCTGACGGATATAAAGACAGGCACTTATCATATTCATCTACACATAGACCGATTTCGGCCACATCACTCGGTTTATGAACATATAAAATATTATTAATTACGGCGCACAGTATGACATAGTCTGCTCTCAACAACATTTTGATATTAAATGAAAAATTCGCTCGGAGATTTTCTTTTTATGAAAAGGAGTGGGGGAGGATGAAATCATCAGGCATTGGCGTTACATATATTTATTTCAAAACAATTTTTTTAGGTACTACATTTCAATTCTTAAATCTATTTTTATTGGTAAAAACGTTCCTCTCCCATTTTTCTTCAAGATCGAGTTTTCCAAACATTGCACTCATTTGATTACACGACTCACGCATTTCCAGTAATCTTTTCACCTCTTTGATTTCTGCTAGATGATTCTCGATGCGGTCGTTAAGCGACATGGTCCTTCGGTAGAAACGTGTAGACCCACTCATACAATTTTTCGCAATTGTTTAAACTGCACAACCATTTAGTTTTTTCGCTGTGGTACATACACAATGGTACTGACCTCTCGCATTTCGGTATTTCCAACCAATTACCATTCACTAGATTCTCCACATTTATTATTTTGACTGTTTGGTCGACGACGGATCGTAGGAATGTTTCCTTCACTTTCCCCTTGACATAGACGCAGTCGACATTGAACAAAAACTTTTCTATTATTTCTCGTAGAAGTTCGTACGCCACATAGCCGCTCGAGTACCAAAAACCCAATAAATTTTGTTCCAAATATCGCACCTGTTTTTTATCTGAATCACCGAGTGTTAGAAAATCCCTGGGTGGTTTCAATAGCACATGTAACGTTTGTTTGTTGATTTTAATTGACAATTCTTTGGGGTAAAAACACCCCTCCAACGTGAAACCCTGAACATCTACTACCGCCACTTTCATCGTCTCATCACCAACTAGTTGGCAATTTCTAGATCACGTTCCTAACAATTTCACTTAACGGCAAATACTCCATGACGCAATCGTGCACGATGACGCAATAGACTCGAGTTTTTTCCGGAAAACCCTTAGTGCTCTCTATGTCTAGTTTTACGTCGACCGTATTGGATTTCATTGATTCATTTCTTCGGGAACAATCGATGACAAAGAGGGGAGCATCTTCCCCAAAATCATTATAGCTTAGTAGAGGTTGTTTGTCTCGAACGTTCGTAAAACTGGGATAAAATTCCACATAGTTATGGTAGGCGTCTACGTAGTCGTTTTTTGCAAAATTCAATCTGAGCCGCTCGAACGGATAATAGTCACCGTTCAATATTAATCTTACATCAGATATGTCCACGTGATCGAATCTTGACGAATCCTTTTTAGCGTTCTCCTTACGATCAGTTTGAAACCCTACGATAACATAACGGGGACTTTCCACGGCCGCCGAAGTTTTGACAGACCAGATTTCTCTTTGTGAGTCCTTGGTGAGAGCCGGAAGCTCGTGCACTTCCCATTTTCGAAATGGAATTATTATAGGTTTATCCAGTTTGATTGATTCCAACAGATCTAACCTAATCATGTAGTTTGGTTGAATATGTTTCACTTTTAATTCAATGTTATTAATTGTCAATTCTGCCGTTAATTCTACCGTCGTGTCTGGCGTTTGTTTCAACATCAAGGAGTTGTTATTATTGCGGGATCTTATTAGTCTTATGGTTTGCTTCCCACAAATAGCGTATTGATAATCGTTAAAAATTCCAAATAAATGTTTAAGTGGCATTCTTATATTGAACGTTCCATCATCGTTTACTGCTAAACCTTCATGGGGATAAGACCATCCTGAAGTTATCAGATATCTGTCAGAGTTGGGGGGATAACACAAATACGCTCTTATGGCGCTTACAATTCCCGGGTCTCGCACGCTCTCCAATTCCTTACTATTTATTTCGTAGGAGACAGAGTCAAATAAAAATCCGGCGGCGTTATTGGCGAGTTTACACGAACCAGTTCCGCCGGTCTTAGTTAACTTTCCCTTAATACAAATTGCCGCATCATACATTAATAGCCAGGAATCACCTTGATTAATAGTAATCTCCACTATATCATTGTTCATGAATGATTTAACAAAGGGATAGTAGGTGCGCGTCTCCAGCCGTTGAATGGATTCGTCAAAATTTGGGTTTCGATGCACGTCGAAAACTTGGGGCGTTAGAGACATTGTAACCGAGAGATTCCAAAAATAGACGTTTCTCGAGAGTAAGATTTTTACCACGATCTAAACACTTCAAAGGTGCGGCAGGTTGTGATCCTCGCGAATAACTTCGATCGTTTTTATATGGTTGGTATCTGTTGTCAAAGACTAGACCCATCAAGATAATCTCTTTAATTCCAACCTCACAATAATTTCTTCTCCCCGAAAATTTACCAATTCAAAATTTTGATCGAGAATCGATAGGGTAATATTATTGATTTCTCTCTTAGTCACCGGTACGTAGAGAAGATTTCTTGGCGTTTCGTCAATGGCGTAACCGGGATCGGCTCCTATCGCAAACTCGTATATCGTATGCGTGGGACGATTATTATAGTAAGCTCCGACTGTTATATTACTGTCTATATGCACGGTTCTAACTTTAACGATGTTTACGGGTAAATCCGACGAATGCAGTATGCCCGGCTTTAATATACGTTCCGAGAATCCCAAAATTCTTCCTATCGAACCTTCTGTTTGAAAATCTATCGAATCGTTTTGACTATAAATCTCACACTGGAGAGTGCTATTGTTGGCCTTCAACGAAAACTCGTTTTGAGGTTTGTCTCCTTTGACAAAATTTAATGATTTAATTATCTGAGATTCTATAACACTAATCTCATATGAACCGGTGGGAATTTCTATGGTCTTTCTCTGATTATTTTTATCGATGAAGTAAAATTTGTTTATGCCCGCGCTCTTGTCAATATTCGGTATGCTGTTGTAGGAGTGAAATCCTAAAAGAGCTAATCCGTATTCGGCGCCCTGATCTAAATAGATTGGTGTGTCGAAATCAATAGATAACGTGGAGGAGGTACCGTGCACAGTGAATATCAGCGAGGACATGACTGAACGTTTTTCACATGAAACCGCATCTTTTATAGAGAAACTCCAAACAAAGATGGCCGCAATTTATTTCACTGTATTTTTGGTAGGGACTATTATTATATGCAATTTTCACACCTTTCCCTAAATAGATAATCAGTTCGGGGGGCGGTTTTAATCCGCCAAAACTGTCAAAATATTCCACATGATTGTCGCATTTCTTATAAGCTACCCAATGCGTTCCGCTGTTACGCACCACGTCTAAATTTACAATTGCCGATTCGTTCTTATGTGGACCGTTTCGTGGAAGAGTGTCTCGCATAAAGACCCTCTAAAATTTCTTAATTTTAACTTTTTGGCAAAATTTATCAAATCTCTGTCTGACAGCGGTCTATTAGGTAGCTTTATTGGTAGTTTTTTTGCTGTTTTTTGAGAAAAAGACCAAATCCTCCACGATTATTTTTTCGTAGGTATAGTCCCGAACCGTCTTTTCCAATCTTTTCCATGGCTGTGTTGTGCCTTTTTTCCTCTTCCAACTTCTTTTGCGCTTGTTTCGCGTCTAGTATAGTTCTTACAACAGAACTAGTTCCTCCTGCCACCGACTCCAGAGCTCCTAAGGCCCCAAGTAGAGGTAAAAGCGGTAGAAACCCACCAGTTTTTCGCTCGAACGGGATAATCCTCGGTATCCGAATATTTTTCTTTCCTCCTGCTTTCTTAATAGCTATGCGAGCGGCTCGGATGGCTGCCAATGATGATTTTTTCAAATTTTTCATATCGTTAAGTTGGTGTTCATCGAATGATCTTTTCAGGGACTTTGCAACTTTTTTTACGATATCTCGTCTAAATGATGTCGGTCTCTTTTGTTTTGCTCCCATGCCCAGCTTTCGTTTCGTCTTCATGGCTGTGGTGACGAACCTAGCAGTGGCCTTCTCTCCAAATTTAGCGTCTTTCGATTTGACCCTATCCCAGGCGCGATTTTCCAATTCCCAGTCTGCCTTGTGTCGCTCTTCCACAGATTTATTTTTCAAATACGCCAAGTCGTGAATTCTACAGGCTGAGTCAAGTTTATTTACGCCGGAATCACCCCTTTCGATTCTTTCCCGTAATTTTGTTCCTGGCCCACAAAACTGATAGCCGGGGATATGCAATTCGACGGGTAGTTTGTTAATTAAACTGTTTACTAGACCTTCACCGGTGACTAGCAACATCGAAATGAATATATTCCCACTCGCGCACTCATATTTATAAACGAACATCGAATTCGTGTTCCCGACATCGACACGAGTCCAACGAGGTGTCGCAAAGACATTTTTTCTCTTAATATTTGTCCACACTGTATATCTTCCATCCTTTTTTCTCTTAATATTCGATCACTCTCTCGCCTTCCCCATCCTGTATATTTTTTCTCATATTTAACCTAACTTTTGATCATATTTTTTCTCTAACTGCATTTTTTCTCTTAATTTTTTCTCTTAATATTTTTCACATATTTCTCTTCTTGTTCCATCCTGTATATTTTTGACAGGCTCAAGACTCCCCTCCCTCTCAGGCCCCCGGATCCGGATCCTTTCACGCTACCTGACAGGCGTCCCTCGAGGTGCAAGCGCGCGCGCGCCCGAACGGATGACGTCGGCGAGACAGAACCTTGCCATTTCTACGGTGCGATTAGAATATGGACGGGTGGACGAGTGGTCAAGGCGACGGGATCGGGACACGAACGGAACCGGTTCGATTCCACACACGGGCTTTTTTTATTGCATTCCAGGAAAAGGCAACGTCGCACCTACACGACAAAATCGAGGATCCGGCAACGCCGCGAACGCCGCGCCGAGACTACGGACGAGAGAGACAGACCAAAAGTAGCGATAAGACCGCACCGGAAGTCGTTATCTTATATGGGAAAATACATGAGTGCGAGTGAGATGGAAGATGGATCGACCCCTTTGCCTCACTACTGATTCCGTATTTGCAGAGAAACAGCGTGCAGTATAAAGTAGAATGTACTTACAGTTTGTCCAAACACAACACTGTTACCAAAAGTGAAGATTTTACAAGAAAAGACGGTCGCTCCGGCAATGTCGCGTGCTCTGGCGATGTCCTCTAGATGCTGGTGTGGTCTTCCCCGTTGAAATGATGGCAACTGTGTAGCTGTGGCCTTTGCGATGAACTTCTCGTAGACACACGCCGGTGTTCCCTCGTCGTCACGAAGAAGTGAAAAATCTATTTGTTCTAAAATCGGCAAACCGGGCGCGAAATAGATTTACTCGAACAGCAGCGCGCTAGAATCCCGTTTTTTACTTTTCTCCACTAAGCAAGTTCGAAAATAAAATCTGTCACTGTCGCTAAAAAATCCGCAATCAAACGCTTTTCCACTAAGTTGGGCGCCAGTGTAATATTTACGTTACAAACGTATTGAGATAGTGGGTTCACGAAAAGACGAAAATTAAAGAAAATATCACGCGGACTAAACGGGTAAACTGGCCTGTCTTTCCGTCGTTCACAGGTAACACATACAGGGTGAACTGTTACAGTTGTTACACAATGTATTTTATTAAATATGACTTATACTCCTTTTATCAATAGGTGGGTATCACTATAAGGGTTAGATTTCATGACATATCTCATTTTGACCCATTGTTGACTTATAATCTTTTTCCCGGGCAGCCTAGATTTGGTAATAATCGAGACGAATTTAGCTCACCACCCTATTTTGCACCTTCTGCAACATCGAAACTTCGGGCGAAAATAGCGGCCGGGCCGGATGTAAACATGGCATAAATCTTTCGAAATTTCGGTTTTTCCGCGGGTTTTCGCGAAGTTTCGATGTTGCAGAAGGTGCAAAATAGGGTGGTGATCAATTTCCAAAACATTTCTTTCTTTAATACCTGTCTGTTATAGTGGTAGGTGATTTTTTACCAAAAAAAAAATCACCTATCGGATTCTCGGAAACATAGGGTGTAGCCAAAATCTCAAGAAAATCGGGCGGTGCATACAATACGTTCCATAATTACCTTTTTTTCACCTTAAAAATTCAACAAAATACATAAAAATGCAAACACATGGTACCAAAACATTGCTTTCTTTAATACCTATCTATTATAGTGGTAGGTGATTTACCAAAAAAATTATCACCTACCGGTAGGTGATAATTTTGTTTTAAAATTTGTGCCTACCGGTAGGCGCAGGATACACTCCAAAAAAAACCGTCCTGGTCCTGGTTCTAAGCGACTTGAATGTCGGCGTTAAGTTAGCTACATGTTGAAGTGCTTAGGGCATATAACCATAATACCACCTCTATCCCCTTCGGTACTTTATACTATAGCTTTGTCTACGTCTATAGCGATATATGTAGATGTTTCTCTTCTTATGAAATCGTAGTAAATCTTAAATATAATAATTTGGGGTATGGTCCGAAATTTACCAAAATTCTGATTTGGTGTTCCAAATGTAACCAAACAGGTTCGTTACTGAACCAGAATAGTATTTCATATACTGAGAACATGAAAATGCACCATAAAACAGCTCAGTACAGGAGGTCTTCTGATTTCTTCTGTTAACCAAGCCAATATGTAACTGTAGTTACCAGTTGGTTCAAAATTACAGGAAGCTTTCTGATTTGTTCTGTTAACTCAACCGATAACCTGGTTACCGGTTTGTTAATTTCGGACCATACCCTGGGATTTCTGGACTGTTCAGTAGGCATATTTGCGGAGATTTTTGTCAATTCCTGATCAGTTTCGAATCGCGCATGCGCATGCGCATGCGAATCATAATGGCTGTACTTGGATTACTTATTTCATACCAGCGCAGCCAAACCTAAACCTAAACACTGGTATAAATTGTAATAACATAATGTAACAAAAAATGCCTCTAAAGTCAGTGACAGTATCTGACAAGTTTATTTGTGATTTGTGAAGGCTAAACAATAAAGGTGGTAACCAAGGGAACGAGTTCGGACTGTGATTGTTGAGATCCAGTACAATATTATATCCGCGAACAAGGCTATTGTTTTTGTAAAAAAGCTAAAATACTTAATCTCATATCAAAATCGGGGCTTTTCCCCTATATTGGTAAAGTTGAGCCGTTCTAAAAAGAACACCCCTACGTCATCGTGGCTTGCGCCAACCGAGTTAGAACCGCCTCCGAATTTTACGTACCAACCGACCCAGCCAATGATGCCCGTCATTTGCCAGTCGTTGCCATGCAAATACCCTGATTGCTAAGGGGTGGAGCTAATATTTTCTACTGCGCATCTATCTAATATGGCTTCCCGGTGTTCTTCTAAGGGCGGCTCAAGTCTAGCACTGCATGCACCACTCAAAGGATTCAGTTTTTGACAGAGCGAGCACATGACAGGGCTGCGTTCAGGAAAATAAATGTAATGTAATAATTACTTTGTAATAAGTAAATTAAAATGAAATAAAAATGACATTTCGTAATGTAACAAAAATACTGGAGAGCCGCTTCATTTTTTGAACGCATCTTGAAACTTATCGCAATATTCCTCTAATGGTCAGAACATAAAATTTTTAATCAACGATAAATGTTCTGCAAAATAACTTCTTTGTTATCTCTAACAAGTGGCTTCAGCAAAAACAACGAACACGTCTCTATATTTTGAAAAATTTGCAACTAATAAACATCAACATCAAAATCTTAATAATTATTGGTTATTGTTATTCTAATGTGAAAATGATATTTGGAGTAGTGTATTATTGACAGTTCTGAATAGTACACCCACCCCCGTTTTTGGCCACCCCACTCCTTTGTCGTACATTACCCCCACTCCTACGCCCCTGGTAGCCACCGCGCATGCGCACCGAGCGCATGACCTTCTCCCGCACCCCGCACCCATCATACCGTGTAATTGCGGCGTAATGTGTAATTACAATGCCGCGGGTTCATATTTCCGCGAAATTCGCACAATAAATGTCAATTTATTGGTTAAGTACCGTTAGTAGATAGGCTATGCCGGTTCAAGGCCAATTTCCCCATGTATTTCTTATGGGGGCTAAAACGTGGTCAAAACGTGACCAAATTTCTCCGCCGCGACTTTGCGAGACCCCCGACGCGACCGAACATGCCCGAGTTCACCGACCGCTTACATTCGCCCCAGCCGCGACCTTCGCGAGACCGCCCGACTTTCTCCGACGCGACCGAAGGTGCCCGAGTTTGCCAACCGTTGACCTTCGCACCAGCCGCGACCGGAAAACGACTAGTCGTATTCCGAGTAGTTTAGACGTTTTCCGAGTCGTTTCAACCTTTTTTTAGTTATTTTACTACTAAAAATTACAAACCTACAACGCTACATACTTTAAATAATAGGTAATTGAAGAGCGCATCACCCTAAAAAATGTCCAGATTTTCTCCACGTAATTAGGCTTGTGACATCGCATTTTTGTACGAAACAAATAGTTTCTTTTTAGGTATATACAGTACCAATGCTTTCAGCCCGATATTATCGCAGGCAGCTGTGTTAAAGCTTTCTCATGAATGTTATATCTCAATAGTCTAGCTATTTTAGGTATATAAATGTGAGTTATGTTCTAGAAGTTGCTGCCTCATCATAGAAATTACGCCGTAGAAACTACAAACTCAGCAGAGTCTAGATGGACTCTCGAACACCTTGAAATCTTGCGAATTCTGCTTTCCTTAAATTATATAAACTATCGCGCTCCACATTTTTCGACTTTTGACTATCAGACTCTGTACTAGTTGCCAATAAAAAAACTTTGCATTTTTTAAAAAGGTCTTGTTCCGATCCCGTAAGTTAAGTGGCGCAGTCGTGCGGATTGTTTGAGTTGCGTGGCGCCATCGGTCTCGCGCTTCTGGAGTATCGAACTCCCAACAAACAAGAACTTCAAGATCCGATTGAAGCTGCAGAGCCAGGAAGAGACCAAGGTAAGGGCCAATCCGTGTTTCCTTTCCCTTGTCCTTTCTGTGGCAAACAGGTCAGTCTTAGGTCCCTAGAAATCCAGTGTATATGTTTTTCTAGTTGAATCTATTCATAAGATTGCGTCTTGCGAAATATTAGAGCATATAATACTTCAAAAGATATAATTAAGTTAGGTTAAGAAGTTCAATTTCATTTTAAGTTTCAATTTTAAATTTCAAAATTGATTCACTCGAAGATATTTCAAACTCGTTCCGTTCTCTAGATTTAAGTGATAGTGATAGTATTGGTACAATTGAAGAAGAAATCATGAATAATCAACCTCAACCTGCACCAATCAATTATAGTCTGCTTAGATTGTATGTCGATACAATTCCAAATTTTAATGGAGACCCACACACTCTCGAAATTTTTATAGAACATTGTGATTTTCTTATTTCCACATATTCCAATGCAAACCCCGCTGATCCCATAAATACCTTCCTAATACGAGCTGTTATTGGAAAATTAACAGGACACGCTTTGGTTATTGCTGGTAGTAGACCTGACGTAAGAAATTGGGCAAATTTAAAAGAATTATTAAGACTAAGTTTCGGTGACCAAAGAAACCTTGATTGCTTAGTGCAAGAAATGCTTGTTTCGCGTCCCTTCAAAAATGAATCTTTTCGTAATTTTGGGCAGAGATTACAAAAGTGCCGTAGTTCCATCGCTTCTAAAATAATTTCAATGGAAATGACTAATGAAGAACGTGCTTTTAAAATTAAAAATTATGATGAACTTTCACTAAAAACCTTTATAAGAGGTCTATCTGGACGTATCCAAGATATGGTTCGTTTAAGAAATCCTGACAGTCTAGAACTCGCAATATCGTATGTTATTGAAGAAGAAAACTTTATTTTATTTCAAAAGTCTCAAACAAGTAATTTCCAAAATTCAACATTACCAAATAAAAATCCTCAACACAGATTCCTTATAGATACAGGTAGTTCCCGTAGTATAATTAACCCCGATGTAGCTTATAAGTTTTACAGTAATTGCATTTTTCATGAAGATTTTAGTATTCAGACCTCTCACGATATTACTTTTCACAATGAAATTGCCATAATTCCACTTTTCGACATTTTTAACGTAAATCGATTTTATAAATTTTATATCTATGATTTTTCCCCAAAATATCACGGTCTTATTGGCATGGACTTATTGAAAAGACTACGATCAAATATAGATCTCGACAATAAATTACTAAAGACTCCCAAAGTTCAAATACCTCTACTTTCGGAAAACTCCAATTCAAAACAACAGAAAAATTTCCAAAGATGTTATCACTCTTTAATTATACCACCTCGAACTCAAAAAATAGTTAAAGTTCCAGTATGCTATAAAAATGGCCTCGGTATTTTAGATTACAATAATTTTGATAACAATTTAGAATCCCCTCGTGCTGTAGTTGATATTCAAAATTATTTCGCGACAACAACAATTATAAATCCAAATTTAGAACCCTTTGAAGTCATAATTACTGAACCTTTAGACGTTGAAATTTTAAACCCTAATGAGATTAACTTTATCGACAAAATCGAAGATAATTCGGAACTCTCAGAAACTGAAGATAATCTATTAAAACAAAATTTAAAAAATATTAGACTTGATCATTGCAATTATGAAGAAAAGTCCGCTTTACGTAAACTTTGTTATTCATACAGGGACATCTTTTACTGTGAAAAAATACCTCTTAGCTTTACAAATAAAGTCAAACATAAAATTAATCTCACAGACGAAAAACCTATTTTTACTAAATCGTATAGGTTTCCCGAAATCCATCGACAAGAAGTAAAATCCCAAATAGATAAAATGTTACAACAAAAAATTATTGAACCATCCACATCCCCGTGGAGCAGTCCAATCTGGATCGTTCCAAAGAAACTCGACGCTAGTAAAAAAAGGAAATGGCGAGTAGTCATCGACTATCGTAAGTTAAATGACAAAACTATTAGTGACAAATATCCCCTTCCAAACATAACGGACATATTAGACAGACTAGGACGTGCGAATTACTTTACAACACTCGATTTGGCCTCCGGTTATCATCAAATTGAAGTTGACGAAAATGATGTACCCAAAACTGCATTTTCTACTGATTCTGGACATTATCAATTCTTACGAATGCCATTCGGTCTTAAAAATGCACCCAGTACATTTCAGAGATTAATAGATAATATTTTACGTGGTTTAACAAACGAAATTTGTCTCGTATACTTAGATGACATAATAGTTTTCAGTACATCTCTCCAAGAACATATAATTAATCTCAAAAAAGTTTTCGACAGACTACGTGACGCGAATTTTAAAGTACAACTTGACAAATGCGACTTTCTACAAAAAACTGTTGCTTACCTCGGACACATTATTACATCAGAAGGAGTGAAACCCAATCCCGAAAAAATTTCCTGTATTCAAAAATTCCCCATTCCTAAAACTCAAAAAGAAATAAAATCATTCCTTGGATTACTTGGATATTACCGCCGCTTTATTAAAGATTTCGCAAAAATAACTAAACCTTTAACTCTCTGTTTAAAGAAGAACGCTCAAGTTACTCATAGTCAAAAATTCATAGAAGCTTTCAACACATGTAAGAAAATTTTGTGTAATGATCCGATATTACAGTATCCTGACTTTTCCAAAGAATTCATTCTAACTACTGATGCTTCCAACATCGCTATCGGCGCAGTATTATCCCAAGGCACCATTGAACAAGACAAACCTATTGCCTATGCCTCACGCACCCTAAATGACAGTGAACAAAATTACAGTACTATTGAGAAAGAGTTATTGAGCATTGTTTGGGCTTGTAAGTACTTTCGTCCCTACCTCTATGGTCGAAAATTTACAATAGTTACCGATCATCGCCCCCTCACGTGGCTTTTTAATTTAAAAGAACCCAATTCGAAATTGGTTCGTTGGCGTCTCAAATTAGAAGAGTATGATTACAAAATTGTTTATAAAAAGGGAAAGTTAAACTCCAATGCCGACGCACTCTCTCGTATAAATTTGAATATTCATGAAACCCAATCTGTTATCAATAATCCAGGAGATATAAATCAAGAAACTTTCGAATTTTTAAGGAACTATGTAGAAAACCCAGAAAATTTTGAACTACCCAGTACAAGCCAAGAAATTTCTAACAGTAATGTAAACAATACCCAAGCAAGTTCATTAACGCCAGACACTCACACAGCTGACCCCGTCCCGCGAACGAAACCTAAGATAATAATTCACTCCGACATACAAATCCGACCTCCTGATAAACCTAGACCGACAATATTAAATGACGCACCTATTGAAATTAGTGATGACGAAACTGCCCATTCCCTCTCAAAAGAAATATGTAATGAAAGTTTACCTATTTTGGACGAAATTATCAATAATAAAACGAATCAAATACATATTTTCAAAAATAACGTCGATAAACTTTCAGTAGAACAAGAAAACTACTTGCACCAAAAAATTATGACAGTCAAAATTCCTTTAATTTCAAATGAGCAATTAATCCTAGATTTTCTAAAACAATATCTAAGACCAAACACTACGTATCATATTTATTTTAATCATTCCCAATTTATAACACAATTTTCAAATATTTACTCAGAGCATTTCAATCGATTAGGTCCCAAACTGATAATATGTACAAAATTAATTAATACCATAAAAGACAAAGAGGAACAGTTATTACTAATAAAAAATCACCATTTAGGAAAAACGAATCATCGCGGAATACAAGAAACACTAAATTATTTAAAGAGAAACTATTTTTGGATAAATATGAAGTCCGATATTACTGCATATATAAATGCATGCGAAATTTGTCAGAGAACCAAATACGGTAGAAACCCTCCATATGTACCTCAAGTATTAACTGAAACTCCTTGTAAACCATTCCAGTTAGTTCATGTCGATGTGTTCTATTATGACACCAGAAACTATTTAACTTTCGTTGACGCTTTCTCGAAATTCGCGCAAGCTACATTAATTCCCGGAAAATCCGCTACAACCATATGTGATGCTCTTGTAAAATATTTTTGTTCTTTTGGTACTCCTCAACAGATCATTTTAGACAATGGACGTGAATTCAATAATGAAACGGTTAAGGAATTATTAAAATTACATAAAATAGATATTCATTTCACTACACCAGGCCACCACGAGTCAAACAGTATAGTAGAACGTTTCCATTCCACACCTGCGAATTTTAAAAGAATCTTTCCCTAACGAAACCGACTTAATAAATTACGCCGTTTTAGGTTATAATTGCTCAATACACAGTTCGACGACATTCACGCCTTTTGAATTAGTATACGGTCATACGGACTTAAGAAACCCCGAAATTTTTACTCCTAAACACTTCTTCTCAAACTATGTCGAAAATCACGCGGAAAAATTAAAACACGTATATGGTGACGTCCAAACGAGGTTAATAAAAGAAAAAGAAAAGATTGTTAATACGAAAAATGCAAAGGGCAATACAAATCCTACTTTTAAAATTAATCAAATTGTATTTAAGAAAAATCCCCTTAACAGAAATAAAAAGAGCAACAAATTTATAGGTCCATACGTAATTATCGAAATTTTAGAACATAATAAATTCAAAATAAAAAACAAAAATAATAATAAAGAAGAAATAATTCATATGAAGGAGCTAAAACAACCTCCTTTGTTACAGGAAAATGAAGCTGAGAATCCTTCTACTTCTGCTGCAAATAATAGTGACATTTCAGAATAAAATAGAAATATCCAAAATCAACTCTCCCGGAATTCTTCCCTTTGAATTAGGCCAAGCTCGCGTTATAAAAAGTAAACATGTTTTCTTATATGATATAAATTTACTAGACATAAAAACTCAAATTGATGGGATAACAAACATTTTTCAAAACATTAATTCCTCACTCGACTTTGGAAGTTGGAATTTTCTACTTAGAAATTCTCGTAATATTTCAGAACACTTATATCCTTTAATTATCGAACTTAACGAAAAATATGAAAATTTAAATTTTAATCACAAACGGAAACGACGAGGTCTTGTAAATTTAGCAGGCACTGTACAAAAATGGCTTTTTGGCACCCTGGATGCTAATGACGGTCAACGCTATGATAATGCTTTAAAATTACTAAAATCTAATCAACAAAAAATTGTCTCAGAAGTTAATTTACAAATGTCTCTTTCTAAACAGTTAATTCAAAAGCAATCTAAAATTATAGAAGACATTAATTCCAATCAAAGGAAAATCGCAAAGTTAGTTAATGAAATCCAAAACAATATCTCCAATATTACCAATGAATTTTACCGATATACGACCTACATGTCGATAGTTGAACAAATTTTTATAAATACTAATATCATTATTACTTTACTAGATAATTTAGAGAATGCTGTCACCTTTTCAAAATTACATGTAGCACACCCCGACATTTTGACAAGGCGAAATCTTGTGGATATTTTGAACGAACTTTCTAATCAATATAAAAAACAAGAAATTCTTAATATAAAATTAGAATCTTGGTATTCAATAATTAAGACTAATTGCCATTTTTCGGAAAATAATATAATATTTGCCATGGAATTCCCTATAATACATCCTAGTACCTTTCAATATTTTCATTTATTTCCAATCCCTACGGATAAAAACCTAATTATTATACCCCCAAAACCTTACTTGGCCCTAGAAGAAAAGGCTCATCAATACATGGAAGAACCATGCCCGCAACTTGACGAAATATACATCTGTAACCTAGAAAATATTCAAGAAAATAATGACTGCATAACCACCTTAATAAATGGTCATCCAAATCAATGCAACCAAATTCCGATCGTACCACCAAAATTTATCATCAATAAAATTAATAATAAATATTTCATAATAATCAGCGAAGAAGAAATTCAAGCCACTTCTACATGTCCAGAAAAGAAGTTTCATACTCTACAAGGCAACAACTTACTTCAGATACCCTACAACTGTACATTTCAATACAAATCTTATGAAATTGGTAACAAAGAAACAAAAACCATTGGAAATCCTTTATTAATACCTAAAATTCAAAATCCATCAATAATCAAGATCGAAACAAGAAGAAGCCCCCTGAAAATCGAAAATGTAAACCTTCAAGATATTCACCAATTGGAAAAACAAATTCAAGCGTCAAACCCGATCAGCATAGTCGACATCGATACTTCAACTCCGATAGATTGGATATTATGGATCACCGTAGGAAGCATCGTCATCATCCTGATCACCTATACTATTTGGAAAATGAAAAATAAATTCAAAATTTTGAAGAAAGAAGAGAAGACAACGTCGCCTTCCATCCTGTTTACTCCGGAAGTCTCCACTTAAGGCGGGAGGAGTTATGTTCTAGAAGTTGCTGCCTCATCATAGAAATTACGCCGTAGAAACTACAAACTCAGCAGAGTCTAGATGGACTCTCGAACACCTTGAAATCTTGCGAATTCTGCTTTCCTTAAATTATATAAACTATCGCGCTCCACATTTTTCGACTTTTGACTATCAGACTCTGTACTAGTTGCCAATAAAAAAACTTTGCATTTTTTAAAAAGGTCTTGTTCCGATCCCGTAAGTTAAGTTGTGTTTAATACCCAAAGGGGTACAATAAAAATAATGATTTTTTTCGGCATCGACTTTTCTCTGAAATCTGGAAGTTTTTTAATTCGCGGGTTTGCCATTACTTTTTATTGTATTTTTAATGCTATTTTAGCCTGCTAGGGTTATTTTACAGAACGCATAGGCTCTCATAGTAAAACAGCATGAAATTTTATTTCCACATCCAGTTTAAAGGCAGCCACCATATTATAATCAGTTGATGCTTTTAGGAGACTGCCCAAACTAATATATTATTCTATCGCTATATTATCAACTAACTTTTATTGAATGTTTACCTGTTAACATTGTGGGAAAATATTCACAGATACACGTAATTTGAATCGTCACAAAAAACAATCATGTGTAGCACGATGGGCTAATTATAATAATGGTCCATCCCCGGCGAAACAGTTAAAAATCACTACCCCAACTTCAGGACTACATGTCCCCGTCTATTCACCTATGAAAAAAACCACATGCCCCGATTGTAATGTGGAAGTAGAAGCTGGCGGATTGCTTACACATAACAGAACACGTATGCATAAAGATAATATACCGTACTTTCACCGTTTTAGTATACATAGGGCGGAGCCGCCGTGTATTCGGCTAGGTTCGTCAGTCGTTGGCGAGGGGCGGGGCGTGTTTTTTGCTCGCAAAACTCGATTGATAAGCGGTGCGGGACTACTGTGTACTCCCCCCGCCAACGACTGACAAACCTAGCTGGACGCGCGGCCTATTCCCCTATGTCTACCAAAACGGTGAAAGTACGGTATGTACCAAATCAGATAATGGTGTTCAGCGAATCAACAGTGCGTTTAAATGTAGATTAGCCACTTATCGCATAACGTCGTAGAAAAAGTATACAGAGTTCAAGACGTTTTTTAATAAAATCAAACAGAAAACCGTAAAGCTCATTCAGGATGAGTTGGAAATACATAGGGCGGTTAAAATTAATATGGAGGTATTTGGCCTATATGTGCTTGAAACTAAGGAAATATAAGAGGTTAAATCATTTAATACAGCCAATAAAATCGTGGATCAGGGCAGTGATGTTAACTACATATACGACATATTTTGTGAAATCATGATGACCAAGGCGGAGGAATTCGAAGAAAAACAGTCAGGTAAGAACACTAATAATATTTTTAAAAATTGATACTAATGGTTTATTATTATTTTAAGGCTGGAGTCTAGTAGAAACCCGACATTTGGAGGTTAATGTGAACAAGTATAGTCCAATGGGCGGATCTTCATACATCAAGTTGCCAAAATGTATAGAGGATAAGAAGGCCATTGTTAATATTAAGAATTGGGGTCAACATTGTTTTTATGGGCTATTGTTTCCGCAATGTTTCCAACATCCCAAAACATTGATCGAATGTCATCATATCCACATTTCTCGACGGTAATGTTGAATACAAAAAATTTGCATTTCTCTATGAAACTTAAACATATTTCCAAATTCGAAAATTTAAATAATATTTTTGTAAATGTGTATGGTCTTGAACGTGTGTTTGAAAATAATAAAGTAGGTTATGAAATTGTCGGGCCGTTACGTTACGCTGAGAAAAAATTAGTCAACCACGTGAATTTGTTGCTTATAACAGATGACTCATCGGCAAATATGCACTACACTTGGATAAAGGAAATGTCGCGATTGCTTTCAAGCCAATTGACACGACATGATGGTGCAAAGTATCTCTGTGAAGGGTGTTTGCTGTGGTTTACAACGGCACAAAAATTATCGATCCATCAACAACTCGATTGCAATCATACTTATACAAAAATTCCCTCCGAGAATTTGCGAATAAATAAATTTGGTGAAGAAGTACCCGAATATAAATTAAAATTTGAAAATTTTGAAATACAGATTAAGGTGCCATTCGTTGTTTAAGCAGATTTCGAGTCAGTTTTGACACTTATTGCGACCTGTCAACCGAATCCGAAGCATTCTTTTACTAGTCAAACATACAAACACATTCCATACTCATTTGCATACTATATAAAATGTTCATTTGATGATTCTAAATCAAAATTTGCGCTATATTGCGGTGATAACGCAGGTACAGAATTTAACAAGCGGTTAGAGACGGATTTTAAAAAAATTATGATAAATATTTAAGTATAGTTGTGCCCATGTCCCCGTTAACAGCTGATGAAGAGACCGAGTTTCGGAACGCTACCACGTGTGCTATATGTAATAAATCTTTTGCACAAGGACAAACAAAGGTACGCGATCACTGTCACTTAAGGGGGACGTTTCACTGTGCCGCGCACTCTATATGTAATTTAAACTACAGGTTACCAACA
Organism: Pseudeuparius sepicola; assembly: GCA_963920635.1. Classification (NCBI taxonomy): domain Eukaryota; kingdom Metazoa; phylum Arthropoda; class Insecta; order Coleoptera; family Anthribidae; genus Pseudeuparius; species Pseudeuparius sepicola. Next base: position 30,026,518 of record OY987305.1, read on the forward strand.
TTCGTCCCCATAATAATGCATAATCTTTCAAATTATGATTGCCACCTTTTCATTAAAAGGTTGTGTGATAATGGGGAGAAAATTAATTTTACACCTTAGACAAAGGAAAAGTATACTATATCGTTTACTAAGTATGTACCTATGGGCACATATATTGATGCAAAGGGTAGGTATAGAGTTAAAAACTTCAAATTTTTGACGGCGTCATTACAGGCTATGAGTAGTAATTTGAGCTCGAATCAAATGACATTGACAAGACAACAGTTCCCCAATGATGATGAGTTTAATTTAATGAGAGAGAAGGGTATTTTCCCATATAACTTTGTTGATCATTTATCCAAATTAGACTATAAAATCCTACCGAGCAAGGACGAATTTTACAATCAGTTAAATGATGAGAACATATCAGAGGTAGATTACGCGAGAGCAAATAAAGTATGGAATAAGTTTAACTGCAAAAATTTGGGAGAATATTCTGACTTGTGCTTCCGAACAGACGTGTTTATATTAGGCGATGTGTTTGAAAATTTTCGCAAAAAATGTTTAGACATATCGTCGCACTAGAAATACAGTAAGACATCTTAAAAAATCAATTTTTGTTTTTTTAATTTATCTTGTACTATTTTAAGAGCCTTTTCTGGTAGTATACTCGGTTTTCTTCTAGAGTATACAATAAAAATCCAAGCTACCCAAACCTACTATATGATTTTTTAGTTTAAAAGTCAAACATTGTAAAATAGTCGGTTATTTTATAAAGGTCTTATTTGTTTTGAAATGGTAGATATGAAATGCAGGTACTATAACAAGACATTTTTAAATGTCTTTGTCTTGGACCATAATGTGTTTAAAAGATTAAAACATATCTCAATTTTTAAAGTTGTCTCAGAGTTATTTTCGTAAGTTTGTTTTGGAATATTGTGGAACAATAAGATATTTTTAAATGTCTCAGTTTTTGTCCAAATCAAGTTGGAATAATTGAAATATGTCTTTATTTCCCTGGTAGGTACATCAGGACACCAACTAAAGAATTTTACTAATAGGTTAAACAATAATAAAATTAAAACAAAGTAGTATTCTTTCAGTCAAAACTCCACAATCAGTTTTTAATGAAACTGTACATGTTTCGAACCGCTAAGGGTTCATCATCAGCAGTAAAAAATTTTTCTTCTTGTAAGATAAATGACAAAGCTTCCAAGCAACTTTGAGGATATTAAAAGTTATTGTAGTAAACTTCAAAATGAAAACCAGAGGTTAAAGTGGAGTTAAGTGACATCTATAAAAACCCAAATTTGAAAAATCAAAACCAAAAGGCCTCAATCCAGCACCAGTAAAATACTTAAAAGCTAACACATCAAAATCTCAAGGGTATATGGTTACAGAGATTTTGATAAAATTAATTAAATTAATTAAACGTAGACAAAATCAATCTTATAATAGAATTTTTAATCAAATAAAAGAAACTAGGTAATTTACGTAAATTTGAGCATCTTAAAAATGAAAACAAAATCAATCTTAAAATAAATCAACGTTGGTTTAAAAATCTTACAAATGTTGATATTCCTATCGAAGTTAAGAATATTCTATCACTTGGTCCAAAATTTAGTTTACCACCAACTAAAACTTATTAAGAATCTTTTTAGCAGAATTGAATTCTCTCTTAATCAAATAAATAATCACGATCAAAAAACATTCTCCTTGGTCAGATGACTAATATAATAACTAATTTCATTAATCATTTTCCAACGCATTATTCTGAAATTACCTCTTGGTATAATAGGTAGGTACTAGAAAAAAGTTTTTGAAAGAGCTAAGTCTGATAAAGGTAATTTTTCAGTTATCATGTTTTAAAATCAATGTGTGAACTTGCACATAATATTAGTGGCGTAACCAGGGGGGAGTTGGGGGCTTTAGCCCCCCCCCAAAAAACCTGCCGCGTGGTATTTATTTCTAAATAAAATTTATTTTAAAACAATAGTTTCGCGTAAATAATACCGAAGAATTTTTTTTAATAATTAGCCCCCTCCCACCTTTACATTCTGGTTACACCACTGTGTTACAAGATCCAACTGACTTATTATATCAAATTACTAAGAGATCCAACTAACACCATACAACAAAAAGCTAATACATTAATTAGTAATTTAACTAAAACTAAAGAAATAGGAAAAGACGTTTCTAAATCTTTAAAAATATACAATTCTATTGCACCAAAATTTTATGGATTACCAAAAATCCATAAACCTAACCTAGCTCTCAGACCAATATTTGCTTCAATTGACTCGCCAACTAGAAAAATCACTAAGTATTTAACTAACATCCTTAGTACATATTATGAAGATTCAATAATTTACAACTTCCCGATAATTATGTCATTATAAGTTTAGATGTTTTCTTTATTCACTAGTATTCCGTTAGAACTTACTTTAAACTGTATAGAAAGAAAATGGAATAGTATCAAACATCATTGTACTATTAACTTCGAAACGACAAGATTCGAACTAATGTTTTTCTATCCTCTATAAATAAAGTGATCAAAAACGGATTGTATTGTTTATTCGTATTTTCCGGTCAACTTAAACATTAACAGTTTGGTACGGGCTGAGAAACTACAACTACACTAAGATAAGTTTAAAAAAGTCAGATAACTAAGCCAAAAACTATTATCAGTAAAGTCCTACACTCAGATATCTTCTACAAATAAACAAGATATCTTGTAATGATTCGTTTAATAATGGGCCATAAACAAAGATATCTTTAAAACGTTGTTTTTTTCTTAAAAAGAAAAAATATTTCACCTACTTATTAGAAATATATCATGTACTCATCATGACCATACACCCTTTCAGGTTTAAACTTTTTTAATTTTCCTATTATTAATTAAACTAATATAAAATACCTTTAAAGGTAATTATCTCAAAATCGTCGTTTTAAACATAACTGACTGTAATTCTAGTGCGACGATATATACACTTGATCCAGCCCATTATAATTCCGCCCCGGGCTTCGCATTGGATGCTGCGTTGCTTTCGACTAAAATCGAACTGGATTTATTATGTGATATCGAAATGTTACATTTTTTTAAGAATTCTATAAGGGGTGGTCTCAGTCAGTGCAGCAATAGAATGGGCGTGGCCAACAACGAGCACCTTCCAAACTTCAACCCCGATAAAGAGAAAAGTTTTATTACATAATTAGACGCTACAAACTTATATGGGCATAGTATGTCACAACCGCTTCCAACAGGAGGCTATACAGTGCACTACACTGTATTTTTTATTGCAATTGGGGTTAAAATAGTGTTAATTAGTCAAAAATTGTGGGAAATGGGAGTGCTTATACCTATTTTAAATAGTTATGTAGGTATAAACGGTACTTACCCAATAAATTGACATTTATTGTGCGAATTTCGCGGAAATATGGACCCGCGGCATTGTAATTACACATTACGCCGCAATTACACGGTATGATGGGTGCGGGGTGCGGGGGAAGGTCATGCGCTCGGTGCGCATGCGCGGGGGCTACCAGGGGCGTAGGAGTGGGGGGTAATGTACGAAAAAGGAGTGGGGGGACCAAAAACTGGGGTGGGGGACTATTCAGAACTGTCTATAATACACTACTATTTGGTCTGTTTTTAGCATGCGCAGTTCCATTTTGACGTTCCACAAACAAAACAGCGCATGCTCCTGTCAGTCTCAAACTGATTTTAAATGATTTTAAGTTCTGCTAAAACAGAGCTTTACTAATTCCACAAAATAACCTGCTGATAACCGGCAAGGTTTTAGTTTTGGGGTTAAGTCAGAAAGATTAAGCCAACGTCCCCACCATCCACCAGATAACACTGACTTTTGGCTAATAATAATAATAATTCGTCTTTATTTATACATTTAGTGGTATAAACAGGCGAAGTGTCGCTAATACATGGCATTTTTCAACTTAACCCTTGAAGATAATACAAAAATAAAGTATACTAAATTAAAGAAATTAAACGTGCGCAAACAAATCAGATTTATGAACGCGATTTGTAGTAACTATACTATCACATCACTTCATGTTCATTCACTTAAAATTAACTTTTGCAAAAAGTTAAAAGGAGGACTTTTGTAAGGAATGTGTACTTTGTAACATTTCCTGAACGCAGCTCAGCTGTGACATGACAATGACCTTTGCCAAACCTAACTCTTATATTTTGTGGGTCAAACTACAAAACATATAGGATAGGTTAGGGTCAAACCACATAAGTATATTATTTGTTGTTTATTTAGGTAACTGATATATTATTATATTATTCTGTGCTGGAAATAGAAGAATATTCTGTGGCTGAAAAAAACAATAATCCAAACACGACGAAGCCAGCGAACGATAACACAAGAAAATCTGCCAATAACCAAGCCAAGACGAATTAACAACGAATTCACATTATGGTCCAGCCCTAGAAACTTTTTAACGATAAGTTTCACATTTATAACATTTTGTAAAAAGCTGAGTGATTTCCTGAATAGAAGAATATTCTGTGGCTGAAAAAAACAATAATCCAAACACGACGAAGCCAGCGAACGATAACACAAGAAAATCTGCCAATAACCAAGCCAAGACGAATTAACAACGAATTCACATTATGGTCCAGCCCTAAAAACTTTTTAACGATAAGTTTCACATTTATAACATTTTGTAAAAAGCTGAGTGATTTCCTCTAGACTTGTATAAGTTAACTCCAAAAGTTTCTCATTAAACCTTGTAATATTTTTATTATTATTTTTTTTTATTGCACTCAGTTTCTGTTTTATAAAAAAAGTATAATTATCAGAGCCCATTTTGTTATACACATTTGGCGTAACCCATTCGTGGGGCTCGATTTTTGCTGAGTTTAGAAGTTTTTTGGAGGTAAAATAAAGACTTGAAGTTTATTCTTGACTTGTAATTTTGGACTACAGCTTTGAAATTTTTTTTGTTGAATTTTTTTGATTTTGTTTTTTATCTTTGATTTTTTTTAAATTTTTATTATTATATAACCAAATAACTTGAAGGAACCTGAACTTACTTATGAACTTAAAGTTGTGTGGAAGCTAAATGTAAACGTTTGAGAGGCGTTTTACATCAAGAAGCTTCTAATCGAAGTTTTAGTAATATTACAAACCCCATTCCTTTTCCGGACGATGTCAAGCAATTTTTGGATTCTTATTCAGATTTAACTAATGTGATTGCTAGTTTTTCTGGGAGCAAAAGTAATGCTTCTTATCGTAGAATTGACTCTAGACTTAACCGTCTGTTAAATAGAATTACACGCATGAATGCCGAGACTGCAGACGATGACAGTCAAGTGGCAGCGTTAAAATTAAAATTAATTGATCTCGAAGGAGAGTTTGCTTCAAAAACAATTGAGTCTTTGCCTGTGACATCTACACCTACCGAACCTAATGCTGTTATGACCTTGCCATCTACCTCAAAGTCAATTTCTGCACATAAATGGAATTTATCTTTTGCTGGCACCAGTCAGGAATCTCTTCTCTCTTTTCTGGAAAAAGTTGAGTTATCGCGAGAGGCTCGTGGAGTTACAAAACCTGAATTATTTTCTTCGGCGTGTGATCTTTTTAAGGGACAAGCTTGGACATGGTATGTCAATAATAAAAGTAGATTTACCACATGGGATGAATTAGTACAAAAACTTAAAGAATATTTTTTACCCTACCATTATGATTACGATTTAATGGAAGAAATCAAAAATAGCACCCAAGGTTCACATGAACGTGTATCACTGTTTATTACCGTTATGGAAGGTCTTTTAGAACACTTGCTAAATCACCCGGCGAGCTTTCTATCGTAACGCAAATTAGGAGGAATCTTTTGCCTCATTTTATTTCCCATTTGGCATTACATGAAATTAAAACCATTTCAGAGCTTTCCACCTTCTGTAAGCGGATCGAATAATCACTTTCTTGGTCTGAAAGATATCATACTCCACCTTCTCGTACATCTGGGTTACTGGAGCCAGATTTAAGTTGTTTACCTTTATCCAGTCGTCAAAATTTTACCTTTCGAAACAACTCGCATAATGTAAAGGTGATTACTTATATTCGCTGTTGGAATTGTGACCAAAATGGACATGTTTATTGGGATTGCACGCAACCAAGAACTATTTTTTGTTACACTTGTGAAGCAACAAATACCACTAGGAATAAGTGTCAAAATTGTCATTCAAAAACGTGACACGCGCCAGTGGCGGTACCGTTCAAACAGTCACTGGCCAAAATCCCCAGATTATGCCACAAGTGTCTCGTTTGCTGATGGTTTTCCAATTGATTTTAGAGGTTATGTTTGTTTGCGCCTGAATTTGAACAATCAAACCAGACGTATACCTGTTTTAGTTATACCTTCTCTTATGCACGAATTTATTTTGGGTATGGACGCCCTGAAAGCTTTTAAATTTTCCATTATACACTGTGTCCCGGATAAGAATAAACAGCATGGGGATATTGCAAACGGTGAGAGATAGGGCAACGGTTAAATGGGGAAAAAGTTGCGCAATTTCGAGGTCAATAAAATGGCACAAACAGATTTCTAATATCTTTTTTCGTTTTTGAGTTATTTTGAAAAAGGTAAAATTTTGCGTTTTTGATTTTATTTTTTTCTGAAGTTGCTATCACAGATAGAGAAAAAAGAAAAGCACTTTCTTATGGCACTTTTTAACGGACCTTAAGATGGTGTTTTTAGATTTGTTCTACAACGTTTCGTTTTTGAGAAACCATCTTCAACTTAATTTTTTTAAATACGGACCTGGATTTTTTTTTGCAGATTTTGAAAGCACTTTTCATTGCAAATACCATGATGTATGACAAGAAATATTTTTATAATGCTTTGAGACAATTATACTGAAAATTCCTTTTTTCCATTATTTTTTTTCTAATGCGGCCCTGTATTTAATAATAAGAAGTCTAAATATTAATCAGTATTGTCAACAATTTAACTTACAACTTATCTTTCAATTGTAGAACTAAAAAAAGGACAGCACATACGATAATAAAAAATAAATAAAAATCCTCCACCTAGAAGGCTTTGAAATAACGAAACCAATCCCTTGTCATTTGTCATAACTCCCACTGTATCATTTAGTTAACAATTTATTTCATTACAAATGGAGGGTGCTTTTTCAAATGACGACAAATTTAACATGTCAGCATGTTATATCTTGTGTCACAGAAATAGTGTAGAGGCAGAATGAATGTATTTTTGCAATTAATAAATGGCAAAAGTTATTGATTACGTTGACTTAAAGTTTTCTTCTCGCAATTAGGAAAAGCGAAGAATTTACTCCAAAACACAATGCAACACTGTTTGTTGTACAACAACAGAGGAAAACACTTTACCAGACGCAGGGCCGTAAAATTTAAAAATATTAAGTTTTCGAAGTAAAAATAAACTGTAAGTTAAATTGTTGTCAATACTGATTAATATTTAGACTCCTTATTATTAAATACAGGGCCGCATTAGACAAAAATGAATGGAAAAAAAGGAATTTTCAATATAATTGTCTCAAAACATTTTAAAAATATTTCGTGTCATACATCATGGTATTTGCAATGAAAAGTGCATTCAAAATCTACAAAAAAAAATCCAGGTCCGGATTTAAAAAAATAAAGTTGAAGATGGTTTCTCAAAAACGAAACGTTGTAGAACAAATCTAAAAACGCCATCTTAAGGCCCGTTAAAAAGTGCCATAAGAAAGTGTTTTTCTTTTTTCTCTATCTGTGATAACAACTTCAGAAAAAAATAAAATCAAAAACGGAAAATTTTACTTTTTTCAAAATAACTCAAAAACGAAAAAAGATATTAAAAATATGTTTGTGCCGTTTTATTGACCTCAAAATTGCGCAACGTTTTCCCCATTTAACCGTTGCCCTATCTCTCACTGTTTGCAATATCCCCATGCTGTTCATTCTTATCCGGGACACAGTGTATATGGTGATTCATCATACTCTTTACCTGAAACGAAACGTCAAGATACTTCAATTGTAAATACTATTAAGACTGTAATTATTATTAATACTGTAAAACTGTGCTGATAACCAGAAATCACTTGAATCTGTTATATTTAAAGGAATTTCTTCGAAAGACAAATTTAGGCTTAACCCATTTAATTTCACATCATACTGGCACTGGTGATGCGAAACCTTTTAGACAGAGACAATATCCCTTGTCACATGCCATGTGTAACGGAACTTTTGTCTCATTCCGTTACAGGCTTTTAATTTCCTTAAATTTATCAATTCATTATTGAACCGCCCTTGTAACCGAAAGATAATGCTACGCCTATCGCGCATGCGATTAGAGTCCTCTTCTTCTGACAGGGATTTGTATTTTGTGGTTGTGTGAATATTGGTCGGCGAGCCAGATCCCAAAGTTCAGGTATGTAAATAAATAATTCCCTTTGATTGCTTGCTAGTGTAAAATACCTTTTAATTTGTTGTGCTTACTTTTGAAAATAAATACCTGATACTATTCCGATCATATCAAACTTATCTAACTAAAGTGATTTGTGATTCCAGTCAATTCCCCGGTCAAGTGTCAATTTTGTCATTCATCTACCTAACCATTTTGTGGTACGAATCACAAACACAAACGGAAGTTGTTTTCGAAATTTTAGTTTTTTCATAGTGCCTTTTTATTGAGCATTTTCGCGGTTTGTTTATAGAATCCGATAGAATGTTCCATAATCTCAAACCCGGATATCGTACCACAAAAAAGTTCTGACAAGTTCTCGTTCCGAACACACTTTTCGTTGCGTTCTTGAAGTGTTCGCATAGTGTTTTTGGCTTGGCCACTTTTTCTGACTTTTCACCCCTAATTTAGCGGTTTGATCAAGAGTGTATATCTTTATCTTTTTTTGCGTATTTCTCGTACCGTTTTTCCGAGATATCTACTCACCTAGGTTCTACTAACTCGAGATGTCCTCTGAATTTCGGTCTGGGTTTTGCACCTGGTTATATTACCGTATCTTAAATTTTTGAACCTTCTTAACTTTCAACGATACCTCTCTAGGTCTGATCCCCGAAGGAACGTAACGTAGAGTCACCTCAGATTTTTTGCTATTATCACAAATTTTCTCTTTCATTAAATTTGTTTTCCTTACCCAGAGAACATATAAGTGTGTGTTGATATAACTTTTAATCAAAAACAAAAATCATTCTCTTGTCCTAGTCTGAGGTTCAGATTTCTTTTAAATATCAAATATCAAGTTTCAAACAAGTAAATATTTTGCATTATGTTCGCTATCTCTGTGCACAGTGTTTTTTAAAATAATTACAAATATACAAATTTAAAATTATAAGTAAATATAAACAACATCGCCTATTAGTTTTCTGAATATTTTCTCGACTTAAGAGATTGGGTACTGCTTGGTTTTCGACTTCACAGATACGTCGAAGCTGTTACACCACACCACCTCCTATCACATCACAAGTTCTGGTTTGGTCACGTGCAGCTAAGCGACAGATCCACCAGTCACAACAAAGGCCCACGTCCCAACTAGTCGGCACTGCAGCTTTGCAGCTATAAGTGGTCTGGTTTGGCTCTCGCACATTGGGCACAGACTTAACACGAGTGTGGAGTTGAGGTATTGTGTTGGACTATATTACTTTTACCCAAGTCGAAAATACCGAATCGAGCCTCCGTAAAAATATCAGTCGGTGTGTTACCTAAAGCGATTGCTTAACCTCAACTTTCAAATTTACTTCTGTTTAAATTTCAAATTTACTTCTGTTTAAATTTCAAATTTACTTCTGTTTAACTTATGTAACTGTGAGTAGTATAACTTCCTTTTGTAAGGCAATTTAATGCAAACTATTCTCAAATTGTAATAAAACTTGTTTTTAGAACATTGTGTCTTATTTGATCGCCTCATAACTAGTTCCAAGAGAAAAACTTGCTCTCCGCATTTCGCTCTCTCAATATATATTTTTTTAGTTGCATTTTTGAGCAACACCCTAATTGTTACACATGCAAGAACACTTAAATAAGGAAGTAGATGAAATGCTCAAGTTAGGGATAATTTAACCTTCACAATCAGCATGATCCAGCCCTTTGTGGTTAGTTACAAAGAAATCAGGTGAATATCGTGTTTGTTTTGATGGTCGTAAATTGAACGAGATCACTGTCAAAGACTCGTATCCGTTACCGTTAATCGACAATATTTTGAACAAATTGCGCGATGCCTCACCTCTATTGACTTACGTAAGGCCTTTTATCAAATACTTTTAGAGCAATCTTCCCGTCCAAAAACCGCTTTTATAGTGCATGGAAGAGGTGTTTTCCAATTTAAAGTTATGCCATTCGGTCTCTCGAATTCTCCTCAAACTATGATGCGTTTAATGAACCAAGTTATCGATCCGAGTCTTGAACCGTTTGCTTTTATTTATTTAGATGACATTATTGTTGCTACACCCGACTTTTTAACTCATATTAATGTTTTAACAAAAAAATTTTACCGTTTAAAAGATGCCAATTTAATTGTCAACATGGACAAGTGTGAATTTTGTCGACCTTCACTTACTTACTTGGGTTTTTTTGGTCGATAAAGACGTCTTAAGAACAAGTCCAGAGAAGGTAGAGTCAGTGTTAAATTTTCCAACACCTAAGACAACCACACAAATTAAAAGATTTATAGGTCTAGTAAGCTACTATCGTAGATTCATAAAAAAACTTTAGCTCCATAGCTTCACCTATTACCGATTTGCTACACGGACGAAATAAAAGTAAACCAATTAAAGTTTGTTACAATTATTGTTATCTTATGTTATCTTTTTGATTTATAATTAAATTAATTAACTCTATTCTGTCATAGTAAAATCAGTTTATTCTTGTGGGAGGTTTTATCTTATTATTTTGGTATACAGGTTCTGATGCAATCCTCGCTTTACCTTACCTTATTCAATTTTTGATATTTTGCAGGGTTTGTATTGGAAGTTTATTGTTTGGTCCTTATGTGACAATTTTTGGTAAGAATGTAGAATCATGGAAGTCCCATCTACTTTTAATGTTCTACCTTATTGTCCTTATTTGAATTGTGATCTCCACAGAATAATTTTGACTACCTAATAAATTTTTGAATTTTTTTCTTTGAAAATACCTTAACAATTCTTGCTCTCATCAGATGTTCAGTTTTTTATAAAATTTAAATTTTCAGTCAACAAATTTAATAATTTTGGAAACCTGGGTAAATGTTTTGGTATATACATATATCAGTAAGGTTGATATCTTGAGGCTTAGTTAAGTTAGCTTCGTTTTGTCCCCTGGTAATATTGTTAGATTTTGTGCAAATCTCCTTATCAGTCCCATTCATTTTTAGTTTTTATGTTTTATTTCGAAGCTAGTCCTAACAATTCCCTGGGTGATCCTTTTGGACCCTGAGAGTATTAAAACCGAGCACACAGGTCTGAGGGCGACTGGCCGTAGTCTCAGCAAGAAATTGTTTTGATTAGTGGGGTTATTACATTCCTTTTCCCTTCCAAAAATCCCTTCCTGGATTTGTACACTATTTTAGCAATAGACCCAGTTTAACTTTCATAGTTATATTAATTACCTTCTGGAATTGAATCTTCTCATTCCAGACCCACTCTTTACACAACTGTAGTATGTGACAGGATGGAACCCTCTTGCATATTACTTATCTCGTATTGCTTTCGTTTTTTGTTCACACCTGTGAATCCCTCTTCTCTGAGTCATAGTTGTCACCCATAATTGTGATGCCACCTGACCTTAATCAGTATAATTTTTTATACCTCTAATAGGTTACATTTTTTACGTTGTCAAAATAACAAAATATCTTGTTTGAACTATACAGAAAATATTTTTATTCGCCTTGGATAGCACGAAATGTGTCCGGAAAATATATAACTTTTTTGTGGTTCTTAATTCGGTTTAGCTAGCACCTTGAGTGTCCAAATTAAGTAACCTTAGGAATTTCGCGTAGGCTTATGAAGTGCGGTTATCTATTGGCCGACCTACGGTTATTCACATTCCTTTGTTATTCTGTATATTTCAAAATGTTTCTTAAATTTATAATTTTTTGCAAATAAAATACTCGACTTAGAGTTTGTGCTTTGACCTGATGGTTAATTTTGACAATGTTTGAATCATGTGACTCAGAATTGAAACTATTTTCAATTTTCATTCATTTTTATCTTTTCTTTTTTGCAATAGTTATTATGTTTTTGGTTGAATATTTCCTCTTTTCCGGAGAGTTATAACTTAAATGTTTATCCGGAGTGTGCTATGACCACGGGATTAATAGTTTTGGCTATTAATTTTTCTTCTTCTATCTATAGTCCTTGATGTGGGTCATGAATTAGGTGGCAGTAGTGTTAGCAAATGTTAGTTTCCTCGGGTATTGGGGTAGGCTAAGATTGAGTAACGCGATAGGGACCCTTCGGTGCTCAATACTGGCGAGCTGCAAATGTGTGCGGTGCTGTTCGCAGGGTTCATGAGTCCATCATGCTTCAGGGAGTTACTTTCTTTCATTTTCCTCTCCCTTTTCTAATCTTGTTAGGTTAGAAAATTAAGTTAAGTTAGGATTTAAGTTTGGGATTTAATTTTATGATTACCTTGATACTATGTATACACACCGTGTATGGTGGCGCCCACATTTTTTATTATCATTTAAAAATTTCATTTAACAATTTGTTCATAATAAATTTCATTAAATAATTTCATGTACTTTCAAGTCAAGAAATTTCCTGTCAAGCCTACTTACCTATAAAGACAAATTCTTCAGATAATCATACTTTACCAAGTTTTACCATTATTACTATTCCTATTAGAGTAGCTCACTGATTGGCTCTAGTTGTGTGTGGTTTGCTCGAGGAAAAATACTCAAACTTGAGTGTTCGTATTTTTCCTTACCCGGTTTTGGTGGTGTGTTACGAAATTTATGCCAACTTTCGTTACTACGGTAATAACCTTTTGGTTATTCAACCAGTCACACACAGTGAGTGAGTTATGGATACCTGGAATTTACGAATTTCGCAATAGTTTATTCATATACAGGTACGTTGTTTATTTGCCTTTCTGATTTATCATTAAACAATTCATATAGTTAACCATTTAGAACAAATGAGGTATGTATCAGAACAACGGCCTAAAATTATATGTTGATTGTTTAAAGAAGAAGAAGCCTAACATTTATGTTTTGGTGGTCTCCGACAGCCGAGGTTATGAATGGGGGTGACAGGCAATTTTCTTGCGGCTTTTCTCTACTCGTCGATAGAACAGGTTCGGTACTTGTGGTTATATTCACGTTTGATTTTTCTTCTAAATTTGTCAATCTTTTTTGTCAAATAATTCATCTATTCGTGGCTTAATTTAGTGTAAAAAGAACGTTATAATTGAGTTTACTGTGCTGTGCTGGTATTTTGTGTAATTTCTTTTTTTTTTCATGAGACCACGACGGAGGATTTTTCATTTTTAAATATTGGCTTTGCCGTCTTTGCGAAAAATATCTCACAACCCAGGTTGGCTGTGCTTGTGGGACCACTAGCTATCGGCTGATCGCCTTATCAGACCCGTTTTTATAGTTGTTTCATATTACATTTTGCGGTAAAAAGGCTCATCGTTTTGAATTCGTTGGCACACGGTAGAATAATTCTATAGGTTGGACTATTTACAATATCGTCTCGAATTATTCTTTTACACTAGATCGGCTGCATATTGAGTTCCGTAGCCTTGTTTGTTTCACTAATTACTTGTTTTTTATATTTCAATTACCGTTTTGAGTAGAGAAGAACCCAACATTTTTTCTTTCTGGTTAACTGCTGATCAAATTTCAGTAATTTTTGCTTAAGTATATTTCCTTTTTCTTTAAGTGCCAAGGAAATCAAGCTTTTATATTTTAGTACCGTTCGATAAATCATGTTTTAACCTTTTTTCTAAAGTCGGGAATTCTCATATATATTTATTCTTTAAATCTTATTGGAAATTAATTAGGCTGTCACTGTGCATAGTATTATTATAATATAAAATTAACATTTAACATAACTATAATAGTTGATCTTTGTAAAAGCCACAGGCTTATTTTCTGCATGTTAGAACGGACACTGTGGTTTTGATTTCTCTTTACATGTAACCACACCAAAAAGGGAAGTGACTACGCATTGGAGCACCAACACCAACCAACCACGATCGGACCATATTGGTACCTGCCTCAGCACACCACGGAACCCCACTCAAACTCACGACCTGCTTCCAGCGAGAGCTAGCTGTGTAAGTGCACACCATATACAAAGGAGTCTGGGTGACGTGTGGCTGTGTAGCTGCCGATCGTCAACTAAGTCGAGGTATCCCTTAAAAACAGTGCTAGTCTAAAATTCCAAAGAACTTTTAACGTGTCGAGTGTTCTAACTAGTCGAGTTTATACGAACTTTTTAACGATAAGGTTCACATTTATAACGTTTTGTAAAAAGCTGAGTGATTTCCTCTAGACTTGTATAAGTTAACTCCAAAAGTTTCTCATTAAACCTTGTAATCTTTTTATTGCCTTGTTTTATTTGGACTCCATCTTCTGCACTCAGTTTCTGTTTTATAAAAAAAAGTATAATTATCTGGCGACCAACAATCAGAGCCCATTTTGTTATACACTTAAAAATGGAAAATATTAAGTTTGTTAAATCCTTCATATTTCCAGGGTGCTACAAGTGCAGCCCCTTGTATTCACAAAATTAATGACACCAGTGTTATCGCATTTGAGAAGTGTAGGCATAATAATGCTATGTTATTTAGACGACCTATTGATTTTAGCAAAATCTTATAAAGAATGTGTACAACACAAAAGGGCAATGGAAAATGTGTTTATAGCTTTAGGTTTTTTAATTAACAGGAAAAAAGTGCTTATACTCCAAATTACTCTTGTAAATTTTTAGGTTTTATTTTTAATAGCAAAAATATGTAGACTGAACTACCCATAGAAAAACCAACTGCAGCGATACCAAAACTAAATAAACATTCACTCAGATCCCGAGTATCCCGGATACCATGAGGATCTGGCTCGGACGAGGCCCTTGCCATGTTATCGGGCCTTAGGTGGCATGGATGTTGTTGGATGTTCCTGCATTCCCCATGAATTTCCTGACAGTTCTGGCTGTCACAATTAGTACCGCTTTCTGAATGGACCTGTAAAGAATATCAGTTAGACCCAGCTCTTTGATGTTTCTCAGAAAACTTTTTGGTATAACACCAGTTGTTGTTGACACGATGATTCGCTCTGAATTCGCTCTTCTAAGTCTCTGTACTTCGCGATCTTCTCGGCCTGCTTCACACGCAAGTTGTTGTTGTTTGGGATGGGCACATAAATTAGAGTTGTCTTTCTAGAAATTTTATGAACTATTATAAGGTCCAGTCTGTTAATAAGGCAACTCGTTTCTGTCAGAACTGTACGATCCCAGTACATCTGGTAGTTGATGTTTTCAAGAAGAGGCTCCGGTGTCTAGCTGTAATATGGGACCCTCCCTGCCTGTACAAGCAGCAGTTTTTCCGCCAGTTCCTGGTGCAAGTTCTTGGCAACCGAATCATGTTGTTCCTTATATTCCGTTGATGCGAACATCTGACATCCTCCTGTTATGTGCTGGATTGTTTCCGAAGTTTGGCACCTGTATCTGCATCTGTCATCCACTACCGAAGTATCTCCTACAATGAGTTTTAGGGAGTTATGTGTTGGTATAACCTGATCTTGTATGGCCCGTAAAAAGCCTTACGTTTCGGGAAACATTCGTCCTGAAGTCAGCCAATAGTTCGACGCTAACTTATCGACATGTATATAGAATAATGTATAATGATTAATTTTATTTTCTTCTATGCCTTAAATTATTATAGTAGTGATTATAGGTAGGTTTATCTTTTTACTTTCTTGTGTGATAACACATGTTTTGTTGTCAATCTATTTCTATAGGTGGGTACCTACTACGTTTTTTTTTCTGTAGGTACTTAGTATTTTAACAAATGCTATGCTATACCCCGATTACTGTGAGAAGTCTGGATTTTGTCAGTTGATAATTCTTCACAAAATCTTCTGTTATCCATGGGTAACTTTTAGCATATTTGCGTTGCAACCAGTTAATGACGTCACTCATTGATTTATTATGCTAAAAAGTCTATTGCAATCATGATTATAGTTCTACAAACACCAATAATTATATTCAGCCTCGTCTCCTAAATAATTATAACTGTAGTATCCCCTGTACGTGCTCCAAGCCACACGATTTTAAAGTAAAAACTCAAGCACAAAAACCCGCGCTGCTTATATCACTCGTACTTACTCATTCTTCTTTCGTTTGCCAAGCTACGAGTATCGTTAATTTGTACAAATTAAAAATACAATGCCGAAACATTCGAAAAGGTCAAGAGACGATGAGGGCGACAACACAAGAAGTCTAAGGAAGAAAATTCGAAGATTGGAGCGAGAAATTCGTAGAACTAGGAGTAAAAAATCCAAACGTGGCGTGTCTCCCGATGAAGCTCGTTATTTGGATAATGAAATTGAAGTTAACACCGACAGTAGTTACGAAGAAAGTTCTCATTCGAGAAACCCTTGTTCAGTAGAAGTTCAGGCAGAAATTCATGCAGTAGATGGACCTAAAAATAACGGTAAGCTCATATTTTGCGTAACAGGGACGTTACGGAACATGTAAATATTCCCCCACTTTTTACATCTGTGACGATGTAAAATGAGTGTTTTAATAAATAAGGTACAGTGTAGGTACTACACTCCTTGTAGCTCAAAACAACTGTAACGATGAACTGCATATTACTACAATTTTGGTGCTGTCAATATCGTAGGTGGTTCCATATCTAATTTCTCGGCTACATCCGATCCCAATAGCGCCAAAACTTCTTCACTAAGTTCTTTCTGAACTTCCGTATTTTGCTCCACTTCGGCTTCTACCGCATCTCGGGTGTCAACCAATTGATCTAACAGGATAATTAATATCTTGTTCCAACCGAATTTTCTTTTTCAAAAGAAAATTCGGTTGGAACAAGATATTAATTGGAACAAGATATTAATTATCCTGTTAGATCAATTGGTTGACACCCGAGATGCGGTAGAAGCCGAAGTGGAGCAAAATACGGAAGTTCAGAAAGAACTTAGTGAAGAAGTTTTGGCGCTATTGGGATCGGATGTAGCCGAGAAATTAGATATGGAACCACCTACGATATTGACAGCACCAAAATTGAACGTTATGCTATCAACAGCGATATCCCCCGCACAAGCATGTGGCTGCTTCTGGGGTACTCCTAGTTTGGAGTATTGTGAGGGTGATAGTTATTATTATTATTATTATTATTGAAGAGTGGAAATTAGATAGGGCTTAAGTGCCAAACAAAAGGTTTCGAGATAATCGACAAAAACTAAATGCCAGTCAGAAAACTTTATTAAATAAAGTTTTATTAAGTGTTATGCATTTAAAAGGAAACGGAAAACATACTCCTTAACAAAAATTTGCAAATCAAACTTTTTATCACAAAATAAAAATGTTTAAACAAATAAAATTGTGAAAAGGCCCAAGTGCCATAACTGAAAGTTAAGAAACATTCAAATATCACTTTTGTTATTCTAGAACATTGTCTACAATTTGAAGTAGCTGCTTATAGAAACGTTGGTGTTCTGGATTTTGATGATAAGGAATCATGCTTCGAAGAGATAACTTTTTGTTTTCCGACACCTTGCTTTCTGATGGCAGCTTCATTATATTAGCTTGTCCGAGTCCAGCTAAAGTTTTTCCTTTCTTCAAAACATTAACTTGCATCCATTCTTGGCGATCGGCATAATATGCAGTTTTTATTTTAACATGTGTAGGATTAGCCGCTTCGAGAGTTATCACTATTGCTTTACTGATATTTAACTTGGTAGTTAATAAATATTGGACATTGGACTTAGGATCTTTCTAAGGAAAATGTTGGAGCACATACAATTACCGACATGTTCCATGGGCTCTCACCAAGTTAAATTTAAATTTGGCACTTAGAAACTTTCATAGGACATAAAGAATGGCACACAGAACGTTTCTGTGTGAAAAACTAAATTTCGGAGAAAATGACACTTATTGCAAAAGCAGATTGCTTTAAGCCTTTCTGCGAGGCCAGGTAATGTCCTCCTTGTTAAAAAGGGGAGGGGGAGAGAATCTGTGGAGCCCTTAATAAAGAAGACGCCGAGTATAAAACAAAATGATAAAATAACAAGTTGTTGTCAAAATATTTTTATGTAGTGTCAGTAAAGTTCTTTGAAAATATATTTGAAGATTCTTTATTGAGCATTACTGAAGCATACCTACAATTGGTGACCCACGACTACGAAAAGATGTAAGAAGAAAATAAAGAGATTGAACATCAACGTCAACAACTGGAAGAACAATACCATCAACTTCGGGTCTTGCAGCAAGAGCTAGAAGAGAAGCTATCAAATTTACCATCGGAACAACAAGATACCAAATCTTCAAACGCAGATGGAGCCCTCACAGCAAGAGTTAGTGTTAAAGCACCTCCATTTTGGCCCGAAAAACCAGGTTTGTGGTTTGCACAACTAGAGGCACAATTTGCTTTGGCAAATTGTTACGGTTTAAAATTATCAGTAAGAATTACGTAGTTGAAGCGCTTCAGGTATCACCGTATTTATTTTAAAATTCCCTGGTTTCGCGCCAATCGCCGATCCCGGAACGTTCGTGATGTATACGAGGGACAGTCCATGAGCAGTCCAGCTGTTGCACATAAAAGCTATCACTATTGTGCTATTCTTTACAGGGCTTTTGTTACTGTAGATACCACACAATGCGCCCTAGGTATTATCTGTCGCTTACAGATGTATTCTTTTTGCCTTTGACTGCTTTTCATTCCATCATTTCGTTAGCGACTTAATTTCGTAACGCACCCTCGTAAAATTTCCGATCGCCGCTGTTTGCGCTATTTTGGGTCTGAATGCGAGGAACGCACTCTCCTGGTTAGTTCATCCAAATCAGTGACTGCTTATGTTGACGTTTGCGTGTTGTTTACACCGTCAACTCATGAAATTCGTAAATTTTGGTGGAATGAGGTGGAATGTTAAGTTTACCGGTGACTCTAAGGGTATATCTGTGCATAATTTCCTGGAACGTGTCGCGGAGTTGAGAGTTGCTAGGCACATCACTGAACAACAATTGTATGAGTCGGCTATTGATCTTTTCTCAGGTAAGGCCTTAAATTGGTTTCGTTCTAATCGATCACGTTTTACTGATTGGAAGTCACTGTCCGAACTTCTGGTACTTCATTTCGAGCCGCCTGATTATAAGCCCAGACTCTTGCGAGAAATGTTTGATAGAACAAAGATCCGTCCGAAAATATTGTTGAATTTCTTTCCTGTATGCAGGCCATGTTTCGGAGATATGGTAATATGCCCGAAGAAGTTCAGGTGGATGTTATTTGTCGAAATTTGTCTCCTTTTTATTCGACACAGTTACCCGTGGTTTCTACCTTACAACAGTTGGAGAATGAATACCTTAAGCTGGAAATTCGTAAGTTCCGAGCCGATAGTTATGTGCCACCATCTAAACGCCGTCAAAATCGCTCAGTGGAGCCTGATTTTGCCTTCTTGCAAATGAGCGATGCTTCTTTACCATCTACTTCTACTTCGTCACGTGTACATGTCGCTGGAGTTGCTGCCGAAGTACCAGCTGCTGTTTCAGCAAGTATGCCAGTGGTATGCTGGAATTGTCGAAATACTGGTCATGTGAATCGACAGTACCCAAGCGCTAAAACTGTGCATTGTTTTCGTTGTGGTGCTCCGGGAGTTACTGTGAAAACTTGTAGTCGTTGTTCCGGTTTGGGAAACTCCAACTAGGGGTAACTGCTGGTCGACCGCTTGCCCCTTGTGTTTCTCTTAATTCGACCGTTTTATTTGATAAGAAAATTTTATTAGATTTTATTTTGTCCCATGCAGTTGGTGATGTCCGTCCTTACTTAGAAGTTTGTATTTTGGATTATAGAATTTTAGGTTTGTTGGATTCTGGAGCATCCCGGACTGTTGTTGGTGCTCCTGGATTAAAAATTCTGCGAAATTTAGGTTTTTCAGTTCGTTCGCTGAATACTATTTGTACTGTTGCTAATGGTCAGAGTTGTCAATCTCTTGGATGTGTTACTGCACCTGTTAGTCTGATGGATAGGACTCATGTTATAGATATACTTGTGGTTCCCGAGCTTCCGCACACTTTGATATTAGGTGTTGATTTTTGGTTGATTATGAATATTGTGCCAAATTTGAGGGAAAATGTGTGGTATTTTTCTGAGAATCTCAAGTTACCTGAGATTTGTTGTATTCAAGATACTTCGACTTTGACGACGTTGCAAAAATCTGCGTTAGATAGTTTGGTGGAGGAGAAGTTTGCTTTGATGGAATCCAGTTTAGGTTGTTGTAACACGACAGAACATGTCATCGACGTTTTGCCTGGTACCAGACCCATTAAGCAGAGATACTACCCTGTTTCGCCCCACAAGCAGAAGCTGATTGATAAAGAAATTGACGAGATGTTGAAACTCGGTGTTATCGAGCCGTCCAAAAATTCATGGTCGAGTCCTGTTTGCCTGGTCAAGAAGAAAGATGATAGCTACCGTTTTTGTGTGGATTTCCGGCAGGTTGATTCTGTCACCAAGAAGGACGCATATCCATTGCCTTATATCTTTTCTATCTTGGATAAGTTGCGTGATGCCAAAAACCTTAGTTCCTTAGATATTAAGTCTGCCTTTTGGCAAATTAAGTTAAGTCAGGAGTCTAAGGAGTTTACAGCTTTTACGGTGCCTGGTAGGGCATTATATCAGTTTACTCGAATGCCATTTGGCTTGACCAATGCACCCGAAACCTGGCAGCGTGCATAGACGATGTTCTTGGAGTTGATTTGCAACCTTCCGTTATGGTTTATCTGGACGACGTGATTATTATCTCTAAGGACTTTGATTCCCATATTAAGACATTGTCTCTTGTTTTTGATCGACTTCACGCCGCTGGTTTGGTCGTGAGTCCCACTAAGTGTAAATTTTGTCTCCCTGAATTGAAATATCTTGGCTATTTGGTGGATCGCAATGGTTTACGTCCCGATCTTGAAAAGATAGAAGCGATACTTGGAATACCATCTCCGTCCAATGTTGGTGAAATTCGTAGATTCCTTAGTACTATGAGTTATTATCGTCGATTTGTAAAAGATTTCTCCACGGTTGCGACCCCTCTAACTAACTTAACTAAAAAGAATGTCAAATGGAGTTGGGATGAAGAATGTGAGGTGTCTTTTCGCAAGCTCAAAGAACTCGTTACTGCACCAATACTTGCTTGTCCAGATTTTGATCGTACCTTTATTTTACAAACAGATGCTTCTGGTTTTGGAATAGGAGCTGTTCTGAGCCAGCAATTTGAAGATGGTGAAAAGGTTGTGAGTTTCTTATCTCGTTCCCTCACCAAACAAGAGCGCAATTATACAACAACTGAACGTGAATGTCTGGCAGTTATTTGGGCAGTCGAGAAGCTGCGTCACTACCTCGAGGGTGTACATTTCAAGGTTATCACTGACCATCATTCGCTTTTCTGGTTACACCGATTACGTGATCCACAAGGTCGTTTAGCACGATGGGCTTTACGTTTGCAGCCCTATGACTTCGAACTTATTCATAGGAAAGGGAAATTCTTAGTGGTTCCTGACTGTTTATCTCGCTCGGTACCTGTATCTGTGGCTGATCAGTCTGTTTCAATTGATTTTGTTGATGTGAATGTGTCGCTTGTTTCTGAAGACCATGAATTTTCTAGAACCAAGGATAAGTGGTATTTGGCTATGATTCAGAAGATCGAAGATAAACCACACAAATATCCTGGCTGGCGCATTGAAAATAACTTGCTGTATAAGTATTGTAGGGAGAAAATTCCAGAACTCTCCGATTCTAGTTGTGCCAAAGGATATGAGGACCAAGGTTCTTGTTAAATGCCATGATAATGTTGCTTCAGGACATGTTGGTTGTTTTAAGACTTATTGGAAGTTACGCGAGCGATACTATTGGCCTAAGGCGCAAGCCGATGTCAAAAGATACGTTAAGTCCTGTCGTGTCTGTGCAGAAACTAAGCCCGAACAAAAAGCTCCCGCTGGACTTATGGGTGAGCGACCTAAGATTACCTTACCTTGGCAAATGATTTCGCTAGATTTTGTTGGTCCATTGCCTCGAACATCTAATGGGTACACTCATATTCTGGTCGTCACTGATTACTTTAGTAAGTACGTTGTTACGTTTCCTCTTAGGTCAGCAACAGCTAAGAGTCTTGTAAAACATATCGAAGAAGGAATTTTTCTCTTATATGGTGCTCCTCAATATCTTATCTGTGATAATGGTGTTCAAATGAAATCGAAAGATTTTGCTTCCTTATGTGAAAAGTATAAAGTGCAAATATTCTATACCGCCAATTATTATCCTCGTGCAGATCCCACTGAAAGAACTAACCGAATACTTAAGACCATGTTAAGTTCCTATGTCAAGTCCAATCACCGAAAATGGGATGAACATCTTGCTGCCGTAACTTGTGCAATACGAACCTCCAAGCACGAAACTATAGGTTATAGTCCGTATTTTGTGAACTTTGGACGAGAATTTAAACTGCATGGCAAAAAGTTCCAAGATGGTGTGGCTCCAAATGTTCAAGATGCCACAATGGGAGGCACTGTCAAGAAACGCCATGCTGGTTTTCAGAAAATGTTTAAAGATATTGTCCATCGTATCCAAGTTGGTCAAACCAACAGTCGAAGAGTTTACAACTTACGAAGACGTGCAGTGCAATATACCATTGGTCAGAAGGTTTGGCGCAGAAATAAAGTTCTTTCGGATGCTGCTAACTATTTTAGTGCTAAGTTGGCTCCTAAATTTGTTGGTCCATTCTTCATTAAAAAGAAATTAGGTTCTTGGACTTATCTGCTACGAGATGACTTATGCAACGATAAAGGAGTTTGGCATGTACAAGACTTGAAGCCGGATTATTCTAATGCTGCTGCACCGTTTGGACCAGATATCTCTGACTAGTTTTGCTTTGTTTATCCTTTAATTAGTGTGGTACTTTTGTTTATCTTCTCTGATTCGTTTGTGGTGTACTTTCGCATTTTATTCTTTTCTTAGCTCTATGATTATCGTCGTAAAACTTCCAAGGAAGTTTTCCTCCTACCAGAGGAGAGAGGAAGTTGTTACAGTTTAAAATTATCAGTAAGAATTACGTAGTTGAAGCGCTTCAGGTATCACCGTATTTATTTTAAAATTCCCTGGTTTCGCGCCAATCGCCGATCCCGGAACGTTCGTGATATGTATACGAGGGACAGTCCATGAGCAGGCCAGCTGTTGCACATAAAAGCTATCACTATTGTGCTATTCTTTACAGGGCTTTTGTTACTGTAAATACCACACAATGCGCCCTAGGTATTATCTGTCGCTTACAGATGTATTCTTTTTGCCTTTGACTGCTTTTAATTCCATCATTTCGTTAGCGACTTAATTTCGTAACGCACCCTCGTAAAATTTCCGATCGCCGCTGTTTGCGCTATTTTGGGTCTGAATGCGAGGAACGCACTCTCCTGGTTAGTTCATCCAAATCAGTGACTGCTTATGTTGACGTTTGCGTGTTGTTTACACCGTCAACTCATGAAATTCGTAAATTTTATGTATTTCGGCGATTTTATGACTAGTTTGAGGTGTTATTCGTGTTGTACGTGGATGAATTATAGTTTTTATTTTTTTTACTGGGGATCGACCAAAACTTTAAAGCGACGGGTTGTCATTTAAAAAACGTCAGTTTTTGTTTATTTTTTGTCCATTAAAATTGCTAACACATGTTTCGATCTTTACAAGATCATCTTCAGAGCATACATTTTATAAATTTGTGTTCTTAATAAATAAAATTTTTAAACATCTACATGGAATGCTAAAAAATTTTTTTTTTCAATTAAATAAAATTAGGTATACAAAAACAAAACATTTAAACAATTTCTTGTTATATATACTTACAAGTTTTAACTTATTCACATTGAGAATACAATTGCCTTAGGCATTCCATTACAATATTTTAAAAAACATTTTAAAAGTTTTCAAAATTTTTCTGTTTTATAGCATAAAGGCAGGGGCCGAGGAGGAGACAGGCCGCATTTCGGAGTCGATATATCAGTTGAGGTTTTTTTGTATTCAAGGTAAAAAAAATAGCAATAATATATGGTGAGCAAATATATGTGGAATCAAATGTACAACACTTCTAAAAATTATTTTTAATTAATAAAATTCCTATAAACAATTGAGAAGTTATTTAGATCGTTTTTCAGATTTATTGCATTTTTATTTTTGTGTATGTGATACATCTCAAGATAATTTCTTTTAGTAAAATCGTGTTCAAAATTAAGAATTTCGGTATTATCAAAATCAAAGGAATGGGTGTTATTAATAGCATGTTGACTGAGTGCCGAAGAAAAAAACGTTGCCATTTTTTATGTCATTTTTGTGTTTATATAATCGTTTATTAAGATATTGTTTAATTTGACCAATGTAAGTAGATGGACAGTCTTGGCAATTAACTTTATATATTAAATTGGATTGTAGCATTCTTTCAGTTGTAGGTTTTAATTTAGAGAAATAAAAGTTGGTTTTGTTGTTGGGTCTATGACCAACTGAGACATTATGTTTATTAAAAATTTTTGCTATGGGCTCAGAGACGTTTTTAAAATAAGGTAATGCAAAGTATTTTTATTATTATTATTGTTATTATTCTTCGACAAGTTATGTTGATTATGTATTTTATTCAGTCTTCTATTTATAGTAGGATTATATATTGAAGGGGGATAGTTATTTTTTTGAAGAACATTTTTAATTTTTGTAATATTAGATTTATGATATCTAGGATGTGAAAGAATTATAGCTCTGTCGGTGAGGCTGTTAATTACACTTTTTTTTATAGGAGATGGGTACATCAGAATTAAAATTAAGATATCTTTCAGACCAGATAGGTTTTGTGTACCAGTTTGTTAAAGTATTGCCGTTGGAATCATATAATATAGTTATATCTAAGAAATTTAAGTTGTTATGTTCTTTTTCCAGGGTAAATTGAAGACGTGGATGGAAGTTATTAGAGGCGTTAAGTGTTTCGTTTATATTGTTTTTATGTAAACATAAAAAACAATCATCAACATAGCGTTTGTAAATTATAGGTTTAGTGATAAGGTTATCAATGACATTTTCTTCGAGTTCTTCTAAAATTAAATTAGCAATCGTTGACGAAATCGGAGAGCCCATTGCAGTGCCAAATATTTGGGAATAAAATTTATCATGATATTTAAAAAAAGTTGAATTTAAACAAAGCAATATACCTTCAATAAAAGCATCAATTGGTAGTGAAGTAAGTGGTTGGATATCATTCCAATGTTTCTTAATACAATTTATAGCTAACTCCCTTGGAACATTGGTAAAAAGGGATTTGACATCAAAAGAAACAAGTATATGGTTTGATGGGATTATTCTATCCTTAATATAATTATGGAAATGCCAAGAATCTCTGATAAAATAATCATTTTTGCCTATGACATTATTAGTAATATTTGAAAAATATTTAGACAAATTGTAAGTGGGTGAATTAACATTAGAAACACTAGGTCTCAGTGGGATTCCAACCTTATGTAATTTTGGTAAACCATAAATATAAGGTGGTAATCCATTATGACAATTTAATTTATTTTTGAGATTTAGTTCAATATATTTCTTATTATACCAACTACCAATTAATTTATTTAGTTTGTTTTGAATTTTAGTTAAAGGGTTTGAATTTTCAATTTTGTAAGTATTTTGGTCATTTAGAAGTGTCAACATCTTTTGTTCGTATTCAGTCTTGGACATAATTACCGTTTTTTTACATTAGGTATACAAAAACAAAACAAAACAAAACAAAACAAAACATTTAAACAATTTCTTGTTATATATACTTACAAGTTTTAACTTATTCACATTGAGAATACAATTGCCTTAGGCATTCCATTACAATATTTTAAAAAACATTTTAAAAGTTTTCAACATTTTTAGTTGTGTTGATCAAACATAACTCTTGGGCTAAGAAGAGTCTCTATTATCTACAATGAAAACAAACAACTTTAATGGAAATGGACTGTTTAAGAAATTTGCATCAACAACATTCAAGATAGCCAGGGAAAAGAACAGGAGAATATTTCTTGTTAGATGTAAAAATCTCGAATTAATACCAAATTTTCTTATAATCAAAAACAAAGGCCATCTATGTAATAATATTCAAGGTAGGAAAAAAATAGAATTTATTCTTATACATTTTTATACACAATTACTTAACTTCTGTATAAGTGATACATATTCAAATATTTCTTCTCTGGAAAAAGACCTGAATTATTTGAGAAATCATATTATCCATAGGGTAGACTGTCCCACTGTGAACCACTTTTGTTTATAAATGGCATAAATCTAAGGATTTTATAAAAGGAGACATGAAATTTTTGTCAAAGCTACTTTGGAGTGTTTGTTATGAGAATATATCGTAATAATTTGCAAAAAGACAACATAAAGGCATCGACACATTTTTTTAAAAACACGTGCAAGTGGTTCACTGTGTACCAAGATGTGGACACAGTGAGCCGAACGATGAGTACACACTGAACCAATCTAAATGAAGATGTAATCACGTACCTTATAGAATTGCAATAACCACACAACTTAATTATATTTTCTTTATTCAAAGAAAAATAAACAGAACATAAATAAGTATTTTCTTATCATAAGAAAGATGTAGTATTTAACGTATAACAACACACCCGAACAAAACACAAACAAAGTATTCTTATATTATTTTGATTTATCGAGAACATAAAAAACTGTTAGGTATGGCATCTGGCTAACGTATGTCTATTGAACCGAAATCTATGTTAAATGTGTAGTATGAATTTTGCCTAGACGTGGTTCCATTGACCTGTGGATTTGGCAAAATGGCTTTTATATCTGTCTTGCTGACAGAAGCTACATCGGCTATTAGTGGTGCATAAAAATTATGCCTGGAAAACTTTTTTCTTACAAAAGTAACAACATATTCATCGTCTTTTAGGTTCAACACTTCACCAACATAATAGACAATAGCTTTATTAGTGGTTTTAAACTGCACCAAAACATAGTCACTTGGCTGGGGCTGTCTGTCAAGCTTCATGACAAGCCCTTGCATAACCTCCTCACTCCCGGATTCATCACTGTCGTTTAAAACCATTGATGTCTCTGAATCAGATGACGAGCTTTGTACTAACACCCTCTTTGTTTTGACTGGTGGCACCTTCCTCTTTTTAGCTTCCTTTTCCATGGCTATTTGATCTTTTTCAGGTGTATCAGTCGCAATGATACTTCGTCCCGTCTTACGACGTTTTCTAGTATTTTTTCTAGGAGCTGCACGTAGAGGTTTCCGAAAATCTTTAGGAGACAAGAAGTCTTTTTGTCCAACTTTGGGCATAGATGAAGGACCAGCTTCTATAATATCGGCCTCTTCTAACAAAGTTGTTGAAGGTTGAGCCTTCCGATCATTCTGATTATTTTCTGAATGTTCTTCATTCTTAGTATTTTCGTTAGCATTAGGCACATTTTCTTTTTGTTCTTCTACAATAAAATATAATAGCCTCTCATTTGGATCCGGCCTGTCTGTGACGGAGCTAGGCAAAAAATCTATATCTGAGAAGATATTTCTGTCATAAGGGAAAATTCCTGTTTTCTTAAAAGCGTTACAAATTGTTGTGGGGGTCATAGCCTTTGAATAAGCTTCCCCTATAAACAATCCTACGTCGTAGATTGTCACTGGCTCTCCGGGGTGTCGAAGCATCCAAGAATCCATCGCCGCGTTATAGTATTCTTTAAAGGGTTTCATAACGCCAACATCCAAGGGTTGAGTCTTGTGAGTGGTATGAGGAGGTAAAGTAAGGACATTCACACCATTTTCTTTTGCCAGATCTAACGCTTCAATAGTGAGATGGGATTCATGGTTGTCGAGAATGAGCAATGAAGGGTTTTCTTTAGATGATGAAGAATATTTTATGTAATGCCTCATAACATCTACAAAAAGTTCCGAATTCATCCATCCGCTGGGGTTAGCTAATCCTAAGGTGCCCGTTGGCGTTCCTTTTATCATATGGTTCTTAAAATGAACCCTCGGGAACACTAGAACAGGGGGCAAACTTTGACCACTTGCACTAATGATGCAGCACGTGGTAACTAAAGTACCCTTTTCGCCACTGGTAACTTTAGAGAGGCATCTTATTCCTTTAGGGGCAAGAACTTTTTGTGGCTTTTGCACAGTGGTTGTAGATGTCTCGTCTAAGTTAAAAATTCGGGTACCATCTGCCAATAAAGGATATCTCTGCAAAATATTGTGAAGGTTGTCAAAAAAATTCCCTACATTAGAGCGATTGAATGCAGTGGCTCGTGCCAAGCTACAGCGTTCAGGTGACCTTAAAGTAAGTCCGGGTTGTCTTTTACGGAAGGATCGCAACCATTCAACACCTGCTAATTTATTTTCTGTCCAAGACACAGGCATAGGTATTTTGTTGCATTTTGCCATTTGATAAGCAATTTGACGGCAATCATAATTTGTCACACCATAGAACGCATAGGCACATTCAAACAAATAATTAAGTAATTCTTGTTCCTGTACATCTGTGAAAATTCGGTTAACTTCATAATTTGGAGTGAGTCTAGTTGCCTGTCCCAGCTGCTGTTGTTTTAAAAAATATCGGCGCAGTGTTGCATATGGAATTTCTTTCCTTTTTGCAGCTTGTCTTAGACTTAGCCCAGAGGTTTTTAAGTCTAGTGCCTCCCTCATCTGTTGCTCGGTGTGTTTTCCTACTTTACGCTCTTTTTTTGTGCGGGCCATACTGAAACAATAAAAAATAAATAAATATGGTGTTATATGTGAGTAATGTACACAGTGAACCACTTGCCGTCACAGGTAAAGTACACAGTGAACCAACTCACTGTGATTCACTGTGTACTGGTTCACTGTATATTATTGGTAACATTTCACAAATCAATAAAAATAAATGTTTGGCCAACACAAAAAGAAACATTTTTAACATTTTCTTAGAAGCAAACAAATGACTATTGAGACAATATATCACATATGAAAAAAAAAACTAAAACATTACAAAAAAAGGACGCGGAAAATACCGCGTGAATTTACTTTGCTTACCTGAAATCACACACCCACTCTCCTTCGCACAATAGACTCGACTGAGCACCGGCAAGCTGGCGGATATATTTTATTGGGCTGAGGTGACACCCCCCACCTAGATCATTTTCTTACGTAACTACTGGTGTGGTAAAAATGGCGGCTGATCCACTGTGTACCGTGATTCACTGTGGGACAGTCTACCCTAGGTATAGTCATGTACAATATAACAAATTTATTTTTGAGATTTAGTTCAATATATTTCTTATTATACCAACTACCAATTAATTTATTTAGTTTGTTTTGAATTTTAGTTAAAGGGTTTGAATTTTCAATTTTGTAAGTATTTTGGTCATTTAGAAGTGTCAACATCTTTTGTTCGTATTCAGTCTTGGACATAATTACCGTTTTTTTACATTTATCAGCATTTAGGATCATTATGTTAGGGTTATTTTTTAAAAAAAGTTTTGTATTGTTGCAAATATGTTTGTATTGTTTTTATAATTTTTTTGGTTTTTGTTATTTTTTTAGATTGGTTATTAATTATATTACATATTTGAAAGCGTATTCGATCTTTCACTTCATTTGTATTATTAATAAAAGTTAAGCCTTTTTCAATACAAGGGATAATTTGCTCAAAAGGAAGGTGAAAACTTGGAAAAGAAAATTTAGGTCCAAGACTTAGAAAATTATAAGTGTCATTTGGTATATTAACGTTAGTAAGGTTTGTTATCCAATTTTGATTATTATTTTTAAATATATCTGAATTTTATTCAATATTTTGAATTACTTTTTGATGTAGTAAAAAATTTATTTTTTTGATATTTTTATTTTTAATTTTGGTAAACTGTTTTTCGTATTTTATATTTTGTGATGCAAAAAATTTGTTATATTGTACATGACTATACCTATGGATAATATGATTTCTCAAATAATTCAGGTCTTTTTCCAGAGAAGAAATATTTGAATATGTATCACTTATACAGAAGTTAAGTAATTGTGTATAAAAATGTATAAGAATAAATTCTATTTTTTCCTACCTTGAATATTATTACATAGATGGCCTTTGTTTTTGATTATAAGAAAATTTGGTATTAATTCTAGATTTTTACATCTAACAAGAAATATTCTCCTGTTCTTTTCCCTGGCTATCTTGAATGTTGTTGATGCAAATTTCTTAAACAGTCCATTTCCATTAAAGTTGTTTGTTTTCATTGTAGATAATAGAGACTCTTCTTAGCCCAAGAGTTATGTTTGATCAACACAACTAAAAATGTTGAAAACTTTTAAAATGTTTTTTAAAATATTGTAATGGAATGCCTAAGGCAATTGTATTCTCAATGTGAATAAGTTAAAACTTGTAAGTATATATAACAAGAAATTGTTTAAATGTTTTGTTTTGTTTTGTTTTTGTATACCTAATGTAAAAAAACGGTAATTATGTCCAAGACTGAATACGAACAAAAGATGTTGACACTTCTAAATGACCAAAATACTTACAAAATTGAAAATTCAAACCCTTTAACTAAAATTCAAAACAAACTAAATAAATTAATTGGTAGTTGGTATAATAAGAAATATATTGAACTAAATCTCAAAAATAAATTAAATTGTCATAATGGATTACCACCTTATATTTATGGTTTACCAAAATTACATAAGGTTGGAATCCCACTGAGACCTAGTGTTTCTAATGTTAATTCACCCACTTACAATTTGTCTAAATATTTTTCAAATATTATTAATAATGTCATAGGCAAAAATGATTATTTTATCAGAGATTCTTGGCATTTCCATAATTATATTAAGGATAGAATAATCCCATCAAACCATATACTTGTTTCTTTTGATGTCAAATCCCTTTTTACCAATGTTCCAAGGGAGTTAGCTATAAATTGTATTAAGAAACATTGGAATGATATCCAACCACTTACTTCACTACCAATTGATGCTTTTATTGAAGGTATATTGCTTTGTTTAAATTCAACTTTTTTTAAATATCATGATAAATTTTATTCCCAAATATTTGGCACTGCAATGGGCTCTCCGATTTCGTCAACGATTGCTAATTTAATTTTAGAAGAACTCGAAGAAAATGTCATTGATAACCTTATCACTAAACCTATAATTTACAAACGCGATGTTGAGGATTGTTTTTTATGTTTACATAAAAACAATATAAACGAAACACTTAACGCCTTTAATAACTTCCATCCAAGTCTTCAATTTACCCTGGAAAAAGAACATAACAACAAGTTAAATTTCTTAGATATAACTATATCATATGATTCCAACGGCAATATTTTAACAAACTGGTACACACAACCCATCTGGTCTGAAAGATATCTTAATTTTAATTCTGATGTACCCATCTGCTATAAAAAAAGTGTAATTAACAGCCTCACCGACAGAGCTATAATTCTTTCACATCCTAGATATCATAAATCTAATATTACAAAAATTAAAAATGTTCTTCAAAAAAATAACTATCCCCCTTCAATAAATAATCCTACTATAAATAGAAGACTGAATAAAATACATAATCAACATAACTTGTCGAAGAATAATAACAATAATAATAATAAAAAATACTTTACATTACCTTATTTTAAAAACGTCTCTGAGCCCATAGCAAAAATTTTTAATAAACATAATGTCTCAGTTGGTCATAGACCCAACAACAAAACCAACTTTTATTTCTCTAAATTAAAACCTACAACTGAAAAAATGCTACAATCCAATTTAATAATTGCCAAGACTGTCCATCTACTTACATTGGTCAAACTAAACAAGTAGATATACTATGAGAGTTCTGGGCCACTTGCCCCATGTTAATCTCCATAAGGCCAGAAATGCGTGCATTTTGGCTACGTCACAGCCGAGGTCACGTGACGTCACAGCCTCAGTTGACCTTTACGTGTGATTCTTGGAAGCCGGCCCCCACCCCTGACCCCACTCTGGCCCCCACTCCTGACCCCACCGCCGGTGGAGGAGTGACGCCTATATGTTTGATGGAGCGCAGTTCCTGCACCATTCTCAAGCCAGTTGCAGTAAAAATTCCTAAGCCACAAAATGCAGTCGTTCGTGGAAAGTTTGAACAAGAATTTGGTCTTGAAGAGATTCGAGAGTTTGCAGAATTTGGAAGTGGGTGAAAAATTTCAAATAAAGATGGTGGACAAGGTGAACACGCAGTACGGAGAAAAAATCTTCGTAGAGTGCGACGAATTTAAAACAGTGCTACCGCAACGCTACACCGCGGAGTTTACATCCGAGATAATTGAGAAGATAAATGGTGAAATTGGTGCTGGCAAAAGGTATTTTCTGCGAAGTTTGGGGCCGATCGGAAGGACAACAAATATTGAATTTATTGTAGAACCTTGAATGCCCGAAGAATGGATAAATTGTATTATAGGAGAAAATTGAAGCAGCATTTAAAAAATTTAGAAACGTTGAAGCAGGACATTACATTATATGAGGTTAATAAGAAAATAAAAAACCTAACCTTATATCAGGACATTACATTCTATGAGGTTAATAAGAAAATAAAAAACCTAACCTTATATAATTGATTTTTAATAAACATTTAAAATTATTTCCTGTTTTATTGTTCCACAATATGACTTATATTCACCCTGTTAGGCTGTAGGCCTATGATTTAGGAAGGTCTCGCGGTCCGGGAATTATAGTAGTACTACCAATGTAGAGATTCGTTTGAGTAGCAAGCTATACAGGGAGGAAGAATAATACTTGAACTTTAATATTTTCATATAGTTTTAACTTATGTGGTATGAAAGGATAGGACAAAAATACAAAACATAGTAAAAAAATATATGTAATTAGGTTAAAGTGTTAAAAATACAAAAAGGATAATAAACAAAATAAATATAAGAAAGAAGCGATTAAAAAAGCATGACATAAAAAGGTTGCTAGGCTAAAATAATACTTTAAAACATTTTCTATAAATTAAATCGTTTTAGTAGTCTAGCACCGACAACCAAATCTTGTTGTAATTGTTGAATTAATTTATCACCCTTTATGTCCTGTTTTTTTAATCGCTCCAATTCACGTCTTCTTTCTGACTTCTTATCTTGTTCCACCTGTAGCTTCCGCTTCGTCGCTTCATACTTTCGTTTCAGCTCAACTGTCCCCTTTGACGTATGAAGATATATCGCCTTTTCCTTCCGGATTCTCGAACTCATCCTCACTGTCTTGAGTGGGTGGCAAAGTAATCACGCTGAAGGCGTCGTCGTCGTCCTTTTGCAGTTTAATTTTTTTCGTAGCTGCACCCATACTGTAGCGGTAGGGCGAACTGCGAGAAGCAACAGGTGGTAAAAGTTGTTCTTGCGGGGGTGGATATGTTGTAGACTGAAAAAAAAATTGTTTAGTGGTTATTGAGCTTAATTACCTTTAAAAAATGATTTTCAATGTTCATAGCAGATAAAAAACACTTACTGGGATTACCACGTGGCTGTGAATAATTGGTTTCTGTGCAGGTTGACTAGTTGACGGGTGAGACTCGGATTGAGACTGCGACAGGTCCGTCAAATCCTGACTCAGTGACGGCATGTCAGGGTATGTCTGAGAAAAAAAAACACTAGGTTTTAGGCTAAAAAAGCATGGTTAAAACTGTTTCCAACATTCTATGGACTTTAGCACATTAATTTTGTTAAAAAAAGAGTACTTACTGGTTTTTGATGATGGAACACTTTTTTGATGATGGAACACTTTTGTAAACACTTACTATAACACGGAAGTCTGTGAACTAAATGCTCTCTCTGATGTATGACACAATTTATAGGAAATAAATGCGACGTCAGCAAAAAAAAAAGGCCTCGTCAGCAAAAATTTAGAAAATGTCCTAAAAGTAACATCTTCACCAAAGCAAAAAAGTTGAATTTTGATTAGGAACAGGTCCCAAAAATGTCACCAATTGTGGCCCGTGCCAGGCCGAAGGCCTAGCCGGAACACAATTGGGGTTGGACAAACACGTCAAGATATTTGCGCATGCGCAGTAGCACAGAATCGACACCTATGAAAATTCCAAAAATTTTCAAAATTAAAAAAAATTAATTTTTAAAAGGTCCTAATTCGATTTCAGGGTGAAATTTTGAGAAAAAAGTGATAGAAAGGCCTCAAATAAGCCATTAACTTTGACAAGACATAACGTAAAAGACTCTGTCTCAAGTGGGAATATACAGAAAACGGACACTGACCAAAAAAAAATTTTAGAAAAAAATTTAGATAATATAGGAAATGCCTCTGATCGAATAAGATCCAATAATTTGCCAAAAAATGAATTTTTAAAAGGTCCTAAGTCGATTGCAGGGTGAAATTTTGAGAAAAAAGTGTCAGAAAGGCCTCAAATAAGCCACTAACTTTGACAAGACATAACGTAGAAGGCTCTGTTGCAAGTGGAAATATACAGAAAACGACACTGACCAAAAAAATGTTAGAAAAAAATTCAGACAATATAGGAAATGCCTCTGATCGAATAAGATCCATTAAAAAAATCCAATACGAGTAAATGAAAATTTAAAATTGACACACTGTGGTCTAGGGTCGACTGTCAATCAGACAGGAGAATTTTTGTTTACCAATTTTTACCAAAAAATTTTTGTTTTACCAATTTGTTTTTATTTTCCCAATTTTTTTCCGATTTTGAATTTTGAATTTTTTTTAAGTGAAGAATGTCAAATATGCTTACAAGGCAAAAAAAAACCTTAGTCAGCAAATAGTGGCTTATAAGA
This sequence comes from Pseudeuparius sepicola, assembly GCA_963920635.1. Taxonomy (NCBI): domain Eukaryota; kingdom Metazoa; phylum Arthropoda; class Insecta; order Coleoptera; family Anthribidae; genus Pseudeuparius; species Pseudeuparius sepicola. Next base: position 30,061,480 of record OY987305.1, read on the forward strand.
GGAGGCGGGTTTTCACTCCTTCGTCAGTTCTTTCCAAGTGCTTCAAGATGCAAGAGATGGAGACCGAGCTAGTGCCCTGGTGCAAGTGCCCCCTCCCCACTGTAACAGAAGAAATGTTACAGAACAACAGCTCCCCGAAGAAACAGCACAGGTGATGTGGCATGGAGTGCCATGGCACATCTGTGGTGAACAGGTTGGTCTCCCAGAATATCCTCAGGACACCAAACAACCCGCAGAGCAATGGCAAGGCAACCAACAACCAACAGAACAATGGCAAGGCAGCCAGCAGCTCCCAGCAGAACACGGTAAACAACCGCCCTCAGAAGAACGGAAGAGCAGTCAATCTCCCGCAGAAAACACCTGGCCTCCCCTGGAAGAAGAATGGGACGATGTGGGTACTTACACACCTGACCTAGAAGAGAGAAATGTGCTGCGTCCGTATCCGCCTGGTCTTAGCAAGGCCGCCCGGAGGGTCTTTCGCCAGGCAGAAAGGCTGCGGTTGCAGCGCCTGTCTAGTGAAGGATTAGAGGAACGGGCACGTGTTTTTCAAGAAAATTGGGGCTTATAGTATACCACCTATTACAGTATAAAATATTATATTTTAAAATATTATTTCAAATAAAATCATTTAAAAATTGCCTGCCTTTTCATTGTGAATCTTTTCCTAACGTGCTATAATCAACAACAAAACAGTGACCTCTCCTGAACATAATAAAAGAAAAAATAACGAAAGCTATTTGAATGTAAGAAATCGAATTGAAAATTCCCCGGTTTATAATCTCGCTAGCGCCCGGGCGATGGTCAACTTGTCTCATAATTACGTCATGTGCATGAAAGTTGAATATCTTGGAAACTAATGACTACAAAAAAAATGTTTAAAATAAAAGTTGTAGCATATCAAAGGGGCTAATCAAATGTTTATAAAAGAAAATTCACAGATGACGTTTTCAAGGTCAAATGACAATTAAGTTGGTTTTTTCAATGACATCCTGCTGTTTTTATTTGATAAAAGCATTTAGCTTCTTTCTCGGGATATATTTCATAAGAATTTTTTTTTCTAAATTTGTCTCATAATTACGTCATGTGCATGAAAGTTGAATATCTTGGAAACTAATGACTCTACAAAAAAATGTATCAAATAAAAGTTGTAGCATATCAAAGGGGCTAATCAAATGTTTGTATAAGAAAAATTCACAGATGACGTTTTCAAGGTCATATGACAATTAAGTTGGTTTTTCCAACGACATCCTGCTGTTTTTATTTGATAAAAGCATTTAGCTTCTTTCTCGGAATATATTTCATAAGAAAATTTTTTTTCTAAATTGTAGGTTTCAGGACATGAATTTTTGCTTCGTTGCAAAATTAATTTTTTAGCGGTTGCGTCTTGGTATATAAAGAGCGCACGGTTTCTCCGCACAGCAGAGCTGCGTACACACCGAACCACATCGGCATCATGGCTGCAGCAATCGCAGAGGTAAGTGATGATATTGTGAACGTTTGTGAGAGGGCTTTTCGCTTGATAACAAACGGTATGGATATGAGCACGCGAGAGCGCTGGCATAAACTGATTAACAAAAATATTAGGCTCGTTTATGGTGCTATAAAAGCATGTCGATACAATCCTGGTATGATGACAAAACTACAAACAAATTTAGGACATTTAAAAAGATTCAGAACTTACTTAAAAAATATGAAACGCGCTGGGTGCGGAGTAAAAGCGAGTGGACGCGGTTGGGTCAAATGGGAAGACACTAAGTCCGCATTCAAAAGTAGAATTCGTTCGGGAGTCATTATAAATCTTAAGCATAAAGACATAGTGGATTTCTTAAATGACGCTTTTCGCCTTTTAAAACCACGCTTGTCTAGAATCGTAAAAGAATACAACATAATAAAGGTTAACACCGTTTTCTGTGGGGAATTTATAAAAAAATCGGGAGATGAAGAAATTTTGGATAATAAATATTTCAATACGAAAAATGTTACTATTGACGGGGGCACAGACCTGAAACGTTGGTTTGCGGACAACGTCACCGACACCATTTTAAAGACTCTCGAAGAGTTCCAGGAACGTGATTCTGGTTGGGCGCTGCATAGAATTTTATATTTGGAAGTTAATGTTAACAAAGTCCAAATGGGGAATGGCGGTGGGTCATACGTGAGATTGCCGGATGAGATTTTAAAGAAAAGAGCTTGCGTTAACGTTAGAAACGATGATGACGCGTGCTTCATGTGGGCTGTCATTTCCGCTCTTTACCCCGTAGATCAGCATTCATGTCGCATGAGTGCGTACCCCCACTACGCGGAGGTTTTGAACCTAGACAGGTTGGAGGACTTTCCCATAACGCTTCCTAAAATCGAAAGGTTCGAAAAATTAAATGAAATTTCCGTTAACGTATACGCCCTAGAGTTAGTAAGCGAAAATCCGCGTAAATTTTGTACTGGCCCGGTGCGATTGACTAAAAAGAAGATGGATAGACACGTGAACTTGCTACTCATTCAGGATCAATATTTCCTAAAAATTAATGACTACGAGACCCCTCCCGCGGAAGATGCCAGCTATAAAATATCATTTTTGTTGGATTAAAAATTTGTCGCGTCTAATTTCCACACAAATGAATAAACACAACGGTAAAAAGTTTATATGCGATACATGCTTGAATTATTTCCACACTCAGGAGAAATTGGACAACCACACTGTTTACTGTGAACAATTTAATAATTGCCAGGTGTCGTTCCCCAAAGAAAAATTTGTCAAGTTTAAAAATTACGTATATAAAGAACGCACCCCTTTTGTTATATATTCAGATTTCGAGTCCATGTTAAAACCTTATCGCGATTCGGAAGCGATGTCGCAGACTACCAAGTACCAAAAACACAAGGCGTTCAGTGCCGCTTTTTATTTTAAATGCTCCTACGATGACTCTTTGTCTTTTTTCAAAAGCTATCGAGGGCCCGATTGTATGTCTTGGTATGCGGATCAAATGGAGGAAATCGCAAAATTCGTTGCGTCGAAATTAACAACCGTGGAACCGATGGATCAAAATATAAGTTTGAAAAATGCCACGGCAAATTGTCACATTTGTGAAAAATCGTTCACTCTTGACGATATCATAGTCCGTGATCATTGCCATTTGTCTTCTAGGTTTCGTGGGTACGCCCATCAGGCATGCAATCTAAATTATCGAAACTCGTTCGTGATTCCAGTGGTATTTCATAATTTCAGCGGCTACGACAGTCATTTCATTATTAGGGACCTTGCCAAGCGCAATCATATCTCCCTTCTTCCCATCAATAAAGAAAAATATATAAGTTTTACGATTTTCGATAATGAAACCAGTGTAAAATTTCGTTTTATAGATTCCCTCAGATTCATGGGATTTTCTCTAGAGACACTAGCCTCCTCTCTTAAAAGCAAGGATTTCGTTAATACTAAAAAGGAATTTGGTGACATCCCTTCGGATCAGTTGACCCTATTAACTAGAAAAGGCGTTTTTTGTTATGACTACATCGACAATTTAGAGAAATTACAAGAGACTTCGCTTCCAACTATCGATAAATTTTATAACAAACGAAATGACACCAATATCAATGAAAATGAATACGCTCACGCTCAACTGGTTTGGGAAAAATTCAATATAGGCACGATCGGGGAATACTCAAAACTGACATTATGTTGCTAAGTGACGTGTTTGAGACGTTCAGAAAGTCGTGTCACGATAATTACGGTCTAGATCCCGCTTGGTATTATACCATGCCTGGTTATCCCTTCGATTGTATGTTAAAATTCACCGGCTGTAAATTAGAAACCTTTCAAGATATCGATATTTTGCTATTTTTCGAGAGAGCTGTCAGAGGCGGCTTGAGCCAATGTTCTAAGCGCTTCGCGCAAGCCAATAATAAATACATGAAAGGACACACAAAAATATATAAGTTTTACGATTTTCGATAATGAAACCAGTGTAAAATTTCGTTTTATAGATTCCCTCAGATTCATGGGATTTTCTCTAGAGACACTAGCCTCCTCTCTTAAAAGCAAGGATTTCGTTAATACTAAAAAGGAATTTGGTGACATCCCTTCGGATCAGTTGACCCTATTAACTAGAAAAGGCGTTTTTTGTTATGACTACATCGACAATTTAGAGAAATTACAAGAGACTTCGCTTCCAACTATCGATAAATTTTATAACAAACTAAATGACACCAATATCAATGAAAATGAATACGCTCACGCTCAACTGGTTTGGGAAAAATTCAATATAGGCACGATCGGGGAATACTCAAAACTGACATTATGTTGCTAAGTGACGTGTTTGAGACGTTCAGAAAGTCGTGTCACGATAATTACGGTCTAGATCCCGCTTGGTATTATACCATGCCTGGTTATCCCTTCGATTGTATGTTAAAATTCACCGGCTGTAAATTAGAAACGTTTCAAGATATCGATATTTTGCTATTTTTCGAGAGAGCTGTCAGAGGCGGCTTGAGCCAATGTTCTAAGCGCTTCGCGCAAGCCAATAATAAATACATGAAAGGACACAATCCGGACGATCCCTCTAAATATATTCTGTATCTAGACGTAAATAACTTGTACGGTTGGGCGATGTGTGAGTGTTTGCCTCAAGGCGGTTTTCAATGGGTAGACAACATTGACAGTATTGACGTTACTAAAATTCCCAACGATGCCAAAGAAGGGTATATTTTAGAGGTTGACTTAGAGTATCCTGACGGGTTGCACGATTTGCTTAAAGATCTCCCTTTTGCTGCCGAACACCGAGTACCGCCAGAATCGAAATTACCTAAACTTATGACTACCCTTTATCCCAAAGAAAAATACGTGATACATTACAGGGCGCTCAAACAGGCCCTGAACCACGGTCTGGTCTTGAAAAGACCCACAGAATTTTAAAATTTAAACAGTCCGCTTTTTTGGCGCCATACATCAAATATAACACCCAATTAAGAACGAAGGCTAAGTTTGATTTCGAAAAAACCATTATTAAACTTATGAACAACGCTATCTATGGTAAAACTATGGAAAATATTAGGAAACATAGAATCGTGAAGTTAGTGAATAAGTGGGAGGGGAGATACGGTGCCAAAAATCTAATTTCAAGTCCAACTTTTAGATGCAGGACAATATTTGATGAAAACCTAATTAGCGTTGAATTAAATAAAACGAATATTAACTTTAACAAGCCCCTGTATGTTGGAATGGCAATTCTAGACATATCCAAAACCTTCATCTACGAATTCCACTATGATTTTATGCTACAAAACTATTCATCCTCCGACTGTCAATTACTATACACTGATACGGACAGTCTTATCTACGAAATTTGTTGCGATGATGTTTATCGGGACCTCATTCTGAAAAATATAGCTAGGTTTAACACCTCCGACTACCCACCAAATAATAGATACAACATTCCGCTTGTAAATAAAAAAGTACCAGGGTTAATGAAAGATGAGTTAAACGGTAGTATCTTGACCCATTTCATCGGGCTTAGATCAAAAATGTATTCATACTTAATAGACGAGGGGGAAAAGTGCGTGAAAAAAGCTAAGGGGGTTAAATACAATGTAGTAAAAAATAAGATTACGCATCAGGATTATGTCGATTGCCTATTTGAACAAAAAGAAAAAATCGCCAGCCAGTGCTCGATACGTTCATATGCTCATACGGTGTTTAGTATCAAACAAAGTAAAATCGGTCTCAGCCCTTTCGATAACAAACGATATATCCTCGACAATATCATCACATTGCCTTGGGGTCATAAGGATATCATAGATGTAGATTGAAATGTAAGAATGTGGGTATGTAAATAAAAAACACTATTTTTAAAATGTTGTTTTATTTAAGAAAACCTTCTCCTATACAAGTCAGCTAACAAAAACTCCCTGTCCAGATAAAAGAGTTCATAAATACAGTACTTTTCTATGTTACACATTGGATTACAAAGTAACTTAATAGTGTCTCTAATACTTATTCTAAAATTACTTTTTATCAACATCTCATTTGCCGTATCTAAAAAATTATAATAGAAATCAACTAACTTAAAACTATGCAAAAAAGCAATTTTAAAGGAAACATCCTTATCTATGCGTAGCAGTTCGATACAGCATGCCTCGCTGAAGTAAAAATATACGCCGTTTCTGCCGAGCGTTACGATTTCTAATCCGTCCGAATTAATCGTGTCCAATTCCATGTCACAACCAAATTTCACAGGCAGACCATCTCCTTGTTCGAAAAACTTATACAAGTGCGACATAAGTTCTCTCCACTCCACGTGATCCATGCTCATTACGCATTCTTCTCGGGTACCTTGCCCGCAAACGATATTTACAGCAGGCGTAAAAAATCGTAGTGGACTCAGCCCACAATGTACGGTATATGTGTGACCAGGCGCCAAATGGAAACATGTTTTCAACAGAAGAAGTCTATCTCTTTGAATCGTTTGCTGTGAAACGTCGTCGTCGACATCGCCGGCTGCGTCAGATTCGTAGCCACTACTGTCACCCATGCTCCGCCACTACTACAAGACGTCTGTTGCGTCTATCCAAGAGTCGTGGGTCTTATCGAACCCCAGCCAACGGTCCAAAATCTTCTTTCCTTTTCTACGCAACACCTTTTCTACCAAATGGACGTCCGGATCAGCTGTTTTTTGCAATTCCTCGGCGTAAAAGCCCCCCTGGATAGGATAGGTAGAGATTTTAAACACTTCAGTCGTCCAGTTGGGCGTGTAACCCTTCTGAAAGACGTGCTTGACTTTGCTGATCCTAACTATGTCACCTAGTTTAAACTTTTGTTTATCAAAAGTCTTTAGGTGATTGAAAGATGCGTTAAGGACGATCCGTTCGTTTGTTTTGTTCACATCTTTAGGTTTCATGCCTATGGTTCTATGTCTCCTATCATTGTATTCATCAACTAGCGTCGGTAAAATATCGATCCACTTGTATGTGCCGCTTAAACTGAAATACTTGAACAGTTGTTCTTTCAAGGTGCGGATCACTCTCTCTACTATCGCCGCTTTCGTGTCGCTAAACGTGCTATAGTGGTTAACGTTGAAAGTATTCAATAACTTCTTAAAATGACAGTTGTAAAATTCCTTGCCTTGATCGGTCTGCAGATTTCGAGGTCGACGCCCCCCGGAATTTTTGAGAATATCGGCGAAAGCACCAGACAAATTTGGAAAAGCAGTCGATTACGACTAGCATGAATTTAAAGTTTTTATTGCGGCTGGCGTACTGATCCAACTGCCCTAGGTCGGCTTGCCAAAGATCATCCAAACCTTTAATAATAGTTCTACGTCTAGAGTAATTTTTTCGTATCGGTTTATGTAATTCCCTAATCAGCTGAACTTTTTCCTTGGTATACTTGGAGTTCATATCGAAATTTGTGACCCGCTTTCTTCAGCGCGACTAAGTTATCTGATAACTTTAGCTTTCATCAGTTCATTTATAATAGCTACGATTTCGTTGTCGTGGGACGTGTTGCCGGCGTTTTTGGATGCCACCAGTAATCGCAATCTGTCAACTAATTCGTTGACGTCGTCCCAAAACATGTACTCCACCGGTTTTTCGTTGTAAGTGAGATGCATACCTTTAACGCTTGCCCCCTCATCTTCTCCGCGTTTTAGTAACGGTTTAATAACATTCGTGTACTCATATCGAGATGAACCTCTAAATTTACCCGCGCTATTCAGATGTACCGACGTTTCAGTTAGAATTTTACTATAATTTTTCATCTCCACTAAATTGGCTCGAGGATCGTTATAAAAAATCAATTGAAAAAGTCCTTTGGTACCTTTATACCTCTTCCTACCCACTATTATATCCGACGTTTTTCTATCGAAATCTAAAGTTTCTTTTCCCAAGGTCCATTTTGATTCGCTTGCGCTATACTTGGGTCCGTATACAAAATCGATTTGGGGTGCCTTTGCGTTATATTTTTGAATATACGGTCGAGCTATTTCCGGATATGCTTCTAGGTAGTCCTTTACAACTGTAGGAGAATACTGCGATACATCTTCAAAAATCTCCTCTTCCTCTTCATTTTTCTCTTCGACTGATGGCAATGTCGGACTAAAATCTGCCGTTGCCTTTTCGGCGTGTGGTGGAAGTTTCGAGGTAAAATCTCCTTTTAACTTTTCAATCCGTTGCTTTAATGTTTCTACTTTTTTCTGTATTCTTGTATCACTGCTTTCCCCAATTTCTTCTTCTTTTTTAGGTTCCACCTTAGTTTTTTCTTTCTTCGGTTCGATGTCTAGAATGTCTTTTTTTATTTGTAACGTTTTGATAGATTGCGTCACTGGTTTGAATATTTTTTCCAGCGTCTCGTCTTCCTCGAATTTCCCCAACTTCAAAGCCGTGTGTTTTTTTCTAATCGCTCGTACAAGTTCACTGATTTTCCTTGCGCGGTGCGCTTTTAGAATTTGATCCTCTGACTCAGCGGCATGTTGACCACTAACGTCAGAGAAGTACTCACAGCCTTATATACTTATCGAAACCTTTCCTATACCGCCCGTTTTTCAGACTAAAATCCTCAACTATGATCAGAGTGCCATAGCTGTCGTCCCAACATTGATAGCACAGCTTTTTGAAATCTTCGTACGTGACGTCTGGCGACACATGTTCCTCGTAAACGTGTTTCAGATTTACGTCGTCTTGTTTAAATAACACGATCACGTTGCAATTATCGCGTATGAGCTGCTTCGGAATTTTCGAATACGTTTGACCTAGATAAGCGACGTCCACCGCTTTGTGGCGTCCCATCGAATAAAAATTCCTGATTTTATTTTGTTTATCACAGGATACATCATCAAATATGAATATCGAATTTTCTAGAGCTTCCGACGGATCGATGACGTCCTCGTTTATCGTATACGGAAAGAAGCCGATGCAACCGACTTTTTTTACTACATCCTGCAATAATTGATATTTCGGTTGGTACAACGATTTCGTATATAAGTAGATATTTTCGAATTTCAGACCGTTTTCGTTGAAAATCAAACTAAGGAGTGCGTTCGTTTTACCACACCCGCTAGGTCCACACAAGATTGCTCTAAACGAGTCTGGTAGTAGGGTACCCTGTTTTGATTATACCGTACCCCCTTGTATGACATCTAGATTTTCGATAGGGAGACAAACTTGCTGAACTTGCATCTTGACAACTGAGAAATTCTGCGTGCGACTCCTCAATATATAGGTGACCGACCCAAAATAAAAACAAGTTTTTGTTTTAAAACTTTATTTGTTTTATACATTTACTACATAAATAGCTTATGGTAGACCCGCACTTTTTCACGTATCATCGTTCTGCACAAAGGACATGAGGAGATTTGAAGTGCGCATTCTATGCAAAGCATTACGTGTCCGCAGGGAATCATCACAACCTGTATATCGTTGTTGTAGCAAATTTTACATAATTTACTTTTTGATGCGGTTTGAGGTTGACGAACTACGGTATCTTCGACGACGGAGTTTGGTAGTATTGCGACCACTGGCAAGGGTTTAATATCCGCGAACGTCGTATTAAGTCCCGCATTACTTGCTTGGATGAAAGGGCAACTGGGGCTCCAATTTGCGTGGTCTTGCAATGGATCGTCGCCTTCTTCCCATCGGTAGCCTTCTATAATCTGTGTAATGGAATCCCGCTTCAGCCAATTGTATTGGGGAAATCGACGGATTTGACCACTTCGCGAAAGATTTCAATCTATCATTTCGGTTTCTATAGTCACACACTTCTTCCATTTTATACACAGTAGGGACATGCTCGCTGTGTTTAAATAGGTATGAAACAGAAGTGGGAGGCGTTTGTGGTGGGGGGAATCTTAATGGGAGGCGCCTGCCTCCCACTACCCAGCCAGGCAAACAATTTCTCGCAATTGATGAAACTGCACATCCACATTGACTGTTGGTTGTGGTGTGCACATATCGAAATGCTTTTTTCAAATTTAGGTATGCCTGAATGACGTTTCAGGTTATTTACTTCGGCATCGATGGTTTCTCGTAGGAAGCGTTCTTTCTGTTGGCCCTTGACGTAGACGCGCTCGACACTGAGATATTTTTTTAGGAGACCTTCCATCTCGACGTAGTCCACATGGCCGCTAGTGTATGCGATCCCCAAATGATTTTTCTCCAAATACCGCACTTGTCTTTTGTCGCGTTCGTTGAGATCACTAAAGGTTTTCGGAGGTCTTATAAGAATATGTAAAGTTTCATCGTTAACTTTTATTGTCAGCTCTTTAGGACAGAAACGTCCGTCTATCATAAATCCCTGTGCGTCCACTACGGCGACCTTCATCTTAATGAGGACCTGTCTACCCCAACCACTTTATTTATCGATTTCGAAAAATGTATGGTAATGGAAGGGAAAGGAAACACCGATATTTTATTTTGTTATTTTATTAGGTCAAGTACAAGTACAATAATACCTTACACCTAAAAAACTCTCCTTAAAATTAAACTACATAAGTTCCCTAACTGCTTCACTTAATGGTAAATATTCTATGGTACTATCATGTATAATAATACAATAAGCTCGGGTTGAGGCTGGAAATCCTTCGTTACTCTCGATGTCCAGCTTTACGTCAACCGTGGTGCTTTTCATGGACTCTATTCGTCGGGAACAGTCGATGACAAAGAGAGCTGCGTTATTTTTGTATTCGGTGTAGCTAAGCAAGGGGTGATTCTCATTCATATAACTAGAGCAAAAGTCTACGTAATTATGGTAGGCCTCCAGATAGTCATTGCCATTAAAATCCAATCTCAGCCGTTCAAAAGGAAAATATTCACCATTTAAAATCTGACATCCGCTATATTTATATTATCGAATACGGAAGGGTCCTTTCTAGCATTTTCATTGCGACTCCTTTGAAATCCCACGATAACGTATCGAGGACTCGACACGGCCATTGAAGTTTTGACTGACCAAATTTCTCTGTTGGCATTGACCGTAAGACTTGGCAGTTCATTATAGGGCGATCACGTTTAATAGACTGAAGCAGATCCAATCTAATGAAATCGCTAGGTTGAATATGTTTCACTTTTAACTCGACATTGGAAACTGTTATTTCTGCCGTCAATTCGGCAGCAGATGCAGGATCATCTTCCAGAAATAAAGAGTTGTTATCGTTTCTAGCTCGTGTTAATCTTAAAGTTTGTTTTCCGCAAGTGGCCAACTGATAATCGTTAAATATTCCAAACAAATGTTTCAGAGGTATTCTCAAGCTAAATGTTCCATCCAAATTTACGGCCAAAGGCTTGGTTGGACCAGACCAACTTTCAGTTACCAGGAATTTTTCATCGCTGGGGGCGTAGCATAGATATGTTCTGATAGCACTCACAATTCCAGGATTTCGAACTGTTTCCAATTCCTTTCCATTCAGTTCATATGAAATCGAATCGAAGAGAAACGCACCTCCATTATTAGCAAAACTACATCTCCCGGTTCCCGTTTTCTTCTCTATTTTACCTTTGATATAAATTGCAGCGTCATACATCAATAACCAGGTGTCTCCTTGGTTAATCGTTATCTCCACAATGTCATTATTCAGAAAAGATTTCACAAACGATTAATATGTCCGTTGCTCTAATCGCTGAATGGACTCATCGAAGGTTGGAGTGCGGTGCACGTCGAATACTTGAGGCGTTAACGACATGGTAGCCGAGTGCTTCTAGAAATCGACGGTTTTCCGGCGTTAGATTCAAGTTGCAATGGTGTTTCCACTTCGATGACGTCTTCGTCAATGAGGGTCGGAGGTCACTAAACCGCCTTTTATACGGTTGGTAGTTGCCTCCAAAAACCAAACGCATTTCACACAGACAGTCGTTTCACTTCCAATCTAACGATAATTTCTTCACCTCTGAAATTGCCAGGCTTGAAATTCTGATCGAGGATGTTTATGGTCAGATTGTTTATTTCACGTTTCGTGACAGGCACGTAGAGTAAATTTTTAGGAGTTTCGTCTATGGCGTAACCAGGATCGACCCCAACGGCGAATTCGTAAATCGTGTGCGTAGGTCGGTTTACGTAATAAGCACCGGCAGTGATGTTACAATCTATATGTATCGTTCTAACTTTAACGATATCTACTGGCAAATCCGAAAAATGTAGTTTTCCTTTGTCTAAATATCGTTGGGAAAAACCCAAAAGTCTACCTATAGACCCGGGCGAAATAAAATCGATGGTATATTGATCGCTGTAGATCTCACACTGCAGAGTACTCTTATTCGCTTTTATCGATATGGTACCGCTATCGTTTTCGTCTTCCGACTTTTTCAAATTTTTTCTTATGTGCTCTTCTATGTTCTTTATTTCGTACGATCCGGTGGGAAATGTTATTACTCTGCTACCACCGAAACTGCCGGTTACGTAATAACAATTATTGTCACCGCTTTCCTCTTCGATATTTGGTATGCTGTTGTACGTGTGGAATCCCAGCAAAGCTAAGCCGTATTCGGCGTTTGGGTCCAAAACTATCGGGCTATCGAAATCGATGGAGAGCGTGGATGTACGTCCGTGCACAGTAAATAACAATGACATGACTGGCGACTTCTAAGGTGACCTCCACCTTTTATATAGAAATTCGAGACACAAATGGCCGCAATTTATTTCGTTAAAATTTTGATAGGCATCGTTATTGTACGTGACCTTGACACCCTTTCCAAAATATCTAATCAGTTCTTTGGGCGGTTTTAAAGCGCCAAAGCTATCGAAATATTCTACGACGGGACCTCTTTTTTTGTAAGCTACACAATGCGTTCCTTTGTTGCGCTCCAAGTCTAAATTTAAAATGGCCGCTTCATTAATTCTTGGCGTCGACGGACAGCGGTCTATTGGGTAGCTTCATTGGGAGTTTTTTTGTTTCTTCAGAAACAGTCCTACCCCATTCTTATTTTTTCGTAAATATAGACCAGAGCCTTCTTTTCCAATGGCTTCCATCGCCCGATTATGTCGTTTTTGTTCTTCCAACCTTTTCTTGGCATCTTTTGCGTCGATAATTGTTTTAGCCACAGCACCAGCGCCGCCTGCCACCGAACCGAGAGCGCCCAAGGCCCCTAGCAAAGGAAGTAAAGGAAGAAATCCACCGGTGTGCTGAAACGGAATAGTTCGCGGAATTTTCACGTTTTTCTTTCCACCCGCTTTCTTTACGGCTATTTGTGCTGCTTTTAAAGCAACCAGCGATGCTTTCTTCAAGTGCTTCATGTCGTTCATCTGACTGTCACTTAAAGTTTTTTTCAGAGATCTTTCAACTTTTTTGACAATGTCTCTTTTAAACGAAACTGGGCGCTTCTTTATACCCATGCCGACCTTGCGTTTGACCTTCATAGTATTTGTAACGAACCAGGCGGCAGCTTTTTCACCAAATTTAGCGTCCCTTGATTTCACTCGCTCCCACGCTCGATTTTCCAATTCTCTGTCGGCTTTATGTCTCTCTTCCAAAGACTTATTTTTGGAGTATGCGATGTCGTGATCTTTACAAGCTGCGTCCAGCTTATTGATACCAGGATCTCCTCGAGCAAGGCGTTTCTCCAACTTTGTACCTGGACCACAGTACTGATAGCCGGGAAGGTGTAATTCGACTGGCAACCTGTTGATGACACTATTAACCAATCCTCTTCCAGTAACAGACGGCATTATACTGAACTGAATAAACAACCACGACTTTTATTTATACCTTTTCACAAGTGCCAAGTTTTGGCATATAAAGATTTTTTATATATATATAAATAAAACAAAGGCAATGGTTTTAAACGTTTATTAAAATAATAGGGTTCAAGGTTCTATAATAAATTTGATATTTGTACTCCAACCGACTGACCCCAAACTTTGCAAAAAATATCTTCTTCCATTTCCGATGTCCTTGTTCATGGCCTCGATCCGTTGGGGCGTAAACTGTGCGGTTGTAGCGTTGCGGTAGCACCGTTTTAAATTCGTCGCACTCTACGAAGATTTTTTCTCCGTACTGCGTGTTCACCTTGTCCACCATCTTTATTTGAAATTTTTCACCCACTCCCAAATTCTGCAAACTCTCGAATCTCTTCAAGACCAAATTCTTGTTCAAACTTTCCACGAACGACTGCTTTTTGTGGCTTAGGAATTTTTACTGCAACTGGCTGGAGAATGGTGCAGGAACTGCGCTCCATCAAACATATAGGCGTCACCCCTCCACCGGCGGTGGGGTCAGGAGTGGGGGCCAGAGTGGGGTCAGGGGTGGGGGCCAGAGTGGGGTCAGGGGTGGGGGCCGGCTTCCAAGAATCACACGTAAAGGTCAACTGAGGCTGTGACGTCACGTGACCTCGGCTGTGACGTACCCAAAATGCACGCATTTCTGGCCTTATGGAGATTAACATGGGGCAAGTGGCCCAGAACTCTCATAGTATATCTACTTAAACAATATCTTAATAAACGATTATATAAACACAAAAATGACATAAAAAATGGCAACGTTTTTTCTTCGGCACTCAGTCAACATGCTATTAAACACCCATTCGTTTGATTTTGATAATACCGAAATTCTTAATTTTGAACACGATTTTACTAAAAGAAATTATCTTGAGATGTATCACATACACAAAAATAAAAATAAATAAATCTGAAAAACGATCTAAATAACTTTTCAATTGTTTATAGGAATTTTATTAATTAAAAATAATTTTTAGAAGTGTGGTAAATTTGATTCCACATATATTTGCTCACCATATATTATTGCTATTTTTTACCTTGAATACAAAAAAAACCTCAACTGATATATAGACTCCGAAATGCGGCCTGTCTCCTCCTCGGCCCCTGCCTTTATGCTATAAAACAGAAAAATTTTGAAAACTTTTAAAATGTTTTTTAAAATATTTTAATGGAATGCCTAAGGCAATTGTATTCTCAATGTGAATAAGTTAAAACTTGTAAGTATATATAACAAGAAATTGTTTAAATGTTTTGTTTTTGTATACCTAATTTTATTTAATTGAAAAAAAAATTTTTTTAGCATTCCATGTAGATGTTTAAAAATTTTATTTATTAAGAACACAAATTTATAAAATGTATGCTCTGAAGATGATCTTGTAAAGATCGAAACATGTGTTAGCAATTTTAATGGACAAAAAATAAACAAAAACTGACGTTTTTTAAATGACAACCCGTCGTTTTAAAGTTTTGGTCGATCCCCAGTAAAAAAAAAATAAAACTAATTTGACACGACCAGGAAAAAAGAAGAAAAACTTCATGATCAATTATTGTTTTGTGCAAGTTTGCCTCCCTGATTTGACCGGAAGTTGCTGTTACTCTTTTGGACAGTCGGTTTCCCGGGTTTTCGGATAAACAAGGACACATTTTCATTTTTGCCAGAGCCCGTGGTAGAGTGGACGCCACGTTTTTCACCTGTGGGTTTCCAGTCTGTGGAGGATTCCAATTTAGGATTTTCTTATGGAAAACGTACCTTCGTGAGTCCCTTTACGTCTGCCTTGCGTTTGATTGCGTATTTTACCTTTTTGGGGCTCACAATCGACGAATTGTCGGATTTTACGTCCACGCCACGAGGTAAGCCGTCTTGATTCGTGCTTGTCCAGGTGTCCAACATCATGGTAACCATTTTTCTAGGTGTCTTGCCCCTCAAGAACAACAAATCCGAGGGCTAAAAGCCCGAAAGCTAAATCGACATCGACGTGAGTGCATTTATAACTAGTATGCCGTCGTACGCTAATAATTTTTATTGTAGGGCCTTTTTTTTTCTTCACCTTTTCTTCTATTTCTACCAGTTCGTTTGCCTGCTGCTCCAATTCTTTACATTGTCATTTACTACGTTGGTGTCTCTACGTCTACGTTTGCCTTCTACGTTCTTCGTGTGGACGTTCTACCTCTGCCTACGTGTAGGTATCCGACTCTACACGCTCTGCACGGCCCTTGTGGGTTGGAGAACTGTTTCTACTCCGCCCTAACTGCAGGATAAGGGCGTCGAGCTCGCCATAGCTTTTCTACCCCTCGACGTTGGAGGCTAGAGCACTAGAGCGGAGGCAGATATTCAGCGTGGGATAAGTTACACATTAATTTGTATCCTTTACCTAACAAGCATTTAGTAATTGTTATTATTTCACTGCTGTTAACCGCTGACGAAATCAAGGGGGAGCCATATCTAAAATATTTTGTGAAATTAATTTGCCTTCACTTACATCTGTATTACTGTATATTTAGCCACGCTACCTAAGGTGCGTTATCACCGTACGTGGCGTTTCACGAATATTAATAGTTCATTGTGGTCACTGGCGAATTCATTCGTCATGATTGAATACATAATAATTATAATACAAATAATAATAACTGGTAGGAGATCATTTACCTTTCAATAAGTGTGAGCCAAACGTGATCACAGGCGGAGCTATTATAAAGTTAATTTTGTCAGTATTGAACTTGAGCTTAAGTCAAAACTTTTACGCATCTTTCTGTACTAGTACCCCGACTTGAATATTATATGGCTTGGCAAAAAATTATTGGGTTATTTATTATTTTCTTTCAGTGTAAATTGTGTATCACTTGCCTGTAGCCGAGTTATTAGAACAACGGATAACTTTCTGGCTTAAGTTGCCTAAGCCAGTGGCGCTTTATTCTAACTTAATTTAATTGTGTTTTCGAACCGAACCCCTGAGCTGGTCTAGCTGGACACTTTACTGTGAACTACTTTTGCAGCTCGGTTGCCAGGCATTTGACTTAAACCTTTATCTACCTATTTTCCCACTGCAACAAAAGTTCGTAGTAAAATATCACAAATGATTCTACGAAGTTTTATCACGTTCTTTCATGTTTGGACACAAGACATGCAGGTGAAGTTGAAGATATCATTACAAACCCGCCACCAGTCGAACGTTATGGCCGATTAAAGTCCAAACTGATTAGAAGACTGTCTACGTCAAATGACCAGCGTATCCGTCCATCCGTTTTTAATTTTTAAGCTTCTCAGCTGAAATACGTTTTATGCAGTTGAGGTCGGGAACCACTGCTTGTGAGATGCCAATCGACCTTTTTCCTTTTTTCAAGACATTACAAGTGGTCCACTCCTCAAAATCAGAAAAGTTCTTCTTGGTTTTTACTGAGGTTTCTTGCCCATGTTCAATTTTAATCCAGGCTTCTTGGGAAATTTGTAGTTTAGTTGTATTCAGATATTCGTCTGCCATACTCTGAAAATCTTTGAATTCCTTTCTTTGCATGTAGACTACATTAAAAGGTCTCTGATGGCGTGCCTCCTCTATCATCTTTCCTATATTTTCGGGTGTGTAATTTTTTACGACGCGTTTTCTTTTTTCTATTTGGGCAAAATCTCTGTCGCAAGTGAGATAGGAATGGCCGCTTACCAGAAACTTTTGCTCAACCTTTTCGTAGATACCTTTAGAAACCAGGTAAATGAGCAACATTAAAATAATCTTATTCTTCTTTTGCCCTATACAGTTATCACCTCATATAACCAGATTTTTTCTTTTATGGCAATTTGGATGGGAGAAAACTTTCAGCAGACAAGACGCAATTTCGTTTCCACCCCTCCCAGTAATAGACTCATCCCATATGCACATAAATGCATCATCTGTATCGGACAAATGAACCCCGAAGTTAAAACATGACAACTGCCGACTGTAGAACATATCCGAATGAGTTAATGTCGGGATGAAAAGAACTTGCTCCAAATCGATTGAAATAGTATTACCTTCACTATCAATAGTTTGTGAGTTTGCGATGTCGGTATTCAATGTGGATCTTGGCTTTTCTGCCTTGCGATGGTGCAATTCCAGTTTGTGTGCATCTTGTTTTCTCTCTAGGTTGGTCAACGGAATAGATTTGATTTTATTTTGATAGAGATCACACTTCGAACATGTATCTGACTTAGGCCGTCCGAATCTGAGATGTGGGAAGGCTTTTTTGAATACTAGTGAGTAATACTTATAAGTAACTACTGAATGTGGATATTTTTTCTTGTACGCCAAAACCATGCGATTGAGATTTAAATCTGATCTCAGGAATTCCTTTTTTGATTTATCCCGGCTGTAATGATTTTCCTCGCGAGGAAAGCTCTCGATATGATCCCTGATTTGCTGACGCAGTTGTGGCGAATACTTTTTTACTTTGGTTCCTTTGCCACGTTGATCTGTGTACGTAGTTGCTCCCATTTTCTTTTTTTCGACAAGCACTTGCACTCTCTTGTGGCTTAACGTACAACAGGTACTGGCGGTTTGACCATGCGCAATTTTGGAGACCACAAAACGATAACTTTGTGTAGGGGAAGGCACATAGACCGTTTTATATGCTATTGGCCTTGTCACATAGACCCCATAACACGTAAAATCTAAAATTTGCCGAAAGCGGCACTTAGACCCTTTTGAATTTCCACTCTTCACTTTATCTCTATCACTCCCGAAGCTCCCACAAGGCCATCTGGAGAACATCCAAAGTATTGTAGTATCCTACCCCGTGAGATGTTAATTGGCGAGCGGTAATATACAGGGTGGTCTAAAAGTTCTTTAATTTAGTGTGGGCCTAAGGGTGTATGACGGAGACACAGGGTAGTTTAAATATGTATATTAAGATTAATTACGGAACAGTACATTAATTTAACAAAATACAGAGGAAGTTTAAAAAGATGTGCAATAATTAAATAATGAATAATTGTAAAATCTATGAATTCGCACAACGCCACTCAAGATATCCGAAATATGAACTCTTTTCATGCAACACAATCCAAACGTTTAAAAAGATATACTGTTAAACAATTGAACTTATATTAGGGCACAAAACAATATGTCAAAAATGACACGAATACACAAACTATGGCAATAAAATGACAATATTCAGATCAAAAGTACAAAACTGCAAAAGATTTCCCAAATAGCACAAAATTAATTGATTAATCTGCATAACAAAGAATAATGACCCAGTACTAGATTGGCATAAACTGGAAATCAATATTACTCAACTTTGTAGCATAGAATGGTTCAATTAAAAGACAATACTCTGCAAGCAATACCAAAATAATATGGCTCAAAATTCAGAATAATCGCACGGCATGAATAGAAGTTCTTAATTGACATAAAGACTAGATAAAACACTCATTACCTCAATTGACATAACTGCAAATAAGTTTACCAAATCCTCAGTATAAAAATGAAAATAAAAAAAATAATTTCTGATATTAACTCTAAAATTCAAATAAAAATTGCACAATAAATTCAGTATTTCCAAAGTTTTCAAAATGATTTCAAAATTAAAATAAAAGGCAATTCAAACATAAAGGAATCAAAACAAAAATATCTTACTACTTGGTCAGTCCAGCTTACTCAGGTGCATAGAAGAATTTTGGGTGGATTTGTTCAGAGGTTGCTAAGACATCGGGGCTGGAGCCGCGGGCCCCGTCCCGCGACTTCGGTGGATGGGTTGATTGTCGACTATTGTTGCTTGACTACTGAGCTGCTACTGGTCTTTGCGAATGTGCTCTCCCGGTATTTATACGTTTTTGGGTACCCCTCTGGTCTCCCCGCGGTCGTTACAATCCCTGCGAACTTTTGGGAAGACCGGTTCTCGCGAAATTAATTAAGGCGATTATCGTAAATCAGTCAAAGTTAATTACTGCAATTAGCATAAATCGATCACTTTGAGACATTTATTATATCAATTATCATAAATCAGTCTGGCGGGCCATGTTTTCGGCCGATTTATGGCACTGCTTCCTTTGGCGGTACCGCGGCCTAATGCAGTACTCTAATTAAGGCTTTGATTTACTGAAATGGGTTTTGAGATCTAATTGAGGCCCCTGGGGAGAATCTGGCGAAAAACTAACGTAAAGTGACCAGTTTGAAACCCGAATATTATATATTTCTGTTAAAAAAAATCCCGCGCACCACAGTATGGGTGTTAACCATCTAATACAAGACCAGCGCTGGAAACCGTCACGTTCGCTCTGCCTTCGTAATCGGCCAATGCTGTCTTTTCGTAAACAATTCCATGTTGCTTTTGTTTGTAAATTCTTCTGACTTAATAATCGTTTGACGCTATTTGCTAACGCGGTGTCAGATTGAGCTTTGCATAAGTCCAAAATTGGAAGCGGTAATACGCTTGGCTCTTTCAGTTCTCCATGAAATGCTCTCTCTTTGATCTACGGTGTCCTGAAACAATTTTTCTCTACTCTTTTCTGACATATCCAAAGATTTTATATATCTTAGACATTTCTTCCCTAACGTGGCGCAATCAGTACTTGCCAATATTCCTGATAGTAAAACGTGCATATCCGCAACCTCCTTCCTCAAACTTAATGACATCTCATTTTTGTTATCGAGAGTTTGTAATGCTTTTTTTAACGGCTACCCTTCAAATTTGCTCGTTTTTGAAGGCATTTTACGGCGCCATTGCTCAGAAACACTCATTGTATTTATAGAGGTGTCTTCGGCGGATGAGTTATTTTTCCTTGATAGACGATTTTTTCTGGATGTTGCTGCATTTTTCGGGATATTCAAGATCGTCTCTTTATGCATTGACAAGGTCCGCTTCTGAGAGCCTTCACTACCCTGCTACACTTTTGATTTGGTTGTCCGTTTAGGATAAAATACCAAGCCTCAACGTTACTGTTGCTGAATCTTTTAAAGTTTTCCACTGGCGACTCAGCAAATAAAACTCCACTCCATAAAGGAACAAACGGTATATACTATCTTAAAATAAGTTCAAATAGCTCGACGTTATAATATTCATTGGTGATTTCTCCAAAATCTCCAAAAGCCTCAATTACATCCAACTCTTCTCGGGAGATGCGAGAGAAGAGTTGATAATAAGGACTGCGCGAATAGGTACTATCTGAACTTGAAGTATCCGTATCTTGCTCGAGGGAAAAAACCCCGATATAGTCTTTTTCCGGTATGCTGCTTTTCTTGCAGCTGAGTTTCAAGAGGTTAGAAAAAGCCCCAGTTGTTCGTAGATTGTAGCGATAAAGTCACTCCAATAAAATTTAGGTGTGCTACTCAGAGTTAGAGGAGAGCTGGGTTATTCGCAGGTTCGTTAAAATTTATATACATTTATTTATTTATTTATTTTTAGTTGGAAATAGGGCGCCACCTACTTTAGAAATTTTTCTTATATAAAAATTACTTATTAAAGTAGGAAATGGAAGTAAAGATTATTAATAAAAAGAACCTTGAATCTTCGTATATCCTGTACTAGAAATTAATTAAAGAGAAAGGTCTAGATTAGTCCTTTATTCAAACCCTGCCTTCTTTCTCACAAATACAAATCACAAATGAATACAGACATTAGGTATTTATTAGTTTTCCAAAAGATAACATTTACTGTGAAGCAACTATTTGCTTATTATGTAACTGTCAAAATGACAGACTTCTTTCCAAAATTTAATTAGATTTAAAACCAAGTTTTAGGTTACATGTTTGTATATACGAAACGGTTTCGCAACTCTTCGTTTACAATTACCATAATGATAAATTTATTATCCTTACATGATCACAAATTTGGAAAGTTGAATTAAATTTCTACGACTATGGGCAATTATAATTATAAGGTTAAATTTATACTGCAAAAATCATCACAAAGTTCGTGTACGTCAAATCGTAAAATCACTGATATAAAATTAGGAGAATCACAAGTCAAATAAACTGAATACAGATATGGGTTGATCCTACCTCGGCCACGTAGACGATGCCCAGATGTTGCAAACCACTACATACGTTCAAATAAATTCCATAACCATACTTGAGGCAGACGTTCTCAGTATTCTCTAGTTGACGAACGAACACACGTGGTTACTTCTGCATGTATTTTCCTTATTTTCCAAAATCTAACATCATGACAGCAAACTTCAAAAAATTCACAAGCTCGAAGGAAGCTACAAAGTCCCAGAAATTTCACAGGCTCCGGGAAATTTCACGAGCTCCGAGAACTCCCACAAATTTACAAGCTTCCAAAAATTCCCTATAAAAAATTACCCGTTTTTCATTTTTTCTTCAAAAATTAAAGAATATACTCACCACTATTGAGTGGGAATCTTTTTTAAATAAATAACCCAAAGAAAAGGAGTCAAATAGGCTTCACAGGACACATTAGCAATTTATGGAAGTAGTTATTTTTCAACCTAAAAAAGATATACATTGAAAAATATCAACGAAAACTAACAGAATGACGGCATAACTTACAAAATTAGCTGTAGGATGACAGGTCAGAAAACATGGTTAAAGGGAGTATTTCCATCCACAGGAACTTTACAAATCACTGGCCATTTACTTTCGACATGATCTCCACTAAGATCAACATTGAACTTCGTTGAAAGGTTACTTTAAAATATCAAATCCGTGCCGAAATTCTTGCCATTGTCTCCATTGCCGGAATAAATAAAAAAAATCAACAAACAAAAAACGACAAACGTTTTGTTTCGGTAGTAACGCGTAAACTGAGCAAGTGCGTTACCAGCGCCATCTGTACGCGTCTAGCGGAAAATGCCAGGCAAGTACCGGAAGGTGCTAAAGAAAATGCTCGCGAACGGCCTGCCAGTAGCGTTTGCTTTGGTTTTGCAAAGATGGGCGGAAGAACACTTTTTACCACTACCACTAGGTGGCATCACCTGATGAATTTACATTTCTGCAAGAGGTAGGAATTTGCAAATGCTACAGGATTATTCTTATTGCTATTTAATAAAATAACAAGTTGCCTAAACCAAGTCGAGAATTCTCCGATGTTTTGTTTTTGAAACTGCTCGCCAGTAATTCCCTATAAATCCTACTTTTTGGGGCCTTTCTCGCATTTTTTTATGTCATTTGTCACTATTTTGAAAAAATGACCGCAACAGACAGATATTAACGTAAGCCGTCTAAAATATCTGCGCTATTAGCCCATCTATAAGTCTTTTCCAAATACTCTAGCAAAGTCATTTGGTTAAATGCATCCAACGTTGCATTTATAAGGGCGTAACTAAAATCACTTACAACGCTCGAAAACAAAGGCCAACTTTTTCTCTCTTGAATACAAAACCCTTTGAATTTCCGTAACCAGTACCTATGCAATGGTACAATTCTACTGTCAGTATTTATAACTTCGGCATAATAAAACACGCGGGTCGTTACCGTAAGTGGTTTTCTTACTACGGAGCCGGTTGCATCCAAATGGAAAACAGGTAAACTATTCGATGATCTGCACATTTCACAAATTTCAATTTGTTCTCTACTATAAATATACACTTCGAATGACTGAGCTATTCATTTGATATAAGTGGAATTAAGCCTCTGTGTAAATATCATGTCTATTATATCATCCTTATGACGATCGAATTGGGTCAATTTTTCTGAGCGAGCCTTGCGGACAACTGGGTCAGATTTAATTATTTGCAAGTTACCTTTATCGATAAGATTACTTACCGATTTATTAACAAGGTTTTGCCTTACTACGGATGGTTTGACATGCTTCAACGATTTCTTCAAGAGCTCTCTCTCTAGACCTTTCAAATACCTAGTAAGAGTTTTGACATGATTGAAGTTTATCGAGGAACTAAAGACTTTCACGCTATGTGATTCATAAGTTTGCGACACTTTGTTAATATTGATAACAAACTTTTTGCATCTATGAGCACAATATGCGTATATCGTAATTGTATCTGTGTTTTTAATGTAACGGTGCGACTTAAAATTAAGAACACACACGTTGTTAACGTATTGTGCTATCTTCTTTCCCATCAAGTACACCCACCTTTTTGTACTAATTTTTTCTCTTGGCATATGGAGTCAAACTCTTCGGCTAGAAGAGAAGATTGTCCTTCGAAGGTAGTGCAGTCCCTGTAATAAGGAATCGACCACTCACTGGACTTCATATTTATACTGTTTTTAGGAAGAATTTCGTGGTCTAACGAAACGCACTGGTTAACTTTTACAGAAGCAACCGGAAAAGACTCATTACTTGTCGACGGACGTTCAATCGAAGAAATTGTCACGCATTCATCCATTGCCATTGATTGCTCACGATCAATCTCTTTTTGTTTATCCATCGGACTTACAGAAGACCCATATTGATCCGCTGCCTGTAAGACAAACAATTCACTCGCTGCAGTTTCACTGTATTATCCTGACCTTCACTTTCCCGTTGAATCAAATCGAAGGACGGAGCCTAGGAGGTTCCTTTATTTAATATAATGTCTTGCAACACAACTATTTTCGAGTCGCCGTTCAAACGGCTAGGTCTTCGAATTTAAGATGGGGATATTTGCGGTTAAAAAATAGTTCCAATTTGGCAACACTGATCTTGGGGGGTCTACCAGCCATTTTTCGCACTAAATGCTATCCTTAACACCTAATGCAAATAAGATCACCTGGGTAAATGTAAGGTTATTCAGCTAGTTAAAACATAACTAGTTGAAATGGTAAGGCAGCTTTACGTAAAAATCATAGCTATACAAATACGGGAGAAAAATTACAGAGAAAATACGTTTAGATTTTCAATCTAAGCACGTGTAAGAAAGCTGTTAACGTGTGCTGTTATTACATGTACCTATATACTTATGAGTTACGTGTCGTATCAAGATACTATTGTGTGTTAGTTGTTGCCGTTGTATTCCGTTGTTGATAGTTATACTTATTTGTGTGTATTAGATATGGCCGTTATAGATATTTCATTTTCATTACTGACTCGGTGTGTTAAAAACCGCGCTGCAGAGCGGGCGGGTGCAGTGGCAATACTTGTTAATTAATTCGGAATATAGTGTCTGGTAGAGCTATACCTACGTTTCATTTCTCGGCCTTTCCTAACAATTCAGAAGAGGGATATATATACACCAAAAATTTTTCTTCGCTACCAAAAACATCATGAGTAAGAGAAAACATCGCCATCGCTCAAAGTCTATAACATCATCGTCCAGCGAGTCCACATCAAGTTCTTCAAGTTCGTCAAGTTCAACATCGACATCGACAAGAAGAAGGCGTGCCACAAAACGGAAACGCAGTAAGAACAAAACTGTTTGTAACAAGAAGCCTAAAAATGTAATGAATTCCCAACAATTAATTGACATTGGGGTAACCACTGCCTTAAACTCATTGCGTGAACGCACTAATAGTCACATATTAGCAAAAGTGATCCCAGAATTTGATCCAAAAAAAGATAATATTAGTGAATGGTTAAATGTACTGGACGAGCATACACTTTGTTATAATTGGGATGATAATACAACAAAATTTCAAGCTTTCAATAAACTTAAAAATTCAGCCGAAAAATGGTATCAAAATTATATTAGAAACGAAATAGGTTGGGCCAATTTCTCGTGGAATAAATGAAAAAAAAACTTAAACAGAATTTTTCTTCGGAACGCGATACATACATAATGTTTATGGACATTGCAAACCATAAACCACGAATTGGGGAATCGTTATACTCTTTTTATTTTGACCACCTTGCGCTCATTGACAAACTTAAAGTAAACTTCAGTGACACAGATAAAATTTCACTAATTGTCGGAGCTATTCATGATATAACGGTTCAATCTTCTGTAAAAGCTGCAAACATTAATGAGCTGGGTATGCTAGCCAATTACCTGCGAAATAGAACTTTTGAATTGCCCGGTACAAGCAAACACATTTCAAAAAATGTATCAAATTATTTTGTAAAAGGTTCAAGTATACCAACAGTTTGTTTCAATTGCGGAAAAGTGGGTCACAAGAAAGCTGACTGTAGAATAAAAAGCTTCAACTTAAAACAGTGTAAATATTGTGGGATCCAGGGACATTTAGAATTAGAATGTAAAAAAAGCATTTAATTCAAACAGCAATAATTATTATGAAAATAAAAGACATGCCATAACAAATCGTCGCAGATTGAAAAAAAAAGGAAAATAAATCTAGTCTCTACTGAAAATGATAAGTTTTATAGAGATATAATGATAAATGTCTGTGTGGTGTCGGCTTTTCTTGATTTAGGGAGCGACTGCTCAATAATTCATAACGATTTAGCTTCAAATCTTAACATACCTATTGTAAACATGGAGAAACCTATAATTTTATCGGGATTTTTAAATCAAAGCGGTACATGTTCGTATAACAATAGATAGTGTCAGGTTGCCGTGTATTGTATATGTTTTAAATACCGATATGAAAATAAACTGTATTATTGGGAAAAAATTTAATGAAAATCCCTTAATAAATTATAACAGAATTGGTTCAAATTTAAAATTTTATTATGCCCAAAATTCTATACTACACATTAATAAGGATGAAGTAAATGTTCTTGCAAATGATGAAATGAATAACAAATCTGTAGATTCCCTCCTTCAAAAATATAATAAAATAATTGCTTCTGACTACTCTTTCAAAAACTTTGGAAAAATTAATTGCGCCCCAATGAAACTAAATCTAACTACAGCAGAAAGCCCTACAGAATGGCCGAAACCGAAAAATCTAAATTAAAAGTTATTACAGATCAGTTATTAGACGCAGGAATAATTAGAGAAAGTCTATCACCCTACGCCAACCCTGTATTATTGGTAAAAAAGAAAAATAACCAGGAAAAGAGACTATGCGTCGATTATAGAGCATTAAACAATATCACTATTAAAGAAAAATATCCCTTACCAAATATAGAAGATCTGATAGATAGATTACGAAATTGTAAATATTTCACTAGCCTTGATTTTAAATCAGGATATCATCAGATAGCAATGCATGAAGAATCCGTAGAAAAAACAGCATTCATTACACCATACGGGCATTTTGAATACCTCAGAATGCCATTCGGCCTTTGCAATGCCCCGGCGGTATTTCAAAGAGCAATGAATGGTCTATTCGGAGAGCTTAAATGTCCAAATATACTAATCTATCTAGATGATATTCTGATTATTTCTGTAACAATAACAGAACACCTTAAAATTCTAGAATCAGTTTTTGAACTTTTCCAAAAAAATAATGTAACAATCAATCTAAAAAAATGTTCATTTTTACAAGAGAGCATACATTTCTTAGGGTATAAAATTGACAAAAATGGCGTCGCACCCGACAATTACAAAATAGAAGCAATACAAAATTTTCCCACTCCCACAAACGTTCACCAGGTACGACAATTTTTAGGGCTAGCTGGGTATTTTAGAAAGTTTATAAAAGACTATGCAAAAAAGACACAAATATTAACGACATTATTGCGTAAAAATAACAGTTGGAATTGGACACAAGAACATGATAAAGTAGTAACTTTAATAAAAGAAATCCTAATCTCTAAACCAATTCTGATTATTTTTGACCCAGAATTAAAAACCGTCCTATATACTGACGCTAGCAGGGATGGCATTGCAGCAATTCTAGTGCAGGTAACTGAATCGGGTGAAAAACCAGTAGCTTATTATAGCCGACAAACGTCAACAAATGAAAAGAAGTACCATTCTTTCGAGCTTGAACTTCTCGCAATAGTCGCCAGTGTTTCAAAGTTCCGCCATTACTTGTTAGGAATTAGTTTTACCATTAGAACTGATTGCAATGCCGTCAAAAATACATTATCAAAAAAGATATAATTCCTCGCATTAGTAGGTGGGTCCTTATCTTGCAGGAATTTATTTTTGACATAGAGCATAGACCAGGCACGCAAATGAATCATGTAGACGCTTTAAGTCGCAATCCTATTTTATGTCGTGAGGGTGATTCTACTGTCGAACAGGTAATGAGAATTTCGGAGGGCGATTGGTTGGCGATAGTACAAAATCAAGATGCAGAAATTATACATATTAAGGAAATTCTAGAATCCGGCGATATTGAAAATAATAAAAACATTTTCCAAAATTTTGACTTAAGAGCAGGCAAGGTGTTCAAAATAACAAATGCAGGGAGACGTTGGGTGGTGCCAAAAAATTGTAGATGGCAAATTTTGCAAACTGTTCACGACGAATTGGGCCATTTTTCCGAAGAAAAAACTTTAGGTAAATTGAAAGAAAAGTACTGGTTCGCTCGAATGCGACAGTTCGTAAAAAAATATATAAAATCCTGTTTAAGTTGTCA
This sequence comes from Pseudeuparius sepicola, assembly GCA_963920635.1. Classification (NCBI taxonomy): domain Eukaryota; kingdom Metazoa; phylum Arthropoda; class Insecta; order Coleoptera; family Anthribidae; genus Pseudeuparius; species Pseudeuparius sepicola. The sequence continues at coordinate 30,089,464 of OY987305.1, forward strand.
ATATCAGAAAATACCATCAGGAAAGAAACCAGGTTTCTTATTTTCCATAACAAAACATGCTCGCCCATTTCACACATTACACATTGACCATGTAGGTCCATTTATAGAAAGTAAAAACGGTAACAAATATATATTAGTTGTAGTAGATTCGTTCACGAAATTTACATTTGTGACAGCAACCCCTAATGCAAAAAGCAAACCTGTTGTAAAAGCCTTGAAGTCATTAATAAGCGTTTTTGGAACGCCCTTGCGACTAATATCAGACTCCGGCACAGCATTTACCTCAGCAAGATTTAAAACTTTCTGCGAGGAAAAAGGCATAAGACACTATCAAACAGCAGTAGCCATGCGAACGGACAGGTTCAGCGATTCAACAGAACAGTTTTAGAAGCAATCGCAGCGTCAGGATATTCATTAGATACTGACGAATGGGATGCAAATATTGATCAAATTCAATTAGGACTTAATAGCACGATTAATAAAACAATCAAAACATCTCCAGCAGAAGTCATGTTTGGAATAAAGTTAAACAACGCAGGAGATCGCTATGTAAACCACGTCCACGAATCCGTTCCAATAGACATAACCAAGTTAAGACTATAAGTGGCAAAACGACTGGAAGCCAATAAAAAACAACAGGATTACTATTTCAATAGCAAGAGACGAAAAGCTCCTACATTTGAAATTGGCCAAAAAGTATTAGTCCGCGTGTCAAATCACGAAAGAGATGGATGTAGCAAAAAGCTGAGAGAGAAGTTCCGTGGTCCATTCACGATAATTAAATCATTAGGGAATGATCGCTATAGGATCAGAGAAGATCTGGGATCCGAAAGAAGTAAGCGTTCGAAGAGATACGAAGGTGTGTTCGCAGTGGAGCACATAAAACCTTTTGAAGCAAGAACCGATAGTGTATAATGTAAGTCTGTTTATCAAAAGTACAACTTTAATTATAGTTGTAAGTTGTTTAAAAAATATATAGAGGAAATAGAAAACGTGTGGTCCATAGAGTCCAGTGGTTGCCTAAAATCGCAATCACATTGCACAGGACTTATGGCAAAAGAAATACGTGGTTCATAGGGTCCAGTGATTGCCTAAAATCGCAATCACATTGCACAGGACTTATGACAAATACTTACCTAGATGTGGTATCTACAAGATCCAATGATCAAATGTAAAAAAAAATAATTATATACCTACGATGTAACTAATATTTTTTTGGAATAATTCCAGATTTTGGCGATGACCACCGAGGACGATGGGTCGACATCAGGATGGCCGAATGTAAGAAAGCTGTTAAGGTGTGCTGTTATTATATGTACCTATATACTTATGAGTTACGTGTCGTATCAAGATACTATTGTGTGTTAGTTGTTGCCGTTGTATTCCGTTGTTGATAGTTATACTTATTTGTGTGTATTAGATATGGCCGTTATAGATATTTCATTTTCATTAGTTTTGTGTTCGTGAATTATTGCTTAGCATAGTATAAGTATGTATTATGTAAGTGGGTGAATAATACGGAGATACTGACTCGGTGTGTTAAAAACCGCGCTGCAGACCGGGCGGGTGCAGTGGCAATACTTGTTAATTAATTCGGAATATAGTGTCTGGAAGAGCTATACCTACGTTTCATTTCTCGGCCTTTCCTAACACACGAATCAAAAGTTTCGGCGCGAAAATCGAAATCGGCGTTTCCACTCAACGAAAGTCCACACAAGAGGCGAACAGTGAATCAAAGTTGATTTCTGCAGAAAATGTTATAGAGAAAAGACGTTTAGATCCTCAATCTAAGCACGAATCCAAAGTTTCGGCGCGAAAATCCGAAATAGGCTTCTCCACGCAACGAAAGGGCTAAGTCCACACAAGAGGCGAACAGTGAATCAAAGTTGATTTCTGCAAAAAATGTTATAAAAAAAAAGACGTTTAGATGCTCAATCTAAGCACGAATCCAAAGTTTCGGCGCGAAAATCGAAATCGGCGTTTCCACTCAACGAAACTGCTAAGTCCACACAAGTGGCGAACAGTGAATCAAAGTTGATTTATGCAAAAAATGTTATAGAGAAAAGACGTTTAGATCCTCAATCTAACCACGAATCCAAAGTTTCGGCGCGAAAATCGAAATCGGCGTTTCCACTCAACGAAACGGCTAAGTTCACACAAGAGGCGAACAGTGAATGAAAGTTGATTTCTGCAGAAAACTTTGGATTTGTGCTTAGATTGAGAATCTAAACGTCTTCTCTCTATAATAGTTTCTGCAGAAATCAACTTTGATTCACTGTTGGCCTCATGTTTGGACTTAGCCGTTTCGTTGAGTGGAAACGCCGATTTCGATTTTCGCGGTTTTTTATGTTTTGGGATTGAGGGGTGAAAAGGGGGTAAGTGGAGGGAAGCAAATTCTCATATTCTCAGAACATACGAAGGGGCCTATTAGCATCCATTTTCCGCACGGAAATTTTCCATGCAAGTTGAAATGCGCATTTGCACGGTTTTTTTATGTTTTGGGATTGAGGGGTGAAAAGGGGGTAAGGGGGTGAAAAGGGGGTAAGTTGAGGGAAGCAAATTCTGATATTCTCAGAACATTCGAAGGGGCCTATTAGCATTCATTTTCGGCACGAAAATTTTCCATGCAAGTAGAAATGCGCATTTGCACGTTTTTTTTATGGTTTGGGATTGAGGGGTGAAAAGGGAGTGAGTTGAGGGAAGCAAATTCTGAGATTCTCAGAACATACGAGGGGGCCTATTAGCATCCATTTCCCGCAGGAAATTTTTTCATGCAAGTTAAAATGCGCATTTGCACAGTTCTTTTATGTTTTCGGATTGAGGGGTGAAAAGGGGGTAAGTTGAGGAAAGCAAATTCTGAGATTCTCCACAAAATATGAGGGGCCTATTAGCATCCATTTCCCGTGGGAAAATTTTCCATGCAAGTTGAATGCGCATTTGCACGTTTTTTTATGTTTTCGGATTGAGGGGTGAAAAGGGGCAAGTTGAGAAAAGCAAATTCTGAGATCCTCAGAACATATGAGGGGGCAGATTAGCATTCAATCCAGCAGGAAAATGTTTCATGCAAGTTAAAATGCGCATTTGCACTTTTTTTTATGTTTTGGGATTGAGGGGTGAAAAGGGGGTGAGTTGAGGGAAGCAAATTCTGAGATTCTCAGAACATACGAGGGGGCCTATTAGCATCCATTTCCCGCAGGAAATTTTTTCATGCAAGTTAAAATGCGCATTTGAACAGTTCTTTTATGTTTTCGGATTGAGGGGTGAAAAAGGGGTAAGTTGAGGGAAGCAAATTCTGAGATTCTCCACAAAATATGAGGGGCCTATTAGCATCCATTTCCCGTGGGAAAATTTTCCATGCAAGTTGAATGCGCATTTGCACGTTTTTTTTTATGTTTTCGGATTGAGGGGTGAAAAGGGGTAAGTTGAGAAAAGCAAATTCTGAGATCCTCAGAACATATGAGGGGGCAGATTAGCATCCATTTCCCGCAGGAAAATTTTTCATGCAAGTTTCCGCACAAAAATTTTCCATGCAAGTTGAAATGCGCATTTGCACGGTTTTTTATATTTTCGGATTGAGGGGTGAAAAGGGGTAAGCTGAGGGAAGAAAATTCTGAAACATATTAGCATCCATTTCCCGCAGGAAAATTTTCCATGCCAATTAAAATACGTACGTTTTTTGTTTTTTGAAAGAACTGGCGCCCTAGACTATCCATGCAGGCGGTATTGTCCCGCCCGCGGGGACCACCGCGCGACGCGCAACAATTCCGTTGCTAGAAAATTCGTTGCTGCTTTCACGCTCATCAGGAAATAGGTCTATTTCTCCCAATCCAAATTTTGATAGAGCTGATCTAGGTAATTTCTTACGGGCAAATAATTATGTGGTGGACCTCCATCATGATATTTTTTGTTTTATTTTGTTACATGTTGTTACCAGTAAAAATAAAATATTTGAAAGTTTGAAGTAGGTATGTCTAATTATAAAATAGAACGTAATTATGAAAATATTCCATGGTTTTCTATGTGAAAATCAGAAAATTAGCCATAGCTCTTTTATTTTTATAATAACTATGCCGAGTATTATATCTTTGGAAAGCTCAAAAAATGGCCGATTTGATAAGGCCACAGCCAACTATGATTTACATTTTTTTAAAAACTCAAGTTTATGTCATATCTTAAAAATCACAAACAACATAAAAAATTGGATAGGATATATCTTATTAAGCCCAAAATTATCTACAATTTAAAAATCCAAAAGGGGCATTACATTCAAAACCGCAATTCTTTTCCCATTTAACCTTTGTTCTAGCTCTGCTAGTTTCCGAGATCCTCATAGTCATTATCAAAAAAAAACTCACCCTGTATATTGCCAAACGCAAACGCTTGACCTTGATGGCATGTTACATCGTCGATGGAATCAACGGTTACATGTTACAATCATCCAAGCAGTACAATCGGCCAGAACGATTATTAATTTTTCCATTTTGGCGGGTGCCGAGCGTGTTAATTAATTTTATATATACCATCATGGGGGGGGTTTGAACCCCCTAAACCCCCCCCCCCTTATATACGGCCCTGATCAAACATGTGGAACCTAAATATCATTGTCAAGTTAAATTACCGAAACTGGAAATCCCTAAATTTGATGGTTCTATTCATAAATGGAAAACATTTATCGACTTATTTAATACCTCAGTGCGTAATACTAATAACTTGTCCAATGTTCAAAAATTTACATATTTAATAAGCTTTCTAGAAGGTCCACCACTTAAATTAGCAACTCATAATTCCATTACAGAAGAAAATTACTTAATTGCTTATGATGCACTCATCTCAAAATATGAAAACTGTTGGCTTATTTCTATTGCTCATTAGAGAGAAATTGAAAAATCTAAAAGGTTGAATCCCGATTGTGATGCTCAGGCTTTACGTTATTTACTAGATACATTCGCAGAACACTTAGCCGCATTATCGAATCTAGGCCACCCTGTTAAACACTGGTCTTCCATTTTATTTTTATGCTCTTTGACTGACTAGACAATAGTACGCCTCTAGATTTGAACTTCAGCGTGGTAAAGAAATAAAAGACGTTGCCAATAAAGGTAGACCTTATGAAATTCTTATTGATTTTTTAAATGAAGATTGTGAATCATTAGAAACGTTAAGTCAATCTAACCAATGTAAAAAGAAAACTAATTATGCTTCGACTACTAATCCCAATCCCTTTTCTCAAAAACCAAAAAGTACTTTCCTCGTTAATACCAATCATATGACCACTTGATTTATAATTGTCCTATTTTTTTTTCAAAAACTCCTAATGAACGTTTTGAACTCATAAAAACTAATAAATGGTGTACCAATTGTTTAGGTTCAAAATATACGCAATACACTCTCTTACATAATAATGTAAACTCTCAAAATATTTCTGCCCCCTCTCAGCAAAACGCCAATGCTTCTTCTACCAACTCGAGTGCTACTCTCTCAAATAATAATAATTCTCCACAACCATCAACCTCAACTTGTCTTACAAATATTACAAATAATCGGACGGTGTTGTTAGGAACTGCAAAAATAGAAGTTCAAGATGTTCGCGGCTGTTTTCAAACAGTAAGAGCTTTGTTGGATAGCGGTAGTCAAGCTAATTTTATGACAAGTAAATGTTGTAATCGTTTAGGTGTATCTCGCTTCCCCCTATCTCTGGAAATTAAAGGTCTTGGAGAAATGTCATCGCTTGTCACCCAAGAAGTTTCATGTACATTTAAACCAAGGGGTGAACCCGAACCACTTATTACATTGCCATGTGCAGTGGTGCCAACAATTTGCGAAAAGATGCCAAACTCCGTTCTACCTCAAAACTGTTTTTCACAGTTTGCCGAGTTAAAGTTGGCTGATGAACATTTTTATATTCGTAACTCAGTAGATATCCTACTAGGTGGCGATGTTTTTGCTTATCTATTAAAAGAAGGCTCTATAAAAACTTGTATTAACGAACCAGTGGCCTTAAATACTGTATTTGGCTATGTCATAACTGGTAGAGTTCCTCTTTCACCTGCAATTCATCTTCACGCATTTTATAATATAACAGATGCCACTTTTGAATTGAATGAATCTATTAAGCGATTCTGGGAGTTAGAACGCATTCCTCACGTCATTGCCATCTCTCCTGGTGATATTCTTGCAGAAAAGATATTCATGGAAACTTTCAAAAGAAATCAAAAAGGGAGATATATCGTTTCTCTTCCTTTCTGCGATTGCCCCCTTCCTTATTTCCATGGAAGCCGGGAGATTGCTCTCCGTAGGTTATATTTCTTAGAACGTCGCCTTATTGCTAATCCCATTCTTTATGAAGAATATTGTAAATTTATGCGAGATTATGTGGAGTGTGGACACATGGAAGTCATATGTTGTCCTAAAATCTCAACTGCTTCGTATTACATTCCACATCATTGCGTACTCAGACCTGAAAGCAGCACAACTTGTTTAAGAGTAGTCTTTGACGCATCAGCCCGAGATTTCAATAATCACTCACTTAATAACTCACTGTTAGTTGGTCCGAAGCTCCAACAAGATATATTTTCTCTACTGTTAAGATTCCGCCTCCACGAGGTTGTCTTTACAGCTGATATCAAGCAAATGTATCGCCAAATATTAGTTACTGAAGATCATCAAAATTTCCAATGTATAATATGGAGATTTTCCCAATCTCATCCAGTTCAGGACTACAAACTTAAAACTGTCACATATGGTGTTTCTATTCGCCATTTTTAGCTATACGAACTCTCATACATTTAGTTTCTTAGAAAACGACATATATGTCGACGATATTCTCTCCGGCGCTCAAGATGTTAGTTCTTATCGAACTTTTACAATGCGGAAAATTCGAATTACGCATGTGGGCAAGCAATCATCCCTCTCTTTTGTCCCATCTAGATTCAACTCAAGTTTTGCTTGTTTAATTCTGGAAATGACCCTAATATTAAAATATTAGGCCTTCAGTGGCATCCCTCCCTCGATACATTTTGTTATCAGGTCGATTCACAGCAAAAAGGGTGCACAAAGAGGACTCTTTTGTCCGAGCTTGCCAAAATTTTTGATCCCCTAGGTTTCTTAGCTCCACTCACAGTTTTTATAAAGTTATTGATTCAAACCCTCTGGTTCTTGGGCCTTGACTGGGATCAACCCGCTCCTAGTGAGATTATCTCCCGCTGTAAACAGTACCAATATGAATTGCCTTCCCTTTCTAAATTTTCTTTGCCTCGACACGTAGTCAGTAAAGATATAATTTTCTGTGAATTGCACGAATACTACAAAGTACTACTCAGCTTTCTGTCTTTCTCGTTTGTGCCAAGTCAAGAGTCGCTCCACTCAAGAAAGTTACATTGCCCAGATTGGAGCTTTGTTCCGCAGTACTTCTCGCTGATTTAATCTTTGCTGTCCAAGTAATTTATAAAAATCTCGTATCTTTCTCACAAATTCGGGCTTGGACTGATTCCACTGTCGCTTTGTCCTGGATCCATTCCTCACCCCATAAATGGTCTACTTTTGTAAGTAACTGTATTGCCAGGATCCAAGAAAAGGTTGACGCTTTGGTATCACGTTCCATCTGAAGAAAACCCTGCCGATTGTGCCACTCGTGGCGTATTACCAAATACTTTTTTGCAGGATTCGAAATGGTGGGCGGGACCATCTTTTTGAAAACGTCATTCAGATGCTTGGCTTTAGCAACCCGTTAGTAAAGTACTTGCTAGTCCCGAAACCTCAGAAGAGCGAAAAAGTGCTGTGCTAGCTCAATTTGTCGAAAATAACGTATTTGTTGAATTAATCAATATATTTTCTTCCCTACTAAAAATTAATCGCATTGTCGCTTATATCCTACGCTTTCTCAAACGAAAGCCACCCATAGAACCCTTCTCAAAAGAATATTTTTCGGCTCTAGAGCTAGAAAGCGTGTTAATTAGCTTAATTAAGGTTGTACAGGGTGATCCAAACAAGATTTCCCCCTCTAACTTTTTCATTTTGAACTTAAAAGAATATTTTATACAAAAGTTGTCGAAAATTTTCTGATCATCTTAGGGCATATTTCAAAAAAAACAATTGAACATCGCGTTTTCGAGATATAGACTAAACCTATGTTTTTTTAAATGGAACACCCTGTATATTCTTTGATATTCGAAAACTACACGTTATTTTGATTCTAACGATATATATATGTCATACATTTGGCGCAACCGTTTTCACACAATTTGCACTTAAATACATCGTAATTTACTTCTGAGAAATCAAGATTGCCATAGAATTGACAATCAGTCGGCGAATTTCCTGCTGTCATGGGAAGAACAGAAGTTTGTTGATAGTGTGGACAAAACTATAGATAGTTTATCATGGTGTATAATTTATATTCGCTTGTCGAAAAGAATGATATTATAGAATGTTATATTTATTGCAACAAAAACGGAAACTATACTCGACGCGAATACCTGAGAATATTTCCTGATAGGCATATTCCTAGTAGAAAATATATTAAATTCATTTTTTATGAGAAGTTGAAAAATACCGGTACTTTAGAAAATAAGGCACAAAGGAGATATACTCGTCGTATTTTGAATGAAGAGGAAGAATTAAATGTGTTATTACATTTTGAAGAACATCCAAATGATTCGATTAGAGATGCGTCTAGAAACCTTGGTGTATCATATGGTAGTATTCAAAGAACATTAAAGAAATTTAGATACAAACCCTACCATTATTACCCGGTACAAAAACTCTACGAGGGCGATCTTCAGAAAAGGCTTAACTTTTGCGAGTTAATGATAGAAAGACAGAACCGTGAAAATCAGTTTTTCGGTAAGTGAGTGTTTATGAAAACCGTAGTTAGCCAGTGTGTGACACTGACATAAGGATATTACAGCAATATTGGATACAAGCTACAGATGGCGCCAAAAAATAAAGTGACCCAGTCATTGCCTACTAATTTTCTTTTCTTAAAATTTACAAAAAATAGCTGAACAACTTTATTTTTATTAAAATCTACTGTATTTCCGTCATATCCTTATATCAGTGTGAAACATTGGCTTACTAGGGTATCCACAAACAAGGCTGCTACTACTACTACTATTACTAATAGATACAGTGTGTCTGGTTTTTCATGTTAACACCCCTGAAAATCTAAGTAAGCTGGGGGAATTGAACGGGCCAATTTTTTTATAGATATGTCCCTGAAAGGTCATCACTTGCGAAGTATTGGTTTGGCATTGCCGCTAAAGTCTGGCCTACTGAGATTTGTTAAAGGCATCTGGCGAGTCCAGTGTGCCATGGAATTACTTCGAAACAGTTCAATGATGAAGAGGACCACTCACAGTGATGATGCGCAAAGATCCAATAAAAAATATACAAACTGTTCTTCTCTGTGCCAACTCAAAATGCCGATTTTTTTAAACTTTATAGGGTCAAAAATCGAGTATATCAAAACAAACCCATACATTATAAACAAAATAAATCTAAAAATACAGAAGCCTGCCTACTGACTAGTAATCCATATGAGTTAAGGTGGCTGGTGGCTGGTGTGCCACAACAGGAAACGCACAGAAAATGTATTGTCTTAGACAGTGACTTTGTTAAGAAAGGTCCAATAATTAAAATTATTTTTTATTTGTTGGTTCTCATTTTATAAGAAAATAAATTACTTTTGTGTTTATTAATATTTTTTCGATAATTACAGGGCATTTTGACCCGTATAAAGTTTCATAAAAATTCAACATTTTGAGATGATCCAGAGAAAAATACCCTGAATATTTTTGTATTGAATCTTTGCACACCAGTGGTCCTGTTGACCATTGAACTGTTTTGGAGTAATTCTATGACGCACTTGACTCAGATGCCCTTAAAATTCCTATTTTGCTCAACTTTGGCACCCTGCAGAATGGAATTCCCTGTGAATTTTTTGTTCAAATTTAGTATGTGGGGATTTTGGTGTGTCCTGATAAACGCTGTGGTGCCAGATTTTAAAGAAATGCATAATATGGTTTTTTGAAAAACGCACCTGGTTAAAAAATCGCAGTAGGCCAGGTTATCGCGACAATGCCATAACAATACTTCGCAAGTGATGACCTTTCAGGGATATATTTATAAAAAACTTACCCCGTTCAATTCCCCCTGCCTACTTAGATTTTCATTGGTGTTAACATGAAAAACCAGACACACTGCTAATATTACTATTTTGATAAATAATATTAACTTATTTTAGATTTACTATTTAGGACAGACGAAGCCACATTTAATACGAGTGGAATGTTTAACAGACACAACAGCCATTATTGGACCACTCAAAACCCACGGAAATACATTCCAACTCAAAGGCAAGGAAGAACGGCAGTAAATGTCTGGTGTGGTATTTTTCGTGGCCAAATAATAGGGCCAATATTTTTCGATGGTGGTTTAACCGGTGCAAAAGACTTAAATTTGCTGAGCTACGAAATTTCTGACCTGTTAACTGGTCTAAATGATAATCAAGGTATTATCTGGCAGCAAGACGGAGCTCCAGCCCACAAAACAAATGATGTGAAAAATTATTTAGACGAAAATTATGAAGAGTGGATTGGTTCGAGAGGGACAATTTTATGGCCGCCCAGGAGTCCCGATTTAACTCCTTTAGATTTTTGCTTGTGGGGCACTCTGAAGAATCGCGTATACAAAGAGAGATGTAACAATGCAGAAGAGTTAAGAGCACGTATTTCTCGGGAAATTAGATTTTTAAATGAAGAGGGAGTAATAATGAACTACAAACGCAGTCTTATCAAAAGATACACAATGTGCATAGCAAATGGTGGGGGCCACTTGGAGCACCTGCTATGATATAATAACTAATTATTTTGTCGCATTTTGTTTTGATTGTGTAAATTTGAAAACTGTGATTATAGTATAACAACTGTTCTCAATTCCATGTCAATCTTGATTTTTCAGAAGTAAATTTCGATGTATTTAAATGCAAATTGTGTGAAAACGGTTGCGCCAAATGTATGACATATATATATATCGTTGGAATCACAAAAGCGTGTAGTTTTAGAATATCAAAGAATATACAGGGTGTTCCATTTAAAAAAACATAGGTTTAGTCTATATCTCGGAAACGCGATGTTCAATTATTTTTTTTAAATTTGCCCTAAGATGACCAGAAAATTTTCTACAACTTTTGTATAAAACATTTTTTCTAAGTTGAAAAATGAAAAAGTTGGAGGGGGGAAATCTTGTTTGGATCACCCTGTATAAGCCTTTAGTTTCGAATCTGACATTTCGTTGTTAAAAAAGAAAAAGGGTTTGCCCAAATCATTGAGAAAGCTGACACCTTTTATGGATGAAGAGGGTGTTCTCAAGGTGGGCGGACGATTAATCCATTCAAAACTTTCCTTTTCACAAAAACACCCGATCTTGCTTCCTAGTTCTCATAAGTTGGTTTATTTAATTATCGAATATAAACAATCGAGTATTTTTTAATTATCGAATATAAACAATCGAGTATTCGATAATTAAATAAACCAACTTATGAGAACTAGGAAGCAAGATCGGGTGTTTTTGTGAAAAGGAAAGTTTTGAATGGATTAATCGTCCGCCCACCCTGAGAACACCCTCTTCATCCATAAAAGGTGTCAGCTTTCTCAATGATTTGGGCAAACCCTTTTTCTTTTTTAACAACGAAATGTCAGATTCGAAACTAAAGGCTTATACAGGGTGATCCAAACAAGATTTCCCCCCTCTAACTTTTTCATTTTTCAACTTAGAAAAAATGTTTTATACAAAAGTTGTAGAAAATTTTCTGGTCATCTTAGGGCAAATTTAAAAAAAATAATTGAACATCGCGTTTCCGAGATATAGACTAAACCTATGTTTTTTTAAATGGAACACCCTGTATATTCTTTGATATTCTAAAACTACACGCTTTTGTGATTCCAACGATATATATATGTCATACATTTGGCGCAACCGTTTTCACACAATTTGCATTTAAATACATCGAAATTTACTTCTGAAAAATCAAGATTGACATGGAATTGAGAACAGTTGTTATACTATAATCACAGTTTTCAAATTTACACAATCAAAACAAAATGCGACAAAATAATTAGTTATTATATCATAGCAGGTGCTCCAAGTGGCCCCCACCATTTGCTATGCACATTGTGTATCTTTTGATAAGACTGCGTTTGTAGTTCATTATTACTCCCTCTTCATTTAAAAATCTAATTTCCCGAGAAATACGTGCTCTTAACTCTTCTGCATTGTTACATCTCTCTTTGTATACGCGATTCTTCAGAGTGCCCCACAAGCAAAAATCTAAAGGAGTTAAATCGGGACTCCTGGGCGGCCATAAAATTGTCCCTCTCGAACCAATCCACTCTTCATAATTTTCGTCTAAATAATTTTTCACATCATTTGTTTTGTGGGCTGGAGCTCCGTCTTGCTGCCAGATAATACCTTGATTATCATTTAGACCAGTTAACAGGTCAGAAATTTCGTAGCTCAGCAAATTTAAGTCTTTTGCACCGGTTAAACCACCATCGAAAAATATTGGCCCTATTATTTGGCCACGAAAAATACCACACCAGACATTTACTGCCGTTCTTCCTTGCCTTTGAGTTGGAATGTATTTCCGTGGGTTTTGAGTGGTCCAATAATGGCTGTTGTGTCTGTTAAACATTCCACTCGTATTAAATGTGGCTTCGTCTGTCCTAAATAGTAAATCTAAAATAAGTTAATATTATTTATCAAAATAGTAATATTAGCAGTGTGTCTGGTTTTTCATGTTAACACCAATGAAAATCTAAGTAGGCAGGGGGAATTGAACGGGGTAAGTTTTTTATAAATATATCCCTGAAAGGTCATCACTTGCGAAGTATTGTTATGGCATTGTCGCGATAACCTGGCCTACTGCGATTTTTTAACCAGGTGCGTTTTTCAAAAAACCATATTATGCATTTCTTTAAAATCTGGCACCACAGCGTTTATCAGGACACACCAAAATCCCCACATACTAAATTTGAACAAAAAATTCACAGGGAATTCCATTCTGCAGGGTGCCAAAGTTGAGCAAAATAGGAATTTTAAGGGCATCTGAGTCAAGTGCGTCATAGAATTACTCCAAAACAGTTCAATGGTCAACAGGACCACTGGTGTGCAAAGATTCAATACAAAAATATTCAGGGCATTTTTCTCTGGATCATCTTAAAATGTTGAATTTTTATGAAACTTTATACGGGTCAAAATGCTGTAATTATCGAAAAAATATTAATAAACACAAAAGTAATTTATTTTCTTATAAAATGAGAACCAACAAATAAAAAATAATTTTAATTATTGGACCTTTCTTAACAAAGTCACTGTCTAAGACAATACATTTTCTGTGCGTTTCCTGTTGTGGCACACCAGCCACCAGCCACCTTAACTCATATGGATTACTAGTCAGTAGGCAGGCTTCTGTATTTTTAGATTTATTTTGTTTATAATGTATGGGTTTGTTTTGATATACTCGATTTTTGACCCTATAAAGTTTAAAAAAATCGGCATTTTGAGTTGGCACAGAGAAGAACAGTTTGTATATTTTTTATTGGATCTTTGCGTATCATCACTGTGAGTGGTCCTCTTCATCATTGAACTGTTTCGAAGTAATTCCATGGCACACTGGACTCGCCAGATGCCTTTAACAAATCTCAGTAGGCCAGACTTTAGCGGCAATGCCAAACCAATACTTCGCAAATGATGACCTTTCAGGGACATATCTATAAAAAAATTGGCCCGTTCAATTCCCCCAGCTTAGTTAGATTTTCAGGGGTGTTAACATGAAAAACCAGACACACTGTATCTATTAGTAATAGTAGTAGTAGTAGCAGCCTTGTTTGTGGATACCCTAGTAAGCCAATGTTTCACACTGATATAAGGATATGACGGAAATACAGTAGATTTTAATAAAAATAAAGTTGTTCAGCTATTTTTTGTAAATTTTAAGATAAGAAAATTAGTAGGCAATGACTGGGTCACTTTATTTTTTGGCGCCATCTGTAGCTTGTATCCAATATTGCTGTAATATCCTTATGTCAGTGTCACACACTGGCTAACTACGGTTTTCATAAACACTCACTTACCGAAAAACTGATTTTCACGGTTCTGTCTTTCTATCATTAACTCGCAAAAGTTAAGCCTTTTCTGAAGATCGCCCTCGTAGAGTTTTTGTACCGGGTAATAATGGTAGGGTTTGTATCTAAATTTCTTTAATGTTCTTTGAATACTACCATATGATACACCAAGGTTTCTAGACGCATCTCTAATCGAATCATTTGGATGTTCTTCAAAATGTAATAACACATTTAATTCTTCCTCTTCATTCAAAATACGACGAGTATATCTCCTTTGTGCCTTATTTTCTAAAGTACCGGTATTTTTCAACTTCTCATAAAAAATGAATTTAATATATTTTCTACTAGGAATATGCCTATCAGGAAATATTCTCAGGTATTCGCGTCGAGTATAGTTTCCGTTTTTGTTGCAATAAATATAACATTCTATAATATCATTCTTTTCGACAAGCGAATATAAATTATACACCATGATAAACTATCTATAGTTTTGTCCACACTATCAACAAACTTCTGTTCTTCCCATGACAGCAGGAAATTCGCCGACTGATTGTCAATTCTATGGCAATCTTGATTTCTCAGAAGTAAATTACGATGTATTTAAGTGCAAATTGTGTGAAAACGGTTGCGCCAAATGTATGACATATATATATCGTTAGAATCAAAATAACGTGTAGTTTTCGAATATCAAAGAATATACAGGGTGTTCCATTTAAAAAAACATAGGTTTAGTCTATATCTCGAAAACGCGATGTTCAATTGTTTTTTTGAAATATGCCCTAAGATGATCAGAAAATTTTCGACAACTTTTGTATAAAATATTCTTTTAAGTTCAAAATGAAAAAGTTAGAGGGGGAAATCTTGTTTGGATCACCCTGTACAACCTTAATTAAGCTAATTAACACGCTTTCTAGCTCTAGAGCCGAAAAATATTCTTTTGAGAAGGGTTCTATGGGTGGCTTTCGTTTGAGAAAGCGTAGGATATAAGCGACAATGCGATTAATTTTTAGTAGGGAAGAAAATATATTGATTAATTCAACAAATACGTTATTTTCGACAAATTGAGCTAGCACAGCACTTTTTCGCTCTTCTGAGGTTTCGGGACTAGCAAGTACTTTACTAACGGGTTGCTAAAGCCAAGCATCTGAATGACGTTTTCAAAAAGATGGTCCCGCCCACCATTTCGAATCCTGCAAAAAAGTATTTGGTAATACGCCACGAGTGGCACAATCGGCAGGGTTTTCTTCAGATGGAACGTGATACCAAAGCGTCAACCTTTTCTTGGATCCTGGCAATACAGTTACTTACAAAAGTAGACCATTTATGGGGTGAGGAATGGATCCAGGACAAAGCGACAGTGGAATCAGTCCAAGCCCGAATTTGTGAGAAAGATACGAGATTTTTATAAATTACTTGGACAGCAAAGATTAAATCAGCGAGAAGTACTGCGGAACAAAGCTCCAATCTGGGCAATGTAACTTTCTTGAGTGGAGCGACTCTTGACTTGGCACAAACGAGAAAGACAGAAAGCTGAGTAGTACTTTGTAGTATTCGTGCAATTCACAGAAAATTATATCTTTACTGACTACGTGTCGAGGCAAAGAAAATTTAGAAAGGGAAGGCAATTCATATTGGTACTGTTTACAGCGGGAGATAATCTCACTAGGAGCGGGTTGATCCCAGTCAAGGCCCAAGAACCAGAGGGTTTGAATCAATAACTTTATAAAAACTGTGAGTGGAGCTAAGAAACCTAGGGGATCAAAAATTTTGGCAAGCTCGGACAAAAGAGTCCTCTTTGTGCACCCTTTTTGCTGTGAATCGACCTGATAACAAAATGTATCGAGGGAGGGATGCCACTGAAGGCCTAATATTTTAATATTAGGGTCATTTCCAGAATTAAACAAGCAAAACTTGAGTTGAATCTAGATGGGACAAAAGAGAGGGATGATTGCTTGCCCACATGCGTAATTCGAATTTTCCGCATTGTAAAAGTTCGATAAGAACTAACATCTTGAGCGCCGGAGAGAATATCGTCGACATATATGTCGTTTTCTAAGAAACTAAATGTATGAGAGTTCGTATAGCTAAAAATGGCGAATAGAAACACCATATGTGACAGTTTTAAGTTTGTAGTCCTGAACTGGATGAGATTGGGAAAATCTCCATATTATACATTGGAAATTTTGATGATCTTCAGTAACTAATATTTGGCGATACATTTGCTTGATATCAGCTGTAAAGACAACCTCGTGGAGGCGGAATCTTAACAGTAGAGAAAATATATCTTGTTGGAGCTTCGGACCAACTAACAGTGAGTTATTAAGTGAGTGATTATTGAAATCTCGGGCTGATGCGTCAAAGACTACTCTTAAACAAGTTGTGCTGCTTTCAGGTCTGAGTACGCAATGATGTGGAATGTAATACGAAGCAGTTGAGATTTTAGGACAACATATGACTTCCATGTGTCCACACTCCACATAATCTCGCATAAATTTACAATATTCTTCATAAAGAATGGGATTAGCAATAAGGCGACGTTCTAAGAAATATAACCTACGGAGAGCAATCTCCCGGCTTCCATGGAAATAAGGAAGGGGGCAATCGCAGAAAGGAAGAGAAACGATATATCTCCCTTTTTGATTTCTTTTGAAAGTTTCCATGAATATCTTTTCTGCAAGAATATCACCAGGAGAGATGGCAATGACGTGAGGAATGCGTTCTAACTCCCAGAATCGCTTAATAGATTCATTCAATTCAAAAGTGGCATCTGTTATATTATAAAATGCGTGAAGATGAATTGCAGGTGAAAGAGGAACTCTACCAGTTATGACATAGCCAAATACAGTATTTAAGGCCACTGGTTCGTTAATACAAGTTTTTATAGAGCCTTCTTTTAATAGATAAGCAAAAACATCGCCACCTAGTAGGATATCTACTGAGTTACGAATATAAAAATGTTCATCAGCCAACTTTAACTCGGCAAACTGTGAAAAACAGTTTTGAGGTAGAACGGAGTTTGGCATCTTTTCGCAAATTGTTGGCACCACTGCACATGGCAATGTAATAAGTGGTTCGAGTTCACCCCTTGGTTTAAATGTACATGAAACTTCTTGGGTGACAAGCGATGACATTTCTCCAAGACCTTTAATTTCCAGAGATAGGGGGAAGCGAGATACACCTAAACGATTACAACATTTACTTGTCATAAAATTAGCTTGACTACCGCTATCCAACAAAGCTCTTACTGTTTGAAAACAGCCGCGAACATCTTGAACTTCTATTTTTGCAGTTCCTAACAACACCGTCCGATTATTTGTAATATTTGTAAGACAAGTTGAGGTTGATGGTTGTGGAGAATTATTATTATTTGAGAGAGTAGCACTCGAGTTGGTAGAAGAAGCATTGGCGTTTTGCTGAGAGGGGGCAGAAATATTTTGAGAGTTTACATTATTATGTAAGAGAGTGTATTGCGTATATTTTGAACCTAAACAATTGGTACACCATTTATTAGTTTTTATGAGTTCAAAACGTTCATTGGGAGTTTTTGCCAAAAAAATAGGACAATTATAAATTAAGTGGCCATATGATTGGTATTTACGAGGAAAGTACTTTTTGTTTTTTTGAGAAAAGGGATTGGGATTAGTAGTCGAAGCATAATTAGTTTTCTTTTTATATTGGTTAGATTGACTTAACGTTTCTAATGATTCACAATCTTCATTTAAAAAATCAATAAGAATTTCATAAGGTCTACCTTTATTGGCAACGTTATTTCTTTACCACGCTGAAGTTCAAATCTAGAGGCGTACTATTGTCTAGTCAGTCAAAGAGCATAAAAATAAAATGGAAGACCAGTGTTTAACAGGGTGGCCTAGATTCGATAATGCGGCTAAGTGTTCTGCGAATGTATCTAGTAAATAACGTAAAGCCTGAGCATCACAATCGGGATTCAACCTTTTAGATTTTTCAATTTCTCTCTAATGAGCAATAGAAATAAGCCAACAGTTTTCATATTTTGAGATGAGTGCATCATAAGCAATTAAGTAATTTTCTTCTGTAATGGAATTATGAGTTGCTAATTTAAGTGGTGGACCTTCTAGAAAGCTTATTAAATATGTAAATTTTTGAACATTGGACAAATTATTAGTATTACGCACTGAGGTATTAAATAAGTCGAGAAATGTTTTCCATTTATGAATAGAGCCATCAAATTTAGGGATTTCCAGTTTCGGTAATTTAACTTGACAATGATATTTAGGTTCCACATGTTTGATCAGGGCCGTATATAAGGGGGGGGTTTAGGGGGTTCAAACCCCCCCCCCCATGATGGTATATATAAAATTAATTAACACGCTCGGCGCCCGCCAAAATGGAAAAATTAATAATCGTTCTGGCCGATTGTACTGCTTGGATGATTGCAACATGTAACCGTTGATTCCATCGACGATGTAACATGCCATCAAGGTCAAGCGTTTGCGTTTGGCAATATACAGGGTGAGTTTTTTTTTGATAATGACTATGAGGATCTCGGAAACTAGCAGAGCTAGAATAAAGGTTAAATGGGAAAAGAATTGCGGTTTTGAATGTAATGCCCCTTTTGGATTTTTAAATTGTAGATAATTTTGGGCTTAATAAGATATATCCTATCCAATTTTTTATGTTGTTTGTGATTTTTGAGATATGACATAAACTTGAGTTTTAAAAAAAATGTAAATCATAGTTGGCTGTGGCCTTATCAAATCGGCCATTTTTTGAGCTTTCCAAAGATATAATACTCGGCATAGTTATTATAAAAATAAAAGAGCTATGGCTAATTTTCTGATTTTCACATAGAAAACCATGGAATATTTTCATAATTACGTTCTATTTTATAATTAGACATACCTACTTCAAACTTTCAAATATTTTATTTTTACTGGTAACAACATGTAACAAAATAAAACAAAAAATATCATGATGGAGGTCCACCACATAATTATTTGCCCGTAAGAAATTACCTAGATCAGCTCTATCAAAATTTGGATTGGGAGAAATAGACCTATTTCCTGGCCGTCCCAATCCCCCGATTTGTCTGTTTTGGATTTCTTTTTGTGGGGAACAGTACAAAATAAAGTATAAGACAATTGTTGAATTAAGAGCATTTTAGAAGCAATTGCCAGTATTGACAGGCGCTCTCCAAGAAAGGCGACAAATTCAGTTTTAAAAAGATGCAATATTTGCATAAATAATGGTGAATTGTTTGAACACATTTTTTATTTTAAAAGGTGACCTTTTAAAATAATAATAATTTGTGGTTAACAACAACAAAAGAGAATATTGGCTACACAATTATTGCTAATAAACTACATACTTTTTCACTGAATTCAAAACGAAAACGAAGTATTCAAGAAAAGTTATAGGTATCAGCTGATCTTATAAGTGGCTTAATATATTTATTTTTCGATTAGTTTTTCAGTTTTTGTTGAACTCTTTAGATTGCGATTTTCATATTTTAAGGTATAAAATATTCTTTATCTAACAAATAAATTAATTACATAATATATCGTACTTTAGGAAAGTGTGCACATGTATGAATGAAAATATTTTGCTCATATCGTTAAAAAACAAAATTCCTTCGCTACCCGAAACGTCGAAAAAACGACAAAAATATATTTCATATATATAATACTCTTTGAGTATTTAAATACCTACATAAGTATATCATAATAATATAATAATAATACACCTAACTACCTATAATATTTTCTCAATATTTAGGTACTTAAAACTCTTGAAAGGTGCAAAACAAAAATCTGGTCTCTCTCTGTGTAACGGAATTTTAATTTGAACATAAACACTATTTAGTTTATTAAATACGTTTCGTGCTAAAACCGGATTGGTCGAGAGCGGACGGATGACGTAAGTCCTACCGGCCACCAGCCGGGAGGGTCCCATTTTTAGAGACGAGTTTGCCAAATTTTCGACATTTTCGGTATTTATCTAGCTCAATTTTTGCCATCGGTGATTTATTTCAGTGGTTTTGTATTTTTATATTGGGGATTGACTTGGTGTGACTAAGATTTTTGGGTTTTTTTGTTTTTCTATGTTCACGGCATCGTGAGGCAATGACGCTTGCACGAGGCCCTTCCTTTTGGGCTGCGTAGCTGATGAATCGCGGGACACGGCGAGCGGGTGGTGGCTGTTTCTCCTGGAAAACCCCACAGGTGAGTAATTTCTTTTGATTTTTGCTTAGTTCAGCGACTTTACTACTCACGTGTGGCATTTGTCTGCACTGTCTTTCTTTGAATACCCACCATCTTGCGGTTGTTATCTTATCGACTATTTTCAAGTTTTGGTCACGTTAATCACATTTATTTTTCGGGTTAGGTCTCGATTCTGTGGTACCGGGCCACTCAAATAAATCTGACACCGATAAATTCACTTTCTTAAATTCTGTATTTACCGTTCAAGTCTCAAATAAAATTTTTCGCTTTAAATTTGATTTAAAAATTTCATAAATTTCAAGAATCCGGGCTGGAGCATTCTCAAATTTTTTTCTTTTAATTAAATATTAATCACTTTACTATTCCGGTCAGTTGATTTATATTGTCTAAAATTTAAAAAACTATGCATAGTTTCCAATAGTTTAGTATAATTCTAAACATTTAATTTTCATCATTATTTGTCAATATTACATAACTTTGGTATCATAATTCAATTTTAAATATTAATCGTAACATAGTGGTTTATAATTTTTTGTAAAAAGCTTAGACCTTGTCTAATGCTACTTTCTTTCTGATCTGTTCACGCTTGCAACACCATCTCGGAGGACGCTACGACGACAGCCTTCTGACGACGAACAACGTAGCGGAAGTTGCGTAGGCATAAGGTGTGGATTCCTGGTCAGCTCTACTTCGGCGAAAAACCCCTTAGATTTGCTAGCCACAACAACAGCAGCGCCTACACGAGCCGACAAGGACCGGAGGAAGCCCTAGCCTCGCCCCGCACTACAACAAGCTTCGTTTGAGCGCAAGCAACTGAAGACGCAGTTCGAACTTAAGAATCAAAGCTTAAAGGACCTACGTATAATGCTGAACAGTCAGAGCTCGAGTCAGAGTTTATTTGTAAAGCCTATTTGACCTTTTTATTTGTTCTCAAACCAATTTTTAACTAAAATTTAACTTTCAATTTTTAACTAAATTTCCTAGTTTATTATATTTAAATAGTCGCTCAATTCTAACTTCATACTAAAGTAGATTTATTTTTTTATAATTGTCCATTAAAATTAATTAATTAATAACTGTAACATCTCAACTATTGTGATCAATAAATTATATATTTTACTGAGGTAACAAGGTTTTATTGAACAGACCCAACTATAGCAGACCTCGGTTTGTTATACAAATTGGCGTGCCCCAACGTGTGGCCTGGTTTTCTCGTCTGTTCAATTGTTTCTTTTTACCCTTTCATTACTTGTAAAACTGACTGATTTAGCAAATTAACTTTTGAAATTTAAGTTGAGAACTGCTTTAGTGCTAGATTGAAGTTTTGCATTTTCGAATTTTCTTTTTATTTTTTATTTAAATTTTGTCTGGGTATTTGGCCGATAGAGATGGAGCCAAATCACTTAAAAGATTCTGAACTGGCTTATGAATTAAAAGTTCGTGGCGCAGATGGTTGGACGCAATACGAAATTTTTTCTCAAAATATATTGTACCTATATTAAGGGCCGCGGTGGCGTCGCTCGTACCGGCGCTGGCTTTTTAGGCTGCATGTTTTTCTGCCTTCGATCGACCTTGGTTCGAGGCAGGCACATGCACATGTCTTTAAAGAAAAACACCGCTATGGCCAAGAGCGCTGGACAAATGTGGATTCACGGTATTGCTCCTAAATAGCTTTATCCGTGTGATTTACTAATTGTCCTACACTCACTGGGATTACTACGGTTTTCTAAGGTTTTCCGTAGTACTTGAGCGAATGCTATCCAAATGGCAACGAAGACAAAATAATAGTAATTGCCCCCCTCCCCCGCACAAGCATGTGGTTGCTTCTGGGGTACTCCTAGTTTAGAGTATTGTGAGGGTGAGAATTATTATTATTATCTCGACTTAGCCAAAAGGCATTCGCACTCCCTCTACGGGGAACATTCACTCAGATCCCGGGTATCCCGGATACCAAAGGATCTGGCTCGGACGAGACCATTGCCATGTTATCGGGCCCTAGGTGACACCGATGTTGTTGGATGATCCTGCATTCCCCATGAATTTCCTGACGGTTCGGGCTGTCGCAAGTAGTACCGCTTTCTGCATGGACCTGTAAAGACTATCAGTTAGACCCAGCTCCTTGATGTTTCTCAGCAAACTTTTTGGTATAACACCAGTTGTTGACATGATGATTGGAATCGTCTGGACGTTCTCCATTTCCCATTGCCTTCTAATTCGTTCTTCTAAATCTCTGTACTTCGCGATCTTCTCGACTTGCTTCACACGCAGGTTGTTGTTGTTCGGGATGGCCACATCAATCAGAGTTGTCTGCCTAGAAATTTTATCAACTATTATAAGGTCCGGTCTATGGGCAACTCGTTGATCTGTCAGAACTGTACGATCCCAGTACATCTTGTAGTTGCTGGTCTCAAGAACAGGCTCAGGTGTGTAGTTGTAATATGGGACCCTCTCTGCCTGCACAAGCAGCAGCTTTTCCGCCAGTTCCTGGTGCAAGATCTTGGCAACCGAATCGTGTCGTTCCTTATATTCCGTTGATGCGAACATCTGACATCCTCCTGTTATGTGCTGGATTGTTTCTGAAGTTGGGCACCCGTATCTGCATCTGTCATCCACTACCGATGCATCTCCCATAATGAATTTTAGGTAGTTGCGAGTTGGTATAACCTGATCTTGTATGGCCAGTAGGAAGCCTTCCGTCTCGGGGAACATTCGTCCCGAGGTCAGCCAATAGTTCGACGCTAACTTGTCGACATGTTCCTGGTTAACCTCGTTAGGATGCCTCCCGTGCAGCGGCTTCCCCAACCACCTCTGTAATTTATCGTTGTCGGTTCGGTGGTGATTTTGACGCTCGTGTTCCGTCAGACGTAGCGGTGTTGAGACGTCTGCTCCGCATATAGCCCTATGTAGTGTGGAGCTGTTGGCCTGCCTGTAGAAATAATTACGCAGCTTTAATATTTGTTGGTCCAATTGCTTGCTGAGATCTGCCAATCCTCTTCCTCCTAGTTGACGTGGCAGAGTTGTTCTTTCTACGGCGCTACGGGGATGATGTTTATGAGCTTTTCTCAGTAGTGTCCTAACTTTTCGTTGCAGGTTGTTGATGTCCGTGTTGGTCCAATTCACTATTCCGAACGAATAGCTGAGTACAGAGCACGCATACGTGTTCAGGGCCTTAAACAAATTCCTGCTGTTAAGATCAGTTCGCACTACTTGTCTTACTCTCTTGATGAATTCATTCGTTAAATCAGTCTTCGTTGTTCGATGGTCTATCCTTTGAGCTTGTTTCATCCCGAGATACTTGTATGTATCTCCCTTGCTCATTGCTTCGATCTCCTGGCCGTCCTGCATCTCGTGTGCGCTTTGTTCGAGCTTTCCCCGGATGATATTAAGGGTGCGGCACTTGTCCAGTCCAAACAGCATTCTGATGTCCCTGGAGAACTCCTCTACAATTTTAAGCATTTGCGTTAGTTGGTTTTTGGTTGCTGCGATCAGTTTTAAATCATCCATATATAATAGGTGATTCAACTTGATCGCTTCTGCGTTGTTGCTTTTGATAGCGAAGCCATATTTTGTAGAGTTCAACCGATGTGATAGAGGGTTCATCGCCATGCAGAACCACAGTGGACTGAGTGAATCTCCTTGGAAAATCCCTCTTCGGATGTTGATTGTGTCGGTCTCGATGTTACTGTCTGCGGTTCTGAGTTGTATCTTAGTGCGCCAGGTTGTCATAACGTGTTCTAAAAAGGAAACTGTATGATGATCTATTTTATACAGCTTTAAGATACCTGTGAGCCAGTCGTGAGGTACGGAATCAAATGCTTTTTTGTAGTCCACATAAGCCATGTGGAGGTTTCGTTGCTTGGAATGAGCCTGGTTGCAGATGACAGAGTCTATGATGAGTTGCTCGTTGCATCCCATTGCGCCCTTCGAGCAGCCCTTCTGCTGCATTGCAATGATGTTGTTCCGCTCGCAGTGAGCATATATTCGCTGCGTAAGGCAAGATGTGATTATCTTGTACAGCGTAGGCAAGCAGGTTATTGGGCGGTACTTGGCAGGGTTATCCGTATTCCGCTGGTCTTTTGGTAACAGGTAGGTTGCACCCTGTGTAAGAAACAATGGCATTTTCAGAGGATCGAGCAAGACTTCATTAATTAAGGTAGTTATCTGTTCATGCGTGCACCACAACTTCTTAATCCAATAATTTTGGAGATGATCTGGACCTGGTGCCTTCCAGTTGTGGGAATTCTTGATGACATCGGAGACCTCAGCGGTTGTGAATTGCTCGTGTTGCATCTGGCTATAGTTCCGGCCCATCTCGCGTTCTTCGCTGATCCAACTTGCACTGACATTGTATGGACCTGGTGTGGCAAGTTGATTTCTCCAGAAACCGTCGACCTGTTCTCTGCTAGGGTAACTCGCATTTGTGGCATCGGGGCTAGAATTCAAAGCACGGTAGAAACCCTTTTCTGATCTTTCAAAGAGTTTGTTGTCTCGTTTCCTGTTGTTACTAGCCTTGTATCTCCTCAGACGCCCTGCGAAAACAGAAAGTTTTTGTTTTAATGTGTCAAGACATTGTTGAGCAGTGATGTTCGCGGGGTCATGCCGAGAATGCATTTGGGTGCGGCTCATTATTGCCTGCACCGCCCTCTGGATCCTTCTAGTTCTAACTCCTCTGATATATTCCGTCACTTGTCCTATGTCTTTACGGAGACTCTTGATCTTCCGATTTAGTCGCATTTCCCATTGAGCCATTCGTGGTTCTGGTCTTGCACGATTCAACTCTTGGGCCGTTCGGATCTTGGCACCCATTACAGTGGTGACTGCCGTTGCGGCACAGTAGATTAACATGTGCATACGTTCTAATGTTGGTGTCACTGAAACATAGTTTGGTAAAATTCGTGTGTTCATAAGATCGAGCACGATCGCAAGTTTCCTGGAAGAATTTAATCTTGGTAGCGGTGGCCTGCTCAGTGGGTCTGTGCCTTCGTATCGCAATACTGCCTGTCTCATATGTGCGTTTAAGCCTTCAAAATGTTCTTCGTTAACCGATTCCAGACTCTCGGTTGTTGGTTCTACCGTTTCGGCTTCTAGTTGTTGTCCAGGCGCTCGAAGTTCCCCATTGTTGTTGTTGTCATCTATGGCTATGTGTTCGCCGTGGATCTCTAGCTCAACTTCCCGTTTGATAGCGTTAAGTCGCGTTTCTGGAATTCGGTTATTTCTTAGAATAGTTCGATACTGATCTGACACTCTTTGTTCAGACACTTGCATGTGTGGAAACTCCCTGCAGAACTCGGCATGCAGTTGTTGTCGGTAGCCGATCATCTCTAGTCCTAAGTTTGTCACCCTGTAAAAAATACGCATAATCGATTCATTCATGGACACAGTCCATTTCATGCGTCGTCGTTGTAATCCCGCCTCTGTGAACGCTGGCTGAAGTTCCCGCGCAGCACCTTCGGTGGGTGGAACCCTAGTTCTCGTTTGGCTCCCATGTTGTAGATGTTCGTGTTGTTGTTGGGCTGTAGCTGTTTGTGCAACAGGGGCCCGCCTCATCAGCGCCCTGTCTATTATTATTATTATTATTATTATTATTATTACCTGTCAACCAGACAAAAAATATTTTGCATATCAATCCGTTGTTTATGAAAATGCCTAATGATAATAGATGCTATCTACCTGTAACTATCTTTAATGACACTTTGGTAGCTCTGACTGACGGAGGTTCTAATGTTTCTATTCTAGGCTCCATTGCCCTTCCTTTTCTAGAAAAATACTCTGTTCCTGTAATGTCTGATAGTTCGACAACGGTTGTGCTTCCTGATGGAAGAATATCTAAAATGGTTGGTTTTGTTTATCTCCCCATTACATTGCACAGTAGAACAAGGACTATTAAAGTGTTCGTAGCACCTTTTATTCTAGTTGATCTAATTTTGGGCATGGACTTTTTAAAATTGTTTGGACTAAATGTAAATTATGGTGAATCCTCGTACAAAATAATGGATGAAAATCATCTTTGCGTAGTATCGGCCATTCATTCTTTTTCTGATTTATCGACTACTGAACAAAATATCTTACAGGTCATAATAAATTTATTTAAAACCCTTTCGCTGCTCCTGACAAGTTTATTCGCCGTCCGATTTACTGCTCCTGACGGCTATATTCGCAAAGGCAAAATAAATAGGAGGGCGAATGATTTTGAACTGTAGAGTTTCGTGGTACATTAGAGTAACAACTATGGACAGTACAATTCTTTGATTCACAATATTTAGTGTAATATATAATATATTATATACGGCGCCTGCCGCCGCTGCCTGTTTACTCTGTCCCTTGCCGAGGCCCCCACTCCCCACACGCCGTATCGAACCAATAATATATAGTATTTCAGAATTTCAGTCGTTGAGGACCTCAACTTGAGGCATCGCGTGCGCGACAATACCGGGCAGTAGCAAAATATGTCGCGTAACAAAAAGCTAACCGACAAAGAACTGGAAGAAATAGTGGCAAATTTTGAATTTAGCAATTGTATTTTATTTATTTATTTTTGTTTTATATTGAATTTAGTTTCGAATAGCAATTGTATTTTATTTATTTATTTTTGTTTTATATTGAATTTAGTTTCGAATAGCAATAGTGTATTATTTATTTATTTATTTTTGTTTTATTTTGTAATACATGCCAGATTTACAGTTATTTCTGTTTTATTTGGAATTGAATTTATTAAAAACATATGTTCATTATTTTTTAAGACATGTTTTCCAAATAAGTTTGGCTAACACTGCTCCTGACGAATATACTCGCAAGAGCCTAATAAATGCCGTTCCTGGCGGTCGGCCCCGGAACGGCTACGCGCAGCGAAAGTGTTAAAAGGGTATTAGTTCAAAGGATAAGCTTGGATTAACTTCCCGTATCTCTCATAATATCGACACTGGCGACGCCAAACCTTTTAAACAACGACAATATCCGCTTTCTCCAGCAATGCAGCAGCATTTAAACAAAGAAATCCATGAAATGCTACGCCTGGGAATAATTGAACCATCCCAATCCCCATGGTCAAGTCCATTGTCCATAGAGTCTGTTTTGATGGTCGTCGACTTAACCAAATATCTGTTAAGGATTCTAATCCTCTTCCTCTCATAGATTCAATTTTAAATAGACTACGAGATGCAAAATTTTTAACATCTATCGATTTAAAGCAAGCTTTTTCCAAATACCCTTAGATACATCTTCTCGTCCAAAAACCGCTGTTCACGGTAGGGGTAGTTTCCAGTTCAGGGTTATGCCCTTTGGATTGGCTAATGCTCCACAGACAATGCGGAGATTGATGGACAGAATCATTGACCCTAGTCTTGAGCCATATGCCTTCGTTTATTTAGATGACATCATAATAGCAACACTAACGTTTGACAAGCATATAGAAATTCTGACAAAACTTTTGACCGCCTAAGATTGGCAAATTTAACCGTAAATATTGATAAATGTGAGTTTGGTAGATCTTCTTTGAAGTACCTAGGTCTTGTTGTGGATAAGTACGGATTAAGAACTGATTCAGAAAAAGTAGACGCAGTAAATAATTTTCCAACTCCTAAAACAAGTATCGATATTAAGAGATTGATTGGTTTGATTAGTTACTACCGTAGATTTATTAAAGACTTCAGTACTTTATCATCACCAATAACCGAATTATTACATGCTAAGAAAAAAGTCAGCCTAGCAAGTGGACTCCTGCGGCTGAGCAAGCTTTCATAGAAATTAAAAAACGACTTACGACCAGTCCTGTGTTAGCTGCTCCTTGTTTTGACAATTTTTTTTATATCCAAACAGATGCTGGTAATACCGGCTGTGTTATATCAAAAAATTGATGGTGAAGAACGACCTATTGCATTTGCGAGTAAAACTTGTAACGGAAATTTATGCTAATCTCCGTTACCACGATTTTTAATTTTGGCTCGTCCAATATACGGCGAGATATTTATTGAAGGCTAAATAAAAATCTCCGCACCACTATGCAACCATGTATACGCGAAAAGTGTTGTACTGTAATTTTGCGAATTTGGCTTAATTTATTGATATACAGGTACGTTATTGCTTATTATTTTAAAATAACATTAAATTAATCTTAACAGTTTCAACCATACTTATTTATTGACCAAAAGGTATGTAACAGACCAACAGATTTTAAACCATACAGAATCGGTGAGGAAGAAGAGCGCCTGGGTTGACAGAAGTATAACCTAACCTTTGTGTTTTATACCGGAACCCATCAGTTCGCGGTTTATTTTTTAAAGTTGTTCACCATAACTTTTTGAGAGAACAATTCCATCATGTTCTAGCAACGCGGAAGTCGTCACTGACGTCTGAAGGTTATAAATAAGGCTGACAGGGAATTTCGGGGCTTTTTCCTCTCTGTTCTTCAAGCGACTAGTTTCGGTAATCGGTGAGATTGTGCACTCTGATATTGTTTTATTTTTCGAATCATCTTTGATCATCGTGCCCAGTCTTCACCATTTTTGAGCGGTTTAGTGTGAAAATCTTCTTTGGCGATATAATTGATCGTGCTGTGCTAATATTTTTGGTATTATTTTCATGTAACCACCATCGAGGTTCGTTGGGTTGGTTTACGGCGTGCCTTGCCATCTTGAGCGATTGGTGACGGAGGAACAAGGGTTTAACGAGCAGTTGGGGTCCCTGCTACGGCAACATAGGAATCTGGGTGAGTATTTTTTAAATATTTCTTAGAAATTTTGGCTTAGCCACCTTTATGAAAATATCTCACCACCCAGATTCGCTGTTTCTTTGTGGACCCACAGCTGTCTTATAACCCTATTCCGTTAGATAATTTTGTTGTGATATATAGCACAACCTATTAAGTCATAGCACACGGTGTTTGTTTTCTCGTTACTTACGAGTTATTTAATTTTGCACTTTAGGAGTGTCCTTTCACACTAGATCAGCTGTTAGTAGGTATCGTAACTGGTCGGTTGCTTATTACTTAAATCGTTCTCCTTATATATATATTTTTTTGGAACAGAGAGAAGCCGAAGGTTTTCTTTCTTGTAAAATTTAATTTAACTGTCAGGGAAATCAATAACCTTTTTCAATCATTTATCGAGTCATTTGTATTCACTTATTGAAAATTATTTGAGCTATCATTTACTGTGCACAGATTTGTCATCACTTCGTAAATTTAACATTAATTTAACTTTAATATCTTCACATTGTAAAAGCGCAGGATTTACTTGTTGCGTGCTGGAACGTACGCTGTTTCGATTTTTACCCTTTCATGTAACACACCGAGGGACAAGAGGACTAAGGGAACAACCTCAACTACCCTTGCCACAAGTGGTGATACTCCGTCGACGACCAGGCTTGTTCATCTGTCTCAGCACACCCAGGTTTCCGGCTCAAAGATCACGACCTTGCTTTTCCGAGAGCTAGCTGCGGAAGCTGTCTACCTTGAGGAGCCTGGATTCCCGGTGGCTGACCAGTCACCATAGCCAACACTAATTGAGGTATCCCTATCGACCGTGATCGTCCAAAGTTACAAGACTCTTTTACTTCGAAACAGCATTTCATTGTATTAAATGAATGTTCTCTCTAAATTTAACATAACTTTTTTATCAATTTAGTCTAATTGTAAAAGCTTAAATAATTATTGACAGCTGTACTTCTCCATCTCAGTTCCCAACAGAATATTAAAATTTGTAAAAAATTATTGTCTGTTTTATTTGACTTCCTCCTGTTAGGCTCAGTCTTTAAAGGCCCATTTTTCTTAACAAATTGATATAAATAAAAAGTATACCCTTTGGGGTTATAAACTTTAAACAAGTGCCAAAAAATTACCTAGTTACTGAGAAGGAGTGCCTAGCGGTTTTGTTCGGCCTGGAGAAGTTTCGGCCTTATGTAGAAGGTACTCATTTTGTTGTAGAGACTGATCACGTCTCTCTTATCTGGCTAAAAAATTTGTCGAATCCAGCTGGTCGCTTAGCTCGCTGGGCTGTCACCTTGTCGCAAAATGATCTAGAAATTTTACACCGTAAGGGTTCCACTATGATAGTTGCTGATGCTTTGTTACGTTCTGTACCAGATATTGCCGTTATTGAGTCGCTAAATTAAACCCATGCAATTAGTATCGCTCTCTGATAAAAAAGGTTCAGTTAAATGCGGATGATTACCCTACTTTTCTTGTGAAAGACCAAATTTTATATAAGCATATTTTTTCTAAAGTACCTTTAATATCTAATGTTTCGGAATGGAAAATTGTGGTACCAAGTTCCAACCGAAGAGAGATTTTGGAAATGTATCATAACAATCCTACCTCAGGACATTTTGGAGTCTCAAAGACTTTAGCTAGAATCTTGGAACTTTACTACTGGCCAAACATGCGTAGAGATGTTTATCACTATGCCAAGAAATGTCCTACTTGTGCAGCAAGTAAAAGTCCTAATCTGGCACGTCCAGGCCAAATGGGCTCATACAGAGACATTAACTTCCCTTTCCAGATGATTTCAACTGATTTGTTAGGGCCTTATCCCACATCAAAAAAATGTCGTCGTGGATTGGTTTACTAAATATGTTTTGATACATCCCCTAATTAAACCAACGGCATCGTCTATAAATTTGAAAATTGAAAATCACGTTTTTCTTGTATATGGAGTTCCCCAGATCATATGTTGTGATAACGGTAGTGAATTTGTCTCAAAAGAATTTAAAGGTCTAATGGAAAGTTATAAAGTTCAAAAAAATTTTTATAACGCCCGATATCATCGACAGGTGAACCACACCGAGAGAGTAAACAGAGTAATAATTGTAACCGCTATTCGTTCTTTTATCCATGAAAACCATAAAACTTGGGATACCGATATTTATAGAATTGCTCAAGCTATACGCCTTGCTAAGCACGAAGTAACTGATTACTCACTATCGTCTCTTGTTTTTGGTCGCAATATTCCACTCTCTGGAGACTACTATGGGAAAATTTCTGAAAAATCCAGTAATATACCGGTTATTGAATCTAAAAATCAATTAATTGATGATCTCCAAGAGTTGCCAAAACTTTACCAAGACGTTCGTGTTAAATTGAAAAAAGCTTATGAGCACAACAAAAAATATTATAACTTAAGAAAGCGGCCAATGCAATTTTATGTTGGCGATTACGTGTGGAAAAAGAACTTTACTCTCTCTAGTGCACCTAATGATTATTCGGCAAGATTATCTTCAAAGTATTTACCGTGTATTATTAACAAAGTCTTATCCCCTCTTGTGTATAATCTTAAGGATAGATCTGGAAAAGATCTTGGGAATTTCCATATCAAGGACTTGAAGCCAAATTTCTGTGAAGAAGCATCTGGTGACGACTCTGACGATGACGTTGAATCATCTAACGATGAATGAATTATATCTTTTAAATTTTATTGGTGTGACATATGGCTGGACTTAACATCCATTCAGCATATGTTACAATTGGGTTAGAGGTGGGTACATGCATTTTAATTTCGCTCTAGATTTTGGCGCTTACCACTAAAAGCTAATTTCTATCGAGCATAGTTAGAGAACATCTTTCTAACATCTTGATCTGTTGATCAAGATCAGTCTCAGTTGTGATACGTTTTCAGTAATATCTTGCCTATATCTGTAATATCTCGGAATTATCGTATCTTAAATTACCTTTTTTGAATGAATTTAATTAATATCTTGAATATCAAATTTTGATTGTTTTAACTTGTCATAACTTATGCAGTATTGACGCTTGATCAACTATTGATTCTGTCTTGTCCATTTTGGTCAAATACATATTGTGTCAATTTCTTGGTATGGATCATATCATCTACTGAGTAACATAGTGGACTAATTTTGTGCTCTGAGGTGTTGTTGTTTTACTTGGATACCGATCTATTTTCGAGAATTTGTCGTTGTATGACGAACTGACTGTGACTGACCTGATTTGATTAGGGCAATTAAATCGTCTGTCTTCTTTTAGTTGCGAAGCTGCTTCGAATGGTTGCATGTCCGTTCCTTTTGGGAACCTGGAAATATTAGAACAGAGTAAGCGTGCCTTCGGGTGTTCGGCCCTATTTGCAGCATGCAACTATTCCAATCAGTGGGTTATGTTTATTATTTTTCCTCACATTTTGAATATCCCCCTGTATCTGCATCAAAAGTTCACATTTCAAATCAATAATACTTTCAATTCCTTCTGGCATTTTTTTGCGAAATCCAGACCCATTTTTACATAACTGCTCCACACAACAGGCTGGAACCCTCTTGTGTGACGATTTGGTTTTTTCTCCACTAAATCCTCTTTGTTTCTATTACATATATTTTGAGCATTTCAAGTTAACCGTATACAGATATTGTCTTTACAAACTTACAGTTAGTTATTCCTTTCCGATTATCTCCAGCAATGAATCAGAGACGAGCTGGCAGCCGACCGACTATTGGTGGCGGACGCGATAGTTATGGCCAAGGCTATTGTCGTCTTCTTTTCCTATCGGCCCGTAGCCTTCCTTCTTGTTCTGGGGGTAGGGTGCATTCCATGGGGTGTGGTCTTCTCGGGTGTCGGGAGTTGCGTTATTGTTGTCTCCGACGTGGGAAACCTTGAGGCTCGGCACTGGGTGAGTCATAGTTTGTAGAGTGTACGCTATCGTCAGACAAGCAGCGGTTACGCTTCCTGCGAAGTTCTTTCTTCCATTTTCCTTCCCTGAGATAACTCGTTAGTGAGTTTTTTTGAATTTGGGATTTGAACGGTTTCAGGTTTTCGCATTTATTTCAATTTTTGCATCTATTATCTTGTGTCATTTTCTATCGGTTAGTTGTCTTAGGAAGTGGTGTTACATTCATCGTAGGCCCGGATAGCACGCGAGTGTCCAAAAGTGGGAGATTCATCATTACGATTTTACAGACACAGATAATTTTTTTACTTTTGTTAAATCAATTTTTTGAGGTTAATTTTCCTATTACAATAACTTATTTTCAAGCTTATGTGTGGCCGTGCACTATCAGTAAAATATAATGTTTTTGGCGAATGGGCAGAATAATCTGTAGGTACATGACTTATTATTAAAACGTAACTCAACAATTTTTAAGAAAAATACTTCACTTGCGTTTTCGCATTTTTCTAAACCGGGGAGAGGAGGTGTGTAACGGATTTTTCCATTTCAAAATCCGTTACTCGTTTTTATATTTTTTTATTAACATAAAGTCGTTATTTTCAAATATATATCCATACTTAATAACTAATTTATTTTTCGTACAGTTTCAATTCATTTACAATATTGTATTCAATTTTATTACGACTTTTTCAAATTTTAAAACTTAAATTATTTCAATTTTCGCGCGTCATATGGTCAATGGCCGCATACTTCCGCCTAGCCTCGAACCCTGTGCAGATTCAAAATGCGAAAATTCAAGTGTGTGTTTACCTATCAGCAGGTATGTAATTAAAAATCTGTATTATGAATTACTCGATTTTTCGGTTCTTTTGATGCATAATTTGAACATGAACACTATTTAGTTTATTAAATACGTTTCGTGCTAAAACCGGATTGGTCGAGAACGGACGGATGACGTAGGTCCTGCCGGCCACCAGCCGGGAGGGTCCCATTTTTTAGAGACGAGTTTGCTCCGGTCTTCTCTTGTATTAAGTTCGCAGAGGCATCTGCCCATTTCCCGCCAAATTTTCGACATTTTCGGCATTTATCTAGCTCAATTTTTGTCATCGGTGATTTATTTGAGTGGTTTTGTATTTTTATATTGGGGATTGACTTGGTGTGACTAATATTTTTGGGTTTTTCTATGTTCACGTCATCGTGAGGCAACGACGCTTGCACGAGGTCCTTCCTTTTTGGCTGCGTAGCTGATGCATCGCGGGACACAGCGAGCAGGTGGTGGCTGTTTCTCCTGGAAAACCCCGCAGGTGAGTAATTTCTTTTGATTTTTGCTTAGTTCAGCGACTTTACTACTCACCTGTGGCATTTTTTTGACGTGCTGTTTTTTTGAAGGACTTATTTTGTCTAAGGCCACGGCCATCTCTAATTCAGAAACATAGCACTGTCTTTCTTTGAATACCCACCATCTTGCGGTTGTTATCTTATCGACGTTAATCACATTTATTTTTCGGGTAGGTCTCGATTCTGTGGTACCGGGCTACTCAAATAAATCTAACACCGATGAATTCAGTTTTCTAGTAAATTCATATTAACTTATATTATAGTTTTTTCAACTTTCTTAAATTCTGTATTTACCGTTCAAGTCTCAAATAAAATTTTTCGCGTTAAATTTGATTTAAAAATTTCATAAATTTCAAGAATTCAAGCTGGAGCATTCTCAAAATTTTTTTCTTTTAATTAAATATTAAGCACTTTACTATTCCGGTCAGTTGATTTATATTGTATAAAATTTAAAAAACTATGCATAGTTTCCAGTAGTTTAGTATAATTCTAAACATTTAATTTTCATCATTATTTGTCAATATTACATAACTTTGGTATCATAATTCAATTTTAAATATTAATCGTAACCTAGTGGTTTATATTTTTTTGTAAAAAGCTTAGACCTTGTCTAATGCTACTTTCTTTCTGATCTGTTCACGCTTTCAACACCATCTCGGAGGACGCTACGACGACAGCCTTCTGACGACGAACAACGTAACGGAAGTTGCGTAGGCATAGGTGTGGATTCCTGGTCAGCTCTACTTCGGCGAAAAACCCCTGAGATTTGCTAGCCACAACAACAGAAGCGCCTACACGAGCAGACAAGGACCGGAGGAAGCCCTAGCCTCGCCCCGCACTACAACAAGCTTCGTTTGAGCGCAAGCAACTGAAGACGCAGTTCGAACTTAAGAATCAAAGCTTAAAGGACCTACCTATAACGCTGAACAGTCAGAGTTTATTTGTAAAGCCAATTTGATCTTTTTATTTGTTCTCAAACCAATTTTTAACTAAAATTTAACTTTGAATTCTTAACTAAATTTAACTCTATTTCCTAGTTTATTATATTTAAATAGTCGCTCAATTCTAACTTCATACTAAAGTTGATTTTTTTTTCACTACTAACCCTAAAAAGCATGTATTATTGACCCATCATTAACCCGAGAAGTTAATTTTCTCTCCCGAGGTCAATAATAATTTATTATATTCCCGAGGTCAATAATAATTTATTATTGACCAAGGTCAATAATGAATTGACGTCACGGGTCACTAGTAACAGGCTCTTTTATGTACGGCACAATTTCGTATTATTATACAATCCTGCTTACTTATTTCACTGATTTTTTTCAATTTGTATTAAACGCTGAACACACGCCAATGTAGATATTTTTACTTGTGGACCCTGCCCACAAAACAGAAATCTAACCTTCCCTTCCCCCACCTCCACCTAACCGTTCTAACCTAAAATTAGTAACAACAGCTGATGAAACAACGTTTATTTAAGTATTTGGGAAAACAAAAATTACAAATTACAACTAAAACTAATTATTATTATTAATGTAATAATTGACTGTGAAAAGTCATATTAATTAAACCCCAGTGCTAGTATTTGTAACCGGAATATTAATGTGTTGATTGTTTAAGTGAATATTATCCGATATTTTTTGTGTGACACTGGCGGGATTTCTCGATTCTATATTAGCAAAGGAACTAGAACTACCAATATCAAATAACTGTTCATCACGAGGTTCATTATGACTATCATTTGGATGGATAGTGTTATCGCTCTGCGCAACTACAGGTACTGATGTAGCACTGTAAACTGGCCCTTGAACCATTTTAGCTATTCTTTTTTTAGAAGCCAGAGATTCTTCAATATACCCTTCGGCAACAGCGGAAGATTTCCAACCTCCGTGCTGTTTTACAGTTATAAGATCGCCACCATTTTCCGCTAAAATAATGGCCGAAGTCCTTCTGAATGAATGGCCAGTGTATCTCTCTGGTTCTGATAGTCCCAAGAAACTTGCAATCACTTTTGGTATCTTACTTATTGTATTATGGCCAATGTTCTGTCGTGTCGGCTTATTGTTCCGCAAAGTAATAAATAAGCGTGGTAAATCTGGGGTAGGCCGTTTTTGAATATACTTTTTAACAATTTCGACCCAAACTGGCTTCATGATAACAAACTTTCGTGATGTTCCATTTTTACTAGTAGAAATATCAATAACGATCATATCGTCTCGAACATCCAAGTCTTTTCGAAGCATATTACAAAGTTCGTCTGTACCAGCAACTGCGATAACAAGTACAACCTAGTAAGTAACAAAGTAATTATTGTTTATTGTAAATATGTAAATATATGTAAAGTAGAACGAGGCATTTTTAGGTAGGCACCTTTGCTGTTAAAAACACTTTGTCTGGTGCGTCTCTCAAAAATCGTGCAATTTCATCTTCTTTAAAAACAAGTGATTTTTTCGCTACATAATTAGTATTTTGCCTTTTCAAAAATGCTACCAGTTTAAAATACTTCGAAATGTCAATATTTTCCTTCAATGAAATCGTGGATTTTAACATAGAAAACGTTGTCCACAAGCTTGATGATTTCTTGTTTTCAGCTTGCGTTTGAAAATATACCAATAATATGTTTTCAGAAATTGTTTCAATATTCTTCATTTTGCACCACTCTTTAAACATTGTATAAGTTTTTAAGTAAACACTTTTCGACTTCTGTGGAAGCAACTGATCATTAATCTTTTGTGCCTCTTCTCTAATTACCGGAGGAGTGCAGAATATGTTTGGCGCGGATGAGCCATCATGATAATTATTATCACACATTTTTCACAGCGGGATCCAAACCGTAATTAGCGTGACACGATTTTCTGAACGTTTCGAAGATGTCGGTCAGCAGCATTATGTCGGTTTTTAAGTACAAATCCGAGTATTCGCCGATAGTCTGTATCCCAAACCAGTTGCGCGTGCGCGTAGTCACTGTCGGTGATATCGGTGTCATTCAGTTTGTTATAGAATTTATCGATGGGCGGAAGCGAAGTTTCTCGTAATTTCTCCAAATCATCGATGTAGTCATAACAAAAGACCCCTTTTCTAGTTAACAATGTCAAATCGTCGGAAGGGACGTCACGAAATTCCTTTCCAGTATTGACGAAATCAGCTTCTGTGAGAGAGGAAGCTAGCGTGTCGAGAGAAAACCCCATGAATCTGAGAGAATCGATAAAGCGGAATTTTACGTTGGTGTCGGCGTCGAAAATCGTAAAACTTATATATTTTTCTTTATTTATGGGAAGCAGGGTGATATGATTGGAACTGGAACTCCTCCAGGCTCTTTAGGATGCTATCGATAACGTGGTCGGCGAACCATCGTTTTAGGTCCGTCCCCCCGTCGATAGTGACATTTTTCGTGCTGAAATATTTATTTTCCAAAATTTCTTCGTCTCCGATTTTTTTTATAAAACCACAGAAAACGGTGTTGATCTTAATCATTCTATATTCTTTCACGATCATAGGTACGCGACGTTTTAGAAGGAGAAAAGCGTCATTCAAAAATTCCGTTACGTCTTTATGATTCAGATTTATGATTATGCCCGAACGAATTCTACGTTTAAATGCCGACTTAGTTTCCTCCCATTTCACCCGATCGCGTCTCGTCAAACCGCTCCCCCTGTGTCTCGTTTTTAAGTAAGCTCTGAATCTTTTGAAATGCCCCAAATTCGTTTGAAGTTTCGTCATCGTACCGGGATTGCAATCGTATACTTTTATGGCGGCGTAAACCAGTCTAATATTTCTGTTGATAAGCTTCAGCCAGCGCTCTTGCGTCGTCATGTCCATACCGTTTGTTAGTAATCGAAAAGCCCGTTCGCAAACTGCGACCATGTCGTCACTCACTGCGTTCGCAGACTGGTGCCGTTCGATGCGAGACCTCTTTATACCTATCGAACGGCTCATTTGCTACACTAAAAAAAATAGAAAAAAAGTGAAAAAGTTGAAAAAAAAAAAAATTGGGAAGATATAAATTTACATATTATAGAAAAAATTTTGACAAAAAAAAATTTTGGTAAAAAAAAAATTTTGACAAAAAAAAATTGACAAAAAAAATTTGACAAAAAAAAATTTTGGTAAAAAAAATTTTGGTAAAAAAAAAATTTTTACGAAAAAAAAATTTTTTGTAAAAAAAAAAAAATCTGCAAAAAAAAAAAAAAGAAATTGGCAAAAAAAAATTTGACAAAATAAAAATTTTACAAAAAAAAATTGGCAAAAAAAATTGGGTAAAAAAAATTTTGGCAAAAAAAAAATTTGGCAAAAAAAACTTGGCAAAAAAAAAAATTGGCAAAAAAAATTTTGGTACAAAAAAATTTGGCAAAAATAAAAATTTAACAAAAAAAAATTTTGGCAAAAAAAAATTTGACAAAAAAGAATTGACAAAAAAAAAATTTTGATAAAAAAAAAATTGACAAAAATGTTTTTTTTTAAATATCAATAAAAAAGTAAAAAAAAAACTTCTACAAAAAAATCATAAAAAATTTTCAGACAAAACTTTAAAGAAAAATTTTTCGCCTGTCTAAATGACAGTCGGTCCTCCGCCTATT
This sequence comes from Pseudeuparius sepicola, assembly GCA_963920635.1. NCBI lineage: Eukaryota > Metazoa > Arthropoda > Insecta > Coleoptera > Anthribidae > Pseudeuparius > Pseudeuparius sepicola. The sequence goes on from OY987305.1 coordinate 30,128,304, forward strand.
AAGATATGGCCATTTATATAAGTTTTCGTTTCCAAAATATCTAGCTGTTTAAAAATGGGACAGCAGGTATATACTTACATGTATCTTGGAGCACTCGAACTGATATCGCAATGGAATCACGCCCCTTCTTATAGGCCATTATTTGTCGACTAAGGTTTTTTTTGTCTGGTCAGCAGCCGCGTTTGCCTACCAAGGTTTTTTTCCTAACCTTATATCTTGTGACGTCACTTCCGTTCCCTGTGAGCAAAGTTCAATTTTTCAAGTGCCACGTGTCAAGGTGACCTCTTAAAGTTCATTGACCTTCAGTTCAAGGTTAACAAGGTGAACTCTTAAAGTTCATCGACCGGTCAAGGTTAACTGTGACCCCTTAAAGTTCATTGACCGGTCAAGGTAGACAAGGTGACCTCTTAAAGTTCATTGACCGGTCAAGGTTAATAAGGTGACCTCTTAAAGTTCATCGACCGGTCAAGGTAGACAAGGTGACCTCTTAAAGTTCATTGACCGGTCAAGGTTAATAAGGTGACCTCTTAAAGTTCATCGACCGGTCAAGGTTAACTGTGACCCCTTAAAGTTCATTGAACCCGCGGGTCAATGACCCCTTAAAGGTTATCGATCTGGTAACCCCTTGACCTCTAGATAACCTTCAGGTCAAGGTTAACTGAACGTGACCCCTTAAAGTTCATTGACCTTCAGGTCAAGGCCATTTTCAAATTTCCCGCCTTGGCGGCCATCTTGTGACGTCAGGTGACCTCGGGAATGACGTAGTCAATTTGCAGGCTTTTTCAAGGTCGTGGGTTAGAACTCTCTTTGTACTACTACTTACAGCAATATTTACAGTGCAGACCAAATTTTTGTACTCGTTAAGTAGCGCTATCTGTCAAAATATGTATGGGTGACAATTTTGATTCCCACCATTAGTATCTCAACTGTGATTGCTCGAAATTTGGGGGCTAGAAAATTTCTGAAACTGTCATCGAATTGACTATGACCAAGTTTTATGAGTATAAATTACGAATAATAATAATAATAATAATAATAATAATAATAATAAATACGCAGGGGGGATCTGACTTGTGAGAGAGGCATATCCACGGGTGTGACAATCCCGCGCTCCCCAGTTACGCAGGGATGAGTCTGGCCTGTGAGAGGGGCAGATTCACGGGTGTAACGATCCCGCGATTCCCAGTTACGCATGGAGAGGCTTGGCCTGTGACAGGGGCAGACCTACGGGTGTGACAATCCCGCGATATCCAGTTGCGCAGGGAGGGGTCTAGCCGGTGACGGGGGCTGATCCTCGGGGGTGACAATCCCGCGACTCCCAGTTACACAGGGATGGGTCTAGCCTGTGAGAGGGGCAGATCCTCGGGTGTAACGATCCCGTGTTTCCCAGTTAACGCAAGGAGGGGTTTGGCCGGTGACAGGGGCAGATCCTCGGGAGTAACGATCCCGCGTTATCCTAGTTGACCCGTATGGGTAGCGGGTTAGAATACTCCTATCGTGGCTCCGCGAGTCGTAAAAGGCGACCGAGGGCCGTCACTCCCACGTTACGGGAGAAAACTATGGAATGGAGAATGATAGGATGATTGTCATAGGGCCGCTGCCTGGGGATCGCCAGGGCATGTCTGGAGCCGGCGCTGGGCATGACAGCGAGCGGGACGTCGGTGACAGGGCGCTGATGAGGCGGGCCCCTGTTGCACAAACAGCTACAGCCCAACAACAACACGAACATCTACAACATGGGAGCCAAACGAGAACTAGGGTTCCACCCACCGAAGGTGCTGCGCGGGAACTTCAGCCAGCGTTCACAGAGGCGGGATTACAACGACGACGCATGAAATGGACTGTGTCCATGAATGAATCGATTATGCGTATTTTCTACAGGGTGACAAACTTAGGACAAGAGATTATCGGCTACCGACAACAACTGCATGCCGAGTTCTGCAGGGAGTTTCCACACATGCAAGTGTCTGAACAAAGAGTGTCAGATCAGTATCGAACTATTCTAAGAAATAACCGAATTCCAGAAACGCGACTTAACGCTATCAAACGGGAAGTTGAGCTAGAGATCCACGGCGAACACATAGACATAGATGACAACAACAACAATGGGGAACTTCAAGAGCCTGGACAACAACTAGAAGCCGAAACGGTAGAACCAACAACCGAGAGTCTGGAACGGGTTAACGAAGAACATTTTGAAGGCTTGGACACACATATGAGACAGGCAGTATTGCGATACGAAGGCACAGACCCACTTAGCAGGCCACCGCTACCAAGATTAAATTCTTCCAGGAAACTTGCGATCGTGCTCGATCTTATGAACACAAGAATTTTACCAAGCTATGTTTCAGTGACACCAACATTAGAACGTATGCACATGTTAATCTACTGTGCCGCAACGGCAGTCATCACTGTAATGGGTGCCAAGATCCGAACGGCCCAAGAGTTGAATCGTGCAAGACCAGAACCACGAATGGCTCAATGGGAAATGCGACTAAATCGGAAGATCGAGAGTCTCCGTAAAGACATAGGACAAGTGACGGAATATATCAGAGGAGTTAGAACTAGAAGGATCCAGAGGGCGGTGCAGGCAGTAATGAGCCGCACCCAAATGCATTCTCGGCATGACCCCGCGAACATCACTGCTCAACAATGTCTTGACACATTAAAACAAAAACTTTCTGTTTTCGCAGGGCGTCTGAGGAGATACAAGGCTAGTAACAACAGGAAACGAGACAATAAACTCTTTGAACGATCAGAAAAGGGTTTCTACCGTGCTTTTAATTCTAGCGCCGATGCCACAAATGCGAGTTACCCTAGCAGAGAACAGGTCGACGGTTTCTGGAGAAATCAACTTGCCACACCAGGTCCATACAATGTCAGTGCAAGCTGGATCAGCGAAGAACGCGAGATGGGCCGGAACTATAGCCAGATGCAACACGAGCAATTCACAACCGCTGAGGTCTCCGATGTCATCAAGAATTCCCACAACTGGAAGGCACCAGGTCCAGATCATCTCCAAAATTATTGGATTAAGAAGTTGTGGTGCACGCATGAACAAATAACTACCTTAATTAATGAAGTCTTGCTCGATCCTCTGAAAATGCCATTGTTTCTTACACAGGGTGCAACTTACCTGTTACCAAAAGACCAGCGGAATACGGATAACCCTGCCAAGTACCGCCCAATAACCTGCTTGCCTACGCTTTACAAGATAATCACATCTTGCCTTACGCAGCGAATATATGCTCACTGCGAGCGGAACAACATAATTGCAATGCAGCAGAAGGGCTGCTCGAAGGGCGCAATGGGATGCAAAGAGCAACTCATCATAGACTCTGTCATCTGCAACCAGGCTCATTCCAAGCAACGAAACCTCCACATGGCTTATGTGGACTACAAAAAAGCATTTGATTCCGTACCTCACGACTGGCTCACAGGTATCTTAAAGCTGTATAAAATAGATCATCATACAGTTTCCTTTTTAGAACACGTTATGACAACCTGGCGCACTAAGATACAACTCAGAACCGCAGACAGTAACATCGAGACCGACACAATCAACATCCGAAGAGGGATTTTCCAAGGAGATTCACTCAGTCCACTGTGGTTCTGCATGGCGATGAACCCTCTATCACATCGGTTGAACTCTACAAAATATGGCTTCGCTATCAAAAGCAACAACGCAGAAGCGATCAAGTTGAATCACCTATTATATATGGATGATTTAAAACTGATCGCCGCAACCAAAAACCAACTAACGCAAATGCTTAAAATTGTAGAGGAGTTCTCCAGGGACATCGGAATGCTGTTTGGACTGGACAAGTGCCGCACCCTTAATATCATCCGGGGAAAGCTCGAACAAAGCGCACACGAGATGCAGGACGGCCAGGAGATCGAAGCAATGAGCAAGGGAGATACATACAAGTATTTCGGGATGAAACAAGCTCAAAGGATAGACCATCGAACAATGAAGACTGATTTAACGAATGAATTCATCAAGAGAGTAAGACAAGTAGTGCGAACTGATCTTAACAGCAGGAATTTGTTTAAGGCCCTGAACACGTATGCGTGCTCTGTACTCAGCTATTCGTTCGGAATAGTGAATTGGACCAACACGGACATCAACAACCTGCAACGAAAAGTTAGGACACTACTGACAAAAGCTCATAAACATCATCCCCGTAGCGCCGTAGAAAGAACAACTCTGCCACGTCAACTAGGAGGAAGAGGATTGGCAGATCTCAGCAAGCAATTGGACCAACAAATATTAAATCTGCGTAATTATTTCTGCAGGCAGGCCAACAGCTCCACACTACATAGGGCTATATGCGGAGCAGACGTCTCAACACCGCTACGTCTGACGGAACACGAGCGTCAAAATCACCACCGAACCGACAACGATAAACTACAGAGGTGGTTGGGGAAGCCGCTGCACGGGAGACATCCTAATGAGGTTAACCAGGAACATGTCGACAAGTTAGCGTCGAACTATTGGCTGACCTCGGGACGAATGTTCCCCGAGACGGAAGGCTTCCTACTGGCCATACAAGATCAGGTTATACCAACTCGCAACTACCTAAAATTCATTGTAGGAGATGCATCGGTAGTGGATGACAGATGCAGATACGGGTGCCCAACTTCAGAAACAATCCAGCACATAACAGGAGGATGTCAGATGTTCGCATCAACGGAATATAAGGAACGACACGATTCGGTTGCCAAGATCTTGCACCGGGAACTGGCGGAAAAGCTGCTGCTTGTGCAGACAGAAAGGGTCCCATATTACAACTACACACCTGAGCCTGTTCTTGAGAACAGCAACTACAAGATGTACTGGGATCGTACAGTTCTGACTGATCAACGAGTTGCCCATAACAGACCGGACCTTATAATAGTTGATAAAATTTCTAGGAAGACAACTCTGATTGATGTGGCCATCCCGAACAACAACAACCTGCGTGTGAAGCAAGTCGAGAAGATCGCGAAGTACAGAGACTTAGAAGAACGAATTAGAAGGCAATGGGAAATGGAGAACGTCCAGACGATTCCAATCATCATGTCAACAACTGGTGTTATACCAAAAAGTTTGCTGAGAAACATCAAGGAGCTGAATCTAACTGATAGTCTTTACAGGTCCATGCAGAAAGCGGTACTACTTGCGACAGCCCGAACCGTCAGGAAATTCATGGGGAACGCAGGATCGTCCAAGAACATCAATGTCACCTAGGGCCCGATAACATGGCAAGGGTCTCGTCCGAGCCAGATCCTTTTGGTATCCGGGATGCCCGGGATCTGAGTGAATGTTCCCCGTAGAGGGAGTGCGAATGCCTTTTGGCTAAGTCGAGATAATAATAATAATAAAATAAAACGCAGGGGGGATCTGACTTGTGAGAGAGGCAGATCCACGGGTGTGACAATCCCGCGCTCCCCAGTTACGCAGGGATGGGTCTGGCCTGTGAGAGGGGCAGATTCACGGGTGTAACGATCCCGCGATTCCCAGTTGCGCATGGAAAGGCTTGGCCTGTGACAGGGGCAGACCTACGGGTGTGACAATCCCGCGATATCCAGTTGCGCAGGGAGGGGTCTAGCCGGTGACGGGGGCTGATCCTCGGGTGTGACAATCCCGCGACTCCCAGTTGCACAGGGATGGGTCTAGCCTGTGAGAGGGGCAGATCCTCGGGTGTAACGATCCCGTGTTTCCCAGTTAACGCAAGGAGGAGTTTGGCCGGTGACAGGGGCAGATCCTCGGGAGTAACGATCCCGCGTTATCCTAGTTGACCCGTATGGGTAGCGGGTTAGAATACTCCTATCGTGGCTCCGCGAGTCGTAAAAGGCGACCGAGGGCCGTCACTCCCACGTTACGGGAGAAAACTATGGAATGGATAATAATAGGATAATTGTCATAGGGCCGCTGCCTGGGGATCGCCAGGGCATGTCTGGAGCCGGCGCTGGGCATGACAGTGAGCGGGACGTCGGTGACAGGGCGCTGATGAGGCGGGCCCCTGTTGCACAAACAGCTACAGCCCAGCAACACGAACATCTACAACATGGGAGCCAAACGAGAACTAGGGTTCCACCCACCGAAGGTGCTGCGCGGGAACTTCAGCCAGCGTTCACTCAGGCGGGATTACAACGACGACGCATGAAATGGACTGGGTCCATAAATGAATCGATAATGCGTATTTTTTACAGCGTGACAAACTTAGGACAAGAGATGATCGGCTACCGACAACAACTGCATGCCGAGTTCTGCAGGGAGTTTCCACACATGCAAGTGTCTGAACAAAGAGTGTCAGATCAGTATCGAACTATTCTAAGAAATAACCGAATTCCAGAAACGCGACTTAACGCTATAAAACGGGAAGTTGGGCTAGAGATCCATGGCGAACACATAGACATAGACAACAACAACGGGGAAATTCAAGTGCCTGGAGCACAACAAGAAGCCGGAACGGCAGAGCGAACAACTGACATCGGGAAATTCAAGGGCCTGGACCACAACAAGAAGCCAAACAAAAACTTTCTGTTTTCGCAGGGCGTCTGAGGAGATACAAGGCTAGTAACAACAGGAAACGAGACAACAAACTTTTTGAACGATCAGAAAAAGTTTTCTACCGTACTTTGAATTCTAGCGCCGATGCCACAAATACGAGTTACCCTAGCACAGAACAGGTCGACGGTTTCTGGAGAAATCAGCTTGCCACACCAGGTCCATGCAATGTCAGTGCAAGCTGGATCAGTGAAGAACGCGAGATGGGCCGGAACTATAGCCAGATGCAACACGAGCAATTCACAACCGATGAGGTCTCCAATGTCATCAAGAATTCCCACAGCTGGAAGGCACCAGGTCCAGATCATCTCCAAAATTATTGGATTAAGAAGTTGTGGTGCACGCATGAACAAACAACTACCTTAATTAATGAAGTCTTGCTCGATCCTCTGAAAATGCCATTGTTTCTTACACAGGGTGCCACCTACTTGTTACCAAAAGACCAGCGGAATACGGATAACCCTGCCAAGTACCGCCCAATAACCTGCTTGCCTACGCTGTACAAGATAATCACTTCTTGCCTTATGCAGCGAATATATGCTCACTGCGAGCGGAACAACATCATGGCAATGCAGCAGAAGGGCTGCGCGAAGGGCGCAATGGGATGCAAAGAGCAACTCATCATAGACTCTGTCATCTGCAACCAGGCTCATTCCAAGCAACGAAACCTCTACATGGCTTATGTGGACTACAAAAAAGCATTTGATTCCGTACCTCACGACTGGCTAACAGGTATCTTAAAGCTGTATAAAATAGATATAGATAGAAATAGATCATTTCAGTTTCCTTTTTAGAACACGTTATGACAACCTGGCGCACTAATACAACTCAGAACCGCAAGCAGCAACATCGAGACCGACACAATCAACATCCGAAGAGGGATTTTCCAAGGAGATTCACTCAGTCCACTGTGGTTCTGCATGGCGATGAACCCTCTATCACATCGGTTGAACTCTACAAAATACGGCTTCGCTATCAAAAGCAACAACGCAGAAGCGATCAAGTTGAATCACCTATTATATATGGATGATTTAAAACTGATGGCCGCAACCAAAAACCAACTAACGCAAATGCTTAAAATTGTAGAGGAGTTCTCCAGGGACATCGGAATGCAGTTTGGACTGGACAAGTGCCGCACTCTTAACATCGTCCGGGGAAAGCTCGAACAAGGCGCACACGAGATGCAGGACGGCCAGGAGATCGAAGCAATGAGCATGGGAGATACATACAAGTATCTCGGGATGAAACAAGCTCAAAGGATAGACCATCGAACAATGAAGATCGATTTAAGGAATGAATTCATCAAGAGAGTAAGACAAGTAGTGCGAACTGATCTTAACAGCAGGAATTTGTTTAAGGGCCTGAACACGTATGCGTGCTCTGTACTCAGCTATTCGTTTGGAATAGTGAATTGGACCAACACGGACATCAACAACCTGCAGCGAAAAGTTAGGACACTACTGACAAAAGCTCATAAAAATCATCCCCGTAGCGCCGTAGAAAGAACTAGTTTGCCACGTCAACTAGGAGGAAGAGGATTGGCAGACCTCAGCAAGCAATTGGACCAACAAATAATAAATCTGCGTAATTATTTCCAGAGACAGGCCAACAGCTCCACACTACATAAAGCTATATGCGGAGCAGACGTCTCAACACCGCTACGTCTGACGGAACACGAGCATCAAAATCACCACCGAACCGACAACGATACACTACAGAGGTGGTTGGAGAAGCCGCTGCACGGGAGGCATCCTAATGAGGTTAACAAGGAACATGTCGACAAGTTAGCGTCGAACTACTGGCTGACCTCGGGAAGAATGTTCCCCAAGACGGAAGGCTTCTTACTGGCCATACAAGATCAGGTTATACCAACTCGCAACTACCTAAAATTCATTGTAGGAGATGCATCGGTAGTGGATGACAGATGCAGATACGGGTGCCCAACTTCAGAAACAATCCAGCACATAACAGGAGGATGTCAGATGTTCGCATCAACGGAATATAAGGAACGACACGATTCGGTTGCCAAGATCTTGCACCAGGAACTGGCGGAAAAACTGCTGCTTGTGCAGGCAGAGAGGGTCCCATATTACAGGTACACACCGGGGCCTGTTCTTGAGAACAGCAACTACAAGATGTACTGGGATCGTACAGTTCTGACAGATCAACGAGTTGCCCATAACAGACCGGACCTTATAATAGTTGATAAAATTTCTAGGAAGACAACTCTGATTGATGTGGCCATCCCGAACAACAACAACCTGCGTGTGAAGCAAGTCGAGAAGATCGCGAAGTACAGAGACTTAGAAGAACGAATTAGAAGGCAATGGGAAATGGAAAACGTCAAGACGATTCCAATTATCGTGTCAACAACTGGTGGTATACCAAAAAGTTTGCTGAGAAACATAAAAGAGCTGGGTCTAACTGATAGTCTTTACAGGTCCATGCAGAAAGCGGTACTACTTGCGACAGCCCGAACCGTCAGGAAATTCATGGGGAATGCAGGAACGTCCAACAACATCAATGTCACCTAAGGCCCGATAACATGGCAAGGGTCTCGTCCGAGCCAGATCCTTTTGGTATCCGGGATACCCGGGATCTGAGTGAATGTTCCCCGTAGAGGGAGTGCGAATGCCTTTTGGCTAAGTCGAGATAATAATAATAATAATAACAATCCAGCACATAACAGGAGGATGTCAGATGTTCGCATCAACGGAATATAAGGAACGACACGATTCGGTTGCCAAGATCTTGCACCAGGAACTGGGGGAAAAACTGCTGCTTGTGCAGGCAGAGAGGGTCCCATATTACAGCTACACACCGGAGCCTGTTCTTGAGAACAGCAACTACAAGATGTACTGGGATCGTACAGTTCTGACAGATCAACGAGTTGCCCATAACAGACCGGACCTTATAATAGTTGATAAAATTTCTAGGAAGACAACTCTGATTGATGTGGCCATCCCGAACAACAACCTGCGTGTGAAGCAAGTCGAGAAGATCGCGAAGTACAGAGACTTAGAAGAACGAATTAGAAGGCAATGGGAAATGGAAAACGTCAAGACGATTCCAATTATCGTGTCAACAACTGGTGTTATACCAAAAATTTGCTGAGAAACATAAAAGAGCTGGGTCTAACTGATAGTCTTTACAGGTCCATGCAGAAAGCGGTACTACTTGCGACAGCCCGAACCGTCAGGAAATTCATGGGGAATGTAGGAACGTCCGACAACATCAATGTCATCTAAGGCCCGATAACACGGCAAGGGTCTCGTCCGAGCCAGATCCTTATGGTATCCGGGATACCCGGGATCTGAGTGAATGTTCCCCGTAGAGGGAGTGCGAATGCCTTGTGGCTAAGTCGATAATAATAATAAATGCGCAGGGGGGGTCTAAATGCGCAGGGGGGTCTGACCTGTGAGAGAGGCAGACCCACGGGTGTGACGATCCCGCGCTCCCCAGTTACGCAGGGATGGGTCTGACCTGTGAGAGAGGCAGATTCACGGGTGTGACGATCCCGCGATTCCCAGTTACGCATGGAGAGGTCTGGCCTGTGACAGGGGCAGACCTACGGGTGTGACAATCCCGCGATTTCCAGTTGCGCAGGGAGGGGTCTAGCTGGTGACGGGTGTGACAATCCCGCGACTCTCGGTTACACAGGGATGGATCTAGCCTGTGAGAGAGGCGGATCTTCGGGTGTAACGATCCCGTGTTTCCCAGTTAACGCAAGGAGGGGTTTGACCTGTGAGAGGGGCAGATCCTCGGGTGTAACGATCCCGCGTTATCCTAGTTGACCTGTGTGGGTAGCGGGTTAGAATACTCCTATCGTGGCTCCGCGAGTCGTAAGAGGCGACCGAGGGCCGTCACTCCCACGTTACGGGAGAAACCCATGGAATGGAGATTAATAGGAATTTTGTCATAGGGCCGCTGCCTGGGGATCGCCAGGGCATGTCTGGAGCCGGCGCTGGACAGCTACAGCCCAACAACAACACGAACATCTACAACATGGGAGCCAAACGAGAACTAGGGTTCCACCCACCGAAGGTGCTGCGCGGGAACTTCAGCCAGCGTTCACAGAGGCGGGATTACAACGACGACGCATGAAATGGACTGTGTCCATGAATGAATCGATTATGCGTATTTTTTACAGGGTGACAAACTTAGGACAAGAGATTATCGGCTACCGACAACAACTGCATGCCGAGTTCTGCAGGGAGTTTCCACACATGCAAGTGTCTGAACAAAGAGTGTCAGATCAGTATCGAACTATTCTAAGAAATAACCGAATTCCAGAAACGCGACTTAACGCTATCAAACGGGAAGTTGAGCTAGAGATCCACGGCGAACACATAGACATAGATGACAACAACAACAATGGGGAACTTCAAGAGCCTGGACAACAACTAGAAGCCGAAACGGTAGAACCAACAACCGAGAGTCTGGAATCGGTTAACGAAGAACATTTTGAAGGCTTAAACGCACATATGAGACAGGCAGTATTGCGATACGAAGGCACAGACCCACTGAGCAGGCCACCGCTACCAAGATTAAATTCTTCCAGGAAACTTGCGATCGTGCTCGATCTTATGAACACAAGAATTTTACCAAACTATGTTTCAGTGACACCAACATTAGAACGTATGCACATGTTAATCTACTGTGCCGCAACGGCAGTCACCACTGTAATGGGTGCCAAGATCCGAACGGCCCAAGAGTTGAATCGTGCAAGACCAGAACCACGAATGGCTCAATGGGAAATGCGACTAAATCGGAAGATCGAGAGTCTCCGTAAAGACATAGGACAAGTGACGGAATATATCAGAGGAGTTAGAACTAGAAGGATCCAGAGGGCGGTGCAGGCAATAATGAGCCGCACCCAAATGCATTCTCGGCATGACCCCGCGAACATCACTGCTCAACAATGTCTTGACACATTAAAACAGAAACTTTCTGTTTTCGCAGGGCGTCTGAGGAGAGCTAGTAACAACAGGAAACGAGACAACAAACTCTTTGAACGATCAGAAAAGGGTTTCTACCGTGCTTTTAATTCTAGCGCCGATGCCACAAATGCGAGTTATCCTAGCAGAGAACAGGTCGACGGTTTCTGGAGAAATCAACTTGCCACCCCAGGTCCATACAATGTCAGTGCAAGCTGGATCAGCGAAGAACGCGAGATGGGCCGGAACTATAGCCAGATGCAACACGAGCAATTCACAACCGCTGAGGTCTCCGATGTCATCAAGAATTCCCACAACTGGAAGGCACCAGGTCCAGATCATCTCCAAAATTATTGGATTAAGAAGTTGTGGTGCACGCATGAACAAATAACTACCTTAATTAATGAAGTCTTGCTCGATCCTCTGAAAATGCCATTGTTTCTTACACAGGGTGCAACCTACCTGTTACCAAAAGACCAGCGGAATACGGATAACCCTGCCAAGTACCGCCCAATAACCTGCTTGCCTACTCTGTACAAGATAATCACCTCTTGCCTTACGCAGCGAATATATGCTCACTGCGAGCGGAACAACATCATTGCAATGCAGCAGAAGGGCTGCTCGAAGGGCGCAATGGGATGCAAAGAGCAACTCATCATAGACTCTGTCATCTGCAACCAGGCTCATTCCAAGCAACGAAACCTCCACATGGCTTATGTGGACTACAAAAAAGCATTTGATTCCGTACCTCACGACTGGCTCACAGGTATCTTAAAGCTGTATAAAATAGATCATCATACAGTTTCCTTTTTAGAACACGTTATGACAACCTGGCGCACTAAGATACAACTCAGAGCCGCAGACAGTAACATCGAGACCGACACAATCAACATCCGAAGAGGGATTTTCCAAGGAGATTCACTCAGTCCACTGTGGTTCTGCATGGCGATGAAACCTCTATCACATCGGTTGAACTATACAAAATATGGCTTCGCTATCAAAAGCAACAACGCAGAAGCGATCAAGTTGAATCACCTATTATATATGGATGATTTAAAACTGATCGCCGCAACCAAAAACCAACTAACGCAAATGCTTAAAATTGTAGAGGAGTTCTCCAGGGACATCGGAATGCTGTTTGGACTGGACAAGTGCCGCACCCTTAATATCATCCGGGGAAAGCTCGAACAAAGCGCACACGAGATTCAGGACGGCCAGGAGATCGAAGCAATGAGCATGGGAGATACATACAAGTACCTCGGGATGAAACAAGCTCAAAGGATAGACCATCGAACAATGAAGACTGATTTAACGAATGAATTCATCAAGAGAGTAAGACAAGTAGTGCGAACTGATCTTAACAGCAGGAATTTGTTTAAGGCCCTGAACACATATGCGTGCTCTGTACTCAGCTATTCGTTCGGAATAGTGAATTGGACCAACACGGACATCAACAACCTGCAACGAAAAGTTAGGACACTACTGACAAAAGCTCATAAACATCATCCCCGTAGCGCCGTAGAAAGAACAACTCTGCCACGTCAACTAGGAGGAAGGGGATTGGCAGATCTCTGCAAGCAATTGGACCAACAAATATTAAATCTGCGTAATTATTTCTACAGGCAGGCCAACAGCTCCACACTACATAGGGCTATATGCGGAGCAGACGTCTCAACACCGCTACGTCTGACGGAACACGAGCATCAAAATCACCACCGAACCGACAACGATAAACTACAGAGGTGGTTAGGGAAGCCGCTGCACGGGAGGCATCCTAATGAGGTTAACCAGGAACATGTCGACAAGTTAGCGTCGAACTATTGGCTGATCTCGGGACGAATGTTCCCCGAGACGGAAGGCTTCCTACTGGCCATACAGGATCAGGTTATACCAACTCGCAACTACCTAAAATTCATTGTAGGAGATGCATCGGTAGTGGATGACAGATGCAGATACGGGTGCCCAACTTCAGAAACAATCCAGCACATAACAGGAGGATGTCAGATGTTCGCATCAACGGAATATAAGGAACGACACGATTCGGTTGCCAAGATCTTGCACCAGGAACTGGCGGAAAAACTTCTGCTTGTTCAGGCAGAGAGCCCATATTACAGCTACACACCGGAGCCTGTTCTTGAGAACAGCAACTACAAGATGTACTGGGATCGTACAGTTCTGACAGATCAACGAGTTGCCCATAACAGACCGGACCTTATAATAGTTGATAAAATTTCTAGGAAGACAACTCTGATTGATGTGGCCATCCCGAACAACAACAACCTGCGTGTGAAGCAAGTCGAGAAGATCGCGAAGTACAGAGACTTAGAAGAACGAATTAGAAGGCAATGGGAAATGGACAACGTTCAGACGATTCCAATCATCGTGTCAACAACTGGTGTGATACCAAAAAGTTTGCTGAGAAACATCAAGGAGCTGAATCTAACTGATAATCTTTACAGGTCCATGCAGAAAGCGGTACTACTTGCGACAGCCCGAACCGTCAGGAAATTCATGGGGAGTGCAGGAACGTCCAACAACATCAATGTCACCTAAGGCCCGATAACATGGCAAGGGTCTCGTCTGAGCCAGATCCTTTTGGTATCTGGGATACCCGGGATCTGAGTGAATGTTCCCCGTAGAGGGAGTGCGAATGCCTTTTGGCTAAGTCGAGATAATAATAATAATAATAATCCTCACCCTCACAATACTCCAAACTATGAGTATCCCAGAAGCAACGACATGCTTATGTGGAGAGGAGGACAATTACTATTATTTTGTCTTCGTTGCCATTTTCGGTTAGGGTCGATTTTTTCCCGATAGAACTAGGATAGCATTCGCTCAAGTACTACGGAAAACCCTAGAAAACCGTAGTAATATCAGTGAGTGAAAACAGTGAGTGAAAACAGAAAAACATGCAGTCTATCGGTACGAGCGATGTCACCGCTGCACAATGAATTATGATATCTGACATTTAATAACAGAATATTTTACAGGGTATGATAGAGCAATTTTAACCTAATTTGACTGACGTTGCATCTTTCCGAGATATCAATGCTAAGCATCGAAATTTTCCTTACCCTGTATATATTTGTAGTAAGCTAGGTAATAATGAATAATTATTATATATAATAAATACTACTGGATTACTTTTAATTACTAAATATTAATTGCTAACTTTGAAGGGACAAGAGTTAAAAAATTAAATAATACCGATAATGCGTAACCGAAGACAGCTCTAACTAGAGAATCCATACAGACAACGATTACAAAAATATTGTATGCATTGAACGCAACCAATAAAATTCACTTACATTGACCGGCAACCCCAAGTCACGTAATTTACGCGTAATTAGTTGTTCGATTTCTGCAAAATAATTCGTACTATAGTAAAATTCAAAAGTACTTACCAGTTACACTCACTGGGACACATTTTTAGTTGCACTGAACACAGATAGTAAGCCTCTCCTTCTTGCAGCTGAGCAGAGGCGCGGTGGATAATTTTTATCACTTTAAGTACTATTTCAGTAATTATTTTCGATTAATTATTCGTGTGGGTGTAAGGTCCATAAACGCTTATGTGTTTTCAAATTTTAAAATTTACATGTATCCCTATTTGAGCTGTGCAATCCTTAAATTGGTGAATAAATCCGTTCTTAAAAAATATTTGTCGCGCGCCTGTGTTGAAAATTTTCCAACTATGATTATGTTGCAGTTTTTTTCGTTGCTGACATTTAACTAAATTAGTGGATTAATCTGTCTGGAATTTAAATTGGGTTCTAAATTCAGGTAGGTATAAATAAGATGCATAACAATATGCAAATCGCCATCTGGGAATTTTATTTTCACTTTCATAATGGCCCACGGTCGAATGTATTTTTAAATATACAGGGTGAGTCACATCTAAAGTCAGAGCCGAAAACACGAGGTAGAGTTCGCTAAAATAAGCACATATGCTTAATAAACATTAGCTCAAAAACGCTTGGTTCTCCATATACAGCGTGTTGAAACTTTTCCAAATATTTTTTTAATTTCTTTCGAGCCTGTTTAGGAATTCCAACAAAATTTGATACATATTATGGGTCGTCATTTTGTGCCATAATTTGGCCCTGTTCAGATGAGCAGCGGCGTAGATACAATAATTTTATTTTAAATGCCAGCATAATCACCTTGGCACTAGTTTAAAAAATCCGAAATTAGGAAGAAACTGTACCAGAAATAAAAAAATACCAAGAGGCGCTTTTTGTTCCAAAGTGAATGGGCTATCCAAAAAAGGCAAATTTTTTTGTTTTGGCACAGGACCGTACTACTTTTTTATACAATTATTTATAGTAACTATTTGTATCTACGCCGCTGATCATCTGAACGGGGTCAAATTATTGCACAAAATGGCAACCGTCCAATGAATAATGTGTACCAAATTTGGTTGGAATTCCTAAATGGGCTCGAAAGAAATTAAAAAAATATGTTATTTTTGGAAAAATTTTAACACGCTGTATATGGAGAACCAAGCGTTTTTGAGCTTATGTTTATTAAGAATATGTGCTTATTTTAGCGAGTTATACCTTGTGTTTTCGGCTCTGACTTTAGATGTGACTCACCCTGTATATATGGGATTGATTTTAGTTTATATTTTCTAAGTTTTTAGAAAAGTAATTTACACCCTGATAATTCATTTTGGAATGCGCCCTAGGTACATGGTCACTTGGGCCGGATGTCTAGACGTTGTTTACCTGTGTGCCACCACCTTGGAATTTGACTTTGAAAATTTGAACTCTAGAGTTCAAGGGCAAATGTGAGTTGAAAACCCCTATCCTACTCTACTGACGTCACCAAGAAGGAGAGCTACCCTCTACCTAGAATAGATGACACTTTAGACACTCTATTTGGTTCTAAGTGGTTTTCCATGTTGGAATTGAAGAGTGGGTACTGGCAAGTTTAAATGCACACTCAAGATAAAGAGAAAACGGCATTTTCTACTGGTACAGGTTTATGGCAGTTTAATGTTATGGAATTTAGCCTCTGTAATGCACCAGCAACCTTTGAGAGGCTTATGGGATCTGTGCTAAGAGGTATGACATGGAAAACCTGTCTAGTATATTTGGATGATGTCATTATTTTGGGAAGATGTCGAAGATTGGCGCCACCGATGTGAAGAATGTCCTTCGGCGAAAGGACCAAAAACTAGGAACAAGGGTAAAATGATGTAATACCTGGTTGGAGCTTCTTTTGAAAGGATCGCCATCGACGTAGCAGGACCGTTCCCAACCAGCGAATCTGGCTACCGTTATGTGTTAGTTGTCATGGACTACTTCAGCAAATGGCCATATGTTTATCCAATCCCAACCAAGAGGCCACCACAGTCGCAGAGGTCCTGTTCCAAAATTGGATATGTCGTTTTGGTGTCCCAAGAGAACTACACTCTGATCAGGGCCGCAATTTTGAGTATGAGATTTTTCAAAATGTCTGCCGCCTGCTAGGGATTTCCAAGTCAAGAACACGTTCGCCAGAAGTTGCATCAAGAAAGTGACAAGATGAAGAGCCGCTACGATCTGAAACAAACCAATGTTGAATTTAATGTGGGTGACAAAGTGGGGTTATACAATCCCAAGCGAACAAAATGTCGGTCTCCAAAATTCGATAGAAGTTGGGAAGGACCATACATCGGCGTGAACAAGATTAATGAGGTCGTTTATCGTATAAGACGTAGCCCCACAGCAAGGATGAATATAGTAAATATCGTCAAGTTTGTCTCCATACCATGAGAAGATAGATGAAGGTCATATAACTTAACTTAGAGGGGGGTGTAACGAAAAATGCCTCTAAAGTTGTTATATAAGCTATCAATGAACATGTTTTCTAACCTATTCAAAGATTTAGCAGATGAATTTTAGATTTGGGTATTCTACTTACAGTTTTATAATTCTTATGATTAATTTAGAGGCATTTTCCTTCGCATATTTGTTGGTCTGAGGCCCCCAGTGCCCCATTTTCTTTTAGTTTCCATTGTTCTCTCTGTAGAGCTTATATCAGTTTCTAAAAATTTGCTAGAACTTTGATTTGTGCATTTGTCATTGGCCAGGAATATTCTAGAGTAGTCTCCAGGCTTCCATTTTAATATACAGTGTGTCCCCAGTTTGTTTGGTCGACTCTTGTAAAAGACAAAAAATTTTCGAGTTCAAATTTTATCTTTTGGGGATCAGCCCTGCTTGGTTCTAAACTAATTTGTTACATAATTTTCATTTCGAAAAATCAAGGGTGCCTTTGAAATGTTCGAAAAATCTTTTTTGCTCACAGTGCCCTTTAGACACAAGATACGCAGAAATGTTATTAAGAAAAGTTGTTCAGAATGAAAAAATTAGTAAAAGTGCAAAATTTCAAAGTCCTAGGCCCACTTTGATTTTTTTCTGCTAAATAATTAGAACGCACAAAAATCAAAGTAGACCTAGGCTGGTGGAATTTTTAACACCTATCCAGTTTTTCATTGTGAACAAGTTTTCTTAATAACATTTTAATGTGAAAGCTACACAAAGTGCACTTTTCTAAAAAAAGTGGGAAAAAATTACAAAAAATCAAAGTAGGCAGTAGGCCTAGGACTTTGAAATTTTGCACTTTTACTCATTTTTAATTCTGAACAACTTTTCTTAATAACATTTTTGCGTATCTCGTCTCTAAAGGGCACTTTACTGGTGAACAAAAAAGATTTTTCGAACATTTGAAAGGCACCCTTGATTTTTCGAAATGAAAATTATGTAACAAATTAGTTTCAAACCAAGCAGGGCTGAACCCCAGAAGCTCAAAACTCAACTCGAAATTTTTTTGTCTTTTACAAGAGTCGACCAAACAATCGGGGGACACACTGTATAAGCCCTGGGAATTGGGCCTGAGGGAAGTGAAAGGTTAAAAAGCGATTTTGTGCAAATTTTGGAGCTGAAGGAATATTAGAGTGTTTGTTTCTCGGGTTATGAGGCCGTCGTCGATTGGAATCTTTTCCTAACGTTTCGTCGGCACGAGTGGTCGGCATCTTCAGAGGTGATCAGTCGTCCGGTGTGGGTGGAGCGTAACTAATCTAACATTAGTGGTCGGCATCTTCAGAGGTGATCAGTCGTCCGGTGTGGCTGGAGCGTAACTAATCTAACATTAGTGGTCGGCATCTTCAGAGGTGATCAGTCGTCCGGTGTGGCTGGAGCGTAACTAATCTAACATTAGTTACGCTCCAGTAACTAATCTAACATTAGTTACGCTCCAGCCACACCGGACGACTGATCACCTCTGAAGATGCCGACCACTCGTGCCGGCGAAACGTTAGGAAAAGATTCCAATCGACGACGGCCTCGACCCGAGAAACAAACCCTCGACAGACAGCGGCCGCGAAAGCCTAAATCATTTCATATGAAGGAATATTCTTGGTCAGTGACAGTATCTGACAAGTTTATTTGTGAAGGCTAATAAACAATAAAGGTGGTAACCAAGGCAACGAGTTTGGACTGCGATTGTTGAGATTAAGTACAATATTTTTCAGTCGAAATATTACGCCGTGTGTGACGTTAAACTAATGATACCGTTTCGTTGATGCAAAGTAATATTCGCTATTTTCTAGAAAAATAGTTTTTGTATTTTAGTCTTAATTTCAAGACAAACTTTTTATGACATTTAATTAGATTTTGCAAGCATCTCTATTGAATAATTTTATTAAAGTATTGGTACAAGATTGCTATTTAACTATTAGTTTGACTAAAAATGCGTGGCGTTAGAAAAATAAGATTGGTGGAACAACATGACCCTAAAACTTAAGTGAAAAATTGCAACCTTAAAAGCTGAAAAATCAGTAAATTAATATGAAAGCAATAACACTCACTAAAAGATACGCTAATGAGAGCGCTTAGATAATGCAAAGTAGGTACTATTCGCTATTTTCTACAGAAAATTTTAAGGTAAAAATTTCTGCTGCGTTGCTCAAATGATGTAAATGAAAATCATGGGTACTTTCAGCACATATATTATTCAAAAACTACACCATTCTTAATAAATTCCAAGCTTTTGTTCTTAGTTTTAAACTTCATCAGGGCTAGAGAGAGTAAAATTGTAATTATATTTTCTATTCATTATTCAGTTGAATACTTACATTTATATTATAGTAAAGTTAGTTTTGAAAAATGTAAAAATATTATATTCAAAGTATAGTTATTTTGTTATAGTATGAATTCATAAATATTTGCAAGATTTTTCAATAAAAAAATTAAATTATTTGGCATTTTTTATGTTTAAATGGCATACTAGACATTAGACACGAAAGCTTAGATAAGACCAACAAGTTGTTATCAACAGGTATATAGGTTATACAAATATCAATTAAAACAATGAAATAATGTTGAAGATATACAGTGTGTCCCAATTTGATACTGGACACCTCAGAAATATATGAAAAGCAAGAAAAACAAATGGTCTCTATTTTTTTATTGGTAGTACCAAGGGAGGGTATCTCATAGGTGGTGGTATTTGGATGGGGTAATTATTTCATGGCCTGCTATGATTTTTTAAAATAGCAAATTTTCAAGAAACCCCATTAGGGATTTTTTTTACTACACAATGTTATTAAGAAAACTTGTTCAGAAGGAAAAACTGAGTAGATCCGCAAAAGTTCAAAAGGGTAGGCCTAATTTAATTTTTAGATTTATCTCCCACTTTTTTCTTAGAAGAGTGTCCTTTTTGGAGCTTTCACGTCAAAGTTTTAATTTTTTAGGATGATCAAGTTTCGTAATTAATATTTTGACGTGAAAGCTCCAGAAATGACACATTTCTAAGAAAAAAGTGGGAAAAAAAGTTTTCTTAATAACATTTTGTCGTAAAAAAATCCCTAATAGGAGGCCATGAAATAATTACCTCATCCAAATACTACCGCCTATGAGATACTCTCCCTTAGGACTACCAACAAAAAAATTAAGACCATTTGTTTTCCTTGTCCTTCATATAGTTCTGAGGTGTCCAATATCAAATTGGGACACTGTAGAGTTATGAAAATAGCATATGGTTCCAATATACTGACGGTTACATTAACAAAATTGTCCTTTGTTTATTTTGTTTTTTATCCAAAAATATAATATAAGAGTAAATAGTAAATAAATTTCAACCATTTCCAAAAAAAATCGTTTGTGGTAATTTTTTTCTTGCTGAAGAATTCTAACATTATTAAAATTAATTCTGTGTCCAGTATTAAGAACATGTTCAGAAAGTGCCGAGGTATTTATTTGCACTTTCACTGGATGTACACCCTTGAGGAAGGAGGCCACACATAGTAAAAAAAATAAAAAAATTAGCGTAGACAGAGTAAAATTAACATGTATGGAAGCAATTAACCCACCCCTCTCTCGCGGTTTGAAAGCCAGCGACAACCTTAAAAAAGCGTAAGTGGCGGCAAATCGAACATCTTATTAAGCGACATTACATTACGCGATATTGCCAGTTATAGTGCAAAAACAGTAAATCGGCGCTGTTAGGTTGGCCTTAGATTGCCTGAATAATAGTGGAAAATCTTATAACCTTGCACACGGACATTGGCGGCTTTTTCGCAAAAGTCTCGACAACCTCGAATAGAGCCGTTCTAAAAATCGAAGAAGGTGGTAAATGTCTTAATTGGGTGTCGTACTTTCCTCCGGTACCAAAGAGAACCTCGAAAATCCGATATCTAGGAGAAATTCACGATTAACCACTTTCGAGAAACGGGGCGGCTGTAGAATCAACGAAACCGACTGAAAATCCTCTGAAACCACTATTGGAAATTTCATATAATTATGATTCCATTACCCCCCTTTGCGATAAAAAACCAATACCCGCCTCTGTATGGTTTATTCTAACTTGTTAATAATTATTTAACAATACACAAATTTATCATATTCCATCCATATTCTTACATAGTTTTTTCAGTTTTCTTTATAAGCTATATTTTCCTATAATAATTGGAGTAATAAACATAATATATTATACCTATAGGTATAATACCCCCTTTTGCTGTAAAGAGATTATATTGCACGCCCTGTATAGCATTATGATTTCTCTCTCACATTTCTCATCTAGTTAGAATCATTTTATTAATTATTTGACTTATTCTGCCTACCTCCCTCATACATTTTGTCTATCTTAAATCAATTAAGCAGAAATGAAAGCTTGTAAAAAAATATCTAATAACGCATTTCCAATACATTATACTTAAAATAGATAGGTACAACGAGATGTCATATAAAATATTAGATTTACTTCACAGAAGACATGGTCGTTATTTCTAGGTGTATTTCACACAGCGTGTTCCCAATCAAACAACTTTTTATGTTAGATACAGGGTGCGCCAGGAGACAGATACAGGGAAGCGTTAAAATAACAAATTAATATATATATATATATATATATATATAGATTTGTTTGACCGCTTATACAGACCCATTTCCCCATACTCTACCTACAATGTCAAGCCATTTTCGACGTTCTCAGACCCGGCTGCGGGTCTGAGAACGTTTTCACCTATATTTAGGTGAAGGGGGTAGTGGGGGTGCAGGGGGTGAATTTTCAGCCGGGTCTGTAAAGGCGGTTGTATATGTCATTATATACAGATTTAGTTCATTGCTGCGTTCTGCAGAGGGCGCAGCGGAGAATGCCGTATAAATGCGTGTAACAAAGTCAGACCCGGATACGTTCTACAGCTCTCTCAGACCCTACATTTGGCAACAGTGTTTTCAATGAATGTATCGCCTAGAATAACATAATATGAGTGTATGGGCCTTTTACAACATTTGGATTAGTTGATTGATAGATAGTATTTAAGCTATTTTAGCATTACAAACAACTTTTACTGTATACTAATAGTTATTTATGTACCAAGGCACTGAAGTTCAACTTTTTATGACTCATGTGGAGTTTAGTTATTGAGGCCTCTGGCCGAGGCAAATAAACCACATGAGTCATAAAAAGAACTTCAGTGCCGAGGTACATATTATATTTTTTTTGAAATCGGAAAAAAAAATGTTTTTAGGCAAGAAAATAATAATAAGGGATCACCCGTCCACGAACCGACTACGCGCGGCGTTGCTTGACTTTACCGATCGCTCTCCCTAGGACAAGTATAATGACGTACGGCACCTTCTGACAGGAAAACCAAACTGCTGCTTCTTGTGCACCTACACAACAAATCTATTGATATTCAAATTTACTAAAATATGTATACTGAAGGATTGCGCTTCTATAGGAAACAATTTCGCAATGTGTACGAAAAGTTAAATGAGCCTTTATCGGCCGGGTTTTGAATATTTGGTCACTTTTGACGGGCGATTTCTCCGCGTCTGACGTTTGATGTTTACATCCCGCCAAGGCCTACTTATTGAAAAAATCGTACAATAATGGGCTACATTATTGTACGATTTCTGTGCTTTTAATGACGATTTTGGGACATTTTAATGCCGATTTCAAGAAAAATCATTTTATGTCTTAATAAATTCCACGGATTTTTTTATTGAGTAAATGAACGTACAATTCGATAATAAATCCCAATTAATAAATAATTTGGTAGTAAATATATTTTTCTACTTGGAAATTATGAAAACTCGGGTGTTTACATAGGCATTTAAAAAGCGTGATTTTTTGTAACAAGCAGTTACGTGCCTACGAATAATGGACTCTTTTGTGTAAAAGTGATGACTGGACGCTGAGTGCGCGGCACGTGTAGCTTAGGTTGCATTTATATAAAGTATATATTTAAGCTCTGATCTATTGTTAATCAGTCTTGTCTGAATTGTAGCAGTAATCGCTGCCCTGTTGCTTCCAAATAAATTGTTTTAAAAACTCATTTTCCAAAACAGTTAATTTAACTGGCGCAGTCGTGCGGATTTTTTGTGTCCAGTTCCCGCGAACGTTCTTAGATTTCCATAATTGGCAACGTTTCTACCGTGTCGCGAGGAGCCGAAGGATTTCAATCCTGAAGACGCAGAACCTCAACCCCTGGCAGTCAACACCGCAGCAGCTACAACGAAGACATTGCTCACCTAGTCGATCCGAAGAAGTTGGCCGGCGATCAAAGATTTTTGGTAAGAGCCAAGTTCCTGTGGATCCTTATCCTTTAAGTTTATCTCTTTAATTTGAATTTATTGAATATTTTTGAAAATTCTTTAGAGATTTTTGTATTTTATGAGTGACGTTGAATCTATAAGTGATCTTGCTAAGTTATTCTCTAAAACTTTGAGTATAACTACAGAAAATAAAGTGGCACCTAATAATGAAGGAAATAATGACAATAATGAACCAAATCTTACAATGTTAAAAATGTACATCGATACGATTTGTCCTTTTGATGGCAATGAAACTTCCTTGCCAAAATTTATCAGTTCATGCGATTATTTGTTCGAAACATACGAGCGATTTAATGATGCATTGTTAAAAAATTATATTATCAAAGCTGTCCAAACTAAACTAGTTGGCAGAGCAGAAATATTAGTAGGTTGTAGAAATGAGTTAGATACGTGACAAAAAATTAAAGAAGCTCTTATTCAATGCTTTGGCGATCGAAGGAGTGTAGAATGTTTAGAACAAGACCTTTTTGTTGCTAGACCTTTCAAAAATGAGCAACCTCTTGATTTTGCAAAAAGACTACAAGTAATGCGTAGTAGTTTAATACAGAAAATTAACACGGATATTTATATGAATCAAGTAACAAAAGAAATTTATTCACGCCAATACAATCAACTATGTTTAAAAACCTTTGTTAGAGGTTTATCTGGTCCTTTACAGACCATAATTCGGTTAAAGGAACCTAATACTCTAGAAGACGCAATGACTCTTGTCATACAGGAGGAAAATTTTAATTATACACAGAATTTATTTAAAAATACACCACAGAATTTTCCAAGACAAAATAATTCTGGTAATAATAATTATTTTACAAGACCAAATTTCCAAAATTACCAAAATAATTTCCAAAGATCTAATTTTCAGAGAACTAACAATTTCCCCAGATTTAATAACAACACTAACCAAGTTAGGAATCCCAATTTCCAACAACAACCCCAATTTCAACAACAATTTCCTAGCCAACAAATTAATGTACAGCCTAGACAAATACAAAGACACTATCCCACTAACCGACAAGTTTTCGGACCACCGCGTAACCACTGGTCAAATTCCCCAGAGACAATATGAACCGATGCAGGTAGCTTCCCAAATTAGTCGAAATTATTTTAATAATAATAATAATCCAAATTATAGAAATCAGGAGGCTATGTCCACAAATTCTCGTGCACCTTCTAATGTGCACAGAAGCTTTTCTTCAAGACAAAATAATTTTTCAGGAAATAGTTTTCAACCGCAAAATAACGCTATAGTCGAAGAGTTGTATCAAATAGAAAATGAAAATGTTGCGCAACAGCAACAAAATCAAAATAACGAAACTCAAAATTCACGTACAAACCAACACAATTTTAGAAATTTTCCCTTAATCAGTCGTTTTCCCAAACGGAAGAAATAAAAGAAATAGTAGAAATTTACGTAGAACAGCATAATAGTTTAGCTTACATTCAAATTAAAAATCCTAACATGAAATTACTTATCGACACAGGTTGTTTTCATTCAATCTTAAGACCTTCAATAGTAGAAAAACATTTTTCAAATTGTATTTATAATTGCCCGACACAGGTCAAAACAAGTTTAGGCGAAACGGAAATTAAATTTAGAGCCAATATCCCAGCTCCAGAAGAATTAAATACTGATATGGTTATTCCAGTAATTTTATTTGATTTTCACCCTTATTTTGACGGTATTATAGGCTTACGCGACTTAAAAAATTTAAAATTTCATATTGATCTAGAAAATGATCTATTAATAAACAAAACTACGGAAATTCCTTTCTATTATAGGCGACCAGATGACAAACAATATACAATTTCAGTAAATGCACACGAAGCACTTTCAGCCAAGATCCCAGTAAACAGTAACAATAATGCTATTGTTCCCCAATGCAACATAACTAGTCTTTATTCTCCAGAAACAAGAGATACAGTTTTAAATAACCACGATGCTTCGGAGATTATTAATTCGCTATATTTAGATTCCCAAGATTTTAATAATGATAATGTTTACGATACAGATAAAGAAGTTAATGACGATATATTTTATGAAACTTGTGAAATAAATGAAGTTTTTATAGAAAATACCGACGAAGTTAAAATAAATAAAAATAAAGTTAGGAAACATAAAAATAGAGTTAAGAAGAATAAGAATAAAGTTGAAATAAATAATAAAGATGTTATAGGAGAAAATAACGAAGTTCTAAGTTGTAATAATAATATTAATGAAGAAGTTATTGATAATAATGTACCTTATGAAAGTTACGAAAAAGATAAAGTTTATAGCAATAGTGATTTTAAAAATGAAGTTAGTATTGAAGTTGTTAATAATTATGATGAAGAGTATATAGAATTTAAAGAAAGTATTAATGATAATAATGATAATAAAGTTATAGAAGTTAGGAAGAATTTATTTGAAGTACCTCTTGAGTACTCTTTAGCTCATCGTGTTTCAGAAGACTTTAAGTTAGGAGCAGGTATAGCCCTACAATTTAAAGAAAAATATAATAATATTAATTATCTGAAGAATCAAAATAAACAAGTAGGTCAAATAGCAATTTTAAATGACAAGAAACGATTTATTTACTATTTAATAACTAAAAAGTACTTTTACGAGAAACCAACATACCATGATGTATTTATCTGTTTACAAAATTTAAGGGACCATATAATAAAAAATAACGTACGATATTTAGCCATGCCAAAAATTGCATCAAGACTTGATAAACTATATTGGAATACAATTAAACAAATGATCAAATTTATTTTCAAATCTGTACCAATCAAAATAATTATTTGTTATATATATAGTGATGAAATCAATGCTATCGAAAATCAATCCGTAATAGTAAACCCCGGTGATATAAACCAAGATATCAAACAATTTCTCAACCCTCAATTTTTGGATTCAGGAAGACACCATGTTATTAAATCATATCCTTTTCCTAATAAAATTAGGCTAACTGTGAAATTGACACTGAAAAATTACGCTTATGAATTAATTAAATTTTTTAAAGAATACATAAACCCAAAATCACTTTATAGTATCTATATTCAGAAGAGTGAAATCGATTTAAAACCTAGAATTTGCAATTTATTAGCCCAAACCTTTAAAAATCACGCTTATAAACTAAATTTTTCTAATATACTTCTAACAGATATCACTGAAAAATATCGTCAAGACGAACTTTTAGTTTATCACCATGAAAAGAAAACATATCATAGAGGTATTAACGAAACATTAATGGCTTTAAAGAAGTTATACTATTGGCCAAACATGAAAAATGATATAACTGAATATATAAATAAATGTGAAATATGTAATAAGGCCAAATATGATCGAAATCCATCAAAAATTAAATTTGCATTTACCCCTACTCCATCACAACCTTTTGAGTCTGTTCATATGGACACATTTCAAATACTAGTAAAAACATTTTTGACAATCAGACGTATTTTCAAAATATGCCCAAGCTTATTTCTTAGAATCCTGTAATTCAACCGATGTTATTAATGGAATTTTTACTTTTGTATCACACTTTGGAATACCAAAATCAATAACATGTGATAATGGTATTGAATTTAAAACAACTCTTTCATCAGATTTTTGTAAACTTCATAATGTCCAATTACATTTTACTACCCCCGGTAATTCGAATAGTAACAGTAATGTAGAGAGATTACAAAATACACTACTTGATAGCGTACGTGTTTTAAAACTTACTCATCCAAACTCGGATATAAAACAATTAATGCACTATGCAATCTTAGGCTACAATAATTCTATTCATAGCGTAACAAAACAGAAACCTTTTAATATAGTAAACGGTCATACAAATGCGCTTGACCCCTTTGATATAACAGATGAGATTATTTTGAATCAATGTATAGATGAAAAAAGAATAAACTCAAAATTATTTATAATAAAATACACCAACTGTCTTTAGAGGAGAAAATAAAAGAAAATACCAGACATAATAAGGATAGAGAAGAAGCTTTAAATGATGAACCAAACACTGTACAATATCAACAAAATAAAGCATCCATGCGCGATAAAACGAAACCAAAACATATTAAAATTGAAATCAAAGAAGACTTAGGTTCAAAAATTAAAACTCAAGACGATAAAATTATTCACAAAGCACAATTAAGGAAACCAAAAATTAATTTACCTCCTTATTTTCAGGAGAATGAAAATGAACCTAGCTGCAGTTATGCTATTCACGACGATATTATTGACATTACTTACGAAACTGACGACAGCAACGAATGACATGACGTTTACTCCTATTAAAACTCCCTTACTCCCATTTCAATTAGGAGATACCCGTATTATAAAAAACAAACATACATTTGTACACTATATAGAGATTGACCCTATTATTGACCAATTAACCACTATTCGCAAATTTTATGATATAATCAAGTTAACCCTTACTAATAAAAATAATACTTTACTTAACAATTCATATAGGAACGTATTACATAACCTTTTACATCACGTAGATTATTTAATTGTTGAAGTAGAAAACAAAATAGATAATATTACTCCGCATAATAGAGTTAAACGAGGATTAATTAACGCTATAGGTAAAGCATCAAAATGGCTTTTCGGAACCCTAGACTCCGATGATGGCGAAAAATATGACAAAGCAATTGTTACCTTAGAAAATAATCAACAATCTTTTACGAATGAAATTTCTTTACAAATATCTCTCACGAAACAACTTATTAATAATTATAACTCAACAATGACAATTTTACAATCAAATCAAAACTTAATAAAAGAAAGACTAGAATATTTTGAATTTAATATTAACAAAACAATTAATGATTTTACAGCATACTTAAGAGCTCAAAATGTTTTAGATCAAGTAATACTTAATTGTCAAAATTTAATTACATTTCTTGATAATCTCGAAAATGCAATAATGTTTGCAAAATTAAATACTTTACATAGTTCAGTAATTTCAGCATCAGAACTCCAAAAACCAGTAAAATACCTAGAAAATCTCTATGAAAATGAATCAGTTTTAAAATTTAAAAATATAATTTCTTATTATCAATTAGCTGGACTTCAAATTAATTTCTCAAAGAATAAAATAATATTTGCTATACATATCCCAATATTTTTAAAGGAAAAATTTCAAATTTACCACCTATTTCCAATTCCAGTCAAAAATTTAATTATTATCCCAAATCAGCCTTACCTTATACTTGGTTCAAACCAACAACAATTTCAAGAAGAAGAATGCCCCATGGTTGAGAACATTCACATATGTCAAAATCAACTTACACCGTTTTTAAATGAATGTATTACGTCATTAATTAAAGAAGCCGAAGGAAATCAATGTACCAATATGTCAGTTAATATCCAAGTTCAAACCCCAATAATGGAAGTCATTAATAGTCAATATGTTATTGCCATCCCTTCCAAACAATCATTGAAAATCTTAACAAAATGTAACAAAAATGAAGAAATTAAGATACTCTACGAATCCAATTTAACTCATATTCCTGAAAATTGCGAAATAAACTACGATAGTTTCAAATTTATTAACAAACAAGAAGAAATTCATGGTAAACCACTCAATTTACCAGAAATACAAATAAATGATTTAAACTTTAATTATCTACAAGAAAAACCTCTACAACTTCAAAATATTGACATAAAAGCTATAAATGATCTTAAAGAAAAATCAGAGCAATTAGAAATTCCAAAAATACTTGAAATTCGTTCCTTAAGTTATGGTCTAGGAACGACAACAGTTATATATTGTATCCTTTCATGTTCACTACTACACTTTCACAAGTTTGTGGCATCTGGATTTGGAATTTTAAAAGTTGTGCTTCGCAGACAGCGTCATTGTCTATAGGCACGGGCACTAAGTCTTTACAAAGTTTCATATTTTGTTGCATGTTTTTACAATTTTCATAATTTTGGATTGATATATAAAGGCTTGAATCATCATTTCTGCCAATATATGGTTTATTCGAACTGGGAAATAGAGTATGAACTAAATGCGTTCTTTGGTCTTTAATTGGTATTGGATAGATACGAAAGATTGTATAAGTTTGAGGTTCAACAAGTGGTATTTCTATAGCAAAAACTAAATTTCTTTCAGTTTCAAATGCTTTTAATTCAGAGATATCGAGATAATATCCTATAGTTTCAAGTTGTACTGTAAAAGGTAATTGATTTCTATTCAAATTTTCAGAAATTCGTTTTAGTTCGCTGTGAAGGTCCATAGGAGAAATTATTGAAGTATGTATTGTGTTTAGTCTAGCAAAAGTAATTGAATTTAGCATGTCACTTAAAGACGTTTCGATAAAAGAGTATGATTCCATCAGTTGTTCAGCAATCTCCAATATTTGTAATTTAGCATCATAAAATTTTAGGTTATCAGTAATATCGTAAATAGACTCTTCAATTTGTTTTATATCATAATTAAATGTTTCTTCATCGACTTGTAATTTTCGTAAGGTTTCATTGAAATTTTTAATAACTGAAGTTGTAACCGAGATTTGTTTTTTCATAAGATTTTCTAGTTCGTGTTCGTCTCTAGCTAATTTATTGATACAATTATTATAGTATTCACCATCAGAAGAATCAAGATTTCCGGTTATAAATTTAAAAATTGAACCTATGCCATTTATTAAACCACGTTTCGATCTTTTACTAACATCGTATTTTAAATCTCTAAATTTTGAATTAATGTCATTCGAAATTTGGTGAAGTAAGCTTAAATGAGTTTTTATTTCTGTTCTGAATCTTTCCATACGTGGATTCGGGGTATATAAAAAGTTATCGAGGTCTATTAAAATTTGTTCGTTATAAAAGTAAGCATTTTTAAGAGAGTATATGTCTTTATATACCAAAATAGTCCACTTATCATTAGAAATTTTTACATTAGAAGTTTGGTGAAAATAAAGCCCTACAGTGTAATAAATCGTTTTAAGAGAGTGTCGGATTTTCTGCATATTCTGCTGAGATGAGTGTACCAATGCCAATGCTGTTGTGTTGACTAATCGTCTTCTGAACCTACTGACCTAGTTTCTTCTATATTGTCCGTTTCATTTAAGTTTGTTTGATTCAAATTTTGTTCTTTGCTATAGCATTCTTTCAACATATCAAAATTAACTTTAGTTGTTCGATCAGTTATTGGATTATAGATTAGACAAGAATTTTTATAAATTTCTCTAACTTCGTAAGGTCCATTAAACTTGTTTGCTAATTTGTTTTTGCCGTATGTCCAAAAACTAGTTCATATGGGGAATAACCTGTTGTATGATTGATAGAATTATTATAACAAATACAAGCATAAGGTAATAATTGTAAAGGGAGTTCTCCAGGTTGTTCTAAAGTCATTGTTCTTATCATTTCAAGTAGTGTCGCGTGAAATCTTTCTAATGAGCCGTTAGATTGAGGGTGATTGATACTAGCAAATGTTAATTTAATATTATATAGTGTACATAAATCTTTCATTAATTGATTATTAAATTCTCGTCCGCTGTCACAATGAATTCTTAAGGGTGTACCGTAATGTTGGAAATATGAAATTAAGACGTTAACTACATTTTTTGTCGGGAAACGTGTTCTTCTATAGATTGAGAGTAAATAATTATGTCGTCCATATATACAAGACATCGCTCATTCTGAATACCTGCAAGTATGTTATCCATAACACGCTGAAAAGTACTGGGCGCATTTTTTAATCCAAATGGCATCCTTAAAAATTCCCAATGTCCGTTTTCTACCGAAAATGCAGTTTTTTCCATATCTTTTTGATCAATTTCAATTTGATGAAATCCTGACGCTAAATCAAGAGTAGTAAAATATTGACATTTTCCTAGCTGATCTAACAAGTCTGTTATGTTTGGTAAGGGATATTTATCATA
Source organism: Pseudeuparius sepicola (assembly GCA_963920635.1). Taxonomy (NCBI): domain Eukaryota; kingdom Metazoa; phylum Arthropoda; class Insecta; order Coleoptera; family Anthribidae; genus Pseudeuparius; species Pseudeuparius sepicola. Next base: position 30,159,791 of record OY987305.1, read on the forward strand.
GACTGTTACTTCGTTAAGCTTTCTGTAATCTATTACCACACGCCACTTTTGTTTTCCACTGGCATCTAGTTTTTTGGGCACCACCCAGACTGGTGAGCTCCAAGGTGAAATAGATGGTTGTATAATTCCTTGTTCCGACATCTTTGCTATTTGTGACTTTACCTCTTGTTTATGTATTTGTGGATATCTATACGATTTAGTGTATATTGGTTTCGACTCGTTTGTATTTATTGAATGTTTGATTTTATTTGTAAAAGTTAATTGGTCACCTTCTAGGAAAAATATGTCTGAATATTGCAAACAAAGATCAGCAATAATTTCTCGTTCTTCCTCGTTTAAGTGTTCTAAGCGTAAATTATCTGTAATAGCGACTTGCCTATCAATTGAAGAAATATTAAAATTTTGAACTGTTTTTAAATTTCGTACTTTTTTCTTTTGTTGTTTTAGAAATTTATCTAGTTCCGCTTCAAAATTAAAATTAGGATTATTTGGAGATTTTTCTTTAAGTGTAACTTTATTTTTGATGGTAATTTTATTTCCTTGAACTATTCTTTCTTTATTGATTTCAGGTTGTTCTTTGAATTTTATTTCCCTTTGGTTTCCTTCTAACGAAATTTGTATGTTTTTAGGTTTTTTATAGGGTTCACATCTTACATTTCTTTTTCTATTTATATCAGAAATTTTAGAAGAGATTGGAAAAATTTGTATTTGTGATTCTTTAAAATTTTGGCTTATTTTTGAAATTTCCAGTTTGCAAATAATTATTTCAATTTCTATATAGCGAAAAACAAAATTTATCATTCTTTTGACTTTGGACCATTTTAGTTTATCAATTCCACAACCAATCATAGGCATAGCTAAGTGTTTGACATTATTTCTTATAATATGTTCCCGTAATTCCTTTAAACAAACCCGTAAAGAACTATACGTTGGTTTCTGCCAAAAATATCTTTTTGTTACCAGATAATACACAAAACTATTTGGATTTTTAAGAATTGCAATTTGTCCTACATTATTAACTTGTTCTTCTAAAAACTATTTGGATTTTTAAGATCCAAATGGTCCAATTCACTATTCCGAACGAATAGCTGAGTACAGAGCACGCATACGTGTTCAGGGCCTTAAACAAATTCCTGCTGTTAAGATCAGTTCGCACTACTTGTCTTACTCTCTTGATGAATTCATTCGTTAAATCAGTCTTCATTGTTCGATGGTCTATCCTTTGAGCTTGTTTCATCCCGAGATACTTGTATGTATCTCCCTTGCTCATTGCTTCGATCTCCTGGCCGTCCTGCATCTCGTGTGCGCTTTGTTCGAGCTTTCCCCGGATGATATTAAGGGTGCGGCACTTGTCCAGTCCAAACAGCATTCCGATGTCCCTGGAGAACTCCTCTACAATTTTAAGCATTTGCGTTAGTTGGTTTTTGGTTGCGGCGATCAGTTTTAAATCATCCATATATAATAGGTGATTCAACTTGATCGCTTCTGCGTTGTTGCTTTTGATAGCGAAGCCATATTTTGTAGAGTTCAACCGATGTGATAGAGGGTTCATCGCCATGCAGAACCACAGTGGACTGAGTGAATCTCCTTGGAAAATCCCTCTTCGGATGTTGATTGTGTCGGTCTCGATGTTACTGTCTGCGGTTCTGAGTTGTATCTTAGTGCGCCAGGTTGTCATAACGTGTTCTAAAAAGGAAACTGTATGATGATCTATTTTATACAGCTTTAAGATACCTGTGAGCCAGTCGTGAGGTACGGAATCAAATGCTTTTTTGTTGTCCACATAAGCCATGTGGAGGTTTCGTTGCTTGGAATGAGCCTGGTTGCAGATGACAGAGTCTATGATGAGTTGCTCTTTGCATCCCATTGCGCCCTTCGAGCAGCCCTTCTGCTGCATTGCAATTATGTTGTTCCGCTCGCAGTGAGCATATATTCGCTGCGTAAGGCAAGATGTGATTATCTTGTAAAGCGTAGGCAAGCAGGTTATTGGGCGGTACTTGGCAGGGTTATCCGTATTCCGCTGGTCTTTTGGTAACAGGTAAGTTGCACCCTGTGTAAGAAACAATGGCATTTTCAGAGGATCGAGCAAGACTTCATTAATTAAGGTAGTTATTTGTTCATGCGTGCACCACAACTTCTTAATCCAATAATTTTGGAGATGATCTGGACCTGGTGCCTTCCAGTTGTGGGAATTCTTGATGACATCGGAGACCTCAGCGGTTGTGAATTGCTCGTGTTGCATCTGGCTATAGTTCCGGCCCATCTCGCGTTCTTCGCTGATCCAGCTTGCACTGACATTGTATGGACCTGGTGTGGCAAGTTGATTTCTCCAGAAACCGTCGACCTGTTCTCTGCTAGGGTAACTCGCATTTGTGGCATCGGCGCTAGAATTAAAAGCACGGTAGAAACCCTTTTCTGATCGTTCAAAGAGTTTATTGTCTCGTTTCCTGTTGTTACTAGCCTTGTATCTCCTCAGACGCCCTGCGAAAACAGAAAGTTTTTGTTTTAATGTGTCAAGACATTGTTGAGCAGTGATGTTCGCGGGGTCATGCCGAGAATGCATTTGGGTGCGGCTCATTACTGCCTGCACCGCCCTCTGGATCCTTCTAGTTCTAACTCCTCTGATATATTCCGTCACTTGTCCTATGTCTTTACGGAGACTCTCGATCTTCCGATTTAGTCGCATTTCCCATTGAGCCATTCGTGGTTCTGGTCTTGCACGATTCAACTCTTGGGCCGTTCGGATCTTGGCACCCATTACAGTGATGACTGCCGTTGCGGCACAGTAGATTAACATGTGCATACGTTCTAATGTTGGTGTCACTGAAACATAGCTTGGTAAAATTCTTGTGTTCATAAGATCGAGCACGATCGCAAGTTTCCTGGAAGAATTTAATCTTGGTAGCGGTGGCCTGCTAAGTGGGTCTGTGCCTTCGTATCGCAATACTGCCTGTCTCATATGTGTGTCCAAGCCTTCAAAATGTTCTTCGTTAACCCGTTCCAGACTCTCGGTTGTTGGTTCTACCGTTTCGGCTTCTAGTTGTTGTCCAGGCTCTTGAAGTTCCCCATTGTTGTTGTTGTCATCTATGTCTATGTGTTCGCCGTGGATCTCTAGCTCAACTTCCCGTTTGATAGCGTTAAGTCGCGTTTCTGGAATTCGGTTATTTCTTAGAATAGTTCGATACTGATCTGACACTCTTTGTTCAGACACTTGCATGTGTGGAAACTCCCTGCAGAACTCGGCATGCAGTTGTTGTCGGTAGCCGATAATCTCTTGTCCTAAGTTTGTCACCCTGTAGAAAATACGCATAATCGATTCATTCATGGACACAGTCCATTTCATGCGTCGTCGTTGTAATCCCGCCTCTGTGAACGCTGGCTGAAGTTCCCGCGCAGCACCTTCGGTGGGTGGAACCCTAGTTCTCGTTTGGCTCCCATGTTGTAGATGTTCGTGTTGTTGTTGGGCTGTAGCTGTTTGTGCAACAGGGGCCCGCCTCATCAGCGCCCTGTCACCGACGTCCCGCTCGCTGTCATGCCCAGCGCCGGCTCCAGACATGCCCTGGCGATCCCCAGGCAGCGGCCCTATGACAATCATCCTATCATTCTCCATTCCATAGTTTTCTCCCGTAACGTGGGAGTGACGGCCCTCGGTCGCCTTTTACGACTCGCGGAGCCACGATAGGAGTATTCTAACCCGCTACCCATACGGGTCAACTAGGATAACGCGGGATCGTTACTCCCGAGGATCTGCCCCTGTCACCGGCCAAACCCCTCCTTGCGTTAACTGGGAAACACGGGATCGTTACACCCGAGGATCTGCCCCTCTCACAGGCTAGACCCATCCCTGTGTAACTGGGAGTCGCGGGATTGTCACCCCCGAGGATCAGCCCCCGTCACCGGCTAGACCCCTCCCTGCGCAACTGGATATCGCGGGATTGTCACACCCGTAGGTCTGCCCCTGTCACAGGCCAAGCCTCTCCATGCGTAACTGGGAATCGCGGGATCGTTACACCCGTGAATCTGCCCCTCTCACAGGCCAGACTCATCCCTGCGTAACTGGGGAGCGCGGGATTGTCACACCCGTGGATATGCCTCTCTCACAAGTCAGATCCCCCCTGCGTATTTATTATTATTATTATTATTATTTCGACTTAGCCAAAAGGCATTCGCACTCCCTCTACGGGGAACATTCACTCAGATCCCGGGCATCCCGGATACCAAAAGGATCTGGCTCGGACGAGACCCTTGCCATGTTATCGGGCCCTAGGTGACATTGATGTTCTTGGACGATCCTGCATTCCCCATGAATTTCCTGACGGTTCGGGCTGTCGCAAGTAGTACCGCTTTCTGCATGGACCTGTAAAGACTATCAGTTAGATTCAGCTCCTTGATGTTTCTCAGCAAACTTTTTGGTATAACACCAGTTGTTGACATGATGATTGGAATCGTCTGGACGTTCTCCATTTCCCATTGCCTTCTAATTCGTTCTTCTAAGTCTCTGTACTTCGCGATCTTCTCGACTTGCTTCACACGCAGGTTGTTGTTGTTCGGGATGGCCACATCAATCAGAGTTGTCTTCCTAGAAATTTTATCAACTATTATAAGGTCCGGTCTGTTATGGGCAACTCGTTGATCAGTCAGAACTGTACGATCCCAGTACATCTTGTAGTTGCTGTTCTCAAGAACAGGCTCAGGTGTGTAGTTGTAATATGGGACCCTTTCTGTCTGCACAAGCAGCAGCTTTTCCGCCAGTTCCCGGTGCAAGATCTTGGCAACCGAATCGTGTCGTTCCTTATATTCCGTTGATGCGAACATCTGACATCCTCCTGTTATGTGCTGGATTGTTTCTGAAGTTGGGCACCCATATCTGCATCTGTCATCCACTACCGATGCATCTCCTACAATGAATTTTAGGTAGTTGCGAGTTGGTATAACCTGATCTTGTATGGCCAGTAGGAAGCCTTCCGTCTCGGGGAACATTCGTCCCGAGGTCAGCCAATAGTTCGACGCTAACTTGTCGACATGTTCCTGGTTAACCTCATTAGGATGTCTCCCGTGCAGCGGCTTCCCCAACCACCTCTGTAGTTTATCGTTGTCGGTTCGGTGGTGATTTTGACGCTCGTGTTCCGTCAGACGTAGCGGTGTTGAGACGTCTGCTCCGCATATAGCCCTATGTAGTGTGGAGCTGTTGGCCTGCCTGTAGAAATAATTACGCAGATTTAATATTTGTTGGTCCAATTGCTTGCTGAGATCTGCCAATCCTCTTCCTCCTAGTTGACGTGGCAGAGTTGTTCTTTCTACGGCGCTACGGGGATGATGTTTATGAGCTTTTGTCAGTAGTGTCCTAACTTTTCGTTGCAGGTTGTTGATGTCCGTGTTGGTCCAATTCACTATTCCGAACGAATAGCTGAGTACAGAGCACGCATACGTGTTCAGGGCCTTAAACAAATTCCTGCTATTAAGATCAGTTCGCACTACTTGTCTTACTCTCTTGATGAATTCATTCGTTAAATCAGTCTTCATTGTTCGATGGTCTATCCTTTGAGCTTGTTTCATCCCGAGATACTTGTATGTATCTCCCTTGCTCATTGCTTCGATCTCCTGGCCGTCCTGCATCTCGTGTGCGCTTTGTTCGAGCTTTCCCCGGATGATATTAAGGGTGCGGCACTTGTCCAGTCCAAACAGCATTCCGATGTCCCTGGAGAACTCCTCTACAATTTTAAGCATTTGCGTTAGTTGGTTTTTGGTTGCGGCGATCAGTTTTAAATCATCCATATATAATAGGTGATTCAACTTGATCGCTTCTGCGTTGTTGCTTTTGATAGCGAAGCCATATTTTGTAGAGTTCAACCGATGTGATAGAGGGTTCATCGCCATGCAGAACCACAGTGGACTGAGTGAATCTCCTTGGAAAATCCCTCTTCGGATGTTGATTGTGTCGGTCTCGATGTTACTGTCTGCGGTTCTGAGTTGTATCTTAGTGCGCCAGGTTGTCATAACGTGTTCTAAAAAGGAAACTGTATGATGATCTATTTTATACAGCTTTAAGATACCTGTGAGCCAGTCGTGAGGTACGGAATCAAATGCTTTTTTGTAGTCCACATAAGCCATGTGGAGGTTTCGTTGCTTGGAATGAGCCTGGTTGCAGATGACAGAGTCTATGATCAGTTGCTCTTTGCATCCCATTGCGCCCTTCGAGCAGCCCTTCTGCTGCATTGCAATGATGTTGTTCCGCTCGCAGTGAGCATATATTCGCTGCGTAAGGCAAGAAGTGATTATCTTGTACAGCGTAGGCAAGCAGGTTATTGGGCGGTACTTGGCAGGGTTATCCGTATTCCGCTGGTCTTTTGGTAACAAGTAGGTGGCACCCTGTGTAAGAAACAATGGCATTTTCAGAGGATCGAGCAAGACTTCATTAATTAAGGTAGTTATTTGTTCATGCGTGCACCACAACTTCTTAATCCAATAATTTTGGAGATGATCTGGACCTGGTGCCTTCCAGTTGTGGGAATTCTTGATGACATCGGAGACCTCAGCGGTTGTGAATTGCTCGTGTTGCATCTGGCTATAGTTCCGGCCCATCTCGCGTTCTTCGCTGATCCAGCTTGCACTGACATTGTATGGACCTGGTGTGGCAAGTTGATTTCTCCAGAAACCGTCGACCTGTTCTCTGCTAGGGTAACTCGCATTTGTGGCATCGGCGCTAGAATTAAAAGCACGGTAGAAACCCTTTTCTGATCGTTCAAAGAGTTTATTGTCTCGTTTCCTGTTGTTACTAGCCTTGTATCTCCTCAGACGCCCTGCGAAAACAGAAAGTTTTTGTTTTAATGTGTCAAGACATTGTTGAGCAGTGATGTTCGCGGGGTCATGCCGAGAATGCATTTGGGTGCGGCTCATTACTGCCTGCACCGCCCTCTGGATCCTTCTAGTTCTAACTCCTCTGATATATTCCGTCACTTGTCCTATGTCTTTACGGAGACTCTCGATCTTCCGATTTAGTCGCATTTCCCATTGAGCCATTCGTGGTTCTGGTCTTGCACGATTCAACTCTTGGGCCGTTCGGATCTTGGCACCCATTACATTGATGACTGCCGTTGCGGCACAGTAGATTAACATGTGCATACGTTCTAATGTTGGTGTCACTGAAACATAGCTTGGTAAAATTCTTGTGTTCATAAGATCGAGCACGATCGCAAGTTTCCTGGAAGAATTTAATCTTGGTAGCGGTGGCCTGCTAAGTGGGTCTGTGCCTTCGTATCGCAATACTGCCTGTCTCATATGTGTGTCCAAGCCTTCAAAATGTTCTTCGTTAACCCGTTCCAGACTCTCGGTTGTTGGTTCTACCGTTTCGGCTTCTAGTTGTTGTCCAGGCTCTTGAAGTTCCCCATTGTTGTTGTTGTCATCTATGTCTATGTGTTCGCCGTGGATCTCTAGCTCAACTTCCCGTTTGATAGCGTTAAGTCGCGTTTCTGGAATTCGGTTATTTCTTAGAATAGTTCGATACTGATCTGACACTCTTTGTTCAGACACTTGCATGTGTGGAAACTCCCTGCAGAACTCGGCATGCAGTTGTTGTCGGTAGCCGATAATCTCTTGTCCTAAGTTTGTCACCCTGTAGAAAATACGCATAATCGATTCATTCATGGACACAGTCCATTTCATGCGTCGTCGTTGTAATCCCGCCTCTGTGAACGCTGGCTGAAGTTCCCGCGCAGCACCTTCGGTGGGTGGAACCCTAGTTCTCGTTTGGCTCCCATGTTGTAGATGTTCGTGTTGTTGTTGGGCTGTAGCTGTTTGTGCAACAGGGGCCCGCCTCATCAGCGCCCTGTCACCGACGTCCCGCTCGCTGTCATGCCCAGCGCCGGCTCCAGACATGCCCTGGCGATCCCCAGGCAGCGGCCCTATGACAATCATCCTATCATTCTCCATTCCATAGTTTTCTCCCGTAACGTGGGAGTGACGGCCCTCGGTCGCCTTTTACGACTCGCGGAGCCACGATAGGAGTATTCTAACCCGCTACCCATACGGGTCAACTAGGATAACGCGGGATCGTTACTCCCGAGGATCTGCCCCTGTCACCGGCCAAACCCCTCCTTGCGTTAACTGGGAAACACGGGATCGTTACACCCGAGGATCTGCCCCTCTCACAGGCTAGACCCATCCCTGTGTAACTGGGAGTCGCGGGATTGTCACCCCCGAGGATCAGCCCCCGTCACCGGCTAGACCCCTCCCTGCGCAACTGGATATCGCGGGATTGTCACACCCGTAGGTCTGCCCCTGTCACAGGCCAAGCCTCTCCATGCGTAACTGGGAATCGCGGGATCGTTACACCCGTGAATCTGCCCCTCTCACAGGCCAGACTCATCCCTGCGTAACTGGGGAGCGCGGGATTGTCACACCCGTGGATCTGCCTCTCTCACAAGTCAGATCCCCCCTGCGTATTTATTATTATTATTATTATTATTATTCGTAATTTATACTCATAAAACTTGGTCATAGTCAATTCGATGACAGTTTCAGAAATTTTCTAGCCCCCAAATTTCGAGCAATCACAGTTGAGATACTAATGGTGGGAATCAAAATTGTCACCCATACATATTTTGACAGATAGCGCTACTTAACGAGTACAAAAATTTGGTCTGCACTGTAAATATTGCTGTAAGTAGTAGTACAAAGAGAGTTCTAACCCACGACCTTGAAAAAGCCTGCAAATTGACTACGTCATTCCCGAGGTCACCTGACGTCACAAGATGGCCGCCAAGGCGGGAAATTTGAAAATGGCCTTGACCTGAAGGTCAATGAACTTTAAGGGGTCACGTTCAGTTAACCTTGACCTGAAGGTTATCTAGAGGTCAAGGGGTTACCAGATCGATAACCTTTAAGGGGTCATTGACCCGCGGGTTCAATGAACTTTAAGGGGTCACAGTTAACCTTGACCGGTCGATGAACTTTAAGAGGTCACCTTATTAACCTTGACCGGTCAATGAACTTTAAGAGGTCACCTTGTCTACCTTGACCGGTCGATGAACTTTAAGAGGTCACCTTATTAACCTTGACCGGTCAATGAACTTTAAGAGGTCACCTTGTCTACCTTGACCGGTCAATGAACTTTAAGGGGTCACAGTTAACCTTGACCGGTCGATGAACTTTAAGAGTTCACCTTGTTAACCTTGAACTGAAGGTCAATGAACTTTAAGAGGTCACCTTGACACGTGGCACTTGAAAAATTGAACTTTGCTCACAGGGAACGGAAGTGACGTCACAAGATATAAGGTTAGGAAAAAAACCTTGGTAGGCAAACGCGGCTGCTGACCAGACAAAAAAAACCTTAGTCGACAAATAATGGCCTATAAGAAGGGGCGTGATTCCATTGCGATATCAGTTCGAGTGCTCCAAGATACATGTAAGTATATACCTGCTGTCCCATTTTTAAACAGCTAGATATTTTGGAAACGAAAACTTATATAAATGGCCATATCTTAATAGGCGGAGGACCGACTGTCATTTAGACAGGCGAAAAATTTTTCTTTAAAGTTTTGTCTGAAAATTTTTTATGATTTTTTTGTAGAAGTTTTTTTTTTACTTTTTTATTGATATTTAAAAAAAAAACATTTTTGTCAATTTTTTTTTTATCAAAATTTTTTTTTTGTCAATTCTTTTTTGTCAAATTTTTTTTTGCCAAAATTTTTTTTTGTTAAATTTTTATTTTTGCCAAATTTTTTTGTACCAAAATTTTTTTTGCCAATTTTTTTTTTTGCCAAGTTTTTTTTGCCAAATTTTTTTTTTGCCAAAATTTTTTTTACCCAATTTTTTTTGCCAATTTTTTTTTGTAAAATTTTTATTTTGTCAAATTTTTTTTTGCCAATTTCTTTTTTTTTTTTTGCAGATTTTTTTTTTTTTACAAAAAATTTTTTTTTCGTAAAAATTTTTTTTTTACCAAAATTTTTTTTACCAAAATTTTTTTTTGTCAAATTTTTTTTGTCAATTTTTTTTTGTCAAAATTTTTTTTTTACCAAAATTTTTTTTTGTCAAAATTTTTTCTATAATATGTAAATTTATATCTTCCCAATTTTTTTTTTTTTTCAACTTTTTCACTTTTTTTCTATTTTTTTTAGTGTAGCAAATGAGCCGTTCGATAGGTATAAAGAGGTCTCGCATCGAACGGCACCAGTCTGCGAACGCAGTGAGTGACGACATGGTCGCAGTTTGCGAACGGGCTTTTCGATTACTAACAAACGGTATGGACATGACGACGCAAGAGCGCTGGCTGAAGCTTATCAACAGAAATATTAGACTGGTTTACGCCGCCATAAAAGTATACGATTGCAATCCCGGTACGATGACGAAACTTCAAACGAATTTGGGGCATTTCAAAAGATTCAGAGCTTACTTAAAAACGAGACACAGGGGGAGCGGTTTGACGAGACGCGATCGGGTGAAATGGGAGGAAACTAAGTCGGCATTTAAACGTAGAATTCGTTCGGGCATAATCATAAATCTGAATCATAAAGACGTAACGGAATTTTTGAATGACGCTTTTCTCCTTCTAAAACGTCGCGTACCTATGATCGTGAAAGAATATAGAATGATTAAGATCAACACCGTTTTCTGTGGTTTTATAAAAAAAATCGGAGACGAAGAAATTTTGGAAAATAAATATTTCAGCACGAAAAAGTCACTATCGACGGGGGGACGGACCTAAAACGATGGTTCGCCGACCACGTTATCGATAGCATCCTAAAGAGCCTGGAGGAGTTCCAGTTCCAATCATATCACCCTGCTTCCCATAAATAAAGAAAAATATATAAGTTTTACGATTTTCGACGCCGACACCAACGTAAAATTCCGCTTTATCGATTCTCTCAGATTCATGGGGTTTTCTCTCGACACGCTAGCTTCCTCTCTCACAGAAGCTGATTTCGTCAATACTGGAAAGGAATTTCGTGACGTCCCTTCCGACGATTTGACATTGTTAACTAGAAAAGGGGTCTTTTGTTATGACTACATCGATGATTTGGAGAAATTACGAGAAACTTCGCTTCCGCCCATCGATAAATTCTATAACAAACTGAATGACACCGATATCACCGACAGTGACTACGCGCACGCGCAACTGGTTTGGGATACAGACTATCGGCGAATACTCGGATTTGTACTTAAAAACCGACATAATGCTGCTGACCGACATCTTCGAAACGTTCAGAAAATCGTGTCACGCTAATTACGGTTTGGATCCCGCTGTGAAAAATGTGTGATAATAATTATCATGATGGCTCATCCGCGCCAAACATATTCTGCACTCCTCCGGTAATTAGAGAAGAGGCACAAAAGATTAATGATCAGTTGCTTCCACAGAAGTCGAAAAGTGTTTACTTAAAAACTTATACAATGTTTAAAGAGTGGTGCAAAATGAAGAATATTGAAACAATTTCTGAAAACATATTATTGGTATATTTTCAAACGCAAGCTGAAAACAAGAAATCATCAAGCTTGTGGACAACGTTTTCTATGTTAAAATCCACGATTTCATTGAAGGAAAATATTGACATTTCGAAGTATTTTAAACTGGTAGCATTTTTGAAAAGGCAAAATACTAATTATGTAGCGAAAAAATCACTTGTTTTTAAAGAAGATGAAATTGCACGATTTTTGAGAGACGCACCAGACAAAGTGTTTTTAACAGCAAAGGTGCCTACCTAAAAATGCCTCGTTCTACTTTACATATATTTACATATTTACAATAAACAATAATTACTTTGTTACTTACTAGGTTGTACTTGTTATCGCAGTTGCTGGTACAGACGAACTTTGTAATATGCTTCGAAAAGACTTGGATGTTCGAGACGATATGATCGTTATTGATATTTCTACTAGTAAAAATGGAACATCACGAAAGTTTGTTATCATGAAGCCAGTTTGGGTCGAAATTGTTAAAAAGTATATTCAAAAACGGCCTACCCCAGATTTACCACGCTTATTTATTACTTTGCGGAACAATAAGCCGACACGACAGAACATTGGCCATAATACAATAAGTAAGATACCAAAAGTGATTGCAAGTTTCTTGGGACTATCAGAACCAGAGAGATACACTGGCCATTCATTCAGAAGGACTTCGGCCATTATTTTAGCGGAAAATGGTGGCGATCTTATAACTGTAAAACAGCACGGAGGTTGGAAATCTTCCGCTGTTGCCGAAGGGTATATTGAAGAATCTCTGGCTTCTAAAAAAAGAATAGCTAAAATGGTTCAAGGGCCAGTTTACAGTGCTACATCAGTACCTGTAGTTGCGCAGAGCGATAACACTATCCATCCAAATGATAGTCATAATGAACCTCGTGATGAACAGTTATTTGATATTGGTAGTTCTAGTTCCTTTGCTAATATAGAATCGAGAAATCCCGCCAGTGTCACACAAAAAATATCGGATAATATTCACTTAAACAATCAACACATTAATATTCCGGTTACAAATACTAGCACTGGGGTTTAATTAATATGACTTTTCACAGTCAATTATTACATTAATAATAATAATTAGTTTTAGTTGTAATTTGTAATTTTTGTTTTCCCAAATACTTAAATAAACGTTGTTTCATCAGCTGTTGTTACTAATTTTAGGTTAGAACGGTTAGGTGGAGGTGGGGGAAGGGAAGGTTAGATTTCTGTTTTGTGGGCAGGGTCCACAAGTAAAAATATCTACATTGGCGTGTGTTCAGCGTTTAATACAAATTGAAAAAAATCAGTGAAATAAGTAAGCAGGATTGTATAATAATACGAAATTGTGCCGTACATAAAAGAGCCTGTTACTAGTGACCCGTGACGTCAATTCATTATTGACCTTGGTCAATAATAAATTATTATTGACCTCGGGAATATAATAAATTATTATTGACCTCGGGAGAGAAAATTAACTTCTCGGGTTAATGATGGGTCAATAATACATGCTTTTTAGGGTTAGTAGTGAAAAAAAAATCAACTTTAGTATGAAGTTAGAATTGAGCGACTATTTAAATATAATAAACTAGGAAATAGAGTTAAATTTAGTTAAGAATTCAAAGTTAAATTTTAGTTAAAAATTGGTTTGAGAACAAATAAAAAGATCAAATTGGCTTTACAAATAAACTCTGACTGTTCAGCGTTATAGGTAGGTCCTTTAAGCTTTGATTCTTAAGTTCGAACTGCGTCTTCAGTTGCTTGCGCTCAAACGAAGCTTGTTGTAGTGCGGGGCGAGGCTAGGGCTTCCTCCGGTCCTTGTCTGCTCGTGTAGGCGCTTCTGTTGTTGTGGCTAGCAAATCTCAGGGGTTTTTCGCCGAAGTAGAGCTGACCAGGAATCCACACCTATGCCTACGCAACTTCCGTTACGTTGTTCGTCGTCAGAAGGCTGTCGTCGTAGCGTCCTCCGAGATGGTGTTGAAAGCGTGAACAGATCAGAAAGAAAGTAGCATTAGACAAGGTCTAAGCTTTTTACAAAAAAATATAAACCACTAGGTTACGATTAATATTTAAAATTGAATTATGATACCAAAGTTATGTAATATTGACAAATAATGATGAAAATTAAATGTTTAGAATTATACTAAACTACTGGAAACTATGCATAGTTTTTTAAATTTTATACAATATAAATCAACTGACCGGAATAGTAAAGTGCTTAATATTTAATTAAAAGAAAAAAATTTTGAGAATGCTCCAGCTTGAATTCTTGAAATTTATGAAATTTTTAAATCAAATTTAACGCGAAAAATTTTATTTGAGACTTGAACGGTAAATACAGAATTTAAGAAAGTTGAAAAAACTATAATATAAGTTAATATGAATTTACTAGAAAACTGAATTCATCGGTGTTAGATTTATTTGAGTAGCCCGGTACCACAGAATCGAGACCTACCCGAAAAATAAATGTGATTAACGTCGATAAGATAACAACCGCAAGATGGTGGGTATTCAAAGAAAGACAGTGCTATGTTTCTGAATTAGAGATGGCCGTGGCCTTAGACAAAATAAGTCCTTCAAAAAAACAGCACGTCAAAAAAATGCCACAGGTGAGTAGTAAAGTCGCTGAACTAAGCAAAAATCAAAAGAAATTACTCACCTGCGGGGTTTTCCAGGAGAAACAGCCACCACCTGCTCGCTGTGTCCCGCGATGCATCAGCTACGCAGCCAAAAAGGAAGGACCTCGTGCAAGCGTCGTTGCCTCACGATGACGTGAACATAGAAAAACCCAAAAATATTAGTCACACCAAGTCAATCCCCAATATAAAAATACAAAACCACTCAAATAAATCACCGATGACAAAAATTGAGCTAGATAAATGCCGAAAATGTCGAAAATTTGGCGGGAAATGGGCAGATGCCTCTGCGAACTTAATACAAGAGAAGACCGGAGCAAACTCGTCTCTAAAAAATGGGACCCTCCCGGCTGGTGGCCGGCAGGACCTACGTCATCCGTCCGTTCTCGACCAATCCGGTTTTAGCACGAAACGTATTTAATAAACTAAATAGTGTTCATGTTCAAATTATGCATCAAAAGAACCGAAAAATCGAGTAATTCATAATACAGATTTTTAATTACATACCTGCTGATAGGTAAACACACACTTGAATTTTCGCATTTTGAATCTGCACAGGGTTCGAGGCTAGGCGGAAGTATGCGGCCATTGACCATATGACGCGCGAAAATTGAAATAATTTAAGTTTTAAAATTTGAAAAAGTCGTAATAAAATTGAATACAATATTGTAAATGAATTGAAACTGTACGAAAAATAAATTAGTTATTAAGTATGGATATATATTTGAAAATAACGACTTTATGTTAATAAAAAAATATAAAAACGAGTAACGGATTTTGAAATGGAAAAATCCGTTACACACCTCCTCTCCCCGGTTTAGAAAAATGCGAAAACGCAAGTGAAGTATTTTTCTTAAAAATTGTTGAGTTACGTTTTAATAATAAGTCATGTACCTACAGATTATTCTGCCCATTCGCCAAAAACATTATATTTTACTGATAGTGCACGGCCACACATAAGCTTGAAAATAAGTTATTGTAATAGGAAAATTAACCTCAAAAAATTGATTTAACAAAAGTAAAAAAATTATCTGTGTCTGTAAAATCGTAATGATGAATCTCCCACTTTTGGACACTCGCGTGCTATCCGGGCCTACGATGAATGTAACACCACTTCCTAAGACAACTAACCGATAGAAAATGACACAAGATAATAGATGCAAAAATTGAAATAAATGCGAAAACCTGAAACCGTTCAAATCCCAAATTCAAAAAAACTCACTAACGAGTTATCTCAGGGAAGGAAAATGGAAGAAAGAACTTCGCAGGAAGCGTAACCGCTGCTTGTCTGACGATAGCGTACACTCTACAAACTATGACTCACCCAGTGCCGAGCCTCAAGGTTTCCCACGTCGGAGACAACAATAACGCAACTCCCGACACCCGAGAAGACCACACCCCATGGAATGCACCCTACCCCCAGAACAAGAAGGAAGGCTACGGGCCGATAGGAAAAGAAGACGACAATAGCCTTGGCCATAACTATCGCGTCCGCCACCAATAGTCGGTCGGCTGCCAGCTCGTCTCTGATTCATTGCTGGAGATAATCGGAAAGGAATAACTAACTGTAAGTTTGTAAAGACAATATCTGTATACGGTTAACTTGAAATGCTCAAAATATATGTAATAGAAACAAAGAGGATTTAGTGGAGAAAAAACCAAATCGTCACACAAGAGGGTTCCAGCCTGTTGTGTGGAGCAGTTATGTAAAAATGGGTCTGGATTTCGCAAAAAAATGCCAGAAGGAATTGAAAGTATTATTGATTTGAAATGTGAACTTTTGATGCAGATACAGGGGGATATTCAAAATGTGAGGAAAAATAATAAACATAACCCACTGATTGGAATAGTTGCATGCTGCAAATAGGGCCGAACACCCGAAGGCACGCTTACTCTGTTCTAATATTTCCAGGTTCCCAAAAGGAACGGACATGCAACCATTCGAAGCAGCTTCGCAACTAAAAGAAGACAGACGATTTAATTGCCCTAATCAAATCAGGTCAGTCACAGTCAGTTCGTCATACAACGACAAATTCTCGAAAATAGATCGGTATCCAAGTAAAACAACAACACCTCAGAGCACAAAATTAGTCCACTATGTTACTCAGTAGATGATATGATCCATACCAAGAAATTGACACAATATGTATTTGACCAAAATGGACAAGACAGAATCAATAGTTGATCAAGCGTCAATACTGCATAAGTTATGACAAGTTAAAACAATCAAAATTTGATATTCAAGATATTAATTAAATTCATTCAAAAAAGGTAATTTAAGATACGATAATTCCGAGATATTACAGATATAGGCAAGATATTACTGAAAACGTATCACAACTGAGACTGATCTTGATCAACAGATCAAGATGTTAGAAAGATGTTCTCTAACTATGCTCGATAGAAATTAGCTTTTAGTGGTAAGCGCCAAAATCTAGAGCGAAATTAAAATGCATGTACCCACCTCTAACCCAATTGTAACATATGCTGAATGGATGTTAAGTCCAGCCATATGTCACACCAATAAAATTTAAAAGATATAATTCATTCATCGTTACATGATTCAACGTCATCGTCAGAGTCGTCACCAGATGCTTCTTCACAGAAATTTGGCTTCAAGTCCTTGATATGGAAATTCCCAAGATCTTTTCCAGATCTATCCTTAAGATTATACACAAGAGGGGATAAGACTTTGTTAATAATACACGGTAAATACTTTGAAGATAATCTTGCCGAATAATCATTAGGTGCACTAGAGAGAGTAAAGTTCTTTTTCCACACGTAATCGCCAACATAAAATTGCATTGGCCGCTTTCTTAAGTTATAATATTTTTTGTTGTGCTCATAAGCTTTTTTCAATTTAACACGAACGTCTTGGTAAAGTTTTGGCAACTCTTGGAGATCATCAATTAATTGATTTTTAGATTCAATAACCGGTATATTACTGGATTTTTCAGAAATTTTCCCATAGTAGTCTCCAGAGAGTGGAATATTGCGACCAAAAACAAGAGACGATAGTGAGTAATCAGTTACTTCGTGCTTAGCAAGGCGTATAGCTTGAGCAATTCTATAAATATCGGTATCCCAAGTTTTATGGTTTTCATGGATAAAAGAACGAATAGCGGTTACAATTATTACTCTGTTTACTCTCTCGGTGTGGTTCACCTGTCGATGATATCGGGCGTTATAAAAATTTTTTTGAACTTTATAACTTTCCATTAGACCTTTAAATTCTTTTGAGACAAATTCACTACCGTTATCACAACATATGATCTGGGGAACTCCATATACAAGAAAAACGTGATTTTCAATTTTCAAATTTATAGACGATGCCGTTGGTTTAATTAGGGGATGTATCAAAACATATTTAGTAAACCAATCCACGACGACATTTTTTTGATGTGGGATAAGGCCCTAACAAATCAGTTGAAATCATCTGGAAAGGGAAGTTAATGTCTCTGTATGAGCCCATTTGGCCTGGACGTGCCAGATTAGGACTTTTACTTGCTGCACAAGTAGGACATTTCTTGGCATAGTGATAAACATCTCTACGCATGTTTGGCCAGTAGTAAAGTTCCAAGATTCTAGCTAAAGTCTTTGAGACTCCAAAATGTCCTGAGGTAGGATTGTTATGATACATTTCCAAAATCTCTCTTCGGTTGGAACTTGGTACCACAATTTTCCATTCCGAAACATTAGATATTAAAGGTACTTTAGAAAAAATATGCTTATATAAAATTTGGTCTTTCACAAGAAAAGTAGGGTAATCATCCGCATTTAACTGAACCTTTTTTATCAGAGAGCGATACTAATTGCATGGGTTTAATTTAGCGACTCAATAACGGCAATATCTGGTACAGAACGTAACAAAGCATCAGCAACTATCATAGTGGAACCCTTACGGTGTAAAATTTCTAGATCATATTGCGACAAGGTGACAGCCCAGCGAGCTAAGCGACCAGCTGGATTCGACAAATTTTTTAGCCAGATAAGAGAGACGTGATCAGTCTCTACAACAAAATGAGTACCTTCTACATAAGGCCGAAACTTCTCCAGGCCGAACAAAACCGCTAGGCACTCCTTCTCAGTAACTGAGTAATTTTTTGGCACTTGTTTAAAGTTTATAACCCCAAAGGGTATACTTTTTATTTATATCAATTTGTTAAGAAAAATGGGCCTTTAAAGACTGAGCCTAACAGGAGGAAGTCAAATAAAACAGACAATAATTTTTTACAAATTTTAATATTCTGTTGGGAACTGAGATGGAGAAGTACAGCTGTCAATAATTATTTAAGCTTTTACAATTAGACTAAATTGATAAAAAAGTTATGTTAAATTTAGAGAGAACATTCATTTAATACAATGAAATGCTGTTTCGAAGTAAAAGAGTCTTGTAACTTTGGACGATCACGGTCGATAGGGATACCTCAATTAGTGTTGGCTATGGTGACTGGTCAGCCACCGGGAATCCAGGCTCCTCAAGGTAGACAGCTTCCGCAGCTAGCTCTCGGAAAAGCAAGGTCGTGATCTTTGAGCCGGAAACCTGGGTGTGCTGAGACAGATGAACAAGCCTGGTCGTCGACGGAGTATCACCACTTGTGGCAAGGGTAGTTGAGGTTGTTCCCTTAGTCCTCTTGTCCCTCGGTGTGTTACATGAAAGGGTAAAAATCGAAACAGCGTACGTTCCAGCACGCAACAAGTAAATCCTGCGCTTTTACAATGTGAAGATATTAAAGTTAAATTAATGTTAAATTTACGAAGTGATGACAAATCTGTGCACAGTAAATGATAGCTCAAATAATTTTCAATAAGTGAATACAAATGACTCGATAAATGATTGAAAAAGGTTATTGATTTCCCTGACAGTTAAATTAAATTTTACAAGAAAGAAAACCTTCGGCTTCTCTCTGTTCCAAAAAAATATATATATAAGGAGAACGATTTAAGTAATAAGCAACCGACCAGTTACGATACCTACTAACAGCTGATCTAGTGTGAAAGGACACTCCTAAAGTGCAAAATTAAATAACTCGTAAGTAACGAGAAAACAAACACCGTGTGCTATGACTTAATAGGTTGTGCTATATATCACAACAAAATTATCTAACGGAATAGGGTTATAAGACAGCTGTGGGTCCACAAAGAAACAGCGAATCTGGGTGGTGAGATATTTTCATAAAGGTGGCTAAGCCAAAATTTCTAAGAAATATTTAAAAAATACTCACCCAGATTCCTATGTTGCCGTAGCAGGGACCCCAACTGCTCGTTAAACCCTTGTTCCTCCGTCACCAATCGCTCAAGATGGCAAGGCACGCCGTAAACCAACCCAACGAACCTCGATGGTGGTTACATGAAAATAATACCAAAAATATTAGCACAGCACGATCAATTATATCGCCAAAGAAGATTTTCACACTAAACCGCTCAAAAATGGTGAAGACTGGGCACGATGATCAAAGATGATTCGAAAAATAAAACAATATCAGAGTGCACAATCTCACCGATTACCGAAACTAGTCGCTTGAAGAACAGAGAGGAAAAAGCCCCGAAATTCCCTGTCAGCCTTATTTATAACCTTCAGACGTCAGTGACGACTTCCGCGTTGCTAGAACATGATGGAATTGTTCTCTCAAAAAGTTATGGTGAACAACTTTAAAAAATAAACCGCGAACTGATGGGTTCCGGTATAAAACACAAAGGTTAGGTTATACTTCTGTCAACCCAGGCGCTCTTCTTCCTCACCGATTCTGTATGGTTTAAAATCTGTTGGTCTGTTACATACCTTTTGGTCAATAAATAAGTATGGTTGAAACTGTTAAGATTAATTTAATGTTATTTTAAAATAATAAGCAATAACGTACCTGTATATCAATAAATTAAGCCAAATTCGCAAAATTACAGTACAACACTTTTCGCGTATACATGGTTGCATAGTGGTGCGGAGATTTTTATTTAGCCTTCAATAAATATCTCGCCGTATATTGGACGAGCCAAAATTAAAAATCGTGGTAACGGAGATTAGCATAAATTTCCGTTACAAGTTTTACTCGCAAATGCAATAGGTCGTTCTTCACCATCAATTTTTTGATATAACACAGCCGGTATTACCAGCATCTGTTTGGATATAAAAAAAATTGTCAAAACAAGGAGCAGCTAACACAGGACTGGTCGTAAGTCGTTTTTTAATTTCTATGAAAGCTTGCTCAGCCGCAGGAGTCCACTTGCTAGGCTGACTTTTTTCTTAGCATGTAATAATTCGGTTATTGGTGATGATAAAGTACTGAAGTCTTTAATAAATCTACGGTAGTAACTAATCAAACCAATCAATCTCTTAATATCGATACTTGTTTTAGGAGTTGGAAAATTATTTACTGCGTCTACTTTTTCTGAATCAGTTCTTAATCCGTACTTATCCACAACAAGACCTAGGTACTTCAAAGAAGATCTACCAAACTCACATTTATCAATATTTACGGTTAAATTTGCCAATCTTAGGCGGTCAAAAGTTTTGTCAGAATTTCTATATGCTTGTCAAACGTTAGTGTTGCTATTATGATGTCATCTAAATAAACGAAGGCATATGGCTCAAGACTAGGGTCAATGATTCTGTCCATCAATCTCCGCATTGTCTGTGGAGCATTAGCCAATCCAAAGGGCATAACCCTGAACTGGAAACTACCCCTACCGTGAACAGCGGTTTTTGGACGAGAAGATGTATCTAAGGGTATTGTTCATTTATTACTCCAGTGAGTTCTTCGCCTTAAAATGGAGAAGTTCTTTAATCAACTAAATCAGAAATCGTTGATTAAACCATTCATGAAGGCTCGACGTATAGAAATTGGATGTGAGCTTCAAGTATTATCGTTTAGAAGAGTTTTCACACAGTATACAGAAAGAGTTTCTGTGGAATTTTTTACATTTTACACTGTGCTACCGCAAAGATTTACAGACAAATTCACTACGCAATGAATTATAGAAATAAATAGGGAAATTGAGCGTGGACAGAAGGTGTTTTTAATAAGCCTTGGGCCAACAGAAGGTAGAACCACGAATTTTGAATTTTCCCTGGAAGAATGAAAACTTCTGTTGAGATCAGACTGTTGAGTATGTACAATCGAAGGAAACTTCAAATGTACTTGAAATCTCTAGATGATTTAAATCATGAAATTAAAATGTATGAAATAAATAAGAAAATTGCTAATATGAATTTGAATTTAATAAAAACCATTAAAAAGTAAGTGTTGTTTTTTTTTCACCTCTATCATGTATAAAGAAAATAAATGTGTATACTTACCTTTTTTTCTTATCACTTCTTTCCTTTCAGATATTATCAAAGTTTCAAAATGTTGTCGTTTTACTTTTTGCTTAGACACTGATCACTTGAATTCTTTTTTAATGAGATTTAAGTTTCAAAATGTGTGTTTTAGGTTAAGAAATGATGATCAAATTGGTAAATTATATGTTTATTAAAATATAACTATAATACAATAATAAAATAATAATAATATCATTAAAATAAGAGAAAATGTGGGGAGCATTAAACATTCAAAATTTCTTGAACCCTTTGCATAATTTTAACAACTCGTGTCTCGTCTGAATTTAAATTTTCAAGTTCTGAAAGGATCCTTTTTTCCCTTGCTTTCAGTTGTTGAACTTGCCCAACCACTACTTGCAACTGCTCCCTTAGCGAATGTTTTTGGGACTTTATGTCCCCACATTTTCTCTTACAAAACACATTTGCCTGCGCTTTTAATTTATGGAGAAATGCGGTAGGACTTTGACCCCTTATCTTTGAATATTCTTCCTCACCTTGACTTTCGATGGTTGTTACATGACTAAAAATGCTGATGTTGTCATCATCATCTCGCATCGCTTGCATCCTACGTATGTCTTTCCCTCTGGTGGATTCAGCGAAGGTGTTGGGGGCATTCGATGGTCCGGGTTGAGGTTGAGGTTCACCTTTTGTCACCGGCTGGATTGTTACCTCAGGGCCCAGTGAAACTCCTTCCATCTCAGGATGTCCAGCCGGCTGTAAAAAAATAACAATATTAACTTTAATGTTTATTTAGGAGAGTAGTGTTCGCTTACTCTTATAAGATAATTCTGTAGTATAGAGATCCCTGTATCTGCAACGATGGGGGCTGATTGCATGCTGTTGGATTTGGGGGGCGCCTACATTCTTCGTATGTTGTTACTTCTGGTGGATTCATCGAGGGTGTTGGGGCATTCGATGGGCCGGGTTGAGGCTCACCTTTTGTCACCGGCTGAAGTGTTAATTCAGGCCCCAATTATGAGAATAATTCCATCTCAGGATTCATCTCAGGATTTCCAGCCGGCTGTAAAAAATAGCAATATTAACTTTAGAGTTTATTTAGGAGAGTAGTAGTCGCTTACCATTATAAGATAATCTTGTAGCATGGAGATCTTATTAGACGCAACTTTGGGGGCTGATTTGCTTACTGGTACTGGTGTTTTCATTTTGATGATGATGAAGCACAAGACTGTTATTTCACTGTTCAGACTTTCAGATAGAATAATGTCAAACTTTGCAGTTATGGGAATATATAGTGTAAAAATTACTGAGCTTGAGGGGGTACTCAAGAACCAGTGGGTGTGTAGAAAAGCCAATCCACATAGTGCATACGCTTTCCTTGTCTAAATGCGCAGGCGTGTTTCCCGCAAAGGGGCTGGGCTTATGCCCTTAAAGGCTTGCTGCGCATGTGCAAGTGGGTGGAGCTAACTATAATTCCCACTCCTCGGGCATGCAAAATCGCTGATTTCAATATTTACAAAATGCAGATGGCTAACCCTGAGACTGTTTTTGAGACAAAATTTCCATCAGCTCGTCAGTTGAATGTTTAAAAAACACAGATGGCTAACCCTGAGAATGCTGATGTGATCTCTCACGTCGGCCCGCTTTTATAAGTTGGATGTTTAGTCTGAGAATATTTTCAATGAATGACCGCCAGAATACCGGAAAGCTGACAAAAATGAAACTACTTTTATTTTCATAACTTTATTATGTGTTAAGACTACACAATACTATAGCTCCACAACTGTTGTTAGCTTTTAATCCATTGATTTTCCACCAACTTATGGATTAATTTAATCATCCATTTTAAAATCAAGAGTGAGGAACATGTGGCAATAAAATATACCACTCTTTGTAGGGATTGACCTTTTGTAACTTGCTGCAGCTCATTTAACGTTTTAGAAATTGGTGTAACCCACTCTGTGTCAGCGACCGTACCATTTTCAAATATAATTCGAAGTTTATACTGTTTGATATTACTTGGTATCTTTGTCGTTACAACTTCATCAGTGGTAGTTGTTGGAGATAATGAAATACAATTTAATGAATCATCCATACAAATAGCACCATCGTTTACGTCATACGGTTTATAGACGTATATTATGTTATTGATAATCAGAGAATGAAGTAACAGGTATTCTGCACTCAACAACATTTTCAAAAGTGTGACCCACTTAAGTTTTCTCTCTCTTTTATAGGAATCAGAGAACAAAATGCTAATAAAGGCCTTTATTTAAGTAAAATATTACAAGTATTAGTAATCGATTAAGTATTTTTCTAACCAAGAATATAATTTTTCACAATTCCTGAAGCTACACATCCATGGGAATGTCTTTTTCAAATAGCGGCACCTCTATCCAATTGTTTTGCAAATTTTCAGCATCAACCACTTTATTGTTGATTATTTCACGTAGAAAACTTTCTTTTTGATGTCCCTTCACGTAAACTATGTGAACGTCTAGTAGAGTAGTTTGCAGTATTTCAACCAATTTGTTGTACTCCACATGTCCACTCGAATATTTTATCCCCAGAAAATTTTCTTCCATAACTCGCGCGTGCCTCTTATTTAAATTGTTAAGAGACATAAAACTTTTTGGGGGAGCTATAACCATATGCATCACTTGCCCATTAATTTTAATTGTCAATTCCTTGGGATAAAACTCATTCTCCACCGAGAAACCTTGAATGTCTATTACAGCAATCTTCATCTTTACTTAGTTCTCGAATAAAACTGTTGGTATGGTGGTAATGTCCCTGCCTTTATATCCGGGATCTGTTTACATAATATAGCTTCTTACAGTTTCGCTCAAGGGCAAATACTTCACAACTCTATCATGAATAATTATGCAATATGCACGGGTCTTATCTGGAAATCCTTGAGAGCTCTCAATATCCACTTTAACATCAACAGTGATCATTTTAATTGTTTCATTGCGACGTGAGCAGTCGATAACGAACAGCGTCACCCTGTCTTTAAAGTCAGCATAATTAAGTAGTGGGCTCTTATCGCGCGTATTCATAAAGCTTGGGTAGAAGTCTCTGTAATTATTGTAAGCTTCCAAGTAATCCCTATTGAAATCTTGCCGCAAGCATTCAAACGGAAAGTATTCACCGTTTATTATAAGGCGTACATTGGAAATATCTATATGATCAAAGTATGTTGGGTCGTTTTTTGAATTTTCTTTGCGGTCGGTCTGAAAGCCAACAATAACAAACCTTGGGCTTTCTACTGTGGCAGAGATTTTAACGGACCATATTTCTTTGGTTGCATTTACGGTCAGATTAGGTAATTCATGTAACTCCCATTTGCGAAACGGTATCAAAATGGGTTTATTACTCTTGAGGGCTTGCAATAAGTTATACTTAATTTTATCGTTTGGTATTATATGTTTTACTTTCAGCTCGATGTTAGTAATGACTACTTCAACCGTTAGATCTGGAGTTGTACCAGGTGTTTGCTCCAGCAATATAGAGTTTTTGTCATTTCGAGCTCTAGTTAACCGTATTGTTTGTTTACCAGAAATTGCATGTTGGTAATCGTTAAAGATGCCAAACAGGTGTTTAAGTGTAACTCTAACACTAAACGTTGAGTCTCTATTCAAAATGGTTTTTTTCCCGGGGTACAACCAACTTGAGGTGCGTTTTTCATCGGTGGGGTTGTAGCAAAGATACGCTCTGATACTGCTTAGAATGCCTGGGTCCCTCACAGAATCTACTTCTTGTCCGTTAAGTTCGTAATATATAGAGTCGAAGAAGAAAGCCGCGGCATTATTAACTAATTCGCAAGTGCCTTCTCCTTGTGTAGGTTTTATTTCTCCTTTAATAAAAATTGCGGCGTCATACATTAACAACCAAGCATCTCCCTGGTTAATTGTTATTTCAATGATGTCATTATTCATAAAAGACTTGACGAAAGGATAGTAAGTACGGCTTTCTATGCGTTGGATTGACTCATCATTCTTTGGACTTTGATACACGTCGAATACATTTGGTGCCAACGACATTATATCCGAGCGACTTTAAAATATTTATGCTTTTAGGTGTAGGCGTCAGGTTGCAAGGTTGACGCTTGTGAGGTTCAGACGAGAGTGTGTTTATAAAGTGGTTTAACTCACTTTTATATGTGAGACTCTCACCGAAAACGACGCATAGCGCCCTCTATTGGTGGGTGGATATACTATTGAGGATAGTCCCCACACGCCGGTAGCGCGACCGATAATTAGTCTTCTCCCGCCGCCGGTGTTCTTCAACGTTCTTTCTCTCGTTAACCGTCCTGTCGAACACACACGTAAATCGGCGTCCAGAACCATTGAGGTTTTTACCTACTAAAATCCCCATTTTATCACGGTTTGCCTGGTCTGCGCTTATTTTAGGTAAGTCTGATGTGAAATTGCTTATGTATTGTCCTCTGATGCTGATGGTCTGCGCTTATTTTAGTTGTGAAATTTCATCGACTGTTGCCACCACCGCCATCTTGTCTCTCCATAAAAAATAAAGTTGGACGTTCCCGAAATTGTGTGATTTTTTGGTATTCTCCACTCGAAGCTGAACCACGCCCGAAAACCCGAAAATAAGAGTCTCGCTGCAACTTGTCGCCAAACGCGGAGCTTCGAGAACTTCCAGAAACCCCCATCGCGGGAAATGGAGTTTCGAAATTCATCTACAGAAACTCCTCCCTACCTGGGACCAACGAGAAGAAGTCTAGACCTTTGGCAAAGAGTAAGAACTTCACAAAATGACGAAGCAACCCAAGGTAGGAGCAGTTCCAGTCCTCAATCACAAAATGAAACTTCTAACGGAGCCAGTGTACCAGCCTACTCTGCAGTGTCTCCTGCACAATCGCCACAGCAGTATAACACAAATAAAACGGCAAATATTTTGCCTCCGCCAATTTTTTACCCTCCGCCGACTCCGGAAGAGCTGGCGAGGATAATTTACGGAGTGGTGGCACAAATGCAAAATAATAACAACAGTAATAGTGTAGGGAATCAGTTAAATAATCAAAATAATGGTGTAAGCAGACCAGGCACACTGACTTCAAATTCGTTGTTTTTATGTAAATTGTTACCTAACTTTGATAACGAGGGCTTAGTACACCCTGTAGATTTTCTGAACACTCTGGAAAATGTAGTAGATGTTGCAAATCTTCCTTTTCGTAATATTAGATTTATTTTTGATAATGGTCTATATGGTGATAATGGTTAAAATCTGGTGGAACGCTTTTGCAAATCAATTTCAAGGTTATACAGGATTTAAAGCAAATTTTATTGAAAACTTTTGGGGGGCAAACCAACAAATAAAATTAAAAATGAAATTAGATACGGGTAGATTTGTTGAGGGACAAAGTAGCCTTTGTGATTATTTTAATTCGGTAGTATCGTCGGCGCGCCATCTACAGCCCCCCTATACCGAACAACAAATAAAAGGTATCGTAGCGCGTCATTTCCCTCCCAATATTGCAAGTATTTTAGTAGGTACTAATTCGTTATTCCAAGCGTTAGAACGCTTACGCCAAGCGGATAATTATTTTAACTACAATAATACCATATCTGGTGCCCCACTGCAAGGGAATAAACAAATGTATAATAATAATAATAATTATGCTAATCGCGGTACATTTTTCGAAATAAATAAACCGCACAAAAACTACCAAGTAAAAAACGGTGTAAGCAATGCACGAATTTTCAGAAAACGAGTGAACTCCCCGGGGGCATATCTCGACCTAGGTGGTAATAAAAAAAATGAGGCAAATATATTGATCGCTAATAATCCGACGGGTGATTTACTCGAGGAGTGTGATTTCCAACATATAAATTTTTAGAAACCCGTTGTCCAAAAATTGTTGTCGCGTTTTTTGGGTTAAATTTATGTAGACAGCGGCAGTCAGGTCTCCGCAATTTCGGACGACGTTTGGCTGCGGTTGGCTGAGGTGTATGATAGGATATCGTATTTTAAATGCAGCGGCGTTCATGTTGTTGGTGCATTTAGAGCAAAATTTAAAAAAGTTAATTACCAAGCGATGCTTACATGCGTAATTAACGATCAGGAATTATTTCAGGAGTTTTTGGTAATAGATACGCTCTCTTATCCGGCGATATTAGGTAGTGATTTTTTAAGAAGGTATCGCGTAAACATTGACTTAGATTTGGAACATATTGTGATAAAAGTTAATAGTAAGTGTTTGATGGTACCTGAAATAAATCCTAAACATGAAGAGACGGATTCTTTTAATATGTCGTCCTTAGTTTTAAGAGGTACAAATATTCCTCGTGTGCATATTTATTTCCCGTTTAGTGACAGGTAAGTAAAGTAGATTTCTGGAGGTTTCGTGTATGGCGTCCCCCGGATTACATTCAGGAGAAAACTCGTAAATACTATGAGTAGGTCTGTTGCTATAGTACGCTCCAGAGGTTAAATTGCTGTCAATATGTATTGTTCTGGTTTTGACGATATTCACCGGTAAATCTGATGCGATGGGGGTAGTAAACGATTGGAATAACCGAGCAATGTGGCAATCGAATCTTTTGGTCGAAAATCAATCGTATATTTATCGCTGTATACAGGGTGTCCGGTAAGTTCGGGGAAATCTCTCGCCAGCGTGTTGGTGACGTCAAAATATACCTGGTGTTTCATATATTTTTTTCCCCTAAAGTACTCCGTAACAGAACTACAGGGTCCCAAAGGGGTACTCACTGCTTTACATTTTTTGATTTAACTTTTGAACGCCCTTGTATATTTTGATGAAATTTTGGAATTTTGCATAGACGGTAAAAACCAATTACCTCATATTTGAATCATGCTTGGACAATGCCGTGGAAGTCAGGAACGGACTTCACGCAATACCCATGGGCTCAAAATTTTGACTGGTATAAATTTAAAAAGCCGAAAACAAATTTTTTTAAAGCCTTGAACATTTCTCTTCAAAAAAGGTACTCTTTATTCGTTTCGAAAAAGTCAACCGTTTTCATGGAAAAATCGCTTTTTTGAAATCCGTAACTTAAGATGCAATAATGGAAACTACCAGAATTTAGTGTTTTCACCTGACGGATAACAACAATTACGTGTGACAAGATTTGTCAATAATTTTTATTAGCAATGGAGCATTTTTATACTTATGCCGAATATGCAGACATGCATTTAATTTATGGACAAGCACACTGCAATTCTCTGGAGGCAAGCAGAATTTATGCTCAAAGATTTCCAAATCGCAATTTGCCAAATCGAAAAACATTTGTGAGAGTTGATCGTCGTTTAAGAGAAACAGGTAGTAAACAAACCGAGTTTAGAATGTCTTAAATCAGTCTCCTAAAATTTACATTAGGTAGTTTTTTACCTCGTCGTGGTGGGGAAGGGCCGCAAAGGAGAGCAAGAAATCAAAACTTAGAAGAGCACATATTGGATGAAATATCCGAAAACCCTTCTAATAGCGTTCGTAAGCTTGCAGCTCAGTTAAATACCACAAAGGGGGTTGTTCATGAAACATTGCGAGAACAGCTACTTTATCCTTATCACGTCCAAAAAGTGCATGCAATGTCTCCGAATGATTATCGTCCACGGCTTAACTATGCAAACTGGTTTTTGCAACAATTTATAGGCGATCCGAGTTTCACAGAAATTGTTTTATTTAGCGACGAAGCTGGCTTCACGAGAGACGGTATTACCAACAGTCGAAATCTGCACATTTGGCATGACGAAAACCCTCACGCCATAGTTCAGATCAAGCACCAACAAAGATTTCTGGTTAATGTTTGGGCAGGGATAATTGGGAATAATTTGATTGGTCCTTTTGTTTTGGATGAACGTTTGAATGGAGCTCTGTATTTACATTTTTTACAAAATAATTTAAATGATTTACTGGAAAATGTGCCCTTACAAATAAGGAATCAAATGTGGTTTATGCACGATGGCGCTCCCCCACATTATTCCCGGGAGGTACGTCTCTACTTAACCCAGCACTTTGACAATCGTTGGATAGGCCGAGGAGGACCTGTTTTGTGGCCACCTAGGTCTCCTGACCTCAATCCGTTAGATTTTTTTTTCTGGGGTCATCTCAAGGGACTAGTATATTCAACTCCTGTAAATACCAGGGAAGAGTTATTGGAAAGAATATTTCACTATTCTGATCAAATTCGAAATGATCCTGAAATGCTGTTTAGGGTGCAGCAAGAAAAAATTCGCAGGATAAGAAAATGTATTCGGGTAGAAGGAGCTCACTTTGAACATTTGCCCGACTAAACGAAACATTTTCTTTATAACCAAACTTTATTAAACTATTTTTAAACAGTTTCATTGTTTTTTTTTCATTTTCTCGATATTAATGCCTACTGAAAATTGCAGTGTGCTAATAAAAATTATTGACAAATCTTGTCACACGTAATTGTTGTTATCCGTCAGGTGAAAACACTAAATTCTGGTAGTTTCCATTATTGCATCTTAAGTTACGGATTTCAAAAAAGCGATTTTTCCATGAAAACGGTTGACTTTTTCGAAACGAATAAAGAGTACCTTTTTTGAAGAGAAATGTTCAAGGCTTTAAAAAAAATTGTTTTCGGCTTTTTAAATTTATACCAGTCAAAATTTTGAGCCCATGGGTATTGCGTGAAGTCCGTTCCTGACTTCCACGGCATTGTCCAAGCATGATTCAAATATGAGGTAATTGGTTTTTACCGTCTATGCAAAATTCCAAAATTTCATCAAAATATACAAGGGCGTTCAAAAGTTAAATCAAAAAATGTAAAGCAGTGAGTACCCCTTTGGGACCCTGTAGTTCTGTTACGGAGTACTTTAGGGGAAAAAAATATATGAAACACCAGGTATATTTTGACGTCACCAACACGCTGGCGAGAGATTTCCCCGAACTTACCGGACACCCTGTATTTCACACTGTAGAGTATTAGTATTGGATTTCAAGGAAAAATCAGGTATTTCGTTAGGATTTCTTAAAATTTTAATTTTCGCTGTCTCTATGGCAGCAATTTCGTAAGATCCTGTGGCTATTTCTAAAACTTTCAATTCGTTTGCTTGATCAATTAAATAAAATTTATTATTCGGTACCTCAATATTCGGTATCGTATTATATGAATAAAACCCGAGCAATGCTAAGCCGTATTGTAAAGTTGGGTCTAAATAAATGGAATTATTGTAATCAACCGAGAGCACAGAGCTGTAGCCTTTCAACGTGAATAATAACGACATGACTAATAGTTTTAAGTCGGTCAGCTCTTTTTATAAAGAAATTTGAGACAAAGATGTCCACAATTTATTTCATTAAATTTTTGATATGCATCGTTATTATATACAATTTTAACTTTTCCTAAATATTTAACAAGTTCCTTCGGTGGTTTTAAGTTACCGAAACTATCAAAGTATTCAACAATATTATTATCTTTCTTATATGCTACCCAGTGAGTGAATCTATTGTTTTTAACATCTAAATTAATAATTGCCGATTCATACGCATGTGGTTTGCTTGGAAGTGCATCTCTCATGAATACACCTCTAAAATATGACAACTTTAATTTCCTGGCAAATTTTTCGAGGTCAACGTTAGTTAATGGTCTCTTGGGTAGCTTCACTGGGAGTTTTTTTGTTTCCTTAAAAATAAACCAAAGCCTCGCTTGTTTTTTCTCAAGTAAAGCCCCGATCCGATTGCTTCCATCGCTTTGTTATGACGGTTTTGTTCTTCCATCTTTTTCTGTATATCTTTCGCAGCGATAACTGTTTTAGCAATTGCGCTAGCACCGCCTGCCACCGATCCAAGAGCTCCCAAAGCACCTAGGATTGGAATCAAAGGAAGAAACCCACCGCTCGCCTCAAAAGGAATTATTCTGGGGATTCGCACTTTATTATTTCCACCTACTTTTTTAACTGCTAAACGTGCCGCTTTAATTGCAGCTAGTGTGGTTTTCTTAATTCCTTTTTCATTATTAAGTTGATTTCCGTTAAATGATTTTTTCAATGATTTTTCAACCTTTTTCACTATATCACGTTTGAACGATTTTTTTAAACCCATACCTAACTTGCCTTTAGTTTTCATTGTTGTAGTAACAAACAAAGCAGCTGCCTCTTCACCTAGTTTTGCGTCCTTAGACTTAACTCTTTGCCAAGCTTTATTTTCTAACACTCGATCGGCTTTATGTCGATCCTCTAAAGAGGAAGATTTCGAATATCTATGTCGTGTTCCTTGCATGCAGCATCGAGAGGGTTTATGCCAGGGTCTCCCCTAGCTAATCTCTTGTTTAGCTTAGTTCCAGGTCCGCAATATTGGTATCCAGGAATGTGCAATTCAAGTGGTAGATTACTGATAAGGGTATTAACCAAACAGTCTCCTGTGAATGATAACATTAGACTGAATGCAAGTCTTTACACGAAAATATATTCATAAGTTTCAATTAGTAATTTATTTTCCTTGCTTGAATTTATTCTTTAACTGTTCACCACATCAAAATATTTACATAATATCCGAGCGAGTTAAGATTTTACTTAAACGGACCTCGACGTTGGAAAGTGTGTTTATATAAATTCTGTACAGTATAATTTCGTATAACGAAACGACTTTATTGCAGACCTGCATGCTTTAATTCACCACCACATAAACATTGAATCATCGAGGTCTGCGCTGGATAATTCTTACTTTTAATTTAAATAAAGTTTAAAACACTCGCACGTAGCCCGTATAAGGTAGTATAATTTTCAATTTAGATTGAGCTTGCAACTGATGACTCATAAAAGTACCACTATTTATGACTGGGTTATTATTTCACGTTTTAAACAGAGTACGTTGCTGTCTTTCATCGCTATCGAATTATGGATCGCTTGATACAGTTACTTTGTGAGTCATACCATCGTTTGTAACGGATTTTTTTTGTCAATTCCAAGAAACCCGTTACAACGTTTTTATTTCAATCCAGACAGGCATATACTAAGAATGCACACCTATTATAGGATGGTATAGCTTACCTTTTCTTGTTGTTGTTAAATTATTGATATTTCGAATTATAAACAAATTTATTTCGCGAGCGCACCGCCAGCGACCTCTTTTCGTAGGTAGCGCAACCCACAGAAAATATGGACGTTTTCATTATTTGTTAGAACAGGCAGTGGAATAATTTATTATGTAAATATTTGCGAACAGATTGAATAGAAGTAAGTATGTTAAATTGCATTAAATATAATAGCATTTGTTTTGTTATTATTTACTGTACAAGTAAAGAGAATTATTTGAAATAAACAGTCAATTGACTCCGACAGCTCGATTCTGATTGGCTGCACTTTTTTATGTACCACGGTTGTATGGAATAAATCGAACGACGTGGCGTGCCTCTCTCCTTATCATTTTTCACTCTCGAATTGATCGGTACTCTCTAGTGGCAATCGCCTTTTCTGAATTTCTTTTTCGTTTTGCCTTTAGCATTTTGGTCGATAATATTCGCGAAATTGATCGGTAGTACGGGTTAATTGTTTTTGGTGAAGTATTTTGATTATAGTACCTAGTTGGGGTGACTAATTTTGGTTTTCTTTTTGTTTCACGGCGGAGTGGACGCCGCCATTGCAAACTGACGTCGACACAAGCTGACTAAAATCTCAGATCGGAGTTCTGTTGGCCAGGAATCGAGTAGAGCCTACTAGAGGAGGAAAATCGCCTAGGTGAGTGTGGCTTTTCTTATTTTATATCTCATATTTTCGTAAATTGTAAATTTTTTATACCACCTCACCTGCGGCCATTTTCTCTGGAGGTTGCTGGTTTTTTTTTGTATAACTTGTCAGTTATAACCTTTTTTGGTACCTATAAAAAAAGACAACTACCTAAGACTTTCGTTCTCCTGACCAGTAGATTTCCTTTTTATTATTATATTTATTTGACGTCATTTTTACCCCTGGTAAAATATTACCCGATCAAATTCGTAAATAAATTCGTCAATAAATTCGTTAATAATTCTAGAGAGTCCGCTTAACAAAAATATTAATATTCAGACATAATTTTATTAATAATTTCCAAATTTCAATAAATAATTTCGCATCGAATTTCATAATAACTACAGTTAACGACTGGCAATTTATCGCAAGTCTAAATTCAGCTGAATTTGATTTTGTATTTTTAATAATTAAGTCATAATATAAGTAGTTCTAGTGTAGGTTGAATTTTGTATACCTATTTTATAAATCACTGTGTATTCTACACATTTAATCTCACAAATATTAGCATTCTTGGACTAATTGCTGCTCTTGTTGGTTTGTTATCTATGTACATCATCGACACGGAGACGTGGACACTGTGACAGCAAAGAACACCCACCTTCGACTAGTACGCTGTTGAACTAGCCACTGAAACGGTACGGCAACATCTGCACAATACCTGAGATTGGCTCTGCTCTCGCTAGTCACCACATGCGCCTACTGCAAGCCACCCGTTAAGGCCAGTTCGTAGCAGGAAAGTCGTTCCAGCGAACCATCGAATATTCTCCAGTCAAGTGTCACAGTCGCAAGTATAAACTTTCATTCAAACCTCAAGTGCTAGTAGTTCCAAGAGACTTTCAAAAACACAGGACGTTCGAAATCTTATCGTTTAAAAATTCATTAACATTTAACTTCTTTTGTTTGTTATTAAAATTTAACTTTGAACTTTAATTGAACTTTAATTCTACAACAACTATTGTAAATTTTGAATTGTCATAAACTTATAACACTTACCATATAGGTAATAAACATTGTATGATTTTTTTTGGTGTTTGATTTAGGAGGGGAGAATAGTTTGTCGGGGCAACGAATTCAGGTCACAAAGGAATCCGAACCCACTTAAATAAGAACGAAAAAGTAGCTATATACCATCAGCAATTTCCAACTAACTTTTTCGGTTATACGTTGTTTAATTATTTACAGCAAATAAAGATTGGAATTCGAATTATTTGTTTTATTTACAACAGTTTCTCGTTACTCATAATACATTCAGATGTCCCATGTTAATTTTCTATTCCCCAATGGCCACTATTTCAAACTGCTTGGCTTTGCGGTTTTTCCCCATATCCAGTTGTCCTTTGTAAACCAGCGCGTATTTTTCACCGGAAAAATGTTCGAGGCATGGTTTGAACGCCTGTGTCACTCTGTTCGGTAGGAAAACGACACTATTCTCCAACTCCAGCAAAATGGTCTCCCCGAACGTCGTTTGCACCACCTTGCCAGAGAGAATTTTCATCGGCACGCCTTCATCCAATTCCACTAACTTTACCGTCGGTTTCTGAGACAAGCAACCAACTTTGTTGATGGTTTTCAAATCCATTTGCAAGCCATCTTAACTCAACTCGGCTACTGAACTCCACACAACAGCAAACTTTGTCTTTTATCAAAGCTAGAGGGGTGGGGGAACCTGATTCTAGGACTTTCTAGGAAACCCCGCCCACTTGACCTTGAAGCGATTCAACCTTGAAAGCGCGGAAATTAACCTTGAAGCGATTCTCGGAAACCCCGCCTCTTGACCTTGAATCGCAATTCCCAGAAATTAACCTTGAAGCGATTCTCGGAAACCCCGCCCCTTGACCTTGAACATCAATTCCCAGAAATTAACCTTGAAGCGGTTCTCGGAAATTATCCTTGAAGCTATTCTCAGAAACTACGCCCCTTGATCTTGAACACCCCATCGCGACTTCGCAACAAACAAACGACCTTGACCTTGGCGGCCATTTTGGACCAGAACCCGCTTTGCATCACTACTAACTGAATTAACCCCTTACGCTTCTCATCAACCGTTCCGGTAGTACTAGGTTTAAACTTATCTAATTCAGCGTTTAGCTCATCTTTACGTAAGCAATATACCCAACCTACGCGAGTATCTCCGTCGGGTCCGGTATTAACATTTACTGAAAGCGAAGTCGTAATCGGAGTGTCAGAATTGGTAGTGGCAATATTATCTTTATTGTTATCGTTACTCATGATTACGTAACGAAGAAAATTGCCGGAAACTGCCGTCTGGATACGTAAGGTCACAAAAAAAGTTTTCAGTCGGTAAATGCAAAGTGCAATGACAGACCTTTTTTTTGTTTCAGAATATGAATATCCTGCGTGACACTTATTCGTGGAATCCTATATATTGTCAGCGGGATTTAAATTCTAAAGACAATTTAAAATTAAATAAGTTCTTCAAAGTTTTTGCTGCGGATACACCGTTATTTTCCAATAAATGCGTTTTTTGATTTGTCCTAATAAATCGGGTTCTGCGGTGAACGTTTTTTCTTTCCGTCGGCATAACGTTAGTTCGGATAAAAGAACAATTCGTCGTTGATATTTGCTTGCTATGTACAAAAAACAAGATAACGACCGGGTGATAAAAAAAAGGTATAGCGGCGCAAAAAAAATGTTCACAGGTATGCGAGAATATACGGTTCCAATATCGGTTTTTCGGCGGACTTCAGAATATTGTCTAATTATACTCCCTGCTTTCCCAAGAACAAACAAAATCGATACCTAAAGTCCTTGTTCGGGTACGCCACTTTTGTAACGTGAACACCTCTATTTCTTTTCGTTTAGATGTTGATAGTTTCTTCCGGTACAATTTTGACGCTTTTACGGAAATAGAAAGATGGTAGTTTGTGGAGGACGCTGCCTCTCTTTTGTTCTTTAGTTTGCTCAGGCGCCAGTTTTTTATAGTGGTATGCTCCACTTGTCTTTTCTCGGATAGTTCAGTGAAGAAAAAAAATCCAAAGTTCGTTTAGCTATTTGGTTTTAGTTTGTTTGTTCTTTTGGGATTGGGGAGTAAATAATACAATAAACAAGTTTTTACAATTTATTCAATTACTTGGATGACACAGCCAACAGAAAATTATATGATCTCTTAATTAGTAATTGTTACACGAGTTTCTTAATAAAATTATTATACTGTTACGGACATCGCGTAGTTGAAACAATATGAAATCTTTAATAAATCATTTGCGCCCCAGTATTTGCCTGCAAGGGAAAATTATATTACCAGTGAACAAATTATTTTAGCTATAGTCGGTTGTGGGAAAACGGAAAACCTATAGTCTATAAGATTCGGTTGTAGTTTTAGAAAATGTGACGAAAGTAAATAAACAGACTGACGCGTGTCTTAAAGGGTCGGTGATAAAAAAAATGTACTTGTTAAAAATCTACGTTATGGTAAGCAAGAAACTCTATCAGTTTCGGACGGTGGTAGAGAAATTCGTTTGTATCTACTGTAGGCCGCCGGTATTTGTATTTGGTTTTAGTTTTTAAACAAATATGTAAAAAGGGTTCGGTGTTTCCTGCTGAGAGGCTTGATTCCGTTTGATTTCAAGTTTTGTAAAGGTCCACGCCTCTTGCTCTACGAGCAATGGCCGGCAATTACACTTGTTATCAGCGGAACAAATTGTTTAATTTTCGATTTCAAGTTTTGTAAAGATCCAGGCCTCTTACTCTAGGAGTAATGGCCGGCAGCTACACTTGAATTCGGCTAGATCAGATATTTGTTTTTGATTTAAAGTTTTGTAAAGGTCCAGGCCTCTTACTCTAGGAGTAATGGCCGGCAGTCACACTTGATATCAATTGCAAATATAAAAATTTAACCCCAATGATTCGGTCGGAAAGAAAAATATATTCGGCACTACAGTAAATAAAAATAGACAATAAAATGGTTACCATACAAGAGTTTCTTACCTATGTTGCTAAGTCGGCAGATGATCGAAATGTGATGATTTCGTATTTTCTGGTTCCTCTTTTATACCGGATTTCGGCAGGGCCGGTGGGGTAGACAAAAAAACAAGAGCCCGGTTGCTATGCCGGCACCGAGACTTGGAGCGGTACGAAATACAAAAAAAAAGAAAAATCTCATAGACCAATAGTGAGCGGTTTGACATTTCTAGACTTTGGTTTACGTAGCTTCTGGTACTAAAATGAAATAGTACAGAAAAAATAATTCGGTTTTCCCACAAGAAACGCGTCTCTAGCACTAGAAATCAAGATTATTCTCCACTAAGTAGTTTTTACAGAAATATTGCTCGCCTAAATCAGTACCTTCTTTTAAAACACGGTATTTGAAATAATTCGGAAATACGGCAGATAAGATTTCGTTGAAATTAAAAATGTTTTATTTGATTTTAATGCACACACCTAACCGGTGAAAATAACAAAAATATTTGGCGCGGCGCGGCCGGCAGAAAAAATGAAAAATACGTTTCTTTCTAATAAAAAAATTAACGAACTTCGTTACACTACTTTGTGATCTGTTTGAGAATTCGAGTTTTCTGGAGAGAATTCGCTAACCTAGAAAATTCCACGAGTTAGAAAATTTTGACTTATTTTTAATAGAACAGTTTTTGTGCCGAGGAGACAATTGCTAATACTTCATTACCCCGATAGAACTGGGAGAGCATTCGTTCAAGTACTATGGAAAGATGAACCGTAGTAGTTGAAAACAAAAACAGCATAATTTTTTGCTTAATGATTTTGTATTGCTCAAACCGCTGTTGGTCTAAATTTCGATTCACTTAGATAATTCAACCAAGAAGATCGATCGGGCCCAAGTCATGACCTGAGCGGTAGGGTTTTGCATTAAATGATTTGAACAGTGGATAGGTAAAATTCCGGATTTTCCGATTTATTATTTTTTAGTAGATTGAAATAATATACGTTTAATGACCTAACACCCTCGGTTTTCAGGATAAAACTATGCGTGACGTATCGCTATGTCAAACTATTTTAGCGGATAAACTTTGATTTTAAACGTAAAATTGTATCCTAAAAGATCAGTATTTAAATACTATTGTAAATCAGTATTTAAATACTATTGTAAATTGGGTACCTACTTAGTAGGTATTTCAATTCTAGCATGTCGATCGGGCTGCAAAGTTCTGACCTGAGGCGGTAAGATTTATTGGTTGTTTCAGTAGATATTTTGGGGATTTTAGGGATAACCCAGGGTCTGAGATAGCGAAAATGGTATCAAATTGTATTCATAAAATCATTTTCCGATTTAATATTCTTGGTGAAATTCTACCCTACATCTTTAATCATCCAGGTTTCAAGATAAAACTATGCGTGTAATAACAGATTTGGTGTGAGAACTCAGATGCTAAGAAGAATAAGTGACACTTAAAATATTAGAAAAATAAGATTGGATACTAGAATAACATGACCAAAAAAACTTAAGTAAATTGACTCTCGTAGGAATACTACAGACTAATATTTTTAGTTGGGGTTTTATAACCCAGGACCAGAGATAGTGAAAAATGTTAGGAAACACATTGGGATTAAATAATATTCTATTAGGAATTAATTGACAATAAAACTTTTTATTTTAGATGAGAAATCGGTAGCGTTAGATGTAATTAATGAAATTGGATTTGACTAGGAATGTTGTATTGATGTTACTTTGACTAGAAATCCGTGGCGTTAGAAAAATAAGATTGATGGAATAACATGATCCTAAAAAAGTAAGGTAAATTGACGCTCGTAGGAGAAACTGAAGTAAAGTGATGCTTGTAGGAATAGTATAGACTAGTATTTTTAGTCACACGCCCTTGTGGTGCAATATAATTTCCCTAAGTACAGTATTGAAACTTAAGTAAGTATGCAATGGTTCTTACAAATCGGTTTAAATCCCCAAACGTGTACACGCGCGGTGCACAAGACATTCGCTACAAATCACAACGTGTCTGAATGTAATAAGATGATAAAAGATAGAACTTTTAGTGCGTTTGCAGTCAAGTTTGTCTTTAAAGAAAACTATTTGTTAATTGCCAAGCTTTCGGAATTGTTTATTCCTTCGTCAAGACAGTAAACGGATAATGGATAATATAGTTTTAAAACAAATCTAGCGTTAACGGATAATGGATAATATAGTTGTAATATAGTTTTAAAACAAATCTAGCGTTAACTGTCCTGAAGAAGGAATAAACAATTCCGAAAGCTTGGCAATTAACAAATAGTTTTCTTTAAAGACCAACTTGACTGCAAACCCACTAAAAGTTCCATCTTTTATCATCTCTCAATTGCACACGTATTGATTTCAGTTATACTAATTATAGTAGGTACGATAAAAAGTACAAGTAAAATATAGTAAGACTTAGCTTTCGTTAAAACCACGATGACCTCTAGTAGTGTTCGACAATCCTTCAGAACGGTCAAATGGTAACATACGTCGTTCCCAGTAAGATATACACATGTAGATCTCAACTGCTGGCGACCACAGTCCAGAAAGAGAAAAGAACTGGTAAAAAAAACCTGAAACAAAAATGTCCTGCTAACACCTCACAAGATCACCCAAGAAAACTTACCTCTTTGTTGAGGGTTTTCCTTAAAAAAACAACCAATCAACCACTTCCCGGTTGAATCCACTTAACCTTCACGGTTACAACACAAAATATTCAAAATAATCCAACAAGACAACCATGTGAATATGGTAGACGCTCAAAAGTTTGGTACTGGTTTGCTAAAATAATTTTCGATGATGTAAGAACAAAACAAAACCAATCAGGCTAAAAATGAAAACGATGCGGTGTGATGGAGATAAAACGGCACAGTAATAAGTCGTGGTTAACTTCAAAATCCCGTATTACTAACGGCGGAGTCCCGAAGATCCAAACTGCGAAAATCGTCAGTATTCCAATTTCTTCAACTCCGGGTACTCTTTAGTGGATACAGTGATGCTAATCCCTCCTCGTGAGGTTCACCGACAATTCCAAATTGCGAATTACTAATATCACTTCCACTTACAAGCCACCAACAACGACCTTTACGATTCAATCGCCGACAACCGAATAGCTTGGAGTACAACGCCTACGCGGTTACTTCTTTTCTTCCGGAACCGGAAATGGAAAAATGGTTGGCACCACAAAACATCGAAAACTGCGTCAACAATGTCAAATTTCAAAGTATCATGTTAGGCCATGGAGAGTGACATACCCCATATCAAGCATCTGGAAAATTATCTAGGTAATATAACTTAATTTTATATTCTTTTATTTTTTGTATTCTTGTCTCTTGTCTTCTTCTTATTTCTTACTTTACTGTTCTATTAACTATATCTTAATTAACTTTTGATATCTTCAATTTTCCACTCATTATGCCTCTTATAACTTTTCTTATACTATATCCCATTTTTTCATATTACTATCTATGTCTTATCTTTTATATCTATCTTATACTCCTTATTCTTCTACGGCTGCCTATAAGTCTTTTAGGCCCTGATTGGATGTGTAATCCAGTAGGTTAATGCCGAAGGTTGCTTCTATTTTACATAATGTAACTTCTTCCTTCGTATGTCGAATATGCTGCAACCTATTTTTCCACCTGTTTATTATTATGGAACCCCGTTTTACTCGTTCCGCCAAGAGCCTTATTTCTTCTTTTATCTCCGCCATGGTCCTTTTCTCCATCTTGTATCTATTTGTTTCCTCTTCAAACCACCTATTACTCTTAGCTCTTTTTAATAGCCTTCTTTTGAGACCTCTACCTTTTCTTCTTCCTTTTCCTCTCTGTCGTCTAACTGGCTCTGTACTTCTTTTACTTCAGCACCTTTTTCCTGTGCCCTTCTTTCCGGCACTTTTTCTCTTGCTTTGTGCTCCTTGGGCACGTTTTCGCTACTCTCTGGGTAGCTTTGATCCACTCTTCTAATGGCTATCAACTGCTCTGGACCCTCTTTACCTACTTGCACCATTGTAGCAACGAAAACCTCGTCGTCTCCGGCCTTGTCGGTTACCTCACTAGAGTTCGGTACGGGTTAAATGGGGACTCTCCTCCTCCAATTTCAATACTACGGTGCTGTGGTTTGAACGTATTGAACCTTAATTCGTAGGGGCGAGACATATGGATTCCCCGACTACTTTTATGTCCTATCTCTTTTCTGTACCTTTTTTACGGGTACTGCTTCTAGCTGCTGGTGCTCCTTTGGCACTCTCCGCGTAGGTTTTCTCTTGGTGCCTCGCCAATTAACACTTCATACTATCACTTTTCACTAACCTGTACTTTCTCTCTTCGCAGCTTCTGCCTCGGCCTGTTCCGGAACGTCCCGTCTGCAGCTGGGATTCCTTGACCATCGGCGATGCTTCCATAACTTCCCAGCATCGACGCCTCCATCATGTGTCACACTTCTACCTCTTCAGGCCGGCGACTCCACCATGTGTCGACGTGTCGTGTATGCCGGAGGGTTGCACCGACTCTCACAGCTTGCCGGGATCACTGGGACTGGGAGGGGTCGCTGGCGCTGACTAAAACAACTTGTATTATCCCAAACTAACACAGACGTTTATAACAGGATCTTGGCTGCTTGGGAGATGCGAACCAGCGGGACCGTGACTGACCGACGCGCGAGGAACCTAGGAGCGAAGGTTCCCTGACTCGCGACCGCGGAGACCGATCTCCAACAACCGGGTGATCACCATCACCAACACTTCAGCAGGACTCTCGGAGGAATCCGCCGTCAACACCTCACAGTCTAGTCAGTCAGTCATACCATACAGGATATTCATGTCGAAATTTGTTGTAAAGTGGAATATAAGCATAAAGTTCAGTACAAATCACATAATAAAATGCATTTACTGTCACATTAATATCAGAAAAAGTATCGAGAAATGACCAGTCAATCTCGGTAAATGCCGTATATAATTCAGGATAATTAGCTTTTTTGAAATTTAATGTCTTATTATGATTATTCGTTTCGAGCGATTTTTGTGAACATTTTAACTTATGGAAGTCAATGACAAGAGCTGGATGATAACGAAAATCTTCAGGAATCAAAAGAGCTGTATCTCTATAAATATCACAGACAACATTGGATATCACTAAATCTAATAGTTTCCCATCCTCATTACAAATATTGTTACACTGATTTAGATTGTAAAAGCTAATGAAACTCGTAACTGAGTTAACCTGTTACGAGTAGAATTTGTCCTTATAGAAGTTAACAATTAGTAGCCTCTTTCTTAGTCAAGATTCGATGGGTTTCGAACAGGCTTCTTTTACGAAGTAAGAACAAACACGGTACTTAGTTGAATCATTGTATTTACCATTGGCATCTTTGTAAATTGTTTCACATGGGTCGCATGTATTTTCACAGATCACTTCACTAATCACTGTCACCGAGCTCCATTCTAACCGCAGACGTAGGGAGTTCATCGAGTACTAAAAAGAGTCGTTATTAAAACCCAAAAAGGTCGAATCTTTGAAATTCTTACCGTTTCATGCATTGCGGACCACAGTTTTGGCCTGTATACGAGGCCTTGGTACTGCTGGGAAGTGCTGGTAAACTTGGCAGTCATGCTACAAAAATTTTGTTTCCACACTAAATTGTTTCAAATTAAAAGGGGGCACCAATTTGTTACTAAATAAATGCGAAATTAGAAAGGGGAGAAAATATTAAATTTCGATCAGGCTCGTTATTTTCTTTTTTCTTAGATCGACCTCTCTCTTATTTTCGGCCTTCCCAGCTACTCAGATCACTCGGTAGAGTGGCGTGAGTCATAAAACAAAAGGTTAATAAAATTCATAATCTATTCAAGCGCCACCCGCTTTATTGGCCCTATTAGTAACCAGAGAGGTAGGAAGATGTGGTGCAAAAGCGGGAAATAATCAGCTATAAGTAACAAAATAAAACCAAAATTTAAGAATCTCCAAAATCTGGGACTATAATAGGCGAGATCATGTGGATCACAATTAAAAATTAAGTATAAAAACGTTTATCTAATTAGAGGGAACCGACAATAACACACAAACAATATTTAATAATAAAACTCGATATGGAGTACTTTAGAGCCTACAATAATAAAAAGAAAGCTGTATAAAATCCGCTAACAGTACAAATGTATTATGCAGGAATCACATATAAAATCAGGTACTTCGTATTATCACAAGCCAACACCAAATAAGTACGCTATTAACATCAATAATCAGCTACAAAAGTAAATATCACCTAAAGCAGGCTGTAGGTAAATAATAGCAGAATCAGTAAGATGCCTTCATCTATGAGGGTGTATACAACGTAATAAATACGTAGATAAGTATAATGAGTAGCAAAATAAACTGACACCTGTGTACGTTAACCTTTGGT
The DNA here is from genome assembly GCA_963920635.1 of Pseudeuparius sepicola. Taxonomy (NCBI): domain Eukaryota; kingdom Metazoa; phylum Arthropoda; class Insecta; order Coleoptera; family Anthribidae; genus Pseudeuparius; species Pseudeuparius sepicola. The sequence continues at coordinate 30,203,208 of OY987305.1, forward strand.
GTTCTTATCATTAATAACCCTTATATAGCGCTATATTCGGTGTACAAGAGATGGTGAATAAGGTACAAGGACTTACTGTAAGTTCATGCTTGGTGCTAGGTTCTAAGTAGCTATCTATTCTCTACATAAAAGAAAACAAGGCAACTTACAGGTGAGGCTAGTTCATGCGATATTCAAAATAAATGGTAGTTGGAAAACAAATTAAATTTAGATAAAAAGTTTATGTAAAATTGGAAAGGACTTGCCAACTTCCTGCGGCGGATAGGTAACCATTTAAAACTCCAGGCTCATCATCCTTCCATTTTGACAGCAGTCTACCGGTACAGGTGCGCAGCTCTATAACCTCTTTCATGCAGCAGGCAAATAGACACAGCCAGGATCATGTGACGTGCACAAGGTATCCACAGGTGGACCGGAAGCGTCATGCAACGTCGTATTAAGAGAAAACGGCAGAATGCGAAACCGTATCAATAATCATGCGGGCAGTACCTAAGTCAGGCCTAAAATTTCGGATTTATGTAGAAAACCCCAGGAGCAATTTACAGAGAGAAAAAGTCATGAATAAAAGGGACAATTTAATTAGAAAGTTGTAGACTTACCGCTGGTGGTGGGGGGCCTCGTGTGGTGAAAACCTCAATATTCTTGAAATCAGATATTTCCCCTGTAAATCTGCACATCGGCGAACTATGAGTCCAAATAAATCAGTATTTGACACTCCACAGCGGGAAAACTGGTGAAAATTGATATTAAAACTGCCAAACCGGCCTATCTGCGTTCTCTTTAAAGGCTATCTCGAAAAGAGTTTTTATGCTCAAAAAAAAATCCTGAACGGCGATGAGACCCGCCAAAACCCAGGGTAAATTAAGGGCTCATGTTGGCAACCATGTTCTGTCCCAGAAAATCGACCGGATCACTTCGATTGTAGATGTTTTGTGGGAGATAAAATTGGCATGACATTTCCAAATGCAAACAGCTGATCGGACTTTGCCATCTAAGAAAATTATTGATAACAAGAAAAACTATGGTAAATCATTATCAAAGCGGCCTGCCAAAGTAAAACGGAAAGCACCACCCACTAAGGTACATATTATTAAGAATTCTTGGTATTTTTGTTGCATTTGGTTCCGTGATGGCCTACAAAGTACCTAATATTTACCTTTTGATTTCAGATCTAATACCTACTACAAGTTAAATTCCTTGCAAAATACTACAGAATAGACAAATAGACAATTGCGAATCGTGAGCCCAGTGGCTTTAATAATCGAGGATAAGAATACGTGAATGTTTCTTTTTATTCTACAAAAACAACGACAACAGTCGGGGCTCGAAAAGTAGCAGTACCGAACGGAGGCATGCATACACGGTGGGACGAAAACAAGGACAAAACGGAATAAAAGGCAATGGCGAGGAAACCAATATCCAGGTAAGTTCTGACTCAAAACTTTTATTCATGTTAATTCTGATAAATATGTTTTTCTTTTAGCAATATACAATGAAAGCTTGAGAGGTGCTCGTGATAAATAGAAGTGGTGCAACGTTCCAATTTATGAATCAAATATTCAACTACGAATTTATGAGAGCTTGAATTAAATATACAATTTCATTCAAAATCAAGTGTTTAGTCATTTGAATTTTTTTGACACGTTACAGTCATTTGGTCCGTTGCCGGGCTTGATTCTCAGAATTTCACCGTTTGATACCTGTGGAATATTTTTTGGAAGTATAATGGGGTTTTTATAGCGTGCTGAATGTGAATTACCTTGCCGAAGGTCATGGGAAAAATTCCATTTTCTATTTTCACGAAACCTTGTTTGGATAATGATCTGACAGGTAAATTAAGTGAGGTTATTATCGGTTTGACATTTCGTATATTTTTCCGGGCCGTTCTGGACTCTTCTTTTTCTAATAAATCTGTTCAGCTTAGGGTTTTGTCTACGTAGCAACAGTTGTTGTGCGCTGATTAATGAAATTCTTGTTTATTTGTAAGTTTGTTTATTAGGAATGCCCTCTAACGAATATAGTTGCGACTGGGAAAGATATAAGGATGAATAGCCTCCGGGTTTTAGCATTCTCGAACGGTACCTTCTGTAGATTTAATGTTTTGTGGTTCTGGTCATGTCATTCGTGTAATTCCGTTTCCCGGTTTTTCTTGGAATTCGGACATTTTCCATCAGCAAGGGTGCCAGAAGAGGTTGCACCGGTGTTCTCCGTAAAAATTCATGGTGATTCAGTACCGTGAGTAATAGATAAATTCGGATAAATCGGAAAACGCCGTGTAAAAAAGAAACCGAAGTAGGTTATTCTTCGTTTCGACAAGGGATTCGTCTGATATTGCCGATTTCTTCAAATGCACCTTGCTGTGGATGATACAATCCTTTGGGCTTTAAGTTACTCCGAAGGTCACCAGAGGCCACACAATATCTGAGTGAGTTAATATTTTTGGGTTTTTCGCCACCAAACTGATCGAAAGACAACTTTTTCAAATTGCCTAGAAAATTCATAAATTCTTAACAGTGAATGAACGAAACTTTAAACCTGTAACTCAAAAAATAACTTCAACAAATTTGTTTTCTGAGCTTTCGGAGAATAAATCTTCCTCCTTTCTCAAAGATCATGCCACGTCAAAGTAAAGTGACAGATTAATAAATTTCAGGTTAAAATGTCATGACAACGAAAACAATAGCCTAGCCACCTGCCTGATATTGTACCCTGTGTTCTATCTAATTATCTATACTAATTTCTCTTTGAATAAATGGCAATAATATTTTACTGAATTCCACTGAACATTCAGCAACACAGTTGTCCGTATTTCCTAGAATAAATGTAGATTCTTTAATTTTTCGTCTATTTCCTACTTCTTCTTTGAGAATTGGTTTGGACCTATCCCACAATATCCTATGGTTATTTATTAAAAGAATGTTCACATATTTTTGACTTAGAAATTTGATTTTGCCTGATATAATTTTATGTTCTTTTAAACGAACGTTAAATGGCCTACAAGTCTCCCCAACATAGAACTTTCCGCATTCACAAGGAATTTTATAAATGCAATTTTTTGAACTTTGTACCTCATTAAATGGTTTCGTTTTAACTAGCATGGATCTTAGTGTATTTTTGGTTTTAAATACTGTTCCGACATTAAAACGATTGCCTATGCGTTTTAGCTTATCTGATAGTCCATGAATATAAGGAATAATTAAATTTACTGGTCGGTCCACCAGATTTATTTCTCTAATTCTAGTAGCATTGTTATTTTGTTGGCAATCCTGAAAAATTTGCTCAACAATTTCAATAGGATAACTATTCTTCTCAAGAACATATTTTATATGTTTAGTTTCTTCCTCAAATTTTGTGTTATTAGAACAAATCGGTCTAGGACATTTGGGCGCGGCTGTTTGGTCGCGGCCGTTTGGGCTCGGCCGTTTGGGCGCGGGGACACTTGGGCGCGGGGACCCTTGGGCGCGGGGACACTTGAGCGCCAGCCATTTGGGCCCGAGACACTTGGGCGCGAGGAAATTAAACACATTAATTTTATTACAAACTAGTTTTATTTTCTAAATCTATCACAACTGTGAAATTAAATATACATACATTATACAATATTTTAAGATATAAACAAAATACAATAGATTTTATGGATTCATTTCGTAATTGTAGGAAATACCTCTTAAAAATGCAATAACGTTCCTACTATTTGTGCCGTCAACGTGATTGTAATTTTCAATTAGGTTCTTTATCCTTCTATCAGCTAGAATAAATTTTTGCTTTTTTGGAGTAGGCTAGTTTCCCGCAAGTAAATGCTCATAGACAACATCTCTCCCCCGTTGGGCAGTTCTTAGGCTGTTGATGAATTTCCAAATGGTTGGATGGTTCATCCTCAAACCATTGTAAAAGAGGTTCTAGCTCTGGGGGCAACACGTTTGACAGTTCGTCGATAGCTTTGTCCAAATGGTCCGTCGGCAAAAAAAGCCAAGGATGTGACCATGCGCGCCTCAACAGCAAAATCTGCGTCATTATTATATCTTCCAAGAAGATTTAATTCGCCCAAATGTTTTCGCATGTTTTTTGTCAGGTGAAAGAAACACCCCATTATTTCTGCATCTGGAAACGCTCCTTTGAAGGCGTTGATGGCCGCCAATTCAAAATCGCAGGAAATTTTTTGGGGCGTAGGTTCGGCTGAAGACTTTTCAGAAGATCGATCATTTTTGTATATGTTCCCGATTGTTTATTGGGGAGAAGTGCATAAACTACGAGATGAACGCCACCAAATCTTTTAGCCACAATTGCACATTCATTGGTTTTATTAGTAAACATGAACCTTTGAATATTAGCATATCATGAAGTGTACCTGTAAAAAGTTCATATTATGTCTCTACCTGTACCATTTATCACTATTATTAATAATTAGACGATTTAATTTTTGTGTTAACAAACGCGCCCAAATGGCACCGCGCCCATGTGTCCTCGCGCCCAAGTGCCCTCGCGCCCAAGTGTCCCCGCGCCCAAATGGCCGCGCCCAAACGGCCGCGCCCAAGTGGCCGCGCCCAAATGTCCGGCTCCGGAACAAATCGTTCTAGCCCTGTCATACAAACTTTTAATTACTCCTTTTTTAACACTAATATGATGATTGGAGTTGAAATGGAGATATCTATTGGTATGTGTTGGTTTTCTATAGACACTAGTTTCTATACTATATGATTTCAGTATAGAAACATCTAAGAAAGGTGATTGATTATTATTTTAAATTTCTAAGGTAAACTTAATAGAAGGTTCTTGTGAGTTTATAAAATTTAATAATGAATTTAAATCATCTACTCCATGTTCCCATATAACAAATATGTCATCTACATATCTCCACCAAACATTAGGTTGGTGAACATATCTAGTCAATTTATTTTGTTCAAAATCTTCCATGAATAAATTGCTTATGAATGGTGATAAAGGAATTTGGAATGGCTATGGGGTCTCAAAAATATTAAATTAATAAGTTTTATATGACGTTTTAAATTATTGTTATTTGTAAAGCTATAATCGTGACTGCAATATGTTTTTTTTTATTTTTTAATAAGCTCTTATTTATTATTTATTCACTTGGGTGACTTTTACCATAATAAATCAAGGAGTGATATCATTAACCGGTTGTGACGCATATATGCTAGTGGATGACAGAAAATTCTTAGGGATTTTGTGAAGAATTGTCATCTGACAAAATCCAAACTTCTTACAGCAATCGAGTATACCTATCTTATTTATGTATTTCTAAAATTACTTGTTCCTTAAAATTTGAAACGTTGGTCTTTATCTTTTCTTATAGACAAAACATTCATAAGTAGATATACAAAACATTCATAAGTAGATATACGAGTCCTGCCTCGATTTTATTGATGTTACACCGTACTGATTGCCAAATAGCATGAAAACAGGTGTATGCGGTTACTAGTCTTTTTTTGTTTTCTAACTTTGAGTGCTATGCGCATTATCACTTTTTCTTGTTTATATCTATATCTATATATATCTTGTTTATATATATATATATATATAAGGATGTAAGATTAGCGAGTGTAAATGTAATAATTACAAGAAAAGGTGATAATGGGCAAACACTCAAAGTTAACAAAAAGAAAAAACTAGTAACCGCATACACGTGTTTCATGCTATTTGGCAATCATCAGTACGGTGTAACATTAACCAAATCAAAAGATAGGCATGATTTGGGAAGCAACAAATGAAGTCCAGGCAGGAGCCAACAGCACATTTGCAGCTTCAGTCAGCACATCCCCTATTTTGGGGCTTGTACTAACATCGCCACGGAGGCTGCTAAAGCGACCTGCGTGGAAATCTTCATAACCCAAGATACAATGACAATAAGGATGTAAGATTAGCGAGTGTAAATGTAATAATTACAAGAAAAGGTGATAATGGGCAAACACTCAAAGTTAACAAAAAGAAAAAACTAGTAACCGCATACACGTGTTTCATGCTATTTGGCAATCATCAGTACGGTGTAACATTAACCAAATCAAAAGATAGGCATGATTTGGGAAGCAACAAATGAAGTCCAGGCAGGAGCCAACAGCACATTTGCAGCTTCAGTCAGCACATCCCCTATTTTGGGGCTTGTACTAACATCGCCACGGAGGCTGCTAAAGCGACCTGCGTGGAAATCTTCATAACCCAAGATACAATGACAATAAGGATGTAAGATTAGCGAGTGTAAATGTAATAATTACAAGAAAAGGTGATAAATATATATATATATATATATATATATATATATATATATATATATATATATATATATATATATATATATATATATATTGATTCAACAAAGTCAGACCCGATACGTTCTACAGGCAACCTCAGACCCACTAGATCCAAAGGTATATCAGGTGTATATTTTGCAAAAAAGTACATTACCAAACTATAACTTTTCGAGCAACTTTAGAGGGGTAGGAATATACGAAAAATTTTTTTATGATGGTTAACAGTCGTTGTCAACCCCGACATATAGAACCTCAAAGTGGAGCCCGTTTGTATAATTTTTGCTACGTCTTACAGCATTGTGAATACCAGCAATGTTGCCAGCTCAACGGGACTGAGAAGGCTTTCGAATGTACCATTTGCTTATACGATATAATATTTATCTCATACTGGTGCATTTTTAGTTCTTACAGTTTTAGCATTCAGATATTTTTAATCGAGGTAAATTTAATAGACATACAAATACAGATTAAAAGAGCTCCCACCTCTCAGAAGGGAGCTTCATCCCCTTTTGCTTCAAAAACCACCCACTTATGTGACCTGGAGCCCGTTTTCTGATTTTTCTCAAAAACTGTTACTCTGACGAGGAAAACGAATAGGAACCTAAAACAGTTGTTACGAAATTATACGTTTATACATGTTACATCCAGAATATTCCTGACGTTTCACGAAAACTACGCATTACTTATATAAGATATCGAATTAAATTTAAATAAATCCACTGTATAATAATCATATTAGATATTAATTGTATTTACTCTCAACTATTGTTTATTACTATACCTATTGCTTATTGTAACTAATCTGTATACCTATTATTACTTAATTATATTATATTATATTATTATTATTTTATATTGTAATCTCGAACCTTACTAATTGATAATTTTATATTGTTATATTTTATCATAAGCTTTGAAAAGCTGTTGCATGGCACCAACTTTTTAAAATAGGGGAAAGTAATTGTTACATCCAGAGTATTCCTGACGTTTCACGAAAACTACGCATTACTTTACTTATCATGTTTACCACTTTTAAGAACTGCTGACTCTTTCCTGTATTCAGATTTCTGCAGACAATAGTTCCTTAATCAAATTACACTTGTAGATGTTTTTCTCTAGAAAAGATCCAGAAGCTTGCCTAAGCATTTTGTCTCCCTATAAATACTTCGAAACCCAGAAACCGAGCGTTCTCCGTCCTCCGTAATAGTTCTCAGTTCTCTCAGTGTTAATAATAAGTTCTTCTTTCTCAGTTCCTAGTTCTTAGTCGAATTAGTTTCTACTACTTCAAGTTACGTTGTGTGCCATTCGACGAGCTAATATCGCAAACCAGTGTACAAAGTTAAAACAAATAAATATTCCTTTTTTAAAAAGTCATTTTCACTGGCACCGGCGTAACAATTTGGTGACAGCGGTGGGATCCACTAGAAGAGGGGTTAAGAGGACACCCAGTGGATCCCAATCTACACTTCGAAGATACTACAGTTCCTGAGCAACACAGATGAAACTACAGATTTTGTGAGTGGCAATTTTGACTTTTAAAACTTTTATTTTTTGTTGCATTGTTTATTTTTGTGTATTTGTATATTTCATTTATTTCGAATCATCATTTTTTCAAAATGGTTAACGAACAAGAAGAGGTAGTAGGAACTAACGAACCACAATACAATTTAAGAGACATTTTCGCTTTAATAACAGAATACGACGGAGATCCGATATCCTTAAACACATTTATTAGCGCATGTAAAATCGCATTTCAAATATGCGATGAGGAACAGAAATTATTTGTAACAATTAGAATTAAGAATCAACTCCGTGGAAAAGCAGCGCAACTTATTAACAGTAGAGATTTAGACAAGTGGGATGATATTAATAATTTATTACAAACACATTTCGGAGATCCGCGAGATTTAAATGCTTTGATTTCAGACCTTCAGAGATTACGTCAAATGCCAAATGAAAATCCATTAACGTTCTGCAATCGTCTAATAAATGTAAATTCTACAATGCAAAGCGCAATTACTAAACAAAATTTAACTAATGCTCAAAAGCAAGCGCAATCACAACTTATCGAAGATATGACTCTCAATACTCTTTTAACAGGTCTTGAACCAAAAATTGGTCAAATAATTAGGGCAAGTAATCCAGATACCGTACTGGAAGCTGTAAACCGAATAAAAAGAGAACTTCAACTTACATATTTCGAAAATCAAAGACTTCCAAGACAAAATTATGCAACTAATACCTTTAATAATCAAAATAAAAAAAATTCTAAACCAAAATTTTGTTCATATTGCAAAAAGCAAGGGCATAACATTCAAGAATGCAGAAGTAAAAATAAAAGACATAATGCACCCAGTAATCATTTCCAAAATTCTTATGGAAATCAAAATGAAAGATACAGTTCTAATTTCCAAAGAAATAATAATAATAATTTCTCTAGATCAAATAATTTTTCTCGACCAAATAGACCGAATAATTTTCCATCTCAAAATTCAAACTCTAGTTTCCCTCGTAACAATTTCCAAAATTTTTCAAATCAGAGGCAATTTCCCCAACAAAATTCTAGACCTAATTTTCAAAATAACTCTCCTAGAACTCATCATATAAATGCAAAACCAACTTTCCCTTGGAACTCAAATCCAACTCCTTCAACTTCGAGAGCACCCTCTATAACTCCAAATTCTTCCCCTAACGTAAATTTTACCCAACCAGCCTCGGACATTACTTCACAAATGAGGAATCTGAACATGTCCTCAAAATAGAACCTGTATACAAAGTAAACTTGCATTGCGAACCAAACGAAGAACTTTACTACATCAAAAATTCAGATAATTTTAATTTTTTAATTGATACTGGAGCGTCTATTTCATTAATAAAACCTCATGTAATTCGCCATTTAAATAAAGTTATAACTCCAGAGAATATAAAAATCAAAGGTATTTCAGACGAAGTATACACTGTCACAGAATCTTGTTTTCTTTTTCTTGGAAAAGATGAACTTCCATAATGCCTTTTTTTAAATAATAACGAGTCTAATAAGGTAGTTAATTTTAAGGAATTAGAAATAGAATCATATAATGAAAATAATTACAATGATCCTACTAATGAAGTAGATGAAAGCGGAGTATATAAAAATGTTTATCCTACAATAAATGTAGATGATCTTGATCCTACTATAAAAGTAGATGAAAATGAAAGTTGTAATTTTAATAATCCTACTAATAAAATAAAATATTGGATTGACTTCAATAAACAAAATGGTCGATATTTGTAGGTGTATTTTTCACAGCGTGTTCCCAATCAAAAAATTAAACCTAAGTAATTTGAATGTAAAAACTATAACTTTTATGAAGAAACCACAAAATATCACGCTTCTACAGGATGCACATGTGCCATGTGGAAAGCACTTGATTATACAGGGAGCACAAAAGAACCGTGAAAACACAATTTAAGACTATGGGTACGTGTTAGATACAGGGTGCACCAGTGTTTCTTTAGACTTAAAAATGAGCGCAGGAATCGCGGCTAGTTTTAAGGAAAAATATAATCAAATTAAGTATTTAAAAGAGCAAGTTAATAATGTAGGACAAATTGCAATTCTTAAAAATCCAAATAGTTTTGTGTATTATCTGGTAACAAAAAGATATTTTTGGCAGAAACCAACGTATAGTTCTTTATGGGTTTGTTTAAAGGAATTACGGGAACATATTATAAGAAATAATGTCAAACACTTAGCTATGCCTATGATTGGTTGTGGAATTGATAAACTAAAATGGTCCAAAGTCAAAAGAATGATAAATTTTGTTTTTCGCTATATAGAAATTGAAATAATTATTTGCAAACTGGAAATTTCAAAAATAAGCCAAAATTTTAAAGAATCACAAATACAAATTTTTCCAATCTCTTCTAAAATTTCTGATATAAATAGAAAAAGAAATGTAAGATGTGAACCTTATAAAAACCCTAAAAACATACAAATTTCGTTAGAAGGAAATCAAAGGGAATTAAAATTCAAAGAACAACCTGAAATCAATAAAGAAAGAATAGTTCAAGGAAATAAAATTACCATCAAAAATAAAGTTACACTTAAAGAAAAATCCCCAAATAATCCTAATTTTAATTTTGAAGCAGAACTAGATAAATTTCTAAAACAACAAAAGGAAAAAGTACGAAATTTAAAAACAGTTCAAATTTTTAATATTTCTTCAATTGATAGGCAAGTCGCTATTACAGATAATTTACGCTATTACAGATAATTTACACTTAAACGAGGAAGAACGAGAAATTATTGCTGATCTTTGTTTGCAATATTCAGACATATTTTTCCTAGAAGGTGACCAATTAACTTTTACAAATAAAATCAAACATTCAATAAATACAAACGAGTCGAAACCAATATTCACTAAATCGTATAGATATCCACAAATACATAAACAAGAGGTAAAGTCACAAATAGCAAAGATGTCGGAACAAGGAATTATACAACCTTCTATTTCACCTTGGAGCTCACAAGTCTGGGTGGTGCCCAAAAAACTAGATGCCAGTGGAAAACAAAAGTGGCGTGTGGTAATAGATTACAGAAAGCTTAACGAAGTAACAGTTGATGATAAATATCCCTTACCAAACATAACAGACTTGTTAGATCAGCTAGGAAAATGTCAATATTTTACTACTCTTGATTTAGCGTCAGGATTTCATCAAATTGAAATTGATCAAAAAGATATGGAAAAAACTGCATTTTCGGTAGAAAACGGACATTGGGAATTTTTAAGGATGCCATTTGGATTAAAAAATGCGCCCAGTACTTTTCAGCGTGTTATGGATAACATACTTGCAGGTATTCAGAACGAGCGATGTCTTGTATATATGGACGACATAATTATTTACTCTCAATCTATAGAAGAACACGTTTCCCGACTTTCTGAAGTCTTCGATCGATTAAGAAATTCAAATTTGAAAATTCAACCTGATAAGTGTGAATTCCTTAGAAAAGAAGTAGCTTACCTTGGTCATGTTATTACTAAAGAAGGAGTAAAACCAAATCCCGAAAAAGTAGAAGCTGTAATTAAATTTCCTACTCCCAAAAATCCGAAAGATATTAAGTCATTTCTAGGCTTGGCAGGATATTACAGAAGATTTATCCCAAATTTTGCAAAAATAACAAAACCATTAACTACCCTACTAAAAAAGGATGTTCCATTTAATTTTAATGATGACTGTGAAAATGCTTTTAATCAATTAAAAATAGCTTTAACTACCAGTCCAATTTTGAAGTACCCAGATTTTGAAGAACCTTTTGTAATAACTACTGATGCATCTGCCTTCGCAATCGGTGCTGTTTTATCGCAAGGACCAATCGGTAAAGATCTTCCAATAGCATACGCATCAAGGACACTAAATACAGCTGAATCAGAATATAGCGTAATAGAAAAAGAATTACTCTCAATTGTATGGGCCTGTAAGACCTTTCGTCCTTACATTTATGGTAGGAGTTTTAAATTAGTTACCGACCATCGTCCCCTAACTTACCTTTTTTCAATCAAGGATCCAGGAAGTAGACTTCTGCAATTAGAAGACTATAATTACGAAATAACTTATAAACCAGGCAAAATAAACATAAACGCTGATGCATTATCAAGAATCAAAATCAACCCTATTGAAGAAGCTGTAATTTTTCATACTAATCTAAATAATGAACCTTCAACCTCTAAAGAACCTGAATTAACTGATGAAGATATAAATGAACTAGACAACGAATTTGCTAGATTTATGAACTTATACAAGACTCAAGCTTTAATTGACTACTCTAAAGTACAAATCTCTAATACACAGTTACTTGACAAAGATCATAAGGATGTAATAGTATTTATTCAACAAGACAAAATTAGCGAAATGCATGACAAAATAGTTGATGACATTTTTGAAATGGAACCCAAATTCGATTATAATAAAATAAGTATAATGACAAGTCAATCCGTCCCAAGAAGAACATATTATATTATTGTTTTACCTTATAATCTCGAAATGGCTACACAATTACTTTTCGTTTCTTGGTATAGAGATAAAAATGTTCTAAGCAGCTCTAAAACTTATTATGTTGAAAATAATACTGATTTCCCAATATTAGAGATGTTAAGTTTTATTTATTCAGATAAAGAAATGAGGTTTATAATTTGCCAAAATATTGTCGAAATCCCAGATGCAGACCAAATCCCAATAGTGATAGATAATTACCATTCAGGCAAATCAAATTTTCACAGAGGAATTAATGAAACAATCAGACGAATAAGACAAAAATATAATTGGTCCGGACTGACAAAAGACGTCGAAAATTTTATAAAACAATGTGAGATATGCCAAAAAGCTAAAATCTGCAGGAGAAACTTATCAAATCCTTTGGTCATTACTGAAACACCTCGAGCCCCTTTTGAACGAATAAATTTAGACATTTTAGAAATTCCAACAAGACATTTAGTTCTAACAGTTCGCGATGAATTGACTAAATTTACACAAGCATATCCTGTTGAAAATAAAACTGCAAAAAATGTAGTTAACGTCTTAATTTCATATTTTCAACATTACGGTACACCCTTAAGAATTCATTGTGACAGCGGACGAGAATTTAATAATCAATTAGTGAAAGATTTATGTACACTATATAATATTAAATTAACATTTTCTAGTATCAATCACCCTCAATCTAACGGCTCATTAGAAAGATTTCACGCGACACTACTTGAAATGATAAGAACAATGACTTTAGAACAACCTGGAGAACACCCTTTACAATTATTACCTTATGCTTGTATTTGTTATAATAATTCTATCAATCATACAACAGGTTATTCCCCATATGAACTAGTTTTTGGACATACGGCTAGTCGCCCCGCCGAAACGTTATATAATGAAGAACAATTAATTTCAAAATATGTCAGAGATCTAAATGCCAAAATAAAACATTATTATGAAATTGCTAGGAAACGTACTGATCTAAGAAAACAAAAAACCAAAGAAAGATTTGACAAACAGAATCCAACCCAACATGAATTTAAGATAGGAGATAAAGTCTGGTTAAAGGAATCACAAATCAAAAACAAATTAGCAAACAAGTTTAATGGACCTTACGAAGTCTTGTCTAATCTATAATCCAATAACTGATCAAACAACTAAAGTTAATTTTGATATGTTGAAAGAATGCTATAGCAAAGAACAAAATTTGAATCAAACAAACTTAAATGAAACAGACAATATAGAAGAAACTAGGTCAGTAGGTTCAGAAGACGATTAGTCAACACAACAGCATTGGCTGACTAAAGTATTTTGTTTCAGGGTTATGTACCTCGGCATTGGTACACTCATCTTAGCAGAATATGCAGAAAATCCGACACAATACTCTCTTAAAACGATTTATAACACTGTAGGGCTTTATTTTCACCAAACTTCTAATGTAAAAATTTCTAATGATAAGTGGACTATTTTGGTATATAAAGACATATACTCTCTTAAAAACGCTTACTTTTATAACGAACAAATTTTAATAGACCTCGATAACTTTTTATATACCCCGAATTCACGTATGGAAAGATTCAGAACAGAAATAAAAACTCATTTAAGCCTACTTCACCAAATTTCGAATGACATTAATTCAAAATTTAGAGATTTAAAATACGATGTTAGTAAAAGATCGAAACGTGGTTTAATAAATGGCATAGGTTCAATTTTTAAATTTATAACCGGAAATCTTGATTCTTCTGATGGTGAATACTATAATTATTGTATCAATAAATTAGCTAGAGACGAACACGAACTAGAAAATCTTATGAAAAAACAAATCTCGGTTACAACTTCAGTTATTAAAAATTTCAATGAAACCTTACGAAAATTACAAGTCGATGAAGAAACATTTAATGATGATATAAAACAAATTGAAGAGTCTATTTACGATATTACTGATAACCTAAAATTTTATGATGCTAAATTACAAATATTGGAGATTGCTGAACAACTGATGGAATCATACTCTTTTATCGAAACGTCTTTAAGTCATATGCTAAATTCAATTACTTTTGCTAAACTAAACACAATACATACTTCAATAATTTCTCCTATGGACCTTCACAGCGAACTAAAACGAATTTCTGAAAATTTGAATAGAAATCAATTACCTTTTACAGTACAACTTGAAACTATAGGATATTATCTCGATATCTCTGAATTAAAAGCATTTGAAACTGAAAGAAATTTAGTTTTTGCTATAGAAATACCACTTGTTGAACCTCAAACTTATACAATCTTTCGTATCTATCCAATACCAATTAAAGACCAAAGAACGCATTTAGTTCATACTCTATTTCCCAGTTCGAATAAACCATATATTGGCAGAAATGATGATTCAAGCCTTTATATATCAATCCAAAATTATGAAAATTGTAAAAACATGCAACAAAATATGAAACTTTGTAAAGACTTCCAAATCCAGATGCCACAAACTTGTGAAAGTGTAGTAGTGAACATGAAAGGATACAATATCTACGTTTTAACCACAAACACATGGTTAATAGTGACTGTCGAAAACTTACCAACGACCATTAAGTGCGACGACAAAACGACTTCCCTCGTAATAAAAGAAAACTCAATTTTAACAATGGAGAAAAATTGTTTCGCTTATATAGGAAACATTTATATAAAAGCTCAAAATGAAAAAACTACGAACATTACCTATCCCTACGAACCAATAAGGACACCATATGATTGTTGTCACAATTTACCTGAAGACATTAAGTTACCAGAACTAAAACCATTAAAAATGAATAATATTAATTACGAAAATCTTGAAGTGGCCAAACATCAATTAGATCAATTTTCCAAAGATATCGACGATTTAATGAATCAAACCTTTGTTGACAAATATTATCCTTGGTTTACTTATTTAACTATTACATTAATTATATCCTTAATAATTCTTTATATATTTTGTAAATGTCGTAAGAAACCTATACCTAGACAAAACTGTAATCCAAAAATTAAAAAGGTTTATACCTACTAAGAGGAAGCCTATTCCTAGATCAGTTCGTATTGGCGAACCATTCGAGGAAGGCGAAGATATCTAATTAAATTTAAATAAATCCACTGTATAATAATCATATTAGATATTAATTGTATTTACTCTCATTATTACTTAACTATTGTTTATTACTATACCTATTGCTTATTGTAACTAATCTGTATACCTATTATTACTTAATTATATTATATTATATTATTATTATTTTATATTGTAATGTCGAACCTTACTAATTGATAATTTTATATTGTTATATTTTACCATAAGCTTTGAAAAGCTGTTGCATGGCACCAACTTTTTTAAATAGGGGAAAGTAATTGTTACATCCAGAATATTCCTGACGTTTCACGAAAACTACGCATTACTTTACTTATCATGTTTACCACTTTTAAGAACTGCTGACTCTTTCCTGTATTCAGATTTCTGCAGACAATAGTTCCTTAATCAAATTACACTTGTAGATGTTTTTCTCTAGAAAATATCCAGAAGCTTGCCTAAGCATTTTGTCTCCCTATAAATACTTCGAAACCCAGAAACCGAGCGTCATTAGTCAGTTAGAGTTCTTCTTTGTCTTGAGTCTTAAGCAGTCAATCTCATAGTTAGTTTCTACTACTTCAAGTTACGTTGTGTGCCATTCGACGAGCTAATATCGCAAACCAGTGTACAAAGTTAAAACAAATAAATATTCCTTTTTTAAAAAGTCATTTTCACTGGCACCGGCGTAACATACACTACAAAGTACGTATTTGAAGAATGTAATTAAAAGCAGCAATATTTTAAACGGCAGAAATGTATTGACGAATCGATTAGAAATTATTACATTTTATACCCACTAAACACCTAAATTATTTTAGCAACATCAACCCCTGAATAACATTTGTTGTAAATGCATAAACTGCAAGCCATTGTTTTTCCACGCCTACCTGCGACGGCAGTGAGCTCTCTTGCGTCTCAAATGGCATAAAATTTGTACTGTACAGCAATAATGAAAAGAGAAACCGAGTACAGTTTCCGATCAGGTTTATTACTATTGTCCCCTGTGGACCTCTTTTTACCATTTTCACTTGTTTCCATAGCCACCTTAATAGCTGAACTCAAATTTAAATTTTGATTTTTTGCAATTGTGATGCAGTGTAAAAAGTATAATTTGTGGGAATAATTTCTTGAAATTTGGGATCTGGGGGTTTTCAGGGGCGCTGATTAACGCCACATTATCAGATTTCCGATAAAAAAATCGCTGATACCTTAACTCGAAAATTTGGGTCAAAAAATTTTTTTAATCCGGCCCTGGAATAATCGTGTGGTCATTGAAAAGTGTTTGATAAGTACGTCTAGGAAGGCCCTATATACAAAAAAAAATTCGTTAAAATCCATAAACCAGTTCAAATTTTACAGGGATGTTCCAGATCAAAATGAGACACCCTGTATATGAAGAAGTGCCCTTATTTTGACTCCAAGAATACGTGGTTTAATTTTTGACCATCAGTTCAGTTACTACCACCGCGATTTTCTCACTTATTTTGCGCCCTACAATAAAAATCGTAAAGAAACAAAAATGTGGCAATTTTGGACAGCTAAGTGGTGCTGCAAAAGAAATCGGTATCGATAGCCAACTTGACGCGCATTTAATATAAAAAAAATACCTCAAATTGAGCAAAACAATTTAATAGCCCTAGCATATTTATTCTAAGAGATAGAGGAAAACTTTCATATTGAAAATTGATGGCACTAAGAAGCTTTATGCAACTGGGTACTCAGAAAATTACACAGGGTGTTCGGCTCTCTTGAGGCTATACATTTTTTTGTTTATTTCTTATTAAGGGGTTTTCTCGGTTATTTTAGGCCGCACAGAAAATAGAGAAAATTAAATATGGCAATTTTGGTCAGCCAGGTGACGTTAAAAAAGAAATGGGCCTCCATGCCCAATTTTTCGCGCTGTGCTAAAAAACTTCAAATCGACAAAAATGTTCATGCCCTCAAGAGAGCCGAAGACCCTATGTATTTGTTAAAACTATCTGTGTACGTGGAGGGATAAAGCTTCTCAAAATAAACATTCCACGGCTATTAATAGTTTTGATCAATTTGAGGTTTATCCACACAATGTACGTATGCTAAATCCTATGCAACTGCCATCTCAACTTCCAGGAAGTCGCTTTCCTTCGGCACCTATAAATATAACGCCAAGACCAAATGCTCCGCAACAAAGATTTTATACAAATAAAGATGTTTTTGGACCCCCGAAAACTAATGTATTTAGACCCACAGGCAAGACTCCCGACCATAAGCCTACCCCAATGTCGACAAATTCCCGAAATCCCACTATACATGCCCAAAATCAGAGACAAGTACCTCACTACATACCTAACTATTTGCAATCAACGGGCCCCCGTAACTTTTCTTCCCAAGAATTATACAATTTTTATTGTGAACAACCCTCTGAAAATCCATACCCTAATCTTTATTATCCCGAAGACGAATCTAACCCAAATTTTGACTACGACTACGACTTTACACCTGTTTTCGAAAATTTTTATGAACCTAATCCCGAAAATCCACCTACAATCAACGAAATAACTGAAATGGACGACTCTAACAACGACGAAAATTTTCATTTACCTGCCTCTACAACTCCCAAGGGGAACCCTTAGTTAATAATTTCCCTTTCCATAACCCAATTCGCACAAT
Source organism: Pseudeuparius sepicola (assembly GCA_963920635.1). Taxonomy (NCBI): domain Eukaryota; kingdom Metazoa; phylum Arthropoda; class Insecta; order Coleoptera; family Anthribidae; genus Pseudeuparius; species Pseudeuparius sepicola. The sequence goes on from OY987305.1 coordinate 30,221,223, forward strand.
AATAGAACTTAACAATACTAAAGATTTAAACACTTTACCATATATTCAAACGTTAAATCCACCCTTAAGACTTCTAATAGATACTGGCGCAACAAAATCTCTTCTAGATCCTAGCCTAGCTGAAAAATTCTATCCCGATTGCATTTATCACGACCCATTTTCTGTCAAAACTATCCACGGAATAAATGATTGCCGTTTTAAATCTGATATAGACTTCTTTTTCAACTTGAATAACGCTATAACTTTCCATTTATTTTCTTTCCACGATTTCTTCCATGGCTTAATTGGCTTCGAAGACATAAAGAAATTTAAAATCCACATAGACACCGAAAATGACATAATATACAACAAAGATTTTTCTCTTCCCATATATTACCGCAAGAAAAACAACGGCATTATTTTTAAAACAGAAATAAATTATCTAGAAATCCAGAAAGGAAGAATTCCAGTTAACATGTACTCGGGTGATATCATCATCCCAGAGCAGCAATTCGGAGAAGATTGTGTTTTGCCAGAAACGCTAACCACAGCTAACAAAGGCTTTGCATTCGCAGAAATTCAAAATCGCTCAAATAAAGTACAACCCATCATTTTGAAAAATCCTATCGAAACTATTCCCTTTTCTGACTCCCAAAAACAATATTTTGAAATTTTTCATATAGACGATACCATCCCCGAAACGACAAACAACCCTAAAATCGACATTAAATCACTACTTAGAACCGATCATCTGAATTTTGAGGAAAAATCTAAACTTTTAAAATTCTGCAAAGAATTTTCAGACATCTTTCATCTCGAAAACGAAAAACTAAGCTTTACTAACGTTGTTAAACACGAAATCAAGACAAAAGACTAAATTCCTGTCCACACAAAATCCTATCGTTACCCGTTCGTACACAAAATAGAAGTACAAAATCAAATAAACAAAATGTTAGAAGATGGAATTATTCGACCCTCTACCGGTCCATGGTCATCGCCCATATGGATTGTACCGAAAAAACAAGACGCCTCCGGTAAAGTCAAATGGCGAATTGTAGTAGATTACAGACGTGTAAATGACAAAACTATAGACGACCGTTACCCGATTCCTAATATAAACGACATTCTAGACAAACTCGGTCGATGTCAGTATTTTTCGACCTTAGACTTTATGACATTATGAATACAACCGTATGCCTTTTGGGCTTAAAAACTCCCCCGCGACTTTCCAACGCGTCATGGATAACGTGCTTAAAGATCTCCAAAATAAAATCTGCCTTGTGTATATGGATGATACAATTTTGTTTTCTAGTAGTCTCGAAGAACATATTTCCAATTTACGTCTAGTTTTCCAAAGATTAAAAGAGTCTAGTCAGAATTCCTACGAAAAGAGGTAGAATTTCTTGGTCATGTTATCACTCCCGACGGAATAAAACCAAACCCTCGAAAAATCGAAGTAATCAAAAAGTTTCCATTACCTAAAACAACACGAGACATAAAATCATTTTTAGGCCTTCTCGGCTACTATCGGAAATTCATAAAAAATTTTGAAAAAACCACGAAACCTTTTACTCAGTGTCTAAAGGAAGGCGAAAAAATTGTTCATGACGTAAATTTTATAAAAACTTTCGAATACTGCAAAAATCTTCTTTTCGCGACCATTTAATTTGACAACCGACGCATCCAATTACGCACTCGGAGCTATCTTATCGCAAGGACCCATAGGACAAGACCGACCAATCGCTTATGCCTCAAGGACGCTTAACCCCGCAGAAATTAACTATAGTGTAATAGAGAAAGAGCTACTAGCCATAATTTGGCCCGTAAAATATTTTCGGCCATATTTATTCGGAAAAAAATTCACAATCTATAGTGGCCACAAACCACTCCAGTGGTTATTTTCCTTAAAAGACCCCAACTCACGACTTATTCTATGGAGACTAAAACTCGAAGAATACGACTATGAGATCTGTTATAAAAAAGGCAAATTTAACACGAACTCTGACGCACTATCTCGCATAGAGATAAATGCTGTCGAAACGCAATCTGTTGTAGCAGATCCCGGCGACATAAATAAAGACATATCCGATTTCCTAGAAAACGCGAATGAACTCCCTATAATATCAGATGATATTATAGAGGACGTCTTAAGCGAACCAGTAGTAAGAAATAAACCCAAAATCAAAATCCTTGCTGACATACAAATTAGGCCCCCATTCAATGTTCCACCGACACAAAACAACGATAATGACAATACTAGTGATGATGACACTGTTCACACAGCCTTCGAAGACCCTGTTTTGACAATCCCTATAACTGAAAAATCAATAAACTCTTACCAAAACCAAATTATAATGTCTGCTAATAACACTTTAAACAAAAAATATGTTATTCGATCTAAACATTTTCAAGAAATGACTCGCTTAAAAGTTTCACTACCCTTTCAAAATTTTGAATCAGAAGTTATCTCCTTAATAAAAGAGTACGTCGAAAAAAAAAAACACATACTGCCTATTCTTCAAAACCCTAGAAATCATCGATATATTTTGTGTTATAGTTCAAAACACTTTCAAAAATTCATCTTTTATACTTTTAAGAAGTACCAAATTTTTGACAGACATAGAAGACTTTGACGAACAACAACTAAAAATAAAGTACACCCATGAAACGAAAACCTGCCACAGGGGCATAAATGAAAAGATAAAATTTGACCTAACTCCTAATACTTCTAAACCCCTTCAAACAATACAGGTGGATACCTTCCAAATCGAAGGCCAAAAATTTCTCACGTTAATTGATACCTTCTCACGTTACGGACAGGCTTACAAAATTGTAGGGTGCAGTGGAATAAACACCATCGATTGTTTTCTGCAATTTGTTTCACATCATGGTTTACCCCGTCGTATCATATCGGATGGAGGTCCAGAATTTAACAATAGCGTAGTAAAGGACTTTATCAATCTACACAAAATCGAACTTCACGTGACCACCCCGTATAATCCAAATAGTAATAGCCCGGTAGAGAGGTTACACTCCACGCTTTCTGAAACAATTCGATGTTTAAGACTTACAGACAAAAATAGTAGGGTAGATCAGTTAATGCTCTATGCCATCTTGGCCTACAATAACTCTACAGGGTGATTTATTCATAAATACAATAATTTTAACCACGTCATCAGGGAGGTACATATATGCCAAAAACGCAAAAAAAATTTTTTTCGCTGCATGTTTAAATAATGGGGCAATTTATCCCTAATCCCACGTAACGAGGCGCACCTGAACGCATGTGAATGAGGCTTTCTGGTGGGGAACATGGCGCCGGCCGCGACGTTGCCGTTTCGTTGCCATAATTTAAATAAGAAAAAATATCCAGTTTATGAATTTACCTCTGGTTAATGGGACATGGGACAATAAAAGAGTGTTAGCACATCTTGGACTTTCCGCATTCAGCATCTAACTGACACATATTCCTTCAGAATGGCACTACACTTTTCACTGCACAAATCACGATCTCTAAAACAATTTTGGTAAAAGTTCCCCACTGTGGATACGCAGCCTGTTTTTTTTTAATTTTGGCTACCCCCCTATTTTCGAGGTTCCTGAACACCTTAGTTTTTGGTGCTCGACGTAGTTTCCGAGAAAATGGATTTGGTGGTTATAATCGGGGTAAATTTTTACTGTACACAGCTCAAACTAATCACCATACTATTTTGCACCTTTTGCAACATCGACACTTGGCGAAAACCCGCGGAAAAACAGAAAATATCCAAGATTTATGCATTGCCCTGTCCGCTGTCCTCCGCTCCACTACTTAGGTGCTTAGGTGAAGTTAGCGTCACTAACGCCAGCGCCATGGCGCCGGCGTCAACGCCGAAAAGACAGCGTCATCGATTTTTCGTCCACTAGCCCGTTCCACCATCGATCATAATTAAAGTCCGTGTACCAATATTATTTTTTCTAAGGGTGTTTCTGGCATTTTTTGGGATACCATTCCACAGATTACCTCCTTTGAAAAGGGGTCATCTCCAGTTGCAATGAAAATCTCGGATCTCGAGGGACAGGGGTCCATTCGCCCTCGGGATGTACCTATTTCCGTTTTTAATTTTTCTAAGTACCTACGTTCCCCCTACTTTTTGGGGATGCTATTCCACAAATAAGCTCCTTTGGGGACGGGTGGTCTCCAGTTTTAAGGAAAATCTCGGATCTCGAGGGCAAAGTGTACATTCGCTCCAGTTTAGGTACTTCTCTTAATATCGGTGGTACATTAAACGTCGCTAACTTCAGGCTGCAAACAGAAAACAGAACAGAAATAAGGGATAGGCAACCGGCCTGAAAACAATGCAAAATTAATCTTGGACACACAGATTACCCACCTTATTTCCTGTTTTTCCGCGGGTTTTCGCGAAGTGTCGATATTGCAAAAGGTGCAAAATAGTCTGGTGAACAGTTTGAGCTGCGTACAGTAAAAAGTCAACCGGATTATAACCACAAATATCGCCGTGAAAAGTGAGATGTGAAAAGGAAATTTGAAAATTCATTTTCTCGGAAACTACGTCCGAGCAAAAAAAACTAAGGTCAGATTTGTGTTCAGGGACCTCGAAAATAAGAAAGGTAGCCACAATGAAAAAAACGGGGCTGCGTAGGTACATCGTGGGGAACTTTCACCGCTATTTTTGCCATAACAAGCACGAGACGTACACAGTTTCAACAAACAGTGATTGGAAAATACTGAAACTGTTTCAAAAATTTCGATTCTATTGGAAATAGGTATGAGTCCTTAACTATGACAAGAAAACATAACGAGAAAGAAAGGACTGGTGTGTCGTTCGTGTTGGATACGACCCGGAAAGTACATGGTAAGTTTAAGCAACTAGACCCCAGATATGTTCGCTAATGTTGACGTTCTTATTTCAGAGGAAGCGGAACACCCACAGACGCTATTTTTGCCATTACAAGCACGAGACGCACACAGTTTCAACAAACAGTGATTGGAAAATACTGAAACTGTTTCAAAAATTTCGATTCTATTGTAGTTAGGTATGAGTCCTTAACTATGATAAGAAAACATATTGAGAAAGAAAGGACTGAGAAAAGTGTGTCGTTCGTGTTGGATGCAACCTAAGCGGAAAGTATACGGTAAGTTTAAGCAACTAGACCCCAGATATGTTGGCTAATGTCGACGTTCTTATTTCAGAGGAAGAGGGACACCCACAGAACACATCTCTAAGAGCGTCTCCGTGCAGTAAAAAGGATTATCAGTGAACTAGTGAGCGGAAAAATTAGTGCGCGAAGTGAAAGTGAATGAAGTTTGTTCTATCAAGAAAAAGATCGTCCTCGGTGGTGTCAAGGTCCACGAAATCATGTAAGCCAGTTTAGTACTTAATAAAGCATCAAAAATCAAAAAGCCACGTAAGCAGTCGTTTCATTTATTTTTCTTGTTGGCATTTATCCCTTAAGGTGTCTCAGGCCAAAACTAACCGTTACAAGAGGTACCTAAACATAAGTATGTTAACATTTTGGCCATAATTTCCGCATGAATTTTGCAGAACATTCGCCTACAATACAAATAATAATTAATAATAAGATAATTAGGTAGATAGAACACAGGGTACAATATCAGGCAGGTGGCTAGGCTATTGTTTCTGTTGTCATGACATTTTAACCTGAAATTTATTAATCTGTCACTTCACTTTGACGTGGCATGATCTTTGAGAAAGGAGGAAGATTTATTCTCCGAAAGCTCAGAAAACAAATTTGTTGAAGTTATTTTTTGAGTTACAGGTTTAAAGTTTCGTTCATTCACTGTTAAGAATTTATGAATTTTCTAGGCAATTTGAAAAAGTTGTCTTTCGATCAGTTTGGTGGCGAAAAACCCAAAAATATTAACTCACTCAGATATTGTGTGGCCTCTGGTGACCTTCGGAGTAACTTAAAGCCCAAAGGATTGTATCATCCACAGCAAGGTGCATTTGAAGAAATCGGCAATATCAGACGAATCCCTTGTCGAAACGAAGAATAACCTACTTCGGTTTCTTTTTTACACGGCGTTTTCCGATTTATCCGAATTTATCTATTACTCACGGTACTGAATCACCATGAATTTTTACGGAGAACACCGGTGCAACCTCTTCTGGCACCCTTGCTGATGGAAAATGTCCGAATTCCAAGAAAAACCGGGAAACGGAATTACACGAATGACATGACCAGAACCACAAAACATTAAATCTACAGAAGGTACCGTTCGAGAATGCTAAAACCCGGAGGCTATTCATCCTTATATCTTTCCCAGTCGCAACTATATTCGTTAGAGGGCATTCCTAATAAACAAACTTACAAATAAACAAGAATTTCATTAATCAGCGCACAACAACTGTTGCTACGTAGACAAAACCCTAAGCTGAACAGATTTATTAGAAAAAGAAGAGTCCAGAACGGCCCGGAAAAATATACGAAATGTCAAACCGATAATAACCTCACTTAATTTACCTGTCAGATCATTATCCAAACAAGGTTTCGTGAAAATAGAAAATGGAATTTTTCCCATGACCTTCGGCAAGGTAATTCACATTCAGCACGCTATAAAAACCCCATTATACTTCCAAAAAATATTCCACAGGTATCAAACGGTGAAATTCTGAGAATCAAGCCCGGCAACGGACCAAATGACTGTAACGTGTCAAAAAAATTCAAATGACTAAACACTTGATTTTGAATGAAATTGTATATTTAATTCAAGCTCTCATAAATTCGTAGTTGAATATTTGATTCATAAATTGGAACGTTGCACCACTTCTATTTATCACGAGCACCTCTCAAGCTTTCATTGTATATTGCTAAAAGAAAAACATATTTATCAGAATTAACATGAATAAAAGTTTTGAGTCAGAACTTACCTGGATATTGGTTTCCTCGCCATTGCCTTTTATTCCGTTTTGTCCTTGTTTTCGTCCCACCGTGTATGCATGCCTCCGTTCGGTACTGCTACTTTTCGAGCCCCGACTGTTGTCGTTGTTTTTGTAGAATAAAAAGAAACATTCACGTATTCTTATCCTCGATTATTAAAGCCACTGGGCTCACGATTCGCAATTGTCTATTTGTCTATTCTGTAGTATTTTGCAAGGAATTTAACTTGTAGTAGGTATTAGATCTGAAATCAAAAGGTAAATATTAGGTACTTTGTAGGCCATCACGGAACCAAATGCAACAAAAATACCAAGAATTCTTAATAATATGTACCTTAGTGGGTGGTGCTTTCCGTTTTACTTTGGCAGGCCGCTTTGATAATGATTTACCATAGTTTTTCTTGTTATCAATAATTTTCTTAGATGGCAAAGTCCGATCAGCTGTTTGCATTTGGAAATGTCATGCCAATTTTATCTCCCACAAAACATCTACAATCGAAGTGATCCGGTCGATTTTCTGGGACAGAACATGGTTGCCAACATGAGCCCTTAATTTACCCTGGGTTTTGGCGGGTCTCATCGCCGTTCAGGATTTTTTTTTGAGCATAAAAACTCTTTTCGAGATAGCCTTTAAAGAGAACGCAGATAGGCCGGTTTGGCAGTTTTAATATCAATTTTCACCAGTTTTCCCGCTGTGGAGTGTCAAATACTGATTTATTTGGACTCATAGTTCGCCGATGTGCAGATTTACAGGGGAAATATCTGATTTCAAGAATATTGAGGTTTTCACCACACGAGGCCCCCCACCACCAGCGGTAAGTCTACAACTTTCTAATTAAATTGTCCCTTTTATTCATGACTTTTTCTCTCTGTAAATTGCTCCTGGGGTTTTCTACATAAATCCGAAATTTTAGGCCTGACTTAGGTACTGCCCGCATGATTATTGATACGGTTTCGCATTCTGCCGTTTTCTCTTAATACGACGTTGCATGACGCTTCCGGTCCACCTGTGGATACCTTGTGCACGTCACATGATCCTGGCTGTGTCTATTTGCCTGCTGCATGAAAGAGGTTATAGAGCTGCGCACCTGTACCGGTAGACTGCTGTCAAAATGGAAGGATGATGAGCCTGGAGTTTTAAATGGTTACCTATCCGCCGCAGGAAGTTGGCAAGTCCTTTCCAATTTTACATAAACTTTTTATCTAAATTTAATTTGTTTTCCAACTACCATTTATTTTGAATATCGCATGAACTAGCCTCACCTGTAAGTTGCCTTGTTTTCTTTTATGTAGAGAATAGATAGCTACTTAGAACCTAGCACCAAGCATGAACTTACAGTAAGTCCTTGTACCTTATTCACCATCTCTTGTACACCGAATATAGCGCTATATAAGGGTTATTAATGATAAGAACACCAAAGGTTAACGTACACAGGTGTCAGTTTATTTTGCTACTCATTATACTTATCTACGTATTTATTACGTTGTATACACCCTCATAGATGAAGGCATCTTACTGATTCTGCTATTATTTACCTACAGCCTGCTTTAGGTGATATTTACTTTTGTAGCTGATTATTGATGTTAATAGCGTACTTATTTGGTGTTGGCTTGTGATAATACGAAGTACCTGATTTTATATGTGATTCCTGCATAATACATTTGTACTGTTAGCGGATTTTATACAGCTTTCTTTTTATTATTGTAGGCTCTAAAGTACTCCATATCGAGTTTTATTATTAAATATTGTTTGTGTGTTATTGTCGGTTCCCTCTAATTAGATAAACGTTTTTATACTTAATTTTTAATTGTGATCCACATGATCTCGCCTATTATAGTCCCAGATTTTGGAGATTCTTAAATTTTGGTTTTATTTTGTTACTTATAGCTGATTATTTCCCGCTTTTGCACCACATCTTCCTACCTCTCTGGTTACTAATAGGGCCAATAAAGCGGGTGGCGCTTGAATAGATTATGAATTTTATTAACCTTTTGTTTTATGACTCACGCCACTCTACCGAGTGATCTGAGTAGCTGGGAAGGCCGAAAATAAGAGAGAGGTCGATCTAAGAAAAAAGAAAATAACGAGCCTGATCGAAATTTAATATTTTCTCCCCTTTCTAATTTCGCATTTATTTAGTAACAAATTGGTGCCCCCTTTTAATTTGAAACAATTTAGTGTGGAAACAAAATTTTTGTAGCATGACTGCCAAGTTTACCAGCACTTCCCAGCAGTACCAAGGCCTCGTATACAGGCCAAAACTGTGGTCCGCAATGCATGAAACGGTAAGAATTTCAAAGATTCGACCTTTTTGGGTTTTAATAACGACTCTTTTTAGTACTCGATGAACTCCCTACGTCTGCGGTTAGAATGGAGCTCGGTGACAGTGATTAGTGAAGTGATCTGTGAAAATACATGCGACCCATGTGAAACAATTTACAAAGATGCCAATGGTAAATACAATGATTCAACTAAGTACCGTGTTTGTTCTTACTTCGTAAAAGAAGCCTGTTCGAAACCCATCGAATCTTGACTAAGAAAGAGGCTACTAATTGTTAACTTCTATAAGGACAAATTCTACTCGTAACAGGTTAACTCAGTTACGAGTTTCATTAGCTTTTACAATCTAAATCAGTGTAACAATATTTGTAATGAGGATGGGAAACTATTAGATTTAGTGATATCCAATGTTGTCTGTGATATTTATAGAGATACAGCTCTTTTGATTCCTGAAGATTTTCGTTATCATCCAGCTCTTGTCATTGACTTCCATAAGTTAAAATGTTCACAAAAATCGCTCGAAACGAATAATCATAATAAGACATTAAATTTCAAAAAAGCTAATTATCCTGAATTATATACGGCATTTACCGAGATTGACTGGTCATTTCTCGATACTTTTTCTGATATTAATGTGACAGTAAATGCATTTTATTATGTGATTTGTACTGAACTTTATGCTTATATTCCACTTTACAACAAATTTCGACATGAATATCCTGTATGGTATGACTGACTGACTAGACTGTGAGGTGTTGACGGCGGATTCCTCCGAGAGTCCTGCTGAAGTGTTGGTGATGGTGATCACCCGGTTGTTGGAGATCGGTCTCCGCGGTCGCGAGTCAGGGAACCTTCGCTCCTAGGTTCCTCGCGCGTCGGTCAGTCACGGTCCCGCTGGTTCGCATCTCCCAAGCAGCCAAGATCCTGTTATAAACGTCTGTGTTAGTTTGGGATAATACAAGTTGTTTTAGTCAGCGCCAGCGACCCCTCCCAGTCCCAGTGATCCCGGCAAGCTGTGAGAGTCGGTGCAACCCTCCGGCATACACGACACGTCGACACATGGTGGAGTCGCCGGCCTGAAGAGGTAGAAGTGTGACACATGATGGAGGCGTCGATGCTGGGAAGTTATGGAAGCATCGCCGATGGTCAAGGAATCCCAGCTGCAGACGGGACGTTCCGGAACAGGCCGAGGCAGAAGCTGCGAAGAGAGAAAGTACAGGTTAGTGAAAAGTGATAGTATGAAGTGTTAATTGGCGAGGCACCAAGAGAAAACCTACGCGGAGAGTGCCAAAGGAGCACCAGCAGCTAGAAGCAGTACCCGTAAAAAAGGTACAGAAAAGAGATAGGACATAAAAGTAGTCGGGGAATCCATATGTCTCGCCCCTACGAATTAAGGTTCAATACGTTCAAACCACAGCACCGTAGTATTGAAATTGGAGGAGGAGAGTCCCCATTTAACCCGTACCGAACTCTAGTGAGGTAACCGACAAGGCCGGAGACGACGAGGTTTTCGTTGCTACAATGGTGCAAGTAGGTAAAGAGGGTCCAGAGCAGTTGATAGCCATTAGAAGAGTGGATCAAAGCTACCCAGAGAGTAGCGAAAACGTGCCCAAGGAGCACAAAGCAAGAGAAAAAGTGCCGGAAAGAAGGGCACAGGAAAAAGGTGCTGAAGTAAAAGAAGTACAGAGCCAGTTAGACGACAGAGAGGAAAAGGAAGAAGAAAAGGTAGAGGTCTCAAAAGAAGGCTATTAAAAAGAGCTAAGAGTAATAGGTGGTTTGAAGAGGAAACAAATAGATACAAGATGGAGAAAAGGACCATGGCGGAGATAAAAGAAGAAATAAGGCTCTTGGCGGAACGAGTAAAACGGGGTTCCATAATAATAAACAGGTGGAAAAATAGGTTGCAGCATATTCGACATACGAAGGAAGAAGTTACATTATGTAAAATAGAAGCAACCTTCGGCATTAACCTACTGGATTACACATCCAATCAGGGCCTAAAAGACTTATAGGCAGCCGTAGAAGAATAAGGAGTATAAGATAGATATAAAAGATAAGACATAGATAGTAATATGAAAAAATGGGATATAGTATAAGAAAAGTTATAAGAGGCATAATGAGTGGAAAATTGAAGATATCAAAAGTTAATTAAGATATAGTTAATAGAACAGTAAAGTAAGAAATAAGAAGAAGACAAGAGACAAGAATACAAAAAATAAAAGAATATAAAATTAAGTTATATTACCTAGATAATTTTCCAGATGCTTGATATGGGGTATGTCACTCTCCATGGCCTAACATGATACTTTGAAATTTGACATTGTTGACGCAGTTTTCGATGTTTTGTGGTGCCAACCATTTTTCCATTTCCGGTTCCGGAAGAAAAGAAGTAACCGCGTAGGCGTTGTACTCCAAGCTATTCGGTTGTCGGCGATTGAATCGTAAAGGTCGTTGTTGGTGGCTTGTAAGTGGAAGTGATATTAGTAATTCGCAATTTGGAATTGTCGGTGAACCTCACGAGGAGGGATTAGCATCACTGTATCCACTAAAGAGTACCCGGAGTTGAAGAAATTGGAATACTGACGATTTTCGCAGTTTGGATCTTCGGGACTCCGCCGTTAGTAATACGGGATTTTGAAGTTAACCACGACTTATTACTGTGCCGTTTTATCTCCATCACACCGCATCGTTTTCATTTTTAGCCTGATTGGTTTTGTTTTGTTCTTACATCATCGAAAATTATTTTAGCAAACCAGTACCAAACTTTTGAGCGTCTACCATATTCACATGGTTGTCTTGTTGGATTATTTTGAATATTTTGTGTTGTAACCGTGAAGGTTAAGTGGATTCAACCGGGAAGTGGTTGATTGGTTGTTTTTTTAAGGAAAACCCTCAACAAAGAGGTAAGTTTTCTTGGGTGATCTTGTGAGGTGTTAGCAGGACATTTTTGTTTCAGGTTTTTTTTACCAGTTCTTTTCTCTTTCTGGACTGTGGTCGCCAGCAGTTGAGATCTACATGTGTATATCTTACTGGGAACGACGTATGTTACCATTTGACCGTTCTGAAGGATTGTCGAACACTACTAGAGGTCATCGTGGTTTTAACGAAAGCTAAGTCTTACTATATTTTACTTGTACTTTTTATCGTACCTACTATAATTAGTATAACTGAAATCAATACGTGTGCAATTGAGAGATGATAAAAGATGGAACTTTTAGTGGGTTTGCAGTCAAGTTGGTCTTTAAAGAAAACTATTTGTTAATTGCCAAGCTTTCGGAATTGTTTATTCCTTCTTCAGGACAGTTAACGCTAGATTTGTTTTAAAACTATATTACAACTATATTATCCATTATCCGTTAACGCTAGATTTGTTTTAAAACTATATTATCCATTATCCGTTTACTGTCTTGACGAAGGAATAAACAATTCCGAAAGCTTGGCAATTAACAAATAGTTTTCTTTAAAGACAAACTTGACTGCAAACGCACTAAAAGTTCTATCTTTTATCATCTTATTACATTCAGACACGTTGTGATTTGTAGCGAATGTCTTGTGCACCGCGCGTGTACACGTTTGGGGATTTAAACCGATTTGTAAGAACCATTGCATACTTACTTAAGTTTCAATACTGTACTTAGGGAAATTATATTGCACCACAAGGGCGTGTGACTAAAAATACTAGTCTATACTATTCCTACAAGCATCACTTTACTTCAGTTTCTCCTACGAGCGTCAATTTACCTTACTTTTTTAGGATCATGTTATTCCATCAATCTTATTTTTCTAACGCCACGGATTTCTAGTCAAAGTAACATCAATACAACATTCCTAGTCAAATCCAATTTCATTAATTACATCTAACGCTACCGATTTCTCATCTAAAATAAAAAGTTTTATTGTCAATTAATTCCTAATAGAATATTATTTAATCCCAATGTGTTTCCTAACATTTTTCACTATCTCTGGTCCTGGGTTATAAAACCCCAACTAAAAATATTAGTCTGTAGTATTCCTACGAGAGTCAATTTACTTAAGTTTTTTTGGTCATGTTATTCTAGTATCCAATCTTATTTTTCTAATATTTTAAGTGTCACTTATTCTTCTTAGCATCTGAGTTCTCACACCAAATCTGTTATTACACGCATAGTTTTATCTTGAAACCTGGATGATTAAAGATGTAGGGTAGAATTTCACCAAGAATATTAAATCGGAAAATGATTTTATGAATACAATTTGATACCATTTTCGCTATCTCAGACCCTGGGTTATCCCTAAAATCCCCAAAATATCTACTGAAACAACCAATAAATCTTACCGCCTCAGGTCAGAACTTTGCAGCCCGATCGACATGCTAGAATTGAAATACCTACTAAGTAGGTACCCAATTTACAATAGTATTTAAATACTGATTTACAATAGTATTTAAATACTGATCTTTTAGGATACAATTTTACGTTTAAAATCAAAGTTTATCCGCTAAAATAGTTTGACATAGCGATACGTCACGCATAGTTTTATCCTGAAAACCGAGGGTGTTAGGTCATTAAACGTATATTATTTCAATCTACTAAAAAATAATAAATCGGAAAATCCGGAATTTTACCTATCCACTGTTCAAATCATTTAATGCAAAACCCTACCGCTCAGGTCATGACTTGGGCCCGATCGATCTTCTTGGTTGAATTATCTAAGTGAATCGAAATTTAGACCAACAGCGGTTTGAGCAATACAAAATCATTAAGCAAAAAATTATGCTGTTTTTGTTTTCAACTACTACGGTTCATCTTTCCATAGTACTTGAACGAATGCTCTCCCAGTTCTATCGGGGTAATGAAGTATTAGCAATTGTCTCCTCGGCACAAAAACTGTTCTATTAAAAATAAGTCAAAATTTTCTAACTCGTGGAATTTTCTAGGTTAGCGAATTCTCTCCAGAAAACTCGAATTCTCAAACAGATCACAAAGTAGTGTAACGAAGTTCGTTAATTTTTTTATTAGAAAGAAACGTATTTTTCATTTTTTCTGCCGGCCGCGCCGCGCCAAATATTTTTGTTATTTTCACCGGTTAGGTGTGTGCATTAAAATCAAATAAAACATTTTTAATTTCAACGAAATCTTATCTGCCGTATTTCCGAATTATTTCAAATACCGTGTTTTAAAAGAAGGTACTGATTTAGGCGAGCAATATTTCTGTAAAAACTACTTAGTGGAGAATAATCTTGATTTCTAGTGCTAGAGACGCGTTTCTTGTGGGAAAACCGAATTATTTTTTCTGTACTATTTCATTTTAGTACCAGAAGCTACGTAAACCAAAGTCTAGAAATGTCAAACCGCTCACTATTGGTCTATGAGATTTTTCTTTTTTTTTGTATTTCGTACCGCTCCAAGTCTCGGTGCCGGCATAGCAACCGGGCTCTTGTTTTTTTGTCTACCCCACCGGCCCTGCCGAAATCCGGTATAAAAGAGGAACCAGAAAATACGAAATCATCACATTTCGATCATCTGCCGACTTAGCAACATAGGTAAGAAACTCTTGTATGGTAACCATTTTATTGTCTATTTTTATTTACTGTAGTGCCGAATATATTTTTCTTTCCGACCGAATCATTGGGGTTAAATTTTTATATTTGCAATTGATATCAAGTGTGACTGCCGGCCATTACTCCTAGAGTAAGAGGCCTGGACCTTTACAAAACTTTAAATCAAAAACAAATATCTGATCTAGCCGAATTCAAGTGTAGCTGCCGGCCATTACTCCTAGAGTAAGAGGCCTGGATCTTTACAAAACTTGAAATCGAAAATTAAACAATTTGTTCCGCTGATAACAAGTGTAATTGCCGGCCATTGCTCGTAGAGCAAGAGGCGTGGACCTTTACAAAACTTGAAATCAAACGGAATCAAGCCTCTCAGCAGGAAACACCGAACCCTTTTTACATATTTGTTTAAAAACTAAAACCAAATACAAATACCGGCGGCCTACAGTAGATACAAACGAATTTCTCTACCACCGTCCGAAACTGATAGAGTTTCTTGCTTACCATAACGTAGATTTTTAACAAGTACATTTTTTTTATCACCGACCCTTTAAGACACGCGTCAGTCTGTTTATTTACTTTCGTCACATTTTCTAAAACTACAACCGAATCTTATAGACTATAGGTTTTCCGTTTTCCCACAACCGACTATAGCTAAAATAATTTGTTCACTGGTAATATAATTTTCCCTTGCAGGCAAATACTGGGGCGCAAATGATTTATTAAAGATTTCATATTGTTTCAACTACGCGATGTCCGTAACAGTATAATAATTTTATTAAGAAACTCGTGTAACAATTACTAATTAAGAGATCATATAATTTTCTGTTGGCTGTGTCATCCAAGTAATTGAATAAATTGTAAAAACTTGTTTATTGTATTATTTACTCCCCAATCCCAAAAGAACAAACAAACTAAAACCAAATAGCTAAACGAACTTTGGATTTTTTTTTCTTCACTGAACTATCCGAGAAAAGACAAGTGGAGCATACCACTATAAAAAACTGGCGCCTGAGCAAACTAAAGAACAAAAGAGAGGCAGCGTCCTCCACAAACTACCATCTTTCTATTTCCGTAAAAGCGTCAAAATTGTACCGGAAGAAACTATCAACATCTAAACGAAAAGAAATAGAGGTGTTCACGTTACAAAAGTGGCGTACCCGAACAAGGACTTTAGGTATCGATTTTGTTTGTTCTTGGGAAAGCAGGGAGTATAATAAGACAATATTCTGAAGTCCGCCGAAAAACCGATATTGGAACCGTATATTCTCGCATACCTGTTAACATTTTTTTTGCGCCGCTATACCTTTTTTTTATCACCCGGTCGTTATCTTGTTTTTTGTACATAGCAAGCAAATATCAACGACGAATTGTTCTTTTATCCGAACTAACGTTATGCCGACGGAAAGAAAAAACGTTCACCGCAGAACCCGATTTATTAGGACAAATCAAAAAACGCATTTATTGGAAAATAACGGTGTATCCGCAGCAAAAACTTTGAAGAACTTATTTAATTTTAAATTGTCTTTAGAATTTAAATCCCGCTGACAATATATAGGATTCCACGAATAAGTGTCACGCAGGATATTCATATTCTGAAACAAAAAAAAGGTCTGTCATTGCACTTTGCATTTACCGACTGAAAACTTTTTTTGTGACCTTACGTATCCAGACGGCAGTTTCCGGCAATTTTCTTCGTTACGTAATCATGAGTAACGATAACAATAAAGATAATATTGCCACTACCAATTCTGACACTCCGATTACGACTTCGCTTTCAGTAAATGTTAATACCGGACCCGACGGAGATACTCGCGTAGGTTGGGTATATTGCTTACGTAAAGATGAGCTAAACGCTGAATTAGATAAGTTTAAACCTAGTACTACCGGAACGGTTGATGAGAAGCGTAAGGGGTTAATTCAGTTAGTAGTGATGCAAAGCGGGTTCTGGTCCAAAATGGCCGCCAAGGTCAAGGTCGTTTGTTTGTTGCGAAGTCGCGATGGGGTGTTCAAGATCAAGGGGCGTAGTTTCTGAGAATAGCTTCAAGGATAATTTCCGAGAACCGCTTCAAGGTTAATTTCTGGGAATTGATGTTCAAGGTCAAGGGGCGGGGTTTCCGAGAATCGCTTCAAGGTTAATTTCTGGGAATTGCGATTCAAGGTCAAGAGGCGGGGTTTCCGAGAATCGCTTCAAGGTTAATTTCCGCGCTTTCAAGGTTGAATCGCTTCAAGGTCAAGTGGGCGGGGTTTCCTAGAAAGTCCTAGAATCAGGTTCCCCCACCCCTCTAGCTTTGATAAAAGACAAAGTTTGCTGTTGTGTGGAGTTCAGTAGCCGAGTTGAGTTAAGATGGCTTGCAAATGGATTTGAAAACCATCAACAAAGTTGGTTGCTTGTCTCAGAAACCGACGGTAAAGTTAGTGGAATTGGATGAAGGCGTGCCGATGAAAATTCTCTCTGGCAAGGTGGTGCAAACGACGTTCGGGGAGACCATTTTGCTGGAGTTGGAGAATAGTGTCGTTTTCCTACCGAACAGAGTGACACAGGCGTTCAAACCATGCCTCGAACATTTTTCCGGTGAAAAATACGCGCTGGTTTACAAAGGACAACTGGATATGGGGAAAAACCGCAAAGCCAAGCAGTTTGAAATAGTGGCCATTGGGGAATAGAAAATTAACATGGGACATCTGAATGTATTATGAGTAACGAGAAACTGTTGTAAATAAAACAAATAATTCGAATTCCAATCTTTATTTGCTGTAAATAATTAAACAACGTATAACCGAAAAAGTTAGTTGGAAATTGCTGATGGTATATAGCTACTTTTTCGTTCTTATTTAAGTGGGTTCGGATTCCTTTGTGACCTGAATTCGTTGCCCCGACAAACTATTCTCCCCTCCTAAATCAAACACCAAAAAAAATCATACAATGTTTATTACCTATATGGTAAGTGTTATAAGTTTATGACAATTCAAAATTTACAATAGTTGTTGTAGAATTAAAGTTCAATTAAAGTTCAAAGTTAAATTTTAATAACAAACAAAAGAAGTTAAATGTTAATGAATTTTTAAACGATAAGATTTCGAACGTCCTGTGTTTTTGAAAGTCTCTTGGAACTACTAGCACTTGAGGTTTGAATGAAAGTTTATACTTGCGACTGTGACACTTGACTGGAGAATATTCGATGGTTCGCTGGAACGACTTTCCTGCTACGAACTGGCCTTAACGGGTGGCTTGCAGTAGGCGCATGTGGTGACTAGCGAGAGCAGAGCCAATCTCAGGTATTGTGCAGATGTTGCCGTACCGTTTCAGTGGCTAGTTCAACAGCGTACTAGTCGAAGGTGGGTGTTCTTTGCTGTCACAGTGTCCACGTCTCCGTGTCGATGATGTACATAGATAACAAACCAACAAGAGCAGCAATTAGTCCAAGAATGCTAATATTTGTGAGATTAAATGTGTAGAATACACAGTGATTTATAAAATAGGTATACAAAATTCAACCTACACTAGAACTACTTATATTATGACTTAATTATTAAAAATACAAAATCAAATTCAGCTGAATTTAGACTTGCGATAAATTGCCAGTCGTTAACTGTAGTTATTATGAAATTCGATGCGAAATTATTTATTGAAATTTGGAAATTATTAATAAAATTATGTCTGAATATTAATATTTTTGTTAAGCGGACTCTCTAGAATTATTAACGAATTTATTGACGAATTTATTTACGAATTTGATCGGGTAATATTTTACCAGGGGTAAAAATGACGTCAAATAAATATAATAATAAAAAGGAAATCTACTGGTCAGGAGAACGAAAGTCTTAGGTAGTTGTCTTTTTTTATAGGTACCAAAAAAGGTTATAACTGACAAGTTATACAAAAAAAAACCAGCAACCTCCAGAGAAAATGGCCGCAGGTGAGGTGGTATAAAAAATTTACAATTTACGAAAATATGAGATATAAAATAAGAAAAGCCACACTCACCTAGGCGATTTTCCTCCTCTAGTAGGCTCTACTCGATTCCTGGCCAACAGAACTCCGATCTGAGATTTTAGTCAGCTTGTGTCGACGTCAGTTTGCAATGGCGGCGTCCACTCCGCCGTGAAACAAAAAGAAAACCAAAATTAGTCACCCCAACTAGGTACTATAATCAAAATACTTCACCAAAAACAATTAACCCGTACTACCGATCAATTTCGCGAATATTATCGACCAAAATGCTAAAGGCAAAACGAAAAAGAAATTCAGAAAAGGCGATTGCCACTAGAGAGTACCGATCAATTCGAGAGTGAAAAATGATAAGGAGAGAGGCACGCCACGTCGTTCGATTTATTCCATACAACCGTGGTACATAAAAAAGTGCAGCCAATCAGAATCGAGCTGTCGGAGTCAATTGACTGTTTATTTCAAATAATTCTCTTTACTTGTACAGTAAATAATAACAAAACAAATGCTATTATATTTAATGCAATTTAACATACTTACTTCTATTCAATCTGTTCGCAAATATTTACATAATAAATTATTCCACTGCCTGTTCTAACAAATAATGAAAACGTCCATATTTTCTGTGGGTTGCGCTACCTACGAAAAGAGGTCGCTGGCGGTGCGCTCGCGAAATAAATTTGTTTATAATTCGAAATATCAATAATTTAACAACAACAAGAAAAGGTAAGCTATACCATCCTATAATAGGTGTGCATTCTTAGTATATGCCTGTCTGGATTGAAATAAAAACGTTGTAACGGGTTTCTTGGAATTGACAAAAAAAATCCGTTACAAACGATGGTATGACTCACAAAGTAACTGTATCAAGCGATCCATAATTCGATAGCGATGAAAGACAGCAACGTACTCTGTTTAAAACGTGAAATAATAACCCAGTCATAAATAGTGGTACTTTTATGAGTCATCAGTTGCAAGCTCAATCTAAATTGAAAATTATACTACCTTATACGGGCTACGTGCGAGTGTTTTAAACTTTATTTAAATTAAAAGTAAGAATTATCCAGCGCAGACCTCGATGATTCAATGTTTATGTGGTGGTGAATTAAAGCATGCAGGTCTGCAATAAAGTCGTTTCGTTATACGAAATTATACTGTACAGAATTTATATAAACACACTTTCCAACGTCGAGGTCCGTTTAAGTAAAATCTTAACTCGCTCGGATATTATGTAAATATTTTGATGTGGTGAACAGTTAAAGAATAAATTCAAGCAAGGAAAATAAATTACTAATTGAAACTTATGAATATATTTTCGTGTAAAGACTTGCATTCAGTCTAATGTTATCATTCACAGGAGACTGTTTGGTTAATACCCTTATCAGTAATCTACCACTTGAATTGCACATTCCTGGATACCAATATTGCGGACCTGGAACTAAGCTAAACAAGAGATTAGCTAGGGGAGACCCTGGCATAAACCCTCTCGATGCTGCATGCAAGGAACACGACATAGATATTCGAAATCTTCCTCTTTAGAGGATCGACATAAAGCCGATCGAGTGTTAGAAAATAAAGCTTGGCAAAGAGTTAAGTCTAAGGACGCAAAACTAGGTGAAGAGGCAGCTGCTTTGTTTGTTACTACAACAATGAAAACTAAAGGCAAGTTAGGTATGGGTTTAAAAAAATCGTTCAAACGTGATATAGTGAAAAAGGTTGAAAAATCATTGAAAAAATCATTTAACGGAAATCAACTTAATAATGAAAAAGGAATTAAGAAAACCACACTAGCTGCAATTAAAGCGGCACGTTTAGCAGTTAAAAAAGTAGGTGGAAATAATAAAGTGCGAATCCCCAGAATAATTCCTTTTGAGGCGAGCGGTGGGTTTCTTCCTTTGATTCCAATCCTAGGTGCTTTGGGAGCTCTTGGATCGGTGGCAGGCGGTGCTAGCGCAATTGCTAAAACAGTTATCGCTGCGAAAGATATACAGAAAAAGATGGAAGAACAAAACCGTCATAACAAAGCGATGGAAGCAATCGGATCGGGGCTTTACTTGAGAAAAAACAAGCGAGGCTTTGGTTTATTTTTAAGGAAACAAAAAAACTCCCAGTGAAGCTACCCAAGAGACCATTAACTAACGTTGACCTCGAAAAATTTGCCAGGAAATTAAAGTTGTCATATTTTAGAGGTGTATTCATGAGAGATGCACTTCCAAGCAAACCACATGCGTATGAATCGGCAATTATTAATTTAGATGTTAAAAACAATAGATTCACTCACTGGGTAGCATATAAGAAAGATAATAATATTGTTGAATACTTTGATAGTTTCGGTAACTTAAAACCACCGAAGGAACTTGTTAAATATTTAGGAAAAGTTAAAATTGTATATAATAACGATGCATATCAAAAATTTAATGAAATAAATTGTGGACATCTTTGTCTCAAATTTCTTTATAAAAAGAGCTGACCGACTTAAAACTATTAGTCATGTCGTTATTATTCACGTTGAAAGGCTACAGCTCTGTGCTCTCGGTTGATTACAATAATTCCATTTATTTAGACCCAACTTTACAATACGGCTTAGCATTGCTCGGGTTTTATTCATATAATACGATACCGAATATTGAGGTACCGAATAATAAATTTTATTTAATTGATCAAGCAAACGAATTGAAAGTTTTAGAAATAGCCACAGGATCTTACGAAATTGCTGCCATAGAGACAGCGAAAATTAAAATTTTAAGAAATCCTAACGAAATACCTGATTTTTCCTTGAAATCCAATACTAATACTCTACAGTGTGAAATACAGGGTGTCCGGTAAGTTCGGGGAAATCTCTCGCCAGCGTGTTGGTGACGTCAAAATATACCTGGTGTTTCATATATTTTTTTCCCCTAAAGTACTCCGTAACAGAACTACAGGGTCCCAAAGGGGTACTCACTGCTTTACATTTTTTGATTTAACTTTTGAACGCCCTTGTATATTTTGATGAAATTTTGGAATTTTGCATAGACGGTAAAAACCAATTACCTCATATTTGAATCATGCTTGGACAATGCCGTGGAAGTCAGGAACGGACTTCACGCAATACCCATGGGCTCAAAATTTTGACTGGTATAAATTTAAAAAGCCGAAAACAAATTTTTTTAAAGCCTTGAACATTTCTCTTCAAAAAAGGTACTCTTTATTCGTTTCGAAAAAGTCAACCGTTTTCATGGAAAAATCGCTTTTTTGAAATCCGTAACTTAAGATGCAATAATGGAAACTACCAGAATTTAGTGTTTTCACCTGACGGATAACAACAATTACGTGTGACAAGATTTGTCAATAATTTTTATTAGCACACTGCAATTTTCAGTAGGCATTAATATCGAGAAAATGAAAAAAAAACAATGAAACTGTTTAAAAATAGTTTAATAAAGTTTGGTTATAAAGAAAATGTTTCGTTTAGTCGGGCAAATGTTCAAAGTGAGCTCCTTCTACCCGAATACATTTTCTTATCCTGCGAATTTTTTCTTGCTGCACCCTAAACAGCATTTCAGGATCATTTCGAATTTGATCAGAATAGTGAAATATTCTTTCCAATAACTCTTCCCTGGTATTTACAGGAGTTGAATATACTAGTCCCTTGAGATGACCCCAGAAAAAAAAATCTAACGGATTGAGGTCAGGAGACCTAGGTGGCCACAAAACAGGTCCTCCTCGGCCTATCCAACGATTGTCAAAGTGCTGGGTTAAGTAGAGACGTACCTCCCGGGAATAATGTGGGGGAGCGCCATCGTGCATAAACCACATTTGATTCCTTATTTGTAAGGGCACATTTTCCAGTAAATCATTTAAATTATTTTGTAAAAAATGTAAATACAGAGCTCCATTCAAACGTTCATCCAAAACAAAAGGACCAATCAAATTATTCCCAATTATCCCTGCCCAAACATTAACCAGAAATCTTTGTTGGTGCTTGATCTGAACTATGGCGTGAGGGTTTTCGTCATGCCAAATGTGCAGATTTCGACTGTTGGTAATACCGTCTCTCGTGAAGCCAGCTTCGTCGCTAAATAAAACAATTTCTGTGAAACTCGGATCGCCTATAAATTGTTGCAAAAACCAGTTTGCATAGTTAAGCCGTGGACGATAATCATTCGGAGACATTGCATGCACTTTTTGGACGTGATAAGGATAAAGTAGCTGTTCTCGCAATGTTTCATGAACAACCCCCTTTGTGGTATTTAACTGAGCTGCAAGCTTACGAACGCTATTAGAAGGGTTTTCGGATATTTCATCCAATATGTGCTCTTCTAAGTTTTGATTTCTTGCTCTCCTTTGCGGCCCTTCCCCACCACGACGAGGTAAAAAACTACCTAATGTAAATTTTAGGAGACTGATTTAAGACATTCTAAACTCGGTTTGTTTACTACCTGTTTCTCTTAAACGACGATCAACTCTCACAAATGTTTTTCGATTTGGCAAATTGCGATTTGGAAATCTTTGAGCATAAATTCTGCTTGCCTCCAGAGAATTGCAGTGTGCTTGTCCATAAATTAAATGCATGTCTGCATATTCGGCATAAGTATAAAAATGCTCCATTGCTAATAAAAATTATTGACAAATCTTGTCACACGTAATTGTTGTTATCCGTCAGGTGAAAACACTAAATTCTGGTAGTTTCCATTATTGCATCTTAAGTTACGGATTTCAAAAAAGCGATTTTTCCATGAAAACGGTTGACTTTTTCGAAACGAATAAAGAGTACCTTTTTTGAAGAGAAATGTTCAAGGCTTTAAAAAAATTTGTTTTCGGCTTTTTAAATTTATACCAGTCAAAATTTTGAGCCCATGGGTATTGCGTGAAGTCCGTTCCTGACTTCCACGGCATTGTCCAAGCATGATTCAAATATGAGGTAATTGGTTTTTACCGTCTATGCAAAATTCCAAAATTTCATCAAAATATACAAGGGCGTTCAAAAGTTAAATCAAAAAATGTAAAGCAGTGAGTACCCCTTTGGGACCCTGTAGTTCTGTTACGGAGTACTTTAGGGGAAAAAAATATATGAAACACCAGGTATATTTTGACGTCACCAACACGCTGGCGAGAGATTTCCCCGAACTTACCGGACACCCTGTATACAGCGATAAATATACGATTGATTTTCGACCAAAAGATTCGATTGCCACATTGCTCGGTTATTCCAATCGTTTACTACCCCCATCGCATCAGATTTACCGGTGAATATCGTCAAAACCAGAACAATACATATTGACAGCAATTTAACCTCTGGAGCGTACTATAGCAACAGACCTACTCATAGTATTTACGAGTTTTCTCCTGAATGTAATCCGGGGGACGCCATACACGAAACCTCCAGAAATCTACTTTACTTACCTGTCACTAAACGGGAAATAAATATGCACACGAGGAATATTTGTACCTCTTAAAACTAAGGACGACATATTAAAAGAATCCGTCTCTTCATGTTTAGGATTTATTTCAGGTACCATCAAACACTTACTATTAACTTTTATCACAATATGTTCCAAATCTAAGTCAATGTTTACGCGATACCTTCTTAAAAAATCACTACCTAATATCGCCGGATAAGAGAGCGTATCTATTACCAAAAACTCCTGAAATAATTCCTGATCGTTAATTACGCATGTAAGCATCGCTTGGTAATTAACTTTTTTAAATTTTGCTCTAAATGCACCAACAACATGAACGCCGCTGCATTTAAAATACGATATCCTATCATACACCTCAGCCAACCGCAGCCAAACGTCGTCCGAAATTGCGGAGACCTGACTGCCGCTGTCTACATAAATTTAACCCAAAAAACGCGACAACAATTTTTGGACAACGGGTTTCTAAAAATTTATATGTTGGAAATCACACTCCTCGAGTAAATCACCCGTCGGATTATTAGCGATCAATATATTTGCCTCATTTTTTTTATTACCACCTAGGTCGAGATATGCCCCCGGGGAGTTCACTCGTTTTCTGAAAATTCGTGCATTGCTTACACCGTTTTTTACTTGGTAGTTTTTGTGCGGTTTATTTATTTCGAAAAATGTACCGCGATTAGCATAATTATTATTATTATTATACATTTGTTTATTCCCTTGCAGTGGGGCACCAGATATGGTATTATTGTAGTTAAAATAATTATCCGCTTGGCGTAAGCGTTCTAACGCTTGGAATAACGAATTAGTACCTACTAAAATACTTGCAATATTGGGAGGGAAATGACGCGCTACGATACCTTTTATTTGTTGTTCGGTATAGGGGGGCTGTAGATGGCGCGCCGACGATACTACCGAATTAAAATAATCACAAAGGCTACTTTGTCCCTCAACAAATCTACCCGTATCTAATTTCATTTTTAATTTTATTTGTTGGTTTGCCCCCCAAAAGTTTTCAATAAAATTTGCTTTAAATCCTGTATAACCTTGAAATTGATTTGCAAAAGCGTTCCACCAGATTTTAACCATTATCACCATATAAACCATTATCAAAAATAAATCTAATATTACGAAAAGGAAGATTTGCAACATCTACTACATTTTCCAGAGTGTTCAGAAAATCTACAGGGTGTACTAAGCCCTCGTTATCAAAGTTAGGTAACAATTTACATAAAAACAACGAATTTGAAGTCAGTGTGCCTGGTCTGCTTACACCATTATTTTGATTATTTAACTGATTCCCTACACTATTACTGTTGTTATTATTTTGCATTTGTGCCACCACTCCGTAAATTATCCTCGCCAGCTCTTCCGGAGTCGGCGGAGGGTAAAAAATTGGCGGAGGCAAAATATTTGCCGTTTTATTTGTGTTATACTGCTGTGGCGATTGTGCAGGAGACACTGCAGAGTAGGCTGGTACACTGGCTCCGTTAGAAGTTTCATTTTGTGATTGAGGACTGGAACTGCTCCTACCTTGGGTTGCTTCGTCATTTTGTGAAGTTCTTACTCTTTGCCAAAGGTCTAGACTTCTTCTCGTTGGTCCCAGGTAGGGAGGAGTTTCTGTAGATGAATTTCGAAACTCCATTTCCCGCGATGGGGGTTTCTGGAAGTTCTCGAAGCTCCGCGTTTGGCGACAAGTTGCAGCGAGACTCTTATTTTCGGGTTTTCGGGCGTGGTTCAGCTTCGAGTGGAGAATACCAAAAAATCACACAATTTCGGGAACGTCCAACTTTATTTTTTATGGAGAGACAAGATGGCGGTGGTGGCAACAGTCGATGAAATTTCACAACTAAAATAAGCGCAGACCATCAGCATCAGAGGACAATACATAAGCAATTTCACATCAGACTTACCTAAAATAAGCGCAGACCAGGCAAACCGTGATAAAATGGGGATTTTAGTAGGTAAAAACCTCAATGGTTCTGGACGCCGATTTACGTGTGTGTTCGACAGGACGGTTAACGAGAGAAAGAACGTTGAAGAACACCGGCGGCGGGAGAAGACTAATTATCGGTCGCGCTACCGGCGTGTGGGGACTATCCTCAATAGTATATCCACCCACCAATAGAGGGCGCTATGCGTCGTTTTCGGTGAGAGTCTCACATATAAAAGTGAGTTAAACCACTTTATAAACACACTCTCGTCTGAACCTCACAAGCGTCAACCTTGCAACCTGACGCCTACACCTAAAAGCATAAATATTTTAAAGTCGCTCGGATATAATGTCGTTGGCACCAAATGTATTCGACGTGTATCAAAGTCCAAAGAATGATGAGTCAATCCAACGCATAGAAAGCCGTACTTACTATCCTTTCGTCAAGTCTTTTATGAATAATGACATCATTGAAATAACAATTAACCAGGGAGATGCTTGGTTGTTAATGTATGACGCCGCAATTTTTATTAAAGGAGAAATAAAACCTACACAAGGAGAAGGCACTTGCGAATTAGTTAATAATGCCGCGGCTTTCTTCTTCGACTCTATATATTACGAACTTAACGGACAAGAAGTAGATTCTGTGAGGGACCCAGGCATTCTAAGCAGTATCAGAGCGTATCTTTGCTACAACCCCACCGATGAAAAACGCACCTCAAGTTGGTTGTACCCCGGGAAAAAAACCATTTTGAATAGAGACTCAACGTTTAGTGTTAGAGTTACACTTAAACACCTGTTTGGCATCTTTAACGATTACCAACATGCAATTTCTGGTAAACAAACAATACGGTTAACTAGAGCTCGAAATGACAAAAACTCTATATTGCTGGAGCAAACACCTGGTACAACTCCAGATCTAACGGTTGAAGTAGTCATTACTAACATCGAGCTGAAAGTAAAACATATAATACCAAACGATAAAATTAAGTATAACTTATTGCAAGCCCTCAAGAGTAATAAACCCATTTTGATACCGTTTCGCAAATGGGAGTTACATGAATTACCTAATCTGACCGTAAATGCAACCAAAGAAATATGGTCCGTTAAAATCTCTGCCACAGTAGAAAGCCCAAGGTTTGTTATTGTTGGCTTTCAGACCGACCGCAAAGAAAATTCAAAAAACGACCCAACATACTTTGATCATATAGATATTTCCAATGTACGCCTTATAATAAACGGTGAATACTTTCCGTTTGAATGCTTGCGGCAAGATTTCAATAGGGATTACTTGGAAGCTTACAATAATTACAGAGACTTCTACCCAAGCTTTATGAATACGCGCGATAAGAGCCCACTACTTAATTATGCTGACTTTAAAGACAGGGTGACGCTGTTCGTTATCGACTGCTCACGTCGCAATGAAACAATTAAAATGATCACTGTTGATGTTAAAGTGGATATTGAGAGCTCTCAAGGATTTCCAGATAAGACCCGTGCATATTGCATAATTATTCATGATAGAGTTGTGAAGTATTTGCCCTTGAGCGAAACTGTAAGAAGCTATATTATGTAAACAGATCCCGGATATAAAGGCAGGGACATTACCACCATACCAACAGTTTTATTCGAGAACTAAGTAAAGATGAAGATTGCTGTAATAGACATTCAAGGTTTCTCGGTGGAGAATGAGTTTTATCCCAAGGAATTGACAATTAAAATTAATGGGCAAGTGATGCATATGGTTATAGCTCCCCCAAAAAGTTTTATGTCTCTTAACAATTTAAATAAGAGGCACGCGCGAGTTATGGAAGAAAATTTTCTGGGGATAAAATATTCGAGTGGACATGTGGAGTACAACAAATTGGTTGAAATACTGCAAACTACTCTACTAGACGTTCACATAGTTTACGTGAAGGGACATCAAAAAGAAAGTTTTCTACGTGAAATAATCAACAATAAAGTGGTTGATGCTGAAAATTTGCAAAACAATTGGATAGAGGTGCCGCTATTTGAAAAAGACATTCCCATGGATGTGTAGCTTCAGGAATTGTGAAAAATTATATTCTTGGTTAGAAAAATACTTAATCGATTACTAATACTTGTAATATTTTACTTAAATAAAGGCCTTTATTAGCATTTTGTTCTCTGATTCCTATAAAAGAGAGAGAAAACTTAAGTGGGTCACACTTTTGAAAATGTTGTTGAGTGCAGAATACCTGTTACTTCATTCTCTGATTATCAATAACATAATATACGTCTATAAACCGTATGACGTAAACGATGGTGCTATTTGTATGGATGATTCATTAAATTGTATTTCATTATCTCCAACAACTACCACTGATGAAGTTGTAACGACAAAGATACCAAGTAATATCAAACAGTATAAACTTCGAATTATATTTGAAAATGGTACGGTCGCTGACACAGAGTGGGTTACACCAATTTCTAAAACGTTAAATGAGCTGCAGCAAGTTACAAAAGGTCAATCCCTACAAAGAGTGGTATATTTTATTGCCACATGTTCCTCACTCTTGATTTTAAAATGGATGATTAAATTAATCCATAAGTTGGTGGAAAATCAATGGATTAAAAGCTAACAACAGTTGTGGAGCTATAGTATTGTGTAGTCTTAACACATAATAAAGTTATGAAAATAAAAGTAGTTTCATTTTTGTCAGCTTTCCGGTATTCTGGCGGTCATTCATTGAAAATATTCTCAGACTAAACATCCAACTTATAAAAGCGGGCCGACGTGAGAGATCACATCAGCATTCTCAGGGTTAGCCATCTGTGTTTTTTAAACATTCAACTGACGAGCTGATGGAAATTTTGTCTCAAAAACAGTCTCAGGGTTAGCCATCTGCATTTTGTAAATATTGAAATCAGCGATTTTGCATGCCCGAGGAGTGGGAATTATAGTTAGCTCCACCCACTTGCACATGCGCAGCAAGCCTTTAAGGGCATAAGCCCAGCCCCTTTGCGGGAAACACGCCTGCGCATTTAGACAAGGAAAGCGTATGCACTATGTGGATTGGCTTTTCTACACACCCACTGGTTCTTGAGTACCCCCTCAAGCTCAGTAATTTTTACACTATATATTCCCATAACTGCAAAGTTTGACATTATTCTATCTGAAAGTCTGAACAGTGAAATAACAGTCTTGTGCTTCATCATCATCAAAATGAAAACACCAGTACCAGTAAGCAAATCAGCCCCCAAAGTTGCGTCTAATAAGATCTCCATGCTACAAGATTATCTTATAATGGTAAGCGACTACTACTCTCCTAAATAAACTCTAAAGTTAATATTGCTATTTTTTACAGCCGGCTGGAAATCCTGAGATGAATCCTGAGATGGAATTATTCTCATAATTGGGGCCTGAATTAACACTTCAGCCGGTGACAAAAGGTGAGCCTCAACCCGGCCCATCGAATGCCCCAACACCCTCGATGAATCCACCAGAAGTAACAACATACGAAGAATGTAGGCGCCCCCCAAATCCAACAGCATGCAATCAGCCCCCATCGTTGCAGATACAGGGATCTCTATACTACAGAATTATCTTATAAGAGTAAGCGAACACTACTCTCCTAAATAAACATTAAAGTTAATATTGTTATTTTTTTACAGCCGGCTGGACATCCTGAGATGGAAGGAGTTTCACTGGGCCCTGAGGTAACAATCCAGCCGGTGACAAAAGGTGAACCTCAACCTCAACCCGGACCATCGAATGCCCCCAACACCTTCGCTGAATCCACCAGAGGGAAAGACATACGTAGGATGCAAGCGATGCGAGATGATGATGACAACATCAGCATTTTTAGTCATGTAACAACCATCGAAAGTCAAGGTGAGGAAGAATATTCAAAGATAAGGGGTCAAAGTCCTACCGCATTTCTCCATAAATTAAAAGCGCAGGCAAATGTGTTTTGTAAGAGAAAATGTGGGGACATAAAGTCCCAAAAACATTCGCTAAGGGAGCAGTTGCAAGTAGTGGTTGGGCAAGTTCAACAACTGAAAGCAAGGGAAAAAAGGATCCTTTCAGAACTTGAAAATTTAAATTCAGACGAGACACGAGTTGTTAAAATTATGCAAAGGGTTCAAGAAATTTTGAATGTTTAATGCTCCCCACATTTTCTCTTATTTTAATGATATTATTATTATTTTATTATTGTATTATAGTTATATTTTAATAAACATATAATTTACCAATTTGATCATCATTTCTTAACCTAAAACACACATTTTGAAACTTAAATCTCATTAAAAAAGAATTCAAGTGATCAGTGTCTAAGCAAAAAGTAAAACGACAACATTTTGAAACTTTGATAATATCTGAAAGGAAAGAAGTGATAAGAAAAAAAGGTAAGTATACACATTTATTTTCTTTATACATGATAGAGGTGAAAAAAAAACAACACTTACTTTTTAATGGTTTTTATTAAATTCAAATTCATATTAGCAATTTTCTTATTTATTTCATACATTTTAATTTCATGATTTAAATCATCTAGAGATTTCAAGTACATTTGAAGTTTCCTTCGATTGTACATACTCAACAGTCTGATCTCAACAGAAGTTTTCATTCTTCCAGGGAAAATTCAAAATTCGTGGTTCTACCTTCTGTTGGCCCAAGGCTTATTAAAAACACCTTCTGTCCACGCTCAATTTCCCTATTTATTTCTATAATTCATTGCGTAGTGAATTTGTCTGTAAATCTTTGCGGTAGCACAGTGTAAAATGTAAAAAATTCCACAGAAACTCTTTCTGTATACTGTGTGAAAACTCTTCTAAACGATAATACTTGAAGCTCACATCCAATTTCTATACGTCGAGCCTTCATGAATGGTTTAATCAACGATTTCTGATTTAGTTGATTAAAGAACTTCTCCATTTTAAGGCGAAGAACTCACTGGAGTAATAAATGAACTTGTTAATGTATTTCAACTTGAAGAAAGGAGTGGGGGAGAAAACTCAGTCAACTATTTAAGTTATGACTTTCTCGGTTTTGTCTCATTGCTTTTTCATACTCACACATCTTAAAATGTCAGCAAAAATCGGGACGGTAAGTGATGACATTATTAAAACGCTTGAAAAAGTGTTTACGCTTATTAATAACTCTGATGACGCTACCTTAGAGCATTGGAAAAAAATAATAAATGCAAACATTCGGTTAGTTCATAAAGCATTGAAAAAGACTGACTGTAATTATGGCATCTGGATTAAATTACAAACTAACTTGAGTCATTTGAAACGGTTTAAAGTGTACTTAAAAAATTACAACACGTTGGAACAGGTCAGCATAAGCGTGAAAGTCGAAGCGATAGGGTAAAGTGGGAGGATGTAAAATCAATTTTTAATAATCGTATACGCACGGGTGTTATAATTAATTTAAAGCACATAGATATTCTACAGTTTCTTAAAGATGCGTTTTTTGTTTTTAAGACTCGCATTAATAGGATCTTAAGATCATTCAATATAATTAAAGTAAATGCTGTCTTTTGTGGGGAATTTATTAAAACGTCTGGAGATCAGGAGATACTTGAGAATAAGTATTTTAATACAAACAATGAAATAATCGATCAAGGAACACAGTTAAAACAATGGTTTGAAAGCAACATCATTGAAAAAATTTTAGCTGCCATAGAGTCCTTCGAACATCAGGAGTCCGGTTGGACTCTTCACAGAATCTTAAGTTTGGAAGTTAATATAAACAAGGTAGAGATGGGAAACGGTGGTAGATCTTACATAAACCTCCCGGAATCAATACAATCTAAACACGCTTGTATTAACGTTCAAAATGATGATAATCTTTGTTTTGCTTGGAGTGTTGTATCAGCTCTATATCCACCTGTTGGAAAACCACACCGTACATCCTCATATCCTCACCCTTCGACCGTTTTAAACCTAGATGGCCTTGAATTTCCTGTAACTAAGTCAAATAGCAAAATTTGAAAAACTGAATAATATATCGGTAAATGTGTATATCCTAGAGTTAGTGTCAAATGAAGACAAATCAAGCTCATTTATAACTTCTCCGGTTCGCCTAACTAAAAACAAAATTGAAAAACACGCTAATTTACTTTTAGTTCAGGATACATATTTTCCGAAAGTCGGTGAGCATGAAGCTCTCCCTATCGATGAATCATCAACCGAAATCAATTATCATTATTGTTGGGCTAAAAATTTATCGAGATTAATAGCATCCCAAACTAATAAACATAAAGGTAGGATGTTTGTTTGTGATGTTTGTTTGTGATCCCAAGAAAAATTAAATGAACACATTGAATATTGTCAAGACGTAAACAACTGCAAAGTATCATTTCCAAAAAATAAGTATATTGAATTTAAAAATTATATCCATAAGGAAAAAGTACCATTTATTATTTATGCCGATTTTGAATCAATCCTAAAATCTTATAATGAATCTCAATCTTTAAAAACCGCTAGGTATCAAAAACATGAAGCCTTTAGCGCAGGCTACTATTTTAAATGTGATTATGATGATACATTATCTTTCTATAGCAGTCTCTGTTGCTTCAAAGTTAAAAAATAGTGAGCCAATGAGTGAATCTATAAGTTTAAAAAATGCAACTGCTACATGTCACATATGTGAAAAACCTTTTAATTCTAACGATATAATAGTACGTGATCATGATCATCTGACATCACGTTTTCGCGGATACGCACACCAAGCTTGTAACTTAAATTACAGAAACTCCTTTGTAGTACCTATAGCATTTCATAACTTCAGTGGGTACGACAGTCATTTTATTATAAGAGATCTTGCTAAAATGCATAATGTGACACTACTTCCAATAAACAAGGGAAAATATATTAGTTTTACAGTTTCTGATACCGATACTGAAGTTAAATTTAGATTCATCGACTCCTTTAAATTTTTAGGCTTCTCTTTGGATACATTAGCATCGTCTCTCAATAAAGGGGACTTTATTAATACCCAAAAGGAATTTAGTGACGTATCTTCCAACAATCTAGATCTGTTAACCAAAAAGGGGATATTTTGTTATGATTATATCGATAATATAAATAAACTTAATGAAAAGTGTTTACCACCAGTCGAGCAATTCTATAGCAAGTAAAACGATACTCACATTAGTCAAAGCGATTACAGACATGCCCAGTTAGTTTGGGATAAATTTAATATTCAAAGTTTAGGTGAATATAGTGACCTATATCTCAAGACTGACATTATGATTCTTACCGATATATATCAGAACTTTAGGAAAACTTGTATAAAGAATTAAGGCTTGGGTCCGGCTTGGTACTACACTTTACCTGGATATACTTGGGACTGTATACTTAAATATACTGAGTGTCGATTAGAAACCTTTCAAGATATTGATATATTAATGTTTTTTGAGAAAGGGGTGAGAGGGGGGATAAGCCAATGTTGTAATAGATATTCTGAAGCAAACAACAAATACATGAAAAATTATGATCCTAACAATCCCTCCAAATACTTACTTTATCTGGATGTAAATAATTTATACGAGTGGGCAATGGGGGAATCTCTTCCTTACGGTAACTTCCAATGGGTTGATACAAACATTAACGTGATGAATATTCCGGATAACAGTCCAGAAGGATACGTTTTAGAAGTCGATTTAGACTATCCGGAAAATTTACATGACCCCCATAAAGACCTACCCTTTTGCGCAGAACATTCTACACCACCAAATTCTAAACTTCCCAAACTTATGACAACTCTCAATTCAAAAGAAAAGTATGTTGTACACTACAGGGCTCTAAACAAGCGTTAAGCCACGGTTTAACTTTAAAAAAGATTCATAGGGTTTTAAAATTTAGTCAGTCTGCCTGGCTAGCTCCTTACATTAAATTTAATACAGAATTGAAGACAAAAGCTAAGTTTAATTTTGAAAAAACAGTAATTAAATTGATGGTTAATGCCGTATACGGTAAGACCATGGAAAATATTCGCAAACATAGAAATGTAAAATTAGTTAGAAAATGGGAAGGTAGGTATGGAGCTAAGAATTTAATTGCTAGCCCGGCTTTTAACAGTCGATTAATTTTTGATACAGATTTAGTTGCAATTGAACTGAATAAAACTGAAATCGTTTTTACAAAGCCCCTGTACATCGGGATGGCTATACTCCATATCTCAAAGACGTGTGTCTATAATTTTCATTATGATTACATGTTGCAAAAATATTCAACTGACCAATGTAAACTACTTTATACGGATACGGATAGCTTACTTTATGAAATAAAATGTGATGATGTGTATGATGAAGTCATAAAGTGAGACTTGTATCGTTTCGATACCAGCGATTATTCGGTTGATAATCAGTATAATATATCGCTTGTAAATAAAAAAGTACCAGGTCTTATGAAAGATGAACTTAATGGAAAAATAATGATTCACTTTGTTGGCCTTAGGTCAAAAATGTACACGAGCAATGTATTAAAAAATCAAAGGGGATTAAGTATGGTGTTGTTAAAAATAATTTAACTTTCGATGATTATGCAAATCGCTTATTTAAGAAAAAGCAAAAAACCGCTACTCAATGCACTATTCGTTCATTGGCTAATAATGTTTTCAGTATTAAACAAACAAAAATTGCACTCGGCCTTTTCGATGATAAGCGATACTTAGTTAACCCATTTATACCTATTGTCCTAAAAAAAGGACATTAGTTACAGAGTTCTAATTTTGGAAACAACACAAACATGAGCACTCCCCAAGAGATGGCGTTGCAGATAGGATTAGTGTTGACATTAAGCTACCACAATATAACACACGAACTCAGTTCATCAATAATTGTGTTTGTGAGTTACTGTCAAAAATACAATATTGAAAAAATGGATTATCCAATTGATCTTCGATTAGTAGGGTAAGTTTTTATGAAGTATGACTACATGTATTTATTTTTTTTGTATGGAATAAAGGGTCTACCTTCTGTTTTACATTTTGTGTGCATTCGATGTTAGTAGTTGATGACAGGTTAGAATTTATGAAACCATAAACAAGGATGTCTTTTTAAAAGGACATTCTGCATAGATGGAAAGTTACAAAATGTTGTTTATTTTTGGGGGCTAACTTTAGATCAATTGCTACGCAGTTTAGAAGAAGACGAAAATCCTATGCCAAACCATAATGAGATTCAAATAGCAATGATGCCTCCAATAAATGCCTGCGAGGATCTGACAGACGAAGATTCTGGTGACGAAGATAACGTCACAATAAATAACCTACCAGGGTCGCAACTGCGAGCGGAAGCAGAAATTACAAATCATATACACGAAGATGATGATGATGATGATGATGAAATGGATGAAACATGGAGTGAGGAAGATAATATGCCTTTAGCGGTACTTCAGAGAGCGTCAAGAAAAGAATATACTTGGGAAATAAAAGACTTAAATCGTAGTAAAATTGATTGGCCCATAATGTACGATATCAAGACAAATCAGTCTCCTACTGAGTTATTTTGTCAACTTTTTGATGACGCCATTATTGACATGTTTGTGTGCTTTAGCAATGAGTATGCTACTAAAAAAACAAACTGGGCAATATATCTCATAAAGATAAATGCGTGTGGATATGTACCCCTTCCTCGGAGGAGAATGTTTTGGGAAAAAAGCAAAGACACACATAACGAACTTGTGGCAAATGCTATGTCGAGAGACAGATTTGAGCACGTAATGTCTAATCTGCATTGCTGCAATAATGATAATCTTGACCCAGAAGATTGGTTTGCCAAAGTGAGGCCACTTAAAAGTTTGAACGAAAACTTCCAAAATTTTGCTCCATTACCTGAAACTCACAGTGTTGATGAATCAATGGTACCCTACTTTGGTAAACATGGATGCAAGCAATTTCTAAAAGGAAAACCAATTCGATATGGATATAAAATATGGATGGGTACTACTTCAGGTGCCAATTTTCATTGCTACTGTGTTTGGATTGAACCTTACCAGGGGGCCAAAACTAAGATACGCGAAGGTTACAAACAATTTGGATTAGGTCCCTCCATAGTTTTGCAGTATTGCGATATTCTTTCATCTATTGCAGATTTTCCTTACCATATATTTTTTGATAACTTCTTCACTACAGTGCCACTTTTACAAGAACTACTGCAAAGAAATATCAGAGCTACAGGCACCATCCGAGAAAATAGGTTGTCCAAGTGTCCTATTCTTAGTAAAATTGAAATGAAGAAGAAACCTCGGGGAACGTATGATTTCAAATCTACAGAAAATAAAGTTCTCATAACAAAGTGGAATGATAACAATATAGTAAATGTTGCAACAAATAATTTGCAAATAAATCCTATTCACCATGTTACAAGAATATCCAAGAAAAAAAGAGTCGTAGTTGACCAGCCACATTGCTTTTTCACATACAATGCTTTCATGGGAAGAGTGGACCGATGCGATGAAAACATAAGCTACTACCGTACTGCAATACGAGGTAAAAAATGGTACTTTTGCCTTATTGCTTATTGCATGGACCTTTCCGTTCAGAATGCTTGGCACCTTTATAGGGCCCAAGGAGGAACTTATGATCAACTAATGTTCCGCAGACAAATTGCACTTACATTGCTGGAAACAAATCGTAAAGCTACAAAAAGAGGAAGACCTTTCTACTTGGAAAATATCGAATCACGATTTGATAACCAGG
Organism: Pseudeuparius sepicola; assembly: GCA_963920635.1. Classification (NCBI taxonomy): domain Eukaryota; kingdom Metazoa; phylum Arthropoda; class Insecta; order Coleoptera; family Anthribidae; genus Pseudeuparius; species Pseudeuparius sepicola. Next base: position 30,257,874 of record OY987305.1, read on the forward strand.
ACCACTACATAATTAGACAGGAAAATCAAACCCGTTGTAGGGTGTGTCATAAAAAAGTTCAAAAGATATGCGCTAAATGTAATGTTGCCTTACATGTAGATTGCTTTCCTATTTATCATAAGCGCAATTTATAAACAGTATGTAGTGTTTTCATGCCTTAATAAATAATGTAAACATTAATATTTTGTTTGAATTTAAGGTGACCCATGTACCGTATGTCCTTATTAAAGGACATCATTATTTTTTTATATAAATGCAATGAACCTGCTTAAAACTATTGTGTTTAATACTAAATCCTTCTCATTTAACGAAATTCCCAGTTTCAGATATTTTATAGCCAAAAAATAATTCAGGCATAAGTGGGTTAATAATGTTGTCACTCTACCGTGGGGACACTACAGTATTCCACAAATCGAGAACTAAGCTATTGTATATAGCTAAGTAGATACAAACAATAATTGTTTCATTTAATCCCTCCCTGCTCATATAGCAGAGAAACCTAACAGTCTTTACAACATTATCCAAAGTCGACATGTTCAACCAACAGCTAGCAGACCAACAGGGATTAGTTTCCTGCCCATACGTCAACAGTCACGCCTACGGATGCACTTGTTGAAATGTCGGAGGCAGTTGAGTCATGTTCCCGAGGTCAACTGGCAAGAGTATTTCGAACGAATTAATAAAGAAGAATTATTCACCTTTAGGAATCCACCTCGGATTAGGCCAGAGTAATTTTGTGTGAAAATAAAAAGAAGCCTATTTGATAACTTTATTAACACAAGTTCCAACCGAATACAACACCCTGCCTGTGTCAATAAAATATAAATGTATAACATGCGGTGGGGCAACTGATACACCCAATACTTCATGTATTCCATGTAGCACCAAGAATTTATTCAAAGTTGTGACAAAACACATTCCTTCACATTATTTTAGTCCTAAATAAATGTATTAGGGTAATAAAAGATTTATTAACTTTGTGTGGTTTTTATTTAATAAAACCTCCTATACAAATCAGCTAATACAAACTCCTCATTGAATGAGAGAAGCTCAAAAATACAGTATGCATTAATATTATCTGATACAGTACATAGTGATTTTATAATATCTATAGCATTTATATTATAGTTATATTTTAATAACAAATCATTCACTTCATCTAACATATTATAATAAAAATCCAATAAGTTATATTTTAATATTAAATTAATTTTTGAGGTTATTTTACAATCAATTGTCAGCAATTGCATTACATCGTTAGCAGTGAAATAAATATGAATCGTCTTTAGAAAGCACAATCATCAAATAGTTGACACCTGGGTACACGCTCAATTTCAAATTGGAGCTGAATTCTTTTGGTTGTATTGCAACATCTTCACCCAATTTTTCAAGGATTTTGTTGAATTCCACTGTTAACTGGAACCATTCAAAACGGTCCATGGATATAGGATTTGACGGATCCAGCAGGTTTATAATTTGCACTGCTGGTTTGAAGAATCGTAGGGGGCTGAGTCCACAGTTTATCACATACAGATTTTCCGGCTTGAGCACAAATTGTGTACTTAGCAACAGTTGCTTTTCATTGTGAACCGCTTCATCGTAACCATTCAAAACACGATTAACCTCGTTATTTTTGCTGCCAGTGCTGTACCCCGATTCACTCATGGTGTCAAACTACATCTGTGGTCCTTATCCAGGAGTCATGTGTTTTATCGAAACCCAACCAGCGAATCAGCACTTTATCCCCCCTCCTTCTTAAAACTTTCTCCAAAAGGTAAACATTTGGATTCGCTGCTTTTTGCAATTCCTCGCTGTAAAAGCCACCCTTTATCGGATTCCCCTGCACATCTTCAAGCAAATAAGTTATGGGTGTGCTTCTTAATTTTAACAATTTTAAATAATTCCGTGCTCCAATTAGGGGTGTAGCCCTTCTCAAAAACATGCTTGGCTTTGCTGATGCGAACCATATCACCCTTTTTGAACTTTGATATTTTAAAAACTGTAGGATAGCTGAAGGTTCTAAGTAAAGCAGCCTCGTTACTTTTATTTACATCTTTTGGCCTCATTCCAGTAGTTCTATGTCTTCTGTTATTGTATTTATCAACAATTGCAGATAATATATCAATCCACTTATATGTGCCATTTAGGCTAAAGTATTTAAATAATTGTTCCTTTAACGTACGTATAACCCTCTCCACTATTGCTGCTTTTGTTATGCTAAATGTACTATAATGATTAATTTTAAACCTTTTCATTAGATTTTGAAAATGGGAGTTGTAGAATTCTTTTCCATGATCACTTTGCAAGTTTCGTGGGTGCCGTCGAGAGTTTTTCAGTATTTTATCAAAGGCCTTTGTCACTTCTTCACCAGTCTTAGATTTAAGGGCTTCACACCAAACGCACTTGGAAAAACAGTCAATTACTACAAGAATAAACTTAAATTTGTTATTGTGAGCTGTATATTGATCTAACTGGGCGAGGTCAACCTGCCAGAGGTCATCCAATCCTTTAATAATGGTCCGACGACGAGGGTATTTTTTCAATGCTCGTCTGTGTAATTCATTCACAATTTGAATCTTTTCTTTTCTATGCTTTGTTTTCGTTGTTTTCATTATGTTTTTGATATTCCAGAACTCTATTCTATAAAAAAATTCACGCAGTTGTTTTTCTTGAATTTCAATATGTGACTGTAAGGCTTTTTTTATTTCAGAAAGTGAATCATCAACGTATTTTTTGTTAGTTGCGTCATCTAATGCTTTCGGAGCCTTAAGATTGCTGATTTTTAAATTTCTCGCAGCTATATGACCTTCAGGAGTAAAAGTTAAACCGCCTGTGTGAATACTTGGCCGTGAATAAATTCTTGAATACTGACCAAACTTATTGACACTCATGTTGTGTATGGTGATAACCTTGTAATGTACTTGTATTTATATTACGAAATGATGTGAGCCTCTTTTAATTCTGTCTCTATAGCGGTTATTTCATTATCGTGAGAGGTGTTTCCAGCATTTTTAGAAGCAATAAGAAGCATTAATCTATCCACTAATTCATTCACATCATCCCAATAAATATACTCGACTGTTTTTTTATTGTAAATTAAATGCATACCAGTACCCGAACGTGTTTTTGGTTTAGCTGGAAATTTTCCTGGTTTCAAAATGGGTCTAATAATTTTAAAATATTTTGATAGTTTTGAGCTTTTTAATTTGCCTCTGGTATCAAGATGTGCCCCAGTTAATTTTAAAATCTCGATATATTTTGCAAAGTCTTCGTCTGTATATTTTGAATCAGTATAAAAAATCAAATCGTATAGTCCCGATGTTCCCTCAAAATTCTTTCCCTTAACAATTATATCTCCACTATTATCAAAATCAATATTTTTACCGGCTAGCAAATATTTTGATTGAGATGCGTCATAAACGGGACCATATACTTTATCAATTTTCTTTGAATTATCACGATGGTCTTGTATATATTGTTTTGCTATATTAGGATAGGAAAAATCTTCAGGCTCACTATTTTGTACATCGGAATCAAAAAAATCAGCCTCCTTTTTTAACTGTGGGCTTTCCGGTTCTTCTTTTTTATATTTTTTTGCGAAGTTAGGTAGTTTGATTTTGCTCAGAGATTGCGTAACTGGTATGAACATTTTTTTAATCGATTCGTCTTCTTCAATTTTATCTAATTTGAGTGCCACATACTTTTTTCTAACGGCGCGAACGAGCTCACTGACTTTCTTCGCACGCTGCATTTTAAATAATTGATCTTGCGTTGTTGACGGCATGATTCAAAATTAGTTAATCTAGCAGAGTTACAGCTTTATATACTTATACTATTACTTATATACTACTATATCAAATCCATTTCTGTAACACCCATTATTTAACTTAAAGTCTTTTACGATTACTAATGTACCGTAAGCATTATTCCAGCACTCGCTACACATAACTTTAAATTGATCGTAAGTTAAATCGGGAGACACATTCTCATCAAAAACATGACGTAGATTCATGTCATCCTGTCGAAATAGTACAATGACATTACAGTTGTCGCGGACCAGCTGTTTAGGTATTTTCGAGTAAGTCTGACAAAGATATACGACATCAACGCCTTTGTGCCGTCCCATCGAATAAAAACTCCGTATCTTAACTTGCTTATCACAACCCACATCATCGAAAATAAAAACTCAATTTTCCAAGGCCTCAGATGGGTCTATAACATCATCATTAGCTTTGAATGGAAAATATCCGATTTTAGAAACTTTTTTAAGACATCCTGAAGTAACTGATATTTTGGTTGATATAAGCTTTTACTTTCTCGGAATATATTTCATTAGAAACATTTTTTTCTAGATTGTAGGTTTCAGGACATGAATTTTTGCTTCGTTGCAAAATTAAATTTTCTAGCGGTTGCGCCTTGGTATATAAAGAGTGCATGGTTTATCCATATAGCAGAGCTGTGCAAACACTGAACCACATCGACATATACGTAAATATGAGTGACTTTGTAAATACTGACTTTGAAGCATATCTCGCCTCACATAGAGTGTTCTTTCAGCATTGCCGTGGCGATTCATTGACTTATATATTACAAAAACAAGATTTTATTATCCCCAATGAGTGTTTTCACAAAGTTGCCATCAAGAACTCCATGAAATTTGTAACTATCGTTTAATGTTGGGAAAAAAACAACATATTGATAATTACGTGAGGCAAATCATTAATATATGTGACGCAGAAAACATTGATCAAATAAATTATTTTACGCTTGATGAACTTCTGAAGAAATATGGTTTGGAATCTGGGTTCCAATATAAGATGTATATTCTCAACATACAGTGTGACCCATTTGTTTTGGGGTCAGTCTGTAAAAAGTGTATCAATCGTGCGATTTGGCTGATTTTTTTTTTAAATTGTAGAGCTCGATGAACTGCACATTTTGAACAAAAATTGCCTGGTTCGCATAAAATCCAAAGCCTACTATGACCGTTTTTATGAGCAAAATTTTAAGAAACCATATTAGCGTTTTTTTTTTGAAAAAATCTGTGTGCGCCAATGGATTGAGCACTCCTCGAAATGGGTATGTACAAAATTTCATCAAAATATTTCAAGTAATAACGATTTTGTAGAAAAATTAAAAATGCAGCCAAGGTACGTCTTTATTTTCAAAAATTCAATATATATATATAATATCAGCAGGAACCAAGTCTCTATCTCTGAAAATGAAAAAGTTTCCGTTGTTTTCTCTAAAATCAAGTAGGCGGGGAAATTTTCTTTGTCGTCGTTTTTCTTCCTTTCCCCCACCCGTTCGATCGCCGCCGGAACGAAATTTTTATCTCGCCAAACAAAAAAGTTGTATCTGTTCTGGGAAAACCGAGCGTGCCATGGAAAATTTTTTTCTTGGATAATTTTCCCCTCGGCATACGGGGCCTATCAAAGAAAACCGCAAGTCTCTATCCCTATTAATAAGAAAGTTATTCACCTAAGAAAAATCCAAGTGGGCCATGGAAAAAACAAAATTTCGGCGCAGCGTCATTTTACATCTTCTACCTAACGCACTTTGTCCCGTCTTTCTATCTAGTCGCATAGAAAAGTTGTGTTTTCCGGCGAAATCGAGTAGGCCATGGAAATTTTTTTTTTCACGTTTCTCAATCATTTCGCCCCGGCAACCCAACAAAGGAAACCCGGATCTCCCATCTCTAAAGATGGCAAAGTTGCATTTGTTCTGTCAAAATCGAGGTGGCCATGGAAAATTTTCGTCGTCCATTTTTTTCCTCCCCCCATATGCTTACAATCAAAACAAACGGCAACCCCGTATCTCTGACGGCATAGGAATTACGGCCGCTTAAAGAATTTCGAGATTATGTTGTGTCTTGGAAATTAGTTAAATTCGCAGTCTGAAAGTCGTCCATAACCTAGGGGACGTGGTTTTGGCGGCAAAAATCAAAATTTTTCGCTCATCGCATTTTCCAGAAAGAGACACCCGGTACGCATTCGCAGTTTGAAAGTTCTCCGTAACCTAAAAGACGTTTTTTTTGGCGGCAAGGATTCCAACCTTCCGCGTCGACCGCTTCGAAAAAAACGCCAGCGTTCAACAGGTGCGCCTATCCTCGGTTCTGCTACCTCAAATTCTCACCCCCGTATCGTCCAGTTCGAAATTGCAAATATTCAACAGGTGTGGGTTTCGCCGAAACGACCCGAACTTTTCCGAATCGCCTTCGGCCGGCCAAAAAATTCACATGTCGACGCCCGGTATGCACCGTCGAGTCGCGGTTTGAAAGTTCACGGTAACCTAAAAGGACGATTTTTGGCGTAAATGACGGGAAATTCCAACCTCCGGCCCGTCGAAATATGAAAGTCGAAGAAGTCTCATACCCGGCGGTTTCGAAAAAATCCGTCCGAGAAGCCTCCCGAACCACTCTTGGAAATTGCGTGTTTCTTCTCATTTCTCGATTTTTCCGGGGCGCCGGAGGCATCCGAACCTGACCTGAAGACTTGGGGGAAGCTTCTAAAATTCCTTCCCCGTGTCCCCGAGCCTAAATAACGTGGCTACGGCCCGGCGAAAAAGGGCAATTTCTGACAATTTCGCGACTTTTCTGACAAATTTTTTGGCGCAGCACGACACATAAAAACGATCCGATTTCTCTCGGAAAAAAAGCTTAATAACTCTCGCATTTACCTCTTTAAAAATCCGAAAAAGTGTTAAATCTCTTAATCTGACCTTCCTCTTCCTTCCCTTTGCCATTTCCCTCACCCTACCGCCCCACTTGAGAATCATTTTCGTCGCGCTCTCGGCCGAGACAGTTTTCGGATGAAAATTACAGCGGACCTCTCTCTCAAAGCCGAATCTCTTCGGCGAAAATCGCGCGACTTTAACAGTTTACGATAAGCGGAGGGATCGTTTCCGGCCAAAATCCTGTGGGCTATCCTGTCCTAAATTTCGTCTAGTTTCCTTAAATACCTCTCGCCGGCCGCTTCGCGGCCGGCTCGAACACTTCTAGGGTATAAAGCGGGGGCACCTTTTCGGCCCAAATTAGAAAAGAACACGTTCAACGGCTATTAATATAAATTCCATTAACGCACATCTTGCCTGGCGCCAGATTCGAATTATTTGCCGTTCCCAATATAGGGGGTAGTCACCCCTTTCAGAAATGAATTTTTTTCTTGGCCGTATGATTTTCCGTTTGCCTATCTCCAGAAGTGTTTTTGCACCAAATTTCATCAACGCACATCTTCCCTGGCGCCAGATTCGAATTATTTGCCGTTCCCAATATACGGGGTAGTCACCTCTTTCAGAAATGGATTTTTGCACCAAATTTCATCAACGCACATCTTCCCTGGCGCCAGGTTCGAATTATTTGCCGTTCCCAATATACGGGGTAGTCACCCCTTTCAGAAATGGATTTTTTTCGTGGCCTTATGATTTTCCGTTTGCCTATCTCGAGTAGTGTTTTTGCACCAAATTTCATCAACGCACATATTCCCTGGCGGCATATTCGAATTATTTGCCGTTCCCAATATAAGGGGTTGCCACCCCTTTCAGAAATGGATTTTTTTCGTGGCCGTGTGATTTTCCGTTTCCTTATCTCCAGAAGTGTTTTTGCACCAAATTTCATCAACGCACATCTTCCCTGGCGCCAGATTCGAATTATTTGCTGTTCCCAATATAGGGGGTAGTCACCCCTTTCAGAAATGGATTTTTTTCGTGGCCTTATGACTTTCCGTTTGCCAATCTTGAGTAGTGTTTTTGCACCAAATTTCATCAACGCACATCTTCCCTGGCGCCAGATTCGAATTATTTGCCGTTCCCAATATACGGGGTAGTCACCTCTTTCAGAAATGGATTTTTTTCTTGGCCGTATGATTTTCCGATTGCCTATCTCCAGAAGTATTTTTGCACCAAATTCCATCAACGCACATCTTCCCTGGCGGCATATTTGAATTATTTGCCGTTCCCAATATAAGGGGTAGCCACCCCTTTCAGAAATGGATTTTTTTCATGGCCGTATGATTTTCCGTTTGCCTATCGCGAGTAGTGTTTTTGCACCAAATTTCATCAACGCACATCTTCCCTGGCGCCAGATTCGAATTATTTGCCGTTCCCAATATACGGGGTAGTCACCCCTTTCATAAAAGGATTTTTTTCGTGGCGTTATGATTTTCCGTTTGCCTATCTCGAGTAGTGTTTTTGCACCAAATTTCATCAACGCACATCTTCCCTGGCGCCAGATTCGAATTATTTGCCGTTCCCAATATAGGGGGTAGTCACCCCTTTCAGGAATGGATTTTTTTCGTGGCCGAACGATTTTCCGTTTGCCTATCTCGAGTAGTGTTTTTGCACCAAATTTCATCAACGCACATCTTCCCTGGCGCCAGATTCGAATTATTTGCCGTTCCCAATATAGAGGGTAGTCACCCCTTTCAGAAATGGATTTTTTTCTTGGCCGTATGATTTTCCGTTTGCCTATCTCCAGAAGTATTTTTGCACCAAATTCCATCAACGCACCCTGGCGGCATATTTGAATTATTTGCCGTTCCCAATATAGAGGGTAGTCACCCCTTTCAGAAATGGATTTTTTTCTTGGCCGTATGATTTTCCGTTTGCCTATCTCCAGAAGTATTTTTCCACCAAATTCCATCAACGCACATCTTCCCTGGCGGCATATTTGAATTATTTGCCGTTCCCAATATAAGGGGTAGCCGCCCCTTTCAGAAATGGATTTTTTTCGTGGCCGTGTGATTTTCCGTTTGCCTATCTCCAGAAGTATTTTTGTACCAAATTCTATCAACGCACATCTTCCCTGGCTCCAGATTCGAATTATTTGCCGTTCCCAATATACGGGGTAGTCACCCCTTTCATAAAAGGATTTTTTTCGTGGCCGAACGATTTTCCGTTTGCCTATTTCGAGTAGTGTTTTTGCACCAAATTTCATCAACGCACATCTTCCCTGGCGCCAGATTCGAATTATTTGCCGTTCCCAATATACGGGGTAGTCACCCCTTTCATAAAAGGATTTTTTTCGTGGCGTTATGATTTTCCGTTTGCCTATCTCGAGTAGTGTTTTTGCACCAAATTTCATCAACGCACATCTTCCCTGGCGCCAGATTCGAATTATTTGCCGTTCCCAATATAGGGGGTAGTCACCCCTTTCAGGAATGGATTTTTTTCGTGGCCGAACGATTTTCCGTTTGCCTATCTCGAGTAGTGTTTTTGCACCAAATTTCATCAACGCACATCTTCCCTGGCGCCAGATTCGAATTATTTGCCGTTCCCAATATAGAGGGTAGTCACCCCTTTCAGATATGGATTTTTTTCTTGGCCGTATGATTTTCCGTTTGCCTATCTCCAGAAGTATTTTTGCACCAAATTCCATCAACGCACATCTTCCCTGGCGGCATATTTGAATTATTTGCCGTTCCCAATATAAGGGGTAGCCACCCCTTTCAGAAATGGATTTTTTTCGTGGCCGTATGATTTTCCGTTTGCCTATCTCGAGTAGTGTTTTTGCACCAAATTTCATCAACGCACATCTTCCCTGGCGCCAGATTCGAATTATTTGCCGTTCCCAATATACGGGGTAGTCACCCCTTTCATAAAAGGATTTTTTTCGTGGCGTTATGATTTTCCGTTTGCCTATCTCGAGTAGTGTTTTTGCACCAAATTTCATCAACGCGCATCTTCCCTGGCGCCAGATTCGAATTATTTGCCGTTCCCAATATAGGGGGTAGTCACCCCTTTCAGGAATGGATTTTTTTCGTGGCCGAACGATTTTCCGTTTGCCTATCTCGAGTAGTGTTTTTGCACCAAATTTCATCAACGCACATCTTCCCTGGCGCCAGATTCGAATTATTTGCCGTTCCCAATATAGAGGGTAGTCACCCCTTTCAGAAATGGATTTTTTTCTTGGCCGTATGATTTTCCGTTTGCCTATCTCCAGAAGTATTTTTGCACCAAATTCCATCAACGCACATCTTCCCTGGCGGCATATTTGAATTATTTGCCGTTCCCAATATAAGGGGTAGCCACCCCTTTCAGAAATGGATTTTTTTCGTGGCCGTATGATTTTCCGTTTGCCTATCTCGTGTAGTGTTTTTGCACCAAATTTCATCAACGCACATCTTCCCTGGCGCCAGATTCGAATTATTTGCCGTTCCCAATATACGGGGTAGTCACCCCTTTCATAAAAGGATTTTTTTCGTGGCGTTATGATTTTCCGTTTGCCTATCTCGAGTAGTGTTTTTGCACCAAATTTCATCAACGCACATCTTCCCTGGCGCCAGATTCGAATTATTTGCCGTTCTCAATATAGGGGGTAGTCACCCCTTTCAGGAATGGATTTTTTTCGTGGCCGAACGATTTTCCGTTTGCCTATCTCGAGTAGTGTTTTTGCACCAAATTTCATCAACGCACATCTTCCCTGGCGCCAGATTCGAATTATTTGCCGTTCCCAATATAGAGGGTAGTCACCCCTTTCAGAAATGGATTTTTTTCTTGGCCGTATGATTTTCCGTTTGCCTATCTCCAGAAGTATTTTTCCACCAAATTCCATCAACGCACATCTTCCCTGGCGGCATATTTCAATTATTTGCCGTTCCCAATATAAGGGGTAGTCACCCCTTTCAGAAATGGATTTTTTTCGTGGCCGTATGATTTTACGTTTGCCTATCTCGAGTAGTGTTTTTGCAGCAAATTTCATCAACGCACATCTTCCCTGGCGGCATATTCGAATTATTTGCCGTTCCCAATATAAGGGGTAGCCACCCCTTTCAAAAATGGATTTTTTTTCGTGGCCGTATGATTTTCCGTTTGCCTATCTCGAGTAGTGTTTTTGCACCAAATTTCATCAACGCACATCTTCCCTGGCGCCAGATTCGAATTATTTGCCGTTCCCAATATAGAGGGTAGTGACCCCTTTCAGAAATGGATTTTTTTTCTTGGCCGTATGATTTTCCGTTTGCCTATCTCCAGAAGTATTTTTGTACCAAATTCTATCAACGCACATCTTCCCTGGCTCCAGATTCGAATTATTTGCCGTTCCCAATATACGGGGTAGCCACCCCTTTCATAAAAGGATTTTTTCGTGGCGTTATCATTTTCCGTTTGCCTATCTCGAGTAGTGTTTTTGCAGCAAATTTCATCAACGCACATCTTCCCTGGCGGCATATTCGAATTATTTGCCGTTCCCAATATAAGGGGTAGCCACCCCTTTCAAAAATGGATTTTTTTTCGTGGCCGTATGATTTTCCGTTTGCCTATCTCGAGTAGTGTTTTTGCACCAAATTTCATCAACGCACATCTTCCCTGGCGCCAGATTCGAATTATTTGCCGTTCCCAATATAGAGGGTAGTGACCCCTTTCAGAAATGGATTTTTTTTCTTGGCCGTATGATTTTCCGTTTGCCTATCTCCAGAAGTATTTTTGTACCAAATTCTATCAACGCACATCTTCCCTGGCTCCAGATTCGAATTATTTGCCGTTCCCAATATACGGGGTAGTCACCCCTTTCATAAAAGGATTTTTTCGTGGCGTTATGATTTTCCGTTTGCCTATCTCGAGTAGTGTTTTTGCAGCAAATTTCATCAACGCACATCTTCCCTGGCGGCATATTCGAATTATTTGCCGTTCCCAATATAAGGGGTAGCCACCCCTTTCAAAAATGGATTTTTTTCGTGGCCGTATGATTTTCCGTTTGCCTATCTCCAGAAGTATTTTTGCACCAAATTCCATCAACGCACATCTTCCCTGGCGCCAGATTGGAATTATTTGCCGTTCCCAATATACGGGGTAGCCACCCCTTTCAAAAATAGATTTTTTTCGTGGTCGTATAATTTTTTGTTGTCCTGCCTTTGATGTGTTTTTCGAGGCCCGAATGTTAATTAAATCAATTAAATTTAGTTGTGTGAAAGACTCATCTGGTCCACTGTAAAATTTCGTTTCTCGATTATGAATCTGTGGCTGTCTTCAGCTACATTAGAGTTTCTTTCTTACCATAACGTAGATTTTTAACAAGTACATTTTTTTATCACCGACCCTTTCAGATACGCGTCAGTCTGTTTATTTACTTTCGTCACATTTTCTAAAACTACAACCGAATCTTATAGACTATAGGTTTTCCGTTTTCCCACAACCGACTATAGCTAAAATAATTTGTTCACTGGTAATATAATTTTCCCTTGCAGGCAAACTCGTGTAACAATTACTAATTAAGAGATCATATAGTTTTCTGTTGGCTGTGTCATCCAAGTAATTGAATAAATTGTAAAAACTTGTTTATTGTATTATTTACTCCCCAATCCCAAAAGAACAAACAAACTAAAACAAAATAGCTAAACGAACTTTGAATTTTTTTTCTTCACTGAACTATCCGAGAAAAGACAAGTGGAGCATACCACTATAAAAAACTGGCGCCTGAGCAAAGTAAAGAACAAAAGAGAGGCAACGTCCTCCACAAACTACCATCTTTCTATTTCCGTAAAAGCGTCAAAATTGTAACGAAAGAAATTACAGAACTATCAACATCTAAACGAAAAGTAATAGAGGTGCTCACGTTAGGTACAGTAGGTGCCATAGTATTTCATAAAAAATATTATTTTCGGAAAATCCCTGAATTTTACTGTTCATAATTCTTTTAGTGTCACTTATTTACCAGCTATATGTGGCAAAATAAGTCGACGTCCGATATGCTCCGTGAGATTCGAATCCTGCTTCTGTGTCCTGAGTGTAGAAAATCCCACTCGGAAAATGTGGAAAAATCAGGCCGAGAGTCAGGGAGCCTCGGCAAGGTTGGGAGAAGTCGGGCACGAAGTTCGCGGTTGTTGGTCGCGTTTTTACCAAATTTTTGCCCCATATTCATTTGGGGAAACTGGGCTAGAATAAGCGTAGCTTATTTACTAACTTCTTTACAGTAAGTCACTCAATTCGTAGTTAGAAAATTATTTTTGGATTTAATAATATTTTTTCTTGAAATCGGCATTAAAATGTCCCAAAATCGTCATTAAAAGCACAGAAATCGTACAATAATGTAGCCCATTATTGTACGATTTTTTCAATAAGTAGGAATTGGCGAGATGTAAACATCAAACGTCAGACGCCGAGAAATCGCCCGTCAAAAGTGACCAAATATTCAAAACCCGGCCGATAATGGCTCATTTAACTGTTCGTACACATTGCGAAATTGTTTCCTATAGAAGCGCAATCCTTCAGTATACATATTTTAGTAAATTTGAATATCAATAGATTTGTTGTGTAGGCTGCACAAGAAGCAGCAGTTTGGTTTTCCTGTCAGAAGGTGCCGTACGTCATTATACTTGTCCTAGGGAGAGCGATCGGTAAAGTCAAGCAACGCCGCGCGTAGTCGGTTCGTGGACGGGTGATCCCTTGTTATTATTTTCTTGCCTAATAAAACATTTTTTTCCGATTTCAAAAAAAATATAATATGTACCTCGGCACTGAAGTTCTTTTTATGACTCATGTGGTTTATTTTCCTCGGCCAGAGGCCTCAGCAACTAAACTCCAAATGAGTCATAAAAAGTTGAACTTCAGTGCCTTGGTACATAAATAACTATTATTCCAGAAACTGTAGAAATATTTAAATAATTTTCTAGTATCTAATTGCTTCAAAGGTATTTCAATGCTTCAGAGGTATTTAAATGCTTTTGAAGCATAAATGCTAAATACTTTTGATGAGTACTTGCAATGTCAAATACAAGTAGGTACCCAATTTGCAATAGTATTTAAATACTGATTTACAATAGTATTTAAATACTGAGTATTTAAATACCGCAAGTATTTAAGTACCAAAAAGTATTTGTGTTGACAAGTACTTGCCCTGCTCTATTAATATTTATATAAAAATGTATTCCAAATATTTATATTTTCAGCAATGCTTCTGACTGAAACATACTTATTAAACAATGGGTGGATGCGTCGGGATAGCGCGAAGTAGAGGTAAATTGTTTTTGCGGATTACTCCAGTTTTCGTCTACGATGAAATTCTTAAATTATTGTTAGAATATAATACACAAAAGAATTCGCATTTGTATTTGCCTGTGAAATAATTGATTGGGTTTAAATGTTTGCTGGGCGAACCTTATAACATGAGGGTCACCATAGATTAGAGAAATAATGCCTCCGCACCTTATAAACAAAAGTCGAAAACTTCAATTAAAAATTATGAAAAAATTTCCAAATCGAAACAGTCAATTGCAGTTTTCGTAGAAGCTTTATTTTGTGGCATAACACCTTTATCCACTTATGCTTTCAGTTTTAAACCTTTAAAAAATAATTTGTATTTGCCTGTGAAATAATTGCTTTATAGCCCTATTTTGCAATATCTACATTATGTTGTAGTGTTTCACAAAACAAGATTTCTTGTCTTGCTAGGCCTATTCTTGCCTTGTCTTGCAAAGCAAGACAAGAAATTAAATTCATTCTTGTCTTGCCTGAGTCTTGCTGGATAAAATCTTGTCTTGAAAATTCTTGTTCTTGCATTTTTTTGTTTAGTGACGTCATCGCAAGATCCTTGCATTATTACTTGCAAAGCTTATCGAAACAGGTTGTCGCAGGGCAGCAGAGCCGCGGGTCGAAGATTTATTTTTAATTATTGACATAAGTGATATTTTTTGTTACTATTTGTATTTCTTTTTGTATTTTAATAATAATATCGTTTTCCTGTTTTCATTCGAAATACCTCTTAATTCTAAAACTTTCCTTTATGTTAAAGTAATTGTGATATCTGGGAATTTCGATATATCGCACGTTAAGATCAATAGTGGGACAACTCAAAAAAGCCATTTCGAGTAAATCAAGTTTAAAGTTTTTCACTTTTTCTATCTTTAATATTTCCTTCCTTTGAACTTTATTCCTTTCAAAATTCAACTTTTGCGATAGTTAGAAAAATAATATACCTCTATTTATATTTCGATGCCTCATTGCCAAATTACTGAAAAATATATATTTTTGTAAATTAAAAAAAAATAGTTATCCTAGTCTTGATTTTTCAGAACCGCCAACCCTTTTGATATGTAGCCCTCCAGAAATTATTATTAAGTATGATACGTGTTTTTCATTTTTTTGTCAACATTATAAGCATGTATAAGAAATTTAATGATGTCAGTGAGTAGGTATATAGTAAAAGAAGCATATATAAAAAGGTGCGCATCAATAATACTGCTTCGATTTATTATAACTTATGACACTTTTTAATAAAACTTTGGAAAATGAAAATTACCAGAAAGTTATAGAAAATATTTTATCTATATATTTATTATTATAAGAAAAAAACGTTATAAAAAATCGTAGATAAGAAAAAATCAGTACGTCAGTCACCGTCAACTGGATAATCTGTAGCTGGTTTTTTCTTATTGTTATTGTTATTATTGTAGATGGATAGTTCTTCATAGAGTTGACGATAGGTTCCAGGAACGACTCCACTGTTTACTAAACTCACTAAAGTCATTTCAACACGGTTTTCGAGTTATTTTATTTCTCCTTGTAGTTCTTTGAGGTGTAACTTGGAGAAGATGAGTTAAGTTCCAAATATCCACTGTTTCCAGTTCCCCATCAAAAGAGGTCCGGTAGTAAAATAAAAAGGGTTTTGTTTACCATGAACGATTTTACCATGAACGATTTATTTCAGTGAACGAAAATTTTGTGTTCGAGGTATTCACATTGAAGTTGCTCTCCACGCAGTTAGCTAAGCTTTTGAAATCAAGCATGTCATTGAAGTTTACCTCTTTCACCATGTAAAATGGTTGTGAAACTTTAGAAGTTCTAATTCACAAAATGATAAGAATAAGAATAAGTTTATTGTATAGGCAGATAAGTAGAAATTACAGCGTAAGATACATAGATTAAAAATTAATTATATATCTACCTAATGCAAAGAGGTAGGCCTAAGTGGTATGTAAAACCACTTGTGTGCGTACTTCTTTACAATTATTTTATGTCAATAAAGCACCATTAAGCAATGTTGAGTGAGATATTACACTATTAAACAATGTTAAGTGAGATGTTATATTACAAATCTATAATAGTTATTTATGTACCAAGGCACTGAAGTTCAACTTTTTATGACTAATTTGGAATTTAGTTGCCGAGGCCTCTGGCCCAGGCAAATAAACCACATGACTCATAAAAAGAACTTGAGTGCCGAGGTACATATTATATATTTTTTTTAAATCGAAAAAAAAAAGTTATTAGCCAAGAAAATAATAATAAGGGATCACCCGTCCATGAACCGACTGCGCGCGGCGTTGCTTGACTTTGATGATCGCTATACCTAGGTCAGGTATAATGACGTACGGCGCCCTCGAACAGAAAAACCAAACTGCTGCTTGTTGTGCAGCCTCCGTAATAAATTGATTGATATTCAAACCTACTAAAATATGTATACTGATAGATTGCGCTGCTATAGGTAACAATTTCTCAATGTGTACGAATAGTTAAATGGGCCTTTATTGGCTGGGTTTTGAATATTTGGTCACTTTTGACGGGCGAGGGCTCCGCGTCTGACGTTTGATGTTTACATCTCGCCAAGGCCTACTTATTGAAAAAATCGTACAATAATGGATTACTTCAGTGTCGATTTCTGAGCTTTTAATGACGATTTTGGGACACTTTACTGCCGATTTCAAGAAAACATGATTATTTTCAAGCGGAGTAAGTATATGCAAAAAATAAAAGGAATAAGAAGACATGAGACATGACACATATCGGACGTGCCACACAGTGGAAAATAGGGGTATTTATTTAATAATATAATCAGGCTTAATTAGTTTTAGTTCTCCAAGATTTTTCTAAGTGAAGTTTCGTTTTCAGACATAAATTTTGTTATGTTTTTTGAATATGGACATGTTGTTAAGTTTCTTGTTTCCACTGGTAGAAGATTACATAATTTTGCGCCAAAATATCTTATAAACCTTTGGGTTGTTGTTTTTGAAAAGACGGGTACCTACTAAGACACGTTGACTAGTTTTGTTACGGGTTATTATATGGTTGTTTGCTACACGCAATTCACTATTCTTATATGTGTACATCAAACAACTTTTTATATATAGCATAATCACATCTAGAACTTGACTATCCTCGTACACAGGTGATGTTGCTTTTTCGCAGCATAATTTTTATTATCGACTTCTGAGATACTCTAAGGCTTTCTAAATTTGAAGAAAATGCACTGCCCCATATAGATATTCCATATCTAAGTATCAATTCCGCCAGTGAAAAGTATATTATTCTTAGTGTGTTAAGAGGGAAAATTTCTCTAATATGGTAGAATTTCCATATTAATTTATTAAAAATCTGATTTTATAATCGGAAAAATTAAAAAAGAATAATAATAATAAGTTATAAACTTTGGCGTATAGAACATTGAATTAAATATAAATATATATTCGACCATTTTTACTACATCCCAAATATTTTTACAATTTTTATGTTTTCAAACTTTTTTCAAAAGGTACGGTTTTTTACCTTACTAATGGGCAGCTTGAAAGGTCAATCTAAACTTTGCAGAGCCTTTAGCCACTTACAAAATAGCCAAATAATACAGATTGAAACAATTTCTGTCGCAACTTTGGGCCATTTCGATGCCATTATTAAAGAAAAAAATGAATATAAAACATCACAAATAAATTTGTGCACATCGGAACGCTAACGCAAGTATCGGCACTCAAATGTTGGTTTTCTTTTTGATATTAACAATTCATAGTTAAAAACAAAACTCAATTTAGTCAATAATGTTTAATGCTCTACTAGAATATAGTGTAATAGTAGGATTTAATAAATATTATTATATTTTTATTGAAAAGCTCCTCATAAGTAATGGCACTCAAATGTTGGCTTTCTTTTTGATTTTAACAATTTGTAATTAAGGACAAAACTCAATTTAGTCAATAATATTTCTATAAGGATGTAAGATGTGGCCGTAAGACAGAAGGGCATAACTCGATTTTTGACGAAAATGAGTTATTGGTATATATCCCAGATGGCAAAGCATGTAACTGTGACATCATTTTTAGGGAATTATTAGGTAACAGCTGTTATATAGCCCGGGGATGTAATGGGGCTATCGCGACAATATAACAGCGCGTCTCATCTTTGAATGATACTATTAATATGTAACCAAGACATCACATTGTTCTTAAATTGCAGATTAATACATCCCTGGAATAGGACTATGATATCCCCATATACAGATTGCAGAGTTGTTTCTGTGATATCACGTGGATATTGTCATGTTGTTGTTCCGTTTAGGCTGCTGGCAAACTAGCTCCAGCTAGGAATGGGAGAACTTGGAACAAAGTAAATACTCTTGTGTGTTACACTTTCTAGTTTATTGAGATTATTTACAAGTTTTATCGAGGACTATGTGGACTATTCAAGGAAGCCCCACGTTCTGTTCTGTCTAAAGTTGTCAAGGTCGAATCTATGTCACAATACATCAAAAAGTCTACAAATGATGGTGTGTTCAGATTACTGAGATCACAAATTAAATTTGTGTGTTCTGTTGAACCTTAGAACTAAACATATACATAACACGCTTTTTCTTAATGAAATTAACAAAAGTATATATTTATTACAAGTTAGATATTATCATTACCTGAACTGTCCGAATCAAATGATGTTTTAAAATCCTTTAAATAGGCAGGTTTTTTCGAAACTCGTTTGGGTAATGTGTCGGGGTAACTTACATTACTATTATTGGGATCAAAACTTAAATTAGTGTCACTATCGGGGTTGTCATTATTGATACTATGAGGGTTATCACGATCAGTTTGGATGTTATTATCAGCTTGGATATAATTTGAACTATCACTGTCAAATGAGTCTTGGAAAGCTTGCGGAATTATATTATCATCAACCAAATCATTTACGCTATTACTTTCACTAATGCCAGAGTCCAAACAGCTGCTAACATCAAAACCGTCAATGGCAAAATCATATATTCTGTTTATTGATAACAGGAGAAAATGCTAAATTTGTTTTTTTGATAAACTTTCTATTTCTACGGAATTCTTTTCCAAATAAATCAGTTAACATATATGATCTATCATCACACACACTCTTTACCTTACCCTTTTCCCATTTTCCCTCTTTTTGAAATAAGATATTTTGATTTATATTTAGCTTTTATAAATCTTTTGCAGATTGATCATAAAAATATTTTTCAGTAGCTTGTTTTTGTTCGAGTTTATTTTGAATTTCGGCAGGATTTATGTATTGAGGTCGAAGTGTATTTAATGAAACAGGTATTTTTGTTTTTAAGGTTCTACCTAAAAACATTTCTGATGGAGAGTAAGACATTGCAGGTAATGGAGTTGAACGATATTCCATTAATAGCTCATCAAGTTCTTTTACATTTGCTGATTCTTAAGCATATTTTTAACTATTCCCACTGAGCGTTCAGCCAATCCATTCGACTGGTGGTGATGTGGACTACTATAAACCAACTCAAAGTTCCATTCTTCGGCAAATTTCTTAAACTTTTGAGAGTTATATGGCAGATTATGAGAATAACAAATATCAGGGATACCAAAACGTGAAAATATTTGTTTACAAAATATAATTACATCATCGGCTGTTTTAGTACGTGTTTCAGTTACTTCTATCCAATTTGAATATTGGTCAACTACTAGAAGATAGTTTTTACCATTAAATTCAAAAAAATCTGAAAAAATGAATTGCCATGGTCTAGAAGGTATTGGGTGGCTTATAAGTGTCTCTTTTTGATTTGATGTCTGGTTTAATTGACATTGTTCACACTTTGAAATGAAATCCTCTATGTCAAAATTTAGATGTGGCCAATAAAACAATTTTCTAGCTCGTAATTTGGTTTTTTGTATGCCAAAATGCGGCTTATGCACTAAGGCTAGCATTTCTTGTCTTAAGACTGGAGGTACGATTATTTTATTATCCAAAAATAACAAATCATTCGATATATAGATATTTTCTTTTAAAGCGTAATAAAATTTAAGTTCTTTATCAAGATTTTTTACATTTTTAGGCCATCCATTTTCACAAAAACATTTTACTTGGCTCAGAATTGTGTCTTTTTTTATAGCTTCTCTAAAAATTTCTCTCTTTTCTTCAGACATTGGAATATTATTAGAAACAGCATGAACTGCATATTTCATTTCTTGATCTTCTAGTCTTTGTCTTTTATGTAAGATCTCGATAGTAAATCTCCAATAAACATTTCTTTACCTGGAAGATAAATGATTTTAATTTCATACTTTAACAATCGTAAAAGCATTCGTTGTAGTCGATTGGTTACTTTAGTCTTTTTGAAATATTGGGATTAGTGGTTTGTGATCAGTTTGAACTGTTACAGAATGTCCATAAACAAAATAGTGAAATTTCTGGAAAGCAAAACAGATTGCGAGTAACTCTTTTTCTATCTGAGCGCAACGTTGTTCACTTTTTGTTAATGTTCTAGAAGAGAATGATGCAGGAAAACCGTTTTGTAGCAATACACAGCCTAAGCCTTCTCCTGATGCATCACATTGAATTGTGATTTCTAAATTTGGGTCAAATAACTTTAATGTTGGTGCATGACAGACTAAATATTTTAACATTTTTAATTCGTTATCATGCTCATCAGTCCAGTTGAATTTTATGTCTTTCCTTGTCAAGTTACGTAAGTTTGCTGTCATTTTTGATAGATTTGGTATAAATTTCGAAAAATACTTTACAAGACCGAGGATTCTTAAAACTTCTGATTTATTTTTGGGATCTTCAATAGCTTGTATTGCCTTGATATTATCATCATCAGGTTTAACTCCTTTTTCAGAAATGATAAGACCCATAAATTTAACTTCAGGCAGTTCATATTGAAGCTTTTCAAAATTGAACTTAACGTTATATCTTCGAGCACGTTCAAAAATTTGCAATAGAGTTTTTTCATATTCCTCGTCATTTTTTGAAGCTACAAAGTAAATATTTACTCCGTCAATATCACCAAATATTTCAGTGTTCTTTCTTTGAAAAATCTCAGGAGCGCTACATATGCCAAAAGGAAGTCTATTAAATTTATATCGTCCGAAAGGCGTATTAAAAACACAAAGATTGGAAATTTCCTCATCTAGTAATAATTGCCAGAAGCCATCTTTCATGTCTATGACTGTAAAGACAGATTTACCTGAAAGTTTACCTACTATATCGTTAATTGTTGGAATTTGGAAGTATTCTCGTTGAATGTATTTATTAAGAGGTTTTGGATCAATACAAATTCTAAGTTTTTTATTAGGTTTTTCTACCACCATAAGACTATTTACCCATTGAGTTGGATAATCAACTTTTTCAATAACTTTTAGGGATGATAACTGATCTAAAGTTTCCTTTAACGGTTCATGTAGGGAAAGAGGAATTTTTCTTTGACACTGTATGACAGGTTTAGCATTTTCTGTAAGTTTAATATTACATAATCCTGGGATATTTCCTAACCCTTCAAAAATATCTTTAAATTTTGTATAAATTTCATTTTTATCTTTTGACACACATGCAGAATTTACTCTCATAATTAAATTTAAATATAGGCAGTCATCTAGTCCTAACAAAGGTTCTACATCTAAATCAACTACACAAAAGTTAATATTATAAAACTTGTCATTACAACGACATTTTAAAGTTACCTCACCTATTTGTTTGATTTTGAAATTTTCATAAGAAACTACAGTGATTCTAGTATTATTTAGGGGTATTTTGACAAAAAATTGGTCGAGAATTTCTTTGGGCAAAATACTGCTGTCTGAGCCAGAATCAAGTTTAAATTTAACAACATTGCCTTCGACAGAAATATTTTGGTACCATGTTACCTTTTTGCTCATTGGTCTACCACATGAATTAACATAATATAAGATCTCCTCTTCACCGTCTAAGTAGAGATTGTCTCTATCCAGCTCGTGTGTTTCTTGTTGTACACTCCTCACGTTTCTTGAAGATTTTTCTAGGCTTGATTGGTCTTCTTGCTTCTTATTAGCATTTGGCTGTGTCTTCGTCTGGTTTTCTTTCCTATCTCCCCTCATCTGTGTTTCTTCTTGGTCTTCTTTTTTCTTCACACTGGGCTGCATTTTTGTTGGACCATCTTTCCCATCACCTGGCTCCATCGAACAAGCTCGTGCAAAATGGCCTTGCTTTTGACAAATCGCACATGTCTTCCTATAAGCAGGACATTTTCCTCGGTAGTGTTCGAAAAGACAGTACTTGCATTTTATTTTACTCGATGTATTTCTTACTGCGTTGATTTCTTTTTCTGGGTTTAAAACTTTCCTGTGTTCTTTGCTTACTTCTATAGTCTTGCAATATTCTATAGTCTTATTCACTGACAGATCTTTTTCTAGAATTAATCTTAACTGACTTTCTTTATCGTTTATTCCGACAATCAATATCTCTAATCATTCGGTCTCCATATGACTTTTGCATTGGTCATTACTACAAGTAAAATCACAAAGTATAGCTTGCTTCTTCAATTCAGTAACATATTGATCTATGGTTTGGTCGATTCCTTGGCACATATTATTAAACTTAAAAGTTTCCAACGGTACTACCTTCTTTGGCAAAAAATGGTCATCAAATTCCTTCAGAACGTATCTTTCTTGTCATCTTGGGTGGTATTAAAGACTTTTATACCTTCATCACCAATACACGACAGTAATATAGCTATCTTCACTTTTTCGTTCTCTTTAATCTTGTCTGTGGCAGTCAAATATATTTCAAATTTCTGTTTCCAGAGTAGCCAGTCTTCATTGGAAGCATCAAATTGTGTTGGAGGTTTGAAATCCATTTTCAAAGTGGTCGTTAAATTCCAGGGTTCACTGACCTTATTGAAATTTTCTAGCGGTTTTCACCTGACACCATGTCATGTTGTTGTTCCGTTTAGGCTGCTGGCAAACTAGCTCCAGCTAGGAAAGGGAGAACTTGGAACAAAGTAAACACTCTTGTGTGTTACACTTTCTAGTTTATTGAGATTCTTTACAAGTTTTATCGAGGACTATGTGGACTATTCAAGGAAGCCTCACGTTCTGTTCTGTCTAAAGTTGTCAAGGTCGAATCTATGTCACAATCACATACCTATATAATACATATACCGATTTTTAACCGTCTGTGCACGCTAGTGCGCGGGTCATAGTAAAGGATGCATGATGCCGCCATTTGTACCCTTATATTGACATTTATCGGAACAGCTGTTTTGTGTTTATTCGTTTTCACTGCTCGTTTTCGGTTTTCCCACAAGTTTTTGTTATCTAGGTATTTCGAAAATAGCCTGTTGCTAACCGTTTTTTAGTGACAGTGTAGTGCTTACATACAAGAAAGTGTTTTGCTGTGATTATTACGACTAGACGAGAACAATGGCTTGCTTTGTGAAGCATTGTAAAAATCTCAAAAGACTGGTGCCTCCTGAAAGTTCTATTAAATTTTACAGGTAAGTTATTACTTCTGTACAAAGTAATATTTAGGTACTTAGGTATTTTTGCTGCATTAGATTTTACAGAGTACCTATTGCGTTTTTTTTAATAAAAATAATTCTACCTTGAAGTTGTATAGTTTATACAGCTGCCTTTTTTTACGTTTTGCTTTCTTCTGTGAATAAAATATAAGACTGCGTCATTTTGTGTTATGTGAAAACAAGCTTATTAAAAAAATTAAAATATAAACCAAGCATAATACTTACATATTTATTGGAGCAATGAAATGCTTAGGCTCGGTTTCTATCTACGACCATTGTTAGTCGTTAAGGGTTTAAAGAAATATAGGTATAACGATTTAATTTTAAGCGTTTTAAAATTCCCGCCTTAAATAAGGGTACAAATGGCCGCCGTCCTTGATTGAAAAGTTACCCCGATCGGTCGTCTCTTTTGCGCCGTATATGTATTATATAGGTATGTGGTCACAATACATCAAAAAGTCTACAAATGATGGTGTGTTCAGATTACTGAGATCACAAATTAAATTTGTGTGTTCTGTTGAACCTTAGAACTAAACATATACATAACAGATATACTCAATTTACTATAGGTATATAACTGAAACATTTAAGCTCAGTTTTGATTACATCATTGAGGAAGTCTCCAGTATGTTTCAGAAATAACTCATGAAATATTGCGTTAATATCTCTGGTATATCACGCGGATATTAAGATAATATGACAGGGGCATTCTCGTGATATCACAGGTATATCACCGAAGATACATCAATAATGTTCTGGAAATACCTTGTGATATCACTGAAGAAATAGCCCAATATTATCCCTGGTTTTATAACTCGGATATACAAAAGTGACAAGGTATTTACCTATTTGAAATATCACATGAATATTCTGGTGATACATATATATTATATGTATATAAATCTTAAGATATTCTAAAAATATCTTTCGGAAACTTCCATTATTATTTAATACAAAACAATTTTTTATCGACGATATATTTTATACATATATGATAGGTAGGTCATTATATCCATTCAGGTCTGTGGGTAGGTAAGTACCTAGGTACTATACCTAGGTACTATATTATATGTAATATTGAGTCATAATGGGCTATATCACAAGGTCAATGTAACCGAAATATATAACACAGATATCACACTGTACACCCAGGATAAAATTATTATTGTCAAAATATGTACCAGGAATGTTCCTGGGATATTGTAAATTTAAAATAAACCTAGGTAATCTATAATCCTGTAAAAAAAACGTATTATAACAAAATTTTGTGATTTAATTATGACAAAAAATAGTGTTTGTCACACGTACCTAGATAAAGTTTTTCAGGACTCATCTGATATTCCGAATTCGGCTAACGCCTCGTTCGGAAACAGCAATGATATTCGTCCTGAAAAACTTCATTTTAGGTACTTGTAACAAAAATAACTATTTTAACTAGAAACAGTTGATAAATAGTTGTTACACCTTCTATGTTATAGCACTTCCGAAATTCCGAATTCTAAAATTGCGCCTAAGCTGTAAAATTATTGATAGATTATACAGTGCTATTCATAAAGTTTGCACCAAATGGGAAATATTTGTATTATTCTATTTTTTTCAACTAATTTTGGGATATGTTGGTGCACAGCCCATGCCTGTCAAATTTGACATTTAAAATAAAAAATTGGGAAAAATCAAGTTTGCCTTGAAAATATCGGAAATACCTAGTTATTAAGAAAATGTGTTTGTATTGCATTATTGTGCCCCTATGCAAATTTTCAGAAGGATATCACGATGTTCGTTGAAGCAACTTGCAGTGAAGTGAACACTCCTAGTTGGGAAGTAACATCTGAAATTACTTCATTGGCTTCTACCACAGACAACTTATTGGAGGTCAATTGCACTCCTCTTCAGTCGCCTATAATAGAAACATTATCATCGATTTCAGCTGCAGGCGAGGCTGAAGATTGTCCTCAATTGCCTCCCCAAGATGATACTGTGTTTCATCCTGTCAAGTCAGTGTCTACCTCATTAAAATAGGATTTACAAAAATGGGCTGTAAAATCTAATACCAGTAGACAGCATTTACATTCATTGTTGAGGATTCTCATCAGTCATGGGCACAAAGATCTTCCGACAGATGCTCGTACCCTCCGATCAATATTTGATCGGAGCTCGTACCCTTATGGGTACTTCCCACGGAGTGACAGGAATTATACAAGTTCATCCAGGATTATACTACCATTTTGGTGTCGTGGAAACCACAACAAGATCCATTAGAGCTAATTTTAAGGAGAGTGATATTCCAAAAAACATTTTGTCTTCAAAGTACCTACCTATTATGGATTGTCAACGAATATTTTATTTAATTCAATTTTTTCCTATTTTTACATAAGAAAATATGCATAATAATAATTATTCTAATAAATTGGAGGGTGGAAAGATATCTGGAATGGTCATAGAAATAGAAGAATATGTACCTATGTATAATACGATACTTGTTTTAAATAACTATATGTATATTTTGAATTATGCAAGAATAATATTATGTAGTTATTTTGTATAAGCATATACATATAAGTGAAAACGTCTACATGTTGAGCTTGAGGTACGCACATTTTAAATAATATAAGTTGCTTAAACCTATATTGAAGGACTTTTTAGTGCACGCTGCTTTCTGGAAGCTCTACAAATCTATATACAATGGCATGTGCAGTCGTAAAATTTTTGGAGGAGGACAGTTACCAAGAAGTTCCTTCAACTTGGCTAGAAGGAAATAACAAATGTTGGTATCCGGTTGGGGGTAATCCGACCCAGTTTATTTCAAAGAAGTTTGTTCCCGACAAAGAAAGTAACTAGGGCTGTTCGATCTCTGAATTTCAGTATACTGAAAAAATATCGATAAAATCGATAAAATCGATATAATCGATCTTATCGATATAATCGATCTTATCGATAAAATCGATCTTACTGATAAAATCGATCTTATCGATATAATCTATCTATCTATCTA
Organism: Pseudeuparius sepicola; assembly: GCA_963920635.1. Taxonomy (NCBI): domain Eukaryota; kingdom Metazoa; phylum Arthropoda; class Insecta; order Coleoptera; family Anthribidae; genus Pseudeuparius; species Pseudeuparius sepicola. Next base: position 30,284,312 of record OY987305.1, read on the forward strand.
TCTATCTATCTATCTATCTATCTATCTATCTATCTATCTATCTATCTATCTATCTATCTATCTATCTATCTATCTATCTATCTATCTATCTATCTATCTATCTATCTATCTATCTATCTATCTATCTATCTATCTATCTATCTATCTATCTATCTATCTATCTATCTATCTATCTATCTATCTATCTATCTATCTATCTATCTATCTATCTATCTATCTATCTATCTATCTATCTATCTATCTATCTATCTATCTATCTATCTATCTATCTATCTATCTATCTATCTATCTATCTATCTATCTATCTATCTATCTATCTATCTATCTATCTATCTATCTATCTATCTATCTATCTATCTATCTATCTATCTATCTATCTATCTATCTATCTATCTATCTATCTATCTATCTATCTATCTATCTATCTATCTATCTATCTATCTATCTATCTATCTATCTATCTATCTATCTATCTATCTATCTATCTATCTATCTATCTATCTATCTATCTATCTATCTATCTATCTATCTATCTATCTATCTATCTATCTATCTATCTATCTATCTATCTATCTATCTATCTATCTATCTATCTATCTATCTATCTATCTATCTATCTATCTTGTGCAGGGGGTGGCCGCCTTAGATCGGCCCGGCACGCAGGCCACAGCAGACACCATATACATCCTCTGTGCTCAGCTTAGCTGAGCCGAAGGACTCAAATCTGACCCTGTCAAGTGCAGGGCACTCGGTGACCAAGTGGTACGGGGTCTCCTCATCCTCTTGACACCATCTGCACTCAGGCTATCCTTCTACTCCTATAAGGTGCAGGTGGCGAGCCAGGCAGCAGTGTCCGGTGAGGACCCTTACCACTCCCCTTAACTCTGACCTTGGCAGACGCAGCAGCTCCCTAGACAGGGCGGTCGACGGCCCACGAATCAAGAGCCTAGTCTGCCTCATCCCCGGAGCCCTGCGCCACTCCTCAACGAACCTGCCATGCAGCCATTCGTGCGAAATCCCCAGTATTGGTTCTGGCTCCACTGGTCTTCCCATGGATCCTTCTCTAGCCAATAGGTCCGCAGTCTCGTTCCCCGCTATGCCCGCATGACCAGGCACCCACGACAGAACAACCCTGTTCCCTTCGGCCACCAGCCTGAGCAAACTCGATCTACAGTCCTCCACCAATGGGGACCAGGTACGGTTTGCTCTCGGCGCCTGTAAAGCCGCTTTATTGTCAGAGCAGAAGGTCAGCTTCCGGCCCTTAAATCGATATAATCAATCTTATCGATAAAATCGATATTATCGATCTTACTGATAAAATCGATCTTATCGATAAAATCGATTTTATCGATAAAATCGATCTTATTGATAAAATCGATCTTATCGATATAATTGATCTGCTGAATGCAGTGTGGACGCTGGACGGACAAACCCGCGCCAAAGTTTACAGAATAAAATATTTTATTCTGTAAACTTTGCCTGCGCGGCGATGCCGAACTGCAAATCCGATCGGCACGTGTCGGCCTCAGTCGGGCTCTGGACGCGCATATAAAAAAAAGGCTGATCGGCCTGCTGCGGGCGCGGTCTGGACGCAATGGGTGCAGCAATTTCCGTTATTTTTGCAAACAATTTGAAAAGATAGATATAATCGGAAAGATCGATAAAATCGAAAGATCGATAAAATCGATAAAATTGAAAGATCGATAAAATCGAAAAGATCGATAAAATCGAAAAGATCGATAAAATCGAAAAGATCAATAAAATCGAAAAGATCGATATTTCGATTTATCGAAATTGAATATCAAGTATCGATAAAATCGATAGTATCGATACTTTCGATTTTATCGATATTTTGTCTCAGGTCTAAAAGTGACAAATGGAATATCTATGATATTGAAATAATAAAAATGTAAGGTAAGTTTGTTAAGGGTCGAGTAAGCAACATTAGTGTCGCCATAATAAAGGAAACCTAAATAGTAATGCATAACCAGTGACAAATAACTATTTTTGTAATAAAAACTATTTCATTAGTATTGTTATTGTTTTAGATGATTACGAGAAAGCACGGAAAAAAGCAGGAGGAGATTCTTCGTCCTCGGAGGTGGAGAAGGGTCGGGGATATAGAAAGAAAAAAAGTACATTTGCAAGAAAACATTCGTCCGATAGTACTGAAAGTAACAGTGAAATAGGTGAAAATTTTATTCTAGTTTGGTATTATAACAGGTTCATTTTTTCTGGTGTATTTAGTTATCTGGTTTAGTAAAGTACAGGTACTTGCACTAATAAATGTGCCAACGCTGTTTTACAATTTTTTTAATTACATCAATTTCTCTATTTGTAAATTCCTGGACAAAATTAACCCACCACTCATATTTTTCTTGATATTTTTTATATTTTTATATTTTTCGGCCATGGACCTTGTTTGACAGTGACATTTAAGCTAACTAAAGTATCACATAACCTTGTTTTGACAGTAATTCGTATTAAACCTCGTTTGTAATTGTTCTTATCACATGCATGTTGGGAAGTTGCGAGTAAATCAAGTAAGGAAAATGAACTGCCAAAGAAATATGTTTCGAAAATATTAAAAGATATCTTTGAATTCAACTTTTAACATTTAACACATGTTCATACGAAGTTTTCCTGATAAAATCTTCTCGGCAACCACCTCTTAAAACATCTACTTGTTTATTTGAAATATCTTCCCTATATAAAATTATATAAGTTGCATTCAATAATTCTGTTTTGAAATCATTCTAGAAAAATTTAAGAAATTAGAGAACCTCATAGCACAGTTGCAATTAACTATGACAGGTCTATTGGAAAAAATAAACGCAATCGAAGGAACAACCCAATCACAAAAACCACCTAACTTCGGACACGTTAGAGAATACCTTCCAGTAGAAGAAGAAAAATTACAAGAGATGGAAGACAGATTAAAAAACAATGAAGAGTTAGTAGAGCTAATGGTAAGCTTTAAGAAGTTCTAAGTAACTATACTACCAACCACCAACCTATAAAATGTGCCTGGTGTCTTTTCGGGAAAACCATTCAGCGTTTTTTTATTTAAAATTTGATAAACAGTGATAATCACCCAAAACACCCATGTGGAAAATTTGAAAAAAAAAGGGAGTTCCATTCTACAAAGTGCCACAGTTGAGCAAGATACGATTTTTAAAGGCATTTGGCGAGTCTAGTGTGCTATGGAATTGCATCGAAACAGTTGAATGTTCAACAGGACCACTCACAGTGTTGATGTGCAAAGATCCAATAAAAAATATACAAGGTGTTCTCTGTGCCAACTCAAAATTCTGAATTTTTTTGAAAATTCATATGGGTTAAAAATTGTGGATGTCAAAACCACCCCAGACACTATAAACGAAGTAACTCTATAAAAATACAGAAGCTTGCCAGTCAGTCCATATGAGTTAAATTATTTTTTATTTGTTGGTTGGCATTTGCAAAAAAATACCTACCTTTCGTTTATTAATATTTTTTTCAATAATTCTAGAGCACTAGACCCATATAAAGTTTCATAAAAAAATCAGCATTTTGAGATGGCCCAAAGAAAAGTACCCGTTATATTTTTCTATCGAATCTCACACACTTCGAATAATCTTGTAGACCATTCAACTCTTTTGATGCCTATTATGCTTAACTTTGACACTCTGCAGAAAGAAAATCCCTGTATATTTTTTGTTCAAATTTGGTACATGGACGTTTTGGGGTGTCTTGATTAACACCATGGTCTCACATTTTAACTAAAAAAATCGCAACATGGTGTTCGTCAAAATCGGGGGTATAAAAAAGCATCTCCAAAAATAGTATATGGATTTGTATAGCTTTAAAAGTAGTATGTCACAGTCGAATAATAAATTTATTCAATTTGTAAAAAGCCTATACCATATTGAATTTCAAGATGCAGTGCATATAAACACTGAAACATGCTGCTATTGACTTGTAGGTTTGAGAGAGTGAGACTTGCAAAACGAGAAGCTAATATCAACTCTGGCTGCTAGCCGGTGACGTGTATATACCAGTGTTTATATGCAGTGGCGGATTACCCTATAGGCAGAGTAGGCTACAGCCTAGGGGCCCAAGGCTTTAGGGGGTCCGTTCTTATTTCGATGTTTCGATCGGAATTCGAAATTGGAAAAGGTTTTACATTTTGCAATTGCAAATTTCAGACAAAGAAAACGTCACTCCTTATTTTTTCATCTAGGCTGTTAGGTACTCTATTTAGTCCAGTCACCAGTCACGAGCATATCGCATGTTATATCGCCATCTAAAATAAATGTTTTTTTTTCAAAAAGGCATTAATACTAATACCACTGATACTGATTCTGAATGTCAAAATGCGTGTGAATTATCGACAAGTTGAAGATAAGTTGATGTTTTTCTGCTGAAATTAGAAAAATTAAGCTTAGGTGATTTGCTTGCTTCCTGTTTTTGGTTTTTGTTCTCTATACTAAAATCGAGCAACTCTTACGCCTGACGTAAACAAGAGCACGTGCGTTGAGATATTCGCCAGGGCCGCACTGAGGCACGACCTTTATTTAATTTTACTTTTACAATTGTTTACATCAAAATATTTCGGAAAAAAGTTTTTGGCTTAATTAAAATGGTTCAAAACATTGATAAAATTATTTGTGGCAGTGTCTAGATAGCTGAAAACAACAAGATAAAACCGCATAACTACACTTTTGCGATCGCGTTCGTCCCTGTGGCCGAGTCAGGTGAAATCTTATAGCCTACCGACCAATCGCGGAACGTCATTGAACAATTGGTTTTATTTACGCCAGGCTTAAGGATTGTTCGATTTTAGTATAGGTATCTGCATTTTGGTTTTTGTTTTTGTTTTAGCTTTTTTAGTTTTTTTTCGCTCTTTAGGTCTCGCTTTAGGTAGATACATAATGCCCGATATTATTTTTTCCTTTCTTTTAGAAGTATTTGTTGAGAACAAAAACCCGAATCCTTAATAATATAGAAACAAAAAAAATGTGGCAAGCTTTGCAAGTATAAAAGAAAAGCCAGAAAAAAATGATTTAATTAATAATAAGTACCTATGTATCTACTCTGTTAGTACATAAAGTTAAATGTTAAATTAATATTTTTTAAATATGTCCTTTTATAAAATAAATAAGATTGTTGATAAAAAACTATCGGCACTTAAAATTTTACCTAAATTTTACCTAATTTTTTTTATTACGACGGGTCAAGGGGTCCTTAAATAAATTTAGCCTAGGGCCCAACATGGCTCTAATCCGCCCCTGTTTATATGCTCTCTACCTTGAAATTAAATGGAGATATACCAGTTTTTTCTAAATAACTTGACATAAAGTAAAACGATTTGAAAAAGCTGTCGACGAATAATAATTATTGGTATAAATGTAACAATGTGCATATCATTTTTTGAGTTAAATCTTCGGATAGTGATACTTTTAATTTTCACCCACTCCACTTCGGTCAATGGCATAAAATGCGATGATGAATATTAAGAGACACTTCATTCACCAGGGTACCCCGATGAGAGTTTCTATGTTTTAGAGATCCCTGAACCAGCAGATGCAACTGTGCTTGTACAGGGTGGCCCATCCAAGCGGAAAAAGTGTGTTACGAGGAGACAGGTTAACATAAAATCACCATTCAAAAAATGAGTTTGTAGTAAAAATTAAGGGGAATTCGATGATGTACCTGAATTTTGTCGGTAAAAAAGTTATCGCGAAAAAAACATTTTTTGCAAAATAAAAAAATACCAACGCAACCATTAGAGAACCTTTAAGTAGTACCTATTCCGGAATATTTATTTTTTTGAAATAACTTCTGGTTATAGCAGAAACGAAAGTGATTTTCTCTATTTTACAACTTACACATTTCATTTAACCATTATATAGGATTTCTTTTTTAATTCTGAATCCAACGATATATAATTTGACCTATTCTTCTCCAACCGTTTCCGAAATATTTATCAGAGAAGCTCCATCAACTAGATACACGGTCTCATGGTCATTGTTTGATGTTCGATCCGAGTAGGCTACACAATAAAACCAAATTTATGACAAATCAAGCAGCCATGATAATAAAACTAACAATCAAGTAAATTCAATATATCTATTTACCTGTCAGATTCCTATTATAATGGTTAAATGAAATGTGTAAATTGTAAAATATAGAAAATCACTTTCATTTCTGCTATAACCGGAAGTTATTTAAAAAACTGAATATTCAGGAATACTACTTAAAGGTTCTCTAATGGTCGTGTATGTAAAAAATTATTTTTTTTATTTTGCAAAAAAAAAGTTTTTTCACGATAAGTTGTTTAACGAACCCCATATACAAAATCCGAGTACATTCTCGATTCCCCTTAATTTTTACTACAATCTCATTTTTTGAATGACAGTTTTATGTCAACCTGTCTCCGCGTAACACAATTTTCTGCTTGGATGGGTCACGCTGTACAACAGTAATACAGCTGCTGTATTTGAAAAAGAAGGATCCTGCACATTTCGTTTTACAAATGCCCCAATAAGTATAGCTTTTTATAAAATGACTGAAATTTTCAGTCAACTTTAAAAAACGACGGCTATCTCAAATCATTTACAACATGCACATTCTTTTTGTAAAACTAGCATAGTATCTATTCGCAGTCAACATATGCAATGTAAGCTCCTTATATAAAACTTTTTTGTAGAAACGATTCTATGGTTCTATCGGGGGCAATTGCCTAAAAGAAAAAATAATACGAATTTTGAAAAAATCATTCAGCAATGGCTACAGTGTGTCCCACTTAAGGGTAAGCCACCCCTCTAAAATGTTAATTTGTGCGCCGATTTTGAAAAACTTTTTTTGTCAAATAGCTCTCTGAAAATGGCATTCGACGCACTATTCAATTTTTTTGAGAACCGAACACAGGACCAACTGTGATTAGTTTTAAGGGTCCAAATTTGGAAAAGTCATATTAGCGATTTTTTTAGGACTAAACTGACGACGGATTCTTGTTTAGGACCACTTAAAACCTATATCTATACAAAGTTTCACCTTGTTCCCATACAGGATGTTGAAAAAATAATTTTTAAAAGTTGCAATTATTGATATCAGAAGAAACAAAATGTTATTAAGATAATTCATTCGTTACTTGATACGGCTGATATAAAGAATGTCTATTTTCTTGATAACTTATTTATTTGCAAAACATAATTATTCATATCAGAATAAACCAAGGAAACTAGTGATTTTATTTGATTAAATTAAATATTAGTTTGTTCGATTAAACCACCATTGACAGATATGCATTTCTCAATTCGCTGTCTATTGTTTTCAACCACTCGTCTGAGCTGCTCCCTAGTGATTCCGCGACAAGCTTCAATAATGCGATTACGGAGACCATCTAGCGTTTGTGGCCTCGACACATAACAAACATTGACAAGTGATTGACAATCAACAATTTTTATTTCCAGGTTTCCATGGCCTGCTCTGATCTTAGATTTTTCCAAATTGAAAAACACAATAAATGTAGATTTTATGAAACATTCTTATTCTTTTGTCCATAGCACGGGATAAAATAACGCATGAATTCTCATAGTAACATTTTGTTTTTCCTAAAAATTATTTTTTGGACATCCTGTAGTTATGTTTAAGGTCCTATACAAGACTCCGTCGTCAGTTTAGTCCTAAAAAAATCGCTAATAGCACTTTTCCAAATTTGGACCCTTAAAACTAGTCACAGTTGGCCATGTGTTCGGTTTTCAAAAAATTGAATAGTGCGTCGAATGCCATTTTCAGAGAGCTATACCTACAACAAAAAAAAGTTTTTCAAATTCTACGCACAAATGAGAATTTTAGAGGGGTGGCTTACCCTTAAGTGGGACACACTGTATATATATATATATAACACATATGTTAGGGAATGTATACTATATCCACCAGAAGGAACATACACTACACCGGCTAGTTAGTTTTTATGAGATGAGTGTAATAGCTATTATGATGATATAATCATTTTGTTCGTTTGTGAGACAGTTGGTGATGTATACTTGAAGGGAGATATTATTTTATTCCCAAAGACCCCAACAACTCAGAAGTGGGATTTATACAGATAGTGCCCAAATTCGTACGATTTTTTTTCTCTCTCTCTCTCGCCATGCCAAAAAGGAAGCGAAAAGTATCAACTTCGTCAACTAGTACCAGTTCATCAAGTAGCAGCTCCCGCTCCGCTAGTAGTGATAGAAGAAGGCGTTCTAAAAGAAAGGCAAAATATAGAAAAAGAAAGAACCGTGAGTCGAAACAAAAACAAAAGGACCTGAAGTTAATCGAGATTGGGGTAAGTACGGCTATGAACTCATTGCGTGAACGAACATCTGCCCATAATCTGATCAATTTAGTGCCCCAGTTCGATCCCAAAAGGGACAATGTACAAGATTGGCTTAAAATATTGGACGAACATGCTAATTGCTATAAGTGGGATGATAATACCATTAAATTTCAGGCGTTAAATAAACTAATAGGTACAGCAAATAGTTGGTACAAAAATTTTATAAAAACTGAAATAGCTTGGGCAAATTTCACTTGGCAAAAATGGAAACATCCTGCAATCAACTTTTACGTCACAAAAAAACCCTATGAGCTATTTATGGGCATAGCAAACCATAAGCCAGTGCCAGGAGAATCCCTTTATTCTTTCCATTTCGACCATCCGGCAAAAATTGATGAATTAAAAGTTAATTTTTCAGAAACCGATAAAGTTTCCTTGATAACGGGGGCGATAAATGATGTAACTGTTACATCGTCTGTAAAAGCAGCAAACATGAGTAAACTAAGTGTTTTGGCAAATTATTTAAAAGATAGGACATATGAAGTTCCGGGTACTAGCAAATCTACAAATTTATATGATTACAATAAAAATGCAAAATATAATAAAAATAATCTAGATAACAAGATTGTTGAACAAAAGAACAACCAACCAGGAAAAAGTAAAATGGTAACTTGTTTTTGCTGTGGATCAATGGATCATAAAAAAGCAATGTGTAGATTTAATAATTCTCAGTGTACATTTTGCGGCATAAAAGGCCATACAGAAAATATATGTAGAAAGAAAAGTCACATGTTGGGGTCTTTGGGAATAAAATAATATCTCCAGAGGTTCGTAGAACAACAACTTGTATCCCCTTCAAGTATACATCACCAACTGTCTCACAAACGAACAAAATGATTATATCATCCTAATAGCTATTACACTCATCTCATAAAAACTAACTAGCCGGTGTAGTGTATGTTCCTTCTGGTGGATATAGTATACATTCCCTAACACACATATCTTTCCAACCCTGAAGTTTAAATTGGACCATTATGTAAAATTTAAAAATCCCATTATTTGATCTAAAAAAATAGAGTACTTGACCAATTTCAATGCATATTTACCACATTTGGTGGTGTTTACAGCAAAGGCGTTTTTAAAGAAGTGCTGGAAATCTTTTTTTAAAAACTAATTTTATTTTCAAATAGTGCCACGAAATTTTGAATGTTACGCCATTTTATTCCTTATAAATTTTCATTAAGAAAAAACATTACCTAAGTACCCTATTATCAAATGTGTTATTATTAATATGTAACCAGTTGCAGAAAAATATAATACTGAATGCTGATGTTTTTGGTTTTCAGATGTCCTTTGTGAAGCTGCCACCGATTTCAATGAAAAAATATTTGAAGATACAATTTCTGAATGGTTGAGACAAGCCAAACAGCGTTACCACCGTCAACAGGAAAGAAACAAAGTTAGCAGCACAAAACAGTAAGCTGATTAATATTTTAATATGCCATATACCAAAGTATTTTGTTGCACCTAATTACAATATATCTAAAATACTGCAAATTTTGAGTACTCACTAAGCCACTCTAAAGGTGGATTTATAAACTCGACGTTTGCGTTGGCGCTCACGGTTGACTGTGACCTTCGTCGTTGCCTTCCGTAGTAAACATTTTATAAACTTTCAGTTTGCGTCCAGAAATGTCAGCTAAACAAAACACCACGTGACCGCTGAACTTAATTTTTATTGGACTACGTCGAATTGCTACGAACGGCGGGACGTGAAAGATGAAATTGGTTTATCTCGGACGGCATCCGACGCAGACGGTAACGTTCGACGACGTTTATAAACGGTTACACGTAAAATATAGGGATTGAATTTTCAACGCAAACGGCAACGGCGAGCGCCAGCGCAAACGTCGAGTTTATAAATCCACCTTAAAAAGTAATGCCAAATTTTGGCACAAGGCACCTACACCTGGTGGAATGCTTCAATTTCCCGCCGTCCGAACATCCATGGGAGGCCAGTTGCGGAGATGTGGGTAGTGATGAGTAGATACAGTTTGTTCAGCGAATGTTCGGCCCTACGTCACAACTCCCGTCCTTGTCTGGCTCGTGAATATATGACCGATTACCGTCGTATAGTCATGAGTAAGACAGGGACGGTAGTTTTGACGTAGAGCCGAACAAACTGTATATTATGTATTCTAGAGAGACCCTGTGAGAATAATCAATATCCAATAATGGAGAAAGAAGAACTGGACCTTTATCTCAGAATTTCCTTATTTAGATGTGACAATAATTTTAGATAGCTAGGTGACTCTGAAAAGGAAATCGGAAAAGTTGTCACAAATATGAGATAAGTGGAGATATTTTTGAAAGGCCCAATCACATTGCGTTGTTGGATTTGATCACATTTGTGCCGACTTTAAAAACCCGCCCATGTGTACCTAATATCTACCTACTCTATGAAAATAATTATTAAAACACTAGAAAAACCTAAAATTTGTTCCAATAAGTTTAAAACTAAATATATTATTTCTGCTCATCGTCAACGCAAAATATGACCATACATCACAAGAATGTACAGAGTGATTAAAATTTCGTGCCCAGAGCTTATGCGAAAACAAAATAAAAAAATTCTGGCTTATGGGTATTAAATAGGCCATAGGGATAGAGTCCTTGGTAAAAACAATGAAAATTAGGATGCCCGTCATTACTATATTTTTCCTGGGATATATTTTATTTGTGTATTTTTAGGAAGCCTCTGTTCTATTTACTACAATTAAATACATTTTGTCACATTTCGACTTAAGTAAAAAGATTTTAAATTATTCGAAATGTTCACATTTAACATTCTGTAACTTAAAATAAATATTGTTTAGACAATACAGGGTGTTCAAAGTGAACTATTATAATTCTTTATTACCTATAACTTTAAACTAAACAAGATATGAGAAAATGAAAAAATAGTATCGACGGACACAAGTCGAGCCAATTTAAATACATTGTTTTTACCGAAAATTCTTCCCTATCCATTTAATTACTGCCCATAAAGCAGAATATTTTTCTTTTTGTTTTCCCATAACATAAGACCAGGGCGCGAAATTTGGATCGCCCTGTATACAGGAGAGAGCTGCTGATATAACAGGTATGTATTGCACACACATATATGATATATATCTGGAAGTGGTTTCGATATATCACAATAATATGTCATGCTAAATGTACGAGCTGGTGATGTAACATAAATGAACTATCAAACATTTGATATATGTATCTGAAATATACTTATGTTATATCACAGGAACATCTCCTATGATATTATATGGCATGTAGGAGGTGTAGCCTGGGATGTCTGTGGTATATCTTTGTTACATAAGCATAGATACCTCAGATACATTCCATTGTGATGTTATCGTAACATCTCAAGAATAGCGACATGTAGCGGACATTTTGACGTCTTCGTTAGGTCCCATATAATCTCAAGGACATTTACGTTACCTCACAGAAACATCTGCTGGGATATCTATATGACATATCTGAGGTATAGTTTGGGATATCTATGACGTATCTCTGTTACATAAGCATATTATATGCCTCAGATATATATACCATCGCGATTTTAATGTATCTGTTACATATATGTATTGACCTTGTGATATCACATGTACTGTCCTAAAGAACGGAGTTGTGTCTCAGCTACATCACCGAGATAAGTTTTTGTCAACTGGGATGTGCTTAAAATATGTATTTCTATCATCTGACAAAATGTTACAACTCAATTCCTCTATTTAGTAGGTTTTTTTTTTCGAAAGGGCATAACTTATGTTTTAATTAAAACACTTCTTCCAACAAAAAGAACAAGTCTACTTATTACCCAATTTTTCCTTTTGCTAATTCAGTGACAAGGGTATAACATGACATATGTATCTAAATCGGTAGGTTTTAATCAAGACAAAAGGTGATAATTCTACTTATGACAAATAAAGATGTTAAAACTGTCCAACATAAGGGCATAAGTTGACTTATACCCTTTTGTTAGATTCAAATCACTAAAATGCTAAGCCGATTAGGTCGAGTTATTCCCTTTTGTTAAAATGAGATTCGAGATATTTCTATAAATGGGCGTATTTTTTACCAATCCGCCAGTATTGCGCGAGCCACCGTTCAAGACACTACCTTCGCTATGCAATCAACAACTTCTATAATGCGTCGTACGGATTTAATAATGCTGCGCGCTAGCAGAAAAGAAACTGGAGGAATAAAAAAATGGTAATTTTTTTGTCATTATAATATAGGCACCCTATCACCTATCACCTACCGTTATTTCTCTATTTAAAATATGTACTTTTCTTATTGGTTTTGTTTTTCTTTTCTTAGTTATAAAATATAAAAATTTTTGTCGTGCGCGCAGTGTAGTTTGCAGAAAAAAGCGAATAACTAATTGCTTTCAGTTCTCCAGCATTTGGATGATAATAATAAGGAAAATGAAGTACCCACTGTTGAAATTAAAAATGAAAAATACGAAAATGGAGCCGGTAAGTAACAATGCGCCAACTTTTAGCATTAGTTTGTTTCAAAAAATTGTGAACATAGATTATACAACGTGTAACAAAAAAAAAGGTTCATAGCTTAAGGGCTTTGACACCCTGTATCTTGGAGGAAAAGCAATTTTGGATTAGGTAAATTGAGCTAAGTCGCCCTAATTTACCCACAAGAGTACCCCATGAGCTATAAATATGATTTTTGCTTCGTTGTGCATCAATAGAGTAACCCTAATTTCAGCATCTTAGCAAGACACCTACTTATCTAAAAAATTAAAATTTCCCCTGAAACCACAACTCGAATGGAAAAAAGTTAGGAGTAAAAAAACCTTTTAAATTGATAAGATATTCCCTGGTAGGTTTCAGTTTATTCATTAACGTACGTACAAAAAAGTTTTGGGTGGTAAAATTTGTAAAATTAAATTTTGACTTTGACACTCTGTATCTTGGAAAAGAGGCAATTTTGGACTAAGACTAATGTGGTTAAATCGCCTCTATTTAGCCTCAAGATCACAGTATAAAGAAGGAACAGTAGGGAAACTGTATTTGATTGTTTTTACAGTTTTTTACTACGCAATAAACACTTCCCATATTTACAATTATTCTGATATTTGCAAAATGAAACGTAATTAACACAGTTCGAAGCACGCCACGAAAAAACCGTTACAACTCGGTTTACAACTTGAGTAAGAAAACGACAGATTTCAACTAATAAATGAATCTAAAAGTTGGCTTGGCGGGAAATCGATACTTTCCTTACAGTTCTATATCTTTATACTGTGCCAAGAGTATGCCCTTAAGCTATGGACATGATTTTTTGCAACACGTTTTAAACAGTACCCTTGACAGTATCTATATATTCCTTCTTCATAGACCGTTTAGATATATGTTTTTTTTCTGCTGATATTGCTTATTTTTATTTTAGTATTATTTAATCCAGTGGTCGATAATGAAACTGGTACATCTCAAAATGGAGAGCCCTACAATATCAGCTTATTGAAATGTATCTCTTCTAAAAGTCACACTGCTGAAAACACAGTTGGCTTTGAGGAAATAGAAATAGAAAAAACATTCCAAACATTGCAAAGCGGTAATCTAAAACATTATTACCTATAAATATAAGAATCCAATAGTTAATTACCTACCACTATTATAGTTCAATTTGATGACGAGGATATTACCGAGTATCAAAACCAAAATATTGAAAGAGAAAATGTTAGTAATGATATATGCCGCGGTACTACAACAACCATCAGTGATGAGAAAGGCAAGTATCCACATCAGTGTTACATAATTTATTTTTGTTTGCTGGAATGAAACTTTTTTCATTCAAACGTCATTGAAACGTATCATTACATTAAGGTAATACAACACACAGAAATTGATTATTTTTGCCAGCGGCAGTGAATTTTTTCAAAACATGGCTTAAAAGTGTTGTAATCAGGGCCTCCCATGGCTGTAGTTTTACGTGATCGCTCCCACAATTTGTGTGTCCAAACAAGTGTCACCGACATAGCGGTAACGTGAATTCAGTAATCCAAAATATTAGGACAAAAAAAATTATTGGCGCTTAAAAAAATTGTATGTTTTATTCGACGCTGGAATATTAGCCTTGTTCGAGTTCCAAAAAGGGACGGTTCTAGAACTATCAAAAACAGCCATCCAAACTAATTTTCACTTTTAGTCTAGTGCTTTTGATAGCTCTAAAACCGTCCTTTTTTGGAACTCGAACAAAGCTACCAGGTCTGTTTATTTGCCAAACTCACTCCGTTCTTTGTTCTTCCTTTCTATTATAAGTTATTTTCTATTAGGTACTTTGCATACTTACCTCTGCAAAATAAAATATTACATCTGAAAGAAAATTATGTATTTTAGGCGATGATCTCACACATGAACTATGGAATTCAGACGACAGCGTTAAGGATCCAGATTATACTTTATCGCAGGATGATAGCTCTAGTGATTCTGGAGAGGATCATGCTAGGGCAGAGGACGCGTCTACAAATAAGCAGCCGAAAAAAGAAAATGTAGAAGCATTTTGAAGAAAAATTCTTCAAAACAAACTAATCAATTGTTAAAAAACTCGGGAAAATCCTACGAAACCAGTACTGGTAAGAAAATTCCTCAAAGAGAGTCACGCCCCTTAAGACAATGTAGAAGAAAATGTTCGTCAAAGATAAGTGAAAAAACGCGTCTTTCTCTTTTTAAAGATTATTGGGAAATGGCGTCATACAATAGAAGAGTCACTTACATAGCTTCTATGATTTCTATTGTTAACAAAAAAACGTCAACTAACAACGAACCAAAGAAACTTCGAGAAAAAAACTATGTCTTATTTTGTAGAGGCAAGAAATAACGAACGAGTAAAAGTTTGCAAAGAATGTTTTTTAAATATCTTTGGAGAAACTACAAAATTTATTACATCTGTGACAAACAAAAAGTTACAATCCGATAGCGGAATTCCCATTTTCGATCAAAGAGGGAAACACTCCAAAAATAAAAATTTCTGACCAAAAAATGGAGGTCGTTTTAAATCACATCAAAAAATTTCCAGCCTATGAATCTCATTATTCGAGACGACGCACGGAACAGAAATACTTGCCAGCTGAACTAACTAAAGCGAAAATGTATTCTCTCTATAAAGAGGAAACTGCTGAACCAGTTTCAATAAGCGTTTACTCAAGGGCAATCGACAATTTGAAACTAAAATTTAAAAAACCGAAAAACGATACATGTTCTACGTGCGATATCTTAAGTATGAAAATCAGCTGCGAAAACGATGATTCTGTAAAATCCACATACCAACGAGATCTTAATAAACATCACAATGATGCAGAACTGGCATATAAAGCAAAACAGTTTGACAAAACTTTAGCAAATCCAGCTGTAAAAGTTGTAGCGTTTGATCTTCAACAAATGTTGCCAACGCCATTTTTATCGACGGGAGCAGTGTTTTATAAAAGACAGTTCCATGTTTACAATCTGATTGTTCACGATTGTGGTACCAATAAATCCACCCATTTCATGTGGCATGAAGCCATAGCAGGCCGAGGTGCTAACGAAATCGCCTCTTGCCTCTATAAATATTTTTCTGAGTTGGACGAAAACGTGGAAACAGCTATTTGTTACAGCGACACATGCGGAGGGCAGAACAAAAATTCATATGTTACAGCAATGTTTACATATTTACTGGCAACTACTAATAACAATTTAAAAGTGATTGACCATAAGTTTTTAGTTCCGGGTCACACTCACATGGAGTGTCTCCATTCCCTATTCATTTGCCAAGAGATTGGTTTAATTTAGTAAGACTTGCAGGAAAGTCCAAGGGTAACAAAGATCCTCGATTTGAAATGACGACTGCAGATTTTTTCGATTTTTCCTCACTTTTAAAGGGACCTCTTATAAATAGGAAGACCTCAGAATCTAAAGAAAAGTTTACTTGGCGGACACAAAAATGGATAAGATATGAAAAAGAATTCGGAATGGTACAATTTAAGGACAGTTTAGTAGAAGAGAATGAATTTATGAGATTAAATTTTATAAGAAGAAACGGGTTGCCTCCACCCGATTTAAAACCTCTACTGACGACAGTTAGACCTATTGACCCCAAAAAGAAACAAAATCTCATGGAAATGCTAAACCTTATAAATAGCAGCGCAAGAGACTTTTACAAACAATTACAAACAACGGCTGAATCACTAAATGATACAGATCCTGACATTGATCGTGAAATGAGTGATGTAGAATTCTAAAGGTTAATAAAAAACTTCGTATTTAACAGGTCTACTACAGGACTCTTTCTTGGAACCTCCGCCACTTCTTACATAATATTTTACCCCTGTTTATAAAATATTTATAGATAAAGTGCAGTGAAATCCTGTTTTCTGTCACGTTCTAAGATTAAAGTTAGTAAACTCAAAGGAAAAGCGAATTTGTGAGGTAAGTACTTATTTGAAATTAAACAAAGTAACATTTCTGGTACTGTTTTTGTTTATATAGATACAAGGAATAAGTCGAGATAAGCCGAAAACACATTTGCTAACCAAGAAATCATATTTAAACAAAAGGGAATATCTCGTCTTATGCCCTTTTCACTTTTATATCAGACGCAAATTATAAAAGCACATCTTTAGTTATGCCCTTTTGACAAATTACATTCATTAAATTAATAGAAATAACTTAATTTTTTGCATAAAAACGTGTTTTTTCCACAAATTTTCAAATATTTTTTGGAATTATTGGTTACACATTTATTTCAGTCCTTCATCTATGCGCATCTTGCTAACCATTTTCTGAAATTGTCCCGTGGATAACCATTTATTAGAATGGAATTGTTTTTGGCCTGTACTGAAAAGTAGCAAAAACCCAGTTATGCCCTTTTGTCTTACAGCCACAGATTTAATGTCGTTCGCTCAACTAGAATATAGTATAATAGTAAGATTTAATAAATATTATTATATTTTTATCGTACCGAAACATTTTTATAATACAGGATTCTCAGCGACCTGGAAAAGTCAGGGTATTCCTAAAGGGTCAATGAAAATCATGGAGTTTTCCGTTTTCACATTAAAAATCAGAGTTTTCTAAGCAACACAACTAAAGTTTTTTTTAATAGCCAGATATCTCAACAGACTTAAAATTGTCCAGAACTAAATTTTTTTCTAAACTGTTGAAACTTGACGATTTAACATTTTTAGGGGCACATTAAATTGTATTTTACTTATCGATGCCCGTCTGGAAAATGTCACCTGTAAGCCATGAAAAATGTAGAAGTCAGAAAATTCTAATTTTTCAAATTGCTGAGAACCCTGTAATACACACAATGACGTCCTTTAGTTCAATTTCAGATAGAATGTATTAATCATTTACTCACGTATTAACAAAAACTACTCACGACTGTCACGTCTAAGACAAGTATTAGGCTCAACATGCGCTTTCCGAAAACAAAATACATCGCAAAATACATTATTGGCCATCAATGCCATCTGCTTTCCAAGATATAAATCTATAGCCGTGAGAACTCTTATAAATACATCAGTCAACGTATTATTACTTTTCAGCCTTCTTTAATAATGTTTACATCTTTGACCGCAATTTATATTATTGGTGAAAAATAGAATACTAATTCAAGACGTTTTCCTTCTTAATTGTATATTTTAACAATATAGTATAAATATAAATTTGCTAAAATCTGTACTATTTTAAATGTTGGAACTTGCAATATACTTTTGTAAACAAAAATGTTTGCTTTAGACAGTGGCGGATTTACTAATGGGCGCAATGGGTGGCCGCCCGGGGCTCCCTTCATTTGGGGGGCCCGAGCTTCGGCCTGCTCTGATTCCCTGCACGGTTCGGCCCCTCAAATTTGGACGTAGTTAGACCGTAGTGGACTGGATGCGCCCTGTAGTATCTGGTAGCTCAAAATACGATGTATGTGGAGAGTCGAGACACTCGAGACCCCGAAAACCCGGTATAGGTAACTTTTGTACAAGGATTTCAGATCTGAATTTGACATTTGAAGCGCGTAGCTAGATTTCTCGCTCAAATTCGAGATTCTAGGTCTAAGGAGTTGCAGGTCTGTGACTGCTACTACTATGTGAAAAAATCCTATGACTATTGGCTATATCAAAAGTAAAAGTACCTACCACAAAATATACTTAATAATTTAAGTAACACGTATAGCAACCATTTTCCATTTTAATAGTTTGTGATTTGCCAAAACATAGCGGATATTGCAGGTTATTGGGTGTCTGTGGTAATTTGCACTATTAGTAAAGTTGTGCATTATTATAAGTAGTTTAAGTGTAATGAGTATGAAGCGAACATATGAATCGGGTTATCAAAAACGAAAGAAGAAGGACGAAAAAGATAAACAACGTTAATTCAATTTTTAAACTAAAAATTAAGGTTTGAAATCCACATTTCCCAACGTTCAAACTCTATTAAAAATATTTTTAACCATTCCAGTTGCAAATGCAACTGGAGAGAGATCATTTTCCGTTTTGAAGAGGATGAAAAATTACCTTCGCAATAAAATGACCAAGGATAGACTAAGTGCGCTAAGCATTTTACAAATTGAAAGTGCGGAGATGGATAATCTAAACACCGAAGAGATTATCAACAAATTTGCATCAGAAAAAGCAAGAAATTATAATTTTTAATATTAAAAATTATAGGCATATAATGTATACAGGGTGTCCAACTTTAAAACTGTACAAATCCGTAAAATCTTCATTTTTTCTATATAATCGTCTAAACTTTTTTTTGTTTGAAAGGCCTTCAAAAACTGTTTCTTTTGACCTTTCCGCCATTTTCAAAATGCAAATCCAGGGCCGGGTGCGATTTTTTTGTACCCCCGATTTTCACGAAAACCATTTAGCGATTTTTTTATTTAAAATCTGACCCCACAGCATTAATCACAACATACCAGAACCCTTATATACCAAATTTGAACAAAAAATATACAGGGAGGTGCATTCTGCAGGGTGTCAAAGTTGAGCAAAATAGGTATTGATGTGCAAAGGTCCAATACAAAATATACTGAGTATTCTTATCTGTGCCATCTCAAATTACTGAATTTTTGGAACTTTATACGGGTCAAAAATCGTGTATATCAAAACCGCTCCACATACTATAAATGAACTAAATCTAAAAAATACAGAAGCCTGCCAGTCAGTAAGTCCATATCAGTTAATGTGGCTGATGTGCCACAACAGAAAACGCACAGAAAATGTATCATCTTAGACAGTGACTTTGTTGAGAAAGGTCCAATAATTTAAATTGTTTTTATTTGTTGGTTGGCATTTTGTAAAGAAATGAATTACTTTTGTGTTTATTAATATTTTTTCAATGATTCCAGAGCACTCCTGACCAGTATAAAGTTTAATAAAAATTCAGAATTTTGAGATGGCTCAGAGAAAAATACCAGGTATATTTTTGTATTAAATCTTTTCACACCAACATTTTGAGTGGTCCTGTTGACCATGCACTTGTTTTGAAGGGATTCAATGGCACACTTGACTCGCCAGATGTCTTTGAAATTCCTATTTTGCTCAACTTTGACACCCTACAGAATAGAACTTTCCTGTATAATTTTTATTCAAATGTGGTATATGGGGGTTTTGGGGTGTTCTGATTAACGCTGTGTGGTCAGATTTTAAATAAATAAATCGCTAAATGGTTTTCGTGAAAATCAGGGGTATAAAAAAATCGCAGCCGGCCCTGGATTTGCATTTTGAAAATGGCAGGAAGGTCAAAAGAATCGGTTTTTGAAGGCCTTTCAAACAAAAAAAAGTTTAGGTGATTATCTCTAAAAATGAAGATTTTACGGATTTGTACAGTTTTAAAGTTGGACACCCTGTATGTAGAACATATTTCTAATGTTGTATAATAGTGCCACCCATAAAGTTTGCACTATCAGACACTGTATAATTATTGGTTTACGTTTCTATTTTGAGTTTAAAAGAAAATTTTATATTCGTTATTTTAAACTTTATTTTAAAAGTGTTAAATATAATTGATGGTTGACTCTACCCCCCTATAGATTGTCTTGCTCATCGAATATTTTTCACGGGCGCCGCATGTCTATATAGGGCCCCTCATAAAGATAACGCCCAGGGCCCCAAACAGTCTAAATCCGCCACTGGCTTTACAATACATTTTTATTTTTGAGGTCTTTTCATTTTCTTTTTTAGTCATGTATTTCAAAGTAAGTATTTGCATCTTTACAATTTATATTATTGTAGAAGGTTCTTTTAGAATATAAATTTATTCTTTAGATGTTTTCTTTTTTATTTGTTCATTTTAACAATGTAATATGAATTTACTAAAATCTGTACTATTTTGAATATTCAAACTTGATGTATATATATTTTAATAAACAAAAATGATTATATTAGAATAGATTTTATATTCTAGATTTGTATTTTCCCTTTTATAATAATAATTTAATAATGGATTTCTACAAATATATAAGTTTATAAAACCTGTATTATTTTGAATGTTCCTATTTACTTGCAATATATTTTTGTAAGCCAATAATGATTGTTCTCTTCTTTGCCGAAATGTCGGCAGTTTTCCTTACATTATGAGTTTATTTTATTACGTAAAAACAAAACCATTCTGCATACCATAAAAAATTCCTGAACTTCGGCTCTATTTGATAAAATTAAATGTTTATAAAAAGACATTGTTTAACCTGATTTTCCAACAGCATATTTGAATCAATAAACACAATTTTTATTTGACAAAAAAGTCTAATATACTCTTCCTTCAATTAATCAATTTGACAACGAAACAAAACCATATATTAAAACTATTTCAAACACATTTTTGTTACTCTAAACTTTAAAATATGGAAAATAATAATTATTATCGAAGCTACAATGCTAAAATTAAAACCAACCACTTTCACTGGTGTCAATATCTCATTAGCCATGAAACAATCGTTACCTAAGTTACAATTTTTTTCCCAGCCGCCTTGATTACTTAGAAAATATCGTTTGTCGCAAATCGCGACGAGCGAAGCGAGGAGCAATGGCCGGTAGAGCCCACCAGCTTCGCCAAGATTGCGACGAGCGAAGCGAGGCGCCAAAATTGACGCACGAGGCCGAAGTCCGAGAGAGGCAATAAGTCGAGGGTACTTATCGCGAGGAGGATGTGAGGCCGCGAAGCGGCCGAACTTCGGCGGCGGCGAAGCCGCCGCAATGATCAGATCTTCCAGATCCCCGTGTGAGTTGTAGCAAATAAGGTAGCGGCGGCGAAGCCGCCTCCCGCCGCAGGCCTGGGGAGACGCCCATCATGCGCGCCAGCGTAGGTGGGCGAATTGCTAGTTATTATTATTATCGACTTAGCCAAAAGGCAATCGCACTCCCTCTCTGGGGAACATTCACTCAGATCCCGGGTATCCCGGATACCATAAGGATCTGGCTCGGACGAGACCCTTGCCATGTTATCGGGCCTGAGGTGACATTGATGTTGTCGGACGTTCCTGCACTCCCCATGAATTTCCTGACGGTTCGGGCTGTCGCAAGTAGTACCGCTTTCTGCATGGCCCTGTAAAGATTATCAGTTAGACCCAGCTGTTTGATGTTTCTCAGCAAACTTTTTGGTATAACACCAGTTGTTGACATGATGATTGGAATCGTCTGAACGTTGTCCATTTCCCATTGCCTTCTAATTCGTTCTTCTAAGTCTCTGTACTTCGCGATCTTCTCGACTTGCTTCACACGCAGGTTGTTGTTGTTCGGGATGGCCACATCAATCAGAGTTGTCTTCCTAGAAATTTTATTAACTATTATAAGGTCCGGTCTGTTATGGGCAACTCGTTGATCTGTCAGAACTGTACGATCCCAGTACATCTTGTAGTTGCTGTTCTCAAGAACAGGCTCCGGTGTGTAGCTGTAATATGGGACCCTCTCTGCCTGCACAAGCAGAAGTTTTTCCGCCAGTTCCTGGTGCAAGATCTTGGCAACCGAATCGTGTCGTTCCTTATATTCCGTTGATGCGAACATCTGACATCCTCCTGTTATGTGCTTATGTGCTTCTAAGAGAATCCTCAAAAAATCAGTATTTAAATTACCGAATACCGAAAACCTGCTTTAAAAAGTAGCTATAAGAATAAGAATACCTGCTTCTCGGGAGTATTTGAATATGAATACGATTACTGGCAAAGTAGCTTGAATAGGATTCCGAATACTGAGGATTCGAATACTACCCAAGTCTGTTGTTTTCTTCGTTTTCAGAGTACTCCAGAGATTCATCACTGCCAACATCACCATTTTCTTCTACGTCAAAATCTGTATCTTGATCAGAATCGTCACTATTTAGAATATATTCTAAGTAAGCGTTTGAATGGTGGAAGTTACCGAGGTCATCTTGGCGTAGTTCTTTCAAGACTTCTATTTGTTCAACTTGTCCTTTTCCATCATAATCACCGGCCAGGGAAATAACATCTTTGCTAACAGTAAAGTGAGGACGTAATGTTGCTTGCTGAAGCAAAACAGGGTCGTCGCATACGAACTTCTTATTTTCAACAGGAAGAACCGCAAGATCCACATTATTTGCGGGAACCAGAAAACAAAAGTTGCCCTTAACTTTCTCTCCCAAACTTTCAGTTATTACTTGTGATTCGAGATATTTTTCATATGACAGAGATGGGGATCACCGAACAAGGGCAGGAGAAACGTGATCTGTTTTGTTGAGATTATCATCGACTTTCATCGCTGTAAGATTTACTTTCTCCAGTTCTGAGTCTTCTTCAGAATGGAAAAGAAATCATGTTCGTGCATGTACCGTTTCCAAACTCTACCATTCTCAACTGTAGGACGCCGATGTTTTGAAAAACTAGATAGCGGAAGGTCCTTACGATCGCTGTTGATTTCTTCTTGTAAAAGAAGCATCTTCTTCCCTGTGTATAATATCGGAGCATAAGTAGCCATTTTATCTGTAACAAAAAAAAATCCTACTATTTTAAAAGCCACACCACGCTTACTAAGAAATGACACAAGGTTGAGAAATAACTACTTAATTCCCTTGATACCTCAAATTAGTTTCTTATTGCTCAACGATAATCTGTATAGTATACAATATAATTAGTTTCAGTAGAGAAATTAATGCTTCTCGAATTTACTTTACTTACAAATTAGGAACATTTCTAACACACCGTGATTTGGAGCTCGATGCTAAGCATTATTTTCTTTTTATTTAACTCCCTGATAGGAAATAATAAACTGCACTATGTTAAATTTATTATTTTTTAAATTTATATTAGGAAATATTTAGAAATGCAAATGAGTCGTATAGCAATGAAGGTCAATGAACTTTAAAGGGTCACCTTGAGTTAACCTTAACCTGATGGTGAATGAACTTTAAGGGGTCACCTTGGTCTGGAGGAGAATTACTTTTTTAGAGGTTATCTTGACGCAGTTATTGGATGATTTGCAATATTGCAGATATTTTTGTTTAGGTATACAAAAATGATTGTGATATCAGCATTAAAAAAGGTGAATTAGGCATTTCTATCAATATATAAAGCCGTACGTACGTGAACAAATTTATTCTGTTCAGCTATGAGCTATACCAATATCAATACCAGTTCAGCAACAAACATCAATCCTATAGAGTGGGACTACACTGACGAAAAGATGAAAGTCGAAGTATCAAGAGATCCAGCCCACATCTGGAAACTAAGCCAGGACTGCGGTCATGATCATGGGCGAGACTCCGGAGGCAAAGCTCGACGGCTCCAAGACAACTCCTAGGACGCTTGGAAGACCGAAGATCAACACCCCTGGGACGCTGGAAGAACCGAAGGCAACTCGGACTCCTTGGGAAGCTGGAAAGATTGACTACCAACACTCCTGGGAAGCTGGGAAGACTGATGACCACTGAGAAGCTGGGAAGACTGATGACCACTGGGAAGCTGGGAAGACTGATGACCACTGGGAAGCTGGGAAGCCTGATGACCAACACTCCTGGGAATCTGGAAAGACTGATGACCACTGGGACGCTTGGAAGACTGAAGACCACTGGGGAGCTGGAAATAACAACTACTGGGACACCTGGAGTAACGGCGAGGAGTGTTACGAACCAAAACTAGAGAAAAGAAACGTTCTCCGCCAAGTTCCTCCTGGGCTGAGCAAACCAAAAGCGGGCAAGGAAGTAGAGAATAAGAGAAAACCAATATTTAGAATATACTTATAAATAAGCTGAATAAAAATATTTAATGTACCATGATTTTTTATGCACTATTTTTATGCACTATTCATACTTATAAAATTTCATGTTGCACCTAATCAGAAGAAAAATGTCAATGATTCAATGAAATCTTTGTACCGGATGTCTATATCGGCCCAGCCCTTTATTTTCGAGTTAGAAAAAGAGTTAAATTAAAGTTGTAAGGTTTTTCTGAACCGATAGCATCTGTTATCAGATGAAACAAATGAAGTTGAAGTTGAAGTTGTGAAAAAATTTAAACTTTTTTAATGTAACACCCAGTATGTTTATGGTTTTTTTAAATGTACTGATTTTTCCGATTAAAATAAATATTTATTATATTAATTAATATTAATATATTTGTTTCATCTGATAACAGATCGTAGCGGTTTAGAAAATCTTACAACTTTAATTTAACTTTTTTTATAACTCGAAAATAATGGGAGTAGGGATAATAGGGGGTTTCTAAATCACATTTGCCCTTGAACTCTAGAGTTCAAACTTTCAAAGTCAAATTCCAAGGTGGTGGCATATAGGTAAACAATGTCTAGACGTCTAACCCAACAGATTATATACCTGGGGCGCATTCCAAAATGAATTATCAGGGTGTAAATTACTTTTCTAAAAACTTAGAAAATATAGACTAAAATCAATCCCATATAGATATATTTAAAAATACATTCGACCATGGCCTATGAAAGCGAAAACAAAATTCCGAGACGGCGATTAGCATATTGATATTCCGAGACGATTATTAGCATATTGTTATGCATCTTATTTTTATACCTGAATTTAAAACCCAATTTAAATTCCAGACAGATTAATCCATTAACTTACTTAAAGGTCAGCAACGAAAAAAAAAAACTGCAACATAATCATGGATGGAAAATTTTCAACACAGGCGCGCGACAGATATTTTTTAAGAACGGATTTATTCATCAATTTAAGGATTGCACAGCTCAAATAGGGATAAATGTAAATTTTAAAATTTGAAAACACATAAGCGTTTATGGACCTTACGCCAAACGAATAATTAACCAAAAATAGTTATTGAAGTCATACATAAAGAGACAAAAATTTCATATACCCACCTCTGTTCAGCTGCAAGAAGGAAAGGCTGCATAGTATATAAGCGCTGTTTTATTCTACCATTCATTAAGTTACTATCATCTGTGTTCAGTGCAACTTAAAATGTGTTACAGTAAGTGTAAATTGGTAAGTACTCTTGAATTTTACTATAGTTCGAATTATCTTGCAGAAATCGAAAAAATAATTAAAAATAAAATGAGGGAGATGGATTTGCCGGTCAATGTAAGTGAATTTTATTGGTTGCGTTCAATGCAAACCAAATTTTTGTAATCGTTGTCTGTATGCATTCTCTAGTTAGCGCCGCT
Organism: Pseudeuparius sepicola; assembly: GCA_963920635.1. Taxonomy (NCBI): domain Eukaryota; kingdom Metazoa; phylum Arthropoda; class Insecta; order Coleoptera; family Anthribidae; genus Pseudeuparius; species Pseudeuparius sepicola. Next base: position 30,310,273 of record OY987305.1, read on the forward strand.
TTCGGTTAGACATTAGCGGTATTATTTTTTAAAACTCTTTTTCCTTCAAAGTTAGCAATTAATATTTAGTAATTAAAAGTAATCCTGCAGTATTTGGCACATATAATAATTATTCATTATTACCTAGCTTACTACAAATATATACAGGGTGATGAAAATTTGGATGCTTAGCATTGGTATCTCGGAAAGATGCAACGTCGGTCAAATTAGGCTAAACTTGCTCTATCATGCCCTGTACAATATTCTGTTATTAAATGTGAGATATCTTAATTCATTGTACCGCGGTGGCGTCGCTAGTACCGACGCTGACTTTTTAGACTGCATGTTTTTCTGCCTTAACCTTGGTTCGAACCGATATTGAGGCAGGGGCATGCACATGTCTTTAAAGGAAAACACCGCTATGACCAAGAGAGCTGGACACGGTATTGCTAATTAATAGCGTTATATGTGTGATTTACTAATTGTCCTACACTCACTGGGATTACTACGGTTTTCTAGTGTTTTCCGTAGTACTTGAGCGAATGCTATCCTAGTTCTATCGGGAAAAAAATCAACACTAGCCGAAAATGGCAACGAAGATAAAATTAATTGCCCTACCCCCCACACAAGCATGTCGCTGCTTCTGGGATACTCCTAGTTTGTGGTATTGTAAGGGTGAGAATTATTATTATTATTATTATTCATAATTTATACTCATAAAACTTTGTCATTTTAAGTTATTGGTCATAGTCAATTCGATGACAGTTTCAGAAATTTTCTAGCCCCCAAATTTCGAGCAATCACAGCTGAGATAATGATACAATATTTCTCAGCAACGGTTATTTGATAGATAACGATTACAAAAAATTTAGTCTGCACTGAAAGCAAGCAATGTTTTTAACTTTTAAAAATTTTATAGATTCCAATTATTGAATTGGAGGCAAATGGCCCCGAAATGTCCCTCGAGAGAGGGACATCCATATTACTGTATAAAAATTATCCCATGGAGGGGGGGTATTTAACGGCGGTTTTCGATAGTAATCCGCCGCCGTTCGTAGTCTACAGGATGCGGTAAAAATATAAATTTATCTTTAATAACATTTAATATCAGTTTTTTTTTAATTTTTAGGAGACACAAGTTGGAAAAATAATTTTGTTTTAAAAGAAAATAGTAGTTAGTAGGTAGTATATAATGTAGGTAGTATATAATGTAGGTAGTATATAATGTAGGTAGTTGATTAATATAACATATAAAATACATATATTTTTTTTAATCAAACTTAACATGGTGGGGAGAGGGATATAGAGTATAAAAGTATACAGAGCGCTTCAGTTGTAAAAGATTTCTCAGCTACTAACATTCTCTGCCCGGCTTTAACTGTTTCAGTGCCTACAGTTTTCTGAAAATAACTAACCTAATAACTTGCTCGTTTTTAGTGTTTTGCGTGTATTTGCTTACAGTGCTTTGTTATTAAAGGTATTTTCTATTTTAATTTATTAGTAAAGGTATTTTATTTTTTTAATTATTAGTAAAGGCATTTCCCAATTTAATAGTGAACAAAATCCAAAATGTCAGTAATCAATATGTGTCGAATCCACGATCGTGAAAATTGCTCTATATGTTTTGAAATGGAAAACAAATTGAAAGCAGGCGGTATACCTGCGTTAGAAAAAATTTTAAAATATGATTTCGAAACGTTTTTAAACGTCGACTCATCCAGTTCGGAATGTTGTCTGGTTGAACAAAACATATCAGATAAGCAATTAACAATGTCAGATGAAGAATTTCTGAATGAAGTCGACCAGGTAATGTCTGATTTTAAGGAACATACTTCTCCTACAGACCTTTTGGATTTCAGAAGCACAGATTGGGAAAATGCTGAACCAAAATTATTTGATCAGAAAATTACTAAACTAGAAAAATATTTGTTTTCTAGCCGATCTTTGAAATCAATTAATAAACAAAAGGTAAAATGTAGTGCCGCTAAGACAAAGGCTTTAATATATAACTTTCTTCAAATGAATGAAATGAAGGATAATAAAGAAAAGCTATCAACTATTATAAATCGACAAGCCGATTTATTACTAGATTTATCCAAGTTATTATTAAAAAAATAATGTTTAATTTTTTTTTTCATAATGCCTTAGTTCCTAGTTTATAGTTTTGCTTTTTTTAATAGTTTGCTTCTATTAACCCGCCATGGTAGTGTTATGCACCCTTTGTCTTAAAGAATTCAAAAATATACAAACCGTTAAACAGCATCTACGCAAAAATTGCTGTAACAGAAAACATATACAGACAAATATAGAGGATTATATTATAAACCGTAAGTGTTTATAAAGTAATGTATTGTTACACAACTTTATATGTTTTAAACAAATTTCAGTCGATAATGTTCAGCCAGCAGATGAAATTAACCCTTCAAAAGCGGGAACAGGATCTAGTACGGGTAATTTATTAAAAAACTTGAATTATTTTAACCGCAATTATAATATTGCTATATAACTTTATAAATAATTTCAGGAGATTTTGTTGCAGAGAGAATTAGCCCTTCAACATCTAAAACAATTAATACGGAACCAGGATCTAGTACGGGTAATTTATTAAAAACTTGAATTATTTTAACCGCAACTATAATATTACTATATAACTTTATAAATAATTTCAGGCGATTTTGTTGCAGATAGTAAATATTGCTGTAAATGTAAAATAAATGTGGACAAGAAACAATGGGTAGCTCACGTACGAACCAATGACCACAAAGCAAAATGTTTTACTTTCTTGGAGGAGGGTATTGAAATTTTGCGAAGTGCCTTCAAATATCGAATTGTTACTTACAAAGTGTCACCGAAAAATTACACTATCGATATTAAAACATTTCAAGAGGAGATTAGGAATAAAGTGTTAACTTTACTCAAGGAAGAACAGCTCAGGCATACAGCTATTAAAATCAACTTTGAATTATATGGTATTTATTATTCGAAACCACTAGATCTTATGGATGTTAAGTCTTTCAACACCAAATTCGAAATAATTGTGGATTCTACGGACATTGAAGCTTTATATGGACACTTGTTTGTGGTACTTGCGAAGAAATCGGATGAATTTGCTGAACGTGACTCTGGTAAGAATAAATATAAACCTTGTATAATTATTTTCATTTGTTGTTGTTGCAATTATAATATTGCTATATAACTTTATAAATAATTTCAGGAGATTTTGTTGCAGAGAGAATTAGCCCTTCAACATCTAAAACAATTAATACGGAACCAGGATCTAGTACGGGTAATTTATTAAAAACTTGAATTATTTTAACCGCAACTATAATATTACTATATAACTTTATAAATAATTTCAGGCGATTTTGTTGCAGATAGTAAATATTGCTGTAAATGTAAAATAAATGTGGACAAGAAACAATGGGTAGCTCACGTACGAACCAATGACCACAAAGCAAAATGTTTTACTTTCTTGGAGGAGGGTATTGAAATTTTGCGAAGTGCCTTCAAATATCGAATTGTTACTTACAAAGTGTCACCGAAAAATTACACTATCGATATTAAAACATTTCAAGAGGAGATTAGGAATAAAGTGTTAACTTTACTCAAGGAAGAACAGCTCAGGCATACAGCTATTAAAATCAACTTTGAATTATATGGTATTTATTATTCGAAACCACTAGATCTTATGGATGTTAAGTCTTTCAACACCAAATTCGAAATAATTGTGGATTCTACGGACATTGAAGCTTTATATGGACACTTGTTTGTGGTACTTGCGAAGAAATCGGATGAATTTGCTGAACGTGACTCTGGTAAGAATAAATATAAACCTTGTATAATTATTTTCATTTGTTGTCTAATTATTTTCATTTTCGATATAATAATTTTGATTTTTTTTTCTATTATTTTTAGGATGGATCTTGATACAGATTCTTCACCTAGAAATTAACGTCAATAAATATAATCCTCTACGAATTTCATCATATATTCCGCTACCTAAAGAAATCCAGAAAAAGAGAGCTGTAATCAACATTCGGAACAATGATGAGTGCTGTTTTGGATGGAGTTTAATGGCTGCTGTGCACCAACCGCTAGCAAATGCAGAGAGGACATCATCATACCCTTGTTTTAAGGGAAGGTTTGATTTTAGCGATATAAACTTTCCTGTCTCGATAAAAGATGTGTCAAAATTTGAGAGTCAAAACAATATCTCAATAAACGTTTTCGGATGTGAACCTTATTATAAGGAAAACAAAACAATGTATGAAATTGTCGGTCCCTTATACTACACTAAACAAAAGAAAAATCTACATATAAATTTGTTATTGATTGAGGACGGTACAGGTAATCAACACTATTGCTATATAAAAGATTTAGGTAGATTGGTTTCTTCTCAAATATCCAAACATAAATGTAAAAAATATCTATGCGACGGATGTTTACAGAATTTCCCTTCTGCTGAAAAATTGAAAAGGCATATGAAATTTGACTGCAACTTTGTAAGAATTGATTTTCCATCAGATAATTTAATTACAGATAAATTTGGTAATATGGTTCCCGAAAATATTTTAAAATTTGAAAATATTCAAAAACAATACAAAGTTCCCTTCGTAATTTACGCTGATTTTGAATGCATTTTAAAACCAGTAAATCGCGATAATCAAGCTTTAGACCCACTTTCTAGTTATACAGTCAAAACAGCTGAACATATACCCCATTCTTTCGCTTACTTTATAAAATGTTCATTTAATGATAATTTATCAAAATTAAAAATTTATAGAGGAGAGAATTGTGCTCAAACATTTATAGATTGGATAGAAAATGACGTAAAAAGAATTTATAATAATTATTTAAGTAAGAACCTTCCCATGATACCTTTATCATTAATTCAACAAAAACAGTATGAAGACTCTACGAATTGTTACATTTGTGGAAAAGTCTTTCAAGATAGTCCAAATTTTAAAAAATGTAAGGACCATAATCATCTTAATGGTGCTTTTAGAGGAGCGGCGCATTCCATTTGTAATTTACATTTTCAACCACCAACATTTGTTCCGATTGTTTTACATAATTTAAAAAATTACGACTCGCATTTGCTTATTAAGTCTTTATGCTTCAATAAAGAGAAAATTGACGTGATAGGTCATACAAAAGAAAAATATATATCCTTTAGTAAACAAATTTTGATGGAAGAAAATGTTAGACTAAAGTTGAAATTCATAGACTCTTTTCAATTTCTACCAGCATCTCTTGAATCTATGGCGGATATATTAGAAGACAACCAATGTATAGAAATTCGTAAGTGTTTTCCAAATGATTTACAATTTCATTACATTAGACAAAAAGGTGTATTTCCATATTCATACGTTGATTCCTATGATAAGTTGTTGGAAGAAGCTTTTCCTGCAATTGATAAGTTTTATAATGAGTTAAAAGATGAAAATATCTCACAAGATGATTATAAACGAGCTAAAGAGGTATGGGACATATTTAACTGTAAAACTTTAGGTGATTATTCAGATTGCTATCTCCGCTCTGACGTCATGATTTTATGTGACGTGTTTGAAAGCTTTAGAAGTTATTCAATTAGAACCTACCAGCTAGATCCGGCACAGTATCTCACTTCTCCGAGTTTATCTTTCGACGCCATGTTAAAAATGACAGATATAAAATTAGAATTATTGATAGAACCTGATATGATTCATTTTTTCAAAAAGGCCATAAGAGGCGGAGTGAGCACTTGCATTTCGAGAAAATCCGAAGCGAACAATATTTTTTTACAGAATTTTAATCCATCAAAAGAAAACAAATTGATAATGTATTTAGATGCGACAAACTTATATGGTTTTGCTATGAGACAATATCTACCCGAGAAAGATTTTGTTTGGCTTTCCCAAGATGAAATTGAACAAATCGATATTTTTTCACTTTCCGATACATCACCTATAGGTTATGTTTTCGAAGTAGATTTAGAATATCCTGAAAATCTTCACAATTTGCATAACGAGCTCCCCTTTTGTCCTGAAAACTTTATACCCCCAAATTCCAAATGTTCGAAACTAATACCAAATTTAAATAATAAGTATAATTATATTATACACTATTTATATTTGCAGCAATGTCTAAAATTCGGTCTCAAATTAACCAAAATTCATATAGCTATTAAATTTACTCAATCACCGATAATAATACAAACATAAGAAATGTTGCAAAATCTAAGTTCGAAAAAAATCAAGTAAAATTATTAACAAATAGTATTTATGGAAAAACCATGGAAAATTTGGACAAAAGGGTTGATATTCGCCTCGTGTCTCATTGGGAGCCTAATAAAAATAGTAATTGTGCAGAAAAGTTGATAGCAAAACCACAGTTTAAAGATTTATCTATATTTTCTGAAAATTTAATCGCTGTTCAATTACAAAAAGTATGTATAATGTATGATAAACCAATTTATGTTGGTTTCGCCATTCTAGATCTTTCTAAAATGGTGATGTATAATTTCTACTACAACTACCTTAAACCAAAGTATGGAGACAATGTTGCTCTATTGTATATGGACACAGACTCTTTCATTTTAGAAGTAACAACAGAAAACTTTTACAATGATATAAGAGAAAATTTAGATATTTTCGATACCTCGAATTATGCTCTAAACAATGTTTATAATATTCCTCAAAACTTATCAGTTGTGGGTAAATTTAAGGATGAAATGGCTGGCGAACCAATAGAATCTTTTTATGGTACTGCAGCTAAATCATATTGTGTAAAAACGAAAGATGATATTCTGAAAAAAGCTAAAGGTATTAAGAAAAATACGGTTAGAAAACAACTGGATTTTTCCCATTACAAGGAAGTTGTCGAAAAAAATTCTAAAGTGTATTGTAACATGTATATTTTTAAATCGCGTTTACACAATATGTTTACTGAAGTTATAAATAAGTTAGCACTATCATCTGATGATGATAAACGGTATCATATCCCTAGTACTCTAAAAACTCTAGCATGGGGGCATAGAGATATTTCTGATTATGAAAACCCTAAAGTTGAAAAAATAATGGATATGTTAATTAAAAACGGTTGTGATTTAACTCTTGAAGACCCCGATACTAATTTAGAAAACTTGATAAAAATTGGTGAGTTTTTAGAAGACTTCCATGAACCAAAACCCAAGAAAAGTAAAAAATAGCAATTCTTATATAAAGGTAGGATCAGCTTATCGCTTAGTTGATTTCAAAATGGCAAACCGAATACAGTTCTATGGGGAGCCTGTAAGTCAGTCTAGTAATTTGAAAAATTTCGAAGAGAGATTGTTAACTTACAAAAACTGGAAAGGAAAAGTAAATCCGATAGATTTAGCCGGAGCTGGTTTTCATTTTACAGGATGCTTAGATTCATGTCAATGTGTTTATTGTGATGTGGAAATATACAAGTGGGAAATGGAAGACTCTCCATTGATGGAGCATTTCAAATATAATAAATCTTGTGATTTTATACAAGCACTTCGTTTAGCCAGTATGTATAGGAGTAATACAAACCCTGCACCCAGTACCACTAATTTTTCTACTATTTGTGTATGTTTTATTATACTGATTGTATTTTTTGCTCTATTTAAGGGACTTTATTAATATTGTGTTTGTATATTTTTAAATGTACCACTTTATACTTTTATATACTACTACTTTATATACTACTACTTTATATACTACTACTTTATATACTACTACTTTATATACTACTACTTTATATACTACTACTTTATATACTACTATATTAATAAAATATTTAACTCGTGAGTTGTTTTATTTCTGACATAAAACCACCTCTAAATCGTTCTAGGATTTAGTTGATCCTAAGCTTTCAAGTGATAAAGTTGAAAATGACGTCATTAATAATATTAACAGCCTTAGTGGGCAGCAATCTGTTTATAAACTATTTGCCTCGAGTTAAAGAAGGATATTTATGCTTGAGTGACAACAAAACTGAAAAAAGTGATTGTTATCATCCTATGAAAGTGACAAATTTTAATAATACCGGATATCCAGTGTTTACTTATAAAATAGACAGTGTTCGTTTGACTTATAATAATTATTATAAACTGAAATATATCTTTAACAATAACACAATTCAGACATCCGAGTGGATCGCTTTACAAACAAATCGAGATACTTGTATTTGTAACTACACTTCTTGTTATGTTGCGAGTTATGTTTCAATCAGTTTATTAGCACTATTTATTATATTATTTATCTCATGGATAATATACAGACGCACGTATTAACTTTACAAGAAAAGTGGTGGGGGAGATAGGTATATATTCACCCCGTATTTATGCGAGTATTATTAGTGTAAAGACTGTGATTGTGTTAAAATGTCGACTAACGAAAATCAGTACTCTTTCCTAAACGAGTATCTTCAGTTACCCCCCAGTAATAATCTAAAGTGTAAGAGTAGTGATTCTAAACATGATAATGTGATCTTGAATACTCGAATATTCAACTTGAACAAATGTGGTACCAAGTACATCGAAATCGGCTTAAATAGTAATTTCGAATGCTGTGTGAAAATTGGTGGCTATGGTGGCATATCGATTTTACTTACTGAAGAAGAATGGAGCTTGCTTTTAAAAAATCAGGGATACATATTAAACTATTTTTATTCCCAAGATGATGATATATCTCCTATCGAACTTAAACAACTCAAAATATATTTCGAAAAGCTTGGAGATAATGTACGTGTAATAAAATGTTTAAAAAATGGATATTACGTGTACTTGGGATGTGAAACAGTTTCCAATTTGTGGCAGTTAGTACCTCTCCTTAACAATCGAATAGATGCAGTAAAGAAGCAGCAGTTTGGACAATATTTCGACACGTTTCAATCATCACTCAACCGGAACTATAAGGATGTTGTTAGTACTATTTATAATGTTTTGTTGGCAAGAAAAGATCAAGCTATCGAAAATGATTTAATTATGATGGAATTAGTACTACTTCACCCAAACTTGCTGGAACACAAACTAGAAGTATGAAGAAGGTGACATTTGGAAGCATTAAGATTCATGTTATGGTAAAATGGAGTTTCGCATACAATAAAGCTAGAAAGAACAACTATGAATCTGCAGTACTCGATCGTCTTCGATTTGAAAGAAGAATTCAATTTAGTGAAATTTTATTAAGTAATGTATTAAGTCATAATTATAGATGTAGAATATATGAAACTCGTTTTAAAAACATGTATTGCAAATAAATAGTTTTATAGATATGTTGTATTTGATTTCAGGGGTGGTAAATAATATACTAGAAGTGATTATTAATTTTTTTTATTCTTTCATTAAAAAAATATCATACAAGTAAAAAACATTTGATAATGCGCACATACATTTTTCTTTCGAATGGAAAAAACAGGTTGGTTCTTGATGTTTTAAGGGTGGTTGTTCATCAAGCTCGATGACGGGTCTTGATGAGTATTTTCTAATATATTCAGCTTTCTCGCTTCCTTTAATGTATACTCGATCACTCTTGTCGGTAATGTGTTGAACAATGTTGGAAAATTTGTGTAGAGGAATAAAACCATCCATCCACCTAATTCCATGATGGTTTTCTGGGAGCCAAACTGCTTGTTTATGAAGGTAAGTAGGTAAGAGGTTCATTTGAAATGGCGGTTTAAACACATAATGTGAAATTTTTTTACCATCATAGGCAGCAAATTCTTTAACAATAAATTTATTGTTTTCAACTTTAAATCCTTGCACATCGACTACCACACTCATATTTTTAAATTAGAAAATTCCTTAAAAACTTCTTTTTTCTTTTGATAATAGTCAATATAACTTTTTAATTTTTTTAAATCTCTCTGAAATTGTTCAATCCTCTCTTGAAGGAGCATTGTAAACTAATGGAAAATTTTAGATAACTAACTTTTTATTATTAAATTTGACACATGCGCACTTCAAATTTGTCGCACAATTTTTGTCAGTGGGTTGTAAGCAAATAGTTTATCATGTAGTATTAAACAATAAGCTGATGTTTTGTCAGGTATATCTTTACTTGTTTCAAATTCTACTCTCATTACAATAGGTCCTACTTCGACAGCATCTTTCTGATACATACAATTTATGTATGCAATAGGTGCAATTTCTTTAAATGTTTTAGGCGAGAAAACAGGTTCCACCGATCCATCGTAATAAGATTTTCTGAATGACGAGAACATTTCATAGAGATAGGCATACTTATTATTTTCGAAATCCAAGTACATGTCAGAGTATGGATATTTATCTGAATTCAAAAACACTCTAATATTTCTAAGGTTACAATGATCAAATTTACTCATATCGGCAGTAACATTTCCCCTTTTGTTTGTTTGAAATGCAACAATCACGTCACGCGGTGTTTCAACTTTTGTTGAAGTTTTTACAGGCCAATTATGTCTGGTAGTTTTCAGTAACTCCGGATATTCCATAAGTTCCCAACTTCTAAATGCAATAAAAATTTCATCTCCTTTATTAATTAACTTTGTAAAATATAATTCCCTTTCTATATCAACGATGACGTGAGGTACAACCCACTTTATTTTCGACACCGTTATCTTTGGAATTTCGTTTGGGTCTGTGCTGATGACCGCATTTTTATCATCGTTTGTTCTAACTAAAATTAATTCTTGCCTAGCATTTAAAAGAACCGTTTTAAAATCCTCAAAAAATCCCATTATTGTGTTCATAGGAATGCACACATTAAAGTGTCCTTTGGAGTCAACCAATGTGTTTTCTTGATTTAACAACCAACCGGCATTGTGTAATTTTTTTACTTCATTTTCGGTGTGAGACAGATAACCCTTAATTGTAGAACTTATACCAACATCCCTAACGGAATCGATAGTAACACCATTTAATTGATACCGGATTTCCTTGAATAGGAAAGCAATTCCATTATTTACAAACTCTAATTTTGCTGAAACTTTATCATTCTGATCTGTTAATTTTCCCTCGATGTATAGAAAACTTTCACAGGGTAAAGTATATTTACCAATTTCCTGTATAGAAATAATAATTTCATCATTGTATTCAAATTTTTTCGAAGACTGTGAATCATAAGTATGTAATTATTTTCGCCAAACAGAATTGTCCACAAGATAGTTTTTATTTATATTTAGGTATTCCATTACTTAACTAACGCAAACCCTAGAGATTTCAAAAATAGTTTATTTTTACGTGTTAACCGCTTGGTATTAACTTTAGTACTGAGTTGACGAGGTTGTCGCTTTTTCTTATAAACTTTAGTACTGACTTGACGAGGATGCCGCGTTTTCTTATAAACTTTAGCTTGTTTAGTATGTAGATTATATCTTACAACCATTATTCTGAAATTTTTTTCACGTGCAGTCTTATCGTAACTGTTTCCCCACTGAAATTAACTAAATCTCCGTCTTGATCGAGTATTTGAATATTGACATTACTTATAATTTTTACATTGACAGGAAAATAAATAATATTCTGAGGTGTTTCTATAATTTTAAAACCTGGTCCTACGCTAGGAAAAAATTGATGAACAATATGGACCGGTGTACCATTATAGTATGAACCTGCCGCTATGCTGCAGTCGATACATATAGCATTCACTTTAATTATTTCTGCTGGATAATCCGACACATGTTTTCCTGGTTCTAGAATACCGTTCTTAAAACCTAAAATTTTTCCGATTGATCCATCATCAAATTGAATCGGTTTCCCATTTTCAATAATGGTATGGAGTGTGTTATTTTTAGATGAAATTCTCAGAACAGAATCAATAGTTTCTAATTCCTCACGTACAAATTTATTTATATCATCTAACTCATATGCACCGGAGGGTATAGTTATTGTTACATGTCCACAAGTAAATTTATTATTTCTTTCGTCTATATTAGGAATTGCGTTAAATGTTTCAAAATTTATTAAACCAACAACGTACTCACCATCATCTAAATAAATTGGTGGGTTGAAATTAGCTGACAATACATTTGTCGTACCTGATAAGACTAATGTGAAAGACATGATACTACTTGTACAACCAACTCTTTTCTAACTTACTTAGCACCGTGTCGAATTCTTATAAAGAAATTTTAAAACCAAATGTCCACAATTATTAGAATTATATTTTTGAAATCGGTCATAATTGTATGTTATATTATTATTACCATCGCTAAAGAAATATTTTATAACTTCTACAGGGGGTCTCAAATTCCCGTAACTATCGAAATAATTAATATCTTTTCCTTTTTTTATATAACATGTCCAGTGAGTACCGTCTCCCCGATCATCATCTAAATTTATAATGCCTGATTCGTATTTTTTATTTTTTTCGGTAATTGGTTACGCATAAACACATTTCGAAAATAGGGAATTTTTAATATTTCTACATATTTTAACAAATCAATATTGGTGAGTGGGCGGTGTGGTAGTCTTTTTAGCAGTTTTTTTGATATGGTTTTAAGTAAAGACCGCAACCTTGTTTGTAAGGTTTTAAATAAAGTCCTTTTCCAACTTTTAATTGTTCAATGGCTCTGTTATGTCTCTTTGCTTCTTCTAGCGTATCCCTTGCTGCTTTTGCATCGTTGACCGCTTTTGCAATTCCAGCCGCTCCTCCAGTTAGTGCTCCTAATGCTGACAGACCCGCGAACAGAGGAATTAGGGGTAGTAAGCCCCCTTGATATGTTGGGAATTTTATTATACGTCCTCTAGGTTTCTTAATTCGTTTTCGCTTTAATGCTGTTAAAGCTGATGTTGCAACTTTTTTAATGTCTGTATGTTTTGTTCCAATAATTGCATCTCTTGCTGTTTTTACAGCATCATTAAATGATATAGCTTTTCCTATTTTAGTTTTCCTCTTTTTATTTCGTAAACCCATTCCTAATTTTCTTTTTACCTTCATTGCACCCGCAACACCTACAGCAGCTATCCGCTCTCCTATTTTACCTGATTTAATTCTTTCTATAGCTTTTTGTTCTAATAGTTTGTCTGCTTGATGTCGATTTTCTAAATCTTCAAACTGTGAGTATGCTATATCGTGTTCTTTACAAGCTTCGTCTAAAGGGTTAATACCGCGATCCCCCCTTAATAACCTCTTTTTGAGTTTGGTCCCAGGACCGCAAAAATTGTATGACGGCAAGTGTAGTTCCACCGGCAACTTATTTATGAATTTATTAAGAAGTCCGGAACCTTTCTTACCGAATAATCTTTTGGAACTAACCAAACCATCGTAGGAGGACATACTTATATAACTGATGAATATTTTATATGAAATCGCTTAAATATGTAAACATGGGTTGTGTTTTGATTAGTATATAAAGTGTGAGCATGAAGATCGTTAAACAAAATTTTTCTCTTCCTGTTAAAAACCATGATTTGGAAATAGCTACATTCCGGAAACACGGAAATTTATTCCCAGGAAATTGTAAGCGAGCTTTAATTATCGGACCCTCCGTTTGTGGCAAGACAAATGTTATGATTAGTCTAATAGAAGAACCTCATGGTTTACGCTTTGAAAATATATATATTTATTCAAAATCTCTAAATCAGTCAAAATATCAATACCTACGTGAACTCTTCAAACCTCTTAGAAAAATTGGATACTTTGAAAGTGAAAAGGAAGATGAAATAGTGTCGCCAAACGATATAAAATTAAATTCTCTAATAATATTTGATGATGTGGTGTGTTGTAGTCAAAGCGTTATAAGAAATTACTTTTGTTTTGGGCGTCATAAATGTACTGATTGTTTTTATTTATGCCAGACTTATACTGCAATTCCCAAACAACTAATAAGAGATAATGCAAATTTATTAATAATATTTCAACAAGATAATACGAATTTAAAACATATATATGATGATCATGTTAATGTAGATATGACATTTCATCAGTTTAAGGATTTGTGTTCCTTGTGTTGGAACGATGAATATGGATTTATTGTGATTGATAAAGATAGTGCATTAAATAATGGGCGCTATAGAAAAGGCTTCGATCAATTTTTTCTCATATATAATCCCATTAATCTGTAGTAGTAAACAGTACATTATATCACTTCGAAGATGGATGAACAACTAGCAAAAGATTTGGTAAAAACTCGTGAAATTTTAAAGCAGAAATATCGTTCTTTACGTTCAGATAAGTCACAAACTCAGAGGCATTTGGAAGAAGAATATAAACCAATAACTCAGCCTTTAGAAAAGTTGCTTTCGAATATCAAACAAGAACCTAAAATTAGACCTAAAATTGAACCCAAAGTTGAACAACAGGAGGAAAGTTTTAGAGGAATCCCTTCTTCATCTCCACGAAGCTCTTTACTGGTTCATAAACGGTTACAACCATTATTACCTTTCGGTGGATTGTCGTTTTTGGAAGATAGTTTTATCCCTGAACAAGGAGACCCCTTTGAATCAACTGGTCAAGACACCGTGACCGATAAGACCATTAATGATGCTGTTGAACAAAGCCCACAATATTTTGAGGATTTATCGAGACAACCTGGTTATCAATTATGGCTTGAAGAATTTAATCCTCTTCCACGAACCTACATTGATGGACAGACACGAGGAACCTCTACAGATTATGATTACGTATATGGTATAAAACATGATATACCTACAGGCAAATTTTCGATAGGAAACGCTTTAGTTGATTTTGTTGGAAAAGATATTCAAATATTTAGGAAAAATACACTTCAACCTGATATGAAACGATTGTATGAAGGTACACCTGGACTTTACGAGTTATTGTTTAAACAAAACCCTCTGGGGTATACAAATGTAGACTTGGACAATTATATGGATATTTTGGATAAAACTTCAACATATAGACGAAACAATGATCCTGCCGAACAAGTACAGGGCTCTTTGAATTCCAAATATATAACAATTGTGCGACCGTGGCTCGTTAAAAAGAATATTTTAAAAAATGAAGTATTACGAACATTAGTAGAACCATCTGTGCTCAGAGAGAGATCAATGTCTGCTAGTTCACTGCCGCGACCAACTACAAGATCGGTTACACGATCAAAGAAAGGAGGAGGTATGATGAGTCTATCTAACAAAAAGCTAGATTATGTATATTATAATGATCCCAATGAAATTGTCGAAAGACTAAAATTACTTCTGGCATCTCAAATCGCTGGTCATACTGGTCACCATAATGAAATGATGTCTATTGTCGAGGAACTTCGCGAGGCAAAAATTATTCAATAAGTGTAATGTTAAATCTAAATCTTCTTAGTATGTATTGAACATTCAAGTGATAATGACAATCGATAAATTTGGAGCGCACATATTTAAAAAAGGATATCAATCTTTGGATGAATCATCAACATCTTCTAATAAACTTTACAATGTAGTAGATATAAAGAACGTTAAATTGTACTATAATTTAGTTTTACCATTTATCGGTGATTTTAACAAAAACACTAAAAACTACGCTTTGTTGCAAGATCAGAGGGAGAGCTATATTTTTCCTCTTAAGGAATGTAATATTATAAGTGCTGAATTTCCCAGCAGCATAATTTTGTTAATAAATGATCAGAAAATTTCAAATCCTGTCGGAACACAATTACATCTAAAAGATAAAATTTCATTCCAATCAGTGGGTACAAAACCTTTGAAGAGCTTTTATGGTGAATTATTGATAAAGTGTTCAATAGATATAGAATAATGTCGGACCTTAAAAAACAAGTTGTTGAAGAACTTCATAAACCAGCACGAGTACATTATCAGAGAAGGCGTGTAATTGTTAAAGGTCTTAATGATCTTTGGCAAGCTGATTTGGTTGAAATGCTTCCTTATTCTAAATTTAATAAAGGTAATAGATATATTTTAGTTGTAATCAATGTATTCTCTAAATATGTATGGGTACAACCAGTAAAATCTAAAAGTGGGAAAGATGTGAAATTGAATTTCAAATAAACCATTACAGTTCATTTTCGAATATGAAAGCTAGTGTTGTAGAACGGGTTAATCGTACTCTGAAAAATTCAATGTGGAAACAATTTAGTTTACAAGGGAACTATAAATGGATACCCATATTACAAGAAATCGTCGATAAATATAAAAACATAGAACAACATCATTTAAACCTAAGAGCGTTAATAAAAACAATGAAAAATCAATATTGAAAGAGGTATATACTTACCCAAAAACCTTTAATATCAGAACATTATTTTCACCTGGTGACTATGTGCGCATCAGTAAACATAGGGAAGCTTTTAAAAAGGGATATACACCAAACTGGTCAAACGAAATATTTAAAGTGAAAAGGATAACTCTCACCAATCCAACTACATATTTGTTAGAAGATGAAAAAGGTGTTGAAATAAAAGGAGGATTTTATGAAAAAGAACTTCAAAAAGTGAAATATCCTGATATATATTTAATTGAAAAAATTGTAAGAAAAAAAGGAAGTAAACTCTATGTTAAATGGTTGGGGATGGATAGTACTAATAACACATGGATTGACAAGAATCAACTTGCATAATATAATTATACTTATTATGAAAAATAAAAATAATTTTCTTTTAGACTAAATCTTTTATTACATATATATTTTATTTTATTTTACAGGTATAAAATAATAATCCACTATCTAAGTACGTAATTTGATAATATAAATTTTCTCTAAAAATTCTATAGTTGTATTCAAAAATAATTGCATTGAATATAGAGGTTTCTTCATCTAAATCTGCAAAGCGTTTTTCTAAGGCTTGATATTCCTCATCCAACTGGGGTTGAGCTTGATATAAATCATAAAGATAAGCTGCTTCTCTACTTTTGTATTTTTTTATAAACTGTGAGTAATTGTCTTCGAACTTAACCAAACATTTTCTCTTTCTTCCTGATGAATAATCAATGTTTGCGCATTCAGACATTTTACACTTTATTATCTACTTAGTTTTAAAACTAGAAAATTTGTAGATTTCATAAAAATACAATGAATGAGAGTATCTGTTACACTAGTCACTATCACCATCACTATCACTGTCATAAAATATATCTATAAGCGTGTTAATGTCCAAAACGCTGGCTATGTCTTCAATTGATATATATCTTCCTATTTCCTTTAAATTACTATCCAAATCCAATTTTTTGAGCCCCAAAGCAAAACTTTTTATATCCTTATCTTCCAAAAATTGTTCACACAATTCCAGAGCACTTCCATACCTTTCTGCACGCTCGATACACTCTTCTTCTGGTACAAATTTACCACCTCCATATATCGCCTCATGTTCAGCATCAAATTTTAAGTTGGAAAAAAATTGTCTTAACTTTTCAACACCACTTTGTAGATCATGTACTTCAGGATATTTCGTATAACACATCCACATGTTAGTCTATACTGTTACACATCGTATACAGAACTGAGGAAGCTCGGTATTATTTTATTTAAAAATTCAATTTTGTTGGTGGGGATTAATGGTGGGGTGGGGGCTATATGAACTCCTAATTGCATTAGGTATTTTTATTAAATTAATTAATCAGATTCATATGGAATGTACCCAGATTATGGGACACTTGAGGCCGACATCGCTATCTCTCTCTTTCTCATATATGTAAATAAAAGTGGAATGCTTATTACAAAAATGTATAGGAATGCATGTTTTAGTTGTTATTGCATTTAATTAAAATTAATGGGATGTCAAAAATTAATCTACCTGGTATCTAAATTGGGTTCTAAATTCAGATAACAAATAAATTATGCAAATTACCCTGCAGGTACATGGTCACTTGGGCCGGACGTCTAGACGTTGTTTACCTGTATGCCACCACCTTGGAATTTGACTTTGGGAGTTTGAACTCTAGAGGTCAAGGGCAAATGTGATTTAGAAACCCACTATTATCCCTACTAATGGGCTGGGTCAATATAGACACATACATACATACATACATGAAATAACTTATCGGACGCAGAGGGTTACAACAAATGCGAACGAACAATACAGACGGACTGAAAAAAGGTGTCTTCAAAGAATTTATAAGATCGGTGAAGCTGCTGAGTCGGCGAGGTGTCTTCTTCGTATTTTATATGGCAGGCTGGATTATGGGTGATGTAATTCCTCCCCCCCAAAGATTCAATTGTGAGGGTTAGCGAGGCAATTGAACGGATGCGAGTTCGATGGGTTGTGGTTCGGTATTCTTTCTTCTGTGAAGCTTCTTGTACACTAAATATGATAGTCCGATAAATAAAAGTGCGTAGATTGATATTGTCCAATAGCTAGGAACTGTAGATACTTCGTTGAAATTTAAATCTGGCTGATTTTCTATAATTTGGGTTCTTAGGGAACTCAGTTCATCTAAATTAAGTTACCTAAATTTATTCTGATTTTTACGGGTGTTTGTTCTTTAGTTATTCAATCTATGTCTGGAATGATTACTGGTTCATGATTTTCTAATTTTTCTTTTTGATTGGAAATTATTTTTTGAGGCGTTGCGATTTGGCAACCGAATGGAATTTCTATTAAAAATGTGCCTGGAGATAAAATTTGTACTTCTTCTTGTTGGTCACAAAGCAATTTAATTTGTTCTTTGTTCGGCGAGAGGTAAATATATTGATTGGTTTCTTCTAAATTTATCACAACTGGTCTTGAGATTTCGATTGAAGTTTTGGAGCATATTGACGCATTGTCCATATTGAGGAGTTGTATTTCGCAAGGGTTTTTCTTCTGAATTTCTTGTAGGTCCGTTTTTTGACAATTACATTGCTGCGCGTCCATTTGTATACAGGGCTCATTGACAAATGAATAGTGCAATTTGTTTTTTAATAAAAATTTATCTCTTGCTATTAAAGCCTTAAACTGACTCTTATCCCAAATCGGAATAGAGTAAAGGTCATCATAGATCATAATTTTCTGGGTAAGTTATTGGTATTTCAAAAATATAAGTAATTTTGTTGTTAGAGATATAACTTTTTATTTTTATTAAATTTTGAAAAATATGGATATTTTCTTTGGTAACATCAAGAGTTAACTGGTTTTTTGACAATTGATTTTGTATTTGAAGAAGTTCTACAAACAAGTCATCAATTTTTATAATACTAGGGTGTATAGTTTGCAATTTGGAAAAAGTGATCGAATTTTCTACGTCCTGAAGGATAGAATTTATAATAATGAACATATTAATAATTTGATGCATTATGTCCTTGATAAACATTGAATTTTCTCTGTTTGCTTGACGCTCCACAATTAAAGCAATTTGTTTGATGTTTGATTCCAACTGTATTTCATTATGTGATATTTGCTGAATTTGCTATTGAATTTATCAATTAAATTAAGAGATAATGAATGCTGTCTTTTGACAGACAAAGCTAGTTTTGCTTGGTTAGTTTGTAATTCTCTGATTAGTCGTATTTTTCTAAGTTTCCAGAAATTGATTTGAAAATTGTGCCTGAACCAATAATGAGTCCTCGCTTAACTCGTTGTGACTGTGGTAAAATTTCTGATATTTTTTCTTGGACTTTTGATGCTGTAAAATTTACTATTTTCCAGTATCTAATTGATTGTTTCAGAGAAGTGTTGTGCGTTTTTCTTTACTAATTCGTATATCATTTTCGATTTTGACTGTAGCTTTCCGAATTCTGCCAAAACTGGTTGTAGGTCATTGTAATAGATAAGAAAGTATGAATACTCTTGAACTTTTGTAGATTCTAGTTTCACAGGTATAAGTCCTGGGTTATTTTTTAAATTTTGGCTTTTTATTTTGTCTTGCAGAGCAAGGGAAATTGTCCCAGTTATTCTAGAAAGGAAGGAAATTATTTTTTAGTTTTTGTCTTGAACGTAAATGTCTTTTTTCGGGGCCTTTTAAGATTGTCCATACTAATTTTGGGTCTGCTTTCAGTAGTTACCGTTTTTCTTTTAGTATTAATTGATTTTATGGGGGTTGATTTTGTAAATTTATTGGCATGCTTTTGACGTATATGTTTTTTAACAAACGCTGTATCTTGATTTTCGAAAATTTCGGGGTCATCGCGGTTTTGATTTCTTTTACTAATAACGCATTCTTTACTTTTGATAATATCGTCATTTATTTTAGAGTAAAGTAATTTAGATTTTTCTTTGTGTTCATTGACATAATCGTTTAACAATTTTTTTTTCTATTTCCATATCAAAAGTGTCATTACTAGTAATATGTCCGGTTATAACGTTAATAGGTTTTAATTTTGTAACTGAATGTAACGAGTGATTATAAGCTAAGATTGCGTATGTAATTTTCATTTTGACAGGAGTTTTAAGAAAGCCTTTAGTGTTGAGCAGACGAATGTGTTCAGAGAGCATCGAGTGAAAGCGTTCAATCATGCCGTTGGATTGAGGGTGATTTGGAGAAACAAAATGAATAGTAATTTTATGTAGGCCAAGGAGTTCTGTTATTACGGAATTTTTGAACTCAGTGCCGTTGTCTGAAATGACATGCTTTGCAATACCATGGTGTGAGAAGAACTGTAATAAATTGTCGGCAATTTCAGTTGCGTTTGCGGAAGTCAAAAAGTAGGCTTGGGCATATTTTGAAAAGCTGTCAATTATTGTCAGAAATTTTGAATTTTCGAAGGTGAATTATTTCAAATGGTTTTGACGCTGTGGGAATTTGATTCAATTTAGTTTTGACGGGGTTTCTTTCGTATTTCGCCTGTTGGCAAATCTCGCATCTATTGATACAAGTTTGAATAGCAGGTTTCAAATTAGGCCAATAGTATTTTTCTTTAATTCTTAGAGTAGTTTCATGTCATTTTTATTAGTAACGTCTAATAATTTTTTGGTACACCTTAAAAATTTGATAGAGGACCAACAAGTATTTTTAAAGAGCATTATTAACATGATTAATATTCGGAGCATCGTCTTCATCTGTTTGTGGTAGCATAGAGAGGTTATCTAGAGAGTCAATGTCGTTTACAGGGGTATCAGTTTCATTGTTATCTGGTACATGTGTTTCTGTCCGTAGTCTTAGAATTTCGTTTATGCAATCTTGTACTTGTTCAGATGTGGGGGATAAAGTTTCTTTAGTGTGAATTTCAACTCGATCATCTGCATTCGTGTTTAGCTTACCTTTCTTGTAAATTATGTTGTACTCGTATTCATCTAATTTTATGCGCCACCTAAGTAATTTTGAAGTCGGGTCTTTTAGTGAGAAAAGCCATTGGAGAGGCTTGTGGTCTGTAATGATATTGAATTTTTTGCCGTAGAGATAAGGGCGAAAATATTTGGTCGCCCACACGATTGCGAGTAGGCATTTACCCACGGGTAAATGGCTTCCTATTGGTCCTTGAGAGAGAACGGCTCCCAAAGCTACGTTACTGGCCTCTGTAGTGAGGTTAAATGTTTTTGAAAAGTCGGGGTACTGGAAGATAGGTTCGTTAATTCTTGAAGCCCAGCAAGAGGTTCAGATTACAGAACTACCGTGTCATCCGTAGAGACAGACTGAATGGGAGAAGAGGTGGAGTACTTTTGGCGATCCACAAGTCTCTGAGATACAGCGAGTACAAGAGTTCGGACGTGGACTCGAACGCCGAATACGTCTCCGCAAAAATTGAGATGTCGGACAACAGGTTTGTCTCCATTTTTTCTATCTATATGCCTCCGTCGGTGCGTTACGATGTCAATGAGCTCGACAGTATTTTTCTCGTTAACAACAATGTTGATGATTCTTCTATTATTGCAGGTGGCGACTATAACGCCCGTCACTATTGGTCCCCACCGCCGGGAAACAGGAGGGGTAGATTACTTGAAAACTACATTTCTAACAAAAACCTGCAAGTTATTGCGCCTGCAGAACCCACTCACTATCCAGCGGTCGGCACCCCGGGGGTTATCGACTTCTTCTTGGCCAAGAATTTCAATTTCCAACATGAAATTTCCACCTCTGAGGATTTAGACAGTGACCATAACCCCGTCATGATCGTCTTCGGTGATCTTGATTCTGACAATTATGCAGATAATGAAATCCACAGATTCGCCACAAACTGGGAGCTAAATAAAACTTTCCTTGTTCATAACCCGCCACCTCTTCGACATATTACGGACGCCAGGGACGTTGATGATTATTCCCAGACGCTACAAGACCTAATTCAAAACGCAATTACTAACGCAACGACATAGAAAACTTTCTCCAGACATAGACTTGAACTGCCGCAAGACATTACAGACTTACTAACAGAAAAAAGACGTGCCAAAAGAGTGGCACAACGAACGGGACTTAACACTGACTACAACAGACTTAATAGACTAGTACGTGACAGAATTAAAGAGATAAAAAATTCTGAATGGCAAAGTAAAATGGAAGAAATGCTTGTTGTTAACCGCCCTTTTTGGCAGCTTGTCAAAAATCTCAAGAGTAATGGTTCTTCCTGTATACCTCCCATACATGGCGAAAATGGGATTGTTTATTCTGCAGAGGAGAAAGCCGAAGCTTTTACGGATTCTTTCGAACTCCAGTTTTCAGAAAATCAGGACGCCGAGGATGATCTTGATTGGGAGGACGAGGTCACCAGGTATACCCGCAGGAGGCTGAGAGATGCCCTGCCGGGACAAATTGTATTCTGTGAACCAAATGAAATTAATATTTTAATTAAATATCTACCGGTACGTAAGGCACCAGGTATTGATGGAATTACCAATAAGGCGTTGAAATTACTGTCCAAGAAAAACAAAATTGAAATTCTAAATTTAACTAATGGAATTTTGAGAACCCAACACTTCCCCAAACAAAAATAATTTTGTCTAGACTACTTTCCGAGTCGGAGGATCACAACATTATACAAAGGGAACAGTTTAGATTCAGAGCTTTTCACAATACCGAATTACAAGTCTGTCGGCTAATTGAGAACGTAACGTCCAACTTGCAAGATAGGAAAAACGCTGGCGTACTGTTGTTAGATATTTCTAAGGCTTTTGACAAGGTGTGGCATTGGGGGTTGTTATACAAAATGCTCAAGAGCGGTATTTCAGTCCCTATGGTGCGCCTTGTCAAGAGTTTTCTTGTCGAGAGAAGGTTTTGTGTAAAGGTAGAAGGTAAAATTTCTACCACAAGAGACATCGAGGCAGGCGTCCCCCAGGGGTCGGTGCTTGGCCCGATTCTTTACTCGCTGCATATCAGCGACTTATTACCCCACCCGCATACTCAGCTGTTTCTGTATGCGGATGACACGGCTATCCTGGCTACTGGCCGTTCCCTGCGCTTCATTAAGGCCTATCTTCAAAATGCCATCGACGCACTGCTGGAATATTTCCTAAAATGGAAGATAAAAATCAATGCTAACAAAACTCAGGCTGTCTTAATTTCTAAAAAACGTATCCTTCCCAACATTGATAATATTATTATTGATGGAAACGTTATAGAGTGGTCCAGGGAAGCCACCTATCTCGGAGTTATCATCGATACGAAGCTTACCTGGGCCCCTGATATTAACAATAGAACCAAGAAAGCAAAAGCAGCAATAGCCGCACTATATTCTATGCTAGCCCGCAATTCCAAGCTCAGTACCTCAAGCAAACTCCTTCTTTATAAACAAATAGTCAGGCCAACCATGTTATATGCATGTGCCGCTTGGGGCTTTGCATTCAATAAACACCTGAACAAGCTGCAGGTTGTGAAAAACAAGTGTCTTAGATTGGCCTCGGGGGCCGATTGGTACGTTTCCAATGCCACCTTACATAGTGACATGAATGTCCCCCTTATCAAAGATTACATAAGATCACACACTCAAAACGTGTACGATTTAACTATCCCAAATCATCCCAATCAATTACTTTTGGACTCCTGTATATACGATTTAAATAGAAGATTACCACATCGTCGACCTAGATATATATTAGACGCCGACTAACCCTATTTTTCAACATATTAACAAAATGAAATATACTACATACGTTACCGAAATATGTTTCCTACATATCATCATTATTATCCTTTTCATTCTTTCCTCCCTAATTTTAATTTAATTAAGGTAATTTTTAACTTTAATTGGCATTTGCTAAAAACATTCACCTAGAGATTTTATAACCTCAAATAGGTATACTGTCTCGCTTCTAAAACTCCTTTTTAAAGTGAAAAATTAACCGAGGGTAAAAGACAAAACAGTGTCGCCCTTATTAAAATTCATGCTAAAAAACGAAAACGAAACGTTAATTAAAAGAGTTTTGCAATTTTCAAAACAAGTTATGAATTCGTCATTATGTTCTATTTTAGCGCCCTTTTTCGCGATAGTGGCCAAGTAAGCCAAGAAAGCCTTTTATTTGTTTTGTCGTTTTAGGAAAATTTTTGATTGCTCTAATTTTGTCTGGATTTGGTTTGATACCATTTGGGGTTATAATATGTCCTTAATACGCAACTTCTTTACGCAGAAACTCGTATCTGTCCAACTGAATTTTGAAATTTGAATCGCAGAGTCTTTGGAATACTGTCTTGAGTCGTTCTAAGTGTTCTTGTAATGAAGTCGAGAATATGATCACATCATCAAGGTGTACAAGACATTTTTCATTCTGTATACCCGAGGCATCTACTTTTTTGGGCACTACCCAAATAGGAGAGGACCAGGGAGAATTACTAGGTCTGATAATTTTTTGTTCGAGCATTTTTTGAATTTGGTTTTCAACTTCCTGTTTATGGACAAAAGGGTATCTGTAAGTTTTGGAGTATACTGGAATTTCTTCTCTGGTTTTTATGTTGTGTTTAATTTTGTTTGTAAAAGTCAGTGGCGTATCTTCATTGTAAAATATGTCGGAATATTCACTAATTAATTTTAAAATTTTTGATTCTTCTTCGGAATTTAGGTAGTCTACACGAATTTTTGAAAGATCTAGTTGAGGTATGTCGGTCATATCTTCAAAATTATGAAGTTCAAAATTTTGTAAACTATTTTTATTGAATTTTTCTACTTCGAAAGGATCTGAAAGGTCTAGCGTTACTTTGTTTGTTGAATTGTTTAGAATTGTGGCTAGAGCTTCTCCGTTTTTTGCAATTGTTAAACATTCTGGAACTTCATATTTACCGAATTTTTGATAAGGGATAATAATTTAGCCTTCCTTAATGGAAGTTTTTACTTTTATAACTTTTTCTGTTCTCCGTTCGAGATTTATTAAGTGTAGTTGATTTTTATTTTGAGGAGTTTTGTAGTAATTTAGTTTGATTGTTGTGTAGGGTGTAAGTAAGTAGTCGTTTTCGAAGTCTAGACGTCCTTTAAGAAACTTTATATTATTGAGTCCTATAAGTCCGTCGAAAAAATTATGAAATTTAAAAACGTAAAATTTTAAATTTTCTGCTTGGGGCAGATTAAATATTTCTGGTGCAGGAATTGTGTTCGTGGGCTGAACTTTGAAAACCAGTTTGAACTATGAAAGGATCATCTTTTTTTTAAATTTTGAAAATATTTTTTGGCTATTTCGGGATTAATAAAAGATTTTGTTGAGCCACAATCGAGTAGCATTTTTATATTGTATTTTGGAAAAATTATGTACGATAAAATGTTACAATCTATAAAATTAAAGTGAATTATTTTGTATTCTACGTCTGGTCGTCGTTTTGAGGCGACTTCGAAAAATTTTCGGGATCAGAATTAGGTATAGGGTAATTTTCTGTATCGTCATAAAAATATGTGTCACATTCGGTTTGGGGGTCAAAATCAGGTGTTTGGTATTGGTCTTCATATAAATTGGGGTTTGTTTGGTCTGTTTCTGTATTATGTAGTTCCATAGGTTCGGGTTGGAAGTTTCTTTTGGGTTGATATTGAGAAGTGGATGGAGCTTGGGGATAGCGACTAGTGATAGCGCTCATTGGAGTAGGTTTATTTAAAAATCTATTTTGATTTGGCTTGAAAACATTTCTGTTTTGCTGGGGTTGTCAAAAAACTTGTGAATTTGTAAAGTAACGTTGAGGTTGATAGGTGCTCTAGGTTGCACTGGAATAGGTTGTGAAGGAAATGACGGTCGTTGTCTAAATAAATTGTTTGGTGTACGGGAATTAAAAGGTGTATTACGTTGTGACATATTCGGTGCCCTAGGAGGTCTGAAATTGTCATTTCGAGTAAAATTTTTGAAATATTGTACGTTATCTTCTTGAATGACCATCTGCATTGCTTCACCTAAAGAATTTGGTTTCATACATCTAATAGTCGTACCTAAGGCTTCTTTTAAACCTTCAAACTTAAAGGTAAGACAATATCTTTCGGTACTCTCTATAGACCACCGAATCATAATGTTAATGATATCTTGAGGATAGTTGTTCTACGTTGATATCTTCTAGTGATTATGTCATCTTCGGAGGTGACCTGAATATTGATTTTATTGCAAACAGACCTGATTGTGCGAGACTAAAAAACTTTCTGAACATCTACAACTTTTTTCAAGTTATAAATGAACCTACTCGTGTGGCCGAAAATAGCGCTACTTTGATCGATATTTTGGTTACGTCATCTATAGATCTTGTTATCAACTCGCAGGTCTTGCGAATGGATGACATAACCGACCACCGCTTAATAAAATGCGAGTTAAATATATCCAAAAGTAAATATCCTGCTAAAATTAGATCGTACAGGGACTTTAAAAATTTTAATTATAATATGTTCTTACATGATCTTTCAAATGTGCCATGGGAAGTTATTTATTCATATTCAGACGTGGATTTAATGGTTGATTTTCTTAATGATAATCTGACACAGGTATTTGACTTACATGCGCCTATAAAAACTTCAAAGTTTACTAAACCTCCGGCACCCTGGATCAATGAAAATCTTAAATTGCTGATGCGTTTACGAAATAGAGCCTTAACAAAGTATAAAAAGTATAAAACTAATAATGCATGGGAAGGTTACAAAAGATTAAGAAATCTTACCACAATGACTTTAAAAAACGAAAAAAGGGCCTACCTTAATCACAAATTTAAAAACGACCCTGCAGACTTTTGGCGGACTCTCAAATGGTTGAATGTTAAGTCCGAGATTACTTGTGATGCTGCAAAATGTGGAAATCCTGAGTTCGGTGCCTTTTTTAGAGATAATGTACCTAGCGTCAACACTAGTAATGGGAATGCAAATAATATACTGCAGCGTTACAAGTACACTCGTTTCCCAACTCTAACATCTACTCTCTATTTCAGTAGCATTACAGTGGCAAAATTTGAATTGCTTTTTTCCAAAATTAAGTCAAATTCTATGGGTAGCGATAATATAAATTTGAAAATGCTAGCGTTGGCTATTCCTCATCTCAGTGACATTTTTACTTTTTTGATAAATTGTTGTATTAGGCAACATGTTTTTCCTACGTCTTGGAAAATTGCCAACATTGTTCCTGTACCTAAGATTACAAATCCCAGTAAACCATCACATTTCAGACCGATTAGCATTCTACCAACAATTTCTAAAATTTTTGAAAAAGTAATTCATGAACAACTCACGGTTCATCTTTCAACTAATAAAATATTACCATCTACTCAATCAGGTTTCAGGGCCGGTCATAGTACAACTACTGCCCTCCTCAAGGTTTCCGATGACATTATTACTGCACAAGATAATAAAACTGATACTGCCCTTGTCCTTCTTGATTACAGTAAAGCTTTCGAGACGATTGAGCATTATATATTGTCCACCAAGCTAAAATACTTTGGACTGCATGATAATGCTCTGGATTTTATTAGAAGCTATCTTACGGACAGAAAACAGAAAGTAACTTTTGACAGCAAGAGCTCTCAACTGTATCAAACAAATAAAGGAGTACCCCAAGGTAGTATACTTGGACCCCTACTTTTTACTATATATACTGCTGATTTTGGAAAGTGTTTAAATCATGTTCAGTCCCATCAATATGCTGACGACTTACAGTTATACTTTACTTTTAGATGTGATAATATCGATCATGCTGTTAGATATATAAATGACGACTTAAACACTATTTTCTCTATATCTCTAGCGCACGGATTAAAACTTAATGAAAATAAGAGCCAACTGGTGTTTTTTGGAAAGTCTAGGGAAATAAACAACAATGATAATCTTGGAATTGAGATTGGTGGAGTCGGTTTGTCACCCTCTAACAGTTGTAAAAATCTTGGGGTTTACATTGATAACGATCTTCGTTTTCAAACCCACGTTTCTCATTTACTAAAGGGGGGTTATGCCAAATTGAGATCGCTTTATTTATTTAAAGATATTCTTAGTCGCAACGTAAAGTTGAAATTGTGTGAGACTCTGATACTGTCTACCTTGGGATACTGTGACGTAGTTTATTGGCCTGCTCTTCTTCAACGCGACAGGGATTCTCTGCAAAAACTGCAAAATGCTTGTGTCAGATATTGTTACAACCTGAGGAAGTTTGACCATCTGTCACCGCTTTATGAAGATACTAAGTGGCTAAGGCTGCATGATAGGTACTTTCTTCACTTGAGCACATTAATTTATAAGATAAATTTTTCAGGTAAGCCGGAATATTTAAAAACCAAACTTGTAGAGAGGAGTAGCGTTCATAGTAGATCCACGAGATTCAACAAGTTTTATAACTTACCTAGATTCACTTTAGCTGTCTTTCAGAGGTCATTTTCCTATAACGCTGTAAAATGTTATAACAAGTTGCCACCCTCCCTGAAAAACTGTCCTACCGCTGCTGCTTTTAAAAGAAAGCTTAAAGAGTTATTATTGTGTATTGTGTAACTTCATAGATTACATTATTGTATTGTTTACGTGATATTTGTCAATTGTCATTCTTCTCAACTCAACCTACTACTGTTTTTCTTTTTTACTAACTCTCAAATTAAATCATGCAGGTGTTTTATACTTAGAGTTACCAATAATATGGTAAATTAGGTTAAGTTAGTTGGTAGTTTAATTAGGAATTAATTTTAAGACAGAGTGGTTAGATAGAGTAGCATTATGCTAGATCTCGCCACTCCTGTACCTATGTTTTCTTTCGCATTTTCTGTTTGGGTACGTCAATAAAGGCATTTATTATTATTATTATTATTATTATTATTATTATTATTATTATTATTATCTCGACTTAGCCAAAAGGCATTCGCACTCCCTCTACGGGGAACATTCACTCAGATCCCGGGTATCCCGGATACCAAAAGGATCTGGCTCGGACGAGACCCTTGCCATGTTATCGGGCCTTAGGTGACATTGATGTTGTTGGACGTTCCTGCACTCCCCATGAATTTCCTGACGGTTAGGGCTGTCGCAAGTAGTACCGCTTTCTGCATGGACCTGTAAAGACTATCAGTTAGACCCAGCTCCTTGATGTTTCTCAGCAAACTTTTTGGTATAACACCAGTTGTTGACATGATGATTGGAATCGTCTGGACGTTCTCCATTTCCCATTGC
Organism: Pseudeuparius sepicola; assembly: GCA_963920635.1. Taxonomy (NCBI): domain Eukaryota; kingdom Metazoa; phylum Arthropoda; class Insecta; order Coleoptera; family Anthribidae; genus Pseudeuparius; species Pseudeuparius sepicola. Next base: position 30,339,558 of record OY987305.1, read on the forward strand.
CTTCTAATTCGTTCTTCTAAATCTCTGTACTTCGCGATCTTCTCGACTTGCTTCACACGCAGGTTGTTGTTGTTCGGGATGGCCACATCAATCAGAGTTGTCTGCCTAGAAATTTTATCAACTATTATAAGGTCCGGTCTGTTATGGGCAACTCGTTGATCTGTCAGAACTGTACGATCCCAGTACATCTTGTAGTTGCTGTTCTCAAGAACAGGCTCAGGTGTGTAGTTGTAATATGGGACCCTCTCTGCCTGCACAAGCAGCAGCTTTTCCGCCAGTTCCTGGTGCAAGATCTTGGCAACCGAATCGTGTCGTTCCTTATATTCCGTTGATGCGAACATCTGACATCCTCCTGTTATGTGCTGGATTGTTTCTGAAGTTGGGCACCCGTATCTGCATCTGTCATCCACTACCGATGCATCTCCTACAATGAATTTTAGGTAGTTGCGAGTTGGTATAACCTGATCTTGTATGGCCAGTAGGAAGCCTTCCGTCTCGGGGAACATTCGTCCCGAGGTCAGCCAATAGTTCGACGCTAACTTGTCGACATGTTCCTGGTTAACCTCATTAGGATGCCTCCCGTGCAGCGGCTTCCCCAACCACCTCTGTAGTTTATCGTTGTCGGTTCGGTGGTGATTTTGACGCTCGTGTTCCGTCAGACGTAGCGGTGTTGAGACGTCTGCTCCGCATATAGCCCTATGTAGTGTGGAGCTGTTGGCCTGCCTGTAGAAATAATTACGCAGATTTAATATTTGTTGGTCCAATTGCTTGCTGAGATCTGCCAATCCTCTTCCTCCTAGTTGACGCGGCAGAGTTGTTCTTTCTACGGCGCTACGGGGATGATGTTTATGAGCTTTTGTCAGTAGTGTCCTAACTTTTCGTTGCAGGTTGTTGATGTCCGTGTTGGTCCAATTCACTATTCCGAACGAATAGCTGAGTACAGAGCACGCATACGTGTTCAGGGCCTTAAACAAATTCCTGCTGTTAAGATCAGTTCGCACTACTTGTCTTACTCTCTTGATGAATTCATTCCTTAAATCGATCTTCATTGTTCGATGGTCTATCCTTTGAGCTTGTTTCATCCCGAGATACTTGTATGTATCTCCCATGCTCATTGCTTCGATCTCCTGGCCGTCCTGCATCTCGTGTGCGCCCTGTTCGAGCCTTCCCCGGACGATGTTAAGGGTGCGGCACTTGTCCAGTCCAAACAGCATTCCGATGTCCCTGGAGAACTCCTCTACAATTTTAAGCATTTGCGTTAGTTGGTTTTTGGTTGCTGCGATCAGTTTTAAATCATCCATATATAATAGGTGATTCAACTTGATCGCTTCTGCGTTGTTGCTTTTGATAGCGAAGCCATATTTTGTAGAGTTCAACCGATGTGATAGAGGGTTCATCGCCATGCAGAACCACAGTGGACTGAGTGAATCTCCTTGGAAAATCCCTCTTCGGATGTTGATTGTGTCGGTCTCGATGTTACTGTCTGCGGTTCTGAGTTGTATCTTAGTGCGCCAGGTTGTCATAACGTGTTCTAAAAAGGAAACTGTATGATGATCTATTTTATACAGCTTTAAGATACCTGTGAGCCAATCGTGAGGTACGGAATCAAATGCTTTTTTGTAGTCCACATAAGCCATGTGGAGGTTTCGTTGCTTGGAATGAGCCTGGTTGCAGATGACAGAGTCTATGATGAGTTGCTCTTTGCATCCCATTGCGCCCTTCGAGCAGCCCTTCTGCTGCATTGTAATGATGTTGTTCCGCTCGCAGTGAGCATATATTCGCTGCGTAAGGCAAGATGTGATTATCTTGTACAGCGTAGGCAAGCAGGTTATTGGGCGGTACTTGGCAGGGTTATCCGTATTCCGCTGGTCTTTTGGTAACAGGTAGGTTGCACCCTGTGTAAGAAACAATGGCATTTTCAGAGGATCGAGCAAGACTTCATTAATTAAGGTAGTTATCTGTTCATGCGTGCACCACAACTTCTTAATCCAATAATTTTGGAGATGATCTGGACCTGGTGCCTTCCAGTTGTGGGAATTCTTGATGACATCGGAGACCTCAGCGGTTGTGAATTGCTCATGTTGCATCTGGCTATAGTTCCGGCCCATCTCGCGTTCTTCGCTGATCCAGCTTGCACTGACATTGTATGGACCTGGTGTGGCAAGTTGATTTCTCCAGAAACCGTCGACCTGTTCTCTGCTAGGGTAACTCGCATTTGTGGCATCGGCGCTAGAATTAAAAGCACGGTAGAAACCCTTTTCTGATCGTTCAAAGAGTTTGTTGTCTCGTTTCCTGTTGTTACTAGCCTTGTATCTCCTCAGACGCCCTGCGAAAACAGAAAGTTTTTGTTTTAATGTGTCAAGACATTGTTGAGCAGTGATGTTCGCGGGGTCATGCCGAGAATGCATTTGGGTGCGGCTCATTATTGCCTGCACCGCCCTCTGGATCCTTCTAGTTCTAACTCCTCTGATATATTCCGTCACTTGTCCTATGTCTTTACGGAGACTCTCGATCTTCCGATTTAGTCGCATTTCCCATTGAGCCATTCGTGGTTCTGGTCTTGCACGATTCAACTCTTGGGCCGTTCGGATCTTGGCACCCATTACAGTGGTAACTGCCGTTGCGGCACAGTAGATTAACATGTGCATACGTTCTAATGTTGGTGTCACTGAAACATAGTTTGGTAAAATTCGTGTGTTCATAAGATCGAGCACGATCGCAAGTTTCCTGGAAGAATTTAATCTTGGTAGCGGTGGCCTGCTCATTGGGTCTGTGCCTTCGTATCGCAATACTGCCTGTCTCATATGTGCGTTTAAGCCTTCAAAATGTTCTTCGTTAACCGATTCCAGACTCTCGGTTGTTGGTTCTACCGTTTCGGCTTCTAGTTGTTGTCCAGGCGCTTGAAGTTCCCCATTGTTGTTGTTGTCATCTATGTCTATGTATTCGCCGTGGATCTCTAGGTCAACTTCCCGTTTGATAGCGTTAAGTCGCGTTTCTGGAATTCGGTTATTTCTTAGAATAGTTCGATACTGATCTGACACTCTTTGTTCAGACACTTGCATGTGTGGAAACTCCCTGCAGAACTCGGCATGCAGTTGTTGTCGGTAGCCGATCATCTCTTGTCCTAAGTTTGTCACCCTGTAAATTATTATTATTATTATTATTATTATTATTATACGAATGTCCTTAAAGCTAAATTATTGTATAAGGTCTATTTACAAAAGTATTTATTTGTTAATATTTGTTAAAAAATGTTAGGTTAATTTTTTTGCTTCCTTTTTATATAAACCTATCTGTAAAAGATTTCTAAATTTGTAAATATACATTATTATTTTTTTGCGTTGGGGCGTTATTAAGTTATTATTGTTATTATTATTATTATTATTATTATTATTATCGACTTAGCCAAAAGGCATTCACACTCCCTCTACGGGGAACATTCACTCAGATCCCGGGTATCCCGGATACCATAAGGATCTGGCTCGGACGAGACCCCTGCCATGTTATCGGGCCCTAGGTGACATTGATGTTGTCGGACGTTCCTGCATTCCCCATGAATTTCCTGACGGTTCGGGCTGTCGCAAGTAGTACCGCTTTCTGCATGGACCTGTAAAGACTATCAGTTAGACCCAGCTCTTTTATGTTTCTCAGCAAACTTTTTGGTATAACACCAGTTGTTGACACGATAATTGGAATCGTCTTGACGTTTTCCATTTCCCATTGCCTTCTAATTCGTTCTTCTAAGTCTCTGTACTTCGCGATCTTCTCGACTTGCTTCACACGCAGGTTGTTGTTGTTCGGGATGGCCACATCAATAAGAGTTGTCTTCCTAGAAATTTTATCAACTATTATAAGGTCCGGTCTGTTATGGGCAACTCGTTGATCTGTCAGAACTGTACGATCCCAGTACATCTTGTAGTTGCTGTTCTCAAGAACAGGCTCCGGTGTGTAGCTGTAATATGGGACCCTCTCTGCCTGCACAAGCAGAAGTTTTTCCGCCAGTTCCTGGTGCAAGATCTTGGCAACCGAATCGTGTCGTTCCTTATATTCCGTTGATGCGAACATCTGACATCCTCCTGTTATGTGCTGGATTGTTTCTGAAGTTGGGCACCCGTATCTGCATCTGTCATCCACTACCGATGCATCTCCTACAATGAATTTTAGGTAGTTGCGGGTTGGTATAACCTGATTTTGTATGGCCAGTAGGAAGCCTTCCGTCTCGGGGAACATTCGTCCCGAGGTCAGCCAATAGTTCGACGCTAACTTGTCGACATGTTCCTGGTTAACCTCATTAAGATGCCTCCCGTGCAGCGGCTTCCCCAACCACCTCTGTAATTTATCGTTGTCGGTTCGGTGGTGATTTTGACGCTCGTGTTCCGTCACTGAGTGACTCCGTGACTGAGTGAATCTCCTTGGAAAATCCCTCTTCGGATGTTGATTGTGTCGGTTTCGATGTTACTGTCTGCGGTTCTGAGTTGTATCTTAGTGCGCCAGGTTGTCATAACGTGTTCTAAAAAGGAAACTGTATGATGATCTATTTTATACAGCTTTAAGATACCTGTTAGCCAGTCGTGAGGTACGGAATCAAATGCTTTTTTGTAGTCCACATAAGCCATGTAGAGGTTTCGTTGCTTGGAATGAGCCTGGTTGCAGATGACAGAGTCTATGATGAGTTGCTCTTTGCATCCCATTGCGCCCTTCGCGCAGCCGTTCTGCTGCATTGCCACGATGTTGTTCCGCTCGCAGTGAGCATATATTCGCTGCGTAAGGCAAGAAGTGATTATCTTGTACAGCGTAGGCAAGCAGGTTATTGGGCGGTACTTGGCAGGGTTATCCGTATTCCGCTGGTCTTTTGGTAACAAGTAGGTGGCACCCTGTGTAAGAAACAATGGCATTTTCAGAGGATCGAGCAAGACTTCATTAATTAAGGTAGTTATTTGTTCATGCGTGCACTACAACTTCTTAATCCAATAATTTTGGAGATGATCTGGACCTGGTGCCTTCCAGTTGTGGGAATTCTTGATGACATTGGAGACCTCATCGGTTGTGAATTGCTCGTGTTGCATCTGGCTATAGTTCCGGCCCATCTCGCGTTCTTCACTGATCCAGCTTGCACTGACATTGCATGGACCTGGTGTGGCAAGCTGATTTCTCCAGAAACCGTCGACCTGTTCTCTGCTAGGGTAGAAGTACGGTAGAAAACTTTTTCTGATCGGTCAAAAAGTTTGTTGTCTCGTTTCCTGTTGTTACTAGCCTTGTATCTCCTCAGACGCCCTGCGAAAACAGAAAGTTTTTGTTTTAATGTATCAAGACATTGTTGAGCAGTGATGTTCGCGGGGTCACGCTGAGAATGCATTTGGGTGCGGCTCATTATTGCCTGCACCGCCCTCTGGATCTTTCTAGTTCTAACTCCTCTGATATATTCCGTTACTTGTCCTATGTCTTTACGGAGACTCTCGATCTTCCGATTTAGTCGCATCTCCCATTGAGCCATTCGTGGTTCTGGTCTTGCACGATTTAACTCTTGAGCCGTCCGGATCTTGGCTCCCATTGCAGTGATGATGGCCGTTGCGGCACAGTAGATTAACATGTGCATATGTTCTAATGTGGGTGTTACTGAAACATAGTTGGGTAAAATTCTGGTGTTCATAATATCGAGCATGATTGCAAGCTTCCTGGAAGAATTCAATCTTGGTAGCGGTGGTCTGCTCAGTGGGTCTGTGCCTTCGTATCGCAATACCGCCCTTCTCAGCTTATTATTATTATTATTATCTCGACTTAGCCAAAAGGCATTCGCACTCCCTCTACGGGGAACTTTCACTCAGATCCCGAGTATCCCGGATACCAAAGGATCTGGCTCGGACGAGACCCTTGCCATGTTATCGGGCCCTAGGTGACACCGATGTTGTTGGATGATCCTGCATTCCCCATGAATTTCCTGACGGTTCGGGCTGTCGCAAGTAGTACCGCTTTCTGCATGGACCTGTAAAGACTATCAGTTAGACGCAGCTCCTTGATGTTTCTCAGCAAACTTTTTGGTATAACACCAGTTGTTGACATGATGATTGGAATCGTCTGGACGTTCTCCATTTCCCATTGCCTTCTAATTCGTTCTTCTAAGTCTCTGTACTTCGCGATCTTCTCGACTTGCTTCACACGCAGGTTGTTGTTGTTCGGGATGGCCACATCAATCAGAGTTGTCTTCCTAGAAATTTTATCAACTATTATAAGGTCCGGTCTGTTATTATTATTATTATTATTATTATTATTATTATTATTATTATTATTATTATTATTATTATTATTATTATTATTATTATTACTATTATTATCTCGACTTAGCCAAAAGGCATTCGCACTCCCTCTACGGGGAACAGATCCCGGGCATCCCGGATACCAAAAGGATCTGGCTCGGACGAGACCCTTGCCATGTTATCGGGCCTTAGGTGACATTGATGTTGTTGGACGATCCTGCATTCCCCATGAATTTCCTGACGGTTCGGGCTGTCGCAAGTAGTCCCGCTTTCTGCATGGACCTGTAAAGACTATCAGTTAGATTCAGCTCCTTGATGTTTCTCAGCAAACTTTTTGGTATAACACCAGTTGTTGACACATGATGATTGGAATCGTCTGGACGTTCTCCATTTCCCATTGCCTTCTAATTCGCTCTTCTAAGTCTCTGTACTTCGCGATCTTCTCGACTTGCTTCACACGCAGGTTGTTGTTGTTCGGGATGGCCACATCAATCAGAGTTGTCTTCCTAGAAATTTTATCAACTATTATAAGGTCCGGTCTGTTATGGGCAACTCGTTGATCAGTCAGAACTGTACGATCCCAGTACATCTTGTAGTTGCTGTTCTCAAGAACAGGCTCAGGTGTGTAGCTGTAATATGGGACCCTCTCTGTCTGCACAAGCAGCAGCTTTTCCGCCAGTTCCCGGTGCAAGATCTTGGCAACCGAATCGTGTCGTTCCTTATATTCCGTTGATGCGAACATCTGACATCCTCCTGTTATGTGCTGGATTGTTTCTGAAGTTGGGCACCCGTATCTGCATCTGTCATCCACTACCGATGCATCTCCTACAATGAATTTTAGGTAGTTGCGAGTTGGTATAACCTGATCTTGTATGGCCAGTAGGAAGCCTTCCGTCTCGGGGAACATTCGTCCCGAGGTCAGCCAATAGTTCGACGCTAACTTGTCGACATGTTCCTGGTTAACCTCATTAGGATGCCTCCCGTGCAGCGGCTTCCCCAACCACCTCTGTAGTTTATCGTTGTCGGTTCGGTGGTGATTTTGACGCTCGTGTTCCGTCAGACGTAGCGGTGTTGAGACGCCTGCTCCGCATATAGCCCTATGTAGTGTGGAGCTGTTGGCCTGCCTGTAGAAATAATTACGCAGATTTAATATTTGTTGGTCCAATTGCTTGCTGAGATCTGCCAATCCTCTTCCTCCTAGTTGACGTGGCAGAGTTGTTCTTTCTACGGCGCTACGGGGATGATGTTTATGAGCTTTTGTCAGTAGTGTCCTAACTTCTCGTTGCAGGTTGTTGATGTCCGTGTTGGTCCAATTCACTATTCCGAACGAATAGCTGAGTACAGAGCACGCATACGTGTTCAGGGCCTTAAACAAATTCCTGCTGTTAAGATCAGTTCGCACTACTTGTCTTACTCTCTTGATGAATTCATTCGTTAAATCAGTCTTCATTGTTCGATGGTCTATCCTTTGAGCTTGTTTCATCCCGAGATACTTGTATGTATCTCCCATGCTCATTGCTTCGATCTCCTGGCCGTCCTGCATCTCGTGTGCGCTTTGTTCGAGCTTTCCCCGGATGATATTAAGGGTGCGGCACTTGTCCAGTCCAAACAGCATTCCGATGTCCCTGGAGAACTCCTCTACAATTTTAAGCATTTGCGTTAGTTGGTTTTTGGTTGCGGCGATCAGTTTTAAATCATCCATATATAATAGGTGATTCAACTTGATCGCCTGTGCGTTGTTGCTTTTGATAGCGAAGCCATATTTTGTAGAGTTCAACCGATGTGATAGAGGGTTCATCGCCATGCAGAACCACAGTGGACTGAGTGAATCTCCTTGGAAAATCCCTCTTCGGATGTTGATTGTGTCGGTCTCGATGTTACTGTTTGCGGTTCTGAGTTGTATCTTAGTGCGCCAGGTTGTCATAACGTGTTCTAAAAAGGAAACTGTATGATGATCTATTTTATACAGCTTTAAGATACCTGTGAGCCAGTCGTGAGGTACGGAATCAAATGCTTTTTTGTAGTCCACATAAGCCATGTGGAGGTTTCGTTGCTTGGAATGAGCCTGGTTGCAGATGACAGAGTCTATGATGAGTTGCTCTTTGCATCCCATTGCGCCCTTCGAGCAGCCCTTCTGCTGCATTGCAATGATGTTGTTCCGCTCGCAGTGAGCATATATTCGCTGCGTAAGGCAAGATGTGATTATCTTGTACAGCGTAGGCAAGCAGGTTATTGGGCGGTACTTGGCAGGGTTATCCGTTTTCCTCTGGTCTTTTGGTAACAGGTAGGTTGCACCCTGTGTAAGAAACAATGGCATTTTCAGAGGATCGAGCAAGACTTCATTAATTAAGGTAGTTATCTGTTAATGCGTGCACCACAACTTCTTAATCCAATAATTTTGGAGATGATCTGGACCTGGTGCCTTCCAGTTGTGGGAATTCTTGATGACATCGGAGACCTCAGCGGTTGTGAATTGCTCGTGTTGCATCTGGCTATAGTTCCGGCCCATCTCGCGTTCTTCGCTGATCCAGCTTGCACTGACATTGTATGGACCTGGTGTGGCAAGTTGATTTCTCCAGAAACCGTCGACCTGTTCTCTGCTAGGGTAACTCGCATTTGTGGCTTCGGCGCTAGAATTAAAAGCACGGTAGAAACCCTTTTCTGATCGTTCAAAGAGTTTGTTGTCTCGTTTCCTGTTGTTACTAGCCTTGTATCTCCTCAGACGCCCTGCGAAAACAGAAAGTTTTTGGTTTAATGTGTCAAGACATTGTTGAGCAGTGATGTTCGCGGGGTCATGCCGAGAATGCATTTGGGTGCGGCTCATTATTGCCTGCACCGCCCTCTGGATCCTTCTAGTTCTAACTCCTCTGATATATTCCGTCACTTGTCCTATGTCTTTACGGAGACTCTCGATCTTCCGATTTAGTCGCATTTCCCATTGAGCCATTCGTGGTTCTGGTCTTGCACGATTCAACTCTTGGGCCGTTCGGATCTTGGCACCCATTACAGTGGTGACTGCCGTTGCGGCACAGTAGATTAACATGTGCATACGTTCTAATGTTGGTGTCACTGAAACATAGTTTGGTAAAATTCGGGTGTTCATAAGATCGAGCACGATCGCAAGTTTCCTGGAAGAATTTAATCTTGGTAGCGGTGGCCTGCTCAGTGGGTCTGTGCCTTCGTATCGCAATACTGCCTGTCTCATATGTGCGTTTAAGCCTTCAAAATGTTCTTCGTTAACCGATTCCAGACTCTCGGTTGTTGGTTCTACCGTTTCGGCTTCTAGTTGTTGTCCAGGCGCTTGAAGTTCCCCATTGTTGTTGTTGTCATCTATGCCTATGTATTCGCCGTGGATCTCTAGCTCAACTTCCCGTTTGATAGCGTTAAGTCGCGTTTCTGGAATTCGGTTATTTCTTAGAATAGTTCGATACTGATCTGACACTCTTTGTTCAGACACTTGCATGTGTGGAAACTCCCTGCAGAACTCGGCATGCAGTTGTTGTCGGTAGCCGATCATCTCTTGTCCTAAGTTTGTCACCCTGTAAAAAATACGCATAATTGATTCATTCATGGACACAGTCCATTTCATGCGTCGTCGTTGTAATCCCGCCTCTGTGAACGCTGGCTGAAGTTCCCGCGCAGCACCTTCGGTGGGTGGAACCCTAGTTCTCGTTTGGCTCCCATGTTGTAGATGTTCGTGTTGTTGTTGGGCTGTAGCTGTTTGTGCAACAGGGGCCCGCCTCATCAGCGCCCTGTCACCGACGTCCCGCTCGCTGTCATGTCCAGCGCCGGCTCCAGACATGCCCTGGCGATCCCCAGGCAGCGGCCCTATGACAAAACTCCTATTAATCTCCATTCCATGGGTTTCTCCCGTAACGTGGGAGTGACGGCCCTCGGTCGCCTCTTACGACTCGCGGAGCCACGATAGGAGTATTCTAACCCGCTACCCACACAGGTCAACTAGGATAACGCGGGATCGTTACACCCGAGGATCTGCCCCTCTCACAGGTCAAACCCCTCCTTGCGTTAACTGGGAAACACGGGATCGTTACACCCGAAGATCCGCCTCTCTCACAGGCTAGATCTATCCCTGTGTAACCGAGAGTCGCGGGATTGTCACACCCGAGGATCAGCCCCCGTCACCAGCTAGACCCCTCTCTGCGCAACTGGAGATCGCGGGATTGTCACACCCGTAGGTCTGCCCCTGTCACAGGCCAAACCTCTCCATGCGTAACTGGGAATCGCGGGATCGTCACACCCGTGAATCTGCCCCTCTCACAGGTCAGACCCATCCCTACGTAACTGGGGAGCGCGGGATCGTCACACCCGTGGGTCTGCCTCTCTCACAGGTCAGACCCCCCTGCGCATTTATTATTATTATTATCTCGACTTAGCCAAAAGGCATTCGCACTCCCTCTACGGGGAACATTCACTCAGATCCCGGGTATCCCGGATACCAAAAGGATCTGGCTCGGACGAGACCCTTGCCATGTTATCGGGCCCTAGGTGACATTGATGTTCTTGGACGATCCTGCATTCCCCATGAATTTCCTGACGGTTCGGGCTGTCGCAAGTAGTACCGCTTTCTGCATGGACCTGTAAAGACTATCAGTTAGATTCAGCTCCTTGATGTTTCTCAGCAAACTTTTTGGTATAACACCAGTTGTTGACATGATGATTGGAATCGTCTGGACGTTCTCCATTTCCCATTGCCTTCTAATTCGTTCTTCTAAGTCTCTGTACTTCGCGATCTTCTCGACTTGCTTCACACGCAGGTTGTTGTTGTTCGGGATGGCCACATCAATCAGAGTTGTCTTCCTAGAAATTTTATCAACTATTATAAGGTCCGGTCTGTTATGGGCAACTCGTTGATCAGTCAGAACTGTACGATCCCAGTACATCTTGTAGTTGCTGTTCTCAAGAACAGGCTCAGGTGTGTAGTTGTAATATGGGACCCTTTCTGTCTGCACAAGCAGCAGCTTTTCCGCCAGTTCCCGGTGCAAGATCTTGGCAACCGAATCGTGTCGTTCCTTATATTCCGTTGATGCGAACATCTGACATCCTCCTGTTATGTGCTGGATTGTCTCTGAAGTTGGGCACCCGTATCTGCATCTGTCATCCACTACCGATGCATCTCCTACAATGAATTTTAGGTAGTTGCGAGTTGGTATAACCTGATCTTGTATGGCCAGTAGGAAGCCTTCCGTCTCGGGGAACATTCGTCCCGAGGTCAGCCAATAGTTCGACGCTAACTTGTCGACATGTTCCTGGTTAACCTCATTAGGATGTCTCCCGTGCAGCGGCTTCCCCAACCACCTCTGTAGTTTATCGTTGTCGGTTCGGTGGTGATTTTGACGCTCGTGTTCCGTCAGACGTAGCGGTGTTGAGACGTCTGCTCCGCATATAGCCCTATGTAGTGTGGAGCTGTTGGCCTGCCTGTAGAAATAATTACGCAGATTTAATATTTGTTGGTCCAATTGCTTGCTGAGATCTGCCAATCCTCTTCCTCCTAGTTGACGTGGCAGAGTTGTTCTTTCTACGGCGTTACGGGGATGATGTTTATGAGCTTTTTTCAGTAGTGTCCTAACTTTTCGTTGTAGGTTGTTGATGTCCGTGTTGGTCCAATTCACTATTCCGAACGAATAGCTGAGTACAGAGCACGCATACGTGTTCAGGGCCTTAAACAAATTCCTGCTGTTAAGATCAGTTCGCACTACTTGTCTTACTCTCTTGATGAATTCATTCGTTAAATCAGTTTTCATTGTTCGATGGTCTATCCTTTGAGCTTGTTTCATCCCGAGATACTTGTATGTATCTCCCTTGCTCATTGCTTCGATCTCCTGGCCGTCCTGCATCTCGTGTGCGCTTTGTTCGAGCTTTCCCCGGATGATATTAAGGGTGCGGCACTTGTCCAGTCCAAACAGCATTCCGATGTCCCTGGAGAACTCCTCTACAATTTTAAGCATTTGCGTTAGTTGGTTTTTGGTTGCGGCGATCAGTTTTAAATCATCCATATATAATAGGTGATTCAACTTGATCGCTTCTGCGTTGTTGCTTTTGATAGCGAAGCCATATTTTGTAGAGTTCAACCGATGTGATAGAGGGTTCATCGCCATGCAGAACCACAGTGGACTGAGTGAATCTCCTTGGAAAATCCCTCTTCGGATGTTGATTGTGTCGGTCTCGATGTTACTGTCTGCGGTTCTGAGTTGTATCTTAGTGCGCCAGGTTGTCATAACGTGTTCTAAAAAGGAAACTGTATGATGATCTATTTTATACAGCTTTAAGATACCTGTGAGCCAGTCGTGAGGTACGGAATCAAATGCTTTTTTGTAGTCCACATAAGCCATGTGGAGGTTTCGTTGCTTGGAATGAGCCTGGTTGCAGATGACAGAGTCTATGATGAGTTGCTCTTTGCATCCCATTGCGCCCTTCGAGCAGCCCTTCTGCTGCATTGCAATGATGTTGTTCCGCTCGCAGTGAGCATATATTCGCTGCGTAAGGCAAGATGTGATTATCTTGTAAAGCGTAGGCAAGCAGGTTATTGGGCGGTACTTGGCAGGGTTATCCGTATTCCGCTGGTCTTTTGGTAACAGGTAAGTTGCACCCTGTGTAAGAAACAATGGCATTTTCAGAGGATCGAGCAAGACTTCATTAATTAAGGTAGTTATTTGTTCATGCGTGCACCACAACTTCTTAATCCAATAATTTTGGAGATGATCTGGACCTGGTGCCTTCCAGTTGTGGGAATTCTTGATGACATCGGAGACCTCAGCGGTTGTGAATTGCTCGTGTTGCATCTGGCTATAGTTCCGGCCCATCTCGCGTTCTTCGCTGATCCAGCTTGCACTGACATTGTATGGACCTGGTGTGGCAAGTTGATTTCTCCAGAAACCGTCGACCTGTTCTCTGCTAGGGTAACTCGCATTTGTGGCATCGGCGCTAGAATTAAAAGCACGGTAGAAACCCTTTTCTGATCGTTCAAAGAGTTTATTGTCTCGTTTCCTGTTGTTACTAGCCTTGTATCTCCTCAGACGCCCTGCGAAAACAGAAAGTTTTTGTTTTAATGTGTCAAGACATTGTTGAGCAGTGATGTTCGCGGGGTCATGCCGAGAATGCATTTGGGTGCGGCTCATTACTGCCTGCACCGCCCTCTGGATCCTTCTAGTTCTAACTCCTCTGATATATTCCGTCACTTGTCCTATGTCTTTACGGAGACTCTCGATCTTCCGATTTAGTCGCATTTCCCATTGAGCCATTCGTGGTTCTGGTCTTGCACGATTCAACTCTTGGGCCGTTCGGATCTTGGCACCCATTACAGTGATGACTGCCGTTGCGGCACAGTAGATTAACATGTGCATACGTTCTAATGTTGGTGTCACTGAAACATAGCTTGGTAAAATTCTTGTGTTCATAAGATCGAGCACGATCGCAAGTTTCCTGGAAGAATTTAATCTTGGTAGCGGTGGCCTGCTAAGTGGGTCTGTGCCTTCGTATCGCAATACTGCCTGTCTCATATGTGTGTCCAAGCCTTCAAAATGTTCTTCGTTAACCCGTTCCAGACTCTCGGTTGTTGGTTCTACCGTTTCGGCTTCTAGTTGTTGTCCAGGCTCTTGAAGTTCCCCATTGTTGTTGTTGTCATCTATGTCTATGTGTTCGCCGTGGATCTCTAGCTCAACTTCCCGTTTGATAGCGTTAAGTCGCGTTTCTGGAATTCGGTTATTTCTTAGAATAGTTCGATACTGATCTGACACTCTTTGTTCAGACACTTGCATGTGTGGAAACTCCCTGCAGAACTCGGCATGCAGTTGTTGTCGGTAGCCGATAATCTCTTGTCCTAAGTTTGTCACCCTGTAGAAAATACGCATAATCGATTCATTCATGGACACAGTCCATTTCATTATTATTATTATCTCGACTTAGCCAAAAGGCATTCGCACTCCCTCTACGGGGAACATTCACTCAGATCCCGGGTATCCCGGATACCAAAAGGATCTGGCTCGGACGAGACCCTTGCCATGTTATCGGGCCTTAGGTGACATTGATGTTGTTGGACGTTCCTGCACTCCCCATGAATTTCCTGACGGTTCGGGCTGTCGCAAGTAGTACCGCTTTCTGCATGGACCTGTAAAGACTATCAGTTAGACCCAGCTCCTTGATGTTCCTCAGCAAACTTTTTGGTATAACACCAGTTGTTGACATGATGATTGGAATCGTCTGGACGTTCTCCATTTCCCATTGCCTTCTAATTCGTTCTTCTAAATCTCTGTACTTCGCGATCTTCTCGACTTGTTTCACACGCAGGTTGTTGTTGTTCGGGATGGCCACATCAATCAGAGTTGTCTGCCTAGAAATTTTATCAACTATTATAAGGTCCGGTCTGTTATGGGCAACTCGTTGATCTGTCAGAACTGTACGATCCCAGTACATCTTGTAGTTGCTGTTCTCAAGAACAGGCTCAGGTGTGTAGTTGTAATATGGGACCCTCTCTGCCTGCACAAGCAGCAGCTTTTCCGCCAGTTCCTGGTGCAAGATCTTGGCAACCGAATCGTGTCGTTCCTTATATTCCGTTGATGCGAACATCTGACATCCTCCTGTTATGTGCTGGATTGTTTGTTATTATTATTATTATTATTATTATTATTATTATCTCGACTTAGCCAAAAGGCATTCGCACTCCCTCTACGGGGAACATTCACTCAGATCCCGGGCATCCCGGATACCAAAAGGATCTGGCTCGGACGAGACCCTTGCCATGTTATCGGGCCCTAGGTGACATTGATGTTCTTGGACGATCCTGCATTCCCCATGAATTTCCTGACGGTTCGGGCTGTCGCAAGTAGTACCGCTTTCTGCATGGACCTGTAAAGACTATCAGTTAGATTCAGCTCCTTGATGTTTCTCAGCAAACTTTTTGGTATAACACCAGTTGTTGACATGATGATTGGAATCGTCTGGACGTTCTCCATTTCCCATTGCCTTCTAATTCGTTCTTCTAAGTCTCTGTACTTCGCGATCTTCTCTTATTATTATTATTATTATCTCGACTTAGCCAAAAGGCATTCGCACTCCCTCTACGGGGAACATTCACTCAGATCCCGGGCATCCCGGATACCAAAAGGATCTGGCTCGGACGAGACCCTTGCCATGTTATCGGGCCCTAGGTGACATTGATGTTCTTGGACGATCCTGCATTCCCCATGAATTTCCTGACGGTTCGGGCTGTCGCAAGTAGTACCGCTTTCTGCATGGACCTGTAAAGACTATCAGTTAGATTCAGCTCCTTGATGTTTCTCAGCAAACTTTTTGGTATAACACCAGTTGTTGACATGATGATTGGAATCGTCTGGACGTTCTCCATTTCCCATTGCCTTCTAATTCGTTCTTCTAAGTCTCTGTACTTCGCGATCTTCTCGACTTGCTTCACACGCAGGTTGTTGTTGTTCGGGATGGCCACATCAATCAGAGTTGTCTTCCTAGAAATTTTATCAACTATTATAAGGTCCGGTCTGTTATGGGCAACTTGTTGATCAGTCAGAACTGTACGATCCCAGTACATCTTGTAGTTGCTGTTCTCAAGAACAGGCTCAGGTGTGTAGTTGTAATATGGGACCCTTTCTGTCTGCACAAGCAGCAGCTTTTCCGCCAGTTCCCGGTGCAAGATCTTGGCAACCGAATCGTGTCGTTCCTTATATTCCGTTGATGCGAACATCTGACATCCTCCTGTTATGTGCTGGATTGTTTCTGAAGTGGGGCACCCGTATCTGCATCTGTCATCCACTACCGATGCATCTCCTACAATGAATTTTAGGTAGTTGCGAGTTGGTATAACCTGATCTTGTATGGCCAGTAGGAAGCCTTCCGTCTCGGGGAACATTATTATTATTATTATTATTATTATTATTATTATTATTATTATTATTATTATTATTATAAATATAGACATGCAATACTTTTTGAGAAAGCTCTTCTCAAGTGATTTTACGTGGTATGCCAAAATACATGCATTTAAAATACATGCATACAAAAAAGGCAACTTTGTGTTGCATCCTGTGTATGGAACCAGACACGCAGATTCTGATAACACCCTAAAAACTTTGTAAAACTTTACGTTAGACTCATATTTTTTAAATATTTATACATGTATTGGCGTATACTTTTAAAATAAGTTTAAAATTCAGGATTTAAAAAAATTACTCTGCCTGTACGTGAGAAATGATCTTACTACCTATATTGATCGTTCTGAAAATATCTGGAAAGAATTGCCCCTTTCGGATGCCATCGTCCTTTTAAGGGCAATCTTTGATGCCACTATAAATACCTAGGTTTAAAAAAACTTAATTTTTTAGGTTAGGTACATAAATATTTGCACGATTGCACGTTAAATTTTGGGACATGCTTTAGGTATAAAAATAATTGTTTTACTATATATTATATCGTTATGGCGCGCACCTTTGTTTTTGATGTTAGTTGGTCGAGCGGTACCTTTAAAGGTGGTCCATAAGTTAATTTATTTTTGGTGTGGGCCTAAGGATTAACGGAAACAACAGGGGAATTTTAATACATATATTGAAAAAGTAAATGGTACGCCTATGGCGTAATAATATACAGGTTACGAATTACACAGTAAATGAATTAAGGATGCACAGACGTGAACAAAATGAATTATTACAATATTCCTAAGTAAATATTACAGAAAAGAATCAACAATAAAGAATTTAGCGCAAAATAATGAAACACCCCGGCCCCAGGGCCGTTGTTTCGTAGATTTTTTCTGGTAATATTTTCTTATTGCTCTTTTATATTTACGATGTTGTCCTCTTCAAATTATAAATATTTCTTTCGAAATAAACAGCATTTCCAATAGCCGCCTATAAAGAACCAGGCAGAGCAACCTGCGCTGGGGCCCTCCGCCACATCTGGTCGACACTCGCACCTAGTCTCCAGAGCCCTTTTGTTTTCGACCTACGCCATTGTCGAGGCACTCCTCAGAATTCACCGCTTTTTGGGAAAGCGAAATGAAGTCTGTTTTTTGTCCGTCAATGCCCACATCTGTTATGTAGCCTATAGAATAACGCCCGGTCACATCTAGCCTTTTCTAAGAACTTGCGAGTCCCGTCGCCACTTCTGGGAGACCACCCAAAAACAGGGGACGCCGAGCCCTTTCCTCGGCTTTGTTCGAACTCCCATAAATAGCGTACGCGCGGAGTCCTCGAGGAACAGTTTTCACTGATCCATATACGGGCCAACACTGCATAAGCGCTCCCTCTATCAGAGGTACCAGTGCGTTGCAACGTTTACCTAACTGCATAAGCGCTCCCTCCAACTAATTAGAGGTACCAGTGCGTTGTAAGGTGTTCACCCACCTGCATAAGCGCTACCTCGATTGACCGGAGGTACTAGTGCGTTGCGAGATTTTCGTATCAGCTACGTTCAGAATTGTTTTTCCTAACCGCGGTTGGCCTTTGTGGATCTCGTATTCAGTCGCGTAAGTGCGTGTATCGCAATGAAAGTCGGGCCGGACCCGCGGTGTAGTCGCGAGTTAAACCGCGGGACCATAACCCGAGAGCCAGGTGAGTATAACCCACGAATTTCCATTTTCCTCTGTTCTCTGGTCACGGCATCTTTAATTTGTCCACGGCGCTTTTGAGTCTCGCGGCTTCTTTAATTTATATTCACGGCGTTCTCTAATTTATTCACGGAGCTCTAATTTAGGCGCAGCTACTTTAATCTCCACGACATCCTTTATTTTTCCGGCTTCTCTGATATGTTTACAGCTTGCCCAATTTATTCACGGCATCTCTAATTTATTCACGATTTCTTTAGTTCATTTCCGTCACCTTTAATGTATGCATAGCATGGACGAGTAGTCTCTTATAAAAAGGGTTTTGTAGGGAGATATATTTTTATTCTATCTATTGCGGGAATATGTATCTCGTCGAGTAAACAAACTATTTGCATTTGTTCTTTGACCGCAGTGCGCCACACAGCTGTCATGCAATCCATGTTATAATATGCTCTATTATATTTTTAATCAGATACCTACAAGACTACAAATTACCTTTCATTACAGTAACAGTGTCTGTGTACACGTATTTTTGTATTGTTTATCCTTACCAAAAACATTAATTATTATTCTGAAGTCAATATGGTACTAAAAACACTTCGCCCAGTAGCGAACTGTCAACTAAACGGCAGGACATTGTCGAGACCAGCTTTTTCATATTTTTTCAATACCGACGAGATCTGTATTCCGCCATCACTCACTCAACCTTTCATTTACATGTTTAGCACGGCGCACGCGCCGCGTGTTGTACACACACACGCCTTACCAACGTCAGGGGACCCATGGTCATGGATACGATAACAATGTTAATGTAAATACCATAGGCGACAGGCTAAACAACAATAACCTTTCATTCTTAGATGCTCTTGTACATATGTGTACTATATATTCAAATTTAGCTGTTCTCCGCTGTACGTGTCGCTCTCGCCGAGAGGACACCCACCTAAATTTAAATTAGGGAGTTGTTTCTGAACTACACCATTCCTAAATAATATGTTCCAGTACTACATGATTTATTCTTGTGAGAATTAATTAATTCAGTAAACCAGCCGTGTAGTTAAACACTCGACCAAGCGTGGTGCTATGTTGGTGGACGCCCTGTCCGATTGGTTGTCAGTTAACACCTTTCTTACCGAACGTAACCCGACCTGTTAAGGTCCCGGGGGAGACTCCCCGACCGAGGGATGTCAAACCCGGTCCGCGACTGGACGGGTTTCGTTTCCCCCTACCTGCACACACACCTGAATCCCTGCGATCCGTCGTTACCGGAAAGAGAACCCCTGTGGCTACAGCTGGCTATCCTGGTCCGAGAGAGAGGCCGAAGGTCCAATGTGACCTGGTAACGACGGCCACGATTCTATAGGTGCCTACATAACTATATATCTACATACGGGTGTTACCTGAACCAATCGGCGGTGTGGCCGCCGATATACACCTTGTACGATCCAGTATTTACCCACACGAGTTTTGTGGTCAATATCAGCCAAACGCTTAACCTTCCCAGGGCGAAGGAGTATAAGTCGTGTATGTGCTGCCTTGTATAGGTTTTCGTTGGGAGTCCGGCGGGGTTTTATTTAGGTTTTCCTCGCCGTGTCCGGGCTAATGCCCTACCAACACAATGTAATACGAAGTCGGGTCCTAAACCGCAACATAATTAATAAACGAGACCTATTAATTATGCAACGAACAAATCTTGGTCTTATTTACTATTTTCCCTCACAGCTGACTATCCGAACTAGGTCAAACCAAATTTTATTGCGGTAGCCTCGTCTACCTAATACTATCATAAAATTACCAGTGAACAAGTATTTATGACTACACCCTACAGTTAGATTAACAAATATGCAATCAATACTTTAAAAATTACTTAGGTTACAAATAAACAAAACACAACGTAGAACAAGGTCCTAACCGATTAAACTAGACGATCATGCCAATTAAAGCTTCCTTTCTTCGGCACCGTAAGGGGCCGGGGGTTGGGACGTTACAATAATTATCTTTAAATTTTAGTAACTGGTTTCAAACCTAAGTGGCGAACAATACTAGCTTATAGCATAAACTGATAACAAAAACCGGCGAAAATAGTACGTGAATTAAGCTCAAATTATTCCAAGAAATAATACCAAAATTATTGGCACACAAGTTAGTTAGCCTGATCACACAAACGATAATAAAAATATTTAAATTCTTAAAAATGATTCGAAATTGATAATAGAGACACAAAATTATTAAAATAACTTGAAATTGGCACAAAACGTATTTAAAAATACCCAAAATTTAGCGTAAAATATTAATATTGACTTAATACGGCACTGCTATGCTAACAGCTTTTCAAATACCCATAATTTAGCGTAAAATATTCAGAACTGTAACGCGACACTGCTTTAAAATATGACAAAATATAACAATCATTTACGACACCTCAAATAAACACTAATAGCATTCAAAATAAAATAAAATCAAATAAATTAATTAACTAGAAATAGAAAGGCAACTCAGTCGACAAAACCCAACAAAACAAAATTCAATCGCTTACTCTGTGGTCAGTTCAACGGACAGCATACTGTACTGAGGCTCTGGTGCTGGATCTCTGGCAGGCAAGGCGCCAGACTTCTAGATGACTTCTCGGGCAGTACTTCGCCCAACAATTCGGAATCTTCTACGGCTGGCACGGCATCGGACACTCGCTGGGTTGCCTCGGACACTCGCTGGGTTGCCGGGCAGGGCTTCGCCCGGCAAAAGGTGGTCGGCAACAACTGGCTCCTGTCCAGGAGCAACCCTCTTTTATATCAGATGGGGACATTGTTTTCGACTCGTTCGGGGTCTGCAGGTGTTCACTATCCTCTCGCGAGCTTGTCGGCGGGTAGGATACATAAACAAACATGTTTTTCGGGGGACATTAATTACCCTGGCCAATCTATCTAATATAAACAACATGGTTTTTCGATTTAATTTATTACCCGATATTCGGCGGCTTGGTCCCTAGCGCGATGAATTTGAAACAAGATATTTTAAGGAAGTACTTAACATTGTATCGAATTATTTGATAAAATAAAATGAGAATTCTGGTTGGTATATACGGGGTACCTCATTGGTATCTACGAGGCATCACATCGTCATCAATTTCTCGCAAAATATTGATGACGAAAAGGTAGTAATAATACAAGAAAACTGGAAAAGATACTTGATAATATTTTAAAAAGTATAAATTATTATTTACAAAAAACGTGGTAAGGTAGGTAAGTATTTATGTTATTGTTTTTATATTACAAATATTTAGTCTCTGCCCGTTTCGCTTTCTATAGAAAATAAATGATAAATATATTTTAAAAGCCTCACTTTCTACGACCCCTTTGGCCTTCAGCAGGCTCGGCCGGCGGCGGCCGTTCGGTGGAGGGGTCTCAGATTAGACGCCGGGAGGACATTCTGGTGTGTAGTAGAGGGGGAACGCCGGGGAACTCGTGGCGCACTCCCCTCAATGCTCTTAGAGACAGGGGAATGATGGTTAAATTGGGATTGCTTCTGCAGTGTCATAAGCCTTAAAGCGTATTCGGAAAATCTCTTTCACTAATCAAATCTCAGTAGCATTTGTGTCTGTCTTTGATATCCCTACGGGTGTCACATATTCCTAGTAGGTTACCTAGAATGAAAATCTGAAAGTCGCGTGGAAATTTTGGTCACCGAAAAATAATCCCCAGTATAACTTTTATGTCTTCCGTCTACGAGCAGGAACCCTGACTACCCGATGGTAATTGCTAGGTTACCGAGAATGAAAATATGAAAAGTCGCGTGGCCACAAATGATCCCCCAGTATAACGTCTATTCCTATTGAAAATATCTAACGTAGTCTAGGTAAAAATTCGAAACAATCTTGCCACCTCAGGTCTGTTCGCCGGCTCGGACGGTGCTTTTTCCCAACTGTAAAATTCAAAACCCTGGGAAAATTTTAATGCCAGCCCAGTTCAGTCGACCCTAGCCACTTTGCGATGAAGTACTGGTAATTACAATTATTCTGTTTTGCCTGGAGTCCTAGGAAAATGTTTAGTACCTACTTGCTGGGGCGTTTTCCTGGAAAATTACCTCTGAAATTCAAAACCCAAGTTGCAGGAATTTTTTGGAAAATTTAAAAAGTCGCGGGCGGATTCATCGCCGTGCAGAACCACAGTGGACTGAGTGAATCTCTTTAGAAAATCCCTCTTCGGATGTTGATTGTGTCGGTCTCGATGTTACTGCTTGCGGTTCTGAGTTGTATCTTAGTGCGCCAGGTTGTCATAACGTGTTCTAATAAGGAAACTGTATGTTTAATATTGACCTGACACTCTTTGTTCAGACACTTGTATGTGTGGAAACTCCCTGCAGAACTCGGCATACAGTTTCTTGTCGGTAGCCGATCATCTCTTGTCCTAAATTTGTCACCCTGTAAAAAATACGCATAATGGATTCATTCATGGATTTCATTTCATGCGTCGTCATTATAATCCCGCCTGAGTGAACGCTGACAAGTTCGGGTGGTGGAACCGTGGTTCTTGCTTGGCTCCCCTGTTGTTGATGTTTGTGTTGTTGTTGTTGGGCTTTAGCTGTTAATGCGACAGGGGCCCGCCTCATCAGCGCCCTCTCACCGACACGACGTCCCGTTCGCTGTCATGCCCAGCGCCGGCTCCAGACATGCCCTGGCGATCCGCAGGCACTGGCCCTATAACAAATTTCCTATAATTCTCATTCTTACACCACATCCTCTTACAGAAGCTTCCTCTATTTGGTCTCCATTCTTCTGCTTCATTGCTTCTCCAAATTTATTTAACACGACGGATTTAACTCTTTCAATTACTGGACAAGATCTGGAATTCCACAGGGGTCCACTGCAATTTCTCGTATTTACTGATGATATTACTACTAGTGTAAAATGTAATAAGCTCGTGTTTGAGGATGACCTCAAAATCTATTGCAGTGTGGCCTCCTTGGAGGATTGTGTTGAATTGCAGCGGGATATTGATAGGATTCAGGCTTGGTGTGATATAAATAGATTACAATTAAAAGCAACTAAGTGTAAAGTGGTTAGTTTCTCTCGCAAAAAATCCATTCTTGAATATGACTATACCGTAGCAGGAACTGCCATTGCGCGTTTGGAGATAACGAAGGATCTAGGTGTCGTATTTGACTCGAGACTCTCTTTTGCCTGCCATATCACTCAGGAGATAAATGAGGCTTCTAAAGATTACGGTTTTATTGTGAGGAAGTGCAATTCATTTACCAATTTAAATGCAATTTTAGTCCTTTACTCGTCATATGTAAGATCCAAGCCTGAGTACGCATCACTGTTATTGTACCCATTTTATAATTGCTACAAGGAGGCACTAGAGAAAGTTCAGCGCAAATTTCTTAAGTTTTTGTCATTCAAATTGGATGGAGCATATCCTGAGGGACTCCCTACACTGAGTTTTTGAATAGATTTCAGTTACTGTCACTTGAGTCGAGGAGAAAATGTGGGTTAATTATATTTCTATACAAATTACTAGATAACCAAAGAGAAGCTATCGATTTACTTTTTCAGATCAATTTTTCTGTCCCTTCTCTGAAAACTAGAGGGGGCTTGACGTTCTATTGTGACAGAGCTAGCACTAATTTATTTCTTAAGTCTCCCGCTTTACTATGTGCAACAATTGTAACAGGCTGTGTACACAGTTTGACATCCATAATGACAAATTATGTAAAATTCTGAATCGGCAATGCAGTTTTTTGTCAACGACTAATTATGTAGGTTACCTAGTTAAGTTGCTTTAAGTATTCCTTTGAATATTAACACTGTTGAATCTATTTCTTTGTATGGTTCCTGAGTTTCTTTAATCTGTATCTCTTTACTGTTTCTCCTATGTGGAGCGTGTACTACACTATAGTTAGTTGAGTTATGTAATGTTTACAATTTGTAATTCATTGCCCTGTAAATGGTGCTTACTGTTGGGCAATTATTATTATTATCTCGACTTAGCCAAAAGGCATTCGCACTCCCTCTACGGGGAACATTCACTCAGATCCCGGGTATCCCGGATACCAAAAGGATCTGGCTCGGACGAGACCCTTGCCATGTTATCGGGCCTTAGGTGACATTGATGTTGTTGGATGATCCTGCATTCCCCATGAATTTCCTGACGGTTCGGGCTGTCGCAAGTAGTACCGCTTTCTGCATGGACCTGTAAAGACTATCAGTTAGACCCAGCTCCTTGATGTTTCTCAGCAAACTTTTTGGTATAACACCAGTTGTTGACATGATGATTGGAATCGTCTGGACGTTCTCCATTTCCCATTGCCTTCTAATTCGTTCTTCTAAATCTCTGTACTTCGCGATCTTCTCGACTTGCTTCACACGCAGGTTGTTGTTGTTCGGGATGGCCACATCAATCAGAGTTGTCTGCCTAGAAATTTTATCAACTATTATAAGGTCCGGTCTGTTATGGGCAACTCGTTGATCTGTCAGAACTGTACGATCCCAGTACATCTTGTAGTTGCTGTTCTCAAGAACAGGCTCAGGTGTGTAGTTGTAATATGGGACCCTCTCTGCCTGCACAAGCAGCAGCTTTTCCGCCAGTTCCTGGTGCAAGATCTTGGCAACCGAATCGTGTCGTTCCTTATATTCCGTTGATGCGAACATCTGACATCCTCCTGTTATGTGCTGGATTGTTTCTGAAGTTGGGCACCCGTATCTGCATCTGTCATCCACTACCGATGCATCTCCTACAATGAATTTTAGGTAGTTGCGAGTTGGTATAACCTGATCTTGTATGGCCAGTAGGAAGCCTTCCGTCTCGGGGAACATTCGTCCCGAGGTCAGCCAATAGTTCGACGCTAACTTGTCGACATGTTCCTGGTTAACCTCATTAGGATGCCTCCCGTGCAGCGGCTTCCCCAACCACCTCTGTAGTTTATCGTTGTCGGTTCGGTGGTGATTTTGACGCTCGTGTTCCGTCAGACGTAGCGGTGTTGAGACGTCTGCTCCGCATATAGCCCTATGTAGTGTGGAGCTGTTGGCCTGCCTGTAGAAATAATTACGCAGATTTAATATTTGTTGGTCCAATTGCTTGCTGAGATCTGCCAATCCTCTTCCTCCTAGTTGACGTGGCAGAGTTGTTCTTTCTACGGCGCTACGGGGATGATGTTTATGAGCTTTTGTCAGTAGTGTCCTAACTTTTCGTTGCAGGTTGTTGATGTCCGTGTTGGTCCAATTCACTATTCCGAACGAATAGCTGAGTACAGAGCACGCATACGTGTTCAGGGCCTTAAACAAATTCCTGCTGTTAAGATCAGTTCGCACTACTTGTCTTACTCTCTTGATGAATTCATTCGTTAAATCAGTCTTCATTGTTCGATGGTCTATCCTTTGAGCTTGTTTCATCCCGAGATACTTGTATGTATCTCCCTTGCTCATTGCTTCGATCTCCTGGCCGTCCTGCATCTCGTGTGCGCTTTGTTCGAGCTTTCCCCGGATGATATTAAGGGTGCGGCACTTGTCCAGTCCAAACAGCATTCCGATGTCCCTGGAGAACTCCTCTACAATTTTAAGCATTTGCGTTAGTTGGTTTTTGGTTGCTGCGATCAGTTTTAAATCATCCATATATAATAGGTGATTCAACTTGATCGCTTCTGCGTTGTTGCTTTTGATAGCGAAGCCATATTTTGTAGAGTTCAACCGATGTGATAGAGGGTTCATCGCCATGCAGAACCACAGTGGACTGAGTGAATCTCCTTGGAAAATCCCTCTTCGGATGTTGATTGTGTCGGTTTCGATGTTACTGTCTGCGGTTCTGAGTTGTATCTTAGTGCGCCAGGTTGTCATAACGTGTTCTAAAAAGGAAACTGTATGATGATCTATTTTATACAGCTTTAAGATACCTGTGAGCCAGTCGTGAGGTACGGAATCAAATGCTTTTTTGTAGTCCACATAAGCCATGTGGAGGTTTCGTTGCTTGGAATGAGCCTGGTTGCAGATGACAGAGTCTATGATGAGTTGCTCTTTGCATCCCATTGCGCCCTTCGAGCAGCCCTTCTGCTGCATTGCAATGATGTTGTTCCGCTCGCAGTGAGCATATATTCGCTGCGTAAGGCAAGATGTGATTATCTTGTACAGCGTAGGCAAGCAGGTTATTGGGCGGTACTTGGCAGGGTTATCCGTATTCCGCTAGTCTTTTGGTAACAGGTAGGTTGCACCCTGTGTAAGAAACAATGGCATTTTCAGAGGATCGAGCAAGACTTCATTAATTAAGGCAGTTATCTGTTCATGCGTGCACCACAACTTCTTAATCCAATAATTTTGGAGATGATCTGGACCTGGTGCCTTCCAGTTGTGGGAATTCTTGATGACATCGGAGACCTCAGCGGTTGTGAATTGCTCATGTTGCATCTGGCTATAGTTCCGGCCCATCTCGCGTTTTTCGCTGATCCAGCTTGCACTGACATTGTATGGACCTGGTGTGGCAAGTTGATTTCTCCAGAAACCGTCGACCTGTTCTCTGCTAGGGTAACTCGCATTTGTGGCATCGGCGCTAGAATTAAAAGCACGGTAGAAACCCTTTTCTGATCGTTCAAAGAGTTTGTTGTCTCGTTTCCTGTTGTTACTAGCCTTGTATCTCCTCAGACGCCCTGCGAAAACAGAAAGTTTTTGTTTTAATGTGTCAAGACATTGTTGAGCAGTGATGTTCGCGGGGTCATGCCGAGAATTCATTTGGGTGCGGCTCATTATTGCCTGCACCGCCCTCTGGATCCTTCTAGTTCTAACTCCTCTGATATATTCCGTCACTTGTCCTATGTCTTTACGGAGACTCTCGATCTTCCGATTTAGTCGCATTTCCCATTGAGCCATTCGTGGTTCTGGTCTTGCACGATTCAACTCTTGGGCCGTTCGGATCTTGGCACCCATTACAGTGGTGACTGCCGTTGCGGCACAGTAGATTAACATGTGCATACGTTCTAATGTTGGTGTCACTGAAACATAGTTTGGTAAAATTCGGGTGTTCATAAGATCGAGCACGATCGCAAGTTTCCTGGAAGAATTTAATCTTGGTAGCGGTGGCCTGCTCAGTGGGTCTGTGCCTTCGTATCGCAATACTGCCTGTCTCATATATGCGTTTAAGCCTTCAAAATGTTCTTCGTTAACCGATTCCAGACTCTCGGTTGTTGGTTCTACCGTTTCGGCTTCTAGTTGTTGTCCA
This sequence comes from Pseudeuparius sepicola, assembly GCA_963920635.1. Classification (NCBI taxonomy): domain Eukaryota; kingdom Metazoa; phylum Arthropoda; class Insecta; order Coleoptera; family Anthribidae; genus Pseudeuparius; species Pseudeuparius sepicola. The sequence goes on from OY987305.1 coordinate 30,366,578, forward strand.
GGCGCTTGAAGTTCCCCATTGTTGTTGTTGTCATCTATGTCTATGTGTTCGCCGTGGATCTCTAGCTCAACTTCCCGTTTGATAGCGTTAAGTCGCTTTCTGGAATTCGGTTATTTCTTAGAATAGTTCGATACTGATCTGACACTCTTTGTTCAGACACTTGCATGTGTGGAAACTCCCTGCAGAACTCGGCATGCAGTTGTTGTCGGTAGCCGATCATCTCTTGTCCTAAGTTTGTCACCCTGTAAAAAATACGCATAATCTATTCATTCATGGACACAGTCCATTTCATGCGTCGTCGTTGTAATCCCGCCTCTGTGTCAATTTAATATTTGGGAAAAAGGGTCAGAGAAAGGCTTCGAAAAGTTTTTAATTTATTCCCAACGTTTCGAATGTAAATATTAAAATAAATAAATCCACTTGCTATAAGTTATTGGAAAGAAAAAAAATTGATAAACTTAACAAAACTTACCAAATTATACTTTTCTGCCTTTAAAAAATGTTGCCAAATTAGTAGACACAAAGGATTAGGTTATTAAGTTATTAATAATTTTAGTTGTAATATGTTGGTTTAGATTTCTATAAAAATGTATAAAAGGGTAGAAATTTAAAAATGTATGATGACAGTATGTCGCGTCTTGCCATGTTAAATAAGTTAAATAAATAGTATATGCAGATGCCTAATTGCTGCAGGACAATTTCCTTAAAATTGCTATCCTTATCTACCTTTCAATATTTCCCATGTGTCCAATCAGCAAGAAGGAAGAACCCGGGCCGCCTGCGCGTTGAACTGGACGAAGAAGCTGAAGCGCACTTGCCTTTGTGACTTGTGACAGTGACCAAAAAAAAAGACGCATTTTAACTCCGAACGAAAGTGTCGGGCTATTTCTCACCGTAAGTGCGGTTTATCCCCCAAAATTAAACTAAACTATATAGTTGAACTGTCTCGCGAGATCGCGGCCGCGAATTGAAGACTCCGGGAACACCAAACACCCAAGAGACCACTTGTCGGCACACAGCAGACATTGACAAAAGGTAGGACACATGGAAATCTTTTTCCCTTGAATCAGCGCCTCCTAATCTCTATAACCCGGACCCTACCGGTCCTAATCAGATGGTCCTTCGTCCCCGGGATACTTTCCCGTCCGAAAATTGTCCGTTTTCTGCCTCAAAATAATTTTAAATTGGGTTTTAAAATTTTGTTCCCGCCAATTCGAAATTTGGCGTCCGCCATATCTCCATTTCCAAAGTGGAACACTTTTGCGCACTCGCGGTAATTTCACGCTCCATCCCTGTCCTCTATATTGCATTATTCGGCACGCACGATTCCCCTTAGTGGGTATCTCTCTCGCACATACGGCTCTTGTGATCTTGTATCCTTGTTGGTCGCCGGTCTCCGGCTTTGGCCTTATCAGTTTGCCGCCGGCCACACGTGCGCGTTTGTTTACATTTTGAAGTCTGAAAATTTTCGCCCAAGACACTTTGAATCTGCCGATTTAACCTATATATTTTGTGGATTTAACCAGGTTGTAGATCGCGGAGAATCACTCATATAAAAAACTCGCGTTTGTTGGTGCGGTTTGTTAGTATTTAATCGTGGTATTTACGTGGATTTAAAATGAGTGCAGAAGCAAAACAGTTGAAAATACTTTCGGCGCAGCTAACGATAGAACTCGCGGCGATACGCGATACCTACGCGGTGGCCGAAAAATGTTTAACCGATCATTCGCTGCACCATAACTTTAAATCGCGACATGAAAAATTTGAAGCGAGTTATACACAATTTCATGAGTTACACTCGAACGTGATCGCTCTTGTATCCACTCAGGAAACCGGGTTAGAGGAGCAACTCCAGCAAGCCAAGCAATTTGATGATATATATCATGAAATAAATGCTATTTACACTAAGCTTTTCGGCGATAGCAACAATACAACTGTGAATACTAGTTCAAGTTCGCATCATGCATTAAATAAGGTAAATGTTCGGCTTCCTAAGATTGTGTTAGAAACTTTTGACGGTGATTTACGCGCATGGCAAACTTACATATCTGTTTTTGATAGCATGGTTCACGAAAATGAGAATTTATCAAATATTGACAAATATAATTACTTGCTGTCCTCGGTAACCGGTCCTCCTCGCTCTATTCTCAAACGCACACCTTTGTGTGGTGCCAATTATTTAGTAGCTTACAATGCGCTGCGCAAACGTTATGATAACAGGCGTGCTATAGCGTCCTCTCATTGGCAAGCGTTGGAAACATCCAGAAAAATAAGTCCAGGTAATTTGCAAGCGCTGCGGGCCTTGTTGGATACCTTTATGGAAAACACAGCGGTTTTAACAAATTTAGGGTATAATCCTGACCACTGGGACTTTCCACTATACAACCTGTTACTCGATCGGATTGATGATTCGTTAGCTGATTTGTTTGAGGTAGAATGCAGCAAAATGCTGGAACTAGCAGAAAATCAGCATCACGTGTTTCCTATTTTGGTGGATTTTCTAGAAAATAAATGCAAAACTTTAATTAGAAAACCATCCCGATTAGTGCCCCAAAGTAGTTCTTCTCGTAACTCCCCATGTAAAAAGGATTTTCCAAAAAAATCGCCCTCGTCTCTGGTCGTAAATAATACCGATTCTAATACAGTATCGTCTAAATGTCCGGTGTGTTCACAGGCTCACGCCATTTACAAATGTCGTATGTTCTTGGACAAATCTCCCATTGATCGTTATAATATCATTCGAGCTCGAAAGTGGTGTACCAATTGCTTGGGTACGAAACACACTTCGGGTCATTGCAATTCAAATTTTGTCTGCCACACCTGTTCTCAACGTCACCATAGTTTACTACATTTTGATTCCTATACCTCAACCTTCGCTGCCCCTTCCACCTCGGAAGTCGTGGCTCCTGTAACAGCTTCAACTCCTCCGGCCTCTCATGTGTCAGAGGCTCCAAGTACTTCACGGCCACCAGGTGTATCTCTCATCACCAAAAAATCAGATAAAATTGTTTTATCAACAGCACTGGTTGACGTTCGTGACGCCTGGGGAAATTATCAGCCGGTGAGAGTTGTGCTAGCACCTCGCATCTTATTACAAGCAAAGTATTGCAGCGTCTAGGTCTCTCAAAATATCAGGTTGTTCAGGAGATTGGTGGAATTGCTTTGATGACTACCAAGGTTTCATCAGATGTGATGTGTAGCCTAAAACCTCGGAACTCAGTTGGTCCTGTATTCAATTTAGAATTCACTGTTTTGCCTCGGATTTGTGGAAATATTCCAGATGTACCCCTTCAACTCTCTAAGTTTCCCCAGTTCTCTTAAATTGCGTTCGCTGATCCGCTGCCACATGTGCCCCGAGCTGTGGACATGTTGATTGGCGCAGAATTAACTGGTTTCATAGTCAAGGAGGGTAAAATCTCTACCACTCTTGATGAGCCCACGGCGTTGAATACCATGTTCGGTTGGGTTCTCTCTGGCAACGTAAATTCTCTTACATCACCTAGTAATAATACTCTCTCGCCTTCTGTAAACACAGCCTTATTGGTTTGTAAGTCCTGTCATATTGAAGACACTGTCAGGAGGTTTTGGGAAGTGGATGGTGTTCCTGAATGTCTCGGAAATCGTTTGTCACCGGAGGAACAGAAAGCTGAAGAATTTTTTGTGTACACGGTGTCTAGAACTGACGAAGGGCGATATGTCGTCTCATTGCCGTTTAAAGACCCCTCTCCACAGTTTCCTGGGTCTAAAGAAGTTGCCCTCCGCAGATTTCTACGGTTGGAAAAGAGACTTCTGACAGATTCCAATCTGTATGAACAGTACAAGACTTTCATGCAGGAGTACCTTAATTTGGAGCACATGTATCCATCCTCAAGCGCAAATAATTCTAATTGTTCCTATTTTATCCCTCATCATTGCGTCGTGCGCCCGGATAGCACCACCACAAAACTCCGCGTGGTTTTCGATGCCTCGGCAAAAGCTCACAATAACAAATCGCTCAATGATGAATTACTTGCCGGGCCCAAATTGCAACAAGATATTTTTGCCCTCTTGCTCCGCATGAGACTGCACTCAGTCGTGTTCATAGCTGATATGAAACAAATGTATCGACAAATTGTCGTTGCTGAGAGCGATAGAAATTATCAAAAAATTCTCTGGAGATTTTCTCCTTCTCAAAATATCCAAGAATACATACTCACCACTGTCACATATGGACTTAATTGTTCTCCCTTCTTAGCACTTCGCACAATACTTAAACTTGCTCAAGATTACAAAAAGGAATACCCTGAGGCATCGAATATCCTCGAACATGATGTTTATGTGGACGATGTTATTTCTGGGTGTAATTCGATCTCTCATGCTCTTAAACTTCAGAGCGAACTCATATCGCTTCTCAACCTCGCAGGCATTTCCTTACGCAAATGGACCAGTAATTGTCCAGAAATCGTTTCTCACCTACCCCCTGAAGATGTTCAACTCAACCCTCTCTCGTTTGACAAAGATATTAACCCAGTGGTTAAGGTGTTAGGCCTTCGATGGCACGCATCCTTGGATGTTTTCTCTTATGATGTCTCTCCTCGCAGTACTGAATGTACCAAACGGGCCATCCTGTCTGAGGTCGCTCGTATTTTTGACCCCATTGGGTTTCTTGCTCCGGCAACTCTTTCGCTCAAAGTAATGATCCAATTCTTATGGGTTTCTGGTGTGGATTGGGATGATGTCCCTCCGCAAAAGATCGTTGCTGCTTACAATCGCTTTAGAGAAAAACTCCCTCTTCTTTCCCAATTGAAATTGCCTCGAATGATTGTGCCTAGTGATGGGAAATCCGTAGAACTTCACGGTTTCTGTGACGCCTCGGAAAAAGGGTATGCATGTGAACATTGGCCCCCAAACAAACCCCAGCTATTAGATGCTCCTCCAGAAATGCGTCAACTCTCTCTCCTTGTCTCAAAAGGTGATGTTCATTTCATAAATTCTCTTTTAGACAAATACTCTCATATTCGTAAAATACAACGAATCATTTGCTATATTCGACGCTTTATCATTAATACTCAAAACCCCAAATTTCCACGTATTGGTGTTATCACACTCTCCGAGTATTCAGAAGCACTTTTGTTAATTGTAAAAGTAATACAACACGAAGTTTTTTCGGAAGAAATTTCGCGTCTCAAACAAAAAACCCCTACCGAAATCCTTAAGGAAATTGACGCCTTTCTTGGATGAGCAACAAATCTTGCGTGTAGGTGGTCATTTATCTCACTCTGCTCTAAAGTATTCTCATAAACATCCTATGTTATTACCAGGAAATCACCGGCTCACCAGGCTCATTGTTGAGCATACTCACTCGCTTCATTTTCATCCGGGATTTCACACTCTGCATTATTTGCTAGCACAACAGTTTTGGATACTGTCTGCAAAACGTTGTATTCGCAAAATCCTTAGTTCTTGCTATACGTGTTTCCGGGTAAACCATAAGTCGACTCAACCCTTGATGGGCGACTTACCTCCTGTACGTATATCCCAAATCAAGCCTTTTCTGAGGTAGGAATCGACTATGGAGGTCCTTTTCTGATCACTTTAAGTAAATCTAGGGGTTGCAAATCTCAAAAGGCATATATCGCTCTGTTCATTTGTATGGCTACGAAAGCTATTCACCTTGAATTGGTGTCCGACTTGACAACCGACGCCTTTCTCGCAGCGTTACGAAGATTCATCTCTCGCAGAGGTCGGTGTTTGCGGATCCACAGCGATTGTGGCACCAATTTCGTAGGAGCTGCACGGGAACTACAGAAATTTATGCGCCAAGCCGCGGAATCGTTGACGATAGAATGGCACTTCAATCCCCCACACGCCCCCCACTTTGGAGGGCTGTGGGAGGCTGGCATAAATTCTGTTAAGTCTCACTTAATTCGCACTGTTGGGGAACAGGTGCTCACCTTCGAGGAGTTCTCCACGGTTCTGGCCCAAATTGGGGCCATCTTAAATTCCAGACCCTTATGCCCTCAAAGCTCCGACCCTCACGATTTACTGGCTCTCACACCTGGACACTTCCTCTGTCTTGATACACTCAACTCATTTCCCGAACCTAATGTGCTCGATTTGAATGTTAATCGTTTGTCAAGGTGGCAACTCGTCCAACGTCTTCATCAACATCTGTGGCGGCGCTGGCACGGTGAATACTTAAATAATCTTATGCAGCGCGCCAAATGGACTGATCCCTCCATACCCATAGTTATCGGGACTATGGTCCTCCTCAAGGAAGAAAACTCCCCGCCACTGAAGTGGCATTTAGCTCGCGTCCTGGAGGTCCACCCGGGAAGGGATGGGATCATAAGAGTTGTCAAGGTGCGCACTGCGAGGGGTACTTTGATACGTGCGGTGAACAAAGTGTGTCCACTGCCCAATTGCGATTAAGTAATTTCAGACAAATAATTTTCCTTTTATTTTTAAGTTAGCTTAATTTCATTAGTTTTAAGTATTATTAATCATTACTATTTACTCAATTAGAGTGCACTCAGTAACTTTCGGTTCCACATTAAGTGTATTTTAAAATGTTCCATTTTGGTGGGCGGTATGTCGCGTCTTGCCATGTTAAATAAGTAGTATATGCAGTTGCCTAATTGCTGCAGGACAATTTCCTTAAAATTGCTATCCTTATCTACCTTTCAATATTTCATATGTGTCCAATCAGCAAGAAGGAAGAACCCGCGCCGCCTGCGCGTTGAACTGGACGGAGAAGCTGAAGCGCACTTGCCTTTGTGACTTGCGACAGTGACCAAAAAAAAAGACGCATTTTAACTCCGAACAAAAATGTCGGGCTATTTCTCACCGTAAGTGCGGTTTATCCCCCAAAATTAAACTAAGCTATATAGTTGAACTGTCTCGCGAGATCGCGGCCGCGAATTGAAGACTCCGGGAACACCAAACACCCAAGAGACCACTTGTCAGCACACGGCAGACATCGACAAAAGGTAGGACACATGGAAATCTTTTTCCCTTGAATCAGCGCCTCCTAATCTCTATAACCCGGACCCTACCGGTCCTAATCACAGTATTTAAATGACATAAATACAGACATATAAAACATTATGGTGATTCTACATAAAAAAATTATAAGAATAAGGTCAATAACTCAAGAAAGTTTTCTTAATTAATATATATAGGTATATAATGTAATTAACATTAGTCTGTATATATGTAATATATTATTGATTGTTAGATAAGGTATTTAGAATATTAAAATAAGACGTATTAAGATGTTCTATATCAGTTCTTGTATTTACACTATCATATTTTTTTAAGCAAATCATTTCATGTAAGAGTCTGCTTTTAAATTGGTTTCAGTTCCTACAATTTTAGTTTGGTTAAAATTAAATTTATAATTTAATTCCCTACAATGTTCAACTAATGCAGTTGGGTTTTGGATGTTGAGGTTTTTTGTTTGACCGATATAACATTTGGGACAGTGATTGCAAGGTATTTTGTATATTATATTAGATTTGATGTCTGACGGAGTGGGTGATTTGATATAATAATAATATAATAATAATAATTCTCACCCTCACAATACTCCAAACCAGGTAATGAACAACATTTTTTTAATAGTGTTCTCATTACTAAATACTAAAGAAGTATTAGTCATGAGACATTTATTCAATTTTTCTGAGACGAGGTAGAGGGTCATTCAAACTCGGCGTCCCAGGCCAATTATGGGCAAACGAAAAGCGAAAAAAAATCTGCGTCCGTGGCGTTAAAGGGGCCCAAATAAAGATTAGATCGCAACTAAATTTAAAATTTTTGACAAACGACGCTCGGCTTCGCGACCCACGGTATATTTTTTTTTGTAACGAACATACCTTTTTTATTTGATATTTAGGTAGCCCTATTCTTTCTAAGTAACTTTTGTCTTGAACGTTTTGTTGGGTTTTTTTTCGTTTACAATTTACAAGCAACAATATACAGAAAATTAAAGAAATTAATTGACTTGACTCTCCCATGAAGTGGGCGACTGTCATTTGTTTTCCATATATTGACGTAAAGCAAACAATGTAATATACTAACAACTAATTATTATAGGATATATATCCTTATACATATACAGTGTCTGCCAGAAAGTTGGATACAAATGGGAATTTTCTTTATTTGAAGTTTCTCAAAAAAAAAATTCTTGATAAAAGTTGGTGCTTGTGCTTAAACTCAAAATCCACCCGCAAAAATTTTGAAATTTCGATTCGTATACAGGGTAGGTTGAAAAATATGAAATTTCCTCAAGAGTAAAGTACCCTTATTTCTAGAACTACATCAGAGTGGCACTAGGAAAAGTTGTTTGTAATCTCAAGACAATGTCAAATATGAATTCACAGCCACCTACTCAAAAGAAAAAAAAATCACACTGTGTAACGAAAATTTTATCTAATTTCCGTTACAGCGTTTAAATGCATTATTTAATTCTTATTAATTCATCACATCCCGTATACACCTACCGATTTTAAAAAATGTTGCCCTGCTATCTGCAACTACCTATACAAGCGGATGCATAATAAGTTGCCTACCTTGTTGTTACCAAACAAATTGTTTATTAAAGGGTATGTGCGGTTGCAAAAATGTTTAAATTGTATTCATCAATTGAAGGTATGTATTACTAGAACAGTTACATTGTTGTAATCACTGTCTGACTTTAATTATAGAGATAATATTCACTTTATTCAGTTTACGATTGACTCGCGCGCCACAGTTGTTCCGTGTACTAACGTCACTCTTTGTTTCCGACGTTTCTACTAGTCTAATATCAGTGATAAAAGTTTGGCAGAATTGACAGTTTACACCCTGGCCTGCCATCGTCGTCCTAAATGGCGACTTCCGATTGTTTTTTTTTATGGATTTGACTCCTCAAACCTTCCAATTCGTTCTGGAAACGGAAATCGTCATCATTTGGCAGGCGAGGTTATAAAAAGAACCGGCGAGAAAACTTCCCTAGCGACGACTCGTGGTGATCTCACGTCAGGTGAAAGTTCGGTTTTGATTTTCTGTCTAGAAGATTTCCGTGTGAAAACTCTTTTCAAAACCTAACTTTCAGCCTCACGGACGGCTTAAGTGGTTCTGTACGTGGTGTGCATATATTTTCGCGGTGCTAATTTGGGTTTTTCTGTTTTTTATTACATGTGCTGAGACCACGTGTATTGAGGTGTGGAGTGACGATTTCCACGCATTTTTCGGGTTTCGACGGCGATCTGCTGCAGGTGGAACCACGGAGAGGACCCCTGGTAGCACAGTCTGGGTGAGTAGCCGCTCAATTTTTAATAATTTTTTATTAATAACGTCACTTTGACGACTTCTTGAGCTACTCTCACCTAGACCTGTTGCCCCTTTTCTCTGTGGGTTACACGCAGTAGGCTGTGGTCATAAATTGGTTTCATATTTTTGTTTATTAGCACAAACGTAGCGAAACGAGCCCTTAAGTTGCCCAAGACTGACGTGGACTCTTCCACGTTTTCTTTTTCTTTTGTTATCTAGCTTTCGGGCTGTTATTTTTTTCATCTTGTGTTTCGGTATCGACTGGGGGAGTCGCCAAACTATTTATATTTTATTAATGTTACCTTTTATTTTGTAAATATTGTACAGTAAATTTATAAGACAGGTTTAGTCATTTAGGTCATTTTGGTTATCAATTTTTAATTTATTTCATAGTCAGGGGTCATTAAGTCAAAGTTACGTCTCGTAATTTATCTTGAGATTATAAGGTCAAGTATAAGTAAACTTTAAGTCACGAATCTGTACAGATTGCTCGTAATTTCTTTTATATAGCTATTGTTAAGTAACTTAGGTAACACGAACCTTGTAAAAGCATCGATTTTTCGACTGCAGTGTTTTCGGAGACTGTTCGTTGTGTTTTCTGTTACATGCACTCCGGTACGTGAGCGAAGCACGTAAGCGAGACAGTGGCGGACTAAGTGCCAGCACACCAACCTTACAACCCGGCTTAGAGTAGTCAGCACAACTTCCAGCACCAGCTCGGACACCCACGACCCACTCGAGTCTCGAGGCCTAGCCGAGGTCCTAATCCACGAAAAAGGAGCTTGGAGCGTTGGTGGCCACTACTCAGCTTTAATTTGGGAAGGTTTCAAGGTACTCTATGAGATCCAATAGTCCAAATTTTTGAAGTGCTCGTAAATAAGACTTTAATTGCTCACGTGAACTTTTCGTGCTATTAGTGTTGTCGAACATCTCTGATTTTGTATTTTTAAGATCGAACATTTTTCACAGTATTTTCTATACTTTTCAACAGTAATAACTCCTAAGTGTAAACAATAACATTCACTGCTCAATTACCAACTTTATTGTAAACATTTTTATGTACGATTTCAAATTGTAAATATATTGTAAATATAAAAATGTGCTCTTTATTTAACCACTAAATAGTTCAAGCTTCTGGCGCTCAAACATAACCATTTTGGTTATACATTTTTGGCGTGACCCAACTTGGGGCCTTGAGGTTAATTTTTTGTCGAAGCTTGCTCTATTGTGGTTAAATAAAATTAAAGTAACTTTGACTTTTTGAACTTTGAAAATTTGGACTATTTTATTTTTGTTGATTCAGTTATCTTGCCTAAAATATTTACTCGAATATTTGTTGTCGTCAATTCTGCCCAATTTTTGTCTTTTAATTTTTTGGAGATTTGGTGATTTTTTAATATGGATCCTAACAGCTTGAAGGAACATGAGTTATCGTATGAACTTAAGGTTCGCGGTTTAGACGTGTCTGGTAATGTAGAGGCAAAACGTAAACGATTGAGAGGTGCATTAAGTCAAGAAGCTTCTAACCGAAGTTTTATTACGATTGCTAACCCAATTATTTTTGCTGACGATGTTAAGCAATTTTTAGAGTCATTTAATGACGTCACAAGTGTCATTAATAAATTTGTTGGTATTAAGGGCGATGCAGCTTGTCGTAGAATAGAGTCGAGACTTAACCATTTATCGAATCGTATCTCTCGTTTTAATATTGTGTCTGAAGACGATGAGTCACAGGCTCAAACAATAAAGTTAAATTTAATTGAGTTAGAAGGCGAGTTTGCTTCTAAATTTTCCGATCCATTACCTGTAACGTCGACACCTACGGAACAAATTCAAATGACTTTGTCTACTGTTTCTAAGTCTGTAGCTCCGTACAAATGGAATGTTTAGAAGAGAAGATTTTCTTCCTTACCAGTATGACCATGATTTACTTGAGGAAATTAGAAATCGAACTCAAGGCTCGAAAGAGAGAGTTTCGCTCTATATTGCTACCATGGAAGGTTTATTCAAGCGATTGAGTAACCCTCCCGATGAAATAGCTATAGTAAATCAAATTAGAAGAAATCTTGTACCACATTATGTCTCTCAATTAGCGCTACATGATATCAAGACTATTTCTGAACTCTCTACACTTTGCAAACGTTTAGAAGAATCATTATCTTGGTCTGATCGATACAAGCCTCCGCCTACTCGGAATTCAGGATTATTGGAGCCGGACTTGAGTTGTCTATCTACTCATGAGGGTGATGTTCGTTACCATAGAAATGTCAATATCATGTCAAATACTGTTTGCTGTTGGAATTGTGATCGGGTAGGACATTCTTTTACGGACTGTAGAAGTCCAAGAACAATATTTTGTTTTTCTTGCGGTTTAAAAAAAACTAAATTAAATTGCCCTAAGTGCAAGCCAAAAAACGTGGCAAGCACCAGTGGAGGTCGCGAGACACCCACTGGTGGAAAACAAAACTCAAAAGAAAAACTAAATTCAACTCCCGGTACTTCACGAACTCCCAAAAATTCCAGCAATCAGCAAAGACAGTAAGATTACCTCCTCACGAGTGGAAGAAATGGTTGGAAGCAGTTCGCAAATTTTATCGTACGCCTGTCGTTACATTAAAGCCTCGTAAAAATTTAAGTCCATTATTTGCAAAGAAGGCTCAAGATAATCGCAACTACCTTCCCATTTCTATGTACGATCATATGTTCCTTGCTTTGATTGACGATGGAGCTAATAGTTCTGCGTTAGGTTCCGGTGCTTTTTCCATTATCGAAAAATATAATCTCAAGCTATATACTGACAGTTCAATAAGTGTTTCTTTGGCCGACGGACATCCTTCCGACATGACCGGTTGGGTTTATTTACCCTTGACTTTGAACAATCAAACCAGAGAAGTAAAAGTTTTAGTGATACCTTCTTTATTACATGAATTAATTCTTGAGACTCACCTTAAAATTATTTGGATTTACTATTGATTATGTTAGGTCGTCATATTCCTTGCTTGAACAAAAACGTCAGGATATTTGTGCAGTAAATGCCATAACTTCTTTTTCTGATTTAACAACGGTGGAACAAAAGTCATTAAAAAATGTCATTAATCTTTTTGAAAGTATATCTCCTACGAACAAACTTGGTTTAACTAATTTAATTTCATATCAAATTGACACTGGCAATGCCAAACCATTTCGTCAAAGGCAATATCCTTTATCTCCCGCCATGCAAGAACATCTTGAAACAGAGATTGATGAAATGCTGAAGCTAGGTATTATCGAACCCTCACAGTCACCATGGTCGAGTCCTTTATGGCTCGTTACTAAAAAGTCTGGAGAGTACCGTGTATGTTTTGACGGGCGCAAGCTGAATGAGGTTACGGTTAAGGATTCCTATCCGTTACCATTAATAGACGGTATTTTAAGTAAACTTAGGGATGCTAAATACTTGACTTCAATAGACTTGCGAAAGGCTTTTTATCAGATACCATTGGAGGAAAGTTCTCGACCTAAAACAGCTTTCATAGTTCATGGACGAGGCGTTTTTCAATTTAAGGTTATGCCATTCGGTTTGTCAAATTCACCACAAACAATGATGAGGTTAATGAATCAAATTATCGATCCAAGTCTTGAACCATTTGCTTTTGTTTATCTTGACGACATAATTGTTGCTACTCCTGATTTTTATACCCATCTTGAAGTTTTAAATAAAATTTATCATCGGTTAAAAAATGCAAATTTAACATTTAATTTAGAAAAATGTGAATTTTGTCGTTCTTCTCTTATCTATCTGGGTTTTGTGGTTGATAAAGATGGCTTGCGAACGAGTCCAGAAAAAATTGAGACTATAGTAAATTATCCTACACCAAAAACAACCACACAAATTAAGCGATTTATCGGTTTAGTCAGCTATTATCGCAGATTTGTAAAAGATTTTAGTAGTATAACTTCAGCAATAACTGATTTATTACATGGTCGAAAAAAAGGTCAACCTATTCAGTGGACTGATAAAGCAGAAAAAGTTTTTCTTGAAATAAAGAATCGTCTTACCACAAGTCCAGTTTTAGCACCCCTAATTTTAAGGAACCTTTTATTATCCAAACTGATGCAAGTGACACCGGATTAGGTGCGGTTTTATATCAAAGAACTGATGGAATCGAACATCCTGTAGCTTATGCTAGCCGCACTTTGAACAAATGTGAACGAAAGTACACAGTAACAGAGAAGGAATGTTTGGGTGTGATATTTGGCATAGAACGTTTTCGTCATTATGTTGAAGGAACTAACTTTACTGTGGAAACTGATCACGCTTCATTAATTTGGCTCAAAAATTTATCTAATCCAGCAGGAAGACTAGCTCGATGGGCAGTCAAAATGTCACAGTTTGATTTTACTATCATCCACCGAAAAGGTTCAACCATGGTTGTTGCTGACGCATTATCTCGATCTAATTCAGAAATAGCTGTTCTTAATGTTTCAAATTTTAAGCCTTGTAAATGGTATCAATCACTTATTCAAAAAGTTCAAGAAAATCCTGACAGGTATCCTACGTTTCAAGTGAAGGAAAATATTTTATACAAACATATCTTTTCAAAAATACCTCTTATTAGTAATTGTTCCGAATGGAAAATTGTTGTACCTACAGCAAATCGCAAGGAAGTTTTAGCTATGTATCACGACCATCCTACTGGCGGTCACTTTGGAATTTCTAAGACATTATCAAGAATTACAGAGTTATATTATTGTCCTAAGGTGCGACAAGATGTCGTTAGATATGTCAAAAAGTGCTCTATTTGTGCCGCTAGTAAAAGTTCAAATCTTCCGCTCGCTGGTTTGATTGGTTCATATAAAAATATCAATTTCCCATTTCAAATGATTTCGGCAGATTTATTAGGTCCTTATCCTAGGTCTAAGAATGGTAATCAGTATCTTCTAGTTATTGTTGATTGGTTTACTAAATTTGTTTTAATTCATCCTTTATCTAAAGCAACTACCAAGGCAATTACCAAATTTAATGAAGATCAAGTGTTTTTAGTTTATGGTGTTCCCCAAATCTTTTGTTGCGATAATGGTAGTCAATTTACTAGCAATGACTTTAAAAAACTAATGGAAAATTATCGCGTACAGAAAATATGGTACAACGCTCGATATCATGCTCAGATCAACCACACTGAAAGAGTTAATAGAGTTATTGTAACTGCAATTCGTTCTTTTATTCACGAAAATCACAAAACATGGGATGTGGATATCTTTAAAATAGCACAAGCTATTAGGTTAGCGAAGCACGATGTCACAGGCTACTCGCCTGCATTTTTAATGTTTGGACGCAATATACCACTTACTGGAGATTATTACGGCAACATTTCTGATAATGAAAACAATATTCCAGCTATTTCAGAGAAAAATCAGCTTATCGATGATTTACAACAATTACCAAAATTATATGAGAATATTAGGAAAAATTTGAAGTTAGCTTATCAGAAAAATGCCAAGTATTACAATCTGCGAAAACGTCCATTAGAGTTTCATGTTGGTGATAAGGTATGGCGTCGAAATTTCAGTCTTTCTAGTGCTCCTAACGACTTTTCAGCTAAATTAAGTCCTAAATACATCCCTTGTGTTGTCGATAAGGTTTTATCTCCATTAGTTTACCACTTAAAAGATACCCTGGGAAACAACCTTCGTAATTTTCATATTAAGGATTTAAAGCCAAATTTTGTGGAAGACTACCATTCTGATCTAGATTCGGACGATCTGTCGGAACCGGAATCTGACAATATCGCTTTGTAAAAAAAATATAGCTATTTAAAAAAAAATTTTTGGTGGTGACGTAATGCTGGACTTTTCATCTATTCAGATTACGGCATCAAGGGAAGTGGTGGGTTCTATTTTTTTTTTCCGCTCTAGATTTTTGGCATACGCACTTTAGTCAATTGTCTATCGAGTGAGGTTAGTCGAACATCAAGTCTAACAAAACAAGCTATATTTTTCAAGCTTTGATTACGCATCTCAAGCAACTAAGATCTTGTATTTTTACCTTTTATCTTAAGTATAATGTTTACTGTTTTGGTGTGGACCATATATTAAATATCTAGTAATTTTGCAGACATAACGTTTTTGTTTTTTGGTTATCTAATACAAAGTTGTCGTATTATCTTTATCGTATCTTTGGGTTTTTGTATTAGATATTTGTATCTTGTTGGGTCTGTAAATTTTGCTATCAGGTTTTGTTAAAATTATTGTAGAGATGTTTGGTCAATAGCTTGATCTCTTGTCAGATTACCATTTGGTTGTATCTCAATTAATTTTTTTGGTCAGTAATAATTAATTACCTTTGATTTTTTTAATGTCAGTAAATTTTTCGATTTTGAACTTAAGGTCAAATATTAGTCTATTATAGCTTGTGATTTTTTTTTTCCTCCTGAGGCTTTTGCGAAATTGGCGCAGATTATCCTTTTATCCCATATCTTTTTTAGTTTTTATCTTTGATTTCGAAGCTAATCTGAACGGTTCTTTGATTGATCTTTGTATCTCTGGGAGATGATAATAGAGCACACGAGCCTCCGGGTAATCGGCCGTAGCCCAGACAAGGAATTCCTCCTGGTTAGTGGGGTTATAACTTCCTTTTTCCCTTTTATTCCCGTCCTTAAAATCTGTTAAAATAGAAACAATAAGTCTCAGTTTAATTTTCATAGCGTTCGTAAAATCCCTTCTGGAGTTCCATTTCTTCGTGGATCCAGACCCACTCTCTACACATCTGACGTATGTGATAGGATGAAACCCTCTTGCATATATTTTTGGTTATCGTAGTATATAGTACTTCTCTTCATATATTTTTTTCTCACACATGAGTCTCTCTGAGTTCCTAGGTGATTTAGTAGATTTTTCAGTATAATAATTAGTTGTACCTTTTATAGGTTAATTTTTGGGTTAACGCTGTCAAAATAACATTATCTTATTTGGAATATACAGAGAATATTTTGATTCGGTTTAGATAGCACCTAGACTCTAGAGTGTCCGAAATAAGTAACCTAACGAATCTCGCGTAGGCCTATGAAGTGCAGTTATTTATGACTGACCTACGGTTATTCACATGTTATCCTGTATACTTCAAAATGTTTCGTAATTTTTTCATTTTTTGCAAGTAATTACTCTATTCGAGTTTGTAACTTTTACCTTGAGTTGGTTAATTTTGACAATGTTAAATCATAGGACTCAGAGTTGAACTATTTCTGGTAATCATTTTTTTCTCTTCTATTTTTGCAATAGGTTATATTATTAGGTTATCTTCTTGTTTGTTTCTTTTGCTAATTCAGGTGATTTTCCAGTTGGATAACCGGTGAGCCTACCTGTATAGGTGGCGGGTGCTGTAGCTTTGGTCAAACTGCAGTATCTCTTCTGTTCTAACGGCCCATGGAATGATCGTGTGATTATTCTGGGAGGTGTTTGTCAGGATCTGTTGTATCCTTGGGTGTTGGGATGGTGCATGCTTGTTTGTCTGCGACGTCGGAACTCATTTGTGCCCAGCACTAGGTGATCTGTAGCTCTTGGCAGGTGCGTTTCAGACTATCATGTGGCTTCCATGCTTCTGGAGGTTTCT
Organism: Pseudeuparius sepicola; assembly: GCA_963920635.1. Lineage (NCBI taxonomy): Eukaryota > Metazoa > Arthropoda > Insecta > Coleoptera > Anthribidae > Pseudeuparius > Pseudeuparius sepicola. The sequence goes on from OY987305.1 coordinate 30,383,457, forward strand.
TTCGCATTCTTTCCCCCTCCATTTAGTTTGTAAGTTAGGTTAAGTTTGGGATTTAACTTGGGGAGACAGTGGCGGACTAAGTACCAGCACACCAACCTTACAACCCGGCTTAGAGTAGTCAGCACACCTTCCAGCACCAGCTCGGACACCCACGACCCGCTCGAGTCTCGAGGCCTAGCCGAGGTCCTAATCCACGAAAAAGGAGCTTGGAGCGTTGGTGGCCACTACTCAGCTTTAATTTGGGAAGGTTTCAAGGTACTCTATGAGATCCAATAGTCCAAATTTTTGAAGTGCTCGTAAATAAGACTTTAATTGCTCACGTGAACTTTTCGTGCTATTAGTGTTGTCGAACATCTCTGATTTTGTATTTTTAAGATCGAACATTTTTCACAGTATTTTCTTTACTTTTCAACAGTAATAACTTCTAAGTGTAAACAATAACATTCACTGCTCAATTACCAACTTTATTGTAAACATTTTTATGTACGATTTCAAATTCTAAATATATTGTAAATAGAAAAATGTGCTCTTTATTTAACCACTAAATAGGTCAAGCTTCTGGCGCTCAAACATAACCATTTTGGTTATAACTTGCGCATTTTTACTCATCACGCTCTATAATACATAATGTTAGATATGTATTTTGAGGCACATCTTCGAGCATGACCGTACGATACCAATGATTTTTGTTTACATTTAACTAGCATCTTAAAAACACTTAATAAGTGAAAGTTCTGCAAAGTTTGTCGTTTTTTTTGTATCCAGGTAAAATACTCCTACAATTTCAAACATAACATAGGATATAATCTGTGGAACATAAAAATATTTTAATAGAGCACCAATTTAAGAGATATTTAATAAATGAGAATTCAACAATAAAAATTATACAGCGGGATGAATAAAAAATGCAAAAAGTGTTAATTTTTTTGTCTTTTGAGTGGCTGTGAATTCATATTTGACATTGTCTTGAGATTCCAAACAACTTTTCTTAGTGCCACTCTGATGTAGTTCTAAAAATAGGGGTACTTTACTCTTGACGAATTTTCATATTTTTCAACCTACCCTATATACGAATCGAAATTTCAAAATTTTTGCGGGTGGATTTTGAGTTTAAGCACAAGCACCAACTTTTATCAAGAATATATTTTTTGAGAAACTTCCAATAAAGAAAATTCCCCTTTGTATCCAACTTTCTGGCAGACACTGTATATATATAGACATAATATATAACTAGTTAAGTAATTAAATAAGTAACATATTTACAACAAATTTTCAACGTGACCTCCATCATTCGCTAAGCACATTTCTAGGCGTTTCTTAAAATGTTGCGTTGCATTTTTTAATACAAGCGTCCCTAACTTTTTTCTCCACTATGAATGGGCTACAGTTGTTGTATATAATGTAGGTAGCTAAACATTGCGACACTTAATTTGGTTTAAAATTTTTTGGGTCATTGAATATTAAATCCTCCGTTGCATAATTTAACCCCATTGCCACATTTTCGTCACTTCTCGGCTTCCTTATTATTTTGTCTTATCTAATGTTAAATAGCCAGAAGTATATCGATCAGGATATTTTTGCAAATCAACAAATTAATACACCCTCACAGGGGAATTAAAGCATTAAAATATTAATCGCATAGGCCATGACATTTCTTTGTTTTTGTTTGGTTTAACTTAAACTGTCAAGTTCGAAATTATCAGTGATTAACCCAAAAAAATTTAAGTGCAATGGCTAGTCATGAAGAAAAAGTGGACATGTTATTTGTTTATGGGGAAGCCAGAAAAAATTCTAAGCTGGCCTGCAATATTTATCGGCAACGATATCCAGCCCCTAGCTACAAAATGTTCCAGCGTTTAGAACATACATTAAGAAATAATGTAGATGCATTTAACGTTAGAAAAGGCAAAGCAATAAGGAGAAGGGCGAGAAATGATGAAAATGTGGCAATCGTCTTAAATTATTTTGAAAACAATCCAGAAAAATCAATTACCATGCAACGAGGGATGTGGGGATTTCTTATTCAACGATCCAAAGAATTTTAATGCAAAATAAATATCACGACTTCAAGCTACATTACTTGCAGCAGTTGCAACCCATTGATGTAGAAAAAAGATTAAATTTCATTGCGCAGATGGCTATTCTAGAGCAAGATGATAATAGAATTTTCAAACATATTTTAAGTAGGTTCGTAAGTAATGGCATCCCAAATAGAAAGAATAACTATCACTGGGGCAATGAAAATCCACATAAAGTTCACCCCATAGAGAACCAAGGGCATTGTGGTGTTAATGTTTGGTGTGGAATAATTAATCAAACTTTGATTGGTCCGCATTTTTTTGAAGGCACTCTTATACGAGTGAAATATATTTAAATTTTTAATAGAGGATTTACCAAATTTGTTGGATAATATGTATCCCCAAATTATGTGGTTTCAACAAGATGGAGCACCAGTGCATAATGCGAGAAGAGTAGAGGAGTTTTTAAACAATAATTTTAGAAATAGATGGATTGGCACAAATAGTACTATCAGGTATAATCCTAAAGCATAACAAAACAAATATTTTTACTTAAATTCATTTGATTCTTTACATTTTCTACAGGTCGCCTCCTAAGTCTCCCGACTTTTCGCCATTAGACTACTTCTTATGGGGGAAATTAAAAAATGAGGTCTATAAAACACCGTCGAGGAATTCGAATTATTTAAAACAAAAAATTAGGGACGCTTGTATGACTATATCAAGAAACATGTTAAAAAATGCAACGCAACATTTTAAAAAACGCCTGGAGATGTGCTTAGCGAATGATGGAGGACACGTTGAAAATTTGTTGTAAATATGTTACTTATTTCATTTGTTAAATTGTTAAATTTATACACTGTGTCCGTAAAGTAACGCATAAAATCATTACTTCTGAAAAAACATGGTTAAAAAAAAACCTCGATTTTGTTTTAAAAAATGACATTTTGTGACGTTTCACTCAAATCTGTGAAGTCATCGTTGTTCCGGATATGACGTCATCGGCAATTTTTTCAAATGGCACCCCCCCCCCTTCTATGAGTAATTAGAAAGACCGTCACAGCCTACATTGAAATTATAAAAAAAAGTTATATTACAAAAATATGTTTGAAGTTTGAAAAATTTACAAATTTATTCATTTCAAGTGGATGCCAAAATTTGATAGTTTAGTTTGAATTGCAATACTGAAGTAAATGTTCGAAGTGGAGACCATCTTGTGCCTGACAGTATGCTAAGCGGTGAACAAATTCTTGTTGGACTTTGCTTATAATTTCTGGAGAAATATTGGTGCATTCTCTTCTTATTCTTCAATATGTTCCGGTTTGCTTTTGTATACACAATATTTTTGAGGTTTGAATATTTAATAATTGAAATAAATTTGTAATTTGTCAAAATCTTTCAATTACAATCTCAATGTAGGCTGTGACGGCCTTTCTAATTACGTCATAAAAGGAGGGGGTTGCCATTTGAAAAAATTGCCGATGACGTCATATCCGGAACAACGATGACCTTACAGATTTGGCTAATATGTCACAAAATGTCATTTTTTCAACAACAAAAAACAAAATCGATGTGTCCGAGGATTTTTTCTAACCATGTATTTTCAGAAATAAATATTTTATGCGTTACTTTACGGACACACTGTATACCTATATCCTATAATAAATAGTTGTTAGTATATTATATTGTTTGCTCTACGTCAATATATGGAAAACAAATGACAGTCGCTCGTGCTCGTCGCCCACTTCATGGGAGAGTCAAGTCAATTAATTTCTTTAATTTTCTGTATATTGTTGCCTGTAAATTGTAAACGAAAAAAAAAACCAACAAAACGTTCAAGGCAAAAAAAATTTTTTTATTTTTTTTTTAAATTTTAAATTTAGTTGCGGTCTAATCTTTATTTGGGCCCCTTTAACGCCATTGACGCAGATTTTTTTTTTTCGCTTTTCGTTTGCCCATTTTTTAACATTGTTATTGGTATTATTTTTATTATTGTTTAATGTGAAATTTGGAAAGAGGATTTTGTTAATCAGGGATATAGGATAATTGTTTTTAATTAAAAAGGTTTTGATTAGTCTAAAGTTTTTATCATAAAACTCTTGGGAACAAATCTTTATTACTCTATTTTTTTAATTTCTAATTATGTTTATTTTTTGTTTGAAACTATGGTTTGAAAAGTAATTAATATATCTTTCTGAAAATGTAGGTTTTAAATGCCAATCTACAATTAGACTAGTGACTGTAGTGGTTTGTATTTTAATAATTTTGGTGTCCAAAAAAGAGATACAATTATCTTTTTCTATTGTAAATTGTAACTTTGGATGGAAACAGTTAAAAACATTAAAAATGCTGTCTTCTTTGCCTTCTGGTATGCTAGTAATGATGTCATCTACATAACGATAGAAAAAGGATAAAGAAAAAGGTAATTTGTTAATACAAAATTCTTGAAGTTCAGACACGGTAAGATCTGCACATATGGATGATATGCAATTTCCCATCCCTAATCGAAAAATTTGTTTATAAAAGTTATTATTAAACTTGAAATAACTAGAATCAATACAAAACTGAAAAAGTTCTAAAAAAGTTTTTAATGACAGATGTGTGAGGGTAAATCATGTTCCAACGGTTTTGAATTATAGTTATTACTAGATCAGTTGTTTTGTTAAGTTTATCAAATTTTTTTCTTTCCAATAACTTATAGAAAGCGAATTTATTTATTTTAATATTTACATTGTTTTTTAGAACCCTGAAGATGACTTTAAATAAGTCGAAACGTTGAGAATAAACTAAAAACTTTACGAAGTCTTTCCCTGACGCTTTTTCCCAAATATTAAATTGACATCATCACTATTACTAGTTATTAGTTATAGTTTTGTTAATAAATGTTATTTTTTATTCAGCTGTATTTAGAGCATTTCAGTGACTTAGAATGATCTTGAGTAAGGTTGCAATGGATGATTAATATTTTGCTGAATCGGGATCAGAGGATCGGCGATTCTAGTTGGACTGGAAATGCGTCTAAAAATTAAGGAGCGGGAAGTGCATAATGTGGTGGTGCTCCGTCCTCTTTCCTGTTGGAACACGTCGCTGCTCTGAGAATTTAAACAGCTTTCTATTCCTGTATTACCAGATCCATCCTTCTATTTTAATTTTAAATTGTCGAAAGGGTGGCAATCTCGCCTAGGAGTTGGATTAGGGGAAGGTGAGTGAATTTTATGCAAAAAAGATGTCCCCATTCCAAACATAATTTACTTGAATTATTCAGGAAATTGTTGGCCTGGTTTGGTTGTTCCGCCCTGTATATTTCCATTAATTTTCGTGTATGAAACTTTCTTGTAAATAGCTCAAGATTTTCAGTTTACAGCAGTTGTTCCCTTGTCAAATTATTGCAACAAGTTTACATTGTGCCTCTATTTTGTTTCGGCTGTATGTATAAACGACAAAAGACAATGTTGCAGTAACCAATTTTAAAGCGCAAAATAAACAAGCGAATAGAACGAGCAAAATTTAAAGGAGAAAATAATTCCCAGCAAAAAATACAGCCACGTAAAGTATTATTCCAAATTGATCGAAAAATAACCCTAGCGAGGGCTGTATTTCCATCACGCGATATGGTTTGCAGTCCATCAGTGTCGTGCAGTCTACTTCGTGAGTTCCCCTAAGAAACACCTTAGTAGTTGCTCCGAAAATGTTCGCTCTTCTATTATTCGTTTTCCACTTGGGTTTCTGTCGGGACACACCAGTAATTGACATTCCTGGACAAGGACAGATAATGGCAGCAGAACTTACTTTGGCTAGGATTAAGAGGATTCTTGTATATTATGGGATTCCCTATGCTCAGCCTCCAGTAGAAAATTTGAGGTTTGCGCCTCCAATTACAGATGAGTTGCCAAACTGGCAAGGTGTGAAGAACTTGACAGAATACCCCCCGTCGTGCCTGCAAACCAAGGAGGACTTTAGGGATTCGGAAAAACCGTTCTTGCAACTGCTGTCGAACCTGAGTTTGACAAACATCGACGAAGACTGCTTGTATTTGAATGTCTTTGTGCCTCTCGGTAAGTTTATGTACCCTACTTTATTTTTCGAGTAAACTAGGTAGGTATGTGTTAAAAACGTAAAAATTCGTCTTGCGTCAAGCATAAAAATCAATGAAGGAAAGTATTGTACATATTACCTCAAGTCTAAAATATAAATGTCTATACAAAAAAACTCACCAAGATAATTTTTTTGTGCATAATTTTTGAGTAAACGTTGGCAATTTAAATATTATTTAATTCAAATGATGGAACATCATGGAAATAAACACATAAGCCAAAACAAAACAAATTGCTGAAAATAAATTTAATTCCAATAGTTTGAATTTATTTTATATTAAACCCAATATTTTACAACGTTCTTAACTTTAATAGTTTCGTGAATGATATTTTCGATGATCGAAAAATACTACAGAGATAGATAAACGGTGATTTGAGGTTGTGGGAGCAAGTTGTAATGCAGGTTTTACATACAGGGTGATTTTTTTTCGATGACCACTATGGGGATCTCGGAAACTAGCAGAGCTAGAACAAAGGTTAAATGGGGAAAGAATTGCAGTTTTGAATGCTCAATCTAATGCCCCTTTTGGATTTTTGAAAAACTTCATGGCTCACTAGATATTTTGAAAAGAGTGATTTTTTGCTATTTCATCAGATCTCTGTAGCTCCGTTATTTCTGATTATACAGAAAAACTGTAGAGACAAAAATTGTAGATAATTTTGGGCTTATTAATAATAATAATAATAATCCAATTTTTTATGTTGTTTGTGATTTTTGAGATATGACATAAACTTGTGTTTTTTTAAATGTAAATCATAGTTAGCTGTGGCTTTATCAAATCGGCCGTTTTTTGAGCTTTCCAAAAATATAATACTCGGCATAGTTATTATAAAAAATAAAAGAGCTATGGCTAATTTTCTGATTTTTTTTTAATTTTCACATAGTCAGCCATGGAATATTTTCATAGTTACGTTCTATTTTATAATAAGACATGCTTTAAACTTTCAAATATGTTATTTTAAGCTGGTAACAAAATGTAAAAAAATAAAACAAAAATTATCATGATGGAGCTCCACCACATAATTATTTGCCCGTAAGAAATTACCTAGATCATCTCTATCCAAATAGTTGGATAGGGAGAAATAGACCTATTTCCTGGCAGCCCCGATCCCCCGATTTGTCTGTTTTGGATTTCTTTTTGTGGGGAACAGTACAAAATAAAGTATGAGACAATTGTTGAATTAAGAGCAGCCGTTTTAGAAGCAATTACCAGTATTGAGAGGCGGTCTCTAAGAAAGGCGACAAATTCAGTTTTAAAAAGATGCAATATTTGCATAAATAATAATGGTGGATTGTTTGAACACCTATTTTATTTTAAAAGGTGACCTTTTAAAATAATAATAATTTGAATTTGTGTTTTTTAATGTTTGTTTTATTTTGCTACATTTTGTTACCAGCTAAAAACAAGTTTGAAGTATGTATAATTATAAAATAGAGTGTAATTATGAAAATATTCCATGGCTGACTATGTGAAAATTTAAAAAAATCAGAAAATTAGCCATAGCTCTTTTATTTTTTATAATAACTATGCCGAGTATTATATCTTTGGAAAGCTCAAAAAAATGACCGATTTTATAAGGCCACAGCCAACTATGATTTACATTAAAAAATACAAGTTTATGTCATATCTCAAAAATCACAAACAACATAAAAAATTAGATTAGATTATCTTATTAAGCCCAAAATTATCTACAATTTTTGTCTGTACAGTTTTTCTGTATAATCAGAAATAACGGAACTACAAAAATCTGATGAAATAGAAAAAAAAACACTCTTTTCAAAATATCTAGTGAGCCATGAACTTTTTTAAAAATCCAAAAGGGGCATTAGTGTGAGCATTCAAAACTGCAATTCTTTCTTCATTTAACCTTTGTTCTAGCTTTGCTAGTTTTCGAGATCCCCATAGTGGGCATCGAAAAAAACTCTCCCTGTATATTGTATTTTTACATTATTGTATCGTTTTATTACATTATATTGAAATTTTTTAATTGTATGAACATATTTTAATGTACCTATATAGGGTGTATCGTAAGTAAATTGATATATTTCGGGGTGGCGTTTCCTAATTAATTTTTAGACAAAAAATGTAATTCAATAGTTGAATTTAAAATATAATATACAGGGTGAGTCACATCTAAAGACAGAGCCAAAAATGCAAGGTAAAACTTGCTAAAATAAGCACATATTATATGCTTAATAAACATTAGCGCAAAAACGATTGGTTCTCCATATACAGCGTGAAATTTTTCCATAAATAACATATTTTTTTAATATCTTTCGAGCCCGTTTAGGAATTCCAACCAAATTTGGTACACATTATGCATTGGAAGGTTGCCATTTTGTGCAATAATTTGGCAACGTTCAGATGACCAGCGGTGTAGATACAAGTAGTTACTTTAAATAATTGTAAACAAAGTAGTACCTACGGTCCTGTGCAAAACCAAAAATTTTGCCTTTTTTGGATAGCCCATTCAATCTGGAACAAAAAGCGCCTCTTGGTATTTTTTTATATAAGTTTTTTCTTAATTTCGGATTTTTTTTTAACTAGTGCCAAGGCGATTATGCGGCATTTAAAATAAAGTAAATAACATTTTATCATTAACGTGGCAACTGAACATCACTTAATGCATTTTCTAATTTGACCGTACATTTCCTTTCTTTAAAAGTTAAAAGTTTTAATTTGTTTTATCATTTTTCATGTCTTTTGCTATTTATTATTTTTAAACAAGCGAACTGGAATTTAATTTTTTCCGTATAGAGTTATCCATGAAAAACGAGTTTTGATTATTTTTTAAAGTGTGAAATCAGTTTATTATTGTGTACGACTTTTGCAAATATTCCTTATAAATTTATCAGCTTGGAATATGGCGATATACCCTCTTGGCCAACAGGATCCGAAAGCCTGAGGCTGTTGTAGCTTCTTGCAAAACTCTTGGTCCCGGATACTTGTTTCTATTCGGAAATTGTCTTTGGTATTCCCTTGCAGCAACCACAGCATTTCCATCACAAAACCCATAACTAAATATTATATCGCCATATTCCAAGTTGCTATATTTATAAGGCATTTATTTGCAAACGTAGTACACAATAATAAACTAATTTTACACTTCAAGAAATAATCAAAACTCGTTTTTCATGCAACTCTAAACGGACAAAATTAAAATCCAGTTCGCTTGTTTAAAAATAATAAATAGCAATTTACTTTATTTTAAATGACAGCATAATCGCTAATCTGTACCAGACATAAAAAATTACCAAGAGGCGCTTTTTTGGTTTTGCACAGGACCGTACTATTTTTTACAAATATTTAAAGTAACTATTTGTATCTACGCCACTGGCGTTATTGCACAAAATGTCAACCCTCCAATGCATAATGTGTACCAAATTTTGTTGGAATTCTTAAACAGGCTTGAAAGATATTAAAAAATATATTATTGTTTGAAAATTTTCAACACGCTGTTTATGGAGAACCAAGCGTTTTTAAGCTAATGTTTATTAAGCATATGTGCTTATTTTAGCGAATTCTACCTTGTGTTTTCGGCTCACCCTGTATAGTTTGTCCGCGTTTGCTTGTGAACACTCTAGAAATCTATGAAGAGTGGAGTAAAATATAACATTATATTTTTTAGATTCACCTAACGCAAGATATCTTACAGACACTACTATTTTGATTGAGTAATTATTTCAAGGCAAACTATGATTTTTTAAATGACCAATTTTCAGAATATCATATTAGGCATTCTTTTAAGAATAAAATTGATGGTCCCATCAAACTGGCCATAGCTCATAGCTCAAAACCTTGTAGGAAATATCAATACTCTACAGTTCTAGAGGGCGTTCACAAAGTGGGGCCAAAATTTAAAAAAAAAATAGATTTTCCAGAGTACTTACCTTGTATAAACTATAGGGCACAGGTTGGTGATCTTTTTCTGCAAATTGATTAAGCTTTGCCTGAGGTATTATCGTACGTAGTATAGCCAGTCTAGACCATACAGGGTGTTCGTAAAAATAATCAAATTTGACAAAAAAAAACATGTATTTGAAAAAATATTTCAAGAAAAAATCATGTATTTAAAAATTTTATTTAAAGAATTCTGTCGGTCCCCCTTGGAAAATATACTTGACTTTAACATTTTCCTTACAATTGGAGGCATCATCCTAATGTTAAATCAATTTTTCTTATATATTTTTTAATAAATGATTTTTTCGTCAAATTTTATTTTTTACGAACCCTCTGTATTGGCTTGAACTACAATAATACCTTATAGGCAAACCTAAATCGATCTACAAAACAAGAGAAAATATTGAGAGCTGTTTCGGTGTACATTTATGAGCTGATGTGCTTCGTTCGAACATTATATACACTGTGGTCATTTAAGTGTGCAACATATGAGATTTTTTTTTATTAATTGCACAACGAAAATACAAATATTCCCGAAAGTTGGTGCATGTTCGATAATCATATTAGGCTCACTTAGAATGGTTGCAAGTCAAACAGCATACAGGGTAGGTCAAAAAATATAAAAATTTTACGAAAGTAAAGTACCCTTATTTCAGAAAATTCAGCGAAATGTTATTAAGAAATGTTGCCAAGAATTAAAAGACTTTTAACTTTTAATAAAAGTTATGCCTAAATACCAAAACATGGCCTCCTAAGAAAAAGAAATATATTTTTTTAAAAAAACATTAATAATTTCCTAAAAAAAATTGAAAAAATTCACCCTAAACAATTTCATAAATCAATCAAAATTATATCAATTTTGCATAACTTTGTTCAAATTCAAGCATATTTGTAAAATTAACTTAAATTTTTAATTTTTTAGGGAATCACAAACTTCGTGTTTGTCGCAACGATATTAAACAAAACTTTAAAATTTCGTAAAAATTCTTCTGAACAAGGTAAAACATTAGAAATGATAATGTGTATATTAAAAAACTCTCATTTGAAGTGAAAAATGTTTATTTTAAATGTTTATTGAGAAACTGAAAAATAATTGACGAAAAAATTTTTTTTCTTAGGAGGCTATGTTTTGGTATTTAGACATAGCTTTTAATTATAAACAACTTTTTTAATAACCTTTTGCTGAATTTTTTGAAATAAGGGTATTTTACTCTTGTGCATTTTTTTTATTTTTTGACCTACCCTGTATGCTGTTTGACTTTCAACCATTCTAAGTGCGCCTAATATGATTATCGAACATGCATCAATATTTGTATTTTCGTATCTTTTTTTTTATTTTTTATTTAGGTATCTAATATTCGTTTGTAATTAGTGTTATATTATTTGTGTGTTATTTACTTGACGTATTTTCTATGTAGTATCGCATATGAAAATAAATGTTATATCTATCTATCTATCTAGACTAGATCATTAACCTGTGCCCCGAGGTTTTTACAGGGTGTCCCAATAAGGAGTCCCGTTGTCGATATCTCCGGAACAAAAAGAGATATTTTAATTCTGCAAACGCCGTTCGCTAGAACGTAAAAACGTAAAAATGGCTTTATTCGCAACTGCTAAGCGTTCTTTTTGATATTGGCGTATAGATGGCGCTGCGATGCAAACAAACTTTTCGATCCTAGAAACGTTGGAGCGTAGCGCATTTGAAAAGCTGGGTAATTTGCAGAAACTTTTGTTCTATAGACTATTTTCCTGTTGTGACAATTTTCTGAGATAACCGCTCTACAATGTCATTTACAAAAAATGATCTAACTCGCTTAAAATTGACTTTGGAGGAAAAGTTATAAAAACTATCTTTGGTGTTCACTAGGACGAAGAAAATAGTGGTACGGGTCAAATTATTACACATCCGGTTTGACCGGAAGTACCGAAAGTGACCCATTTTTCAGTTTAAAATGAACATACTGTATAATTTATCCCTCAAAAGTGACAAAAGGTAATTTCCAGTGTCATATAATCACAATAACCCCATGTATATACATATCTAGACAATGACAATTTGGCTGTATTTATTTTTATTAACCGAAGGTCCATTTTTTCAATATAAGATATTTAGCTTCAAACGCCCAGATAATTCTCTGTCGTTGTCAATTTGTTTCTTGCCTAATTAGTTTATTAACTTTTGTAATAATGGTTAATCATAGTAATGAGGATAAATTAAATATGGTATTAATTTATGGATAATACGGTAAAAACAGTGCTGTAGCCGCTCCTATTTAGGCACGGAAATAATTTTGAACATATTTATTGCAAACATACATGTTTAATTTCTATAATGTAACCTTCGGTTAATATTAATAAATTCAGCCGAATTGTCGTTGTCTACACGTACCTACAAGGTGATATTGTTATTAGGTATATTTTTTTCCAATTTTGAGGGAAATTGTACAGTATGTTCATTTTGAACTGAAAAATGGGTCACTTCCGGTCAAACCGGATGTGTAATAATTTGACACGTTCCGCTATTTTCTTCGTCCTAGTGCTCTACAAAGATATTTTTAATAACTTTTTCCTCTAAAGGTAATTTTAAGCGAGTTAGCTCATTTTTTGTAAATGACATTGTAAAGCGGTTATCTCAGAAACTAGTAACAATAGGGAAACCGTCCATAGAACAAAAGTTTATCCAAATTACCCGGTCTTTCAGACGTGCCAACGTTCCTAGGACCTAAAAGTTTATTTGCACCGCAGCGCCATCTATACCCCAATTTCAAAATAAATGTTTAGCAGTGGCAAATAATAATAATAATAATAATAAACAAATTTATTTACAGAAAAAAGAATACAAAGCAAATACAATTTTATATACGTAGATATACAACTAATGTTATTTTCTGCAAAAAGGGCTAAAAACAGTAACAACTGATCAAAGTTTAGCCCTAATAATATAATATAAATTAGGAAAACAAATCGAAGAGGTAATTGTGTGTGCTTAAAACTATCTCGTCACAGAGACATTAAAATAAGGTCATATTATTTAGAAAAGCAGCTTTAATCAAATATTAAATAAGAAACTCTTATAGGCGCGTCTAAATCTAGAAAGGGTAAAATGTTTAAGATCCGATGGAATTTTGTTATAGATTGCATAGACGTTATAAGAAAAAGATCTCAAGAACATGGAGGTACGATGAGGCGGCTGAGATATAAGACCCCTAAAGCGAAGGCTCAGATTATGGATATCTGTACGGAACCTAATTTTATTGTATAGATAGGGAGGCGACTTATATATCATAATAGAGTGAAACAGACAACCAGTATGTAGTGTTCGACGCTGCTCCATACTTAGCCATCGCGCATCATCCAGCTTATGCGAAATAGATTGATATTTTTTAATTCCATATAAGAATCTGAGACATGATTTTTGAACTCTCTGAATTCTATCTCTGTCAAACTTCGTGAGACAACCACCGTACACCACATCACAAAAATTAAAATTAGACAGAACCAAGCTGTCGGTTAATAATATTTTTAATTTAATGGAAAGAATATGTCTGTAGGGATAGAGCATTTTAAGTCTACAGTACGCCTTTCTTAAACTCTTTGTTACGTGACTTGAAAACCTCAAATCGAAATCAATTTCCAATCCTAAACTTCGGGCAGTATGTGTAGATGATAACGTTTATGAAGATATCAAGTTCACGTTTATGAAGATATCAAGTTGTTGTTCTACATGATTTCTGTTTTTCCCAAATATCATTATATTAGACTTTGCTGGACTAATCGAAAGCTGATGAATTTTTGAGTTTTTAGATAATTTCTCCAAATCTGAATTGATCAAATCAGCAGCAATCAGAACATTTTCAGGCCCAAAAGAAAATCGTAACTGTGTATCATCTGCATAAAAATATGACTCGCAATGATTTAAACAATTAGCAATACTGCTGGTATAGATACAGAACAATATGGGCCCTAGAACAGAGCCCTGAGGCACTCCCGAAAGAACAGGACTCACATTTGAATCGCCCAAATCCGTGTGTACATATTGATATCTATTGGTTAGAAAATCCTTGAGTAGATCAATTGCAGATACAGAAAATCCAATATATTTAAAAATAGAGAACATAATTTCATGATAAAGCCCTCTTCACGTCCTAGCGAACGGCGTTTTAAGAACTAAAATATCTCTTTTTGTTCCTGAGATATCGGGAACGGTAGTCCTTATTGGGACACCCTGTATAGGGTTGTCTGGAACATCAATTTTTTTTAAAATTTGAGCCCACTTTATTTATTTATACTTAGATTATTAATATTTTGTACAAAACGTTTTGAGGTAGGGCCAATTCGACGGCACTATCCATTTTATTCTTAAAAGAATGCCTAATATGGTATTCTAGAAATTTGTCATTTAAAGAAATGATAGCTAGCCATGGAATAATCACCCAATCGAAATAGTGGTGTCCGCGAGATATCTTCAATTAGGTGAATCTAAAAAATATAATATAAACAGTGTATATTACCGGCTATGATATTACTAATCTTGTCTTTACAATAGTTAACTATTGGCAGAGATGTAGGTACTCGGTGTTCAGGGAAAGACGCTCAAAATCAAAGGTCCACCAAGTCCTAGTGGTAGTAATTTTTTAGTGGATTAATTTTGATGTCTCATGAAATCGATCCTAAAATATTGATTTTTTTTGCCTCAAAACGTCACGGTGATATCGACTTTTCAAGATGACAAAATTAATATTTTTTTGGTGTTAGTTACGGCTTGTAGACAATAGACCTTATTGTGAAAAGGTGCGAGACGAGTGCGCAGCGCGTAGACGCTGAATCGGCATTCCTTATAGGTTTAAGATTAAGTATTCCCAGTATTGTCTTAGTCTTGTCTGCAGCACGAATCGCTGCCCCTGTAGTTGTGTAAAATAAGCTTTTCGAAATAAAAAAACTTAACTGGCACAGTTGTGAGAATTTTTGCATCCAGTTCCCGCGGCCATTCTTAGATCGATTTCCATAATTGGCAACGTCTCTACCGTGTCGCGAGGAGCTGAAGGATTTCAATCCTGAAGACTCAGAACCTCAACCCCGCAGCTCCAGTGAAGGCAGTACTCCCCCAAAATACTTTGGCCAGTGATAAAGACCCAGTTTTGGTAAGAGACAAGTGTTCCTTTGAGTTTCTTTCATTTTACTCAATTTTTCATGTTGTTTTATGTTATTTTATGATATTTGATGTTATTTCATGTTATTTTATGTCCTAACGATAGTTCGTATTTATGAGCGATATTGATATAGACAACCTTACAAATTTGTTTTCAACGATGAACAAAGTAATTTAATTAACCAAGTTATTCACAGAAGTAACGAAGAAGCTAGCAAAATGCCTAATTAAAATACTAAAGAACAAGTTGTTAATTTCCCAATGCTCAAAATGTATGTAGAAACTATTCCAAACTTTGATGGTAATGCCACTTCATTACCAAAATGCATTTCATCTTGTGATTAGCTTTTCGAAACTTATAGTAGATTCACAGATGAGTTTTTGCAAAATTATTTAATTAGATGAAACTGACTGGACGTGCACGATTGTTAATAGGTTGCCGAAACGAACTAAATACCTGGCAAAAAATTAAGGACGCGCTAAATCAATGCTTTGGCGATTGCAGAAATTTAGAGTGCTTAGAACAAGCTGTGTTGTGGCTAGGCCGTTTAAGAATAAGTTCCCATTGGACGCGAAAATATTGCAAGTTATGAGGAGTAATTTAAGGCAGAAAATAAATTATGTTGCTTATCTAATTCAAGCAGCAAAAGACATTTATTATAGACATTATGCTGAGTTGTGCTTAAGGACCTTAGTCAGAGGTTTAACAGGGCCTCTCCAAACTATTAATCGCTCAAAGGAACCTGCATCTGGCGAAGAGCGATGACTCTGATAATACAAGAAGAAAATTATAAGCAAAATATTTTCAGAAATAATTCTCAAAATACCACAAATTTACAAAATAATCCTAGGGCAAATAGACAAATAAATTACGAAAATAATGTTTCTCGTCCCAATTTTCAAAATAATTTCCCTCGTCCTAGTTACCAAAACAATTACCAAAATTATAATAATCAACCACAAAGAAATAATTTCCAAAATCAAAACTTTTCTACTACACCAATTTTCCAAGTCAATCAGTAAACGTCCGACCTAATACTAACCAACCCAGACACTATCCAACTAATCGACAAGTTTTTGGACCGGTAATGGTTTTAGACCGACTGGACAAACTCCCCAAAGACAAATTACTAATAGGCAAGATTCTAGTCTGTCAAGATTTCCAAATAATAATGAAGCTATGTCCGTAAATTCGCGCCTGCCTTCTAACGTCCATAGAAGCGTCTGTAACCAAAATATAAATAATATTCCAAGTAATATCCCGAGTTATTTTACCCCCACTGGCCCAAGAAATTTTATATCTGAAGAGTTATACTAAATCGACAGCGAAAAAGCTACCAATAACGCTATAAAGCCAACGCGTGATGCGTCCAAGGCAATCGAATCTGTAAATGCCGAAAATTTTCGTCAAGCCAAATCACCTCCAACTCTGAAGAAATGAAACACAAGAAAGGTGTAATAGAAATGTATGTAGAACAATGTAATAGCTTAGCTTATATTCAAATTAAAAATCCTAATATGAAATTATTAATCGACACAGGACGTTATAATTCTATTTTAAGGCCTTCTATAATGGAAAAAAGTTTCCAAATTAAATTTATAATTACCCTACAGAGGTCAAGACAAATTTAGACGAAACAGATATAAAGTTTAGAGCCAATATTCCCGCTCCACAAGAAGTAAACACGGATACGGAAATTCTGATAATTTTGTTTGACTGTTACCCTTACTTTGATGGCATTATAGTGAGGTGTCCCGTAGATACCAACCAAAATAATGTTCTCATTTTATTTTATCAAATAATCGATACCATGTTAGTTACTGCCCCAAATATTTCTTTTAAAAACTTATCGGGTTATGATTCAAGCAGCCGAATACCGGGCCATGAAGTCTATTGAAAAACCATGTTGTATACATTATTGCAAGTACCAAAACCCCAGGAAGCGTCTTCAGCGGATATTTACCCGAAAAACATGTTCCAAATTACTTACTACACAAACAAATCTGAATTTTTAAGTAAGGAAATTGAATCTTTAGGAGAAGTTGTAACTCCGTTTGGTGTAAAACCAAATCCGAAAAAATCAAACCGAAATTAAACGTTTTTTAATACCAAAAACCACGAAGGAAATTAAATAATTTTTAGGATTATTAGGATACTATAGAAGATTCATTAAAAATTTCGCGAAAATTACAAAATCTTTTACACAATGCTTAAAGGAAAGAGTACAGATAGAACATAACGATGAATTTTTAAAAGCCTTTGAATTTTGTAAGAATATTTTATGCAATGACAATATACTGCTATATCCAGATTTCGAAAAACCATTTAATTTAACGATAGGCGCTTCGAATGTCGCTATTGGAGCAGTTTTGAGTGAAAGAAAATAGGTAGTGACTTACCCATAACTTACGGGTCAAGGAAATTAAATCCCGCGGAACAAAATGACGGTACTATAGAAAAAGAACTTTTTGCTATCGTTCATTTTACAAACTACTTTAGACCTTACTTATTTGGTAGAAAATTTACAATTATGATGGACCATAAATCATGACAATGGTTATTTAATTTAAAAGAACAAATTCCAGATGAGTGCGTTGGATATTAAAGTTATAATAATAACAACAATAATTTTATTGCCAAAGAAAATTCAATTCAGTAAAAAATTTATATATACATCACATTATTTAGTCCAGCAGTTACGTATGTACTGTTAGCCTATAGCAAAGGCTTGCGGTGTACATATCGCTTCCCCAGAAAAAAATTCTACAAATTATTTTCGCTATTAACAAAATTAAATCACTAATATAAGGCACACTAGAAATATTAAAAGAACAATGATAAATAATAACAATATACAATGTAGGCAAAAACATAAGCCTGAGCAGGTGCATACCACACAACGCAAAATCTGAACACTATCCCTAATGGAAAGGAACATGAAAGAAATTAGAAGTGGAGATTATGTTCCCTTTCAGTCAAACCACGGTAAGCTGGAGGAGATTAGATTATAATTAAGAGTAACGCATTCATTAATTTTGTGTTTAAAAAATTTGTAAGGTAATAATATTAACAATAATAATACTGATACTAATAATAGCAACTACCTAAAATTCATTGTAGGAGATGCATCGGTAGTGGATGACAGATGCAGATACGGGTGCCAAACTTCAGAAACAATCCAGCATATAACAGGAGGATGTCAGAAGTTCGCATCAACGGAATATAAGGAACGACACGATTCGGTTGCCAAGATCTTGCACCAGGAACTGGCGGAAAAACTGCTGCTTGTGCAGGCAGAGAGGGTCCTATATTACAGCTACACACCGGAACCTGTTCTTGAAAACAGAAACTACAAGATGTACTGGAATCGTACAGTTCTGACAGATCAACAAGTCGCCCATAGCAGGCCGGACCTTTAGTTGATAAAATTTCTAGGAAGACAACTCAGATTGATGTGGCCATCCCGAACAACAACAACCTGCGTGTGAAGCAAGTCGAGAAGATCGCGAAGTACAGAGACTTCGAAGAACGAATTAGAAGGCAATGGGAAATGGAAAACGTCAAGACGATTCCAATTATCGTGTCAACAACTGGTGTTATACCAAAAAGTTTGCTGAGAAACATAAAAGAGCTGGGTCTAACTGATAGTCTCTACAGGTCCATGCAGAAAGCGGTACTACTTGCGACAGCCCGAACCGTCAGGAAATTCATGGGGAATGCAGGAACGTCCGACAACATCAATGTCACCTAAGGCCCGATAACATGGCAAGGGTCTCGTCCGAGCCAGATCCTTATGGTATCCGGGATACCCGGGATCTGAGTGAATGTTCCCCGTAGAGGGAGTGCGAATGCCTTTTGGCTAAGTCGATATAATAATAATAATTACGCAGGGATGGGTCTGACCTGTGAGAGGGGCAGATACACGGGTGTGACGATCCCGCGATTCCCAGCTACGCATGGAGAGGTTTCGCCTGTGACAGGGGCAGACCTACGGGTGTGACAATCCCGCGATCTCCAGTTGCGCAGGGAGGGGTCTAGCTGGTGACGGGGGCTGATCCTCGGGTGTGACAATCCCGCGACTCTCGGTTACACAGGGATGGATCTAGCCTGTGAGAGGGGCGGATCTTCGGGTGTAACGATCCCGTGTTTCCCAGTTAACGCAAGGAGGGGTTTGACCTGTGAGAGGGGCAGATCCTCGGGTGTAACGATCCCGCGTTATCCTAGTTGACCTGTGTGGGTAGCGGGTTAGAATACTCCTATCGTGGCTCCGCGAGTCGTAAAAGGCGACCGAGGGCCGTCACTCCCACGTTACGGGAGAAACATATGGAATGGAGATTAATAGGAGTTTTGTCATAGGGCCGCTGCCTGGGGATCGCCAGGGCATGTCTGGAGCCGGCGCTGGACATGACAGCGAGCGGGACGTCGGTGACAGGGCGCTGATGAGGCGGGCCCCTGTTGCACAAACAGCTACAGCCCAACAACTACACGAACATCTACAACATGGGAGCCAAACGAGAACTAGGGTTCCACCCACCGAAGGTGCTGCGCGGGAACTTCAGCCAGCGTTCACAGAGGCGGGATTACAACGACGACGCATGAAATGGACTGTGTCCA
The DNA here is from genome assembly GCA_963920635.1 of Pseudeuparius sepicola. Lineage (NCBI taxonomy): Eukaryota > Metazoa > Arthropoda > Insecta > Coleoptera > Anthribidae > Pseudeuparius > Pseudeuparius sepicola. The sequence continues at coordinate 30,403,235 of OY987305.1, forward strand.
TGAATGAATCGATTATGCGTATTTTTTACAGGATGACAAACTTAGGACAAGAGATGATCGGCTACCGACAACAACTGCATGCCGAGTTCTGCAGGGAGTTTCCACACATGCAAGTGTCTGAACAAAGAGTGTCAGATCAGTATCGAACTATTCTAAGAAATAACCGAATTCCAGAAACGCGACTTAACGCTATCAAACGGGAAGTTGAGCTAGAGATCCACGGCGAACACATAGACATAGATGACAACAACAACAATGGGGAACTTCAAGCGCCTGGACAACAACTAGAAGCCGAAACGGTAGAACCAACAACCGAGAGTCTGGAATCGGTTAACGAAGAACATTTTGAAGGCTTAAACGCACATATGAGACAGGCAGTATTGCGATACGAAGGCACAGACCCACTGAGCAGGCCACCGCTACCAAGATTAAATTCTTCCAGGAAACTTGCGATCGTGCTCGATCTTATGAACACTCGAATTTTACCAAACTATGTTTCAGTGACACCAACATTAGAACGTATGCACATGTTAATCTACTGTGCCGCAACGGCAGTCACCACTGTAATGGGTGCCAAGATCCGAACGGCCCAAGAGTTGAATCGTGCAAGACCAGAACCACGAATGGCTCAATGGGAAATGCGACTAAATCGGAAGATCGAGAGTCTCCGTAAAGACATAGGACAAGTGACGGAATATATCAGAGGAGTTAGAACTAGAAGGATCCAGAGGGCGGTGCAGGCAATAATGAGCCGCACCCAAATGCATTCTCGGCATGACCCCGCGAACATCACTGCTCAACAATGTCTTGACATATTAAAACAAAAACTTTCTGTTTTCGCAGGGCGTCTGAGGAGATACAAGGCTAGTAACAACAGGAAACGAGACAACAAACTCTTTGAACGATCAGAAAAGGGTTTCTACCGTGCTTTTAATTCTAGCGCCGATGCCACAAATGCGAGTTACCCTAGCAGAGAACAGGTCGACGGTTTCTGGAGAAACCAACTTGCCACACCAGGTCCATACAATGTCAGTGCAAGCTGGATCAGCGAAGAACGCGAGATGGGCCGGAACTATAGCCAGATGCAACACGAGCAATTCACAACCGCTGAGGTCTCCGATGTCATCAAGAATTCCCACAACTGGAAGGCACCAGGTCCAGATCATCTCCAAAATTATTGGATTAAGAAGTTGTGGTGCACGCATGAACAGATAACTACCTTAATTAATGAAGTCTTGCTCGATCCTCTGAAAATGCCATTGTTTCTTACACAGGGTGCAACCTACCTGTTACCAAAAGACCAGCGGAATACGGATAACCCTGCCAAGTACCGCCCAATAACCTGCTTGCCTACGCTGTACAAGATAATCACATCTTGCCTTACGCAGCGAATATATGCTCACTGCGAGCGGAACAACATCATTGCAATGCAGCAGAAGGGCTGCTCGAAGGGCGCAATGGGATGCAAAGAGCAACTCATCATAGACTCTGTCATCTGCAACCAGGCTCATTCCAAGCAGCGAAACCTCCACATGGCTTATGTGGACTACAAAAAAGCATTTGATTCCGTACCTCACGACTGGCTCAGAGGTATCTTAAAGCTGTATAAAATAGATCATCATACAGTTTCCTTTTTAGAACACGTTATGACAACCTGGCGCACTAAGATACAACTCAGAACCGCAGACAGTAACATCGAGACCGACACAATCAACATCCGAAGAGGGATTTTCCAAGGAGATTCACTCAGTCCACTGTGGTTCTGCATGGCGATGAACCCTCTATCACATCTGTTGAACTCTACAAAATATGGCTCCGCTATCAAAAGCAACAACGCTGAATCGATCAAGTTGAATCACCTATTGTATATGGATGATTTAAAACTGATCGCCGCAACCAAAAACCAACTAACGCAAATGCTTAAAATTGTAGAGGAGTTCTCCAGGGACATCGGAATGCAGTTTGGACTGGACAAGTGCCGCACCCTTAATATCATCCGGGGAAAGCTCGAACAAAGCGCACACGAGATGCAGGACGGCCAGGAGATCGAAGCAATGAGCATGGGAGATACATACAAGTATCTCGGGATGAAACAAGCTCAAAGGATAGACCATCGAACAATGAAGACTGATTTAACGAATGAATTCATAAAGAGAGTAAGACAAGTAGTGCGAACTGATCTTAACAGCAGGAATTTGTTTAAGGCCCTGAACACGTATGCGTGCTCTGTACTCAGCTATTCGTTCGGAATAGTGAATTGGACCAACACGGACATCAACAACCTGCAACGAAAAGTTAGGACACTACTGACAAAAGCTCATAAACATCATCCCCGTAGCGCCGTAGAAAGAACAACTCTGCCACGTCAACTAGGAGGAAGAGGATTGGCAGATCTCAGCAAGCAATTGGACCAACAAATATTAAATCTGCGTAATTATTTCTACAGGCAGGCCAACAGCTCCACACTACATAGGGCTATATGCGGAGCAGACGTCTCAACACCGCTACGTCTGACGGAACACGAGCGTCAAAATCACCACCGAACCGACAACGATAAACTACAGAGGTGGTTGGGGAAGCCGCTGCACGGGAGGCATCTTAATGAGGTTAACCAGGAACATGTCGACAAGTTAGCGTCGAACTATTGGCTGACCTCGGGACGAATGTTCCCCGAGACGGAAGGCTTCCTACTGGCCATACAAGATCAGGTAATACCAACTCGCAACTACCTAAAATTCATTGTAGGAGATGCATCGGTAGTGGATGACAGATGCAGATACGGGTGCCCAACTTCAGAAACAATCCAGCACATAACAGGAGGATGTCAGATGTTCGCATCAACGGAATATAAGGAACGACACGATTCGGTTGCCAAGATCTTGCACCAGGAACTGGCGGAAAAACTTCTGCTTGTGCAGGCAGAGAGGATCCCATATTACAGCTACACACCGGAGCCTGTTCTTGAGAACAGCAACTACAAGATGTACTGGGATCGTACAGTTCTGACAGATCAACGAGTTGCCCATAACAGACCGGACCTTATAATAGTTGATAAAATTTCTATTAAGACAACTCTGATTGATGTGGCCATCCCGAACAACAACAACCTGCGTGTGAAGCAAGTCGAGAAGATCGCGAAGTACAGAGACTTAGAAGAACGAATTAGAAGGCAATGGGAAATGGACAACGTTCAGACGATTCCAATCATCGTGTCAACAACTGGTGTCATACCAAAAAGTTTGCTGAGAAACATCAAAGAGCTGGGTCTAACTGATAATCTTTACAGGTCCATGCAGAAAGCGGTACTACTTGCGACAGCCCGAACCGTCAGGAAATTCATGGGGAGTGCAGGAACGTCCAACAACATCAATGTCACCTAAGGCCCGATAACATGGCAAGGGTCTCGTCCGAGCCAGATCCTTTTGGTATCCGGGATACCCGGGATCTGAGTGAATGTTCCCCAGAGACGGAGTGCGAATGCCTTTTGGCTAAGTCATAATAATAATAATAATAATAAGCGGGACGTCGGTGACAGGGCGCTGATGAGGCGGGCCCCTGTTGCACAAACAGCTACAGCCCAGCAACACGAACATCTACAACATGGGAGCCAAACGAGAACTAGGGTTCCACCCACCGAAGGTGCTGCGCGGGAACTCCAGCCAGCGTTCACTCAGGCGGGATTACAACGACGACGCATGAAATGGACTGGGTCCATGAATGAATCGATAATGCGTATTTTTTACAGGGTGACAAACTTAGGACAAGAGATGATCGGCTACCGACAACAACTGCATGCCTAGTTCTGCAGGGAGTTTCCACACATGCAAGTGTCTGAACAAAGAGTGTCAGATCAGTATCGAACTATTCTAAGAAATAACCGAATTCCAGAAACGCGACTTAACGCTATAAAACGGGAAGTTGAGCTAGAGATCCATGGCGAATACATAGACATAGACAACAACAACGGGGAAATTCAAGTGCCTGGACCACAACAAGAAGCCGGAACGGCAGAGCGAACAACTGAGAATCGGGAAAATCAAGTGCCTGGACCACAACAAGAAGCCGAGACGGCGGGACGAACAACTGAGAATCGGGAATCAGTTAACGGAGAACACTTTGAAAGCCTAGACACACAGCTGAGAAGGGCGGTATTGCGATACGAGGGCACAGACCCACTGAGCAGACCACCGCTACCAAGATTGAATTCTTCCAGGAAGCTTGCAATCGTGCTCGATATTATGAACACCAGAATTTTACCCAACTATGTTTCAGTAACACCCACATTAGAACATATGCACATGTTAATCTACTGTGCCGCAACGGCCATCATCACTGCAATGGGAGCCAAGATCCGGACGGCTCAAGAGTTAAATCGTGCAAGACCAGAACCACGAATGGCTCAATGGGAGATGCGACTAAATCGGAAGATCGAGAGTCTCCGTAAAGACATAGGACAAGTAACGGAATATATCAGAGGAGTTAGAACTAGAAAGATCCAGAGGGCGGTGCAGGCAATAATGAGCCGCACCCAAATGCATTCTCAGCGTGACCCCGCGAACATCACTGCTCAACAATGTCTTGATACATTAAAACAAAAACTTTCTGTTTTCGCAGGGCGTTTGAGGAGATACAAGGCTAGTAACAACAGGAAACTAGACAACAAACTTTTTGAACGATCAGAAAAAGTTTTCTACCGTACTTTGAGTTCTAGCGCCGATACCACAAATACGAGTTACCCTAGCAGAGAACAGGTCGACGGTTTCTGGAGAAATCAGCTTGCCACACCAGGTCCATGCAATGTCAGTGCAAGCTGGATCAGTGAAGAACGCGAGATTGGCCGGAACTATAGCCAGATGCAACACGAGCAATTCACAACCGATGAGGTCTCCAATGTCATCAAGAATTCTCACAACTGGAAGGCACCAGGTCCAGATCATCTACAAAATTATTGGATTAAGAAGTTGTGGTGCACGCAGACAAAAAACTTTTTTTCTGCATAGCGATGAACCCTCTATCACGCCGGTTGAACTCTACAAAATACGGCTTCGCTATCAAAAGCAACAACGTATTATTATTATATCGACTTAGCCAAATGGCATTCGCACTCCCTCTACGGGCAACATTCACTCAGATCCCGGGTATCCCGGATACCATAAGGATGCCATGTTATCGGGCCTTAGGTGACATGGATGTTGTCGGATGTTCCTGCATTCCCCATGAATTTCCTGACAGTTCTGGCTGTCGCAAGTAATGCCGCTTTCTGCATGGACCTGTGAAGATTATTAGTTAGACTCTTTGATGTTTCTCAGCAAACTTTTCGGTACCAGTTCAACACCAGTTGTTGACACAATGATTGGAATCGTTTGAACGTTCTGCATTTCCCATTGCCTTCTAATTCGTTCTTCTAAGTCTCTGTACTTGGCGATCTTATCGGCCTGCTTCACACGCAGGTTGTTGTTGTTTGGGATGGCCACATCAATTAGAGTTGTCTTCCTAGAAATTTTATCAACTATTATAAGGTCCAGCCTGTTATGGGCATCTCGTTGATCTGTCAGAACTGTACGATCCCAGTACATCTTGTAGTTGCTGTTTTCAAGAACAGGCTCCGGTGTGTAGCTGTAAGATGGGACCCTCTCTGCCTGCACAAGCAGCAGTTTTTCCGCTAGTTCCTGGTGCAAGATCTTGGCAACCGAATCGTGTCGTTCCTTATATTCCGTTGATGCAACCATCTGGCATCCTCCTTGGTCCAATTGCTTGTTGAGGTCTGCCAATCCTCTTCCTTCTAGTTGACGTGGCAGCGTTGTTCTTTCTATGGCGCTACGGGGATGATGTTTATGAGCTTTTGTCAGTAGTGTCCTAACTTTTCGCTGCAGGTTGTTGATGTCCGTGTTGGTCCAATTCACTATTCCAAACGAATAGCTGAGTACAGAGCACGCATACGTGTTCAGGGCCTTAAACAAATTTCTGCTGTTAAGATCAGTTCGCACTACTTGTCTTACTCTCTTGATGAATTCATTCGTTAAATCGCTCTTCATTGTTCGATGGTCTATAGTCTATACTTTGAGCTTGTTTCATCCCGAGATATTTTTATGTATCTCCCATGCTCATTGCTTCGATCTCTGGGCATCCTGCATCTCGTGTGCGCCTTGTTCGAGTCTTCCCCCGACAATGTTAACGGTGCGGCACTTGTCCAGTCCAAACTGCATTCCGATGTCCCTTTAGAACTCCTCTACAATTTTAAGCATTTGCGTTAGTTGATTCTGGCTTTGGCCATCAATCATCCATATATAGCAGGTGATTCAACTTGATCGCTTCTGCGTTGTTGCTTTTGATAGCTAAGCAGTATTTCGTACAGTTCAACCGATTTGATAGGTGGTTCATCGCCATACAGAACCACAGTGGATTGAGTGAATCTCCTTGGAAAATCCCTCTTCGGATGTTGATTGTGTCGGTGTCGATGTTACTGCTTGCGGTTCTGAGTTGTATCTTAGTGCGCCAGGTTGCCATAACGTGTTCTAAAAAAGAAACCGTATGATGATATACTTTATACATCTTTAAGATACCTATGAGCCACTCGTGAGGTACGGAATCAAATGCTTTTTTGTAGTCCACATAAGCCATGTAGAGGTTTCGTTGCTTGGAATGAGCCTGGTTGCAGATGACAGAGTCTATGATGAGTTGCTCTTTGCATCTCATTGCGCCCTTCGCGCAGCCCTTCTGCTGCATTGCCATGATGTTGTTCCGCTCGCAGTGAGCATATATTCGCTGCGTAAGGCAAGAAGTGATTATCTTGTACAGCGTAGGCAAGCAGGTTATTGGGCGGTACTTGGCAGGGTTATCCGTATTCCGCTGGTCTTTTGGTAACAAGTAGGTGGCACCCTGTGTAAGAAACAATGCCATTTTCAGAGGATCGAGCAAGACTTTATTAATTAAGGTAGTTAGTTGTTCATGCGTGCACAATAACTTCTTGTGGTGCCCGGGATTTTTTTAACAGAGATATATAATATTAAGTCCTCAAACTGGTCAGTTTACGTTAGTTTTTCGCCAGATTCCCTTCGGGGCCCCAACTAAAATCTCAAAATCCATTTCAGTAAATCAAAGTCTTAATTAGAGTACTGCATTTGGCCGCGGTGCCGCCAAAGGGAGAGGTACCATAAAGTGGCCGAAAACATGGCCCCCCAGACTGATTTATGATAATTGATATAATACACGTCTCGATTTATGCCAATTGCAGTAATTAACTTTGTCTGATTTACGATAATTGCCTTAATTGATTTCGCGGGAACCGGTCTTCCCAGAAATTCGCAGGATATAGCGACCGCGGGGGAGAGTAGAGGGGTACCCAGAACGGAATAAATACAAGGCGCAGAATAATAAAAAAAGACTCCCGAACGAGCTACCGAAACGAACTGATCGCTGCCGCCTCTACAAGAGAGCTGAGAAAAGTCTTCGAATACCTGCAAGTACTACTGACCTTTGAGCTGACCACAAGTAAGCGAATTTTGATTTTTTGTGTTCTTTCTTGAAAGTTTGAGTTGCCTAGAATTTGTTTTAAATTATGTATTTTAATTTTATTTTATAAAACGCATCTATGACTGGTTTGCTACAGTGTTATGAATTTTGCTAATTTTCCACCGGTATTATAGGATGAAATTAAACTACGGAAACTGCACGCTTTGTTTAACTCCCAGTGTACTTTTGTACTGGGAAAATAATTCTGAATTTTATTTATTATTCGTGTTGTTGAATAAATTTATCAATTATATTTAATATTCATTGTCGGTGAGAGCACGCTATAAACCATAGCCTAACTACACAGTGTTTAAATTCATAAAATTGCGCTTGTACTAAAAAAAATGTTCTTTAATATTTTGTTTTTTTTTTATGCAATTTGCCTATCATACTTAGTTGCAATAAATTGTCAAACTTACCCCAAGTGTTTCCGTTAAATTCCTAGGCTCACGCCAAAACAAAGTGATTTTGTGGACCACCCGGTACAAATCCGCTCGCCAACTTCCATCTAACCGGGTAGGATTCTACATTTGGTGTCAGGTGTGGGGTGCTATAAGGGTTAACGGATAGGGGTAGCTTGGAAAAAAAAATTTTTTAGGAAAAATTTCGGAAAAATATAGGCAAAATTCAGAATAAAAGTTTTTTTATATAAAAAATTGTGTGGAATAAAATTGAGTAGTCAAAAGGATGATAACGGAGGTGGGAGTTGTCAAACTTGACAGGAAGAATTTTTTTAAAGTGCTAAAAAGATAACGTGTGGTATACTAGAACGGTACAAATTTTTTTTACAGAGTTAGGAAATCGGTGATAAAATAGGTATTAGGGACATTAGTTTTAAGGTGACGCATAATTCCATCTAAAAATTAATAGTGGACGAGCAAATTCTTTGTGAAACAAATAATATTATAAAAGTAAATATTCAAAAATGCCAAACAAACAAAAAATGTAGGGGTAGCAGCAGGAGCAGGAGCAAACGGGAATGAGGATGAAAATAGGAGGGAGGCAACGTCAAATTTACTTATGGGGATATATACAGTACCAAATTACGACGGAAAAGGAAAAATAGAGGAATTCTTAAGCGTAATTGAAGAAACGGCATTACTCGCAGGATGGTCCGAAAAACAAAAAGTCGCAATAGCTAGATTAAAGTTGAAGGGTAGCGCTAAACAGTTAATCGACGCGGAACCAGACTTACAAAAAACTACAGACTGGCGTAGCTTTAAAGCGACTCTTCAAAAACAATTTGAGCGGAGATTTATACCGGGAACAGCTATCAAAATGTTTATCGAAGCAAGACAGAGATACGGTGAAAACTGTAGACAATTTTTAACGCGCCTAAAAATTCTAGGGAATAGGACAGTGACGTTCGTGAACGATCCGGCAAAGAATCGCGTTCTCAAGGAAAAGCTCGAAGTTGCTATTACCACGCAGATCGCACTAGGATTATTAATGCCTATTAAACAACGAGTTCTATCTTTAGAACCAAAAACTATGGCAGAGGCATTAGATTACGCTGAGAGAGAAGAATCAATTGAGAGAATAATTAGGCCACCCCAGTACAATAGGGAATGAGTAGGTAGCAGCGCGGTAAAAACAGAGCCCGAAAAGAAGATTAATAAATGCTGTTGTCACCAATTCGGTCGCATTGTGCAACATTGCCCAAATAAACGAGAGACACCGCCGCGAATCACCCAGGGATGTTTCAATTGTCAAGACATAGGCCATTTTGCTCGCGATTGTCCTCAGAAAAAATACTATCGCCAAACGCGTGATAAATCGTCTCTAGAAAACAATAGAAGCTGCTATCAGTGTACCCAGCCATGTCATTTCGCGCGGGACTGTAGAAAGAAAAATTTTCCAACCGAGATTAAGGTACAGGGGCGTTTAAACGAGCGAAAAGCCACTTCCCAACCCCGGAGTACGGCTGCAGTGCCAGGATCTCAAGAGTAGAAAAGAAACCGGTTCGCAACTGCTTTAAAAAGGGAGTACACCCGCGTAATGTAGCAATTATGACAATATGTAATAAGAAATGTAGAGTTTTAATTCATTCTGGAGCAGTTGTGTCACTGGTAAAACCAGAGTTCGCAGAGGGGTTATTAGTTAATAAGGATAATGTACAACTAATTGATATACAAGGGAATAACATAGCAAGTTTAGGAAATACTAAGTTAAAAATCGAATTAAGAAATGGAAAAAATATAGTACATAACGCCAAGGTACTGGAAAACGAACAAATAGCATTCAGTGCAGATGTTTTATTAGGATTAGATTTTTTTACATAAATACGGTGTAAAGGTCGATTGGGGAAGTAGTGTGATTTATATACTAGAAGAGGAAATTGAATTAATAGAAGAAAATAATTACAGCTATAGAGCCAGTGTTATTAACAGAAAAGAAAAATGTGAAATTATGAGCAACAATGTGGAAAACATAGGAAAAAGTGTCATAATGAGTGATATTTTATACAGTGAAGTTCGCGAATTAAGAAATGAAATAAAAAAATTGGCTAGTGTATTAACAGGAAAACAGAAAGATGCTGTGTATAGTGAGAGTACGATTAAAGTGAATCAGGAAAATATTGCGCTTAATGATAGTTTAAATAAAGAAGTAACGGAGTTGAAAAGTGAAGTTAAAAGATTGGGGATGGAATTAGCTCGCCTATCAGGAACCGCCACTCATTCTTGGTTTTTGCCAGAGACCAAGAATGCTAGTGTTCAGACCACTGGCAATTGTTCTGAACATTACACAATAATTAACAACCAGGTGGGTTCACAGGTAGAGTTAACGACATCCAGGAGAGCTATAGATCTCCAGAAAGAAGGAAAGCTAAGAACAAGAAAGAAGGAGAACGAAATAGAGCAGAAAACTGAAAAAATTGGAAAAAATTCGGTAGGTAAGAACGTCAGACAGGTACAAGTACAATTCCAAGAGTATGACCGCCATCTTGAGGAAAGTCAACCAAGGTTCACTCCCCCTAATTTCTGTAAAGAAAGAGATGGGACATCAGACTCAATCGGAAGGGAAGTGTATCTGAAAAGGACTTAGTACTACCCCCGAGAAGTCAAGCTATATGCATGGCCGCTGTAAGAAAAGTTGAAAAATCACTACGCCAATTGTTATCGTGGAACCACAACCAGATATCCCACACGGCATAATGATCGCCAGAAGTATAAATAAATTGAGAGAAGAGATACCAATCCGCCTGATAAATTTTACTGATCACGATTTAATGATACATAGGAAGCATGTAATAGCTAAGGCCTATGAAGCAGAAGAAAACGAGTATCCACAAACTGGAAATTCGATAAGAAAATTGAATATACAAGACTCGGAAGAGATATTAAAATTATTGCACCTGGACAAAGTAACAAATTCAGATGAGGAAAAGTTAAAAGATTTAATAAAATAATTTATAGACATATTTCGAGCACCTAGCGAGAAACTAACATGTACAACCAAGGTAAAGCATCGCATTATCACTGAAAATGTCCCACCAATATCAAAAAGGCCGTACAAAGTTCCACACCACCGGAAAGAAATTCTAAGGAAGGAAATACAATAATTATTAGACAATGAGATAATAGTAGAAAGTCAGTCCTCATGGAGCTTTCCAGCACTTCTCGTGGAAAAGCGTTTACACCCAGGTGAAGAACCACAGTTCAGGCTTTGTATTGATTACCGAGAATTAAATGCAATTACAAAAACTGTTTTTTTTTCACTGCCACGTTTGCAGGATACTATAGATTTATTGCATGGCTGCAGTCTATTTTCGACAATGGATTTAGCCAGTGGTTATTTTCAGGTAGAACTTGAGGAACAGGATAGGGAAAAGAGTGCGTTTTCCACATAGGATGGCCACTATGAGTTAAAAAGAATGGGAATGGGTCTAAAAAACGCGCCTGCCACATGGCAGCGGTTAATGTACAATCAATTTTCTACCTTCACATACAAAGAGTGTTTAATATACCTAGATGATATCATAGTCTTTAGTACAGGAGACGTCGACGAACATCACCAACGCCTGAGGCAGGTCTTTGAAAAAATGCGAGAAGGAAATTTAAAATTTAAGCCAACAAAGTGTCATTTTATGAAACAGGAAATTGAGAATCTAGGCCATATAATAAATTCTGAAGGTTACAGAGCGCACCCAGAGAAAATTTAGGTAGTAAAAAATTACCCAGTACCAAAGACAGTGAAAGAATTAAGAGCCTTTATTGGTTTAGCCTCATACTATCGATCTATGGTCAAGGAATTTTCTAAAATTGCACAGCCACTCACAGAATTAACTAAGAAGGAAGTGCCTTTTAAGTGGACAGAAAAACAACAAAACGCCTTCGAAACTTTAAAAAATATGCTAATCACAAGTTCAATTCTAAAGTTCCCAGATTTTAGTAAACCATTCATAGTAGTAACGGACGCCAGCTCCACGGCCCTAGCAGCGATTTTATGTCAGAAATATGGAAATTTAGAACACCCTGTATGTTATGCTAGTAGAAGTTTAAATGATGCCGACCGTAGGTACTCTACCATCGAGCGTAAGTGTTTAGCAGTTTTTTGGAGCGTGAAGAAGTGGAGAGAATATTTGACAGGTACCCATTTTTCTATTATGACAGACCATCGACCTCTAAAATACTTATTAACTATCAAGGATCCCAGTTCCAGGTTGGCCAAGTGGGCTATGTTCCTAATGGAGTTCTCGTTTAGCATAGAATATAGACCAGGAAAAATCAACACAAACGTTGACAGCTTGACTAGGTTACGAGAGGAGACCCAAACCATAGCAGTCGTAAATCAGCCCACAAATGATGCCGAAATCGCGCCTAATACAGCCACTATATGGACTCGAGCCGAACTTTTAAAAATGCAACAAGAGGACGCCGATATTACCTTCTTCATTCGAAATCTAGATAAGTATAGATCGAATTATTATGTAAGTAACGACGGCCTACTATATGTGATCAGGACGGAAAATGAGAGGCATGACCGAATTTACGCACCACAAGCCATCATAAAAGATATATTATTTTTATATCACAATAGTGCTCTAGCAGGACACGCAGGCCAAAAGAAGACCCTCGAACTTATAAAAAGAGATTTTTTCTGGAGAAAAATGACTACCGATGTAAAAAGGTATTGTTCAACTTGTCACTCATGTAACGTAAGGAAGAGCAATTATAGTCCGCCGGCAAACTGCAGAAAATGCCAACACCCTCCATCGTGTTTGGACGACTTTCGATCGATATCGTAGGGCCCCTAAATAAAACAAGAAACGGGAATAAATATATTTTGACTTGTATAGACAACTTGACAAGGTGTTCCGTATGTATACCATTACGCGATATTAGTGCCGAAACCGTAGCGTAATCAAGGTCATTACCCAGTTTGGTGTACCACAACAAATTATAACTGATCAAGGGACACAATTTTTGTCAAAATTATTTAAGGAAATTTGTAAAATTTTAAATATCACGAAATTACAAACTACTCCATACCATCCGCAAGGAAATGCTATTATAGAAAGATTTCACAAGACCTTGAAAGCGCACATTTCACATTATGTGAACAAGGACGACGGCAACTGGGATGAATGGCTACCGTTTGCAGAAATGGCTTATAGGAATCACATACATACAGCAACGAAAGAAACCCCTTTCTTTTTAATGTTTGGACGAGACATGGAACTGCCACAGCATTGTACTATACGACGAAAAGACGTGAAATACGACTTAGATGAAAATTACGCTACAGAAATGCTAACACGCATGCAGTTCGCCCACGAAAAAGCAAAGGAAAATATTGACAAAGCCGTAGATACTCTCTGTAAGAAATTTAATTCCAAGAAGACAAAGAAAGAACTTCAGTTAGGTGATAGAGTGTATCTAAACACCCCCGTGATGCCTGGTAACAAGTTGGCCAAGAAATTTCAACCTCTATGGACAGGACCGTACCGAATTATTGAGAGGAAGGGACCTGTAACTTTTAAAATCAAACAAATAGGAGGACGCAAAGAACAAATAGTTCACGCCAATAGGTTAAAAGAATTTCATGGACAAATATCAGATACAATTATTACTCAGGAACAAGAGCCTACTTAAACGCTAATCGAAGATAAGGCCGAAATAGATTGGAATTATGAAGATATTCCACCCGCACCGTCCCCTATAGACGACACCAGCAGCAGTGACAGCAAACCCGATAGTGAAGAGCAGGTAATTCCGGCTGAAAATCCGGCCGGCGAGCCACAGCGTAGGCTGAACGACGATGTCCCCGCAAACAATAACGAAGGTCGCCGAGAAGCAGGTCCCCGACCTGAGGCACTAGCTATAAATCAGAACCGTCATGAACCACTTGAGCCGCCACCGCACCCGTATCAAACGAGGTCACGCGGCGCGGTAGCCGAAGAGCACCCTTGGGTTCTTAGAAAAGCAATTTAAGTTTACGGGATAATAAGTTTAGTAAATAGGTTACATAGGTTACTGAAATAATTAATTATAATTGGAGAGAATACAAGACTGCACTTAGTATTTTGTTGCAGTGTTGCCAGTTGCAATATTGGGAATAACACTACTAGAACTAGTGCCCATATCTGCCACATCCTTACGAGATGTTACCCCGTGTCCCAACCCCGAAACAAATTATGAGACAACCAATAAAATGGTACAGGTAATGGAAAAGCAGAAATATCAGAATGTCCATGTAAAAACTTGCCTTATCGAAGTAACACGACAAATATAATGCATTGTGGGATGTGGTCGCATAATTCTGCGGTCGCCGACGGCCTACTTACATACGTGCACGAAATAGGGAAGGAAGATTGCACTAAAATTCATGATTTTCAAGAATATAGAGGATTCCCAGGAAACGTTATATCAAATATTAAACCAAATAGTTCTCTTACCACTACGCTGACATTAGCAGGAAGACTGGATAGCGATGGTACTTGCGAAGGCACAAGTTATTATGACCATGGAAGACAATGGCATGAGGTAATAGTTACTGCCTCGGTAAAAATTACCGTACAGGACTATACTGCCATTACCAAGTTAGATAATAATGAAATAAAATTGGCAGAAGGGATAGTTTGTCCATTTCTTAAATTCAGTAGCATGCAGTAGCATGGATTCATTAACAGGCGAATTAGTGTGGAAAATCAATAATTTCGACAAGTGTAATAATTACAAGGTTCTATATGAAGGTGAAGCTTCTATCATATTAGAAAACGAAATTGGGACTCAACATAAACAATACTTAGTAGTAGAAAGTGCGCAGCATATATTCGCAATCCAATTGTTCGAGATACGCTATGCGATATGAAAGTCTGGACTACAGAGCACCCTAGACTATTAGTAGTGGAGGAAAAGCATCAACCAACTCTTAATAAATGGTTCAACGTTGATCAGTCACAAAACCTAGATCTGATCGCTTATGTAAATACAAAATTTTTGTATGTAGAACAAGCATTTAAGAGAGGCTTAGGGGAAATGTTTGCTCAAACTGTATATCGCAGATGCCTACTGCATCGGGAAATTTTAAAAAACCGACTTTTGTTAGCTACGATTACGCCCAATGCAGCGGCAGTTTTATTAAAAAATTCACAGGGATATGTTGCTAAAATCGCCGGCGAAGTACTTTATGTAATAAAATGTTTACCTATTTTAGTAGAAATTAGACGCGAAACGAAACGTTGTTATAACGAACTACCAATAACTGCCTACAATAAAAGTTATTTTATGGCACCCTTAACGCATGTTATTCAAGAGTACGGGGAAGAAATCGAATGCAACACTTTAATACCTTCTTTATTCGTACTAAATAACAAATGGGTAGGATTCGGGCCTGATCCAATTGTTCATGTCAAACCATCCCAGTTAGAAGCTGATTCAGAAGAAAAATATCAGTAGTTACTATAGGCAGATACCATTACTCATTTGCATATTTTTGCTAAAAAAAACTCCCTGCCTGTACCCCTAAGTGTGTCCTTCTATATTGACCTTTATCGATGAAGGAATGTGAAAGGGAAGTAGTTATGCAAATTTGGTGATGCACCAACCGATCAACAAAAATTGCGGATGCATTTTGATGTACCTACTTATTTGTTAATATTATTATTAGTATTTGTAGAGGCCAAGCTCCTTCGGTGTTGACCTTTTAACAAATTTGGGGATGCACCAGATGCAACTAATTTAAAATGTCAGTGCTGCTCGGAAAATATCTAATTTTAAAATAAAAGGTACAGTGAAGGTGATGACAGCGCCATCTTTCAGCTAATAGAATAAAGACAGCTACTCTACTCTAAAGTAAATATCGGACGGTGCAGAGTAATATATATGAAATCACAAACACTGTTTTCTACTATGGAACTTGTAACTTTCACCCAAAGAGGGTGATGGTTGCACAAAATTCTTAAATAATGAAATAATGATAATATTCATAATATTTGTAAAAATAACAGCAATGTTAAGAGATTTGTTTCAAAGCTAAAACAATTCTATGACCAGACTCTAAGAAAAATGAAAACAACAACGTAATAAATATCCTTTATTTAAATTTATGAAACTTATCCAAAATTCTTATTATTCTATGTATATGAAAAATTTTACATTTCGTACAATACTGGTTAGGATTGTAGTTGCTTTCCCTTTTCACGAACATATTTGAAATTTTTCGGCTTCTGTCACATATGTAGTGGATGTGTAAAAACATAATCTCGTCCTTGCAACGTAAGTCCATGGTAAAGGCTGTACTCGGTATATGTTTAAATTAAATTAAATATTTATCATTTAGTTATTTTTATAGTAATAGTTTTGGTGGTGGTGGTAAATGAGAGGAAGGATATTAGAAAGTAAATTGAAAAAGTATTTAAGATTGTTAATATCTTGAGATCATTTAATTTTATACATATGTTAGTAGTAAATTATAATGTCTGAATTTACAAGTGTCTTCGATACTATGAGAGAACTGATTAATACCCTAAATAAAGATCAGTTAAAACTGTTACCACTATGTTATTTTTTAGAATGTGTCAATCCTTTGTATTTGGAGAAGAATTGGTTCAAATTGCCTGAATCATATAGAAGAAATAGCGATCTCCAGAAAAAACTTCCTTGTCGAATCCATTACAATAGGAACAATGATACAACACATTTGGATGGTCCACCTCCCCCAAAAAGTAAATGTCCCATGTGTTTATCTATGTAATTTTGTAATAATAATAAATTATATTTATTGATAACGAGAACAATGTGTTTTTAATTACTTTGATCTGACATGTCACATACCTAATGATATAGGGAATAATGAAAGTAAATAAGTAATAAATAATTTAATTTATTGATATATATATTTATATGTAATTTAAACATTATTAACGGTTATACTAATATGGTTACAATTTATGTTAAATACACCTATGAGAACCTATAATTTCTTATTCCTAGCAATTATTATAATAAAAATTATTATTATTAAAATCTATAATTATTACATCATATAAGTTTATAATGTTAAGGTAGGTAGTAGGCACACTTTCTATGTATGAATGTTTTCAAATAAGTTATTATTTAGTTGAAATTTTTAAACATGACAATTTTTTGTATATAAACGTTTTAAACTATACAGATAAATTTGATGTTTAAGTTCTTGTAGACTTTTCTGGTAGCGTAACAGCCTGGAATGGTATTGATCCTTGGTGTAGGCAGTCATATTGCAAAATTCTAGAGTTGTCGCACTATTTTAGTTAATGGATTGTAGCTAAATAGTTTGTCATGTAATATGAGACAATAGGCAGTGGTCTGAGCTTTTATTTTGGTTGCAGTTTCGAATTCAACGCGCATTACTACAGGACCTGTTTCGATTGAATCTTTTTGATGGGAACAATCTATGTAAACTATAGGAACGTTTTCGGCAAAATTTTTAGGTGTTAAAACAGGTTCAGTGTCACTTCCGTAATATGATTTTCTAAAATTTGAGTACATTTCGTAAAGGGATGCATACTTATTATTTTTAAAGTCTATGTATAAATCGTCATAAGGATATCGCTCTGAATTTCGAAAAACTTTTATATTTCTAAGGTCGCATTTACTGAAATGGCTCATATTTTTGGTAATGTTATCACGAAAATCTTCTTGGAAAGCAACGATTACATGACGGGGGCTTTCTACTTTTGTTGACGTTTTAACAGGCCAATTATGTCTTGTAGTTTGTAAGAGTTCGGGATATTCAACCAACTCCCAACTACGAAAACCTATTGTTATATTATTATTTTTATCTATTAATTTTGTTAGCGACAATTCCTCGGGTATTCCAACTGATATGTGAGGTACACGCCAACATAATTTAGTGAGATCAATTTTACAAGTGTCTGTAGCGGTTGCGCTATAGCAACAGTTTTTATCTGAATTACTTCTTATAAAAATTAATTCTTGTTTTACGTTTAACAAAATTTTTTCGATAATCTTCAAAGAACCCCATAATCATTTTTAGAGGTATACAAACGTTAAAATGACCCTCGTCTTTAATTATTGGAGCTGTACCCTCGTTTGGAAACCACCCTGCATTTTGTAGTTTAGTACTCTCATTTGAATTATAGGAAAGATAATTTTTTGGTAGTAATTCCAACATCCCGTACCGAGTCTATTGTAACACCATTTAGAACATACCTAATTTCTTTAAAGAGAAAAGTTAAACCGTTGTTTATTAAATGTAATTTTTTTTTATAAACTGAAGCTTCATTTGTAAGAGTTCCTTCGAGATACAGGTGACTTTCACATGGTAAAGTATACTTATCTACTTCTTGAATTGGAATAATTTTTTCATCATTCTGAGACAATTTCGTAGGAAGACAGGGATCGTAAGAGTGGATTTCAGATCGCGATATAGAAGTGTCTATAATAAGTCCTTCGGACACATTAAGAATGTCCATTATTTTTGTAAACTTTAAATCCTAGAGATTCCAAAAATCGTCTATTTTTAAGTGTTAACCGCTTGCGCTTGTATTGTCTACTAAATTGATTTTGTTCTGAAGTTATTTTATATCGAGTGTAGTGGTGAAAATTGTAACGAATTACCATATTAGGAGATTGATTTTTTAATATGCAACCTTACCGTTATGACCTCTTGTCTGTTATTGACTAAATTTCCGTTTTGATCTAGTACTTTAACGGATACGTGTGTTATGGTTTTGACGTTTACAGGGAAGTATAAAATGTTTTGAGGTGTCTCCACAATTTTATAACCGGGGCCTACAGTAGGAAAAAATTGGTGTATTATATGTACCGGTTGTCCGTTACTGTAAGAACCAATAGCAATATTACAATCGATGCAAATAGAATTAACGCTACATATTTGGACAGGGTTTTGCGATTCGTGTACCAAATGAGCTTTATAAGTGCCATTTTCAAAACCTAAAATAGTTCCAATGCTTTCGTTGGTAAATTCAATAGATTCAGAGCACACAAATTCTGTTTTTAAAGTATTATTATTAGCTCGAAGATGAAAACTGACCTGTTCTTTGTGAAGCTTATCATGAATAAATTTATATATGTCAAGTAGTTCATATGTACCCACGGGCAATTCTAACGTTTTGTCTCCGTAGTAAAATTTGTTGTTTCTTTTTTCAATGTTTGGAATAGCATGAAAAGTTTCAAAATTCGTTAATCCAATACAATATTCACTGTCGTCTTCGAGATAAATAGGTGGATTGAAATTTGCATTAAGAGCGGTAGAATTTCCCGTCAATGTTAAAGTAAAGGACATTATGTTAATAAACAAGAAACGTGTATTAGGAATGAAAATTTAATAATTTTAAATAGATCATATAGAGCGGAACGTTCAGCTAATAATGAACTTATTAATTTATTACGAATAATTATAAATAAATTGTAGAGATAATTGTCCACAATTAACATCGTTGGTTTTTTTATATCGATCGTGATTATAGCTTATATAATTATTAGGTGAATCGCTTAGGAAATATTTTATTACTTCTAAAGGTGGTCTCAAATTTCCATAACTGTCAAAATATAAAATATGTCTACCTCTCTTGATGTAAGATGTCCAATGCGTACCTCGACCTTCAGCGTCATCCAAATTAATAATACCACTTTCACGGTTTTTAATTCTTTTGGGTAAGTTAGTTCTCATAAAAATTCCACTAAAATGTGGTATTTTATATAGTTTCACATATTTTAACAAATCTATATTTGTTAAACCTATGGTGGAGGGTAGACTTTTTAATAGTTTTTTTAAAACAGTTTCAAATACAATCCATATCCTTTTTTGTAAGGACCCATGTACAGTCCTTTGCCTACAACAGGTTTTTCTTCCATTACCTAGTAAGTTCTAGACCTAGTCCTAAAGTTGTTTTAGTCTTCATTGCAGCTTGAACTCCTAATGATGCAAGTTTTTCTCCAAAAGTAGAGGACGGTGAACGAACACTTTCTGAGGCTTTCTTCTGTAAAAACAGTGTCTGCTTTGTGTCGCCTTTTAAGGTCACTAAATTGATGGTACGCCAAATCGTGGATTTTACAGGCTTTGTCTAAAGAACTAATGCCTACGTCACCACGTTCTAATCCTTTCTGCAGTTTTGTGCCCGGTCCGCAAAAATTATATCCAGGTATATGGAGTTCTATGGGTAGTTTATTTAACAGGGAGTTAAACAAACCATATCCTTCAACGGTGGTCATTTTATTAATAGGACCCTGTGTATATATATGCATTTTATAGTTGATAAGGTTAGGAGACGATTAACATATTTTTGCCAGCCTAAAATATTTTATAGCTAGGTGTATAATGTGCTACCATGTCAGTTGTAGTAATAGATCCATATAAGTAACATGAGGGTGGAAAAACAAAGCTTTACACTTCCTATAAAAAATCACGATGGTCACTTGGATGTTTTTAACAAGCACGGACATATTTTCACAGGAACTTGTAAACGAGGATTAATTGTAGGGCCTTCTGGTTGTGGAAAAACTAACATAATAATAAGTTTATTAGAGGAGCCTACTGGGTTGCGATTTGAACATGTTTATATTTATTCTAAATCGTTATCACAATCAAAATATGAGTATATACGTAATTTATTAGGTCCAATGAAAGAGATTGGATATTTTGAATCTCCTGAAAAAGAGGATATTGTTGAACCATGCAAAATTCGTTCAAACGCAGTCATAATTTTCGATGACATAGTATGTTGTAATCAAAATATAATTCGAGATTATTTTTGTTTTGGTCGGCACTCAAACACCGATTGTTTTTACTTATCGCAAACTTATTCTGCCATACCGAAGCAACTCATACGTGACAACGCAAATTTGATTGTTCTTTTTCAACAGGACAATTTAAATTTGAAACATATATACGAAGATCACGTAATCGTCGATATGTCAATCCAACAATTTAAAGAGATGTGTTCGCTTTGTTGGAGAGAACCTTTTGGGTTTTTAGTTATCGATAAAGTTGCACCCTTGAGCAACGGACGATATCGTCAGGGTTTTGATAAGTTTATTATTTTGTGATAAATAAATAAATATTATTGTATGTAAATATGTGAGCTAGTACACAGTTTTGAGTTGAAACGAAAAGAGTGTCATGGACAGGAGGGCAGCTACCGAACTGGAGAAAACTCTTAGAGCTGTAAGAAAAAAATTCCGCTCCCTTAAGAGTGATCTTGCCATGGTTGACACTAGAAGACAACGCGAATTTAAACCCATAACGAAACCACTTCAAAAAATATTAACTCAAATTAAAAATGAAGCGAAAATTCAAGAAGCTGTTACAAATGCTACTAAATTTGAATCGAAAGGAATTGATGATATAGGAACTTCCTCATCACCCCTACGTCAGTCGTTGCTTCAGAGACCTCTACAATCACTATTACCTTTCGGAGGTATTTCATTTCTAGAAGACACTTATTTATCACAACAACAACAAGATCCATCCGAAACATTGCAACAAAGTACTGCGTCAGATGAAACCATAAATCAAGAAGTAGAAAAAAGTCGTCAGTATTTACAGGAATTGTCTACAACGCGAGCATATAAGGAATGGCTTGAAGACCTTGCACCCCTCCCTCGTTCCTATCTCGATGGACAGATAACCGGAAATAGTTCTGATTATGATCACGTTTATGGTATAAAACACGATCCTCAAAATGCTAAATTTTCGATTGGAAATGCTCTAGTAGATTTTGCGGGAAACGATGTTAAACTGTTTAGAAAACATACGCTTTTACCCGATTTGGAACTTTTTTACGAAGGTACTGCGGGTTTGTACGAATTGCTCTTTAAACAACATCCTACCGGTTATACGATCAAAGATTTGGATAATTATATGGACATACTTGACAAATCTGCTGCATATAGAAGAAACCACAGTGCCACCGAACAAATTCAAGGTTCTACGAACTCAAAATATGTAACAATAATTCATCCCTGGTTGGTCAAACGCAAAATATTGAAAACTGAAACAATTCGAGCGTTAGCACAACCATCTATTCCGGTTAGAAACCGTTCTTTATCCACTTCTAGCACTATTTCAAAAGTTTCACGCTTAACACAACCTACTACTCGATCGAAAAAACAACTCGGTAGCGGATTGTCAAACCTGTCTAATAAAAAAATTGATTATGTATATATCGATGATCCAAACGAAATTATCGAACGATTAAAATTATTAGTTGCGTCCAAGAATGCCGGTCATAACGGTCACAATAATGAGATACAATCAATACTGGAAGAACTGGGCGAGGCAAAAATTATCTATGTATAATAATAAATAACTTTCTATAAGTAGACTGCTCGATGCACAATTAATTTAGTTGCATTTTTACTTTCAACTTAAAATGACAATCGATAAATTTGGTTCACACCTCTTAAAAAAAACTGTAGAATCTTCTTCTTACGCACAGTCCTCACCCGTAATAACAAGTTCAGAAAAAAACATCGTTTATAAAGTAGTTAATATAAAGGATGTAAATTTGTACTACAATTTAGTGCTACCATTTGTAGGTTTTTATAACAGTAAAAACAAAGTATACGAGCTTTTACAAGATAAAAGAGAAAAATATTTATTTCCTCTAAAGATAGGCACTATAGTTCGTGCTGAACTCCCTAATTTTATCGACTTAATTGTTAACAATTCGAATGTTTCAAATCTTGTCGGTACGGTACTTAACGAAAATGATACAATTCCATTTAAATTAAAATTAAATTATAAAGCTGTTGCACAATTTGTAGGCGAGTTGTTAGTTAGGTGTGCAGTGGAGGTAGATAATAATAATTAAGGTACGATGACAAAGTATGCAACTGATGTTAAGAGGCAAGTCGTTAATGAGATACACAAACCCGCCAGGATTACTTTCAAACGGCGCAAAGTTATTATTAAGAGCCTGAAAGATTTATTTCAAGCAGATTTAGTAGAGATGATACCCTATGCAAAAGAAAACAAAGGCTATAAATATATTTTAGTTGTAATAAACTGTTTTTCAAAATTTGTTTGGGCACTGCCGCTTAAAAACAAGTCGGGTTCTGAAGTAAGTGCCGCTATGCACAAAATATTCAAGAAACAAGTTCCTATTAATTCGATAAATAATTCGATAAATCGATATGGGATATGAGTTTTATAATAAGGAATTCAAGAAATTAACAGATAAATTCAAAATAAACCATTACAGTACGTTCAGCGAAATGAAAGCCTCTATAGTGGAACGTGTAAACAGAACATTAAAGAATATTATGTGAAAAGAATTTAATTTGCGTGGAAATTATAAGTGGATTGATTTTCTTCAAGAAATTGTAAAAAAATATAATAACTCTAAACATTCTACTATCAAAATGAAACCAGCAGCAGTTTCCAAAAAGGATGAGAAAATATTACTTGAAACAGTATACAACAGAATAAAATTAGTCGATTAAAAAAAAAACAAATTTCGTATTGGAGATCACGTTAGAATATCTAAGATACGAGGAGTCTTTGATAAAAAGTATTTACCCAATTGGTAAACAGAAATTTTTACTATAAAGAAGGTTCAACTAACAAATCCTACCACTTATCTACTAAAAGACGTGAATAATCAGGATATTTTAGGAGGTTTTTATAAGGAGCAATTACAGAAGGTGCAATATCCGGATATATATTTAGTTGAAAAAGTTTTAAAACGAAACAAAAATAAGGTGTATGTTAAATGGTTAGGTTTAGATAAGAAATATAATTCTTGGATATATAAGGATAATGTTATGTAATTTTAATTTTTAAAATAAAAATGAATTAATAAACAAAACATAGTAGTAAATATGTTGTTTTATTTGATTATTTACAAATACTTTTGTGAAAAACATTGCATATCTTCAACATCATCATCATCGATTATTTGAAAACGTTTTCTCTTCGATGATGATGATGATGATGATGGTTGTGACGACTGTGGTGGTGGTGGTGATAATGGTGACTGAGACGACGAGGGTCCTGCTGAACACAAAAATTAAGAACTGTATTCAATTGCTGGCGTTTCTGTAGTACTATCTTCAACCATATCTATTTTAAATTTTTTTATTATATTTTCAAAAATAGTCAGTTCCTCTTCGTTGTCTATTTTCATCCTGTAATATCTTACAGGTAAATTACCAAATTTTTTCTCTAACGTACTAGTTTTTGGTGAATATGATAATGAAATTAGGATGTTATTATTTTTTATCGATATTTCTTTTACGCCATATCTGAAAATTAAAAAATATATATTAAATATTTGAAAATAATAATAATAATAATAGACACAGAAACGTTTAAATAAAATAATAGGACAATAATAATAATAATAATAATAACTTACTGAAACAGTTGCTTCATGACAACATAGCAGACTTTCAGAGGTAGCTGCAACAAGTCGGTGCTGAACACTAACAGGGTACAAGGTACTGTTGCCATTGTTGTCGTTGTTGGTTTTTTGTTGTTGTTGTTGATCTAGTAGAAGGCTCAGACTAGAGTACTTGTGTGGAAATGATACCAACTCGATTTCTTTTATATCAAAAAAATTTCCATTTCCATTTTTAATTAGAACATTCACTATTCACTTGACCTTTTCATTTTTATATAAAAGAGGGCTTAATCGGTAAAGAGTTGTGTATTAATATCGTTATTATCCTGTACGTGACATCCTGTCGCTGCTGTTACTGGGAGAAATAAACTGTAAAATGAATAACTAGACTATTGATAAAATTTCCAGTGAGGCAATCAAGAAAATTGAGATGGTAAGTAGAATTATTAAAACACATGATGAATTTTCTAAATATATCAAGTATATAAAAAAACATTTATTATTACTCAAAAACTGCATTAAAAATAAACTTGATTGTGTTCAAAATTTTCAGAAAGTGAAGCAAATTTATGTCTTTTAAGAAACTACTTGGAAACGTTTAAGAAAAAAAAAGTTTCTTGTAATAAGAAAGCATACAATAAGTATATTGTGTGGCAAGATGTTGATTCTTGTTTTAAGGGCAGAATAAAAACAGGTGTCATCATTAATTTTAAAATTAAGGAACCAGAAATATTTTTACATAAAGCATTTAGAAGTTTTTCTATAAAAATTAAAAAAGAATTAAAAAGTTCATTGTTGAAAGTCAACGTGATTTTTACGGGACTTTTATACATAAAACCACAAACGGGAGAAACTGATTTTAAACATTTTTCCACAAAAAACAACGTAATTGATATGAACACAAATTTAAGGGATTGGTATCAAGAGCATGTTATTCACAGAATTTTGGTTAAACTAGAAGAATTCCAAGAGAGAGACAGTGGTTGGGCACTTTACAAAATTTTTCACTTAAAAGTTAATATTAATCATTTTAGACCTATTAACTGTGGTCAGTCAACATTTGTTGAGTTGCCTTCGTTTATACAGAATAAAAAAGCTGTTTTAGATATTCGTAATAACGATAAATATTGTTTTTTGTGGAGCATAACTGCCAGCCTGTATCCTGCGAGTGCAAATAAAAATCCAGTACGTGTATCGTCTTACCCACACTTCAGTAAAATTCTAAAATATGATCAAATTCAATTCCCTATTGGTTTGAAAGATATACCAAGATTTGAGAATATGAATAATTTATCTATAGACGTATTTACTATTGACACACACAAAAGAGAAGTTCTTCCAGTATGTTTAAGTAAAACAGAATTTTCAACTCGTTTAAACCTATTAATGATTCAGTCTAATAAAGATAATTTATACGGAAGTGACAGCGAAATTAGCACTATAAGCGAGAGTGAATGGGGGTCGGATGAAGACAGTTATCATAATAATAATAAAAGGGAGTGGTATCATTTTGCATATATTAAAAGTTTGTCGCGGTTAGTCAATAATCAAATAGGTCATAGAAAAAATAAAAAATTTATATGTGAGCGTTGTCTAGTTAATTTCTCGTCAGAAAACACGTTGAAAAAACATTTTGTTCACTATAGAAAATTAATCAATGCAAAAGTAATCCATCCCAAAGAGCATGAAAAATTTTAGAATTTAAAAATTTTAAAAACAAAAATCCCGTTCCTTTTGTTTTATATGCTGATTTAGAAAGTATACTGGTTGATTACGTTGATCAAAATAGTACAGGGAAAACAAAAAAAATTCTAAAACATGAGCCTTTTAGTATTAGTTACTATTTTAAATGTACATACGACAATTCTCTCTCAAAATTTCGTTTGTATACCGGGGTAGATTGTGATAGGTGGTTTGTTCGTGAACTTGAGAATATTGCTAAACAAGTAAACAATATCTATTTAAATCCTGTCAGTATGAAAACTTTAACAGTTGAAGAAAATAATAATTTTTTTTGGCTTCAGATTGTCATATTTGTTGTAAACCATTTCAAAGTGATGATTTAAAAATAAAAGATCATGATCACCTGACAGGGCTATATAGGGGCCCAGCGCATCAATCATGCAATCTAAATTATCAAGATACTCACGTAATACATGTGGTTTTTCATAACTTGTCTGGTTATGACAGTCACTTTCTTATTAAAACGCTAAGCAAAGAAGTTAGCGGAAAAATTAAATTGTTACCAATTAATAAGGAAAAATTTATTTCTTTTACAAAATATATTGATGGTACAATGGTTAGTTTTAGATTCTTAGATTCTTTTAGATTTATGTCTAACAGTCTTGAAAAACTATCGTCATACTTGAATGATGATCAAAAAATTATCGTTAGGAAATACTTTGAAGACGAAATTAAATTTAAGTTAGTTACACGAAAAGGTGTTTTTCCCTATGAATATTTAAATAGTTGGGAGAAATTAGAGGACACCACTTTACCAGCAAGAGAATGCTTTTATAGCAAAATAAATAAAGAAGACATCTCAACAAGATTATATGCACGCGCAACAGGTTTGGAATATTTTTAATATTAATACTTTAAAACAATACGGTGAACTCTATTTAAAAAGTGACATTCTCTTATTGGCAGACTGTTTTGAAAACTTCAGATTAACTTGCAAGAAAACTTACAATTTAGATGCGCTCTATTATTATACAGCACCGGGCCTCTCTTTTGAAGCTATGCTTAAAACAACGTGTATAAAATCTGAACTTTTGACTGATATTGAAATGATTCTTTTTATAGAGAGAGGCATAAGAGGAGGGGTATCGCAGGTGTCGAACCGTTACGGAGAGGCAAATAATAAATACATGGGAACTAATTATAATTCTGAAAAACCATCCTCCTACCTTATGTATTTCGATATAAATAATCTATATGGTGCAGCCATGAGTAATGCTTTACCACAAGGAGACTTCTCTTGGGTAGAACCAGAATATATTTATAATGAAAATATCCTTGATGTAACTGATGAAAGTGATTTTGGATATATTCTAGAGGTTTATCTTCACTACCCTAAAGAGCTCTTTGAAA
Organism: Pseudeuparius sepicola; assembly: GCA_963920635.1. Classification (NCBI taxonomy): domain Eukaryota; kingdom Metazoa; phylum Arthropoda; class Insecta; order Coleoptera; family Anthribidae; genus Pseudeuparius; species Pseudeuparius sepicola. The sequence continues at coordinate 30,430,653 of OY987305.1, forward strand.
ATCATAAAGATTTACCTTTATGTGCTCAACATCTCATACCACCGAGTTCAGATTCAAAAATTCCAAAATTATTAACTACTTTATTTGACAAAAAATATATATTATTCATTAGAAAGCGCTTATTCAAGCAGTAAATGTAGGGTTAAAAATTGAAAAAATTCATAGATGTTTAAAATTTCGTCAATCTAAATGGTTAAAAAAATATATTGATTTAAATACAGAACTTCGAAAAAAAAGCAAAAATTGCTTTGAGGAAAATTTCTATAAATTAATGGTAAATTCTGTTTATGGTAAAACTATTGAAAATGTTAAAAAATATAGGGATATAAAATTGGTAACTAAATGGTCGGGAAGGTACGGCGCTCATTACTATATTTCACAACCAAATTTTCACAGCTGCGATATTTACGGTAAAGATATGGTAATTATTGAAATGAACAGACTGAAAATTAAATTTAATAAACCTATTTATATACAGTGTGACCCATTTGTTTTGGGGTCAGTCTGTAAAAAGTGTATCAATCGTGCGATTTGGCTGATTTTTTTTTTTAAATTGTAGAGCTCGATGAACTGCACATTTTGAACAAAAATTGCCTGGTTCGCATAAAATCCAAAGCCTACTATGACCGTTTTTATGAGCAAAATTTTAAGAAACCATATTAGCGTTTTTTTTTGAAAAAATCTGTGTGCGCCAATGGATTGAGCACCCCTCGAAATGGGTATGTACAAAATTTCATCAAAATATTTCAAGTAATAACGATTTTGTAGAAAAATTAAAAATGCAGCCAAGGTACGTCTTTATTTTCAAAAATTCAAAGTTGGCCATGGAAAATAATTGAATTGTAATAATACAACCTTATGCTTATAAACACAAAACATAAAAACAATTAAAATTATAAAATTTTTGTAACTTCTACCAAGCCTCCATTTTCTACAATGCATTTGTCGTTCCTCTTGCGTACATTCAAAATTACATTTCGTATTTGCTGTGGAGTAATTTCCTCACAACTACGGTTTATCCCAGCTTGCAGTTCTTGTAAATTATGGGGTCTTGACTTATAAACATTTTGCTTAAGTGTACCTCAAAGAAAAAAATCTAAAGGAGTTAAGTCCGGAGATCTCGGTGGCCACTCACAGAAAGGACTATTTCGCCCTATCCAACAGTTTTCAAAATTATTATCTAGCCAGTTTCTGATTAAACGAGCATTATGAATAGGACTGCCATCTAACTGTAACTGTAACTGTAACTCATCTAAAGCATTTCTAAATTCAATTTCTAGAAAATTCAAGAAGCCAGCCGCATTCAAATTCCCTTCAAAGAAAAATGGGCCAATTATTCTGTCGCGTAGTATTCCACACCAAACGTTAATTTTTTGTGAATATTGTCTCCTTGCATTTATTATAAACTCTGGATTTTCAGCTGACCAGTGACGGCAGTTTTGACTTGATACTACACCATTTGTAGTAAACGTGGCTTCATCGGTGAATAAAATTTCATTTAAAAAGTTGCCATTATGGAGATATTCACCTTGCAGCCAATAGCAAAATTCTAATCTTCTCTCCTCATCTCCTGGTTCCAGGGTGTGCAAAAATTTTGGCTTAAACGGTTTTATTTTGTTTTGTCTCAAACATCTCCTTATACTCTCTCTGGGTATATGAAGGTCTAAACTAGCCGTTCGAACACTATTTCGAGGATTGTCACTAAAGTATTGCAGAATTTGATTGTTATTTTCAACAAGTCCACGGCGTCCATTTTGCCTAGTTTTTAATAAATTTTTAGAAATCGATCCAGTTTCATCAAAAATATTGTTTATACGTTGTACAGTACTTCGACTCACTGATCTACCTGGGTGTCTATTGTTAAATTCGGCCGCAGCTTCTGCTGCCGAGCGCTCGTTGTCGCCCACGAGTCGAACAATTTCTATCTTGTCTCTTATGCTTAAATATTCCATAATTATGATAATTAATTGTATTGAGCACAAACAATTTCTGAACTCAATTTAGACAGTGACACTTAATAAAAGTAAACAATTCAATTATTTTCCATGGCCAACTTTGAATTTTTGAAAATAAAGACGTACCTTGGCTGCATTTTTAATTTTTCTACAAAATCGTTATTACTTGAAATATTTTGATGAAATTTTGTACATACCCATTTCGAGGGGTGCTCAATCCATTGGCGCACACAGATTTTTTCAAAAAAAAAACGCTAATATGGTTTCTTAAAATTTTGCTCATAAAAACGGTCATAGTAGGCTTTGGATTTTATGCGAACCAGGCAATTTTTGTTCAAAATGTGCAGTTCATCGAGCTCTACAATTTAAAAAAAAAATCAGCCAAATCGCACGATTGATACACTTTTTACAGACTGACCCCAAAACAAATGGGTCACACTGTAGGTCTTTCAGTACTAGATATTTCGAAAACCTATTTGTATGATTTTCATTACCATTATATTAAAAACAAATTTGGAAATAATGTCAAGTTGCTTTATACCGATACAGACAGTCTTATCTATCAGTTCTTTGTAGATGATATTTACGAACACATGAAAAATGATCTTCAAAGATTTGACACTTCTAACTATCTTCCAAATAATATTTATGATATTCCCTTAGTAAATAAAAAAGTTATTGGGTTAATGAAGGACGAAAACAGAGGCAACATAATGACCCATTTTATAGGATTAAGATCAAAAATGTATTCTCTAAAGGTACAGACTAATATTAATATAGAACTAAAAAAAGAAGAACTTAAAGGTAAAGGACTAAACGATAGAGAAATAGAACATTTTATAACAAATTTAGGTGTAATTAAAAAAGCTAAAGGAATAACAAAGTCGGCCCTAAAAACCATTACTTTTGAAGATTATTATGAATGTTTATTTAACAAAACTATTTATAATATTACACAAAATGTTATTCAGTCTAAAAAACATGAAGTTTTTACTATCAAACAAAATAAAATTGCGCTCAGTCCACATGATGATAAAAGAATAGTAAATTATTATAACACTGATACTTTGCCTTGGGGTTATTCAGACATTCAATAATTGTTTTTACTTAATATATTTTAGCTTATTTATTCATTAGGTACCTATAATACAATAAATCATATCAAAAAATTTTATAGTCAACACCGGACTGGAATCGTGAAAAGCAGGCTTGGGTACCGGTCTCATTAAAATATCAGGCAGTAAACAGAATTTCACGATATATTGAATGTCGTCTCGAAAAGCTAAATAATTGGTTACCTAAACATTTACATCAATTAGTACAAGTATACTTTATTTAAAATACTCAAAAAAAGTATCAATACCAAAAATATTTATTTTTAGAATACAAACTCTTCAAAGCAAACGTATTTATTGGGACAGGTAGAAAAGTGGAACAAAGTAATTTACGATATCAAAAGGTTTAAGGTTATCTCACAAAAAAAAATAGAAAAGTTAAACCTGAAACTTTAGAATGCAGTTAAAACAAACAGAATAATTATAAGTATGAATTTAAATAAACATTGTTTAAGAAAATTCCTCTAATGTTTAATAATACCCTACATTACCATCTCAATAATAAAAAGGAAATTTTCCATGTTATTTTCAACTAAGTAAGTAAGTACATAAGTAACCTTTAATGAATGTCAGTAAAATGAATATTTCATAGAGAGAATGGTAAACTGAAACAAACTAAAACAACTTTTATATTCTAATACATTTTAAAATGTATGCAGTTATATACAGTGTGTCCACGGATTGATGTCGGAATAGGTGTAAATGACAAAAAAATTTCGAGTTCAAATTTGACCATTTGGGGTTCAGCCCTGCTTGGATAGAAACTAATTTGTGCCATATTTGTAGTTTCGAAAAATCAAGTAGGCCTTGACAGGAACGATTTATTTATTTTCTGTGTAGGTTAAGTGCCTTTTCTGAACAAGATATCGAAAAATGTTATTAGAAAAAGTTGCTTAGAATTCAAAATTATGTCCCTGTGCAGATTTTCAAAATAATTGGCCTACTTTGATTTTAATCCATTTCATTTAGGTAGTTGAACTTTTATATTGCCGAACACACATTTTCAGTCAAGTTGGCATGTTTTTATTATTTTTTTTAAACTGTTCAGTGCAGTTTGGTAGTTATATCCTGTGGGTTTTAGCGTATTAATAAAAAACTGCCAGTAGGACTGAAATTTACAAGATACCAAAATTGCATTTAATTCCTCCGGTGACAGAGATCCCACCAAACGGTAACAATACCTTATTTTAGCAATAAAACGACCTGTCACCGTCTTGTCAACTAAAACATCTACCTACATTTTCAAAAAAAGCAAAGAAAGTTTTCACCTCGATAAAACAATATGTTAACACTTCAGCAGAAAATTTGTGTTATTCAGTGTTATGGAATTGGTAACCGTTCGTTCCCTGAAGTTATTCGAAGATTTAACGAAAAATATCCTGAAATCCCCTTAGTTGACAGAACAGCGTCAAGGATAGTTCATAAGTTTCTCGCGACTGGAAGTGTGCTTAACCAGAAAAAAACGAAAAAACGTTATGATGAGGATGATGCGGCTACCTCGCTTGTTTACAATTCGGTAGAAGAGGACGCAAAGAAACCTTTAAGATCCAGAGCTGACCATTTGGGTATAAGTAAGTCGCAGATTCAAAAAATTTGCAAAATTAATAAAATTCGCGCATATAAACCAACGTTTGTTCACACTTTGGAAGACGGTGAGGAAGCCAAACGACTTGAATTTTGTCTCAAACTAGGTGAAAGAATTATGCATGACCAAAGTTTTTACAGAAATATTATCTTCTCGGACGAGTCAACGTTTACGACCAACGGTGTCCCGTCATCACAAAATTGTAGATTTTGGAGTCAAACAAATTCGAATTATAGAATCGCAAACAAAAGTCAGTACTTTAAAAAAGTGAATGTCTGGTGTTGTCTTTCATATCATTACGGTGTGATTGGCCCATATTTTATTGAGGGTAGGCTCAGTCAACATAAGTATTTAGATATCTTAAATTGGTTTATCACACAAATCCCGCAAGGACAGCAACATTTATATTTCCAACAAGACGGATGCCCATCGCACTCTACAATACTTATTTCTAATTGGCTAAACAGGAATTTTGAAAACCGCTGGATTGGGCGCTCTACCCGTGAGCTAGAATTCAATGAGGATGGGCCCATCCTATGGCCACCTAGGTCGCCAGACTTAACGGTAATGGACTTTTACTTCTGGGGTCGCATCAAACAGAGGGTTTATGAGCAACCACTGCAAAACAATGAAGAAGTGCTTAAGAATAAGATTAGAGTGACCATAAATACGATACCTTTAGAAGAAGTTCAGCGCAGCTTCGGCGAATTCCGAAGAAGACTTGAGTTGTGCGCTGACAAAGGCGGTGATTTGATAGAATAACATAGTGTTTATTTTATATTGATTTTTTTTTCATTAGGGGTTAGATAGTGTTTGCTTTGTTTATTGTTTTAATGTCAAATCTTAGCAAATTCTAGCAATGGAGTTTAAAAAAATAATAAAAACATGCCAACTTGACTGAAAATGTGTGTTCGGCAATATAAAAGTTCAACTACCTAAATGAAATGGATTAAAATCAAAGTAGGCCAATTATTTTGAAAATCTGCACAGAGACATAATTTTGAATTCTAAGCAACTTTTTCTAACATTTTTCGATATCTTGTTCAGAAAAGGCACTTAACCTACACAGAAAATAAATAAATCGTTCCTGTCAAGGCCTACTTGATTTTTCGAAACTACTAATATGGCACAAATTAGTTTCTATCCAAGCAAGGCTGAACCCCAAATGGTCAAATTTGAACTCGAAATTTTTTTGTCATTTACACCTATTCCGACATCAATCCGTGGTCACACTGTATAAATAGGCAAGCAAAGTAGCAAAATCACAGTGTACAGTAGAACTACCTACATACTTACCTAACTACTAGCAGTACCTACCTAGTTGACACTACCTACAACCAAAATGAAAACAGCGACTTGTAAGTGTTAATTTCTGAAATATTTTATATATATTAATCTCCACTTTCGTTATATTTTCATTCTTTTTTAAAGGTTACTATATAAAAATGTCTTCTTTTTTCAGACAAAGAGCTTCTTAAATTACTAAAAGAAGCAATGATGCCCCACTGGCATTATCCATGGCCAGTAAGTTATACCTACAATATTATATATATATATATATATATATATATATATATATATATATATATATATATATATAAAATTCTATGATATATTTTAGATTGTAATGATTGAACTTCAATCAGAAAAACGTATACCGGTGGACCTAAGGGTCAGCCCCACTTATCATTTTGATAAGGGAGGCTGGCAAATAAGTGGTTCCCTTATAAGGGATCCATTCCCTCCTGCGGTGTTCTATCGGATAAGTAAGCATACCTACTAAATTATAAATATTTAAAACTTAACCATTTTAGGACGAATTTAAACAATACACATTGGTTCATGGGCACTCCCTCGCCCTAAGAAATTTTACGAGCTCAACGTATAAGTAAGAATACTAAACATATCAAATTTATTATTAATACTTTTTCTTGAATATTTCTTTTAGGAACAATATTATACCCACCTCGGTACTCCCACCCTTGCCACAACAAAATTAAAACTATATAAATTAAGGAAAGTGGGTTAACAGCAACAAGATTAATAGTCGCAACAACAACAACAACAACAACAACAAGCAATATGAAGTTTATTGTACTGGATATACAAGGATTTAGTACACCAAAACTCCAGGCAAAAGAATTGGCAATTTATGATGGAACGTGTATGAAACATTTTGTGTTTCAACCTGAAATACCCCTCCATGCATTAGAAGATAGCGAAAAAAGAATTGTAAATTACTTGTACAATAACCATCATGGTATTAACTATAATTCGGGTTTTGAAAATTATTCAAATATCTACTCAATTTTATATGATGAACTAAGATATGTCGATAGGGTTTATGTGAAGGGACAAATCAAGAAAGAATTTATACTGGAATGCCTCCATTCTTTCAACATGTGTGATGCTCTACCTAATATAGTTAATTTAGAATATGATAGGAATTGTCCTAAATTTGAAAAAGGTCTTACGAACTGTGATTATCATGATTTTACAATTTGTAAGTGTAGCATTAATTTTGCGTACATGTTGTATAAGTATATTTCAAAATTGTTACCTGAATAAAAATCATTACTATCAATATTACAAATATTTTATTTAATATACCTACCTACTTAATAATCCATACATATAGAAACATAAAAAAATATATTAAAAGTTATCAAACTCAAATAAAAGCTTAATTTCTAAAAAATAAATTTAAATTCTATACAATGTGTTCCAAAAAGGTTGAATCACCTTCAACAAATCATGTTTTAAATGATAATGTAGGAATATTTGGAAACTATCGAGGGCAAACTATATTTTAAACATGATTCTGAGTTAAAAAACTTCCTACACTGTTTTGTTTGGTTCATTTTTTTTATTCAGTGACAAGCACCAACTTTTATCAAGAATAAAATTTTCTGACAAATAAAAATAGAAAGGTTTCATATGTACAACTTTTGGGTTACATTATATAAAGACAAAACAAAAATAAAAAAATTATCAAACTTCAAATAATAATACAAATAATAAGCATAATTTCTAAAAATTAAAAACTAAAAGAAACTAAAACAAAAATAAAAAACTTCATCGTAGTTTTTTAAAAATTATAAAATGATTAAGAAGTCGATTTTTGTTTCTTTTTCTGTTTTAACTTTTGTAATCTCACTTTAATCTTTTTATATATTTTTTTAAAAACTACGATGAAGTTTTTTAAATTTTCTATTTCCTTGTGCAACTCTAAATTCGAATCTTCTAAATTTTCTAAATTTTCACCACAATCAGCAAGGTCCTTTTTGACAATTTTCAGTACGGATGCTTCTTCACCGGCTTTTAATTTATCTTCTTTAAGTTTCATATTTTCCATAACCAAATCCTTAATTGTATCATTAAGGATTTTAATTTCCTTGCTGCAATTGTCTTTCCAAATGTCATTAAGTGTTTTTTGGACTACCTTGCATTTTTCTATTTCTAACTCCAAAGTTTCTTTTGAAAATTTTAAATCTCTTAAACAAATTTGTTTCCTAAAATTGTGATGAATTGACTCCTGATGTAAATTTATTTTTTCCACGTCACAAATTTCTCTGCTTATAAATGTTCCTATCAAAATATTTAATTTAATTTAAATCAATGTAATAATAATAATAATTTATGTCAACTTACTGTTATCATCTAAAGAATCCGCTGAAGCACATATAAAACAAGAAAGGAATACTACAGGGTTAACTATGACTTAGTACAAAAATTTTTACCACGTGCGCAGGGTGGCTTAAGAAAACATAGAAAAATATTTTTAGATTTTTTTTACGATCTTTAAAAAAACGGGTAAAGACCCCTATTTTCCCTGTAAATCCCCGCCTTTAATGACGTCATCCAATTTGGCTTCTGAAGGTACTGACAGCTGAAGTGATTTTCCGCGGTGTTGCCGTTGATTTAGGAACGGTGAAAATACCTTTTTACTCAAACAAATTTAAAAAATACATAAATAACAATCGATTTGAATCTGTACAGATGCAGCGCTATTAGATTCCCCTTACCTTAGCTCGTATCCGGACCGGTTCCTACTCTCGCGGAAAGCTCATTACCGCGACACCACAAGCCGTCTCCCTTAATACCCCGGAGCTCCTCTGATGAATTCTTGTCCACCATCTAACCTCTTCTGAAGCATAGATAAAGGATTTATTGTTCTGAAGCCTCGGCGGTATGAATTAAGCGACGTATCGGCCCGGTCGAGTCTATGAAACGTTTTTTCGACTGCTCCGCGTTGCCCCGTTCGTCATTTCATAACTTCCTAGCTAGGCAACTAACTGTACATACAAGGTTTGTTCCAACAGGGCCAATAACCGTGCTCAAGCACGTTCAGCGCATGCGCACTACCCCACTGGCTGTTCCAACTGAATTATGTACCTACCGACACGGGACGATACACGCACTGTTCCAGCCGATTTATGGATCATTTGTGTATCGTCCTTGTACGATAAAAACGGTGCCTGGTCTAAAGCAATAACCGCGTGTACTGACATGCGCAGTGTATGGTCGTGTGACAGAGATAAACATTAACATCATATTTTTGTTTTTACGTAGATAGGTTTAAATCGATGGCTGGGATCGTGTTTTTTATTTCTTGTTGGTTTTTGGCTTGTTGGGTAGGGCGGGGAATCGTTGAACAATTTTTCCGTTCCATCTGAAATTTTCTTTGGGATCATTTGTTCCAACTCGAATTTACGTACCGTCACAGAACTGTACATGAACTAGATGATAACCCTTAAAGAACGCATGCGCTAGTTTTGCACCGTTCATGTGCGATCCCAAAGAAAATTTCAGATGGAACGGATTGTGAATCAAATCGACCAAATCACGTTTTGCGACCGCACCTAACCTGCGTGTTTAATATGTGGCTAACCGAATGTTCGGTGGGCTAACCTCACTCTTCACTCTAAAAAATTATTGTTCAACGATTCCCCGCCCTACCCAACAAGCCAAAAACCAACAAGAAATAAAAAACACGATCCCAGCCATCGATTTAAAACCATCTACGTAAAAACAAAAATATGAGGTTATTGTTTATCTCTGTCACATGACTACATTGCGCATGTCAGTACAACGCGGTTATTGCTTTAGACCAGGCACCGTTTTTATCGTACAAGGACGATACACAAATGATCCATAAATCGGCTGGAACAGTGCGTGTATCGTCCCGTGTCGGTAGGTACATAATTCAGTTGGAACAGCCAGCGGGGTAGTGCGCATGCGCTGAACGTGCTTGAGCACGGTTATTGGCCCTGTTGGAACAAACCTTTTCAAGTTTGGCTAGTAGCCGACGGAGGGCATTTGCGAATGTAACATGGCGTTATTTCCCAGTTTTGTCTTGATTTTCGCGGCAAATCGTTCAGCGTCTTTGTGAAAATGCCGGAGTATTCGAACGCCGAGTTAACGGACATGGTTATAATGTACGGGAGATGCGATGAAAGTGCACATCGAGCTGCAGCAGAATACCGTATTCGTTTTCCTAACAGGGCAAATATGCCTAACCCACGTACTTTCGTGAACATTGTACAACGTATGCGAAACACTGGTGTTTTGCAAGCTCGAAGGGGTGGGCCTGGAGGGCAAATGAACATGGACGATGTTGAGTCAGTGCTTGATTTGGTGGAAGAGCAACCTTCCATAAGCACTACAGCTATTGCAAGGAGATTGGGAATATCTCAGAACAAGGCAAGTAAAATAAAACCAATAAAACTGACTTCTACCAAAGACTATCCCATGTGATGGGATTGTCTTTGCTTGCACCTAATACCTACATAAAATTTAAAATGTAACAATACAATTATTTACAGGCATGGAGGATTCTAAGGGAAAACGGCCTTCACCCTTATCACATACAAAAGGTCCAAGCATTAGAAGCAAATGATTTTCCGGTGAGAATGACCTACTGCACTTGGCTACGTGATCGAATCGCCCAAGACCCAAACTTTGTTTTCAACATTCTTTGGACAGACGAATGCTGCTTCACACGTGCTGGGGTTTTAAACATGTATGTAAATTTTTACTTACTTATAGCTTTCTCTCCTCCATATTATCTTTTTTATTTATTATAAAATTGGCTATGTCAATCCTAACGCCTTCGCCAAAATTGTGAATATTTCTAATTTTTGTTTTTTTTTTTTTAGACACAACAGCCATATTTGGTCCGATGAGAACCCACATGCTGTTCGGCGGTTTAATTTCCAACGTCGGTTTTCCATCAATGTTTGGGCTGGAGTTTATGGAGATCGATTAATTGGACCATACATTCTACCGGAAAATTTAAACGCTGAACGATACTTGTATTTTCTGACAAATGTTTTGTTTGATAATTTGCCACTACAAGTACTGCATGACATGTGGTTTATGCACGATGGTGCACCAGCCCATTTTGCGAGACCTGTTCGTGCACTTTTAGACGACCAATGCCCCAACCGTTGGATCGGAAGAGGAGGGCCCATTGCATGGCCGCCGCGATCACCAGACTTGAATCCAATGGATTTTTGTATTTGGGGATTCATGAAGGCGATTGTGTACGAGCAGGAAATCGACAACGAGCAGCAGTTACGTGAACGAATTGAAGGTGCAGCTGTTCAAATCCGGAATAATCATGGACTTTTTGCACGTATCCGGACTTCTTTAGTTAACCGAGTGAATTTGTGCATCGAAGTTAACGGCGGCCTCTTTGAACAGCTACTGTAGTGCTTTGCATGTGCATTTGTGCAATGTGTGCTAGTGCAGTTGTGATTTTTCGGTTACCCTTCGGGGTTTTCCTGGCGGAGGGGATCTACCTCGTCGTGGTCGTCAGGCTGAGTACCTCGCTTCAAACAAAAGGAATAGCAGAGGGAAACCAAGAGATCCCCAACAGATTTAAAAAATGTGAATGTTGTGTTGTGTGACTTTTAATGTAAAAAAGCAAGAAAACAGAAAATGGTGCAAACAATCCTGGAAATGTCAGTAAGGTAGGTGTTTCATAGGCATTCTACATGTTCCTCAGAAAGTAATCGTTTTTAAAAGGAAATCGAAATTTTGTGGTGAATCCTCGGATAAATTGATAGACGTGGCAACGCCGCGCTATTGACATATGCGAAATTTTTAGACATGTCGCGCGGGCGTCCATAGGCGGCGTTTTTTGAGGGGTTTAATACAATTTGAAAAAAAAATTTTTTAGGCTTAAGACAAATGTTAGAAAATTTTTGAAAATTTATTTTAGCAAGTCTAATTTTTCTTTATCTGCCATAAAAATTTTTGTACTAAGTGATAGTTAACCCTGTATAATTATTTCAATCATTTTTAACTCTGTTAAGTTATTAGGTTTAGCGTGAAGAAAAAAATAAAATGAACTAAATGCTTTCATATGGAATCAAGAGTTTTATTAAGGTTTATACTACCTACTCATCAGCAAATATAAAATACAGTCCGAACTCTAATTACATGTTTAATAAAGTATCACATAGCGCATAATACTTGTGTATATAGCACAAGTAGCAAATATTCGTAAGTCCGGTTTATAATTACATATGTTACATATTTCTGTTTAATTTTATTATTTCCTATAATAATAATGTAGAGCATTCAACCTCTACATATACGAGTATATTCATGGAAACCTGTCTGTTGAAAATTAATGACATGAAATAATTTCCGAGGGCATTGACCACGCGACCCGCCTGGCAGCCACTCATATACTTTTAGCCTATACCTAAGAGTATTAAATAAGTAATAACAGAAACTATCTCAAAATACATTTAAAATTAGTTGCATCTGGTGCACCCCCAAATTTGTGTGTATTGTGCACATAGCAAATATCCATGTTAATTAAATTTCTTAGCGTGTTACAAAAATGTGAAGCAATCGCAAACATTCAATTTGTATACTCGCTTTATTAAGTTTAATTTATGCTTATTAAGTTTAACCGTTGTGAACACATCTAATTAAATTACTATTCAAATTATATATTTTCCGAGCAGCACTTACCTTGCCTAGTCTGTTCTTGGCCGCTCGCCACCCGCCCGGAAGCCATACGCATATACTTTTCGCCTATAAGAGTATTAGATAAGTAATAACAGAAACTATCTCAAAATACATTTTAAATTAGTTGCATCTGGTGCATCCCCAAATTTGTTAAAAGGTCAACACCGAAGGATAATAATAATAATAATAATAACAAATAAGTAGGTACATCAAAATGCACCCGCAATTTTTGTTGATCGGTTGGTGCATCAATAAATTTGCATAACTACTTCCCTTTCACATTCCTTCATCGATAGCATACCTTGATAAAGGTCAATATAGAAGGACACACTTAGGGGTACAGGCAGGGAGTTTTTTAGCAAAAATATGCAAATGAGTAATGGTATCTGCCTATAATAACTACTACTATCAATTCCAGGAAATAAAAAATTTAGGTTCAGGAGGTATTTATACTAGCGAGGAAATTAGGCGTGCACAAGAAGCCATTATGTTCCACCAAGAAAGAAAAGCCGTATCTAACATTATAGTCCGTAGGATAGCAGGGAAAGAAGTAGACGCGCAGAGGTTTTCGACTCTCTCTTTATTTAATCCACAAGAAATACAGAAATTAGCGACTTCAGCCTTGAGGATGTTTTACGCATGTTTTATAGTGCTAGGAGAGTGGACAAGTGCCTTTATAGAGATATATTTTATATTCCTGGTAATAAAATTTTTGATATCAACATTTATAAATGCATTGGCACTGCACCACGCCAGTGGATGCAGTTATAATATGATTGCTAGCTTTTGGACGACCCTCACGCATTTTATTATTTTACGCCAAAATACTACAATTAAACCAGAAAAAGAATGCGCAACGGAAATTACTCAGGACAAGTCTTAAGTAAGGGTAGAACGAATTTTTTGGAACTCGGAACTCGGAACCTCGTGTATCAGTTCATGAGAATAAATTTTTATGGTATTATACTGTATGTAGGACCGGCACGAATGATGAACAAAGACGAGGAATTATTGACCAAATTATGGGCATAAACTAAACAGAACATGGGACTAGTAAGTGCGGTTATTCTAAACAAAAACAAAAGGCAACTCGGACAGGAGAGATAGGTTACAAAAAGTTGAAATCGTATTGGGACTTTAGTCAGTAGTACGGGCGATCCAGAGAAGCATGGATCTTGCGTTGCGTGCCATCCTGCAGCTCCCCCGGCGGGTAGCAGCTGCCGTACTTGAAAATGTATTAACGTGGTTTCCCGGGATGATTTACTGGGCAGAAACCACCCCGACAACGAGTATAGCAACCCGAACCTTATTAAAAATTTGGGTCACGTTGTACCACATGTGGTACATCATTTTGAGAGGGATAGAACCCGGGATGTGTCGCTGTGCCTGGTGCAGGTACAGTACCGACTGGGAGCGACACAACTTTGAAGGTCTGCCGCCACGAGTCGCCTGGCCACAGTGGCGTTCAACGGCTGGACCCCGGCCGGGACCGCCACCCTACCGAAGACCAGCACCGGCCTCAGCGAGACCATCAGCCACCACTGGCCCATCACCCCCGCGTGCCCAGCGGCCGCGACTCGGGCACCTGCTGCCGCAGTGGTTGCCGGCTCATGGGGTGCTCGAAGTTACCTACCGTTCACCCCGACGACCACGTGTTGTCAAGAATAACTTTTAAGAATGAACCAGAACAGGGTAATAACCCTAACGAGAAGGACACGATGTGAAGTGACGTGACAGTGCGAATGGGACGAGTGAAACTGAGTGATTCCAGTGTAGGTTAAGTAGCAGTAAGCACGCAGTAAGTTAAGATTATAGATAAAATGTAAGTGTAGGTTATAGTAAAGTAGGCTAGTTATTAGGCTAGGGAACTTAGGTTAAGGAAAAGGCAGTTTAAAGCAACTAAGACTCGATTTGCGAGGGTAAGTTCAAAGGTTGAGTTAGATCATTCCAGAAAATTAAAAATAGTATTTTCTTATAAAAAGAAAATTAAAAATAGTATTTTTAATTTTCTTTTTATAAGAAGGGAGGATTGTGGTGCCCGGGATTTTTTTAACAGAGATATATAATATTCAGTCCTCAAACTGGTCACTTTACGTTAGTTTTTCGCCAGATTCCCCTCGGGGCCATAACTAAAATCTCAAAACCCATTTCAGTAAATCAAAGTCTTAATTAGAGTACTGCATTAGGCCGCGGTGCCGCCAAAGGGAGAGGTACCATAAAGTGGCCGAAAACATGGCCCGACAGACTGATTTATGATAATTGTCTCAAAGTGATCGATTTATGCTAATTGCAGTAATTAACTTTGACTGATTTACGATAATTGCCTTAATTGATTTCGCGAGAACCGGTCTTCCCAGAAATTCGCAGGGATATAGCGACCGCGGGGGAGAGTAGAGGGGTACCCAGAACGGTATAAATACAAGGCGCAGAATAAAAAAGACTCTCGAACGAGCTACCGAAACGAACTGATCGCTGCCGCCTCTACAAGAAAGTCGAGAAAAGTCTTCGAAAAATACCTGCAAGTACTACTGACCTTTGAGCTGACCACAAGTAAGCGAATTTTTATTTTTTGTGTTCTTTCTTGAAAGTTTGAGTTGCCTAGAATTTGTTTTAAATTACTCTACGTGCCTGTCACGAAACGTGAAATAAACAACCTGACCATAAATATCCTCGATCAGAATTTCAAGCCTGTCAATTTCAGAGGTGAAAAAATTATCGTTAGATTGGAAGTGAAACGATTATCGTCTATGTGAAATGCGTTTGGTTTTTGGAGGCAACTACCAACCGTATAAAAGGCGGTTTAGTAACCTCCGCCCCTCATTGACGAAGACGTTGTCGAAGTGGAAACACCATCGCAACTTGAATCTAACCCCGGAAAACCGTCGATTTCTAGAAGCACTCGGCTATCATGTCGTTAACGCCGGTAGCGCCCAACCGGAATCGCGTTCCTGGAACTCCTTCAGGCTCTTTAGGATGCTATCGATGACGTGGTCGGCAAACCATCGTTTTAGGTCCGTCCCCCCGATAGTGACATTTTTCGTGCTGAAATATTTATTTTCCAAAATTTCTTCGTCTCCGATTTTTTTTTATAAATTCTCCGCAGAATACGGTGTTGATCTTAATCATCCTATATTCCTTCACAACCATAGGTACGCGACGTTTTAGAAGGAGAAAAGCGTCATTCAAAAATTCCGTCTTTATGACTCAGATTTATTATTATGCCCGAACGAATTCTACGTTTAAATGCCGATTTAGTTACCTCCCATTTCACCCGATTGCGTCTCGTCAAACTGCTCCCCGTGTCTCGTTTTTAAGTAAGCTCTGAATCTTTTTAAATGCCCGAAATTCGTTTGAAGTTTCATCATCGTACCGGGATTGCAATCGTATACTTTTATGGCGGCGTAGACCAGTCTAATATTTCTGTTGATTAGCTTCAGCCAGCGCTCTAGCGTCATCATGCCGTTTGCTAGTAATCGAAAGGCTTAAGGAGATGGAAAAAAAATTGGCAAAAAAATTTTGGCAAAAAAAGGTATCAAAAGTGCGGTGCTGCGCATGCGTGGAACGCGTGCAAGTTGGAAGGGTGGATTTTATTCGGGCAACTACATGCCAGTCGGACGGAGGCCTTCGGCCTCCGTTCCTCCTGGCAGCCCCCACCCCCCCCCCCCAAAGGGGTGGTCCCAAAATTGATTGCGCTATATGAGGATTTTTTCCGATCAGCCGATCAGAAGATATATTTGGAAATCACGATATACCTGCATCAGCAGAAAATCCGAGCCCTGACTACGTACTAATTGTTTACGAATCGTATATGATGTGATGATACAGTTCCACGTGTCTTCTTATTTACCATAATATATCACATTTCAAAGGCACCACAGTCTGCCTCGGATATCCCACGTGCCTTTTTACTATTATTTACGTTACACATTACATGAGTGTTCATGTTGATCGCTTATTTAAACAGCTTCCATTTCTGCAGGCGACATAACATTCTTTCATAAACAAAAAAAGTCGTCTCACAGTATTTTTATCCAGGCGCAAATAGCATGGTGTATAATCTAGTTTTATTTGCATGTGTTTCGCTGCATCAGAGAAAGCGCTGTTATTCTCGAAAAAAGTCTGGAATCATTAGATATCATATTACAATTTCATCGCCCACAAATTTTCTACACAGGCTATATTCAAAGTTTTTGCTATATAGACGTAAAGCGTGATATCGTTTTGAGCAAGAGTTTTTACAGAATGATTAAAATGTTTTCCCATCAACATAGATTCTTGCAAAACTTACAAAAAAACAACAAAGGATTTTTAAAGGTTTATTAAAAATGAATTTTATAAATTAATATCTTTTATCTTCCTTTTAACTTCATACAACGTAAGTTCATATTTCAATGCTTCTAAATTCTTCAAATATTTTTGCAGTTTTCTTCTGTACTCCAGCTTCCTTTTAGGAGTCATGGTTCTATAATAAATTCGATATTTGTAGATCGGCCGACGGGTCCAAGACTCTTCAGGTAATACCTCCTTCCGTTACCGATATCCCTATTAATTTCTTCGATTCGTTGGGGCGTAAACTCGGCGGTGTATCGTTGCGGCAGCGCCGTCTTAAATTCTTCGAACTCGACGTAGATCTTCTCTCCGTATTGCGTGTTCACTTTGTCCACGCTCGTGATTTGAAAATTTTCACCCACCATATTCTGAACGCTTTCAAATTTCTTGAAAATCAAATTCTTATTCAGGTGATTCAGGAACGACTTCTCTCCATGACCTCGGACCGTAGGGGGCTCTCAAGACCTAGGGGTCAACTGGGGTCAAAGTGAGCCCGTACTCTCTTTGCCTTACTACTCCTATTGTATCTCGGACGTGAAAATCTTAACACAGGCCTGTCTAAAGTTTCAGTAACAGCTGCTAGAAGAGAGTAACCTGCCGTACCGAACCCTGCACCCTGCCTTCCGCCTGTAACAAAATATTTCGCCGTAACTTTTTAAAAGCCAATACAATAGGAATAATTCCAAAGAACGGTTGCAGATGGAGCGACAATCAATCCAAAATTGCGATAATGTGGCTGATCAGCAAGGAGCTTATGCATGCAGCAAAAGGCAGAGATATCGTACTTAATGGCGGAAAAGTAGACGGTTTTTGCGAAGCAACAAATAAAATTTTCGAGTTCAACGGGTGGCTATTTTCACGGATGCCCCAAATGTATAAAACACAACAGACAACAGCCCACCCACGACGACCCCACCGATACGATAGAAAATAGATACGAGTTTACACTGGCCAAAGTCGAGCGGTTACGGAGTCTAGGTTATGAGGTTATAGTAAAATGGGGGTGGGAATTCCGCAGAGAACTTACACCCGATCTGGAAAATACTCTGCAAAATCACCCCCTACTCCAGAAAACACCCCTAAACCCTAGACGCTTTCTACGGAGGAAGTCAGCGCTTTTATAAGAAACACCCATAAACAATGTTGGCAGTGCTAGTTTGTTTTCGAGCTGGCCAGGAGGCTTGACTAGAGCGGGGGTGGAAAGGTAAAATGAGGATATAATCTGCAGGATTCTCGCTTAGGGAGACCTACGTGGGGTTGCTGCGCTAGAAGTCTCATAACCTATCTACTTCTCAATGTCCTCATAGTTACGCTGGAGGTTCGTCACCGCGGGCTGATAATTTTATGACCGTCGCGACCTAACCTAACCACTACCGCGAAGTCGTTAGAAACCTAACCTACTTTTGGGGCGACATTGTAAGATATGTTTTAAATATATAAACATATTTTTGAAAAATAAGTGTTGGGTCAGACTCCTCGAATCAATTCGATCGGCTACCCTCGCGGGATTTCGCAAACTACACTCAGCGGTGAAAAAAGATGAAAAATGACCCACTCAAACGTGGTAATGTGAGTTTCCTTATCTGTCAAAAATGACATTTAAAAAATATATTGTCAAAACTGGGTTCATTTGTTAAAATATCAAAAAGTTTTACTTGAAAAAGTTGTTTTTTTTTTCAATTTTAGGTAAGTGTACCAAATTTGGACGCTCTTATAAAAGATTTAGTTTTTGCCAATTTTTATTATTTATGAAATTTCTGAAAATTTTAAAATTTTGTAACTTCGTAAAAAGCGTTTTATATCACTAGCTTTCTCATTCTATTAACTTTTTATTATTAACTACCGAAAAGAATTGGTATTTTTCAAAGGAAAATTATATTAACGCTTTAAAATTCTGCTATGTTTGCTTCAAAGTTAATGTACCGTCTAGCGTTTAGGGTATAAATTTAGTTACATTACGTTTTCCAGTTCTAAATTAATACCAAAATAATAATAAATTAAAATATCATCAAATTATTTTAAGTAACTAAGCGAAATTCTTGACTTTTATAGAACAAATATTTATTACCTTCCAGTTTATTTTCACATTAATCGATATTAATGAGTAGGCGATGGAGAGAATTGAAGCAATTATTTGACAGTTCTTGAAACGGAGAATGATAAAAATAATGTCTGTACAAAACAAAATTGAAATTGTTTTACTATGTGGAGAAAATATGACATATCGACAAGTTGGGGAAATTTTTAATGCACGACATCCGGAAAAATGTACATAACTCGACTATGAGTAGAATTTTAGTAACATTTAAAAGTACTGGTTCTGTTTTAAATAATTTTAAAAAACCTCACAATCCTTGGAAAAATACTGAAGACGGGCGACATAATGTTTATTAGAATACTCCAAGATCAATTGGTTGCTTCGGTGATTAATTGATTCCTTATATAGTATAATGTTTATTGTTCCGCTAATTTTGGAAATACTGGATTCTTCATGTTGTTCATGTCTACATATTAATTGGAAACATCAATACTGATTTGTTCAAAAGCGATGATTACGTAAAACAGTATAAAAACATTCTTTCCACTTTTCAGTTTGTTCCCTACATAAACGGTATTACTAGACCTGGAACCAGGAGTTGTTTAGATCATGCTTTTATAAAGAACACCACTGTTGTGGAATCAAACAGGTTGGTTGTCGATGTCACATCTTTATTCTATGAATGCTTCAATTCGTCTCCACATATACAATCATTGTTATAGTTACCTACTTTAGTGTCCTACATTCTAAACTGCTGAATAGCTATATTTATGTTTAAACTAATAAATAAAATAACGATATGGATAATGATAATGATAATTATAAGAAGGCACTACACCTTTCCCCTTTCGAAAAGTTTGCTTAATATCTATTCCTATTTAACCCAATAAATGTATTATGTTATGAATATTATACCCTATGTTTGTAATATTATATAACTTAATTAAATATAATTATTATTACAAGTATAAATACATAATACAGTATTTCTTATCTAAGAACTTATATAAAAAAAATTATCTTCTTTTTTTTAAAAAAACAAGCAAGCAATTAATCACCTTTTTTGTACAATTTCAGTCTGTTATTGTGAACAGTTTGTTCTACGTTTTGGTTTAGAATAGTTGAATTTACACCATTTTGTTTTGTGATTTTAAATGGACCTTTATAGGGGCTATCTAATTTATATTGAAAACCTCTTTTTAATAACACCAAATCTCCAATGCGAAAGTTTGAAGGATTAACTTTTTCGTCGTACTCTGACTTAGACTTTGTTTTAGCGTTGTTGTGTAGCTCCTGAATTCTCTTATGTGCTTTATTTAGTTTATATTTTAATTCATCTGCGTAATTATCAGTGTTATATACAGGGTTAGACGTACTGTAAATATCATTTGGTAAGTTTGGAATTTTTCCAAATACTAATTCATAAGGAGAGTAGTTCGTTACCGAATGAGGGGTTGTGTTATAGGCAAAAACGAAGTATTGTAAAAATGTGTCCCAATTTGAGCCATTTGAGTATGTGATTAAATATTCGTTTAGAACTCTGTGATTTATCTCTAAGCTACCTAAAGTTTCATGATGAAAAGCAGTTGAAGTGCTATGCTTTATATCTAGTGACTTATTAATTAATTTTTGAGTTTCGTTTATGTATTCTGTGCCTAGATCTGTTTTCAAAATTTTTGGAATTCCAAATTTTAACATAAAGTCTTCAAATAACACTTTGGCTATGCTTTTAGAGCGTTTACTTTCTAAAGGTATAGCTTGAATGAATTTAGTTAGATTGCATTGTATAGTTAAGATGTAACGGTTATTGTTTTCTGTGATTTTTAATGGTCCTACTGTGTCTACTGAGATATTTTCAAAACTAGTCGACGGAGTTTCTGTAATGACCATTGGTTCAATTGTGTGTCTAGTGACCTTATTTTTATGACATTTCTCGCAATTAGATATGAACTTTTTTACCATTTTTGACATATTCTTCCATATATATTTTTGTTTTAATTTATTAATTGTTCTCTTCACACCGGTGTGTCCTCCCAATAAAGAATTATGGTATTTTTCTATGAGCTCATTTTGTAATCTTTTTGATTCTACCTTCATTGGGGGTTCATATAACAAAATAATTATTCCGGAGTCGTATTTTTTATATATTTCATTATACATTTCTTTGAAAGTCATGACTTCTAAATAAGCAAATATATTGTCTTTTAACGAAAGTGCTAGCTTTTTAAAATTCATCGCTACAAGTTTCTCCAGAACAGTACCTAAGTTTTGTTCCAGATTATCGCTCAGTAGTGTAATTTTAACATCTTTCTCTTCTATTTCAATATTATTTTTAAATTTATTTTGATAGTTAGCGCGCTTGTCAATAATATTGAATTTTAGTCTCCCTAATTTTGTAATTTCGGTTAATGACGTCACTTCCCAAGTCCCCAGTTGATCAGGCTGTTGGCTTGGTATGTTTAGTGACTTTTGATTGCCATTTGGACCGATAATATCGTTTTTTGCCATAGAGCGAGTTGTCACTGCTACAGTTGTTGGTATTAGTGCTTTTAACATATCTGAATCTACTCGAATTCTTGATAAAGCATCTGCATTAGTATGGGCTGAGCCTGGTTTGTACTGTATTTCAAAATCATAATCCTGTAATTCTAAGCGTATTCGCGTCAATTTTGAAGAAGGATTTTTGTGGCTGAATAAACCGACTAAAGTTCTGTGATCTGTTATCACAATGAATTTTCTTCCAAAAAGATAAGGGCGGAAATAAGTGATTCCCCAGTAAATTGCTAAAATTTCTTTTTCTATCACAGGTTTATTTAATTCGTGTTTCGTTAAGGATCTGCTAGCATATGCGATGGGTCTATCATCGCCAATCATGCCTTGGGATAAAACGCAACCTAAAGCGAAATTTGAGGCATCAGTAGTTAGAATAAAAGTTTTTTGAAAATCCGGATACTGTAAAATAGGAGGTTCAATAAGTTTTTGTTTCAAATTTATAAAAGAATTGTTGCAATCAGATGACCAAACAAACGGTTTGTTTTTCTTTAATAACTGGTTCAGTGGGTATGCTATGCTTGCAAATTCTTGGATGAACCTACGGTAATAGTTCATGAATGCAATAAAGCGTCTTACATCATCGGCGTTTTGCGGTGTCGGGTAATTGTTTATGGCTTCGTATTTTCTTGGGTCAGGCAAAATGCCTTTATCAGAGATTAAATGACCTAGATATATTACTTCTTTCTGTAAAAAAATACATTTTAACGGATTAAGTTTTAAATTGTATTTTCGACATCGTTCAAAAACCTTTGTCAAATTATTGTTGTGATGCATTAGGTTGCATCCGAAAACGATGATGTCATCTACATATAAGAAAGCGTCTGCGTCCAGTCCGGCCATAGCTATGCTAATCATTCTGGAAAAACTATTTGTTGAAATATTAAGACCAAAAGGAAGTCTTTTAAAATGATAATGACCTGAGTCAGATGAGAAGGCTGTGAGAGGGCGAGATTTTTTTCTAACTCTATCTGGTGGAATGAACTTGCCAAATCTAAAGTACTGAAATATTTCGCTCTACCTAATTGATCAAGAATATCTTCTATACGGGGCAATGGAAATTTATCTGTTACTATTTTTTTGTTTAGTTGTCTAAAATCTACCACCAATCTCCATTTTTTATTTTCGTCCTCCGATTTCTTTTTTACTATTAACAATGGTGAATTGAACTTATGGAGGGTTCGATAATATCATCGCGTAATAACTGTGAAACTTGATTTTTTATTTCTTCCTTCTGGGAATGGGGCAATCTGTAATTTTTTTATAAAAACTGGATTTTCATCAAGCAATGAAATTTTTTGTTTGTAGAAATTGTTTGCCGGAAGTTTATCACCTTCCAAATAAAATATGTCGTTATAATTCATGCAAATGTCTAGAATAGTTTTGTTAGCCTTATTGTCCTCACCTTGTAATCGTATGTTATTAAGCAGTTTTGCTGATCTGTGCGCAACGTCTTGCGCACTACTTGTGTCAGTAATAACACATAATTCATAATTTGCAATGGGTTCCATATCTACGCTAAAATTATTATCGATAATTACATCTTCACTGGTTGTGTTTACCAAGAAAACATGAGGGATGCCCTTACTAGGTACTAGAGTGTTACTTAAAAATACACCTGGGGTTATTTCTTTATTAAGAATTATACTATCTTCGCTAATGTGTTTATTTATGGCGTGGATTAATTTGGTTCGCGCTGGGATAGTTATTTTGTCGACGAGCGGTAATTTTGTTTTCATGGGGAGTGTTATTTGAGTATGATTCGTATGTATAGTGAATGACCAAGTAAGATAGTCAATAAAACACGTATAATTTATCAAAAAATCTCTACCTATTATGCCATCTGTAAGAATAGGAAAGTTATCGTCTATCAAATGAAATTCTTGTGAGAAAACTTTGTTTCTTACGACTAAATTTGTTGCAGTGAGACCTAAAGTGTAAAGTTTGTGAGGAGTTATACCACCTATTTCGCATTTTTCTCCAGGGAAATATTTTTGTGATTTGTTTACTATGCCAACTTTGCAAAGACTTACATCGGCTCCTGAGTCTATTAAGAAAGATGTGATTTTACCTGTCATTTCACAGTAAATATTCACATAGTTTGAATTATTTGTGGTTATGCAAATTAGTATCGGGTGACCAACTCTCCTACTGTTGCCGACTGATTCAGTGGAAGTTGGCTCAGCTCGTTTCCCGGATTTGAATCGTTCCTTTCAATAAAGCGAATATTTTGATTTCCCCTATACCTGTTGTATCTGAAATTACGATTTCCGCGATAAGAGTGATTGAAATTACCTCTAAAATTACTTCTGCCGCGACCTATGTTACCATTGTACGAACCGCTAGGTACGCTGCTTTGTCCTCTAAACTGGTACTGTCCATGTCCGCGATAATTTCCTCTAAAATTTCCTGAGTACCTATTATTTCTTCCCCTTATGTTATATTGTCGATTTATACGGTAAACCTTATTTTGCGTAGGACTTTGAGAACATTCTGCTTGTTTGGTTTTACTTAGTTCGGATTGAATTGATGCTAAAGTTTTTCGTGGCTTAAATCGATCAGTGAGGTAGGTCTTAAGTTCTGTGAAATTTTTAGGTGTAGTTATAAAAGAATTTTTTGCTTTACCTTTTAGTTTGGTTTTCAAAATAAATTGGAGTAATGAATTTTTGTTAGTTTCGTCCTTAAGGGAATCATGATAATATTTTGCAGTGTCTAAAAAATCAATAACTTTGTCAGCTTCCCCCGAAAATTCTGTTAAGAGTTGAGTTGTTGTTTTAAAATCAAAATCCATTTTACTGACTCTTAAAGGTATGTTGTGACAATTTTCTGAATCTGAACTACTGAAACTATCTAAATTGTCGTCCTGCTGGACTTTGCTTGCTTGTTGACTAATTATTATAATTCATTCTTGCAAAAGCTTATCTAAGATATTAAAATACTTGTTTATAGATTCAATATAACCCTTAGCTTCTACAATATCCTTTTCCTCAACTTTAACTAAATTAAATCTACTTTTAATTTTTATTAACTCGTCTTTGAATGAATCTACCTTGTTTTGTCTTCTTTGCGTAGCTGCTGCTCCTCGCCTGGAAACTGGGTCCTTGCTTAAATTGCGGTGAAAAACTATGATTTCCTCTAGGAGGTGCCGGAATTCAGTTGTGGCCATGCAAAGTAGCTCCCACGTTGCGGACTAGCGGCCTTGCGCCACACTAGAGACCGTTCCCGCGTTGCTGGTTCCCGGTTTTGGGACGGCCAGTTGTTGACTGTTCTCTCTTGTTCTTCTTTTAGACTTGCTCCATACTTCAGTTTCTTCTTTTGATTGATTTTTTCCCATTTCATGTCGTTGTCTGCTCAGTTTTTTGGATTCTTGCTAGTACAGTTGAAAAGGCAGGGTCGCCATGTTGTGGAATCAAACAGGTTGGTTGTCGATGTCACATCTTTATTCTATGAATGCTTCAATTCGTCTCCACATATACAATCATTGTTATAGTTACCTACTTTAGTGTCCTACATTCTAAACTGCTGAATAGCTATATTTATGTTTAAACTAATAAATAAAATAACGATATGGATAATGATAATGATAATTATAAGAAGGCACTACACCACCATTGCAAACTCAAATAAATATAAATCATATATTTTCGAATGTGCTATCACAGACCACTTTCCGATAGGTACAACATTGTACACAGGTAAAGAATCAGAGACAAATATATTTAGGAAAGAAAAACCTACAAAAAAATACATAAATTATAATAAATAAAAAAATGCTAAAAGACGAAAGTTGGAGTACAGTATTCACCACAAGTGACGTGGATCTTATAACTGAACACCTTATATTTCGTCTACAGGAATATATTGAGAAATCCACTATCGAAACTAAAATACAAACTAAAAAAATAATAACAATTTTCATAAACCTTGGAATACAAAGGAAATCAAGGCTCTGATTAACAGGAAGAATAGACTAAGTATATAAAAAATATGTGTAAACTCAAAACAATTTAGTTAAACAAGAATATAATGAACTAAAAAATACTGTTGATAAATTACATACCAAATCAAAAAAGCAATATTCACAAAAAATTATTAATAAGCACAGAGGATCCTCTAAACATCTTTGGGAGCATATAAATAAACTCTGCAATAAATCTCAACCTAAAACATAAATTCAGAAGGTTGCAACTGCAGAAAGGGTTTTAGAGGACAAAGGTGACATTTGCAATGCTTTCAATCATTATTTTGGCAGCTTAGGCAAAGAGTATGCAGAAAAAATTACGGAAGTTAAAAATTTTCAAGAAAACATTCCTGATACTGAAAATACAATATATCTGTTTCCAGCAGATGATAAAGAGGTACTAGAGGCTATTAGACAGCTAAAGAATGGCAAGTCACCTGGGCAAGACAATATGCGCTCTGAAACTTTAAAGAAGGTTTCGAACGAAATTGCTACGCCGCTAAAACACATTGTAAATACTTGTTTTAATACGGGATGCTTTCCAAAATGCTTAAAGTTAGGAGTAAT
Organism: Pseudeuparius sepicola; assembly: GCA_963920635.1. Taxonomy (NCBI): domain Eukaryota; kingdom Metazoa; phylum Arthropoda; class Insecta; order Coleoptera; family Anthribidae; genus Pseudeuparius; species Pseudeuparius sepicola. The sequence continues at coordinate 30,456,739 of OY987305.1, forward strand.
AAAACCGTTATACAAGAAAGGTGATAAACAAAAAATGGAAAATTACAGGCCATTAATTTCGAATGTATCCAAAATTGTAGAGAAAATCATCAAATCTAGAATAAATAGCTTTTTTAAGAAATTCAGCGTTCTGTCGGAGCATCAATACGACTTTCGTGAGGGAAAGTCTACTGAGGATGCAATCATCATCATCATACTTATACGAGGGCCTCGATAAGAAAACACCAACTATATGCATATTCCTTGATCTGTCGAAGGCTTTCGATACAGTATGTCATGTCCAACTGCTAAATATGCTGAAAAAATACGGCATCCGTGGTAACTGCCATGAGTTAATTGAAAGCTATTTGGCGGAAAGAACACAATTTATGAACATTGCAGAGAATAAAAGCGAGATAAGAAAAGTATCATATGGGGTTCCACAAGGTACTGTTTTGGGGCCATTGCTCTTCACGGTTTATTTGGATAGTTTGGTGTCGTTAAATAGTGAGACGCGAAAAATTATTGGTTTTGCTGATGACATTGTTGTCATGTATCGAGATACTTCATGGAATAGGCTGAAATCATATGCAGAAACAGATTTCAAATATCTAACCGACTGGTTGAAACATAACAAATTAACTGTAAGGTTGTTTTAGCCTCCAGATGTTATTTGGGCTTTATTGACTTTTTGCCCGGGCGCCAGGAGTGGTTTTTCTGGTCCAGAGTCTTTTGAGCCAGGGAGTTAGTGCAGGGGGTAAAATCAAACCAGCAATTAGTATAAAAAGTTTCCGTCTATTGAGAAATACAAACTTAATAATAAATGCTATGTACAAAAATAAAATAAAAATTAACTCCTCTTCCCGGCGGTCGGCAGTAACTTTCTGAAAAGATCAGTACGTATTAGTACAAGATATAAGATACTAATAGGGCGGACAAAGCAGGATTAATACACGGGAATCTACGGAAATGGCAACGGCAAGCGTCGGCAAGCTTCTACGTGCTAGGCGGGAAAATGGTTATTATCTAACTATATGTACAGTACAAGCTTAGCGGCCGCACTTGAAAATATATACAAGAAAGCGGTGTAAGATAGTGCCGATGGCAACTACCGATCCTATCTTACTGCCACCATGGACTGTCGGTTTTCTCGGTACGGGTCACAGCTCAAGCGGTTCGGCGGAATCAGGCTTCGAGTAATTGCAGGCACGAAGCAAGGTTCAGCTTTATCGGGTAAGCTTACTCCCAGTATTGGTCTGGCCTACCTAAGGGCACATAGGTTAATAGGTTACTAAGGGTTATAGGCTTTCGACCCACAACGATCCGAGCGGTCGAGGATTTATTGCCGGGGAACTAAGGCCTGCCGGTTAGCTACAGTCCGTGGCGCCATCTATCGGCGGTTCGGGCAAACCAGTCGGGCAAGGCGGGCGATGGGACCGCGAATAATGACGACGGGCGCTACTTTTAAAGGCAGACGGAGGACTAGGGAGAAACGCGGGCTCGGGTTTACCTTGGAAATTATTGTATTAATTAGAGGAGTGCGGTAACTTCGTTACATAACATTAAGTCCCGAAAAAACTGTATACTTACCTTTTACCTCCTACTCAAACAATTTACCAGACGTTGGTTCACTGCACATTGATGAATCCACAACGGTTCCAGAGGCAGTTTCTGTTAGGTATCTTGGAGTGGTAGTAGATAAGCATTTAAGATGGGATTTTATTACCTGAGGTCGTTTCTGGATAAACAGCACCTAAAAATGTTATATTGATACAAACTAATTTTTCGTATGGCATTTTGGGCTGGGGAGGAGTGAGTGACTGCCACACGGAGACTCTCGATTCTCCGATTTAGTCGCATCTCCCATTGAGCCATTCGTGGTTCTGGTCTTGCACGATTTAACTCTTGAGCCGTCCAGATCTTGGATCCCATTGCAGTGATGATTGCCGTTGCGGCACAGTAGATTAACATGTGCATATGTTCTAATGTTGGTGTTACTGAAACATAGTTAGGTAAAATACTGGTGTTCATAATATCGAGCATGATTGCAAGCTTCCTGGAAGAATTCAATCTTGGTAGCGGTGGTCTGCTCAGTGGGTCTGTGCCGTCGTATCGCAATACTGCCCTTCTCAGCTGTGTGTCTAGGCTTTCAAAGTGTTCTTCGTTAACTGATTCCCGATTCTCCGTTGTTCGTCCCGCCATCTCGGCTTCTTGTTGTGATCCAGGCACTTGAATTTCCCGATTCTCAGTTGTTCTCTCTTCCGTTCTGGCTTCTTGTTGTGATCCAGGCACTTGAATGTCCACGTTGTTGTCGTCTATGTCTATGTGTACGCCATGGGTCTCTAGCTCAACTTCCCGTTTGATAGCGTTATGTCGCGTTTCTGGGATTCGGTTATTTCTTAAAATAGTTCGATACTGATCTGAGTGAAAACTCCCTGCAGAACCCGGCATGTAGTTGTTGCCGGTAGCCGATCATCTCTTGTCCTAAGTTTGTCACCCTGTAAAAAATACGCATAATTGATTCATTCATGGACCCAATCCATTTCATGCGTCGTCGTTGTAATCCCGCCTGAGTGACCACTGGCTGAAGTTCCCGCGCAGCACCTTCGGTGGGTGGAACCCTAGTTCTTGTTTGGCTCCCCTGTTGTTGATGTTCATGTTCTTGGGCTGTAGCTGTTTGTGCGACAGGGGCCCGCCTCATCAGCGCCCTGTCACCGACGTCCCGCTCGCTGTCGTGCCCAGCGCCGGCTCCAGACATGCCCTGGCGGTCCCCAGGCAGCGGCCCTATGACAAATCCTCTATAATTCTCCATATCCATTGGTTTCTCCCGTAACGTGGGAGTGACGGTCCTCGGTCGCCTTTTACGACTCGCGGAGCCACGGTAGGAGTATTCTAACCCGCTACCCCCACGGGCCAACTAGGATAACGCGGGATAGTTACACCCGAGGATCTGCCCCTCTCACCGGCCAAACCCCTCCTTGCGTTAACTGGGAAACACGGGATCGTTACACCCGAGGATCCACCCCTCACAGGCTAGACCCATCCCTGTGTAACCGGGAGTCGCGGGATTGTCACGCCCGAGGATCAGCCCCCGTCACCGGCCAGACCCCTCCCTGCGCAACTGGAGATCGCGGGATTGTCACACCCGTAGGTCTGCCCCTTTTACAGGTCAAGCCTCTCCATGCGTAACTGGGAATCGCGGGATCGTCACACCCGTGAATCTGCCTCTCTCACAGGCCAGATCCATCCCTGCGTAACTGGGGAGCGCGGGATCGTCACACCCGTGGATCTGCCCCTCTCACAGGTCAGATCCTCCTGCGTATTATTATTATTATTGTTATTATTACTATTATTATATCGACTTAGCCAAAAGGCATTCGCACTCCCTCTCTGGGGAACATTCACTCAGATCCCGGGTATCCAGAATACCATAAGGATCTGGCTCGGACGAGACCCTTGCCATGTTATCGGGCCTTAGGTGACATTGATGTTGTTGGACGTTAATGCACTCCCCATGAATTTCCTGACGGTTCGGGCTGTCGCAAGTAGTACCGCTTTCTGCATGGACCTGTAAAGATTATCAGTTAGACTCAGCTCTTTGATGTTTCTCAGCAAACTTTTTGGTATGACACCAGTTGTTGACACGATGATTGGAATTGTCTGAACGTTGTCCATTTCCCATTGCCTTCTAATTCGTTCTTCTAAGTCTTTGTACTTCGCGATCTTCTCGACTTGCTTCACACGCAGGTTGTTGTTGTTCGGGATAGCCACATCAATCAGAGTTGTCTTCCTAGAAATTTTATCAACTATTATAAGGTCCGGTCTGTTATGGGCAACTCGTTGATCTGTCAGAACTGTACGATCCCAGTACATCTTGTAGTTGCTGTTCTCAAGAACAGGCTCCGGTGTGTAGCTGTAATATGGGATCCTCTCTGCCTGCACAAGCAGAAGTTTTTCCGCCAGTTCCTGGTGCAAGATCTTGGCAACCGAATCGTGTCGTTCCTTATATTCCGTTGATGCGAACATCTGACATCCTCCTGTTATGTGCTGGATTGTTTCTGAAGTTGGGCACCCGTATCTGCATCTGTCATCCACTACCGATGCATCTCCTACAATGAATTTTAGGTAGTTGCGAGTTGGTATAACCTGATCTTGTATGGCCAGTAGGAAGCCTTCCGTCTCGGGGAACATTCGTCCCGAGGTCAGCCAATAGTTCGACGCTAACTTGTCGACATGTTCCTGGTTAACCTCATTAGGATGCCTCCCGTGCAGCGGCTTCCCCAACCACCTCTGTAGTTTATCGTTGTCGGTTCGGTGGTGATTTTGACGCTCGTGTTCCGTCAGACGTAGCGGTGTTGAGACGTCTGCTCCGCATATAGCCCTATGTAGTGTGGAGCTGTTGGCCTGCCTGTAGAAATAATTACGCAGATTTAATATTTGTTGGTCCAATTGCTTGCTGAGATCTGCCAATCCTCTTCCTCCTAGTTGACGTGGCAGAGTTGTTCTTTCTACGACGCTACGGGGATGATGTTTTTGAGCTTTTGTCAGTAGTGTCCTAACTTTTCTTTGCAGGTTGTTGATGTCCGTGTTGGTCCAATTCACTATTCCGAACGAATAGCTGAGTACAGACCACGCATACGTGTTCAGGGCCTTAAACAAATTCCTGCTGTTAAGATCAGTTCGCACTACTTGTCTTACTCTCTTGATGAATTCATTCGTTAAATCGATCTTCATTGTTCGATGGTCTATCCTTTGAGCTTGTTTCATCCCGAGATACTTGTATGTATCTCCCATGCTCATTGCTTCGATCTCCTGGCCATCCTGCGGCACTTGTCCAGTCCAAACTGCATTCCGATGTCCCTGGAGAACTATACAATTTTAAGCATTTGCGTTAGTTGGTTTTTGGTAGCGGCGATCAGTTTTAAATCATCCATATATAATAGGTGATTCAACTTGATCGCTTCTGCGTTGTTGCTTTTGATAGCTAAGCCATGTTTTGTAGAGTTCAACCGATGTGATAGAGGGTTCATCGCCATGCAGAACCACAGTGGACTGAGTGAATCTCCTTGGAAAATCCCTCTTCGGATGTTGATTGTGTCGGTCTCGATGTTGCTGCTTGCGGTTCTGAGTTGTATCTTAGTGCGCCAGGTTGTCATAACGTGTTCTAAAAAGGAAACTGTATGATGATCTATTTTATACAGCTTTAAGATACCTGTTAGCCAGTCGTGAGGTACGGAATCAAATGCTTTTTTGTAGTCCACATAAGCCATGTAGAGGCTTCGCTGCCTGGAATGAGCCTGGTTGCAGATGACAGAGTCCATGATGAGTTGCTCTTTGCATCCCATTGCACCCTTCGCGCAGCCCTTCTGCTGCATTGCCATGATGTTGTTCCGCTCGCAGTGAGCATATATTCGCTGCGTAAGGCAAGATGTGATTATCTTGTACAGCGTAGGCAAGCAGGTTATTGGGCGGTACTTGGCAGGGTTATCCGTATTCCGCTGGTCTTTTGGTAACAAGTAGGTGGCACCCTGTGTAAGAAACAATGGCATTTTCAGAGGATCGAGCAAGACTTCATTAATTAAGGTAGTTATTTGTTCATGCGTGCACCACAACTTCTTAATCCAATAATTTTGGAGATGATCTGGACCTGGTGCCTTCCAGTTGTGAGAATTCTTGATGACATTGGAGACCTCATCGGTTGTGAGTTGCTGTTGCTGTTATTATTATCTCGACTTAGCCAAAAGGCATTCGCACTCCCTCTACGGGGAACATTCACTCAGATCCCGGCCATCCCGGATACCAAAAGGATCTGGCTCGGACGAGACCCTTGCCATGTAATCGGGCCTTAGGTGACATTGATGTTGTTGGACGATCCTGCATTCCCCATGAATTTCCTGACGGTTCGGGCTGTCGCAAGTAGTACCGCTTTCTGCATGGACCTGTAAAGATTATCAGTTAGATTCAGCTCCTTGATGTTTCTCAGCAAACTTTTTGGTATAACACCAGTTGTTGACATGATGATTGGAATCGTCTGGACGTTCTCCATTTCCCATTGCCTTCTAATTCGTTCTTCTAAGTCTCTGTACTTCGCGATCTTCTCGACTTGCTTCACACGCAGGTTGTTGTTGTTCGGGATGGCCACATCAATCAGAGTTGTCTTCCTAGAAATTTTATCAACTATTATAAGGTCCGGTCTGTTATGGGCAACTCGTTGATTAGTCAGAACTGTACGATCCCAGTACATCTTGTAGTTTCTGTTCTCAAGAACAGGCTCAGGTGTGTAGTTGTAATATGGGACCCTCTCTGTCTGCACAAGCAGCAGCTTTTCCGCCAGTTCCTGGTGCAAGATCTTGGCAACCGAATCGTGTCGTTCCTTATATTCCGTTGATGCAAACATCTGACATCCTCCTGTTATGTGCTGGATTGTTTCTGAAGTTGGGCACCCGTATCTGCATCTGTCATCCACTACCGATGCATCTCCTACAATGAATTTTAGGTAGTTGCGAGTTGGTATAACCTGATCTTGTATGGCCAGTAAGAAGCCTTCTGTCTCTGGGAACATTCGTCCCGAGGTCAGCCAATAGTACGACGCTAACTTGTCGACATGTTCCTGGTTAACCTCATTAGGATGCCTCCCGTGCAGCGGCTTCTCTAACCACCTCTGTAGTTTATCGTTGTCGGTTCGGTGGTGATTGTGATGCTCGTGTTCCGTCAGACGTAGCGGTGTTGAGACGTCTGCTCCGCATATAGCTTTATGTAATGTGGAGCTGTTGGCCTGTCTGTGGAAATAATTACGCAGATTTAGTATTTGTTGGTCCAATTGCTTGCTGAGGTCTGCCAATCCTCTTCCTCCTTGTTGACGTGGCACTATTGTTCTTTCTACGGCGCTACGGGGATGATGTTTATGAGCTTTGGTCAGTAGTGTCCTAACTTTTCGTTGCAAGTTGTTGATGTCCGTGTTGGTCCAATTCACTATTCCGAAGGAATAGCTTAGTACAGAGCACGCATACGTGTTTAGGGCCTTAAACAAATTCCTGCTGTTAAGATCAGTTCGCACTACTTGTCTTACTCTCTTGATGAATTCATTAGTTAAATCGGTCTTCATTGTTCGATGATCTATCCTTTGAGCTTGCTTCATCCCGAGGTACTTGTATGTATCTCCCACGCTCATTGCTTCGATCTCCTGTCCGTCCTGCATCTCGTGTGCGCCTTGTTCGAGCTTTCCCCGGACGATATTAAGGGTGCGGCACTTGTCCAGTCCAAACTGCATTCCGATGTCCCTGGAGAACTCCTCTACAATTTTAAGCATTTGCGTTAGTTGGTTCTTGGTTGCGGCCATCAGTTTTAAATCATCCATATATAACAGGTGATTCAACCTGAACGCTTCTGATCTGTTGCTTTTGATAGCGAAGCCATATTTCGTAGAGTTCAACCGGTGTGATAGAGGGTTCATCGCCATGCAGAACCACAGTGGACTGAGTGAATCTCCTTGGAAAATCCCTCTTCGGATGTTGATTGTGTCGGTCTCGATGTTACTGCTTGCGGTTCTGAGTTGTATCTTAGTGCGCCAGGTTGTCATAACGTGTTCTAAAAAGGAAACTGTATGATGATCTATTTTGTACAGCTTTAAGATACCTGTGAGCCAGTCGTGAGGTACGGAATCAAATGCTTTTTTGTAGTCCACATAAGCCACGTAGAGGTTTCGTTGCCTGGAATGAGCCTGGTTGCAGATGACAGAGTCTATGATGAGTTGCTCTTTGCCATGATGTTGTTCCGCTCACAGTGAGCATATATTCGCTGCGTAAGGCAAGATGTGATTATCTTGTACAGCGTAGGCAAGCAGGTTATTGGGCGGTACTTGGCAGGATTATCCGTATTCCGCTGGTCTTTTGGTAACAAGTAGGTTGCACCCTGTGTAAGAAACAATGGCATTTTCAGAGGATCGAGCAAGACCTCATTAATTAAGGCAGTTATTTGTTCATGCGTGCACCACAACTTCTCAATCCAGTAATTTTGGAGATGATCTGGACGTGGTGCCTTCCAGTTGTGGAAATTCTTTATGACATTGGAGACCTCATCGGTTGTGAATTGCTCATGTTGCATCTGGCTATAGTTCCGGCCCATCTCGCGTTCTTCACTGATCCAGCTTGCACTGACATTGTATGGACCTGGTGTGGCAAGTTGATTTCTCCAGAAACCGTCGACCTGTTCTCTGGTAGGGTAAGTCGCATTTGTGGCATCGGCGCTAGAATTCAAAGTACGGTAGAAAACTTTTTCTGATCGTTCAAAAAGTTTGTTGTCTCGTTTCCTGTTGTTACTGGCCTTGTATCTCCTCAGACGCCCTGCGAAAACAGAAAGTTTTTGTTTTAATGTATCAAGACATTGTTGAGCAGTGATGTTCGCGGGGTCACGCTGAGAATGCATTTGGGTGCGGCTCATTATTGCCTGCACCGCCCTCTGGATCTTTCTAGTTCTAACTCCTCTGATATATTCCGTGACTTGTCCTATGTCTTTACGGAGACTCTCGATCTTCCGGTTTAGTCGCATCTCCCATTGAGCCATTCGTGGTTCTGGTCTTGCACGATTTAACTCTTGAGCCGTCCGGATCTTGGCTCCCATTGCAGTGATGATGGCCGTTGCGGCACAGTAGATTAACATGTGCATATGTTCTAATGTTGGTGTTACTGAAACATAGTTGGGTAAAATTCTGGTGTTCATAATATCGAGCATGATTGCAAGCTTCCTGGAAGAGTTCAATCTTGGTAGCGGTGGTCTGCTCAGTGGGTCTGTGCCTTCGTATCGCAATACCGCCCTTTTCAGCTGTGTGTCAAGGCTTTCAAAGTGTTCTCCGTTAACTGATTCCCGATTCTCAGTTGTTCGTCCCGTCGTCTCGGCTTGTTGCTGTGGTCCAGGCACTTGAATTTCCCGATTCTCAGTTGTTCGCTCTGCCGTTCCGGCTTCTTGTTGTGGTCCAGGCAGTTGAATTTCCCCATTGTTGTTGTCTATGTCTATGTGTTCGCCATGGATCTCTAGCTCAACTTCCCGTTTTATAGCGTTAAGTCGCGTTTCTGGAATTCGGTTATTTCTTAGAATAATTCGATACTGATCTGACACTCTTTGTTCAGACACTTGCATGTGTGGAAACTCCCTGCAGAACTCGGCATGCAGTTGTTGTCGGTAGCCGATCATCTCTTGTCCTAAGTTTGTCACCCTGTAAAAAATACGCATTATCGATTCATTCATGGACCCAGTCCATTTCATGCGTCGTCGTTGTAATCCCGCCTGAGTGAACGCTGGCTGAAGTTCCCGCGCAGCACCTTCGGTGGGTGGAACCCTAGTTCTCGTTTGGCTCCCATGTTGTAGATGTTCGTGTTGTTGGGCTGTAGCTGTTTGTGCAACAGGGGCCCGCCTCATCAGCGCCCTGTCACCGACGTCCCGCTCGCTGTCATGCCCAGCGCCGGCTCCAGACATGCCCTGGCGATCCCCAGGCAGCGGCCCTATGACAATACTCCTATTAATCTCCATTCCATGGGTTTCTCCCGTAACGTGGGAGTGACGGCCCTCGGTCGCCTTTTACGACTCGCGGAGCCACGATAGGAGTATTCTAACCCGCTACCCATACGGGTCAACTAGGATAACGCGGGATCGTTACTCCCGAGGATCTGCCCCTGTCACCGGCCAAACCCCTCCTTGCGTTAACTGGGAAACACGGGATCGTTACACCCGAGGATCTGACCCTCTCACAGGCTAGACCCATCCCTGTGTAACTGGGAGTCGCGGGATTGTCACACCCGAGGATCAGCCTCCGTCACCGGCTAGACCCCTCCCTGCGCAACTGGATATCGCGGGATTGTCACACCCGTAGGTCTGCCCCTGTCACAGGCCAAACCTCTCCATGCGTAACTGGGAATCGCGGGATCGTTACACCCGTGAATCTGCCCCTCTCACAGGCCAGACCCATCCCTGCGTAAGGGATGGGTCTGGTCTGGGATATTATTATTATTATTATTATCTCGACCTTGCCAAAAGGCATTCGCACTCCCTCTACGGGGAACATTCACTCAGATCCCGGGTATCCCGGATACCAAAAGGATCTGGCTCGGACGAGACCCTTGCCATGTTATCGGGCCTTAGGTGACATTGATGTTGTTGGATGATCCTGCATTCCCCATGAATTTCCTGACGGTTCGGGCTGTCGCAAGTAGTACCGCTTTCTGCATGGACCTGTAAAGACTATCAGTTAGACCCAGCTCCTTGATGTTTCTCAGCAAACTTTTTGGTATAACACCAGTTGTTGACATGATGATTGGAATCGTCTGGACGTTCTCCATTTCCCATTGCCTTCTAATTCGTTCTTCTAAATCTCTGTACTTCGCGATCTTCTCGACTTGCTTCACACGCAGGTTGTTGTTGTTCGGGATGGCCACATCAATCAGAGTTGTCTGCCTAGAAATTTTATCAACTATTATAAGGTCCGGTCTGTTATGAGCAACTCGTTGATCTGTCAGAACTGTACGATCCCAGTACATCTTGTAGTTGCTGTTCTCAAGAACAGGCTCAGGTGTGTAGTTGTAATATGGGACCCTCTCTGCCTGCACAAGCAGCAGCTTTTCCGCCAGTTCCTGGTGCAAGATCTTGGCAACCGAATCGTGTCGTTCCTTATATTCCGTTGATGCGAACATCTGACATCCTCCTGTTATGTGCTGGATTGTTTCTGAAGTTGGGCACCCGTATCTGCATCTGTCATCCACTACCGATGCATCTCCTACAATGAATTTTAGGTAGTTGCGAGTTGGTATAACCTGATCTTGTATGGCCAGTAGGAAGCCTTCCGTCTCGGGGAACATTCGTCCCGAGGTCAGCCAATTTCGACGCTAACTTGTCGACATGTTCCTGGTTAACCTCATTAGGATGCCTCCCGTGCAGCGGCTTCCCCAACCACCTCTGTAGTTTATCGTTGTCGGTTCGGTGGTGATTTTGACGCTCGTGTTCCGTCAGACGTAGCGGTGTTGAGACGTCTGCTCCGCATATAGCCCTATATAGGGTGGAGCTGTTGGCCTGCCTGTAGAAATAATTACGCAGATTTAATATTTGTTGGTCCAATTGCTTGCTGAGATCTGCCAATCCTCTTCCTCCTAGTTGACGTGGCAGAGTTGTTCTTTCTACGGCGCTACGGGGATGATGTTTATGAGCTTTTGTCAGTAGTGTCCTAACTTTTCGTTGCAGGTTGTTGATGTCCGTGTTGGTCCAATTCACTATTCCGAACGAATAGCTGAGTACAGAGCACGCATACGTGTTCAGGGCCTTAAACAAATTCCTGCTGTTAAGATCAGTTCGCACTACTTGTCTTACTCTCTTGATGAATTCATTCGTTAAATCAGTCTTCATTGTTCGATGGTCTATCCTTTGAGCTTGTTTCATCCCGAGATACTTGTATGTATCTCCCTTGCTCATTGCTTCGATCTCCTGGCCGTCCTGCATCTCGTGTGCGCTTTGTTCGAGCTTTCCCCGGATGATATTAAGGGTGCGGCACTTGTCCGGTCCAAACAGCATTCCGATGTCCCTGGAGAACTCCTCTACAATTTTAAGCATTTGCGTTAGTTGGTTTTTGGTTGCTGCGATCAGTTTTAAATCATCCATATATAATAGCTGATTCAACTTGATCGCTTCTGCGTTGTTGCTTTTGATAGCGAAGCCATATTTTGTAGAGTTCAACCGATGTGATAGAGGGTTCATCGCTATGCAGAACCACAGTGGACTGAGTGAATCTCCTTGGAAAATCCCTCTTCGGATGTTGATTGTGTCGGTCTCGATGTTACTGTCTGCGGTTCTGAGTTGTATCTTAGTGCGCCAGGTTGTCATAACGTGTTCTAAAAAGGAAACTGTATGATGATCTATTTTATACAGCTTTAAGATACCTGTGAGCCAGTCGTGAGGTACGGAATCAAATGCTTTTTTGTAGTCCACATAAGCCATGTGGAGGTTTCGTTGCTTGGAATGAGCCTGGTTGCAGATGACAGAGTCTATGATGAGTTGCTCTTTGCATCCCATTGCGCCCTTCGAGCAGCCCTTCTGCTGCATTGCAATGATGTTGTTCCGCTCGCAGTGAGCATATATTCGCTGCGTAAGGCAAGATGTGATTATCTTGTACAGCGTAGGCAAGCAGGTTATTGGGCGGTACTTGGCAGGGTTATCCGTATTCCGCTGGTCTTTTGGTAACAGGTAGGTTGCACCCTGTGTAAGAAACAATGGCATTTTCAGAGGATCGAGCAAGACTTCATTAATTAAGGTAGTTATCTGTTCATGCGTGCACCACAACTTCTTAATCCAATAATTTTGGAGATGATCTGGACCTGGTGCCTTCCAGTTTTGGGAATTCTTGATGACATCGGAGACCTCAGCGGTTGTGAATTGCTCGTGTTGCATCTGGCTATAGTTCCGGCCCATCTCGCGTTCTTCGCTGATCCAGCTTGCACTGACATTGTATGGACCTAGTGTGGCAAGTTGATTTCTCCAGAAACCGTCGACCTGTTCTCTGCTAGGGTAACTCGCATTTGTCGCATCGGCGCTAGAATTAAAAGCACGGTAGAAACCCTTTTCTGATCGTTCAAAGAGTTTGTTGTCTCGTTTCCTGTTGTTACTAGCCTTGTATCTCCTCAGACGCCCTGCGAAAACAGAAAGTTTTTGTTTTAATGTGTCAAGACATTGTTGAGCAGTGATGTTCGCGGGGTCATGCCGAGAATGCATTTGGGTGCGGCTCATTATTGCCTGCACCGCCCTCTGGATCCTTCTAGTTCTTACTCCTCTGATATATTCCGTCACTTGTCCTATGTCTTTACGGAGACTCTCGATCTTCCGATTTAGTCGCATTTCCCATTGAGCCATTCGTGGTTCTGGTCTTGCACGATTCAACTCTTGGACCGTTCGGATCTTGGCACCCATTACAGTGGTGACTGCCGTTGCGGCACAGTAGATTAACATGTGCATACGTTCTAATGTTGGTGTCACTGAAACATAGCTTGGTAAAATTCGTGTGTTCATAAGATCTAGCACGATCGCAAGTTTCCTGGAAGAATTTAATCTTGGTAGCGGTGGCCTGCTCAGTGGGTCTGTGCCTTCGTATCGCACTACTGCCTGTCTCATATGTGTGTTTAAGCCTTCACAATGTTCTTCGTTAACCGATTCCAGACTCTCGGTTGTTGGTTCTACCGTTTCGGCTTCTAGTTGTTGTCCAGGCGCTTGAAGTTCCCCATTGTTGTTGTTGTCATCTATGTCTATGTGTTCGCCGTGGATCTCTAGCTCAACTTCCCGTTTGATAGCGTTAAGTCGCGTTTCTGGAATTCGGTTATTTCTTAGAATAGTTCGATACTGATCTGACACTCTTTGTTCAGACACTTGCATGTGTGGAAACTCCCTGCAGAACTCGGCATGCAGTTGTTGTCGGTAGCCTGTCATCTCTTGTCCTAAGTTTGTCACCCTGTAAAAAATACGCATAATCGATTCATTCATGGACACAGTCCATTTCATGCGTCGTCGTGGTAATCCCGCCTCTGTGAACGCTGGCTGAAGTTCCCGCGCAGCACCTTCGGTGGGTGGAACCCTAGTTCTCGTTTGGCTCCCATGTTGTAGATGTTCGTGTTGTTGATGGGATTATTATTATTATTATTATTATTATTAAACAAACATTATGTCGCACTTCTTCAGTATTTTTCCAAAGGTTGTGAGGTTTCTAAAATTATTTAAAACTGTATTTTTAAATTTTACTAAAATTCTACTCATATTCGAGTTATGTACATTTTTCCGGAGGTCGATTAAAAATTTCAGCAACTTGTTGATATGTCATTTTCTCCACATATTAAAAGAATTTCAATTTTGTCTTTTACAATGTACAGTCAATATTTCTACCTTTCTCCGTTTCAAGGGTATTAAACTGTCAAATAAAAACAATTGCTTCAATCCTCTCCATGGCCTACTCGTCAATATCAATGTGAAATTAAACTTAAAGTAATAATTATTTGTTCCATAAAAATGACAAAAATTTTGCTTAGATACGTAAAATAGTAACTAGATATTTTAATTTATTAATATTTTGGCATCAATTTAGAACTGGAAAACCTAATGCAACTAAATTTATACCCTAAATGCTAGACGATACATCAACTTTGCAGCAAACATAACAGAATTTTAAAGCGTTAATATCATTTTCTTTTGAAAAATACCTATTGTCATCGGTAATTAATAATAGAAAGTTAATAGAATGAGAAAGCTAGTGATATAAAATAGTTTTTAAGAAGTTAGAAGTTTTTAAAATTTTCAGAAATTTCATAATTAAAAATTGGCAAAAAACTAAATTTTATTAGAGCATTCAAATTTGGTACGCTTACATAAAATTGAAAAAGAAACAACTTTTTCAAGTAAAACTTTTTGATATTTTAACAAATAAACCCAGTTTTGGCGATATATTTTTTGAATGTCATTTGTGACAGATAACGAAAGTCACATAACCACGTTTGAATGGGTCATTTTTCATCTTTTTTCAAGCAAAAGGTAACCTCAAAATTAAATTTCAAAATAAAACATTAATTAAAAATTCCCCCTTATGGTGCGAACTTTTTGGAGGACACTGTATACTTAATGTAGAACGACATTTTATTCAAATAAAATCTCTGTATCTACAGACAGATTCAGACAGGTATGTGGTACATATTTATTTCTGTACCACATTCTCCCACCAAATTTGAGTTCTTTGCCCGTCTCGTTTTCATTTTTGTGTCCGTCCTTATATTTGCACTCACCGTATGTTGTTTAATGATTGGGTGTGAATGATTAATTAATTTATAGCTAATTTTAGTAGGGCTGAATTGATGTAAAATCTTTGAAAGTGATAATAAGGCTTACGAATTTTCGAAATAGGAAGGTTAGAAATCAGCGAAACCCAATAATACACAAAAGGTACTTACTAGCTTACTAATCGTGATAGCGTTGACGTCCTGCTGTCTGTTGTCCTGTGAAGCCGCGCGCTTGGGGGCTTAGGATCGGTTACGTGATGCACATGAAAATAACACTCTGGTTTTCCCACTTCGGTTTCCTTCCTTTGTTCGCCAGGCCATCTTCATTATTCAGATAAACTTCCCGCTTCCTCGTTTACGATTGTCGATAATTCGGACATCCATATTTGCATAAATAGTACCCAGGAACCCCTATGTAAAATTAAATTAAGCTGATTTCTGAAGAAAGGTGAAATTAAGGGATTTCCAGCCTACTATACCGCTAGAATGAGTATCTACTATACTATAGCTACAAGAAACTTAAAATTATAAATTCATTTTACTTAACGGGATCTAAACACCGTATGTCCTTATTTTTTAATTCTGTTCAAAACTAAAAACTGACCATCTCTCCTTTAACTGTTAACAGTATGCTTAATTAAAATAATCTACTGTCCCAGATTCGCCCATAGTTTAACCTTCCTATTTTTGTCCTCACAGGTTCTCGGGCTACAGACCGCCTAGCAACTATAATCTGGTTTCACCCTGGCAACTTCACAACAGGCACGCCCGCAATTTGGAATCCCCACACTTTGGTCTACCGACAACGAGTGATCGTGATTACTGCTGCCTATCGTCTCAACATAATGGGTTTTCTTACCACCATGGACGGAGAGGCACCGGGTAACTTCGGCCTTATGGATCAACGAGCGGCAATGAAATGGGTGAAGAATAACATTCACCTCTTCGGGGGAAATCCAGATAATATCTCCATCATGGGTTATGGTACTGGTGCAACTAGCGTAGGTCTTCACATGATAAATTCGGAATCTAGAGAGTTATTTCACAAAGCGATAGCAATGAGTGGAGATCTTTTTTCTTCAAATGCCGTAAAATATCCAGAGGAAGACAAAGAACTCTTAGACAAGCTAGCAAAAGATTTTTTGTGCAATAGAAAACCCACCTCTCAACTAATATCTTGCTTGAGAAATGCAGATCCGCTTGATTTAGTTAGGCAAACTTCTAATGTTAACTGGAGGCCACTTATAGACGCGGGGCTAAGCAACAGTAGCTTAGCGTTTCTTCCAGAACCTCCAAAAAACTATTATGACTCCGAAAATTTTGCAAAAGTCCCACTCTTGACAGGATATACGAGCATGGAAAGAGTTTTGGAAATAGAGGGAATAGTTAATGCATCTTCCAATGTCTCGGAAAGCTATCCCGAAACTCTCCTTCAACAGGCCCTTACGGATTTAATTAGCGAGGATATACCTCAAATCAACAACACATATTCTTCCTGCAAGTACAGCTACGACCATATTCTAGATTCTGTTATGTTTTTTTACGAACCAACAATTCCTATAAAAGGCATCGAAATGTTAAGATCCACTATTGTCAACTTTGTTACAGATAAGACTTACGCTTCTTCTGCGTTTCTACACGCTACATATGCTAGTCAATCTCAAGATACTTTCGTTTATAGATTCGATATGAAACCTAGCACAGCTGCTGCAATTATAAACATACCAAATTGGGTAACCGTGCCTCACCTTTTTGACTTAACATATGTTTGGGGCGTACCCTACTGGAAAACCGATATAGAATGGGATTACAGAGATAAAACTATATCTGACACAGTTATGTCTTTTTGGGCAAATTTTGCAAAGTATGGAAATCCCACCCAAAACAGCATTTATCCTGTAAAATGGAACGCCTTTACAAAAGATAATCCACACATTTTGATAATAGACAATGCGTTCAATATGGCCAATGAAAGTACCGTCAATTATAAAGCATTTGAATTCTGGAATGATTTCTTTCCTAAGGTTCTAGATATTAGTACAATGTGTTGCGTTGGAGACGACAGCACCAAGATTTTTACACATAGATTTTCACTCATATTTCTCGCCTGTGGATTTTTCATACAGATATTCTTGTACGGGTTTAAGTAGTTTTATAACTTATTTATATCAAGCCTCCAGATGTGTTAATACTAAATATAAGCAATTCAGTCTCGAGATATTTTCTTATTTAATATACCCGAAACATTGAAATTATTTTATCTAAAAAATATACAGGGTGAGATGATCAGTATGGGGATCTCGGAAACTAGAGGAGATAGAAGGAAGGTTAAGTGGGAAACGAATTGCAGTTTTGTAGGCCCAATTTAACGCGCCTTGTGGATTTTTGAAAAAGTTATGGCTTTCCTGATATTTTAAGAGAAACGAAATTTTGTACATTTAATCTTATCCATCTAGCTTCGTTGTTTCTGATTTTAGATAAAAAGTGTAAATACAAAAGGCTAAGGGAATTGTGTCCCCAATGCGGTTATCATATCCTACTTTCCGTGACAACTGCCATTTTCGAGATAAATGACACAAACTTGTTTTTTTTTTAAATAGAAATCATAGTTGTTTCCGTTATTTTTCAGAATAACCATATCGAGTATTGTAGCGTTGGAAAGCTCTATAAATGCCTGATTTTTCGAGACCATGGCCAACTATGGTTTCCATTTAAAAAACAAAAGTTTGTGTCATATCTCGAAAATGGCAGCTGTTACGGAAAGTAGGACATGACAACCGTATTGGGGACACACTTCCCTCCAACTTTTGTATTTACACTTTTTATCTAAAATTAGAAACAACGATTAGAATAAATCGCCAAAATTTCGTTTTTTCAAAATATCTAGTATGACATGACTTTTTTCAAAAATCCACAAGGCGAATTAAATTGGGCCCACAAACCTGCAATTCTTTCCTCACTTAACCTTACTTTTATCTCGGCTAGTTTCCGAGATCCCTATACTAATCATCAAAATAACCTCACCCTGTATTAGTTACGTGTAGGGAATCTAACCCAGCAATCCCTACTAAATCACTCATAAGAGGATTGTTTGCAATTTGATAGATGGCCTGAAAGACTCTTGAAAAGTATGTCATTTTCGCGTTGACATTGGTAGATAAGCTGTAACAGTTCTAGCACATTTTACCTAAGTAAATCTCCCTAAGCCAAGCACTTTTGGTCCCGTCCCTTCCCCCTCTCCAGAAAATCAGAGTCATAGTGCATGGGGGCTTTACCCTCTCCACCACCAATTTTGGTCATGCCCCCTTCCCCCTCTCCAGCCAAAGCGGAGCATTGGAACAAACCTATACTTTTATTTTGATCAGAGCATAGACCCGAAAAGGTGTTCGAAGAAGTCCAGTGGAGATGAGTCCCAAGCCACATAATTTTCTCAAGCTAGACTAGTGGATCACATATCAGGTTCCGATGCAGTCATCTTTTCTAGACGATTCTAGGAAAAGTGCTGATCTTCCGCTGATTCAGAATTTCTCAGCAAGGACAGCTGGCGCTAAACACTTATCAAAAAAGGCCCTCTGATAAGTGAAAATAGAACCTTAAATCAAATATTTGAGCAACATCTCTATAGTTACGCGTGTTTTCACTGGTTAATCTAATAATTTCTACCTTTTCCGCTACATTTAACTTTTAATCGTACATTTTCTTTGGAGTTTAATGCCAAACTTGTCACTGTCACTACGTAACCTTTTTCGTGTTGTTTTTCATGGCAACCTTGATGTTTCCAATTATTTTGCCATACTCCCCGCTATAATTTTTGTTAAAAACGATCTTAGATCGATTAAATATTGACACTTTCAGCACTTTTTCATTTGTTTTGATCATGTTTCAAGGCACACTTGACATCTGATGTGATACAACTGCTTATCTTGGGCGGCAGTTTGTCCATGCACAGCAACAAAGGAATTGTAATATTACATAATTTAGCGTTAGTTATCTAGACAGAAATTCATGCATCATCAAGAAAACTGTAGAAGCTCCAGAACCGTCTCGTCTCCTGCAAACTCAGCAATCCGAAAACTTATATATTTGTTGTATCACAAAGCGCGTTTAGATTAAGACCGATCTTTGTCAAAAGCTTTTCGAATAAAGTTTTTTAAAAGCCTACTGCTGTGGCCAATCATTTAATTGGCGCAGTCGGTAGGACGAATCGCGGAAAATCGCAGAAGTTTGCGATTCGGGCAAGCCTTGCAGTCGCCGAAACTCGCGTTTTTCTTTCGGGTTCCGATTAAGCGGTTCGTACTGCAACATCGTCTCCACTGTTAGACGACTACTTGGGCCAAGCAGCAACTGGGCTTCAACCAGGAGGGCAAGGACTGAGGTTCCGAAGAAGAAAAGGGCTAGCTACCGACGGTAAGAGCCATTTCCCTTCGTTGAATTATCCTATACTCTCTGCTGGGGCAAAGACTTAATCTCACTAGGTTAAGGATTCAAATTCAAATTCGAAAAACAATTTTTCACATTTTCAAATTTTCAAATTTTGATTTTCATTTAGCAAAGCTTAATTTTAAGTAGCAAAAATTAATTTTTATGAGTAATTCAGAAAGTGAAGAGGAGAAAGAAAACGTAGGAAGGTTAGGTATCGATCACGATACAGATTTAGCAATTTTAGTTGATTTGTTTGGGCAAGTAAATCTTTCTACAATGAATAACCAACAACAAAATCAAAATCAAAATGTTAATTATCAATTACTACGCATGTATATTGAAAATATACCTCAATTTCTGGTGATGTACATACTCTCGAAATTTTTATTGACAGTTGTAATTATCTTGTACAAACTTATACAAACCGAGCGATTCCTAACGATCCAATAAACAAATTTTTAATTCGTGCAATAATCGAAAAACTCGCTGGTAGGGCACTAACATTAATAGGGACAAGAACAGAACTTCAGACATGGGATGAAATTCGCAATGCTCGTTCAAGATTTGATAGTTTTACGACCGTTAAAAAATGAATCCCCTGCAAATTTCGGATCTAGGATCCAAGATGCACATAGCTTAATTATCTCCAAATTAAATTCTCTGCTCGTTCAAGATTTGATAGTTTTACGACCGTTAAAAAATGAATCCCCTGCAAATTTCGGATCTAGGATCCAAGATGCACATAGCTTAATTATCTCCAAATTAAATTCTAGTGACTTAGCACCAAATATGAAACAGTTACAATTGAATAATTATAAACAACTAGCTTTAAAGACGTTTATAAGAGGTCTCACCGGCAGACTACAAGACATCGTGCGTATTAAAGACCCTGATAGTCTCGAAAATGCTATCGCGTTAGTAATCGAAGAACAAAATTTTCTCTACGCTCAAAATCGCCTTTTCTCCTCAATTCAACCTCAAAATAATATCCAAAAAATTCAAAGACCAATTCAGACGCAAAACTATCCCCAAAATATCCCAAAACCTATTTTTTTTCAATCCTCCAATACAATTCCCAAATACCCCAAGG
Source organism: Pseudeuparius sepicola (assembly GCA_963920635.1). NCBI lineage: Eukaryota > Metazoa > Arthropoda > Insecta > Coleoptera > Anthribidae > Pseudeuparius > Pseudeuparius sepicola. The sequence continues at coordinate 30,477,019 of OY987305.1, forward strand.
ACAAACGTTTTCCAAAACCAACAAATGTCAAAAATATTACCACAACATGTCCAACCCCAAAGATTTCCACAAAATAACCAATTTCCCAGAGGTCCTATAAACATGCCTCAACCAAGACAAGTACAACAAAAATACTTTACAAACCAACAAGTTTTTGGTTCAAAGCAACCGCAAACTAACGTATTTAAATCAACCAGACGAACAACTAATGACAAACCAACCCCTATGTCAGTAAACGTACCAATACCGAGTTTACGCCAACAAGTACCACAACGTGTACCGAACTACTTCCAAAGTTCAGGTCCCAGAAACTTTATATCGGAAGAACTATACAATATAGAAGACGACAACCCGATTTACGACCCCCAAAATTTATTTGTCGACGAAGAAAATTCATATTATTATATCCCTGAAGAATATAACCAAAATTCGAATCAAAATCTTTTTGAAAATGACTATTCGAACCTCTATAATACGGAATATGAAAGTTATTCTAGTTTACCGGAAAATTCAGAACATCTAGAGGAAATAAAAAATGAAAATTCAAATGAAAATTTTCAGGAAACCAGTATCGTAGACAAAAGAAAATGACAATAATTGATCTTAATAACATTCATACTAATATCTTACCCTATATTGAGACTTATAACCCGAAATTTAAATTCTTAATCGATACGGGAGCTTCAAAATCAATAATAATAATCTTAGAAATAGAAAGTAAATTTAATAACATAATATTTAAGAAAAATATAAATAAACGCGGACTTTTTAATGCTATAGGAACGGTAAATAAATGGTTTACTGGATCGCTTGATGCAAATGACGGTATTAGATACGATAACGCTATAAGAATACTTGAGAAAAATCAACAGAAAATTGTATCGGAAGTAAACACACAAATTTCCTTATTCAAAAAATTAATTGATCACTATGGAACTTCAATCGAAACCATAATTGATAATCAACGAAAAATTTCTGAATATCTAGAACGTTACCATGAACTAATAAAAAGAGAAACTGATATATTCTATAAATATACTGTGTATCTAAGCATACTTAATCAAATTTTTATCAACGCTAATGAAATAATTAATTTCCTAGACAATTTAGAAAATGCTATAACATTTTCACGTTTACATACCATTCACCCTGATATATTAAATATCGATGATTTACAAGAGTTATTAATGGATTTAAAAACACATTATTCGGAAAACGAAATTATTAATATATACTTCTATGATTGGTATTCTGTAATTAAGACAAGTAGCTATATTTCAAAAAATCAAATTGTTTTTGCCCTAGACGTCCCTTTAGTCCATCCCGACAATTTTGACTATTATCATTTATATCCTTTACCTTCTTCCAAAAATACCATAATTATTCCTTCCAAACCTTACATGGCTCTTGGCACTACTAGCTACCAATATATGAAAAATTCCTGCGAAGATATAAATGGAACTTATATTTGTCTACAAGAACGACTACAAACAACTCCAAAAGAAGACTGCATAGCCTCACTAATTTCTGGCGAAGAACCAAGTTGTAACGTTATGGAAGTTCAAACTCACAATCAGATAATTGAAAGAGTCAACGACGAATTTATAATTGTTGTCCCGAAAGAAGAATCAAAAATTAAATTATTATGCAAAAACATGGAATATGTCATAATAAAGACGCCGCATTTAATTTGGCTACTGGCTACCCACTGGATGCAGTATGGAAATCAATGGAATTTCTTATGGAAATAATAAATCAAATAGCAAAACCCACTCATTGGTATTGCCAGCGATTAAAATTGGCGAAATTCAAGAAAACATCAATACATTTGGGAAACTACACATGAGGAACATATCACTCGACGATATCCATGCTCTTCGAAAACATATTAACTCTATTAGTCCTGTGGTCATCGAAGAAGTTGCAAATACGTAAACAACAAATTGGATTTTATGGATACTAATGGTAATGGTTCTCCTAATATTAATTGGATATGGAATTTGGAAATATTGGAAGTTTCGAAAACCCAGAGAGGAAAAAGAAGAAAAAACTACGGCTACTTCGATCCTCTACATTCCCGAAGAAGCCTCTTAAGGATGGAGGAGTTATCTAGACATGCATCATCAAGAAATCTGTAGAAGCTCCAGAACCGTCTCGCCTCCTGCAAACTCAGCAATCCGAAAACTTATATATTTGTTGTATCACAAAGCGCGTTTAGATTAAGACCGATCTTTGTCAAAAGCTTTCCGAATAAAGTTTTTTAAAAGCCTACTGCTGTGGCCAATCATTTAATTCGTTGGTTAAATTAGGACCAACGTTATTTTATACAGGGTGAATCAGTTTTTTGTAGCAGGACTTTAACAGGTGATAGATCTTCAAAAAATAACCGCACTTTTTCGTATAAACTATATCTTTTTAAGGCTTCATAGAAAAGTTACAGGGTGTTAAAGTTGGAAAAAATATGTGGACTTTATTGAATATTATAACCAAAATGGTTATCTTTGAGCGCCAGAAGCTTGAACTATTTGTTGATTAAATAAAATAACACATTTTTATTTACAATTTGAAATCGTACATAAAAATGTTTACAATAAAGTGGGTAATTGAGCAGTGAATTTTATTGTTTACAATTAGGATTTGTTACTGTTGAAAAGTAAAGAAAACACTGTGAAAAATGTTCGATCTTAAAAATACAAAATCAGAGATGTTCGACAACACTACTAGCACGAAAAGTTCACGTGAGCATTTAAAGTCTTGTTTACGAGCACTTAGAAAATTTGGACTACTGATTTCAACAGAGTACCTTAACCATTCTGGGTCGTTGACACGGGTGAGTCGCCACCGTTGCTCCAAACTTCTTATACGTAGCAGCTGTAGCTATGACCTCGGCTAGACTCGAAACTCAAGGTTGGGTCGTGGACGTATCAATCTGGGGCTAGACGATGTGCGACCACTGTCAGACCTGTGTCGTACGATGGTGTGTGTCCGTACTCCGATGGTGCTTCGCTCACGTACCAGAGTGCATGTAAAAAAAACACAACGAATAGTCTCCGAAAACCTGCAGTCGAAGTTTCGACGCTTTTACAATTACTAGTTAAATTTCTTAAACGTAAAAAGATTAGATGTATGAAAGCATAACACTTTGACTTTATGTACCCTGAACTCTGACTATGAAACAGATTAAAAATTAATAATCAAAACGATCAATTATCTTGACTAAACCTGCCTTATAAATTTACTATACAATATTCACAAAATAAAAGGTAACCTTAATAAAATATAAATAGTTTGGTGACTTCCCCGTTCGATCTCGAAACACTAGACGAAAAAAATATAACAGCTACAAAAGCTAGATAACCAAAAAAATGAACCGTGGTAAAGTTCACGTGCCTCGGGCAACTTAAGGGTTCGTTTTCCTAAATCTGTGCTAATAAACAAAATTACAACCAAATTATGGCCACATCCTGCTGCGTGTAACCCACAGAGAAAAGGGGTAACAGGCCTAGGTGAGAGTAGCTCAAGAAGTCGTCAAAATGACGTTATTAATAAGAAATTATTAAATATTGAGCAGCTACTCACCCAGACTGTGTTTCCAAGGGTCCTCTCTGTGGTTCCACTGGCAGCAGGTCGCTGTTGAACTCGAAAAATGCGTGAAAATCATCCACTCCACAGCTTAATGCCACGTGCTTGCAAGACACATGTAAAAACAGAAAACCTCAATTAGCACAGCGAAAACAAAAGCACACGCTATACAAAACCACTTAAGCCGACCATAAAGTGGAAAACTAGGCTTTGAAGGAGATTTTCACATGGAAATTTCCGAGACAGGAAATCCAAAGCCCAAGTTTCACCTGACGCGAATTTTACCACGAGTGTTCGAGAGGGAAGTGGCCATCTTCTTGTCGCGGGATCTATTTATAACCTTTGTAATAATGACGACTTCCGTTTCTAGAATGAATTAGAAGGTTTGGGAAGCTAAATCTATGTAGAAAAAACAATCGTATATCGCAATTTAAGACGATGATGACAGGCCAGGGTGTCAACTGTCAATTCTGCCAAACTTTTACCACTGATAGCAGACCAGAGAGAAACGTCGAACACAAAGAGTGATGTTAGTACACGGAGTCTCCGTGGCGCTAGTCAATCGCAAAACTGAATAAAGTGAATATTATCCTTGTAATTTACGTCAGACAGTGATTACAACAATGTAATTGTTCTAGTAATACATACCTTCAATCGATGAATAAAATGTAAACACTTTTGCGACCGGCGCATACCCTTTAATAAATGGTTTGTTTAAGAACACCAAGGTAGGCAACTTATTATGCATCAGCCTGTATAGATGGTTGCAGATAGCAGGGCAACATTTTTTAAAATTGGTACGTGTATACGGGGGTGACGAATGAATTGGAATTAAATACTGCATTTAAACGCTGTAACGGAAATTAGATAAAATTTTCGTTACAATATTTACCAAACTAGTTGAGATATTTAAGTCATGTATGGTACACTTTATAACGGCATGGGTTAGCATAAAACCTGTTCATATCGAACATCTTGCATAACCATGGCGGAGAAGTGGGTAATTGGTAAAATTATTTTTAGAAAAAAAAATGAATCATTTATTTTAATAAAAGGTATTGAATTTTTTATGTAGATTTTAATTGCAGACAAAAATGTCCTCTTGGTATTTGTTCGCATGTGTTGTAGTTTAATGGCAAATTTCATTTTTTTGTATTATTTTAGAGTATTTCGGAAAAATTAACTAAAAAAATTGTCCCATAAGTAAGACTCGAAATAGAAAAAACGTGTTTCTTACTTTAAATAAAGTAACTTTTTCGAATAAACTAACCCATTCAAGGTTTTACTTTTCAAGATACAGAGCGTAACATTAATTGTATCTTCCTTAAATGTTTTAGACCCTGTAACTTTAAAAGTATGGCCTTAAATAGGTAAGTTTATTGGAAAAAGTTACTTTATTTAAAGTAGCAAACACATTATTTTTGCTTTAAGTGTTACTTATGGAGCAAATTTTTTAGATCAATTTTCAGAAATACCCCGAAATAATACAAAAAAATTAAATTTGCCATTAAACTATAACACATGCAAACAAATACCAAGAGGACATTTTTGTCTGCAATTAAAATCTACATAAAAAAACTCAATACCTTTTATTACAATACAAGGTGATTCATTTTTTAACAAAAATAATTTTACCTATTACCCATTTCTCCTCCACTGGTTGTGCAAGATGTTTGATATTAACAGGTTTTATGCTAACCTATGCCGTTATAATGTGTACCAAATACGACTTAAATATCTCAACTAGTTTGGTAAATATTCTATAAAGTCCACATATTTTTTCCAAATTTAACACCCTGTAACTTTTCTATGAAGCCTTAAAAAGATATAGTTTATACGAAAAAGTGCAGTTATTTTTTGAAGATCTATCACCTGTTAAAGTCCTGCTACAAGAAACTGATTCACCCTGTATAATGTTTCATAACTCTCTGTGAAACAGATTTTTTATAATAAAGTGTGTACAGTTTGTTCAACGAATGTTCGGCCCTACGTCACAACTCCCGTCCTTGTCTTTCTTATGAATATACGATGGATATCGGTCGTATATTCACGAGTTAGACAAGGACGGGAGTTGTGACGTAGGGCCGAACATTCGCTGAACAAACTGTAATTAAACTTAGTACAAATTTTTTAGGGTAGATAAAGAAAAATTAGACTTGCCAAAATAAATTTTCAAAAATTTTTAACATTTGTCTTAAACCTAAAAAAAAAAAAATTGATTGTATAACACCCCTCAAATAATGCCGCCTATGGACGCCCGCGAGACGTGTCTTATAGAATTTTGCGTATGTCAATGACGTCACTATCAGTAGTGAAATAGCGCAGCGTTGCCACGTCCATCAATTTATCCGAGGATTCACCACAAAATTTCAATTTCCTGTTGGAAACGATTACTTTCTAAGGAACATGTAGAATGCCTATAAAACACCTACCTTACTGACATTTCCAGGATTGAATTTTCTGTTTTCTTGCTTTTTTACGTTAAAAGTCGCACAACACTACACAACATTCATCACATTTTCTAAATCTGTTGGGGGACCTCTTGTTTCTCTCCGCCATTCCTTTTGTTTGAAGCGAGGTACTCAGCCTGACGACCACAGAGGAGGATCCCCTCCGCCACGAAAACGCCGAAGGGTGCACTAGCACACATTGCACATGCAGAGAACTACAGTAGCTGATCAAAGAGGTCGCCGTTAACCTGGATGCACAAATTCACTCGGTTAAGACTGAATGTACACCACGTGCGTGGTGATTCAACATTTTGACCCATAAAATGGCTTTTTTCGATCTGTAGCGAGCAACACGCATAATTTTAAACTTTTGATCAATAAAAATTTTAATCTAAGTAATTACTCACATTTTGTGACAAACATTATTCAAAAATATTTATCACAATGGCCGTTATTAGCATTTACGCAAAAAGCCTCATAACGGCCACTGTGATAAATATTTTTAATTAATTTTTGTGTCAAAATGTGAGCAATTACTTAGATTAAAATTTGTATTGACCAAAAGTTAAAAATTATGAGTGTTGCTCCCTACAGGTCGAAAAAAGCCATTTTATGGGTCAAAATGTTGAATCACCACATACGTGCTGTACATTGAGCCTTAATTAAATTAAAAATGTTTGCATTTTTTACTTCAAGATCTTCTCTTCTACTTAGTCGTACTTATCGTACATGCATCTAAAACCATATAATCCATTTACTAACAAATAAGAACTATCAAATAAAACCATTACTTTGACCAAGCGAGGGTGCTTCGCAACTTAGCCGTTAAGTTTGCCTGGTCGATTCCACGAAGTACATAATCCTAAGGTACTTCTTTTTCTCATCAATATCCTCAGTGGGAAAATGTTGGTCGCACGCCTAAAAACAGGTTTCACTATTTCACATACCTACTTTCAAAACTAAATTAATTTTAGCCCTTATAACCTGTAATGTCGCGGTCGTAGTGCACTAGTAAAAAGCCTGGCGTTCAATTAATTGCAAAATAGCTTTAAAACACACCAAAATACACAAATACGGGAAAATATCGCCGAAAATTCAAAGGGACGAAGAGAAACCGTCCCATCGACTCGGAAACGTCGGGTCAACATCGGCCAGGGCCATCGGCCGAAATACAATGATTCATCCGCGCATGCAGGCAACCAGACCAGCGCATCAACTATTCTGAAGTGTGAGGCAGGCGTAGAGATGCGAGATGCGATGTCGAACAAAACTATGTATCGATTCGATACACATCGACGTTCCGTCTTTGTGTTGCAAAGCGTTCAGTCCAATTACGCCGGCATTAAGAAATCACAGAATTTAGAAGATTTTCAATAAGATTGCTTATGAAAATTATTTTTTTGAAGACGCAATCAACTAATCTAACACTGACATCGATATCGATAATTATTACGCACCATTCCAACCTCTACTTGTACCATGCCCATCATAATGTATGTACAGTTGCCTAGCTAGTATGTTGTGCAGTGACGGACGGAGTGGTTTGCCGTCCGCCCGCCAGGCGGGGACGGGGAGCAGTCGAATACGAGGTGCCCGACGAGGAAGTAGGCGGGTTGACTTGACGCGTCAGCTGCCGCCCAAATATTCCCTGGTAGGAGGACAACAACTGCCCGACGAGTTGTCCAAGTATTTTCATCGACTCGACCCGGCCGATACGTCCCTTAATTCATAGCGCCGAGGCTTTAGGAGAGGTTAGATGGTGGACAAGAATTCATCAGAGGAGCTGCGGAGGTATTAAGGGAGACGGCTTGTGGTGTCACGCGGTACTCCGCGAGACTATTAGGGACCGATCCGGATACGAGCTAAGGTAAGGGGATTCTAATAGCGCTGCATCTGTACAGATTCAAATCGATTGTTATTTATGTATTTTTTTAATTTGTTTGAGTATAAAGGTATTTTCACCCTTCCTAAAACAACGGTAACACCGCGGAAAACACTTCCAGCTGACAGTACGTTCCGAAGCCATATTGGATGACGTCATTAGAGGTGGAGATTTACAGGGAAAATAGGGGTTTTTACCCTTTTTTTAAAGATCGTAAAAAAAATCTAAAAATATTTTTCTATGTTTTCTTAAGCCTCCCTGCGCACGTGGTAAGTTAACCCTGTATAGAGTGTTCCAGTGCCTACAAACATTATTACACGAAGTGATTTATACAACATAGTATATACAGGGTTCCCGATATTAAATACCCATTTTAATATGCGCATACAATTCAAACGGGGTAACTGGTAGAATTTTTCTTTAGTTGGCCATGATTCCTCATCTTTGGGATTAATTAAATTAGGTACTGTCATAAAGTAAGCACCTGTCAGCAAATCACTTTAATTAAGTATTTTTGAAAGGTGTTTTTTTTTTGTTGTAATATTTGTGATTTTAAATGAGTTATTAAGTCCAACAATGCGCGCTGTATGGAGATTTCCACGCGGCGCTTATCGTGTTAAGACCGTTCTATATCAGCTGATGAAGTCCGCCTCGATTTTCCCTTGTGTCTGTATCGGTCCCTCTTAGTGTACTCCTGTTTTATGCAACCATAAATGAGGCGTTGAGAACCAGAGCGGACCATCCACTGACTGACTGAAATGGAGATAATTAGGTTTAAAAATATGATTTTAATGTTATTTTTTATATACTTATAAAAAGTTTTATTCGAATTTAATTAGTGGTAGAATACTAAAAATAATACATATATTTTTTGATGTAGCTAAGAAACTAATTCTATATTTTCAAAAAAACAAAAAATAATGTGGGTTGGTCCGTTTTGGTTTTATAGAAGTTTAATTATTTCCCATAATGGACTATAACCAAATAATGCAAATATACAAATTTTTATATATTTGTATTCCAAAATAAACAATTAACTAAGTAAAAAACAAAAAAGCTATGAATCATTCTTATCAACTATGGGAATTTCATCCTGTGCTGTTGACGAACACTTTAAAGAGTGAAAAAAATTGTGATAAATTGGGGGAATGTACTCAATCAACTCTAGAGGATCTTTCTTTTTTGCGACAGTTACACAGTTTCCAGTAGGGCATAATAAAGGCAGAGGTCCCCTGATGCTATCTTTAGAAATGTTTCTTTTTTAAATATCATATTTTTGTAAGAGTTGAATGTCGCTTATACCATATTTAAAATAGATTATAAATGGATCCTCTTTTTTTATTATAATTTGGTGCATTTTCAGCCATTCAACTTTTGTAGAATCTAAACTTATTTTTCTGTTTGTAATTAGTTTTTCTAAGCCGGCTGTAGAATAAAAGTTTTCTTTTTCCATTAGAACAACTTTAAAAGGCTTTTTTTCTTTGCATTTTTAATGACATTCACCCAATCATTAGGAACATAAATATTGGGAAAGAATTTTTTATTTTTTTCAATCACACCAAAGTCTCTGTCGCATACTAAAAAAGAATGACCGCTAACCAAAAAGTTATGCTGAATTTCTTCCACCGTAAATTCCTGAGATTGAACAACGTAATGGCAAATTAAAGCCATTTTAATTTTCCTATTTTGACCTCCGCAACCGTCAGAATACATTATAACTTTCTTGGTCTTGACATTATGTTTAAAATAATACATCAGACATGATCCAATTTCTTGGGCTCCACGAGATGCTAAAGACTCATTCCATACAAACATTGTGGCTTCATTATTCTGTAAATTGTGGACCCCAAGACAGTATGTCCATAACTGCCTTTTATAATAGGTTATACCGGTGGAGATGACAGGCTTAGGCAATGTTTTCATCAGATCGAAGGCTATAACTGTAACTTCGTCCTGTGACATTTTGGCATCTAGACTCATGGCATGGCGTAGTTGTTGGGCTTTGCGTTGGTGAAGTTCTAATTGCAAGTTTAGTTCTTGTTTTTTTCCTTGATCTACTTCATATTTTAATTTATTTTGTAAAGAGTCACATGTCTTGCAGGAGTCCACAATGGGTGGGTGAAAATGGAGGTCAAACTTAGTGTTAAATACAGCACGAAACTTGAATTCTGACACAGGATTAGCTGTTTTTTGCTTATACTCAGTATAAAGAATTCGAATATTCAAGTCGGGACCAAGGTATTTTCTGTCCGTCTTATGCCTTGAGTAATGAGAAATATAGGTTGGAAAGGTTCTAATGAAGTTACAAACATCATCAATTTTTTCTACGGGGGTTTTGTTTGCAGGAGGGTGTCGACCTCGTTGATCCTGTGGTACCATTAACTTCGTTTTATTCTTAAGGGTTCTATCCAGTTTACAATCTGATACCATTAGAATTTTTTTAAACAGGTTTTTACATATCTTAACGTCATTTCCTTGACTGTTAGGTAAATAATATGCTCTCGTCATATGCTTCGATTTGCTAGTAGGAGTAGTATTAATTGTGGCATAATGTCGAGCAACTGGCTTAACTTTGACTTGCGAGAATATGTATCCGGTCTGTAAGTCGAAATTGGCAAGTCCATAAAATTTATTATGGATTTCCGTTTGAATTTCGGGACTTATTAACTTATAACATTCTAATTTACAGCAAGAGTCTCCAGGTAAAAACGTTTTAGCGGGGACAATTTGGCCTTTTACATTGGTATAACTCTTACCGCTAGCTCGAAAATATTTGCGTTTGTTGTTTACCCAATCACTCTCGTTTCGCATCCGCTTTCTTGATTTTTGTTTCACGATTTTCTCTAACAAAGATTCTTGACAAACATTGGTATCAATAATTTTAGATTTAGACTTCTTTTTCACAAGTATGTTCAATTTTTCTTTTTTATTGTTTGTTTCTGTATTACTAGAATCACTCTCAGACTCTGATGGCGAATTTGATGGCTGGTAATCATCAGAGCTTCCATTGTCTTCAAATTCTGAGACTTCACTATGATCATCTGAATTTGTTTCTAAAAGTTAGGTTAGGATTAGTTAAATATTAAATTACTAAATTTTAAAAGACAAAAAACTAACCTTCTATTTTCTGGGATACTCCTGCACCTGAGCAACTAGCTGAGGCCATATTTGTCAAATTAAACTCTAATAAATAACTACTAATAGCTTTTTAAAGTATTGAACGTTAGCACACGTATCGTTTATGAACTGGACTAACCTATGGTAAACAATCTCTATGAAAGATACCAAAACGGACCAAGCCACATAGTTCGGTATGGCACCGATTTATCATTAGGATCGACTGGCTGGACGATGCTATTGAGTGGCGCCATCTGTGATAGGAAGCTTGCAACTCAGATAGTCCACTGTGGCTTTGAAAAATGTATCATAAAGTATCGGAAACACGTCTTGGTCCAATTTTTAGGATTTTGTGGGATGGTCCGCTCTGGTTCTCAGCGCCTCAAACTGTAACGGAAAGTTTGTACTTTGGCGAATTCACTGCGGTGTTACTATTATAGTGGTAATTGTTTCGGTTTCTCAAACGCGTGTGAAGAATGCCTACCTGGCATTTCTTTAACACGGTAGGAGGTTTCCTGTTAAGAACCTGGAGAAAAAGGTAACATTCGCGAGCTGTGAAGAAATCAACCTATCTGTTAATTATTATCGAAATTGTGGCTATCCATTTTGGAGGTAAGCTCTTTGAAAATTGTGATAATATTCTCAGATTTTTAACAATGTCTTTTTCTAGATTTGTTGGCCAAAAAATCGAAACTTCATGTGTAATAGTTCGCATGAAGAAACACCCTTAGTACCTACGCAATAAATAGTACGCAATTGTACTAGCCACCAATCGCAATTTCATCACTGCTAAAGTCACCACATCGACCACATTAAGGGAAAAGGAAACGAGAAACAGCGATGACTCCTGGAACAGAGTTCTCTAGATCGCGACATCTGGATGCCGTGTGGTTGCTGTTGGCCTGCTTACTGCCACCGGTTGCTGTCGTTAACAACCGTCGAGGGAATAAAAGTTCGGAGAAAACTCATTTATTGATATTGCTGATTGCCAAAGAAAAGACAAGTCACAAGGTCATTATGCTGCCTCATAAACCCGGAACTATAAGCTTATTACGTGGATTTTTTAAAACTTTCAATAATTAAATTGTTATAGATTTCAAACGGTGTAATCGAGATATCTCGAGATCTGCATCATTTTGTCTAATGATATTTTTTTATTTAATATTTCTAAACGTTGTGGAAAGCAAGTGTCTCGGTTTTTTTAATACATTTTCATCCCTACAAATCTCGCTGTTTCATTTAATTAATCTTTCCCTACTGGGGATAATTATAATTTAAACAACGTCATATGAGAAAATTGATAGGGTGGTGCCCAATTTCCAACAAAAAAATCATTTTCTGTATGTTAAGAGAAGCGTCAACCCATGGCTCAAAGGCTCCCAAAAATAAATTGAGCGCCGGATAAGATAAAGAGTTACAAATGTGGCGCACAACGTGTGGGCCGCGAGTTTCTCATTTCTCTTTACCATTTCATTTGTTTTTATAACTTCTCGATATACAGGGAGTTTGTACTGCATGACGATTTGCGAAGCGTGACTTTAGCAATGTATTATTGGTAGTGTTTTTTTCTATCTGGAGTATTTTTTTGCTATGCTCTACCTAGTTATTATTCTTAGACAATTTTTAATAAAATCCATTAAATTCCGCCACTTTGAATTTTACGAATTTCATATAAGTAAAAAGTCTTTGATTTTTTTATTTTCCTACTTTTGATTTTTTGTGCGACGATCGGCGATCGGCGATCAGTTTTCGGCAAATACCAATTGCAGCTTATTCCTTGGCTTATAAAAAAATTGTCGATTATCTTGAGGTCGCAGTAGTATTTTTACGATTTCTGCACTTTAGCATTAGTGGCTGGTGATTAAATTTTATATACGGCGGGTGGTTCTATAAAATATACCTGCCAATCTTATTTTTGTATATATTATCTATATATATTTAAGTGTATTTTGATTGGTTATTTATCTGTTAAGTAATTTGTTCCGATATTTTGTTAATTTACTTATTTACAATTTTAATTTGTCTTACCATTAAATGCCTACCCTTTTAATTTTTATATATACTTGAATGAACTCAAACCACTTGCTAGCTGAGGAAATTAATTATGAGTTGCGCATTAGGGGGTTGTTACTGGTAAGGAGGAGGTAGTAACTAAAAGAAAGGTGCTAGGTAGATTGTTAGCAAAAGAACAGGGTCGTGTCGATATAGAATATAAGGATATGCCATATAGCTATGATACGGAAATATTTACAATAAATGACACTACCGAAAATATTAAATCTTTAATTTCGGATTTTGAAGGTGGTCCCACAGATTCGCTTTACATACGACTGAAATCGCGTTTGTTACACATTTATAACCGAGTGCAGAGAATGCCTTAAACGCCAGAAGATTGGCAGGATGCGATATCATTTAAAAATCGCTACGTGCATTTAACTCGAAGCGGACTTAGAGGACAAGGTAACAACATTCGATGATAATGCTTTGAGCTACATACACCACCAGATAATAGGCAGTAGTTAGTACAGCAGATTAGTGTATCTGCTCCTTCTAAGAGCGATCCAGTGTATAAATAATGGGGAATTCAATACATTGGGGATAAATCTTCCAATGTGATAGCATTTTTGGAAAGTATCAATAAACTTGCGGAGGCGCGCGGCGCTAATGATGATGTTTTATTCTCTAGCGCTGTAGATTTATTTGCTGATAAGAAACTAATTTGGTGCTCTCAAACGCAATTTCTTGCCTAGCTACTCCGACGATAAATTGTGGGAGGAAATTAAAAATCGTACGATGTTGCACGACGAAACTTACGGTTTTTTTATCTTTTTTGTCGATTAGTAAGCCTGCAGCAGAGTGCACTAAGATTAAATATATACGGCAAAACCTCACTAATACTTTAAATAAATTGCCTTCACAGATTTTAATTCAGTTAAAGAGCTAATCAATGCCTGCAAAAAACTTGAGGAATTTCTCAACTCAATTAATTTTCGAAATCACAGAAAAACTGTGAACGGTCTAACAAATTCTGACTTAACATATGTTAGCCAAGGGCCATCTTCTTCAGTGCCCACCACTTCTGGTAGCGTTACACGTATTTTTCATCGTAATAATAATAATAATAGTAGTTTTTGCAAACGGGTCAGTTATCATAATAATAACAGTTACTATTGACAAAGAAAATACCCAAACACTCCTAGACATTCTGTCAGTAGCATAACTTGTTGGAACTGTCGGCAAATTAACAACACATATCAAAACTCGCAATAAATTTTGTTTTCGTTGGGGTGAGGCAAATATTTCTGTAGCATCGTGTCCAAAATGTAACCACAAATCAGATCCGGGAAACCAATAAAGGAAGTAAAATACGGCCGAGACTTACTTCCAAAAAAATATCGGACACACAAACGTTCCAGATTTCAAATGTTTCTTATTCTCGTTTGTCTACTGATTGGAAAAATTGGTTGGGTAAGGTCCAAACATTTTTCGGAATAGTCCGAGCAACAAACAATCTGAAGTAGCTATATATCTCTCAAGTCTTTTGATCAAAAGTAGGTAAGGGCTTACTTTGGAGGACCCCCTCCACTTTCCTCCTAGGCCCCGCCCCCTTTCCTGCCGGCCTATCGTAGTGGTCTAACCTGCGCGCTCTGACGTCATGGCGCCAAATTCAAACCGTGGGAGATAATGGTCCATCACCTCCAGCATCTAACGAGATGCATCTCCAACATCTCATCTCGGGGTCCAGCATCTCCAGCAGAAAATAAAAAAATCCGCCAGGGTTCGAACCTGCGACCATCGGTTTATAAAATCGACGCTCTAACCAACTGAGCCATCGACGCATTTGAAAATAATACTTTAAAATGGTGTAAACTAGATTCTCGGTGACGTCACAGAATTAAGAATAAGTAAAATACAAGGTGTCTCAAAAGCAACTGATGCGTCAAAAATTATATACAGGGTGCGTTAAATCAAGGGAAAGTCAAAAGGGCCTTAATAATTTCATCGCGTTACGTCACAGATTTTTTCTCAAATAGTACAGGGCTGGACAACAAAAATATACAAGGTAAGTAAAAATAGTTGAAATGTAAAAACTCATATACAGGGTGAGACAAAAAAAGGCCTAATTTCAACACGTGACGTCTCATACTTAGGAACAAGTAAAATATAGGGTGAATCAGAAACTAAAGCCAAAAGGACCTTAATAATTTATAGTCACAGATTTTTTTCAATTAGCATAAGTACAGGATGGACAACAAAAATATACAATGTGCGACAAAAAAAACCAAAGGGCCTTAATCATCACGTGGCGTCTCAGCATCAAGAATAAGTAAAATACAGCGTATCTCAAAATTCAAATTTGTACAGGATAGAACAAAAACTAAAGCTAAAACGGCGTTAATCTAAAGTCAAAAGGACCTTAATCGTTGTGTGACGTCACAGATTTTTCTCGTACAGGGGTGGACAACAAAAATATATAAGCTGGCATAAGAAAGCCAAAAGGACCTTAATAATATCTAGGTACGGGGTGTGACGAGAAACAAAGCCAAAAAGGCCTAGTTCCACCACGTGGCGACGCAGATTTACTTATTCTTAATTCTGAGACGCCAGCTCATAAGGTCTTTTGGCTTTCTTATGTTTTGGTATATTTTTATTGTCCGACCCTGTACGAGAAAAATCTGCGAGGTAGCGATTAAGGTCCTTTTAGCATTAGATTAACGTCGTTTTTGCTTTGATTTTTGTCCTATCCTGTATAAATATGAATTTTGTGACCCCCTGTATTTTACTTGTTCTTAATTCTGAGACGCCACGTGATGAAATTATTAAGGTCCTTTTGACTTACCCGTGATTTAACGCATCCTGTCTATAATTCTTAACATACCAGTTTCCTTTGAGACACCCTTGTTCTTAATAACTATGATACGCCATGTGATGAAATTAGGTCTTTTTGGCATTTGTCACACCCTGTACATGACTTTTTTTATCAGCTGTTTTGCCACCCTGTATATTTTGTTGTTCACCTATTTGAGAAAAATCTGTCACGCATCGATTAAGGTCCTTTTAGCCATTGCCCCAGCCTTTATTTGAATTTTGAGACACATATTAAATCTGCGTCGCCACGTTGTGGAATTAGGCCTTTTTGGCTTTGTTTTTCGTCACACCCCGTACCTAGATATTATTAAGGTTCTTTTGGCTTTCTTTTGCCAGCTTATATATTTTTGTTGTCCACCCCTGTACGAGAAAAAACTGTGACGTCACACAACGATTAAGGTCCTTTTGACTTTAGATTAATGCCGGTTTAGCTTTAGTTTTTGTTCTATCCTGTACAAATTTGAATTTTGAGACACGCTGTATTTTACTTATTCTTGATGCTGAGACGCCACGTGTACCAGAACATAGTTTTGGTTTTTAGAATAGCCTCTGTGTGTCTAAGTTGGGTGATTCGCCGCCTGATGGCGCTAGCGGTACCACTTGCCCGTCGGATTGGCGTCGAATATATTTTTTGCCGTGAACTACATTTTTTGGTTTCGCCTTTCGCGGTTCAGGTATTCGACGTTTTGCGGCGGCCGAGCAACCCACGCTCTGATAACCTTCAGGGTGTCAATGGACAGATTTTTCTTAAAAGTACGATCGCTGTGCCTGGTATCAGGTGAGTTAGAACTAGTTAAAATCGAAGTAATTCCTGCAATCGGTATGTCTTACTTCAGAGCTGGTGAGCAAGGCTGTAAACGAAAATAGAAAATAAAAACCGTTACTAATTTGACATCCATCCACGTTTTTTCCCTCCTGTCTGAAGCCCAACCCCCGAGTCTCAGCGCAACTTGTCGCCCCCACGTGTGGCAGGAGGTTTTTTGTCGTAAATGATGGATCAAGGTCAGAGATATAGTTTGAGGAGCAATGGACCACTACCGGAGTCTGGAGCCGTAAGACGTGTGACGTCACCATCGTCACAACCACCAGTAGGACCTACGGTAACGCCGCCCATCCAAGGTAGGCCTAGATTATCTGAATCTTTGTCGGCGCCAATGTCCCCAAGTCGTGGAAGGGGTGCATTTCGCAACAGGAGTTCGTTGGTGGGCCAACCAGGCGAAGGAGCTAGGTGTGCTGATCTTCAATCGCCCGCATTGGGGCGTAGTTTGCAAAACGATGAAGCTGGTGCCAACCAAGAAGCTACGGGTTACATAACTGTAGATACTAGAGAAAGTTTGGGGCGTCAGTGTACTGATAATGTATTGTTTGATAACATTCCACCTCCGAGTTATGAAATGTCGAATAATTTTATTAGGGATAACAACAATGTTACTTCCAATGTTCGTAATTTTACTGTAGAGTCGTCCAATTTAACAAATTTGTTAAATTCTCAGTGTAATAGTAATCGTAATAACTATCCAAATTTTAATACAAATTTTAATTCTATGTTAGATAATAATAATTTAGCAGGAATTATTTCTCAAGTGGTTACTGCAACAATGCAGAATTTGAATTTACCTGGTACCAGCACAAGTACAAATAATAGGAACTCAAATAGTTTGAGTAGCGAAACGTATAGACGTATTCCGGTTTTCGACAATAAGGGGTCCATACACCCAATGGATTTTATGCAACAGTTGGAGTTTTGTTACAATTCGGATAACATTTCCTTTGACCATTTTAAAATGATGATAATTGATTTGTTTAGGGGTGATGCGCGTGTTTGGAGCCAAGCTTATTTAAATAATTTTACAGATTTTGTCTCATTTAATAGAGAATTTATAGAGCATTTTTGGTCTAGTTCGGTGCGTTGGCAGGCTGTGGTTAAATTGAGATCCAACAAATATATTAAGGGGTCGTATACACAACACTTTATGAACTGTGTGACTATGTCCAAACATTTGGGCGAAGAATACAATGAGAGACGTCTGATTAAAATTATTTCGCAACTTTTCCCCCCATCTGTCAGTTGTATTTTGGTAAATACTAGTAGTTTTGCTGATGTAATGAGCAAACTTCGACAAGCAGATGAATATGTTGACCATTCGGACGTCTCGGACCAGGGACCGGCAAACTCAGTTAATGTACAAAGGTTAAGAGAGTTTGACGGTGCACGTGGTCAGTTTAAGGATAATAATAGGAATACTAGGTTCCCTCCAAGAAGTCCGAGGGTAGCACTGCTCCAAGTGGACGAATCGTTCTCCGATGAGGACGCGAATCCGGGAAACGGGGATGCCCCCCACGAACAGACAAGGTAGTGGGGGTAAAATTCATGAATCTCTCTCATCGGGAAGATTTACTGGAACCGGATGAGTCAGAAGTAAATACCACAGGCACGCGATCTCAAATGATTCAAATTCGGATATTTGATTATAATTTTCCAGCCTTAGTAGATTCGGGTAGTGATGTTTGTTGTTTTAGTGACCAAGTATGGTCTCAATTAGAACCATTTCACCAATTAATTCCCTCATTTTCCTGTTCGGGAATAAAGGTGACGGGAGCATTTAAACTCAGGCAGCGAAAGGTAAAGCAACAGTCGCTAGTAACTTTTTCTCTTGGCCAAGGCAAGATAATTTATGAATTTCTTTTAATTCCAGATTTAGTTGTACCGATTTTAATTGGTGTCGATTTTTTGCGTATGCATAAGGCTAAATTAGATTTCGAGTTTAACCGATTGATTTTGAAAATTCGCGATCAGTGGGTTGAAGTCCCGGAAATAAAGATAGGCGAGGAGTTTTCGTGTGTGGACTCCTTAAGCGTGAAAGTAATAAACGGAAAAAAAACTGTGTTTTTTCGGGACGAGAGCGCTATCGGAAATAATGTAGAATCGGTAGTAAAAACCGCTAGGATAAATGCAACGGAAAAAAGTAGGTTCCGTCAGCTGTTGGAGGAATATAAACATCTTTTTTCAGATAGGCCGGGAAAGACCGATGTTTACCAACACGAGATTCGCTTGAATGATAGAAGGGAATTTTTTCGTAAACAATATCCCGTTCCTTTAGCTTTTAAAAACGATGTACAAGAACAATTGGATCTTATGGAGTCGTGGGGAGTTATAAAACAGGCGCCTACGCCGTATATTTCTCCAATTATGGTAGTACGAAAAAAGGATAATTCGGTGCGGGTTTGCTTAGACGCGCGTTTTTTGAATTCGGTAATGGAGAAAGAACATGACACCCCGCGTCCGATCGAGGAAATAATGCGCTCCGTAAAAAATGTAAAATATATGTCGTCGTTAGATTTTTCTTGTGGGTACTACCAGATTCCTCTAACCGAAAGTTCCCAAAAATATACGGGGTTTAGATTTAATGGTAGAACTTATTGTTTTCGGACTTTGCCGTTTGGGTTATCTACCTCTGTGAGCTCATTCACCCGCTGTTTGAATAAAGTTTTCGGGTCTGAATTTTCGGATTTTCTCACCATCTACGTCGACGACATACTTATTACTTCTGAAAGTTTCGATCAACATATGCAACATTTAGAAATCGTTTTCAGGAAATTGCGTCAAGCTGGATTTACGCTAAAACTAAAAAAATGTTGTTTTTTTAGAGAGGAAATGTGTTTCTTGGGCTACATTTCGAATAGTACCGGTATTTGTTCCTATCCAAGTCGCACACAAGCTTTAATTGATTATCAAACACCTAAAAATGCTAAGGAAGTGCAAAGATTTTTAGGTTTAGCAAATTTTGACCGTTCATTCTGTGAGAAATTCGCGGCTATAGCGGCTCCGCTAACAAATTTGTTGAAAAAACGTACCGCCTGGAAATGGACCGAAATCGAACAACAAGCTTTCGAAAATCTTAAAAAAGGTTTAGCCGATTCCACACTTTTATATCGACCTAGGGACGATTTACCATTTTATCTGGAGGCGGATGCTTGCGATGTCGCTCTGGGCTGTCAGCTGTACCAGTTGGTTGAGGGTGAGAGGCGCCCGGTAGCATGGGCTTCGCGGTTGCTGCTTAGTAGAGAGACGCGTTATAGTTCCAATGAAAAGGAGGCGCTTGCCGTCGTCTGGGCGTTACAGAAGTTTCGTATTTATTTGTTGGGTAGGAAGTTTTTTATATTTACCGATAATAGCTCCGTGTCATACTTAAAAACCTGTAGATTGTGGTCCGCGCGAATTTCTCGATATGCATTAGCCATTCAAGAGTACGATTTTGAGATACAACATATTCCCGGTTCTAAAAATGTCATCGCTGATGCATTAAGTAGACATTCTGCTCTAAGGCCGCCGTCACCTAGTGATAAATATTTCAAAATTTTAGCTACTTTTAAGCTGCCTCAAGAAACCCAGAGTCTACTTAAAGATATTTTTGACCATCAACGCGGAGATCCGAAACTACGGGAGATTATTGAAAAACTAGACTGCGATAATAAACTAAAAGTAAGATTCGTGTTAAAAAATGGAATTTTGTATATTCGCCAAAGTCAGCACTCGTTCTATTTGCTCTGTTTACCGAAAACTCTCGTTGAGTCCATAATTAAGTCATATCACGAAACATATGGTCATTTTGGCAGTTATAAGATTTGGTGTGCTTTGAAAGCAGAACTATGGTGGACCAATATGTATAGGGACATCAAGCGCGTTATTCGTAGCTGTCAGATCTGTCAAAAAACAAAGATATCGCCCCTGCCAAATCCCGAATTAGCCTCAATCATTCCAACCGCTAAGAATGAAATTGTCGCGCTCGATATTTTTGGACCCTTACCCACGAGTCGCGGGGGTGTTACATGTATTTTGGTATTGGTAGCGGGCTACTACGAAAGCTATACTTAATAGGATAGTCAGAGATTATTTGCCAAAAATGGGTCAAGTAAAGAGAGTTTTGTCCGACCATGGGACACAATTTACCGCGAAACTCTGGCGACAAACGCTCGAAGGATTGGGGATTAAGGTTTCGTTTTCATCAGTAAGAAGGCCTCAGGCTAACCCATGCGAGCGAGTTATGCGGGAAATTGGGCGATTATGTAGGACATACTGTCACGACCAACATAAACGGTGGGCCTACGAATTAGCTACCTTTGCTAATTTTATAAACTCTTTAGTTCACGAGTCCACAGGCTTTTCTCCCTCTGAATTGCAACTGGGGAAAGATAAGTCTGGACTTATGCCTCCAAGGCTTAGAGGACCTCCTACCGGAGAGATGCCGCTTTCTAGTCCAAGTAAACTGATTCTGGCTCAGGAAACCCTACAGTCTAGTGCGGAGCGTCGACGGCTTCGACATCCTGGTAGGCCCTTTGCCAAATTTCAACCAGGCGATTTAGTTTTGTTAAAGGCCAATCCGGTCTCGTCAGCATTGAGGTCAGAGACTAAAAAGTTTCTCCTTCTGTTCGAGGGACCATTTCGAATAAAAAAAACCTATCAGTTTTGCCACATATATTCTGGAAGATCCCACTTCCAAACAAGAGCGCGGTTCCTTTCACGCTTGCCATCTCAAGAACTACTACCCTCCGATTAATCCAATAGTCCACAGGATTGTTCCTTGAGCCTGTTGGATTAGGGGTGCAAGATGTACCAGAACATAGTTTTGGTTTTTAGAATAGCCTCTGTGTGTCTAAGTTGGGTGATTCGCCGCCTGATGGCGCTAGCGGTACCACTTGCCCGTCGGATTGGCGTCGAATATATTTTTTGCCGTGAACTACATTTTTTGGTTTCGCCTTTCGCGGTTCAGGTATTCGACGTTTTGCGGCGGCCGAGCAACCCACGCTCTGATAACCTTCAGGGTGTCAAGGGACAGATTTTTTTTAAAAGTACGATCGCTGTGCCTGGTATCAGGTGAGTTAGAACTAGTTAAAATCGAAGTAATTCCTGCAATCGGTATGTCTTACTTCAGAGCTGGTGAGCAAGGCTGTAAACGAAAATAGAAAATAAAAACCGTTACTAATTTGACATCCATCCACGTTTTTTCCCTCCTGTCTGAAGCCCAACCCCCGAGTCTCAGCGCACACGTGATGATTAAGGTCCTTTTGTTTTGTTTTTGTCGCACATTGTATATTTTTGTTGTCCATCCTGTACTAAGCTAATTGAAAAAAATCTGTGACTATAAATTATTAAGGTCCTTTTGGATTTAGTTTCTGATTCACCCTGTATTTTACCTATTCCTAAGTCTAAGACGTCACGTGTTGAAATTAGGCCTTTTTTTGTCTCACCCTGTATATAATTTTTGACGCATCAGTTGCTTTTGAGACCCCTTGTATTTTACTTCTTCTTAATTCTGTGACGTTACCTAGAATCTAGTTTACACCATTTTAAAGTATTATTTTCAAATGCGTCGATGGCCCAGTTGGTTGAGCGTCGATTTTATAAACCGATGGTCGCAGGTTCGAACCCTGGCGGATTTTTTAATTCTCAGAATTTGTGACGTCAGAGGGATGCTGGAGATGCTGGACCCCGAGATGAGATGTTGGAGATCCATCTCGTTAGATGCTGGAGATGATGGACCATTATCTCCCACGGTTTGAATTTGGCGCCATGACGTCAGAGCGCGCAGGTTAGACCACTACGATTGGCCGGCAGGAAAGGGTGCGGGGCCAAGGAGGAAAGTGGAGGGAGTCTTCCAAAGTAAGCCCTTACCTACTATCAAATTTTAATAGGACTACGGGGGCAAATTCCTCAATTGTTTGTAGGGATTGGAAATAAATTCTTGATATACTTAATTTAAAATTAAAACCTTTATAAATATGTTAAGACTGCAGATGGAGCGTTACAGCCAGTTACGGGAGTTGTAGATATTCAGATTACAGTAAATAATACTTGCAAAATTCTAGAGTTCTTAGTAGTACCGTCTTTGAAAGATTATTTTATTTTGGTAGCAATTTTGGAAAATTGTTTGGAGCCAAATTATATTACGAAACAAATACCTGGGACATTAGCAATACTTCTTTGAAAGATATATGAGGAGGAATCGATAACAATTATTGTACTTTCAATAATTTAAATATCTTAAATAAAGGTAAAATTCATAAAGTAGAGCTGTTAGAAGCATCTCAATTAAGGTTAGCAGAGCCGTTTATCGAACAATTTAAAATTCTTGATAGTGTCACACTTGCCGGGGTGACGACTTCAACAGTACCCAGGGGGTGCTGTCGTCTGCCCCTCAGAGCCCAACCTAGACAAGGATGAGAATAAGCGGTATCTACTGATGCCCAGATTGTGTCTGGCGCCAAATTTATACCCGCAGATTTTGCTGAATCGGCGATTGGACTTCGATCTATCTAGTGTTTATCTTATTGAACAATCCTCGTATGTTTTATTATTGATTGACTCCTGTATTTATAAATTTGTATAATGTTATCTTTACTCTTGTTTTGATTGAGTAGAAACTGGTTTGACTAGTTCGGTCACTGGTCCACAGATGTCACTTTGGTGACAATGGAGAAGGGAAACTCAGTCGTACTAATAAGTTGACTTATAACCGCCGGTTATCTATTTGTTAAGATTAAAAGATGTTTTGTCACTGAATCTTTTAACATTATTCGCTGTTATAAATGTTCTAATTTTGGTCACTTGTCCAAAGATTGAAATCAGTTATTCATATTTGCCCCAAATGCACCGGATATCATGAATTGAATAGATGTGACATAACAGACGACTTAAACAACGACAACTGCGATAATTATAACAAAAGATTTCAAACCAATCTAAACACGAGGCATTCAGATACAGATAAAAGATGTCCTGTGTATTTGCAGCAAACCGAGTCATTAAAATCGAAAACCGATTATGGTGTTAAATAGCAATTAAAAACTGTTAAAGAAAGTAACAAGGAAAGGCATTTCTTTAAGGTTATGCATCACAACATGCAAAGTGTTAAAAATAAATTTGAACTAATTGACACCTTCCTCGATACTGAACAAATAGATATTATGTGTATAACTGAAACTTGGTTAAAAGCTGAAGAAATTGTATATGTTAACTTTCCCGGTTATCAAATAGGTAGTAGCTATTTTAGAAAAAATTGTATTCATGGTGTGGTTTTTATATTGATACGTGACTCAATTGTGTATAGTGAAATCATTGATATTACAAATCTCAGCATAGATAGATTATTTGAGTGTGCGGCTGTAAAAATAAACTTAAACAATACAAATTACTGTATACTGTGTTTATATAGGGTTCCCAAAGCAGATATTATGGTTTTCTTATCAAAATTAGAGAAAGCGTTAATTAAAATAACTGATTCTAATAATTTCCAAAAAATCATAATTTGCGGTGATTCAAATATAAATCAACTATGTGAAAATAATAACGACACAATTTTCTTTATGGATTTGTGCAACTCCTTCTGTATATCACCTGAAAACTAAAGCTAAAACGGCGTTAATCTAAAGTCAAAAGGACCTTAATCGTTGTGTGACGTCACAGATTTTTCTCGTACAGGGGTGGACAACAAAAATATATAAGCTGGCATAAGAAAGCCAAAAGGACCTTAATAATATCTAGGTACGGGGTGTGACGAGAAACAAAGCCAAAAAGGCCTAGTTCCACCACGTGGCGACGCAGATTTACTTATTCTTAATTCTGAGACGCCAGCTCATAAGGTCTTTTGGCTTTCTTATGTTTTGGTATATTTTTATTGTCCGACCCTGTACGAGAAAAATCTGCGAGGTAGCGATTAAGGTCCTTTTAGCATTAGATTAACGTCGTTTTTGCTTTGATTTTTGTCCTATCCTGTATAAATATGAATTTTGTGACCCCCTGTATTTTACTTGTTCTTAATTCTGAGACGCCACGTGATGAAATTATTAAGGTCCTTTTGACTTACCCGTGATTTAACGCATCCTGTCTATAATTCTTAACATACCAGTTTCCTTTGAGACACCCTTGTTCTTAATAACTATGATACGCCATGTGATGAAATTAGGTCTTTTTGGCATTTGTCACACCCTGTACATGACTTTTTTTATCAGCTGTTTTGCCACCCTGTATATTTTGTTGTTCACCTATTTGAGAAAAATCTGTCACGCATCGATTAAGGTCCTTTTAGCCATTGCCCCAGCCTTTATTTGAATTTTGAGACACATATTAAATCTGCGTCGCCACGTTGTGGAATTAGGCCTTTTTGGCTTTGTTTTTCGTCACACCCCGTACCTAGATATTATTAAGGTTCTTTTGGCTTTCTTTTGCCAGCTTATATATTTTTGTTGTCCACCCCTGTACGAGAAAAAACTGTGACGTCACACAACGATTAAGGTCCTTTTGACTTTAGATTAATGCCGGTTTAGCTTTAGTTTTTGTTCTATCCTGTACAAATTTGAATTTTGAGACACGCTGTATTTTACTTACTCTTGATGCTGAGACGCCACGTGTACCAGAACATAGTTTTGGTTTTTAGAATAGCCTCTGTGTGTCTAAGTTGGGTGATTCGCCGCCTGATGGCGCTAGCGGTACCACTTGCCCGTCGGATTGGCGTCGAATATATTTTTTGCCGTGAACTACATTTTTTGGTTTCGCCTTTCGCGGTTCAGGTATTCGACGTTTTGCGGCGGCCGAGCAACCCACGCTCTGATAACCTTCAGGGTGTCAATGGACAGATTTTTCTTAAAAGTACGATCGCTGTGCCTGGTATCAGGTGAGTTAGAACTAGTTAAAATCGAAGTAATTCCTGCAATCGGTATGTCTTACTTCAGAGCTGGTGAGCAAGGCTGTAAACGAAAATAGAAAATAAAAACCGTTACTAATTTGACATCCATCCACGTTTTTTCCCTCCTGTCTGAAGCCCAACCCCCGAGTCTCAGCGCAACTTGTCGCCCCCACGTGTGGCAGGAGGTTTTTTGTCGTAAATGATGGATCAAGGTCAGAGATATAGTTTGAGGAGCAATGGACCACTACCGGAGTCTGGAGCCGTAAGACGTGTGACGTCACCATCGTCACAACCACCAGTAGGACCTACGGTAACGCCGCCCATCCAAGGTAGGCCTAGATTATCTGAATCTTTGTCGGCGCCAATGTCCCCAAGTCGTGGAAGGGGTGCATTTCGCAACAGGAGTTCGTTGGTGGGCCAACCAGGCGAAGGAGCTAGGTGTGCTGATCTTCAATCGCCCGCATTGGGGCGTAGTTTGCAAAACGATGAAGCTGGTGCCAACCAAGAAGCTACGGGTTACATAACTGTAGATACTAGAGAAAGTTTGGGGCGTCAGTGTACTGATAATGTATTGTTTGATAACATTCCACCTCCGAGTTATGAAATGTCGAATAATTTTATTAGGGATAACAACAATGTTACTTCCAATGTTCGTAATTTTACTGTAGAGTCGTCCAATTTAACAAATTTGTTAAATTCTCAGTGTAATAGTAATCGTAATAACTATCCAAATTTTAATACAAATTTTAATTCTATGTTAGATAATAATAATTTAGCAGGAATTATTTCTCAAGTGGTTACTGCAACAATGCAGAATTTGAATTTACCTGGTACCAGCACAAGTACAAATAATAGGAACTCAAATAGTTTGAGTAGCGAAACGTATAGACGTATTCCGGTTTTCGACAATAAGGGGTCCATACACCCAATGGATTTTATGCAACAGTTGGAGTTTTGTTACAATTCGGATAACATTTCCTTTGACCATTTTAAAATGATGATAATTGATTTGTTTAGGGGTGATGCGCGTGTTTGGAGCCAAGCTTATTTAAATAATTTTACAGATTTTGTCTCATTTAATAGAGAATTTATAGAGCATTTTTGGTCTAGTTCGGTGCGTTGGCAGGCTGTGGTTAAATTGAGATCCAACAAATATATTAAGGGGTCGTATACACAACACTTTATGAACTGTGTGACTATGTCCAAACATTTGGGCGAAGAATACAATGAGAGACGTCTGATTAAAATTATTTCGCAACTTTTCCCCCCATCTGTCAGTTGTATTTTGGTAAATACTAGTAGTTTTGCTGATGTAATGAGCAAACTTCGACAAGCAGATGAATATGTTGACCATTCGGACGTCTCGGACCAGGGACCGGCAAACTCAGTTAATGTACAAAGGTTAAGAGAGTTTGACGGTGCACGTGGTCAGTTTAAGGATAATAATAGGAATACTAGGTTCCCTCCAAGAAGTCCGAGGGTAGCACTGCTCCAAGTGGACGAATCGTTCTCCGATGAGGACGCGAATCCGGGAAACGGGGATGCCCCCCACGAACAGACAAGGTAGTGGGGGTAAAATTCATGAATCTCTCTCATCGGGAAGATTTACTGGAACCGGATGAGTCAGAAGTAAATACCACAGGCACGCGATCTCAAATGATTCAAATTCGGATATTTGATTATAATTTTCCAGCCTTAGTAGATTCGGGTAGTGATGTTTGTTGTTTTAGTGACCAAGTATGGTCTCAATTAGAACCATTTCACCAATTAATTCCCTCATTTTCCTGTTCGGGAATAAAGGTGACGGGAGCATTTAAACTCAGGCAGCGAAAGGTAAAGCAACAGTCGCTAGTAACTTTTTCTCTTGGCCAAGGCAAGATAATTTATGAATTTCTTTTAATTCCAGATTTAGTTGTACCGATTTTAATTGGTGTCGATTTTTTGCGTATGCATAAGGCTAAATTAGATTTCGAGTTTAACCGATTGATTTTGAAAATTCGCGATCAGTGGGTTGAAGTCCCGGAAATAAAGATAGGCGAGGAGTTTTCGTGTGTGGACTCCTTAAGCGTGAAAGTAATAAACGGAAAAAAAACTGTGTTTTTTCGGGACGAGAGCGCTATCGGAAATAATGTAGAATCGGTAGTAAAAACCGCTAGGATAAATGCAACGGAAAAAAGTAGGTTCCGTCAGCTGTTGGAGGAATATAAACATCTTTTTTCAGATAGGCCGGGAAAGACCGATGTTTACCAACACGAGATTCGCTTGAATGATAGAAGGGAATTTTTTCGTAAACAATATCCCGTTCCTTTAGCTTTTAAAAACGATGTACAAGAACAATTGGATCTTATGGAGTCGTGGGGAGTTATAAAACAGGCGCCTACGCCGTATATTTCTCCAATTATGGTAGTACGAAAAAAGGATAATTCGGTGCGGGTTTGCTTAGACGCGCGTTTTTTGAATTCGGTAATGGAGAAAGAACATGACACCCCGCGTCCGATCGAGGAAATAATGCGCTCCGTAAAAAATGTAAAATATATGTCGTCGTTAGATTTTTCTTGTGGGTACTACCAGATTCCTCTAACCGAAAGTTCCCAAAAATATACGGGGTTTAGATTTAATGGTAGAACTTATTGTTTTCGGACTTTGCCGTTTGGGTTATCTACCTCTGTGAGCTCATTCACCCGCTGTTTGAATAAAGTTTTCGGGTCTGAATTTTCGGATTTTCTCACCATCTACGTCGACGACATACTTATTACTTCTGAAAGTTTCGATCAACATATGCAACATTTAGAAATCGTTTTCAGGAAATTGCGTCAAGCTGGATTTACGCTAAAACTAAAAAAATGTTGTTTTTTTAGAGAGGAAATGTGTTTCTTGGGCTACATTTCGAATAGTACCGGTATTTGTTCCTATCCAAGTCGCACACAAGCTTTAATTGATTATCAAACACCTAAAAATGCTAAGGAAGTGCAAAGATTTTTAGGTTTAGCAAATTTTGACCGTTCATTCTGTGAGAAATTCGCGGCTATAGCGGCTCCGCTAACAAATTTGTTGAAAAAACGTACCGCCTGGAAATGGACCGAAATCGAACAACAAGCTTTCGAAAATCTTAAAAAAGGTTTAGCCGATTCCACACTTTTATATCGACCTAGGGACGATTTACCATTTTATCTGGAGGCGGATGCTTGCGATGTCGCTCTGGGCTGTCAGCTGTACCAGTTGGTTGAGGGTGAGAGGCGCCCGGTAGCATGGGCTTCGCGGTTGCTGCTTAGTAGAGAGACGCGTTATAGTTCCAATGAAAAGGAGGCGCTTGCCGTCGTCTGGGCGTTACAGAAGTTTCGTATTTATTTGTTGGGTAGGAAGTTTTTTATATTTACCGATAATAGCTCCGTGTCATACTTAAAAACCTGTAGATTGTGGTCCGCGCGAATTTCTCGATATGCATTAGCCATTCAAGAGTACGATTTTGAGATACAACATATTCCCGGTTCTAAAAATGTCATCGCTGATGCATTAAGTAGACATTCTGCTCTAAGGCCGCCGTCACCTAGTGATAAATATTTCAAAATTTTAGCTACTTTTAAGCTGCCTCAAGAAACCCAGAGTCTACTTAAAGATATTTTTGACCATCAACGCGGAGATCCGAAACTACGGGAGATTATTGAAAAACTAGACTGCGATAATAAACTAAAAGTAAGATTCGTGTTAAAAAATGGAATTTTGTATATTCGCCAAAGTCAGCACTCGTTCTATTTGCTCTGTTTACCGAAAACTCTCGTTGAGTCCATAATTAAGTCATATCACGAAACATATGGTCATTTTGGCAGTTATAAGATTTGGTGTGCTTTGAAAGCAGAACTATGGTGGACCAATATGTATAGGGACATCAAGCGCGTTATTCGTAGCTGTCAGATCTGTCAAAAAACAAAGATATCGCCCCTGCCAAATCCCGAATTAGCCTCAATCATTCCAACCGCTAAGAATGAAATTGTCGCGCTCGATATTTTTGGACCCTTACCCACGAGTCGCGGGGGTGTTACATGTATTTTGGTATTGGTAGCGGGCTACTACGAAAGCTATACTTAATAGGATAGTCAGAGATTATTTGCCAAAAATGGGTCAAGTAAAGAGAGTTTTGTCCGACCATGGGACACAATTTACCGCGAAACTCTGGCGACAAACGCTCGAAGGATTGGGGATTAAGGTTTCGTTTTCATCAGTAAGAAGGCCTCAGGCTAACCCATGCGAGCGAGTTATGCGGGAAATTGGGCGATTATGTAGGACATACTGTCACGACCAACATAAACGGTGGGCCTACGAATTAGCTACCTTTGCTAATTTTATAAACTCTTTAGTTCACGAGTCCACAGGCTTTTCTCCCTCTGAATTGCAACTGGGGAAAGATAAGTCTGGACTTATGCCTCCAAGGCTTAGAGGACCTCCTACCGGAGAGATGCCGCTTTCTAGTCCAAGTAAACTGATTCTGGCTCAGGAAACCCTACAGTCTAGTGCGGAGCGTCGACGGCTTCGACATCCTGGTAGGCCCTTTGCCAAATTTCAACCAGGCGATTTAGTTTTGTTAAAGGCCAATCCGGTCTCGTCAGCATTGAGGTCAGAGACTAAAAAGTTTCTCCTTCTGTTCGAGGGACCATTTCGAATAAAAAAAACCTATCAGTTTTGCCACATATATTCTGGAAGATCCCACTTCCAAACAAGAGCGCGGTTCCTTTCACGCTTGCCATCTCAAGAACTACTACCCTCCGATTAATCCAATAGTCCACAGGATTGTTCCTTGAGCCTGTTGGATTAGGGGTGCAAGATGTACCAGAACATAGTTTTGGTTTTTAGAATAGCCTCTGTGTGTCTAAGTTGGGTGATTCGCCGCCTGATGGCGCTAGCGGTACCACTTGCCCGTCGGATTGGCGTCGAATATATTTTTTGCCGTGAACTACATTTTTTGGTTTCGCCTTTCGCGGTTCAGGTATTCGACGTTTTGCGGCGGCCGAGCAACCCACGCTCTGATAACCTTCAGGGTGTCAAGGGACAGATTTTTTTTAAAAGTACGATCGCTGTGCCTGGTATCAGGTGAGTTAGAACTAGTTAAAATCGAAGTAATTCCTGCAATCGGTATGTCTTACTTCAGAGCTGGTGAGCAAGGCTGTAAACGAAAATAGAAAATAAAAACCGTTACTAATTTGACATCCATCCACGTTTTTTCCCTCCTGTCTGAAGCCCAACCCCCGAGTCTCAGCGCACACGTGATGATTAAGGTCCTTTTGTTTTGTTTTTGTCGCACATTGTATATTTTTGTTGTCCATCCTGTACTAAGCTAATTGAAAAAAATCTGTGACTATAAATTATTAAGGTCCTTTTGGATTTAGTTTCTGATTCACCCTGTATTTTACCTATTCCTAAGTCTAAGACGTCACGTGTTGAAATTAGGCCTTTTTTTGTCTCACCCTGTATATAATTTTTGACGCATCAGTTGCTTTTGAGACCCCTTGTATTTTACTTCTTCTTAATTCTGTGACGTTACCTAGAATCTAGTTTACACCATTTTAAAGTATTATTTTCAAATGCGTCGATGGCCCAGTTGGTTGAGCGTCGATTTTATAAACCGATGGTCGCAGGTTCGAACCCTGGCGGATTTTTTAATTCTCAGAATTTGTGACGTCAGAGGGATGCTGGAGATGCTGGACCCCGAGATGAGATGTTGGAGATCCATCTCGTTAGATGCTGGAGATGATGGACCATTATCTCCCACGGTTTGAATTTGGCGCCATGACGTCAGAGCGCGCAGGTTAGACCACTACGATTGGCCGGCAGGAAAGGGTGCGGGGCCAAGGAGGAAAGTGGAGGGAGTCTTCCAAAGTAAGCCCTTACCTACTATCAAATTTTAATAGGACTACGGGGGCAAATTCCTCAATTGTTTGTAGGGATTGGAAATAAATTCTTGATATACTTAATTTAAAATTAAAACCTTTATAAATATGTTAAGACTGCAGATGGAGCGTTACAGCCAGTTACGGGAGTTGTAGATATTCAGATTACAGTAAATAATACTTGCAAAATTCTAGAGTTCTTAGTAGTACCGTCTTTGAAAGATTATTTTATTTTGGTAGCAATTTTGGAAAATTGTTTGGAGCCAAATTATATTACGAAACAAATACCTGGGACATTAGCAATACTTCTTTGAAAGATATATGAGGAGGAATCGATAACAATTATTGTACTTTCAATAATTTAAATATCTTAAATAAAGGTAAAATTCATAAAGTAGAGCTGTTAGAAGCATCTCAATTAAGGTTAGCAGAGCCGTTTATCGAACAATTTAAAATTCTTGATAGTGTCACACTTGCCGGGGTGACGACTTCAACAGTACCCAGGGGGTGCTGTCGTCTGCCCCTCAGAGCCCAACCTAGACAAGGATGAGAATAAGCGGTATCTACTGATGCCCAGATTGTGTCTGGCGCCAAATTTATACCCGCAGATTTTGCTGAATCGGCGATTGGACTTCGATCTATCTAGTGTTTATCTTATTGAACAATCCTCGTATGTTTTATTATTGATTGACTCCTGTATTTATAAATTTGTATAATGTTATCTTTACTCTTGTTTTGATTGAGTAGAAACTGGTTTGACTAGTTCGGTCACTGGTCCACAGATGTCACTTTGGTGACAATGGAGAAGGGAAACTCAGTCGTACTAATAAGTTGACTTATAACCGCCGGTTATCTATTTGTTAAGATTAAAAGATGTTTTGTCACTGAATCTTTTAACATTATTCGCTGTTATAAATGTTCTAATTTTGGTCACTTGTCCAAAGATTGAAATCAGTTATTCATATTTGCCCCAAATGCACCGGATATCATGAATTGAATAGATGTGACATAACAGACGACTTAAACAACGACAACTGCGATAATTATAACAAAAGATTTCAAACCAATCTAAACACGAGGCATTCAGATACAGATAAAAGATGTCCTGTGTATTTGCAGCAAACCGAGTCATTAAAATCGAAAACCGATTATGGTGTTAAATAGCAATTAAAAACTGTTAAAGAAAGTAACAAGGAAAGGCATTTCTTTAAGGTTATGCATCACAACATGCAAAGTGTTAAAAATAAATTTGAACTAATTGACACCTTCCTCGATACTGAACAAATAGATATTATGTGTATAACTGAAACTTGGTTAAAAGCTGAAGAAATTGTATATGTTAACTTTCCCGGTTATCAAATAGGTAGTAGCTATTTTAGAAAAAATTGTATTCATGGTGTGGTTTTTATATTGATACGTGACTCAATTGTGTATAGTGAAATCATTGATATTACAAATCTCAGCATAGATAGATTATTTGAGTGTGCGGCTGTAAAAATAAACTTAAACAATACAAATTACTGTATACTGTGTTTATATAGGGTTCCCAAAGCAGATATTATGGTTTTCTTATCAAAATTAGAGAAAGCGTTAATTAAAATAACTGATTCTAATAATTTCCAAAAAATCATAATTTGCGGTGATTCAAATATAAATCAACTATGTGAAAATAATAACGACACAATTTTCTTTATGGATTTGTGCAACTCCTTCTGTATATCACCTGCGTTCAGTGAAGCAACGAGATTTCCAGGAGACTGGGAACCAACGGGCATTGATTATATTTTAACGAACTTCTCTAATAATATAAGTTCATATCATATTTTACATACAGGTTTTTCCGACCATACTGGACAATCCATTACTTTTTATATCATCGCAGTAATGCCAAAGAAAAAATTACTTACAGATCGTTCTCTGACTTAAACTTCAAAAATTTTCAATCGATGTTGGCCCTTGAATCATTGGAGAGTGTGTACAGGGCAAAGGGAGCTTCTGAAAAGTTTGTGTGTTTCCACGGAATATTTTGTTACTATTTCAACTTAACCTTTAAACTCAAAACAAAAATGTAAATGATAAAATAAATAAAAATTGGCTTACAAAAGGTTTGAGAACAAGCTCTAAACGATTGAAAAATCTTTACGAAATGCGAAAGCGTGGCCTGATTTCTTACTATAGAAATTACAAAAAAAATATACCAATGTCTAATGAAAAAAGCAAAAAAGATGTATTTCAACAAACTCGTTCTAAATTCCGAAAATAAGTCCAAAACAGTATGGAATATAATTAATTACTCTGTAAAACAAAAACCACAAAAAATAACCTACAGATAAAATATGATAACACGCTCACTTCAGACAGAAAAATGATTGCCGATACCTTCAATTCCTACTTTGCCGATTTACCCAAAACTTTGCTAACCAATATAAAAAGAAATAACAGAGGAAATAACTCTTTTAGTTGGCCTGAACCTGCACATGTCACTATACTTCTGACCACAACTTCGCCATTTGAAATTAAAAGAGTTATAAACTCACTAAAAAATTCAAACTGTTCTGGGCACGACTTAATACCTACGAAGCTTATAAAGTGGAATATAAACCATATCGCGAATCCATTATGTGAAATTTTCAATAGATGTATTAGGGAAGGTATTTTTCCGAACATTTTAAAAGTAGCCAAGGTGATTTGCCTTCATAAAAAAGGAGACCCGCAAGATGTAGCAAATTATCGGCCAATTTCAGCTGTTTGCCATTATGTTGGGGGCGGAGGAACTACTCCAGGTCAGGAGGCGCGAGTTGACCTTCTACTCCGACAGCAAAGCAGCTCTCCTAGCGCTGCGAGCAAACCGCACCATATCTCCTCTGGTGGAGGAATGTCGAACGAGTCTGCTTAAACTGGTGGCCGAAGGGAATAAGGTGACTATCCTGGGTGCCTGGGCATCGGGCATCGAGAGAAATGAGACCGCCGACCTCTTGGCCAGGGAGGGATCCATGAGCAGGCCGATGGGACCGGAACCCCTTTTGGGGATCGCTCCTCGGGTAGCGATTGGAGTCTTGGACGAGTGGCAGATTCGTCGAGGAATGGCTCAGAGCTCCGGGCATGAGGCGGACGAGGTTCATGATTCGTGGGCCATCGCCTGCCTTGTCCCGGGAATTGATGGGTCTGCCAAGAAAGGAGGTTAAGGGTTTGGTGAGGGTCCTCATTGGGCACTGTAGCTTGGCCCGCCACCTACACCTCATTGGGGTGGAGGAGGAGCGGGAGTGCAGATGTTGCCTGGAAGAAGAGGAGACCCCCACCACCTAGTAGAGTGCCCTGCGCTCGACAGGGTCAGATTCGAGTCCTTCGTCATGGTTAGGCTGTGTGATGAGGACGTGTATGGTGTCAGGTTGGGGGGGGGGGCTGCGGGCCTTCATCAAGAAGGCCGGCATGCTGGAAGCCCTGTGATACCGACCGTGGGGGCACAATGGGCCCATGGAGGCCTACGTGGCAGGCTGATCAGAGGCGGCCACCCCTTGTACTGATGATGATGATGATGACGGTAGAGCTTTAAAGAGAGTTACAAAAAGATTCATATCCTCTCCCTCGTGTAGACAGAATTCTAAATATGTTAGGTGACTCTCAGTAAATTTTCTCGGTGGACTTACGTAGCGCTTTTTGGCAAATACCCTTCGATGAACAATCTAAAGAAAACACCGCGTTTGCTGTCGACGTACGAGGTCTTTTCCAATTTACGTCATTGCCTTTTGTGCTAGCTAACGCTGCGCAGGCACAACAACGTTTGATGGATGCTATTTTCGGTCCCGAATTCAAACCCCGGATTTTTAAATGACACGATTACTACGTCGCCAACTTTTGAGGAACACATTCGGTTGTTAGAAGAAGTTTGTAGACGATTAGGGGAAGCAAATCTGACCATGAACTTTAAAAAATGTGAGTCTTTCAAGCCGTCTTTAAAGTACTTAGGTTATTTACTAGACGGTTCTGCTCTACGAACAGATCCGACTCTCATATCTCCTATCAACGATCTTTTAAAAGGACGAAAGAAGGGACAGAAAATTCAGTAGAATTCAGGCGCTGAAAAAGCTTTCCGTGATGTTAAACAAGCTCTCGTCTCTGCGCCTGTTCGTACTAAGCCCAATTTTAGTTTGCTATTTGTGATTCAGTGTGATGCGTCGAACACAGGTTTAGGATGCGTTCTTACTCAGGTACAGGACGATGAAGAGAGTCATAGCCTTCACGAGAAGAAGTTTATCAAAACCGGAACGTAACTATAGTGTAACCAAGAGGGAGTGCCTAGCAGTGATTTTTGGAATAGAGAAATTTCGACCGTACGTTGAAGCGGTTAAATTTACCGTTCAAAATGATCACCATTCATTGCTGTGCCTGAGAAATATTAAAGATCTCTCTGGTAAACTTGCTCGGTGGAGCATAAGGTTACAACAATTCGATTCTGAATTAGAACATAGGAAAGGAAAACACAATGTAGTTCCCGATGCTTTGAGCCGCATTCCCGAAACAAATTCGCCCCAATCTGAAATATCAGCTGTAAACGTTGACTCTATTATAAGTTAAGACTTAGATTTAAATAACTTGGACTCATTTTACATTGAGATGCGAGACAGAATTAAAAAATCACGATAGGTATCCTCAGTGTTTGGTAAGGGTTAATTATGTATACAAATTGATTCCCTGAAAGGTGCCTTAGGCAAATAATATCTCAGATAGGAAACTTTTAGTACCGAAACCGCAACGAAGAAATATTCTAAAAATATGTCATGATGATGAAAACTCCGCTCATCTAGGTTGCTTTAATACGTTTTCCCAGATGGCACTTAGGTACCTATTACTTTCCAAAATTTCGGCGAGATACTTACCGTTACGCAAGAGGGTGCGCAGTTTGCCACTCGCAAAATTCGCCTAATACCGGTCCCTTTGGGTTAATGAGAGCTGAAAAGCAGGTTCGATTTCCCTTCTAGGTGATAGCACTCGATTTGATAGGGCCTTTACCCAGATCTGTTTCGGGGAACGCCTATCTTTTGGTTGTGTCTGACTGGTTTACGAAATTTCCTTTGCTTAAGTCGCTTATAAAAGCTACCGCCCCTTCAATAGTGAATTTTATAGAAAATGAGAACATAGTTCTCGAGATCCCGACATTTGGATGCGGTGTGGTTGCTGTCGTTAACAACCGTCGATGGAATAAAAAGTCGGAGAAAATTAATTTATGGATATTGCTGATTACCAACGAAAAGTCACAAGGTCATTATGTTGCGTCATAAGCCCTGAACTAAATAAGCTTATTTCGTGATTTTTTTAAACCATACAATAATTAATTTTTTATAAATTTCAATCGGTGTAACCGAGATATCTCGAGACCTAAATCATTTTGTCTAGTGATATTTTTTTATTTATTCTTTTTAAACGTTGTTGAAAGCAAGTGTCCGTATATAGTGACTCGGTTTTTTTAGTACATTTTCATCCCTACAAACCTCTCTGATTCATTTAATTAATCTTTCCCTATTGGGGTTAATTATAATTTGAATAACGTCATATAGGCGCTTGTTATAGCTATGTATGTATGTGTGTACATACGGTGGTCTCTACAGGACGCTGTTTTTGATTTTTCTAGTCCAAAGTTCGCGTGCGGCCGCGTACGCGTCTGGTTTTGACCCATAACGAAGGGCACCCGGATCGTAGTATAATCTAAATGTCTAATCGGTGCTTTGGCAGTATTGCGTTACGCAGCAAACAGGTTGTAGAGTTGTAAACAGCTGCTTAGCGGCTGCGGCGTATTGATTTTTTTTCTCTCCTTTTCTCACAACCGCCAGAGCTATAGCTACAACCGTCTCACTTCTACAGAAGCCCACATACGTAAATAAGAGAGGTATACCCCGATTACGATAAGAAGTCCGGATTTTGTCAGATGACAATTCATCACAAAGTCCCTAGGAATTTTCTGTTATCCTTTGGCATATATGCGTCGCAACCAGTTAATGACGTCACTCACTGATTTATTATGGCAAAAGTTACCCAAATGAAACGAACAAGAGCATAATAAATAAAAACCCTATTACAATCACGATTATAGCTCTACAACCAACAATAATTATGACTACAACTCATTTTAATAATAATTTAATTTAAAGCGTCATGTAAAACTTTTCATTTTGGTATTTTGTGCAGCGTCTATGCGTAGACTCAGGCAAATTTGGCTTCCGTGTATCAAAGTGACAGTGAAGGTTTTCCGAATCGTTCAAACTGGTTCAAACATTCGGCAGTGAAAATATTCACGGGTTTTGTACGTTTCGCTCGTTTTACCGTTATCTGTGTTGTTCTTATTCTCGTTGTTACTTTTTGTGTTATGCAAATGAGCTCATTACTGACCAGAACTTATGACCCGGTTGCATTTTTTGCTGCATCGATGCCAACTTAGGATGTCGAAATTACATATTGAAAGTCCTAGTAAGGACTTCATAAAAAATTGAATCTACGTTTATATTTTCGGTTGGTCTAAGGATGATCTAAATAAAGACTATCATTGTTTGAAATACCTGTAGTTATTTGTTATTTGATGTTGAAAAATAACAAATATTACGAATAATCCACAAAAAATCCGAAGACGCGTCCAGCACTTGTTCCAAGTCAGCTCGTATATATAGATTCAAAATATATGTGAGTAAATAAGGCCTTACTTGGGGCGCCCCCCTCCACTTTCTTCCTAGGCCCCGCCCCCTTCCCCCTCCACCGGCCCTGCCTCTGACCCCGCCCCCCTGACCACGCCCCCACCACGCCCTTGTTCCATCTCGTGGTCCAGCATCTCCAGCATCTCATCTCGGGGTCCAGCATCTCCAGCATCCCTCTGACGTCACAAATTCTGAAAATAAAAAAATCCGCCAGGGTTCGAACCTGCGACCATCGGTTTACAAAATCGACACTCTAACCAAATGAGTCA
The DNA here is from genome assembly GCA_963920635.1 of Pseudeuparius sepicola. Classification (NCBI taxonomy): domain Eukaryota; kingdom Metazoa; phylum Arthropoda; class Insecta; order Coleoptera; family Anthribidae; genus Pseudeuparius; species Pseudeuparius sepicola. The sequence goes on from OY987305.1 coordinate 30,515,436, forward strand.
TCGACGCGTTTAAAATATTACTTTAAAATGGTGTAGACTAGAATCTCGGTCACAGAATTAAGAATACAGGGTGTCTCAAAATTCATATAGGTACCGAGTGGGACAAAAGCCAGAAGGGCCTAGTTTCAGCACGTGACCTCGTAGATTAAGAGTATGGCGCGTCTCAAAATTCATATACAAAGTCGGACAAAAAGCAATTCAAGTACTAGGTGTGACAAAAGCCAAAAAGACCTAATTTCATCGCGTGGCGTTTTATAATTAAGAATAAGTACAGGATGTCTCAAAGGAAACTGATTAAAAATTATGTACAGGATGCGTTAAATTATGGGAAAGTCAAAAGGACCTAAGTTCATCACGTGACCTCGTAGAACTAAGAATACAGGGTGTACCAAAATTCATGGGTGTGACTAAAGACAAAAGGACTTTAATAGGTCAGATTTAATACCGCATGTGACAAAAGCCAAAAAGGCCCAACTTCAGAATTAATTACAATAATACAGAGTGATTCAAATACCAAAGCGGGGATTTAAAAGATCTACTCCAAAAACGTTTTGCGAAACTAGTGTTTTAGACAGAAAAAATGAAACAATTCTAAGTCAGGTCGGTCATTGACCCTTGGAACTCGCCTATAGGAATAAACTTGCAAAAAACGTGGTCAGCATAATACATTAGCAACAACAAAAATAGAAACTAGGTCGCTGACGGAAAGAATGGCAAAGGTCTCTAAATTAAACATAAAAAATTAACGAGATGTCTCGAAATTAATGTACAGGGTGTCTTAGAATTCATGACAAAAAGATGTCGAAAGAGTCTAATAGGTCTTGACAGATTTAAGAACAAGTACAGGGAGGGCGAAAGCAACTGATATGTCAAAAATGTATATACAGGTTGAGGCAATACATAGGAAAGGATCTTAAACATCCCATTACGTGAGAGAATTAAGAATACAGGTCGGGCAAAAATAAACTGACAAAATTCATATACAGTATGCAATAAAAGCCCAAAATAACCGTAATATTTAAGTGACGTCACAGAATTACTTTTTGACGACGTACAAATTAATAACAGGTGATATATACTTGTAAACATCCCGAACTATACAAAATTTTGAACGGTTGGCGTACTACATCCCTAATCTCAAAACAACCTGTAACTTGGACGAAAAATCGCAAGTAAAAAATACCTCTTTGGGCTTTTTTAAGGATAAGTTAATTTTAGAAAATTTCTCCTAATAATAATTTTCAAGTTAAAAATTGACACCGGCAATGGAACGCCATGGAATACCATGAAACCTCGCCATGGAACGCCATGGACTACCGTGGAACGCTATGGAATACCATGACACCCCCGCCATGGACTACCATGGAACGCCATGGAATACCATGGAATGCTATGGACTACCATGGAACGCCATAGAATACCATGAAACTCCGCCATGAACTACCATGAAACGCCATGGAATACCATGAAACTCCGCCGTGAAGCGCCATGGACTACCATGGAATGCCACGCACGCACGCACGTTTGGCGCACGCACGCCACGCACGCACGCAGGTTTCACGCACGCACGTTTGCCCTTGTAATTACTTTTAATGTTTGCTTGTAGAGGAAAAAATAAAATGCAAATTAACCATTTTTCGTTGTTTTATTTAAAAATATCTTCTCCTATACAAATCAGCTACTAACTTATCTCTATTAAAATACATAAGTTCAAATATGCAGTATGTCTCTAGCGTAAATGATGCCTTAAATAATTCCAAAATAATATCTGATCATGATTACATTTCATTAAAAGTTCATATTGTCCCGATCCAAAAGAATATTATAATATTCGGTTATTTTAAAATTTAACAATAAATCTATTTTTAGTGAAATAATTGCATCTATTCTAAGTAATTCAAAAATATCTGATTCGGCAAAATATTGAGAAATATTGTTTTTTCAGTACTACAATTGTCAGTCCGTCCAAACCGGCCATCGTGGTTAGCTCCATGTTGGCAATCTTCGTGGTAGTGGATCAAGGATAAAAAATTCTTCCTCAAACATAAAATTAGATCGCTCCATTCCAGGTGATCCATATAAACATTATTGTAATTTTGCGTATCCAGTTGGTTAATCATATTTACTGCAGGGGTAAAACACCTCGCCGGACTCAATCCACAGTGCACAGAATAATATTTGCTAGGTTTCAGCGTAAAGCTCGTGTCCAGAATCAAGTGGTCTTCTTTTATCGTTTCTTCTTTGTAGAAATTAATCATCCTATCCAGTTCGTGGTTGTAGTCGCAACAAGGTTTCGAAGAACTGTAGCCACTGTCGCTCATTTTTTACCAAACCGTACTCTGCGAAGTGCTAATGCAAACTGAATGTCACATTTCAATTTTTTCTTGTTAAATTTTCATCCCCACCACCAAAATGACCAAGCCAGCGTACAAATAATTTCCGACCTTTTTTCTTCAAGATTTTTTCCACGAGGTAAACATCCGGATTTGTAGTTTTCTGTAATTGGAACTTGAACAATTTTTTTTATTTCTTTAATATATTTGCCTATCTATAGAAAGAGCACGTACCAAATATCAGCCCTCAAATCGAAATATTTAATTTGCAATAAATAATTAAAGTTGTGACTGCAAGCTATTCATTTAAAACGACACGAAAAGCGCAGGAATGGTTTTGACGTCATATAGCTCGATCAATCAGAAGGCAGTGACAGGAGTGACAGCTACACAGAATTAGGAAAGGAAGAATGGAAATTGAACGTTAAAATAAACAGTTCGGCAACCCATTTCCAGAGGGATCTGATGTAGGTCAAAAATAAAAACCACCTAAAAATCAAAATTTAACAAAAACTGAGGCCACAGGACTAGTAATTCTTAGGTCTCGGGTTCAATCGCACAAGAAGTTTTTTTTTTAATTATCACTGCATTCTACCTCTTATATTTATCACTGATTATCATTTTTAGTAATAATTGGACAATGGTTATTTTGAAGATTATTACTCCATAGTGTATTTAAATTCAAAGTACTTACCTACCTAATATGAAATTGTCAGTAGCAGGGACAATGTAATAGATTTATCGATGCGTAAGCTCTTTTTGGCCTCGAAGAGAGTTTTAAGAAACGAGACAACACGGCCATTAAACAACCTCCTCGGCAAAAAAAGTGTGCTTACCTACGCATCTCGCAATGTAAATAACTATTTAATACAGCAGCACACTCTTATCAACAATATCAAGACTGCGATAGACTATAATAAGACGGATAGACAAGGATGGGATGTTCTCGTTGATCTTTCTAAACAAAGCTTGCGTGGTGCTGTAGTTTTTATACATGTGCCGCCGCCCATATTAGTTGCTACATGGTGCCGCCGCCCACCAGAGGTGCCACCACCAACGAGCTAGTTGACGTCACAACCAAGGAGGCGCGTTACAAGAATGATTTGAATTATGCAGTTTTTAGTTGCTTATATTTATTACATAAAAATAAAAAATGAGTTTTTTCTGAACTGTGGTTCATTTAATGGCAATAAATTACGTTTGAAAGCATAATTTTTCAAATTTAATTTTTGTGCAAGTTCCCCATTCTTCGGTGTAGGATTCTCACTCGTATCCTCCAGTAAATATGTGACAGGATTAGTAATTTTTACTTAGACAATTTTAAAGAGTTCAGTGGTCCAGCTGGGCATATACCCATTATTGGGTATACACTACGCCCATGATTCATAGTGAGTAGACGGCTGATTTTGAGCTCCCGAATTAAAATTAAAATATACAAATAACAATGGGAGTTAAATTGCGACACTGTTTGGCAGCGTCTAAAGTATCCGATGCAGTAATAAAAACGATTGATTCAAAATTATTAAAAGTAGAATCACCAGTGGCGCAGCTCGAGGCAAATTATACAGAAGTCAAGAACAAATTGGAAGAAAAAATAAAGCTATTGGAAGACAGAGTAAATCAAGAAGCTAGAGAAAGATATAAAGCTGAAGATAGGTTTGATCGAATTGATCAAGCCAGTAGATTTTGCAATTTACGCATATTTAGTTTGAAAGTAAAACCTCAAGAGAACACTAAAGAAGAACTCAAAAAATTGTTGAACAGCAAAATGTCGGTGAATCTTTCTGACAAAGACATCGGTCTGTGCGTCGGAGGGGGGTAGGTAAGTGTGGGAGCATAGGCATTGTACATTTTAACATACGTAGCATCCAAAAACATTTTGATGAACTTCTAGTCTATATTGAAATGGCTCAAAATGAATTGGACATTATTGTACTTTCGGAGACTGGAGAGATAAAAAACACCAATGATTTTCAGATTCCAAATTACAATATTATTATAATGAATCTTTTTTTAACAAGTGTGATGGTATTGTGGTTTATTCTAAGAGTAGCTTATCTGTGAAAACGAACACAATAACTGACACTAAGTTTCTTAGGCTAACTGTCACGTCTCCCCACCTGCGAAATAATGGCAAAATAGGTATCACTGCGTTTTATAGACTTCCATCGACTGATTTAAAAGAATATATACGGAGTCTAGAAACTTACCTGATAAATTTAGAAAAGGAAAGCGTGGAGATTTATTTGGAAGACATAAACATTGATTTGATGAAGTCGGGCGGTACTGACACAAGTAATTATGAGTAGGTAATGGGTGGGTTACGCCGTCCCCCTCCACTTTCCTCCTAGGCCCCGCCCCCTTTCCTGGCGGCCAATCGTAGCGCTCTAACCTATGACGCTCGACTCGTGGCGCCAAATTCAAACCGTGGGAGATAATGGTCCATCATCTCATGGTCCAGCATCTCCAGCATCTCGAGGTCCAGCATCTCCAACATCTCATCTCGAGGTCTAGCATCTTGGGATCCAGCATCTCCAGCATGCCTCTGACGTCAGAAAAGTCTGAAAATAAAAAGAAATCCGCCAGGGTTCGAACCTGCGACCATCGGTTTATAAAATCGACGCTCTTCCAACTGAGCCATCGACGCATTTGAAAATAATACTTTAAAATGGTGTAAACTAGATTCTCGGTGACGTCACAGAATTAAGAATAAGTAAAATACAAGGTGTCTCAAAAGCAACTGATGCGTCAAACATGATATACAGGGTGCGTTAAATCAAGGCAAAGTCAAAAGGGCTTTAATAATTTAATCGCGTTACGTCACAGATTTTTTTCTCAAATAGTAGGTAGGTAAAAACAGTTGATATGTCAAAAAAAATCAAATACAGGGTGAGACAAAAATAAAAAAAGGCCTAATTTCATCACGTGACGTCTTAGACTTAAGAATAAGTAAAATACAGGGTGAATCAGAAACTAAAGCCAAAAGGACCTTAATAATTTTTCGTTACAGATTTTTTCAATTAGCATAAGTACAGGGTGGACAACAAAAGTCACGGGTGTGGCAAAAGCCAAAAGGGCCTTAATCATCACGAGGCGTCTCAGAATAAGTAAAATACAGCGTGTCTCAAAATTCACATTTGTACAGGATAGAACAAAAACTAAAGCTAAAACGGCGTTAATCTAAAGTCAAAAGGACCTTAATCGTTGTGTGACGTCACAGATTTTTCTCGTACAGGGGTGGACAACAAAAATATACAAGCTGGCATAAGAAAGCCAAAAGGACCTTAATAATATCTAGGTACGGGGTGTGACAAAAGCCAAAAAGGCCTAATTTCACGTGGCGACGCAGATTTAATATGTGTCTCAAAATTCATGTACAGGCTGGGGTAAGTCAAAACGACCTTAATCGTTCTGTGACGTCACAGATTTTTCTCAAATAGTACAGGGGTGGACAACAAAAATACACAAGGTAGGTAAAAACAGTTGATATATAAAAAAATCAAATACAGAGTGAGATAAAAATAGAAAAAGGCCTATTTATATCACGTGACGTCTCAGACTTAAGAATAAGTAAAATACAGGGTGAATCAGAAACTAAAGCAAAAAGGACCTTAATAATTTATCGTCACAGATTTTTTCAATTAGCATAAGTACAGGGTGGACAACAAAAATATACAATGTGTGACAAAAAAAAACGACCTGAATCAGCACGTGGCGTCTCAGAGTTAAGAATAAGTAAAATACAGGGTGTCGCAAAATTCATATTTATACAGGGTAGAACAAAAACTAAAGATAAAACAGCGTTAATCTAAAGTCAAAAGGACCTTAATCGTTGTGTGACGTCACAGATTTTTCTCGTACAGGTGTGGACAACAAAAACAGAAGTTGGCATAAGAAAGCCAAAAGGACCTTAATAATGTCTAGGTACAGGGTGATAAAAAAAAGACCTTATTTCATCACGTGGTAGACTTAAGAATAAGTAAAATACAGGGTGAATCAGAAGCCAAAAGGACCTTAATAATTGATCGTCACAGATTTTTTTCATTTAGCATAGGTACTGGATGGACAATAAAAATTCATGGTGTGACAAAAAGTCAAAAAGACCTAATCACATGACTTCGTAGAACTAAGAATGCCGAGTGCCTCAAAATTTATATAGGTATCGAATGGGTCCAAAAGCAGTTCATATACTAGGTGAAACAAAAGCCAAAAGGTCTCATTTCACGGTTGAACTATCTATTTGTCCTAATTATAAGATTCAAAACAATTTTTAAGTTAAAAATGCCAAGAAATAAGACAATCGAAATCTCCCAGAGCGGTTTTATACTCGTATCGCTGACAATTTCCAGCTTAATGACGTGAAAGCGATTAAAAAATTCGATGTAGGTATAGTGCGTATAAAAAACAAAACCAAAAAGACGTTGCTCTCTCACCAAGAGGGGTTCCATAGGGTCCAAAGGCCATTTTTCCTAAACTATGTGTAGAATGAGCCGAAAATTGAAAGGCAACCAAAACTTTTCGCGAAATTAGTTTGTTGTTATAAAAATTGGAATTATATATTATGTGCATAAATGCATCGTGAAATAAGGTCAGCTACGAAAACGCTGGTCCGCCAACACCGGCCGCTGGTAATGGCATTTGTCATCATTTTTCCAACATACAGGGCAAATATTGCATCTTCAGCGAAATCAAAAAATAAAAAGTAGGTTTCGGGCATCGACACGAGCGGATATCTACGCCTGGCAAAATAGTTGTCTAAATTCCACTCTTCTAAAATTAATAATATCAGAAATAGGTAAAATACGACACCGGGATTCGAACCTACGACCACTGGAGTTCAACGTTCCGACGTCAGAGTGTGAGAAAAATTAAAAGGGTCTTATTAATTTCACCACGTGACGTCACAGATCTAAGGAAATAGGGTGTATAAAAATTCTTGTACTTACAAGGTGTGACAAAAAAAAATCAAAGCCAAATTGTCCTTAATAATTTAACCTTGTGACATCACTGAATTAATGGGGCGTCTGTACAAAAATTCATATATCGGGCGAGACAAAAACATACATACGAAAACCATATGAACTTTAATCGTGGCGTGACATTACAAAATTTTTCTCAGATGACGTAGACACATAGAAACTACTGACATACAGGTGGACTCAAAATATACTAACGAAAAAATTAAAACGGAGCTGCCAACGCAAGGACAGACTGTATACTAATCCCTCAATCTCAAAACGATCTACAACTTGGAGGAAAAAATCGCGGGTAAAAAATACCTCTTTGGGCTTTATTAAATTTCTGATACAAAAAAATCGTCTAAATCGCCTGGTTGTCACGGAGAGCCTAAAAACGGTAATATTATACAAAATTTATATGCAGGGTAAGTAAAAACACGACGCAACAGGAAAATCAAAAGGACCTTAATAGTTTCGTCACAGATATTTCTCTAATAGTACAGGGGTGGACAACAAAAATATACAAGCTGGACAAAACAGATTTACTCATCACGTGGCGTCTCAGAATTGATAAGTAAAATACAGAGTGTCTCAAAGGAAACTGATTAAAAATTATATACAATATGCGTTAAATCATGGGTAAGTGAAAAGGACTTTAATAATTTCATCACGTGGCGTATCAGAATATTTTTTCAGACTGCATACAGGCTCGCCAAAAACCAATACAAGTTGTGTCAAAAATTACTATACAAAGGTAATAAAAACACTGTAAAAATTCCGAACTATGGTATCTGTCCTAATAACGGGACTCCCGACGCAAACGTGGGTAAAAAGACCTCTTTATTAATGGATCCAAATAAAATTAATTCCTCTACTACAAAACGACCGGAAAAAATCGTAAAATTGGGCAAGATATACATAAATCGTAATCCGTAGTAATAGAGTGTACAAATTAGCCAACAACAGCTATATTTTTCGTAATAATTGCCTCTACACGAGCGTGAAAATAATCTAAAATTTTCCAATAAACGCACAAAATATGACATAAAAATAAAACATCATGTGAAGTCGCAGAATTAGTGTATGGTTGTATAAGAATTCATAATTTTCCTATTTGTTCTAATAATTCGCGAATTTTTAAGCTAAAACGCAGGGACTGATGACGTACTAAACCCCCAATCTCAAAACGGTCTGTAAGTTGAACGAAAAAATAAAACGAAAACTTGATTTTTTAAAATGGCTCTTTTACCAACGGACCGGCAACCGCCGTAAAAATTGATCAAAATATGCCGGGAAAGTAAAAAGACACGACACATAAAGCACACCGCTTAATTCGCAATACCGAAGTGTACATAAAGTTCTCGAGAATAGAAGCGAATATTTTTCGTTATACCTCTACACGACAAAAAAAATGCAAAAAACATTGTCAGCGGTTTCACAAACACAAAATGTAGTTTGCGGCCGGAAGGAATGGTAAAGGTCTATAAATTAAACATAAAAAAATAACGTTGCAGGATGTCTCGAATTTCTTGGATGAGACAAAAACAATTTTTATTAAAAAACTAGCAAAAAGTAAGACAGTCGAAATCTCCCAATCTCAAAACGATCTTCTAACCACAGACGATTTTCAGCTTAATGGCGTGAATAAAAAATCGATATAGGGACACATAAAAACGAAACAAAAAAAAAGCCATCACGCGGGGACCTTAATCGTCACGTGACATCACAGATTATTTTCTCAACAAAATATACAAAGTGGGCAAAACAGCTGTTAAAAAATCTCTTAAACCAAAGCCAAAAAGACCCTAATAGGTCGTAACAGAATTAAGAATAAATAGAGGGTGTCTCAAAATTAACGGACAAAAATTTATGTACAGGATGGGGCCAGAGTCAAAACGACTTTAATAGATCATGACAGAGTTGAGAATACAGGTTGGGCAAAAAAAGAACAACTGTAAAAATTCATGGAAGGGGCAAAACCCAAAAAGGCCTAATTTCATGGATGGGACCAAAGCCAAAAGGACTTTAATAACCCGTGACAGATTTAAGACTGCAGGATGGGCAAGAGCAGCTGTCAAAAATGAACGGATGGAACAAAAGCCAAAAAGATCTATTTCATCACGTGACGTCTCAGACTTAAGAACGAGTAAAATACAGTTAGGTATTTGCAAAAATTCTGAACTATTCGTTCTAATTTTTAACTTAAAACTACCAAAAACAATATCGACGCAATGTTAAAACGACCTTATACTCACGTCTGGTCGCGCAGAATTACTCACAAATATTAGGATTTTTCGCGAACTTAGTATGTTAAAAATTGAATCTTAGCGTGAACAAAGGTAGGCTACTGAACACAGGGCGCAGGGATTTAAAATGTATACGCCAAAAGCGTGTTGCGAAATTAGCGTTTTAGACAGGAGAAAAAGGACATTTCAGGGTCAATACGTTGGCTCAGTCATTAACCCCTGGAGCTTGCCGACAGGGACTTGCAAAAAAAAGCTTGCTCGGCACTTTTCCCAAATATTTCACAAGTGGTATATCAACAGCTACAAGAAAAAGAATCTTGGTCGCGGGTAGCGGCGTACGAACGGAAGGATAAATGGCAAAATACAGGTCTCTAAATTGAACATTTTCTCAAAAATTAACGACACGGCGAAATTCATGGTGGAGACCAAAGACAAATGGACTTTAACAGTGGCAGAATTAATACAGGATATGCCAAAATGTATGAGTGTGACCAAAGCCAAAAGGACATTAATAGGGCAGATTTAGTACAGGGTGTACCAAATCATGGGTGTTACCAAAGTCAAAGCAGTTTAATAGGTCAGATTTAATACAGGATGGGCAAAATGCGGCAAGAAAAGCCTAACTTCAGAATTAAGTACAATAATAAAGGCACAGAGTGATTCAAATACCAAAACCAAAAAGCCTTATTTCATCACGTGACAGATTTAATACAGGTTGTGGCAAAAGCAACTCTGATGGGACTAAATCCAAAATGATCTTTCTTTGGTCGCGGGGTACAGATTGTTCAGAAACCGACGTAGATATCCATCACCAAGCGCCTAAGAACGTGTCCCTAAAGGATAAGGAAGAAAATTCTTTAAGTAAGTAAAACATATTGTTTCTACTGTGCGTTATGAAATTTCGAAACGATAACGAAAATTTTCAAATTCGGCATAAGGCATCAGCAACAACAAACATGAAAACTAGGTCACGGGAAATGGCGTACGAACGGGAGGGATAAAATGGTAAAATTTCAGGTCTCTAAACTAAATATTTTCTCAAAAAATTAACGATACAGGATGTCTCGAAATTAATGTGTCTTAGAATACAGGACAAAAATTCACGGATGGGACAAAAGCCAAAAAAGGACTAATTTCATCGCATGACAGAATTAGGAATAAATACAGGGTGGACGAAAGCAACTGATATGTCAAAATTCATAGGTATACAGGATGGGGCAAATACCGAAAGAACCGTAATATTTACGTGACGTTACAGAATTACTTTTCGACGACGTACAAATTAATAGCAGATGAAATATACTTGTAAAAATCCCGAACTATGCAATTTCTCCTAATACTAATTTTCTACTTAAAAAAAGGTCTGCCAACACAACAACGGGCGGTGTGCTAAATCCCTAATTTCAAAACAACCTGGTCGAAAAATCGTAAGTAAAAATACCTCTTTGGGCATTATTAAGTATAGATTAATTTAGAAAAATGGATATGAATTAATTCATCAGTCAACCAGCGATTTCTGAAACAAAAATCGTCTAAGGCGTCTAGTCGCCACCGATTTCAACCTAATTGCGTTAATAGTTACTTGACGACACAGAATTTTTCTCAGATTTAGGGTTTTTTTGGTGGAAATTTATATATGTACTTAATAAAAGAATAAGGTGCATTAAAAGATAGAAGTACGTAAAAGGTGTAGTGTAATAATTTTCGACACATTCCACGAAATGCAATAAAGGGAACCTCATGTATTGGAGACAGATAGAACTTTCTTATTGGCGGTCATGAACTTCTGGGAGCTTGTCGACAGGCATGGACTTGTAGTAGATAACCCTTTTGGTAGTGTTTTCGATACAAAATAAATACAACCCAAACAAACAAAGAATTATCTATAATTGATCTCAAATTGAAATTTCTCCCCAACGTTGCCGGATAACACAATGTGCATGGAGTTCTCGTTTTTTTTGTAATTTCATGGAATGAAGGAATACCGTCATGGAACGCCATTAACTACCATGGAACGCCATGAACTACCATGGAACGCCATGGACTACCATGGAACGCCATGAACTACCATGGAACGCCATGGACTACCATGGAACGCCATGAACTACCATGGAACGCCATGAACTACCATGGAACGCCATGGACTACCATGGAACGCCATGGACTACCATGGAACGCCACGCACGCCACGCGGGCCACGCACGCGCGTCACGCACGCGCGTCACGCTCGCCACGCACGCGCGCCACGCACGCACGTCACGCGCGTCCCGCACGCCACGCACGCACGTCACGCGCGTCCCGCACGCCACGCACGCACGCCACGCGCGTCACGCACTCCACGCGCGCACGTCACGCACGCCACATTTCACGCACACACGCACCATGGAACGCCATGAACTACCATGGAACGCCATGGACTACCATGGAACGCCATGAACTACCATGGAACGCCATGAACTACCATGGAACGCCATGGACTACCATGGAACGCCATGAACTACCATGGAACGCCATGAACTACCATGGAACGCCATGAACTACCATGGAACGCCATGAACTACCATGGAACGCCATGAACTACCATGGAACGCCACGGACGCCACGCGGGCCACGCACGCCACGCACGCGCGTCACGCACGCGCGTCACGCTCGCCACGCACGCGCGCCACGCGTGCCACGCACGCACGTCACGCGCGTCCCGCACGCACGCCACGCGCGTCACGCACTCCACGCGCGCACGTCACGCACGCCACATTTCACGCACACACGCACGGTTCTGCCTATCTTTAAAGTCTTATCGCGGGAGATCCGCGTGAGAAATATGCCTTTGCGGCACTTCGTTAGACTCGGTTTGACGGGTCGCCTGATTGTCGTCGTCGTCGTCACGCATTTTCAGCCTAATGACAAAAGGACCGTAATAATAATTACGTGATCCCACAGAATTTTTAAAGAATTTTCTACATTATCCTTTAGGGACACGCTCTTAGGCGCTTGGTGATGGATATCTACGTCGGTTTCTGAACAATCTGTACCCCGCGACCAAAGAAAGATCATTTTGGATTTAGTCCCGTCAGAGTTGCTTTTGCCACAACCTGTATTAAATCTGTCACGTGATGAAATAGCTTTTTGGTTTTGGTATTTGAATCACTCTGTGCCTTTATTATTGTACTAAATTCTGAAGTTAGGCTTTTTTTGCCGCATTTTGCCCATCCTGTATTAAATCTGACCTATTAAACTGCTTTGACTTTGGTAACACCCATGATTTGGTACACCCTGTACTAAATCTGCCCTATTAATGTCCTTTTGGCTTTGGTCACACTCATACATTTTGGCATATCCTGTATTAATTCTGCCACTGTTAAAGTCCATTTGTCTTTGGTCTCCACCATGAATTTCGCCGTGTCGTTAATTTTTGAGAAAATGTTCAATTTAGAGACCTGTATTTTGCCCTTTATCCTTCCGTTCGTACGCCGCTACCCGCGACCAAGATTCTTTTTCTTGTAGCTGTTTATATACCACTTGTGAAATATTTGGGAAAAGTGCCGAGCAAGCTTTTTTTTTGCAAGTCCCTGTCGGCAAGCTCCAGGGGTTAATGACTGAGCCAACGTATTGACCCTGAAATGTCCTTTTTTTTCTGTCTAAAACGCTAATTTCGCAACACGCTTTTGGCGTATACATTTTAAATCCCTGCGCCCTGTGTTCAGTAGCCTACCTTTGTTCACGCTAAGATTCAATTTTTAACATACTTAAGTTCGCGAAAAATCCTAATATTTGTGAGTAATTCTGCGCGACCAGACGTGAGTATAAGGTCGTTTTAACATTGCGTCGATATTGTTTTTGGTAGTTTTAAGTTAAAAATTAGAACGAATAGTTCAGAATTTTTGCAAATACCTAACTGTATTTTACTCGTTCTTAAGTCTGAGACGTCACGTGATGAAATAGATCTTTTTGGCTTTTGTTCCATCCGTTCATTTTTGACAGCTGCTCTTGCCCATCCTGCAGTCTTAAATCTGTCACGGGTTATTAAAGTCCTTTTGGCTTTGGTCCCATCCATGAAATTAGGCCTTTTTGGGTTTTGCCCCTTCCATGAATTTTTACAGTTGTTCTTTTTTTTGCCCAACCTGTATTCTCAACTCTGTCATGATCTATTAAAGTCGTTTTGACTCTGGCCCCATCCTGTACATAAATTTTTGTCCGTTACTTTTGAGACACCCTCTATTTATTCTTAATTCTGTTACGACCTATTAGGGTCTTTTTGGCTTTGGTTTAAGAGATTTTTTAACAGCTGTTTTGCCCACTTTGTATATTTTGTTGAGAAAATAATCTGTGACGTCACGTGACGATTAAGGTCCCCGCGTGATGGCTTTTTTTTGTTTCGTTTTTATGTGTACCTATATCGATTTTTTATTCACGCCATTAAGCTGAAAATCGTCTGTGGTTAGAAGATCGTTTTGAGATTGGGAGATTTCGACTGTCTTACTTTTTGCTAGTTTTTTAATAAAAATTGTTTTTGTCTCATCCAAGAAATTCGAGACATCCTGCAACGTTATTTTTTTATGTTTAATTTATAGACCTTTACCATTCCTTCCGGCCGCAAACTACATTTTGTGTTTGTGAAACCGCTGACAATGTTTTTTGCATTTTTTTTTGTCGTGTAGAGGTATAACGAAAAATATTCGCTTCTATTCTCGAGAACTTTATGTACACTTCGGTATTGCGAATTAAGCGGTGTGCTTTATGTGTCGTGTCTTTTTACCTTCACGGCATATTTTGATCAATTTTTACGGCGTTTGCCGGTCCGTTGGTAAAAGAGCCATTTTAAAAAATCAAGTTTTCGTTTTATTTTTTCGTTCAACTTACAGACCGTTTTGAGATTGGGGGTTTAGTACGTCATCAGTCCCTGCGTTTTAGCTTAAAAATTCTCGAATTATTAGAACAAATAGGAAAATTATGAATTCTTATACAACCATACACTAATTCTGCGACTTCACATGATGTTTTATTTTTATGTCATATTTTGTGCGTTTATTGGAAAATTTTAGATTATTTTCACGCTCGTGTAGAGGCAATTATTACGAAAAATATAGCTGTTGTTGGCTAATTTGTACACTCTATTACTACGGATTACGATTTATGTATATCTTGCCCAATTTTACGATTTTTTCCGGTCGTTTTGTAGTAGAGGAATTAATTTTATTTGGATCCATTAATAAAGAGGTCTTTTTACCCACGTTTGCGTCGGTAGTCCCGTTATTAGGACAGATACCATAGTTCGGAATTTTTACAGTGTTTTTATTACCTTTGTATAGTAATTTTTGACACAACTTGTATTGGTTTTTGGCGAGCCTGTATGCAGTCTGAAAAAATATTCTGATACGCCACGTGATGAAATTATTAAGGTCCTTTTCACTTACCCATGATTTAACGCATATTGTATATAATTTTTAATCAGTTTCCTTTGAGACACTCTGTATTTTACTTATCAATTCTGAGACGCCACGTGATGAGTAAATCTGTTTTGTCCAGCTTGTATATTTTTGTTGTCCACCCCTGTACTATTAGAGAAATATCTGTGACGAAACTATTAAGGTCCTTTTGATTTTCCTGTTGCGTCGTGTTTTTACTTACCCTGCATATAAATTTTGTATAATATTACCGTTTTTAGGCTCTCCGTGACAACCAGGCGATTTAGACGATTTTTTTGTATCAGAAATTTAATAAAGCCCAAAGAGGTATTTTTTACCCGCGATTTTTTCCTCCAAGTTGTAGATCGTTTTGAGATTGAGGGATTAGTATACAGTCTGTCCTTGCGTTGGCAGTTCCGTTTTAATTTTTTCGTAAGTATATTTTGAGTCCACCTGTATGTCAGTAGTTTCTATGTGTCTACGTCATCTGAGAAAAATTTTGTAATGTCACGCCACGATTAAAGTTCATATGGTTTTCGTATGTATGTTTTTGTCTCGCCCGATATATGAATTTTTGTACAGACGCCCCATTAATTCAGTGATGTCACAAGGTTAAATTATTAAGGACAATTTGGCTTTGATTTTTTTTTGTCACACCTTGTAAGTACAAGAATTTTTATACACCCTATTTCCTTAGATCTGTGACGTCACGTGGTGAAATTAATAAGACCCTTTTAATTTTTCTCACACTCTGACGTCGGAACGTTGAACTCCAGTGGTCGTAGGTTCGAATCCCGGTGTCGTATTTTACCTATTTCTGATATTATTAATTTTAGAAGAGTGGAATTTAGACAACTATTTTGCCAGGCGTAGATATCCGCTCGTGTCGATGCCCGAAACCTAACCTAACCTAACCTAAATTTTCGGCTCATTCTACACATCGTTTAGGAAAAATGGCCTTTGGACCCTATGGAACCCCTCTTGGTGAGAGAGCAACGTCTTTTTTTTTTTATACGCACTATACCTACATCGAATTTTTTAATCGCTTTCACGTCATTAAGCTGGAAATTGTCGGCGATACGAGTATAAAGCCGCTCTGGGAGATTTCGATTGTCTTATTTCTTGGCATTTTTAACTTAAAAATTGTTTTGAATCTTTGTACAGACGCCCCATTAATTCAGTGATGTCACAAGGTTAAATTATTAAGGACAATTTGGCTTTGATTTTTTTTTGTCACACCTTGTAAGTACAAGAATTTTTATACACCCTATTTCCTTAGATCTGTGACGTCACGTGGTGAAATTAATAAGACCCTTTTAATTTTTCTCACACTCTGACGTCGGAACGTTGAACTCCAGTGGTCGTAGGTTCGAATCCCGGTGTCGTATTTTACCTATTTCTGATATTATTAATTTTAGAAGAGTGGAATTTAGACAACTATTTTGCCAGGCGTAGATATCCGCTCGTGTCGATGCCCGAAACCTAACCTAACCTAACCTAAATTTTCGGCTCATTCTACACATCGTTTAGAAAAAATGGCCTTTGGACCCTATGGAACCCCTCTTGGTGAGAGAGCAACGTCTTTTTTTTTTGTTTTTTATACGCACTATACCTACATCGAATTTTTTAATCGCTTTCACGTCATTAAGCTGGAAATTGTCGGCGATACGAGTATAAAGCCGCTCTGGGAGATTTCGATTGTCTTATTTCTTGGCATTTTTAACTTAAAAATTGTTTTGAATCTTATAATTAGGACAAATAGATAGTTCAACCGTGAAATTAGACCTTTTGGCTTTTGTTTCACCTAGTATATGAACTGCTTTTGGACCCGTTCGATACCTATATAAATTTTGAGGCACTCGGCATTCTTAGTTCTACGAAGTCATGTGATGAGATTAGGTCTTTTTGACTTTTTGTCACACCATGAATTTTTATTGTCCATCCAGTACCTATGCTAAATGAAAAAAATCTGTGACGATCAATTATTAAGGTCCTTTTGGCTTCTGATTCACCCTGTATTTTACTTATTCTTAAGTCTACCACGTGATGAAATAAGGTCTTTTTTTATCACCCTGTACCTAGACATTATTAAGGTCCTTTTGGCTTTCTTATGCCAACTTCTATGTTTTTGTTGTCCACACCTGTACGAGAAAAATCTGTGACGTCACACAACGATTAAGGTCCTTGTTGCGTGTTTGTAAGTCCGTCCCTGTATACCAGAGTAGAGTAGAACGTATAGAAGAGTAGAGTAGGACGAGTCCATATACCTGCATGAGGGGTGTGGTCGCGTGAACCGAAGTGGGGAGCGAGAGGCGCGGTGGCCGCGCGGACGGAACAGTCGTTGTTGGGCAATGGTCGCGGAGTCGAGGTCGTGCCCCGCAAGTAAAAATCAATAGTCGCCGCGTCGCGAAGTCATTCCAGATTTCGATAGGCAGATATCGGACGGACGACACCACATATCCCGACCAAAGAAGGGAACATTGTAACAATTCGTACAATAAATCACAAAGGAAGACAACGGCCTTTTATTTACAAATCAGAGCATCGAAGGAAGTTACAAGCAGTCAACGGATCTTTTACCGTGGCCCAAAGGTTTTGGGCCATTAGAAGACCAACATAAATTGGTCTTCGGCCGGATACAAAGCAGACCAGCGGAAAGGCCGGAAGGAAAACAATAAAGCACAACATACCAGAAAGGTAAATCAAGAAACACGAGAAGAAAACACGAGTAATCGCCGCAACCAGGGTGCAAGACGAGGGTCAGCGCTTTCAAATTGGTATTCGGCGGAGAATCACGTAGCAACTGGGAAGTCTTCCACACAAGGGCGAAGAAATCCAGGAGTTCGTGTGTTGCTGGGACGATCCAGTGGCAGCGGACAAGCATAGGCGTAGAGTGAAGCGCTCGCAGTAAGCAAAATCAATAGCTTGGAGGTGGTGAGTCCCTTCCTTCTTTTATTTCCATTTTTTAACCTCGATAGCTGCCTTTCTTGTACAAAAACACGTAGAGTTTGAAAACATATTTCAGAGTCTAATGCAATATTAAAACAAAAACAAACACAAAATGGGCACGGAACTGAAAACCTTAAAAACAAAAAGAAGCACGATCAAGTCCCAACTAACACGTTTTTCTAAATTCGTTGGTGAATTTGACACAAAAAACAAAACACTTTTTGAATTGCAATCACGACTAGAGAAAATTGAGCATGCATACGTAGAATTTGACAAAATTCAAACAGAAATAGAGATTTTGGGTGATGATTTGGATAGTCAGGAGGATGATAGAGAAACATTTGAGAACACATATTTTAACGCCACAGCAAAAGCAAGGCAATTTATTGTGTGGGAAACTGCACAGCAAACAAACAAAGATGCACAAGAAACAATTAGTACACCTAGTCCTGTCATTCAATCTAGTTTACAATTTTCGCGAAAATTACCGGTGTTAGATCTTCCGAAATTTTATGGCAATTACTTAGAATGGACTCATTTTTATGACACGTTTAAAGCTATGGTGGACAGCGACGCTTCCATAGAAAATGTCACAAAATTTTATTACCTGAAAAGTTGTCTCAAAGCAGAAGCAGCCAATGTTCTGAGCGCCTTAGAGGCAACTAATGAAAATTATTCAATTGCATTAGAGTTGTTAAGAAGCAGGTACGAAAATCCAGCGGTCCTGACAAAAAATCACGTCAAGGGTATTTTTAATTTACCAAACTTACCAAAGATAACTTTCAATTATTGCGTAAATTATCAGACGATTTGCAAAAACATTTAAGAGCTTTAAAAACACTAGGTGAGCCAGTTGACTCGTGGGATACGTTATTAATTCATATAGTTAGCGAAAAATTAGATGAAGCTTCTTTCAGTGAGTGGGAAAAAAGTACTTTAAAAGAAAAAAATCCTAAAACATCTCACTTGTTGGAATTTTTATCGCAAAGGTGTCAATTTTTAGAAGCTTTACAAAGCAATAAAAAACGCGGATATGTATTTAATAAACAGGATCCTAAGCAGGATAAAAGTCTTTCACACGTTGCAGCACAAAAGGTAATGTGCAAACTATGCAAAGGAGATCATTACATACAAAGTTGCAAGCAATTTTTAGCTTTAACAGCACAAGAGCGTAGTAGTGAAGTCAGAAAACTTAATCTTTGTTTCAATTGCCTTAGGGGTAACCATGGGGTTGAAAATTGCAAAAGTAGCACAGGCTGTAGGAAATGCGGAAAACGTCATAACAGTTTAATACATCCGGAGCAAAATAAGCAATCAAGCACACAACCAAGTACCAAAGCAATCGCGGAAACAAAAAATGTTCTTGCTAATGTCACGACGACAAATAATAATAACGACATTCAAAACGAGACTCAAACACACTCAAACACGGAAACTTCAATTACGCCTACAGATTCACACGAAAATCAAACCATTTCAATTTTCACGCATACCAGTGCTAATCAAAATGTGCGAATTTTATTGGCCACAGCTGAGGTAGGTATACAAGATCAAGCTGGTCAAATTCACACAGTCAAGGCGCTCCTGGATGGAGGATCACAGTCTAATTTCATTTCCAAAGAACTTGTGCAACGTCTAAATCTTCCCGTTGAAAATGTTAATATGCCTGTTGGGGGCGTAGGAGCATCTTTTGCGCATGTAAACAGAAAAACAAGAGCACGTGTTTACTCTCTACGAAAAAACTACAGGGTAAATATGTCATTTTTAATTCTTGAAAAAATCACTGAAGATATTCCAAATTTTGAAGTTGATGTTTCTACATTAGCCATTCCAGAGAACATAGATCTGGCCGACAGTAAATATTTTGAAACAAGTAAAGTAGACGTTCTGTTAGGTGCGGGTGTTTTCTATCACATTCTATCAAACGGAAAAATTGAATTAGGAAATGGACTACCGATTTTGCAAAATTCATTGTTAGGTTGGTTTATCGCAGGGCCTATAAATATACCTCGAGTAAGGGGAGCATCAACAATATGTAATCTTTCAGTAGTTCAATTAAATCAAAGCCTTCGCAATGAAATCGAAAAATTCTGGTTAATAGAAGAATTACCTCAGAACAAGAAATTTTCTAGGGAAGAACAAGAATGTTTGAATGATTTTATCGAAAACACGACTCGAGATGGGGCAGGCAAGTTTGTTGTTCACTTACCGATACGCGAGAAGTCTGAAATTTTAGGAAATTCATTACAAACCGCTGAAAAACGATTCTACAATGTAGAACGCAAACTACTACTACCAAAAAACGAAGAATTAAGATCTCAATATGTATCTTTCATGCGTGAATACGAAGAAATGGGTCATATGACTCAAATTGGTAGCACAGATTTAGAAGGTGGTAACACAGAAAAATATTATATGCCGCATCATGGAGTAGTAAACGAATCAAGTGCTACTACAAAGCTTCGCGTAGTTTTTGACGCGTCGGCAAAGGCTTCCAATGGTGTGTCGTTAAACGATAAATTAAAAGTAGGGCCTACGATACAAGACGATCTATTTACAATTCTTTTAAGATGGCGTGAGCATAATTTTGTGATGGGCGCAGATATTAAAAAAATGTATCGTATGGTAAATGTTCAAGAATCACAACGCGACTTACAAAGAATAGTTTGGCGTTCAAACCCAAATGAACCATTAAAGCATTATCGCCTCAACACGGTGACCTATGGAACAGCCGCAGCTAGCTTTTTAGCTATTAGAAGTCTCCATGAAGTTGCACACCAAATTAAAGATTCTTTTCCTCTAGCAAGTAAAACTATACTAAGTGACTTTTATGTGGACGATTTGTTAACAGGTAGCACCACAGTTGAAAATGCGATTCGATTAAAAATTGAACTCATATCTAGCTTAGCTCAATACGGGTTTACGTTACATAAGTGGACAAGCAACAGTGATGATATTTTGGGCAAACATAGTGAAACGAACCAATCTATTCATCACATTGACAATGATTATACTCAAAAAACTTTAGGTCTTTTTTGGCAAGCCAATGCAGATGTTTTAAAATATGCTGTTTGTGCCAAAGCAATACCAGTGGTAACAAAACGCATAGTGCTATCAGTTATCTGCAAGATATTCGACCCTTTAGGTTTGATAGGTCCAGCAACTATTAGAGCAAAAATTATAATGCAGAAACTATGGCAACTTAAACAAGAATGGGATGAAAATTTACCTCCAGAGTTACTAAATGTTTGGAACTCGTTTTACAACCAGTTAACTAGTCTGAATGAAATCAAAATTCCTAGACAAGCCGTAAGTTTTGACTCACAATATATTGAGGTACATGGATTTTGTGATGCCTCTCAAGCAGCTTATGGAGCTTGTATCTATTCTCGTACACTAGACAAGCAGGGAAAAATATCGGTAAGGCTATTGTGCGCGAAATCAAGGGTAGCGCCCCTTAAGGTTATGTCGTTGCCAAAACTAGAACTTGCGGGTGCTGTCTTATTAGCTCTCCTTTACAAAAGGATAATAGAGGCTATTAAATTACCGGTAAAGGGTGTTAGTTTGTGGACGGATTCTACAATTGTTTTAAGCTGGCTAGCAGCACAACCTAGCACGTGGAAAACGTTTGTGGCCAACCGGGTGGCCGAAATACAGAGTTTAACGGAAAATTGTGAATGGCGACATGTAGATTCTTCCGATAACCCAGCGGACATTATTTCACGCGGTATAGAACCTAAGCAACTATTAAATTGCTCAATCTGGTGGTCGGGACCATCATGGTTGACTTCAAATGAAGATGAATGGCCAAATAATTGCACTTACACTAAGACACAAAGTTCAGGGGAAGTTCCTGAAAGACGACAACAAACACTTACCTTACTTAACACAGTCTCCGATGTGGATATTTTCAAACGCTTTTCCTCACTTACTAAATTACAAAATGTTATTGCACTTTGTGTGAGATTCAAGAAAAATGTCACTGCACACAAAGATGACAAAATAACTGGTCCTTTGCAAAATCATGAACTAAATAATTCATTAAACATTCTATCTAGGTTGGCACAAGTTTCAGAATTTTCGGAAGAACTTGCAGCTTTAAAAAAGGGTAACCACGTACCACATTCTTCAAAATTAAAGTCACTAGATCCCTTCCTGGATCAAGAGGGTTTAATCAGGGTCGGCGGTCGAATAGGAAAGGCTCCGATAGCTTTTGACAAAAAATTTCCAATTGTATTACCATCAAAACACGATTTAACCAGACTAATAATATTACACGAACATCATAGACATTTGCACGCAGGTGCTCAAGCCATTTTATTTGCGGTTAGGCAAAGATTTTGGCCACTTAGTGGCAGGCAAACGATAAGAAGTGTTTTGAGGCGCTGTGTAACATGTTTTAGGGTGAAACCATCAACCATTGTCAAAACGATGGGTGAATTACCGTATACACGCGTTGTTCAGCATCGACCTTTTTTTGTAACGGGAATTGACATGGCAGGTCCTTTCAATCTTAAAGACGGAAAATTAAGGAATCGCGCAATTGTGAAGGCCTACATGTGCATATTTGTTTGTTTTAGCACTCGTGCTGTACATATTGAATTGGTTGGAAGTCTAAACACTCAATCGTTTCTCAATTGCCTCAAACGCTTTGTGTCGCGTCGTGGATTACCAGGGCAAATTTACACTGATAATGGTACAAATTTTGTGGGTGCCAATAATGAGTTGAAGGGTTTTTGTAGCGAATTGACCAACGATGGCGATATCACTAGATTTTTCATGCAAAACAATATTCAGTGGACTTTCATTCCCACTCGGTCACCACACCAAGGTGGCTTATGGGAAGCAGCTGTAAAATCAGCGAAATATCACCTAAAGCGCATCCTCGGAAATGCCAGTTTGACATTTGAGGATATGAATACGGTTTTTGCGCAGGTAGAGGCAGTTATGAATTCCCGTCCCCTGCTTCCTTTATCGAATGATCCTAATGATTTATCATCCCTCACGCCTGGTCATTTCCTAATAGGAGATTCATTAACCGCCTTACCACAAGCTGATGTCAGACATATCAGTGACAATCGATTAAAGCATTATGAATTTCTACAAAAGTTGGTTCAACATTTTTGGGAAAGATGGTCACATGATTATCTCTCAACGTTGCAAAACAGGGCCAAGTGGCATTTTGACTCGAAGCACAAGGTCAACATAGGTTCGCTCGTCATTCTGAAGGATGGAAACACTGCTCCGTTAAATTGGAAACTGGGACGAGTCATCGCGCTTCATCCAGGGCGTGACGGCGTAGTTCGGGTAGTGAGTGTGAAAACCTATTCGGGTCAAGTTAAACGTGCTGTACAGACAATATGCGTCTTGCCTGTGGACGAGCCTGTGGAGGGAGTTTAGTCACTAAGCTTCAGTCTGTTAACATTTAATTTCTCTTTTTTTTTCAATTTCAATTACCCAATAATGATATGTCAAAATGGTAATGTACAACTAATGTTAGTATTTGGTTTATTTGAAGTTATTGTACTATAATGTTTAAGTGAAAGATTAATCTTTCAGGTCGGCGGTATGTTGCGTGTTTGTAAGTCCGTCCCTGTATACCAGAGTAGAGTAGAACGTATAGAAGAGTAGAGTAGGACGAGTCCATATACCTGCATGAGGGGTGTGGTCGCGTGAACCGAAGTGGGGAGCGAGAGGCGCGGTGGCCGCGCGGACGGAACAGTCGTTGTTGGGCAATGGTCGCGGAGTCGAGGTCGTGCCCCGCAAGTAAAAATCAATAGTCGCCGCGT
Source organism: Pseudeuparius sepicola (assembly GCA_963920635.1). NCBI lineage: Eukaryota > Metazoa > Arthropoda > Insecta > Coleoptera > Anthribidae > Pseudeuparius > Pseudeuparius sepicola. Next base: position 30,539,116 of record OY987305.1, read on the forward strand.
CGCGAAGTCATTCCAGATTTCGATAGGCAGATATCGGACGGACGACACCACATATCCCGACCAAAGAAGGGAACATTGTAACAATTCGTACAATAAAATTTTTTTACAAATCAGAGCATCGAAGGAAGTTACAAGCAGTCAACGGATCTTTTACCGTGGCCCAAAGGTTTTGGGCCATTAGAAGACCAACAGTCCTTTTGACTTTAGATTAACGCTGTTTTATCTTTAGTTTTTGTTCTACCCTGTATAAATATGAATTTTGCGACACCCTGTATTTTACTTATTCTTAACTCTGAGACGCCACGTGCTGATTCAGGTCGTTTTTTTTTGTCACACATTGTATATTTTTGTTGTCCACCCTGTACTTATGCTAATTGAAAAAATCTGTGACGATAAATTATTAAGGTCCTTTTTGCTTTAATTTCTGATTCACCCTGTATTTTACTTATTCTTAAGTCTGAGACGTCACGTGATATAAATAGGCCTTTTTTCTATTTTTATCTCACTCTGTATTTGATTTTTTTATATATATCAACTGTTTTTACCTACCTTGTGTATTTTTGTTGTCCACCCCTGTTCTATTTGAGAAAAATCTGTGACGTCACAGAACGATTAAGGTCGTTTTGACTTACCCCAGCCTGTACATGAATTTTGAGACACATATTAAATCTGCATCGCCACGTGAAATTAGGCCTTTTTGGCTTTTGTCACACCCCGTACCTAGATATTATTAAGGTCCTTTTGGCTTTCTTATGCCAGCTTGTATATTTTTGTTGTCCACCCCTGTACGAGAAAAATCTGTGACGTCACACAACGATTAAGGTCCTTTTGACTTTAGATTAACGCCGTTTTAGCTTTAGTTTTTGTTCTATCCTGTACAAATGTGAATTTTGAGACACGCTGTATTTTACTTATTCTGAGACGCCTCGTGATGATTAAGGCCCTTTTGGCTTTTGCCACACCCGTGACTTTTGTTGTCCACCCTGTACTTATGCTAATTGAAAAAATCTGTAACGAAAAATTATTAAGGTCCTTTTGGCTTTAGTTTCTGATTCACCCTGTATTTTACTTATTCTTAAGTCTAAGACGTCACGTGATGAAATTAGGCCTTTTTTTTTATTTTTGTCTCACCCTGTATTTGATTTTTTTTGACATATCCACTGTTTTTACCTACCTACTATTTGAGAAAAAAATCTGTGACGTAACGCGATTAAATTATTAAGGCCCTTTTGACTTTGCCTTGATTTAACGCACCCTGTATATAATGTTTGACGCATCAGTTGCTTTTGAGACACCTTGTATTTTACTTATTCTTAATTCTGTGACGTCACCGAGAATCTAGTTTACACCATTTTAAAGTATTATTTTCAAATGCGTCGATGGCTCAGTTGGAAGAGCGTCGATTTTATAAACCGATGGTCGCAGGTTCGAACCCTGGCGGATTTTTTTTTATTTTCAGACTTTTCTGACGTCAGATGCTGTATCCCAAGATGCTAGACCTCGAGATGAGATGTTGGAGATGCTGGACCTCGAGGTGCTGGAGATGCTGGACCATGAGATGATGGACCATTATCTCCCACGGTTTGAATTTGGCGCCACGAGTCGAGCGTCATAGGTTAGAGCGCTACGATTGGCCGCCAGGAAAGGGGGCGGGGCCTAGGAGGAAAGTGGAGGGGACGGCGTAACCCACCCATTACCTACTATTATGTAAATATAATGGACTCTTATGGCTTCGTGTCTTGTATAAACAAACCCACCAGAGTAGCAGAAAATTCAGAATCAATTATAGATCATATTTTTATTAGGCTGCAAAATGATTTACAGAAAGAAATCGATATAGAACCAATTGTATTCCACACACATATGTCTGATCATTTCTCCCCAGCTTTGTTCTTATATTTTCCAACTAGCAAGCACCATAGCGATAACAAACTGATTATGGAGTACACAATGAATAGAATAAACTATAAAGTTGGAACGTCTGATGGCTGGGGAAAGCTGGAATGAGGTGCTAGAGTGTAATGAACCTAGACTATCTTACAAAATATTAATTACCGTAAAATGGGGTGAATAGGGACACTTTTTAACTTTGCGACGCCCTAACATCCCAAGTATTTTTTTTTAAATATTGGTTTTTGTCCATACGTATAGTTAGGTTATTGGCTTTTAATTTCCAAATTATTGTTTTTTTATTTCAGGATCCTATACTCCAGTCTGAATAAAATAGAAAGTAGGTCAGTCTTGCGCAATGCGGAATTTGGATCGATGATCAAAAACAGAGTTGCCAAACGTGGCATATAAATCTTTCTTTCCACGTCGAAATATAATCCATAACCCGCGATTTCTGATCACTTGCCTCGTTGATATGGCAACCTCGAATTCCAGGTTCTCCTTCTGTCAGCTCTAGCGCCTCTGATTGGCTAAACGCCGAGCGCGTCAAATATCTATTTTTAGAGCGTCCGCAATCCATGGGCGCATCACGTCGCGAATACCTTCTCCTTCGCATACTGAAGTGACCGCGGTTTTTCAATACGGCAGGGCGCGAGTAATAATTACGTTAAAAATGCAGGAAACACATGGTTCTAGTAAATCTGCGATAGAAGCTACACCTGGAAACCTTGAACCATTAAAAAAACGAAAAGGTTGTCATTTGACACCCGAAGAATATAAAATGATAATGAATGTTTATGAAGGAATTCTAGAAAAAAAATATTAAAGAAACCTCTACAGAAGCCGTAGAATTGTGTAGTTTTTTGACCAAGGTGTCAGGGTCTACTGTCTACAGAGCAATGAGAAGAAAGGATCATGAAACTCCAAAACAACAGGCAATAAAAGAAACAAGAGGCAAACGAAAAATCTGCTTGGATGATGATATCAAATATGCGATCAGAAGGAAAATGCATGGTTTCTTTTATAGAAACGAAAATGTGACATTAAAGAAAATCTCTGCTGAAATAGCAACAGACGAAAATATACCCTGTGTCTCGAGAGATATATTAATGAGAACTCTAAAAGAAATGAATTTTAAATTTCAAAAAAGGAACCTTAAGAGTATGCTTATAGAAAAAGACGGAAAAAAAGAAAATATATTACTTAGATGAAACATGGGTAAATGAAGGACATACGGTTCAAAAAGTGTGGCATGATTTAAATATTAAAAGCAAACGGCAGGCTTTTATGGAAGGATTTTCGACGGGCTTAAAAACTCCAACAGGAAAAGGAAGAAGGTTAATTATAGCACACATTGGAAGCTGTGACGGTTTTATGGAAGATGGATTACTAGTGTTTGAATCAAGAAAAACAGGAGATTATCATGAAGACATGACAGCTGAAGTATTTGAAAAGTGGATCGGAGGTATTATTCCACGAGTAGAAGAAGGCTCTGTTATTGTAATGGACAATGCACCATATCACAGCCGTAGACTTGAACCACTGCCAACTTCAGCTTGGCGAAAACAACAGATTATTGAATGGCTGAAGAACAAAAATATTCCTGCTGAAGAATCAATGTTGAAAGTTGAGCTTTTAGATATTGCCAGACGTCATAAAAGGGATTACATGAAGTATGCTGTAGATGAGGCAGCAAAGGAAAAGAGTGTCCAAATACTTCGACTGCCACCTTACCATTGCGAATTTAACCCAATAGAATTAATTTGGGCGCAAGTAAAAGGAGAAGTTGCACGGAAAAACACGACATTTAAAATAAACGATGTAAAACTATTATTTCAAAAAGCAGTAGCAAACGTTACACGAGACAACTGGATGAAGTGTATAAGCCATGTAATAAAAGAGGAACAAAGAATGTGGGAACTTGATACAAATTTAGATATAGAAGTGGAACCCTTGGTGATAACCATAAATGCCAAATATAGCGATAGCAGCTCTTTAAGCTCGGATGGGGATGAGTCATCAGAAGAGGATTGGTGTGTACCTTTGGTCTAGCGGTGTCCGGTAATAGTAGTGTGTAATAAATATGTGGGTCGCAATATTAATAAGTAAAGTGCAATGCAGGATTAATGTGTTTCTTTGGTGTATAGGTATTTTACGTTCTCATATTCTATTTTCTTGGATATATATTTTTTAGTGTTGGTTCCTTCATATCCTGTCATTTTTGCCATACTTAAACCCTTTATAATTAAATTTTTTGAGAGTTACCTATTTTATTTAGGGCATTTATATTTTGCCTTCTTATCCCATCCTATCCTGGCAAAGATTGGACTCACACCTTCCCGAGGTCTTTGCCGAATAATAATATGTTTACGGACAGAAAAATAATTTTAAAAAATCCTTAGATCACAGAATAGCCACCGTTTAGATGTATTATTGGCCAAGTTGAGTCAACTTCCTACTATAGAATCCTTTAAAGCCAACACAACCTAACTTAGTGTTTTAACTCTTTCAGGTTAGAGTATAAAGCTAGGTCAGGTTATTATTAGCAAAATGATGGTATTATTTTATACTATTTTATATTTTGATAATTTTGATCATTTAGGCCATTTAGGGAATTTTAAACAATATGGGGACGCCCGTGGTGGCTTTCACAGAGATAAAGGGCGAATTCTGTACTGCGCATGACTGACCTACTTTCTATTTTATTCAGACTGGAGTATAGTAGTAAAGGTATGACAGTCCGAGACCACCAATTTCATGTTAATCCCCCATATAAGATAAAGATATAAAGCAAAATGTCGAACAAAATTACCCCTCCACTTTCCTATTAAGCCCCGCCCCCTTTCCCTTACCCAATCAGACTCGAAGATGTCCGCTTCCTCGTGACGTCACAGCCAATCAGGTCGTGAAATGGTCCGAGAGTGTCCGAAGATATCCGACCCCATCCGAAGATGTTCGAATCAGGTCGTGCCGCCGGGCGTGGTTATTGGCGGGAAAGTGTTCATCTCGATGACGTCCCTACGAGGGCGCCTGTCAGGTAGCGTTAAAGGGGGCATCTCCGGGGGCCTTATAGGAAGAGTTAGATTTAAAGCTAATAAATCTAATGTGGAAAACTCGTATTCCGAAAGCGGAAGCGTTCAGTTATCGCAGCGGTTCTATTTTTATTATTATACCCAGCGAAAAAATCCGAGCGCAAAATCTCATTTCTTGGAAATGTCTTAAAATATAAGAAAAATGCGTAATTAAGAGAAACAATACAGGCTGGTAGTTAGGTCAGGGTTGGTGAGAAAAAAATTAAAGAAAAAATGTAAGATTAAGAGAAAAAATACATAGAGTGAACAAAAGTTAGGTTATGTTGAGAAAAATATAGAGTGAACAAAAGTTAGGTTAAATTTAAACTCGAAATTTCGACTTCAAACACGAATTTTCGAGTTGGAACTCGAAATTTTGATTTTTACATTAAAATGTTATGCAAAACGAAGGAAGACACATTATGATACAGATTTTTCATTATGATACAAGTTTTTAATCAATATAAATGCAACATCATATACAGCTAATAGGAAAGCAGCTCACAGCAATAATCGATTAATATCTAGATTGACAGTTCATAGTTACTGTTTACTTAATAAATTCCTAAAATTTATTTATTTCCAAAAGATTTTTACAAGCTTTTATTTAACTTGCAATGTATGTAGGTATGTTAGTTTATTTGTTTAGGTCAAATCTTGCAAGCTAAATTGGAACCACTTCTTGACAGCCGACAATACAATATGCAATATTCAATATTGTAATACTTTCAAAATGGCCTCCGCTCCAAGATGGCGGATGATGTAATTTTTGTCACCCCCCTTAATATGAATATCAAATGAAAGAGCCTGAAGAGTAGAAAGTGATAAAGTTAGTGACATCACACTAAATTCAATATGGCCGCCGATTCAAGATGGCGGATTACATTTTCTTTTCAACCCCCATAATATGGGTATCAAATGAAAGCGCTTAAAGAGTAGAAAACGATAAAGTTAGTGACACTGACATCACGCTAAATTCAATGTGGCCACGGCTCCAAGATGGCGGATTACATTTCTTTTCAAGCATCTTAATACTATAATAATATAATAATAATAAAAGTGACCACTCGTTGTATTCATCTCCTCATTGAAAATGGCAATCCGCTATTCAGAACAGTTAACCCAACCATCGATAATATACAGCGTGTCCATTTAGTATTCCCTTATTCGATTGCGGCTATACTTTTAAGGATAAAAAAAATCAGTTCGGGGGATCCAAATAAGGGAAGATGGAGCACATTTTAAAATTAGTTTGGTATATACAGGGTGTTCCAAAAAAGTGTGGCGACAAAAAAATAAAAATTTTTAAATGGAACGACTCGATTTGTTTTATCGCACATGAAGCCTATCAAAGTATATTATACATCCATAAATTATTTCCGCTTCCATCTGCGGCGTTGCCAAGTTATAATTTTTTTAAGGTATTTTTTGCTAAATACCAACCCTTCATTAATATTGCTATATTTTTCTTGCGGCTTGATTTTTGCTCTTGAAACTTTGGTTGGGGATTTACACTTAACCATTTTATTAATGACTAAGAACCAAGTTGAAAATTTTTGTACAGGATGTTTCACTTTTTTCCGCCAAAACTCCGACATTTTCAAACTTAATTTACTATTTTTTTTTCAAATGGAACGCCCTATATCTAGCATTTCTATTAGATAGAGCATTCATTCAGCTTTAATTTGATACCTAATACAGTACCTCTATCTCTAGCGGTTTTTTTCAAAAATCCAGTATAAACAGAAAATTTGCAACTTTTTTACTTATTACATACACGCAAATTACTCGAGAATCAAACTTGTACTTATTTAAAAAGCTGCATATCAAAAAAGCGTTAGTACCAGTTACAATCTGTAGTTTACCATATTTTTGTATACCTACTACACCTGCATAAATAAAATATTAAAACAAAAAGTTAAAAGTTTTAGGAGAACTCATAGGTGGCCATGGTTTTGTTTCTAGTTTGACATTTGGTAAATATTTTATTTGCTGCTTGTATTCTGTGTTCGTTGTTTAATTTCAAACAGCAAAAAGTTGTCACAAAATGAATTATTGTAAACATGACTTGATAAGTATGATTTACGTAATTGGTGAATGTTTTGGAAATTGTTTTTGGCATCTCGAGTTTATGCTCAAAAATTCCCAGATATAATAATATATATAATTCCTGATACCAGAATGCTGTAGAACTTAAAGGAGCGATTCGATATTCGATCGCACAGGAAATGTTGCATATGAAAAACAAACTAGAACAAATCTAGAAAATCAGTTTTCTGTAACATTGGCTGTTGTGGAACACCCTAAGATAAGTGTAAGACAACTGAGTCGGGATTTAGAAATGAAAAAGTCCTCAGTAGGACAATGCCTTAGGCGTAACAAATTTCACCCATACCATGTGCAGTTACACCAGGAACTGAATGATAACGACTTTCAGAAAAGAGTAACTTTTTGTACATGGGCACAAGGTCAAGCAGCGGAGGATGCATTTTTTTTAAAATTTGTATTATTTACCGATGAATCTACATTCCACAGAAATGGTTTTGTAAATAGACATAATTTTCATTTTTATGATAAGCAAAACCCTCATAAGATTTTTGTGAATAATTTTCAACACAACTGGAGTATTAATGTTTGGGGAGGATTAGTCCATAATTTTGTAATTGGTCATCCTTATTTTTTTTTTGAAAATCGTTACCATTCAGTTCCTGGTGTAACTGCACATGGTATGGGTGAAACTACTGAGGACTTTTTTATTTCTAAATCCCGACTCAGTTGTCTTACACCTATTTCAGGGCGTTCCACAACAGCCAATGTTATAGCTAACTGATTTTCTTCATTTAAAACTGGTTTTGTTCTAGTTTGCTTTTCATAGGCAATATTTCCTGTGCGATCGAATCGCTCCTTTAAGTTCTGCAGCATTCTGGTATCAGGATGCCTTCTACCTGGGAATTTTTGGGCATAAACTCGAGATGCCAAAAACAATTTCCAAAACATTCACCAATTACGTAAATCATACTTATCAAGTCATGTTTACAATAATTCATTTTGTGACAACTTTTTGCTGTTTTAAATTAAACAGCGAACACAGAATACAAGCAGCAAATCAAATATGTCAAACTATAAACAAAACCATGGCCACCTATGAGTTATCCTAAAACTTTTAACTTTTTATTTTAATATTCAATTTATGCAGGTGTAGTAGGTATACAAAAATATGGTAAACTACAGATTGTAACTGGTACTAACGCTTTTTTGATATAGCTTTTTAAATAAGTACAAGTTTCATTCTCGAGTAATTTGCGTGTATGTAATAAGTAAAAAAGTTGCAAATTTTCTGTTTATACTGGATTTTTGAAAAAAACCGCTAGAGATAGAGGTACTGTATTAGGTATCAAATTAAAGCTGAATGAATGCTCTGTCCAATAGAAATGCTAGATATAGGGCGTTCCATTTGAAAAAAAAATAGTAAATTAAGTTTTGGCGGAAAAAAAGTGAAACATCCTGTACAAAAATTTTCAACTTGGTTCTTAGTCATTAATAAAATGGTTAAGTGTAAATCCACAACCAAAGTTTTAAGAGCAAAAATCAAGCCGCAAGAAAAATATAGCAATATTAATGAAGGGTTGGTATTTAGCAAAAAATACCTTAAAAAAATTATAACTTGGCAACGCCGCAGATGGAAGCGGAAATAATTTATGGATGTATAATATACTTTGATAGGCTTCATGTGCGATAAAACAAATCGGGTCGTTCCATTTAAAAATTTTTATTTTTTTGTCGCCACACTTTTTTGGAACACCCTGTATATACCAAACTAATTTTAAAATGTGCTCCATCTTCCCTTATTTGGATCCCCCGAACCGATTTTTTTTATCCTTAAAAGTATAGCCATAATCGAATAAGGGAATACTAAATGGACACGCTGTATATTATCGATGGTTGGGTTAACTGTTCTGAATAGCGGATTGCCATTTTCAATGAGGAGATGAGTACAACGAGTGGTCACTTTTATTATTATTATATTATTATAGTATTAAGATGCTTGAAAAGAAATGTAATCCGCCATCTTGGAGCCGTGGCCACATTGAATTTAGCGTGATGTCAGTGTCACTAACTTTATCGTTTTCTACTCTTTAAGCGCTTTCATTTGATACCCATATTATGGGGGTTGAAAAGAAAATGTAATCCGCCATCTTGAATCGGCGGCCATATTGAATTTAGTGTGATGTCACTAACTTTATCACTTTCTACTCTTCGGGCTCTTTCATTTGATATTCATATTAAGGGGGGGTGACAAAAATTACATCATCCGCCATCTTGGAGCGGAGGCCATTTTGAAAGTATTACAATATTGAATATTGCATATTGTATTGTCGGCTGTCCAGAAGTGGTTCCAATTTAGCTTGCAAGATTTGACCTAAACAAATAAACTAACATACCTACATACATTGCAAGTTAAATAAAAGCTTGTAAAAATCTTTTAAACAGTAACTATGAACTGTCAATCTAGATATTAATCGATTATTGCCGTGAGCTGCTTTCCTATTAGCTGTATATGATGTTGCATTTATATTGATTAAAAACTTGTATCATAATGAAAAATCTGTATCATAATGTGTCTTCCTTCGTTTTGCATAACATTTTAATGTAAAAATCAAAATTTCGAGTTCCAACTCGAAAATTCGTGTTTGAAGTCGAAATTTCGAGTTTGAACTCGAAATTTTACAGAAATAAAAAAGGAAAAAACGTGGCCTTTCTACGCCTTCGTACTTAATCTTACATTTTTCTTATATTTTTTCTCACCAACCCTGACTTAACTACCACCCTGTATTTTCCCTCTTAATCTTACATTTTTCTTATATTTTTCTCTCACCAAATTTTTTGAAAAAACCGCTAAAGATATAGGTAGTTACGAAGGGAGATTGAGCGAAGATCTTTTTAAAAAGACAGAACTTTATTTGGCAACGTACAAACAGTGAATATCGTGTATGACATGGGAACAAGTGTTTTTATACAATTAAAAGCTGATAATGCAAAATAAAAGCTGACCGTGGGAACTGGTGCCAGCAGTGCGGTTTCTAGGAACATAACTCCTCCCCTGTTAGTTTGAGGTTCCAGCAGGAAATCCGATCGGAACCGATTGATCCTTGATTTCTTTCTTCTTTCTTGATGAACCATTGAAATCTTCTTTAAATTTAGGCAAATTATTAGAATGCATATAACAGAAATAACAGTCCAAATTGGCCAATTGATTGCAGAATTTTCGGTGATGTCTTCTAAATTGATTGGATTGATTGTTTTTACGTACTCGTTCAATTGATGCAGTTTTTCTAACGGAACGTGGTCGATGCGAAGTGGTTTTCTTGAGGGTTTTGCTAATTTTCTTGAATTTTCTTCAATTTTTGGTAAAAATATTGGTTTTTCTGGTTTGCTTTCTTCAGTATTTCCAAATTTCAGTGACTTGTACTCGATGCTGCAGTTTTGCGGGATTTGAACCAAAACTTTTCCGTGAATAGATTTGAATATTTCATCAGGACATTTTGTTTTAATTGTGATTGATATATTGGTGATTATTATTAAGAACTCTTCGTTAATTTTATTAAAAATCATTGATGGTTGCTCAATAGGAACTGGAGAACAGGAATTTCTTCTACCGTGGATTAAATTTGATATGCAGTCTTCTCTCGGGTCCCAATTAAGTTCTTCTTGGTCGCAAATATACAGTGTGTCTTGAAGTGGCGAGCAAGGGTATTCCATATATTGCAGTGATGCTTCTTCCAGAGCCAAATAAGGTTTATTAGGAATGATTATGGAATTTTCATTGTTAGGAATAGGGAATAAATGAAAATATTGGTAGATTTTGGGAAACATAATTGGAAATTCTATGGCAAATATTAATTTATTATTTGAAAAGTAGCAGTTTGTTTTCACTATTGAGTACCAGGAGTGAACATTTATTTTTAAAATTTCGCTTTTAAGATAATGGTTTTCTAATTCGTTCAAAATTTCCTTTAAATTGTCTACTGTTAATATATCAGGATGAGTAACATGTAATTTGGAAAATGTAATTGCCGATTCGACGTTATTTAAAAAGTTCATAATAATATTAATGTTTAAAGAGATTTGATCTAAAATACTGGATATTGATACATAATGAACTATTTGATTGAAATACTTTCATTATGGATTTGATTGATATGTTCAGTAATTTTCTGCTGGTTTTTGATAATTGTGGAAAGTGTAGATTCGTATGTTCCAATTAAATTTTTTGATAAAGAAATTTGAAAATTAGCATTTTTTACTATTTTAGCTTGATTCTTTTTTAATTGTATAATTGCGTTGTCGTATTTTTCAGCGTCAGAATAATCTAAGGTTCCAAAAATCCATTTTTGTATCGTTCCACCAAGGTTGAATAATCCACGTTTTTGCCTATTATTAGTGTTAGAGAGATTTATATTTTTAAATTTTCGTGATATTTCCGTTATAAGTGGTTCAATATTTTTGTAAATATTTATTAGGTTTAAATTATAAAGTAATTGATTCGATACGAGAGAATGATTTATGTTTTGATAAGTTGCTTCTAAATAATCGATTTGTGACTTTAAAACAGATAAATTTATGTCGTGCAGAAAAACATGTTTGTTAGTAATAATTTGAGCTGTTCCTAATTTAAATGGTAGTATTCCGGGAGTACTGTTAATGTCATGTATGTAAATTTGTTCAGTCTGAGTCGATGTTTGAATTTGCATTAGGATGGGAAGTAGGAGAAAGAGAGTCAAATTCTTCATTTTGGGTAGCCTGGGCTTTCTTAATTCTTTTATATGAATTATTTCGGTTTTATTGGTCCTGTCATTTTTGATTTCTACTTTATTGTTCTCAACTAGTTTTGTAACCGTCTAAGGACCTACGAATTTATTTTGTTTTTTATTTCTGATACTGTAAGGGTTCTTTTTATAAACCTTTTGATTAATTTGAAATTCGTTATTAGAGTTTCCTTTAATATTGGTTTTTGAAATTACCTTTTCCTTATGGGTTTGCATTTTTTCCTGTACTTTCTGATAGACAGAGATTAGTTTATTGTTGTGATTTTCCACATAATTTGTATAAAATTCTTTGGGGCTGAAAATTTCATCGGAACTTCGCAAATTCGTATGTCCGAAAACTAATTCAAATGGTGTAAAGTCTGTTGCTGAATGAATTGAATTATTGTAACCTATTACAGCGTAATTCATGAGGTCTGATTCTGAGGGATAAATTTCTTTTAAAACGCGAAGGTGCTCAATAATTGTAGAATGAAAACGTTCTACTACGGCATTGGATTCGTGGTGTCCGGGCGTAGTAAAGTGCACGTTTATTTTATGTAATTTGAGAAGTTCTTTAACCGTTTCGTTGTGAAACTCTCTACCACTATATATTACTAGATTGCGAGGAATTCCAAACTGAGCGAAATATTTTACTAACGCGTCTGAAACACTTATAGCAGATTTTCCTGGAATTAAGATAGCTTGACCGAATTTTGAAAATGCGTCTACTAATGTGAGATAACTTTTGTTGTCAAAATTAAAAACGTCTATGTGTACTTTTTCGAAAGGTTTTGAAGGAGTGTCAGTTAAGACTAAAGGGACATAAGGAAGTTTCCTTGCGTACTTAGTCTTTTGACAGATTTGACAGGCGTTAATAAAATTTGTTACTGATTTTTTCATATTTGACCAAAAATAGTTTCGTTTAAGATATTTAAGAGTTTCTTCGATTCCTCTATGGTTACATTTACCTTCATGGTCATTGCGGATTAATAAAATTTGTTCTTCTAAATTTTTGACAGTATTGATAAGTTGCGTGCATCTTCCTAGTTTTGGACCATTTTTATTGAATTTTTCGGAATAAACATTAGTGAAGGGAATCAACAACTCGGGTTCATGAAAATATAAGTAATACGTGGTATTAGGTTGCAAATATTCTTTTAAAATTGAAAAATTAATTTTTTGTTATTGTCTAAAGGGATTTTGACATTAAGTATTTTTTGATTTTCTAAATTTTCTTGTGACACTGAAAATTTATTTTGATTGTTTTTGAACACGTGAATTTGTTTGGCTTTATTGTTGATTATTTCGTCTAAAATTAAAATACCATTATTGCAAACTTCTTTTGAAAGCGAATGAGGTGTTTCGTTTGAGCTAATTGAAATTGGATCTTGATCTTCCACTGAAAGTGGTGGCGTTTCGTCAGAACAAATAGAAATTGGTTTGTTTGTTTGTTTGTCTGGGGGTTTTATTTGTATGTCTGAATGAATGATAATTTTAGGTTTCAGTTTTTGAGATAAAGGAGTTGAGTTACTGTTTTTTGGGGACGATGGTCCAGGGTTTTGTTGGGTATAACTAAAGTTTTCGGGATTTTCAACGTACTGTTTTAGAAATTGATAACTTTCTTGGTTAATATCGCCTGGATTGTTAATTACTGATTCATTTTCACCAATCATATTAATTTCGATTCTTGAAAGGGCGTCCGCATTTGAATTTTGTTTTCCTTTTTTATAAACAATTTTATAGTCAAATTCTTCCAACTTTAGTCGCCAACGGACTAATTTAGAATTCGGTTCTTTAAGGTTAAATAACCAGGTTAGGGGTCTATGATCTGTACAAATTGTAAAAGTTCTACCATATAGGTAAGGCCTAAAGTGCTTACAACTCCAAACAATCGATAACAGTTCACGTTCAATTGTGCTGTACCGTTGTTCAGATTCATTCAAAGTACGTGATGCGTACGCCACTGGTTTATCGTGTCCGATGGTGCCTTGAGAAGGTACGGCGCCTAGTGCAATGTTTGATGCGTCAGTTGTTAGGATAAATTCCTGGGAAAAGTCGGGGAACTGTAGAAGTGGGTCATTGCAGAGTATCTTTTTACATGTGTTAAATCTTTCGAGAAATTTGTCGTCGTGAATTACTTTTGCATTTTTCTTAAGACAAAGCGTTAGAGGTTTGGTAATTTTTGCGAAATCTGGAATGAAGCGTCTGTAATAACCTAAGAGTCCAAGGAAGGATTTTATATATTTTTGTGTTTTCGGAATCGGGTATTTAATTACTGCTGCGATTTTTTCTGGGTTTGGCTTAACGCCTTCGGGTGTTATGATATGTCCTAAATAAGAAACAGATTTTTTCAAAAATTCCGATTTATCAAGTTGGAGCTTAAAGTTTGCGGATCTTAGTCTATTAAAAACACTTTTTAATCTTGTCATGTGTTCTTGTAACGAGGTGCTGAAAATTATTATATCATCGAGGTAAACCAAACATATTTCATTATTTAAGCCTCTAAGGACATTGTCCATAACTCTTTGGAAACTACTCGGAGCGTTTTTTAGCCCAAAAGGCATACGAACAAACTCGTAGTGACTTCCTTGAGTTGAGAAAGCGGTTTTTTGAATGTCATTCGGGTCAATTTGGATTTGGTGAAAGCCGGAAGCAAGGTCTAAAGTCGTGAAATAGTTGGCACGTCCAAGTCTATCTAAAATATCGGTGATATTGGGAAGAGGGTATTTGTCGTCTATCGTCTTGTCGTTAAGTTTTCTATAGTCTATTACTATACGCCATTTCTTTTTGCCGGATGAATCTAATTTCTTGGGGACTACCCATATTGGACTACTCCAGGGTGAAGTAGATGGTTTTATGATGCCTTGTTGAAACATTTTACTGATTTGTGATTTTACTTCTTCGCGGTGTATTTCGGGAAAGCGATAAGATTTTGTATAGATAGGGGTTTCGTCAGAAAGATTTATTTTGTGATTTATTTCGTTTGAAAAACTTAATGGAATGTTTTCACAAAAGAAAATGTCGCGGTAATTATAACATAGTTTACGAATTGCATTTTTTTCTTCTTTGTTACAGTGATCAAGTCTCAAATTCTTAAGATTTGCTTTAAGTAAGTCGTCTTCTTGTTTAGAAATTTCGAAATTTGTTTCCATTTTGTCCATAAAATTTACTTCGTTAATGTCTAATAGTTCTAGGTCAAAAGGTTCTGTTATAGTAATTTTATAGGGTTCTGTATTAGGATTTAAAATAGTTGTGATTGCAAAATATTTTTTTATATTTACTACTGCTTTTGTAGATTCCAAATTGTTGTCAAAATTGATATAGTCAAGTATGCCTAAACCAGTTTCGTAACAAACAGGAATTTTTACAACCTTTTGAGTTCTCGGAGGACGGGGTGTGACTAAAAAATCTTCATTAGTAAGGACGTTTGCTTTTAAAAGTTTGATTAAATCCATTCCAATAAGTCCATCGTATTTCGTGGAAAAATCATACAAATAAAATTTATAAAATTGATTTGTGTTAAAATTTTGAAACATGGGAATTATTGCAATTTTATCATGGGAAGTGACTGCATGTGAGGTTTGTATACTAAAATTTTCGTTAAGAATTGAATTTGGATAGAATTTGTAAGCTAGGTCAGGGTTTATTAAACTGCGTGAACTGCCTGTGTCTATCAAAAATTTTGCGTCGATTTCGGGAATGTATATGTAGGGTAAATTGCTAAGTAAGTGATTAAGGTCTATTATTACGTCATTCGTTTTTGAGCTTGGTCTATGGGAAAATTTGCGTCTTGTTCTTGGAAGTTATTGTAGTCTTCTGTAAAGTCATATGTGGTATTAGATGTCGAGGGTTCGGGTTCATAGTAATCGGGGTATACGTCATAATGAGAGTCTTATTCAACGGAAGTTTCGGGTTGAGCGTGATTCTGGGAATAGGTGGGTTCTTCGTACTCTTCGATATTGTGTAATTGGGAATAATGTCTTTTTTTAGGTGGAGGCTGGGAATTTCTAGTATTGGTGGACATTGGTTCGGGTCTATTATTGGGAACTTGACCTGTGGGTCTAAATACATTTTGGTTACCAAAAACGTCTCTGTTTGAAAAGAATTTTTGATTATAATTTGGTCGTGGTTGTATATTTATTGGTTGTGACGGGAAATGTTGCCGAAATTGTTGCTGGGGAAAATTTTGTGGTTGAGAAGGAATGTAATTTTGTTGCGGGATGTGTCGTTGTTGCGTAGGGAATTGTTGCTGGGGGTAAGATTGTGGAAAAGCGTTAAAAATTGGTCGCGGTTGATAGTGAGGAACATTTTGACTGTAGGAGTTTGAAAAACTTGCTCTTGGAATATTAGGTCGTGAAAATAAGGGTTGTTGTTGAGGTGTCCTAGTTACATTTCTAAAAGATAAAGTTTGTCTTTGATTAAGTAAAAAGTTTTCTTCTTCGAGCACATATGAAATTGCTAATTCTATTGAATTTGGGTTTCTAAGCCGAACCATATCTTGTATTCTGCCGTTTAATCCTCGTAGAAATGTTTTGAGAGCTAACTCGTCGTAGTTTTTAATTTGTAATAATTTTTAGTTTGCTGGAATATTCATAGATTTTAGTTTAGAACAAATTGAGCTTCTGGATTTTTGAATTCTTTGTCCAAAAATAGAAAATGATTCGTTTTTAAATGGTTGCATTATCATGAGATCTTGCACAAGGCAATCTAAGTTTCTTTGATCACCAAATGTAAGACGGAGTAAAGCTTTCAAATCATCCCATTTACGAACTTCGGGTCTCGAACCTGCAAGGATTAGGGCGGTTCCAACTAATTTACTAATAATTGCGCGGAGCAGAAAACCATTGAAAGTATCTTCGGGGTTTTGATTTGCAAAATTAGAATAAAGAGAATCGCAATGTTCGATAAATATCTCTAAGGTATTTTCGTCGCCATTAAAGTTCGGAATTGTATCAATAAACAGTTTCAGTAACTGATAATTGACTTGAGAATCATTATTTCCGGGCATTTCGTTAGTATTATTATCAAATTCTAAATTAGTTGAATCTAAAGCTAAATTATTTAAAATATCAATTAATTCGTCTATTTTGACAGATTTAGTTTTTCTAAATTAAAAATGATTTTCTTAAAAATAACTTAAATATGTGTCTTGAATATTATATGCCTTAATATTCAGAGGAACACGATTTTATACGTAAATCCAAACTAAACCTAACTAGGAAAAATCATATTCTCTGAAAAACCTAGGGACTCCACTGCTTAATTTGCCACAGAAAAACACAAGGAAATGATACACGGATTGGCTCTTACCCTTGGTCGTTCTGGAAGTTCTGGGTCTTCTCTGGATCTTCTTCGAGGTTCTAGTAGTTGATGGAAAGCGATTTTCCGACGACACGAACGCGACGCGATGCGCAAACTGTGTCTTTCAACTATCCGGAAGACTGCGCCAGTTACGAAGGGAGATTGAGCGAAGATCTTTTTAAAAAGACAGAACTTTATTTGGCAACGTACAAACAGTGAAAATCGTGTATGACATGGGAACAAGTGTTTTTATACAATTAAAAGCTGATAATGCAAAATAAAAGCTGACCGTGGGAACTGGTGCCAGCAGTGCGGTTTGTAGGAACGTAACTAGGTACTGTATTAGGTAAATTAAAGCTGAATGAATGCTCTATACAATAGAAATGCTAGATATAGGGTGTTCCATTTGAAAAAAAAATAGTAAATTAAGTTTGAAAATGGCGGAGTTTTGGCGGAAAAAAGTGAAACACCCTGTACAAAAATTTTCAACTTGGTTCTTAGTCATTAATAAAATGGTTAAGTGTAAATCCACAACCAAAGTTTCAAGAGAAAAAATCAAGCCGAAAGAAAAATATAGCAATATTAATGAAGGGTTGATATTTAGCAAAAAATACATTAAAACAAATTATAACTTGGCAACGCCGCAGATGGAAGCGGAAATAATTTAGGGATGTATACTGTACTTTGATATGCTTCATTTGCGAGAAAAAAAATCGGGTCATTCCATTTAAAAAAAAATATTTTTTTGTCGCCACACTTTTTTGGAACACCCTGTATATACCAAACTAATTTTAAAATGTGCTCCATCTTCCCTTATTTGGATCCCCCGAACCGATTTTTTTTATACTTAAAAGTATAGCCACAATCGAAGAAGGGAATACTAAATGGACACGCTGTATAGGCAAAAATATAAATTTTTTACGACGACTTCTGGAACGCTAAATATCAGCTTTCCGCTTGCGTATGTGGCTGGTATGATATCACACATTACATTATATTAATAGTAGTAAATAATAGGTAACAGAAAAAGTTTTTAAAAAATAATAAACGCTATTTAAAGAGTTTTTACCTTTATTTGACGAGGGCTTCCTCTATACGTGTGTACATCCATGATTCAATTCGCGCATGCGCCGTTCTTCGGTGTACAAATACAAAAATGCATAGAGTGGATAGAAAAATCGTTGGTTAGCCACTTAATTTAGTCCTGCGACACTGTAGAACTAAGAACAAATACAAATTAATAAAGCCAACCTTACAGTCGAAACTCCACAAACAGTTTATATTCTCAAAAAGAAACTGTACATGTTTCAAACCACCAAGGGTCCATCTTCAGCAGCGAAATAATTCATTGTGAGTTATACAAAGCTTCCAAGCACATTTTAAAAAAATTATATTATCAAAAATTCATAAGAAAACTTCAAAAGTTAAATGGAGTCGAGTTGTAAACATAAAATACCCAAAATTAAATATTAAAGCCACCAAAAGGCTTTAGAAAAAGTTCATAAAAATCTTCAAAAAAAACTTCAGTCTAAGAAACCATTAAACCAACAAATCACCGTCGTCAAATTAACATTTTAGTTTGTAACGTGAACGTTTTGGGGTTCCAAGGAACCAAAAAAGCATAGTTTAAATAAAAATTACAACGATCAGGTCACCATGACAGAAAATGGAATCATTCCATTTTCTGTCATGGCATCATTCCATTTTCTGTTATGGTGGAACGTTGCCTGACAGGTGCCTCTCGAGGTGCAAGCGCCTGCGCAGGCTTTCTCGGTTTTCCATGTGATTAATCATGTCGTACCTAAATATTTTTTTATCTTGTTTAACGGCAACCTGTCGGATACCTGAATATTAAAAGGCTACCCCGTATCTAATTTTTCTCTCTCCCCATATAAAATGCCTAACTACCACCCTGGTCTAACTTTTATTCACCCTGTATTTTTTTCACTCTTAATCTTACATTTTTTTCTCTCACCCTGTATATTTACATACCATTTGTTTGCTCTGTATTTTTCTCTCACCGTATTTAACCTAACTTTTGTTCACTCTATATATTTTTCTTTTAATCTTACATTTTTTATTATATTTCTCTCTCGCCCTGTGTATATTTTTCTCTCTTAATTTTTCTTATATTTCTCTCTCACCATATTTAACATAACGTTTGTTCATTCTATATATTTTTCTCTTAATATTTGTTCACTCTATATTTTTCTGTCGCCATAACCTAACTGTATATATTTTTCTCTTAATCTTACATTTTTCCTCTATTTCTCTCTCACCCGGTATATATTTTTCTCTTAATCTTACATTTTTCTTATATTTCTCTCACCATATTTAACCTAACTTTTGTTCACTCTATATATTTTTCTCTTAATATTTGTTCACTCTATATTTTTCTCTCGTCATAACCTAACTGTATATATTTTTCTCTTAATTTTACATTTTTTCTTATATTTTTTCTCACCAACCCTGACCTAACTACCACCCTGTATTTTCCCTCCTAATCTTACATTTTTCTTATATTTCTCTCTCACCATATTTAACCTAACTTTTGTTCACTCTATATTTTTCTCAACATAACCTAACTTTTGGTCACCCTGTATATTTTTTCTCTTAATCTTACATTTTTTCTTTAATTTTTCTTACCAACCCTGACCTAACTACCACCCTGTATTTTCTCTCTTAATTACGCATTTTTCTTATATTTTAAGACATTTCCGAGAAATGAGATTTTGCGCTCGGATTTTTTCGCTGGGTATAATAATAAAAATAGAACCGCTGCAATAACTGAACGCTTCCGCTTTCGGAATACGAGTTTTCCACATTAGATTTATTAGCTTTAAATCTAACTCTTCCTATAAGGCCCCCGGAGATGCCCCCCTACCTGACAAGCGCCCTCCTAGGGTGCAAGCGCCCGTGAGCCCCAACGGATGACGTCATCGAGATGAACACTTTCCCGCCAATAACCACGCCCGGCGGCACGACCTGATTCGAACATCTTGGGCTCGGATATCTTCGGACACTCTCGGACCATCTCACGACCTGATTGGCTGTGACGTCACAAGGAAGCGGACATATTCGAGTCTGATTGGGTAAGGGAAAGGGGGCGGGGCTTAGGAAGAAAGTGGAGGGGGTAATTTTGGTCGACATTTTGCAAGTTTATCTTATATGGGCGATTAACATGGGATTGGTGGTCTCGGACTGTCATACCTTTACTACTGCCAATTAAAAAAAATTACCTTATCCCTATTCACCTGGAAATGTGGTGAATAGGGACACTCTACGGAATACATAGTTGTCCATATTTAAACCGGTTCCAGGTGAAAAGGGACATCGGGAAAATGCACACATCATCTAAGCCACCTGTAACGAAAATTTTATCTAATTTCCGTTACAGCGTTTAAATGCATTATTTAATTCTTATTAATTCATCACACCCCGTATACACCTACCGATTTAAAAAAAAATGTTGCCCTGCTATCTGCAACCACCTATACAAGCGGATGCATAACAAGTTGCCTACTTTGTTGTTACCAAACAAATTGTTTATTAAAGGGTATGTGCGGTTGCAAAAATGTTTAAATTTTATTAGTCGATTGAAGGTATGTATTACTAAAACAATTACATTGTTGTAATCACTGTCTGACTTAATTATAGAGATAATATTCACTTTATTCAGTTTACGATTGACTCGCGCGCCACGGTTGTTCCGTGTACTAATGTCACTCTTTGTTTTCGACGTTTCGACTCGTCAGATATCAGTGCTAGAATTTGGCAGAATTGACAGTTGACACCGTCGCCTGTTTGTCTCGACGTATTTTAAATTTTTTTATCAATAAGTTTCACTTTTAAAACCTTCCAAAGTGTTCTGGAAAGGAAACGGAAGTCATCCGTCGTCCATATTTCAAAAAAGTTTATAAATAAACCCGGCGAAAAGAATCGGGCGGCTTCCCATTTTACCACTTGTCAGGTGTGCATCACGTGAGGTTAAGTTCCGAATTATTCATTCGAATCTTCTGCTGGGAAATCTATTTTCGGAATTTAATACTCATCTTTGCGAGCAGCTTAAGTGGTTTGGTGTATCGTGTGTTTTTGTGTTTACTGTGCTAATAACTTTTCTGTTTTTTTTCGTGTGTGATCACCACGTTTCTACGAACCTCGTGGACAAGTCGTGGAGGGTTTTTTCCCACATCTATCAGGTTCAATCAGCGACCAACAGCGTGAGGACCACAGAGAGTTACAGAAGGCAGTATTCCGGGTGAGTTAGCTACTTAGATTACTGATTTTATCTGTATCCGACTCTTGTCGACTTCGCTGTAGCCATCTCATTCGGAATCTGTTTCCCTTGTTCTGTGGACTTCACGTGATGGGTCGTAGCCAACTTTTGGTTATTTAAATTATATTAGGTTTATATTAGGTCACGTTTTTGCACAGAATCACTCTATGCCCCACACTTAAGTTGTTCGACGTGGTGTAGACTTCACGGCACGTTTTCTTATTTTACATAGCTTACAGGGCTATTGTTTTTGGTATTTTGACAAGGGGTGAAATCGGGAAAGACGCTAGAACTTTTGTATTTTATTAATGTTACCTTTTATTTTGTAAATATTGTACAGTAAATTTATAAGACAGGTTTAGTCAAGATAATTGGTCATTTTGGTTATCAATTTTTAATTTATTTCATAGTCAGGGGTCATTAAGTCAAAGTTACGTCTCGTAATTTATCTTGAGATTATTTTGTAAATATTGTACAGTAAATTTATAAGACAGGTTAAGTCAAGATAATTGGTCATTTTGGTTATCAATTTTTGAAGTTAATTTTTTGTCGAAGCTTGCTCTATTGTGGTTAAATAAAATTAAAGTAACTTTGACTTTTTGAACTATGAAAATTTGGACTATTTTTTTTGTTGATTCAATTATCTTGCCTAAAATATTTGCTCGAATATTTGTTGTCGTCAATTCTGCCCAATTTTTGTCTTTTAATTTTTTTGGAGATTTGGTAATTTTTTAATATGGATCCTAACGGCTTGAAGGAACATGAGTTATCGTATGAACTTAAGGTTCGCGATTTAGACGTGTTTGGCAATATATAGGCAAAACGTAAACGATTGAGAGGTGCATTAAGTCAGGAAGCTTCTAACCGAAGTTTTATTACGATGGCTAACCCAATTATTTTTGCTGACGATGTTAAGCAATTTTTAGAGTCATTTAATGACGTCACAAGTGTCATTAATAAATTTGTTAGTATTAAGGACGATGCAGCTTGTCGTAGAATAGAGTCGAGACTTAACCATTTATCGAATCGTATCTCTCGTTTCAATATTGTGTCTGAAGACGATGAGTCACAGGCTCAAACAATAAAGTTAAATTTAGTTGAGTTAGAAGGCGAGTTTGCTTCAAAATTTTCCGATGCCTTACCAGTAACGTCGACGCCTACCGAACAAGTTCATATCACATTGCCTACTGCTTCAAAGTCTGTCGCTCCATATAAATGGAATGTTTATTTTTCTGGCTCAAGTAAAGAGTCATTAGTCTCTTTTCTGGAAAAAGTTGAACTTTTACGAGAGGCTAGAGGTGTATCGAAAACAGACTTATTTTCATCAGCTTGTGATTTATTTAAAGGTCAAGCGTGGACCTGGTTTGTCAATAATAAAAGTAGAGTTCATAGTTGGGATGAGTTAGTCAAAAAATTAAAAGAAGATTTTCTTCCTTACTAGTACGACCACGATTTACTTGAGGAAATTAGAAATCGAACTCAAGGCTCGAAAGAGAGAGTTTCGCTCTATATTGCTACCATGGAAGGCTTATTGAAGCGATTGAGTAACCCTCCCGATGAAATAGCTATCGTAAATCAAATTAGAAGAAATCTTGTTCCACATTACGTATCTCAGTTAGCTTTACATGACATAACTATCTCTGAACTCTCAACACTTTGTAAACGATTAGAAGAATCGTTATCTTGGTCTGATCGATATAAGCCACCGCCTACTCGGAATTCAGGATTATTGGAGCCGGACTTAAGTTGTCTTTCTACTCATGAGGGTGATGTTCGTTATAATAGAAATGTCAATGTTATGTCAAATAATGTTTGTTGTTGGAATTGTGATCGGATGGGACATTCTTTTACGGACTGTAGAAGTCCAAGAACAATATTTTGTTTTTCTTGCGGTTTTAAAAACAAAACTAAATTAAATTGCCCTAAGTGCAAGCCAAAAAACGTGGCAAGCACCAGTGGAGGTCGCGAGACACCCACTGGTGGAAAACAAAATTCAAAAGAAAAACTAAATTCAACTCCCGATACTTCACGAACTCCCAAAAATTCCAGCAATCAGCAAAGACATTGAGATTACCTCCTCACGAGTGGAAGAAATGGTTGGAAGCAGTTCGCAAATTTTATCGTACGCCTGTCGTCACATTAAAGCCTCGTAAAAACTTAAGTCCATTATTTGCGAAGAAGGCTCAAGATAATCGCAACTACCTTCCTATTTCTATGGACGATCATATGTTCCTTGCTTTGATTGACGATGGAGCTAATAGTTCTGCGTTAGGTTCCGGTGCTTTTTCCATTATTGAAAAATATAATCTCAGGCTATATACTGACAGTTCAATAAGTGTTTCTTTGGCCGAGGGACATCCTTCCGACATGATCGGTTGGGTTTATTTACCCTGGACTTTGAACAATCAAACCAGAGAAGTAAAAGTTTTGGTTATACCGACGTTATCACATGAATTAATTCTTGGTATGGATACCTTAAAATTATTTGGATTTACTATAGATTATGTTAAGTCGTCATATTCCTTGCTTGAACAAAAACGTCAGGATATTTGTGCAATAAATGCCATTACTTCTTTTTCTGATTTAACAACGGTGGAAAAAAAATCATTAAAAAATGTCATTAATCTTTTTGAAAGTAAGAACAAACTTGGTTTAACAAATTTAATTTCACATCAAATTGACACTGGCAATGCCAAACCATTTCATCAAAGGCAATATCCTTTATCTCCTGCCATGCAAGAACATCTTGAAAAAGAGATTGATGAAATGCTGAAGCTAGGTATTATCGAACCCTCACAGTCACCATGGTCGAGTCCTTTATGGCTCGTTACTAAAAAGTCTGGAGAGTACCGTATATGTTTTGACGGGCGCAAGCTGAATGAAGTTAAGGATTCCTATCCGTTACCATTAATAGACGGTATTTTAAGTAAACTTAGGGATGCTAAATACTTGACTTCAATAGACTTGCGAAAGGCTTTTTATCAGATACCATTAGAGGAAAGTTCTCGACCTAAAACAGCTTTCGTAGTGCATGGACGAGGCGTTTTTCAATTTAAGGTTATGCCATTCGGTTTGTCAAATTCACCACAAACAATGATGACGTTAATGAATCAAATTATCGATCCAAGTCTTGAACCATTTGCTTTTGTTTATCTTGACGACATAATTGTTGCTACTCCTGATTTTTATACCCATCTTGAAGTTTTAAATAAAATTTATCATCGGTTAAAAAATGCAAATTTAACAGTTAATTTAGAAAAATGTGAATTTTGTCGTTCTTCTCTTACCTATCTGGGTTTTGTGGTTGATAAAGATGGCTTGCGAACGAGTCCACAAAAAATTGAGGCTATAGTAAATTATCCTACACCAAAAACAACCACACAAATTAAGAGATTTATCGGTTTAGTCAGCTATTATCGCAGATTTGTAAAAGATTTTAGTAGTATAACTTCAGCAATAACTGATTTATTACATGGTCGAAAAAAAGGTCAACCTATTCAGTGGACTGATAAAGCAGAAAAAGCTTTTCTTGAAATAAAGAATCGTCTTACCACAAGTCCAGTTTTAGCAGCCCCTAATTTTAAGGAACCTTTTATTATCCAAACTGATGCAAGTGACACCGGATTAGGTGCGGTTTTATATCAAAGAACTGATGGAATCGAACATCCTGTAGCTTATGCTAGCCGCACTTTGAACAAATGTGAATGAAAGTACACAGAAACAGAGAAGGAATGTTTAGGTGTGATATTTGGCATAGAACGTTTTCGTCATTATGTTGAAGGAACTAACTTTACTGTCGAAACTGATCACGCTTCATTAATTTGGCTCAAAAATTTATCTAATCTAGCAGGAAGACTAGCTCGATGGGCAGTCAAAATTTCACAGTTTGATTTTACTATCATCCACCGAAAAGGTTCAACCATGGTCGTTGCTGACGCATTATCTCGATCTAATTCAGAAATAGCTGTTCTTAATGTTTCAAATTTTAAGCCTTGTAAATGGTATCAATCCCTTATACAAAAAGTTCAAGAAAATCCTGACAGGTATCCTACGTTTCAAGTAAAGGAAAATATTTCATATAAACATATTTTTTCAAAAATACCTCTTATTAGTAATTGTTCCGAATGGAAAATTGTTGTACCTACAGCAAATCCTACTGGCGGTCACTTTGGAGTTTCTAAGACATTATTAAGAATTACAGAGTTATATTATTGGCCTAAGGTGCGACAAGATGTCGTTAGATATGTCAAAAAGTGCTCTATTTGTGCCGCGAGTAAAAGTTCAAATCTTCCGCGCGCTGGTTTGATTGGTTCATATAAAAATATCAATTTCCCATTTCAAATGATTTCGGCAGATTTATTAGGTCCTTATCCTAGATCTAAGAATGGTAATCAGTATCTTCTAGTTATTGTTGATTGGTTTACTAAATTTGTTTTGATTCATCCTTTATCTAAAGCAACTACCAAGGCAATTACCAAATTTATTGAAAATCGGGTCTTTTTAGTTTATGGTGTTCCCCAAATCTTTTGTTGCGATAATGGTAGTCAATTTACCAGCAACGATTTTAAAAAACTAATGGAAAATTATCGCGTACAGAAAATATGGTACAATGCTCGATATCATGCTCAGATCAACCACACTGAAAGAGTTAATAGAGTTATTGTAACTGCAATTCGTTCTTTTATTCACGAAAATCACAAAACATGGGATGTGGATATCTTTAAAATAGCACAAGCTATTAGGTTAGCGAAGCACGATGTCACAGGCTACTCGCCTGCATTTTTAATGTTTGGACGCAATATACCACTTACTGGAGATTATTACAGCAACATTTCTGATAATGAAAACAATATTCCAGCTATTTCAGAGAAAAATCAGCTTATCGATGATTTACAACAATTACCAAAATTACATGAAAATATCAGGAAAAATTTAAAATTAGCATATCAGAAAAATGCTAAATATTACAATTTGCGAAAACGTCCATTACAGTTTCATGTTAGTGATAAGGTATGGCGTCGAAATTTTAGTCTTTCTAGTGCTCCTAATGACTTTTCAGCTAAATTATGTCCTAAATACATCCCTTGTGTTGTTGATAAAGTTTTACCTCCATTAGTTTATCGTTTAAAAGATTCGCAGGGAAACAACCTTGGTAATTTTCATATTAAGGATTTAAAGCCAAATTTTGTGGAAGACTACCATTCTGATCTAGATTCGGACGATCTGTCGGAACCGGAATCTGACAATATCGCTTTGTAAAAAAAATATAGCTATTAAAATTTTTGGTGGTGACGTAATGCTGGACTTTTCATCTATTCAGATTACGGCATCAAGGGAAGTGGTGGGTTCTATTTTTTTATTCCGCTCTAGATTTTTGGCATATGCACTTTAGCCAATTGTCTATCGAGTGAGGTTAGTCGAACATCGGGTCTAACAAAAACAAGCTATATTTTTGAGTTCAAGCTTTGATTACCCATCTCAAGCCAATTAAGATCTTGTATTTTTACCTTTTATCTTAAGTATAATGTTTACTGTTTTGGTGTGGACCATATATTAAATATCTAGTAATTTTGCAGACATAACGTTTTTGTTTTTGGTTATCTAATACAAAGTTATCGTATTATCTTTATCGTATCTTTGGGTTTTTGTATAGATATTTGTATCTTTTTTTGTCTGTAAATTTTGCTATCAGGTTTTGTTAAAATTATTGTAGAGATGTTTGGTCAATAGCTTGATCTTTTGTCAGATTACCATTTGGTTGTATCTCGATTAATTTTTTTTTGGTCAGTAATAATTAATTACCTTTGAATTTTTTTAATGTCAGTAAATTTTTCGATTTTGAACTTAAGGTCAAATATTAGTCAATTATAGCTTGTGATTTATTTTTTTTCCTCCTGAGGCTTTTGCGAAATTGGCGCAGATTATCCTTTTATCCCAAATCTTTTTTAGTTGTTTATCTTTGATTTCGAAGCTAATCTGAACGGTTCTTTGATTGATCTTTGTATCTCTGGGAGATGATAATAGAGCACACGAGCCTCCGGGTGATCGGCCGTAGCCCAGACAAGGAATTCTTTCTGGTTAGTGGGGTTATAACTTCCTTTTTCCCTTTTATTCCCGTCCTTAAAATCGGTTAAAATGGAAACAATAAGTCTCAGTTTAATTTTCATAGCGTTCGTAAAATCCCTTCTGGAGTTCCATTTCTTCGTGGATCCAGACCCACTCTCTACACATCTGACGTATGTGACAGGATGAAACCCTCTTACATACATTTTTGGTTAATCATAGTATCGTAGTATATAGTACTTCCCTTAATTTTTTTTCCACATGAGTCTCTCTGAGTTCCTAGCGTCACTAGTTGAATTTTTCCGTATAGTAATTAGTTGTACCTTTTATAGGTTAAATTTTTTGGGTTAACGTTGTCAAAATAGCATTATCTTATTTGGAATATACAGAGAATGTTTTGATTCGGTTTAGATAGCACCTAGACTCTAGAGTGTCCGAAATAAGTAACCTAACGAATCTCGCGTAGGCCTATGAAGTGCAGTTATTTATGACTGACCTACGGTTATTCACATGTTATCCTGTATATTTCAAAATGTTTCGTAATTTTTTCATTTTTTGCAAGTAATTACTCTATTCGAGTTTGTAACTTTTACCTTGAATTGGTTAATTTTGACAATGTTAAATCATAGGACTCAGAGTTGAACTATTTCTGGTAATCATTTTTTTGCTCTTCTATTTTTACAATAGGTTATATTATCAGGTTTTCTTCTTGTTTGTTTCTTTTCCGCTAATTCAGGTGATTTTCCAGTTGGATAACCGGTGAGCCTACCTGTATAGATGGCGGGTGCTGTAGTGTTGGTCAAACTGCAGTATCTCTTCTGTTCTAACGGCCCATGGAATGATCGTGTGATTTTTCTGGGAGGTGTTTGTCAGGATCTGTTGTATCCTTGGGTGTTGGGATGGTGCATGCTTGTTTATCTGCGACGTCGGAACTCATTTGTGCCCAGCACTAGGTGATCTGTAGCTCTTGGCAGGTGCGTTTCAGACTATCATGTGGCTTCCATGCTTCTGGAGGTTTCTTTCGCATTCTTTCCCCCTCCATTTAGTTTGTAAGTTAGGTTAAGTTTGGGATTTAACTTGGGGATTTATTTCAGCTTTGGGATTTAACTTTTTTTGTTGGTTGAATCATCTTGACTCCTTGTACTTATTGTATACACTAGCTGTATACTGGCGCCCAATTTTTTTGTATTAAATTTAAAGTTTCAATTTTGTATTTAAATAAGTCAGGTTGTTTCAAGCTGAACAGGTTCTGCCAAACCACCTTATGATAACGTTAATTTCCTCAGACAATTTTGCATACTGGGTCACACCTTTTATTTCTTTTAATGTCAATTATTAATCACCTTGTATATGGTTTGCACAAGAAAAAATACTCAAACTTGAGTTTTCGTATTTTTTCTTACCGGGTTTTGGTGGTGTGTAACGAAAATTTTATCTATTTTCCGTTACAGCGTTTAAATGCATTATTTAATTCTTATTAATTCATCACACCCCGTATACACCTACCGATTTAAAAAAAATGTTGCCCTGCTATCTGCAACCACCTATACAAGCGGATGCATAACAAGTTGCCTACTTTGTTGTTACCAAACAAATTGTTTATTAAAGGGTATGTGCGGTTGCAAAAATGTTTAAATTTTATTAGTCGAGAAGGTATGTATTACTAAAACAATTACATTGTTGTAATCACTGTCTGACTTTAATTATAGATAATATTCACTTTATTCAGTTTACGATTGACTCGCGCGCCACGGTTGTTCCGTGTACTAATGTCACTCTTTGTTTTCGACGTTTCTACTCGTCGGATATCAGTGCTAGAATTTGGCAGAATTGACAGTTGACACCGTCGCCTGTTTGTCTCGACGTATTTTAAATTTTTTTATCAATAAGTTTCACTTTTAAAACCTTCCAAAGTGTTCTGGAAAGGAAACGGAAGTCATCCGTCGTCCATATTTCAAAAAAAGTTTATAAATAAACCCGGCGAAAAGAATCGGGCGGCTTCCCATTTTACCACTTGTCAGGTGTGCATCACGTGAGGTTAAGTTCCGAATTATTCATTCGAATCTTCTGCTGGGAAATCTATTTTCGGAATTTAAGACTCATCTTTGCGAGCAGCTTAAGTGGTTTGGTGTATCGTGTGTTTTTGGGTTTACTGTGCTAATAAGTTTTCTGTTTTTTTTTTCGTGTGTGATCACCACGTTTCTACGAACCTCATGGACAAGTCGTGGAGGGTTTTTTCCCACATCTATCAGGTTCAATCAGCGACCAACAGCGTGAGGACCACGGGGAGTTACAGAAGGCAGTATTCCGGGTGAGTTAGCTACTTAGATTACTGATTTTATCTGTATCCGACTCTTGTCGACTTCGCTGTAGCCATCTCATTCGGAATCTGTTTCCCTTGTTCTGTGGACTTCACGTGATGGGTCGTAGCCAACTTTTGGTTATTTAAATTATATTAGGTTTATATTAGGTCACGTTTTTGCACAGAATCACTCTATGCCCCACACTTAAGTTGTTCGACGTGGTGTAGACTTCACGGCACGTTTTCTTATTTTACATAGCTTACAGGGCTATTGTTTTTGGTATTTTGACAAGGGGTGAAATCGGGAAAGACGCTAGAACTTTTGTATTTTATTAATGTTACCTTTTATTTTGTAAATAATGTACAGTAAATTTATAAGACAGGTTTAGTCAAGATAATTGGTCATTTTGGTTATCAATTTTTAATTTATTTCATAGTCAGGGGTCATTAAGTCAAAGTTACGTCTCGTAATTTATCTTGAGATTATTTTGTAAATATTGTACAGTAAATTTATAAGACAGGTTTAGTCAAGATAATTGGTCATTTTGGTTATCAATTTTTAATTTATTTCATAGTCAGGGGTTATTAAGTCAAAGTTACGTCTCGTAATTTATCTTGAGATTATAACGTCAAGTATAAGTAAACTTTAAGTCACGAATCTGAACAGATTGTTCATAATTTCTTTTATATAGCTATTGTTAAGTAACTTAGGTAACACTGAACCTTGTAAAAGCATCGATTTTTCGACTGCAGTGTTTTCGGAGACTGTATATACTGACAGTTCAATAAGTGTTTCTTTGGCCGAGGGACATCCTTCCGACATGATCGGTTGGGTTTATTTACCCTGGACTTTGAACAATCAAACCAGAGAAGTAAAAATTTTGGTTATACCTTCGTTATCACATGAATTAATTCTTGGTATGGATACCTTAAAATTATTTGGATTTACTATAGATTATGTTAAGTCGTCATATTCCTTGCTTGAACAAAAACGTCAGGATATTTGTGCAATAAATGCCATTACTTCTTTTTCTGATTTAACAACGGTGGAACAAAAATCATTAAAAAATGTCATTAATCTTTTTGAAAGTATATCTCCTACGAACAAACTTGGTTTAACAAATTTAATTTCACATCAAATTGACACTGGCAATGCCAAACCATTTCATCAAAGGCAATATCCTTTATCTCCTGCCATGCAAGAACATCTTGAAAAAGAGATTGATGAAATGCTGAAGCTAGGTATTATCGAACCCTCACAGTCACCATGGTCGAGTCCTTTATGGCTCGTTACTAAAAAGTCTGGAGAGTACCGTGTATGTTTTGACGGGCGCAAGCTGAATGAAGTTAAGGATTCCTATCCGTTACCATTAATAGACGGTATTTTAAGTAAACTTAGGGATGCTAAATACTTGACTTCAATAGACTTGCGAAAGGCTTTTTATCAGATACCATTAGAGGAAAGTTCTCGACCTAAAACAGCTTTCGTAGTTCATGGACGAGGCGTTTTTCAATTTAAGGTTATGCCATTCGGTTTGTCAAATTCACCACAAACAATGATGAGGTTAATGAATCAAATTATCGATCCAAGTCTTGAACCATTTGCTTTTGTTTATCTTGACGACATAATTGTTGCTACTCCTGATTTTTATACCCATCTTGAAGTTTTAAATAAAATTTATCATCGGTTAAAAAATGCAAATTTAACAGTTAATTTAGAAAAATGTGAATTTTGTCGTTCTTCTCTTACCTATCTGGGTTTTGTGGTTGATAAAGATGGCTTGCGAACGAGTCCAGAAAAAAATGAGGCTATAGTAAATTATCCTACACCAAAAACAACCACACAAATTAAGAGATTTATCGGTTTAGTCAGCTATTATCGCAGATTTGTAAAAGATTTTAGTAGTATAACTTCAGCAATAACTGATTTATAACATGGTCGAAAAAAAGGTCAACCTATTCAGTGGACTGATAAAGCAGAAAAAGCTTTTCTTGAAATAAAGAATCGTCTTACCACAAGTCCAGTTTTAGCAGCCCCTAATTTTAAGGAACCTTTTATTATCCAAACTGATGCAAGTGACACCGGATTAGGTGCGGTTTTATATCAAAGAACTGATGGAATCGAACATCCTGTAGCTTATGCTAGCCGCACTTTGAACAAATGTGAATGAAAGTACACAGAAACAGAGAAGGAATGTTTAGGTGTGATATTTGGCATAGAACGTTTTCGTCATTATGTTGACGGAACTAACTTTACTGTGGAAACTGATCACGCTTCATTAATTTGGCTCAAAAATTTATCTAATCTAGCAGGAAGACTAGCTCGATGGGCAGTCAAAATTTCACAGTTTGATTTTACTATCATCCACCGAAAAGGTTCAACCATGGTCGTTGCTGACGCATTATCTCGATCTAATTCAGAAATAGCTGTTCTTAATGTTTCAAATTTTAAGCCTTGTAAATTGTATCAATCCCTTATACAAAAAGTTCAAGAAAATCCTGACAGGTATCCTACGTTTCAAGTAACGGAAAATATTTTATATAAACATATCTTTTCAAAAATACCTCTTATTAGTAATTGTTCCGAATGGAAAATTGTTGTACCTACAGCAAATCGCAAGGAAGTTTTAGCTATGTATCATGACCATCCTACTGGCGGTCACTTTGGAGTTTCTAAGACATTATCAAGAATTACAGAGTTATATTATTGGCCTAAGGTGCGACAAGATGTCGTTAGATATATCAAAAAGTGCTCTATTTGTGCCGCGAGTAAAAGTTCAAATCTTCCGCGCGCTGGTTTGATTGGTTCATATAAAAATATCAATTTCCCATTTCAAATGATTTCGGCAGATTTATTAGGTCCTTATCCTAGATCTAAGAATGGTAATCAGTATCTTCTAGTTATTGTTGATTGGTTTACTAAATTTGTTTTGATTCATCCTTTATCTAAAGCAACTACCAAGGCAATTACCAAATTTATTGAAAATCGGGTCTTTTTAGTTTATGGTGTTCCCCAAATCTTTTGTTGCGATAATGGTAGTCAATTTACCAGCAACGATTTTAAAAAACTAATGGAAAATTATCGCGTACAGAAAATATCGTACAATGCTCGATATCATGCTCAGATCAACCACACTGAAAGAGTTAATAGAGTTATTGGAACTGCAATTCGTTCTTTTATTCACGAAAATCACAAAACATGGGATGTGGATATCTTTAAAATAGCACAAGCTATTAGGTTAGCGAAGCACGATGTCACAGGCTACTCGCCTGCATTTTTAATGTTTGGACGCAATATACCACTTACTGGAGATTATTACAGCAACATTTCTGATAATGAAAACAATATTCCAGCTATTTCAGAGAAAAATCAGCTTATCGATGATTTACAACAATTACCAAAATTACATGAAAATATCAGGAAAAATTTAAAATTAGCATATCAGAAAAATGCTAAATATTACAATTTGCGAAAACGTCCATTACAGTTTCATGTTAGTGATAAGGTATGGCGTCGAAATTTTAGTCTTTCTAGTGCTCCTAATGACTTTTCAGCTAAATTATGTCCTAAATACATCCCTTGTGTTGTTGATAAAGTTTTACCTCCATTAGTTTATCGTTTAAAAGATTCGCAGGGAAACAACCTTGGTAATTTTCATATTAAGGATTTAAAGCCAAATTTTGTGGAAGACTACCATTCTGATCTAGATTCGGACGATCTGTCGGAACCGGAATCTGACAATATCGCTTTGTAAAAAAAATATAGCTATTAAAATTTTTGGTGGTGACGTAATGCTGGACTTTTCATCTATTCAGATTACGGCATCAAGGGAAGTGGTGGGTTCTATTTTTTTATTCCGCTCTAGATTTTTGGCATATGCACTTTAGCCAATTGTCTATCGAGTGAGGTTAGTCGAACATCGGGTCTAACAAAAACAAGCTATATTTTTGAGTTCAAGCTTTGATTACCCATCTCAAGCCAATTAAGATCTTGTATTTTTACCTTTTATCTTAAGTATAATGTTTACTGTTTTGGTGTGGACCATATATTAAATATCTAGTAATTTTGCAGACATAACGTTTTTGTTTTTGGTTATCTAATACAAAGTTATCGTATTATCTTTATCTTTGGGTTTTTGTATAGATATTTGTATCTTTTTTTGTCTGTAAATTTTGCTATCAGGTTTTGTTAAAATTATTGTAGAGATGTTTGGTCAATAGCTTGATCTTTTGTCAGATTACCATTTGGTTGTATCTCGATTAATTTTTTTTTGGTCAGTAATAATTAATTACCTTTGAATTTTTTTAATGTCAGTAAATTTTTCGATTTTGAACTTAAGGTCAAATATTAGTCAATTATAGCTTGTGATTTATTTTTTTTCCTCCTGAGGCTTTTGCGAAATTGGCGCAGATTATCCTTTTATCCCAAATCTTTTTTAGTTGTTTATCTTTGATTTCGAAGCTAATCTGAACGGTTCTTTGATTGATCTTTGTATCTCTGGGAGATGATAATAGAGCACACGAGCCTCCGGGTGATCGGCCATAGCCCAGACAAGGAATTCTTTCTGGTTAGTGGGGTTATAACTTCCTTTTTCCCTTTTATTCCCGTCCTTAAAATCGGTTAAAATGGAAACAATAAGTCTCAGTTTAATTTTCATAGCGTTCGTAAAATCCCTTCTGGAGTTCCATTTCTTCGTGGATCCAGACCCACTCTCTACACATCTGACGTATGTGACAGGATGAAACCCTCTTACATACATTTTTGGTTAATCATAGTATCGTAGTATATAGTACTTCCCTTAATTTTTTTTCCACATGAGTCTCTCTGAGTTCCTAGCGTCACTAGTTGAATTTTTCCGTATAGTAATTAGTTGTACCTTTTATAGGTTAAATTTTTTGGGTTAACGTTGTCAAAATAACATTATCTTATTTGGAATATACAGAGAATGTTTTGATTCGGTTTAGATAGCACCTAGATTCTAGAGTATCCGAAATAAGTAACCTAACGAATCTCGCGTAGGCCTATGAAGTGCAGTTATTTATGACTGACCTACGGTTATTCACATGTTATCCTGTATATTTCAAAATGTTTCGTAATTTTTTCAGTTTTTGCAAGTAATTACTCTATTCGAGTTTGTAACTTTTCCTTGAATTGGTTAATTTTGACAATGTTAAATCATAGGACTCAGAGTTGAACTATTTCTGGTAATCATTTTTTTTCTCTTCTATTTTTACAATAGGTTATATTATCAGGTTTTCTTCTTGTTTGTTTCTTTTCCGCTAATTCAGGTGATTTTCCAGTTGGATAACCGGTGAGCCTATCTGTATAGATGGCGGGTGCTGTAGTGTTGGTCAAACTGCAGTATCTCTTCTGTTCTAACGGCCCATGGAATGATCGTGTGATTTTTCTGGGAGGTGTTTGTCAGGATCTGTTGTATCCTTGGGTGTTGGGATGGTGCATGCTTGTTTATCTGCGACGTCGGAACTCATTTGTGCCCAGCACTAGGTGATCTGTAGCTCTTGGCAGGTGCGTTTCAGACTATCATGTGGCTTCCATGCTTCTGGAGGTTTCTTTCGCATTCTTTCCCCCTCCATTTAGTTTGTAAGTTAGGTTAAGTTTGGGATTTAACTTGGGGATTTATTTAAGCTTTGGGATTTAACTTTTTTTGTTGGTTGAATTATCTTGACTCCTTGTACTTATTGTATACACTAGCTGTATACTGGCGCCCAATTTTTTTTGTATTAAATTTAAAGTTTCAATTTTGTATTTAAATAAGTCAGGTTGTTTCAAGCTGAACAGGTTCTGCCAAACCACCTTTTTGGCTGCCCACAGTTGTATAATTTGTTCATATTTTAAAGTTTTTAAAATGTGACTTGGTGTGACCTTCTATTTTATGGGTTTTTACTGTTGTATAATGCTTTATGCTCCAATTTTCCTGTACACACTTGACAAGTGGTACTGAGGATGGCTTAACAGCCGAAAGCGCTTTACCATGATTTTTAATTGAATTATTTGCACGGAAATACACTTCTTTCTCTTTTTCATCTTCCCATTTTACCACTTGTCAGGTGTGCATCACGTGAGGTTAAGTTCCGAATTATTCATTCGAATTTTCCGCTGGGAAATCTATTTTCGGAATTTAATACTCATCTTTGCGAGCAGCTTAACTGGTTTGGTGTATCGTGTGTTTTTGGGTTTACTGTGCTAATAAGTTTTCTGTTTTTTTTTTTTCATGTGTGATCACCACGTTTCTAAGAACCTCATGGACAAGTCGTGGAGGGTTTTTTCCCACATCTATCAGGTTCAATCAGCGACCAACAGCGTGAGGACCACAGGGAGTTACAGAAGGTAGTATTCCGGGTGAGTTAGCTACTTAGATTACTGATTTTATCTGTATCCGACACTTGTCGACTTCGCTGTAGCCATCTCATTCGGAATATGTTTCCCTTGTTCTGTGGACTTCACGTGATGGGTCGTAGCCAACTTTTGGTTATTTAAATTATATTAGGTTTATATTAGGTCACGTTTTTGCACAGAATCACTCTATGCCCCACACTTAAGTTGTTCGACGTGGTGTAGACTTCACGACACGTTTTCTTATTTTACATAGCTTACAGGGCTATTGTTTTTGGTATTTTGCCAAGGGGTGAAATCGGGAAAGTCGCTAGAACTTTTGTATTTTATTAATGTTACCTTTTATTTTGTAAATATTGTACAGTAAATTTATAAGACAGGTTTAGTCAAGATAATTGGTCATTTTGGTTATAAATTTTTAATTTATTTCATAGTCAGGGGTCATTAAGTCAAAGTTACGTCTCGTAATTTATCTTGAGATTATAACGTCAAGTATAAGTAAACTTTAAGTCACGAATCTGAACAGATTGTTCATAATTTCTTTTATATAGCTATTGTTAAGTAACTTAGGTAACACTGAACCTTGTAAAAGCATCGATTTTTCGACTGCAGTGTTTTCGGAGACTGTTCGTTGTATTTTCTGTTACATGCACTCCGGTACGTGAGCGAGGCACGTACGCGAGACAGTGGCGGACTAAGTACCAGCACACCAACCTTACAACCCGGCTTAGAGTAGTCAGCACACCTTCCAGCACCAGCTCGGACATCCCACGACCCGCTCGAGTCTCGAGGCCTAGCCGAGGTCCTAATCCACAAACAAGGAGCTTGGAGCGAAGGTGGCCTCTACTCAGCTTTAATTTGAGAAGGCTTTAAGGTACTCTGTAGAACTGTCGTCCAAATTTTCGAAGTGCTCGTAAACAAGACTTTAAATGCTCACGTGAACCTGTCGTGCTACTTGTGTTTTGCTTTTAAGCTCACGAACATCCAATGTTATATTGTAAACTTTAACCTTTTCCAAGTTTTATTTTTTAACAAATTATAAATTGTAAGTATCAAATTCAACTACTCAGTTTACCTACTGTACTTTGTGTGAACCACTAAATATACAATTACAAATTGTAAATATATTGTAATTAGAAAAATGTGCTTTTTATTTAACCACTAAAAGCTTCTGGCGCTCAAACATAACCATTTTGGTTATACACCTCCAAAAGAAAAAGTTCTCTTCTTTCTTCGAAAGACATCAACTTTGGTTGTTTTTAAAGCGGAGCACTTTTCTACCAATCTTATCCAAATAATTTTTTACTAATAGTCGCAAGTCATAACTATCGATTGGATATCCCCAATCAGCACATATATTTAAGTTTTTTTATAAACAAATCCTCCTCGTCTTTAGATAAAATTGTTTGTCCACCCTGTTTTTTAATATTTCCTCTTCTGTGACGACACAACACTGAGCTTGGAATACCATATTTTTTCACTGCCTCCCTGTATGA
The DNA here is from genome assembly GCA_963920635.1 of Pseudeuparius sepicola. Classification (NCBI taxonomy): domain Eukaryota; kingdom Metazoa; phylum Arthropoda; class Insecta; order Coleoptera; family Anthribidae; genus Pseudeuparius; species Pseudeuparius sepicola. The sequence continues at coordinate 30,576,676 of OY987305.1, forward strand.
CAATTTTTGAGTCACAATACATTCAAGAACGTTTCTGACCACATCTGGGTCATAGTGCTTATGCAGTTTTCGTCCTTTCGACGTGGGCATATTTCGATTTTGGTTTGTCCCTATTCACCCCAGCTTAACCTAAAAAGTGCATATTTTGTAATTTTTATTTTTATTTTCTTGCAGTTAAATCTTAAGTTAAATTTGCACTCTGTTCATTTAAACTACTATTTATTGTATATGTAGCAAAAATATGAAACCATTATACTTACTTTTTGTGAGACCTATAATTCACATTTGCAGGCCGGTGTTTACACAGCTGTTTAGTTGTTCAACTTTAAGGTTATGTAAATCTTTGACTTTGACATCTGACATAAAGTTCAGTATCGCCATCCTACTAAGGCATATACTCAATGAAATCGCACCTACAGTTGATTTTTTAAAAGAAATGGCTCGTGGCATATGGGACAAAATGCTTTGGTAATTGGCAACACCAAACTAGTTTCCAATATCTAATGCAAATTATGTATGGGTCTCTCGGAGGTGTGCAGACCACGACAGGTACCTGTTTAGGGCTTGTTGGCCCTCATCAGGCAGACGTAGCGGCGTCCCTTAACCAATATGTTTGAGAAAAAAAAAGTGTGCCACTGACTTTTTCAAAACTTTTATATTTTTTTCGCATTAAGCAACTAAGAGTACAACTTTTTGCCAGATTTAAACAAAATCGACTAAAGGTTTATTAAGATGTTGTTGAAAAAAGATTTTTTTTTTAAGTTTGACACCCTGAAAACTAAGCGATACCGGACCTATGTTTATATAAACTTTTCGTCTTAAAATCACTCAAAGAATCACCCCTTGAAGTTTGGCTACGTACTTAAATAACACCCGTATATCTAAGTCAACTCAAACAAAAGTAATAAAAATCAATTACATAAAAAAGATTAAGCCATGTATACCTTTGGGCATCATTTCTTTCATTAAACATAGGGATCTGTTGAAAAAAGCTAAAAAAAACTATTCAGTCGGGCGTGAGCTGGAATATAAAAAATATAGAAATAAAATAACAACTTTAATTCAAAAAACAAAGAATGAGTATTATCAGAATAAATTAGTCGAAGCAGGTAAAAACTATAAACAAATTTAGAACGTGATCAAGGATATATCTGATAAAAAAAATTAAATAATGTAGAAAACATAACAATAAGCAGTCATCAAAATTTTCCTATCGCCAACAATAAAGCGAAAGCCAAAATATTTAATGATTTTTTTACATAGGTAGTAACATGGCAAATAAGATTTTCAAAACTGACCTACCTGAAAATTTCTTGGAAAGTAATATAACAAAGTCCACTATTTTCTTTACACCTGCAACAGAAAATGAAATTATTACATTGATATAGGTACTTATACTTTAAAAAATAATTGTTCGGCCGGTCCGGATAAAATCGCGGTTAAATTGGTGAAGAGTGTCCATCATTATATAACAGCTCCCCTTGTACACATAATAAACTTGTTTTTTTTTTTCAAATAAAAAGATTGCACAACAATGGAAGAGTCTATTATAAACCTAGTTTATAAATCGTGGGTACTATCAAACTGACCAATTACAGGCCTATATCAGTTATTAATAATTTTGCCAAAATATTTGAGCAAGCTCTAAAAAATAGGCTAATGAATTATTTCAATGAGCATAAAATATTAACCGAGAAACAGTATGGTTTTATAGGAAACTCTAATACCGAAGACGCATTGATTGATTTGCTACAACAAATAGTACAGGCCTGTGATGAGTCATCGAAATGCTTAGCAGTGTTTCTTGACCTCGCAAAGGCTTTTGATACTGTCTCCCATAAACTATTACCAAAGACAATCCCATCTAAATAGCAAAGACAATCCCATGATTGTCTTTGCTATTACCTACTTAATAAACTAGACAGCTGTGGAGGGCGAGGGGTAGTGCTGGATCTCTTGACTGATTACTTAAATAACAGAACTCAGAAAGTGAATGTGGGCGACGAATTGAGTTCCGATTACGTGGTCACTACCGGGGTGCCGCAGGGAACGGTACTGGGTCCAATTCTGTTTCTTGTTTATATGAACCGCATTGCCAATATAAAGAACTTTAAAGGTGATATATGTTTCACTCCGACTGCCGCCAACCAACCCACTGACATTTCGCTGAAACTACATTGTCCACTTTGCCGATGTGGAGAGACGGTCACTTGCCAGTGCCCCGATATTGAAAAAGTAACAAATATTAAATATTTGGGAGTGGTTCTGGATCAGAATGTAAAATAGTATAATCAAATTGCTAATGTCAACAAACGTCTAATAATGTTAGTACATAAATTTTATCAACTTCGGGAGATCTTATCACGGAAGAACTTAATTGTTCTGTATAACTCGTTAGTCGAATCGGTCCTACAGTCCGACAAACGAGAGAAGTCCAATAAAAAACTCAGTCTAACCGCCCATGCCAACATTAATAAAATACGGATGGCGCTTAGACTGAGTTTTTCATTGGACTTCTTTCGTTTGTCAGACTGTACGTTATTGTATCGTCGCTTGGGGACCTACATATAACGCTGCCTTAAAAATTTTACAAGTAACGCAACACACTCTTCTCAAAACAATTTTCAGAAAAATAAGCTGTTTAATACCACTGCTTTATATCAAGAATCGGGTACCCTAAACTTAAAATTGCTTGTTGCATATCAATGCATATTAAGAACACACTTGCATTTGAATAAACATTCCTTATTAAATAACAATCGCTTTACCAGATCTGACAATCTAAATCTCAAGATACACACTTTCAGAAAAATCTCGTTTTTAGTCCTAAATGTTATAACTCCATTCCTGCGAATCTGAAAAAAATAAGCAATATTAATAAATTTAAAACACATATGAGCAATTTCGTTATAACAAATGCAAATGTTTTCTATAACATTCTGAAGCTACCTGAAGTATTTTGTCAATTAAAATAAATGTACAAATTAATATAATCAAATACTTTCCTGCTGCCTCTCTTTATATCCACTCATCTTCCCCCGCGTGATCTGATTTCGGATGCTGCTCGTCAGTGTACTAGTTGTCACTTCTGTTTAGATTCATAATAATTGTTTGTTTAATTATTTATATTTCATGGGTTAATTAAATATAGAGTTAGGTACATATTTAGGATAAGAAATAAATTATTCGAATTGGTCAAATGGCAATGCAGGCAGCAAGCCTAGGCTACGCGACCTTTTCGACTATTATTTAGAATAAGTACCTACCTATTATTATTATTATTATTATATTGACTTAGCCAAAAGGCATTCGCACTCCCTCTACGGGGAACATTCACTCAGATCCCGGGTATCCCGGATACCATAAGGATCTGGCTCGGACGAGACCCTTGCCATGTTATCGGGCCTTAGGTGACATTGATGGTGTTGGACGCTCCTGCATTCCCCATGAATTTCCTAAACTTAAAATTGCTTGTTGCATATCAATGCATATTAAGAACACACTTGCATTTGAATAAACATTCCTTATTAAATAACAATCGCTTTACCAGATCTGTCAATCTAAATCTCAAGATACACACTTTCAGAAAAATCTCGTTTTTAGTCATAAATGTTATAACTCCATTCCTGCGAATCTGAAAAAAATAAGCAATATTAATAAATTTAAAACACATATGAGCAATTTCGTTATAACAAATGCAAATGTTTTCTATAACATTCTGAAGCTACCTGAAGTATTTTGACAATTAAAATAAATGTACAAATTAATATAATCAAATACTTTCCTGCTGCCTCTCTTTATATCCACTCATCTTCCCCCGCGTGATCTGATTTCGGATGCTGCTCGTCAGTGTACTAGTTGTCACTTCTGTTTAGATTCATAATAATTGCTTGTTTAATTATTTATATTTCATGGGTTAATTAAATATAGAGTTAGGTACATATTTAGGATAAGAAATAAATTATTCGAATTGGTCAAATGGCAATGCAGGCAGTCAAGCCTAGGCTACGCGACCTTTTTGACTATTATTTAGAATAAGTACCTACCTATTATTATTATTATTATTATATCGACTTAGCCAAAAGGCATTCGCACTCCCTCTACGGGGAACATTCACTCAGATCCCGGGTATCCCGGATACCATAAGGATCTGGCTCGGACGAGACCCTTGCCATGTTATCGGGCCTTAGGTGACATTGATGGTGTTGGACGCTCCTGCATTCCCCATGAATTTCCTGACGGTTCGGGCTGTCGCAAGTAGTACCGCTTTCTCCATGGACCTGTAAAGATTTTCAGTTAGACCCAACTCTTTGATGTTTCTCAGCAAACTTTTTGGTATAACACCAGTTGTTGACACGATGATTGGAACCATCTGAACGTTCTCCATTTCCCATTGCTCCCATTGCTCAGGCTCCGGTGTGTAGCTGTAATAGGGGACCCTCTGCCTGCACAAGCAGCAGTTTTTCCGCCAGTTCCTGGTACAAGATCTTGGCAACCGAATCGTGTCGTCCCTTATATTCCGTTGATGCGAACATCTGACATCCTCCTGTTATGTTATTATTATTATCTCGACTTAGCCAAAAGGCATTCGCACTCCCTCTCTGGGGAACATTCACTCAGATCCCGGGTATCCTGGATACCATAAGGATCTGGCTCGGACGAGACCCTTGCCATGTTATCGGGCCTTAGGTGACATTGATATTGTTGGACGTTCCTGCACTCCCCATGAATTTCCTGACGGTTCGGGCTGTCGCAAGTAGTACCGCTTTCTGCATGGACCTGTAAAGATTATCAGTTAGACCCAGCTTTTTTATGTTTCTCAGCAAACTTTTTGGTATGACACCAGTTGTTGACACGATGATTGGAATCGTCTGAACGTTGTCGATTTCCCATTGCCTTCTAATTCGTTCTTCTAAGTCTCTGTATTTCGCGATCTCCTCGACTTGCTTCACACGCAGGTTGTTGTTGTTCGGGATGGCCACATCAATCAGAGTTGTCTTCCTAGAAATTTTATCAACTATTATAAGGTCCGGTCTGTTATGGGCAACTCGTTGATCTGTCAGAACTGTACGATCCCATTACATCTTGTAGTTGCTGTTCTCAAGAACAGGCTCCGGTGTGTAGCTGTAATATGGGATCCTCTCTGCCTGCACAAGCAGAAGTTTTTCCGCCAGTTCCTGGTGCAAGATCTTGGCAACCGAATCGTGTCGTTCCTTATATTCCGTTGATGCGAACATCTGACATCCTCCTGTTATGTGCTGGATTGTTTCTGAAGTTGGGCACCCGTATCTGCATCTGTCATCCACTACCGATGCATCTCCTACAATGAATTTTAGGTAGTTGCGAGTTGGTATAACCTGATCTTGTATGGCCAGTAGGAAGCCTTCCGTCTCGGGGAACATTCGTCCCGAGGTCAGCCAATAGTTCGACGCTAACTTGTCGACATGTTCCTGGTTAACCTCATTAGGATGCCTCCCGTGCAGCGGCTTCCCCAACCACCTCTGTAGTTTATCGTTGTCGGTTCTGTGGTGATTTTGACGCTCGTGTTCCGTCAGACGTAGCGGTGCTGAGATCTGCCAATCCTCTTCCTCCTAGTTGACGTGGCAGAGTTGTTCTTTCTACGGCGCTACGGGGATGATGTTTATGAGCTTTTGTCAGTAGTGTCCTAACTTTTCGTTGCAGGTTGTTGATGTCCGTGTTGGTCCAATTCACTATTCCAAACGAATAGCTGAGTACAGAGCACGCATACGTGTTCAGGGCCTTAAACAAATTCCTGCTGTTAAGATCAGTTTGCACTACTTGTCTTACTCTCTTGATGAATTCATTCCTTAAATCGATCTTCATTGTTCGATGGTCTATCCTTTGAGCTTGTTTCATCCCGAGGTACTTGTATGTATCTCCCATGCTCATTGCTTCGATCTCCTGGCCGTCCTGCGTCTCGTGTGCGCTTTGTTCGAGCTTTCCCCTTATGATATTAAGGGTGCGGCACTTGTCCAGTCCAAACAGCATTCCGATGTCCCTGGAGAACTCCTCTACAATTTTAAGCATTTGCGTTAGTTGGTTTTTGGTTGCGGCGATCTCTCTGCGTTGTTGCTTTTGATAGCGAAGCCATATTTTGTAGAGTTCAACCGATGTGATAGAGGGTTCATCGCCATGCAGAACCACAGTGGACTGAGTGAATCTCCTTGGAAAATCCCTCTTCGGATGTTGATTGTGTCGGTCTCGATGTTACTGTTTGCGGTTCTGAGTTGTATCTTAGTGCGCCAGGTTGTCATAACGTGTTCTAAAAAGGAAACTGTATGATGATCTATTTTATACAGCTTTAAGATACCTGTGAGCCAGCCGTGAGGTACGGAATCAAATGCTTTTTTGTAGTCCACATAAGCCATGTGGATGTTTCGTTGCTTGGAATGAGCCTGGTTGCAGATGACAGAGTCTATGATGAGTTGCTCTTTGCATCCCATTGCGCCCTTCGAGCAGCCCTTCTGCTGCATTGCAATGATGTTGTTCCGCTCGCAGTGAGCATATATTCGCTGCGTAAGGCAAGATGTGATTATCTTGTACAGCGTAGGCAAGCAGGTTATTGGGCGGTACTTGGCAAGGTTATCCGTATTCCGCTGGTCTTTTGGTAACAGGTAGGTTGCACCCTGTGTAAGAAACAATGGCATTTTCAGAGGATCGAGCAAGACTTCATTAATTAAGGTAGTTATTTGTTCATGCGTGCACCACAACTTCTTAATCCAATAATTTTGGAGATGATCTGGACCTGGTGCCTTCCAGTTGTGGGAATTCTTGATGACATTGGAAATCTCATCGGTTGTGAATTGCTCGTGTTGCATCTGGCTATAGTTCCGGCCCATCTCGCGTTCTTCGCTGATCCAGCTTGCACTGACATTGCATGGGCCTGGTGTGGCAAGTTTATTTCTCCAGAAACCGTCACCCTGTTCTCTGCTAGGGTAACTCGTATTTGTGGCATCGCCGCTAGAATTCAAAGCACGGTAAAAACCTTTTTCTGATCGTTCAAAGAGTTTGTTGTCTCGTTTCCTGTTGTTACTAGCCTTGTATCTTCTCAGACGCCCGGCGAAAACAGAAAGTTTTTGTTTTAATGTATCAAGACATTGTTGAGCAGTGATGTTCGCGGGGTCTCGCTGAGAATGCATATGGGTGCGGCTCATTATTGCCTGCACCGCCCTCTGGATCCTTCTAGTTCTAACTCCTCTGATATATTCCGTTACTTGTCCTATGTCTTTACGGAGACTCTCGATCTTCCGACTTAGTCGCATCTCCCATTGAGCCATTCGGGGTTCTGGTCTTGCACGATTTAACTCTTCGAGCCGTCCGGATCTTGGCTCCCATTGCAGTGATGATGGCCGTTGCGGCACAGTAGATTAACATGTGCATACAGGGTTAACTATCACTTAGTAAAAAAATTTTTATGGCAGATAAAGAAAAATTAGACTTGCTAAAATAAATTTTCAAAAATTTGTCTTAAGCCTAAAAAAATTTTTTTTCAAATTGTATTAAACCCCTCAAAAAACGCCGCCTATGGACGCCCGCGCGACATGTCTAAAAATTTCGCATATGTCAATAGCCACGTCTATCAATTTATCCGAGGATTCACCACAAAATTTCGATTTCCTTTTAAAAACGATTACTTTCTAAGGAACATGTAGAATGCCTATGAAACACCTACCTTACTGACATTTCCAGGATTGTTTGCACCATTTTCTGTTTTCTTGCTTTTTTACATTAAAAGTCACACAACACAACATTCACATTTTTTAAATCTGTTGGGGATCTCTTGGTTTCCCTCTGCTATTCCTTTTGTTTGAAGCGAGGTACTCAGCCTGACGACCACGACGAGGTAGATCCCCTCCGCCAGGAAAACCCCGAAGGGTAACCCAAAAATCGCAACTGCACTAGCACACATTGCACAAATGCACATGCAAAGCACTACAGTAGCTGTTCAAAGAGGCCGCCGTTAACTTCGATGCACAAATTCACTCGGTTAACTAAAGAAGTCCGGATACGTGCAAAAAGTCCATGATTATTCCGGATTTGAACAGCTGCACCTTCAATTCGTTCACGTAACTGCTGCTCGTTGTCGATTTCCTGCTCGTACACAATCGCCTTCATGAATCCCCAAATACAAAAATCCATTGGATTCAAGTCTGGTGATCGCGGCGGCCATGCAATTGGCCCTCCTCTTCCGATCCAACGGTTGGGGCATTGGTCGTCTAAAAGTGCACGAACAGGTCTCGCAAAATGGGCTGGTGCACCATCGTGCATAAACCACATGTCATGCAGTACTTGTAGTGGCAAATTATCAAACAAAACATTTGTCAGAAAATACAAGTATCGTTCAGCGTTTAAATTTTCCGGTAGAATGTATGGTCCAATTAATCGATCTCCATAAACTCCAGCCCAAACATTGATGGAAAACCGACGTTGGAAATTAAACCGCCGAACAGCATGTGGGTTCTCATCGGACCAAATATGGCTGTTGTGTCTAAAAAAAAAATTAGAAATATTCACAATTTTGGCGAAGGCGTTAGGATTGACATAGCCAATTTTAAAATAAATAAAAAAGATAATATGGAGGAGAGAAAGCTATAAGTAAGTAAAAATTTACATACGTGTTTAAAACCCCAGCACGTGTGAAGCAGCATTCGTCTGTCCAAAGAATGTTGAAAACAAAGTTTGGGTCTTGGGCGATTAGATCACGTAGCCAAGTGCAGTAGGTCATTCTCACCGGAAAATCATTTGCTTCTAATGCTTGGACCTTTTGTATGTGATAAGGGTGAAGGCCGTTTTCCCTTAGAATCCTCCATGCCTGTAAATAATTGTATTGTTACATTTTAAATTTTATGTAGGTATTAGGTGCAAGCAAAGACAATCCCATCACATGGGATAGTCTTTGGTAGAAGTCAGTTTTATTGGTTTTATTTTACTTGCCTTGTTCTGAGATATTCCCAATCTCCTTGCAATAGCTGTAGTGCTTATGGAAGGTTGCTCTTCCACCAAATCAAGCACTGACTCAACATCGTCCATGTTCATTTGCCCTCCAGGCCCACCCCTTCGAGCTTGCAAAACACCAGTGTTTCGCATACGTTGTACAATGTTCACGAAAGTACGTGGGTTAGGCATATTTGCCCTGTTAGGAAAACGAATACGGTATTCTGCTGCAGCTCGATGTGCACTTTCATCGCATCTCCCGTACATTATAACCATGTCCGTTAACTCGGCGTTCGAATACTCCGGCATTTTCACAAAGACGCTGAACGATTTGCCGCGAAAATCAAGACCAAACTGGGAAATAACGCCATGTTACATTCGCAAATGCCCTCCGTCGGCTACTAGCCAAACTTGAAAAGGTTTGTTCCAACAGGGCCAATAACCGTGCTCAAGCACGTTCAGCGCATGCGCACTACCCCGCTGGCTGTTCCAACTGAATTATGACCTACCGACACGGGACGATACACGCACTGTTCCAGGCGATTTATGGATCATTTGTGTATCGTCCTTGTACGATAAAAACGGTGCCTGGTCTAAAGCAATAACCGCGTGTACTGACATGCGCAATGTATAGTCATGTGACAGAGATAAACAATAACCTCATATTTTTGTTTTTACGTAGATGGTTTTAAATCGATGGCTGGGATCGTGTTTTTTATTTCTTGTTGGTTTTTGGCTTGTTGGGTAGGGCGGGGAATCGTTGAACAATAATTTTTTAGAGTGAAGAGTGAGGTTAGCCCACCGAACATTCGGTTAGCCACATATTAAACACGCAGGTTAGGTGCGGTCACAAAACGTGATTTGGTCGATTTGATTCACAATCCGTTCCATCTGAAATTTTCTTTGGGATCGCACATGAACGGTGCAAAACTAGCGCATGCGTTCTTTAAGGGTTATCATCTAGTTCATGTACAGTTCTGTGACGGTACGTAAATTCGAGTTGGAACAAATGATCCCAAAGAAAATTTCAGATGGAACGGAAAAATTGTTCAACGATTCCCCGCCCTACCCAACAAGCCAAAAACCAAAACCAACAAGAAATAAAAAACACGATCCCAGCCATCGATTTAAACCTATCTACGTAAAAACAAAAATATGAGGTTAATGTTTATCTGTCACACGACCATACACTGCGCATGTCAGTACACGCGGTTATTGCTTTAGACCAGGCACCGTTTTTATCGTACAAGGACGATACACAAATGATCCATAAATCGGCTGGAACAGTACGTGTATCGTCCCGTGTCGGTAGGTACATAATTCAGTTGGATCAGCCAGTGGGGTAGTGCGCATGCGCTGAACGTGCTTGAGCACGGTTATTGGCCCTGTTGGAACAAACCTTGTATGTACAGTTAGTTGCCTAGCTAGTAAGTTGTGAAATGACGCGGAGCAGTCGAAAAAACGTTTCATAGACTCGACCGGGCCGATACGTCGCTTAATTCATACCGCCGAGGCTTCAGAACAATAAATCCTTTATCTATGCTTCAGAAGAGGTTAGATGGTGGACAAGAATTCATCAGAGGAGCTCCGGGGGTATTAAGGGAGACGGCTTGTGGTGTCGCGGTACTCAGCTTTCCGCGAGACTAGGAACCGGTCCGGATACGAGCTAAGGTAAGGGGAATCTAATAGCGCTGCATCTGTACAGATTCAAATCGATTGTTATTTATGTATTTTTTAAATTTGTTTGAGTAAAAAGGTATTTTCACCGTTCCTAAATCAACGGCAACACCGCGGAAAATCACTTCAGCTGTCAGTACCTTCAGAAGCCAAATTGGATGACGTCATTAAAGGCGGGGATTTACAGGGAAAATAGGGGTCTTTACCCGTTTTTTTAAACATCGTAAAAAAAATCTAAAAATATTTTTCTGTTTTCTTAAGCCACCCTGCGCACGTGGTAAAAATTTTTGTACTAAGTCATAGTTAACCCTGTATGTTCTAATGTTGGTGTTACTGAAACATAGTTAGGTAAAATTCTGGTGTTCATAATATCGAGCACGATTGCAAGCTTCCTGGAAGAATTCAATCTTGGTAGCGGTGGTCTGCTCAGTGGGTCTGTGCCCTCGTATCGCAATACTGCCCCTTTCATCTGTGTATCTAAGCCTTCAAAGTGTTTTTCGTTAGCCGATTCCAGACTCTCAGTTGTTGGTTCTACCGTTTCGGCTTCTAGTTGTTGTCCAGGCTCTTGAAGTTCCCCATTGTTGTTGTTGTCGTCTATGTCTATGCGTTCGCCGTGGATCTCTAGCTCAACTTCCCGTTTGATAGCGTTAAGTCGCGTTTCTGGAATTCGGTTATTTCTTAGAATAGTTCGATACTGATCTGACACTCTTTGTTCAGACACTTGCATGTGTGGAAACTCCCTGCAGAACTCGGCATGCAGTTGTTGTCGGTAGCCGATCATCTCTTGTCCTAAGTTTGTCACCCTGTAAAAAATACGCATTATCGATTCATTCATGGACCCAGTCCATTTCATGCGTCGTCGTTCTCGTTTGGCTCCCATGTTGTAGATGTTCGTGTTGTTGTTGGGCTGTAGCTGTTTGTGCAACAGGGGCCCGCCTAATCAGCGCCCTGTCACCGACGTCCCGCTCACTGTCATGCCCAGCGCCGGCTCCAGATATGCCCTGGCAATCCCCAGGCAGCGGCCCTATGACAAAACTCCTATTAATCTCCATTCCATGGGTTTCTCCCGTAACGTGGGAGTGACCGCCCTCGGTCGCCTTTTACGACTCGCGGAGCCACAATAGGAGTATTCTAACCCGCTACCCACACAGGTCAACTAGGATAACGCGGGATCGTTACACCCGAGGATCTGCCCCTCTCACAGGTCAAACCCCTCCTTGCGTTAACTGGGAAACACGGGATCGTTACACCCGAAGATCCGCCTCTCTCACAGGCTAGATCCATCCCTGTGTAACCGAGAGTCGCGGGATTGTCACACCCGAGGATCAGCCCCCATCACCAGCTAGACCCCTCCCTGCGCAACTGGAGATCGCGGGATTGTCACACCCGTAGGTCTGCCCCTGTCACAGGCCAAACCTCTCCATGCGTAATTATTATTATTATTATCGACTTAGCCAAAAGGCATTCACACTTCCTCTACGGGGAACATTCACTCAGATCCTGGGTATCCCGGATACCATAAGGATCTGGCTCGGACGAGACCCTTGCCATGTTATCGGGCCTTAGGTGACATTGATGTTGTCGGACGTTCCTGCATTCCCCATGAATTTCCTGACGGTTCGGGCTGTCGCAAGTAGTACCGCTTTCTGCATGGACCTGTAAAGACTATCAGTTAGACCCAGCTCTTTTATGTTTCTCAGCAAACTTTTTGGTATAACACCAGTTGTTGACACGATAATTGGAATCGTCTTGACGTTTTCCATTTCCCATTGCCTTCTAATTCGTTCTTCTAAGTCTCTGTACTTCGCGATCTTCTCGACTTGCTTCACACGCAGGTTGTTGTTGTTCGGGATGGCCACATCAATCAGAGTTGTCTTCCTAGAAATTTTATCAACTATTATAAGGTCCGGTCTGTTATGGGCAACTCGTTGATCTGTCAGAACTGTACGATCCCAGTACATCTTGTAGTTGCTGTTCTCAAGAACAGGCTCCGGTGTGTAGCTGTAATATGGGACCCTCTCTGCCTGCACAAGCAGCAGTTTTTCCCCCAGTTCCTGGTGCAAGATCTTGGCAACCGAATCGTGTCGTTCCTTATATTCCGTTGATGCGAACATCTGACATCCTCCTGTTATGTGCTGGATTGTTTCTGAAGTTGGGCACCCGTATCTGCATCTGTCATCCACTACCGATGCATCTCCTACAATGAATTTTAGGTAGTTGCGAGTTGGTATAACCTGATCTTGTATGGCCAGTAAGAAGCCTTCCGTCTCGGGGAACATTCTTCCCGAGGTCAGCCAGTAGTTCGACGCTAACTTGTCGACATGTTCCTGGTTGACCTCATTAGGATGCCTCCCGTGCAGCGGCTTCTCCAACCACCTCTGTAGTGTATCGTTGTCGGTTCGGTGGTGATCTTGATGCTCGTGTTCCGTCAGACGTAGCGGTGTTGAGACGTCTGCTCCGCATATAGCTTTATGTAGTGTGGAGCTGTTGGCCTGTCTCTGGAAATAATTACGCAGATTTATTATTTGTTGGTCCAATTGCTTGCTGAGGTCTGCCAATCCTCTTCCTCCTAGTTGACGTGGCAGAGTAGTTCTTTCTACGGCGCTACGGGGATGATGTTTATGAGCTTTTGTCAGTAGTGTCCTAACTTTTCGCTGCAGGTTGTTGATGTCCGTGTTGGTCCAATTCACTATTCCAAACGAATAGCTGAGTACAGAGCACGCATACGTGTTCAGGGCCCTAAACAAATTCCTGCTGTTAAGATCAGTTCGCACTACTTGTCTTACTCTCTTGATGAATTCATTCCTTAAATCGATCTTCATTGTTCGATGGTCTATCCTTTGAGCTTGTTTCATCCCGAGATACTTGTATGTATCTCCCATGCTCATTGCTTCGATCTCCTGGCCGTCCTGCATCTCGTGTGCGCCTTGTTCGAACTTTCCCCGGACGATGTTAAGGGTGCGGCACTTGTCCAGTCCAAACTGCATTCCGATGTCCCTGGAGAACTCCTCTACAATTTTAAGCATTTGCGTTAGTTGGTTTTTTGTTGCGGCCATCAGTTTTAAATCATCCATATATAATAGGTGATTCAACTTGATCGCTTCTGCGTCGTTGCTTTTGATAGCGAAGCCGTATTTTGTAGAGTTCAACCGATGTGATAGAGGGTTCATCGCCATGCAGAACCACAGTGGACTGAGTGAATCTCCTTGGAAAATCCCTCTTCGGATGTTGATTGTGTCGGTCTCGATGTTGCTGCTTGCGGTTCTGAGTTGTATCTTAGTGCGCCAGGTTGTCATAACGTGTTCTAAAAAGGAAACTGTATGATGATCTATTTTATACAGCTTTAAGATACCTGTTAGCCAGTCGTGAGGTACGGAATCAAATGCTTTTTTGTAGTCCACATAAGCCATGTAGAGGTTTCGTTGCTTGGAATGAGCCTGGTTGCAGATGACAGAGTCTATAATGAGTTGCTCTTTGCATCCCATTGCGCCCTTCGCGCAGCCCTTCTGCTGCATTGCCACGATGTTGTTCCGCTCGCAGTGAGAATATATTCGCTGCGTAAGGCAAGAAGTGATTATCTTGTACAGCGTAGGCAAGCAGGTTATTGGGCGGTACTTGGCAGGGTTATCCGTATTCCGCTGGTCTTTTGGTAACAAGTAGGTGGCACCCTGTGTAAGAAACAATGGTATTTTCAGAGGATCGAGCAAGACTTCATTAATTAAGGTAGTTATTTGTTCATGCGTGCACTACAACTTCTTAATCCAATAATTTTGGAGATGATCTGGACCTGGTGCCTTCCAGTTGTGGGAATTCTTGATGACATTGGAGACCTCATCGGTTGTGAATTGCTCGTGTTGCATCTGGCTATAGTTCCGGCCCATCTCGCGTTCTTCACTGATCCAGCTTGCACTGACATTGCATGGACCTGGTGTGGCAAGCTGATTTCTCCAGAATCCGTCGACCTGTTCTCTGCTAGGGTAACTCGTATTTGTGGCATCGGCGCTAGAATTCAAAGTACGGTAGAAAACTTTTTCTGATCGGTCAAAAAGTTTGTTGTCTCGTTTCCTGTTGTTACTAGCCTTGTATCTCCTCAGACGCCCTGCGAAAACAGAAAGTTTTTGTTTTAATGTGTCAAGACATTGTTGAGCAGTGATGTTCGCGGGGTCATGCCGAGAATGCATTTGGGTGCGGCTCATTATTGCCTGCACCGCCCTCTGGATCTTTCTAGTTCTAACTCCTCTGATATATTCCGTTACTTGTCCTATGTCTTTACGGAGACTCTCGATCTTCCGATTTAGTCGCATCTCCCATTGAGCCATTCGTGGTTCTGGTCTTGCACGATTTAACTCTTGAGCCGTCCGGATCTTGGTTCCCATTGCAGTGATGATGGCCGTTGCGGCACAGTAGATTAACATGTGCATATGTTCTAATGTGGGTGTTACTGAAACATAGTTGGGTAAAATTCTGGTGTTCATAATATCGAGCATGATTGCAAGCTTCCTGGAAGAATTCAATCTTGGTAGCGGTGGTCTGCTCAGTGGGTCTGTGCCTTCGTATCGCAATACCGCCCTTCTCAGCTGTGTGTCCAGGCTTTCAAAGTGTTCTCCGTTAACTGATTCCCGATTCTCATTTGTTCGTCCCGCCGTCTCGGCTTCTTGTTGTGGTCCAGGCACTTGAATTTCCCGATTGTCAGTTGTTCGCTCTGCCGTTCCGGCTTCTTGTTGTGGTCCAGGCACTTGAATTTCCCCGTTGTTGTTGTCTATGTCTATGTGTTCGCCATGGATCTCTAGCTCAACTTCTCGTTTTATAGCGTTAAGTCGCGTTTCTGGAATTCGGTTATTTCTTAGAATAGTTCGATACTGATCTGACACTCTTTGTTCAGACACTTGCATGTGTGGAAACTCCCTGCAGAACTCGGCATGCAGTTGTTGTCGGTAGCCGATCATCTCTTGTCCTAAGTTTGTCACCCTGTAAAAAATAAGCATTATCGATTCATTTATGGACCCAGTCCATTTCATGCGTCGTCGTTGTAATCCCGCCTGAGTGAACGCTGGCTGAAGTTCCCGCGCAGCACCTTCGGTGGGTGGAACCCTAGTTCTCGTTTGGCTCCCATGTTGTAGATGTTCGTGTTGCTGGGCTGTAGCTGTTTGTGCAACAGGGGCCCGCCTCATCAGCGCCCTGTCACCGACGTCCCGCTCACTGTCATGCCCAGCGGCGGCTCCAGACATGCCCTGGCGATCCCCAGGCAGCGGCCCTATGACAATTATCCTATTATTATCCATTCCATAGTTTTCTCCCGTAACGTGGGAGTGACGGCCCTCGGTCGCCTTTTACGACTCGCGGAGCCACGATAGGAGTATTCTAACCCGCTACCCATACGGGTCAACTAGGATAACGCGGGATCGTTACTCCCGAGGATCTGCCCCTGTCACCGGCCAAACCCCTCCTTGCGTTAACTGGGAAACACGGGATTGTTACACCCGAGGATCTGCCCCTCTCACAGGCTAGACCCATCCCTGTGCAACTGGGAGTCGCGGGATTGTCACACCCGAGGATCAGCCCCCGTCACCGGCTAGACCCCTCCCTGCGCAACTGGATATCGCGGGATTGTCACACCCGTAGGTCTGCCCCTGTCACAGGCCAAGCCTCTCCATGCGCAACTGGGAATCGCGGGATCGTTACACCCGTGAATCTGCCCCTCTCACAGGCCAGACCCATCCCTGCGTAACTGGGGAGCGCGGGATTGTCACACCCGTGGATCTGCCTCTCTCACAAGTCAGATCCCCCCTGCATTATTATTATTATTATCGACTTAGCCAAAAGGCATTCGCACTCCCTCTACGGGGAACATTCACTCAGATCCCGGGTATCCCGGATACCATAAGGATCTGGCTCGGACGAGACCCTTGCCATGTTATCGGGCCTTAGATGACATTGATGTTGTCGGACGTTCCTGCATTCCCCATGAATTTCCTGACGGTTCGGGCTGTCGCAAGTAGTACCGCTTTCTGCATGGACCTGTAAAGACTATCAGTTAGACCCAGCTCTTTTATGTTTCTCAGCAAACTTTTTGGTATAACACCAGTTGTTGACACGATAATTGGAATCGTCTTGACGTTTTCCATTTCCCATTGCCTTCTAATTCGTTCTTCTAAGTCTCTGTACTTCGCGATCTTCTCGACTTGCTTCACACGCAGGTTGTTGTTGTTCGGGATGGCCACATCAATCAGAGTTGTCTTCCTAGAAATTTTATCAACTATTATAAGGTCCGGTCTGTTATGGGCAACTCGTTGATCTGTCAGAACTGTACGATCCCAGTACATCTTGTAGTTGCTGTTCTCAAGAACAGGCTCCGGTGTGTAGCTGTAATATGGGACCCTCTCTGCCTGCACAAGCAGCAGTTTTCCCCCAGTTCCTGGTGCAAGATCTTGGCAACCGAATCGTGTCGTTCCTTATATTCCGTTGATGCGAACATCTGACATCCTCCTGTTATGTGCTGGATTGTTTCTGAAGTTGGGCACCCGTATCTGCATCTGTCATCCACTACCGATGCATCTCCTACAATGAATTTTAGGTAGTTGCGAGTTGGTATAACCTGATCTTGTATGGCCAGTAAGAAGCCTTCCGTCTCGGGGAACATTCTTCCCGAGGTCAGCCAGTAGTTCGACGCTAACTTGTCGACATGTTCCTGGCTGACCTCATTAGGATGCCTCCCGTGCAGCGGCTTCTCCAACCACCTCTGTAGTGTATCGTTGTCGGTTCGGTGGTGATTTTGATGCTCGTGTTCCGTCAGACGTAGCGGTGTTGAGACGTCTGCTCCGCATATAGCTTTATGTAGTGTGGAGCTGTTGGCCTGTCTCTGGAAATAATTACGCAGATTTATTATTTGTTGGTCCAATTGCTTGCTGAGGTCTGCCAATCCTCTTCCTCCTAGTTGACGTGGCAGAGTAGTTCTTTCTACGGCGCTACGGGGATGATGTTTATGAGCTTTTGTCAGTAGTGTCCTAACTTTTCGCTGCAGGTTGTTGATGTCCGTGTTGGTCCAATTCACTATTCCAAACGAATAGCTGAGTACAGAGCACGCATACGTGTTCAGGGCCTTAAACAAATTCCTGCTGTTAAGATCAGTTCGCACTACTTGTCTTACTCTCTTGATGAATTCATTCCTTAAATCGATCTTCATTGTTCGATGGTCTATCCTTTGAGCTTGTTTCATCCCGAGATACTTGTATGTATCTCCCATGCTCATTGCTTCGATCTCCTGGCCGTCCTGCATCTCGTGTGCGCCCTGTTCGAGCCTTCCCCGGACGATGTTAAGGGTGCGGCACTTGTCCAGTCCAAACTGCATTCAGTCGTGAGGTACGGAATGAGCCTGGTTGCAGATGACAGAGTCTATGATGAGTTGCTCTTTGCATCCCATTGCGCCCTTCGAGCAGCCCTTCTGCTGCATTGCAATGATGTTGCTCCGCTCGCAGTGAGCATATATTCGCTGCGTAAGGCAAGATGTGATTATCTTGTACAGCGTAGGCAAGCAGGTTATTGGGCGGTACTTGGCAGGGTTATCCGTATTCCGCTGGTCTTTTGGTAACAGGTAGGTTGCACCCTGTGTAAGAAACAATGGCATTTTCAGAGGATCGAGCAAGACTTCATTAATTAAGGTAGTTATTTGTTCATGCGTGCACCACAACTTCTTAATCCAATAATTTTGGAGATGATCTGGACCTGGTGCCTTCCAGTTGTGGGAATTCTTGATGACATCGGATTATTATTATTATTATTATTATTATGTAATTATAAATTGATCGAAAACATGGTCCGATAGACGGATTTACGATAAATAAGGAAAAAATTACCCCCGAGCACAAAATTAATAAGAAAAATGTTAATGATACTGTGGTTAAAAATGAAGAAATTCAACTGAATAGGTGTGGAAGTAGGTATATTATGTTGTAATTACCCAACATAAGCAGATTAGTCCTAAATTACACACATACCATGATGTACGAGGATCATACATCATGGCACATACATAGATACAGCTTTTTGTGCTTCTAGTTTAGTTGCTAGTACAGTAAATATGGGGGAGGGGCGTGGGGGTGTCGCACACCCCAATGTTGAAATCGATTATCAAAACAAGAAATCATGCGTTTGTAAAAACGATCGTTGATACCTACATGTGAAAACCATGATTCAGAACTAATTTAATTAATCTAAAGACAATGCAAGTTCGACTGCAGAGTTTCATTCGATATCAAGTGCTTGGCCGTCAATGACTACTTTTTGCGGGTATTTTTTTCTTGTATCATCTAATGAAGTATTTCAGTAATTAAGTCCATAGTTTGTAACTAGACCTGACATGGTGTGGAAAATAGGTTTTCCTATGAGCGTGCAGAAAAGTATACTTTGTCACATCCATTTTGATGAGGAAAGTTGTACTTTTCCGCACTAGTGACATTAACTTTGTCAAGTAATAATAGAACTATGCTTGTAAAATTTTTGCAGGTACATATTAATGGAAAACTTATTTTAGAATGTAAGCAAGGTATTGCTTTTCTTTGCTGACTTCCTGGAAAAAGCGAAGAATCATGGACATCAGTAGATTGTTATATTGGAAAAAGTCAACACAAGTGCAATAAAAAATATGAAAGTCAACCTTACAGGATGTAGTTGACAAAGACATACCTCAATAATTATTATAGATTGGAGTATTATGAAGGAAGATTTTTGGCAAAAATCAAAACATATTACAAGAAGGGACTGCCTGACACGTTAAAAAATGAAAAATTCCCTGTATCTCCCAAACGAATCGAGATTTTGAGATTCAACTGCTTTCAACTGCCTTCAAAAATCGAGCACCGTACACCTACCTACTCTTTGTCTATCTCTTCGCAGAACGGAAGAAACCCCCCAAAAAAAACATCCAGTTTGTTACACTCTGTGCATACGACATGAAAACTGTATTATTTGAGTTTGGAATATTTTCACTAAATTTAATAGATAACTTATTTGGGGTTTTGCCATAGAATGCAAAAAAAAATTCTTGCAAATTAAAGAAATCTTAATTTTTTGGCGGCTGATGCATTAGATTTTTTATTTTTAACTTCCATTAACCACAATCACAAAATATGCTTATGAAAATTTGGGTTTGGTTTAACCAGCCATATGGTAGTTTTTTAAACTTAACTCTGGTGCACATTGTTTTCTTTTCTGTATTGTTGCTATTGTTAGTTATAACAAAAACAGGAAGAACGTAATCAATTAATGGTATTTTTAATGGATAATATTGGAAATATCTGCTGATATCAAAATAGGTGCTTACCTAAACAAAAATATTTTGTTATAAGTTTTGTTTGTCAATAAAATTTGAAAAAGTAATACAATAAGTAACTATTTTATCATTATGTACTCTGTCATTATAACGGTATGGTAAATAATATATTATTTGCATTTTCCTTTAGCAAGATATATATAAGGTGGATTTAAATTCTCCAAAAATTAATTTGTAGGATCTCAGTAATGAAGAGTGTTCCATCTGTTAAAACCAAAAAATCTAAAGATTTTATTTTCCAGAAAAAATATATAATATGTATAGTGAAAAAATTGTAAAGAATTATGTCATTTTTTATGAGGATGCTTCGGCGATCACAATATAATTTACCTAAATGGGTCTAAAATAGTTCAAGCTATGCCTTCTATAAAAGTTTTTCGACTGAAAACTTGGCTTTATTGCGTTTTACATAAGTTATATTTCTAACATCACCAAGAACTGGCACCTTCTCCAATATTCTAGCGTTAAATTTTTGAACCGTTGCAGGTCTAACTACTAACTTACATTCTGTAAGTAAGGGCTCGTGAAATTAAAGTAATAATTTTTTTTATATTCGGACCAGGTTAGTGCTTGACGTCTATAGGATTGACTTTTCTCAGTTTAGTTTATAACCAATCAATGCTGTTAATTAACACTAGGTATTGAGGCTAAAATATCATCAGTTTCTTCAAACAACTACCAATCGGTGGAATATACTTGATAACAAGTAAAAAATCGTTTGGCAGAGCCACTTAATCTAAAATCGTCAGCTAAAATTTTACACCTGGTTGGTTCTTTATTGTCTTTAATATATCAGCAAGTCTAGATATCTAATTTGTGCAACTTCAGTTAGGTACTTACGAATTGTGTCGTTTTGTACACCAATTATAGATAAAATCGACTTGTTTCCAATAAAAAAAGTTTTGTAAACCAACCAGCATAACGTCCGGATCATCAATACCAATACCTAGTGTTCTCAGCATTTTCCTCAGCAAAATAGAATGGTTCATTTCCGTCAGGGATTATTAGAATGAATGGTGATTGGTGAAAATAGTTCAAATCATAAAAAGTAAAAGCTTGTAAAACGCGGGGCCGCGGGATCCGATAATCCGATTTGTGACGCCACAAAATAGGTTATGTTTATTGTTTATGTTCTCACAGGCTGACAGGCTTGGCATTGAGGTGCGGCGTTGCCAATCATGGTGCCATGGCGGTAAATTTAGGGAAAAATAAAATCCAACAGGTAGTTACGTATATTGAACTTTAAAAATTAATTGCGGCAAAACGGGGGCGAAAAAAAAATTTAAAAAAATACAGCAAGTATATCTCACCCAATACTATCCTATGAGCAAATAAAAAAAGTGGTATATTAGTCCATTGCAGTAATTAATTTTGACTGATTTATGATAATTGCCTTAATTGATTTCGCGGGAGCCAGTCTTCTCTGAAATTGGCAGGCCGCGGGGGAGAGTAGAGGGGTACTCGGAGACGTATAGATACAAGGGAAAAATTCGCAAAGGAGTCCAGTAGTCAACCAACCGACCAGTCGACCACAAACCCGTCCAGCAGCATAGAAGTCGCGGCCCGCGGCCCTAGCCCAGATGTCGTAGCAAACCCCTGGACAACAAAACCACCAAAATTCCTCTAAGCACCCGAGTAAGTGGACTGACCAAGTAATAAGATAAATCATTTTGAAAACTTTGGAGATATACTGAATTTATTGTGCATTTTATCTGAATTTTAGAGTTAATATCAGAAATTGAGTCTTTTTATTTTCATTTTATACTGAGGATCTGGTAAACTTATTTGCAGTTATGCCAGTTGAGGTAATGAGTGTTTTATCTAGTCTTTATGCTAATTAAGAACTTTTATTCATTTTATACAATTATTCTGAATTTTGATTTTGAGCCATATTATTTTGGTATTGCTTGCAAGATTATTGTCTTTTAATTGAAACATTTTATGCTACAAACTTGAGTAATATTGATTTACAGTTTATGCCAATTTTGTACTGGGTCATTATTCATTGTTATACAGATTAATCAATTAATTTTGTGCTATTTGAGAAATATTTTGCAAATTTTGTACTTTTAATCTGAATGTTATCATTTTATTGCCATAGTTTGTGTATTTGACATGTTGTTTTGTGCCCTATTTTAAATTCGATTGTTTTAAGTGTATCTTTCGAAACGTTTGGATTGTGTTACATAGAAAGAGTTCATATTTCGGATATCTTGAGTGGCGTAGTGCGAAATCATAGATTTATTACCAATATTCATTATTTAATTATTGAACATGTTTTTTTAAACTTCCTGTTAAACTATATTTTATTAACGTAATGTACTGTTCCGTTATTAATCTTAATACACATATTTAAACTACCCTATGTTTCCGTTATTCACCCTTAGGCCCACACTAAAAGTAAGTAACTGTGAATCACCCCGTACTATACCGCTCGCCAATTAACATCAAACAAGGGGTGATCATCACATAAATAATTGCACCGCTATAGTAAGGGTTGGATTCGGAGATAGTTAGCCTGTGACTAGATTATTGTAATTCTGAACCATGTCTGGTGTTGTAATCGTGATATTGATTTAAGTTGATGAATTCATGTAGATTACCTTTCATGAATTTAAGAAGCTCCAATATAAAAAGACATGGGAAAGTTAACATACGTTTATTGGTAGAAGAACTTCTGCAAGACACAAGATAATTTAAGCCAAAAAGATTTCTGACTGCAGGCTTTTGAAGCAAAAAAACTCTTCTAGATTCACTTGACATGCCCCAGCACACTATACCATATCTAATAATTGATTCAAAATGTGAAAAGTAGAAGATTCTTGCAGAATATTCACCTGCAATCAATCTTAGTCTCTTCAGTGCAAAACATATCGATGCACATTTACGACACACATAGTCAGCTTGACTTTTCCAAATTTAGAGAAGAATCGATATATAAACCTAGTAATTTAAAGTTATTTACCTGTTGGATCGATTTAGAATTATTTTTTATCAGTGGACTTGATTGATTGTAAGCTAGGTACGGATAAAATTGTAGCATTTGGGTTTTGTCTTTATTTAGGTGTAGTAAGTTATCTTTAAAATAACTTGAAATAAGCAGCATTTCTGAATTAATGTGTGCTGTTAAGTCATGCTGATCTTTGTTCTATGCGACTAAGGTAATGTCACCTGCAAAAGTACAATGATACAGTTTTTTAAAATAGTCTAAATCATTACAATATAGCAAAAATAAAAGATGGTCAAGAACACTACCTTGTGGTACCCCTGTTTTGAGTGGTAAGTTATCTGATGATTCACCTGCAAACGAGACGAATTGCCTTCAATCTGTTAAATAACTCTCTAAAAGCTTATTAGAATTTCCTCTTAAAGCATACTGAGCAATCTTATTTAAAAGTATTTTGTGGTTTACACAATCAAACGCCTTTGACAAGTCAATAAATACTGCCATTACTCTTTCGTTCAGATCTAAGTGTGTGTAGATTAGTTGAAGAATGCTAAGCAGTGCTGTTATTGTTGATCTTTTTTGCCGAAAACCATGCTGATAGGGAGGGAGAAGATTATTGGATTCGAGAAAATGGATAATTTTGTTTGATATAAGTTTTTCAAATATTTTGGAAAACACCAATATTAAGGCTATTGGGCGGTAATTTGATATATTTTTAGGGTCACCTCTCTTGTATAGTGGTACTACTTTTGATACTTTCAAAGTATTTGGAAAACAACTTATTCTGAAACAGAGATTTAAAATGAAACCTATGGGCTTAGTTATAACAGAAGATTTTTTTATTAGGGTTTTACTGAAATCATCAGGACCATTTACCTTAGTATTCTTAAGTTGTTGTATTATGTTCAAAATTTCTTTTTCATCTGCAGGTTCAAGTATTAGAGTTTCAGTTACCAGTTGAAAGTCATGTGAACCGATAGAATCTTGTACTGTTACAGAACTTAAGTTGCATCCAAATCCTTAGATTCTTAAAATGTATATTAAAAGCATTTGCAATACCGGCAGAATGCCTTTCATCAATATTGTATATAATGAAATTAGGATTGAGTTGCCTTTTGGTGTTTTTAATGCTCGAACTAATTATGTCCCATACAGTTTTTGATTTATTTTCGGCAGTCATTTTTTTAGAATAGTAAAGTTTTTTTGCTTCCTGTATAAGTATTTATATTTATTAAAATAATTTATATTTATCAACCCCAATACTTTTTGTTGATTTAATTCTTTTAAAGTTTCACTAAATCGTTTTATTTCAGGTAATCCATCCCTTATTATTGTGGGAATTTTTATAATTCTTAGTAACGATGGGAAGCTTATGTTATGATAATAGTCTAATAATAATAATAATTCTCACCCTCACAATACTCCAAACTAGGATTACCCCAGAAGCAACCACATGCTTGTGCGGGGGAGGGGGGCAATTACTATTATTTTGTCTTCGTTGCCATTTGCGGCTAGGGCCGACTTTTTTCCCGATAGAACTAGGATAGCATTCGCTCAAGTACTACGGAAAACCCTAGAAAACCGTAGTAATCCAATATACTAATAAATGTATTATATATGCACTATCTACGTCAGAACACAAAACAACATCATTCCAGGATTCTTCCTGCAAGTAATTAAGGAACCTAGTTGTATTGGAATGAGAATAAGATCTAGATCTATAAGTACCAGTATTTTTGCTTTTATTTATGAAAAATGATATTTTTTTGGGCCGAGTGATCTGATATTCCATTAAACAAAATTTGTTTACATGTCAAAGCCCCATTTTAATTTGTAAAAATATTGTCAATGGCACTTTTGTGACTTGTATTCGTGTCTATCCGAGTAGGTTCCGTAAACACTGGATACACTTTAAAGGAATCTTTTGCTTGCTATTCCAAATCGAAATTCCAAATGTCGATTTTTTTTTTGAAATTTTCAGTTCTGATAGGGGGCAGAAGACACACTACTATCAAAAAACTGTTAATAAACATTTTTGTTGGAATAACAAAAAGCAACATTTGTGCACTATTCCATTCCTATTCGGCCCACCCTACTACACATCATGCTATCCCATAGATATTCAAAGGATCTCCAGGATGGTTCAGCAGCCGACTATCGATAGCCGAATTATAAAATGCTTTTAAAAAATAATAGTTGGTTACATCCAGAGGCTTATTTAAACAATGTGGGGGTAGTCTATAATAAAAAGCCACAGCTCTTGTGACGTACCTATTTCACTGTGATGTCATGCCTTGGAGGCCAATATTTCGGGCACGTTCAAGTGGATTTCTGGCAAACATATGTGGCTCAAAAAACAAGAAGGTAGCCCCGTAGGCTGTTTACCTACTAGTTTTAACATAGCAAGCATCGGAAACTGCACGTTTCGACTTTTTGGCACTTATGTACATCGCCTTTCTATGTAAAATAGTGCAAAAGGGCTGTGTTACCATGCCTAATAAATGTTCGGTACCTGGATGTATGGGAAACTACATCAATGGACCAAAAGTCCACGTATTTCGTTTTCCGCAAAAGGAAGACCTGTGTAAAAAAATGGCTGTCAGCCATTCCGCACGCAAAATGTATTCCAAGTAAACATACTCGTGTTCGTGAGATACATTTTGTAAGTGATGATCTAATTTGGAGTTTATCAAAGTCAAGTAAGGACGAGAAATTTAAAAAACTAGATGATGAGCGTTTTTTGCGTGCTATCGAGGAAAGTAAACGAGAATTTTTATTACACAAAAAACGCACTTGTTTTGAAAATTTTGAAGAATTTCTTAAATTATTTACATCTTTTAATATAGGAAATGATTGCTCGACAGTAGTTAAACACGAAAATAAAATAACATTATGTAAGTTAGACTACAACCCGGGTCCTTTAATAACTTGGGCAGTTGTAATTCTCGATGACTAACAGGTTTTCACGTATTTCCATGGCCAATCTGTAAGCATAAAAAATAAAAAAACACCTTTTATTTTTGGCAATGTAGATGAGTTGCAGAATTTACTTCACACAATTGATAGCACAATAGTATCAGTTCCTTTGCGTGGCAATTCTAATTACGGAAATGAAAATGTACTTGTAAGCCTGTTTTAAATTTCTTGTCAGATACTCTTGGAAATTTATCAGAGCAACTGTAAGCAGGAAACAGTTGAAATTGCGCACAACAAAAGAGCGATTTAGATATTCATCAAAAACCTTAATTTTTTGCTCAATATTGTCCACAATTAGCCCTCGCGCTTATAAGTATTTGAGAAACTACGGACCCATTATACTTCCACATCCAGAAGTGCGGTGATTTTGGATAAAACATGAACAAAGAGTAAGAACAACAATTCTTGCTTTGTATTCAAATAATATTAAAGATATTATACAAAGGTGATGCCGTGAGCACGGTGTATGACGACGCGCAGTATGTTTTGGTAACCTAACTTGCCGTTCAAGATTTCAAAAATGACTAAAAGAATTTCGGCCAGGCAAATGTCTAGGCAAGTGGGCAAAGTAGTGAAAAGGGTTGCAGCCAGCATTGCAAACACAACAATCGACCAAGTAGAAACTAAGATTATAACCTTGATCAGAACTCTATTAGCAGTAGTAGCCCATCTTGCCTTTCCGAATCAGAATGTCAAGTTTTAGACAACATTTCAAAAGCCCTTGAAATTTGAAAACAACTTAAACCCATAACATCTGCAGAACCCGATCGAAGATCTTACTCGAAATCTTTAGTACTGATAATATCACTGAAAACAGCACTTCAAAAATATGCAATGATAATACACCATTCTTAGTAAATTGGAGTTTAAAAATAATTTTTCTACTCCTATGCTAGTAACATACCTATTAAGTGACGGTTTAGGTTATAAGTAAGTCCATTGTTACGAACACTGACACGTAATGACTGACACGTAATGACACCATAGCAACCAACCAACATACTAATTGTTGCCTGTCAAATAATCAGAAGTATAGTTTATCTATTATAATAATTTTTCTTTCGTCGAAGAAAAATTATAATACAAAACTCGAGTATTAAGCTTATTACATACTCGTGGAATTACAGCACTCGCCGCTGCGCGGCTCTTGCGCAACTTTTCCACTCGTACGTAATAAGCTTCTTACTACTCTCGCTATGTAATATACGAATAACCACACCGCATTGTCTGAATTCCTGAACTTGGAAACGCGATGCTAAATTGATTTTTTAAAATTTTCCGTGAGATTCTCAGAAAATTTGCTCTGTCTTTTCCTTTTTTCTTTCTTTCTCTAAGTTGAAAAATAAAAAAGTTACAAGGTCAAATATTAATTTAATTTAACAACTTTAATAAGGTTTCGGCAATTTTAAATTTACCTCGTGGCATTGTGAATTTTTAATTGTGAAATGTACTTACACCTTTTCTTTTCAGTCATTTTCATTCAGTCATTCTTACGTTATTTTTTACTTGCAGGCTTAAGCTGGGGACAATGTGATGGCCTCGGTGATGACTGATGAATTGACCTGATTTTTGAGAATAGGTATATTTTATTTTTATGTAAAGAATATACATATTTTATTTCTATATTAATAGAAGAATTTTGAATGAAAATTCTGTTATTTAATTAACATTTATATCCAATTTTTAGCGTGTTATTGAATGTAACTTATTTTTAAAGTTTTCTGGGATCTATACCAAGCCAAAAATAGTTTGTCTGTTTGTCATCCATTTTTGGCGAGATGCAGATATTTCTTGGTCTCTGGGAAACTTTTCTTAGCCAGAAAACTACAAAAAAAAACATTCATACACAGACTATTACCATTAATGGTCCATTTGTGGCTATTGATGAATGGCCTGCGTTGGATATGCACTAAAGGTACATTGCTGGAACTATTGTGGAAATTGCGTGGAACATTATAGAGTCACTATATGTTTACCATTATTGGGCCTGCAATAGTATAGAAATAAAGTGCCAATGATGGGTTCAGCAATGGACCATCAATGGGCCATTCATGAATACTGTTGGCAAAATTAACTATGGCCGGCTGCTGGCCACCTGGACATCCCAGCACCAGTACATTGATGGTGGACTTCAAAGAACCAATTATGGCTGTGCTGGCCAATATACAGGGTGAGTTATTTTCGATGCCCACTATGGGGATCTCGGAAACTAGCTAGCAAAGCTAGAACAAAGGTTAAATGGGGAAAGAATTGCAGTTTTGTATGCTCAATCTAATGCCCATTTTGGATTTTTTAAAAAGTTCATGGCTCACTAGATATTTCGAAAAGAGTGATTTTTGCTATTTCATCAGATTTCTGTAGCTCCGTTATTTATGATTATACAGAAAAACTGTAGAGACAAAAAATGTAAATAATTTTGGGCTTAATAAGATAATCTAATCCAATTTTTTATGTTGTTTGTGATTTTTGAGATATGACATAAACTTTTGTTTTTTTAAATGTAAACCATAGTTGGCTGTGGCCTTATCAAATCGGCCATTTTTTGAGCTTTCCAAAGATATAATACTCGGCATAGTTATTATAAAAAATAAAATAGCTCTTCAATAATAATGTATAATAGTGTCCTGTATTTTTTCTTTTTTCAAAAACAGGAATAGTCGGATTATGACAAAAAACAACCAGATAGAAACTTGCCAACGTTTCGCCTTTTATTAAAAGCTTCTTCAGGGCTACAATGACATTAAAATGACAACAAGAACTAAAAATCCAAAAACAAGCAAGCACAAACAAATTATCACTCACCTTGTTTTTAATGATCTATGTAATAGTAACATCACAGTCAACATATAAAATTCAAAAGATAAAAACAGGATTAAAAGCATTATAAGAACAAAACGCAGAACGACAATACAGCTTAAAATACCAGACAAGTGTGCAGATAAACAGTTCTCGGCTAATTTTATAACTTTTTTTAATCCACCAATAAAAACGCATGTAAAAAACTACTGGTATACAGACAGATCAATTTGTTAAACTAATACAGAATTAAATTATTATAGATAACGCTTAAATTATTGATATCTGTTTTAAAATTAACTGTTTTGTCTTTGTTTTTATTAATATGTAACATTTCCAACATCTTACGTTTAAATAAACTGGTTTCTCTGTCATAAATAAGAGGGTTGTTAAAATCAAAATTATGTCCAGTCTCAAAATGATGTTTACTTAGTGCCGTTTTTTCAGGTTTGTCAAATTAATGATTCGACAATCATATTTATGTTGGTAGAGTCTCTTTGAAAGTTTTTGCTTAGTTTCACCAATATACACTTTATCACAACCAAGATAATTAATGCAGTAGACTAAATTTGATTTGTCAGTCAATGGTGTTGCCTCTTTTAAGTTAGAAAAAATATTGTTAACAGTCTTAATGGAGTAAGTCACTATTTTAAAGTCAGGATTAATATTCAATATTCGATTGAGTTGACTACTTATACCAGGAATTTGAGGAAATTTAAAGAATTTGGTTCTCAAGCTGTTTTGAGATTTCTGTAATTGATTTAAATTGGTTCTTGTGTCGTTAGAATTGCATAATACTACATTTACTAGATTTTTTGGATAATGATTTTCAGCACAAATTGATCTGATAAGGTTGAAATTTTTTTCTTTAAATTGAACATCCCCAAGGGATAAAGCTCTATGTTTCATTGATTTAATGATACCTATTTTCTGTGAAAGGTGATGGCAAGATCTGAAATTGACAATTCTATTAGAGGCTATTGGTTTATGAAACCAATCTGTCACAATATTATTGTTACTTTGTCTAATGGTCAAAACATCAAGAAAAACCAATTTACCATCAACTTCCTTTTCAATTGTGAATTGTAGGTAATCATGGAAAGAATTAAATTTGCGCAGAAGTACATTTTCTTGATTATCTGGAATCGCAGTGATGATATCATCCACATATAGATACAAAAAAGGCAAATTGAAGGGTAATGTTGGAATAATTGAACATAATAGCTCGTTCATAACTAAATTC
Source organism: Pseudeuparius sepicola (assembly GCA_963920635.1). Lineage (NCBI taxonomy): Eukaryota > Metazoa > Arthropoda > Insecta > Coleoptera > Anthribidae > Pseudeuparius > Pseudeuparius sepicola. The sequence goes on from OY987305.1 coordinate 30,606,598, forward strand.
GCTAAAATAGGTGAGGTAATTTAAGGACTACTTTTAAATATGAAGTTAGAAACTCTTTAGAATATGTAGAAAAAATAAAAGGCGTTGGTGTACCAGACAATTGAAGGGCTCGGGTGTAAATAATGGTAACTGATAATTTATTAGTTTTACACAATAGCCTTTTAAAAGTTCTAAAAATCATTCCTACAATCTAATTTAGAAATATTTATGTAGAATTCAATTTTTTTGCAACTTGTACACTAAATTAAAGCACTACATTATTTAATGGTAATACAATTTTTTTCTGGCTCGTGGCTTAAGAATTTGTGGAAAAAAACCGGTAGATAACACTTTTTACTTTTAACAATTTTTATTTGGTAGAACACATACAAAATATATTAGAGTAAGTATTAGTGACAAAAATTGTACGTTCTAAGATCAGTCTTTTGGCTGAAGACCATTATAAAATGGATGGTAAATTTCAGGAATCCATTGTAAACAAGACAGAACATGTTCAAGTTTGGATTTCTCTATTGGAAGAGGGGAAGTGTATTTTTTTTAATATCCTGGGCAAATTGTTCCGCAAGCGGAACTGGTCTTCCTCTCTTTCTAATAGAATAACTACTGAATGTCCCATGGTAGGTTTCTGAAAACCTTATTTCTTCCAAATTTTCAGCTCTAAATTCCATGCGTACCGCATTTCTAATACTACAAGTATTATCTGGACCTTTTGGTGTTCTAAAATAGTTCTTCATTTCTGATACTTCCAAAAAATCTTCTTTCACCATTCTATACACTACAAATTTATTCTTCTTTTGAGCAGACTTTAATACTTCTTCCCACTGATCCGGCGAATAGATGTACTGGCAGTGACGTTTTACATGTTTTTCAACATGGGCGAAATCACGATCGCAGGGCAGCATGGTGTGACCAACTTGCGGGAAAATATGAACAATTTCTTTGAACACCCCTTTTGCCAGGAGATGTATCCATACTGACACCATAGCCCAATTCTTGTTTTGGCCAACACAGTTATCAGAGATGGCAATGAGTTTTTTGGCTTTAATATTATGCATTTGAAAATGTTTTAATAAACAGCTCCCAATTTCATCTGCACCTCTTGAAGCTGTCGACTCGTCCCAAAGGTAAAAAAAACCTTGGGAAGGATATAAGCAATGTATTCCTAGATTGTAGCAAAACAATTTTTTCTTGTAAAAGGTTGGTCCGGTCGACAACTTAGGAGTTGGTAATGCTTGCTGTAAATCAAATGTTATAGCATAGGTTTCTACATCATGTGTAGCTTCAGCACATGCTTGTTTAATTGCTTGTTGTCCAGCATCGGCCTTCCTTTGGTGAAGTTGTTTCTGGATCTTTATACTGTTGATTTCTTGATCACTCTTTGCTCGTTCTGCTTGATCTAAAGACACCTTTAGCTTATCGCAAGTACTACACGTATCGGTTTTCGGTGACTTAAATCTTATATTATATTCTCCTGTAAAAATTCGATTGAATTTATCAAGAGACACAGGTTCGGCATTTTGATTCTGACATTCCGATTTGTACCTTTCAAAACATTTTTCTATTGTATATTCCATAGTCATATAAAACGTATTAGGGTTATCGTTTCTGGAATAATGGCTTTCGTATTTAGGCAGACTCTCAATAAAAACTCTCACGAAATAAATTTGCTGATCTGTATATTTTAATTTGTGGTTTTTGTGTAATCCTCTACTATCCAGTTTAGGTGTAATAGCACCCTTTTTAATATTTTTAACAATATTTTCCACTCTCCCTCTGTTGTGCTGCAAGCCATGAATGTTCAAAAACGCATTTTTACAGATATCTTTTTTTTCAAATCCTTTTGTCTGCACTTGATAGTATACAGTGTGACTTCGCCGCGAATCTGAATTTACTCCTTTAGTACTTCTACCTTTAAGTTTTACATCTAGGCACCCAAACAGGTATGCATTTTGTGTGTTAAAATCTCCCATTTGCCAGAAATTATTAAAAATAGTATTTCTATCTTCTTCCACAACAGAAGTGTAACATTTCCTCTTACACGCACAATCTGGCCCCATTACTTTCTTTTCCATTCTTGCTCCCTTGCCTCTATATTTTATGTAATCATTTCCACCATTTCGTTTTATTTGCTGTTGTTTTTGTTTATTTACACCTCTTTTTCTTTTTCTTCCTTGTTTTGTCGTCGTGTTTGTGGCTTCATCGGGAACATTTTCCAAATCAGAATTCGAATCATCTAAGTCGTCCATATGCCGCGTCTGAAAAAATTAAATAAAATAATATAACGAAAACAAGAATAGAGTCTAGGTTGTAATTTCAAATTGGAGATTAAGCCGTAACATTGTTCCATTTTGTTACTGTAAAAGATAACCAGGTGTATAAACTGTTGTGTACTCTGTAAGCGTAAAAAATGGTATCTGCTACACATACCATAAAAATACACGCATCTCTAAGTAGATGAAAAAAATGCTATCTGCAAGCAAATACCATTGTTTACTTGCAATACCAGCACTCTAGATTTATTACCTTATTTGGTGTTTGCTCGTCATCCAGACGATACTCTGGGTCTTTGTCACTATCGTAGTACTCAGAATCACTGTTTTGGGTCAACATTTGTTCAAAAAAATCTAACGCTCGCGGAGAACGACGCGTGGTGTCTAGTTCCGCCATATTGGCCACTTACCATTGTTTTCATTTGTAAAGAGGTTAGATACCATTATTAACAACTATGCTCGTGGCGCCATCTATTGGAGAATAGCCAAACTTTAAGTACCCGTGGCCTCCACTTCACACATACCATTGTTTTCGCTTAAAACCCCAATTTCCCAAAAAATGTTAGTTACCATTATTTACACCCGAGCCCTTCAATTATATATTAATATCTTTAGATGTACAGTCCTTATTTACTAATATACCTAAAGATTTAGTTGTCAGTCTTGTCAACCAAAATTGGCAAAATATATCTAATTTACAAGTCTTGACCTTCAACAAGTTCCCGAAATATTGAACTTTATTTTCGATTCTAGCTTTTTCACTTTTAAAGGCCAATTTTACGGTCAAATTTTTGGAACAGCAATGGGTAACCCTGCCTCACCTATTTTAGCGAATTTAGTTATGAACGAGCTATTAAAAATTTCGAAATTTGACTCTGGGTTGTTGAGTAATTTGGTGTACCAGACAATTATATATTAATATCTTTAGATGTACAGTCCTTATTTACTAATATACCTAAAGATTTAGTTGTCAGTCTTGTCAACCAAAATTGGCAAAATATATCTAATTTTACAAGTCTTGACCTTCAACAAGTTCTCGAAATATTGAACTTTATTTTCGATTCTAGCTTTTTCACTTTTAAAGGCCAATTTTACGGTCAAATTTTTGGAACAGCAATGGGTAACCCTGCCTCACCTATTTTAACGAATTTAGTTATGAACGAGCTATTAAAAATTTCGAAATTTTTGGCTGGGTTGTTGAGTAATTTAAGGACTACTTTTAAATATGAAGTTAGAAACTCTTTAGAATATGTAGAAAAAATAAAAGGCGTTGGTGTACCAGACAATTATATATTAATATCTTTAGATGTACAGTCCTTATTTACTAATATACCTAAAGATTTAGTTGTCAGTCTTGTCAACCAAAATTGGCAAAATATATCTAATTTTACAAGTCTTGACCTTCAACAAGTTCTCGAAATATTGAACTTTATTTTCGATTCTAGCTTTTTCACTTTTAAAGGCCAATTTTTCGGTCAAATTTTTGGAACAGCAATGGGTAACCCTGCCTCACCTATTTTAGCGAATTTAGTTATGAACGAGCTATTATGTTCAATTATTCCAACATTACCCTTCAATTTGCCTTTTTTGTATCTATATGTGGATGATATCACTGCGATTCCAGATAATCAAGAAAATGTACTTCTGCGCAAATTTAATTCTTTCCATGATCACCTACAATTCACAATTGAAAAGGAAGTTGATGGTAAATTGGTTTTTCTTGATGTTTTGACCATTAGACAAAGTAACAATAATATTGTGACAGATTGGTTTCATAAACCAATAGCCTCTAATAGAATTGTCAATTTCAGATCTTGCCATCACCTTTCACAGAAAATAGGTATCATTAAATCAATGAAACATAGAGCTTTACCCCTTGGGGATGTTCAATTTAAAGAAAAAAATTTCAACCTTATCAGATCAATTTGTGCTGAAAATCATTATCCAAAAAATCTAGTAAATGGCAGTATTATGCAATTCTAACGACACAAGAACCAATTTAAATCAATTACAGACATCTCAAAACAGCTTGAGAACCAAATTCTTTAAATTTCCTCAAATTCCTGGTATAAGTAGTCAACTCAATCGAATATTGAATATTAATCCTGACTTTAAAATAGTGACTTACTCCATTAAGACTGTTAACAATCTTTTTTCTAACTTAAAAGATGCAACACCATTGACTGACAAATCAAATTTAGTCTACTGCATTAATTGTCTTGGTTGTGATAAAGTGTATATTGGTGAAACTAAGCAAAAACTTTCAAAGAGACTCTACCAACATAAATATGATTGTCGAATCATTAATATTGACAAACCTGAAAAAACGGCACTAAGTAAACATCATTTTGAGACTGGACATAATTTTGATTTTAACAACCCTCTTATTTATGACAGAGAAACCAGTTTATTTAAACGTAAGATGTTGGAAATGTTACATATTAATAAAAACAAAGACAAAACAGTTAATTTTAAAACAGATATCAATAATTTAAGCGTTATCTATAATAATTTAATTACAAATAGCCAGTGACATCCTGTATTAGTTTAACAAATTGATCTGTCTGTATACTAGTAGTTTTTTACATGCGTTTTTATTGGTGGATTAAAAAAAGTTATAAAATTAGCCGAGAACTGTTTATCTGCACACTTGTCTGGTATTTTAAGCTGTATTGTCGTTCTGCGTTTTGTTCTTATAATGCTTTTAATCCTGTTTTTATCTTTTGAATTTTATATGTTGACTGTGATGTTACTATTACATAGATAATTAAAAACAAGGTGAGTGATAATTTGTTTGTGCCTGCTTGTTTTTGGATTTTTAGTTCTTGTTGTCATTTTAATGTCATTGTAGCCCTGAAGAAGCTTTTAATAAAAGGCGAAACGTTGGCAAGTTTTTATCTGGTTGTTTTTTGTCCTAATCCGACTATTCCTGTTTTTGAAAAAAAAAATAGCTATGGCTAATTTTCTTTTTTTTTTTTAATTTTCACATAGTCGGCCATGGAATATTTCTATTTTATAATAAGACATATTTCAAACTTTCAAATATTTTATTTTTAGCTGGTAACAAAATAAAACAAAAATTATCATGATGAAGCTCCACCACATAATTATTTGCCCGTAAGAAATTACCTAGATCAGCTCTATCCAAATAGTTGGATAGGGAGAAATAGACCTATTTCCTGGCAGCCCCGATCCCCCGATTTGTCTGTTTTGGATTTCTTTTGTGGGAACAGTACAAAATAAGTACGAGACAATTGTTGAATTAAGAGCAGCTGTTTTAGAAACAATTGCCAGTATTGACAGGCGCTCTCTAAGAAAGGCGACAAATTCAGTTTTAAAAAGATGCAACATTTGCATAAATAATAATGGTGGATTGTTTGAACACCTTTTTTATTTTAAAAGGTGACCTTTTAAAATAATGATAATTTGAATTTGGGTTTTTTAATTTTTGTTTTATTTTGTTACATTTTGTTACCAGCTAGAAATAAAATATTTGAAAGTTTGAAATATGTCTTATTATAAAATAGAACGTAATTGAAAATATTCCATGGCCGACTATGTGAAAATTTAAAAAAAAAAGAAAATTAGCCATAGCTATTTTATTTTTTATAATAACTATTTATATATATATACGAGTAGTGTAGGAAAGACAATTCCGAGTGATCCCCCTTTTTTTTATCCCCCCACTCCTTTTTCGTACATTACCCCCCACCCCCACGCCCCTGGTAGGCCCCGCCCACTTTTCCCCCGCGCATGCGCGACGAGCGCATGACCTCTCCCCCGCACCCCGCAGCCATGATACCGTGTAATTGCAGCGTAATGAGTAATTACAATACCGCGGGTCCATATTTCCGCGAAATTCGCACATAAATTGACATTTATTGGTTAAGTACCGTATGTACCTGAAGAAATATTTAAAATAGATACAATCACTCTCATTTCCCGCGCTTTTTTTGTCTAATTAGCAATATTTACCCCCTTTTCAATGAAAAAAACATTACATGGACTGTCAATGTCAATTTATTGTTTACGTACCGTTTATACCTACATAACTATTTAAAATAGGTACAAGTACCCTCATTTCCCGCGCTTTTTCTCCAATTGGCAATATTTATTCCCTTTGCAATGAAAAACATTACATATACTGCACTGCATAGCGTATTAGGCTCTATTTACGCATAATTTACCGCAGATCTAATAAAAAAATAAGGTCCTCCCTGTCATTTCCAAATTTTCGACTAATTACACAATAATTTAAACCTTTGCAATGAAAAAAATACAGTGTACCGCACTGTATGGCGTATTACGCCCTACATTCATGTAATAAACAAAAAAATTAACTTCTATTCTGTCTCACATCTACTAAAAATCTGAAAATTACCAGGTTCCCCCACGTAATTAGCTTGTAAAATGTTAGCCAACGCCTTAGAAATTCCCAAAAAAGAAAAATAATAGGTGTACTTACTTTAAAGTGAATATGTACTCCTAAGAAGAAATAATGTAAGGATATATATGAAAAACTCAAACAGAGAAAAGCAATTAAAAACACTTTCAAAGCATGAGTTCCAACACATATTCCAAACGTATGATTGCTGTCGTCCAGATGCACTTCCCCAAAAATCACTTGTCTTGCCCGAATACAGTCTATAGCACAGGCGCGGGCACTATCACATTAAACGCGACAACGCGACATTATTTAATTATGCCAAAATATCTCCACCGCAAACGAAAAAAATAAAGCGACGGTACTAAGGCGTCGGGTGTGGCCGCGACAGAGTATTGATTTTTTTCTCGCTCCCAAAAGAACAAAGGATATGTAGACCACCTGCCCGTACGATGCTCACCAACAATTCAAAGAAAGGTACCTGTGGCGCTACCCCCAGGCATCGGATGGCGGTACCAACAAGACGTGGCCTAAGTATAGCCGTCGACGGTCCGAAGTAGGGCGAGGCCAGTGCAGGAGAAGAAAATATTTAACGGTATAATTTGAAATGAAATGAAATAGCGCATTGATATTATTTCAGAATATACGTATAGGTACCTGTACTAGTGGAATTAAAGATAGCTGATAAGGTAATTTACGGACAACCAGCGACCTAATTCACATATTATAATCTATGTGAATACATACACCCAAAATATTTTAGCAACTATTATTAAACTTAAGCTCTGTTGTAATACTATATATTTTTTGAGAAGTGGGGGTATAGGTTACATAATATAAAAGCCGCGGGTGGAAGCGCCTAAAATCATTCTCTCCGAACTTTGAATCCGATATTGTATATTTTACCTAGTAGCTAGTCTCGTAAAATTATGGTCACAGAAAATCAGAAACCGTTTAATGGATCTATCCGAAAGAGAAGAAATTTATTGGAGATATATATTAGCCACACAGGGGGGTGAGGAAGTACCAAACGTCGGAAATTACGGTCAAGACGGACCCATAAACAACGAATGCGATGAGGGGATAGATGTTATTAACACAGACGCATATTGTACAACCCGCCGTATTACACCTGTTCAAGTTTCACGTGGTTGTTTGGAGTTTGTTGAAGAGGCTACATACTGTTTCACAATTGTCTATGTAAATATTATAACATTAGGACAATGCAATAGATTATGTGTGAGTTGCTATTCCACATATGTGAGGGAACATACAGATGCCGACAATACCAACGGGTTGTGGGCAAACAAAATTCATAACCATGTTGATGCTCACATGATAAATCGACAGAAGCCCACATGGTTGCGCTGCATGGCCTGTACGGATACCCTATATCAGATTCGTCGAAGTGAAGGCTGTATTTACTGTCTCGGTGCCTCATCCTTATCTGATTGTCATGTACTAATTTAAATATACATTTTTTGATATTGCATTTTTTTGTCCACTTTTCTACCCCCAAAAAAATTTCTGGTGATAATATATTTAACTCACAGGGGAAAAAAACAATATATATTTTAATTAAGATTTATTTCAAACAGATACAAGTCTAATACATGTCATACATAATTTATTTATGAGACTACATCATTCTTATTTATCCAGCTGTTGTGCTCTGTCGAGAATCCCAACCATTTCACATACACTTTGTTTCCACGCCTCCTTAATATCTTCTCAACCAAATACATGTCGTTATTTTTTGTTTTCTGCAATTCATATTCATAAAAACAACCTTTTATGGGTTGACCGTCCATATCTTCCAAGAGGGATGTAGTAGGTTTGTACAATTTTAATTTAATTATCCTAAAAAGCTCGGTGGACCAATTAGGTGTGTACCCCTTCTCAAATACACCTTTAAATTTACTTATGCGAACAATATCACCGACTTTGAATTTTGGTTTTCTGCGTGAGGCCGGCTCGCTGTGTGTACGAGTAGGTAGTTTTGTTGTTGGGGTTACCGATGACGGTGCCAAACCGGTCACCCTATGTACTCTATTATTATATTTTCGAATGATGCTGGGTAGAATTTCAAGCCACTTGTAGGACCCCCTCACCGAAAATTCCTTGTACAGCAAATTTTTTAAAGTTCTGATAACTCGCTCGGCTAAAGCCGCTTTCATGGTGCTGAATGTGGAGTAGTGATTTATATTGTACTTTTCCATCAACTTCGTGAAATGTTTATTATAAAATTCTGTCCCGTGATCACTCTGTATATGCTTCGGTGTATAGGATTCTCTCAAAACGGGTTCCATAGCACGCGAGACTTCAACACCGTTTTTATTTTTTAGAGGTTTTGCCCACACAAATCTGGAGTAACAGTCAATTACAATCAAGATGTATCTATTGCCTTTATTTATGTGGGCATATGGTTGCATCTCCGCCAAATCTATTTGCCATAAATCACCATATCCCTTAATCAACGTCCTTCGTCGTTGAAAATTCCTACGGGCCATTTTGTGTAATTCATCAACAATAACTTGGTTGCTACTGTTCATATTCCTACAGTAAAATAATCGAGTATCTGCGACTTTTCCAATATGTTAGCGTTTAATATCTGATTGCGTGGGAACTATTTCGGTGTCACTTTTCAGTACCACTCCAGCCGATGTTTTAGCAGTTATGCGTTTTGTTAATTGGGATGTACCTTTAAAACAGATGTTTCTAAGGTATCAAACCTTCCTATGTGCATGAAGAGATCCTGTATTTTGATTATGATTTTGATTGATTTGTCTAACTACATCGTCAATACGTTCAAGTATTTGTTTTTTTACTTCGATAGCACATTTATTAATACGTGCTTCAACATATTGCTCTGTTTTGTCCAATATAAGCTTTGCGGTTTCTTGCACTGCAATTTCAGTACCCTTAACCTGTCTATTAATATAATTAAGTGTTACGACATCAGTATCAGATATAGGTTCTGCAACATTACACAAACGTTTTCCATCAATATCGAAATGTTCATCTTTCGTGAGTTTAAATCCAACACCAGCGGGTCCACGTGGTACATTTCCAATGTAAAGTCGCCTTCCCTTACAACCGAATTTATCAATGGTGTCACTCATACTGTCCAACACACACTGATTTATTTAGTGCTGTGTATGATATTTATAAAAAAACCTTGGGTGAATAGGTTAATATATAATTCCCTCCTCCCTTAGCTCGTCGGTTATTGACATTATTTCATTATCCACTCCGGTATTTCCAGCCATTTTAGAGCTCCATAATAAACGTAATCGATCAATTAGTTCCTTTGGTTTGTTCCAGTAGAGGTAGCTGATTGGATCATTATTTAATGTTTTTCTATAAGGTACTGTAAGCAAACCACCCTTCTTTGTTTCAGAACCCCCCATCGAATTAACATAACCCCTCATTAGTGGTTCTATGATCTCCTTAAATTTTCTTCTGTTTTTTACGTTTAAGCCCCGACTGGGGTCGTAGTATTTGCCCTCGTTGATCTTAAAATCTCAGTATAAGCCATTTTGGTTTCATTACTAAGTCCGTTCCTAAGGATGTTTTCGGGCAACTTCAAGAAAATCACATCAAACATCTCATCGTTACCATCAAAAGTAGCAACGTTATTGTCATGCACAATTGAAATATTTTTTTTGTGCGAAAATTTAACTTCTGCACCGCCCATGAAAAATTTATTTGTTGTATTATCAAAACGTATTCCATAATCATAATCGTATTCTGCTCTGTTGTTTTTAACGCCCTCCAGGTGTTCGAACAACATCTCCCGTCTAAGAGGGATAATCTGTCTTTGCTTTCTACACTCTCACTTGTACTGCTATAATTACTATCATCATTACTATCAACATTACTGTCATCATTACTAGCATCATTACGCTCATCATTACTATTGTTTATAGCAAAAAATTCATCTTTTTCCCTTTTTATTTTAGGATATACTTTTTCCACTTTAACAAGTTCTACAGCTTTTTTCGATATTATATTCAATGGCTTTGTAATAGGTTCATACATTTTCTCGAGTACTGTTTTATCCTCAAAGTTTCTGCTTTGAACGGATTTAAATTTCTTACGCACTGCTTCCGTGGCTTCAACTAATTTTCGTTTAAGCTCTATTTCATCCTGCATGTCTTTATCCACTGTTGTTCTTCCCACGCTAGATGGTTTACGAATGATTAAATTAAGAATGTTTATATGTATATGTAACTATCAAAACACTTTCGATATCTCCCATTATTTTTTTCACTGTCTTTGTCAATAACCAAAAATCCATAACGGTCTTTCCAACAGTCCCCACAGATTTTAAGAAATTCTGCAAAAGTTAAATCGGGGTTTATATGCTCACTAAAAATATGACGTAAATTTGTTTCGTTTTGTTTGAACAAGTAAATTCGCGTTGTCACGAACTAGTTGTTTTGGTATTTTCGAATAAGTTTGTGCTAAGAAAAAGGAATCTACATTTTTATGGCGCTCCATACTGAAATAGGCTCTGATTTCATCTTGTTTCTCACATATGACGTCATCAAATACAAATATTGAATCGGGTTCGGCTTTCGACGGTTCCATAATAGACTCTCTATCGCTAAATGTGTATAGACCCATTCCCACTATGGGTGTTACAACATTTTTCAAGTACTGATACTTTGGTTGGTATAATGATTTGGAAAAAATATAGATATTGGAAAAATGTAGCCCTTGCGGGTGGGTTAGCAGCGAAATCATTACATTTGTCTTTCTACAGTTAGATGGGCCGATAATCAAGCCGCGTATGCTATTGGGTAGAAGCGATCCATGTCGTCGACAATTATCTGTCTCGTTTGTAACTCTAGCATCTAGGTTATCAACTTCAAGTGATTGTCCTTGCTTTACAACACGCATGTTAAAATATTAACAAATTACATTTATTTTCCGCATTCAGTCAAATGTTATCTGTTGAGCAGAGTAGTACACGTAGTGGATGCTCCCGCAAAGGCCGACGATTAAAAACTGGTCGGGGTGTTATTAATACATTAATTAATAAACTACCGTTTGAGCTTCATTTACCAGGATATCAATTTTGCGGACCCGGGACCCACCTCCAAAAAAGGTTACGTAGAGGAGAGACTGGAATTGATCAATTAGATTCCGCTTGCAAGGAGCACGATATCTCATACAATCGTAGCAGTGATTTAAAAGAACGTCATAAAGCTGACAAATATCTTGAACAACGAGCGTGGGAACAAGTTAAATCCAAAGACGCGGAAGCCGGTGAGAGAGCAGCCGCTTGGCTTGTCACTAATATAAACAACGATTTGGAATGGGTTGCACTTCTCTACCTGCCAAACATAGTACATCTCGGAACGAGAAAAAGGCTTCAAATAAAAAAGTTACTTTTGGTAGAGGTCTTTTGGTAGACGTGCGTAAAACTGTCAAAAAAGTGGGAGGCAAACATGCAATTCAGAGTAATCTACATTCAACCGCACAGGTGGTTTTGAAAGCGGCTCGCAAATACTTAAAAAAAATAGTGGAAAAGGAAAGTTACAAACACCCCGTATAATCCCAATTCCCAAATTTGATGGCATATTACCGCTGTTGCCGATATTCGCCGGACTATCTGCGCTAGGTGCGTTGGCCGATGGTACAGCAGGTATTGTAAAAGATGTTAATCATACAAAGGATGCGCGAAATCAATTAATAGAGGCTACCCGCCATAACAAAACTATGGAGGCCATCGCATTGGGAAAAGGAATGTATTGGAAACCATACCGCTCAGGCTATGGATTATATTTAAATAATCAAAAAAACTTTTAAAGTCCCTACCCCTCAGGGCCCTCTCCAACATCGATATTGAGTTTTTTGCGAAAAAGTTAAAAATTCCATATTTTAGGGGTGTGTTCATGCGGGACACTCTACCTAAAGGAGGACCATTACTTAACGAATCCATCATTGTGAACTTGGATAGAAAAGAGGGAAAGGGGACGCATTGGGCCGCATTTAAAAAAATCGGACCTATAGTCAGCTATTACGATAGTTTTGGAGATTTACCACCACCTTCAGAAATAGTGCACTACTTATTATATACGGGCGTGAAAAATGCAAGTAAAATATATTAAAACTATGAAAGACGACAAGAATTTGATACAGTCTGGTGTGGACATTTGTGCTTGCAGTTTCTCACAGACCCCACTTAACCATAAAAATGGATCGCGAAACAATAAAAAGAATGGCACATTCCCTGCTGGCGTTTTCTCGTTTACGCAGTTTAACTAAAATGAGTGAAAAACAATTAGCAGATATGCCGAAAGAAGTAATAATTGCTTGGGCATCAGAAGAGATACCATTGATTTGGTATAAAGTGCCCGAACATATACAGAACGATGCTGATATTCTAAAATTTCTGTACTGCACCAAACATGATATTTCTGAAGATGGTTGCGATAGTGAAGATTCCAACCCTGAAAGACTGGTTTGCTGTTTGTGTAATATGAGACATGTTGGAATCGCATCAGATAATTCCGCTAGTGTTACTATGTCTAGTAAATCACCGCAAATGACAGGAAGAGCTCATATATTTAGTTGCTGTAAAAAATAATAAAAACATTGTAATAACTCAAGTTTTATCAGTCATGTCTCGAACGTTTACTCTATCTGCACATACAAGTGTAATTAGTGCAGATTATTATCCACCGATAGAGTTGGATTCAAACTGTGACTATGGTCTTGGACTAATTGGATTCTATACCTACAATTCGATACTCAACGAATTTTTTCAATGTATTATGAGATTGATTTTACATGTAAAAATTCTATAGGAACATTGTTAGGTTTCGAACGAACGTTCTAAAACCAAATGTCGTTCACCAGTCGACATTGCCTGTGGATATAATAAGAGTGAGGACAATCTGTATTGATTGTAATATAATTGGCGGTGCATATCAAAATTCTGCAGAGTCTCTTCCAATTTGATATTAACGTAGAACCAGGATATAAACTAACAAAGGAGCCTCAGAATATTATATACATGCCAATAAATCCTAGAGGGCGTCAGTACATCGAAAACATTACACTACGTATCTTGGATGATAGTGGTAACTTGATCAATTTTCGCGGTGAAAAATCATTGTAAAACTAGAGCTAAAAAAAATAATCTAATATGGGATTTGTTTTTAAGAAACAGTCATATAAAATATATGGCAACAAACAAGAAGTATTCGATAATAAAAGTAAAAATATCGGGGGATGTAGACTCAGTTCATGTAAAGTATCTGGAGCATCAAGACGTCTTTCACGGGAAGATCGCAAATTTTTACAATATATTGGCCTACGTCTACGTAAATAAATCATGGTTGTCACCAGTGAAAAATTGGAGGTGTTTGAAGAACCTGTATTTTATCAATCACTCATTAGTCTGCACGAACACACTTACAAACCGTATGGGTCACCAAAATACAACAACTCGGATGAAATACGAATCCCAGTAAATTTTCAGGACCTTATTCTTGATATTGCCGATAGTTACATTTATATTGAAGGTAAATTTACACCTAATAGTAGTGAGGCAAAGGGGTCGATCCATCTTCCATCTCACTCGCACTCATGTATTTTCCCATATAAGATAACGACTTCCGGTGCGGTCTTATCGCTACTTTTGGTCTGTCTCTCTCGTCCGTAGTCTCGGCGCGGCGTTCGCGGCGTTGCCGGATCCTCGATTTTGTCGTGTAGGTGCGACGTTGCCTTTTCCTGGAATGCAATAAAAAAAGCCCGTGTGTGGAATCGAACCGGTTCCGTTCGTGTCCCGATCCCGTCGCCTTGACCACTCGTCCACCCGTCCATATTCTAATCGCACCGTAGAAATGGCAAGGTTCTGTCTCGCCGACGTCATCCGTTAGGGCGCGCGCGCGCTTGCACCTCGAGGGACGCCTGTCAGGTAGCGTGAAAGGATCCGGATCCGGGGGCCTGAGAGGGGGAGGAGTCTTGAGCCTGTCAAAAATATACAGGATGGAACAAGAAGAGAAATATGTGAAAAATATTAAGAGAAAAAATTAAGAGAAAAAATGCAGTTAGAGAAAAAATATGATCAAAAGTTAGGTTTGAGAAAAATATAGAGTGATCAAAAGTTAGGTTTAAATATAAGAAAAATATACTGGATGGAACAAAAAGAGAAATATGTGAAAATATTAAGAGATTGTTCCCACCTTTATTTATTCGTGAGAGTAGTCAAGTTTTTGTTTATCTTCAGGTACAATGTGACGAATTTTCCACTCGATCTTTGTGATTTCTAATGCAGCATCAACCTCTCCGATAAAAGAGTTTTTAAAGGATCGGGCAATAATCAATATCAACTCCTGTGTTACGTTCAAAATTCCTTTGGAATAATCTTCAGCAAAACCCATCAAAAATTTAAGTGGGAGTTTTCCATGAAATGTGTGGCTAGTAGAATCTAGGACGGCATTATTTTCTTCAGACAAACCCCACCCACAAGTAGTAAGGAAGTCTTACTGAATGATACCATAGTTTTTAGGGCTGTTGTTATACCAGGTTTTCTAACCACGCAGACTTGATCTCCGCCCATTTCATAACGTATTTCATCGAAAAGAAATGCAAATGCGTTATTGGCAAGGTAACACTTCTTTGCCGCATCATTAGGAGTAGTGAGGCAAAGGGGTCGATCCATCTTCCATCTCACTCGCACTCATGTATTTTCCCATATAAGATAACGACTTCCGGTGCGGTCTTATCGCTACTTTTGGTCTGTCTCTCTCGTCCGTAGTCTCGGCGCGGCGTTGCCGGATCGTCGATTTTGTCGTGTAGGTGCGACGTTGCCTTTTCCTGGAATGCAATAAAAAAAGCCCGTGTGTGGAATCGAACCGGTTCCGTTCGTGTCCCGATCCCGTCGCCTTGACCACTCGTCCACCCGTCCATATTCTAATCGCACCGTAGAAATGGCAAGGTTCTGTCTCACCGACGTCATCCGTTCGGGCGCGCGCGCGCTTGCACCTCGAGGGACGCCTGTCAGGTAGCGTGAAAGGATCCGGATCCGGGGGCCTGAGAGGGGGAGGAGTCTTGAGCCTGTCTTAGATGTCAAAATGTGCTGAGATTGGAAAAATAGAGTGACGTTAGGTTGAGAAAAAAATATGAACAAAAGTTAGGTTGGGAAAAAATAGGATGGGAGAAATATACAGATAGAAAAAAAAGAGAAATATACAGGATGGACAAATATTAAGAGAAAAAAAATACAGGGTGGGAGAAATATACAGAATGGACAAATACAGATAGAAAAATACAGGATGGAACAAAAAGAGAAATATACAGGATGAAACAAAAAGATAAATATACAGGATGGTAGAAATATACAGGATGGAACAAATATAGATAGAAAAAATACAGGTTGGAAGAGAAATATGCAGAATGGACAAATACAGATAGAAAAAAAAATACAGTGTGGACAAATATTAAGAGAAAAAATACAGGATGCAACAAAAAGAGAAATATACAGGTTGGAACAAAAAATAAGACCAGGAAAAAATATATATACAGAATGGGAGAAATATACAGGATGGAACAAAAGGTAAGAAATATACAGAGTGACTGTGGGTAAAAATAAAACATGCCCTTGTGACACTTCGTTGGACTCGATTCGTCATGAGGATCACGAATTTGAAATAAAAAACTTTAAAATCTTATCGCGGGAGATCGGTGCTTGCTAGAACCAAACCGCCTTTTAAGAAAATGTAGAGGAGATCAAGGAGAATCCAAAAACGTCAACTTCCGGTCTCCATTTCCGGTTCGAGGAAAACACGATTTTGACATAAAATTTTTAAAGTCTTATCGTGGGAGATCGGTGCTAGGTAGAACGATTCTGATGCCTAAATAATGATCAGGGGATCGAGGAGAATTCAAAAACGTCAACTTCCGGTGTCCATTTCCGGTGTGAGGAAAATGCCTTTGCGGTACCTCGTTGGACTCGTCTCGACGTCGGGAACACGAATTTCGCATAAAAAAGCTTTAAAGTCTTATCGCGGGAGATCGGCGCTAAGTAGAAATATTCTGACACTTAAATAATGATCAGGGGATCGAGGAGAAGCCAAAAACGTCAACTTCCGGTGTCCATTTCCGGTGCGAGGAATATGCCCTTGCGGCACCTCGTTGGACTCGTCTCGATGTCGGGAACACGAATTTGATGTTTGTTCATAAATATGAGCGCGCGAGTGGGAACATATTCATTTCGATGTTGCTAGTCACCGGTGAAGGTCTAGTAAACAGTTTAATTAACAAACTACCCGTCGAATTGCATATCCCCGGCTATCAGTTTTGTGGGCCAGGAACAAAATTACGGGAAAGAATCGAAAGGGGTGATTCCGGCGTAAATAAACTTGACTCAGCCTGTAGAATTCATGACTTGGCATATTTGAAAAATAAATCTGTGGAAGAGCGACACAAGGCAGACTGGGAATTGGAAAATCGCGCCTGGGATAAGGTCAAATCGAAAGACGCTAAATTTGGAGAGAAGGCTGCCGCTTGGTTCGTCACCACAGCCATGAAGACGAAACGAAAGCTGGGCATGGGAGCAAAACAAAAGAGACCGACATCATTTAGACGAGATATCGTAAAAAAAGTTGCAAAGTCCCTGAAAAGATCATTCGATGAACACCAACTTAACGATATGAAAAATTTGAAAAAATCATCGTTGGCAGCCATCCGAGCCGCTCGCATAGCTATTAAGAAAGCAGGAGGAAAGAAAAATATTCGGATACCGAGGATTATCCCGTTCTAGCGAAAAACTGGTGGGTTTCTACCGCTTTTTCCTCTACTTGGGGCCTTAGGAGCTCTGGGGTCGGTGGCAGGAGGAACTAGTTCTGTTGTAAGAACTATACTAGACGCGAAACAAGCGCAAAAGAAGTTGGAAGAGGAAAAAAGGCACAACACAGCCATGGAAAAGATAGGAAAAGACGGTTCGGGACTATACCTACGAAAAAATAATCGTGGAGGATTTGGTCTTTTTCTCAAAAAACAACAAAAAAACTACCAATAAAGCTACCTAATAGACCGCTGTCAGACAGAGATTTGATAAATTTTGCCAAAAAGTTAAAATTAAGAAATTTTAGAGGGGTCTTTATGCGAGACACTCTTCCACGAAACGGGCCACGTAAGAACGAATCGGCAATTGTAAATTTAGACGTGGTGCGGAACAGCGGAACGCATTGGGTACCTTATAAGAAATGTGGCAATCATGTGGAATATTTTGACAGTTTTGGCGGATTAAAACCGCCCCCCGAACTGATTACCTATTTAGGGAAAGGTGTGAAAATTGCATATAATAATAGTCCATACCAAAAATACAGCGAAATAAATTGTGGCCATCTTTGTTTGGAGTTTCTCTATAAAAGATGTGGTTTCATGTGAAAAACGTTCAGTCATGTCCTCGCTGATATTAACTGTGCACGGTACCTCCTCTACGTTATCTATTGATTTCGACACGCCAATCTATTTAGATCAGGGCGCCGAATACGGATTAGCTCTTTTAGGATTTCACTCCTACAACAGTATACCGAATATTGACAAGAGCGCGGGCATAAACAAATTTTACTTCATCGATAAAAATAATCAGAGAAAGACCATAGAAATTCCCACCGGTTCATATGAGATTAGCGTTATAGAATCTCAGATAATTAAATCATTAAATTTTGTCAAAGGAGACAAACCTCAAAACGAGTTTTCGTTAAAGGCCAACAATAGCACTCTCCAGTGTGAGATTTATAGTCAAAACGATTCGATAGATTTTCAAACAGAAGGTTCGATAGGAAAAATTTTGGGATTCTCGGAACGTATATTAAAGCCGGGCATACTGCATTCGTCGGATTTACCCGTAAACATCGTTAAAGTAAAAACCGTGCATATAGACAGTAATATAACAGTCGTAGCTTATTATAATAATCGTCCCACGCATACGATATACGAGTTTGCGATAGGAGCCGATCCCGGTTACGCCATTGACGAAACGCCAAGAAATCTAGTTACATGAACACATATGCCATGTTTCTGGAAAGAAGACGCTACATGCTGAGAAGACACTTTTAATATTATATATACTAAAACATGTTCTACTACGACAGTCTCTCTTGTAACTTTTGCCAATAAACATCTTTTTAAAAACAAATTTGTTACGCTCGCCCACGTAACTGGCGCAGTCGTGCGGATCACTGTTGCCTTTTTCGACCTATCGATAGATATCGACTCGCGATCGGTTCCGAATCTTCGGTTAAAAACAGTGTGAAACCGAAAGGTGTGGACTTGGCTCTTACAAGACGGCTCAACAGACCAGGGGACCCCAGGAACAGCATCGTCCTACAACCCTTTTGGTCACCGCAGGGAGAAGACAGCATCGTTTTTCCTATTGCACCCGTAGGTTAAGAAGAAAAAGAAGATTTCCATGAAGAAAAACATCTTCATCTTAGCATTGTAAGTGAATCCTTAAACAAAATTCATATTAACCCCTTTTTGTATATATTGTTTATATTTCTGTTTCGCCAATCTGGACGAACTTTTAGATTTAGAAAATTTATTTAACACTCTCCAACTTTCGGAAATTCAAAATATTCCTACTTCTAACCCAGTAAATTCAACAATTTCAAGTACTATGGCAAACCCAGACTATCAAATGATAAGGTACCAAGCCGACAACATTCCTCGATTCGACGGAAACCCTAAACAAATTAACAGATTTATTCGTTGCGTTGAAAACTTTCTCACCAACCATCAAAATGCTACAACCCCTCTCGCACCGATAAATGTTTGTCTGTTTGATACTGTCATAAGTAAGCTAGTTGGAAGAGCAGCTGACTTAATAGCTTCTCGAGTAGAACTTAATTCTTGGGAACTTATTAAAAATGCCCTAATTGTCACTTTTTCTGATCAAAGAACAGAGGACTGTATTATACAAGATATTATATCTTTAAGACCCGATAAAAATGAAAACAATCATAATTTTGGCTTAAAATTACAAGACGCTAGAAGTCTACTGGTCTCTAAAATTAATGCTTCTAACGATACAGCAAACGTAAAACTTTTGAAAATAACTCAGTATGAAGCTCTTATTCTCAAAACTTTTATCAATGGACTCAATTATCATTTACAGCTTATAGTAAGATTAAAAAATCCCGATTCCTTGGAGCAAGCTATGGCTTTCGTCCGAGAAGAAGAAAACTTTTTATATTACAAAAATCGTTCACAAATTCCACAAACTAAACTAGTTCCTAATTTTCAAACTTCACGACCTAACATGAGATTACAACCTTCTACAAGTACCCAATCTTATCCAAGACCACCAACGTACCAACCAACGACTTTTTCTAATTATCCCCGACCTAACGTACAACCTCAATTTCCACCAAAAATTATCCCTTCACCATCTTATAATAACCAATATAGAAATTTTAATTCACCATCCACCATGCAAAGATTTCAAAATCCCAATTTTAGACCTCAGTATCAACCAAATCAATACCAATCAAATCAGTATCAACCGAATCAATTTCAAAGATCCCCTCAAAATTTTCCAAAACCTTTCTCTAAAATTACTCGAATAATTAAAAACGAACCAATGGACACTACAACAGGAAATACAGTTTTACATCAAAATTTTATTTCTGAAGAATGCTATAACCAGGTTATTGACCCCGTAGAGAGTACCGAAACAACCTTACAAATTGAACCTCAAATTCCTGACGGAAACTACTACGAAAATGACGAATTATCCCAATTTTTATATTACCCAGAACACCCGAATTTTGACGAATATACCGACTTTTCCCAACCCTCAGACAAAACAACTGAAAACGAAAATTTTCAGATAACTCCGAACCAAAACCCTACAACGTAATTTATCTAAATAATACCGACGAAACCACCTTACCTTACGTTTATCTCCCCGAACTAAACGCAAATTTTTTAATAGACACAGGTAGTTCAAGAAGTTTTATTAATCCCGAATTAGCTCATCAATACTTTACAGATTTTATTTTCGAAGAACCTTTTTGTGTAAAAACAGCCCACGCTAGATCCATACATAACGAAGCGATGGAAATTCCAGTTTTTCCCTCATTTCAAATGAATGGAAACCATAAATTTTATTTATTTGATTTTTCAAAAAATTATGCAGGATTATTTGGCACCGATTTCTTAAAACATAAAATTATGTCAAATATCGATTTACGTTGTGACTATCTAGTTACGCCTTATGTAGCTATTACCTTAAATAACACTGAATATATCGTTTCAAATTTCATAAATGCAAATTTCACGACATTAGAAATAATTATACAGCCCCGAAGCGTACAAAAAATAAAAGTACCCGTAAATAAAATTTCTGGCACTTGTATCTTACCTTACACAAATTTTGGAAAAGCAGAAATGCCTGAAGCAGTTTGCAATATTGTAGATTCATTCGCTACTACCTTTGTTACTAATATTTCGGAAAATCCAATCAAAATTAAATTTCTTAAGCCCTTTGATATTGTACTAATTAATGAAGCTGAAATAAATTTTTTCGAAAAAATGGAAACTGACCAAGATCTAGACGACCATATTGAACAACTACAAAAACAGAATTTAAAAAACTTACGCTTAAGTCACTGTAATCAAGAAGAATATGACGCAATTCGAAAATTATGTTTCGAATACCGAGATATTTTTTATGTAGAAAATACTCCTTTGACATTCACGAACCAAATAAAACACAAAATTAAATTGACTGACGAATCTCCCATTTTCACAAAAACATATCGATACCCCGAAATTCACAGACAAGAACTCAAAACGCAAATTAGCAAAATGTTATCTAACGGCATAATCCAACATTCAAATTCCCCGTGGAGTAGCCCCATTTGGGTAGTACCAAAAAAAATGGACGCATCAGGAAAACGAAAATGGAGGATTGTGATTGACTATCGCAAACTTAATGACAAGACAATTGACGACAAATTTCCATTACCAAACATTTCGGACATTCTAGACAAACTCGGAAAAGCCCAATACCTCTCGACACTCGATTTGGCGAACGGCTTTCACCAAATAGAAATGTCACCGGACGACATCCCAAAAACAGCATTTTCTACAGACACCGGTCATTTTGAATTCAAAAGAATGCCATTTGGACTTAAAAACTCACCCTCTACGTTCCAAAGGGTTATAAATAATGTTCTGCGCGGATTACAAAACGAAACATGTTTAGTGTACCTCGACGACATTATAATTTTCTCGACATCTTTACAAGAACATATAGACAGACTAAAATCAGTTTTCCAACGCCTTAGAGAATCAAACTTTAAAGTCCAACTGGACAAATCGGAATTTTTACATAAAGAAGTAGCTTATCTAGGACACCAAATTACCACTGACGGAGTTAAGCCCAACCCGGATAAAATTAAAGCAGTTAAAGATTTTCCTATACCCGTACGCAAAAAGAAATTAAGTCATTTTTAGGTTTAGCTGGTTACTACCGTAAGTTCATCAAAGATTTTTCCAAAATTAGTAAACCCTTAACTGAATGCCTCAAGAAAAACCGTAAAGTAGATCACTCTCCGAAATTTATCGAAGCTTTTAATCATTTAAAAAAAACAAAATTCCAATGCAGATGCCCTTTCTAGAATTCAGTTAAATGCAATAGAAACCCAATCTACCTTTAATAATGCCGGAGACATAGATTTTGACATAGATGAATTTTTGCGCCAAGAATCAAAATTTTTACCTAATCCTTCCCCAACTTCAGACTTAACTACTGACTTAGACGAATCTTTAAAACAGAATGATATTGACAAGCAAGAAAGTAACGAAATAATGAATGATTTACAAAAATTTACCTTACCTAAAAACCCCAAACAAAAAATAAGAATTTTGCAAAATATACAAATACGACCACCGACTACTGATGCCACTGCGCATAGTATCAATGCCCCCGACCAAACCAGATGATTATCAAAAAATCACCCTACGAGTTATACTCAAAAATTGAACAAGAAAATTTTGACGACCACCATATCATTTATGCAACCTTACCTACCAATATTAATGAGATAACAAAATTTTTAAGAGAATACATAAGTAACAAAACCATGTATATTTACTTTCATTCTAAAGAATTACGGCCTTACTTCCAAGAATCACTTAATACACATTTTCAAAATTGCAAACTTATCGAATGTACCAAACTTATTAATATTGTTAAACCGGAAGAGAGACAGATGCTTATAAAATACAAACACGAAGGCAAGACAAATCATCGCGGAATCGACGAAACTTATAAATTTTTAAAACAAAATTACTATTGGAAATCTCAAAAATCCGATATTTCTAAGTACATAAATCAATGTGAAATATGTCAACGGTCAAAATACAATAGAAGACCTCCTAATGAACCCCTAGTTTTGACTCAAACCCCTTCTAGGCCTTTCGAAATATTACATATTGACACATTTATTACAGGAAAATATAAATTTCTAACTTTAATAGACAAATTTTCGAAATTTGCTCAAGCTTTACCATACTTTGGAACAGCAATATCGGCCTGCCAACAACTAGTTCATTTCTTTTCATTCCACGGAATTCCAAAGCTAATTGTTTGTGATAACGGCTCAGAATTTAAAAACGACGTTTTAGATGACTTATTGAAAACTCATAATATAAAAGTACATTTCACCACCCCCCGTCATCATGAGTCAAACTCCCCAATAGAAAGACTACATTCAACCCTAATTGAGCACCTTCGAATTCTTAGAGAAAAGGACAAAACATCTGATATACCGACCTTAATGACATACGCAATAATAGCTTACAATAGCACAATTCATTCTCATACTAATCACACGCCTTTTGAAATAATCTCAGGTCATACAGACTCTCGCGATCCGATGTCACTTATACCCGCTCAAGTTTTCACGGAATATGTTAACAATCATCAGAATAACACGAAAGCGCTTTATGATAAAATTCATTCCGACTGTGTTGACAAAAAGGAAAATATAATTAACAAGCGAAACAGTAGTAAGACAGCCGCTGAAATTACAGTAGGCACTCAGGTTTTTAAACAAGTGGATCCGAGGTCAGCGAAATTAAAATCCAAATTTACAGGCCCCTATTTGGTTACAAAAATTCTCGAAAACGGAAAAATTGAAATACAAAACCCAAAAACAAACAAGACGGAGATTACACACAAAAACGAGACTAAAATAAAACACGTTGTTACAGATGGACCTGGACCATCGACGCAACCGACACAAACTTCCATAACCTCAACTCCTATCCCGGACTCTTCCCATACAAGTTAGGAACGACACAAATTGTATCTAATCACTGGCCACTTGTTCAAGTATACGACTTAACCCCAGTAGTTTCAAGATATTTAGAAATAAAAAATCAAGTGTATAAACTTAATAATGACATTAAAAGTAAAATTGGACACTATGGTGACGAATACAATAATTCATTTTCATATTTGTTTGCATTAGAAAAGCAGATCGATTTACAAATAAATCAAATAAATCCTATTCAAAATGTAACTAGACAGAAAAGAGGCTTACTTAATCCTTTGGGAATGCAGTAGTTAAGGTGCCATATCGTACATGGGATCTCTATGAATTACCAGCGCTTCGTAATACTTCATCCGATGTTTGGGCAATAAGGACGAGCACGAGTTTGTAAAGGCCTCGCTATATTATTATTGGATTCCAATCTACAGATCAATCCGATAATTACACAAAAGATGTTACTCAGTTTACTAACGCCGACATTGGCAATGTTCGTCTTTATCTAAATTCTGATGTTTACCCATACGAACGATGGAATTTGGATTTCTCCAAAAAACTTATTGCTCCAGCCTATTATGCGTACCAAAATTTTCAAGGTGCTTATTATGGTAAAGATTTTACAGAACCAATGATGGATTTAGAAGAATACTTAAAAAATCCAGTTTTTGTTATCGACTGCTCCTACCAATCAGATTCGTTAAAAACTTCAACAGTGGACATCAAGTTGGAGTTTGAGACACGTAAAAATAGGTTCCCAACAGGCACCAGAGCTTATGCTTTAATTATACATGATTCATATTTTAGCTATAATATTTATGATGGTACTGTAAACACTGGTATTCAATATTGACTTTATTTTATGTACTTGTATTTTATGTACTTGTATTTTATGTACTTGTATTTTTCATAATTGATCAATAAAGAATTATAATATCCTTGGTGTGTATTATTTTCAGTTGTTACATAACCCAAAACGAAATAAAAACACATTTAAATATACCACAGTTTTTATTGAGTACAATAAGGTATGTATAAAAACTATATTATTTTATAACATATTTATTACAAAACAAATCAGTCTAGTCATCTTCCTCGTCGAATGAGTAGCATCCGTCTTCTTTCAATTCTGCGAGCCCATACTTTTCTATTATGTGTTCGGGTAAAAAATCCGAAATATTAAATAAAAATCTCGTTTCAAGTTGATATCTATCATATTAGCGCAAAACTCATTCAGACCCATACTTTCACTCAAGTACTTGTCACATATTGTCACTCCTTCACTGAATCTTCTCTCTCGGTTTAAAGTTTCCTGAAGAGCCTCCAAGTCAGTACACAACCGTGAATCATAATTTGAGGCGTAGGACCTATCAAATTCTAGGTTGTGTAATTCTGCTCTAATTATTTAGATACCCGTCTCGAGATCTACGGCATCACACCAATTCTGGCTTGAATATGGTGCCCACATATTGCCTATAATTTTTACGAGACTAGCAAATTACTAGGTAAAATATACAATAACGGATTCAAAGTTCGGAGAGAATGAATCACCCCTTTCGATTCTTTCCCGTAATTTTGTTCCTGGCCCACAAAACTGATAGCCGGGGATATGCAATTCGACGGGTAGTTTGTTAATTAAACTGTTTACTAGACCTTCACCGGTGACTAGCAACATCGAAATGAATATGTTCCCACTCGCGCGCTCATATTTATAAACGAACATCAAATTCGTGTTCCCGACATCGAGACGAGTCCAACGAAGTGTCGCAAAGGCATTTTTTCTCTTAATATTTGTCCACACTGTATATCTTCCATCCTTTTTTCTCTTAATATTCGACCACTCTCTCACCTTCTCCATCCTGTATATTTTTTCTCATATTTAACCTAACTTTTGTTCATTCTATATTTTTGAACCTAACTTTTGGTCACTCTATTTTTTCCAATCTCAGCACATTTTGACATCTAAGACAGGCTCAAGACTCCTCCGCCTTTCAGGCCCCCGGATCCGGATCCTTTGACGCTACCTGACAGGCGTCCCTCGAGGTGCAAGCGCGCGCGCGCCCGAACGGATGACGTCGGCGAGATTCTAGTTTGCGCTTTTTAAGGTCTTCGACGTGCGGCGATAGCCCAGTTGGCCGGAGCGACGGGGTCGGGACACGAACGTAACAGGTTCGATTCCAGCCACGGGTTTTTTTTTATTTCATTCCAGGAAAAGGCAACGTCGCACCTACACGACAGAATCGAGGATCCGGCAACGCCGCGCCGCGACTACGGCCGAGAGAGAGATACCAAAAGTAGCGATAAGACCGCACCGGAAGTCGTTATCTTATATGGGAAAATACATGAGTGCGAGTGAGATGGAATGATGGTGCACCCGCTTTGCCTCACTACTTAGGCGCTTCCACCCGCGGCTTTTATATGTAACCTATACCCCCACTTCTCAAAAAATATATAGTATTACAACAGAGCTTAAGTTTAACAATAGTTGCTAAAATATGTTTGGGTGTATGTATTCACATAGATTATAATATGTGAATTAGGTCACTGGTTTTCCGTAAATTACCTTATCAGCTATCTTTAATTCCACTAGTACACGTACCTATACGTATATTCTGAAATAATATCAATGCACTTCAATATATATGCTTTTATTTCATTTCATTTCAAATTATACCGTTAAATATTTTCTTCTCCTGCACTGGCCTCGCCCTACGTCGGACCGTCGACGGCTATACTTAGGTACCTACCCTGGGAGAGCGGCCCCCGGCCACGTCTTGTTGGTACCGCCATCCGATGCCTGGGGGTAGCGCCACAGGTACCTTTCTTTGAATTGTTGGTGAGCATCGTACGGGCAGGTGGTCTACATCTCCTTTGTTCTTACGTGGGGCAACCTGGTAATTTTCAGATTTTTAGTAGATGTGGGACAGAATAAAAGTTATTTTTTTTGTTTATTACATGAATGTAGGGCGTAATACGCCATACAGTGCGGTACACTGTATTTTTTCATTGCAAAGATTTAAATTATTGTGTACTTAGTCGAAAATGTAGGAAATGACAGGGAGGAGCTTATTTTTTTATTAGATCTGCGGTAAATTATGAGTAAATAGAGCCTAATACGCTATGCAGTGCAGTATATGTAATGTTTTTCATTGCAAAGGGAATAAATATTGCTAATTAGACAAAAAGCTCGGGAAATGAGAGTACTTGTACCTATTTTAAATAGTTATGTAGGTATAAACGGTACGTAAACAATAAATTGACATTAACAGTCCATGTAATGTTTTTTTCATTGAGAAGGGGGTAAATATTGCAAATTAGACAAAAAAAGCGCGGGAAATGAGAGTGATTGTATCTATTTTAAATATTTCTTTACGTACATAGGGTACTTAACCAATAAATGTCAATTTATGTGCGAATTTCGCGGAAATATGGACCCGCGGTATTGTAATTACTCATTACGCTGCAATTACACGGTATGATGGCTGCGGGGTGCGGGGGAGAGGTCATGCGCTCGTCGCGCATGCGCGGGGGAAAAGTGGGCGGGGCCTACCAGGGGCGTGGGGGTGGGGGGTAATGTACGAAAAAGGAGTGGGGGATCACAAAAAAAGGGGTGGGGGGGATCAGCCAGAATTGTCTTTCCTAGACTTATACGGCGTATATATGTATATATATACATATATATATATTCGACCACCATACGTTGTGACATCAAAACGTAAAAATCTCACCGGAGCTGACATCCATCGACGCTGTGAGATCCAAAATCGGATGTCACAACGTTTTCCAATGCTAATCGTGTTATAATGTTTGTAGAATCGTACCCTACGAATTCTGGCCGGATGTCAAAATGCGT
This sequence comes from Pseudeuparius sepicola, assembly GCA_963920635.1. Lineage (NCBI taxonomy): Eukaryota > Metazoa > Arthropoda > Insecta > Coleoptera > Anthribidae > Pseudeuparius > Pseudeuparius sepicola. Next base: position 30,634,408 of record OY987305.1, read on the forward strand.
TGTAAAAATTTTGTATATTTTTAGTTCCGGTGTATATATACCAGGCGGCGCGCGAGTTGCGCGGTTTTGTATATTAAATATACTCTGGATAATTTTACTCCATCGACTCGTGACATCCAGAACGTTTCTGGTGTATATTAGTTCTTACACGTTAGATTAAGTGGCATCCGAAATTTGACAACACCGCAAGAATAGCGGTCGCATCGCGTTATTTTCCTACCGCTTCTGATGTTCTAAGGAACGGCACGCGGCTTAGGCAATAAACTCGGGAAGTGCGGTCATGAAGGTGACTGGTGATTTTTTTGCGTTATGATCAGTGGACCAGGGGGGGGCCTTGGGGCTTTAGCCCCCCCAAAGATCTGCCGCGTAGTATTTATTTTTAAATAAAATTTATTTTAAAACAATAGTTTTGCCGTAAATATTACCGAACGATTTTTTAAAATAATTAGCCTTCACTCCAACTTTAAATTCTGGTTACTGGTTATGATATATGATAAAAGTTTTTAGTAGATATTTCTAATAGTGCTTTTGCTCTTTTGTGTTGCATCAGCAACGGCCTTTTTCGGAGGTAAATAAATATGAATAATTTATAAATTTTAAAAACTCAATATAACTGACTTTGAATCAGAGTATTAGTATTCTGTAGCTTTCAGTTTACCTCTGTTTAAAGGAATTTGTGAAATACAAAATTTGTATTGCCCAATCGAATAGAACACACAAAAATTGTTTTATCTGTATTAATACTATAAAGAGAAAATATTTGTATTTTTGTTTGTAATGAATAAACTCAATAACTACTAGACCGATATTAAAAATTCTTTCACTAATACAATGCTACATTACCACTGAGTAACAGGCTATATTGTTAATCGAGTTAAATTAGGCATCCCTACGAAAACTCCAATAATGTAACCCAAGATGTAAAAAGTAAAAATAAATCTAGTCCTATTTTCTCTTAGTTTACTCAGAATATATTAATGAAAAAATCATTAGAGAAAAAAGTTTTACGAAAACTGAAGCTAAAATTTTTAGAAAAATTGGGAAAACAACATACCTAACGTCTAATTCTTTACCTTTAGAAAATTTATCTCCGAAGAAACCATTGGAGCCTATTTCAGGTTGTAATTTCGATGAAATTGATTTAGACAAGTTGAAAAATATATATTGTAATGGTACCTAAGTCTCTATAAAATAAGTAATATTTTCATAGTTCAAATTAAGCTATATCTAGAGGACTTTGGGAAATAAGTAATACCAAGGAAACCATATATTAAAAATGCCTTTTATCAATAATTCTTAAGTATCTTTGGCGCAAGATCATACCCATGTAAATAAAATTGTATACAGGGGGTCCTAATTATGCATTCTTCTCCAGCCGATGCCGGTGGGCAAGCCCGTAGCGGCCCGAGCGGTCGAATCTAGTCAAGCCATACGTCTGCGACAAGAGCTAACGCGCCCGAGCTGCGCGAAGATATAAACGTAGGTTACGCATATGTTCGGCCTTTAATTATTATTATGGTGGGCGAGCCCAGCCGACCCAGCGGCGAGCGTCCCGAAACAGCGACCGAACGAGGCCGTCCGCGTCTGTTATTTAATTTACATAGTTTAAATTAAGTCGTGAAAATTCAGAAAAAATTAATCCATGTTGCATGTCTTTAAAAATAACAGGTAGTATTTTAAGCGCAGAAATGATCGAAGATAGAATAAGCAATAAAAAAAATTATAAGTGCACTTCAAACGAAAAATAATGCATAATGAATAATAATGATAATAATAGTGGAAATGTAGCGTCCTTTGAGTTGATGGGCAAAATATCAGGTTGAGGACAAAAACAACAATATCTGTTTTTTTTTTCAGAAAGTGCCGACGTTTCGACGTATATTTTTCGTCTTCTTCAGGGCTAAAAATATATACAATGCTGACTATAGTGTAATGTATGACACAACAATACATTACATAAACATATAACAACTATGTATATAGGTACGCTTGGAAAGTTAGGATAACATGAGAACAACCATAACTATGTGTACAAACATACGTAAAACAAACAATAAAAAAATACAGAGTACTCACCTATTCTATATCACAGATATTTAAGTCAATTATACAAAATTTCATAGAGCACATATCACAGGATAAAATGATACAGAAACGAAACCAAATCATTTGTTAGTCAAAGATTGCGACACTTGGAATTTGATGTATAGTGGAGCGAAATCGGGCTAAGAAGTCGTCAAAAAATTTTTTCAAGGTAGAACTAGATCGGACCCCATAGGCTTTGTTAAGTACATCACTATGCATACGAAATGGAGATTTACGACATTTTTTGTGGTCGAGATCTTTTTTATTTCGAAAAAACTGTCGAAATTGGCAATTTATGGAAATTGTGTTTTTTTACGTTTCCATCGTCATATCTTTGAGTAGTAGAGCTATCGGCTCGATTTTTTTTAACTTGAAGCTAACATATGAGCGCTTACAACGAATGCCATCGTTGTTGTCCAATATTGTTTATTAACCACTTTAAATAGCAACAAAATTGCAATGTTATAAAAAGTGTAATGAAATTGGTACGTCTCTGGGAGCGTTTACATAAACTATTTGGAAGTACTCTCATCAGATATACGACTTGTGATAGTTTTACCTCTCCGTGTGGACTATTCTGCTATAACAGATCGCTGGTAAAATAAATTAATAATTTTAGAGCAAATAATGTGGGTTCAAGCAGACCAAAAAAATAAATAAAATAAGAAATAAAATAACCAAATAGTTGATTTTTTGGCAATTTTTGAGCAGTAATTATTACAGTTGCCGCAGATGAACAAACCACCACCTGCTTATTTTATTTATCATACAGATACAGTTGCAATTTTTCGTATTACAGTTTTTGTCGAAACAAGCTTAAACTTTGGCGTACAATGTGTGGTATGGATTTTTGGGAAGAAAATATATAGGAAGCCAGTTGTCGTTTACTGAAGTCAATCCATAAGATCCAGGATCTTCAAGTTGTGACTTCGCAACATTACTTGAATATTTTTAACTGCTACGGGCACCTGCAACTGTCAATAATTAAACAATCCAATACATAATTTCAAACTAGTAATACCTCAAAAAATGTTGATAAAAAGCACAATCAGTAGGGGGAAGATCGAAGAAGGTTTATTAGATTTGGTGGCCATTGCGTTTAGTGACTATGGCCACATTTTTATGTTTACAGCTCTTTGTTTTTGCGTGATTTTAAAAAGTCACGAAACGTATGCACCTATCTACTACTATGCACGTTAAAATCTAAAATCTATAAAATAAATAAACATTTCATTTCCATAAACAAAATTGTACAAAAATTAGGGCAGACTTTTTCGAAGATGCATTCGTTTCACGGGATGCGATACTAGAAGCGCATTTTAGAAAATTGAAAAAAAAAAACGCTTTTCAAGTTCTACAGAAGAATATAAATGTGCTTGAAAAATTGTCACAGAAGGTACGAAATATGTTCTTCTATTATATAAGTAAATATAACAATGTAGCCAAGTCACTAAACGATTTACGCCTAGCAATGGCCACCAAATCTTCTTACGAATTTTCCCCTACTAACATTTTTTGAGGCATTACAAGTTTGAAATTATATATTATATAATCAACATTTTTTGAGGTATTACAAGTTTGAAATTATATATTGGATTGTTTCATTATTGGCAATTGCAGGTGCACGTACAGTTAAAAAGATGGTATTCAAGTAACGTTGCGAAGTTGCAACTTGAAGATCCTGGATCTTATGGATATAGACTTCAGTAAACGACAACTGAATTCGCATATTTTCATCTCAAGAATCCATACCAAACATTGTACGCCAAAGCTTAAGCCTTTTTGTTCCGACAAAAAGTGTAATGCGAAAAAGTGCAAATTTAATATTATTATAAAAAATCAATATAAAAAAATGTTTATTTTGCAGTTCATTAAATAAATGGTGACTTTAAACAGATACATAAAATAAGCGGGTGGTTGTTTGTTCATCTGGCAACTGTAATTACTGCTCAAAAATTGCCAAAAATCAACTATTTGGTTATTTTATTTCTTATTTTATTTTATTGGTCTGCTTGAACCCACATTATTTGGTCTAAAATTAATAATTAATTTTACCAGCGATCTGTTATAGAATAGTCCACACGGAGAGGTAAAACTACCACAAGTCGTATATCTGAGAGTACTTCCAAATAGTTTATGTAAACGCTCCCAGAGACTTACCTACTCTTTGTCTTTTAGAGATCGTTTACAATGGCAGCGAGTTCTCCCTGAGAGGGTTTACATTGGCAAACTGTTAGGAAGTACTCTAAGATATTTATACTTGTGATAGTTTCACTTGCGCATGTAAACTACGCATTAGTTGAGACATGCCTGCCACGCGTGGATATTCTCACGCAGGGGATTAATTTTGCGTTCCACGTGAGTAGCGTGCGCCACAAAAAAATTCACAGTTCAAAAACTATAGGCGCTATAGGTAATTTTTTTTTACCAAAAACTTCTTTTATGTTTTGGGTACATTTCCCTCCCAGCATGTATATAAAAATTTCCACAAATAAAAAAGTTTCTCGCTTAGTGAAAATTTCATTACATTTTTTATAACCTTGCAATTTTGTTGCTATTTAAAGTGGTTAATAAACAATATTGGACAATAACAATGGCATTCGTTGTAAGCGCTCATATGTTAACTTCAATTTAAAAAAAAATTGAGTCGATAGCTCCACTACTCTCAAAGATATGACGATGGAAACGTAAAAAACACAATTTCCGTTTTTTCGAAATAAAAAAGGTCTCGACCACAAAAAAATGTCTTAAATCGCCATTTCGTATGCAGAGTGATGTACTTAACAACACCTATGGGGTCTGATCTAGTTCTACCCAAAAAAATTTTTTTTTGAGAACGGAGCGACTTTTTTGCCAGATTTCGCTCCACTAGTAGGTACCTTTCTTAAAACTGTATGTTGATGACACAATTTTAGCCATTCCAAAAAACCATGAATCTGAGTTGCTACAGATATTTATAGTCGAATTAAATTACGGACTTAAGCTTGCAAAAAATTGTAACATTATGAATTAAAGTGAATCCTATGTATTTTGAGGCGGTCTTTCCGAAAAAAGCAAAAAAAAATGTAGCCCCGGGTCGAAATTGCCCAAATTTGGGGTTATGTTCATTTTTCAATTTTGCGCAGGCGTGTCTTGGAAACGAATCAATATTTTGAAACGGGGTTTACACCATTTTAAAGCATAGGAAAAATGGTAATTTTCATGTCCCTTGAAAAATTTTGATCCGAGGCACCGTTCCCGAGATATAGACGATTGAAATGTATGTAGTATTTTGAGAAAAAATTGGGTGCTGAAGGCCGAAAATTTGAATGTTCGAACACTAAAGTTTTCATAACTTTGGTAAAAATTAAGATATTTGAAAAAACAAAAACGCGTTTTGAATGTAAGGGACGAGACTATTGATATCCAGAGGGACGCAAGAAAAATCCCAAAATTGGGCATATGGCGGAGGGGCAAAGTGTACCCATGACCTAATTTCATTGGTTGCCTGTAACAGGCAAACTATTTGAAATTTTTTAATGCCACTGACAGAGCTTACTCTTGAATGTCCATTCTTATGTTTGTATTAGTTTTACCGAAATCGGACTATAATTGGCCAAGATATCAAAGAATTAAAATAATTTATTTCCCCAAAAAATATATTTTTTTTTGAAAATCTGAAATGGCACAAAAATGCCAAAAATGCACCCAATGACTAGAATTTTTTTATTTTTTAGTACCTCAATGTGTCTAGAATACCACTACGTTATAGAAAATCTGAAAGGTGGGCAAACCTAAATCGGATGTCGTCTCAACATGTGTACGAAGTTACAAGTCTGTATGTCTATTCTAAGTTGTAGAATTCCCCCGACAAAAGTCCCGTTACACGCGCTCCGCGGGATCCAAAAATCGTACAGTGTCACTATTGAAGCAGGCACCATAAGGGATTTTTTTTATTTTTGGATAAAATGTTAATTTGACTTTGCCATCGATTTGTGCTTGTCAGATGATGAAAATGACGTCACAAGAGTCGACCACGTGACTTGCGGTATCTGTCAAAATTGACATTTTTTTCAAAAATTATCCAAAATCGGCTTTATTTGACACATTTTCGATAAAAGTTATTAGAAAAAGTTGTTTCTTTTGCAATTTTTGGCCTACATACAAATTTTCAGAGACCCTTGATAACATTTAACTTTTTGCGTGTTTTTGTAAAAAAAATTCACATTTCAACTGAAATGTATTTATTGAAAGTTGTATTTTTACCTAACCTAACCAGTTGATTTCTTAAACAATCTCTATTTGGTTAAAAAAATTATGTCAAGCTTGGTGCAAAGTTGATTTAATTTCAAAGGTTTGATGAACACAAACCTAGTCTATTTTTCACGTCGTTAACTACTTTCATCTAAAAAGAGAATACAAATAAATGAACACATTTGGTTCATTTGGAAATTAAATTAGCGGTTCCCGATGGAAATTTATCTCTGATAACAGTTTAAGTAAAAAAAATGAGTAGGCTATGGAGACAGAAATCTTGCATTCCATTTGCGCGCTTTGAGTGCCGAACATTGCCAGAGAAATGTATACAAAATGGTTTCTATTGACCATGATCCCAAAAGTCAATGTTCAGGTTCTCGTTGAGATAAAGGCCATTGCTTTCCAGATATTCTGCCGTCTTCTTTTAAATGGAGGAAAATTTCGTTGAATAACAATGACTTGTCGATTTACTGAAGGAGAGAGAAAAAATTGGGAAAAAAATTAAAAAAAAACTTCATATTTTTGCATACTATTGCAGATTTGGGCATGCGACCTATCACATTCAAAATATATCCGAAAAATACTCATTTTTTGGTCTTAGGAAATTGCTCATAAAACAAAAGTGGTTTTCTCTTAAATCCAAAATTTTCAATTTTTTCGAGTAAGAACAAGCACACTGTCGACCTTTTCCGTAATTTGGGCACCTTACAGACATTAGCGCAATTTCGTTTTGTTTCCATCTACAAGAGTGCCTGAAAATACGTAATAATCAGTAGGTCAAAAAATTTATGTTTTGCAAATTTTTCGCAAAATATTACAGATTTCGCCACCCGACCTCATTCGAAAGGTAACCAGAAAATACGCATTTTTTGTTTAGCACATATATCTTCTCGTATTTCAAGTTTTTTTTTTTAAAATCAGGAAAAACCAGATTTTAGAGAACAAAAAACAAACTTATCTTATCACCAAGTTGGAACTTACACACAGGCTTAGGATTAATTTTCTAAAATTATTTACAGTTTATTTTTTGTGTAGGTGAAGTAAGCTTTCTACCAAAAAAAATTTTTTTTAGATAGTCCCGGAAAACCGCGCCAAAATCGCACGAGAAAGAATTTCAAAAAATTTCCCTTTCCGTTTTTTTGCAAATTTCCGAAAAACTATGGCAGATTTCGCCGCAGGACCTATTTTGTTTGAAAGCCAAAAAAAAACCAACATCTCTCATAGGCACATATTATGGCCTAACACTTATAGTTTCGCCACAAATTCAACGTGAATTTCGTGTTCATGGTTCTGATCAAAAAAACGAAAAAAAGCAACTTTTTGGTATAAGCGCCTCTGGCGGCGAGAAATACGCCTTATGGGTATATGAATTTCCGAACTATTTTTGCCTCCTCTTTCGACCGGTGCATTTATTTTTACCATAGGGGTAGTACTTGGCGAGATAATTAGCAATTTTCCATGAGAAAATCCGGAAAACCCGGTTTTTCCCAATTTAGGAAATTTCGACCAGGGGCTACATTTTATTTTTTATTTTTTTGGACAGAGCGCATCAAAATACATAAGATGCAATTTGTTTCATCCAGTTACAATTTAATGCAAGCTCGAGGGGTCTTTTTTTCGTAATTTAATTAGATTATTAACAATTTTCATCCACAGATACAATTTACAATGGAAACAGAATCTGATGATCAACTCCCGTTTTTGGAAGTTTTGGTTGTCAGAGATCATGTAGGAACATTGTCCACCAACTGGTACACCAAACCAAGAAGCTCAGGGAGAGTGCTGAATTATTTGTCCGGTCATCCACAGTCACATAAAGTTAGCACTATTAAAAATTTAATACGTAGATCAGCCTCTCTCAGCAGTCCTCATTTTCACAAACAAAACAAAGAAAAAATAAAATCTATTTTAAAATTAAACAACTATCCATTATATTTTAAGTTTCCATATATCCGCAATTTGTCAGAAAAAAATAGAAAAGGTATTTAAATCTGGTCACCCTCTTTATCCTGTCAGACAGGTAAAATCTATATTATCATGTTTAAAAGACAAAACACCTCACATGGTCAATTCCAATTTAGTGCATCAAATCAATTGCAAAAATTGCAATAAGTGTTACATTGGTATTACAAAACAGTATTTAAAAAATCGAGTCTACCAACATCAATATAATTGTCGTGAGAGAAAAAAAAACAAATTTGAAAAAACTGCCTTAGCACAGCACCATTTTTTGACAAAACATGATTTTGACTTTGATGAAGTAAAGATTCTAGACAGAGAGCCATATTATTATAAAAGAACTATTAGTGAGATGATTCACATATCTACAAAGTCAACGGTGAATTTTAGAACTGATCTAGCAGGTCTAAGTAATATTTATAAAGGCCTGTTAACGATATATACATCAAATTTGCAAAAGTAAAAGATAATGGTTACAGGTAGTAAAATGAATACACCCAGTATATAACTGTAAAATAAGTAGTTAAATTATAAAAAAATAAATAAAAAATAATCCATAACTTGATATCTACCGAACTAATTTTTTGTTGTAACATACTGAGGTTTTTTGGGGAAAAAATCTAATTATATAGCTGTTCTCGTTGACGTCCCGACCATAAATATATTTACGTTCTACATTGATCGCCAACTTTGACTAACAAATGATTTGGTTTCGTTTCTGTATCATTTTATCCTGTGATGCCTATGTGCTCTATGAAATTTTGTATAATTGACTTAAATATCTGTGATATAGAATAGGTGAGTACTATGTATTTTTGTATTGTTTCTTTTACGTTTGTTTGTACACATAGTTATGGTTGTTCTCAAGTTATCCTAACTTTCCAAGCGTACCTATATAGTTGTTATATGTTTATGTAATTTATTGTTGTATCATATACACTATAGTTAGCATTTTTAGCCCTGAAGAAGACGAAAAATATACTTCGAAAAGTCGGCACATTCTAAAAAAAAACAGATATTGTTGTTTTTGTCCTCAACCTGATATTTTGCCCATGAAATGATAATAATAATGTGAATTTACCTAGTTTATCAAATTTTTATCCCGCTATATAAAATTTTATTTTGGACCCAAAGGAACTGTGAAATTTTTTTTTCCAATAGATACGATTATTATGGCTTATACCGGCAAAATTAGCATACCTACTAAAAAACATGTTTGTACCAAGACATAACCAAAATTCGATTAAGTATCTCAAAAACAAAAAACTAGGAAAAGACCATTATTTTGTTACATTCTATTTGTACCAGAAATTATGGCACCTTGTTTTTAAACACCCCTTTCTATTGTTTATATTAATAAATAAATTATGTTAGGTATACAAGTAGTGAATCATATAATAATGTCAATACAGGGCCGTAGCCAGACAGAAACTTCAGGCAGGACAAAGGACTTTCCTGTCAGGGCAGTACACATTTGAGAAGTGAGGGACAGGTACCTACAGGGCGTTACTTTGTTGGTGGGGAGAGGAGGGGAGGGGGGAGGGTAAAAAAATTGAATATAATTTTTGTTATAAAAAATGCGCCGCAGGCGAAAATTCCTGAAATTTTCAAGGTCAAATATAATATGAATATACAATTTTAAGTCAATGGTAGGTAATTTTTTTTGCTAATTATGCGGGCGCATAATCATTTGTGCAGTAAGCAAGAATACTCTGTTTTCTTTCATAGAGCAGGAGACAAAAATGTGTTAGGTATCAAATTTCTATTTTATTGTTGATTTTTAACTGACAAAAATCCAGCAAAAATTATCAATAACAACCTGAACACCGCCTTTTGTGATGTGGAAGTAAAAATAAAAGTTAGTGCTCATAGTGCCCTAAAAATTATCATATTTTTTCAAAGGGACACATTATGTCTATAATTTTTGCAAAAATTTTCTGGCTGGCCAATGTAGTAGGTAGGTATGGGTAAATTGCAATTTGTTTGAAGGTGGGGCAATAAAGATTGTTGTTTTTTAAGCGGGTAATAAAAAGAGTACCTACTTAGAGGTAGGTGTACTTATTTTATTTTCAATCATTTCTGCTCTCAAAACATTACCTACCTAATAATACTACTTAATAAACCAGTATAATATAATATTATAATTTACGTAATGCTAATAATGATTAGGAAGTGTGTTAAAATGCGAAATTGCAGACAAAGTTTACTACGTTTAAACACCCTCCTGTGTTGAGCTGCAGTAAAGTTTGTTACGAGAGAAAGATTATATCTTTTTAGGCAAACCTTACTGCATGTCAAACAGCCTCTGCGTTGAACCGTAGTAAACAATCCACAGTTCACTAATCACTAGCCACCGCAGCGGCCCCCGCCCTTCCACCTGCTTATTTATCGCCGTGATTGTAGTGCAACAGTCGGTGAAGTGGCAACGCTGCACGGATGTCACGAAATCCGTAATATTTTGGCGGATGATGCAAGCACCGTTACGTAAGAATGTATATATAAGATATACGGCGGACTTCAAACGGACATCAAACCAAATCGAAAAGATAGGAAAGATTTGGGAAGCAACAAATGAAGTCCAGGCAGGAGCCAACAGCACATTTGCAGCTTTAGTCAGCACATCCCCAGTTTCGGGGCTTGATACTAACAACAGCCACGGAGGCTGCTAAAGCGACCTACGTGGAAATCTTTTCGCCCAAGATACAATGAAACAAGATCGTAAGATTGTGAGTGTAGATGTAAAAACAAGAAAAAGAAAAAGTGATAATGGGCATAGCACTCAAACTTAGAAAACAAAAGAAAGACTAGTAACCGCATACACGTGTTTCATGCTATTTGGCAATCATCAGTACGGTGTAACATCAAACCAAATCGAAAAGATATTAAAGATTTGGGAAGCAACAAATGAAGTCCAGGCAGGAGCCAACAGCACATTTGCAGCTTTAGTCAGCACATCCCCAGTTTCGGGGCTTGATACTAACAACAGCCACGGAGGCTGCTAAAGCGACCTACGTGGAAATCTTTTCGCCCAAGATACAATGAAACAAGATCGTAAGATTGTGAGTGTAGATGTAAAAACAAGAAAAAGAAAAAGTGATAATGGGCATAGCACTCAAAGTTAGAAAACAAAAGAAAGACTAGTAACCGCATACACGTGTTTCATGCTATTTGGCAATCATCAGTACGGTGTAACATCAAACCAAATCGAAAAGATAGGAAAGATTTGGGAAGCAACAAATGAAGTCCAGGCAGGAGCCAACAGCACATTTGCAGCTTTAGTCAGCACATCCCCAGTTTCGGGGCTTGATACTAACAACAGCCACGGAGGCTGCTAAAGCGACCTACGTGGAAATCTTTTCGCCCAAGATACAATGAAACAAGATCGTAAGATTGTGAGTGTAGATGTAAAAACAAGAAAAAGAAAAAGTGATAATGGGCATAGCACTCAAAGTTAGAAAACAAAAGAAAGACTAGTAACCGCATACACGTGTTTCATGCTATTTGGCAATCATCAGTACGGTGTAACATCAAACCAAATCGAAAAGATAGGAAAGATTTGGGAAGCAACAAATGAAGTCCAGGCAGGAGCCAACAGCACATTTGCAGCTTTAGTCAGCACATCCCCAGTTTCGGGGCTTGATACTAACAACAGCCACGGAGGCTGCTAAAGCGACCTACGTGGAAATCTTTTCGCCCAAGATACAATGAAACAAGATCGTAAGATTGTGAGTGTAGATGTAAAAACAAGAAAAAGAAAAAGTGATAATGGGCATAGCACTCAAAGTTAGAAAACAAAAGAAAGACTAGTAACCGCATACACGTGTTTCATGCTATTTGGCAATCATCAGTACGGTGTAACATCAAACCAAATCGAAAAGATAGGAAAGATTTGGGAAGCAACAAATGAAGTCCAGGCAGGAGCCAACAGCACATTTGCAGCTTTAGTCAGCACATCCCCAGTTTCGGGGCTTGATACTAACAACAGCCACGGAGGCTGCTAAAGCGACCTACGTGGAAATCTTTTCGCCCAAGATACAATGAAACAAGATCGTAAGATTGTGAGTGTAGATGTAAAAACAAGAAAAAGAAAAAGTGATAATGGGCATAGCACTCAAACTTAGAAAACAAAAGAAAGACTAGTAACCGCATACACGTGTTTCATGCTATTTGGCAATCATCAGTACGGTGTAACATCAAACCAAATCGAAAAGATATTAAAGATTTGGGAAGCAACAAATGAAGTCCAGGCAGGAGCCAACAGCACATTTGCAGCTTTAGTCAGCACATCCCCAGTTTCGGGGCTTGATACTAACAACAGCCACGGAGGCTGCTAAAGCGACCTACGTGGAAATCTTTTCGCCCAAGATACAATGAAACAAGATCGTAAGATTGTGAGTGTAGATGTAAAAACAAGAAAAAGAAAAAGTGATAATGGGCATAGCACTCAAAGTTAGAAAACAAAAGAAAGACTAGTAACAGCATACACGTGTTTCATGCTATTTGGCAATCATCAGTACGGTGTAACATCAAACCAAATCGAAAAGATAGGAAAGATTTGGGAAGCAACAAATGAAGTCCAGGCAGGAGCCAACAGCACATTTGCAGCTTTAGTCAGCACATCCCCAGTTTCGGGGCTTGATACTAACAACAGCCACGGAGGCTGCTAAAGCGACCTACGTGGAAATCTTTTCGCCCAAGATACAATGAAACAAGATCGTAAGATTGTGAGTGTAGATGTAAAAACAAGAAAAAGAAAAAGTGATAATGGGCATAGCACTCAAAGTTAGAAAACAAAAGAAAGACTAGTAACCGCATACACGTGTTTCATGCTATTTGGCAATCATCAGTACGGTGTAACATCAAACCAAATCGAAAAGATAGGAAAGATTTGGGAAGCAACAAATGAAGTCCAGGCAGGAGCCAACAGCACATTTGCAGCTTTAGTCAGCACATCCCCAGTTTCGGGGCTTGATACTAACAACAGCCACGGAGGCTGCTAAAGCGACCTACGTGGAAATCTTTTCGCCCAAGATACAATGAAACAAGATCGTAAGATTGTGAGTGTAGATGTAAAAACAAGAAAAAGAAAAAGTGATAATGGGCATAGCACTCAAAGTTAGAAAACAAAAGAAAGACTAGTAACCGCATACACGTGTTTCATGCTATTTGGCAATCATCAGTACGGTGTAACATCAAACCAAATCGAAAAGATAGGAAAGATTTGGGAAGCAACAAATGAAGTCCAGGTAGGAGCCAACAGCACATTTGCAGCTTTAGTCAGCACATCCCCAGTTTCGGGGCTTGATACTAACAACAGCCACGGAGGCTGCTAAAGCGACCTACGTGGAAATCTTTTCGCCCAAGATACAATGAAACAAGATCGTAACTTTTTTTTACGTTGGTGCAAAATTTCAGGTCTTAATCTCAATTTTCAAGGCCTACCACGAATTTTTTTATAGTAAAAAATTAAGAAAATCATTTAGCGATTTTTTTATTTAAGATCTGACACCACAGTGTTAATTGGAATACCCTATATCCTCAACATTCCAAATTTTAACAAAAAATATACAGGGAGTTATATACAGTGTGTCGTTTTTCATGTTAACACCCCTGAAAATCTAAGTAGGCTGAAGGAATTGAACGGGGCAATTTTTTATAGATATGTCCCTGAAAGGTCATCATTTTCGAAGTATTGGTTTGGCATTGCCGCGAAAGCCTGGCCTACTGCGATTTTTTAAAGGGGTGCGTTTTCGAAAAACCATATTAGACATTTTTTATTTACAATCTGACACCACAGCGTTAATCAGGACACACCAAAACCCCCATATACCAAATTTGAACAAAAAATATGCAGGGAGTTCCATTCTGCAGGGTGTCAAAGTTGAGCAAAATAGGAATTTTGGATTTTTAAAAAAGTTCATGGCTCACTAGATATTTTGAAAAGAGTGGTTTTTTCATCAGATCTCTGTAGCTCCGTTATTTCTGATTATACAGAAAAACTGTAGAGACGAAAATTGTAGATAATTTTGGGATAAGATAATCTAATTCAATGTTTTATGTTGTTTGTGCTTTTTGAGATATGACATAAACTTGTGTTTTTTTAAATGTAAATCATAGTTGGCTGGGGCCTTATCAAATCGGCCATTTTTTGAGCTTTCCGAAAATATAATACTCGGCATAGTTGTTTTCAATGAGAATAGAGCAGTCAAATCATATCTTGAGAATAGAGCAATTGGACTGTAATAAGAGAATATATTTTGGATGCATTTCCGCGAGTCTTGTAAAGATGAGAAAATATTCCAAGAAAGTAAGGAATGTTACCAACTCACCCTTATTGGCGACTTCTTCTTATTCGCGTGTTCGTTCTGTCATTTTTCAAGCATTAATTCTTTTCACGCCAGAGGGCGTGCGAGTTCGACAAACCTTACCATTTGTATGTATGAGAAATGTGACTTTACTTTGAGTTCTGTATTTTTGCATAACAATTAAAGAATAGACAAAATTAATTTGACATTAAACAATATCTTGTGAATTCTAAACAATAGTTATTATAAAAAATAAAATAGCTACAGCTAATTATCTGATTTTTTTAAATTTTCACATAGTCAGCCATGGAATATTTTCATAATTACGTTCTATTTTATAATAAGACATACTTCAAACTTTCAAATATTTTATTTTAAGCTGGTAACAAAATGTAACAAAATAAAACAAAAATTATCATGATGAAGCTCCACCACATAATTATTTGCCCGTAAGAAATTACGTAGATCAGCTCTATCCAAATAGTTGGATAGGGAGAAATAGAAGTAGTAATACAAAGCGAGTTCTAACCCACGACCTTGAAAAAGCGTGCAGTGGCTACATCACGCCCGAGGTCACGTGACGTCACAGGATGACCCCAGTTGACCCCTAGTAGGGTTTCCAAGATCCCGAGATCCCGGAGAGGTTTTAGATGGGATCCCGGGATTTAAAGATCCCGGGATGCCGATGGGGTCTCGAAAATCCCGGGTTGAGATATAGCGGTCCCGAAAATCCTGATTTTTTTAAATGATCGAACTTTAATCTGTTCTTGACGGTTTTTGTGTAAAATGCACTTTTTTGTACACTATCGGCGTTTTATTTAGTTTCACCCAAGTTATTTACATATTTATTATGATACAACCGGGGGTTCACTTTTTCATTTCACTTACATACACCTACTTAATACAATATTATGTAGGTAAATATTTAAATATGTTTTTATTTATGTGTTTTTTAATATTTTTTTCCGTATGTCTGCATTTTTATTTACTATTGCTAATATTACGCATTTTAATAAAAATATTATTAGGATTGATATCGGGATCCCGAGAACCCGAGATTTGGGTTTTGGATCCCGGGATCCAAAACGAGATCCCGGGATTTGGATTTTCATCCCGGAATCTCAAAACAGGATCCCAATCCCGAAAATTGGAAACCCTAACCCCTAGATCTTGATAGGTTGACCTTTGACCTTTGGGCCACGTTTGACCCCCAGTTGACCCCCCCCCCCACTCCAATGGCGGGGGTCAGCCCCCACTACAACGACGGGGCAACCCCCACTCCAACGGCTTGGTGGGGTGAGGTCTATATATCCGAGTGCGAGAGCAGTTTCCCGTTATATACACGTACAGTTTCATACAGTCTAATTTGGTGAGTTCAAAATGCAGTCGTTCCTGAATCACCTGAACAAGAATTTGATCTTCAAGAAATTCGAAAGCATTCAAAATATGGAGGTGGTTGAAAATTTTCAAATCACGAGCGTGGACAAAGCGATCACGCAATACGGAGAGAAGGTCTACGTAGAGTTCGAAGAATTTAAGACGGTGCTGCCGCAACGATATACCGCCGAGTTTACGCCCCAACGGATCAAAGAAATTAATAGGGATATCGGTAACGGAAGGAGGTATTACATGAAGAGTCTTGGGCCCGTCGGCCTATCAACAAATATCGAATTTATTGTAGAATGAGAAAACTGGACATTTGAAAAATTTGAATGTGATATGCTGTAGTTAATAGGAAAATATAACAAATATGTATAATAATTGATTTGTAATAAACGTTTAAAAGCCATTTTTTTTTTTTTCAAATCTTGGAAAAAGGTATAAATAAAACTCGTCGTTGTTCGTTCAGCTCAGTGTGATGTCGTCTTTCGCTGAAAGTGGATTGGTTAATAGTGTCATCAATAGGTTGCCAGTCGAATTACACCTTCCTGGCTACCAGTACTGCGGTCCAGGAACAAAGTTGGAGAAACGCCTTGCTCGGGGAGATCCCGGCGTCAATAAGCTAGACGCCGCCTGCAAAGATCACGACATCGCATATTCCAAAAATAAGTCTCTAAAAGAGAGACATAAAGCAGACAAAGAATTGGAAAATCGAGGGAGTGAGTGGTATCGAGGGACGCTAAATTTGACGAAAAAGCTGCTGCGTGGTTCGTTACAAATACTATGAAGGTCAAAGGCAAGGTCGGTATGGGCATAAATAAGCGCCCGGTTTCGTTTAAGAGACATCGTCAAAAAAGTCAGTTGAATGACATGAAGCACTTGAAGAAAGCGTCGTTGGCTGCTTTAAAAACGGCGCGAATAGCCGTTAAGAAGGCGGGTGGAAAGAGGAACGTGAAAATTCCTGGCACAATTCCGTTCCAGCATACCGGCGGATTTCTTCCTTTACTGCCCCTCCTAGGTGTCTTGGGCGCCCTTGGTTCGGTGGCAGGCGGTGCCGGTGCTGTAGCCAAGTTAATTATCGACGCAAATAATGCAAAGAAGCTTTTGGAAGAACAAAAACGGCATAATCTGTCGATGGAAGCCATCAGAAGAGAAGGCAGTAGAGATACTAAGAGAGCACCAGACCAAACTTGTCGAAACCTGTCTGGTCTGGTACTCTCCTAGGTTTTGCCCGTCTCCCCACTCTCTGTCCACTCCTATTAAAACAGCTAAATAGGAGAGGTTCAACTAAGATCTCATCAGACATGCAGATCATTTACAACATGTCCTTCTTAAATAGTTTAAACAATTTGCTGGTGAAAAATCTGGTGAATGTTCGAGATTTGGAAGTAAATAAAAAATTTGAGATCCAGTGTTTTAAGAGAATAAATACCAAGTTTGGGGAAAAGGTAGTGGCGGAATTTGCCGACTTTAAGACTATCCTGCCTCAGCGTTTTACGGAGCAATTAACTCGAGAGCGAATTGACGAATTGAATGGTGACGACAAAAGGTATTTTTTAACAAGCTTGGGGCCCGTCGGCAAGACTACAAATATTATATTTTCTGAAGCATGAGCGAGAGACTGCGGCGATATATGGAGGCACTCGAAGAGCTGAGACGCTTGATTATTATGTATGAACGAACTAAAAAGTTTAGAAATGTAAAATTGTAAAAATAAAAAATATTATTTGTTTGTGTGTTTTTTATTTCTCTAAGAGGGTGTGATTGAATAAACTTGTGTCAATCCAATGCCGGTTGTTAGGCAATTTTGCTTCAATTATGTCCGGACACAAATATTCTGACAATTTAAACAGCAAAACATAAAAAATTTGCGAATTATCCAGTGAAAAAATATTGTACATAATATCCAATTGGGCAATTGCTCAAGTCGGTCCTCCAAATTTCTCGAATATGCGTTTTTCCAAAATATTGTCTGTTTTTTACTTCGGATTTGAGGGGTATATCGATTGGTTTGATGCTGAGGGGTGAGAGGTTCGACCAACAGAGAAGTAAAAAATTCGAGAGTTTTAAGAGAATAAATATTAACACGTTGACTGCCATGTGTATATATATTATGCACAGATTGGTCTGGTGCTGCGGGGTGAGAGGTTCGATCAATAGAGAAGTAAAAAATTCGAGAGTTTTAAAAGGATAAATATGAACACGTTGACTGCCATGTGTATATAATATTATGCACAGATTCGTCTGCTGCTGCGGTTCGATTAACAGAGAAGTAAAAAATTCGAGAGTTTTAAGAGGATAAATATTAACACGCTGGCTGTCATGTATATATATATATATATATATATATATATATATATATATATATATACTTATCCAGGGCATCTTGTGACATCCGGTAAAAAGTGCGGCTCTGTGACATCCACACGAAGGAAACACATTAGCCCCAAAACAAAAATATGACTTTGAAAGTCTGAGGAGAGGATTCGATTAAGCTATTAACAATCGAACCATACACGAAATGAAAAAATTAAATTTCCTATCTCTGTGAAGTCCGTCGTATATCTTATATACATTCTTACGTAACGGTGCTTGCATCATCCGCCAAAATATTACGGATTTCGTGACATCCGTGCAGCGTTGCCACTTCACCGACTGTTGCACTACAATCACGGCGATAAATAAGCAGGTGGAAGGGCGGGGGCCGCTGCGGTGGCTAGTGATTAGTGAACTGTGGATTGTTTACTACGGTTCAACGCAGAGGCTGTTTGACATGCAGTAAGGTTTGCCTAAAAAGATATAATCTTTCTCTCGTAACAAACCTAACTGCAGCTCAACACAGGAGGGTGTTTAAACGTAGTAAACTTTGTCTGCAATTTCGCATTTTAACACACTTCCTAATCATTATTAGCATTACGTAAATTATAATATTATATTATACTGGTTTATTAAGTAGTATTATTAGGTAGGTAATGTTTTGAGAGCAGAAATGATTGAAAATAAAATAAGTAGTAGGTACAAAATCAAACTAACATTTTATAAGCACAGGCACTTGAAACGAAAAAAAAATTAAATACCTATCTACGTTTAAAGGTGGCAGACAGCTACATTGTTTCAAAAAAATACTAAAAATAAAGTAACAAGTAAAAAGACATAAAACCATTTAAAGTGGACATAAATGTAGGCCCGGAAAACTATTTATTTATTTTAAGGTGGAACTCGCAGTGTATTAAAGTAGCAATCTTTTGGACCCGTTTTTTTTTCGTTATTTTCCAACCAATTTTGATGATTTTTTTTTCATTGTATTTAGAAAAGTAATAGCAAGAGATTGATGGTTTTACCTTTTTCATATTCTGATTTATTTATTCAAAAATCGTATTTCTAGGCCGAAAATCAAAATTCTAAAACCATCAATCGATCGGTACAACGTCTCTAAACAGTTTTCTTTTTTTAAATCGGCAATAAAGTGAAAAATGACAGTAAAAAATGGGATTTAGTGACATTTTCTTTCATTTTATTCGGCTGGCGTACTCCCCTACGTATGGAACGCGGAGAGGGGCATCGCCGGGGTCGTACGTGACTTGTACCTCCCCTCTCTAGGCAGCGGACATCATAGGCGATGCAGTTTTTATTGCTTTTTAAAAAATATGATAATTTCGTCGTTCCAGAATTAGCTCAGGAAGTGGTTTGTCGGTTTCACAGCGACGGATTTCCGATATTTCGTGTATGCTTTGGTGTTATTATTGTGTTGTTTTGTTGATACGTTCTTTTTGAACATTTTGTTGTTTTGTTTTTGACATTGCCGCTGTTATTTTTGCTGTTAGTGTTTTGTTATCATATTGTTGACTTAACGTTGGCTATAAAAGGTCGCGAAGAGAACTGAAAAGCAGGAGGATTTCTGTTAGGAAAATTTTGCTATTGACTCATGATGATTTTTCAATTTATTATACTTCATTTAAAGTGAATTGGTCCTTAGCTTCGAAAAAAAATTGTCTGCTGCGCATTTTAGTAAGCAGACACCTCTAAGTATGAAAATTGTTAATAATCTAATTAAATTACGAAAAAAAGACCTCTCGAGCTTGCAATAAATTGTAACTGGATGAAACAAATTGTATCTTATGTATTTTGATGCGCTCTGTCCAAAAAAATAAAAAATAAAATGTAGCCCCTGGTCGAAATTTTCTAAATTGGGAAAAACCGGGTTTTCCGGATTTTCTCAAGGAAAATTGCTAATTATCTCGCCAAGTACTACCCCTATGGTAAAAATAAATGCACCAGTCGAAAGAGGAGGCAAAAATAGTTCGGAAATTCATATACCCATATTTTTAAGGCGTATTTCTCGCCGCCAGAGGCGCTTATACCAAAAAGTTGATTTTTTCGTTTTTTTGATCAGAACCATGAACACGAAATTCACGTTGAATTTGTGGCGAAACTATAAGTGTTAGACCATAATATGTGCCTATGAGAGATTTTGGTTTTTTTTTTTGGCTTTCAAACAAAATAGGTCCTGCGGCGAAATCTGCCATAGTTTTTCGGAAATTTGCAAAAAACCGGAAAGGGAAATTTTTTGAAATTCTTTCTCATGCGATTTTGGCGCGGTTTTCCGGGACTATCTAAAAAAAATTTTTTGGTAGAAAGCTTACTTCGCCTTCGGAAAGAACGCAAAAAAATACACAAAAAATATACTGTAAATAATTTTAGGAAATTAATCCTAAGCCTGTGTGTAAGTTCCAACTTGGTGATAAGATAAGTTTGTTTTTTGTTCTCTAAAATCTGGTTTTTCGTGATTTGAAAAAAAGCTTGAAATACGAGAAGATATATATGCTAAACAAAAAATGCGTATTTTCTGGTTACCTTTCGAATGAGGTCGGGTGGCGAAATCTGTAATATTTTGCGAAAAATTTACAAAACATCAATTTTTTGACCTACTGATTATTATTACGTATTTTCGGGCACTCTTGTAGATGGAAACAAAACGAAATTGCGCTAATGTCTGTAAGGTGCCCAAATTACGGAAAAGGTCGACAGTGTGCTTGTTCTTACTCGAAAAAATTGAAAATTTTGGATTTAAGAGAAAACCACTTTTGTTTTATGAGCAATTTCCTAAGACCAAAAAATGAGTATTTTTCGGATATATTTTGAATGTGATAAGTCGCATGCCCAAATCTGCAATAGTATGCAAAAATATGACAAAAAGTTTTTTCTGAATTTTTTTCCCCATTTTTTCTCTCTTTCAGTAAATCGACAAGTCATTGTTATTCAACGAAATTTTCCTCCATTTAAAAGAAGACGGCAGAATATCTGGAAAGCAATGGCCTTTATCTCAACGATAACCTGAACATTGACTTTTGGGATGATTGTCAATAGAAACCATTTTGTATACATTTCTCTGGCAATGTTCGGCACTCAAAGCGCGCAAATGGAATGCAAGATTTCTGTCTCCATAGCCTACTCATTTTTTTTACTTAAACTGTTATCAGAGATAAATTTCCATCGGGAACCGCTACTTTAATTTCCAAATGAACCAAATGTGTTCATTTATTTGTATTCTCTTTACATAACTCTTTTTAGATGAAAGTAGTTAACGACGTGAAAAATAGACTAGGTTTGTGTTCATCAAACCTTTGAAATTAAATCAACTTTGCACCAAGCTTAAAATAATTTTTTAAACCAAATAGAGATTGTTTAAGAAATCAACTGGTTAGGTTAGGTAAAAATTCAACTTTCAATAAATACATTTCAGTTGAAATGTTTGGAAATTTTTTACAAAAACACGCAAAAAGTTAAATGTTATCAAGGGTCTCTGAAAATTGGTATGTAGGCCAAAAATTGCAAAAGAAACAACTTTTTCTAATAACTTTTATCGAAAATGTGTCAAATAAAGCCGATTTTGGATAATTTTTGAAAAAAATGTCAATTTTGACAGATACCGCAAGTCACGTGGTCGACTCTTGCGACGTCATTTTCATCCTCTGACAAGCACAAATCGATGGCAAAGTCAAATTAACATTTTATCCAAAAATAAAAAAAAATCCCTTATGGTGCCTGCTTCAATAGTGACACTGTACGATTTTTGGATCCCGCGGAGCGCGTGTAACGGGACTTTTGTCGGGGGAATTCTAAAACTTAGAATAGACATACAGACTTGTAACTTCGTACACATGTTGAGACGACATCCAATTTAGGTTTGCCCACCTTTCAGACCAAGTTATTGAAAATTGCCAATTTAGGCAACTTTTCCCAAAAACCATGTTTTTTTGGTACTCACACAATGAACAATGTCAGAAAAATAGACAAAATATTTTTGACGAATTTTCTATAACGTAGTGGTATTCTAGACACATTGAGGTACTAAAAAATAAAAAAATTCTAGTCATTGGGTGCATTTTTGGCATTTTTGTGCATTTCAGATTTTCAAAAAAAAATATTTTTTTGGGGAAAAAAATATTTAATTCTTTGATATCTTGGCCAATTATAGTCCGATTTCGGTAAAACTCATACAAACATAAGAATGGACATTCAAGAGTAAGCTCTGTCAGTGGCATTAACAAATTTCAAATAGTTTGCCTGTTACAGGCAACCAATGAAATTAGGTCATTTGCCCCTCCGCCATATGCCCAATTTTGGGATTTTTCTTGCGTCCCTCTGGATATCAATAGTCTCGTCCCTTACATTCAAAACGCATTTTTGTTTTTTCAAATATCTTAATTTTTACCAAAGTTATGAAAACTTTAGTGTTCGAACATTCAAATTTTCGGCCTTCAGCACCCAATTTTTTCTCAAAATACTACATACATTTCAATCGTCTATATCTCGGGAACGGTGCCTCGGATCAAAATTTTTCAAGGGACATGAAAATTACCATTTTTCCTATGCTTTAAAATGGTGTAAACCCCGTTCCAAAATATTGATTCGTTTCCAAGATACGCCTGCGCAAAATTGAAAAGTGAACATAATCCCAAATTTGGGCAATTTCGACCCGGGGCTACATTTTTTTTTTACTTTTTTCGGAAAGACCTCAAAATACATAGGATTCACTTTAATTCATAATGTTACAGTTTTTTGCAAGCTTAAGTCCGTAATTTAATTCGACTATAAATATCTGTAGCAACTCAGATTCATGTTTTTTTGGAATGGCTAAAATTATGTCATCAACATACAGTTTTAAGAAAGGTACCTACTAGTGGAGCGAAATCGGGCTAAAAAGTCGCTCCGTTCTCAAAAAAAAAATTTTGTGGGTAGATCAGACTAGATCAGACCCCATAGGTGTTGTTAAGTACATCACTCTGCATACGAAATGGCGATTTAAGACATTTTTTTGTGGTCGAGACCTTTTTTATTTCGAAAAAACTGTGGAAATTGCCAATTTACGAAAATTGTGTTTTTTACGTTTCCACCGTCGTATCTTTGAGAGTAGTGGAGCTATCGACTCGATTTTTTTTAAATTGAAGCTAACATATGAGCGCTTACAATGAATGCCATAGTTATTGTCCAATATTGTTTATTAACCACTTTAAATAGCAACAAAATTGCAAGGTTATAAAAAGTGTAATGAAATTTTCACTAAGCGAGAAACTTTTTTATTTGCGGAAATTTTTATATACATGCTGCAAGGGAAATGTGCCCAAAACATAAAAGAAGTTTTTGGTAAAAAAAATTACCTATAGCGCCTATAGTTTTTGAACTGTGAATTTTTTTGTGGCGCACGCTACTCACGTGGAACGCAAAATTAATCCCTTGCGTGAGAATATCCACGCGTGGCAGGCATGTCTCAACAACTAATTCGTAGTTTACACGCGCAAGTGAAACTATCACAAGTATAAATATCTTAGAGTACTTCCTAATAGTTTGCCAATGTAAACCCTCTCAGGGAGAACTCACTGCCATTGTAAACGATCTCTAAAAGACAAAGAGTAGGTAAGTCTCTGGGAGCGTTTACATAAACTATTTGGAAGTACTCTCAGATATACGACTTGTGGTAGTTTTACCTCTCCGTGTGGACTATTCTATAACAGATCGCTGGTAAAATTAATTATTAATTTTAGACCAAATAATGTGGGTTCAAGCAGACCAATAAAATAAAATAAGAAATAAAATAACCAAATAGTTGATTTTTGGCAATTTTTGAGCAGTAATTACAGTTGCCAGATGAACAAACAACCACCTGCTTATTTTATGTATCTGTTTAAAGTCACCATTTATTTAATGAACTGCAAAATAAAAAAAAATTATATTGATTTTTTATAATAATATTAAATTTGCACTTTTTTGCATTACACTTTTTGTCGGAACAAAAAGGCTTAAGCTTTGGCGTACAATGTTTGGTATGGATTCTTGAGATGAAAATATGCGAATTCAATTGTCATTTACTGAAGTCTATATCCATAAGATAAAGGATCTTCAAGTTGCAACTTCGCAACGTTACTTGAATACCATCTTTTTAACTGTACGTGCACCTGCAATTGCCAATAATGAGACAATCCAATATATAATTTCAAACTTGTAATACCTCAAAAAATGTTGATTATATAATATATAATTTCAAACTTGTAATACCTCAAAAAATTTTAGTAGGGGAAAATTCGTAAGAATTTTTGTACAATTTTGTTTATGGAAATGAAATGTTTATTTATTTTATAGATTTTAGATTTTAACGTGCATAGTAGTAGATAGGTGCATACGTTTCGTGACTTTTTAAAATCACGCAAAAACAAAGAGCTGTAAACATAAAAATGTGGCCATAGTCACTAAACGCAATGGCCACCAAATCTAATAAACCTTCTTCGATCTTCCCCCTACTGATTGTGCTTTTTATCAACATTTTTTGAGGTATTACTAGTTTGAAATTATATATTGGATTGTTTAATTATTGGCAGTTGCAGGTGCCCGTAGCAGTTAAAAATATTCAAGTAATGTTGCGAAGTCACAACTTGAAGATCCTGGATCTTATGGATGGACTTCAGTAAACGACAACTGGCTTCCCATATATTTTCTTCCCAAGAATCCATACCACCATTGAGTAAAGGAATAATTTTATTCCTTTACTCAATGATACCACACATTGTACGCCAAAGTTTAAGCGTTTTTGTTTCGACAAAAACTGTAATACGAAAAATTCCAACTTTCCAAGCGTACCTATATACATAGTTGTTATATGTTTATGTAATTTATTGTTGTGTCATACATTACACTATAGTCAGCATTGTATATATTTTTAGCTCTGAAGAAGACGAAAAATATACGTCGAAACGTCGGCACTTTCTAAAAAAAAAACAGATATTGTTGTTTTTGTCCTCAACCTGATATTTTGCCCATCAACTCAAATAGTGAGGACGCTACATTTCCACTATTATTATCATTATTATTCATTATGCATTATTTTTCGTTTGAAGTGCACTTATAATTTTTTTCATTGCTTATTCTATTTTCGATCCTGCGCTTAAAATACTACCTGTTATTTTTGAAGATATGCAACATGGATTCATTTTTTCTGAATTTTCACGACTTGATTTAACCTATTTTTAGTTATTCTGTGCCTATATATAAATTAAATAACAGACCGCGGACGGCCTCGTTCGGTCGCTGTTTCGGGACGCTCGCCGCTGGGTCGGCTGGGCTCGCCCACCATAATAATAATTAAAGGCCGAACATATGCGTAACCTACGTTTATATCTTCGCGCAGCTCGGGCGCGTTAGCTCTTGTCGCAGACGTATGGCTTGCCTAGATTCGACCGCTCGGGCCGCTACGGGCTTGCCCACCGGCATCGGCTGGAGAAGAATGCATAATTAGGCTAATAATAAATAATTTTATTTACATGGGTATGATCTTGCGCCAAAGATACTTAAGAATTATTGATAAAAGGCATTTTTAATATATGGTCTCCTTGGTATTACTTATTTCCAAAAGTCCTCTAGATATAGCTTAATTTGAACTAAGAAAATATTACTTATTTTATAGAGACTTAGGTACCATTACAATATATATTTTTCATCGAAATTACAACCTGAAATAGGCTCCAATGGTTTCTTCGGAGATAAATTTTCTAAAGGTATTTTCTACTAAAAGAATTAGACGTTAGGTATGTTGTTTTCCCAATTTTTCTAAAAATTTTAGCTTCAGTTTTCGTAAAACTTTTTTCTCTAATGATTTTTTCATTAATATATTCTGAGTAAACTAAGAGAAAATAGGACTAGATTTATTGTTGTCATTTTTCTTAAAAAAAAACTAGCGGCCCTTCTCGGCTTCCCACGGGCAAACATTTGTAAACTTTTTACATTATTACATTATTGGAGTTTTCGTAGGGATGCCTAATTTAACTCGATTAACAATATAGCCTATGTTACTCAGTGGTAATGTAGCATTCTATTAGTGAAAGAATTTTTAATATCGGTCTAGTAGTTATTGAGTTTATTCATTACAAACAAAAATACAAATATTTTCTCTTTATAGTATTAGTACAGATAAAACAATTTTTGTGTGTTCTATTCGATTGGGCAATACAAATTTTGTATTTCACAAATTCCTTTAAACAGAGGTAAACTGAAAGCTACAGAATACTAATACTCTGATTCAAAGCCAGTTATATTGAGTTTTTAAAATTTATAAATTATTCATATTGATTTACCTCCGAAAAAGGCCGTTGCTGATGCAACACAAAAGAGCAAAAGCACTATTAGAAATATCTACTAAAAACTTTTATCATATATCATAACCAGTAACCAGAATTTAAAGTTGGAGTGGAGGCTAATTATTTTAAAAAATCGTTCGGTAATATTTACGGCAAAACTATTGTTTTAAAATTAATTTTATTTAGAAATAAATACTACGCGGCAGATCTTTGGGGGGGGGGCTAAAGCCCCAAGCCCCCCCCCCCCCCTGGTCCACTGATCATAACGCACAAAAATCACCAGTCACCTTCATGACCGCACTGCCCGAGTTTATTGCCTAAGCCGCGTGCCGTTCTTTAGAACATCAGAAGCGATAGGAAAATAACGCGATGCGACCGCTATTCTTGCGGTGTTGTCAAATTTCGGATGCCACTTAATCTAACGTGTAAGAACTAATATACACCAGAAACGTTCTGGATGTCACGAGTCGATGGAGTAAAATTATCCAGAGTATATTTAATATACAAAACCGCGCAACTCGCGCGCCACCTGGTAGATATACACCGGAACTAAAAATATACAAAATTTTTACAACAACGCATTTTTGACATCCGGCCAGAATTCGTAGGGTACGATTCTACAAACATTATAACACGATTAGCATTGGAAAACGTCGTGGCATCCGATTTTGGATCTCACAGCGTCGATGGATGTCACAGCTCCGGTGACATTTTTACGTTTTGATGTCACAAGGTATGGTGGTCGAATCTATATATATATACATATATATTATGCACAGATTGGTCTGGTGCTGCGGTTCGATCAACAGCGAAGTAAAAAATTCGAGAGTTTTAAGAGGATAACTATTAACACGCCTTGTGTATATTATGCACAGGTCTGGTTCTGCGGTTTGATCAGGTAAAAAATTCGAGAGTCTTCAGAGGATAGTGGTTGTCGAATGGAGGCATTGTCTGAGAAGCATGATTATGAGCTAAATAAAAAGTTTAAATTATGAAAATATTTGTTAATAGTAGTTAAAATAGTCCTCAAGTTGTGTGAATTTCAGATGATAGAACTTGTCAGGAAAAAATCAATACTACGGCAGAGCGCCCATAATCGACCGCCGTAGGGCTCCGCATCATAAACCCTCTAAAGGGGCCATTTACCGCAAAGGATTGCTTCAAGAATTTTGTCTGAAGTTTTAAACGTGGGCATATGTCGCGTATTTAGTTTTTCAACATAGATGATTTTAATTTGGTTTGTAGTACCATGATTGTTTAAATCTAAAAAATAACTTATTATTTGTTACATGAGTAGTACCATGATGGTTTAAATCTAAAAAATAACTTGTTTATTATTAATGAGTAGCACCGTGATTAAATCGAAAAAATAACTTTATATAGCTAACGCCCTCTGGGTGCCAGTGTCTGCTTTACTAGTCGAGAAATTTTAACCGTTACTAATGGCGGGGTGGATTTCTATTGAAACAGCTTGGAGACTATTCGAGCGCCGGTATTTTGTATTCTTTTTCTTCCTCGGTCCGCCAGATGGGTCTATTGTGCAACTTCCCGACACGAGCTTGTTTGAAATAGATAAGTTGTTGTCCTGGACCTCTCAACGGTCGAGCTGGGGTTCAAAAGGTACAGCACTATTAGATATTAGTCAGTTATCAAGGAACCCCAATCAGCTCCCCGCCCCCTCTCCAACACAATTCCGTACGATCTGTACAGTTCCGGAAGGAATGGTCTGTCGGTTGGGGAACCGCCACCCTTTTTTGGGTGGCGGTGGTGATTAATAAAACCTCGAACCCCCCGCGCGAGGCTCGGCAATAATGTATCTGCTAGATCCAGCTCTATGTTAAAAATGTTCGATCTAATGAAGTAAACATTTTTGCAGTCCTATTGGCCTATAAGTATATCCTGACTCGAAATATAACAGTCACATTCAAACAGGACTATGCAATAACTTTTTTCAAGTATATCAGGTATATCATCCGGTATATTGTCCGGCTGCGGCACGTGCCAAGCAGAGGATATTACCTAGACCCATAGACCTTACTCTCCCTTCAAGATTTATGACTTGGCAATTATAGCTTCTTCGGTACAATAAGATACGTGATAAATATTCTTGGCGATAAAAACCTTAACACGTTGAGTGTCGAACTTGCCCAACGCGCCATGTGCATATTCAGGCAGCGCTTTATGCCAGGCTGCGTAATGTGCATATGTACCGTGCAGGAATCTGTTGGTGCGGCATGGAACTAACACCATCTTACTTGGTGATATCTTACTATTTTGATTTTTGTTAGATATTAGCTGTGGTAATGTAAATAACTAAATACAGGGAAATAAATGAACTGCGGTGGTGGTTAAAAAAGCACGAACCACCCCGCGCGAGGCTCGGCAATAATGTATCTGCTAGATCCAGCTCTATGTTAAAAATGTTCGATCTTATTATTTTGTCAGTTTAGAAATCCTACTCTCCATTCAATATTAAAAACTTGATTTTCAAACAAATTATAAAAGGAGCGTGCACGCTTAGATTCCCTGACTTAGAATAAAATTTAAAAGATTTGTTATACAATTTCGAATCTGACGCTGAACTTAATCTACTTGAAGTATTTTTTCAAAATATGAAGATATTCAAATTCTAAACACATTTGCAAGTGATCATCACATGTTTGAATACACAATGTATTATTTCAAATGTTGGATCTAATATAATAAAGTAAAAATTTTGACAGTTTACCTAATAGCACAGAATAAATAGCTTTGCAACAGAAGCCTCCTTACGGACATGTATCAAAAATAAGCGAGTCTCCATTTCAATTTACAGAAAGACAAACAGTATATTAATCATAAATTTGGTTCTAATACAATCTCTTTGCTATGTAGATTAACGTAAAATCGAATAAAATGCAAATTATTCATGACTTTAGAAGACATTTCGCTAAAAAGCGAGTCTCCTTTTGAATTGTCTGTATTACTCGTTAGTCTGTGCTAATAGGACCTCCCAACTCGATAATCCAGCTATAAAAGTCGCATTCAGGATTATGCTTTTTCAATATCCAGGTATATCATCGCGGCACGTGCCGCAGAGGGTATTAGACCTATAGACCTGTAATTATTATTCTCACTTCAAGATTTATGACTTAGCAATTATAGCTTCTTCGGTACAATAAGGTATAATAACGTATTCGAAGTTCTCAGATTGTAGCACCGTGTATGTTTAACATTAATAGGAAACTTAGCATAATAAAATACAGTAAAAATTTTTAATAATTTATTAATGAAAAATATTCTTATTCTAATTTTGTCTCATATACAAGAGGATTGAAGCAAACTTTAATTTTAGAATCTATGCAATTTGAGTTCGATGTTGTCGATATTTATAATCGAATTTAAATAATTACAACCCATTAAGTCTCACACATCACAAGTTTTACACAATTTGTATGCAAAACCTTGTATGAATGTATGCAAAACCTTGAAAGTCGCAAAAATTGGACGCAACTCGCAAGCAACGCAAGATGTATGCAAATCCTTGAGACGCAAAAATTGGACTCGCAAGCTGTATATATAGTACGCAATTAAAAGACATTTGACCTGCCTTGAAAGCTAATGGACATTTTTTCGACTTTTAAGTATTAACTACTATAGTTACTTTTCGAAAGAGAGAGTACCTGCGAGCTGTTTCAACAAACTGAGCGGTATAATACATGTAAAAAATTATAAGTTAAAGTTTAAGCTTAGGAATCATTCATAATATAGCAATTTTCCGATTATGAATTCATACTTGCAAAAACATCTTAGTTTGAGGGAAGAGTCGCGTATAAACATAATAAGTACCACATACCCACCAAATATTTCACCAAAATTGTCATATTTTCTCACCTGTTGTGTGGAGAAATAAACAAAATATCATAGCCTCAAGGGAGCCGAAGACCGTGTGTAATTTCTGAAACTAAGTATCCAGTTGTGCCATCAAAGTTTTCCTCTTAAAATAAGCTACGGTTTTGCTAAATTTGTTTTTCATATTGTGCCGATTTGCAGCATCAATTAGCTGTCTACTGACACACCTTTAGGTTTTAGGACGCAAAATCGCGGTACTAAAAAATCATCCTGTATATAAAAGTTGATCGGTTAAAGTTACAAAAACAGATTCTAAAAAGAATAATATGAATGTTACACATCCAGATCCTGACGTTTCACTATGCATTAGTTATCATATTTACCACGAATTGCTCTTTCCCGTATACAGATTTCTGTTAATAGTTCCCAAATCATACTTATGTTTTTCTCTAGAAAGATTTTTTCATTTTCTCTCAGAATCAAGAACCACATTCAGATAGAAGATGGCATTCATTAACAGATAGTACAGACTATTGTTATTCAGTTCGGATAGTTTCTACTTGTGTGCCATTCGACGAGCCCAGTGTATAATAATCCAATATACTTTTTTAAGTACAGGACCAACCGCCGGAGCGGCCTCCCGCGGTGCCCGGGTTTAAACAAAAATTGTAACGAGTTTCTATAGTCTACTTAATAATAATAATAAACGACTTACTAGATTAGGGGGTGAGATTTAGCATGATGCTACTCTTACGTCTAACCCCAATACATGATAATATTAAATTAACTTAAGCAGGTATAAAACTATGAAACATTCTTATTAATTAAGTAAAGGTAAATTCGTTATAAATTCAATGTGTCTGCATACATAATGATGTAGTGAGAACCACCACATCCAGATTAAGCTATATAAATCGGAAATGAAGTGAAGTGAACTAAGAGGTTTGCGCTTTCAAAATATATCTTTTAAGTTTTTGTTTGAACATGAATGTGGATCCGCTTATTTTTATTTCATTATTTAGACTGTTGTAGAGAACAACTGAATTATATGTGTCTCTCTTTTAAACATATTATGGAAATTTTGTAAATAATACTTGAAAATCTTTATTTTTTTCATCCTAGCCGTTCGTAAAATCCGGCAAAATTCTAACTATACAGAAGTATTTGTAACCCGCAATAAAACAGGTAAAATGTGAGACCCATCGTAAAATACCTAGAATATATGTTTTATGGTAGAATTAAAAAGGTGTATTTTCGTGAGATTGACCCACTTGTTAAGCACGGTAATTTTCCGTCGCTTTCCAAAGCACCACATGTTTTAAAATCATATTTCTTGTCACACGCTGGCGGTACCCTGTATATTACAACTCTTTGAAGTAGGTGAAAGCGGCATTTGTTAATCTAGAACGATCTAATTGCTATTGTATTATTTTTGGACAAAATCTATGATACCGACGGCTTTACACTATTAGGTAAAAAGGGGGTACCGCTTCAGACGTATTGCCCCCCATAAAAAATGCCAGTTAACAAAAGTAGACATATTATTGTCCGTTTTAGAAAGTCTGTTTAAATATTAAATCATTTAGAATATACTCCAGGCAATTTGTAGATATACAGGAAATGTATCCTTTTTGCCTTAACTCGAGGTGCTTTGGTATAAACCTCAATAACTCTATGCAAAAAACATGTATAATATTTAGTTGCTACATATACAATCTACATTTCGTACTCTAACTCGAGGTAATTATAAGACATATTTTTATTAAGATAGAAATGAACCCTAAAGAAAAATTTAGAACAAAATTCTTAAAATATAAACTTACCTCAGATGCTTTTAACTGAAAAAATCTTTGCTGTGTAAGACCAGAAGTTGTAACAAACAAAATAGTTTAATACTGAATACAAATTTATACTTATAGTATGCAATAGAAGTGTGCATAAAATATATGCACATGGCGCCTGATTAAATCGTTTCAAATTTCAAATACACCTTGTAAACAGGTAAAGTACAGCCCTGTCGTCAATACCGTTGACGACCTTCAACGATTGCGCCAAGTCAGAGTGGACTGTTAGCGTGCGCTGTATAGACGTGTGTTTGACGTTTACACGTGACAGTAAAATCGTCGTATTGTTGTCAGTAAAATCGTCTTATTGTTGTTTCTATCGACAGTTATTAGTTACTAATAACTTATTAGCCAAGAAAAGAAAATGATAATTTTAGAAGCACTAATGGAAGAATGTTTGAAGGACTGTGACATGAGTGATGAAAAGCCGTTTGCCGCCGACTCTGATGGCGATCCGGAATATGTGCAAGAAAGTGAAAGTAGTGGTTCAGAGTCAGGGCAACAAGTACCAAGAAGGAAACAGAACGTTGATATTAGGCAATCCGTTCCTTTAACTTCAAATACAGTAAGTAGCAGTAGCTCAGATTCAAGTTCTCTCTCCGATACCGAGGATATTGATGATATACCGAACGTAGCCAGCTGGGGACCCATTGAAAGAAAATTTAAAGATTTTGCATTTGATGTACCTGTCGATATACCTGTAGATCTTAAAAAGGAACTTAGAGGTCTTAACGAATTGGATTGTTTCTTAAAAATTGCGACTAAAGAACTAATATCTATGCCGAGCAGAAGATTGTCGAGAAAATTGTTGATAACAGTATAGGAAGAAAATCAAGACTCAATAACTGGATACCTACGAATGCAGCTGAAATGAAAATGTTTCTGGGAATAATTATTTGGATGGGACTACTTTGAAAGATTACTGGAGTCGATCTGCTCTTTATGCAAATCAAATTTTGAAACTGATACCAAGAAATCGTTTTGAAATACTATTCCAAATGTGGCATTTTTCAAACAACGAAGAATGTCCTCCTGCAGACAGACTTCATAAAATACAACCACTCATCGACGTTATAAATAAAAACATTAAAGTTTGTATGGTTCCTGCAGAAAATGTTTGTATTGATGAAAGCATGGTACCGTTCCGTGATCGAATATCTTTCAAACAATATGTGAAAGGAAAGAGGCACAAGTTTAACTTTAAAGTTTTTAAATTGTGCATAAAAGGTGGTTACACATATCATCTAAAAGTTTATTTTGGATTTGAGAAAACAGATGGCATGCCAGTAGCTAATAATGGTGATGAATTAACAGAAGTTCCCGCCAGATAAGGTATCCCAATGAAGGCAACAGCTATTTGTGCCTATAATTCTGCAAAACCATACATAGATGTGGCTGACCAAATGTCTTCATATTCTACTTCATTGCATAGGTCGGTAAAATGGTTTCGTAAGATAGCCGTAGAGATATTGACAGAAATATCGCTGGTAAATGCTTGGCATTTGTACAAAGTTGTTAATAATTCATCTATGCAGATAACAACTTTTAGAGAAAAACTTTGCATGCTATTATTGGAGAGTTATAAACAACCGATCCCAGAAGAAAACAATACAGATCATAAAATGCAGACATCAGAAAATAGACACCGATGTAAGTTTTGTTATAAAAAGCACACAAAAGACCATGACAGAAAATACGCTATAGCTCACAGTAAGCAAGTTCTCTACGTATGTCCAGCTTGTCCGGGAAGTCCAGCGATTTGTGTGGAATGTTTTTTTACTGTTCACAAGTCAAAATTAAAATAATCTTTTTGTTTGTATACAGTAGGTATATTTCTGTGTCAATCTATGTAGAAAAACATTTTTTGTTACCAGAAAAAACATTTTTTGTTGCCAACATTTTTTACTTTTGCCTAAAACTTATCGACAGAAAATATAACTTGAAAGGGGAATATTGTAGTACATTTATTTTCCTGTATTTAGTTATTTACAAGAATAAATACCTTATGGACTGAAATTAAAAGTTGAAAATTTGTAACAAAAACGTAAATGGTAAGATATCACGAGACCAACTAAGATGGTGTTAATCACATGTCAACGGATTCCCCATAAGAAATGCACGGTATGTATGCACATTACGCGGCCTGACATAAAGCGCTGTGAATATACAAATGGCGTGCAAGTTGTCTGTGCATATACATATGCACATGACAGTCAACATGTTAAAAAATAGATGGTTTTGTATGAATTGAGAGTATTTTTTATAAGTATGTTGTTTGTTACAACTTCTGGTCTTACACAGCAAAGATTTTTTCAGTTAAAAGCATCTGAGGTTAGTTTATATTTTAGGAATTTTGTTCTAAATTTTTCTTTAGGGTTCATTTCTATCTTAATAAAAATATGTCTTATAATTACCTCGAGTTAGAGTACGAAATGCTGCATATGTAGCAAATATACATGTTTTTTGCATAGAGTTATTGAGGTTTATACCTAAGCACCTCGAGTTAAGGGAAAAAGGATACATGTATATCTACAAATTGCCTGTATATTCTAAATGATTTAATATTTAAACAGCTCGCTTTGGGGATGTTTGGACTTTCTAAAACGGACAATATACTTTTGTGACATGCTTTATGGTGGGCAATACGTCTGAAGGGGTACCCTTCACCTGATAGTGTAAAGCCGTCATAAATTTTGTCCAAAAAATAATACAATAGCAATTGGATCGTTCTAGATTAACGTCGCTTTCACCTGCTTCAAAAAGTTGTACCGCCAGCGTGTATGAAACATGTGGTGCTTTGGGAAACGAATAAGTTAAATACACCATAAAACATAGATTCTAGGCATGACAGGTCTCACATTTTACCTGCGTATACTGTATGGTTAGTATTTTGCCTTACAAACGCCTAGGACGAAAAAATATTTTACTGTTATTTACAAATTTCCAAGACAAGTAGACTATAGAAACTCGTTTCAATTTTTGTTTAACGTTTGTTTAAGTTTTGAAACGTCAGGATCTGGATGTGTAACATTCATATTATTGTTTTTAGAATCTGTTTTTGTAACTTTAACCGATCAACTTTTATATACTGGATGATTTTTTAGTACCGCGATTTTGCGTCCTAAAACGTAAAGATGTGTCAGTAGACAGCTAAGTGATGCTGCAAATCGGCACAATATAAAAAACAAATTTAGCAAAACCGTATAGCTTATTTTAAGAGGAAAACTTTGATGACACAACTGGATACTTAGTTTCAGAAATTACACAGGGTCTTCGGCTCCCTTGAAGCTATGATGTTTTGTTTATTTCTCCACACAATAGGTGAGAAAATATAACAATTTTGGTGAACTATTTGGTGGGTATGTGATACTTATTATGTTTATACGCGCCTCTTCCCTCAAACTAAGATGTTTTTGCAAGTATGAATTCATAATCGGAAAATTGCTATATTATGAATGATTCCTAAGCTTAAACTTTAACTTATAATTTTTTACATGTATTATACCGCTCAGTTTGTTGAAACAGCTCGCAGGTAATCTCTCTTTCGAAAAGTAACTATAGTAGTTAACACTTAAAAGTCGAAAAAATGTCCATTAGCTTTCAAGGTAGGTCAAATGTCTTTTAATTGCGAGTCCAATTTTTGCGTCTTTCAAGGATTTGCATACATCTTGCGTTGCTTGCGAGTTGCCTCCAATTTTTGCGACTTTCAAGGTTTTGCATACATTCATACAAGGTTTTGCATACAAATTGTGTGAAACTTAATAGGTTGTAATTATTTAAATTCGATTATAAATATCGACAACATCGAACTCAAATTGCATAGATTCTAAAATTAAAGTTTGCTTCAATCCTCTTGTATATGAGACAAAATTAGAATAAAAATATTATTCATTAATAAATAATTAAAAATTTTACTGTATTTTATTATGCTAAGTTTCCTATTAATGTTCTTTAAACATACTTCAATGTTTAGAACATACCCGGTGCTACAATCTGAGAACTTCGAATACGTTATTAAGGTTTTTGGACTTTATATCGCCAAGAATATTTATTACAACCTAGGCGCCTTATTGTACCGAAGAAGCTATAATTGCTAAGTCATATATCTTGAAGTGAGAATAATAATTACAGGTCTATGGGTCAAATACCCTCTGCGGCACGTGCCGCGATGATATACCTGGATATTGAAAAAGCATAATCCTGAATCCGACTTTTATAGCTCGATTATCGAGTTGGGAGGTGGACATACTTAGAGTCTTATTGGGTAAACTGTCAAAATTGTTACTTTATTATATTAGATCGAACATTTGAAATAATACATTGTGTATTCAAACATGTGATGATCACTTGCAAATGTGTTTAGAATTTGACTATCTTCATATTTTGAAAAAATACTTCAAGTAGATTAAGTTCAGCGTCAGATTCGAAATTGTATAACAAATCTTTTAAATTTTATTCTAAGTCAGGGAATCTAAGCGTGCACGCTTCTTTTATAATTTGTTTGAAAATCACCAAGTTTTTAATATTGAATGGAGAGTAGGATTTCTAAACTGCCAAAATAATAAGATCGAACATTTTTAACATAGAGCTGGATCTAGCAGATACATTATTGTCGAGCCTCGCGCGGGGTGGTTCGTGCTTTTTTAACCACCACCGCAGTTCATTTATTTCCCTGTATTTAGTTATTTACATTACCACAGCTAATATCTAACAAAAATCAAAATAGTAAGATATCACCAACTAAGATGGTGTTAATCCCACGCCGCACCAACAGATTCCTGCACGGTACATATGCACATTACGCAGCCTGACATAAAGCGCTGCCTGAATATGCACATGGCGCGTTGGGCAAGTTCGACACTCAACGTGTTAAGGTTTTTATCGCCAAGAATATTTATTACGCACCTTATTGTACCGAAGAAGCTATAATTGCCAAGTCATAAATCTTGAAGGGAGAGTAAGGTCTATGGGTCTAGGTAATATCCTCTGCTTGACACGTGCCGCAGCCGGACAATATACCGGATGATATACCTAGATACTGAAAAAAGTTATTGCATAATCCTGTTTGAATGTGACTGTATATTTCGAGTCAGGATATACTTAGAGTCCAATAGGACTGCAAAAATGTTTACTTCATTAGATCGAACATTTTTAACATAGAGCTGGATCTAGCAGATACATTATTGCCGAGCCTCGCGCGGGGGGTTCGAGCTTTTATTAACCACCACCGCCACCCAAAAAAGGGTGGCGGTTCCCCAACCGACAGACCATTCCTTCCGGAACCGTACAGATCGGACGGAATTGTGTCGAAGAGGGGGCGGGGAGCTGATTGGGGTTCCTTGATAACTGACTAATATCTAATAGTGCTGTACCTTTTGAACCCCAGCTCGACCGTTGAGAGGTCCAGGACAAGAACTTATCTATTTCAAACAAGCTCGTGTCGGGAAGTTGCACAATAGACCCATCTGGCGGACCGAGGAAGACAAAAGAATACAAAATACCGGCGCT
Source organism: Pseudeuparius sepicola (assembly GCA_963920635.1). Classification (NCBI taxonomy): domain Eukaryota; kingdom Metazoa; phylum Arthropoda; class Insecta; order Coleoptera; family Anthribidae; genus Pseudeuparius; species Pseudeuparius sepicola. The sequence goes on from OY987305.1 coordinate 30,672,184, forward strand.
CGAATAGTCTCCAAGCTGTTTCAATAGAAATCCACCCCGCCATTAGTAACGGTTAAAATTTCTCGACTAGTAAAGCAGACGCTGGCACCCAGAGGGCGTTAGCTATATAAAGATATTTTTTAGATTTAATCACGGTGCTACTCATTAATAATAAACAAGTTATTTTTTAGATTTAAACCATCATGGTACTACTCATGTAACAAATAATAAGTTATTTTTTAGATTTAAACAATCATGGTACTACAGACCAAATTAAAATCACCTATGTAGAAAACTAAATACGCGACATATTCCCACGTTTAAAACTTCAGACAAAATTCTTGAAGCAATCCTTTGCGGTAAATGGCCCCTTTAGAGGGTTTATGATGCGGAGCCCTACCGCGGCCGATTATGGGCGCTCTGCCGTAGTATTGATTTTTTCCTGACAAGTTCTATCATCTGAAATTCACACAACTTGAGGACTATTTTAACTACTATTAACAAATATTTTCATAATTTAAACTTTTTATTTAGCTCATAATCATGCTTCTCAGACAATGCCTCCATCGCCGCAGTCTGAAAGCCATTATTGAGTAGTAAAAAACACATAATTTTCACACAAATTTTTTTCATGCAAATTCGACAACCACTATCCTCTTAAGACTCTCGAATTTTTTACCTGATCGAACCGCAGAACCAGACCTGTGCATAATATATATATATACACATGACAGCCAGCGTGGTAATATTTATCCTCTTAAAACTCTCGAATTTTTTACTTCTCTGTTAATCGAACCGCAGCAGCAGACGAATCTGTGCATAATATTATATACACATGGCAGTCAACGTGTTCATATTTATCCTCCTAAAACTCTCGAATTTTTTACTTCTCTGTTGATCGACCCGCAGCACCAGACCAATCTGTGCATAATATATATATATATACACATGGCAGTCAACGTGTTGATATTTATCCTCTTAAAACTCTTGAATTTTTTACTTCTCTGTCGATCGAACCGCAGCACCAGACCAATCTGTGCATAATATATATACACATGGCAGTCAACGTGTTAATATTTATCCTCTTAAAACTCGAATTTTTTACTTCTCTATTGATCGAACCTCTCACCCCGCAGCACCAGACCAATCTGTGCATAATATATATACACATGGCAGTCAACGTGTTAATATTTATCCTCTTAAAACTCTCGAATTTTTTACTTCTCTATTGATCGAACCTCTCACCCCGCAGCACCAGACCAATCTGTGCATAATATATATACACATGACAGTCAACGTGTTAATATTTATCCTCTTAAAACTCTCGAATTTTTTACTTCTCTGTTGGTCGAACCTCTCACCGCTCAGCATCAAACCAATCGATATACCCCTCAAATCCGAAGTAAAAAACACAGACAATATTTTGGAAAAACGCATATTCGAGAAATTTGGAGGACCGACTTGAGCAATTGCCCAATTGGATATTATGTAGAATATTTTCTCACTGGATAATTCGCTAGTCAATTTTTTATGTTTTGCTGTTTAAATTGTCAGAATATTTGTGTCCGGACATAATTGAAGCAAAATTGCCTAACAACCGGCATTGGATTGACACAAGTTTATTCAATCACACCCTCTTAGAGAAATAAAAAACACAAACAAATAATATTTTTTATTTTTACAATTTTACATTTCTAAACTTTTTAGTTAGTTCATACATAATAATCAAGCGTCTCAGCTCTTCGAGTGCCTCCATATATCGCCGCAGTCTCTCGCTCATGCTTCAGAAAATATAATATTTGTAGTCTTGCCGACGGGCCCCAAGCTTGTTAAAAAATACCTTTTGTCGTCACCATTCAATTCGTCAATTCGCTCTTGAGTTAATTGCTCCGTAAAACGCTAAGGCAGGATAGTCTTGAAGTCGGCAAATTCCGCCATTACCTTTTCCCCAAACTTGGTATTTATTCTCTTAAAACACTGGATCTCAAATTTTTTATTTACTTCCAAATCTCGAACATTCACCAGTTTTTTCACCAGCAAATTGTTTAAACTATTTAAGAAGAACATGTAAATGATCTGCGTGTCTGATGAGATCTTAGTTGAACCTCTCCTATTTAGCTGTTTTAATAGGAGTGGGCAGAGAGTGGGGAGACGGGCAAAACCTAGGAGAGTACCAGACCAGACAGGTTTCGACAAGTTTGGTCTGGTGCTCTCTTAGTATCTCTACTGAAGGCTCCGGCTTATACAGGGTGATTCACATTTAAGGGGCCCAACTGTAACAGGTGATAGATCTCCAAAAAATAACCGCACTTTTTCCTATAAACTATATATTTTTAAGGCTTTATAAAAAAAGTTACGGGTGTTAAAGTTGTACAAAAAATTACGATTTTTCTATGTATCTCCTAAAATAGTAGAGCTACCTAAACCAAATTTGTCAGGGTTTATCAAGGGGTGAGGTGTAATATTACTGCACAATATGAGCTTAATCGAGCATACAATGGCGCACATAGGGGGATTTATTTATACTAGTTTGGCTCGAAAAATATGAACTCCCTGTATAATCGAAGAAACAAAGGCTGTTTTTGATGCAAAAATTTATTGTGAACAAGAAATAGCTCTTGGCATTTTTTCGTAACGTCACCGTTTTACGGCAAATTATGATTTTTATGTTTCGTGTTTTTAATAAAAGCGCTTAAAAATCAGAAGCAATTTTTGTAAATGAAATTATTTTATACGAAAATAACTAGACCAACAAAATTTTTAAATAAACTGTTCGAAATGTCTTCCTTCTGCGTCAATGCAAGCTTGACATCTTCTTAACAAATTATTAACTGCAGCCCTAATGACAGCTCTGTTTGCTTTCAATGTTTCACAGTTTCTTTCAATTTTTTCCCTTAATTCTTCTTGTGTCGATTTGGATAGAGTACACCCTTTCTTTTAAACATCCCCATACATAAAAATCCGCGGAATTCGTCCAATCCATTTTTTGCGGATAGTTATTATTTAGCCACTCCCTTATTTGCCTACCGTAATGTGGAGGTGCACCGTCCATCTGTACCCACATTTGATGTAACATATTTAAGGGTACTTCATCTAACAAATAATGAAATTCAGTCTGTAGGAACTGTAGGAAATCGTTTGCGGTCAAGATATTTGGAAAATAGTGGGGCCCACAGATGACATCTCCAATGACTCCAATCCATACATTAACACTAAATTCGGTTTGGAATCTAACAGGGCGAATGTGTTTAGGATTCTCGTGGGCCCAAATGGATAAATTGTGAAAATTCACAACACCGCGGCGAGTAAATTTCGCTTCATCCGTCCAAAGAATGTTCATAATGAAGTTGGGATCACGATCATTGGCTTCTAACAGCCATCTGCAAAAAACTACCCTGTTTTCTGGGTCACCCGGTCGAAGATTTTGCATAGGCATCATATGGAATGCCTTTTGATGGTCTTTTCTTAAAGTTCTAAAAATTTTACTTTGGGATTCGCGCAGGATTAATGCTGCGCGACGAGTACTTAGCTTACCATCATTGACTTGAAATAGTTGTAAAATTCTGTCTCGTTCATTAGGTCCAAGCGCCTCCCTTTCAATCCGCTTCCCCAATCCATATTCAGCAAATCGCCTGTGTGTTTGTGCAAACACCTTCTTAGATGGTAGTCTGCGCCCGGGGAATCTTCTTTGGTATTCCCTTACAGCTGCTTTGGAATTCCCATCGCAAAAACCGTAAATGAAATGAATATCGGCATATTCAGCATTTGTGAAAATCAGAGGCATTTCTAAATAATATTTTAAAACAATGATATTACAAGAGACAGCGAACAAAAAAACAACGATATGAAAACAAAAAATACAAAACACCTATTCACTGACAGTAACGGAACATATATGTTTGTTTGACAGCTCCTTTCAGATATTAAATTTCCAGGGCTTCTTTATTTTTATCAACTGTTACTGATTTATGGCAAAAACACGAAACCTAAAAATCATAATTTGCCGTAAAACGGTGACGGTTACGTAAAAATGCCAAGAGCTATTTCTTGTTCACAATAAATTTTTGCATCAAAAACAGCCTTTGTTTCTTCGATTATACAGGGAGTTCATATTTTTCGAGCCAAACTAGTATAAATAAATCCCCCCATGTGCGTCATTGTATGCTCGATTAAGCTCATATTGTGCAGTAATATTACACCTCACCCCTTGATAAACCCTGACAAATTTGGTTTAGGTAGCTCTACTATTTTAGGAGATACATGGACAAATCGTAATTTTTTGTACAACTTTAACACCCTGTAACTTTTTTATAAAGCCTTCAAAAGATATAGTTTATAGGAAAAAGTGCGGTTATTTTTTGAAGATTAGGACTGTTCCTCAAGAAACAAAAAAACTCCCAATGAAACTACCCAATAGACCGATGTCAGACGAAGATATATTGAATTATGTCGAAATTTTAAATATACCATATTTCAGAGGCGTCTTTATGAGAGATACACTTCCGTCGACGCCGAGAAATTATGAAGCGGCCATTTTAAATTTAGACGTGCAACGCAACAAAGGAACGCATTGGGTAGCTTACAAAAAAAGAGGTTGTGCCGTAGAATATTTCGATAGCTTTGGCTCTTTAAAACCGCCCAAAGAACTGATTCGATATTTTGGAAAGGGTGTCAAGGTCACGTACAATAACGACGCCTATCAAAATTTTAACGAAATAAATTGCGGTCATTTGTGCATCGAATTTCTCTATAAAAGGTGGGGGACAAATTAAAAATCGTCAGTCATGTCATTGTTGTTTACTCTACGCGGACGCACATCCACGCTCTAAATCGATTTTGACAGTCCGCTAGTTTTTTACTCAAACGCCGAATATGGTTTAGCTTTGCTGGGATTCCACACATTCAACAGCATACCGAATATCGAAGGGGAGAGCGGTGACAACAATTTTCATTATCTAAACGGTAGTTTCGGTGCTAGCAAAGAAATATCACTTCCCGCTGGATCGTACGAGATAAAGAATATAGAAGAGCACATACGGAAAAATCTGAAAAAATCGGAAGACGAAAACGATAGCGGTAGCATATCGATACAAGCGAACAAGAGCACTCTGCAGTGTGTGATCTACAGCGATCAATATACCATAGATTTTGTTACAGCCGGGTCTATTGGAAGACTTTTAGGGTTTTCCGAACGATATTTAGATAAAGGCAAAGTGCACTTTTCAGATTTGCCGGTAAATATCGTTAAAGTTAGAACGATACATATAGATTGTAACATCACAGCTGGTGCTTATTACGTAAACCGACCTACGCACACGATTTACGAATTCGCCGTTGGGGTCGATCCCGGTTACGCCATAGACGAAACCCCTAAAAATTTACTCTACGTGCCTGTCACGAAACGTGAAATAAACAACCTGACCATAAACATCTTCAATCAGAATTTCAAGCCTGTCAATTTCAGAGGGGAAGAAATTATCGTTAGATTCAAAGTGAAATGACTATCGTCTATGTGAAATGCGTTTGGTTTTTGGATGCAACTACCAACCGTATAAAAGGCGGTTTAGTAAGCTCCGCTCCTCATTGACGAAGACGTCATCGAAGTGGAAACATCATTGCAACTTGAATCTAACCCCGGAAAACCGTCGATTTCTAGAAGCACTCGGCTACCAAGTCGTTAACGCCGCAAATATTCGACGTGCACCGCACTCCAACCTTCGATGAGTCCATTCAACGATTGGAACAACGAACATATTACCCGTTTGTGAAATCTTTTCTGAATAATGACATTGTGGAGATAACGATTAACCAAGGAGACACCTGGTTATTGATGTATGACGCTGCAATTTATATCAAAGGTAAAATAGAGAAGAAAAAGGAAACGATGAAATGTAGTTTTGCTAATAATGGGGCCTCATTTCTCTTCGATTCCATTTCTTACGAACTCAATGGAAAGGAACTGGAAACAGTTAGAAATCCGGGAATTGTAAGTGCGATTAGATCATATCTGTGCTACGCTCCGAGCGATGAGAAATTCCTGGTAACCGCACGTTGGGCTGGTCCCACCAAGCCTTTAAACGTAAATTTCGATGGAACGTTCAGCTTGAGAATACCTCTGAAACATTTGTTTGGAATATTTAACGATTATCAGTTGGCCACTTGTGGTAAACAGACATTAAGATTAATACGAGCTAGAAACGACAACAACTCTTTATTTCTGGAAGATGAGGTTGGATCAGTGGCTGAATTAACGGCGGAAATAAGAATTTCCAATATCGAACATTAGATGGGATCTGTTTCAATCGATTAAACGCGATCGCCCTATAATAATACCGTATCGTAAATGGGAACTTCACGAACTACCAAGTCTTACAGTTAATTCCAATATGGAAATTTGGTCCGTCAAAACTTCGATGGCCGTGTCGAGTCCCCGATATGTTATAGTGGGATTTCAAAGTAGTCGCAATGAAAATGCCTTCCATATTCGACCATACGAATATAACGGATGTAAGGTTAATTTTAAGCGGTGAATATTTTCGAATATTAACGAGAGGCACCCGTTGCTTAGTTACGGAGAGTACAAAAATAACGCAGCTCTGTTTGTCGCCGACTGTTCCCGACGAATCGAGTCCATGAAAAGCACCACGTAAAGCTGGACATCGAGAGTAACGCAGGATTTCCAGCCTAAACCCGAGCTTATTTTGGGATCGCATAGTCTAGCGGACATGTGGACTACGTTGAGTTGGAAGGTCTCCTAAAAAAATATCTGTTTCGAGCGTATATAAGTTAAGGGACAGCAGAAAGAATGCTTCCTAAATTTGAGAAAGATACATCAATATGCGTACACCACAATCAAAAGTCAGAGTGGATGTGCAGTTTCATAAATTGCGAGAAGTTGCATGCATGGCTAGTTGGCTCCCAGTAAGGTTCCCCTATCACAAACGCCTCCCACTACTGTTTTGTATCTATTTAAACAAGCGACGGTGGTGACACTGTCCAGAGCAAAACAAAATGGAAGAAGTGCGTGATTATAGAAACCGGAATGATAGATTGAAGTCGTTCGCGAAATGGTCGAATCCGTCGATTTCCCCAATACAATTGGCCGAAGCAGGATTCTATTACACAAATTATGATGATGTCGTCGCGTGCCCATTTTGCTACATGGAAGGCTACCGATGGAAAGAAGGTGATGATCATGGCAAGATCATGCAAGTTGGAGCCCCACCTGCCCTTTTATCCAAACGAGTAATTCAGGACTTTTTAATTCAAGGTACGCGGACAATAAACCCCTACCAGTGGTCGAAATATTACCTAACTCTGTTGTCGAAGATACCGTAGTTTCTCCTCAAACTGAATCGAAAAGTAATTTATGTAAAATTTGCTGTATAAACAATATCGAGGTTGTGATGATTCCCTGCGGACACATGTTTTGCAAGGAATGCGCACTTCAAATCACCAAGTGCCCTTTATGTAGAACAATTATACGGGAAAAAGTGCGTATCTACCTACCATAAGCTATATTGTAGTAACATGTAAAATAAAGTTTTTAAAAACAAAACCTGTTTTATTTTTACTTGAGGTCGATCACCTATATATTGAGAAGTCGCACGCCGAATTTCTCAGTCGGCAATATGCAAGTTCAGCAACAGCAAGTTTGTCTCCCTATCGAAAATCTAGATGTAATACAAGGGGGTACGGTAAAATCAAAACACGGTACCCTACTACCAGACTCGTTTAGAGCAATCTTGTGCGGACCTAGCGGGTGTGGTAAAACGAACGCACTCCTTAGTTTGATCTTCAACGAAAACGGTCTGAAATTCGAAAATATCTACTTGTATAGCAAATCGTTATACCAACCGAAATATCAATTACTGCAGGATGTAGTCAAAAAAGTTGGTTGCATCGGCTTCTTCCCATATACGGTAAACGAGGACGTCATCGACCCGTCTGAAGCTCTGACAAATTCGATATTCATATTTGATGACGTAGCCTGTGATAAACAGAATAAAATCAGAGAATTTTATTCGATGGGGCAACACAAGGCGGTCGACGTCGCTTATCTATGTCAAACGTATTCGAAAATTCCGAAGCAGCTCGTACGCGATAATTGTAACGTGATCGTGTTATTTAAACAAGACGATGTAAATCTGAAACACGTTTACGACGAACACGTGTCGCCAGACGTCACGTATGAAGATTTCAAAAAGCTGTGCTGTCAATGTTGGAACGACAGCTATGGCACTCTAGTCATCGTTAAGGATTTTAGCCTGAGAAACGGGAGGTATAGGAAAGGCTTCGATAAGTATATAAGGCTGTGAGTATTTCTCTGCCGTTAGTGGTCAACATGCCGCTGAGATTCGAAAGGCGCACCGCGCGAAAAAATCAGTGAACTTGCACGAGCGATTAGAAAAAAACACACGGCTTTGAAATTGGGAAAATTCGAAAGATGAGGCGCTGGAAAAAAGGTTCAAACCGGTGACGCAATCTATCAAAATGTTGCAAATAAAAAGACATTCTAGAAATCGAACCGAAGAAAGAAAAAACTAAGACGGAATCTAAAGAAGAATAAATTGGGGAAAGCAGCGATACAAGATTACAGAAAAAAAGTGGAAACATTACAGCAACGCATCGCAAAGGTAAAAGCAGATTTATCGACAATTCCACCAGCTGAGAAAAATGTAGAAACAAACATTGAAAAGATAAAAGCAGATTTTACCCAAATACTTCCACACGAGAATAATGAAGATGTTTTTGAAGACGCTTCTCAGTATTCTCCTACCGTTCTTAAGGACTACTTAGAAGCATATCCGCCAATAGCTCAATCATACATTAAAAAATTTAATGTGCCAGATTCGCCCCAAATTGATAATGTATACACACCCAAGTATAGCGCAAGCGATTCAAAATGGACTTTGGGAAAAGAATCTTTAGATTTCTATAGAGAAACGGCTGAGATAATCGTGGGTGACAAGAGGTATAAAGGTACCAACGGACTTTTCCAATTGAACGAACCTCGAGGCACGAAGAGGATTATAGAAATTACAATAAAATTCTGACTCAAACGTCGGTGCATCTGCACAGCGGCGGTAAATTAAGAGGTACAGCTTAATACAAGTACACGCATATTATTAAACTGTTAATAAAACCCGAAGAATCTACGAGTAGATTTACAAGAGGGGGTGAGTGGTAAAGGTATGCGTCTCATTTATAACAAAAAACCGGTGGAGTACATGTTTTGGGACGACGTCAACGAATTAGTTGACAGATTGCGATTATTGGTGGCATCCAAAAACGCCGGCAACACTTCTCACGACAACGAAATCGTAGCCATTATAAACAAACTGAAGGAAGCTAAAGTCATCAGATAACTTAGTCGCACCGAAGAAAGCGATCAACAAATTTCGATATGAACTCTAAGTATACCAAGGAAAAAATTCAATTGATTAGGGAATTGCATAAACCGATACGAAAAAATACCCTAGGCATAGAACTATTATTAAAGGTTTGGATGATCTTTGGCAAGCCGACCTAGGGCAGCTGGATCAGTACGCCAGCCGCAATAGAAACTTTAAATTCATACTAGTCGTGATCGACTGCTTTTCCAAATTTGCCTGGTGCTAACCGTTAAAATCCAAGTCGGGAGAAGAAGTCACGAAGGCTTTCGCCGATATTCTCAAAAATTCCGCGGGGCGTTGACCTCGAAATCTCCAGACCGATCAAGGCAAGGAATTTTACAACTGTCATTTTAAGAAGTTATTGAATACTTTTAACGTCAACCACTATAGCACGTTTAGCGACACGAAAGCGGCGATAGTAGAGAGAGTGATCCGCACCTTGAAAGAACAACTGTTCAAGTATTTCAGTTTAAGTGGCACGTACAAGTGGATCGATATTTTACCGACGCTAGTTGACGAATATAATGATAGGAGACATAGAATCATACGTATGAAACCCAAAGATGTGAACAAAACAAATGAACGGAACGTTCTTAATGCCTCTTTCAACCAACTTTAAAGACTTTCGATAAACAAAAGTTTAAACTAGGCGACATAGTTAGGATCAGAAATCAAGCACATCTTTCAGAAGGGATACACGCCCAACTGGACGACTGAATTGTTTAAAATCTCAAAGGTTCAAATTACGAACCCTCCCACATATCTCCTAGAAGACTTGAACGGAAGACCTATCCAGGGGGGCTTCTACACCGAGAAATTGCAAAAAACAGACGATCCAGACGTCTTCTTGGCAGAAAAGGTGATGCGTAGAAAAGGAAAGAAGATTTTGGTCTATTGGCTGAGGTTCGATAAGACCCACGACTCCTGGATAGACGCAACAGACGTCGAGTAGTAGTGGCGGAGCATGGGTGACAGTATTGGCTACGAATCTGACGCAGCCGGCGATGTCGATGACGTTTCACAGCAAACGATTCAAAGAGAGAGACTTCTTCTGTTGAAAACATGTTTCCATTTGGCACCTGGTCACGTATATACCGTACATTGTGGGTTGAGTCCACTACGTTTTTTTACACCTGCTGTAAATATCGTCTGCGGACAAGGTACCAGAGAAGAATGCGTTATGACCATGGACCACGTGGAGTGGAAAGAACTTATCTTGCACCTGTATAAGTTTTTCGAACACAGTGATGGTCTGCCTGGCAAATTTGGTTGCGACATGGAATTGGACACGATTAATTCGTACGGACTAGAAATCGTGTCGCTCGGCAGAAACGGCGTATACTTTTACTTCAGCGAGGCATGTTGTATCGAACTGCTACGCATAGATAACGATGTTTCTTTTAAAATCGCTTTATTGCATAGTTTTAAGTTAGTTGATTTCTATTTTAATAATAAAAAGTAATTTTAGAATAAGTATTAGAGACACTATTAAGTTACTTTGTAATCCAAAGCGTAACATAGAAAAGTATTGTATTTATGAACTCTTTTATCTTTAGTTTTTGTTAGCGAACTTGTATAGGAGAAGGTTTTCTTAAATAAAACATTTTAAAAATATTTTTTTTATTCACCTACCCACATTCTCACATTTTAATCTACATCTATGATATCCTTATGACCCCAAGGCAGAGTGACTATATTGTCGACGATATATCTCTTATTATCGAAAAGGTTGAGGCTGACTTTGCTTTGTTCGATACTAAACACCGTATGGGCGTACCAACGTATGGTGCACTGGCTGGCGATTTTTTCCCTCTTTTCGAATAAGCAATCGACGTAATCCTGGTACGTGATATTATTTTTTTACCACGCTGTATTTGACTCCCTTCGCTTTTTTCACGCACTTCTTTCCCCCGTCCACCAGATAAGTATACATTTTCGATCGGAGTCCGACGAAATGGGTTAAGATCCTACCGTTTAACTCGTCCTTCATCAGTCCCGGCACTTTTTTATTTATGAGCGGAATTTCGTAACCGTTATTAAGTGGGAAGTCGGAGGTGTCGAAACGAGCTATATTTTTAAGTATGACGTCGCGGTAAACATCGTCGCTAGAAATTTCGTAGATGAGTCTCATCTCCGTGTCCGTGTACAATAATTGACAGTCGGAAGGCGAGGAGTTTTTTTAGCATAAAATCGTAATGAAATTCGTAGACGCAGGTTTTGGATATGTCTAGAATCGCCATTCCGATATACAGCGGCTTATTAAAGTTAATAGGCGTCTTATTCAATTCAACGCTAATTAGGTTTTCGTCGAATATCGATCTGGATCTAAAAGTCGGACACGAAATTAAATGTTTCGCTCCGTACCTGCATTCCCACTTATTCACCAACTTAACGATTCTGTGTTTAGTAATATTTTCCATAGTTTTTCTTTATGTATGGCGCCAAAAAAGCGGACTGTTTAAATTTTAAAATTCTGTGCGTCTTTTTCAAAATCAGACCTTGATTCAGGGTCTGCTTGAGCGCCCTGTAATGTATCACGTATTTTTCCTTAGGATAAAGGGTGGTCATGAGTTTCGACGATTTCGCTTCCGGCGGTATGCGATGTTCGGCCGCGAAAGGTAGATCTTTGTGCGAGTCATGTAGTCCCTCTGGATATTCTAAGTCCACCTCTAACACGTATCCCTCTTTAGCATCGTCGGGAATTTTAGTAACGTCGATGGCGTCGATATCGTCGACTCAACGAAAATCACCCTGTGGCAGACACTCGCACATCGCCCAGCCGTACAGATTGTTAACGTCTAGGTATAGGATATATTTGGAGAGATCCCTCGGATCGTACTCTTCCATGTACTTGTTATTAGCTTGCACAAAGCGCTTACAACACTGACTCAGTCCGCCCCTAACGCCCCTCTCGAAATAGCAAAATATCTATATCTTGAAACGTCTCCAGTCGACAGCCGGTGAATTTTAACATACAATCATAAGTATACCCTGGCATGGTGTAATACCAAGCGGGAACCAAACCGTAATTAGCGTGACACGACTTTCTAAACGTTTCGAAAATGTCGGTCAGCAGCATTATGTAGGTTTTAAGTACAAATCCGAGTATTCGCCAATAGTCTGTATGCAGAATTTTTCCCAAATCAGTTGCGCGTGCGCGTAGTCACTTTCGGCGATATCGGTGTCGTTTAGTTTGTCATAGAATTTATCGATGGGCGGAAGCGAATTTCCTCCAAGTCGTCGATGTAGTCGTAACAAAAAACGCTTTTTCTAGTTAACAATGTCAAACCGTCGGAAGGAACGTCACGAAATTCCTTTCCGGTATGGACGAAATCCGCTTTTGTGAGAGGAAGCTAGCGTGTCGAGTGAAAACCTCATAAATCTGAGGGAATCGATAAAGCGGAATTTTACGTTGGTGTCGGCATCGAAAATCGTAAAACTTATATATTTATCTTTATTTATGGGAAGTAGGGTGATATGATTGCGTTTGGCGAGATCCCTGATTATGAAATGACTGTCGTAACCGCTGAAATTGTGAAATACCACGGGAATCATGAACGAATTTCTATAAGTCAAATGACAATGATCGCGAACTATGATGTCATCGGGAGTGAATCTTTTCTCGCAAATATGGCAATTCGCCGTGGCATTTTTCAAACTTATGTTTTCCTTCATCATTTCGACGTTTGTTTCGACACGACAAATTTCGCGATTTCCTCCATCCGATCCGCGAACCAAGACATGCAATCCGGCCCTCGATAGCTTTTGTAGAAAGACAAAGAGTTATCGTAGGAGCATTTAAAATGAAAGCCGGCGCTGAACGCCTCGTGTTTCTGATACTTGGAAGTCTGGGACATCGGCTCAGAGTTGTGATAAGGTTTTAGAATAGACTCGAAATCCGAGTACACGACGAAAGGAGTACGTTCCTTATGTACGTAGTATATAAATTTTTCTTTGGGGAACGTTACCTGGTAATTATTCCGTTCTCGACAGTAAACCGCGTGCTCGTCTAATTTCGATTGGGTTTGAAAATAATTCAGACATCTGTCACATATGAACATTTTGCCGTTGTGTTTATTCGCTTGCGCTTCCGCGGGAGGCGTCTTGTAATCGTTCATATTCGGGAAATATTGATCCTGAACGATGAGCAGTTCACGTGTCTATCCATCTTCTTTTTAGTTAACCGGGCGTACACGTTGACGGATATTTCGTTTAATTTTTCGAACCTGTCGATTTTAGGAAGCGTTACGGGAAAGTCTAACCATCCAAGTGCAAAACCTCCACGTACTGGGGGTAAGCACTCAGGCTCAAGCAAGCTTTCTTCTTCGAAATCTCATCCGGTAGCCTCACGTACGTCCCACCGCCATTTCCCATTTCGACTTTGTTTATGTTAACTTCCAAACTTAAAATTCGATGTAGCGCCCAACCGGAATCGCGCTCCTGGAACTCCTCCAGTCTTTAGGATGCTATCGGTAACGTGGTCGGCGAACCATTGTTTTAGGTCCGTCCCCCCGTCGATAGTGACATTTTTCGTGCTGAAATATTTATTTTCGACCATAGGTACGCGACGTTTTAGAAGGAGAAAAGCGTCATTCCGTAACGTCTTTATGACTCAGATTTATGATTATGCCAGAACGAATTCTACGTTTAAATGCCGACTTAGTTTCCTCCCATTTCACCCGATCGCGTCTCGTCACACCGCGCCCCCTCTGCCTCGTTTTTAAGTATGTAAGCTCTGAATCTTTTTAAATGTCCCAAATTCGTTTGAAGTTTCGTCATCGTACCGGGATTGCAATCGTATACTTTTATGGCGGCATTAACCAGTCTAATATTTCTGTTGATTAGCTTCAGCCAGCGGTCTCGCGTCATCATGTCCATACCGTTTGTTAGTAATCGAAAAGCCCTTTTGCAAACTTCGACGATGTCGTCACTCACTGCGGAAATCTCCGCAGCCATGATGTTCGTCGTGCGGTCGCAGACTGGTGCCGTTCGATGCGAGACCTCTTTATATACCTCTCGGACGGCACATTTGCTACACTAAAAAATTGAAAAAATTCGGAAATAAAAAAATTTTTGGGAGAAAAAGTAAAAAATGATAAAATAAATTTTTGGCAAACAAAAAAAGAGATGGAAAAAACTGGCAAAAAAAAATTTGACAAAAAAAATTTGGCAAAACAAAATTGTGGCAAAAAAAATTTAGTAAAAAAAAAGTTTTGGCAAAAAAAATTTTAACAAAAAAGAATTTGCCAAAAAAATGTTTGGCAAAAAAAATTTTGGCAAAAAAAAATTTTGGCAAAAAAAATTTTTGGCGAAAAAAAATTTGGCAAAAAAAAAATTGGCAAAAAAAATTTTGGAAAAACTTCTACAAAAAATATAAAAAAAATAAAAAAAAAAAGATTTTTTCACCTGTCTGAATGACAGTCGGTCCTCCGCCTATTAAAATATGGCTTTTACTTCCTTTCGTTTCCAACATATCAAGCGGTTTATAAATGGGACAGCTGGTTTACATTTTTTCTTTCTATTGCTCAAGTAATTCTTGGGGATTTTTTACGAAAGGTTTCCAAAATATCTAGCTGTTTAAAAATGGGACAGCTGTTATATACTTACTTGCGTCTTGGAGCACTCGAACTGATATCGCAGTTGAATCACGCGCCCTTCTTATAGGCCATTATTTGTCGACTAAGGTTTTTTTTTGTCTGGTCAGTAGAGCCGCGTTTGCCTACCAAGGTTTTTTCCTAACCTTATATATTTTTAAATCAACCGGTATAAAATATCGTCATTATTTCCTTCTGTGGGGAACTGAAAAATATTTTCTTTCGAATAGGGTGGAGGTAACCGGTATTAAAAAAAGTAATAACCCCTAGCCGCGCAATTACGATTTAACGAATGAATTCCTCAAGAGAGTAAGACAAGTAGTGCGAACGGATCTTAACAGCAGGAATTTGTTTAAGGCCCTAAACACGTATGCGTGCTCTGTACTCAGCTATTCCTTCGGAATAGTGAATTGGACCAACACGGACATCAACAACTTGCAGCGAAAAAGTTAGGACACTACTGACAAAAGCTCATAAACATCATCCCCGTAGCGCCGTAGAAAGAACAACTCTGCCACGTCAACTAGGAGGAAGAGGATTGGCAGACCTCAACAAGCAATTGAACCAACAAATATTAAATCTGCGTAATTATTTCCACAGGCAGGCCAACAGCTCTACACTACATAAGGCTATATGCGGAGCAGACATCTCAACACCGCTACGTCTGAGGGAACACGAGCATCAGAATCACCACCGAACTGACAATGATAAACTACACATGATGTGGATGGAGAAGCCGCTGCACGGGAGGCATCCTAATGAGGTTAACCAGGAATATGTCGACAAGTGAGCATCGAACTATTGGCTGGCCTCAGGACGAATGTTCCCCGAGACGGAAGGCTTCTTACTGGCCATACAAGATCAAGTTATACCAACTCGCAACTACCTAAAATTCATTGTAGGAGATGGAGCGGTAGTGGGTGCCAAACTTCAGAAACAATCCAGCACATAACAGGAGGATGTCAGATGTTCGCATCAACGGAATATTAGGAACGGCACGATTCGGTTGCCAAGATCTTGCACCAGGAACTTGCGGAAAAACTACTGCTTGTGCAGGCAGAGAGGGTCCCGTATTACAGCTACACACCAGACCCTGTTCTTGAAAACAGCAACTACAAGATGTACTGGGATCATAGTTCTGAGAGATCAACGAGTTGCCCATAATAGGCCGGACCTTATAATAGTTGATAAGATTTCCAGGAAGACAACTCTGATTGATGTGGCTATCCCAAACAGCAACAACCTGCGTGTGAAGCAGGCCGAGAAGATCGCGAAGTACAGAGACTTAGAACAACGAATTAGAAGGCAATGGGAAATGGAAAACGTTCAGACGGTTCCAATCATCGTGTCAACAACTGGTGTTATACCAAAAAGTTTGCTGAGAAACATCAAAGAGCTGGGTCTAACTGATAATCTTTACAGGTCTGTGCAGAAAGCGGTACTACTTGCGACAGCCCGAACAGTTGGGAAATTCATGGGGAGAGCAGGAACGTCCAACAACATCCATGTCACCTAAGGCCCGATAACATGGCAAGGGTCTCATCCGAGCCAGATCCTTTTGGTATCCGGGATACCCGGGATCTGAGTGAATGTTCCCCATAGAGGGAGTGCGAATGCCTTTTGGCTAAGTCGATAATACTAAAGTTTATTTGTAGCTTCAGTAAGATCTACATCAACAAACATCCTGTATACATATTCAAAATACAAATCGAAACTACAAATTGGACCAAAAGGCAGTGTATATACTGATATTAATTTGGCCCTAACTGAACAATATTTAGTAGAATCAAATTAAATTAAATGGTCCACGAAACATCTGATATAAATATACAAAAAATAAATAAGACAAATAAAAAGAAACGAATAGTTAACAATACCAACCAGACAGAACCAAAACGCCATAAAATCACCTTTATGGGATAAACACTCCCATGCCATTCTGCATTTCAACCAAAATGTAATTAATTCTAGCAAAAAATAAACGTGAAAGGAAATAAAATATCTACAAACGTTAAGCAGATTGTAATAGATACTCTTTATATTTAGCCCTAAAAGATTTTCGATAGAGATTTAAAATCGGCAAGTACTTGATTGTACAGTCTGTAGCTGGTGTATGTAAAAGATCTCATAAAAAAGGCAGTGTGGAATACTGGAGGAGATAATAAACCTCTAAACCTTAAGTTCAGAGTATGTAGGGGAGGTTGGGGTAATAGCGCAGTAAAAATTTCATTTTGCTACAGAATCTTTAAAAATCACTTTAGTAAGATAATTTTTTGCCAAAGTGTGATCCAGTTGATGCAGAATATGGTATTCTTTGAAATGTTTGATTTGTGTAAATATCTTTATAGCTACTTATTTTTTTACATTAAAATAAAATTGCGCTATTACCCCAACATATTGGGGCAATAGCACAGCTGAGTTGTGCTATTACCCTGCATATAGCCATTTATGCAATATCTACTAATCTTTGAATAAAAAGCTTATTACATTGCGGAAACTTTCTTTATTTAAGTATTATTACATTTATTAACAGAAATAAATATATTATTCTAAACAAAAACACTAATAAAAATAAAAACATGTATTATACCTTCTACTTTTTATTAGAGCTTTAATTCACCATTAAATGCTCAAAAGAAACGCCAAATGACAAGAATGATTGTTGACATTTAGTTTTTCCGTGCTTTTCTGGTTCAGGCAAAATCATTTTTATATCACCTTTTTTTACGAGTGAAATATCTAGACTATCCGGTAAAACAAAATGTTTTGGGAATTTTTTAGATTTCCGGAAAAATGAAACTTCACATTCGTTATTTTCGTCAAAGTTAGTTATGATTCTTCCAACATAATAAACTTTCTTCGACTTACATTGAAATTCAACTAAAACATAATCGAGTCTTTTTGGGTCACCATCGAGTTCATTAAACTGGAATTCTTCATCAAAGTCATCTTCAGACGATGACATAACTATTTCATCCTCTGAACTGTCAGTAATAACCATGTCCATTGATTTTTTCCAACTTTCTTCTTTTTTTTCACCTTGCTCTTGCTTGAACTTGTTTCCTTTATAAAACTTCTCTTAACTGCCATCTTTGCTTCTTTTTTAATCAATTTTTCTTGTTTTTCAACTAATTCTTCTCGGAATGGAGTCAAGCTTAAGATTTCGGAATGTTTTTTTCTACAAATTCTTCGGTTTGTATTAATATCAGAAGTTTTGCTCGGAAGTAAAAAAAAGTTTTCGTCTTCTGCCTCCTTTCTCGAATCCAAGACTTTTGTAGCATCAACCAACAACTTGTCAGAAACTGTAGAAGTTGTGTTGACTTCTGTGTCCATTCTATTAGAAGGGCCAGCTTCTTCAACATCTTTTGTATAAAGTGTTGCACTTTTTGGGGGTGTTGTGTTGATTTTCTGTATTATTGCTTGCTGATCTTTTGTACTACAAAGTGCCTCTGCAGCTACAAAATCTTCTTCGGAAAACACGGCTGGTTGGTACGGATATATCCCAGTTACTCTAAAACCATTAACTCCCTTGTCCACGGTGGATACTTTTTGGTAAGCTGTTCCAAATAATTCAGCCATTTCATACACGCTAATGCGCTTGCCAACGTTGGACTTCATCCAGTACTCACACTGGTTGTAAAATTCAGATTTCAGTGGTCCAAAGAACACTTTATCCAATGGCTGCGTCTTGTGTGAGGTATGAGGAGGTAGTGATAACATGTCAATACCGTGCTCTTTAGCCAAATCAAATACCGGCAAAGAAATATGACTTTCGTGATTGTCTAAAATTAGGCAAACCCTGTGATCTTTTGAAGGTCGCACAATATTTGCAAAGTGTTCCATCCATTTTGAAAATATTTGGCAGTTGCTCCAACCATTGGAGCTAGCGTACCCTTTTGTTCCTGGAGGAGAACCTTTCATAAGCCTATCATTCATATTTTTTCGAGGAAATATCATGAATGGTGGCAGGTAATTGCCAGCTGCATTAAAACCACAAATTATAGTAACGGTATCCCCCCTCTCAGCGCTGGTAATTTTTCCTATCTGTTTTACACCTTTTGGTGCCAATATCTTTGATAGTTTGTGTACAGTTTGTAAGCCACTTTCATCAACGTTATAAATATCATTGGCAGAATAATTGTTTTTCTCATATAAATTTGACAAGTTGTTAAAGAATCTGTCAATTTCGATTTTGTTAAAGCCAATAACCCGATTTAAACTTGTAGCCTCTGAAGATCTAAGAGATATATCCTGATGCCTTTGCATAAATGACCAATAAAAATCCCATCCAGCAAGTTGTTGATTTTTTTTTTATTTTTAAATCCAAGTTTTTGAGCATACTGGTAAGCCAATTCACGAAATTCTTTAATACTCAATCCATAGTATCTTCTGGATAGTTTTACACAATAGTCTGCAAGTTTGTTTTCTTGCTCGGTTGTAAAAGTTGGTCTCCTACCCACTACTTTTGGAATTACTGGGCTATTTTGTGAATTTCTGCATCTTTTGATCACATGATCTTTAATGGTAGAGTAAGGAATCGCATACATTTTGCTCGCTTGGTTAACATTTAATTTTCTTGACCTAACCGCTGTCACAGCTTTTTCTAAATCTTCTACCATCCATTTTTACATAATTGCGTGGCATCTAAAATAGATTCACAATATTAATTTTTAATTTTATTATTATCCGGGTAATAGCGTATATGCGCTAATGCCCTGATAGTGGTGTTGCGCTATTACCCCGATGACAGTTTTATTTTTACTAGTCCACCTTTAGGTTATGTTATGCGGGATGCACATGGTATCACATTTAAGTGAAAAATAATGACATAATTATTGTCTGAACACATAAATATGCTATAAAAGTTATATACTTACATTTTGTCAGGTATTCAAATTCTCAGTAACACAAAACTTTATTTGTGGAATTTCATTTACGAATTGTTTGCTAAAAAAGACATGGAACTACATCAAGATCTGCTTGCACACTGTCTATTTGGTTAAGAATCACACTAAAATGGCGAGTGCAGTTACTGCCATCTAGTATACAATAGCAAGAAATGCAATCTGCGCTATTTCCCAAGTTGCGCTATTACCCCAACCTCCCCTATGTCTGTTCTAAACTTGAGCTTATTGTATAAATATGGAGGCTTCCCAGTTAATATTATGGAGTGGTACAGACAAGCGGCGTGGTGTTTTCTTCTGTTTTCCATGCTTAACCACTTAGCAGATGAAAGTTTGTAGGAAACTGGTTCGTACTTACGTATACCATAGATAAATTTTAAACACGATTTCTGAACCCTCTGTATACGTTTAATGTCTTAAGACGTCAAACATGGGCCATATAGTGTATCGCAAAAGTTAAAGTGACTCAGAACCAAGGCTTCAGTTAATTTTATTTTTAAACTTACTGTTAGAGCTCTGTTCAACATCTTAGTCACATAAGTTAGTATCAAACTCCACGCCAAGGTTCCTAACAACTCTGGAAAGATTAAAAGTATTATTATTAATAGCAACCTGCAGGTAATTTTCCAGAGTTTCTTTATTTTTACCGAACAACAGTATAGAGCTCTTAGCTGGATTAATTAATAACTGATGCTTAAGCGATTCCTCAACAAGTAAATGTAGTTCAGCATTCAGTACAGTGCCTGCAGCCTCCCAATCCTCAGGCAGAAAAGAGTATTTGGTTTGTGTGTCATCAGCATAAGTATAAGAAACACAACTATTCAGACATTTGCTAATATTACCAGTATAGATTCAGAACAAAAGAGGCCCCAATACAGAACCTTGGGGTACACCACAAGTTACTGCGTGCATATCGAAAAATTTTACATGAAAGACCCATAAAAGTTTTTCACACGTTTGGTCTTTCAAATGGAACCTTAATTTTTATTTAATAATGAATTGGTTCAGCTCATTTTCTGTGCATATATTCAATTTGAAATATTATTTCGATATAGTATTCAGACACATGTCATGTGTAATAGAGTTCCATATACGAAGTGATAAAACTAAAGATTTTTTTAAATACTTTTGCTGTAATTATATACGATATACAAAGATATTTCACCCCAAGCATAATTATTTATACCAACATGTTCAAAATATTTATCCCAATAATGTTCGTTTTGAAATTTTCATGGTGTTATGCTAAAGCAAGATATCGCAGAAACTCTAGGATTAAACATACTCACCATTTATATTACTAACATAGAGTCTATTTTTATAGAAACAAAATGTTATTTAGAACGACAATTTATATACACATGCCAACTTTGGAAACAATCGGTCTACTTTATTTTTTAATTTTTTGCTGTTTAAATGTAGGTAAACTAGCTTATCTGTCAAAGGTATCGGGAATTGTTACAAGAAAAAGTTATTCTGAAAGTTTCCAGAAAGTTGACAATAAATTTCATCGGCTTTATAGAAACTTTTCTTGTAACAATTTCCGATATCTTTGACAGATAAGCTAGTTACAAACAAATCAAAGTGAGCCAAATTTGTGTAAATATGGAAAAAGGCCTGAATATACCTTCTCAACAACTTTTTCTTTTAAGATATCTCTTACGGAGAAGCAAGTTTGTAGCAGCACAAATTGAAAACACAAATTCAAAATTGTTCGAATCTATTAATATTAATTTACCTACAGAAGAAATAAGTTTTTTACTCATCCCGTTATGGTCTACTAATTTACATAAATTAAAATTTTGCACAAATTACTTCCTCATCGAGTAGGGCTGAACCCTAACTCAAATTTTAATTCGATTTTTTTTTGTCTCTCATACCTGTCGTTAACACGATCTGGGATGTATGTATTTTGCCTCACGAAGTAGCCAATATCCAAAATAATACGTAGCAGTTCCGGTGGACCGAATTTAATGGTACCAAATATCCCGCAAAAATATAGTACCAACATTCCAACAATAATAAATTATAATGAGAAATAAATGAATAAATAAAAAATACGAGGCAACAACAATGCACCTTGTATTAAGCAGGAAAATCACATCGACGAGCATAATAGGGTGATCTGTTCAAAGTTATTCGAAATCACCTAAATTTAATTTTGCACTAATTTAGTAAATAAAAAAATATGAATGTGTTCCTTCAAGAAAAGAATAAAAGCAGTGTTTGAAAATAAGTCTGTGTCAAAGTCAAAATTAAATAAAATTAAGTAATAAATAAAAAAACTTTTCTAAAAACAAGCTTTTATTTAAGCCATGTACTAAAACGAATAAAATAAGTTTTTAATAAACGTACTTACTTTACCTATCGCTGAAAGTGATTTAGTATTTTATGTTGAATTATTTATTTTCAAAAAGCTTGTCTCGGGAATTGTAAAGAAAATACGTACTTCGTCAAGTATTTGCTTATCAAAAAAATCAATATCCAATGAAATTAATTGGTACCTACTTTTATAAACATTTCACGCAATAAGCTTTTTGAAAACAAATAATTCAACATACAATAATAAATAATTTATAGTGATAAAACTACTAAGTAAGTTTATTATAAACTTATTCCATTCGTTTTATTATATGGCTTAAATAAAAGCTTGTTTTTAAAAACGATTTTATTTATTATTTTATTTTGTGCTTGTTAGTTAGTACCTATTTTTCAATCTATACCCTTTCATTTGATACCCATGTCACAATAATTGTGGTAAATAAATTTAGTCCGCCATATTGAAATTAGAATGACGTCACTCACCTTATCGTTTTCTACTCATCAAATCTTTTCATTTGATATCCATATCAAGAGGGCTGTAATGAAAAAGGGTAATCCGCCATCTCGGAGTGGCGGCCATTTTGAACAAATTACAATATTGACTATACTCTAGTATGTTCACCACCACCAAAAGTGTGCAAAATTTCGGCCCTATCGGTTGGGTGGAACTGGTTTAAAATTCAGTTGGAAGATTTGACCCGCACTAACAAAAGTTAAGTTAAATAAAAGCTTATAAAATAAAAATTCATATCGAGAGGATACTAAACCTAAGTGATTGTGTATAACATTGAATTGTTCTTATACAGGGTGAATCAGTTTTTTGTATCAGGACTTTAACAGGTGATAGATCTTCAAAAAATACCTGCACTTTTTCGCATAAACTATATATTTTTAAGGCTTCATAGAAAAGTTACAGGGTGTTAAAGTTGGAAAAAATATGTGGACTTTATTGAATATTTACCAAACTAGTTGAAATATTTAAGTCATATCGGTTGGGTTGAACTGGTTTAAAATTGGAAGATTTGACTCACACTAACAAAATATATTGTATTATGTATTGAAATGTTTATGTAGATTTTAATTGCAGACAAAAATGCCCTTTTGGTATTTGTTCGCATGTGTTATAGTTTAATGGCAAATTTAATTTTTTTGTATTATTTCTGGGTATTTCTGAAAAATAATCTAAAAAATTTGCTTCATAAGTAACACTTAAAGTAGAAATAATATGTTTGCTACTTTAAATAAAGTAACTTTTTCCAATAAACTTACCTATTTAAAGCTATACTTTTGAAGTTAGAGGGCCTAAAACATTTAAGGAAGATACAATTGAATGAAAAGTAAAACCTTTCGCGGCAATGCCAAACCAATACTTCGCAAATGATGACCTTTCAGGGACATATCTATAAAAAAAATTGCCCCGTTCAATTCCTTTAGCCTACTTAGATTTTCAGGGGTGTTAACATGAAAAACGGGACACACTGTATATAGTATATCTTCGCATTTGTGCAAATTTCTGAGCAAATTTTGTTTTTAAATAAATCAATTTTTTATTGCAGTAGCAACAGTACTCAGAAATCCACTATCTAGAACTACTACAGAAAAGGAGTTTGAAGATGTAATTAAATCATATTTAAGCAAAATGATAATAATTAAATATATTTCTTCTTTAATAAAGATAATTTATTTAATTTCACTATGGTGTTTCACTAGAACAATAGAGTATGTATCACAAAAGGTATTCACTGTCTTATTATGTTTTACTCTTTATTTTTTCAAGCTAATAATATATTTATTAGGTACCGTAAAATGGCCTAAATCATAACAAAAAGAAAATTGAAGCTGTTGTAGATTGTTTTAAGATTTTATATAAAAATTTGATTTATTTACCAAAAGTTGTTTTAAACATTCTAGTATCTAACAAACATTTAGTTTTTCTATTTTTAAAATGGGTAATACTATTTTTTTTTAGTTTGTTCTGATTTACCCGCAGGTGGCCTAAATTAGAACAATTGTGTTTTCGTACCTTTAAACTGTTTTAAACAGTATAGGGTTAAATCAGAACAAACATTAAAAAATATATATGAGTTGATATTATAAAAAAAATCAGAAACAGTTTTTTTTCTATTTTAATGGAAATAAAACCATTTTTTTATATTGTCTATTTAATCATAAAAAATACAAACTCTGATAAAATAAAAACTATAAATAGCAGTTTAACTGTAAGTAACTACCTATTAAAAACTATTAAAGTTTAACGCGAATCTTAAACCTAATCTTGTTTCTTTGGGGTTTTCTCGACCCGGTAAGTTATCTTTAAAAACACGTACGGTTTTGCCCAATATATCCAAATAGCTTTTTACCAGCAATCTTAAATCGAGTTCGTCCAATGGGTATCCCCATTCCGCACAAATGTTGATTTTATCAATCAGCATATTTTCTACTTCGATAGTTAAAACTGTAGGCCGTCCTATTTTTCTTGTTTGGTTTTTTTTACATGTCGATGTATGACCGAAGCAGTTACTCCATACTTTTCTGCTGCCGATCTGTATGTCAATCCATTTTTAACATCTTGTACTGCCTTTTTAATTAAATCTTTACAATACATCTTATGGGGATGTCTTTCAGATTTTTTGTACCCCCGTCTGTTCTGTTTTGGACACCTTTACCTAAAAAGTGTCAACAAAAGTTTTAAAAAATCATACCAGCTATATAATATATTTTTTTCATACAATCGCTTTAATACAAATGATACAAAATATATCCAGGATGGTAATTAAATACTCACTTTTATAAAGAAAAGTTCCTTTACCCGTTTTTAGAAGGAAGTTTTTAAGGTTACGGAACCAATTGATTTTTGACAGTTGACATTGAAGCTTCAGATTTCCCACAAATCACAAACCATACATTCAATAATGTTAGAGAAGCACATGTTATACTATTTAGGTAACCCCTAGTAAACAAATCAGAATCCCACTGCACATCGATCAAAATTAGAAGGCGTTAAAAATATTTCAAAGTTTTATCCTGATTTGGGCCGGTGTTCTGATTTAGGCCGATTTACGGTAAGTATATATATTTTTTGAAAAACTCGATGTGAAAGGTCAATCAAAATTAATTTGTGCCTATTCAATTTAGTAGCATATAGAATAATGCAAACAAAATGTCAAAAAGAAATGAATATTTATTTAAAGTAAGAAAAAGCATTCTGAAAATTGAAAATCTGAAAATTCTGAAATACAACATAACAGTATCATCTTTTAGAATAATAATAAAGTACACGAGAAGTGCCTCATTTGTGCATAATATCAACAGCTGGGATGCTTCAATAATGCTTCAAAAGCAGTTCACTGCAGTAGGATGCGTGTGCATACTACTTGTAGACCACCACTTATTAAGCGCTTTCTGGGCTGGCACTGGGGTACTTGCCAGGTGAATATTACATGAGCTTTATAAGCATTTGACTACTTTTTGAGAAGTGCTTCTCTGGCAATTGTGGTGTTATTTATGTTATCTGGGATGTAATCCGCCATCTTGGAGAGGCGGCTATTTTGAAAAAATCTCAATACTAGATTGCATTGTCACCAGAACCAAAAGTGCGTGCAAAATTTCAGCTCAATCGCTTGTGTGGAAGTGGTTTAAAATTGTTTTGTCAAAAGTTATTAAAAAACTAAATCATCAACTAATTCAATAAAGCCTGAAATGTGTATTAGGCATTGAAACTTAATGCGAATGTGTGTAATAATCCTCCACAGTTAATAGGGCATCACAAATATAGCAAAATTTGTTAGGGCCTTATTCCTATTATTTGAATTCTTCGCTACTGCACTATAAACAAGTTGTTAGAAATATAATTATTTGGTTTAAATGGTGTTGTCATTCATTGAATTAACTGTGGGGAATTTTGTCCCCGGTTTTGCTTAAGCAGCCATTTTGCTTCTTTGTCTGGTCATAGAATATGTCATGTCGTCATGTCGTACACATAATAAGGTATAAATCTAGTTTACTGGTATTGTGTTTTATGATGCACGAGTTCCAAAAATATACAGGGTTTTCAAACTTAAGTCGGCACTATTGCTAACTTTCCCATTATTGCAACAAGTCGATCAAATTAGCAAAATGGTGTCTTATTTTACATACATTACGATGGTGGCAAAAGCGTTCTCGGTAAACGCTTAATAAACAAAGACCATTTAAATGGCCTGAATAGTATGTGAAGTACAGAGACTTAGAACAACGAATTAGAAGGCAATGGGAAATGGAAAACGTTCAGACGGTTCCAATCATCGTGTCAACAACTGGTGTTATACCAAAAAGTTTGCTGAGAAACATCAAAGAGCTGGGTCTAACTGATAATCTTTACAGGTCTGTGCAGAAAGCGGTACTACTTGCGACAGCCCGAACAGTTGGGAAATTCATGGGGAGAGCAGGAACGTCCAACAACATCAATGTCACCTAAGGCCCGATAACATGGCAAGGGTCTCATCCGAGCCAGATCCTTTTGGTATCCGGGATACCCGGGATCTGAGTGAATGTTCCCCATAGAGGGAGTGCGAATGCCTTTTGGCTAAGTCGATAATAATAAAGTTTATTTGTAGCTTCAGTAAGATCTACATCAACAAACATCCTGTACACATATTCAAAATACAAATCGAAACTACAAATTGGACCAAAAGGCAGTGTATATACTGATATTAATTTGGCCCTAACTGAACAATATTTAGTAGAATCAAATTAAATTAAATGGTCCACGAAACATCTGATATAAATATACAAAAAATAAATAAGACAAATAAAAAGAAACGAAAAGTTAACAATACCAACCAGACAGAACCAAAACGCCATAAAATCACCTTTATGGGATAAACACTCCCATGCCATTCTGCATTTCAACCAAAATGTAATTAATTCTAGCAAAAAATAAACGTGAAAGGAAATAAAATATCTACAAACGTTCAGCAGATTGTAATAGATACTCTTTATATTTAGCCCTAAAAGATTTTCGATAGAGATTTAAAATCGGCAAGTACTTGATTGTACAGTCTGTAGCTGGTGTATGTAAAAGATCTCATAAAAAAGGCAGTGTGGAATACTGGAGGAGATAATAAACCTCTAAACCTTAAGTTCAGAGTATGTAGGGGAGGTTGGGGTAATAGCGCAGTAAAAATTTCATTTTGCTACAGAATCTTTAAAAATCACTTTAGTAAGATAATTTTTTGAAAAAGTGTGATCCAGTTGATGCAGAATATGGTATTCTTTGAAATGTTTGATTTGTGTAAATATCTTTATAGCTACTTATTTTTTTACATTAAAATAAAATTGCGCTATTACCCCAACATATTGGGGCAATAGCACAGCTGAGTTGTGCTATTACCCTGCATATAGCCATTTATGCAATATCTACTAATCTTTGAATAAAAAGCTTATTACATTGCGGAAACTTTCTTTATTTAAGTATTATTACATTTATTAACAGAAATAAATATATTATTCTAAACA
The DNA here is from genome assembly GCA_963920635.1 of Pseudeuparius sepicola. Classification (NCBI taxonomy): domain Eukaryota; kingdom Metazoa; phylum Arthropoda; class Insecta; order Coleoptera; family Anthribidae; genus Pseudeuparius; species Pseudeuparius sepicola. The sequence goes on from OY987305.1 coordinate 30,699,874, forward strand.
AAAACACTAATAAAAATAAAAACATGTATTATACCTTCTACTTTTTATTGGAGCTTTAATTCACCATTAAATGCTCAAAAGAAACGCCAAATGACAAGAATGATTGTTGACATTTAGTTTTTCCGTGCTTTTCTGGTTCAGGCAAAATCATTTTTATATCACCTTTTTTTACGAGTGAAATATCTAGACTATCCGGTAAAACAAAATGTTTTGGGAATTTTTTAGACTTCCGGAAAAATGAAACTTCACATTCGTTATTTTCGTCAAAGTTAGTTATGATTCTTCCAACATAATAAACTTTCTTCGACTTACATTGAAATTCAACTAAAACATAATCGAGTCTTTTTGGGTCACCATCGAGTTCATTAAACTGGAATTCTTCATCAAAGTCATCTTCAGACGATGACATAACTATTTCATCCTCTGAACTGTCAGTAATCACCATGTCCATTGATTTTTTTCCAACTTTCTTCTTTTTTTTCACCTTGCTCTTGCTTGAACTTGTTTCCTTTATAAAACTTCTCTTAACTGCCATCTTTGCTTCTTTTTTAATCAACTTTTCTTGTTTTTCAACTAATTCTTCTCGGAATGGAGTCAAGCTTAAGATTTCGGAATGTTTTTTTCTACAAATTCTTCGGTTTGTATTAATATCAGAAGTTTTGCTCGGAAGTAAAAAAAAGTTTTCGTCTTCTGCCTCCTTTCTCGAATCCAAGACTTTTGTAGCATCAACCAACAACTTGTCAGAAACTGTAGAAGTTGTGTTGACTTCTGTGTCCATTCTATTAGAAGGGCCAGCTTCTTCAACATCTTTTGTATAAAGTGTTGCACTTTTTGGGGGTGTTGTGTTGATTTTCTGTATTATTGCTTGCTGATCTTTTGTACTACAAAGTGCCTCTGCAGCTACAAAATCTTCTTCGGAAAACACGGCTGGTTGGTACGGATATATCCCAGTTACTCTAAAACCATTAACTCCCTTGTCCACGGTGGATACTTTTTGGTAAGCTGTTCCAAATAATTCAGCCATTTCATACACGCTAATGCGCTTGCCAACGTTGGACTTCATCCAGTACTCACACTGGTTGTAAAATTCAGATTTCAGTGGTCCAAAGAACACTTTATCCAATGGCTGCGTCTTGTGTGAGGTATGAGGAGGTAGTGATAACATGTCAATACCGTGCTCTTTAGCCAAATCAAATACCGGCAAAGAAATATGACTTTCGTGATTGTCTAAAATTAGGCAAACCCTGTGATCTTTTGAAGGTCGCACAATATTTGCAAAGTGTTCCATCCATTTTGAAAATATTTGGCAGTTGCTCCAACCATTGGAGCTAGCGTACCCTTTTGTTCCTGGAGGAGAACCTTTCATAAGCCTATCATTCATATTTTTTCGAGGAAATATCATGAATGGTGGCAGGTAATTGCCAGCTGCATTAAAACCACAAATTATAGTAACGGTATCCCCCCTCTCAGCGCTGGTAATTTTTCCTATCTGTTTTACACCTTTTGGTGCCAATATCTTTGATAGTTTGTGTACAGTTTGTAAGCCACTTTCATCAACGTTATAAATATCATTGGCAGAATAATTGTTTTTCTCATATAAATTTGACAAGTTGTTAAAGAATCTGTCAATTTCGATTTTGTTAAAGCCAATAACCCGATTTAAACTTGTAGCCTCTGAAGATCTAAGAGATATATCCTGATGCCTTTGCATAAATGACCAATAAAAATCCCATCCAGCAAGTTGTTGATTTTTTTTTTATTTTTAAATCCAAGTTTTTGAGCATACTGGTAAGCCAATTCACGAAATTCTTTAATACTCAATCCATAGTATCTTCTGGATAGTTTTACACAATAGTCTGCAAGTTTGTTTTCTTGCTCGGTTGTAAAAGTTGGTCTCCTACCCACTACTTTTGGAATTACTGGGCTATTTTGTGAATTTCTGCATCTTTTGATCACATGATCTTTAATGGTAGAGTAAGGAATCGCATACATTTTGGTCGCTTGGTTAACATTTAATTTTCTTGACCTAACCGCTGTCACAGCTTTTTCTAAATCTTCTACTATCCATTGCGCTCGAGTATTTCTTTTTACATAATTGCGTGGCATCTAAAATAGATTCACAATATTAATTTTTAATTTTATTATTATCCGGGTAATAGCGTATATGCGCTAATGCCCTGATAGTGGTGTTGCGCTATTACCCCGATGACAGTTTTATTTTTACTAGTCCACCTTTAGGTTATGTTATGCGGGATGCACATGGTATCACATTTAAGTGAAAAATAATGACATAATTATTGTCTGAACACATAAATATGCTATAAAAGTTATATACTTACATTTTGTCAGGTATTCAAATTCTCAGTAACACAAAACTTTATTTGTGGAATTTCATTTACGAATTGTTTGCTAAAAAAGACATGGAACTACATCAAGATCTACTTGCACACTGTCTATTTGGTTAAGAATCACACTAAAATGGCGAGTGCAGTTACTGCCATCTAGTATACAATAGCAAGAAATGCAATCTGCGCTATTTCCCAAGTTGCGCTATTACCCCAACCTCCCCTATGTCTGTTCTAAACTTGAGCTTATTGTATAAATATGGAGGCTTCCCAGTTAATATTATGGAGTGGTACAGACAAGCGGCGTGGTGTTTTCTTCTGTTTTCCATGCTTAACCACTTAGCAGATGAAAGTTTGTAGGAAACTGGTTCGTACTTACGTATACCATAGATAAATTTTAAACACGATTTCTGAACCCTCTGTATACGTTTAATGTCTTAAGACGTCAAACATTGGCCATATAGTGTATCGCAAAAGTTAAAGTGACTCAGAACCAAGGCTTCAGTTAATTTTATTTTTAAACTTACTGTTAGAGCTCTGTTCAACATCTTAGTCACATAAGTTAGTATCAAACTCCACGCCAAGGTTCCTAACAACTCTGGAAAGATTAAAAGTATTATTATTAATAGCAACCTGCAGGTAATTTTCCAGAGTTTCTTTATTTTTACCGAACAACAGTATAGAGCTCTTAGCTGGATTAATTAATAACTGATGCTTAAGCGATTCCTCAACAAGTAAATGTAGTTCAGCATTCAGTACAGTGCCTGCAGCCTCCCAATCCTCAGGCAGAAAAGAGTATTTGGTTTGTGTGTCATCAGCATAAGTATAAGAAACACAACTATTCAGACATTTGCTAATATTACCAGTATAGATTCAGAACAAAAGAGGCCCCAATACAGAACCTTGGGGTACACCACAAGTTACTGCGTGCATATCGAAAAATTTTACATGAAAGACCCATAAAAGTTTTTCACACGTTTGGTCTTTCAAATGGAACCTTAATTTTTATTTAATAATGAATTGGTTCAGCTCATTTTCTGTGCATATATTCAATTTGAAATATTATTTCGATATAGTATTCAGACACATGTCATGTGTAATAGAGTTCCATATACGAAGTGATAAAACTAAAGATTTTTTTAAATACTTTTGCTGTAATTATATACGATATACAAAGATATTTCACCCCAAGCATAATTATTTATACCAACATGTTCAAAATATTTATCCCAATAATGTTCGTTTTGAAATTTTCGTGGTGTTATGCTAAAGCAAGATATCGCAGAAACTCTAGGATTAAACATACTCACCATTTATATTACTAACATAGAGTCTATTTTTATAGAAACAAAATGTTATTTAGAACGACAATTTATATACACATGCCAACTTTGGAAACAATCGGTCTACTTTATTTTTTAATTTTTTGCTGTTTAAATGTAGGTAAACTAGCTTATCTGTCAAAGGTATCGGGAATTGTTACAAGAAAAAGTTATTCTGAAAGTTTCCAGAAAGTTGACAATAAATTTCATCGGCTTTATAGAAACTTTTCTTGTAACAATTTCCGATATCTTTGACAGATAAGCTAGTTACAAACAAATCAAAGTGAGCCAAATTTGTGTAAATATGGAAAAAGGCCTGAATATACCTTCTCAACAACTTTTTCTTTTATGATATCTCTTACGGAGAAGCAAGTTTGTAGCAGCACAAATTGAAAACACAAATTCAAAATTGTTCGAATCTATTAATATTAATTTACCTACAGAAGAAATAAGTTTTTTACTCATCCCGTTATGGTCTACTAATTTACATAAATTAAAATTTTGCACAAATTACTTCCTCATCGAGTAGGGCTGAACCCTAACTCAAATTTTAATTCGATTTTTTTTTGTCTCTCATACCTGTCGTTAACACGATCTGGGATGTATGTATTTTGCCTCACGAAGTAGCCAATATCCAAAATAATACGTAGCAGTTCCGGTGGACCGAATTTAATGGTACCAAATATCCCGCAAAAATATAGTACCAACATTCCAACAATAATAAATTATAATGAGAAATAAATGAATAAATAAAAAATACGAGGCAACAACAATGCACCTTGTATTAAGCAGGAAAATCACATCGACGAGCATAATAGGGTGATCTGTTCAAAGTTATTCGAAATCACCTAAATTTAATTTTGCACTAATTTAGTAAATAAAAAAATATGAATGTGTTCCTTCAAGAAAAGAATAAAAGCAGTGTTTGAAAATAAGTCTGTGTCAAAGTCAAAATTAAATAAAATTAAGTAATAAATAAAAAAACTTTTCTAAAAACAAGCTTTTATTTAAGCCATGTACTAAAACGAATAAAATAAGTTTTTAATAAACGTACTTACTTTACCTATCGCTGAAAGTGATTTAGTATTTTATGTTGAATTATTTATTTTCAAAAAGCTTGTCTCGGGAATTGTAAAGAAAATACGTACTTCGTCAAGTATTTGCTTATCAAAAAAATCAATATCCAATGAAATTAATTGGTACCTACTTTTATAAACATTTCACGCAATAAGCTTTTTGAAAACAAATAATTCAACATACAATAATAAATAATTTATAGTGATAAAACTACTAAGTAAGTTTATTATAAACTTATTCCATTCGTTTTATTATATGGCTTAAATAAAAGCTTGTTTTTAAAAACGATTTTATTTATTATTTTATTTTGTGCTTGTTAGTTAGTACCTATTTTTCAATCTATACCCTTTCATTTGATACCCATGTCACAATAATTGTGGTAAATAAATTTAGTCCGCCATATTGAAATTAGAATGACGTCACTCACCTTATCGTTTTCTACTCATCAAATCTTTTCATTTGATATCCATATCAAGAGGGCTGTAATGAAAAAGGGTAATCCGCCATCTTGGAGTGGCGGCCATTTTGAACAAATTACAATATTGACTATACTCTAGTATGTTCACCACCACCAAAAGTGTGTGCAAAATTTCGGCCCTATCGGTTGGGTGGAACTGGTTTAAAATTCAGTTGGAAGATTTGACCCGCACTAACAAAAGTTAAGTTAAATAAAAGCTTATAAAATAAAAATTCATATCGAGAGGATACTAAACCTAAGTGATTGTGTATAACATTGAATTGTTCTTATACAGGGTGAATCAGTTTTTTGTATCAGGACTTTAACAGGTGATAGATCTTCAAAAAATACCTGCACTTTTTCGCATAAACTATATATTTTTAAGGCTTAAGGCTTAAGGCCCCGTTCAATTCCTTTAGCCTACTTAGATTTTCAGGGGTGTTAACATGAAAAACGGGACACACTGTATATAGTATATCTTCGCATTTGTGCAAATTTCTGAGCAAATTTTGTTTTTAAATAAATCAATTTTTTATTGCAGTAGCAACAGTACTCAGAAGTCCACTATCTAGAACTACTACAGAAAAGGAGTTTGAAGATGTAATTAAATCATATTTAAGTAAAATGATAATAATTAAATATATTTCTTCTTTAATAAAGATAATTTATTTAGTTTCACTATGGTGTTTCACTAGAACAATAGAGTATGTATCACAAAAGGTATTCACTGTCTTATTATGTTTTACTCTTTATTTTTTCAAGCTAATAATATATTTATTAGGTACCGTAAAATGGCCTAAATCAGAACAAAAAGAAAATTGAAGCTGTTGTAGATTGTTTTAAGATTTTATATAAAAATTTGATTTATTTACCAAAAGTTGTTTTAAACATTCTAGTATCTAACAAACATTTAGTTTTTCTATTTTTAAAATGGGTAATACTATTTTTTTTTTAGTTTGTTCTGATTTACCCGCAGGTGGCCTAAATTAGAACAATTGTGTTTTCGTACCTTTAAACTGTTTTAAACAGTATAGGGTTAAATCAGAACAAACATTAAAAAATATATATGAGTTGATATTATAAAAAAAATCAGAAACAGTTTTTTTTTCTATTTTAATGGAAATAAAACCATTTTTTTATATTGTCTATTTAATCATAAAAAATACAAACTCTGATAAAATAAAAACTATAAATAGCAGTTTAACTGTAAGTAACTACCTATTAAAAACTATTAAAGTTTAACGCGAATCTTAAACCTAATCTTGTTTCTTTGGGGTTTTCTCGACCCGGTAAGTTATCTTTAAAAACACGTACGGTTTTGCCCAATATATCCAAATAGCTTTTTACCAGCAATCTTAAATCGAGTTCGTCCAATGGGTATCCCCATTCCGCACAAATGTTGATTTTATCAATCAGCATATTTTCTACGTCGATAGTTAAAACTGTAGGCCGTCCTATTTTTCTTGTTTGGTTTTTTTTACATGTCGATGTATGACCGAAGCAGTTACTCCATACTTTTCTGCTGCCGATCTGTATGTCAATCCATTTTTAACATCTTGTACTGCCTTTTTAATTAAATCTTTACAATACATCTTATGGGGATGTCTTTCAGATTTTTTGTACCCCCGTCTGTTCTGTTTTGGACACCTTTACCTAAAAAGTGTCAACAAAAGTTTTAAAAAATCATACCAGCTATATAATATATTTTTTTCATACAATCGCTTTAATACAAATGATACAAAATATATCCAGGATGGTAATTAAATACTCACTTTTATAAAGAAAAGTTCCTTTACCCGTTTTTAGAAGGAAGTTTTTAAGGTTACGGAACCAATTGATTTTTGACAGTTGACATTGAAGCTTCAGATTTCCCACAAATCACAAACCATACATTCAATAATGTTAGAGAAGCACATGTTATACTATTTAGGTAACCCCTAGTAAACAAATCAGAATCCCACTGCACATCGATCAAAATTAGAAGGCGTTAAAAATATTTCAAAGTTTTATCCTGATTTGGGCCGGTGTTCTGATTTAGGCCGATTTACGGTAAGTATATATATTTTTTGAAAAACTCGATGTGAAAGGTCAATCAAAATTAATTTGTGCCTATTCAATTTAGTAGCATATAGAATAATGCAAACAAAATGTCAAAAAGAAATGAATATTTATTTAAAGTAAGAAAAAGCATTCTGAAAATTGAAAATCTGAAAATTCTGAAATACAACATAACAGTATCATCTTTTAGAATAATAATAAAGTACACGAGAAGTGCCTCATTTGTGCATAATGTCAACGGCTGGGATGCTTCAATAATGCTTCAAAAGCAGTTCACTGCAGTAGGATGCGTGTGCATACTACTTGTAGACCACCACTTATTAAGCGCTTTCTGGGCTGGCACTGGGGTACTTGCCAGGTGAATATTACATGAGCTTTATAAGCATTTGACTACTTTTTGAGAAGTGCTTCTCTGGCAATTGTGGTGTTATTTATGTTATCTGGGATGTAATCCGCCATCTTGGAGAGGCGGCTATTTTGAAAAAATCTCAATACTAGATTGCATTGTCACCAGAACCAAAAGTGCGTGCAAAATTTCAGCTCAATCGCTTGTGTGGAAGTGGTTTAAAATTGTTTTGTCAAAAGTTATTAAAAAACTAAATCATCAACTAATTCAATAAAGCCTGAAATGTGTATTAGGCATTGAAACTTAATGCGAATGTGTGTAATAATCCTCCACAGTTAATAGGGCATCACAAATATAGCAAAATTTGTTAGGGCCTTATTCCTATTATTTGAATTCTTCGCTACTGCACTATAAACAAGTTGTTAGAAATATAATTATTTGGTTTAAATGGTGTTGTCATTCATTGAATTAACTGTGGGGAATTTTGTCCCCGGTTTTGCTTAAGCAGCCATTTTGCTTCTTTGTCTGGTAATAGAATATGTCATGTCGTCATGTCGTACACATAATAAGGTATAAAATCTAGTTTACTGGTATTGTGTTTTATGATGCACGAGTTCCAAAAATATACAAGGTTTTCAAACTTAAGTCGGCACTATTGCTAACTTTCCCATTATTGCAACAAGTCGATCAAATTAGCAAAATGGTGTCTTATTTTACATACATTACGATGGTGGCAAAAGCGTTCTCGGTAAACGCTTAATAAACAAAGACCATTTAAATGGCCTGAATAGTATGTCTTTGGTGGTTGGATCTTGAATTTGTACATCCCTTACACTCGTTGGCAGTCATTTTAAAGTTGAAAAAATGTCTCAATTTGCCAATTAGTACAAGTTGTCCACCAAATTTGACCCATTTCACTTTTGTCAGAGCGCAGGTAATAAATAAAAACATGTCCGTTTAACTTTAAATTTGATTTTTTTGCCGCAGAAACCTGAATCAAACTAATTCAAAGACATTTTCAAGTTGCCAAGAAAATTCATAAATGCCTAACATTAAAAGAACGAAACTTTAAACGTTAACTCGAAAAATAAATTCAGCAACTTTGTTTTTCTGAGCTTTCAAAGAATAAATCTTCCTCCTTTCTCAAAGATATTGTCAAGTCAAAATGAAATGACGGAATGATAGATGTCAAGTCAAAGTGTCATGAAAACAGAACAAACAAGTTCTTAAGAAGAACCGTTACTGTTCTTGTTAAGAACTTGTTCAATAGGATAACTGTTATCCTACTGAATTTGTGAATAAAGTTTTTCTGGGTTGGCAACAAAACAACAATGCTAATAGAATTAGAGAAATAAATCTGGTGAACTGACCAGTCAATTTAACTATTCCTTATATTCCTGGATTACCAGATAAATTAAAACGCATAGGCAAACTTTTTAATGTCAGAACAGTATTTAAAACCCAAAGCACAATAAGATCGATGCTAGTTAAAACAAAACCATTTAATGAGGTACAAAGTTAAAAAAATTACACTTATAAAATTCCTTGTGAATGTGGAAAGTTCTATGTTGGGGAGACTTGTAGGCAATCGTTTTAATGTCAGAACAATATTTAAAACTGAAAATACATTAAGGTCGATGCTAGTTAAAACAAAATCATTTAACGAGATACAAAATTCAAAAAATTGCATTTATAAAATTAATTGTGAGTGTGGAAAGTTCTATGTTGAGGAGACTTGTAGGCCATTTAACATTCGTTTAAAAGAACATAAAAATTATATCAGCAAATCAAATTTCAAAGTCTAAAATATGTGAACCCTTTTAATAATAATCATAGAATTTTGTGGGATAGGTCCCAACCAATTCTCAAAGAAGTGGGAAATAGATATCAGCATTTACTCTAGGAAATACGGACAATTGTGTTGCTGAATATTGAGTGGAACTCAGTAAAATATTATTACCAGTTATTCAGAGAGAAGTTAGTATAGATAATTAGATACAACACAGGGTACAATATCAGACAGGTGTCTAGGTTATTTGTTCTGTTTTAATTAAACTTTGACTTGACAATATCTTTGAGAAAGGAGAAAGATTTATTCTCTGAAATCTCAGAAAACCACAGTTGTTGAAGTTATTTTTCAAGTTAACGTTTAAAGTTTAATTCTTTTAATGTTAGGCATTTATGAATTTTCCTGGCAACTTGAAAAATTTGTCTTTTGATCAGTTTGAATAAAATGCAAAAGCCACATTCTGTAAATCAATAGCTCCATATTACAATTTATTGTCATGGTAATTTTAATTAAGTTAAAGTTAAGTTAATATTTTTCGCCCCATTTATGTTTAAGTTGAAAAGCTATAAAATGAAATGATTTCTTAATACTCATAATCTCACATCTACGAAAGCTTAGAGAGGCCACAAAACTTTTTTTATGTATGTATAACTACTAAACTTTTATACATATCCTTACAAACGAAGGCATTAAAGAAAAAAAATGAGTGCAGGGACGTCCTCCTACGGTCAAAATGTACCACAATTATTGCGCAATTATTAATGTAATTCTATACCAAATGTAATTATATTATATTATACAATAATCACATTCAGCAGGGTATTTTACAAACCAGTGCAATATTCACTAGCACTAGTATGACATTCATGTCATGGATTTTTTCCTATAAATTGCGGGTCAACGAACTTGATCATTGTACTGGGGTACTGAGCTTTGTGAGCATTGCTTCTAAGTGATATTTGAAAGCATAATCAAGTTTCTACCTTTTACATCAATTTGGGTCATTTTATACAAAAAATACCTATTACATTTTTATCATGTAGATAAATGAAAAATCTGAACTCAGATCACTGAATTTTGTGGTTATGATTCAGTCAAACACCTGAAGCAAACTTAAAGCCAATTCAGATCATCAGGGTGAACATCGTATTAGCTAGAAAAAATAATTAAAATACGATGAGTACAGCGTAGAAACTGTACTATTAAGCGACTATGTAAAAAACTCAATTTACAAATCATATGGATGTAAAAAGTAACTAACGTTACTTGAATATTTTTGCTAGTTTATACATCTATAATAACTTTATACTATATAATCGTTCAGCGGGATTTTTTTTAAATTTATGATGGAAATAATATCATAACTGATATCCAGTCATCCAGTGAGAAAAAGGGTGGAAACATCAAAATACCTTTCATGAGAACTATTTTTAGGATTTATTGTTATATGATTCGAATTGTGCAATATCTTTTTAGTGCACTACTGCAATTGAAATTAAAGTTGTTTAAATCACTATCAAATATATGAATAAATTCAACTAAATTGTAACATTTAGTTGCAGCGTGAATCGGCAATGGATCGTAATTCGGGCCATTAATCCTGCCGCACCGCGCCACATTGTTACTAATAAGCCTGGAGAGAGTCGTTTTCATAACAGAGTACACACATGGGGAACACACCTCCAGAGGGCGCTTAAAGCAGTAAATATTGAATCATCCACAGTTAAGGCCAACCCAATTTTTTGACATACCGTCCATATCCCAAATTCTGGAGGATTTTTTTATTGCATTTCTGGGCATACCAAGCATCGACAATCACTAATAAAGGTTGTTTTAGTGGCATATCAGGTAAAGGATACCAAGTGAAAAAAATGCACTCCAGACGGGAATCGATCCCGGAACTCCTACTGTATCCGTAGGCACTTAACCAACTAAGCTACCGGAGAGATGGGTTCCATCGGCTATATGTTATTTGGTCCAATTGATATTAGTTAGTAGCAGTGAGACGCAGGAGACTATGGCATATTCTACAGCTACTAGGAAGGGTTAGAGGGTGTAGGGTAACCATTCATGATTGTTGGTTATGTGAACTTCCTACTTCTTCATCAACCCACAAAATTTGACACATAGCGACTTAACGTAACCGTTGATTGACGTATTAATAAAGATTGCTCACGGCTGTCACGCCTGACACTTTTTCAACTCACCATGCGCTTTCCGGAGACAAAATACAATGCAAAACACGTTGTTAGCCATCAGAGCAATCTGTGTTCCAGGACATGGAGCTATAGCCGTGAGAAGTCTTTATAAATACGTCAGTCAACGACGTAAGTATCGAACGTGGAAATTCTAACCTACAATGTCAAGCCGAGAATATGAAGCACAGAAAGATTTTTAGTACCTGTAATTATAAATAATAAAGGTTGTTTAAGTGGCATATCAGGTAAAGGATACCAAGTGAAAAAAATGCACTCCATACGGGAATCAAACCCGGGACTCCTACTGTGGCCATAGGCACTTAATCAACTAAGCTACTGGAGCTACGGGTTCCATCGGCTAGATATTATTTGGTCAAATTGATATTCGTTAGTAGCAGTGATATGCAGGAGACTATGGCATATTCTAAAGCTACTAGAAAGGGTTACAGGGTGTAGGGTAACCATTCATGATTGTTGGTTATGCGAACTTTCTATTTATTCATCAACCCACAAAATTCAACATGTAGTGACTTAACGTAAATATCGAACGTGGAAATTCTAACCTACAATGTAAAGCCAAGAATATGAAACACAGGAAGATTTTTAGTACCTGTAATCATAAATAATAAAGGATGTTTTAGTGGCATATCAGGTAAAGGATACCAAGTGAAAAAAATGCACTCCAGATGGGAATCGAACCCGGGACTTCTACTGTGGCCGTAGGCACTTAACCAACTAAGCTACCGGAGATACGGGTTCCATCAGCTAGATGTTATTTGGTCCAACTGATATTAGTTAGTTGCAGTGAGACGCAGGAGACTACGGCATATTCTACAGCTACTAGGAAGGGTTAGAGGGTGTAGGGTAACCATTCATGATTGTTGGTTATGTGAACTTCCTACTTCTTCATCAACCCACAAAATTCGACATATAGCGACTTAATGTGAATCTCGAACGTGGAAATTCTAACCTACAATGTCAAGCCAAGAATAAGAAACACAATATTTTTAGTACTTGTAATCATAAATAATAAAGGTTGGTTTAGTGGCATATCAGGTAAAGGATACCAAGTGAAAAAAATGCACTCCAGATGGGACTCGAACCAGGGACTCCGACTGTGGCTGTAGGCACTTAACCAACTAAGCTAATACGGGTTCCACCGGCTAGGTGTTATTTGGTGCAAGTGACATTAGTTAGTAGAGGTGAGATGCAGGAGACTACGGCGTCTTCTGCAGCTGCTAGGAAGGGTTAGAGGGTGTAGGGTAACGATTCATGATTGTTGGTTATGTGAACTTCCTATTTCTTCATCAACCCACAAAATTTGACATATAGCGACTTAATGTAAGTTTGGAACGTGGAAATTCTAACCTACAATTTTTTTCAATTGATATCCTTTACCTGATATGCCACTAAAACATCCATTATTATTTATAATTACAGCTACTAAAAATCTATCTGTTATCGACAATCACGTTGCGCGAATAAAAAAATTGTCGATGACTGAAAAATCCTCCACAATTCGGTCATCCTCGACAATTGGATGCTATTCACATGGCGCATTTATATGTCAAAATTTGTGCATTACAAAATTAAGGTTGACGTGTCTGAGCGATTTTTTCCCTTTGCCCATAGAGATGTTATTGAATTTGTTTCAACCAATGAATACAGATCATTGATTGCAACCTGCGCGAGGTCTGTGTATAATATTTAATTTAGTAAACAAAGGTAAAATGAGTCAATCACAGCCTTACATAGATATGGGCCAGAATGAGACATGTCTCATTGTGGTCCTTATCAAAGTGTCCCATAGTGACCCAAAGACAGTCCAGAAGCATACATTCCTTACATTTCACATCCATGAAAATGAACATAGCCAAGCTTGTGGTAATATATCAGATGGATGTACCAAACACAGTGTATCAAAGGGGAACTTTACAGGCTATTATAAAACCTGTTATTCAGTGTCATATACATGATAATTAAAAAATGTACATACCTGCAAACTATAGTGTTATAACAAAAACTCAGTATGAGCCCCTAGCGGCGAATAATTTTGATGACACTTCTGTTTTGCGTTTCTTTGATAACCCTAAATGTCCGAGCCGCGCACGCGCGCCTAATTTGAATTTATAGGTTTTGTCTCATTCTGCCCCATGTCTCACTGTAGCCCAGACTCCCTAGCCATAATTCAAATTTCAAAAGAAGCACTTCAACATTGCAAAATTTGTATAAGGCATATTGGCCTCAAAAGTCATATTTTGATCACCTGAGCTCCAGTTTCGGGATTTATCATTCTCAATGAATATCCGGTCTATTGATGGAAGGCCACTTGTAAATATCTTGACAAATATTCATTTTTTTTTCTGAACAAGTTGTAAATCAGGCTAAAGCAAAGGCTATGCAGCCCTTGTCGATTGAAAGTGCATAAAAGAGGAAACTTTGTGACATCATGGCCTGCTGTAATTGAGTAGGTAACTTTCTTTAAGTGCTAAGAAAGTACCCACTAAACCACAACATTTTTCCAGTTTCTGATGTAGTAGACTTGAAGCATTCAGTATTGCCCACAGATTGCATTAAGAAACTTTTTCGGTAAAACCTAAAATAAAAACAAAGAAAAGTTACAATTTGAAGAAGTTTCCGGAATTTTTTTGTTTTTCGAATGTGTTCTTAGACAAAGCTAGCAGATCAAAAACCTTTTTTTTTTTTCTTCAAATAAAGTTCCCAAAAAATGCATTTTGTCAAGATATTTCCAAGTGGCCCAATTAATGAACACTATGTGTATCGTTGGAATCCGGATGCAGCGTAGATTCAGAAAATTCAATAATATACAGGGTGTTCCATTAAAAAAACAGTTTGGTTAGTACGGCTTTTACAAAACAGCCTGTATCAATTTCAACAAGACCATGGAAATGCATGAAATACATTTTCCAGTGATGACAGTGTACATTATACACTTTGACTTTTGACATTATAGGTAGTGCAAGAATTTTGTTATTTTGGCTTTTTTTGTGTGGTTATAATTTACCATAGCCCGCATACCTACACAGTGATTCAGTTTTTATTCGGGGAACTTCGTCAGTGCATTAAGCACCCCAAAATGTGTGTTCCTATAACGATATTTTAAAACTTATCATTTTCGAGATACAGGATGTTGAAATGTCAAGAAAAAAATTGTTTATTTTTTAGATTCGTCTGATAGATTTGACCCAAATTTGGTATCTTCACGCGTTCACTCAGTTGACTGGTTACTGCAGTGGCCGCTAGTGGTCCTCTTTACTAACTCTTGTTGAGCTACAACGGTTGCTACACATTTTTGTATACAGAAATCTGTACTAACTAGGGGAAGCCACGTGTATACACAAATCTGTAAAACATGTTCTGTCGGCAATGCCTCGTAGATGGCTCTGATGTATTATAAACTGTAGCTGTTTTTGAAAATGTACAATTAATCGAAAGCTATAAACTTAGAATGTATCAGTTTGTTAATTTAATATGTTTTTATGAATTAAAACTCACTAAAAACTATATTACATGGACTGTTAACTTAGAGCCATCTAGTGATAAAAGCAGCAGCAGTGCACTGTGCAGTTAGTTGGCACTTTCTTAGACACTAGGACATAGTTACAGATTTCTTATATGACAGAGGCGGCAAATTGTTATGACACCAGGATCCTAGATGTTGATGGCACCAACCAAAGAGCGCATGACACTAATATGACATGTGGGCTGTCACTTGTCTTTCTCCGTGACATGTGGTTTTGGTTTATGCATGATGCCCACGATGGGGCCAAAGCACAATTTGCAGGGCCAGTCCATGGATTTTGGACCAGCTCTGTCTGGATCGCTGGATTGGTACAGGAGGGCCTGTACCAGGTCAAGCGCGATCCCCGGACTTCAATCCAATGGACTTTTGTGTTTGGAGTTACATGAAATCCATCGTGTACGCAACTGAAGTTGCGAGTGAGCACAAGTTACTTGCGCGAATTGAAGATGCTGCCATTCAAATCCGCAATAATCTCAGATTATGTGCGCGTATTCGTGGATCGCTTACGAACAGAATTAACTTGTGTGTTCAAGTTGATGGTGGTATTTTCGGACTGCTTCTCTAGTGTGTTTTGATGCCTTTTTTACATTTTGTGCTTAGGTTTGTGTTTTGTTTGCTACTCCAATTTTTCGCAGTATTGCCGGCGGGAGGGATCCACCTGGTCGTGGTCGTCCAGCTCAGTACCTCACCGTAAACAACTTGTGTTGGCTGAGAGAAACCAAGAGGCCCCTACGCAACGCACTAATTACTGTTCAACATATTTTTGGTATTTTTTAAAAAAATAAAAAATGGATTGACATTGGAAAATTCGAGGGAAAATCAAAAAGACCATGCTGCATTTATCGTCGCATCAGAAAACTGTTTCCCAAAAATTTAAAAACTCCAGAAAAAAAATTATCGAACTTTTCGGTTTTCTCGATATTTCTGGGTAAAAGTAAAAACAAGCAAATTTACGATATGTTGGTACAACTGGCAACTGCGCACCAGGAGATGCGGGCCTCCCGGCGATATTGACTAGCGCGGCCAGTCAGTAGCACCATTTGTGGTTAAATTTTTTTACATCATGACTGAATCACCCTGTAGATACTTATTTGTATAAATGGCTTAAATCGCCCCCAATGAAATTACTTCAAACTGTTCGTATAATATTTATTTTTTACTATTTGACATAAAATCTCTCGAACCGGCCAACATAAATATAAAAATGAAAATATAAACATGCATAAATAATATAAGACATTATACAAAACAAGCAAAACATATTCTGACTGAAATGTAGGTAATAAGTAATAACAATGTTTGAAATCTCCAGCAGCGTGCGCGATTGTTTTATACCTACTACTGAGAATAATTAAAAAATATACCTATCTTGAGAAATGTTGCTTTCCAAATGATTCCTTATTTTATGTGCCTTGTTAAAAAATGACCACAAAACAGGCAGCAATAGAAATGCGTGCTTAACAAAAGAAAGATTCACATTGAAAGCTGTAGGTATTATTGACCTATCATAATTGAGCTGAACGTAAATATTGCTGTCCATTTACAATACTGCCCTGTTAAATGAAAACGCCGTATCTGCAAAAACGTTGTTCTGAGATAATTGAGATTTTGTGTTTAGTTTCCTGCCATCCACAGATTTGAAATATCAAAATATTTGTTTTATGAAACATAGCAACAAATGCAGTAAAAAACTTCTTGTTTGACTGGCTTGATAGTTTATTGGAAACTTTTGAAAAAATCGCATATACGGCAATTTTTCTATTCAGTTATTGGAAAATTATTAAGTTGAATTGCCGTATCTGTCAGATGGGAAACTAAAAAAATAAAAACGAAAAGTATAAACAGAAAATCTATATTTACGATTTCGTAACTATACATTAGTCAATCTCATCAGGATCTTGGGTGTTTGTTGTTGTGGGTAAGTTTTCCCAGAACTGAAGTCTGGTATGTGGAAGAACTGTCGTTAATTTGGACAAAAGCATTTGCTTGCGGTCCGCTGGAATTCCTCGTGGAGTTGTATGCACCTTTGGAGCTTTTAACCCACTTTTCAAGACATTGGCTGTTAAAAAATTTAAAACCACAAACTCTTCTTCATCGAACTTGTTTTTGTATTGTAATGTATTCTGCCCTCTATTGAATACAACATGAACCATATTATGCATATACGGTCTGGGGGAGATTTTATTCAATTTGTACTGGGAAGTACAGTCTGCCCAGTCGAAGAAATCTTTAACATCCATTACGGTTACAGTGACCCTCTTGGAATTTGCATTTTGAACACAATTAACAAAATCTTGGAAATCATAAACTTTGCCTGTTTTCTTTAGAGATAACTCAACCTGGTGGTGAAATGAGTCACAACTTATGAAAGTATGACCTGCTTCGAAGTATTTCACATCAATTTTTTTCAGGCAGAACTCATTAGAATTGACTACATAAACAAAAAAGGCGAATAATGCCCAATTTTTATTCTGTGCACCACAGTTGTCAAGCCAAAATGTTATATATTCGACATCTCTATTTATGCAGAAAAACTTATAGAACGCACTAATTATATCTGATTTGGAACGCCCAGATACTGCTTCATGCCACAATACAGCGTGAGGTCTTATTTTTTTATTTTTTCCAAGCGGCACAAATGATTCATTATACGCAATTAATCTGGGACAGAAAATTACCTCCTTGAACATTTCTAGACGAGGTAACATTATTACCTAAAAATTCCACACATGAGAGACCAGAGAACAAATGTACTACAAACTACGTCTTACCTTCTCAAGATCCGCAGAAACCACTATTTCAGACTCCTCATATTGGCGTTCGCCATCTACTTGATATGCTTCTCTTGACAGTTTTGCTTTTTGAATATGTGAGTTCCATTGTTGACAACTCTCACAGTCAGTGGAAAGGTTTTCTTTGCTGTGGTTTTCTTGATTGCTGTGGATCGTAAATGTTTCACAAGACCAGCATTCTTCATGGCCAAGTTTAACAAAAGATATATTTTCTTCGGCTACTATTTGCCTGTACGTAGAATAGGAAACATTTATTGACGGATGCGATTCAACAAAATTCTTGTGCATAAAAGTTATGTTAATGTCAGTTGGTAGATATTCGCCTCTTCGGGGCATGTTCCCGCCGGTAATGGGAAATAGTCGGCCTAAAAGAATTTATATGTTCCAAGATGACATCTCTGTCAATTTTTTTGTTTGGAGGTACTCGATTATTAAGTGGCGCATGATGAATAACTTGCTCAAAGTTTTTTCCCACTACCGTTCTAAGAAATCTGTCGTCATGTGATTCGTATCCCAATGTTGATAGAAAAAGCGTCTTGCATACTCTTATTAAGTTGAATTGCCGTATCTGTCAGATGGGAAACTAAAAAAATAAAAACGAAAAGTATAAACAGAAAATCTATATTTCATAAATTTGTAATACCGTTTTATACGATGCAGATACGGCTTTTGAAGTAAAATTAGCAGTTACATATTCCATCACCATCTCTCAGGAAATAATTAAAACTAGTTTGTTTTCGTAAAGACTGATCAGCTGTTACTGGCATGGTTCTTCTTTTAACCGGAACACGTTTGAAATTATTTAAAAGAAAATTTCGTTGAATATCTTTTGAAGATTCCCAGTATTGTTTGTTAATATACTTTCTTCGATAGAAGTCGAACTTTCTTCCACATTGTAGCAAACACTTTGCTGAGCATTCCCCTTTAACAAAGTGTTTTGATATTTTCATATTATTTTTTTGTTTGTTTTCTTTCGGATAAAGGGGTATCATACATTTTTCTTTTCCTTATTGAACCCTTTTTTGTGATTTTTTTGTCTGATTCAATTGTTTCAAAATTTATTAAGCTTTCTATAATGGAAGTTACGATTTCATCAATATTTTCTATCTCATCAACAACAGGAATATTATTAGTAGTAGTAGTACTAGTAGCTTTGTGGTTAACTTTATTTGTCAAGGCGTTTTCACTACTCTCTTTATTTTCTTTAAAAAGCATTAAGTTGGTTTCCTCTGATGAAGAAGAGTTATCATCATCATTCGGAATGTAGTCAGGGTCAATGTCTTCTTGTTTTTCTGGGGATACTTTACTTTTTTTAAAATTAAATTGTCCACGTAACTGTTTGTTCATAAGTGCTAAACCCAGAATTCTTTTGCTTCTAGACTCTGCCATTTTAACTGAAAATGCAAAGAAAAGTATGCCGTAAAAATTTGCACTTTTTTCGCCTGCTACGGTACGTAGGTACGTATACGATAACGTAAACATTTCCAATGCTAATAAACTAACCTACTTAATAAAGACTTACCTATTTTTAAACGTATTATTTTAACGATTTTTCATGTCACAATCGTCACATTAATCAAGATATATCTACGAGCCCTACGGCACTTGGCACGATGAACACTGAAACACAGTAACTGAATGCCCGGTGTCCGGTCGGGTATTGGATGATGCTAAAACTCTGCCTGTGATTGGTCTAGCCATTGTGTTTATTGCGCAAGACAGCGCGGTTTTTTTGAAATTTGTAAATATTATTAAGGTATTTTGCCACAGGTATATGCTTCTCATTTTGTCATATAAGGCGTTTCCTTTTAAAAATTGTAATATACAGCAAATATTACTAACGGCTTTTGCCGTATATGTATCCCATTTTGTCATATACGGCGTTTCCTTTTAAAAATTGTAACATACGGCAAATGGCCTTTAACAATTCGCAAAGAGTGTTGTGCCGTATCTGCCGCGAAATCAACATATACGGCAACTACTTCTAACGATTGGAATATACGGCAAAACTTACTAGCCAAACCTAAAAAACTGCATATACCGCAAATAAAAATTTGTAATACCGTTTTAAACGATGCAGATACGGCTTTTGAAGTAAAATTAGCAGTTAGGTAATTACCAGAATAGTCAAATTTTGCCATAAACGAAGTCATGAAAATGTTGGTTACGGCGTTTTCATTTAACAGGACAGAATACTTATTATTAATATGCTGGCTAAGTTCGCAATACTGATATTTACTTTTGTTCAATTGGCTTTCGTCAAATGGACTTCTATCTTTTTGGTTTACAATACTTATTATTAATATGCTGGCTAAGTTCGCAATTATGATATTTACATTTGTTCAATTGGCTTTCGTCAAATGGACTTCTTTCTTTTTGGTCGTGGGTTCTCGCTTGGAGTGGCTTTGGTAATAGTGCCCGGAGTATCGCTGACGAGGAGCAACAACAGGTTCAACAAAGAGTTTCACAAATTAGGTTCTGCCCCTTTTCAAAAGTCTTAGTGCAAGATTATATAAAATCTCCTTTTAGGAAGTGGTGAGAACAAACTATCTTTTTTGACATCCATGTAAATTTTTTACATTAATTCCAACCACTAACCACAATTTTTGATGCCATCACTGGAAACTGAAAACCTAACTACCCACATAAAAATAAAACATGGAATGTTTTCAGAAAAACGGGATTTCAACAATCTTATCATCCTAAGGGGACCCTATTACAATCCACTGATTTGATCACTGGATTGACCAAGATGTTACCAACATAAGAATATATCTGCACTACTTACTATTGATCAGATTTTAAAATAACGGGAAAACCTAGTAATGACATTCCGAGCTGCGAATGTAAAAAATTACTAAAGAATATTTTAGTTTCATATCAGGTAAAGGCAATAAATTGAAAAAATGCACTCCAGCCGGGACTCGAACCATGGTTTGCACTTGATTTGCCAAAAAATTAGATGCAAGATCGAAGCTCGTTCTCCCTTCCTCTGTCTATTTCTCATCCTTCTTCTTCTTATATGGGTCAGGGGGTGGCCTCCTAAAGTCGGCCGGGCACATAGGCCACCGCGGGTCCGTTGTGCCCTTTGAGCTCAATTGTAGGACGACCCTTACGCTGAGTCTAATCGGTCCGGGCCCCTCTCGACTTGTGGGATCTGAAGCAGCCGCTTACTCCGCTTAATGCATAAATCGGCGCTGGCTGCTTCAATTTTTCATTTTTCAGGACTGTACTTTTTTCTTCATTAATGAAGAATTAGTGAACTACCATAAATCCACCACTGGTGGCTTGAGGAGATTAAAATTCTCATGAAATTCGAAAACCATAATGGAGGTGTTGTGTACCAAATTTAATGCAAATGTATCTGACGAATCGGAAGTTATAAAAATAAACGATTTTTTTCTTGAAATTTCAACATCCTGTATCTCGAAAATGATGTTTTTCAGCATATATCTATGTGGTCTTTTTTCATATTTTGAGGTACTTAATGCACTGATGAAGTTTTCCGGATAAAAACTAAATGAAAACTCCAATATTTAGGATTTTAAGAGTTCAACGCTCTGAACATCCCACCGCGGCGATGTTCGAAGAATTTAATGTTTATCTGCTGTCGATCGACTGTTAGATTCGGGGTTGGGGCAGACTGCTTGCACGTTTTTATAGAAAAACACTGCTGATGGCTAAAAGCAGTGGGCAAAATGTGGATTTACGGTATTGCTCGTTAACAACTGTGTGATTTACTAATTGTCCTACACTCACTGGGATTTCCAAGGTTTTCTACGGTTTTCTGCAGTACTTGAGTGAAGGCTATTCCACTTATATCAGGAAATGTCGGCCATGAAGACAAAATTATACTAATTGCCACTTCTTCCTCGCACAAGCATTTGGTTGCTTCACAATACTCCTAGTTTGGAGTATTGTGAGTGAAAATTATTATTATTCTTGGAAAAATTAAGCTGAATTTCTGCCAGCTAAAGGTAGAATGCTCGGTAGAATGCCTTCAGAATGTTGTTTTGGGCACCTATTGGCTTGGTATCTATAAAAATGACAACAAAAGTAGGGTTTTCTATGAGTAAAAAATAATAAGGTTTACTTAACAATAAAGAATAATTAAAATCGAACAGATTATGGTAGACACCTTAGCAATGAAAAACTTAGCAGACAGTTTTTGGCTTTCAGTCGCTTTTTTCTTTGCCTACTGATACGCTTTGTTAATAAAATAAACTGTTTAGGAAATGGACGCCTTTCAACAAACCTCTTCTTTTTTTCATTCACTACATTCTTGTTTTGTTTCACTTTCACTAAATTATAGCTTTGTTTCTCGTTAATAGTGGCTGCATGTATAATACTCCATTTTTTTTCAGTAAACTTACGTATTGACTTATAATTAGTCTTAAGCCGTACATTGTAAGTATCAAAAATCACATTTATTTGACCATCAGAAAAAATTTCTTCAATTCTTGCCTTGAAGTATTGTCCTGTACACATCCAAAAGGCAAAGCACGAGTCTCCGATATGCCAGCCAGCTAATGCTTTTTCCCTTGCGATGAATTCCTCCACAGCTTTTAAAGATTCATCCAGTGGGATTTCAAACTCATCCTGAGGACCAAAAGAAGTAGATGCTACACTTGGTGGACAAGATACAGCTGTCTTAGGCCTATAACTGCAACAAAATAGGAAGTGGCTATTTATACGTCCGACATATATAAAAGTCGGTATACGTCTTGCGCTCTCATTGGCGAGTTGAGTCACGTGACTTCTTTGGGTGTACATTTAACTCCGTACACGTCCGAAGTAAACTTATAAACTTATTTAGATTACGTCGGAAGCCGTCGGAAGTGCATTTTTCTCAAGCATCTTTGCAATAAGGAGCGTATGCCCTCCTTTTTGGGGAATAGGCGCTGCCATATGAAAAAAGAAGGGGGCCTTCGCACCATATTGTGGCAGTCGGCAGCGATGCGCGCTGCCGTATGAAAAAAGAAATGGTAATCATTTCCAATGGTGTAACCCCCGATTTTATTGAAATTTTGGCTAGGTAATTACTCCCTATTTTCGCCCGACGTTCGGCGTTTTAACCCACCCCCGATTTTCTTGAAATTTTTGACATTCGGCGCCGAATGTCGGGGGGTAGCCAAAATTTCAAGAAAATCGGGGGTGGGTTACACCATTGGAAATAATTACCACTTCATTTTCCATACCGCAGCGCCCATCGCCGAAAAAGGAGGGCATACGCAATATAAAATATGAGACAAGATAGGTCTGAATAATCTCGGACATCATCCAATCGATTTTGGTAAACAAACCGATTCATCGTCCATCGGACGGTAGAAATAAGGTTATGTGTCATGTGACTCAATCCACCAATGAGAGCGCAAGACGTATACCGACTTTTATATACGTCGGACGTATAAATAGCCACTTCCAACAAAATATGTTAACAATTTGGCTGTGCCTCCGCTGCCGGCAACAGCACCCGAAAGAGCCGCCTGCAACGGCACTTGAATAAGCTGCCGGCAAAGAATTCTTAGGTTTTGCCACTGATTATACTTTTACCTATAGATCATTGTCTGAAGATTCCATTCAAATTCACATTCTGAGCAAATTTATAATAATATACCTCATGAAGTACTCAATAAAATATATAAGTAGGTACCTACATTCTCATTCATTGTAATAATATAGGTAGTGCAAGAACAAAGACATAACAATAATAGAATAATAATTATAATGTATCTGACAAAAAAAGCATACACATTCATTCTTAATGCATTACAAAAGTGTATACAGGGTATCCCAGATTTTTTGATCAGGAATTTGACATTTTGCCGAAAAACTCTTTGGAAGGTGGGTTGCTCTTATAAACATAGATCCTAAGTCCTAAAGTTCTTCGTTTATGGGATTCTGGGCGTTAAAATTTCCTAAAAAAGCAATGTTTTTATTTACATAAAAATTAAACTCCTGTCTATTTCGTTTTTTAGATTCGCCAGAAATATTTTTTTATTTAAATATCTCTGAATGTAGAAGCATTCCCTATCGCGCTTAGAAACAGTAAAATACGTAAGTGACAAAACTGTTATTTGAAAACTGAACAAAATTTTTTTTTCAAACTATCAAGTTAATGAAAAATTAATGACAGTAAAAGTTTTTAAATTAACTGGTCTATGGAATACGAATTTTTCTTGTTAAATAAACTTACAAAAAAGGTCTGGATAAAAATAGGAATAGTTGTTCCTGGATTCTACCCTTAGGATGCATGGGTGCACTGTAAAGTGTTTTCCAACTAGCTGCAGTAATGTATCCCAAAATTCAAGCTTCTTCAATCAAACAATTTTACATGATAGATCCCCTTAGAACCACCACCTCCAAATATTTGCACATAATTACGAAACAATCTGTATAAATTCGTTTTTTAAAATCAACTCCTAACACCCTGTATTTGAGATAGAGGCGTCTAAATGAAAAATAGTATCAGAAAGCGACATTATTTTAGACTAAAAAACCTGTGGTCATTGGATTGACCTACTTTTTTGTGTCACCGTGTAAGTACTATAAATTTGGGAGGATGTTGTGGGTGTTAATGTTCATAATCCTGTTAATTGTATAATATATAGTAGGTATACAGTGTTCAAATAATATCTCATTTTCCAAATTATATCCTTCTTCTACGGGTTGTGAAGATGGTTTTTAGACGTAACATTTTAGTTTTCAAACTCAATGATGATAGGCAGTCTCGTAAGCAGTCAAAATCGGCAGCCTCCAGTCTATTTTTGGGGCGCCATTGCCGGCATCCGAGAAAACATTAAGAGGCGGCGCCGGCAGCCATTAGTTTATATGTTGCCAGCCGTGGAGGCACTGCCTAACAATTTTGCAAGAATCATTGGATAATGCTTTTACCTTTCTGCTATTGTACTGGAAATGAATCGACCAGGACCATCACAATGTCTTGACTTTCGAGCATCTGTAACACCTATTTGGGTTTGACTAAAATCAAAAAACAGGTGGCATTCAGATGGTTGGGCTGCAAATCCCACAGCATCAGAAGCGTATTCTGGAGTGTATATTATATCATCAGAAGTAGTGTCAGCTTCCATAATTACAGGTTCCGCAGTTATTTGCATAGGTGGCATTATGTCTTCTGAGAATGTTGTAGGTCCACTTGAATTAAGTACTGTGTGTTCTGCTTCTAATTCTTTTTTGGCCAAAGAAATCATCTTTTCTATGACATCTTTTAGCTTTAAGAGACCTGGATTTGTGGGATCATTTTCCAAAGCCCTATTTATCTGGATTATTTGGGTGTTATAAGTTAAAAGCTTGATACTTTCGATCATTTTTGCTTTTTAGCACATACTAAATACCGCTCCTAAACAGGAATTTAGTATTCAGTAGAATTGCACTAAAATAATTTAAAATAAGTATGGACCGAGGTAACAACCACAAATTATTACATAAAAATATTATTATTGTAAGTAATTTTTTCGTTGTTACTAATAAATAATTTCAGTCTTTAATTAAGCAGATATTTCCGTTTCATATCACAGAATACCGAATTACCGAATATCGAACATATAAAAAAACAAAAGGATAAAATAAAGGAAGGTTATATTAATGACCTTGAACGACGTTATATCCCACACATCATCCACTCGTGCGCTTTTGATAGAGAGGTGTCGAATCGTTATCCCGCGTGGTGATAGTCCTCACGCACGCCGCCGCCACGATGCTCCCCACTTCTAATTTGTATCCCTTTATGCTCTTACCATACGTCTGCAATTCGGCAAAGCGCCCGATGGAAGAAGGCAAGGGAGAGACTCGCGTAGGAGCAGGCAGTTATTCGATAAATTTTTAAATATTGCCTAATAATAATAGGTATGCCTAAATACTACGTAATAAATGATTATACACAGTTGTTCAAGATAATAACTTTAAAAGTAATTTTATTTAATAAAGAAAACTTCTTGAATAAAAGTTTCATTATTAACTTTTGTTGCCATATTTCAGTGAGCTTGAAATTTGTATGGCTAGAACTTTAGTTTCAATGGCAGTTTGTCTGGTAATAATAATTGTGCTTTTCTTTTAAATGAAATTTGCCGTCAAATTTTCTCCATAAATTTATTTTTTTTGTTAATGGGGGCTTAGGTAATTTGTTGCAAGAAAATTGACACTTTAGTTCTATGTTCTATAATCTCATCCTGATTAATAATTCCGTCGGAGCTTTTTTATTACAAGCTTTTATTTAATTTGCCCTGTTAGTATACAATACAACATGCAATACTCAATATTGTATAATACTTTCAAAATGGCCATTGCCACCAGGTGGCGGATGATGTATTTTTTTGTCAACCCCCTTAATATGGGTATCAAATGAAACGGCTTAAAGGAGTGCCTATCTTGACCGCAAAATTTCGCAACGTCGATTAAGCGTGACATTCAAATATTACTGCATGAAATTCGCAGGAGTTCAAAAAAATAAACGCCGCCTGGAAGTTTATGCGCACGCAACTGTTTATTGTGACATATGTCATTAGGTCAACTTGCAACGTTGCCACGTAAGAGACGGAAACAAGTTTGATAATTGCGACTTATATTCATACAATAGTATGAATTGTGTTCAAGAATGTTATAAGTTATAACAAACCGAGGTCTGCTATAGCTGGGTCGGTTCAATAAAATCCTGTTACCTTATTACAATATAGTTTATTGATCACAATTTTTAAGAGATGTTGCAATTTTGATTGGACAACTTTTAAGTGATAACAGTATTAAATGAATCAACTTTAGAATAAAGTTAAATTTTAGCAACCATTTAAATACAAAAAACTAGAAAATAGAGTTAAATTTTTAGTTAGAAATTGAAAGTCAAATTTTAGTTAAAAAATGGTTTGAGAACAAATAAAAATATCAAATTGGCTTTACAAATAAACTGACTGTTCAGCTTCGATTATGATTCACTCTGAATGTTAAGTTCGAACTGCGTATTCAGGGGCTTGCGCTCAAAACGAGGCTTGTGGTAGTGCGGGGCGAGGCTAGGGCTTCCTCCGGTCCTTGTCTGCTCGTGTAGGCGCTGCAGATGTTGTGGCTAGCAGATCTTTTCAGGGGTTTTTCGCCGAAGTAGAGCTGACCAGGAGTCGACACTTATGCCAACGCAACTCCTCTCGATGCCTACGCAACTCTCGTTACGTTGTTCGTCGTCAGAGGGCTGTGGTCGTAGCGTCCTCAGAGATGGTGTGCAAGCATGAACAAATCAGAGAGAAAATAGCATTAGACAAGGTCTAACCCAGTAAACAAGAAACGTACTTTTACTTATTATCAACGTTTGCATTAAGTAACTTATATAACATGTCTTTAAAAACGTTATTTCCTGGTTAGATTACTGTTAAATCACAAACATTTTTAAACAAACTTTTACCTAATATTTACTTTACCTACACCCGACATTTATACAATGTTCGCCGAAAAACATTTTTTAACGTTTATGTTTGCATTCGATGTAAAACATTAATTGAAAAGCATCGAAGCAACATTGATTCAATGGTTATTTAACGTTATACTGTGGTTCAATCTTGAACTTGTTGATTTGCGCATGAGTAGTTTCTCAACAGGAACGGCAGGAAAGGAAGCCGCCACCCGCCATATTTGTTCACGTTCACTCACAAATTCGTGTAGTGTTTAGTGTGCGTCAACTCACGGTATACCTTGTGTTACGTTGTGTTTTGGTAAGTGAAAATATGTAATTATTTGCTATAATGAGTAGGAAACGTAGAGAAATCACAAAAATGCATGTCTTGCTGGTCTAAAAGTAAAAAAGTGATGAATTCGCGGCACGCGGCACAGTAGACAGCTCGGCCGGCTCGGCCAATACCACCTATTTAGCTGGCGTTGGCTCAGCCGTCCCGGTCCCGCAGTCGCTCGTCGCTCAAATTTTTGGTACCTAGTGGAGAGACTGGAGACCCGATATCAAACGGATCCTAAGATCCTAATAGATTCGCGTGAGAAATTTTCTCAAGCCAATTGACTTAATTGTAGCCTTGTAACTTTTGAACAAAATATCTCTTAGGTTAGAGAACGAAAGGCCCAAAACTCCGAATCTTTTTGTACTTGATAACCCTTATAAAAGATGAGAAGAAGAAGAAAATAACCCTAAAAGTTTCGACGTTTCAGTGAAATTTATATTTTTGTTTATAATAATCAGCTTTTTTTAAAAAATCGGCTGTACGCTACTTAAGGAAATTGCCCACTGATATTAAGAAGCATGCCTTATTTTAGTTTACTGTTTTAGTACCAGTAGAAAATACACAAAAACATTCCATGGTTCCCAAGAGCAATTCAGCAAATTTGGAATATGCCTATGTGGTGGTGTTTCAATGGTCAAAACACGAATTAGCGTGAGTTATATCAACGCCAACTAGAAAACACTTGTTAAACAAGCAGTTCTTGTAATAATTGTAATGTAACACCTTTGTCAGCAGTAATGTTACTTTTTATGTTTTCACCCGTTCTTGTGTATTCAGTCTCGACATAGCCATTTCACGGTTCACATCTATTGTAGATTGTACCTTTTGAGAAAAATAAATCTTTTTAAAAACCAGTATCTGCGTTCACTGAATTTAAGTGGCGCAGTCGTACGGATTTTTCGTCGGAATCAATATCGATAACCGGTGCGTTTCAACGCTTTACGGAAAAAAAAAGTAACCTATCGTGTACGAAGTTGTTTTCGGGCTTGGACTTTTTCGGACTCCAACGTGGACATCCGTGAGCACCAACACCTACCAGAAGAACTTCAGGCACTAGATGGAAACAGAAAGAACGTGGATACTGTGAGTTAGTTTTTCTCTTTCATGTCAGACTCCTCTTTGTCCCGTAACGATTCCTTTTGTGAAAACGATTACTCCGGCACTGAGTTAGGCTTAGTTTCTGAATTACTTGAAAATTTATCGATCGAATCTGATCAAATAAAATTAAAACAATCACAAATTAATTCAGTTTTTGAAAGTAGTGTTAAAATGGCACCAGCCTTAGATATTAAAAATATTAGTGTTATTCCATTGTTCGATGGAAACCCAAATAAGTTACATCGATTTATTTCCTCAGCAGAATCAATTTTAGTGTACTATTTTGACGCAGTGAACCTTCAAAATTTTCAAAATACTTTACTTTTAAATGGAATTTTAAACAAACTAGAGGGTAGAGCAGAGGAAGTTGTCGCTATTAATGGTTGTAAAACTTGGGACGATATAAAAAATACTCTCATTTTGAATTTTGGCGATCAAAGAGACGAAAATTGTCTAAATCAAGACCTTGTAAACTTAAGACAGAAACCTAACGAATCTCCTTACCAATTTCACGAAAAAGTTATGCATTTATTAAATACCATTTGTAACCATATAGATCTAAAATGTGATGAGGCAAGTCGACCGTCTAAACGCGATTTTTTCACAAAACAAGCATTAAAAACTTTTCTAGCAGGTTTAAGAGAACCCCTGGGACCTATAATTCGTGCTATGAGACCTACTACTCTAGCATCCGCTTTACAATTTATTACAGAAGAAGAAAATATAAAATATTATCAAAAATCTAATACACCCCAAACTCAAATTTTAAGAAAACCTACTCCTGCCCAATATTTTCCACCACAACCACAACATCGCTACTCTTTACCCCAAAATCAACCCCAAATAATGCAAAGATCGAACTGGACACAACCCCGACAATTTAATTCTCAATTTCCTCGCGGACCTATATCCAATATCCAAAGAAATCCAAATCCTCCTTCACAGAGATATCCCACAAACTCACAAGTATTTGGAAGACCCCAAAACCAATTTAAACCTACCAATAAACCACCCACTAACAGACCTACACCAATGTCTGGAATTAATCAAACTATTCCAAAACCAAATTCTAATATTCGACCAAATTCTTACTTCCAAAATTACGGACAAAAACCCAATTTCGCATCTGAAGAACTATTTAATACCGAACATACCGATGAACTTGACTATGACAATCAATCTGATCTAAACCAGTATGAACCCTATAATGACACAATAATTGAAACCGAAAATAACGAACAGTTCTATGAACCGCACACCGAGCAAGACGCAAATTTTCAACACGCTCAAAATTACGAACTAGAAACGTAATAGAATTGCACTATTTCCCTGACAAAAAAATATTACCCTATATTTGTATCTCTAACCCCCCAATCAAACTTTTAATCGACACTGGTTCCACCAAATCTTTTATTAACCCGAATATTGCTTTTCAAAATTTTAAAAATTTTATACAGCATGATCCATTTATTGTATCTTCAGTTTTCCAAAGTTATTCTCAAAATTACTCCGCAAATATACCAAGTTTTCAAGAATTTAAATCAAATTTACCAATGAAATTTTATCTTTTCAATTTTCACAAAACCTTCCATGGATTAATTGGGATGGACAATATAAAATTAATACAAGCACTCTTAGATTTTAGAGACAATCGAAATCAGCTTATAACTGAAAATGCTATTTTACCACTTCGATATTACGAAACCAATCAATCACATTTTTACCATTTACAGTTAGAACCACATAGTATAACCCCTGTTAAATTACCCGTTAAAGAAGAATACGGACCTGTATTATTAAAATATCAGGAATTTCAAGGCGCAATTTTAAAAAGCTCTCTCTCTACAGCAAACGAAAACTTAGCGTGGGCTGAACTAGTTAATAATTCAGATGACGTTATCCAAATTACTTTGACCGACCCTGTACCTACATCAGAATTTGATTTAGACGAACATTTTATTTACTCAGCAGAAATTATTCCCAATGACACTTATTTAGAAAATTCAGACATAGAAAATTTAATTAGAACCTCTCACATGAATGAAGAAGAACGTAAACAAATTTTAAAAATTTGCAGAAAATATTCAGACATTTTTCATAGACCCGAATTACCTCTTACTTTTACGAACCAAATGAAACACAGCATAAGGACCAAAGACGAAATTCCCGTATACACCAAATCATATAGGTACCCGTATATACATAAACCCGAAGTACAGAGACAAATATCCCCAAAAAGGCCGACGCATCTGGACAGAAAAAGTGGCGAATAGTCGTCGACTATCGCAAATTAAACGAAAAAACTATCGATGACCGCTACCCTCTCCCTAACATTACAGACGTACTAGACAAACTTGGACGTTGTAACTACTTCACGACACTAGACTTGGCAAGTGGATTTAATCAAATTGAGATGAACCCTGCAGACATCCCTAAAACCGCTTTTAACGTAGAGAACGGGCATTACGAATACGTTCGAATGCCTATGGGCTTAAAAAACGCCCCTGCAACCTTTCAGAGGGTAATAGACAATATCCTCAGAGGGTTACAAAACGAGATATGCCTTGTATATCTCGACGATATCATAATCTTTTCCACTTCGCTTCAAGAACACTTAATAAATTTAACAAAAGTATTTCAACGCCTAAGAGAAACAAATTTCAAAATTCAGCTCGATAAATCGGAATTTTTACAAAAAGAAGTCGCGTATCTCGGACATGTTGTTACCCCAGAAGGAGTACGACCAAACCCAGACAAAATTATTGCTATAAAAAAATATCCCTTACCAAAAACAACAAAAGAGATAAAAGGATTTTTAGGTTTATTAGGTTACTACAGAAAATTTATTAAAGACTTCGCTCGTATCACTAAACCATTCACTTTATGTTTAAAAAAGGATGCAAAAATCGAATTAACTCCCCAATATGTCAAATGCTTTGAAGACTGTAAAAATCTCTTAATGAATGAACCACTTTTACAATACCCCGACTTTACGAAACAGTTTAACTTGACCACTGATGCAAGTAACGTCGCGATCGGCGCTATCTTATCACAAGGACCTATCGGAAATGACAAACCTATTGCATACGCCTCTCGGACTCTAAATGAATCGGAACAAAATTACAGCACCATCGAAAAAGAGCTTTTAGCAATCGTATTTGCAACAAAATATTTCAGACCATATTTATTTGGACGCAAATTCAAAATTTTAACAGATCATAGACCTCTCGTGTGGCTTATGTCACTAAAAGAACCCAACTCACGACTAGTAAGATGGCGACTAAAACTTGAAGAATTTGACTATGAAATACAATACAAAAAAGGAAAGACAAACACAAACGCAGACGCACTTTCACGTGTAGAAATACACACCAAAGAAATTTTTAATTACATAGAAGAATTTAACAAATCTCTCGAAAAATCAAAAGAAAAAGAAACTGACAATTTTTCGACTACAGGAAACATTGACGAGCAACCATCTTGACGAGAACCATCTACAAGCACAACCCATGTACAAAACGAACCATCGACAAATAATGCACAAATTAATCAAGACCCAAATCAGGATCCTTCATCAGAAGAAACTATATCAGCCGAGGAAATCGACGATAACACGGTTCATACTAGCCATGAAAATCCAATACAAGAATTACCGTCGACTGACAGGTGTTTAAATTCTTTTGACCACCAAATTAAAATAAAATTTGTTTTACATTCCCCAGCGACGCCTAAACGCGAAAGCACTTTTCCTAATAAAAAACGTTTAAATGTCCAAATTTCCATAAATAATGTAGAAACCGACATAATTAACTTGTTTAAAAATTATTTAGATCCTAAATTCACTTATGCTATATATTTTGATAAAGAAGATTATGCTCCACGTATATGCGAGATTCTCAGGAAAACATTTAAAAATGCAGCTTACAAGTTAATGAAATGTAATACTTTCCTAGAAGATGTAACAGATGCAAATATGCAAACTCAGATTATTCAAAATTATCACGAAAGCAAGACGAACCACCGCGGAATCCTAGAAACTGAAACCCGAATAAAAAGAAAATATTACTGGCCCGGAATAAAAAACGACGTTGCTAACTACATAAATTTCTGCGAAATATGCCAACAAAATAAGTACGATCGAAATCCACCTAAACAAAAATTAATGCTTACTCCCACACCTTCGAAACCATTCGAAATTGTTCACGTAGATACCTTTCAAGCACACGGACAAAAATTCTTAACGATGATAGATACATTCTCTAAGTACAGTCAAGCATACCCCTTAAACGGGTTATCCGCAATAGAAATTGTAAAAGCTTTCGTTATTTTCATGACCCATCACGGCTTACCCTCTTTAGTTGTTATGGATTTAAAAATTCTATAATACAAGAATTTTTCAAAACTCACAAAATTAACTCTCACTATATCACTATAAATAGCCCTCAATCAAACGGAGCCATAGAACGTTTTCATTCGACACTTCTTGAACATTTAAGAGTAATAATTCATAAAAACAAAGGAAAAATCGACATTCTAAATCAAATGCCTTATGCAATACTCGGATACAATAATTCAATACATTCTACAACCAAACAAAAACCTATCGACGTTATAAATGGACATTTAAATACGAAAGACCCTTTTGACATCGACATTAACCAGCAACTAATGAATAACTATATCGAAGAACACCGCGAAGCTACAAAACAAATTTATAAAAAATTAAACGAACAATTGACAGAACACAAAGGACAAACTATAGAGTATCATAATAAAAATCGAGAAGATCCTTTAACTTATCAACCAGACGATGACGTCTATCGAAAAGTAGTTTCTAACAACCGTAATAAATTATGCAAAAAGTACCAAAAAGGTAAAGTTGTTCGAAATAAAAGTATTCAGGTAAAAACCGCGAAAAAGACTCTTCACAAACAAAATATTAGACGACCAAAAGTAAAGCATAAAAAATTGTTGCAGGTTCCACCTAGTAGTACTACTGACAGTGCAGGTACAGACAGACATAACCATAACTAAACTCGACAAAAATCCAGGGATCCTTCCTTATAAACTTGGAACTGCCAAAGTTTACTCCCGAACCCATACCTTTATTCATTACATTGATCTTAACCCCATAAAAAATGAAATTGAACTCATTAAAAATCAGTACAGTGATATTTCCCTTGTTGCGAAAGATTTCTTTAAAAATGCTTTCGCCGTTGACCTAATTAATTTTGATAAAGCTTTAAAGTATCAGTTACATACAGCAGAAACAAAGTTCGACACACTCAATCCAGCTGGTAGAACAAAACGTGGTCTTATAAACGGATTAGGTTCCATAATAAAAACCATTACCGGAAATTTAGATGCAGACGATGCCTACTATTACGATCAAGCTATTAAGAATCTACAGGATAATCAAAAAATTGTTGTCAAAAAGTTAAACAAAGAAATCTCATTGACGACAAGAATTATCAATAATTTTAATAAAACAGTTTCATTAATTAAACATGATCAAGAACTTATAACAAAACGCTTAAATATCGTAATAGAAGATTTTGTTAATAAGTTTGAATCAGAATTCATAATTTATACAAAAATGAGAGATATTTTAGACCAAATTAATTTACTACTAAACGTGGTTTTACAGTTATTAAACGACATAGAAAATGCTGTGACATTTTCCCGACTAGGTAAAGTTCATAGTAGCATACTAAAAATTGATGATTTGCAACATATTATAAAAATTTTAGAAACTCTTTATTCACCTGAACAGTTAATTTTTCCCTTAAAAACAGACATTCATCGATATTACGATGTTCTAAATGTAGAATCTTACTATTCAGGATCGAAAATAATTTTCGTTGTTCACTTTCCAATCACTATGCCAGAATCGTTTTCATACTATCACTTATTTTCTATTCCAACACAAAATTCCACCACAATAATTCCTAAAAATACATATCTGATCATGAATGAGAATTTCTACCAATATGTATCACTTCCCTGCACCAACCTGCATCCCAAATTCTACTGTCCCGAAAACTCTCTCATCGAAGGAGCAGTTAAAGAAGATTGTTTATTCCAATTACTTCAACTGACGATTACGCCAAGGAACTGCCAGCTCACCCCTGTTCGAGTTAACGAAGAATTCGTACAAGAAATTGACAATTCACACTATATTGGAATTTTTCCCAATAAAACGAAAATCCAAACATTATGTGAAACTACCGACTTCATAACACTTCAAGGAAATTATCTCATCAATATCCCGACTGGATGCCAATTCCGACTGAAACATTATAACTTTATTAATGACAAATCCGTAAATCAGGGACAACCCTTGTTATTACCAGAAATCAAAATTGCAACAACCGAAAACCCCAGAAAATTACCAACACTAAAGCTACAAAATATTCGACTTGACGAAATACATAAGCTTCAAATGGACCAACAACGATTAACACCGGTAGAAGAATCACTAGATCCGCTGTCAACCAGTTTTTGGACATTACCAATTTATGGACTTATTCTGATTGCCTTATTGTACATTTTAATAATTCAAGTCAAGAAAAGAAGATGTACAGACGTAGCACCGGCCCAAGCGGAAGAAAATCCACAAGCCAACCCTCGGATATTTTTCAACCACTGAAAAATATACCTCGATTTGGGGATGGAGGAGTTATATCAACGCCAACTAGAAAACACTTGTTAAACAAGCAGTTCTTGTAATAATTGTAATGTAACACCTTTGTCAGCAGTAATGTTACTTTTTATGTTTTCACCCGTTCTTGTGTATTCAGTCTCGACATAGCCATTTCACGGTTCACATCTATTGTAGATTGTACCTTTTGAGAAAAATAAATCTTTTTAAAAACCAGTATCTGCGTTCACTGAATTTAAGTCGTGCCACATTCCACGTGAAAAGCCTGTGTTGACGTCCCTGTTCTTTTTATATTTTGTTAACTCTTAAGGAGGGGTTATTTTTTTGTCTAACCTCAAAAATACTAATTCTCTCATGAAATGTACCTGTCCTTTCTTTAAATAAAATATTCTCAACTGCGACAATTTAGCATGTCCCTAAAATCTCATATTAGATACATATTAACATGCAATGATATAGCGCATGAAAACACCGTCACTGAACATATACCTACACGGTGGACCCAGATCGGCTATACGACAGGTGTAAAAGACAAAAAAAATTCGAGTTGAAACTTGACCTTTGGAAGGAGGATCAGCCTTGCTTGATTAGAAACTAATTTGCACTATATTTTTATATTTTAAAAATCAAGCAGGCCTTGACACGGGCAATTTATTCATTTTCAGTTCAGGTAAACTACCTTTTCCTGAAGAGATATCGACAAATTTTATTAGAAAAAGTTGTTCAGAATGCAAATCTAAGTCTCCGTACCAAATTTTAAAACAATCGGCATACTTTTTTTCAAATTTTACCTTAATTTTTTAGAAAAGTCAAAATATGCTGATTATTTTAAAATGTAGTACAGGGCCTTAAATTTGCATTCTGAACGACTTTTTCTGATAAAATTTATCGATAAATGTACTTGATTTGCGCTGAAACCACAAAAATGGAAAAATTTGAAAAAATCAAAGTGTGCCAATTGTTTGCTACGGGGACTTAGATTTGTATTATGAACAACTTTTTATAGTAACATTTTTCGATATCTCTTAAGGAAAAGGTAGGTTACCTTTGAACTAAAAATGAATAAATTGCCCGTCAAGGCCTGCTTGAGAGGGGAACCCTAGATGTTTTTTTTCTGCAAAATACTTACTTAAATAGAAGGCATATTCTTCTTTAATGGGCCTATATAAAAAAAAGTCCATAAACAAAATACCTACCGTTTCATTTACATACGGTCCGAGAAATTTAGACCATATTCATACGGTCTGTTTTGGCCATGTAACTTTCAAACGGAAAAAGACAGACAATTTTTTTTAAAACGAAAGTTGTTGAAATGAAATTGGTATACGTTCCTGGGAAAAAAGTCGACAGTGACGTCATTTTCGCCATTTTGAAGTTCACTATTTTATTACATTTGCATGGAAAATGTATGTACCTTAGTATGCTCCATTTAAGCTTTTAGTTTCAAAAATTTTCTATTTCGTTTCGTTTTTCCATACTAGGCCCCGGGCGTCTATTTTTGATTATTAGTATTTTTAATTTTTTCTAGCCCAAAAATACAAAAGTCGGGGGGGAGGAAAATGTGCGAATCACCTGATACATTTTTAAACTACGTATAGTACCTAACGAAACTTTTTGTTTCAGGAAAATGGCAAACAAAGTGAATATGCAAGTGGAATATATAATAATTTACCTACTATACTTATAATACTGGAAAATAAAAAGGCATTTCTTATTAAACGGCGTGTCTTTAAATTTATCATGACCCCTTCAATAAATTCACTGGGAAACTGCTTATTTTTGCTCATTTTTATTGGGAACATCTGTAAGTGTCCTTGTTTGCTGAAATATGATGTGCCGTTGTTCCTCTAAGCTGTGCGTTCTTTCTAAATACGAGTAGTGATGAAAATTTCAAAATCAGAAGTAGCTAAATGCAAGAAGGAAATATTGCTTGGGTATTTCTTCCGGATCTCTCCTGCGTCTGTAGCTTCTCGACCCGAGCTTTCGCCTTCTATTACATGGGACATTCTCAGGGCATGACGTAGCCTGAGACTCAGATGTACTGTACGAGTAGGTACTTAGTCAATACACAATACATCTGAGTTTTGGTCAGTACATTGCACCCTGAGAATGTCCCGTGTAATCGAATGCGAAGCCTCGAGTCGAAGAGCTACCTATACGTCACGCAGGAGGGCTCCGGAAGAAACATCTAAGGAATATGTTCAGAATGTTATAAAAACATGGAATTAATGTTTAAAAAATAATATTTAATAAGCGTTTCTAAGAAACCTATAAAGAAAGTTAATAGGTGTTTAAGAACCTTAAGTATTACATGTTTAGCTATCATTAATTAATAACGTTCCTATAACATTTACATTACATCTTGCAAACATTTTGAAGTTTGTTTTATTAATGTGAATTTCATAACATTTCACTAACTTCTTAGAAACATTCTGGTAACGTTATGACAAACGTTTATATAGCCAGATTGAACGTTCTATTAACATTAAAAATGCGGTAAAAGTTTATTCAAAATGCTATTCAAATTATCATTATTATGTATATGAATAACAATGTTATATGTTATACCAGAACAGTGTATAAACATTTTGTGAATGTTGTATTGTTTAGTGGGAAGCCTTATACAAAAATTTAATAAATCACTAGGTTACGATTAATATTTAAAATTGAATAATGATACCAAAGTTACGTAATGACAAATAATGATAAAAATTAAATGTTTAGAACTATACTAAACTATGGAAAACTATGCATAGTTTTTTTTAATTTTATAGATAATAGATATTATTTAACTGACCGGAATAGCAAAGTGCTTAATATTTAATTAAAAGAAAAATTTTGAGAATGCTCCAGATAAGATATTTTAAATCAAACTTAACACGAAAAATTTATTTGAGACTTGAACGGTAAGTACGGAATTTAAGAAAATTGATAAAACTAAAGTTGATATGAATTTACTAGAAAAGTGAAGATATCGGTGTCGGATTTATTTGAGTGGCCCGGTACCACAGAATCGAGACCTAACCCGAAAACTAAATGTGACTAACGTGATCAAAACTTGAAAATATTCAATAAGATAACAACCGCAAGATGGTGGGTATTCAAAGAAAGACAGTGCTATGTTTTTGAATCAGAGATGGCAGATGGCCGTGGCCTTGGACGAAATGAGTCCTTCAAAAAAATAGCACGTCAAAAAAAAGCTACAGGTCAGTAGTAAAGTCGCTGAATTAAGCAAAAATCAAAAGAAATTACTCACCTGTAGGGTTTTCCTGGAGAAACAGCCACCACCTGCTCGCTGTGTCCCGCGCTTCATCAGCTACGCAGCCAAAAAGGAAGGGCCTCGTCGTGCAAGCGTCGTTGCCTCACGATGTCGTGAACATAGAAAACCGATAAACCAAAAATATTAGTCACACCAAGTCAATCCCGATATTAAAATACAAAACCACTCAAATAAATCACCGATGGCAAAAATTGAACTAGATAAATGCCGAAAATGTCGAAAATTTGGCGGGAAATGGGCAGATGCCTCTGCGAACTTAATACAAGCGAAGGCGGGAGCAAACTGAGCAAACTCTTCCGCTCGATCGGACCCTCCCGGCCGCATATTCGGAATTCGCCGACACCACAGAATAGGGGAATCAGAAGTTTCACTCAATGTCGGCACCTTTGATGTCGGTGGCAAAGATTTCCCCTCTCGCGCATATATTTTATACTAGCCAGGCGCAACCAGCTGGCCTGCGAAAGGTCGCTGTACTCTGAGACAGGGCCGGCTCTCGAGCGTCGCCGCGTCTGCCAGGGTCGGATTAAGTCAAATAATATCACAAATATTTATAGATTGTTCTGCCTGCGATTACATTTTTATTAAATACATAATCTTATAGATTTTTCACAATTGTTGTTCTTTGTAATATGCTTTGCAGTCGTGGTTAGGTGCATGCTTACATTATGCATTACAGTAGCAGTAGTTGCTGAAATTGTTTGCAGGTGAAAAAAAATAAAAGTACCTATTTGAAGATATCTCAATGTACATATATATATTACAAAAATTATAAACACTAATAAGTACAATACAAAGTAACACAAATTTATATTACAGGTGTTGCAAATTCGATAATTTGTAATTTTTCTTATTTGCAGTTACTCGCATATCTCTGTTTAAAAATGTCAAAGGTGAAAATATTCTAAATCTATCATACAGACTCAATAAAAAATCATAAGGAAATAATTCACAAGGATGAATATATAGTTTGTTCAGCGAATGTTCGGCCCTACGTCACAACTCCCGTCCTTGTCTTACTCGTGACTATACGATGAATATTGGTCGTGTATTCACGAGCCAAACAAGGACGGGAGTTGTGACGTAGGGCCGAACATTCGCTGAACAAACTGTAACGATATAGCGTATAAAGTTCTTTTATTTTTATACCTACATTATTTTCTGCTGCGTATTTAAGAAAACATTTACAAAACTGGTCTTCTAATTTATAAATATAATCCAAATAGTCTTGTGGGGGAGAAATAAGTTAACATGGCACGCTCTCTTATAATAATGTGGGATTACCTATTTAAATACGAAGTACAAATGTCGCACTGATGCTTTTCTATACATTTTTTCAAGAAATAACCAGAAACATAATATTATATGCTATACAATTTTTTTTACCTAATTCTATATTTATATAATTAG
Source organism: Pseudeuparius sepicola (assembly GCA_963920635.1). Lineage (NCBI taxonomy): Eukaryota > Metazoa > Arthropoda > Insecta > Coleoptera > Anthribidae > Pseudeuparius > Pseudeuparius sepicola. Next base: position 30,739,979 of record OY987305.1, read on the forward strand.
AAATGCTGCTGTTGGTAGTGTGAAATGTCGGTTGCAGAAATCAAAGAACTCCTCCGCCGTTATATTCTTCGGAGCTTGCTGTTTTTTTGCATCATATACAGGGTGATTCAGTTTTAATCTGCAACACTTTCAACAGGTGATAGAAAACCAAAAAATAACCGCACTTTCTTCTATAAACTATATCATTTTAAGGCCTTATAAAAAAGTTACAGGGTGTTAAAGTTGCAAAAATATGTGGAATTTATTGAATATTTTACAAACTAGTTGAGATATTTAAGTCATATTTGGTACACATTATAACGGCATGGGTTAGCATAAAACCTGTTAATATCAAACATCTTGAACAACCAGTGGCGTAGAAATGGGTAATTAGTATAATTTATTTTAGAAAAAAAAATAGAACCACCTTGTATAGCAATAAAATGTATTCAAATTCTTATGTAAATTTTTATTGTAAACAAAAACGTTCTCTTAGCATTTTTTCATATGTGTCATGGTTTCATAGCAAATTTGATTTTTCCGTAATATTTCGGGGTACTTCTGAAAAATTATCTAAAAAATTTGCTCCATAAGTAACCCTTAAAGTAGAAATAATGTGTTTGCTACCTGAAATAAAGTAACTTCTTCCAATAAACTCACCTATTTAAGGCTATACTTTTGAAGATACAGGGTCTAAAACATTTAAGGAAGATACAAATAATGGTACGCTCTGTATCTTGAAAAGTAAAACCTTGAATGGGTAAGTTTATTGGGAAAAGTTACTGTATTTAAAATAAAAAACACATTTTTTCTACTTTGAGTGTTACTTATGGAGAAAAGTTTTAAGTTAATTTTTCAGAAGTACCCCGAAATAATACGAAAAAATCAAATTTGCTATGAAACCATGACACATATGAAAAAATGATAAGAGAACGTTTTTGTTTACAATAAAAATTTACATAAGAATTTGAATACATTTTATTGCTATACAAGGTGGTTCTATGTTTTTTTCTAAAATAAATTATACTAATTACCCATTTCTACGCCACTGGTTGTTCAAGATGGTTTATATTAACAGGTTTTATGCTAACCCATGCCGTTATAACGTGTACCAAATATGACTTAAATATCTCAACTAGTTTGTAAAATATTCAATAAATTCCCCATATTTCTTGCAACTTTAACACCCTGTAACTTTTTTATAAGGCCTTAAAATGATATAGTTTATAGAAGAAAGTGCGGATATTTTTTGGTTTTCTATCACCTGTTGAAGTGTTGCAGATTAAAACTGAATCACCCTGTATATCTTCAATTTTCTTTCAAAATTTCTAATTTTTTGGCGCATAGCATGCTTTCTTGGAGTATCTGCAGTTAAAGATGACACCGTTTGACTGGCCGTATCTAAAAGAAAAAACATAAATGTAAATAAATAACCAATATTTTTGAGAAAAAAATGTGCTCGACTGACTTCTTTACAACTTTTATATTTTTTTCGCATTAAGCAACTAAGAATATAACTTTTTTGTTTACTCATTTTTTTCTTATCTTGCTTTGTTTTCGATAAAGCAACTACAAAGCAATGGCATACACTTAAGCGGTTTTTATTGTTTTTTCGAAAACGAAGCAAAATACGAAAAAAATTCAAGAGACAAAAAAGTTGTATTTTTACTTGCTTCATGTGAAAAAACTTAAAAGTTTTAAAAGTCAGTGGTGTATTTTTTTCTCAAAAATATAGGTTAAGGTGCCTCCCGGGACGCCACTGGACTTAATAATTTCAATCTACTTAGGGCTAAATTAACCCCTATCTACCATAAATAACACTGCCAAATTTCAACAAAATCGGTTAGGAATTATTAAGATTACGAAAAAATATTTTTCAATAAGTTTGACACCCTGTATCTTGAAGATGAAGCATTACTGAGCCTATGTTTATATAAACTTTTCGTGTTAGGACCACTCAAAGAATTAACTCTTAAAGTTTGGCCACGTACTTAAATAACACCCTGTATATCACAGTAGAAAATATACTAAGCGACATAACGAACTAAACAAAATATAAACAAACCACTTGGCATACATATTGCACATAATGTTGTTACATTGTGGAAACATTTGAGAACTTGCCTATAGAAATAAGCCTATACGTTTTTTTTTATTATTACCTCTAGTATCAAGATGAGATTCACCAATTTGCGTCGAAGGCCTCTCCAGCTCCAGACCATGGGTCGAACTACTCGGAGCGGTAATTGTTGCACACTCTGTACATAGAAAAAGTCTTTATACAAAAAATCAATAAAAAACAAACATTATATACAGTGACCGGCAGAAAGTTGGACACAAAAATTTAATATTTTTAAACTCTGATTAATTTAAATTTCTAGCTGCTAATCGAACAAAATTAAAGTTTAGTAGCAAATTCATGTGTTATCCGATGATAAGTTGCCCTTGCGGTATTTGGTATTTTGTTTTTTTGTAATACACAGCGTGGTCTAAAAAAATACAAAAAAAAGTTAAATTTTTTTTTGGCTAGGTGGCTGTGACTTTAAATCTGACATTCACCTTTGATTCCAAACAACTTTTGTAGGTAACTTTTTACCGTATTTTTAAAAATAAGGTTAATTTACTATTTTGACATTTTTTAATCTACCTCGTATCCAAAAAGAGATATTTAAATTTTGATATATGCGTTTTGAGTTTGAAATGATGCACCAACTTTTATCAAGAATAAAATTTTCTGATAAATTAATAATAAAAAAGTTTTCCATTTGTGTCCAACTTTCTGCCGGTCACTGTATAAATAAGCCGGCACTGCTTTTTTTATTATTACCTCTAGTATCAAGATGAGATTCACCAATTTGCAGAGAAGGCCTCTCCAGCTCCAGACCATGGGTCGAACTACTCGGAGCGATAATTGTTGCACACTCTGTACATAGAAAAAGTCTTTGTACAAAAAATCAATAAAAAACAAACATTATACATAAATAGGCCTACATTGATTTTTTTATTATTACCTCTAGTATCAAGATAAGAGCAGTAATCGTTGCACACTCTGTACATAGAAATAACTGTTCATACACAATATCAACAAAAAATCAAACATCATAGTTACCTTTTTTAAATATTGTTGGAAGAGCTAACTTTTTCAGTTTATTCTTCGAAAGTCCCGCAAACATGTGAGGTTCGAAATGTTCCGAACATAATCTGTAGTTACCATATAGCTGACGAGGATCTTTTCCCAGGAGATCGAATGTCTCACAATTTTGTACCCACTGAGAACAGCTAAAAAAATGAAAGGTGTCATTTCACACAAAAAATTGTCCATTATACTAATAACAAGCTTGAAGTTAACACAAAAGTTTACAAAATAGTTGTACAACCCAATTTTTGCAAATGGCAAATCATTACACGATTAAAATGATTACAAATTTTGTAAAAATAGTTCCGTACGATCAACAGACAATGTTATGCTATTGCATTACCTTATATATTATTTATACAGCCAGAAACAGACATTATCGAAAGTATTTGAGATAGGTATACACTGTATACGAAGTTCGATGGTATATGCATAGAATAATATACAAATTTGTTTTTTCTTTATAGGATATCTATACCTACGGTCTACGGTTGGTTGAAATATTTATTATAAATATTTGGTACAGGATATCCACTACTTCTTGTTACAAATATAAATCAATGTTTATAGCAGAAACCAGCTTAAGCATGCAAATAGGACATCGACGGCTTTCTACAGGAATTAAAAATACATTTTGTTTAAACGTGTTCACGCGTAATAAGCAAAAATATAATAATATATTATAAAAACAAACAGTGCGTTTATAACCTCAAATACTTTCTCAACAAACTTTGCCACTTATCTTTCAGCATCCAGGGGGAATCTAAGAAGGCTTATTCCCGGGTTGCTCTCTGTGTCATTAGAACAGCCAGAAACTAAACAATAAATCGGAGCCATCACTACCGCGAATAAACCAAAAATATCACACAGGCACGAATGTATAATGTATATGAATAACACAGCTGCTAAACATACAATCACAATAAAGTGGATGACGCTGCACGTATTTATAGAGATACCAAGGGAATCTACCTCCAAAATATCATTTACCTTTTCTCGGATTTAAAAACTTTGTTTACCTATTTAACATTTATAACCTATAAAATTATCATATTTTATTGATTTTATGAGTGTTTGGTCGGTCGCAGGGTTGCCTGATCTTGAGCGTTGTTGCAAACCAGGGCAAATTAAGTAGGTAAAGTGCTTTTATCTATAATATAATACAGGTATAATAGAATCAAAAACCAAATTCAAATCTTGAATCTTAAATTACTTTCTGTCTTCATTTTATTATTGTATAGCGTTATGAAAAAATTACGAATATAGTATTTTCGAAGCGTATATTGATTTGGCAACGAAGTACACCAGTCTGCGCATAGAATTCGTACTAGCCAGGCGCACCTACATAAAAAATACCCCTCTAACCACCGATTCTGGTCGAGTAAAACTTCTGATTCCCCTATTCTGTGCTGACACATTAGCCGCTTCGGAACAATTCGGGTGCTGCGATCAGAGACTCGTAAAGTGCAGACCAGAGAAATGGAGTAGGGAGAACGCCCTTTGACCTACTGCGCATCCTATTTCCAGGCAAATGTAATGTCCGGCATATTGTCCCCAGTTTGACGTTTGCAGTTTGTTTTCAGCGATAGTTGTATTTTCAGCAGAGAAATGGTCAGTGCTTTTGGAAAATGTCGTGTGCAGTACCAAGCTGTAAAGGCCGCTCCACATTCGCGGCGCGAAACCCCGCGAAGAGGCGCGAACGTGAGTGTGGAGCTTGTCGGCTTTCGCGTAGTTCGCGCTTTCCGGTGTTCCCCGATCGGAGTCGGTTTTTTGTCCCGCGACAAATGAATTATAAGTCTAGGAGACCTCCGGGAGTATCATTTTTTCTTTAAGTTTAGTAAAGTTGTAGTAAAGTTGGTTTAATATGGCCGCCACTTATATTAGGCAGTTCGCGCAGCTTTTTTTGTAGTTTTGCGACAGGAGAGGAAAACCTTTTATAGACACCACCCGGCCGTACCGTGGTGGTAGTGTGAGACTCACCCCAGGAGGGGCATACTCACTAAAAACCTCGCCTGTTTTAGGGTATAGTTGTGAAATTCCAGCCCTATTTTGTAGGATATTTGACGGTTGGTTGTTTGTGAGAGTTACCTTGAAGTAACCCTTGGCTTTGAATGTAATGGTCATTTACTAAGGGGGATTTGCCAGACAAGCTGACGGGGGGCTGTTCCCTAAGAAAGCCGAAACTTTCAGAGGAAACGAGGGATTCTTGGTAGGTGGGTGTTTGTTTTGAGAGAAGTTGGCGGGCTGAGGATAGGTGCGAAGGGAGAAAAAGGGTACCTGAAAGAAAAAAATTACGGCCACTTACGTGTCCACTTTGTCTTGAGTTTTAGGAGGTCTGCGCCGGTTGGGATGCTCTTGGATGCGCTGTTCGCTCAACGATCCAAATCATCTGCAAAGAAATCGGATGTTAGTCCACGTTGATCTGAGATAGGCGATTTACGGCTGCGGTTCGGCTAGGGGCAGACATTGACTGGCAGAACGCCGGGATACCCGTCGCTTCGCCGCATCCGCTCGTCGCTCATTGGCTGCCACGGTGTATGCATTCTCCCTGTCCAGCGGCGCCAACTACGGCCCCCCAGCCGGCCGACGCAGCTTTCCAGTTCGGACGATCCACCGCAGCGGGAGTTTGGCCGGCGCGTCATCCCCTCCACTTCCGGGACGTTGGTTCCGTAGCGGGGCAGGGGGAGAAACTGTGAAAATATTCACCCTTGGTATGATCCTGCCGAACGATCTATTTGCAAGGTTGTATGTAATAATATGTTTAAAGCTCCGGAGAAGGGCCACCCCGCCAGGTGGACCGGCGTGGAGACAATGTACAACTTTGGCCTCGACGTTATCCTCTCTCCATCCGGCGTCCTTGGCTCCGTTGCAGGGGTCCCAATCCCGCGCAGGTGTGGTCCGGCTGAGCGACGATCGACGACTTCGCGCAGCTTGTAGCGCGTTCTCCCTACTCCATTTCTCTGGTGCAGACGTATTAGACTAATACCAGCGCATATAAAGCAACCAGCAGTCTCACTCCCCTTGGCGGAAAAATTCTGCGCACCTGTTCGCGCAGCCGCCATGTGGGCATAGATTCTGTCAAATGATGCAGTGTCGGGGCGATTGGGCAGTTCTTTTTTTGGCTGTATGAGAGATATTACAGTGCCGTGGAGTGTGCTTTTTTGTAAATTGTGCTTTTTGCTAGTATCTTTAAATAAAGAATCCCAGGAAGGAGTAAAAGCTGCTTGTGCTTACCACACACTATATACTTCACTAATACTACTCTGTATTTCTGAATTGATTTTCCCGACTACACCTCTGACTTCTATTCCAACATAATGGCTCAAGGTCATTGAATTTGCGGATGATTTCTCAAGAGTAAGTTTTACTGCTGGTTGTTTTATATGCTCTGCTAATACGTCGGCGGTTTACCTTGTAAGCATTTGCATAATCACATCAAATTCGTAAAGTACAGACGTATTAGATTAATACGTCGGCGATTTACGAAATAACGGAAACATTGTATTGTATTAATATGGACTTAAGTGTAAATACGAAAGTTGAAGGGAATTGTGTTCCCAATGCGGTTGGTTATCATGTCCTACTTTCCGTGACAGCTGCCATTTTTGAGATATGACACAAATATGTGTTTTTTAAATGGAAACCATATACTTGCTCATGGTCTCAAAAATCAGGCATTTTTAGAGCTTTCCATCGATATAGGGCGAGTTTTTAAAGTCAACACAAATATGTGATGGGAACCATCAAGCCAATCACCTGTGCAAAAATTTATGAATGCCCAATCACATTGCATTGATTGATTCCGTCACATATTTAAGCTGACTTTAAAAACTCGCCCATAATACTCAATAATGGTTCTTCAGAAAAATAATGGAAATAACTATGGTTTCCATTAAAAAAACACGAGTTTGAGTCATATCTCGAAAATGGCAGCTGTCACGGAAAGTAGAACATGATAACCGCATTGTAGACACAATTCCCTCCAACTTTTGGTTTTACACTTTTTATCTAAAATCAGAAACAACGAAGCTAGATGCATTAGAATAAATCGGCAAAATTTCGTTTTTTTCAAAATATCTAGTAAGCCATGACTTTTTTCGAACATCCAAAAGGTGCGTTAAATTGGGCCCACAAAACTTCAATTCTTTCCCCATTTAACCTTCTCTCTATCTCCGCTAGTTTCAGATTCTAGTAAAATCAAGCTTAATCAATGCAAAAAACGTATGCAAATTCACAAATTTCATATGAATTGAGTACCTAATTTTTAGGAGAGAAAAAACGAAAATCAGATTTCCGCCATTTTCTCGGAAAATTTTAGGTTATGTTGATAAATGCCTTATAATAGGTACCTATGAAAGATTTAAATTTAATAAAAAAATATGAATAATTTAATATCTGCTACTTTTATGTTGAACGTTGAACACTTTCAGCTATAAGGTTATACCTACGTTTCGCTCAAAAATTGCAAGTTTCAATCCCTAAACAGCACCACCATTTCATTGATGCCGTGTTTAATTTTTGTTTTATTCTCTTTGTTATGACCCTAACTAAATTTTCCTGCTTGTCCTTGCCTGTGGATAATTTTCCATTTTTTATTTCCAATCCTCCTACTTCTGAATTTTTAGGTTACAATATGGATATGGTGTCTATTAATGACTTAAAATGCCCGCAGTTTACGAAAAGCGCTACGTCGTAGTAGATTCTTCTATGGCGCTACTTAGCGCTTTAAAAAACTGTAGGCACATTGAACACGGCCATTATTCTAAAAACTTATTATTTCTTATGATATCTGCTTATAACAACTATACTTGGCAAAGTCTTTAAATCCATTTTATAGATTTTTTAGCTATATTTATATTTATTTTAAATCACTGTATCACAGATCACATCTGTGGAAACGAGTCAAATAAATCCGTGTTACAGCGAAAAGAAGTACTTACAAGATATAAATCGTAAATCACAGACGTATTAGTCTAATGGGTCTGCACTTTACGAGCCTCTGATCGCAGTACCCAAATTGTTCCGAAGCGGCTAATGTGTCGGCGAATTCCGAATATGCCTCCCGGCCGGTCGCCGGCAGGACCTACGTCATCTCCCCGCTCTCGACCAATCCGGTCTTAGCATGAAACGTATTTAATAAACTAAACAGTCTTTATGTTCAAATTATGCATCAACAAAACCGAAAAATCGAGTAATTCATAATACAGATTTTAGATACATACCTGCTCATAGGTAAACACACACTTGAATTTTCGCATTTTGAATATGCCAAGGTTCGTGGCTAGGCGGAAGTATACGGCCATTGACGTATACGGCGCGCGAAAATTTGAATTATTTGAAATTTGAAAAAGTCGTAATAAAATCGAATGCAATGTTATAAATGAATTGAAACTGTACGAAAGATAAATTAGTTATTAAGTATGAGATATATGTTTGAAAATAATGACTTTATGTTAATAACAAAATATAAAAACGAGTAACGGATTTTGAAATGAAAAAATCCGTTACACACCTCCTCTCCCCGGTTTAGAAAAATGCGAAAACGCAAGTGAAGTATTTTTCTTAAAAATTGTTAAGTTAAAAACATTATATTTGACTGATAGTGTACGGCCCACACATAAGCTTGAAAATAAGTAATAAAAAAATTAACCTCAAAAAATTGATTTGTCAAAAGAAAAAATTATCTGTGTCTATGGAATCGTAATGATAAATCTCTCACTTTTGGACACTTACTAAGTGCTATCCGAGCCTACGATGAAAGAGTGATCATTAGGATATCAAGAGAAGTAACAGTACATCCACTTTTGGACACTTGCGTACTATCCGAGCCTACGATGAATGTCTGATTATTAAGATATAAGGTGTAGTGATGGTACATTCATTTTCGGACACTTACGTCTTAAGTGCTATCCTAGCCTACGATGAATGTAACACCACTTCTTAAGACAACTAACCGATAGAAAATGACACAAGATAATAGATGCAAAAATTGAATAAATGCGAAAACCTGAAACCGTTCAAATCCCAAATTAAAAAAACTCACTAAAGAGTTATCTAAAACTAAGCAGGGAAGGGAAATGAAAGAAAGAACTTCCCAGGAAGCGTAACCGCTGCTTGTCTGAAGATAGCGTACACTCCACAAACTATGACTCACCCAGTGCCGAGCCTTAAGGTTTCCTACGTCGGAGACAACATTAACACAACTCCCGACACCCGAGAAGACCACACCCCATGGAATGCACCCTACCCCCAGAACAAGAAGGGAGGCTACGGGCCGATAGAAAAAGAAGCTCGTCTCTGAGTCATTGCTGGAGAGAAGCGGAAAGGAATAAGTAACGGGAATTTTGAAAAGACAGTATGTGCGGCAATAAAGATATGTAAAAGAAACGAAGAGGATTTAATGGAGACAAAACGAAATCGTCACACAAGAGGGTTCCAGCCTGCTGTGTGGAGCAGTTGTGTAAAGATGGGTCTGGATTTCGAAGAAAAAAATGCCAGAAGGAATTGAAAGTACTATGGAATTGAAATGTGAACTTTTGATGCAGATACAAGGGGAGGTGAGGAAAAATAATAAAGATAACCCACTGATTGGAATAGTTGCATGCTGGAAATACGGCCGATCACCCGAAGGCACGCTTGCACTGTTCTAATATTTCCAGGTTCCCAAAAGGAACGGACATGCAACCATTCGAAGCAGCTTCGCAACTAAACAAAAAATGATTTTGGTATAAAGGGAAACCTGTACTACATCAATCATTCACAGAAACTTAAATTGCCCTAATCAAATCAGGTCAGTCACAGTCAGTTCGTCATACAACGAGAAATTCTCAAAAATAGATCGGTATCCAAGTAAAAATAACAACACCTCAGAGCACAAAATTAGTCAACTATGTTACTCAATACCCAGACAACACAATAATATTATTGGAATATTTTATACACATTTTCAGAGAAACATGAAAATATTAATAAAATATTCCTATATTACCCAGTTAATGTTTTTTAAATGTTTTATAAATTATAAGAGTGGACCAACTATAAGGTTGTTAAAATATTTTTAAAACGTTGCATAAAATATTTTAAAAATATTTTTAAAATATTATCAACCATTATCAACCTAGGTATATTACATAATTATTATAATAATATAATACCTAGTTACTGCAATCAGGGATCAGGGTCGTAATAATGAAACAGTCAATTTTTTTACCATTATTATGTAAGGACTAAGGACTCCTTACTGTGGCCGTAGGCCCTATGGCATGGGCACTAAACAGCTAAGCTACCGGATATACGGATACGGGCATAAAACTATGATAGTATCATGGATATCCTGGATATATGGGTTCCATCGGGTAGGTGCTATATATTCCAGTTGATATTAGTCAGTAGCGGTGAGATGTAGGAGACTTCGGCACTTCGGCGTAACATTTAAGTGAGTGTTTTAATAATATTCCTTATAATATTTATAAAATATTATAAAATAGATTTTGAGAAATATTACTATATTGTTTTATAAATGTTGCAAAATTTTCAAGTACTTTGGAATTATTTTTAAATATTTTGTCCAAATATTAATAAAATGTAAGTAAAAATATTTTAGCAAAACATTTTAGTCATATTATATAAATATTGTAATATTTTCTGAATCTTTGGAATTTAAAAATATTTTTAAAATATTTTGTGTTGTCTGGGTAGATGACATGATCCATACCAAGAAATTGACACAATATGTAATTGACCAAAATGAACAAGACAGAATCTAAGAATCAATAGTTGGTCAAGCAGTCAGTTATGATAAGTTAATACAATCAAAATTTGATAACCAAGATTATAATTAAATTCATTCAAAAAAGTAATTTAAGATACGATAATTACGAGATATTACAGATATAGGCAAGATATTACTGGAAACTTATCACAACTGAGACTGCGCTTGATCAACAGATCAAGATGTTAGAAAGATGTTCTCTAACTACGCTCGATAGAAATTAGCTTTCAGTGGCAAGCGCCAAAATCTAGAGCGAAATTAAAATGCATGTACCCACCTCTAAAACCCAATTGTAACATATGCTGAATGGATGTTAAGTCCAGACATATGTCACACCAAAAAATGTTACCTCTGGTGGAGAAGGCGAAAATTGTTATACCTGTCAAATATCATGAAAAACAAGCTTAAAAAAATTACCAAATGACAATAAAGTTTGTTGACTTACTTATGTATGCAAAATTCAAAGTTAAAGAGAAAAATTGAGATAAGTTATTTCAAAGTTAAAGATAAAAAGTTGAGATAAGTTATTTGCAAGTTAAAGATAAAGGTTGAGATGAGTTATTTCCAAGTTAAAGATAAAAATTGAGATAAGTCATTTCAGAGTTAAGATAAAAAATTGAGATAAGTTACTTCAAAGTTAAAGATAAAAATTTAGATAACTTACTATGTAAAAATGCGACATTACTTCTATAAAAAAATTAGATATTGACAGATACAAAGTTCTACGAGCTGTCCCGGCCTTACATACTCGTTGGCAACTGTTTGTACCAATAACATGAAATGAAAACTTAAGAGACTGACAAACGACAAGGTACTCAAAATCTTGACACTAAAAGGTAGTTACGACAGTTAAAAAAGCTTACAGGTAACCAAGAAATGACAAGAAACTAGATAAACGATACTAAAGCAAAGTTACGCTACTCTAGGGCTTAACGGTTAGGCAATGGAGATAAACTGATTTAGTACTAACCCTCAGTGGCGTAGCTATCATATAGCGGGAGTAAGCAACGCTTACGGGCCCAAGGTCCGTAAGGGGACCATACCAAGTTAAATAATAAAACTAAGTCGCTGGCTATTAGCTATACCTATTATTACTGGTCCATGTGCATGCGTTGCTTATTTCCAGTACAACTAATATAGTTGTCGTTTTAATTTTAAATACTCGTATTCCTGCAAAATGGAGAAGAAAACGAGTGGAGCATACAAAAGAAAAATAAGGAAAGAAAAGCGAGAGAAAGTTAAAAAGATGCAAAAAATATACATTTTTTTATTTAACAAACCTGAATGTAACCAAATTAACCCTGAAACTACCAAAAATTGTTATTCACCTTCGAGTACAACTTCAGACTTATCAACAACTACCTACTTTCATAACCTCAGTGATTGCTGAATCTAGGCCCATTATCGATAGTATTCAAGCCTCAGAATGATACAAATAAAATTATTCAAGATTTTCTTGCTCTTACCGATACTGATAATCTGGATATAGAAAAATAATCTGATATAAATGATTCGTTATACCATTTGAATTCTGCTGACTTAGGTGAATAGATTAGGTACAGATGTTGGCTGCGCGAGTGAGTAAGCGAGAACACCCACCAAAGTAAAAGGTGGTAGAGGGGAGCTTTGGCGGTTTCCTCTTTCTCAACTTGATTTCGCCTATATCGTTCAAATTGTGTGTGTAATAAAAGTTGTCTGTGGACACAAAGCACAATAGCAAAAACATAAATCATGCTTTCATTGTTTGCGGAAAATTTTAAAGTTGCGGAAAAATAGCGTCCCGCAGCTCTACTGCGCGTGACGCGGGAGGGAGGGGTCGAAATCCGGGACATCCCGGAAAATTCGGGACGGTTGGCAACCCTAACTGATAATTTATATTCGTTTTTTTTTTTAATAAATTGATTTTTCCAAAATTTGAGTTTTATTGTTTTTTTTTCTCTTTAGAATTTTGTTTGGGGTTTGCCGTTTGTGGGGGGCCCATTATGGGATTATTTGCTTACAGGCCCGACAAAGACTTGCTACGCCACTGCTAACCCTGTAAGCTCCACTCACAAAAATATCGAGCGTAAACTCTCTTGGTTTACCCCGAAAAGAATACGAACCCTTTGGTTCAAGATATGAACACCTCGGTTCACGATAAGATACAGGGAGCCTTACTGAAACGTCTCTGCGGAAATAATGAGGCAAAAAGGTAGATACAGATCGTCAAAAGAGTTAAGATATTTGATTTTAGAGTTGGCTGTTTAGGCCGATATTTCCAAGAAATATTTTAAAAACTCAAAACTTCCTACTGCAACCAAACAAACCTCCTGGCTTCCAATACGCTTCCACGCCTCCCCGGGTACTATTTTCAGCACCTATAGGCCTTCTAGCCCAAACAATGTGCTTCGCCACTCTGCGAACACATAACGATAAGATAGTTAGCACTAAACCACCCATACGCAACTCAACATTCAAAACAACAAAAAACCTAGAGTACCTAACAATAAAATTTTACTTAGTAGATAAATAAATTTTACACAATCATTCTGTAGAGTTCAAAAGTTATGTTACTACCTTTTAAATTGAGATAAATTACATAAGTACGATTTCAGTAACCACAAAACTGTAAATTAATCGACAAGTTCAAATTAATTAACAAAATATTTTTGTCTGGTTGACAAGTGCAATATTTTTGTGACAAAATTTCGTACTGTTTCATAAGACAGTTCAGAATCTTTTAAGTGGTTTGGTTCCATGTCTATCAGTCAAATACCCAATAAAATTGAAATACAATTGCCAGATCGAGAGATTATTCAAAATAAGAGACAAAAATTATATATATACCATCCAAATAAAATGCGACTAAAGCAGTTCTCAACTTAAATTTCAAGTTTAAATTTGCTAAATCAGTCAGTTTTACAGTAATGAGAGAGTAACAAGAAAGAATTGAACAGACAAGAAAACCAGGCCACACGTTGGGGCACGCCAATTTGTATAACAAACCGTGGTCTGCTATAGCTGGGTCTGTTCAATAAAATCCTGTTACCTTATTACAATATAGTTTATTGATCACAATTTTTAATAGATGTTACAATTTTGATTGGACAACTTTTAAGTGATAACAGTATTAGTTAAATGAATCAACTTTAGAATAAAGTTAAATTTGAGCAACCATTTAAATACAAAAAACTAGAAAATAGAGTTTTTTTTTATTTTTTATTTATCACTTTACTCCTAGATTGACAATACATGGATTGTATAGGATCCGTCACAATTGCACATTTACATAATAACAACTACATATAGGAAACATATTATCGACATTCGCATTTATGACAGGATGCACAGACAAAATGGCGTCACAAATTAGTCAAAAACCATACAATTAATGTAGTTCCAGGTAACTACCATTGAAAAATTCATTCATGTCGTAATGATACTTCTCGACCAGAAACCCCCTGAGTGATCTTGCAAACTCGTTTTTCTTGCAGTGTTTGATTTTATTGGGTAATTTGTTAAAAATTTCGAGGCCAATTGTATTTGTAAGTTTTTTGCCTATGTTTAACCTTCTGTATGGTACCCTAAGAATATCGTTTTGACGGGTGTGGTAGGAGTGGACGTCTTTGTTTCTCTCGAAATCTCTCAGATTGTCAAATACAAAACAGCTAATATCGAATATAAGTATTCCAGTCAGCGTCAAGAGTCCCATCCCCCGCAACAGCTCCCTACAGGATGCCGACGGATGAGCTCCCAGCATGCACCTGACAATCCGCTTCTGGCAAGTGAAAACAGCGCCAGCTGCACTAGACAGGCCCCAGAAGCGCACCCCATATCTGAGTTCGGAGTCTGGCGTATACTTCGGAGTAATAGACCATTTTCAGTTGTGCCAGAGTAAGAGTGCCCCTAAGGCCTCTCATCAAGTAACACACGGACGAGAGTCGGCTGCGCAGTCCGAGGCAGTGCTCGGCCCAGCTTAGCTTGGCGTCAATCTCGACCCCGAGGAAACGTACATTATTCCTCTGGGCTATCAGATCACCAGAGAGGCGGACGTCTAGGTTTGTCTCAATCTTATGTTGCGGAGTGTGGAACATTACAATATTTGTTTTAGAGCTGTTGAAAAACAGCATGTTGCTAGAAAACCAATCGCAAAGCCTGCCCGCGGTGGCCTCACAGATCCCCTTCATTGATTCCTCATTGTCGTGAGACATAGTCACGGAGGTATCGTCCGCGTACAGTGTGGCTGTCACACCTTCAGGCAAACAGGTCTCAAGATCATTCACATAAAGGAGGAACAGCACAGGGCCCAAAACGGAACCCTGTGGTACGCCCACCCCAACAGGGAAGCTCGACGATCTAACCTCATCCACTGTCGACGACCCAGGGACCTTGATTTTAACATACTGAGTTCGGCCGGACAGGAAGTCCGCAACCCATCCGTTGGCGACCCCTCTAATTCCGAATTTACCTAACTTGTACAACAGCCTGTCGTGGTTCACACAGTCAAACGCCTTGCTCAGGTCGCAGAGCAGACCCTAAATTTTTAGTTAGAAATTGAAAGTTAAATTTAAGTTAAAAATTGGTTTGAGAACAGATAAAAATATCAAATTGGCTTTACAAATAAACTGACTGTTCAGCTTCGATTCATATGAATGTTAAGTTCGAACTGCGTCTTCAGTGGCTTACGCTCAAAACGAGGCTTGTGGTAGTGCGGGGCGAGGCTAGGGCTTCCTCCGGTCCTTGTCTGCTCGTGTAGGCGCTGCAGATGTTCTGGCTAGTAGATATTCTCAGGGGTTTTTCGCCGAAGTAGAGCTGACCAGGAGTCGACACCTATGCCAACGCAACTCCTCTCGATGCCTACGCAACTCTCGTTACGAAGTTCGTCGTCAGAGGGCTGTGGTCGTAGCGTCCTCAGAGATGGTGTGCAAGCATGAACAAATCAGAGAGAAAATAGCATTAGACAAAAATTTAATAAACCACTAGGTTACGATTAATATTTAAAATTGAATAATGATACCAAAGTTACGTAATGACAAATAATGATAAAAATTAAATGTTTAGAACTATACTAAACTATGGAAAACTACGCAGTTTTTTTTTTTAATTTTATAGACAATAGATATTATTTAACTGACCGGAATAGCAAAGTGCTTAATATTTAATTAACAGAAAAATTTTGAGAATGCTCCAGCCCGAATTATTTAAGATATTTTAAATCAAACTTAACACGAAAAATTTATTTGAGACTTGAACGGTAAGTACGGAATTTAACAAAATTGATAAAACTAATATGAATTTACTAGAAAAGTTAAGATATCGGTGTCAGATTTATTTGAGTGGCCCGGTACCACAGAATCGAGACCTAACCCGAAAACTAAATGTGATTAACATGACCAAAACTTGAAAATATTCAATAAGATAACAACCGCAAGATGGTGGGTATTCAAAGAAAGACAGTGCTATGTTTTTGAGTTAAAGATGGCCGGAGCCTTGGACGAAACGAGTCCTTCAAAAAATAGCACGTCAAAAAAACGCTACAGGTGAGTAGTAAAGTCGCTGAATTAAGCAAAAATCAAAAGAAATTACTCACATCTAGGGTTTTCCTGGAGAAACAGCCACCACCTGCTCGCTGTGTCCCGCGCTTCATCAGTTACGCAGCCAAAAAGGAAGGGCCTCGTCGTGCAAGCGTCGTTGCCTCACGATGTCGTGAACATAGAAAACAGATAAACCCAAAAATATTAGTCACACCAAGTCAATCCCCGATATTAAAATACAAAACCACTCAAATAAATCACCGATGGCAAAAATTGAACTAGATAAATGCCGAAAATTTGTCGAAAATTTGGCGGGAAATGGGCAGATGCCTCTGCGAACTTAATACAAGCGAAGGCGGGAGCAAACTGAGCAAACTCTTCCGCTCGATCGGACCCTCCCGGCCGGTCGCCGGCAGGACCTACGTCATCTCCCCGCTCTCGACCAATCCGGTCTTAGCATGAAACATATTTAATAAACTAAACAGTGTTTATGTTCAAATTGTGCATCAACAAAACCGAAAAATCGAGTAATTCATAATACAGATTTTAGATACATACCTGCTGATAGGTAAACACACACTTGAATTTTCGCATTTTGAATATGCCAGGGTTCGAGGCTAGGCGGAAGTACACGGCCATTGACGTATACGGCGCGCGAAAATTTGAATTATTTGAAATTTGAAAGAAAATTTTAAAATTTGAAAAAGTAATAAAATCGAATACAATGTTATAAATGAATTGAAACTGTACGAAAAATAAATTAGTTATTAAGTATGAGGTATATGTTTGAAAATAATGACTTTATGTTAATAACAAAATATAAAAACGAGTAACGGATTTTGAAATGAAAAAATCCGTTACAATGTATATAAACCTCAGAAAAATAAAAAACGTACAACTGGCTTTGTTTTGGCAAGTTTGTTCCCATAATAAAAAATAATGTTTACAGTTCGGGTGACATATCTGGTGCTAGCGATTACAAAGCAGTGGCGTACCTCTTAGTTTTTTAAAATAGTTAAAGAAATGGGAAAAAATATATTTGCCTTTATATCTCAATTTTTTTTATAAAAATTGAAGTGTAACCCCAGGTTCAACTAGTACGCGTCAATTCTAAAATTCAAACTTATCAATGTTATTGACAGTTACTATAGTTTAGGGGATTGTTTGGCGAATACAATATAAAAAAATAAAAAATAAAAACTTTTTAAAAACAAGCTTTTATTGAAGCCTTGAACTAAAACGGATAAAATAAGTTTAGGTTTTCGTTAAGATAATTCAATGCCACACTGTGGCAAGCTTTTTAAATCAAAAGCTCATCACGCGAAATGTTCATAAAAGTAGGTACCAAAATTAAGTTTATCGGACAGTGATTGGTTGATAAGCAAGTACATTCCAAAGAATATATTTTCTTTACAGTTTGCGCGACAAGCATTTTTGATTTAAAAAAGCTTGTTTTTAAAAAGGTTTTTTATTATTTATTTTATTTTGTGCTTTTTTAGTACCTATTTGATTCCCATCTCAGAAGGGTGGTAAAGAAATTTAGTCCGCCATCTTGGGGCATGGGGCATCGGGCATCCGCCCTATTGGATTTAGTATGACGTCAGTCACCTTATCGTTTTCTACTCTTCAAATCCTTTCATTTTTCCATGTCGAGGATGTTGTGAAGAATTAGGCAATCCGCCGTCTTGGGGAGGCCCCCGTATTAGATTTATTATGACGTCATTCACCCTATTGTTTTCTACCCGTCGAGCCCTTTCGTTTTATACCCATGTTGAGAATTATTATCCCTCTGGTGGTAAAGGTATCTTTTACTGTGCCCCGAACTAGGTACGCCTATGTACTTACGCATGGTATGTAACCTCCTTTGGCGAGTTGCTTGATTTGCAAACAATACACTTTTTTGCCCATAACGTATAACTTAATTGTCTATATAAGCATTTTAAACCGACGAATACTTAACAAACACTTAAAAACAGCGAAAAATTGCTTCTAAAAGACACAGCACCAGTTATGTCAAACAGAAGGTGAGGCACACTCTTGACCGATTTGCGCGTTTGTCAGATTGTGCGATTGGTATTGGTAATTGTAGGTATATTATTGTTTTCTCAGTTGTATCACAGATTAAAGTACTACACGTAGTATAGAAATACTGCCTAATAACTGTCTAGATAATTATAAATACTAGATTCACCTATTAGTCAGGCAGACCTTATCTCATCAATACATAAATATCATCATATTATCTACCATTATTTTCTTCAAAGCAAACGTATTTGCAACTGATTGGGTATGTCCCTAGTCCCTACATACAACAGAAACCACTGTTGCAAAACTATTATTTGCAATTTGATCTTGAAGATTATCTTAATTTAAAAGAGAAATAAGTTTTTCATTATGAATTATTGGCAACGCTGTTCAACTTTAACTAGTAAATAAATAATAGAGTATAAAAAGTGCTACCCCTTACAAACATTTCAATCTACAGATGCCATTTCTATGTTTTTTTATTTTTCTGAAATATAAACAGGCATGTTTAATCTCAATGTCCTCAATCTAAAATCAGAGCATTATATGCTCTGCTAAAATCATCATGGTAACTGCTGAAAATTTAAGCCACATATTTTTATATCCTCGGCGTTAAAATGACTAATATTATAGTATGCAGACATTGCAAACTTCATTGAACTTTGAAATGTAAGATATAAATGCAAAGGAGGCCACTTGTGTTATTTAATCAGCCCGTTTTGGACTGAAAAATGCAATGACCATGGGAAGAAGCCCTGGATTTAGGTACATAATAAGAAAAAAATGTAGTAAAAGAAGCTTCCTTGGGAATAAAAAATATCGGCATTATGTATTTCAACATACAGGCTGTGTGGGCTCGTACTTTTCAAGGACCGTTGTAGGATTTCGTTGATAGTTTTTCGTCTGTTTTGGTAAGTAAAACCAGTTGGTTTCGTGTAAAACGTCATGTTTCAGTTTTGTGGATATGGATATATAAAGTCATATAAACGGAAATACGTTGCGTTTGCCCCGCTTCCATCCACTTTACCGCGCCGTCGCCGCGGAGTTAGTTTAACGCGCCTGGAAGCGTACTGTATGACTGCCCAACTTCGACTGACTGCGCTCTGCGCTGTTCCCGCGCTCGCATATAGACCGAGGTTTTAAATTAGGTTATATCGCCGGCTGCGGTGACAGTTGAGGACGGAAAATGCCCGGCGGGGTGAAGTGTGTGAAGGGGGGTACCCGACGGCATGGTTGCCTATATTACAATGTCGGACGCATTTCTTTAGCGAACAAAGAACAATACAAAGTAAAACTGTACATTCCGCCAGCCTTGAAAGACGTGACTTTCAAAAGAGCATAAATTCCCTTAAAACTAGTTACAAAGGTTGGAAATATTCTACGGATCAACACACGCGATTTTTCATATTACACGGTACCGATCGGCAGAACACTCACTTTCACAAGACCGCGTTTAAAAACGCCTGTGTTCGTTCTCACAGTTACTACACGAGTAACTCGTCACTGTTGGGGTTGTAGATTATCTTCTCGTAGAAGTACCAAATCATTTACCTTTATCGAATCTTCATTTCTTTTATTCCACTTAGTTCTAGGTTGCAAAGAACTTAAGTACTAGGATGACCAGCGTCTCCAAAAATGCTGGACAAGGTTTTTGAGTCTATCGATGTTAGTGAGTCTGTTTGAAGTCAAATGACTTACGTCCCTTTGTGGTAATGCAGTCATCGCATCGCCGATTAAGAAGTGACCAGGAGTGAGGGGTAAAAGGTCATTTGGATCGTTAGATAGAGGTGTAAGAGGACGAGAGTTCAGGATTGCCTCTATTTGACATAACACCGTATAGAGACCTTCGTAAGTTAAACATGCGTCCTTCAAAATTCGTACTAAATGAAATTTAGTGGACTTTACGGCTGCCTCCCATAATCCACCGAAGTGTGGAGTTCGAGGCGGAATAAAATGCCATTGTATTCTACTTTTAGACAAATAGTCTTCAAAATCAAGTGACTGTACCGAACCTGTAAGCCGTTCAACCTCCTTTTTAAGTTCAGAATTTGCGCCTATAAAATTGGTCACATTATCAGAGTAAATATTCTGACATAATCCCCTTCGTGCAATGAATCTTTTTAAGACGTTCAAGAAGCATTCCGTGCTTAAATCTCCTGCTAACTCGATATGTATAGCACGTGTTGTGAAGCAAACGAAAATACATATGTAAGTTTTTACTAGTTTTCTAGAACGCAATTTACCATCCTTTAAGAGTATAGGTCCTGCAAAATCTATGCCTACGTTCATGAATGGGCGTATAGGTGTCAGTCGCGATTTTGGAATGTCTCCCATAAATGGGTTTTTAAAAGTTGGCTTGGCTTTGAAACAAATAACGCACTTATGTATAACAGCCTTAACCGCATTTTTGCCATGTATAATCCAATACTTAGATCTGACAGAGTTTAATGTCGTTTGAATACCGCCGTGTAAATTTTGCTTGTGTTCAAAATCTATTATCAGTTTGGTAAAGGCGTGGTTAGGGGGTAAAACTAGAGGGTGTTTTTTGTCCGGTGACAAGTCGGAATTTCTTATTCTACCTCCTACTCTTATGAGACCGTCGTCGTCTAAAAATAGTGTAAGGGTATACAATTTACTGTGTTTGGCTACTTGTCCTTCATTTTGTAAATGTCTTAATTCGGATTGAAAATGAATGTATTGCACCATTTTGATAAGAGTAGTTAATGACATGTCAATTTCGTGCAAGGTTAGAGTTCCCGTAATCTTATTGTTACCTTTAGTATTTATGTTTCGCAAAAAACGTAGCACATATGCAAAAACCCTAATAAGTCTGTGTAAATTTGAGTATTTGTCAAAAATTGATATGTCATTGTACAAAGTATTATCAGTAAGTAGTAAGATAGTTTGTTTTCTCTGCTCTGGGACATCTACTACATCCGATTTCAAAGTTTGAGGCCATGATTCTTTGTTTTGGACAAGGAAATTGGGACCTTTCCACCAAAGTGAATGCCTTTGCAATTGTTGTGGACTTGTACCCCTAGATAAAATATCTGCCGGGTTATTTTCAGAGCTAATATGTCGCCATTGGTTTTTATTAGATAATTCGTGAATTTGTGTTATTCGATTTCCAACAAATGTACGCCACATGTTTGGTTCACCCGCTATCCAAGAGAGCACAATGGTCGAATCACACCAGAAAGTTTTGTCAGGAATTGTCATATCTAAAGCTTCTTCACATTTTTTAACTAATTGTACCAACATCAACGCACCGCTTAACTCTAAACGAGGAAGTGATATTGTTTTTAGAGGCGCTACACGCGATTTAGCACAAAGAAGTTTAGAATGTCTCTCATTGCCTTCGTCTGTAGTTATTATGTATACGCATGCGCCGTATGCAAGCTCGGACGCATCGCTGAAACCGTGTAGCTCGATTTTAGTGAAGTGCCAAATTGTCACTTGACGTGGTATTTTGATGTCATTGAGACCAGGTAATTGAGAGTGAAATGTTTTCCACAAAGTGTATAATTCAGTAGGGACTGATTCATCTCAATTTAATTTACATTGCCATAATTTTTGCATAATTAATTTTGCTCGTACTATTACCGGCCCTAAAAACCCTAAAGGATCGAAAATTTTTGCAATTGTGGAAAGTATTTGACGCTTAGTAACAACATCTCGTTCGTCAAGGTTAACTGTGTAGCTAAAAACGTCTGATTTAGGATTCCATATTAAGCCTAATGTCTTACAAGTTTTATCATCTGAGATATTGTATTCGGTTAGTGATCCTTGGTCTGAGTCTGTAAGAAGTGTGTCAGAATTTGAGTAGAATTTTCTTAGAATAAAGCCCGCTTGTTTTAAAACATCAGATATTTCGTGTTTTAATTGTATAGCTTGCTCTGTAGATTCCGCTCCGGTAAGTAGATCGTCTACGTAGAAATCTTGTATTATTGCACTACAGGCTGGTGGAAAAGTGTCACAGCAATCTGATGCAACGCGCGTATGGCTAAAAATGACCCGCACGCAGTGCCATAAGTTACCGTATTTAGTGTGAAATGCTCTAAATCGTTGTGAGGTTCAGCCCGCCAAACTTCTTTGTAAGTTTCTGTCATTTTTAATAATGTTGACTTGGCGGTACATTTTTTCTATGTCCCCTATAAAAACAATGTTGTGTTTTCTAAATTTTAATGTAATTGAAAATAAGTCCCTTTGTATAACCGGACCTGTCATTAAAACGTCGTTCAAAGATAAATTAGAATCCGATTTGGCAGAAGCGTCATACACCACGCGCAACTTGGTGGTTGTACTACTTTCCTTTATTACACCGTGGTGAGGTAGGTAAAAGGTCAATAAGTCATCAGGTTCATTTATTGTATCAACACGAGACATATGGCAAGTTTTTTCCAAGTTTAATTTTTGACTGAATTTCCGTACAAATATCAGCGTCTAGTAAAATATCTATTGGTTGTGATAAATTAAACGTGTCATCGGCGAGTTGGATATTGTCTGGTATTTTTAACTGGTTTTTGTCATAATGGACTAATACACCACTTTTTTTATTTGCTCATCGGATAGTATTGGGTGAGATATACTGGCTGTATTTTTTTTTAATTTTTTTTTCGCCCCCGTTTTGCCGCAATTAATTTTTAAAGTTCAATATACGTAACTACCTGTTGGATTTTATTTTTACCTAAATTTACTGCCAGGCGCCACGTTTGGCAACGACGCGCCTCAATGTCAAGAGAACTTAACCTATAAATCTGCAAGGACAAATCAGATCCTGCTAATATTTTACCTACATTTGATCTATTTTCACTGTATTTTCGCCATTCATTCCATTACATGACGGAAATGATTAGGAAATAGTTATTTATGTACCAAGGCACTGAAGTTAAACTTTTTATGACTCATGTGGAGTTTAGTTGCTGAGGCCTCTGGCCGAGGCAAATAAACCACATGAGTCATAAAAAGAACTTCAGTGCCGAGGTACATATTATATTTTTTTTGAAATCGGAAAAAAAAATGTTTTATTAGGCAAGAAAATAATAATAGTGGATCACCCGTCCACGAACCGACTACGCGCGGCGTTGCTTGACTTTACCGATCGCTCTACCTAGAACAAGTATAATGATGTACGGCACCTTCTGACAGAAAAACCAAACTACTGCTTCTTGTGCAGCCTACACAACAAATCTATTGATACTCAAATTTACTAAAATATGTATACTGAAGGATTGCGCTTCTATAGGAAACAATTTCGCAATGTATACGAAAAGTTAAATGAGCCTTTATCGGCCGGGTTTTGAATATTTGGTCACTTTTGACGGGCGATTTCTCCGCGTCGGACGTTTGATGTTTACATCTCGCCAAGGCCTACTTATTGAAAAAATCGTACAATAATGGGCTACATTATTGTACGATTTCTGTGCTTTTAATGACCATTTTGGGACATTTTAATGCCGATTTCAAGAAAAAACTTTTTTGTACCTGTTTGTTCAAGTACAAACGAAATTTCAATAAAATTGTATTTTTGTTTGTCAATAATAATACTTGTTCTACTGAGATTCAGGTAGGTAGCAGCATCACAATCATTCTATTCTCCTGAGAACTCTATTGACGACTCAGAGATAATGCCAGTTATAGTCTACAAAACCTAGCAATTTGTTTATTGTAAACAAGAGTCGATTTTATTTAGGTCTGACAAAAGTAGGTATAGGAGTGTGGTACAAAAGGATACAAGTGCTGATGCTGATACATTATGAAGCAAAAAATGATAAGAACTGACTAGTGTAAAAATCATTTGAAATGTAGATTATTTACCTTGTCAGTGGCTCGCAATCAGCGGGTCTTCACAATGCAAATTCACTCGACGGCTAAATACTTTATATTGTTGTACAAACTCGGGCATATGAAAAAGACAAAAGCAACAGTTACTGACCTGCTACCTTGATAAAATTATGGTATACTCACCGGGGGTTGTTAGCCCCTTTACTCCCGGTTAACCTCCATGCGTCCGTCATATCGGATATCTTTCTTAGCATTTTACTATCATATAATATCTTCGACGACTAGCTAGTGTCACCTAAAATAAGTAAAGGCTTCCCCGGATACTCAACTGCCGCTAAACAGTAAAGCATCCCAACGAATTAGACAGGGGGTGTGGTACTGACACCCCACATGTTTATTCGTGTCATCGAGCCCCAAGTGAGGCCTCTAATCTCACCAGTCAGCACTCGAGGAACAAGCTATCGTCCCCAAAATGGACAGAGGCTTTCGCACCCATTGTGCCGGCACCAAATGTGCGGTAACAGATCTGTACGGACTTACTCATAAAAGCCAGGTGTATCAAAAGCATCACTATCATTCATATCAACATCACCTCGAGAAACAGGACTTTTCCCGATCTCAAAATCACAGAAAACCACACTTCAATCAACAACAACTTGACGGCGGGTACCCAAAGTGTTAATGCATGCGACGGCCGATTATTACTGAGCAGGTCACTTTTAGGATTGCTCTCTCACAGTATGAATCCAGTAGCGCGCTTGTACTTTTGCGCACACTATTGTTTTGGAAGTATTTATTGTTTAGATGATATTTAATTGTTACTGATAATTGAAATAGTTTAGATTATGGGTGTTTACACGTAAAAAACTATATTACGAATAAGAATATAATATAGGTATTTAGAATACAAAATAAAAATAAAACCACGGTTTACATTCGGCCAACCTGAAAAAATGTTGCGTCCTCGCAACCTAGTCTGAATTAATCTGAATCAGTAGTTAAGGGCACACCATCTTCCCCACTATGATCGTCGGTATCATCAGAAACCCCGCCCGGTGGGATCCAAGGCTTCATCCGATCAACTGCTACAATATTATCATATTTTTTTGTAGCACTTCGTGTAGATGATGGCATATCCTGCACTCTATATCTGTCGTTGGGCAGCACTTCGATGATTACCATTGGACCGGCATATTTGGGCCTTAATTTTTTACTCTTGCCATCTGTTTGAGCATTCTTCATTATGAGCACAAGGTCACCAGTTCTATATGCTTTGGCTTTCTTTCTCCTTTTGTCGAAACTTTCTTTTTGTTTAATTTGATTTTCTTTTATTTTTTTGGAAGCTTCTTCCCTAGAAGAATTCATGTCCCTTGTCATGACAGGAAAGTCAAGCTCCACAGATAAAATGTCATTTTTGGCTCGTGGAGAATATCCCATTAAAAGTTGATTTGGGGATTTCCCCGTAATTTGGTGGACGGTATCATTAATTGCAAACTGAATACTATCAACGTGACAATCCCAGTTATCTTCAGTATCACTCGTAGTAGCGAGAGCATTTAGAATAGTTCTATTGAGCCTTTCGACCTGACCGTTGGCCCGAGGTGTAGCAACTGCGTTGAGGATGAGTTGAATGTTGTGCCGTAGGCAAAATTTCTTGAAAATTTTTGAAGTAAATGCAGTTCCTCTATCTGTTATAATGCGTGTCGGCAGCCCAAACGTCTTGCACAGGTATTCTAGTTGAGTTATTACAGGTCTAGTTTTCGTCGATCTTACTGGCTTTAACAAAACGTATTTTGTAAAAGCGTCTATGGTAACTATCAAAAACATGTTTCCTTTTGTTGTCTTTTGAAATGGTCCTAAATGATCAATGTGCACGGTGTGAAATTGAATAGGTGTTTTTGCAATAGGATGAAGGTAACCTTCACGGCGACCAGATGGTAGCTTGTTGTAAAGGCATGGTATACAGCTGGCGATATACTTCTCTACATATTCCCGCATCCGTGGAAACCAGTATTTTTGGCACAAGTTTTTCAGTGTCTTTTCGCAAGCGTAGTGTCCGGCGTCATCATGAGCCCACCGTACCACTTGATTTCTGAAACCCTGTGGGACAACCCACTGAACGCCCAATACTGTTATTCGATATACCCTTCCATTTCTGAGTGCGTAGTTCTTGTATATATTTTTGTCGTAGTCCGTCTCTGGGGGTTTTGATAATACTTCCCGAATAAGTTTAATCTTCTCGTCGCTTAGTTGGGCAGATAAAATCCAATCCACTTCTTCGATCTTTAAGACGATATTTTCTGGTGGTGCTACCTCACTTTCACATGGGTTTCTGCTTAATGCGTCTACATGCTGCATACGGCAACCTGGTCTGTATTCGACGGTGAATGTATATTCTTGAAGTTGAAGCCACCAACGTGCTATTCGAGGTACTAGGTCTCTTTTGGCACTGGCAGTTTTAAGGGCATTGCAGTCTGTTATCACCTTGAATGTTATCCCAAGTAGATACACCCTGAATTTAAGTAGAGTCTCGACTACCGCCAGTGTTTCTAATTCGTATGAGTGGTATCGGCTTTCTGCGCTATTTGTATGGCGACTATAGTAAGCTACAGGTCGCAATTGACTGTGATGTTCCTGGAGTAAAATTCCTGCAATTCCACTCTGACTCGCATCTGTATGCAGTTCTGTTCGTGCGTTAACATCATACAAGGCTAAAATTGGACGTTCTGTAAGCTTCGCCTTCAAACTTCTGAATGCATTATCTTCCTGTTCTTCCCACTTCCAGATACAATCCTTACGAGTGAGCAACGTTAGTGGTTTAACAATTGAAGCGTAATCTTTAACAAATTTTCTAAAGTAACCAGTTAAGCCTAAGAATTGGCGAATGTTCTTAACATTTTTGGGTGGTGGAAACTGTCTCACTGCTTCAATTTTTCCTTGTCCAGGTCGTACACCTAACTCGTCAATTTCAAATCCCAGATAGTTGATCGATGAGGACAGAAATACACATTTCTTAAGATTTAACGTTAGGTTTTCGTTGCGGAAAGTATTAAGTACAAGGCGTAGACTATTTAAGTTTTCTTTGCATGTCTTGCTAGGAATCACGACATCGTCCAAATATACCGCAGCAATATCTCGGTAGGGTCCCAAAATTCTGTTCATCAAACGTTGAAATACTGCTGGGGCATTGCAAAGACCAAACGGCATACGGTTGTATTCATATTGTCCTTCGGTGGTCACAAACGAAGTGTAAGGCTTACTATTTTCTTCCACTGGAATCTGATGGTAGCCGGAGGTTAGATCTAAACTAGTGAAAACGCTACACCCACTTAATCTATCGATTTGGTCATCGATCCTAGGCAAAGGGAATTTTTGCTTAAGAGTTTTCATGTTTAATTTCCGATAGTCAATGCACATGCGATCTTCTCCATTCTTTTTCTTCACTAACAGCACTGGAGAAGCATATGAAGACATAGACTCCCGAATAATTCCTGCACCTAACAACTCTGAGATTATGGTTCTTACTTTCTCCTTTTCTGCTTCCGCCATTCGATAAGGCCGATAGGTGAATGGTTTATCGTCTGTTAATTTTATTTCAATCTGTGCCGATTTTGCCATACCAAGATCTTCAGGTTTGTCTCCCAACAGATCACGAAATTCTTGCAGTAAACTAAGCAATTCTGTGCGCATTGCTGAGTCAGTGATTCCGATATTAATATTTTCTTCCTTAAGCAGAGGTATTTTACCTATTTCAACAGTTAGTACGTTTTCTTGGTAGTTTCTGTAGTCAAGTTTACATGTAAACCCACGTGCTATTGGGTGTTTTGAATTTAGCGTAAGGTCCTTTCCAGAAAGATTGAGTATAGGTAATATGGTAGCTGTATCTTTAGTAACGTGAATCAGTACTCGAGGTATAGCATACTCACATCCAGGTTGAGATCTACAGCAAGCATCCACTAACAAATCTCCTTCAAACGGTTCCTTACTATACACGGGCAAGTTAGCCACGTAATTCGCAGGAATCAAAACCGAGTCTGTTAACCAGAGTGCTATTTTCTTTGGGTTTACTTTGGGATTTTGTTCAATAAATTTTAATTCTTGGTTATCCTTTAGTACCAGTAAACCCGGCTGTTCAGTAAATGGTTGACCTACTAAAATTGGTATTTCTTGGAGATCATCTGGAACCACAAGAGCATTCACTGAGCGTTTGACGTCATCTATCTTGATGTCTAGCTGTATTTTGCCCAAAGCCTTACTATAATTCGGACCATATCCTTTTATTATGACGTCACAATCCGTAGAAATTTTGGGATCAAGTCGTTTGGCATCAGTCAACCGAATAAGATTACAGCTTGATCCAAAATCCACAAAACCACGGAGAGGCGTATTGTTGACAAGAATATTCTTAAAGTACTTTTTGTTGGTTTGGGTTTCTAGTCACAAGACTCTTTCGGTGGTAGGTCCGCCCTTTTGGTCTTTCTGGGGTTGTCGGCTTGTACAGTCGTGAGCTCGATGCCCAAAGCGTTGGCAGTTGAAACATTTTAAATTTGACCTTCTACATTCTGTTGCTCGGTGTCCTTTGCCCTGGCATTTAAAACAAATGACTCGTTCCTTGGCCTTAAAGAGTTGTCTTTTTCCAAATTGTTTTACATTAGTTGATGGTTTGTTACTTCTGTAGGTAATTTGATGTGCTTGACCCGAAGTGCCAGGTGGTGACATCTCGCAAGTCCGGAGGAAATTGAGCAAAGCTTCACAAGTTACACAATCCTTTGCTCGAGCAGCCGCTTGTATCGTTGGGTCTGGGATTCCACTTATCAGACATGAGACTGCATCTGCTCCAACTATCTTGCATTGGTTCAATAATGCTTCCTTTTCATAATAATAGGTTATGTAAGACTCGTGCCTTCATTTGGTACGCTGCATCATTTCTTGTAGACGATGGGAAAAATCACGCCTAGAGGGAAAAGCTGATTTCAATTTTAATTTCCATTCTTCCCAGGTGAAACTAATAGTCGGTAGGCTCTGATACCATGTCTTAGCAAGTCCCTCCAGTTTTAGTAAAGTGTTGTAGTTCGTTCGTTCGTCGCTCCAGTTGTAAAGACTTCGGAGTTCGTCGATTCTGTCGCACCATCTTTCTACAGTTTGTCCTTGATCTTCCGGATTGAATACAGGTACAATATTAGCTCGAAAGTTGGTCTCTTCATGAACAACTCTTTTGCCAGTTGTTTGTAATTCAATCGTCCTCACTAAATTTTTAACCATCCCTGCCAACTCAGAAATAATGTTTTCGTCATTGGTTGGATCTACTGAGCTGGTGGTAGGCACTGAATCTTCTTCATCTGAAGAGGATTCTATCACGCAAATCCTTTTTCTTTTTTGGACAACCATACGATTTTCCTGCGCCATCCTTAAACCAAACGCGCACTGTACTTGTTGCATATTTAAATAAATTATAAAACATAAATCGTTCCACCACAAGATGATATACCTAACAACAATGTAAACTTACCTCAAGTTTTCTTATGTCAGGTAAAAACTCAAAACAAGTTAAAAGTCTAGAACTAGCTCCGCAAACAAGAGACAGTAGGTATATCACTTCACGACTTGGCTACTGCGTATCGTAATACGAACGGATAGCATACTAACTGATTAAAATAAAATCCGTCGCCCCGACAAAGTTCTTTTATAAGTCAGTCTTAACACTTTTAATCATTGGGCTTTTAGTCTCGTCTTTATAACCCAAATATTATATTTCATTAGTCTTGAAGACTAAGGTGGCATTCAATCGGTTATTATATAAACTAGAACTCTTATTTTGTCGATAACTGAATGGGTATTATGCCTCTTTTCCTCAAGCGCGCCAAGTTGTTTACTTTCAGCGGCCCACGGACAACGATTAAATTTCAACAGTATACGAGTTCATAATTTTAATTAAGTTTTTTGGCAATTTAGGTACCTTAGGATTTAACAATTTTTGAAAATGCCATTCGAGTGAATTGATTGTTTTACCCCACACCTGAATGTAAAAATCATTTGAAATGTAGATTATTTACCTTGTCAGTGGCTCGCAATCAGCGGGTCTTCACAATGCAAATTCACTCGACGGCTAAATACTTTATATTGTTGTACAAACTCGGGCATATGAAAAAGACAAAAGCAACAGTTACTGACCTGCTACCTTGATAAAATTATGGTATACTCACCGGGGGTTGTTAGCCCCTTTACTCCCGGTTAACCTCCATGCGTCCGTCATATCGGATATCTTTCTTAGCATTTTACTATCATATAATATCTTCGACGACTAGCTAGTGTCACCTAAAATAAGTAAAGGCTTCCCCGGATACTCAACTGCCGCTAAACAGTAAAGCATCCCAACGAATTAGACAGGGGGTGTGGTACTGACACCCCACATGTTTATTCGTGTCATCGAGCCCCAAGTGAGGCCTCTAATCTCACCAGTCAGCACTCGAGGAACAAGCTATCGTCCCCAAAATGGACAGAGGCTTTCGCACCCATTGTGCCGGCACCAAATGTGCGGTAACAGATCTGTACGGACTTACTCATAAAAGCCAGGTGTATCAAAAGCATCACTATCATTCATATCAACATCACCTCGAGAAACAGGACTTTTCCCGATCTCAAAATCACAGAAAACCACACTTCAATCAACAACAACTTGACGGCGGGTACCCAAAGTGTTAATGCATGCGACGGCCGATTATTACTGAGCAGGTCACTTTTAGGATTGCTCTCTCACAGTATGAATCCAGTAGCGCGCTTGTACTTTTGCGCACACTATTGTTTTGGAAGTATTTATTGTTTAGATGATATTTAATTGTCACTGATAATTGAAATAGTTTAGATTATGGGTGTTTACACGTAAAAAACTATATTACGAATAAGAATATAATATAGGTATTTAGAATACAAAATAAAAATAAAACCACGGTTTACACTAGGTTCAAAGTAATATTTTATAATAGTTGATGATTTTTGTCATACAGTTTTCTGTAAAGTATATTCCGCCGATTGCTAGTTGTATGAAGGAGCTGATATTTTGGCCTGAATCTAAATCTAGTGATATTCAAAAAGCATTACCAGTGCTTTTCAAAGCAAGACATAAACAGTGGAGTTAATAATTGATTTATTAGAAATTGAGACAGAAAAGTCATCGAATCCTATAGACGTCCAGCAGTGACCTGGTTAGAATATAAAAAAATTGTTATAATGGTTTGGAATGTTATGGAATGGAATGGATGGAATGTTATCCCCAAAGCATTTTGTTCTGGTAGTCACGGAATAGCCGCAGGCTGCACAGCTAACCATAATAGATCTCCAAAAAGTACTTATCGAAGAACTACACAAATATCTAATAGCACAAACCACCGTGACAACTGTCAAATATAAAAATATTTTCAAAATTCAGTCTCCATACAGGGCGATTTCCGTTTCACGTATTTTATAATGCCCATCTTTGGCTCCTTCCTGGGGTTCTTTATTCATTGGTTCCAACACATAATAATATAATAGGTGTCAGCTCTAGATATTGTTCAAAAGATGACATGTAAAAAGCAATGAAGGCAAGTTTTTAGTCGAAAAACTTTATAGTAGGTTATCGCTCGAATTGAATTGATTAGGTACTTCAAACCCATTTAGGTAAATTATATTCCCGAATGCATACTCGTAAAAAATGATATACCATGGAGTAAAGAAATAACTCGAAGAAAGTTTGCACCAGAAAAATTTGTATTTGTTTATGAATAATAAATCTCTGAAAAGTACCTAACTGGCATATATTAAATAAAGTGGTGGTTTTATTTTCTACACGGGGTAAATCATAAAAATGTCAAAAAGGTGTTTTATGGAATAGAAACTTGAAACTTCATTGCTGGCCTTACCTTTTAATTCTAAACTTTTCATAATACCTACATGTTTTCTCTACAATTAACAATACCTAAGGGCGTTGAGTCCATATAAAATTGCGTGTCCGGTCGGAGTGTGCTTACCCTGAAGTCCATCGTTGCCCAACCTCGTTCTTGCCGCCTAGCGACCACGAATTTTTACAACTTGTTTACGTTTTCGAGAACACTGATCCCTGTGCAACGGGCTAACGGTACAATTTTATATATTTTTTATTTTACTGGAAGGATATGTATTTTGTTGTCTCGGACGCTTTTCGGGCCGGCTACGCTGCGTCCCATAAGGCTGCGTTTCTTATTATTCATTCATTCAACGCTAAGGGTACTTTCTAGTCTTTTTCATATTTTAGAACCTCCCCCATATACGAAATGAGATATTCAAATTTTGAAAACTGCGTTTTGAGTTTGCAGGAATGCACAAACTTTTATCAAGAATAAAATTTTCTGATAAATTAAAACAAAAAAAAAACATGTGTGTACTTTCTGCCGGACACTGTATATTCGAGACTACTGTTGTAATAAGAAAAAATATATGTCTTAATAACATAGTAGTTACATTGCAACTTTTATATCTTATCGACAAAAAATAGGAAAATAATAGTGGGGGTCGGATTTTTCGCATGAAGTACATAGTAATAAAATACTTAGACCTGTGACTTTTTCAAATTTTATTCACAAACAAAAATTATTATTTGCTTACCTAAAGTAAATTGTTACATCAACAAAATATTTCCAATATATCATTATCCATTAGAAACACCATTGTTTTATTTATACTTTGGTAATCTTTGTTATAACAACTATTGGATGTTAGAATTTTTCTTGTATTTTGTATTTTGATTCCCCCGAACGCCAAGTACACACCTGAGTTTTTTCCTTTCTGTGCTACCCCAGTGTCCAGCAAGCCTCTAGTGCCATTTTGTTAAATATTTCAAGCTGCAAAAAATTAATTGCGGAAATTTGGATTTTTCTTGTTTTTGATCTCCCGATTGCCACGTACGCACCTGAGTTTTTCGTTTCTGTGCTAGCCCAGTGTCTAGCATACCTCCAGTGCCATTTTGGTAAATAGTTCAAGCTGGTGAAAAATCAATTGGGGAAATTTGGATTTTTCTTGTTTTTGATCTCCCGATTGCCCCGTACGCACCTGAGTTTTTCGTTTCTGTGCTACCCCAGTGTTCAGCAAGCCTCTAGTGCTATTTTGTTAAATATATCAAGCTGCAAAAAATTAATTGTGACAATTTGGATTTTTCTTGTTTTTGATCTTCCGATTGCCACGTACGCACCTGAGTTTTTCGTTTCTGTGCTACCCCAGTATCTAGCATGTCTCCAGTGCCATTTTGGTAAATAGTTTAAGCTGGTGACAAATCAATAATTATTGTGGAAATTTGGATTTTTCTTGTTTTCTGAATTTTTTCGTTTGGGGTATATATCAATTTTGCTGCTGGCATCATTTCTTGGTAAACTGCAAGATACGAAAACATCTCTGGAAATAAGAATTTGAAACAATTTATTTCATTCTCAATAATTATTACTATACAAACCTACCTTTTAATTTATTCAATTTTTGTTTTCTGGTGTACTGACTAAGTATTTTATCAATTTGTGGTACCTAGACATTAGTGCACTATGCGTATAGGACCAGTACTTAGCTGGTGTGCTGTAAAAACGAGATTCTTGATTCTGATTTCGTTGCCGTCTCGAGAAACGTAATGCTGCATGTGCATAATTTAGGACTAATCTACTTATGTCGGGCAATCACAACACATTTTATACATTCCACAACCGAATATCTTTATGCATTGGTAACCACAATGACATTATAATTATTGTTCTTGTTAACGGGGTCGGGGTTATTTTTGCCTTAACCCTGCATTCATTATTATGTTGTCCTTTCTTCTGCACATATCCATAGTCCATTCTCTAGTTGACCTAAAGGGAGCATTCACAGCTAGGTATATAATCATAATTAACTATAAATATTCCAACAATAATCAAATAAACAACAAACATACCTTCCTCCTAATTTTTCCGGGTTTTGCTCGCAGTTTGTATTAATAACTTGACACACCAAAGCAAGTAGTGACCAGAACAAGCTTTAACAAAACTTGTCTTCATTATAATCCGAAAAATAAAGTATTCACAGCGAGATTCTTATAGCAAACTGACAAACTGAGAACAGAAATGATTTAGTTCCTGTCTACGAAAGTGAGGTTATAAACGCACAAAACACAATTTCAACTGCAAAATGCGGTGTTGCCGCTGATTATCCTTAAACAATCGACTCGTATGTCATCTGTCATATTTTATGCTTGGAAATTTGATTATTTCTCACCAGGCGTATAAAAGCTGGATCCAATAATTTATCTGGGAATGTTTGGTTACATAAAAAAAGACGAAATAACTACTAATAAAATAGCAGGTACTTATTGAAATTAGGGATCGTGACGTCACATTCCCTACTTTTGCGACCGTTTTTTTTCAATTTTTGAGCAAACTAATGGACAAAAAAATCTGTTGGTGGGGTTCCGTGATTATCTAGACATGTTTTACAAATTCCAATGCAAAAAAATATTTTTTATTCCTAAGTATACTTGTCCATTGTATAGTGGCAAATTTTCAGTAATTTTTTCAATTAGTAAAAATGTTTGTTTTGTGCCATATTTTTCATGTACGGAGGAGAATGTAGTTTCTACCTGTTCAGACACATTATTTTGCGATTCGTTAAGTCCCCCTATTATTGTTCTAGTTTGAGAGATATTTAATCCCAGTTTTATAGCTAAACCCTTTGTCATGAGTGACGTCATAGAACAGCTGTCCAGGAGTGCACGAACCTTTGTTTTGTTTCCGCGCGCATCAATAATATTTAGGAACGCTGTTCCCAAAAGCATTTGAGGCTGATGTCGATTTGAAATACAATGTAAATTGATTTTTTGTGTGATTTCGGACTTATCCGCAGTAATAAGTCTTTTTTGTGTTCTATATTCTCAATGCTTGCCCTTGTATTATTATTAGTATTTTTAGTGGTGAGAGTGGACTGTATGTTAGGTGTGTTTGATTTATCGTTGAAAATGTGTAATAAATAATGATGTTTTCTGCCACAATGTTTGCAGCCGTTTGTTTTACATCCTTCGGTTGAATGAAAAGGTCTAAAACAGTTAGTGCAAAGTTTGTTTTTTCTTAATTCGTAGTGTAGTTCCGAGTTAGACATGTCCTTAATTTTTTCGCATTGAAAATTTAAATGATTACTTTTACAAAAAGCACATGTTAACTTTTTTTCAGTTTAAATGTGAGTTACAATTTTTTCTTGTTTATTAAAATGCTGGTTTTGAGCCTTAAATTTGCTGTCAACTGTTTCTAATAACTGACATCTTTTTGACAAGAATTCTAACAGTTCCATAAGCGTGGGAAAGTCTTTTTCACTTACCGATTTTTCCCATTCTTTCTTAGAAGTGCTATCTAATTTTGTATTTAATAGGTAAATTAAAAGTGCATCCCATTCGTTGGTATTTTGCCCTAACACTTTAAGAGCTCCTCGATTTTTATTAAAATTGTCTAATAAATTTCGTAGATGAAAATGGGATTCGTCTTTGATAATAGGTAATTCAAAAATAGCTCTTTTGTGTTGATGCACGATCAGTTTTTTGTTTTCATAACAGTTTTTTTAACATGTCCCATGCTACAGAGTAATTGGCATTTGTTGTTTCTAATGTTTGAATTAGGTGCGCCGCATCACCCTTCATACATGAACCCAGGTAAATAAATTTCACTCAACCGTATATTTTCATGCACCATGGAAGTAAAAACGTCAGAAAAGGTCAGCCAGTCACTATATGAACCTCTAAACTCCGGTAGGGTTATGGGGGGTAGTTTCAGATGACTTCCTAAATCAAAGTTTTCAATATTGCTAGGCGTACCTCGTCGATTCCCGTCGGAATGCGTGGATTCGTCTGGTAATGTTTGACGATCTAGCAAAAATTGTTTAGCCGTAGCAATTGTGTTAAAATAAGTGTTTTCAAAATGTATTTGTTCGTTATCTTGTGCATTTCCCGTTAATAATTCTATTTGAGTTTGATATTCGTTAAAGGTATCTAAAACTTGGATCGATTTTGTCGAGCCTGGTTTTAAGTTCATTTACGTTTGCATTTTGCTCAAAATCTTGTAAGAATTTTGAAAATCTAGTTAACTGACCCTTTAAGATCCCGCGTTTTACAGTTAATTCAGATAGCTGTTTTGTTATTTTTGCGATATCTTCTTCGGAATTCGGCATTTTAAATCTTATACACTGTTACCTCAAAATACAGGACAAATAAGGAATTAATCCAAAAAAGGACAGTCACTTACAGTAATTTCCAGCTTTGTTGTGTTTGTCGAGTAGTTCGAGATGTTTTGGGGTGAATTCCAGTCGTGCCTTGGTCGGCGTACCTAGTTGTTTGTGGTGATGAACACACCTTGTAGCTGTGTCTAGCGACGGTTCCGTTGATGTAGTTCGTAGTTGTAGAACTATACCTTGTAGCTGTGTCCAGCGACGGTTCCGTTGGTGTTGGTGTACCTCTCCAGGCTTGTAGTTGTCCTAGTTCTAACAGGCACTGTACTGCTGTCCAGTTCGGACGAAGCGGTGTCGGAGAATCTAGGCGGTGTTTGTTCTCATCCGTGTTGGATGGTGATTCGCGTCCTAGGCGCTGAAGTTCTGATCCGGGTCGTAGGAACAATGTGTGGGCTCGTACTTTTCAAGGACCGTTGTAGGATTTCGTTGATAGCCTTTCGTCTGTTTTGGTAAGTAAAACCAGTTGGTTTCGTGTAAAACGTCGTGTTTCAGTTTTGTGGATATGGATATATAAAGTTATATAAACGGAAATACGTTGCGTTTGCCCCGCTTCCATCCACTTTACCGCGCCGTCGCCGCGGAGTTAGTTTAACGCGCCTGGAAGCGTACTGTATGACTGCCAGACTTCGAATGACTGACTGCGCTCTGCGCTGCGCTGTTCCCGCGCTCACGATAAACTTACCCACGGTATGTCATTGCGCATCTTGTGACGCGTCAGTTGCGAGTCAGAATTTAAATTGCTCCATATGTCTTGTCTGCGGCATACAGCAATCGATTTTTTGGCAAGATTATTGTCCTTGGGAAATCTATAGTACTTAATTTCCGTTCCCTTACTGTTTCTGTTATTATTTGGACAATCGCTGACTGCACATCCCGGCATTTCTGGCCTATTTTAAAGCACTGTCGAGCTGGACTGGCAGTTGTTTACACTTTTTTCTTGACACATTAAACTGTAAACTATAAAAAATCGTAAAACACAACCGCATTTTGAATTCGTGACTCGCAACTGACGTAGATGCGCAGATTTGCCTTGTTTCGGATTCGTTACTGACATACCGTGGGTAAGTCTATCGTGCCCGCGCTCGCATCTAGACCGCGGTTTTAAATTAGGTTATATCGCCGGCTGCGGTGACCGTTGAGGACGGAAAATGCCCGGCGGGGTGAAGTGTATGAAGGGGGGGTACCCGACGGCATGGTTGCCTATATTACAATGTCGGACACATTTATTTAGCGAACAAAGAACAATACAAAGTAAAACTGTACACAGGCATTAGTCTCGATTAGGGTTGAATGGGCTCTTTCTGTTCATAGAGATACCTACACAAGTAAATGCTTGTGCTTGCTGTCAGTGCTTCTCAATTTTTGGACGTACAAAACAAAGACAGATACCTACCTATATCAACCTGCTTGCAAGCACTTCCTTCATACAGTAATGGTGATCTCTTGTTTATAGGGACAATCGATTGTCAAGTATTAACAGAGACAGACTTACTTCCCACTAATAAATGTTATTTTTAAAAATAGTTGTATGCCAACACTTTCTAAATCCCTGTTTTATCAACGAATAATTAGTGTAACTGATAAGCAACGCACACTATATGGGTACCTACTACAACCATAGGGGCTAAATCATAGGCAGCCAAACATAAATACTTTTAAATCTGTCAAAACAAAGATATATGTTAAATAATTATTTAATTAGTGATCAGCTTCATATTAATAAATGTGGCCATAAGTATAGTACATAACTTGCTGTAAATCAGTTACACACTCTTGCAACTAACCGCTACCTGGCTCCGTGCATAACTTTTCCATTCTTCGTAACATGTAATTTATAATTTGATATGCAATGTACTATATTAGTGTCATTTGTGAGGACTAAAATTAAATATATTGCAATTTTGGAGAATAAAATGAAAGACTACATTTTACTTTGTGAAATCATGTATTTTTAAAGTGTAAAGAAAAATATATTTTATTTTTATTTGGAATGGGTCACTTTTAACAGTTATTTTGCTTATAATTAATATCAATAACAATATACTATTTATCCAGCTGCTTCCTCCGTAAGTACACTTTACATACTCGCCAGCAGGCCCGAAAGTATAAGTGAAATGTTCGGGGTGCCCTGTTGCTAGGTACAAAAAGTATTGCCTAGCAACACTTATGAAGCAAACAATCATTTTATAAACTGGTTTTGATCAAAAAGAATATGGATTATGCCAAAGAAAATTATTAATATCAATATTTCCTCAGTGTCAAATAATAGTTTCAATTCAATTTCAGAAAAGAAAAAATGAAAAATGTAATTCGGGACTCCCACTTGTAATTTAAGTATTTCACAAACATACATACACATACATAGAGGGAGTTCTAAAAAAATTCAAATAGGTAGATAATATAATATACCTAATTTTAAATTCATTTTAAATTCATAAAAATCTTTATTTTTGTAGATTACCGCCTGAATTTTTTTGAAAGGCCATCAAAAAGGGCTTCTTTTGACCTTCCTTTTTCATCAATACAGGGCTGGCTACAATTTTTATTACCCTACATTTTCACGAAAACCATTTAGCGATTTTTTGTTGAAGATTTGACAACACAGAGTTAGTCAGGACGCTCCAAAATACCCTCGGAACAGTTGAATGGTCAACAGGACCAATCAAGGTGTCGTTGTGCAAAGATTCAATACAAAAATGTACGTGCAGGGTATTTTTCTTTGGGCCATCTCAAAACACTGAATTTTTTGAAACTTTATACAAGAGTGCTCTGGAATTATTGAAAAAATATTAGTATACCCAAAAGTGATTTATTTTTTTGTTGTAAAATGCCAATCAACAAATAAAAACAATTTAAATTATTGGTTCTTTCTCAACAAAGTCACTCTCTAATACATTTTCTGTGTGTTTCCTGTTGTGGCACACCAGCCACCGTAACTCGTATGGATTTACTGGCTACCACTACTTCTGGTATAAAGCAAAATAAGTGGTTCTTGGAGCAAGCTGTGATGTATGAAATCGAGTACTCGATTATCAAAAAGTACCGGTTATCTCCATCATTATGTAGTGATATCTCTAACCTCAATATTCTGACAGGTTCTTTCATTGTTTTGTGTTTTTAAATTACCTAGGTACAGGGTATTCACAAAATATTTGACCCCACCCCTAACTTTTTTATTTTTTAAGCTAAAAATATGATTAAAAAATCACGTTATAGGGAATTTTATGTATTTTTTTGTGGTTGTGTTACATTTTATACAGGGTGCACCAAAAAAATGTGGCAAACTGAATTTACTTTTTTAAATGGAACACACTGTATATTATTAAATTTTTGAAATCTGCATTTCATCCCGATTCCAATATGTATGTCATATGTTTGCTCTAGCCATTTTTACAATACATAGGGCGTTAAAACTTCATTTTTTTACATGTGTTCACAGCCTGTATCTCGAAAACGAAACGTTTGCGGATATAAAAAAAGGCATCAAAATAATAATGCCCCTAAAACGTTCATAATGATTTTGAACCCACTCCGAATCAAAGTGCAAATTTTCATATTTTGCCCTTGACCGAAAATATCAACTTTAACTATTTTGTATGGATGATTACAAAGTGACCG
Source organism: Pseudeuparius sepicola (assembly GCA_963920635.1). Classification (NCBI taxonomy): domain Eukaryota; kingdom Metazoa; phylum Arthropoda; class Insecta; order Coleoptera; family Anthribidae; genus Pseudeuparius; species Pseudeuparius sepicola. The sequence continues at coordinate 30,780,048 of OY987305.1, forward strand.
TTAACATTTTAGGACCATTATTATGATCATTTTTCCTTACACTCAATTTATCCGCAAACGTTTCGTTTTCGGAATACAGGCTGTGGACACATATAAAAAATGAAGTTTTTAACCCCCTATGTATTGTAAAAACGGCCCTATGTATTGTAAAAACGATTTCAAAAATTTAATAACATGCAGGGTGTTCCATTTGGTACACTCTGTATAAAATGTAACACAACCACAAAAAATACATAAAATTCCCTATAACATGTTTTTAATAATCTATTTAGCGCAAAAAATAAAAAGTTATTAGAAGGGGGTCAAATATTTCGTGTAAGTACATATTATTCTCACCATTATTAATCATGACCAACGGATATCTTCTGACAATCAGGACACCTTGTACATCTTACATGGGCAAATATTTGGTGGAAAACATTTTTATACAATCATACAACAAACTCTGTCGGTTGTATCTGCAACAAACCACAACAAGCAACCTCTAAAGCAAAAATCATGGCAGATGACGTACGACCTGCTTTTTGTCCCACTCCTTTTTGTTCCCCATGCTCTTGTCAGTGCTGAAGATAGCGCAACTCTGGCAGAAATAATCGATTTTATGAACGGGACTGAAAAAATTGAATAACTTTCGTTAGTAGATAGACAAATATAGAGGATACCTACTACCTGCTTTGATCAGACACTTCCACTAAACGTGTTATTACGTGTATATTCGGTTAGTTTTCAATACAAATATACTATTCCACAATATTCTTTGAACCAAGTTTTAATTTTGAATGTCACTTTGGGCTCTATAAAGATAACAGGAGTTCTCGAACAACAATCGGCCACTATAGATCATGCTCAGTTATTGGAATTCATATTTTCCATTTACTATATCGTGCTACACACGTTTAAGGTTTACACTGAAAATAAAGATTATTAAATTATTGTTAAAATAATATTTTATTGGTCCCGTCTAATATTAATTTATTCTGGATATAATCATACTTAAATACCTACATATTTCAATACTTACATTTGAAGAAATTCATTGCCTAATATGTCCGATGGGACATATTAGCACAGATTACAGGACAGATGCGAAAGCGAGCGGCCGGGCCGATATAAAGCGCCTTTGCCTCAGACGGAGCCTACACCGACGGTCCGGTGCCTGTTCGGTATAAAGCGGCTCTAGTAGTCTGGTGCACGCTGGGTATAAAGCGGAGAACGGAGCGGTTTACAACAATAAAAGAGAATATTGGCTACACAATTATTGTCAAACTACATAGGTACTTTTTCACTGAATTATTATGTATGTCTGAAACAATTAAATTAAATTCAATTGAATTGAATAAGTTTATTTATATTTTTTTAATACATTTATAACTAATTAAATTGCACTATACAATAAACTCAATAATAAGTACTCGGTAAGCATAGCTTGTGTGAGTAATTAAAATAATACATCAGGAATTCAAAACGAAAACGAAGCATTAAAAAAAGTTATAGGTATTAGCAAAGATATATACAACCATCTTTGGTATTAGATATTAAAGTTATAGCAAAGTTATAGTGTTGAGTGAAATATTTAGATAGAGGACCAATGACTGTCAAATAATTTCTGGTAAAACGCAGGAGTGGTCAGAAAACTTTAGTCAACAATATCATTTATATTGTTGAAAATTGTTTTTGAATCAGACGTGCGTTTTTCGGGAAAAAATAAGTGTCAGATTTGACAGCCGTTGTTCCTCTTTATGTGAATTGTCCACTCAACGGCTATAAGTATCAGATATTAAGCCACTTGTAAGATCTTACAAGTGGCTTAATATCTTTATGTTTCGATTCGTTTTTTCGGTTTTCGTTGAACTCTTTAGATTACGGTTTGCATATTTTAAGGTATAAAATATCCTCAATCTAACAAATAAATTAATTATATATACTTTAGGAAAGTGTGCACATGGATGAATAAATGTAATTTTGCTCATCTCGTTAAAAAAATTTGAAATTCCTTCGCTACCCGAAACATCATTAAAGAACGACAAAAATATATTTTCTAATTTGTAAAGATATTGGACAAATTCTTCACTACGGGATTTCAAACTTCCAAAAGCGCCTCCGTTGCTGTGATAAGCTTTGAATTGTAAAAACAATTTATTTTTGTCTAAAGCCTGAGATTCTCTGGAAAAATTAATACAAGTGTCACATGAATGTTTTTGTAAAGCTTTATTTATTAAATATCCGCAAACATAAGCAAACGCATTTTGTGTCGTAATGTTTAAATTTCTGTAATCATAATCAGGCAGTATTAGCTATTATACCATTTAGATTTTAGTGTCTGTCCGTTCCTAACCGCACAACCTAACCTAACCTACTCGCGTTTAATATAAAATATGGCATATTTTATTTTGTTGAATTGTTATTCTGGGATGCTAGCTATTATTTATTGTAGTGCCCTGAAGATGACGAGATAATATTTATGAAAACGTCGGCAATTCAGAATGATACGTATAGATAACAGAGAGAGACCAAATTTTTGTATTGCACCTTTCAAGAGTTTTAAGTACCTAGGTAAAAAGTTGAGAAATTATTATAGGTAGTTAGGTGTAGTATTATTATATTATTATGATATAAGTCGGTATTTAAATACTCGAAAAGTATTATATATATGAAATATATTTTTGTCGTTTTTTGATGACCTTTCGGGTAGCAAAGGAATTTCGATTTTTTTTAACGAAATGAGCAAAATATTTCCATTCATACATGTGCACACTTTCCCAAAGTACGATATATGTAATTAATTTATTTGTTAGATAAAGGATATTTTATACCTTAAAATATGCAAATCGCAATCTAAAAAGTTCAACGAAAATTGAAAAAACTAATCGAAAAATAAATATATTAAGCCACTTGTATGATCCGCTGATACCTATAACTTTTCTTGAATACTTCGTTTTCGTTTTGAATTCCTGATGTATTGTTTTAATTGTTTCAGACATTCATAATACTTAATTCAGTGCAAAAGTAGATATGTAGTTTAGCAATAATATTCTCTTTTGTTGTTGTAAACCACTTAAAAAATAATACTATAATATTTTAAGCTTCGACTGTTTTTTATTAATCCATAATTAAATAGGTACGTTAAATCATAAAATCTATTGGTGGGCCCAATCTTTTCCATAAAACAGTCCGAATTTATAAATGCATTGGTGCGGGCAATCTACGTACGCTAAATCAATATTGTATTGCTGTTTGCCGCTTACTTTCACATCTGGCTGGTAATCTGTGATATTAGTTTACCCACAAAACAGTTTACTTAACAAAATGTTATCCCATCTTAAAGAATTTCGCGATAAATTAAACAAATAAGAGGATAGAGGATTTCTTTTAATTCGACAAAATATAGGGTATGTTTTACATCGTTGAGGGACTTGACGCGTACGAGACCGATTGGCAGATTGTTAGTTTATTCACAGACCATACCATCATCTATGGACCCGCAAAACGAATGCTATATAGCTCTCCACAACTTAAACTACACCAAAAGTGGGTGCCAGCTACACTATTGGGTGAATCCGTCCATGGAGGAAGGAAAAGATTAGCTTCCTAATGCAAAATAGCGAGTGACTCAATACTGCTCGGAAGAAGATGGAGCCACCGTCGAATACTTCTCGGCGCGGTGGGGGAAACGAGGCTTCCCAGCCCGACACGTTTGTCCGGTAGATGGCGCACTTGCACCACCCTCGGATTATGTCTCGGCGTGGAGGTGGAAACGAGGCTTCTGTCCGGTAGATGGCGCCCTGCACACTTCCAATGCGGCTTCCCAAAACGAACTTCTGTTCGGCAGATGGCGCGCTTCGCGGCTTCCCAAATCCGTTCATTTCACCTTGACTGTTTGCGTTTTTGGTTTTTGTGCTGGTACCAGAGCATATACATTGAATGAGTCATCACATCGACGGCTCCAAGATTATTATTAGATTTTGTATTCGAGCGTTCCATTCGAGTCCAAACGCCACCGCCCGGCCGCGGCCCCGCCCCCCTCTTTGCATATGGAGGCGGTTCTAAAAGAAATATATATATTTTTAAAGTAACGAGTAGGTAACGTTATTAATAATTGTTAATGACAAATTTCTCGAGAGTCTTTTTAAAATAGTTATTTTATAATGGAATGTTATAATATTCATATACAAGGTGACCGTATTTAGAGTGACATTCAAATGTATTATTCCTCAAATATAAATAATGATGAGGAAGGGATATTTGACGAGCCATAAACGATTTAAGGAAACGTGCTGCATTGTGCCTTGAGGAACAAGGAGGACAAATTGAACATTTATTGTAAAATAGGATTGTCTACTCGTCTAGGTCTTTGTTGTTCTTGTGTTTCCAGCGTTGATTGACGGTTTCCAGTGTGACTTTTTTTAGTGTTAATGTGTTATATGGAAAATGACGTGGTATGTTTATGATTTATTTAATCAATAAATTTAACATTAACTATTAACTGAATTTTTACTGAACCGTTAAACAATATTCCAAAGCACACTTCGCAACAATGGGGCTTTCGTTTCCAAGGCACTCTATGCAAAAACGATTGATTTGATATTACGGCAAGAAAAACAAAGTAAAGCATAATGTGTGACATATCATTTTAACCAGAAAAAATCCTCTTTTCAAACTGTAAAAATCCAATATTGCGCCCATAAGAAAAATAAAAGTTGATCGTCATATCTTTGTCCAGGGAGGCGAGAAAAAAATGCTAGGTCATATTTAGATTCCTTTTAAAAAAGTGCCTTAATAATGTTTAACTTAGAATTGTCCAGCCCTATATTCGTTTACGTTTAAAAAAAATAAAAACAAAAACGACAATTTTCAGTTTTTTCGCATTATTCTCAAAACGAGAAGGGCCAGCCAAAATTTTTTTACCATGTTACTCGGCATCAAATTCTGCAACTTTGCCCCAATTTAACCGACCTCGTATCTCTTAAGATAACCAAGATCCCCATGCATAGACTCGAAATACAACAAAATATATAGTTTTATTACATGCGAAAGGTAATAATAGGTATACATATATAGTGACCGGCAGAAACTTATGGGCACAAAAAATGAGATTTTTAAGCACTAATTTCAATTAATTAAAATTTATAGCTGTAAAAGAACAAAATTCCACTTTGGTAATTCTTATGTCATTCGATAATAAGTTGCGCCTGCGATATTTTGTTTGTAATATACACAGGGATGGTCGAAAAAAATTGTAAAAAGTTTTAGGGTAGGCGGCTGTGATTTGATATTTGACATCCCTTCTGAATTTCAGATAACTTTTGTAAATAATTTTTAAAATATTGATATTAAAAATGATGCACCAACTTTTATCAAGAATAAAATTTCTCAGAAATTTGTATTCATGACAAGAAATAATACAAAAGTTTCCCATTTGTGTCCAACTTTCTGCCGGTCACTGTTATCTACAAGTCTGTTCCCTACTGATCATATTAGGTATGATGACCGAACAACTTTTTATACCCATCATATTTTATAATATTATTTATATATTACTTTGTCTATTTTATTTTTATAATTTTGCATATGCCTGCTGAGATAAGGGAAAATTTTCCTGCAACTTACGTCTAATAGTTATTTATGTACCAAGGCACTGAAGTTCAACTTTTTATGACTCATGTGGAATTTAGTTGCCGATGCCTCTGGCCGAGGCAAATAAACCTCAGCTGGCATGCTAGAAAATTTTAAAAATGTCCGAGATTTCCTACCAATACCTCATCGTGAGAAATTTCCAAGATTTGCAAAATAGTAGGTATGTGGTGAAATATAGGTATATACAGGGTGTAACTGAACGGATGTTCAAAAATGAAATAACGTATTCTTGGAGTCAAAATAAGGACACTTCTTCATATATATTTTTCTCCTACGGGCCATAGTTTTTTTATCCAGAGCGTAAAAGTTTAGAGAAAAATAAACATATTTCTTATATATATGATCGTTTCTCGGTCAATAGCTTTAAAATTTGGCACATATTTCTTAGTATCTCTAGAAGTATACGAGATATACTTCAAACTTTGCGTGACACGTAAGCGGATGAGCCGTCAAACTTAAGGTTGATATGAAGCTTCTGAGGCCCCCAGTTGCGGAGAACAGGGTGTTATTAAAATTCAGAAAAATATGAATAGGTACTCTGTATAATCGCATTTTTTAAATTTATTTTGAGTGGTGAATCCAATGGTTAACAAAAAATATCTTTTAGTATTTTTTCATATTAGCAGCCGTTTCTTAATTATTTTCAAAGAACGGCAATGCTGCAATAAACAAGTCATTTTAAGAATAAATCTAGCATTGTCGTTCTTTGAAAATAATTAAGAAACGGCTACGAATATGAAAAAATACTAAGAGATACTTTTTGTTAAACATTGGAGTCAACATTCAAAACTAAATTAAAAAATGTTATTATACAGGGTATTCATATTTTTCGGAAGTAATTAATTCTAATAACACCCTGTATCTCCGCAACTGGGGGCCTCAGAAGCATAATTTCAACCTTAAATTTGACGGCTCATCCGATCATGTGACACGCCAAGTTTGAAGAAAATATCTCGTATAATTCTAGAGATACTAAAAAATACGTGTATTTTTCTCTAAACTTCTACGCTCTGTATAAAAAAAACTATGGCCCGTAGGAGAAAAAAATATATGAAGAAGTGCCCTTATTTTGACTCCAAGAATACGTGGTTTCATTTGTGACCATCAGTTCAGTTACACCCTGTATATGTGGGTGTTATTTAAGTACGTAGCCAAACATCAAGGGGTAATTCTTTGAGTGATTTTAAGACAAAAGGTTTATATAAACATAGGTACGCTATCGTTTCGTTTTCAAGATACAGGGTGTCAAACTTTAAAAAAATCTGTTTTCAACAACATCTTAATAATCCTTTAGCCGATTTTATTTAAATCTGGCAATGTTATTTACGGTAGAGAGGGGTTAATTTAGCCCCAAGTATTAAATTATTAAGTCCAGTGGCGTCCCTGGGGGCACCGTGACCAATATTTTTGAAAAAAGTGCGCCACGTATCTAGCTTCGTTTTCGAGAAAAAAAAAATAAAAACCACTTTATTGCATGTTATTGCTTTGTTGTTGCAGATACGAACAAGATTCAAGAAACCAAAAAGTTGTATTCTTAGTTCCTTAATGCGAGAAAAATATAAAAGTGTTAAAAAAGTCGTGGCGCACATTTTTTTTTAATATTGGTCACGGTGCCCCCCGGGACGCCATTGTACTTAATAATTTGAATCTACTTGGGGCTAAATTAACCCCTCTACCGTAAATAACATTGCCAGATTTATACAAAATCGGCTAAAGGATTATTAAAATGTTGTTGAAAAAAAGATTTTTTTTTAAGTTTGACACCCTGTATCTTGAAAACGATGCGATACCAGACCCAAGAACCGTAAATTCTGGTTTACGGTTCTTGTACCGGACCTATCTATGTTTATATAAACTTTTCGTCTTAAAATCACTCAAAGAATCGCTCCTTAAAGTTTGGCTACGTACTTAAATAGCACCCTGTATAGTGGGCGGTAGTTGCACATTCTGATTCGTTATATTATGCTGCACCAGTAATATTCCCTCCTTTGTAATCCATGAATGGTTTTAAATAATGGATTTCATCAACCATAAGAATAACAGTTTTATCCTTGCCTCGTAATATTTTAAATTTAGAATTGTATTGTAGGAAATTATACGGTCACATTGTTCTAATTGAGGAATTAGTGGGTAGACTTGAACATATGTTCTTTATAGTGCTTGGTGAGGGAATACTTAAATTGACCGAACTTCTCAGAAATTTGTAGGCATGGGGTGATATTGAGAACAAAATGCTGCAAAACACAGAAATTTCCCAGCTATGTCTGAAGTGATATTTACTTGAGCATTTTAAAAGATCTACCTGCTTCCTTAAAAACATCACATCTAGAACATTTTAGATCTGTTACGTTCATAGGGAAAGTTAGCCGAGATTTGTCTCTGCACAAAACTTGCGTAATATCAGTATCATTATGTCCCTAATAGCACACAATGTCCGAGGGACGTCCATACAATGTCCATATTTGGTCGAAACGTCCAGGACATAAAATGTACATCTCAAGGACGTCCGTTTTTGGACGTCAATTGTTTGTACATAAAATGTACATCCCAGGGACGTCCGTATTTGGACGTTAAATGTTTGTACTTAAAATAGACATCCGAGGGACATCCCTATATGGCCGAAAAATGAATAGGTCACATTAAATTATTTATACCATATATCCATATTATAGTATTAACTAATTAGTTCCTAAAGTAGCGATGGTGAAATTTTAAAATACACCTATGCTACATTGATGTTAATTAGGTAATAATTTGGTTGATAGAAAAAGTACCTAGAATATTAGCAGGAATAAGAAACGTTGCTTATTTATTGCAAAGTGTAGTAACTACCTACATAAAAGTAAATAATATGTAGCGGCATTATTGACATGTTTACCGCGTAATCTGTGGTAGGTATCTACAATTATTTAAAAAGACCGCTGGTTTCCTAGTTTCAAAGTTGGAGACTTACGGCAGTTGCCAGATCCACCACTTTAACTTTAGATCTGAGACATTTCTAAAATTCTATAATCTCATATTATAGTAATAGTAATACAATACATATTTAGTTTACTTTCGCACGCTGCTCCTGTTATTATTATACTATAAGACAGAACTAGTTCACATATTTGTTAGTACCTATCTTATCATTTATTAACTTTCTAACCTTTTCCACAATATTTATGTTTATACAACTCATCAAAAACCGGTAGACAATCTGGCAACGGGAGGAATCGCCCGCTAGGATATGCCAACCATTCTGCCGCAACAGCATTGGCCAAAATTGTCACGTGTCAAAAACGGCGTAACGTCATTGGCAAATACGGTCAGTTGACTTGGCGGAGACTGCGCATTGTAGGGCACGCCGTGCGAGTGCGAGTACGGACAAGCCGAGGCAGAGAAGATGATAAATGCAGATCGCGGACGCGGACGGCCGTCGGCCATGAATCTGTGGTTGTGGTTGTTTGTTGCATTGTTGTTCAATTAGCATTGTGATCCATGTGTTTTTTATAATAATTGTACTGAATTCCAATAGACCTCCGGAGGAGGTTTGCATTCCAGATTCCAGCCATACAGGAAGATAACTTATTACTTTGTTACATCTTTAGCGCATGAAGGGATAAGGTAAGCAAAATTTAATACTTAGATTCTGGTGTTTTTATAAGGATTTTCTATAAAATACTGAGTTTATCTAAATCTAAAAGATTTTCAACTTACAATTGAATTATTAGGTAATAGTGTATAATTGCCTTCCTTATTTCAAATGAAATATCCTAACCTATACTATTTTATTGCACTTATTAAGTTTTCATAGTCAATATCTAATACCTATAATAGAAACCTACTTACTAGGAGGTGTTTATAGTATATGATTTTGTGAATGTATCATATGGTCGTCCCCCAGGAAATTTCGTGATTTCGATGTAATTAAAATTTATCGATCGAAAACAGTAGGTGCATTAAGCTAGTATAGGTAAATATAAATGCTTGTTTAATAATGTGAGAGTTAACTTTAATGAATTCAAATGAATTAGGGAATAGAGGAAGCATCGGAGCAATATGTTTACCAATCTCTGATTGAAATTTTTACACGGCTTATCCAAAACTTTTACATCCAAGGTACATCCTAGGTCAATAAGCAAACGAAGGAATGCCAAAACTCAATTTTGTTACTATATTCGTTTCTCATATTTTTAAAATTCTAGACAATTATCCCTTCTCAACTCTAATTTGAACACATTGCAGGTCTTAAACTATTTTTTATACATAAAAGTATTTCTTTTTGTTTTAGGTGCTGAGCAATTAAATCTAAAAAGGAAAATTGCAGCAGAAAAAAGATGTAGAAGAAACAATAAAAATCTCAGGCGAGTAAAATAATGGTTATATGCCCCAGAAAACAATAGATAGGTACAGTCGCGGACAGTTGGTATCGAACGACCTGAAGAGGTTTCTCGTGGCTATCGTTACAGGGCGCGCGGAGACGGCAACAGCGCGCGCCTTCGGCATCGGATGGTTCGAACGGGTGTCTTGTTCCGAGAATTCTTTGCAAGCGATTAAGCCGATGTCACCGAAAGGGTTAAAAAAAATTAAGGAATCAGTATTAAACTATTTATTAAAACAGTTCACAAGTATACAGTATGATTTTTTAAACTACCACCGCGATTTCCTCGCTTATTTTGCGCCCTACAAAAAAAACATGAGAAACAAAAAGGTGACAATTTTGGACAGCTAAGTGGCCCTGAAAAAGTAATCAACATCCATGGTCAACTTGTCGCGCAATATAAAAAAACCTCCAATTGAGCAAAATTATTAAATAGCCGTAACATACCTATTTATTTTAAGATACCGAAGAAAACTTTTATATTGAAAATTGATGGCACTGAGAAGCTTTATGCAACTGGGTGCTCAGATAGTTTCTGAAAATTACACAGGCTCTTCGGCTCTGTTGAGGCCATTGTTTTAGTTATTAAAGGCCATTGTTTTAGTTTATTAAAGTAGTTATTTGGCTCCCTACTGAAAAATCTTAAGAAACAAAAACGTGTAAATTTTAGATAGTTGGTTAATGTTAAAAAAAGAAGTCGGTATCCATGGCCAACTTTTCGGGCAATACCAAAAAAAACTTAAATCAACAAGAATCTGAAAACAATCAATTTATTTTGAAAGTCGAGGGAAAATTTTAATTGGAGATTAGCGGCAATTAGATCACGCAAGAACATTGACAAAAGAAAATTTTCATACAATTTGTACTAGTTTTCCCGCTAATTTGTTTAAAGTGTGAAGTCGAAATAGCAATTAAAAACATCAACAGTTATTCAAATTAAAGACAAATTTTCTCATATTAAAGATCTTGTTTGATCAAAAAAAAATTAAATAAATTGATAGTTTTGTTTTCACATTTTTGTCGACTTGAGTTTTTTTTTGTATTGCGTGAAAAGTTGGTTATGGATGCCGATTTATTTTTTAACATCACCTAGCCGTCTAAAATTGCCATATTTATTATGCTTATATAAGCTTACTTACATAAAAAAATATATTTAATGCAGTGATAGGGCCAAAGCGAAAAATGTTTTTCAAATAAATCAAAGTGTGCCAATTGTTTCTAAAATTGGTAGTATGGAGTATCCTTTACTTTTGAACAACTTTTCCTAGCAACTTATTTCCACATAAGAAATGTTAGCAAAGTTTTTATCAAGAGTAACTTTTTGCGGTAAAATTAAAGATAAGAAAGTGTTCCTATTCAACACCTCTTCTGTGGACATACTGTATATACATAGTGTATTTGGAAATGAAAGGAAGGTTTATGGCTTATTATAAATATAAATGCAAATTCTTTATCAGAGGCTCGAGAGTCCGTCATAAAATACTACATAACTCGCCCGAATATTAATTTGCGTATTTATCCTCATCAGATTTTTAGCAAAAGAGCACGCCACTGAAATGGTCGAATTTTCCTTCTCAATCAATATTTATGGCCTCCTTTCATTTCCAAATACACTAAGTATAGTTGTCAGCGGTTTTAGACATTAAGTTAATAAATATTTTGCGTTGCAACAAAAATGTATTTTTATGTTATAATAAAAAAATATGTAGTAACACTAAAAATATATTTAGCTAATAACCCTAGAATTAAAAAAGTTAATTAAAAGGATTTTCATAAATTATTCTTTTCTTTGCAAAATAAGTATTTGTTCCAACATTTAGTTGTTAGGTCTCGTAGTCCTAAACATAAATGATTATAAAATAAAAGGGGTGTCCCTTTTATTTATTTTTTCTTATTTTTGAAGAAATTGGTCAGAAGTTTTAATAAATTGGTTTTCGTGGTGCTGCAATGCTCCATTGTTTCTCATAAAATGCCCTTCAACAGATAAATGAGATTAGGGGGTCACAGACATAAAATTACCCTTGTAACTTAATAGAGAGTTATTGCAGAAACTGTTTTTGGCATTAAGCAGTATTTAAGACGACCTTATTTGAATACTCTCATACGTTATTTATGATTCTGACAATAGTTATTGCAAGTCGTAATTTATGTATCCAAATTAAGGGCTTGTTTACGTTTACTTTATTGTTTTGTATTTCTACACTTTCACTAGAATATTATGTGCTTTTATAATTTTGCTCCGGAAAAAACTGGGAAAACAGCCAAATAACCACGGAACACCAAGGTGAAAGACTAATGAAAACAAACAAGGTGCAAACGCAAACAAGCAACGAACATTTTAGGTTAAGTCCTACTTTCACAGAACACTAGCGTTTTCTGACAAATCAGAATTTATTTTAAGAATTGTGACAAATAAGGTAAAAATAACGTATATTATGGTATACACAATAAACAAAAATAAAGGAAAATAACCTTATTATGGACGACCTTATGTCAAACTACGACTGCGCATGCTCAAATGTCAAAATAACGCCAAAAAAGAGCGCGACGTTATTTATTTCTGCAATAACTCTCTATTATTTAAATTGCATACCTTTATCAATAACATCAGAAGACACACAGCAGGGACACGTGTCAAGCTTTACACACCTCCCTGGACCTCAATGTGATTACCTGGATAAAATAAAATAATTTCAGGTGATTGAGGACTTCCACAAGCTGGATATAATGATTACGAAGTTTTATTAGAACCACCGACACAGGAAGAATCCGAAAAAACTATAAACCCATTAAAATCTTTATGACTATAACATAATTAAATAAAGGCAAGAAATCAAATGCATTTTCCATTATTATATTATATGTATATTAATATTTAGTATACCCACCTTGGGATAGGATGACTTTCTGAACTATCCTGCTCATCGAATCTATGAGTTGGCAGCAGAGATCATGGGTTACGACTTCATCCCACGTTTGTTGAATCTTCTGCCAAAGTGCCTCCCTATTTTCGGGTACGAAGTTCTCCATTGTCCGCGCCATTCTGCCCCACACATTCTCAATGGGATTCAAGTCAGGACTCTTCGCCGGCCATTGCAACTTTTCTACGTTGTTTTCGGTGAACCATTCGCGAACTATTCTTGCTGTATGCACAGGAGCGTTATCATGCTGGAAAACGAAGCCATCGGGATACATTTCCGTTGCAGTTGGTAACAATCCGCCTTCGAGTATCTCGCAATAGCGAGCTGCTGTGAAGCGGTCGTCGATTCTCCAACAAATGCCAGGTCCACGGTAGCTTATCCAGGCCCATATGTTGACGGAAAAATGCCCACTCCTTTTCCTGGGTGACACAAATCTTTCGTCATATCTTGAACTCACCGAAGGTCTATATACTCACACTTTGCCATTGTAATGGCTTTGAAAGATCTTTTCGTCGCTAAATATTACCTTCTCCCAATAATGTGGCGGTAAACGCTGAAACTCTCGGCATATCTGCAACCTGACTTCCTTATTAGCCTCGGTCAGCTGAATTTTGTTGCTGGCCGTGCGAGATTTCAGATTGGCTGCATCTAATCTCCTTCGGGCAGTTCTAACACTTGCTGGAAATTGTGTTGCAGATACTGCTTCAACGGCGGATTTAAACGGATTTGCAAGGCAAAAATTAGCTAGTTGCTCATCTTGTTGGTCAGACGTAATTTTCACATTTCCTCCTCTATGTATGTTTTCCACGCTTCCGGTTTCGTCATATTTCTTCTTTATATTGAAAATGGTGCTTTTAGATACACCAAATTCTTCGGCCAGTCGGGAAATAGCCCAACCATTTTCTAGTTTGGCGATGATACGGTGCTTGACGGATTCACTCAAACGAGGCATAACGAACACTGTTAGTTACTCTCTCGAATTAGGATACTGACTAAATAATTTTAGCCCACCCCACCTTAGTATTTATACAAAGGGCTAGGAGCAGGTATAATCGATATTTTCAAAATCTACATCCAATTCAATATTACAATTATTAAGTTAATCCCCTAAATTTAGTTATATTAAGTGCAGGTAGGTATAATTAATAAATACCTATTTAAAAAGATATAAATATCTATGCTAAAATATTTCAACTCAGGTAATCCGATAATCCATTAATTTTGTGCCATACATTTTCTAATTAATATTAAGAGCCCCCATATCTACTTTTAAACATATTATACAAATCCTTGAAATCTTTAATTTTTGAGATAATCGCTTGATCTGTTTTTTGTCCGAAAGGACTTCAAAAGCCGCTTATTTTAGCAATCCTGCCATTTTCAAATTGCAAATCCAGGGCCGGCTACGATTTTTTTATTCCCCCGATTTTCACAAAAACCATTTAGCCATTTTTTTATTTAAAATCTGACACCACAGCGTCAATCAGGACAGTCGAAAACCCTTTATATACCAAATTTGAACAAAAAATATAGAGAGAGTTCTATTCTACAGGATGTCAAAATTGAGCAAAATAGGAAATTTAAAGAAACCTCTTCAGGCATCTCTGGCGAGTCAAGTCATAAAAATTCAGCATTTTCAGATGGGGCAGAGAAAAATACCCTGTATTGAATCTTTGCACACCAACACTTTGAGTGGTTCTGTTGACAATTAAACTATTTTGACGGGATTCCATGGTACACTTGACTCGCCAAATGCCTGTAAATTTCCTATTTTGCTGAACCTTGACATCCTGTAGAATAGATCTCTCTCTAAATTCTTTGTTCAAATTTGGTATATAAAGGGGTTTTAGGGGGATCCTGATTAACGCTGTATTGGTAGATTTTAAATAAAAAAACACTCAAAAATCGTAGCCGGACCTGGATTTGCCTTTTGAAAATGATAGGAAGGCTAAAAGAAGCGATTTTTGAAGGCCTTTCACACAAAGAATGTTCAGGGATTATCTCCAAAAATAAAGATTTTATTAATTTGCATATGTTTAAAAGTAGACACCCTGTATATTAAATTATTGTTTTTGAGAAATTCTTCGGAATTCTATTGTGGCTCAAATTGACTATGGATTTACCTAATTTCATATTCCTAATTAATACAGGGTGCTGGCAGCAAAGGAAGGAAACTCGAGAAAAAGCAACTTTTATTGTGGTGTTGATTCTAATCTCAGCCTTGATATTTATTATTTTTTTATTTCATTATCATAAATACTAGACGGTATAGTAACATGATAAAATAGTACGAAATATTAAATACCAACACTGGGGTTGGAATTATTACCAGCACAAAGTTGCATTTTCCTCGAATTTTGTTCCTTTGCTGTGAGAGGCTGGAGGCTGTAATTTGCATTTTATGGTTCTATTTTTAGCAGACCGGCCGGCTGCAGACTCCAGCGCGATGTTGCCGTCTCCGCGCGCCCTGTAACGATAGCCACGAGAAACCTCTTCAGGTCGTTCGATACCAACTGTCCGCGACTGTACCTACCTAAAATTATTTTGTGTGTAATAAATTAAATGAAAAATATATTATTTTAAGTATTAATCTGTTCAGTAAAATATTTAAGAGGGGATAAACGATTGCCAAATCTGTCAGGTCCTATATATTTAATGTCGTGAGAAACTTAAGTTCAAATATTAGTTGCTGTTGTAATAATTGAAATACCTACCTAGATGAAATTTGTTTTCGTCACCAAGGTTTGATGATTTGATAGCCATTTGGTTATCTATCCTCCCATAAGTACTTTACTTACTAATTTTATTTGTTTACCCAAGGGGCGTGGGCGTAAATTAAAAGGGGGTAAAAGTAAAAGGTAAGTAAAATTGATGTCCTAAAAACGTCCTAATCAGTAATCCAGGGGATGTCCCAAATAGACGTCTTATGGATGTCCCAAGTTGTGACATTTGGATGTCTTGCTGACATCCGATGGACGTCCATAGGATGTGTACGGATGTCCAGGGGATGTCCAAATATCCGAATGAGGATGTCCGTCGGACATGTGTCGGATGTCCTTGTGCTATTAGGGGTGTAACTGATAAATTTAAATCGTCTTACAGAAAAACACAACAATTTACTCTTGGCTTAGGTTCTTCTATCACATAAAAAAGCAAATATGAGAATTTGTTTTCGCCTTCAACCAGCGACTATCCCACTCGGCAATATCACAATGTTTGAATACGATTTTGCAGACTTGTAAGCTTCACAACTCTCAACGCTTTCGGCTATGGCTTTTTCAACCTGTCCAAGTTCAATTTTTTGTTTTTTTTTCGGGACCTTCCCTACCACTCGTGCTCGATTTGGACAAATAACTTGGGCAACCTGGTAACTTACAAGGTATTGCATCTAAAAAACTAAGTATATTTTGTAAAAATATAATGAAATTAACTAGCTATGAAAAATGTAAGTATATTTTGTAAAAATATAATGAAAGTAACTAGCCATGAAAATTTAAAACCTTTAGCCATAGCCGAACGATTCTCCGGCTAGGCTTTAGCTAATCGTGGAATTTTTAAAGGTGCACATAAAGTTTCACCAGTCGATTCTACAACACACCGTTGATTGAAAACCATCGACAAACACACGTAGTCTCCATTTCAATGTCTTGTGTTAAAAACTGTTGTTCACAGACCTACAATAACCCGAATCTTTATGAAAAATATAAAAAAATGTAACACAAATATAACGTACCTTAGAATGTTTCTTGACTACAAAGTCAGCCCTTTTTATGGCTTGCACCCATTTTGCCCTCAAAACTGGATCCTTAGGAAAGGCAAAAACGGACACTTTTGGGTTTGGCCTGGTTAGGTTAGGCAATTTGGGCGTCAATTGATTCCTTCCTCCATCGACGAATTTGGGACACAACACTTCTCGGGCATGGCTACAACCATTGATTGATTCCTTCCTCCATCGACGCTACAACAAAGTCCACGTTTTCTGTGGTTACAACCGTTGATTTCCATCGACGGTTGACTTTCACCATTGATTAAGGTATTCAATGCTTTCACCGTTAATTGCATGCCTCCATATTATCTGATGGCTCAAAACATAAAATGTTTTTGAAATGCACACACTAATTATCGGACTAGAACACCACTGGTCCACTGCACACTACTGTATCCACCAAATACACGTAACAATAATATAAGTGCAAATAAGTAAACGAGGAAAACGAGAAACAGAGCAAAAACCGGGAGCAAAAACAAAAACAGCTGAACGTCGCGTCGGACGATGCCTGATGACTAAGCGCTGGGGTCGATACGACAGTAGTTGTATAGCCTTGTCCATAGGTGGCGGTGCGCTGACCGCGTAGTTTCCTGCGCTGTAAAATTTAACCTTCCATCGTCGATGGAGTGACGCTTTGCCCTAACCGTTGATTGAAGATTCCTTCCTCCATCGACCGACTCGAACGGTGGTTTCGGAATTTGGCGCCACCGTATGGACGCGTCTCGGTGAAATGTAAGAGAACGAGACAGGAACATTTAGTAACAAGTGGGAATGTGACAGACAGACCATAAGGATCATATTCGCATGCCACCCTAAGGGAGGATATCTTCCCCTTCCTCAATCAACGGTGAATCACCCACCGATCGATCTCAGGAGTGAGAACGGTCATTGCGTCTTGTGGTGTGAGACAAAGACGGAGATAAACGGCGTTTTAACTGCGATATGACCAGAAAAACCGTATCGCAGAAACGGGTCTGGGCGGAGCCCAGGGAAGCTTCCGTGGGCTCCGGTCTGGGCATATTCCTTTTATTTTATTACGCTTTTTAAATAAACTTTTGGTCACGCCCTGAACTAACCTAACCCCTGTTCTGTAAACGATTTCATCGAAAAGGCGACATAGTTCTGTGATTCTTGGCGTCTGTGGTCACAAAGGTTAGTAGAGTAGTTTCTTTACTAGAGTTCCTTCATTGGGAGAGTTGTCCACAGTAGGGTTCCTTTATTAGGAGAGTTGTTGCAATCAACTGTCATCATCAAATTTCAATGGGTTTTGCATAAAAATAGGGACTCTGAGGTACAGCAAAAACCATGTGGGATATTGCCTCATAGGCTTGCAAGTACATTTTTGAGAGAGTAATCAAAGCAGTATGAAAATTTGACAATAGTGTCAAATTTTCATACGACATTGTCGTTTTAAATTCAAAATAATTCAAGAAGATTATAAAATATGCACATAAACTTGCAATCATCCGTTGCAACTCACCAAAGAGTGCCTTTTGCAAAACTAATAATATATGTGGTTCAAGGTTCGGGCGCATTTGAGCAAAAGCAAAAGTAACCCTGAGAATTATTATCTAAAATGATTCCAGTATCACAAAAGGTTCCACAAAGTTATTATTATAAGATATTGTAATGCAGAGGTCTTATAGAATAAATGAAGACTGAACTCAATAAAGTAACAACTGCGAGATGATATAACACCATTGAGTTCCTTTACTCAATAATGAACACATAATATAAGGTAGATACCTAAAAAGTCACTCTAAGTAACTATATACCTTTATATTTAGTAAAGCCTGGTTCATACAGATTCTTTATCTTTTAATTTTTCTTTATCTTTAAGAAATATTAAATGTCATTGGTCAGTTCAAATTAAGAGACAAATGCCATTGGTTATTTCTTAAAGATAAAGTAAGATTAAAAGATAAAGAAGCTGCATGAACCAGGCTTAAGATAGTATTATATTTTAGATTACAAAATTAACTCAAATTTCCTGGTGTACAGCCACCAATAACTATTTTGCATGATATATAAAAAGCAGAACATGCAGCAATTTACGGAAGCCCTTAATGGTGAAAAAATTATTGGATGAATTTGACAGATGTAAAACAAAGCAGAGCGGAGGCTACAAGAAGATTTTGCCTTTGCCATTATTCGGATATATTTTCTTAATTAAAACAAGCTGAAAGAATGATTGCATTTTCTATATATGTATTCTCTCGAAATAACTTATCCAAGATACTTACCAAATTATGAAATAAAATTGTGATTATCTACCTAAATTGGGAATCAGGAACCTTTGGCACTTTGAAAATACTTCTTTTGCTTAATTCCACAGACCAAAACTTTGTTATTGCACTCGATGCGCGTTTCGCTAACCATGTTAGCATCATCAGGATATGATTAAGTCGAATAAAGATGAAGTCTAATAATGATTAGATTTAATCGTCTCCTGATGATGTTAACATGGTTAGCGAAACTCGCCTGCAAAAACAAAGTTTTCGTGTGTGGAATTAAGGAAAAGAAGTATTACCTACACCTACCTAGTTTATTTTACCATTTTATTTGGTATAGGCATAACCAGATATCATGATTACATTTACATTTATGTAACTTACGAATAAGATATATATCTTCTGTCCTTTGGGGAAGAAATGTTTGGATTATTTCTGTAGCAACGTGAATCAAGAGCATATTTCAGGTTATAAAGATAGTCAGTCATCAGCTGGCAACATGATACTTCAAAAACTGAACATGGCTGGAGGTGTGGGAAGGGAATGGTGGTTATTCAAGTTTTAGATATTAAAATTAATACCCGCGCCTTCACCAAAAGTCTAAAATATCAATTAAAAACATTTCAAATGAAACAACCACTTGTTATTTTAAACCTTGATTTATTTGCCTGTGCAGGATACAAATAAAATAAATGCTAAAATAAACCTCTTAGGTGATCACAAATTTTATTTCATATTTTGGTAAGTAACTTTGGTAAATTCTTTCAGGATAGTATACATAAAAATTGCATTTAGCAGCAGCGCATTATTTCAATAATTTATAAGAGCTCTTTAACTTAGAAAATATATCCGAACAATGGCAAAGTCAAAGTCTTCTATGTACCTCCACTCTGGTTTTAATCTGTACAATTCCAATAATTTTTTCACCATTAACTGGTCTGCGTAAATTATGTTGTAACGGAATGTTTTGCTTTTTATATATCATCCAAAATATTTCCTGATGGTTGTGCACCAGGAATATGAGTTAATTTTTTGTCTAAAAATAATATTATCTATAAGTATATAAGTATGTAGTTACTTATAGTGGTTATGTACCTACCTTATATGTATATCATTCCCGCAAATGTTACTTTATTGATTTAGCCTCCATTTATTCTATAGGGCCTCTTCATTGCCATTTTCTATAATACTAATTTTGCGAAACATTTTGTGATACTGGAATCGTTTTACACAATCATTCTCAGAGTTACTCTTTTCCTAAATGCGCGCACTTCACCACATACTAGTTTTGCAATAGGCACTCTTTTTGATGAGCTGCAACGGATACAAGTATAATGCACAGATTTTCTTAAATATTTTGTAGTTAAAATGACAATGTCGTTTATAGCGTCAAATTTTCATACTGCTTTGATTACGCTCTCAAAAATTTACTTGCAAGCCTACGAGGCAACTTCCCTCATGATTTTTGCTTTACCTCAGAGTCACTACTTTTATGCAAAACCAATTGAAATTCGATGATGACAGTTGATTGCAACCACTCTCCTAATAAAGGAACCCTAATACACAGGTTCCTTTATTAGGGGAGTTGTTGCAATCAATATCATCAGTAAATTTCAATTAGTTTGCGTAAAAGTAATGACTTTGACGTGAAGGAAAAACCATGTGGAATATGGCCTCATAGGATTGCAAACCAATTTTTGATAGAGTAATCAAAGCAGTATGAAAATATAACACTAACAATGACAGTGTCATCTTACCTCTAAAATAATTCAAGGAAATCAACAAATATAATAATAATAATATGCCTTTATTTATGTATTAAGTCTATACAAAGTTACACAAAATAAAATACAGTGAATGGTGGCGACATCCGGCAAAGCTGCTCATGCAACCACCCGTTAGAGCGAATGAGGCAGAAACTATCTATGCGCATAATCTTGCAAACATTCGTTATAGCTCACTAAAGAGTGCCTTATTACAAAACTAATATTTGGTTCAGTGCGCTTTTGAGCAAAAACTAACTGAGAATTATTTAAAATGTCACAAAATGTTTCGCAAAGTTACAGTATTATAGAAAAAGGTAATGAAGAGACCTTATAGAATAAATGGAGACTAAATGAATAGAGGTAGTGTAACATCTGCGAGATAGTATACCTACATAATAAGGTAAATATGAATAGTCAGTATATAAGTATATAACTATAGGTAGTTATATTAGTTTTGTAATATTGTACCTATACAATAACATTGTATTTTAGAATAATTAACTCAAATCCTAGTGCACAGCGACCAATTACCTACTATTTTAGATGATATCTATGAAGCAAAGAATTTCGTTGCAGAAATTTAGTCAGACTGAAATCCTTAATGGTGAAGAAATTATTGGAATTAGACAGACGTAAATTAAAACCAAAGCGATAAGGCACACAGAAAACATTGTCACTGTCATTGTTCGAATATATTTTCTAAATTAAAGAAGAGCTTTTATAAATTATTTAAATATGTGTTTGAAAGAGCGATTGAGGTATCTTGCTTGCTTAATGCTATATATTGTAAGGGAATTTTTTGTTAAAACTCCGTTACTACGTTTTTAAATAATTATTAACAACCCTTGCACACAGTTTTTGAGTATTCTGTTCTGAAATCGCAAGTTCGAATTTGATTCAGTCGAATATCAGTTCACTAAACTTGGTTTGTGATATCGATTTCTAGTGTGACGTAGAGAATACGAAAACATCTGTTAAGATTCAAGGTACGTTGAACCTTAGAGTACACTGAACACATGTGGTAGTTCGTTCGGCTTGGTTCGCCTAAGTCTAGGTTAGCGCTTAGATTCTGGTGGTCTGTTCGAATACCCTAAATGGGTTTGTTCCACTAATCGGCTTGGTTCAGCCATGGATCTATTGTGGTCAGTGCTCGGGTTCGAGTAATCTGCTCGGTTAACAACTGACTGGGTCTGGTTCTGCGACCTGGTAACATTTTTATGGTTCAAAATTCGATTTTCTGTATGAGCGCTGACTTCAGTAAATCAAGAGCCTAATTTGAGTATTTTGTGAAGATTGTCAAACAGGAGCGGAAAGACGTCGTCCTGGGCCAAGAACGTTAAACCAGGCAGGATAGCTCAATCGCGCGAATCTGTCCGCCGAGCCGCCCGACGTGATGACGTCACAGTTAGACGTACTGCGTAAACTCGCACCACGAAACACCCAATCGCGCGCCTTCAGAAAGCGACTTCTTGTGCTTTTTTTAAAAAGTTGATAAAAACAAAAAGTGAGCTTTAGATGCTTTTGCTTTTTCGGATTTATTTTTTAAGGATTGTAAACAAATGGAAGGTCAATAAAGTTCACTCTTGTTTTTTGAACACGATTTTTTTATGACAATTTCTCCAACCAATACGAGAAAAAAGCGCATTATTGCAGCAAATGTGTTTTCAGAAGGTGCGAATTTTGCCTTAAATAGTTTTTATTATGGCACACAGATTATAATATATACAGAATTATTCTGTTAATTGTGGGCCTCCTTTGATTAGTTTGATTTTGAAGAGCGTTTTTGGATTATGATATTCATATTATAATATATGTGAATGGTGAATCAATAATAAAAAAATAGAACAATGATAAAATGCTCCAAGACAAATTAATAAAACACAGTTGAAAATATAGGTAGTCATTTATTTATTCATAATTCATAAATAATAAAAAATATTCTAATTTATAATTTTGTTTAATTTCCGCTTTTTTTCCGAAGAGGATCCACACAACTATTTCTTTGTGAAGTAATATGTCGTGGTTTTAAATTTCGAAAATTGATTCTAATAATAGTTCTTAATTTACAAAAATCTTTTATAACTACAAAAGGCATGTTAACTTTTTTTAAAAAACTTCATCTGTGTCCTGAATAATTGCTTGTCGGGGAATTCCAATTTCGGTAACTGTCGCTGGGGAAGAACTGCCTTCTAAATTTGCAGTTTCTCCACCTTCTATTGCAGACAAATCAACAAGTAATTTTTCTATTTCTTCCTTTCTTTGTCTTTCGGTAAGTCTATCAGAACGTGATGTATTAGTTGTTGCCGAGGTTGTTGCAGTAATAGCTTTTGTGGAAGGTATTTTTAATGTAGGAACTGCGGTTTTTTTAAATGCTTTTCTAAAGGTAAGCCTTAAATTAAAAAATATATATAAATATTTATATTCTTGCACTTTTTAGATGGCTAGCTAGCAAAGAAAATTTTACTTACCTAATAATTCATTTCGAAGATCTCTTTCGTAGTCATTGTCTACAAAATGTTGTGAACATATATGACTAGTGTTGGGGTTGAATTTGTCTTTTCTTTTGCACCTTGATATCCCCTCACTTTGTATAGTTTTAGAGACAAGGTCCTTTGGTTTTGGAAAAGCATGAAATATGATATTCTGCCCAGTTTGGGCTTTTGTAGCATAAGTGTTATTACACCCATACACGGCACACCTTGTTCCCCCTGGCCTAGTCCCCGGCATATTTTCGTGAATAGGACTATTCTGTAAAGTAGTATATTATCAACCTCGTACTTTTATTATTAATAATATGTCAAGACATGCTCACCTTCCCTTCTGTAGAAATTCAAGTATCAGGCACTTAGGTGTCTCTGAATAATAATAAACACGGCACAAAAATCAAATAAAAACAACACACAGACACACTTTATAACAGGTAAAACTCAAAAAACTCACAATAATAAAGTAAAACCGAAAGAAGTACTATAGAAAACTAGAAAAACAAAGGTAAACAACGGGCGTACGATGTAACCTTCACCTAACGACGTCTAACGGTGACGTCACGCCCTCGGTGGGCGCCGCGAACATTACCCCATTCAGATTGAGCTATCCTGTCTCGTTTACCGTTCTTGGTCCTGGGCCCTGTCTGATTTTGGTCTTCGAAGCGAGAGGTTGAGGTAGTAAGTAGTAAGGTAGGTAATATCGGGTGCGTTGGTTTTCCGGATTCGAATCCATCTTTATCGCAGCCCCGATCTTATCTTTTTATAATCTTGTGTGCCTATTTGCTGTATATTGTTTTAGTGCAACCATTTAATGCCTTATTTTTGTATTTTCATGTGATCATCACCGGCTTTGAGTATTTTCGAGGACGTCGAATAGGAAGGCCATTTTGAGGTTAAGGACGCGTGGTAGCAGTTGCGGCCGACTGCTTGGACTGCGTTGTTTTGGTACTCGGGGAGCAAAGGCACCGGGCAGGACCGAGCAAAAAAGGACAGGTGTGTTATTGAAAAATTATTTCATTATAATTTTTTTGGTCAATCCATATTTGTATGACTCACCTGTGCCTGTTCTTTTTGCACGCTTCTTTCTTGATCGTGGTCAAGAAATAAGCGTTGCGGCCTTGTCCTGCTCTGTGCTGCTCTATTGAGCTTGGGGTACTTATATTTTGTCGGTGATCACATGGTTTTAAAATAGCACACAAGGTTCGAATACCTGACCTCCTTTCTTTTTGGTTCTGTCATTATATTTTTTATCGTGTCATTAGTAGTCGAAGACCAAGCCAGAACTATTCGGGTTTCTTGAATAAATACTTTTTTAAGTTTAAGTCATTTCAGAGGTATCGTGACCTCACTTAGTTGATTTTTTTGTCGTTCGCAAACTTGCAATATTTTCTTATTTATCTAAACTAAAATTGCTGATTACGCCCCTGCATTTTTGGTATTTGGCAGAAATATTCCTCTTACAGGGGATTACTATGGCAAAGTTTCGGAAAATTCTACGAATATTCCTGTCATCGAGTCGAAAAATCAGTTAGCTAACGATTTGCAACAAATGCCTAAGTTATTTGAGGAAGTTAGAACTGAATTAAAGCGTGCTCATGACAGGAATGCCAAATATTATAATTTGCGAAAACGTTCAGCTCAATTTTATGTCGGAGACTACGTCTGGAAGAAAAACTTTACACTGTCTAACGCAGCTAACGACTACTCTGCCAAATTGGCACCGAAATATATTCCTTGTGTAGTAAATAAAGTATTATCTCCATTAGTTTATAATTTGAAAGATCATTCTGGTAAAGACCTGGGGAATTTCCATATTAAATATTTGAAACCTGATTTTACTGCTGATTATCCAACGGATGAAAATTCTGATGACTCCTCTGTGTATGAGTCAGCTAACGAATCAGACCAGGACTAGCCGACTAAGGGTTACATTTTTTTGGTGGTGACTAATTTGGACTTAACATCAATTCAAATTAGATCACAATGGGAGAGAGGTGGGCACTTGTTATTTTAAAAGCCATAGCATTAGCGAAAGCACTATATCTAATGTCTTATGAGCTAGGTTGCAAAACATCATGCACCAGTACATTTGAAGTTTCTTATTACAACTTAAAGTGTAACCTTAGTCAAAGTTGGTTTGCGCAGTTTTTTGGCAACTATTTTGAGTCTAGTTGAACTTATCTGTCATAGCTGATAGCTGTAGTATTGTTTGGTTTACCTTGTTATCTGATACATTGTGTTACTTTGGTATGTACCAGATGACACTGGCGTGCAATTATTTTCACTTTGGTTTGTTTTGTGCGTGAAAATATTGTATAGGTGTTTGGAATGTACGACTAGCATATACGGTTTCTTGAATCTTTTGGAGGTTTGTTCGCTGCGCAATCGAACGGTCTTTGATCTAAATGTATCTGTAATTTTGGTTTGATCTTTTTGAGGTTATCTTTTTTCGATTATATTTTTTCGCTACTCTTCGAGTAGATTTTTTTCTTCCTGTGAAACTCATTGTTGTAGGTATTAGATATTCCCTTGAATCCTTATCTTTATTAGTTTTTATTTTTTAGTTCGAAGCTATTCTGGACGGGTTTCCTGGTTGATGTTTTTGTATCCCTGAGGGATGATAACAGTGCACACATGTCTTCGGGCGAATGGCCTTAACTCAGGCAGGAAGTTCAGTAAGATTAGTGGGGTTGTACCTTCCCACCTTCCTTACCCCTCCTCAAATCTATACCTAACTTCAATGGATGGATCAGTTTAATTGTCATAGTTCTGTCTAAAATTCCTTCTGGATTTCCACTTCTTCTTGGGTCCAGACCCACTCTTTTCACAACTGGCATGTGTAACAGACTGGTACTCTCTTACACATTTTTTTGGATTTACCTTCTTACCTTCTCTTCTTCATACTATCACTATTCTGTCTCGTTTCTTTTCCTTTCTCTTATAACGTCTCTGATTTTTTTACTTTTCTATCCCACCTTTACTTTACCCTTCTTTCCTCTAATACAGAAGATTTTCCGTGAGGATATCCGGTGTGCTTGCCCGCATAGGTGGCGGTACTGGTTGGTCTGGTCAAGCCAACGGTATTTGTTTTCTGTCGGCCCGTGGCTGAACTTCGTTTTGTGGTATGAATGTGGGTGTTTGGTCGTTGTACTCTCGGGTTTTGGGGTTGGCGCTTTTGGTGCTCCGCGATAGGACCCAAAATGTGCCCATTGCTGTGTGGACTTCGGACAGAGGCACACATTTGTGTCAAAATTCGTGGGGATGTCACGCTTCTTCGAGGAGTTTTCTTTCTTTCCTTTCTCTTCTCCTCACTTAGCATAGATTCTCTTCTAGTTTTTTGGGGACACGATTCAATAAATTTTCTTATTGTCAAAATTTATGCCTCGTGGGTTAATATGGTTTTTTTTATTGTGGATTTTAAAGCATACCGCTTTTCAATTTTTATCAAGTTTAGCTCAAGTTAGCTTATCAAGAATTTTAGTAGCCAACAGTCAAACAAATATTTTACCTGACTGAACCAAGCCATGTGCTTGCAGTGTACCTTAGGGATTAATTTATATATTTTTTTGTAAGTTTATCATATAACGTTTCACTATTTAGCAATCTTTCTTGTTCACATTTTCAAAATTGTATTCGAATTTGCGATGATATTAATGGAAGTATACAGGGTGTTTTATAATTCGGTTTGACTAGCATATAATGTGTCTTAAGATGAATGACATCTCTTTCTTCAGTTCTTATTTAATAAAACACAAGTTTCTTGGGATTCGACCGAATAAAACAATATTTATTAAAAACTTTTTCACTACGTACGTTTCGGCTCAGTGGCCATCCTAAGGTACATTTTTACATCGAATAATTTGCTAAAAAGGGTTAAGGAATACTTAAAAGTTTTTCACTATATAAATAAAAACATTTAAAAAATAATTTTTAAAATACTTTCAAGAATTTTCATCGGTCAGAAGAAAAACATTCCAAAAATTAACAATGTCTAAACCATTCAAAAACATTGTAGTGTTAAATTCAACATTACTATAAGAGTATACTTTTCGCAAATTTTTACATTAATTGGGAAAGGTTGCAATTTTCACATTATATTTAAAAAAATTTAAAATTTTGGTCAGGTATGTGGAACGAAATAATTGCAAGTGGCGCAGAACGACGAGCAAGGAAGGCAAAAACAATATATATCCTTTTTTTTTCCCGAGTTATTGATTTTTTATTTCTATTCTATTTGGTATACAGGAGAAATTTTTAATTTTAATTTTTGAAAACAATAAAGCAGTTCTTAGTTATTTAATGAGATCATAGTAAATTTGTGATAAATGTTCAGTATCTGTTCTGTAATTCAAACTGTTATTATGTTTTTTTATATGTATCATTTCTAGTATATTACGTTTTAGAAAATCACCCTCATTGCAAATAATTTCAGTATTATCAAAGTCAAAATTATGAAATTGTTCTAGAGCATGCTTGCATAAGGCAGTTGAGTTATCATTGTGAGTTCTTATATCATACTTATGCTTATATAACCTTTTGTTGAGATATTGCTTAGTTTGGCCGACATAAGTAGATGGACAGTTTATGCAGTTAATTTTATAAATTAGTTGTGATTGGTCTTCTTTATTGACATGTGGTTTTAATGTTGTAAACAGGCTCTTAGTGTTATTAGGAGGTTTATGTCCAACGTTTACGTTATATTTTTTAAACAATTTTGAAATAGATTCAGAAACACCTTGAACATACGGCATAGAAAAATATTTGGTAGTATTAGTTCTATTACTTATATCTGTGTTATATATTTTATGTATTCTTTTCTTAATTAATGGGTTGACAAAGGTTTCAGGATAATTATTTTTGGTTAGCACGTTCTTTATTTTTTTTAAGTTATGTGGTCTATACTTTGCGTGAGAGAGGATTATGGCCCTGTCAGTAGGACTGTTAACAACACTTTTTTTTATATGAACGAAACTTAAATTTCAATTCTTACACACCTATCACATATAAAAAAGTGTTGTTAACAGTCTTACTGACAGGGCCATAATCCTCTCTCACGCAAAGTATAGACCACATAACTTAAAAAAAAATAAAGAACGTGCTAACCAAAAATAATTATCCTGAAACCTTTGTCAACCCATTAATTAAGAAAAGAATACATAAAATATATAACACAGATATAAATAATATAACTAATACTACCAAATATTTTTCTATGCCGTATGTTCAAGGTGTTTCTGAATCTATTTCAAATTTTTTAAAAAAATATAACGTAAACGTTAGACATAAACCTCCTAATAACACTAAGAGCCTGTTTACAACATTAAAACCACATGTCAATAAAGAAGACCAATCACAACTAATTTATAAAATTAACTGCATAAACTGTCCATCTAATTATGTCGGCCAAACAAAGCAATATCTCAACAAAAGGTTATATAAGCATAAGTATGATATAGGAACTCACAATGATAACTCAACTGCCTTATGCAAGCATGCTCTAGAACAATTTCATAATTTTGACTTTGATAATACTGAAATTATTTGCAATGAGGGTGATTTTCTAAAACGTAATATACTAGAAATGATACATATAAAAAAAACATAATAACAGTTTGAATTACAGAACAGATACTGAACATTTATCACAAATTTACTATGATCTCATTAAATAACTAAGAACTGCTTTATTGTTTTCAAAAATTAAAATTAAAAATTTCTCCTGTATACCAAATAGAATAGAAATAAAAAATCAATAACTCGGAAAAAAAAGGATATTGTTTTTGCCTTCCTTGCTCGTCGTTCTGCGCCACTTGCAATTCTTTCGTTCCACATACCTGACCAAAATTTTAAATTTTTTTAAATATAATGTGAAAATTGCAACCTTTCCCAATTAAAGTAAAAATTTGCGAAAAGTATACTCTTATAGTAATGTTGAATTTAACACTACAATGTTTCTGAATGGTTTAGACATTGTTAATTTTTGGAATGTTTCTTCTGACCGATGAAAATTCTTGTAAGTATTTTAAAAATTATTTTTTAAATGTTTTTATCTATATGGTGAAAAACTTTTAAGCATTCCTTAACCCTTTTTAGCAAATTATTCGATGTAAAAATGTACCTGAGGATGGCCACTGAGCCGAAACGTACGTAGTGAAAAAGTTTTTAATAAATATTGTTTTATTCGGTCGAATCCCAAGAAACTTGTGTTTTATTATTGACGAAACGACCAAGAAACTAAATTTGTTCTTATTTAAGGTTTAGATAGCACTTAGAGTGTCCAAAAATAAGTAACTTACTCTGAGAAAATTTCGCGTAGGCTTTGGAGTGCGGCTAATTCATTAACCGACCTACGGTTATTTTACACCATCCTGTATATTTTTCATTATTAGATTTCTTTGAATTTCTTAGAAAAATACTCAACTTGTAGTTTTCGTATTTTTTTTTATCGGGTTGGAGGAATGTGTAACGGAATTTTTTGTTAAAACTCCGTTACTACGTTTTTAAATAATTATTAACAACCCTTGCACACAGTTTTGAGTATTCTGTTCTGAAATCGCAAGTTCGAATTTGATTCAGTCAAATATCAGTTCACTAAACTTGGTTTGTGATATCGATTTCTAGTGTGACGTAGTGAATACGAAAACATCTGTTAAGATTCAAGGTACGTTGAACCTTAGAGTACACTGAACACATGTGGTAGTTCGTTCGGCTTGGTTCGCCTAAGTCTAGGTTAGCGCTTAGGTTCTGGTGGTCTGTTCGAATACCCTAAATGGGTTTGTTCCACTAATCGGCTTGGTTCAGCCATGGATCTATTGTGGTCAGTGCTCGGGTTCGAGTAATCTGCTCGGTTAACAACTGACTGGGTCTGGTTCTGCGACCTGGTAACATTTTTTATGGTTCAAAATTCGATTTTCTGTATGAGCGCTGACTTCAGTAGATCAAGAGCCTAATTTGAGTATTTTGTGAAGATTGTCAAACAGGAGCGGAAAAACGTCGTCCTGGGCCCTGTCGGCTTGGTTCAGCCATGGATCTATTGTGGTCAGTGCTCGGGTTCGAGTAATCTGCTCGGTTAACAACTGACTGGGTCTGGTTCTGCGACCTGGTAACATTTTTTATGGTTCAAAATTCGATTTTCTGTATGAGCGCTGACTTCAGTAGATCAAGAGCCTAATTTGAGTATTTTGTGAAGATTGTCAAACAGAAGCGGAAAGACGTCGTCCTGGGCCCTGTCTGATTTTGGTCTTCGAAGCGAGAGGTTGAGGTAGTAAGTAGTAAGGTAATATCGGGTGCGTTGGTTTTCCGGATTCGAATCCATCTTTATCGCAGCCCCGATCTTATCTTTTTATAATCTTGTGTGCCTATTTGCTGTATATTGTTTTAGTGCAACCATTTAATGCCTTATTTTAGTATTTTCATGTGATCATCACCGGCTTTGAGTATTTTCGAGGACGTCGAATAGGACGGCCATTTTGAGGTTAAGGACGCGTGGTAGCAGTTGCGGCCGACTGCTTGGACTGCGTTGTTTTGGTACTCGGGGAGCAAAGGCACCGGGCAGGACCGAGCAAAAAGGACGGGTGAGTTATTGAAAAATTATTACATTATAATTTTTTTGGTCAATCCATATTTGTATGACTCACCTGTGCCTGTTCTTTTTGCACGCTTCTTTCTTGATCGAGGTCAAGAAATAAGCGTTGCTGCCTTGTCCTGCTCTGTGCTGCTCTATCGAGTTTGGGGCACTTATATTTTGCCGGTGATCACATGGTTTTAAAATAGCACACAAGGTTCGAATACCTGACCTCCTTTCTTTTTGGTTCTGTCATAATATTTTTTTATCGTTTCATTAGTAGTCGAAGACCAAGCCAGAACTATTTCGGGTTTCTTGAATAAATACTTTTCCAAGTTTAAGTCATTTCAGAGGTATCGTGACCTCACTTAGTTGATTTTTTTGTCGTTCGCAAACTTGCAATATTTTCTTATTTATCTAAACGGCAAATATTTCTTTATTTCTCTTTGTCTCGCAGTTATTCCAGCCAAGTTTGTATTTTCTAATTTTATTTAATATAACGGAGAAAATATTCATGAATATCGTTGAGGGCTATTATTATACAGTGTGTCTGGTTTTTCGTGTTAACACCCCTGAAAATCTAAGTAGGCTGGGGGAATTGAACGGGGCATTTTTTTTATAAATATGTCCCTGAAAGGTCATCATTTGCGAGGTATTGGTTTGGCATTGCCGCGAAATCCTGGCCTACTGCGTTTTTCTAAAGGGGTGCGTTTTTCGAAAAACCCTATTAGGCATGTTTTTATTTAAAATCTGACACCACAGCGTTAATCAGGACACCCTAAAACCCTCACATACCAAATTTGAACCAAATATACAGGGAGTTCCATTCTGCAGGGTGTCAAAGTTGAGCAAAATAGGAATTTTAAAGGCATCTGGCGAGTCAAGTGTGCCATGGAATTACTTCGAAACAGTTGCATGGTGAACAGGACCACTCAAAATGTTGGTGTGAAAAGATTTACTACAAAAATATACAGGGTATTTTTCTCTGAGCCATCGCAAAATTCTGAAATTTTATGAAACTCAGGAGTACTCTGGAATCATTGAAACAATATTAATAAACCCAAAAGTAATTTATTTCTTTACAAAATGCCAACCAACAAATAAAAACAATTTAAATTATTGGGCCTTTCTCAACAAAGTCATTGTCTAAGATGATACATTTTCTGTGCGTTTCCTGTTGTGACACACCAGCCACCTTAACTGATATGGACTTACTGGCTGGCAGGCTTCTGTATTTTTTAGATTTAGTTCGTTTATAGTATGTGGAGCGGTTTTGATATACTCGATTTTTGACCCGTATAAAGTTACAAAAAATTCAGTAATTTGAGATGGCACAGATAAGAGCACTCTGTATATTTCGTATTGGACCTTTGCACACCAACAACTTGAGTGGTCCTGTTGACCATTCAACTGTTTTGAGGGGATTCCATGGCACACTTGACTCGGCAGATGCCTTTAAAATTCCTATTTTGCTCAACTTTGACACCCTGCTGAATAGAACTCCCTGTATATTTTTTGTTCAAATTTAGTATGTGGGGGTTTTAGGGTGTCCTGATTAACGCTGTGGTGTCAGATTTTAAATAAAAATATGCCTAATAGGGTTTTTCGATAAACGCACTCCTTTAAAAAAACGCAGTAGGCCAGGATTTCGCGGCAATGCCAAACCAATACCTCTCAAATGATGACCTTTCAGGGACATATTTATAAAAAAAATTGCCCCGTATTTTTGGATTTATACTTATAATCTTTATAAACTTTAAGTCAATTACTATTATCTGAATTTCTTTTATCAATAAGCCGTATACTGTATATGTAGAAGGTTTTAGCACTGCCTAATTCACTTGACTTTATTTCATGCACGAGCAAACACCAGTAGACTGACTCGGTGAACACGTTTCTACAATCTGCAGACCACCAGCTGATACTGGGACAGCTGATCTGGCCAAGACCCTGAGACTTCGAGCTACCGACATCAACGCCACTTTCACAGCTGTCAGACAGTTGAGTGGGGGTCGCAGTTTCATCGGGAACTTCTAACGAACAAAAGTAAGATCAGACATGCAGAACTTTGTCAATTTTGAATTTATCGAACTTTAACGTAATCTCATCAGTGCTTAGTGGCTTTGGACTTTCACATCTCTTGTAACAACTTTATTTTATCTCTCATTTTATAATCACCTAATTTAATCACCTAATTTAACCTAAACTTGTTCAATTAAATTTCCCATTTTCATATTGTTAACGAATTTCAGTCGCTCATTTTTTTGTAAACAATTCTCAAATAATAAACAACCCCTGTAATTGTTTTAAATCTGTGTTTTATTTCAAGTATTCTAATTGAGCCAGATATATCCAAAACAGTTGTTGGTGGCTGCGAAATGTTTTGTAACATTTTAAACAACTCTGAGTTAGATTTTGCTTCTTATATATCATCCAAAACAGTTGTTGGTGGCTGCGAAACATTTTGTAACTCATTTTAAACAACTCTGAGTTAGATTTTGCTCAAAGGCTCACTGAACTACATATTAGTTTTGTAATAAGGCACTCTTTAGTGAGCTATAACGAATGTTTGCAAGCTTATGTGCATATTTGTTGATTTTCTTGAATTATTTTAGAGGTAAGATGACACTGTCACTGTTAGTGTCATACTTTCAAAATGCTTTGATTAATCTATCAAAAATAGGTTTGCAAGCCTATGAGGCCATATTCCACATGGTTTTTCCTTCACGACAAAGTCATTACTTTTACGCAAACCAATCGAAATTTGCTGAGGACATTTATTGCAACAACTCTCCTAATAAAGGAACCCTATAGTCTAGGGTTCAACAACTCTCCTTAAAGGAACCCTAGTCTAAGGTTCAACAACTCTCCTAATAAAGGAACCCTAGACTAGGGTTCCTTTATTAGGAGAGTTGATGCAATCAATGTCATCTGCAAATTTCGTCTAGTTTGCGTAATAGTAATGACTTTGACGTGAAGGAAAAACCATGTGGAATATTTCCTCATAGGCTTGCAAACCAATTTTTGCTAGAGTAATCAAAGCAGTATGAAAATATGACATAACAATGACAGTGTCATCTTACCTCTGAAATAATTCAAGAAAATCAACAAATATGCGCCCAAGCTTGCAAACATTCGTTATAGCTCACCAAAGAGTGCCTTATTACAAAACTAATATGTGGTTCAGTGCGCCTTTGAGCAAAAACTAACTCAGAATTATTTAAAATGTTACAAAATGTTTCGCAAAGTTAGTATTATAGGAAACGGCAATGAAGAGGCCTAGTAGAATAAATGGAGACTAAGTGAATATAGTGTAACATCTGCGAGATAGAATACATAATAAGGTAAATATAAATAGTATAAAAGCATATAGGTCCAATAATATTGTATTTTAGAATAATTAACTCAAATTCCTAGTGCACAGCCACCAATTGGATGATATCTAAGAAGCAAAGAATTTCGTTGCAGAAATTTACGCATACTGAAATCCTTAATGGTGAAGAAATTATTGGAATTAGACAGACAACACCAAATAAGGCACTCTTTCGTGAGCTATAACGAATATTTGCAAGCTTATGGGCATATTTGTTAATTTTCTTGAATTATTTTAGACGTAAGTTGACACTGTCATTATTAGTGTTGTAACCAGCCGACTTACCCCACCGCACCGCCTATGACTTGAAGTTCCATATGACAGGTGGCGCGCATGTGTACAGAGACGCTGGGCATGGCCGACATGAACAGTTACGTCAGTTACCCAAACGTGTGTATTCCGTTTTCTTGTAATATTTTTTACATTTGTAACGGCTTATAAAGGAAAATAAACCCATAACTTCATACGTGAATATATTATTTAATATAGTAACGTCACAGTATCATATTTTGATACTGCTTTGATTACTCTCTCAAAAATCGGTTTGCAAGCCTATGAGGCCATATTTCACATGGGTTTTTCTTCACGCAGAAGTCGTTACTTTTACTCAAATCAATCGAAATTTGCTGATGACATTGATTGCAACAACTCTCCTAATAGAGGAACCCTAATCAAGAGGATATTAAAGGTTATATAGATAGTCAAACTCATCAGCTGGCAACATGATACTTCAGAAACTGAACATAGGTAGAGGTGTTGGAAGGGAATGGAGGGAATTCAATTTTTATAGATTAAAATTAATACCGTCCCCTCCACCAAAAGTCTAAAATATCGATTTAAAAACATTGCAAATCAAACAACTGATTATTATTGTAAACGACGATTTCTTTGCCTGTGCCCATAACAAATAATATAAATACTAAAATAAATAACTAGGCAGTTAATCAAAAGTTTTATTTCGTAATTTGGTAAGTTTCTTTGGTACTTAAGTTCTTTCAGGAGATTACTAAATATTGCATTTACCACACTATTTCAACAATTTATATAAGAGCTCTTCTTTAATTTAGAAAATATATCCAAACATTGGCAAAGCCAAAATCGTCTTCTATGTAGACTCCGCTCTGGTTTTGATTTATATCTGTCCATTCACTACTGAGGATATTGGTGTGCGTATTGGTCAGCAACGAAATTCTTTGCTTCTTTCTTCTTAGGATATCATCCAAAATAGTTACTGGTGGCTGTGCGCTAGGAATTTGGGTTAATTAATCTAAAATACAAAGTTATCTTATTAAGTCGATTATATTAAGTCGACTGAAGAGTGAACATATAGTATATTTCCTAACAAGTGCGGAAAGTGGCGCTGAACTCCGCTACGCGTCGTTCAGCCAACTGCAATCGCGTGCGGAAAAGACACTTTCCGCAAGAGTTGGGAACACTACAAGCGTGCGGAAAAGTATACACTTTTCTACACGCATTTACTTTTCCGCACGCATTTTTTTGGTCAATCCATATTTGTATGACTCACCTGTGCCTGTTCTTTTTGCACGCTTCTTTCTTGATCGAGGTCAAGAAATAAGCGTTGCTGCCTTGTCCTGCTCTGTGCTGCTCTATCGAGTTTGGGGCACTTATATTTTGCCGGTGATCACATGGTTTTAAAATAGCACACAAGGTTCGAATACCTGACCTCCTTTCTTTTTGGTTCTGTCATAATATTTTTTTATCGTTTCATTAGTAGTCGAAGACCAAGCCAGAACTATTTCGGGTTTCTTGAATAAATACTTTTCCAAGTTTAAGTCATTTCAGAGGTATCGTGACCTCACTTAGTTGATTTTTTTGTCGTTCGCAAACTTGCAATATTTTCTTATTTATCTAAACGGCAAATATTTCTTTATTTCTCTTTGTCTCGCAGTTATTCCAGCCAAGTTTGTATTTTCTAATTTTATTTAATATAACGGAGAAAATATTCATGAATATCGTTGAGGGCTATTATTATACAGTGTGTCTGGTTTTTCGTGTTAACACCCCTGAAAATCTAAGTAGGCTGGGGGAATTGAACGGGGCATTTTTTTTATAAATATGTCCCTGAA
This sequence comes from Pseudeuparius sepicola, assembly GCA_963920635.1. Classification (NCBI taxonomy): domain Eukaryota; kingdom Metazoa; phylum Arthropoda; class Insecta; order Coleoptera; family Anthribidae; genus Pseudeuparius; species Pseudeuparius sepicola. The sequence goes on from OY987305.1 coordinate 30,816,242, forward strand.
AGGTCATCATTTGCGAGGTATTGGTTTGGCATTGCCGCGAAATCCTGGCCTACTGCGTTTTTCTAAAGGGGTGCGTTTTTCGAAAAACCCTATTAGGCATGTTTTTATTTAAAATCTGACACCACAGCGTTAATCAGGACACCCTAAAACCCTCACATACCAAATTTGAACCAAATATACAGGGAGTTCCATTCTGCAGGGTGTCAAAGTTGAGCAAAATAGGAATTTTAAAGGCATCTGGCGAGTCAAGTGTGCCATGGAATTACTTCGAAACAGTTGCATGGTGAACAGGACCACTCAAAATGTTGGTGTGAAAAGATTTACTACAAAAATATACAGGGTATTTTTCTCTGAGCCATCGCAAAATTCTGAAATTTTATGAAACTCAGGAGTACTCTGGAATCATTGAAACAATATTAATAAACCCAAAAGTAATTTATTTCTTTACAAAATGCCAACCAACAAATAAAAACAATTTAAATTATTGGGCCTTTCTCAACAAAGTCATTGTCTAAGATGATACATTTTCTGTGCGTTTCCTGTTGTGACACACCAGCCACCTTAACTGATATGGACTTACTGGCTGGCAGGCTTCTGTATTTTTTAGATTTAGTTCGTTTATAGTATGTGGAGCGGTTTTGATATACTCGATTTTTGACCCGTATAAAGTTACAAAAAATTCAGTAATTTGAGATGGCACAGATAAGAGCACTCTGTATATTTCGTATTGGACCTTTGCACACCAACAACTTGAGTGGTCCTGTTGACCATTCAACTGTTTTGAGGGGATTCCATGGCACACTTGACTCGGCAGATGCCTTTAAAATTCCTATTTTGCTCAACTTTGACACCCTGCTGAATAGAACTCCCTGTATATTTTTTGTTCAAATTTAGTATGTGGGGGTTTTAGGGTGTCCTGATTAACGCTGTGGTGTCAGATTTTAAATAAAAATATGCCTAATAGGGTTTTTCGATAAACGCACTCCTTTAAAAAAACGCAGTAGGCCAGGATTTCGCGGCAATGCCAAACCAATACCTCTCAAATGATGACCTTTCAGGGACATATTTATAAAAAAAATTGCCCCGTATTTTTGGATTTATACTTATAATCTTTATAAACTTTAAGTCAATTACTATTATCTGAATTTCTTTTATCAATAAGCCGTGTACTGTATATGTAGAAGGTTTTAGCACTGCCTAATTCACTTGACTTTATTTCATGCACGAGCAAACACCAGTAGACTGACTCGGTGAACACGTTTCTACAATCTGCAGACCACCAGCTGATACTGGGACAGCTGATCTGGCCAAGACCCTGAGACTTCGAGCTACCGACATCAACGCCACTTTCACAGCTGTCAGACAGTTGAGTGGGGGTCGCAGTTTCATCGGGAACTTCTAACGAACAAAAGTAAGATCAGACATGCAGAACTTTGTCAATTTTGAATTTATCGAACTTTAACGTAATCTCATCAGTGCTTAGTGGCTTTGGACTTTCACATCTCTTGTAACAACTTTATTTTATCTCTCATTTTATAATCACCTAATTTAATCACCTAATTTAACCTAAACTTGTTCAATTAAATTTCCCATTTTCATATTGTTAACGAATTTCAGTCGCTCATTTTTTTGTAAACAATTCTCAAATAATAAACAACCCCTGTAATTGTTTTAAATCTGTGTTTTATTTCAAGTATTCTAATTGAGCCAGATATATCCAAAACAGTTGTTGGTGGCTGCGAAATGTTTTGTAACATTTTAAACAACTCTGAGTTAGATTTTGCTTCTTATATATCATCCAAAACAGTTGTTGGTGGCTGCGAAACATTTTGTAACTCATTTTAAACAACTCTGAGTTAGATTTTGCTCAAAGGCTCACTGAACTACATATTAGTTTTGTAATAAGGCACTCTTTAGTGAGCTATAACGAATGTTTGCAAGCTTATGTGCATATTTGTTGATTTTCTTGAATTATTTTAGAGGTAAGATGACACTGTCACTGTTAGTGTCATACTTTCAAAATGCTTTGATTAATCTATCAAAAATAGGTTTGCAAGCCTATGAGGCCATATTCCACATGGTTTTTCCTTCACGACAAAGTCATTACTTTTACGCAAACCAATCGAAATTTGCTGAGGACATTTATTGCAACAACTCTCCTAATAAAGGAACCCTATAGTCTAGGGTTCAACAACTCTCCTTAAAGGAACCCTAGTCTAAGGTTCAACAACTCTCCTAATAAAGGAACCCTAGACTAGGGTTCCTTTATTAGGAGAGTTGATGCAATCAATGTCATCTGCAAATTTCGTCTAGTTTGCGTAATAGTAATGACTTTGACGTGAAGGAAAAACCATGTGGAATATTTCCTCATAGGCTTGCAAACCAATTTTTGCTAGAGTAATCAAAGCAGTATGAAAATATGACATAACAATGACAGTGTCATCTTACCTCTGAAATAATTCAAGAAAATCAACAAATATGCGCCCAAGCTTGCAAACATTCGTTATAGCTCACCAAAGAGTGCCTTATTACAAAACTAATATGTGGTTCAGTGCGCCTTTGAGCAAAAACTAACTCAGAATTATTTAAAATGTTACAAAATGTTTCGCAAAGTTAGTATTATAGGAAACGGCAATGAAGAGGCCTAGTAGAATAAATGGAGACTAAGTGAATATAGTGTAACATCTGCGAGATAGAATACATAATAAGGTAAATATAAATAGTATAAAAGCATATAGGTCCAATAATATTGTATTTTAGAATAATTAACTCAAATTCCTAGTGCACAGCCACCAATTGGATGATATCTAAGAAGCAAAGAATTTCGTTGCAGAAATTTACGCATACTGAAATCCTTAATGGTGAAGAAATTATTGGAATTAGACAGACAACACCAAATAAGGCACTCTTTCGTGAGCTATAACGAATATTTGCAAGCTTATGGGCATATTTGTTAATTTTCTTGAATTATTTTAGACGTAAGTTGACACTGTCATTATTAGTGTTGTAACCAGCCGACTTACCCCACCGCACCGCCTATGACTTGAAGTTCCATATGACAGGTGGCGCGCATGTGTACAGAGACGCTGGGCATGGCCGACATGAACAGTTACGTCAGTTACCCAAACGTGTGTATTCCGTTTTCTTGTAATATTTTTTACATTTGTAACGGCTTATAAAGGAAAATAAACCCATAACTTCATACGTGAATATATTATTTAATATAGTAACGTCACAGTATCATATTTTGATACTGCTTTGATTACTCTCTCAAAAATCGGTTTGCAAGCCTATGAGGCCATATTTCAAATGGGTTTTTCTTCACGCAGAAGTCGTTACTTTTACTCAAATCAATCGAAATTTGCTGATGACATTGATTGCAACAACTCTCCTAATAGAGGAACCCTAATCAAGAGGATATTAAAGGTTATATAGATAGTCAAACTCATCAGCTGGCAACATGATACTTCAGAAACTGAACATAGGTAGAGGTGTTGGAAGGGAATGGAGGGAATTCAATTTTTATAGATTAAAATTAATACCGTCCCCTCCACCAAAAGTCTAAAATATCGATTTAAAAACATTGCAAATCAAACAACTGATTATTATTGTAAACGACGATTTCTTTGCCTGTGCCCATAACAAATAATATAAATACTAAAATAAATAACTAGGCAGTTAATCAAAAGTTTTATTTCGTAATTTGGTAAGTTTCTTTGGTACTTAAGTTCTTTCAGGAGATTACTAAATATTGCATTTACCACACTATTTCAACAATTTATATAAGAGCTCTTCTTTAATTTAGAAAATATATCCAAACATTGGCAAAGCCAAAATCGTCTTCTATGTAGACTCCGCTCTGGTTTTGATTTATATCTGTCCATTCACTACTGAGGATATTGGTGTGCGTATTGGTCAGCAACGAAATTCTTTGCTTCTTTCTTCTTAGGATATCATCCAAAATAGTTACTGGTGGCTGTGCGCTAGGAATTTGGGTTAATTAATCTAAAATACAAAGTTATCTTATTAAGTCGATTATATTAAGTCGACTGAAGAGTGAACATATAGTATATTTCCTAACAAGTGCGGAAAGTGGCGCTGAACTCCGCTACGCGTCGTTCAGCCAACTGCAATCGCGTGCGGAAAAGACACTTTCCGCAAGAGTTGGGAACACTACAAGCGTGCGGAAAAGTATACACTTTTCTACACGCATTTACTTTTCCGCACGCATTTTAGTTTAGAAAGTGTCACTTTTCAGCACTAGTGCGGAAAAGTAGTGCGGAAAATTATTTTTCCGCACTAGTGCGGAAAAGTGACACTTTCTAAACTAAAATACGTGCGGAAAAGTGTAATCTCTGGGAATTAGTTGCTGTTCAGGTGCAATTTACTGTATTATCGTGACCTTCCACCTAAGTATCTAAAGGCAGACTTAATTTAAGGATTTAATTTAAAAATCGTTAGTTAAAACACTGAAAATGCATCGTGTAGTTCACGCGATTTCACTTAAAAATAAGTTAATATCTTAAGTCATTCGTAAATAAAATTATCGAACTTACATGTAATTTAAGACAAAAAGGCACAAAAACAACAAAAAACTTGCAAATCAAAAATATGTTTAGAATAGAATACATAATAATTTTATTTAAAGGGTTAAATTAAATCATAAATTCTGTCCTTAAATTAAGTCTGCATAAACAGGCCATACGTTATTGTTACCTGTGTGGGTTTCCTCCGTTTACCTGCGTTCATACCTATGTAGGTACCTATTATAAATACTAATTGGGCTTATTTTTTTTTATCAAGAAGTTACGCACACTTCTAAAGTACATAATAGCGACAAACACCCATGTAATATAGTACGTAGTGCGTAATGGCGTTAAAAATTATAGACAGAAATTGAAAATGTACAAACAAAAATAAGCTTATTATATGGAAACATCAGTAAAGTTTATTTTATGGAAAAATAGATTTTTTACTAAGTATATCTATTCGCATAAAAATGTCCAAGTTTTTTCGCATAGTCGTAGGTACCTACTGATTTTAATGAAGGAGACAAAAACGAAACTGTTTTAGAACTGGGTAGGTATATTTTATTAATCCGATGAAGACAATATTCTAATACATATACCTATGTTTTGTTTTTCATTTGTATCCTACAAAATTATTGCTTAAAAAATATTGCTCGGGCAGTAATCAAATTTTAAGATCAATAAAATATTAAATTTTTGGAATAAGATAAGAAAAATCGCCTTTCCATACCTACTAAATACTTCAGTTATCTAACTACCTTAAATTAAAAATAGTCTAAAAGTTGCCTGTTCCAATCAACATTTCAGTATGAATGATTTGTTTTGTGTTTATAAATGAATGATTTAATATATCTGAGTACAGACCTACACTATCCCTTCACTAAATTCTAAATACGGCCCTGTCTTCTAACAGAGAACATGGCGACCACCGGCTTCCAAAGATCAAAGGCGCCGCCGTCGAGTTTATATTCTCCCCTTCCTTGTTCTCTGGTTTTGCGTTTACATCAAAGTCGTTACTTTTATTTCAAACCAATTGAAATTAATAGCTTTGTTTGGTATATTAAACTAGTGTACACCAGGTTACACTTCTTGTATATTTAGTGCTTTGCTACAAAGAGTGTTAAGTGTTACTCTGGACTAGGTGTTTGGTATGTAACTTAAGTGCAAAAAAGTGCACACTAAGATGACCTGCCCAAAGAGGAGGAGTAAAGTAGTGTCGTTAAGTGCAGTCGCGCCAAATACTTGAAAAGTCAAATGAATTGACGTTTTTGTGCCAACCTAACCTGACCCTAGAAATATAATTTCTAATAAAAGTGTTGTTTATTATTTATTGGACCACAATAATTAAAATAAAAAAGAGTGTTTGTTATTATACATGACCGAAACTGCACTCAATGACACTTTCTGCATCAAACAGTTTAGAACTAGTGTACACTAGTTTACACCACTTTAATGTACCAAACACACCTCATGTACTAAAGGTTAGTTCTTAGACAAAACGTTGGAGATATTGTAGTTCCTACTCGGATCAGAAATAATCAACAAAACATTTCCGGTTTATAGCGCCACCTGTCACTGAACTACTGCGGTTGAATAAACATTCTTTAGGAGATAGACTAAGGTCTATGGTAATAGGTCTGTGGTCTGTGATTCCCAATCCCCAATCGACTTTTTATATTGAGTATATTTGAAACAACCTTAACCTCTCTTGTTGTGTCTTCAAATTCAAAAATATATTTTGATCTGTTATTGTTATTATCAAAGGTTGAAAATGCTCGAAAGGAAAGTCAAAATTATTTGCCTGCTGTTCTCGGAGTCAGATGTTTTATGAATGTACAATGTTAATAACAAAGGGATTCATTATAAAACATCCATAGCTATAGGCTTGTTGCTCTTTGATGTCGGAGGATTAATTGATATTATTGTCTATGGTAAGTGGTAAATTATACATAGTTTATACCATGATAATTTTGTTTCCTGTCCTAGGTTCCACTGAGAGACAAGTAATGATTGTAATTCGTTTTAAAACATAAAATGAAGCTGTATTTTTAGATTGACGTAGCGTGAGAAGTTGAAATGTATCTAGCTATGAAATAGGAGGCAATTTATACATCAACGTAATATATGCCATAACGGAACGTTTCCATAAGAAACTTGTCAACATTTAAGTGGGATTTATAGATCAACTATTAAATGTAAGAAGATGGTAAGTGTATGTGATATGTGGCAACGAAGACGAAATAATAGTAATTGCCCTCCTCTCCTGCACAAGTATGTGGTTGCTTCTAGTTTGGAGTATTGTGAGGGTAATAATGTAGGGTAGGTAGTACATTCTTGCTTGTAAGTAATGAAAACACTGGAAACACTTTCCTGTTGGAAATGTATGTTCCTGGAAAAGTCGGCGACTTGCAGGAAAGAGTAAGAAAAAAAAAGGAAATTTAGGTAACAGAAATCGCTTTATTTTGCCTGGAGGCACTTTCAAGCATTTTGGGGCTAATTATTGTTTACTTTTACTACTTCTCTCCGATTTTTTGTATACCTGTGAATTTTGTGTCACTATAACCACGAATCTGCAAAAATTTTTTGGGAAACATGTAGTTTTCAAGTTACACCTTTGTGCACCATCGGCAACTGCCACCAGGCATATGCCTCTCCTTTTTTTCTCATGGCAGTGCCCATCGTTGTCGACTGTCACCATAAGAGGCACATGCCCCCTTCTTTTTTCATACGGCAGTGACCATCAAGCCAAAAAAGGATTATTTGCTTATTGGGGCATTCGGCAGCATAGTGGAAAAAGAAGGGGAATCTGCCACTATCGTGGCGGACTTGAAATAATGGGCATCACCTTATGGCGGAAAAAGGTGCACCTTTGCTCTTGGCTGCACATAGGTGCCCTTGTCGTAGCCTACTCGGGACAATGGGCGGTACCGACAGTACCAAACCAAGAAATGTAGCCGACTTGAAGATGATGAGCACTGTCCTATAGAAAATAAGGCACACCAGATTTTCGTGTGCAGCCAAAAAGGACACAATAGAAATCTTCAGTTTGTCAGAAATTCCCCTAAAAACATATTTAAATAAAAACCAAAAAATAACCTAATTTTTGATGACAATTATGGGGGTAGATGTGTTTTGTGTGAACATTAGCATAAAGCACAAATCATAAAACAGTTGAAAATAACACAACACAAGCCAGTTGTAATACAAGTTCTGAAAGCAGCGATTTGTGGTCAGCCACAAAATATACACAAGATACAAAAAATCACGAAAATCGGGGAGAAGTAGTGGAAGTAAACAATTACCGATACTTAATTCTTACCTACAGGATTCTGGACGGCCCATTCACAGTTGACCTGAGCCACATTTTGCCTTTAAACGGAGAAGGGTTACGTGTAGGTACATCGTTTCAAACCCCAAGGAGAAAGATTTGCATCAAGAGTTAGGAAAAATTTCTTCTTTAACCGTATCTTTCATCACTGGAATGCCCTACTGGATGACCTAGTCTCCGCACCTTCAATAAACTGTTTTAAAATCAGATGCGATGCTTGGTTTTCTGCACGTCTGGAGTCTAGAGGTGTTTCTGATCTGCTTCTAACAGTTAAATTGTGCGTGTGGTTTGGTTGCGTGGTATATGGCCATTTCTGTTTGAGTGGTAGTGAGTGATCTTTCATTTTCTATTTTTTTTATTTTTTATATGTGCAATTTTTGTTTCATTTTTATGTGTTTTGTCATCAGTATGTAAAGAACCTAGGCTGCAAGACCTAAACTTTTTTATTTTTGGGCATACCTAATAGGCTGTTAACCTCTCTCCTCGTTTTTTATTTAATAATATAATAATGATAATTAATAATAATTAAAAACTGATAATTTCTATTCAGTGTGCTTCTTATAATAATATTATACAGGGTGAGTCACATCTAAAGGCAGACCCGAAAACACAAGGTAGAATTCGCTAAAATAAGCACATATGCTTAATAAACATTAATTAATTGAAGGGGGACCCCATGTGGGTTATTCATATTTTAGAAAGGAAATAAAGGAAACAGACCTCAGTCCCACAATTTCTTTTTAATTCAAAAAGCTACCGGTTTCGTAACTCCCAAAGTTACATCATCAGGCTAAAGCTATAATAAAAGGAGAATAAAGCTAAAAAAGGTCAGCAGCAATGCTAATCAATGACTGATATTAATTTAACAATTAATGAGTAAAAAATTCGTTCATTTACTTACAAATATCATCAAGAGCTGTACCGTTTTAAGAATGGAGTCTATTATAGTCTATTATAGGCATTGCTAGTAGTTAGTGCAATGACTATAATAGACTCCATTCTTAAAACGGTACAGCTCTTGATGATATTTGTAAGTAAATGAACGAATTTTTTACTCATTAATTGTTAAATCAATATCAGTCATTGATTAGCATTGCTGCTGACCTTTTTTAGCTTTATTCTCCTTTTATTATAGCTTTAGCCTGATGATGTAACTTTGGGAGTTACGAAACCGGTAGCTTTTTGAATTAAAAAGAAATTGTGGGACTGAGGTCTGTTTCCTTTATTTCCTTTCTAAAATAATAAACATTAGCTCAAAAACGCTTGGTTCTCCATATACAGCGCGTTGAAAATTTTCCAAAAATAACATATTTTTTAATTTCTTTGGAGCCCGTCTAGGAATTCTAACCAAATTTGGTACATATTATGGGTTGTCATTTTTTACAATAATTTGGCCCTGTTCAGATGACCAGCGGCGTAGATACAAATAATTTTATTTTAAATGCCAGCATAATTTCATTGGCACTAGTTGTACCAGATATAAAAAAATACCAAGAGGAGCTTTTTGTTCCAAATTGAATGGGCTATCCAAAAAAGGCAAATTTTTTGGTTTTCACTGGTTTTTCACAGAACCGTACTACTTTTTTTACAATTATTTACAGTAACTATTTGTATCTACGCCGCTGGTCATCTGAACGGGATCAAATTATTGCACAAAATGGCAACCCTTCAATGCATATTGTGTACCAAATTTGGTTGGAATTCCTAAATGGGCTTGAAAGAAATTAAAAAATATATGTTATTTTTGGAAAATTTTCAACACGCTGTATATGGAGAATCAAGCGTTTTTGAGCTAATGTTTATTAATCATATGTGCTTATTTTAGCGAGTTCTACTTTTTATTTTCGGCTCTGCCTTTAGATGTGACTCACTCTGTATAGTGCAATATTGTAAAACACCATTTCAATCCTGTATATGACGAAGTTTTTCTTTTATTAAAAAGCAAATTTATTACATATGTATATTTTTTTATTTCAATACAAGTATACACTGTGTCCCGGATAAGAATGAACAGCATGGGGATATTGCAAACGGTGAGAGATACAGCAACGGTTAAACGGGGAAAAGTTGCGCATATTTGAGGTCAATAAAATGGCACAAACAGATTTCTTCTTTTTTCGTTTTTGAGTTATTATGAAAAAAGTAAAATTTTGCGTTTTCGATTTTATTTTTTTCTGAAGTTATCACAGATAGAAAAAAAGAAAAGCACTTCCTTATGGCACTTTTTAACGGGCTTTAAGATGGAGTTTTTATATTTGTTCTACAACGTTTCGTTTTTGAGAAACCATCTTCAACTTTATTTTTTTAAATACGGACCTGGATTTTTTTTTTTTCAGATTTTGAAAGCACTTTTCATTGCCAATACCATGATGTATGACACGAAATATTTTTAAAATGTTTTGAGACTATACTGAAAATTCCTTTTTTTTTTCATTCATTTTTGTCTATTGCGGCCCTGTATTTGATAATAAAAAGTCTAAATATTAATCAGTATTGACAACAATTTAACTTGCAGTTTATTTTGACTTCGAAAACTTAACATTTTTAAATACGGCCCCGTCTGGTAAGTGTTTTGCTCTGTTTTTGTACAGCAAACAGTGTCGCATTGTGTTTTGGAGTAAATTCTTCGCTTTTTATAATTGTGAGAAGAAAGCTTTAAGCCAACGAAACCAATAACTTTTGCCACTTATTAATTGCAACAATACATTCATTCGGCCTCTACACTATTTCTGTGACACAAGATATAACATTATGCTGACATGTTAAATTTGTCGTCATTTGAAAAAGCACCCTCCACTTCTAATGATACAAATTGTTAACTAAATTATACAGTGGGAGTTGACAAATGACAAGGGGTTGGTTTCGTTGTTTCAAAGCCTTCTAGGTGGAAGATTTTTATTAATTTTTTTATTGTCGTATGTGACTGTTATTAGTCTTTGCCGTCCTTTTTTAGTTTTCGAATTGAAAGATAAGTTGTAAGTTAAATTGTTGACAACTGATTAATATTTAGACTTCTTATACCTAATATGTTACTAATTAAGCACAAGAACCATGATGGAATCATGTACGTATTTAGTCTGTAACTGAATTAGTTACTAGTGTTTTAGCTCTGGCACGATTCTAAAGGAAAACAGTTTCCGGCAATAGCTTACAAAATACCTAGGTACTGAAAAATTCAAATTGTGATTCAAAAAAATCTATGATAAGGTACAGCTCTTTGACCTTCATGATTAGCCCTCATTGAATAATTCCTGTTTTGTAATACTAATAATAATATTGGTTTCAATGCTTTTAACATTTTTAGCCATTGTATTAAATAACTAGATCTATTACTGACAATTGGCACAACAGGACGTAAGATGGTTGACGTATAAGCTTCATCTGCAGTGTGTATGGATCTTGGCCATTTTGTCTACAATCTCGTCCAGTAATTTTGGTTTATCAGCAAGTAGTTACCATTAGCTGTTTCTGGGACACAAAAGTACATTTTGAGCACCCCTGTACATGTTGGTTCATTGTTTTCAACCCTGTACCTACATATTTAATTCTGGTTTTGGAATGTGAGCGGTGATGGTGTAAATGTCAAGGTCTTAAATATTTGCATGCACTTGTCTAGAAAAGGAATAAAATTAAAAATTGTTTTTCTCTGTTTACGTTTTATACTCTAGATATAATATTTGGTTTTTTTCGAGGCTAGCCTGGTCTGTGTCCTCAGTAGGTAAGATGTCACAGATTTTTTTGTTAAATTTGATTACAGCATAACGAGCCGAGCGTCAAAGCGGATAGGTCGAATTTAAAAAATACGTTTATTATTTTCTTTGGAGCGAGAGCTAATTATTATTCTGTTGTGCAACATTACCTTGTTGGTACTCATACGTATGAAAAACGTGACAATATATTTTGAGGAATTTTGTTTTTCTCTAATACACGGGGTGCTTGAAAAAATACTAAAAAAAGTTAAATTTCTTTTTTGACTAGGTAGCTGTGACTTTAAATCTGACATCAACCTTTGATTCCAAACAACTCTTGTAAGTAACTTTTTACCGTATTTTAAAAAATAAGGGTACGTTACTCTTTAATTATTTTGACATTTTTGAATGTACCTCGTATCCAAAAAGAGATACTTAAATTTTGATATGTGTGTTTTGATTCTTAAATAATGCACCAACTTTTATCAAGAATAAAAATTTCTGAGAAATTAATAATAAAAAAGTTTTCCATTTGTACCCAATTTTTTGCCTGTTACTGTATACACAAGGCTGTAATTTGACTAGGTGACTGTGACATTAAATCTGACATCCACCTTTGATTCCAAACAACTCTTGTAAGTAACTTTTTACCGTATTTTATAAAATATGGGTACTTTACTCTTGAGTTATTTTGACATTTTTGAATGTACCTCGTATCCAAAAAGAGATACTTAAATTTTGATATGTGTGTTTTGATTCTTAAATAATGCACCAACTTTTATCAAGAATAAAAATTTCTGAGAAATTAATAATAAAAAAATTGTCCATTTGTACCCAATTTTTTGCCTGTTACTGTATACACAAGGCTGTAATTTGACTAGGTGGCTGTGACATTAAATCTGACATCCACCTTTGATTCCAAACAACTCTTGTAAGTAACTTTTTACCGTATTTTAAAAAATATGGGTACTTTACTCTTGAGTTATTTTGACATTTTTGAATGTACCTCGTATCCAAAAAGAGATACTTAAATTTTGATATGCGTGTTTTGAGTATGAAACGACGCGCCAACTTTTATCAAGAATAAAATTTTCTGAGAAATTAATAATAAAAAAGTTTCCCATTTGTGTCCAACTTTCTGCCGGTCACTGTATACGTATACACATGGCAGTAAACGCGTATATCTGATGTAAAGTATGATAAAATTGTAAATACTCCCTCTGGTTTACGTAAAACATAAAGAAAAAAATATGTTTGGTGTAATTTTCTTTGTTCCTTTGTCCTTTTCAAGTAGCTTTTAGTTATATAATATTATAATGTAACTATTAACATATGATTTTGTTTAGTATATAAGGATCAATAGAAATAGCTGTTATTAGTTTCAAACGCAAAGTTTGAATTGTGTTTCCCTGTAAAGCGAATTTGCGGGTAAGTACCTACTTTATTTATACTAACCATAAGTTTTATGAACAAATTTTTGACATTAAATTGAAGGGTTCATCGCAAAAACCAAACAAATTAGCATTAAAATAGTTATTTATGTATCAAAACGCTGAAGATATTCGCCTCGGGCAGGTAATATATGCGGTGAAGGTGAAACGGTTTATTAGTAGGTTGACGACCGTAAACCCACTTCCAGTGTCTCGGTCAATATCATATAATTACGCCTATAGAAAACGAACTTGATTAGTATAGGGTGTATCAAACAGCAATAGTTTGAGGTAATTGGGTCTAAGTGCTTGTTTTTATTGTTGTATTTTCAATAAACGTCACTATAGGCTAGAACTAAAGAAGTTCCTTGGAGAAGTCAAATATATTAAAGAAACATTAATTTTTCTTCGCATATATTTAATATACAACAAATTATTTCGTCCAGCATTTAATTTAGAACATTCAACATGTCTTCAGTATATATAGATCTAACGAAACTAAGCTGTAAGGAATTGACAATGATACCCATAGATTATTTAAACGGCATTAGTCCTATTTGTTTAGAAAATATTTGGTATAAACTGCCCATAAAATATAAACAAAATGTTAATTTACAAAAGAAATTGCCTTGTCACAAGCACAAGTCTACGGGATGCGAAGATGATTTCGATGGTGTTCCACAATCCAAAGAAAAATGTTTTTTTTTTGTTTAAGTAATGATAATAATAATAATTTAAATAAATTATGAACAGGAAAATTGAAAGTTTTTGTATATGAACCCTTTAAAAATTAATTCATTAAACTAATCTGTTTGTTTTGTTACTATTGAAATAAATTAGAAAAAAATCAACATTAAAAAATGGACAACTTTACATCGTTGGAAAAAAAGAGGAAACAAAAATTGCTGATTTGGAAACCCCGGTTTTAAAACAAAATATTTTTCTAGACGGTGTAGCCTGTTTAGGAAAAACTTGTTTGTTAAGAAAATTTAAAAATGTAGAATTTATTGATTTTTTTGAACGTGTGCAAAGGGAACCCTTATTTAGAAACAAAATATGTGTACTATCTCACAAATAATGTATACACTTACATTTTGTGATGCTGTTGATAGGTCAAAAACATAATCTATTTACGAACGTAGTCCGTTGTCAGACATTTGGTATGAATGTATCTTCAAAGAATATTATGAAAAAAATGGAGCTGGAATTCAACAACTAAATTTATTTTTAAAATTTCAGGATTCACATTCTTTTTTAAATAAATTTCCAACTATAATTCTTTTGCCCTCCAAATGTCATATTAAAACCATTGTTAAGCAAATGATTAAGCGTGACAACGGAATAGATATAATGAATAAAAAATATGTATTTGCCCAAATCAAAATTTTTCAAAAACTATCAAAGTTACCCAACGTTCATGTAATTAAGATTCCTCCTGAAATTAATTTATATACACAGGCTTGTGAAATATTTTTATTTACAAAATTATCTGAGATTCTTAAGTTATATAGTTAAAATAAATTAATTTTTCTTTGGGGCAGTATAGATTTTAGGTAAGAAACTTAATATTTTTTATATTATTAGGAGTGGGTTGGTACAAGATATTAAAAACTAGATTAACAGTTTTCATATTTTTATTGAAGTCATTATAATTATAATTAACAATTAAAATTTCTACTATTTTATTTTGTATTAATTTACACTACAGATGTAAGTTTGATAATTGTTTAATTATCAATTTTCTTAGACAATAAACGTGAATCATTTGTTTAATAGCTTTTATTTTTTCCTGGTGAACTAATAATTTTCTTCTGTAATCACTCGTGTTAAAATTCGACATATTCAATTACAGTTGTTTAACAATTTTAGTAAGAGGGTTATACGTAAACACTTTGTCGTGTAAAATAAGACAATAAGCTGAAGTTTGAGGTTTTATAGGGGTATTACATTCAAATTCTAATTGCATGACAACAGGGCTAGATTCTAGCGCACCCTTTTGATGAGAGCAGTCTATGTAAACGATTGGAGCTTTAGAAACAAAATTTTTAGGTGTTAGGACTGGTTCGCTAGAAGTTCCGTAATAGGATTTTCGAAAATTTGCATACATTTCATAAAGCGATGAGTACTTATTGTTTTTAAAATCGATGTACAGATCATCGTAGGGGTAGCGATCTGAATTTAAAAAATTTTAATATTTCTTAAGTCACATTTACTAAAGTGGCTCATGTTTTCATTTATTTTGTCCCTAAAATTTTCTTGGAAAGCTACACAAACATGACGAGGGCTTTCAACCTTTGTACTCGTTTTAACCGGCCAAGTAAATCTTGTCGTTTGCGGGAGTTCAGGCCATTCTATTATTTCCCAGAATCGAAAACCCATCGTTAGATCAACATTTTTATCAATTAATTTTGTGAGCGTTAATTCTTCAGGAATCCCAACAGATATGTGGGGCATTCGCCAACACAATTTTGACAGCTCAATTTTACATGTATCGGTTTCCTTTTCACTATAGCAACAGTTCTTATCAGAACTAGATCTTATTATAATTAGCTCTTGTTTACAGTTAAGTAAAATTTTTTTATAATCTTCTGCGAACCCAATTAACATTTTCAGAGGAATGCAAGCGTTAAAATTTCCCTTGTCATCTATTATTGAGGCTAAATCTTCTTGTGGGAATAATCCAGCATTTTGCAGCTTGTTACTCTCATTTAAATTATAGGAAAGGTAACTTTTTAGTGTGGAAGTAATTCCTACATCTCGAACCGAGTCTATAGTGTGTCCGTTGATAATATATCTAATTTCTTTAAATAAAAAAGCTAAACCGTTATTGATTATGTTCAAATCTTTTGTGTAAACAGAAGCTTCGTTTGTAAGTTTCCCCTCAAGATAAAGGAAACTCTCACATGGTAACGTGTAGTTGTCTATTTCTTGTACCGGAATAATTATTTCATCGTTGTAACCTAATTTAGTAGGCAAATAGGGATCATAAGAGCGAATTTCATAACGGGTGATTGAATTATCTTCAAACAGAGGTTCTGTGACGTTAAGAACATCCATTAAGATTTTTTTCGTTGAAGAACTTTTAAACCAAGAAATTTTAGAAATTTTACGTTTGATTGTGTTAACCGTTTGGGTTTCTTTTTAACACTAAAAAGACGGTTGTAAGATTTTCTCTTATATCGAAAATTTGGCAATAAATTATAACGAATAGCCATTTGAAATTAGTTTTCCTTCTTAATGTGTAACCTTATCGTTACGGTCTCTCCTCTATTATTAACTAGATTACCCTCTTGATCCAATATTTTAACTGAAATGTGATTAATTGTTTTTATATTCACAGGAAAATATAAAACATTTTGAGGTGTTTCAACAATTTTGAATCCTGCCCCTACAGTGGGGAAAAATTGATGTATAATATGACCGGGCTTTGCATTTATGTAGCTACCACTAGCAATATTACAGTCAATGCACAGAGAATTAACCTTACAAATTTTAATTGGGTTTTGGGACTTATGTACTATTCCGACTTTGTAAGTACCATTACTAAAACCTAACATAGGGCCTAAGCTATCATCAGTAAACGTTACAGATTCGGAACATACCATTTCTGTTTCTAGTGTGTTATTATTCGCTCGAAGATGAAAACTAACTTCTTCATCGTGGAGTTTTCGATAGAGAAAGTTCGCTATGTCTGTAAGTTCATATGTACCTTCAGGTAATATAATGGTTTTTCCCCCGTAATAAAATTTATTATTCGTTTCATCAACGTTAGGTATGGCGTTAAACGTATCAAAATTAATTAAACCTATACAATAATTTATATTATCTTCCAGATAAATTGGGGAATTAAAACTTGCGTCTAGAATAGTGGATTTGGCGGATAATGTTAAAGTAAAAGACATATTGATTGCGTATGCTTGTCTTGAACTGAGAACAAGTTTCCAAACTATGCATAATTATACAAAAACTGTAATGTTAATTGACCACAATTTATTCCGGTTGATTTTTGGTAGCGATCGTAATTGTAGCTAATTAAGTTTTTCTTTGAGTCGCTTAAGAAGTATTGAATTAATTCCAGAGGTGGCCTTAGATTACCATAGGAATCGAAATAGACAATGAAGGAACCCTTTTTAATATAGGATACCCAATGACTACCTTTTCCTTCAGCCTGGTCTAAATTCACAATTCCGGTTTCAGTTAAATTAATTCGTTTCGGTAATTTATTTCTCATAAAAATGCCGCGAAAATGGGGTATTTCATATTTTTTTACATACTTTACCAAGTCGATATTTGTTAGCGGTCTATTTTTGGGAACGTTCCCAAGGAG
The DNA here is from genome assembly GCA_963920635.1 of Pseudeuparius sepicola. NCBI lineage: Eukaryota > Metazoa > Arthropoda > Insecta > Coleoptera > Anthribidae > Pseudeuparius > Pseudeuparius sepicola. Next base: position 30,833,545 of record OY987305.1, read on the forward strand.
TTTTTTGAAAATCGTTTCAAAAACAATCCATATCCTTTTTTATAGGGACGCATGTACAATCCTTTTCCTATAGATTGTTGTTCAACAACGTTATTATGTCTTTGCATTTCTGATAGTCTTGCTTGATTTGTTTTTGCTTGATTTACGGCGTTTGCAATGGCTGCTGCTCCACCTCCAAGGGCTCCTAATGCAGATAATCCGGCAAAAAGAGGAATTAAAGGCAAGAAACCCCCCGTACTTTTTGGGATGGGTATAACCCTTTGTTTAGGTTCCAACACTTTTTGTGAATTTTTTTTTATTGCCTGAAGGTCTTTTCGTGCCGCTTTTTGCAAACCAAGTTTTTTATTTCCACTGATGCTTTTTCTTGCTTTTCTTACAGCCGCAAGAAAAGATATCGCTTTACCTCGCACAGTTTTCTTGATAATATTTTTTCTTTTTTGTTTCGTTTTGGTTTTTGTTTTTAAACCCAAACCCAAAGTTGTTTTAGCTTTCATCGCTCCTTTGATTGTCAGGGCTGCAATTTTTTCACCAACACCCAAGGATTTCGATTTCAAACGTTCTGTAGCTTTATGTTCTAAAATAGAGTCAGCTAATTGTCTATTTTTGAGATCACTATATTGACTATATGCTATATCGTGTAATTTACAAAACTCATCTAATGGATTGATGCCAACGTCTCCTCGTTTAAGTCGTTTCTCTAACTTAGTGCCCGGGCCGCAAAAATTATAACCAGGAATATGTAATTCGATTGGCAATTTGTTTAAGAAATTGTTAAACAAACCGAACCCTTGGAGAGCTTGAGGATGATTAACAGATGAATGGTAAATTGCAGGCATTTAAATACTTATATGCCCAACTGTTGGCTGTAATATGGTTATAGACATCTTTAAAAATCTTTATATATACATAGAGAACGGGCTCTATGTGACACAGAGCGGTCTTAGAAGAAGAAGAATGAGGATTGAAAAGCAAAGATTTTCCCTTCACATAAAAAATCATGACCAAAGTTTTGTTTCGTTTGATAAACATGGACAATTATTGAAAGGGGGTTGTAAACGAGGACTAATTGTTGGACCGTCCGGATGTGGAAAAACTAATGTAATAATTAGTTTGTTGGAAGAACCAAATGGACTACGCTTTGAAAACGTCTATGTTTACTCCAAGTCTTTACAGCAACCAAAATATCAATATTTACGTGAATTACTAAAACCTCTAAAAGAAATCGGATATTACGAATCTAATGATGGTCAAGAAATTGTTTCACCCGATAGGATTTTACCTAACGCGGTCATAATCTTCGATGATGTGGTTTGTTGTAATCAAAATATAATTCGAGACTATTTTTGTTTTGGCAGACACTCGAATACAGATTGTTTTTATTTAAGTCAGACCTATTCTTCAATACCTAAACAACTAATTAGAGACAATTCAAATATGTTGGTAATATTTCAACAAGACAACTTAAATTTGAAACACATATATGAAGATCATGTCATCTGTGACATGCCACTTCTAAAGTTTAAAGAGCTTTGTTCTTTGTGCTGGAAAACACCCCACGGTTTTTTGGTTATTGACAAAGACTCACCGATAACTAAGGGTCGATATAGGCAAGGTTTTGATAAGTTCATTTTTCTATAATAAAGTTTCAAGTAGAACGAAAAAGGTTTTAGTGCAGTAAAGGTCACCATCTAAATAGGAAGAATGAACCGGAAAGCAGCGACTGAATTGGTGAAGACCCGTCGTGCGGTAAAAAAAATATATCGTACTCTGAAGAGTGATATTGCACAAATGGATATTAAAAAAGAACGTGAATTTAAACCGATTATTGAACCACTTCAAAATTTAATTGCACGCATCAAAACCGAACCAGAAATTTTGAATGCTAAAGAAGAAAAAAAAGCTAAAAATGAATCAAATTAAAATTTTAAAAAATTTGCCGCTTCCTCACCACAATCTTCAATTTATGCAATAAAGCCCATGGAACCATTCTTACCAACGGGAGGATTAACATTTCTAGAAGATACAGAGATTACTGAACGTCAAGACCCTGCGGAACGTACTACTACTTCAGAAGATACAATGACAGGGCAATTAACGAAGCTGTTGAACAAGCTAGTCAATATCTTAAAGATCTTTCTAAAGAACCTGCTTATGAACAATGGTTGGAACAATTTGAATCTCTGCCTCGTTCTTTCATCGATCAACAAATAAGGGGGGATCCATCAGATTTTGATCACGTTTATGGAATTTTTCACGACCCTACAACGGGAAAATTTTCAATAGGAAATGCTACCGTGGATTTTGTTGGAAACGATATTAAAATATTTAGGAAAAACGTGCTTCAACCAGACCTAAATAGAGTTTATAAAGGGACTACAGGGTTGTATGAATTATTGTTTAAACAAACCCCAAAACAAAATAGCTGATTTAGATGATTATATGAAGATACTTGAACTTACAGCAGCGTATCGAAGAAACAAAGATCCCACCGAACAAATTCAAGGATCCGCTAACTCTAAATACGTTTCAATTATTAGACCTTGGTTAGTCAAACATAATATCTTAAAAGTGGAGGTTTTAAAACCTTTAGCAAATCCACCATCAATTAGAGACAGATCGCTGTCTACAAGTTCTTTACCACGATCGAAGGAGTTACGAGATCAAAGAAAAGGGGTGGAGGACTATTAACAGTAACACAGAATAAACCTGATTACATATATTACGATGACCCAAACGAGCTGGTGGGGCGTTTAAAATTATTAATTGCCTCTCAAAACGCAGGTCACACGGGTCACAATAATGAAATTCAATCAATATTGGAAGAGCTTCGAGAAGCCAAGATAATAGCATAAAAGCTAAATAGAATAATCACAGTATGTGTTCAATCTTTCAAGCGTCATGACGCTTGATAAATTTGGAGCTCATATTACAACAAAAAAAGCAGAAGTTAGTCCTTCCGCTTCTGTTCAACCTCAAACTCCGTATACGTCAGACCAAAAAAATGTTATAACTTAGTTAACGTAGCAGATGTAAAATTATATTATAATTTAGTATTACCGTTCATCGGTACTTATCAGAATAAAAATAGATTGTATGAATTATTACAAAATCAACAATTTGAATATTCATTTCCATTAAAAAGCGTTGAAATTATTAGGTGTGAATTACCAGATCTTGTGAATCTATTTATAAATGGTAATTTAATTCAAAAACCAGTGGGAGTCCAATTAACTGAACTAGATAAATTGACATTTAAACCGAGTGGACAAAACGTTTTGAAACAATTTTACGGCGAACTTTTAATTAGTTGTTCAGTTAATGTAGAAAATTAATCAATTGACTCATTACTAAGTCAATAAACAAACATACTACATGTCGAAACAAATAATATCGGACGTGAAAAGACAAGTTGTCGATGAAATACATAAAGATGCTAGAACGAATTTCAAAAGACGAAGGGTACTTTTAAAAGGTTTCAAAGACTTAATGCAGGTTGATTTGGTAGAGATGCGTCCGTACTCGAAAATCAATCGAGGTTATAAATACATACTTGTGGTCATTAACTGTTTCTCAAAATTTGCATGGGCGCTACCACTTAAAAATAAATCTGCTACTGAAGTAACTAAAGCAATGGAAACAGTTTTCAAAAAAACAGGTTCCCAAAAATTTACAAAGTGACCTTGGGCGTGAATTCTTTAATAAGGAGTTTAAAAAGTTAACTGATAAATATAAAATTAATCATTATGCAACATTTAGTGAAAAAAAAGCTTCCATTGTTGAGAGGCTTAATAGAACACTCAAAAATTTAATGTATAAAGAGTTTAACTTACGGGGAAATTATAAGTGGATTGATTTTTTAGAAGAAATAGTCACGAAGTATAATAATTCAAAACATTCTGTAATAAAAATGAAACCAATTAATGTAAGTAAAAAAGATGAACGTAGATTGCTCAATACTGTTTATAACAGAATTAAACAAGCTGATCTCAAATCAAAATTTAGTGTAGGAGATCCTGTGAGAATATCTAAAGTTCGAGAAATTTTCTCGAAGAAATATTTTCCAAATTGGTCAACTGAAATTTTTGTTATAAGAAAAGTTCAACATACAAATCCAACTACATATATTTTAAAAGACTCAAAAAATGAAGATATCTTGGGATCCTTTTATAACGAACAACTGCAAAAAGTAAAGTATCCAGATGTCTACTTAGTTGAAAAAATTTTAAAACGAAACAAAAATAAGGTCTACGTTAAGTGGCTCAATTTGGATAATCGACATAACAGTTGGATAAGTAAAAGTAATATTGTTTGATAATAAAGCAAAGGTTTTTAAAATTTGTATAGTTCTTTAGTAAAATTTAAATCTTTGTATTTATGTATAATTTTGAAATCTTAAATCTAAAAAGAATAAAAACAACAATGTTTTATAAAAAATTTTTGTTTTATTTAAAAAAAACTTTGTGTTTCGGGCAAAAATTCTATATCGTCATCAATAATTCTTGTACGAATTTTTTTTGTTGGCTGTGATGATTTCTGCTGGTTCTGTTGTTGAGAAGATTCACCTTCCGGATTTACTTGCTTACATTTTCCGAGGAGAGAAGCGGTCTCTTCAACACAGTTCGTGGTGGGGGAGTCCTCTAATTCAACCACTGCTCCCTCGGTGTCCTCAAAATTAAATTTGTATTTTTTGCACACTTTTTCGAAAATTTTAATGTCATCTTTATTTTCTATATTCATTCTTATAAAATGAATTGGTAAATTGCCAAATTTTTTATTTAATGTACTTTTTTGGGGGGAGTATGTTAGGGAAATGATGATTTTATCGTTGGATATCGATAGTTCTTTCACCCCATATCTGAAAATAAGAAAAAATAATCTAAATTAGACCTTTACATAGAAAGAAATTAAAAATCTTACCTAAATACCTGCTTCAGAACTATATAGAGTTCTTTTGGTGTCAGATCTGAAGTTTCGTTGTTTGTGACTATCAAGGTGCAGGGGGTTGTTGCCATTTTTGTAATGATCTTATAGACAATCGTGACTTGTGACTAATTTCAGTTGTGTCAGAGTCTCCTTTTATATTGAACAACTAATGAAATTAACATAGAATGTAAAACTATCCTTTCTAATAACATTGAAAGCGTTGGTATAAAAAAAAGCTGTACCATGAAAAACATTTTATTTGCTTTCTATAGTACTTGCGGTTTACAACCGGTGTTCCTTGTTCTTTTAAAAATTAAAAAGCATAAAATGAACAATAATGAAAGTGTCGATGAATTATCCACCAAAGTTCTGAAGAAAATTGAGATGGTGAGTAGAATTCTTAGGACGAGGTGTGAATTTTCAAAATACATTAAATATCTCAATAACTCAATAATATTAATTGAAAGATGTATAAAAAATAAACTAAAATGTGTAGAAAGTTTCTATAGGGTTGAAGCAAACTTGGCGCTCTTGAAAAATTATTTAGAAAATTTTAAAATGAAACAAAGTCGAAATGTTAGAAATACAAATAAGGGACTTACATGGAAGGACGTTGAATCCTGTTTTAGTAGTAGGATTAAAACGGGTGTTATAATAAACTTAAAAATTAAAGATCCCTATATATTTTTTAATAGGGCTTTTAGGCTTTTTTCCCTAAAAATTAAAAAAGAATTAAAAACTTGTCTATTAAAAGTTAATACAACATTTATAGGGCTTTTTATGAAACCTCAAACAGGAGAAACAGATTATAAACATTTCAACACCAAAAATGAAATAATAGATTGTAACACAAATTTAAAAAATTGGTATAAAGAATTTGTGGTTGACAAAATTTTAACTAAATTAGAGGATTTTCAAGAAAAAGATAGCGGGTGGGCCTTAAGTAAAATTTTACAGCTAAAAATTCACATTAATCATTACATTCCTTTTAATGTTGGGTTATCTACGTTTACTAAGCTACCTGCTTTCATTAAAAATCGTAAAGCTGTCATCAACATATCTAATGATGATTTGTATTGCTTTTTGTGGTCTGTGGTGTGTGCGTTGTACCCTGCAGACCCAAATAAACATCCTAATCGCGTCTCTTCATATCCCCACTATAGCGAAGTTTTAAAATATGACAATATTACCTTTCCCATTCGTTTAAAGGATATTCCCAAATTTGAAAAAATGAATCAAATAGCAATAAACGTATTTTCTTGCGACTCCTTGAAAAAGGAAATATTACCGGTTTGTTTAAGTAAAACCGAATATTCAATACGTATTAATTTGTTAATGTTACCAAGTGAAACACTCAGTACAAAGGAAAGCGATAGTAGTAGTAGTGAATTTGAGCTTAATTATTCCGATTCAAACAGTAGTACTGATGACATCTTCAATCAAAACATGCAACTTGTTCATTTTGCTTATATTAAAAATTTATCAAGATTAGTTAATAAACAAGTGGGACATTTTTCACATAAGAAGTAGTTGTGTGACTTTTGTTTACTTTCTTTTTCATCAAAACAAGTCTTAGAAAAACATCAAATTGATTGTAAAAATTTAAATTGTTTCAAAGCAGTTCTTCCGACTGAGGATGAAAAAATCCTGCAATTTAAAAACTTTAGAAATAAAATTTTAACACCGTTCGCACTGTACTGCGATTTAGAAAGCCTTTTAATTGACTATAAAGATACTAAATGTTCTACTAATTCGGAAAAGACACACAAACATGAATTATTCAGTATAGGATATTTCCTTAAATGTTGTTATGATAATAAATTATCAAAATTTTGTTCTTATACAGGGAATAATTGCGCAAACTGGTTCGTAAAAGAACTTGAAAATATTGCCAAACAAGTCGACCATATCTACAAGAACCCTCTTCCAATGAAATCTCTAACTAAAGAACAAGAAAATAATTTTTTGTTTTCTGACACTTGTCATATTTGTATGAAACCTTTTGAAACAGATGATGTGAAAGTAAAAGACCACAATCATATGACTGGTTTGTACCGAGGGGCATCACACCAAAATTGCAATTTAAATTTTGTAACTACACACGTAATTCCTGTTATATTTCACAATCTGTCAGGATATGACAGTCATTTCATTATCCGAGCTTTAAATACCGAAATTCCTGGAAAAATAAATGTTTTACCTTTAAACAAGGGAAAATTTATTTCGTTTACAAAATACATTGATAATACCAACATTAGTTTCCGATTTATAGATTCTTTTCGTTTTATGTCAAATAGTCTTGATACCTTGTCCTCATATTTGAAGGATGAACAAAAGGTAATTATACGTAGTTATTTCCCAAACGATCAAGAGTTTCAACTTGTTTGTCATAAGGGTGTTTTTCCTTATAATTATATGAATTCCTGGGAAAAATTACAAGAAAAATTACCACCCAAAGATTCTTTTTACAACCAACTTTCTAAAGAACACATTTCACATCAAGATTACGCACACGCTTGTCAAGTGTGGAATGTTTTTAAAATTCAAACTTTGGGAGAATATACGGAGTTGTACTTAAAAATAGATATTTTATTACTAGCGGACATTTTTGAAAACTTTCGTTTCACTTGTTTGAAAACATATAATTTGGACTGTTTACATTATTATACCGCTCCTGGATTGGCATACGATTCAATGCTTAAAACCACAGAAGTCAAATTAGAACTTTTGACAGATTTTGATATGATTATGTTTATCGAAAAAGCAATCCGCGGTGGGGTTTCACAGTGTTCTAATAGATATGCTGAAGCTAATAATAAATATTTGGGTGACAAATTTAATCCAAGCAAACCAGTATCTTACTTAATGTACTTCGATGTGAACAACCTTTACGGCACAGCAATGACAAATTCTTTACCGGTTGGTGAATTTTGTTGGATAGAACCTGAAAATATTTATAAGGAAAATATTTTAGATGACACAGATGACAGTGATTTTGGTTATATCATTGAAGCAGATATCTCCTACCCCCCAGATCTTTTTCAAACTCATCGAGATCTACCCCTACTTCCTGAAACGCTTATTCCGCCTGGTCGCACTCGAAAATACCTAAGTTGTTAACAACATTCTTTAAGAAACAAAAATATATAATTCATTGGAAAACTCTAAAACAAAGCATTCAATTAGGTTTAAAAATAGAAAAAATTCATAGATGTTTAAAATTTCGACAATCAACTTTTTTACGAAAATACATACATTTAAATATAGAACTTCGTAAAAAAAGTAAAAATACATTAAACTAGTTAATAAATGGTCAGGACGATTTGGGGCTCGGTACTACATTTCCCAACCAAACTTTCACAGTTGTGAAATTTATGACAATGATATGGTTATTATTGAAATGAAACGTTTGAAAATTAAATTTAACAAAGCTATTTTTGTAGGAATGAGCATATTGGAAATTTCAAAAGTCTACGTCTATGACTTTCATTATAACTATATAAAAAATAAGTTTGGTCCAAATGCAAAACTGTTGTATACTGATACAGACAGCTTAATTTACCAGTTTTTTGTTGACGATATTTATGAACATATTAGAAATGACATAGAAAAATTTGATACGTCAGACTGCGCACCCAATAATATTTATAATATTCCACAGGTTAATGCAAAAGTTTTGGGGCTTATGAAAGATGAGAATGCGGGAGATATCATGACACATTTTGTTGGGTTAAGATCTAAACTGTACTCCTTAAAAATACTTTCAACTGTTAATTATGAAGAAAAAAGAAAAGAACTTGAGGACAAAGGTTTAAATAATGATCAAATTGAGCATTTTCTTGCCAATCTAGGAGTGATTAAAAAAGCAAAAGGAATAACTAAATCGGGTTTAAAATCTATAACTTTCGATGATTATGTCAACTGTCTCACTAACCAAGAAATTCTTAATACCAATCAAAATATCATCCTGTCGAAAAGACATGAAGTTTTCATTATTAATCAGAAAAAGTTGCGTTGACTCCATATGACGATAAAAGAGTTCTTAATTATTTAACTACAGATACATTGCCTTGGGGTTATAACAATTCTTTTTAGGTCGAAAAAGAAGAAATAGGAGGCCCGTGTACGCCAGAGTATAATTTCGAGCTTCAAACTTGGTCGCCTGCAACGCTTTCATATCAGGCGGCCAATTCCATTGCTAGGTCTATTGTAAAATTTGAAGAGATTGATAAATTGAGCTTTCTACCTCATCATTTATTGAATCTTATAAGAACGAATTGGTTAAAAAATGAAATTTGTAACTAAATTTTGTTTAATAAAATCTAATGAAAAATACAAATTATGTTATGATCTGTAAATTGCATCAGAATGTTAAACCACAACAGCAGATACTTACTTTCACAATGTGAATAACAAGTTTTTGTTTAGAACTAATGTATTTCGAAAATGTATGTCTTGTCTAAAGAAACTATACCTCTCAATTGCATCAGCCAATTACATCAGCTTGGTAAGTTGGTTCTATAACCTTTCACATAACTAAATGTTACTATATATACACTCCTAATTACAGATAGTTTTCAAAGTTTTTGTTTGAATATAACAATGATGTATAAACGGGCGTTTGATAGTGATCCATTTGAACAAGTAACTGAGAGAAAAAGAAGAAAAATATCAAAATTTGACGATAACCTTGGAGAGCTGTTAGATATTTTTTATAACGAAGAAAAATATAACGACCTTAACCAAAAGTATCAAGCACAACCTCAATACGAAGAAGATTGGTTGTACATGGAACAATCATATCTAGAAGTACAGGAGGAAACATATTTGTTTAACTCTGTAATTTTTGAATATAATAACAGAGTCCATCAAGAGAACTTGTATTTTCAGTTATATATAACATTTTTTAATGTAAGTTTCCCGAAAATTATTTCTATAAACACCTATAATTATTTTCTTTTTATTTTCAGTTATGAAAGACTTTGTTATCAAAACCGTCACCACCATTACTAAATACCACCACCACCACACCGACAGTCTAATTGAAAGCTATAAAAAGGTTTTCAGGTAAGAAATTGATATTTTATATATCTATACTAGTACTAAAACAACATGAAATTTGTAGTAATTGACATCCAGGGTTATACAACACCAAAATTTCAAGCTAAGGAATTGGCAATCTACGATGGGAAAACGATGAAGCATTGGGTCTTCAAACCGAAAATTAGCCATCACACTTTAGATGCTTCTTAATGCTTCTACTGCTAAGTATTTGCACAACAACCACTTAGGGATACACTACAATTCGGGATTTGAAGACTACGATAACATCTATTAAATTTTATATGAAGAAATTAAAAATGTGGATCGAATCTATGAGAGAGGACAAATCAAGAAGGAATTCATTTTGGAATGTCTATCAGACTACAATTTTTCAGATATTCAACCGGATATTGTCAATCTAGAATATATTTCAAATTGCCCAAAATTAGAAAAAGGTTTAGCTAATTTTTTACAATTTGTAAATGCAGCATTAGCTTTGCATCTCTATTATACTCTTTTCTTGTTAAATTATTACCCTAATAAATTGTTTTTAAAAATTGTCTTTTATTTCTTAAAAATTTTTATTACAAGTAATACAGAGTCTTTATTTACACTGTATATTCAATCATTACAGACACTATATGGGGATAAAAATAAATCCTTAATTCCGTTCATTAAGTCCATTCGCATTGGATGCACATCTACAGGAAGGTGTACTAAAACTTGTTTAATTCTTGTTGTGCCTATAGGAACCTCCAGTCGTAAAATTGTGTCTTCGCCATATCGATGAACACGCTCTTCCCCGAAAATATGTGTTGTACATTGTTGAATGTAGCTGGGATGAGCACAATATAATCCTTTTCGTTCAGATATTAGTGATATAACGAAATAATTATATTTTCCTAGAAAAACACATATTACTTAAATTCAAACAGAAACATTTTAGTATCTTACTATCACACATCTTGTTGGAATCACCAACTAACGCTATGTGTTAATTTTTTAATGCATTTTTGCTTTATATAGGTATATCTGTGATAAAAAAAATAAACAATGTTTCTTTTGAAACTTTATTTTTAATAACTGTTCTAACAAGAATCACAAACGTTGAGGTTTTTCTCCAGGTAAAAATTCCCTTAAATACTTCAAAAATATATTTAACTCTCCATAATAAAAATTGCTGTGAAGTTCTTTTATAGACAATTTTTGATCAAGATAATCAGAACAAATTTTAGAACCATGTTTATATACGTGTAAAACATAATTGTTCCAATTTCTGTCGTCTTCCGATAATTCAGGGTCATCTAAAATGGTCATTACTGTTGAGATTCCATCTTTTAGTCTGTCATCTCGGACATATCTAACTGCAGAATTTAGATTTTTAGGTGTTTGAGATAATTCAAACATTTTAAGTGATTATTAAGCACACAAGCTGTTGTGAAGGTATAATAAAATTATTTTCTGTTTAAATACTGTTTTTGACCAATATATTGTCACGTTTTTCATACGTATGAGTACCTACAAGGTAATGTTGCACAACAGAATAATAATTAGCTCTCGCTCCAAAGAAAATAATAAACGTATTTTTTAAATTCGACCTATCCGCTTTGACGCTCGGCTCGTTATGCTGTAATCAAATTTAACAAAAAAATCTGTGACATCTTACCTACTGAGGACACAGACCAGGCTAGCCGCGAAAAAAAACAAATATTATATCTAGAGTATAAAACGTAAACAGAGAAAAACAATTTTTAATTTTATTCCTTTTCTAGACAAGTGCCTGCAAATATTTAAGACCTTGACATTTACACCAGCACCGCTCACATTCCAAAACCAGAATTAAATATGTAGGTACAGGGTTGAAAACAATGAACCAACATGTACAGGGGTGCTCTAAATGTACTTTTGTGTCCCAGAAACAGCTAATGGTAACTACTTCAGCAAATATTTATTTATGTACCAAGGCCCTGAAGTTCAAGTTTTTATAGTAAATGTGGAATTTAGTTGCCGAGGCCTACAAGACTCATGTCATTGTGGTATATTATTTGCCTCGGCAGTTCAGGCCTCACCAACTAAATTCCACATTTTTTATAAAAAGTTGAACTTCAGTGCTGAGGGATACATTATATATTTTTTTAAAACAGGGAAAAATAATTTTTATTAAACAAAATAATTTAAAGTGCAGGGTTACCCATCCATGAGCCAACGGGGTCTTTGCTCCACCTTCTCGCTCCTACCTTTACCACTGTGCAATTGATCTGCAGACTGGTGTTCTCTAGCCAATCTCTTGCATCTATATCATAGAATATTATGTTTGTTCAAACCACAGACCAGTTCAAACTAACCGAACTGCCCATAATGAAAGATTACCTTTGTTATAGGTAACAATTCTGCAATAAGTTGAAAAGTTAAGTGATATTTTATTGACTAAGTGTGACAGGAGAGGGGCCCGTCTGATATTTGGTTCTTAAATCTCGCCAAGGCCAATTTATAGGAACTCGTACAATAACTTGTCAATTTCGGGGGCTATAGTCCCCTTAGGGGGCATGTTTATAGGAACTCTTTTCATTTTTTTGGATCGAAGAACCCGCTGGTAAATTATAGCCCGCTAATTTCTAATATGCATTTTCATGGCAATTTGCAAAAAAAATTCAAAACGATTTTATTCGAAAACAGTGCACGCTATCGAAGTTCAACAAGAGCACCAGTTTTTCATATAATACCCTGAAATTCCATAATTTCGCAAGAAATGCGGGAAAAAAAAACAAAAATTTGGGTATTTTTTATCCCCATGACTCCCCCCCATTTGGGACGCCTATCATTAATAATGTCAAACTGTCTCTACCTCGGTAAATATCAAATCTCACAGGTACATCACATACCAGAATTTTATCTTAGTTCGTTCTGGGAATATTTAGAAATATCCGTTTGCCAGTGTTCATTTCGGGGGCTGTAGGCTTAGGGGGCATTTTTGAGGACACGTTTATAGGAACTTTCTTCATATTTTTCGGTCACCGAATGCGCTGACAGATCTAGGGTGCCCGGGAAAAGGTGTATAATAGGTCAAAAAGAGGTCATAATGCGTTATGTCGACCAACTGAATAAAAAGATAAATTTCCACATCTGGTAAAAAGCATACAAGTCTGTAGGCATCTGTTGAGACACTATCTATTGATTCTTGATACAAACAGTACAGTATAACTAAAAATTGCCGGTACAAACAGTATAACTAAAAATTTGCATGTACAAACAATATAAGTCATAAAGAGTGTGATGTAGACCATGGGCTTATTGAAAAGCAGAAAAAAATACGAATGTTCATTTCTCATCCACACGACTGTTACCAACTTGTTCGTTCTGTTGGATGAAAGAAAAAATTTGATTTTGCAGACCTTTTCAAAACAAATTTGCAACATGGAAGAAACACAATAACTGTCATACATAATGACATTGAACGTTTTTACTGTAATTAATGATATGAGATTTATCCTAAAAATTTACAACAGGATGGGCAAGATGGTCTTAAGTAGTTTTAACAATATACGTAACAGACAGCACGCACACGTAACAGATTTACTGGTCGTAAAATTAGCATAATGGTGGTTCCCGATAAGGGCTTTTCTAGAAAGGGGGGTTGCAAAATTATACTTATGTATCAGAATTTTACTTTAAAAATCATGTCATTTAAAAATTAATTTTCGTGATTAAAACAGTGCTTCGCAGGCAAAAAAATTTTGGATATATTTTGCGCATTAAAATGACAAAAATTGTGAATGGCAGCGTAAATACCTTATATACTTATATCAGTACAAATTCAATTTTTTATCAATCAAAGACACAAGGTCTATTCTAATAGGCACAGAACCAGATTAAAGAAACTTGCCAGGATTAAAGATCCGCTCGAAGCAGAGCAAATTTTGCCGTCCCCTTCATCCCCTCAATACCTGTGTTTTCCGAACATACTTACTTTTTTGAAAGGCGAAGTGGGAGGTGGGAGGTGGGAAGGGGGATAGGTATAAAAACAAAAATTTATTAAAAAAAATTATAATATTTATTCTAAAAAACATCAAAACTCAAATGCATCGGAACTAATTTCTTTATTTCTTTTTATTTTCGAAAATTTGCAGCCCCTAAAATTGGGCGCTAGAAGTGATCGCTTCTTCCGCTTCATAGCTAGTGTGGCTTTGCACAGAACTCACTTATTACTATTTTTGTCTTTTATTTGTTGACACATGTTCGGAAGCCGTCAATCTGTACATGTCAGACAAAGACGCTAACAGATGACATGGCGATAACGTGTACGCTCTCTAGGCTTTATAGATATTACAGGATACTACATTTTATAACACTTCCGACTCTGCATGGTGTTTTGTCATTTCCGAGCTGTATTTCAATTTGGTCAATTTAAACTTATCTCCCATCATTCACTCACTTAGTCCTAATTTAGAGTCCAAGTGGACAGTGGTGTCTGGTGTCCTATGAGTAATTTTGCATCACACCTTCCATCACACTTATTAGTCACTTGAATTGATACGCATGCTAAAAATATAGGTAATTTTTTACCTTGCGTACCGGTCGCCGATTTTCTTGATTTTTTTCAAATACACGTATTTTGGGCCACAGATCACGAAAATCACAACCAAAATTGGGGCAAACGCTTATTTTCCAAGATATAAGCCGGTTTTCGGTCAATTAGATCACTCAGAACTGAACTGCTGTTGGAACAAACCCTTTGTCAAACCTAAGTTAATATTTTGTGGTTTGAAGTTGGGTATTTATGAGCGAGTATGTTGGTAACAACACTGTATCGCGCGAATCAGAGCAAACTTTCAATTTTAAATTTTAAATATATTTTCCACATAATATTTTGATAACATTATTTTATAATTTTTGAAAAACGGTAATGAATTTAACCCAGTATGGTTTGTGAATTTGATTTTTTTGTTTTCTTTCTTTATTTCTGACACATTCACCCCATAGTGTGGAATTCGAAAGTGATGGACGTGCCATATGAAAAAGGAAGGGGGCCTTCGTCCCTTAGAGCGGCAATCGAAAGCAATGGGCGCTGCTGTATGAGGAAAGAAGGGGGCATATGCAAAAACGATGGGCGCTACCGTATGAACAAAGAAGAGGGCATTCGCCCCTTAGTGCGTGGAAGTCAAAATAAGCGATGGGCGATACCGTATGAAAAAAGAAGGGAGCATATTCGAAAACGATGGGCGCTGTCAAAAGCGATGGGTGCTGCCATATGAAAAAAATTGGCTAATTATAGTAGAGCATATAAAACAACCAGCAGTATCACTCCCCTTGGCGGGAAAATTCTGCGCACCTGTTCGCGCAGTCGCCATGTGGGCATAGATTCTGTCAAATTGATGCAGTGTCGGCGCGATTGGGCAGTTCTTTTTTGGCTGTATGAGAGATATTACAGTGCCGTGGAGTGTGCTTTTTTGTAAATTGTGCTTTGTGCTAGTATCTTTAAATAAAGAATCCCAGGAAGGAGTCAAATCTCTATGTGTATTATAGCTGTGCGGGTTGTGGTCGTGTCACTTCCCTGACCTTCAAAACTAAACTGTTTGAGGATGGATAATAATCCATCGGTAAGTAATTTTGTAATTTAAATTAACTTTTGAGGCCATGTTCAACCAACTCAAAGTTGCGCGCCACTGCACATATGCAAAGCTGTCCCGGTCCAGCGTTAAGTCCAAATTTGCTCCTTCCTGGGGTTCTTTATTCAAAGGCTAATGCTATAATAGTATAAATATATAATAGGTATACAAGTAATAGTGCTCTGATTGTATGCTGTGATAATATTGTCAACCGTTCCAAGTTCTTTATTGTATTGTTTATGGATATCCAGATGAAGAAAGCAGGAACCGTATGTTCTGCGAATTATTGCAGAAATAAACAGTACTCGACAAAGAAAAGTTTTTTTCGGTTTCCAGTTGATCTGACGAGGTACGTAGAAATAGTTAATTAATGTAAACATCTTGAATTGCTGGAATTGGTATTTACTATTTCCCTAGGTAATCATTCACATGCGTGTTTTTATGAAATTTATAAAATATATGTATAGCCTATATAGGTGTACCTACTTTTCCTATTTCGACCTATAGAACAATTCTCTTTACAGGAACCTCTGTACCTACTACAGAATATATTGCCTAACGTCCTATGGCCCCTATGTAATCTTGTGTCTCTACTGGGGTATATACTTTATGGTGCCTCACCAGGTAGATTTGCATATAATGAGCATTTATTACTCTATCTAGGCTATAGAATAGATTATAGTTTGGACAAATCCAAACCAAAATTGGGGCTTCAAACATACTTTTGAGATACTTAGGTATTATTCCCATTTCACTCTTCTACATTTTTATTTCTGCAATGGGTTAGGTACATTTTTTATACAGGGTGTTCTCGTAATATTTTGGTCAGCTACCTTACTATTTTAATAGATCTTCTTAAGAATAAGGGTTAACAAAAATGTTTAATAACATGTTTATTGATTTGATTAGTTATCTATCCCTTTGTTCTCACATTTTCAGGGCAAGAATATGGGCCATTGCTAGTAATAGAGAAGATTTATTAGACCAACTAGATAGTGTTCATAAGGGACATAGACTTTGTAGCGACCATTTTGAAGACCATATGTTTACAAACTATCTTCGAAATCGCTTGAACGACAATGCAGTGCCTACCATGTTTCTGCTGTTAGAATCATGTTCCAGGCAAGAGGACCATACTTATAGTCTCCCAATTATACTAGTTAAAGAAGACATTAAAAAAAGTGTCCCCGTCGCTCCTCCGTCAAAAGTACATATTTTGCAAGATAGTGTACGTACTATTAACTCCTCGATTAACTCCCACAACCATTCAAGATAAAGGTAAGAAAATATTACATTAGATTATTAGATAATATTAAAAAGTATTTTATTTTTAGATAACAGGGAGGTCACAGATTTTGAAACCTCCGCAAAAACATCTGATCCATGTGACATAACAATCAACGATAAATCGCCAGAACAACCGAACCCACTTGAATTACCTTCCTCAACAAGTTCTACACAAACGTCACTGCAGCTGTCTGCCCATACACCAAGAAAGGAAAGGTATCGAAAAATAGTTGAAGACCTCCGTAATGAAAATAAAACCTTGAAGACTAAGCTAGAAAAACTGGAATCTCAGCTAGAACACGTTGAAGAGCATATTTCTTTGGAGCAATTGAAACGCTTGGTTCACAAATTTTGTGACTCTCCAAGTCTCGCTAATTTTATTAATCTTCAAGTGAGTCAACAAGGCATACACCCTAAAGGGCGTCGGTACTCTGCCGAGTTTAAAAGTGAGTGTTTGGCCATGTATTACACAGGACCTAATATGTACAAGAGAGTATTAATGAAAAGGTTACGTTTGCCATCGACTCAAACTTTATATAAGTCGGTTAGAAATATAAGTATCAGTCCAGGATTGGAAAATGAACAATTGTTTCAAATTTTGAAAAAGAAAATTGTACATTTTCGAGAAGAGGACAAGTACTGTATTTTATTATTAGATGAAATGTCCATTAAGGCCAACTTATTTTATAATATTAGAACTGATAGCATTATAGGTTTAGCAAAAAACAAAGATGGTCAAAGCACTTTTAAACCAGCACTTAGTGCTTTAGTTTTGATGGTTAAAGGTATATTTCATTCATGGAAACAGCCGTTGGCATTTTACTTTTCTAAATCTACTAATGATGTTGTATCGATGAAGGAAATAGTAATAGAAGCTATAAAGAAATTAAGTGATATTGGTTTAAAAGTTTGTGTTTTAACATCGGATATGGGGTCAAATAATTTACTTTTATCGGAGTTATTAGGAGTTAATGAAGAACAGCCCTATTTTTTCATTGAAAATATGAAGATCACCTATATATTTGACATTCCTCATATAATCAAAGCCATAAGGAATAATCTTCTAAAATATGACTTCAAATACAAAAAAAATAAAATTTCTTGGCAGCATATAAAACGTTTTTATGAACATGATAAGAGATACCCGATGAGAGGAGCTCCTAAGCTTAGTGATTCACATACGAATCCTAATAGTTTTGAAAAAATGAAGGTGAAATATGCAACACAAGTTTTCAGTGCCACAGTTTCCGCTCAATTAAATTTATATATCAGGTTTAATTTTATCTCTGCAGAAGCCCTAGCAACATCAGAATTTGTGGATAGAATGGATAAATTATTTGATTTATTAAACTCTTCTAAAACCTCTGGTACTAAACAATATAACAGAGCATTCAAAAAGTTGGATTATCAGATGAATTTTTTAAAAGATTGCTTACATTTCTTTGCGGAACTTCAGGTATTTCATAGAGAAAATAATATAACCAGTAAAATAAAATGTTTTAAATATTTACGTCATTCTATAAATGGCGTTATGTCATTATGGTCTACATTACATGCTGCCAATTACGATTATTTATTTACACGAAGAATAAATCAAGATAGCTTAGAAAACTTTTGGAACAATTAGGAGACAAAATGGCAACTGTGTAAATCCTACTTCAATTCAGTTTCAAAGATCGTTTAAAAAACTGATATGCCTTAATTTATTTAACTCTGGCACTGAAAATTGTGAAGCAGACCCCGATCCGATTTTACTAAGGTTATCTGATATTCCCAGAGAACCGCCACAGTCGGCAACCGAAAATTATCATTTAATGGAATATCGGATTGATGTAGATTATCATTCCGAAGATATATTACAAGAAAACTATGCAAGGTATATTTGTGGATATTTAATGAAAAAAACACTAAGTGTACACTCCTGTGATATTTGCATGGCATCTTTGTATTGTTATTTTAAAGCTTATGAAAATAGTAATCTTGATATATTTGGCAACTTGAGTATGCCTCACGATGACTTCGTCAAGGTTGTAACTTTAATAGAAATTACTTTTCAAAGATATTTTGAAGAATATCTTGTCACCGAAAACATTGTAAGTAGATTTTTAATAAAGTCTTAGCAATATCAGTGTATATTCACCCTTGTCTATATTTCCCAATTAAATATGTTCTAAAACTATACATCAGAACACGATTATATTATACACTAAAAAATATCAACAAAAACTTTAAAAATATAAACAAAAACAAACTCATTATATGGCGTCATTAGTGGGAGTGTTTTTTATTTGTACATATTTCCTAAATCCCTCAATATGAGCAGTATTCGATAACAGAAAGACTACCTTATTAATCCTACTCAATATTTCGATATAGTTAGCAACCTCAAAAATGAAGTTTAAGCGGAAAGAATTTTTTAATTTCATATAAAGGTGTGTTTCCTTCTGTGGCTTCTACAAAAAAAAATCCGAACTAATTTCTCCTACTGGTGCTTACCACACACTTTACTAATACCAGAGAGAAAATTCTGACTAATACTACTCTGTATTTCTGAATTGATTTTCCTGAATACACCTATGACTTCTATTCCGCCATAATGGCGGCAAGGTCATTGAATTTGCGGATGATTTCTCAAGAGTAAGTTATACTGCGGGTTGTTTTATATGCTCTGATTATAGTGTAGCAGTTGAAGGCGATGGGCGCTCCCATGTGAAAAAGAAGGAGATTGGATGCTCCCTTCTTCCTTCGTACGCCAGCGCCCATATCGCTTTCGATTTCCACAATAAGGGGCGAATGCCCCCTTATTTTTTCATACGGCAGCGCCCATCGCTTTCTACTGCCACAATAAGGGGCGAATGCCCCCTTCTTTTTTCATACGGCAACGCCCATCGCTTTCGACTGCCACAATTAAGGGGCGAATGCCCCCATCTTTTTTCATACGGCAGCGCCCATCGCTTTCGATTTCCACACTAAGGGGGCGAATGCCCCCTTCTTTTTTCTTACGGCAGCGCCCATCGCTTTCGACTGCCACAAGGGGCGAATGCCCCCTTCTTTTTTCATACGGCAGCGCCCATCGCTTTCGATTTCCACACTAAGGGCCGAATGTCCCCTTCTTTTATCTTACGGCAGCGCCCATCGCTTTCGACTGCCACAAGGGGCGAATGCCCCCTTCTTTTTTCATACGGTAGCGCCCATCGCTTTCGATTTCCACACTAAGGGCTGAATGTCCCCTGCTTTTATCTTACGGCAGCGCCCATCGCTTTCGACTGCCACAAGGGGCGAATGTCCCCTTCTTTTTCATACGGCAGCGCCCATCGCTTTCGACTTCCACACTAAGGGGCGAATACCCCCTTCTTTTTTCATACAGCAGTTCCCATCGCCAAAAAAGAGGGGGTATATCTGTTATCAGAAAAAAAAAAACAAAATTCAAGTTATATATTTTCAAATTACCTCTAATAAGAAACACGTAACAATTATATTAATACCTACCTACTTCTAATTACTAAATGCAATAAACTAAATTACCTAACTATACATAACTCTTTGTAGTTTTGTGAAAATCTTATATTGGATGCTCAGGAGGAACAGATAGGTATATTCGACTTTACTTATTCCCTCCACATATTCTTTCTATATTTTGTATATGAGTTCCTAACATAAAATAAAATGTACAAATGAGTAAAAACATGAAATAAGATTTACCAGAGTCTTGATTGACAAAATTAGTGGAATGGTTCACACTTAAATGTTTGTAAACTCGATGAGAAATAAGTGCCGAGCTTTGCACTTTTGAAAATTCCACATTCAAACTTTCCTTTTTTAGTGGATCTTGTTTTCCGATACCTATACTGGAGCGTCTTCATATTTAATTGAACATTCTTTCCACATTTTTCACACTGTATATTATTTCGGAAAACTTGAAAATTTACCAAATATTGAATGAAGCCGTTAATATTCATTACCAAAGCCATATACTCGGTTAATTCATTATTGTTCTTCAAAAATTAAATATACCACAATAATTTTATCAAAATATGGCGGAAAAATATTTAAAATTGAAAAGTTGGCTGTGATGTGATTCGCGCGCGTCACTGATATCACCAACTTACTCGCTTATAAATACCCAAGAATAGTAGACAGGTAGGATTGCTAGATCCCATTTGGCGTATATTCGCCGACTTATCGATCGGCGGTGACATCACTGTAGTCCTCGGCCGGTTTGTTTACACTTGCCAGAGACAACCAGAGCGATAAAATACGGGTGAAAACCAAGTGAAAACGATCTTTTCTATAGTTTCTGTTGGGCATTTTTATCTATTACGAGCAGTGCAGCGTTTATAAGTTTATATAAGTGTTGGGTGAATTTTAAAACTGCAAAGCAGGAGTTTTTACAGACTTCTTACCTGACTTTCTCTACGTGCTTTGACTTTATTTGAACTTGGAACTGCCAACTGCATTGTTTTTGGCTTACCTATAGGTAATTGAGTAGAAAAGGTAATTGTAAATAAGCAATATTGTTTAATTACTTTTTTTACTATAGTGAAGAGAAAGAGGTTAGAATAGAATCCCAGAATCTGCGAACATGTCCGGTACAAGATGTGCTATGTATGGCTGTAACAACACGAATTATAAACAAAAAGAGAACAAACAATTTTCCTTTCATCGTTTCCCTAAAGCTAAAGACTTCGTCTCCCAAACTATTAGGGAAAATTGGATCGTTCGCTGTAAAAGGAAGGACAAATTCAATGCAGACACGAGTTTTATTTGTTCCGTTCATTTCACAGAAAATGATTATGAAAGAGACTTAAAAATGAGTTATTAGGTAAGTAAAAAAACGTTTCATGAGGATTTTACAAGTTTGTTTATTGTAAGAATTTCTTTGAAAAAAATTCATAAACCTTTTCTTTTAGGTTTACCTCAAAAAGCGTTGTTGAAAAAGACTGCTGTTCCCACTTTAGCTTTGCATAATAAAAAACCACTAACAGAAACCGGTGACGCTAGAAGTAAAAGACTTTTTGCAAGGCAATCAAAACAAGAAGTGGCTAAGCTTTTAGAAGTTACAATGTCATCACATCGCGTTGATGAAAATCTAACATTAACGGAGACAGGGCATTTTTCTAATCCAGTACCATCAGGCGAAGTAGGTACCAGATATAAATCATAGAGACACCGATAAAGAAGAAGAATATAAAGAAATGCTTCAAAAATATGACAATTTATATGAAAAATATTCACACTGAGACTCAGTGCAACCAGTCTCAGTGCAATCGAGGATGAAAGCTTGGAACGAGAAGTTTCGCTGACTCAGGATCCATCCGGAAGAATCTCAGATTCCAATCAAGATTAACACTTTAAACATTTGAAACTTCTACAACTTTTTTACATTTTCTATTTATATTCTATTTAGAGTTAATGAAACGAGAAAAAAGTTCCGAAAGAGGAACGAACGCTTGGCTTTTTAAAAAAGAAGTTAAATAAAGTTATCTACCTTTGGCTGTATCCCTTGATAACTTTTTGATCTAACATAATACCTACGAGCCGTGATATCACTATCACACTAACTAGGTAATTTAATTTAATAAATTGTTTATACAAATTATATTAATAATAAATTATAGTCTTCGAATGCTTCTGTCTTTCAATAAATAGGTACCTACTTATAAATAAAATAAATCAACAAAATTGTGGCGTGAATATACTTTTATGTATATTCTTTTATGACATAATTTCGCTTTAGAATGAGCTATAAAATGCACCTTTCGTGGTAAGAAATTATGTTGGAATAACTACGAAATTATCCAAGCAAAGCCAAGAATACTAGTCCAGAGTCCAGTATTCTTGAAGCAAAACAGCCAAAAACAGAGGATTTCGTTATAAATTTGGCGAAGTTCCCGGTGTTTTTCGGGAATAAAGTTCTATAAAATACAAAAATACTATTCAGTCAGTTTAGTTTTCTTTCACCTACCACATTATTTCTTCCATTTTATACTTTGATATTTGTTACAAAAATACAGGACTCGTACAGATCATATGGTAAGGACTACAATGACGTCACGACCGACGCGTGCGCTGGCTGACAGATTGGGGTGATCTGGCAATCCTACCTGTCTACTATTCGTGATAAATACCAAACTTCAAATCACAAAACATAAACTTAGGTTTCACAGAGGGTTTGTTCCAACAGCAGTTCTGAAACGGTTCTCGGCGACCTAATTGGTCGAAAATTATTCTGGAATTACTTTTTTGTGTGCCGATTTTTTCAGAGTTTCTTTAAAAATTAATAATTTTCTTATGTGCTTTTAATAGATACTTAGTAATTATAATATTAACAAGAAGATTGATCATAAAATTTTATTAAAAATTCATTAAACACTTACCCTTGACTAACGCTGCTTTAAACGCTTATATCTTGGAAAATAAGCGTTTGCCCCAATTTTGGTTCTGATTTTCGTGATCTGCGGCCGAAAATACGTGTATTTGGAAAAAATCAAAAAAATCGGCGACAAGGTAAAAAATTACCAAAATATAATAATTATCATGAAAGGATAGAAAAAGATTTAATCATATGACATTTAATAATAACAATAACTATTTATTATTCTTTAAATACAAATTGTTATGTATTAATAATTGATGGGAAGAGTGGGTATACTTACAATTTATTATTATAGGTCCTTTCTATTTTCTGATCCTAAAACTGAGGGGTTGTCTGGGGTAGGTAGGTAATAATTATTGAAGTAGAATCATAGGAATTTCTCTTATACCCCTTAATAATAATAACAAATGTATACCAGTGTTCCGTGTTCCAAATAATGTTCCATGGGTCATGGGTTCCATCAGAGAACGTTCCATGATATGATATTTTAATTTGAAACAACAGGAAACAGCACAGAAGGAGTTAGGTTAGGGCACAGAATACTTACTATTCTGCTCAGAAAAATAAAAAACGTAGAACTGGCTTTTGTATTGGCCAGTTTGTTCCCATAATAAAAAAAATAATGTTTACAGTTCGGGTGACAGATCTGGTGCTAACAATTACAAGGCAGTGGCATACCTCTTATTTTTTTAAAATAGTTATAAAAATAGGAAAAAATATATTTGCCTTTATATCTCAATTCTTTTGTATAAAAATTGGTATAACCACAGGTACAACTAGTACGCGTCAATTCTAAAATTCAAACTTATCAATGTTATTGACAGTTACTAGTTGGGGATTGTTCGGCGAACACAATATTAAAAAATAAAAACTTTTTAAAAACAAGCTTTTATTTAAGCCATGAACTAAAACGGATACAATAAATTTAGCGTTGGGTGAAGATTTAAACCTTCCGTCAACGAGTTTAGGTTTTCGTTAAGATAATTCAATGCCACACTGCGGCAAGCTTTTTGAAATCAAAAAGCTCGTCGCGCGAAATGTTTATAAAAGTAGGTACCAATTAATTTTATTTGACAGTGATTGGTTGATAAGCAAGTACATGCCAAAGAATATATTTTCTGTAAAGTTTGCGCGACAAGCTTTTTGATTTAAAAAAGGTTGTCGCAGTTTGGCATTGAATTATCTTAACGAAAACCTAAACTTATTTTATCCGTTTTAATAAATGGCTTACTTAAATAAAAGCTTGTTTTTAAAAAGGTTTTTTATTATTTATTTTATTTTGTGCTTTTTTAGTACCTATTTGATTCCCATCTCAGAAGGGTGGTAAAGAAATTTAGTCCGCCATCTTGGGGCATCGAGCATCCGCCCTATTGGATTTAGTATGACGTCAGTCACCTTATCGTTTCCTACTTTTCAAATCCTTTCATTTGATACCCATGTCGAGGATGTTGTAAAGAATTAGGCAATCCGCCGTCTTGGGGAGGCCGCCATATTAGATTTATTATGACGTCATTCGCACCTTACTGTTTTCTACCCGTCGAGCCCTTTCGTTTTATACCCATGTTGAGAATTATTATCCCTCTGGTGGTAAAGGTATCTTTTACTGTGCCCCGAACTAGGTACGCCTATGTACTTACGCATGGTATGTAACCTCCTTTGGCGAGTTGCTTGATTTGCAAACAATACACTTTTTTGCCCATAACGTATAACTTAATTGTCTATATAAGCATTTTAAACCGACGAATACTTAACAAACACTTAAAAACAGCGAAAAATTGCTTCTAAAAGACACAGCACCAGTTATGTCAAACAGAAGGTGAGGCACACTCTTGACCGATTTGCGCGTTTGTCAGATTGTGCGATTGGTATTGGTAATTATAGGTATATTATTGTTTTCTCAGTTGTATCATAGATTAAAGTACTACACGTAGTATAGAAATACTGCCTAATAACTGTCTAGATAATTATAAATACTAGATTCACCTATTAGTCAGGCAGACCTTATCTCATCAATACATAAATATCATCATATTATCTACCATTATTTTCTTCAAAGCAAACGTATTTGCAACTGACTGGGTATGTCCTTAATCCCTACTTACAACGGAAACCACTGTTGAAAAACTATTATTTGCAATTTGATCTTGAAGATTATTTTAATTTACTAGAGAAATAAGTTTTTCATTATGCTGTTAAACTTTAAATAGTAAATGAATAATAGAGTATAAAAAGTGCTACCGCTTACAAACATTTCCCTCTACAGATGCCATTTCTATGTTTTTTATTTTTCTGAGCTATTCTGTGGTTAGGGGTTAATATCACAAAACAATAATAAAACTAATAAAACCAGAGCATATAAAACAAGAAGGAGCAATATTCTCCTTTGCCGGAAAATTCCGTGCACTTGTACGCGCAGCCGCCATTCGGGAATAGATTCTGTCAAATAGACGCAGCGTCCGAGCAAAAGCGGTATCTCCAGTGATGTAACATACATTTTTTGGTATCTAGATACAGATACTGTCTGGCAGATGTATCTAGATACAGATACCGATACATTTTTCCAAAGTATCTGGGTACAGATACAGATACGTTAAAAAAGTATCTAGATACTTCCAGATACTTTCAGATACTGTAAGTTGATTAAGAAAATTTCAGATCTCATAAGGCAATCAATATACTTACCTACTTAAATATTTATGAAACAAGTGTGTGTAGGTAAAGTAGAACTATTTAGACGAATGTGAAGTTTAGATTGTCACTAATCAAAACAAGTGGATTAGTAGTTGACGTTTACTTTGTACGTCACTCCAAAGTGAGCAGTGAGTAGGTACTTTATGTACGGTATTTAAAAAAAACACTAAATCACACCCCATTTTATTATTTGTATTGTTTATTTTTTTAAATTAAATATAGGCACATGGCACGCCTTGGATCTTGGCTAAAAAATGTATCTTGTATCTAAGTATCTAGATACTTTCAAAAGGATCTAGATAATAAAGCAGATCCTGATTTTTGTAAGTATCTAGATATGTACCTAGGTACATAAAAAGTATCTAGATACATGTATCTCGATACATTACATCACTATATAGGTATCTCAGTATACCATTCTTGGCGTCCGAGCGACACCATCGCAATAATAAAGGCCTGCCAGCTGGCGACGCGAAACGTCACTACGTCATAACAGGGAGGTAGCTTTTGGTAGTTGTTTACGTTTACTTGTCTGGCGATTTTCCTGTTTTAAAGAACGTTTGTTGTGTTTATTGGGTGTTTGGCTGTGTTTTTTAGTAATATAAGACATGGAGTTTTATTAATAAGGTGTTAAAACAGCAGTGATTCAGAATAAAATTATTAAAATTCAATTTTAGTTTATAGGTTTCCGGTTGGATCTATAGTTTCGGACTTATTTAAATCATGCCGTGGTCGTGTTCCGTTCCTAACTGCAAGGGAAACTACAAAGGCGGTCCTAAAGTGTCCGCTTTTTCCCACCTAAAGACCCTACTTTAACGGAAAAGTGGGTTTAGGCCATCAAAAGAGATTTTGTTCCTACAGTTTGTTCAGCGAATCTTCGGCCCTACGTCACAACTCCCGTCCTTGTCTGACTCGTGGATATACGACCGATATCCATCGTATATTCATAAGTAAGACAAGGACGGGAGTTGTAGGGCCGAAGATTCGCTGAACAAACTGTACACAGTCTTCCAGGACAAAAGTGGTTTTGGTTTGGACTGTTGGAGAGTGTTTTACCTAGCAATTTTACGTGATTAAACGTAACCACCTTGAAATCAGGAAGTTTTATGGTTTTATTTATTTGAATTTAGTTGTACACGCAAATAAGAAATAATTGGCATTTACGAAAATTTTACCTTGAAAATTAACGCGACTTTTACTCTCGTAGATTATTATCCGTGTTGTAAAACCATGAGCTATATATGTAAACAATCATTTTAACGTATTTTATACCAAATTTACCAAGTTGGCATCTTGAAATTTGAATTTGGCGCCTTAGGCCCACCTCCCTTGGATGACTCATCGCTTTCAGCTGTCTTGTCAATGGCGACGGCTGTATTCTAGGTAATCATAGAGATCATATGATCTCTGTGGAGGTAATGCAGTGGCGTAGAGTGTGAGTTTTGTGCAGTGTAGAATATCTAACGTTCTAACATCGAACTGACAAACGAATAGAAGTCGCGTCATCAATACAAGCAGTGCACTGGGCGACAGCCAAAGCCATAACGAGCACAAGGCAAGTAAGACAAAGACAGACCAAGCTGTACCACGTGACTAGTGGCAAAAGCTTGAGAATTTACACGGGAAAGAGGCCTTTTGAGCTTGATTTTATCAATTTTTAATTGGAAAAAAGTGAAATTATGACATTTTGTTTATTTAATATGATATTATAAACTAATCTAAAGGTTTTCTGAGGTATAATCAATAAAACTTCTAGAATATAATTGTAATATTTATTAACACCTAGTTTAAATCTACACGAATTTAATGTATTTAAATGGGAAAAAGGCTTTTTGAGCTTGATTTTATCAATTTTTAATTGGAAAAAAGTGAAATTATGACATTTTGTTTATTTACTATGATATTATAAACTAATCTAAAAGTTTTCTGAGCAGCAGTTATGAGAAGTATAGGTATGAGAGATGAGAGTAAAAAAGTGTCAACAGTCAACACACAAGGCAAAAAAACTCACTGTGTTACCTTTTTCTGCACAATAAATTCAATTTCTCTAAAAAAGTTTCAACATAATTTCAAAATTCAAAATAAAAAATGCAATTCTGACACAAAGGGATTAAAACACAAATATTTGACTTTTTGGCCAGTCCAAACTTACTGCGGTGCTTAGGAGAATGCCTCTTTCTTGGTTTTGTTCATTAGGGATTTCTATAGCAACTGGGTGATAGCCTGCGGCTGGCTAACCGCAGGGGCGGCCGCCTGCCCTCTTCTCTCAGGCAGGGGTTCCCCTGGCAACTGCTTCGTAGACGGCTTACTACTGAGTAGCTCCTGGTCTTAAGCTCTTTTAGATTAAAACGCAGCGCTCGGCTCATCTAGGAAATCTGGTTTTGGTCGATTTTCGCTGGTATTTGCGGCGCAGGTGGCCTGAGCTACGTCACAGAATATCTGCTTCGCTGCGTTTAATCTTGGTAGATCTCGGCGATTTTTGATGCGCGTTTCTTAAGCAGTTTCTCTGGAATGTGGGGCCTCACGGGGATTTCTGTAGGAATATCGTGAAATTAAATATTCTGTCTGCAAAAATCCATCTTTCTTTGTTAATATCTTTGGTGTAGTGCCCAGGCAAGCGCCTATGAGCCAGAATATTTAATTTCTCAATATTCCTACAGTATCCTAGATGAAGCCCCACATTCCAGAGAAGCGGTCCAAGAAACGCGCATCAAAAACCGCCGAGATCTACCAAGGTTAAACGCGAGGCCGAGATTCTGTGACGTAGCTCAGGCCACCTGCGCCGCAAATCGCAAATACCAGCGAAAACCGACTAAAACCAGATTTCCTAGTTGAGGCTCCCCTCTGAGAAATAATATAAAAGGGCTCGAGACCGGGAGCTTCAGCAGTAGTAAGCCGACTACCAAGCAGTTGCCAGGGGAACCCCTACCCGAGAGAAGAGGGCAGGAGGCCGCCCCTGCGGCTAGCCAGCCGCATGCTATCACCCAGTTGCTGTAGAAATCCCTAATGAACAAAACCAAGAAAGAAGCATTCTCCTAAGCACCGCAGTAAGTTTGGACTGGCCAAAAAGTCAAATATTTGTGTTTTAATTCCTTTATGTGTCTGAATTGCCTTTTTTTGAATTTTGAAATTATGTTCAAAAACTTTTAGAGAAATTGAATTTTTTGTGCATTTTAACTAATTAGAAATAATTTCATAACGTTTATAAACCATGAATGATTTTTGGAATTTATTTTGAACCATACTATTCCACTGTAGATGTCAGAGTTTTATTTTATCAAACTAAAATAATTTTGTAATTTTATTGGGGAATTTGAAAGGGTTTTGGGAAACTATTTAGAGTCAAATTATTTTGCCGTTGAAATCAGAATTTTGTTTTTAATTGAACCATTTTATGTCAGAAATTTCGAGTATGAATTACATTCTTATACAAACTTGTACTGGGTAATTAAGCAATGTTATACAGAGTCATCAATTAATTTTAATTCTATTTGGGAATCTTTTGCAGTTTTTGTACTTTTAATCTGAAGGTTTGTCATTTTATTCCATAGTTTATGTATTTGTGCCATTTCGACACATTGTCTTGTGTCCTATTTTAAATTCAATTGTTAAACAGTAGTGTACCTTTTGAACCGTTTGGATTTTGTTACTTAGGAAAGGGTCATATTTCGGATATTTTGAATGTAGCGTTGTGCGAAAGCATAGATTTTTAAATTATTCATCAATAATTGTTGCACAGGTTTTTAAACTTCCTCTTAAACTGTATTTTGTTAATTCAATGTACTGTTTCGTATTTAATTTTAATACACATATTAAACTATCCCTGTGTTTTCGTTATCTACCCTTAAGGCCCACACTCAAAGTAAATAACTTGTGGCTCGCCCCTTACAATACCGCGCGCCAACTACCACCATAAAAGGGGTGAGGTTTCCACATTGGCTTGACATTGTGGGTTAGAATTTCCATGTTCGATACTTGCATTAAATCGCTATATTTATGTCGAATTTTGTGGGTAGAAGAACCAATAGGAAGTTCACACACCAACAATAGTGAATGATTACCGTCCACCTTCTCTAACCCCTTCTAGTAGTTCTAGAAGACGCCGAAGTCTCCTACATCTCACCACTACTTGCTGAAAATGTTAAAAATTTCCAAACTTCAAAAAATTTTCTACTTCCGATATTCAAAAATTATTAATCTAAGAAAAGAGTAATATAAAAAAATAAAGAAAATTTGATACTCAAATTTTTTTATAATACCTAATTTTTACCTAATTCACACAAAAGTATTTTGAACAAAGTAAATTTTGGCGCCATTTTTTCAATGACAGTCTAAAGGTCATATAAATTTGTATTTAAGATGATTTAAATTTTAAACTGGGGCTATGACCCTTTATTGAAGGTTTATGTTAGGACAAAAAGCCATGCACTGCCAAGGTCAACTAGATCCAGAGACGGTAATGAAACTTCAACCGAGACAAGACCTGTAAAGTAAGAAGGTCCTATTATATCGTGGAGATTGATGTCGACGTCACAGGAATTCTCTCGGATATGTGGCTGGCTTGCTTACCGACAATTATTGTAGTATTCCTATGACGTCATTCAGATTGCTCTCTCAACACGGTGCAAACTTCGTACTTTACAGATCTTAGAACCGAGGTGTATATAACGTTCACAATAAAATATTGTATTCGAAGTTAGAATAAGTACCTAGGTATAATGTGCTAAGCAATTAATATGCTTATAGAGATTTATTAACTAAAAGTGAATTTACATAAATTTATCAGTATCAGCAATCTTTTTATAGGAAAATGTATAAAGTACCCTATAATACCTACACCACCTATCATACACATGCAGTCATATATTTGCAACTAAAGCTTTAAAGCCGGTGAGAAAATAGTTGTTATTCTTGTCTTGTCCAACCTCTGGAAGTAAATAACCTGCGTGCCAATTTTTTGATAATAATGTAAACATAATTGTGATTTTTTTTAAATAAGACTAAAACAACTTTTGCCTTTAATAATAATTGTTTCATCGCCTGGTGCGTGAAATGATAGCAGCACAATTAAGTAAACAATTTTTTAGTGACTATTATTAAACCAATCATTAGTCATGCCTTCGTAAAGTGACTGAACAGTGTAGGTACGATTAATATCGGGCTGTGTAGATGAAAACCTTCGTTATTTTTTTAATATAAGTAGACTTGGAAGTTGAAGCTTATGGGGGGGAACTGATCATCAACAACCAAGTAGTCAAAGCAATCCGAGCTTGAATTCTACATTTGCTCTCTATTGTCTGTCGAACCAGAACCCGATTTTTGGTACTTTCACCGTACGGAAAAGCCCTCTGGGATTGGGGAGCCTCTTTTGTTGCGCCCCTCCGAATCGGGGACCCTACGGGCCATTTTGCATGCCTCCACTATGAATAGAAAATAGGTATACAGGATGATTTTGAAAGCGTAAGAAACAAAAATGTTGCAATTTTGGAGAGCTGAGTGGTGCTGCAAAAGAAATCGGCATCCATGGCCAACTTGTCGCGCAATATTAAAAAACCTCAAATTGAGCAAATCTATTAATAGACGTGAAATGTTTATTTTAAGAGACAGAGGAAAACTTTTATATTGAAAAATGATGGCACTGAGAAGCTTTATCCATCCACGTAGTCAGATAGCTTCAGCAAATTACACAGGGTCTTCGGCTCTCTTGAGACCATGAAAATTTTTGTCGATTCTAAGTTTTCTTAGTACAGTGCGAAAAGTTGGGCATGGAGGCCCATTCCTTTTTTAAAGACGCCTCGCTGACCAAAATTTACATATTTTGTTCACTTACGTATTTTCTGTAAAATAAGCGAGAAAATCGCTTAATAATAAATAAACAAAAACATTTTCATAGCCTCAAGAGAGCCGAAGACCCTGTGCAACTTGCTGAAACTATCTGACTACGTGAATGGATAAAGCTTCTGAGTGCCATCAATTTTCAATATAAAAGTTTTGCTCAATTTGAGGTTTTTTTAATATTGCGCGACAAGTTGGCCATGGATGCCGATTTCTTTTGCAGCACCATTTAGCTGTCCAAAAGTGCAACATTTTTGTCACTTGCGCTTTTTTTGTAGGGCGTAAAATAAGCGAGAAAATGGCGGTGGTAGACCTAAAAAAATCATCCTGTATATTTATATCCAGAGTGGCTTTCGGGTATTACACTTAGAGCACTCCAGAGCTACTCAGGAGTACTCCACTTCCATTTCATTCTTTCGGGTATGCTTGAGCTTGATGCTCCAGAGTTGCTCTTTTTTCCTCCCCCCTGCCCCCTCGAGCACCAGCCGTTTATTAGGTACGTGACGCTCCGAGTTGCGCAGTACAATCATTGATTGTCAGTTTGATGTTTTATGGACCTTCGCTTGATTCTCTTGCGGAGTCTATGCTGCTAATTAACGAAAAATATAACTTACCATAACTTCCCTATCAACCATTTTTCCATTTCTATTTGCAAATTATAGCATTTGCATCGTAAATTTAAGGTTAGTTCATAGACATAAAACAAAAATAATAACTGGATGCTATATAGCGTTCGGGTATGAACGGCACACAAGCAAAACGGAGTCACAGAGAGCTTGACACATCATACCCGAAAGCGCCTCCAGGTTTCCAACATCAAAATTTTACATTTCTTTCCCTACTTTCACAAAATAAGTCGTTTTTAATAATTCACATTAGTTCTGATCCAAGGCACAATGTTTTTCTCCTGATTTCCTGCACAAGATGCTCCTTTTGCACTTTCCATTCATTAGATTGTGCCCTTATCTTTAATTTAATCTGTGGGTTGTGCGTTGTGCCAAACACAAAATATATGCACAGAAAGATTTTTAGTACCGGTAATAATTATAAATAATAAAGAATAAAGGATGTTTTATCTTTTACCTGACATGCCAATAAAACACCCTTTATTATTTACAAAATATATAGGTTAGTGTGACACAGATGATCGAGTAATAAACAGATCGTAGAAAAACAAAGGATGAATCTAGTCATCTAAACGGCAAAACTGCAAAGTTAGGTCTGATGAAATCAAACCTTATTTCATTTATAAACTTGGCAACGTCGCTTCGACAACTGACATTTGAGGGAGGGACTTGGGCGGGAAGGGAGACGGGGGGGGGGCAGAACTAGCCACGTGCAGCGTTGCCAAACTAAAAGTCGGCCTCGCGAGACTTTGGTTTTATGGAAAGTCCGACTCCTGGGATTTAAGTGTCGGCGACGATATCGTATGGCGAATGCGGTGTTGCAAAGGTGGGCCTGTCGAAAATGCGGTCTGGCGAGAATTTGAAGAGCGGGGATTTAGAACTCGCGGTGGGTAGGTGTGGCGTAGCGCACTCTTCTGAACCACTTTTAGGGAATCAGAATGCAAAAAACTAATTCTAGAATTATTTTCAACCAATTAGATCACTGAGAAACAAGGTTATTTCTACTATCCTTGACTGATAACCACGTGTTCGCACAGCCGCCATTTGGAAATAGACTCTGTCAAATAGACGCAGCGTCGGAGCGATTGGGCAGTTCGTTACTGGCTGTATTCTGGATAATGCAGTGGCGTAGAGTGTGCGTTTTTGTGCAGTGTATAATATGTACCGTTGTAAGTTCTTAATTAGAAACGCAAAATGCTCGAGCATTTATATTTCGAGCATTTTCAGCAAGAACGAACGAGCACGAACGAGAATAAACGAAAATAAACGACATAGATAGGTGTTTCATTGTAGCAAAATGCTCCTTTCAGAGGTTAAGAAAAAAGCAATTAAATGTTTTTTTTTGAAAATTCTCATTTTTCTAAAATTCTCATTTTTCTGAAAATTCTCTAACACGTTCCTAAAATGCTCAAGAATATTCACAAACTGCTCAAAATGCTGAAAATGCTCAAAGATGTGATGATGGCGGGATCTGCAAGCTTGCCCTTTTACCTCAGTTCGCAGTGCGCTTGTGTCTCCGTCGTGCCTTTGCCAATACGGAAGAACGGGTCTTACAAAAAAATGGTCCAAGCTACAACATCTTTATTAAGTAGGTACACACATATGCTGACACAAAAACACACAACACATATTGATCTATGAAGTTAACGGATCACCAAACTCAACATACACTGAACTGTCAGGAATAGTCTCTCTTTCGACCATGACGTCTATGACCTCATTATTGCAACTGCTGTCAAGTTCGACGATCGTAGCACTCGTAGTCGTAGCGCCTTGCATCATTCACAACAACTCACAACAGAATGCAAAGGGTGCCGCGTAGATTTCGAAAATTGCGATATTGCCAAATTGTTCAAATGTCGTCACAACTTATTCCTTTTGTGCTTGAAATTTCGAGCATTTTGAGCATTTTCAAGGGAACGTTCCTTTTCGTGCTCTTTCGTGCTGAATACGTGCGCGCACATGGGTAGGGAACGTTCGCGAACGTTCTCCGAGCACGAACTAAAGCCGCGCGTACAGACCGAGTTCGAGAACCGTTCTAGACCAGTTCGCGACAGCTTCGCAAACTTGGTGTAGACGCGGGTTCGCGAGCAGTTCGAGAACTCTTTAAAGTTCGCCAACAGCTCGCGGAAAGTTCGCTCGATAGGCGGTAAATTATTGAGATCAAAGGAATTGTTCGCGAGCACATATTGGCGGTGTATCATTTTATAAATTAACATTCCAAGAGTGGCGGTTCAATTGAATATTTTTTGTGTGAAATAGAGTGGACTGACGAGAAAATAATCGAATTGATCGGCCAAAATTAATTGCATCCGAACTTGTGGAATCCAAAAAATTCCAATTACTTATAAAAAACGAAATGCTAAAAAATATCTCCTCACAGGCTTTTCAAAACAAAACACCACAAAAAGGCAGAGCATCTTCTTCATCGTCTGTATTCATTATTTCCAAAATTATTTTTGCAACTCGATAGCGAACCAATGCCGAACTCCAAAAAATGACAATACGAAACAAGCAATAAAATTTTGGTCTGGACACCTTGTTCGCAAACTGCTCCCGAACAGTTCGGTAGCAATTCGCGAGCAGTTCTCGAGCATCAATTTTGGTTTGTACGCGGCTGAACGTTCCCTCCTTCGCATCTCTATTCTTAATATATTGTTATGTTATCCTGGCGAAGAATGTAAACAAACAGAAACTGATTACCTATGTCCCTGGTATAGTACTATAGGTATAAACAAATTTAACGTCTTTGTACAAAACATCTGTAAAAAGTTGTTTGAAATATTTTTTAGACTACCTATTACTAACTTAACAAGATTATAACGATATTTTGAAAGAGACAGCGCGCAATATTTCGCTGTTATTAGTAAAAACCTCAACAATGAAGTCAAAGCAGAAATAATAAGGCTTTTTTCGTTGCTTCAACAAATATTTTTATTTATTCTCACCTCTTATTCTAACTAATTTTCCTAATTTAACAAAATGACCTACTGCTTGACAAATTTTACATACCGAACTAATAATAATAATTCTCACCCTCAGAATACTCCAAACTAAGAGTACCCCAGAAGCAACCATATGCTTGGGCGGGGGAGGGGGCAATTACTATTATTTTGTCTTCGTTGCCATTGCTAGGGACGACTTTTTTCCCGATAGAACTAGGATAGCATTCACTCAAGTACTACGGAAAACCCGGACTACAAAATGTCCTGGTACTCCTCTGTATTTCTGAATTGATTTTCCTGAATACATCTCGGATTTCTATTCCCCCGATATGGCGTCAAGGTCATTGAATATGCGGATGTATACTCAAGAGTAAGTTAGACTGCTTGTTGTTTTATATGTTTTGAACCTAGAACGGTAGACGCATAAGATTGCTCGATCTCAATAGCGCAATGTTCGCCAGTCGGCAGACGGGGTGTGACCTCAGCGCTTGACCAACGGTTATTTGTATATCGTGCGCAATCGTGTAGTGCAGGTTTTGGCGTGTGTTTTGTGTACCTATTTCATTTAATCTGTTTTTAGTTTTTAAACTATTATTTGAATCTACTAAATTAGTACATCTTACAATCTTACTTAGTATTAAAAGCGTAAGAACTAATATATTTTGTCAAATTATCTCTCTAATATCGAATGTTTTGTGCCATTATAGGTTAGAAACGGGTTAGAAGTTAGATTAGAGATCTCCTCGTCATTGCCTTCGATTGTTTTGCAGGTACTGTTTATTAATAGGTACTTATATTTTATGGTCATTCTTATAGAAAATGAGCCGGTATTGTGAAAATTTTGTCTATTAAAATTTTTAAGCAAATTTTTTGGTGCCTCGTCTTACGGCACGGGATAGTGCCACATTTTACTTGAGCTCTGCGCGGACAAACATTATGTTATCCTGTCCTATTTTTGTAATGTGCTAATAATTTCAACAATTAAACAATTAATGTAACGCGGTTGCAATCTATTCAATGATTCTCTTTCTCTGATAATGAATAACTTTGAGTATTAATTTATGATTTTCACGTCAAGTAATTTGGGAGTTATAAATACATGATATTTTTTTCTAATGTTCACTTTCTGTTTGTATTATAAACATTTTGTATATATTTCCTGTAAATAGGGGGTACACCTGTTGAAAATAAAGTCTATTATTATTATTTAAGAAGGATAACACCAATGGGGTTACATATTATAAAAAGTTTTTGTTAATTAATTACAATAATTATAAGGATGAATTATAGAAACAAGGGCAAATTAAATCAAGAAAGAAAAGAAATCCTGCCGGAAAAGAAGAAAATGCATATAACGAGGAAAATGCAAAAAATGAAGAAGTTAAATAAAACCATAAGTTGGGGATAAATGTAGGCATCTATGACAGCCGCATAAGGCCACCTTTACTTAATACATCAATGTTTGTCTTGTTTTGCATATTTTTTACTTTTTCTTTTACTGAGTATGTATAATCAGTTAGAGTACAACAAAACCAAATGTCAAGTCCTATAAGCGTCTTTTATTGAAAAGTTTGTGAAACATAATTTTCATGATATTTATAAACAGTGCAATAAATTAAAACTAAAATTTAGGATACTTTATTACTTTATATTAATTTATTTATAAATAATATCGCAAAAGATTAGTATCATACTTAACGTCTTTCAAACATCTAAAATACTTTTTAAAATAATATTAATACTTTTAGAAATTTTCTTCAGTATCCAATTATTCCGTACTTATATTGGCACTTTTATAAATTAATCCCTCAGTCTTAATACATTCTAAGTAAAAAAGTTCTCTGTCCTCTTAGTAGTATCAAAAAACCAAAGGATTGGCAAAGTTACTTAAACAACACGGAACATCAGCAGGTAGAGGTCTAGCGTAGGGCTGTCAACGAAAACCGCGGTCACAATTTAGACAAAACCGGTTTTGACCGACAACCAATTATCCGAATAACCGGTTGACCGGTTATAACCGGTTGTCCGGATAACCGCTTGACCGGTCATAGCCGGTTATCCTTATAACCGGTTGACCGGTTATAACCAGTTATCTATTAACCGGCCAAAATGTAACCGAGTCAGTCAAAAACCGTAAAACTTATTTGGTTACTTGCAGAGCTAGATAATAAATATAAATACAACACATGTACTTAAATACCCAGCCAAATCGAATAAATCTGTTGAGTAAAAAAAGGCCGGGCTAAAAATTTCGACCAATTATAGATACAATTTTAAAATTATTGAAAACACAAAAGTAGGCAGCATGCTTTGAGCCGTGCATTGTGCATTCGCATTGCTCTCGTCAAAAAGTCAAAATATCACAATTTTTTTTAATAAAATAATACTTCAATTCATCTTCACACACTAGCTGGTTAACTGGTTATTTACACTGACCAAAACCGCGGTCACAAATTAGACAAAACCGGTTTTGACCGATTAACCGGTTATAAGCCAGACAACCGGTTATCCGTATAAACGGTTATCTGTATAACCGGATGACCGGTTTGACCGGTTATCCGGTTTTTACGGTTAACCAGTTTTTCGATAACCGGTTAATGTGCTTGGTTTGACCCTTAGACAAGGAAGGGGAGATAGGACGCATAATACGGCCAAATTGAGTGTGCCCAGTTAGGCACCACCAGTGGCGTATCGCGTGGGACTGGTAAAGAATGAAAAATGCCTATACCTAAAGTAGTACTGTTGGTTTGTAAAGGGACTAAATTTCGACAAAGCAACAAAATTTTAGTTTGAGGCGGTATACAAATAATACAATGTCTTTATTCCTTGAAGCTATTTTTTTAACTATAAATATTTATCTATGAAAGGTTATTCCTGATAGTTTCTGTTCACCTCGACTTTTGCAACCAAAAGCTGAACAAAACACCATTATGATGCCACAAAAATAACAATGTACTCAGTCCGTATGAGCACAAAATCGCAAAAACTAAACCTGCTGTCACACACGACGTGTTTGGCACCAAATTATGGCGTCGCATTTATGGGCGTCATTTGAAAAAAAAAAGTATGGGCCAACCGGCCCAAATTTTCAAACAAAATTTTAATTTTTGACAAAATAGTTTGTAAGTACATTGTCTTCAAATATTCAATATCCATCAGTTTTACTTTTTCGTCTATCCAGGATAAATACTTAAAAAACTGATGGGGAGAAATTTTTAAAATTTATTGCCATTTTTTTGTTATTTTGATTTACTAAAGTAAGAGATAATGTAGCATAACTATCAAAAATCCGACTTAATTTCATGGCTAACAGCGATCTCCTAAATGATTTTTTGTAAATTTAGGTCCGCATAACTTGCTAAAGGGAAACGCAAATATCAACATGTTATACAGGGTTAACTATGACTTAGTACAAAAAATTTTACCACGTGCGCAGGATGGCTTAAGAAAACATAGAAAAATATTTTTAGATTTTTTTTACGATCTTTAAAAAAACGGGTAAAGACCCCTATTTTCCCTGTAAATCCCCGCCTTTAATGACGTCATCCAATTTGGCTTCTGAAGGTACTGACAGCTGAAGTGATTTTCCGCGGTGTTGCCGTTGATTTAGGAACGGTGAAAATACCTTTTTACTCAAACAAATTTAAAAAATACATAAATAACAATCGATTTGAATCTGTACAGATGCAGCGCTATTAGATTCCCCTTACCTTAGCTCGTATCCGGACCGGTTCCTAGTCTCGCGGAAAGCTGAGTACCGCGACACCACAAGCCGTCTCCCTTAATACCCCCGGAGCTCCTCTGATGAATTCTTGTCCACCATCTAACCTCTTCTGAAGCATCGATAAAGGATTTATTGTTCTGAAGCCTCGGCGGTATGAATTAAGCGACGTATCGGCCCGGTCGAGTCTATGAAACGTTTTTTCGACTGCTCCGCGTCATTTCACAACTTACTAGCTAGGCAACTAACTGTACATACAAGGTTTGTTCCAACAGGGCCAATAACCGTGCTCAAGCACGTTCAGCGCATGCGCACTACCCCACTGGCTGTTCCAACTGAATTATGTACCTACCGACACGGGACGATACACGCACTGTTCCAGCCGATTTATGGATCACTTGTGTATCGTCCTTGTACGATAAAAACGGTGCCTGGTCTAAAGCAATAACCGCGTGTACTGACATGCGCAGTGTATGGTCGTGTGACAGAGATAAACATTAACCTCATATTTTTGTTTTTACGTAGATAGTTTTAAATCGATGGCTGGGATCGTGTTTTTTATTTCTTGTTGGGTAGGGCGGGGAATCGTTGAACAATTTTTTAGAGTGAAGAGTGAGGTTAGCCCACCGAACATTCGGTTAGCCACATATTAAACACGCAGGTTAGGTGCGGTCACAAATATGATTTGGTCGATTTGATTCACAATCCGTTCCATCTGAAATTTTCTTTGGGATCATTTGTTCCAACTCGAATTTACGTACCGTCACAGAACTGTACATGAACTAGATGATAACCCTTAAAGAACGCATGCGCTAGTTTTGCACCGTTCATGTGCGATCCCAAAGAAAATTTCAGATGGAACGGATTGTGAATCAAATCGACCAAATCACGTTTTGTGACCGCACCTAACCTGCGTGTTTAATATGTGGCTAACCGAATGTTCGGTGGGCTAACCTCACTCTTTACTCTAAAAAATTATTGTTCAACGATTCCCCGCCCTACCCAACAAGCCAAAAACCAACAAGAAATAAAAAACACGATCCCAGCCATCGATTTAAAACCATCTACGTAAAAACAAAAATATGAGGTTATTGTTTATCTCTGTCACATGACTATACACTGCGCATGTCAGTACACGCGGTTATTGCTTTAGACCAGGGACCGTTTTTATCGTACAAGGACGATACACAAATGATCCATAAATCGGCTGGAACAGTGCGTGTATCGTCCCGTGTCGGTAGGTACATAATTCAGTTGGAACAGCCAGTGGGGTAGTGCGCATGCGCTGAACGTGCTTGAGCACGGTTATTGGTCCTGTTGGAACAAACCTTTTCAAGTTTGGCTAGTAGCCGACGGAGGGCATTTGCGAATGTAACATGGCGTTATTTCCCAGTTTGGTCTTGATTTTCGCGGCAAATCGTTCAGCGTCTTTGTGAAAATGCCGGAGTATTCGAACGCCGAGTTAACGGACATGGTTATAATGTACGGGAGATGCGATGAAAGTGCACATCGAGCTGCAGCAGAATACCGTATTCGTTTTCCTAACAGGGCAAATATGCCTAACCCACGTACTTTCGTGAACATTGTACAACGTATGCGAAACACTGGTGTTTTGCAAGCTCGAAGGGGTGGGCGAGCAACCTTCCATAAGCACTACAGCTATTGCAAGGAGATTGGGAATATCTCAGAACAAGGCAAGTAAAATAAAACCAATAAAACTGACTTCTACCAAAGACTATCCCATGTGATGGGATTGTCTTTGCTTGCACCTAATACCTACATAAAATTTAAAATGTAACAATAAAATTATTTACAGGCATGGAGGATTCTAAGGGAAAACGGCCTTCACCCTTATCACATACAAAAGGTCCAAGCATTAGAAGCAAATGATTTTCCGGTGAGAATGACCTACTGCACTTGGCTACGTGATCGAATCGCCCAAGACCCAAACTTTGTTTTCAACATTCTTTGGACAGACGAATGCTGCTTCACACGTGCTGGGGTTTACACGTATGTAAATTTTTACTTACTTATAGCTTTCTCTCTTCCATATTATCTTTTTTATTTATTATAAAATTGGCTATGTCAATCCTAACGCCTTCGCCAAAATTGTGAATATTTCTAATTTTTGTTGTTTTTTTTTAGACACAACAGCCATATTTGGTCCGATGAGAACCCACATGCTGTTCGGCGGTTTAATTTCCAACGTCGGTTTTCCATCAATGTTTGGGCAGGAGTTTATGGAGATCGATTAATTGGACCATACATTCTACCGGAAAATTTAAACGCTGAACGATACTTGTATTTTCTGACAAATGTTTTGTTTGATAATTTGCCACTACAAGTACTGCATGACATGTGGTTTATGCACGATGGTGCACCAGCCCATTTTGCGAGACCTGTTCGTGCACTTTTAGACGACCAATGCCCCAACCGTTGGATCGGAAGAGGAGGGCCCATTGCATGGCCGCCGCGATCACCAGACTTGAATCCAATGGATTTTTGTATTTGGGGATTCATGAAGGCGATTGTGTACGAGCAGGAAATCGACAACGAGCAGCAGTTACGTGAACGAATTGAAGGTGCAGCTGTTCAAATCCGGAATAATCATGGACTTTTTGCACGTATCCGGACTTCTTTAGTTAACCGAGTGAATTTGTGCATCGAAGTTAACGGCGGCCTCTTTGAACAGCTACTGTAGTGCTTTGCATGTGCAATGTGTGCTAGTGCAGTTGTGATTTTTTGGTTACCCTTCGGGGTTTTCCTGGCGGAGAGGATCTACCTCGTCGTGGTCGTCAGGCTGAGTACCTCGCTTCAAACAAAAGGAATAGCAGAGGGAAACCAAGAGATCCCCAACAGATTTAGAAAATGTGAATGTTGTGTTGTGTGACTTTTAATGTAAAAAAGCAAGAAAACAGAAAATGGTGCAAACAATCCTGGAAATGTCAGTAAGGTAGGTGTTTCATAGGCATTCTACATGTTCCTTAGAAAGCAATCGTTTTTAAAAGGAAATCGAAATTTTGTGGTGAATCCTCGGATAAATTGAAAGACGTGGCAACGCCGCGCTATTGACATACGCGAA
Organism: Pseudeuparius sepicola; assembly: GCA_963920635.1. Taxonomy (NCBI): domain Eukaryota; kingdom Metazoa; phylum Arthropoda; class Insecta; order Coleoptera; family Anthribidae; genus Pseudeuparius; species Pseudeuparius sepicola. The sequence goes on from OY987305.1 coordinate 30,875,680, forward strand.
ATTTTTAGACATGTCGCGCGGGCGTCCATAGGCGGCGTTTTTTGAGGGGTTTAATACAATTTGAAAAAAAATTTGTTTAGGCTTAAGACAAATGTTAGAAAATTTTTGAAAATTTATTTTGGCAAGTCTAATTTTTCTTTATCTGCCATAAAAATTTTTGTACTAAGTGATAGTTAACCCTGTATATATCGTTGCAATCAGAAAAATGAGCTCTTTTAAAATATCCAAAAAGTATACAGGATGTTTATTATTAAAAACAAAAAGTATATTTTGTCCCACTTTTACGATACACCCTGTATAAACCAAAAGTCTCCCTTTCTAAAGCCCGATACTTACCTTGCAACTTTTTTGTATCTGCAAAAATTAGGGACATAGAAATAAAAAGTCTTTTGAAAAAAAAAAACAAAATAAAAATGCTGCTGAACAAAAAACTAGTCAAAAATAAAGTTCAGTTTTCGTCTATCTGACCCGTAAATATCTATCTCTTGTTCTATATTGTGCTGCTTATTTTTATTAACTTTTTCCCTGTGCACACTTAACATACACAACCCCAGAGAGTCATTCTTATTCTGTCATAGTACCTACTCCTCAACCAAGTTTTAACGCATCTAAGGGTAGGTATTAAAGGAACGCTCTTATATTGTACATTTTGTCGGAGACATGGATAAAATTTCTGGTAATTAAAAAATTTATCCATTTTAATAAAACTTAATTCATCTTCGAGGTCGCCATATTCTCATGCATATATCCATGTATGCCGTATGCCTATTTGTACTTATTACTGATTTACTTATTTATTCTTGCTAAACGCAAGTACGGGCCATGGCCCGTACTTGTCCCCCCAAATGGCGCCCATGGTCGCATTGATATTTGGGCACAGTCTCTGCTATAGTCCGTATATTCACGTTACACGTCCTCTCCCCTCAAGGTTAGTGGTTCTCCCCTCCCTTGTCTAAGGTTTGTACGGTTCCGGTTCCGGTTATGGAGAAAGTTGACAGCCTAGTCTAGCGGGGACGTCACGCACTCGGAGAATTTTGTCCGATGGAGTAATCCTGTGCGTTTACCGTTCTCGATCCTGAGTCGCTTTCGGGTATTACACTTAGAGCACTCCAGAGTCGCTTTCGGGTATTACACTTAGAGCACTCCAGAGCTACTCAGGAGTATTCCACTTCCATTTCATTCTTTAGGGTATGCTTGAGCTTGATGCTCCAGAGTTGCTTTTTCCTCCCCCCTGCCCCCTCGAGCACCAGCCGTTTATTAGGTAAGTGACGCTCCGAGTTGCGCAGTAGAATCACTGATTGTCAGTTTGATGTTTCATGGACCTTCGCTTGATTCTCTTGCGGAGTCAATGCTAATTAACGAAAAATATAACTTACCATAACTTCACTATCAACCATTTTTTCCATTTCTGTTTGCAAATTATAGCATTTGTATCGTAAATTTAAGGTTAGTTCATAGACATAAAACAAAAATAATAACTGGATCCTATATAGCCTTCGGGTATGAACGGCACTAACGGCACACGAGCAAAACGGAGTCTCAAACACACAGAGCTTGACACATCATACCCGAAAGCGCCTTATAGATACTGAGGAGTACTCCACTTCCATTTCATTCTTTCGGGTATGTTTGAGCTTGATGCTCCAGAGTTGCTCTTCTTTCCTCCTCCCTGCCCCCTCGAGCACCAGCCGTTTATTAGGCTTATTAGGTAGGTACGTGACGCTCCGAGTTGCGCAGTAGAATCATTGATTGTCAGTTTGATGTTTTCTGTTCTGGACGTTCGCTTGATTCTCTTGTGGAGTCAATGCTAATTAACGAAAAATATAACTTACTATAACTTCACTATCAACCATTTTTTCCATTTCTATTTGAAATTATAGCATTTGCGTCGTAAATTTAAGGTTAGTTCATAGACATAAAACAAAAATAATAAACTGGATCCTATATAGCGTTCTGGTATGAACCAGGGGTATGTAACTGGGTCCGGCGCATTGGCAACACAGGTCGGCCATTACGTCGGGTTGTGAAGGCCGAAGGGTATGATCGAAGGTAGCAAAAAGTGAGCTATATTCGCTCTGAACGCGACCCTATGTTAAACGGGTTGCCTATACATTACGGGTTGGAGGGTTGGACCAATAGAATCGCCGGATCAGACGCCTTGGGCGATCGATGAATTTGCAAATTTTGAAGTTAATATATCAACAATCTCGAATAAGGTAAGTCAAATATGTTATTATTTATTAATGCCATAACTCATAACAGTTCTTCCCGAGTTATTATCAATGTGTTATTCGAGGAATATTCCAAATATGAATAGGCAGTGTGAAAAGTATGGTTAGGGGGCTATTTTTAGAGACACTGTTACAAGTTATATTTATTCCCTTTATTCCTGTTGTTTCTTCTTGTCTATGTTATTACCACTAGATTAATATCAATAGTCAGTAAAAGCATAGTCGAACCAGTTTCGTTCGACTGCTAAAATGACTCGTACTGAAAGCCCCGTCTACTTAGTAGTCGTTGTTTTCCAGCAGTTATTATTTTCTGTGTTTAGTGTGTTTTAATGTGTTTTTTATTGTTTAACTCCAGTAGTAGTTTTCTGTTTGATTTAAAGACAGGTGGTACCGATAGTAAAAAATAACACCTTTTTATTATTTTAGATACAATGGAAACTGTTGAAACGGAGAATGGAGGCAACTTAATTTGAGAATAGAAGACGCAGCAGGTGGCGTGTCCCCGAAGAATCTCAGACATGGCCGGAGTTACTTCAACATCATCCACAATAGGTCAAATTGCTTTATTCATTAATAAATAATGTGTGAGGTTAACTATTTTTAAGTATATCAGGGAGAAAAAGGGTACGAAGCGAATTAGTGAGGGACATACTAAAAAACTCAAGAAGTTTAAAAATTCCTAACTGTCTTTATTATTTCCTATCTAACATATTTGCTTCCCTTACTTGTAGCTATTGCGATCTGCTGATAAGGAACTCACTAATCAATTTTATCTTTATTACATGTTTCCGGATTGCCGAACCAAGTTCGGTAGACTGGGAATATTAACAATGACCAAGACTTTATCTGTGATTTATCCGGACTGAAAGAGGACCAAGGACCTGTGATATGTATTTTCTAAATAGGAGTTAATTTTTATTTTGTTTCTATTCATTAAGTTTTTGTATATGGTTTTATTGGTGGTGGTGACAAAAATAATCCTAAACAATAGTAATTGCCACCTCTCCCCCCCACAATACTCCTAGATTGGAGTATTGTGAGGGCGAGAATTATTATTATTATACCTGCCTGATATGTTTCTTTGGTTTTTGTTTTAAATATATATAAAAAAAACGAAAATACTTTAATATATCCCTGTAGTCCTTTTAATTGTTTTATTTCTGAAAAGGAACACATAATGTGGCGGAATATATCACATTATGCGCTCTTTTTTTGAAATAAAGCAATAATTAAAAGTAATTCAATATTCCAGTGGGAGATCCTAGTTCAAATTTCCCGCTTCTCCCCCTTTGCCCCTCCCCCCCCCCGCAGAAATCCTTACAGAAATTCCAACCAAGGTTCATCCAACCCGGTAAGGTGGCGCTGACCGTTCTGCCTCCTGTCAGCGCTGTTGCCAGGCAAAAGCATTGACGCCGCATTTCTTAACCTATATATTTTGTGGTATGAACGGCACACAAGCAAAACGGGGTCTCAAACACAGAGCTTGACACACCATACCAGAGCCGCTTTCGGGTGCAAGGCTTTGAGTACTCCGGAGTAACTCCAGAGTACTTCCCTTGCGCTTTTAGGCGTTCGAGTGCAAAAGAGTTTGACGCTCATATTTCTTCCCCCCTGCCCCCTCATGCACTAGCCGTATGGGTAGTGTTTAATGATCCGAGTTGCACAGTTGGGAATATTTACCACAAACCACAAAAAATCTAGGATAAAATCTAAGATAAAATCATGGCCTCCTACGATTTACGGGTCCGTTCGGCTGAAAGGGAGCGGATAAAATTTGAGGTAGTGATTTGTTATTGCCAAAACAGCGTTCGGGTGCAGATATTGTAGTGACACACCGGAGTTTGATGCACTCGGAGCGCCTCAGAGCGTGACGCTCCACACCCGAAAGCGGCTCAGGAAGCGCCTCAGATATTCCTGATCCAGTTCTAGCAAATCAGAATACAGATAAGTAATTCAGGACTGTTTTCGACCAATTAGAACGCGAGAACTGGTTCGGAACTGTTGTTGGAACAAACCTAATATAGGCAAACTTCAACCTTCAACTTATTCTCAGGTATTGTAGGTATGATGTGATTTGTATTACTTATATTTATATGAATAAAATAGGTATTCTCTTAACTTTAGGATAATGACTGAAGTACCAAAGCAATTTAGAAAGTATTGGAAAGACTGTCAATGCTTGAAAAGGATTTATAGGGATACTTACTGTGCTCTACATGATATAAATAATGCATTGCTATTGGATTGTGAGTTTTAAGCATTACCAGTGATTAATATAGTATTGTATAAGATTTCTTACCAATTGTCAAATTTTTGTCAAATTGACAAATAATTCCCAAGGAGAGGTGTCGCTAGTATTTGCCCCCTATTACGAGGATTGGGAATTAACTCGAGGCGTGTATGAAAACTGTCGGTACAAAACAACTTTGCATAGCTTGGTACACCTTCCATATGTTAGATGGCGGCGGCAAAAGACATTCGGCTAAGTAGTTTAGCATGAATTTATCTGTATTTTTGGTTCTGTAATGAATTGTCTAGATCGCACTGTGACCTCCGCACATATATAATGATCTTTGTGGTTCTCCGGTACAGGCATGTAAGCAGTGTCGGTGGGGGCATCCAACGATACATAGGAATAGGTATTTTCAGTTTTTTTTAATTTAAATTTAAGGAAGTGGCTATTTATACGTCCGACAGATACAAACGTCAGTATACGTCTTGCGCTCTCATTGGTCGATTGAGCCACGTGACACATAACCTTACTTCTACCGTCCGATGGATTATGAATCGGCTTGTTTACTGACCTATCTTGTCTCATTTTATATTGCGTATGCCCTACTTTTTCCGCGATGGGCGCTGCGGAATGAAAAATGAAGTGGTTATTTTATTATTTACAATGATGTAACCCACCCCCGATTTTCTTGAAATTTTGGCTACCCCCCGACAATGTCGGGGGCATCGCAGGTGGCGAATGTCGACCGGTGTGAATTTAGCAACGTTGCTAGCAACGTTTCTGGAGAGCGCGTCGAAAATTTTTCATTTTCGCCACTGGTCGATCGAGGTAGACTTGATGTTCATTTTACAAACTTTTACAAAGATATTCGGGAAAATTAAACGTTACAGCCTTACACAAATCCAAAACTTTGTAAGATTGCGCAAAACGGTTGTCGCTTAAGATAAAAAACCGAATTTGGGACCGTTTCCAGCAGATTTCGTAGATTTTACAGAGAACGAAAGATTGTGCCACCTCAATTTTTTTACACGAAACGTGGAAAAGGATGTCACTAAGGAAAAAGCTGTCAAAATTTTCCCAGGATTCTCATGGGCCAAGAAAAAATAAAAAATCCGAATTTTCGATCGTTTCTAGCAGTCTTCTCAGATTTTCCAGAGAACGGAAAATTGTGCCACCTCAAGTTTTTTATATGACACGTGGGAAGGGATGTCATTGATGGAAAAGGTGTCAAAATTGTACCGGGATCCCCATGGGCGTAGAACAAAAATAAAAATGCAGAAATTGCGACCGTTTCTAGAAGTCTTCGTAGATTTTCCAGAGAACGGAAAGTTGTGCCAGCTCAATTTTTTTATATGACACGTGGAAATGGATGTCAACAACGGAAAATGTGTAAAAATTTTTCCAGGATTCCCATGGGTGGAGAAGAAAAATAAAAAGTCCGAATTTGCGACCGTTTCTAGTAGCTTTCGTACATTTTCCAGAGAACGGAAAGTTGTGCCACCTCAATTTTTTTACATGACACGTGGAAAAGGATGTCACTAACGGAAAATGTGTCAAAATTTTTCCAGGATTCCCATGGGCGGAGAAGAAAATAAAAAGGTCAAATTTGAGACCGTTTCTAGCAGTTTTCGTAGGTTTTACAGAGAACGGAAAGTTGTGCCACCTCAATTTTTTTATATGACACGTGGAAAGAGATATCACTAACGGAAAATGTGTCAAAATTTTTCCAGGATTCCCATGGGCGGAGAAGAAAAATAAAAAGTCCGAACTTGCGACAGTTTCTAGTAGTTTTCGTACATTTCCCAGAGACGGAAAGTTGTGCCACTTCAATTTTTTTACATGATACGTGGAAAAGGATGTCAATAACGGAAAATGTGTCAAAATTTTTCCAGGATTCCCATGGGCGGAGAAGAAAAATATAAGAGTCCGAATTTGCGACCGTTTCTAGTAGCTTTCGTACATTTTCCAGAGAACGGAAAGTTGTGCCACCTCAATTTTTTTACATGACACGTGGAAAAGGATGTCACTAACGGAAAATGTGTCAAAATTTTTCCAGGATTCCCATGGGCGGAGAAGAAAATAAAAAGGTCAAATTTGAGACCGTTTCTAGCAGTTTTCGTAGGTTTTACAGAGAACGGAAAGTTGTGCCACCTCAATTTTTTTATATGACACGTGGAAAGAGATATCACTAACGGAAAATGTCTCAAAATTTTTCCAGGATTCCCATGGGCGGAGAAGAAAAATAAAAAGTCCGAACTTGCGACAGTTTCTAGTAGTTTTCGTACATTTCCCAGAGACGGAAAGTTGTGCCACCTCAATTTTTTTATATGACACGTGGAAATGGATGTCAATAACGGAAAATGTGTCAAAATATTTCCAGGATTCCCATGGACGGAGAAGAAAAATAAAAAGTCCGAATTTGCGACAGTTTCCAGTAGTTTTGGTGCATTTCCCAGAGAACGGAAAGTTGTGCCACCTCAATTTTTTTATATGACACGTGGAAATGGATGTCAATAACGGAAAATTTGTCAAAATTTTTCCAGGATTCCCATGGGCGGAGAAGAAAAATATAAGAGTCCGAATTTGCGACCGTTTCTAGTAGTTTTCGTACATTTTCCAGAGAACGGAAAGTTGTGCCACCTCAATTTTTTTATATGACACGTGGAAAGAGATGTCATTGATGGAAAAGGTGTCAAAATTGTACCGGGATTCCCATGGGCGGAGAACAAAAATAAAAATGCAGAAATTGCGACCGTTTCTAGAAGTCTTCGTAGATTTTCCAGAGAACGGAAAGTTGTGCCACCTCAATTTTTTTATATGACACGTGGAAATGGATGTCATTAACGGAAAATGTGTCAAAAATTTTCCAGGATTCCCATGGGCGGAGAAGAAAAATAAAAAGTCCGAACTTGCGGCAGTTTCTAGTAGTTTTCGTACATTTCCCAGAGAACGGAAAGTTGTGCCACCTCAATTTTTTTATATGACACGTGGAAATGGACGCCAATAAAGGAAAATGTGTCAAAAATTTTCCAGGATTCCCATGGGTTGAGAAGAAAAATAGAAGAGTCCGAATTTGCGACCGTTTCTAGTAGTTTTCGTACATTTTCCAGAGAAGGGAAAGTTGTGCCACCTCAATTTTTTTATATGACACGTGGAAATGGATGTCAATAACGGAAAATGTGTCAAAATTTTTCCAGGATTCCCATGGACGGAGATGAAAAATAAAAAGTCCGAATTTGCGACAGTTTCCAGTAGTTTTGGTGCATTTCCCAGAGAACGGAAAGTTGTGCCACCTCAATTTTTTTATATGACACGTGGAAATGGATGTCAATAACGGAAAATGTGTCAAAATTTTTCCAGGATTCCCATGGGTGGAGAAGAAAAATATAAGAGTCCGAATTTGCGACCGTTTCTAGTAGTTTTCGTACATTTTCCAGAGAACGGAAAGTTGTGCCACCTCAATTTTTTTATATGACACGTGGAAAGGGATGTCATTGATGGAAAAGGTGTCAAAATTGTACCGGGATTCCCATGGGCGGAGAACAAAAATAAAAATGCAGAAATTGCGACCGTTTCTAGAAGTCTTCGTAGATTTTCCAGAGAACGGAAAGTTGTGCCACCTCAATTTTTTTATATGACACGTGGAAATGGATTTCAATAACGGAAAATGTGTCAAAATTTTTCCAGGATTCCCATGGGCGGAGAAGAAAAATAAAAAGTCCGAATTTGCGACCGTTTCTAGTAGTTTTCGTACATTTTCCAGAGTACGGAAAGTTGTGCCACCTCAGTTCTTTTACATGACACGTGGAAAAGGAAGTCACTAACGGAAAATGTGTCAAAATTTTTCCAGGATTCCCATGGGCGGAGAAGAAAAATATAAGAGTCCGAATTTGCGACCGTTTCTAGTAGTTTTCGTACATTTTCCAGAGAACGGAAAGTTGTGCCACTTCAATTTTTTTACATGACACGTGGAAAAGGATGTCACTAACGGAAAATTTGTCAAAATTTTTCCAGGATTCCCATGGGCGGAGAAGAAAAATAAAAAGTCCGAACTTGCGACAGTTTCTAGTAGTTTTCGTACATTTCCCAGAGAACGGAAAGTTGTGCCACCTCAATTTTTTTATATGACACGTGGAAATGGACGTCAATAAAGGAAAATGTGTCAAAATTTTTCCAGGATTCCCATGGGCGGAGAAGAAAAATATAAGAGTCCGAATTTGCGACCGTTTCTAGTAGTTTTCGTACATTTTCCAGAGAACGGAAAGTTGTGCCACCTCATTTTTTTTATATGACACGTGGAAAGAGATGTCACTAACGGAAACCGTTTCTATGACACGTGGAAATGGATGTCAATAACTGAAAATGTGTCAAAATTTTTCCAGGATTCCCATGGGCGGAGAAGAAAAATATAAGAGTCCGAATTTGCGACCGTTTCTAGTAGTTTTCGTACATTTTCCAGAGTACGGAAAGTTGTGCCACCTCAGTTCTTTTACATGACACGTGGAAAAGGAAGTCACTAACGGAAAATGTGTCAAAATTTTTCCAGGATTCCCATGGGCGGAGAAGAAAAATATAAGAGTCCGAATTTGCGACCGTTTCTAGTAGCTTTCGTACATTTTCCAGAGAACGGAAAGTTGTGCCACCTCAATTTTTTTACATGACACGTGGAAAAGGATGTCACTAACGGAAAATGTGTCAAAATTTTTCCAGGATTCCCATGGGCGGAGAAGAAAATAAAAAGGTCAAATTTGAGACCGTTTCTAGCAGTTTTCGTAGGTTTTACAGAGAACGGAAAGTTGTGCCACGTCAATTTTTTTATATGACACGTGGAAAGAGATATCACTAACGGAAAATGTGTCAAAATTTTTCCAGGATTCCCATGGGCGGAGAAGAAAAATAAAAAGTCCGAACTTGCGACAGTTTCTAGTAGTTTTCGTACATTTCCCAGAGACGGAAAGTTGTGCCACTTCAATTTTTTTACATGATACGTGGAAAAGGATGTCAATAACGGAAAATGTGTCAAAGTTTTTCCAGGATTCCCATGGGCGGAGAAGAAAAATATAAGAGTCCGAATTTGCGACCGTTTCTAGTAGCTTTCGTACATTTTCCAGAGAACGGAAAGTTGTGCCACCTCAATTTTTTTACATGACACGTGGAAAAGGATGTCACTAACGGAAAATGTGTCAAAATTTTTCCAGGATTCCCATGGGCGGAGAAGAAAATAAAAAGGTCAAATTTGAGACCGTTTCTAGCAGTTTTCGTAGGTTTTACAGAGAACGGAAAGTTGTGCCACCTCAATTTTTTTATATGACACGTGGAAATGGACGTCAATAAAGGAAAATGTGTCAAAATTTTTCCAGGATTCCCATGGGCGGAGAAGAAAAATATAAGAGTCCGAATTTGCGACCGTTTCTAGTAGTTTTCGTACATTTTCCAGAGAACGGAAAGTTGTGCCACTTCAATTTTTTTACATGACACGTGGAAAAGGATGTCACTAACGGAAAATTTGTCAAAATTTTTCCAGGATTCCCATGGGCGGAGAAGAAAAATAAAAAGTCCGAACTTGCGACAGTTTCTAGTAGTTTTCGTACATTTCCCAGAGAACGGAAAGTTGTGCCACCTCAATTTTTTTATATGACACGTGGAAATGGACGTCAATAAAGGAAAATGTGTCAAAATTTTTCCAGGATTCCCATGGGCGGAGAAGAAAAATATAAGAGTCCGAATTTGCGACCGTTTCTAGTAGTTTTCGTACATTTTCCAGAAAACGGAAAGTTGTGCCACCTCAATTTTTTTATATGACACGTGGAAAGAGATGTCACTAACGGAAAATTTGTCAAAATTTTTCCAGGATTCCCAAGGGCGGAGAAGAAAAATATAAGAGTCCGAATTTGCGACCGTTTCTAGTAGTTTTCGTACATTTTCCAGAGAACGGAAAGTTGTGCCACCTCAATTTTTTTATATGACACGTGGAAATGGATGTCAATAACTGAAAATGTGTCAAAATTTTTCCAGGATTCCCATGGGCGGAGAAGAAAAATATAAGAGTCCGAATTTGCGACCGTTTCTAGTAGTTTTCGTACATTTTCCAGAGAACGGAAAGTTGTGCCACCTCAATTTTTTTATATGACACGTGGAAATGGATGTCAATAACTGAAAATGTGTCAAAATTTTTCCAGGATTCCCATGGGCGGAGAAGAAAAATATAAGAGTCCGAATTTGCGACCGTTTCTAGTAGTCTTCGTAGATTTTCCAGAGAACGGAAAGTTGTGCCACCTCAGTTTTTTTACATGACACGTGGAAAAGGAAGTCACTAACGGAAAATGTGTCAAAATTTTTCCAGGATTCCCATGGACGGAGAAGAAAAATAAAAAGTCCGAATTTGCGACAGTTTCCAGTAGTTTTGGTGCATTTCCCAGAGAACGGAAAGTTGTGCCACCTCAATTTTTTTATATGACACGTGGAAATGGATGTCAATAACGGAAAATGTGTCAAAATTTTTCCAGGTTTCCCATGGGCGGAGAAGAAAAATATAAGAGTCCGAATTTGCGACCGTTTCTAGTAGTTTTTGTACATTTTCCAGAGAACGGAAAGTTGTGCCACTTCAATTTTTTTATATGACACGTGGAAATGGATGTCAATGACGGAAAATGTGTCAAAATTTTTCCAGGATTCCCATGGACGGAGAAGAAAAATAAAAAGTCCGAATTTGCGACAGTTTCCAGTAGTTTTGGTGCATTTCCCAGAGAACGGAAAGTTGTGCCACCTCAATTTTTTTATATGACACGTGGAAATGGATGTCAATAACGGAAAATGTGTCAAAATTTTTCCAGGATTCCCATGGGCGGAGAAGAAAAATATAAGAGTCCGAATTTGCGACCGTTTCTAGTAGTTTTCGTACATTTTCCAGAGAACGGAAAGTTGTGCCACCTCAATTTTTTTATATGACACGTGGAAATGGATGTCAATAACGGAAAATGTGTCAAAATTTTTCCAGGTTTCCCATGGGCGGAGAAGAAAAATATAAGAGTCCGAATTTGCGACCGTTTCTAGTAGTTTTCGTACATTCTTCAGAGAACCGAAAGTTGTGCCACCTCAATTTTTAATAATAGATAGGTTGGATTTGTTGTACATTGATTCTACTCCATATCTGGTTGCTTATAGACTTTATTAGCGTTTTTTAAAAGTAGCTTTTTTAAATGCAATCTATAGGCTTCAATGTCCACGTAGTCTTTCAAACTTTTATCATTTAATAAATTATTAGCGTAGTACAAAATGTAAACTCCACAACTCCAGGAATCGCGTTGTTTTACATGCTTGATAATTTTTGTTCGCCAACCAGAAATATCAGCTTGTTCGTTCTTTTTGTGATATGTGGTTAGAAAATAGGATATATATTCCTGAATTTTTTCTTCTTCTTCACCCATGGGATCGAGAAAGGAAAATTCCTTTTTATTTACGTCGGCCACCGCTAGGCACCAGTGTCTGTTCTTGATGTTAGATGGCATCAGTACTATTCCATTCAATTCCGGAATGACATTTAACTCGGTCGGGTATTACTTCAGCCTCTTCCAATGAATTGCACATCAAACGTAGAATAATACTTGTAGCGTTGCAATTTACTAGTGTTATATTTTGTTTTTTAGATTTCCTAGCGATGCAGCCCAGGCATAAATCAATAATGAAATTATTGAGCCATGTGTTTCTGTTTAGTGTACAAAAATCATCATACCATAAGTCTTTTATCTGACAATGTTTATTTACGGCAGGGTAAAAATCACAAATTTTATAATTTTCATTTGCGTGATTCGGAGTAGGTGGATTATCTGCAACTGATTCCTGGTAAAATGATAAATAATTATCCTTTTCGAAGTTTTCGCACAACTTGCATTGAAAATGTACGTCAGGATTTCTCAACCGATCACACTTGTCATCTTGGGCGGGTAAGCAATGGATATGAATCCAGCGAAAGCAAATTTCGCATTGTACCCACGAGACCTCGGGTAGAATTTGCTCTACAAATCCGCAGTATAAACAAGCTTTATGAACATCAGAAGAAGTTTTTAAAACCAGTGTTTTAACATCATGAACATAGTCCTCATTTATTGGACAATCAGTTACGCTTTTTTGAAAAGATCTAAGAATAAATAAGCCACTGTTAATGTTGTCGGGACAGGCAACACATTTTATGTTGTACAAAGAAACGGATTCGCCTATATCTTCTAAAATACAACGAGCTTGGTCTTCCGAGCCATTATACAGTATAACTGTCCATTGCTGAAAGTCGATGACAAGCAGTTTATAATTTTTCAAGATATAAAAGGGCTTATAATTTACAACATTTTTATTGTAATTCTGAAAAAGTGAATCTACGCTGCCCAACTTCATTAATTCATGTGGATATTTGACACCAGCGTTCTTTGAAATTACTTGCATGACGTATTCTAATACGTTCGGAGTCAAGAATGCTATTGGACGATCATTTATAGAATTATAGTCCCTGAAATATAATTCCCTGGATCTAAAAAAACATATGATGTAATCGTCACCTATGTCTTTATAGAAATTTATATCCGTTACCAACCCATTCTTATAAGAGTCCAATAAAGGAGCTTTATCGTAGAGACTGTCATTATTCACTTCAATTGTATTCCATAGTGATTTATCCTCGCTGACACTGCTGACCGGGGTGAGACTTTCATTTTTGATTTTTTTTAAATGAAGCATTTTATGATACCCAAATTTCTTTTTAATAGTTGAACTCTTTTTCCATCCCTCTTCCGCTAACAATGAGTCGGGTTCACCCCTTGGGCGAGCCAAATGATTTTTCGGAATACTATGTTTAGATTCCTTTACTATTCCCAAAATGTGTTCCCTACTGCGACGGACTACTCGACTTGCCTTCAAATACGTTTCTTTATTCAGTATATTATTTTTTAATATACCGTTCCAATTTTCTACAGAGGCGTTGCTGTAACGTCTGCCTTCATTAATTAATCCTGACCAGAGCGGTACGTAGGGAACATATTTTGTTAGGACTACGTCCAACAATTCTTCTGAATAATATTCATTATCGATTGACGGCGAATCATCGTAAATGAACTCTCTTTTTACCTTTTGAAAGATTTCAAAGAAGTCTCGGTAAAACAGACTATTTTTATATTTAGATCGTTCCTGCTGAAAATCGCTCGTTTCGAGAAATGAATCGGAATAAGTCAGATAGTTGTCGTTCCTATTATTGTCTACGCAGATTTTAATAAGATGGGAAAGATCCTTTTGCAATCGTGGCGTACTTTGTCTAGCTAGCAGTACTCTGCACAACTGTTTGAACCAAATTCGAAGCGTATCCAAATCTTTTATGTGCACAGGTGCGGCTAATATTTCTTTTAGGTACTTACGAGCGGAACCTTCATATTTGTTTACATCGTTCGATATGATTCGCATGAAATGAGACCAACAAATTGTTATTATTGTGATGTCGGGTCTCAAAACTATGCCGGATTTCACAAGGTGGTAAATGTCATTGACATAATCAACAAGTGGTTCTTGATTCCAATATAAAGAAACTGCATTCAATAAAGCAAAACTGCAGTCAACAACTATTCTTTCGAATAAAGGCCAACGGAAACTATTCTTAATGGAAAAGGCTTTAAACAACGTCAAAAACACGCCAATGCTTGCCGTATCTTGCTTTATTGAAATTAGTTCTAATATCGGACATATCCTGCCATTTTCAGTTGTGACAACACCGGAATAATATAAGCAAGATCCTTTCAGATGTTTGGGAGCTCTGGCAATTGTGCCAGTAGCATCAAAATTGAGAGTTTTCGTTGAAGAACTTAGTAACTTTAGTTGTGCTACGCTGTACAAGTGTATTTGAAAAGGGTCACATACCAATTGGATATAATCCAAATTCTCTCGTTTCATAAGTATCATATCGATTAAATCATCGGTATCTCTGTCGAGGACCGAGCTTCTTTGGGATTTGATTTTTCTTAATACTTCGTCAGATTTTATGTCTTGCAAATTTCCAGATGAAAGAAGAGTTTGGTTTGATTTTTGTAAGGATTTAAGTTTATAACATAGTGATTTTTCTTGCCGTAACTCGTTGCTAACTAGAAGTCGCTTAATTCCCCTAACTTGCGAAGTTAATTTTTGAACGTGATTAAAATCTTTATTCGAACTAAATACGGTAATTTTCCCATAGGAAGTCATATAGATTTTAAATAATTTACAATAAGGATGGACGCACTTGGCGTAAATTACCTCGGACTTCGAGTTACATCTTCTACTCTTTATTATGACATCACAAGTGCTGTTTACAAGTGACCTAATTTTTTTCCTTAAAATAAAGTTAAAGACGAGCGGTTTATTCTCACTTTCTTGAAATTCCTCGATAGAGAACTTGAATACTCCCTCAAACACATTACACGTCCTGTAGGTTTTACCGATAGACATCGATTTATCGGATAAGTTTTTAGACCCCTTAGGTAAGATTCCTGCTGCTTTTGGAGTATTCGCTAAGGTAAAAGCAACATTTGGTACCACCGGATCGTCTGGGGTTACTTTAGGACTAACATCATATTCGTTACTATTCGGTTCGTCCATTGACTTATTATAAGTGATAGACTCCAAACAAGCATCCAATTGCATTCCGTTGTCAATAGTGACCATCGAATCTTCTTTCACATCCATATCCTTATTGTGTACTTCAAAAGATCTCTCACTCGATGTGTCAAATTCCTTCTCGTCCGGTACAATGTTAGACAACTCAAAACTATTTTCGAGGTCATCATAATCTGTTTTGACGGGGGTAGATGACGAAAGCGGTCTCGCCTCTAAATGTCTTCTAATAAATACTTTCAGATATAATCTGTTTTTTCTATTATTTTCCAAACCAAAATGAACACACATTTCACTGAACGTCGATTGGGGTTTTCTAACTCCCTCTAGAAATACGCCGGCGTCGTAGTGCCCTTTTTGCAAAAAATATTTTATTTGTTCTATTTTATCAAGGGTCGATTGATCCTTAAATGTCGGAGGTGCCATTTTGTTGAACGAGTGTTACTAAACGAAACTAGCCTACCCCAAACCTTTACAGACACTAAGTAAGATTTATGATTAAAAAAATAATATCACTTTCAGGTAGCTACTTAAAATCTTAGAAACCAGTTACGTACACTGCAACTCTATAAAACTAGCCGAAGTTAAAATAAACTCCACGATTTACACCTAATAACTTATAGCGATGTTATCTCCCTAAAATGTGGCTTAAAAATTACGAATTATTACCTACTTAAATTTAAGAACAACTAGGCATCTATCTATATAGGTGAGACAAAGACAAACTTTGAATTTATTCGGCGTAGGCCGCAATAAGCTGCCCCGTCGAAGAAAACTTTTTCAGAATCAACGAATTCGGGAAAATGGCATAGAGAAAAGTTGCTCAGCGCGTCGAGATCTACCCGGTAACACGTTTAGCACGACCCGAATCCAGGCGAGGATAGAAACTTTTTCGGTGGATGCCGAAGCAAGCTGTCCCGTCGAAGAAAACTTTTTCAGAATCAACGAATTCGGGAAAATGGCATAGAGAAAAGTTGCTCAGCGCGTCGAGATCTACCCGGTAACACGTTTAGCACGACCCGAATCCAGGCGAGGATAGAAACTTTTTCGGTGGATGCCTAAGCAAGCTGTCCCGTCGAAGAAAACTTTTTCAGAATCAACGAATTCGGGAAAATGGCATAGAGAAAAGTTGCTCAGCGCGTCGAGATCTACCCGGTAACACGTTTTGCACGACCCGAATCCAGGCGAGGATAGAAACTTTTTCGGTGGATGCCGAAGCAAGCTGTCCCGTCGAAGAAAACTTTTTCAGAATCAACGAATTCGGGAAAATGGCATAGAGAAAAGTTGCTCAGCGCGTCGAGATCTACCCGGTAACACGTTTTGCACGACCCGAATCCAGGCGAGGATAGAAACTTTTTCGGTGGATGCCGAAGCAAGCTGTCCCGTCGAAGAAAACTTTTTCAGAAGCGGTCGCTGGTGCGAAAAGGTCGCAAATTCAAACTTTTTCGCCGAGTAAGGTTCAATTTTCGCCTGGAATCGGGTCGTGCAAAACGTGTTACCGGGTAGATCTCGACGCGCTGAGCAACTTTTCTCTATGCCATTTTCCCGAATTCGTTGATTCTGAAAAAGTTTTCTTCGACGGGACAGCTTGCTTCGGCATCCACCGAAAAAGTTTCTATCCTCGCCTGGATTCGGGTCGTGCAAAACGTGTTACCGGGTAGATCTCGACGCGCTGAGCAACTTTTCTCTATGCCATTTTCCCGAATTCGTTGATTCTGAAAAAGTTTTCTTCGACGGGACAGCTTGCTTCGGCATCCACCGAAAAAGTTTCTATCCTCGCCTGGATTCGGGTCGTGCAAAACGTGTTACCGGGTAGATCTCGACGCGCTCAGCAACTTTTCTCTATGCCATTTTCCCGAATTCGTTGATTCTGAAAAAGTTTTCTTCGACGGGACAGCTTGCTTCGGCATCCACCGAAAAAGTTTCTATCCTCGCCTGGATTCGGGTCGTGCTAAACGTGTTACCGGGTAGATCTCGACGCGCTGAGCAACTTTTCTCTATGCCATTTTCCCGAATTCGTTGATTCTGAAAAAGTTTTCTTCGACGGGACAGCTTGCTTC
The DNA here is from genome assembly GCA_963920635.1 of Pseudeuparius sepicola. Lineage (NCBI taxonomy): Eukaryota > Metazoa > Arthropoda > Insecta > Coleoptera > Anthribidae > Pseudeuparius > Pseudeuparius sepicola. Next base: position 30,892,827 of record OY987305.1, read on the forward strand.
GGCATCCACCGAAAAAGTTTCTATCCTCGCCTGGATTCGGGTCGTGCTAAACGTGTTACCGGGTAGATCTCGACGCGCTGAGCAACTTTTCTCTATGCCATTTTCCCGAATTCGTTGATTCTGAAAAAGTTTTCTTCGACGGGGCAGCTTATTGCGGCCTACGCCGAATAAATTCCAAGTTTGTCTTTGTCTCACCTATATAGATAGATGCCTAGTTGTTCTTAAATTTAAGTAGGTAATAATTCGTAATTTTTAAGCCACATTTTAGGGAGATAACATCGCTATAAGTTATTAGGTGTAAATCGTGGAGTTTATTTTAACTTCGGCTAGTTTTATAGAGTTGCAGTGTACGTAACTGGTTTCTAAGATTTTAAGTAGCTACCTGAAAGTGATATTATTTTTTTAATCATAAATCTTACTTAGTGTCTGTAAAGGTTTGGGGTAGGCTAGTTTCGTTTAGTAACACTCGTTCAACAAAATGGCACCTCCGACATTTAAGGATCAATCGACCCTTGATAAAATAGAACAAATAAAATATTTTTTGCAAAAAGGGCACTACGACGCCGGCGTATTTCTAGAGGGAGTTAGAAAACCCCAATCGACGTTCAGTGAAATGTGTGTTCATTTTGGTTTGGAAAATAATAGAAAAAACAGATTATATCTGAAAGTATTTATTAGAAGACATTTAGAGGCGAGACCGCTTTCGTCATCTACCCCCGTCAAAACAGATTATGATGACCTCGAAAATAGTTTTGAGTTGTCTAACATTGTACCGGACGAGAAGGAATTTGACACATCGAGTGAGAGATCTTTTGAAGTACACAATAAGGATATGGATGTGAAAGAAGATTCGATGGTCACTATTGACAACGGAATGCAATTGGATGCTTGTTTGGAGTCTATCACTTATAATAAGTCAATGGACGAACCGAATAGTAACGAATATGATGTTAGTCCTAAAGTAACCCCAGACGATCCGGTGGTACCAAATGTTGCTTTTACCTTAGCGAATACTCCAAAAGCAGCAGGAATCTTACCTAAGGGGTCTAAAAACTTATCCGATAAATCGATGTCTATCGGTAAAACCTACAGGACGTGTAATGTGTTTGAGGGAGTATTCAAGTTCTCTATCGAGGAATTTCAAGAAAGTGAGAATAAACCGCTCGTCTTTAACTTTATTTTAAGGAAAAAAATTAGGTCACTTGTAAACAGCACTTGTGATGTCATAATAAAGAGTAGAAGATGTAACTCGAAGTCCGAGGTAATTTACGCCAAGTGCGTCCATCCTTATTGTAAATTATTTAAAATCTATATGACTTCCTATGGGAAAATTACCGTATTTAGTTCGAATAAAGATTTTAATCACGTTCAAAAATTAACTTCGCAAGTTAGGGGAATTAAGCGACTTCTAGTTAGCAACGAGTTACGGCAAGAAAAATCACTATGTTATAAACTTAAATCCTTACAAAAATCAAACCAAACTCTTCTTTCATCTGGAAATTTGCAAGACATAAAATCTGACGAAGTATTAAGAAAAATCAAATCCCAAAGAAGCTCGGTCCTCGACAGAGATACCGATGATTTAATCGATATGATACTTATGAAACGAGAGAATTTGGATTATATCCAATTGGTATGTGACCCTTTTCAAATACACTTGTACAGCGTAGCACAACTAAAGTTACTAAGTTCTTCAACGAAAACTCTCAATTTTGATGCTACTGGCACAATTGCCAGAGCTCCCAAACATCTGAAAGGATCTTGCTTATATTATTCCGGTGTTGTCACAACTGAAAATGGCAGGATATGTCCGATATTAGAACTAATTTCAATAAAGCAAGATACGGCAAGCATTGGCGTGTTTTTGACGTTGTTTAAAGCCTTTTCCATTAAGAATAGTTTCCGTTGGCCTTTATTCGAAAGAATAGTTGTTGACTGCAGTTTTGCTTTATTGAATGCAGTTTCTTTATATTGGAATCAAGAACCACTTGTTGATTATGTCAATGACATTTACCACCTTGTGAAATCCGGCATAGTTTTGAGACCCGACATCACAATAATAACAATTTGTTGGTCTCATTTCATGCGAATCATATCGAACGATGTAAACAAATATGAAGGTTCCGCTCGTAAGTACCTAAAAGAAATATTAGCCGCACCTGTGCACATAAAAGATTTGGATACGCTTCGAATTTGGTTCAAACAGTTGTGCAGAGTACTGCTAGCTAGACAAAGTACGCCACGATTGCAAAAGGATCTTTCCCATCTTATTAAAATCTGCGTAGACAATAATAGGAACGACAACTATCTGACTTATTCCGATTCATTTCTCGAAACGAGCGATTTTCAGCAGGAACGATCTAAATATAAAAATAGTCTGTTTTACCGAGACTTCTTTGAAATCTTTCAAAAGGTAAAAAGAGAGTTCATTTACGATGATTCGCCGTCAATCGATAATGAATATTATTCAGAAGAATTGTTGGACGTAGTCCTAACAAAATATGTTCCCTACGTACCGCTCTGGTCAGGATTAATTAATGAAGGCAGACGTTACAGCAACGCCTCTGTAGAAAATTGGAACGGTATATTAAAAAATAATATACTGAATAAAGAAACGTATTTGAAGGCAAGTCGAGTAGTCCGTCGCAGTAGGGAACACATTTTGGGAATAGTAAAGGAATCTAAACATAGTATTCCGAAAAATCATTTGGCTCGCCCAAGGGGTGAACCCGACTCATTGTTAGCGGAAGAGGGATGGAAAAAGAGTTCAACTATTAAAAAGAAATTTGGGTATCATAAAATGCTTCATTTAAAAAAAATCAAAAATGAAAGTCTCACCCCGGTCAGCAGTGTCAGCGAGGATAAATCACTATGGAATACAATTGAAGTGAATAATGACAGTCTCTACGATAAAGCTCCTTTATTGGACTCTTATAAGAATGGGTTGGTAACGGATATAAATTTCTATAAAGACATAGGTGACGATTACATCATATGTTTTTTTAGATCCAGGGAATTATATTTCAGGGACTATAATTCTATAAATGATCGTCCAATAGCATTCTTGACTCCGAACGTATTAGAATACGTCATGCAAGTAATTTCAAAGAACGCTGGTGTCAAATATCCACATGAATTAATGAAGTTGGGCAGCGTAGATTCACTTTTTCAGAATTACAATAAAAATGTTGTAAATTATAAGCCCTTTTATATCTTGAAAAATTATAAACTGCTTGTCATCGACTTTCAGCAATGGACAGTTATACTGTATAATGGCTCGGAAGACCAAGCTCGTTGTATTTTAGAAGATATAGGCGAATCCGTTTCTTTGTACAACATAAAATGTGTTGCCTGTCCCGACAACATTAACAGTGGCTTATTTATTCTTAGATCTTTTCAAAAAAGCGTAACTGATTGTCCAATAAATGAGGACTATGTTCATGATGTTAAAACACTGGTTTTAAAAACTTCTTCTGATGTTCATAAAGCTTGTTTATACTGCGGATTTGTAGAGCAAATTCTACCCGAGGTCTCGTGGGTACAATGCGAAATTTGCTTTCGCTGGATTCATATCCATTGCTTACCCGCCCAAGATGACAAGTGTGATCGGTTGAGAAATCCTGACGTACATTTTCAATGCAAGTTGTGCGAAAACTTCGAAAAGGATAATTATTTATCATTTTACCAGGAATCAGTTGCAGATAATCCACCTACTCCGAATCACGCAAATGAAAATTATAAAATTTGTGATTTTTACCCTGCCGTAAATAAACATTGTCAGATAAAAGACTTATGGTATGATGATTTTTGTACACTAAACAGAAACACATGGCTCAATAATTTCATTATTGATTTATGCCTGGGCTGCATCGCTAGGAAATCTAAAAAACAAAATATAACACTAGTAAATTGCAACGCTACAAGTATTATTCTACGTTTGATGTGCAATTCATTGGAAGAGGCTGAAGTAATACCCGACAACGAGTTAAATGTCATTCCGGAATTGAATGGAATAGTACTGATGCCATCTAACATCAAGAACAGACACTGGTGCCTAGCGGTGGCCGACGTAAATAAAAAGGAATTTTCCTTTCTCGATCCCATGGGTGAAGAAGAAGAAAAAATTCAGGAATATATGTCCTATTTTCTAACCACATATCACAAAAAGAACGAACAAGCTGATATTTCTGGTTGGCGAACAAAAATTATCAAGCATGTAAAACAACGCGATTCCTGGAGTTGTGGAGTTTACATTTTGTACTACGCTAATAATTTATTAAATGATAAAAGTTTGAAAGACTACGTGGACATTGAAGCCTATAGATTGCATTTAAAAAAGCTACTTTTAAAAAACGCTAATAAAGTCTATAAGCAACCAGATATGGAGTAGAATCAATGTACAACAAATCCAACCTATCTATTATTAAAAATTGAGGTGGCACAACTTTCGGTTCTCTGAAGAATGTACGAAAACTACTAGAAACGGTCGCAAATTCGGACTCTTATATTTTTCTTCTCCGCCCATGGGAAACCTGGAAAAATTTTGACACATTTTCCGTTATTGACATCCATTTCCACGTGTCATATAAAAAAATTGAGGTGGCACAACTTTCCGTTCTCTGGAAAATGTACGAAAACTACTAGAAACGGTCGCAAATTCGGACTCTTATATTTTTCTTCTCCGCCCATGGGAATCCTGGAAAAATTTTGACACATTTTCCGTTATTGACATCCATTTCCACGTGTCATATAAAAAAATTGAGGTGGCACAACTTTCCGTTCTCTGGGAAATGCACCAAAACTACTGGAAACTGTCGCAAATTCGGACTTTTTATTTTTCTTCTCCGTCCATGGGAATCCTGGAAAAATTTTGACACATTTTCCGTTATTGACATCCATTTCCACGTGTCATATAAAAAAATTGAAGTGGCACAACTTTCCGTTCTCTGGAAAATGTACAAAAACTACTAGAAACGGTCGCAAATTCGGACTCTTATATTTTTCTTCTCCGCCCATGGGAAACCTGGAAAAATTTTGACACATTTTCCGTTATTGACATCCATTTCCACGTGTCATATAAAAAAATTGAGGTGGCACAACTTTCCGTTCTCTGGGAAATGCACCAAAACTACTGGAAACTGTCGCAAATTCGGACTTTTTATTTTTCTTCTCCGTCCATGGGAATCCTGGAAAAATTTTGACACATTTTCCGTTAGTGACTTCCTTTTCCACGTGTCATGTAAAAAAACTGAGGTGGCACAACTTTCCGTTCTCTGGAAAATCTACGAAGACTACTAGAAACGGTCGCAAATTCGGACTCTTATATTTTTCTTCTCCGCCCATGGGAATCCTGGAAAAATTTTGACACATTTTCCGTTATTGACATCCATTTCCACGTGTCATATAAAAAAATTGAGGTGGCACAACTTTCCGTTCTCTGGGAAATGCACCAAAACTACTGGAAACTGTCGCAAATTCGGACTTTTTATTTTTCTTCTCCGTCCATGGGAATCCTGGAAAAATTTTGACACAATTTCCGTTATTGACATCCATTTCCACGTGTCATATAAAAAAATTGAAGTGGCACAACTTTCCGTTCTCTGGAAAATGTACAAAAACTACTAGAAACGGTCGCAAATTCGGACTCTTATATTTTTCTTCTCCGCCCATGGGAAACCTGGAAAAATTTTGACACATTTTCCGTTATTGACATCCATTTCCACGTGTCATATAAAAAAATTGAGGTGGCACAACTTTCCGTTCTCTGGGAAATGCACCAAAACTACTGGAAACTGTCGCAAATTCGGACTTTTTATTTTTCTTCTCCGTCCATGGGAATCCTGGAAAAATTTTGACACATTTTCCGTTAGTGACATCCCTTTCCACGTGTCATATAAAAAAATTGAGGTGGCACAACTTTCCCTTCTCTGGAAAATGTACGAAAACTACTAGAAACGGTCGCAAATTCGGACTCTTATATTTTTCTTCTCCGCCCATGGGAATCCTGGAAAATTTTTGACACATTTTCCTTTATTGACGTCCATTTCCACGTGTCATATAAAAAAATTGAGGTGGCACAACTTTCCGTTCTCTGGGAAATGTACGAAAACTACTAGAAACTGTCGCAAGTTCGGACTTTTTATTTTTCTTCTCCGCCCATGGGAATCCTGGAAAAATTTTGACAAATTTTCCGTTAGTGACATCCTTTTCCACGTGTCATGTAAAAAAATTGAAGTGGCACAACTTTCCGTTCTCTGGAAAATGTACGAAAACTACTAGAAACGGTCGCAAATTCGGACTCTTATATTTTTCTTCTCCGCCCATGGGAATCCTGGAAAAATTTTGACACATTTTCCGTTAGTGACTTCCTTTTCCACGTGTCATGTAAAAGAACTGAGGTGGCACAACTTTCCGTACTCTGGAAAATGTACGAAAACTACTAGAAACGGTCGCAAATTCGGACTCTTATATTTTTCTTCTCCGCCCATGGGAATCCTGGAAAAATTTTGACACATTTTCCTTTATTGACGTCCATTTCCACGTGTCATATAAAAAAATTGAGGTGGCACAACTTTCCCTTCTCTGGGAAATGTACGAAAACTACTAGAAACTGTCGCAAGTTCGGACTTTTTATTTTTCTTCTCCGCCCTTGGGAATCCTGGAAAAATTTTGACAAATTTTCCGTTAGTGACATCTCTTTCCACGTGTCATATAAAAAAATTGAGGTGGCACAACTTTCCGTTCTCTGGAAAATGTACGAAAACTACTAGAAACGGTCGCAAATTCGGACTTCTTATTTTTCTTCTCCGCCCATGGGAATCCTGGAAAAATTTTGACACATTTTCCGTTAGTGACATCCTTTTCCACGTGTCATGTAAAAAAACTGAGGTGGCACAACTTTCCGTTCTCTGGAAAATCTACGAAGACTTCTAGAAACGGTCGCAATTTCTGCATTTTTATTTTTGTTCTCCGCCCATGGGAATCCCGGTACAATTTTGACACCTTTTCCATCAATGACATCCCTTTCCACGTGTCATATAAAAAAATTGAGGTGGCGCAACTTTCCGTTCTCTGGAAAATGTACGAAAACTACTAGAAACGGTCGCAAATTCGGACTCTTATATTTTTCTTCTCCGCCCATGGGAATCCTGGAAAAATTTTGACACATTTTCCGTTATTGACATCCATTTCCACGTGTCATATAAAAAAATTGAGGTGGCACAACTTTCCGTTCTCTGGGAAATGCACCAAAACTACTGGAAACTGTCGCAAATTCGGACTTTTTATTTTTCTTCTCCGTCCATGGGAATCCTGGAAAAATTTTGACACATTTTCCGTTATTGACATCCATTTCCACGTGTCATATAAAAAAATTGAAGTGGCACAACTTTCCGTTCTCTGGAAAATGTACAAAAACTACTAGAAACGGTCGCAAATTCGGACTCTTATATTTTTCTTCTCCGCCCATGGGAAACCTGGAAAAATTTTGACACATTTTCCGTTATTGACATCCATTTCCACGTGTCATAAAAAAATTGAGGTGGCACAACTTTCCGTTCTCTGGGAAATGCACCAAAACTACTGGAAACTGTCGCAAATTCGGACTTTTTATTTTTCTTCTCCGTCCATGGGAATCCTGGAAAAATTTTGACACATTTTCCGTTATTGACATCCATTTCCACGTTTCATATAAAAAAATTGAAGTGGCACAACTTTCCGTTCTCTGGAAAATGTACAAAAACTACTAGAAACGGTCGCAAATTCGGACTCTTATATTTTTCTTCTCCGCCCATGGGAAACCTGGAAAAATTTTGACCCATTTTCCGTTATTGACATCCATTTCCACGTGTCATATAAAAAAATTGAGGTGGCACAACTTTCCGTTCTCTGGGAAATGCACCAAAACTACTGGAAACTGTCGCAAATTCGGACTTTTTATTTTTCTTCTCCGTCCATGGGAATCCTGGAAAAATTTTGACACATTTTCCGTTAGTGACTTCCTTTTCCACGTGTCATGTAAAAAAACTGAGGTGGCCCAACTTTCCGTTCTCTGGAAAATGTACGAAAACTACTAGAAACGGTCGCAAATTCGGACTTTTTATTTTTCTTCTCCGCCCATGGGAATCCTGGAAAAATTTTGACACATTTTCCGCTATTGACATCCATTTCCACGTGTCATATAAAAAAATTGAGGTGGCACAACTTTCCGTTCTCTGGAAAATCTACGAAGACTTCTAGAAACGGTCGCAATTTCTGCATTTTTATTTTTGTTCTCCGCCCATGGGAATCCCGGTACAATTTTGACACCTTTTCCATCAATGACATCCCTTTCCACGTGTCATATAAAAAAATTGAGGTGGCACAACTTTCCGTTCTCTGGAAAATGTACGAAAACTACTAGAAACGGTCGCAAATTCGGACTCTTATATTTTTCTTCTCCGCCCATGGGAATCCTGGAAAAATTTTGACACATTTTCCGTTATTGACATCCATTTCCACGTGTCATATAAAAAAATTGAGGTGGCACAACTTTCCGTTCTCTGGGAAATGCACCAAAACTACTGGAAACTGTCGCAAATTCGGACTTTTTATTTTTCTTCTCCGTCCATGGGAATCCTGGAAAAATTTTGACACATTTTCCGTTATTGACATCCATTTCCACGTGTCATATAAAAAAATTGAAGTGGCACAACTTTCCGTTCTCTGGAAAATGTACAAAAACTACTAGAAACGGTCGCAAATTCGGACTCTTATATTTTTCTTCTCCGCCCATGGGAAACCTGGAAAAATTTTGACACATTTTCCGTTATTGACATCCATTTCCACGTGTCATATAAAAAAATTGAGGTGGCACAACTTTCCGTTCTCTGGGAAATGCACCAAAACTACTGGAAACTGTCGCAAATTCGGACTTTTTATTTTTCTTCTCCGTCCATGGGAATCCTGGAAAAATTTTGACACATTTTCCGTTAGTGACATCCCTTTCCACGTGTCATATAAAAAAATTGAGGTGGCACAACTTTCCCTTCTCTGGAAAATGTACGAAAACTACTAGAAACGGTCGCAAATTCGGACTCTTATATTTTTCTTCTCCGCCCATGGGAATCCTGGAAAATTTTTGACACATTTTCCTTTATTGACGTCCATTTCCACGTGTCATATAAAAAAATTGAGGTGGCACAACTTTCCGTTCTCTGGGAAATGTACGAAAACTACTAGAAACTGTCGCAAGTTCGGACTTTTTATTTTTCTTCTCCGCCCATGGGAATCCTGGAAAAATTTTGACAAATTTTCCGTTAGTGACATCCTTTTCCACGTGTCATGTAAAAAAATTGAAGTGGCACAACTTTCCGTTCTCTGGAAAATGTACGAAAACTACTAGAAACGGTCGCAAATTCGGACTCTTATATTTTTCTTCTCCGCCCATGGGAATCCTGGAAAAATTTTGACACATTTTCCGTTAGTGACTTCCTTTTCCACGTGTCATGTAAAAAAATTGAAGTGGCACAACTTTCCGTTCTCTGGAAAATGTACGAAAACTACTAGAAACGTTCGCAAATTCGGACTCTTATATTTTTCTTCTCCGCCCATGGGAATCCTGGAAAATTGTTGACACATTTTCCTTTATTGACGTCCATTTCCACGTGTCATATAAAAAAATTGAGGTGGGACAACTTTCCGTTCTCTGGGAAATGTACGAAAACTACTAGAAACTGTCGCAAGTTCGGACTTTTTATTTTTCTTCTCCGCCCATGGGAATCCTGGAAAAATTTTGACACATTTTCCGTTAGTGATATCTCTTTCCACGTGTCATATAAAAAAATTGAGGTGGCACAACTTTCCGTTCTCTGTAAAACCTACGAAAACTGCTAGAAACGGTCTCAAATTTGACCTTTTTATTTTCTTCTCCGCCCATGGGAATCCTGGAAAAATTTTGACACATTTTCCGTTAGTGACATCCTTTTCCACGTGTCATGTAAAAAAATTGAGGTGGCACAACTTTCCGTTCTCTGGAAAATGTACAAAAACTACTAGAAACGGTCGCAAATTCGGACTCTTATATTTTTCTTCTCCGCCCATGGGAATCCTGGAAAAATTTTGACACATTTTCAGTTATTGACATCCATTTCCACGTGTCATATAAAAAAATTGAGGTGGCACAACTTTCCGTTCTCTGGAAAATGTACGAAAACTACTAGAAACGGTCGCAAATTCGGACTCTTATATTTTTCTTCTCCGCCCATGGGAATCCTGGAAAAATTTTGACACATTTTCCGTTATTGACATCCTTTTCCACGTGTCATGTAAAAAAATTGAAGTGGCACAACTTTCCGTCTCTGGGAAATGTACGAAAACTACTAGAAACTGTCGCAAGTTCGGACTTTTTATTTTTCTTCTCCGCCCATGGGAATCCTGGAAAAATTTTGACACATTTTCCGTTAGTGATATCTCTTTCCACGTGTCATATAAAAAATTGAGGTGGCACAACTTTCCGTTCTCTGTAAAACCTACGAAAACTGCTAGAAACGGTCTCAAATTTGACCTTTTTATTTTCTTCTCCGCCCATGGGAATCCTGGAAAAATTTTGACACATTTTCCGTTATTGACATCCATTTCCACGTGTCATATAAAAAAATTGAGGTGGCACAACTTTCCGTTCTCTGGGAAATGCACCAAAACTACTGGAAACTGTCGCAAATTCGGACTTTTTATTTTTCTTCTCCGTCCATGGGAATCCTGGAAAAATTTTTACACATTTTCCGTTGTTGACATCCATTTCCACGTGTCATATAAAAAAATTGAGGTGGCACAACTTTCCGTTCTCTGGAAAATCTACGAAGACTTCTAGAAACGGTCGCAATTTCTGCATTTTTATTTTTGTTCTACGCCCATGGGGATCCCGGTACAATTTTGACACCTTTTCCATCAATGACATGCCTTCCCACGTGTCATATAAAAAACTTGAGGTGGCACAACTTTCCGTTCTCTGGAAAATCTGAGAAGACTGCTAGAAACGATCGAAAATTCGGATTTTTTATTTTTTCTTGGCCCATGAGAATCCTGGGAAAATTTTGACAGCTTTTTCCTTAGTGACATCCTTTTCCACGTTTCGTGTAAAAAAATTGAGGTGGCACAATCTTTCGTTCTCTGTAAAATCTACGAAATCTGCTGGAAACGGTCCCAAATTCGGTTTTTTATCTTAAGCGACAACCGTTTTGCGCAATCTTACAAAGTTTTGGATTTGTGTAAGGCTGTAACGTTTAATTTTCCCGAATATCTTTGTAAAAGTTTGTAAAATGAACATCAAGTCTACCTCGATCGACCAGTGGCGAAAATGAAAAATTTTCGACGCGCTCTCCAGAAACGTTGCTAGCAACGTTGCTAAATTCACACCGGTGAATGTCGGGGGGTAGCCAAAATTTCAAGAAAATCGGGGGTGGGTTACAACGCCGAATGTCGCATCGGGCGAAAATACGGGGTACCTATCTAGCCAAAATTTCAAGACAATCGGGGGTGAGTTACACCATTGGAAATTATTACCACTACTTTTTTCATACGGCAGCGTCTATCCCCCAAAAAGGAGCAGTGCAAACGCTCCTTATTGCAAAGATGCTTGAGAAAAATGCACTTCCGACGTATCTAAATATTAGTTTACTTCGGCTTCGGATGTGTACGGAGTTAAATGCACGTCCAAAGAAGTCACGTGACTCAGCCCGCCAATGAGAGCGCAAGACGTATACTAACGTTTGTATCCGTCGGACGTATAAATAGCCACTTCCTAAATTTAAATTACCTCGTCGTCTTCCCCCCAACCCGCTAATGTAGAAGCAAAACAAAACAGTGTTATTTGTATTACCGTGAGTCATATATTCCTATATATCGTTGGGGGTAGGGGGTAGAGCTGGGCAAAGCACTTTGTAAATGTGCTTGAAGCCCTAAGTCCTTGCTTAATGTGCTTCAATCTTCAAGCACAAATTACAATTAACTTTTTGAAAGAACTTGAAGTTAGCAATTACTCTTATCAAGTAATTGAACTAGAAGCACAAAGCCCTGCTAAAAAGGACTTGAGTATAATAAGAGTGCTTAAAGCACAGTGAAGCTGTGTGCTTAAAGCACAATGAGAGAGCTTAAAGCACATTGAAAGGGCTTAAAGCACATTGAAAGGGCTTAAACCACAATGGAAATGAAAGGACTCTAAAGCACTTCAAAGAGCCAAAGCTTATATATAATGAAAGCAGGATATGATGTGATATGGTTATGATGTGTATGGGTTATGGGTATATAATATAGTTATGTTATATTCTGTATAAGTTTAAAATTAAAAGTAAGATTGAAAAAGCAGAGGGCAATTTTGATTTAATTAACCTCAGTTACACAGTTCCTCAACTTGGTCTTAACGTTAAAATAGAAATAGACCCATATACAGTGTGTTTCACTTGGAGTCGAGACAATTGCGTATTTTTAGAAAGATTGGGCGTTCTTCAAATTTTTTTTCTTCAACCTATAGTACTCGAAGAGCTCCACATTTCAGTGTATAATTTTTTGAAATGGGCTTATTCCATGGCCTACTATTATTAAAAGAAAACCCCCACAAATCACAAAACCATAGGCATTTTATACTATAATAAAATAGATGGTTCCGTCGAATTGGCCATAGCTCAGTACCCTTTGCACAAAATTTCAATACTCTAAGTTATACAGGGCGTTCACAAAGTTAAGACTTGATCCCATTTAATTACGATGAGAATTAAACGCCTGCCAATATGAACCAATGAAATGATATGATTTTTGAAATATCACTCGGGTGATGATTTCAGCGATAATAACCACTAGTGGTATTTTCGCTGAAATCCTACTCTCTTACTAGTTACGCTAAACCAATATTGTGGCAGCTAAATACATTGATCTTTAAATATCTATTAGCACAAAAAACATTCAGAACCGAAAGTCCAATCTAAATGACAGCTAGCGGTCAAACTAACTATTTGCAGTTGTTAAATTCTCTTTTCAAATACAACTCGTGGTATGCCTAATAATAGATACCTAATACCTTTCCTTAATTTATCACTCATTATAATCCCAATGCTAAGAAAATACCACTCCTGCTACGCAGTCGTGGTATTTTCAGCATTGGGATTATAATTCGTAAAATTAACGAAAGGTATTATCGATAATAGGCAGACCACTTGTTATATTACCCCTGAAAATACTCTTTCATGTGTTGAATTCAAACTGCCTGTTGTGCTTTTTTAAACAATAAACAGATCAGATATGATAAATTGATAATTGAAAAGTGATCAGTAGGAAATGTAGGTATGTAACATGTAACTTAGCTACTAACTATTATGTATGTAAGCCACTAAGCCAGGAGTCAGGGGCATTCCGTATGATGCAACGGCGTGATCTATCCCTACCACTATTCCATATGACGCGCTGGCAGCGCTGGTTACTGGACACTGGACACGTTTTTTTCAATAATGCTATAATTTTTTAAAAGGACTCGTAAATATTTGGGAGGGCTTGAAGCACTTAAAAAGTGCTTGAAGCTCTTTTTTCTGCTTCCAAGCCCTTGTAGAAATTAAAAAGTAATTGAAGCACATTGAAAGGGCTTAAATTCCTTTTTTTCAATTACAAATTACCAAGCACTTTTGTGAAGTAATTCGATTACCAAGTCCCAATTACATAAATAAGAAATAGCTTCGAGCACAGGACTTTCAAGTCCTCAAAGAGCTTGAAGCACTTTTGCAAGCACAAAGCACTCAAGCCCTGCCCAGCTCTGGTTGGGGGCAACCAATAGCGAAACTATGACGGGAGAAAGTCAACTTCAGGCTATCATCGGTATGTACCGAGCCAAGAATTGTGCATTAGAGTACCATGTACCCAGCAGTGATTATTATCAATCTAATCAGTATACATGAAGATTACAGCTTAAGTCGTTTGAATGCACAGCGGTCAGATATCTTCTCAATACTATAATCACAGGTATTTACCTACCAAACTCAAACAAAACTTATTTACCTAAAATCCTGTTGCAGGTGCACAAGAAATTAAGAACGAAATTATTTATAATACCCAAGCATTTGAGAGGTTAGAACACAAGTTGGAACAGTCTCCTGCCATAATAATTTTTGGACAAAGTTGCTATGCTAAAGCATTACTAGTGAACAATCTGTTAGAAGAACCCATTTTGCCATTGTGTAGCAGCCAGTGGCGATATGTTATTTTTAAATATGGGCAAGTAAAAAATATTCATCTAACACTTGGATGTGAGATAGAAATTGTTGAAAACCTTAAAGCCCATGAGGAAGTATGGACTACAGTTCCAGAGGAAGATATTAAAAGGAGAGGCACTGAATCTTTGCTGGACCATTGTCCATCTTTGGAAGTCGTTTTAAATCACAACCTTTTACAAGAAAATGTGTTAATACTTGTACCTCCAGACTGCCCACCTGAAGAGCTCAGTGAGGTTTTAATGAGATATGAAATAGGAAATGTACTCCCAGTAGTAATATATGCCATGTACAACGAAAATTTAACTGATTTGGTAAGTTTTTGGTTTAAATGAGACTTACAACTCAACTTAGGATATCTATCCATCTATTCATGTTCTTTCAAACTCATGGAAAGCTAAATGGTTATAAGTAAGCATAGGTATTGTTAAAAAAATGGCAGTGGCTATTTATACGTCCGACATATATAAAAGTCGGTATATGTCTTCCGCTCTTATTGGCGAGTTAAGTCACGTGACTTCTTTGGACGTACATTTATCTCCATACACGTCTGAAGTAAACTTATTTAGATACGTCGGAAGTGCGAAGTGCATTTTTCTCAAGCATCTTTACACTGAAGAGCGTATGCCCTCCTTTTTGGGTGATAGGCGCTGTCGTATGAAAAAAGAATGGGGCATTGACACCATATAGTGGCAGAAGTGGTAATAATTTCCAACGGTGTAAGCCACGCCCGATTTTCTTGAAATTTTGGCTAGGTACCCCGGTACCCCCTATTTTTGCCCAACTTTCGGGGTGGTTTACACCATTGGAAATAAGTACCACTTCATTTTTCATACCGCAGCGCCCATCACCAAAAAAGGAGGGCATACGCAATATAAAATAAGACACAAGATAGGTCTGAATAATCTCGGATATCATCCAATCGACTTAGTAAACATGCCGATTCATCATCCATCAGACGGTAGAAATATGGTTATGTGTCACGTGACTCAATCCACCAAGACGTATAGCGACTTTTAAATATGTCGGTCGTATAAATAGCCACTTCCTAAAAAATATGCTGTTAATGTCTAGAACACCAGTACTGGCCATGTATCGAAAAATTAAAAATACTGATATTATCAGGACAATAATGCCACTGACAAATTCTGCACTATAATTGTGCAAACGATAATAAATGCCATTAATTAAATAATTTTTCGAATAACTTAAATCGAGATTTAAATTCACTACATTTACCTACGTCCAAACATAAAAATGAGGTGAGCTCAGTGATGTAATAGATACATTTTTTTCGGTATCTAGATACAGATACTGTCTGGCAGATGTATCTAGATACAGATACCGATACATTTTTTCCAAAGTATCTGGGTAAAGATACAGATACGTTAAAAAAATATCTAGATACTTCCAGATACTTTCAGATACTATCAGTTAATTAAGAAAATTTCAGACCTCATAAGGCAATCAATATACTTACCTAAGTAGGTACTTAGATATTTATGAAACAAGTGTGTGTGTAGGTAAAGTAGAACGGTTTAGACGAATGTGAAGTTTAGATTGTCGCTAATCAAAACAAGTTGTGGATTAGTAGTTCTCCATGTACGTCACTCCAAAGTGAGCGCTGAGTAGGTACTTTGCTGGGAAGAGACGAATATAGCGTCTCAGCAGTGCTAAAAAAACGTTCGAAATAGAGCAGATTTAAAAGCGAGGTAGTAGGTAGATACCGGTGTAACAGCGTCTTTTTAAAATTTTATGATAAAACTAAATTTTCTTTCTTTGATATTTTCAGCTAGGAATAGGATATCGAGATACGGTTTTCACTAGCCTATTTAGGTATCATTTCACTACATTTTTATGAAAAAGAAAGTAATATTATTGCATTTAATTTTTTCGAGAATTTTGCAATTTTCTGGTATTATATAAAAAAACGCACTCTAGCGGCATCACTGAGACTTAGACATATCACGGCTAAGATGGGTTTGATGGACCAATAATTGCTTTTTCCAACGAGACCAAGTTTGTTAAAATCCGTTCAGTCATTTAGGAGTTACAGCTGTTTATTTAAAAAAACATTGAATCACTCCCCACCACTTTATTTTAATAGATATGTCAAAAAGTGTTAAACAAAAATTACTCGAATAAAGCTTACCTTTAAAAAGCATATATTATTTTGGTAACATTACTAGGTGGATTTCAGTGAAAAATCACTTAGAAGTTTAAGATGGCGGTTACGCCCCCTGGTGGCTATCTTGGAAATCTGAAAATAATTTCCAGGTTTTTCTCTTGGCCACTTTATTCTAAAAGTATTTTACCGCAAGTCTCTACGACGAATAGTTTCCGAGATACAGCACTTTGCATTCTTATCTGACCACCCTGTATTGCTTAACCGATACTGCATCATTGGAATGATGATAGAAACCATCATTGGCCCGGGTCTGTAATGTCTCAGTGGCCGGCTGTGTTCCTTCAGTCACTTTTCAGATTTTCTTAAACAGATCGAAAATATTTTTGCTTGCGAGGGAATGTCCCCGGATGCATTCTTAAGCGATGGCATCGGGGTTATTTTTTTGCAAAATACGCTAGAGTGTGATTTTTGGAGCAACAGTTCAAGTGTATGTTTTTGAAGCCTTTCTTGGATCACACTCACCAGTTGAAAATAAAATTGAGGCTGGAATTCACCATTTATCAAGAATCAAATAGGCGTCGTTTCTCTGATCATTTTACTTATTATGTTTCTATCGCGAAATATTTACAGCCTCCATTTGAGCCCCCCCCCCCTCAGTTAATTCAAATAGTGGCGCAACACTTTCCGCCACGTGTCTCGTCGACCCTCATTGGGGTAAACACTTTTTCCGAAGCTTTGAAACGTCTCAGGCAGGTGGAATATTATTTTCGTCAGGGTGCGTCGGCAACTAGGCCCAACCGATGAAATAAAGAATCCTCCGGGTAGTTTTCCCTGAGATCAGACTCCTAAAATCAGCAGAAATCAATTCTTATGTTGCCCCCATTACTTTTGTGGCAAAGAAGGACAACTCTGTACAAATTTGTCTCGGTGCTAGGCGGCTTAATTCGCAATTAGAAAAGGATCATGAGGCACCGCGGCCGATCGAGGACATACTTTGGGAAATGAATTTTATTTATTGCATGCAACCTCACTACAGAAATTCTTTCCCAGGCTGGACGCTACTAATGGATATTGGAAGGTTCCCCTTTCTGCGGATTCAAGGAAATATACTGGTTTTATGGTCTACCTGCTCTGTTACCATTATAGAGTTCTTCTTTTTGGGCTTGTGACCTCCTTTTCGGTGCTTGTGCAATTCAAATTGCCTTGAATATCTCTGGTTTCAGTACTTACAGTGGCACCTAATGGCCAATAGACTTGACCTTGTGGCTTATGTTGATGATATCCTGATTGTGTCTAATAGTGTTGAGGAACATTTGTGTCATCTTGAACTTGTCTTTGTACGCTTAAGAGAGGGTAACCTAAAGTTGAACCTAAAAAAGTGCGATTTTTTTGCTCCGAAATAAAATTTGTTGGGTATGTACAGCGTGTCCCAAGTAGTTTGTCCTACCCCCTGGATCTCAGGAACCGTAAGAGATACGAAAAAAACTTGAATAGACAAGTTGTAATGTTGGCAGTGGACGTAACCTCTCTTTTATTTTCACATATACAGCGAGATTCATATTTGCAGGACAAAAATAAAATATTTAGATTTTGACAATTGCATTAATCCTTTGGAATATTTGCATTCTCCATGAAATTTGCTACATAACCGTTTTTTTGTTTTGAATTTTGGATGCAGCATTGCCAAGATATCGAATTTTTCTTGGAATTTAGGGACTTCGTGGAGGATATGGAAACTGAATGCTGTATCTTTATTTCAATAGACATCAAAGATATATTTTAGCCTAAGTATGACAGCACAACCGTGTGTGGTGTGGTATGTCAAAATTGGTTTTTGCATATACTTACAGTGTGTTCATAACAGGCTCTCAAATTCGGATAATTTCAAACAGCAATAACTTATTTTTTTCAAATGGAATGACCCATATTTCTATAGTTTGTTGGATGCCGGCGTCCAAGCCCCACATTTTATGTAAAGAACATTCTATACCAAAAACTACCCGTTTTCGAGATATTTAGTATTTAAGAAAATTTCTTTGCATTTTTCATTCAGGTGAGAAGGTTTTATCAAGCAAGCCATAACTATTTTTCCAGACAGTGTCAGAAATAATTGTCATTTTAGATAATACGGGAAATAAAATTCCTATACCCGTATACAGTACGTCCACGGATAGACATCCCAAGAGGACAAATGGGCCAAAAATTTCATTTTTCGACAAAAAGTCATTCTTGATAAAAGTTTCTGCTTCTCGAAAAAATATGGTCCACGAAGAGAATTTTCGATTTTTTTATACAGGGTGTCCAAAAAATACAAAAACATGAAGTGCGATCAAGAATAAATTGCCTTTATTTTTAAAAATATCAAAAACTTTTACTTAGAAAAGTTGTTTGAAATTAAAATATGTGTCCGATTGTCACTTTTCAAACAAATCAGCCAACTCCGATTTTTTGATTTCCAAGTGTGAAATTCCTTTGTTTTTAAATAGAACAAAAATATTTATTTAGAAAGTTGTTTAGAATTAAAAGACGTGTCAGAGGTTATTTTTTACCCATTTAAGTAAAAGTCGTCCGATTTGCTTAAAAAGTTACAATCAGACACGTCTTTTAATTCTTAACAACTATTCTAAATAAGTATTTTTGATAATTTTAAACACAAAGGAGTTTCACACTTGGAAATAAAAAAAACGGAGTTGGCTGATTTGTTTGAAAAGGACAATCAGACACATCTTTTAATTCTAAACAACTTTTCTAAGTAAAAGTTTTTGATATTTTTAAAAATAAAGGCAGTTTATTCTTGATCGCATTTCATGTTTTTGTATTTTTTGGACACCCTGTATAAAAAAATCGAAAATTCTCTCCGTGGACCATATTTTTTCGAGAAGCAGAAACTTATCAAGAATGTCTTTTTGTCAAAAAATGAAATTTTGAAATGACAATTATTTCTGCCACTGTCTGGAAAAATAATTATGGCTTGCTTGATAAAACCTTCTCACCTGAATGAAAAATGCAAAGAAATTTTCTTAAATACTAAATATCTCGAAAACGGGTAGTTTTTTGTGGGGCTTGGATGCCGGCATCCAACAAACTATAGAAATATGGCTCATTCCATTTGAAAAAAATAAGTTATTGCTGTTTAAAATTATCCGATTTTGAGAGCCTGTTATGAACACACTGTATATGTAAAAACCAATTTCGACATACCACACGACACACGGTTGTGCTGTCATACTTGGGCTAAAATATATCTTTGATATCTATTAAAATAAATATACAGCATTCAGTTTCCATAACCTCCACGAAGTCCCTAAATTCCAAGAAATATTCGATATCTTGGCAACGCTGCATCCAAAATACAAAAAAAAATGGTTCTGTAGCAAATTTCATGGAGAATGCAAATATTCCAAAGGATTAATGCAATTGTCAAGATTTAAATATTTTATTTTTGTCCTGAAAATACGAATCGCCCTGTATATGTGAAAATAAAAGAGAGGTTACGTCCACTGCCAACCTTACAACTTTTCTATTCAAGTTTTTTTCGTATCTCTTACGGTTCCTGAGATCCAGGGGGTAGGACAAACTATTTGGGACACGCTGTAGCTGTACTCACCAACGAGGGCATCAAACCAGATCCAGATAGGGTGCAAGCGATTGCTGATTACATACCGGCAAAAAACGTGAAAGAGCTTCAGATGTTTCTGAGATTGGTTACTTTTGATCCCAGCTTTTGCCCATCTTTTTCTAGCAAATGTGAACTCTGTGCTCCTGCTAAAAAATACTCGTTGGTCCTGGGGAGAAGAATTTGAGATGGTCAAAAGTGAATTGGTTGGTGCCATGATGTTTTATCACCTAGTTTTGATGGCTGAATGGCACGTGGGTACTGATGCAAGTGACGTGTGAGACTGCTCAGTTGTATCAAGTAGTAGGTGGAGAGAAGCAGACTGTTGTTTGGGCAAGTAGGCTTTTGTTACTGCAGGAGGTTAGGTACCACCAATACAGCCTATTGTGCCTTCTGATAAGTTAGATTTGGTCGCAGTTGATTTTTACGGCCCACTTCCTCAAAGCAAATATGCATCACGTGCTTATTTGTTTTGATAATGTATCTACCTCACTAAACAGGCTTGCAATCGATTATTTCCCTCGATTTGGACGACCTAAATGGATTCTCGCAGATCATGGCACCCAGTTCACCACCCATCGGTGGAGGGATCCAGTGATGTTATTAGGTGTCCAAGTGGCTTTCAATTCTGTTCGTCATCCACAGGCAAATAATGCCGAGAGACTTATGCGGGAGTTGGGGAGACTGTGTCGAGTGTATAATAATAATAATAATCATGATAATGATAATAATAACCCGGTTTTATTGAAAGAATAATTAAAATAAACATAAATCAGTAAGCTAATGGCAAGCGAAAGAGGAGGCGGTCTAGCAATAGACATGCTACTCAACTTAACCACCTCTCGTGCACCATAGCAAGAAAACACAGATAAGCTCAAGCAAACAAGACAAGTCATGAATTAAACAAGCAATTCCAATGGATAATGATTACTCAAAAAAAATAAGCTAGAAAAATGAAAGTAAATATAATTGTAGCAATAATTAATCTAGTTAAGGAAGATAGAACATCAAAAACACATTTTGAAACATGGCAATGAATAAAGTTAAGAGAGAACTGGCATTTCCTGATTGTGATGTAAATATTGTTTGAGTTTAAACTTAAATTTATTAATAGGTATTTAACATTTTGAAATCTTCGGGAAGGCTATTATACAATTTAATGGAGTTGTAAGTAAACGAGCGGGTATACATGGCTGTCCCATGACGAGGTGTCGAAAACAAGTTCTTAAATCTGGTATTATTAGAATGAGTAGAGGAGCGAGGAGCAAACTTATATTTTAAGCTTAATGGAGCATTGGGAGAATTAAAAAGTTTATGTAAAAAATTTCCTAGATGGTGTCCCCAACGATTATCCATTCTTAACCAGTTAAGTGTGTTGATATTTGGAGAGACACAATCATACCTCCTCAACCCATAAATTAAACGACAGCATGAATTTTGAACCTTTTGAATTCTTTTTTTATCTACCGAATATAAAAATGGGGGTTTCCAAATATTTGCAATAGTTGAAATAGGATAAGACGAGCATTTCACACAATTGTTTTCTCAGATTAAGGGTTAATAAATGTCTACTAGCATATATTAATTTGAGATTAGAAAATGATTTTTGAATTAATTTAGTTAAGTACTTGCTTCTTGAAACGAAATTGTGTATCAACAATCTGACCCAAGTTCCTGGCAGAGTCAACAAATTTTAATTTTGTATTACCAATAAATATATTTAGATTCTGTTCAATAAAAGCTACACTTCTATTCCCAAACACCATCAGTTGAGACTTTGATGAGTTAAGATTTAAATTATGCTCAGCAGACAAATCCCGGATATTATCAAGTTCACGGTTCATAGTGTTGCTTGCTACCATAAAATTGTCTCTATTAAAGCTTAAATAAAGCATGCGTATCATCAGCAAATGCCTGGACTTTACAGTTGTGTATTGAATTTAAAATATCAGTGTAGATTATAAAAAATAAGGGCCCCAAGATCGATCCCTGAGGAACACCAGACAGAATATGACACTCAGTTGAAATGGACCCACCACACTTAATTACTTGTGACCTGTCACTTAAGTATGACTTAATTAGGTTCAAAGTAGTGTCAGCACCATAATATTTTACTTTGGCGCAAGGAAGTACATGCTTAATGGTATCAAATGCTTTTGAAAAGTCTAATAAAACGAGCACGCTTACCAATCCCCATCATAAGCCTCCAGGAGATCATCAGTAACAGAAGCCAGGGCGGAACAGGTACTGTAACCAGGCCGAAATCCACATTGCACATGTGGTATGATCTTTTTCGATATCGCAAAGTCAGAAATTTGTTTATAAATTATCAATTCGAAAACCTTTGAAGCAGCAGGCAAGATGCTAATGGTAATCATTCTAATTGAGAAGTTATTATCTTCACTGAATAAGTTATTAGAATAGTACGATATTTTATTATCACAGTTATTGTTAATATCTTGAAAAAATTGAGAAAAATATGTATTAATAGAATTTCGGTCAGACAAATTATGAGGCAAGTCAATATTACGTTTTTTGTTACACAAACCGAAATCACGAAGTGTATTCCAAGCTTGTCAAGAGTTATTTTGTAAACAGACAGGTCTTAGGTATTTCTTTTTTCTTGGCGTGTCATTGCTACAACATTATTCCTTAACCCTTTCGGGACTGCGGCTGCCTGAGGATCTGTGCCCAGTGGACCACAGCAGGAAGCGTATGCGTGTATGTACGGTTCCGGTCCTTAATTGCAAAACAGTCATTACATAACAACAGATCTTTTCACATTATAAATCATTTTTTGCATGCACCCACATGCAAATGAGGTTGTGTTCGAATTTATTGATGTATATTTAAGTGCACAAGTAAGTTTTTTTTTACGATAAGGACC
The DNA here is from genome assembly GCA_963920635.1 of Pseudeuparius sepicola. Classification (NCBI taxonomy): domain Eukaryota; kingdom Metazoa; phylum Arthropoda; class Insecta; order Coleoptera; family Anthribidae; genus Pseudeuparius; species Pseudeuparius sepicola. The sequence goes on from OY987305.1 coordinate 30,915,689, forward strand.
ACCCAACTAGATGCCATTACTAGAAAATCAGCCAATGACATTAATTGGGCATGACCAACGTAAAGTAGGCGTTCCAATGTATCCGTAGTCAACGCGTGTCCGTCCGGTTCCAGTCCTTTCTCATGCCTCCCTGCTTGCGTTTATAGTCGGTTCCGGTCCCACTGACCCAACTTTTATATGCGTGTTCGTCCGGGTCCGGTCCCGAAAGGGTTAAATGTTTATATTTAACAAAGTCCTTGTCTAACCGAGAACGCTTGTAAGTTCGCAAAGCAGCATCACGTTTTTTCATGCGTTGCTTTAGAGTTGTATTTAACCAGGGTGCTTTGTGTTTGGTTACTCTCGATGTTACTACCGGAGCATGTATGTCAAACAAGGAAATTATGAACCTATTAAACATTTCTAACTTTTTATCGACATTTAGTTCATAAACCATGTCAAACCAAGGAGTAGATCTCATATCTTTAACACAATTGTTATAATTAAAATATTTAAAAGAATGATGTACCATATTTTTGGGAGTTATTCTAATCTTAAGGGTGCTAAACTCGCAGTGAACCAATTTATGATCAGAAATACCACCAAATTCCATTGTATAGTATTTCTAAAGTCACTTGGAATAGCATAAAAACCTTTCAATTTTATACGGGTGATTTCTGCTGACCAGTCTGGTATTTTTACCAGTAGCAGAGCGTGGTAAATGCTATGAAATAGATCGCGCTCATATATCACTGTGTTCCAAGTGAGTTCATTTATATTTTACCAGGGTAGCTCGAGAACAGGCGCATCCGACAATAAAATACGAGACAAAACACTTTTTTAACCATATTGAACCACACCTGGTATTAGAAGTAAAAGGAGATGAAGGAGACAGAGACGATAGATATTGTAGTAAAAACAAGTGACTGCATGCTCCATGCTCGCCTAATATAATATATCACCAATACTTGCATGGGCTACACTGTTTGACGGCTGGCCACTTGTACAGCGAAATGCGGTGGATAGGCGGTACTTGCGTAAATAGTTGTAATCGATATGTTTTTTTAGAGACCTTTTGACAATATTGTATGGTGCATTAACCTTTACGTTGTGTTTGACGACAACCTTAAAAAAAACCTTAAAAGTGAAATATTATGTTGCTTGAATAATATGTATATCTTTAAAAAACTGCGTGACGCTTATGTCCTATATTATAGTTTTTTATGCAATTAGAGTTTTTTATGCGGTTTCAAGTAACTTTAGAAATACCATACCACAGTTTGTCACATTTAATGAATGGAAAATAAATATTGGATCAATAAGAGTGCTCGAGTTATCAGCTGATCTTGTAGGTTCATTCAGTATTTGTTCCAAATTGTAAGCATCTAAACAAGAGCTAACCGGATTTGCAATGTTAAGAAATTAATATTAAAATCACCCAAGCAAATTATGTACTCGTACATACCACAAATAAAAGAAAAAGTATTGTCCAATGTGTCGATAAACGCATTCACATTAGTTTTTGAGGGTCGATAAATCACCCCAAATGCGTAATTGATATTAGAGATTTTTATGTTGAGAAATAACAAGTCAATAGCCGGACTTAACTCGAAATCGAAATCTAATGCGGAGCAATTAAATACAGTTTTTATATGGGCCGCCACTCTATTCTTGAAGAAAAAATTATAACCGGGGATATTTAAAGCAGTAGTGTCAACATCATCCGAAAGCCACGTCTCGCTAACCACAGCTAAATCAAAATTAGATTGCTGTACAAGAAAAGAAAAGTCAATAAAATGATCAAAAAGTGAACGAACATTGAGATTAACTATCTTCATTCCGACAATAATTTATAAACACTTGCAATTCGTATTAATATCAAATTGAATACAATTTATGAATCTACAGAAAAAAAGTAATAGGTACAAAACAAATACAAGCAAATAAGAGTAAGCTACATAAAGGTGATTACCTTAACACAACATGCAGAACCGGTAAAAAAATAAACAATAGATAAAAAGTCGATATAAATCTCCAAACCAAACAGCTAAGCGCGAATAATATTCAGGAGGCAACAATAACATTCAAAAGTAAGTAATTACTAATACATGCTTCAAAACAAAAGCAATGCAGTTAAATGAAAGTAAATAAATGCAGAAAAGCATACAGGTTATACAATAGAGTTCATGAAACAAAAATTTGCAAAAGAATTATTAAATTTGTTCATGATAGGATGAAAGTAGACTTATCTTAGGATGTCATATCCTCCAGGGCCTCCTCTGTATCGACACGGACCACTTTGTTGTTGCACTTCACATACACATTGCCATTTAAAGACCAGGCACATTGTTTTTAAAATTTTTTAACAGCCACATCCAGTAACGATAACCGCAACTTGGTAATATAATCTTTAATATAAATCCCGGTATTTTTCAATTTACTGCGATTCTTGATAATAATATTTCAATTCTTGAAGAAGAAAGTGCTCGATCTATGTACAGTCCCAGATGTTTTATCACATCAGCCTGTCTGATAACCAGACCATGAGCACTCACATCACCCAAATCGATCTGCCTTTTATAATTTACAACCATATAGTTAGACTTGTCCACATTAAAAGTCAGCTTGTGACTACTGAGCCAATCAGATATCACAATCAAATCAGCCTCGATATTTTGCTTTATATCCAAGTAGTCAGCCTCAGAGTAAAACAGAAAGGTGTCATCAGCATAAAGAGCCTCAGTTTACCCCTTAACTTCAGGCTAGATATTGAGTTAATATAATGTACTGTATTTCAACAATCACAGTCCAAACTCGTTTCCTTGGTTACCACCTTTATTGTTCAGCATTCAAAAATCACAAATAAACTTGGCAGATTACTGTCACTGTCTAAGAATATTCTTTCAGCTCTAAAATTCGCACAAAATCGCTTTCTAACCTTTCACTTCTTTCAGGCCCAATTCCCAGGGCTTATATACTCAAACGGAAGACTGGAGAATACTCTAGAATATTCCTGGCCAATGACAGTTCACAAATCATAAAGTTCTAGCAAACTCTCTAGAAGGTTATGGAAGCTTTACAGGGGAAACAATGAATCTATAGGAAAATGGGGCCCTGGGGGTTTTAGTCCAACAAAGATATGACGGAAAATGCCTCTAAATTAATTACAAAAAATATAAAACTGTAAGTAGAATACCCAAACTTAAAATTTATCTGCTAAACCTTTTAGCAGGTTAGAAAACCGTGCAGACATATTCATTGAAAGCTGATAAAACAACTTTAGAGGCATTTTTCGTTACAATAAATTAAGAACAAAGTTGTTCCTAAAATGGAACCTTGTGGAACTCCATGAGTTATAACTTTTTCTGAACTAGAGACTCCATGCATGTCAACCCTCTGTCTCCTGTCAGATAGATAACCCGCAAACCAATCATTACATATGCCACGAATCCTGAACAATTCCAGCTTTTTCATTAACACTGTGTGATCCACCGTGCCAAAGGCCTTACACAAATCCAGCGACAACAGCCCACATCTGTTACCTCTGTCAGTACTTCTTTGAATTTCAGTTATACAATCTACAGCCGTAGAACTTGTGTCACTGGACCTGCGAAAACCATACTGGCCGTGATACATAAATGATATTTTATCGAAGTACGTAACCAGTCGACTATTTAACACACTTTTCTATTATCTTAGAAAATACAGGCAAAATCGAGATGAGTCTATAATTGTTAGGGGACTCGGGGTCATCCGCCTTGAACAAGGGAGAGATACACGCCAACTTCATCATATCTGGAACAACCCCCGTTAGAAAGGATTGATTTATTATCTTTGACAACACTGCGGCCGTTTCACATCTACACCTCTGCACTGACCGCACATTCGCAAGGTCACACCCAGCCGCTTTCTCTGGATTTAGCGTCCATATCAGCTTCTCCACTTCCTCGGAAGTTGTAGGTGACAGGAACAGACTGTCACAATGCGAGACCTCCCCAGAACAGCTGAACAACCGTTGGGGGACCGCATCAGCCAAACTCCGTCCAATGGAGACAAAATAACTGTTGAAGCCCTCACAAACAAGCAGCACTCATCGCTGCCGACTGCCCCAATATGGGGTGAATGCCCCTTCTTTTTTCGTACGGCAGCACCCATCGCCAAAAAAGAAGGGCACATGACTCAACTCACCAATAAGAGTACAAAACGTTTACCGACTATTATATATGTGGGACATATAAATACTGGACCACTAAAGGTCTTTTATACTTCAAACATTGTTGGTCATTTAATTTGTACACATCAAATGGCCATAAAAGGATTCTTTTCGGGTTCCGGACTTACCTATACAGTGATTTTTAAATAAAAGGCAAATAATAATGAACAATGGCTATGGGAATGATAACTATAGAGAATTGAATAATTATTTGGCATCAGTCAACTGGGAGGTGTGCTTGGGAAGTGTTGGCATCAATGCGGCGACTGGATTGTTCTACGAATTGCTTTTCCTAAGTGGTTTTCTTCCGATCTACGTAAGTTGCCTTCTGATAAAAAATATGCACATTCGGTCTACAAGAGAGAGCGTTCCAATGATAGTTATTTGAGATTCTCTCGATTGCATTCGGAGTGTCAAAGGCTCTCAGATACCTTCTTTAATCATTATATAAGTGGTTTGGAAGCAAAGTTGGTGAATGACCGTAAATCATTCTGGAAGTATATAAATGAAAAACGTTCTAGTTATAATCTACAGTCTCCTCTGTTTTACGGAAATAAAACTGCTACTGATGATTCAGATATTGCCAAATTATTTGGTGAATATTTTCAAACAGTTTACGTTGTTAACCATAATCTACCTGTTCTTGCTAATGTTGCTGCTGGTGTCATGAATGTAAGTAATGATATTAAGTGCACAGAAATATCTAAACTGGACAACTTTTGTGAAATTTTAGGTCTTCCTGATAAGAGTCACGTGTGGTCCTGATGGTGTACCCTGTTTGTTATTGAAAGAATGTGTCTGCACAATTGTGCCACCCCTGTACATACTTTTCAATAAATTCTCGTCATTCTCAGTTTTCCCCAACACTTGGAAGGAAAGTAATGTAGTGCCAATTTTTAAGTCTGGGATAAATAATAACGTTGAACATTACCGTAGCATTTGCATACAGTCGACAATTCCAAAGTTGTTGGATAGTATGGTGAGCAGGCAGATGGCATGGTTGTGTGTCTGATTTGTCATGAGCAGCATTGTTTCTCCGGAGGCAAATCGACTGTGTCAAATCTGGTATCTAATCAACTGGATATCCTTCACAACATGGTGCAACAACAAACACGTTAAGTTTTAGCTCCGGCTAGCGGCCTTAGATTGAGTCACCTTTTTAGCAAGAAATAACACACACACAAAAATTTTAACAAGTATATTTAAAAATTTATCACACAGTAAACAAACGTTAATTGAGCATGAGAAAGATAATTAACAATAATCTCAAGTTAATCGTGGGATTTTAAAACTGTAACATTTTTGGCGATTTTTACAATAATAAAAGAGTGTTACCCTCCTTCTTTGGTTTGTGCTGGCGGCAGGCTTAGCAGGATCTTCTTTGCTTGGTTTGCTTCGGTTTTCCTGACGTTTTCCGGTGTTCCGGTGCTCCCTCGATCAAAACCAATGTGCAACGTGCAGTGTGCAATGTCTTCTTCACAGGTCTTATCCTTGAGCTCGTGAGGTAGGATATATGGGAAAACAAGAGAAAAAAATATCACCAAAAATGTGTTATTAAATCGAGGCAAAATTTGATATTTGAAAATTATTTGACTGCTTGAAAATCTTTAGTAAAATTTACCAAACACCAATAAGTGAAATTAATTCATTATTCTTTTCAAATATCAAAAATTAAATAGTGACGTAATAAATTGTTTAATTACTTAATAAATGCAAATCAAAAAGAAAGAACTATATCTTTTTAAATAAATATTAGAAATTTAAAATTTACAAAACATGAAAATTTTCAGGAGGAGAAAAATTAATTTTGACAAAAGTAATAATAATCGAAAAAATCTCCCATGGTACTTTTTGTCCCCACCGCTCCCTATATACAACGGGCAAGGTTTGAATTTGATCAAAAATGACAATAACAAAACCTAGTAAAATTCAGACATTAATAACCAAAAATTGAACTTGCTAATGATTGTTGGAAAAAGAAAAACAGGAAACTCAAATTTGTACATAGGTACTTTATCATCCAAGGATAAAATTATTTCCAATTTTCTTTCACTAGTAACTTTCCCTGCTGTGAATTTTCTTTAAACAAAACAATAAATACTTCAGTTCAAATTTTGCACTGGGCAGACTTGCAAGCAAGCACGACTAAAAATACAATAATTTAATTCTTAGAAAAATTCGACAGACAGTGGAAAATAAAATACGTGAATTTAGATTTCAAGCAGATAGTCAAACAAAATTCGGATCGCAAAAATTCACAAACTACTACACTAAATATAGTATAAAAACTGGTCTGTAACCATAAAAAAATAAGAAAAAATAGAAAACGCAATTTCTGTCTAAATATTACTGGCAAATAAATATTTAGCAAACACACATGAGAATATAGGCAAGTTATAAGCAAATAAAGATAAATAAATGATAAAATTCTTACCCCTTGTTGTTCAGAAATGGCTGGTGACACAAAGACCCCAAGGCAAAAATCGCCGCTGGATTTATACCAAAATTCGTACACAAAAAACACAGAATATCGATCGCCGACGCTACTACACAAAAAGTTAAAAAGGAACCTTTCCTTCAAACCCGAAATATATACAAAAATAACCACTCATTACATACCTTGGTCATCTATTTCCTATTTATAGAAAATAGACATCTGGTGTTAAGGCCGAATAAAATCAATGCACGTATAGAAAAAACTATAAGCTAGTGCTAGGAAATACTAGAATAACGTTTTAAAAATCATTTGAACGTTTATTGGTATTATTTAATCATAGAAAAAGATTTCTAAGCGTGTTAGAAGATAGAAAATTAATATATTCAAAGATAATAATATTTAGATGTTGGATATTGCACCAAAATTGTTTTTTTCTTAAGTAAACTGCACCTTTCCGGCTTAATAAAATTTTTCTTTACTGCAGATTATTAAAATTGCAAATACGAGGGCCATTCAATAAGCCAAAAAAATAAAATTAAAACAAAAATAGCATGGGCACACCCCCCTTACCAGGTAAAAAATTTTTTTTTCGTTTGTAGTAGACAATTGATATTCTTGTTTCCCAAAAATAATAATAGAAACTGAAATTATTTTCTTACTATTGCAAGATATTCAACTCCCTGTGGAGGAGAATGGAGATATCCCTCAAATAAAAAAACAAAGAGTGGGCGCCAGTGAATATCAAATTCAAGAATTTTCTCCAATTGAGAGTAAACAAAAAAATATTACCTTATTATGGGCTTATTTATTTCTTTTACTTAATATTATACTGAAGATCTGACATTAAAAAAATTTATTTTGAATTTCTTCGACTGATGTTGGTCGGCATACTCTATGGAAATTCAGATATAGTGCTTTTGCTAAACTCCAGAGTGAAAAAAGTTTACCCACCGTCTTACCCTTAATACTTTGTTTAAATAGAAGTCAAGTCTAAACAGAAGTACCACCACAAAAAATTAAAATTTTTGGTCAGATACTCTTTCTAAAAAAAATTAAAAATGAAAATACTGTACAAGATGGAAGTTGGAGTTTCAAAAAGAAGGAAAGAAAATTGTTTTAGACTTCAACAATAAAAATCTAGAAGACAGGTGTTAACTAGAATAGAAAATATTGTGGTGTTCAAAAGATAACAAGAAAAACACTGCAGCAAAAATGCGGAAAAAAACTTTTTCTTATTCAGCGCTAAAGATAATCACGCAGCATCGCTACGCTACACTAGAAAACACAAATTCTGCAGTCCTGCTATGCAGACGAAAATAGAAAAACTAAATAAATTTCGACACTTTGTTTTGGGTTGGTTGCAGCTGGAAAAGTTTTTCCAGGAACCAATCACCTACTGGTCAAGTTTTCCCCAGTTTGTCGCAAAATAAAATAAATGTACCAACAAAATTGCTAAACCAGTAAAGTTTTCCCTGGCTTGCAGATAAACTCAAATTTCATTGCACCGACTTGATCAGGGTCAGTTAACGAAAAAGAGAAAAACAAAAATTCGACTGGTCACTAGTCACCCTAGCCTACTAACCAAAATGCACAACTAGTAAAGTTTTTACTAGCTGGCAAAACAATAGCACTGAATAAAAATTACTAAAAAGGAATCAACAAAGGTGCGCGTAACCTTTAAGCTGACTAATAACTTTTGAATACCGAAAGATAATAATAAAAATAAAAAATTGAATTGTTGAAGTTTAAACAAAAGAATGTTGTAAAAAAAAATAATCTGGCTGATCAGTATCTGTTTCTGGTTCAGTTAAATCATCAGAGTCTAATCAGGTTTAATATCCTTGACATGCCAGTTTCCGAGATCGTTACCATCTCTGTCTTTTAAATTATAAACTAATTTTGAAATCATTTTATTAACCACACAAGGAATAAATTTCGGAGCTAATTTTGCAGAAAAATCGTTGACAGCTTTAGATAAAACATAGTTTTTGTTCCAAACTAAATCACCCACATGATAGCGAACATTTCGTTTCCTAAGATTATATCTATTTGCACTTTGTAAATAAGCTTGATGTACCTAACTTATTTCTAACTGTCTCAAATATTGATGGAATTATTTGAACGAGATTTTGTCATCTAGTAATTTATCAGAAACTTATATTTGGTTTTGTGCATTTTCAGATAATAAACCATAAAAAGAACCATCGGTAGGTGTATTTCTATAGAAAACTAGAAAAGAAGGTGAAAAACCAGTTACATCATGTTTGGCTAGCCGAATAGTTTGGGCTACTTTAAATAGTGGCTGATTCCAAGTTTTATGAGTTTCATGTATGTATGATCTAATAGCTGTTACAATCGATTTATTCACTCTCTCTGTGTGATTAATTTGTGCATGGTATTTAGCATTATACCAACTTTTTTGAATGTTATAAGAAGCAATAAAATTTTTGAATTCCTTACTGATAAACTGTGAAACATTGTCAACAGAAATAACCTGAGGAACTCCAAAAATACGAAAAACATTTTCCAAAAATTTTGTAATATATTTTGAAATAGCTTTTGCCATAGGATGAACGAAAACAAATTTTGTGAACCAATCAACAACAACTAACCAATACTGATTACCATTTTTGGATCGTGGTTAAGGTCCTAAAAGATCCGCAGATATTGATTGAAAAGGAAAGTTTATAACACACCTGAGGTCTGCTATAGCTGGGTCTGTTCAATAAAACCGCGTTACCTCAGTAAAATATGTATGATTTATTTATCACAATAATTTAGATGTTACAATTTTTAAAAGTCAATCAACTTTAGTATCAAATTAATTTTTAACAAGTATTAACATGCCATAAACTGGGCAACTATAGGCAAACTGTTGAATTAAAATTTGTTTGAAAACAATGAAAAAGGTCAAATTGTCTTTACAAATAAACTCTGACTGTTCAGCTTCGATTATAATTCACTCTGAATCATGAGAGCCGTGCACATGCAAAGATAAAAATCCAAAAATATTAGTCACAACTATCAAAACCTTAACACCAAAATACAAAACCACTCAAAAAATCCACTGATGGCGATAATTGGATCAGATAAAAATCGAATAGATTCAAAATTTGAGAGATATTTTGACTGAGTTTTCTTTACAAATTGAATTGAAAGGACGCCGGTAGCAAACTGCCAGTTGCCGCGGGCGCCGGATCGCACCGCCGTCATCAGATCGCATTTGACCAATCAGCTTTTAGCATGAAACGTATCTAATAAACTAGACAGAGTTTATATTCAAGTTATGCATCAAAAGAACCGAAAAATCGAGTAATTCGTAATACCGATTTTTAATTACATACCTGCTGATAGGTAAACACATAATTTGCACTTGCATTTTCGCATTTTGAATCTGCGCAGGTTTCGAGGCTAAGCTAATTTAAGTTTTAAAATTTGAAAAAGTCGTAATAAAATTTAATACAATATTGTAAATGAATTGAAACTGTACGAAAAATAAATTAGTTATTAAGTATGAAATATATGTTTGAAAATAATGACTTTATGTTAATAAAAAATATAAAAACGAGTAACGGATTTAGAAATGGAAAAATCTGTTACAAGTTAATATTCCTATAGTTTCCCATTAAACCAGCTTGAGGTAAATTTGTAGGTTTACTTGCTGCACAAACTGCAAATTTTTTTATATATCCATAAACAGACTGACGCATATTTGGCCAATAATATACTTCAGAAATTCGAAAAAATGTTTTTGAAAAACCAAAATGACCTGCAGTTTCTTTGTCATGATATTCATTTGAAATATCTTTGCGATTAGAAGTAGGGACAACTATTTTCCAGTCAGATATATTTTGAGAAAAATTATTCCTCGAATAAATGTGTTTATATAAAATGTTATTTTCGACTTTAAAAGACGGATATTTTTCTGGATGTTCTTTGTCCTTAACCAACATGTCCTTATACCAATTATCCAACTTCAATGTTGCAAGATTTAAAATAGAAATATTTTCTATGCTACGGGACAATGCATCTGCTAAGGTATTATACAGGGTGTTTCATAATATATGCGCAGGGATAGCTCTTTCAAAAATATGAAAAAAAGCTTCTATTAACTTACCCTCTAAAATGCACCATTTTGGAGATACAGGGTATGGAAGTTGAAAAAAAAAATTGTTTTTTGCGAATATCTCCGGAACCGTTTATCGTACGGAACACAGCTTTTGTAATCATTTTCTACTCATAATACTACTCATAAAAATTTTTTAAGTATTACGTGGTGAAGGTTTTGAAGGGGCGGTGTTTTTCTCCCCAACTTCCATACTGGAAAAAGTATGATTTTGAGATGTCCATTTGAACCGCCAATGTTTTCTACACAAACAAGGGCTCTAAAGTCGGTTGTTTTCAAGAAAAATCAACTTTTATGTTGAAAAACATGGTCAATTTTTTGAAATAACATTTTTTTTAATAATTAAACAAAATGTATTTAAACGTTAGAACAAGTAACCAAAACAAACGTTAACTTCATAATTCCAAAATTTAAAAAAATATGAAAAAATTAACAAAAGTTGTCTTGTCAAAATTCCCCACACCGTAAAGGACACGCATTTCGCACATTTCAGCGTTTGTGTTTTTTTTTATCAAGTAGGCTTGAAATTTCAAAAGCTATCTCCTGTCAAAATAACAATTAGTTTGTACCGCAAAAGGTAAATTTGTATAAAAAATTAAAAATGAATTACACAAACGCTGAAATGTGCGAAATGCATTACCTTTACGGAATGGCGAGCGGTAATTCGGCAGAAGCAAGGTGGTTGTATCAAGAAAGACATCCTGATCGCGGTGGTGTAGAAAAGAGTGATTTAATGTCAATACTACTCACTAATAATACTAATCGTAGGTACTTTGCCACAGCTGTTTACATTGAAAAGCTGTTATACTTGTAACAAGTTAACAGCTTGTGCACCTGGAATGCTGACAAATATTTATAACTTGTAGAAACTTTGATATGGCATATGATTTCCATAACTTTTCCACAAGAATCAAAAAGGACTCCACTTTGAATGGTCGTAGCATCGTAACGGTTCACATTAGAGACATACGGTAGAAAACTTTTTTGTAACAAATTTATTCTAGATTATTTTTCATAATAGGTATTTTGTTGATAAAGTTGATGGTTTCGGATATATTTGCAAAAAACCGAAAAATGGTACCTTCTTAGGGCCAGAAGGGCCAACGCCGACTTTGCTCGATGGGGAAAAAACTTGGTAGAGTAATATCTGGGTCCAAATAAATCAGTTTTCCACTGATTATTTATTGAGGCTTTTTTTCCGACCTGTCGCCTGGTCTACTAGTTTTTTGCAAAGTCCAGTTAATTCAGAAACAGTATTTATGTCATGCAAAGCTAAAGCTTTTACGTAATTTGGTAAAAGATTTTCACGAATATAATCCACTATTTCCTTTTCGGAAGGTGTTGTGGAAAGTCTATTAAATAAAGCTTCCATTGCACAAATAAAAATAGTAACCTTTCCTTTCTGTTTTTGCTTTCGAGATCTAATTTCATCCATTAAATCCTTATCGTATCATTCTTTACGAAAAGCGTTTTTAGTTTTATAACCAAATTTTCCCAATTTTCGAAACGATTTTTTGTGTGGTTATTATACCACCAAGTCCAAGCTTGAGAGCCAAAAAGATCACCCGCAGATGAAAATAAATCATTTTTAGAACCATTACGAGACATTCTGAGAGATTCTAGTTTTTCTAAATAAGCCATTAAAGATCCTTCACTGGTAAACTTTTGAATACCCCGTTTATAGACAGGTGTAGGTTTCGAAAAAGATAAATTAGTTTGAGGAGAAATCTGATTTGAACCTACAGGAGTTGAAGCTTGTGAAGATGGTAACACTTTTTCGGCTAAATCGCCATCTAAAGAAAGTACTTCAATATTCCACGTATTTTTCTTTAATTGATGTTCATCAGTTTCTACATTAATTTTAGAGATACGTCCGGTAAGATGACATAACATACACACTAATCTTTTGTACTCTACATCCGTAGTTTTACCAATAAAAGAATCAAACTTTTTCTTTAATTTAAATTTAAAAAATTTTTAATTTCTACAGAATCCTGCTCAAAAGCAAACGGGTTTTTAATAGTAGAAAAACTATGGTTGGTATCTTCTTGAGAAAGTAGACCTCTCAAAACTTTTCTTCTCGCATCAGCATTACCAGTAGGAGTTACGTTCCTAATTGTAATTTCATAATCAATCTCGAAAGCTTTAAGAAAGTTAGGTTGTAAGGCCATTTTTGAAATATCAAATGAAGGATAAAAAAAATAAAAACGTCCAAAAAGTTAAATTGATAACTTGCAATAATACAAAAAATCCAAATAAGTAAATGCAAACGTCACCAAAAATGTTTTGATATTGAAAAAGTAGTTCTAGAAAAAATGTAATGTTATTTCTTGTAAGGTAACTCAAGCAAAAACTAGCAAAAAAACAATCAAGCCTCGCACTGGAAACCAATTTAATTTATCGGGCCTCGCGTTGGAAAGCGCCAATTTTTACTATTTTGTGCCCCTCGTTGGAAAGCGCCAATTTTTACCTTCCGTGCAACAACAAACATGTTAAGTTTTAGCTCTGGCTAGCGGCCTTAGATTGAGTCACCTTTTTAGCAAGAAATAACACGCACAAAAATTTTAACAAGTATATTTAAAAATTTATCGCACAGTAAACAAATGTTGTTAATTGAGCATGAGAAATATGAGAAAGATAATTAACAATAATCTCAAGTTAATCGTGGGAATTTAAAACTGTAACATTTTTGGCGATTTTTACAATAATAAAAGAGTGTTACCCTCCTTCTTTGGTTTGTGCTGGAGGCAGGCTTAGCAGGATCTTCTTTGCTTGGTTTTCTTCGGTTTTCCTGACGTTTTCCCTTGTTGGGAGCTCCCTCGACCAACACCAATGTGCAACGTGCAGTGTGCAATGTCCTCGTCACAGGTCTTGTCCTTAAGCTCGTGAGGTAGGGTATATGGGAAAACGAGAAAAAAATATCACCAAAAATGTGTCATTAAATTGAGGCAAAATTTGATATTTGAAAATTATTTTACTTCATGAAAATCGTTAGTAAAATTTACCAAACACCAATAAGTAAAATTAATTCATTTTTCTTTTCAAATATAAAAAATTAAATAGTGAAATAATAAATTGTTTAATTACTTAATAAATGCAAATAAAAAAGAAAGAACTATATCTTTTTAAATAAAAATTAGAAATTTAAAATTTACAAAACATTAAATTTTTCGGGAGGAGAAAAATTAATTTTGACAAAAGTAATAATAGAAAAAATCTCCCGTGGTACTTTGTGTCCCCACCGCTCCCTATATACAACGGGCAAGGTTTTAATTTGATCAAAAATGCCAATAACAAAAACTAGTAAAATTCAGACATTAATAACCAAAAATAGAACTATCTAATGATTGTTGGAAAAAGAAAAACAGGCAACTCAAATTTGTACAAAGGTACTTTATCATCCAAGGATAAAATTATTTCCAATTTTCTTTCACTAGTAACTTTCCCTGCTGTGAATTTTCTTTAAACAAAACAATAAATACTTCAGTCCAAATTTTGCACTGGGCAGACTTGCAAGCATGACTAAAAATACAATAATTTAATTCTTAGAAAAATTCGACGGACATTGGAAAATAAAATACGTGAATTTAGATTTCAAGCAGATAGTCAAACAAAATTCGGATCGCAAAAATCCACAAACTACTACACTAAATATAGCATAAAAACTGGTCTGTAACCATAAAAAAACAAGAAAAATTAGAAAACGCAAATAAAGATAAATAAATGATAAAATTCTTACCCCTTGTTGTTCAGGAACGGCTGGTGACACAAAGACCCCAAGGCAAAAATCTCCGCTGGATTTATACCAAAATTCGTACACAAAAACACAGAATATCGATCGCCGACGCTACTACACAAAAAGTGAAAAGGAAACCTTTCCTTCAAACCCGAAATATATACAAGATTGATGTTATTTAAACTAAAAATATTCTATTTATGAATAACCACTCATTACATACCTTGGTCATCTATTTCCTATTTACAGAAAATAGACATCTGGTGTTAAGGCCGAACAAAATCAATGCACGTATAGAAAAACTATAAGCTACTGCTAGGAAATACTAGAATAACGTTTTAAAAATCATTTGAACGTTTATATTATTTAATAATAGAAAAAGATTTCTAAGCGTGTTAGAAGATAGAAAATTAATTTATTCAAATGATAATAATATTTAGATGTTTGATATTGCACCAAAATTATTTTTTTTCCTTAAGTAAACTGCACTTTTCCGGCTTAATAAAATTTTTCTTTACTGCAGATTATTAAAATTGCAAATACGAGGGCCATTCAATAAGTCAAAAGAATAAAATTAAACAAAAATTGCATGGAATGGAAAATCGTTAGAATTTTCGTTACAATGGAAGATGGTAAACAGACCGATTCTATTTATATAGACTTTTCGAAAGTCTTCGATCGAGTTGACCATGGAATCTTACTTAATAAATTGCATCTGTTTGGTCTTAACCAGGATTTTGTTGCTTGGTGGGAGAGCTGTTTGAGGGGTCGGTTTCAGCGCATGAAGGTGGGTTACTGTTACTCTGACATAATTCTGGTCACATCTGGCGTCCCCCAGGGGGTCATAATTTACCGCTTTTATTTAACATTTTTGTGAATGATATTGTTGATTGTTTTTGGCACAGCCGTTGCTTGATGTTCGCTGACAATCTCAAGTTTTAGAGGACGGTTGAAGGTGTGAGTGACCAGGAGCTTCTTCAGGAGGATTTGAATCGCCTGTCCAACTGGTGTCAAAGGAACATCCTAGGTTTAAATATCAAGAAATGCTGCTTTAAGTTTTTCTCTCGCAGTCTCATGCGGAGCAAGAGGGCAAAAATATCTTGTTGCAATTTGGGCCCGGCAAGTAATTCATCATTGAGCGATTTGTTATTGTGAGCTTTTGCCGAGGCAATGAATCATCAATTCGATCGAGCAACAAATTGTATAGAGGAAAGTCCCACTGGTCAGGATTATACCCTAAATTTGTTAAAACCGCTGTGTTTTCCATAAATGTATCCAACAAGGCCCGCAGAGCATGCAAATTACCTTGAGCTATTTTTCTGGATGCTTCCAAGGCTTGCCAATGAGAGGAAGCGATAGCACGTTTGTTATCATAACGTTTGCGCAACGCATTATATGCAACTAAATAATTGGCACCACACAAGGGTATACGTTTGAGAATAGAGCGAGGAGGACCAGTTACCGAGGACACCAAGTAATTATAAGTGTCAATATTTGATAAATTCTCATTTTCGTGAACCATGCTATCAAAAACCGATATGTAAGTTTGCCATGCGCGTAAATCACTGTCAAAAGTTTCTAAAACACTCTTAGGAAGCCGAACATTTACCTTATTCAACGCATGATGTGAACTTGAACTAGTATTCACGGATGTATTGTTGCTATCACCGAAAAGCCTAGTGTAAATAGCATTTATTTCATGATATATATCATCAAATTGCTTGGCTTGCTGGAGTTGCTCCTCTAACCCGGTTTCCTGAGTCGATACAAGAGCGATCACCTTCGAATGTAATTCGTGAAATTGTGTATAACTCGCTTCCACTTGTTCATGTTGCGATTTTCATGGTCCGGATTAAGTGGTATCAAATTTAAGGTCGATTTCTCAAACCGATCTTAGGTTTTCGTGTGAACACACGGACAAGCTTGCATTGAGACACTTTTTTTCGCTTAAATTTAATTTCTAGGCAATATTGGACATTTTAAAGCGACGTAACCAATGTTTCTCTCAGTGTTTCATTCTGAACAAGTTTCCTTAAAAACATTTTGTCGTAAAATCTACAAAAAAGTCGATTTATTGGTGTGAAAAATTGGTTTTTTAAAATTTCCAAGGCATACGTGATTTTTCGAAACTTAAATTATGTCACACCAAGTAGGGCTCAACCCCAAAAGATCAAATTTCATCTCATTTTTTGTTATTTACAAAAGTTGTCCAAACAATCCGGGTATATACAGGGTGATTCAGTTTTATTCAGCGACACTTCAAGAGGTGATAGAAAACCAAAAAATAACCGCACTTTAGTAGTATATCATTTTAAGGTCTTATAAAAAAGTTACAGGGTGTTAAAGTTGTTACAGGGTGTTAAAGTTGTAAGAGGGGGCGGCGGTGTCCGAGTGGGTCTTTCGAAAATTTTACTGAGTCTTTATTTTCCGACTTGTCGAAATTGTTACCAAGTGGCTCACACAAATGTTTCAAGTCTTGAAATTTGCCATGGCTCATTTCATTCACATTGTATTTCGGGCCTTTTTTCTTTGCCATTCGTATTATTGTCGCATATTGGTCAGGCATATAAATAGGGCCTGATTTCATTTCAAGTTTTACGCGCTTTTCAATGACCGAGTGAACTGAATCTCCTTCATTTTGGGTATGACCCCGAATCAAAAATTTAGGGCTATCGACGTAACATTACACGTCAACTGCAAAAATATACATAGCTATCATGTATCTGTTTTTCTGCTGACCACAGCAGTTGTCAGAAAAAAACTATGTCCAAATCTTCATCGTTTCTGCCAGTAGTCAATTCACGGATGAACTTTAACACACACGTTCCTATTTCATTCACTCCCCGATTTCCTTTACTTCATGCCAAAGGTAAAAATTTGTCTGGCCAGGCTTTAATTCAGTGATAGTAAAATTGAAAGTATTTAGTTTAGATTTATAATAGAAACTTGAAACTTCTCGCCTTGGGCATGGTAAAACAACTTGAAGGTCGTAACAAGCAACTATATAATTTTCGCACACACTTTCCTTGTCCTTCTGTTTTTCAGCCCTAGAAAGAACCTTTTCTTCCTGGTGCCTTTCATATTTCTCTTTTAGTGCCTCCTTATCTTCGCCTTCTGCATTCTGGTATGAAACACACAACTCGCACTGGTCCTTCTTGGGAACATGGAAAGAGATATTGAATTCTCCTGAGAATATTTTATGGTACATACAGTAATTGGCATAAGGTTGCCTGCTTTTTTGCATAATTCCACATAGTCTTCGTGGAGATCGGCAACTGTCTTGCCTCCCTCAATATATTCTCTTGAAGATTGCGCCCACAAGTAATGGCTCTCCATCCTTGGAATTGAATTAATGTGCTCCCGAATACCATTTTTTAAATCAGGACAAAGTTCTTTGTGTTTCCCATGTTTGCCTCTCTGATCTTCGGCAACAAATCCAAGATCATTTTTTATAAACACCACTGTTCTGATATTTCTATCATTGATTGCCAAAGTTGTTTTAAAGAACACTTTGCACACTTTCATTTTTGTCCCATTTATAATGAAAAAAAGGCATTATTATAGGTTCTCTTTACCCGTTGCAGATTATAAGCAGGTCTAACCTTCTCCATACAAGACGCAATAAACTCATGTTGCTGCTACAAATTTTTTAATGCCCAATAATGACTAAAAATCTCTTTTCTCTGTTCTTGGCTAGTCTTTGTCGAACAGCTTAAACGGCATTTGTCACCACAAGGTTGCTGAAGCGTTTTGGTGCTGATTTTTTTCTTGCTTCTCGATGAAGATACGTAAGCATCTCCTGAGTTTCGTAGCAATTTTGCTTTTGTTTTGGTCCATTCGGTTTCATCCCTAGAGCGCTTTTTTCCTCTTTTTCCTTTAACATCCTGTAGAACTGATAAATCCTCAAGCCCTGGATCAACTGGACCACTAACTACGTTGAGGACAGATTCTGGTTCACAGTCTTCTTCCATTTCCTCGTCGGCAGAATCAGTATCTTCATGAGTGTAATCAGGATCTTCGTCAGTATTTGTGTTAGAAAATGGCTCACTGTCATCGTCGTCTTCACTAGCTTCCGGTTCTATGTTTTCTTGATTTGCTTCAATACCGACGCTTATCTGATTGAAACTAGAATCGACATTTTCTTGATCGAATGTAGGTCCAATAATATTATCTGGATCGAGTTCAGGCGTGACATGAAAATTTTCAGGGGCAGATTCCAATGCCAGCGCCAACATTTTTCTTGTTCGGTCACTCATCTAAAATATAATATAAGAATAATTATTATTACTATAATAATTATAAAATCATTATAAAGAAAAACTACAGACTGTAATTAAATATTGCCGCAAATAGCAACGAAAATAAAATAATAATATTTGCCTCCCTCCCTCGCAGAAGCATTTAGTTGCTTCTGGGGTACTCCTAGTTTGGAGTCTTGTGAGAGTGAGAATTATTATTATTATAAAGCTCAAAACTCTTTATCTTATTGCATTGTTGTAAACGTAATATTAAAAAAATTATGAGGCAGAAAAATGACCTAACTAACATACGAAGGGTATTAAGTCAGAACAAAGTTGGCATGTGTTTCCGAAAAGTGACACAACTAACTGTATGTCTATGTTCAAGAAAAAAATATAAATTAATAACAGAATTTTATTTTATGGAAAAGTCACACATGTTTAGTTGTGACGCTTTTCCATCAAAAATAATTTGAAATAACTTACCTTCGTGCTGTAAAAGAGGCACAACTCTATATGTGACACTATATTCACGGATATATTGTTGCTATCACCGAAAAGCCTAGTGTAAATAGCATTTATTTCATGATATATATCATCAAATTGCTTGGCTTGCTGGAGTTGCTCCTCTAACCCGGTTTCCTGAGTCGATACAAGAGCGATCACCTTCGAATGTAATTCATGAAATTGTGTATAACTCGCTTCCACTTGTTCATGTTGCGATTTTCATGGTCCGGATTAAGTGGTATCAAATTTAAGGTCGATTTCTCAAACCGATCTTAGGTTTTCGTGTGAACACACGGACAAGCTTGCATTGAGACACTTTTTTTCGCTTAAATTTAATTTCTAGGCAATATTGGACATTTTAAAGCGACGTAACCAATGTTTCTCTCAGTGTTTCATTCTGAACAAGTTTCCTTAAAAACATTTTGTCGTAAAATCTACAAAAAAAGTCGATTTATTGGTGTGAAAAATTGGTTTTTTAAAATTTCCAAGGCATACGTGATTTTTCGAAACTTAAATTATGTCACACCAAGTAGGGCTCAACCCCAAAAGATCAAATTTCATCTCATTTTTTGTTATTTACAAAAGTTGTCCAAACAATCCGGGTATATACAGGGTGATTCAGTTTTATTCAGCGACACTTCAAGAGGTGATAGAAAACCAAAAAATAACCGCACTTTAGTAGTATATCATTTTAAGGTCTTATAAAAAAGTTACAGGGTGTTAAAGTTGTTACAGGGTGTTAAAGTTGTAAGAGGGGGCGGCGGTGTCCGAGTGGGTCTTTCGAAAATTTTACTGAGTCTTTATTTTCCGACTTGTCGAAATTGTTACCAAGTGGCTCACACAAATGTTTCAAGTCTTGAAATTTGCCATGGCTCATTTCATTCACATTGTATTTCGGGCCTTTTTTCTTTGCCATTCGTATTATTGTCGCATATTGGTCAGGCATATAAATAGGGCCTGATTTCATTGCAAGTTTTACGCGCTTTTCAATGACCGAGTGAACTGAATCTCCTTCATTTTGGGTATGACCCCGAATCAAAAATTTAGGGCTATCGACGTAACATTACACGTCAACTGCAAAAATATACATAGCTATCATGTATCTGTTTTTCTGCTGACCACAGCAGTTGTCAGAAAAAAACTATGTCCAAATCTTCATCGTTTCTGCCAGTAGTCAATTCACGGATGAACTTTAACACACACGTTCCTATTTCATTCACTCCCCGATTTCCTTTACTTCATGCCAAAGGTAAAAATTTGTCTGGCCAGGCTTTAATTCAGTGATAGTAAAATTGAAAGTATTTAGTTTAGATTTATAATAGAAACTTGAAACTTCTCGCCTTGGGCATGGTAAAACAACTTGAAGGTCGTAACAAGCAACTATATAATTTTCGCACACACTTTCCTTGTCCTTCTGTTTTTCAGCCCTAGAAAGAACCTTTTCTTCCTGGTGCCTTTCATATTTCTCTTTTAGTGCCTCCTTATCTTCGCCTTCTGCATTCTGGTATGAAACACACAACTCGCACTGGTCCTTCTTGGGAACATGGAAAGAAATATTGAATTCTCCTGAGAATATTTTATGGTACATACAGTAATTGGCATAAGGTTGCCTGCTTTTTTGCATAATTCCACATAGTCTTCGTGGAGATCGGCAACTGTCTTGCCTCCCTCAATATATTCTCTTGAAGATTGCGCCCACAAGTAATGGCTCTCCATCCTTGGAATTGAATTAATGTGCTCCCGAATACCATTTTTTAAATCAGGACAAAGTTCTTTATGTTTCCCATGTTTGCCTCTCTGATCTTCGGCAACAAATCCAAGATCATTTTTTATAAACACCACTGTTCTGATATTTCTATCATTGATTGCCAAAGTTGTTTTAAAGAACACTTTGCACACTTTCATTTTTGTCCCATTTATAATGAAAAAAAGGCATTATTATAGGTTCTCTTTACCCGTTGCAGATTATAAGCAGGTCTAACCTTCTCCATACAAGACGCAATAAACTCATGTTGCTGCTACAAATTTTTTAATGCCCAATAATGACTAAAAATCTCTTTTCTCTGTTCTTGGCTAGTCTTTGTCGAACAGCTTAAACGGCATTTGTCACCACAAGGTTGCTGAAGCGTTTTGGTGCTGATTTTTTTCTTGCTTCTCGATGAAGATACGTAAGCATCTCCTGAGTTTCGTAGCAATTTTGCTTTCGTTTTGGTCCATTCGGTTTCATCCCTAGAGCGCTTTTTTCCTCTTTTTCCTTTAATATCCTGTAGAACTGATAAATCCTCAAGCCCTGGATCAACTGGACCACTAACTACGTTGAGGACAGATTCTGGTTCACAGTCTTCTTCCATTTCCTCGTCGGCAGAATCAGTATCTTCATGAGTGTAATCAGGATCTTCGTCAGTATTTGTGTTAGAAAATGGCTCACTGTCATCGTCGTCTTCACTAGCTTCCGGTTCTATGTTTTCTTGATTTGCTTCAATACCGACGCTTATCTGATTGAAACTAGAATCGACATTTTCTTGATCGAATGTAGGTCCAATAATATTATCTGGATCGAGTTCAGGCGTGACATGAAAATTTTCAGGGGCAGATTCCAATGCCAGCGCCAACATTTTTCTTGTTCGGTCACTCATCTAAAATATAATATAAGAATAATTATTATTACTATAATAATTATAAAATCATTATAAAGAAAAACTACAGACTGTAATTAAATATTGCCGCAAATAGCAACGAAAATAAAATAATAATATTTGCCTCCCTCCCTCGCAGAAGCATTTAGTTGCTTCTGGGGTACTCCTAGTTTGGAGTCTTGTGAGAGTGAGAATTATTATTATTATAAAGCTCAAAACTCTTTATCTTATTGCATTGTTGTAAACGTAATATTAAAAAAATTATGAGGCAGAAAAATGACCTAACTTACATACGAAGGGTATTAAGTCAGAACAAAGTTGGCATGTGTTTCCGAAAAGTGACACAACTAACTGTATGTCTATGTTCAAGAAAAAATATAAATTAATAACAGAATTTTATTTTATGGAAAAGTCACACATGTTTAGTTGTGACGCTTTTCCATCAAAAATAATTTGAAATAACTTACCTTCGTGCTATAAAAGAGGCACAACTCTATATGTGACACTTTTCTGGCGAATAATAGCTTCAATCCCACTCCACAGACAAGAACCAACTGAAATATGTCATTGTTCTAGCGATGGAAGTGGCTATTTTCTCTCAGTAGAAAAGTGTCACTAACGCCGCGTAGCGGCAAATAATTGAGTTGGACTTGTGACGTTTTTCAGGTGTATAGGTTTGAAGATTTCACGAACATGTGCCTAATAACTCCCTTTTGCATTTTTTTTCAGTTATGACACTTTTCTCGCGAACGTGCAATATGTGACAGTAGTGAGTATATATTCTTGGATATTTTGAGAAGGAGAAAATCTCCAGAGAATTTTTTGATAATTTCTATCGCTCTGAGCAACGACAATTTGTCGATACATTTGTTTCATATCCGCTATGAACACGACTAAGTGCAGTCTCATGCGGAGCAAGAGGGCAAAAATATCTTGTTGCAATTTGGGCCCGGCAAGTAATTCATCATTGAGCGATTTGTTATTGTGAGCTTTTGCCGAGGCAATGAATCATCAATTCGATCGAGCAACAAATTGTATAGAGGAAAGTCCCACTGGTCAGGATTATACCCTAAATTTGTTAAAACCGCTGTGTTTTCCATAAATGTATCCAACAAGGCCCGCAGAGCATGCAAATTACCTTGAGCTATTTTTCTGGATGCTTCCAAGGCTTGCCAATGAGAGGAAGCGATAGCACGTTTGTTATCATAACGTTTGCGCAACGCATTATATGCAACTAAATAATTGGCACCACACAAGGGTATACGTTTGAGAATAGAGCGAGGAGGACCAGTTACCGAGGACACCAAGTAATTATAAGTGTCAATATTTGATAAATTCTCATTTTCGTGAACCATGCTATCAAAAACCGATATGTAAGTTTGCCATGCGCGTAAATCACTGTCAAAAGTTTCTAAAACACTCTTAGGAAGCCGAACATTTACCTTATTCAACGCATGATGTGAACTTGAACTAGTATCCACGGATGTATTGTTGCTATCACCGAAAAGCCTAGTGTAAATAGCATTTATTTACGTGATTTTTCGAAACTTAAATTATGTCACACCAAGTAGGGCTCAACCCCAAAAGATCAAATTTCATCTCATTTTTTGTTATTTACAAAAGTTGTCCAAACAATCCGGGTATATACAGGGTGATTCAGTTTTATTCTGCGACACTTCAAGAGGTGATAGAAAACCAAAAAATAACCGCACTTTAGTAGTATATCATTTTAAGGTCTTATAAAAAAGTTACAGGGTGTTAAAGTTGTTACAGGGTGTTAAAGTTGTAAGAGGGGGCGGCGGTGTCCGAGTGGGTCTTTCGATTTGACCCACGCTTTGGCACCGTACGTTGTGGGTTCGAGTCCCACCACGGTATGTGCCATGGGTGTTGTGTGTTTGTATTTATGTTTGTGACGTCTTTAGGTTAAGATTAGGCTAAGAAATATATACAAGACAAAAAAAAATATATATATTTATAAATAAACAAAAACAATTTAAAGGGGGACGTGTAACCACGTAACGCTGGCATGGTCCCCGACACTGGGTAAATGGATAACGCCGAAAAGGTAAACCGAGCCCAATTAAAAAAAAAAGTTGTAAGAAATATGTGGACTTTATTGAATATTTACCAAATTAGTTGAGATATTTAAGTCATATTTGGTACACCTTATAACGACATGGGTTAGCATAAAACCTGTTAATATCAAACACCTTGAACAACCAGTGGCGTAGAAGCGGGTAATTAGTATAATTGTTTTTAGAAGAAAAAAAAGAACCACCTTGTATAGCAATAAAATGTATTCAATTTATTATGTAAATTTTAATTTAAAACAAAAATGTCCTCTTGGTATTTTTTCATGTGTGTCATGGTTTCAAGGCAAATTTGATTTTTTGTATTTCGGGGTATTTCTGAAAAATTATTTAAAAAATTTGCTCCATAAGTAACACGTAAAGTAGAAATAATGTGTTTGCTACTTTAAATAAAGTAACTTTTTCCAATAAACTTACATATTTAAGGCTATACTTTTGAAGATAAAGGGTCTAAAACATTTAAGGAAGATATAATTAATGTTACGCTCTGTACCTTGAAAAGTAAAACCTTGAATAGGTAAGTTTATTGGGAAAAGTTACTGTATTTAAAGTAGGAAACACATTTTTTCTACTTTGAGTCTTACTTATGGAGCGAATTGTTAAGTTCATTTTTCAGAAATACCTCGAAAAAATACGAAAAAAACAAATTTGCTTTGAAACCATGACACAAAAAAAAATGCTGAGAGAACATTTTAGTTTACAATTAAAATTTACATAAGAAATTGAATACTTTTTATTGGTACCTATACAAGATGGTTCATTTGTTTTCTAAAAATAATTATAGTAATTACCCACTTCTACGCCACTGGTTGTTCAAGGTGTTTGATATTAACAGGTTTTATGCTAACCCATGCTGTTATAACGTGTACCAAATATGACTTGAATATCTCAACTGGTTTGGTAAATATTCAATAAAGTCCACATATTTCTTACAACTTTAACACCCTGTAACTTTTTTATAAGATCTTAAAATGATATAGTTTATAGAAAAAAGTGCGGTTATTTTTTGGTTTTCTATCCTGTTGAAGTGTTGCAGAATAAAACTGAATCACCCTGTATATTAATTACGCAGGATAAGTTATCACTTCAAAAATATATATATACTCTACGTTATTTACGGGTTTAAATGACCATAATATAATTATAACTTTGAAACAAGGTAAAGAAATTGTTATAGTCAAGTTCTTATGTGCAGGGTCGAAGATGTTCACCCTGTATGTGATAACCCAAACAAATTTGTTTATAGTTTGAGGCCAAAGAGAGAGAGAAACGGCCCACTAGCCAGCTCAAGTGGGCGGGTGGGAAAGGGTTCCTATAGCGAATAGTGATTGCGTAATGAAATGAAAGATATGAATTTTGCAAATTATTATAAATATTAATAAGAAAATATTGGTTAAAGGTTGGTATAAAATTTACCCAAGTAGCGGGTATATCGCAGGCTTGTAGATCTATAATAAGTACTTTTGAGCAACTATTTCTAGTAAGGTAGCACAGAATAAATAGCTTTGCAACAGAAGCCTCCTTACGGACATGTGTCAAAAATAAGCGAGTCTCCATTTCAATTTACAGAAAGACAGACAGTATTTTAAGCATAAATTTGGTTCTAATACAATCTCTTTCTTATGTAGATTAACATAAAATCGAATAAAATGCATATTATTCATGTCTTTAGAAGATATTTCGCTAAAAAGCGAGTCTCCTTTTGACACATGTCGCTAAGGAATTGTCTGTATTACTCGTTAGTCTGTGAAGGTAGGTAGCTAATTAGCTTCTCAGATAACCTTTTTTTTACCAGTTCTCACGTGAGCACGGCTTACAAACAGTGCTACAAAATATGGGCTACTTATATATCACCGCAAGGTAAGTACCAACTATTTAGATCACATATAATGTAATATGTAATAATGAAGTATACAGTTAACAACGAAATGAAGAAACACAGTATGTTCTACAGTAATTAATAAAATCAGGACCTCGGTGCCTTGGTGCAACTAATAAGTAAGATAGTATTATTTATAAACATTTTAAAATTTAGACAACACTTTATGGTGAAGACGAAATGTTTATCTGTGGGAGATAGGGGTTATATCAACTCTTATTCCTTATAACTACACTTAGCTGTAGGTAGGGTGGTAAATGGCGATCCAGAAGGGATGAGTTCACTCGCTTGACCTGGCACAAATGGTACGGCAGCTTCCCTCTATCACCGCCTCACGCAGACTCTGACAGGACCAAAAGACCAGCTCCCAGCTACCGCAGCCAAGTGTTCAACAGGACAAAACTGGAGACCATTAATGTGTGAAAAGCTCGGCGAAAATAAAAAGCCCTAAAAATTACGCAATTACGTAACTCGACAAAACTTACTTACTTAGGTGAAAGTAGCTTACGTAGATAGTGGGTGGCTTTCTTTCTAATTTACCCCTGGGATGGACAACTTCAGGAAGTAAATATAGTTCCCATCAAGTTCTACAAAAATGAAAAGGGTTTTCAAGTCGAGAAAAAAAGACAAAATGGAGGAGCAACTCACCGGTTCGACTCGTGTAAAGTGTGCAATAAATCTGACAAAAGTCGTCATTCGTGTACCGCAAACCAAACTCACGAAACTAAACTGCAAGGTACACAATATTTGGCGAATTTTTTGAATAAAATCCTACAAAATGTAGAGCCACAATTTTGGCAACTTCCAAAAACTCGTACACACTTTGCCGACCGAACTTGGAAAATGATTCCAAGAATTGGGCGAGAACCCTCCAATGACGTTGGTGTGTCACGTGACCGGAAATGGTCACTCAAAAATTGATTTCAGGAACCATCAGAGAACCAGATAGAGGATAAAAAGAAAAACCGTCTGGCTAAAAACTTAACCAGACCATATTGCCGATCCTCTGAATAGCCAAAGCAACAATAACAATAAACAAGTTACAAAGGGTAGCAAATTACAGATACTATTTTGACTGCCTCGTTGACGTCATGCGCAGAATGAGCACGCGCATCACGGACTTCCACAGGAGGAGACAGACGAACAGGGCGATTGATAAAAAATATTATGTGGTCGGTACCAGCACATATCTTCAAGCAAGAACCACTAGGACTGCTTCAAATTCGTTGCCAACACGTTACAACAACAAAATTGGTAGGTAAACCCATGCCTAACCCCTAGTATCACTCTTAACACCTGTTATTATTTATTTCGCTCAGAGTTCAAACTGAAAACAAACCATTCCTTCGCAAATACGTCTTCAATGGTTGCATTTTCAGGTAAACAACAAAGAACGGATGAAATCGGCCGCCAGAAGTCAGTGCAAAACAACTCTCGATCATAGAAGAGATCAGCAAGCGAACTTGTCAACCTCTTATATAACCAGCCCACCATCATAAGTCCACAACACCTCGGGCATTCTTCAAAACGCACTAGATAAGAAAATATTCCTGACAATTCAACCCACAATGGTAAGTGCTGGACCAATTCACAAATTACAATAATTAATGATGTTATTTATTTTCAGGATCGATTTAGATTAATTGTGAGCCTCTAAATACTCAGCTGTTAACAGTAGAAAATGTACCATATATTAGTGTTATTGGTGCCCAGAGCAAATATTGTGCTACCGGATAGAGAACTACGATGGCTACTGAAAAGTTCACATAATATAAAACTTTGTAGAATATGGCAGAGCAACGATAGAGTAGTTGATAAAATAAATATTACAGTGAGGTTAAAATATAATAATACCTATTTAACTAGTTATTCATTTATTGTACTACCTATAGGTAATTATGTATATTTTTAATGAATGCGAACGATTATATTATTGTAAAGCTTGATAACTGTTTACTTCTTAAGGTTATAATAAATAAATATAGGTAGTGTAATTCTTATAAAAAATAATTTGAACGATTAATTATTGGCATAATCAGTGGTACTTTTCTATGGAAAAACTCTGTGGTTTAGTCCCAGCGCCTTCTCCATTATTGAAGAAAATGCCCTCATTAAGGTGTGACTTTGGAATGTAACACGTTGTCACTTCATATACATTAGACATGCCATATCTAACTTGAAAAACAGTAACAGTAAAGACTATTATGATATGAGTGTTAAAATAATAAAAACACTAAAGGATTTAATCATAGTTCCTTTTACTAAACTCATCAATCTAGCTATATCTAATAACACATTTCCTAATGTTTTTAAGCAAGCCAAAGTTGTACCATTATTTAAGGGCAAAGGCTCTCCTGAAGATTACACTAATTATCGCCCTATTTCCCTTCTACCTGTTTTATCAAAGATTTTTGAATATGTATTGAAGGAACAGATGTGCACATACTTCGAGAACGGCAAACTTTTTGCTACAGCCCAGTTCGGATTTCGCGAAAAAAGGTCACCTGTTCTTGCTACTGATAAACTTGCCCACGACGTGCTTGAGGGCTTTGAGCGGTATCTCGACACTTATGCTACCTTTTTGGACCTCACCAAAGCATTTGATTGCATTTCGCACAATATATATTTTTTAAAACTATCATTCTATAATTTTCATCAAGATGCAGTCTCTCTACTGGAATCCTATCTTACTGATCGTTCTCAGTTTGTGATTCTCAATGGCAATAAATCAAGTACCTTAAGTTTGAAGCAAGGAGTGCCCCAGGGCTCAGTATTGGGACCTACAATTTTTCTAATTTACATTAACGATCTTATAAACGCACCTAGCAATGGACAGAGCATTCTATTTGCCGATGACACAACTCACTACATAAGCTATCATCCATCAAACCCGGATAGTTTATGCAATAATGTTACAGTCTCCAAAACAAATTTTCAGCAGTGGTTTCTGGCTGTCTTTAAATGAAAATAAATCTCAAAACATAAATTTCAGTCTTAGAAAAGACATTATTGTGCCCTGTCACCCCGGGTTGGTAGATTCCGCAAGTAGTAAGATAAAATTTCTTGGAGTATTTTTGGATCCTGGTCTGACTTGGAGTAATCACGTTCTCCATCTCTCAAAGAAACTATGTCGAATAATGTATCTCATAAGAAACCTTTGTCACATAGTGTCAAGGCCCACAATTTTGTCAGCTTATCATGGCTACTTTGGCTCTAACATATCTTACGCTGCGTTGGTTTGGGGTCATTCGTGTCATTCTGGGAGAATTTTCGGTCTCCAGAGGAAGTGTGTCAGGTTGATTGCAGACATAGATTATCGGGCCGACTGTCGGTGTTGCTTTGTGGAGCTGAATATACTGACTTTCCCATGCATCTACATTCTGCAACGTCTGCTACACATCAAACAATATATTGATAATTTTAACCATCACAACAACACACATGATTACCTGACAAGAAATAATGCAGATCTGTTGCCTGCGTTCCATAGACTAGAAAGAGCTAGAACAGGCACCTCTTATTATGGTATAAAATTTTTCAACGCCCTTCCAAAAACCATTAGAGATCTGGATATCACCAAATTTAAAATGACTATAAAAAGATATCTATTGGACAATACATTTTACTCGTTTGAGGAGTACTTCATGTCTACATTTGTATTTTAATTGATATTTTAACTCTTACCATATTAATTCTAAATTGTATAATGAAATGGCATCTGTAGAGTGAAATGTTTGTAAGCGGTAGCACTTTTTATACTCTATTATTTATTTACTAGTTAAAGTTTAACAGCGTGTTACGGTCTCATTTCGCATCGTTCATATATTACAATAAAATACTTTAATTTTATAAAGTTAATATATTCTCCCGTTATTGTACAAAGGTGTTCTTCGAAAGTGCTATGCGAAACGTAGGTATCCGGTCCAGTCATCTACCATCCTGGAAGATAATAGAACAAATATTATTAAGAACATTTAACTGAGGTACTAGACTTACCCACGTAGTAGTCCCCCTCTCGTTCCTAGAATTCCTCTCCTTGTCCTGGTATGCCACCATAATATTGTCAACTTGTGCCAACAAGATCCATACCTTATAAGGTTTTGTGCCCCTTTTCCAATCCTCTTGTTTCCCTAAAAACAAGGGAACAAATCAGTAAGATCATAACCTTAAGAACCCAAAATTATATATTTTCAAATGTAAACAAAGCATAATAAATACCTTAGATTTTCATATTAAATTCCAATAAACATGTAAGTAATATTATCTCCTTTTGATGATTGTTCATACTTAATAATTATTTAAACAAAATGTCAACAAGCAGAACTGTCAATGCTGTCAATTTCAGAGTGACATTAAAGACAGGTGTCAGATGTCAGCCATATGCCACTTAAGACACATGTGAGCAACTTTGTAATCCAAGAGTCCCCAGATTTGAAGTTTACTGGAATTTCCTGTTTCTGTTAGACGTCCATTTTTGCTTCTTGTCCTGAAAGAGAGCAGAGCTTCGAAAAGATTCGGATACAAAAAGTAAAGTCAAGCTTAGGTACTTCTTGAGGTGGTGGATTGTTCTCTACGCCTTCTTTCAAGTGTTCTTGGATTAAACCTAGCTGATACAAATTTACTTAATAAATGCTTTACCTTTTCACATAACGTGAAAAGCACATGTGGCCACACTACATCAAAGGTGAGATATGACTGCCTTTCCTTGATTTAATAGATACAAATAACCATTATTGCATTTATGAACTTTCTACAACATAACTTAACACAAGCAAATTGCTTACCTTCTATAAAACCTGTATAAATCTTAAGTTTGATATCTTCTCGTCATGAGGTTGTGTTCTGATTGCTTTGAAACCCTTGTAGGCTTTTTTTTACGGTTGCTCGACACACCTTTCTCCTGCATAGGAATCACACGAAAGAATCCATAGTCATCCACCTGGGTTACGTGACCATCGGATCAACACAGCGAGGCTGCGTAGGAGCAACCAAGCTAAGTGTAGTAATAAGTTGATTATCAGTTTTCGAAGTATTTTGCATGTCTACTCACCAGAATGTACACCCGCTTACACGTGTGCAAGATTGCCACGCTAACCTCAGGGTTGGCTTCATACATTTATTTACCTCACTAAAGTAGCTTTGACATCACGTACTGATTGTTTAGTTTATGTATCTTATTCTCGGCGTAGGCTACTCCCTGTATGCGCTTATGCACCTACTTTTGCATGTAGCTCTCCATTATACCTATACTTACCTATCTTTTATTGCGGGTGACGTCACCAAGGGGACAGGCACTGGCAAAACCGGCTCGAGGGCAGAAAACAGCTCAAAAGGTTTGTGATTAAACACTTGCATACCAGGCAATAAACTCCTTAATGTCCACCCTTAGCGTTTTATTTATAAGAACCATTAGCCGGGAACGAGGGTGACAAGCTTGCCAATAATTCATAATGAAAAACTTATTTCTCTGGTAAATTAAAATGATCTTCAAGATCAAATTGCAAATAATAGTTTTTCAACAGTGGTTTCCGTTGTATGTAGGGACTAGGGACATACCCAATCAGTTGTAAATACGTTTGCTTTGAAGTAAATAATGGTAGATAATACCTATATGATATTTATGTATTGATGAGATAAAGTCTGCCTGACTAATAGGTGAATCTAGTATTTATAATTATCTAGACACTTATTAGGCAGTATTTCTATACTACGTGTAGTACTTTAATCTGTGATACAACTAAGAAAACAATAATATACCTACAATTACCAATACCAATGGCACAATCTGACAAACGCGCAAATCGGTCAAGAGTGTGCCTCACCTTGTGTTTGACATAACTGGTGCTGTGTCTTTTAGAACCAATTTTTCGCTATTTTTAAGTGTTTCTTAAGTATTCGTCGGTTTAAAATGCTTATATAGACAATTAAGTTATACGTTATGGTCAAAAAAAGTGTATTGTTTGCAAATCAAGCAACTCGTCAAAGGAGGTTACATACCATGCGTAAGTACATAGGCGTACCTAGTTCGGGGCACGGTAAAAGATACCTTCACCACCAGAGGGATAATAATTCTCAACATGGGTATAAAACGAAAGGACTCGACGGGTAGAAAACAATAAGGTGAATGACGTCAGAATAAATCTCATATGGCGGCCTCCCCAAGACGGCGGATTGCCTAATTCTTTACAACATCCTCGACATGGGTATCAAATGGAAGGATTTGAAAAGTAGAAAACGATAAGGTGACTGAAGTCATACTAAATCCAATAAGGTGGATGCTCGATGGCCCAAGATGGCGGACTAAATTTCTTTACCACCCTTCTGAGATGGGAATCAAATAGGTACTAAAAAAGGACAAAATAAGTAAAATAAATAATAAAAAACCTTTTTAAAAACAAGCTTTTATTTAAGTAAGCCATTTACTAAAACGTATAAAATAAGTTTAGGTTTTCGTTAAGATAATTCAATGCCAAACTGCGACAAGCTTTTTTAAATCAAAAAGCTTGTCGCGCAAACTGTACAGAAAATATATTCTTTGGCATGTACTTGCTTATCGACCAATCACTGTCCGATAAAATTAACTGGTAGGTACCACTTTTATGAACATTTCGCGCGACGATCTTTTTGATTTAAAAAAGCTTGCCGCAGTGTGGCGTTGAATTATCTTAACGAAAACCTAAACTCGTTGACTAAAGGTTTAAATCTTCACCCAACGCTAAACTTATTTTATCCGTTTTAGTTCATGGCTTAAATAAAGGCTTGTTTTTAAAAAGTTTTTATTTTTTATTTTTTTATATTGTGTTCGCCGAACAATCCCCAACTAGTAACTGTCAATAACATCGATAAGTTTGAATTTTAGAATTGACGTGTACTAGTTGTACCTGGGGTTATACTTTAATTTTTATAAAAAAATTGAGATATAAAGGCAAATATATTTTTTCCTATTTTTATAACTATTTTAAAAAAATAAGAGGTACGCCACTGCCTTGTAATCGTTAGCACCAGATCTGTCACCCGAACTGTAAACATTATTTTTTTTATTATGGGAACAAACTTGCCAATACAAAGCCAGTTCTACGTTTTTTATTTTTCTGAGTATAATAAATAATTAAAAAATAATAAATCAATAATTAGTATAATGTGGCATTTGTCTTCCATGGCAACCTATGACCCAAGGAGTAATCTCTCACAAAAAAGGCTCAGTTCTGAACGAACGGTTGGAGCGAACATATGACATATATACTTCGTTGAAATCAGAAAAATTCGTATAATGCAATAATCCAAAAATATATAAGGTGTTCCATTTAAAAAAACATAAGTTATGTCTGCCACGGCTTTCTAGAACACACTGTATAAGGTCCAATAGTGTCACAAGAAACTTTGTATTAGTACCTAAAACTTTTGTAAAAAACTTCTTTTTCTAACCTCAAAAACTAACTAGTTAAGGGGGGTGTCAATTTATAGTGAGCCACCCTGTACAGTTGGCATTAGAGACTTTTGGAGTAATAAGATCCAAAAGCAATTCAACAAATAACAGACTCAAGCTCAGACCGAGGGACGAAGCGACCGACGAATGCGGCATTGCCACATGTCAGAACAGAATCCAAATATTCCAAGGAAATAGGATTTTAGCTTTCGGTTTCATCTGACGCTGACCGAATTTACTTATTCTTAAGTTTCATTTGAATTATTTTTATTAATCTGTTTTACGTATTAAAAAACCAATGAAAGAACTAGGTATTATTTTTCGTATTAAGTATATTGGTATTGGATGTCGCAGATACCTACTGCATTATAGGTATGTATATATATAAAAAAAAAGTCCTTGAAATCAACCATATATTGTAAGTTTTATCCCAGAACTTTACAATCTGCAGAGATACATGATTCTATTTAAGTTTTAATTGTTCATTAATGTGTTTTGTTTGTCATCAAACCTAGATGTAGTTGATACACCGAATGCTTAGTGCTGTGACTAATCTATCAAGAAATTTCCTGCGCATAACTAAGCCATTTCATTCTTTTTCTCTTCGGTTCATTATTTGCTGAGCATAACGTCAAAATTCAAATCTCTTCCGCAATTCGTCATCAGTTCTGTTTAGAAGCATGCTTTCATAGGAAATATGTTTTCAGAAAACATGTGAAGGAGAGTTTCAATCGAATCTGTTGTCTCAGTAGCTTTGGGAGCATTTACAACTTCATTCCAATAATGTGTGCACAACATTTGTCTGATTTGATATATATTTTTGTAAGAATCTCAAATACAATTTCATAGATTGTTTCACACATTTGGACAGAATCTACAATATTCAAAGGTTGATTTGTAAGTTTTGTAATTAAATATTCAAACTATTCAATGTTACTTAAGGAAGATTATACTTTTTGTTACTGTTGTGTATTAATCATTCATTCTTATTGCTTAACTGTATGTATGTTTGTATTTCATACTATTTTTTTTTGTATTAGGGTTACCTATTTCAATAAAGTTATCTATTATTTATTTTTGAATGGCATTCAATATTTTACGAAATGAACATTTGTTATCTGTTGCAATGCTAACTACACCGATTGACAACCATGCAAAAGTCGTGATTGATACACCGCGAGCCACAAATTACTAACTAGACATATAAGAGTGAACACCAATATTTCCCGAAATTAACTCTGCTCGCTTGCAGTGTATTTAAACAAAAAATGAATACATTTATATGTTAAAGCTTACCAGAATTGCCACATATACTTAATTAAATATAATTATCTATTTTTAATAGACAACAAAAAAATGAAAACCCACAAAAAACAACTAAATACTGTAAACTATTATTTATTAAAGGTTTGGATGATCTTTGGCACGCCGACCTAGGGCAGCTGGATCAGTACTCCAGCTGCAATAGAAACTTTAATTTGTACTAGTCGGGATCGATCGCTTTTCCAAATTTGTCTGGTGCAAACTGTTAAAATCCAAGTCTGGCGACGAAGTCATGAAGGCTTTTGCCGATATTCTCAAAAATTCTGCAGGACACCAACCACGCCATTTTAAGAAGTTATTGAATACTTTTAACATCAACCACTATATTATGTATAGAACATCCTGTACGTTTCCTTCACTTCTTAAAGTGAACTGCCCTGAGAGGAAAGTTGGTTACCCTGCCTGAAGTTCCTGCCTGGGTACAGCCCTACTTCATTATTCAAAGCACCAGTATCCCATTTGTGTGAGGTTTGTAATATTGAGCATATCGGGAAATTTTTTCTACCTCACCATCATTGTCAGACAATTTATTGGTTGTAGCACCATGAGCATCAAGAAAATGAAAATATTTTATATGAATGTAATCAAAACTTACCACTAATAATTGATTTTGATCCCAGTGTGACCAAATAATTTCCCTTCTGTTATGCTCACTCACAAGCAAAATTAATTTATCAATTTTCCCCCTTCATGTTGAAATACTAATGGCATACAATATTTTTTATGCTTTGTGATTTCCACTTGTCAGTCAACGAGCAGCATCTGATGCAGCACACAACAAAATTTGTTGGGGGAATGGGGGAAATCTGATATCAGCAAATGCAACCTAACCTAACCAATAATAACTGAATTGTATAAATGTGTTTGGTTATTCATTCATTTGGTTTGGTTATTAATGGTTGCGTTTAAGACATCCGATCATACTAAGCGCTTTGATTGCAGCGCTTTCTACTTTTGTTTGCTAGCGCTAGCATTTCGTTAAACGGCTATTTTATGACAGTAAAGTTAGCGCCCGAAATGTCGAGAGATATAAAAATAAAATAAGCTCAAACACAGCCTCAAAAAAGTAAATCACGAAATCAAAATTTTACGATGGCATTCACCAGACCAAAATAACATGAATAAAGTCAATAAAGGGAACTGACAGAACAAAGTAAGGTTAGAATAAACCACTTATAGCAATCGCGAGCGACCAAGCGCATAATTTTTACACTTGCTAATTTTGCAATCCGCTGAAATCTAGCGAAACAGTTCAAAGCGCGCAAGCATCAATCCACTTGCAAGCGATTGCAATCGCTGTGTCGTCTTAAACGCACCCAATGGTTACTCACCTAAAATCAGCATATGTATCATATCAACTTTATAGTAGTTTGCTAACTTTGAATAAATTTATTTAAAAATATTTAGTTTTCTAGGGTGTAAAATGATAAGTGAAAAACGTACTTTTGTTTTTCAGAATATACAAGAAATTCGTATATTGAAAGAAATTTTTCAAATACCATTTTTGTTTGTGAGTGTGTCTGGTACATTGTCCGAGGTAGACACAGAAAATGCCACTTATCTTTTGAGTACAGAATCTTTAACAGAATCAGAACGGCACTCAGTAGAATTTAATAATTGTAGGATGAAGATGGAAAATAAATTAGAAAACTTACGTGGCCAACTTTCAAGACTGGGTAAGATTATTTTTAGGGAAATGTTTAAATTTAGGATAAATGTACTAGGTATATATATATATATATATATATATATATATATATATATATATATATATATATATATATATATATACAGTGACCAGCAGAACGCATGGAACAAATGTTTTTTTTATTTTGTGCTAGAATAAAAAAACTCATGCCGAACTATGCCGCTACATTATGCATGTCCTGCAGTCAAAATAGGTCCCAAAAAATTTCGTGCAGATATAATAATAATTATTATTTATTTAAACTGTATATCAAACAGAATCATTTCCAATAACATGATACACATTGTTAAAAAATACAATATACGAAGAAATCACTTATAAATAATTAGATACTAATATAACTCTAAACAAGATTTATCCTAATATGTACAAGGATTATTGTAATACATATAAAGGGTGTCTCAATAAGAGTGCACGATTTAATTTAAAAATAAAAAACGCATACTTTTTGTGTGAGTGGTGATATTTTTATTTCATTATAAATCTTGTACGCCTGAAGGTGGAGGTCTTTAGTCAAAATTCGCTGCGTGGTGCTTCGCGAAATTTGAAGTTGTTGTGAACGATGCCGAATTGAAGTTCTCGGGTTTTCGGCAACACTCGTTTAAAGCAGCAATGTTTTCTAGAGACCGGCCCGTACGTCGACGTACAGGAGACTTACTATCCATAATCGACCCAGTTTCTTCAAATTTTTTTTATCACTCTTCGAATTGTTCCGCGAATTTTGCGAGTGGTTTTAGCGTAATGGGTTTTGACAATGATAACGCGTTGTTGAATTGTGTAGCGCTCCATTTTTAATAATCGGAACAACTGAAGATGGAAGCTGTCAAATTTCAGTTCTGTCACTTGCTCAGAAAAAAAATGGTGCCAAGTTTGAATCGTGCACTCTTATTGAGACACCCTTTACAAGGGTGGTATGGTAATTAATGAGCCTACCAATGAAAGCATTATGAAGAAGCATATTGGCCACCTTTGGCCAATATGCTTCTTGAATCCTGCTTTTAATGCTATGACTATGAAACACAAAAATTTTAAAAATGTTTTTAATGTGTTGTATACTGGTTATATACTGAATACAAGTAAATGATCCTATCGTGCGTATTCTCGAAGGTGCCAATCAACTGATTAGTGTTGCGGGTGTTGATCTGTTCGATTCTAGTTTAAATAGTTTTAGGTCTGTTTTAAAATGTTCTCTGTGATTTTACAGTAACTGTAATGTGATTTTAGTGAAATTCTATTTATGTACAAAAGATTTTTTTAAGGTTTTTTTAAAATGTTCAAAAATGGCACTGCCGTCGATAAACGAATAAATAAATATAAGTACCTATGTCTAATATAATAGTTTATAAAAAAATATATAAAAAAGTTTTTTTTATATAATTTTTTTGTATTAAGAAAAACAAAAAATTTTTTAGCATACCAGAGATGTTTCAGATGTAGATATTTACTTGAAAACATAAGGTTTGAAATTGTAATATTATGCTCCGAAGATGATCTCATAAGTAGATCGAAACATATGTAAGCAACAGAAACAAACACTTTTAATGGACAAACAATAAAAACAAAAACTGACGTTTTACAACTGTCGTTTTTTGATTTTTGGTCGACTCCCAGTAATAAATATTAAAAAATTTTGACACGACCAGGAAAAACGAAGAATTTTATTATTTTTATTGTTTTATTTTTCAACAGTCCCCTTTTAGGGTGATACACTTTTCCCAACATGTCTCCCACTTCTTCAACCCCTCAGAAAAATATGATGTAGGGAAATCTGCAAAATACTCAACCGTGGCCACTGTGGAGCAAATAGAATTAACCTAAGTCGACGTGAAATGATTTGGGAACAAAGAGAAGTCGCACGGGGCCAGGTCTGGAGAATACGGAGCATGCGGCAGTACCTCGTAGCCCAATTCAACCAATTTGGCCGTGGCGATTCGCGATAAATGGGATGGAGCGGCCACGAATGAGTATTTTGCAGATTTCAAATTAAAAATCACTTGTCACACCTAAGTCAGTGTTTAAAGACAGTTTTTATTATTTTTCTTGTTTCATTTTTCAACATGGTCTCCTTTTAAGGTGATACACTTTTCCCAACGTGTCTCCAACTTTTTCAACCCCTCAGAAAAATATGATGTAGGGAAATCTGCAAAATACTCATCCGTGGCCGCTCCATCCCATTTATCCCGAATCGCCACGGCCAAATAGGTTGAATTGGGCTATGAGGTATTGCCGCATGCTCCGTATTCTCCAGACCTGGCCCCGTGCGACTTCTTTTTGTTCCCAAATCATTTCACGTCGACTGAAGAGGTCATAGTGGCCACGGTTGAGTATTTTGCAGATTTCCCTACATCATATTTTTCCGAGGGGTTGAAGAAGTTGGAGACACGTTGGGAAAAGTGTATCACCTTAAAAGGAGACCATGTTGAAAAATGAAACAATAAAAATAATAAAAACTAATGATTTTATTGGTAGGCTCATCAATTACCATAGCACCCTCGTACATATAATATATACAACAGAATAGTAGGCATATTATCATAGTGTGATCATTTCCAGCAATCTATTTTTTGGCATATTAAAAAGTCTGCATTTCTGGATCTGAGAAAAACATTTGTGGTCTTTAAACACTGACTTAGGTGTGACAAGTGATTTTTAATTTGAAAGGTATAATCTCGTCGCCGTAATCGGACGTCAGGTACATTAATGCCTGTTTTACGAAGAATATCAGGTATATTTAGGTTATTAAAAATGTCGTAAATATAAGATATCACGGCATATGAGGGGGAATCAAAAACTTAAACACGGCACAAGAGTAAATTACACTTATTTTGTGACGTAGTGAAAAATGGTAAAGTGAAAATTGTTTGCCATGAAAAGTATACATAAATACAAAATCAAGGCCTTCTATTAATTTTTTTTTATATATAATTAATTGCAGTTGAAAACTAAAAAACCGGGCCTAAGTGATTCATTTAATTTAAAATACCAAACCAAACACATTCTGGAGACTTTAATGTGTAAAAATCCATTCATATAATCTATTGTTGTGAAACTAGGACACTGTTTTGCGTAACCCAACAAAAAATTGCTTACTCAACATGTTCCCTGGGTTTTTCATATTCTCAATTGAATACCATGGCCAGTATAAATGCCAGTACCTTATTTAGGGCGCAAGGGTTGAATAATTGTTAGAATATGGTAGCTTAAATTTCCTTCATGGGCAAATAAGAAAACAGCACCAATGATAAAAAAAAATTAGGAAAACATTATTATAAGGCCATGATTTTGCATTTATATGCTTTTTCATTGCCAATAACTTTCTATTATACCATTTTTCTTTATGACGTAAAATAAAGGTACTTTCTTGTGCCGCGTTTAAGTTTTTGACTCGCCTTCCTTTACCACGATATCTGCATAAAGTTTTTCGGGCCTGATAATGCTTTCAGGACATTCATATGCATAATGTTGCCCCATAGTCGGTTTTTTATTTTGATGCAAAATAAAAAATACCATTTGTTACTTCCTTTCTGCCAGTCATTGTTTAATGAATATCTCCTGCTTGATCTCTCATTTTGGCAAATTTAGTAAATATTAATAATATATAATAATAATAATAATATTTTATTTTGAAATAAATATAGCTTGTACGCTAAATTTAGCTGTCAATGGCTACTCTACTTAACCACCTTATATGCAACTTCTTACTATTTCTCAATAATACGTAACTAAATCTATAGTGAGTAGGTATGCAACAAAATATACATAAATAACAGAACAAAGAAAAAAAAATACTTTTCTTGTAAACTTAACAGAATGCAAGTAAAAAATGACCAGGTATATACAGGGTGGCCCACCACGAACTGCATCGATCTAAAAGTAGGAAAATTCTGAAAATTTGGCACCTCACCAATGCCGATGGGCGCTGCTCAACTAAAATATTTTGGTGAATCTGGCACTTCCAGTTATACCGGAAGTCGATATCAACTTTCTTATCTCAAATGGAACACCCTGTATATTATTGCATTTTTGGATTCTAGGCATCATTTTGGAACAAAAATATGCAACATGTCCTATGTCTAAATCCAACCGTTTTTGAGATATTTGCATTTTTCCGAAAAAAATTACAGGTGCAGACCTAAAGTCAATTAGCAATTTATACGGTTAAACCGCGAAATTTCAAAACGAATTTTTGGCATCGTGTAACAGAAGCCCAGACCTAGTGACCTCTGCTGAGAAATAAATCCGTTCTTATACAGGGTGTTCACAAAATATGAATAAAAATTACATTCAAAATGTGCTTAAATCTCGAAATTTTCAAATGGAAACCCCCATTTTTTTTTAATGCGATCTTATTCACCATTAAAAATGATGACAACTTTGTGTAAGGTTTTCTATACTTAAATGCAGTAATTTTCGAGTAATTTACGAAAAACCCACTTTTCGCCCATAAAATGCTAAGTTTGCTTAACGCTTGGAAAATCATATTAGCCGTGGACGTTGAAAAGGCAATCGCGGCTGAGGAAATGTCACTTGGTTTATAAATTATTATTGTCAACAATAATGCCGGCACGCTTAAATTACACAAACGAAGATTATTTAAATTTGTTTATTATCTACGGAGAATGCAACAAAGTACTATCAAGAATCTTCGTTTGTGTAATTTAAGCGCGCCGGCATTATTGTTGACAATAATTTATAAACCAAGTGACATTTCCTCAGCCGCGATTGTCTTTTCAACGTCCACGGCTAATACGATTTTCCAAGCGTTAAGCAAACTTCGCATTTTATGGGCGAAAAGTGGGTCTTTCGTAAATTAATCGAAAATTCGAAAATTACTGCATTTAGGTATAGGAAACCTTACACAAAGTTGCCATCATTTTTAGAGGTGAATAAGATCGCATTAAAAAAAAAAATGGGGGTTTCCATTTGAAAATTTCGAGATATAAGCACATTTTGAATGTAATTTTTATTCATATTTTGTGAACACCCTGTATAAGAACGGATTTATTTCTCAGCAGAGATCACTAGGTCAGGGCTTCTGTTACACGATTCCAAAAATTCGTTTTGAAATTTCGCGGTTTCCTCATATAAATTGCTAATTGACTTTAGATCTGCACCTGTAATTTTTTTTGGAAAAATGCAAATATCTCAAAAACGGTTGGATTTAGACATAGGACTTGTTACATATTTTTGTTCCAAAATGATGCCTAGAATCCAAAAATGCAATAATATACAGGGTGTGTCATTTGAGATAAGAAAGTTGATATCGACTTCCGGTATAACTGGAAGTGCCAGATTCACCAAAATATTTTAGTTGAGCAGCGCCCATCGGCATTGGTGAGGTGCCATATTTTCAGAATTTTCCTACTTTTAGTTTTCCATATATAGATCGATGCAGTTCGTGGTGGGCCACCCTGTACATCAAGGAGAAAAATAACTAAGTGAATTTTAAAAATGTTGATAAGAGTAAACTAGAGTAAACAGATCAGTCATTTTTAGTACCTACTATTTTCCAAAAAAATCCAAAGAGGTCTGCAGGCTGATTATGTCTGAAATGCAAATCACTTCCAATCCCTACAAAATTATAATCTTGCCATTACTTTTAATTCTAGAGTAAATTTAGTAATACTGTGTCTTTATATTCTTGACAAGAAAATAAAGGCATTTTAACCTTGACTGTACAGGGTGTTCCCGTATATTTTGACCCACTCCTAGAGTCTCTATTTTTCGAGTTAGAAAAAAATTACTTAAATGAAAGTTGTAGGGTACCAAGGTGTATTGTCCCAAAAATAATTGATTGACAGGAATGCCCTTGCCTAAGTTGAAATGTTTTTCCATGGAAACTTTGATTAAATATAAAGATCGTATTTATCTGCAATTTGGAATATCATGCGAATGCTTAGAGCAAACATATAAAATATTTATATTGTTGGAATTGGAAAAATGCGTGCAATTCAAAAATCCACAAATATACAGGGTGTTCCATTGAAAAAAGTAAGTTTATATTTTTTTATAAATTTGCGACGCTCATTTGTTTTATCTAGTAACAGATCCTAGCGTTTCAGAAAAAACCCTACAACTTTAATTTAAGTATTTTTTTTTAATTCGAAAAATCTAGGCTCTAGGGGTGGGTCAAAATATACGGGAACACCCTGTACTTTGGAATTTAAACCAGAAACACCCTACATCATGGTTTATTTGATTTATTTTACCAATATCCCAATTAGAGACCAAGCAGGTGATAATTCCCAAAATTCTAGTAACCTACCAACTTACATTTTTTTTCTGTTTTGATTTTAGGATACATCAACATTGAATCGGAAAAAACTGACACTGATGAAGTCAGGAAGAAATCATTCTGTTTAGATTGTTCAGTGGACAATGCTATAATATGTGATACAAAAATCAATGGAGAATTACTAACTTTTGTATCTGATATTTTGAAAGCAAATACTCTAAAAATGGCAGCCTCTCTAAGTGAAGTAAGTACAATATAGGGATTCTATGATATTTTGAGAAATCTCTTCACAACATCACAGCATACTTTTACTATTTACAATATGCAGTTATTGACAATCAAACTTTGAGTTTAGAATAAGATTTAAATATAAAAGTTAGGTGAGTTTCAATTTTGTAATT
This sequence comes from Pseudeuparius sepicola, assembly GCA_963920635.1. Classification (NCBI taxonomy): domain Eukaryota; kingdom Metazoa; phylum Arthropoda; class Insecta; order Coleoptera; family Anthribidae; genus Pseudeuparius; species Pseudeuparius sepicola. The sequence continues at coordinate 30,958,620 of OY987305.1, forward strand.
TATAATGGAAAGGTTTAATTTATTATTTATTGTCGACAAAATTTAAAAAAAGGATGAATTTTTTGTACCTGTAAATATAAATCAAAAGGGATTTAATTCTGGCTGAAGTGCATTTTTTTCAATGGACTACCTATCCTTTATCTGCATCAAAGCATCCCTCTTGATTTATAAAAAATGTTTGATTTTAGAAATTCCAAATAAGAGATGTTCAGTAGACAGTCCTATCCTATCCTATCCTATCGGATAGGCCAGCGTCACACGGCGGCCAGCAGGCCGGCCCTCTTAATGAAGGCCCGCAGCTCACCCACCCCGACACCATACACATGCTCTGCGCTCAGCTTGGCTGAGCCAAAGGACTCGAATCTAACCCTGTCAAGTGCAGGGCACTCAATAACCAAGTGGTGCGGTGTCTCCTCATCCTCCAGACACCATCTGCACTCTGACTCCCCTCCCACCCCTATAAGGTGCAGGTGGCGAGCCAGGCAGCAGTGCCCAGTGAGGACCCTCACCACTCCCCTCATCTCTGTCCTAGGCAGACGCAGCAGCTCTCTAGACATGATGGACGACGGCCCACGAATCATGAGCCTGGTCTGCCTCATCCCCGGAGCCCTGCGCCACTCCTCGACAAACCTGCCATGCAGCCATTCGTCCAGGGCTCCAATTGCTACCCTCAGGCCCCACCGGTCTTCTCATGGATCCTTCTCTAGCCAGTAGGTCCGCAGTCTCATTCCCCGCTATGCCCGCGTGACCGGGCACCCACGATAGAACGACCCTGTTCCCTTCGGCTACCAACTTGAGCAAACTCGCTCTACAGTCCTCCACCAATGGGGACCAAGTACGGTTAGCTCTCAGCGCCTGTACGCCGCTTTGCTATCAGAGCAGAAGGTCAGCCTACGGCCCCTGATTCTGAGCCTGAGCGAGTAGACAGTTAAAGCAAAGCCCAATACGTATTTATTATGTAGACATAACACATTGACGTAAGTCTGCAAAGATCGAATATGTCAAATTTCAAAAGTACAGTTAAAGCATGTTTTAAAATGTAGCGCCAAGACGCCTGCTGAAGGTGACTTGAAGGTTTTTTATATGCCTTTGTTGGACGTTTCTTCCCCTCAAAATCACTCAAAATAAGTTCCTAAATATTCGAATGAGTCACAAGATGGCGGGCGATGTAAACAATGTTTCAGAGAGCTCTGAGAAAAAAGGCCCTGATGAATTGATCTGTGGGGTATGCAAACGCAAACTAGTCAAAGAAGATGTAACTTGTGCTCTCTGTGATAATATGTATCATAGAAGCTGTGTAACACGTCTAAAATCAACAATAAATGTAACAAATGACAAGGTTATGTGTTGCCTGGGGAAACAAGTGAAAGTGGAAAAAGTGGCTGTGTGTATCTCAAACTTATTAAAAGATCTTAGCTACAAAAACAAAGAAATATCCCTATTAAACGACTTAATTAGAGAAACTCAAGAAAAAAATGTTTTGATACAAGAAAAAACGAATTTTTAACGGAAAAGCTACATAACCTACAAAGTAAACAAACCCTTTTTTCTGATGTTGTCCAGAGTAATAACACCAATCCGACTGGACAAAAAACCTAACAAAAAAAAAATTCCTGCTGTAATAGTTAAACCTAAAAGTGATCAAGATGTAAAGAAAACAAGAAATGATTTTGACATAAGTATCCACCCAGCCAAATTACAGATAGGCATTAAATCCGTACAAAATATAAGAAATGGTAGAGTAATTATTAAATGTACCACAATACAGGAAATAGAAAAAATTAAAAAGATGGCAGAAGAAAAACTCAGTAAAGCATACCATATCGAATTGACAAAATTATTAAAACCCAAAATTAAAATAACTGGCTACAATGGAAGCATCAAAAGCAAAGAAGAACTACAAGTCCAAATATGCCAACAAAATGAAATTAAAGATAAAGATAGCATAAAAATAAACTACATAAAACTTGCAAAGGATGATCGAAATACAATTTTTGCCGAAACTTCACCAGAACTCTTTAGACAACTTAGCCAAATGAAGAAAATTTATGTTGGATGGCAGAGATTACCAGTGTACGAAGATCTTACGGTACTTAAATGCTTCAAATGTCAACAATACAACCACAAAAAGGACCAGTGCCCGTATCAGGTGGTGTGCTCGTACTGTGCGAAAAACCATGAATACAAAGACTGCGAACAACAAACAGAAAATTGTGCAAACTGTCTCGAGGCAAATAACAGGTTTGGACTAACTCACGATACTCATCACACATCATATGATGTTGAATGTCCTACAATGTCCTTTTATAAGCAGAGGCTTAGGGCTAGGATAGACTATGGAGCGGAACTGTTTTTAAATTGCTAACATTCGTTTTGTCCTTTTTTTTTCTCTCACTTTACCCAAGTTTTTGTATTTTCTATTATAAATTCTTGTTAAACAAATCAATGAGTAATAGTGAAATAGTTATATTAAACGAAATAGAGAAAGATGAGGCTGATATTGAATTGATTAAAGATAAGTGTTATGATGCCAATGAGTTTAAAACACATACACAACCTTTTAGTATTTATAGAAACTTTTAGGCTAGATAAACTCGATATTATTATATTAAGTGAGACACGACATATTCGTGAAATAAAAAATTTTAGTATTCCAGGTTTTGTGGCTAGTTATAATAATAGTTCAGTTAGTATATGTGATGGATTGGTTATATATGTGAGAAATAGCATTCAGTATGAAATAGAGCACACAATTCTCCATGCATCCGGAGTAACGATCACTAAACTCATTTTTGCAGTAGACAATATGCAATTCTCATTGATAGCGTGTTATAGGTCCCCGAGCATATCAGATAACTTATTTATAAGTGATCTTGACACCTATCTAAATAAAATACCCAAAACAGAGGGTATTAGTATGATAATTGGAGATATGAACCTTGACATCCTAAATAAAACAAATATTACTAGTGTTAGATATGTTAGTATGCTTCTCTACTATGGTTTTAAATCACTCATTGACTCCTACACTAGAATAACATCTGATAGTAAGATATGTATTGATCATATGTTTATACGAAAAACTGGCTCACTGCAAGATGTTGCATGTGATTCCTGCGTTTTAGAAGCTTACCTAACGGACCATTTCCCTATTTATCTAGGTATTTATTCCAACCAAAATTTTAGCACAAATAGCAACACTGAACAAAACATAATTAAATACACAACTTTTGATAAAGTAAAATTTATAGAAAAAATAAAAAATCAATCCTGGCAGGACGTATATCAACTAAGTAATGCAAATTTAGCTTACCAAAAATTTATAAATATAATAATTACTTCTAAAAATATATGTAGTACAATCAATAATAAGTGCATAAAAAGGTATAAAAAAATTAAGCCTTGGATCTCCAATGGCTTGATTACCTCAATAAAAACCAGGGACCAAATGAAAAGAATTATTAAAAAACAAAAATAATGAAATACTAAAGATTGAATACAAGGCATATAGAAATTATTTACAAAAATTAATTACCACAGCTAAAAACAACTATTACACAAACAAATTAAAAGATAAACAACACGATATTAAAAAAATGTATAAAATTCTAGCAGACGCATGCAACGAATCCAAAAATAAGTCTAACCAGGATATACAAATTAAAGATGTAGAGAACAAAAGTTTCATAGATGACAAAGAAATGGCTAACTTCTGCAATGAATACTTTTCGCAAATAGGCATTGATATGGCGAGCAAAATCCCAGTTGGAGCAACAACTTTGAACTTAAAATATCCCACATTGTTAAACTCTATGGCTTTATACCCGGTAACCGAAAATGAATTAATACTACACATTTGCTCTCTAAAGGCAAATAGCGCTCCAGGGAGGGACGGAGTGACTTCTGAAATAGTAAAATTATGTCATCAGTACATCACTAAGCCACTTACATATATTTTTAACCTCATATTTTTAACAAATGAAATACCTGAAGACTTTAAAATATCTATCATTACTCCAATTTATAAGAAGGGTTCTAAGAGTGACATTTCTAATTATAGGCCTATTAGCGTAATAAATACTTTCAGCAAGCTTTTTGAAAAGTGTTTAAAAGAAAGATTGTATGATTACCTAATCAAAAATAAAATACTCAGTCAAAAACAATTTGGTTTTCAGAAAAACACAAGTACAAATGATGCCTTATACAATCTTATCGATAATATCAAATATGGGTTGGATCGTGGAAATAAGTGCATTGGGGTATTTATGGATCTCGCAAAGGCCTTTGACACTGTCCCCCATTCTGAGTTACTAAAGGTTCTTGAGAGATACGGAATTCGGGGGGCGGTGTTGGAACTGTTTAGAAATTATCTGGAAGGCAGAAAACAATATGTAAAAATAAGAACATCCATTAGTGAACCCAGCATGGTACAGATTGGGATACCCCAAGGTACAGTGCTGGGGCCTCTTCTTTTTATCTTATATATAAACTCTTTGTTAACCCTTGACATCAATGGCTTGGTCCTCTCGTATGCAGATGACACGGTCCTTTTTTTCGAGGATACAACGTGGAATTTAGTTAAAACAAAGGTATTGAATGGCATGTCTGTTGTAAAGGTATGGCTTGACAAACACAAACTATCTTTAAATATTGCAAAAACTGTATATGTAGCTTTTTCTCTCACAGATGCTAATAGACCAAATTTCAATGAAATAACCATTATTGAAACAAATTTTATCATAAAGGAGGTTGAAAGCACAAAACATCTTGGGATAATTGTGGACAAAAATTTGAAGTGGTTCCCACACATTCTAAATTTAGCGAATAAAATCAAAAGCTTAATACATAAATTTTATATGGTTAGAAATATTTTAGATAGAAAATCTTTAATAATGATATATCAATCCCTTGTTGAATCTTTACTGTGCTATGGAATAGTGGCCTGGGGTGGTCTCTACAGGAACTCACTTCAGACTTTGAACACAAGAAAGGCTATATCCCACTTCATTACTGTACAGTAGCAAAATCCTTCACGTTAGAGCTCTATATTTTCATGCTAGTTGTGTGTTCTGTTTCAAACTGAAGAAGAAAAATTATGTAAATCATCAATATGAGACTAGACAGGTGAATGAGAGACACCTTATTGTACCCTTTCGTAGATTTGATAGAAATCATAGATGTGTCACTGTGATAGGTCCAAAAATTTTTAATAAACTACCCCTGTCTATTCGAAAATCTAAGAACAGAAAAGCATTCTCATTGCATTGTAAAGAATATATCTATGACAATTTTGAAACCCTCTCTCTTCTCCTGTAACTTGAAATATGTGGTGATGGTATGTTGAGTGTTTGATTGAATTGTGAGCCTGCTCACTCATTCATTTATATAAAAACAAAGCAAACAAACAAACAAACAAAATGATCTCTTTATATAGTATGATCTAGTTATAGTTGTTATAGTTATAGGTACACATACAGGGGCTTTGCTCCTAGGTGTACTTTGTTTTATACATGTTAGGTAATGTTTTACAAATGCTACTACATAATGAATTTGTATGAACATGATTTTGTAATAATAAATTAGTTATTTTCCAAAAAAAAAATATTTGACATATATTTCAAATGCAATTTCTAGTTGGTTCTTTACGGTTTAAGTATATTCTAATGACTCGGCTTAAGTCGGGTGTTTCGTCACCAAGTTCGAAAACTCATTAACACGCAAGCATAGCTGTCATTTTCTACACCTATGTCTATTATAGGGTGTTGCTTTAACTCTCTAATATCTATTAACGAGAGCACTGTTCTCAACAAAGTTAAAGTTTTTTTGTGATGACCCATCACTACGGCTCCGAACTCCTCTCGTGCCTTTCAACCTTGGCTAGACCTAGAAAGTGTGCAGGATCTATCCAAGCATTGTTGGGGGTTGGGGTGTTGGTGCTTGTTTGTAAAGGTAACACAACAAAATGGTCTCTGCGATGTGATGCAATCAATAAGTCGGCACTTTTGCATCACATACATATTTATATTACTATTTCTTGAAAATAAAAAGATCTGTAAAAATAGAATGATCTGTGCACAATAAGCTTTATTGTCTAACAGAATATTCCATTTATAAGACAATATGCAAAAATTACAAAAATACACTTGTTTCATTTGTTTTGGGTGTAATGTTGATCATCACTTTATTTAAACCAGTTCCCATCTGCTAGAAAAAAAAAATAAATTAGGGGTGGGCAAAGTTACCTGCCAATCTTACAACTTTGCCCGGCTGTAAAGATTCCCTTCTGGAGACAAGTTTGCAAACGTTAATCCAACTTTGCCCACTAATTAAGTTTTTAAAAAGGTTTGGCATGAAGGAGATGTTGAAATTATATTAAAAAACAACATTTTACACAGTATTTTTGTTTAAAAGAGATAAAATACATCAAAATCTTCCATTTTGGGGGCAAAATGGCAACAAAACCATAACTTTAAACTAAAAATTATTCTATAAAAAATAAGAGTTTTTTTTTATTAATCGATCAGTTTATACAATCACATAGTTACTACAAGAGATCACATTTTAGTCTTTAAAATGATACAAATCCTTAAAATTAAAAAAGGAACATCAACAAAAATCAAAATAAATTATAAGATTGGAAGTTTTCGTTAAAAAAAATAGTAGCCTCTCCTACTTTCAGTAGGAGCTCCTAGGCATTCTACCATATGAAGAAGAAGAAGAAATGTCACGTCTGAAGTATCATTAATATCTGGAAATCTGAATCCTTCCCATTTCTAAAAACAACAAAGATATGTTATACTTCTGGGAAATAAAGTAAGACTTGCCTAATTTAAGTAATTACTTATATTGTGTGAAACGTAATATAAACAGTCATAATTTGCATTAAACCTTGCAAATTATATAAGGAATACAAAATTTTTTTAGACCTAAAATATCTGGCAACATTGCCCATATACTTTTGCTTCGTTATATAATACCTTAGGCAGTGTTACCTAAAAACGAATACTGCATGGTGGAAATCACATTTCAGCCTGACCGCAAACCTAATGTCATTATCATAAACTTAGTTGACATTGAGCACTAATGCTTAGCTTTTCACCCTAAAAATACGTAAATTCACACGAAATTTCCTTACCTGTTTATTCGCAGCAACCGACCTTCCATGCGTTCGGGACGATACTAACAGGAAATAAGATCGTTGCACGACATAACGTCCAAGTTGTATGGCTTCACAGTGTTGCCATGTTCAAAAATTTTAATTTTTTTATATCGCCTACAGTGGGCAAAGTTGGAGCCCTTGGGCAAAGTTGGCAGGTTTTACGGTATGTATATGTTACAGCCCGTATATGAAAACAGACCGTATGTATATGGTCTAGGCTGTATCTATACGGCCTAAATGGCGCAGACCGTATGTAAATGACATGGCATTTCATATACAGATTAGACCGTTAACATACGGACTATTGACATTCAGACTGTATGTGCAATCATAGTGAATTACCCTTCTTTTCTACATAGGCCCATTAAAGAAGAATATGCCTTCTTTTTAGTATGCATTTTGCAGAAAAAAATCTAGGATACCTATACATTATACTAAATAATTACCTTTTTTCCTTCAAAATACTATGTACCGGCAAGAAGTAATATCCTTCTTTTATGGGCCTATATAAAAAAGAAGGGGTAATTCAGAAATGGCGGACGTCGAAACCGCCCGGTAAACATTGCACATACATTCTGTCTTTGTTTAAATCTCTCTGTGATATACGGTCTAGTTGCAGATAGACCGTATATAATAGGACTAGTCCTTTTGCAAACCGACTAGACCATTTGTTGACGGATGAGCTTTTTATACATATGGACTAATATCTTCAGTCCATTTACATATGGACTAGTCCTTTTGTATACGGCCTGTTTTACATATACAGTCTAACATATATATAAAAAAGTCCTTGAAATCAACCATATATTGTAAGTTTTATCCAAGAACTTTACAATCTGCAGAAATGCATGATTATATTTAAGTTTTAATTGTTCATTAATGTGTTTTTGTCACAGTGTGAAATTGAAACTTTTGTCTTTGATTTATTATACAATTAACTCTCATATTTCATTCAATTAATCTCCAATTAAATCCCTAATTAATAGTTAAAGCTTTGTCATAACTATTCGTTTGTTATAATATTATATTATTATTCTCTGTTTCCTAATAATTACATTTCATGTGTGGTTATTACCAATATTTACTTCAATTCCTTTCATCAATGCTAAGGTATATAATTGCGATCATTTAGGCAATTCATATTTATTTGTCCCAGCTGAGAGTATTAGTGTATTGTGGGTTGCATACGCTCCAACCGGTTCCGAACGGTGACCCGGGTGCCCGAGTGTTTCATTCCGTTGGATTTCGAATTCAGATCGAGCGCTGGTTGTAATAATTTATTTGGCAAAATGCGAATTGCTGTGTGGTATCTTTGCCTTGTAATGTCTTCCTTATTCACCTTGGCTGGTGTCTGATTCATATTCCGTGGAGTTTGGTTGTTGTTGTGATTTTTATTCCGTGTTGATCCGGTTGGCGCCGGAAACAATATTGTGCCGATTCGGCGGCGCGTGGCGTTCGGCTGAGTTCGTGCCCGGCCCCCGCCTGACCTTCCAGTTCTTGCGGAACAGGTCCGCTGACGCGGCAGTGAACGAAGTAAATTCCCGTGGCGAAGTAGTGGTTCTGGCCTTTTCACGTTTTTCCCTTTGTTAATGGGAATCCGATTGCGGGTTTTAATGGAAAAGTCGACGTAGAAGCTCGCTCTTACGTTTTGCCTTGCGTTTCATTGCGTTTTCGTCTACCTTTTGAGCAAGCTATCGGTGTATACCGGATTTACGACCCAATTTATTCGCGACGGTAAGCCATTTTGTTCTAGTCCAACGTTTTTTCCCCTAATCTTTGGTTCGATCACTTTTTAGGATGGAATATCGATAATAATTCAGCTCGTTCACTGGAAACAGAATAATTGTGGCTTCCCAGCTGCCCTTTGTGGAAGTTATTACTCATCAGGCCGCCCAACACTACAAGTAAGTGACTGGTGACTTCATGGTACTCTCTCACTAATTTGTCCCTTTATTTTAGGCCCTTCTTCACTTTCTCTTTTCTTTACCTTGTACCTTTTATCTTCGTTGTCTGGTTATTGTTCGTTTACGTTACCTGCCACTACGTTGCCTGTCGAAGGTTACATTTACCCGAGAAGAGTGTCCTGGAAATGCAGAAAGGCTGATTGACTGGCTCCTACCTGCCGTGTCTCTGGTGACCATCGAAGATTCCCTGTCTGGAGTGCCTCTCGCCTTGGCGACCACTGCGCTAAGTCCTCAATGTCATCGTCTGTCTGCAGAACCAGGTTTTCTTAGCATAAGATAGTGGCGTAACGAACTCATTTTTACTAAACCCATTTTAACGTGTTGTGTGTTAAATTATTGCCTTTTAATGTGTGGTTAAAGTCTGTACGAAGGCTGTACTTATTATTTACTTATTAATTTAAACTAAGTAGAACTGCGGAGACAGTTAAGTAATTTTGCTACGTCATAAATATACTTCTATAACATTTCAAGCTACGGCTTAGGTACACTCATAGTACACTTATTTCTTTCATTATTATATTGCGGCTGATAGGTTCGGAAGGGTGTTGTACCCTCAATAGCTGTGCACTGAACGTGATCACGTGAGGTAAAAAGCAGTTTATCCATTTTCTTTTACAAACTACCTACTTATGAAAATTATAGGTTCACATATTACTTAAAATAATTTATGGGTTTGCATAAATTATGAGTTGAAATTGTGTGACCATTTCTCCTATATAAACTACTTTAATAATTTATTGGTTGATTATAAATTATAAACGCCTTTGCGTGCTCTACAAATAGTTTGTCAACACACTCCCCCCCCTAAAGATATAATAAACGTTGTCCGCAGAATTCTACCTCTCTTTTATTTAATAGCTAGATCTCTGGGCCAACTCTAACTATGTTAATCTTGATTTAATTAGTACCTACTCTCACTTGTTTTGGGTAGTTTTTGTGGTTATTACAATTTAATTTATCAGCCTTTAGTTGATTCCAGCTTCAGAAAAAGAGTAACCCGACCAACGGTAAATTTTCTAATTTAAATTGCTTTAAATCAGTGGCGCACCCTTTTTTTTCTCTCTCTCTGACTCACACCCTGAAGACTGGCTAGCTGGACAACTTATGCTACGCTCTGCAGCTTCTCTTTTCTGACTACCTGGGATCGGCTACTTTAAATTTTCACATTCATTAGTAATCTTTATTCAAATACTTAGCCTGGAATGGGCAAAAATTAGAATTAATTGCTGAGAATAGCGGTAGCATTTTGTTTGTCATCAAATCTAGATGTAGTTGATACAGCGAATGTTTAATGCTGTGATACCGCACAATGACCGCCTGTGACTAATCTATCAAGAAATTTCCTGCCCATAACTAAGCCATTTCATTATTTTTCTCTTTTGTTCATTATTTGCTGAGCAAAACGTCAAAATTCAAATCTCTTTTGCAATTCGTCATAAGTTTTGCTTAGAAGCATGCTAAACAAAGGAAAATCCCATTTGTCAGTTTCAAAATCCCTTGCCTTCATAGCAGATATGTTTTCAGAAAACATGTAAAGGAGAGTTTCAATCGAATATGTTGTCTCAGTAGCTTTTTTTCTATTTTGATATATATTTTTGTAAGAATCTCAAATACAACTTCATAGATTGTTTCACACATTTGGACAGAATCTACAATATTCAAGGGTTCATTTGTAAGTTTTGTAGTTAAATATTCAAACTATTCAATGTTACTTAAGGAAGATTGTACTTTTTGTCACTGTTGTGTATTAATCATTCATTCTTATTGTTTAACTATATGTATGTTTGTATTTCATACTAATTTTTTGTATTAGGGTTACCTATTTCAATAAAGTTATCTATTATTTATTTTTGAATGGCATTCAATATTTTACGAAATGAACATTTGTTATCTGTTGCAATGCTAACTACACCGATTGACAACCACGCAAAAGTCATGATTGATACACCGCGAGCCACAAATTACTAACTAGACATATAAGAGTGAATACTAATCTTTACCGAAATTAACTCTGCCCACTTGCAGTGTATTTAAACAAAAAATGAATACAATTATATGTGAAAGGTTACAAAAAACTGCCACATATACTTAATTAAATATAATTATCTATTTTTAATAGAAAAAAATTAAAAACCCAAAAAAACTTAACTGAATACTGTACACTATTATTTATTAAAGGTTTGGATGATCTTTGGCATGCCGACCTAGGCCGGCTGGATCAGTACTCCAGCTGCAATAGAAACTTTAAATTTGTACTAGTTCCAAATTTGTCTCTTGCATACTATTAAAATCTAAGTCTGGCGATGAAGTCACGAAGGCTTTTGCCGATATTCTCAAAAATTCTGCAGGACACCAACCATGAAATCTGCAGACTGATCAAGGCAACGAATTCTACAACTGCCATTTTAAGAAGTTATTGAATCCTTTTGACATCAACCACTATATTATGTAAGTAAATAAAAATTTAATCATAATTATTACACAAAAGTGCTTTTACAAGCCGAAAATGGATATAAAAAACAATCTCTAAAAAAGATAACATGTTTAGAATAAAAAGAATAAGAATAAAAGGAATTTAAAATTAGATATTGTTTAATTTTTCTCACGAACATTGTATCCTCCAATTCTTTGATGGGTGGTGAAAGGGCATTAAAAAAAGATACACAGTAGTAGTCAGTGCCACTCTGGTTCAGGTCAGTCTGTGAAATTCAGGTACAATGTTATTGTTGTTGCGCGTATTATAGCCATGAACCTCACGATGCTGTGTGAAAAGATGTATGTTTTGTTTAAAATAGCAAAGACATTGCAAGATAAAAGCACAGGGAAAAGTGAATAGTCTAAGCTCTCTAGCATTCACGGTACCCTAGTCCTACCATAGCATGCACACATCTTCGCTGGACGCTGAAAATCCTGGCAGCCCGGGCTGAATGGCCCCAATTGAGAATTCCGTACAGCATGTTAGATCCAAAGAACCCATGGTAATCCATTATTAGTACTTCCAGTGACACGGTATTTGCAAGATTTCTGAGTAAGTAACTTACTTAAGATAATTTTTTACTAAGTTACATTACATGCTCTGTCCAGGTTAATTTGGGATGAAGGAAGACACCTAGAAACTTAACCACACTATCAGTTTGCATATTTGGGTAAGGGGTTCTAAGAGAAAAATGTAGGTTTTGCGTCTTAGAGTCATTAAGGCTTAGGCGTTTGGAAAGAAACCACTCCCCCATGACTGTGCATCATGAACCATGTTCTGAATAGGTTCAGAAGGATGGTAACCTATAAAGTTGGTGGTGTCATCTGCGAAAAGAATCAGATTATTCTGCGAGAATGCTAAATCATTGACATAAATGAGGAAACGAACTGGTCCCAGCACATATCCCTGAAGTACTTCATGCTGAATGGTCTGGTGACTGGATCTATTACCGCCATAACAGACAAACTGTTTATGGGCAGGCAAGTGTGATTCCATAAGAAGGATTGCTTCAGGGTTAAAACCATAGTAGGACAGCTTTTGCAAGAGTATATGATGGGAAACACAGTCAAACCCCTTTGTCAAGTCAAAGAATGAGGCAAAAGTATCCAGTCCCCTCTCCAAACCGGCAGATATGCATTTAGTAAGAGAATTGATGGCTAGGGAAGTTAATTCTTTGTTTCGAAAACTGTACTGGCTCTGGGAAAACATGAGATTAGTTTCAAAGTAGTCATTAATTTGACCTCCGCTGAACATTCCTGACAGGCGAGAAAATCCCAGTTCATCATCTCCACCTCATGATATAGCAAGAACAGACCTCACTGTGTTATGGGGCGATAGATAATATGAGTACGAGTGCCGCCCACAACAGTGTTGCGGTATTCAAGTGTCGAGAGTATGCCATGATGTTCTGATAGATGGTAAAGATCAAACGGTTCAGAGTCAAAGAATTCACAGTTAAGATTGGTAAATACTATAGCGTACTTTTTTACTTCGGAGTTTCAATTTTTTACAAAATTACTTTTTCTTTACAGTTGGTCTTATTTTCGGATATTCAAGAATTGGCAAAAAGGAAATTTATAGCGTTTTGATGTATTTTTCATTCTGATTTTCTTTTCTAGGTAAGGTGGATTTCATTAGGTGCGGTGGGCTTCCTTATGGCCTCTTTTTTTTTAAGAAAGGAAAACCAGAACCCCTGGCGGAAGGGATTGCTCAGGCGCCAGTTTTTTAGAGCGGTATGCTTCGCTTTTACCCAGGATTGTTTTCGTCAGAGAAAAGAAATTCCAGGGTGCAAAAGTGGTGTGTTTGAGGGAGAGGAGCAAAATCAAACAGTGTTTTGTAACGAAATTTATGCAAACTTTCGTTAAACTATGGTAATAACCTTTTGGGTCTCCCGATATACCGTTGTTTTTGAACTGCCAACGAATTACCATCACTATTAGGCAACCAGTCACACACGAGGTGTGAATTATGTGCTACTTGGAAATTAAAAATGTCACAATAGTTATTCATATACAGGTACGTTGTTTATTTGCCTTTCCAATTTATCTTTAAACAAATTCATATAATTAACAATTTAGAACAAGGGAGGTATGTATCAGAACAACGGCCTAAAATAATATGTTGATTGTTTGAAGAAGAAGAAGCCTAATCTTTATGTTAGGGTGGTCTCGACAGCCAAGGTTATAAATGGGAGTGACAGGCAATTTTCTTCCGGCTTTTTCTCTATTCGTCGATACAGCAGGTTCGGTACTTTGTGGTTATATGCACGTTTGATATTCCAAGTGAATTTTCTTTCGAATCTTTAATCATCGTGCATAATATCCACCTTTCCGTAGCGTGATTTAGTGTGAAAAGGACTGTTATAATTAAGTTTACCATGTTGTGCTGATATTTCGTGTTTTTTAAATTTATGTGACCAAGACGGTGAACCATCGGCCGTGTGAGATTTTCGAAGGACCAAGCGGTCTTGGGACCCCCTTGGAGGCTGAACAGCGAGGGTTGATGGCTTTTGGTTCTGGCTGCGGCAAACAGCAATTTGGGGTGAGTATTTTTCAAATTTTCATTGTTGAATATTGGCTTTGCCGTCTTTGTGAAAAATACTTCACCTCCCAGGTTAGCTGTGCCTTTGGGACCACTAGCTATCGGCTGGTCACCTTATCAGACCCGTTTTTATTGTGTGTTTAATATTAAATTTTGTGGTGAAAAAGCTCATCGTCTTGAATTCATTACCGCTCGGTATAATAATTCAGTTGGTCGGTATAATAATTCAGTTGGTCGGAGTATTTACAATATCGTCTCAACTTAATCTTCCGTAGCCTTGTCGGGTGTTTCATTAATTACTTGTTCTTTTTTTATATATTTCAATTAAAGTCTTAAGTAGAGAAGCCAACCTTTTCCTTATTATCTGCTGATCAATTTTCAGTAATTTTTGCATAATATTTGTTTTTTCATTAAGTGTCAAGTAAATCAAGCTCTTATATTTTAGTACAGTTTGATAAATCACGTTTTAACCTTTTTACAAAGTTAGGAATATCACAATTTGATTATTGATTTTCTCGTATTTTTTATAATTTATTGGAAATTACTTAGGCTGTCACTGTGCACAGTATTATTGTAATATACAATTTAACATTTAACCCTAATTATAATAGTTAATCTTTGTAAAAGCTACAGACTTATTTCTGTGCACTGTGCTTTTGTTTTCTCTTTACATGTAACCACACAAAAAGGGAAGTGACTACCCATAGGAGCACCACCACAAACCAACCACGATTGGACCATATTGGCATCTGTCTCAGCACACCACAGAACCCCACTCAAAACTCACGACCTGCTCCCATCGAGAGCTAGCTGAGGAAGTGCACACCATATACAAAGTCTGGGTGACGTGTGGCTGTGTAGCTGTCGATCGACTAAGAAAATAGTGCTAGTCAAAAATTCCAAGGAACTTTCAACGTGTTAAGTGTTCTAACAGGTTGAGTTTTATATGAAGAACTTTTTAACGATAAGTTTAGCCAACATTTAATTTAATAGTTTTTTTTTGTATAGTAATTTCTTGTGATCTTGTCAAAGGGTAAAATTTTAAAAACTTTATTAAATCTTGAAATTTTTTCGTGTTGTTTTATTTGGACTCTCCACTCAGTTTCTGTTTCTATAAAAAAAGTATAATTACCTGGCGACCAACTGTAAGAACCCAAATTGTTATAGTTTCAAAACATCGTATATTGATTACACAACGTTATGCAATAACGTGATATAATGACTACTTTCAGCGAGTCACAATCAGGGGGGCCCACGGGAGTTCTGAAAATAAAAGAAACCACACGACTTTAGTACTAATTTATGAATTAATTTGAATGGTTTGCTTTTGGCAGATTAATTGTATCAAAACAACGGAATTAACCTCTAGCAACTTTCTCGGATGCCTAACTTGATTTAATTTATTAGAAAATGAGTGATAGGCACGAGGTTAGGGCAAAGTTCACACTTTTTCCCCAGTAGAGAACAGGAAATGAGGATATGTCAGGCAAGTGGGAACACTCTAAGCGCAAAGTTACTAACCTGGAACTATCGGGATCAAAAAACGGCCTCCGTGGCTTCCGCAGCCAGTTTTATAGTCCTAAACCAAGTGAACAAGCAATGGACAGCGGCAGCCCATTGGTCGGCGTCGCCGACGTGAACCATCAAGCAATCCCCTCCATATAGTCCTCTCAGCGGCGGCTGACGGCCGGGTGGAACGGCTAGGGGTTGAACCACCCCTGGCACGCCCGCAGCGGCGGCTTCCTTGGATTGGAGATGATGTCCTAAATACCCGGCTTCCCAAAAATAACGTCGATTCCAACCCCAGTTTAAGCATCCCCTTCGGATCTACCCTTATTCCGTGTTATTACCCCTCTCAGATAGACCAAATATTTTTGATAAATGAATTCTAACAGGAAACAACCCCCACAAATAATTATATTAAATGCAAATGACTCAGAATAAAGAACGCGGCCCTCCGCGGTGGTACTACAAAAAAGAAGGAAAGGCCGGTGCATAAAAAGTTATAAAAACGGTAGAAAACAACTTTAGAGGCATAAAGTAAGAAAACAATATTCCAAAAACTGGTAACTTCGTTACAATACATTATCCAGACACATTCCCTGGTAGGGAAGCTAACTGTCCCAGCCAAGCCGTAAGACTGCATAAGATTGCACAGATCAAGCCTCCTTCGACTGTTGTCTGAAAAATTCACATTAAAATCATCGGTTAAGACAATTTTTTTTGATAAATTTAGACTATTGAGACAATTTGTCATAATTGTAAGAAACCGCTCAAAATCGCCATTTGGGGACCTATAAACGGTCACAACTTGTGTACCTGATTTTGTCAGAAAAACGCCCGAGATATCACAATGTATCTCCTCAGAGAACCTAGAGACATAATGATCGGTATAATCCAAGTTGCCCCTTAAATAAACCGCCACCCCACCGTGATCTCTCACATACCTGAAACCAGAAGTGGCCTTGTATCCACTGAGATTCGTTACTGAAAACTCATCAGCTGTTAGCCAATGCTAGTAGATAGTGGGCCGGTTGAGACAGACAGACAGCCAGACATCTCTATCTCTTTCTAACTCATGTAATTATATACCTATCTCTCTTTGTGGTTAAGTATGGAATCTGCATTACCGACATGGGTCAGCAGCTGAAAAAATACCCTAACCTAAACCATTTTATTATTTTCACCCCTACACGCAACAGGTCGATAACCTATATCCTTGTAACTTACATTTGTCAAATCAGTCTGCCTCTCCGATACCTGACCTATAAAACGGGTTCAGAACAATTAAATGAAAGCACTTCCCCCCCCCTCCCCCCAATTGCAGGTACCCCTCTAATCTCTAATGAGAAGGCAAACAGACAAACATTTGATTAGTAAATTTCGCTGTACTATCACGCACGTACTCATAGTCACATGAACAATATTAAGAAAATTTGTTTTTGGTACTTACTCCACTCCGACTAAGCCCAAGGTTGCATGTATAACACTGAAACATCCCGTTGAAATAGCAAAAATATCCGGAAATACCTGGTACGTCCAGAGACCTTAGATAAGAGCCGCTAGGCATAAGGTATAACCAAAAATTATTACATATCTTGAAAAATGACGTTATCCGATACACCGATTTATCTGCACATTCATATGTATTTATAACACTTCTCTCCGCACGACTGGCCGCCCGCCGAATAATAATTATAACGAGCAGACTGGCCAAATTCCAGAAGAACTGGCCTTCAGCTTTGCGACCGGTATTTTATTAAACAGTGGGACAACAGCTGTAGACATTTTATATTCAAACCTGAATATTTGGTAATCGAAAACTGCATTTGGTTTGTATTATCGCCACCTACAGGACCTCCTTGGTACTACTTATGCAATCCTCAGTCTTTCATTCTTGTGTTGCGCGAAACCTGTATTCTTTATGAATATGTACTTAAAAGTGAAATCTTTATTTACATGACTTTATTGCTGCCATCTGCAAGTTATCACCTAGAGTTTTTTACTATTCCGTACCGACCGAGAGTAACACGAAGGTTAATTTCGTGTGCGCCTCATTCCACGTAACCACAACCCGTCAACGCCGTACATGCCTGCAGAAAGCAATTAAACGTAGAATTATATTAAAATATTAGTGTAATCTAGTATTGAAAGCGAATAATAATTAAAACAGGTAAACACGGTATTATTACAATGAAATAATGGTTTTATTAAATAAAAATATGTTCAGGCACTGATATTCCTGAGAGGACAACGCCCCACTTGTTTCGTCCAGGCAAAAAAAAAAAACAACAACAGCTGGTGTAAATATCATAGGGAGTGCACAGTATATTTTGAAAAGTACCATTTTTTTTTGAAGAAAATTTAAAAAGAAGCGGTAAGCTGTAGATTATTCCAATAGTGATATTAGTTTTATTAAATAAATTAATTTTAGGTATCGATATTCTGAGAGGTCAAAGCGAGAGTTTTACGCCACACCCTGACAAATAGCTCAGCTGGAAAATAACAGAGGGGCTGTACAGAATATTTTCAAAAGGCACGACTTGAAGGACATTTGAAAAACGGTATGTACCGTGTGTGCATTTATTACTAAATTTGGTACTCATTTTAAATTACCTATGTATTTAAAAAATCTTTTAGGTTGGTCCCGCCCACAGTTCATTTAGGAAAAGAGTAGATACAAAAACAAACAAGGAAAAACGAATCTTCACCTCAGAGCGTAGCGATATAACAAAATATCAGGCGACACCCAGGTTTAAAAAGTAAATTCCAGAAAACCCCAAAAATTATATGACCATTTTTATATTTTCAGAATAATAATTAATTCAGCGATTCAAGAAGTGCATATACAGTTTCAAACCAGTTGTTCACTTTCTACGTCACAACACTGATCTGTAAAAGAGACAGAAAATTGCCGGCCGACGGACTTTGAACTTTTTGTTAATATTAATTAATTTTGGAATAGCAGGTATTAAATATAGAAACAATATTTCATTTTTAATAATGGCAAACAAAAATAAGATGATTGATGTTTCAACTAAGATATTTAAAAATTAGTATTTGTCTTAAATGTGATAAAAGTCTGTTATTGTTAATATTGATATAGGTTCGTAGGCATCTATTTAAGTACGTAGGTTCGTACGCTAAGGTTTAATCATGAAAACTTTTTAAGGTTTATAAGGTTGTTATAAGTGCTCCCTGTCAATAATAATAATAATAATAATAATAATTGTATTACTTATTTAGAGAAGAACAAAAGTATAGACATATAGGAACAATTAATTATTAAAATAGATGTGTAAATAAATAGATACCTACTCGAAATAATTATAAATACTCCTATAAACATATGGGCTTGTGTGAGAGGACTTTATAAAATAATAATAAAAACACTTAAGTACAAAATATCTAAATAATTCAAACTGAGTTAAGAAAAAAAGAACGGTAACAATTCCAATTCAGATTGATATTGCAAACCCATATATGATATGAATAAATAACAATAATAAAAAATAACAATTATTACTCTACTTCTACAACAAAGAGTTTTTCAGTGGCATTTCTCTTTTTAGCACAGAATATAGACAAGGTATGGAAGATAAGACAGTAAAAGGTCGATTCAAAGTTATATCTCACCGCTAAACGTTAGCCCTTTGAAGATAAGTACAGGTTCACACACTGTAAAAGTTCATTTGATTAGGGTTAGCCGACCGGACCACAACTGCCCCAGACGATTGTAATAAAAGATTTATTTTAATATGGCTTTTCAAATCGTTGAAGAAACTTCGAGCACCAACAGAAAATTCAAAATTGCCCGTCGGTGCGTTTGCTTCAAACTTCCTGACATTCCTGATAATGTACATGATCCAGAATTGTATATTAAGAATAGTATTAAACATATTGTGCAATATATTGTCGACGACGTGGACCCCGAAGACAGAATAGGTTTTACTTTTGGATCAAAATGTTTTACCAAGGGAGACGCTTTTCTATCTTTTAAGAAGGCAAAAAATATTACGTTTGAAGATGTCTGGGACTTACTTGGCAGAATATACCAAAGCAATTCGGAAGGACTGCACTCTGATACGTTCAGGATTACTATGACGCAGGCGAAAGTATACAGGGGTTCAGGAGGCCCAAGAGTTAAGAACTACAATACATTTCAAGAAGAATGCGCCGGTCGTAGAGGTATTGTAGCCATAAACAATAATGACATGCGATGTTTTGTAAGAGCTTTAGTGGTAGCCATGGCATACGCTCTCAATAGTCCATTCACTCAGAAAATAAGAAGAAATCTCGGGAAGATGCAGGATATTGAAACAGACAAATTAGAGAAGGACGCTGGGGTGCAGACACCTGAAAATGGAGCCACTGTGGAAGAAGTGAGAAAGTTCCAAACATATCTGAAAGACTTTAAAATTACTGTTTACGCTTACGGGTTAATTTATTGCATCATGACTTCAATGTTATTACTAACTTGAAGGCCGCATTCTGCTGTCGTTATTACTGTGAAACATGTCATGTGCCGTATAATAATAAAAACGAACACAGATGTATGTCATCTTGTCCTTGTTGTCAACAAAATCCCCCATGTGGGAAGACTAGACAGGAAATAACTGGCTGTAATCGTCAGTTCAGAGGTCTAGAATGTTATAATAATCATAAAGCCCCCAACTATCATAGTAACAAAACCTTATGCGAACATGTTAAGAAGTGCAATATCTGTTTGAAGACAATATCTACGGGAAGAGAACATGTCTGTGGGGAGTTTTATTGGAAAATATGTGCTAAATTCCAACCATCCGACCACTATTGTTTCATGAAACCAGACGGGCGTAGTCCACCCTCAGAGGGCACACTTTTTGTATTCTATGACCTTGAGTCAAGGCAGGACGAATCAGGGCTCGATGGAGAGAAGATACATGTACCAAACCTATGTGTTTTCCAACAGAGGTGTGATGTTTGCATCAATATGGACAATACAGTCGCAATATGTACTAAGTGCCGCGCAAGGAGGCAAGTTTTAAAAAGAAATCCAGTCGAAACTTTCCTAAGTTTTGTTCTGGGCGTTAGAAAAGCTTATAAAAAAATTATCGTACTTGCACATCACGGAAAAGGGTACGATCACCAGTTCATATTAAAACACGCACTTGAAAATACAGATCTCAAGATAGAACTTATTACCAGAGGGACAAATAAAATCATGATGGGAATCGATAACATTAAATTTATAGATAGCATCAATTATTTCCCTATGGCACTGGCTGCACTACCAAAAGCCTTCGATTTAGGACCAGAACTCAAGAAAGGTCACTTTCCCCATTTGTTTAATACACGTATCAATGCAGACTATGACGGCCCTCTTCCTGATGTGCAGTATTATGATCCGGACCACATGAACGAAGATGCACGCCTTCAGCTATTGGAATGGCACAATGAACATAAGAACACAATTTTTAATATGCAAAGAGATCTGGCTGCATATTGCATCAGCGATGTTGATATTTTAACCAGGGCATGCTTAAAATTCAGAAAAGTGTTTCTAGATGAGTGTAACGTCTGTCCATTTACGGAAGCTGTGACTATCGCATCTGCGTGTAATTTGGTATATCGCCGCAATTTTCTTGAACCGCAGACAATAGGTATACTACCTAGGAATGGCTACAGGAATGTAGACAGGCAGTCTAAGATAGCCACTCTATGGTTGATCAATGAAGAACTGCAAAGAGGTATAAATATTAAGCATTCCGCTAAGCAGAGAGAGGTACTAATCGATGGAGTGAAGGTAGACGGTTACTGCGAAGAAACGCATCAAATCTTTGAGTTTCACGGATGCTATTATCACGGGCATTCATGTATAACCAGTAGAAGAGATGACCCTTTAGACGAGGACCCATCGGATACTCTAAGTAAACGCCTGCCAAGAACAATCAATAAGATAGAGAGATTGCGACAGAGAGGTTACGATGTTGTGGAAATGTGGGAATGCATGTTTACAGATTTTTTACAACAAAATAAGGGCCTGAAGATAGACCTTGAAAACCACCCCTTGATGACTGCAACAGCTCTAGATCCACGGAACGCTTTCTCTGGTGGCCGCACTGGAAACTGCAAAACATACTATCAGGTTAAGCCAGGTGAAAAAATAAAGTATGTTGATGTATGTTCTCTATATCCTTGGGTTTGTAAATATGGGATATATCCTGTCGGCCATCCCAAAGTTTATGTCGGCGAACAATGCAAACAGATCGATTTAAAAAGTATAAATGGCCTCATTAAATGCAAAATCCTGCCTCCACAGAAACTCTACCACCCGGTGCTGCCACTTAAAATGAACAATAAACTAATGTTCGTATTGTGCAGGACATGTGGGATCACAATAAATCAGGATCACTGTAACCATTTAGTCGAAGAGAGAGCTTTGGCGGGCACATGGGTATTGGATGAGGTAATAAAGGCGATGGAGATGGGGTACGAATTGTTAGAAGTCTACGAATTATAGCTGTATAATATAGAACAATACGATCCTGAAAAGAGGCTTGGGGGTCTCTTCACAAAAATGATGGATACATTTATAAAAATTAAACAAGAAGCATCTGGTTGGCCTAGGGATTGCGTAACAGAGGAAGAAAAAAATGCATATATAGAAACCTTCCTAGAGAGCGAGGGCATTCAACTAGAATTTAGTAGAATTGTGAAAAACCCGGGGTTGAGATCTCTAGCCAAACTAATGCTAAACAGTTTCTGGGGCAAGTTTGGCCAGAGGGAAAACCAGCCAAAAACAAATACCGTACGACAACCTTACGAGTTAGAGGAGTTAATGTCCAACCCCTCCATTGACGTAAACACGATTCTACAGATAGACGAAGACACATTGATGGTCAGCTGGGAATACAAATTATAGAGTTTTGACCAACTCTCCACCGTGAACGTGGTTCTAGCAGCGTACACTACTGAAATTAAATTATATTTCTTCTGTCCCAGTGGATTCACCAGAACTTAAATATATGCTCTGTGTGTCCCGTTTCTGAGTTAGCATAAATAATTAAATATATCGACAAAAATAAGAGTTCTGTTGTGTAGTATAGGTGTTTCTTTCGGCATACACAAAGCTACATCTAGACTGTTAGTCATTATTGATGCAATTTTCGCGTGATACACCAATTTTCTATGAAATTGTATATAAAAACTAGAAACTAAATTAAAACCTATATATATATAGGTCAATTAATAATAGAGTCCTAACGATTGTAAGACATTAAAATTTATCTGTTTTAATTTATTTTCATTCCAAAATTAATGTTTGAAAGGTGGTGTAACAGGATTTTTACGGACGGTTTCAATAATGCCTAATATATTATTATGTCTCTAAGTCACGGTCACTGCCCAGAACAAAATGTATAGCTGAAGAAAATTTCGCAAAAGAGAGGATTCTACCATAGCTAAAAGAACACATTTTACCACTATTTTACGAATTTGAAGAATTTTCCCCTTTTTTTTGGAAAACCAAACCAAATAGGTACTTTTTTCTCTGTGCTAATTTCAGAAAATCCTAAAAAGAATTTTAGGAAAACATTTAGATGTACCTACACATACAAACTGAAACATATATGGTCTACTATACATAATCCCTAGTATAAAAAAAAATTCATTGCACAAAAAAAATGTAGTTGCTTTATATGCATCTACTTTACTTTGCTAAAATGTGAAACTCTAATAACAGTTAATTTTCATAAGAATTTGTCAGAGGAAATGCAAATATAACACAAGCAAGTATCAAGTGCATACATTAGGCTTCCCAATTTCGCATTACATGACATTTTTATCATAGGATTATGTTTATATTCTACATCAGTATGCACTTACCTTGATACAGTTAGTTTGGTTTCGATTTTGGCTTGTAGCAGGCCAAGAGAAAAAAACATGAGCTTAGTTATTAGGTATATTTTTCTCTGAATTGACATTATTGGAATTTGGGAATATTTAAAAATTACAAACTTGTTAAAAGATACCACAGGAAATGTTTTGTAACATTTTAAAAAAGTCAAAGGGCAATTATATTATGTAAGTATTGGTAACTTTTTTAAGTATACAGTATACACCTAAGTAAAAAAAAAGTGAAATCACTTCTTTGAAAAATCAAGACATCTAGCTGCTATTCAGAAAAGGCTTTACTTACTATTACCACAGAATAAATAGCGCTAACGACCCCTCCCCCAGTAGGTACACTCAGATAATTTATTTGCAGTTCATGATCAGATTTCAATTTGTGTATTGTAGTTTTGCTTTTTTTTGGTAAGAATCGCAAATAGTACCGCCGAAATTGGACAAACCTATTGTTTACAGTTACCTCTAAGAGCCTTTTCATCAGTAAACTTCGAAAGACTATAACGATTTCTGCAAGCTCTAAATAATTTCTGTATGAAGTGCAGCAGGTTCATATTATATATAACCGATTAAGCGGTCGCATACCTACTGCATCGCCGCCTTTTGTCACAGAAGGATAAAGGACTCTCGGTTATTGACCAGGTCTTATAGAGCCTGCTGCTCATTTAAAAACGAACAAGACCTGGTCAATAACCCAGAGTCCTTTATCCTTCTGTGACAAAAGGCGGCGCTGCAGTAGGTATGCGACCGCTTAATCGGTTATATATAATATGAACCTGCTGCACTTCATACAGAAATTATTTAGAGCTTGCAGAAATCGTTATAGTCTTTCGAAGTTTACTGATGAAAAGGCTCTTAGAGGTAACTGTAAACAATAGGTTTGTCCAATTTCGGCGGTACTATTTGCGATTCTTACCAAAAAAAAAGCAAAACTACAATACACAAATTGAAATCTGATCATGAACTGCAAATAAATTATCTGAGTGTACCTACTGGGGGAGGGGTCGTTAGCGCTATTTATTCTGTGGTAATAGTAAGTAAAGCCTTTTCTGAATAGCAGCTAGATGTCTTGATTTTTCAAATTCCCAATTTCCCAAATTCCAATAATGTCAATTCAGAGAAAAATATACCTAATAACGAAGCTCATGTTTTTTTCTCTTGGCCTGCTACAAGCCAAAATCGAAACCAAACTAACTGTATCAAGGTAAGTGCATACTGATGCAGAATATAAACATAATCCTATGATAAAAATGTCATGTAATGCGAAATTGGGAAGCCCAATGTATGCACTTGATACTTGCTTGTGTTATATTTGCATTTCCTCTGACAAATTCTTATGAAAATTAACTGTTATTAGAGTTTCACATTTTAGCAAAGTAAAGTAGATGCATATAAAGCAACTACATTTTTTTTGTGCAAGAATGAATTTTTTTTATACTAGGGATTATGTATAGTAGACCATATATGTTTCAGTTTGTACGTGTAGGTACATGTAAATGTTTTCCTAAAATTCTTTTTAGGATTGTCTGGAATTAGCACAGTGAAAAAAGTACCTATTTGGTTTGGTTTTCCAAAAAAAAAAGGGGAAAATTCTTCAAATTCGTAAAATAGTGGTAAAATGTGTTCTTTTAGCTATGGTAGAATCCTCTCTTTTGCGAAATTTTCTTCAGCTATACATTTTGTTCTGGGCAGTGACCGTGACTTAGAGACATAATAATATATTAGGCATTATTGAAACCGTCCGTAAAAATCCTGTTACACCACGTTTCAAACATTAATTTTGGAATGAAAATAAATTAAAACAGATAAATTTTAATGTCTTACAATCGTTAGGACTCTATTATTAATTGACCTATATATATATATATATATATATATATATATATATATATATATATATATATATATATAGGTCATATATAATATATATATATATATATATATATATATATATATATATATAGGTTTTAATTGTATATAAAGTTTTTATATACAATTTCATAGAAAATTGGTGTACCACGCGAAAATTGCATCAATAATGACTAACAGCCTAGATGTAGCTTTGTGTGTGCCGAAAGAAACACCTATACTACACAACAGAACTCTTATTTTTGTCGATATATTTAATTATTTATGCTAACTCAGAAACGGGAGACACAGAGCATATATTTAAGTTCTGGTGAATCCACTGGGACAGAAGAAATATAATTTAATTTCATATTCTTCAATCTTCACTGCTATATTAATTATTATTTTGTTAGTAAAACCTCTCGGCATCCATTTATTCAGGTAGAACATCCCGAACTAAAATTGTTTAGAGATAAAAAATTTTGTAAGTGATTATTATGCTTAATGTGTCAGTACTGTGCACCGGTAAATAACCTGTAATTTTAAACTCTGGTCATTCTAAAAAAAAGTCTGTATTCAGAATTTGCGGTAAAGTTCAATTTTTTTTGAAATAGAAAAAATAAAAAAAAACGTATTGTAGGCAATTTATTTATTTATTTAAATGCTTTGCTATATATAATCGTTAATATACCAATAATATAACTCACATAATGTAATTTTTCTTTTTCATACACATATTATTATATAAATAAATATAATAATAAAAAATTCAAAGAAATTATAAAAATTGTTACATATAAAAGTACTATGAAAACAACATGAACATTTATCTACAAATGCGTTTGAAACCATATGGAATAGAATCAAAATCATCGCTGAATTTACGTTTCTCGGCTCTGGGTCTGTAGATTTTTGTTTCTTCTTTAGTTACAACCTGGTGATTATTGACCCGTCTTATATTCTTCGAAATAATGGATAGAGGTTCTGCAGGTTCCTTGGAAGTAACCATTTGTTTCATGTTGTAAAAGTTGATCAGCTTAAGAGCATCGTAGTTCAGTCTGATACCTTTCACTTTACAAACTGTATAATATGTATGATATTTAGGGCTAAAAACGACGTAACTATAATTCTTGGGACCCCCTGACGCAAAAGCGATAATGTAACTTCCTGAGCCGTAATCTTGGAGTTCATGTGTCATCTCTCCAAGAGAGTTTCCTGTTGGAACGTCCCATTCGCCATCTCTAGAGATGTAAATGACGCTATCTGTATCATAGTATAAAACTCTGTTCCCGAGCTGCTCTAGGTAACTGTAGAGCTTTAAACGAGCTTGAGTAGTAGTGTACGCTGCTAGAACCACGTTCACGGTGGAGAGTTGGTCAAAACTCTATAATTTGTATTCCCAGCTGACCATCAATGTGTCTTCGTCTATCTGTAGAATCGTGTTTACGTCAATGGAGGGGTTGGACATTAACTCCTCTAACTCGTAAGGTTGTCGTACGGTATTTGTTTTTGGCTGGTTTTCCCTCTGGCCAAACTTGCCCCAGAAACTGTTTAGCATTAGTTTGGCTAGAGATCTCAACCCCGGGTTTTTCACAATTCTACTAAATTCTAGTTGAATGCCCTCGCTCTCTAGGAAGGTTTCTATATATGCATTTTTTTCTTCCTCTGTTACGCAATCCCTAGGCCAACCAGATGCTTCTTGTTTAATTTTTATAAACGTATCCATCATTTTTGTGAAGAGACCCCCAAGCCTCTTTTCAGGATCGTATTGTTCTATATTATACAGCTATAATTCGTAGACTTCTAACAATTCGTACCCCATCTCCATCGCCTTTATTACCTCATCCAATACCCATGTGCCCGCCAAAGCTCTCTCTTCGACTAAATGGTTACAGTGATCCTGATTTATTGTGATCCCACATGTCCTGCACAATACGAACATTAGTTTATTGTTCATTTTAAGTGGCAGCACCGGGTGGTAGAGTTTCTGTGGAGGCAGGATTTTGCATTTAATGAGGCCATTTATACTTTTTAAATCGATCTGTTTGCATTGTTCGCCGACATAAACTTTGGGATGGCCGACAGGATATATCCCATATTTACAAACCCAAGGATATAGAGAACATACATCAACATACTTTATTTTTTCACCTGGCTTAACCTGATAGTATGTTTTGCAGTTTCCAGTGCGGCCACCAGAGAAAGCGTTCCGTGGATCTAGAGCTGTTGCAGTCATCAAGGGGTGGTTTTCAAGGTCTATCTTCAGGCCCTTATTTTGTTGTAAAAAATCTGTAAACATGCATTCCCACATTTCCACAACATCGTAACCTCTCTGTCGCAATCTCTCTATCTTATTGATTGTTCTTGGCAGGCGTTTACTTAGAGTATCCGATGGGTCCTCGTCTAAAGGGTCATCTCTTCTACTGGTTATACATGAATGCCCGTGATAATAGCATCCGTGAAACTCAAAGATTTGATGCGTTTCTTCGCAGTAACCGTCTACCTTCATCTCCATCGATTAGTACCTCTCTCTGCTTAGCGGAATGCTTAATATTTATACCTCTTTGCAGTTCTTCATTGATCAACCATAGAGTGGCTATCTTAGACTGCCTGTCTACATTCCTGTAGCCATTCCTAGGTAGTATACCTATTGTCTGCGGTTCAAGAAAATTGCGGCGATATACCAAATTACACGCAGATGCGATAGTCACAGCTTCCGTAAATGGACAGACGTTACACTCATCTAGAAACACTTTTCTGAATTTTAAGCATGCCCTGGTTAAAATATCAACATCGCTGATGCAATATGCAGCCAGATCTCTTTGCATATTAAAAATTGTGTTCTTATGTTCATTGTGCCATTCCAATAGCTGAAGGCGTGCATCTTCGTTCATGTGGTCCGGATCATAATACTGCACATCAGGAAGAGGGCCGTCATAGTCTGCATTGATTCGTGTATTAAACAAATGGGGAAAGTGACCTTTCTTGAGTTCTGGTCCTAAATCGAAGGCTTTTGGTAGTGCAGCCAGTGCCATAGGGAAATAATTGATGCTATCTATAAATTTAATGTTATCGATTCCCATCATGATTATATTTGTCCCTCTGGTAATAAGTTCTATCTTGAGATCTGTATTTTCAAGTGCGTGTTTTAATATGAACTGGTGATCGTACCCTTTTCCGTGATGTGCAAGTACGATAATTTTTTTATAAGCTTTTCTAACGCCCAGAACAAAACTTAGGAAAGTTTCGACTGGATTTCTTTTTAAAACTTGCCTCCTTGCGCAGCACTTAGTACATATTGCGACTGTATTGTCCATATTGATGCAAACATCACACCTCTGTTGGAAAACACATAGGTTTGGTACATGTATCTTCTCTCCATCGAGCCCTGATTCGTCCTGCCTTGACTCAAGGTCATAGAATACAAAAAGTGTGCCCTCTGACGGTGGACTACGCCCGTCTGGTTTCATGAAACAATAGTGGTCGGATGGTTGGAATTTAGCACATATTTTCCAATAAAACTCCCCACAGACATGTTCTCTTCCCGTAGATATTGTCTTCAAACAGATATTGCACTTCTTAACATGTTCGCATAAGGTTTTGTTACTATGATAGTTGGGGGCTTTATGATTATTATAACATTCTAGACCTCTGAACTGACGATTACAGCCAGTTATTTCCTGTCTAGTCTTCCCACATGGGGGATTTTGTTGACAACAAGGACAAGATGACATACATCTGTGTTCGTTTTTATTATTATACGGCACATGACATGTTTCACAGTAATAACGACAGCAGAATGCGGCCTTCAAGTTAGTAATAAAATTGAAGTCATGATGCAATAAATTAATTTTTAATGGAGCATCGGGACCCTCAAATAACACTGTTCGACCTTTAGACCCGTAAGCGTAAACAGTAATTTTAAAGTCTTTCAGATATGTTTGGAACTTTCTCACTTCTTCCACAGTGGCTCCATTTTCAGGTGTCTGCACCCCAGCGTCCTTCTCTAATTTGTCTGTTTCAATATCCTGCATCTTCCCGAGATTTCTTCTTATTTTCTGAGTGAATGGACTATTGAGAGCGTATGCCATGGCTACCACTAAAGCTCTTACAAAACATCGCATGTCATTATTGTTTATGGCTACAATACCTCTACGACCGGCGCATTCTTCTTGAAATGTATTGTAGTTCTTAACTCTTGGGCCTCCTGAACCCCTGTATACTTTCGCCTGCGTCATAGTAATCCTGAACGTATCAGAGTGCAGTCCTTCCGAATTGCTTTGGTATATTCTGCCAAGTAAGTCCCAGACATCTTCAAACGTAATATTTTTTGCCTTCTTAAAAGATAGAAAAGCGTCTCCCTTAGTAAAACATTTTGATCCAAAAGTAAAACCTATTATGTTTAATACTATTCGTAATATACAATTCTGGATCATGTACATTATCAGGAATGTCAGGAAGTTTGAAGCAAACGCACCGACGGGCAATTTTGAATTTTCTGTTGGTGCTCGAAGTTTCTTCAACGATTTGAAAAGACATATTAAAATAAATCTTTTATTGCAATCGTCTGGGGCAGTTGTGGTCCGGTCGGCTAACCCTAATCAAATGAACTTTTACAGTGTGTGAACCTGTACTTATCTTCAAAGGGCTAACGTTTAGCGGTGAGATATAACTTTGAATCGACCTTTTACTGTCTTATCTTCCATACCTTGTCTATATTCTGTGCTAAAAAGAGAAATGCCACTGAAAAACTCTTTGTTGTAGAAGTAGAGTAATAATTGTTATTTTTTATCTGTTTTGTTATTTATTCATATCATATATGGGTTTGCAATATCAATCTGAATTGGAATTGTTACCGTTCTTTTTTTCTTAACTCAGTTTGAATTATTTAGATATTTTGTACTTAAGTGTTTTTATTATTATTTTATAAAGTCCTCTCACACAGGCCCATATCTTTATGGGAGTATTTATAATTATTTCGAGTAGGTATCTATTTATTTACACATCTATTTTAATAATTAATTGTTCCTATATGTCTATACTTTTATCTTCTCTAAATAAGTAATACAATTATTATTATTATTATTATTATTATCTCGACTTAGCCAAAAGGCATTCGCACTCCCTCTACGGGGAACATTCACTCAGATCACGGGCATCCCGGATACCAAAAGGATCTGGCTCGGACGAGACCCTTGCCATGTTATCGGGCCTTAGGTGACATTGATGTTGTTGGACGTTCCTGCACTCCCCATGAATTTCCTGACAGTTCGGGCTGTCGCAAGTAGTACCGCTTTCTGCATGGACCTGTAAAGATTATCAGTTAGACCAAGCTCTTTGATGTTTCTCAGCAAACTTTTTGGTATGACACCAGTTGTTGACACGATGATTGGAATCGTCTGGACTTTCTCCATTTCCCATTGCCTTCCAATTCGCTCTTCTAAGTCTCTGTACTTCGCGATCTTCTCGACTTGCTTCACACGCAGGTTGTTGTTGTTCGGGATGGCCACATCAATCAGAGTTGTCTTCCTAGAAATTTTATCAACTATTATAAGGTCCGGTCTGTTATGGGCAACTCGTTGATCAGTCAGAACTGTACGATCCCAGTACATCTTGTAGTTGCTGTTCTCAAGAACAGGCTCAGGTGTGTAGTTGTAATATGGGACCCTCTCTGTCTGCACAAGCAGCAGCTTTTCCGCCAGTTCCCGGTGCAAGATCTTGGCAACCGAATCGTGTCGTTCCTTATATTCCGTTGATGCGAACATCTGACATCCTCCTGTTATGTGCTGGATTGTTTCTGAAGTTGGGCACCCGTATCTGCATCTGTCATCCACTACCGATGCATCTCCTACAATGAATTTTAGGTAGTTGCGAGTTGGTATAACCTGATCTTGTATGGCCGTTCTAATGTTGGTGTCACTGAAACATAGCTTGGTAAAATTCTTGTGTTCATAAGATCGAGCACGATCGCAAGTTTCCTGGAAGAATTTAATCTTGGTAGCGGTGGCCTGCTAAGTGGGTCTGTGCCTTCGTATCGCAATACTGCCTGTCTCATATGTGTGTCCAAGCCTTCAAAATGTTCTTCGTTAACCGATTCCAGACTCTCGGTTGTTGGTTCTACCGTTTCGGCTTCTAGTTGTTGTCCAGGCTCTTGAAGTTCCACATTGTTGTTGTTGTCATCTATGTCTATGTGTTCGCCGTGGATCTCTAGCTCAACTTCCCGTTTGATAGCGTTAAGTCGCGTTTCTGGAATTCGGTTATTTCTTAGAATAGTTCGATACTGATCTGACACTCTTTGTTCAGACACTTGCATGTGTGGAAACTCCCTGCAGAACTCGGCATGCAGTTGTTGTCGGTAGCCGATAATCTCTTGTCCTAAGTTTGTCACCCTGTAAAAAATACGCATAATCGATTCATTCATGGACACAGTCCATTTCATGCGTCTTCGTTGTAATCCCGCCTCTGTGAACGCTGGCTGAAGTTCCCGCGCAGCACCTTCGGTGGGTGGAACCCTAGTTCTCATTTGGCTCCCATGTTGTAGATGTTCGTGTTGTTGTTGGGCTGTAGCTGTTTGTGCAACAGGGGCCCGCCTCATCAGCGCCCTGTCACCGACGTTATTATTATTATTATTATTATTATATCGACTTAGCCAAAAGGCATTCGCACTCCCTCTACGGGAACATTCACTCAGATCCCGGGTATCCCGGATACCATAAGGATCTGGCTCGGACGAAACCCTTGCCATGTTATCGGGCCTTAGGTGACATTGATGTTGTCGGACGTTCCTGCATTCCCCATGAATTTCCTGACGGTTCGGGCTGTCGCAAGTAGTACCGGTTTCTGCATGGACCTGTAAAGACTATCAGTTAGACCCAGCTCTTTTATGTTTCTCAGAAAACTTATTATCTCGACTTAGCCAAAAAGCATTCGCACTCCCTCTACGGGGAACATTCACTCAGATCCCGGGCATCCCGGATACCAAAAGGATCTGGCTCGGACGAGACCCTTGCCATGTAATCGGGCCTTAGGTGACATTGATGTTGTTGGACGATCCTGCATTCCCCATGAATTTCCTGACGGTTCGGGCTGTCGCAAGTAGTACCGCTTTCTGCATGGACCTGTAAAGACTATCAGTTAGATTCAGCTCCTTGATGTTTCTCAGCAAACTTTTTGGTATAACACCAGTTGTTGACATGATGATTGGAATCGTCTGGACATTCTCCATTTCCCATTGCCTTCTAATTCGTTCTTCTAAGTCTCTGTACTTCGCGATCTTCTCGACTTGCTTCACACGCAGGTTGTTGTTGTTCGGGATGGCCACATCAATCAGAGTTGTCTTCCTAGAAATTTTATCAACTATTATAAGGTCCGGTCTGTTATGGGCAACTCGTTGATCAGTCAGAACTGTATGATCCCAGTACATCTTGTAGTTTCTGTTCTCAAGAACAGGCTCAGGTGTGTAGTTGTAATATGGGACCCTCTCTGTCTGCACAAGCAGCAGCTTTTCCGCCAGTTCCTGGTGCAAGATCTTGGCAACCGAATCGTGTCGTTCCTTATATTCCGTTGATGCAAACATCTGACATCCTCCTGTTATGTGCTGGATTGTTTCTGAAGTTGGGCACCCGTATCTGCATCTGTCATCCACTACCGATGCATCTCCTACAATGAATTTTAGGTAGTTGCGAGTTGGTATAACCTGATCTTGTATGGCCAGTAAGAAGCCTTCTGTCTCTGGGAACATTCGTCCCGAGGTCAGCCAATAGTACGACGCTAACTTGTCGACATGTTCCTGGTTAACCTCATTAGGATGCCTCCCGTGCAGCGGCTTCTCTAACCACCTCTGTAGTTTATCGTTGTCGGTTCGGTGGTGATTGTGATGCTCGTGTTCCGTCAGACGTAGCGGTGTTGAGACGTCTGCTCCGCATATAGCTTTATGTAGTGTGGAGCTGTTGGCCTGTCTGTGGAAATAATTACGCAGATTTAGTATTTGTTGGTCCAATTGCTTGCTGAGATCTGCCAATCCTCTTCCTCCTAGTTGACGTGGCAGAGTTGTTCTTTCTACGGCGCTACGGGGATGATGTTTATGAGCTTTTGTCAGTAGTGTCCTAACTTTTCGTTGCAGGTTGTTGATGTCCGTGTTGGTCCAATTCACTATTCCGAACGAATAGCTGAGTACAGAGCACGCATACGTGTTCAGGGCCTTAAACAAATTCCAGCTGTTAAGATCAGTTCGCACTACTTGTCTTACTCTCTTGATGAATTCATTCGTTAAATCAGTCTTCATTGTTCGATGGTCTATCCTTTGAGCTTGTTTCATCCCGAGATACTTGTATGTATCTCCCTTGCTCATTGCTTCGATCTCCTGGCCGTCCTGCATCTCGTGTGCACTTTGTTCGAGCTTTCCCCGGATGATATTAAGGGTGCGGCACTTGTCCAGTCCAAACAGCATTCCGATGTCCCTGGAGAACTCCTCTACAATTTTAAGCATTTGCGTTAGTTGGTTTTTGGTTGCTGCGATCAGTTTTAAATCATCCATATATAATAGGTGATTCAACTTGATCGCTTCTGCGTTGTTGGTTTTGATAGCGAAGCCATATTTTGTAGAGTTCAACCGATGTGATAGAGGGTTCATCGCCATGCAGAACCACAGTGGACTGAGTGAATCTCCTTGGAAAATCCCTCTTCGGATGTTGATTGTGTCGGTCTCGATGTTACTGTCTGCGGTTCTGAGTTGTATCTTAGTGAGCCAGGTTGTCATAACGTGTTCTAAAAAGGAAACTGTATGATGATCTATTTTATACAGCTTTAAGATACCTGTGAGCCAGTCGTGAGGTACGGAATCAAATGCTTTTTTGTAGTCCACATAAGCCGTGTGGAGGTTTTGTTGCTTGGAATGAGCCTGGTTGCAGATGACAGAGTCTATGATGAGTTGCTCTTTGCATCCCATTGCGCCCTTCGAGCAGCCCTTCTGCTGCATTGCAATGATGTTGTTCCGCTCGCAGTGAGCATATATTCGCTGCGTAAGGCAAGATGTGATTATCTTGTACAGCGTAGGCAAGCAGGTTATTGGGCGGTACTTGGCAGGGTTATCCGTATTCCGCTGGTCTTTTGGTAACAGGTAGGTTGCACCCTGTGTAAGAAACAATGGCATTTTCAGAGGATCGAGCAAGACTTCATTAATTAAGGTAGTTATCTGTTCATGCGTGCACCACAACTTCTTAATCCAATAATTTTGGAGATGATCTGGACCTGGTGCCTTCCAGTTGTGGGAATTCTTGATGACATCGGAGACCTCAGCGGTTGTGAATTGCTCGTGTTGCATCTGGCTATAGTTCCGGCCCATCTCGCGTTCTTCGCTGATCCAGCTTGCACTGACATTGTATGGACCTGGTGAGGCAAGTTGATTTCTCCAGAAACCGTCGACCTGTTCTCTGCTAGGGTAACTCGCATTTGTGGCATCGGCGCTAGAATTAAAAGCACGGTAGAAACCCTTTTCTGATCGTTCAAAGAGTTTGTTGTCTCGTTTCCTGTTGTTACTAGCCTTGTATCTCCTCAGACGCCCTGCGAAAACAGAAAGTTTTTGTTTTAATGTGTCAAGACATTGTTGAGCAGTGATGTTCGCGGGGTCATGCCGAGAATGCATTTGGGTGCGGCTCATTATTGCCTGCACCGCCCTCTGGATCCTTCTAGTTCTAACTCCTCTGATATATTCCGTCACTTGTCCTATGTCTTTACGGAGACTCTCGATCTTCCGATTTAGTCGCATTTCCCATTGAGCCATTCGTGGTTCTGGTCTTGCA
This sequence comes from Pseudeuparius sepicola, assembly GCA_963920635.1. NCBI lineage: Eukaryota > Metazoa > Arthropoda > Insecta > Coleoptera > Anthribidae > Pseudeuparius > Pseudeuparius sepicola. The sequence goes on from OY987305.1 coordinate 30,993,795, forward strand.
CGATTCAACTCTTGGGCCGTTCGGATCTTGTCACCCATTACAGTGGTGACTGCCGTTGCGGCACAGTAGATTAGCATGTGCATACGTTCTAATGTTGGTGTCACTGAAACATAGTTTGGTAAAATTCTTGTGTTCATAAGATCGAGCACGATCGCAAGTTTCCTGGAAGAATTTAATCTTGGTAGCGGTGGCCTGCTCAGTGGGTCTGTGCCTTCGTATCGCAATACTGCCTGTCTCATATGTGCGTTTAAGCCTTCAAAATGTTATATATATTATTATTATTATTATTATTATTATTGACAGGGAGCACTTATAACAACCTTATAAACCTTAAAAAGTTTTCATGATTAAACCTTATCGTACGAACCTACGTACTTAAATAGATGCCTACGAACCTATATCAATATTAACAATAACAGACTTTTATCACATTTAAGACAAATACTAATTTTTAAATATCTTAGTTGAAACATCAATCATCTTATTTTTGTTTGCCATTATTAAAAATGAAATATTGTTTCTATATTTAATACCTGCTATTCCAAAATTAATTAATATTAACAAAAAGTTCAAAGTCCGTCGGCCGGCAATTTTCTGTCTCTTTTACAGATCAGTGTTGTGACGTAGAAAGTGAACAACTGGTTTGAAACTGTATATGCACTTCTTGAATCGCTGAATTAATTATTATTCTGAAAATATAAAAATGGTCATATAATTTTTGGGGTTTTCTGGAATTTACTTTTTAAACCTGGGTGTCGCCTGATATTTTGTTATATCGCTACGCTCTGAGGTGAAGATTCGTTTTTCCTTGTTTGTTTTTGTATCTACTCTTTTCCTAAATGAACTGTGGGCGGGACCAACCTAAAAGATTTTTTAAATACATAGGTAATTTAAAATGAGTACCAAATTTAGTAATAAATGCACACACGGTACATACCGTTTTTCAAATGTCCTTCAAGTCGTGCCTTTTGAAAATATTCTGTACAGCCCCTCTGTTATTTTCCAGCTGAGCTATTTGTCAGGGTGTGGCGTAAAACTCTCGCTTTGACCTCTCAGAATATCGATACCTAAAATTAATTTATTTAATAAAACTAATATCACTATTGGAATAATCTACAGCTTACCGCTTCTTTTTAAATTTTCTTCAAAAAAAAAAATGGTACTTTTCAAAATATACTGTGCACTCCCTATGATATTTACACCAGCTGTTGTTGTTTTTTTTTTTTGCCTGGACGAAACAAGTGGGGCGTTGTCCTCTCAGGAATATCAGTGCCTGAACATATTTTTATTTAATAAAACCATTATTTCATTGTAATAATACCGTGTTTACCTGTTTTAATTATTATTCGCTTTCAATACTAGATTACACTAATATTTTAATATAATTCTACGTTTAATTGCTTTCTGCAGGCATGTACGGCGTTGACGGGTTGTGGTTACGTGGAATGAGGCGCACACGAAATTAACCTTCGTGTTACTCTCGGTCGGTACGGAATAGTAAAAAACTCTAGGTGATAACTTGCAGATGGCAGCAATAAAGTCATGTAAATAAAGATTTCACTTTTAAGTACATATTCATAAAGAATACAGGTTTCGCGCAACACAGGAATGAAAGACTGAGGATTGCATAAGTAGTACCAAGGAGGTCCTGCAGGTGGCGATAATACAAACCAAATGCAGTTTTCGATTACCAAATATTCAGGTTTGAATATAAAATGTCTACAGCTGTTGTCCCACTGTTTAATAAAATACCGGTCGCAAAGCTGAAGGCCAGTTCTTCTGGAATTTGGCCAGTCTGCTCGTTATAATTATTATTCGGCGGGCGGCCAGTCGTGCGGAGAGAAGTGTTATAAATACATATGAATGTGCAGATAAATCGGTGTATCGGATAACGTCATTTTTCAAGATATGTAATAATTTTTGGTTATACCTTATGCCTAGCGGCTCTTATCTAAGGTCTCTGGACGTATCAGGTATTTCCGGATATATTTGCTATTTCAACGGGATGTTTCAGTGTTATACATGCAACCTTGGGCTTAGTCGGAGTGGAGTAAGTACCAAAAACAAATTTTCTTAATATTGTTCATGTGACTATGAGTACGTGCGTGATAGTACAGCGAAATTTACTAATCGAATGTTTGTCTGTTTGCCTTCTCATTAGAGATTAGAGGGGTACCTGCAATTGGGGGGAGGGGGGGGGGGGGAAGTGCTTTCATTTAATTGTTCTGAACCCGTTTTATAGGTCAGGTATCGGAGAGGCAGACTGATTTGACAAATGTAAGTTACAAGGATATAGGTTATCGACCTGTTGCGTGTAGGGGTGAAAATAATAAAATGGTTTAGGTTAGGGTATTTTTTCAGCTGTTGACCCATGTCGGTAATGCAGATTCCATACTTAACCACCAAGAGAGATAGGTATATAATTACATGAGTTAGAAAGAGATAGAGATGTCTGGCTGTCTGTCTGTCTCAACCGGCCCACTATCTACTAATGCTCGTTAAGGCAGACACAGTCAAACTGATTTTCATTGAGAATTACCTCTAGTTCTACAGTTTTATTAAGAACACTTTGTATGTTAGCATGTAGAATTTGTAATTCGTCGTATAACCGTTTATTCTTCTCTATAGGGGATTTCTTGAAGTTTGACGGGATTGAAGATTCAAAAAATGGTTAATAAGTACACCATTTGGCCATATTTGGGGCTCCATAATTTTGTTCTTGAGCTCAATTGAATTCGTAACTTCGTTACAGTACACAGCAAGCATCAAGTGTCACAAAATGTGATAATATCAAATTACCCAAATAGCTAGTGGTGGAGATATGTGTATATTTGTTTATCAATAAAAATACTAATACGGCCCTGTAGAGAATTTTCTTTTATCCACTTGGATAACTTCCTTTATTCTAAGCAAAAACTGTATCTTAACATTTTTTTTCCTTTTATATTCCTGGTAGATTTTTTAAAAATAAGAAAACTTCCTGGGGTTTCTACCAAATATATTGCTCCTCATCTACATAGAATGGTAACAACGTTCGTTTCGGCTTTTTATAGCCATCATCAGGTACATAACCACATGTTAAAAATATTAAAAATATTTATCTAAAAGAGAAACATACAACATTAAAAAATCTTTTTAGGTTTGTTATATTAATTACAGGTCCATAATAACTTTTATTTTAAAATTGTTTATTAGTTAAATGCAAGTAGGTATATAATATTTTTTTCTATTGATGATACTTACAGAATCTTCAATTTAGTTCTGTCAATTAGTTAAAAAGTCGTAATTATGGATTACTGATGGATTTATTTACATTTCACAGAGCTTTTAGAATAGAAATTTGTGTTATTTTAGCGAAGATATATTTTGGAATATGCAGACAGTTCCACTTTTGGTACAAAAAACGGTTGGTCAAGTATTTTTATCAGTATAGTAGGAGAAACGCAATAATTTTAGAATATGGTAAACATTTTTTATACAGTGCAAGCAAAAGATTAAAATATATATACTCTTTACAAACTTTCTATCAACAATTATTATATTAAAAAGTTAGCGATAAATTTATGTAATTAAATTATAATAAATATGAGAGAGGCCATCAGTGAGTGTCAGTTCTGAAATGTACAGTATTTTGATGTTTTTTAATATGTATCATTTCAAAATATTTCTTTTAAGATAGTCTTTTTCTTTGCATAATATTTCAGCATTTTTAAAATCAAAATTGTGGGTGTTATCAACTGCATGTTTACAGAGGGCAGTAGCAAAAAGTCATGGTCTGCTAGATATTTAGAAAAAAATGAAATTTTGCCGATTTATTCTAATCCATCTAGCTTCGTTGTTTATCGTTTTAGATAAAAAGTGTAAATACCAAAGTTAGAGGGAATTTTGTCCCCAATTATCATCTCCTAATTTCCGCGACAGCTGCCATTTTTGAGATATGACACAAATTTGTTTTTTTTTATTTCTGTTATTTTTCTGAATAACCATATCGAGTGTTATATCATTGAAAAGCCTTGAAAATGTCAGATTTTTTTAGATCATATCTAGAAAATGGCAGCTATTACGGACAGTAGGACATAATAACCACATTGGGGATACAAACCTTTAACTTTGGTATTTACACTTTTTATCTAAAATCAGAAACAACAAAGCTAGACGGCTTAGAATAAATAGGCAAAATTTCGTTTTTTTTAATATCTAGTAAGACATGCCTTTTTTCAAAAATCCACAAAAACGCAATTCTTTCCCCATTTAACCTTCCTTCTATCTCTACTAGTTTCCGAGATCCCCACACTGATCACCAAAAAAATCTCACCCTATATGCGCGTATTCGTATTTACTACACCACAGAAAATATGTTTTTCTGTGACTACGCACTTAAATTTGCGAATAGAGAATTAACAACCCAAAGACAAAATAAATCAAATCTAAAACTTACAATTTTTGCAAAACTTGCAAACTATGTAAACAACTTTGTTTGCTCCTAGGTACACACTGTATGTTTTTACTTACCCTATATTTATTTAGGTATATCTTGCTTTATTTAAACATAAAAAGTAAAATACCTGCATTTTTATTATACATATTATGCTCCTTATTTTTCTGCTACACCTGTTACCTACTCCTATTTTAATTTTTAACATTGTACCAAAAACTAACGATATGCACTAATGCTTCATGGTGCATAATGGAAAGTCAATATAAAGGTGCCCCCATATAACTTGGTGCAACCAGCTTTACGGTGATTTGTATAGTCCACCCTCGTAAACAACCGAGTGGCGAGCTGACATCGATTTACGACTGGTCACAAAAAATCGGTGGCTTTGTGACTACTTCAAAGGAGTGATTGGACTTATAGTATTATCTAGACTGTGCGAAGCTTGATTGTACGAAACTCTAAATTTATTGTCGCCCTAGGGTGTTTCAGTTTTATTCTAGAACACTTCGACAGGTGATAGAAAACCATAAAATATAACTATTTTGTTTTACCATTTTCTATCCATAGCCGCCACATTTTCAAGCTACAGGATGTTTAAGTTGTCAATAATTTTAACTTTTCATTTTTCCAACAGGTAAAGATATTTAAACAGAATTTGGGACACAGCATACATTGATCATGTGTCACAAAACGTGACAATACCAAGTTTCCAATATAGATAGTGGCGGAGATATGGGTATAAACTACATTTGTTTTATCAATCCGGCCCTACACAAAATTTTCTTTTATACACTTGGATAACTTTTTTATTCTAAGCAAAAAGTGTCTCTTGACATTTTTTTGTATTTTCCACAGTTTCACAGCAGATTAAATTTTTTGGACAGTACTTCTTTTTGAAATGCGATAGAAAAAAATGCAATTTTAAAAAATAGCAGCTTCTGCTTTCTATTTTACGAAGGCCTGAAAGGGACACTGTCCTTTTTTAATATATTTTCTAGATCCGCTCCTAATATTTCGACTTATAACTGGAAGCTTTAAAGTTATACAACATACTGGAGTTCCGAACAATTTGTTTTCCTAAATTTATCAATATGTACAGGATGGGCCAAATTGGACACTTGGACGCCCTGTAACTCAAGAATGGCGATAGATATCGATTTGCGGTTTCCGCCATTAAGTTTATCATAAAAATGAGCCTCAGACACCGATATCAGTTTTTGTCTACCTTCGTTAAAAAATAGAGTTTCCCTTTAAAAGTGTCCAATTTGGCCCACCCTGTACACACTACATATACAGGGTGGAACTGTTTCATGGCAAATTCAATTTTTTGGACATTACTCCTGTTTGAAATGCGAGAGAAAAAATTATGCAATTTTAAAAAGTGACAGCTTCTGCCTTCTATTTTACGAAGGCCTGGAAGGGACACTCGCCTTTTTGAATATTTTTTCTAGATCCGCTCCTAATATTTTGACTTATAACTCGAAGCTTTAAAGTTATACAATATACCGGGGTTCCGAACAATTTGTTGTCCTAAATTTATCGATATGTACAGGGTGGACCAAATTGGACACTTTTAAAGGGAAACTTTTTTTGGGTTGAAAATTTTGTTTCTGTAAAAACATTTCTAAAGCACTTTTTTAAGTAGAATCCAATGCTGCTACTACTGTTTTTTTTCAAGTCAATGGTTTAAGTGTTACCGTAGCGCGGTGTTACTTTACAACAGTTTTGACATATTTGTCACTAAAACTATCTGTAAAAATAAGCTAATAAATTGCAGGCTAATATATGTAATATTTCTGATACTTGGCCACAGCTGCAAGCATTTAAATTGTCAGACAAATGTAACGGTTAGGAGTTTTATTTTTTTAAATTTTTGTGTAAAGTCACCTAACTGTGGTGTCAAATTACACAGAGATATAAAAATGCATAAAATTCAAAATAGGACTGTATGAATGGAGACTTTACACATTTTGTAAATTTTAAAAAGTGTGGCGACCCAAAACATTTTTTTTTATAAAAAAAACTACAATTTTTAACAAAAATAATTTGTTTAATTCTTGTAAAACATAAAATATCAACATAAAAAACTTAAAAAAACATTCTAAAAACGAAAAAAGGATAAATAAGTAATATTCAGTCTTAGAAATTGTACTTTGTCGTGTCTAGTTGGAATGAATATATCCCTCTCTTCACATTTGGGGGCTTTAAATATTTAATAATATCGTCTTCACTTTCTTGGGATATGTCGTCTTCGTTGGGGAAAACAAACTTGTTATCTCATTTTAGTCTTAAAAATTTTAAAACCATTTCTGGTCGGTTAACTTCTTCAATCCTACATATAAAGTGCTTAAAAGATTTCTTAGAGGCTAACTTAATTACGATAAAAATTCCTGGTTTTGGGAAAGAGATTTCCTCGTCGCTTGTCTCTTCTTCGACAATATTAGTAGACTTATTTTCCTTTTCTTCTTCGGCATCAGAACCTTCACGATCCGAACACAAATCTTCATAAGAAACTGACTTTCCAGGTTGAACTTTTATCATTTTTTTTCTTTCTCGAGGTTTTAAATTCGATTGGGGAGCACGTGATTCTTTTAAATAGTCGAGCAATGACTCGTTGACAGTTTCGGCAATGTGTTGCTGGGCTCTCTGTGCAGGCAGCCGTTTCATCACTTCATGCGGATTAAAGGGAATAATTCCTGTTCCACGAAAAGCTCCCGCAATTGTAGTTTTATTGGTCAAATCTAATTTTTCCATCAACTTTTTGAGCAAATGCGGAAATGAGGTCTTGTTCAATGTTTGGTCTCGAGGATTCTGGGTCTTATAATCCCTAAGTAATGTTCTTCAAATTTTTTTAAGAGGTCCGTAATAGCCCACATCCAAAGGCTGGGTAATATGCGTTGCATTTTTCGGTAGAAATACGAACCTGACGTTATTTCTTTGACACCCTACTATAATTTCTATATTCAGGTGTGAGGATAAATTATCGCCAATGATAACTTTCGGTCCGGGAAGCTTTTTTGCCCAAGGGATAACAATTGTGTTGAACCAGTCTTCGAAGGTAAAGGCGTCAAACCACCCGGATTTGGACCTGTTGTAACGAGCATTCTTCGGTCCTCCAGTGGTCCAATGGTTAAACAATCGCTCCGCCTTGTACACTGTGTATGGTGGTAAAACATCACCTGCTCCCGTGATTGCGAACATAATGGAAATCAATGCTTTGGAAGTGTTCATTACACGTTCTGGGTATTTCATTCCCCGACGGAATATACATTTTGTGGATCCCGGGTCATCGGAAAGATTAGTTTCATCAAAATTTAGAATGTTAGCGGGCGGAACATCCCTTATGCTTTTTTCTAAATTTTGAAAATAATTCTGCATCTCCTCTTCCGTCTTCTCTGCGCGGCACCTCTTTATGTTCTGGCAGCTTCTTGTTGAGAGTCTGTCTTTGTGTCTCTGCATAAAATTTAAAACCCAGTCGTAGCCTGGCAAGTTGTTTGGAAACTTGATAATAGTCTTCCCTTGTCGGTCAAAATATCTTTTTACTAGGATTCTGAGATCGAATGCAGTAAGAGGACTCCGAACTCGCCAGCCGCGAGAAGCACATCAACCAAAACTCGCTCTTCCACGTCTGTCAACGTGGTTGGGCCACCAACACTTTTTCTATGATTGTTTTTGACTTTGTTCCACAAAGTTTTCCAGGGAATTCCGAAGCGGTTCCCAACCTCCCTATAAGGGGCCCCATTTCTAACTGCTTCGATGGCATTTTGTAGTGTTTCTTCAGTATAGTTTATATAGTGTCTGTTGCCCGGTTTCCTTTTACGCGGCCCATATTGTAAACTGAAACAAAAAGTTCATATTTACCGAGATATTTACTAACTTTATAAATCCAAACTTATGTGTAAAGTAACCCTAATTTACAAAAAACAACATAACTTTCTAAGGGAATATTACATTTATTTAAAATTGTGAATACACAGTCTTCATACACCAACTTATATTGTACATAGCCAAACAATGTCAAAACAGTTACCAAATTAAGGCAGGTACCCTTAGTACATACCTGTTGTTGAATCGGCCAAAATTCCGCGCCACTACAAGCATCCACCACGTTGTCTCACAACAGACTAAAAATTGTTCCCTTATTGTAAAGCTCCAGCCATCATGTGGCCTTGATGAATGCTCAGTTGGTTTATTGCAACGTTGCCAGATTTCATCAAAATTTAATTTTTAGAGTGAACATGCCTGTCTGTGTAAAGTGACCAATAAGTTGCAAAGTAACACCGCGCTACGGTACCGATAAAAAAATATTTTTTAAATGGAACACCCTGTATATTTTTGCATTTTTTAATAGAGCAAAAATTACCATTACAAAAATATACAACACTTAATGATTTACTCAAGTAGTTATCAATTACTAATAGCATTTATGATTTCATGTGTATAAATTGGAAGCGCGCCCTTTCAACAAGTAGGCTTTGGACGGTGAGACAATGAAAAAACCGTGGAAAAATGTTTACTGTTATCTGTCAAATTTTCAGTTAAGCTGTTTATGCAATGTACAGTTTTTTCTATTTAGGTGTAATTTATAAACTTTATAACATACCTACAATGAAATTTGCAAGTTATGAAAAATGGGATATAATAGTCTGTTTGATAAAATCCGGGGACAATGCAGATGCAACGACCAAATTATACTACGAACGGAAGACATCCTTTCAATTCAAGGACATTTTTGCAAGATTGCGACATAATTTGATTAATAGTGGGCATTTTGAAAAGGATATGCTGAAAAGGTACTCGTTAAACAGAGATAGACATTTTCCCCAGACTGTATAAAACAGACTATCATTTCCCATTTTTCATAACTTTTAAATTTCAATGTAGGTATGTTATAAAGTTTATAAATTACCCATAAATAGAAAAATCTTTACACTGCCTAAACAGCTTAACTGAAAATTTGACAGGTAACGGTAAAAATTTTTCCACAGTTGTTTCACTGTCTCAGCATCCAAAGCCTACTTGTTGAAAGGGCGTGCTTCCAATTATACACATGAAATCATAAAAGCTATTAGTAACTGATAACTTCTTAAGTAAATCATTAAGTGTTATATATTTTTGGAACGGTAATTTTTGCTCTATTAAAAAATGCAAAAATATACAGGGTGTTCCATTTAAAAAAATTTTTTTATCAGTAACACAAACTATTGACTTGAAAAAAAAAATGTAGTAGCAGCATTGGATTCCACGTAAAAAAGTTATGTAAAACATCTTGTAACTCAAGAACGGTGACAGATATCAATTTGCGATCATCATCATCATCAGTACAAGGGGTGGCCGCCTCTGATCGGGCCGGCACGTAGGCCTCCATGGGCCCATTGTGCCCCCACGGCCAGTATCACAGGGCTTCCAGCATGACAGCCTTCTTGATGAAGGCCCGCAGCCCCCCCAACCTGACACCATACACATCCTCATCGCAAAGCCTAGCCATGCCGAAGGACTCGAATGTGACCCTATCGAGCGCAGGGCACTCTGTTACTAGGTGGTGGAGGGTTTCCTCTTCTTCCAGGCACCATCTGCACTCCCGCTCCTCCACCCCAATGAGGTGTAGGTGGCGGGCCAGGCGACAGTGCCCAGTGAGGACCCTCACCAAACCCTTAACCTCTTTTCTTGGCAGACCCAGCAATTCCCGGGACAAGGCAGGCGATGGCCCACGGATCATGAGCCTTGTCTGCCTCATCCCCGGAGCTCTCAGCCATTCCTCGACGAATCTGCCCTGCAGCCACTCGTCCAAGACTCCAATCGCTACCCGAGGTGCGATCCCCAAGAGGGGTTCCGGTCCCATCGGCCTGCTCATGGATCCCTCCCTGGCCAAGAGGTCGGCGGTCTCATTTCCCTCGATGCCCGAATGCCCAGGCACCCAGGACAGAGTCACCTTATTCCCTACGGCCACCAGTTTAAGCAAACTCGCTCGACATTCCTCCACCAGAGGAGATGTGGTGCGGTTTGCTCGCAGCGCTAGGAGGGCTGCTTTGCTGTCGGAGTAGAAGGTCAACTCGTGCCTCCTGACCTGGTGTTTGAGTGATTCGTCCGCCCCCAACATAATGGCAAACAGCTCCGCCTGGAACACCTTAGTGTGTTCTCCTAGGGAGACTGTAAGTTTACAGGCCAGTTCCTTGCAGTAGGCTTCGGCCCCCGTTCCCTTCCCCATCTCGGACCCGTCTGTGTACCAGACTAGTCCTTTCCGGGTACCTACTGATGTTCTCCTCCATCCACTCTTTCCTTTCGGGGAAGGAGAAGTAGAGCCTATCATAAAAGCCAATAGAAGGCTCCTTCACGTCCCTTATCATATCCAGGACGGGAAGCGCCTCCCTCAGCTCAGACCATAGCCTCTGATGCCCGCCAGGTGGGCTCCCAGAAACCCAGATGTTAAGGCTCTCTAGTCTGAGGGCCGCCTTATCCGCCTCATACTCCACCACCGCACCCAATGAAGGGAGGCCCACCAGGGCCTCGAGGGCCCGGGAGGGGGCGGTCCCGAGGGCCCCCGTGATGCAGAGGCAGGCTAGGTGTTGTATCTTATCAAGCGCCGCATTTGGTCTGGTCCTGCAAGCGCCTGACCACCAAACGACAGCCCCATGTGTGATCATGGGTACAATCATTGCCCTGTAAATCCAAAGCATGATCTTCGGACTCAATCCCCACGAAGTTCCCACGGCTCTGCGGCAGGCCCACAGCGTGTAGCATGCCTTTTTGGTCCTTGTGAGCATGTGTTCCTCGTAGGTCAGTCTGGAGTTAGTTATTTCTAGTTGGGTCCCTTGAAGCTCTACGAGAGGGCTGGGGACCACTTTTCTCTTTCTGGTGAATAGTACCAGCTCAACCTTATTAGGGTTGACACTTAATCCGTTAGCGGCGCACCACTGAGAGAACTTCACAAGAGCTCCATTTAGGAGCTTCTCCAAAAGCTCGATCTCTGTGCCCCGCACCAGGATCACAACGTCGTCCGTGTACGCCTGTACGTAGACACCCTGCTCCTTCTCTAGGATTCGCAGTAGTTCATCCACCACCATGCACCATAGGAGGGGGGACAGAACCCCCCCCCCCTGGGGACAACCTCTCAATGCATTGATGGTCACCGTTCAAGGTGTCCCCGGCTTCCACCCTCTTCACAGCCCTACAGATCGAGTCCACTGCCGTATTGTCAAAGGCAACCTCTATGTCCAAAAAGACCCCCCACCGACACCAGTCCGCCCTCCTGCCCCCCTGTCCAGCCTTGTGACCAGCTGGTGAAGGGCCGAGTCCACGGACCTGCCCAGTTGGTAGGCGTGCTACCTGGAACTCAGTGGTGCCTTGAGAGCAAGTTGCTCTCTAAGATGTCTGTCCACCAGTCTCTCCAGTGTCTTAATCAAGAATCTGGTGAGACTGATGGGTCTATAGGCCTTGGCTTCAGTGTAATCACTGCGTCCAGGCTTGGGTATGAATATCACTCTGATCTGCAGCCAGTGACGAGGGACGTGCCCTCAGGCGATGGATGCTTGGAACACGCCTATTAGTGGCCAGGTGAGTGCCCCCCCGTCTCACTGAAGGAGAGCCGGGAAGATCCCATCCAGCCCAGGCGACTTATAAGGGGAGAAGGACTCAATGGCCCATCTGACCCTTTCATGGTTGACTACCCTTGTGGCCAGGCCATAGTCATTTGTCACCATGCTGCTGGCCTCCACCTCTCCCTGTCCCAATGTCGAGCCTGGGGAGTGTGTGGCCAGCAGATGTAGCAGGGTACCCCGGGGGGATGAGGTGAACTCATCTGCCCCCATACGTACGCTGCCTATTTTTGTTATAGGATCCCTCGAGAGAACCTTGCAGAGCCTAGAAGCTACAGGCATACTATTGACGCCCTCGCAGAAGGTCCGCCAGGCCTCCCTCTGGGAGATCCTAATCTCATTTTTATAGAGTCTTTGAGAAGCCTTATAGGCTTCCCAATGACCTCCTGTCCCAGAACGTTTGGCTCTGTTAAGGAGCCTACGTACCTGTTTCCGCAGGCGCTCCAGGTAGGCATTCCACCACGGTGTCTTGGTTCCCTCTGTCTTCCTTTTCAGGGGACAGTTTGCCCCATAGGATTGAACGATGATGGAGCTCAGTCGCTCAGCTGCGACATTGAGCTCCTCCACGGTTCTGTGTTTGTGGGGAAATCCTGCTAACTGCCCAGCTAGTTCCTCGGCATAGAGGTCCCAGTTGGTCGCCCTTGGATTCCAATTTGCGATTTTCGCCATTAAGTTTATCATAAAAAATGAGCCTCAGACACCGATATCAGTTTTCGTCTATCTCCGTCAAAAATAGGAGTTTCCCTTTAAAAGTGTCCAATTTTGGCCCACCCTGTACATACTACATATACAGGATGGAACAGTTTCACGGCAAATTCAATTTTTTATACATTACTCCTTTTTGAAATGTGAGAGAAAAAAAATATGCAATTTTAAAAAAAGACAGCTTCCGCTTTCTATTTTATGAGGGCCTGTAAGGAAGACTCGCCATTTTTAATACTTTTTTCTAGATCCGCTCCTAATATTTCGACTTGTAACTCGAAGCTTTAAAGTTATACAATATACCGGGATTCCAAACAATATGTTGTCTTAAATTTATCGATACGTACACACAACATATACAAGGTGGAACATTTCACGGCAAATTCAATTTTTTGGACATTACTCCTTTTTGAAATGAGAGGGAAAAAATTTATGTAATTTTAAAAAATGACAGCTTCTGCTTTCTATTTTATGAGGGCCTGGAAGGTACACTCGCCTTTTTTAATATTTTTTCTAGATCCACTCCTAATATTTCTACTTATAACTAGTAGCTTTAAAGTTATACAATATACCGGGGTTCCGAACAATTTGTTGTCCTAACTTTATCAATATGTACATACTACATACACAGGGTGGAACTGAATCATGGTACACCCCACTTTTTCCCCTTGTTTTTGAGATACAATTTTGAAATTTGGCGTGTTGATGTTACTTTATAAATGTAACTTTTTTATGTATAAATGGTGGCTATCAAACAAATGAACTTTGACAAATGGGACTTTCAAACCGTCTCTATAGAAAAGTACTTCTCTTACACTACACTATGGTATAAATGTGTTACTACAACAATTTGAAAAATAGTGCTTACAAAAGATCGAAAAAAGTGGATGTGTTGCTGATTTATGGAGAGGGAAAAACCACATTGTGAGGCATCATTGGTTTGAGCGTTGAGTGAGGAATAATAAGAGGCACAGCGCCCATATAAAATTGTGTGTCCAGTCGGCGTGTGCTTCCCCTGAAGCCCCGTTGCCCCCACTCGCTATAGTTGCCTAGCGACCACGGATTTTTACAACTTGTTTATGTTTTCGAGAATATAGATCCCTCTACAACGGGATAACAGTACAATTTTATATATTTTATATTTTACTGGAAGGATATGTACTTTTTGTCTCGGACGCTTTTCGGGCCGCGTTTTCGGCCACGCTGTGTCCCGTAAGGCTGCATTTCTTATTATTCATTCATTTAACGGTTTCAGTGAGTCGAGGAGAATCCGAAACTTAAGTAATATACAAAGGGTCCCATTTAAAAAACAAAAGTTAATGTCACTTCCATTAAAACTGGAAGCGGAAAAAAATGCATTTATACATCAAAATGTTACATTTATAAGGTAACATCCACATGCCAAATTTCAAAATTGTATCTCAGAAAACAGGGGAAAAAAGTGGGGTGTACCATTATTTAGTTCTACCCTGTATACTTTGGCAAAATGTTACATTACTAATTACTTAAATAAATAATATTGGATGCATTCGAGCACCTAAAAAAAGAAAGTTTCTGTGAATTTGCATACAATACAAAATTCTATATTTTTACTCTTGAAAACAAGTATTCTGCAACTAAGTAACAATAATAGTATTCCACATACCTGTGTCAGTTTCATAAAAGCATCTTTGCTACAAGTGCTGAAGCGCCCTTTTGTATGATTATGAGTCTTTATACGGTGGCCAATAAACTTGTTGCTTTTCAGGAATGAACCATTTTTTGCCACTTCACTGAATAGAATAGAATAGAATAGTTTCTTTATTGCCATTACATTACATCCAAAGACGCGGCAACGTCAAACACATACACAATGTAAACTTAAGTAGCACATGTTAAAATTTCACATTACACTACACATTTAAATTCATATTAAGTCACACATTAAAAAGTACCAAAGTCGAAAGAATAAAATTGTACTTCTAGGAGGTAATGTATTACAGATGTTCTAAATTTACTCAACTGATCAATACTTTTAATATTTTGAGGAAGCGAGTTAAAAGCTTTAATTGCCCGAAAGAATGGACTCCTTTCATAGAACACTGATTTGTATTTATAATTTCTTGATCACTCACAGGGGAGAGTAAAATACTAGGGACAGACCCACTCTCAACCGTGACACTCTCACCCATACCCACAGCTTCCGGAGTCAATGTATAAAATTCCACAAACATATTTGCTATTGATCGTGGATCAGACACAATCTCGTCCGATTAATTTTTTAAAACTCTGTTGGTATGTGCTCTAGAGGTTTTCGTCGCCGAGTTTATTATTTTCCAAGCTTCTCTTGATTTATTAGTTGCTTGTTGAAGTCTATTCTCATTGTAATCAATTTGTTCGTTAATTAAGTACCTCCGGTATTTCTTTCTCTCTGATCTATATTTCCCCAAAACATTCCTACAATTTGTATTCTTATAAAGCCTATATAAATCACTTACGTAATCTGAGTATAACTTTGCCTCAGTGGAAATCCTCTTTCCAGTGTCCTTTAACTTAGACTTTGTAAGAGGAAAACACTGGTCAAAATAGTAGTAGAAAGTTTGGTAGAAGCTCCTGTACATGTCATTTACACTTTCACCCTCGCACACTCCATCCCAGCTTTCGCGAAAGCATGGCTTTAAATTTAGCTATGTTTTTGTCACAAAAATGTCTCTTTTCTGTATATTTAGGCACATCCCCTGGATATTTCCCTGGACACCCCTGGAAGTTGACAGACACCATCTGACTGCAATGGTCAGAAATGGTACATTCCACAATACAACCAGTTACTTTGTTACGGTTTAAAATTATCAGTAAGAATTACGTAGTTGAAGCGCTTCAGGTATCCCCGTATTTATTTTAAAATTCCCTGGTTTCGCACCAATCGCCGATCTCGGAACGTATGTATACGAGGCACAGTCCATGAGCAGTCCAGCTGTTGCACATAAAAGCTATCACTATTGTGTTATTCTTTACAGGGCTTTTGTTACTGTAAATACCACACAATGCACCCTAGGTGTTATCTGTCGCTTACAGATGTATTTTTTTGCCTTTGACTGCTTTTAATTCCATCATTTCGTTAGCGACTTGATTTCGTAACGCACCCTCGTAAAATTTCCGATCGCCGCTGTTTGCGCTATTTTGGGTCTGAATGCGAGGAACGCACTCTCCTGGTTAGTTCATCCAAATCAGTGACTGCTTTTGTTGACGTTTGCGTGTTGTTTACACCGTCAACTCATGAAATTCGTAAATTTTATGTATTTCGGCGATTTTATGACTAGTTTTAAGTGTTATCCGTGTTGTACGTGGGTGAATTATTGTTTTGTGCAAGTTTGCCTCCCTGATTTGACCGGAAGTTGCCGTTATTCTTTTGGACAGTCGGTTTCCCGGGTTTTCGGATAAACAAGGACACATTTTCATTATTTGCCAGAGCCCGTGGTAGAGTGGACGCCACGTTTTTCACCTGTGGGTTTCCAGTCTGTGGAGCATTCCAATTTGGGATTTTCTTATGGAAAACGTACCTTCGTGAGTCCCTTTACGTCTGCCTTGCGTTTGATTGCGTATTTTACCTTTTTGGGGCTCACAATCGACGAATTGTCGGATTTTACGTCCATGCCACGAGGTAAGCCGTCTTGATTCGTGCTTGTCCAGGTGTCCAACATCATGGTAACCATTTTTCTAGGTGTCTTGCCCCTCAAGAACAACAAATCCGAGGGTTAAAAGCCAGAAAGCTAAATCAGAGAGGCCACCCAACAACGACGTGAGTGCATTTATAACTAGTATGCCGTCGTAAGCTAATAATTTTTATTGTAGGGCCTTTTTCTTCTTTTTATTCTTCTATTTCTACTTGTTCTTTTGCCTGCTGCTCCAATTCTTCACATTGTAATTTACTACGTTGGTGTCTCTACGTCTATGTTTGCCTTCTACATTCTTCGTGTGGACGTTCTACCTCTGCCTACGTGTAGGCATCCGACTCTACACGCTCTGCACGGCCCTTGTGGGTTGGAGAACTGATCCTACTCCGCCCTAACTGCAGGATAAGGGCGTCGAGCTCGCCATACCTTTTCTACCCCTCGACGTTGGAGGCTAGAGCACTAGAGCGGAGGCAGACAACGTGGGATAAGTTACACATTAATTTGTATCCTTTACCTAACAAACATTTAGTAATTGTTATTATTTCACTGCTGTTAACCGCTGACGAAATTAAGGGGGGAGCCATATCTAAAATATTTTGTGAAATTAATTTGCCTTTACTTACATCTGTATTACTGTATATTTAGCCACGCTACCTAAGGTGCATTATCACCGTACGTGGTGTTTCACGAATATTAATAGTTCGTTGTGGTCACTGGCGAATTCATTCGTCGTGATTGAATACATAATAATTATAATACAAATAATAATAACTGGTAGGAGCTCATTTACCTTTCAATAAGTGTGAGCCAAACGTGATCACGGGCGGAGCTATTATAAGGTTAATTTTGTCAGTATTGAACTTGAGCTTAAGTCAAAACTTTTACGTACCTTTCTGTACCAGTACCCCGTCTTGAATATTATACGGCTTGGCAAAAAATTATTGGGTCACTTGCCTGTAGCCGAGTTATTAGAACAACGGATAACTTTCTGGCTTAAGTTGCCTAAGCCAGTGGCGCTTTATTCTAACTTAATTTAATTGTGTTTTCGAACCGAACCCCTGAGCTGGTCTAGCTGGACACTTTACTGTGAACTACTTTTGCAGCTCGGTTGCCAGGCAATTGACTTAAACCTTTACCTACCTATTTTCCCACTGCAACAAAAGTTCGTAGTAACTTTTGAATCTGAGATATTACTGAAAATATTGTCCAGTTGAGTATCCTCCCCTCTATCGTTACATCTAGTAGCTCCCTGAATATGGGGAGACAATCCATAAGATTCCAATAAATCAAGAACAAAAATGCAATCTGCATCTGCTCTCAAAAAATTCAAATTGAAATCTCCAGTTATAAATATATTTTTTTCTGTAAAAACATAAAGTTGATCTAAAACCTCAGTTAACTTATCTCTAAAAATATCTAAATCTCCAGTCGGCGACCTATAAATGGAACATATTATGATAGTCGAACTATGACTTTTAATTTGTGTACAGCAATATTCAAAATGTTTGTCAACGGATAGAGTATTTAATGCAAGTGATTTACAGTGCATAGAAACAGACTCAGAACCTACGTATATTCCAACTCCACCTCCCCTATGTGAGGTACGACAGAAAAAACTAGTCGGCAAATATTTGTCAATACTCATCGACATCAGCTCCCCCTCCGCACACCGGTGTTCCTGAACACAAAACACAGCGGGTTTTGTTTCATCTAGAAATACACTCAAAGGCAGTATTTTGTTTCTAATACACTGCACATTTAAACTAACAATTTTTAGTGTATCTTTGTTTTCACTTGACGTACTGTATTTGCTTACACGTTGATGAGGAGGTCCCGTTAGACTTTCAATCTTGCTGGCCCTCTTCTCTGAAAATTTCTGATTCTGGATTGTTGATAAGATCGCACAATTGTGTTTAAAGGCCAAAACTCTGGTGTCATAACTAATTCCCTGGACTGATTTGGGACGGAGATCTTGAAAGCTGCTATCTCACTGGATGCAGTAGGCAGTTTTGAACAATGAGCACCATGATGTACCCCTTTTTTATCCAGGTAACCTGAAACATCTTTCTCTGTTGTATCTGGATGTAGTCTTGAAACAAAAATCCAAGCTCTCGGCTCCACAGCTCTTATCCCGAAGGCATCTTCCGATGTGCCTACTAAGGTTGATTTTCCCCTTTGTGTTACCATTATAAAATCATGTCGTTGTCTTTTATTGTTTGGAGATTTCTTATTATTATATATTACCTCATTCATGATTTGTCTCTGTTTGTTTTCCTGAATCTTAAAATTTTGTTCAGCCCCCTTTTTTTATCTACCGGTTTGTTGTTAGTAATTTTTTATGGTGTTTTTGAAACCTCTGTAGAATTTGTGGAGATCTTTGTATTATTATTTTGTTGGTTTGTTTTGTTGACATTTTTTTCTGTATTTTTTGCTGTTTTTCTTCCACTGATAAAGGTAAAGAGTTCTGAACTTTTTCTGCATAGGATGGTGTTTTTGAATTTATAACTTGTTTATCACACAAATTGGATTTTATAGATTGCAGTTCTTCTGTTATTTCTGCTATATGTTTTTGTATTGAGAGATCTATGTGTTCCTGCAATGCTATAATCATTGCTTTGTTAATCTCATTTTATATAGATTGATTTAATTCGTCTTGCAGCTGTAGGTTTTCTTCTTTCAATTTTCCATTTGTTTTTTCCAGATCTTTAATATTGTTTTTTAATTCTGTTGTTATTTCTGTGAGTTTCTTATTTTCGAGTTTTTGTGTTCTTACTTGCAATTTTAGTCTTTCAATGTCGTCCTTGTCGGTGTTGCCAAGGTCAAAATCATTTGAAGGCCTGTTGTTGCTTTTGTCTCCCTGAAGGTTTGGATTCTCACAGCAATCCTTTGTCTTTTTGGACGCACAACTATTGTGAAAATGTTTGTTACAGTTTGTGCACTTTAAACGTTTGTTCACTGCATTAGAATTGCAAAAATTGCAGAGCACTTTATTTGGATCTACCTCAGTGGTAGCCATCTTGGAAATCCCCACTGAAGAATTGAAATTTGCTCTATAAGTAAGACTTAAACAGGGTTCTCAGCAACCTGGAAAACCTGGAAAAGTCAGGGAATAAAGGGTCAGGGAAAGTCGTGGAATATTCAGTTTTCACATTAAAAATCAGGGATTTTCCATTTTCACATTAAAAGTCAGGGATTTCTAATAATTTTAGAAATATATAAACATTTTAACTTAAAATTTAAGAAATTTCTCACACTTTGTTCAAATTTCACTACCTTCCCGCGAGCCGAATATAATCGGGAATAATCGTGTTCGATCGTCACCAGACGATCTTTCCCTCTCTCTGGCGCGCACGGCGATTATTTACGCGCGCACTTGCAACGCGAAGCCGACGGGTGAAAAAGGATGCGAAATGCCAGAGGCCACAAGTTAAACAAAGGTAAGATCAAAATATCGTCAACACTCCGTGCCGCTGTCCGCTCATTTCCATCACCCAACAAGGACGCTCTTCTGTTTTTCATTCCTTGGCCCTTACCTTCAGTGTTTTGTTTTAGGATGTAGAATGATATTTTGTGCATCAGATCCTAAATCCGTTTTCAGGATTTTATAGCTTTTGTTTTATTATGTGATCTACGAAACTGTCAAGTTGAGTGAGTAAAATTTTTTATATATCATTTTCTTCAATACAAATTACAATCATTCCTTATTTTGACGTTACTCTTACCTCTTAGCATCGGCTTAAGGTTAGCTGGATTTATGTAACGCATATTTTAACACAATATTTAAAAACCAACCAATCAAAATGCTTATTTTACTTATAACAGTGACATTTTGTTTATTATTTCCTTAAATTTAATAACACATTTATAATTTGTGTTGTATAAATCCAGCTTATAGGCTTCGTGTTAACCTATATTAAAAAATGTTATAAAATATGTTTCCTATAATATAAAAAAATTTTTAGGTACAAAATGGCCAAAAAGAAAACTGTATTTTTGAATTAAGCAATATGGGAGGGCAAGTGGTGATTAGTCACTTGAAAAGTAGCAAACACCTGAAAAAATAAACGCGCAAAAATCCAACAATAATTTGAAAACTGTCTTAGACTTTGTGAAAAAGAACAAATAATAACATTGAAATACAAGAGGGTAGGGCTGAAACTTCAACTCCAGCTTCGACCGAAAATAATATGACAAAAAATCAGGTTCTCTCGAGGAATATTTACTTAAGGAGAACACGATAGATGCTGAAATATTGTGGTGTCTAAATATAGTAATGAAACATAAATCTTTAAACTCTGTACAAACTGACATCGAAGTAATGAAGAAAATATTTACAGATAGCAAAATTGCTCAGAAAATGACTTTAAGTCCAGCTAAGGCTATATTATTTGTTTTGGCCTTGCTCCATATTTAAAATCTACATTAGATGATCAGTTGACCGAGAGTCATAAAATTGTCATCTGCTTTGATGAGGTTTTAAATAAAATATCGCAAATGGGACAGATGGACATAGTAATAAGATTTTTTAATACTAGCAGAAATCTAGTGGAAAGTCGATATTTTGATTCTGTTTTTCTTCAACCTTCATCAGCACGAGACTTGTTACACAAATTTAAAGAAGGACTTGCAAATTTAAAGATAAACAGCATATTACAGATACAACTGTCGAGTGATTGATTCATCTGTGGCTGTCTTTGCTCAGTATTGTTTTGTCCTCTTTTTAAGCATTCATGGATGGTCCTTCAGTAAATTGGAAGTTTTTTAAACTTTTGCATAAAGAAAATGAAAATATTCTCAATATTGGGTCTTGTAGTCTCCATATTATTCACGGGCATTAAAAAGCGGCCATAAATCTTCTGGGTGGCAAGTAAATGAATTTCTCAGAGGAATTTATTATCTGTTTAATGACAGTCCAGCTCGCAGAGCTGACTTTACTTCTAGAACAGGATGTGAAGTATTTCCTAAAAAGTTCTGTTAAATTAGGTGGGTCGAAAATGTAAAAGTTAGTGAAAGGGCCATTGAATTGTTTCCTCACATAAAAACTTACATAGAGCATAAAGATACACGATTGCCACCCAATATATTAATAAAAAACTTTAAAAAAGGCCTATCTGATGTTTTAACACCAGCTAAAATTTCTTATTTTTCCTGTGTTGCAGCCATTCTTGAACCTTTTTTAAAAAAATTCAAAGACATATTAAAATTATTAAAAGACATAGTGAAAAGGTTTTTAAAACCAAGACTTGATTCAAAATATTTTCATTAATATTAGGAAACCTATAGATTTTGGAAAAAAGATATTTTTTGCCATTAACACAACTCGAAAAGAGTTAAAAAATATAAAGATTTATTTCCAAATTGTATATTTTACTTTCAGTCTCTTCTTTAATTTCATTCTATCTGTCTCTTCATCTATCTGTTTCTTGTTCTCTATGTTGCCCTTATATTATCTATAGGAATTTTGGACATACTTCCTTATTTGATTATTTAAAGTAATTTTAGTTATACCTCCGATATGCTTTACACTGTCATATATTTGTGTCTTTGCGCAACAAGAGGTTTTTCTTTCAAGTTTTCTACCAAAATATTTTTATTCACAGAGAAACCTGATTCAAAGGTTGCATTTCTATGAGATAATATAAGGATGTGCTTAGTGACATGCCACAAATCTTGATAATTAATATTTTTACCAATCCATTCATAAAAAAAATCATCAAGTCTCTTCTCGGTCCAGGAGTAAGTGTTGCAAACATGTAAAAACTCTTTATTTGAAATAAGTTCTGAATATTGGGAATTTGCTTTTTCCGCAACAAAAGTTTCAAGTAAATTTTTGTCGTACGGGGCCTGTATTAGATTTTTCATATTCCCTTGACAGCTTTCTTTTTCCAAAGAAATAGTTGAAGGGTTAAAACATGTTGCATATTTTATTATTTGATATTTTAGGCAGCATCGTTCAAGTATTTTTTTTATTACCCATAAGTAAAAATTTTGGCAGTCTTTAAGAAATCATTTTTTCTTTCTCACTAATCTTAATTTTTTTTAAGTCTTTTCGAGTTTAAAACCCAATATCGATTTGTGTTAATGGCAAAAAAAATATCTTTTTTTTCAAAATCTGTAGGTTTCCTAATATTAATCAAAATATTTTGAACCACGTCTGGTTTTAAAAACCTTTTCAGTATGTCTTTTAAAAATTTTAATATGTCATGATAAAGAAATGGCACCATAGGTTGACTAGTATGAAATTTTTAAAAAAGGCTGAAGAATGGCTGCAACACAGGAAAAAAAGAAATTTTAGCTGTGTTAAAACATCAGATAGGCCTTTTTAACGTTTTTAATTGATATATTGAGTGGCAATCTTGTATCTTTATGCTCTACGTGAGTTTTTATGTGAGGAAACAATTCAATAACGAGTCAAACAAAGTGTAATCTTCTAGAGAGGTGGAAATTGCGAGTTTAAAGAAAAATTTAATTTAAAATATTTATTAGGTATATTATATAAGTTCACATTGCATTGATTCGAACCTTGTGATCCTGTGATAGATATATCTGTGTTATGCTTTTAGATTGTCTGGGTAAAATTACAACAAGAGTTTTGTTTATCGTTTATTTCTTATTTCTGAGTGCAATAGTTTATATTCCATTTTGTTGGTAATAAATCTGTTGTAATTAATTTTTGTTTTTGTTAATATTGTATTGACCCAGCACAACTAGGATTCAGATTTTGTCATGATGCATAATCCCTCACATCAAGATATCATTTTAGACCCTATTTCTGAACCGATGGATTTTAGAACATTTTTTTAATAGCTAGATAGATATCCACAATGTCAACGCGCTTAAAATTTTTCAGAACCTAATTTTTTTGCTAAATTTGTGAAACTTGATGATTTAGCATTTTTGGAGGCACATTAAAAAATGAAATTTTTGCGCTATTATTTTGTATTTTACTTATAGAAGCCTGTCTGGAAATTGTTACTTGCAAGTCAGGGAAATCCTGGAAAAGTCAGGGAATTCTAATTTTTCAAATTGCTGAGAACCCTGTTAAAGTAGAAATAATGTGTTTACTACTTTAAATAAAGTATCTTTTTCAATAAACTTACCTATTTAAGGCTAGACTTTTGAAGATACAGGGTCTAAAACATTTAAGGAAGATAAAATTAATGTTATGCTCTCTATCTTGAAAGGTAAAACTTGAATGGGTAAGTTTGTTGGGAAAAGTTACTGTATTTAAAGTGAGAAACACATTTTTTCTACTTTGAGTCTTACTTACGGAGCGAATTTTTAAGTTAAATATTCAGAAATACCACGAAATCATACGAAAAAATCAAATTTGCTATGAAACCATGACACATGAAAAAATGCTAAAAGAACGTTTTTGTTTGCAATAAAAATTTACATAAGAAATTGAATACATTTTATTGCTACACAAGGCGATTTGTTTTTTTCTAAAAACGATTGTACTAATTACCCACTTCCCGCCACTGGTTGTTCAAGGTGTTTGATATTAACAGGTTTTTTGCTAACCCATGCTGTTATAACGTGCATCAAATATGACTTAAGTATCTCAACTAGTTTGTTAAATATTCAATAAAGTCCACATTTTTTTCCAACTTTAACACCCTGTAACTTTATTATAAGGCTTTAAAAAAATATAGTTTATACAAGGAATTGCGGTTATTTTTTGGTTTTCTATCACCTGTTATAGTATCCCAGAATAAAACTTCATCACCCTGTATACATATATGTATGTATGTTTAAGACAACGAGCCCTACCATAATCAATGGGCTAATTGAGTAAAAACCCTTTTCCCATTCGACATTTGAATTCGGCATACATACAAAATAGTCAGCAAACATATCAGTTTCCTTGTTTCAAATAATCATTGTTAACTACAAACAAATCACAGAGACAAGAAGCAGCACTCAATAAAACTTTTGACATATCACAATAGGTACCTATGTTTTTGTTTTAAAGCCTACTTCTATTAAAATCAAGTAACTAAGTCAATAGGCCATAAAAATCAGCGCGTCTGGCAACAGGGATGTACTCGATCGCAAAAGCGTATTTATGCAGTTATATCTTGTTGTTTTCAGCTATTTAGACACTGCCACAAATAATTTTATCGATGTTTTGACTCATTTTAATGAAGCCAATAATTTTTTCCGAAATATTTTGACATAAACAATTTTAAAAGTAAAATTGAATAAAGGTCGTGCCTCAGTGCGGCTCTGGTGAAAATCTCAAAGTACACGTTCTGGTTTACATCAGGCGTAAGAGTTATTTCATTTTAGTTTAGTTTTTTCAACTAAATTGTTTATTTAGGTAAGTTAAAATAAAAACTTCGAGGACTTACGAAATTAAGTATACCAATACTTAAAAATATAACATTTTGCACTCGGAATTTTGTTGTTTGAAATAAAAATTCTTCCTACTGAAGGTTATTTAATTTTTGAAGTAAATATTTTTATTTTACTCAAGAGCGACCGCATTTTCAAATTGATTTATTTAGATCTTCGGTTCTAAACAAGATATCAACTTGCGGTTTGCGCCATTTTTCTCCAAATTGTCTCCACTTTTTAACTGCATTTAAAAAACCATACTGTTCCATTTGACTTTTTTAAGAAAAACATGAAAACAAGTTTATATTTAATAGAAGAATGAAAGCTCTTTTAAATAAGCCTAAGTTGTCCAATTCGGTTAAGGCAAACCGGTGTTATAAACAGTTTTTTCATATCAATGTTTGTCCACCCTTTGCGGCTCTATTAAAGAGCTAGAGCAAAAAATCTTAGACGAAAATTGTTCAGAATTTTCTGGAAAGAGAAAAAACACATTTTTCTAACTTGGTGTAGTGATTACGCCTCCTAGTGGCCAACTTACGAATTTAAAAATATTTTCCAGCTATATCTCATCACCACATTTATTATAAATATTTTTTGCCCAAAGTTGTCAGGCCAGGGGTTCCTGAGATACAGTAGTAATCGCTTATTTATACACCTTGTACAGTTTTTATAAACTGACGTTATATACTCAACGTCCTCTAACTACATTTTATAAGTCAATTTAAGGTTTTAAACTTCTTAAAATTGTTTTAGATACATAATCACTGGCTAAGAAAATTCATTTTGTCAGCCTTTGATATGGCTAGAGAAATCCAAATAACTCCGAAACGAATTCTGTATGCACAAGAAATTGAATTGAAATTGTACAACAATCTTATGGAAATTGCAAATAAACAACAGGAAGATATTGTTGTGATTATTCAAAGGACTTTGCAAGATATGAAGTCAAATGTCGCTGAAGTTTTGGAAGGCTACAACCAAAATAGTGAGTGTCTTGTAAATTTTTTTATACGCTGATTTATTTGATTCATTCAATCACTGATATGCATATTCATATACAGGGTAATTTAAAATCAAATACGACACATGCCAAGCAGTAGTCTACACAAAAAATAAAGTAGGTACCAGGGTTTTTCTCTTCACGCACAGGTCCGTATTAAGGGAGATATGGGCTCTTAAAAATCGCCCTTAATTTCAGTGGTACCACATGACTTTATTCAACCAGATTTGTGATGGCTGCTAGAGGGTGCTATTTACACATTCTGTGCAGTTTTGTTTTTTCTGGAACTTTTTGCAAACCTTTTCTCTAATGTAGGCAGCCTGCCTGAATGCAGAATTTAATTTTTTACAAAGAAACTTTCTTTGTAAACTACCAAGCTTGCATCCGCCAAAAATTCAACATCATCACAAATCGATGTTACTCTGGGAAATCTTATTGCTTTATGATTTGATGTTTAGTTTGACATTAAAATATGTCCTAGATTTAAAAAGTTAAAAAATTATAATTTTTTAACAAATAAATTGCAAAAAATGGTAAAGGCATTTGTGTTGCAAATGTATGGTCTTGCAAATGGGATTGAGATGGCATCTTGCACGCTATTCGAAAGATAAAGTAAGGTAAACAAAGGGAGATGAGTACAAACTATGGAAGTCCGCTTACTAAAAAGCTAGCAGTAACAGGAAGTGCCTTCTTTGCCCTGGAGGCATTTTCAAGCGCTAGCTGCCAATGACAATTGGTTAATGTTACTATTTTAGCTTAAGAGTCATGACCGCGCAGACAAGATCTAAAATTAACGGTTGCGACGAACGGCTGGAATCTCAGGAATATTCTCCTCTAGTCACCCCTCACCACGCACTCTCGTCCCTTCCCCTCTCACCAGCAGCCCGTTAGCGCGAGGAACGGTGTCGGACGACGGACGACGTTTTTTTCGGACCCGAGCGAGTCGGACCGCCAGGCAGCCGAGAGCTGAATCGGTCGGAAGGGCGCCGGTGTACAGGATGATTCCGCGAAATTAGGCCACTTCATAACTTTTTTATTTATCAACTTAGAAAAAAATATCAAATACAAAAGTTGTAGGGCTGCAACCTGACTACTTCATGGTGTTTTGTTGTTGACTCGGTTTGTGTATTTGTTGTGCTATTGTTGAAAAAATATAAATATTAAACACATATAAATATTAAACACATACCCCTATTTGTACGAATTCCGAAAGTATCTTTTCGAGTCTTTTTTGTTATTTAATAACTCTGTTTTTTTCTTCAGTGCCTTGCGGAAAATTGGGTTATAGAAATTAATAAAAAAAACATAAGTTTTGTCTGTATATTTCGATATTTTGTATGCAATAATAATTGTTTTTCTGATAAGTGCACTGAATTGGAAAGAAATTTTTTTATAACTTTTTACAATTTTTTCTGACATGAAATTATTATTCCTATCAATCAAACAGCCAAAGTAGAACAGTGTTTCAATAAATTATTATTTCCACAGTAGGTAGGTAGGTTATGCTATATCTATGTGGTATTTTGGATTTCTATTACTTTTTTCTTTTCCTACTTTGTGCCTCTAAGATGTGTTGTGGTCGGATCTACCAATTCTGGGAGCAAACATTTTAAATATAACTTCGTCAATTTTGGCTCCATCTGTTTTTCCCAAAAATCGCGACGTTTATATTTAGGTATAAAATTTTCATTTTAAAATTTTTCCCAGTCCAAATGCGAAAAAGGCGCCCCACTTTATTGGCTACTCTTAGTTGCCCTTGTACAGGGTGGTCAGATAAGAATGCAAAGTGCTGAATCTTGGAAACTATTCGTCGTAGAGACTTGCGGTAAAAATTTTTTAAAATAAAGTGGCCAAGAGAAAAGCCTGGAAATTATTTTTAGATTTCCAAGATAGTCACCAGGGGGCGTAACCGCCATCTTAAATTTTTAAAGTGATTTTCCACTGAAATCCACCTAGTAATGTTACCAAAATAATATATGCTTTTTAAAGGTAAGCTTTATTCGAGTAATTTTTGTTTAACACTGGTGGGGAGTGATTCAATGTTTTTTTTTTAAATAAACAGCTGTAACTCCTAAATGACTGAACGGATTTTAACACACTTGGTCTCGTTGGAAAAAGCATTTATTGGTCCATCAAACCTATCTTACCCGTGATATGTCTAAGTCTCAGTGATGCCGCTAGAGCGCGTTTTTTGATATAATAACAGAAAATTGCAAAATTCTTGAAAAAATTAAATGCAATAATATTACTTTTTTTTAAAAAAATGTAGTGAAATGATACCTAAATAGGCTAGTGAAAACCGTATCTCGATATCCTATTCCTAGCTGATATTATCAAAGAAAGAAAATTTAGTTTTATCATAAAATTTTAAAAAGACGCTGTTACACCGGTATTTATTCTTATTTGTATTTTTTAAGATTTAATGATAAACTTTCATAATTATATCATTTTTTAATAATAAAAGTATACTTAGTTCAAAAAATTAAAAAAAAAACGTGTAGGGGCATAATAATCAATGCATTTAATATGCAAGTGCAAGGTAGGCAAAATACGAAGGGTAGGCCATGGAGGAAAAACAAATGCCTAAAATAAACTTGTCAACAAATATTAAAATCCTATTCCTGACTGAAAATGTTTTTTTTTATAAAACTAATGCTTCCTTAAATGCTCGAACTGTCTTCCATCACAGTCAATGCATTGTTGGAGCCGCTGATGCGTAGACATTACAGCAGCTCCAGTGTTGACATACAGGGTAGCAGAAAGTATAATTCAAGACAAAACCTATATAATTATGTCGATCTATAGGCCTCCTACTGGCAGTATAAAAATATTTCTGACAATTCAGGGTGATTTATTCATAACTACATTAATTTTAACAGTGGGTAGGGAAAAATACCCTGAACGGGAAATCGCAATTAAAAAAATTGCAACTTTTTTTTAAGCCAGAAATATTTTTCTTTCTAAACCGCATTTTTACCTATTTACTCTATTTACGGCTCCCACTGACTTGTTTTCAGGGCACATGAGGCATCAAACAACGCTTGCCGTCGTGCGCGTCAGCATTGTTGCCAGATGTACGCAACTATCATAAATTTAAAGGAATGTTTGCAGTACATAATTATTTGTATTGTAGGGGAATGTTCTGCCAAATGCTTACGGAAATTATGGACAAATGTTAACGCTTACCTCTTGTAACAGTTAGTTTTGGCCTGAGACAACTTAAGGGATAAATGCCAACGAGAAAAATAAATGAAATGACTGCTTACGTGACCTTTTGATTTTTGGATGCTTTATTAAGTACTCAACTAGGGGGCTTACATGATTTCGTGGACCTCGACACCACTGAGGACGATCTATTTCTCGATAGAACGAACTTCACTCACTTTCACTTGGGGCACTAATTTTTCCGCTCACTAGTTCACTGATAATCCTTTTTACTGCACCAAGACGCTCCTAGAGTAAGTAGTTGTGTTCCGTGAGTTTTCCGCTTCCTCTGAAATAAGAACGTCAACATTAGCCAACCTCTCTGGGATATAGTTGCTTAAAATTACCTTACTTTCCGCTTAAGTGGTTACCATCACCAACGGCACACTTCTCATTCCTTTATTTCTTGTTATGTTTGCTTTTCATCGTTATTAGGGCTCCATATTTTCAATGGAATCATCTCCGTGGGGGTGGTTCTCCCCTGTGACATTGGTTCAGTCGGAAGTACTTGAATCTTTCTAATTTTCTCCTTTCGATCTTTTTAGCTTTTTCTAGTTTCTTTTCCTGCCTTTAGGTAGGTATGCTATAGCCTGATGTGTAACCTACCGAGTCTTAGTATTATTTCTGGGCAAGTGAGGTTCCGGCAGAGTGCACTGTGGCTTTCCTTTCGTTTCTCGCACTCCGCCTCACTAGTCGCATTAATATTGGGTACGCATTATAAATAGTTTGCAAATATGTTTGGGCTTCTTGGGTCTTTTCATGATGTTATTTGTTTCCCGTATTTCACAAAGCACATCATTCTCCGTATTTGTTTGGATATTTTTGAAGGTTATGTCACATTCATTGACACTAGTACCTTTGTAGGAAGCATTCCTGTAATGAAATGTGGTGAAGTTTCGCACGAGGGCCGTCTTAGTTTCGCTACCTGCCGATAGGTGGCGCGCTGGGCGTGGATTTCTTCTTCCACCTCCTAAATAGTTCTGTGGTAGCTTGACTGACATTCTGCAGGCATTCTCCATAAAGGATCATTATGTCTATCATTTCCGCATTTGTCTAGAGAACCATTTTGGTAAAAAAGGAAAAATGTTGCAAGTAGGTAGGGCCTTACTTTGGCATGGGAAAATTTGTGGGACCGTGGGAAAATTTGTGTTGTGGGAGATAATGGTCCAGCCCGCTCCAGCATCCATCGTGCCTCATCTCGGCACGCGCTCTGACGTCATGGCGCGAAATTATGAAAATAAAAAATGTCCAGCGCCAGGGTTCTAACCTGTGACCATCGGTTTACAAAATCGACGCTCTAACCAACTGAGCCATCGAAGCATTTGAAAATAATACTTTAAAATGGTGTAAACTAGAATCTCGGAATTAAGTACAGGGTTATCTCAAAACCAACTGAGAAATTAGATATAGTATGGGGGAAAGCCAAAAGGACCTAATTTCATCGCGTCACAGTTTTTTCTCGTACAGGGGTGGACAACAAAAATATACAAGGTAGGTAAAAACAGTTGATATGTTAAAAAATCATATACAGGGTGAGACAAAAATAAAAAAGGCCTAATTTCATCACATGACGTCTCAGGCCTAAGAATAAGTAAAATACAGGGTGAATCAGAAACTAAAGCCAAAAGGACCTTAATAATTTAGCGTCACAGATTTTTTCAATTAGCATAAGTACAGGGTGGACAACAAAAATATACAATGAGTGACAAAAAAAAACAAAAGGGCCTTAATCATCACGTGGCGTCTCAGAATCAAGAATAAGTAAAATACAGCGTGTCTCAAACTTCACATTTGTACAGGATAGAACAAAAACTAAAGCTAAAACGGCGTTAATCTAAAGTCAAAAGGACCTTAATCGTTGTGTGACATCACAGGTTTTTCTCAAATAGTACAGGGGTGGACAACAA
Source organism: Pseudeuparius sepicola (assembly GCA_963920635.1). Lineage (NCBI taxonomy): Eukaryota > Metazoa > Arthropoda > Insecta > Coleoptera > Anthribidae > Pseudeuparius > Pseudeuparius sepicola. The sequence goes on from OY987305.1 coordinate 31,024,634, forward strand.
AAATATACAAGCTGGCATAAGAACGCCAAGAGGACCTTAATAATATCTAGGTACGGGGTGTGACGAAAAACCAAACCAAAAAGGCCTAATTTCACCACGTGGCAACGCAGATTTAATATGTGCCTCAAAATTCATGTACAGGCTGAGGCAATAGCCAAAAGGACCTTAATCGATGCGTGCCAGATTTTTCTCAAATAGTACAGCGGCGGACAACAAAAATATTCAAGGTGACCAAAACAGCTGATAAAAAAAAGGGTGAGAAAAAAGCCAAAAAGACCTAATTTAATCATATGGAGTATCATAATTATTAAGACAGAAATATTTTTAGTACCTGCAATAATTATAAATAATAAATGATGTTTAGTGGCATATCTGGTAAAGGATATCAATTGAAAAAAATGCACTCCAGCCGGGACTCGTACTGTGGCCGTAGGCACTTTAACCAACTAAGCTACCGGAGATACGGGTTCCATCGGCTAGGTGTTATTTATTCCAATTGATATATAATTAGTAGCGGTGAGATGTAGGAGACTTCGGCGTCTTCTACAGCTACTAGAAGGGGTTAGAGGGTGTAGGGTAACTATTCATGATTGTTGATTATGTGAACTTCCTATTTGTTCATCAACCCACAAAATTCGACATATAGCGACTTAACCTTTTCAGGACTGCCGCCACCTGAGGATCTGTGCCCAGTGGACATGCAAAACAGTCATTACATAACAACAGATCTTTTCACAATACAAATCATTTTTTGCATGCACGCACATGCAAATGAGCTTGTGTTTGAATTTATTGATGTATTTAAGTGCACAAGTAAGTTTTTTTTATGAGAAGGACCACCCAACTAGAGCCATTACTAGAAAATCAGCCAATGACATTAAGGGGGGGCATGGCCAATGTAAAGTAGGCGTTCCAATGTATCCATAGTCAACGCGTGTCCGACCGGTTCCAGTCCTTTCTCATGCCTTCCTGCTTGCGTTTATAGTCAGTTCCGGTCCCCCTGACCAAACTTTTATATGCGTGTTCGTCCGGGTCCGGTCCCGAAAGGGTTAATGTAAGTATCGAACGTGGAAATTCTAACCTACAATGTCAAAGCCAGAATATGAAACACAGAAAGATTTTTAGTACCTGTAATAATTATAAATAATAAATGATGATTAGTGGCATATCAGGTAAAGGATATAAATTGAAAAAAATGCACTCCAGCCAGGACTCGAACCCGGGACTCCTACTGTGGCCGTAGGCACTTTAACCAACTAAGCTACCGGAGATACGGGTTCCATCGGATAGGTGTTATTTATTCCAATTGATATAAATATAGTCAGTAGAGGTGAGGTGTAGGAGGCTTCGGCATCTTCTACAGCTACTAGAAGGGGTTAGAGGGTGTAGGGTAACCATTCATAATTGTTGGTTATGTGAACTTCCTACTTCTTGATGAACAAATAGGAAGTTCACATAATTAACAATCATGAATGGTTACCCTACACCCTCTAACCCTTTCTAGTAGCTATAGAAGATGCCGAAGTCTCCTGCATCTCACCGCTACTAACTATATATCAATTGGAATAAATAACACCTAGCCGATGGAACCCGTATCTCCGGTAGCTTAGTTGGTTAAAGTGCCTATGACCACAGTAGGAGTCCCGGGTTCGAGTCCCGGCTGTAGTGCATTTTTTTCAATTGATATCCTTTATCTGATATGCCACTAAACATCATTTATTATTTATAATTGTTACAGGTACTAAAAATCTTTCTGTGTTTCATATTCTGGCTTTGACATTGTAGGTTAGAATTTCCACGTTCGATACTTACATTCAGTCTCTATATGTCGAATTTTGTGGGTTGATGAACAAATAGGAAGTTCACATAATCCAACAATCATGAATGGTTACCCTACACCCTCTAACCCTTTCTAGTAGCTGTAGAAGACGTCGAAGTCTCCTACATCTCACCGCTAGTGACTATATATCAATTGGAATAAATAACACCTATCCGATGGAACCCGTATCTCCGGTAGCTTAGTTGGTTAAAGTGCCTACGGCCACAGTAGGAGTCTCGGGTTCGAGTCCCAGCTGGAGAGCATTTTTTTCAATTGATATCCTTTACCTGATATGCCACTAAACATCATTTATTACTTATAATTATTACAGGTACTAAAAATCTTTCTGTGTTTCATATTCTGGCTTTGATATTGTAGGTTAGAATTTCCACGTTCGATACTTACATTAAGTTGCTATATGTCGAATTTTGTGGGTTGATGAACAAATAGGAAGTTCACATAATCAAAAATCATGAATGGTTACCCTACACCCTCTAACCCCTTCTAGTAGCTGTAGAAGACGCCGAAGTCTCCTACATCTCACCGCTACTAATTAATATCAATTGGAATAAATAACACCTAGCCGATGAAACCCGTATCTCCGGTAGCTTAGTAGGTTAAAGTCCCTATGGCCACAGTAGGAGTCCCGGGTTCGAGTCCCGGCTGGAGTGCATTTTTTTCAATTGATATCCTTTACCTGATATGCCACTAAACATCATTTATTATTTATAATTATTAAGAACAAGTACGGGCTATCTCAAAGGAAACTGATTAAAAATTATATACAGTATACGAAAATCATGGGAAAGTCAAAAGGACCTTAATAATTCCATCATGTGGCATCTCAGAATTAGGAAGTAAAATACAGGGTATCTCAAAATTCACATTTTTAAGGATAGGACAAAAATCGAAGCTAAAACTACGTTAATCGAAAGCTAAAGGGACCTTAATCATTGCGTCGCAGATTTTTCTCGTACAGGGCTGGACAACAAAAATATACAAGGTGACCAAAAATAATTCTGGCTTAGAAAAAAGTTGCAATTTTTTAATTGCGATTTCCCGTTCAGGGTATTTTATATATATGCCAACCAGCATTAGGAAGCCAAAAGTTGTATAAAACCCGGAAATGCCAGGCCCGAACCGGCAGTAGGAAGCCCGATTCCGGGCTTAGTAAAGATAAGCGTGTATAAAATTTATGGTACATTGGGGCCAGTCCAAGGAAGCAGTAGCTCGATTTTTCGCTGGGCTTGGTAATGCCTATATATATCACCATTATATACAGATTTAGTTCGTACCAAGCCCATGTAGGGGGCGCTGACAAATATACAGATATACAATGTAGAGACAAGTCTACCATTTGGAAGCCCGGCATGTTTTGCAGTACTCGGAAGCCCGAAAATCTGACAACGCTCTGTGTATACAAACGTTACGCATTTTAGGCGGCCCTGCAGATTAAGATTTCCAATAACGCTGCCATTTCAATTTCTACCGTGACGAGTCTTAAATTCAACTTCTTTTCTTTCTTTTCCAAACAATATTCTAAATTCTCTGGTTAAGAATTGTCATTAGTAATCTCCCCGGTGTGCCCATTTTTTGCTAAAAATTTTTACGAGTGGGCGAATATTCGTTTATTGTGTAATTACTATACTAAAATTAAATAACTCTGGCGCCTGGCGTAAATAAGGGCACGTGTTCGGCGATTAGTCAAGCGAAGCGGTTTTATTTTGGATTTAAAATTATAACAAATGATATACAGGGTGTTTCATCTTAAGTGCCGTAAAATTTGTATTCTCCATCTAGTGGAGCGAAATCGGGCTAAAAAGTTGCTCCGTTCTCGAAAAAAATTTTTGAGGGTAGAACTAGATCTGACCCCATAGGTTTTGTTAAGTAGATCACTCTGCATACGAAATGGCGATTTATGACATTTTTTTGTGGTCGAGACCTTTTTTATTTCGAAAAAACTGTCGAAATTGGCAATTTACAGAAATTGTGTTTTTTTTTACGTTTCCACCGTCATATCTTTGAGAGTAATGGAGCTATCGACTCGATTTTTTTTTAAATTGAAGCAACATATGAGCGCTTACAACGAATGCCATAGTTGTTGTCCAATATTGTTTATTAACCACTTTAAATAGCAACAAAATTGCAAGGTTATAAAAAGTGTAATGAAATTTTCACTAAGCGAGAATAGTTATTTATGTACCAAGGCACTGAAGTTCTTTTTATGACTCATGTGGAATTTAGTTGCCGAGGCCTCAGGCCGAGGCAAATAAACCACATGAGTCATAAAAAGAACTTCAGTGCCAAGGTACATATTATATATTTTTTGAAATCGGAAAAAAATGTTTTATTAGGCAAGAAAATAATAATAAGGGATCACCCGTCCATGAACCGACTACGCGCAGCGTTGCTTGACTTTGACGATCGCTCTACCTAGGTCAAGTAAGATGGCATTTTCATACAGAAAAACCAAACTGCTGCTTCTTGTGCAGCCTACACGACAAATCTATTGATATTCAAATTTACTAAAATATATGTATACGGAAGGATTGCGCTTCTATAGGAAACAATTTCGCAATGTGTATGAAAAGTTAAATGGGCCTTAATCGGCCGGGTTTTGAATATTTGGTCACTTTTGACGGGCGATTTCTCCGCGTCTGACATTTGATGTTTACATCTCGCCAAGGCCTACTTATTGAAAAAATCGTACAGTAATGTAGCCCATTATTGTACGATTTCTGTGCTTTTAATGACGATTTGGGACACTTTAATGCCGCTTTCAAGAAAACTTTTTTATTTGTGGAAATTTTTATATACATGCTGCGAGGAAATGTGCCCAAAACATGAAAGAAGTTTTTGGTAAAAAAAATTTACCTATAGCGCCTATAGTTTTTGAACTGAATTTTTTTGCGGCGCGCGCTACTCATGTAGCACGCAAAATTAATCCCTTGCGCAAGTGAAACTATCACAAGTATAAATATCTTAGAGTACTTCCTAATAGTTTGCCAATGTAAACCCTCTCAGGAAGAACTCTCTGCCATTGTAAACGATCTCTAAAAGAGTAGGTAGGTACATACGTCTCTGGGAGCGTTTACATAAACTATTTTCAAGTACTCTCAGATATACGACCTTGTGATAGTTTTATCTCTCCATGTAGAATATTCTATAACAGATCGCTGGTAAAATAAATTAATAATTTTAGACCAAATAATGTGGGTTCAAGCAGACCACTAAATAAAATAAGAAATAAAATACCTAACCAAATGGTTGATTTTTGGCAATTTTTGAGCAGTAATTACAGTTGCCGCAGATGAACAAACAACCACCTGCTTGTTTTATTTATCATACAGATAACAGATACAGTTGCAATTTTTCGTATTACAGTTTTTGTCGAAACAAAAACGCTTAAACTTTGGCGTACAATGTGTGGTATGGATTCTTGAGATGAAAATATATGAGAAGCCAGTTGTTGCTTACTGAAGTCCATCCATAAGATCCAGGATCTTATTCAAGTTGTGACTTCGCAACATTACTTGAATACCATATTTTTAACTGCTACAGGCACCTGCAACTGCCAATAATTAAACAATCCAATATATAATTTCAAACTAGCAATACCTCAAAAAATGTTGATGAAAAGCACAGTCAGTAGAGGGCCACATTTTTATTTTTACAGCTCTTTGTTTTTGCATGATTTTAAAAAGTCACGAAACTTGTGCACCTTTCTACTACCATGCACGCTATCTATAAAATAAATAAACGTTTCATTTCCATAAACAAAATTGTACAAAAATTAGGGCAGACAGTTCAAAAACTATAGGCGCTATAGGTAATTTTTTTTTACCAAAAACTTCTTTCATGTTTTGGGCACATTTCCCTCGCAGCATGTATATAAAAATTTCCACAAATAAAAAAGTTTCTCGCTTAGTGAAAATTTATTACACTTTTTATAACCTTGCAATTTTGTTGCTATTTAAAGTGGTTAATAAACACTATTGGACAACAACTATGGCATTCGTTGTAAGCACTCATATGTTAGCTTCAATTTTAAAAAAATCGAGTCGATAGCTCCACTACTCTCAAAGATATGATGGTGGAAACGGAAAAAAAACACAATTTTCGTAAATTGCCAATTTCGACAGTTTTTTCGAAATAAAAAAGGTCTCGACCACAAAAAAGTCATAAATCGCCATTTCGTATGCAGAGTGATGTACTTAACAAAACCTATGGGGTCCGATCTAGTTCTACCTCGAAAAAAAATTTTGACGACTTTTTAGCCCGATTTCGCTCCACTAATCCGATTTTAGCCGCGTTTGTTTCTAAAAATAGGCCGCAAAAAACTCTACGTTGGTGCAAAATTTCAGGTCTTAATGTCAATTTTCAAGGCCTACTACAATTTTTTATTCTAGTGAAACGTGACGAAAACCATTTAGCGATTTTTTTATTTAAAATCTGACACCACAGCGTTAATCAGAACAACCTAAAACCCCCGTATACCAGATTTGAACAAAAAATATGCAGGGTGTCAAAATTGAGCAAAATAGGAATTTTAAAGGCACCTGGAGAGTCAAGTGTGCCATGGAATCCCGTCAAAACAGATGAATGATCAACAGGACTACTCAAAGTGTTGGTGTGCAAAGATTGAATACAAAAATGTACAGGGTCTTTCTCTGGGCGATGTCAAAATGCTGAATTTTTATTAAACTTTATATTGGTCCGGAGTGCTCTGGAATCATTGAATAATTATTAATAAATACAAAAGCAATTTATTTCTTTACATCATCCAACCAACAAAGAAAAACAATTCAAATTGTTGGACCTCTATCAATAAAGTCACTGTCTAAGATGATACACATTTTCTGTGCGTTTCTTGTTGTGTCACACCAGCCACCTTAACTTATATGGACTTAGTGACTGGGAGGCTTCTGTATTTTTTAGACTTAGTTCGTTTGTAATGTCTGGGGTGGTTTTGATATACTCGATTTTTGACCTGTATAAAGTTTAAAAAATTCAGCATTTCGAGTTGCTACAGAGAAGAACACCTTGTATATTTTTCATTGGATCTTTGCACTTCGACGTGTTCATCATCCAACTGTTTCGAAGTAATTCCATGACACGCTTGACTCGTCAGATGAGTTTAAAATTCCTATTTTGCTCAATTTTCACATCCTGCAGAATGGAACTCCCTATATATTTATTGTTCAAATTTGTTATACGGGGGTTTTAGGTTGTTCTGATTAACGCTGTGGTGTCAGATTTTAAATAAAAAAATCGCTAAATGGTTTTCGTCACTTTTCACTAGAATAAAAAATTGTAGTAGGCCTTGAAAATTGACATTAAGACCTGAAATTTTGCACCAACGTAGAGTTTTTTGTGGCCTATTTTTAGAAAAAAACGCGGCTAAAATCGGTTGGAGAATAAAAAATTTTCCGGCACTTAAGATGTAGGTACAGCGTTACCCAAAAAGTTGGAAACAAAAATAAAATTATTGTTTTTAATTTCTCAAAAAAAAAATTCTATATAAAAGTTGGTGCAAAATATATTATAATTAAAAAATATTATACAGGGTGGACGGACAGTACAAAAGAGTCGATAAAAATAAAAAAATTCAAATTTTACCCTTAATTTGCAAAGTAACAATAGCCGGTGTAACCTCTCCCTAGGAGATGGAGGGGAATAACGTTAGATTAGGAAGGGGAATACCGCGACGTTGCCGCATGTCAGAGTGGAATAAATCTGCTTGCAGAATTAGGTACCTAGGTACCTTTGAAAATTACTGCTGGTAGGTATCCACGTTTTTTTTATGATGTCGGTTGCTGTGACGAACTGTTTATTGCTTTCTTCACAGGCGCACACAATAATTTAACAAACACGTCAGTTTTTATCACTTTACTGTTATTTTAAGTCCCTAGGCAGCAGAAATGTATCCGAGCGCCGCTCGGAGAAGTCATTGCTAGAAAACTCATTCCTGATTTCACACTCATAATTTTTTGACAAGTCTTTTGTGGAGTAGGTATCTACCTACCTACCTATTTTACAACTGATTTTCAGGCCGCAATTTTTTTATACTAATAATTAGCCATCTCTTGGGACACCTTGGGATAATAAATTTCTGATCGGCAATCAACTGAATAAAGTATAATAATAAAGTATATGGTGCGCCACTTTTAAACCCCCTCAGGGTTGTTGTCCTGTCTATTGTCTACTTTTAATAGTATATTACACACCGAGGTGTCTCGAGATAAAGTAAACTTTCCACCCGGGCGGGAGGGCGGTAAGTAAAAGTCAAAAAATTGACACTTTCAAACTTCTAAAAAGTCAGAAATGTCGACATTACATACATGGTTGTAAATAAAAAATTATTCGGTTCCGAAAATAGTTGGGGAAGACTGTCAAATTGGCGTGCTTATCATTTCCGCATTTTTTAACCCTTTGCCGTTTCGGAACTCTCTCAAGTTAATTCCTTACCATTCCTCTTACTTTTCGTAAAAACTTGGTGGCGAAATGTCGCGTAATGTCCCCAAAAACCGAAAAACAGCGACTCCTCCTGGTGAATTTAAGCTTCTGCGTGCCCTTGACTACTGCCCGACATTCCTTCGCCGAGATTCGCCAGGCGCGGGCATATGACGTTGGCGTCGGGCGCTGGCGTCCGACGCCAACTTCACACAAAAACGACGCCGCGCCGAATCGCGCAATAATTACAATTACGAATGAATTCACTGGCACTGATTCACTCGATTTTGCTCCATTTCCACGCCGCGCGGCCCGGCCGACCTACTAAATTACAGCTGGGCGAGGAGCGCAAGCGCGGGGCGCCACTTGACATCGACACTACAGGTGATCCCCACTACTCACAACTTGTGCGCGATATTAGCCAATCGCGGCTCGCGGCCCCTACATCTCTCGGGGCGGCGCTACTATGTTGCCAAGTGTGCTGAGAATTTACCTGATTTAGTAATTTAATTCCCTATAAATTTAATTGTGTAGTGGATTTTTACATGGATTTACCCGTTTTTGTGCATAATAATTATACGAGATAGTAGATTAACTTATAACGAATGAAACCCCGTATAAATCCGCGAAAATAAAAAATCGGATTTAAGGGACTTTAAGTCAGTTTGGGGACATGTCGGCATAAACGGCAACACCGAATAGTGGTATGGGGGAAGCTTGTGCGCACGCACGCCGTCTCCGTCACCGTACCGCCGCGCCGTAGCCGACGCGCTAGTCGTAGATCGTCCGTCCGATTATGGGATTTAACAGCTGATTGATATCGATCCGCGTCCGCCTGTAATTTTTGGGAGCGCCAGCTTCAACAAGCAATTTATTATTATACAGAATGCCTTACGTGTGGCTATTCTGTGGTTGTGGTATAACAATTCTGTTTCCAAAACGTGGACGCGTATGCAAACGTCCCGTCTTGCTAACCGATATGCTTTGCTTTGTTTTATGAACTGTCGTCGGAAGTGAACCTGCTTCTGTACATTTTTCCAGATCCGTTCGCCATTTTTTGGACCAGCAGTGATGTCCAAACCTGTTGCAATTGCCGCTACGAATTTTCAGTGAAATAACAAGTGATTTTTTCATATTTCCGTTAAGAAATGCAGTATTAAACGTTCGCGGCCTTCGTATGAAAACAGTGCTAGATAGGTTCCTATTAGGTACCCCAATTACGCGCGAGGATAAAAGAAGCAGCTTCAAGGGTTCGCGAAAATTCGGGTTTTATTAGACGCATACGGTATGGATCTAATTGTACAATCCACCTAGTCGAGTCCCCGTTGGAATAAATCAGCTGAGGGAAACCGAGACGTCCCTAATATTTGGAATCGCGCCGCTTTAAGTGTGCAGTGAAAAAAAAAAACAAGTGTTTTGTTCGTATTTCCGTAAAAAGAGACTACGCAGTGTTATACCTTCGCGACCATCGTATAAAAACAGTGCCACTAGTTAGGTACGTACTTAGTGCTTTATGTGATTTTGTGAAGATTTTTGGATAGTATCTAAACACAAGAAAATAGTAAAAATAATCGATGCATCTCAAAGGTAGGCTTTTTCATGCTATTCGTCGAGCTATTCGCTAAAAGAACCTTTAAGGAGTTGTCCAAAAATTATTTATTTATTTATTTAATCGCCACCGAGATCTCCACATACACCAAATGATACATGGTTGCGTCAATATTCTTCAAATATTGCGAAAAAGCCTCGGAAAAAGCGATTCGACTGGCAACCAGTTACCTAGTGCTTCTTGTGATTTTCGAGAGGATTTTTGGATAACATAAGAAAGGAGTACGACACCCGCAAGGAAAGATTAAAGATTAAAGATTTGTTCAAAAATTAGTTGAAAGACTATTCCTGAAATACTGTGAAAGAGCTATACGTCTGACAACGCTGCACGGCGGAATTGGGGGGGATCCGCCGGAACCGGCCTCAGTTCCAGCTGGTCCCGGCAAGGTCAAGGACCCATGGCCGTAGCGTCGGAAAAAGGGGTTTTAATAGCGTTTTAAAAAAAATTATTTCTGACGTTAATATGCACTTTAGAAAAATTTTAATTGCATAGGCGTAACAAGTGCATTTTTCCCGACCTGCCCTTAAAATTTCTGTACTTATCAAAGTTACACCCTGTATAACTAAGAATTTACATCCAGCCTTACCTGTCGTATTTCACAATTTTTAAAAATTAAAAAACTAAAATAAAAATATTTTATTATGTAAAAAACCAATGTAACTAATATTCTTGTCTCTTTCTGACTATTTTATTTTTAGGCCATGTGACGTTTTTTAAAATATTTTAGCCCTATGTTTTAAGTTTTAAAATGTATTCTGAAGATGGCATATTATATGCCGAAACGTACGTAAATAAAAAATAAACACAACAGAATTTTATTGTTTTGGTTTATTTTGGTCGAATACCCAGGAAAACTACATAAGAAAGTAAAATTATGTCACAAATTAGTTTCAAACCAAGCAGCGCTGATCTCCAGAAGCTCAAATTTCAACTAGATTTTTTTTGTATTTACACTTTATGTGAACTCAATCCGTGGACACTGTAGGTTAGATTATAGCCGAATTCGAGCGGATGACCAGGTTGAACCAGGTTATAAAATTTAAATTTTGAGTTAACTTTACAAATTTATTTGTTTGATCAAGGGCCAGATTGCGAACACACCAGATTTTTCTATTATCATCAAAAATTATTTTACTGTTCAATTTCTTATAATCTAACCTAACTTTTTATAACCTGGTAAATCGGTCATCTAGTAATATTATTATTATTTTTTTTTTCATTTTATTAGGGGGGGAGCCATGGCCTCCATGCCCCCCCCTAAGACCGCGCCTGCATCGTGGCATCTTTAATTTGCGAAATAATCATTTTTGGGACTTTGATAATCCTCATGTAACGATGGAACGACATTTTCAACATCAATGTTTGAATGTTTGGTGCGGGGTCATTGGGGATCACTAATTAGGGCCATTTGAGTTGCCGCCGAAATTAAATAGTGATAGTGATAGTTACCTCCATTTTTTGGAAAATGACTTAGTTGATTAGCTATGGAAGACTTACTACTAAATTTGAGACAAAACATGTGGTTTATGCAAGATGGTGCCCGAGTACGAACTTATTTAAACGGCACATTTCCCGCATGCTGGATTGGTCACGGTAGTCCATTTTAGCCTCCACGTAGTCCAGACTTTAACTTTAACAGACTTCAGTATCTGGGGCACAATGAAAGCACTTGTTTACAAAGACCGTATAAATACAAGCGACCAACTTTGGCAAAATATTACTTCAGTGGTAGGCTTTTTTGAGCCAATGTTATTATTTAATACGAGGCAATCTTTTTATAGAACGTATGGATAAATTTGTGGAAGTGAACTGTGGACATATTGAACCGTGGCATTGTATCCTTTTGTTTTATTATCATAATTATTATTAGTTTGTTCAGTCTATTCTCCAATAATATTGTTATCACAATATCACTATGTATTAGTTTTTTAAATAAAATTTGTTGATTCCATAATTTCTACTTGTTTTGATATTTCAATGACAACATTTTAAATTAACTTTTTTTTTGCTTCACCGACTTGACAAGCCGGTGTTACACTTACCAATTTTATGCCAATAAATTGTCCAAATAAAGATGACAACCGAAAAAACATTATGTCAAATGCTCTCTGGAAAACAATTTGCCATAAAGACTTTTCAGGTAATACTGTCAATATCTGCATACTTCTGAATACTTGCTAAACGTCTGAAATCAGCGCAACCTAAGTCAATATTTTTCGTAATTAACAAAATTAAAATTGTGCAGTTGATTGTTTAAATGTGATTACCTCGAAAACGGTTAAGTTTTTCGACTTGCAACAAGTATTACTTTTTTGTTCGGAATTAAACGTTCTTTCATAAAATCTATACGTAATTTCCATATCTCAACGGACAAAAAAGTTATAAGCTAATGTATGCAGGGGCAAACTCCAAACCGACATAATATTTGGATTTATCGACCCAAAAAACACAAGTGTTATAATTTTCGGCTCAATCGATCGCATCGTTACAGATATTTTAAGAAAAAGAGAAATCCATTTTTCAACTTTAACACCCTGTAACTTTTTTATTATCAACATTTGTACTGAGGTATGTTGGATCAAAACATATTTTTTTGAAGCCAAGAATCTACTTTTTCAGTTTGGACCCTTACTTATGACTCACCATGTATATCACAGACACTTGTATCTCGGTTGGATGATTCCATGAATTGTTTAAATGACCAATTTTTGGAATACCATATTAGGCATTATTTTAAGAATAAAATGGATGGTGCCATCGAATTCAGTGTTGACAAAGTGGGGCCGTAGTTTAAAAAAAATTGGATTTTCCGAAGTACCCTGTATCACAGACCTATATAGCTAAGCTATATAGGTCTGTGCCTGTAAAAACCACGGGACACAGTTTCGTAGCCAGTCTAGCTCCTACAGGTTGTTCATAAAAAATCAAATTTGACAAAATAATCATCATTTAAAAAAATACATAAAATAAAAAATTCGGGATTCCAATGCATTCTGCCGGTCCCTCTTGGAAAAAACACTTAATTTTAACATGTCCTTACAATTGGAGGCATCATACTCCATGCTTAATAATAATAATAATAAGCCCAGCAACACGAACATCTACAACATGGGAGCCAAACGAGAACTAGGGTTCCACCCACCGAAGGTGCTGCGCGGGAACTTCAGCCAGCATTCACTCAGGCGGGATTACAACGACGACGCATGAAATGTGGGTCCATGAATGAATCGATAATGCGTATTTTTTACAGGGTGACAAACTTAGGACAAGAGATGATCGGCTACCGACAACAACTGCATGCCGAGTTCTGCAGGGAGTTTCCACACATGCAAGTGTCTGAACAAAGAGTGTCAGATCAGTATCGAACTATTCTAAGAAATAATCGAATTCCAGAAACGCGACTTAACGCTATAAAACGGGAAGTTGAGCTAGAGATCCATGGCGAACACATAGACATAGACAACAACAACGGGGAAATTCAAGTGCCTGGACCACAACAAGAAGCCGGAACGGCAGAGCGAACAACTGAGAATCGGGAAATTCAAGTGCCTGGACCACAACAAGAAGCCGAGACGGCGGGACGAACAACTGAGAATCGGGAATCAGTTAACGGAGAACACTTTGAAAGCCTGGGCACACAGCTGAGAAGGGCGGTATTGCGATACGAAGGCACAGACCCACTGAGCAGACCACCGCTACCAAGATTGAATTCTTCCAGGAAGCTTGCAATCATGCTCGATATTATGAACACCAGAATTTTACCCAACTATGTTTCAGTAACACCAACATTAGAACATATGCACATGTTAATCTACTGTGCCGCAACGGCCATCATCACTGCAATGGGAGCCAAGATCCGGACGGCTCGAAGAGTTAAATCGTGCAAGACCAGAACCACGAATGGCTCAATGGGAGATGCGACTGAATCGGAAGATCGAGAGTCTCCGTAAAGACATAGGACAAGTAACGGAATATATCAGAGGAGTTCGAACTAGAAAGATCCAGAGGGCGGTGCAGGCAATAATGAGCCGCACCCAAAATGCATTCTCAGCGTGACCCGGCGAACATCACTGCTCAACAATGTCTTGATACATTAAAACAAAAACTTTCTGTTTTCGCAGGGCGTCTGAGGAGATACAAGGCTAGTAACAACAGGAAACGAGACAACAAACTTTTTGAACGATCAGAAAAAGTTTTCTACTGTACTTTGAATTCTAGCGCCGATGCCACAAATACGAGTTACCCTAGCAGAGAACAGGTCGACGGTTTCTGGAGAAATCAGCTTGCCACACCAGGTCCATGCAATGTCAGTGCAAGCTGGATCAGTGAAGAACGCGAGATGGGCCGGAACTATAGCCAGATGCAACACGAGCAATTCACAACCGATGAGGTCTCCAATGTCATCAAGAATTCCCACAACTGGAAGGCACCAGGTCCAGATCATCCCCAAAATTATTGGATTAAGAAGTTGTGGTGCACGCATGAACAAATAACTACCTTAATTATTGAAGTCTTGCTCGATCCTCTGAAAATGCCATTGTTTCTTACACAGGGTGCCACCTACTTGTTACCAAATGACCAGCGGAATACGGATAACCCTGCCAAGTACCGCCCAATAACCTGCTTGCCTACGCTGTACAAGATAATCACTTCTTGCCTTACGCAGCGAATATATGCTCACTGCGAGCGGAACAACATCATGGCAATGCAGCAGAAGGGCTGCGCGAAGGGCGCAATGGGATGCAAAGAGCAACTCATCATAGACTCTGTCATCTGCAACCAGGCTCATTCCAAGCAACGAAACCTCTACATGGCTTATGTGGACTACAAAAAAGCATTTGATTCCGTACCTCACGACTGGCTCCGAAGAGGGATTTTCCAAGGAGATTCACTCAGTCCACTGTGGTTCTGCATGGCGATGAACCCTCTATCACATCGGTTGAACTCTACAAAATACGGCTTCGCTGTCAAAAGCAACAACGCAGAAGCGATCAAGTTGAATCACCTATTATATATGGATGATTTAAAACTGATGGCCGCAACCAAAAACCAACTAACGCAAATGCTTAAAATTGTAGAGGAGTTCTCCAGGGACATCGGAATGCAGTTTGGACTGGACAAGTGCCGCACCCTTAACATCGTCCGGGGAAAGTTCGAACAATGAGCATGGGAGATACATACAAGTATCTCGGGATGAAACAAGCTCAAAGGATAGACCATCGAACAATGAAGATCGATTTAAGGAATGAATTCATCAAGAGAGTAAGACAAGTAGTGCGAACTGATCTTAACAGCAGGAATTTGTTTAAGGCCCTGAACACGTATGCGTGCTCTGTACTCAGCTATTCATTTGGAATAGTGAATTGGACCAACATGGACATCAACAACCTGCAGCGAAAAGTTAGGACACTACTGACAAAAGCTCATAAACATCATCCCCGTAGCGCCGTAGAAAGAACTACTCTGCCACATCAACTAGGAGGATTGGCAGACCTCAGCAAGCAATTGGACCAACAAATAATAAATCTGTGTAATTATTTCCAGAGACAGGCCAACAGCTCCACACTACATAAAGCTATATGCGGAGCAGATGTCTCAACACCGCTACGTCTGACGGAACACGAGCATCAAAATCACCACCGAACCGACAACGATACACTACAGAGGTGGTTGGAGAAGCCGCTGCACGGGAGGCATCCTAATGAGGTCAACCAGGAACATGTCGACAAGTTAGCGTCGAACTACTGGCTGACCTCGGGAAGAATGTTCCTCGAGACGGAAGGCTTCTTACTGGCCATACAAGATCAGGTTATACCAACTCGCAACTACCTAAAATTCATTGTAGGAGATGCATCGGTAGTGGATGACAGATGCAGATACGGGTGCCCAACTTCAGAAACAATCCAGCACAACAGGAGGATGTCAGATGTTCGCATCAACGGAATATAAGGAACGACACGATTCGGTTGCCAAGATCTTGCACCAGGAACTGGCGGAAAAACTGCTGCTTGTGCAGGCAGAGAGGGTCCCATATTACTGCTACACACCGGAGCCTGTTCTTGAGAACAGCAACTACAAGATGTACTGGGATCGTACACTTCTGACAGATCAACGAGTTGCCCATAACAGACCGGACCTTATAATAGTTGATAAAATTTCTAGGAAGACAACTCTGATTGATGTGGCCATCCCGAACAACAACAACCTGCGTGTGAAGCAAGTCGAGAAGATAGCAAAGTACAGAGACTTAGAAGAACGAATTAGAAGGCAATGGGAAATGGAAAACATCAAGACGATTCCAATTATCTTGTCAACAACTGGTGTTATACCAAAAAGTTTTCTGAGAAACATAAAACAGCTGGGTCTAACTGTTAGTCTTTACAGGTCCATGCAGAAAGCGGTACTACTTGCGACAGCCAGAACCGTCAGGAAATTCATGGGGAATGCAGGAACGTCCGACAACATCAATGTCACCTAAGGCCCGATAACATGGCAAGGGTGTCGTCCGAGCCAGATCCTTATGGTATCCGGGATACCCGGGATCTGAGTGAATGTTCCCCGTAGAGGGAGTGTGAATGCCTTTTGGCTAAGTCGATATAATAATAATAATAATTTATTTTCAAAATTGTAATGATGATGACAGTGTGACACTACAATCAGAACTAAGTGAAGTGACGTCAGTAACATAAGTTTTGTAACTATTTTTGGAATCCTTATTATTGACATAATCTCATGTAATTGTTATCCACCTGTTGGATTCAAAAAATCCTGTAAAGAATAGGGTTCTGTTTCAATTAAAAATTTTTTGATTTCTTTTTTATATTTGTTTAGAGTACTTATTTGTTTGATTTCATTAGGAAGTTTGTTAAAGAGCCTTAGGCAGATGTAACATGGGCTTTTTTTGGTTAACGTTAGGCGATGTATTGGATAGTTTAGGTCTCTTGTTCTTGTTCCATAATTATGGTTTGTTGCGGTTGGGTTAAATAGATCTTTATGTTTAAATAAGAATATTAAACATTCATAAATGTATAGCCCAAGTATTGTTAGAATTCCCTGCTCTCTAAAGATACCTCTGCATGACGTGTCATATTTTAATTTCAGTATTGTTCTTAAGGTTCTTTTCTGAATTACAAATAATTGTTGTACTCTACTATTGGATCCCCAGAAGATTATACCATATCTTATTAGTGATTCAAAACTAGCATGATATATTACGTTAAGAGACAGTGCATTCATTTTTCTGGATACTATTCTGATTCCAGAACAGACAGAACTTAATTTTCTGCTTAATACTTCGATATGAGGAGTCCAGTGAAGGAATTCATCAAGTTGTACTCCTAAAAATTTAGTGTTATTCGACGTGTTAATTTTTTTATTATTGAGACATAAAGAAACTGGATAATCTACTTTATTTTGCTTTGTTGTGAATAACAGACTGCTTGTCTTTTCATCTCCTATTATTAATTTATTAGATTCAAACCAACTTTTAGCTCTTTCAAACAGAGCCTCACTTTGAGAGATTGCTAGATTCAAGTCCTTGTTTCCTATTAGTAGGTTACTGTCATCAGCATAGCATGTTATACTACAATTTTCTGCTATAGTGAAAAAATCATTGATGAAGATCACAAATAAGACCGGTCCCAACACACTACCTTGGGCTATGCCCACCGGGTTTTCCTTAAGTTTGGAGTAATAAGTATGACTATCACTTGTAACCGAAACCCGTTCTCGATTTAAGCAGTCATAGGCTTTTGTCAAATCTATGAACAAACCAACAGCAAATTCGCCCTTCTCTAAATATCTAAGTATGCTGCTTATGAATTGAAAAATAATATAATTATTAATTAATTAATAATAAATTATGCTTCATTCATCACGTTGTAACGAATCATTCAAATCAGGTGTGCCATGAATGCCATGAAAAAAAACTACATATTTGACGGTGACCTAGGGGCCTAAAGTAAAGTACCGATTTTTTCTTTGGGTAGTTTTTCAATAAATGATTCTTTCGTCAAATTTGATGTATGAGCTAGACTGGCTATACTAAGTACGTACAATAATACCTTAGACAAAACTTAATCGATTTGCTAAAAAAGATTACCAAACTGTGCTATACAGGGTATGTACTTCGGAAAATCCAATTTATTTAAACTAGAGCCCCAATTTGTCAACGCCCTGTAACTATAGCTTAGAGTATTGATATTGAATTCGATGGCACCATCGATTTTATTCTTAAAATAGGTAATGTCTAATATGGTATTCCAAAAATTGGTCATTTAAAAAATTCATAGCTAGCTAAAAAATATATATAATGCCAAATTTTACTCGGCCCTCCATAGACTTCTAGAGTGTTCACAAGCAAACGCGGACACACCGTACATATGTCATATGTTTGCTCCAGCCGTTTTTACAATACAGGACGTTCAAACTTCATGCTTTTCACGTCTTCACTTCCTGTATCTCGAAAACGAAACATTTGCGGATAAATTGATTATGAGAAAAAATGATGAAAATAATTCCCCTAAAACGCTAACGGCCACTTTGTAGTGATCCACACAAAAAAGTTAAGGTTGATATTTCCAGTCCAGGGCAAAATAGGAACCTTGACTCGGAGTGAGTTCAAAATGATTATGAACGCTTTAGGGGTATTATTTTCTTCATCGTAGATAATAAAACGAAATAGGTAAAAGAATCCCTTTTGTAGAAATCTAATAAGGACCATTTTTAGTAAGTTTAAAATTTTCTGTGCGACCAATGGTTTCTTAGAAAAACGAGAAAAACCACCGCTATGCGTGTTAGGGGTAGTTTTTGAGGTTGAAGAACTCTTTTTATTTTAAAAACTCTCCATTTCATGCGCACAATCTCCAAATGGCAAGACTTTATAATTTTTGTTTCTATTCGGCTATTCTAGGTCTAATATAAATAGACTAATCATTTAAATCATGAACAAACAGTAATGTTAATACATTTTAATTACGTATACAAGTACAAATAATAACATGCTTAAAACGGCCAACGATATTATTTAAATGAAACGTGTATAATGTACACAGCAACTAGATTTTACAAAGCCCGAGTCTATGATGAGAGGTGGCAACACCGCCGGGTTTTATAAAATCCATTAGCCGTATTAAGTTATACAAACGGGCCTGGCAAATACCGCAATGTTATAGGGGATTAGTAAAATCTGAAGAATATATATTTTTTTGTATGTGGAAATAAGTTAGCCCTCTAAGGTTGCGCACGATAACAATGTTATAACAAATTCATTGCTATAGAATATACATGCCTAAGTCCATCAGAAAGCCCGGGCATCTGAGAGCCTGCGATATATGTCGGGCTTGGCAATGGCAGGTAGGCACGTATATATATGGCAATGGCAGGTAGGCACGTATATATATACCTATATATATATATATATATATATATATACATATATATATATATATATATATATATATATATATATATATACGTGCCTACCTGCCATTGCCAAGCCCGACATATATCGCAGGCTCTCAGATGCCCGGGCTTTCTGATGGACTTAGGCATGTATATTCTATAGCAATGAATTTGTTATAACATTGTTATCGTGCGCAACCTTAGAGGGCTAACTTATTTCCACATACATATAGATTTGTTTGACCGCTTATACAGACCCATTTCGCCATACTCTACCTACAATGTCAAGCCATTTTCGACGTTCTCAGACCCGGCTGCGGGTCTGAGAACGTGTTCACCTATATTTAGGTGAAGGGGGTAGTGGGGGTGCAGGGGGTGAATTTTCAGCCGGGTCTGTAAAGGCGGTTGTATATGTCATTATATACGGATTTAGTTCATTGCTGCGTTCTTCAGAGGGCGCAGCGGAGACCCGGATACGTTCTACAGTTCTCTCAGACCCTACATTTGGCAACAGTGTTTTCAACGAATGTATCGCCTAGAATAATCTGAGTGTCTTTTATGTTGTATCGGTTGTATGTAGTTCTTTAGGTCCACGGGAAGAGGTTCCAAAAGGGAAAACTTTT
Organism: Pseudeuparius sepicola; assembly: GCA_963920635.1. Classification (NCBI taxonomy): domain Eukaryota; kingdom Metazoa; phylum Arthropoda; class Insecta; order Coleoptera; family Anthribidae; genus Pseudeuparius; species Pseudeuparius sepicola. Next base: position 31,044,540 of record OY987305.1, read on the forward strand.
TTAGTTTGCATTTTATCGCAAAAGTCACTCTCGATAAAAAATTTTACTTGTTCTGAGCCTGAAAAATAGCATTACAAAATGTTGTTAATAGAAGTTGTTTCTAATACTAAGAAGATTTAGAATATGAATAAATTCAGTTATTTTTTAGCTCCTAATACCTAAGTTGTTCCTAATATCGAAATTGTCTATTGTCAAATATGAACAAAACCAATATTCAGATAACTTCGGGATATCGCTCATAGTGTTTTGCCTCAAAATGTGAGAGAGATGGGCCTTTTATACCATTTGGATCAGTTGATTGATAGATCGTATTTAAGCTCTTTTAGCATTAGAAACAACTTTTACTGAATAGTAAAATGATTTTGTCTTAATACATTTCACAGATTTTTTTTATTGAGTAACTGAACGTACAGTTCGATAATGACTCCCAATTAATAAATAATTTGGTAGAAAAAAATTTTTAAAAATGAAAAAATAATAAATAAATAAAAATTATAATCCAACTAAAACGTTTTACGGTCTAGACCTAGGTCAGGATTATCTTATTACAAGCTTGTATTTAACTTGCTCTGTTAGTGTGTATGTGGTCAAATATTGCAACTGAATTTTAAACCGCTTCCACCAAACCGATTGAGCTGAAATTTTGCACACGCACGTTTGGTTCTGATGACAATGCAATTTAGTATACTCAGTATTGTAATTTATTCAAAATGTCCTCCGCTCCAAGATGGCGGATTACAAATTTCTTCACCATTATTATCAAATGCAAGGGTTTGAGAATAGAAACCGACAAGGTCAACGACGTCATACTAAATCCAAGATGGCGGCCCCCCAAAATAGCGGATTACTTATTTCTTCACAGGCTCCTTGAGATGGGTGTCACATGAAAGGGTTTCACGAGTAGAAAATGATAAGGTGGGTGACGTCATACTAAATCCAATGTGGCGGATGCCCAAGATGATGGACTAAATTTCTTTACCACCCTCGTGACATGGGAACCAGATATCGACTAAAAGGCACAAAATAAAATAAAAAATAAAAAACAAACAAGCTTTTATTTAAGCCATGTAGTAAAACGAATAATATAGGTTTAGGTTTTCGTTAAGGTAATTCAATGCTAAATTGCGACATGCGCTTTTTGAAATCTAAAAGCTTGTCGGGCGAATTGTATAGAAAATACATACTTTGGCAAGTACTTACTTGTCAACCAATCACCGTCCAATAAAATTAATTGGTGCCTACTTTTATGAAAATTTCACGTGACAAGCAATTACGTTAACGTACGTACATGGCTTAGTAGATAGGCTATGAGAGTACGAGGCCACTTTTCCCATGTTAATCCTTATGCGCCTATAAATGGATAAAAACGTGAAGCAGGAGGAAAAAACTCCCCAGCAAATACTAAGGATTTTCTGTAATTTTCCCAAACTTGAGAAAACCTAATTATTGTGCCGAGGTGACAATTACACATATGTGGCTAGGGTCGACAGAACTGGGATAGCATTCGACCACAATTTTCCGCAACCAGAGTTTTGAATTTTCTATTTCTCCATTTTTTATCGTACTTCAGGCAAATCACTTTTTCCACTCGGGGCGCATTTTCAAAATTTCTCTAATTTTCGGGAAAAACCGCATGCTTCCGCTTTTAATCACCTGGGTTTCAAGATTGAAAACTAATGGAATAATGGTACCTATTCAGATCTGATTGCGGTTGACGTGATTTTGGAATTTTCGTAGGACCTCAGAAGTTAAGAATCCGAATTATTGTGCCGAGGTGCCACTTGCACATGTGGCTAGGGTCGACAGAACTGGGATAGCATTCGACCACAATTTCCCGGTTTTGAATTGGACAGTTGGAAAAAAGCACCAGAAATATTTTCAATAGGATAGGAATAGACATTATACTGGGGGTCGGGGGATCATTTCTAACCAAATTTCCAGGGGACTTTTTTCAGATTTTCATACTCGGTAACCTATTGCTATTGATTGCAATCGGGTAGTCAAGATTCTTGCTCGTAGGTAGAAGTCGATTATACTGGGGACCATTTGTGGCAAAAATTTCCAGGCGACTTTTTTCAGATTTTCATTCTCGGTAACCTACTAGGAATATGTGAGACAAGACATACACAAGTGTTACTAAGATTTGATTGGTGAAAATAAAGGAATTTTCCGAATATGCTTTGATCAGTTTATGCGAGAAATTTTAACTTATGTACAGGTATGGATTTTTCGTGACTGTAGCTGGAAGCAATGGAATACTGAGAAATCAACGTTCGGATTATCGATCGGGTACCAAACGAGTTCTGAACTGAGGTTTGGATATACCTATTTTCAGGTTTTAGGGCTAGAGATTTTCTAGTGACGATTTTAGTGGGGGATACTCGGGGTTAGGATATTCTTTTATACTAAGATTTGAATATTGAAAATGGCATCAAATTGCATTCATAATATCATTTTACGTTTTATTTTTGTTGAAATTCTACACTTTTAATCACCTAGGTTTCAAGATAAAACTATGTGTAGAATAATAGTTTGAGAATTTAGATGCTAAGAAAAGTGATACTAAGATTATGAACAGTAAAATTCACGTTTTTTTCCGAAAATAATTTTATGAAATAGGTACTAGTACTCTGTGATCTGAGAATTCTAACCTATTGATATAACTGTACTCAAATTATTTTAAGAAGTCCTTACTGGGACTGTCAATTGGTAATTTCGATATCCTAAGTTGGCATCAATGCAGCAAAAAATGCAACCGGGTCATAAGTTCAGGTCAGTAACGAGCCCATTTGCACTAATAACACGAAAAGTAACACAAACAAGAACAACACAGATGACGGTAAAACTCAGGAAACATAAAAAACCGTCTACAGTTGCTAATTTGGTAATGGAGGAATCACAGGTTTTAAATAAATTATGTAAAAAACCACTATTTTATAAAAGATATGTTGATGATTGCATCCTTTGTGTCGACAAAAATGAAATTAAAAAAATTCATACAGCCTTCAATAACTTCCACCCACGTATACAATTCACCGTTGAAGAAGAAACTAATAAATGTTTAAACTTCTTAGACATCACTATACAATATAATAACAATGGTAACATTTTCACAAACTGGTACAATAAAAATATTTGGTCAGAAAGATACTTAAATTTCCAATCTAATGTTCCTCATATATATAAAAAGAGTGTGGTTAACTGTCTTACTGATCGTGCCATAACCTTGTCACATGAACAATATAGACCAAAAAATTTAAATAAAATAAAACAAGTACTCTCAAAAAATAGTTACCCCAAATCGTTTTTCAATCCTATAATTAAAAAACGTATTCATAAAATTTATAATAACAACAAAAGTTCCACTGATAATAATAACAACAAAAAATATTTCTCTATGCCATACGTAGAAGGTGTATCTGAGCCAATTGCAAAAATTTTCAAAGAATTTAATGTTTCTGTAGCACATAAAACACAAAATAATTCTAATATGTTTTTTACGAATTTAAAACCGAAAATTAACACTAACAACCAAACAAATCTTATCTATAAAATTAATTGCTTGGATTGTCATTCTTCCTATATCGGCCAAACAAAACAATACCTCCATAAAAGAATTTATAAACACCAATATGATATAAGAACTAAAAATTTGAATTCAACCGCCCTTTGTAAACACGCATTAGATAATTTCCATAACTTTGACTTTAACAATCCCAGGGTTGTTTGTAAGGAAGATGACCAAATGAAAAGAAATATTTTTGAAATGATACACATTAAAAAGCAACAGAATTGTGTTAATTTTAGAACAGATACAGAAGGTCTCTCACACATATATAATAACCTTATTACTTAGAATTAGTCAAAAAATAATCTTGTTTCTCCTTTTCTCATGTTTTATATAAAAAGTAAAAGACAAGGAATTGTTTGTTATCTCACCAATACCAATGTTTAATTTTATATCGCCACCATGTACATACTTCTGAATATTTTTACTGTATGAAAACCTGTAGCTTATCTGTCTATATTTTTTTGTGTTTTTTATATCGATTTAAACGCGCGACGCACCAAAACACAACAACACCAGAGTTCCTTCATCCACCAAGTTTCCCTTGATTAACCTCTCAATTTATGTTAATGAGTTATGTACACTATGGTCTTGAAGTAATTTTTTAAAAATTTGACTAGACAGCTGTTTTTTTCGACCACAATCTACTTAAGATTGTTGCGCTCAAAAAACGTAATTAAGATGTTTTATCCATATTTTAATTTGTTTGTCTTAAATTTTTTATAAACTGAAAATATTATGTTAACTTTTTATATAAGAAAAATAAGAACAAAAAAAAATTTTTTTAGACTGTCAAAATTTATTGTACCTGAAGATGGCATGATTTTTCGCCGAAACGTACGTTGTACACGAAAAAAAAAATAAATAAATACAAATTGGTAGAACCCCAGGATTTTTATTAAATGAACTTTTCACATCATAAATCAATGAGTGACGTCATTAACTGGTTGAGACACATATACCAATGTTATACCCATGGTTAACAAAAAATTCCTAGGGATTTTGCGGAGAATGTCATCTGACAAAATCGGGACTTCTTACAGTAATCGGGGTATACTTGGAACAAGGATTTTCGAAATTCGAAATGGCGGATCCAATTTGACGGACGTCAAATTGAAAATTTAGCCAAGTTTTCTGATACCTGTATTAGGGTTCCTGCTAATAAAGGAACCCTACCTGGTATAAGGCTTTTGAAATCGCTGATTACGTATTTGGAACTAGATTATCATAATGACGACGCATTCCATACAAGTTTGATTGTTTTGATTTTATGATTTTTCATAACCAGTTACGAAAATATGGGCTTTTTGGCACTTCGGCTTTAAACGATTATTTGTTTGACCACTTATACAGGCCCAACTCATCATTATTCTACCTACAATGTCAAGCCTTTTTGAACGTTATTAGACCCGGGAATGTGTTTATATTTATAAAATGTAAGCAAGATAAATAATTTGTTTAGTTTTTAGTTACAAATATTTGAAATTTATTGAAATTATAATTTTCGTAGGAACTTTAACATTTATGTGTTGTCCTAAAGAAAATAAGGACAAAGCGCTCCAACTGTACCTACCTCAGACTAATGAATAAAGGGGACGAATTTGTTTACAAATTTAAGTGAATTGTTGACAGGCATAGTTGTTTATCTATCCCCATGTTTACAAATATTGGTCCTTTACTGACCTGCCCCAAACATGTTGTCACATTTAAGAGTAACAATAACTAGGAATATCATAAATAAAACCGGCAATTTCTTTAGTAGATGCATTGAACGTAAAATTGCCCCCACTTATGAAATTCAGGCGAAACAGTAAAGTAAAACAACCTTTTCGTGTTCAAGAAAGATTATGTAGGTGTTTTATTATTGACAAAATGGTTATAGTAGAGAACACCCATTACTCTTCGCATTAATCGGCAACGTTGCGGCAGTTTGACAGGGACCAAAGTTAGCGCTTGCTCAAATTGTTTCTTTTCCATTTTGTTAGTTTTGGTTTGTGCTTCGGTATTTGCTTAGTTTTACCAGAGAACAAACGCTAAATTCGAGTTTTTCGTGCGGTTCCAAGTTTAAAATATTAAAAAAATAGTAAAAAGGTGCATAAAGTGCAAGTGCCTTTCCTCTAAAGTGAAAAAAGAGAATATTTCGTTTCATGGGTAGTATTTGTAAATACATTTATCTCTTTCATAAAGTGAGAGGGTTCAGCTTACTGTTTACATATGTATAAAGACGCTATAATGCGGTGTCCCCTTTATTCATTAGTGTGAGGTACCTACCTTTAAAAGGGACACGAACAAATGGAATTAAGTGAAAATTCAATTATTTAAACCTTATTTGATTTTTAATTTTATCTTTTTTTATTCTTAAAACCGAATAATGTTTTACAAAAAAAAACATACTTATGTCTTTTTGAAATCTTGATGTGGTCGGTTGAATCCATTCACTGGGTTTACATTTATATGGATTTAAATTTATAAATTGTTTTATGGCTAAAATAATATCGATGGGAAAAAATCAATACATAATAAATATCATTTCAAAAACGAAAGAGCAGGGCCATCAATATCAATTTCTTAATACAACATCATACTAGATCAAGCTTCAAAATTAGATATTTGCACCATATTGCAACAATCTAAACTTTATAATTTCAGTTAGAAATAAAACTCCTCAGTGGAAATAACAAAATATAAAAAATAATTTTATTTTCATTTGTTATGGTTAGAATATTATAGCAATCTATAAAAATAAGAAAATAATTGTCCATTTACCTTTTTCTGTTTTGGATTTTCATTGCCGAACGTAATAATTAAAATTGGATATTTTTTAACCACTTTAGATAAAAACTGTCCCTTAACAAAATTATGTTTGCTTTATAAAAAATGTTAAGTTTTTTCCTTAAATGGAAATAAATCCTTATTTGTTAGCTAATTGTTTACTACGAAAATAGTTCAAGTAAATTAGTTTTTTAGGAGAAATAATTTTAGTTTTAAAAATTTTGGTGCAGAGTCCTAATAGACATCCAAATACAGATCAAAAGAGTCCCCACCTCTCACGGGTGTGCTTAATTGCCTTTTGCTTCAGAAAAAACCCTCTTATGTGACCTGATGTCCGTTTTTGATTTTTCCCAAAAAACTTTTGCTCTGACGAGGAAAACGAATAGAACCTAAAATATTTGTTATGAAATTATACATCATTTAGGTCCTCTACATTTTTTCGTATATCCAGCCCTTATTTCACAAATATGGTGTGAAAAATTAGGATACGTTGCTAAAGTTAGGCAAAAACGAGTAAAGTGACAAATATCTTGAAATACATCGACCATAGAAAAATATTACATGCAAAGCAGATTTTTCTTACACAAACCAGGCTATAAGGACAACAAATATGACTACAGAAAATTTTATTATTACTACTATGTCTTTCATATGTACTCGAGCCCGCACCACCGCTGAAGTAGAGCTCCCGGCGCGTTTTTTATGCGGTTTCCCCTTGAGGCCTCATCTACTAAAAACTAAGTACTGTTTATTCAATAATTGTATTATCTTCTGCTAATTTTTCCTAAAGATAGGTCACAAAAAACTCTACTTTGGCGCGAAATTCAGGTCCTAATCTCAATTTTCAAGGCCTACTACGAATTTTTTTCCTAGTAAAAAAATGACGAAAATCATTTAGCGATTTTTTATTTAAAATCTAACAACACAGCGTTAATCAGGATGCCCCAAAACCCCCACATACCAAATTTGAACAAAAAATATATAGGAAGTTCCATGCTACAAGGTTCTAAAGATGAGCTAAATAGGAATTTTAAAGGCATCTGGCGAGTCAACTGTGTTGTGGAATCCCCTCAAAACAGTTGAATGATCAACAGGACTACTCAAAGTATTGGTGTGCAAAGATTGAATACAAAAAATATACAGGGTATTTTTCTATAGGCCATCTCAAAATGCTGACATTTTATGAAACTTTATACTGGTCAACATCTTCTGTGCGTTTCCTTCCAGCCACCTTAACTCATATGGATTTACTGACTGGCAGGCTTCTGTATTTTGATAGACTTACTTCGTTTATGGTGGCTGGGGCACTTTTGATATACTCGATTTGAAGTTCCAAAAAATTCAGTATTTTGAGATGGTACAGAGAAAGACACTCTGTATATTTTTGTATTGGATCTTTGCACACCAACAATTTGAGTGGTCCTGTTGACTATTCAACTGTTTTGAAAAGATTACATGGCACACTTGACTTGCCAGATGCCTTTAAAAATCCTATTTTGCTCAACTTTAACAACCCGCAGAATGGAACTCCTTGTATATTTTTTGTTGAAATTTGGTATGCGGAGGTTTTAGGGTATTCCAATTAACGCTGTGGTGTCCGATTTTAAATAAAAAATTCGCTAAATATTTTTCGTCATTTTTTTTAGAAAAAAAAATCGTAGTAGGCATTGAAAATTGAGATTAAGAACTGAAATTTTGCACGAAAGTAGAGTTTTTTGTGACCTATCTTCAGAAAAAAACGGCTAAAATCGGATGAAAAATAAAAAAATTACAGAGGTGTCTCAATTCCAAAGGGGCCACATTGTATGTATTTTTATCTATGTACAGGGTGCCCTATTTAGATGGAATAATGAATATAACTTCTTAAAGCACCTTGTATAAAGAATGTTTCAGACAAGAGTTTTTCAGTTGATCTATCTGCATATTTTGGTGACCTTGAATTTTTTGGAGCCAGTCATTTCGTTGCTATGGAAACCAACTTTGTTTTTTTAAATGGCACCATACACTTCTCTGTTCAAATTTACAATCAGCTCCTTTTTGTGCATACGAACATGTAAAATTTCATTGGGGTTGCATAAGAAAATTTTTGAGAAGTAGAATTTCTGCAAGTATGCCAAAATTTAAATTCGAGAGCGTTGCCTAAAAAGTAGGCCATGCCTAATGAAAATTTTGACACTTACGTATGTCATTATGACAACCGCATTATTGGTCCATTTATTATCAATGGTAATTTGACTGGCGAAATGTATTTGTATCTTTTGCAAAATGAGGTGATTCCTGCCCTTGGTATGCCAATCCAGGATATCTGGTTCCAGCAAGATGAAGCACCTCCCCATTACCACCGTGATGTGCGCCGCTATTTAAACTAAGTCTTTCCACAATCTTGGATTGGCAGAATAATAGAACAGCGCATAAGAAAGGAATAGCGTTGATTCCTCCAGAATGGATTAGGAAAATGGAGAACATTTCGAGCATTTGATTAATTGATTTTTAGGTACCATTGATTTATTGTGCCTATTTATTTATTAATAAACAAATTTTGCAAGCTTAACATGATTTACTTGTCGTCGGTAAGTTATCATTACATGCAAAAATGTCAAAATTTTCATTTTCAAAGACTTAGTTTAAATAGCTGCGCACATCACGGTATCACGGTGCTAATGGGGAGGTGCTTCATCTTGCTAGAACCAGATATCCTGGATTGGCATACCAAGGACAGGAATCACCTCATTTTGCAAGCTAGCTACCAAAAAATTCAAGATCATCAAAATACGCAGATAGATCAACTGAAAAACTCTTGTCTGAAACATTTTCTTATACAACGCGTATTTAAAAAGTTATGTCCATTATTCCATCTAAATCGGGCACCCTGTATTTGTATCTATGTATTTTCATTATTCCATTTTTGACTCGAAATTATTTTATTTTACTCGTTTTTGCCCAACTTTAGCTACATAATTTTTCAAACCATAGTATTTGTGAGAATAGGGCTGTATATAAGAAAAAAATGTTTAGGATGTATAAACGTATAATTTCGTAACAACTGTTTTAGGTTCCTATTCGTTTTCCTCGTCAGAGTAACAGTTTTTGAGAAAACGGGCTCCAGGTCACATAAGTGGGTGGTTTTTTAAGCAAATGGGGATGAAACTCCCTTCTGAGTGGTGGGAGCTCTTTTAATCTGTATTTGTATGTCTATTAAATTTACCTCGATTAAAAATATCTGAATGCTAAAACTGTAAGAACTAAAAATGCACCAGTATGAGATAAATATTATATCGTATAAGCAAATGGTACATTCGAAAGCCTTCTCAGTCCCGTTGAGCTGGCAACATTGCTGGTATTCACAATGCTGTAAGATGTAGCAAAAATTATACAAACGGGCTCCACTTTGAGGTTCTATATGTCGGGGTGACAACGACTGTTAACCATCATAAAAAATTTTTTTCGTATATTCCTACCCTTCTAAAGTTGCTCGAAAAGTTATAGTTTGGTAATGTATTTTTTTGCAAAATATACACCTGATATACCTTTGGATCCAGTGGGTCTGAGGTTGCCTGTAGAACGTATCGGGTCTGACTTTGTCTGTTGAATCAATATATATATATATATATATATATATATATATATATATATATATATATATATATATATATACTTATCCAGGGCATCCTGTGACATCCGGTAAAAAGTGCGGCTCTGTGACATCCACACGAAGGAAACAAGTTAGCCCCCCAAAACAAAAATATGACTTTGAAAGTTTCAGGAGAGGATTCAATTAAGCTATTAACAATCAAACCATACACGAAATGGAAAAATTAAATTTCCTATCTCTGTGAAGTCCGTCGTATATCTTATATACATTCTTAAGTAACGGTGCTTGCATCATCCGCCAAAACATTACGGATTTCGTGACATCCGTGCAGCGTTGCCACTTCACCGACTGTTGCACTACAATAACGGCGATAAATAAGCAGGTGGAAGGGGCGGGGGCCGCTGCACTTGATTTTTTAGTGGCTTAGATAAAGCTGTGAAGAATCGTCGTTGTGTGTCACGAACTGTGCAGGACTAATGCGACATTGTGACAAAAAATGCCAAACATACCCTAAATTCGACTATATTCGGTTAAGAATTTCGAGTATTTCCGCCGCTCAAAAATAATTCGAAAGACACAACGACGATTGAGGCATCCGATAACATTATTTTAAGACTACTTTCAAGTCGATACGTTTGTTCGTTTGGCTATGATTTGAAAACTACGAACTACGAACCCATACCCATTGCCCGGCAATAAAATGTTCCGTGAATTGGCCATCCGAGCAGGAATTAGACGCACGCGCACGGAGATAGGAGAGCGGGCGGGCGTTCGCTGGAACTCGTGGTTCCCCTACTTCCCCTTACCTCGGCCTACCTCACCGGGCTCGGGAACCAGGGCAGGGGAACTTTCAATCGATATCAGATGTTTCATTTTATTATTGGCCTCCGTTATTTGTTTCGTTTGTTTTGAATGTTAGCAAATATTTTCGAGTACCCGAAGGTGAAGAAAATATTTTCTACCGCGACATTATGTATATCCTCCAGGAATAATAAATAAATAGTTTTTATTCACAAAGTACTTTTTGCTTTTGTGTAAAATGGTTTAATCCCTAGGGCATAAAATCGCCTGGCCGTGCAAAAAGAGTAAATTTAAATTCTAGACCATATTGTGTGGTTGATGTTTACTTTAAAAATGTGATAGGTAAAAATGATATTTTTGTCAAATAAATGGGTCATGTGAAGCATTTTTTGAAACCGAATAATATCCTATGTAATACGATTATTGTGTCAAATCGCTGCATGATAAAAGCTATTTATATAGGCACAGATAACGGTTACGTTATCTGTGATATAGGTAAGTACTTTCCAGAGAGAACGATAATAATTCTGTCAGTTTTAGAAACTTCTTCGTTAGAAGATTGTTCGAAAGTCATTGGAGTTGAAAATCGGGCAAAATAAAAATAGTACATTTTATTGTTACAGTCAGTCGGGAAATTCGATAATTCAGATTTGTCAGAAGGTTCTGAAATTGAACGGCAAGGTAAGAATACCTAATGCTCGGTGATGATGTCATAACAGTCACAGTGAAACCAATAGGAGTACCTAATTTGTGAGCTTGTGTTGTGTGCTTTTATTCCCGTAATAGGGTTCTCAGAATTTGAGACAGGGCTACTAGGATACTAACACATATTTTGCACACTTATTATTCGGATTTAGGTATAAGTAGTAGAGCATGTGCATAGGGTTTGAGAAAAAAACTTTCTGGGAAAAATAGGGGTTTGAATGGAACATTTATTTACAAGGGATTAGAAATTAATAGCTCCTATTATCTCACAACTATTACATTTATTTAAAAACGGAGTCCGGTTTCGTAACTCTGTAAATTTACCTACATCCTCAGGGCTGGTAGTAGGTAGGTATACAGGGTGGCCTACCACGAACTGCATCGATCTATATATGGAAAACTAAAAGTAGAAAAATTCTAAAAATTTGGCACCTCACCAATGCGGATGGGCGCTGCTCAACTAAAATATTTTGGTGAATCTGGCACTTCCGGTTATACCCGAAGTCGATATCAACTTTCTTATCTCAAATGGAACACCCTGTATATTATTGCATTTTTGGATTCTAGGCATCATTTTGGAACAAAAACATGCAACATGTTCTATGTCTAAATCCAACCGTTTTTGAGATATTTGCATTTTTCCGAAAAAAAATAGAGGTGCAGACCTAAAGTCAATTAGCAATTTATACGAGGAAACCGCGAAATTTCAAAACGAATTTTTGGCATCTTGTAATAGAAGCCCAGACCTAGTGATCTCTGCTGAGAAATAAATCCGTTCTTATACAGGGTGTTCACAAAATATGAATAAAAATTACATTCAAAATGTGCTTAAATCTCGAAATTTTCAAATGGAAACCTCCATTTTTTTTAATGCGATCTTATTCACCACTAAAAATGATGACAACTTTGTGTAAGGTTTCCTATACCTAAATGCAGTAATTTTCGATTAATTTACGAAAAACCCACTTTTTGCCCATAAAATGCGGGGTTTGCTTAACGCTTGGAAAATCATATTAGCCGTGGACGTTGAAAAGACAATCGCGGCTGAGGAAATGTCACTTGGTTTATAAATTATTGTCAACAATAATGCCGGCGCGCTTAAATTACACAAACGAAGATTATTTAAATTTAGAGAATACATAGTTAGATTGAATCAAGTACTTTTTACTCGACTGAACTAAATCTCCTATTACAAACACGTTAGTAAAAAAAGCTATGACCTTGACTGAGCAATTTACCAAAACGAATGATCGAAAATTTCTCAGTTAAGGTTTTGAATTAGCCCTACACTCGATATTATCATTCGTAGTCATAATGAACACTGTGAAAGTGAATGGCAATAGAAGAGCTATTAACAAACTGTGGGTTGCTAGAACCTGTATTCACTAAAATTAAATGTTATATCGATCTCATCTGCATCATTTTTGTTTTGTCAATTATAAGTTGCTACACTAGCAGCTTGATTTGCATTTTACACAACATTTGCTTATTATTCAGGCAATAATACTTATAATTGATATTAGTACCTACAATTATTAAAAATCCAGCAAAAATACAATGACAGTAGTTGTAATTTCAGTATAATGAACAGTTAAAAAATGTACCCCTATTCAATTCAACATGAGGCCTCAAATGAAACGTTATGTTGTTCTGACAAAAGAATGTGCTTAGAAAAGAAGTAGGTATTATAGAATCAATTCTAGAACATGACATTGATTGAAATTAAATATTACATTTAAATTATTCATTCGAATTCATATCAATTGTAATTGAATTGATTATTGTTAGTTACAAAAAAGCTTCTGCTTGAGTTTGAGGAATAATATATCATATTAGTAGGGGAGCCCAAGAGGGGATTTTGGGATTTACTCAAGCGCGGCAGAGTAACATATGGGGGGATACCTTGCACCCTGTTGAGTACCTCCACCATATCTAAGCCCTCCTATACAGGGCCGCGCGTGTAGGGCAGCCGATCAGAATAGTAAAAAAAATCGATAGGTGGATATACTCGAGCGCGTCAGATTAAGATATGATGGGTTAATTACATGCTGAAAAGTGTGCATTTCAATAATCTGACGATTTGAGCGTGACGTGAGGGGGTGGGAGGGTCACAAACTTGCAAAAAAAACGTTACCTCGACTTTCTCGAGCGCGGTCGAATATTTTTTTATTTTGAAGGAAATAATTCAAGGATGACGGGAAAAAGATAATCTGCCGATTTCCACAAGCCGAAGTAACAAAAGTCGTCGATAAAGTTTAGCGCGTGCAGCTATAGCAGAGCTTACCCTTAAGCTGTGGCTATAGTATAGCTGCAGTGAAGCATGTATTCCCCACTACGCGCCTCTCTTTCCCTTTCACTCTTTCTCTCGCACCATCCCCACACGCCAGTCATCACGCCATCACAGCTGATCACAGCACTCGTGGTATTATGTTATGTACAGGGTTATTCAAACTCGATGTCCCTGGCCTATTGTGGGCAAACGAAAAGAGAAAAAATATATCTGCTTCCGGGGTCTTAAATGGGACCAAACGAAGACTAAATTAAGATAAAATTGACAATATTGGACAAACGACGCTCTGCGTCGCGGCGCCCTTCGAATTTTTTTTGTAACGAACGTACATTTTTTATTTGATATTTGGATAGATCTGCTTTTTATCTATAAGTTTTATTTTAGACGTTTTGTCAAATTTTGTTTAGTTTAAGAAATATAGGTAATAAAATATTTGAAAAGTCCACGTTCAACACCCTATAATATAGAAAATAAATTATTAAGAGCATATGTTTATAGGCAAAAATTTTGATTGATAAGGAAAAGTATAAAGTATAAGTTATAAGTATCACTTTTTTGCAACTCGAATGCAAATCTATGAAGGCCTGGAAGGGACACTCGCCTTTTTTAATTATTTTATTTTAAAATTTCGACTTAGTAACTCGAAATTTTAAAATTTCGACTTATAATTATATAAATATAATTTTACGGTAAAATTTCGACTTATAAGTCGAAATTTTAAAATTGCGAATTATTGTTAAGTCGATCTGGGGACACCCTGTATAATATATGTATACAGGGTGAGTTTTTTTGATGTTATGATCAGTATGGGGATCTCGGAAACTAGCGGAGATAGAAGGAAGGTGAAATGAGGGAATAATTGCAGTTTTACCAATTTAACGCGTCTTGTGGATTTTTGAAAAATGTCATGGCTTACTTGATATTTGAAAAAAAAAACGAAATTTTGGCGATTTATTCTAATCCATCTAGATTCGTTGTTTCTGATTTTAGATAAAAAGTGTAAATATCAAAGTTGGAGGGAATTGTATCCCCAATGCGGTTGTCATGTCCTACTTTCGACTTTCGTGCCATTTTCGACATATGACACAAACTTCTATTTTTTTTTAATGGAAACCATAGTGGCATGGCCTCAAAAAATCGGGCATTTTTAGATCTTTCCAACGATTTACTACCCCTTCTTCAATCAACGGTTATACATAATAATAACGAAAATATGGTTTCCATTTAAAAAAAAACAGTAGTTTGTGTCATATCTCGAAAATGACAGTTGTCACGAAAGTAGGACATGATAAGGGCATTGCACAATTCCCTCCAACTTTGCTATTTACACTTTTTTATCTAAGATAAGAAACAACGGAGCCTAATGAATTAGAATAAATCGCCAAAATTTCGTTTTTTTTTCAAATATCTAGTAGGTAAGCCATGACATTTTTCAAAAATCCACAAGACGCGTTAAATTGGGGCCACAAAGCTGCAATTATTCCCCATTTAACCGTCCTTCTATCTCCGCTAGTTTCCGAGATTCCCTTACTGATCATCAAAAAAACTCACCCTGTATACATATATTATACAGGGTGTCCCCAGATCGACTTAACAATAGGTCGCAATTTTAAAATTTCGAGTTACTAAGTCGAAATTTTAAAATAAAATAATTAAAAAGGCGAGTGTCCCTTCCAGGCCATCGTACAAATCTAAATCGGGTTTCCCTTTACTTTCATTCTAATTTCTTTAAAATTGGACCGATTGCCGATTAGGCGCGATTAATTAACTGAACGTTAATATACGTAAGGTACCTATTATACCTAGGCACCTAGGTACTTTACATACCTTACCGAAACAAAAGTGAAGTTAATAACTGACTGTTAGTTACTAATTGTTACACACTCACATAAATATGGATTAATTTTTTCTGAATTTTCGCGCCTTAAATTTAACCTATATGTAAATTAAATAACAGACGCGGACGGCCTCGTTCGGTCGCTGTATCCGGCCCCGCCCGCCGCTGTAACCTACGTTTATATCTTCGCGCAGCTCGGGCGCGTTAGCTCTCGTCGCAGACGTATGGCTTGGCTAGATTCGATCGCTCGGGCCGCTACGGGCTTGTAATTGGCATCGAATGGGACGGCTGGATAACCGCCGGGCACCGCGTAGTTTGGGAAATTCAATCGTGCCTTCCCATAATAACTACCAAATTCAAATTTTGAACTTTGGTACCTATACGTTTCAGTCGTGAGTCTATGAAGTTTATTGGTAAATTTAATACTATTGTTGAGCGTTGAGCACGATAAAAATTATTCTTTTTCCTTTTCCGTTGTCCGGTTGGGTGGGCACTGCCCACCCTGCCCATTGCCACGAACCGCCATTGCACATGAGCCATAAAAAGAACTTCAGTGCCGAGGTACATATTATATATTTTTTTAAATCGAAAAAAAAAATGTTTTATTACGCAAGAAAATAATCATACGGGATCACCCGTCCATGAACCAACTGCGCGCGGCGTTGCTTGACTTTGACGGTCGCTCTACCTAGGTCAAGTATGACAAGACACGGCACCTTCGAACAGAAAAACCAAACTTCTGCTTGTTGTGCAGCCTCTATAACAAATCTATTGATATTCAAATTTACTAAAATATGTATACTGAAGGATTGCGCTTCTATAGGAAATAATTTCGCAATGTGTACGAAAAGTTAAATGGGCCTTTATCGACCGGGTTTTGAATATTTGGTCACTTTTGACGGGCGATTTCTCCGCGTCTGACGTTTGATGTTTACATCTCGCCAAGGCCTACTTATTGAAAAAATCGTACAATAATGGGCTACATTATTGTACGATTTCTGTGCTTTTAATGACGATTTTGAGATACTTTACTGCCGATTTCAAGAAAAATTTATTAAATCTTGTGGTGAAGTGATTTTGCTAATAATCGTATCTATTGGATAAAATTTAAAAAAACATATAAATACATTATTTTTCGTTTGAAGTGCTTGTAAAAATTCATTGCTTATTCTATTTTCCATCATTTCTGCGCTCAAAGTACTACTTACTATCTTATTATTGAAGATATGCAATATCGCAATCTGAGTAAAAACATGTGTTTTCATAATCAGAGAGCACATAAAAAAATTGTACAGATTCTGCCCAGGCACAAAATGCTTTCTCTTAAATTTTATGCTTGCTGTGGGTACTAAACATTTCCAACACATTTCAATCTGTTACTTGATAGGGCAGGTTTTTTGCAGCCAGCTCTCACTTTATATTAAGTTGTTACAAATTCGATGCATTAGCATGCCTATCTCGGTAACTAGGTATAATATATTCAGGGTTGGTTCAATGGAGGCAAAGTTTCGCATTTTAACATAGAATTCAAAAGTTATAGCATAGAAATATACAGGGTGTAACTAAACTGATGGTCAAAAATGAAACCACGTATTCTTGGAGTCAAAATAAGGGCACTTCTTCATATATTTTTTTCTCCTACGGGCCATAGTTTTTTTTATACAGAGCGTAGAAGTTTGGAGAAAAATACACATATTTCTTAGTATTTCTAGAAGTATACGAGATATTTTCTTCAAACTTGGCGTGTCACATGAGCAGATGAGCCGTCAAACTTAAATATGACATGAAGCTTCTGAGGCTCCCAGTTGCGGAGATACAGGGTGTTAGTAAAATTAATTAGTTCAGAAAAATAGGAATACCCTGTATAATCGCATTTTTTAAATTTGTTTTGAATGGTAAATTCAATGGTTAACAAAAAGTATCTCTTAGTATTTTTTCATATTCTCAGCCGTTTTTTAATTATTTTCAATGAACGGCAATGCTGCAATAAAAAAAGTCATTTTAAGAATAAATCTAACAATCTGTGGATGTCAATTAAACTTGGCATTATTTGAACCATTTGGCTGCCAACTTTGCACTTAAGTATTAATATTTTGAAAAATTATATTTTCCTTTGAAGAATTGACTGATATGCACTTTTGCTATGGACTTGCCAATGGCAATAATAAACATGCGGAAACGCATAGTTGCGTGTATTGAAGGAGACGGCGGTCATTTCGGACATTTAATAATTCAATTTTCTAATAGCAATACGTTTCTTTTATTATTGTTTTTGCCTTTGTATTTTGTTAAATAAAGTTTAATTAACATTGCTATATTTATTCTTAAAGTGACTATTGTTCATTGCAGCGTTGCCGTTCTTCGAAAATAATTAAGAAACGGCTGCGAATATGAAAAAATACTAAGATACTTTTTGTTAACCATTCTATTCACCACTCAAAACAAATTTAAAAAATGCGATTATACAGGGTATTCATATTTTTCTGAACTAATTAATTTTACTAACACCCTGTATCTCCGCAACTGGGAGCCTCAGAAGCTTCATGTCAACCTTAAGTTTGAAATATCTCGTATACTTCTAGAAATACTAAGAAATATATGTATTTTTCTCCAAACTTCTACGCTCAGTATAAAAAAAACTATGGCCCGTAGGAGAAAAAAATATATGAAGAAGTGCCCTTAGTTTGACTCCAAGAATACGTGGTTTCATTTTTGACCATCAGTTTAGTTACACCCTGTATAATAATGGCTAGCCTCGAGCAGTACAAAGCCTTATGCATTTATTGTTAAAAAAATTTGAGTTTATTACGGAGCAAAAAATGTAATATTTTCAGAAGTTTTAGACAATTTCATTTGTTAGAATGTTAGAATTAAAAACTTGTTTTTAATTACCGACACGGAAAGTGAAAAATGTTAGAAAGAAGTTTTGGATCATTAAATAAGTAAAATGTGGATCATGGACTGCCCTATTATTTATTTGGAAAAAAATTGGTGGGTTGAATATTGCATGCTGTATCAACATTGTTTAATTCCAATATTTACAGAATTTTTTCTAGTTATTTCTATATTGCTCGATAAATACCTATTGCCAATATATTTCTAGATATTTTCACTTTTTGATTTATTTGATTTAAAATCCGCCTAAAATATGTTCAGGCAACCATGACAATTGATAATCCATTGTCAAAAAGTGACAATACTTGAAAATAAATAAAAACATGGGACATGCCATTTGGAAAAATGAGTTTTAACTGCTTGAAGTTTTTCATTTTATGATTTTTGTTGTAACCACCCTGTAAAATGTTGGTAGATTTGGGCAGCAGATATAAGAAATAACTATGTGTGTAGTCTGTTTCTGTGAGACAAAAATTTAATTCTGTGGCTATAATTAAAAAAACACGTTAAATGGTATTTGAAAATAGCAATTTTTATATAAAGTAAAATAAATATCTCGATGATACAGGTTTTTAAAAGATGTGTCCGTTAAATCTCGCATTAAACTCCCAGAAAAATTCCCTAAAATATTTCCATTTACCATTTTCTTCAAAGTCAAAAAACAAAATGTTGACAGAGTTTTATATGGTTACCCCTGTTCATACTTATCAGGCCATTTTTTTAAAGAACCTTGAACAGAAATATTTTTCAATTGGGTTACATGTTTTTCAGTTTCTGATTCAAAATACTGCCCAAGAATACATAATTGGGACCCCCTGTATAAAATTTTATTTATGAAGAGGTGCTTCTTGCGCCAAAAATACTTAAAAATTATTGATAAAAGGCATTTTCAATATATGGTTTCCTTGGTTTTACTTATTTCCCAAAGTCCTCTAGTTATAGCTTAATTCGAACTTAGAAAATATTACTTATTTTATACATAGAGATTACAACCTGAAATAGGCTCCAATGGTTTCTTAGGAGATAAATTTCTTAAAGGTATTTTCTATTAAAAGAATTACACGTTAGGTATGTTGTTTTCCCAATTTTTCAAAAAATTTGAGCTTCAGTTTTCGTAAAACTTTTTCCTCTAATGATTTTTCATTAATATATTCTGGTAGATTTATTGTTGTCATTTTTCTTAAAAAAACTAGCGGCCCTTCTCGGCTTCCCACGGGGAAACAATTGTAAATTTTTTACATCTTGGGTTACATTATTGGACTTTTCCTAGGGATGCCTAATTTAACTCGATTTACAATATAGCCTATGTTACTCAGTGATAATGTAGCATTCTATTAGTGAAAGAATTTTTAAAATCGGACCAGTAGGTTTTGAGTTTATTCATTACAAACAAAAATACAAAAATACAAATATTTTCTCTTTACAATATTAGTATAAAACAATTTTTGTGCGTTCTATTCGATTGGGCAATACAAATTTTGTATTAGGTACTTCGAAAAAGGCCGTTGCTGATGCAACACAACAGAGCAAAAGCACTACCAAACAGACGACTTCTCGATTTAGTTATAAAAAAATGTTAGAAATATTTACTAGAAAGAACACAACAAAGCAAAAGCACTACCAAACAGGCGACTTCTCGATTTCATTATAAAAAATGTTCGAAATATCTACTAGAAACTTTTATCATATATCATAACCAGTGGCGAAACCAGAATTTAAAGTTGAGGGAGGCTAATTATTTTAAAAAATCGTTCGGTAATATTTACGGCAAAACTATTGTTTTAAAATAAATTTTATTTAGAAATAAATACTACGCGGCAGATCTTTGGGGGGCTAAAGCCTCCAAAGCCCCCCGCTGGCCCACTGATCATAACGCACAAAAATCACCAGTCGCCTTTATGACTGCACTTCCCGAGTTTATTGCCTAAGCCGCGTGCCGTTCTTTAGAACATCAGAATACGATGCGACCGCTATTCTTGCGGTGTTGTCAAATTTCGGATGCCACTTAATCTAACGTGTAAGAACTAATATACACCAGAAACGTTCTGGATGCCACGAGTCGATGGAGTAAAATTATCCAGAGTATATTTAATATACAAAACCGCGCAACTCGCGCGCCACCTGGTATATATACACCGGAACTAAAAATATACAAAATTTTTACAACAACGCATTTTTGACATCCGGCCAGAATTCGTAGGGTACGATTCTACAAACATTATAACACGATTAGCATTGGAAAACGTTGTGGCATCCGATTTTGGATCTCACAGCGTCGATGGATGTCACAGCTCCGGTGAGATTTTTACGTTTTGATGTCACAAGGTATGGTGGTCGAATCTATATATATATATATATATATATATATAATATAACGTATCGGGTCTGACTTTGTCTGTTGAATCAATATATATATATATATAATAAGGATGTAAGATGAGCGAGTGTAAATGTAATAATTACAAGAAAAGGTGATAATGGGCAAACACTCAAAGTAAACAAAAAGAAAAAACTAGTAACCGCATACACGTGTTTCATGCTATTTGGCAATCATCAGTACGGTGTAACATTAACCAAATCAAAAGATAGGCATGATTTGGGAAGCAACAAATGAAGTCCAGGCAGGAGCCAACAGCACATTTGCAGCTTCAGTCAGCACATCCCCTATTTTGGGGCTTGTACTAACATCGCCACGGAGGCTGCTAAAGCGACCTGCGTGGAAATCTTCATAACCCAAGATACAATGACAATAAGGATGTAAGATGAGCGAGTGTAAATGTAATAATTACAAGAAAAGGTGATAATGGGCAAACACTCAAAGTAAACAAAAAGAAAAAACTAGTAACCGCATACACGTGTTTCATGCTATTTGGCAATCATCAGTACGGTGTAACATTAACCAAATCAAAAGATAGGCATGATTTGGGAAGCAACAAATGAAGTCCAGGCAGGAGCCAACAGCACATTTGCAGCTTCAGTCAGCACATCCCCTATTTTGGGGCTTGTACTAACATCGCCATGGAGGCTGCTAAAGCGACCTGCGTGGAAATCTTCATAACCCAAGATACAATGACAATAAGGATGTAAGATGAGCGAGTGTAAATGTAATAATTACAAGAAAAGGTGATAATGGGCAAACACTCAAAGTAAACAAAAAGAAAAAACTAGTAACCGCATACACGTGTTTCATGCTATTTGGCAATCATCAGTACGGTGTAACATTAACCAAATCAAAAGATAGGCATGATTTGGGAAGCAACAAATGAAGTCCAGGCAGGAGCCAACAGCACATTTGCAGCTTCAGTCAGCACATTAATATAAATAAAATAGGGGATGTGCTGACTGAAGCTGCAAATGTGCTGTTGGCTCCTGCCTGGACTTCATTTGTTGCTTCCCAAATCATGCCTATCTTTTGATTTGGTTAATGTTACACCGTACTGATGATTGCCAAATAGCATGAAACACGTGTATGCGGTTACTAGTTTTTTCTTTTTGTTTACTTTGAGTGTTTGCCCATTATCACCTTTTCTTGTAATTATTACATTTACACTCGCTCATCTTACATCCTTATTGTCATTGTATCTTGGGTTATGAAGATTTCCACACATTTCGCTTTAGCAGCCTCCGTGGCGATGTTAGTACAAGCCCCAAAATAGGGGATGTGCTGACTGAAGCTGCAAATGTGCTGTTGGCTCCTGCCTGGACTTCATTTGTTGCTTCCCAAATCATGCCTATCTTTTGATTTGGTTAATGTTACACCGTACTGATGATTGCCAAATAGCATGAAACACGTGTATGCGGTTACTAGTTTTTTCTTTTTGTTTACTTTGAGTGTTTGCCCATTATCACCTTTTCTTGTATATATATATATATATATATATATATATACAAGAAATATATATATATATATATATATATATATATATATATATATATATATATATATATAGATTTGTTTGACCGCATATACAGACCCATTTCGCCATATTCTACCTACAATGTCAAGCCATTTTCAACGTTCTCAGACCCGGCTGCGGGTCTGAGAACGTTTTCACCTATATTTAGGTGAAGGGGGTAGTGGGGGTGCAGGGGGTGAATTTTCAGCCGGGTCTGTAAAGGCGGTTGTATATGTCATTATATACGGATTTAGTTCATTGCTGCGTTCTGCAGAGGGCGCAGCGGAGAATGCCGTATAAATGCGTGTAACAAAGTCAGACCCGGATACGTTCTACAGCTCTCTCGGACCCTACATTTGGCAACAGTGTTTTCAATGAATGTATCGCCTAGAATAACATAATATGAGTGTCTTTTATGTTTTATCGGGTGTATCTAGTTCTTCAGGTCCATGGGAAGAGGTTCCAAAAGGAAAAACTTTTTTAGTTTTCATTTTATCGCAAAAGTCACTCTTGATAAAAAAAATTACTTGTTCTGAGCCTGAAATAGTATTAGAATGTGACAAATTTATATAAGGTGTTTAAAAAATTGAGAAAACCAAAGTTACCTTAGGCATAAAGGTGTCTTATTTTAAGAACTACTAGAACATGTTATTAATAGAAGTTGTTTCTAATACTAAGAAGATATAGAATATCGATAAATTCAGTTATTTTCTAGTTCCTAATACCTAAGTTGTTCCTAATATCGAAATTGTCTAATCTAAATATGAACAAAACTAATATTCAGATAACTTTGGAATATCGCTCATCGTGTTTTGCCTCAAAATGTGAGATATGAGCCTTTTACAACATGTGGATTAGTTGATTGATAGATAGTATTTAAGCTATTTTAGCATTACAAACAACTTTTACTGTATACTAAAATCATTTTATGTCTTAATAAATTCCACAGATTTTTTTATTGAGTAAATGAACGTACAATTCGATAATAAATCCCAATTAATAAATAATTTGGTAGTAAATATATTTTTCTACTTGGAAATTATGAAAAAGAGGGTGTTTACATAGGCATTTAAAAAGCGTGATTTTTTGTAACAAGCGAGACATTTACGAACGAGTTATATATTTTTCTAATTTATCTGAAAAAAGAAATGAAATTAATTTAAGCTATATTTAAATTACGTTTATGAGATCTCTGTTAAAAATGAAAACATAATAAATAAGTAAAAATTGGGATTCAACTAAAACGTTTTACCGTCTAGACCTAGATCAAAGTTATCTTATTACAAGCTTTTATTTAACTTGCTCTGTTAGTGTGTATATGTGGTCAAATCTTGCAACTTAATTTTAAACCACTTCCACCTCCACCTAACCCATTGAGCTGAAATTTTGCACACGCACATTTGGTTCTGGTGACAATGCAATCTAGTAGGTATACTCAGTATTGTAATTTATTCAAAATGTCCTCCGCTCCAAGATGGCGGATTACATATTTCTTCACCACCTCCTCGACATGATTATCAAATGCAAGGGTTCCACCGCACAAGCATGTGGTTGCTTCTGGGGTACTCGCCTAGTTTGGAGTATTGTGAGGGTGAGAATTATTATTATTATATTATTATAGAAAACGACAAGGTCAGCGACCTCATACTAAATCCAAGATGGCGGCCGCCACAAAAAAGCAGATTACTTATTTCTTCACAGGCTCCTTGAGATGGGTATCAGAAGAAAGGGTTTCACGAGTAGAAAACGAAACGGTGGGTGACGTCATACTAAATCCAATATGGCGGATACCCAAGATGATGGACTAAATTTCTTTACCACCCTCGTGACATGGGAACCAGATATCGACTAAAAGGCACAAAATAAAAAACAAACAAGCTTTTATTTAAGCCATGTAGTAAAACGAATAATATAGGTTTAGGTTTTCGTTGAGGTAATTCAATGCTAAATTGCGACATGCGCTTTTGAAATCAAAAAGCTTGTCAGGCGAATTGTATAGAAAATACATACTTTGGCAAGTACTTGCTTGTCAACCAATCACCGTCCAATAAAATTAATTGGTACCTACTTTTATGAAAATTTCTCGTGACAAGCAATTACCTTAACGTACATGGCTTAGTAGATAGGCTATGAGAGTACGAGGACATTTTTCCCATGTTAATCCTTATGCGCCTATAAATGGGTAAAAACGTGACTAACCGTCTGCGAATTTTTCCAAAAATTTTCCGCGACTTTTTTCAGAGGTCAGTTTTCAGGAAAACTCCCCAGCAAGTACTAAGAACTTTCTGTAATTTTCCCAAACTTGAGAAAACCGAATTATTGTGCCGAGGTGCCAATTGCACATGTGGCTAGGTTCGACAGGACTGGGATAGCATTCGATCACAATTTCCCGGTTTTGAATTGGACAGTTGGAAAAAAGCACCAGAGATATTTTCAATAGGATAGGAATAGACATTATACTGGGGGTCGGGGGAACATTTCTAACCAAATTTCCAGGGGACTTTTTTCAGATTTTCATTCTCGGTAACCTATTGATTGCCATCGGATAGTCAGGGTTCTTGCTCGTAGGTAGAAGTCGATTATACCGGGGACCATTTGTGGCAAAAATTTCCACGCGACTTTTTTCAGATTATCATTCTCGGTAACCTATTAGGAATATGTGAGACAAGACATACACAAGTGTTACTAAGATTTGATTGGTGAAAATAAAGGAGTTTTCCGAATATGCTTAGATCAGTTTATGCGAGAAATTTTAACTTATGTACGGATTTTTTGTGACTGTAGCTGAAAGCAATGGAATACTGAGAAATCAGCGTTCAGATTATCGATCGAGTACCAAACGAGTTATGATCTGAGGATTGGATATACCTACCTATTTTCAGATTTTAGGGCTAGAGATTTTTTAGTGACGATTTTAGTGGGGGATACTCGGGATTAGGATATTCTTTTATACTAAGATTTGAATAGTGAAAATGGCATCAAATCATCAATTCATCAAATCATTTTACGATTTATTTTTGTTGAAATTCTACACTTTTAATCCCATAGGTTTCAAGATAAAACTATGTGTAGAATAATAGTTTGAGAATTTAGATGCTAAGAAAAGTTATACTAAAATTATGAACAGTAAAATTCACGTTTTTTTCCGAAAATAATTTTATGAAATGCCTACTAGTACTCTGTGATCTGAGAATTCAAACGCTAACCTATTGATCTACATATTTTGGTGTTTCAATACAAGTGTTTCTGATGAAAGGGACTTTTCCTTTGAGTTTGACTAGAAATCAGTAGAAAAATTAGATTGGAACTTGTCCCTAAAAATTGAGCAATCAGTAAACGTGAAATTGGTTGAATAACTTGTATGGCTTAATGGGACCCTATTGATGCAAAAGTTTAATAATTATCGCAGATGCACTATACATTTGAAAGAGATAAGGACAAATATAAACCTAATTTGAAATTTTTAATTAGTAATTACTTTTTTATTTTCTTCGTAAAACCGCTTATACTTCTGTCTTTTTGAAATCCTGATGTGGTCGGTTTAATCCATTCACTGGGTTTACATTTATAAGGATTTAAATTTATAAATTGTTTTATGGCTCAAATAAATATCGATGGGAAAAAATCAATACATAATAAATATCACTTCAAAAACGAAAGAGCAATATCAATTTCTTAATACATCATACTAGATCAAGCTTCAAAATTAGACATTTGCACCATATTGTAACAATCTAAACTTTATAATTTCAGAAAGAAATAAAACTCCTCAGTGGAAATAACAAAATATAAAAAAATATTTTTATTTTCATTTGTTATGGTTAAAATATTATAGCGATCTATAAAAATAAGAAAATAATTGTCCACTTTTTTTGTTTTGACTTTTCATTGCCGAATGTAATAATATATTATATATTATATATTTTAGATATATATATTAGATATTTTTTTAACCACTTTAGATAAAAACTGTCCTTTAACAAAATTATGTTTGCTTTATAAAAAATGTTCAGTTTTTTCCTTAAATGGAAATAAATCCATATTTGTTAGCTAATTGTTTTCTACGAAAATAGTTCAAGTAAATTAGTTTTTTAGGAGAAATACTTTTATAAAGTTTTAAAAATTTGGGTGCAGAGTCCTAATAGACATCCAAATACAGATCAAAAGAGTCCCTACCTCTCAGGGGTGTGCCTAATTCCCTTTTGCTTCAAAAACAACCCTCTTATGTGACCTGATGTCACCTGTTGCTCTGACGAGGAAAACAAATAGAACCTAAAATATTTGTTATGAAATTATACATCATTTAGTTCCTCTACATTTTTTTCGTATATCCAGCCCTTATCTCACAAATATGGTTTGAAAAATTAGGATATACGTTGCTAAAGTTAGGCAAAAACGAGTAAAGTGACAAATATCTTGAAATACATCGGCCATAGAAAAATATTACATGCAAAGCAGATTTTTCTTACAAAAACCTGGCTATAAGGACAGGAAATATGACTACAGAAAATTTTATCATTACTACTATGTCTTTCATATTATGTACTCGAGCCCGTTTTCACACCACCGCTGAAGTAGAGCTCCCGGCGCGTTTTTATGCGGTTTTCCCTTGAGGCCTCATCTACTAAAGAATAAGTACTGTTTATTCAATAATTGTATTATCTTCAGCTAATTTTTCCTAAAAATAGGTCACAAAAAACTCTACTTTGCCGCAAAATTCAGGTCCTAATCTCAATTTTCAAGGCCTACTACGAATTTTTTTCTAGTAAAAAAATGACGAAAATCATTTAGCGATTTTTTATTTAAAATCTAACAACACAGCGTTAATCAGGATACCCCAAAACCCCCACATACCAAATTTTAACAAAAAATATACAGGGAGTTCCATGCTACAAGGTTCGAAAGATGAGCTAAATAGGAATTTTAAAGGCATCTGGCGAGTCAAGTGTGTTGTGGAATCATCCAGGGCCGGACTGCGCAGGTGGGGTACCGAGGAATTCCCCGCGGGGCCCTGGCCCTGGCGCCTGTAGGGGCCCTGGGCCTCGAGCGCCCCTTCGTACGAAGGCCGCGCTCCATGCTGCGCAACGAAGACTAAAAACTACGTTCCGACTTAAACAGATCTCCCTTACTTAGGTAATGCGGTACCTCCCTACGTAGGGGCTATTTACGCGTAGCTCTCGGCCCGAAACTAGCTCAGAAAAAAAAGAAATTGCCCCGAGAAATGTCAGAGCATTATGTCTTTGCTAATTTACACAAAAAGTTTGAAGAAGAAACATACAAAACTATTATAAATCAAATTTCTCAAAGCATTTTAAACAGATTTTACAACAATGAAAAACATTATAAAGATTTTCAGTTCTTTGACCCAAAATATTTTCTTTGCCAAAGAGAGGATCTCTTAACCCGCAAAGAAGCTTTTGTAACTACCTATTTGTAATATACTAGATATGGATAAAAATGAACTAATTTCAGAATTAAATTTTTTTCAGTAATATTTTCCGGCTCCGTGAAAGATTTAAATATAAATTGTCAAAATAAGTTAGAAGCTTCTTCAAGTTCTTCATGTTCAAGTTGTCTGGTGTGTTGTTACTTAATACTTAAAATGTTGAACATGCATTCTTCGGCTTTTGTAAATTTGTACTTAATTTATAAATTCCTTTTAACATTATCAGTGATCCAGGTCAAATGCGAAACTGTTTTTTCAAAATTGAAATTAAAAAAATCTCGAATTCCTTCCAAAATAATTATAACGGACAATCTGGACAATGACCAAATTATTAATATTTTAAAAAACAATCATAGTGTATAAAAATATGCTGTGATTTATGTGTGATGTTAGGTTTTTTTTGTTTAAGTTACCAAAGAGAACTTTTTTTTATTTTATTTTCGTGATATTATAAGAGAAAGATATTTTTATATACAGTGTGTCCACGGATGGACTTAACTATAGGTACTTGTAAAAAAATTATAATAAATAGCTAGTTTACGGCTGTGTAGTTTTACTTAGTAGATGGAATAACGAGTTTTGCAGCCAGAAAGGTATATATTAACTTCTTTTTATGATACCAAGCTTTCGGTCTACTTCGTGACCTTCATCAGGGCTGGAATTTTTTTTTAAATTATTAGAAAATATTGAGAAAAGGTTGAAATTTTACTCACAATTATGTTGAAGTTTTTTACCAATATTAAAACCAGATAGATTTTAGGTTTAAAAGGGCCAGAAAAAGGTTTTTACATAATTTCGTGTGAAAATTTATACCGTCAATTTTGTTTGTAATTGTTTTTTGTTAATAAGGTAATTTAGTTTCAAAAAACAAAAGATAAATTTATAATAAGAAAAAATGTTTTTTAGGTTATCATCAAAAAGTGTCAGAAAACTTGATGTGATACAAGGTTAGAAATAACCTTAGTTGATATAATTTTATGTTACAACATTCTGGAAATCCAAATTTTTATATAATTATTAGGTATAAGATGTAAGAGTTACAATGAAATATTAATAGATGTATTGTTATTAGAATTATTTAAAGATAAAATAAAACAGTATATGGAACTTAAATCTTTGATGTCTGTTTTTTTATTAATTGACTTGTTATCATTTTTAATTTCAACCATTTCAAGAAATAACCTTTTATTAAGATTTTTTTCCTTATGTAATATTGAAACATTGTCAAATTTAAAATGATGACCTGTTATAAAAGCATGTTCACTTAAAGCAGTAGTAGTTTTTTGTAATTTGACATCACTTTTATGTCCTGAAATTATATTTTTTAAATTTTGTGATGTTTGACCAATATATGAATTATTACAGTTGTTACAAGGTATTGAATAAACAACATTAGATTGGGTAATTATAGGTGTCTTATCTTTTAATTTTGTGTATAAACTTCCAATCGATTTAACATTTTTTAGAGCTATTTTAACATTTTCATTTTTAAAAATTTAAGTTATTTTAGGGGTAAGTTTTTTAATATAAGGTAATGACCTATAAAAGAAATGATCAGGAATATTATCAACCTCTTGAATTGCAGTAATATTATCATTATTATCATTATTATAAACATTATTTGAAATTTCGTGGGGATGTGTATTGAAAAGTAATTTGTTAAGGAATTTTTCGGGGTAAGAATTATCCAAAAATATAGATTTAATTTTGACTAAATTATTATGCAGTAAAGTTGGATGAACTAGTTTTATTATTCTATTTTTTAAAGCCAAGACAAGATTCGTTTTCATTTTATTGCTATGATAAGAATGATAATTTAAGCATGGCCTCCTACGATTTACGGCTCACTTCGCGTCCTTTCTGGCCTGCTCATTGAAGTAGGGGGCGCCACCAACCGTACCAATTTCAAGATGGCCACCGAAGTCATTTTTGGTCATTTGTCAATTGACAGCGTTTGACTTGGAATTTTTCATAACCTAAAAATTGCGCGCCGTGTTCAATTTATGGATAAAGACGTTGATTGATTCCTTCCTCCATCGACGATGAAGATAAAATAATAATTACTATTATGAATTAAAAACCTCTAAACTGCTGACATAAACAAGCCGATTACTAGGATCTTGCGATAAAAGGGATAGCGGCAAACCGCGGCTGTGTTTACGAACGCGTGCGTGACGCCGTGTTCTTTCTGCTTTTCCAAAAAGAAATACAATTTTTATATTAGATTTTCCTCAGTGTTGACCAGTGCTTCGAAATTTATGAAACAGTTACCTGTAAACTAAACAGATAGTTGCAAACAAATACATATACAATATGATTGTATAGGCACCTATGTAGCTTGCAATTTGGTTCTGATATATTCTGAAGGTGGGTTTATAAGACAATTTAACGTAATTTAATATCAACGTAACGTAACATAAGAATTTAGTATACCGTTTATGCAAGGATTATTTACTAATTTTAAGTCTGTGCAAAAACGGGAAATGACAAAATCAAATTTTTGCACGAAATCTATTAGTCCTCGATTTCAACACTGGAAGCCTCTTGGGCCAAGTAGAACTTCGGCCCCTGGACACAAAAATACAAAACCTAACCCATAACCATCCTAAATAATAAACAACCAGTGCTAGTGAGTTTTTGTTTTCACTAGTTGTGAGTTTTTTCTTAATGTTGGCAATGAAATTACACATGTAGATTTTTTTAAATTTTAACGTAAAAAAAAGTTGTTAACTTTTACGTTACATTAAATTATGCCGCATAAACGCTCCCATTGAATAGCATATATATTAACTTCTCTCCTACGTTACGTTAATGTTAAATTATGTTATATTGGCTTGCATAAACCCACCGTAAGGTGCCAAACTTTTATAGATAATATTAAATCAACAATCTACAGAAATCTGGCCAGGAAAATCGTCAGATTATTGATGTATGGATGGACTAAAAGATTAATAACGCACTTATAGGATTTTCAATATGCGTCATTACAATGAAAAAAGTTTGATTTTAAAAAGTAAGATATTCCCTCTACAATTAACATTTTGCCCTTTCGAAATTTTAAAAAGTGGGTGATGTATAGAGCGTTCTGTAATTATTGGAAAAGTTGGTTAAAAAGCTTTTCACTCAAAACGATGTAAAAAGAGGTCACAGTCCGAACAGTTGAAGAAAAACATCGGGACTGTGTATTTGTAAGGAAATATTGGGAAATATTGGGATGTTGGACAGTGATAGGTTACAAACACAACATAACATGCTTTTAATATCAATAAATTTATTCCACTAAAAATACATATCAGATATGGTGACAGCTTAAGATTTTGTCCTACCCAGAGACAGAAAATTGGGCCTCTTCCACGTAGAAAAAATTAAAAAGTACCTATAACTTCTACCAAGGTAAAGTGTCGATGGTATTTTTTCAAAAGGGCGAATACGGATTGGGGATTATACAGGAGGAGCTAAAAACTGCTTTCAGTATTCCAAAAAGTTGCTTCCTTTTTTGCATAAATAAAATAAAGTCTTATTTTTAAAAATGGTTATTTTTTGGAAAAAAAAACAAAATGTGGATATTTGTTCTTTTGACACATCTTATTAATAATAATAGCTTTATTGCCCAACAGTTCATTAACCATTTACAGGACAATTATTACATGAAATATTATAATATTTTATACTGTACTTAAGACTCAATGTACAGCACGTATGTGGTGATTCAACATTTTGATCCACAAAATGGCTTTTTGCAATCTGTAGCGAGCAACACGCATAATTTTAAACTTTTGGTCAATACAAATTTTAATCTAAGTAATTACTCGCATTTTGAGACAGAAATTACTATGGTAGTTATTAGGCTTATTGCGCAAATGCTAATAACAGCCATTGTGATCAATCTTTTTAAATAATTTTTGTCTCAAAATGTGAGTAATTACTTAGATTAAAATTTGTTTTGACCAAAAGTTTAAAATTATGTGTGTTGCTCTCTACAGATCGAAAAAAGCCATTTTATGGGTCAAAATATTGAATCACCACGCACGTGCTGTACATTGAGCCTTAATGCCTGCACACACAGATTTAAACATCTGATGAGGAAAGTCCACTTCCAAATACAGAATTACTACATCAATTATAGATTTCAAGGAATCAACGTAAATATCACATAGATGAGAAATCTCATTAAAATGTTCACACATAATATACAGAGGGCTTTTCAATGATAAGTTTGTTCTTGCCGTACTACAATAAAAAGTATATTGATTTCTAGACCGAGGTACTAGAAAATTTATGTTCTAATAAGCCAGGACAGTCAATTCCATTATTCACGATATTATATAGTAAAGATACAGAGGCACACTTTCTCCTGACTGCAAGACGTTAAATCTTTAAGCATAAGTCTATATGATACACGTCTTTCAGGATACGACCCATCTACTTTAAAACAGATATTTCAAAAATTTCCTTTAAATCTTTTCCAGCAAAAACTTGTAAATATAGTAATAAGGGCACCATATAACCGATGCATACTCAAGCTTAGATCTTACATAGCAGAAATACAACATTTTGAGAGCATCAATACTGGTAAAGGATCCGCAGTTTCGCACAATCAAGCCATTTGGATGCCTCATTAACCTTGAGGAAAATATGGCTTGCAAAGCTAAGCTGGTGGTCGAATGTGATGCCCAGATCCTTCACAGCATCGCAACGAGACGCCATTCAGGGAGTATGTATATAAGTGAGGTACTTTCTTACCGTCCCTTAGTAAATTCGCCCATATATTCGCCCTTTTGCCTAGACTGAAGATACTAATTCGACATTTTGAGTTTCTGTTTTGTAAGGCTATAAAGTGGCAGGTGGGTATCTGGCATACTCATAATTATTATTATTAGGAATAATACACATCACTTTCAAAATATGTAACAAAAAATATGTTTTATAAAATATAAAATAATTATCTGTGTTAGACCCAAAACAATTATGTATGCCAAACGTTGCTAACTGTTTTTCCACAGAAGACCCACCACCACCATCCACATCAGCAGATTCCGTACAAGTAACATTATTTGGAAAAATTTCATCAAAGGCTGCCGCTACAGAGATCAGTTGAGGATCAGTACTTTCATTTTGACAACCTGCTGACTCTATTTCCAGGGAAAAAACCATTCCATTTTCATCTAATAAGTCAATATCTAAATCATTTATATCTTCCTGGGAAAGTAAGGGATCTAAATCGTCTATGTCGTCTTCTACACATTTCAGTGCCAATTCCATAATTTTTTTTGTCCGATTGTACATAATGTTGTATCTAGAATAACAATAATTGGATGGATATTATCTACTAGCTCTAAAAAATGTAATATTTTTGAATGCGACAAAAAATCTTAAATTATTTCCCCTAGAATAGTTGACGCAGTGCTAATTTTTGTTGTTGTCATTTTGATATTTTTACATTTTTTATTGGCAAAAAATTGTTAATAATAATTATTTAGTGCTTGGTCCGACGGTCTTTTTCCATTATGTATCATAATGACTATTTTTTTGTAGGACAAACGTTTCTCCGCATTCTTTATAAAATGTCCTCTCGATTTAACTAAACAACTAATTGTTATGATACAAAATTTTAAAATCACCCGATCGACATGTTTCACGCCTGCGTGCTGCATTAGCGACTATTAACGAGAATTCTCGAAGAGAGAAAAGTTGTAGGACTTGTCAAAACGAAGCTTTTCACAAAAATTTAGCCCGTTATGATATATAATGGAAAAAGTTCCTTGGCCCAAGCACTAATTGTAATGCTCGGTTCTGACGATGCAATTTGTTGCATGCAACTTGGTTGCACTGTCAAAAATTTCATTAATTTGGCATTTCCAACAATGTAGTGTGTTAAGTTAAATTTGTAAAAAGCAAAAGGGCGAACGTTTTAATCAAAACACAGTAAAAGGGCAAATGTGTATCTAATTTAATGGAAGGAAGGACGAAAATGCCAACATTTTCCCGTACTTATTCGCTAGTAGAACTACAGCTAAAAACAAGTAAACTATACATATATTTCATGCACAGCTACTTACTTGCACGTTTAAATCAAAATATTAACCTAACACCGTCTTGCTCAAACCATATCAAAACAAACACAGCCTGCTCCCATAATGTACCAATCTGCCCTTTAGACGCTCTGAAAAATGAATATTCGCCATAATATTTTCACGTTTTTTTAAAAATAGATTTAATGTTTTTATAACTACAAATTGGCCCTTTTGCTATACAATGTGGCAGACGTCCCTCTATCAGATTGCGCAAAACGCATATTCGCCCTTTTGCCAAAATACCATCGGTATATTAATATATTATAATAAAATAAATCTGAATGCCTTCTCCTCTGGCATCTCAATCCATCTCTGAAATTGATGTGTACAACTATCGTAAAAAGATAAGGTAAAACTTTCCCTTGGTATATGTCTGCCCCGATTTTTTTGAAATTTTGGCTACCCCCCCTATTATCGGGGTCCCTGAACACGAATCTGACCTTAGTTTTCGGCGCTCGTAGTTTCCGAGAAAATGAATTTTCAAATTTCCTTTTGACATCAATCGGCGCGCGCCGATTGTCGGGCGAAAACAGCGGCCGGGCCGGACGTAAACACGGCATAAATCTTTCAAAATTTCGGATTTTCCGCGGGTTTTCGCGAAGTTTTGATGTTGCAAAAGGTGCAAAATAGTGTGGTGATCAGTTTGAGCTAAATTCATCTCAATTATAGCCACAAATATCGCCATGAAAAGTGAGGTGTCAAAGGAAATTTGAAAATTCATTTTCTCGGAAACTACGTCCGAGCGCCGAAAACCGAGGTCAGATTCGTGTTCACGGACCCCGAAAATAGGGGGGTAGCCAAAATTTCAAAAAAATCGGGGCAGACATACACCACGGGAAAGTTTTACCAAAGATAAATAGTTGCATAATATTGAAATATAAAGAGAAAATAATTACTTCACGGTGTAAAAAAAGTTACTAGTACCTACACTGAGATTACATACAGAGGGTGTACACATCGCATCTACATATTTCATGATATTTCTTCGCAAAATGTACTCTAGTCCTTCTTCCGAGCAGATCAATTCTCATCGTAGAACCTCAAGTAGAACTTTACACTATGTTATGTTATATATCGAAAACTCTGTGTAGATATGTTTATGTGGGACTTGTTGCTATTTCGATCTAAGCATCGACTTATTATCTACTGATTTTTATACTATACTAAAATCGAGCAATCCGTACGCCTGATGTAAATAAAACCACGTGTTCAATGACGATCCTCGATTGGTCGGTAGGCTATAAAATTTCACCCGACTCGGCAACAGGGACGTGCTCGATCGCAGAAGTGTAGATATTCGGTTTTATCTTGTTGTTTTCAGCTATTTAGACACTGCCACAAATAATTTTATCGATGTTTTGAACCATTTTAATTAAGCCAATAATTCTTGTCTGAAATATTTTGATGTACACAATTGTAAGACTAAAATTAAATAAAGGTCGTCTCCGTGCGGCTCTGGCAGATATTTCAACCCACGTGCTCTTGTTTACTCCAGGCGTAAGAGTTGCCCGATTTTACTATAGGTAGGTACTAAATTGATGGATCTAAACCAGCTCTGTATTCTCGTTGCCCATTGACACCCACACTAAAAATTAAACAAGAGTATTATAAAAAAATATACCTACTCACCTCTGTAAAAGTGGTGAGAATTGAATTCACCTTCAATTTCCTTCTGTTGTCTTTGCATATTCTGAAGCTTTCTTTTTTAAAATGTCCAGAACAGATAAACAAACCATCCGCTTGTTCTATAGGATGGATAAATGTTCCTACACACAAAAACTGATTTTAAACACAAGTCAATACTCACTTTTAAAAGTATACCTGTTCCAGCACTAATAGCTTCGATCCAAGTTTTAAGTTGAATGCTATTACTCGGGCAATCAAATAAAGGCAATTGCTTAAAGCGACAATTCGCCATGGAACACAACCGCGGCATTATTTACAATATGAAATGAAGCAGGAGAACGACCCCTCCTGTAAAAAGAACCCAGCTTTTAATAAATTCAAAACACTTCTCCTATTCGCTCACTACAGTCCAAAAAAAAAACGGCACGGCTCCGGTATCCTGTGAAATTCACACTTAATAATTACAAAAAAGTTATACAACAGAAAATATAACCTAAATGCGTGAAAAACACGCCAGCAGGGAATGTGAAACTCGACCTTTGACAACAGCCGGTTTATTTCTGGACATAACCTTTAATATTTTGTGTTTGACAGGAGTACGGTTGGTGGCTCCGTCTTGCGGTCAACTCTCGAAGTACGCGAACGGGATTTTTGGTTCGAATGAGCAGGCCAGAAAGGACGCGAAGTGTGCCGTAAATCGTAGGAGGCCATGAATTTAAGTATCTATTAGAGTTAGTCGGTTTGATATACCAATCAGTAATTAGAGTGTTATTAGCAAGTTTAATAATTTTAGTGTCCAAAAAAGGAATAGTGTTGTTTGTTTCCATTTCTATTGTAAATTGCAAATATTGATTATAATTATTATTTCTTCAATTTTATTGAAAGGTATACAACATATAATATCATCTACATATTTTTTTAGAAAAATAACGTTATACGAGTATGAAAGTCTTGAAATACAGTAATCTAATAAATCATCCATAACATACTGCGCAATAATAGAAGAAATTGAGTTACCCATAGGTGTACCAAAAATTTGTTTGTAATATTGATTGTTAAAAGAAAAATGGTTAGAGTTCAAAATAAAATTCAAAATATCAATAAATTTTTCTTTGTTGATTGTACAATTATCTTCAATATTGTCCCAATGTTTGTTAATACTGTTAACAATTAAATTTATTGGAATGTTAGTGAAAAGAGATTTAACATCAAGACTAATAAGAACATGATAATTAGGGATTTGTTTGTTATTAATAAATTCTGCAAATTCAAAAGAATCTTTAATATAGTAATCATTAGATTTATTGTAAGAACGTGTCAAAATATCACATATTAAGTTGGTGATTTTATTATTAGATGATTCAGTGCAGGAAATTATAGGTCTAAGAGATAAATTAGGTTTATGTATTTTGGGTAAACCGTAAAATTTTGGGCATGTAGAGTTATAAGTCATAAGTTTTTTAGCAAAATTAGCATCAATCATGTTATCTCTAACTAAATTTTTAATTAGTTGATTTGCACAATTTTGTGTTGATAAAGTTGGATCCCTGTTAACTTTCTTATAAAATTTTCCATCAGATAATAAAACATTAGCCAATGTCATATACTGTTCTTTAGAAATAATTACAGTTACATTACCTTTATCAGACCTAGCTATGAAAATATTTGGATTGTCCTTTAAAAATTTTTTAGTTGTATAAAAAAGTTTATTCATGAATTGATTACTATGCTTATTATGATGTAAAAAATTAGTAATCGTATTAGTAAGTTTAGCTCTAAAAATGTTTTTTTTATGAGTATCAAAACCATGTAACATATTTTCAATATCTGCAAGTAGATGTGGAAAAGAAATATCTTTTATATAAGGAGGTACACAAAATTTGAAACTTAACGCAAGAAAATTTTTAATATCTTCAGGAAAAACAATATCAGTTAGA
Source organism: Pseudeuparius sepicola (assembly GCA_963920635.1). Classification (NCBI taxonomy): domain Eukaryota; kingdom Metazoa; phylum Arthropoda; class Insecta; order Coleoptera; family Anthribidae; genus Pseudeuparius; species Pseudeuparius sepicola. The sequence goes on from OY987305.1 coordinate 31,081,979, forward strand.
TTTTTAATCCAAGAATTTTTAACTTTGATTTTATTATTAAATTCATCTTTTAGAAAGCTAATTTTTTGAATATTGGTACGTTTATTTTCAGAAAAAAGTCTGTTATATCTATGAGTTTCTCTATTATTGAATTCTAACCAAACGTTATTTGTCAAAATGGAAGGTATTTCTGTTGTTAGGTTAATAATAGACTTGTCAATGTCAGACAGATTGTCATGTGTGAATTTAATTTCCATATTAAGAATTTTATGTATAATATTATTTTTAAAATTATTAATTTCATTGTAACCCTTACCATTTACAGGATTAAAAAGGTTAAAAACATTCTTCATTCCATTAATAATGTGGTTAGGAAAAAGTCCAAGTCTTCTACATTCTAACAGGAAAATCTTGCGATTTGATGTAGCTGCTTTTTGTTTAAGGGGTTTGCTGTAATTCTTCAGTTTCAGAACAGTTTCACGGCCATGAATAGCTTCAATTACTTGGAAAAATGCCATAAGACAGTAGATATAATATTCCAAAACCAGAGTTAAAAGAGAAGGTAAATGAATGCTTGGTAATGTAATCCAAATGAAAGACGTAGTGTATGAATTTTCTTGAAATTCTTGATGGATTGTTTAAAAACTCAATTTCTTCAATAAATAGCTAGTTTACGGCCGTGTGGTTTTACTTAGTAGATAAAATAACGAGTTTTGCAGCCAGAAAGGTATATATTAACTTCTTTTTATAATACCAAGCTTTCGGTCTACTTCGTGACCTTCATCAGGGCTAGAATTTTTTTTTTAAATTATTAGAAAATATTGAGAAAAGGTTGAAATTTTACTCACAATTATGTTGAAGTTTTTTACAATATTAAAACCAGATAGATTTTAGGTTTAAAAGGGCCAGAAAAAGGTTTTTACATAATTTCGTGTGAAAATTTATACCGTCAATTTTGTTTGTAATTGTTTTTTGTTAATAAGGTAATTTAGTTTCAAAAAACAAAAGATAAATTTATAATAAGAAAAAATGTTTTAGGTTATCATCAAAAAGTGTCAGAAAACTTGGTGTGATACAAGGTTAGAAATAACCTTAGTTGATATAAGGTTATGTTACAACATTCTGGAAATCCAAATTTTTATATAATTATTAGGTATAAGATGTAAGAGTTACAATGAAATATTAATAGATGTATTGTTATTAGAATTATTTAAAGATAAAATAAAACAGTATATGGAACTTAAATCTTTGATGTCTGTTTTTTTTTATTAATTGACTTGTTATCATTATTAATTTCAACCATTTCAAGAAATAACCTTTTAATAAGATTTTTTTCCCTATGTAATATTGAAACATTGTCAAATTTAAAATGATGACCTGTTATAAAAGCATGTTCACTTAATGCAGTAGTAGTTTTTTGTAATTTGACATCACTTTTATGTCCTGAAATTCTATTTTTTAAATTTTGTGATGTTTGACCAATATATGAATTATTACAGTTGTTACAAGGTATTGAATAAACAACATTAGATTGGTTAATTATAGGTGTCTTATCTTTTAATTTTGTGTATAAACTTCCAATCGATTTAATAATAATAATAATAATAATAATTTAATAATAGAGAAACTCATAGATATAACAGACTTTTTTCTGAAAATAAACGTACCAATATTCAAAAAATTAACTTTCTAAAAGTTGAATTTAATAATAAAATCAGAGTTAAAAATTCTTGGATTAAAAATCTAACTGATATTGTTTTTCCTGAAGATATTAAAAATTTTCTTGCGTTAGGTTTCAAATTTTGTGTACCTCCTTATATAAAAGATATTTCTGTTCCACATCTACTTGCAGATATTGAAAATATGTTACATAGTTTTGATACTCATAAAAAAACATTTTGAGAGCTAAACTTACTAATACGATTACTAATTTTTTACATCATAATAAGCATAGTAATCAATTCATGAATAAACTATTTTATAAAACTAAAAAATTTTTGAAGGACAATCCAAATATTTTCATAACTAGGTCTGATAAAGGTAACGTAACTGTAATTATTTCTAAAGAACAGTATATGACATTGGCTAATGTTTTATTATCTGATGGAAATTTTTATAAGAAAGTTAACAGGGATCCAACTTTATCAACACAAAATTGTGCAAATCAACTAATTAAAAATTTAGTTAGAGATAACATGATTGATGCTAATTTTGCTAAAAAAACTTATGACTTATAACTCTACATGCCCAAAATTTTAAGGTTTACCCAAAATACATAAACCTAATTTATCTCTTAGACCTATAATTTCCTGCATTGAATCACCTAATAATAAAATCACCGACTTAATATGTGATATTTTGACACGTTCTTACAATAAATCTAATGATTACTATATTAAAGATTCTTTTGAATTTGCAGAATTTATTAATAACAAACAAATCCCTAATTATCATGTTCTTATTAGTCTTGATGTTAAATCTCTTTTCACTAACATTCCAATAAATTTAATTGTTAACAGTATTAACAAACATTGGGACAATATTGAAGATAATTGTACAATCAACAAAGAAAAATTTATTGATATTTTGAATTTTATTTTGAACTCTAACCATTTTTCTTTTAACAATCAATATTACAAACAAATTTTTGGTACACCTGTGGGTAACTCAATTTCTCCTATTATTGCGCAGTATGTTATGGATGATTTATTAGATTACTGTATTTCAAGACTTTCATATAACGTTATTTTTCTAAAAAAATATGTAGATGATATTATATGTTGTATACCTTTCAATAAAATTGAAGAAACTTTAGATATCTTCAATAATTATAATCAATATTTACAATTTACAATAGAAATGGAAACAAACAACACTATTCCTTTTTTGAACACTAAAATTATTAAACTTGCTAATAACACTCTAATTACTGATTGGTATATCAAACCGACTAACTCTAATAGATACTTAAATTATCATTCTTATCATAGCAATAAAATGAAAACGAATCTTGTCTTGGCTTTAAAAAATAGAATAATAAAACTAGTTCATCCAACTTTACTGCATAATAATTTAGTCAAAATTAAATCTATATTTTTGGATAATTCTTACCCCGAAAAATTCCTTAACAAATTACTTTTCAATACACGTCCCCACGAAATTTCAAATAATGTTTATAATAATGATAATAATGATAATATTACTGCAATTCAAGAGGTTGATAATATTCCTGATAATTTCTTTTATAGGTCATTACCTTATATTAAAGAACTTACCCCTAAAATAACTTAAATTTTTAAAAATGAAAATATTAAAATAGCTCTATAAAATGTTAAATCGATTGGAAGTTTATAGACAAAATTAAAAGATAAGACACCTATAATTAACCAATCTAATGTTGTTTATTCAATACCTTGTAACAACTGTAATAATTCATATATTGGTCAAACATCACAAAATTTAAAAAATAGAATTTCAGGACATAAAAGTGATGTCAAATTACAAAAAACTACTACTGCTTTAAGTGAACATGCTTTTATAACAGGTCATCATTTTAAATTTGACAATGTTTCAATATTAAATAAGGAAAAAAATCTTAATAAAAGGTTATTTCTAGAAATGGTTGAAATTAATAATGATAACAAGTCAATTAATTGTAATTTGTAACTCTTACATCTTATACCTAATAATTATATAAAAATTTGGATTTCCAGAATGTTGTAACATAACCTTATATCAACTAAGGTTATTTATAACCTTGTATCACACCAAGTTTTCTGACACTTTTTGATAATAACCTAAAAAACATTTTTTCTTATTATAAATTTATCTTTTGTTTTTTGAAACTAAATTACCTTATTAACAAAAAACAATTACAAACAAAATTGACGGTATACATTTTCACACGAAATTATGTAAAAACCTTTTTCTGGCCCTTTTAAACCTAAAATCTATCTGGTTTTAATATTGTTAAAAAACTTCAACATAATTGTGAGTAAAATTTCAACCTTTTCTCAATATTTTCTAATAATTAAAAAAAAATTCTAGCCCTGATGAAGGTCACGAAGTAGACCGAAAGCTTGGTATTATAAAAATAAGTTAATATATACCTTTCTGGCTGCAAAACTCGTTATTCCATCTACTAAGTAAAACTACACAGCCGTAAACTAGCTATTTATTATAATTTTTTTACAAGTACCTATAGTTAAGTCCATCCGTGGACACACTGTATATAAAAATATCTTTCTCTTATAATATCACGAAAATAAAATAAAAAAAAGTTCTCTTTGGTAACTTAAACAAAAAAAACCTAACATCACAATATTTTCCAAAATACAAAGTATAAGCCTAGAATCGTAAAATTTAGTCATCGTGCGCAGTTTTCCATTCTGAGTAAGTTTTCTTAATATAGTTTTGTCGTACTATTTAGAGAAAACCATTTATTTGAAAAAAGAGGGAATAAAATAAAAAATCAATGTAGGCCTAAGGCTTTGATATTTCATTCGCAATCTGGTTCGAAATTTGTTTTTCCTTGTTTTTTAATAAATAGGTATGCATTAAAATTTTTTGAGGGCTTATGTTGTCCCTTTTAATATTTATGTACCTATGCACAGGCGCACAGGGCATTATAGACATTACCTACTCCTACTATAATAATTCCCCCCCCCCCCATTGATTTATTTCTGCGGTACTCTCAGGTACTGTGAGGGTGAGGTGAGAATTATTATTATTTATTCCCGTATTATTATCATTAACATTTTTATTATTATTACTATTATCATAACACATACCTATATCCCAGTTTTGCGAAACTTAATTATTTAAAAAAGAGAGCGTGGGGCCCTAATCAATTTTTCCCCGGTGGGCCCTGATTGACCAGTCCGGCCCTGGTGGAATCCCCTCAAAACAGTTGAATGATCAACAGGACTACTCAAAGTATTGGTGTGCAAAGATTGAATACAAAAAATATACAGGGTTTTTTTCTATGGGCCATCTCAAAACGCTGACAATTTATGAAACTTTATACTGGTCAACATTTTCTGTGCGTTTCCTTCCAGCCACCTTAACTCATATGGATTTACTGACTGGCAGGCTTCTGTATTTTGATAGACTTACTTCGTTTATAGCGGCTGGGGCACTTTTGATATAGTCGATTTGAAGTTCCAAAAAATTCAGTATTTTGAGATGGTACAGAGAAAGATACTCTGTATATTTTTGTATTGGATCTTTGCACACCAACAATTTGAGTGGTCCTGTTGACTATTTAACTGTTTTGAAAAGATTTCAAATTTGGTATGTGGAGGTTTTAGGGTATCCCGATTAACGCTGTGGTGTCCGATTTTAAATAAAAAATCACTAAATGGTTTTCGTCATTTTGTACTAGAAAAAAAATCGTAGTAGGCCTTGAAAATTGAGATTAACATCTGACATTTTGCACGAAAGTAGAGTTTTTTGCGACCTATCTTCAAAAAAAAAACGGCTAAAATCGGATGAAAAATAAAAAAATTACAGAGGTGTCTCAATTCCAAAGGGGCCACACTGTATGTATTTGTATCTATGTATTTTAGCCCTATTTAGATGGAATAATGAATATAACTTTTTAAACACACCTTGTATAAAAAAATTTCAGACGAGAGTTTTTCAGTTGATCTATCTGCATATTTTGGTGACCTTGAATTTTTTTGGAGCCATTCATTTCGTTGCTATGGAAACCAACTTTGTTTTTTTTATATGGCACCATACACTACTCTGTTCAAATTTGGAATCAGCTCCTTTTTGTGCATACGAACATGTAAAATTTCATTGTGGTTGCATAAGAAAATTTTTGAGAAAAATTAGAATTTCTGCAAGTATGCCAAAATTTAAATTCGAGAGCGTTGCCTAAAAAGTAGGCCATGCCTAATGAAAATTTTGACACTTACGTATGTCATTATGACAACCGCATTATTGGTCCATTTATTATCAATGGTAATTTGACTGGCGAAATGTATTTGTATCTTTTGCAAAATGAGGTGATTCCTGCCCTTGGTATGCCAATCCAGGATATCTGGTTCCAGCAAGATGAAGCACCTCCCCATTACCACCGTGATGTGCGCAGCTATTTAAACTAAGTCTTTCCACAATCTTGGATTGGCAGAAGAATAGAACAGCGCATAAGAAAGGAATAGCGTTGATTCCTCCAGAATGGATTAGGAATGTTATAGTTAGTAGTTTTTAGGACAGACTGGGCCATTGTCTCGCTGTGAATGGAGTACATTTCGAGCATTTGATTAATTGATTTTTAGGTACCATTGATTAATTGTGCCTATTCATTTATTAATAAACAAATTTTGCAAGCTTAACATGCTTTACTTGTCGTCGGTAAGTTATCATTACATGCAAAAATGTCAAAATTTTCATTAGGCATCGCCTACTTTTAGGCAATGCTCTCGAATTTAAATTTTGGCGTACTTGCAGAAATTATACTTTTTCTCAAAATTTTCCTTGTGCAACCCCAATGAAATTTTAGATGTTCGTATGCACAAAAAGGAGCTGATTCCAAATTTGAACAGAAAAATGTATGGTGCTATTTGGTTGCCGTAGCAACGAAATTACTAGCTACCAAAAAATTCAAGATTATCAAAAGACGCAGATAGATCAACTAAAAAACTCTTGTCTGAAACATTTTCTTATACAACGCGTATTTAAAAAGTTATATCCATTATTCCATCTAAATCGGGCACCCTGTATTTGTATCTATGTATTTTCATTATTCCATTTTTGACTCGAAATTATTTTATTTTACTCGTTTTTGCCCAACTTTAGCTACATAATTTTTCAAACCATAGTATTTGTGAGAATAGGGCTGTATATAAGAAAAAAATGTATAGGATGTATAAACGTATAATTTCGTAACAACTGTTTTAGGTTCCTATTCGTTTTCCTCGTCAGAGTAACAGTTGTTGAGAAAACGGGCTCCAGGTCACATAAGTGGGTGGTTTTTTAAGCAAAAGGGGATGAAACTCCCTTCTGAGAGGTGGGAGCTCTTTTAATCTGTATTTGTATGTCTATTAAATTTACCTCGATTAAAAATATCTGAACGCTAAAACTGTAAGAACTAAAAATGCACCAGTATGAGATAAATATTATATCGTATAAGCAAATGGTACATTCGAAAGCCTTCTCAGTCCCGTTGAGCTGGCAACATTGCTGGTATTCACAATGCTGTAAGACGTAGGAAAAATTATACAAACGGGCTCCACTTTGAGGTTCTATATGTCGGGGTTGACAACGACTGTTAACCATCATAAAAAATTTTTTTCGTATATTCCTACCCCTCTAAAGTTGCTCGAAAAGTTATAGTTTGGAATATATATATATATATATATATATATATATAACAATAAGGATGTAAGATTAGCGAGTGTAAATGTAACAATTACAAGAAAAGGTGATAATGGGCAAACACTCAAAGTTAACAAAAAGAAAAAACTAGTAACCGCATACACGTGTTTCATGCTATTTGGCAATCATCAGTACGGTGTAACATTAACCAAATCAAAAGATAGGCATGATTTGGGAAGCAACAAATGAAGTCCAGGCAGGAGCCAACAGCACATTTGCAGCTTCAGTCAGCACATCCCCTATTTTGGGGCTTGTACTAACATCGCCACGGAGGCTGCTAAAGCGACCTGCATGGAAATCTTCAGAACCCAAGATACAATGACAATAAGGATGTAAGATTAGCGAGTGTAAATGTAACAATTACAAGAAAAGGTGATAATGGGCAAACACTCAAAGTTAACAAAAAGAAAAAACTAGTAACCGCATACACGTGTTTCATGCTATTTGGCAATCATCAGTACGGTGTAACATTAACCAAATCAAAAGATAGGCATGATTTGGGAAGCAACAAATGAAGTCCAGGCAGGAGCCAACAGCACATTTGCAGCTTCAGTCAGCACATCCCCTATTTTGGGGCTTGTACTAACATCGCCACGGAGGCTGCTAAAGCGACCTGCGTGGAAATCTTCAGAACCCAAGATACAATGACAATAAGGATGTAAGATTAGCGAGTGTAAATGTAACAATTACAAGAAAAGGTGATAATGGGCAAACACTCAAAGTTAACGAAAAGAAAAAACTAGTAACCGCATACACGTGTTTCATGCTATTTGGCAATCATCAGTACGGTGTAACATTAACCAAATCAAAAGATAGGCATGATTTGGGAAGCAACAAATGAAGTCCAGGCAGGAGCCAACAGCACATTTGCAGCTTCAGTCAGCACATCCCCTATTTTGGGGCTTGTACTAACATCGCCACGGAGGCTGCTAAAGCGACCTGCGTGGAAATCTTCAGAACCCAAGAAAAAATAGGGGATGTGCTGACTGAAGCTGCAAATGTGCTGTTGGCTCCTGCCTGGACTTCATTTGTTGCTTCCCAAATCATGCCTATCTTTTGATTTGGTTAATGTTACACCGTACTGATGATTGCCAAATAGCATGAAACACGTGTATGCGGTTACTAGTTTTTTCTTTTTGTTAACTTTGAGTGTTTGCCCATTATCACCTTTTCTTGTAATTGTTACATTTACACTCGCTAATCTTACATCCTTATTGTCATTGTATCTTGGGTTCTGAAGATTTCCACGCAGGTCGCTTTAGCAGCCTCCGTGGCGATGTTAGTACAAGCCCCAAAATAGGGGATGTGCTGACTGAAGCTGCAAATGTGCTGTTGGCTCCTGCCTGGACTTCATTTGTTGCTTCCCAAATCATGCCTATCTTTTGATTTGGTTAATGTTACACCGTACTGATGATTGCCAAATAGAATGAAACACGTGTATGCGGTTACTAGTTTTTTCTTTTTGTTAACTTTGAGTGTTTGCCCATTATCACCTTTTCTTGTAATTGTTACATTTACACTCGCTAATCTTACATCCTTATTGTCATTGTATCTTGGGTTCTGAAGATTTCCACGCAGGTCGCTTTAGCAGCCTCCGTGGCGATGTTAGTACAAGCCCCAAAATAGGGGATGTGCTGACTGAAGCTGCAAATGTGCTGTTGGCTCCTGCCTGGACTTCATTTGTTGCTTCCCAAATCATGCCTATCTTTTGATTTGGTTAATGTTACACCGTACTGATGATTGCCAAATAGCATGAAACACGTGTATGCGGTTACTAGTTTTTTCTTTTTGTTAACTTTGAGTGTTTGCCCATTATCACCTTTTCTTGTAATTGTTACATTTACACTCGCTAATCTTACATCCTTATTGTCATTGTATCTTGGGTTCTGAAGATTTCCACGCAGGTCGCTTTAGCAGCCTCCGTGGCGATGTTAGTACAAGCCCCAAAATAGGGGATGTGCTGACTGAAGCTGCAAATGTGCTGTTGGCTCCTGCCTGGACTTCATTTGTTGCTTCCCAAATCATGCCTATCTTTTGATTTGGTTAATGTTACACCGTACTGATGATTGCCAAATAGCATGAAACACGTGTATGCGGTTACTAGTTTTTTCTTTTTGTTAACTTTGAGTGTTTGCCCATTATCACCTTTTCTTGTAATTGTTACATTTACACTCGCTAATCTTACATCCTTATTGTCATTGTATCTTGGGTTCTGAAGATTTCCACGCAGGTCGCTTTAGCAGCCTCCGTGGCGATGTTAGTACAAGCCCCAAAATAGGGGATGTGCTGACTGAAGCTGCAAATGTGCTGTTGGCTCCTGCCTGGACTTCATTTGTTGCTTCCCAAATCATGCCTATCTTTTGATTTGGTTAATGTTACACCGTACTGATGATTGCCAAATAGCATGAAACACGTGTATGCGGTTACTAGTTTTTTCTTTTTGTTAACTTTGAGTGTTTGCCCATTATCACCTTTTCTTGTAATTGTTACATTTACACTCGCTAATCTTACATCCTTATTGTCATTGTATCTTGGGTTCTGAAGATTTCCACGCAGGTCGCTTTAGCAGCCTCCGTGGCGATGTTAGTACAAGCCCCAAAATAGGGGATGTGCTGACTGAAGCTGCAAATGTGCTGTTGGCTCCTGCCTGGACTTCATTTGTTGCTTCCCAAATCATGCCTATCTTTTGATTTGGTTAATGTTACACCGTACTGATGATTGCCAAATAGCATGAAACACGTGTATGCGGTTACTAGTTTTTTCTTTTTGTTAACTTTGAGTGTTTGCCCATTATCACCTTTTCTTATATATATATATATTTCTTTACGGCATCACCGAGCGTCCGCAATGAAAAATCTTAGGTTCACTCGGCGTCCGACGTCACCCAGCGTCCGATATACGGGCGCCGGGTGCCCAACACCTGAAAATCTACTAATCTACTTCTCTTCAAGATTTTATATCGTTTGGACATAAATTTGGGAGGACGCTGATTGACGCCGAAATTGAAAAAATGTATAAACCACAGTTCAGGACTTGACCGCTATGCGGCGCTTTAAAATTCTCCTATATACACGGTGAATATAAAAATCACGGCTTAGGTCCTCCTGGCGCTGTATAAAATAATCGTAGTAGCGGCCTAACGAGCGTATTATATTACGTAGAATAACAGCAGGTGTTCATTCGGCACTGTATTTTTTTTTCACATTCCATTTCTCAATTTCCAATGTGACTGCGATGTGGCCACGTGATTTGTAGTTTGATAGCAAATTCATGCAACTTCGGACAATTGTGTTGCTGAATGTTGAGTGGAATTCGGTAAAATATAATTGCCACTTATTCAAAGAGAAGTTAGTATAGATAATAAGATAGAACACAGGGTACAATATCAGACAGGTGGGAAGGCTGTTGTTTCTGTTGTCATGACATTTTAACCCGAAATTGATTAATCTGTCATTTCACTTTGACCTAACATGATCTTTGAGAAAGGAGGAAGATTTATTCTCCGAAACCTCAGAAAACAAATTTGTTGAAGTTATTTTTTGAGTTACACGTTCAAAGTTTCGTTCAGTTACTGTTAAAAATTTATTAATTTTCCAGGCAACTTGAAAAAGTTGTCTTTTAACCAATTTGGTGGCAAAAAACAAATTAAAAAATTCAATGGATGTTTCATTTGTGTTACATAGTGTAATGTTTTCAAGCAATAATGGAATATATTTTTTTTATTAATTTTTCCTTATTTTTTTAGATATAATTAACCAACCCACATTATTGGCGATATTATAAAAACATTCATTTCTAAGTATATTTCATCCACACTGTTAAATTGTCAAAATTTGTTTGTCTCCTTTACTTCATGAATGCTTATTGGCGTGCTGTATAAAAAATGTATTACATTTAAATGAGGCAACATTGATCTACAGGATGTGTCAAAAATAATGATGAATAATGAAAGCTATTTTTTTGTTTAATAAACCTGTTGCCTAACGATAGCTTTTGTTGTGATTTACTTTGTAAACTGTAAGCTCAAAGTTGAGTACTTATATGAGAAATGAACCAGACAAAGCGATGAGGAATAAACAATAAAATTGCAGAAACAGTAACATTAAAAAGGTACCACTTACGTAATATTGCTGGTTGGTGTTCTTGCCTGGAATGGAAGCATTTCTTGAGATATACCTCACCCTGCTCGATCTGGACGACTTCCTCTCCTGTACAACGGCACTGTTGCAGCATGGCGCGTTATGATGACCACAAATAGTCTTACAACGTACTTTTTTTGTTTTTAAATTGGAATGATGAAACAGCGTTTATCAAAAATAAATACGAATACGTTTCCTTCTTCCAATCGTGGAAACCAGGCTAGTGTCATTATTTTCAGAATTTTAGAAAACTTATATTTTTATTAAACGAAAAACTTAACAAATATGATAGGCCAGGGTAGATAATTTTTGAGAACAAAAAAATCTAGAACAGAATGACACCCATTGGAAAAGAAAGAAAATATAGCAAAAATAACAGAAAAAAAATTAAGGGCGATTTGAGGTGCGGGGGTTGTAGGTTTATCACGTTTTCTGGCAAAACTGCAACTCCTATCGGAAAAAGTTAAATGGCAAAGTTGTAGGCAATAAAAAGATCTACAACTTCTGTATTTACACTTTTTTCACGTAACCTCAAAATATCCACAAAAAAAAATTTCCAAAAAATTTAGTGGAAACTTACCTTCTTATGTCCCGAATACGCTGTAATTTTTTCTAATCAAAATATTTATTTTTACCCCTTTTTTTTATTTTAAACCGAAAAAGTAACCTCATTTTCAATCGAAAATGCCCACGTAAAAAACCTGCTTTTTAAAAAAAGTCGGTACGCTTTTTGTTCGCTGAAACCTCTACTTTCTGATGGTGTAGAAAAATATACATCACTGTGGAACATTTTCTCAGAAAATGCAAAAAACGAAAAAAATCGATTTCGAAAATTTTTTATTAATCATTGTTTAAAATTTTGCTCTATTTATTGAAATTTACACTTTAATTAGGTACTTAAAAATTTAAGATTCCATGTTATATTGATAAACCAAGAAATTGCAAATCGATATACAATGTGTCCCAGATAAGAATGGGGATCTTGCAAACGGAGAGATAGAACAACGGTTAAATGGGGAAAAAGTTGCGCAATTTTGAGGTCAATAAAATGACAAAACAGATTTCTAATATCTCTTTTCGTTTTTGAGTTATTTTGAAAAAAGTGAAATTTTGCATTTTCCATTTTATTTTTTTCTGAAGTTAGGATAGGAAAAAAAGAAAAACACTTTATTATGTCACTTTTTAACGGGCTTTAAGATGGCGTTTTTAGATTTGTTCTACAACATTTCGTTTTTTGAGAAACCATCTTCAACTTAATTTTTTTAAAGACGGACCTGGATTTTTTTGTGGAATTTTTTTTTGTGAGAGATAAAAATTAAAGACCAAAAAATCGGTTATTACAATTTTTCGCGGATATTTTGAGGTTACGTGAAAAAAGTCCAATACAAAAGTTGTAGATCTTTTTATTGCCTACAACTTTGCCTATTAACTTTTTTCGATAGGAGTTGCAGTTTTGCCGGAAATCGTGAAAAACCGTTTTTACCCTTAAAAAATCACCCCCTGCAACCCCCGTACCTCAAATCGCCCTTAAATTATTTTTCTGTTATTTTTGCTATATTTTCTTCCTTTTCCAATGGTTTTGATACTGTTCTAAATTTTTTTCACTCTTTGTCATTTATAGAACAATAACATGTTTTAGATCATACCCATATTATAACTAAATTAATTATCGATTTAGTTGGACACCAGTGTATTTAGTTCAACATTTTTTGTTTCAACTACGCTTTTTGCTCAGAGAAAAAAATTATCACAATAAACATTCCAAAGCTGTAAATTTTAAGACCGTAGTATTATGACTTATTTAGTTAGCAACATTGATTCTATTGATGTTTAATTCAAAATTTGTATTGAAAATGGTAGATAATTTATCATTTGAAGAACTTACTGATATCCACGTTGCTTATGGTACAGCAAATTGTAACGTATGCTTAATTATGAAAAGCTACACCATCATTTATTTTTATTTATCAATGAAATAAAGTCCTCATGAACATTTTTTGTGAAATGAAATTAATTATTTATCACTGAAATGAATATAACCCACCAAAACAATTTTTCCTTTGTTCCGTCCAAACGGCTCATTTGCGTGTTAATTAAACAAAAAAGGTTTGTTTTCATGTCCCCTTTCCATCCCTTAAGGTTTGTCGATATGTTTTTGGGACACCCTGTACAAATTTATGTTTGCAGTGAAGAACCATGATAAATGTTTCAAGCATAAATAATAAACAATAACTTGTTGACTGCTAGTTTTACAGGGTGTTCCGTAAATATGTTTAAAAAATGGAACTGCGTAGTGCTTGGAGTATTTTAGGAAGGTTGTTTAATAAAAAAAAGTCCAATTTGCCCTAACCTTAACCCCCACTTTTTTATCTGTAGTAAAGTTTTAGCGTTCCACTTGGATTTTGCACGAAATATAAAACCTCTCAACATAGTTTACTGCAACATTAATGCAGAGAAAAAATTAAAACCTGAGATTTTAAGTAAATACAGTGTAGCCAGCATTTAAGGGCGGGGGGGGGGGGGGGGGGAGGTGGGCGAAATTTTCGGAAAGCTTTTTTGTCTACTGTGCTTAGTCTGATTGAAATAGGTAAACAAAAATTATAAAAATCCACAGAAAATACAATGCTATTCATAAACTTTGCACCAAATGGCATGGGCTGTGTCGTCACGACTCTCTTTAGGCGCAATATACTCCAATATATCCCGAAATCATGTTTTCAAAAAAATTGAATAATACAAATTTTTTCCTATTTGGTGCAAACTTTATGAATAGCACTGTATATTATTTATTAAAAAATAATGCCTATACAAAAAATATGCTGTTCTTTGGTTTAAAATAAAAGTAACACATCTGTCATACAGTGTGTCTACGGATCGAGTTCACATAAGGTGTAAATAACAAAAAAACAGTTGAAATTTGAGCTTCTGGGGATCACCCCTGCCCTGCTTGGGTTAAAACTAATTTGTGACATAATTTTACTTTTCCAAAAATCCCGTATGCCTTGGAAATTATTAAAAAACTAATCAGATCAGGAAAATGCCCTCTTTGTAGGTTTTACGACAAAATGTTATTAAGGAAACTTGTTCATAATGAAAAACTGAGTAGGTAGGTTTTCGAAATTTCGAAAGTCTAGGCTACTTCGATTTTTTGGCATTTTTTGGCAACAACATCAAAATGTTACTAAGAAACTGCATAGGTGTGAAAAAATTCAAAAGCCTAGGTCGACTTTGATTTTTTATGCTAAAAAATTAAAACGCACAAAAATGAAAGTAGGTCTAGGTTTTTAAATTTTTTCACACCTCTCCAGTTTTTCATTGTGAACAAGTTTTCTTTATAACATTTTGATGTGAAAGCTACACAAAGTGCACTTTTCTAAAAAAGTGGGAAAATGACAAAAAATCAAAAAAGGCCTAGACTTTCGAAATTTCGCAAACGTACTCAGTTTTTCATTCTGAACAAGTTTCCTTAATAACATTTTGTCGTAAAACCTACAAAAAGGACATTTTGCTGATGTGGAAAATTAGTTTTTTCATCCAAGGCATGCGTGATTTTTCGAAAGTAAAATTATGTCACAAATTAGTTTCAAACCAATCAGGGCTGATCCCAGAAGCTCAAATTTCAACTAGATTTTTTTTTTGTTATTTACACCTTATACAGTGTGTCCCAATTTGATACTGGACACCTCAGAAATATATGAAGGGCAAAGAAAACAAATGGTCTCTATTTTTTATTGGTAGTACCAAGGGAGAGTATCACATAGGTGGTGGTATTTGGATGGGGTAATTATTTCATTGCCTGCTATGATTTTTTAAAATAGCAAATTTTCAAGAAACCCCATTAGAGTTTTTCTACGACAAAATGTTATTAAGAAAACTTGTTCAGAATAAAAAACTAAGTAGACTCGCAAAATTTTAAAAGGCTAGGCCTACTTTGATTTTTAGATTTATCTCCCACTTTTTTCTTAGAAAAGTGTCCTTTCTGGAGCTTTCACGACAAAATTTTATTTTTTCACGATGATCAACTTTCCTTAATAATATTTTGACGTGAAAGCTCCAGAAAGGACACATTTCAAGGAAAAAGGTGGGAGAAAAAGGCTAGGGTTCCCAAATCCCGGGACCGAAAATGTATTCGGGGCTTTGGTCCCAAATTTTAAGTCCCGGTACTAGTCCCGAAAGTCCCAAAAATAGTCCCGAAATCAAAATTTTGATTCTCTACAACAAATTTTGTAAGAAACAATTTGTAAAAATGAAATATTTTTATTTAGATGTGGGTAGTACCTACCTACAAAATACCAAACTTGAAATAGCAAATTAAAACTGAGATTACTTAAAAAACACAACACACAACTAAAGTAGTTCCAACTCCAACTAATTTAATTGTATGACTAAGTATACAAGTCAGTATTCTTATTTCAGTAAAATCTAAAAATTTTAATAATTCCACAATTTTATGTATTAATTAAAGAACTATATATGATTAACCACACCACACAACCACACGGTATTGTATTACAAGGGGTAAGGCTTCACGGCCTAGAATCGTAATAATATTAAAAAAGATGAATACCAGTGAATCCCCTATGACCCCTGCCCTAGTTTTTTTAGGTTTTCTGGGGAATTGGTGGCGTGTTTATGATGCAATAAAAAAATCGGGGCTTTTAAGGTTTCGGGACCATGAGGAAAATCCTGGGACGACACTTTTCGGGTAAAATCCCGGGACAATCCCGATACTAAATACCGGGACTGGAAACCCTAAAAAGGCGAAAAAGCTAAAAATCAAAGTAGGCCTAGACTTTTGAAATTTTGCAATTCTACTCAGTTTTTCATTCTGAACAAGTTTTCTTTTGTCGTAAAAAATCCCTAATAGGGTTTCTTGAAAATTAGCTATTTTGAAAAATCATAGCAGGCCATGAAATACTTACCCCATCCAAATACCACCACCTCCCCTTGGGACCACCAATAAAAAATAGAGGTCATTTGTTATCCTTGCCCTTCATATAGTTCTGAGGTGTCCAGTATCAAATTGGGACACACTGTATGTGAACTCAATCTGTGGAAACATTGTATGTAAAAAAACTAAAAAATAAATATTTTTTTTAATAGGCAGGTAAGTATAACACGTACTGAAAAAACGTGGGGCGCATGCAATAGATAATAATAATAATTTGATGCACGCGCCCCACGTTTGTCGAATCTAACGGAAGCGTGGAAGGGCCACGTTGTATTTTTTTTTAGATTTTTTTCTCAAAATTTTTAAATGTTTAGATCTTTCTTAAAATTTTGAGAGTTTCATTTAATTTTTAATTGTGTTTTTCGCCACCAAACTGATTGAAAGAAAACTTTTTCAAGTTGCCTCGAAAATTCATAAATTATTGAACACTGAACGAACGAAACTTTAAACGTGTAACTCAAAAAATAACTTCAACAAATTTGTTTTCTGAGCTTTCGGAGGATAAATCTTCCTCCTTTCTCAAAGATCATGTCACGTCAAAGTGAAGTGACAGATTAATTTTTTTTTTCTCAAAATTTGGACTTTTTCTCCGAATTTTAAAATTCAGACTTTTTCTCAACATTTTGACTTTATTCTCAAAATGTTGAGATTGTTTGAGAAAAAGTCTGAATTTTAAAATTCAGAGAAAAAGTCTGACTTTTAAAATTCAGAGAAAAAGTCAAAATTTTGAGAATAATCTTAAATATTGAGACTAAAGTCAAAATTTTGAGAAAAAATAAGAATTTTAAGATTCCAAGAAAAAATTCTGAATTTTAAAATTCAGAGCAAAAGTCTGAATTTTAAAATTCGGAGAAAAAAGTGAAAACTTTGAGAAAAATCAATCAAAATTAAAAAAAATTGCTACATGGCTCTTCTACCTTTCAGTACGAATCTTTATGGAGGTAGGATTATTTCATATTTTAAAAGCCTGGTATTAAAAACGTTCTCTTGGGGACTGCCGGGAGCGGGCCAAATCGGCGCAGACGGCAGGCCGAGGGCAGGAGGGGGGGAATCGCCCCCCGCCCCCACCTAGCTACGCCACTGAGTAAATATGTAGAATATAATACAGTGTGTCCCAATTTGATACTGGACACCTCAGAACTATATGAAGGACAAGGAAAACAAATGGTCTCTATTTTTTTATTGGTAGTCCCAAGAGAGAGTATATCATAGGCAGTGGTATTTGGATGTGGTAATTATTGCATGGCCTGCTATGATTTTTTAAAATAGCTAATTTTCAAGAAACCCTATTAAGGATTTTTTATGACAAAATGTTATTACGAAAACTTGTTCAGAATGAAAAACTGAGTAGAACTCTAAATTTCAAAAGTCCAGGCCTACTTTGATTTTTAGCTTTTTCGCCTTTTTCTCCCATTTTTTTCTTAGAAATGTGTCCTTTCTGGAGCTTTCACGTCAAAATATTATTAAGGAAACTTGATCATCGCGAAAAAATAAAATTTTGAAGTGAAAGCACTAGAAAGGACACTTTTCTAAGAAAAAAGTGGGAGATAAATCTAAAAATCAAAGTAGGCCTAGTCTTTTGAAATTTTGTGAATCCACTCAGTTTTTCATTTTGAACAAGTTTTCTTAATAACATTTTGTCGTAAAAAAACCCTAATCTGGTTTCTTGAAAATTTGCTATTTTAAAAAATCATAGCAGGCCATGAAATAATTACCCCATCCAAATACCACCGCCTATGAGATACTCTCCCTGGGTACTACCCCTCATATATTTCTGAGATGTCCAATATCAAACTGGGACACACTGTATATGTCAATTTTTTTTATTGAAAGTCCTAAAATGCACCAAACAATACGTGGTTCAATTTTTAGACCTAGTCCAGTAGCACCCTGTAGAGCAACGCAAATATTTGACATGATCAGACTTTTGCGGTATCCCAACTCAAAAACCATCGTGCAGCGATTTTTCTGGATATTAAAAAACTAGTTTTTGAATATGGAACTCTCTGTCTATTAATGAATCCATTTAATCACATTATACGAGTATCTGTTAAAGTAAGGAATGCGAAACATATCCAATTTTTTCTATATGCATAGATTTTTTTGCCACTTTGCCACGAAACCATGTCAGATTGTAGCATCCCTCGGTCGTACTGGTATTAAATAGCTTTAATTGTTTATTATTTTGTTGACTAGCAAGAATAAATAACGGGTTTTGATCTTTCTGATAAGTTCTTTTGCAATTTAATTTTAAAATTCAGGTTTTCGTTTTCGGTTTGCTCGGATACCTACCAGATTTTTTTTAAGTAGTTTACTCACCCAACCGTCTGCCCAGGCTAGCTTATTAGTCAACGTGAAACAAAACAAAAAGATAGCTATGATTTGGGAAGCAACAAATGGAAGTCCAGGCAGGAGCCAACAGCACATTTGCAGCTTCAGTTGTTAGCACATCTCCTGGATTTGTGGCTTGTACTCAGGCGTGGTCTTGGGGGGGCATGGGGGCCATGGGCCATAATAAAATAAAAAAATAATAATAAATAAAAAATAAATACAAAATATTATTCTAATATTATGTAACCTACAGTGTCCACGAATCGAGTTCACATAAGGTGAAAATAACAAAAAAAATTCGAGTTGAAACTTGAGCTGCTTGGTTTGAAACTAATTTGTGACATATACTTTCGAAAAATCACCTTGGAAATTATGAAGAAACTAATTTTCCACATCAGTAAAGTGCCCTTTTTGTAGGTTTTACGGCAAAATGTTATAAAGAAAACGTGTTCAGAATGCAAAACTGAGTAAATCTAGACCTGCTTTGATTTTTTGGGGTTTTTCCCACTTTTTTACAAAAGTGCATTTTGTGTAGTTTCACAACAAAATGTTATTAAGAAAACTCACAATGAAAAACTCGATAGGTGTGAAAAATTCCAACAGCCTAGGTCTACTTTGATTTTTGTGCGTTTTAATTTTTTAGGAGAAAAACTCTTGTTATTTTTCGAAAAACTTTATCGCTTTCGCCAAAAACGCGAATAACTGAAAACACGTATTGCAGATGTGATATTTAAAATTTTTAAAAATTCAAAATTTGGCTATGAAATTAAACGTCAAACTTGAATAACAACCGTTTAATGGAGAAAGAATCTAAACAACAGGAATAACAATAATTTGCACTGAATAAGAGTTATTAGAGAAATTGTTGAAAATGATCACCGTTTTCTCTGAGGCATAAAATTATTCTTTGTCGAAAATTACTAATACAATTACTAAAATTAAATGACATTTTTCCTTATAGTCAAGTTTGACGTTTAATTTCATAGCCAATTTTCAAAGATTTTAAATATCACATCTGCAATACGTGTTTCAGTTATTCGCGTTTTTAGCGAAAGCGATAAAGTTTTTTGAAAAATAACAATTGTAAAAAAAGTTTTAGAATTAAATTCTTCATAACACAAGGTAACAATTTTGTAAGTCTACCAACGGACAAAAAAGTTGTCACATTTTTAAGGTGCATCACTCTGTATCAACCCTTTATACAATTGAACTATGTTTTCTGTCGATTAATGCTCTTGGTACATAAACAACGTGTACCAAATTTGGGTTTTCCGAGTTCAAAAATAACTGAGATATTGACTTTTTCGAAATTTCAAAGCCCACTTTCAAGGCCTATAACTTTTCAAGGGTGCAACTTGAACTTAGTATAGAGGTAAGTTGCCTTAAATCACCTTATTTTGGGCTGCTCTGTATGCTCCTGCTCCTTGTCGGTTCTTATGCGGAACACCCTGTATAACCAACGTACATGAAAAACATTTGTTTGCATAATTTTTATTTAAAATATATTTTTTTGATTTTTATTTTTTTTTTGTGATATTGCCTGATTGCCTTATTGAATTTCTATTGTTATAGTAGGTACCTACCTAAAACCGTCTAAAGGAATACATACACAGGTATGGATATAACCGCGCCTGCTTGTACTAACGTCGCCACGAAGGCTGCTAAAGCGACGTACGTGGAAATCTACATATTTGCATATCTCTCATACGTTACACCGAACTGATTGCCATATAGCATGAAACACGTATACAGGATGATTTTTTAGGTCTACCACCGCGATTTTCTCGCTCATTTTGCGGCCTACAAAAAAACGTAACAAACAAAAATGTGGCAATTTTGGACAGCTAAGTTGTGCTGCAAAAGAAATCTGCATCCATGGCCAACTTGTCGCGCAATATTAAAAAAACCTCAAATTGAGCAAAACTATTAATGGCCATGGAATGTTTATTTTAAGAGACAGAGAAAAACTTTTATATTGAAAATGGATGGCACTAAGAAGCTTTATGCAAAAGGGTACTCAGATAGTTTCAGAAAATTACACAGGGTCTTCGGCTCTCTTGAGGCTATCAATTTTTTTTGTTTATTTCTTGTTAAGCGATTTTCTCGCTTATTTTGGGCCGCTCAGAAAATATGTAAGAAAACAAAATATGGAAATTTTGGTCAGCGAGGCCACATTAAAAAAGGAATGGACCTCCATACCCAACTTTTCGCGGTGTCCTAAAAAAACCTAAAATCGACAAAAATTTTCATGGTCTCAAGAGAGCCGAAGACCCTGTGTAATTTGCTGAAACTATCTGAGCACCTGGGAGGATAAAGCTTCTCAGTGCCATCAATTTTCAATATAAAAGTTTTTCTCTGTCTCTTAAAATAAACATTCCACGGCCATTAATAGTTTTGCTCAATTTGAGATTATTTTAATAATGCGCGACAAGTTGGCCATAGATGCCGATTTCTTTTGCAGCACCACTTAGCTGTCCAAAATTGCCACATTTTTGTTTCTTACGTTTTTTTTTGTAGGCCGCAAAATGAGCGAGAAAATCGCGGTGGTAGACCTAAAAAAATCATCCTGTATATGATTACTACTTTTTTGTTGTTTTTGAGTGCTTGCCCTTTACCGCTTTTTCTTGTATGTTTCACACTCACTAATCTTACATCCTTATTCTAATTTTTAAAGTAAGTATTTTCAATGATCTACATTTAAATTTAAATCCAAATTATCAATATCTCATCCAGAATAGTCGTCTAAGGTTATTACGATAGCCTCTACTTAATTCTCTGGCACTTAGATGATCTGAAACATTGCATTAAAATATTGGGAGCGCCACATGAACCCTACAATGGTTTCTGAAAATACATGGCGTTTAAAATAACTTCTTTAATCGTTGTGAAGCGGATATAATATGCAATGGTTTTCATTTTTTTTTACGTTGGACGCTCAGTGAACCTACAAATAAATTATGTGCCACGTGGACTCTTAAATAAATTCTCGAAATACTGGGCGTATATGGCCGGACGCCACGTGAGAACGTTTTTAGACTGGACGCCCAGTGATGCTCTATATAAATATATATATATATATTGATTCAACAGACAAAGTCAGACCCGATACGTTCTACAGACAACCTCAGACCCACTAGATCCAAAGGTATATCAGGTGTATATTTTGCAAAAAAATACATTACCAAACTATAACTTTTCGAGCAACTTTAGAGGGGTAGGTATATACGAAATTTTTTTTATGATGGTTAACAGTCGTTGTTAACCCCGACATATAGAACCTCAAAGTGGAGCCCGTTTGTATAATTTTTGCTACGTCTTACAGCATTGTGAATCCCAGCAATGTTGCCAGCTCAACGGGACTGTGAAGGCTTTTGAATGTACCATTTGCTTATACGATATTATAGGTAGGTATTTATCTCATACTGGTGCATTTTTAGTTCTTACAGTTTTAGCGTTCAGATATTTTTAATCGAGGTAAATTTAATAATAATACAAATACAGATTAAAAGAGCTCCATCCTCTCGGAAGGGAGCTTCATCCCCTTTTTCTTCAAAAACCACCCACTTATATGACCTGGAGCCTGTTTTCTGATTTTTGTCAAAAACTGTTACTCTTGCGAGGAAAACGATAGGAACGTAAGTTACAGTTGTTACAAAATTACACGTTTATACATCCTATACATTTTTTTCTTATATACAGCCCTATTCTCACAAATACTATGGTTTGAAAATTATGTAGCTAAAGCTGGGCAAAAACGAGTAAAATAAAATAATTTCGAGTCAAAAATGGAATAATGAAAATACATTGATACAAATACAGGGTGCCCGGTTTAGATGAAAGAATGGATATAACATTTCAAATACGCATTGTATAATAAAATGTTTCAGACAAGAGTTTTTCAGTTGATCTATCTGCATATTTTGATCTTGAATTTTTTGGTAGCTAGTCATTTCGTTGCTACGGCAACAAATTTTGACATTTTTGCATGTAATGATAACTTACCGACGACAGGTAAATCATGTTAAGCTTGCAAAATTTGTTTATTAATAAATAAATAGGCACAATAAATCAACGGTACCTAAAAATCAATTAATCAAATGCTCGAAATGTTCTACATTCACAGCGAGACAATGGCCCGGTCTGTCCTAAAAACTACTAACTATAACATTCCTAATCCATTCTGGAGGAATCCACGCTATTCTTTTCTTATGCGCTGTTCTATTCTTCTGCCAATCCAAGATTGTGGAAAGACTAAGTTTAAATAGCGGCGCACATCACGGTGGTAATGGGGAGGTGCTTCATCTTGCTGGAACCAGATATCCTGGACTGGCATACCAAGGGCAGGAATCACCCCATTTTGCAAAAGATACAAATACATTTCGCCAGTCAAATTACCATTGATAATAAATGGACCAACAACGCGGTTGTCATAATGACATACGTAAGTGTCAAAATTTTCATTAGGCATGGCCTACTTTTTAGGCAACACTCTCGAATTTAAATTTTGGCATACTTGCAGAAATTCTACTTTTTCTCAAAAATTTTCTTATGCAACCCCATTGAAATTGTACATGTTCGTATGCACAAAAAGGAGCTGATTCCAAATTTGAACAGAGAAGTGTATGGTGCCATTTAAAAAAACAACGTTGGTTTCCATAGCAACGAAATGACTGGCTCCGAAAAATTCAAGGTCACCAAAATATGCAGATAGATCAACTAAAAAACTCTTGTCTGAAACATTTTTTATACAAGGTGTCTTTAAAAAGTTATATTCATTATTCCATCTAAATAGGGCACCCTGTACATAGATAAAAATACATAGATAGAAATACATACAGTGTGGCCCATTTGGAATGGACACACCTTTGTATTTTTTTTATTTTTCATCCGATTTTAGCCGTTTTTTTTTTCTGAAGATAGGTGGCAAAAAACTCTTTACTTTCGTGCAAAATATCAGATCTTAATCTCCATTTTCAAGGCCTACTACGATTTTTTTTCTACTAAAAAATGACGAAAACCATTTAGCGATTTTTTTATTTAAAATCGGACACCACAGCGTTAATCAGGATACCCTAAAACCTCCACATACCAAATTTGAACAAAAAATACACAAGGAGTTCCATTCTGCGGGTTGTAAAAGTTGAGCAAAATAGGAATTTTAAAGGCATCTGCAAGTCAAGTGTGCCATGGAATCATTTCAAAACAGTTGAATAGTCAACAGGACCACTCAAATTGTTGGTGTGCAAATATCCAATACAAAAATATACAGAGTGTCTTCCTCTGTACCATCTCAAAATACTGAATTTTTTGGAACTTCAAATCGAGTATATCAAAAGTGCCCCAGCCACTATAAACGAAGTAAGTCTATCAAAATACAGAAGCCTGCCAGTCAGTAAATCCATATGAGTTAAGGTGGCTGGAAGGAAACGCACAGAAAATGTTGACCAGTATAAAGTTTCATAAAATGTCAGCATTTTGAGATGGCCCATAGAAAAACACCCTGTATATTTTTTGTATTCAATCTTTGCACACCAATACTTTGAGTAGTCCTGTTGATCATTCAACTGTTTTGAGGGGATTCCACAACACACTTGACTCGCCAGATGCCTTTAAAATTCCTATTTAGCCCATCTTTAGAACCTTGTAGCATGGAACTCCCTGTATATTTTTTGTTCAAATTTGGTATTTGGGGGTTTTGGGGTATCCTGATTAATGCTGTGTTGTTAGATTTTAAATAAAAAACGCTAAATGATTTTCGTCATTTTTTACTAGGAAAAAAAATTCGTAGTAGGCCTTGAAAATTGAAATTAAGACCTGAATTTTGCGCCGAAGTAAGAGTTTTTTGTGACCTATCTTTAGGAAAAATTACCTGAAGATAATACAATTATTGAATAAGCAGTACTTAGTTTTTAGTAGATGAGGCCTCAAGGGGAAACCGCATAAAAAACGCGCCGGGAGCTCTACTTCAGCGTTGGTGTGGAAACGGGCTCGAGTACAATATATCGTCCCTCTTTTCATGTATGGGCGTATCTGATTTTTACTTATTTTACAGGAAGAGGAAAAAACAAAATTGGTTAACCTATTAAATACTCTCACATGTAACTTCCACGATAGAATCAAATAACATTTTTATAGTGATACGACAAAAGAACGTAGTTTAAGCTGGTGCATTATTTGTTAATAAATTTAAGAGGTATTTTTTTAAAAAGAAAAAAGTTTGCATTTAAGCCTCTAATATTCTTTTTCTGTATAGCAATCAAGTTACAACCTTTTTTAAAAATAAAAATTGGAAACAAGAGTATTGAAACATTAAACCATAAACCACAATATAGTTGTAAGTGAAAGATTTTATTTCTGCCAAGGTACAGCGACAATACAAAAATAAAAAGTAGAATCCTTTGTATTCTATAAGAATAAAACCAAAACTTAGGTACCTACTGCGTTTCATGAGGCAAACTTTAAAAAAATCCTGAAATTCACGGCACTTCGGCGTAACATTTAAGTGAGTGTTGTAATAATATTTCTTATAATATTTATAAAATATTATAAAACAGATTTTGAGAAATATTACTATAATGTTTTATAAATGTTGCAAAATTTTCAAGTAGGTACTTTGGAATTATTTTTAAATATTTGTAAAATATTTTGTGGGAATATTAATATAATGTGAGGAAAACTATTTTAGCAAAACATTTTCATCATATATTGTATAAATATTGTTATATTTTCTGAATCTTTGGAATCATTTAAAAATATTTTTGCAATTATTTGTGTTGTATACCACCGGCGTTTGTATAACATTTTAACTGCACGACCTTTACGTATTTTCCGGCACTTCACAGTTTTTAGTTCTAAAGACACTACATTCACGTTACCGTCTTTCCAAACCACAAGTACGTCCATTTTAACAATAGAAAAATATCCACGCCTCTGAAACTTCCTCGAAATATAACAACTGCGCTGGTTTATAGGTTAGAATCATATGTTTCTTGGTTCCTTTGCTGCAAGTTACGCCCACAAAATTCCCCTTCAAGTTGTCGCTTAATTTCACACGAACGGGCGTATCTTGACTTACGCCTATACGTGAGAAATATTTTGTGGATGTTCGCATTTCCGCCGTCAGGTGATGTGTTGACTATGCCCCACCTATAAGTTTTACAGATACGCCACTTTGTGAAATCAAAGCCATCCCCAAGAGGGACTTATCGCATTTTTTGTTAGTTACGCCCTTACGTGACAAGAGGGACGATATGAAAGACATAGTAGTAATAATAAAATTTTCTGTAGTCATATTTCCTGTCCTTATAGCCAGGTTTGTGTAAGAAAAATCTGCTTTGCATGTAATATTTTTCTATGGCCGATGTATTTCAAGATATTTGTCACTTTACTCGTTTTTGCCTAACTTTAGCAAGGTATATCCTAATTTTTTAAACCATATTTGTGAGATAAGGGCTGGATATACGAAAAAAATTTAGAGGACCTAAATGATGTATAATTTCATAACAAATATTTTAGGTTCTATTCGTTTTCCTCGTCAGAGCAACAGTTTTTGGGAAAAATCAAAAACGGACATCAGGTCACATAAGAGGGTTGTTTTTGAAGCAAAAGGGAATTAAGCACACCCCTGAGAGGTGGGGACTCTTTTGATCTGTATTTGGATATCTATTAGGACTCTGCACCCAAATTTTTAAAACTTTATAAAATTATTTCTCCTAAAAAACTAATTTACTTGAACTATTTTCCTAGGAAACAATTAGCTAACAAATATTGATTTATTTCCATGTAAGGAAAAAACTGAACATTTTTTATAAAGCAAACATAATTTTGTTGAAGGACAGTTTTTATCTATAGTGGTTAAAAAAATATCCAATTTTAATTATTACATTCGGCAATGAAAAGTCAAAACAAAAAAGTGGACAATTATTTTCTTATTTTTATAGATTGCTATAATATTCTAACCATAACAAATGAAAATAAAAATATTTTTTATATTTTATTATTTCCACTGAGGAGTTTTATTTCTAACTGAAATTATAAAGTTTAGATTGTTGCAATATGGTGCAAATGTCTAATTTTGAAGCTTGATCTAGTATGATGTTCTATTAAGAAATTGATATTGATGGCCCTGCTCTTTCGTTTTTGAAGTGATATTTATTATGTATTGTTTTTTTTCCCATCGATATTTATTTGAGCCATAAAACAATTTATAAATTTAAATCCTTATAAATGTAAACCCAGTGAATGGGTTCAACCGACCACATCATGATTTCAAAAAGAGATAAGTATGTTTTTTTTTGTAAAACATTATTCTGTTTTAAGAATAAAAAAAGATAAAATTAAAAATCAAATAAGGTTTAGATAAATTTTTGAACTAACTCACTTAATTCCATTTGTTCGTGTCCCTTTTAAAGGTAGGTACAGTTGGAGCGCTTTGTCCTTGTTTTCTTTAGGACAACACAACAAATGTTAAAGTTCCTTCGAAAATTATAATTTCAATAAATTTTAAATATTTGCAACTAAAAACTAAACAAACTATTTATCTTGCTTACATTTTATAAATATAAATATATACCACGGTCTAATAACGTTCAAAAAGGCTTGACATTGTAGGTAGAATAATGATGAGTGGGGCCTGTATAAACGGTCAAACAAAAATAATCGTTTAAAGCCGAAGTGCCAAAACGCCCATATTTTCGTAACTGGTTATGAAAAATCTTAAAATCAAAACAATCAAACTTGTATGGAATGCGTTGTCATTATGAATAAATACGTAATCAGCGATTTCAAAAGTCTTATACCAGGTATCATAAAACTTGGCTAAATTTTCAATTTGACGTCCGTCAAATTGGATCCGCCATTTCGAATTTCGAAAATTAATTCCAAATTCGCAACCAGTGATCCCAAAAATCGCCTTGTTCCAAGTATAAAAAAATTAAAAACCAAATATGGTTTTAAATTACCTAGGTATTGAATTTTTGCACTAAACCACTACTTAATTCCTTTTTTCCGTATCTCTTTTGAGGCTACTACTGGGACACTTTGTTTTTATTTTCTTTAGAAAAATACAACAAATGTTAGAAGTTCCTTCGGGAGTTAATTTCATTACATTCTAAATATTGATTACCAAACACAAAATGAATTTTCTGTTTCTTGCTTATATTTGTTTCTAATTTTCAAATGTATCTAATTGAAAAAATAAAGGTGAAAACGTTATTAGGCCCGGGTCCAAAATGGCTTGACTTTCCAAGTAGAATATGTGCGGGAATTGGATTTGTATAAGCGGTTTTAAGAAGAAAATAAAAAAGGAATTACTAATTAAAAATTTCAAATTAATATTTGTCCTTATATCTTTCAAATGTATAGTGCACCTGAAATAATTAAACTTTTGTATCAATAGGGTCCCATTAAGCCATACCTACAAGTTATTCAACCCATTTCACGTTTACTGATTGCTCAATTTTTAGGGACAAGTTCCAATCTTATTTTTCTACCGATTTCTATTAAAACTCAAAGGAAAAGTCCCTTTCCTCAGTAACACTTGTATTGAAACGCCAAAATATGTAGATCAAGAGGTTGGCGTTTGAATTGTCAGATCACAGAGTCTAGTATTTCATAAAATTATTTTCGGAAAAAAACGTGAATTTTACTGTTCATAATTTTAATATCACTTTTATTAGCATCTAAATTCTCAAACTATTATTCTACACATAGTTTTATCTTGAAACCTATGTGATTAAAAGTGTAGAATTTCAACAAAAATAAATCGTAAAATGGTATTATGAATACAATTTGATGCCATTTTCACTATTCAAATCTTAGTATAAAAGAATATCCTAACCCCGAGTATCCCCCACTAAAATCGTCACTAAAAAATCTCTAGCCCTAAAATCTGAAAATGCGGGTATATCCAATCCTCAGGTCAGAACTCGTTTGGTACCCGATCGATAATCTGAACGTTGATTTCTCAGTATTCCATTGCTTTCAGCTACAGTCACAAAAAATCCGTACATAAGTTAAAATTTCTCGCATAAACTGATCTAAGCATATTCGGAAAACTCCTTTATTTTCACCAATCAAATCTTAGTAACACTTGTGTATGTCTTGTCTCACATATTCCTAATAGGTTACCGAGAATGATAATCTGAAAAAAGTCGCGTGGAAATTTTTGCCACAAATGGTCCCCGGTATAATCGACTTCTACCTACGAGCAAGAACCCTGACTATCCGATGGCAATCAATAGGTTACCGAGAATGAAAATCTGAAAAAAGTCCCCTGGAAATTTGGTTAGAAATGTTCCCCCGACCCCCAGTATAATGTCTATTCCTATCCTATTGAAAATATCTCTGGTGCTTTTTTCCAACTGTCCAATTCAAAACCGGGAAATTGTGATCGAATGCTATCCCAGTCCTGTCGAACCTAGCCACATGTGCAATTGGCACCTCGACACAATAATTCGGATTCTTAAATTCTGAGGTCCTAGGAAAATTCCAAAATCACGTCAACCGCAATCAATTCTGAATAGGTACCTATTCCATTAGTTTTCGATCTTGAAGCCCAGGTGATTAAAAGCGGAGCATGCGGTTTTTCCCGAAAATTCGAGAAATTTTGAAAATGCGCCCTGAGTGGAAAAAAGCGATTTGCCTGAAGTACGATAAAAACTGGAGAAATAGAAAATTCAAAACCCTGGTTGCGGAAAATTGTGGTCGAATGCTATCCCAGTTCTGTCGACCCTAGCCACATGTGTAATTGTCACCTCGGCACAATAATTCGGTTTTCTCAAGTTTGGGAAAATTACAGAAAGTTCTCAGTACTTGCTGGGGAGTTTTCCTGAAAAATTACCTCTGAAAAAAAGTCGCGGAAAATTTTTGGAAAAATTCGTAGACGGTTAGTCACGTTTTTACCCATTTATAGGAGTTTTTACCCATTTATAGGCGTGGCCTATCTACTAAGCCATGTAAGTTAAGTTAATTGCTTGTCACGTGAAATTTTCATAAAAGTAGGTACCAATTAATTTTATTGGACGGTGATTGGTTGACAAGCAAGTACTTGCCAAAGTATATATTTTCTATACAATTCGCCCGACAAGCTTTTTGATTTCAAAAGCGCATGTCGCAATTTAGCATTGAATTACCTTAACGAAAACCTAAACATGGCTTAAATAAAAACTTGTTTTTAAA
Organism: Pseudeuparius sepicola; assembly: GCA_963920635.1. Taxonomy (NCBI): domain Eukaryota; kingdom Metazoa; phylum Arthropoda; class Insecta; order Coleoptera; family Anthribidae; genus Pseudeuparius; species Pseudeuparius sepicola. The sequence continues at coordinate 31,111,940 of OY987305.1, forward strand.
AAGTTTCTTATTTTTTATTTTATTTTGTTCCTTTTAGTAGATATTTGGTTAACATGTCACGAGGGTGGTAAAGAAATTTAGTCCATCATCTTGGGTATCCGCCATATTGGATTTAGTATGACGTCACCCACCGTATCGTTTTCTACTCGTGAAACCCTTTCTTCTGATACCCATCTCAAGGATCCTGTGAAGAAATAAGTAATCTGCTATTTTGGGGCGGCCGCCATCTTGGATTTAGTATGACGTCGCTGACCTTGTCGTTTTCTATTCTCAAACCCTTGCATTTGATAATCATGTCGAGGAGGTGGTGAAGAAATATGTAATCCGCCATCTTGGAGCGGAGGACATTTTGAATAAATTACAATACTGAGTATACTAGATTGCATTGTCACCAGAACCAAATGTGCATGTGCAAAATTTCAGCTCAATCGGTTAGGTGGAAGTGGTTTAAAATTCAGTTGCAAGATTTGACCACATATACACACTAACAGAGCAAGTTAAATAAAAGCTTGTAATAAGATAATCTTGATCTAGGTCTAGACGGTAAAACATTTTAGTTGAATCCCAATTTTTACTTATATTTATTATTTTTTCATTTTTAACAGAGATCTCATAAACGTAATTTAAATATAGCTTAAATTAATTTCATTTTTTCAGATAAATTAGAAAAATATATAACTCATTTGTAAATGTCTCGCTTGTTACAAAAAATCACGCTTTTTAAATGCCTATGTAAACACCCTAGTTTTCATAATTTCCAAGTAGAAAAATATATTTACTACCAAATTATTTATTAATTGTGAGATTGGGAGTTATTATCGAATTGTACGTTCATTTACTCAATAAAATAATATCTGTGGAATTTATTAAGACATTAAATGATTTTAGTATACAGTAAAAGTTGTTTGTAATGCTAAAATAGCTTAAATACAATCTATCAATCAACTAATCCAGATGTTATAAAAGGCCCATCTCTCTCACATTTTGAGGCAAAACACGATGAGCGATATCACGAAGTTATCTGAATATTAGTTTTGTTCATATTTAGTTTAGACAATTTCGATATTAGGAACAACTTAGGTATTAGGAACTAAAAAATAACTGAATTTATCGATATTCTATATTAGTCGGGGAGCTGAGTGACAGAAAAATGCAACAGTTTTAGGAACGCTGGTTTTTTGATACAGTGTAGTATTTAGGGTGTATAAGAAAAGCCTTGCCGTCAGTCAGCCAGTTTCGTTAGCGTTTGGCACAGGGGCGGCTTCAAAGTTGTAAAAAAACCAACTATGTCGCAACTGTTTTATAGAAAATCTAAAACTTGGTTTATTTAGTAGCAAAACAACTAAACAACGACGCGGATGTAGTCAGCCTTGAAAATATTGCATAAAAAAACATACAGGGTGTGTCACCACGAACTGCATCGATCGATATCTCAAAAAGTAAACATAGAATTTTTTTGAAAATTTGGCAGCTGACCAATGCCAATGAGTACTATTCATTTAAAGTATTTTAAAAATGGCGGCACTCCCGGTTATACCGGAAGCCGATGACAACTTCGTTATTTTAAATGGAACACCCTATATTTTAATGCATTTTTGGATTCTACGGAAAATTCTAGGTACACTTCATGTATCATGTCCTATACCTAAATTAAACCGTTTTTGAGATATTTGCCATTTTAGAGAAAAAATGACAGATGCAGACCCGTACTTAATTGACAGTTTCTTCATAACGGCTACATATTTCCTAACGCGCTCTTGGCATTTTGCAGTCAAAGGCTTGGTGCAGAGAAATACCATAAAGTTTCCGATCTTGTACAGGGTGCTCACAAAAAATTATTCAAATATTAATTAAAAAAATGCCAAAAACTCAAAATTTTTAAATAGAAACCCCAATTTTTTTGTTGTAGCCGTATTCAGCACAAAAAATTAGGGCAAGTTTGTGTTTGGTTCCCTATACCTAAATGTTAGCATTTTCGATTTATTTACAAAAAACTTCCACTTCTTCATCAAGGGGGTTTGATTAATCTAATTGGCCATGGCTGATTATACGATTGTCAGAGAATGAAGAAATACCATTTAGTTTAAAATTATTGTAAACAGTGCCGGCCCGGTTAAATTACACAAACGAAGACTATTCAAATTTATTTATTATTTATGGAGAATGCAACAGAGTTATATCGAGAACTTCTAATATCTCCATTTGCTGACAATAAATAAATTTAAATAATAAATAGTCTTCGTTTGTGTAATTTAACCGTGCCGGCATTGTTTACAATAATTTTAAACTAAATGACATTTTTTCATTCTCTGACAATCGTATAATCAGCCATGGTCAACTAGATTCATCAAACTTAAGAAAACGCCCCCTTGATGAAGAAGTGAAAAATTAGTTTTTTTTATATAACATGATACATGAAATGTACCTAGAATTTTCCTTAGAATCCAAAAATGCATTAAAATGTAGGGTGTTCCATTTAAAATAACGAAGTTGTCATCGACTTCCGGTATAACCGGAAGTGCCGCCATTTTTAAAATACTTTAAATGAATAGTACTCATTGACATTGGTCAACTGCCAAATTTTCAAAAAAATTCTATGTTTACTTTTTGAGATATCGATCGATGCAATTCGTGGTGAGACACCCTGTATATTTTTTATGAATTTGAAGCTCTGCTGACGCGGCCCGTTGCAATATTTTTAAGGCTGACTACATCCACATCGTTGTTTAGTTGTTTTGCTACTAAATAAACCAAGTTTTAGATTTTCTAAAACAGTTGCGACATAGTTGTTTTTTTTTACAACTTTGAAGCCACCCCTGCGCCAAACGCTAACGAAACTGGCTGACTGACGGCAAGGCTATTCTTATACACCCTAAATACTACACTGTATCAAAAAACCAGCCTTCCTATAACTATTGCATTTTTTTTGTCACTCACCTCGCGGACTATATCTTTTCAGTATTAGAAACAACTTCTATTAATAACATGTTGTAGTAGTTCTTAAAATAAGACTCCTTTATGCCTAAGGTAAAATTGGTTTTCCTAATTTTTTAAACACTATATAAATTTGTCACACTCTAATACTATTTTTCAGGCTCAGAACAAGTAAATTTTTTTTATCAAGAGTGACTTTTGCGATAAAATGAAAACTAAAAAAGTTTTTCCTTTTGGAACCTCTTCCCGTGGACCTAATGAACTACATACACCCGACCCGATACAACATAAAAGACACTCATATTATGTTATTCTAGGCGATACATTCATTGAAAACACTGTTGCCAAATGTAGGGTCTGAGAGAGCTGTAGAACGTATCCGGGTCTGACTTTGTTACACGCATTTATACGGCATTCTCCGCTGCGCCCTCTGCAGAACGCAGCAATGAACTAAATCCGTATATAATGACATATACAACCGCGTTTACAGACCCGGCTGAAAATTCACCCCCTGCACCCCCACTACCCCCTTCACCTAAATATAGGTGAAAACGTTCTCAGACCCGCAGCCGGGTATGAGAACGTCGAAAATGGCTTGACATTGTAGGTAGAATATGGCAAAATGGGTCTGTATAAGCGGTCAAACAAATCTATATATATATATATTGTCAAGCCATTTTCGACGTTCTCATACCCGGCTGCGGGTTTTGGAAACTAATACTTTTTCGCTAACAAAAACTGTGTTTGTGTGAACTAACTAATATCAGAATTATACTGTAGACGTCGTAAAAAATGTATATTTAATTTTTTTGCTAAAAAGTCAGATACCGCGGATTTACTTCGTAAACATACCAATTGAGTTGCGACCTTTTTTAAGCAAAATGCAGTATCTACATACCTACTCATACCTAACAATATATAATAATGGAAACGTTCATGGCATTTCAGGCACAAGGTAGGTGTAATACAAGTAGGTAATACCATAGAAGAATTTACTATGACATAATACTTAGGCCTACTTGTCATTCCATTATTCCATTATTACAAGTAATAGAGGCGTGATTTATCCTCTATATTTATAACAATAATATATCTTATATTAAATCAATTTTTTCAAGAATGGCATCTAGGCAAATAATAGGAACAAGGTATTTTTTGCAATCTTTATTTATACATCAAAAGTACAGGGCAGCTTTTCCCAAAATATTTGCTGATTTTGTGGTAGCACACCATTTTATTCTTTCCATCGAGGCACGGAACATTCTTAAGTAGGTCACTTTTCTTCATTGCTTTTTTCATAAGAAAATCCAATGTTTTTGTTTTATCTTCGAGAAAAGAAGTTCTGTACTCATTCTTTTTACTATCGCTGAACATAATGAGATGCGTTACATTTTCGATAATTACTATTGTTCTTAGTAGGATACATTTATATCATTGTATATGTACAGGGTGTGGTTGTAAATGCGGGGTATCTCAGTTATTTTTAGAGCCTAATATAGATAATAACTACATAGTGTTATTATTTTTGTAAAGCTTTCGACAATCTGAATATAACTAGTAGAAAATATACAGGGCGTTATATGTAAAAAATCTAAGTTTGGTCCATATATCGAACACTATCAATTTTAGTAAAAAACTGAATACGGCACTGCATTCTACATGAAAATGTCTATAAGATACAGTTTTTTTCCATTTCAATATCATTAACCGTTCCCAAGATACGAGGTATGCCCCAAAAGCGCAAATTTTCAATTTTGCCCTGTATCTTAAAAACGAAGGTGCCTATGAAAAATCTGTTTACGGTATCTTTGGTTTCACAAAAAAGTAGCAACAATTCGCGAAAACCGCAACTCCCTATCTCTACAAATAACCGAGATACCCCGCATTTACAACCAAATCTGGACACCCTGTACATGCGCGGCCCAAATCGGTCCACTAGGCATGAGAAATGAGCAAAAAATCAAGAATTTCGAGTAAGTGCGGCAACGTTGCGCCAAATTTTACTCTGTGGTACGGCTTCTCAAATCAACAGCTTCCTCTACATACCCTCGCACCACCCCGCTCTTCCCCGTACCGTTTAGTAGAACTCCTTTTCTACCTCACCCAACGAATCATTTACGACTAATGAGTGTACAATATAGGGCGGGAATTAACAGGCAAAGCTAAGACAAAAAGCGGCACGTGCAGTATGCTTAGACAAAATGCGGTAATTGCAAGTGTCTCATATGCAGGTACCGCTTTTTTGTTAAGCAAAATGAATATACGGCATTTTCATTAAGTAAAACATTTATTATTTCACTGTTAATATTGCAGATACCGCTTTTATAAGTAGCATGGAAAGAGATAAGTCCAATGTGAACCCAATGATACAGAAAAGACGATTTCAGATATTTTTGCAGATACCGCGTTTCTAATAAGCAGGGCAGTATATATATATTGATTCAACAGACAAAGTCAGACCCGATACGTTCTACAGGCAACCTCAGACCCACTAGATCCAAAGGTATATCAGGTGTATATTTTGCAAAAAAATACATTACCAAACTATAACTTTTCGAGCAACTTTAGAGGGGTATGAATATACGAAAAAAATTTTTTATGATGGTTAACAGTCGTTGTCAACCCCGACATATAGAACCTCAAAGTGGAGCCCGTTTGTATAATTTTTGCTACGTCTTACAGCATTGTGAATACCAGCAATGTTGCCAGCTCAACGGGACTGAGAAGGCTTTCGAATGTACCATTTGCTTATACGATATAATACTTATCTCATACTGGTGCATTTTTAGTTCTTACTGTTTTAGCGTTCAGATATTTTTAATCGAGGTAAATTTAATAGACATACAAATACAGATTAAAAGAGCTCCCACCTCTCAGAAGGGAGCTTCATCCCCTTTTGCTTCAAAAACCACCCACTTATGTGACCTGGAGCCCGTTTACGTTTATACATCCTAAACATTTTTTTCTTATATACAGCCCTATTCTCACAAATACTATGGTTTGAAAAATTATGTAGCTAAAGTTGGGCAAAAACGAGTAAAATAAAATAATTTCGAGTCAAAAATGAAATAATGAAAATACATAGATACAAATACAGGGTGCCCGATTTAGATGGAATAATAATAATAATAATAATAATAATAAAAAAAATGAAAATGCCATTGTTTCTTACACAGGGTGCAACCTACCTGTTACCAAAAGACCAGCGGAATACGGATAACCCTGCCAAGTACCGCCCAATAACCTGCTTGCCTACGCTGTACAAGATAATCACATCTTGCCTTACGCAGCGAATATATGCTCACTGCGAGCGGAACAACATCATTGCAATGCAGCAGAAGGGCTGCTCGAAGGGCGCAATGGGATGCAAAGAGCAACTCATCATAGACTCTGTCATCTGCAACCAGGCTCATTCCAAGCAACGAAACCTCCACATGGCTTATGTGGACTACAAAAAAGCATTTGATTCCGTACCTCACGACTGGCTCAGAGGTATCTTAAAGCTGTATAAAATAGATCATCATACAGTTTCCTTTTTAGAACACGTTATGACAACCTGGCGCACTAAGATACAACTCAGAACCGCAGACAGTAACATCGAGACCGACACAATCAACATCCGAAGAGGGATTTTCCAAGGAGATTCACTCAGTCCACTGTGGTTCTGCATGGCGATGAACCCTCTATCACATCGGTTGAACTCTACAAAATACGGCTTCGCTATCAAAAGCAACAACGCAGAAGCGATCAAGTTGAATCACCTATTATATATGGATGATTTAAAACTGATCGCCGCAACCAAAAACCAACTAACGCAAATGCTTAAAATTGTAGAGGAGTTCTCCAGGGACATCGGAATGCTGTTTGGACTGGACAAGTGCCGCACCCTTAATATCATCCGGGGAAAGCTCGAACAAAGCGCACACGAGATGCAGGACGGCCAGGAGATCGAAGCAATGAGCAAGGGAGATACATACAAGTATCTCGGGATGAAACAAGCTCAAAGGATAGACCATCGAACAATGAAGACTGATTTAACGAATGAATTCATCAAGAGAGTAAGACAAGTAGTGCGAACTGATCTTAACAGCAGGAATTTGTTTAAGGCCCTGAACACGTATGCGTGCTCTGTACTCAGCTATTCGTTCGGAATAGTGAATTGGACCAACACGGACATCAACAACCTGCAACGAAAAGTTAGGACACTACTGACAAAAGCTCATAAACATCATCCCCGTAGCGCCGTAGAAAGAACAACTCTGCCACGTCAACTAGGAGGAAGAGGATTGGCAGATCTCAGCAAGCAATTGGACCAACAAATATTAAATCTGCGTAATTATTTCTACAGGCAGGCCAACAGCTCCACACTACATAGGGCTATATGCGGAGCAGACGTCTCAACACCGCTACGTCTGACGGAACACGAGCGTCAAAATCACCACCGAACCGACAACGATAAACTACAGAGGTGGTTGGGGAAGCCGCTGCACGGGAGGCATCCTAATGAGGTTAACCAGGAACATGTCGACAAGTTAGCGTCGAACTATTGGCTGACCTCGGGACGAATGTTCCCCGAGACGGAAGGCTTCCTACTGGCCATACAAGATCAGGTTATACCAACTCGCAACTACCTAAAATTCATTGTAGGAGATGCATCGGTAGTGGATGACAGATGCAGATACGGGTGCCCAACTTCAGAAACAATCCAGCACATAACAGGAGGATGTCAGATGTTTGCATCAACAGAATATAAGGAACGACACGATTCGGTTGCCAAGATCTTGCACCAGGAACTGGCGGAAAAGCTGCTGCTTGTGCAGGCAGAGAGGGTCCCATATTACAACTACACACCTGAGCCTGTTCTTGAGAACAGCAACTACAAGATGTACTGGGATCGTACAGTTCTGACAAATCAACGAGTTGCCCATAACAGACCGGACCTTATAATAGTTGATAAAATTTCTAGGCAGACAACTCTGATTGATGTGGCCATCCCGAACAACAACAACCTGCGTGTGAAGCAAGTCGAGAAGATCGCGAAGTACAGAGATTTAGAAGAACGAATTAGAAGGCAATGGGAAATGGAGAACGTCCAGACGATTCCAATCATCATGTCAACAACTAGTGTTATACCAAAAAGTTTGCTCAGAAACATCAAGGAGCTGGGTCTAACTGATAGTCTTTACAGGTCCATGCAGAAAGCGGTACTACTTGCGACAGCCCGAACCGTCAGGAAATTCATGGGGAATGCAGGATCATCCAACAACATCAATGTCACCTAAGGCCCGATAACATGGCAAGGGTCTCGTCCGAGCCAGATCCTTTTGGTATCTGGGATACCCGGGATCTGAGTGAATGTTCCCCGTAGAGGGAGTGCGAATGCCTTTTGGCTAAGTCGAGATAATAATAATAATAATAATAATAATAAACTATGGAATGGATAATAATAGGATAATTGTCATAGGGCCGCTGCCTGGGGATCGCCAGGGCATGTCTGGAGCCGGCGCTGGGCATGACAGTGAGCGGGACGTCGGTGACAGGGCGCTGATGAGGCGGGCCCCTGTTGCACAAACAGCTACAGCCCAGCAACACGAACATCTACAACATGGGAGCCAAACGAGAACTAGGGTTCCACCCACCGAAGGTGCTGCGCGGGAACTTCAGCCAGCGTTCACAGAGGCGGGATTACAACGACGACGCATGAAATGGACTGTGTCCATGAATGAATCGATTATGCGTATTTTTCACAGGGTGACAAACTTAGGACAAGAGATGATCGGCTACCGACAACAACTGCATGCCGAGTTCTGCAGGGAGTTTCCACACATGCAAGTGTCTGAACAAAGAGTGTCAGATCAGTATCGAACTATTCTAAGAAATAACCGAATTCCAGAAACGCGACTTAACGCTATCAAACGGGAAGTTGAGCTAGAGATCCACGGCGAACACATAGACATAGACAACAACAACGGGGAAATTCAAGTGCCTGGACCACAACAAGAAGCCGGAACGGCAGAGCGAACAACTGAGAATCGGGAAATTCAAGTGCCTGGACCACAACAAGAAGCCGAGACGGCGGGACGAACAACTGAGAATCGGGAATCAGTTAACGGAGAACACTTTGAAAGCCTGGACACACAGCTGAGAAGGGCGGTATTGCGATACGAAGGCACAGACCCACTGAGCAGACCACCGCTACCAAGATTGAATTCTTCCAGGAAGCTTGCAATCATGCTCGATATTATGAACACCAAAATTTTACCCAACTATGTTTCAGTAACACCCACATTAGAACATATGCACATGTTAATCTACTGTGCCGCAACGGCCATCATCACTGCAATGGGAGCCAAGATCCGGACGGCTCAAGAGTTAAATCGTGCAAGACCAGAACCACGAATGGCTCAATGGGAGATGCGACTAAATCGGAAGATCGAGAGTCTCCGTAAAGACATAGGATAAGTAACGGAATATATCAGAGGAGTTAGAACTAGAAAGATCCAGAGGGCGGTGCAGGCAATAATGAGCCGCACCCAAATGCATTCTCAGCGTGACCCCGCGAACATCACTGCTCAACAATGTCTTGATACATTAAAACAAAAACTTTCTGTTTTCGCAGGGCGTCTGAGGAGATACAAGGCTAGTAAGTAACAACAGGAAACGAGACAACAAACTTTTTGACCGATCAGAAAAAGTTTTCTACCGTACTTTGAATTTTAGCGCCGATGCCACAAATACGAGTTACCCTAGCAGAGAACAGGTCGACGGTTTCTGGAGAAATCAGCTTGCCACACCAGGTCCATGCAATGTCAGTGCAAGCTGGATCAGTGAAGAACGCGAGATGGGCCGGAACTATAGCCAGATGCAACACAAGCAATTCACAACCGATGAGGTCTCCAATGTCATCAAGAATTCCCACAACTGGAAGGCACCAGGTCCAGATCATCTCCAAAATTATTGGATTAAGAAGTTGTGGTGCACGCATGAACAAATAACTACCTTAATTAATGAAGTCTTGCTCGATCCTCTGAAAATGCCATTGTTTCTTACACAGGGTGCCACCTACTTGTTACCAAAAGACCAGCGGAATACGGATAACCCTGCCAAGTACCGCCCAATAACCTGCTTGCCTACGCTGTACAAGATAATCACTTCTTGCCTTACGCAGCGAATATATGCTCACTGCGAGCGGAACAACATCATGGCAATGCAGCAGAAGGGCTGCGCGAAGGGCGCAATGGGATGCAAAGAGCAACTCATCATAGACTCTGTCATCTGCAACCAGGCTCATTCCAAGCAACGAAACCTCTACATGGCTTATGTGGACTACAAAAAAGCATTTGATTCCGTACCTCACGACTGGCTAACAGGTATCTTAAAGCTGTATAAAATAGATCATCATACAGTTTCTTTTTTAGAACACGTTATGACAACCTGGCGCACTAAGATACAACTCAGAACCGCAAGCAGCAACATCGAGACCGACACAATCAACATCCGAAGAGGGATTTTCCAAGGAGATTCACTCAGTCCACTGTGGTTCTGCATGGCGATGAACCCTCTATCACATCGGTTGAACTCTACAAAATACGGCTTCGCTATCAAAAGCAACAACGCAGAAGCGATCAAGTTGAATCACCTATTTTATATGGATGATTTAAAACTGATGGCCGCAACCAAAAACCAACTAACGCAAATGCTTAAAATTGTAGAGGAGTTCTCCAGGGACATCGGAATGCAGTTTGGACTGGACAAGTGCCGCAACCTTAACATTGTCCGGGGAAGGCTCGAACAGGGCGCACACGAGATGCAGGACGGCCAGGAGATCGAAGCAATGAGCATGGGAGATACATACAAGTATCTCGGGATGAAACAAGCTCAAAGGATAGACCATCGAACAATGAAGATCGATTTAAGGAATGAATTCATCAAGAGAGTAAGACAAGTAGTGCGAACTGATCTTAACAGCAGGAGTTTGTTTAAGGCCCTGAACACGTATGCGTGCTCTGTACTCAGCTATTCGTTTGGAATAGTGAATTGGACCAACACGGACATCAACAACCTGCAGCGAAAAGTTAGGACACTACTGACAAAAGCTCATAAACATCATCCCCGTAGCACCGTAGAAAGAACTACTCTGCCACGTCAACTAGGAGGAAGAGGATTGGCAGACCTCAGCAAGCAATTGGACCAACAAATAATAAATCTGCGTAATTATTTCCAGAGACAGGCCAACAGCTCCACACTACATAAAGCTATATGCGGAGCAGACGTCTCAACACCGCTACGTCTGACGGAACACGAGCATCAAAATCACCACCGAACCGACAACGATACACTACAGAGGTGGTTGGAGAAGCCGCTGCACGGGAGGCATCCTAATGAGGTCAACCAGGAACATGTCGACAAGTTAGCGTCGAACTACTGGCTGACCTCGGGAAGAATGTTCCCCGAGACGGAAGGCTTCTTACTGGCCATACAAGATCAGGTTATACCAACTCGCAACTACCTAAAATTCATTGTAGGAGATGCATCGGTAGTGGATGACAGATGCAGATACGGGTGCCCAACTTCAGAAACAATCCAATACATAACAGGAGGATGTCAGATGTTCGCATCAACGGAATATAAGGAACGACACGATTCGGTTGCCAAGATCTTGCACCAGGAACTGGGGGAAAAACTGCTGCTTGTGCAGGCAGAGAGGGTCCCATATTACAGCTACACACCGGAGCCTGTTCTTGAGAACAGCAACTACAAGATGTACTGGGATCGTACAGTTCTGACAGATCAACGAGTTGCCCATAACAGACCGGACCTTATAATAGTTGATAAAATTTCTAGGAAGACAACTCTGATTGATGTGGCCATCCCGAACAACAACAACCTGCGTGTGAAGCAAGTCGAGAAGATCGCGAAGTACAGAGACTTAGAAGAACGAATTAGAAGGCAATGGGAAATGGAAAACGTCAAGACGGTTCCAATTATCGTGTCAACAACTGGTGTTATACCAAAAAGTTTGCTGAGAAACATAAAAGAGCTGGGTCTAACTGATAGTCTTTACAGGTCCATGCAGAAAGCGGTACTACATGGGGAATGCAGGAACGTCCGACAACATCAATGTCACCTAAGGCCCGATAACATGGCAAGGGTCTCGTCCGAGCCAGATCCTTATGGTATCCGGGATACCCGGGATCTGAGTGAATGTTCCCCGTAGAGGGAGTGCGAATGCCTTTTGGCTAAGTCGATATAATAATAATAATAATAATAATACTTGCGACAGCCCGAACCGTCAGGAAATTCATGGGGAATGCAGGATCATCCAACAACATCAATGTCACCTAAGGCCCGATAACATGGCAAGGGTCTCGTCCGAGCCAGATCCTTTTGGTATCCGGGATACCCGGGATCTGAGTGAATGTTCCCCGTAGAGGGAGTGCGAATGCCTTTTGGCTAAGTCGAGATAATAATAATAATAATAATCAGGAAATTCATGGGGAATGCAGGATCGTCCAACAACATCAATGTCACCTAAGGCCCGATAACATGGCAAGGGTCTCGTCCGAGCCAGATCCTTTTGGTATCCGGGATGCCCGGGATCTGAGTGAATGTTCCCCGTAGAATGAGTGCGAATGCCTTTTGGCTAAGTCGAGATAATAATAAAAAAAAAAATAATAATAATAATAAAATAATAATAATAATAGTGTCTTTATTGAACTCCAGCTATATGACCACTCACAAATATTGTATCAAGATGGCGACGTTCATATCAACATGCTCTTCCACGCAACCATCATGTACTATTAAAACTAACTTAAAACAAAAATTATAGCCATTATTAAATAAATAATAAATAAATAGTAACTTAAATAATTATTGACTGTGGCGAATGTCATGGACGTGACTTAATATTTCTTTTTAAAAATATGAATATTTGGAGAATTTTTAATAGCAGGAGGGATGCCATTAAATAATTTAGCTGACTGATATGAAAAAGATTGTTTAAATTGGGAAGTATAATGTTTTGGGATAGAAAGAAATATAAGACAAGCCAAGTGAGATTTAAATCTTTCTTCTAAATTCAACCAACGTGAATCGAATAATTTCTCAGATACATGATCTAATTTACGTAGCCCGTATGAGTATTTTATACAAGAGTTTTGGATTTTTTGCAAACTTTGCTTATTTATTTGTGTAAGCGCCGGCCAGTAAACTACATGGCAATAGGATACAACTGACAAAATAAGTGAATCACACAATTTGAGCTTTACTTCACAACTTAGGGAATCTTTATGTATATACAGGTGTTTCAAAATTGAATAGCACCTTTTCACAAGACTATTAACATGATCATTAAATCGCATATGGACATAACTTTTTAAATACGCGTTGTATAAGAAAATGTTTCAGACAAGAGTTTTTCAGTTGATCTATCTGCGTATTTTGATGATCTTGAATTTTTTGGTAGCTAGTAATTTCGTTGCTACGGCAACCAACTTTGTTTTTTAAATAGCACCATTCATTTTTCTGTTCGAATTTGGAATCAGCTCCTTTTTGTGCATACGAACATCTAAAATTTCATTGGGGTTGCATAAGAAAAATTTTGAGAAAAAGTAGAATTTCTGCAAATATGCCAAAATTTAAATTCGAGAGCGTTGCCTAAAAAGTAGGCCATGCCTAATGAAAATTTTGACACTTACGTATGTCATTATGACAACCGCGTTATTGGTCCATTTATTATCAATGGTAATTTGACTGGCGAAATGTATTTGTATCTTTTGCAAAATGAGGTGATTCCTGTCCTTGGTAATATGCCAATCCAGGATATCTGGTTCTAGCAAGATGAAGCACCTCCCCATTAGCACCGTGATGTGCGCAGCTATTTAAACTAAGTCTTTGAAAATGAAAATTTTGACATTTTTGCATGTAATGATAACTTACCGACGACAAGTAAATCATGTTAAGCTTGCAAAATTTGTTTATTAATCAATATAAATATATAATATAATCAATGGTACCTAAAAATCAATTAATCAAATGCTCGAAATGTTCTCCATTCCCAGCGAGACAATGGCCCGGTCTGTCCTAAAAACTACTAACTATAACATTCCTAATCCATTCTGGAGGAATCAACGCTATTCCTTTCTTATGCGCTGTTCTATTCTTTTGCCAATCCAACATTGTGGAAAGACTTAGTTTAAATAGCTGCGCACATCACGGTGCTAATGGGGAGGTGCTTCATCTTGCTAGAACCAGATATCCTGGATTGGCATATTACCAAGGACAGGAATCACCTCATTTTGCAAAAGATACAAATACATTTCGCCAGTCAAATTACCATTGATAATAAATGGACCAATAACGCGATTGTCATAATGACATACGTAAGTGTCAAAATTTTCATTAGGCATGGCCTACTTTTTAGGCAACGCTCTCGAATTTAAATTTTGGCATACTTGCAGAAATTCTACTTTTTCTCAAAAATTTTCTTATGCAACCCCAATGAAATTTTACATGTTCGTATGCACAAAAAGGAGCTGATTGAAAATTTGAACAGAGAAGTGTATGGTGCCATTTAAAAAAACAAAGTTGGTTTCCATAGCAACGAAATGACTGGCTCCAAAAAAATTCAAGGTCACCAAAATATGCAGATAGATCAACTGAAAAACTCTTGTCTGAAACATTCTTTATACAAGGTGTCTTTAAGAAGTTATATTCATTATTCCATCTAAATAGGGCACCCTGTACATAGATAAAAATACATACAATGTGGCCCCTTTGGAATTGAGACACCTCTGTAATTTTTTTATTTTTCATCCGATTTTAGCCGTTTTTTTTCTGAAGATAGGTCGCAAAAAACTCTACTTTCGTGCAAAATTTCAGATTTTAATCTCCATTTTTAAGGCCTACTACGATTTTTTTTTTCTAGTAAAAAATGACGAAAACCATTTAGCGAATTTTTTATTTAAAATCGGACACCACAGCGTTAATCGAGATACCCTAAAACCCCCACATACCAAATTTGAACAAAAAATATACAGGGAGTCATTCTGCGGGTTGTTAAAATTGAGCAAAATAGGATTTTTAAAGGCATCTGGCAAGTCAAGTGTGCCATGGAATCTTTTCAAAACAGTTGAATAGTCAACAGGACCACTCAAATTGTTGGTGTGCAAAGATCCAATACAAAAATATACAGAGTGTCTTTCTCTGTACCATCTCAAAAAACTTAATTTTTTGGAACTTCAAATCGAGTATATCAAAAGTGCCCCAGCCACTATAAACGAAGTAAGTCTATCAAAATACAGAAGCCTGCCAGTCAGTAAATCCATATGAGTTAAGATGGCTGGAAGGAAACGCACAGAAAATGTTGACCAGTATAAAGTTTCATAAAATGTCAGCATTTTGAGATGGCCTATAGAAAAATACCCTGTATATTTTTTGTATTCAATCTTTGCACACCAATACTTTGAGTAGTCCTGTTGATCATTCAACTGTTTTGATGGGATTCCACAACACACTTGACTCGCCAGATGCCTTTAAAATTCCTATTTAGCTCATCTTTAGAACCTTGTAGCATGGAACTTCCTGTATATTTTTTGTTCAAATTTGGTATGTGGGGGTTTTGGGGTATCCTGATTAACGCTGTGTTGTTAGATTTTAAATAAAAAATCGCTAAATGATTTTCGTCATTTTTTTACTTGGAAAAAAATTCGTAGTAGGCCTTGAAAATTGAGATTAGGACCTGAATTTCGCGCCAAAGTAGAGTTTTTGTGACCTATCTTTAGGAAAAATTAGCAGAAGATAATACAATTATTGAATAAACAGTACTTAGTTTTTAGTAGATGAGGCCTCAAGGGGAAACCGCATAAAAAACGCGCCGGGAGCTCTACTTCAGCGGTGGTGCGGGCTCGAGTACATATGAAAGACATAGTAGTAATAATAAAATTTTCTGTAGTCATATTTGTTGTCCTTATAGCCAGGTTTGTGTAAGAAAAATCTGCTTTGCATGTAATATTTTTCTATGGTCGATGTATTTCAAGATATTTGTCACTTTACTCGTTTTTGCCTAACTTTAGCAACGTATCCTAATTTTTCACACCATATTTGTGAAATAAGGGCTGGATATACGAAAAAAATGTAGAGGACCTAAATGATGTATAATTTCATAACAAATATTTTAGGTTCTATTCGTTTTCCTCGTCAGAGCAACAGTTTTTTGGGAAAAATCAAAAACGGACATCAGGTCACATAAGAGGGTTTTTTCTGAAGCAAAAGGTAATTAAGCACACCCGTGAGAGGTGGATCTGTATTTGGATGTCTATTAGGACTCTGCACCAAAATTTTTAAAACTAAAATTATTTCTCCTAAAAAACTAATTTACTTTAACTATTTTCGTAGTAAACAATTAGCTAACAAATAAGGATTTATTTCCATTTAAGGAAAAAACTTAACATTTTTTATAAAGCAAACATAATTTTGTTAAGGGACAGTTTTTATCTAAAGTGGTTAAAAAATATCCAATTTTAATTATTACATTCGGCAATGAAAATCCAAAACAAAAAAGGTAAATGGACAATTATTTTCTTATTTTTATAGATTGCTATAATATTCTAACCATAACAAATGAAAATAAAAATATTTTTTATATTTTGTTATTTCCACTGAGGAGTTTTATTTCTAACTGAAATTATAAAGTTTAGATTGTTGCAATATGGTGCAAATATCTAATTTTGAAGCTTGATCTAGTATGATGTTGTATTAAGAAATTGATATTGATGGCCCTGCTCTTTCGTTTTTGAAATGATATTTATTATGTATTGATTTTTTCCCATCGATATTATTTGAGCCATAAAACAATTTATAAATTTAAATCCATATAAATGTAAACCCAGTGAATGGATTCAACCGACCACATCAAGATTTCAAAAAGACATATGTATGTTTTTTTTGTAAAACATTATTCGGTTTTAAGAATAAAAAAAGATAAAATTAAAAATCAAATAAGGTTTAAATAATTGAATTTTCGAACTAAGTCACTTAATTCCATTTGTTCGTGTCCCTTTTAAAGGTAGGTACAGTTGGATCGCTTTGTCCTTATTTTCTTTAGGACAACACAACAAATGTTAAAGTTCCTGTACAACGTACGTTTCGGCGAAAAATCATGCCATCTTCAGGTACAATAAATTTTGACAGTCTAAAAAAATTTTTTTTTGTTCTTATTTTTCTTATATAAAAAGTTAACATAATATTTTCAGTTTATAAAAAATGTAAGACAAACAAATTAAAATATAGATAAAACATCTTACTTACGTTTTTTGAGCGCAACAATCTTAAGTAGATTGTGGTCGAAAAAAACAGCGGTCTAGTCAAATTTTTAAAAAATTACTTCAAGACCATAGTGTACATAACTCATTAACATAAATTGAGAGGTTAATCAAGGGAAACTTGGTGGATGAAGGAACTCTGGTGTTGTTTTTACGTAGGCTACATGTTAGCAAGTGGCCCGAAATGTGTTTTGGTGCGTCGCGCGTTTAAATCGATATAAAAAATACAAAAAATATAGACAGATAAGCTACAGGTTTTCATACAGTAAAAATATTCAGAAGTATGTACATGGTGGCGATATAAAATTAAACATTGGTATTGGTGAGATAACAAACAATTCCTTGTCTTTTAGTTTTTATATGAAACATTAGAAAAGGAGAAACAAGATTATTTTTTGACTAATTCTAAGTAATATATGTGTGAGAGACCTTCTGTATCTGTTCTAAAATTAACACAATTCTGTTGCTTTTTAATGTGTATCATTTCAAAAATATTTCTTTTCATTTGGTCATCTTCCTTACAAACAACCCTGGGATTGTTAAAGTCAAAGTTATGGAAATTATCTAATGCGTGTTTACAAAGGGCGGTTGAATTTAAATTTTTAGTTCTTATATCATATTGGTGTTTATAAATTCTTTTATGGAGGTATTGTTTTGTTTGGCCGATATAGGAAGAATGACAATCCAAGCAATTAATTTTATATATAAGATTTGTTTGGTTGTTAGTGTTAATTTTCGGTTTTAAATTTGTAAAAAACATATTAGAATTATTTTGTGTTTTATGTGCTACAGAAACATTAAATTCTTTGAAAATTTTTGCAATTGGCTCAGATACACCTTCTACGTATGGCATAGAGAAATATTTTTTGTTATTATTATCAGTGGAACTTTTGTTATTATAAATTTTATGAATTCGTTTTTTAATTATAGGATTGAAAAACGATTTGGGGTAACTATTTTTTGAGAGTACTTGTTTTATTTTATTTAAATTTTTTGGTCTATATTGTTCATGTGACAAGGTTATGACACGATCAGTAAGACAGTTAACCACACTCTTTTTATATATATGAGGAACATTAGAATGGAAATTTAAGTATCTTTCTGACCAAATATTTTTATTGTACCAGTTTGTGAAAATGTTACCATTGTTATTATATTGTATAGTGATGTCTAAGAAGTTTAAACATTTATTAGTTTCCTCTTCAATAGTGAATTGTATACGTGGGTGGAAGTTATTGAAGGCTGTATGAATTTTTTTAATTTCATTTTTGTCGACACAAAGGATGCATCATCAACATATCTTTTATAAAATAGTGGTTTTTTACATAATTTATTTAAAACCTGTGATTCTAATTCCTCCATTACCAAATTAGCAACTGTAGACGAAAGGGGTGAGCCCATTGCCGTGCCAAAAATTTGAGAATAAAAGTCATTGTTAAATTGAAAGAAAGTTGAATTCAAGCAAATAGAAACACCCATTAGGAATTCATTTATCGGGAGTGTTGTAAAAGGTTGGATCTTTTCCCAGTGATTATTTATGCAAGAAAGGACGAGATCAACCGGAACATTTGTAAAAAGGGAAACAACGTCAAAAGATACGAGGGTGTGGTTTTTTGGAATAATTTGTTTTTTTATAAATTTATGAAATTCCCATGAGTCTTTTATATGGTAATTATTATTGCCAAGGATACTAGATAAAATATTTGAAAAGTACAAACAAATTGGTAGAACCCCAGGATTTTTATTAAATGAACTATAGAAACTACCAGGAGAAAGAAAAAAGATGTGAAAAGTTACCCAAGTGATACGAAAAAAAGTGCATAATAAAATAAAAACCCTATTGCAATCACGATTATTCCGCTACAAATAAAAATAACTATGACTACAACTCATTTTAATAATAATTTCAATTGTCATGGAAACACTGTCGTTTTGGTATTTTGTAATAATCAGCTGCTTTTGGCAGCGTCTAGGGGCGGACTCGGGCAAATTTAGCTTCGGTGTGTCAAAGTGACAGTGAAGGTTTTCCAGATCGTTCAAACTGGTTCAAACATTCGGTAATGAAAATATTCGCGGGTTTTCTACGTTTCGTGAGTTTTACCGTCATCTGTGTTGTTCTTGTTTGTGTTACTTTTCGTGTTATTAGTGCAAATGGGCTCGTTACTGACCTGAACTTATGACCTGGTTGCATTGTTTGCTGCATTGATGCCAACTTAGGATATCGAAATTACCAATTGACAGTCCCAGTAAGGACTCTTAAAATAATTTGAGTATAGTTAGATCAATAGGTTAGAATTCTCAGATCACAGAGTACTAGTACCTATTTCATAAAATTATTTTCGGAAAAAATCGTGAATTTTACTGTTCATAATATTAGTATCACTTTTCTTAGCATCTAAATTCTCAAACTATTATTCTACACATAGTTTTATCTTGTAACCTAGGTGATTAAAAGTGTAGAATTTCAACAAAAATAAAACGTAAAATGATATTATGAATACAATTTGATGCCATTTTCAATATTCAAATCTTAGTATAAAAGAATATCCTAACCCCGAGTATCCCCCACTAAAATCGTCACTAGAAAATCTCTAGCCCTAAAATCTGAAAATAGGTATATCCAAACCTCAGGTCAGAACTCGTTTGGTACCCGATCGATAATCCGAACGTTGATTTCTCAGTATTCCATTGCTTCCAGGTCACGAAAAATCCATACCTGTACATAAGTTAAAATTTCTCGCATAAACTGATCAAAGCATATTCGGAAAATTCCTTTATTTTCACCAATCAAATCTTAGTAACACTTGTGTATGTCTTGTCTCACATATTCCTAGTAGGTTACCGAGAATGAAAATCTGAAAAAAGTCGCCTGGAAATTTTTGCCACAAATGGTCCCCAGTATAATCGACTTCTACCTACGAGCAAGAACCTTGACTACCCGATTGCAATCAATAGCAATAGGTTACCGAGTATGAAAATCTGAAAAAAGTCCCCTGGAAATTTGGTTAGAAATGATCCCCTGACCCCCAGTATAATTAATGTCTATTCCTATCCTATTGAAAATATTTCTGGTGCTTTTTTCCAACTGTCCAATTCAAAACCGGGAAATTGTGGTCGAATGCTATCCCAGTTCTGTCGACCCTAGCCACATGTGCAATTGGCACCTCGGCACAATAATTCGGATTCTTAAGTTCTGAAGTCCTAGGAAAATTCCAAAATTACGTCAACCGCAATCAGTTCTGAATAGGTACCATTATTCCATCAGTTTTCGATCTTGAAACCCAGGTGATTAAAAGCGGAAGCATGCGGTTTTTCCCGAAAATCAGAGAAATTTTGAAAATGCGCCCCAAGTGGAAAAAAGTGATTTGCCTGAAGTACGATAAAAACTGGAGAAATAGAAAATTCAAAACCCTGGTTGCGGAAAATTGTGGTCGAATGCTATCCCAGTTCTGTCGACCCTAGCCACATATGTGTAATTGTCACCTCGGCACAATAATTTGGTTTTCTCAAGTTTGGGAAAATTACAGAAAATGCTTAGTATTTGCTGGGGAGTCTTCCTGGAAAATGATCTCTGAAAAAAACGTCGCATAAAATTTTTGGAAAAATTCGTCACGTTTTTATCCATTTATAAGCGCATAAGGATTAACATGGGAAAAGTGGCCTCGTATTCTCATAGCCTATCTACTAAGCCATGTATGTACGTTAACGTAATTGCTTGTCACGTGAAATTTTCATAAAAGTAGGCACCAATTAATTTTATTGGACGGTGATTGGTTGACAAGTAAGTACTTGCCAAAGTATGTATTTTCTATACAATTCGCCCAACAAGCTTTTAGATTTCAAAAAGCGCATGTCGCAATTTAGCATTGAATTACCTCAACGAAAACCTAAACCTATATTATTCGTTTTACTACATGGCTTAAATAAAAGCTTGTTTGTTTTTTATTTTTTATTTTATTTTGTGCCTTTTAGTCGATATCTGGTTCCCATGTCACGAGGGTGGTAAAGAAATTTAGTCCATCATCTTGGGCATCCGCCACATTGGATTTAGTATGACGTCACCCACCTTATCATTTTCTACTCGTGAAACCCTTTCATGTGACACCCATCTTAAGGAGCCTGTGAAGAAATAAGTAATCCGCTATTTTGGGGGGCCGCCATCTTGGATTTAGTATGACGTCGTTGACCTTGTCAGTTTCTATTCTCAAACCCTTGCATTTGATAATAATGGTGAAGAAATATGTAATCTGCCATCTTGGAGCGGAGGACATTTTGAATAAATTACAATACTGAGTATACTAAATTGCATTGTCATCAGAACCAAACGTGCGTGTGCAAAATTTCAGCTCAATCGGTTTGGTGGAAGCGGTTTAAAATTCAGTTGCAATATTTGACCACATACACACTAACAGAGCAAGTTACATAAAAGCTTGTAATAAGATAATCCTGATCTAGGTCTAGACCGTAAAACGTTTTAGTTGGATTATAATTTTTATTTATTTATTATTTTTTCATTTTTAAAAATTTTTTTCTACCAAATTATTTATTAATTGGGAGTCATTATCGAACTGTACATTCAGTTACTCAATAAAAAAATCTGTGAAATGTATTAAGACAAAATGATTTTACTATTCAGTAAAAGTTGTTTCTAATGCTAAAAGAGCTTAAATACGATCTATCAATCAACTGATCCAAATGTTATAAAAGGCCCATCTCTCTCACATTTTGAGGCAAAACACTATGAGCGATATCCCGAAGTTATCTGAATATTGGTTTTGTTCATATTTGACAATAGACAATTTCGATATTAGGAACAACTTAGGTATTAGGAACTAAAAATAACTGAATTTATTCATATTTTACATCTTCTTAGTATTAGAAACAACTTCTATTAATAACATTTTGTAATGCTATTTTTCAGGCTCAGAACAAGTAAAATTTTTTATCGTGAGTGACTTTTGCGATAAAATGCAAACTAAAAAAGGTTTTCCTTTTGGAACCCCTTCCCGTGGACCTAAAGAACTACATACAACCGATACAACATAAAAGACACTCAGATTATGTTATTCTAGGCGATACATTCGTTGAAAACACTGTTGCCAAATGTAGGGTCTGAGAGAACTGTAGAACGTATCCGGGTCTGACTTTGTTACACGCATTTATATGGCATTCACCGCTGCGCCCTCTGCAGAACGCAGCAATGAACTAAATCCGTGTATAATGACAATACAACCGCCTTTATAGACCCGGCTGAAAATTCACCCCCTGCACCCCCACTACCCCCTTCACCTATATATATATATATATATATATATATATATATATATATATATATATATATATATATATATATATATATATATATATAAGAAAAGGTGATAATGGGCAAACACTCAAAGTTAACAAAAAGAAAAAACTAGTAACCGCATACACGTGTTTCATGCTATTTGGCAATCATCAGTACGGTGTAACATTAACCAAATCAAAAGATAGGCATGATTTGGGAAGCAACAAATGAAGTCCAGGCAGGAGCCAACAGCACATTTGCAGCTTCAGTCAGCACATCCCCTATTTTGGGGCTTGTACTAACATCGCCACGGAGGCTGCTAAAGCGACCTGCGTGGAAATCTTCATAACCCAAGATACAATGACAATAAGGATGTAAGATTAGCGAGTGTAAATGTAACAATTACAAGAAAAGGTGATAATGGGCAAACACTCAAAGTTGGCGATGTTAGTACAAGCCCCAAAATAGGGGATGTGCTGACTGAAGCTGCAAATGTGCTGTTGGCTCCTGCCTGGACTTCATTTGTTGCTTCCCAAATCATGCCTATCTTTTGATTTGGTTAATGTTACACCGTACTGATGATTGCCAAATAGCATGAAACACGTGTATGCGGTTACTAGTTTTTTCTTTTTGTTAACTTTGAGTGTTTGCCCATTATCACCTTTTCTTGTAATTGTTACATTTACACTCGCTAATCTTACATCCTTATATATATATATATATATATATATATATATAAGGATATATATATATATATATCAACAGACAAAGTCAGACCCGATACGTTCTACAGGCATCCTCAGACCCACTATATCCAAAGGTATATCAGGTGTATATTTTGCAAAAAAATACATTACCAAACTATAACTTTTCGAGCAACTTTAGAGGGGTAGGAATATACGAAAAAAAATTTTTATGATGGTTAACAGTAGAACCTCAAAGCGGAGCCCGTTTGTATAATTTTTGCTAGGTCTTACAGCATTGTTAATCCCAGCAATGTTGC
The DNA here is from genome assembly GCA_963920635.1 of Pseudeuparius sepicola. NCBI lineage: Eukaryota > Metazoa > Arthropoda > Insecta > Coleoptera > Anthribidae > Pseudeuparius > Pseudeuparius sepicola. The sequence continues at coordinate 31,135,488 of OY987305.1, forward strand.
CAGCTCAACGGGACTGAGAAGGCTTTCGAATGTACCATTTGCTTATACGATATTATATTTATCTCATACTGGTGCATTTTTAGTTCTTACAGTTTTAGCGTTCAGATATTTTTAATCGAGGTAAATTTAATAGACATTCAAATACAGATTAAAAGAGCTCTCACCTCTCAGAAGGGAGCTTCATTCCCTTTTGCTTCATAAACCACCCACTTATGTAACATGGAGCCCGTTTTCTGATGTTTCTCAAAAAACTGTTACTCTGACGAGGAAAACGAATAGGAACTTAAAACAGTTGTTACGAAATTATACGTTTATACATCCTATACATTTTTTTCTTATATACAGCCCTATTCTCACACATACTATCGTTTGAAAAATAAAATAATTTATGGTTTGTAAAATAAAGTAATTTCCAGTAAAAATGGAATAATGAAAATACATAGATACAAATACAGGGTGCCCGATTGAGATGGAATAATGGATATAACTTTTCAAATACGCGTTGTATAAAAAATGTTTCAGACAAAAGTTTTTCAGTTGATCTATCTGCATATTTTGATGATCTTGAATTTTTTGGAAGCTAGTCATTTCGTTGCTGCGGCAACCAATTTTGTTTTTTAAATAGCACCATACATTTTTCTGTTCAAATTTGGAATCAGCTCTTTTTTGTGCATAGGAACATCTAAAATTTCATTGGAGTTGCATAAGAAAAATTTTGAGAAAAAGTAGAATTTCTGCAAGTACGCCAAAATTTAAATTCGAGAGCATTGCCCAAAAAGTAAGCAATGCCTAATCAAAATTTTGACATTTTTGCATGTAATGATAACTTACCGACGACAGGTAAATCATGTTAAGCTTGCAAAATTTGTATATTAATAAATAAATAGGCACAATAAATCAATGGTACCTAAAAATCAATTAATCAAATGCTCGAAATGTTCTCCATTCACAGCGAGACAATGGCCCAGTTTGTCCTAAAAACTACTAACTATAACATTCCTAATCCATTCTGGAGGAATCAACGCTATTCCTTTCTTATGCGCTGTTCTATTATTCTGCCAATCCAAGATTGTGGAAAGACTTAGTTTAAATAGCTGCGCACATCACGGTGGTAATGGGGAGGTGCTTCATCTTGCTGGAACCAGATATCCTGGATTGGCATACCAAGGGCAGGAATCACCTCATTTTGCAAAAGATACAAATACATTTCGCCAGTCAAATTACCATTGATAATAAATGGACCAATAATGCGGTTGTCATAATGACATACGTAAGTGTCAAAATTTTCATTAGGCATGGCCTACTTTTTAGGCAACACTCTCGAATTTAAATTTTGGCATACTTGCAGAAATTCTACCTTTTCTCAAAAATTTTCTTATGCAACCCCAATGAAATTTTACATGTTCGTATGCACAAAATGGAGCTGATTCCAAATTTGGCTCCAAAAAAATTCATGGTCACCAAAATATGCAGATAGATCAACCGAAAAACTCTTGGCTGAAACAGTTTTATACAACGTGTCAAGTTATATTCATTATTACATATAAATAGGGCACCCTGTACATAGATAAAAATACATAGATACAAATACATACAGTGTGGCCCCTTTGGAATTAAAACACCTCTGTAATTTTTTATTTTTCATCCGATTTTAGCCGTTTTTTTTTTTCTGAAGATAGGTCGCAAAAAACTCTACTTTCGTGCAAAATTTCAGATTTTAATCTCAATTTTTAAGGCCTACTACGATTTTTTTTCTAGTAAAAAATGACGAAAACCATTTAGCGAATTTTTTATTTAAAATCGGACACCACAGCGTTAATCGAGATACCTTAAAACCCCCACATACCAAATTTGAACAAAAAATATACAGGGATTCATTCTGCGGGTTGTTAAAATTGAGCAAAATAGGATTTTTAAAGGCATCTGGCAAGTCAAGTGTGCCATGGAATCTTTTCAAAACAGTTGAATAGTCAACAGGACCACTCAAATTGTTGGTGTGCAAAGATCCAATACAAAAATATACAGAGTGTCTTTCTCTGTACCATCTCAAAATACTGAATTTTTTGGAACTTCAAATCGAGTATATCAAAAGTGCCCCAGCCACTATAAACGAAGTAAGTCTATCAAAATACAGAAGCCTGCCAGTCAGTAAATCCATATGAGTTAAGGTGGCTGGAAGGAAACGCACAGAAAATGTTGACCAGTATAAAGTTTCATAAAATGTCAGCATTTTGAGATGGCCCATAGAAAAATACCCTGTATATTTTTTGTATTCAATCTTTGCACACCAATACTTTGAGTAGTCCTGTTGATCATTCAACTGTTTTGAGGGGATTCCACAACACACTTGACTCGCCAGATGCCTTTAAAATTCCTATTCATCATCTTTAGAACCTTGTAGCATGGAACTCCCTGTAAATTTTATGTTAAAATTTGGTACATGGGGGTTTTAGGGTATCCTGATTAACGCTGTGTTGTTAGATTTTAAATAAAAAATCGCTAAATGATTTTCGTCATTTTTTTACTAGAAAAAAATTCGTAGTAGGCCTTGAAAATTGAGATTAGGACCTGAATTTTGCGCAAAAGTAGAGTTTTTTTGTGACCTATCTTTAAGAAAAATTAGCTGAAGATAATACAATTATTGAATAAAATTATTTCTCCTAAAAAACTAATTTACTTGAACTATTTTCGTAGTAAACAATTAGCTAACAAATAAGGGTTTATTTTCATTTAAGGAAAAAACTTAACATTTTTTATAAAGCAAACATAATTTTGTTAAGGGACAGTTTTTATCTAAAGTGGTTAAAAAATATCCAATTTTAATTATTACATTCGGCAATGAAAATAAAAAAAAAAAAGGTAAATGGACAATTATTTTCTTATTTTTATATATTGCTATAATATTCCAACCATAACAAATAAAAATATTTTTTATATTTTGTTATTTCCACTGAGGAGTTTTATTTCTAACTCAAATTATAAAGTTTAGATTGTTGCAATATGGTGCAAACGTCTAATTTTGAAGCTTGATCTAGTATGATGTTTTATTACGAAATTGATATTGATGGCTCTGCTCTTTCGTTTTTGAAGTGATATTTATTATGTATTGATTTTTTCCCATCGATATTTATTTGAGCCATAAAACAATTTATAAATTTAAATCCATATAAATGTAAACCCAGTGAATGGATTCAACCGACCACATCAAGATTTCAAAAAGACATTGTAAAACATTATTCTCTTTTGAGAATAAAAAAAGATAAAATTAAAAATCAAATAAGGTTTAGATAATTGAATTTTTGAACTAAGTCACTTAATTCCATTTGTTCGTGTTCCTTTTAAAGGTAGGTACAGTTGGAGCACTTTGTCTTTATTTTCCTTCCTTCGAAAATTATAATTTGAATAAATTTTAAATATTTGTAACTAAAAACTAAACAAATTATTTATCTTGCTTACATTTTATTAACATTCGGGTCTAATAACGTTCAAAAAGGCTTGACATTGTAGGTAGAATAATGATGAGTTGGGCCTGTATAAGCGGTCAAACAAATAATCGTTTAAAGTCAAAGTGCCAAAACGCCCATATTTTCATAACTGGTTATGAAAAATCATAAAATCAAAAGAATCAAACTTGTATGGAATGCGTTGTCATTATGATAATCTAGTTCCAAATACGTAATCAGCGATTTCAAAAGCCTTATACCAGGTATCAGAAAACTTGGCTAAATTTTCAATTTGACGTCCGTCAAATTGGATCCGCCTTTTCGAATTTCGAAAATCTAATTCCAAATTCGCAATTAGTGATCCCAAAAACCGCCTTGTTCCAAGTATAAAATAATTAAAAACCAAATACGGTTTTAAATTACTTCTTGAATTTTTGCACTATACCACTACTTAATTCCTTTTGTCCCTATCTCTTTTAAGGCTACTACTGGGACACTTTGTTTTTATTTTCTTTAGAAAAATACAACAAATGTTAGAAGTTCCTTCGGGAGTTAATATCATTACATTCTAAATATTGATTATTAAACACAAAACAAATTTTCTGTTTCTTGCTTATATTTGTTTCTAATTTTCAAATGTATCTAATTGAAAAAATAAAGGTGAAAACGTTATTAGGCCCGGGTCCAAAATGGCTTGACTTTCCAAGTAGAATATAGGGAATTAGATTTGTATAAGCGGTTTTAAGAAGAAAATAAAAAAGTAATTACTAATTCAACCTGAGATAATTAAACTTTTGTATCAATAGGGTCCCATTGAGCTAAACAAGTTATTCAACCAATTTCACGTTTGCACTCAATTTTTAGGGAAAAGTTCCAATCTAATTTTTCTACCGATTTCTAGTCAAACTCAAAGGAAAAGTCCCTTTCCTCAGTAACACTTGTATTGAAACACCAAAATATGTAGATCAATAGGTTAGAATTCTCAGATCACAGAGTACTAGTACTTACCTATTTCATAAAATTATTTTCGGAAAAAAAAACGTGAATTTTACTGTTCATAATTTTAGTATCACTTTTCTTAGCATCTAAATTCTCAAACTATTATTCTACACATAGTTTTATCTTGAAACCTAGGTGATTAAAAGTGTAGAATTTCAACAAAAATAAATCGTATAATGATATTATGAATACAATTTGATGCCATTTTCACTATTCAAATCTTAGTATAAAAGAATATCCTAACTCCGAGTATCCCCCACTAAAATCGTCACTAAAAAATCTCTAGCCCTAAAATCTGAAAATAGGTAGGAAAATTCCAAAATCACGTCAACCGCAATCAGTTCTGAATAGGTACCTATTCCATTAGTTTTCGATCTTGAAGCCCAGGTGATTAAAAGCGGAGCATGCGGTTTTTTCCGAAAATTCGAGAAATTTTGAAAATGCGCCCTGAGTGGAAAAAACTGATTTGCCTGAAGTACAATAAAAACTGGAGAAATAGAAAATAAAAAAACCCTGGTTGCGGAAAATTGTGGTCGAACACTATCCCAGTTCTGTCGACCCTAGCCACATGTGTAATTGTCAACTCGGCACAATAATTCGGTTTTGTCAAGTTTGGGAAAATTACAGAAAGTTCTTAGTACTTGCTGGGGAGTTTTCCTGAAAAATGACCTCTGAGAAAAAGTCGCGGAAAATTTTTGGAGAAAATCGCAGACGGTTAGTCACGTTTTTACCCATTTAAAGGCGCATAAGGATTAGCATGGGAAAAGTGGCCTCGTACTCTTAAAGCCTATCTACTAAGCCATGTACGTTAAGGTAATTGCTTGTCACGCGAAATTTTCATAAAAGTAGGTACCAATTAATTTTATTGGACGGTGATTGGTTGACAAGCAAGTACTTGCCATGTAATTTCTATACAATTCGCCCGACAAGCTTTTTGATTTCAAAAGCGCATGTCGCAATTTAGCAATGAATTACCTTAACGAAAACCTAAACATGGCTTAAATAAAAGCTCGTTTTCAAAAAGTTTCTTATTTTTTATTTTATTTTGTGCCTTTTAGTAGATATTTGGTTCCCATGTCACGAGGGTGGTAAAGAAATTTAGTCCATCATCTTGGGTATCCGCCATATTGGATATAGTATGACGTCACCCACCGTATCGTTTTCTACTCGTGAAACCCTTTCTTGTGGTATGCATCTCAAGGAGCCTGTGAAGAAATAAGTAATCTGCTATTTTGGGGCGGCCGCCATCTTGGATTTAGTATGACGTCGCTGACCTTGTCGTTTTCTATTCTCAAACCCTTGCATTTGATAATCATGTCGAGGAGGTCGTGAAGAAATATGTAATCCGCCATCTTGGCTTGACTTTCCAAGTAGAATATAGGGAATTAGATTTGTATAAGCGGTTTTAAGAAGAAAATAAAAAAGTAATTACTAATTCAACCTGAGATAATTAAACTTTTGTATCAATAGGGTCCCATTGAGCTAAACAAGTTATTCAACCAATTTCACGTTTGCACTCAATTTTTAGGGAAAAGTTCCAATCTAATTTTTCTACCGATTTCTAGTCAAACTCAAAGGAAAAGTCCCTTTCCTCAGTAACACTTGTATTGAAACACCAAAATATGTAGATCAATAGGTTAGAATTCTCAGATCACAGAGTACTAGTACTTACCTATTTCATAAAATTATTTTCGGAAAAAAAAACGTGAATTTTACTGTTCATAATTTTAGTATCACTTTTCTTAGCATCTAAATTCTCAAACTATTATTCTACACATAGTTTTATCTTGAAACCTAGGTGATTAAAAGTGTAGAATTTCAACAAAAATAAATCGTATAATGATATTATGAATACAATTTGATGCCATTTTCACTATTCAAATCTTAGTATAAAAGAATATCCTAACTCCGAGTATCCCCCACTAAAATCGTCACTAAAAAATCTCTAGCCCTAAAATCTGAAAATAGGTATATCCAATCCTCAGGTCAGAACTCGTTTGGTACCCGATCGATAATCTCAACGTTGATTTCTCAGTATTCCATTGCTTTCAGCTACAGTCACAAAAAATCCATACCTGTACATAAGTTAAAATTTCTCGCATACACTGATCAAAGCATATTCGGAAAATTCCTTTATTTTCACCGATCAAATCTTAGTAACACTTGTGAATGTCTTGTCTCACATATTCCTAATAGGTTACCGAGAATGAAAATCTGAAAAAAGTCGCGTGGAAATTTTTGCCACAAATGGTCCCCAGTATAATCGACTTCTACCTTGACTACCCGATGGCAATCAACAGGTTACCGAGAATGAAAATCTGAAAAAAGTCCCCTGGAAATTTGGTTAGAAATGATCCCCCGACCCCCAGTATAATCTCTATTCCTATCCTATTGAAAATATCTCTGGTGCTTTTTTCCAACTGTCCAATTCAAAACCGGGAAATTGTGGTCGAATGCTATCCCAGTTCTGTCGACCCTAGCCACATGTGCAATTGGCACCTCGGCACAATAATTCGGATTCTTAAGTTCTGAGGTCCTAGGAAAATTCCAAAATCACGTCAACCGCAATCAGTTCTGAATAGGTACCTATTCCATTAGTTTTCGATCTTGAAGCCCAGGTGATTAAAAGCGGAGCATGCGGTTTTTTCCGAAAATTCGAGAAATTTTGAAAATGCGCCCTGAGTGGAAAAAACTGATTTGCCTGAAGTACAATAAAAACTGGAGAAATAGAAAATAAAAAAACCCTGGTTGCGGAAAATTGTGGTCGAACACTATCCCAGTTCTGTCGACCCTAGCCACATGTGTAATTGTCAACTCGGCACAATAATTCGGTTTTGTCAAGTTTGGGAAAATTACAGAAAGTTCTTAGTACTTGCTGGGGAGTTTTCCTGAAAAATGACCTCTGAGAAAAAGTCGCGGAAAATTTTTGGAGAAAATCGCAGACGGTTAGTCACGTTTTTACCCATTTAAAGGCGCATAAGGATTAGCATGGGAAAAGTGGCCTCGTACTCTTAAAGCCTATCTACTAAGCCATGTACGTTAAGGTAATTGCTTGTCACGCGAAATTTTCATAAAAGTAGGTACCAATTAATTTTATTGGACGGTGATTGGTTGACAAGCAAGTACTTGCCATGTAATTTCTATACAATTCGCCCGACAAGCTTTTTGATTTCAAAAGCGCATGTCGCAATTTAGCAATGAATTACCTTAACGAAAACCTAAACATGGCTTAAATAAAAGCTCGTTTTCAAAAAGTTTCTTATTTTTTATTTTATTTTGTGCCTTTTAGTAGATATTTGGTTCCCATGTCACGAGGGTGGTAAAGAAATTTAGTCCATCATCTTGGGTATCCGCCATATTGGATATAGTATGACGTCACCCACCGTATCGTTTTCTACTCGTGAAACCCTTTCTTGTGGTATGCATCTCAAGGAGCCTGTGAAGAAATAAGTAATCTGCTATTTTGGGGCGGCCGCCATCTTGGATTTAGTATGACGTCGCTGACCTTGTCGTTTTCTATTCTCAAACCCTTGCATTTGATAATCATGTCGAGGAGGTCGTGAAGAAATATGTAATCCGCCATCTTGGAGCGGAGGACATTTTGAATAAATTACAATACTGAGTATACTAGATTGCATTCATAGGCGCCGACTCCGCGGGTGCTCCGGGGCTCAAGCACCCGGCCAAAAGTTTGACCAGTTGTTGGAAGCTCAAGCAAAGGTCACAAGGTGACAACTAAACAATTCGAAAATATATCAAATGTTTCCCATAAAATCGTCCATAAGACTAAGCACTTGTGCGTTATTTACGCAAAGTTAGGTAACTAAACTCTATTCAAACTAAACGCAAGTGAAAGATAAACAAAAGTTGTTGCATGGCTAGCACGTGATCGGCTTGCTATTGGCTAGTTGGCAATAAAGTTTTTCCAGACGGGCGAGTTCAGCAAGTCGTTATTTATTACAGAGGTGTATTGAGTTGCAAGTGGACTTTTAATTTTTTTCCGATATAATTCTTTCGCTGTTTATTAATTGTTGGAGCAACGATTTGTGTTAATAGTAAAAATTTGTAGGTAAGTGATGACTAGGTGTGCCATAAAAGTTTGTTTTTAAAGTTCTTAATACTGGGGCATATTATTTTAATATTTTATATTATAAAATTCATAGAGATCGTCCTTAATGCGGCCCTGCCCCGTATTAGTCCTCAGAATTGTTCATGTGTTTCCATCGTATAAATGTTTACGCCCAACTTGCATTTTGATTGAATAGAGTGTAGTCGTTTTTTGTTTTTGTTTAAAAACCGCGTCTTAAAATTCAGCGGACTCTCATCCGGATGAATCAGCTGATATCTCCCTCTCATTTGTTTCCCTTTTTTGGAGGAATTAAGAGACAGATATCCAGCTGATTCATCGGGATGAGAGTCCGCTGAATTTTAAAACAAGGCCTTTCTTATAGAAAAACCATTATTTTATTTCATTATATTTACGTTTTGTTTTTTTAATCATCAGGGTGATAAGTGTTCGTTTTTTGTTATGCACTTTTATTTTATATTTATAAATAATTTTTTTAAGTAACATTTTGGGGGGAGGGTTGTATAGTATACCTTGGGCACCCAGCCAAATTTTGAGAAGTCGGCGCCTATGATTGCATTGTCACCAGAACCAAATGTGCGTGTGCAAAATTTCAGCTCAATCGGTTAGGTGGAAGTGGTTTAAAATTCAGTTGCAAGATTTGACCACATATACACACTAACACAGCAAGTTAAATAAAAGCTTGTAATAAGATAATCTTGATCTAGGTCTAGACGGTAAAACGTTTTAGTTGAATCCCTATTTTTACTTTTTTATTATTTTTTCATTTTTAACAGAGATCTCATAAACGTAATTTAAATATAGCTTAAATTAATTTCATTTTTTCAGATAAATTAGAAAAATGTATAACTCGTTCGTAAATTTCTCGCTTGTTACAAAAAATCACGCTTTTTAAATGCCTATGTAAACACCCTAGTTTTCATAATTTCCAAGTAGAAAAATATATTTACTACCAAATTATTTATTAATTGGGAGTTATTATCGAATTGTACGTTCATTTACTCAATAAAAAAATCTGTGGAATTTGTTAAGACAAAATGATTTTAGTATACAGTAAAAGTTGTTTGTAATGCTAAAATAGCTTAAATACTATCTATCAATCAACTAATCCAAATGTTATAAAAGGCCCATCTCTCTCACATTTTGAGGCAAGGCAAAACACGATGAGCGATATCACGAAGTTATCTGAATATTAATTTTGTTCATATTTAGTTTAGACAATTTCGATATTAGGAACAACTTAGGTATTAGGAACTAAAAAATAACTGAATTTATCGATATTCTATATCTTCTTAGTATTAGAAACAACTTCTATTAATAACATGTTGTAGTAGTTCTTAAAATAAGACACCTTTATGCCTAAGGTAACTTTGGTTTTCCCAATTTTTGAAACACCCTATATAAATTTGTCACATTCTAATACTATTTTTCAGGCTCAGAACAAGTAAATTTTTTTATCAAGAGTGATTTTTGCGATAAAATGAAAACTAAAAAAGTTTTTCCTTTTGGAACCTCTTCCCGTGTACCTAAAGAACTACTTACACCCGATACAACATAAAAGACACTCATATTATGTTATTCTAGGCGATACATTCGTTGAAAACCCTGTAGGGTCTGAGAGAGCTGTAGAACGTATCCGGGTCTGACTTTGTTACACGCATTTATACGGCATTCTCCGCTGCGCCCTCTGCAGAACGCAGCAATGAACTAAATCCGTATATAATGACATATACAACCGCCTTTACAGACCCGGCTGAAAATTCACCCCCTGCACCCCCACTACCCCCTTCACCTAAATATAGGTGAAAACGTTCTCAGACCCGCAGCCGGGTCTGGGATCGTCGAAAATGGCTTGACATTGTAGGTAGAATATGGCGAAATGGGTCTGTATATGCGGTCAAACAAATCTATATATATATATAAAATTATAACAATATTCGTGGCTATGAATTATAATTGAATATCAGTTGTTAATATATCAGTGGGGATGTAGCCAATCCTTTAGTAAAGACTCTTTTTTCTTTTGAAAGCTTTCGTATTTTATTAAATACTTCGTCAGTCACTATAATATAAATAAGAATAATTGTACAATAAATACTACTGTTGTTGGTACTTACAGAATATGAGTTCCTAATAGATACGTAGTATAGTGGTTGTAAATGGTCTCGATATAAAATTAAACATGGCAGATGATATTTATGATCAAAATTTTTGACATTGAATGAAATTGTCATTAAAATAATTTGGTAGGTGTAAATTATAAAGGTGCAAAGGTGAAGATCTTATACCTTATGGATTATTTTTTTGGTTTAGGTTTTTTTATCCATGAAAAATAAATTAGAGAAAATAATGTTAAGGTCTTGTACATCTGTTTTTTTATTTAAAGTATTGCTTTCTTGGTTAATATAACACATTTCAAGGAAACACCTCTTTGATACATTATGTTCTGTTGTTAAGACTTCACTATTTTCAAAATCCATTCTATGGTTTGACAAAAATACATGTTGAGATAGTGCACAAGAATCTGGCCTCAAACGTATATCACTTTTATGAGATGTTATTCTTGATTTTAAACTTCTAGAAGTTTGCCCAATATAACATTTATCACAATCTTTACAATTGATTTTATATATTACGTTTGATCTTTCTTGTAATGGTATCTTATCCTTAAGTTTGCTAAAAAGATTACTTACAGTTTTAATATTTTTATTTGCTAATATTACGTTAGTTGTATTTTTTAATACATTGGAAATTTTTGGTGTAAGTTCTTTAATAAATGGAAATGAGCGGTATTTTTTAAGATTTGTGTTTAAGTTGTTAGTAATATTTGTAGAATTTGAATTTTCGTAAATGTTATTAGAAAATCTTGTGGAAAAATTAGTTTAAGTAACTTTTCTGGATAGGAATTATCTAAAAATATTTTTTTTAACTTTCTTATTATATATAATATTAGAGATTCTTTTTTTCATACCAAGTACTAAATTAATTTTCGTTTTTTCAGAGTGATATGTGTAATAATTCAAATATCTTCCTGAACTAGTTGGTTTAATATACCAATCAAGATATATATATATATATATATATATATATATATATATAATAACATTTTGTCGTAAAAAATCTCTAATGGGGTTTCTTGAAAATTAGCTATTTTAAAAAATCATAGCAGGCCATTACCACATCCAAATACCACTGCCTATGATATACTCTCTCTTGGGACTACCAATAAAAAAATAGAGACCATTTGTTTTCCTTGTCCTTCAAATAAGAAAACTTGTTCAGAATGAAAACTGATTAGAACTGCAAAATTTCAAAAGTCTAGGCCTACTTTGATTTTTAGCTTTTTCGCCTTTTTTCTCCCACTTTTTTCTTAGAAATGTGTCCTTTCTGGAGCTTTCACGTCAAAATATTATTATATATATATATATATATATATATTAGAAACTGATTATCGTGAAAAAATAAAATTTTGACGTGAGAGCTCCAAAAAGGACACTTTTGTAAGAAAAAAGTGGGCGATGAATCTAAAAATCAAAGTAGGCCTAGCCTTTTAAATTTTGCGTATCTAATCAGTTTTTCATTCTGAACAAGTTTTATTAATAACATTTTGTGGTAAAAAATCCCTAATGGGGTTTCTTGAAAATTTGCTATTTTAAAAAATCATAGCCTGCCATGAAATAATGACCTCATTCAAATATCACGGCCTATGAGATACTCTCCCTTGGTACTATCAATATAAAAATAGAGACCATTTGTTTTCCTTGCCCTTCATATATTTCTGAGGTGTCCAGTATCAAATTGGGACACACTGTATACAGCCCTATTCTCACAAATACTATGGTTTGAAAAATTATGTAGCTAAAGTTGGGCAAAAACGAGTAAAATAAAATAATTTCGAGTCAAAAATGGAATAATGAAAATACATAGATACAAATAAATACAGGGTGCCCGATTTAGATGGAATAATGGATATAACTTTTTAAATACGCGTTGTATAAGAAAATGTTTCAGACAAGAGTTTTTAGATGGAATAATGGATATAACTTTTTAAATACGCGTTGTATAAGAAAATGTTTCAGACAAGAGTTTTTCAGTTGATCTATCTGCATATTTTGATGATCTTGAATTTTTTGGTAGCTAGTAATTTCGTTGCTACGGCAACCAACTTTGTTTTTTAAATAGCACCATACATTTTTCTATTCAAATTTGGAATCAGCTCCTTTTTGTGCATACGAACATCTAAAATTTCATTGGGGTTGCATAAGAAAAATTTTGAGAAAAAGTAGAATTTCTGCAAGTACGCCAAAATTTAAATTCGAGAGCGTTGCCTAAAAAGTAGGCGATGCCTAATGAAAATTTTGACATTTTTGCATGCAATGATAACTTACCGACGACAAGTAAATCATGTCAAGCTTGCAAAATTTGTTTATGGTATGGATTTACTGACTGGCAGATTTCTGTATTTTTATATTTCTATATGTTTATAGTGGCTGGGGCACTTTTGATATACTCGATTTGAAGTTCCAAAAAATTCAGTATTTTGAGATGGTACAGAGAAAGACACTCTGTGTATTTTTGTATTGGATCTTTGCACACCAACAATTTGAGTGGTCCTGTTGACTATTCAACTGTTTTGAAAAAATTCCATGGCACACAACTTTTACAACCCGCAGAATGGAACTTTTTTGTTCAAATTTGGTATGTGGAGGTTTAGGGTATCCCGATTAACGCTGTGGTGTCCGATTTTAAATAAAAAAATCGCTAAATGGTTTTCGTCATTTTTTATTAGAAAAAAAATTGTAGTAGGCCTTGAAAATTGAGATTAGGACCTGAATTTTGCGCCAAAGTAGAGTTTTTTGTGACCTATCTTTAGGAAAAATTAGCTGAAGATAATACAATTATTGAATAAACAGTACTTAGTTTTTAGTAGATGAGGCCTCAAGGGGAAACCACATAAAAAACGCGCCGGGAGCTCTACTTCAGCGGTGGTGTGGAAACGGGCTCGAGTACATATGAAAGACATAGTAGTAATAATAAAATTTTCTGTAGTCATATTTCTTGTCCTTATAGCCCGGTTTGTGTAAGAAAAATCTGCTTTGCATGTAATATTTTTCTATGGCCGATGTATTTCAAGATATTTGTCACTTTACTCGTTTTTGCCTAACTTCAGTAACTAATTTTTCAAACCATATTTGTGAGATAAGGGCTGGATATACGAAAAAATGTAGAGGACCTAAATGATGTATAATTTCATAACAAATATTTTAGGTTCTATTCGTTTTCCTCGTCAGAGCAACGGTTTTTTGGGAAAAATCAAAAACGGATATCAGGTCACATAAGAGTGTTGTTTCTGAAGCAAAAGGGAATTAAGCACACCCGTGAGAGGTGGGGACTCTTTTGATCTGTATTTGGATGTCTATTAGGACTCTGCACCCGAATTTTTAAAACTTTATAAAATTATTTCTCTTTAAAAAGTAATTTACTTGAACTATTTTCGTAGTAAACAATTAGCTAACAAATAAGGATTTATTTCCATTTAAGGAGAAAACTTAACATTTTTTATAAAGCAAACATAATTTTGTTAAGGGACAGTTTTTATCTAAAGTGGTTAAAAAATATCCAATTTTAATTATTACATTCGGCAATGAAAATCCAAAACAAAAAAGGTAAATGGACAATTATTTTCTTATTTTTATAGATTGCTATAATCTTCTAACCATAACAAATGAAAACAAAAATATTTTTTATATTTTGTTATCTCCATTGAGGAGTTTAATTTCTAACTGAAATTATAAAGTTTAGATTGTTGCAATATGGTGCAAATGTCTAATTTTGAAGCTTGATCTAGTATGATGTTGTATTAAGAAATTGATATTGATGGCCCTGCTCTTTCGTTTTTGAAGTGATATTTATTATGTATTGATTTTTTCCCATCGATATTTATTTGAGCCATAAAACAATTTATAAATTTAAATCCATATAATGTAAACCCAGTGAATGGATTCAACCGACCACATCAAGATTTCAAAAAGACATAAGTATGTTTTTTTTTGTAAAACATTATTCTGTTTTAAGAATAAAAAAGATAAAATTAAAAATCAAATAAGGTTTAGATAATTGAATTTTTGAACTAAGTCACTTAATTCCATTTGTTCGTGTCCCTTTTAAAAGTAGGTACAGTTGGAGCGCTTTGTCCTTATTTTCTTTAGGACAACACAACAAATGTTAAAGTTCCTACGAAAATTATAATTTCAATAAATTTCAAATATTTGTAACTAAAAACTAAACAAATTATTTATCTTGCTTACATTTTATAAATATAAACACATTCCCGGGTCTAATAACGTTCAAAAAGGCTTGACATTGTAGGTAGAATAATGATGAGTTGGGCCTGTATAAGCGGTCAAACAAATAATCGTTTAAAGCCGAAGTGCCAAAACGCCCATATTTTCGTAACTGGTTATGAAAAATCATAAAATCAAAACAATCAAATGTACGGAATGCGTTGTCATTATGATAATCTAGTTCCAAATACGTAATCAGCAATTTCAAAAGCCTTATACCAGGTATCAGAAATCTTGGCTAAATTTTCAATTTGACGTCCGTCAAATTCGATCCGCCATTTCGAATTTCGAAAATCTAGTTCCATATTCGCAATCAGTGATCCCAAAAACCGCCTTGTTCCAAGTATAAAAAAATTAAAAACCAAATACAGTTTTAAATTACCTAGGTATTGAATTTTTGCACTAAACCACTACTTAATTCCTTTTGTCCCTATCTCTTTTAAGGCTACTACTGGGACACTTTGTTTTCATTTTCTTTAGAAAAATACAACAAATGTTAGAAGTTCCTTCGGGAGTTAATATCATTACATTCTAAATATTGATTACTAAACACAAAACAAATTTCCTGTTTCTTGCTTATATTTGTTTCTAATTTTCAAATGCATCTAATTGAAAAAATAAAGGTGAAAACATTATTAGTCCCGGGTCCAAAATGGCTTGACTTTCCAAGTAGAATATGGGGAATTGGATTTGTATAAGCGGTTTTAAGAAGAAAAAAAAAAGTAATTACTAATTCAAAATTTCAAATTAGGTTTATAGTTGTCCTTATCTCTTTCAAATGTATAGTGCACCTGAGATAATTAAACTTTTGTATCAATAGGGTCCCATTAAGCAATACAAGTTATTCAACCAATTTCACATTTACTGATTGCTCAATTTTTAGGGACAAGTTCCAATCTAATTTTTCTACCGATTTCTAGTCAAACTCAAAGGAAAAGTCCCTTTCCTCAGTAACATTTGTATTGAAACACCAAAATATGTAGATCAATAGATTCATAGGCGCCGACTCCTCGGGTGCTCCGGGGCTCGAGCACCCGGCCAAAAGTTTGGCCAGTTGTTGGAAGCTCAAGCAAAGGTGACAAGGTGACAACTAAACAATTTGAAAATATTATATGTCAAATGTTCCCCATAAAATCGTCCACAAGACTAAGCACTTTTGCGTTATTTACGCAAAGTTAGATAACTAGTCTTTTTTGTTTTTGTTTGTTTTTGTTTAAAGACCTCGTCTTAAAATTCAGCCAGCGCTGGTTTTAGGGGGGTGCTAGGACGCTAATAACACCCAGCGGTTAATTTTAGGAGGCGGTATAAGCTGGTCTAATAACTAAAAATAAATCACATTTTGTTGCTATGTCGCTCACGACGCGACACCTTAATTTTGATCGTCGTCTGCAAACATAACATCTGAAACGTTCTCCTATTCATCATCTTATTCATCTGTACGTTGAAAATTTTACTCTCCTCCTGGATTTTTCCAAAAAAATTTCCAAGTGAAAATATCCTAAACGCAGAATATACAACATTGATTCATTGATTGAATATAAATTGGAAAATTGTCATGTAATAATGTTTAACATAGATACATTTATTGAAAAATATACTTATTATTGTCAAATAGCTAACTACCGATTCCACGAGACTTGGCTTTTCCCATACATAAGCCCAGGGCTGTATATGGTTTGGGGGTTGAAGCCCCCTACATTGAAAAAAGACGAAAAATACATTATACTGTTATGATTTTGTAATTTCCTATACCTCTTTTAAACTATCTGTGCTTTATATTTCTAAAAAATTTCGCCTTTGGCGCATTTTAATAAGCAAACACCTCTACTTTCTTTTGTATAGCCGGTTTAAAAAGAAATGATTTTTATGGGCTCACACTAAAACAAATTTCGAAATTTCTATTGGTCACAGTTGTTCTATAAAAGAATACTGAGTAGGACTTCTGGGCTACAAATGTTATGAGTCATAGTGAACAAAAAAAATTAGCACCAGTTAACAAGAATGTGTTTTGCTTGGAATTTCCTTTCCCTAATTTAAACTGTTTGACCTTGAATATTTGAAAAATTTTCGCCTGCGGCGCAATTTTGTATCGCAAAGATTCAATTTATTATTCTTTTTTTAAATTTATGACTACCACCCAACTAAAAAGTTTAGCTTTTTGGGCAAAAGTAAAAATTGAGAGAAAAGATAAGGCGTTTTTTAAACTTAGCACCCGGCGATAGTCAAGCTAAAACCGGCGCTCAGCGGACTCTCATCCGGATGAATCAGCTGATATCTCCCTCTCATTTGTTTCCCTTTGGAGGAAGTAAGAGACAGATATCCAGCTGATTCATCGGGATGAGAGTCCGCTGAATTTTAAAACGAGGCCTTTCTTATAGAAATACCTTTATTTTATTTCTTTCTATTTACGTTTTGTTTTTTTAATCATCAGGGTGATAACTGTTCGTTTTTTGTTATGTACTTTTATTTTATATTTATAAATAAAAAAAATTAAATAACATTTTGGGGGAGGTTGTGTTCCTTGGGCACCCAGCCAAATTTTGAGAAGTCGGCGCTTATGAATAGGTTAGAATTCTCAGATCACAGAGTACTAGTACCTATTTCATAAAATTATATCGGAAAAAAAAAGTGAATTTTACTGTTCATAATTTTTGTATCACTTTTCTAAATTCTCAAACTATTATTCTACACATAGTTTTATCTTGAAACCTAGGTGATTATAAGTGTAGAATTTCAACAAAAACAAAACGTAAAATGATATTATGAATACAATTTGATGCCATTTTCACTATTCAAATCTTAGTATAATCTCACTAAAATCGTCACTAAAAAATCTTTAGCCCTAAAATCTGAAAATAGGTGTATCCAATCCTCAGGTCAGAACTCGTTTGGTACCCGATCGATAATCCGAACGTTGATTTCTCAGTATTCCATTGCTTCCAGCTACAGTCACGAAAAATCCATACCTGTACATAAGTTAAAATTTCTCGCATAAACTGGTCAAAGCATTTTCGGAAAATTCCTTTATTTTTACCAATCAAATCTTAGTAACACTTGTGTATGTCTTGTCTCATATATTCCTAGTAGGTTACCGAGAATGAAAATCTGAAAAAAGTCGCCTGGAAATTTTTGCCAGAAATGGTCCCCAGTATAATCTACTTCTACCTACGAGCAAGAACCTTGACTACCCGATTGCAGTCAATAGCAATAGGTTACCGAGAATGAAAATCTGAAAAAAGTCCCCTGGAAATTTGGTTAGAAATGATCCCTCGATCCCCAGTATAATGTCTATTCCTATCCTATTGAAATATATTTATGGTGCTTTTTTCCAACTGTCCAATTCAAAACCGGGAAATTGTGGTCGAATGCTATCCCAGTTCTGTCGACCCTAGCCACATGTGCAATTGGCACCTCGGCACAATAATTCGGATTCTTAAGTTCTGAGGTCCTAGGAAAATTCCAAAATCACGTCAACCGCAATCAGTTCTGAATAGGTACCATTATTCCATTAGTTTTCGATTTTGAAACCCAGGTGATTAAAAGCGGAGCATGCGGTTTTTCCCGAAAATTAGAGAAATTTTGAAAATGCGCCTCGAGTGGAAAAAAGTGATTTGCCTGAAGTATGATAAAAACTGGAGAAATAGAGAATTCAAAACCCTAGTTGCGGAAAATTGTGGTCGAATGCTATCCCAGTTCTCTTGCCCCTAGCCACATATGTGTAAATATGTAATTGTCACCTCGGCACAATAATTCGGTTTTCTCAAGTTTGGGAAAATTACAGAAAATTCTTAGTATTTGCTGGGGAGTTTTCCTGGAAAATGACCTCTGAATAAAACGTCGCATAAAATTTTTGGAAAAATTCGTCACGTTTTTACCCATTTATAGGCGCATAAGGATTAACATGGGAAAAGTGGCCTCGTACTCTCATAGCCTATCTACTAAGCCATGTACGTTAACGTAATTGCTTGTCACACGAAATTTTCATAAAAGTAGACACCACTTAATTTTATTGGACGGTGATTGGTTGACAAGTAAGTACTTGCCAAAGTATGTATTTTCTATACAATTCGCCCGACAAGCTTTTAGATTTCAAAAAGCGCATGTCGCAATTTAGCATTGAATTACCTTAACGAAAACCTAAACCTATATTATTCATTTTACTACATGGCTTAAAGAAAAGCTTGTTTTTAAAAAGTTTTTTATTTTTTATTTTATTTCGTGCCTTTTAGTCGATATCTGGTCATCATGTCACGAGGGTGGTAAAGAAATTTAGTCCATCATCTTGGGCATCCGCCAAATTGGATTTAGTATGACGTCACCCACCTTATCGTTTTCTACTCGTGAAACCCTTTCATGTGATACCCATCTCAAGGAGCCTGTGAAGAAATAAGTAATCCGCTATCTTGGGGGGCCGCCATCTTGGATTTAGTATGACGTCGCTGACCTTGTCGGTTTCTATTCTCAAACCCTTGCATTTGATAATAATGTCGAGGAGGTGGTGAAGAAATATGTAATCCGCGATCTTGGAGCGGACGACATTTTGAATAAATTACAATACTGAGTATAATAGATTGCATTGTCATTAGAACCAAACGTGCATGTGCAAAATTTCAGCTCAATCGGTTTGGTGGAAGTGGTTTAAAATTCAGTTGCCAGATTTGACCACATACACACTAACAGAGCAAGTTAAATAAAAGTTTGTAATAAGATAATCTTGATCTAGGTCTAGACCGTAAAACGTTTTAGTTGGATTCCTATTTTTATTTATTTATTATTTTTTCATTTTTAAAAAATTTTTTCTACCAAATTATTTATTAATTGGTAGTAATTATCGAATTGTACGTTCAGTTACCCAATAAAAAAATCTGTGGAATGTATTAAGACATAAAATGATTTTACTATACAGTAAAAGTTGTTTCTAATGCTAAAAGAGCTTAAATACGATCTATCAATCAACTGATCCAAATGTTATAAAAGGACCATCTCTCTCACATTTTGAGGCAAAACACGATGAGCGATATCCCGAAGTTATCTGAATATTGGTTTTGTTCATATTTAGTTTAAGACAATAGACAATTTTGATATTAGGAACAACTTAGGTATTAGGAACTAAAAAGTAACTGAATTTATCAATATTCTATATTATCTTCTTAGTATTAGGAACAACTTCTCTTAATAACATTTTGTACTAGTTCTTAAAATAAGACACCTTTATGCCTAAGGTAACTTTCGTTTTCTCAATTTTTTAAACACCCTACATAAATTTGTCACATTCTAATACTATTTTTCAGGCTCAGAACAACAATTTTTTTATCAAGAGTGACTTTTGCGATAAAATGAAAACTAAAAAAAAGTTTTTTCTTTTGGAACCTTTTCCCGTGGACCTAAAGAACTACATACAACCGATACAACATAAAAGACACTCAGATTATGTTATTCTAGTCGATACATTCGTTGAAAACACTGTTGCCAAATGTAGGGTCTGAGAGAACTGTAGAACGTATCCGGGTCTGACTTTGTTACACGCATTTATACGGCATTCTCCGCTGCGCCCTCTGCAGAACGCAGCAATGAACTAAATCCGTATATAATGACATATTCAACCGCCTTTACAGACCCGGCTGAAAATTCACCCCCTGCACCCCCACTACCCCCTTCACCTAAATATGGGTGAAAACGTTCTCAGACCCGCAGCCGGGTCTGAGAACGTCGAAAATGGCTTGACATTGTAGGTAGAGTATGGCGAAATGGGTCTGTATAAGCGGTCAAACAAATCTATATACAGGGTGTTGAAACTTTTCCAAATATTTTTTTAATTTCTTTCGAGCCTGTTTAGGAATTTCAACAAAATTTGATACATATTATGGGTTGTCATTTTGTGCAATAATTTGGCCCTGTTCAGATGAGCAGCGGCGTAGATACAATAATTTTATTTTAAATGCCAGCATAATCACCTTGGCACTAGTTTAAAAAATCCGAAATTACGAAGAAACTGTACCAGAAATAAAAAAATACCAAGAGGCGCTTTTTGTTCCAAAGTGAATGGGCTATCCAAAAAAGGCAAATTTTTTTGTTTTGGCACAGGACCGTACTACTTTTTTATACAATTATTTACAGTAACTATTTGTATCTACGCCGCTGATCATCTGAACGGGGTCAAATTATTGCACAAAATGGCAACCATCCAATGAATAATGTGTACCAAATTTGGTTGGAATTCCTAAATGGGCTCGAGAGAAATTAAAAAAATATGTTATTTTTGGAAAAATTTTAACACGCTGTATATGGAGAACCAAGCGTTTTTGAGCTTATGTTTATTAAGAATATGTGCTTATTTTAGCGAGTTCTACCTTGTGTTTTCGGCTCTGACTTTAGATGTGACTCACCCTGTATATACAGGGTGAATCAGTTTTTTGTAGCAGGACTTTAACAGGTCATAGATCTTCAAAAAATAACTGCACTTTCTTCTATAAACTATATCATTTTAAGGCCTTATAAAAAAGTTACAGGGTGTTAAAATTGTAAGAAATATGTGGACTTTATTAATTATTTACCAAACTAGTTGAGATATTTAAGTCATATTGGGTATACGCTATAACGGCACGGGTTAGCATAAAACCTGTTAATATCGAACATCTTGCACAACCAGTGGCGGAGAAGTGGGTAATTGGTAAAATTATTTTTGAAAAAAAATAATGAATCACCTTGTATTTTAACAAAACAAATTGAATTTCTTATGTAGATTTTAATTGCAGACAAAAATGTCCTCTTGGTATTTGTTTGCATGTGTTATAGTTTAATGGCAAATTTCGTTTTTTTATATTATTTTGGGGTATTTCTGAAAAATTATCTAAAAAAATTGCTCCATAAGTAACACTTAAAGTTGGAAAAACGTGTCTGCTACTTTAAATAAAGTAACTTTTTCCAATAAACTTACATATTTAAGACTATACTTTTGAAGTTGCAGGGTCTAAAACATTTAAGGAAGATACAATTAACGTTACGCTCTGTATTTTGAAAAGTAAAACCTTGAATGGGTTAGTTTATTGGAAAAAGTTACTTTATTTAAAGTAAGAAACACGTTTTTTCTTCTTTAAGTGTTACTTATGGAGCAAATTTTTTAGATAATTTTTCAGAAATACCCCGAAATAATACAAAAAATTAAATTTGCCATTAAACTATAACACATGCAAACAAATACCAAGAGGACATTTTTGTCTGCAATTAAAATCTACATAAAAAATGCAATACCTTTTGTTAAAATACAAGGTGATTCATTTTTTTTCCAAAAATAATTTTACCACTTCTCCGCCACTGGTTGTGCAAAATATTCGATATTAACAGGTTTTATGCTAACCCATGCCGTTTTAACGTATACCAAATATGACTTAAATATCTCAACTAGTTTGGTAAATATTCAATAAAGTCCGCATATTTTTTCCAACTTTAACACCCTGTAACTTTTTTCTAAGGCCTTAAAAATATATAGTTTATACGAAAAAGTGCGGTTATTTTTTGAAGATCTATCACCTGTTAAAGTCCTGCTACAAAAAACTGATTCACCCTGTATATATACAGGGTGAGTCACATCTAAAGGCAGAGCCGAAAACACAAGGTAGAATTCGCTAAAATAAGCACATATGCTTAATAAACATTAGCTCAAAAACGCTTGGTTCTCCATATACAGAGTGTTGAAACTTTTCCAAATATTTTTTAATTTTTTTCTAGCCCGTTTAGGAATTTTTTTATACATATTATGGGTTGTCATTTTGTGCAATAATTTGGCCCTGTTCAGATGAGCAGCGGCGTAGATACAAATAATTTTATTTAAAATGCCAGCATAATCACCTTGACACTAGTTTAAAAAATCCGAAATTACGAAGAAACTGTACCAGAAATAAAAAAAATACCAAGAGGCACTTTTTGTTCCAAATTAAATGGGCTATCCAAAAAAGGCAAAATTTTTGGTTTTGCACATGGCCGTACTACTTTTTTTCTACAATTATTTACAGTAACTATTTGTACCTACGCCGCTGGTGATCGGAACGGGGTCAAATTATTCCACAAAATGGCAACCGTCCAGTGTATAATGTGTACCAAATTTGGTTGGAATTCCTAAATGGGATCGAAAGAAATTAAAAAAATATGTTATTTTTGGAAAATTTTCAACACGCTGTATATGGAGAACCAAGCTTTTTTGGGCTAATGTTTATTAAGCATATGTGCTTATTTTAGCGAGTTCTACCTTGTGTTTTCGGCTCTGACTTTAGATGTGACTCACCCTGTATATATATAGGGTGTTCCTTAATGACATGCTAATACTTAAGGGGGTTATTCTTGGGCCCATTTTAAGAAGAAAACTTCATATGAACGTATGTCGTAAACGTCCTAACTTTTGAGATACAGGGCCTTAAAGTCAATTTTTTAAAATTGAATTTTGGCTACATCTCCTGAAATAATCAAGCTGCTGAACTTAAATTTGGCGCTACTATGTTTTTGGGGATGGAGAATAAGCTGAAAATGTCAATTTCACCGTATCTCACAGAGGGCGCCACTTGCGCTGTTTTTTGATCACGCTTTTACGCGTAACTTTTTTGAGGTTATCTTTTTGGTCCTGCAGGTCCATCACTTTAGTGCATCTTTTCATTCTGCAAGAAAAAGGTACTCTTGTTTCATAATGATTAAATCAACCGTTTGCTTTAAAATTGCCAAAACGTTCTCCAAAACACCTGTTGACTTCCATATTCGAAACATAAAATTTTCACCTACCACCTTCAAGTGTTACAGAACAACTGTACCATTTAAACTGAGAAAAAAATCCCTATTAACAATGTACCAAAAATTATTCGCTTTCAAAATGTAAAGGATTGAATTTGACAAAATTTGGACACTCTATTTCAAGAAAACCAATGGTGTTTTGACCAATGCCCATTTGGCATTTTTTTCAACATTTTGAATGTACAGTTGATCTGTAACATTTGAAAGCAGTAGGTGAAAATTTTATGTTTCGAATATTGGAATCAACAGGTGTTTTGGGGCACGTTTTGGTAATTTCAACGCATACGGTTGATTTAATCGTTATGAAACAAGAGTACCTTTTTCTTACAAAATGAAAAGATGCACTAAAATGATGGACCTGCAGGACCAAAAAGATAACCTCAAAAAAGTTACGCGTAAAAGCGTGATCAAAAAACAGCGCAAGTGGCGCCCTCTGTGAGATACGGTGAAATTGACATTTTCAGCTTATTCTCCATCCCCAAAAATATAGCAGTGCCAAATTTCAGTTCAGCAGCTTGATTATTTCGGGAGATGTAGCCAAAATTCAATTTAAAAAAATGAACTTTAACAAAAGTTAGGACGTTTATGACATACGTTCATATGAAGTTTTTTTCTTAAAATGGGCCCAAGAATAACCCCCTTAAGTATTAGCATGTCATTAAGGAACACCCTGTATATTACTTTCTAAGTGTCCCACACTTTTGATGTCAGATCTCACACACACTGTCTCCATGTTGATATTATTTTCTGCTTACACTTGCTATGAGTTTGAAGCCCTTCATCTGGTAGTTCTTTAACTGGATGTCTGTTTTCCAATGCTCAGTAATACATAAGAAATGGCAGTACCTAAGTTCTCTAATTGGTCAACACTGTTTCCAGTTGAATTAATATTTTGGTGTATTTGTTTTTGGATTGTTTCATTGACCTAGTTATGGTTTTACATTGTCCATCATGGTGGGCAGCTGGACGGCTAACATTCTCTTCAGTTACACTCTTCATAGTCAGACAAGTACTATCTAGGTGCCCGATTTCAGCTAAGGTTAACAGTTAAACTTAGGTTTACCTGGGTAAACTGCGAAATACCTAAGAAGCGTGGGTAAAGTACAAAATATATCCGACATTATAGGTATTTCTGGCTTTACCTGGGTAAACCGCTTTCTATCCGGTTTTGTTTGGTTAAAGTGGGGTGTAGGATTTATTATTGCGCTGCGCAAAACCAAAGCGGTAGAAATTATTATGGCGCCAGCGCAGATATAGTACCCCAGGTAGAAGACTGACGTCTTGCAGACATCATTTTTTGTCGTCATGAAAACCTTCTGAGGACATCCAAATGTCACAGCCAGAAGACATCTTATGTGGCCGTCCCTTACAAAAAAAAGGCACTTAATTTTGAGGTGTCGAGCTTACCACATGGGTGAATGATACTTTAATATCAGATTTGTTGGAATTAAAGGTTGTTACGGTTCAAAAAGTTTCAAGCGGATAAAGGGAAAGAAAAAAAAAAGAAATTACCTTTTTTTTTTACAATAGAACACTTACATTTCTTCTTCAAATGCCTTTATTTATTTTGCTATAACTTTGTTGCATTTAATTTGGTAATGCTTTAAATTCATGTTGGCTTTCCTATTGTCCGCTAATGTTTTCATAAAATTGGTTTCGCCTCCTAAAGTAGAGTAAAATAATTTTCTTTTATGACTAATTAAATTAATTGCTAACTTACCTGGAAATCCTTGCATTATACTTCTATCCATTTTGCACTGCTTAGCGCGACCACTGTGTAGGCGCATGTTTACCTTTTTCTGCGGGCTCGGGGACAATTTGCGATCGGCTTTACGAATTTCGCTTTCTTTATTGAAATAAATTTACTGGCTGACCATTGTTTTGCAGCTATCATAGATAGATATAGGTAGTAGTTTTGCCTCACACGCCCTACCTAAAACAAATAAAATAACCGACTGATTAGTTTGATGGGTAGACAACAAACATATAAAATATTTAATAATTACAAGTGTTGCACTCACCTTAGCGTCCTTCTATGATATTATTTCGTGGCCCCGCATCATTGTTACTGTTATTGTTGCAACTATCTGTTATTTTTCTTCCAATTTCCACATATTTCGGAGAACCGACTTGCCAAACACGTCAATTGTCGCAAACGTCAAGTTCCCGATTTGATCGAGCAGTGTGTAGCAGTAGTTTGTTATGATTTGTAAGTAAGTAGAATAGTGTATACTTAAATACTGCTGACCCATCATATTGGGGTCATCGGGCTTATTAGCTAGGCATATGGAGCATTATAGTTATATCAGTCAACATGTACACATATAAGAATATACGAGAGTAATTTGGGAAATATGGAGTGATTATTCGACAACCAACCAATCCATAGCTACATGGCGACCCTGCCAACCGTGCCAGCCCTGCGAAACCCTGCCAACCGTGCCAGCCCTGCGAAACCCTGCCAACCCTGCCAGCCCTGCGAAACCCTGCCAACCCTGCCAGCCCTGCGAAACCCTGCCAACCCTGCCAGCCCTGCGAAACCCTGCCAACCCTGCCAGCCCTGCGAAACCCTGCCAACCCTGCCAATGGTAATGGATGCTGTTAATGGATCACTGAAATGAGGCATCATGGGTAAAACGGTATCGAAGGAAGCCGAGGTTACCGACACTGGGGTGGTAAACTCAAATTTTATTGTGCAGGAGAAAGCAGTGAATGTGCCACTTGATTTACATATTTTAATGTACGTAATAACGATAGCTGTAGTGGTAATGGTAATTCTACAGATAAGGAGAGCTTACCGCAGAGGACTCAAGAAGGAGTTGGGCAAGAGCAGAATGCTGGAAACTCTGGCCATGGATGTAGCGTAATGGAAGCAACGGACAATCTAGTTTTGGATTATACGACAAAGTGGAAATTTTTACGGCGTAAAAGTTAAGATGTGGTGTTGTGAGTTGTGAAAGTGTGGTTTTGTGCATCAACCTTTATGTAGGTGGTTGACCGCAGCGGCACCAGGCCAACGTTCAATGGACAGCAACAGTAAGCAATATTAGCGTTTTTTTTCAATTGCAATAGCAAGCGCTTTATAAACTTTATGTTCTTTTTGTTAGGCATCGGCAATTTTTAATAGGCCATATTATTTAAACATTATATTGCTAATATTGTAAATTTGTATATGTTAATTTGGGTATATATATTTTTATTATTTAATGATACGTTGGGCAGAATTGGAACAAATTTTAAATGATATAAAAACCGAGGTTGTAACAATATCAAAAAGAGTTTTAAAAAAAGAGGTACCTAAGGGTCAATCGGTTAGAGATGAAGTTAGAGATGAGTTACTCCAACGGTATAATAAAACGGTTAAATTGATAGGAAATTTTTGGCCAATTTTAAATGAAAGTCAGCGTGCTGTTGTGAACCAAATTTATATTTTTATTAAGGATAAGGTTGTAAAATCTTTCAATGTATTGGACGTCAATTACGAAATACCAGAGGTATCCTTGGAACAAATTGTAGAGAAAGAGGACACTAATAGCAACGTTCAGGAAAATTTTGATTCTCTAAAATCTAGCTCGCCTGAACTCAAAGACAATATGGCTATGACAGCAGCGGAATTTTTTAATTTTGCAAGTCGAATTCTTCCAAATAGTTTCGACGGCGAAGTGGACAAATTGCAAGCGTTCCTTGATGCATTGTCCCTGTTAAAGGCGAATTCTAATGGACATGCAGAAAATTCTGTAGCTTTCGTTAAAACTAAATTAACGGGGAAAGCACGTGATTTGATTAGTGATGACGATGATTTGGAAACAATTGTCACAAAATTACGAGAGGGCATAAAAAGGGAAAGCTCAAAGTTAGTCACAGCAAAATTATTAGCGCTACGGCAAAACGCCAAGGAAGCGGCAAAATATGCGGCGGAGGTAGAAGCCCTAACTTCGTCATTGAAAAGAGCATATATTGCTGAAGGAGTCCCTCCTACGGTAGCATCTGGTTATGTCACTGATACAGCAGTAAGGGCTCTAAGTAAAAATGCCAGCTCGGAAAGAGTACGCTTCATAATGGAGGCTGGTACATTTTCAACGAGCCAAGAAGCGCTCACAAAGTTTGTGAATGTTAGTACCGGAAGTGATCCACCAACAACAAATATTTTGACACTCATACTAGAGGAAATTCTAACTACCGTGGACGTGGACGCGGTAGAGGACAAACGCCAAATTACAATTACCATAATAATGGACGGCAAAATCAAAATCGAGGATATTACCGAAATGGTACGAATGATCAGACAAGGACCTACAGTTATAATAATAGAGGTAGTAGAGGATATGGACAAAATAATTATAATCGAGGAAACCAAAGATATGTCCGAACGTACACCAATCGACAGGAGACAGAAAACGAACGTCAAAATTCGGGAAACGGACAGAACCCCCAGTCGTTGGGGGAAATGTCGTAAAAATTTTTCATTTCGATCTCACATTTTCAAATTTTGTTATTCTTAGAACAGAAATGACCGGCAGTGAAACAATAACTTTTCTGGTAGACACAGGCGCAGACGTATCAATTTTTAAAAGAAATAAGATCAATTCAAATCAGTTAGTTCATTCATATAACGCAAGCATTCTTAAAGGAATTACGAATGGAATAACCAAATCCCTTGGTTCCACATCCACAAACATTTTTATAGATGACTGTGTTATAAAACATTCTTTCCAAGTTGTAGATGGACATTTTCCTATTCCTACAGATGCAATATTAGGCAAAGACTTTATAAAAAAGTACAGATGTTTACTGGATTACGATTATTGGACTATGACACTAAAATTCAACCATGGAGAAATATCTATTCCTATTTACGACAGTCCAGAAAAAGACGTTTTAATTATTCCACCTCGATGCGAAATAGTTAGACAACTAAGCAAATTAAAAAACATTAGTCAGGACGTCGTGGTGCTAAATAAACAAATAGCACCAGGTGTGTTTATCGCAAGGTCAATAGTATCAAAACACTCTCCATTTGTGCAGATTATAAACACAAATTTCGAAACTGTGCGAATAACCGAACCACAAGTTGACACTGTAAATTTAGATATGTATAACATCTATACCATTACAAATGAAAGGATTAATAAAAAATCGAATTTATTGTCAGAATTAAATCAAAATATACCCACGTTTGTGAAAGACGATGTACTAAATCTCTGCAGTGAGTTTGAAGACATTTTTGCATTAAAAGACCAAAAAATTACAACTAACAATTTTTATTCACAAAAACTTAAACTTCTAGACAGGACTCCGGTGTATATTAAGAACTATAGAATTCCAAAAACACAGAAAGAAGAAATTGATCGTCAGGTAGATAATATGCTTCAGAACGATATCATAGAACCGTCATGTTCGGAATACAATAACCCTGTCCTATTAGTACCAAAAAAGTCGGAGAATGGCGACAAGAGATGGCGTCTAGTCATAGACTTTAGACAATTGAATAAAAAACTGGTAGCAGATAAGTTTCCACTTCCAAGAATTGACGACATATTAGACCAACTTGGAAGGGCTAAATGGTTCTCCGTGTTAGATTTAATTTCCGGTTTTCACCAGATTCCTCTGGAAAAAGATTCCAGAGATCCCACATCTTTCAGTACCGACAAGGGATCATTTCGATTCAACCGATTACCATTTGGATTAGCAGTTAGCCCCAATAGCTTTCAGAGAATGATGACAATGGCTTTTGCAGGTGTCACACCCGAACGAGCTTTTTTATACATGGACGACCTGATAGTAATAGGATGCTCAGAAAAACATCATTTAGATAATCTGCGAAAAGTTTTCGAAACATGTAGAAAATTTAATTTAAAATTAAATCCGACAAAGTGTCGTTTTTTTCACAAAGAAGTGACATATTTGGGTCATAAAATCACGGATAAAGGAATCCTTCCAGATGATTCAAAATACGACATCATAGATAGTTATCCAGTACCAGTAAATGCTGACGCTGTGAAACGTTTTGTAGCTTTTTGTAATTATTACAGGAGATTTATACCTAATTTTGCTGAGATCAGCGCTCCACTTAATAGATTAACTAGGAAAAAATCTACATTTTCATGGACAGATGAATGTCAAATGTCATTTGAAATACTAAAAAGATCACTGATAAGTCCAAAGATCCTTCAATACCCGGATTTTAGCAAGCAGTTCATCCTAACAACAGACGCGTCTAAGGAAGCGTGCGGAGCAATTTTATCGCAAGATTTTGACGGTAATGACCTACCAATTGCATATGCATCCCGCTCATTCACTAAAGGAGAAAGCCACAAATCTATCATAGAAAAAGAATTGGCGGCAATTCATTGGGCGATTACCTACTTTCGGCCATACCTATATGGGACAACATTTTTAGTAAGATCAGATCACAAGCCGTTAGTATATTTATTTGCTATGAAAAACCCAGCATCTAAGCTAACAAGAATGCGTTTAGACCTTGAAGAATTTTCTTTTGAGGTAGAGTACATAAAAGGTAAACAAAATGTCGGCGCAGATGCATTATCACGAATAAGTATAAACGAATTAAAGGATATTCATAGAAACGCTGCTCAAATTTTGGCAGTAACGCGTTCTATGACTCGAAAAGTCGAAAATAAAACAGAAAATGGTGAAAATATTACATCACCACCCAGTTGCAAAGTTTATGAATCTCTAAGCAAAGGAAGTGAATTACTTAAAATTCCTACATTAATTATTCAAATAAAACCAGCAAGTCTAAGGATAATGTTGGTATATAAAAAAAGAGTGAGCGCTCAAAAGACAATCACAATCATTAATGGCATTATTCCATTAGAGGACATAATGTCTCAGCTTCAAACTATAGCGAATGATAGTGGTTTTAAGTCTGTAAAATTAAGAATGGATAGTGAAATATTTCAATGGTGCACCAAAGAAGAATTCAAAGAAAAAGGGCAAAATATATTAAAATCGCTAAATATTATTATATATGATGAACCGACATTAGTCACCCAACAGGAGGAGAAAAAGAAACTAGTTTCAAAATTTCATGATGATCCAATAACTGGCGGACATTGCGGACAAAAGCGTCTTCTGAAAAGATTAAGAATGTACTACAAATGGAAAAATATGTCCCGTGACGTAGCTAATTATGTAAAGAACTGTCAACAATGTCAACTAAATAAGATAAAAATAAGAACTAAAGAACCTATGGTAATTACCCCAACACCACAGGTATCGTTTGACATCGTTTCAATCGATACTATCGGACCGTTCATGAAAAGTAATAATGGCAACACATACGCTGTAACAATTCAGTGTGAGCTGACCAAATATGTTGTTATAATTCCTATACCAGATAAATCGGCGGCAACAGTAGCAAAGGCTATAGTAGAAAATTTTATTCTGATATATGGTCCTATGGCTGAAATAAGAACCGACATGGGAACGGAATATAAAAATCAACTATTCGAAAATATGTGTAAGTTGCTGAAGATTACTCATAAAACGTCCACACCGTACCACAGTCAAACAATAGGTGGTTGCGAGAGAAATCATCGAGTATTCAATGAGTATATCAGAATGTATATAAATGATTCACCAGGAGATTGGGAAAATTGGGTAAAATATTATACATTTTGTTACAATACTACTCCCAGCTCATACCATAACTACACTCCTTTCGAATTGATATTTGGCAAGAAGGTAAAACTGCCTGAGACTCTACTTGGGTCAAGGGTTGAACCTTTATATAACCTCGAAGCGTACGATCAGGAATTACGCTATAGACTACAACTAGCCCACAACCAAACAGCAAAATATTTACAACAAGCCAAATTAAAACGAAAGCAAAGGTACGACGAAAAGACTGAGGAATCAAGATTAAAACCGGGAGATAAAGTAACAATCTCTAATGAAAACAGAACTAAGTTTGATCCTTGGTATCGTGGACCTTTTGTTGTTGTAACTACCGAGGGAGTTAATTGTAAATTGTTAGACAAAGATGGTAAACAAATTATCATTCATAAAAATAGAATTCAACCATATAATTCTGCTTAATTTGTTACCTACTTTCTACTTATTTGTTTACTGTTATGTTTATTATTATCTCATAGTATTACGAATACGAATAATGTGCTTAGGTATTAAATAACTCTAGAGCGCGCGCTTTACTAGGTATCAGGTATCACTAGGTTAAGGTCATGATAGTATAGCGTAGGTTAGTCTTTATACAATAGGTTTTGTGTTTTGTCTATTTGGCAAATTATAAATTATTTAAATTGCTGCTGCATCTTGAATTTGTTTTAAGTTTTAATATTACATTTCTGGTTAGATTTACAGAATGTTCCCCATTACTGGCCAGAATGGGGTCCATTCTTTCCAAAGGGAGAGGTGTAGCAGTAGTTTGTTATGATTTGTAAGTAAGTAGAATAGTGTATACTTAAATACTGCTGACCCATCATATTGGGGTCATCGGGCTTATTAGCTAGGCATATGGAGCATTATAGTTATATCAGTCAACATGTACACATATAAGAATATACGAGAGTAATTTGGGAAATATGGAGTGATTATTCGACAACCAACCAATCCATAGCTACAAGTGTGTCATTAATTCGGTTTCTGCTAAAAGTCCCTAAGTCATGGATTTTGGCGCCTTCACGGAGAGGCTCGCCTTGGGGGGAAGTGCTTCCTTGTTTTTTTTTGGTGATGGTCGGTTGAGGTGAGAGTGGTCGAAGAGGACACGTTTTCTACACCGGGCAGTTTGCCAATTTTTCTAGAATTCATTCAGCAGTACCGCAAGATTACTAGTCGCCAAATAGTTTAGTTTTGGGCTAGTCACGTATTTTACGTAATTTTCTTGAGGAATATTGTGACCCACCTTATTTTCATATGGATTCGTCTTGACCATCACCACACCCTTCTCCACACCACGAGGCCACCTCCAACTAGGTAAGTCAGTTCGGAGTACAGTAATATTCCCTTATTTGTGCCCTAAACGCTAATGTGAGTAATGTAACATTTTAGGCCTTTTTCTCCATACCCCGGACGACAGAGTTAGATTGTCTCCCCATTGCACAATCAGTCTTCAACAAACCTACATACCATACTCAGGGCGAAGTCGACCGTTCTGGGCAGCTACCCGCCACTTTATGTAATCACAAGAAAAACCCGCAACCAGACTGGGTGGATAATCGACTTACCGGCAAGTCCTCTCCAGTTTATTACTATTATTATTTTAACTTAACATAGTGGCCAAGCGCGAGATAACTGCACAAAATAGTCAATTTATCAATTATTCTGCACCCTTAATTAGCCATTATAAAAGTTATCTGCTATATTTTGCCAAGTTACGTACCTTTTTATCATATTTATGCGTGTGCACCAGGTATAATATTATACACGGGGATTCCTTTGTTCTGTTTTTTTTTTCTTTAAGCCTGCCTGTTAATAATTATTATGCAATTGTTTGTAGCTTACCTAATTAATTATCTGTGATATTTGGTTGCTTTATCGAGATATCTATTTTATGGTGTGCTGTATTTTATTATTAGTAGCTTGGCCGATTTTCTCTAGGTTTACAAACTGCGAATATACCCTATAGTTGATAATTTACATATTTTGTTGTTATTGGCAAACAATATTTCCCGTTTTATAACCCCAGTCATCTGGGTTATACCTCTTTGTACTGTGTTGGGCACTACCAAAAGAAAAACGGGTGGCACACTCAATTTCAAAGTATACCTTTCTCGATAAGGTATTTTACCTATAGGAGCTGGTCGGTGCATAACAAAGAGGTACCTAATTACTTTGTCAATCCTACAAGATACCGATAAATTTGATCATTCTTTTTTTTTCTCGAACCCAGATATCAGGTAACAAAATTTGGCGCCCAACGTGCGTTACATAACAATAATAATTGTTAAATTTTCCTTTCGGATTGTTTTGGGTATATTGGTGGTTTGTATCTCGCAGTTTAATAATATGAGTAGTTCTTTTTTTTCTATATCAATTTCAGTCTGAATTTTTGAATTTTTTTTTCAACAAAATTCATTTCGCCCAGTTATTTACGTAGGTACTTTAGTGAATTTTTTTTTAAATTGTATTGTGTTAGGTCGGCGTAAGGCAGCGGGAGAAATATATATTTTGGTAGTAGGGTGTGTATAATAAAGGAATTTATACCTGTGAACAGTAGTATAGGTATATTTTTTTAAAGTGGATTGTTTGTTACACCACGTTAAACTGTCGTATTTACTTGTTTGAATTTAGTGTAATGGTTTTCAAATTTTTAAAACCTATTTTGGTCAAATATTGTATTTGATATTGGTGTCCTTTTTAACTTGTACAAGTTTCCGGGATTGTTTTTATTTCATATAGGTAGGTAAGATAATAATGCTATTATAGTCCGCACTCCAGCGGCATTTTTTTCTTTAAGCGTGTTTTTTTTTTGGGTACGCGCTAATTGAGTCTGCAGAAGGTGGTATATAGTCTAAAAAAAAACTCACTGCAAAAACGGCAGGTGGATATACGTATATTGCAGTAATTACCTTATAAAGAATTTGTTTCTTTCACAGGGGGAGCAAATAAAATTTGTATTCTTTTTAAAGTTGCCTCAAATAGAACAGGATAAATTTGATTTTTTTTTTACGCTTACTTTAGGTGTGTAGGGGTACGTTTTTTTCGCTTTTCGCCTTTTCTTTTTAGGAGGGGGCGGGGTTTATGTAAAGATCCTAACTCAGATACGATTATTTTTTTCTGCCATTAATTTTTTTTTGTCATTTAATATGGAAGTTAACAGACTTTTATCAGAGGAATTATCCTATGAATTATATATACGAGGGTTACCGACTACAGGGAAAACTGTAAATGATAAACGGATTTTGCTGAGGGATGCGCTTAGATTTGAACGATTGGGACAGGCACAGCCACCGACTTTATCATCAATTGATCCGATTCGGGAGCTTTGTTTGTGTAGAGCTAAGCTGATTGCTTTGGAGAATGATATTTCGCGTTTTGATAATGCAAACGGCGATAACGAATTTCGAAGAATCAGAACACGCCTGCTTCATATTAGTTCGCGATTACTGCGCGTAAATGGGCAGGAACCAGTTGATCTATCTATGCGACAGGATTTATCGGTAAAATGTGAACACCTTATGAGTGAGTTGGAGGTGATATATGAGGAGACTCGAGCGCAGAGGAATGATCCGGTTTCTTGTGATCGCGCTGTAGGGCTTGATGATGGAACATCAGCCAGTCTGCCAGAGTCACGCGTAGGACCAATCGCGGATTTGATTTCTTTCGACGATGAGGATCATCAGGCGCCTATAACTTCTTCTCGCATAGAGACCGGTTCGGACCATCGTTTTGCGGGAGCGAGACCCTCTAACCAGAGAGAACACACGCGTGTTCATTTTTCCGAACCCGAGGTGAGTGCGGCTTCCAGACAGCCGGAAAGCTCTCGGTCACGTATTTCGCGGGTTCAGTCTGGTTCGGTCCTCGACGAAGCGGACAGAAGAAGGCTTGTTATTCCATCTAGCCAGAGTTTGGGAACGTTTAAGACTAATATGGTTACCGCGAGTGGTCAGCCTATTCCTGTAGATCCTCAGCGGTTGGTTTTCGCATCGTATAGTAGCGGGGGTGTTGTCAATCGTGAGCCACATACGAACCCTTTCATGCCTCTACCTTCGACGGCACATACCCACGTAACTTTTTCGAGTCCAAGATCGCATCGCGTTCTGCGGGTCGATGACGTTGCGCAAGATTTTTACGAGGATGACGATTATTATTCTCGACTACCTAACGTGGATTCTACCATACCTCGAGCGCAACAGCTGTCTCACTCGGATCCTTTTGTCAATTTCGGCGATCGCTTGGATAACTTCCAGTTTTCTCCTCTGCGGGGTCTGTCTCGTCCGTCTAATTCTTACCCGGGGTCAGAGCACTCGCCTAAGTCGTTGAATGTGGGGCGATGGAACTTGACGTTCGATGGACAGGGAAGCGTAAACGATTTCCTTGAGCGGTTGGAAGAGTTGCGACTGTCGCGAGGTGTATCTAAGCAGCAGTTACTGAGGTCAGCTCCAGAGTTGTTTACTCGAGATGCACTTCTGTGGTATCGTACTAATATTTTTAGTAGTTGGGATGAACTGGTTGCCCAGTTGCGTGACGCGTTTCAACCGTTTGACTACGAGTTCGGACTCTGGGATGAGATTCGGCGTAGGCCACAAGGTGCTCAGGAGCGCGTAATGGGCTTCGTTACTGCTATGGAAAACCTTTTTAGGAAACTCCCTGACTTTCCATCGGAGTCTACTAGGTTGCAACTGATCCGCCGAAATCTTCTGCCTTATATTCAGAGTAGGCTAGCTACGCACAATATACCCTCCATTTCTGAGTTGATTAAACTGGGTAGAGCTGTTGAGGAAACCGAGGCGCGTGTTCAGCGATTCAATCCTCCTCCTACAAATTATAGGCAGCTGTTGGAACCTTCGTTAGCGTATCACCGACCTTCTTCTACACCATATGTCAGCGTTATACATGGTTCGAATGACCCCCCTCTCTCTCTCTTGGACCAACCTAATATTGATGTTGTCACTACCGAGCCAGTGTTCTGTTGGAACAGCAAGGAACCTGGACACCGTTTTCGAAAATGTTCAAAGCCTAGGCGTCGATTTTGCTATTTGTGCGGTAAAGATAATGTGACATCGAAGGAATGTCCATCTTGCTCAAAAAACGGGAATGCGGGAAGGCGAAATTAGATGGCCAGACGCCTTACCCGATATCAAGAGCAGATGCTTTGGCCGAAGTAATTCGTCATCAGGCACAAGTCGATTATGTGTTGGCCCATTCTGAAAATGATTTGAGGCCTTATCTTGAGGTTAAGGTTTTTGGAAAGAATATGTTAGGTCTTTTAGATAGTGGATGCACCCAGACTTGCATAGGATCAAGGGGCTGGGATATCTTAAAGGGTTTCTTTGGAAATGATTCTTTGGAAACGTCACTCTGTTATACCGCTAGTGGACAAGCGTGTCATGCTGGTGTAGTGGAGATACCTTTTCAACTTGAAGGTCGCATTGTTGTTTTGGAAACGTTAGTAGTTCCTGAGTTCCCGCATGTTTTAATCTTGGGAATTGATTTCTGGTTAAGGATGCGGCTGGTGCCGGATTTGTTTTCTAACGAGTGGAAATTCCGAAGCCTGAGAGATGACTACTTTCCCGAGGTTTGCGCTATACATTCAGTTGATACTCTTCAGCCCGTGCAGCGAGACACGCTTAAGAGTTTAATTGAAGATACTTTTTCTGCTCTGGGTGACGAGTTGGGGTGTGCCACAGACGTAGAACTTGTCATTAAAACTACCTCAGACCCTATAAAACAAAGATATTATCCTTTATCCCCGGCTCTTCAAAAGGCTGTGAACTCGGAGTTGGAGGTCATGCTGTCTCAGGGTATTGTTGAGCCCTCAGAATCTCCTTGGTCCTCTCCCATCGTTATGATTCCAAAGAAATCGGGAGGTTGGCGCTTTTGCGTGGACTATCGCGCTTTGAATAAAGTTACTGTCCCCGATGCATATCCAATCCCATATGTCAGCGCGACATTGGATAAATTACGAGATGCGAGATATCTAAGTACCCTCGACATAAAGTCAGCGTATTGGCAGATTCCGATTTCCAGGGAATCTCGCCCATTAACGGCTTTTACGGTGCCTTCCAGGGGGCTTTTTCATTTTAAGCGTATGCCGTTTGGGTTGACCAATGCCCCGGCCGTTTGGCAACGCTTGATAGATAGGGTCGTTGGTGTTGACTTGGAACCACACGTATTCGTGTATTTGGATGATGTCGTTATATGTACACCTACGTTTGAAAAACATATTGAGGTACTGCGTGCTGTTTTGGATAGGATAGCGAAGGCTGGTCTCACCCTTAACCGTGAGAAATGCAACTTTTGTAAGTCGGAATTGAAATATCTGGGATATGTGGTTAACTCTGGGGGTCTTCTGGTCGATCCTGAGAAAGTGGAGGCAATTTTAAAGATTCCTACACCTACCTCTGTTTCGGAAATTCGTAGAATAGTGGGTCTCGCATCCTGGTATAGACGTTTTGTTCCGGATTTTTCCAGTATAATATCTCCGCTGACATCTCTGACGCGGAAGGGTGTTAAATTCATTTGGGACGAAAAATGCGAGGCTGCTTTTCGGAAAGTTAAGGATTGTCTGGTACAGGCTCCTGTTCTCTCTTGTCCGGACTTTAATTCTCCGTTCACCATTCAATGCGACGCATCAGATTTCGGACTTGGGGCGGTGTTATCACAACAGATCGATGGAGAAGAACGTGTTATCTCTTATTTGAGTAGATCTTTAACGAAAAGCGAGAGAAAATTCACAACAACCGAGAAAGAATGCTTAGCCGTTTTGTTTGCTATTGAAAAGTTACGACCGTATATTGAAGGCTCTAAATTCACAGTTATCACTGACCATTATAGTTTGAAGTGGTTAAATTCGATAAAGGATCCCGTGGGACGCATTGCGCGCTGGGCTCTCAGGTTACAACAATATAATTTTGACATCGTTCATAGAAAGGGGCGCGACCATGTTGTGCCTGATACACTTTCTCGTAGTGTACCCGTGATGGATCTCGTTGATATCGAAGAAGTAACAGAACCTGTTTCCGATAAGTGGTATCTTCAAATGATTAAGAAGGTTAAGAACAATCCATCTAAATATCCAATTTGGTGGGTTGAAGAAGAACGTCTATATAAACGTGTTAAACATCCTTATCCGGGGCTTGCCTATCCAGAGGACCTATGGGTTGTCGTACTTCCTCGTGAAAGGCGTGCCTCCTGTATAAAGTTTTACCACGATCCGCCTACGTGTGGTCACTTAGGAGTGTACAAGACCTTCAATCGCCTGTCCGCCAAATATTACTGGCCAAATATGCGGTCAGATGTGGCGAGGTATGTTAGGCGCTGCCAGGTCTGTTTGCGCAATAAGCCCTCTCAGCAGCCGCGTGCCGGACAATCGAGAAGTCTCCAGCCTACTACCACCCGTCCGTGGCAGCTGATTAGCGTCGATCTTGTAGGCCCACTACCTCGGTCTTCGCAAGGCTATCGCTTTATCTTGTCGGTTGTCGACTGTTTTTCAAAGTACGTATTATTCTTCCCATTGCGTACGGCGACCGCGCCAAGTATAGTTCGCTGGTTGGAGGATCACGTGATTTTAGTATACGGTGCGCCGGAAAGGATAATTGTGGATAATGGACCTCAATTTCGAAGCAAGCTTTTTCAAGATACTATGTCTGACTGTAATATCCAAATTCGTTTTACTGCTAACTATCACCCTCAAGCAAACCCCGTCGAGCGCGTACACCGAGTTTTGAAAACAATACTCTCGAGTTATGTTGCTGAGGACCATAGAAAATGGGATCGTTATCTGTCGAAAGTAGGTTGCGCGATCCGATCCTCTAGGCATGAAGTCACTGCATTAATTCATTAATTAATTAATCATTAATTAATCTCATTGACCTCACTGAACCTTTAGATTTTCAAGCACGTACTCAGGTTCTACATAAGGTTTTCGAGGATGTTCAAAAGCGGTTACAGAAGGCTCATAAGATTGGTAGCAAAACTTACAATCTACGTAAGCGTCCGGATCGATTCCAAGTACATCAGCAGGTGTGGAAGCGCGATTACCATCTATCAGACGCATCCAAAAATTTCACGTCCAAGCTTGCCAATAAGTTCTCTGGTCCATACCGAATTACTAAAGTAGTGTCCCCTTGGACATACGAGCTCGTCGACCTTGCTGGTAAAAATGTAGGGACTTGGAATATTAAGGATTTGAAATCGCATCCTCCAGATGACCCTGTCGCTCCATAGTTTAGATTTCATTTTCATTCGTGAACGTTCTGATGGACATATGTTTGTTTTAGTTATTGTGGATAAGTACATATAATGTGTAGCAAGATAAAAGTTTCATTGAAACTTTTTTTTTTGGGAAAGGGGGGTGTTGTTACGGTTCAAAAAGTTTCAAGCGGATAAAGGGAAAGAAAAAAAAAAGAAATTACCTTTTTTTTACAATAGAACACTTACATTTCTTCTTCAAATGCCTTTATTTATTTTGCTATAACTTTGTTGCATTTAATTTGGTAATGCTTTAAATTCATGTTGGCTTTCCTATTGTCCGCTAATGTTTTCATAAAATTGGTTTCGCCTCCTAAAGTAGAGTAAAATAATTTTCTTTTATGACTAATTAAATTAATTGCTAACTTACCTGGAAATCCTTGCATTATACTTCTATCCGTTTCGCACTGCTTAGCGCGACCACTGTGTAGGCGCATGTTTACCTTTTTCTGCGGGCTCGGGGACAATTTGCGATCGGCTTTACGAATTTCGCTTTCTTTATTGAAATAAATTTACTGGCTGACCATTGTTTTGCAGCTATCATAGATAGATATAGGTAGTAGTTCGCCTCACACGCCCTACCTAAAACAAATAAAATAACCGACTGATTAGTTTGATGGGTAGACAACAAACATATAAAATATTTAATAATTACAAGTGTTGCACTCACCTTAGCGTCCTTCTATGATATTATTTCGTGGCCCCGCATCATTGTTGCTGTTATTGTTGCAACTATCTGTTATTTTTCTTCCAATTTCCACATATTTCGGAGAACCGACTTGCCAAACACGTCAATTGTCGCAAACGTCAAGTTCCCGATTTGATCGAGCAGTGTGTCATTAATTCGGTTTCTGCTAAAAGTCCCTAAGTCATGGATTTTGGCGCCTTCACGGAGAGGCTCGCCTTGGGGGGAAGTGCTTCCTTGTTTTTTTTTGGTGATGGTCGGTTGAGGTGAGAGTGGTCGAAGAGGACACGTTTTCTACACCGGGCAGTTTGCCAATTTTTCTAGAATTCATTCAGCAGTACCGCAAGATTACTAGTCGCCAAATAGTTTAGTTTTGGGCTAGTCACGTATTTTACGTAATTTTCTTGAGGAATATTGTGACCCGCCTTATTTTCATATGGATTCGTCTTGACCATCACCACACCCTTCTCCACACCACGAGGCCACCTCCAACTAGGTAAGTCAGTTCGGAGTACAGTAATATTCCCTTATTTGTGCCCTAAACGCTAATGTGAGTAATGTAACATTTTAGGCCTTTTTCTCCATACCCCGGACGACAGAGTTAGATTGTCTCCCCATTGCACAATCAGTCTTCAACAAACCTACATACCATACTCAGGGCGAAGTCGACCGTTCTGGGCAGCTACCCGCCACTTTATGTAATCACAAGAAAAACCCGCAACCAGACTGGGTGGATAATCGACTTACCGGCAAGTCCTCTCCAGTTTATTACTATTATTATTTTAACTTAACATAGTGGCCAAGCGCGAGATAACTGCACAAAATAGTCAATTTATCAATTATTCTGCACCCTTAATTAGCCATTATAAAAGTTATCTGCTATATTTTGCCAAGTTACGTACCTTTTTATCATATTTATGCGTGTGCACCAGGTATAATATTATACACGGGGATTCCTTTGTTCTGTTTTTTTTTTTCTTTATGCCTGCCTGTTAATAATTATTATGCAATTGTTTGTAGCTTACCTAATTAATTATCTGTGATATTTGGTTGCTTTATCGAGATATCTATTTTATGGTGTGCTGTATTTTATTATTAGTAGCTTGGCCGATTTTCTCTAGGTTTACAAACTGCGAATATACCCTATAGTTGATAATTTACATATTTTGTTGTTATTGGCAAACAATATTTATTTCCCGTTTTATAACCCCAGTCATCTGGGTTATACCTCTTTGTACTGTGTTGGGCACTACCAAAAGAAAAACGGGTGGCGCACTCAATTTCAAAGTATACCTTTCTCGATAAGGTATTTTACCTATAGGAGCTAGTCGGTGCATAACAAAGAGGTACCTAATTACTTTGTCAATCCTACAAGATACCGATAAATTTGATCATTCTTTTTTTTTCTCGAACCCAGATATCAGGTAACAAGGTACGTTCCCTTTTTCTGAGGTGCCAACTAGCTCTAAGTTGGACCTATTAGACTTTAGGCTGATTTTTGTTGGGAACGGGGACCTAGTTGCTATAAATTCCACAGCTCGCACCGACCCTAATCAAGAGGCCACCTTACACCTTCAGGTACGTTTACATGTTATCTGTAATGCATTGGACGTATCCTCTCAGCCTGTTAGGAGTAGATTTGTTGAAGCTTGCTTGCCGCCAAATTAGTAACTTTGTTCTAGGCCTCACAGTTATGAGTAGGTAATTCACAGACTCTCGCTTACTGCGAAAACATAGCTCCCAGCTTACAAGACCCCCTCTGCATGAGCTGCATGCTGGCCCGCTACACATTATGGTTAAGGTTCCTGAAAGATGTTAGATGCTGATAGCTGACTGTAGTTAGTTGCTCGTCACACTTACCTGAATAGAGTCGGGAGCCAATGGAGGACACCGAATGTTCGCAAGCCAGATAAGCATAGGTTTAAGTCAGTAAATCACGATCCCACGTACTGGTAGGTGTCCTGCAACCCTGTTCTCCAACTGCACCCTGAAGTAGCTTTCTTTCAAACATCATCTTCAAAGCATACAATCTGACCACTCACCTCTGCGCAACCGCATTCACGGGGGCCTGATAATCTGGTACGGCTTATTATTATAGCCGGGAGGCATTCCCTTTAATCAAAATACTTAAACTGTGCTTTCACCGCCTAATCGAACCTCCCTCAGGGCGTTCTATAGATAGATCTCGACCACCAACCATACAGCGCCTTACAAACCATAAAATATATAGGTTATTACAAACTATAAGAGGGTAGGTTGGTCCACAAGACAAGAAAGTTCGGTTTGTCAACTGTTAAGGGTGCGTTCCCCAATCACGTAGACGGGTACTCCACTCAGCCAAGCAGCTCGGCATAATTATAACTAACCTCTGAGTTTCTTTTAGTCAATAAGTGTACATTGTAAATGCTGGGTTATTTCGTAATTTTAATTTGTATGGTCTATTTTTAAGGATTTTAGGTGTCTTTGTCTTGCTACCCCCCGAACTCACTGCGGAACAAGCCTGTTCCACGAATACATTACATAATACTTAGATTACGTTTATTGTGCTTTATTTCGGACACACCAAACTCTCCCGCCTCGAGTGTGGATTACCGTGTCAGGTCCCAGGGTCATGTAGAGGTTGACGCGGATGGCGCCCACTAATTTTTTTTAATTGTATTCATCATACTTTCCCAGGTCCTCACGGCTGGGGCTAGCTGGCCTGCCTCAAATTGAATCTCAGGATCCTGTTACCAACTTATGCCACCTGGCTTTCCACCAAGTTAAATCGTAACAATCCAAACGTAAAGTTTATCTACCAAATCTTTGAGTAGTTTAGAAAGCAGTGCAAATGCAAATACAAATATTTATTCATGTCAAGAAATACAAAATTAGTCTCGACATATCACTTCAAACCGTTGCTAACTTATGCGGTAGTTGTTTTTACTTCCAGCTCTCGAACTAACAGTTTGGAGGCATTTTCAGACATACTATGTTGGCCTAAAGCCCCAGGGCCCCATTTTTGTTCTAAAACTTTATGAATTCTATGTACACCTGTCACTGGCCAGGAATATTCTAGAATAGTCTCCAATCTTCCATTTGAGCATATAAGCCCTGGAAATGGTACCTGAAAGTAAGTTAATGGTTAGAATGCGATTTTGATGAGAATTATTGTGTTACCAGCCGGTCGAGTCGGAAGGTTTTTGGCCACAAAAAAAACAAGAAAAATTAATAATCTGATGTTGGCACGCTGTCACCACCTTATTTGAATAAGGAAAAAACTAGATAATTGGCTATTTGAATCTCAGTTGATGTTTAATTGTTAAGGGCATACGAGGATTCGCTTGCAACCCCAGCTATACCTGTTATTTTGTCAATCCAGGGGAGATCCAAGGTAAAAAATAATAATCGACAATTTTTCCCAATAAAAATATACTTTATTAAATGACTAGAAAAATATAAGAATAACCCAATAATAAACTAAAAATACAGAAAACTCAAGTAATTGACTAAGGAACTTGAAAAAGAAATTGTATAACTTTTACTAGTAATATTCTAGCAATAAAAATATAAGCAAAGTACAAGAATAGACAAGAACTAACATAAAGGATGTAAAGAAAAAGAAAATTACTGTTTTTAGATCAAAATGAATCCTTGATATTATTTTGATACACTTTTAAGCAAAAACCCGTAAATTCTCACTAATATTAATAATGCGCTAAGGGCAAACAATCACTAGAGCAAAGTAATAATAAAAAAATAATAAAAATAAACCCAATAGAATAAGAACCCCAGTAATAGCAACAGGTGTAGCGCAACAGGTAGGCAATAGAGCAAAAAGTCAATTAAGTGCGAAAAAGTTCAGAGCAAAAAAAAATAAAATAATAGTTTTAGAATGATAGCTTACTCATGTTTAGTTGACAGTCGACAAGGTTGGCGTTTCGAGGATCGGCGTATGACACTTTGGCGCGGTATACACACAGCTCAGGCACACACTGGAGATTAGCCCAGAGTCGGCTGCTCTGTAGGTTTTTATCCAAAAGTTGGATCCTGTTTGCTTCATGTTAGTCACGTAGGCCTCACGCCTTTTGCACACATTTCGCGAAGGGAGGTTAGAGGTGAGCCTAAATTGGTCACCCAAATTTGATAAAAACCGCGTGATGTTTTAATGATGCAAATTAAGATAAGGACCTCCGGGTGTTAGTTG
This sequence comes from Pseudeuparius sepicola, assembly GCA_963920635.1. Classification (NCBI taxonomy): domain Eukaryota; kingdom Metazoa; phylum Arthropoda; class Insecta; order Coleoptera; family Anthribidae; genus Pseudeuparius; species Pseudeuparius sepicola. The sequence goes on from OY987305.1 coordinate 31,179,904, forward strand.
TATAATTTTGGAAAGATATTCCTTTTTTGTATTCAAATAATTACTGCATTTAGATTCAAAAATAGGTATTTGCCCACCTGTCACAATAGAATATTCTTGGTCAGTGATAGGTGTCATTTTTTAGAAATGTTAAGGATACATTTAGTTTAAAAGGGGTGTAATAAATTGCAAAGTCAAGTCATCATGATGTCTTTTTCATGTGTTTTTGTTCTCAATGGGGCAGGACTGTATCTACAGCCCTGGATAAGTGAAGGGTGAACCTGTGACTCACGCAGGGCAACATCTTGCCTCCCCCCCCCCCCCCCCCGATTATGGCCTTGGGTCACCCATCCATGACCTGACTGGGCCATGACTTAGGTACTTTAAGTGCCAATTTCTGAGTATTGACGGTTTTGATTTTGTTTAGTGCCAATTTAAAAAAAAAACATGGACATTACGTTACAATTCTGGGTGATGTGAGCAGAGGGGTAGGATAATTATTTGAATATGTATTTTTTGCCATATTTATGAAATGTTGTCATGCCCGCTATATTTAGAAACTATTTTAGTCCCTTTTAATACAAAACTATGTGAATACATTATATCAAAGATCATAATATTCAAGAAGATACCCAACGTCTGTGTAAACGGGCGACTAATCCGAGTAGCCAGTCGTCCATGTAATTTGTGCTGTCCCGATGATATTTAGTCTCTGATTTCTGGCGCCTTCGCAAATAAGCGGATATTCCATGTTTTGTGCGTATAGTAACACTATTGACCGCTAGGAACGCTATAGGGAGCTAACATTCGTGGTGTAGTCACGTCAGTCAGCAGGCGATCAGCAGATCGGTGTGATCTCTGCCCCCCCCCCCTTCCCTTCATTTTCTATGTGCCCCTCGCAAGTTATTATTTCAATTTCAAACGCTGGTCCTCGCGTGGTGGTTGTCCCGAATCGGCGAATTCGTAAAAGAAATGCAGAATGATGGCTGCCATATAAATTTATTGTAATAAAAATCGAGTTTGCCACAGGAAAATAATTTATTAAAGTACAAAATCTGAGATAAAATCATACCACATATTTTTTCATTTCAGTTTTCCTGATAAAGTGAAGATATATTTGAAACTTTTTAATATAAAAATAGAAAATAAATGTATTCCTTATTTTAATTAAAAAAAATCATAGCACAGGACGTCTCTAGGAAGCCAAAATAAGCTCATAATGTTCAAGTCCGATTTTAATTTTTTAAGAGTTAACTTTGAAACCAGATAACATTTTAATTTATAAAATGCAACTTGTACGACAGTCGACAAGTTGTAAAAACCATGTAGATTCAACCATCGAAACAAGTCAATACGACCCGGTTGGATCGTATGGAAGTTTGGCCAGTAAAAAATTTGTTGTACACCGCGTTTGATGTATGACAGATTTCATAGTGTGTGCAGCACTGTGCGCGTCTTGTGTTATTTTTTTATTTCGACTTGTCCAGACAATTTCAAAAGCTGTGCAGTTATTATACAGTGTGTCCACTTTTAAGTGTATACAAATCGATAAAGAATTTATTTTGTGAGATATTTTCAAAAACTTTTTATTCGAAAGTTCTTCAAAAAACGCTTCTTTGACGTTATTACTTTTGTCAAAATGCAAATCCAGGGATGGCTACGATTTTTTTATACCCCCAATTTTTATGAAAACCATTTAACAATTTTTGTATTTAAATTATGATACCATAGCGTGAAATTGCAAGCAGGAATGTACCTACAGGATGTTTTTCTTTACGGCGTCTGAAATTTTTGACTTTTTTTTCAAAGTTTGTGCTGGCCAAGTTTGCCTTGGATTTTTGTAACAATGTTTGATTTAATTTATAAAAAATATCAAGTAAAACAGTCATTCATTCATTCCCATTGTGTCTATGAACAGTATTCTAGTTATTGTTATAAAATTTGCATTTAGAGATAAATATCCTTATGATTAATTTTTAAACAATTTCAGATTGTATATTTTTGCCTTACCGTGAGGTTGCCAGCATATTTAATTGTTGATCTCTCAGGTAAGTGAAGTTGAAGGGTTTGAAAATTTATAAAATAAAATGCAATTTCACCTATTGTTTTGTAGGATACGTGTCTAAAAAAAATAAGAGCAGGTAATGACAACAACGGAAGATCTGAACAAATTAGAATATTTTTGGAACATTAGGAAAATCGGCAAATGCGGCTGAAAAAATCTACAATTTGGAAATGTTTAAAAAATTAATTAAAGGCATTGCAAAATTTTTGCACACGTTAGAAGTAGGACACATGAAACATACAGTTTGTTCAGCGAATGTTCGGCTCTATGTCACAACTCCCGTCCTTGTCTTACTGATGAATATACGATGGATATCGGTCGTATATTCACGAGTCAGACAAGGACAGGAGTTGTGATGTAGGGCCGAACATTCGCTGAACAAACTGTAGACTCCAATATTGTTTATGGGCTCAATGGGTTCACGATTTACCATTGCGAGAAATAAGAGATTTAATGATGCAGTTAAGTGGAGCACCTATCCTTGTAACTTATAATAATTTTAGCAACAAGCATTGTTACACTTACATGATTTTAGATTTCTGTACTAATACATTTTACCAAAATATACTAATTGCAGATGGATTGGACGAAATAGTCCATTAATTAGATGACCCCTCGATCGCCAGATTTGCTCTTGATGGACTTTTATTTTTGGGGTGTGATAAAGAATAGAGATTACTGTTATTATACACTGTTATTGTACACTTTAACTTAAGAAATAAAGTATTATTATTACTATATCGACTTAGCCAAAAGGCATTCGCACTCCCTCTATGGGGAATATTCACTCAGATCCCGGGTATCCCGGATACCAAAAGGATCTGGCTCAGACGAGACCCTTGCCATGTTGTCGGGCCTTAGGTGACATTGATGTTGTTGGATGTTCCTGCACTACCCATGAATTTCCTGACTGTTCGGGCTGTCGCAAGTAGTACCGCTTTCTGCATGGACCTGTAAAGATTATCAGTTAGACCCAGCTCTTTGATGTTTCCCAGCAAACTTTTTGGTATAACACCAGTTGTTGACTTGATGATTGGAACCGTCCGAACGTTTTCCATTTCCCATTGCCTTCTAATTCGCTCTTCTAAGTCTCTGTACTTCGCGATCTTCTCGACCGGCTTCACATGCAGGTTGTTGTTGTTGTTTGGGATAGCCACATCAATCAGAGTTGTCTTCCTGGAAATTTTATCAACTATTATAAGGTCCGGCCTGTTATGGGCAACTCGTTGATCTGTAAGAACTGTACGATCCCAGTACATCTTGTAGTTGCTGTTTTTAAGAACAGGCTCTGGTGTGTAGCTGTAATATGGGACCCTCTCTGCCTGCACAAGCAGCAGTTTTTCCGCCAGTTCCTGGTGCAAGATCTTGGCAACCGAATCGTGTCGTTCCTTATATTCCGTTGATGCGAACATCTGACATCCTCCTGTTATGTGCTGGATTGTTTCTGAAGTTGGGCACCCGTATCTGCATCTGTCATCCACTACCGCTGCATCTCCTACAATGAATTTTAGGTAGTTGCGAGTTGGTATAACCTGATCTTGTATGGCCAGTAAGAAGCCCCATCTCGGGGAACATTCGTCCCGAGGTCAGCCAATAGTTCGACGCTAACTTGTCGACATGTTCCTGGTTAACCTCATTAGGATGCCTCCCGTGCAGCGACTTCTCCAACCACCTCAGTAGTTTATCGTTGACGGTTCGGTGGTGATTTTGATGCTCGTGTTCCATCAGACGTAGCGGTGTTGAGACGTCTGCTCCGCATATAGCATATGTAGTGTGGAGCTGTTGGCCTGCCTGCGGAAATAATTGCGCAGATTTAATATTTGTTGGTCCAATTGCTTGCTGAGGTCTGCCAGTCCTCTTCCTCCTAGTTGATGTGGCAGAGTTGTTCTTTCTACGGTGCTACGGGGGTGATGTTTATGAGCTTTTGTCAGTAGTGTCCTAACTTTTCGCTGCAGGTTGTTGATGTCCGTGTTGGTCCAATTCACTATTCCAAAGGAATAGCTGAGTACAGAGCACGCATATGTGTTCAGGGCCTTAAACAAATTCCTGCTGTTAAGATCAGTTCGCACTACTTGTCTTACTCTCTTGATGAATTCATTCGTTAAATCGGTCTTCATTGTTCGATGGTCTATCCTTTGAGCTTGTTTCATCCCGAGATACTTGTATGTATCTCCCATGCTCATTGCTTTGATCTCCTGGCCGTCCTGCATCTCGTGTGCGCTTTGTTAAGGGTGCGGCACTTTTCCAGTCCAAACTGCATTCCGATGTCCCTGGAGAACTCCTCTACAATTTTAAGCGTTTGCGTTAGTTGGTTTTTGGTTGCGGCCATCAGTTTTAAATCATCCATATATAATAGGTGATTAAACTTTATCGCTTCTGCGTTGTTGCTTTTGATAGCGAAGCCGTATTTTGTAGAGTTCAACCAATGTGATAGAGGGTTCATCGCCATGCAGAACCACAGTGGACTGAGTGAATCTCCTTGGAAAATCCCTCTTCGGATGTTGATTGTGTCGGTCTCGATGTTGCTGCTTGTGGTTCTGAGTTGTATCTTAGTGCGCCAGGTTGTCATAATGTGTTCTAAAAAGGAAACTGTATGATGATCTATTTTATACAGCTTTAAGATACCTGTGAGCCAGTCATGAGGTACGGAGTCAAATGCTTTTTTGTAGTCCACATAAGCCATGTGGAGATTTCGTTGCTTGGAATGAGCCCGGTTGCATATGACAGAGTCTATGATGAGTTGTTCTTTGCATTCCATTGCGCCCTTCGCGCAGCCCTTCTGCTGCATTGCCATGATGTTGTTCCGCTCGCAATGAGCATATATTCGCTGCGTAAGGCAAGATGTGATTATCTTGTACAGCGTAGGCAAGCAGGTTATTGGGCGGTACTTAGCAGGGTTATCCGTATTCCGCTAGTCTTTTGGTAACAAGTAGGAGGCACCCTGTGTAAGAAACAATGGCATTTTCAGAGGATCGAGCAAGACTTCATTAATTAAAGTAGTTATTTGTTCATGCGTGCACCACAACTTCTTAATCCAATAATTTTGGAGCTGGTCTGGACCTGGTGCCTTCCAGTTGTGGGAATTCTTGATGACATTGGAGACCTCATCGATTGTGAATTGCTCGTGTTGCACCTGGCTATAGTTCCGGCCCATCTCACGTTCTTCACTGATCCAGCTTGCACTGACATTGTATGGACCTGGTGTGGCAAGTTGATTTCTCCAGAAACCGTCGACCTGTTCTCTGCTAGGGTAAGTCGCATTTGTGGCATCGGCGCTAGAATTCAAAGCACGGTAGAAACCCTTTTCTGATCGTTCAAAGAGTTTGTTGTCTCGTTTCCTGTTGTTACTAGACTTGTATGTCCTCAGACGCCCTGCGAAAACAGAAAGTTTTTGTTTTAATGTGTCAAGACATTGTTGAGCAGTGATGTTCGCGGGGTCATGCTGAGAATGCATTTGGGTGCGGCTCATTATTGCCTGCACCGCCCTCTGGATCCTTCTAGTTCTAACTCCTCTGATATATTCCGTCACTTGTCCTATGTCTTTACGGAGACTCTTGATCTTCCGATTTAGTCACATTTCCCATTAAGCCATTCGTGGTTCTGGTCTTGCACGATTCAACTCTTGGGCCGTCCGGATCTTGGCATCCATTACAGTGGTGATTGCCGCTGTGGCACAGTAGATTAACATGTGCATATGTTCTAATGTTGCTGTCACTGAAACATAGTTTGGTAAAATTCTTGTGTTCATAAGATCGAGCACGATCGCAAGTTTCCTGGAAGAATTTAATCTTGGTAGCGGTGGTCTGCTCAGTGGGTCTGTGCCTTCGTATCGCAATACTTTTACAATACAATTATTATTATTATTATCTCGACTTAGCCAAAAGGCATTCGCACTCCCTCTACGGGGAACATTCACTCAGATCCCGGGTATCCCGGATACCAAAAGGATCTGGCTCGGACGAGACCCTTGCCATGTTATCGGGCCTTAGGTGACATTGATGTTGTTGGACGTTCCTGCACTCCCCATGAATTTCCTGACGGTTCGGGCTGTCGCAAGTAGTACCGCTTTCTGCATGGACCTGTAAAGACTATCAGTTAGACCCAGCTCCTTGATGTTTCTCAGCAAACTTTTTGGTATAACACCAGTTGTTGACATGATGATTGGAATCGTCTGGACGTTCTCCATTTCCCATTGCCTTCTAATTCATTCTTCTAAATCTCTGTACTTCGCGATCTTCTCGACTTGCTTCACACGCAGGTTGTTGTTGTTCGGGATGGCCACATCAATCAGAGTTGTCTGCCTAGAAATTTTATCAACTATTATAAGGTCCGGTCTGTTATGGGCAACTCGTTGATCTGTCAGAACTGTACGATCCCAGTACATCTTGCAGTTGCTGTTCTCAAGAACAGGCTCAGGTGTGTAGTTGTAATATGGGACCCTCTCTGCCTGCACAAGCAGCAGCTTTTCCGCCAGTTCCTGGTGCAAGATCTTGGCAACCGAATCGTGTCGTTCCTTATATTCCGTTGATGCGAACATCTGACATGCTCCTGTTATGTGCTGGATTGTTTCTGAAGTTGGGCACCCGTATCTGCATCTGTCATCCACTACCGATGCATCTCCTACAATGAATTTTAGGTAGTTGCGAGTTGGTATAACCTGATCTTGTATGGCCAGTAGGAAGCCTTCCGTCTCGGGGAACATCCGTCCCGAGGTCAGCCAATAGTTCGACGCTAACTTGTCGACATGTTCCTGGTTAACCTCATTAGGATGCCTCCCGTGCAGCGGCTTCCCCAACGGCTTATTATTATTATTATTATTATTATTATTATTATTATTATTATGAAAATCGCCCTAGAGACATAAACGAGCTACAACAAAAAAATATATATATAAGCTTGCCAATCAGTAACAGCAAATGAGTTAAAACGTGTTGTTCGCAACATTAAAAAGCCTTTTGCCAATGCATAATCCTAGAAGGCGGTTATGTCGTTGAGTGAAGGTTATATTGAGAAAACCCGATAACTTAAGACTTAAGTAATTTATTTGTTGTTTTTTTTTTTAATTGAATTTATTTTACATTTAGTAACATTGTTTCAAAAATCCAAGGCAAACTTGACGAGCATAAAATTCAAAAAAAGTCGGAGCATGTAGAGAAAAACATCTTGCAATTTCGTTCGTCAACACATTGGGTGGTCCTGTTAATTCTTCAACTATTTTGAAATAATTCCATATCACGCTTAACTCGCTAGGTGCCTTTAAAGCCCCTATTTTGCTCAACTTTTTAACACGGTGTAGAACCGAACATCCTCTATATTTTTTGTTCAAATTTGGTATATGGGGGTTTGGGGTGTCTCGAGGGGTGTCTTCATTAATCCTATGGTGTCAAATTACATTAGCGGGTCGGGGGGAAGAAGACGAGGTAATTTGAGATAACTTATATTTTCAAAATAACCTAAATCGTTTAAAAAACTGGAAACATTGAATGTGCCAACAATAACATCGTTTTAAAATCATGAAATAAATTAAACAAGTTGCCTTTGCTAATGTATCTGTTATCGTCGGGTTGGGTTCAAAACATCTTGCACTATATTTATGCACAAATCCACTGGTACGTATGCGAAACTTTTATTGGATTGTGAAAAAATCTAAAGTTATAAGCGCACTAGGTGTACAAAACCTCGTTAAATAAAAAGTTTTGCATGTCTGAGTTGGGGGTGCTTATTGTAAATAGTTTGAAGTATATTTTGCAAGTTAATTATTGCATTTATAACAATCATTCTAGCGCCATTTTGTAGCTATTTTTATTGCTAAAAAATGGGCCTTTTTGATGGGGTTGAAGCGTGTAGGCCCTGTATTGTAAAAAGCAAACATATGACATCATTGAAATCGGAATGAAGCGTAGATTCGGAAAAATAAATAATATTCGATTTAAAAAAACCTAACTTTGGTCTGCATTTCCGAAACGCTATATTCAATTATTATTTTTTTGAATACATATCTGAAATCATAAGAAAATTGTCTACAATTCTCATATTTAAAACTTCTTCTCAAATTCAAAAACAAAAAAGGGTAGAATGTTATGTGGATAACCCTGTACAAAAGCTTCTTAAATAAAAAGTTTTTTGCATGTCTGATATTCCTTTAAGTATATTTTGCATGAGTTTCGTTTATTTTCATCAATTATCATTCATTAATTTTCACAGCAATTTGAAAATAGCAATTCCGAGTTAATTATTGCATTTATAACAATCAGACTAGCACCATTTTGTTGCTATTTTTATTTCGAACAAATGAGCCTTTTTCACTAGATTGAATCGTTGTTGTCACTCAACATTTCAAGTTTGGTAATTTGTATGATTCAAAAAAGAAACAACATATTTCATATTTTCGTCCAGATTTGCCCTGTTGTCTTAATTATGATCGACATTTCCAATATTAAGGCAGCTGTTTGTCATCCATTCAAAATTTGAAATATGAATTTTTTTGACAACTCAAAAACGTGAGAACCAGATACAGTAGCAGGATGTTGACAACAATGCAAAAATTAAAGCAATCTGCGTTTTAGGGGCACACAATAAATGACAATCACAAATGAAAAATCCATGGCCGCCTATTAGAAAAGGTCCGTTGTTTCTTGATATGGAGCAGCAAAAATACGTATTTTGCGTAATAACGTAGCAACCGCTTCATTTAGACATATAGTGTGTTATATCTTTTTGAACTGTCTTTTCACAAGCATTTCAATAGTGCAATAAAAAAATATGGGTTCCATTTGAAAAAAATGTACACCCTGTACAATATTTTGAAATGGCATACAGACCATTTAATAAAGTTGACTTTCGCCTACGACAGTCCAAAATTTCAGTTTTCCAGATTCATAAATTTCAAAGTTATGATCACTATGGTCGATGGCTGCAACACTCAAAAAAATCAAAAATTTGCGATTATCTCAGTAGGGTTAGGAATAGGGAACACATTATATTCAGACAAAATATTTGGAATTTAATAGGGAACCAAATGGTGATATAATATAGGGTGTTCTATTTGAAATAACAAAGTTGCTATCGACTTCCGGTATAACCGGAAGTGATCGGAAGTTGAAAATATTTTAGAAAGAAAGTTTACAACCTGTTATATAAGTTGAAGAATACCTGTGTGAGTTCATTTTATAAAAAAGGAAATGAATTATAGGTTTATGCTGTGAGACATAGACCTATAATTCATTTCCTTCTTTATGTTATATAAGTGACCAAAATTTCAAATTAAAATTCGCACTCCTTCCCCGTAAACTTCTAATGAACCACTTACGTGAATCACCCTGTATAGAATATATCCTTTACTCAATGCTTTTACATTTTTCAGTTTTTTGACGGAAATAGTCATCGGATTTTTTATCACAAAGGAGCATTTTAATCTTTGGTCTACAACGTTTATAGTAAGTGTTTTTTTTTTTTCATTAGAATGAGCATTCTTGAGTTATCTCGGTGTAAATGATATTTCAATTTTGATGTTTCAGCGTGAGCCGTTTTATATTAAGGAACTCCATATAAGGCCGTGTTGCACACATAATTTAAAATTAAAAATAAAATACTTCTTGGACTTTTGAAACAAAACTTTTGCAAATGATTTAACATATTGCGTAGATGTAAATTAAGCAAAAAAATAGAGATTTAAAAAAAACACCCCTTCCTACCCCCTGCACACCACGATTTTTTGATGACCGGGCGATTTTGCTTTCTTAAGGCATAAGGAATGATGTAAGATAGGTTTTATATTTTAGCAATAAAGTGCAAAGGGAATGACACGATAGGATCATTTTTAAACTCCACTATAAACACAAGTGGTGGTCACGAAGAACATTATTCTGATTTCGGAAACCAAATCAACACAACAACAACAATAAACAGATCCAACAGTGTAACAACGTTTAACAACAACAATAACACAAACACAACAACAACAAAAATACATAACAAAGAGCAATCCGTAAATAGGTGCCTGACCCCGATAATCGAAAGCAAACGAGGCAGCTGCTGTTTGCAGATACCACAGATGACGTAACCAGACACTGAAAAAGCCATCAACAAATGGGAAACGGTAGGTTAGGGGAAAACCGTAGGTGGGGGCATAAAACATGGGTCAGGTTTGAATATAGTTGGTGGTCAGGAACCTGTAAATTATTACGGCTTCCATGATCGATGCTGCTTTAGTTTAACAGTCGGCGCTTAGAGGGTGCTGATGGCGATCTCTCTGGAAACTGGTAAAATAGTACATTCTCCGGTATGTAGAGGCGCTAGTGAGCTCCAGGGAAACCAATTTTAGTTGTTTACCCCCATTTAGTGGGATATCTTCTCGAATTGTAAATTGTAAATTGTAAATTTATTTATCCTTACAATGTGTTTACAATGTTAGACAGAGTTACACATTTTTGGACACGTCAAAGTTAAAAGCTTAAAAGGCAGATAAACAGTGCCCGCCAAAAAGTCTGCACCAAATGGGAAAAATTTTTAGTAAATAACTTACGGAAAATTTGTTTGCTGCTTCAGGTTTTGCTTGCTCTAGAACCAAAATTGACATAATCAAATGTTGTGACGTAGTCTCTTTTATATGTCAAATTTGACATTAATGAAAAAAATGTCCGAAAAATGGGCTTACTTAACCGAATTTCGAAAAAAGTCATAAGAAAAATATGTTTCTTTCACAATTTTATACCCCTATGCAAAATTTCAAGAGCCTACTACGATTTTCATATTTTGCCCTTTGTTGGATATTATTGGACATAATATTTTAAATTTTCTAGATATTTCTGATCAGATCAGCATGACAGAAATATTTGTGTGTTTTTACCAAGCGTGCTTCTTCAACAAGCCCTAATTTTATTTTTTTTTTGCAAAAAAAAGGAAAAGAAGGATATTTAGACCGAAAAGGGCAACAAAGGGCAAAATATGAAAATCGTAGTAGGCTCTTGAAATTTTGCACAGGGGTATAAAATTGCGAAGGAAACATGTTTTTCTTATGACTTTTTTCGAAATTCGGTTAAATAAGCCCATTTTTCGGACATTTTTTTCATTAATGTCAAATTTGACATATAAAAAAGACTACGTCACAACATTTGATTATGTCAATTTTGGTTCTAGAGCAAGCAAAACCTGATGCCGCAAACAAATTTTCCGTAAGTTATTTACTAAAAATTTTTCCCATATGGTGCAGACTTTTTGGCGGGCACTGTATATACAAAGTATGATTACGTATATAAGCTAAATCCTATTATATTAATGTTACAAACTGCTAAATTTAGTCAAATTTCCGATCCTCTAGAAATTCTTGTAGAGAGTAATAACATTTTCTTATCAGAAACATCTTTAATTTAGTTTTGAATTCTCTTCTAGATATTGTGGCAAATGAGGGTTCTAGTCTGATTAGCTTATTGAAACATTTGGTTCCTATGTACATAGGGTTACATTGAGAGACAGTCAGTCTTGAGAAGGGTTGATCTAGTTGCGTGCACGAGCGGGTGTTATGATTGTGTACATGCAATCGTTTCTTCTTATTTCGACAGTTGCGTCTATATAAGCAAAGTGCGTAAATGTAGAGGCATGGTGCAGTAAGAATGTGTGATTTGGTAAAGTACTCCTTACAAGAAGTGTAGTTTGGAATGTTATGCATATTTCGTACGGCCTTTTTTTGTATTATAAAAACAGATTGAAAGTCCGAACCGGATCCCCAAAAAGTAATTCCATAAGAGATGACAGACTGAATTAATCCTAAATATAGGAGTTTCAATACACTGAATGAGACAGTTTCTTTTATGTTTCTAATTAAAAAACAACACGAACTAATCTTTGTTACTATACTTTCAATGTGTATATTCCATGTTAGCTTGCTGTCTATAAAGGCTCCTAAAAATTTGGTACTATCCGTGTAATTTATGGACCTGTTGTCTGCCCATAAGAGAAGACTACGGTCAATGGTTTTGTTTTTCGGGTAAAACTCGACTGCAACTGTCTTTGAAACATTGAGCTGCAGGCCGTTTCTTTCACACCAATCAGTCAGGGTGTTTATAGTTCTGTGCGATTTGTCAAGGAGGTCGTTATCACAATCCCCCTTCACCAACACGTTAGTATCATCGGCATAGAGGACTGGGTACGTATTACTGGATTGGATAGCCTGTGGCAAGTCACTGACAAATACATTAGAAAGAGTAGGCGACAGGCATGAGCCCTGTGGGGTTCCACATGATATTGACAATGGTTCAGATCTGACACCGTCGATCTCGACCTGTTGCTCTCTATTGTTCAAGTAGCTCTTCAGCCAGTTTGCCGCTGGGCCTCTAACGCCCACTTTGTAGAGTTTTTCTAAGACCAGGCAGTGATCGACGGTGTCGAATGCCTTACTAAGATCGAAGAAAAGACCCAGTATTTTTTTTCTATCGTTCAGACTGTCGTGGATATGCGATATTGCTAAATTAAGAGCGTGCATTGTTGACTGACCTACTCTGAAGCCAGTTTGGCTTTCAGATAAAACGTTGTTTTTTTTTTTCAAGTAATTACTTAGTCTGGAGTTATATACAGGGACCGGCAGAAAGTTGGACACAAAAATTTAATATTTTTAAACACTGATTTCGATTAATTTAAATTTCTAGCTGCTAATCGAACAAAATTAAAGTTTAGTAGCAAATTCATGTGTTATCCGATAATAAGTTGCGCTTGCGCTATTTTGTTTTTTGTAATACACAGGGTGGTCGAAAAAAATACAAAAAAGTTAAATTTCTTTTTTTTTGACTAGGTAGCTGTGACTTTAAATCTGACATCCACCTTTGATTCCAAACAACTCTTTTAAGTAACTTTTTACCGTATTTTAAAAAATAAGGGTACTTTACTCTTGAGTTATTTTGACATTTTTGAATCTACCTCGTATCCAAAAAGAGATATTTAAATTTTGATATGTGCGTTTTGAGTTTGAAATGATGCACCAACTTTTATCAAGAATAAAATTTTCTGAGAAATTTATAATAAAAAAGTTTGCCATTTGTGTCCAACTTTCTGCCGGTCACTGTATATATTCATATATTTTACCAAAATGATTATATACAAGGAAAGAACGTAGAACTTGGAAATAACAGCTCGCTTAGGGTTGCAAAGAAGACGGCCTGGATCTTCCTAACAGGTATGCACAAGGACACTACATCCGAGCAGATAACTCACCATTTATAAAAAATAATCGAAGTTAACTGTGAAAAACTAACTCTTCGAAACAACAACAATGTAGCATCCTTCAGAATCTCTGCCCCCTATGCATCAAAGGAAGATATAATGAACGGAGAGGTGTGGCCGCCAGGAGCTCAGGTGAATAGATACTTCTTCTCTAAAACGTCAAAAAGGACACTACCAGTCAACCAAGAGGATTTTCAGAACAAAACCTTAACAGAGGAATCAAAATAATGCACCTTAACATCCAGGGACTATCAGCAAAGGGACCATCTCTGGAAGTGTTATGTCAACAACACAACATAGACATTTTATGCTTATCTGAACATTGGATCGACAGCAATGTCTCCAACATGATGTTAGGTCAATACAAAATAATCAGTAGCTACAGTAGAAAAGAACACATACGAGGCGGAGTATTAATTGCAGCCAAAACAAGCGTTAATATAATAAACATCTCCGGTCCAAATTGTATAGAAAAAACCTTTGAGATTTGCGCCGCCCAAGTATCCCTGCCCAGTGGTTTAAATATTTTAATCTGTTGTGTATATCGTTCTTCTAAAACTAAGTTTTGTGATTTTCTAGAAAACCTATCAGCCAGTCTTGAGAAACTAGCCCAACCACTACAAAGAATTATAATATGCGGAGACGTGAATGTAGACATGGTAGCAAAGCCAAATGATTATGATCATAAAGACTGCAAACCCCTATCAAATCTTATGTTGGAGTATAACCTAAAATACGTGATAGAATCTGCTACAAGAGGTAATAGATGTATCGACAACATATTCACGGATTTTGATGACTACGAAACTAAGGTAGTAAAAACATTATTATCCGACCACACTTATCAAATTATCAGTTTACATAACATTCTTAATAATAGTATACAGGACTCACAAACATAATCTGATTAAGCAGATCAGGCCCATTAACGATGAAAAACTAACTATATTTAAAATAAAAATCGACTCTGTAAACTGGAACGAAATCGTTTCGGCAAACCTTATGAGTAATGAGCTATTTAATATGTTTCACTGCGCTTTCTTAGATATTTTCAATAATACCTTTCCAAAGTACAATAAAAAATCACAAAAACTAAAAACGACAGCCTCTGGATATCCAATCAATTCAGAGAATTATCTAGATTGGTAAAAGAGATGTCACATCTCAGCAAAACCTTAAATAGTGAATTCTATACATATAGATTCAAAGAGATTAAAAAAATATACACAAAAAAATTCTCAAGAAAAAAACATTTTAACGACACTAGAATAAAAAAAGCTAAGAATATCAATAAGGAATGTTGGAACATAATTAATGAAAGCCGCGGCAAACAAAAAAGTATAAACAGAGATCAAATAAAAAATGTAAAAGGGAAACCATATGCCAACCTAAAGAAATAGCGAATGAATTCAATAGATATTTTGCCAATGTTAATAAAAAAATCATCAATTGTTGATAATAATGCAACAAAAGGAAAAATGTTCAAAATTCATTCTTTCTATCTCCTACTGAACCAAACGAGGTCTACAATGCCATAAATAAAGTATGTAAAAAAAGATCCTGCGGACCTGACGAAATACCGGGCAACGTTTTACTGACAGCAAGTAAGATCATAAGTGGTCCTCTGGCTGAGCTTATAAATAGAAGTTTTCTTGAAGGTACTTACCCCGATCGTCTGAAAAGATCATGAATGAATATCATGATGTTTGATTATATTTAACAAACAGATTGAGATCCGACACTGTTGCCCCACATTTTATGCCTGGCAGCACATACCTTGCAACAAAATCTATGCAGGACTATCCAATGTCTGGCTTTCAATAAATTTATCCACTGAGTAGGTGTAAGTACAATATCGCAATATTTTATTTAAGATTCATTCATTCATTAAAATTCATTCGGTTTTTAGTTATGTTTTAAGATGTTTCAGATTTTGTCGAAGCTATGGAATAAATTGTAAATTTGAAAAAATGATTTTTGCAATGTCAGAATTAAAGAGCATGAGAATACAGCATTGACATTCTAACAATGGATCGGCCATTACAACGAGATGTGTATGTTGCGGACATGTGCGGGAGTTCCCATTTTCACTATTCCCACTAAACAATTTTCAGTTTTTGAAACGTTTCTGAAGCCGACATGGATGTCACAAAACGTTTCATTTGAAGGTAGATAAATATTTTAGAAATGTCTTTAAAACTGTAAATGTCCTTCCTACGAAACGTTTTATGAAAGGTTTCTTTTCAGACCTGTGAACCGGTTCAGAAAAGTTTCATTTGAAGGTAGATATAAGTTTCAGAAACATCTTAAAAACTGAAAATGTCCTACTGTAACGTCCTACCATAATGTTTTTTTAACCTGCAAAACGTTTCAGCAACAGTTAGATGAAAACAAGAAATATTTCACTGACAGGTACAAAAACGTTTCAGAAACATCTAAGAATCTAAAGATATAATTATTTGAGTATGAACAAAATAAATAAATATACCTGAAAGATTACCCACTTGGCAGGAAATATAGAAGCGTCGCAAGTGCTTTATTGCCTATCAATAATATATCAGGATTACAGGGCGAGTTTTTAAAGTCAACAAAAATATGTGTTGACTCGTCCATGTTATGCATTGTTATTTTCAATATTTTTTGCAGAAATGTTTACTCACTGCTTCTGAAAATAGTAAACAATAATAAAATCACCAGTATTCATATAAATTACTAACACAAGCACTAAATGTCATTGAACTGAAAGAGATGCAATTGTCAAGCTTCTAAGATGATGTTTGCATTTGAAGGAAGCACTGCCGCTACTAACTTTTTTAAGGTCAGCGCCCAGCCTGGCGGTTTATCTATGGTACCCATGTTTGTAATTATATTTTATTAAGTGTGACCTATTTGCTTTCTTGTCACCCTGCAAAAAGTTTATTGACTGTGCGACTTGACCCGGATTTTTTCTAAATCTAATGCGATTTATTAAAATTTTGCTCCTAGAAACTGGCGTAGTAGGCTTTGGATTTTGTATAAAAGAGGTCATTTTTGATCCAAAAATGCAGTTTATGAAGTTCTACAATTTAAAAAATCGGGGTCTAATCGCATAATTCAGGTCACAGGGTGACCCGAAAACAAATGGGACACAGGTGCATGTCGTTTCTTTATGGTCCACAGTTTTAGCACAGTTGTAGTCACAATCAACAAAATAATAACACTTAGCTTGGGGTGGCAACTCTAAAAGTATCATCTGGTGGAGAATGTGTAAGAATAACAGGGATAGGACCATCTTACCTATCTCTCTTATACTTATTTGATTTATTATTATGGCTATATTCATACTCATTGTATGCTAGACGATATCTTTAACCCTTTCGGGACCGGACCCAGACGAACACACCTATAAAAGTTGAGTCAGTGGACCGGAACCTACTATAAACGCAAGCAGGGAGGCATGAGAAAGGACTGGAACCGGACGGACACGCGTTGACTACGGATACATTGGAACACCTACTTTACATTGGCCATGCCCCCAAATTAATGTCATTGGCTGATTTTGGTCCTTCTCGTAAAAAAACTTACTTGTGCACTTAAATACATCAATAAATTCGAACACAAGCTCATTTGCATGTGGGTGCATGCAAAAAATGACTTATATTGTGAAAAGATCTGCAATTAAGGACCGGAACCGTACATACACGCATGCGCTTCCTGCTGTGGTCCACTGGGCACAGATCCTCAGGCGGCCGCAGTCCCGAAAGGGTTAAAGTTGCCAGTATAGTATGATACGTCTACGTGGAACCCGTCGGTTGTATGTGCATTCTAAATGCAGTGTTGCCATACTGGCAGAACGCAGACTGTTGTAACATAAAATATTATTTATCTTTAGATAGAAACTAAAAAATAAATGAAACTGGTCTTTTGATTTTCGGCTCCTATATGATGTCTCCAAGAAGGACAGCTACCCTCTACCCAGAATAGATGACACTTTAGACACTCTATCTGGTTCTAAATGGTTTTCCACGTTGGACTTGAAGAGTGGGTTCTGGCAAGTCGAAATGCACTCAGTATAAAGAGAAAACTGTATTTTCTACTGGTACAGGTTTATGGCAATTTAACGTTATGCCATTTGGCCATTGTAATGCACCAGCAACCTTTCAGAGACTCATGGAGTCTGTGCTGAGAGGAATGACATGGAAAAACTGTCTAGCATATCTGGATGATGTCACTATTTTGGGAAGAACATTTGAAGATCACTGGAAGAATGTCCGTGAGGTATTCCAGAAGTTACGAAGAGATAATCTAAGACTAAGCTTCCTTCAAGAAGGAAGTTAGATATTTGAGGCATGTAATTTCAGAGCAAGGGGTTAAAACAGACTACAAGAATACAACTTCTAAATTGAGCCTCGAAGAAGGGGAACACCACAAGAATGCTGATGGGTTATCAAGAAGGCCTTGCAGTATGGACTGTCACCACTGTAGCCAACAGGAGTTGAAAGAAAACCCGCACCTGATTCTATGTAAACGAACAAATATCTGTGGACCTGAAGAATGGAATTAGAAAGTAATCTCCAGGGAACAAAGTGGAGACCCACGTTTTGGCCTGATATTCAACCTAAAGAATAGAAATATGGTCTGGCCTGAGTGGAAAGATATGTCTGAGAGGTCGCCAGAATTGAAAGCATACCGGGCCCAATGAGATTCTTTAGTAATTAAAGATGTGTTACTAAAGAGGGTCTGGGAGAGTCGAGATGGAAAATAGAAGATTTACCTGACTGTGCTCCCAAAGAAAAGGGTTCTAGAAATTTTAGACTGTCCGCAAGGGTGTTGGAGGCGGACACTTCAAAATGATGCAATTTGACAAATAATTTAATTTAAATGTTAAGGCAAGAAGAATTTATTTATTTGAATAATTGTTACATTATAAACTCTGTATATATGTAATTGTATTTAGTAGCCATACCAGGCTAAATAAAGCATGTTAGTACTACTACTACTACTTCGGTATTAATAAAACCTTGAACAGAGTTTGAGAGAGGATTTACTGGTTAAATAATTGTGAAGATGTCAAGGAGTGGTCCCACCGATATTATGATTGTGCTTCATCAAAAGGCCCTAAAATTAGGAGCAAAAGCAAAATGATGCAATACCTGGTTGGTGCAGCATTTGAACATATTGCTATAAACATAGCAGGACCATGTCCAACCAGCGAATCTGGCAACTGTTATGTAGTAGTTGCCATGGATTACTTGAATAAGTGGCCAGAAGGTTACCCCATCTCCAACCAAAAGGCCACTGCAGTCGTGAAAGTCCTGTTCCAAAACTGAATATGTCGTTTTGGTGTACTAAGAGAACTGCAAGGCCGCAATTTTGAATCTGAGATTTTCATAAATATATGCCAACTTATGTGGATATCCAAGCTTCCATAGGTTTTCTAGAAATTTGGTACAACTTTATGATTTGTACATGTGTCATTGGCCAGGAATATTCTAGAGTAGCCTCCATTCTTCCATTTGAGTATCTAATCCCTGGGAGTTGGGTCTGGAAGTAAGTAAAAGGTTAGAATGTGATTTCTGTGCGAATTTTGGAGCTGAGAAATGTTCTTGGTGAGTGACAGTGCCTAACAAGTTTATTTGTGAATGCTACAATAAAGGTGGTAATCAAGAAAATGTGTTTGGACTATTATTGTTAAAATCTGGTACAATATCCAAACAGAAAAATTGTAATGTTTTAATTTTTTTGTTTTTCATTACTAACATGACTAAAAATATACTGAGTGTTAAAAAGGATATCAAAAAGTAGCTCAGTCAGCCCAGTCAATTGGCACGGGTGCCACCTCACAGTTAAATCGGTCAGTGGCGGAGCATTCACAGTTCCTGTAAGCACATAATATGGCACATTCTATGAATTTGACCAATGTTATAACCAAAATGGTTTGCTAGAGCGCCAGAAACTTGAACTAATTTGAGGACTAAATAAAATATATTTTCCTATTTACAATGTACTGCTTTACAGAGTACCTTGAAATCTTCCACAAGTTAAAGCTGAGTAAGTAAAACCTCTGTGCCAAGCTTCTTGTCGAGACTCGTGTTGGGTTTGGATGCTCACATGTGAAGAAAATTACACAAAACAGTCTCTGTTAAGTACCTATTGCAGTCGAAACGTCGACGTGTTTACAATGGCTAGTTAAATTGTTTAAAAGTAATAAGATTTTTGAAAATAAATAAATCTGTACAGATTTTTGCAATTTGAATTGATAAACTTAAATTTATAACCTTACGATGGACTAAATAATAATAATAATAATTCTCACCCTCACAATACTCCAAACTAGGAGTACCGCAGAAGCAAACACATGCTTGTGTGGGGGAGGGGGCAATTACTATTATTTTGTCTTTGTTGCCATTTGCGGCTAGGGCCGACTTTTTTCCCGATAGGGAACTAGGATATCATTCGCTCGATTACTACGGAAAACCCTAGAAAACCTTAGTAATCCCAGTATTTATATTAGTATTTATATATTTTTTTCTCAATATGGATGACTTCCACCTTGTAACGGATTTTTCCATTTCTAAATCTGTTACTCGTTTTTATTTTTTTTTATTAACATAAAGTCATTATTTTCAAACATATATCTCATACTTAATAACTAATTTATTTTTCGTACAGTTCATTTACAATATTGTAATCAATTTTATTACGACTTTTTCAAATTTTAAAACTTAAATTATTTCAAATAATTCATAATTTTCGCACGCCATATAGTCAATGGCCGATACATCCGCCTAGCGTCGAACCCTGCGCAGATTCAAAATGAGAAAATCCAAGTGCAAATTATGTGTTTATTTATCAGCAGGTATGTAATTAAAAATCGGTCTTATGAATTAATCGATTTTTAGGTTCTTTTGACATAAAATTTGAATATAAACTCTGTCTAGTTTCTTAGATAATTTCATGCTCGAACCTGATTGGTCGAGAGCGGACTGATGACGTAGGTCCTGCCGGCCACCAGCCGGAGGGTACCATTTTTCAGACTAGTTTGCTCCCGTACTCGCTTGTATTAAGTTCGCAGAGGCATCTGCCCATTTTCCGTCAAATTTTCGAGACTTTCGGCATTTATCTCGCTCAATTTCTGCCATCGGTGATTTATTTGACTGGTTTTGTATTTTTATATTGGGGATTGACTTGGTGTGACTAATATTTTTGGGTTTTACTGTTTTTCTATGTTCACGGCATCGTAGCTGCGTAGCTGATGAAACGCGGGACACAGCGAGCAGGTGGTGGCTGTTTCCCCTGGAAAACCCTACAGGTGAGTAATTTCTTTTGATTTAAGTTTTTGGTCATGTTAATCACACTATTTTTCGGATTAGGTCTCGATTCCGTAATTGCCATATTTTATACTTACCACAAACGAGTTATATACTTGCTTTAAAATACAGATTTAAAATTTCATAAGTTTCAAGAATTTAGGCTGGAGCATTCTCAAAATTTTTTCTTTTAATTAAATATTAAGCACTTATTATTATATTCTGGTCAGTTCATTAATATTATCTAGGGAATTTAAAAGCTAAGCTTAGTTTCCCATTGTTTAGTATAGTTCTAAGCATTTAATTTGCATCATTATTTGTCAAAATTAAATAACTTCAGTATCATAATTCGAGTTTAAATATTAATCGTAACCTAGTGGTTCATAAATTTTTGTAGAAAGCTTAGACCTTGTCTAATGCTAGTGTCACAAAAGTGACACAGAGAATCATCTATGTTCTAATAGTTAAACTAATTATGTTTTACACCTGGAGGCGGGTGACCCTAATTACTACAATGTTTAGAAAACATCCTCATCAACGTATACAAGGGAAAGTCGATAATGTAAATATGAGGAACAATTAATAAGTAATAACAATAATAAATCAAAATCCACCGCCGATTAGTAGAATCGACGGGTATAAATTCGGCGCCAGCCAAGAGCTGGACATCAGTGGCATCGGCTCCTTAGTCACCATTAGATCCTCGACTACTCCCCTGTAGAGACCAAGGCATCGGCGTGTTCGCCACCGGGGTTGAAACAGGTGGAGTTCCCCCTAGTTAGCTGCAAGGGCATCGGCGTGTTCACCACCCTTGGAGCGCTGGGGTAGTTGAGGGTCGAAAGGTGTTCTGAGAAGTCCGGATCCGCGGCCCGCTCGCCATAGGTCCGAACGGTCGCGAAAAGCCTGCCAGAATGCGTGTCCTAAGAGTCATGATGTGAGTCGTCTCAATAAAACCAAGTTTTTATAATTACCTCGTGTCGTTAGTAACGTGTCTGTGCCCCTGGGATTACCTACGTCCAGCATCCACTGCCAGTCGTCCCCCTCAAAGATCTCCGGCAAGTCGCGAGGGACAACAGGGTTCTCTCGCGGCACACACAGGGCATTCCCAGCCCGGTGTGACACATGGTGGAGGCGCCGGTTTTGAGGAAACGGACGACACATGGTGGAGGCGCCGTTCTTGAGGAACAGGATGACACATGGTTTAGATTTGGAGATGATGGATGACACATGGTACATGTTAGGATTCGTATGTTAGGATTAGTTGTTCCCCTGTAAACAATAGGTTGAAGCATTGTTGTCGGGTGTCTGTCAGTTTTGTAAAAAAGTACAAGTCACGTCGCTCACAAAAAGGCGAACTAATAAAACGTTTAAAAACAAAAAGAAAATATATCTCGTCATTTTGTGACCGGAACCAAAAGCGTCTGTGGATCTTCTCAACACGTAACAAGTTGGACCTTCTCGCCACATCCACGACGGTCACGAGGACACGCATTGGAAATCGAAATCAACGGCACAGCGGCGGCCGGCAGCATTCACAAAGCAGAGAAAAGGAACCCGAAAATACATTTCCCGTAAAATCCTATCCCTGCACAACAGGTTTGACACGCTTTTGCTTTAAAATTGCATGAACCGACATTTTCTCGAATATTCTAGAACTTCGAGAGGCTAACAGATCAAAAACAAACTTTGACGTATTTCTCGAACTTTCTAGAACTCGACACTAAAATCGCACGAATTATCTAAGTTTTTTCACAAAGCCCTCACGGTTTACTCGCGAATTTACTAATAATACTCCTAGATTTTAGGGCATTAGCAAAAGAAAACTTGAAACATGGAAACTGATCCAAAGGAAAAAATTAAACATTTAAAATTTGAAAGAGGGGTTCTTAAAAGAAAACTCACTCGAATTGAAACGTATTTCAGCATTCACGAAAATAGGCAGAATATTATACAACTCGAAATCAGATTAAAATCGCTCGAGATGACTTTTTATTGTTCAACAAACTGCAAACCGATTTAGAATATTGCGATGAAAGCTGCATGTCAGATAGAGAGGATATCGAAAATAGGTATTATGACCATAGACGTAACTAGGGGGGGGCTAGGGGGGGGCTTAGCCTCCCCCCCACATTTCTATTAGCCCTCCCTAAAATGTAAAGGATGTACGAAGATATGCTTCTCGTAAACAGAATAGATCTAACATTCTGACAACGCAACGTTACGCAACACGGCGAACACCGCACGCGCCTTTTTAAATTCACCAGTTTCGACGAATCGCTTGCTCTTGCGGAATCTTGCGCCTTGTGCCCCCACAAAATCCGACTGAAATTTAAACGCGCAAGCGAGAGCGAACACACCGTGCCTGCTGCCGAGAGAAAGAGAGACGAGACGGGCGTCGGAGAATGTACTTTTGCTGTGCCAGACTCCAGACTTTTATTTTGTTATTCATCCAGTGTATTGTTGTTTCGTTATAATAACGTACTATGTAAATAATCTTGCATCACAAAATAGCAGACATTCCCAACATTTTTTCTCTGGTTTCTACTCGGAAACCTCTACTTTTCATAATGTTTTTTCTTAAATAATAATAATAATAAGATTTATTTGCACCAATTACAAAATCATAAAATAATAATATAATATTAATATAATATTAATATAATATTAACAATAACATAAACAAAGTTGCAAATAGGGGCAGAAAAACAATTACAAATTGATCAAAGTTCTGCCCCTCATGACCTAATATCTATATACCTAATACATTTTTGTTCACCAGTAAACTACACATACCTACACATACTCATACCTAACACGTCGATTTGTGAAAGTAGTGGCTTATTCTAAATATCCAAATTACCCATAAACATAGCTCTTTTTAAATTCATCTTGAATGTTTCCGGTTTTAGACACTTCAGATCCGGTGGAATATTATTATATAGTGCATAAATGTTGTATGTAAAGGATCGCCGGAAAATGTTAGTTTTATAAATCGGTGGTGAAATGAGTCCCCTATATCTTAAATTTAAATTGTGAACATCCGTACGATAAGTTATTTTAGCTGCTAAATAAGGAGGACATTGTGTATAAATAACCTTGTGGAACAAGACCAAAGAATGAAGCCTACGTCGACCCTCCATGTCTAACCAGTTAGTTTCTTTAAGTTTGTAACTTACTGGATCAAATTTACGTATAACGTGTATGAAACAAATGAAAAAAATGAATTAAAGATGATTCAAAATTACCAGTAGATAGACCTATACATTATTTTTTGAAGCCTTAAAATTAACATTTTTGGGTGTGGACCTCAAGGGTGGTACAGGGTGATCCAATCAGTAACGTATTTAGAAGGGCGGGACCGAACCCCCATTTTGGAATTTAAAAATATTCACTCCAGCTTGTAAATATGAAGATATTTGGATTTCCCAAGACTAATTTTATGTAATTTTTCTTCAAATTTTTAAAAAATTTCGCCTGCGGCGCATATTTTAGAGTTATCTTCAATGCCCTTGTTAAAAAAAATACACAAAAATTGTCCCTCCACCACTCGAAATTAATTTCTATATACGTCACAGAAGTGATCCAAACTCGTAGTCCCGACCTACCATTTTACAGAAGGATAAAGGATAAAAAATATACCTTTGTAAGTACCTAGCGTACCGACTTTCAAAAATTTCTTCTTAATGGATTAAATAATTCCTTGTCGGGGCCCCGCATTTTCATGCGGCACCCGGCCCCGCAAAATCTTGAGCCTGTCCTGATCAGCCCCCCCTAAAAATACGACCTAGTTATGTCTATGATTATGACATAATAAGCGAAATTAAAAATCACATAAAATTGCAAAATAAATCATGCGAAACACGGTCGGAAAATTCAGAAAATATATCCTTGTTGTCAAGTTCACCAAATCCAACAATTTTAAAGAGCCAAGCAGTAAAACTTCCAGAGATAAATTTACCAACTTTTAGCGGCAATTATGAAACATGGTTTACATTTATCGATACTTTCAATTCTATATTAGATTCTAGACAAGATTTATCGGAAATTCAAAAGTTTTGGTACCTAAAATCGTGTTGTAAAGAAGCGGCTTTAAATTTAATCGATTCTCTAGAAACAACAGCAGAAAACTATTCGGTAGCAGTCGAATTGCTGAGGTTTCGTTATGAAAACAAACGTGCTTGTATTGACTCTCATATAAATAATTTATTATTCAATCTACCCGAGGTTACAAAAGAATCGCCCCCAGGTTTACAAAATTCATTCGATACAGTTAATTCACATTTAAATAGTCTCTCAAAATTAGGCTTTCCAACTTCACATTGGGATGCTTTAATCGTGCCTCTGGTAATAGAAAAAGTAGACTATCAGACACGGCGCGAATGGGAAACAAAAAGGTCAGATGCTGACTTACCTACTGTATCTGATTTAAAACAATTTCTAACAAAAAGGTGCTATACTTTGGAGGTATTGTATGCAAAAAATAAATTAAAACAACCCACAAACATGACACCAAAAATAAACAAAACCAATTCCACGAATATGTATAACGCAAAGGAAAGAAAACCATTGCAAGTACACGCCAGTACATCAAAAAACTATTCTAACACAATTTCTTGTCCGGTCTGTAAACAAAGCCATTTCATTTACAGGTGCTTTAAATTTCAGAAGTTATCACTACCAGAAAAGTATAACGATAAATTGCAACTTTGTCAAAATTGTTTACGCAAAGGTCACAACATTAATCTTTGTAAATCACAAGGTTGTAAACACTGTTCTTTAAAACATAACTCACTTCTTTGTGAAAGGTTAGGTAAAAATTCAACTGAAAAAAGTACAAATGCAGCTACTCAGGTAGACAACACACAACCTATGTCATCTGTATCAGTGTCATGTGTTACACCCAAGCCAACAACGATAAGTTGCATTTCGACCAATAACAAAGGTTTAGAACATCCATCGTCCAATTCACGCGTTCTATTAGGCACGGCAAAAATATTAATAGCAGACAGCCACGGTCAGTTCCACGTGTGCAACGCATTTTTAGATCCCGGTAGTCAGTCCAATCTCATCACGGAAGAATTTTGCAAAAAACTAAGACTACCTATACAAAATTACACGACACCAATTTCAGGTGTGAACAAAAATGTGACATACGTAAAAAATTGGACTTCAACAAAAATTCGTTCTCGATTTACTAATTTTGAGACAAAGTTAAATTTCTTTTTGCTTCAAGACATTACAGAAAACTTACCAATACATTCATTTGACACGTCACAGTACAACATACCCCCAAATCTCGAATTAGCCGACGAGCATTTTAACATTCCTAAACCGATTGACGTTCTAGTAAGTGCTGAAATATTCTACGACTTATTAGAAGCCAGACAAATCAGGCTAGGAAAAGGCAAACATGCCCCTAAGTTGCAAAAATCAAAATTAGGGTGGATAGTCACTGGAAAAATAAACGCCTGCGAACAAGACTCGAATCAAGTAACAGTTTGTAATTTTCTCTTAAACAATTTGAGAGAAAATCACTCGAATTTGAACTCTAACATTTCAAATAAGGAGCTACACGAAAGCTTGCAGAAATTTTGGTTAATCGAAGAACTACCCGGTAAAAAGTTTCAATCGAAAGAAGCCGAACATTGCGAACGAATGTTCGAAGAAACTACACTCGCGCATCTGATGGAAAATTTGTGGTACGTTTGCCATTTAAACCCGATCAAAGTCAAACGTTAGGAGAATCAACATCTACAGCTGTTAAGCGGCTTGCTCAAATTGAATCACGATTTTGTAAAAACGAAAATTTAAAACTTGAATACATAAAATTTATGCGAGAATATACAAAGTTACATCATATGACACATGTTTCCACATTAACGACAAATACGAACTTCAAGTGTGACTAGTCGTTGTAGAGTTGTATTTGACGGATCGTGCGAAACATCAAACGGAACCTCACTAAATGATATACTGTGTGTTGGCCCCGTAATTCAACCTGACTTATTTTCAATTATTTTAAGGTTTCGGCTAAGGGAATTTGTTTTGTTAGCAGACATAAAAATGATGTACAGGCAAATATGGGTACACCCAGAGGACCGCAAATTTCAAAAAATATTATGGCGTTTTGACACCTCTCAACCAATCAATATCTATGAACTTAACACTTTGGTATGTGGGTTATCTAGCTCTTCATTTATCGCAACAAAATCTCTCTCTACTCTGGCGGATGCCTATCAAACCAAATATCCAGAAACATGTCAAAAAATTAAAAACTCATTTTATATGGACGATTTTTTAACTAGTGTAAATACAGAAACTGAAGCAACCGTTCTTTATTCTGAGCTAACAGAAATTTTAATTGCAGCCGGTTTTCCTCTTAGAAAATGGTCGTCAAATAAAAATACTATTTTAGAAAAAATAAAGGAGGTTAAGCCGCCTTCATCTTCAACAGAAGAGAACTTCATTTTAGACCCCAATAGCAAAGAACTAAACCCGCTAGGAATATCATGGAATTCTCAAAGCGATACACTCTCATATAAGGTCGAAATAACTTCTTGTTCAAAACTCTATACTAAACGAATTATTCTCTCAATTATTTCTCAAATCTACGACCCATTAGGTTTAATTGGGCCTACAGTTGTCAAAGCCAAGTTATTAATGCAACGTCTGTGGCAACTTGGATTAGAATGGGACGATGCCATACCAAATGATCTAATGCAATTTTGGACATCCTTTTTAAACCAAATAACAGCCATAAAAAATTTAATCATTCAGCGTCAAGTATTATGTAATAACCCTTCATTTATCGAACTCGTGGGTTTTTGCGACGCTTCAGAAAGAGCTTATGGAGCTTGCTTATATCTGGTGTCAAAAAATGATTCAAACCAGATGGAAGCACAACTTCTATGTGCAAAGTCAAAAATAGCACCAATGAAAAAACTCTCATTGCCACGACTCGAATTATTATCAGCCACGCTACTTGCTCAATTAACTAAAATAATTTTGCAGACTATTGACGTTAACGTGTCTCATACAACCCTTTACACTGATTCAATGATAGTCCTATCTTGGCTAAAAATCGAACCTGCCAATTTAAAAACGTTTGTAGCCAATCGTGTCTCGAAAATATTAGAACTGACAAAAATTCGAAATTGGCGACATGTCAATAGCGAAGGCAATGCTGCAGACATAATATCACGCGGAAAAAACCCGAAAGAATTAAAACATTTGGATATATGGTGGCATGGACCTAAATTTTTGCTTAGTCATACTCACGAAGATGCACGTCAACAAGCTGCCATTAATATCGAAACACCCGATGAATTGCCTGAATTAAAACAATTACAAATCGGTTTAAATTTGACAACTCGACCGAACGACTTTACAGAACTTTTTGAAAGGTATTCAAAGTTATCAACCCTTACGCGTATTATGGCATATATTTTACGATTTAGAGCACATATATTATCTCGAATACAGTCCATTACTCCCGCGAATTCCTCGAATGAATCTATATCACTGACGTTAACAGTAACAGAACTTCAACCTGCCACAACATTTTTAATAAAATTATACCAGCAGCAATGTTTCTCATCAGAAATTAAAGCTTTAAGAAATTCAACCGTTATTGATGTTAATAGCAAAATTCAAAATCTTAACCCATTTCTTGACCCCGTTGGAGTCCTTAGGGTGGGCGACAGATTGGTTAATTCTAATCTCTCATATAATTAACAACATCCAATTATTCTTCCCAGTAAACATAAATTTACGTATCTTGTCATTCAAGATGCACATTCAAAGCACTTGCATGCAGGAATTCAAAATCTACTATCTATTATTCGACTTACTTATTGGCCGGTTAACGGAAAAAATGAAATAAAAAATGTTGTACATAAATGTATACGATGTTTTAGAGCGAAACCTAAGCCATCGAATTACCTGATGGGAAACCTACCTAAAGATAGAGTAACTTCTAGCAGGGTTTTTTCAAAATGCGGAATTGATTATGCAGGACCGATTTTTGTCAAAGAAAGTACCGCCCGAAAAAGTAGATTGGTAAAATCTTATATCTGCATTTTTGTCTATTTTTCTGTGAGGGCCATTCACATAGAATTAGTTACGGACTTGACAACAGATGGTTTTCTGAACGCTCTTAAAAGATTTGTCTCACGGCGTGGAAAGCCAACTGATATATACTCTGATAATGGTCTTCAGTTTGTTGGAGCGAAAAATCATTTTCGAGAGTTACATGAGCTTTTATCTTATAAAATTCATAATAATACCGTGTCAAGTTTTCTAGCTAATGATCAAATAAAGTGGCATTTCATACCTCCTAGATCGCCACATGTAGGAGGTCTGTGGGAGGCAGCCGTGAAGGCAACTAAATTTCATTTACGAAGACTGTTAGCCAATTCTTCGGTAACATATGAAGAAATGTATACTATCTTGGTTCAGATAGAAGCGTGTCTAAACTCGCGTCCTTTGACTCCCTTATCCAATGATCCCAATGATTATTTACCTCTCACTCCATCCCATTTTTTTATTGGGGATTCCTTAATGGCTGCTCCTCAGTCAGACTTGAAAGAAATTCCAATCAACCGTCTATCAAGATACAACTGAATGCAACAACTGGTTCAATTGTTTTGGGCTCGATGGTCTCATGAATACCTTCTTCAGTTGCAACCTCGTCCAAAATGGATCAGCAACACCACTCACGAGCTTCATATTGGCTCTTGAGTCATCCTGATGGAAGATCGCACCCCTCCACTGAAGTGGCCCATGGCTCGTGTAGCTGAGCTTCATCCCGGAGCCGATGGTAGAGTGTGGGTCGTGAGTGTAAAGGTGCCTAACGGTAGTGTTTTCAAGCGCTCAGTGAGAAAAATTTGCGTGCTTCCCCTCGAAAATGACTTTAAACCTCAATCCGAATGACTTCCCAGTTATGACATATGGACGCTCAGGCGATATTTTCCGATTGAAGACTACCCAGATATAGTTTTAGATTTTCAGCCATATCATTACTTTAAACTATTAGTCTTTGTATTCTTTTGAAATGTGGACATTTCAAGGTGGGCGGTGTATGTTAGGATTCATATGTTAGGATTAGTTGTTTCCCTGTAAACAATAGGTTGAAGCATTGTTGTCGGGTGTCTGTTAGTTTTGTAAAAAAGTACAAGTCACGTCGCTCACAAAAGGCGAACTAATAAAACGTTTAAAAACAAAAAGAAAATATATCTCGTTATTTTGTGACCGGAACCAAAAGCATCTATGGATCTTCTCAACACGTAACAGTACAGGTGCCGTGCTTGAGGAACCAGACGGCACATCGTGGAGGCGACACTTGGTGACGACATTCGGTGGAGATGGCTTACATCAGTTGGCGAAGGTGCCAGCTTGCGCCCCAGCAGCCCGGACGGCGGCAGAGCGTGGTCCAGGTGCGTCAGCGATGACGTAGAGGCCCTGAAAAGAGGAAGAAGTCAAAGTTAAAGCAGGGAATGGAGCAAGTGACCCGCCGGAGGCAAGTAGAGCGGATCAGTAAGATCAGCCAGGACAGGTGCCACCCGGCATAAGCATCGGTGCTCCAGGCATCGAGGCCACAGAGGCCCCGCTAGGCCACTCCAGGCGTAGTAGGTCGCTGGTGCTCCACTTGGGTTTAGCCACCCCAGGCGTCGAGCAGACCAGTGCTCCGCTTGGCACGCCAGGCCAGGACGTTACTAAGTGCTCTGTTTGGCGATTCCGGGTGTCGAGCGTACCGCAAGCTCCACCTGGACAACAGCGGCGGTAGCAGTAGTAGCAGCAGAGGCAGCGGCGGCAGCAGCAGCGTCAGACGGCAGCAGTGGGCGACAAGAAGGCACCTCTACGGGTGCGGAACATCCCGGAAGTGGCCAAGACACCCAGGAGGCAGTTTTGACAGCCAGAGGCGGCTCGGAAATCCGATGGCTGGCCATAGAGAGACAAAGTCAAAGTCTTTACTCCGATGAGAAAAGTGGGGAAGAGCGAAAAACTCCTACTTAGATGGTTTGGACCATATATAATAATAACAAAAAATAGGGGAGGTGGACTATAAGATACGGACGATGAACGGGAAAAAGGTAGACACAGTGCATGTAAGCAGAATTCTACCATACAATGACCCGTGGACGGCGTCAGTACCAATGGAGACACCAGAGACTGAAGAAGATTTGGAAATAATAGAAGAAGTTAAAGAGTCAAAAGATGTATTAGAAGAAAAATTAAAGGCAGTAGAAACAGAAGAAGTGCCGAAAGAAAAAGAAACGGCCGAAACAGAAAGTAGCAAAGAAGAAAAGGAAGTAAGCAGTGCATTGCCGAGATTAATAGGGGCAAAAGTTAAGAAAGGGCCAAAAGGAAAAAAGAGCAGTAACGCAGATCAGGTTCTTAAAAAAGGAACTAAGAGGATAAAAGCGAGGACAAACAAGAAGAAACGAAAATATAAAGACAAATAGATGCAGCATCATTATTAGTAAACAAGAAGCAAGATAGAAAAGAAAAAACCGGTAACATTTTGCAATATTAGCATAGGGTACCCATTAATTAAGAACTTAATTTAAGAAAAATACATACATAAGGAATACAAAGATAAGATATAACATTGAGGGGAAAAAGAGAGGTGGAATCTGGGTATAGGTGGTCTCAAGGAAGAAAACGAACATTTTATTTTATTTTTCAAAACGGAATTAGAAAAAGTTATTAGTTACCTAATATTGTGTTTCCAGAGTCGCCATAGCATGCGTTGGGACTGCACAAACACAGCATGTTGAGGTCTCTGCGGGAGCAGCATGGAGGCTCCTACCAGATACAATATGTTACGAAGCAACAATTCCATTAACCTATTCAGCAAAGTGGTCAGCAGACTATTCAACTCCAAGGGTACGTCAGGCATGTAAGGAAGAAACCAATCTAGAATGCAAAAGAAAAAGATTAATAGAGCAAACTACAAATGCGATGAATGATGAAATAGACCTTCTTTCAATGGGATCTAGAATACTTACAAAATTTGACACACCCAAAACCAGAGACAGTAATCCAGTACGACGCCAGCACAACATCGGTAAACCATCCAAATCAGCATTTAGGAGCCATAAGAGTAACAATTCCATGCAGTTGCGCCCTAAAAACAGAAAAAGAGATATTAATATATAAAAGATTTCCATGCACTAACAGTAAAATCAGAACTGCCAATACCGTACACGTAATACCCGCAGCATGGACAAATTTAAAAACATTTATTCTAAACCCAGCATTAGATAGCAACCCACCCAAATTAAAAAAATTATCTGAAGGCCTGAACACAAACTGGACTCTTTCAGTCCCGCATTTGAATTTAACGTCAACAAGAGACACATTAAATGAGATAACACACCAAATTAAAGAAGATAAAAGCTTATTCGACAACTTACCCATATCACTAAGTTGGACGAACCATAATCAATCAATAATAGTAATTTGGAACACGTTATTGTCCATAGCAGTTTGGCACATCATATTTCATCGTCGAGCACCAGCAGTACCAGTTTTTACACAAGTAGCGCAAGCCTACAACCAACAAACAGAAACAATTCATGACATTATTTTTGGACTCACCTGTACATGTTTCACAAGTTTTATTTTGTATGCACTATGGAGATTATTACTGAAGTACTACCAGATGAAGAAATCAGCACCACACAGAGAAGTACAACCACACCAGAGAGAACAGACCATCCCCGAAGAGCAAGAATTTCAAATCAGACTTTCTAGGCAAGACATAAGTCGGATCGACGCAGCTGGACGACTGCTATGTAGCGTCATTGAAGGCGACGTGAATCGCGGAAATGCAACCCCAGCGGATTCCACCAGGCAACGACCGCATGTTGCAAAGACAGAAGAATATGTAGGGTAAAATGTTTATGTATCATAACTTATATTTAACAATCATAGGATAGGATTTTGTTTTTAAGACGGTACCGGGGTAGATAAGTTTGTTTTTAAAGAAAAGTATACCAGAAGGAAGCAAACCCAAACATTATTTTTTCATTTTTCAAGACCAGATTAGGTAAAATAAATATAAAAACTTAATAGAGACAAGTCCGAGTAACTGAGATGCGCATTAGGTTACACAGAATTGTTTCTTGCAGGCCAATTCACAGCATAAAACTTGTTCTAATAATACCTTCCTAAAGGGAAGTAATGGGCGAATGAATCAGAAACTAGGGTATTAAACATTACTTTACAAATAAATAGCCAAGCACACGGCATAAGTTAAATTAGTCAAAATGGGCTGTGATAGAACAGACCCAGGTGACTTGCTTATTTTTATTGTTAGAAGTAATCTCAATATAAAGAAACAAACTATGGATCAAATAGGACCAAATACAGATATTATTGTTCAAACTATATTAATAAGGTTAGGATAAAAACAGAACCAGACCTAGATATATTTTTTAGAAATAAAAATTGGGATTATTTTTAAATAGTTCGACACAGGGAAAATAACATATATAAAATAATTATCTAACAGGCAGCAGAGGTCGCAACCGATAATTTTTAGTAACTTTCGTGTTTAAGCTTACACTTATTTTTTTGTTTGTTGTTTAATTGTAGAATACACTGACCTGCAAAAAAGAACATCAGCCACTAAGAGACTCACTCCACGCTAAAGTGACCAATTAATCCACGGCCCCTGATCAAAATTATGGTTATGGTTATGGTATATGGTCGAACAGTATAACAAGGAAACGAGACCAGGAAGTGAAAAAAGTGACTGTAGCAGATATGGCTGATGAACTCCTATAAGTGAAGGCAGTGAAAAAAGTGATGTTAGTAATAACGTAAGGAACGACACATATTTGTAACCAATTAATTTTATTTTTGTAAAAAGGACACACATCTTTGCCTTGGGGACCAAGGCTCATTAGGGGGGGGGGGCATATGTCACAAAAGTGACACAGAGAACCATCTATGTTCTAATAGTTAAACTAATTATGTTTTACACCTGGAGGCAGGTGACCCTAATTACTACAATGTTTAGAAAACATCCTCATCAACGTATACAAGGGAAAGTCAATAATGTAAATACGAGGAACAATTAATAAGTAATAACAATAATGAATCAAAGTCCACCGCCGATTCAGCAGAATCGACGGGTATAAATTCGGCGCCAGCCAAGAGCTGGACATCAGTGGCATCGGCTTCTTAGTCACTACTAGATCCTCGACTACTCCCCTGTAGAGACCAAGGCATCGACGTGTTCGCCACCGGGGTCGAAACAGGTGGAGTTCCCTCTAGTTAGCTGCGAGGGCATCGGCGTGTTCGCCACCCTTGGAGCGCTGGAGTAGTTGAGGGTCGAACGGTGTTCCAAGTTTTTATAATTACCTCGTGTCGTTAGTAACGTGTGTGTTCTCCTGGAATTACCTACGTCCAGCATCCACTACCAGTCATCCCCCTCAAAGATCTCCGGCAAGTTGCGAGGGACAACAGGGTTCTCTCACGGCATACACAGGGCATTCCCAGCCCAGTATGACACTATTTTCTTTCTGATCTGTTCACGCTTACAACATCATCTCTGAGGACGCTACGACGACAGCCTTCTGACGACCAACAACATAACAGGAGTTGCGTTGGCATAGGTGTGGATTCCTGGTCAGCTTTACTTAGGCAAGAAATCCTGAGATATTTGCTAGCCACAACAGCGCCTACACGAGCAGACAAGGACCGGAGGAAGCCCTAGCCTCGCCCCGCACTACAACAGGCCTCGTTCCGAGCATAAGCAACTGAAGACGCAGTTCTAACTTCTAATTCAGAGTAAATTATAATCATAGCTGAACAGTCAGAGTTTGTTTGCAAGGACAGTTTGAACCTTTTCTTATTGCATTTAAATAATTCAAATTTGTAACATTTAACTCTATAATTTAATTGTCAGTTTAAATAGTTATTTAATTTAATTCTGTTTATAATCAAATTTGTAACAACCAAAAATTCCAAATAATTAAATAATTGTGATAAATTATACAGTGTCCTCCAAAAAGTTCGCAGCATAGGGAAAAAATTTTTAATTAATGACTTTTTTGAAATTTAAGTTTTGGGGTTACCTTCTGCTTTAAAAAAGATGAAAAACGACCCACTCAAACGTGGTCACGTGACTTTCGTTATCTGTCAAAAATTACATTTAAAAAAATATATAGCTGAAAATGGGTTTATTTGTTAAAATATCAAAAAGTTTTACTTGAAAAAGTTGTTTCTTTTTCAATTTCACGTACGAGTACCAAATTTGAACTACTAAGAGATTTAGTTTTTTGACATTTTTTAATATTTATGAAATTTCTGAAAATTTTTAAAATTTGTAACTTCTTAAAAACTATTTTGTATCACTAGCTTTATTATTCTATTAACTTTTTATTACTAATTACCGATAAGAATGTGTCTTTTTCAAAAGAAAATGATATTAACGCCTTAAAATTCTGTTATGTTTGCTGCAAAGTTGATGTACCGTCTAGCATTTAGGATATAAATTTAGTTACATTAGGTTTTCCAATTCTAAATTGATGCCAAAATAATAATAAATTAAAATATCATCAAACTATTTCACGTATCTAACTAGAATTCAGGACTTTTACGGAACAAATAATTATCACCTTTAAGTTTAATTTCACATTAATCGATATTGATGAGTAGGCCATGGAGAGAATAGAAGCAATTGTTTTTATTTGACAGTTTGATAACTCTCAAATAAAAACAACTGTCAAATAAAAACAATTGCTTCTATTCTCTCCATGGCCTACTCATCAATATCGATTAATGTGAAATTAAACTTAAAGGTAATAATTATTTGTTCCGTAAAAGTCCTGAATTTTAGTTAGATACGTGAAATAGTTTGATGATATTTTAATTTATTATTATTTTGGCATCAATTTAGAATTGGAAAACCTAATGTAACTAAATTTATATCCTAAATGCCAGACGGTACATCAACTTTGCAGCAAACATAACAGAATTTTAAGGCGTTAATATCATTTTCTTTTGAAAAAGACACATTCTTATCGGTAGTTAGTAATAAAAAGTTAATAGAATGATAAAGCTAGTGATACAAAATAGTTTTTATGAAGTTACAAGTTTTAAAAATTTTCAGAAATTTCATAAATATTAAAAAATGTCAAAAAACTAAATCTTGTAGTAGGCGTTCTAATTTGGTACACGTACGTGAAATTGAAAAAGAAACAACTTTTTCAAGTAAAACTTTTTGATATTTTAACAAATAAACCCATTTTCAGCGATATATTTTTTTAAATGTCATTTTTGACAGATAACGAAAGTCACATGACCACGTTTGAATGGGTCGTTTTTCTTCTTTTTTTTTAAGCAAAAGGTAACCTCAAAACTTAAATTTGAAAAAAGTCATTAATTAAAAATTTTCCCCCTATGCTGCGAACTTTTTGGAGGACACTGTATATATTTTACTGAGGTAACAAGGTTTTATTGAACAGACCCAACTTAGCAGACCTCAGGTGTGTTATAACCTTCTAGAACTTTATAGAAGGTTTTACAAGTTTTACTTATGTATAAAAACTTGAAATGCCACGATTACCAAAAAAAACAAAGAACAGTCAAGTGTAAATTCTGCCAATTCTTACCATGGATAGTTAGACTAGAAAGACACTGTCGAAAATAAAGGCGGAATACACATGAAATTAGCACCATTGCGCTAATCGATTACGAATATTGAATGCAGCAAATATTAAGATTTACATCCGACAGTGTTTAACAACAATTTATGAGTGCAAATCAAACACTTTTGCACCAGGCACATACCTATTCAATTCAATATTTTGTTTTGAAATAACACGCTCTGCATCGAGTAGACAATGTATTATAGCTTGTATATGGAGTTGCAGGTAGTAGGGCAATATTCTTAAAGCGCATGGTAATGTACAGAGTGTATTTTATGAATTGTGAACGAAATAGTGAATTTAAACGTCATAACGGAAATTAGACATAATTTTCATTACAGTGTTCAGCAATTTGTGGACTTTGATCGACTTATTGGATTCTACCATATTAAAATTGTGAAAAAATGGACATGTGCTATAAGGCCAATAAAATGAATTTTATTTGAAACTTTTCTGGAAAGTTCTAAGCGTTAACTTAAAAAGTTTCAAAATAGAAGACTGGAGATCTTTACAAAACGTGTCCTACAAGTTTCATAGGTTGCATAATGAACGTTCCAAATAAAGACGTACCGAAACGTTTCTGCGAAGTGTCAAAAGGTTGCATAATTAACATTACAAATATTACAAAGTCAAGACATCCTGAAACGTTTCTAGGAGATTTCATGTTTGGTGGGTTATGATTTCAGTGTGTAGCTAACATGTGACTCATGAAACATAATTTAGGATAATTTGAATTCTTCTTGTTTCACTAGGCATAAACCATTATGTACCTCACTATTATAATAATAATAATAATAATAATTCTCACCCTCACAATACTCCAAACTAGGAGTACCCCCATTTCTGCAGCAAGAAAATATGATATTAGTTTTTAGAAAGACTAATAAATTTATTTGAATATCACTGTCATATATTTTTCATGTCTAATTAGATGCCCAGCAGTTATCACCCAAGCTCGTAACAATGGAAATACAGCAACTAGTCCTTCGGAGGTTAAGCAATTCAGTAGCAATGCAAATAGTACAATCAGTGGGTTGCTTACAAGAAAGTTTCACGGGCACCCTCCAACGATGCCTACAGAGTTTGGAGAAAAATTGCCGTGAATTGGAAGGAAGTCTTACCGCATCTGATGCGGTCAAACATATAATTAGTGCTGCATACAACATAAATTTGAAATCATCGACATCATTTGCGATTGTGCACACTGTGATGGACAGATTGAGGATACTGCTTTCAACTTTTGCATTGCCCTGGTCCTCATCAAATCAAGTACAGTGCAACTTTCAGTGGCAGCTGCAGGTTGTTACTAATATGATTGACTCACTAAGTGCTTGCAAATTAGCTAAAACCCTATTAGTACAAGTAAGTAACTTTACATTTTTAAGGTACTTGTAGAAAAACGTAGAAATTTTAAAACTGTAAAACAAGTAACATTTTAATACTCTATAATAACGAAAATATGTCATGATCATAAGTATTTGAAATGGATCACATTATATACGGAATAAATCTGTTTTATATTAACTTAATTGTGATACTAAAATGATGCTTGTTTTTATTTTTTAGTGCCCAGCCATAATCAAATTTTAGCTTTTCAAGTTCTTATTTTCATATTTGAATTTCTTAAGTGTCCAGGACAACACTATTTTGGTTTTCCTGTTTATTGTTTTAATGTTGGGTAAGATATCAAGTCAATCCATACTACACACGATGCAGGTCATGCAATTTTTCGTCTAGTAGTTGTACATACTGTCTACACATAAATGTGACAACATAAACCTAATAAAACCGCTAATTTACCAAAGATAAATTGTTATAAAATCTATATATACAGTTTTTCTAAATTACTTCAAAATATTTCTTTCAAATTCAAATTCTTTATTGATTCCGAGCACAAAACAGATAGGAACAGGTCAGATAATGCCTTATGTACATTTGTATACTCTTAAGTATAGCATTAAAATAAGAAGGCTAAAAAATATAAAAAAAGACAGAACACGAT
The DNA here is from genome assembly GCA_963920635.1 of Pseudeuparius sepicola. NCBI lineage: Eukaryota > Metazoa > Arthropoda > Insecta > Coleoptera > Anthribidae > Pseudeuparius > Pseudeuparius sepicola. The sequence goes on from OY987305.1 coordinate 31,218,115, forward strand.
AAAAAGATAAATAGTATCAACCATCAACATATGTTATGCCGATCTAGCCACAGTAATACATATAAGCAAAACTATTTACACAAAAAGGACTCCTATTAATTTAAATATATGTTTTTTTGGGAGTCTACTAATTCGCCTATATTTATGTACATTAATATGTGTAAAAGTAAGTATTTTTAAAATATATATCGAGGAGACAGTTAGGATTCTTTTAACCCCAAAAATTTCACGACAGGAATGCTTGTGACCCAAATTAAACATAAGTCTAATCAGACACTTCTGAAGAATGAAAATTCTACCGATATCACCCGCTTGACCCCACAATATGATGTTATATGCAATAGCTCAGTAAGCGTAGGCGTAGTAAACACTAATTAAAGTGTTTAAATTTACATTGTCTTTTAAAGGTTTTATTACAAAAAAAGATTTATTGTGTTTTCTGCAGACTGTGTCTATATGCGACTGCCAGGTTAAACAAGAATCAATCGTGATACCGAGGAAGTTAACAGTTGTAGTCAATTTTAAGGTTGCCTTGTCGAATGTAAAGTCAATATTGTTCTGAATGGGTCTCTTTCCAGGATTTAGGATCTCTATACATGTGGTTTTAGAGTAATTTATAATCAGTTTATTTGCAGCACACCAAGTTGAAAATTCTTTTAGGACATTGTGTGCCTTAGTTTTAAGATTACTATCGTCAGAGTCTGATATACTCGTAATAATAGATGTGTCGTCGGCATAGAGAAACACTTGGCCAGATGTTATGTGTTGTCACGGGTAAATTTGTTTGAGTTTTTAATGTATTTAATTCCATTTAATTTAATTCAAGAAGTGTTCAAGAAACTATCAGTTGTGATTAGGTTACGGATTGTACCCAAATAGAAAATTGCAGTTTTCGGATCTTACCGGTTGTTGCCTTAACTCCTGGTTTCCTGGTATAACGTTCTTTTTTACTTCGGAATTCGACTTTTTTCAAAATTACTTTTTCTTTGCAGTCGGTCTGATTTTTGAATATTAAATATTTGACAAACGGAAATTTATACTGTTTAGTGTATTTCCTGTTCTGATTTCCCTTTCTAGATGCGGGGGCTTCCTTATAGCCTCTTTTATTAAGACAGGGAAAACCAGAATCTTGGCGGAACGGAATGCTCAGGCGCCAGTTTTTTAGAGCGGTATGCTCCGCTTTTACCCAGGATAGCTTTCGTCGGAGAAAAATAATTCCAGAGTGCAAATGTGGTGTGTTTGAGGGATAGGAGCAAAACTAAACAATATTTCAAGACATCGTATATTGACTAAACAACGTAGGTAATAAATTCTTAAATAAATAATACAAAATAAGTCCGGCGAGTCGCGATCGGGGGGGGGGGGGGGGTCCACGGGAACTCTGCCAATAAGAGAAACAACGCGACTTTAGTATTAATTTAGGGGTGCTAGGCTTGGCTTGCTTGCGGTACTTTAAATGCCCTAACGGTTAACGTAATCAACGGAAAAGCTAGAAGCAAGCTCAAAATATTCGGTTCGGATTCTAGGTTACGGTTAAGCAACGGATTTGACAGCTAGCAAAGTTCGGATAGTTAAGGGGCCGCGGTAGGCCGTAGGTTGGGACAAAGTTCACACTTTTCCCCCTGGTAGAGAATACTCGAAGAGCGAAATTGCTAGCACGTTCCTCGGTTGTCTAACCTGAACTAAATGATTAATAAATGCGTGAATATGTAAAGGGGCCACGGTAGGCAGAAGATTGGGACAAAGTTCACACTTTTCCCCCTGGTAGAGAATGCTCGAAGAGCGCAAATTACTAACCTGGAATTTAGCGGGATCAAAAGACGGAGAAAAGACAGCCTCCGTGGCTTCCGCAGGCTGTCTTATAACCGGCAACCACGTGACCAAGCGGCGTGCGGCGGCAGCCCATTGGTCGGCGTCGCCGACGTGAATTCGCAAGCGATCCCCTCCACATCGGTTTCGCTGCGGCGGCTGACGGCCGGGCAAAGCGGCTAAGGGATGAACCACCCCTGGCGCGTCCTCAGCGGCGGCTTCCTTGGATCGGCGATGTCCTAAATACCCGGTTTCCCAAAAAGAACGGCGATTCTAGCTGCAATTTGAATTAGTAACCCGGTTCTACCCTTATCCGGTATCCCTCAACCCTTATGGTAACATAAGAATTTATTTTTAAGCGGCGGAAAGCCGGAAAGTAATCAAAACCAGGATTTAATTAAATGCAATTAAAATCGATTGAATGTCGGCCTACTATGTAGAAAAAGTCATCGGTGTGAATATATAAACTACTACGGCGGATAGCCGGCCGCTAAAAATAGCGCGGCCAGGAATTAGGCGGGTGTAAAATAAAAATTAAAACCGGAAACTAGTAACTTCGTTACACACCCCTCCTTCTTCCTCAAAAAAAAATTAAAATTTCATTTTGATTTTTTTTTTATTTCGTACCAGGCAGTAATCGTGTGTCGGGCGCTTCGGTTAGCGGGCGCAACAGAGTTTTTGTCGGCGGGCGGCCGCGGCCGCCGGATTGAAATTTATAGCTTTCAATGCGGTCGAAGAAATTTCGTGTATCGGAATTTTGACAAAAACGGTCTACGGAATATCGGAAAACCATCAGAAAACTTCTCTGTTGAGTACGGAAGTTCTAATCGGGGTGTTACGGTCGAGAATTACAAATGGTCCCTACGTAGTTATGCCTGGTTACGTAACGCAGAAGTTTTGTAGGAAACGGTCGAGTGAATATTTAAGGTCACAAGAATTTTTGGTCGGTGGCTACTCGGTGCAGTGCCGGACCTTTCTTCGTTCAGAACACGAATATTCTGTGTGACGCTTTTTTTTATGATATTTCGGCCAACTTGATTTAATATCTTGAAAGAACTAACTTTCCGCTCGGTAACGGTTTCTGGAGTCTACGTTTTTTTTTTATTTCGTTTACAGACGGACTCTTAAAATTCGAGGAGAACAATTTTGGTTGTCGGACTTATGTAGGCGTGTTATTAACGGTGTGGCGACGTATAAGAAGTTGGAAACGAACCGCGGCGGTACCAGGAAATAATTCCTAGAAAGTGACATAAATCGCGTACGATTGTCAAAGCCGGGAGGTCCGTATTTCTACTAAAGTTACCACGTGTCCTACATTTTTGGTTGATTGACACCCTAACTGACAGTTATCATTTTTTTTTTCTAATTTTTAAATCGGCGGCAGTAAGAATGAACTCCACGAATGACGGGAAAAGAGTAGACACAGAAATTAAGCTAATCGGTATAAGTCCTAACTTGTACGGAAATGGAAACTAATCGGTTCTTTTTTTTTTCAACGGTTTGGCATCTTCGGTAGGTTACTGGACAATCCTAGATTTTACAGCGATCGGTGAAATAGACTTTACACGTAATTTATCTAGATACATCGGTACATGACAACACATGGTAAGAAAACGATGAGCTCGGTAAACTATCTGGTTGACAGATCAACGGTACTATTTTTTTTAGGTACGGATTACGCGAGCGGTAAACTTGTTTTGTCGGTTTGAAATTTAATAAACGGATTTCGTGTGAATCCAGAGGTGTTGTGCCTCTCATATGTTCAACTAGCGGTGATTCGGTATCCAAACATTTTCTGAATCGGTCGGTGTTTCTATCAGATAATACTAATAATAATAATAATAATACTTTATTGATGCCAATACACGACAGTGTTTACACAAGTCAACATTCAATTTTTAAAATAATTTACAAAATCAAACACTTTAAAATCTTACACAAAGACAATAACTGTGAAATATCATAGCAGCATTCCATCAATAAAAGAGAGATTACTTGACAAAAACTCATCACACGAATAAAAGGCCTGTCCAATGAGATACTGCTTCAATTTAATCTTAAACAGTGACGTGGGGAGATCCCTAAAACTGCTAGGCAACCTGTTAAAGAAGTGCACAGCAAGGCACCCCGGTCCATTCCGACACCTCTCCACGCGACAATATTTTGGAACTAGGTCATTTCTGGTTCTAGTGTTGTACGAATGTACATCGCCATGGTTAGGGAAGTCATTCAATTTACTCTTTATGTACACAAGGTTCTGCAAAATATATTCACATGGCAGTGTTAAGATTCTCTCATTAATAAAAGCTTCCCTGCAGTCATATCTGTATTTAAGGTTAGCCAATATCCTTACAGCCTTGCGCTGCAATCCAAAAACCGTTTTCGCTGCACTGGCATGTCCCCAGACTAGAAGTGCATAGCTGATGTGCGAATGACAAAGAGCGAAATACGCCTGTCTCAGAGCGTTATGCGGTACACAGTTTGCCAGGTTTCGCAGAGGCAAAGATGTTAGTACTTAATCTGGAGCAAATAAAATCAACATGTCTATCAAACAGTAGGAAGCTATCCAGAACCACTCCCAAGAACTTCACGCCTTCTTGATTAGTTATTTGAGGTGTCATTCTTCTCAATGAAGACATCAATCTCTGTGTCTTTTCTACATTCATATACAGCCCATTAGCTGCAAACCATTGTTCAGCCATTCCCTGTGCCTCATCCAGTGCCGCCACTGAACTGCCTATATCATCCTTACTTGTCAAGATAGTGGTATCATCAGCAAAGAGTGTGTATTTCTCTGAGGTGGCTTGATTTGGAAGATCGTTAATATAGAGTAGAAATAGAATGGGTCCTAATATGGATCCCTGAGGAACGCCTATACACACTCGTTGCTGTGAGGAATACAAATTTTCGGTTTTTACCATTTGATATCGTTCATTGAGATATGAAGTTATTAATAAAATGCTATTTGCATTGAAATTATACAGCTCAAGCTTCTTTAACAGCAGATCTGGTCGGACACAGTCAAAAGCCTTAGTTAAATCGCAAAAAGTAACATTAATGTATTGATGGTTTTCAAAACCCTGCATAATACTATGTACTATATTTAAAATGGCCTGACTGGTGCTATGATTTTTTCTAAATCCGAATTGGTTAGGATTTAAAATGTTTCTCCTTTCTAGGTATTCGCACATCTGATTAGCCATGCACCGCTCTATTATTTTTGAGAGTATCGGAAGAAGGGATATTGGTCTGTAATTTGTGGGATTCTTAGAGTCACCTTTTTGTATACAACTGCTAGTTTTAATACCATCGGAAATTTGGTATATTTAAAACAAAGATTAATTAGCTTAGTAAGAGGGACAATTATGATATTTTTTATTACTTTAATTAGTTTTGTTGTTAGACCATAAACATCTTTGCTGTTCTTATTTTTTACATTATCGATGCAGTCCCTTATCTCATTGAGATATGGCATATGAAACAAACGTTTAATAAGCAGTTTCCGAACAGTTTTTATTGGTATGGCGAATTTTATTTGACCTTTGTAACTTTAAAACACAACATCTGTTGACACATCGCTTGAAATGTCAGAAAAGTTCCATACCCTACTTGAAAACATTTAACAATGACTGTGTTGAATAATAAAGTCTATAAAAACATGTTACTCTATAAAACAGTGTATCTCCTTTAATAACAGAGATAATGAAGTAAACCAAAAAAGAAAATGTTGAAGAAAGATGGGCCTAATGTCAACTGCTATATGTTTCGGTTGCTATATACTCCACAGGGTGATACGAATTTTCGGAAAAAAAAACATAACATTTTTATTACACCCGGTATAAATCGAAAATGAACTTTCTATCATAAACAGCGAAAACTATGACATTGTCAAGGAACCAACCCACAATGCAAAAAAAAATCATTCAAATTGGATCAGAAATTCAGAAAAAAATAGCATCAAATAAGTGGCACATTTATGATGTTGCGTTAATTTTGTCCAGGAGTTTAGCATTCTTGTATTCTATTCTATAAGAATTTTTAATTTTTAGTAAATTTTCTGTAGGACACAGTTTATATAGATCATTTAACCAATATAAATGTTCTCTCATGTTTTTTAAATTGGTGTTGAAGACTTTATATGTTTTGAGAGGAAAAGCTTGATTGAGTGCATCTTCAATCAGGTGCATAAAAATTTCAAACTTTTTTGATACATCTATTTCATTCTGGTCGATAAAGCCAAAGTTTATTTGTGATACACTATTGTAAAAAAAATTACCCATTTCTGTTATAGGTCGGCACGTTCTCTTTACTTCTATATCAGTGTCATTTTCAGATATATAGACCTTAAGCATTTGACCATCGTGATCCGACATCCCCGACCTAACAGTAGATGCAGTATAGTTGCCCTCGTCAAAGTTGAGGAATATATTGTCGAGACAATTTTTTATACGTGTCGGTTCCCATATTGTTTGAGTAAAACGGTCTTATATTAAAATCCCTTGCTAGTAATATCCTATTGTTAAAAACCGTAGCGATAGCTCTCTCAAGATTGTCTAGAAAGGCGTCGAAACCCCCCGATGGAGCCCTGTATACACTAATTACATAAGTGTTATATTTTAACAAGTAAACAGCACATATCTCAAAGGATCCTTCTACATTTAACTTGGCGATGCTTTCTATTAGCTCATATTCCATGCTGGGTTTTACCATGATGGCTGTACCGCCACCCCTATGTTCTCTTCTGCACGATGAGGCTACCACTGAGTATCCATCCAGCACAAGCGCCTTTATTTCTTGTTCCCTTAACCAGTGTTCTGTCAAGCAGATGACTTGTATATCTCTGCCCACTAGCATTGCATTTAATTCATCACTTTTATTTCTTATTGATCGCACGTTGTAGTGGAGGAGTGTTAAGCTGATACCATTGGCAGTGTGCAAGTACGATATTTTATGCTTTTGCGCAGTACTTGTTTCTGATGAACTTAGGACTTGTTTACTTCTAAAAAACGTTGAGTTGCCTTATCTCTCCCTGTTTTTGAGTTTTCTAAGAATTTTTGACCTCTTTGGAAATTAAAACGATCATATATAACTGTCGGTGGCCAGAAAGAGGAATCATACACTTTATCTCGTTGCTTGGGCTCAATCCCGACCAGGAAACAGCTGTTGTCCCTATCTTGATAATGCGTTTGCACTTTCTTCACCGATATATCACTTTCAGAATCACTAGCTAATTTTTTCATAATATATTTCTGTACAGTTTCCTCCATAACATTGTCTTTGACTTTTCTTAAGAAGATCCAGATATTCTTCTGTTTCAAGGCAGCACTACCCTCAAAACCAAGAGCATCACTTGTAGTGTTAGCAGCCGTGCCAACTGTTCCATAGTGGCGCTTTCTTCTACGTTTAACCTGAGTGTATTCTTCTTCTTCACTCTGGCTATCAGCATCTTCTCTCATCCCGGGTACAGTGACTGGATCCACCCTTGAGGAAATGGAAGTAGTATGGGTAGAGTCCATATGTATTATGGTATTCATCATTTTCCTTTGTTTCTCTTGCATTTCCAATACAGATTTAGATTTTGATGTATCTTGCTGCCCCTGGTTTGAGACTGGGCCACTGCGTACCTTGTTTACTTCTTTTAAGTTTGATTCCGATATAAAAAACGGTTCATTTTTATTTACATTTTTTGTTGATATTTTTTGTGGCTTATTGTGGAGCATTTTAATTTTATCTTTGAGTTGTGATATTTTGGCTTCTAGCAGAGAGATAACATATTCTTTATCACCTATTATTGTATTTTTATCTTCTATTATGACTTTCAGTAGGGTATTTTCTTGCTTCAGGTATGTAATATCTTCCCCACCAGGGGCCGCGTGTTGCTTCCTTTCTTGTGATTCAGACGTTCCTAGCATCTTAGGGTTGTCTTCGCCACAACAGGATTTCACCCTTGCACTACAACTCGCCACGATGCAGGTAACTGCGCCACGATTTTCCTTCAGGGATCTCACTTATATACAGGTGAGAGATATTATCATGAGCTTGGGAAATAAATCAAGTAGGGACTTTTATTATATGAATCCTAGGATTCTTAAACATATAGCAGATGTTATCTTGATTCCATTAACAAAGCTGTTCAATATGTGTATAAAAAACTCTGTATACCCAGCATGCCTTAAAATTGCCAGAGTTATACCTGTACACAAGAAGGGTCCCTTTGATGAGCGGTCTAACTACAGGCCAATTTCTATAATGCCAGTATTAGGAAAGGTGTTTGAAAAGGCAATCAAAAAACAAATAACTGACTATTTCGACATAAATGAGTTATTTAACAAGACACAGGTTTCCAGGACAAGCAGCATGTTGGTGTCATGTTCTGTGATCTGACTAAAGCATTTGATTGCGTGTCCTCGGGTCTGCTGATCGGGAAGCTTCAGAGATATGGTTTTGCAAGGATCTCATTTCGTCTTACCTTACAAATAGAAAACAAATGGTAAATTACCAGGAAATAAATTCTACTTTGCTCTCTTATAAAACATGGCGTACCACAGGGGTCTGTTTTAGGACCTACATTGTTTTTTATCTATGTAAATGATATCACTGAGCTTGGTACTAATCATAATATACAGTATATTCTGTTTGCTGATGATACAAATGCTGTCATCAAGTTCGAAACAGAGGCTGTCCTGCTCAGCGGACTGGGGGATGCGCGTTCAAGGACAAAGGGGTGGTTTGATTCAAATAAACTTAGTCTGAACTTGGAGAAGACTGTCCAAATGATTTATTCTCTGCGTGAACTGGAGGTGCATCAGAGCAAGAGTGTGAAGTACCTTGGGCTTCACATTGATCAGAAATTAACGTGGGACATGCACACGGGGTGCCTGGCTAAGGTACTCTCCTCTAGTGTCTATGGTCTTAGATGTGTGGCTTCCAGGTTGCCCATGAGATCACTGGTGGGAGTCTTTCACGCTCTCATCCAGAGTCGTATCTCCTATGTGCTAATTATTTGGGGTCATTGCAGTACGACAAATAGAATTTTAGGACTTCTACGCTGAACGGTTAGAATTCTGGATGTAGTTGACTATCGCGATGATTGTAGGCAATCCTACATAAAGCTAGGAATTCTTACGGTGCCTTGCCTTTATATTTTCCAGTGCTTAATGTATGTTCATAAAAACTCTCCTACTTACGATACACATGAGGGTATACATGCTTATGATACACGAAACAAATCAAATATATATGTTGGATCTCATAGAATATATAAGACTAGGAATGGAGTCTCTTATTATGGTCCTATGATTTACAATTTGTTGCCTGGTATTGTAAGGGCAACACCTTTAAATAGATTTTCTAAGATTGTTAAAAGGTATCTGTTGAGCAGAGCTTTCTACTCGGTGAATGAATGTATAAGAGCAGCCTTTGATGGCATGTCGACATACTGATTTTATATGTGTTGTAGTTATATTTAAATGGAGTGTATAAGTTTATATTTTAATGTGTAGTTAAGATGAAATAATGATATTTGTGTAAGTTCCACTCTGTGTGTTTCTTAGTCTCGTATCATAAATTGGATATTGTACTTTCATTTTGAGTTGACTTGTGTATTGTACTTTCATTGTAAATTATTGACTATTGTTGATTTGTGTAAAACCGACCGAGTCGGCAACTGGGAAACGTAGTTTTCCAAAGTTAAAGTTTATCAAAACGTTCTTAAGATCAACGATGGCCCAACAGAGACTCAGCGCTCTAGATTTTACTGATATTACAGTTTATATTTTACCTCAAAGAAATAGCAAAGGATATAGTTAGAAAGATCAAAAAATAAACAGAACCACTATCTTTTTGAGTGATGCCACATTATTTACAGAATTTCATTGCAAAATAGACGGGTTTAATAACGGTATTAAAAAAATGTAGCTTTTAATTCCTTCTATGTGACAATTTTAAACTAAAACTAAATTTCGGTAATTATAACTTTAATAAAATCGTCAATAGAGAATTCAAATCGCCCAACATGGCAATGCAGCCATCCGCCGCCGCATTCAATCTCTCTGCATTGTTTGTTTACTCCAGTGTGTCATATTCTGTGATTGTTTACGTGTGTTTCAAGTATTTTTTTTGGATATAGTGACTGATTTTGTATACAATGGGACGCAGAAATTGTGTAGTGGGTTGCGTGTTGCTAAATTGATATTTCTCAGGATATAACTTATCACAGGTAAACGTTGTACTTACAGGAGTAATGTTTGTTTACTTCGGTAGATTTCCGCTAGATGTTTTAACCCTTATTGATTTATGATAATTAAAGACGAAGTTCCACAATTTTCCCTTAAACTGAAATCTATAGTTTCATCGTTTTATTGTCTAGAACGCCAAACGTGACAAACTCTGTGCCTGTCAGGAGAAACGGCATTGCAATGTTGTCAGTGCCCGCTTGCAATAATTCGTGGAATAAAGGCAAATGTTACTTTTCTATTCAAATTTCTATAGCTTGCCTATATATTATTTAAAGTATTGCAACCTTTGAGCTTTAACTAATGCACTTTGTCACATAAATACTTTTTTATTACGAATGTGTTCCGTATATTGACTCCTATATTGCAAGATGGTGTATGTTTATGCTGCACACGCTGGAAACTATATCCTTGATATCTTTCACGTGACACTTTGGTTAAAGTATGTGTATATGGAACATATGCGATAAATATTTAGACTTCAATAATGCACAAAATATTCGAGTATGTGGCAACGCCACCCGCCCACCCAAGCCGCTGCACCCGACGACCCTTCACGCTGTCATTCCATATGCCGCTCAAACTAAACATTATTAGATATCTGTGCGATTTGTTATAGTGTTATTCTTATTTATTATTTTATTTTTCGTGTAGTTATCGTGTTGTGTAGTGTAGGTAAATTATCATGGACATCTACCAAAATTTGTGGGATAAAACTGCAAATGTTTGTATGTTGTAGAAGTAGTAAAGTATTATGAGTTATTAATAAACAGAGAACTTGGGGCTAGGGACCATCTTGAACCATCTACTGAGCCCGAATTTCATTCCTAGGCCTTTTTAAAACACTTTGACCTCATAAGTGCTTACCTAATTGCGGAAATATTATGTTTAAAAATAATCGTAGGGTTTTATGCAAGTGTCCGGGAATTGTTTTATCAAGTTTGTAAAATTTCGTCAAGTACACTATTCTTCAGAGAGACATCTCGTGGTTTTTCTAAAATCATTATCTCCATAGTTACATAGACGTATATTTTTGTGTCATAACTTATTTTTGTTTGTTCTATATGTGTATGCTAATCTTTCATTTTAACGCTATTGTAGGGGGCGCCATTGAAAATATTGCCCAGGGGCGCAAAGGCGGCTAAGGCCGGCTCTGGCAACAGCCTGTCGCTATGAATATTCCTTGCCCTACAAACATCTTCTAACCGTTCGATAAAATCCACGGGATCGGTCCTACCATTAAAAGAAACTCGCCACTTGTAAACATCTAGTGGTTCTTCGACAAGTTGCGTAAGAGACGACGGTAGTGTATAACCGACAATCGACGGAACTGTTGCGGTATTACAGGTAGAGATTGTAACGGTCGTCCTGGAGACAGCATTCGCCAAGGTATACATCGGTGACATAATAGTCGCGGCGGGCCCTAACTGTGGAAACGCAAGTTCAGATATCCCCGGCGGCGGTGTCATTCGTCCTTCACGAATAAATTTCACCAGGCGTTTTTGTTTTTCCTTGGTAGTGCTGGCGATGGCTAACGCAAACTTCTTTAATTCGGAATTTAATTCACATTCTTTTAGTCGGTATATCCATCCTACACGTATATCTGTTATTTCGTTCGGCGGTACCTCGCTATTACTTATTTCAGCAAATAAAGTAAGCAATCCGGTCAACAATAAAAAAGATGCGGTGCGTGCTATCAAAAATTGCTTGGTCATGGACTCGCAGAACAATACGAACAGAGCGCGGGGACAAGAAATGAAATCAAATAAAAATAGACCGGTCCGACTTGCCAACGATCGTCGATTTCCTACAAAGCGAGGTCTGTTCATTTCGGCTGGTCTCCGGTGTTTTTTTTTGTATTCCCAAAAAATTGTAAAGAGCGGGCTTCTTAATTTAATCCGTTTCGGAAAAAAAAACTAAATGAACTAACTAAAGCACACCATAAATTACACAGTAAAATTTTTCGGAAAGCAACTACTAAAATTCACGCTGGTCTCCCCTGGCTAAATAAGTTCGGTTTTGTTTTATTTTACTCCACCTCAAAACACCACGGTTCCTGCTCGGGTACGCCACTTTTTATAACGTTCTTTTTTTTTACTTCAGAATTAGACTTTTTTCAAAATTACTTTTTCTTTGCAGTCGGTCTGATTTTTGAATATTAAATATTTGACAAACGGAAATTTATACTGTTTAGTGTATTTCCCGTTCTGATTTCCCTTTCGAGATGCGGGGGCTTCCTTATAGCCTCTTTTATTAAGACAGGGAAAACCAGAACCTTGGCGGAATGGAATGCTCAGGCGCCAGTTTTTTAGAGCGGTGTGCTCTGCTTTTACCCAGGATAGCTTTCGTCAGAGAAAAATAATTCCAGAGTGCAAATGTGGTGTGTTTGAGGGATAGGAGCAAAATTAAACAATATTTCAAGACATCGTATATTGACTAAACAATGTAGGTAATAAATTCTTAAATAAATAATACAAAATAAGTCCGGTGAGTCGCGATCGGGGGGGGGGGGGGTCCACGGGAACTCTGGAAATAAGAGAAACAACGCGACTTTAGTATTAATTTAGGGGTGCTAAGCTTGGCTTGCTTGCGGTACTTTAAATGCCCTAACGGTTAATGTAATCAACGGAAAAGCTAGAAGCAAGCTCAAAATATTCGGTTCGGATTCTAGGTTACGGTTAAGCAACGGATTTGACGGCTAGCAAAGTTCGGATAGTTAAGGGGCTGCGGTAGGCCGTAGGTTGGGACAAAGTTCACACTTTTCCCCCTGGTAAAGAATACTCGAAGAGCGAAATTGCACGTTCCTCGGTTGTCTAACCTGAACTAAATGATTAATAAATGCGTGAATATATAAAGGGGCCGCGGTAGGCAGAAGATTGGGACAAAGTTCACACTTTTCCCCCTGGTAGAGAATGCTCGAAGAGCGCAAATTACTAATCTGGAATTTCGCGGGATCAAAAGACGGAGAAGCAGGGCCTCCGTGGCTTCCGCAGGCTGTCTTATAGCCGGCAACCACGTGACCAAGTGGCGTGCGGCGGCAGCCCATTGGTCGGCATCGCCGACGTGAATTCGCAAGCAATCCCCTCCACATTGGTCTCGCTGCGGCAGCTGACGGCCGGGCAAAGCGGCTAAGGGATGAACCATCCCTGGCGCGTCCTCAGCGGCGGCTTCCTTGGATCGGCGATGTCCTAAATACCCGGTTTCCCAAAAAGAACGGCGATTCTAGCTGCAATTTGAGTTAGTAACCCGGTTTTACCCTTATCCGGTATCCCTCAACCCTTATGGTAACATAAGAATTTATTTTTAAGCGGCGGAAAGCCGGAAAGTAATCAAAACCAGGATTTAATTAAATGCAATTAAAATCGATCGAATGTCGGCCTACTATGTAGAAAAAGTCATCGGTGTGAATATATAAATTACTACGGCGGATAGCCGTACGCTAAAAATAGCGCGGCCAGGAATTAGGCGGGTGTAAAATAAAAATTAAAACCGGAAACTAGTAACTTCGTTACACTGGGTTAAAAAATATATATAAATAAACAAAATTCTTAGTGGTCTTCAAAAGTCTTCAAAATTTTTAGTGGTACAACTGAGGATAATTTGCCGTATTTCCTGGAAGGAAAACAGAAGAGGGGTCAAATTTTTAGTGGTGCAGCTGAGGATAATTTGCCGTATTTCCTGGAAGGAAAACAGAAGAGGGGTCAAATTTTTGGTGGTGCAGCTGAGGATAATTTACAATATTTGTATGTAAATGGGAATCCTAGAAGGGATTATGTAAAATACCTCATCAAAGTTAATACCCAGTTTTTTTTGCTGTCTGATGTTTACCTTCTGGGTATTTAACTGGCGACGGAATAGTTGGAGTAATAGCTGCTTTCAATCAGTTCCATTTGAAAGTGAAAAATTTTTGATACATAGTTCTTAGGGACTTTTTCGTCACTTTAAATGGTACAATTATTTTGTAAAATTTGAAAGCGGTAGTTGAAAATGTTATTTTTCGAATTTTGTAGTTAACAGGTGTTTTGGAGTACATTTTGCCGATTTCAACGCAAACGATTGATTTTATCTTTATGAAACAAGAGTACATTATTGTTGCAAAATAAAAAGATGCACTAAACTGAGGAACCTGTGAGACCGAAAAGATAACCTCAAAAAGTTATGAGTAGAAAACCCATTGTGCTACCCCGCCCCTCCGCCTCTGGTCGATGGGAATAAATCTTTTTTACACAAAATTGTTGCACTTCAGTTACTAAAGAATTGCACCAAGTTTCATTTAAATTGCATAACTTCTGTAGAAGTTATTGCGATAAAGATGTTTTTCAAACTATACTTTCATCACCCTGTAACTTTCTTATTGTGCATTTTAGGACCACTCTTTATAGGAAACTTTTTGTTCAAAATGACATTTTCTATCTGTCATATTACGTTGGCACCATAATTTAGAAACACCCTGTATATTGATAATACATGTGTCATGGAACATTATACAGAAACATTCAAAGATGTTCTCCACAAAAAAATTGTTGATATAGTCTAGGTCTTTGGAGTTTGCTCTGAGACTACGGCGAACAAAGATAGCCGAACCACCATAAACATTCTCTCGCCTACAGAAACGGCTCACCAATGTATAATCTTTCAAGATTACAGTTTCTAAGACCTCCTTGGGCAGCCGGTGCTCAGTAAGACATAAAATGTCAGGTCTGTATTTTTCACCAAACTAGTCGATCAGGTTGACTTTATTAGCGAGGCACTGGATATTCATATGCACAATAGAAAACTTCAATGAGTTGTTGGGAGTCGATTCTTGGTAGGAGAACTTGAGGCTTGGGCTTGAAAATTTCCATCATCTGATTTTTTGCGAAACGTGAAACGCCGGTATGCACAGCCATTTGGCCACACTGATTGATCGTAGACCTTATTCACATCTGTTAGTGGAAATGCCACCTTAAACGATGAGGACGAGTTGTCACGTTTTTCAAGTTTTTCATGTGTAAAGGAAATGTCTGGGGCAGAATGGCGTAGAAAAGAGAGCAGCATATCGGAAGTGGTCCCGGGAGCCAGCCTGTACACATGCATGTAACCGTTCTTTGTCACAGATCTCACATCACCATGCACAGAGGAACCATTGCCAATAGTCGGTTTTCGAAATCTTAAGTTGTTACTGACAGAAGTTGAGTTTCCCATCACACTGGTTTGTTTACTAGTCGTCTCCGCATTCCGAGGACCGACTGAAGTGATATTTTTCGGCAGGGCCTCTTGACCTTGCGTTTTTTAAGTTTATTTAACTCAGTAGCGAGCACACCGCCGTCAGGGGCCGCCATTGTTCCAGAGAGAAGCAAATGTTTAAAAACTTTTTCGTCTCTTGTGATTTTGCGAAAAAATAATTGGTTTCTCCCAAAAAAATTAAATTCTGTTGCTGTGCATTTCAAAGCAAGTTTTCATTTACTGTTTTAAGTCTTATTTAGTAGGCTTAGGCACAATAGAAAACTTCAATGAGTTTTTGGGAGTCGATTCTTGGTAGGAGAACTTGAGGCTTGGGCTTGAAAATTTGCATCATCTGATTTTTTGCGAAACGTGAAACGCCGGTATGCACAGCCATTTGGCCACACTGATTGATCGTAGACCTTATTCACATCCGTTAGTGGAAATGCCACCTTAAACGATGAGGACGAGTTGTCACGTTTTTCAAGTTTTTCACGTGTAAAGGAAATGTCTGGGGCAGAGTGGCGTAGAAAAGATAGCAGCATATCGGAAGTGGTCCCGGGAGCCAGCCTGTACACATGCATGTAACCATTCTTTGTCACAGATCTCACATCACCATGCGCAGATGAACCATTGCCAATAGTCGGTTTTCGAAATCTTAAGTTGTTACTGACGGAAGTTGAGTTTCCCTTCACACTGGTTTGTTTACTAGTCGTCTCCGCATTCCGAGGACCGACTGAAGTGATATTTTTCGGCAGTGCCTCTTGACCTTGCGTTTTTTAAGTTTATTTAACTCGATCAACTATTTCTCCCGCGAAAATTAAGGTGTCTTTCATATAAATTTTTACTCAAAATGCTTCCCCCTCCAAGTTGCACTACTCTAAAATTGATGTTAAAAAATGGTTTTTATTTATTTGCTCCGCTCTGAAACAAAAACGAAAAGGATGAAATTTGGTGGACAACTTGTACTAATGGGCCAGCAAATTGTGACATTTTTTTCAAACTTGAAATGTTGCTGCAAAGGGTGTACAAACCAACCCCTAACCTAACTTAAAATCAGAACTTTTAAACCGGTCAAAATTTCATAAATAAAAACTTTGTTCCAGAGAGAAGCAAATGTTTAAAAACTTTTTTGTCTCTTGTGATTTTGCGAAAAAATAATTGGTTTCTCCCAAAAAAATTAAATTCTGTTGCTGTGCATTTCAAAGCAAGTTTTCATTTACTATTTTAAGTCTTATTAGTAGGCTAGTATCAAATTATTGACGATGTTGTTAATAGTCTTTGTCTGAGGTCTTTAACAAATAAAATAACAATTAACAGAACAACAATTTATTTTCATAAGTACCCACCTACCCTAATAACAAATGACACCTACATAAGTAACAAAACGGTATTGAGATTGGGTTAGCCAATTCTGAGGACCTGCAACTATCCAACGGTTTGGAAAAACTGCATCTGGTTAATAACGGGCTTTAATACTGAAATGGGCCGGAGTGCCATCATGCATGTTACACCCCACCTAAATGACCTTTCTCACCCTCTATTTCACCTTATTTACTAGTAATTTGATCTAAATTGCAACTAAGTCACACAACTACATTTTATTACCCAACGAATGTTTACCGATCGAAGATGCCAAAAATACAATAAGACTCCTTTGTCCCTTTCACTAAATCAGCTCTCCGCTTCCCTATAAAGGGCATATTGGTCATCAGTACATTAATTTTAAGGGCAGGTAGGGAAAAATGCGCTTGTTGCGAATCTGCAATAAAATTTTTTCTAAGGTGCATATTAACGTGAGAAATATTTTTTAAAAAAACGCTATTAAAACCCCTATTTTTGATGCCACAACCATTCGTCCTTGGCCTTGCCGGAACCAGCTGAGACTCAGGCCGTTTCCCCCCCAATTCTCTTGTGCAGCGTTGTCAGACGTATAGGTCTTTCACAGTATTTCAGGAATACTTAGTCTTTCAACTAATTTTTTGACAAATCTCTAATGGTTCTTTTAGAGAAGAGCATGCAAAAAAACTACCTTTCAGATGCCTCGATGATTTTCCTTGTGGGGGTCGTACTCATTTCTTGTGTTTATTATCCAAAAATCCTCTGGAAAATCACAAGAAGCACTAGGTAACTAGTCACACTGTTTACACGATGGCCGCGCACACATTGGTAGGTATTACACATCGTTGTCTTTTTTTACGGAAATACGAACAAAACACTCACCGCACATTTGAAGTGGC
Source organism: Pseudeuparius sepicola (assembly GCA_963920635.1). NCBI lineage: Eukaryota > Metazoa > Arthropoda > Insecta > Coleoptera > Anthribidae > Pseudeuparius > Pseudeuparius sepicola. Next base: position 31,235,600 of record OY987305.1, read on the forward strand.
ACGATCCCAAACAGTATTAACCTTTTGGTTTTCCCCGAGGTTATCCCCAACTGATAATTGATAATTTCATTCCAACAGGGTATGCAGCCTGACGATCACAAGTGGCTCCCCACCGCCAGAAATACGGCAGGTCCTCTAAGTACTGTTTTTATACAAAGACGGCTAACGCTTAAATTGCTTTTTTTAATGGAAATACGAATAAATCACTTGTTGTTTCACTGCAAACTTGTAGCGGTGGTTCCAACAAGTTTGGATATTATTGATAGTCCAAAAAATGGCCAAAGGGTTGCACATTTTTACCTCACATTTTACGGAGCCCCCGACGGCAGATCGTCAAACACAGCAAAACAGTAGGACAATATCGGTTTAGAATTAGAACAAAGTTCGTATTATGCCTATGCGTCCACGTTTTGGGCACAGAATTACCTACTATGTCTATGCCATTAAATCTGGGCGCTCCGAACAAAAATTCGAGGCAAAGGCGTCATTTGATCTGGCATGATTACCTGTCCGTCTAATCCCGCGCGCCTCATGTCCGCGCAATTCTTTCCCCCACCGTCCACTACTCGGTGTCGCCGTTTTTGGCGGCATGTGGCCAATCTGAGGGTTTTTTCACTTCATGAAAGCATAATGAAAATAAAAAATAAAAAGTACCTTTTAAAGAACATGCTTTTCTTTAAGCCATGTACTAAAACGAATAAAATAAGTTTAGGTTGTCGTTAAAGTAAGTAGGTACCTAATTCAATGCAAATTTGCGAAATTTTGCAGTTGAAATGAAAAAGCTTGTCGCTCCGAATTTTCATAAAAGTAGGTACCAATTAATTTCATTGGACTGTGATTGGTTGATAAGCAAGTACTTACATACTGAAGTAGGTGTGTATTTTCTTTACAATTTGCGTGGCAAGCTTTTTGATTTCAAAATTTGTCATTGAATTACCTTAACGAAAACCTAAACTTATTTTATTAATTTCAGTACTTACCTACATGTCTTAAATAAAAGCTTGTTATTAAAAAGGCTTTTTTTATTTTATTTTGTGCTTTTTAGTATTTTTTGATTCCCATGTGACGAGGTGGTAAATGAATTTAGTCCGCCATCCCGGGGCCTCCGATATCTTGGGCATGCGCCATATCGGATTTAGTGTGCTGTTTTTTACCTTATCGTTTTCTACTAGTCAAATCCTTTCATTTCATACCCATGTCAAAAAGGTTATGAAGAAATAGGAAATCGGCCATCTTGGGGCGGTCGCCATATTGAATTTAGTATGACATCACTCACTTTTCGTTTTTTCCCTGTCTTTTTTTGATATTAAGGTTGTTAAAAAAAGAAAAAAGGTAATCCGCCACTTGGAGTGGCGGCTATTTTGAACAAATGACAATATTGGGCTTGTTCCAGACCAGAACAAACTGGTTCAGAACTGTTGTTGTAACAAAGCTATTGAGTATACTAGATTTTATTGTTACCAACATTCAAAGTGTGTGAAAAATTTCAGCTCGATCGGTTGGGTGGAAGAGGTTTAAAATTCACTTGCAAGTATACAAAAAAAATCTCATTAAAGCCAAGTTTATTTTTATATATTGATATTTTAGTTTGTATAAAATTATGTATAAAATTTGTTTTTGATTTTTTTAAATTTATAAGTGCCTCAAATCAAACGACTGGTTTCATTTATTTTTTAGTTTTAATCTAAAGATAACTAGAAAATGGAAAATCATATTCTAGATGTGCTTACTATTGTTGTAACTGCCATGTCAAATTGGCGACTTTTGACACCAGTATGTACGGCTTTTCGTTTTGCCAGTCTGGCACTGGCAACATTGCTCTATCGCAAACGCAGGCGGTGTCCAGTGTCTAGTCTAATAACTAAAACTAAACAGTTTTTACATTGCCGATATTCGGGAAACGCGTATTTCTTGTCGTGGCGCATCCGGCCGGAATTCTTACCTGCAACTTTGGCTTCCGTATTTTGAAATGTGATATATTCATTTTGGGACTAAAAGTGCTATTCCTAATGGGGAAAAGTGCATTATTTTGAAGGCAGCCACCGTTTTCACCAGTGTTATTACTAAAGGGCGGAATATGTGCAAATTGCATATATATGCATTTTTTGCATATTTTATTCAATTTCGGAAGACATTGCATATTTCTGGAGAAACTATATTTTTGTGCATATTTGCATGTTTTTCCTATACTTATTTATAGATTAAGATATAACCAAGATTATGAGAGCCCAGAGACAACTCGCAGTGTGTAGGGCAAAGTCAAGAAATCTTGAAAAATGCGGATGCAGCTAACCAACTTGTTTTTATTAAAGTTAATTTTAGTTTTATACCAGATATAATTCTTTCATTAGAAAGTAGAAATTTAGGTTTAAGCGAATAGGTTGATTTTGTTCAAACATTTTCCGCTAAATGTAGAAAGGTTCCCGGTGATGTAGGTATTAAAGTTAGAAAAAAATTAGAAGCTCTACTGTTGAAGAATGAAGGGTTCAAATCTTTAATGTCAGTAAAGAGTATTTTTTATGGTCAATCATCCAACGAAGTTGCACCTTGGCCATATACCTTACTACCCAAATTAAAATATTGTCCTATTACATCGGCAGATGTTGAGAGAAGTATTTAATCATAAATTCCTACTAGGTATACAATTTCAAATTAAAATGTTTTTATAATTCTGCTTTAATGCAGGTATTTAAGGTATTTTACGAGGTAGGTATTTTATGTATTTGTTTTCCTTTCATTTTTCTTAAAAAACCCTTTCTTTAAAATCAGTTTTGGTGTTTTTTTAAGGTGTTTGTACATATAATATAAATGCATATTATTGCATATTTGGCCAAATAAATGCATATTATTGCATATTTTAAATAAAAATGATGCATATATATGCGCATATTTCGATTGAAATTAAATGCATATATTCCGCCCTTTAGTTATTACTAATAAACGTCCTTTATTTTCGTTTGAACAAATCGCACGATTGTAAAAATGTTTTTTCTAATAATTTATTGAAGCCTAATTATTTAAATAATAAAATACTCAGATAAGATTGTACGTTTGATTCTAAGGTGTTGCACATTGTATTTTTCTGTTTCGGCTTGTTTTAAATTATTATTTACTAATAAAATCTATTGGGACATAGCTGCCCAAATAAAACAATACTTTACAAGTTTGTCCTTATTTTCTTGGTTGTAAAGCCTGGTTCATGCAGCAACTTTATATTTTTATTCATGTTTTTGCTTTATGTTTTACTTTAAAGAAATAAAACACACGTTCAGACAGCTTTTGCTTTTTAAAAATTATTTGCACATGAATTTTTTTGCTGCTAAATAGAGTTTTTCACGTGGTGGAGTTCACCTTGGTGATTGTAGTTAACAATACCTATAGCTTTTATTTGGCAATTTTGTATTTCTTAACCTCGAATTGGCAATTTGACAAAATGAAGCGTGCGCGGTGCTAACTGCTTTCAGAATAATAAAGAATATAAAGCAATTTGACAAAATGAAGCGTGCGCGGTGCTAACTGCTTTCAGAATAATAAAGAATATAAAGCAAAAGTGTTTTAAAGGATAATGAAAAAGCATAAATATAAAGATAAAGTTGCTGCATGAACCAGGCTTAAGTCTAGGTAAAAGTTCTTTTTACTAGAACTCTTTAAATTTTCGCTGCCTAGGTACTTAAAATATCGGCAAAGTGATGATAAGTAATGTGTTAGTTAAATTATTCCTGTGCGCGCATGAAGAAAGCAATAATCATCAGTTCGTAAGACAACATCGCGCATTTCCAACGCTGTTCCCCTCCATCACTTAAGGAGAGGTAAGACCTCGAGATTCCAGCGGTATTCATTAAGCACGGACAAAGATTGATTTGCCTCATTTTCTAAACACGAGTAAAAAATTTTTTTTTTTTTGGGTTTTTTGATTAAAATTAATGTATTGATGACCAATACACGCTGTATATCAACTGTCTAATTATTGTACAAGAATGGAAATGGTGTGATATTTTACTGCATGTTTTATATCAACTAATCTAAAATGGTCACCTGTAAGGCTTGTAATCTAAAAGTACCTTACAACTATTAAAAAACATTTTTGTCTTCTATCATATAACTTCTCCTTAGATGCACTGTTTGAGATCCATATAAAACCTTAATATCGCATATTTCTCTTATAAATATAAAACTCTTTATAAAATGTGCTATTAGAACAGATATAAATATGTCTTAACTAGCTAATTTAGAACAATTTTATTAGCTAAGATATAAGGTATAAATTGCTAATAAAAAATTTGCTCCCAAAGCCAAAACAATTTTATAAAACATATCACAAAAACACTTATAAAACAGTTTTACTGGTGTGTCTATAGAGCATTTTAAAATCTTCTGAAGTTTGTAACTCTTTTGTTTCAATAACAAAACTAATTATTTGGTGTCAATACAGTAGGTAACAAAGAATACAGCAGTAATAATAATAATAATAATAATAATAATAATAATAATAAAGGTATTTTATTGAAGAGAAAATATATATAAACTTACATAATTAACATAAAGGCGAGGTTCAGTGCAATCCTGTACAATACAGAAATTGACTGTTCTTACACCTAACCAAAATCAAAATCGAGTCGAACAATGAGGCATACACCTATCATTACTTTTACCAAGAAGAACAAGTCATATATTTGTAGGTAACTACATAAATACATACAAAAAAAGATGTAGTGAATTTGTAAAATAAAAGAGGAAAAAAATTGGTGCAAACAGAAAGTTGTGGCTGGTAGGTATTTACAGCAGTGTACAGAATTGGCTAGTTAAGTGAATTATAGAGACTGGCTATCGATCAAAATCTGAAAATACTGTTTTTAAATGATTGTTTATTGTTAGCAGTTGGTAATGAGTTGAATATATGTGCTATTTGATAAGAAAATGACCGTTGATACATTACAGAGGAATGTTTAGGGATTGTGAGGGTAATGCTCCTAAATCTAACATGTATATTATGGACATCTGAGAGATATGGCGGATTATGTGTTTTAATTATGTTGAAGAACACTGAGGCGGCATGCAGTCTTCTACGGTTCGGCACATTCAACAATTTTGATATAGCCAGGGTGTGTGAAATTGGATCAAACTTGCGTATACTGTGAATGAGATGGAGGCAGCAGTTTTGCAGCTTCTGAATTCTATCAGCGTCAGATTTTGCCAGGCAAGGCCCATAAATAACATCACAAAAGTTTAAGTGCCTTAACACTAGTGATTCGCACAGTAAAGTTTTGTTTTTTTTGTTTAAACAGTGGCTGTTTCGGAAAATTAGTTTAAGTTTGATGTATGCCTTAGAAAGGCATTTAGTAACGTGATCAGTGAATCTTAAGTTACTGTCCATTGTTAAACCAAGTTTTTAGCAGTGCTTTTAAATTCTATTGTGTCGTCACCGACGCGAATAGAGTGTCTGTGCAAAGATAAAAATTGCTCCCTTTCCGATTTGTTACCAAAGACTAATGCAACTGATTTAGTTGCATTTAGTTGCAAGCAATGTTTACTAGCAGAGTTATATAAGTTAGAAAGGTCAAAGTTCAAGGCCTGAATAGCTTGATAGGCTTCGTCAGGATAAAATGAGAAATATATTTGGGTGACATGTGCATAGAAGTGTTGTGTGCTAAATAAAAATATTGATGGGAAATTAGAAATATATATTGAAAATATTATTGGTGATATAACAGACCCTTGTGGTGCGCCTGTGCTTAATTCTAGAGATTGCGAATGTTTACCGTTGTAGACAACATTTTGGGACCTGGAGGATAAAAAGCTTTTAATTAATTTTTTTGCATGGTCCGACATACCAATATAATCTAAAACAGAGATAAGCGTGGTGTGGTTAAGGGTGTCAAATGCTTTGGTATAATCAAGTAAGAGCATTACTACCAGTTTTCTTCTGTCCAATGCCGAAAATACGTCATCGGTTATGTGCAGCAACGCAGTGGTACAGCTATGACCCCCTCTAAATCCTGACTGTGTGTTTGGAATGATGTTATCTTTATTTAAATATGATTGGATTTGAATCTCCATAGCTTTTTCTAGTATTTTTGAAAATGTAGGGAGTATACTTATGGGTCTTAGGTTGTTATAGGATGTAGAGTTTGAGACCTTTGGCAGTAATATAACTTTAGCTTGTTTCCAACAATCTGAAAATATGGAATTTTTCAAACAGAAGTTTATTATATGTGTAATATAAGGGAGCAAAAATGGAATACATAAGTTAATTGTAAGAATATTAATTTCATCACTCCCCGTTGCTGATGATTTAATTTTCAGAATGTCCAGTTCAGTAATTTCTGTGAAATTGAAAGTTCTTCACATTTCTTATTTGTGCTATAGAAATCCACCAACTCCAGATTTGTTGGAAATTTCTTGCCAGTATATACAAAATATTCATTAATTTTATCTACATTTACCAGAGAGTCGGGTAGGTTTAAATTTTTGTTTTTTTTTTATGTTTAGCAGTTTCAAAGACGACCAGATGCTTTGTTGCGTTCTATTACATTCGTTGTCAAAGTAGGCTTTGTGTTCACGTCGTATTGCAGATATAATAATGTTTCTCAAACTCTTGTACAGAGTCAGATCACTGGGATCTTTGTACTTTTTATATCTTTTACGAGTATTGTCCCTATCGTGCATCATTGCTTGGATGGATGGTACTAGCCACGGAGCATAATGCTTTGTGATACGAATAAAATAATTTACTCTTATAAATCTAATACCACGCTGACGCTATATATCAACTGTCTAATTACTATACGAGAATGGAAATGGTGTGATATTTTACTGCATGTTTTATATCAACTAATCTAAGAGAATCACACGTAAGTTTTATTAGCTGTTTATTATTAACGTTATTAAGATAGGTATAAACTGCTAATGAATCAATTTTTTCCCAAAGCAAAAACAGTTTTATAGAACATTCACAAGAACATTTATAAAAAAAATTCACGTCAAGAATAAAACAGTTTTACAAGTTTGTCTAGGGAATGTTCTAAGGACTCGCATTCAAAATCTTCTGAACTATGTAGGTACCTCTTTCATCTTGATAACAGAACTTAGGAAATTATTTGTTGCCAATAAAGTAATAACACAACAGTAATAAAGTAATTTACTCTTTCCAATTATACAACTTTTGTGCTACTTTTGTGTTTTGTGTGTGAAAAGCAAAAACATGGGTCCCATTATTTTATTACTGAAATATCGCTCTATATCGGAAGTTAATTACATTCAACCCTGTATATACGAAAGTGTTCTATAGAGTACCCTGATTATTACAAAGACTAAGTTTCTCCAAGTTGTGAATTTTTTTATAGTAAAATTAAATTTTATTGCACTTATGTGTTGCAGTTCCAAGAACATGTCCGATCATCACATGATGCATTCCAATCAGCAATACGTTCGCTAGAAAATCAACTATCAGGACAACTTGAGCAGACTGAAGAGCAACGGATTGCCATTCGAAAGAGGCACGCACCACGGCTAGCCCGACTAGCTCTTGAAAGTACTTCTCTTTGTGATTTGGTCAAGTGGGGTATGCCTAAACAAATTAAGGAAATTGGGAGAGGTCAATATGGTGTTGTGTCCTCTTGTGAATCCTGGGCAAACATCAACCCTTGTGCATTTAAGTCTGTTGTACCGCCCGATGATAGACACTGGAATGATTTAGCTATGGAGTTCTATTATACCAGGTAATAACCCAGTATTTATTACATAATGTAAATAAATGGTTCAGAAATTATAGTTGTCTCGGAGACTTCGAAGTTGCCAAACTGGTCTTAAGTTTTCCTTTCTAGTGCAAACTTTGATTTTTTCTAAAAAAATATTTTAATAACTTTTGCAACCTGGTACCAGGTTGCCAATGTAATTGGCGATAAAAAAACCCAATGGATCATACATTTTTGCTAACTCGGAAAGCATGTTTCTTTTTGTACAAGTGATATCAGAAATATTTAAGCAAAAAAAGAAATGGTCTGAGTGAGGTTCCCAATACATCCCAGTATTTTTAGAGAAGTATTTGAATGCGAATTTTTGTCAAAATCTAGCGAATTAAGAGACACATGTTCGGAAGGTAAGGTGAAAGTAATTGACGATCATTAGATGCCCATTTTCTAAGATCAAAACCTTCTAAACCTAAAAGAGAAATGAGTTCCTCTTGAAGTACCAGTGTTTCATCTACACTAGAACTGCCGATAACAATATCATCCCATGTATGTGTTATTACGAATAGCTTCAGATGCGAGGGGATAGTTTTTACCCTCGTCTTTAACTCATTGTAAAAGAGTTCTTATAAACAGATAAGGGGAAGAGGTTACTCCAAAAGTTACAGTTTTTAAATGAAAATCTTGAAGGGGTTCGTCAGGAGAAAAGGGAAATATAATCCTTAAGTAATCAGTTTCACTAGGAAGGACCAAAATTTGTCTAAACATTTGCTTAATATCGCAAGTCATAACAAATCTATGTATACGAAAATTTAATAAAATTTATACGATGTCTTGTTGAAAATAAGTGATCCATAATCTGGAACTTTAAAACTTGTGTTAAATACAATACGAACAGGAGTTGAAGTACTTGACGTTTTTATAAGACAGTGATGTGGTAAGTAGTATACATTATTACTATTCTCTAGCTGTATATTTTCAACATGTGGCACAATTTCCATTTGTCCAAGATTTAAATATTCCTGGTCACAATAAGTCACAATAAGTTTTATACAGAGAGGGTGATTTTAAGAGACATTTTTCTATCTTAGGGAACTGATTTATTGCGTAATTTCGAATGCCTGGAAACTGAGGTTTATTATTATGAATACAAGTTATCGCAATATTCATTTTCGAGCGAAGTTATAACATATTCAGGAATTGTATCCAATTCCCAAAACCTTGATAACAAGCGCCTACCGACCCTGCCGGACCATAGGCCTTGTTATGGCCCCCGCTCCTGTGTAGTAATACGTTTACAGGATGCAGTTTTCGATATTTCGAGCCCAAATTTGGCCTACGGCCGTCCGAGGTCAAGGGCAACAACCCTATTGAAGGGCGTCCGAATCGGGAGAGCCGTTCGGCCCCCGGAATTTTGTTTCCCGTTTTTTTCGGGAAAAATGGCTATCGATTGGAAGGGGGAGCGCCGGTCGAGTTCAATTTTCGCGTGGGGCCGTCGACAGATACGGGCCTCTCGCCTGCCAGAGGGCACCCCGATCGAAAAAGCCGTTCAGCCGTTTGGGCCGCCTTTTTTTCGCGATTTGGCGAGGTCCCCGGGATCATACTGTATACATCGTGGACGCCGCGCAAGCCCCGCCCCCCGATACTTATTCGTACACATTGGCTGACATTTGTTATTGTTTTCTTGTGGAGAATTTCCAAATTTCTTACTGATTTTGGACTTTGAGGGCTCAGAGGCCCATCTGTTATTCCATGTGTGACTTTTTCAGGTACGGGCGCGCTGTAGTTTGATGTAAAATTTCGTAAAATATTTAGAAAAGCCCACGGGACACCAACTATGCCTTATACGCCTGTATCTTTTGAATCGTAATAGGTAGACACTTGAAATTTTCTCAGAGTGTGTATGGCCGCTATAACAACAAATAATAAAAGTAAAATAATGTTAATATAATAGTTTCGATTTTTGTAAACAACAAAGACAATCCCATCGACACGGCTAACTAACAACTATCGAACATTTGTAAAGCAGCGAAGTAGCGTAGTGGAAGGGTGCTGGGCTCATAACCCAGAGGTCCGGCGTTCGAAACCACGCTCTGGGTTCGACTCGCACTTGGCCGAGTTTTAACTTTATATACCTACTTACTTGTGTATTGTTATGGATAGTTGCAGTATTTGGCATTGCAGGAGCATGCTCAGAGACGAGTTACAGAAATTACCATTAAATTATATTAACGACATGGATTCTATCATAACTGTGAAAATTCCCGATAGCAAGACAAACAAACCTCGATCATTATTTATAATAAGCGGTAAAATTATAAGTTTCATTTTGTTGAAATGTATAGCAAAAACGCATCCCTTCCTCCCCAGTCTACCAGTCACACTAGATTCTTTATAAGATATTATAACGGAAAATGCTCTGTTCAACCTGTTTAATTTCTAAAAAAATGAAATAGCTGTTCAAATTCCGAAACTTCACAACAATTCGAAAAAGGGTTTTATGTGAAGAACCTGAGACCTTCACAGGCAATGAAGAAAACAAAATTCAAAAAAATACTGGAAATGAAGTTTGTCCATCAGTTACCTGGACTGCGTCTCGAGCTGAAAACTTCATGCCTTGTGAAACAAATATGCACTTTCTGCACTAGTTACACAAATAACTATTTTTCTAAGTATAATAGAATTGTTTTTTTTTTTTCGCATTGCAAAAAGGGAAACTTTTTCAGGGTATATTAGGTGTCTCAATTAAAGTCCGATTATATCCTTAGGTTTTTAAATAAAAAGACCAGCTTAAAACCAGGATGATTTAGTTTTCTCTAGAGAATCCGAATCTAGCTTCAGAATTTATATACAGGGTGTTCTCGAAAAGTTAAGGACAAAAATAAAGGGTGTCTATTTAAGAAGGGCCACTCGAGAAAATCTTGACAAATATGCATTTTTCTGAGAACTTTATTTGAAAAAAAACTTGCTTTTTTGATGAGCTAACTTTGCGTAAAGACCCACTTGAAATCCATGGCCTACTTTCCGAGATATTTTTCAAAATCCCGAAAATCGCCGAAATTTCTTCGGCATGTAACTTTTTTGTTTCAAGAGTTACCGAAAAAAATTCTTAATGAAATTTGTCTGCAAAACTGATTGCTTTAAACCTAGTTTATTAGAATTTGGAATAAACCATGGTTTGTTATGTGCTCTTTTAACACTTAATTTTTTTATTTATAGCTGTCATGCATACTAGAAAATTTTAAAAATGTAAAAAATGTGCAAGGTACCGATACCTCGCAAGAAATTTCAAAGATTTCCAATATAGTATGTTGGGAAAAAATACCTAAAACATGAAGGTACAGGATTTGAGGCCACGGCTCGCTACAATAAAATGGGCACATTTTTCGGTGGATACTAAGAGAACACCCATTAAACCGTGGCATTGTTTTAAATTCTGATAGTAGCAAGTAGTTTTGCCCACAAATGGAAATTTTTCGTAACTCTTGAAACAAAAAAGTTACAAACCGAAGAAATTTCGGCAGTTTTCGGGTTTTTAAAAAATATCTCTGAAAGTAGGCCATGGATCTCAAATGTTACACAAAGTTACCCTATCAAAAAAGCAACCATTTATTTCAAATAAAGTTCTCAGAAAAATAAATGGTAAGATTTATTGGGGGATTTGTTGGACGAAAATTGTAATTTGTAAAACAGGCTTTAATAAATGTATCGTGTGGCGCTCCGAGGTCTGTACTTGTTATAATGACATTCAAATTATCATCCAAATGGTTATAAAAAAATGAATTAGTAGAAGTAATATTTATAGAATCTGTAGATCCCATCATTACATAACCAAAGATCATATTAAGTAAAGTAGGTACGCTATTTCTTTCACTGCAGAATCTACCATCACGTACTATTTTTGGGTAGATATTGCATCCTGTACGTTAAATTGAGGCTCAGCGAGTTTAATCTTAGTAAAATTATAAGGAAATCTATCAAGTTCAGCCTTTTCAAGAGGTATGAAAATTTTACATATTTTAACCAAGTTCAACTGTAGTAGTAATGTCTTCTACACAAAATATATAGGTTAAGAAATGCGGCGTCAATGCTTTTGCCTGGCAACACCGCTGACAGGAGGCAGAACGGTCAGCGCCACCTTACCGGGTTGGATGAACCTTGGTTGGAATTTCTGTAAGGAATTCTGCGGAGGGGGGGAGGGGCAAAGGGGGAGAAGCGGGAAATTTGAACTGGGATCTCCCACTGGAATATTGAATTACTATTAATTATTGCTTTATTCCAAAAAAAGAACGCATAATGTGATATTCCGCCACATTATGTGTTCCTTTTCAGAAATAAAACAATTAAAAGGACTATAGGGATATATTAAAGCATTTTCTTTTTTATATATATATTTAAAACAAAAACCATTTTAAATATAAAACAAAAACCAAAGAAACATATCAGGCAGGTATAATAATAATAATTCTCGCCCTCACAATACTACAATCTAGGAGTATTGTGGAGGGAGGGGTGGCAATTACTATTATTTAGGATTATTGTTGTCACCACCACCCATAAAACAATATACAAAAACTTAATGAATAGAAACAAAGTAAAAATTAACTCCTATTTAGAAAATAAATATCACAGGTCCTTGGTCCTCTTTCAGTCCGGATAAATCACAGATAAACAGTCTTGGTCATTGTTAATATTCCCAGTCTACCGAACTTGGTTCGGCAATCCGGAAACATGTAATAAAGATAAAATCGATTAGTAAGTTCCTTATCAGCAGATCGCAATAGCTACAAGTAAGGGAAGCAAAAATTTGTTAGATAGGAAATAATGAAAACAGTTAGAAATTTTTAAACTTCTTCAGTTTTTTAGTATGACCCTCACTAATTCGCTTCGTACCCTTTTTCTCCCTGAATAAAGCAATTTGACCTATTGTGGATGATGCTGTGTCTTCTATTCTCAAATTAAGTTGCCTCCATTCTCCGTTTCAACAGTTTCCATTGTATCTAAAATAATAAAAAAGGTGTTATTTTTTATATCGGTACCACCTATATCTTTAAATCAAACAGAAAACTACTACTGGAGTTAAACAATGAAAAACACATTAAAACACAGAAAATATTAACTGCTGAAAAATAACGACTACTAAGTAGACGGAGCTTTCAGTACGAGCGTTGAGTGAGGGATTATTCCTTTACTCAATGGTACGAGTCATTTTAGCAGTCGAACCAAACTGGTTCGACTATGCTTTTACTGACTATTGTTATTAATCTAGTGGTAATAACATAGACAAGAAGAAACAACAGGAATAAAGGGAATAAATATAACTTGTAACAGTGTCTCTAAAAACAGCCCCCTAACCATACTTTTCACACTGCCTATTCATATTTGGAATATTCCTCGAATAACACATTAATAATAATTCAGGAAGAACTGTTATGAGTTATGGCATTAATAAATAACAACATATTTGACTTACCTTGTTCGAGATTGTTGATATATTTTTTTTTATTAAAACTTCAAAATTTGCAAATTCATCGATCGCCAAGGCGTCTGATCCGGCGATTCTATTGGTCCAACCCTCCAACCCGTAATGTATAGGCAACCCGTTTAACATAGGGTCGCGTTCAGAGCGAATATAGCTCACTTTTTGCTACCTTCGATCATACCCTTCGGCCTTCACAACCCGACGTAATGGCCGACCTGTGTTGCCAATGCGCCGGACCCAGTTGCATACCCCTGGTCTTCTACTCAATCGATAGTTAAAGAGCTTTGAAATATAGGCAATCTTAGTAAAATTATAAGGAAATCTATCAAGTTCAGCCTTTTCAAGAGGTATGAAAATTTTACATATTTTAACCAAGTTCAACTGTAGTAGTAATGTCTTCTACTCAATCGATAGTTAAAGAGCTTTGAAATATAGGCAATTGAGACAATCATAACATGATTTAGAAATAAATGAAGACATGCTTCCACAGTCAAGAACAGCGCGAAACTTTTTATAAGATCCGAAATTATTCTTTACGTCTATAAGCACCGTACAAAGAAAGTCCATAGAACGTTTTGAAGAAATTCTGGTCATCACTACAAAATTATTTTGTAAAGATGGCTGTGGCGTATGATTCTGGGGAATTTAATAATCTCCCTTTCTACCTCAAGCAACTGCACCAGACGTGCGGCGCTAGTGATAGTTTGAACATTGCTATTGTTATGAGATTTCTTTTGACAAAGCAACGAATAGTGTAAGCCCGCAATGTCGACAAAGTATACTTAATTTACTTAATTTAGAAGTATGCAACGTATTTAAACAATTAGTGCAAGAATTTTTTTTTTCGGTAATCATAATGTTCACTGATAGCTTTAGGTTTAAAAGAAGGACACTGATATAGAAAATGATTTTCTTTACAAAGTTTCATTTCCATTTATTGGTGGAAGCATCATTTAAAAAGGTAATATTGCGTTGCTGATGAGGTTTAATTTTGCTATATTGCGAAGAGCAAATTCAAGATTCATTGACGAATTTTAAAGTGTGTAGAGATGAACAGCGTTTATTTAAAAATTCTTTTAACTGTTCATACATTGCTATTTCCGTTTCACCAATTAGTAATTCAAATTTAGAAACAAGGCTTTCTGGTAATGTTTTCAACAACATTATAAATAATATAAAATTCCACTGTTCAACATCAAGATCAAGAAGAGAAAGAACAGATAAATTTTCTGTAAAAATGTCAACAAGATTGCGAATGCCATTAACATCATTTTCATTATAGACTTTTTCGTATCTTCGATATTACTCCAATGAGAAAAAACCCGCAAACGCCTACTAGAATAAAGTTTGATGGTGATGAATTGGTGACAAAGAAATATTATTATGTACAAAGGCATCGAATAAATCACGATATGTATTAAAATTAGAATAATTTCCATCGAGTTTTTTTAATTGTGTTTATGGCAGTCTTACACGAGAATGATTAGGCATTTGCATATGTTTACGTGTTTTGCATTATTTTTATTGTATTTCACAATGTATTGTCGTGGCAAGATGTAACAATACAGATACCAACAACTTTGACATTGTTAAAGAAGCCGTATAATAAATTTCAACAACCAAAGCAGCAGAAGAAGCGAAAAGTAGTGAGCAAAGTGAGTTCGTTTAAGTACGCCACGTTAGTATTTTTTACAGTATTCTTATTTGATTACCTTTATATGTTATCTTGATTTTGGCATGAAACAGTGTACAATGGTAAATGAAAACATGGAAAGTGATGAAGTACAACTAAAAGCATGTATTACAAAACGTGGCGAAATAAAGGGCCAATTAACAAGGTTTGTTTTATTTGTGGACAAATTTGATGAACTTCAATGTCGCCTCGATAAAATTGAATCATTAAGGAGAGATTTTGATGATGTTCAAACCCAAATTGAATTAATCGATTGCTCCGATGAACAAATTACCAATCGCGAATCATTTGAAGGTACATTTTTTCAAATAACATCATGTGTAAAAAATATATTGTCCCAAAATATATCCGTGCATTATAGCCTTCCTAATATTCAAGCCATTAATCCCTCGCCAAATAGTTATAATAATGTAACGAAATATGCCTCTAAAGTTGTTATATCAGCTTTCAATGAGTATTTTTGCACTGTTTTCTAACCTACTCAAAGATTTAGCAGATCAATTTTAAGTTTCGGTATTCTACTTACAGTTTTCTAATTTTTATGATTAGTTTAGATGCATTTTCCGTCGCATCTTTGATGGCCTGAGGTCCACAGGCCCCATTTTCCTTTAGTTTTCATTGTTTTCTCTGTAGAGCTTCCATAAGTTTCTAGAAATATGCTAGAACTTTATGATTTGTGCATCTGTCATTGGCCAGGAATATTCTAGACTAGTCTCCAGGCTTCCATTTGAATATACAATGACCGGCAGAAAGTTGGACACAAAAATTTAATATTTTTAAACTCTGATTTCCATTAATTTAAATTTCTAGCTGCTACTAGAACAAAATTAAAGTTCAATAGCAAATTCATGTGTTATCCGATGATAAGTTGTGCTTGCGGTATTTTGTTTTTTGTAATACACAGGGTGGTCGAAAAAAATACAAAAAAAGTTAAATTTCTTTTTTTTGACTAGGTGGCTGTGACTTTAAATCTGACATCCACCTTTGACTCCAAACAACTTTTATAAGTAACTTTTTACCATATTTTAAAAAATAAGGGTACTTTACTCTTGAGTTATTTTGACATTTTCGAATCTACCTCGTATCCGAAAATAGATATTTAAATTTTGATATGTGCTTTTTGAGTTTGAATTGATGCACCAACTTTTATCAAGAATAAAATTTTCTGAGAAATTAATAATAAAAAAGTTTTCAATTTGTGTCTAAGTTTCTGCCAGTCACTGTATATGCCCTGAGAATTGGGCCTGAAGTTGTTAAAGGTTAGAACGTGACTTTAGTGCGAATTTTGGAGCTGAAAGAATATTCTTGGTCAGTGACAGTATCTGACAAGTTTATTTGTGAAGGCTAAACAATAAAGGTGGTAACCAAGGCAACGAGTTTGGACTTTGATTGTTGAGATACAGTACAATATACTGTTATTGTTGAGATTTGGTACAATAATTATTTCGATAATTTGCGAACAAGTGTACCTTTACCTGCTATTCATTTACCAAAGTTCAATGGACAATATGGAAAATGGATGGCTTTGAAGGACTCATTTAATGCAATAATAAATAACAATAAAGTATCGCAGACGTTCAAAAATTATTTTATTTAAAACTTTCATTAATTGGTACTGCAGCAGATGTCATTTCAGATTTAGAAGCCACAGAAAGTAATTACCAAGATGCGTGGAAGTTATTTGAATGTCATTTCGAAAATATAAGGGTAATTTAGGAGGCCCTCAGTGATGTACATTATTAGTTTATCTTGTTTTCTATATCAAGTCTCAAAAGGAATTGAATAAAGAATCATCTAAATTATAGTCTGCTACAATTGAAAATCTCATCAAGTTGTTATCAGATCGTTATCATTTCCAAACAGGTTTATGTATTAATTGTTTTAGAAAAGGTCATTCGGCAACTGTTTGTCAATCTTCTTCTCAACGCTTCTTCACAATGATAACAAAGCACATAGCCAGCCTGCTAGGGACAACCCTCCCGTAGCTATAAATAATAGACTCGATTCAAATTCGCAAGGTCACAAAAATAATGCTACTATTTCTTCAACAAATTTGAAGATTATGTTGCCACTGTCAACATCTACAAGTGTGAGGCAGTCAGGGCTGGACTTGAAGAATTCAACAATTTCAATGCACAATAACATAAATACTCGTACAGATCAAGAACCCCATGTAGTATTATCAACTGCAATCTATGTTTTTAGATTTCCAAGGTCATCCAGTACAAGTTCGTGCAGTTTTAGATGGAGGTTTGCAAAGTCATTTTATGTCTCGAACACTTTGTGAAAAATTAGGCTGGCAGAAGTTACCAAATCTCAACGTGATCTTCAGCGAATCATCTGGTGTTATGACTAATCAGTCATTAAATCATTGCCTTCTCAACACTTTAACTTATGGTACAGGCCCAGGAAAATGAAGACAAATTTCCAAATGCAGCAAATACTATTTTATCAGATTTTTACGTGGACGATTTAATAACAGGTTCTAACAGTATAGAAAATGCCATTGAAATGAAACTAAATATTTCCGATATTTTAAGTTATCACGTTTTTAATATACGCAAATGGGCATCAAATGAAAAGCCAAATTATTTTACAAAATTTATGGCAGTCAAAGTTGTATTGGGATGATCCTGTTCCTCCACATTTAGAATCCAATATGGACAAGCTACGCTTAGCGAAAGCTTCTCAGAACTCAAATGTTCATGATCTAAACTCTTTAGTAGTAGAAGCAGTAGTTTATTAATGCCATGCAAAGCTGCTTACATACGTCATATAAATATATTACATATTAAAAACTATGGATAAATACATTATGTAATAAAAACTATACATTACAAATTAAAAACTATACAGTCATTTAGACCAATTAAAAATAAAGTACAATGTAATACAAAGCACAGTGCAACAAGTCTAAAACCATTCGGGTCCACAGACTACAGGTCACGAAAGTCATTTTGGAGGTATTCCTCAAAGGTATAGAAGGCCCTACTAACCAAAAAGGGTCCTCATGGTTCTAAAAAACCATTTAGAGTCCAACACCCTTACATGGTGAGGCAATACATTAATGAAATTGATACAATAATAGTTATATGCGTTCCTTGATCTATTCAAAAAAGTTCCTTCATTTGATAATTTTCTCAGTGTCTTGTTGAGCAGGAATGTGTGTCAGTATGCCTTGTGAATAAATCGACATTACATGTAATAAATTTTAAGCATTCCATCATAATATATACGCTCGGGAGAGTGGGAATCGCCGGCTCGACAAAGGCCCGCCGACAACACTCGCGATAGTTCAGCCCAGCCATTACCCGTAAACATCTTCTCTGCAACTGAAAAATAATTTTAGCATGGGCCGAGTGGCCCCAGTTAAAGATTGAGTAGGACAGAAGGGAATGGAAATATCCATAATAACAGGTCAGAAGTGCGTTGACAACATAGGACAAACTTCTGATTAGATATATGACCCTCGAAAGCCTCCCCGACGGCTCACCAACATGCCTCTCCCAAGTGAGCAGAGAATCCAGTTGGACACCAAGAAAACCCACACTGTTGTTGCTGTGGTCAGCAAAAACATTCTTTATTTTTAAGTCTAAGTTTTGAGTTTTATTATCATTCACTTTGAGCAAGTTAGAGAGACACCAGGTCTTCATATTGAGTTCAGAGTCAGATAGCACATCTTCCATACCAGCATATAGAATAAACCTGGCATTGAGGTCACAGTTTTCAATGTCGTTTATGTAAATAAGAAAAAGTGTTGGTCCCAAGACCGATCCTTAAGGCACACCACAATGCACAGACTTCCGCCCCGACACACATCCGTCAATCGCCACATACTGTAGCCTGCTCTGAAGATACGACCTCACCAACTCGATACTACTCACCCCAAAACCATTCAACGCCAGTTTGTCTAACCTAATATTGCCCACCAAACTCGAACAGGCTCATCTCTACTTACTCTTTTTAAAGTCAGATATGCTCAAATTGAAGAAATCTCTAAGGAACTTAATAAAAATCACGCCGCTATTATTACTGCCTTATCCAAGGAAGAAAACTCTGATTATACATCAGATATGAAGATATCCGAGAGAGTTTTCTCAACGACTACTTTACTATTAAAACTATTTACTAAAATCTCACTCAAAGGCAAGATTCTCCACCAAATACACCACATAATACTGCATTCAAGTAAATGCCTAATCATTCTCGTGTAAGATTGCCACAAATAGAATTAAAAAATTTGATGGAAATTATTTCATTATGTAATTTTAATACATATTGTGATTTATTCAATGCCTTGGTACATACTAATATTTCTTTGTCACCAATTTAAAAATTTAATTATCTAATTAATTCGTTAGAAGGTCCAGCTTTAACTTTGGCAAAAGGTGTTCCAATGGCAGGCGCGAATTATCAACTATGTTATGACAGGATTGTCGAACTTTATTCTAGTAGGCGTTTGCGAGTTTTTTCTCATTGGAGTAATATTGAAAATACGAAAAAAGTTTATAATAAAAGTTTTTAAAATTTATCTGCTCTTTCTCTTCTTGATCTTAATGTTGAACAGTGGGATTTTATCTTATTTATAATATTGTTGAAAAGATTACCAGAAAGCCTTGTTTCTAAATTTAAATTACTTATTGGTGAAACAGAAATACCAACATATGAGTAGTTAAAAGAATTTTTAAATAAACACTTTTCATCCCTACACACTTTAAAATTCATCAATGAATCTTCAACATCTGCAATTTGCTCTTCGCAATATAGCAAAATTAAACCTCATCAGCAACGCAATATTTCCTTTTTAAATTATGTCTCTGTCTATAAATGGAAATGCGAACTTTCTCATGAAAATCATTTTCTATATCAGTGTCCTTCTTTTAAAACCAAAGCTATCGGTGAACGTTATGATTATGATTACTGAAAGAAAATAAATGCTTGCACTAAATGTTTAATTACGTTGCATACTTATAAATTATGTAAATCAAGTGCACTTTGTCGACATTGCGGGCTTAATCACCATTCATTGCTTTGTCAAAAGAAATCTCATAACAACAGCATGTTTTCATTTATTTCTAAATCATGTTATGATTGTCTACAGTTGCCTATATTTCAAAGCTCTTTAACTATCGATGGAGTAGAAGACATTACTACTACAGTTGAACTTGGTTCTGTCAACTTGTCAATTAAGCCAGTTGATAATCAAAATACTTCGTTTAATTTTCTTGCTTTTCTTTTGCCTGAAATATGTAAAAATTTCATGCCTCTTGAAAAGGTTGAACTTGATGGATTTCCTTATAATTTTACTAAGATATGTTGGGTGAGCCATACTGATGAGGGATCACCATCCCGAAACAGTAATGTATAATATGGTCGACTATCACTCTTTTTCTTCTAACAATGTTTACGGTTAGTTAACCGACGCATTGGAGAAGGTTGATGGCGGGTCTCGCTAATTGTGGCGTGAGCCTTTGCCGATCAAGACCAGTGACTTTGTCCCTCACTTTCGGGTGCGCTATCGTTATAATACTCCAAGATCAATAGATCGCTTCGGTGATTAATCGATTCATTATACAGGGTGATTTTTTTTTATGCCCACTATGGGGATCTCGGAAACTAGCAGAGCTAGAACAAAGGTTAAATGGGGAAAGAATTGCAGTTTTGAATGCTCAATCTAATGCTCCTTTTGGATTTTTAAAAAAGTTCATGGCTCAATAGATATTTTGAAAAGAGTGATTTTTTGCTATTTCATCAGATCTCTGTAGCTCCGTTATTTCTGATTATGCAGAAAAACTGTAGAGACAAAAATTGTAGATAATTTTGGGCTTAATAAGATAATCTTATCCATTTTTTTATGTTGTTTGTGATTTTTGAGATATGACAAACTTGTGTTTTTTTAATTGTAAATCATAGTTGGCTGTGGCCTTATAAAATCGGCCGTTTTTTTTTTTCAAAGATATAATACTCGGCATAGTTATTATAAAAAATAAAAGAGCTATGGCTATTTTTTTGCTGATTTTTTTTTAATTTTCACTTAGTTGGCCATGGAATATTTTCATAATTACGTTCTATTTTATAATTAGACATACTTCAAACTTTCTAATATTTTGTTTTTAGCTGGTAACAAAATGTAACAAAATGAAATAAAAATTAAAAACTCAAATTCAAATTATTATTATTTTAAAAGGTCGCCTTTTAAAATAAAAAAGGTGTTCAAACAATCCACCATTATTATTTATGCAAATATTGCATCTTTTTAAAACTGAATTTGTCGCCTTTCTTAGAGAGCACCTGTCAATACTGGCAATTGCTTCTAAAACAGCTGCTTTTAATTCAACAATGGACTAATACACCACTTTTTTTTTATTTGCTCATCGGATAGTATTGGGTGAGATATACTTGCTGTATTTAAAAAAAAAAAAAATTCGCCCCCGTTTTGCCGCAATTAATTTTTAAAATTCAATATACGTAACTACCTGTTGGATTTTATTTTTACCTAAATTTACTGCCACGCGCCACGTTTGGCAACGCCGCGCCTCAATGTCAAGAGAACTTAACCTATAAATCTGCAAGGACAAATCAGATCCTGCTAATATTTTACCTACATTTGATCTATTTTCACTGTATTTTCGCCATTCATTCCATTACATGACGGAAATGATTAGGAAAAAGATTTTTTTGTACCTGTTTGTTCAAATACAAGCGAAATTTCAATAAAATTGTATTTTTGTTTGTCAATAATAATACCTACTTGTTCTACTGAGATTCAGGTAGGTAGCAGCATCACAATCATTCTATTCTCCTGAGAACTCCATTGACGACTCAGAGATAATGCCAGTTAGTCTACAAAACCTAGCAATTTGTTTATTGTAAACAAGAGTCAATTTTATTTAGGTCTGACAAAAGTATAGGAGTGTGGTACAAAAGGATACAAAAGTGCTGATACATTATGAAGCAAAAAATGATAAGAACCGACCAGGTTCAAAGTAATATTTTATAATAGTTGATGATTTTTGTCATACAGTTTTCTGTAAAGTATATTCCGCCGATTGCTAGTTGTATGAAGGAACTGATATTTTGGCCTGAATCTAAATCTAATGATATTCAAAAAGCATTACCAGTGCTTTTCAAAGCAAGACATAAGTAAACAGTGGAGTTAATAATTGATTTATTAGAAATTGAGACAGAAAAGTCATCGAATCCTATAGACGTCCAGCACTGACCTGGTTAGAATCTAAAAAAATTGTTATAATGGTTTATTAATAAACAGGGATTAATAGGTATAGAAGATTGGGCATTTAAACATATTGAGCCCTTACTTACAGGATAGTAAGACCTGCATCGGTTCCAACACATATAATAGGTGTCAGCTCTAGATATTGTTCAAAAGAAAGATGACATGTAAAAAGCAATAAAAATAAAGCCAAGTTTTTAGTCGAAAAACTTTATAATAGGTCATCGCTCGAATTGAATTGACTACTTCAAACTCATTTAGGTAAATTATATTCCCGAATGCATACTCGTAAAAAATGATATATCATGGAGTAAAGAAATAACACGAAGAAAGTTTGCACCAGAAAAATTTGTATTTGTTTATGAATAATGATAAATCTCTGAAAAGTAACTTGCATATTAAATAAACTGGTGGTTTTATTTTCTACATGGGGTAAATCATAAAAATGTCAAAAAGGTGTTTTATGGAATAGAAACTTAAAACTTCATTGCTGGCCTTACCTTTTAATTCTAAACTTTTCATAATACCTACATGTTTTCTCTACAATTAACAATACCTAAGGGCGTTGAGTCCATATAAAATTGCGTGTCCGGGCGGAGTGTGCTTACCCTGAAGTCCCTCGTTGCCCACACTCGTTCTAGCTAGCGACCATGAATTTTTACAACTTGTTTACGTTTTCGAGAACAGTGATCCCTGTGCAACGGGCTAACGGTACAATTATATATTTTTTTTATTTTACTGGAAGGATATGTATTTTGTTGTCTCGGACGCTTTTCGGGCCGGCTACGCTGCGTCCCGTAAGGCTGCGTTTCTTATTATTCATTCATTCTACGCTAAGGGTACTTTCTAGTCTTTTTCATATTTTCGAACCTCCCCCATATACGAAATAAGATATTCAAATTTTGAAAACTGCGTTTTGAGTTTGCAGGAATGCACAAACTTTTATCAAGAATAAAATTTTCTGATAAATTAAAATTAAAAAAAAACATATGGTGTGTACTTTCTGCCGGACACTGTATATTCGACACTACTGTTGTAATAAGAAAAAATATATGTCTAACATAGTAGTTACATTGCAACTTTTATATCTTATCGACAAAAAATAGAAAAATTATAGGGGGGGGGGTCGGATTTTTCGCATGAAGTACATAGTAATAAAATACTTAGACCTGTGACTTTTTCAAATTTTATTCACAAACAAAAATTATTATTTGCTTACCTAAAGTAAATTGTTACATCAACAAAATATTTCCAATATATCATTATCCATTAGAAACACCATTGTTTTATTTATACTTTGGTAATCTTTGTTATAACAACTATTGGATGTTAGAATTTTTCTTGTATTTTGTATTTTGATTCCCCCGAACACCTGAGTTTTTTCCTTTCTGTGCTACCCCAGTGTCCAGCAAGCCTCTAGTGACATCTTGTTAAATATTTCAAGCTGCAAAAAATTAATTGCGGAAATTTGGATTTTTTCTTGTTTTTGATCTCCCGATTGCCACGTACGCATCTGAGTTTTTCGTTTCTGTGCTACCCCAGTGTCCAGCAAGCCTCTAGTGCTATTTTGTTAAATATATCAAGCTGCAAAAAATTAATTGTGACAATTTGGATTTTTCTTGTTTTTTGATCTCCCGATTGCCACGTACGCACCTGAGTTTTTCGTTTCTGTGCTACCCCAGTGTTCAGCAAGCCTCTAGTGCCATTTTGTTAAATATATCAAGCTGCAAAAAATTAATTGTGACAAATTGGATTTTTCTTGTTTTTGATCTCCCGATTGCCATGTACGCACCTGAGTTTTTCGTTTCTGTGCTACCCCAGTATCTAGCATGTCTCCAGTGCCATTTTGGTAAATAGTTTAAGCTGGTGACAAATCAATAATTGTGGAAATTAGGATCTTTCTTGTTTTCTGCATTTTTTCATTTGGGGTTGCCCCATAGGTATATATCAATTTTGCTGCTGGTATCATTTCTTGGTAAACTGCAAGATACGAAAACATCTCTGGAAATAAGAATTTGAAACAATTTATTTCATTCTCAATAATTATTACTATACAAACCTACCTTTTAATTTATTCAATTTTTGTTTTCTGGTGTACTGACTAAGTATTTTATCAATTTGTGGTAGACATTAGTGCACTATGCGTAGGACCAGTACTTAGCTGGTGTGCTGTAAAAACGAGATTCTTGATTCTGATTTCGTTGCCGTCTCGAGAAATGTAATGCTTCATGTGCATAATTTAGGACTAATCTACTTATGTTGGGCAATCACAACACATTTTATACATTCCACAACCGAATATCTTTAACAATGACATTATAATTATTGTTCTTGTTAACGGGGTCGGGGTTATTTTTGCCTTAACCCTGCATTCATTATTATTTTGTCCTTTCTTCTGCACATATCCATAAGTCCATTCTCTAGTTGTTGACCTAAAGGGAGCATTCACAGCTAAGTATATAATCATAATTAAGTATAATATTCCAACAATAATCAAATAAACAACAAACATACCTTCCTCTTAATTTTTCCGGGTTTTGCTCGCAGTTTGTATTAATAACTTGACACACGAAAGCAAGTAGTGACCAGAACAAGCTTTAACAAAACTTGTCTTCATTATAATCCGAAAAAATAAAGTATTCACAGCGAGATTCTTATAACAAACTGAGAACAGAAATGATTTAGTTCCTGTCTACGAAAGTGAGGTTATGAATGCACAAAAAACGTCAACTGCAAAATGCGGTGTTGCCGCTGATTATCCTTAAACAATCGACTCGTATGTCATCTGTCATATTTTATGGGGGACGTCTAATAAGTTCAGAATGGGATCGGTAAAATCCAAATATTTCATTGAAATGCTTGGAAATTTGATTATTTCTCACCAGGCTTATAAAAGCTGGATCCAATAATTTATCTGGGAATGTTTGGTTATATTAAAAAAGACGAAATAACTACTAATAAAATAGCAGGTACTTATTGAAATTAGGGATCGTGACGTCACATTCCCTACTTTTGCGACCGTTTTTTTCAATTTTTGAGCAAACTAATGGACAAAAAAATCTGTTGGTGGGGTTCCGTGATTATCTAGACATGTTTTCCAAATTCCAATGCAAAAAAATATTTTTTATTCCTAAGTATACTTGTCCATTGTCTCATACTGTATTTTGTACTGTTCCCCACAAAAAGAAATCCAAAACAGACAAATTGGGGGATCGGGGCTGCCAGGAAATAGGTCTATTTCTCCCTATCCAACTATTTGGATAGAGCTGATCTAGGTAATTTCTTACGGGCAAATAATTATGTGGTGGAGCTTTTTGTTACCAGCAAACAATAAAATATTTGAAAGTTTGATGTACCTATGTCTTATTATAAAATAGAACGTAATTATAAAAATATTCCATGGCTATGTGAAAATTTAAAAAAATATCAGAAAATTAGCCATAGCTATTTTATTTATTATAATAACTATGCCGAGTATTGTATCTTTAGAAAGCTCAAAAAATGGCCGATTTGATAAGGCTACAGCCAACTATGACTTATATTTAAGAAAACAAAAGTTTATGTCATATCTCAAAAATCACAAAGAACATAAAAAATTGGATTAGATCATCTTATTAAGCCCAAAATTATCTACAATTTTTGTCTCTACAGTTTTTCTGTATAATCAGAAATAACGGAGCTACAGAGATCTGATGAAATAGCAAAAAAACACTCTTTTCAAAATATCTAGTGAGCCATGAACTTTTTAGAAAATCCAAAAGGGGCATTAGTATGAGCATTCAAAACTGCAATTCTTTCCCCATTTAGCCTTTGTTCTAGCTCTGCTAGTTTCCGAGATCCCCATAGTGGGCATAGAAAAAAACTCACCCTGTATATATATATATATATGTATGTATATATACAGGGTGGTTCACTTTTATGTGGTAGGACTTTAACATTAGATAGAAAAAGATAATCTAAAATGAAAATTTTATATCAACATATATCGGGGAAAGCTTAGTTTCCGAGATACAGGGCGTTGAAGTGTTGGAAAAAATATGAAGTATTTTTTACACTGTCCGAACCAGTGGAGATATTTAAACCAAATTTGATGTGTAGTACCAACTTTTTGACTACGATATTTAGTGATAATATGAAGGTCCTGAAATAACCAGTGGTGGAGTTATGGGTTTTCACTATCACTAAATTTAAAAAGTAATTAGTACGGACCTGTCTCACATCAACGTAAAGTTCTTTCAATTCTCTACAAAAAGTGTATCTTGACATTTTTTTGTATCTGCCACGGTTGTGTAGTAAATAAATTATTTCGTTTCCATCTCAGCCTTTTTTGCCTAAAAATGTGTTTTCTAAGATTATTGATAAATATCGCAAATAACAGAAATTAATTATGGAACACTTATCGGATTCAGCTATTTTATTTTTAATTTTATGGAAATAATTTTAAAAATAAACTGGCACTTGGTTTGAGGTACATTACTTTATTATCATTTTAACATTTTTATCAAATCTAGTATTATTTCTTAATAATTTTTATAATTCTAAATTTGTACAACATTTAACAATTGTTCAAAATGTGATCCATTCTGTTGCACACATAATTCACTTCGACGCCTAACGGATTGAACAGCATCGATTAAATTGCCATTTCTCAATTCATCGCACGCATTTCTGATACAATCAATAAGTTGTTCCCTTGTTTCTACAGGAGTCGCATAGACTTGTTCTTTTAAAAATCCCCATACGAAGAAGTCCAGAGGTGTTATGTCCGGAGAACGTGTTGGCCAAGCGACCGGTCCCCCTCGTCCGATCAACCTATTTGGAAAGTTATTATTTAACCAGTTCCTCACATTTCGGTGAAAATGTGCAGGACAGCCGTCAAGTTGGAACCAAGCCAACAATCTTAAGTTTAAAGGAATGTCTTCCCACATATTATTATGCTCAGCTACTAAAAACTCCAAAAAATTGTCACCATTCACTCGCTGTGGCAAAAAAAGGGTCCAAACAGATGATGGTTGTACAGTCCAATCCAAACATTGACACTAAATTCGACCTGAAAATTTCTTGGCCGGATTGCATGTGGGTTTTCTTGTGCCCAAATATGCTGATTATGAAAGTTTACTACTCCACGACGAGTAAAACACGACTCGTCCGTCCATAAAATGTTATTTAAAAATTGTCTATTTCCTTCAATTGACTCCAAAATCCATCGGCAAAACACTAATCTTCTTTCTGCATCGCCGGGCCTTAAACCTTGTACGGGTTGTAGATGATACGCATGCCTGTGATCTCTTTTTAAAGCTCGCAAAATTGCAGACTTTGAAACACGTAGGGCCACTGACACTCTTCTGCTACTTGTTGTAGGATTCCTATCGAATTCACGAAGAATCTCATTGTTGCGTCTGACTTGTTGGATATTGTTTTCATTTCCTCGTTCGACGATTCTAGTTCTCAGACCGCGAGTTCTGAATTGCCGGTGCATGTTAACAAACACCGAGGGACGCGGATGGCGCCTATTTGGAAATCGCCTCCGGTATTCTCTGGCTGCTTCCGCAGAGTTCCCATTTGCAACTCCATAGCAGAAATGGATGTCAGCCTGCTCTTCATTTGTAAATTGGAACGGCATTTTAATTATTAACAAAGACAAACTGCGGCGCTGCTACGTTCATCTACTGGATGACAGATTATTGTATTATTAACTGTCAATAAGATTTTCTTTTCCATGGCACACTTATCTTCACCAGTACGGCGATGCAGAAAGGACATTAGTATTTTGCCGATGGATTTTGTAGTCAAAGGAAATAAAACAATTTTTAAATAACATTTTATGGGCGGAAGAATCATGTTTTACTCGTCGTGGTATAATTTAGAATTCTACAAATTTAGAATTATAAAAATTATTAAGAAATAATACAGATTTGATAAAAATGTTAAAATGATAATAAAGTAATGTACCTCAAACCAAGTGTCAGTTTATTTTTAAAATTGTTTCCATAAAATTAA
Organism: Pseudeuparius sepicola; assembly: GCA_963920635.1. Taxonomy (NCBI): domain Eukaryota; kingdom Metazoa; phylum Arthropoda; class Insecta; order Coleoptera; family Anthribidae; genus Pseudeuparius; species Pseudeuparius sepicola. The sequence goes on from OY987305.1 coordinate 31,263,697, forward strand.
AAATAAAATAGCTGAATCCGATAAGTGTCCCATAATTAATATCTGTTATTTGCGATATTTATCAATAATCTTAGAAAACACATTTTTAGGCAAAAAAGGCTGAGATGGAAACGAAATAATTTATTTACTACACAACCGTGGCAGATACAAAAAAATGTCAAGATACACTTTTTGTAGAGAATTGAAAGAACTTTACGAAAACAAAATTTACGTTGATGTGAGACAGGTCCGTACTAATTACTTTTTAAATTTAGTGATAGTGAAAACCCATAACTCCACCACTGGTTATTTCAGGACCTTCATATTATCACTAAATATCGTAGTCAAAAAGGTGGTACTACACATCAAATTTGGTTTAAATATCTCCACTGGTTCGGACAGTGTAAAAAATACTTCATATTTTTTCCAACACTTCAACGCCCTGTATCTCGGAAACTAAGCTTTCCCCGATATATGTTGATATAAAATTTTCATTTTAGATTATCTTTTTCTATCTAATGTTAAAGTCCTACCACATAAAAGTGAACCACCCTGTATATATATATATGTATATATATTTATATATTTATATATTTATATATTTATATATTTATATATTTATATATTTATATATTTATATATTTATATATTTATATATTTATATATATGTATATATATATATATATATATATATATATATATATATATATTTATATATATATATATATATATATATATATATATATATATATTTATATATATATATATATATATACAGGGTGAGTTTTTTTCGATGCCCACTATGGGGATCTCGGAAACTAGCAGAGCTAGAACAAAGGCTAAATGGGGAAAGAATTGCAGTTTTGAATGCTCATACTAATGCCCCTTTTGGATTTTCTAAAAAGTTCATGGCTCACTAGATATTTATATATATATATATATACATATATATATACATATATACAGGGTGAGTTTTTTTCGATGCCCACTATGGGGATCTCGGAAACTAGCAGAGCTAGAACAAAGGCTAAATGGGGAAGGAATTGCAGTTTTGAATGCTCATACTAATGCCCCTTTTGGATTGTCTAAAAAGGGCAAAAACAAATTTGGAGAACTGGAAAGCCAATAGGACATTACGTAATCATTTATATTAATGAAACATCAAATACATTAACTAATTATATTTACACTATATACACTATACAGACGAAAGAAAATGTCAATGACAAGTGCAAAACGTTGTTTAAATACCTTCAATGTTAGTCAGCGGTTCAACTTAGACACAAAAATTTAATATTTTTAAACTCTGATTTTGATTAATTTAAATTTCTAGCTGCTAATCGAACAAAATTAAAACTTAGTAGCAAATTCATCTGTTATCTGATGATAAGTTGCGCTTGCGGTATTTTGTTTTTTTTTTTGTAATACACAGGATGGTCGAAAAAAATAGAAAAAATAAATAAATTTCTTTTTTTTTAACTAGGTAGCTATGACTTTAAATCTGACATCCACCTTTGATTCCAAACAACTTTTTTAAGTAACTTTTTACTTTTTTTTTAAACAAGGGTAGTTTTCTCTTGAGTTATTTTGACATTTTTGAATCTACCTCGTATCCAAAAAGAGATATTTAAATTTTGATATGTGCGTTTTGAGTTTGAGATGATGCACCAACTTTTATCAAGAATAAAATTTTCTTAGAAATTAATAATAAAAAAGTTTTCCATTTGTGTCCAACTTTCAAATAATGATCAGGGGATCGAGGAGAATCCAAATATGTCATAAAATGGCAACTTCCGGTGTCCATTTCTGGTGTGAGGAAAATGCCTTTGCGGCACCTCGCTGGACTCGTCTCGACGTCGGGAACACGAATTTAGCATAAAAAAAGCTTTAAACTCTTATCGCAAGAGATCGGCGCTAGGTAGAAATATTCCGACGCCTAAATAATGATCAGGGGATCGAGGAGAATCCAAATATGTCATAAAATGGCAACTTCCGGTGTCCATTTCCGGTGGGAGGAAAATGCCTTTGCGGCACCTCGCTGGACTCGTCTCGACGTCGGGAACACGAATTTAGCATAAAAAAGCTTTAAACTCTTATCGCAAGAGATCGGCGCTAGGTAGAAATATTCCGACAGCTAAATAATGGTCAGGGGATCGAGGAGAATCCAAATATGTCATAAAATGGCAACTTCCGGTGTCCATTTCCGGTGTGAGGAAAATGCCTTTGCGGCACCTCGCTGGACTCGTCTCGACATCGGGAACACGAATTTAGCATAAAAAAGCTTTAAACTCTTATCGCAAGAGATCGGCGCTAGGTAGAAATATTCCGACGCCTAAATAATGATCAGGGGATCGAGGAGAATCCAAATATGTCATAAAATGGCAACTTTTTTTTATTAGCTTTATTACTGACCCAATAAAACAGTAATTCAATACTGGTACTAGGGCCTAACAATATAATAGTTGAAAAACAGGTAATCAAGATGTACATATGTAACGATTACCACTATTTAACAATTTTCTCCTTAATCTATCCTATTTTTCCTTTATGTACACAATTTAAGGTTATGACACATTCTTTTATAATTTTTTTGCTGTGTGATGTTTACAGGTATACGGTTGTATATTCTTATGCTACTATTTACTATTTATTATCTCTAATATTATAGTTAGGAGATTCTTTTAAATGGGTTAATTTTATTTGTGTTTTTAGTGTATTATTTTGTATATTGTCCAGAATATTTGTATATTGTCCAGAATATTTGTTTGCTTATACAATGTTTGAGTCGGTGTATAGTAATTTAGTGAATACGTTATTTTTACAGCTTTGTTTTGCATTCTCTGAAGTTTTTGCAATAAGTATTGTGGAGCATTTCCCCAGCATGGTATTAGATACCTAAAATGAGGCTCAATAAAGCTATTATATTAAAATTATATTAAATTATATTAAAAAAATACAGGGTGTCCGGCCAAGATGGCTGACAGGGACAAACAGCAAGTAGAAAGTGGTCCCAAAAACATCTGTAAATATTGTGCCAAAAGTGTAACAAATGCTCAAGCAGAATGTGTTGAATGTAAAGGTGTCTATCACACATCATGTGCACTAAGAATACCTGGTAAAAGTAACCTGGTAAGATGCTGTCTGGGTAAACAAGAAGAACACAAGGCCTCCCAAATGGGTAAGGCAGAGTTTATTAATAACAGTGAGCACACAAAGTTGTGGGATGAACTCATAAAATCCAAGGACATAATTATTGAAGAACTTAAGGAAAAAGAAGTTTTACTTAAAAAGACAATCAGTCTATTAGAAGAAAAACTTTACTCAGAAAAAACAAACAAAGAAGAAAAAACTCGAGAATCTACCAGCAAAAAACAAAGGACCAAAATAAAAATATAAACACGCGGGCGACAACTGATGCTACACAGTGGACCAAACAAAACCAAACCTCTGAATTAACAATCAAACAATCAGCAGTTATGAACAAAGTAATCAATCTAACTAATGAACCCCCAATGGATACTACATCTCAACCAACAAAACATCACAACGCACGAAAAAATGAATTACTTAGTCAAACGAAGACCTCAAGTCAAGTAAATCCTGCAAATAAAAGAAATACCTACAATAGAAATAGCTCGATGAGGATAATCGGTACCAGTAGTGCTGCAAGTGAAAATGGTTTCGAGGGTAAAGAGAAAATGGTATGGCTTTACATCTTCAGGGTCAAGAATCATGTCACTTCTGACATGATACAAGGATACATTAAGAAGAAACCTGGATTTGTGGATACTGAGGTTACAGTTAGGGAACTACCTGGGAAGAGTTCTGAAAACCTCAAATCTTTCTGCATCTCCGCACCTTTCGAACAGAAGGACGCGATGTACCAATCCGACTTCTGGCCACGTGGTGTGGGTGTGAAGCGTTTTAGTTTCATCCGATACAGAGAACTGAACAGAGATGCTGATTTTTTATAATAGACTCTAGAACCAGACAAAACCGTGAAGGTGTAGGCAACTTACCTCAGAAAAACAATCTTAGAGTTCTCACGCTAAACTCACAGTGCCTGAATCCCGGAAAAGCATCTATACTTGAGTCATACATGATTGACAAGGATTATGATTTCCTATGTATTTCTGAGCATTGGATGACTGATTGTGATCACTTAAGGGCTATAAACATGGGTGGTTTTTCTCTGATTAGCGCCTTTTGTAGGTCTACCTATATCCATGGTGGCTGTGCTGTCTTTGCAAACACCAAACACTCTTGTAAATCACTTAACCTTGAGACTTTCTCAATTGAGAGACACTTTGAGATCTCAGGTGCATGTTTCGACAAGTCACAAATAATAAGTGTCTATAGGTCACCATCACCTCATGGCAATTTTGATATTTTCTGCGAGGGGCTGGCCCAGGTATTAAGTAACTTAAATTACAGACAAAACATAATATTCGCTGGCGACTTTAATGTACATTTTGGTACAAATGAGTATGAGGCAATTGCAGTAGAAGGTATTTTTAACTCATTTGGTTTGTCACGCACTATCTTTGACACCACTAGAAAAGCTTCCTGTCTGGATAATATTTTCTCTAATATTGATACCAATAACTATAAAGCAGAAGTAATAGATTTTTCCATCTCTGACCACAAACCTCTGTCTTTCGAGCTCCAGTCTGAGTCTGTGCCTGTTGAGAAGACAAACATAATTTATCGGCCTATAACCGATCAGGGTTTAATGGCTTTGTATGATTTATTTGATGGCTACGATTGGGAGTTCTTGAATGATATAACAGTTAGTCCTATTACGCAGTTTGATAAGTTTATAAGCATTCTACAGAACGCTTGTGATATAGCATTTCCCGAAAAGAGCAAAACTGTCAATATTAATTCTGACAACTCATTTAAGATACATTGGTTCACTGATGAAATACGACAAAACAGGGAGAGTCTTAAGCTCTTAACAACTATTCACCATCGTAATTCTGAAATAGTGAGTAGTGGTGCATTGAGGAAATATAGGCGTTTTTATAGGTCTCAAGTACATAAAGCTAAGAAAAACGCAAATGACATGCATATATCCAATTCTAGAAACAAAAATAAGGCAGTGTGGGATGTTATCAGGAATAACAATCCTAGGTCAAAGGAACAATCGTCGCCATCTCTTTCTGCCCAAGATTTTAATACACACTTTGCTACTATTGCTGATACTGTTAGACAGACTCTACCTAATAATGTCAGAGATCCACTCACCTACCTCCATGGAATTGATGGAGCCGTTTCAAGTGTGGGCTTGACCTTTTCTTTTGATTCTGTTAGTATTAACGATGTAAGAAATGCTATGGCTGGGCTCAGTAATAGCCCTAGCAGGGATGTGTATAATTTCAACATTAAAATTGTGAAAGCGTTAAAAAACTTAATTGTCTCTCCTCTGTGCAGATTGATTAATCAATGCATTGCTGGAAATGTTTTCCCTGACTGTCTTAAGATTGCTAGGGTTGTGCCCATCTTCAAAAAGGGGAATGTCTGCGAAGTTAACAATTATCGCCCAATCTCGATTGTGCCCATTTTTGGTAAAATCTTTGAGCATCTATTGAACACACAACTGGTAAAGTATTTTGAGAATAACAACCTCTTTGCTCCAAACCAGTTTGGTTTCCGAACAGGAAAGTCGACTTCGAGGGCTGTTCTAAGTTTGGTACAGCAGGTTCAGCGATCATATGATGACAATAAGTTTGTACGGGTATGCTTTTACGACCTGACTAAGGCCTTTGATTGTATTGACCATCAACTCTTGATTGAAAAACTGACCAGGTATAGCTTTAGCAGAGACAGTTCTCACTTGATTGGATCCTATCTTGGGGGTAGAAAGCAATATGTCTCGGCCAATGGTAGTAAGTCTGAATTGGTAGGTTTAAAATATGGAGTTCCCCAGGGCTCTATCCTGGGCCCAACACTGTTTTTAATTTACATAAATGATATCACATTTATAGATAACCTCAATCTCGTCTTGTATGCAGATGACACAACTTCCATAAACATATCGGATGCTCCCAATACTGTCAACCAAAACGTTGATGATTCTGGCTTTCGTATTGAGCAGTGGTTTCTTTCAAATCGCCTCTGCATGAATGCTGGTAAAACACAAATTCTAGATTTTTCCTTGAAACCTGCAATCACTAACTTCAGCCCTGTTAGCTTTCTTGGATTGTATCTGGACAGCAGATTGTCGTGGGAAGAGCAAGTTAATCAACTTATTAAGAGGCTGAATAGAAACATGTACCTGATTCGTAATCTCCTAAACAATGTCTCAACCAAAGTACTTATGGACACCTACTATGGACATTTTCATTCTCACATAATGTATGGCATACTGCTGTGGGGCCATTGCCCACATGCCACAAGAGCGTTTGGTGTGCAAAGAAGATGTATCAGATTGATGGCGGGTATTGCATTTCGTGAACCTTGTAGAGACAAGTTTATCTCTTTTGGTATTCTTACTCTACCTAGTGTGTTCATACTCGAATGCCTTCTCTACCTAAAAAGCAACATTGATGACTTCAAAACAAACTCACATTTTCATCATTATAACACTAGAGGAGGTGAACACCTGTGCATTCAATACCACAGGGTCAATAAAGCTAGAAGTGGTCATAATTATCATGCCATTAAATTCTATAATGTGCTCCCTGAAGTTGTCAAAGAGCTACCCACAAAATTATTTAAATCTAAACTGAAAAGTTACTTAAAGTCTAAAGCTTTCTTTAGCATGGATGAATTCCTTGTTGCAGACTTCAGTGATTTGTCGTTGTCAGTCATGGCAGGCTAAAATGTGATGTGTGAGGCATCTGTATGTTGGTCTCCTTTTAATGTGTAATCTCCACTAGTTTATATCCTATTCATTTTTTTTTTGTTGGATCATATTTATATAATTAACTAGGTTTTAGTGTGTATGTGTCATTTACTGCTTTTATCTTATTTTATTCTCATTATTTTATGAATCTGACTTGTGAAAATACTACTATGTATGTATGGCATCAATAAATTATAATATTATATTGTTACCAGCTGTCCGAGTCGGAAGGACTTTTCTACGAAAAACAGAAAAAAACTAAATCTGATGTTGGCTCGCTGTCACCACCTTAATTAAATAAGGAAAAAAAAACTAAATACTTGGTTATTTGGATCTCTGTTGATGTTGAATTGTTAAGGGCGTACGAGGATTCGCTTGCAACCCCAGCTATCCCTGTTAGCTCAATCTAGGTGAGACCCAAGGTAAAAATAATAATAATCGAAAATTTTCTTAATAAAATATACTATATTAAATGACTAGGAAAATATAATAACCCAATAATAAACAGAAAGCTCAAGTAATTGATTAAGGAACTTAAAAAGAAATTGTATAACTTTACTAGTAATATTCTAGCAATAAAAAAATGTAAGCAAGGTACAAGAATAGACAATAACTAATATAAAGGATGTAGAATGAAAGAAAGTTACTGTTTTTTAGATCCGAATTAGTCCTTGATATTAGTTTGATTCACTTCTAAGCCAAAAACCCGTAAATTCCCACTAATATTAATAATGCGCTAAGGGTAAACGTTCACTAGAGCAAAGTAATAATGAAAATAAAACCCAATAAAATAAGAACCCTAGTAATAGCAACAGGTGTAGCACAACAGGTAGGTAATAGAGCAAAAATTCAATTAAGTACGTAAAAGCTCAGAGCAAAAAAATAAAATAATAGTTTTAGAATGATAGCTTACTCATGTTCAGTTGACGGTCGACAAGGTTGGCGTTTCGAGGATCGGTGTATGACACTTTGATGCGATATGCACAGTTCGGGTAAGCACTGGAGATTAGCCAAGAGCCCGTTGTGCTTTAGGTTTTTATCCAAAAGTTGGATCCTGCTTGCTTGTCTGTAGTCACGTAGGCCTCACGCCTTTTGCACATTTCCCGCATGTTAGTCTTATGATTCGTACGCAATTCGCGAAGGGAGGTTAGAGGTGAGTCTTTTTTGGTCACCCAATTTGATAAATAACCGCGTGATATTTTAATGACTGTAATTATGATAAGTGTCTCTGGCTGTTGGTTGTGTAACTTGGAAAATTTATATTAAAATAATTACTGTATTTCGATTTGAAAAATAGGTATTTGCTCCCACCTGTCACAATATAATTGAGATCTAGTTTTCATATCAAGTAGATTAGAACATCTATTTATTGCACCTATCATTGGAGAGACTTTTTTCATTATTTTTTCTATATGTTCATTCCATGACAAAGAGTTAGATATGGTGAGGCCCAGATATTCATATGATGAAACTTTTTTCAATTCATTGTTGTTTAGTAATACATTTATTTTAGAAACTTTTTTGTTTTTTTGTGTTACTAACATGTACACCGTTTTATCTACGTTTATACTTAGCCTATTTTGACACAGCCATTTGTAATATATATTTAGGTCACTATTTATGCTATTTTCTAGTTCATTTATATCACAGGCAGATAGGACTAACACCGTATCGTCAGCATACATAAAGTATTTTGATTTAAGGTCTGCATATTTCACAGAATGCACATAAAGCAGGTACTGCAGAGGGCCAAGAACTGAGCCCTGAGCAACACCAACATTCAAGTTTTCCATGTCACTTACACTTTGGTTTACCACTGTAAAATGCTGGCGATTCATTGAATAGCTTTTCAATAGTTCCAGACATCTTCCCCTCAGCCTCATTCTGTCTAATTTATCAATCATAAGAGGTATATCCACTGTGTCGAAGGATTTCTGTAAGTCAACGAAAACGGCTATAACATATTTGTTCTTGTCGATTTCACTTGTTATATATTCTAATAAATCTGCTGTGGCACTTAGTGTATTAATCTGCTTCTGGAATCCATACTGATTTGCATCAAATTGGATTGTTTTTTATATAATTGTTTATTTTTATTTTTATTACTTTTTCCACCATTTTTGAGAATGTGTTTAGTTGAGAGATTGGTCTGTAATTGTTTAGATTTTCTTTACTTCCTTTTTTGTGTACTGGTATAATTTTTGAAACTTTTAATTCTTCTGGAAATATGCCAACTTCCGGTGTCCATTTCCGGTGTGAGGAAAATGCCTTTGCGGCACCTCGATGGACTCGTCTCCACGTCGGAAACACGAATATAACCCTGATTTATGAATAGTTGGTCAGATGTAGAAAAATTTAATGAAACGTATCTAATCGACGCATATTTTCATACAGGCTTGAGGATAAATACTGTTGGAAATATAGGTTGGTATAAAAAATCTTCTATAAAGCGCAACAGGAACTTCTTATCAAACGAACGTTGAGTTCTGTGTTTTGTTATCAATATTAAAAATACTTTGTCTACTGAAATCGTCCGTTACAAAATAACAAATTGCGCAATATATTGTAATAACGGAAAACCGTTGGTGTTTATCTCGTTGCTGTGTGTGTGTGTGTGTGTTTTCTCACATAAAGATCGTCAGTTACTTGTCCACAGCCGCCAAAGTTGTTTTCGACCAGTCCTCCCGATCTTTTCCGTCGAGTTTTCGAAATTTTTTATTTATATTCCTCGAGCGTGTTTAGGTGTGGGTCTACAGTCCTCATGCTTCATTACCCAGGAATTTTTACAAAAGTAAGTTTTTTTGGTTAAGACCTACCGTTATACAGGGTGAGTAAAGAATTATGGAGAGTCATTTAAAAAGCTATAGGGTTGGCAGACATATAACAGCAAAGCCAAGCATATTTTTCGGGGAATATTTTCCATACATTTTTTACTTCAGCAATCGGAACTCATATTGTAGAAAATTATCAGGTACATTTTCTTTTCGAGGTTTAGCTGTTGTGTTCCAGATACCAGTACACACCAGATACCTTCACACTACCAACCAAAGGGTAAATTTTCTAAAATTTCGTTAATTGAAAAATAAAAAATGTATTTATTTTAGAAAAATGGCAAAATTTGAAATCGTCCAGGATTAGACGCAACTGGTCAGGCGTTATAATATGGTAGGGCGACGCCTTAATTTTAAAATTAAGACCGTGCCAGAAAACAAGGACTCGAGTGAGTGGGCAAAAACAGCGATAAAGGATGCGATTTTGTATGCCACATCGGACCTGCTACCGACAGACAGAGTAGCGTTTATCTTCAGTAGTCCGGCCTTCCAAAAAGTTGGGTGTCATTCCGAGAAGCCTCAAAAGTAAGTTTTTCACAAACTAAAAATTATTTAATCCATGATAATAATCTGAAATAAAATTTCATAAAATTGATATCGAGCAGAAATTAAAAACTATTTTTACAGGTTAGCGTGGAAGATGTATGGAGTATTCTGTCCAGCATTTTTCAGAGCAACGGGGAGGCTCTCAACACGGACACATTTGTTTTGGTTGTCACCTCCGTACAATTGCCTGTGGGAAAAGGCCGAGGAGCGAAGTACAACAGCTTTACCGAAGAGTGTGCCAAACGGCGTGGTTTGATTACCATCAACAACAAGGATAATTTGTGTTTGCCTCGTGCACTTGTTGTGGCCATAGCACACGTCGAGGGAGATCTGGAATACAAAAAGATCCGAAAAGACACAGGTAAGCTCCAGACACACAGGGCGAAAAAATTAATAGAGGATGCTGGTACCGAAATTCCTATAGAGGGGGCGGGAATTCCGGAAGTACAAAGGTTCCAACGTCATTTGATTGGATATAATATTGTGGTTTATATGTATGGCACCAAAGGTCATGACATAATTTTTAAAGGACCTGGAGGTAACAGAAACTTAAACTTGCTACACCATGAGGGCCACTATAATGTTATTACGTCACTGACGGCTGCCTTTGGGTGTGTTTACTTTTGTGATACCTGCAACATACCATTCAACAATAAAGATCTTCACCGATGTGGAGGTACATGTTTTGCCTGTCAACAGACTCCACCGTGTTCAAAAGAAGAAAAGATATGCTGTCAGGAATGTAATCGTATTTTTAATAGCCAAAACTGTTTTGATAACCATAGAAAGGTTCAAGGAAAGAGGGGCTCAGTTTGTGCAGAGATAAAACGCTGTAACGATTGTCTGAAAACTGTGAAGAAAAATCGCCAACATACATGTGGCGAAATTTATTGTAAGATCTGCCAGAAACACATGCCTGGTGATCATTTATGTTATATGCAGGTGGATACAGGGAAGCCAAAAACTGAAAATCTCTTGTTTATATTTTATGATTTTGAAACGATGCAAGAAAAATGTATAAATGAGAACCAAAAATTACACGAGCCCAACTTATGTGTCTTTGCCCAGCGTTGTTCTGTGTGCATGAATAACGGTAGTGACCAACAACTTTGTTCAACGTGTGGCCTAAGATTGCAGAAAATCAAAGGAAATAGCTCAGTGAGTAGATTCATAGAATTTGTTTTAAATCAAAGAAAGATCTTCAAGAAGGTTGTTATCGTAGCGCATAACGGTCAAGCCTTTGACCACCAGTTTATTCTAAACTATATTTTGACTGAAACAGATCTAACGCCCGAGCTAATCACCCGTGGAACAAAATTGATATCAATGAAGATGGGTAATGCTACATTTTTAGACTCCATCAATTATTTCCCAATGGCTTTATCCAAACTACCAAAAGCTTTTGGTATCTCAGAGCTTAAAAAAGGGTACTTTCCACACCTGTTCAACACCACTGAAAATCAAAATTACGTGGGACCCATACCGGCCGTAGAATTCTATAGCCCTGACACCATGAAACCCGAGGACAGATAAATTTTTAAGCTGGTATAACGATCACAAAGTCGATCAGTTTGATTTTCAAAAAGAAATCATCGATTATTGTATCTCGGACGTACAAATTCTGACAGAGGCCTGTCTTATATTTCGAGCCCAATTGATGGAAGTTGGAAACGTGTGCCCTTTCACGGAAGCCTGCACCATACCTTCGGCCTGCAACAAATTATTTCGTCGTAATTTCCTAAAACCCAATACATCGGGATAATACCCAAAAATGGATACAGATGGCGCGACAATCAATCGAAAATTGCGATAATGTGGCTTATTAACGAGGACAATGGTAGAGATATAGAGATAATGCACGCTGCCAAAGGTAGAGAAGTTACTTTGTCTGGTGTAAAAGTCGACAGTTATTGTTCTGTCAGTTCTTAATGCAGACTGAACGCCTCCCACTTCAAATTCTGCTCTTGTAGAATAATGTCATCTCCACCATCACCGCCAAGATTTTCATAAAACATTAGCGCCATCTATCCACGAATCGTGAGATTTGTCGAGACCAAGCCAGCGTACCAACACCTTCCGCCCTTTCTTCCTCAAAATCTTTTCTACGAGGTAAACGTCGGGATTTACAGTTTTCTGTAATTCTTCGGCATAAAAACCGCCTTCTATAGGATTTCCGGTGGTATCCTCCAACAGATATGTCACAGGACTTGTAATTTGCACCTTGGCAATTTTAAATAGTTCAGTGGTCCAATTTGCAAGCAGGCAGTACGTCGATCCATTTATATTTTCCACTACAATAGCATGAATAAAGTAATTGATTGATTGATTGATTGATTAAACTGAAATATTTGAATAATTTTTCTTTTAAAGTCCGAATCACTCTTTCCACAATGGCGGCTTTCGTATTGCTAAACGTACTGTAGTGATTAATGTTGAAAGTGTTCATCAGTTTATTAAAGTGCGTATTATAGAATTCCTTTCCGTGGTCTGTTTGAAGATTTTGCGGGTGTCTATTATTAAAATTTTTCAAAATTCGTGTGGTGTAAACCGCTTAAATCGAAGACGGGCGAAGAGGTCACAAAGGCTTTTCATGACATTTTAAAAAATTCTAATAATAGACACCCGCAAAATCTTCAAACAGACCACGTTAAGGAATTCTATAATATGCACTTTAATAAACTGATGAACACTTTCAACATTAATCATTAGAGCACGTTTAGCAATACGAAAGCCGCTATTGTGGAAAGAGTGATTCGGACTTTAAAAGAAAAATTATTCAAATATTTCAGTTTAAGTGGAAAATATAAATGGATCGACGTACTGCCTGCTTTAGTGAGTGAGTACAATAATCATAAACATAGAACTACTCAAATGAAACCTAAAGATGTCAATAAGAGCAACAAACAAGAATTGTTGAAAACCGTTTACAGTCACTTGAAGATATTGGGTAAACAAAAATTTAATGTCGGCGATATGGTTAGAATCAGCAAATCCAAGCATGTGTTCCATAAAGGGTACAAGCCAAATTGGACCACTGAACTATTTAAAATTGCCAAGGTGCAAATTACAAGTCCTGTGACATATCTGTTGGAGGATACCACCGGAAATCCTATAGAAGGCGGTTTTTATGCCGAAGAATTACAGAAAACTGTAAATCCCGACGTTTACCTCGTAGAAAAGATTTTTAGGAAGAAAGGGCGGAAGGTGTTGGTACGCTGGCTTGGTCTCGACAAATCTCACGATTCGTGGATAGATGGCGCTAATGTTTTATGAAAATCTTGGCGGCGATGGTGGGGATGACATTATTCTACAAGAGCAGAATTTGAAGTGTGAGGCGTTTAGTCTGCATTAAGAACTGACAGAACAGTAACTGTCGACTTTTACACCAGACAAAGTAACTTCTCTACCTTTGGCAGTGTGCATTATCTCTATATCTCTACCATTGTCCTCGTTAATAAGCCACATTATCACAATTTTCGATTGATTGTCGCGCCATCTGTATCCATTTTTGGGTATTATCCCGATAGTATTGGGTTTTAAAAAATTACGACGAAATATTTTATTGCAGGCTGAAGGTCCATACCTAGCTTCCGTGAAAGGGCACACGTTTCCAACTTCTATCAATTGGGCTCGAAATATAAGACAGGCCTCCGTCAAAATTTGTACGTTCGAGATACAATAATCGACGATTTCTTTTTGAAAATCAAACTGATCGTCTTTGTGATCGTTATACCAGCTTAAAAATTTATCTGTCCTCGGGTTTCATGGTGTCAGGGCTATAGAACTCTACGGCCGGTATGGGTCCCACGTAATTTTGATTTTCAGTGGTGTTGAACAGGTGTGGAAAGTACCCTTTTTTAATCTCTGAGATACCAAAAGCTTTTGGTAGTTTGGATAAAGCCATTGGGAAATAATTGATGAGTCTAAAAATGTAGCATTACCCATCTTCATTTATATCAAATTTTGTTCCACGGGTGATTAGCTCGGGCGTTAGATCTGTTTCAGTCAAAATATAGTTTAGAATAAACCGGTAGTCAAAGGCTTGACCGTTATGCGCTAAGATAACAACCTTCTTGAAGATCTTTCTTTGATTTAAAAGAAATTCTATGAATCTACTCACTTAGCTATTTCCTTTGATTTTCTGCAATCTTAGGCCACACGTTAACAAAGTTGTTGGTCACTACCGTTATTCATGCACACAGAACAACGCTGGGCAAAGACACATAAGTTGGGCTCGTGTAATTTTTGGTTCTCATTTATACATTTTTCTTGCATCGTTTCAAAATCATAAAATATTAACAAGAGATTTTCAGTTTTTGGCTTCCCTGTATCCACCTGCATATAACATAAATGATCACCAGGCATGTGTTTCTGGCAGATCTTACAATAAATTTCGCCGCATGTATGTTGGCGATTTTTCTTCACAGCTTTCAGACAATCGTTACAGCGTTTTATCTCTGCGCAAACTGAGCCCCTCTTTCCTTGAACCTTTCTATGGTTATCAAAACAGTTTTGGCTATTAAAAATACGATTACATTCCTGACAGCATATCTTTTCTTCTTTTGAACACGGTGGAGTCTGTTGACAGGCAAAACATGTACCTCCACATCGGTGAAGATCTTTATTGTTGAATGGTATGTTGCAGGTCTCACAAAAGTAAACACACCCAAAGGCAGCCGTCAGTGACGTAATAACATTATAGTGGCCCTCATGGTGTAGCAAGTTTAAGTTTCTGTTACCTCCAGTTCCTTTAAAAATTATGTCACGACCTTTGGTGCCATACATATAAACCACAATATTATATCCAATCAAATGACGTTGGAACCTTTGTACTTCCGGAATTCCCGCCCCCTCTATAGGAATTTCGGTACCAGCATCCTCTATTAATTTTTTCGCCCTGTGTGTCTGGAGCTTACCTGTGTCTTTTCGGATCTTTTTGTATTCCAGATCTCCCTCGACGTGTGCTATGGCCACAACAAGTGCACGAGGCAAACACAAATTATCCTTGTTGTTGATGGTAATCAAACCACGCCGTTTGGCACACTCTTCGGTAAAGCTGTTGTACTTCGCTCCTCGGCCTTTTCCCACAGGCAATTGTACGGAGGTGACACCCAAAACAAATGTGTCCGTGTTCAGAGCCTCCCCGTTGCTCTGAAAAATGCTGGACAGAATACTCCATACATCTTCCACGCTAACCTGTAAAAATAGTTTTTAATTTCTGCTCGATATCAATTTTATGAAATTTTATTTCAGATTATTATCATGGATTAAATAATTTTTAGTTTGTGAAAAACTTACTTTTGAGGCTTCTCGGAATGACACCCAACTTTTTGGAAGGCCGGACTACTGAAGATAAACGCTACTCTGTCTGTCGGTAGCAGGTCCGATGTGGCATACAAAATCGCATCCTTTATCGCTGTTTTTGCCCACTCACTCGAGTCCTTGTTTTCTGGCACGGTCTTAATTTTAAAATTAAGGCGTCGCCCTACCATATTATAACGCCTGACCAGTTGCGTCTAATCCTGGACGATTTCAAATTTTGCCATTTTTCTAAAATAAATACATTTTTTATTTTTCAATTAGCGAAATTTTAGAAAATTTACCCTTTGGTTGGTAGTGTGAAGGTATCTGGTGTGTACTGGTATCTGGAACACAACAGCTAAACCTCGAAAAGAAAATGTACCTGATAATTTTCTACAATATGAGTTCCGATTGCTGAAGTAAAAAATGTATGGAAAATATTCCCCGAAAAATATGCTTGGCTTTGCTGTTATATGTCTGCCAA
Source organism: Pseudeuparius sepicola (assembly GCA_963920635.1). Lineage (NCBI taxonomy): Eukaryota > Metazoa > Arthropoda > Insecta > Coleoptera > Anthribidae > Pseudeuparius > Pseudeuparius sepicola. The sequence goes on from OY987305.1 coordinate 31,279,685, forward strand.
CCCTATAGCTTTTTAAATGACTCCATAATTCTTTACTCACCCTGTATAACGGTAGGTCTTAACCAAAAAAACTTACTTTTGTACAAATTCCTGGGTAATGAAGCATGAGGACTGTAGACCCACACCTAAACACGCTCGAGGAATATAAATAAAAAATTTCGAAAACTCGACGGAAAAGATCGGGAGGACTGGTCGAAAACAACTTTGGCGGCTGTGGACAAGTAACTGACGATCTTTATGTGAGAAAACACACACACACACACACAGCAACGAGATAAACACCAACGGTTTTCCGTTATTACAATATATTGCGCAATTTGTTATTTTGTAACGGACGATTTCAGTAGACAAAGTATTTTTAATATTGATAACAAAACACAGAACTCAACGTTCGTTTGATAAGAAGTTCCTGTTGCGCTTTATAGAAGATTTTTTATACCAACCTATATTTCCAACAGTATTTATCCTCAAGCCTGTATGAAAATATGCGTCGATTAGATACGTTTCATTAAATTTTTCTACATCTGACCAACTATTCATAAATCAGGGTTATATTCGTGTTTCCGACGTGGAGACGAGTCCATCGAGGTGCCGCAAAGGCATTTTCCTCACACCGGAAATGGACACCGGAAGTTGGCATATTTCCAGAAGAATTAAAAGTTTCAAAAATTATACCAGTACACAAAAAAGGAAGTAAAGAAAATCTAAACAATTACAGACCAATCTCTCAACTAAACACATTCTCAAAAATGGTGGAAAAAGTAATAAAAATAAAAATAAACAATTATATAAAAAACAATCCAATTTGATGCAAATCAGTATGGATTCCAGAAGCAGATTAATACACTAAGTGCCACAGCAGATTTATTAGAATATATAACAAGTGAAATCGACAAGAACAAATATGTTATAGCCGTTTTCGTTGACTTACAGAAATCCTTCGACACAGTGGATATACCTCTTATGATTGATAAATTAGACAGAATGAGGCTGAGGGGAAGATGTCTGGAACTATTGAAAAGCTATTCAATGAATCGCCAGCATTTTACAGTGGTAAACCAAAGTGTAAGTGACATGGAAAACTTGAATGTTGGTGTTGCTCAGGGCTCAGTTCTTGGCCCTCTGCAGTACCTGCTTTATGTGCATTCTGTGAAATATGCAGACCTTAAATCAAAATACTTTATGTATGCTGACGATACGGTGTTAGTCCTATCTGCCTGTGATATAAATGAACTAGAAAATAGCATAAATAGTGACCTAAATATATATTACAAATGGCTGTGTCAAAATAGGCTAAGTATAAACGTAGATAAAACGGTGTACATGTTAGTAACACAAAAAAACAAAAAAGTTTCTAAAATAAATGTATTACTAAACAACAATGAATTGAAAATATATAAAATAAATACATTTTTTATTTTTCAATTAGCGAAATTTTAGAAAATTTACCCTTTGGTTGGTAGTGTGAAGGTATCTGGTGTGTACTGGTATCTGGAACACAACAGCTAAACCTCGAAAAGAAAATGTACCTGATAATTTTCTACAATATGAGTTCCGATTGCTGAAGTAAAAAATGTATGGAAAATATTCCCCGAAAAATATGCTTGGCTTTGCTGTTATATGTCTGCCAACCCTATAGCTTTTTAAATGACTCTCCATAATTCTTTACTCACCCTGTATAACGGTAGGTCTTAACCAAAAAAACTTACTTTTGTAAAAATTCCTGGGTAATGAAGCACGAGGACTGTAGACCCACACCTAAACACGCTCGAGGAATATAAATAAAAAATTTCGAAAACTCAACGGCAAAGATCGGGAGGACTGGTCGAAAACAACTTTGGCGGCTGTGGACAAGTAACTGACGATCTTTCTGTGATCAGACTATTTATGTGAGAAAACACCCACACACACACAGCAATGAGATAAACACCAATGGTTTTCCGTTATTACAATATATTGCGCAATTTGTTATTTTGTAACGGACGATTTCAGTAGACAAATTACTTTTAATATTGATAACAAAACAGAGAACTCAACATTCGTTTGATAAGAAGTTCCTGTTGCGCTTTATAGAAGATTTTTTATACCAACCTATATTTCCAACAGTATTTATCCTCAAGCCTGTCTAATACCATTTTATGCTGAAAATATGCGTCGATTAGATATGTTTCGTTAAATTTTTCTACATCTGACCAACTATTCATAAATCAGGGTTATATTCGTGTTCCCGACGTGGAGACGAGTCCAGCGAGGTGCCGCAAAGGCATTTTCCTCCCACCGGAAATGGACACCGGAAGTTGCAATTTTATGACATATTTGGATTCTCCTCGATCCCCTGATAATTATTTAGGCGTCGGAATATTTCTACCTAGCGCCGATCTCTTGCGATAAGAGATTAAAGCTTTTTTTTATGCTAAATTCGTGTTCCCGACGTGGAGACGAGTCCAGCGAGGTGCCGCAAAGGCATTTTCCTCACACCGGAAATGGACACCGGAAGTTGCCATTTTATGACATATTTGGATTCTCCTCGATCCCCTGATCATTATTTAGACGTCGGAATATTTCTACCTAGCACCGATCTCTTGCGATAAGAGTTTAAAGCTTTTTTATGCTAAATTCGTGTTCCCGATGTCGAGACGAGTCCAGCGAGGTGCCGCAAAGGCATTTTCCTTACACCGGAAATGGACACCGGAAGTTGACGTTTTTGGATTCTCCTCGATCCCCTGATCATTATTTAAGCATCAGATTCTTTCTACCCAGCACCGATCTCTCGCGATAAGACTTTAAAGCTTTTATGACAAATTCGTGTTTTCCTCGAACCGGAAATGGAGACCGGAAGTTGACGTTTTTGGATTCTCCTCGATCTCCTCTACATTTTTGTAAAAGGCGGTTTGGTTCTAGCAAGCACCGATCTCCCGCAATAAGATTTTAAAGTTTTTTATTTCAAATTCATGATCCTAACGTCGAGACGAGTCCAACAAGGTGTCACAAGGACATATTTAATTTTTTATTGTATTTCTCTCTTACCCTTGATCTTATATTTGTTCCATCCTGTATATTTATCTTTTTGTTCCATCCTGTATTTTTCTCATATTTAACCTAACTTTTGTTCACTCTATATTTTTCTCAACATAACCTAACTTTTGGTCACCCTGTATATTCTTTCCAAGATCTTAAGACATCTCAACACATTTTGACATCTCAAGACGATCTCAAGACATTTTCTTCTAAGACATCGCATCCTCTCAGGCCCCCGGACCCGCCTCCTTTCACGCTATTTTTCCTTTATGTACAATTTAAGGTTATGACACATTCTTTTATAATTTTTTATCTGTGTGATGTTTACAGGTATACGGTTGTATATTCTTATGCTACTATTTACAGGTGAATCACGTGTCTTAACAGTTCTAGTATTTACATTTCTTAATAATTCTTTATCTCTAATATTATAGTTATGAGATTCTTTTATATGGGTTAATTTTATTTGTGTTTTTAGTGTATTATTTTGTATATTGTAAATAAATTTAGTCTGCTCCAACATCTTTAATTTTTCTATATCCAGAATATTTGTTTGCTTATACAATGTTTGAGTCGGTGTATAGTAATTTAGTGAATACATTATTTTTACAGCTTTGTTTTGCATTCTCTGAAGTTTTTGCAATAAGTATTGTGGAGCGTTTCCCCAGCATGGTATTAGATACCTAAAATGAGGCTCAATAAAGCTATTATATAATTGAGATCTAGTTTTCATATCACGTAGATTAGAACATCTATTTATTGCACCTATCATTGGAGAGACTTTTTTCATTATTTTTCTATATGTTCATTCCGTGACAAAGAGTTAGATATGGTGAGGCCCAGATATTCATATGATTAAACTTTTTTCAATTCATTGTTGTTTAGTAATACATTGATTTTAGAAACTTTTTTGTTTTTTTGTGTTATTAACATGTACACCGTTTTATCTACGTTTATACTTAGCCTATTTTGACACAGCCATTTGTAATATATATTTAGGTCACTATTTATGCTATTTTCTAGTTCATTTATATCACAGGCAGATAGGACTAACACCATATCGTCAGCATACATAAAGTTAGTATAGATAATACGTAAAGTTAGTATAGATAATTAGATAGAATACAGGGTACAATATCAGACAGGTGGGTAGGCTGTTGTTTCTGTTGTCATGTTGGTTTAGTGGCAAAAAACCAAATTAAAAAATTCAATGTTTCATTTGTGTTACTTAGTGTAATGTTGTCAAGCAATCATGGAATATATTTTTTTATTAATTTTTTCTTGTTTTTTTTAGATATACTCCAATATTTCCCAAAATCATGTTTTCAAAAAAATCGAATAATACAAATTTTTCCCATTTGGTGCAAACTTTATGAATAGCACTGTATGTTATTTATTAAAAAATAATGCCTATACAAAAAAATATGCTGTTCTTTGGTTTAAAATAAAAGTAACACCTGTCATACACTGTGTCCACGGATCAAGTTCACATATGGTGTAAATAACAAAAAATATTGAGTTGAAATTTGAGCTTCTGGGGATCACCCCTGCCCTGCTTGGTTTGAAACTAATTTGTGACATAATTTTACTTTTCCAAAAATCCCGTATGCCTTGGAAATTATGAAAAAACTAATTTTACACATCACAGGGTGTCCACAGGATATTTGCTATCTTATTCCCTGACCTTCCCTGACTTTCCCTGACCTAATTGAAAAAGTTCCCTGACCGCTACTTACAAAAGTGTCCTAATTTTTTACGTTTAAAAAAAGGAAGAAAGCTCCAGCCTCCAATGTCCCCACAACTGGCCTGTCTCACACCAATTCTTCCTTTTTTTTATTTTTAGCATGAGAAATAACTGCCTGCTTTCCCATATTGCTGAGGCGAAGGGTCTTTTTACACACTTTACAAAATGCAGACTCTGAATCATTAGTCACAGTGTCCAGCCATCCACTAAATTCAGGATGTAAATTGTTATCCAACCACAATTTATTAAATACACAGTGCTTATTCATTTTTTTCAATTAATGTCATTTATATCACCATCAAATCACATAGACGTTTCACTAATTTTATTTATTTGTACCTGTGTATAAAAAAGTATATTTACTGTGCAAAATAGTCACAGGTACAAGGAAGTAAGCTTTTCGATTTCTTCCGTGTGCATGTGTATTTCATACCTAAAACAAACATGTGTCGTCATAAGCATGATTCAGATTTAAGTTGTTAAAATGTTAAATTGGCGTTCTTTACCCCTCAGATTTTTTTTTGTCATCGTTGGGGCTTCAGAGACATATTTTGTGGGATTGGGGTAAAATTCCCTGACTTTCCAGAAAACTGAAAAAATTCAAAAGCCTAGGTCGACTTTGATTTTTTCTGCTAAAAAATTAAAACGCACAAAAATCAAAGTAGGTCTAGGTTTTTGAATTTTTTCACACCTATCCAGTTTTTCATTGTGAACAAGTTTTCTTAATAACATTTTGATGTGAAAGCTACACAAAGTGCACTTTTCTAAAAAAGGGGAAAAATGCCAAAAAATGAAAGCCAAAATTCGCTTTATTTTAGATTTTATCGAAAATAGTTATTTGAAAAAGTTTCTTGGAATTTTATTTTACCCCTATGTGCAAATTTTCAGACAAAAATTCGAACAATGATATATTTTTTATTTTTTTGAGAAAATATGAAACTAATAAATTTCATTTTTTTCGGAGTGCCATATTTTACTTTAGAATTGTTTGCCTATCATCCAAACGTGATATTTTTTAGTTTAGCTCAAGTCAACTAACAAGGTGCAATTACATCTGGCAATACATTGTAACAAAAAGTAAATCGTCCAAAATTGTACTTGTTAGTGGAGTTTTTCTTGAAACTAGCCGATTACGGCCCAAAAAGGACCCACAACTAAAAAATATCACGTTTGGATGATAGGCAAACAATTCTAAAGTTTTTATATTTTTTCAAAAAATCAAAAAAATATCATTGTCAGAATTTTTGTCTGAAAATTTGCAAACAGGGGTAAAATAAAATTCCAAGCAACTTTTTCAAATAACTTTTTTCGATAAAATCTCAAGTAATGCGTATTTTGGGCATTTATTCCAAATGTACCTACAGTGTGTCCCTCTTAAGAGCAATGGCACTGCAAATAGTACAGATAAACACACGGAATTCCGCTAGCTTTCAACCGTATACTTTACATGGAATTTGTCCCAGGACGTCCACCAAAAATGCAAAACGAAATTTGAAACTTCAAAATCTATCTCCTCTGTTATACGTAAACTGATTTCTGTCAAACCTGTCTCAAACTGTGGCGAAAATGTAGGTCTACGATTCGTATGGACAATTTTTTTGTTTTTAATTGTAGTTTTTTAATGGTAACAAAAATACTCCTTCAAATACTCCCGAGAAAATGAAACGGTAGCATTTTTGTAAATTTTACAAGTACCAACAATGTTTTTTAAAAAATTTTTTCATACGAATTGTTCCTCCATCTATTAGTTACATTTTGGTAAAAAAATCGAATTTTTGGAACTAAAAATAAAAAAGTAGATCGACTTCTAGAAAAACACTGCAAATCCGAAATCATGCATTAAAATATTTCTTATTTTTTTGAACCGTCACGAAATAAGAAAGAAACTTTGTATACATATTTATATAAAATAAAAAACTAAAAATTATAAACAAAACAAACAAATCTTTATTCTTTGATTTAAATAAGGAATATTAAATTATATTAGATATTAAAAACTAATTAAAATCACTAAATAAAAAATAAAACATTAGTCTTTGGTTTAAAATAATGAGAAACACCAATCACAATTATTAATAACTAAAAAAAATTAAAAAAATCCCGCCCTTCCCCGTCCATTTTTTATTCTATTAAATAATAATTATTATAGTCGACTTTCGACTTTACTCTAATAAAAAGCTATTTTAAATCTTTGAAGTGTTTTTACACCCTGTATTGTATGTGTGACGCATCTGCCAGTAATTTGCGAATGCGAATGCGTAATAATAAAATAGATCTATTTTAACACACGTTCATAATTATTCAAAGCTGCATCGCACATACAGAGTGTAACAATAATTTAAAAATTTAAAATACCTTTTTATTAGAGTAAAGTCGACTATATTATTAAATACTAATTGTTAAATATTAAATGAGGTATTTATTACAAAAATTAAGAAAGTGCTTAGCTTACGGTGTTTGTGTGTATTTTTAAAACGAATTTTCAGTTAGGTACACAAATAGACTATCCAGGAGTTCTAGCACTAGCACACAAGTCACACACAACAAAACAATTAGATTTTAGTAAATCTGTTGTTTTTGTGGCGCATACATGCAATGCAACCCTGAAACCTGGTGTGGTACCAGATTTTTTTTTATTTTTTTTAAGAAATAAATGTTTATTTTTAAATTTTTCTCAGAGATCGGTAGCCCGCGTACCGCCCTCAAAAAGTTTACCGCCCGGTGCTATTGCACCCAAAAAAACCCTGTTAAACCGGCACTGAATGAAAGAGGTTGACTAGTACAAAATAATAAGATAAGTGACGTCATACTAAATCCAATATGGCGGACTAAATTTCTTTACCACTCTCCTGATATCCGAATCAAATATGTACTAAAAAGCACAAAATAAAATAAAAGATAAAAACCTTACCTTTTTAAAAACAAGCTTTTATTTAAGGCATGTACTAAAACGAATAAAATGAAATAAATCGTGTACTACATATATATAAAATAAAATAAAATAAGTCTAGGTTTTTCTTAGATTAATTCAGTGCCAAATTGCGCCAAGTTTTTGTAATATGTCGCGAGAAATGTTCATAGAAAGTAGGTACCAATTAATTTTAATATACAGTGATTGGTTGATAACCAAGTACCTACTTGCCAAAGTATGTATTTTCTTTCGAATTCGCGGGACTAGCTTTTTGATTTACAAAAATTTGTCGCAATTTGGCATTAAATTTAACGAAAACCTAGATTTATTTTATTTTATTCCTTTTAGTAGATACATGACGTAGGTATTATATTTTATTCGTTTTAGTACATGACTTAAATAAAAGTTTGTTTTTAAAAAGGTTTTTTATCTTTTATTTTTTATTATCTACAATAGTTATCTAGCCTAATCTTGATTGAAGGCTTCTATAGGCTGAATTTGATGTTTCTGAAATTCTTCCGGATGGAATTTACAAGTATATAAAACCATAAATGCAATATTTTAAATTTTGGTTGTTAGTTCGTCTATGTACAGGGTGATCATTTTTATACGCCCAGCCTCTCTTAGGGGAAAACGGTCGAAGATATGGAGATATTATATATGGGAGATGATATAGGGTGTATAAAGGAATAAATTGGCCCCATGTAGCGACTCTCTGCTAATACGACGCTAGGCATCGCGTTGCGGCGCCAAGAAATATTTTTCCCACCAACATACTATTTTTGTTACATCATTCAAAATCCCTTAGGGTAGTTTATTTATTTACACACTGCCCTAAAAAAGGGTAAAAACTAACAACCCCTATTAATTTTTTTGCTCGAATTTTTTTGTGGGTCATTTTTACGTATAACAAAAATATGATTTGTGTAGCCCTTTTGTTATGGACCTATCATTTTGGGCATCTACTGTAACATTTTTTTTATCCCGAAGCTGAATTGTTGTTACCTGATATTTTTGTTTTTTTAATGTTCAATAATAGTACATTATACACTTAGGTTGAGAAGTGAGCCATTATTTACGCGCCTCAGGATATAATATGAGAGGTAAATAATAATAAGATTTTTTTTACTACTAGCATTGAAATATTGCCACATTTTTACATATTTGATTAGATTTTGATATTTTAGTCATTTCTCGCTTTTTTCAAATACTTCGAAAGCCTGGGAGTTCAGTTCTCAAGCTGATAAAATGAAAATAATTTTTAAATGTCAAATAGAAAATTGTTCATTATTTACCCAGGTTTTTTTTATTATCATTATTTACCTAGGGAGAGAAATATTACTTCTCATTAGAGGAATGAGGTAAATAATGTTGATTTCTCAGGTTAGTAGTAAAAAAAATAATTAAATTGTTTGACGCCCGTCTACTATGAATTTTTACTTGATTTTCTGTAGTCAGGGGAATGGCATTTATCATGAAATTATTTTTTTGTAGGAAAAATATTGTGTTTTCGAAAAAAAATGTACAGGCTACGCAAATAATATTTTTGTTATACGTAAAAATGACCCACAAAAAAATTCCAGCAAAAAAATTAATATGGGTTGTTAGTTTTTACCCTTTTTTAGGACAGTGTGTCAAATTTTTAAGTAGCGCCGTTATTGAGATATAAATAAAAAAATATTTGGGTCACCCTGTAGACCCGAATAACGGCAAGGAAAGCCCAAATAGAACAATTTTATATGAAAGACCCCCTTAAAACCACCTGCCGAACACCCCTTTAAAGTATTTACTATACATTCTGACTCACCCTGTATAATATCTCCATATCTTTGACCGTGTTCCACCAAGAGAGGCTGGGCCTCTAAAAATGATCACCCTGTACTTTTTTTGTAGGAAAAATCAAACTTAAAATTTTTATAAATGGTATTTTCAAGTACAGGGTGGTTCATTATAAATTGACACCCCCCTTAACTTGCTAGTTTTTGAGGTTAGAAAAAAGTTTTTCACAAAAGTTTTAGATACTAATACAAAGTTTTTTGAGACGCTATTGGACCGTGTACAGTGTGTTCTAGAAAGCCGTGGCAGACATAACTTATGTTTTTTTAAATGGAACACCCTATATATTTTTGCATTTTTGAAATCTGCTCATCAAGGCAATTAAAATGATATTAAACTTTGTGGCATTATCTTTTTCCGTTTTTGAAAAATTCCGTTTTCAAATTTTATACTAAATTTATTTAACTCGAATTTGTGGATCTCGCGATAAAGATAGATGATCGATGTAATAACCAAAAATATTTTTTTTAAACAAGAGAGTAATATAGTGAAACTCCAAAATGTTTAGGAGCCTTTTAAAATTTTACTGATTATATTCTAGAAATAAAGAATTTCAGGAAAATCGTAAAAGCTCCTAAACATTTTGGAAGTTTCACTACGTTACTCTCTTGTTTAAAACAAATATTTTTCGTTATTACATTAATCGTCTATCTTTATCACGAGATCCATAAATTCGAGTTAAATAAATTTAGTATAAAATTTGAAAACAGAATTTTTCAAAAGCGGAAAAAGGTAATGCCACAAAGTTTAATATCATTTTGATTGCCTTGATGAGCAGATTTCAAAAATGCAAAAATGTATAGGGTATTCCATTAAAAAAAACATAAGTTATGTCTGCCACGGCTTTCTAGAACACACTGTACACGGTCCAATAGCGTCACAAAAAACTTTGTATTTATCTAAAACTTTTGTCAAAAACTTTTTTTTTAACCTCAAAAACTAACAAGTTAAGGGGCGTGTCAATTTATAATGAACCACCCTGTACAAGGGCAACTAATTTGGGATTTTTGGGAAAAACAGATGGAGCCGCAAAATTTACGAAGTTATATTTAAAATGTTTGCTCCCGGAATTGGTAGATCCGACCACAACACAAAGAGGCACAAAGTAGGAAAAGAAAAAAGTAATAGAAATCCAAAATACCATATAGATATAGCATATCCTACCTACCTACTGCGGAAATAATAATTTATTGAAACACTGTTCTACTTTGGCTGTTTGATTGATAGGAATAATAATTTCATGTCAGAAAAAATTGTAAAAAGTTATAAAAAAATTTCTTTCCAATTCAGTGCACTTATCAGAAAAACAATTCTTATTGCATACAAAATATCGAAATATACAGACAAAACTTATGTTTTTTTTATTAATTTCTATAACCCAATTTTCCGCAAGGCACTGAAGAAAAAAACAGGGTTATTAAATAACAAAAAACTCGAAAAGATACTTTCGGAATTCGTACAAATAGGGGTATGTGTTTAATATTTATATGTGTTTAATATTTATATTTTTTCAACAATAGCACAACAAATACACAAACCGAGTCAACAACAAAACGCCATGAAGTAGTCAGGTTGCAGCCTTACAACTTTTGTATTTGATATTTTTTTATAAGTTGATAAATAAAAAAGTTATGAAGTGGCCTAATTTCGCGGAATCACCCTGTACACCGGTGCCCTTCCGACCGACCGATTCAGCTCTCGGCTGCCTGGCCGTCCGACTCGCTCGGGTCCGAAAACACGTCGTCCGTCGTCCGACACCGTTCCTCGCACTAACGAGCTGCCGGTGAGAGGGGAAGGGACGAGAGTGCGTGGTGAGGGGTGACTAGAGGAGAATATTCCTGAGATTCCAGCCGGTCGTCGCGACCGTTAATTTTAGATCTTGTCTGCGCGGTCATGACTCTTAAGGACTGACCACCCCTGTAAAATTTTTATTTATAGCTCGATTTTCAGAAACTTTTTTTTGTTGGGTAGAGCTTTAAAAATGACACTAATTATTATTATTATATCTGTCGATGTTAATAATTGAAAAATAATAATTTTGTTTTTTAATACATTTTTATAAGAATATGAGTTCCTCATGAATATTTTAGTGTAAAACATTACCATAAATTAAGAAAATTAATTACAAATTGTTACGTTTTTGTTTCTAACATCTCACTGCGTATAAGAATCAGGCATTACTTTTCCTTTTAAATTTTTTGGAACACCGTGTAGAGCTACGGTAACGCAAATTGGTACGTTTCGGTTTCCAACAACGCCAAATAAGAATCCAGCATTAATTTTCCTATAAAAGATCCCTAATAGTACTTCTCGAAATTTCAGCACTAAAACACCATTTCACAATGGGCCACGAATTTAACGCACGAGGCACCTGAATTATGCATTTAATGCCATTTTTGAAGCTCTATCCAACAAAAAAAGAAGTTTATGAAAATCGAGCTAAAAATAAAAATTTTACAGTGGTGATCAGTCCTTAAGTGGAGCACTAAGAATTTTAAAACACCCTGTAGAGCTACGGTAATGCAAATTGGTACGTATGGGTTTCGAAAAACGCTAAATAAGACTCCGGTATTAATTTTCCTCTAAAAAAATCCCTAATAGTACTTCTCGAAATTTCAGCATTAAAACACCGTCTCAGTGGGCCATGAACTTAACGCACGAGGCACCTGAATTGTGCATTTAATGCCATTTGTTAAGCTCTAACCAACAAAAAAAAGTTTATGAAAATCGAGCTATAAATAAAAATTTTACAGGGGTGATTAGTCCTAAGTGGGGCACTAAAAATTTTGAAACACCTTCTAGAGCTACGGTAATGCAAATTGGTACGTTTGGGTTTCGAACAACGCCGAATAAGAATTTGGTATTAATTTTCCTCTAAAAAAATGCCTAATAGTACTTCTCGAAATTTCAGCACTAAAACACCGTCTTAGTGGGCCATGGAATTAACGCACGAGGTACCTGAATTATGCATTTAATGCCATTTGTGAAGCTCTATCCAACAAAAAAAAGTTTATGAAAATCGAGCTATAAATAAAAAATTTACAGGGGTGGTCAGTCCTTAAGTGGGACACACTGTATGTCAAATGACGTCACGTCGTTTAATGATCTCATTTCGAATCTTTGGGGAAGCAGAGCTGATCGCCCTATAGTAGTTTCATCTTAGCCCAAAAATAAAAAAAAATCCCTTATGGTTCCAACTTTTTGGCGGGCACTGTATAAAAAAACTATGCCGTGATTTTTATATTCACCGTGTTTATATGAGAATTTTAAAGCACCGCATAGCGGTCAAATCCTGAACTGTGGTTTATAAATTTTTTCAATTTCGGCATCAGTCAGCGTCCTCCCAAATTACCGACATATGTCGGTCACCCGGCGTCTGTATATCGGATGTTGGTGACGTCGGACGCCGAATGAACCTAAGATTTTTCATTGCAGACGCTCGATGATGCCGTAAAGAAATATATATATCATCTTAAGTGCGAACACCCTCTTAAAATTTATGTTCTTCATCCGATTTTAGACGCGTTTTTTTTCTAAAAATAGGCCACAAAAAATCTCTTTTTTATTTTTACGTTGGTGCAAAATTTCAGGTCTTAATCTCAGTGTACAAGGCCTAATAGGAATATTTTTTCTAGTAAAAAGTGACGAAAACCATTTAGCGAATTTTTTATTTAAAATCTGACACCACAGCGTTAATCAGGACACCCTAAATCCCCCGTATACCAAATTTGAACATAAAATAGATATTCAGTTCCATTCTACAAGGTGTCAAAGTTGAGCAAAATAGGAATTTTAAAGGCATCTGGAGAGTCAAATGTGCCATGGATCCCGTCAAAACAGATGAATGAACAAGAGGACTACTCAAAGTGTTGGTGCGCAAAGATTCAATACAAAAATGTACAGGGTCCTTTTCTCTGGGCGATCACAAAATGCTGAATTTTTATTAAACTTTATACTGGTCAGGAGTGCTCTGGAATCATTCAAAACATATTAATAAACATAAAAGTAATTTATTTCTATACATCATCCAACCAACAAATAAAAACAATTCAAATTGTTGGCCCTTTATCAATAAAGTCACTGTCTAAAGATGATACATTTTCTGTGTGTTTCCTGTTTTGGCACACCAGCCACCGTAACTCGTATGGACTTAGTGACTTGCAGCATTCTGTATTTTTTAGACTTAGTTCGTTTATAATGTATGGTGTGGTTTTGATATATAATCGATTTTTGACCTGTATAAAGTTTAAAGAATTCAGCATTTCGAGTTGCTACAGAGAAGAACACCTTGTATATTTTTTATTGAATCTTTGCTCATCGACCCTGTGAGTGGTCCTGTTCATCATCCAACTGTTTTGAAGTAATTCCATGACACACTTGACTCGCTAGATGCCTTTAAAATCCCTATCTTGCTCAACTTTCACACCTTGTAGAATGGAACTCCCTGTATATTTTTGGTTTAAATTTGGTATGTGGGAATTTTGGTGTGTCCTAATTAACGCTGTGGTGTCAGATTTTAAATAAAAAAATCGCTAAATGATTTTCTTAATTCTTTACTAGAAAAAAATTCGTAGTAGTCCTTGAAAATTGAAATTAAAAACTGAAATTTGGCACCAGCGTAAAAAAACTAATGTTTTGTGGCCTATTTTTGGAAAAAAAAAACTGCTACAATCGGTAGAACACAAATTTTATGGGGGTGTTCGCACTTAAGATGAAACATCCTGTATATGGATGGTGGGTGAGGGTGAGTCTGAAATAACTGACATCCTTTTTTGGGTAATAGAGATGGTCATTCCGAACCACTTTTCTTAATAAGTTTTTTTTCCTAGCGCCGAGATTTTTCTATAATTCATCCCCTCAAAATCCCCCCTCTATGAAAACACGGCACTGGCGCCCTGCCAACAACCGAGTAGAAAATGGTAAATCATCAACTAGTATAGTATTTTGAGACCGAATTTACGCTATTTTATCCGCTGTGTATGAAATAAATGTTGGTAAATTTTAAAAAAATTAGAAAAATTTTAGCGATAGGAAAAAAAATTAATAAGAAAAGTTGTTCAGAATGACCATCTCTCTTATCCAAAAAAAGGATGCCAGTTATTTCAGACTCACCCTGCAAATGTACCTATGTATATATATACAGGGTGTTAGTAAATAAGTGCGACAAACTTTCTCAGAAAATTTTATTCTTGATAAAAGTTGGTGCATCATTTCAAACTCAAAACGCACATATCAAAATTTAAATATCTCGTTTTGGATACGAGGTAGATTCAAAAATGTCAAATTAACTCAAGAGTAAATAAAGTACCCTTATTTTTTAAAATATGGTAAAAAGTTATTTACAAAAGTTGTTTGGAATCAAAGGTGGATGTCAGATTTAAAGTCGCAGCCACCTAGTAAAAAAAATAACTTTTTTTGTACTTTTTTGGACCACGCTGTATATTACAAAAAATCAAAATACTGCAAGCGCGACTTATCATAGGATAACACATGAATTTGCTACTAAACTTTAATTTTGTTCTATTAACAGCTATAAATAAATTAATCGAAATTAAATATATATATATATATATATATATATATACACAGGGACCGGCAGAAAGTTAGACACAAAAATTTAATATTTTTAAACTCTGATTTCGATTAATTTAAATTTATAGCTGTTAATAGAACAAAATTAAAGTTTAGTAGCAAATTCATGTGTTATCCTATGATAAGTCGCGCTTGCAGTATTTTGATTATATATATATATTGGGAATATAGATCTACATATTTTTTCTGGGTTGGTACAAAAGATCGACTTCAGGATAGATCTACCTTGTGTGGAATAGATCGACGTGGCTAATGTGAGGGCAAACATGTGGGCGTGGTCTTTTTCATATACGAGGTTGCGTTTAAAGTAAACGGTTATAGCCTGTATATCCTCACATTGGGCTTGCATTTATTTGGTTTCCAGGGGAACTGTCAAATATAGAAAATTATGGATCCCCATTGTCTTCCGACCGCTCATTGTGTTGTGTGAAAAGATCTCATCAGCTATTAGTGAAATTAAAATTCGAAAGTACGACATAGAATTGGAAGGTATGGGAAAGGAAACTAAAATATAGGGACAGGATATATCGAAAGGTACGGGGTAGAAATTTAATGTCCGGGTGTTTAGTTTCTCCCTCATATTATGTAATATTTGAAAAATTAATATCTCCGCCCGTGAAGAGATTGCGATGTATGATTGAATTCCGAATTTCAGGCATACAGTTTTTACAATGACCAGTGGTATACATCCACCTTTGCAACATTATACAAATATATTCTAGCTCTCGAAAGCAGCGCCACTCTACTCTATTTCAAATATAACGGACTTCGTAGCGTGTTCGATTTATTTTATACACAATTTTCAATAAATAGCGATGTACGAATAGTGGCAACTCTGCCTGGACTTACTGTAGATCCAAACGCCGCGAATAAAATTATATAAACATATTTATCCACCGCCGGAGAATAGATCTACCCCATTACTAGATGTAACCGGATTCATCCAGTTTTGTTTGGTATAGATTAGAACCACCTAGGGCGACCGACCTCGGAAGACGTCCAACTTTTTGTTGTTTCTTCGCCCTTTTTCTTAAAATACCCTATGCGATATTTACTGCTGTTTTTGTAGCACAGTCGAGCGGAGGCTCGAGGTGTACCGTTTTGTTGCCTGTATTTTTAAAATATCCATAGATGCTAATGACACTAGTTTAAAAGTTATAGGTGGTAATTTTTTTGAATTTCAAACTTTATGCCGGCATAAATTCGTCTATTTTGTCTCTTGAGCCGGAATTTTACCTCCGTTAAGATGGGCATAGGTTTGGGAATATGCTCGGAACGAAAACACGGTAATAAATATTCTAATTATCTAGTCTTGTTGTAAATAAAAACCATATACAAAATACCCTTTAATTATGCAGCCAGAAAAGTGTAGCGAATTAAACTCCGAGCGGGTGCGAAGTTATTTAAAAAAATATTATTTGAACTGACTACTACAATGATTTGACAAATGGTATAAAAATCTATTTTTGCGCTTTTAATCTCATATTTATATAAAGAGAGTGCTAGCCTAAGCAGGTTCTGGAATGATGCTTCTGGAGACATGCTGAGTCGCGAATTTGTAGAAGGTAACTCCTCCCTCATTAGATGAGACTTCGGGATCTGAAGTCGGCAAAGTCCGGTTTTCCTTTTTTGTAAAAACTTAAAGTAGGTATCTTCTTTTCTTCAAAAAATTTAAATATCCTCTTTTTTAGGATGAAGAACACTAAAAGTGATACTACTACTATCACTTAAAGTCCATAATATCCAATTTGTCGATTTGTAGCTTTCTAAGTCATCAATGGAAATTGGGTTGGTGGCTTCTAATTGTTCCTTTAGATGGTGAAGTTCTTTTAATTTTATGTTTTCGATGCGTAGTGGTTTTTCTTTTAGTTGAAGTTCCAAAGGATTTACTTTTTGGAATACTGGTAGGTAATAGTAAAGGTTTTCCTTGTGTTGAATCTTCAAGATTGCCAATTTTGTAGGACTTGTACTCCATAGTACCATTTTTTGGAATTTGTACCAGAGTACTTCCTTTAATTCTGAAATATTCTTCGTCGTGACATTTTAACTTAATTTATTAATTTTGTTAATAATCAAGTTGGTTATGCAATTATGCAGTCCTCTTCTAGATTGAATTTCAATTCATCTTGGTTGCAGATATTTTTCTCTTCTGCTTTAATACAGGGTGTTTCCATGTACTTGTAAGCCGTTTTCCCAAGGGCCAGAAAGGGTTTTTTAGGTATAATGACTGAATTTTGGGTATTCGGGATAGGAAATAAATGAAAATATTAAGATTAAGATTAATATGAGATATTGGAAATTCCATGGCAAAAATAATTTTGTTTTTAACAAAATAACAATGTGTTTGAATCAGTGAATACCAGCTTTGTATATTGATATCTAAAATTTCATTTTGTGAGTAAATATTTTTTAATTTTAATATTATATCATATTTAGTTCAGTGGCAGTCAAAATGTCTGGATGTATAACATGCAAGTTTGTAAAAGTTATTGCGTTTTCTAAATTATCAATAAAGTTAACAACAACATTGGTATTTATAAATAATTGGTCTAACATATTAAGGTAAATAATAGTTATTTATGTACCAAGGCACTGAAGTTCAACTTTTTATGACGCATGTGGAGTTTAGTTGCTGAGGCCTCTGGCCGAGGCAAATAAACCA
Source organism: Pseudeuparius sepicola (assembly GCA_963920635.1). NCBI lineage: Eukaryota > Metazoa > Arthropoda > Insecta > Coleoptera > Anthribidae > Pseudeuparius > Pseudeuparius sepicola. The sequence goes on from OY987305.1 coordinate 31,297,448, forward strand.
CATGAGTCATAAAAAGAACTTCAGTGCCGAGGTACATATTATATTTTTCTTGAAATCGGAAAAAAAATGTTTTATTAGGCAAGAAAATAATAATAAGGGATCACCCGTCCACGAACCGACTACGCGCGGCGTTGCTTGACTTTACCGATCGCTCTACCTAGCACAAGCATAATGATGTACGGCACCTTCTGACAGAAAAACCAAACTGCTGCTTCTTGTGCAGCTTACACAACAAATCTATTGTCTTTCAAATTTACTAAAATATGTATACTGAAGGATTGCGCTTCTATAGGAAACAATTTCGCAATGTGTACGAAAAGTTAAATGAGCCTTTATCGGCCGGGTTTTGAATATTTGGTCACTTTTGACGGGCGATTTCTCCGCGTCTGACGTTTGATGTTTACATCTCGCCAAGGCCTACTTATTGAAAAAATCGTACAATAATGGGCTACATTATTGTACGATTTCTGTGCTTTTAATGACGATTTTGGGACATTTTAATGCCGATTTCAAGAAAAATACTTAAAACCTGTATTAGAAATATAAGTTATATTATGTTGAAATTCATTAATATACTTTGTAATTTTTTGTTGATTCAACACTATTTGATTAATTTGTGATTCGTATTTTTCTATTAAATTTTTAAAAAGTGATAATTTATTATTAACGTTATTTATTATTTTGACTTGATATTTCTTTAAAATCTCTATTGCTTTGTCATATTTTTCGCCGTCTGAAGTGTCTAATGTTCCAAACAAGAATTTTTGAATCATCGATATTTATTAATCCACGTTTTTGTCTTTTCGAGTGATAGTTTAAATTTTAAAGATTTGTATTCATTTCAATTATTAATGGTTCGATAGTTAAATATTTAATTTAAATTAAAAGTTATAGGTGGTAATTTTTTTGAATTTCAAACTTTATGCCGGCATAAATTCGTCTATTTTGTCTCTTGAGCCGGAATTTTACCTCCGTTAAGATGGGCATAGGTTTGGGAATATGCTTGGAACGAAAACACGGTAATAAATATTCTAATTATCTAGTCTTGTTGTAAATAAAAACCATATACAAAATACCCTTTAATTATGCAGCCAGAAAAGTGTAGCGAATTACTCCGAGCGGGTGCGAAGTTATTTAAAAAAATATTATTTGAACTGACTACTACAATGATTTGACAAATGGTATAAAAATCTATTTTTGCGCTTTTAATCTCATATTTATATAAAGAGAGTGCTAGCCTAAGCAGGTTCTGGAATGATGCTTCTGGAGACATGCTGAGTCGCGAATTTGTAGAAGGTAACTCCTCCCTCATTAGATGAGACTTCGGGATCTGAAGTCGGCAAAGTCCGGTTTTCCTTTTTTGTAAAAACTTAAAGTAGGTATCTTCTTTTCTTCAAAAAATTGAAATATCCTCTTTTTTAGGATGAAGAACACTAAAAGTGATACTACTACTATCACTTAAAGTCCATAATATCCAATTTGTCGATTTGTAGCTTTCTAAGTCATCAATGGAAATTGGGTTGGTGGCTTCTAATTGTTCCTTTAGATGGTGAAGTTCTTTTAATTTTATGTTTTCGATGCGTAGTGGTTTTTCTTTTAGTTGAAGTTCCAAAGGATTTACTTTTTGGAATACTGGTAGGTAATAGTAAAGGTTTTCCTTGTGTTGAATCTTCAAGATTGCCAATTTTGTAGGACTTGTACTCCATAGTACCATTTTTTGGAATTTGTACCAGAGTACTTCCTTTAATTCTGAAATATTCTTCGTCGTGACATTTTAACTTAATTTATTAATTTTGTTAATAATCAAGTTGGTTATGCAATTATGCAGTCCTCTTCTAGATTGAATTTCAATTCATCTTGGTTGCAGATATTTTTCTCTTCTGCTTTAATACAGGGTGTTTCCATGTACTTGTAAGCCGTTTTCCCAAGGGCCAGAAAGGGTTTTTTAGGTATAATGACTGAATTTTGGGTATTCGGGATAGGAAATAAATGAAAATATTAAGATTAAGATTAATATGAGATATTGGAAATTCCATGGCAAAAATAATTTTGTTTTTAACAAAATAACAATGTGTTTGAATCAGTGAATACCAGCTTTGTATATTGATATCTAAAATTTCATTTTGTGAGTAAATATTTTTTAATTTTAATATTATATCATATTTAGTTCAGTGGCAGTCAAAATGTCTGGATGTATAACATGCAAGTTTGTAAAAGTTATTGCGTTTTCTAAATTATCAATAAAGTTAACAACAACATTGGTATTTATAAATAATTGGTCTAACATATTAAGGTAAATAATAGTTATTTATGTACCAAGGCACTGAAGTTCAACTTTTTATGACGCATGTGGAGTTTAGTTGCTGAGGCCTCTGGCCGAGGCAAATAAACCACATGAGTCATAAAAAGAACTTCAGTGCCGAGGTACATATTATATTTTTCTTGAAATCGGAAAAAAAATGTTTTATTAGGCAAGAAAATAATAATAAGGGATCACCCGTCCACGAACCGACTACGCGCGGCGTTGCTTGACTTTACCGATCGCTCTACCTAGCACAAGCATAATGATGTACGGCACCTTCTGACAGAAAAACCAAACTGCTGCTTCTTGTGCAGCTTACACAACAAATCTATTGTTTTTCAAATTTACTAAAATATGTATACTGAAGGATTGCGCTTCTATAGGAAACAATTTCGCAATGTGTACGAAAAGTTAAATGAGCCTTTATCGGCCGGGTTTTGAATATTTGGTCACTTTTGACGGGCGATTTCTCCGCGTCTGACGTTTGATGTTTACATCTCGCCAAGGCCTACTTATTGAAAAAATCGTACAATAATGGGCTACATTATTGTACGATTTCTGTGCTTTTAATGACGATTTTGGGACATTTTAATGCCGATTTCAAGAAAAATACTTAAAACCTGTATTAGAAATATAAGTTATATTATGTTGAAATTCATTAATATACTTTGTAATTTTTTGTTGATTCAACACTATTTGATTAATTTGTGATTCGTATTTTTCTATTAAATTTTTAAAAAGTGATAATTTATTATTAACGTTATTTATTATTTTGACTTGATATTTCTTTAAAATCTCTATTGCTTTGTCATATTTTTCGCCGTCTGAAGTGTCTAATGTTCCAAACAAGAATTTTTGAATCATCGATATTTATTAATCCACGTTTTTGTCTTTTCGAGTGATAGTTTAAATTTTAAAGATTTGTATTCATTTCAATTATTAATGGTTCGATAGTTAAATATTTCCTTTTTAGATTTTCACTTAGAGTAGAATTATCCACCTTTATAAAATTCTTTAACTTATAATAATTTTTTGTAAGATTAGTAATTTCTTGAAATAAGGGGTTCACATCTATATGATGTAAAAATGTATGATTTCTTGTTATTATTTTGGTTTCACTTAGTTTGGAAGGAAGAATACCGGGTGTGTCATTAATTTGTGTTATTTTAGTCTCGGCTTGTACTAGGGGTAGGATCAATGTCGTCATTGTCATCATCAGGAATAACGTCATTATTAGTGTCATCGTTGTTACCCTGCAGCAAATGAGGTTTTCTTAGTTCTTTGATGTGTAATATTTCTGTTTTTTTATTTTTGTTATTTTTTATTTCCACCTTATTATTTTCCAATAGTTTAATTATTGTGTATGGTCCTAAAATTTTGTTTAATTTTTTGTTACGTAAACTGTAAGGATTTTTCTTATAAACAATTTGATTCATTTTGACTTTCGTTAACTGTTTTATTCGTTTTCGAAATGACCTTTTCTTTGCCATATTCAAGCCTAGTTTTTAATTTGTTGACATTTTTTGATTATGATTGTGAACATATTCGGAATAAATTTCTTTTAGGGAAAATATATCTTCAGGATTTCGATTCGTAGTATGACCAAAAATAAGCTCAAAAAAAGTGTATTCTGTTGCAGAATGAATACTATTATTATTAACAATTAAAGCATAATTTATTAAATCTGTTTCAGAAGGATATGATTCTTTTAAAATTCTTAGATGTTCTGTTAAGGTTTAGTTAAATCTTTCTACAATGCCGTTTGAATCATGATGTCCTGGGGTTGTAAAATGAACTTTAATTTTATGAAGTTTTAGTAATTCTTTTACTGTTGCATTATTGAATTCCTTCCCACTATCACTTATAATATTTTGCGGAATACCAAAACATGTATAATATTTAATGAGTGCATTACACACATTAATTGCTGTTTTTCCTTCTATCTGTAAAGCTTGACCAAATTTAGAGAATGTGTCAACTAATACAAGGTACATTTTTAAGTCATAATTAAAAATATCAATATGAATCATTTCAAAAGGTTTAAAAGGTGTTTCTGTTAACATCATAGGGACATAAGGATTCTGTCTGGCATATTTGCATTTTGACGTGTATCTCAATTATTAATATATTCCGCTACTGATTTTTTTATTCCTATCCAAAAATATTTTTTTTCTAAATAATTTTGTTTGTTTTTTCTTCATGATGGTTTTTTTATTAATAAAATTTGTTCTTCAAATTCTGGTACAGTATTAACTAATTTAGTACAGCGAATAAGCTTAGGGCCTTGTTTATTAAAATTTGCTGAATATACTTCGGTGAAACGGTTGATAAGCTCAGATTTATTATATTACAAATGATACGTTGTGTTGGGTTCTAAATATTCTTTCATGAAATTTAATATATCTAGGTCACTAGAATAGTTAGGTACTTTGACCGTAAGATTGATAAGTAATTTTCAATAGAAACCGAAAGTTTTTTGATTTTATGTTCAAAAATATGAATTTGGTTATTTTTATTATTAACAATTTCATCTAAGATTGGTATCGCATCATTAGTAACTTCGTTAGAATCAGAATGTGGGGTATCATCTTCACTTATTTTTTCTTTGGTTTGATTTTGAGAAGGTGGCTTCATTTGAATATCCGAATGAATAATAATTTTTGTTTTTTTTTTATTTTATTATTTTTATTTATTCAATTTGGCTCTGGTCCATTTGATTGGCAAAAATTATCAGAGTTTTCAGCGTATTCTTTTCAAAATTTATAAGCTTCTTCATTGATATCTCCGGGATTATTTATTACAGACTCATTATCATTATTTATCGCATTAACTTGGATTCTGGAAAGTGCATCGGCATTTGTATTTAATTTTCCTTTTTTATATATTATTTTATAATCAAATTCCTCTAATTTAAGTCTCCATCGGACAAGTTTTGGATTAGGTTCTTTTAGATTAAATAGCCAAGTTAAGGGTCTATGGTCAGTTACAATTGTGAATTTCCTTCCAAAAATATAGGGTCTAAAATATTTACACGCCCATACAATTGATAAAAGTTCTTTTTCTATTGTAGAATATAGTTGTTCGCTTTCATTAAGAGTTCTTGAAGCATAAGCTACAGGTCTGTCTTGTCCAATTTTTCCTTGAGAGAGAATTGCACCTATTGCAAAATTAGAAGCGTCAGTAGTTAAAATAAATTCTTTAGTAAAATCGGGGTACTGAAGAATAGGGTCATTGCAAAGTAAATTTTTACACGTATTAAAGCTTTCGATAAATTTTTTATCATGAACAATTTTTGAATTCTTTTTTAAACATAGCGTCATAGGTTTTGTAATTTTTGCAAAATCTTGAATAAATCTACGATAATATCCGAGAAGGCCTAAAAAAGATTTAATTTCTTTTTGACTTGTAGAAATTGGATTTTTTTTTATTGCTGATATCTTATCAGGATTTGCTTTTACTTCTTCGGGTGTAATTATGTGTCGTAAATAAGCGACTTGTTTTTTTTATAAATTCTGATTTATCTAATTGAATTTTGAAGTTAGCATCTTTACTTGTAGTCTTTGAAAAACTTTCTTTAGATTTACCATATGTTCTTGTAACGATGCACTGATTATAATTATATCGTCGAGATATACTAAACATATTTCATTATTTAATCCACGAAGTACATTGTCTATAACTCTTTGAAACGTACTAGTAGCATTTTTTAACCCGAATGGCAGACGAAGGAATTGGTAATGACCGTTTTCTGTTGAAAATGCCCTTTTAGGAATATCTTTCAATTTGGCGATAACCTGAAGATAAATCTAAAGTTGAAAAATAATTTGCTCTACCTAATCTATCCAAAATATCTGTAATACTTGCCAGAGGGTATTCGTCATCGATAGTTTTTTCATTGAGTTTCCGATAATCTATAACAATTCGCCATTTCCTTTTTCCACTAGCGTCAAGTTTTTTAGGCACTATCCAAATTGGGCTGCGCCACGGTGAGGTAGAGGGTTCAATAATTTTTTGTGTAAGCATTTTTGAAATTTGGATTTTCACTTCATATTTATGTATTTGAGGGAATCTCTAAGATTTGGTAAATATTGGTTTTTCATCAGTTAAATTTATTTTATGAGCAATTTTGTTAGAAAAGCTTAAAGGAACTTGTTCGCAATAGAAAATATCTCTAAAATTATAACATAATTTTTGAATTGCTTGAGCTTCTTCCTTATTACAGAGTTGGAGTCTAAGATTTTCATTTAAATTATTTTTTAGAATCTCGTCAAGTTAAGGAGTATAACTTTTTGAATTCGTGTCCAGTTTAGTCATAAAATTTACTTCATTTACATTTATTAATTCGATGTTAAAAGGTTTTTTTGAATGTGATTTTCATATTTTGTTCATTAGGATTTAGTATTGTCGTTATTGCAAAATAATTTGGAATATTCACAAGAGCTTTAGGAGATTCCACATTATTTCCATAATTAATGTGATCTAAAATTCCTATACTTTTTTCATAGCAAACCGGTATTTTGGTAATTTTTTGGGTACGAGGAGGTATTGATATGATATGATTTTGACTTAAGGTATTTTTTCTTTTATTATAAATGTCTTCTTCGTAATAAAAAGGAATTAAGATTTTAGGAGTTACTAAAAATTGTCTGTCCAAATCTATTATTATGTGTAGTTGTCGTAGTAAATCTAAACCGATTAAACCGCCAAATTTTTCGTTAAAATCATGTAAATATAATTTATGCGTTTCATTTGTATGAAATTCCTGGAAAATTGGTATAATTACCACTTCATCATGAAACGTGATATCATGAGATGTCTTGATGCTAAAACGTTCATAGTAAATTTGAGATTTGTAAACAAGGTGAGCTATTTTAGGACTCATAGGACTTCTAGAACTACCTGTATCAAATAATAATTTTGAATTTAGTTCTTTTATAAAAATATATTATAGTTTATTTTTATGTAAATTATTTAAATATATAACTGTTAGTTTTCTTCCGAGGCTTCTATCATAAAATTTTCGATATAATCAGAGGATAGTATTAAATCGTCATCTCCATTTAATATGTCGTATACATATCCGGAAGGGTCTAGTTCATTATTAATTTGTTCTTCGTTAAAAGTTTGTTCTTCAAAATTGTACAAACGTTGGGGTTGTTGGGGTTTTCTAGAGATTGCTGTCGTTGTTGACGTTGGTTCTGGTTTATAAGTATAAGGTTGTCTTGTCGTCGACGACATGGGTTCAGGTCTTTGTTAGGAAGTTTGTCCAGTGGGTTTAAAAACATTTTTGGGTTATCCAAAAACTTGTTTATTCATAAAGAATTTTTGTGGGATTTGTCTAGGTTGCATATCAATAGGTGGAGAGGAAAATTGCGCATTATTTTGGGAAAAGGTATTTTGTTGAGGTTTTGGAAAGTTATATTGAATTTGAGATTTTGGGAAATTATATTGAGGTTGAGATTTTTGAATCGTTGCATTTCTTAAAGTAGAAGTTTGCTTTGGGTCATATAAAAATTTTCTTCTTCTAATACAAAAGAGATTGCTTGTTCTAAGGTCACTGGATTTCTTAATCTAACCATATCTTGTATTCGTCCAGTAAGTCAACGAATAAAGGTTTTTAAAGCTATTTTATCATAATTTCGTAGCATGAAAATAATTTCGTTAGCAGGATGATTAATGACTTTAATTTTGAAGCGATAGCACTGTTTGCTTTTTGAATGCGGTGTCCAAATTAAGATTAAGATTTTCTAAACTACTTAATATCTGCTCAATTTTGACTACCTAAATTAATTAATTAAATTAAAAATTAAATCAAGGGAGTAGGTTTGTCTTAAAAATTAGATTAAAGTTAAATTATAAAACTATGGGTTTCTAATCTAAGGTGGAAATTAATCATTTGCTTTCAAAATGGAAATTTGGTTTCTTAACTACGCAAACGATTTATTATGTACACTAATAATCTATTTGCGCTTCAATTTTATAAACAAAGTGTATTCACCGACAAATACTAAAAATGTATCCTATTCCTGGATATTCTTAGGGACTTCTAAACCAATTTGTCACAGAACGGGTAGGAAAATTCCTCAGGTCCAACCTTCTGCTCTGTTGTAGTGGTCTCGCTCAGGATTCTGTGTTGATGAGGGAATTCGAAATTCCGAGACACGGTTCGCGACGCGGGACGCAAAACGAGTCTTCAACAATCCGCCACGACTGCGCCAATTAAACTCCGAGCGGGTGCGAAGTTATTTTTTTAAAAAATATATTTGAACTGACTACTACAATGGTTTGACAAAGAATGGTATAAAAATCTATTTTTGCGTTGTTAATATCATATTTATATGCATAAAGAGAGTGCTAGCCTAAGCAGGTTCTGGAATGATGCTTCTGGAGACATGCCGAGTCGCGAATTTCTAGAAGGTAACTCCTCCCCCATTAGATGAGACTTCGGGATCTGAAGTCGGCAAAGTCCGGTTTTCCTTTTTTGTAAAAACTTGAAGTATCTTCTTTTCTTCAAAAATTTGAAGTATCCTCTTTTTTAGGATGAAGACCACTAAAAGTGATACTTCTACTATCAACATTGGTCGAAACACATTCGTTTTCTTGAAATAGGGTGTCCAAATTTTGCCCAGTTTCAATCCGTTCCATTTTGAATGGGAACATTTTTTTTTGGGATATTGTTTATATGTTTTTTTCGCTTTAAATGGCACAGTCGTTGTACAATATTTGAAAGCAGTAGGTGAAAATGTTATTTTTCGAATATGGAAGTCAACAGGTGTTTTGGGGCACGTTTTGGCAATTTCAACGCAAACGGTTGATTTGATCATCATGAAAAAAGAGTACCTCTTTGTTGCAGAATGAAAAGATGTGCTATAGTGATAGAACTGCAGGACCAAAAAGTTAACCTTAAAAAAGTTACGAGTAAAAGCACGATCCAAAAACAGCTCAAGTGGCGCCCTCTTTAAGATACGTAGAAATTGACATTTTCAACTTATTCTTCATCCCCAAAAACATACCAGTGCCAAATTTAAGTTCAGCAGCTTGATCATCTCGGGAGATGTAACCATAAGTCAATTTCAAAAAATTAAATTTAACACCCTGTATCTGTTAAGAAACATTTCTATAAGTAAGGCATATTAGCCTTAGTCGTAATATTTTGGCCCAAAATATTTGCGGTTGCACTATGTGCCATTATTAATGACTCACCTTATATGAATCGCGTATCTTCAATATTAGAATAATATAAAACCAAAGTCTAGAAATTCTCTAGACTTTGATAAAACTTCAAAAGGTATATTTTAACCCGTTTATTTTTAGCAATGATTCATTGATTTTTAGCTTTTACACTGAAAGGTACACACACGGAGGCACTATAAACTGCTTTAGTTGACTTTGGATTTATCATGTGGGTTGGGTACTGACGGTCCTGTTCCGTTCTTATGTTATCTGATATTAGAGGAGGATTCGTGTATGTCGAAAATTGTCTACACCGTGTGTTCCATTTTAAGAAATGCAGCTATTATAAATATCTCAGAAACTAAAAACGCAAAAACACATAAAAGTTGAAGCATATGGGGGGCAATAAAACGCACTTTTTTACTTGTATCTCAACTGTGTTTCTTTAATTAAAGAATGTAGATTCGACACACTTTCTGTAGGTATATTGCTGGCTAAAGAGTTCTGCAAAATTATGTTTAGTTTTTTTAATGGCCTTTTATGTGTATAGGGTGTCCCAAACTCGACGCCCCAGGGTTATTATAGGCAAACAAAAACATCCAGTAAAAATTTGACTTGTGGGTCTCTTGTAGGACGACTCAAGCTTGCTTTTGGGCCGAAAAAATAGTTTTTAGGAATTTGGGAAACCTGTTTCTCTTTATATTTGGAAAGAGCACGTTTTTCTGATAAACTTTTGTAAATAAATTTCTTTGATATCTTGTTTCATTAAAAAGTTATATACAGAGTGTCTCACTTAAGAGTGAAACAACCCTATAACTTCTTTAATTTTTAACCGACCAGAACGAAATTTTTACCAAAGGTAGATGGAATTGTTGCCTACTTATTTCCAAAAAATTAGTCGCCTACTACAAAGTCAAAGCCACCAGCGATGCCACAAACGAGGCTAAAAATCCGAAAGTCATATTAGGCATTTTTTTTTTTCAAAAAAATTTACTAGAAAAATTTGTTCAGAATCTATTCAGAACCCTAAATCCAAAATTTTGCAAAATGCCTAATATGACTTTCGGATTTTTAGCCTCGTTTGTGGCAACACAGGTGGCTTTGACTTTGGAGTAGGACACTAATTTTTTGGAAATAAGTAGGCAACAATGTCATCTACCTTTGGTAAAAATTTCATTCTGGTCAGTTAAAAATTAAAGAAGTTATAGAGTTGTTTCACTCTTAAGTAAGACACTCTGTATATGCGTATTATTTGTAAAAATATGAAATATGATATTTTTTTAATGAAAATCGAGGAAATTATTTATAAGTAAGAACCTACCTTTCATTTAAAAATATATTGTTGGTTTTTGTTTTTCGCTAGAATTGTTAGGTTTTTAAATATAATACATAATAAGTGTTTATATTAACAGTTTTCTTAAAAAGGCGTTCATACAGCTATATTTTTATAACTAATAATAATATTTTAATACTTTTCCCATAAATAACTGTCCGAGCATTTGTCAAGTGTTTCTGTCAAAAATATACCTTCATAAGTCATGGCTAACTCGGTTTTCATTAAAAAAATATCATGACATCTTTTTGATAATTTTACAAAAATAACACGCTTATAACTTTTTAATGAAACAAGATATCAAAGAAATTTATTTACGAAACTTTATCAGAAAAACGCGCTATTTCCAAGTATAAAGAGAAACAGGTATAATAGTCCTGGGAAAAATATATTTGATGAAGGCATAACCTATATTTCCCAAATTCCTTAAAAGTATCTTTTGGCCCAAAAGCAAGCTTGGGTGTTTCTACAAGAAACCCACAAGTCAAATTGTTACTGGCTGTTTTTGTTTGCCTATAATAACCCTGGGGTGTCGAGTTTGGGACACCCTGTATATAAGGTGTTCGTTTCTTCGTTTCCATTAACAGTAGGTACATTCAAACCCATTTTAATTAAAGCAATAATTAAGCTAAATACGCATATCACAAAAATAAAAAGAAAAAAGAAAACAATATATTGATGCGAAAGAATATCTTATGTACCTATATGTTGAACAACTACAGTGTGTCCGCCTGAAGGACTTACCACCCTTGTATCTAATATCTCTATTTGTTTACCGATTTTGATAAACTTTTTTTGTTAAGTTCAAAAAGTACATACATTAAACAAAGTGTATAACTTTACTTTTGAGCTGTAATCATGGCCACCTGTCAACACTTTTATTGGCTCAGTACTATTTAGTTTTTTTTTATAATCTTTTTATTAGATACAGGGTGACCGGCTGAAGGTGATAGGTACATTCGATTTACTTATTCCGTAATTTTTGAGACAACTTAATGATATAAAAACCAGTTTGATGCAGTTTTTTCCAAACAATATAATGTCGTTTGAAAAAAAACAATGGAACGTCAGTTATAATCAAAAGCCTTTTTGGAAAAAATGAAGATGGTGCAAAATTTATCTTTTTATTAATTTAAATTTAATTTTTTATGAACGGATAAAAATAGAACACATGCAGTTCATTTTGAGGTTAACTTTGAGGTTACCTTTCGATTAAAAACGATGAAAAATGACCAACTGGAACGTGGTCACGTGACTTTCATTATCTGTTAAAAATTATATTTAAAAAAAAAACGCTAAAAAGTGGCTTATTTCTTACAATTTTGAAACGCTTACCTTTGAAAAGTTGTTTATATTTTAATGTTACATAAGCGCCTATTTCCTATTTATAAAATTTCTTAAAATTTTAAAAAGTCGTTACTTCGTATAAACTATTTTATATCAGTAGCTAATTCTATAATTCGATTAACTTTTTATTATTACTAAATATCGATAAGAATGTCTTTTTCAAAAGAAAATTATATTAATGCTTTAAAAGTCGTTTGACACAAAGTTGATGTACCGTCAAGCATTTAGTATATAAATTTATTTACATTACATTTTCCAGTACTAAATGTATGCCAAAATAATACATAAATTAAGATATCAGCAAATAGTATTTCACGTATCTAACAAAATTCACCGCTTTACGTCATTTGGCTCAAATACAACAGTTTCTTTCAGTTTACCAATATTTAGTAATGAAAATTTAATAGAATGATAGATAAAACTATAGTGACATAAAATTCTAAATGTCAGTTAGGGAAAGTGTTGTGGTTATTCATGCGGTTTTGAGGGACTGAGGGAGAATTATTATGTCATGACAGTAGGTTTGACAGCCGGTAGGTACTCCTCTTACTAAATACTTCACTCAACAATATGTTTAACAACTATGAAAAAATATATAACAATAAAAGAGCGTAAATAAGTATTTATATTATTATTTTGTGTTTAACAATTCACTGTTTGAATCCCAAAATACGCCAGAATCGGAGGGATGTGCTATGTGCTGCTGTTATTTGTATAAAAAAAGGTGGTCGGTTCGCCTTCCTCCCCCTAGACCCCTGCTTCCGACCTTGCCAGGCAACAAAACAAGGCCAAGGGGCACTATGAAGAACGGAAACTTATTTTAGCAAGGCGAAACATTACTTTTTATGTGTTGAGAATTGATAGGATTTAGGGTTATAACAAAATGGAAATTTTATTAGTTCATTGCCGACATTTCGCCGTATTTTAAACTTTTTCTTCAACTGACGGGACTTAAAAGAAAAAGCCAAAATTACCTAATATTTTTATCGATATATCCATAACCACTACAGGTGCGAAGTTACGTGATACGACGAGGCTTCGATACTTATCAAATGGGCCTGATGCGCATTGCCCTGAGTAGGGCTGTTCGATCTCCGAATTTCAGTATCGGAAATCGATACTGAAAAAATATCGATAAAATCGATCTTATCGATATAATCGATCTTATCGATATAATCGATCTTATCGATAAAATCGATCTTATCGATAAAATCGATCTTATCGATATAATCGATCTTATCGATAAAATCGATCTTATCGATACATTCGATCTTATCGATCATGTTGATAAAATCGAAAAGATCGATAAAATCGAAAAGATCGAAAAATCGAAAAGATCGATAAAATCGAAAAGGTCGATAAAATCAAAAAGATCGAAAAAATTTATAAAATTAAAAAGATCGATAAAATGGAAAAGATCGATAAAATCGATAAGATCGAAAATATCGATAAAATCGATAACATCGATATTTCGATTTATCGAAATTGAATATCGAGTATTGATAAAATCGATAGTATCGATACTTTCGATTTTATCGATATTTTTTCTCAGGCCTAGTAGGGCTGTTCGATCTCCGAATTTCAGTATCGGAAATCGATACTGAAAAAATATCGATAAAATCGGTAAATCGATAAAATCGCTCTTATCGATAAAATCGATCTTATCAATAAAATCGATCTTATCGATCTTATCGATAAAATCGATCTTATCGATATAATCGATCTTATCGATACATTCGATCTTATCGATCATGTTGATAAAATCGATCTTATCGATAAAATCGATCTTATCGATATAATGGATCTTATTGATAAAATCAATATAATCAATTTTATTTAAGAAGCTAGACAAAAAAAGGCCGATCGGCTTGCTGCGGACGCGGTCTGGACGCAATGGGTGCAGCAATTTCCTTTATTTTTGCAAACAATTTGAAAAGATAGATATAATTGGAAAGATCGATAAAATCAAAAATATCGATAAAATCGAAAAGATCGAAATATCGATAAAATCGAAAAAATCGAAAAGATCGTCAAAATCGAAAATATCGATAAAATCGAAAAGATCGATAAGATCGAAAAGATCGATAAAATGGAAAAGATCGATAAAATCGAAAAGATCGATAAAATCGAAAAGATCGATAAAATCGAAAAGATCGATAAAATCGATAAAATCGATAGTATCGATACTTTCGATTTTATCGACATTTTGTCTCAGGCCTAGCCCTGAGGATGTAGGCAAATTTATAGAGTTACGAAACCGATCTCCGTTTTTAAATAAAGAAACAGTTATGAGATAATAGGAACTATTCATTTCTAATCGTTTGTAAATAAATGTTGCATTGCAAAGCCCTATTTTTCCCAGACAGTGTGTTTCTCAAACCCTATGCAACTGCACTACTACTTTATATCTAAATCCAAATAATAAGTGTGCAAAAGATGTGTTGGTACCCTAGTAGCCCTGTCTAACCCTGAGTAATTTTTAAATAATATTACCTAAACTATATTTTCAGCAACAATGAACATAGTGTATAGTGTATAATAATATCTAATATTATAGGGAGTTACATTTTTTAAAATATTGTTTCATTACATAATGAAAGACTGTAAAAAATCGCATGGAAAACGTCTGTAATACTCTCTTGTGTCAGTTTCCGCATTTTGATTAAAATAATCATAACAAAATAACATGTCTGCAAATTCAAAATTGGCGTACTCAAAGGGCATTATGATGTTAAAATTAAATTTACTGCAAAACACTAGCAGCTATGGAAATTGTCTATAATAGAGATATCATTGCTGTTCACAATAAATCTGAAAACCCTATCAAGAAATAATTTATCCAGGTTTTATTTTTCTTGGCAATTTAGTAAGTATCTCCGCCACAGGTCGTGTAAGAGACATAATGTTATGTCATATTATCATCCAGACAAACTGTGTATCAAACTTAAATAGCGATTTACGAATAGTGGCAACTCTGCCTGGACCTACCGTAGATCCATAGGCCGCGAATAAAATTATATAAATATATTTATCCACCGCCGGAGAATAGATCTACCCCATCACCAGATGTAACCGGATTAATCCAGTTTTTTGCAAAAAGGATCGCGATTCACTGCAGCGGCGCAGTTTATTACCATTTGCAACGAGCAGTGTTAGTTAGCATCTGCATTCGAAGGTTAGAACCAGGTTTTTTAATATAGAGCTTGATAAAATGCACGTTTTGAGTAATAATTACATCGTTTATACTAAATTAAAGACCTACCATCCAAGTTCATAAATGCATAAAATTAATGAATCACATTAGCGACTTTTTAGGAAAAATCTGTGCACGCCACTGGATTTAGCACAGTCCAAAATGAGCCTGAACTAAGTTATACCGAAAAATTTCAGGCAATATGAATTTTGTAAAAATAAATAAGTATTTAATTTATTTAAAAAAAATCATTACTAGCTATGAAAAAAAAACTATAACAACGTGGTAATATTAATGTTGGACTTATGCTTATGCAAAACAAAAGAACACACAAAAAAGAAAATTCTATAAAAAAACACTACATTTTTGTAACTTTTGGCAAACCGCAAATTTGATAGAGCCCCCTTTTGAGGTGCTGAATCAAAAATAGCATAGAAATTGTGCATGTAGAAACTGGTTTCAAGATGAAGGAGGTCATTTTTGCTCAAAAATGCAATTTATCAATCACTAAAATTTTTAAAAATCCGGGTCACTTCGAGTGCGTAACTGGTGGGAGGGAATAACAAAATAGATTTATCGTGAAACATAGACAAACATCGTAGAGATAATGACCGTTCGAATAACAGCTTTTTAAAATAGAATGGAAAAACAACATAAAATGGCAATAAAAATAGGAAAGTCCCGAATGTCTCCATAAAAGGCCCAGAATTTGTTGCTGTCAATTAACCCCCACACAGCCCCTAATAGATAAAAGACAGAAGTGGTGGCTGCACTGAACGGTATGAGTTGCGATAGATTTTTTTTTGTTAAAATGCTCATCTACTGCGACCACTAATGTCCCCCTAAAAGCCCCAGAATTTGTTGCTCTCAATTAACCCCGGTAGAGCCCCTACTGGAAAAATGACGGAAGTGGTGGCTGGCCGGAACTGTATGAGTTGCGATCGATTTTTTGTTGAAATCTCATCTACTGCGATCTCTAATTTGTTGCTCTCAATTAACCCCGAAACAGCCCCTAATACGTTTCAGTGTAGCCACCACTTCTGTCATTTTTTTATTAGGGTCTGTGTAGGGTAGAATTGAGAGCAATAAATTCTGGGGCTTTTAGGGGAAAATAGGGATCGAAGTTGATGAGATTTCAACAAAAGATCGATCGCAACTCATACGGTTCAGGCCAGACACCATTTTTGTCATTTTTCTATTAGGGGCTGTGCAGGGGTTAATTGAGAGCAACAAATTCTGGGGATTTTAGGGGCACATTAGGTATCGCAGTAGATTAATATTTCAACAACAAAAATCGATCGCAACTCATATGGCTCAACAGTGAGTGAGTTCATTTTTCATATATGAAGGAAGTGAATGTCCCACAACTCTTTTATTTCAAAATAGCGACCGGTTTCGTTATTACCTCTTTAGGCCACAAGACAAAAAGTATGTATGGAACAAATATATCTAATAATAAATGTTTGTAACTATTTGAACTCGATGCTAAAATATGAATGAAATGGCGCAAAATATATAAAGCAAACTACAAAAAACACCGTGAATTAAAAAATTCCATGACACTTAAAACCTGGAAACTACCAACTACATACCTACATATCGAAAAGAAAATAACTAGATCAATAATTATTTTATAAATAAATATGAAAAAACTTTTGAAGTTTCGAATTTTACTTGAGCATTTAACATTAAGTTACCTTTAATATGTCCTTGGATTTCTAGATATTCAAGATTGTTCAAAATGTTGCTCTCATTGGCAATTTTCACACAATAATTTTAAGATTTCATTTAAGTCGATATAGAGGTATCTTAGTAGGTTTTCAATTTTTCAGAAACTCTGTATATAATTAATCAGATATTGTTGGCAAATTATAATATATATTGTTATAAGACAATTTAATTTACTATAAAACTGCGAAAAATACTTTGGCATTCATAAGTAAAAAAATGTGAGGTTATGTCGGTAACTAAATTGAACAAAATAAGGGAGGTAGGACTCCTCCTTGGAATACCCTGTACATATAATCACGTGATAAATACAGGGTGCTTTGATCCCGAAACTTCGCCAGTGCCTGTATTTAGAAAGCGATGTGTTTTCGGCATATTATGTTTGTGTGAACTTTTTCATAATTTAAGGTGGCTTAATGCACTGGCGAAATTTCCCGAATAAAAATTAAAACACCCTTTATTTAATGGTAGCAAGTGGCGAGATTTTAAGTTTTTTGTGAAGAATTATTCAACAAAAATAAAAAAGCAGCAAACAAAACTAGAACAAAACTAGAACAAAACTTAAAATAGGTTTTGTTTCACTTTATTTCTTTCATACCGTTAGAACTTTTTGAATTTTGACTACTACTTTCACCAAAAATAAAAAATTAAAAATCCCGAATTTTGACGGCTGCTTTCGCCAAAAATGAAAAAAAGCTTTAATTTTGTGGGTTATTTCCATCTTTATACCAATACCGATTTTTATTAAGTATCGATGGCAAAATTTTGCCTACAATTCGTATTAACCGAATTTCTAAATTTTGCCCTAGTTTTTTCTGTAGAGCCATTCCCAGTTTTCTTTTCACTATTGAAATTAATATTCAAAAGTCCGGGATAGAAGAGGACAGTACGGAGTAGCAATCTGTAATAGGAGATATATATATGGCAATCTCTGGATAGAAACGAAAGGTACGGGTTAGAACTGGAAGGTACTGAATAAAAATCGGGACTTCCTTAGGCGAATAATAAGGTTACCTGCCAAACTCGGCAGGTGACGTTTTTAACCATGAGGAATCTACTCATAGGGGCTTTCCATCTCCCCGTCCATTTTCCCGAAATTACTAAATTACTAATACAGACAAAGCCCAACATTTTTAATTTCGTATCTGGATTATTTAGGTACAAAAATCAGTTCGATCTGATGTTCCGTTCTCAAGATACGGAGTTTAGTGGAGAAGCCAAATAAAAATAATATATTGTAAAAATCCCCTTGGCGGCATATTATGACACCTGCTAAACCCGCGCCAGCGACCGGACCTTTATACAGTGGCGGACAATTGCTTTAGGACGACCTGAAGTGGTTTTTCGTCGATTCGTGGCCAGCTCCCGCCCACCTGGCAACACCCCACGTGGCCGGTGCGTCATCGACCGGCCCACCTGCTATAAGCATAAACTATGCTGTATACTTTGAATTATAGAATTTCTTCGGATCCTTCAGCTTCCTGGACGCCAGTGTATTCACCTGAAAGACAAAATATTCACCATAACACTAAAACCACCCTCATTTTTTTTTTTCAATTTATTCCGGAAAAGTAAATATATTTTAGGGATATAACAGCATAATCGTGTGATCAAAATAATTGTGCAATTTATATAGGGTGTTCCGGTTTGTTTAGAAGAAACCTTCACAGTTGATAGAAAAAGTAATTTTAATGTATGGGTTGCTCATAAAACATACGGCGCCAGCGCGTAGAGTTCTTCGTTTGTGAGGAAATTTTTTTTATTTATCACTTAAGATTGAAACAACCTTGTAACTTCTTTAATTTTTAACTGACAAGAACGACATTTTTCCAAAGGTAAATAGCATTGTTGCCTACTTATTTCCAACAAATTATTTGTCTACTCCAAAGTCAAAGCCACCTGGGATGCCACAATCGAGGCTATCAATCCGAATGTCATATTAGGAATTTTTTTTAAAAAGTACTTAACAAAGTAGTTCAGAATCGATCCAGAACCCTAAATCCAAAATTTTGTCAAAATAAAAAAATATTAAATATCAAAAATTAAAACCCAAAAATAGCACTTTAATTATTTCCTCCGTTTAGAAAAGTGTGCCGTGGAAGTTTTGAAGGCAAAATATTTGCTGTCATGTCTATTGTCACAACTTGCCTTCAAAACTTCCATGGCACACTTTTCAAAACGCAGGAATTTATTAAATTGCTATTTTTGCACTTTAATTTTTTTATTTAAAATGGTTTGATTTTGACAAAATTTTGGATATAGAGTTCTGGATCGATTCTGAACAACTTCTTTTCGTAATTTTTTTGAAAAAAATTGTCTAATATGACTTTGCATTGCAAATTACTGGCTTTTTTTAATAATTTTAGAAATTGTTCAAGAGGCGCAGACATAATTGAGCCTGGGATTAATTTTGAGATTCAATTTATCTAAATGCATTTAGTAATGTTGTGGCCTTTAATATTTTTAGATTTAATTAACACTAACTGTAAAAATATTAAAGGTATGAGACTGACGCCACAACATACCTATAGGTATACTTATTATTAAATGATTTAAAAAAATTAAGTTATCTGAAAATTAATCCCGTGCTTGCGTATGTCTCCGCCACTGTAAAAACTGCTAAAATTATTCGTTTACTATATTAATTTTGTCGCAAAAATTGTAGCAAAAAATTAGGGCGAATCCCTGACAGATGCGAAAACATGTCCCGACGCCGCTGTCGTGTGTGATGGCATGTTTATCGATTTTTTTATGCATAAAAAAATATTAATTTCATGAATTAGGTTTTTTGTCTCTGGTATCCTATCGTTTTGGAAGTCAGCTCAGTCCGCTAAAATATTATTAAAGTTGGCTCCTAATTAGGAGCAAGCTTCGTAAATATTGCACTTTTTGATTTTTTGAAAATGTAAAATTTAATCTTCAATATTTCTTCAAATGCCTCTATCTGTTTGTGACGGCACGTTTATCGGTGTTTTTATATACATCTTATCTCCCTCATTTTTTTTTATAAAAAAAATAATTTTGTGATTTTTTTCTCCGTGATTTTTGTCTCTGGTAGCCCTTTTGTGACCTATCGTTTTGGAAGTCGGTTCGGTCCGCTAAAATATTCTTAAAGTTGGCTCCTAATTAGAAGCTAGCTCCAGCTCCGTAAACATTGCACTTTTTGATTTTTTGAAAATGTAAAATGAATTTTCAATATTCCTTCAAATTCCTCTATCTGTTTTACCGCATTTTACAGAAACACTGTAAATTCAAAAGTTGTAGATATTTAGAAGTAAAAATAAATTGTTTTAATCATATTTTTTTTAGTAAGGACACACATTACAATTTTTATTTAGTATTTTTTTAACGGTTCATGTAACAAAATAACATGTAATATCTCAAAGATGATGATTTGGATACAAAACTGGCTCAGACTCTCAATAAGCACAAAATTATCTACAACTTATGTGTTTACAGTTTTTATGACTTGTAAAATCCGAAATAAAAGAGCTACAGTCATTTAAAGGAATAGGAAAAATTCAGTTTTTCGTCATATCCAGTAAGCCATGGAATTTAAAAAAAATGCATTGAGTTAATAAAAAATGGAAAATAAGACTTCATTCTTATCTAATTACCAAAATAATGATGTGTTGATCTATTAACCCCATAAAAGAAAATTTTACTCCTCCCTTCATGTCGATCTTTTGTACCAACGCAGAATTTTGTTATATATCTTTGCTTGCGTCGATCTATCCTACCCTGGCCGGCAGAGGGCGGTAATTATACGTTTAATCTCTAAATGGGATTCATCTAGGATGACTGACTTCTAGTGAGTAGCGGTGAGATGTTTTCTGATATTTTCTACGACTTTTACGGCAAAGGGTAACCATTCATTATTGTTGGTTATGTGAACGTCGAATCCCGGCTGGAGTGCATTTTATTTAACTGGTTATCCCTTACCTGCTATGCTACAAAAACATCTGTCCATGTTAGCTATTCATTATCTGAAAGCCATTTGTATGTTATTTAGTTATTTTTGTTCCCAACAAAATGAGTGATATTTTGTAACGTTTAAAAGGTGGATCTAAAAGAGACTTAATGTACTTTACCACCAGAGTCATGTTCCATGAATTTAAAATAGATACATTCGGTATAACGATTCAAAGGTCTAGTTGGAAGAAGCCTTTATATCCAAATCATAAGCCTAGTAATTTTGAAAATGGAAATGGCAATTATGTCATTAATTTCAGGATTTGTTCTATTGCATATGTAACAATTCAATTTGAATGAATGAATATAACCTAGTATCCATCTATAACAAAAGAATCGATTAAATCATTATTGATCTTAAATTGGAAAATATCTTGCCACATCCTGTCGCAGGTAATTAATTTTTATTATTAATTTTACTCAATGATATTATGTCTGTCTGTCTAAAAACAGTAAACAGCATAGGTATTTGCTGCAACAGTTCATAAATTTTAGTGCCATATTGGGTTTTTTTTGCATAGGTACTTATTCAAAACGCAACTATAACTTTGTATACCTGATACAGTATGATATGATATAGTATAAACAAAAATAAATATATAGGAACCTTTACGTTTGCAAACTGTGGAAAAAGACTATGTTTGTACACGAAATGACAGGGCCTTCAGCAACAAGTCTCCTAATAGATTAATTTCATAACAATAAATTTATAAAGTGGTCCCAATATTCTGAGAAGTTTCATAAAATGGACCCAATGATAATGAAAAAGATATTATAATCGGTAACTTTTACTCATTAAATATTTACTATACTTCTATAAGCGTCATAAGTAATAAAACAAAACCATTAATTTATAATGCTTTTATTTGATATAAAAAACTTACTAGTAAAAACATGTATGTATGCAAACCTTTGAATTTGAAGCAAATATGAATGCACTCATTACTCTATAAGTACAATATACAGGGTGATTCAGGAGGAAATGTCAATATTTTAGGTACGTATTCGGGGACCCAAAATAAACATAAAAGTTCCTATAAACATGGGTCCTATTCCCGGCCGTTACCGAAATACAGGGGTAAACAACATTCAATTTAAGGTTTTTATTACATTATTTATAACAGGTAGGCTAGGTTTTGGGTGATTCAGGCGGAAATTCCTGTTGCTTAGCAATAGTAGACCTTAATCCTCTGGATTATTGTCTTTGGGGGTGGTTTAAATCATTGGTATATTCAAGTAAAGTAAACACTAGAGATGCATTACTCGATCGAATAATAAATGCAGCAGCAACTATAAGAAACAGGCCCGTATCCATTCATAGAGCGACCCGAGCTATTCACCAGAGAGCTGACTTATGTTTAGAAGTAAACGGTGGCATTTTTGAAAACTATAAAACCTAGCCTACCTGTTATAAATAATGTAATAAAAACCTTAAATTGAATGTTGTTTACCCCTGTATTTCGGTAACGGCCGGGAATAGGACCCATGTTTATAGGAACTTTTATGTTTATTTTGGGTCCCCGAATACGTACCTAAAATATTGACATTTCCTCCTGAATCACCCTGTATACTGATATACTGATATCAGCTGATTAGGGCATTGACCCTGACTGGTTATGACCTTGGCCTAGATACACACATCTATTTGATTTACCAGTAGCGTAGCCCGTAGCTATAGTTTGGTGAGTTTGGTCTTGGGAGAGGATATTTAATTCTCCCTGGAAGCATGGAGATAATCGTTTATCTGAAGAATTAAGAGTCGGTAGTTGCGAATATACTACCTACCTATGACTATTGACGGATTGCTACCTACTTGGAAATATCTTGACAAAAGAATATGCATTTTTCGGAGAAATTTAGTTGAAAAAAGAAAAAGTTGCCTTTTTAATGGGCTATTTTTGTGTATTAACACATTCGAGATCCATGACCTACTTTCTGAGATATTTTTGAAAAATCCGAAAATTGCGGAAACTTCTTCTGCTTGTATCTACTCACCTTTTTATTTTGAGAGTTACCGAAAAAGTTTCTTAATAAAATTTGTGGAAAAAACTGATTGCTTTAAGCCTACTCTCTCAGAATTTGGAAAAATGCCGCGGTTTGATGGGTGCTCTTTTAGCAGCTAAAAAATACTCAATTATAGCAAGCCATGACATCAACAAATTATATATTATATTTTATGCACTCTCAATCGATGTATTACAAGCGCTACATAATATCTCTTGCGCTAGCAAGAACAAAAATGAAAATTTAGAAGGCTTGGCAAAATGCTTTAAAAGTTCGTTTAAATAAACCACAATTGTAGATTTAGTCAATTTCACAACATACTACAGTGCAAACCTTTGAAATTTGCCGCGAGGTATCTGCATATCGCACGTATATTTAATATTTTTTGGTAGGTATTAGATACTTAAAAACTAAACGAGCAGCTTCTGTCAGTTAATTAAATCAGGCTAGCGCAAGGGCTTGTGATATGTCGATCGAAAGTACATAAAATATGTAATTTTTTAACGCCGGAAACTTTTTCAGTGACTCTTCAACTAAAAAAGTTACAAGACAAAGAAATTTCTGCTGTTTTCGGGTTTTTCAAAAATATCTCAGACAGTAGGCCATGAATCTCTAATATGTTTTTAGTCAATCAAAAAGGCAATTTTTTTTTTTCAAATAAAATTCTCCGAAAAATGCATATTCGTCAAGATATTTCCAAGTGGCGCTAAGAAAAAAAAATATCATTTTATTCTTTATTTTGAAGGAAAATCAGAAAGGTTGCGCTATCGACTTTTTGTGTACTTACCTATTTGTATACCGGGTGTCCACGCTAAGTGCCCTACTAGTCTATAACTTTTTAGATTGTTGTGATGTGCGGCAAATTAAACTTTGTTTTTTAAATTGGAACACCCTATACATTTTTGGATTTTTGAAATCTGTTCACCAAGGTAATCAGAATGGTCTAAAACTTTGAATCATTAGTTTCTCCCTTTTTGAAATATTCCGTTTTCAAATTTAATACTAAATTTATATATTTAATATGAATTTGAGGATTTTGTGATAAAGATAGACGATCAGTGCAATGAAATTTTGTTTGTTTTAACCAAGAGAGCACCACTATAAAATCCCAAAATGTTTAGGAGCTTTTCAGATTTTCCTGAAATTACTAGGTATTTTATTTCGAAAATCAGTAAACCCTGAAAAAGCACCTAAACATTTTGGAATTTTACTTATGTTGTTCTCTTGGTTAAAACAAATATTTTTTGTTAGTGAATTGATCGTCTATCTTTATCACCAGATCGACCAATTCAAGTGTAATAAATTTAGCATAACATTTGAAAACGGAATAATTCAAAAACGGGAGAAGATAATGCTACAATGTTTTATACAATTTTGATTTCCTTTGCAATCGGGGATTTAAAAAATGCAAAATTATATGATGAAGAATATTTTAACAATCGATAGCACCAAAGATCATAATATTCAAGTGATCTTTGATAGCACTCTGCAAAATAATGATATATTTTGTAGTATACACTTTTTCTCGATTGCACTTTGTTTTCGAAATACAGGGCGTTGTAATTCTCTTTTTGAAATTGAATTACGGCAATGTCTGCTATGTTTTTGGGGATGGAGATGAAGCTGAAAATTTCAATTTCTACGTATCTCACAGAGGACGCCACTTGTACTATTTTTGGATCGTACTTTTTTCGTAACTTTTTTGAGGTTACCTTTTTGGTATTGCAGGTATATGGTTTTAGTGCATCTTTTCATTTGTTCAGAACGATAAAATCAATTGTGTGCGTTGAAAATGCCAAAACTTGTCCAAAAACACCTGTTAACTCCAATTATGCGAAACCTAAAATTTTCACCTACCGCCTTCAAATGTTACAGATGAACTGTACCATCTAAAGTGAGAAACAAATCGCCATGAACAATGAACCAAAAATTATTCGCTTTCAAAATGGAAAAGATTGAATTTGACGAAATTTTGACACCCTATTTCAAGAAAACGAATGGTGTTTTGACCAATGTCCATTTGGCATTTTTTCTTCATTTTGATTGTACAGTAGATCTGAAACATTTGAAAGTGGTAGGTGAAAATTTTATATTTCCAATGTTTGAGTTAGCAGGTATTTTGGGCACGTTTTGGCAATTTCAACTCAAACGGTTGACTATGTCGTTATGAAGCAGGAGTAAACCTTTGTTGCAAATAAAAAGGTGCACTAAAACCATGCACCTGCAAGACGAAAAATGTAACCTCAAAAACTAGTAAAATCACCATCCAAAAAGAGCACAAATGACAGCAGCGTGATTTTGGGAGATATTGCCATAATTCAATATCTATCAAAAAGTGCACAATGCCCTGTACTTCGAAAACAAAGTCCAAATGAGAGAAGTTTATACTACATAATATGATTATTTTGACGAGTGCTTTTGATTGTTAAAATTTTCGGCAATAAAAGTGAAACACACGTAGATACCTTGTGTACGGGGTGTCCCAAGGAACAATCCCACCTCCCTTAACTCTTCAATTTTTTGAGATACAAAAAACTTTTTAACTTATTATAAACAGCTTTTAGGGCCCATCCTATGAATATACAGGGTGTTCTTAAAAACGGGCAAACCAAACATACGTTTTTTTAATGGGAACACCCTATATATTTGTAGTTTCTTGAAATGTACTCGCCATGATGGTTAAAACGGCATAAAACTTTGTACCATTATCTTTTACTGTTTGTGAAGTATTTAATTTTCAAATTATATACTAAATCTGTTTATTTTCGATTTGTGGATCGAGTGATAAATATAGACAATCGTTGCAATAACAAGAAATGTTTGTTTTAACCAAAGGAAAGTCGTTCGAAATGCTTATTAGAGATTTTACTGAAATTCTCAAAAATATGTTATTATATTTTATAAATTGTTCTGTTTCATAACAAATTCAATAATGTTATACCGCCATACCTTCCCACCGCACTCAACGAACCTTTTTGGACTCAATGATCCAAAAGTGGACCCATTGTTCTGACTAGTTTCAGTATACAGGGTGCCCAATTTAGATGGAATAATGGATATAACTTTTTAAATACACCTTGTATAAAAAATGTTTCAGACAAGAATTTTTCAGTTGAACATGTAAAATTTCATTGGGGTTGCATAAGGAAATTTTTGAGAAAAAGTAGAATTTCTGCAAATACACCAAAATTTAAATTCGAGAGCATTGCCTAAAAAGTAGGCCATGCCTAATGAAAATTTTGACATTTTTGCATGTAATGATAACTTACCGACGACAGGTAAATCATGTGTAAGCTTGCAAAATGTGTTTATTAATAAATAAATAGGCACAATAAATTAATGGTGCCTAAAAATCAATTAATCTAATGCTCGAAAGCAGGGCCGTATATAAGGGGGGGTTTAGGGGGTTCAAACCCCCCCCCCCATGATGGTGTAATATAAATATTATTATATAAATGGTGTAGTATAATAGTTATTTATGTACCAAGGCACTGAAGTTCAACTTTTAATGACTCATGTGGAGTTTAGTTGCTGAGGCCTCTGGCCGAGGCAAATAAACCACATGAGTCATAAAAAGAACTTCAGTGCCGAGGTACATATTATATTTTTCTTGAAATCGGAAAAAAAATGTTTTATTAGGCAAGAAAATAATAATAAGGGATCACCCGTCCACGAACCGACTACGCGCGGCGTTGCTTGACTTTACCGATCGCTCTACCTAGCACAAGCATAATGATGTACGGCACCTTCTGACAGAAAAACCAAACTGCTGCTTCTTGTGCAGCTTACACAACAAATCTATTGTTTTTCAAATTTACTAAAATAAGTCTACTGAAGGATTGCGCTTCTATAGGAAACAATGGAGGTCCACCTCATAATTATTTGCACGTAAGAAATTACCTAGATCAGCTCTATCAAAATTTTGATAGGGAGAAATTGACCTATTTCCTGGCCGCCCCAATCCCCCGATTTGTCTGTTTTGGATTTCTTTTTGTGGGGAACAGTACAAAGTAAAGTATGAGACAATTTTTGAATTAAGAGCAGCTGTTTTAGAAGCAATTGCCAGTATTGACAGTCGCTCTCTAAGAAAGGCGACAAATTCAGTTTTAAAAACATGCAATATTTGCATAAATAAATAATAATGGTGGATTGTTTGCACACCTTTTTTATTTTAAAAGGTGGCCTTTTAAAATAATATCTAATAATTTGAATTTGAGTTTTTTAATTTTTGTTTTATTTCGTTACATTTTGTTATCAAATAGAACGTAATTACGAACATATTCCATGGGTGACTATGTGAAAATTTTAAAATAATCAGAAAATTAGCCATAGCTCTTTTATTTTTTATAATAACTATGCCAAGTATTATGTCTTTGGGAAAATCAAAAAAGAAATGGCCGATTTGATAAGGCCACAGCCAACTATGATTTACGTTTAAAAACACAAGTTTATGTCATATATCTCAAAAATCACAAACAACACAAAAAATTGGATCAGATTATCTTATTAAGCCCAAAATCATCTACAATTTTTGTCTGTACAGTTTTTCTGTATAATCAGAAATAACGGAGCTACAGAGATCTGATGAAATAGCAAAAAATCACTCTTTTCAAAATATCTAGTGAGCCCATGAACTTTTTTAAAAATCCAAAAGGGGCATTACATTGAGCATTCAAAACCGCAATTCTTTCTCCATTTAACCTTTGTTCTAGCTCTGCTAGTTTTCGAGACCCCAATAGTGGTCATCGAAAAAAACTCACCCTGTATGTTTGAGGATAATGCTCAAAAAGTTAACCTTAAAACAAAATCCCCCATGGAAAACCCCTAGCTACGGCCCTGCTCGAAAGGTTCTCCATTCACCTCGAGACAATGGCCGAGTCTGTCGTAAAAACTACTAAGCACATTCTGGAGGAATCAACGCTATTTCGTTTCTTATGCGCTGTTCTAATTCGACTATATTTTTGGGACGATTTTTATGCACCCACGATTTTAGGTGTCCCCACAAGAAAAAAATCACACGGGTAAGATCGGGAAACCTCGGAGGCCATTCTATGGCCCCTCTTCTGCTAATCCAAGATTGTGGAAAGAGTTGGTTTAAATAGCGGCGCACATCACGGTGCTTCATCTTGCTGGAACCAGATATCCTGGATTGACATACCAAGGGCAGGAATCACCTTATTTTGCAAAAGATCCAAATACCTTTCACCGGTCAAATTACCATTTATAATAAATGGACCAATAATGCGGTTGCTATAGATACCATTGGTTATCATCATTTTCATTAGGCATAGCCTACTTTTTAGGCATTGATCTCGAATTTAAATTTTGGCGTACTTGCAGAAATTCTACTTGTATATGGACCGAATGATATTGGAAAATATATTACCCATATATAGGTATCCCTATATAATCTATATAGGTATATATTGTGTGACAATTAAAGTTCGCGCCATATGGGATTTTTTATTGTCCGACATAAAAAAAAAGATTATGACATTACTTAGTTTGTGATTGTTTTGAGATGAAAAATTAAGAAAGTGATCAAAAGTGAAATTTCTTAAAAAAATAACCTTTTTTGCAAAAATTTCAAAAAATTATTTCAAAAAGCTGTTTCTAACTCAATATCAAGACAGTACGCAAATTTTTATTTCAATATGGTGACTTTCATTGTTTTTCAAGTTTTTTTACAAGTATTTATGTGCCAACAATATAAGCAAACGAATATAAATATTTTCATTATTTTTGAAGAAGTGTAGATTTATATAAATCTTGGTTGAAACTTAACGTTCTGTCGCGCTATCTATTGGGCAGGGATGATATTAGTAGAAACTATTCCCAAAGCACGCAAAACCATTAACGTTCCGTCGCGCCATCTTATGGACAAGGGGTGATATTAGTAGAAGCTATTCCCAAAGCCCGCAAAACGATTGACGTTGAGTCGCGCCATCTATTGGACAGGGATGGTATTAGTAGAAGCTAGTCCCAAAGCCCCGCCCCATCTCATGTCAGGCTCCGCCCATATTTTCGTGGACTTGATGATCCGAGAAAAGGTATATATATATACAGTGCTATTCATAAAGCTTGCACCAAATGGGAAAAGTTTGTATTATTATATTTTTTCAAAATCTTATTTTGGGATATGTTGGTGCATGTTTTGTTTACACTGTTGCGCCTAAAGAGGGTCATGACGTCACAGCCCATGCCTGTCAAATTTGACATTTAAAATTTAAAATTAAAATAAAATTCGATACAAAACTGTACCTTATAATTTTGTTTCACTGAATTTCAAAATATGGATGTATTTTATGTAAAAATATTACAACACTGGCCCAGGGAATAAATTTATCTTAAAATGAAAGAGTCTTTGCACCAAGATTGTGTTCTTACACAATAGCTATTTTAAAAAATCTCATGTTTCTCCTTAACTTTGCATTGAAATTTATTTGTATTGTTATGAGTTAGTAAGAGAGCAACCACTAAATAAGTTTCTTCGGTTATTTGCGGGAAAAAAATATCAAGAACCGATTTGAAGAGAAATAATTAAGAAAAAACGAACATCGTGATATCCTTCTGAAAATTTGCATAGAGGCACAATAATGCAATACAAACATATTTTTTAAATTACTTTTTTATTTTAAATGTCAAATTTGACAGGCATGGGCTGTGACGTCATGACCCTCCTTAGGTGCAAAAGTGTAAACAAAACATGCACCAACATATCCCAAAATCAGATTTTCAAAAAATAGAATAATATAATTTTTTCCCATTTGGTGCAAACTTTATGAATAGCACTGTATATATATATGAGTTTTTTCGATGCCCACTATGGGGATCTCGGAAACTAGCAGAGCTAGAACAAAGGTTAAATGAGGAAAGAATTGCAGTTTTGAATGCTCAATCTAATGCCCATTTTGGATTTTTAAAAAAGTTCAGGTTAAATGGAGAAAGAATTGCGGTTTTGAATGCTCAATGTAATGCCCCTTTTGGATTTTTAAAAAAGTTCATGGGCTCACTAGATATTTTGAAAAGAGTGATTTTTTGCTATTTCATCAGATTTCTGTAGCTCCGTTATTTCTGATTATACAGAAAAACTGAAGAGACAAAAATTGTAGATAATTTTGGGCTTAATGAGATAATCTAATCCAATTTTTTATGTTGTTTGTGCTTTTTGAGATATGACATAAACTTGTGTTTTTTTAAATGTAAATCATAGTTGGCCTTATCAAATCGGCCATTTTTTAAGCTTTCAAAAAATATAATACTCGGCATAGTTATTATAAAAAATAAAATAGCTATGGCTAATTTTCTGATTTTTTTCAAGCCATGGAATATTTTCATAATTACGTTCTATTTTATAATAAGACATACTTCAAACTTTCAAATATTTTATTTTAAGCTTGTAACAAAATGTAACAAAATAAAACAAAATTATCATGATGGAGCTCCACCACATAATTATTTGCCCGTAAGAAATTACCTAGATCAGCTCTATCCAAATAGTTGGATAGGGAGAAATAGACCTATTTCCTGGCAGCCCCGATCCCCCGGCTTGTCTGTTTTGGATTTCTTTTTATGGGGAACAGTACAAAATAAAGTATGAGGCAATTCTTGAATTAAGAGCAGCTGTTTTAGAAGCAATTGCCAGTATTGACAGGCGCTCTTATATATATATACAGTGTGTCCACGGATGGACTTAACTATACTTTGAAATTTTGTACACTTAAGTAGCTTACCACGCTGAGCAAATTTTCTTTATAACTTTTTTCATTATCTCTACAAATAGAGGTAGTTTACTCTTATGCTAATTAACGTTTCTTTAATTTTCTGGTCACCCAGTATAAGTAATGTCAACTTTTTCCATGCCAATTTTATTTTAAGAACAAGCAGACTTTTTTTATGAAGAATGACTTTTTTCGAACAATTGAAAATAAAAATTTTTACAAGTATAGTTAAGTCCATCCGTGGACACACTGTATAAAAGGAATCTATTTTTTTTTTTTCAAGCAAAAATATTGAATGCATCCTTTCACTTTTCTAAGTGAGTCATTTGCATATTTCATTATACACGTAACAAACATCAAAGCGTCGTATGATGTTGCCATGTTGCCTACGAGTTTCCGCGCTGTATTTTAGAGCGTTTTCACGATGATTGACGCCTGGATGCTCTTCGGCCGCCCGCTCACATTAATGTAAATGCTAATTTTCATCGCATTCTTTAACTTTTTAACCCGGTAAATTAAGTAAGAGGGTTGAATAGTTCTTGGGTAATACGCAAATCAAAGAGGATTAAATTGAATAAAACACATTTATTACCTTACCAGGAAGTTGTAAAACAAACTCATAATTGAAATTTAAAATCGAAACATTGAGAACATATTGGAAATAAATAAGTGCAAAAAAATTCAAGGGGGATTCCTTACCGAAAAAATATTGGAGATCTTTCTCTCACGTCAAATATATCGTTAGTTTCTCCCATGTAAAATTAGACCCCTTTTTTATATGTATGAAAAATCTAGAAATTTTTCCATTTATTTATTTATGTACGCTCCGTATACACAAAGCTAGGAACCTCATTAGTAATAGTGGATTCAAACAGAAAAATAAAATAAGCAGGTGGTTTATTGTCGGCAATTGTTAAGCCACAATTGCCAGCCTAATTCATAGGGAGTTTGGAGGTTTGGATTTGTCTTTGTAATATGGGGAGTGGTGGGGAGATCAAATAGCATTTTAAACTTTTCATATTCTACGCTTTAATTTTTAAAAAATAACACTACATTGACCAATATGAAAGCAAATATATTCTATCGACATTAAAGCGTCACTATGTTATAAATTTACATACGTTAGGCACTCTAAGGCATGTTGTCTTGATGCTCATATGATAGTTGGGTGTATAATATTTTTTAATTTATACAGTGACCTTTAAGAGTGTAACTTTTGCCAATTATTATCTCTCTTTAAAACTATAGGCTGTTATGGAGGTTACCCTTAACAGTTGAAGTAAAAAATAAAGGATGTTCGAACTCGCTCTAGTCGTAATTGGGAATAAAGTTGTTGAAAACAATAATACTATTTTTGTTTAGCACATCTACATTAACAACAAAATAGATGTCGCTAGATTTCTGAATGAGTGATCGTTTTAAAATATTGGAATCTTGAACAGGGTTGTAATTAGTCAAACAGTAGGGTAAAATAATTATTCTGGACATAACGAAGTTATTCACAGTCTGTCAATATATATTTTAAACTGATTTTTTTTAATTGGTTGCCTCAGACCCAAGGCACTGGCCGAAAAACTGCTGCTTGTGCAGGCAGAGAGGGTCCCATATTACAGCTACACACCGGAGCCTGTTCTTGAAAACAGCAACTACAAAATGTATTGGGATCATACAGTTATGACAGATCAATGAGTTGCCCATAACAGGCCGGACCTTATAATAGTTGATAGAATTTCTAGGAAGACAACTCTGATTGATGTGGCCATCCCAAACAACAACAACCTGAGTGTGAAGCAGGCCGAGAAAATCGCGAAGTACAGAGACTTAGAAGAACGAGTTAGAAGGCAATGGGAAATGGAGAACGTTCAGACAGTTCCAATCATCGTGTGAACAACTGGTGTTATACCAAAAAGTTTGCTGAGAAACATCAAAGAGCTGGGCCTAACTGATAATCTTTACAGGTCCATGCAGAAAGCGGCACTACCTGTGACAGCCAGAACTGTCAGGAAATTCTTGGGGAGTGCAGGAACATCCAACAACATCCATGTCACCTAGGGCCCGATAACATGGCAAGGGTCTCGTCTGAGCTAGATTCTTATGGTATCCGGGATACCTGGGATCTGAGTGAATGTTCCCCATAGAGGGAGTGCGAATGCCTTTTGGCTAAGTCGATATAATAATAATAAACCCCCGTGGGGTACGAGTGTATAAAGAATATCTCCAAGGTCAGAGACTTAGAAGAATGAATTAAAAGGCAATGGGGAATGGAGAACGTTCAGACGGTTCCAATCATCGTGTCAACAAATGGTGTTATACCAAACAGTTTGCTGAGAAACATCAAAGAGCTGGGTCTAACTGATAATCTTTACAGGTCTATGCAGAAAGCGGTACTACTTGCGACAGCCTGAACCATCAGGAAATTCATGGGGAATGCAGGAACGTCCAACAACATCAGTGTCACCTAAGGCCCGATAACATGGCAAGGGTCTTGTCCGAGCCAGATCCTTATGGTATCCTGTACACAGGGGTTCTGAGTGAATGTTCCCCGTAGAGGGAGTGCGAATGCCTTTTGGCCTAGTCGATAATAATAATAATAATGCCTTTATTGCCCAACAGTACATGACCAATTACAGGACAATTTTAAATGAAAAAATATTAAATAAAGAGTTAACAATTTTTAACATAACAATAAACCATTGCAAAATGCCAATATAAAATAATGTTAACAATATAACAACAATATAATTAGTTTATGATTGTCTAAACGGTTGTGAAATTCATAAATTAATTGTCTAATAGCTGTGCTGCATGAGATAAAATACTTCTTAATGAATTGTTATGAATATCACATAAATGACAAAGAGTGTTATAACAATTACACATGACAACCAAAGGTGATTTAAGATATAGGTTGGTCCTAGCTCTATTACAATAAAAAATACAATTAGAGCGGGTTTGTATTTTGTGTACAAGAAAGTTAATCTGACCTAGTATCTCCGGGCAGTCTACCTTGTTATGCCAAATGTTATACAGATCCAACGATTGGACTTGAAATCTATTAGTTAGCCGAACATAAGGAAAGCCTCTCACGGTATACGCTCCATCCAATTTCAAAAACAAGAACTTTAAAAATGTTCTTTGTATATTTTCTATCATAATTTTGTAGCAACTATAATAGGGCCACCATACTAATGACCAATACTCAAGTTAAGATCTCACATAAGCAAAAAAAGTGCGATTAAAGCATTGACATCTCGGAAAATACTACAGTTATGCACAATAAAACCATATATGTTTGCTGCCTCATTTACAGTCCTAGTAATGTGTGTTGAGAACGATAGTGCACTATCGAAAACCACACCAAGATCCTTAATAGTTGCACACCTATGAATAGTTTCTACCCCAACTACATAAGGGAATTCAATAACATTTTTATTTCACTCTCAGTAATATTATCAAAATTAATTGTACTAGCATTGTTTAAAGAGTTACAATTAGATCTTGCTTGACCGGAAGGCAAAGTAGGGAGGAAGACACTTTTAAAATAGTTTCCGAAAGCATTTACAATTTGTTGTTCACTTTGCAAGACCATTTCATTATATTTCATTTCATTGGGTATTCTGGATGCACGATTTTCTGTGTGCAGGAAATTCCAAAACTGCTCGGGATTGACTGTAAGCTCAGACTCAATTCTCCGAATGTATGTGTCATACGATGAAGTAATTTTTCTCTTTATAAGCACCCCAAATTTCTTAAATTCGTCTAAGAATACTTGCCTACCAGATTTCCTATACTTCTTAAGGAAGTATGTCTTAGATTTAATGTCTCTTATTATTTCTGAGGTGTACCAAGAACGATACTGATTGAGATTGATTTACAAAAAAAGTTTTCTTTGGGATTTTTTTGGGACGCCACTCTTGTTTGTCACAGTATCCCTACAGGTTTTTTTTCTATATTACTCACTATATCCCCTCTGCGTCTTCCAAAAATATCTTTGAGATTAAGATTGATTTACACAAAAGTAAGATTTTTGAGATTTTTTTGCGGCGCCAATGTCGTTTGTCACTGTACCTTCTCCAGGTTTTTTCTATATTACTACATCCCCTATGTGTCTCCCAAAAATATCTTTGAAATTGAGGTTGATTTACATAAAAATAAGATTTTTGGGATTTTTTTTGCGGCACCACTGTTGTTTGTCACAGCACCCCTACAGGTTTTTTTCTATATTACTACATCCCCTATGTGTCTTCCAAAAATATCTTTCAGATTAAGATTGGTTTACACAGAAATAACATTTTTGGTATTTTTGTGTGACGCCACTGTTGTTTGTCACTGCACCCCCTACAGGTTTTTCTCTATATTACTACATCCCCTATGATGCGTCTTCCAAAAATACCTTCGAGATTAAGATTGATTTACACGAAAATAAGATTTTTGGATTTTTTTTGCGACGCCACTGTCGTTTGTCATGATGTATTTTTGCATAAGAATAATCTGAAATATCGCCAACTGTTAATACATTCGCATTCTTAAAAATTCAAGGTCAATATTCGGATTTTTTTTTCTTGGAATATTATTTCGTTTTTTGTACAATGGCTCGGGCAGCAGTATCGATTGGTTTGCACGTGTGCAGTTGTTTACCTTTTTTCCCGGTTTGTTCTTATCCATGGTGTTTATTCAATTCTCGCTGTTGGCCGCATTTGGGTGCGATATTCGCCATATTTTCGCATAATACTTCACATTTCTCTAAAATACCACACACGTGGAATTTGTTATTCTCTCATTTGAAAATGACTACTCAAGCCGACAAAATCAAACAACTAGACATTTTATGCCAAAACGCAATTATTCGAATTGAGCGTTTATATTCCTTCGCGGGTACGGCGTCGGGTGCGATCGTGACATCGGATAGCGCAAGAGTCCAAACGGAATTTAAAATTCGATATGAACAATTAGAAGAAATATACTCGGACTTCCAAAAGCATCATTCTACTTTGCTCACATTAGTGTCACTTAATGAAACTCCTAATTTTGATTATTATGAAGAGCTACAAAGGGCAGTAGTATATTCTAAACTCTTTGCAATTACTACAAGGGAATTTCATGAAGAAAATAGTACTCCTGAATATAATGCCTTAAAACTGCCCAAAATAAATCTTCCTGTATTTGACGGGAATTATAGAGAATGGCCTTCATTCATAGATTTATTTTGCTCTCTAGTACATTCAAATGCATCAATTCCTAAGGTGCAGAAGTTTCAGCATTTATTTTTGTCGCTCTCTAAAGAACCTCTTTCATTGATTAAATCTCTAAAATTGACTGCTGATCATTACGACATAGCTTTCGAAACATTACACGAACGATACCAAAATCCTCGATTTTTGCCAAAATTGAAAACAGATGATCCAACTGGTATCAGACATCTGTTGGATATTTTAAAGGAAAATATTGAAGCCCTTCGTAATGATGGTTTGCCCGTAGATGCGTGGGACTTTGTTTTGTTTCATTTAATTATTTCAAAATTGGGTCCTGAAATGATTAAACGCTTTGAACTCCAACATAGCTCCACCAACATACCAACCTTTGTGACTTTGCAGAGTTTTCTACAAAAACAATGTGTAGCTCTCTGGTCTTTTGCTCTCGCATGACCTCAGGCGTGCAAGCCAACCAACAGTGGCATCTATTATAAAAATAAACGTAATCAACAAAAGGAGCGCACTAGTTATTGTCTTGTGGTTAATACAAATAAAAATTCTATGCAAGGCACTTTATTTTGCTCTTTTTGTGAAGCAAAAAAACCATAGTATATATAAATGCTCATTCTTTTTGGACAAAACACCTTTGGAACGGTATAATCTTGCAAAGCAACATAACCTCTGTCTTAACTGTCTTTGCAATAATCTTGGTGTCCTATCATGTAGTTCCTCGACTGTTTGTCGAATTTGTAATGCCCCTCACCATACTTTATTGCATTATCGCAAAAGACAAGAAAACGCCCAATTGTTGACACCTTCGAATAGAGAAGGAAAATGTTGTTGCAGGTCCATCTCATGTGCATTCGCTTGTTAGTTTTTTGTCGTCAAACTTTGGTGTCGCAATTATTTCAACGCTCAAGTGAAAATTTCGGACGCTTATGGCGGATATCAAGTTGTTCGTGCCGTAATTGACCCTGGAAGTCAATGCAGTATAATTACAGAAAAATGTGCTAATTGGTTTGGATTGAAATGTCATAGGATTAATCTCACCATATTTGGGGTCAAAAACCATGCTTCATCTGCATCGGATGGAATTTGTTGCACTATACGTGCCTGTGATAATGATTCGCTTACCCTTGCCATGGAAGCTGTGATTTTGCCTAAAATATGCGGTTACTTGCCTACGGTACCATTGATGTACAGCAGGTGGCCTCATATAGCTAATCTTAAACTAGCTGATCTGAATTGTGGCATTCCTGGAGCAGTTGACCTGTTATTGGGAGCTGACATACATCCCTTAATATTGCAAGGTGACCTTATCGCTTCCAAACAGCTTCAACCATCTGCAATCTCAACCATATTTGGCTGGATTGTTTTAGGAAAGGCTGTCCATGCTTCAGACACTAGAGAAAAAACCCTAACGGTACTGAAATACATTGATGAAAATGTCTCAAATACGGACATAGTAATATAAAGGTTCTGGAAGCAAAGGATAATAGATTTCACAAGATTATTACGACACTCAAAAGTTCTGATCTACGGAATGATTTAATCAAGAAGTCTAGAGAAAAGGGTAAAATAACTACGTCAAGGTGTAAAATTGATAATAGGAACAACCCAATGTTCATAAATGAAGAGTTAACTCACCAGACATGAAATTTACAAGGAAGCACGCAAATTGAAGGAAGCAGGATTTCGTTATGTGTGGTACAGGAATGGACAGGTATTCATCAGAAGGCAAGAAGGTGATCAAGTGAAAAAAATACGTAGCAAGACTCATGTCCACCAACTGTTAGGTGACCAACCATTAGAATAGACATTAAAATTGGGGGAACAATGTGGGGATTTGCTATACTTGTGGAACTTTTTGATTCTTTTCTCTTTTCTTGCCGGCGCTATTAAAATTGGGAATTTAAATGTTAGATCTCTTTTTGGAGGATTTTCTGATTTTAAAAATATTGTTCTCAAAAATGAATTTGATATTATGTTGATTACTGAATCTTGGCTCACATCTGACATAGACTCTGCAGCTTTTAACATTCCGGGTTACAAGTTATTTAGGAGAGATCGTTTGGGCAGGGGCGGTGGCATAGCTATCTTCATTAGAGCCTCCTATAAATGCACTGCAATCAATTTAAATGTAATCAATACAAGCTCTGAAATAGAGGTTTTATTTTTGAATATTTGTCTCTTGCAGTGATGATGTTCTTGCTGTGGGTACAATACCAACCCATCATATCTCTGATCATTGCCTTACTTTTTGCGAGTTAAATATAGCAAAGCCCAAAATTAAACCTAAATTAATTAAAATTCGAAACTTTAAAAATTTTGTAATTGAAAATTTCCTTAAAGATTTGCAGAACTTACCGTGGCATAAGCGGTTATGGGAGAGAAATATTGATAAAAAGGTTGATATGTTTAATAAAAATCTTCTATCAGTCAATGTTCAAGGAGATTAGAGTAAGTAAGCCCGAGGCCCCTTGGATTAATGGTGAGGCCAAGGATGCCATGCAGAGGAGAGACCAGGCCCTTCAGAAATTTAAACAATCAAACTCTAATATTGATTGGAGAAGGTATAAACAGTTTCGCAATCAAGCAGTTGAAAGTATTCGCAGAGCTAAGAAGGCATATCTGGATTGCTTGGCTGCTGATCGTGGTAATGTAAAGAGGTTGTGGACGGCACTTGATAATTTTAATATTAAAACATCTAAGAAGCGTCAGGGCTTGCCATTGCATCTTTCTGATCCAGTCAAGATTAATTCTTATTTTTCGCAATTTCTACAAAATGTTTCCAATAATTGCCAGAGAAAGATAGAGTACTACAACAGAAATTCATGATAACTTTCAATTTCAGCTTACTACCATTAAGAAGGTTCATGATTTAATTTCTGCTCTCCACTCCAATGCATATAGTATTGATAGTATATCTGCTGCCATGCTTAAGTACAGTAGTCCTTTCATAGATCAGTACGTAACCCATATTGTAAATTCGTGCATAGAGCAAGGTTATTTTCCAGCCAAGTGGCGAATCTCTGTGGGGAATCCTTTACCTAAAAAGGCTACCCCTGAGGAATTTTCTGACTTGAGGATTGTGAGCATATTACCAGCAATATCTAAAATTTTGGAAAAAGTGCTTTATGAACAAATGTTCCAGTATGTCATTGATAAGGAAATATTACCAACCTCTCAGTGCGGGTTTCGCAGGGGATTCTCTACGGCTACTGCACTTGCTGATGTAACTAGCGATATTATCGAAGCTCGTGATAAAAATTACATGGTAGCTTCAACTTTGTTGGATTTTTCAAAAGCGTTCGACAGTATAAGTCATGAACTTCTAATCTCAAAGTTGAAATATTATGGGTTTTCAGCATTAGCCACTGATCTAATGACCTCCTACTTGACTGGACGAACACAGCAGGTAATATATAGGGGTACCACCTCTCCTTGTTTGGAAATATTATCAGGGGTTCCTCAGGGCAGTGTACTTGGGCCTTTGCTGTTTTTGATTTATACATCAGATATACTGAATTTTCCTTATCATTGTAAAACGCAGGCTTATGCAGACGACATTCAAATGTATCTACATTTCAAGAATGATGATTGGCGTTCTGCATGCAACAGTATAAATAGCGACCTAAAGAACATATATAGTATCTCTGAGGAACACAACCTCCAACTGAATCCTTCTAAATGCTGTGTTTTATTATTTGGCTCAAAAAGATCTTTACTGGATTTATCAGATAACCTTAATATTAATATTGAGGGTACTACTTTGCCAAAAGTTGACTCAACTAGAAATTTGGGAATCATTATGGACAAAGATTTTAGATATCGAGACCATGTTAAGAAGGCTATACAGAAATCATATTGCTCCCTAAAATTACTATATTCTAATAACACCTTCTTAGCCAAAATATTCGAAAAAAATCTCTGTGAGGCTCTTGTAATGTCTCACTTCAATTACTGTATCTTCATTTATTGGCCTTCACTAGATCTTGCTAGTAAATCGAGAATACAAAAAGTTCAAAATGTCTGTTGTCGACTGGTCTGTAATTTGAGAAAGTATGATCATGTCTCCGCTAAAATAAATGAGTTGGGATGGCTCAGGATGGAGAAGCGCATGCTCCTTCATCTTGGGGTGTTTTTATATAAACTGTTAAATGATAAATTATGCTCTTCTCCTCTCAGTAACAAGTTCATTCCACGCTCTAGTATACATTCTAGGTCCCTTAGAGGAGCTAATCGCTATACAATTCCCTGTCACCCCGCTGCTCTGTATAAGAGAGGTTTTCTGTACATTTCTATAAGATTTTACAACTCATTGCCTGACGTACTATTAAATTGTAACTCCTGTTCTACTTTTAGAATACAGTTAAGAAGATATCTGTTACATTAGGTGTAGTATTAATGTGAATATTTGGTTTGTGTAATGCTCTGTATCTGTACTTTGTTTGCCTATATCACATGTTTGCATTTTTTTTGTTTTTTTTTAGCTTGTTGCTGGATTGAGCAATTATATAGTCATTTGCGATATATGATTTATGTTTACCATATTATTCTTTTGTTTTTGTGTAACATGGTAGTTAAGTAGAATAGCTGTAGCTAGACTTCGCTGCTGTGTAGCACTTCATATAATTGATTTGTGAATTACTTATTATTAATAAAGGCGATTTATTATTATTATTATTATTATTCATCTCCAATGATATCACTTTGCTCAAATTTGGAATCGTCTTGGAATTTAATTTGAAAAAATTTTGGGAAGTGGAAGAGATTCCTCAAGTTGCACTTAACTCTCCAGAAGACATTCGATGTGAAGAAATTTTCAAAACATCTTTCTCCCGTGATCAAACAGGTCGTTATTCCGTCTCGTTGCCCTTTAAAGATATCAAACCTGAATTTCATGGATCTCGCTCTATCGCTCTTAGCCGCTTCCTCTCAATGGAAAAACGTTTAAATTACTCTGAACTTTGTGACAGTTATTCGCAAATTATACGTGACTATCTGGATAGTGGTCATATGGAACCAATATCGCCTCCTGCAAGCGATGTGGGGTCTTTCTACTACGTCCCTCACCATTTCGTTCTCAAACCTGAAAGCACCACCACAAAGATGCAGGTTGTGTTTGATGCGTCATGTAGAGATCTAAATGGAAATTCTCTCAATAACTCTCTACTGACAGGCCCTAAACTTCAAAGGGATATTAGTACTACTTTGCTCAGTTTTCGTCTCCATAAATATGTGATCACCTCAGATATCAAACAGATGTACTGGCAAATTTTAGTCAGTGCTGCAGAAAGAGATTACCAACGGATTTTATGGCGGTTCTCTTCCGAAGAACCTATTCAGGATTTTTCACTGAAAACTGTAAAATTTGGTGTGTCTTCTTCGCCATTTCTTGCGCTTCGTACTCTCCAGCAGCTTTCTCTTCATGGTGAATGTAATTTCCCATTAGCTTCGCAATGTCTCAAATCTGACGTGTTTGTTGATGATATTGTCACTGGTTCCGCAACATTTGAAGGTGCCAAAAAATTGCAAATTGAACTCATAGAGTTATGTCAATCAGGCGGTTTCACTCTCCGCAAATGGGCAAGCAATTCTACTCAGCTCCTAATTCATCTTGATCAAAACCATTGTCAAGATCTTGATTCTCTTTTTGATTTTGAAAAGGATTCTGTTTTAAAAATTCTTGGATTACAATGGTTACCGTCCAAGGATATGTTCTCGCCAAACATTTGATCCAATATTTATGGACATTAGGTTTGAATTGGCACGACACTCCACCTCCGAATGTGTTAAATACCTGGAATCGGTACAAGTCAGAACTTCCTTCTTTAACTGAAATTAGGATTCCTCGACAAATGATCGAGGACATATCGGATCCTTACGAGCTGCACGCTTTCTGCGACGCATCAGAGTGGGGCTATGCTGCCGTTGTTTATATCCGCACATTCTCCAAACATTCCAAAATTAATATTTACTTTGTTTG
Organism: Pseudeuparius sepicola; assembly: GCA_963920635.1. NCBI lineage: Eukaryota > Metazoa > Arthropoda > Insecta > Coleoptera > Anthribidae > Pseudeuparius > Pseudeuparius sepicola. The sequence goes on from OY987305.1 coordinate 31,339,402, forward strand.
CGCCAAATCAAAGGTCTCTCCTCTAAAGCGATTGTCTCTGCCTAGATTGGAATTCTTTGCAGCTGTATTATTAGCTGATTTTCAAATTCACCTGCAATCCAATGTTTACAACACCAGGAATCTCAACTTCATTCTGCCAAGCCATCGATTGGCTTTAACTCAAGTTTTTTAATAAACTGCCTCAGCGCATAAAAGCTATCTCGGAACTTAAACTGTTTAAATCACAGGTACTGCGGCTCTTAATATCACTAGAACCTTATAATGTTCTTGAATTTTTAAATACAAACGTATAAAGTTAGAAACCGAGACTGTTTTGTGTGCTTGGGCAGCCATTTGTATTGACGCTGATTTGATTTAATGTACACTGTCTTGTGTCTTTCTCTCAAATAAAGATTATTATTATCTCGACTTAGCCAAAAGGCATTCGCACTCCCTCTACGGGGAACATTCACTCAGATCCCGAGTATCCCGGATACCAAAAGGATCTGGCTCGGACGAGACCCTTGCCATGTTATCGGGCCTTAGGTGACATTGATGTTGTTGGATGATCCTGCATTCCCCATGAATTTCCTGACGGTTCGGGCTGTCGCAAGTAGTACCGCTTTCTGCATGGACCTGTAAAGACTATCAGTTAGACCCAGCTCCTTGATGTTTCTCAGCAAACTTTTTGGTATAACACCAGTTGTTGACATGATGATTGGAATCGTCTGGACGTTCTCCATTTCCCATTGCCTTCTAATTCGTTCTTCTAAATCTCTGTACTTCGCGATCTTCTCGACTTGCTTCACACGCAGGTTGTTGTTGTTCGGGATGGCCACATCAATCAGAGTTGTCTGCCTAGAAATTTTATCAACTATTATAAGGTCCGGTCTGTTATGGGCAACTCGTTGATCTGTCAGAACTATACGATCCCAGTACATCTTGTAGTTGCTGTTCTCAAGAACAGGCTCAGGTGTGTAGTTGTAATATGGGACCCTCTCTGCCTGCACAAGCAGCAGCTTTTCCGCCAGTTCCTGGTGCAAGATCTTGGCAACCGAATCGTGTCGTTCCTTATATTCCGTTGATGCGAACATCTGACATCCTCCTGTTATGTGCTGGATTGTTTCTGAAGTTGGGCACCCGTATCTGCATCTGTCATCCACTACCGATGCATCTCCTACAATGAATTTTAGGTAGTTGCGAGTTGGTATAACCTGATCTTGTATGGCCAGTAGAAAGCCTTCCGTCTCGGGGAACATTCGTCCCGAGGTCAGCCAATAGTTCGACGCTAACTTGTCGACATGTTCCTGGTTAACCTCATTAGGATGCCTCCCGTGCAGCGGCTTCCCCAACCACCTCTGTAGTTTATCGTTGTCGGTTCGGTGGTGATTTTGACGCTCGTGTTCCGTCAGACGTAGGGGTGTTGAGACGTCTGCTCCGCATATAGCCCTATGTAGTGTGGAGCTGTTGGCCTGCCTGTAGAAATAATTACGCAGATTTAATATTTGTTGGTCCAATTGCTTGCTGAGATCTGCCAATCCTCTTCCTCCTAGTTGACGTGGCAGAGTTGTTCTTTCTACGGCGCTACGGGGATGATGTTTATGAGCTTTTGTCAGTAGTGTCCTAACTTTTCGTTGCAGGTTGTTGATGTCCGTGTTGGTCCAATTCACTATTCCGAACGAATAGCTGAGTACAGAGCACGCATACGTGTTCAGGGCCTTAAACAAATTCCTGCTGTTAAGATCAGTTCGCACTACTTGTCTTACTCTCTTGATGAATTCATTCGTTAAATCAGTCTTCATTGTTCGATGGTCTATCCTTTGAGCTTGTTTCATCCCGAGATACTTGTATGTATCTCCCTTGCTCATTGCTTCGATCTCCTGGCCGTCCTGCATCTCGTGTGCGCTTTGTTCGAGCTTTCCCCGGATGATATTAAGGGTGCGGCACTTGTCCAGTCCAAACAGCATTCCGATGTCCCTGGAGAACTCCTCTACAATTTTAAGCATTTGCGTTAGTTGGTTTTTGGTTGCTGCGATCAGTTTTAAATCATCCATATATAATATGTGATTCAACTTGATCGCTTCTGCGTTGTTGCTTTTGATAGCGAAGCCATATTTTGTAGAGTTCAACCGATGTGATAGAGGGTTCATCGCCATGCAGAACCACAGTGGACTGAGTGAGTCTCCTTGGAAAATCCCTCTTCGGATGTTGATTGTGTCGGTCTCGATGTTACTGTCTGCGGTTCTGAGTTGTATCTTAGTGCGCCAGGTTGTCATAACGTGTTCTAAAAATGAAACTGTATGATGATCTATTTTATACAGCTTTAAGATACCTGTGAGCCAGTCGTGAGGTACGGAATCAAATGCTTTTTTGTAGTCCACATAAGCCATGTGGAGGTTTCGTTGCTTGGAATGAGCCTGGTTGCAGATGGCAGAGTCTATGATGAGTTGCTCTTTGCATCCCATTGCGCCCTTCGAGCAGCCCTTCTGCTGCATTGCAATGATGTTGTTCCGCTCGCAGTGAGCATATATTCGCTGCGTAAGGCAAGATGTGATTATCTTGTACAGCGTATTATTATTATTATTATTATTATTTGGTATCATTCGTTCTTTCTATCATCAAGGATAAAATTAACCTCAAAACCCTGTATAGCTGGTCAGATTCAATGGTGGTTCTTTCTTGGCTAAAATCATCACCTCACCGATGGAAAACCTTTGTTGCTAACAGAGTTAGTCATGTGCAAAGCGTCCTTCCTCCCACCTGTTGGAACTACGTAGAGTCTTCGCAAAACCCTGCTGATTGTGGATCTCGTGGTTTGCTTCCAGCTGAATTGGTTGGGCATACGACATGGTGGGCGGGGCCATCCTGGCTCCTTTGGCGAAAGGAATCTTGGCCGGCGTTTGCTCCTGACAAGTCTTATCTTCCCTCTCTACGCGAAGAAGAATCTTCAACATCTCTAGTTGCACTTATTTCGTTAGATCAAGTAGATTCGCTTCTCATTCGTTTTCATCTCTCGCTCGAATTCAACAAATTATAGCTTATGTACTGAGGTTCATTCAACGCTTGAAAAATCCTCAAACTCATCGCTTTTCATATTTCACAGTGCAGGATCTCCAAGCCTCATTAATGGATCTTGTGAAGAGAGTTCAGCACGAGTCATTTGCAGAATATATCTCAGCTATGAAAGACAACAAAATGGTGCCAAAGCCCCTTAGAAAATTAACTCCTTTCATAGACGAAGAAGGTATTCTTCGAGTAGGCGGTCGCTTGGCCAAATCTAATCTAACTTTTAAACAAAAACACCCAGCATTATTTCCACGCCAACATAGACTTACTTACCTTCTCATTGAACAGTACCACCAAAGGTATATGCGTGTTGGTCTGCAAATCCTTCAGTATCTTTTAGTTCAGTCCTTTTGGATTTTGTCTGCGCGCCGGACCATTTGCCATGTGCTTTCTAAATGCATACACTGTTTTCGAGTTAAGCCTCCTTCCACTCAACCTCTCATGGCTGATCTACCGTCCCACAGGGTAACTCAGGCTAAAGCCTTCCAAATAGTAGGAGTAGATTATGCCGGTCCTTTCTCCATCACCCTCAGCAAACACCGAGGTGTCAAATCTCAAAAGGCATATCTATGCTTATTTGTTTGCTTCGCCGTCAAGGCGGTCCATCTAGAGTTAACCAGCGATCTCTCTACAGTGTTTCCTTGCTGCGCTTCATAGATTAATCTCCAGACGGGGACTTTGCAAACTAATATTCTCTGATCAGGGTACAAACTTCATTGGCGCTCAAAAGGAATTAAACATATGCATGCAGACTGCATGTGTACAAGATAAATTGAGTGGACCTTCAATCCTCCAGCTTGATATTAAGCCAGGTGCTTTAGTGTTGATTAAAAACGAAAATTCGACACCTCTGAGGTGGCCAATAGCGCAAGTTGAAGCTTGTCACCCCGGATCGGAAGGTGTATGTCGTGTTGTAACGCTGACCAGTCGTCAAGATCTGCCCGTTGCCCCTTGAGTCGTACAAAACGTCACTATACCTTATTTTTAGTTTTTTTTCTCTCTCTCAAATTTTTCTATTTAAAATTTTAATGTTTATTTTATTTATTTTTCATCTATCTTTTGAAAATATTCATTTTGGTGGGCGGTATGTTTAGAATTCATAAGACATTGTTTAATGTCAAATTAATTTTGTCTATTCTTTGATTGTTATGCAAAAATATAGAACTCAAAGTAAAGTCACATTTCTCATACATACAAATGGTAAGGTTTGTCGAACTCGCATGCCCTCTGACGTGAAAAGAATATTCGTGAAAAAACGACAGAACGAACGCACGCGCGAAGCGAGTAACATCATAGTTGGCACAACTCCAGTTTCGCCCTCGTATCTCGCCGCAATTATGAAGTTTACATCAAGAACGTGGCCACGTATCATCATCAGAAGTCGCCAATAAGGGTGAGTTGGTAACATTCCTTACTTTCTTGGAATATTTTTTCATCTTTACAAGACTCGCAGAAATGCATCCAAAATATATTCTCTTACAGTCCAATTGCTCTATTCTCAACATATGATTTGACTGCTCTATTCTCAATGAAAACAGCACCCCTTACAGGTTTTTTCTATATTACTACATCCCCTATGCATCTTCCAAAAATATCTTTGAGATTAAGATTGATTTACACAGAACTGAGATTTTTGGTATTTTTGTGCGACGCCATGACAGTGAACTGTCGTTTGTCATGGCACTTCCTACAGGTTTTTATATATTACTACATCCCCTATGAGTCTCCCAAAAGTATCTTTGAAATTAAGATTGATTTACACAAAAATAAGATATTTGGGAATTTTTTGCGACGCCACTTGTTTGTCACAGCACCCATACAGGTTTTTCTCTATATTACTACCTTCCCTATGCGTCTCCCAAAAATATCTTTATTAAATTGGTTTCACCCTAATGTGCGTCCTTTGACATAACGAGGGTTTTTTAAAATAACTCTTTTTATTTTTTATTTTATTGGGCGACCGGTTTCGTAATTATTAATAAAATTACATCATCAGGCCTAGACTGTGTAACGGAATGTTTATCTCGGGGGGTTTTGGGGTTTCAACTACGATGCAAGGCGAAATTGAGACTCAGTCGATGTAGGCAGACAGAGGGTTTATTGGTTCTCGTTGAACAGTGGAAAAAGACTAGAAAATACACGTTTAAATCTTATTCATAAAAGTTACTTACTTTATGTTACCTAGCACCAGATTTGGTTCATAAGACTAATGACTTTTGGCCAATCTCCTAGGGCTGCTAGCCTCACAAGCGCACACGTGAGAATTGGGAGAGAAAAGGTCTAAAATGGACGCATTTCTGTCTAGAATAATCTTACAAAAAACCGCCGGTTTTTTATATCAAAGAACGTGGAAAACAACCAAATCAATTTCAAGAACCACATTGAACTCTGGGTAGGCAACCCAATAAGCATCCAACGCGCATATCTGGTCACCTATCACTAGGCGACAAAAACACATACTGTTAACCTTTTGCCACAACTGAATTAAGAAAATAATGTCAAGAGTTAACTTTGGTTTGAAGTACTTACGTCATTGCGATCTTGTTATACAATATACATCTAATAAAACTAACGAACAAAAATTGTTATTAAAAATTACATTATTTATGGTAGGTAGTGTTTGAAGACCAAATGAACAATTTTTTTAAATATTTCCGTTTTTCAAAAACTGCATAAAAAAGAAGTGAAACAACAAAAAAGAAGCGTATGTTTGACCACAAAGGTAGTGAAATTAGTAGACTAGATTCTCAAACAGATCTCAACATTTAAGAATTGTTATTAAAAATTACATTATTTATGGTAGGTAGTGTTGAAGAGTAAACGAACAATTTTTTTAAATATATCAGTTTTTCAAAAACTGCATAAAAAAGAAGCGAAACAACAAAAAAGAAGAATATGTTTGATCACAAAGGTAGTGAAATTAGTAGACTAGATTCATGAATATTATTTTTTAGAAAAGTTAAGAAAACTTTTGAGAAGCTTCAGAATCCAATTGTGCATTAAGTGTTATATTATTACTCGTATATCTGGAGTGACTATAGATTTCCAATGACTCTAGATTATTTAATATAGGACCTTTATTACAAACATGCACTACCTTAAAGTCAGTATCTTTGTCAAAAGAATGTACACTTTCTATTGCAAAATTTGATTTATGGGAGCTTAATCTCAGTCAGCTTAGTTGTTCCTTTATTCTAGTTTTAAAATTTCGCTCCGTTCTAAATAAAAAGGGTTGTGAGAAATAAGACTTATTTTTAAAAAACCTCTTTAGAAAAATATGATTGAGATTGATTTACACAAAAAATAAGATTTTTTCTTGGATTTTTTGCAACGCCACTGTCGTTACCCACAGCATCCCTACAGGCTTTTTCTATACCTACTCCTACATCCCCTACGTGTCCCCCAAAAATGTCTTTGAGACTGACATTGATTTACATAAAAAAATCAGTACACGCTCTACTCATCCCTTACGCGTCCCTCAAAAATATCTGATTGAGATTGATCTAAACAAAAAGAATAAGATTTTTCCTTTTGGTTTTTTTTGCGACAGAATAAAAATCGAAAAATTTTCTGTAACATTTTTGAAATGTCCAGAGATTTTTAAAAAACATAATTGTGAAAGTAATACTCACTTTCAGTCAAACCGGAAAATGGAAATATGAACTGAAAATTTTTTGCTACTCCCTGTATAGTCATTACTAACATTCTGTGATGCTCACCCCGTATATGATGGTAGGTGGTAAGTGGTATGTTACAGGGTGATTCACAAGTTACTTACTTTTAGTGTGGGCCTAAGGGTGTATAAGGGAAACACAGGGTAGTTTAAATATGTGTATTAGGATTAAATACCAAACAGTACATTGAGTTAACAAAATACAGTTTAAGAGGAAGTTCAAAAACATGTGCGCTAACGCTAATTATTAGTGAATAACTTAAAAATCTATGATTTCGCACACTACACTCAAGATATCCGAAATATGAACTTTTTTCATGTAACGCAATCCAAACGTTTAAAAAGGTACACTGTTAAACAATCGAATTTAAATTAGAGCACAAAACAATATGTCAAAATGGCACGAATACATAAACTATGGCACAAAATGGCAACATTCAGATTAAAAGTACAAAATTAGCAAAAGGTTCCCAAATAGCATAAAAAATAAGTGATTACTCTGTATAACTTGGATTAATCTCCCAGTACAAAATTGGCATAAAAAGTAATTCAAAATTATTCGAGTTTATAAAATAAACTAGTTCAAATAAAAGACAAAACTCCTGTAATCGATAGTAAAATAATATGGCTCAAAATTCAGAATTATTGTCCAAAACTAATAAAAGTTCTTAATTAGCATAAAGACTAGATAAAATACTCATTTCCTCAATTGGCATAACTGCAAATAAATTACGCAATCCTCAGAATAAATGAAAATAATTGATGATATTAACTCTAAAATATTACTAAATGATTTCTCTACAAGTTTTCACATAATTTCAAAATTCAAAATAAAAAGGCAATTCAAACACAAAGGAATCAAAACAAAAATATCTTAACTCTTTGGTCAGTCCAAACTTACTTAGGTGCTCAGGAGAATACTTCTTTCTTGGTGATTTTGATAATGTTCAATCTCTGCGAAATTCTTTTATAGATTTTGAGGTACTTCTTTCAGAACTGTCAGTTGATGTTTTTTGTATTAATGAGCACTGGCTGAGGTCTCAGGAACTTGAGACTAGCATAGTACTAGTTATAGAACTTTAAGCCTGGAAAAACTGTCAGTGGAGTTGCATTGTGAGATTACTGGTAGTCTATTTGAGTGGATTGACATGCAGATTGTTACTCTATACATGTCACCCACTGGTGGCTTTGACACTTTTTTGGGTGTTCTTTCTGCTTCTCTCGGCCAGTTAAATTATTCAATTTCAATCATAATAATTACTGGTGACTTCAATGTTCATTTTCACAAGATGGATAATTACTGATAATTACTAGTGACTTCAATGTGCATTTTCACAAGATGGATACCAATGCTTCAGAATTAGAAAATCTTTTTGCAACTTTTAATTTAAGTAAGCAGGTTACATTTCGTACACGAAACGAATCACGTTTAGATAACATATTCATAAACTTTAACAACACTAGAATTTCAGTTGCACCTGTTGAGCGAGCTTGAACATGTGTCGGATCATTCTGGTATATTGTTACAATGTCGCTTGAGTGCTGTGGTGGAACCAAGGAAGCGCGTGAGTTTTAGACCAGTAACTGATCAGGGTCTCAATAGTTTGTATTGTAACTGAGCAGTGGGGATGGGACTTTGTCGATGACGGCGCTCTTGACATTGATTCCAAGTTTAATATACTGATTAATGCAATGGAGTCTAGTTTTCCATTGAAGTCAAAATTAGTTGGTGGACATTTGGGGCATCAAAGTCGGGCACGCTGGGTTGATGGTCAGCTGAGACAAATGCGTGAAATGTTGAGATTGCTGGTGTTAATGAACAGTTCAGATCCGCTATTGATGCCGAGGGCTTCTATCTGTAACTACAAGAAAATGTATAGAGACGAAATCCAAAACAAAAAAAGTCATTTTATGATAATTTTATAAAAAAATCAAATAATCCTCAGGTTGCTAGGTTGATTAAGAGCAAGTCAACACATAGCACTATACCAGGAAGTCTCTTAGAGGAAAATTTTAACGACTATTTCTCATCAATCGCTGAAAATATAATTTCTGTACTTCCTGAAACAGATTTGTCATTCGGTATACAGCTGGTGTATCCAATAAGTACAAGGTGTCAAGATAATTAACCAACAAAAAAATATATGTTAAATCCCTAAATTTAGATCCCCAAAAGTTAAATGCCAAACTTAACCTAACTTACAAACTAAATGGAGGGGAAAGAATGGGAAAGAAACCTCCAGAAGTATGGAAGCCACATGGCAGTCTAGACGCACCTGCCAAGAGCTATAGATCACCTAGTGCTGGGCACAAATGAGTTCCGACGTTGCAGATAAACAAACATGCACCATCCCAACACCCAAGGATACAACAGATCCTGACAAACACCTTCCAGAATAACCACGCAGTTATTTCATGGGCCGTTAGAACAGAAGAGATACTGCAGTTTGACCAACACTACAGCACCCGCCACCTATACAGGCAAGCTCACCAGTTATCCAGCTGGAAAATCACCTGAATTAGTGGAAGAGAAACAAACAAGAAGATAACCTGATAATATAACCTATTGCAAAAATAGAAAAGAGAATTTTTTTTTAATGAAAACCAGAAGTAGGTCAAATCTGAGTCCTATGATTCAACATTGTCAAAATTAACCTATTAAAGGTAAAAGTATAAACTCAAAATCGAGTATTTTACTTGCGAAAATGAAAAATTTAAGAAACATTTTGAAATATACAGGATAACATGTGAATGTGAATAACCGTAGGTCGGCCAATAAATAACCACCCTTCATAAGCCTACGCGAAATTCCTTAGGATTACTTAATTTGGACACTCAAGGTTATCCGAGCCGAAATAAGAACCACAAATTTATTTAAATTTTAGGATACATTTTGTGCTATCTAAACCGAATCAAAATATTCTCTGTATATTCCAAACAAGATAATTTGTTATTTTGACAACATTAACTCCAAAATTTAACCTATCAAAGGTACAAAAAATTAATATACTGACCAGGGTCAAGAGAAATCCAAATTATGACACTAGGAATTCAGAGAGACTCGTGTGAAAAAAATGAAGAGAAGTACTATATACTACGATACTACGATTAACCAAAAATGTGCAAGAGGGTTTCATCCTGTCTCATACGTCAGTTGTGAAGGGAGTGGATCTGGATCCATGAAGAAATGGAAATCCAGAAGAGATTTTATGAACGCTATGAAAATTAAACTGAAACTTATTGTTTGTTTTAACAGATTTTAAGGACCGGAATAAAAGGGAAAAAAGGAAGTTCTAACCCCACTAACCAGAAGGAATTCCTTGTCTGGGCTACGGCCGATCACCCGGAGGTTCGTGTGCGCTATTATCATCTCCCAGAGATACAAAGATCAATCAAGGAACCGTTCAGATTAGCTTTGAAATCAAAGATAAACAACTAAAAAAGATGTGGGATAAAAGGATAATCTGCGCCAATTTCGCAAAAGCCTCAGGAGAAAAAAATAAATCACAAGCTATAATTGACTAGTATTTAACTTAAGTTCAAAAATCGAAAATTTTCTGACACTAAAAAATTCAATGGTAATTATTTATTATTGACAAAAAAATTAATTATTTGAGATAGAAACCAAATGGTAATCTGATAAGAGATCAAGCTATTGACCAAACATTTCTACAATATTTTTAAACAAAACCTGATAAGCAAAATTTACAGACCCAACAAGATACAAATTTCTAATACAAAAACCAAAAATACGATAAAGATAATACGATAAATTTGTATTAGATAACCAAAACAAATCGTTGTCTGCGAAATTACTAGATTTAAGAAATGATCCACACCAAAAAAATTAAAAATTATACTTAAGATAGAAGGTAAAAATTGAAGATCTTAATTGGCTTGAGATGTGTAATCAAAGCTTGAGCTCAAAAATATAGCTTGTTTTGTTAGACTTGATGTTCGACTAACCTCCTCGATAGACAATTGGCTAAAGTGCGTATGCCAAAAATCTAGAGTGGAATAAAAATATGTAGAACCCACCACTGCCCTTGATGGCATAAACTGAATTGTTGGAAAGTCCAGAATTGTCACCACCAAAAATTTAATAAGCTATATTTTTTATAAAGCGATATTGTCAGATTCCGGTTCAGACAGATCGTCCGAATCTAGATCAGAATAGTAATCTTATATAGTAAAATATAGTAAAATTTTGCTTTAAATCCTTAATATGAAAATTCCCAAGGTTGTTTCCCAGTGTATCTTTTAAATAGTAAACTAATGGCGACAACTTTATCGACAACACAAGGGATGTATTTTGGACATAGTTTAGCTGCAAAGTCGTTAGGAGCACTAGAAAGACTGAAATTTCGACGCCACACCTTATCACCAACGTGAAACTGTAATGGACGTTTTCGCAACTTGTAATATTTGGCATTTTTCTGATATGCTAACTTTAAATTTTTCCTGATATTTTCATGGAGTTTAGATAGTTGCTGTAAATCATCGATAAGCTGATTTTTCTCAGAAATAACTGGAATATTATTTTCGTTGTCAGAAATCTTGCCATAATAATCTCCAGTGAGTGGTATATTGCGTCCGAACATTAGAAATACAGGCGAGTAGCCTGTGACGTCGTGCTTCGCTAACCTAATAGCCAGTGCTATTTTAAAGATATCCACATCCCATGTTTTGTGATTTTCGTGAATAAAAGAAAGAAATGCGGTAACAATGACACGGTTAACTCTTTCAGTATGGTTTATCTGCGCATGATATCGTGCATTAAACCATATTTTTTGTACATGATAACTTTCCATTAGTTTTTTAAAATCGTTTGCTGGTAAATTGACTACCATTATCACGACAAAAGATTTGGGGAACACCATAAACTAAAAAGACTTGATTTTCGATAAATTTGGTAATTGCCTTGGTAGTTGCTTTAGATAAGGGATGAATCAAAACAAATTTAGTAAACCAATCAATAATAACGAGAAGGTACTGCTTACCATTTTTAGACCTAGGTTAAGGTCCTAATAAATCTGCTGAAATCATTTGAAACGGAAAATTTATATTTTTATATGAACCAATCAAACCAGCATGAGGAAGATTCGAGCTTTTACTTGAGGCACAAATAGAGCACTTTTTAACATATCTAATGACATCTTGTCGTAACTTAGGCCAATAATATAATTCGGAAATTCTAGATGTCTTTGAGACTCCAAAAGGACCGCCAGTAGGATGATCGTGATGCATAGCTAAAACTTCCTTGCGATTTGCTGTAGGTTCAACAATTTTCCATTAGGAACAATTACTAATAAGAGGTATTTTTCAAAAGATATGTTTGTATAAAATATTTTCTTTAACTTGAAACATAGGATACTTGTCAGGATTTTCTTGAACTTTTTGAATAAGAGATTGATACCATTTACAAGGCTTAAAATTTGAAACATTAAGAACAGCTATTTCTGAATTAGATCGAGATAAAGCATCAGCCACGACCATAGTCGAACCCTTTCGGTGAATGATAGTAAAATCAAACGGTGAAATTTTGACTGTCCATTGAGCTAGTCTTCTTGCTGCATTAGATAAATTTTTGAGCCAAATTAGCGAAGCGTGATCAGTTTCCACAGTAAAATTCGTTCCTTCAACATAATGACGGAAACGTTCAATGCCAAATATGACACCCAAACATTCCTTTTCTGTTATTGTGTACTTTCGTTCACACTTGTTCAATGTGCGACTCACATAAGCTACAGGATGCTCAATTCCATCAGTTCTCTGGTACAAAACTGCGCCTAACCCAGTGTCACTGGCATCAATTTGTCTAATGAAAGGTTCTTTAAAATTAGGGGCTGCCAAAACTGGACTTGTAAGCCGTTTTTTAATCTCGAGAAAAGCACTTTCTGCTTTATCAGTCCACTGAATAGGTTGACCTTTTTTACGACCGTGTAGTAAATCAGTTATTGCTGATGTTATTGTACTAAAATCCTTAACAAATCTACGATAATAGCTGACTAAACTGATAAGTATCTTAATTTCTGTAGTTGTTTTTGGTGTTGGATAATTTACTATAGCCTCAACTTTTTCTGGACTCGTTCGCAAGCCATCTTTATCAACCACAAAACCAAGATAGGTAAGAGAATAATGACAAAATTCACATTTTTCTAGATTAACTGTTAAATTCGCATTTTTTAACCGATGATAAATTTTATTTAAAACTTCAAGATGGGTATAAAAATCAGGAGTAGCAACAATTATGTCGTCGAGATATACAAAAGCAAATGGATTTATCGCCGTGGTCAAAAACGAGCTACAAAATCAGAGACGTTTGTTTAACACGAGAGCACTGTGTTTCTAAAAGTTCACACAAGATGTTAATGTTAAGTTGAGAGCACTTAGACAATTTGGACTACTTTACAGAGTACCTCAAAACCTTTGACAGTCAAAGCTGAGCATTTGCCACCTCTGCACCAAGCTTCTCGTTGATGTGACCTCGGCTAGGCCTCGAGACTCATATCAGGTCGTGGTTTTCAAGCTGGTGCCAGAAGGTGTGAAAAGTACTCTCGAGCCACGTTGTAGGACTGGGGTACTGTCACGTAGACCGTTGTTGACTCGTTCCTGTGCCTAGTGTGCTCACATGCAAAAGAAATTACACAAAACAATCTGTTAAGTGCTTACTGCAGTCAAATCATCGACGCTTTTACAATTTACTAGTTAAATTTCTTAAAGGTAAAAAGGTTGAAAATGAATTGAATCTGTACAGATTTTCCAATCAAATTTGGCAAACTTTAACTAACAACCCAAGATAGATAAAAGCATGTAACCTTGAATTATTGAACCCTGAATCTGACTATGAAATAGATTAAAAATGACTATACAAAACGATCAATTATCTCGACTACACCTACTCAATTTGTTTACTGTACTATATTTACAAGACAAAAGATAACATTAATAAAATACAAAAATGTTTGGCGACTTCCCCGTTCGATCTCGAAACACAAGACGAAAAAATATAACAGCTCGAAAGCTAAATAACCAAAAAAAGGAACCGTGGCAAAGTTCACGTGCCTCGGCCAACTAAATCTGTGCTAATAAACAAAGTTACAACCAAATTATGGCCACAGCCTGTTGCGTGTAGCCCACAGAGAAAAGGGGTAACAGGCCTAGGTGAGAGTAGCTCAAGAAGTCGTCAAAATGACGTTATTAATAAGAAATTATTAAAAATTGAGCAGTTACTCACCCAGACTGTGTTCCCAGGGGTCCTCTCCGTGGTTCCACCTGCAGCAGGTCGCTGTTGAAACTCGACAAATACGTGGAAATTGTCCACTCCCCACCTCAAGACATGTGCTTGCAGGACACATGAAAAAAAAAACAGAAAACCTAAATTAGCACAGCGAAAATATATGCACACCATATACAAAACCACTTAAGCCGATTGTAAAGTGGGAAACTAGGCTTTGAAGGAGATTTTCACATGGAAATTTCCGAGACAGGAAATCCAAAGCCAAGTTTCACCACACGCGAGTTTTACCACGAGTATTCGAAAGGGAAGTGGCCGACAACTTGTCGCGGGGTCTATTTATAACCTTTTCGGCAATGATGAAGACTTCCGCCTACACTTTAGAAGGTTTGAAAAGCTAAACCTACTTAGAAAAACAATCGGAAATACCACGAGTGACACTCCAGATGACAGGTCACTGTCAATTCTGCCAAACTCTACCACTGATACTCGACCAGATAGAAACGTCGAAGACAAAGAGTGACGTTAGTACACGGAATCAACACCGTGGCGCTAGTCAATCGCAAAAAATGAATAAAGTGAATATTGACTGATTTACGTCCGACAGTGCTTACAACAATGTAATTGTTCTAATAATACATACCTTCAATTGATGAAAGAAATTTAAACACTCCTGCAACATACCCTTTAATCGATAGTTTGGTTTAGAACACAAGCTCTACATCGAGTAGGCAACATATTATACATCAGCTTATATAGGTGGTTGCAGATGTTAGGGCAACATTTTTTAAAAATGGTTCGTGTATATGGGGTGTGATGAATTAATAGGAATGAAACAATGCACTTAAAATGTCGTAACGGAAATTAGACAAAATTTTTGTTACAAAGGGGCTTGTGAGGTAAAAAATGAGTTGATAAGCGTCTTCATCGAGAACGTTTAGCAAAATTGCCTTTTTCTTGGCTTTGCCGGTGCTTTCATCACTAATTCCATTGGTCACGAAATAATTCTCCAATCTGGCCTTGAATATATTCCAGTCAGAACTTTTGAGCACGAACTCGCGTAAATGCCCGACGGCGGCATCGCTCATGCTGCTGGTTTTTCGACGAAAACTGGGAGGCGATGAAGAGACCGGCCGGCGAAACTGAGCCACGTGCCGTGTGCTTGGACGACGATTCGGGAGGTACTGGCGGTTGGAAGGTCACCGCGTCGCGAAAATTCACCACCTAACGACAGTCCCGGGCGTCGCGTAGATTCTTGAAATAGACTGCGCCAAAATTTTTGTGTTTTTACTAACTTGATTCTGCTGAATGACAAATAAAACAATTTATAATCACACGATGTTTACAAATAAAACAATTTATAATCACACGATATTCATTGCTTTAGCAGTGCAAACAAAATGGCTTAAACACGATTAAAATGGCCGGCCACCTTTGAACCAGAAACACGTCACAAAGTAGTGGGGACAGTATAACGTTGACAAATACTTTGACAATAAATTCAATTCCATTCAATCCCTGAAAATCAGTGTTATGTGGATTCCTTACCAGAAGCCCATTATTACGGGCCAAGCACAATGAAGGCAAAACAACGAAAAAAGTTTTTAAAATGGTATGACAGACATATAGAAGAAAATTACGTCTTTGATTTTAATAAAGAGTTAAGGGCATAATGGAACTCTGATGTAGACATTTTGAGAATAGGTTGTTTGGAATTGCATAAGGAATTTTTGGAAATTGCGAATATTGACCCCTTTCAATATCTTACAATAGCTAGGGTGTATATGGCAATATACAGGGTGTAACTGAACTGATGGTCAAAAATGAAACCACGTATTGGTGTCAAAATAAGAGCACTTCTTCATATAATTTTTGTCCTACGGGCCATAGTTTTTTTTATACAGAGCATAGAAGTTTAGAGAAAAATACACCTATTTCTTAGTATCTCTAGAAGTGTACGAGATATTTTCTTCAAACTTGGTTTGTCACATGAGCAGATGAGCCGTCAAACTCACATTTTTCTGAACTAATTAATTTTAATAACACCCTATATCTCCGCAACTGGGGGCCTCAAAATCTTCATATCAACCTTAAGTTTGACGGCTCATCCGTTCATGTGACACGCCGAGTTTGAAGAAAATATCTCGTATACTTCTGGAGATACTAAGAAATATGTGTATTTTTCTCTAAACTTCTACGCTCTGTATAAAAAAAACTATGGCCCATAGGAGAAAAAAATATATGAAGAAGTGCCCTTATTTTGACACCAAGAATACGTGGTTTCATTTTTGACCATCAGTTCAGTTATACCCTATATACAGTGTGACCCATTTGTTTTGGGGTCAGTCTGTAAAAAGTGTATCAATCGTGCGATTTGGCTGATTTTTTTTTTAAATTGTAGAGCTCGATGAACTGCACATTTTGAACAAAAATTGCCTGGTTCGCATAAAATCCAAAGCCTACTATGACCGTTTTTATGAGCAAAATTTTAAGAAACCATATTAGCGTTTTTTTTTGAAAAAATCTGTGTGCGCCAATGGATTGAGCACCCCTCGAAATGGGTATGTACAAAATTTCATCAAAATATTTCAAGTAATAACGATTTTGTAGAAAAATTAAAAATGCAGCCAAGGTACGTCTTTATTTTCAAAAATTCAAAGTTGGCCATGGAAAATAATTGAATTGTAATAATACAACCTTATGCTTATAAACACAAAACATAAAAACAATTAAAATTATAAAATTTTTGTAACTTCTACCAAGCCTCCATTTTCTACAATGCATTTGTCGTTCCTCTTGCGTACATTCAAAATTACATTTCGTATTTGCTGTGGAGTAATTTCCTCACAACTACGGTTTATCCTAGCTTGCAGTTCTTGTAAATTATGGGGTCTTGACTTATAAACATTTTGCTTAAGTGTACCCCAAAGAAAAAAATCTAAAGGAGTTAAGTCCGGAGATCTCGGTGGCCACTCACAGAAAGGACTATTTCGCCCTATCCAACAGTTTTCAAAATTATTATCTAGCCAGTTTCTGATTAAACGAGCATTATGAATAGGACTGCCATCTAACTGTAACTTTAAATTTAAACGGTATCTTAATGGTAACTCATCTAAAGCATTTCTAAATTCAATTTCTAGAAAATTCAAGAAGCCAGCCGCATTCAAATTCCCTTCAAAGAAAAATGGGCCAATTATTCTGTCGCGTAGTATTCCACACCAAACGTTAATTTTTTGTGAATATTGTCTCCTTGCATTTATTATAAACTCTGGATTTTCAGCTGACCAGTGACGGCAGTTTTGACTTGATACTACACCATTTGTAGTAAACGTGGCTTCGTCGGTGAATAAAATTTCATTTAAAAAGTTGCCATTATGGAGATATTCACCTTGCAGCCAATAGCAAAATTCTAATCTTCTCTCCTCATCTCCTGGTTCCAGGGTGTGCAAAAATTTTGGCTTAAACGGTTTTATTTTGTTTTGTCTCAAACATCTCCTTATACTCTCTCTGGGTATATGAAGGTCTAAACTAGCCGTTCGAACACTATTTCGAGGATTGTCACTAAAGTATTGCAGAATTTGATTGTTATTTTCAACAAGTCCACGGCGTCCATTTTGCCTAGTTTTTAATAAATTTTTAGAAATCGATCCAGTTTCATCAAAAATATTGTTTATACGTTGTACAGTACTTCGACTCACTGATCTACCTGGGTGTCTATTGTTAAATTCGGCCGCAGCTTCTGCTGCCGAGCGCTCGTTGTCGCCCACGAGTCGAACAATTTCTATTTTGTCTCTTATGCTTAAATATTCCATAATTATGATAATTAATTGTATTGAGCACAAACAATTTCTGAACTCAATTTAGACAGTTTGACACTTAATAAAAGTAAACAATTCAATTATTTTCCATGGCCAACTTTGAATTTTTGAAAATAAAGACGTACCTTGGCTGCATTTTTAATTTTTCTACAAAATCGTTATTACTTGAAATATTTTGATGAAATTTTGTACATACCCATTTCGAGGGGTGCTCAATCCATTGGCGCACACAGATTTTTTCAAAAAAAAACGCTAATATGGTTTCTTAAAATTTTGCTCATAAAAACGGTCATAGTAGGCTTTGGATTTTATGCGAACCAGGCAATTTTTGTTCAAAATGTGCAGTTCATCGAGCTCTACAATTTAAAAAAAAATCAGCCAAATCGCACGATTGATACACTTTTTACAGACTGACCCCAAAACAAATGGGTCACACTGTAGATCAAAGTATCTTTGGGTTCTCAACCATAAACTAAATATATATCAACTTTTAACGATTCTTTTATTGACTGACAAAATTACACGTCATTATAATAATAATAATATTTTCAACGCCGTGGCAACGACCCCTCACGACGCCTGTGATCGGTCGCCACATATATTCCCCCTCCAGAGACGTTTGCGGGAAGCAAACGGAACGAAACCTTCTTATCTGGACGTGTAGGTACAAAACTGGCAGTTGAAATCAGTGACGTGGAAACATGATCGGCGACTTGATTCGGGTCAGCGGCTTCAAGGTAGGCTGGTTTGAGACCATCAGTGGAAACAGACTTCTCAACCCCATTGATCTTGATGATGTAGACCTTGTCGTTGAGTCTTCTTACTACCTCGTGCGGTCCTGTATATGGAGGCTCTAACGGTTTTCGGATGGCATCGACACGCTTGAAAACATGCGTGCACGAGTGAAGGTCTTTGAAGACAAATGGTTTACTCTTGGAGTGGTTGGAAGTGGGCACGGGCTTTATGGAGTGAATGAGCTGGCGAAACTTGTTTAGGAAGTCGACTGGGTCGGCCGAGGTGTTCTCAACGGCGAAAAATTCACCGGGGATGCGGATTGCTCTACCAAAAAGCATTTCAGCGGGCGGAGCCTGGAGATCTTCTTTGAAGCAGGTGCGCAGACCGAGTAGGACAGTAGGTAAGCATTCTGGCCACGGCGTGCGTTGGTCACACATAAGCGCAGTCTTCAACGTTCTATGAAAACGTTCAATGAGTCCATTGGCCTGAGGATGGTAGGGTGTAGTTCTGATTCTCTTGATGCCAACAAGACGTGAGAGTGATAAGAAGAGCGCAGATTCGAACTGTGCACCTTGATCTGAAGTAAGGGTGAGCGGTGTGCCAAAGCTTGCTATCCAATGGTTGAAAAAGGCTGTGGCAACAATGCTGGCTAGAATGTTCTTCAGGGGAACTGCTACAGGCCATTTGGAGAACCTGTCTATAACAGTGAGGCAGTATTTAAAACCGTTAGCTTCTGGAAGCTGGATGAGGTCTATGTGCACGTGGTCAAATCGGTTGTCGGGCACCCGAAAGCTGTCAATTGCCGCACAGTTGTGGCGATGAACTTTGTTTTGCTGGCAGGGTACACATTCGCGGCACCATTGAAGAGCGTCTTTCTTTATTCCAGGCCAAACAAACTTCTCGGCGAGCTGACGTGCTGTCGGTCTTCCGCTGCAATGCACGACGTCGAAGGCCTGCCAACGGAGTGAAACAGGCATGTAAGGTCATACCCGTCCGGAGGAGATATCGCACGCCAGGTTGCAATCGTCCACGGTGATCTGCTGCAGGTTGAGCGTTGATTTCTCCAGCAGGTGAGGAAGCTGCTGGTCTAAACGTTGTGCAGCGCCGATCGTTTCTGTGTCCAGCTGAGTGGGCATGCTTACGATGCAGGTTTGGGACAGTGCATCAGCTACAACATTATTGATGCCTTTTAGATATTCGAAACTTACGTTAAACTGCAAGATATAGTCCAGTTGCCGTTGTTGTCTAGGCGACGCCTTGTCGGACCGTTGCTGGGCAGCATAGACTAGCGGACGGTGGTCAGTGCGAACTATGAACGCACGACCCTCCAGGATTCTACAGAAGAACTTGATTGCAGCAAAAATAACAAGCAATTCTCTATCGTAGGTGCTGTAGCGGCATTCTGTGTCACTAAGTTTGCGGGAGAAGAATCCAATTGGCTTCAGTTCACCATCTTCTAGCTCTTCCAGAGCTGCGCCTATGGCTGAGTTGGAAGCGTCGGTAGTGAGGATAATCTGAGCTGAAGATGACAAAAAAGCAGGTCTAACAGCAGCTGATATGCTGGCCTTACAAGCTTCGAATGCTTCGTCCGCGATTGGGTTCCAGACAATGTCACTCTTGCTGCACCTTGTGATTCCCTTCACTAGCTGATGAAGCAGGGCCTGAAGGTGTGCGGCTTTTGGAATGCAGCGCCTGTAAAAATTGACCATACCGAGAAAGCGACGCAGTTCGGCAACAGTCTTGGGTTTTGGAAATGCAGCAATTGCTTCAATCTTGTGGGGTGGTGGCTCATATCCGCACCTGGAAATTTTATATCCAAGGTAGATGACCTCGGGTCTTCCAAATTCGTATTTGCCGACATTGATGGACAGGCCAGCGTTGCGCAGCGTTTGGAAAAGCTCGCGCAGGTGACGAATGTGTTCCTCGTGAGAGCCAGAGGCCACCAGCATGTCGTCCATGTAGCAGTGCACAAACGGTAGGTCACGTAGTAACGAGTCGACGTATCTCTGGAAAGTCTGGGACGAGTTTCGCAACCCTAGGGGCATGCCTAAAAACTCGAATAATCCAAAGGGTGTTGTTATTGCAGTCTTTTTGACGTCTTCTGGTGCCATGGGGATCTGATAATAAGCTCGCTCTAGGTCAACAATGGAGAAAACCTCGTTACCGTGGCAGTTCTGCAGAAGATCTTCGACGAGTGGCAGTGGATAACGATCCGGCAGAGTGCAAGCATTTAATCGGCGATAGTCACCTGTAGCTCTCCAACCTCCATTCTTCTTCTCCACTAGGTGCAAAGGACTGGCCCAGGGGCTGGAAGACGGCTGGATGACGCCACGCTTAAGCAACGTACCAAATTCACTCTTGGCCGCGGCTAACCTTTCGCCACAAAGCCAATGAGGGCGTTCCTGTACAGGTGGCCCTGTGATGAAGATGTGATGTTGCACGATGGAGTTGTTCAATGTCGCCAGTCTTGAACTAGGCATGGTAATATCTTTAAACTCGGCGATAAGATCGTCATATCCAGCTGTGGTAGCTTCTTCTTTAGTAAACAGGTGCTCTATCAGGGATACACTGTGAATGGCAGCTCTACCGACCTCTCCTTGCGCAGAGAGTGACGTCAGTGGATCTAAAAGACGACGGCCCTTGATGTCGATCAGGAGACCAGAGTGGGCCAAAAAAACGGGGCCTAGTAAAGCTGTTGGAACGTCGACCACGATGAAAGACCACTCGAAATCTCTTCTGAGTGCCAGGTTAAGGGTAAGCAAATGTTGTCCGTAGGTGGTGACTGTGAACTAGAACTAAAAGTGCACGGCAACAGGCAACGCCGCGCGGCTGCTCCCCAACGCTGATGGTAGATGCATACGCCATTGAGACTAGGGGGTGCCGGTGAACGGGAAGATCTGCGGCTCTGACTACGACCATGGCGATGATGGCCCCCAGCATTGACAGGAAATGATGACGCTGACAGAAGGTCGAGAACGCTGCAATTGAGTGATACCAATTCGGCCATGGAAGCTCGCATGGCAGCCAGTTCGGCGGTGAGCGGTGCCAGATCGGCACTGTGGGTTGCTGAAAGGGCCGCGGGTGGCCGCGGTGGAGTAGTGCGTCCAAGTTGATGAAATCCTGTCGCCAAGACCGAGGGGCTTCCGGCAAAGTCCGTCAACTCGTCTGCAGCAACAGCTTGTTCGTCCAAAGTCAAGTTCTTAAAGATCTTAAGCGGTCGTTGCACATTAATCGGCAGCAAGTCCAACCATTTAACATGCAGAACATCCTCAGAAGCACGATCTCCTGCCAGGGCCCACATCTGCCGCAATAGTTGCGACAGTTTCTTGTCTCCTAATTCAAGTCGTGTAAGCAGTTTATGCGGCTGTTGGTCTGCGGATTCAGAAAAACGGCTAAGTATTTGCGTGTTAAGGTGATCGTACTTCCCTGTCACTGGTGGAGAGCGAATCACGTCCAGAACCTCTTGTAACGATTCATTGTCAAGTTTGGAAACAACTAAATGATATTTTGACTCATCTGATTTGATGCGGTGGACGGAGAATGCCGATTCTATTTGATGAAACCACACTTCTGGATTTGTCCTCCAAAATATCGGCAGCTTACAAATGGCGCTGGCTGTGGCCTCCACATTTGCAACTGGCTGCTGTGACACATCCACTTCGTGGTCCTGGGGCAGTGGCTCGGGCTGCTGCTGCTGCTCGTTGATGTGAGGCATGATATCACGTCGGGGTCACCAAATTTGGGTTCTCAACCATAAACTAAATATTTATCAACTTTTAACGATTCTTTTATTGACTGACAAAATTACTCGTCATTATAATAATAATAATATTTTCAACGCCGTGGCAACGACCCCTTACGACGCCTGTGATCGGTCGCCACATATCTACCTGAAAAAAAGTAGCCGTAGTAGAAACTGAGAAAAAAGATACTTACAGTAAGGAGCTAATATCTTGGTTGAGCCAGTTTGAAAACGTTCGTCACACGTTAAATGGGGGAGAAGTAACAATTTGCTGGTCAAAAGTCGATGGATACGCTGAAAATATTAGAACTGTATATCAGTTTCACAGTTGTTTCTGGCATGGTTGTCCTAAGGGTTTTAAGCCTACCACTAATAATAATGTCAATCATGAAACAATGGACGACTTGTATGAGAAAAGCACTCAATGCAGTAAACAGTTACTTAAATATGGTTACAATCTAGAAGAAATATATTAATGGAAACGATCGAAAAAGTACAAAACACAAGCGATAGACATATACTTTGCTACCTTTAAAAAATGTTTGGAATTGATAAAAAAAAATGGTAAAAAAATAAAATGTATTCATACCAACGATGAAAGAATGTTTACTAGTTGTTGAACTACCCTCGAAATAAATATGGCTATAGAAAAGGGTTAAAAAATTATCAAAATTAAAGAGGTTTGGCACTTTAACGAAAAATCAACCAATTTGTTCAAGGGGTTATTATTAGAGATTTCATTCAAATAAAATTGGAAACAAGTCCACATAATTACAAAACCAACGAGGAATATGCGTCTCACATTGGCAAGTATCTAAACGCGGCAAAACTATTACAGAAACCTACTTGTCTCGCTTTAGTACTTCTAGGTCACATTCAACAGGTGGATTTACATGGATATTAAAATTTAACTAGAGCGCTCTCGACACATGAACATTAAAATTGACCAAGAGCACTTGATAGATCAAATTAATAAGAATTTTGTTTGTGGTTACTTTAATTCCTAGTGTATTTTTCGGCATTTTCGTTCATTTTTATTTACAAAATTAATTTTTCATATTTTTTATAATATTTTAAGTTGGTTGAAGTAGCCTTACTAATGTTAACAAATCTAGAAAACGTTGAAAAGTGATAAGTCTAAAGGAATAGGTTTTTATCGCAGTAATACAGTGTACTGATAAGTCCGTTCGAGAGTGACAGATAATACTTACCTAGTCAAGACCTTCTTTATACCTCTAATAAAATGAAGAAAACATACAACTGTTATTAAAAATATTTAGAATCGATTGCAAATTTTAGCGAATCCAAAAAAACGTTGAAAAGTTATAAGTCTCAAGGAATAGGTTTTATCACGGAAACCGTGTGCGAGCGACACCTATGGGTAAGAAACTTGCATAAACGCGGAACCTAGGTTCCGAACAGCCGGACCTATTGGCAAGTATCTAAACGCGGCAAAACTATTACAGAAACCTACTTGTCTCGCTTTAGTACTTCTAGGTCACATTCAACAGGTGGATTTACATGGATATTAAAATTTAACTAGAGCGCTCTCGACACATGAACATTAAAATTGACCAAGAGCACTTGATAGATCAAATTAATAAGAATTTTGTTTGTGGTTACTTTAATTCCTAGTGTATTTTTCGGCATTTTCGTTCATTTTTATTTACAAAATTAATCTTTCATATTTTTTATAATATTTTAAGTTGGTTGAAGTAGCCTTACTAATGTTAACAAATCTAGAAAACGTTGAAAAGTGATAAGTCTAAAGGAATAGGTTTTTATCGCAGTAATACAGTGTACTGATAAGTCCGTTCGAGAGTGACAGATAATACTTACCTAACCAACATCTTATTTACACTTGCACCTCTAATAAAATGTATAAAATTTACTGAAATACTTTTATCAATAGAAGTTTATAGAATATAGATTGAAAATGACAAGTCTTTCACATAAGGTTGAAAACACATGGATTTCAATGTGTTGAAGTTTGCTTTTCTGACAGCCATATGAATCACATTTAATACGCTTGTTTATACTTTTGCAATAATTGTTCTCCCTCAACTTGAAACTAGAATCGATTTTTGTATGAAAACATGTTTTCCCCCAAAAGTAGCAAATGAAAAACATTATTTGAAGATACATGTATAATAAAAAATAATTGTAAATATATAAAACAATAACACATAACATAAGATACAAGAAAAAATTGACACTTAACCTAAGGAAAAATAAAGTAAAAATTAAAAAAAAAATCTAACACTAATTTATATTAAGAAAAACTAACATTACCTTGAACTAATAAAAAATACTAATAAAAACTTGACACTAACTTAACCTAACGAAAAATATAACAAGCTATAAATAAAAAACCTACCACTAATTTATATTAAAAAGACTAACACTAACTTGTAAAACTAACCTATCCCTAACTATCTAATAATTTTAGGGCCTTGCGAGCGCGCTTCTGCTGTCTTTCATACTCAAATATATTCACATCCATCTCAAGCACTCTTTTCATCGCCTTTTTCCTTTCATTCCGTAATCCTTTCAATGTACATTCTATATCAGCATCCTTCCTTCTTAGAAAACGGGCGGCGTTTTCTAAGAACTCATCCATGCTCTCTTTTACACCTACCGCATTCTCGCAGAAGCCGCTCTGGTCCTGGCTCCCCCTCGCTGTAGATGGTTCTGGGAACTCCATGGCAGACCTCGACCTCCTGACCAGCCTGGGCCTCGTTGCTAACGCCGCCGAAACTTGAGCCTCCAAGTCCGAATCGTCGTAGAGGAACAACGGCAGAGGTTTCGGCATCTCTATCGGCAAGATAATTGGCCGACAGCCAGGCGAGGGAGGTCGCTCGCCAGTTGGAGTTCGGGGCGGCGAGTCCAAGGGGAAGTCATCCTCGTCCAAATTTATGATTGAAGCCTGTAACCGAAATTCTGTTAACATTTGTGAAAGTATTAAAAAAGTATTTTTACTTACAGGTAAAATAACATGCTGTAAAATTTTCACAGCGGAAGATAGCGTGGCTTTCATTTTTTTTCTGCGTTGAAAAAAGTACAGCGTGACGAACCGACTAACTGATGGACCGACTTGACAGCGATTGCTTTTTATGAAAGGGAAAATGCAAAAATTGCATATCGCACGATCGTGCGAGATCAAAATGCAACTATGCAAGATTGCAAGAACAGAACACCGGATCTAATAAATCCAGGTAAAAAATCTATGCTCCGATTTCTTAGGTCGTCACTCTAATGTGTCAGCTAGATCGAAAAAAGCAACTCTAAGAAAAGATTCTAAATCGAAATATTAGAAAATATTTCACATGAAAACCAAAAAATTGTCGAAATCTTTTGTACGTTGAAAACACAATTTTTTCTACTGATAATGTCTTTAGTGGGATTATTCATTAAGCAAAAATGAATATACCACGTTTGAATTTTTAAAATAGAGAGATATTTTTAACTTTTTTCAGATCATTAGAAATTTTGACTAAAAATGATAGTATAAAATTACCAGTCATAAAATTATCCCACTGTACCCGCTTCCTTGCACTTTGACTTCCCAATTCGCGTTCGAACCTCCCACCCTATACCAAAAACAACGTTGGAAAAGTTAATTGGGGTCTACAAATATTTTTATGTATGCTAGCTAAAAGCTGCCAAATATATTATTAAATTTTTGTTGCATCTTTATCTTATAATAACTTACCCTCAGAGTCCAAACTATTTTAAAAACATTCAGTCACTGCAATCCTTTCCGTTACACGAGTTATATTCACCTAGAAATTGACATCAGTTAAATATTTTGACAGGGTATTCTAATATCTTTTTTATTTTAAAGGCTGCTGCCAATGGAAATTTTTTAATCTACAGTAGTATACCGACCACTTTCTTCGACTTATGTTCCAATTCTCAGTTTTTCCTTCAAAACGATATCAAAATATACATACTACACTAAAATCCTCTTCAAATTTTAGTTTTGACGTCTTTTTAACAGATTTTTGGCACTTTCACTTGGGATCATAACAGATTTTATTCGCTGCGAAAAACAAATTTGTCCGGTTTATTTTATGTTTTTGTCAACAATTAAAAGTACAGGCTTCCTCATGTACTCGTTTTAATACGCGCATTGGAATTATTCTTTAGTTGACCATGATTTATCATTTTTGAGATTAATTAAAATATTGTCATCATGTAGACATCTGTTACCAAATTATGATAAACTTTGCCTGTAAAAAAACTATCCCCCACTCTCAAAGAGAATTATAACGATAAAATTGAAATATAGCGACATCTATTGATTAAAACACATTTCATAAAACAATGCAAACCCGCAAGTATATCCGCATAACAGATTACTGCTTAAGAACTTTTCTGTCCATTTATACAAGAATTTTAGTCCTCCTGGTGGCATAGGTTTAAAACGCATCAATCAATTTAAAATGAAGGACGTGGAACAATGAAAATACAAAGTAATCTTTAAAATATTCATAATGCTTTTCAGTCTTACACTCTCTTACCTGGCACAGAAACTTATGGAAATTAATATTAAGAAGTTCCAGATAATCATATACCAAAAATTCGAAAAATCTATACAGGGTGAGTGACATCTAAAGGCAGAGCCGAAAACAAAATGTAGAACTCATCAAATAAGCACATATGCTTAATAAACATTAGCCCAAAAACGCTTGGTTCTCCATATACAGCGTGGTGAAACTTTTAACATATTTTTGAAATTTTTTCCGAGCTCGTTTAAGAATTTCAACCAAATTTGATACACATTATTGGTTGTGCAATAATTTTGACCTGTTTAGATGACCAGCGGCGTAGATACAAATAGTTACTCTAAATAATTGTAAAAAAAGGAATACGGTCCTGTGAAAAACCAAAAATTTTGTCTTTTTTGGATAGCCCATTCAATTTGGAACAAAAAGAGCCTCTAGCTATATTTTTATTTCTACTACAGTTTCTTCGTAATTTCGGATTTTTTAAACTAGTGCCAAGGTGATTATGCTAGCATTTAAAATGAAATTATTTATATCTACGCCGCTGCTCATCTAAACAGGTCAAAATTATTGCACAACGAATAATATGTATCAAATTTTGTTGTAATTCCTAAACGGGCTCGAAAGAAATTAAAAAATATATGTTAAGCGAAGTCTACCTTGTGTTTTCGGCTCTGCCATTAAATGCGACTCACCCTGTATAACAGGTTTGAAAATGGTTGCAAAGTGCAAAATCTCGTTGCAAAAATCATCCCACAGATCTTATAAATAAATGGAAAGTAACGTTCTGGAATGTAGAACCTAATATTTTTATTGGAACGGAGTTTGGTGACAGGCTACTTCAACACCACTGATTTGTCAAATTTGACGGCAGTATAAAAATTCTCGTAGGTAATCTAACCTATTCAGTAATCTGTGGTAGGTAATATTCTTACCATATATAGCTTGTTAAGTTGTGAGTCCTCCATGCCAAGATACTTATATGAATAAAAAGGAAAGAACTGCTGTAAGCATGTCAACAGAATTACTTAGATTTAAATGAATGTTTCCTTAAAGGAGCATATAAAATAGTTCTGAATCGTTTAGTGTTTAGTGAATTATAAGAATTAGTTGTCAAATAATAATAATTCTCACCCTCATAATACAACCAAACTAAGAGTAGGTACCCCAGAAGCAAATGCTTTTGCGGAGGAGGGGTGGCAATTACTATTGTCTTTGAGAGACTAGGATAGCATTCGCTCTAATTGAAAAAAGCAGCTAGTGTATTTTTTAATCGTTTATTTAACCCAAGCAACAATGAACTGCCGTTCGTAGATGTTTCTTTTAGAAGTGTACCTTTATTTTCTTAATAATTTTTTAAACCATTGTCGTTCAATCAGTAGTCTCTGAATGATTCCAATAATCAATTTCACAATCAATAATGAAGAACATTTTGTTATATAGTAGATCATAGATTTTTAATGGGTGAACTATTCTGTGTCAGAAAACGAACGACTTTTAGGTATCATTCTAATTTTGTAGTACGCAAAACTTCTAAATAAATTTAGCATCGGGTACCTGGGCGAAAGGAATCCATTTTATAAGATACACAAATTGTGAATTCTACTACATAGATGTAATTTACACAAATAAGCAACTGATTATTTCGGAGATATTCGAATGAACTTTTTTTGAAAGGTCTTATAAAACCGCTTCTTTTTGCTACCGTTTTGAAAATGCAAATCCAGGGATTTTTATATCCTGGTTCTCATTCAAACCATTTAGCGAATTTTTTTTATTTAAAATCTGACATCACGGTGTTAATCGGAACATCCAGTATACCAAACAATGACAGAACTTATAGACAGGTTTGTTTTGATAAACGCTTGACGCCCAGAACTAATCACAATCTAAGCGCTCCATTAAATTATTCCGAAAATGTCGCGAGATTGTCAGAAATTGTCCCTTTTTGTCCAGCCGTAGCGAACTTATTTCGACTGTGGGCTCGGAGGCTGGCGTGGTTAGACCATCCCGCGAGTCTTCAGGTGAGGTTCCGATGCTTCCGGCGCCCCCAAACAAGAAAAAACATGCGATATCTAAGTGTGACTCGGGAGGAACTACAACCGGGAAATCATCGGGTGTACAGTTGGTTGACTTTCTGTCTTTGTTTGAAGCATGTTGTTAGAGTAGTATGGATATATTTAATCTTGGAGTCAAAATAAAGGGCATTTTAACAATGAGGCACCGCGTCTATAGGTTTTGACGTCATTGATACAAAATTTTAGTCAAAAATATACCGGGAGTTACTTTCTGCAAGGTGCCAAAAGAGGAATTTTAAAGGTGAGTGAATTATGCCATGGAATTGCTTCAAAAAGTCGTACGGTCAAAGGAAGAAGCGACTATGAAAAACGACTAGACTACTCGAAAAACGTCTAAACGACTCGAAAAGCGACAAACCATGGAATACCATCAAAGTCCATTTAATGCATAAAATTCACACTGAAACATCAAAAATTTTAAAAAATCGCACTAAATCAAAAATGCAAAATTTTTACACAAGACATATTTCACCTTTCTAAGTCTGGCGCGTTGATGAACTTGATATTTCCGTTAGTAACGTGTCCCCAGATTACCCCGTAATATGATACCTATAATTACATTTCTCAGTATATACAATAATTTGAAACAATGAGATTCGCTTGCGAAAATAATACGTAAAAACACGTTTATTCCGATGACTGGCGAAAGTACTTTTTCTGCGGAATTAGAAAGATTTGTACGTGACTTTCACAGATATTCAACCGTAAGATGCTATTTTTCTTTTATGATTCATCTTTACAGGATATATTTTTAAATTATGTTTCTCGGAAGCTAGGAAATGCAAATATCAACGCCAAAAAACGTGGATTCATTATTGCGACATTTTCGACTACTATGTGATATTATAAAATAGAAAGTTACTATACTTACAGTATTTTAATCTTATCTGTTAGTCCCAATTCTAACAACTAGAAACATATTTCATATTTTTGGATATTCTAAAACGACCATGTCTAATTGTGGGTTTATTAAAATTTGTTTGCCTACGTTACCCAGTCTGTCGCCATAAGTCTCTACACTTTAACTTTGTACAACGCAGTGTAGAAATATGGATGAAATATATAAGAAGTAGATTATTGGGACAAAATCTCTTTGTATTTTCTTAGGAAGGTTCGATTCGCCTTTTGATAGGTGGTTTGCAAGATTTTTAATATTCAATGATTCAGATATAATTTTTAACGATATTTATCGTTTTTGGATGATTAATCAACCATATGCGCGAAACAAAATATTTTCAAAACTTAATTCATATGGTTTTGGGATTAACACGGCTTAAAAAATTTGCGCTACTAGGTACATAGAGTAGGTATGTATAGAGAAACAAACACTTATTTAAACATTTTTATTTATTGGATCACTAATAACATTCATAGCTACTAAGGTGTTTATATATATATATAGCGGTTTCTTCCCACTTTTGTAGAGCATTCCTATACATATCGACGATATCATTCGGATTGGTATTTTTATCCCATTTAAGCATTGGCTTAATGTTGGAAGTTGTTGGAGACTCCATTAAATGCAACTCTCTTAAAAAGCTGGTTGGAGTTTTATTTCTAGATGGAAATAACTTTGATATAATGTTGATATATTTCCACGTTTTGCTAGGGTTTAGTCGTAATGCATTCCCATATCGTCTTTTGTGAGCATTAGTAATAATCAACAATTCTTTATATATTTTTAGGTCAGTGTCATTAAAACCTTGTGGTTTGTTCTTCAATAGAAGTTGAGACAGACCTGGTGTAAGGGTAATTTTTTCATCTCCAATACATAATACGTTATCTTCAACGGTTACTGGTATTTGTCCCATGACTAATCCGTCATTGGTGTGTTGGATACCATAACTCCTAGGTTCAATCTCAAGTGACAAAGACATGTCTTTAACTGAGAGTGATGATAATTATCAAAGGCCTATATATCTTTCGATCACAGAGCATCGATCACGGTATCGATAATTTCCTTTTATGCTCGCCCCGAGGCAAATTTTTCATAGGGGTATCCAAGACCATTTATGGTATTCCGTGGTTTTCGATAGTATTCCATGGTCTTTGATGGTATTTCATGGTATTCGATGGTATTCCATGGTATTCGATGGTATTCCATGGCATTCGATGGCATTCCATGGCCTTTGATGGTATTCCATGGTTTGTCGCTTTTCGAGTCGTTTAGACGTTTTTCGAGTAGTCTAGTCGTTTTTCATAGTCGCTTCTTCCTTTGACCGTACGACTTTTTGAAGCAATTCCATGGCATAATTCACTCACCTTTAAAATTCCTCTTTTGGCACCTTGCAGAAAGTAACTCCCGGTATATTTTTGACTAAAATTTTGTATCAATGACGTCAAAACCTATAGACGCGGTGCCTCATTGTTAAAATGCCCTTTATTTTGACTCCAAGATTAAATATATCCATACTACTCTAACAACATGCTTCAAACAAAGACAGAAAGTCAACCAACTGTACACCCGATGATTTCCCGGTTGTAGTTCCTCCCGAGTCACACTTAGAAATCGCATGTTTTTTCTTGTTTGGGGGCGCCGGAAGCATCGGAACCTCTCCTGAAGACTCGCGGGATGGTCTAACGACGCCAGCCTCCGAGCCCACAGTCGAAATACGTTCGCTACGGCTGGACAAAAAGGGACAATTTCTGACAATCTCGCGACATTTTCGGAATAATTTAATGGAGCGCTTAGATTGTGATTAGTTCTGGGCGTCAAGCGTTTATCAAAACAAACCTGTCTATAAGTTCTGTCATTGTTTGGTATACTGGATGTTCCGATTAACACCGTGATGTCAGAGTTTAAATAAAAAAAATTCGCTAAATGGTTTGAATGAGAACCAGGATATAAAAATCCCTGGATTTGCATTTTCAAAACGGTAGCAAAAAGAAGCGGTTTTATAAGACCTTTCAAAAAAAGTTCATTCGAATATCTCCGAAATAATCAGTTGCTTATTTGTGTAAATTACATCTATGTAGTAGAATTCACAATTTGTGTATCTTATAAAATGGATTCCTTTCGCCCAGGTACCCGATGCTAAATTTATTTAGAAGTTTTGCGTACTACAAAATTAGAATGATACCTAAAAGTCGTTCGTTTTCTGACACAGAATAGTTCACCCATTAAAAATCTATGATCTACTATATAACAAAATGTTCTTCATTATTGATTGTGAAATTGATTATTGGAATCATTCAGAGACTACTGATTGAACGACAATGGTTTACAAAATTATTAAGAAAATAAAGGTACACTTCTAAAAGAAACATCTACGAACGGCAGTTCATTGTTGCTTGGGTTAAATAAACGATTAAAAAATACACTAGCTGCTTTTTTCAATTAGAGCGAATGCTATCCTAGTCTCTCAAAGACAATAGTAATTGCCACCCCTCCTCCGCAAAAGCATTTGCTTCTGGGGTACCTACTCTTAGTTTGGTTGTATTATGAGGGTGAGAATTATTATTATTTGACAACTAATTCTTATAATTCACTAAACACTAAACGATTCAGAACTATTTTATATGCCCCTTTAAGGAAACATTCATTTAAATCTAAGTAATTCTGTTGACATGCTTACAGCAGTTCTTTCCTTTTTATTCATATAAGTATCTTGGCATGGAGGACTCACAACTTAACAAGCTATATATGGTAAGAATATTACCTACCACAGATTACTGAATAGGTTAGATTACCTACGAGAATTTTTATACTGCCGTCAAATTTGACAAATCAGTGGTGTTGAAGTAGCCTGTCACCAAACTCCGTTCCAATAAAAATATTAGGTTCTACATTCCAGAACGTTACTTTCCATTTATTTATAAGATCTGTGGGATGATTTTTGCAACGAGATTTTGCACTTTGCAACCATTTTCAAACCTGTTATACAGGGTGAGTCGCATTTAATGGCAGAGCCGAAAACACAAGGTAGACTTCGCTTAACATATATTTTTTAATTTCTTTCGAGCCCGTTTAGGAATTACAACAAAATTTGATACATATTATTCGTTGTGCAATAATTTTGACCTGTTTAGATGAGCAGCGGCGTAGATATAAATAATTTCATTTTAAATGCTAGCATAATCACCTTGGCACTAGTTTAAAAAATCCGAAATTACGAAGAAACTGTAGTAGAAATAAAAATATAGCTAGAGGCTCTTTTTGTTCCAAATTGAATGGGCTATCCAAAAAAGACAAAATTTTTGGTTTTTCACAGGACCGTATTCCTTTTTTTACAATTATTTAGAGTAACTATTTGTATCTACGCCGCTGGTCATCTAAACAGGTCAAAATTATTGCAAAACCAATAATGTGTATCAAATTTGGTTGAAATTCTTAAACGAGCTCGGAAAAAATTTCAAAAATATGTTAAAAGTTTCACCACGCTGTATATGGAGAACCAAGCGTTTTTGGGCTAATGTTTATTAAGCATATGTGCTTATTTGATGAGTTCTACATTTTGTTTTCGGCTCTGCCTTTAGATGTCACTCACCCTGTATAGATTTTTCGAATTTTTGGTATATGATTATCTGGAACTTCTTAATATTAATTTCCATAAGTTTCTGTGCCAGGTAAGAGAGTGTAAGACTGAAAAGCATTATGAATATTTTAAAGATTACTTTGTATTTTCATTGTTCCACGTCCTTCATTTTAAATTGATTGATGCGTTTTAAACCTATGCCACCAGGAGGACTAAAATTCTTGTATAAATGGACAGAAAAGTTCTTAAGCAGTAATCTGTTATGCGGATATACTTGCGGGTTTGCATTGTTTTATGAAATGTGTTTTAATCAATAGATGTCGCTATATTTCAATTTTATCGTTATAATTCTCTTTGAGAGTGGGGGATAGTTTTTTTACAGGCAAAGTTTATCATAATTTGGTAACAGATGTCTACATGATGACAATATTTTAATTAATCTCAAAAATGATAAATCATGGTCAACTAAAGAATAATTCCAATGCGCGTATTAAAACGAGTACATGAGGAAGCCTGTACTTTTAATTGTTGACAAAAACATAAAATAAACCGGACAAATTTGTTTTTCGCAGCGAATAAAATCTGTTATGATCCCAAGTGAAAGTGCCAAAAATCTGTTAAAAAGACGTCAAAACTAAAATTTGAAGAGGATTTTAGTGTAGTATGTATATTTTGATATCGTTTTGAATGAAAAACTGAGAATTGGAACATAAGTCGAAGAAAGTGGTCGGTATACTACTGTAGATTAAAAAATTTCCATTGGCAGCAGCCTTTAAAATAAAAAATATATTAGAATACCCTGTCAAAATATTTAACTGATGTCAATTTCTAGGTGAATATAACTCGTGTAACGGAAAGGATTGCAGTGACTGAATGTTTTTAAAATAGTTTGGACTCTGAGGGTAAGTTATTATAAGATAAAGATGCAACAAAAATTTAATAATATATTTGGCAGCTTTTAGCTAGCATACATAAAAATATTTGTAGACCCCAATTAACTTTTCCAACGTTGTTTTTGGTATAGGGTGGGAGGTTCGAACGCGAATTGGGAAGTCAAAGTGCAAGGAAGCGGGTACAGTGGGATAATTTTATGACTGGTAATTTTATACTATCATTTTTAGTCAAAATTTCTAATGATCTGAAAAAGTTAAAAATATCTCTCTATTTTAAAAATTCAAACGTGGTATATTCATTTTTGCTTAATGAATAATCCCACTAAAGACATTATCAGTAGAAAAAATTGTGTTTTCAACGTACAAAAGATTTCGACAATTTTTTGGTTTTCATGTGAAATATTTTCTAATATTTCGATTTAGAATCTTTTCTTAGAGTTGCTTTTTTCGATCTAGCTGACACATTAGAGTGACGACCTAAGAAATCGGAGCATAGATTTTTTACCTGGATTTATTAGATCCGGTGTTCTGTTCTTGCAATCTTGCATAGTTGCATTTTGATCTCGCACGATCGTGCGATATGCAATTTTTGCATTTTCCCTTTCATAAAAAGCAATCGCTGTCAAGTCGGTCCATCAGTTAGTCGGTTCGTCACGCTGTACTTTTTTCAACGCAGAAAAAAAATGAAAGCCACGCTATCTTCCGCTGTGAAAATTTTACAGCATGTTATTTTACCTGTAAGTAAAAATACTTTTTTAATACTTTCACAAATGTTAACAGAATTTCGGTTACAGGCTTCAATCATAAATTTGGACGAGGATGACTTCCCCTTGGACTCGCCGCCCCGAACTCCAACTGGCGAGCGACCTCCCTCGCCTGGCTGTCGGCCAATTATCTTGCCGATAGAGATGCCGAAACCTCTGCCGTTGTTCCTCTACGACGATTCGGACTTGGAGGCTCAAGTTTCGGCGGCGTTAGCAACGAGGCCCAGGCTGGTCAGGAGGTCGAGGTCTGCCATGGAGTTCCCAGAACCATCTACAGCGAGGGGGAGCCAGGACCAGAGCGGCTTCTGCGAGAATGCGGTAGGTGTAAAAGAGAGCATGGATGAGTTCTTAGAAAACGCCGCCCGTTTTCTAAGAAGGAAGGATGCTGATATAGAATGTACATTGAAAGGATTACGGAATGAAAGGAAAAAGGCGATGAAAAGAGTGCTTGAGATGGATGTGAATATATTTGAGTATGAAAGACAGCAGAAGCGCGCTCGCAAGGCCCTAAAATTATTAGATAGTTAGGGATAGGTTAGTTTTACAAGTTAGTGTTAGTCTTTTTAATATAAATTAGTGGTAGGTTTTTTATTTATAGCTTGTTATATTTTTCGTTAGGTTAAGTTAGTGTCAAGTTTTTATTAGTATTTTTTATTAGTTCAAGGTAATGTTAGTTTTTCTTAATATAAATTAGTGTTAGATTTTTTTTTTAATTTTTACTTTATTTTTCCTTAGGTTAAGTGTCAATTTTTTCTTGTATCTTATGTTATGTGTTATTGTTTTATATATTTACAATTATTTTTTATTATACATGTATCTTCAAATAATGTTTTTCATTTGCTACTTTTGGGGGAAAACATGTTTTCATACAAAAATCGATTCTAGTTTCAAGTTGAGGGAGAACAATTATTGCAAAAGTATAAACAAGCGTATTAAATGTGATTCATATGGCTGTCAGAAAAGCAAACTTCAACACATTGAAATCCATGTGTTTTCAACCTTATGTGAAAGACTTGTCATTTTCAATCTATATTCTATAAACTTCTATTGATAAAAGTATTTCAGTAAATTTTATACATTTTATTAGAGGTGCAAGTGTAAATAAGATGTTGGTTAGGTAAGTATTATCTGTCACTCTCGAACGGACTTATCAGTACACTGTATTACTGCGATAAAAACCTATTCCTTTAGACTTATCACTTTTCAACGTTTTCTAGATTTGTTAACATTAGTAAGGCTACTTCAACCAACTTAAAATATTATAAAAAATATGAAAGATTAATTTTGTAAATAAAAATGAACGAAAATGCCGAAAAATACACTAGGAATTAAAGTAACCACAAACAAAATTCTTATTAATTTGATCTATCAAGTGCTCTTGGTCAATTTTAATGTTCATGTGTCGAGAGCGCTCTAGTTAAATTTTAATATCCATGTAAATCCACCTGTTGAATGTGACCTAGAAGTACTAAAGCGAGACAAGTAGGTTTCTGTAATAGTTTTGCCGCGTTTAGATACTTGCCAATAGGTCCGGCTGTTCGGAACCTAGGTTCCGCG
Source organism: Pseudeuparius sepicola (assembly GCA_963920635.1). Lineage (NCBI taxonomy): Eukaryota > Metazoa > Arthropoda > Insecta > Coleoptera > Anthribidae > Pseudeuparius > Pseudeuparius sepicola. Next base: position 31,375,927 of record OY987305.1, read on the forward strand.
TTTATGCAAGTTTCTTACCCATAGGTGTCGCTCGCACACGGTTTCCGTGATAAAACCTATTCCTTGAGACTTATAACTTTTCAACGTTTTTTTGGATTCGCTAAAATTTGCAATCGATTCTAAATATTTTTAATAACAGTTGTATGTTTTCTTCATTTTATTAGAGGTATAAAGAAGGTCTTGACTAGGTAAGTATTATCTGTCACTCTCGAACGGACTTATCAGTACACTGTATTACTGCGATAAAAACCTATTCCTTTAGACTTATCACTTTTCAACGTTTTCTAGATTTGTTAACATTAGTAAGGCTACTTCAACCAACTTAAAATATTATAAAAAATATGAAAAATTAATTTTGTAAATAAAAATGAACGAAAATGCCGAAAAATACACTAGGAATTAAAGTAACCACAAACAAAATTCTTATTAATTTGATCTATCAAGTGCTCTTGGTCAATTTTAATGTTCATGTGTCGAGAGCGCTCTAGTTAAATTTTAATATCCATGTAAATCCACCTGTTGAATGTGACCTAGAAGTACTAAAGCGAGACAAGTAGGTTTCTGTAATAGTTTTGCCGCGTTTAGATACTTGCCAATAGGTCCGGCTGTTCGGAACCTAGGTTCCGCGTTTCTGCAAGTTTCTTACCCATAGGTGTCGCTCGCACACGGTTTCCGTGATAAAACCTATTCCTTGAGACTTATAACTTTTCAACGTTTTTTTGGATTCGCTAAAATTTGCAATCGATTCTAAATATTTTTAATGACAGTTGTATGTTTTCTTCATTTTATTAGAGGTATAAAGAAGGTCTTGACTAGGTAAGTATTATCTGTCACTCTCGAACGGACTTATCAGTACACTGTATTACTGCGATAAAAACCTATTCCTTTAGACTTATCACTTTTCAACGTTTTCTAGATTTGTTAACATTAGTAAGGCTACTTCAACCAACTTAAAATATTATAAAAAATATGAAAGATTAATTTTGTAAATAAAAATGTACGAAAATGCCGAAAAATACACTAGGAATTAAAGTAACCACAAACAAAATTCTTATTAATTTGATCTATCAAGTGCTCTAGGTCAATTTTAATATTCATGTGTCGAGAGCGCTCTAGTTTAATTTTAATATCCATGTAAATCCACCTGTTGAATGTGACCTAGAAGTACTAATGCGAGACAAGTAGGTTTCTGTAATAGTTTTGCCGCGTTTAGATTCTTGCCGGTAGGTTCGGCTGTTCGGAACCTAGGTTCCGCGTTTATGCAAGTTTCTTACCCATAGGTGTCGTTCGCACATGGTTTCCGATGGAAAAGTATCAAATTACGGATCAGTTTACATAGTGTTAAAGTTTTTGTGGAATATATGTCACCAAACGCATTAGCTGAGACGGTAACACGGCCGCTTTTCGGTAGCCTCTGGGTTCGAATCCCGGAGTCGTCAATTGGAAATACAGTTTTTGTTAAATTCGTCTGATCGAATCTTGTGTCGAGGATACTGCAGCTCTACCTCACCGGGATCTTTTGGATGATAAACGAAATCTGAGTGCATGCCTAATAATTTTCCGAAAGCATTCTCCAAACTCTCACAACTCTGTATTAATATAGGTATATAGATGTGTTCCCGGAAACACGTCTGTGCATACCTATACCGTATAGAAGTGAGAGTCAATGTTGGATACTACACGGTGAGCTCATTGCTGTGGAGAATGTTTTGCACTTTTTGATAATGACTAGATTTGTTTTATCAAGATTCTTAGTTCAGATTGTCTCTTCGCAAACTTCAATATTTGTTGTTCTCAGACCCAAGCAATTTTTGTCCTCTGCTAATTTTCAGATGTACTTCTACTAATTCTTCCACTAAAAATTGTATCTCCGTAACGCAATTTTTGCCATCCAATTACGGCTTTTAAAGTTTTAGATACTCGCCAGCTCATTCATCAACTATTTAAATTTCCCGAAATTTTGACATATTGACATCACGTCCCAGAACTGCGAACAAAGTTCAATTTTTCAAGGTTGAATCCAAGTACTACGTGTCAAGGTGACCACGAGATCATTGTCGTTAAATTTCGTTGGTCTCCAAGGTGACCCCTTAGAGATCTTTAACTTATATGTGACCTTCATGTCAAGGTAATCCCATCGCATTTTCAAATTTCCCGCATTTTGTCATATTGACGTCACTTCCGTGAACTGCGAGCAAAGTTTTTTTGCAATTCAAGGTGCCACGTGTCAACACGAGATTAGTAACCTTCAGGTGACCCCTTAAAGATCATCGGTCTCACTTAATTGACAACCACAGGTCATTTTCAAATTTCCCGCCTTGGCGACCATTGACGTCACTTCCGTTCCCAGAACTGTGAGCAAAGTTCAATTTTTCAAGGTAGAACCCAAGTGCCACGTGTCAAGGTGACCTCTTAAAGTTCATTGACCGGTCAACGTAACAAGGTGACCTATTAAAGTTCATTGAACCCGCGGGTCAATGATCCCTTAAAGGTTATCGATCTGGTAACCCCTTGACCTCTAGATAACCTTCAGGTCAAGGTTAACTGAACGTGACCCCTTCAAGGTTAACCCGCGGGTCAATGACCCCTTAAAGGTTATCGATCTGGTAACCCCTTGGCCTCTAGATAACCTTCAGGTCAAGGTTAACTGAACGTGACCCCTTAAAGTTCATTGAACCCGCAGGTCAAGGCCATTTTCAAATTTCCCGCCTTGGCGGCCATCTTGTGACGTCACTTCCGCCCTGGAGTACCCTTTGCTATACTACTTGGCAATTGGCAATTTGCCAAGATTCTGAAAGCACAATGATATCACAGTATTTCAGTTCATATGTTTCTAGAAATGCTAAAAGTTCATTGAAGTTCTTGCGAACACTACGTATGTTTACGTGTAATATATTAATAAGTGTGTTTTTTAGTTGATGTTTTGATTTTAGCACAACACAGTCAATAGTCTCCTCCCTAATGTCGCCATTTGTAACTTCAAGATCCTTAAGTATTTCAACCTCAGTTTGCGAGAGCACCATTACTTAGATCCGATTACCATAGTCTATTTTACTACGCAACACATTTATTAAATACCGATAGGATGGACAGGCAGGATCATTTGCGGCATGATTTGTACAATATTCTGTCTTGTACTTGTTAACAAACGCCTGAAAGGCGCTTGTTATGGCCCTTGCCTCTAGCTAGTCCGGGCTGTCTTGGCAACACTCTACAGGACGCAGTTTTCGATTTTTCGAGCCCAAATTTCGCGTATGTCCGCGGGAATACATGAGGAAGAAGACTATTGAAAAGCGTCCGGACTAAACTTTTTTAGACTATTTTGGAAAGAAAGGGCCCGAGAACACCCTGTATATTCATCGTGGCCGAGGCGCACGCGCTAGATAATATATCGATTAGTTAGAATTCAGAAACAAAATGGTGGTAATCAGCTGTCGTTTGGTTTTGGTGTGGACAATTTCCAAATTTCCAACATTCGTAGTGGTTTGGGAGCTCAGAAACCCATCTGTTATTCCATGGGTAAGTTTTCCAGGTACGGGCGCACTGTAGGTTAGGTATGTATGTATGTAGGTTTTTATGTAAAATTTCGGTTTTAGAAAACGCCACGGGAGAGATCCACTTATTACTTTGCCTTTCTTGGAAAATCAGGCTTGAGAAACTCAGAAACCCGTGTTAGAACGAACTTATGGCCGTGCCCTTGTCCCTCTAGTGGTGATCTGGCGCTTTCCGGCTTAACAGGAATAATGGAAAACTGAGTTGTACAGAAAGGTATGGAGAGCATTTTTAGATACGATTTGCTTCACCTATTTCAGATTTTTAGGTACTCTGGGGTCTTTGTTGCCGTCTAATAATCCTGCGAAACGAAGCGAGGACAATGCACCGTTAAAAGAATATATGCGGAAGACTGAGGGGTATCAATTTGCCGTTTAAACTTGATCGATGCTTGTGCCGAAGAAAGGGTTTCTTAGACAATGTCCTTTTACATGGGTTTTGGCAAGTCTAACCCGACGGAAAACTTTGTCGTAAGTAGATATTTCTAGATATGTTTTTGCCGTTTAAAAAAGCACATATACATATTTCGAACCTGTTTCTGTCGATATGGGTTATGTTACGTTAAATATCTGCTTAATTGTCGCAGAATTATATCTCAATACATAAATTTTGTTTCAGGTGTGAAGAACGCTCGCACTAGCCCTCTTCTTGCTTTGGAAGTCTTCGCCTATAATACAGTCAATGTGTGCTCAAAAGAACCCCTGGCGGGAAAGTTGTGGGGTAGTTTTGATTAGTTAGTCTTATGGCTACGAAACACCACCGTCAGTTTCTATCTTATTTTAAGGACCTCAAACATTTAACCGTAAAGTACAGCGGCCCCTGGGTCATGTACATCTCCCGAAGTAGCGACAGAGATTGACGAGACATGGAGACAATTTCTTAGTTTCTGTTTTTCTGTATTAAAAGTGAACGCAAATATTGAATGCCAGAAATGACAGCTAGACGGAACTGCCAGAAATGACAGACCTCAATCCTTCGGCCAACCAACCATAACCTCAAAGTTTGTTATTGTTGTCTATAAGTGTTTAAACGAAAAACTGAAAGCACCTTATCGGCGAGGCGGGTTAATGGAAAGCTACAAGGTTAGTCTCTTGGCTCAGTAGTTGTGAATAATCACCTAAATATAATTTCCTTTTTAGTACACTCAGATATGGACCACAGCTGCAGGAGTATTTACCCTATGATTGTCGAGAAGTTATCGAACTGATGCAATGTGTACTTTATTTAAAATAAACTGCAGTGAAGAGGTCCTGGAAGTATTATTTATTTACGAAAAATTTAACACTAATGTTGGAATATACAAAATACTCCAAATGAAATTACACAGAAAAGTAAGACTAGATATCGTTCACGTAATTAATTTAATGTTTCTTTTAACTATCCCAGCGCATTCGCCATAGATACAAAAAATAAGTATTCAATTCAATTTTCTATTTGAAATTATGTGTAATTCACATTGCATCAATGGAAATTTAATGGTCACAGAAGAACAAGCACAGACCTCGGAGCGCCACCAACTTGAGGGGCGCCGAGTAGTCGCCTCGCTGAAACCGCGCCAGACTTACAAACGCCTACGCGCAATACTCCATTTATCTCCAATTATAAAATATTTATTCAACTCAAAACAAGCACAGACCTCGGAGTGCCACCAACTTGAGGGGCGCCGAGTAGTCGCCTCGCTGAAACCGCGGCAGACTTACAAACCCCTACGCGCAATACTCCATTTATTAAATATACAGGGTGTAAATAAATAGTATAAAATAAATAAAAATTTTCGATTTGGGCTTTCCTTGCCAAGTTATTCGGGTCTACAAGGTGACCCAAAAGTATTTTTTTTATTTATATCTCACAATAATCAAGTTGCAGAACTGAAATGGAGAATAAGCTGAAGGTGTCAGTTTTTATGTATCTCATAGAGGGCGCCGCTTGTGCTGTTCTGTGATCGTGCTTTTACTCCTAACTTTTTTGAGGTTATGTTTTCGGTCTTGAAGGTTCGTCATTTTAGTGCAACTTTTCATTTTGCAACTAAAATGTACTCTTTTTCATAAAGATAGAATCAACCGTTTGCGTTGAAATTGGCAAAACGTGCCCCAAAACACCTGTTAACTTCATCATTCGAAACATAAAATTTTTATCTACCGCTTTCAAACGTTACAGATTGGGCAAAACACCATTGGTTTTCTTGAAATAGGGTGTTCAAATTTTGTTAAATTCAATCCTTTCCATTTTAAAGGCTAATAAGTTTTGGTACATTGTTCATAGGAATTTTTTTCTCAGTTTAAATGGTACAGTCTATCTGTAACGTTTGCTTATTCTCCATCGCCAAAAACATAACAGTGCAAAGTTTCAGCTGTGCAACTTGATTATTTAGAGATATAAATAAAAAAAAATTCTTTTGGGTCACCCTGTAACCCGAATAACTTTGCAGGGAAACGCCAAATCGAAAAATTTTATACGAGAACCCCCCCTTATTTTTAAAAAGACAATCACCTCCTGAATTTTTTCGCACTTATTCATTTACATATATCCCCAATTATAAAAAATTTATTCAACTCAAAACAAGTCTGAAATAAAAACATAGTTTAAAAAACTAAAAAAACACGTTTACGCTTAGCAAACCGAACTAAAAAGTAAAAAATAATAATAGCAAACCGAATTTTATTGTAAAAAGAAGCGTGCGGGGTACTTTTTTTATTATATATGTATTTTTTATGATAACTCTACTTTTATCAATAGCTACTAATGAAATATTTATAACAATTGATATCATGCACCCCACGCTTCTTTTTTTTACAATAAAATTCGGTTTGCTATTATTATTTTTTACTTTTTAGTTCAGTTTGCTAAGCGTAAGCGTGTTTTTTTTTAGTTTTTTAAACTATATTTTTATTTCAGACTTGTTTGATATAAGTACCGCTAATCTCCAATTAAAAGTGTGCGATTTTTAAATGTCGATCAACAAAACATCCCATGACATTACAAAAAAAATCTAACTTATTTTTATTAGTGAAGATAGAAATTAAGACAATAACTTGCATTGTGTTGAGAATGTAAAAAGGGATTGAACCAAATTTTTTTCATGGCCACCAAGGATTTTATTATTAGAGCAGGTAGAGACATGGGATTTTTTTTTGTTTGACCCCACATATCAAAAGGAAGAAAACGGCCGTAAAAAGAATAGTTTTTGAAAAATATTTTTTATTTCATCGATGGTAAGCGCAAAAATTCTGAAGTTAGTGTATTATTATAGACAGAAAGCAATCCGAATGGTCAATATTTCAATTATTTTTCGAAAGAGGCGTAACTTGTTTTTATTATTAAAGATAAAAATTTGGAACAACTTGCATTGTCTTTGGAATGTATAAGGGAATTTAACAATTTTTTATTTTCAGAATTGTTTGGAGGTTAACAAGTTTATTATTATTAGCGATATACAAACGACTTGGGTTTTCCATGGCACTCATCTTAGTTCTATCGAAACTGATACAACATTTGAATTAAGATAAGCCCGTCAAAGTAAAATAAATGATAAAAAATTCCCTCCCAGTAGAAATTCAAAATTTAATATCAAAATTCGTTAAAAAAACCTCTATACAGTAAAATAGAAAAATCTCGAAATTAGCCACAAGTTGCCGCAAACAGCAGAATGCTTTGTGTTGACAGCTCTGGAATTTTGGAATAATTTAATCTGTAAATCGTCATCTCAATATTTTAATTTCTTCGCCAATTTTGTAATTTATACCTACCATTAAATTGAAAACAAAAAATTCTACGATTTATACCAATAAACTGTACGATTTATTGGGGGATTTGTTGGGGGAAAATTGTTATTTGTGAAACAACTTTAATAAATGGAGTATTGCGCGTAGGCGTTTGTAAGTCTGCCGCGGTTTCAGTGAGGCGACAACTCAGCACCCCTCAAGATGGTGGCGCGAGGTGTATCCAAGCTTGTTGTTAGCCTTACTGCAATTTATACACTTTTGACTAGTCTTGGGACAATTGTGTAAGCCATTGTTTAGAGAACAATATTCACACACAGTTTCGTTTTTGCAGTCATCAGCTTTGTGGTAGTGTTCTTGGCAATTGTAGCATCGGGAAATTCTAATGTCCTCGTAAACGGGGCATCTTTCCCATCCAATAAATATTTTCTTTTTTGTCATTAGTTGATGATACAATGTTGGAGAGCACTGCACAAATATTATGCTCGAGTTAGTTTTTGTATTTCTTCGAACAAATGTTACCTCCAAGTCATCATGTTCATCTTCAAACTGGTTTTGCTCCTTGAGACACCTTTCCAGCTCATCTTTATTCAGGTCACCTTTATAACCTATTATTTTTACTCGAGGCTTTTTCAGTTGTAATATTTGGACTTCATAATCAGGTAACTTCGTATCTGCCTCTTTTTTAAGGATTTCCAAGTCAGTACGATTTTGACACTTCACTATTATATTTCTCTGCACACATCACACTCCATGATTATTTTATATGATGAAGCGGCAACGTCGCATGTTCTCACGTTCAGAACGAGTGAATATTTCCATGTATTTTTGGTGAAAAGTTGCACAAAACTCACTGTCTTCACTTACTTATTGTTTTTAACTGTTAAGCAATTAAAGACACCCTTTCTTTCGTATTTTTTCTTAATGTAGACTCCAATTTAGATGATATTTTATTTACAGAGGTAAACAAATGTGCTGCACTGTTGCCATTCAAAAAAAAATGAAAAAATAGGTAATAAACATTGCATGATTTTTTTTTGGTGTTTGATTTAGGAGGGGAGAATAGTTTGTTGGGGCAACGAATTCAGGTCACAAAGGAATCCGAACCCACTTAAATAAGAACGAAAAAGTAGCTATATACCATCAGCAATTTCCAACTAATTTTTTCGGTTATATGTTTACTTCATCTGACCATCTCAGTCTCTGCTGGGTTTTTCCCACTAGGGTGGCGCAGGGCTCATGTCTTGCAGAACATTTCTATTGGGGTTTGGTTCATTGTCTTTATGGGTTGCTCTATTATCATCGGTTTGATCGGGCTGTGGATTCCCACGTCATTCCCGATCGTTACGACGCTCGTCCGAATCTTGTCTACACATTTTTGGAACCATTTAAACACGTCTGAGGGTGGCCCAGCAGACGGTGTGGCCTTTTGGGGGCCCTTTACGCCAGGCAGGTCTTACCTTGGAGATATTCTTTATACACCCGTACCCCACGGGGGTTTATTATTATTATATCGACTTAGCCAAAAGGCATTCGCACTCCCTGTATGGGGAACAGTCACTCAGATCCCGGGTATCCCGGATACCATAAGAATCTAGCTCAGACGAGACCCTTGGCATGTTATCGGGCCCTAGGTGACATGGATGTTGTTGGATGTTCCTGCACTCCCCATGAATTTCCTGACAGTTCTGGCTGTCGCAATTAGTGCCGCTTTCTGCATGGACCTGTAAAGATTATCAGTTAGGCCCAGCTCTTTGATGTTTCTCAGCAAACTTTTTGGTATAACACCAGTTGTTGACACGATGATTGGAACTGTCTGAACGTTCTCCATTTCCCATTGCCTTCTAACTCGTTCTTCTAAGTCTCTGTACTTCGCGATTTTCTCGGCCTGCTTCACACTCAGGTTGTTGTTGTTTGGGATGGCCACATCAGAGTTGTCTTCCTGAAAATTTTATCAACTATTATAAGGTCCGGCCTGTTATGGGCAACTCGTTGATCTGTCATAACTGTAGGATCCCAATACATTTTGTAGTTGCTGTTTTCAAGAACAGGCTCCGGTGTGTAGCTGTAATATGGGACCCTCTCTGCCTGCACAAGCAGCAGTTTTTCCACCAGTTCCTGGTGTAAGATCTTGGCAACCGAATCGTGTCGTTCCTTATATTCCGTTAATGCCTATATCTGACATCCTCCTGTTATGTGCTGGATTGTTTCTGAAGTTTGGATCCCATATCTGCATCTGTCATCCAATACCGATGCATCTCCTACAATGAATCTAATAACCGTATATTTTTGTGTTGCGTCATTTTAAGGCTTAGGTATTTTTTATTTGAAGTAAATTCTGTTTTAATTCGTTCAATTTTATTTGGAGTATTATTTGGTACTGATTTCTTAAACGTTTGATGTTGAGCTGTTGACTTTGTTAATACCTACGTATAAAGCGGGTAATTGTCAATCAGGGATGAGTTATATAGTGTTTTCCATTTTTTCGGTGGTATGTAGAAGAAGTTGTTACATATATGATTGTTATAAAAGAACCGCCTTATCGACCCCAAGTTTCCATAAAACACGCATCATATTATATACGTATACGATTTTCGGTAGTGTAACTAAAACCTTTAGAAAACTGGACTCATCTGCTCACAAAATTAATATTTATACTTCATACAGTCAACATAGTCTGTAGAATTGTTTGGGAAACATGTAATTAATGTATCATTTTTTCTTGCACATTATTGATTTTGATACAATATGTAGCCTAGGTTTGGTTTTGTGTGTTATTATTGGAATTTTTTTTAAAGATGTTATAGATTTGTTCGGTATTTTTATTAAAAGGATATGATTTTCCTCATAGCTAAGATTAGATTCCTCAATGTCAAGATGTCAGCAATCTGTAGAATGAGTTGGAAAACATTTCTACACTCCTTAACGCATGTCTTTGGGGGTAGTTTTCTAGTAAATTACTGATGTTGTAATCACAAAAATAATCGACGTCTCCTAATGCTTGTGAACTTTGTAAGAACATCCTCTCTACAATGGGGGTTGGGTTCACACAACGTCTTTCCCTTTAGATCCGCTAGTTAGTTGAAGCCAGTTTGTTGCATTAAGGGTCCTCTCTAGCTAACAGTAATATCTGACCTTTTTTATTATACATAATTTAAGGAACAACTATTCTTCCTTAAACTCATTGGTTTCAAAATGTTCACCCCCTTATTGTCGTAATATAAAGCTATAAAGGATGTTTTTGTGGCATGTCAGGTAAAGGATATCAATTGAAAAAAAAATGCACTCCAGCCGGGACTCGAACCCGGGACTCCTACTGTGGCCGTAGGCACTTAACTAACTAAGCTACTGGAGATACGGGTTCCATCGGCTAAGCGTTATTTATTCCAATTGATATATAGTTAGTAGCGGTGAGATGTAGGAGACTTCGGCGTCTTCTACAGCTACTAGAAGGGGTTAGAGGGTGTAGGGTAACCATTCATTATTGTTGGTTATTGAAAAGATGATAAAATTTCACGTCCCCAATAGATTTTTACAGAAAGAAAGTTAGCGGCTTTATGGGACTATAAATTTTGGCAACTGGTAATATCATACCAACATCCAATTTCTAATGGATGTGCCGGTGTTTTCATATTTGAATCGAAAATTTTGGCTGACCCCTATTGTTTTGAAAATAATGTGAAAAAACTGAAAATTGTCCTATTCCTTTTTATTTTTGAAACGAAAATGAATGGCGCTCGACATTTCTAAGTTAAACATTATTAAGGCACATTTTTACAAGGAATCTAAATATGACCTCGCATTTTTTTTCTCCCCTCCCTGGACAAAGATCAACTTTTATTTTTCTTATTGGCGCCATATTGGATTTTTGCATTTTTGAAAAGAGGATTTTTTTCTGGTTAAAATGATATGTCACACATTATGCTTTACTTTGTTTTTCTTGCCGTAATATCAAATTAATCATTTTTGCATAGGGTGCCTTGGAAACATAAGCCCCATAATGTTTGACATTTCTGCATAGAATTCCTTGGAAACATAAGCCCCATATATAACGTTTGATATTTTAGTACAATTTTAAGTGCCCCGGATACTTTATTTTAGTGAAAAAATGTCATTTTCACATGAAGAAAAGCGTGACATGATTAAAATTTATTATTCCTCAAATATAAATGACGTCGAATGGAGATTGGACGAGCCATAAACAATTTAAAGAAACGTGCTGCATTGTGCCTTGAGGAACAAGGAGGACAAATTGAACATTTATTGTAAAACAGGATTGTCTACTTATCTAGGTTTTTGTTGTTCTTGTGTTTCCAGTTTGACTCTTTTAGTGTTAATGTGTTATATGGCAAATGATGAATAAATAACAAGGTCTCAGATCATACTCTCGTGGTACGTTTATGATTCATTTAATCAATAAATTGAACATTAACTGAATTTTTACTGAACCGTTAAACAATATTCCAAAGCACACTTCGCAACAATGGGTAACTAGGCTTATGTTTCCAAGGCACTCTATGCAAAAACGTCAAACATTAAGGGGCTTATGTTTCCAAGGCACTCTATGCAAAAACGTCAAACATTATGGGGCTTACGTTTCCAAGGCACTCTATGCATAAACAATTAATTTGATATTACGGCAAGAAGAACAAAGTAAAGCATAATGTGCGACATATCATTTTAACCAGAAAAAAAATCCTCTTTTCAAAAATGCAAAAATCCAATATGGCGCCCATAATAAAAATAAAAGTTGATAGTCATATCTTGGTCCAGGGAGGCGAGAAAAAAAATGCGAGGTCATATTTAGAGTCCTTGTAAAAAAGTCCCTTAATAATGTTTAACTTAGAAATGTCCAGCGCCATTCATTTTCGTCTAAAAAATAAAAATGAAAAGGACAATTTTCAGTTTTTCGCATTATTTTCAAAATGAAAAGGGCCAGCCAAAATTGCTTTTTACCATGTCATTTAGTAGTGGTGTTGTGAGTAATGTGATCATATTTTAATACAGCCTCTGAAGGGACGTCATTGATAATATTTCTCATTGTATTAGCATTCAGATATTCACTATTCTAGTGGTTCAGGATGAAACCTTTAATTTTCGTTACTTCAACACCCTTTAACGATTTAAAATAGTAACTTTTGGGACTTGCCGATAGCCACTCAATGATGTAATCATCATCAGCTAACTTGTTGGACCACTCACCTAGCATTTCACCAGTTGGTATATTATGGTTTTTGTCGATATACACTACACTGTCTGTGTCATAATAACCTATATCCTCATCCAGTTTGTCTAACATTTCATACAATCCTAAACGGGCGTTAGAAGTTGTAAAATTTGCGATAAAAACGTTAGTGGCAGTAGGGTCTTCTACAAACATATCTTTAACTTTATATGTCACATGTATTACAACATTAATAAATACGCAGTTTGTTATTTCGATTCTGTCCTTTAACAGTATTTCATACCACCCATGTTTGTTCTTTGACCAAATTTACTCCATAGAGAGTTAAGACACATTTTTGCCACCGACCTCTTACCTGTATTGGCACCAATCTTTTTAATGTCCAGTTCAATATTCATGTGTTTCTTGGTCCGGCTGTTCGGAACCTAGGTTCCGCGTTTCTGCAAGTTTCTTACCCATAGGTGTCGCTCGCACACGGTTTCCGTGATAAAACCTATTCCTTGAGACTTATAACTTTTCAACGTTTTTTTGGATTCGCTAAAATTTGCAATCGATTCTAAATATTTTTAATGACAGTTGTATGTTTTCTTCATTTTATTAGAGGTATAAAGAAGGTCTTGACTAGGTAAGTATTATCTGTCACTCTCGAACGGACTTATCAGTACACTGTATTACTGCGATAAAAACCTATTCCTTTAGACTTATCACTTTTCAACGTTTTCTAGATTTGTTAACATTAGTAAGGCTACTTCAACCAACTTAAAATATTATAAAAAATATGAAAGATTAATTTTGTAAATAAAAATGTACGAAAATGCCGAAAAATACACTAGGAATTAAAGTAACCACAAACAAAATTCTTATTAATTTGATCTATCAAGTGCTCTAGGTAAATTTTAATATTCATGTGTCGAGAGCGCTCTAGTTTAATTTTAATATCCATGTAAATCCACCTGTTGAATGTGACCTAGAAGTACTAATGCGAGACAAGTAGGTTTCTGTAATAGTTTTGCCGCGTTTAGATTCTTGCCGGTAGGTTCGGCTGTTCGGAACCTAGGTTCCGCGTTTATGCAAGTTTCTTACCCATAGGTGTCGTTCGCACATGGTTTCCGATGGAAAAGTATCAAATTACGGATCAGTTTACATAGTGTTAAAGTTTTTGTGGAATATATGTCACCAAACGCATTAGCTGAGACGGTAACACGGCCGCTTTTCGGTAGCCTCTGGGTTCGAATCCCGGAGTCGTCAATTGGAAATACAGTTTTTGTTAAATTCGTCTGATCGAATCTTGTGTCGAGGATACTGCAGCTCTACCTCACCGGGATCTTTTGGATGATAAACGAAATCTGAGTGCATGCCTAATAATTTTCCGAAAGCATTCTCCAAACTCTCACAACTCTGTATTAATATAGGTATATAGATGTGTTCCCGGAAACACGTCTGTGCATACCTATACCGTATAGAAGTGAGAGTCAATGTTGGATACTACACGGTGAGCTCATTGCTGTGGAGAATGTTTTGCACTTTTTGATAATGACTAGATTTGTTTTATCAAGATTCTTAGTTCAGATTGTCTCTTCGCAAACTTCAATATTTGTTGTTCTCAGACCCAAGCAATTTTTGTCCTCTGCTAATTTTCAGATGTACTTCTACTAATTCTTCCACTAAAAATTGTATCTCCGTAACGCAATTTTTGCCATCCAATTACGGCTTTTAAAGTTTTAGATACTCGCCAGCTCATTCATCAACTATTTAAATTTCCCGAAATTTTGACATATTGACATCACGTCCCAGAACTGCGAACAAAGTTCAATTTTTCAAGGTTGAATCCAGGTACTACGTGTCAAGGTGACCACGAGATCATTGTCGTTAAATTTCGTTGGTCTCCAAGGTGACCCCTTAGAGATCTTTAACTTATATGTGACCTTCATGTCAAGGTAATCCCATCGCATTTTCAAATTTCCCGCATTTTGTCATATTGACGTCACTTCCGTGAACTGCGAGCAAAGTTTTTTTGCAATTCAAGGTGCCACGTGTCAACACGAGATTATTAACCTTCAGGTGACCCCTTAAAGATCATCGGTCTCACTTAATTGACAACCACAGGTCATTTTCAAATTTCCCGCCTTGGCGACACGTCACTTCCGTTCCCAGAACTGTGAGCAAAGTTCAATTTTTCAAGGTAGAACCCAAGTGCCACGTGTCAAGGTGACCTCTTAAAGTTCATTGACCGGTCAACGTAACAAGGTGACCTATTAAAGTTCATTGAACCCGCGGGTCAATGATCCCTTAAAGGTTATCGATCTGGTAACCCCTTGACCTCTAGATAACCTTCAGGTCAAGGTTAACTGAACGTGACCCCTTCAAGGTTAACCCGCGGGTCAATGACCCCTTAAAGGTTATCGATCTGGTAACCCCTTGGCCTCTAGATAACCTTCAGGTCAAGGTTAACTGAACGTGACCCCTTAAAGTTCATTGAACCCGCAGGTCAAGGCCATTTTCAAATTTCCCGCCTTGGCGGCCATCTTGTGACGTCACTTCCGCCCTGGAGTACCCTTTGCTATACTACTGACAATCTATTCAACATTGCAGGATATACTATGTTCTACAATATCGCGGACATAAATAAGAATGATGGAGCGATTGTTTATATAAGATTGGATTTAAACTCTGAAGTTAAGACCATTAAACTACAATTCTCGCAAGTTACAGTAAGTAAGATCACTTTAAATAAGAACAACTTGTCATTTTCTTTGTATTGTATGTATAGGCCACCCTCGTCTATTATTCCATCCTTTCTTAGAGATCTTGAATCACTTTTTTCAATTAACACAAGTATTGAAATTGATATAATAATTGGTGATATAAATATTAATTTGGGGGCAGTAAATGACAATGATGTAAATTGCTATATATCTATGTTGAACCACTTTGGCTATTTATCTGCAATTAACGGTCCTACTAGAGTTACCACTGAAACAAATTCAATCCTTGATTATATATTTATCAAACGCAATTTAAGAACTAATCTGGAATATTCATCTTTCATACTTAAATCTTCTATTACTGATCACTATCCAATTATGTTGAATATCGAACACTGTGGCGAAGGCTCTCCAGAACCTTCTCCGAAAACACATACCTCGAACAAAGTAGATTATTTAACTTTTAATAACCTAATTTCAATGGAAGACTGGACTAGTGTGAATTGAGGGACGTAGAGCTGGCTGTCGAGAAATTCTTGGAGATTACTCGTGACATTCTAAATAAATCTGAGATAAGGAAAACATTCCCGATTACAACCAAAAAGAAAATTAAACCATGGATAACTAATGGCATTATCAATAGCATAAAGAGAAAGGGCAAGCTGAAAAAAGAGTTACTTAAGCATTATAACGAACACAAGAAAAAAAATTTACTGAATATCGTAATAATTTGAATAAAATCATACAGAAACGGAAACATGATTATTACAGAGGGGAGATAGAAAAGAGTGGTGAAAGATATAAAAATAATCTACAAGATTATCTCAGAGGCATCAAATGAGAATAAGAAAAAACAGAATAATATGTTTATAAAAAGGAGTAACAACATTGATTTCTCAAATCCCAAGGAAATGGCTAACTTCTGTAACGACTTTTTTGTAAATGTAGGCATTAATATGTATGAGGAAATAAGGAAACCAACTTGCACAATTAAAACCGACTACAATTCCCTCTCCTCTATGTTCCTGAAACCAACTAACTCAAACGAAATTATAAAACATATAAATTCTCTAAAAAATAACTGTGCTCCTGGAACTGACGGTATAAATTCAAGACTAATAAAAAAACTCTCACTTACAATTTACCACTCCATTAGTTCATATAATAAACCTTATTTTCCGCACTGGAAGAGTACCAAGTCATTTTAAATCTGCAATTGTTACCCCTGTATATAAAGCTGGGAATAAAGCTGATATCAACAACTATCGCCCTATAAGTGTTATAAATTCTTTCGCAAAGATTTTCGAAAAATGTCTGAAGGATAGATTGGTTGCTTTTCTGGGACAAAATAGTATCTTATCACAAAACCAATTTGGATTCACAAGTGGACTAAGTACTACTGATGCCATATGTAAGCTGACTGACTATATTACAAGGGACTTAAATAAGAACAACAAATGCTTGGCTGTCTTCGTGGATCTTGCAAAGGCATTTGACACGGTGAGTCATGAATCTCTTCTTGAGATACTACAGCAATATGGAGTGAGAGGCATTGTGTTGGACGTCTTTGGGGATTATTTGCGGGATAGAACACAAGTTGTCAAAATAGATGACACTATTAGTGATGCTTTAAATATTTATTCACAACGGATCAGTAATATCTTACGCTGATGACATTGTGGTGCTGTTTTCGGGGAGTTCCTGGACTGCAGCTAAGGAACATGCCATCGATGGTATGGATACAATAAAGAATTGGCTAGATACTTATAAACTAACATTGAATACTTCAAAAACCAAATACATTGCTTTTTCAATAACAGCAGCAAATCGACCCAATTTTCATGAAATCTATGTCAACAATCTGCAGAACACTATATCTGAAACCGATACTATCAAGTATTTGGGTGTTACAATTGATAGGTACCTAAAGTGGGATCAACATGTGAATAGGTTAACAATTCATATCCGTAAATTAATATATAAATTTTATGTTGTAAGAGAAATTTTAAATAAAAAACTTCTAACGTTTATATATAAAGCGTTGGTCGAATCTCTGATAAGATATGGTTTGGTGGCGTGGGGCGGACTGTACCAAAGTTCCCTCAAACCATTATGTATTGTTCAGAATTATATTATTAAAGTAATGTATAAATATAATAGGCGATTCCCTACTAATCTTTTATACTCTGAAGAAATATTTGATGTTCGCTCACTTTACTGTATGTCGACTTGTTCTTATATACATAAAACTAACAAACTGTCACATATAAACCACAATTATGGGACTAGAACAAATTTAAATAGACATTTAGAAATACCTATTAATAACAATGCGAAAAATCTAAGAGCCTTCACTTATTTAGCCCCAAAGATGTATAATATTTTACCTTTCCAAATTAGAATGATGACTAGTCAGAAGAAATTCGTTTTAAGTTGCAGAACATTTATTTTTCAAAATTTAAATAGTTTTAAGACCTTATTTTGAATTATTTTTGTTTCCGAGTTACTATAGCTGCTCTGATGGTTGTTTTATTGTTGTATCTATTTATTTGTACTTACTTGTGTTCCCTCTCCCCTAATTAGGGAGACTTGGGTACCTAACATTGCACATACAGGTGTTAAGTCACCTAGGTGCGATATAAGCTATTGTTACCTTCTACACTAATTGTGCATCTATATATATATAAGTGCATATTTTTGTATATTTTTCTTGGAAATAAATATTATTATTATTATTATATCGACTTAGCCAAAAGGCATTCGCACTCCCTCTACGGGGAACATTCACTCAGATCCCGGATATCCCGGATACCATAAGGATCTGGCTCGGACGAGACCCTTGCCATGTTATCGGGCCTTAGGTGACATTGATGTTGTCGGACGTTCCTGCATTCCCCATGAATTATTATTATTATAAGGTAAGTGTTATAAGTTTATGACAATTCAAAATTTACATTAGTTGTTGTAGAATTAAAGTTCAAAGTTAAATTTGAATAACATACAAAAGAAGTTAAATGTTAATGAATTTTTAAACGATAGAATTTCAAACGTCCTGTGTTTTTGAAAGTCTCTTGGAACTACTAGCACTTGAGGTTTGAATGAAAGTTTATACTTGCGACTGTGACACCTGACTGGAGAATATTCGATAGTTCGCTGGAACAACTTTCCTGCTACGAACTGGCCTTAACGGGTGGCTTGCATTAGGCGCATGTGATGACTAGCGAGAGCAGAGCTAATCCCAGGTGTTGTGCAGATGTTGCCGTACCGTTTCAGTGCCTAGTTCAACAGCGTACTAGTCGAAGGTGGGTGTTCTTTGCTGTCACAGTGTCCACGTCTCCGTGCCGATGATGTACATAGATAACAAACCAACAAGAGCAGCAATTAGTCCAAGAATGCTAATATTTGTGATATTAGATGTGTATACACACACAGGATACACAGTGATTTAGAAAGAAAGTATACAAAATTCAACCTAAACTAGAACTACTTATATTATGACTTAATTATTAAAAATACAAAATCAAATTCAGCTGAAATTAGAACTTGCAATAAATTGCCAGTCGTTAACTGTAGTTATTATGAAATTCGATGCGAAATTATTTATTGAAGTTTGGAAATTATTAATAAAATTATGCCTTGAATATTAATATTTTTGGTAAGTGGACTCTCTAGAATTATTTACGAATTTATTGCGAAACTATTGACGAAATTTGATCAGGTAGTATTTTGTCAGGGGTGAAAATGACGTCAAATAAATATAATAATAAAAAGGAAATCTACTGGTCAAGAGAACGAAAGTCTTAGGTAGCTGTCTTTTTTTATAGGTACCAAAAAAGGTTATAACTGACAAGTTATACAAAAAAACAGCAACCTAGAGAGAAAATGGCCGCAGGTGAGGTGGTACTGGATAAAAAATTACAATTTATGAAAATATGAAATATAAAATAAAAAACCACACTCACCTAGGCGATTTTCCTCCTCTAGTAGGCTCTACTCGATTCCTGGCCAACAGAACTCCGATCTGTTATCTTAGTCAGCTTGTGGCGACGTCAGTTTGCAATGGCGGCGTTCACTCCGCCGTGAAACAAAAGGAAAACTAAATTAGTCACCCCAACTAGGCACTACAATCAAAATACTTCACCAAAAACAATTAACCCGTACTACCGATCAATTTCGCGAATATTATCGACCAAAATGCTAAAGGCAAAACGAGAAAGAAATTCAGAAAAGGCAAGAGGTCGCTGGCGGTACGCCCGCGAAATAAATTTGTTTATAATTCGAAATATCAATAATTTAACAAGAAAATGTACGCTGTACCATCCTATAATAGGTGTGCATTCTTAGTTTATGCCTGTCTGGATTAAAATAAAAACGTTGTAACGGGTTTCTTGGAATTTACAAAAAAATCCGTTACAAACAGACACCTCATGCTCTGCTATCTACACATAACGAACCTGGATAAAGATATAACAGGATATATACAACAACTACACACTGTTTACAATTAAATTTCCAGTTATCAGATCAAATACGTGTCATAATATGGAATAATAAAATACCACCACCAGAACTAGAACTGATTAAACAGCAAGCACAACAATTAATAACACTAACATACACAAGAGGATAGACACAAAGAAGACGCAGAAAACAATTTGCCACCTCCTGAAACTCAAACAGAAAACGTGCATAAGGAAGAAACAATAAATACAGGACATGCACAAGACGAAGAACCAACAGAACCTCAAACAACAACAACCGAACAACAAAACGAAGTAGGTGTCAAATTTAGTGAGTTAAAAGAAACGTTCATCGCAACTTAACTGGAATTCCATAATACTGACTTTAGCAACAGATCAGCCATACAAAAGGTCCAAGATACTGAAAAAACAAAAGTTGTAAGCAACCTAGTAGATAAAATAATTTTAAACGAAATCAACAGCCACACGACATTAGAAGAATTACAGCTACTCATATACAGGGTGTTTTCTAATTTACTGTCGATATTTAAGGGGGTGATTTTTGGGTTTATTTCAAGAAGAAAATAAATAAAGAAATAAATTTTTAAAAATAAATCATTTTTTAATAATATCTGTAATACCACTCTAGATATTTTAATGAAATTTGGTATGCAGGTACTATGCTTCAAGAGGCATTTTTTGATGCGCCACATTTCTTTTTATTTCCACCAGCAGGGTTCGTGTGAAATCTGACCTGTATATTTTTGTAGACATTGCTTTCTCTTAAAATAAGAATCATTTTTGACAACCCCATTCATTTCTAAACAAATTCGATCACTTGATTTTTTTCAGTCCAATGCATGGATTTCGCTTAAAAAACGAAAACCGTTTCTCTGTATGGTCATAACAAAAAAAAATCAAGAGATCAAATCTGCTCACAAATGAATAGGAATTTCAAAAATATTTTTTTATTGTAAGAAAAGTCAGTGGCTCGCCTCTAATTTATTTTTAAAAATATTACCACCCTGTATATCATAAGTTAAGACGTTGTATACAGGTGCTATAATAACAACAAGATCAAATACAAAAAGGAATGGAACAGTAGAAATAAAAAGAAACAAGGCAGAATACCAGCGTTGGCAACATAGACTACAGAAGAAACTTGAAATATTTAGAAAGCAGATTGGACAACTCACTCAATATCAACAAGGTATACTGTCCGATAGGAAAATAAAATTGATCAGCGGACTGACAAGCAAGGAAATAACGGGAGGAGCTAGATAACAAAAACTAAAATTTCAGGCACTCGAGAAGAGACTCTGAAGAAATAAAAAAAGTGATAGAAGGAGAAAACAAAAACAAAATATTCAACAAGAACCAACGAAAATTGTACCATTATACACAATACAATAACACACAATAAACAGCCAAAAATGGAAGACGTAGAATCATTCTGGAAAAATATATAGACAACATCGGTAAAACATAACAACGATACACTATGGATCCAAACAGAAATAAACAAAACACTCAATATCGAACAAAATTTTTTCTGGCATTTAATTAAAAATGTTAATTGGATTGTTAGACTATAAAAGATTTTTTCCTGGTTATGAAAAACCAGCAAATATGGGGGTTATTCAATACCTATGTTAAGCACTAAAGCAATAATATGTAACAAAATAGCATGGAATGAAGACATCATGATAATTTTTGTTACAATGTTAGTTTTTCCTTGTAGTTAAATTTCACTGTTTTCACACTATTTTTTATACTTTTGCAGAACAATTCCAGAGCATCCGAAGATCGTGAAGTTGCAAGGGTCTGTCATAGATTATACATATGGGGGTGGTAGCTCACCTGCAGTTCTACTTTTGATGGAAAGGATGATCAGAGATCTGTATTGCGGTCTGAGAAGTGGACTGACTTGGGTTGCCAGGTTGCACATTGCAATTGATGTTGTAGAAGGGATACGTTACCTGCATTCCCAGGGTCTTGTTCATCGTGACATTAAGTTAAAAAATGTACTGGTAAGTTTCTAATTAATTTGTTTAAAATGGTAGGTACTCCACATAAAACTCCTGCCCCCTAACAACTTTTATCAGTTTTTTTGTTATTTTTTTACCATTAAGATTTTATAAATCTATTATTCTTATGGTTCTTGAGGTTTTTCCCATTATTACTTTTTCTAATACTTTTTTTGAACTTTGCTCAAAATTTATCGGAAAAACTAATTTAGTAATATTTATACCCATTTTAAACACATTCTTGATACACATAATAAATTTTGACTTTGAAGATAATTTAAAGCTTTACATTATGTAACAAAGTAAAGGTTTAGATTTATTAGAAATTTTAAAAATGTTTATAGTAGTATTTATTTAACTAAAAGTGAGACATATTCAGCCAAACAATATGATTAGACTAGATCTCCTGTAATCCATAAAGTGATATCAGCCTATTATTGTCCCCTTTAGAAATTGGGAGTTATATGAATTGCCTACTCTTACAGCAAAATCCCATAAAGAGATTTGGTTGGTGAAAATATCTGCAGCAGTGGAATCTCCTGGGTTTGTTGTAGTTGGTTTTCAAACTAATCTCAAAGAAATTAGCAAAAGCGACCCCACAAAATTCGATCAGATAAATATATCAGACGTGAGGTTAATCCCAAATGGTGAATATTTCCCATTTGAGAGATAAAGGCTGGAACTCAAAAATAATAATTACTTAGAAGCTTACAATAGTTACAGTGAATTTTATCCAAGTTTTATGGATCTTTGCAAGAAACGGTCACTGCTAGATAACAAAGATATTGCAACTCTATTTGTTATAGACTGTTCTAGAAGAAATGAAACTCATCAGCACATTCCGGAATCTAATTCCCTCAATTTGAATGACCGTATTGCTCATGACAACACAATAGTTTTGGAGGTGTTTACTACACTTGGTTTGCGACAAGAACTCCCGTCAGTAAAAAAGGTTGTCCGAGTGGGTCAATTGAAGAACAATGGCACTGTGCCTTGGGCTGTAAAAGTTATATGTGATATTGAGACTGTGATTAATCCACATAGCACAATAACGTTAAAACCATATGGAATAAAGATGTTCAAAAGAAAATATAAATGTCGCTGCCACGTGGCTGGGATGCTTAATGCTTCTCGCCTACAACGTGGATGAAAATATCATAACTGTGATATCCTTTTTATTACACTTTTACAGGATACTTATATGTAGTAAAACTACAGCATATTAATGTGGATATAAATAACATCCCAATTGTGATATGGTTTTTAAACCATTTCTACGTGGCTTACGTGGTAAAACTACAGCATTTTAATGTAGATAGTAATAACATCCCAATTATGATATCATTTTTAATCCACTTGTATGTGGCGTACATGGTAAAACTACAGCATATTAACGTGGTTACAAATAACATTGAAACTATGGTGCATTCTGTAGGTTATTACTATGTAGCTTTTACTGTAAATTCATGGTTTATTAATATACAGGGTGTTTTTTAATTGATGTCAATATTTAAGGGCGTCATTTTCGGGTTCATTTTAAGAAGAAACTTCATATGAACGTATGTCCTAAACATCTTAACTTTTGAGATACAGGGTGCTGAAGTTTTTAAAAATAAATATTTTTTAATAATATCTGTTGTAATACCACTCTAAATATTTTAATGAAATTTTGTATACAGGTGCCATGCATCAAGAGGCATTTTTATGATGTACCACATATCTTTTTATTTCCACCAGTGGCGTTCGTGCCGAATGTAACCTGCATATTTTGGCAGACATTCATGATACTCCACTGATTTCTCTAAAATAAAAATCATTTTTGAAATCCCCATTCATTTCTAAGCAAATTTGATTACTCGTTTTTTTTTAGCCGATGTATGGTTTTCGCTTAAAAAAATACTAAAAACCGTGATTTTATTTTTTTGACAATAATCAATAGTCAGGAGGGAAGGGACAATCACTTGGAACATACAGTAGGTATATACAGTGTGTTTCACTTCAAGTCGAGACAATTCATTATTTTTTTACGGATTGACCAATTTTCAAAAACTTTTTTTAAAAAATATAGTGCTCCGAAAGATCTACATTTTAACACTAATTTTTTTCAGATTCGTCTTTTCAATGACCTACTACGATCAAAATTATAACCCCAAAAACTGCAAAAGTACATTAGGCATTTCTTCAGGAAAAAATGAATAGCACAGTCGTATTGGCCATACCAGCAAACAGAGCTGGGTCAATTACAATTAAAAACTGACCAATTACAATTCCAATTATTTTTGTAGGAATGTAATTAGATCCAATTACAATTCCTTTGATATTTTGAAATTACTTGTATTTGGAATTGGAATTGATGTAAACAATTACTTTTTCAATTACTTCTTGTTTGCTTTATTTTCTTTCTATTAAATTTGTAGACACCAAAATAAGGTAGGTACTTACCTAGTTACTTAAAAAACCATAACTGATAACTTAACTATATTAAGCATTATTTGTTCTGAGATGCAAAAAAATTCTAGTCTTTGTGTCTTTGTAAATGGCAAATATTCAAATTAAAATAAATAAAATGTACAGTATTTTAATGAACAAAACGAATTATATTCAGTAGGTAACAGTATAATATAGTACAGTGCCGTAACTAGGAATTTAGCGCCCGTGGCCAGGATTAGTTTGGCGCCTCTATATAAATTTTATAAACATGTAAAAACAACTTATTTAAAATAATATTGTCTTTTAGTTTCTGGACTATACCGTACAAGTAGTAAAGTGTGCATTAAAATATAATATAGTAACATAACATACAAAAAAGAACAACTTTGATATTACCTATCACAGCAAAAAGACAAAATAAACGTACCTATACCTAGGTATATGTATTTCTAAAGTCACTTGGAACAGCATAAAAACCTTTCAATTTTATACCGGTGATTTCTGCTGATAACTATGGTATTTTTACCAGTAGCAGAGCGTGGTAAATGCTATGAAATAGATCGCGCTCGTATATCACTGTATTCCAAGTGGGTTCATTTATACCAGGGTAGCTCAAGAACAGGTGCTTCCGGCAATAAAATATGAGACAAAACATTTTTTTAACCATATTAAACCGCACCTGGTATTAGAAGTAAAAGGGGATGAAGGAGGCAGAGGCGATAGATATTGTAGTAAAAACAAGTGACTGCATGGTCCATGCTCCCCTAATATAATATATAATAATAATAATAATATGTCTTTATTGGTGCAAATTGGTGCAAGGCACTACAATTCACTAATGAGAGGTGTTAGCGGCGAAGTTTAGCCAGGCTACTCTTACACTTAACCGCTAACACCGAGCATAACAGTTGTTAGAGGAATATAAAAATATAAAAAACCAACATGGTGACATTGTTTAAGTGATTTCACAAGGAGAAAAGAAAAAACAAGAAGAAAGAGAAAACAAACAGAAAGATAATCAAATATAAAAAATAGATAACTGATACTTGATGAAGGATATAATAAAAATTCTTTGACTTGCAAGCGAAATTTATAAAGCGGTAGGCACTTAAAGCTGGCTGGTATGTTATTATATAAGAGTGCTGAGCTGTATGAGAAGCAACGCCGAAAGAGGGCCGTTCGATGGGCAGGAATAGAGACCGTCATACCATGACGTATGGTCACATTATGCGCTTCATCCCTCAGTATTAGTTTCTCTCTAAGATACGAGGGGGTAGAGGTAATGAAAAGCCTACGCAAGAACACGAGATAGAGATAGTTAACCCTAGTTCCAAATTTCAGCCATTTTAACTCAAGGTATTTTGCAGAGACATGGTCAAAACGTCGCATCCCGTAAACAAAACGAACACAATTGTTCTGTATTACTTGAAGACGATGCCTGGAGAAGTAGTCCAGACAGGGGTAAAAAAACAATAGAGCCGTAAAAGAGGACAGGTGTGATGATGGTTTCACACAGCTTCTTTCGATATTTAAAGTTTAAAATGTGTTTATTTGCGTGGAGTGTTCTCATCCTGCCATAGGTCCTCTGCGCTAATGCTGCAGCATGGGGGCGAAAGCGAAGTTTGTTGTCAAATTTGATACCTAGGACCTTCAGAGACTCCGGTCACCAATACTTGCATGGGCTACACTGTTCGACGTCTGGCCACTTGTACAGCGAAATGCGGTGGATAGGTGTGCGATAATTTCACAGATTTTAGGATATACTTGCGTAAATAGTTGTATCGATATGGCTTTTTAGAGACCTTTTGACTTTATTGTATGGTGCATTAACCTTTACGTTGTGTTTGACGACAACCTTAAAAAAAACCTTAAAAGTGAAATATTGTGTTGCTTGTAGAATACGTATATCTTTAAAAAACTGTGTGACGCTTATGTGCTATATTAGAGTTTTTTATGATGTTTCAAGTGACTTTAGAAATACCATACCTATACTAGGTAAAATAACAAAAAACAAAAATTATAGCAAAACTCTGGAAGGTATTAAAAAAATGAAATTGCACTCTTCTCGCTTTTAAACTAACAAAGTCATCTATCTATCTATTTATCTTGTGCAGGGGGTGGCCGCCTTAGATCGGCCCGGCACGTAGGCCACAGTGGGCCCGTTGTGCCCCCACAGGCCAGCGTCACACGGCAGCCAGCATGCCGGCCCTCTTGATGAAGGCCCGCAGCTCACCCACCCTGACACCAAATACATCCTCTGCGCTCAGCTTAGCTGAGCCGAAGGACTCAAATCTGACCCTGTCAAGTGCAGGGCACTCGGTGACCAAGTGGTACGGGGTCTCCTCATCCTCTTGACACCATCTGCACTCAGGCTCCCCTCCTACTCCTATAAGGTGCAGGTGGTGAGCCAGGCAGCAGTGTCCGGTGAGGACCCTTACCACTCCCCTTAACTCTGACCTTGGCAGACGCAGCAGCTCCCTAGACAGGGCGGTCGACGGCCCACGAATCATGAGCCTAGTCTGCCTCATCCCCGGAGCCCGGCGCCACTCCTCAATGAACCGGCCCTGCAGCCATTCGTCCAGGGCCCCAATTGCGACCCATGGCGCAATCCCCAATATTGGTTCTGGCCCCACTGGTCTTCCCATGGATCCCTCTAGCCAGTAGGTCCGCAGTCTCGTTCCCCGCTATGCCCACATGACCAGGCACCCACAACAGAACAACCCTGTTCCCTTCGGCCACCAGCCTGAGCAAACTCGATCTACAGTCCTCCACTAATGGGGACCTGACGTTTTGCTCTCAGCGCCTGTAAAGCCACTTTACTGTCAGAGCAGAAGGTCAGCTTCCGGCCCTTAACTCTGAGCCTGAGTGATTCCTCTGCCCAAATCATGATGGCGAACACCTCCGCCTGGAACACGGTGATGTGCCCCCGAGGGAGGTAGTCAACCTCCTAGCCAGTTCCTGACAAAAGGCACCGGCCCCCGTTCCCTTCCCCATCTTGGACCCGTCTGTGAACCAGACGAGCCCGCCTTGGGGGTTGCTGTTCCCTTCTCATATCCAGGATTAGCACCACCTCCCTCAACTCTGACCACAGCTGCCGGTGCCCGTGAACCGGGCCTCCGGCAACCCGAAGATTGAGACCCTCTAGTCTGAGGGCTGCCTTAGCCGCCTCGTACTCCACCATCACGCCCAGAGGAGGCAGCCCCACCAGTGCTTCTAAAGCCCGGGTGGGCGCCGTCCTCAGGGCACCAGTGACGCACAGGCAGGCAAGGCGCTGTATCTTGTCCAACGCCGCCCCTGGTCTGGTCCTGCGAGTGCCGGACCACCATGTGACGGCCCCATGTGAAATCATGGGAACGATCATCGCCCTGTAGATCCAGAGCATGATCCTAGGGTGCAATCCCCACGAGGTGCCAACGGCTCTGCGACACGCCCAAAGCACATTGCATGCCTTCTTGGTCCGAGAGTCATATATACTGACATAAAATACAAAAAAAAAGAACAACTTCGATATTATATATCACAGCAAAAAGGCAAAATAAACAATTACATAGATACTAGGTAAAATAACAAAAAACAAAAATTAGATATAGCAAAACTGGCAGGTATTTAAAAAATA
Organism: Pseudeuparius sepicola; assembly: GCA_963920635.1. NCBI lineage: Eukaryota > Metazoa > Arthropoda > Insecta > Coleoptera > Anthribidae > Pseudeuparius > Pseudeuparius sepicola. The sequence continues at coordinate 31,403,621 of OY987305.1, forward strand.
ACTAAAATTGCACTTTTCTCGCTTGTAAACTAGCAAAGTCATCAATTACTTCGTCAAAATCTATATAGAAAAAGATAATTTTCTTTCTATATAATCGTTGACTGACTTATTTATAAAGACTTCTCACGGTTATAGGTTTGTGTCCTGGAAAACAGATGGCTCTGATGGCGAACAATGTATTCTGCATTGTATTTTATCTCCGGAAAGCGCATAGTGAGCCAAAAATGTGTCGGACGTGACAGCCGTGAACAGTCTTTAATAATATATCAGTCAACGATATAATGCTACTTTGTTAAAATAGTAGTTTAGAACGAATACACTTTTTTTTTTCGTTTATGAAAATTAGGTGCTCTTCTTTTTTAAATTTGAAAACCTTTTTTTATCAAAGTTTTTGGCGCCCCCAAAAAGCTCGCGCCAGCGGCAAGTGCCGCCTAGTTACGGCACGGATATCGTAATACCTATGTCTAAAAACACAATGGCCTCACAGAGTCACAGCTCAGTTTCTATGAAAATAAAACTGAAAATAAACGGCTACATGACTAGAGAAATAAAATAAATCTTTTAAAATGTATACAAAAAAAATCTGAAGGCCGTGCCTTATGGGCTTTACAACAGATATAAGAAAAATAAAAAACAGGCCTCATTGTTAAGAAATTTTGTTAGCTTTCAGTATTACCAACATTTCAAAATTATTATCAGTTAGAGCGTGCCTTTTGGGGGCATTCACAATTATTGTCGCAAACGAAAATAGTCTTTCGACTTGTGCTGACGATGGAAGAATACAATTATATTTAAAAAAAACTTGACGTGACAATAGGCACTACGAATTGACTATTAATATAGAGATAGAGAATACAGAACAATCGTTATGACTTGCCAGTGATGCCGTTGAGTGAGGAATAATTACTCAACGGTGACGCGTAAGTAGTAAATGGGAGTGGCATAAGAAAGAAAACATTATTGCGGACTTTGTCAGTGATGACGCATTTATTTTGCATGGCATTTTGTTGGCCAGGTTGGCCCAAACAATGTTGCAATATTTCCAAAATCAATCCAGGTTTCCCCGATTAATCAGCTCGGGCCGTCGCCGGCCGGCACCGCAAGAGGAGATTGTGTAAGTAATTGTAATCGAAAAAGTAATTGTAATTGAAAAAGTAATTGTAATTGGACAAGTAATTGTAATTGTAAAAGTAAATAAATAAATTTTACGAATTGAGAAATATTCTGAATCATTCATTGAAAACGGTTTACTTTTCGTTGATAGAGTCAATTATGGGTTATGGTTTAGTTGTGTGGGGCAATGCTTGTAAAAATGTTGTGAGTGCTTTGGGTGTGGCACAGAAATATATTTTAAAAATGATGTTCTTTAAAAACAGAAGGTATCCAAAGGAATTATTGTTTGAGGAAAGTGGATTGTTATCTTTACAGCAATTATATGTAAAAGCAGTGGTAAGATTTATGTTCAAAACAACATATTACAAGCATGACTTAAGTCATAATTTTAATACCAGAAATAATGAGCAACAATATGTTCTGTAGCCCGCTAAGCCACCCAGAGGCACATCTGTCCAGTAGGCCCTAGAATATTTAATGCTTTGCCTGTAGATCTTATAACAATCCTAGGTTTGCTATACTTGGGTCTGTCCAATAAAATCCTGTTACCTTCGTTAAATATACAAGATTTATTTATCACAATTTTTAAGAGATGTTACAATTTTGGATTATAATGATATAAAATGAATCAACTTTAAAATAAAGTTAATATTGAGCAACTATATAATAAACTAGAAAATGAGTTAAATTTTAGTTAGAAATTGAAAGTTAAATTTTTGATAAAAATTGGTTTGAGAACAAATAAAAAGATTAAATTGGCTTTACAATTAAACTGACTGTTCAGCTTCGATTATGATTCACTCTGAATGTTAAGTTTGAACTGCGTTTTCAGTCGCTTACGCTCAAACGAGGCTCGTAGTAGTGTGGGGCGTGGCTTGGGCTTCCTCCGGTCCTTGTCTGCTCGTGTAGGCGTTTCAGATGTCGTGGCTAGCAGATTTCTCAGGGGTTGCGCCGAAGTAGAGCTGACCAGGAGTCAACACCTATGCCTACGCAACTCCTCTCGATGCCTACGCAGCTCTCGCTATGTTGTTTGTCGACAGCGAGCCGTGGTTATAGCGTCCTCAACGATGGTGTTGCAAGCGTGAACAGATCAGAAAGAAAGCAGCATTAAACAAGGTTTTCTGCCTTTTACAGAAATTTATAAACCAATAGGTTACGATTAATATTTAAAATTGAATTATGATACCAAAGCTATTAAATATTGACAAATGATAAAAATTAAACGTTTAGAACTATACTAAACTATGGGGAACTATGCATAGCTCTAAATTCCCTAAATAATATTAATTAACTGACCGGAATAGCAGAGTGCTTATAATTTAATTAAAAGAAAATATTGTGAGAATGCTCCAGCCCGAATTTTGAAATTTAAGATATTTTAACTCAAACTTAACACGAAGAATTTATTTGAGACCTGAACGGTAGTACGGAATTTAAGAAAATTGATAAAACTAAAGTTGATATGAATTTACAAGTGAAGATATCGGTGTCGGATTTATTTGAGTGGCCCGGTACCACAGAATCGAGACCTAACCCGAAAAATAGGAAAGGAACGTGTGATTAATGTGACCAAAACTTGAAAATATTCAATTAGATAACAGCCGCAAGATGGTGGGTATTCAAAAAAAGGACAATGCTATGTTTTTGAGTTAAAGATGGCCGGGGCCTTGGATGAATAGAGTCCTTCAAAAAAATAGCACGTCTAAAAAAAACACCACAGGTGAGTAGTAAAGTTGCTGAGCTAAGCAAAAATCAAAAGAAATTACTCACCTGTGGGGTTTTCCAGGAGAAACAGCTACCACCTGCTTGCTGTGTCCCGCGCTTCCTCAGCTACGCCGCCAAAAAGGAAACGCCTCGGGCAAGCGTCGCTGCCTCACGACGCCGTGAACATAGAAAACAGAAAAACCCAAAAATATTAGTCACACGAAATCAATCCCACTCAAATAAATCACCGATGGCAAAAATTTAACTAGATAAAAGCCGAAAAATCGAAAATTTGGCGGGAAATGGGCAGATGCCTCTGCGCGACTCGATACCAGCTAAGGTGGGAGCAAAACTCCTCAGGTCGGACCCTGCCGGCCGATCGCGGGCAGGACCTACGTCATCTGACCAATCAGGCTTTAGCAAGACACGTATTTAATCAACTAAATAGTGTTTATGTTTGAATTATGCATCAACAGAACCGAAAAATCGAGTAATTCATAATACAGATTTTTAATTACACACCTGCAGATAAATAAACACACACTTGAATTTTCGCGTTTTCGAATATGCCAGGGTTCGAGGCTAGGCGAAAGTACACGGCCATTATGACGCGCGAAAATTTGAATTTGAAATAATTTAAAATTTTATATGGCGTGCGAAAATTTGAATTATTTGAAGTTTTAAAATTTGAAAAAGTGGTAATAAAATTGAATACAATGTTATAAATGAATTGAAACTGTACGAAAAATAAATTAGTTATTAAGTATGAGATATTATGAGATATATGTTTGAAAATAATGACTTTATGTTAATAAAATATAAAAAACGAGTAACGGATTTTGAAATGGAAAAATCCGTTATAATCTCAAATCAAAACCATACCATAACATAAAGAGAGCCATTATCGACTGGATTAAGTAAAAAAATAATTACATTGTTAATATTTGATGTAAGGGTCGGGTTATTAATAAATACTTATATACTATATGTATATGTATATGTATATATATATTGATTAGGAAAATAAATTACATTGTTAATTTAAAAAAAAAAGGTAGGGATTGGGAAGTATTCATAGATTTTAACCTAGTAGAAGTTGTAGAAACGGGTTGCCATTAGACAGTAGGACCACACACAGGCATTCATGTCCATTGTGTTTCTGGACTGTTGATGGAAAAGAAAATGTAAAATTGTAAAAAATGTAGTAAATAAATAAATAAATAATTAAAATAAATAAATAAATTGTAATTGAAACAGTAATTGCATTAAAGGAATTTTAAAAAGGAATTGCCATTCTCAGAAGTAATTGATTTTAAATTACAAGTACAATTCCTTTTCAAAAAGTACTTGATATTAAATTACAATTACTGCCTCTATTTCAAAAGTAATTCCAACTAAGTACAATTCCATGAAAAGGAATTCATTGACAGTTAAATTACTTTCGCCTAATTACTTGCCCAGCTCTTCCCGCAAACCACACATACCATGTTTCAGGGTGTCCCATTTTGGGTGTTTTTCTCAAAAATCTCAGTTATTATTAAAGCTAGAGGGTTGCGGTTTTAGCCAGGAGAGAGGTTTCCAAAAAATCGGAAATGTCCAGTCCTGCGCCAATGCGCAACTATAAAACTTATCTAAAATCTTATTGGTCCACCAAATTCCTCTCAAAAAAGTAGTACAATGACGTGAAAACCGCAACCCTCTAGCTTTAATAATAACCGAGATTTTTGAGAAAAACACCCAAAAACACCCAAAATGGGACACCCTGTACAAATACCGAGATATTTTGAAATTATTTCTTTGCAGTTTGATTAGGGCTCACATATTGAAAATACTTTCTAAAATTTAATATTCTTTATGTTTTTTTAATAGGCATAAGTTAAAATTGTAGAAAAAATGTAAAAAAACATCAAGAGAAAAATTGACCTTTTTCGATTTTTGTATTTTTAATGCGAACACCCTGTCTACCTCTGGTCGATGGGAATAAATCGTAAACCAGAGGCGGAGGGGCGAGTTAGCACAATGGGTTTTCTACTCATAACTTTCTTGAGGTTATCTTTTTGGTTTCGCAGGTTCATCGTTTTAGTGCACTTTTTTATTTTGCAACAAAAATGTACTCTTGTTTCATAACGATAAAATCAACCATTTGCTTTGAAATCGGCAAAATGTGCTCCAAAACACCTGTTAACTCCAAAATTCGAAAAATACAATTTTCAACTAGCGCTTTCAAATTTTACAAAATAATTGTACCATTTAAAGTGACAAACAATTCCCTATAAACTATGTATCAAAAATTTTTTGCTTTCAAAATGGAACTGATTGAGGTCGACAAAATTTTGAAATCCATATTTCAGCAAAACCAGTGATGTTTTACTCAATATCCATTTGGCATTTTTTCTTAATTTTGAACGTACAATTCATCTGTAAAACATTTAAATGCGGTAGGCGATAATTTTATTTTTCGAATTTTGGAGTCAACAGGTGGTTTGGGGCACATTTTGCCGATTTCAACGCAAACGGTTGATTTTATTTTTATGAAACAAGAGTACATTTTTGTTGCAAAATAAAAATATGCACTAAAATGATGAACCGGCGAGACCAAAAAGATAACCTCAAAAAAGTTATGAGTAGAAAACCCATTGTGCTACCCCGCCCCTCCGCCTCTGGTTGATAGGAACAAATCGTTTTTCTACAAAATTCTTGCACTTCAGTTAATAAAGAATTGCACCAAGTTTCATTTAAATTGCATGACTTCTGTAGAAGTTATTGCGATAAAGATGTTTTTCAAACAATACATTCATTACCCTGTAACTTTTTTATTGTGCATTTTAGGACCCATGTTTGTAGGAAACTTTTTGTTCAAAATGACATTTTCTATCTGTCATATTACGTTGGCACCATAATTTAGAAACACCCTGTTTATACAGGGTGTATCAAGTAGGTACTCGGAGGATAGCTCTTTTATTAAGAGCAATCAAAATGAAATTTGGTACAGTGGTGGGGGTCGATGGGACGCACATTTTAAAATTATTTTCACTTTATAAAATCGACATCAACATAAACTTATGTTTTTTTAATGGAATGCCTATGTTTTTATTGCATATTTGGATAGCGCTATGAAAATACAGCAAAATGATATATGGGTTGGAGGGGTTTTAATTAGCCGATTTCCCTGTAGAGGCTCTTAGCTGGTGACGATTTTTCTTTACAGATAGTCACTAACGGTCATGAAGTTTATAAAATGCTTTTTTCATTGCCATAAATATTTCCATTAATACAGGGTGTTGGATTTTGCTAAATCAAAATTTTCTCAAAATTTTTAAATGGAATGCCCTATTTCTGTGAATGGATATCAAAAGTAGACAAAATTACCTTTTCAATGATACCACATTATGTGGGGTTATCCTTGATAGTTTACGAGTAATGGTACTTTCAAAATTAAATTTTCATTTTTTTTTCACTTTTGAATCCATAATATGGGTTTATAATTTCTCATTGTCTTTCAAAATGCTGTGTTTTAGTTTAATTACAACAAGTAATGTGGAAACTATCAATAGGTAGATACCTATTAACAAGAATTTAATAACACAAACAAGCAAGAAATAACAAACTGTTTATTAAATTATTAAATAAGTTATTTTTCTAAACATGTTCAATATGTCCCCTATTCTTATCAAAACAAAGCTAATTTTTTTTACTTTTCCAATACACAGCTATGATTGTTGTGAAAACGCTGAGGTATTAGAAATCCATGCAGTTTGGGTTTTTAAAATTTTCGAACAGTCCTTTTCCAACTTTTTGCAGAAAATCTGATACTTATCTCAGGAGGCCATGGAAAAAAAGGACATTAAAAAGTAAACAATATTTTCATTATGTGTCAATAGTTTCATTTACCGCTTTTCTGATCTGTGGTTTCATTGAAACTGAGTGTTAAGACATTAAAAATAATGAATTATTCTCAAAATGAACTGATTGACATGACATTTGTGCTTGGTGAGAGTTATAGAAATTGCTTCTTAGCGAGTAGAATGTATGCTGCAAAATATCCTGAAAGGCGACATCCACAACAAAAGTGTTTCAAGATATTATTATAAAGATTTCTAGTCACTGGTAGAGTATCTAAAGAAAAAAGGCAAGGCAAAAAACTGTACTTACCGAAGAAAATCAATTAAATGTTCTTTTTGTTACCGAGGATCCGGAAACAAGTATTAGGAAAATTAGTAAAAATTCTGAAAAATGTGTACAACGTATTTTAAAATTATTATTAATTATTTTTAAATAAATTAACTACATTATTTAAAGATGCTTGTTCTGTACAAGATAAATCATTAATTGAATGAATGTTCTTAACATCTGATTCGGTACTTTTTGCTAAACAACTACAACTATACTGACAACTACTACCCTTTGACTGTGACGGTAATTTACAAAAATTGGTAGGTAACTTAGAAAAATTTGAAGGAACAAAATATGAAAAGTTAGCTTAGTCTACTCTTAATCCAAATGATTTCAAAAAGTCCATACCAAAAATTAAATCATGATGTACCTGTGGAACTACTAAAATCTTTTGTCGTTTTGTACGGCCTTGTAAAGATAACGGGAGATAGCAATAACCTTTAATACCAGACCTACTTCCATCTGGGTGCACAACTATTACAGAGGGATCTGAATGTACTTACTTTTTGAGAAGTGGGAGAGCTGAGGATCCTAAGATAGAAAAGTTTGAGCCTCCATCTTTGAGTGTTACAAGAGTGTCATATTTATAGGTAGATAGCAACGGTTGTCATTGTCTTTTTGGATAAAAATGGCTTTAATACTTACGTAAGTTTGTTTATAAAAATTATTGACAATGTTAAGCCATTTTTTCCACTCAGGTGAGTTTAGGCGGAAGTTGGATTGGGCTTTTGTGTTTTTTGTTTTAGGTCTCGTTGAGTATTTTGACCGTTTCGACCATTTTGACTGTTTTGACCAGTAACAGCTTTCGACTGGCTGCCACTGGTGCTTGGGTCGTTTTTTGGCCTACACCTAGAACATTGTGGTAGGGTGATACCTTGCCTACCGCATCCAAAACAAAACCTAGTTTTCTGTGCCCTACAATCCCTATGGATATGACCTGACTTTTGACAGTTCCAACAAACAACCGAAGATATAGCATTGACACTAACTCGACGAGATGACTCCTGAAGTGACAGACAACTCAAATCTGGTTCTAGCAAACCTGAAGCTCTCGTAGGAGGTGCACGATAACGTTCTGACCATGAAAAGGATTTTTCCAGATGCTTGCAGAACGTGGTAAGCTCATCAATACTTTTAATATCAACTAAGGCCAATTGGGTATGATATTGAGGTAACAAATTTCTTTTAATTTGATCTATGATTTCCTGTTCTGAAGGAGGATTGGTCAAACGTTTAAATAAAGTTTCTACAGAAGAGATAAAAATAGTAACTCGTTCTTTAGAACCTTGAGTTCGATTTCTGATTTCGTGTAACAGATCCTGATCATAGTGGTATGGTAAGAAATCTTCTTTGAGTTTCTTCCTCAATTCTGCCCAAGAATGAACCCTATCTTTATTATTAAGATACCACGTCCATGCATGCCCCTGGAATAGGTCACAAGCCGAAGCGAACAAATCTTCTTCCGAAGCACCTCGAGCTTGATGCAAAAGCTCAACCTTCTCTAAAAAAGCTACTAACGACTCTTTATCGCTACCAGAAAAATGTACATTCCACTTAGCTATATTTACAAAGGGTTTCGAGACAATACTGGAACGGTTTTCTCTTATCGGAGTAGAAACGTGACCTGGGGTTTCAAATTCTATACTGGTAATTTTTTCAGTAAAGTCACCCTCTAAATCTAGTAATTTGGCCTTTGCCTGACCCAATTTATTTTCATCCTCCTGACTTTCAGGATTCATTTTGGAAATTCTACCCGACAAATGACTCAAGCGAGATTCAATGCGTCGGCACGCTTGATCTCCCTTAATACCTGAAAATTCAGTAACTACCTTGGTAACATCCTTTATCGTATCAGAAAATTGCTTAATGTCATTGGCAAAAGAAATTGGATTGGCAACATTGGCAAAGCTACGATTTGATGCTTCCTGCTGTAAAACACCCCATAGACGTTTACGTTTAACTTCTACTGTTCCAGTAGAGTCAACTCCCCTAACTTTTAATTCGTAAGTTAATTCACCCTCTTTTAAATGCTTTGGCTCCATTCCAAAAATTTCAGTAACACAATTGTATAACGACAGTTTCGGCCCGGCTAACGAAACCAGTTATATCTTACTCGATTTTATGACACTTAAAATAAAACACAGATTTAAAACAGTTACAGGGGTTGTTTATTATTTAAGAGATGTGAGAATTGTTTACAAAAAAAGGAGTAACTGAAATTTGTTAACAATATAAGATTGTGATTAAATAGAACAAACTTAGGTTATACCAAATGTTGTTAAATTAAATGATTACAAAATTAGAGTGTAAATAAATTTGTTACGAGAGAATTGAAAGTCCAAAGCATCTATGCACTGATACGAGACTATGTTAAAGTTCGATAAACTCAAAATTGACAAAGTTCTGCACGTCTGATCTTACTTTTGGAACACTTGAACAGGTAAACACCTTACATGTATATCTGAAACATTTGGGAGTAGCTAGCAACCTCAACCAAACTTCTGTGGTGGTTTCGATAAAGTCCTGTTCGACGGCGACCCAGCCTAGCAGTCTGACAGCTATGACGGTGGCGTAGATGTTGCTGGCTCAAATTCTCAGGGTGTTTGCCAAGTTCAGCCGCTACTGTGTCAGCTGGTGGTCTACCAAATGTTCCCAGGATTCAACGACTTGTCACTCGTTCAGGTATCCCGTGTTCCGTGTGTAGTTGGCATGAAAAAATTTCAGACAGATTAGACAGTGCTAAAACAGTGCTAGGACAGTGACTGCTTGTTTACAAAAGAAACTTAGCGAACAGTAATCATAACTTAAAATTCATAAAATTATATAAATCCAAAAATACAAGTTAAATCCCATACATATTAACCCTCATAGATATTTATGAATATTTTTCCCCGTTATATTAAATATATTAGAAAATACAAACTTGGCTAGACTAACTGCGAGCCAAAGAGATATAAAGTTAATAAAAAAATATTGCAAGGTTGCAAATGACAAAAAATTGAACTAAATGAGGCCACGATATTTTCAAAATGACTTAAATTTGCAAGAATATTAATTCAAGAAACCCGAAATAGTTCTGGCTTGGTCTTCGACTAATAATGAAATGATAAAATATTACACGCAAACAAAAACTCGGTCAGGTAATCGAACCTTGTGTGCTATTTTAGAACCATGTGATCACCGACAACATATAAGTACCCCAAACTCAATAGAGCAGCACAGAGCAGGACACGGCAGCAACGCTTATTTCCTTATTGCGGTCAGAAAAGAGGCATGTCAAAAAGAACAGGCACAGGTGAGTTATACTAATATGGATTTACCAAAAAATTATTACAAAGAAACAATTTTATAATAACTCACCTGTCCTTTTACTCAGTCCTGTCCGGCACCTTTGCTCCCCGAGTACCAAAAACGAAACGCAGTCGGCTGCAACTGCTACCACGCATCCTTAACCTCAAAATGGCCGTCCTACTCGACGTCCTCAAAAATTCCAAACTCGCGTAATTTGGTGATCCACATGAAAATACAAAAATAAACTTAAAATTGTTTGCACTAAAACAATATACAACAAATAAGCACACAGGATTACCAAAAGATAATATCGGGGCGGCGATTAAGATGGATTCGAATCCGAAAAACCAATGCACCCGATGTTACCCTTATACCTCAACCTCTCGCTTTCGAAGACCAAATCAGACAGGGGCAGGACGACGTCTTTCTCGCTCCTGTTTGACAATTTTCACAAAATTCTCAAATTACTAATGACGTCAGCGCTCAGACGGAACATCGAATTTTGAACCATAGAAATGTTACCGGGTCGCAGAACCAGACCCAGTCAGTTGTTAACCGCACATTTTACTCGAATCCGAGCACTGACCGCAATAGATCCATGATTGAACCAAACTGATTAGTGGAACAAACCCAGTTAGGGTATCCGAACAGACCACCAGAATCTAAGCACTGACCTAGATCCAGGCGAACCAAGCCGAACGACCTACCACATGTGTTACAGTGTACTCTAAGCTTCACGTACCTTGGATTATTCAAAAAACGGATTCACTACGTCACACCAAAAATCGATATCGAAATGGGTTGAGAGAACTGATATTCGACTGAATCAAATTCGAATTTGCGATTTCAGTACAGAACACTCAAATTATGTGTTGAAGGTTGATAATTATTTAAAAAAACGTGGTAACGGAGTTCTAACAAAAAATTCCGTTACATCTTAAGTTAAAAATCGTAAGTTAACCACTATGAAAATCATATAAGACAAATCATCATACAACTGACAGTGCCGCGGTATTCCAAAACAGTTGATTTAGTGTAAAAGAAAAGGTGAATTCGTAACGATAGTGTCACTCAAAAAACCACCTATTTAAGTGCGTGCTAATAAATCAAAACGTTATGAAACTTTTAATAACCCATTATATAATAAGCAAAACAATACGAGGCAATAAAAGCTGATGACTAAAGGCCCCAGAGGTACGGTAGATCTGGATATTAACATGGCAGAGCCCAAATTCCTAGGAATTATCTATGAAAAAATACTCACTCCAGATCCCGTATTGTCCTAGGGTCCTCAAGCTACCAATCCCCATCTTGCCGTCTCAAAAGGCCCCAGAATTCATTCCTGATCCGTGAAAACCAGCACACGAACAACGTTACTCGATCGTGGTTTTATGCAAAAAACAGAAAATATTAGCACCAATAGTAAATTAAGTCATAACACTAAATCAACTCAAAAGGCAGTGAGATTAGGTATGATGATTAAAGATACTAATGAATTGCAAAGAAAAATCCAACGCACCTACCCTCACAAAATACCGCACCAGTCGCGTTGATGAATCACAAATGAAAAAGCCGCGAACTTCCTGACAAGCCCCCTTTTATCATTCCGGTCTCGTTGCGTATTTCCGGGTGTGAAAAAATAACAAAAATTTGAAATTAAACCGAGAATCGAAATTATCTCATTATAACTAATAAGTAGTTTATTGTAACGAATAGTTTAAGAGAATTTGAGAAAAAATGATGCAACTTACCTGAGTATTAATAAAATTTTAATAATAATAATAATAATAATAAACAAATTTATTTACAGAAAAAAAGAATACAAAGCAAATACAATTTTATATACGTAGATATACAACTAATGTTATTTTCTGCAAAAAGGACTAAAAACAGTAACAACTGATCAAAGTTTAGCCCTAATAATATAATATAAATTAGTGAAAACAAATCGAAGAGGTAATTGTGTGTGCTTAAAACTATCTGATCACAGAGACATTAAAATAAGGTCATATTATTTAGAAAAGCAGCTTTAATCAAATATTAAATAAGAAACTCTTATAGGCGCGTCTAAATCGAGAAAGGGTAAAATGTTTAAGATCCGATGGAATTTTGTTATAGATTGCATAGACGTTATAAGAAAAAGATCTCAAGAACATGGAGGTACGATGAGGCGGCTGAGATATAAGACCCCTAAAGCAAAGGCTCAGATTATGGATATCTGTACGGAACCTAATTTTATTGTATAGATAGGGAGGCGACTTATATATCATAATGGAGTGAAACAGACAACCAGTATGTAGTGTTCGACGCTGCTCCATACTTAGCCATCGCGCATCATCCAGCTTATGCGAAATAGATTGATATTTTTTAATTCCATATATGAATCTGAGACATGATTTTTGAACTCTCTGAATTCTATCTCTATCAAACTTCGTGAGACAACCACCGTACACCACATCACAAAAATTAAAATTAGACAGAACCAAGCTGTCGGTTAATAATATTTTTAATTTAATGGAAAGAATATGTCTGTAGGGATAGAGCATTTTAAGTCTACAGTACGCCTTTCTTAAAATCTTTGTTACGTGACTTGAAAACCTCAAATCGGAATCAATTTCCAATCCTAAACTTCGGGCAGTATGTGTAGATGATAACATTTGGTCGTTTATGAAGATATCAAGTTGTTGTTCTACATGATTTCTGTTTTTCCCAAATATCATTATATTAGACTTTGCTGGATTAATCGAAAGCTGATGAATTTTTGAGTTTTTAGATAATTTCTCCAAATCTGAATTGATCAAATCAGCAGCAATCAGAACATTTTCAGGCCTAAAAGAAAATCGTAACTGTGTATCATCTGCATAAAAATATGACTCGCAATGATTTAAACAATTAGCAATACTGCTGGTATAGATACAGAACAATATGGGCCCTAGAACAGAGCCCTGAGGCACTCCCGAAAGAACCTCTTTGCTCCAAACCAGTTTGGTTTCCGAACAGGAAAGTCGACTTCGAGGGCTGTTCTAAGTTTGGTACAGCAGGTTCAGCGATCATATGATGACAATAAGTTTGTACGGGTATGCTTTTACGACCTGACTAAGGCCTTTGATTGTATTGACCATCAACTCTTGATTGAAAAACTGACCAGGTATAGCTTTAGCAGAGACAGTTCTTACTTGATTGGATCCTATCTTGGGGGTAGAAAGCAATATGTCTCGGCCAATGGTAGTAAGTCTGAATTGGTAGGTTTAAAATATGGAGTTCCCCAGGGCTCTATCCTGGGCCCAACACTGTTTTTAATTTACATAAATGATATCACATTTATAGATAACCTCAATCTCGTCTTGTATGCAGATGACACAACTTCCATAAACATATCGGATGCTCCCAATACTGTCAACCAAAACGTTGATGATTCTGGCTTTCGTATTGAGCAGTGGTTTCTTTCAAATCGCCTCTGCATGAATGCTGGTAAAACACAAATTCTAGATTTTTCCTTGAAACCTGCAATCACTAACTTCAGCCCTGTTAGCTTTCTTGGATTGTATCTGGACAGCAGATTGTCGTGGGAAGAGCAAGTTAATCAACTTATTAAGAGGCTGAATAGAAACATGTACCTGATTCGTAATCTCCTAAACAATGTCTCAACCAAAGTACTTATGGACACCTACTATGGACATTTTCATTCTCACATAATGTATGGCATACTGCTGTGGGGCCATTGCCCACATGCCACAAGAGCGTTTGGTGTGCAAAGAAGATGTATCAGATTGATGGCGGGTATTGCATTTCGTGAACCTTGTAGAGACAAGTTTATCTCTTTTGGTATTCTTACTCTACCTAGTGTGTTCATACTCGAATGCCTTCTCTACCTAAAAAGCAACATTGATGACTTCAAAACAAACTCACATTTTCATCATTATAACACTAGAGGAGGTGAACACCTGTGCATTCAATACCACAGGGTCAATAAAGCTAGAAGTGGTCATAATTATCATGCCATTAAATTCTATAATGTGCTCCCCGAAGTTGTCAAAGAGCTACCCACAAAATTATTTAAATCTAAACTGAAAAGTTACTTAAAGTCTAAAGCTTTCTTTAGCATGGACGAATTCCTTGTTGCAGACTTCAGTGATTTGTCGTTGTCAGTCATGGCAGGCTAAAATGTGATGTGTGAGGCATCTGTATGTTGGTCTCCTTTTAATGTGTAATCTCCACTAGTTTATATCCTATTCATTTTTTTTTGTTGGATCATATTTATATAATTAACTAGGTTTTAGTGTGTATGTGTCATTTACTGCTTTTATCTTATTTTATTCTCATTATTTTATGAATCTGACTTGTGAAAATACTACTATGTATGTATGGCATCAATAAATTATAATAATAATAATAATAATAACAGGACTCACATTTGAATCGCCCAAATCCGTGTGTACATATTGATATCTATTGGCTAGAAAATCCTTGAGTAGATCAATTTTTCTCCAATATATTTAAAAATAGAGAACATAATTTCATGATTAATCGTATCGAAGGCTTTCGAGTAATCAAGCAAAACCAACACAGAGGTCTTTCCCGAGTCAATATCTCTTAAAATATCATCGACAAGATCAAGCATTGCTGTTGCACAGCTATATCCCGACCTGAAGCCCGATTGCCTACCAGGCAGTATTTGATTTTTTTCTAGATAATCTTTAATTTGTTGTGCCATAATTTTTTCCAAAATTTTAGAAAGTGGAGATAATATTGAAATTGGTCTCAAGTCGGTGAAGCCTGGGATTTGGGATTTTTTAGGAATAGGTATAACTTTCGAAAGTTTCCACAGAGTGGGAAATTTGGACTCTAAAAGACATGAATTCACGACATTTAGCAAAAAGGGCAGAATGTAAGGACAACACAACACAATCATTGAGATATTTATATTATCGGGACCTATTGCATTAGATTTAATTTCACAAATATATTTAAGCACAGTACTTACATCCACTAATGTAAATCAAAACCTTTCTTTAAAATCGGTAAAACAATTTGTTTTATAATATCCCAGAATAAGCGGATTCGCTTGTTGTGCGTTCGACACTTGTAAAAAATAGTCATTAAGTTTTTGTGGGTCACAATATTCGGGCGGTATAGTTGCGTTACCTTTTTTGTTGCCGTTATTTATACCGAGTACCTTTAGGCGTTGCCAAAGAATTTTAGAATTGTTTTTATTGTTAAGAATGCAGAAATTAATATATGCCAATTTTTCCCTTTCAATAGCGTAATTTACTTCGTTCCTAATTTGTTTATAATAGTTCCAGTTAGATGTTGTCTTCCGTCGCTTATATCGCTGCCATGCCTTATCTTTTAAATCAATCATGTTTTTGATGTTTTCGGTAAACCAGGGCGGATTGACTTTTTTAACACTAAAAGATTTGAGGGGGGCAATAGTATCAAATAAAACATTAATAAGTGCATTTAATGTAGAAGCTTTTAAATTAACATCATCAATAAAAAATACATTTTCAAAAGGAGTAAGCTTTAACAGATCGCTTAATAATCCTTGGTCTATATTTTTTAAATTGCGGCAAGTTATCATTTGCCTTTTTCTAGATACTTGTTTAAATTCAAGCTCACAAAAGACAGACAAGTGATCAGTCGAATCAATGGCATCTCTTACCCCACAGACACAAGAGTTATTGTCACCAGAAATAATTATTAGGTCTAGAAGGGTCATAGTGTTCTTTGTTATACGGGTTGGCTCATCACTTATTTGTTTCAGTCCCAGACCATCTAGTGCATGAAGGAAATTATGCGTTTTATTGTCACGCACCAATAGATTTATGTTTAAGTCACCTCCACAGACAATTTCGCTACAGGAGGGTAAATAGGCTGCAATACTATCTTCAAAAGAGTTCAAAAATTCTTGATAGGCAACGTGCAAAGCACCCCGGGCATAATGGTGGCGATAATTTTGTTTGTGGTAAAAATTGATATCAAAATATGGATGATTCAAAGTAATATTGGTCGATCCAAAATTTTTAATGCAATAGGAATGGAGAGTTATAAAATTTCTGTTACAATGCCACAAACCATATCCTGTTATCTTGATTTGTTTGGGAGATACAGGGGGTTTCACTTTGTCCAGTTTCTCAAAAGTGCCATAACTTTTTCATTTGTGATTATTTCAACTTTTATAAGAACATTTTTTTGCATTTTGTTTGCGTAAAATTTATTGGTGTAGACAGAGCTATATTCTTTGGTTAATTGTTTTAAAGAAATAATCCTAAATGTCTCCATTTTGAACCACAGATTTTTTCTTTAAAACCGATAACCAAGGAAAATATTATCTCTATTAGAGTAAACGCAAACAGAGAAATACACCGACGTCATCATGCGCAGAAACCATTTGCGGTGGGCGAGTCTATTATTTTAATATTATGGGGAAGGGCGGACGAAGATCTTAAGGCATTAGCGTACCGAGCGGGAAGCGCTTGGCGTCTATTTTAATAATTGCCTGCGAGTTGTGCTGTTCTGTGTCGGTTTCTTCCGTTGTTTTATCATCTTGGTCTGTTGATTTGTGCAAAATCAGTTCTTTTAAGAACTACGCTAGAGTATCTTGGAGCTTATACGGTAAGAGAAAAATAAAATTCTGTTTATTGAATAGAAGTTGCTTACCCACTTTGTTTATTTTAGTGCTTAAGTTTGGAAGTGTTATATCACTATGGCATCTTCTTCCAAGAAGAGTACCATACCACTACCAATAAGTTAAAAAATATTTGTTTAAATTTATTTTATATTATTTTGTAAACTAAAAATATTAAAATACCTATATATAATAGCGCATTATATTTTTTTGAGCCCCTAGGACCTCTTACTGGAAAGTGTCTTAAGATATTAATAAAAAATAAAATCATCAATTATAATGTACCTGAATTATAACTTGCTTATGCAGCATATTAGTTTTTGAGTGGATTGTAATTACGGAAAGTAATAAATAAATTCTAAATAGTAAAAAACTAAAAATAATTGACGAATAATTGTATTATTATTTGAAGCGATTGCTCCGCGAAAACAGATTTCGGTGTATTTCTCTGTTTGCGTTTACTCTATCTATACACAAACAAGATGCACAAAAAATGTTGTTACCGAAATGGAAAATAGTTACAAACAAAGAAGTTATGACACGTTTAAGAAACTCGATAAAATGAAAAATGCCTTGTATCTCTAAAACGAATCGAGATATCGGAATTCAACTGCTTTCAACTGCCCTCAAAACGTGCACAGTAGGTACACCTTAGCTACTTTTTGTCTATCTCTTCGCGGAATAGGAGAAACCCCCCCCCCCCCCCAGAAAACATCCAGTTTGGGACACCCTGTGCATGCAACATGAAAACTGAATTATTTGAGTTTGAAATATTTTTACTAAATTTAATAGAAAACTTCTTTGGGGTTTTGCCATAGAATGCAAAATGATGTTTTTTCTTGCAAATTCCAGATTTATTAATTTTTGGGTGGCCGATGCATTATTTTTTTTACTTTTATCATCCATTAGCCACAATCACATAAGATGGTGGTACCAATTATCAACAGTGTCCTATTTATCGACGCTGTTGGCTGTTTTTTGAAGGAAATAAGATATTCATGACTCTTAGTCCTTATTTCACTTATGTTTATGGTTTTTTCATTCTTTACCATTCAAATAAAACAATGTGCATGCGCATAGTGATATCGTTATTCCTAACAAAATTCCTCGAAAATAACCAGTGGGCTTGAAGTAAATTCAAGTATGGGCCATTACTCGCCATCTTAAGAGTAAGCTGATTTTTGCACCCTTGGTAGACTGGAGTACAGTTATAGTGTGGGTTTATGTTAAAAATTAACCAATATTATGTAAAATTAGATATTTTCTTCATAAAATGAAAGCTGCAGTATGTTTTTATAATAATAATAATGTTAATTCATTCTAAAAATTTGCAGCGGCATTGTGAAGTTGACACTTAGCCTTATGGTGTTGATAATTGGTACCACCACCTTAATATGATTATGAAAATTTGGGTTTGATTTAACCAGCCATTTGGTAGGTTTTTTTTAACTTAACTCTGGTGCACATTGTTTGCTTTTTCTGTTTTTGTGAAATTAGTAATAAAAAGAACTTTAACCAAGACAACTTTATTAGCAAAAACAGAGAAAAAGCGCTTCAACGTTTAGTAGGCTTTGAAAACAATTGTGGGTTACTAATTTCACAAAAATTGTTAATTTGGGACAATACCTACTGTAAATAAAGAATTCCAAATGAATAAATCCCATTTCTCAGCCTACTACGAAATTTTAATTTTTTCGAATTCACGCGCACCGCGACACAAAATTGCGTTTTTCATGAAAACGGTTAAGGTTTTCGTATTTTTACAAGAGACATTTTTTGTTAAAAATCGAATGTAATTTAATATTTCGCTGTCTAAAATGCAGATTTTACAACGACAAAAAAGTTTAAAACACTTTTGTTCGAAAGTAACGACGTAGCCAACGCCCTCTAGCGGCTAGAAGAAAGTTGATAGAAAATTCATAATCGCCGTCCCAGAAAACATAAAAGTACCAATTTTCAACTCGATAGCATAAATGGAACCGAAAATACTAATTTTTTTCTGTTTTTAAAAGAAAACTTTGATGCCCTGTATGTCGAAAACGAAGCGTTTTTGGACAAAATGTTATATGAAGAACCCCATTTATTTTTAAAAATACTACTCAAATTTTGAGTATGGCGGTTTAACTTCGACTCACCCTGTAATATTATATTCATAAAATGTTCACATAATATTCTAGGAATATTCATTACGGTCATATTATATGTATATACATTTAGGTACGCCCTGCACACATCCATAAATATGTAATAAATATACATACAATATTCCTGTCATATTCATATGACATCTATGGTAGATAGGGGATATTTGTTATGGTCATATTTTATGTATATATATTCAAGCATATCCTGGAAACATACATGACTGTAAAATAAAAAAATATACATAGAATATTCCTGGCATATCCATTTGCATTTCTAGGGCAGATATAGCGTATATTCATCATGGTCATATTTTATGGATACAGCACATCTGCTGTACAGGGTACATCTGCACATACAGGGAGTTTCAGAATTCGTTTGAATGTCATATATTTTAACAGTCATGAACTAAGTTCTTTCGAAGTAAACATCTTAAGCCGTGTCCATCGCTCCGTAACATAACACCGCCACGTATCTTCAAGGCGTATCAGACACGTTACGTGACGGGGTTACGGCATATTCACTGTTTCCACCGTGCGTAACATCGTGCCGTTCCAATTTTGTTGTAGTGTTATAAAACAGTTTAGTATCAAAAAAAGTGTTCAGTGTTCGATAAGAAGTCGCTGCAATTAATTTCCTTAGCAACTTCAATTCAATCATTGTTTGTTTTTAATTTGCTGTAATATGCAGGATTCCATGTACATTCCGAAGAATCTCCCGTGGTCTGCATATTTTTTCGAGTCTATTCCATTGTTTAAATACAACAAAATAACAACATCGTCGACTTCAAAGCCGCTCTCGAAATAAAAATAATAACTAATATAATGATAGAGCGGTGAAGACACGGAGCCGCCACGGCGCTTCGCTTCATCCTGTCCAAATAGAAAAGACAAGTGTAACATAGTGGCGTATCATTGTCATTGATCCAACGTGAGAAAACCGACAAGCTACGAGACGCCGTGATGTTACGGTGTGCCGTCCAAACTATACGGGGCCGTGTTACGTTATGAAGCGATGCTACATGTTTACTAAAAACAAATTAAGATTAAATTAATTTTTTTGTTTCCAACATTATTCTACTTACTTTTTTTAAATTATTTTATTTCAATAATATGTACAGTCTGTACATACATATTTGAAACCATATACATAAGTTAAACGGATAGTTTTAAAATCAATTTACTTTTTGGTTTTAAGAGCTGTGATATCAATATATAATGAAACATTTGTTTTTCTTGAAAATAACATTTATTGCTCTTTTACAAAAGTAAAGAAATATATTTTATTTTTTCGCTATTTTTCAATTTGCACCAGTCCTGAAAAGAAGTAATTGTAAGTTAGTGGGTAAGTAATTATAGAAACCGAACGGAATAAATATAAAAAACCAAAGATATAATTTAAATTGCACAATCTGAAGCCGGTAACTTTATTCTCTCTTATAATGACATCATAATCTCTGGAAGATATTATAAGAAAAATTAAGTTTTTTTAGGTTGGCACTACTTAAGTCGGAGTGACTTCTGCCACAAGCTTCATATAACAAATACATTTGTTAGCCTATAAAGTGTATTCTAATAGAACATAATTAGCATTCTAGTTATATAGCAATGAGCAAATATGGTAGCATCACAGAAATACATTGTGTCCGCGTTTGCTTGTGAACACTCTAGAAGTCTTATCTTAACGATTTTTTGGGTGCTCCGGAAGCATCGGAACCTCACTTGAAGACTCGGGAAAAGGTCTAACGACGCTGGCCCCAGAGCCCCAAGCCGAAATAACTTCGCTGCGGCTTGACAAAAAAGGTCAATTTCTGAAAATCTCGCGACATTTTCCGAATTATTTTTAGAAAGAGAAGGACACAAAAACGATATGATTTCTCATGGGATATGAAACATACCTAGTGCCCCAGTTAAAGAGATTTTAGTGTAGTTTTCAACTATTGCTTATAACTCAAAATTTTGAAAATTACCGAAACTCTAACTTGACTACTAAATTCCTAACAAAAAAGTAGTAAAGATTCACGAAAAACGCATCTTTTTATCTTTAACAATAACCGAGAATTCCTACAAGGACACCGAACATAGGACAAGGGTGCTCAGTGCCTTGAAATATATGATAACTTTAGAATTCACAATTAAATGTCCTTTACAGAATTAAAATAAAATGTGTGGCCATTGCCATCATTTTCCGAAACAGAGAGCTGACACGGTGCGAGCATCTCTCACTCGACTCTATATGGGTATGACGTTTAATGCTTAATCAATGAATTCGAAAACAAATCTTAAGAAGTATCTGGAATGTTCATCTAAGCCAAGTAGTGAGACAGTATTATAATAAACTTATACTTACTTATAATAACTTGTGCCAATAGTAAGTCCTTGAATTTTTTCTTCCCTTTAGCTCTGTCCCAACTGAACTTTTGCCCTTAATCGTTATTAAAAATTATATACATTATTCGTTTGGTTATTTCTTGACATGACGATCCTCCAATATAACTCAATTCTTTGGCCTAAAATTAAAATATTATAATACATCATGTTCACAAGTAAACTAATCGCCATACCAAAACTTTGGGATTATTTTCATTGTCTGACAGAAATTTCTCGACTTTTGTTAGAACTTCTTCAGTGCCTAATGGAAATTGTTCCAAAATAGTGACAACTTCTGAGTTGCATCCAGTCTGAGAACTACCCATTTCATTTCTCGAACTAACGATAGTATCGATGGATTTTTCTATGTTAACAAGTGCAGAATGCTGGTCAGATAATTTTGCAAATATAATATTAAGTTTCCTCAATACCATTCTTTGGAAATCATCTTCTGTGTTGGCAGTTGTTGGTTTTGCATTTGAGACTAAATAAGTCTTATCCAAACTTGATCTTGATAAGGTGGAAGTAGATAACATCGAAGTCGATGCTTCTGCAATGTTATAAGAGCATTAGAAACAAAATTTCTGAGAACGTATGTATAGGGTAGAGGGTTATTTTCTGAACATTGCATTGAAAATTTGGGATTTAGAAAAAAATGGAAATGGTGAAAGTTGTAGTAAAATTTTCTTACGATCTCAACACACGATCAAATTATTTTTTATCTCTAGTACTTTAAACACAAATCGGGATTTTCTTTTTTTAAGTCATAAAAAAATGAACAAACAACATTTTTACAAGGCATATTATTGGCCTCAAACAACATTTTTACAAGGCATATTATTTTCCTCAATTCACATATTTTGACCCGAAATACATGCAGTTGCTCTATGGATCATTATTCACTTTATTTGTAATGAAGAGTAAAATTTAAAAATGTAAGAATTATAGTGTTCTCCGTTTAAAACACAAGTTTAGTCTACATCTCAAAAACACAGCTTTCGATTGTTTTTTCTGATTACGTGTGTCGAGATTCTAGAGAATTTCTTACAACTTTCATCTTTTCTAGATCCAAAGTTTATAAATTCGGACAATACTCCCGTAAAAAACATTTTTTATTTTTTTTATAACAAATCTTTTAATCATGCCATAATGTAGAGGTTGCCATGCTCTAAAGTATAGAAACATGCAAACTAATAACAAAAAAAGGCAAACAAAACAAATTAATGGCAGTCACCAGTACCAACCTTGCTCCAAGTTTGAATTATTTGTATTAGCTTCCTTAGTTAGTCTTAATACTGAGCTATAAGCTGAGTTAGTATTCTGAAAGTTTAAATGAGTTTCTGTTAACAAATTATAAAGTAGTTCTCACAGTTTTAGTAATTTTAACTTGATGTTACGGAAAGAAATTCCTCTTGCCGGAAATTTCTTAAAAGTTACTTTCGAATACTTGTCACAAAACTTAAAAAAGTAATGTTTCCTTGGATAGTTGTCGGAATAGGTGTAAATGACAAAAAAAATTGGAGTTGGATCTTGATATTTTGGAAATCACTCCTGACGTCTCATAACGAGACGTAAGCAAAATAAGTCGAATTAATCAATATACAGGGTGGCCATTTGAAATGGAAGCACCTCTTAATTTTTTTATTTTTCATTCAATTTTAGCCGGTTTCTTTCCTGAAGATAGGCCGCAAAAACCTCTATTTTTTTCTTCTTGTCTTATCAATTTTCAAGTCCTACTACGATTTTTTTTCTAGTAAAAAATGACGAAAACCATTTAGCGGTTTTTTATTTGAAATCTGATACCACAGCGTTAATCAGAACACCCCAAAACCCCCATATACCAAATTTAAACAAAAAACATATAGGAAGTTATATTGTACAGGGTTCCAAAGATGAGGAAAATGGGAATTTTAAAGGCATCTGGAGTCAAGTGTGTTGTTGTTGAATGATCAACAGGAGTACTCAAAGTATTGGTGTGCAAAGATTCAATACAAAAATGTACAGGGTATTTTTCTCTGGGCAGCCTCAAAATTGGGATTCTGGCATAGCTCCTTATTCCAAACAACTTTTCCTTATAAAAGTTTTTCATTACCTTTGAAAATATGGTAGTTTGTTCTTGGGCATATTTTCAAATTTACCTCCAAAACACACTGTATATTGATTAATTCGACTTATACTGCTTCTGTCTCATTATGAGACCATGCAGGAGTGATTTCCAAAATATCAAAATTAAATTTTTTGTTATTTACACCTACCGACAAGTATCTAGGGACACACTGTATATATTTATAAAGTGACTTTATATGAGCTGTAATGTGTGCATGTTACATAAATATTTAGGTTACTTTAGAGGCGGAATTTGTGCAGAGTCCTTATTTGACAGGAAAAAAAAGAAAATTACTTAAAAAAACATAAAACCGAGCTGCCACTTTGAGGGAAACGAAACGAATCTAAGCAAAACAAGTTTTTTTATAACTGTCAAAGTTATAAAAACTTTTTGTTTCACTCAGTTATTTTCCAAAAATCTTAGTAACCTATATTTTCCACGGATGAGCTCGAAATTTAAGTAAGTCCCCTTTTAGTTATTGAGAAAATTATAAAGGATGCTTATGTTTATCTGAATACTATGTACATACATGACATACCTTTTTTTCTGCAGGAAATTTCGGATATATGTCTCCATCACTTAAATCATCATCTTCAATTTCCGTGTCACTCGAAATATACCTGGTATTTCTTTTCCTCTTTCGTTTTTCATTTTCGCTGGCCGATGATAAATCGGAAGTATATTCTGCTTTATTTGCCTTCTTAACAGCTATATTATAATCTCCTAAAGATAAAAAGATAAACTGTAACCTAGTTTTTTTACGTTAGAAAAAAGGTGTACGTAAGTAGAAATAGTATATTTCATTACAAGTGAAGAAAGTATTTGTAGTGTTTTGTCTGATCCTACTTATTAAACGTTCATAATTATTCAAATTTGCACTATAATAACCGAGTATCCACCTTTGTTTATTTCTATTGTTACGGAAACGAGGGAACCAAAGTATTTTATACTCACTACTTTCACCCACCCGATTCCTTGAAAACAACAAGAATGGACCAAACAGAAGCTTTCAAATGTGGTTGCTTAGTGAGAAATCATATATTTAAAAAGCAGGATCAAACAAAAGCTTTTCTCCTCAATCATTAGAAATATTTCCTAGATACTTACTGTATTTCCCTAAAATCTTTACTTTAAATTTGTCCCACAATGTGCTCATGTTTCTAGTTAGTAGTGAACCTGAATTAAATAAAAAAAAGTAATGATTAACTTACACTTCGGGTTATTTTTATTACTGTAGTTTGAATTTATTTTTTAGTTGCTTTTATATATCCTCAACTGATACTGTGCTTCTTCTGCGTCGAGGAAGCCTCTTTCATCTCGATGAAACTTCTTCCAAGCTTTCGTCCATATTCGGGAACTCGAGAGCGATGATCACACTGAGACTGAAAACTTAAACTTAAGCAATAGAGTAATCAGTCTCGGTGCGATCATTACTACTTGAGGGAGGTACATGCAAGCAGGACAAAAACGTGGAGAAAGTTTCATCAACATGAAATAAATAAAAAAATTGAATTTTGCAAAATTCTATGGACCGCTGATTTTACTTATTTTCTTAATTTCTACTACAGGGTACCTACCTAGTTATCTCTCTCTCCCTTTAAAGTACTTCATGTATGGATTAAAGGAAACACAACATATGTGTCCTTCGACTCGTTAAATTTTAAAATCACAAGCTTCTTTTCACACTGGGAAAATGGGATACATTGAAGAAGTGTTGACTCTTGCCGAACAATACTAATGCCAATATCCGAAGAAATACAGGGCTTTGTAAACAAATCACCAATTTTAGAGTAGGTATTTCCAATCATAAGAAGTGTATCATTGTTTTTGTTGCAACAAAAATTGTGGATTTCAAAAACATACCCATTCTTTAATAATACAAAGCGGTTTGCAAAGGTTTTGCAGGACAATGTATAACAGTTCTTTTTAATTACTTTCTTGTATTGTGGACCATCACAATTTTCTAATACAGGTCCCTCACAATGCATTCGTTCATATACAATATTTGATTGTTGATTTTGAAATAAATGATTTGGCACAAGGTTATTCTCTTCATTAAATCTCCGAATAACTTGTTGCAATGGCTTGTCTTCTTTCCGAATTTTTTTTAAATTGTTTATTTTTGTTAATTACTGTCTGGAAAAGATACCATTTGTCTTTCAACCAATTCTCCTACAATATCGCATTTTGTACAACAATAATAACCTGTTGACCTTTTACTTGTAAAACAGAAGATTTAGCAGGAGTATCGCAAATCAGCATTGCAACTTTAAAATTGCACCGAATGTTATTTATTACTATTTTATTCTCTGTTAAGGCTTTTGTCTCAATCTTTTAAAAAAATGTCCTGATGAGATGGTTTCTGAGCCCCGTGGTAAATTGCGACTGGAAAAACTTGGCCTTGCAAGGACGGTAATGACTTAATCATACACAGTATTGGCCCAAAATCACTATCGGTACTCCTACTCAAAGGTAAGCCATCAATGTTTACTGCAAGTTCAATTGAACAATCAGGTGTTACCAACACATTATATTTCTTGCATAAGTTATTTATGCTTTTTTTCAATACCCAGGTAACAATAAGATGAATTACTGGAAAGTTGTTCGAATTGGGTAAGATTTACACAAGTTTTTAAAGAAGTGCGAGGGTCCTTGGGTAAATTCAAATCAGGAAAGTAATCATTTAAGAGTTTGGATAATTTTCGAAACGAAGATTGGGCAATACTTTCCTCGATAGCCCATTTGGAAAGATCAACCAAAAACGAATTATTATTTTGATTTTTATCATAATGTTTAGCTTGAGCTGTATTCCAGGTTGCTTGTTCTTCGCCCACATTAGATTCTACTGAAAAATGATTATTAACTTCTTCATTAATCGTATCCACAGTTAAAGAAGAATTTTGAAGAAACTCATAGTTTGAACCATTATCTGTCATCATTTCTGGACCGGTTTCTGTGGTAGACCCTGATAATAAAAAAAATTTAAAGGGTGAAAAAAAAGCTATTCAGAGGGTTTGAGATTAGGTATTTCACATTACTTAATAATAATTTTAAATGTGACTATACAAACTACACATTGTGTTAATTGCAATAATATGCACTATATATTTTTTAAGTTGAAATACCTATATGTTTCAAATCTCAACCATTACATGAGTTGTAGATAAAATATTAGTACTTAAGTATTATTAAGTCACTAGTGCTTCCGCTTCCCAGAAGTTAGTGTATAAATTCTGTAACATTTTAAGTATTTTTTTTTAAATTCATTGAACTATACAAACACGTTTTTTAAAATGATAACTACCACTTTTTATTATGGGATCTTAAAAAATGACATTTTTACACACGATTATGCAATTTATAAAGTAGGTTACAACATACAAGAAGAGTAGTAATACAAAGAGAGTACGGGACCACTTTGACCTCACTTGACCCCTTGATCCTGAGAGTCCCCTACGGCCCGAGGTCACGGGAGCAAAGTGGCTACGTCATGCCCGAGGTCACGTGACGTCACCGGATGACCCCAGTTGATCCCTAGATCCTGATAGGTTAACCTTTGACCTTTGGGCCACGTGTGACCCCCAGTTGACCCCCCCCCACTCCAACGACGGGGCAACCCCCACTCCAACGGCTTGGTGGGGTGAGGTTTATATATTCGTGCGCAAGAGCAGTTTTCCCGTTATATACACTTACAATTTCATACAGTCTGATTTGCCGAGTTCAAAATGCAGTCGTTCCTGAATCACCTGAACAAGAATTTGATCGTCAAGAAATTCGAAAGCGTTCAAAATATGGAGGTGGATGAAAATTTTCAAATCACGAGCGTGGACAAAGTGAACACGCAATACGGAGAGAAGGTCTACGTCGAGTTCGAAGAATTTAAGACGGTGCTGCCGCAACGATACACGGCCGAGTTTACGCCCCAACGGATCGAAGAAATTAACAGGGATATCGGTAACGGAAGGAGGTATTACATGAAGAGTCTTGGGCCCGTCGGCCGATCTACAAATATCGAATTTATTGTAGAACCATGACGAAGCTGGAGTACAGAAGAAAACTGCAACAATATTTGAAGAATTTAGAAGCATTGAAATATGAACTTATGTTATATGAAATTAAAATGAAGATAAAACATATTGACTTACACAATTAATTTTTAATAAACGTTTAAAAATCTTTTGTTGTGTTTTTTTATAAGAATCTTTGTGTTGAAGGGAAAACACCTGAAGCATCATATTATAATAAAACTCTCACTCTAAGCAATAATATCACTCTATTCCACTGTTATGTGTATACAGGGTGATTCTTAACTTATACACATAAATTTGGAAAATTGTAGGTTATGTCAAGTAATGGCTAATAATGAAAAAAAAAGTCTAATAAAATTGTTATCGATAAGGTCTGCGTTTGTGATCTTATGAACCATAATTTTTAATTTATTTGTGCAAATAAACCCCGAATTGTTCAAGTACACAAAATTATAACTCAGCTGTTGCGTCGCATCGAGTTACTCGCTGCGAACGCGTGACCGCATAGTAAATATATAGTAAGAGAAAACACGTGGAATAGTTCACGACAGACGCCTGCTTTGTTTGGTCGAGCACTCAGCGATTTTGCTGAAACCGCATATAGAACAATAGGCTACAAATTTCACCCAATTATCTTCTAAATAAAAAAATCTGAAAAAATTGCAGATAGAATAATAAACGGAAAATTTGGGAAAATCAGCATGTAACGCAAACGATTTAGGCCGTAATCTTCAACTAGACAGTATCAGGAAATGTGATACATTATGGTAAATAAGAAACCACGTGGAACGTATATGATGCGATGTACAACGTAAACAATTAGTACGTCAGGGGCTCGGATTTTCTGCTGATGCAGGTATATCGTGATTTCCAAATATATCTTCTGATCGGCTGATCGGAAAAAATCCTCATATAGCGCAATCGATTTTGGGGCCACCCCTTGGGGGGGGTGGACTTAGTCTACCCCGGGGTGGGTGGGGGGTGGCGGGTGGGCAACTACATGCCAGTCGGACGGAGGCCTTCGGCCTCGTTCCTCCGACTGGCATGTAGTTGCCCGAACAAAATCCACCCTTCCCCCTTGCACGCGTTTCGCGCATGCGCAGTTCCGCACTTTCGATTCGAAAAATTTCGAAAAATTTTGAAAATTTTTTATTCAAAAAATGTAATTTTAAAAAGGTCCTGATCCTATAATCCCGATAACATTTTGGGAAATTTTCATTTTTTGACGGTGAAATGTACAAGACAAGACTCAGACGAATGTTTTATATACAAGTGCAGATAGAATTTTTTCGAGTGACTGATAAAAACAGTTATTATAATAGTTAATCGGAAGGCCCCAGATAACATAGGAAATTTTGTTTGAACAAAATCTGTAAAAAAATCCAAGACGTGAAAATGTAGGTAGAATTTTCGAATAAGTTTTGTATACCGGTAAAAATATATGTAAAGGTAAAAATAACGTCAGTTTCACTTGGAAAAAAATGATGAAAAAATTTCAGTAAAAAAAATACGATGTAGAGGTTGTACCAAAAAAAATTGGAAATAATTATTTATTCCAGTAAAATATACACAAGACCGAAAAAGGTAATTGCGCGGCTGTCCCATTTTATACACCCTAGCTGTTTCAGTTCATCTCGTTTGGAAAAATTTTAGGGGTTATTACTTTTTTAAATACCGGTTTCCTCAACCTTATTTGAAAGTAAATATTTTTTAGTTCCCCACAGAAGGAAATAATGACGATATTTTATACCGGTGGATTCAAAAAATATATAAGGTTAGGAAAAAACCTTGGTAGGCAAACGCGGCTCTGCTGACCAGACAAAAAAAACCTTAGTCGACAAATAATGGCCTATAAGAAGGGTGCGTGATTCCACGTATCAGTTCGAGTGCTCCAAGATGCAAGTAAGTATTTACCAGCTGTCCCATTTTTAAACAGCTAGATATTTGGAAACCTTTCGTAAAAAAATTCCCAACATGAGCAAAAGAAAGAAAAAAATGTAAATATACCAGCTGTCCCATTTATAAACCGCTTGATATCTTGGAAACGAAAACTTATATAAAGGAAGTAAAAGCCATATCTTAATAGGCGGAGGACCGACTGTCATTCAGACAGGTGAAAAATTTTTGTGATTTTTTGTAGAAGTTTTTTTGCCAAAATTTTTTTTTGGCAGAATTTTTTTTTGCCGAAATTTTTTTTTGCCAAAATTTTTTTTTATCAAAATTTTTTTTTACCAAAATTTTTTTTTGCAAAATTTTTTTTTGCCAAATTTTTTTTTGCAAAATTTTTTTTCCCCAAATTTTTTTTTCGTCAAAATTTTTTTTCCCCAATTTTTTTTTTCGTCAAGATTTTTTTTCCCCAATTTTTTTTTCGTCAAAATTTTTTTTTGTCAATTTTTTTTTTTACAATTTTTTTTGCCAAAATTTTTTTTGCCAAATTTTTTTTGCCAAATTTTTTTTGTCAAAATTTTTTTTGTAAAATTTTTTTTGAAATTTTTTTTTGCCAAATTTTTTTTGCCAAATTCAAAAAGTATAGACTAAATTTTCGTATAGCCCGCGTGATCGCTCGAGGTGGCGGTATCCTCTGGACTAGAAAATATCATATCATATCATATCGAAAATGATAACAAAATTGGATCAGACAAGATATTTTTTCGAAGTATAGTTTTTAAACACGGGGTGCCACCACCGGTTTTACGATATAGGTTTCAAAATGCGACGCGAATACATAAAAAAATACCCTAGAGTTAAGAAAACAAAATACAACTCACCGAAAGATTCTTGATGATGTATAAAAAGAAATCAGGTTACATCTAATGCCCCAGACAGTAAAATAAACATCCCCGAGCTGTCAGATATAACCAAACATCATTTTTCCAACGGCACAGTCATTTTCACGGGAAAAACAACCAGTAACCGTTCAAATTCCATAGATAGGTACTGCCGTAATCCAAAATTTCACTAAACTACGCGTATCTATTATACTGAAGTAGGTACTGATACACTTCCATCTTTCCAAAGAAAAACAAACGCGAAACTCAGACTTTTCATATATTATTACAACGCCTCGATAGAGTCTTTATCTGTGGCCACGACCGAGAATCTACTGAAACAAGTGACTTTGTGCGACGCATAGGACGTGAAAAGTGTCGAGTTGGTTTTATTGAACAATGAAACTTATACCTACGTATATTTAAAATAAATGAGAAATATGCCAGAGATGTGAAACCTAATTGTGTTGCAAGTTTGAGGGTCCAAAAAAATATTGGCTTTAATTTTTTAAGGTGAGAAACACATCTAACAGCCAGTTTGGAAATATACAAGGCAAAAAAAGTAGTGATGTGGCTGTCCCATTTTATGTTTTATACAGGTTTGGTTATTTTAGAATAGTTGTTCAATAGACCGAGACATCATAAACGCTTCCCGCTAGAACAGAATCTGATGAAAAGAAAAATTCCATCTGGGTCAAGCTACTACATAACCAAAATAAAAAATACTGAACGTTATAAAATTTAAAAAAATCATATTTTCAACGGATTTTTATCCTCTGAAAATTGTTCTTGTGTAAAATTCAGTTTCACTGGGTCAAGCTAGGTGGTAACTATATAACCAAAATAAAAAATACTGAAAGTTATAAAATAAAAAAATCATATTTTCAAGGGATTTTTGTCCTCTGAAAATTGGTTTTGTGTAAATTCAGTTTCAATAAGTTACTAATTGGGATAATAGGAAAAAAATCTTAAGAATCTCTTATAGAATTCTGAGACAACGACCCTGAGAGTAAATATCATACAAAAATCTTTATGCGTTGACTTTCAACTCAATTTAATAATTAGGTTTAATAATGACAATTTTCTCGATTATCTAGAATCAAAAATATTGCGAGTGGCAATTCACAATTTTCTAGATATTATGTGAAGCCTTATTATTGCGTCGTAAGTTAGAGGATCCAAAAATATTGCCTTAAATTGTTTAGTAAATGCGATTAAGATATGTTTAGTTTATCAACAGTTAATTGTAACAGCTTATTACCTTACAAGCGTAAACTCTTTAAAAATTTTTTTAGACAAAAAGTTGTAGTTTAATAATGGTCAGTTGGCTTCCTTTTGAATCATGTTTGCATATTACCTACAAGGAGTTACAACCTCAAAACATAGAAATCGCTCATTTTAAACCGATTTAATAAAAATTTCACCAAAACAATATTTTCACTCATATGATACACTTCTGATTAATAAAAAAGGCACCATAGGTAGTAGTAATAAGATATTCAACGGAATTTTTATCGGCTGTTTGCCCATTTTGCTAGCTTTTGGGGGTATTCCTTGATATTTTACACGGATAAAAATGAATAACATTGAGTTCCCTAACTAAAATACAAAACGCACTGTTGACTTTACTTACGTGAATAGTAAGCCTATAATACGTATCGAAAGCAGAGAAATATTCAGGTTAAGAAAAAAGTGGCCTCATTTACAAGTTTGTAAATCAAAAACTACCTATTGGCTTTTAATTTTGATGAGAAAATTCGTCTAATTCGTAAGTCAAATAAATGAAACATCATGAAAGATATACGAGTAATTGAACAAATGCTATCTTAGTTCTATAGGCAGAAAGGTACTATAGGTAGTAATAGATTTGGGATCAAAAGACAACCTATTAGCTTTTAAATTTGTTAAGAAAATACGTCTAATGAAATTGAAAGTAGTACCTAGGTTTTGGTTAACATTTCGTTAACGCGTTGATGAATAAGAATGCAAGTAGAAAGTAGACAGAATTTCCAAAAAAAAAACGGTGACTGACCAAACAAGTTATTATAAAAAGTTGCTCGGGAGACCGATGTAACCTAGAAAACGCCTTTCCTTCGAATAGAAAGTAAAAAAAGTTGCAAAATGGGACTTAGACGAATATTTGATGCAAGTGGAAAGTAGGCAGAATTTTCGAAAATCGGGGACGGATAAAAAATTATTAAGTTGATCGGGAGGTTGAGATAACCTATGAAACGCCTTTGATTCCAAGAGAATCTGACAAAAAATGCCAAGAAAATTTTAGACGACTATTTGCAAGTGAAAAGTATACAGAATTTTTTCGAAAAAACTGCGACTGACCAAAAAAAATAGATATTAGAAAATTTTGCTCGGGAGATCGAGGTAACATAGAAAACGCCTTTCATCCGAATATAATCTGAAATAAATTCCGAGATGGGACTTAGACGAATGTTTGATGCAAGTGGAAAGTAGACCGAATTCCCGGAAAACGCCTTTCGTTCGAATATACGGGAGGTCGAGGTAACCTAGGAAAAACGCCTTTTATTCGAACAGAATCTGACAAAAAAAAAATCCAAGACGAATGTTTGTTGCAATTGAAAGGACAGAATTTTAGAAAAACGGCAACTGATCAAAAAAAATATATACTCGAAAATTTTGGTCGGGAGCCCGAGGTAACCTAGAAAACGCCTTTCGTTCGAACAGAATCCGACAAAAAAAAATCCAAGACGGGATGGTAGTGGGACGAATGTTTGACGCAAGTTAAACGTAGACAGAATATTAAAAAACGAGAACCGACCAAATAGTTATTAGAAAAAGTGGCTCAGGAGGCCGAGGTAACCTAGGAAATGCCTTTCGTTTGAACAGAATCTGACAAACAAAAAATCCAAGACGAATGTTTGATGCAATTGAAAGGTAGACAGAATTTTAGAAAAAAGGGCAACTGATCAAAAAAATATATATTCGAAAATTTTGGTCGGGAGCCCGAGGTAACCTAGAAAACGCCTTTCGTTCGAACAGAATGCGACAAAAAAAATCGAAGACGGGATGGTAGTTGGACGAATGTTTGACGCAAGTTAAAAGTAGACAGAATATTAAAAACGAGAACAGACCGAATAGTTATTAGAAGAAGTGGCTCGGGAGGTCGAGGTAACCTAGGAAATGCCTTTCGTTCGAACAGAATCCGACAAAAAAAAATTCCAAGACATGACTTGAATGAATATTAATTTGATGCAGATGAAAAAGAGACAGCATTTCCAAAAAAACTTCGACTGACCTAAAAGTTATTAGAAAAAGTTGCTCGGGAGGCCGATATCTAGCAAAACATAACACCATTGCACCAGAGTTATTTCCATCTACGTAACATTATTGGCGTGGTGGTCGACTAATCGCGTTCACTATTAAATTAATTATGACAGGTCAAATACGTATATGTGGGCAAACGAAAAGAGAAAAAATATATTTGCTTCCGGGGTCTTAAATGGGGCCAAACTAAGATAAATTAATATAAAATTGAGAATATTTGACAAACGACGCTCTGCGTTGCGGCGCCCTTCGAATTTTTTTTGTAACGAACGTTCATTTTTTATTTGATATTTGGATAGACCTGCTTTTTATCTATAACAAACAGAGAGATAGTCGACCATATATAGTACTGTTTCGGGACGGTAATCCCTCATCAGTATGGTTCACCCGACTATAAATGTGACATGAGCCTTTGCCGATCAAGACCAGTGGCTTTGTCCCGCACCTTGATCTCCATGATCAATTGATTGCTTCGGTAATTAATTGATTCCTTATTGAATTCATCGTCTAGGCAACGTTTGTCTATATCACTTTATAGTGGGTGAGCCATACTGATGAGGGATTACCGTCCCGAAACAGTACTATATATGGTCGACTATCTCTCTGTTTGTTATAGATAAAAAGCAGGTCTATCCAAATATCAAATAAAAAATGAACGTTCGTTACAAAAAAAATTCGAAGGGCGCCGCAACGCAGAGCGTCGTTTGTCAAATATTCTCAATTTTATATTAATTTATCTTAGTTTGGCCCCATTTAAGACCCCGGAAGCAAATATATTTTTTCTCTTTTCGTTTGCCCACATATACGTATTTGACCTGTCATAATTAATTTAATAGTGAACGCGATTAGTCGACCACCACGCCAATAATGTTACGTAGATGGAAATAACTCTGGTGCAATGGTGTTATGTTTTGCTAGATATCGGCCTCCCGAGCAACTTTTTCTAATAACTTTTAGGTCAGTCGAAGTTTTTTTGGAAATGCTGTCTCTTTTTCATCTGCATCAAATTAATATTCATTCAAGTCATGTCTTGGAATTTTTTTTTGTCGGATTCTGTTCGAACGAAAGGCATTTCCTAGGTTACCTCGACCTCCCGAGCCACTTCTTCTAATAACTATTCGGTCTGTTCTCGTTTTTAATATTCTGTCTACTTTTAACTTGCGTCAAACATTCGTCCAACTACCATCCCGTCTTCGATTTTTTTTGTCGCATTCTGTTCGAACGAAAGGCGTTTTCTAGGTTACCTCGGGCTCCCGACCAAAATTTTCGAATATATATTTTTTTGATCAGTTGCCCTTTTTTCTAAAATTCTGTCTACCTTTCAATTGCATCAAACATTCGTCTTGGATTTTTTGTTTGTCAGATTCTGTTCAAACGAAAGGCATTTCCTAGGTTACCTCGGATTCCTGAGCCACTTTTTCTAATAACTATTTGGTCGGTTCTCGTTTTTTAATATTCTGTCTACGTTTAACTTGCGTCAAACATTCGTCCCACTACCATCCCGTCTTGGATTTTTTTTTGTCGGATTCTGTTCGAACGAAAGGCGTTTTCTAGGTTACCTCGGGCTCCCGACCAAAATTTTCGAATATATATTTTTTTTGATCAGTTGCCGTTTTTCTAAAATTCTGTCCTTTCAATTGCAACAAACATTCGTCTTGGATTTTTTTTTTGTCAGATTCTGTTCGAATAAAAGGCGTTTTTCCTAGGTTACCTCGACCTCCCGTATATTCGAACGAAAGGCGTTTTCCGGGAATTCGGTCTACTTTCCACTTGCATCAAACATTCGTCTAAGTCCCATCTCGGAATTTATTTCAGATTATATTCGGATGAAAGGCGTTTTCTATGTTACCTCGATCTCCCGAGCAAAATTTTCTAATATCTATTTTTTTTGGTCAGTCGCAGTTTTTTCGAAAAAATTCTGTATACTTTTCACTTGCAAATAGTCGTCTAAAATTTTCTTGGCATTTTTTGTCAGATTCTCTTGGAATCAAAGGCGTTTCATAGGTTATCTCAACCTCCCGATCAACTTAATAATTTTTTATCCGTCCCCGATTTTCGAAAATTCTGCCTACTTTCCACTTGCATCAAATATTCGTCTAAGTCCCATTTTGCAACTTTTTTTACTTTCTATTCGAAGGAAAGGCGTTTTCTAGGTTACATCGGTCTCCCGAGCAACTTTTTATAATAACTTGTTTGGTCAGTCACCGTTTTTTTTTTGGAAATTCTGTCTACTTTCTACTTGCATTCTTATTCATCAACGCGTTAACGAAATGTTAACCAAAACCTAGGTACTACTTTCAATTTCATTAGACGTATTTTCTTAACAAATTTAAAAGCTAATAGGTTGTCTTTTGATCCCAAATCTATTACTACCTATAGTACCTTTCTGCCTATAGAACTAAGATAGCATTTGTTCAATTACTCGTATATCTTTCATGATGTTTCATTTATTTGACTTACGAATTAGACGAATTTTCTCATCAAAATTAAAAGCCAATAGGTAGTTTTTGATTTACAAACTTGTAAATGAGGCCACTTTTTTCTTAACCTGAATATTTCTCTGCTTTCGATACGTATTATAGGCTTACTATTCACGTAAGTAAAGTCAACAGTGCGTTTTGTATTTTAGTTAGGGAACTCAATGTTATTCATTTTTATCCGTGTAAAATATCAAGGAATACCCCCAAAAGCTAGCAAAATGGGCAAACAGCCGATAAAAATTCCGTTGAATATCTTATTACTACTACCTATGGTGCCTTTTTTATTAATCAGAAGTGTATCATATGAGTGAAAATATTGTTTTGGTGAAATTTTTATTAAATCGGTTTAAAATGAGCGATTTCTATGTTTTGAGGTTGTAACTCCTTGTAGGTAATATGCAAACATGATTCAAAAGGAAGCCAACTGACCATTATTAAACTACAACTTTTTGTCTAAAAAAAATTTTAAAGAGTTTACGCTTGTAAGGTAATAAGCTGTTACAATTAACTGTTGATAAACTAAACATATCTTAATCGCATTTACTAAACAATTTAAGGCAATATTTTTGGATCCTCTAACTTACGACGCAATAATAAGGCTTCACATAATATCTAGAAAATTGTGAATTGCCACTCGCAATATTTTTGATTCTAGATAATCGAGAAAATTGTCATTATTAAACCTAATTATTAAATTGAGTTGAAAGTCAACGCACAAAGATTTTTGTATGATATTTACTCTCAGGGTCGTTGTCTCAGAATTCTATAAGAGATTCTTAAGATTTTTTTCCTATTATCCCAATTAGTAACTTATTGAAACTGAATTTACACAAAACCAATTTTCAGAGGACAAAAATCCCTTGAAAATATTATTTTTTTTATTTTATAACTTTCAGTATTTTTTATTTTGGTTATATAGTTACCACCTAGCTTGACCCAGTGAAACTGAATTTTACACAAGAACAATTTTCAGAGGATAAAAATCCGTTGAAAATATGATTTTTTTAAATTTTATAACGTTCAGTATTTTTTATTTTGGTTATGTAGTAGCTTGACCCAGATGGAATTTTTCTTTTCATCAGATTCTGTTCTAGCGGGAAGCGTTTATGATGTCTCGGTCTATTGAACAACTATTCTAAAATAACCAAACCTGTATAAAACATAAAATGGGACAGCCACATCACTACTTTTTTTGCCTTGTATATTTCCAAACTGGCTGTTAGATGTGTTTCTCACCTTAAAAAATTAAAGCCAATATTTTTTTGGACCCTCAAACTTGCAACACAATTAGGTTTCACATCTCTGGCATATTTCTCATTTATTTTAAATATACGTAGGTATAAGTTTCATTGTTCAATAAAACCAACTCGACACTTTTCACGTCCTATGCGTCGCACAAAGTCACTTGTTTCAGTAGATTCTCGGTCGTGGCCACAGATAAAGACTCTATCGAGGCGTTGTAATAATATATGAAAAGTCTGAGTTTCGTGTTTGTTTTTCTTTGGAAAGATGGAAGTGTATCAGTACCTACTTCAGTATAATAGATACGCGTAGTTTAGTGAAATTTTGGATTACGGCAGTACCTATCTATGGAATTTGAACGGTTACTGGTTGTTTTTCCCGTGAAAATGACTGTGCCGTTGGAAAAATGATGTTTGGTTATATCTGACAGCTCGGGGATGTTTATTTTACTGTCTGGGGCATTAGATGTAACCTGATTTCTTTTTATACATCATCAAGAATCTTTCGGTG
The DNA here is from genome assembly GCA_963920635.1 of Pseudeuparius sepicola. Lineage (NCBI taxonomy): Eukaryota > Metazoa > Arthropoda > Insecta > Coleoptera > Anthribidae > Pseudeuparius > Pseudeuparius sepicola. The sequence continues at coordinate 31,441,476 of OY987305.1, forward strand.
AGTTGTATTTTGTTTTCTTATCTCTAGGGTATTTTTTTATGTATTCGCGTCGCATTTTGAAACCTATATCGTAAAACCGGTGGTGGCACCCCGTGTTTAAAAACTATACTTCGAAAAAATATCTTGTCTGATCCAATTTTGTTATCATTTTCGATATGATATGATATGATATTTTCTAGTCCAGAGGATACCGCCACCTCGAGCGATCACGCGGGCTATACGAAAATTTAGTCTATACTTTTTGAATTTGGCAAAAAAAATTTGGCAAAAAAAAATTTCAAAAAAAATTTTACAAAAAAAATTTTGACAAAAAAAATTTGGCAAAAAAAATTTGGCAAAAAAAATTTTGGCAAAAAAAATTGTAAAAAAAAAAAATTGACAAAAAAAAATTTTGACGAAAAAAAAATTGGGGAAAAAAAATCTTGACGAAAAAAAAAATTGGGGAAAAAAAATTTTGACGAAAAAAAAATTTGGGGAAAAAAAATTTTGCAAAAAAAAATTTGGCAAAAAAAAATTTTGCAAAAAAAAATTTTGGTAAAAAAAAATTTTGATAAAAAAAAATTTTGGCAAAAAAAAATTTTGGCAAAAAAAAATTCTGCCAAAAAAAAATTTTGGCAAAAAAACTTCTACAAAAAATCACAAAAATTTTTCACCTGTCTGAATGACAGTCGGTCCTCCGCCTATTAAGATATGGCTTTTACTTCCTTTATATAAGTTTTCGTTTCCAAGATATCAAGCGGTTTATAAATGGGACAGCTGGTATATTTACATTTTTTTCTTTCTTTTGCTCAGTTGGGAATTTTTTTACGAAAGGTTTCCAAATATCTAGCTGTTTAAAAATGGGACAGCTGGTAAATACTTACTTGCATCTTGGAGCACTCGAACTGATACGTGGAATCACGCACCCTTCTTATAGGCCATTATTTGTCGACTAAGGTTTTTTTTGTCTGGTCAGCAGAGCCGCGTTTGCCTACCAAGGTTTTTTCCTAACCTTATATATTTTTTGAATCCACCGGTATAAAATATCGTCATTATTTCCTTCTGTGGGGAACTAAAAAATATTTACTTTCAAATAAGGTTGAGGAAACCGGTATTTAAAAAAGTAATAACCCCTAAAATTTTTCCAAACGAGATGAACTGAAACAGCTAGGGTGTATAAAATGGGACAGCCGCGCAATTACCTTTTTCGGTCTTGTGTATATTTTACTGGAATAAATAATTATTTCCAATTTTTTTTGGTACAACCTCTACATCGTATTTTTTTTACTGAAATTTTTTCATCATTTTTTTCCAAGTGAAACTGACGTTATTTTTACCTTTACATATATTTTTACCGGTATACAAAACTTATTCGAAAATTCTACCTACATTTTCACGTCTTGGATTTTTTTACAGATTTTGTTCAAACAAAATTTCCTATGTTATCTGGGGCCTTCCGATTAACTATTATAATAACTGTTTTTATCAGTCACTCGAAAAAATTCTATCTGCACTTGTATATAAAACATTCGTCTGAGTCTTGTCTTGTACATTTCACCGTCAAAAAATGAAAATTTCCCAAAATGCTATCGGGATTATAGGATCAGGACCTTTTTAAAATTACATTTTTTGAATAAAAAATTTTCAAAATTTTTCGAATTTTCATAGGTATCAAAAGTGCGGAACTGCGCATGCGCGAAACGCGTGCAAGGGGGAAGGGTGGATTTTGTTCGGGCAACTACATGCCAGTCGGACGGAGGCCTTCGGCCTCCGTTCCTCCTGGCACGTAGTTGCCCACCCGCCACCCCCCACCCACCCCGGGGTAGACTAAGTCCACCCCCCCCAAGGGGTGGCCCCAAAATCGATTGCGCTATATGAGGATTTTTTCCGATCAGCCGATCAGAAGATATATTTGGAAATCACGATATACCTGCATCAGCAGAAAATCCGAGCCCCTGACGTACTAATTGTTTACGTTGTACATCGCATCATATACGTTCCACGTGGTTTCTTATTTACCATAATGTATCACATTTCCTGATACTGTCTAGTTGAAGATTCCGGCCTAAATCGTTTGCGTTACATGCTGATTTTCCCAAATTTTCCGTTTATTATTCTATCTGCAATTTTTTCAGATTTTTTTATTTAGAAGATAATTGGGTGAAATTTGTAGCCTATTGTTCTATATGCGGTTTCAGCAAAATCGCTGAGTGCTCGACCAAACAAAGCAGGCGTCTGTCGTGAACTATTCCACGTGTTTTCTCTTACTATATATTTACTATGCGGTCACGCGTTCGCAGCGAGTAACTCGATGCGACGCAACAGCTGAGTTATAATTTTGTGTACTTGAACAATTCGGGGTTTATTTGCACAAATAAATTAAAAATTATGGTTCATAAGATCACAAACGCAGACCTTATCGATAACAATTTTATTAGACTTTTTTTTTCATTATTAGCCATTACTTGACATAACCTACAATTTTCCAAATTTATGTGTATAAGTTAAGAATCACCCTGTATACACATAACAGTGGAATAGAGTGATATTATTGCTTAGAGTGAGAGTTTTATTATAATATGATGCTTCAGGTGTTTTCCCTTCAACACAAAGATTCTTATAAAAAAACACAACAAAAGATTTTTAAACGTTTATTAAAAATTAATTGTGTAAGTCAATATGTTTTATCTTCATTTTAATTTCATATAACATAAGTTCATATTTCAATGCTTCTAAATTCTTCAAATATTGTTGCAGTTTTCTTCTGTACTCCAGCTTCGTCATGGTTCTACAATAAATTCGATATTTGTAGATCGGCCGACGGGCCCAAGACTCTTCATGTAATACCTCCTTCCGTTACCGATATCCCTGTTAATTTCTTCGATCCGTTGGGGCGTAAACTCGGCCGTGTATCGTTGCGGCAGCACCGTCTTAAATTCTTCGAACTCGACGTAGACCTTCTCTCCGTATTGCGTGTTCACTTTGTCCACGCTCGTGATTTGAAAATTTTCATCCACCTCCATATTTTGAACGCTTTCGAATTTCTTGACGATCAAATTCTTGTTCAGGTGATTCAGGAACGACTGCATTTTGAACTCGGCAAATCAGACTGTATGAAATTGTAAGTGTATATAACGGGAAAACTGCTCTTGCGCACGAATATATAAACCTCACCCCACCAAGCCGTTGGAGTGGGGGTTGCCCCGTCGTTGGAGTGGGGGGGGGTCAACTGGGGGTCACACGTGGCCCAAAGGTCAAAGGTTAACCTATCAGGATCTAGGGGTCAACTGGGGTCATCCGGTGACGTCACGTGACCTCGGGCATGACGTAGCCACTTTGCTCCCGTGACCTCGGGCCGTAGGGGACTCTCAGGATCAAGGGGTCAAGTGAGGTCAAAGTGGTCCCGTACTCTCTTTGTATTACTACTAAGAAGAGTTTGTTTCTCGGTTTGTTTATAGTCTTGGACATTGTCAAACTGTTAAAGAGTGTTATTTATTTGAACATTTGCTACCTATGATTAAATTTGATTAAATCTCGAATTAAATCAATTTTTTTACAATTTTTATTTAAAGTAAAATTTCTCACAAGGACTCGTACCAGGGACCCTTTTATTTTAAAGGGTCCCTGACTCGTACGTAATGTACCTTACTTTATAAATTCAAACCATAAGTAATATTGTTTTGTTACTATGACTACTATATAAACAATAATTAATGTTGTGAACAAAGTAAAGTACTATTATAGTACATTTAAGTAACCAAAGCATATTTTACAATTATGCGTTTCTGTCTCGACAAAAAATCCTAGATTTTATACTTAATTTCGAAAAAGCTCCAACACCCCGTTCTCCAATCTGTATTATTTGTTCAAATGTTATAAACCTAAGTCTCAAACCACAGTCTTATAAGTTACGCAGTGGCTATTACGTCCGATGTATATAAAAAGTCGATATACGTCTCGAGCCGGATTTATAAACTTTTACGTTTGACGTTGCCGTTTGAAGTTTGACGTTTCCGTTTGACGTTGCCGCAGCTCTGTTTCCAAAGTCGTTTATAAACTTTTGTTGTTCAGTTTAGAATTTTCTGTACGTCTGCGTGGTATCAACGCCAGAAAGATAAACCATAACAACAATAATCATTGTCATCGGAGCGAAGTCGTTCGATTTTAATATTCTGATTTAGCAACTCTGAATCCATTCTGTTTACTACCATGTAGCGTTATTTTGGATAATTAATATTACAAATATTACATAAAATCAATACAGATGATCAGCTGATAAACTGGGAAACCATGTGACCTCCCACGTGACTCTTAAAAAGGCACTTCATTCGATGTCCAACTTTCAAATGTCAAACGGAAACATCAAACTTTGAACGGCAACGTCAAAGTTTATAAATCGAGCTTTATTACCTAAATGCACTTTATGATGTATCTTCAAATAAGTTTACTTCGAACGTGTATTATGGAGTTAAATGTACGTCCAAATGAGTGAAATGAGTCACGTTGACTCGACTCTCCAATGAGAGCACAAGATGTATACCGACTTTTATATACGTCGGATGTACCTACATATAAATAGCCACTTTGTATAATTTATTGTACCTGCTGAGCGAGCTTCTGAGTAATCTTTTTCAACTAATGCATTTGAATGTCCTTCCAAGGAAAGAATATTTAGATCCGTTTCATTTTTTATTTTTCGATTTAAATTTTTGCAGAAGTTTCTGCTTTTATTAAGGGCCTTATTTGGATTCATTCGATTCATCTGATCTTTTTGGGAGCAGGTGACAACTCTACAATTTATAAGCTACGTATAAATCCAAATACCTATACATAATATCCTTGTTTATACTCTCTGCATAAATAAGGATAATATATAAATAAAATAATGGGGATAGGACACCTATACAAAATATAAGTCACAAAAACGTAGCGATTTTTTATTGATTGAGGAATACCTATTTGCTGCTTATTTTATTTTGATTTAATCGAGGCTAAAATTGTTGCACATTGAGTATGGCGGCAGGTGATATTATGATTTCAAGCTAGAGCTTTTGAGATTTTAAATGTAAATGTAACTTCTAAATACTATTGTGTGCAAATGGCGCTTTTAATAGTAAAGTTATCAATATTGAAATTTAAATAAAAAACCTAATAAAATAACCTCAAATGAACGGTATCTCCATTCAATTTATAACTGGGCGAAAGAGACTGCTTTTTATTTCATTACCTTATTAAATGATTTCATTACACACTTATCCAAAAAATGCAAAGAATACACGTGTTGGCTATATTATTGATGGCCATGTGGCCGGGACAAAACAACATAGGTACGGGAATAATACCCACAAAGAAAATCTTCTCAACTTTGCGAAGAAATTATACGGCGCTAGAGAGTCACAGGGCACCTGCAAACAAGAAAACTCCTACCTTTTCATGGACGCAGCACTCGCAGCAGCAGATGAAACAGGACAGGTAGGTACTCACAAAATGACGCCAATAACTGACGCCAACGGCCAAGGCCAGGCCAACGCCCAACCACCAACCACAGTAGTTGAGGAATACCTTATTGTTTATCAGAGAACACTTAGACTTGTTCTCTGTGTTTATCCTGTGGCCCAACAACGAAATGAACGAGGACGCGGACAGGCTTTAACTTTAATCGTTGATTGACCTCCATCGACGCTTTAATGGCGACGGCGACGAAGGCGACCGGGCAACGGGGCGACCGGAAGAAGGAAGAACGTGCGACGTGCATGACCGGTGTCTAGCGCCTGTGCGCGGTTAATTCAAATCCGAAATCTGTGAATACTATAAATACGAGAAAGGCAGATACCATTGAGTAAAGGAATAAATTATTCCTTTACTCAATGCAGATCCTGAATAAATATACATTTATATTTATACCTATAGGTTTCTGAGCTCCTTGTGATAATAATAATATATAATATATAACTAATATATACAGGGTGGCCCACCACGAACTGCATCGATCTATATATGGAAAACTAAAAGTAGGAAAATTCTGAAAATTTGGCACCTCACCAATGCCGATGGGTGCTGCTCAACTAAAATATTTTGGTGAATGTGGCACTTCCGGTTATACCGGAAGTCAATATCAACTTTCTTATTTCAAATGGAACACCCTGTATATTATTGCATTTTTGGATTCTAGGCATCATTTTGGAACAAAAACATGCAACATGTCCTATGTCTAAATCCAACCGTTTTTGAGATATTTGCATTTTTCTGAAAAAAATTACAGTTGCAGACTTAAAGTCAATTAGCAATTTATACGAGGAAACCACGAAATTTCAAAACGAATTTTTGGCATCGTTTAACAGAAGCCCTGACCTAGTGATCACTGCTGAGAAATAAATCCGTTCTTATACAGGGTGTTCACAAAATATGAATAAAAACTACATTCAAAATGTGCTTAAATCTCGAAATTTTCAAATAGAAACCCCCTTTTTTTTAATACGATCTTATTCACCACTAAAAATGATGACAACTTTGTGTAAGGTTTCCTATACCTAAATACAGTAATTTTCGATTAATTTACGAAAAACCCACTTTTCGCCCATAAAATGCGGGGTTTGCTTAACGCTTGGAAAATCATATTAGCCGTGGACGTTGAAAAGACAATCGCGGCTGAGGAAATGTCACTTGGTTTATAAATTATTGTCAGCAATTACAAATCATTATCTTTCAGTTCTTGAACCAGAGAAAAGGAGTATGGGTGAAATTTGTCCTTATGTAGTATTCTCTGTATTGAGGTTCTTGATCCAACTTAAAAAATCATGGCACGTTTTCACACACATCTCCGATTTGATGATTTTTTAAGTTACTTGATAACTTTTTAAATATGGTTATATTTGAATAGGGGCGTTTGGATATCTATGTTGATATTGCGTTGAATTAAAGTTGCTTTCCACGTACATTACAAATAAATTGAATGTGTCTTCGTTTGAAAATGCCATGCTAATTTTATACAAGTACCTATTTCTTGAATCAATTCTTTCAACTTCTATCAAACAATAATGTTTGAAAGATCCAATTGATTGACTGACAGAAGCTGGTTGCTATTGTTTTTCAAGGCATACTAGAAAATTTCAAAAATGTGGGAGATGCAGATTTCTCGCAACAAATTTCATTTCGACAAAAGATTTGCAATGTAATGTGTTAATTTAATCGAAGCTGTAGTTTATTTAACCGAACTTTGAAAGCATTTTTCCAAGACATCTAAATTTTAATTTTTTTTTCTAAAAAAATTGTAAATCAGGCTAACGCAAGGGATATGTAGCGCTTGTGATATATCGATCGAAAGTGCATGAAATAGGTAGTTTTTTGATGCCATGGCCTGCTATAATTGAGTAACTTTTTTTAAGTGCTAAGAGAGCACCCCCTAAACCGCGGCATTTTGCCAAATTATGATAAAGCAGGCTTAAAGTAATCAATTTTGCCTGCAGATTCTATTCAGAAACTTTTTCGATAACTCTTGAAATAAAAAAGTTACATGCCAAAGAAGTTTCGGCAATTTTCGGGTTTTTCAAAAATTTCTCGGAAAGTAGGCCATGGATCTCGAATTTGTTTTTACACAAAGTTGGCCCATCAAAAAGGTAATTTTTTTTTTCAAATAAAGTTCTCCGAAAAATGCATATTTGTCGAGATATTTCCAAGTGGCCCTCCATCAGTAGACACCCTGTATATAGATATACTTGTGATTAACAATAATAATCAAAATATTGCATAAAAGTGTGAATATTTATAAAATATGCTATAGATATCTGAGACTGGATATACTGGGAAGTACATATAAAATATTTAATTATGGATCAACATTTTTACGAACATGAATAATACCATGTATATTTATAAAATCATATACTTAGGTGTCCAATTCCTTGTGATTAACAATAACCAAAATATTGCATAAAAGTGTGAACATTTATAAAAGATGTTATAGATATCTGGGAATGGATATACTTGAAAGTATATACATAAAATATTTAATTATGGATCAACATTTTTACGAACATCAATAGATATACCATGTATATATCATATACTGAGATGTCTATAAAAAGTCCTTGGGATTAACATTAACCAAAATATTGCATACAAGTGTGAATATTTATAAAATATGCAGCATATATTTGTAAATGGATATACTGGCAGGTATATACATAAAATATTTAACAATGTATATACATCTATGGATACATTTTAGATACCCTATGTATATGTATCAAATGATATACTTAGATGTATATCAAATGTATTTATAATAAATGTACATATCCATGGCTTGCTATATGGGAGTGGTGTATTAGTCCATTGTAGGAATTAGTTACGTGCCTACGAACAATGGACTCTTTTGTGTGAAAGTGATGACTAGATGCTGAGTTTGCGGACACATGTATGCTTAGGTTAGTCTATTGTTATTTAGTCTTGTCTGAACTGTAGCAGTAATCGCTGCCCTGTTTCTTCCAAATAAATTGTTTTAAAACTCATTTTCCAAAATAGTTAATTTAACTAATTGCACCAAGAACACTTCTTTTTGAAAGTTGGGAGGGGTAGTTTTTGCCAGCGGATGTTTTTTAACCATGAATTCATGCGTTTGATATTTTTTTTAACGCCCTTGCTAGAAATGGCGAGGATTTGGCCAACAACAGTGGAGAAGTATTTTTTCTCCTTAAAGGGATGCATGGGGATAGTTTTTGCCCTGCCAATTTTTTCAGCCACGGATTCGTATAAAAGTGTTTTAGTGTATGCCCTTTCAAAAATATGAGAATCTCTCTGTGGTTGGGAAGGGGTAGTTTTTGGATGATAAATGCTTTTTCTTAAGGATTAAAATATAATTTGCATTTAGAAATCAAAATCGTAAGAGAGGAAGTATTTAAAGACATAATGGCCTGAAATGACTAGATGCATAAAACATATCTTCGGACCAGTTTAGTTTATAGTCGGAACTCTTGCTTTACAATACACACAATAATATTCAACAGTACAAATGTGTGCATCCCAGATGGGTATGTTATAGTATAGCTTTATACATGTCAGCCTCATCCTTAGTTACAGCATTGTGTATACAGGGTGAGTCATTAATAATGGCAGATAGTGCAACCGCATATATTTTGGGCCAAAATATTACGATTGAGGCTTATAGAAATCTTGTTTGTTTAAGAGATAGTTTGAAATTGAATTATGGCTACATCTCCCGAACTAATCAAGCTGCTGAACTGAAATTTAGCACTGCTATGTTTTTGCGGATCGAGAATAAGCAGAAAATGTCAATTTCTACGTATCTCACAGAGGGCACCACTTGCGCTGTTTTTGGATCACGCCTTTACTCATAACTTTTTTGAGGTTATATTTTTGGTATTACAGGTCCATCACTTTAGTGCATCTTTTCATTCTGCAACAAAGAGGTACTCTTGTTTCATAACGATCAAATCAATCATTTGCGTTGAAATTGCCAAAACGTGCCCCAAAACACCTGTTGACGTCAATATTCGAAAAATAAAATGTTCACCTACTGCTTTCAAATATTGCACAACGACTGTACCATATAAAGTGAGAAAAAACCCATATGGACAATGCCCAAAAAAATGTTCACTTTCAAAATGGAACGGATTGAAACTCGACAAAATTTGGACACCCTATTTCAAGAAAATGAATGTGTTCTGACCGATGTTCATTTGGCATTTTTTTCTCCAATTTCAATGTAGAGTTGATCTGTAACATTTGAAAGCAGTAGGTGAAAATTTTAATTTTTCAAATATTAAAGTCAACAGGTGTTTTGGGCATGGTTTGGCAATTTCAACGTAAACAGTTGATTTGATCGTTATGAAACAAGAGTACCTCTTTGGTGCACAATGAAAAGATGCACTCAAGTGATGGACCTGCAACCAAAAACATAACCTCAAAAAAGTTACGACTAAAAGCATGATCCAAAAACAGCGCAAGTGGCGCCCTCTGTGAGATACGTAGAAATTGACATTTTCAGCTTATTCTCCATCCCCAAAAATATAGCAGTGTTAAATTTCAGTTCAGCAGCTTGATTATTTCGGGAGATGTAGCCATAATTCAATTTTAAAAAACAAACTTCAACGCCCTGTATCTCGTAAACAAACAAGATTTCTATAAGGCATATTAGCCTCAATCATAATATTTTGGCCCAAAATATATGCTGTTGCACTATGTGCCATTACTAATGACTCACCCTGTATAATGTATGCCAAAACGATACCACTCACGTCGTGATGTGGACATAAATTATAGTTTCTTAATATTAGAGAGATAGCTAGCTAAAATCTAAAAGAATTTTATAAATTATGACACTAAAATCTAACGTCTTCAATATGTGAAGGTATTCCTTGTTGGCAAATATTTTTGATTAGGTATCCTTTTGTTTACAGCTGGACAATGATAATAGGGCAAAGCTGACAGATTTTGGTTTTTGCATACCCGAAGCAATGATGTCTGGCAGCATAGTAGGTACTCCAGTTCACATGGCTCCAGAACTACTGAGTGGCCGCTATGACTCAAGTGTGGATGTCTATGCTTTTGGTATTCTGTTCTGGTATATTTGTGCTGGCCAGGTCAAACTCCCAACACATTTTGACCAATTTCAAAATAAGGAGCAACTCTGGAACAACGTCAGAAAGGGCATAAGACCAGAGTGTCTTCCACAATTTGACGAGGCATGTTGGAATCTCATGGAACAGTGTTGGGCTGCAGAACCATCAGAGAGGCCACTTTTGGGATATGTCCAGCCACAGCTGGAAGAGATTTACAGAAAAGCAAAAATGGAATCTCATCAAGGCAAGTTATCACTATCAAGTAGTCTTAGCCTGCCATATCGATTTAGATATGGTGATGATTGCTACAGTTACATGTACTTACATTTGAAAGAATTTTAGTATAGTATTATTTACTATATAGGTATGACTGTAAAATATACACTATTAGATGACTTGAACACTATGATAACATAATTACAATTTATTTAAAATTCGCAAAGATATTTCCAAGTAGATTTTGCACATACAATGTAATCGTTCAAATCGTTAAATTAGCTTTTCCAGGTGTATAAGGTATTCCAGAAAAACGTAGTAATAATTCTACAGGTAGAATGTCAGAAAATAATTCTATTTTTCCTAGAGACCATACATCTATCATATTTTTTGTCACAACAGTTCGTTTTTTTGTTTGTTAGTTTTTTGCTGTTACTTTTACTGATGTTATTGTTATCCATATTGATTTTTTTCAATAAATTCCATGATATTATTTTTATAATTCGCCGTGACGGTTCACTTTTTTGGTTCCGACAAGAGTACCCTTTTCATGTTAAAATAAAAACTACAACTACTACATCAAAATACAATACTAGAAAACTCAAGTTGCTAACCCTAAAACAGTTGTGAACTAAAATATTGCCAAAATATCTTACTAACTACTTAAAACTAATGAAACCAGGATATTTTCCGCCCTCAGCAACACAGGTGTACCAAATTTCAATTCGATATGTTGCTTACTGTGAGAGATACAAAAAAATAAAGGAATTAATTTTATCGCTGTGTCTTGAAAACCAAAGATGAGTATGCCTATTGTCTGTAAGAAAAAAATCAGGTTAATTTTTGATGTTCTACCTGCCGTTTTTCTAAAACACCCTGTATATTTGGAAAGTTTTCTGAGAGGTTTTAAAAATATATTATTAATTTTAAATAAGGGCAATAAAGGTAATTTTATTCCACATGTATTACAGATTTTCCCCCTTCCCATAAAACAATTTCCTACATTCTCCTTACAGTGAAAACATAGTTTTAAATATATCTGGGTCATGCTCGGAAGTTATACAGTATTTTGTAAAGGCAAAAGTTGCTTGGCCATAAAATAATAAAAATAAGAATAATGTGTTACTTGTTTTTTTTTTTTCGAATTAATATCGGGATTATAGTATTCAAAAAATGCATTTGCATAAAACCCCTCCCCTTTGGTACATTCGCTGATTTACTGTTTGAACATTTTACGTGTGATTTAACTACGTTGTGTTTAGAGTGTGTAACGGAATTTTTATTTTAAAAATTCCATTACCACGTTTTAAATAATACATCGTTATTTGTAAGATGAATCACAATTTTCGATTTAAATTCAATTCTTTTGGTATGTGTGCTTCCACCCAGCGGTGAATAGATACACTAGGGTTGTTGTGGCTAAGTTTACAGTGATTCTTTCTGCATTACGTCGAAGGTATGTTCCAACAGTTAGCACTAAGGTTATTAGCAAGAAATCCGCTACGCATTTGTTGATGTCACTTGTTCAGTTCAGAGCAAATATTTTCTGTGAGTCTGGTTCCATGCCCTGGGCGGGAAGCCATCGTGAATTCTGACAGAAGAAATCTTTTGGTTGCTCTATGATCAGATGGCCAGATGATCTCGGTAAATGCAGCGTTGTGATTGGTTTTGTTACGTTTTATTTTTTATAAGGCAGAAGCTTACAAAACTGCCTGCGAGAGCCTACTCGTCCTCTTTCCGATTGAATCCTTAGCGTGAAGTGTCCGGCAGGTATCTGGTGGTAGCAGGAAGGCTGTGTCTCGATTTAATTATCTCCTTTTATCGGCTTCCTGTTATCTCCATTTGGGAATATTGATTGCTTATATTGTGTTTAATTGTTTGCTGCAGCGGAATACAACCGTATTTTTCTGTTTTTCATGTGAAATCTCAACCTGGCGCACCTGGAGTTTTTTGGAAATTTGGGACCAGGTGGCCATCTTGGCATTCAAGGGCGACGCGTGGGTTTTTTGGAAAACCTGTTGATCTTTGAGCATTTGGAGCAGGGCACGGGAAGGGGGACATAAGTACCAGGTGAGTTTCATTTAAAATTATTTTTATAATTTTGGTAATTTTCCTTCTTTGTTGAAACTCACCTGCGGCTTGCCCCAGGTACATTTATTCTTTTTGGAGATTTCTCCCAGCTTAATTGCAAATATAAAAGTAAGAATTACCGTGGCTGCCTTTCAGTCCTGTTTTGCTCAAAGTAAGATTTATTTGTATCGGTAAAGTTGCACGTCGCACTCAATATATACCAATAGCCTGCCGGAGATTTTTTCTTTTCTAGTAATATCATTGTTGTTTTAATAATTGTTTATCTCAATTTAGTACCGTCATTTTCTTATTTTGTATCAGAAAGAGCAGCGTTTGTAGCTGTTCAATAGCTAAACGTTTTGCTTTTTTGTAAATTTAATATCTAAATTTTCGTGACCTCTTATTGTCTGTTTTTGTTTGGGTTCTAAGCTCGGGATATCTTTTTTTAAATTCAGTAATTTTCTTGTCGTCGATTTTAACTCGCAATCCAGTCAATTAAGTGTTATTATACAGGGCATATTCTGGAATATACATTTGGGGTTTATTAACTAGTATATTGTACTGTATCTCAACAATCAAAGTCCAAACTCGTTGCCTTGGTTACCACCTTTATTGTTTAGCCTTCAAAAATCACAAATAAACTTGGCAGATTACTGTCACTGTCCAAGAATATTCTTTCAGCTCCAAAATTCGCACCAAATCGCTTTGTAACCTTTTCCTTTTTCAGGCCCAATTCCCAGGGCTTATATACTAAAAAGGAAGACTGAAGAATACTCTAGAATATTCCTGGCCAATGATAGTTCACAAATCATAAGTTCTAGCAAACTTTCTAGAATGTTATGGAAGCTTTACAGGGAAAACCATGAAAACTAAAGTAAAATGGGGCCCTGGGGCCTCAGGCCAACAAAGATGTGACGGAAAATGCCTCTAAATTAATTACAACAATTATAATACTGTAAGTAGAATACCCAAACTTAAAATTTATCTGCTAAATCTTTGAGTAGGTTCGAAAACCGCGCAGACATATTCATTGAAAGGATATAACAACTTTAGAGGCATTTTTCGTTACACTGCCCCCTCTAACATTTCATTGTCCCGATCAAGTTATATGACCTTCTGATGGTACGGAGACAACCTGACGATATTTACTATCTTCATATTTGCTGTTGGGCTACGTCTTATACGATAAACGACATCATTAATCTTTTTCATGACGATGTATGGTCCTTCCCAACTTCTATCGAGTTTCCGAGCCCGACCTTTCGTTCACTTGGGATTGTATAACCACACTTTGTCACCCACATTAATTTCAACACTGGTTGCTTTCAGATCGTAGCGGATCTTCATCCTGTCACTTTCTTGATGCAACTTCTGGCTAACGTCTTCATGAACCAACTGGAGACGCTCTCTCAGGTGACTCAAGTAGTCATCAGTAGATTCTAGATTTTCTGGTGGGCCGGTTTTGATGTCGATAGGGAGCCTTAGATCGTCTCCGAAAATAATCTTGGCTGGAGACTTTCCCGTCGCTTCATGCACAGCGGAACGGTAGGACAATAGAAAAGGTGGTGTGCATGTGTCCCAATTACTTTGTTTCTGATTCACTACCATCTTCAGGTATGTTTCTAAAGTCTTATTGAACCGTTCCACCATACCATCAGACTGGGGGTGCAGGGGTGTTGTTCTTGTCTTGGAAATCCCTAGCAGGCAGCAGACATTTTGGAATACCTCCGACTCAAAATTGCGGCCCTGATCAGAGTGTAGTTCTCTTGGGACACCAAAACGACATATCCAATTTTGGAACAGGACTTCTGCGATTGTGGTGGCCTCTTGGTTGGGGATTGGATAAACTTCTGGCCATTTGCTGAAGTAGTCCATGACGACTAACACATAACGGTTGCCACCTTCGCTGGTTGGGAACGGTCCCGCTACGTCAATGGCAATCCTTTCAAAAGGAGCTCCGACCAGGTATTGTATCATTTTACCCCTGTTCCTAGTTTTTGGTCCTTTCGCCGAAGCACATTCTTCACACCGGCGGCACCACTCTTCGACAACTTCCCGAGAGTTTACCCAGTAAAACCTCTCTCTAACTTTATTCAAGGTCTTACTAATGCCAAAGTGTCCACCTCCAACGCCTTCGTTCACGGCTTTCAGGACGTCCAACACTCTCTTCTTGGGAAGTACTGTCAGAAATAGCTTTTCTTTTCCATCTGGACTTTCCCAAACTCTCTTTAGTACACCGTCTTTAATTTCTAATGAGTCCCATTGTGCCCAGTATGCCTTCATCGCTGGTGATTTGTCCGATACATCTTTCCATTCAGGTTTGGGTATATGTCTTAATCTTAGGTCAAATATTATACTGAATATGGGATCTTCGCTTTGCTCTCTGGCGATGACTTCCGAATCCCAATTTTCAGGTCCACAGACAGAAGTTCGTTTATATAAAATTATGTCCGGGTTTTCTGTTAATTCCTGTCGACTACAGTGATGACAGTCTTCATTACAGGGTCTTCTTGACAATGCATCAGCATTCTTATGGTTGTCCCCTTTGCAGTGTTCCACTTTGAAGTCCTATTCCTGCAGCCTTTGAAGCCATCTTGCCACTTGTCCTTCTGGGTTCTTGAACTGGAATAGCCATTTTAGTGATGCGTGATCTGTTCTTAATATGAAAGCTTGGCCATATAAATACTTGTGGAAATGTTCAATGGCCTTGACCACTGCTAGCAGTTCCCTTCTTGTCATGCAGTAGTTTCTCTCTGGCTTTGACAGAGTTACTACTGATAACTTTTTCTTGCCTTTCTTGCTCCTGGGATAGCACTGCCCCAACACCAAAGTTGCTGGCATCTGTATCCACGATGAATGTCTTTCCAGGAACGGGAAACGTCAAAATCGGAACATAAAGCTTTCTTCAAGGTCTGAAATTCTTCTTCACAATCTGAGGTCCACATATAATCGATCCCATCCTCTGTGAGCCTATGCAGCGGCCTGGCTATGTGCGCAAAGTTTAGGACGAATCTCCTGTAATAAGTGCACAGGCCCAGGAAGCTCCTTAGTTCATGTTTATCTTTCGGTCGCGGCCATTTTTCAATTGTCTATCTTTTCTGGATCTGTTTTAACTCCTTGCTCTGAAATTACATGCCCCAAATATCTAACTTCCTTCTTGAAGAAACAGCATTTCTTTGGGCTTAGTTTTAGGTTAGCTTCTCGTAACTTCTGGAATACCTCTCGGACATTCTTCAAGTGATCTTCGAATGTTCTTCCCAAAATAATGACATCATCCAGATATACTAGACAGGTTTTCCATGTCATACCTCTTACAGAGGCCAAATAGCATAACATTAAATTGCCATAAACCTGTACCAGTAGAAAATGCAGTTTTCTCTTTATCTTGAGTGTGCATTTCGACTTGCCAGTACCCACTCTTCAAGTCCAACGTGGAAAACCATTTAGAACCAGATAGAGTGTCTAAAGTGTCATCTATTCTGGGTAGAGGGTAGCTGTCCTTCTTGGTGATGTCATTTAACCGTCGACAGTCTACGCAGAACCTCATAGAACCATCCTTCTTCTTCACTAGGACAACTGGAGAAGTCCATGGGCTCTGTGATGGTTCAATGATTCTCTGTTGTTCCATTTCCTTCATCATAGCTGAGACCTCTTCTTGCTTAGCAAGGGGTATCTTTCGAGGAGCCTGTTTGATCAGAGGGCTATTACCAGTATTTATCCTGTGCTGTACTAAACCTGTCCTTCCAAAATCGCATTCAGACGTAGCAAACACATCACGATTTTCCTCAATCAGTTTTCGCAGTTGGTACTGCTGCTCCATTGTTAAGTAAACAGCGGCTTCTTCGACCATATTCTTCAGACTCTCTGGTAGGGGCTGTGGAACTTGCTGTGGTGCAACCTGATTTCTCATAACTGCCTGAACTTCATGGCATAACCCAATCTTTTCGCCTTTGCTCAAATTTTGATCATAGTTCTTTAGTTTAGCAATCCGCACAGATATTACACGCCCTCTTTTGGTGGTCAGCATCTTTGCAGGAAATATACCTCTTTTATACAGTCCGCATTCTTCTTCAGGTTCCACAATAATTGTTTCGCCATTCAGTCCATCGTAGGTGGCCTTGATAACCTTTTCTGAATTAGCCGGAACCGTGGTATCTTCATAAGCAGTCACAGTTCGGGTTGTGTTGCCAGCCATGTTAGGACGTGTCATCAGAATCTCTTCTGTCTTTGTCTCAAAATCCTCTCGTGAACTTCTATCTTGAACCGCTGTTCACGCATGATATCTAGTCCTAATATGACATCGTCGGTTATTTCGGCCACAAGGACTCTGTGCTTGAACTTATTAGAGCCTATGGTTATAAAGGCGTCGTGCTCTCCTGTAACTGTAATTTCTTCACCATTTGCCAATTCGACGATGTAGTTTGGTGGTGGTGCAATCCTGCAGTGGGCTATGATGTTCGGCCTCACGATGGTATGACTAGAACCAGTGTCCACCACAATGTCACATTCCCGGCCGCAGATCTTTCCTGGTACTACCTAGCTGTCTCCTGAATTCGGCAGCGGTTAACTTTTATCCTAATAGGTGGGGCTTGGTAGCACCCAGCCAGCTTTCGCCCCTCAAAGCTGGCTACTCGGAGTTTTCCTGCTTCTCACCATCAACACGATTGGGGCACTGGCGTTTCAAATGCCCCTCAACTCCGCAGTTCCAACAGCGCAGTGGTGTACTTCTTCGAACACCCATCTCACCTTTGGAGGTCGTAGCACGTGAAAGGATGTTTTGGATATCCCGTACCATTTGTTCTACGTTGGCATTACTGGTACTGCTTCGATTTTGTGGTCGCACCTGTCTTAACCTCACTTGTCTACGTGCTGCCTGCTTGGCGGCTTCGAATTCCAAAGCATGTGCCAAGGCCTCTAAGATGTTTTTGTGGCGGGCTAGCCGAAGCGCTTGGCTAGTCTCGCTGTCACGCACGCCATCTATGAAGCCGCTTACCGAAATTTGTTCCGGAAATTCGACTGGAGCCGATGGATAGGCCAGATTTACCAGGCGGGCAATGTCGGCTTCAAATTGTTGCAGGGTCTCCTCAGTGCGTTGTCGTCGACCTTTCAGTTGCGCCTGGTATACCTGTTGTAGATGTGCTTCCCTATATCGCATTTCAAGTGCTCTAACCAGGGAACTATAATCATGCTGAGCGTCGGCCGGTATCGTTCGCAACACTTCGGTGGCCTCTCCTCATAGACATAACTTCAAATTCCGAGCTTTTTCTCCTGTCCAGAAGTTAACTTCTGCAGCAGCCTCAAACTGGTTAAGGTAAGTGCTCCATGCCACTTTTCAATGAAACTTGGGAGGCTTCATTTTCATAGAGGATGTGGTCATGCCTGCTTCTAATTTTGATACACCCTGTAGCGACAGCTGATTCATCCTCGCCTCCAGTTGTTCCATTCTTCCTTCACTGTTGTCAAATCTCGTTTTTATTTTATCAAGTTCGGTTTGTACCTCATTTTTCATTTCTCCGATTTCCGTTTGCACTTCCACCTTGATTTCTGTCTTCATTTGGGTTATTTCTTCTTCAACAACCCCTTCGAAGTTGGTAATTTTCTTTTGTAACTCTACTTGAATCTCTTTTAATTTCTTATTGGTTTCGTCTCGTCCGGTTTTTATTTCTTCTTTAAGATTACTCATCAGTTCTTCTTGCTTCAAATTTCTTTCTTCGTCATTCTTCTTTAATTCGTTCTTCATTTCTTCATGGAGATTCTTCATGAATTCTTCGTGTTTCTTTTCTCTCTCTTCTTGAAGATTCTTCATTAATTCTTCTTGTTTCTTTTCTCTTTCTTCATGTTTTTTGTCCATTTCATCAAATTTGTTCATAAACATTTCCATGAACTTTTCCATTTCCATTGCGGTCTGTTTTCTGGATGTGGGCATCCACCTCAGGGTCCCCTTAAAATCGCGCTTCTGACACCAAATGTACTGTATCTCAACAATCAAAGTCCAAACTCGTTGCCTTGGTTACCACCTTTATTGTTTAGCCTTCAAAAATCACAAATAAACTTGGCAGATTACTGTCACTGTCCAAGAATATTCTTTCAGCTCCAAAATTCGCACCAAATCGCTTTCTAACCTTTTCCTTTTTCAGGCCCAATTCCCAGGGCTTATATACTAAAAAGGAAGACTGGAGAATATTCTAGAATATTCCTGGCCAATGATAGTTCACAAATTATAAGTTCTAGCAAACTTTCTAGAATGTTATGGAAGCTTTACAAGGAAAACCATGAAAACTAAAGGAAAATGGGGCCCTGGGGCCTCAGGCCAACAAAGATGTGACGGAAAATGCCTCTAAATTAATTACAAAAATTATAATACTGTAACTTAAAATTTATCTGCTAAATCTTTGAGTAGGTTAGAAAACCGTGCAGACATATTCATTGAAAGCTGATATAACAACTTTAGAGGCATTTTTCGTTACAATATTATCTTAACTTAAGCAAATTGTTGTACTTATTATAATTATTAATAATTTTTATCGAACCTTTTTTCTTGTCAGTAAACATTTGACGTCACTGACCTTAAGCATAATGGCTGTGTCTAATTGCTTCTTTCCACACGCTCAAAACTGCACGAGGACCAACGCCTCATCGAACAACAAGTCGACAACCCCGCTGACTGTCCGCAAACCAACAAGGGAGACAGGGTTGGCTGAACTAAGGTCAAGACCCTGAGCTAGCAAACATCCAAGGCCCGTAACGCAGCTTTCGGTCTGTCAAACCTGGTTTTGGTCAGCCGCGTAGACTTCAGCGGAGGACAACCTCGGAAGTTCGTAAGGAGCAAACTTTTAAGTAAGGTGTTGTGTCAAAGCATTCCACGTTTAACCTCGGACCAGTGCAGAACTTTGTTATCTATAGATTTGAGCTTTCGAACTTTTTTCATCAGTCAGTGCCAGTCAATTCAACTTTAACGTAACCTCATATTGTCAATTATCTTTAGGTTAACATTTCAATTTAAAGCATTGTCAAGTTTCATTCAACGATTTTTATAAATTCATATCTCTATTGTATATCATCACTTCACAATTTTAATGTTAACACATTTCTAAATATTTTTCTAATAAACCACCTTTGTAAATAATTTTAAAACGTGTTTTATTCCTGGGTTATCAAAAGCCGAGTCATATAACCAGTTTTCCTTCACCCAAGGAAAATTGTCGTTATAAGTTCGTTATTTTTCTTTAAAATTAGTTATTTATGTATCAAGGGAATTATAAGGGCCTTAATTATCGATGGCAAAGTTTGCGTCCCGAGGGCCTCCGGCCCGAGGGACAGCAATTGCCTGAGGTTATTAAGGCTCATTAATTCCCGTGGTACATACAGGGTGTCTCATTTTGATCTGGAACACCCCTGTAAAATTTGAACTGGCTTACGGATTTTAACGATTTTTTTTTGTATACAGGGTCCTCCTAGACGCACTTATCAAACACTTTTCAATGACCATACGATTATTCCAGGGCCGGATTAAAAATTTTTTTTTACCCAAAATTTCGAGTTAAGGTATCAGCAATTTTTTTATCGGAAATCTGATAACGTGGCGTTAATCAGCGCCCCTGAAAACCCTTAGATTCCAAATTTCAAGAAATTATTCCCATGAATTATACTTTTTACACTGCATCACAATTGCAAAAAATAAAAATTTAAATTTGAGTTCAGCTATTAAGGTGGCTATGGAAACAAGTGAAAATGGTAAAAAGAGGTCCACAGGGGACAATGGTAATAAACCTGATCGGAAACTGTACTCGGTTTCTCTTTTCATTATTGCTGTACAGTACAAATTTTATGCCATTTGAGACGCAAGAGAGCTCGCTGCCGTCACAGGCAGCCGTGGAAAAACAATGGCTTGCAAAAGTCAGTTTATGCATTTTTACAACAAATGTTATTCAGGGGTTGATGTTGCTAAAATAATTTAGTGGGTATAAAATGTAATTTCTAATCAATTCGTCAATACATTTCTGCCATTTAAAATATTGCTGCTTTTAATTACATTCTTCAAATACGTACTTTGTAGTGTATAATCTTATACTTTATTATTTGTAACAAAAAATTTAAAAATTAACGTTTCTAAAGTATAAGATTATACACTACAAAGTACGTATTTGAAGAATGTAATTAAAAGCAGCAATATTTTAAATGGCAGAAATGTATTGACGAATTGATTAGAAATTACATTTTATACCCACTAAATTATTTTAGCAACATCAACCCCTGAATAACATTTGTTGTAAAAATGCATAAACTGACTTTTGCAAGCCATTGTTTTTCCACGACTGCCTGCGACGGCAGCGAGCTCTTTTGTGTCTCAAATGGGCATAACAGTTGTACTGTACAACAATACTGAAAAGAAAAACCGAGTACAGTTTCCGATCAGGTTTATTACTATTGCCCCCTGTGGACCTCTTTTTACCATTTTCCTTGTTTCCATAGCCACCTTAATAGGTGAACTCAAATTGAAATTTTGATTTTTTGCAATTGTGATGCAGTGTAAAAAGTATAATTCCTATGAATAATTTCTTGAAATTTGGAATCTGGGGGTTTTCAGGGGCGCTGATTAACGCCACGTTATCAGATTTCCGATAAAAAAATCGCTGATGCCTTAACTCGAAAATTTGGGCCAAAAAATTTTTTCAATCCGGCCCTGGAATAATTGTATGGTCATTGAAAAGTGTTTGATAAGTACGTCTACGAGGGCCCTGTATACAAAAAAAATTGTTAAAATCCGTAAGCCAGTTCAAATTTTACAGGGGTGTTCCAGATCAAAATGAGACACCCTGTAGATAATTTTATTTCTTACCGATTTCAATAAAATATTGTTCATTTTTAAAATGGAAAAATGTACCAATTTATTACCTTCCCGGTATATTTGAATCAGGTACCATTGATTATAAGAGTTTTGTTGTTGCTAGGTTGTTGCTATGTTACTTGTTTATAAACAGAACTGTTACTTGTTTATAAACAGAACCTTGTTATCAAGCTGTGTTTGCGTTAAAAACGTGTTTTCTACCCCAAATATAATGGAGCAGATTTTGAAAAAAGCTGAAAAAGCAAGAGAATCATTAATTCCATCGAAAAGTGAAGCCGTATACCAAAAAGAATACAAGATATATCTGGAGTGGCTGACACGGAATAATGTTATGCCAAAATATGCCACTGAAACTGTATTACTGGCATATTTTCAAGAATTGGTAAGGAATATTCTATGTTTTTCGGTAGATTTGGTAGTAATTGTGTTTATTCGTTGCAGTCAGAAACGTATAGTCCGAATTCTTTATGGACTAAATGGTCAATGCTAAAATTGAAGGTGCATATACATGAGAAACGAGATATCACCAAGTTCAATGAACTAGAGGCTTTTTTGAAACGGAAGAGTAAGAGTTATAAGCCGAAAAAGTCTGCTGTTTTATCTCCTAATGATGTTATCAGATTTCTAAAGAACGCTCCTAATGAAATTCATTTATTGCATAAGGTAATTTTTTTCTTATTTTCCTTTTTGTGTGCATTTATTTCCTTTTTTTGTTTTAGGTTGTTTTGATTATGGGTTATTTTGGAGGATGCAGAAGTCAGGATCATTTGAATATGAAGATATCGGATATAGAGGACCGGGATTCCGTTATGGTAGTGAACGTACCGGAAAGTAAAACTGGTGTATCGAAGAAATTTACAATTGTGGATGAAAAAGAGTTCTCCGCTTTGCCTTTATTAAGACTTTATATGTCTTTGTGCCCTAAAGGTATTGAACGATTTTTTTTGAGCTTCCGACAAAATAAATGTACATCTCAGCCAATTGGAAAACACATGTTTGGGAAAATCCCCAGCAAAATCGCAATGTATTTAGGATTGCCAAACCCATCTTCCTATATGGGACATTGCCTTCGTCGCACTTCTGCTACTGCTCTAGCTAATGCAGGAGCAACTATGACTAACTTAAAAAGACACGGATTTTGGAAAAGTTCCACGGTGGCGGAGGGGTATCTGGAGGATAGCATCGAATTGAGAAATAAAATGGCGCGTATGTTGTCTACTTTGCCATTAGAAGAGGCAGGTACCTCGACTGTAGTGAACAGAAGCTCCAGCCATACAAAAGAAGAAACTGTTTCCAGTGGCGGTAGTAATTTTCAGGAAACATTTCAAAATTGTACATTTCTTATTTGTAATGACGTGAATAAATAAAATATGGTTCAGTTTTCATTTCATAAATATACACACATATATGTATATTAGCATTTTTTATTTTATTTTTACTTGTGGAAGGTAGAGGGAATTATAGAATCTATAATGTCCCAAGGGAGTTATGACCCTCTTTATTGATAGCGTAACTATGACGATATAAGCTTATAATATCCCGGTCAGAAATAAAAATTCTTAAGTAGTAGTTTGCAAAAACTTCTTTCTTTGTAAATATATTTACTTTGGTGTCTTATGTAAAAAATATACGGTGTGTCTACTTTTAAACTTATTAGAATAATCTATAAAATCTTTACTTTAGGAGATGGGATGTTTTTTTTTGTTTGAAAGGCCTTCAAAAACCGCTTCTTTGACCTTCCTCAAAATGGTCCGCCTACAATTTTTTATACCTACCGCGATTTTTACGAAAACCATTTAGCGATTTTTTTATTTAAAATCTGTCACCACAGCTTTAATCAGGACACCCTTAAATCCTAATATACCAAATTGGAACAAAAAATATACAGTAAGTTCCATTCAACAGAATGCCAAATTTGAGCAAAATAAGAATTGTAAAGTCATCTGGCAAGTCGAGTTTGCCATGGCATCCCCTCAAAATAATTGAATGATCAACACTCAAAATTTTGTTGTGCAAAGTACTGAATTTTTTGAGGTTGAAAATCTAATACCTATAGCAAAACCGCCCCAGATACTATAAACGAACTAAGTCTAAAATATACAGAAACCCGTCAGTCAGTAAGTCCAAATGAGTTAAAGTTGCTGGTGTTGACAGGGGCGTAACTACCGCTGTATCAGCTGTATCAATGATACAGGGTCCACTGGCCTCGGGGGCCCACCGACCATTCCAGTCACTGCAGTATTAGCCATTAAAATATTTTAAAATGTTTGTTAGATGTTTTTCTGTGTAAATTTTTATATTATTACATGCACACAACTAAGAATTATTTTAACGTATTAATGAAGTGTTTACTTCTCGATACGTATTATTTATAAATTACAGTGAAATGTGTAATGTTATAAATAATGAAATATATATAGTTTTGATGATGGCATTATGCCGAAACGCGTAAACTATTATACAGTGTGTCCCAGAATAAGTGAAACGTGAGGTGTAAAAAACCAAAAATTTTCGAGTTCGAATTTGGCCATTTGGGGTCCAGGCTTGCTTGCCTAGAAAATAATTTTCAACATATTTTTAATTTTGAAAAATAAAGTCGGCCCTGACAGGAACGATTATTTATTTTCTGTGTAGGTTAAATGCCCTTTCGCCGTTTTCACGAGGACGTTCAAAATAGTCTCAGAAGCATAAAAAACTGCCTGACAAAAAACTACCCCTTCCCACCCCTGAAGCTGTTTTTGGTAGAATCCTCGCCATTTTCAGCCAGAACGTTCAAAATTTACCCAGACGCACCAATCCGCGGTTGAAAAAATTTACCTGACAAAACTACCCCCTGCATCCCTTTATGGAAAAAAATTGATAACTCCATTGTTTCTGGTCCGATTTTCGCCGTTTTCACGAGGACGTTCAAAATAGTCTCAGAAGCATAAAAAACTGCCTGACAAAAAACTACCCCTTCCCACCCCTGAAGCTGTTTTTGGTAGAATCCTCGCCATTTTCAGCCAGAACGTTCAAAATTTACCCAGACGCACCAATCCGCGATTGAAAAAATTTACCTGACAAAACTACCCCCTGCATCCCTTTATGGAAAAAAATTGATAACTCCATTGTTTCTGGTCCGATTTTTGCCGTTTTCACAAGGACGTTCAAAATAGTCTCAGAAGCATAAAAAAACTGCCTGACAAAAAACTACCCCTTCCCACCCCTGAAGCTGTTTTTGGTAGAATCCTCGCCATTTTCAGCCAAGGATATTCCAAATAAATAATCCCAAACGCACCAATTCGCGATCGAAAAAATTTGCCGGACAAAACTACCCCCTGCACCCCTTTACAAAAAAATATCATTACTGCATTTTTTCTGGTCCGATTGTCGCCTTTTCACAAGGATATTCTAAAGTCTCAGAATTCAAAAACCAATTTTTAGGCAAGAAATTAACTCTCCCCACCCCCCAAGAGTCTTAACAAAGTTTCGTCCACCATATTGAGAATTTAAGTTCCTTGGCCTGCACTTGATTCACCAGGTGCGCTTAAAATTCCTATTTTGTTTAACTTTGACACCCTGTAGCAAGGAACTCCCTGTATATTTTTGTACAAATTTGGTATATGAGTGTTTTGATTTATCCTGATTAAAGTAATAGTTGTGGCAGATTTTAAATAAGAAAAAAAAACGCTAAATGGCAGTTCTTTTACTTCTGACACTTTTTGAACGTAGTTTTGAAAACGGCGAAAATCGAACCAGAAACAATGGAGTTCTAATTTTTTCCTAAAGGGATGCAGGGGGTAGTTTTCTCCGGCAAATTTTTTCAACCGCGGTTTGGTGCTTCTGGAATCATTCTGAACGTCCTTGCTAAGAATCAAGAGGAGCCAACCAAAAACAACTTCGGGGGTGGGAAGGGGTAGTTATTTTCCGGCAGTTTTTTTTTATTTCTGAGACTGACTTTTTTTAACATCCTTGTGAAAACGGCGAAAATCGGACCATAAACAATGGAGTTATCATTTTTTCCCCTAAAGGGATGCAGGGGGTAGTTTTGTCCGGCAATTTTTTTCAACCGCGGATTGGTGCTTCTGGAATAATTTTGAACGTCCTTGCTAGAAATGGCGAGGTTCCGATCAAAAACAACTTCGGGGGTGGGAAGGGGTAGTTTTTTCCGGAAGTTTTTTTATTTCTCAGACTGACTTTTTTTAACATCCTTGTGAACCCGGCGAAAACCGGACCAGAAACAATGTAGTAATCATTTTTTTCCTAAAGGGATGCAAGGGGTAGTTTTATCCGGCAATTTTTTTCAACAGCGAATTGGTGCTTCTTAAACCTTAAAATTAAAAAAATCTAAAATACCTACCTATGTTATAAAATATCGTAAAAAAACATTCCAAATAAAAATGTGTGACTATGTGCTTGTGAACACGATACCTTGTGAAGAACTAACAAACGAACTAGCAAAAGCAAACTACGGTAATCAACTTTTTCTGGGCAAGGTAAGCGAATTTGTTTTATTTTATCTGGACTTTTATTTTTGTCCTTTTATTTTTTTTGTCTCTTGAAATTGCCCCTCCAACTGTATTAACCACGAGCCGCCACTGGCTTCACATACGATTTTATGATTTCCATCAGAGCTATTTTCCCAGTATAGAGGCCTTCTTGAAACTGTACAATAACCACTGTAAGTAAGAACTCCAAAGAAGCATTTCATCTCGTCTTTACTCACATCGCCAGTTCTATTATGTTGTTCGGCATACATATTTGTATATGCAGTTAACATGTCCCACAGTTCTTCGTCGAAAAAAAAGTAGAAAATATCCAAGGTTGATAAATTATTTTTTGGACCAACTTCGTGGTGCCAGATTGGTAACGTATCTGTGATATCCTGTTGAATCCAGTAGTTATGCTTTCGTTTTTTTTTATACTTCATAAAAATAGACAGAGGAATATCTGCATCACTGTCTTCAGATTCATTCTCATCTAAGCCATCTCTATTGGTCTCGAAAACAGGTTCAGCCTCAGAATTCAGTATACTACCTGTAATAAAGAAAAATATATATAATAGTATAAACAAAATGTGATTAAAAAATATTAGCCTCTGGTTGACAAATACAAATAACGAATGATAGCAGTTTTATGTGAGGAAAAAAAGCAAGACAAAAAAACTACCTGGAAGGTAACATTTTCATCATCACCGGAGTCCTCATCTGTTACATCCCCATTGGCGTTTGTTGGTGGTAGAACCACTATTGCGTCGGGAATCCTATGATCATCATCAACATATTCAATCTCGGCCAATAATTCATTTAGAGTTAATGGTTTTTTCCAATACCTGAAAAGTAGCATATATTACCACTGGTCTTTTAAAAGGACGGCACTGTTTACAAGGTCATGTAGCCGCCATATTATAACCAAAACATATTTTCAAATATTAAGCATTAGAAGTTGAACTGTTTCATATTCGTAATTATAAATAAACATTATAAATCTCCAATAACAAAAAAGTATTTCTTACCTTTTGTTGTCCATGACAGAATCAATTAAACCCAATGAAAAACACTTGCCTGTATTATCAAGCAAACAACAATGAATCACCCCCAAATGTAAAAAATTGTTCTAGAAATTGCTCAACAGAACATATTTAGTGGCGCCATCTATGTGAGAAAATTCCAAGGTTGGAAGAAATATTGATTTTGTTAGCGTCCTTTTAAAAGGTCAGTGGCAGTATCTGGGTTAAGCCGCAGAGTAGAATTTTCAGATAGAAATCGCATATTTAATTTAGATGAGACTTCCACTATAACAGTACAGAAGCCACGAAAAATTGTAGCTCAAAAGGGAATAAAGCAGGTCAGTGCTGCTACAAGTAGTGAACGTGGAATTCTCGTAACTACTTGCTGCGTTATTAGTGCTGTTGGGAGTTTCATCCCACCAGCAATGGTGTTTCCACGCAAGAATTTTAAAGAGCACATGCTCCACGGAGCACCGTCTGGCACATTGGGATTAGCCCAACCTTCGGCTTGGATTATTACGGATAATGGATAATCATGAAAGCCACTTGTCTGCTTATGTATTGAATTTGCCGAAAACTAATGGAGTAACTATATTGACTTTGCCACCGCATTGTTCGAATAAACTGCAGCCTTTGGACTTGACTGTTTTTTTATCCATTTAAGGCGCAATATAATGGAGCTATAGACTCTTGGCTGTTAAAGCATCCCGGTCCTGCTGTAACAATATATGACATTGTGGAGTGCGTAGGGGTAGCACTTGAAAAATCAATGACGCCCCAAAATATAAAATCTGGCTTTAAAAAAGCCGGAGATATCCATTCGATAAAAACGTGTTTACAGAAGATGATTACATTATGAGTAGTGTAACAAACAGAGAAGAAGTAGCCAGACCTAGTGGGACACAACATGCAGAAACTGATCAAACCTCTGAGCCACTATCTCGGCCGGCTATGCCAATCGAAAATGAAATAAATAGTTGCGAAGAAATAACAAAAAAATAAGATCGCTGAAAATCAGGAAAATAATATGAATATTTTAAATACAGCGGACACTAGCCAGTTTAAACAGGATTCGGGTGACGCAAGCAACAAAAATTTTATTTCACCAAAATTTTAATTGGGCATCCGAAAGCAGGTGAATTAAAATGAAAACTTAGACCAAGGAAGAAGAAAAGCATTATTGCAACGGATACGCCAGAAATCAGTGCACTAGAAGAGAAGGTAACGGCCAAGATTAGGAAAAACGAATTACAAAAAAGGAAAAACAAAATAAAAAGGTCGCTGTAAAAACTAAACTCTTCGAGTCGTCCAGCGACGAAAGCGAGGATTACGATTTTGATAAAAATTTTAATTCGGAAGAGAGAACCTCTGATGAAGATCATATTCAGGCATTACTAGACTTAAAGGAACTTGAAGAGGACCCCACTGAAGTAGATTATGTTTTAGTTGAGTTCAGAAAATTAAAAACTCTTGTGTATTATGTGACACACATTTTGAAAAAGGATGGCACGAACGAATTTGAAGTCAGCTTTCTTAGGAAAAGTGCAAAGTCACAAAATTGCTTTGTATTCCCAATCAAAAAAGATATTAGTTTGGTACATAAAAAAGATATTAGGCTAATTCTTCCCAAATTTTTAGTTGCCGGGAAGACAAAACGCCAGCAATCACTTATACGTTTTGAAGTAGATCTAAACACTTTAGATATGCGCTAGGTTGCATGTCTCTTTTAGTTTTGGGTGAAACATTAGTTCCGTTTTTATTTTTATTTTATAAGAATAATATTTATTTTTCGTTAATAAAATGAATGTTTATAAAAAAAAGTATCTTTAATACCTCAAATTCTAATAATTCCCCATTTTCTTATTACCTTACTCGTTACCTCATGGCTGGAATTATTGTTCCACAATGAGACAGCAGCTTTGAACTGAAACTAATGTTCTTAAATCATGATAACGCTATTCAATTGTCATAAAGATCATACTTTAACCAAAAAAATAGTTTTCCACTTACTAAATGTACATTACTAACATAAAAATATGTGTCTCATCGTGGAACAAACATGTTCCACAATGAGACAAAATACATGTTTTTTAAAAAAGGCACCACCGAATTTAAAAATAACAATATTAATTCCTTAAGTGTTGTATATGATAGCTAACTCACTAAGCTTAGTACCCCACACGATTAAAATTTTCCAGTAAGTTAATTTATCTAAAAGAAAAAAATCAAATTCACATTTTGTCTTATTGTGGAACACTCTCCCCTACATTTTGTTTCTTTAATCTGATTACTAAAAATTTCGGGAAAACTTAGTGATTCACTCATCTAGTGCTGTTATATGTTGTGACTGAATTTGGAAACTTGTATTGTGAAATTTTGATAAGAAAAGAAATCGAATAAAATTGGCCTTATACAAAGAATATAGTGTATAGTTTTGTATATAACGTGCTACATACCGTGGTCGTCATGGCTCGGCGAATGGATATTTGTCAATTGGACAAAGAAGAGTTGATTTACGAACTCAATGTACAGGGAATAGGACTTGGAGGTGTTGAAGAAATGCGATCCCGTTTGTCATTGGCTAGGCAAATGGAAAGGAACGGGGAGAGTCTTCATTACCCAGAACATCGGTACACGTTCAGGGAAGATAATACAGCTGTTAAAGCAAAACTTGAAGAAGTCAAAGCTTTGTTGGAAAGATTTTCCGAATTCGAGTCAAGTGCTCAATTATAAAAAATCTAAATTTTTCTGGAGGCGTAGTACACAATTTGATTATTTGTTAATAGAAAAATAAACGTAGTTTCAGGTATATACCTAGGTAAAATCATTCTCTCTTTTTAATTGATGGCGCCGTTGTCCAAATTCTTGTCAAATGCTCACAAAATGTATCATTTGAGCGCCTCCCGCCAATTTTCAAATTCTGAGTTTTTTTGGAAGCCTAGTACACAATATGACCATTTGTTAAGAAAAAAGCCCGTAATATCATATCTGCATCTAGGTAAAATTAAACCTCGATTTTTTTAACCGACGGCGCGTGTCGAATTCTCAAAAAAAAATCATTTGAGTTCCTTTCACCTTCTAGAGATGTACTACATAATATGACTATTTTTTGGGAAAAAACTAAAGTAGTACCAGGGCCGTATCAAGGTAAAATTAAATTTTTAAAATTTTGTTTCTCTGCTGTTATGCACGGAAGATCATCGTCATTTTTTTTTCGTGATGTGATCCCGTTTGTCATTGGCTAGGCAAATGGAAAGGAACGGGGAGAGTCTTCATTACCCAGAACATCCGTACACGTTCAGGGAAGATAATACAGCTGTTAAAGCAAAACTTGAGGAACATCCGTACACGTTCAGGGAAGATAATACAGCTGTTAAAGCAAAACTTTAGGAAGTCAAAGCTTTGTTGGAAAGATTTTCCAATATCAGTAAAAGTGGAGCGTTTTTGAAGTTGCAAACCAAGATAGCACATGTTTTAGGTAGAATAGACAACATGGAGAGCAAAGTTGAATAAGAAAAGAGGGTGCGTTCAGAGCTTTGGCTTTGACTTTTGTAGATAGGCTGACTTACAAGTCTAATGTGTTTGACAAAAATCAACGAGAACAATCTAGGCCTGTTGAGCAAGTTCCCCCAAATCTGAGCGTCCTCGAAGGTGTTGCTGCCCCTACTCAACCGTTGTCAAGTTCCTCATTTGTGGAACATCCTCCTTCGCCTCAAACTATCAACCCTAACATCAAGCCTATTCCCGCATAAGTGGAATCTGAAGTTCTATGGAGATAAGAGGGTACTGTCAGTCACTGTCTTTTTTGAGAGAGTTGAAGAAATGAGAGTGGCTCGTAATGTCACTAAGGACATACTTCTGGATTCCGGAATTGATTTATTTTAAGGCAGAGCGTACGAATTTTACAGGGATTGTCGAGCAGAGGTATCTTCGTGGGATGAGTTGGTACGCCTTTTTAGGGAAGAATATCAGCCAGTGTACTACTCCGAAAAGGTTTTGGATGAAATCAAAAGAAGGACACAAGGCCCAAACGAAACGATTGGTACCTATTTAGCGGTAAAGTCAAAGTATTTTCAACGTTTGCAATGTTCAATATCCGAAGAGGCTAAATTGTCAATTCTTCTGCGAAATATATCCCCAATATACAGGAACCAGCTAGGAGCTATAGAAATTTCATCAATTCCTCAGCTACGTAGTTTGTGTAAAATAATTGAGCAAAGATCGTAAGAAGGGCCAATCTTTAGAACCAGATGTGGCCTACGTTAGTCTTGAAAAGCAAATCGATGCCATCTAATTGTCTCCAACATTCTCCTCTAGCCCGTCATCTAGCCGCCAAGCGCAACCAGGTATGCGTGGTAGTCAGGAAGTGCAATAGGATGTGCCGTAGTTACTACCAAGCGATGTTTTAGATGCAAGAAAGATGGGTTCAGTGTGAGACCTGGCCTATCAGGTTTGGGAAACGGACAGCGGCACACCTAGATGGCCAAGCTGGTTGTGCTGCTACCGACCATCATTCGGCTAATGTATGTCCTGTCTTAGATTTCTT
Source organism: Pseudeuparius sepicola (assembly GCA_963920635.1). Lineage (NCBI taxonomy): Eukaryota > Metazoa > Arthropoda > Insecta > Coleoptera > Anthribidae > Pseudeuparius > Pseudeuparius sepicola. The sequence continues at coordinate 31,473,203 of OY987305.1, forward strand.
CTGGAACAGGTTGGGAACTACAAAGAAAGGGTTTATTTGAGAGCGAATATCCTTGGTATTCCATTTTTGGGTCTCCTCGATTCGGGTGCGTCTCGCACTATCCTCGGTCGTTTGGGTTGGGATACAATTAGTTGTCTTGGCATTTCCTTGGATGTATCCAGGAAAACTTCTGGTGTTCTAGCTAACGGACAGCGTTGTACCGCCGTAGGTAGTGTAAGTTTGTTTATACAGCTTTGTTATCGTGTTAAGGTAATGAACCTACTGGTCATTCCAGTTACCTCATTTACTTATTATTGGAGCAGATTTTTGGAAGCTAATGGGTATAGTTCCTTGCTTGAAACATAAAGAGTGGCATTTTTGTGATGGTTCGCATGTTCACATCGGTAGTCTTGAGGTTGAGGCAAATGTTTCTTATTGCCCGAGCAGCAGCGAATCCTAGATGAGTTTATTGGTAAGACTAAGGATTCTTTTGGAACGTCTTTGGGTTGCACCGATAAGGCTGAACATGTCAACAAGACTACCTCACCTCCAATTAAGCAACGATATTATAGAGTATCGCCAATTCTCCAGTCGCATATTGACAAAGAGCTTGCAACTATGCTTAAAGAGAATATTGTTGAACCTGGCAAGAGCCCGTGGGCGTCCCTGGTGGTGATTGTGCGTAAGAAAGACGGATCATACCGATTTTGCATTGATTATCGCAAACTTAATGCAGTAACCGAAAGAGATAGCTATCCACTTCCTATGGTTGCAGATGCCCTGGACAAACGCAAAGACGCTAGGTATTTGTCCAGTCTTGATCTGAAAAGTGCATTTTTCCAAGTGCCTGTGGCAGAATCATCCCGGCCGTATACGGCTTTTACTGTTCCCAATCGAGGGTTGTTTCAGTTCAGACGAATGCCATTTGGTCTTACCAACTCTCCTGCCACATGGCAGAGACTCATTGACAATGTTCTTGGTGCAGATCTGAAGCCGCACGTATTTGTTTACCTAGATGACATAGTTATAGTCACTCAGACATTCGAGCGCCATGTTGAAGTTCTAGGTGAAGTTTTTCGTCGTCAGCCAATCTGACAGTTGGTCGGGATAGCCAATTTTGTCGTAGGGAAATGAAATATCTGGGCTACATCGTAGATAGTCGTGGTTTAAGGGTAGACCCAGATAAGGTCAAGGCAATGTTGGATTTGCCCACTCCCACTAATATACGCGAAGGTAGACAAGTATTAGGTACATTTTCTTGGTACCGAAGATTTATCCCGGATTTCTCAAGTGTGGCCTCTCCGATAACTGCCCTGCTTAAGAAGAACAAGAAGTTTGCTTGGACGAAGGATTGTGATCAGGCTTTTCTTGCTGTTAAGGAAGATTTGGTAGTGTCTCCTATTTTGTGTAGTCCTGATTATAATTTGCCTTTCGTGATTAGCATCGATGCATCAGGATACGGCACAGGAGCCGTGCTCTCTCAGCCACATCCTGATGGTGACAAGGTGGTGTGTTATTTGAGTCATTCGCTAAGTCGTCAAGAGGAAGCTTCGCCCATATATTGAAGGAGTCCAATTTACAGTAGTTACAGATCATTATAGCTTGAAGTGGCTTCATAGTTTGAAGGATCCTAGTGGCAGATTAGCCAGATAGGCATTGTGCCTCCAACAATACAGTTTCACTGTGGAACACCGAAAGGGCAAAGACAATGTGGTCCCTGACATGCTCAGTCGTTCCGTGCCTATCTTGGATTTTGTAGGAATAGGTGATTTAGCCGTTAGTACCCCTGATCCGACCGATAAGTGGTATTCCAAGATGGTAAATAGAGTGAAGTCTTCTCCACTGAAATTCAGTAACTGGCGTATGTCTGACGATGGTAAATTGTATAAGTTCATCAAAACGATTTCTCCTGGTCTTTCTCCCTCAGATTCTTCCTGGAAGCTGGTTGTTCCTAAAGAGCGCCTTTCGGAGCTTATTCTCGCTTAACTGATCGTTATTTCTGGCCCAAGTTACGTAGTGATGTTACCCGTTATATTAGTTGTTGTTCGGTTTGTGCAGCACCTAAAGCCGACCAGTGCAGTCAAAAGGATATGTTAGCCAGCCATCCAAAACTCGACAAACCTTGGGAGACCATTTCCATGGACCTTATGGAACCACTTCCCACTTCCACGAAGGGAAACTCATTCATCCTGGTAGATAGATAGATATAGATAGATATTTTTATTGGTAATGACATACATAAGTATTTTTACAGGTCAAACAGGTAATAAAATATGAGTGTGTCAATAAAACTCATCTTAAAGCTACAGATACACATTAAATGACGCTCACTTGAATGCATTGGACAAATTACATATTAAAATCGGAAGCGAAGTACTCCTCAAACGAATAAAATGCCCTTGCAAGTAAAAATTTTTTCACTGTGTTTGTAGAAAGGGTTTTTCAGCCATATCTGTAACACGTCTTGGAAGCGAATTATAGAACCTTATTCCATAATATCTAGTTCCACTCCTCGATCTGGCAAGCCTGTGGAAAGATGGTAAGATGTTCATATTAGTTCTAGTTGAATAATCGTGCTATGAGAATTAAATAGATCAACATGTTGTCTCATATACTGTAGGCACTGCAAGATGTACATACAGGGTACATACTGCGTGGGATGAGTGTCCCCATGTTAAAAGAGCATATGACGTGTTTGAGGAAAAGCAGCCATGATATGCTGCCAATACAGTGTTTAATGTTGTTATTTGAGTGAGATTTCTTATCAAAAAAATTATTTTTGACAGTTTAGCTGATAAAAGATGTACGTGACTTTCCCAAGACAGTGCAGTGTCCAGATAAACTCCTAGGAATTTAACTTCACTGCAGGAAATCATATCTGATGAGCACCTACAAAGGCTAAAAGTTATGTTCTGAGTCTTGGAGGAATTTAAGGAAAGCCTATTTGCAACAAACCAATCCTGAAGTTCACCGACAGAACTATTAAACTCATAATTTTTGCTGTTTAAGTCAGTAGGCAAGAAACTTTTAAAATATGTGGTATCGTCAGCAAAGAGTATGGTTTCTCCATCAGTTCCCAGGGATCGCCAGATATATATTAAAAATATTATTGGTCCAAGAACTGAGCCTTGTGGTATGCCGTATGCAAGTTCAGTTGCAGAGGATGAGCCATTTCTTATAGAAACAAATTGGGAGCGATCCGAAAGGTATGAGTTAATTAACTTTACAGCACTATCTTTAAAATGATAAAAGGGTAGCTTTTCCAGAAGTATATCACGAGAAATACAGTCAAAAGCCTTGGTTAAATCTAAGAAGGCAGCCTGGGTGTTAAGATGGTTCTCAAAGCCATTAAGTATCTGAGTCGAGAGGTGATCAATTGCCAAGGTGGTACCTTTGCGACTTCGAAAACCGAATTGATTAGTACCAAATAATTTGTTTTCCTCAAAATATGTGTTTAGTTGGACTTTTAGGAGGTGCTCGAAAACTTTGGATAAGATAGGTAAAACAGAAATGGGTCGATAGTTGGCGCAATCACTGAGGGAACCTTTCCCCTTGTAAATTGGAATTACTTTTGCTTTCTTTAGAACCTGTGGAAATGTATTTTCGGTTATAGCCTGATTGATTAATTTAGTGAATGGAATAATTATAAGATTTTTTGGGATTTTTATTATTTTCGTATTAATTTCATAACAGTCTTTACTTTTTTATTTTTCAAACTAGAAAATGCGTCTCTCACCTCATTAAAAGACACGGTCCTGAATTCAAATGGCTGTCCGCTGGAAGATTCTTTAAGAATTCTGTGAAGTTTACATTGCTCGAGGAAATGCTCTCAATAGTATTCTTTGCTATAGATGCAAAAAAGTTATTGCAATCTTCTGCAGAGTTTGATAGAGGCGAATCAACAATGTCTGTAGGCTTGTTTTTAATTAAATGCCACATGGCAGACTGGGAATTGTTCGAGTTTTTAATAAAATCATCATTGGCTAATTTTTTGGCCCTCTTAACTTCCTTCCTGTAGCTATTCCTGAACTCATACACAACTGTCTTTGAAATGAAGACTGGGTCTGATTTGTGCAGGGATATTAAGAATTTTAGTTTTTCACGCATATGTTTAAGGTTAACATTGAACTAAGTTAAATTTGTTTGTTTTTTTTAGCTTTTCGTTTACTATTTTTGATTTCACAGGCAAACAGCTTTCCATTGCATTCATTAGAATATTGATTAGTGTTTCAAACTTACAGTTAATATTGATATGAGGACAGTCAACAAATTTCCACTCTGCTTCTTCTATCGAGTTATAAAGGAGAAACAAACCAGCACGGGTAATTGGCCTATAGGAAATTCGCGACTTGTGGATCCTATCCATCTGTATGTAGCATTTAAAGATTATTCTATTATTATCTGAAATATGACTAAGGTCACAATGAGAACACTGCAAACTTGTTGGTTTAATATTGGTGAAGATATTATCTAAACACGAGTTACCTCGTGTCTTAAATTCCAGAGTCTTGCTCAGACCATACGCTTGAAAGAAACAGCAAAGATCTTCAGCTCTTACATCCATTTTGTGGAACTGTACATTAAAGTCCCCAGTGATGACTATATATTTAGATTGTTTGAGTTTCCTCAGTGCCTTTGAAAGGACATCTAGGAATATATTAAAGTCTCCACTAGGTGACCTATACACTAAGTAAATACAAGTTAAACTTTTTTATATAGATACCTGTAAGTTCACAGTGCACCTCTTTTGAGATTTTTTCTAGCTTCAGTGATGTGCTCTCTAGGTGACTACGAACGTAAATGCACACCCCACCATGCTTGTTAATGAAACGACAAAACCCAGAAGCCAACCTATAATATCCCTCCAAGCTCACCACACCGAGTTCGTCGGAGGAGAACCAGTGCTCGTAAAAGCATACAAAGTCTGCTGTAGTGTCATTGAGGAGTACTTCAACATCCAAGATACAGTTATTTAAAGACTGGACATTAGCGTGAAAAACAGTTAGGCACTTATTCCTTGATATACTATTTGTCTGAGTGGGCGTTTGAGCCATTATTGAGCCCTGCGACTCAGGCGCTGAATATTCATTAAATGGTTTATCAAGATACCATTTGGCCACAATTCAGGGATCATGACTTTATCTTGTCTAACAGCTGGCACACCTAGCTTAAAAGAACTAAAATGCTGGTCTTTTTTTGTGACCATTTTTTCACAAACACAACCTTCACTTAGTTGTTGAATTTCCATGGATGAATTTTTAGGATGTCTTCTGCATTAGTACTGGGAACGAATCCAGAAATAAAAATCCAAGACAGGTCGCTAGATCTTGCGGCTTTTAGAATAGCATTTTCATTAGTACCCATCTTAGCAACAGGTCTTCTCGAGTTTTGGAGGTTTTGAGGACCCCTTCTATTCTTATGAACTACTGTTTTCCACCCCTCTGCATCTCTTTCAGTCACTTGATCTTGTGGGATAGTGTTTTCATGTGAAATATTAACATCTAAATTGCTATTGACTCTTTCAGGTACAGCAGCATCTGGAGTGGTTAAACTAATAATATTCTTCATTATTCCTGCTTGTTTTTCAGCGAGTAGGTTTATGTTTGGGGTTTTTGCTTCAATACATTGATTCGATGACCTTTCTGTATTTATACTTGAACTTTTGTTTACTTGACTTGACTTTTCTTGATGTATTTTTTTTGTTGTGATTTAGTTTTAGTTTTTGCTGGAGATTTGGTATCATTTTCGGGGTCTTCTATTTTTAATTTGATACTGTCAATTTCATTACGTATATGTTCTAACTGGCTTTTTAGGCTATTTGTAAGGAAATCGAATTTGGATTGAAATAGCTTCTCAGTACTTGTGCATGTTGAACAGTTTTGTTGAGGCTGCATATGGGATAGCTTTTTATTTACCATTGAATCTTCTTGCAGTTTATGTATTTGTTTCTTTAAGGTAATTATTTCCTGATTCAAGTCCTGGTTTGCCTGTTTCAGTTTATTGTTTTCTTGTAGCAACTTATCTTGTTCTGCTTCACAGAGCACCTTTTTATGAGGGCCTTCAGGGTCACCTTGTGGATTTTGGGTATTGCAGGTGCTGGTCTTTTCCAGCACATTTTGTCTACTTCCAATACTGCTACATGTATCCCTTGCATAACAGCTATTGTGGAACACTTTATTACACATCAATATTACGATATATCGATATATTGATATTTAGAGATATAGGTATCGATATGTTGATGTATCAATTTATAATTTAAAAAATGAAAGAGTAATGAAAAACGGTTTATTGTTTTCCGTCAGTATGGCTTTTTTTGTTTTACTTGTACACAACCCACCCAAGGGCAAATACTACTCACCTCCTTAACCACAATAATAAGCAAGACAGTACTCAAAACCACAGATATGAGATTCACATGACTACATTGTCTCTGTTAGTTATTGTTGGTAGCAAATAGCAAACATATGGAAAAATGACACACTGAGCAATTAGGGCCCCATAATTTAGGGGAACTCGCCATGTGTGATTTGGAAGTAATTTACCTTTTCGTACAATTACTATTGCAGGTTTCATTAATTTCGGAATATCGATATATTGGAATATGGATATATCGATATATTGGAATATCGATATATCGAAATATCGATATATCGGAATATCGATATTTCAGAATATCGATATATCGGAATATCGATATATCGGAATATCGATATATCGGAATATCGATATATCGGAATATCGATATATCGGAATATCGATATATCGGAATATCGATATATCGGAATATCGATATATCGGAATATCGATATATCGGAATATCGGGATATCGATACTTCGGAATATCGATATTTTTATGATTATCGATACCCTACTGGTAGTAACTGATTACTTAAGTAAATTCTCGTTGGTGTTTGCTTTGAGAAAATCTTCCGCTGAGACCGTTGTTCGTAGGGTTTAGCAGGAGATATTTTTGATATTTGGCGTACCTCGTGTTGTTTTGTGTGACAATGGGCCTCAATTCAGGAGCACTGCGTTTAGAAAGCTACTGGATAGATACCAGTGTTCGGTTAAGTTTAATGCTGCTTACCATCCACATGCGAATCCCACAGAGAGGGTCAATAGGACAATTAAAACAATGTTAGCCATGTATGTTAACGATAACCATAGAAAATGGGACGAAATGCTACATTTGTTGGCTTGTGCCCCTAGAACAGCCCGCCATGAAACCATGTGTTTGTCTCCGTTTTTTGTAAACTTCGGAAGAAGTATGATTTTATCAGGGAGAGATATTAAGAAGAGAGAATGAGGATGCTGAGGATATTGATTTCATGGATAGTAGTAGGAATAAGATCTTTAAAGAAGTCTATCAGGATGTCAAGAAAAGGTTGGAAGTTGCTGCGGCAAGCAGTGTAAACACTTACAATTTAAGGAAGAGATATGAAGAGTATGCTCCAAAACAGTTGGTTTGGCGCAAGAATTACGTCTTGTCAGATGCGTCAAAGCATTTCACCAGTAAGCTGGCACCAAGATATCTGGGACCTTTTCTGGTAAAGAAGAGGATATCTCCTTGGACTTATGAGCTGGAGGACAGCTTAGGAAGATCGAAGGGTACTTGGCATGTGAAGAACCTGAAATCAGGCCCTTCTGACATTGATTAGTCGTAACCGACTAATCATCTTGAAGTAAGAGGGGGATTTGGTTTTAGTTCGATATTTGGTGAACTCACAATAATTATTTATCTACGCATGTAATCGCCCTGGAGTTTCACGAGTATTTCCTGATATTCTTCTGTTTTAAATCCCTCCAAATTGCTTAATTTTTATCCGCTTCCTAAGTATGTTTCTGATGTAATCTCTAATTCCTGAATTAAAGCCATTTCCTAAGGCAACTGCATTGCCACCTATTGAGCTGAGCCTGAGGCAACTATGTGTTTGTGCTTCGTGGTTCCGTAGTACCCTCGCTATGTTTCCTCGCTATTAATCACAGATGTCCTTCGGACCCAGTCTATCGAATAAAATCGTTTTTATACCCTAATGTTTTTTTGCGTGCTTGGGATTTTCAAGTACCTACGTCGCCAGTTGAGGTTCCAAGTTTCCGATATTACAGTGATTCGGAATAAATTTTGGGAAAAAATATTTCCAAACACCAGTAGGACCGATTCCGAGTGTTGTGTAACTCGTCCGGCTTGTGTTCCGGGAGTAGTTTGCCTGCTGTGCGTACCAGAAGTGCCGGAACTTGGCTTGTTGTTTCACGGACTTCTAGCCGCCTTTTGCGGGATATATAATTTGCCGTAACCAGCCGTATATACCTGATACATAAGGATCCACTATTTAATACATCTCATTCCATCCCGAGATTACATTTTGGGTAAGTTCAACTGTGAATATTTTATTCTTGAAGCTGTTTTTTACACAGTGTTTTCTTTATAGAGCATCTACTCCAACGGTTTTGGTGCCGGAATTTTACGATAATTCACGGACACTTGTCGATATAAACCCCTAATATCTCGAGGGTTTTTTTTCCGGCCTATAAGTTCTTAATTACGGTCTACGATTTTTTTTCTTGTTTTGGACTTGAGTTTGGAGCGTGGCCTTGATGATTCACTAACGGCGAAGACCTGGCGATTTTCTTCTTGGAGCGCACATTGTCCTTGACTGCTCTAAGAGGGGTTTGGAAAACCTTCGCCCAAAAACATCGCAGTTTTGAAGACTCAACTTGCAGCTAAGTTTTGCATGTTTACTTTTTACATTTATCGTCCCTGGACTAATAAAACAAATTTGATTTACGTGTAAAATCGAAAGCGTAGGCTGCTACAGCTTACCTTCCTTTTATTATTGCGTACGTTGTGTTATTACCGTTGATTGAAGAAGGGAAAGAGATCCTCCCTTAGGGTGGCATGCGAATATGATCCTTATGGTCTGTCTGTCACATTCCCACTTGTTACTAAATGTTTCTGTCTCGTTCTCTTACATTTCACCGACACGCGTCCGTACGGTGGCGCCAAATTCCGAAACCACCATTCGAGTCAGTCGATGGAGAAAGGAATCTTCAATCAACGGTTCGGGCAAAAGGTCACTCCATCGACGACGGAAGAGCGCAGAAAACTACGCGGTCAGCGCACCGCCACCTATGGACAAGGCCATACAACTACTGTCGTCCGACGCGACGACGTCCAGCTGTTTTTGTTTTTGATCTGTATCTGTTCCTCGTTTTCCTCGTTTACTTATTTCCACTTATATTATCGTTACTGGGTAATCTGTGATTGTTATTACGTGTATTTGGTGGATACAGTAGTGTGCAGAGGACCAGTGGTGTTCTAGTCCGATAATTAGTGTGTGCCTATCAAAAACATTTCATGTTTTGAGCCATCAGATAAAGGATACCTAAATACGGAGGTTAGGAAGTGAAAGTGTGTTTTGTTGTATACAGAGACTTGCCATCAAGGCAAGTCTTGCCATCAAGGCAAGTCTCTGGTTGTATGTATAATATCAAAATGGGTGTTTTCTTGTGTTTTCTCAGCCATGCCCGATAAGTGTTGTGTCCCAAATTCGTCGATGAAGGAACGAATTAATCGACGCCCAAATTGCCTAACCTAACCGAGCCAAAGCCAAAAGTGTCAGTTTTTGCCTTTCCTAAGGATCCGGTTTTGAGGGCAAAATGGGTGCAGGCCATAAAAAGGGCTGACTTTGTAGTCAAGAAACATTCTAAGGTAAGTTATATGTTACATTTTTATATATTTTTCATAAAGCTTCGGGTTATTGTAGGTCTGTGAACAACCCTTTTAACACAAGACATTGAAAGGGAGACTACGTGTGTTCGTCGATGGTCCTCAATCAACGGTGTGTTGTAGAATTGACTGGTGAAACTTTACGTGCACCTTTAAAAATTCCACGTTTAGCTAAAGCACAGAATAGCCACCATAAGTGGCTATTCTGTGGCTAAAGGTTTTAAATTTTCATGGCTAGTTAATTTCATTATATTTTTACAAAATATACTTACTTTTTAGGTGCAATACCTTGTAAGTTACCAGGTTGCCCAAGTTATTTGTCCAAATCTAGCACGAGTCGTAGGGAAGGTCCCCAATAAAAAAAACAAAAAATTGAACTTGGACAGGTTGAAAAAGCCGTAGCCGAAAGCGTTGTGAGTTGTGAAGCTTAGAAGTCTGCAAAATCGTTTTCAAACATTGAAGAAGCGTATTCAAAAATGGTATGTAATTATGGAGCATAGTGTATGCACCGCCCGATTTTCTTGAAATTTTGGCTACCCCCTATTTTCGAGGTCCCTGAACACGAATCTGACCTCAGTGTTTTGAGGTCGGACATAGTTTCCGAGAAAATGAATTTTCAAATTTCCTTTTGACGACCCACTTTTTCACGGTAATATTTGGTTATAATCGAGATGAATTTAGCTCAAATTGATCACCACCATATTTTGCGCCTTCTGCAGCATAGGGTGGTGATCAGTTTAAGCTGCGTACACTAAAAATTTATCTCGATTATAACCACAAATGTCGCCGTGAAAAATGGGGTGTCGGGTGTCAAAAGGAAATTTGAAAATTCATTTTCTCGGAAACTACGTCCGGCCTCAAAAAACTGAGGTTAGATTCTTGGTCAGGGACCTCGAAAATAGGTGGGTAGCCAAAATTTCAAGAAAATCGGGCGGTGCATACACTACGTTCCATAATTACCTCAAAAATTTGTTATATTGCCTAGTGGGATAGTCGCTGGTTGAAGGCGAAAGGAAGCGAAGGAAGGGTCACATGTAGAGTAGTCACTGAAATGTTTATTCTCGTAATAATTTTTTTGTTGTGATATTTTTATTGTTGAATTGTCATTTATTAAATAACTTAAATTATTGCTCTATTAAAATATTTTTGTGTTCCACAAATTAGTTGCTAAGTTATGTTTGAAATTGTAGTAGTATTTTACCTGGACACAAAAAAACGACAAACTTTGCAGAAGTTTCAGTTATTAAGTGTTTTTAAGATGCTAGTTGAACGTAAATAAAAATCGTTGGTATCGTACTGTCATGCTTGAAGATGTGAATATTAATATTATATATTATACAGTGAATAAAAAATGCGAAAGTGTGATTTTTATTCTTCTTTTGAATAGGTGGCTGTGAATTCATATTTGACATTTTCTTGGGATTCCAAACAACTTTTCTTAGTGCTATACTGCTGTAGTTCTAAAAATAAGGGTACTTTACTCTTGAGGAATTTTCATATTTTTCAACCTTCCCTGTATACGAATAGAAATTTTAAAATTTTTACAGGTCGATTTTGAGTTCAAGCACAAGCACCAACTTTTATCAAGAATAATTTGTTTTGAGAAACTTCAAATAAAGAAAATTCCCATTTGTGTCCAACTTTCTGTCATTATTATTATTATCTCGAAAACAGGGCGGTATTGGAAAGTTATACCGTAAAATAGTCTAAGACACTGTATACAGGGTGTAACTGAACTGATAGTCAAAAATGAAACCACGTATTCTTGGAGTCAAAATAAGGGCACTTCTTCATATATTATTTTATTCTACGGGCCTTAGTTTTTTTTTATACAGATCATAGAAGTTTAGAGAAAAATACACGTATTTTTTAGTATCTCTAGAATTATACGAGATAGTTTCTTCAAACTTGGCGTGTCACATGATCGGATGAGCCGTCAAACTTAAGGTTGAAATGAAGCTTCTGAGGCTCACAGTTGCGGAGATACAGGGTGTTATTAGAATTTATTACTTCAGAAAAATTTTTAACAAAAAGTATCTCTTAGTATTTTTTCATATTCGCAGCCGATGGAGGAAGGGAACAACGACGTATCTGTTCTACAAAGTTCTACATCAACGCTTTGATACCTTTAATCCTTGTTTATAATAGGTATATAATCAAAGTTTATATCGTCGATTCTCAAACAACGGAATATACCTATAATATTATCTTCATGTTTTGTTATTTGATTATCCATGTGATATAGGTACTGAAGTAGCATACCTAGTAAAGCATATCGTTTATTATACACAATATTTCATAAGCATAAGTATTAACACTGACATACCTAAGCATAAAAAATATGATGTCTAGCTAAATTTATATAGTTGTCATTCATACAGAAAATTTGGTTTAGACGTTGATGGAAGATTCTATCAACGGTTTACAGCATAAATAATATAACAAAACTTTAACGAAAAAATTAAAACAGGGTATTCGGCTCTCTTGAGGCTATGCATTTTTCGTTTATTTCTTATTAAGCGATTTTCTCGGTTATTTTAGGCCGCACAGAAAATAGATAAGAAAATAAAATATGGCAATTTTGGCCAGCCAGGTGACGTTAAAAAAGAAATGGGCCTCCATGCCCAATTTTTCGCGCTGTGCTAAAAAAACTTCAAATCGACAAAAATGTTCATGCCCTCAAGAGAGCCGAAGACCCTATGTAATTTGTTAAAAACCAATTAAAAGTTACCACCTGGTACCAAATTTTGGAAAGATGGGCCTACCTACTTTGTTTTTCTCACTCTTTCCTTTTTCTAACGCGCTAAAGTGGCTTCTAAATACAAGGTATCGAAAAATTTTATGAGAAAAAGTTGTTTAGAATTAAAACTTATTGCCGTGTACCAAATTTTGAGACAATCAGCCTACTTAATTTTTTCATTTTTTCTTTAGCGCCTTAGAAAAAAAAGTGGGAAAACAAAGTAGGCCGATCTTTCCAAAATTTGGTACCCTGGGGTAATTTTAATTGGGAACAACTTTTCTTAATGAAATTCTTTGTTATCTTTAAAGGAAAAGGCACTTCACCTACAATGAAAATAAATAAATGGTCGCTGTCGACGCCATCTTGATTTTTCAAAACGAAAATATGCTAAAAATTAGTTTCCAGTCATTAGTCAAGCAAATCAGAACCACAAACAATCAAATTTAAACGCGAAAATTTTTTTTCTTTTACACATATTGGCTCACTTATCCTGGGCCACCCTGTATATTGTAAACAGCCAGTATTTGTTTTTTTTTTAATTTATGTACCTGTGGCTTTGTGTTAAATTTTACTTTTGTTATATTACTTGATCACAAATTCTCATTTGGCTTTAGATTTTTCTTTTCTTAATTATTATTATAATAACAATTAAAAAAAAAACAATGTAGATAATGTAATTTTTTAATAAAACAAAATATACATGTTTTATGAAAACATAAATAAAATCATAACTCTCGTAAAACAAATAAAACTTTTTTCTCTAAATATAAAGATATAAAAATAACAAAACATTCAGAAGCGTAGAAGGACCACACCGTTATTTTATTTTTATTGAATTCGAAATTCCGCCTTTTAACTCGAAATTTCGACTTTGAAATTCGAAATCCGACTTTGAACTCGAAATTCCGACATTGAACTCGAAGTTTCGACTTTATGAACTTCCAACTTTCAAAGCCGAAGTTCAAAGTCAAAATTTTGAGTTCAAAATCGGCATTTCGACTTCAAAGTCGGACTGCGACTTTAAAAGTCGAAATTTCGAGTTCAATAAAAATAAAATAATGGTGTGGCCCTTCTACGTTTCCGTAAAACACGTAAAGAAATAATAGAACAAAAAATAACAAAACAAAAATAATTAATTATGGCCAGTTGCACCGTCCTATATTAAATTAACTACCTATTTACAACAGTTATTGTAACAATGATTGCCTTTTGTTTTGTCAAGTAGTTAAGACTGTCTTAAAATTTAAGATGCGATGGCCGATGAGCCTTCGAGCCTGCGGCCCTCCGGGGCCCTTCGAATGACCGGCCCACCGGACATTTGCCCGGTGTCCCGGTGGTCCCATCCGCCCCTGGATAGGTACCTAACTACTGTCCCGGTTTTCGTCAGCCAGGAGTTGGTCACCTTGTTGTATATGAATATTATAACCGTCGATGGAGGAAGGAATCAATCAACGTTATAACTCCATTATAAAAAGATTATTTTAAAAAGACTCGAGAAATTTGTCATTAACAATTAATAACGTTACTCGCTACTTTAAAAAAAACCGCCTCCATAGGCAAAGAGGGGGGCGGGGCCGCGGCCGGGCGACTCGAATCGAACGCTGGAATACAAAATCTAAAATATATCTTCCAGCCGACGATCGATGGCGATGACTCATTCGTACCAGCACAAAAAACGCAAACAACCAAGGTCAAATCAACAGATTTGGCAAGCCGCGAAGCGCGCCATCTGCCGAACAAAAGTTCGTCTTGGGAAGCCGCATTACAAGTGTGCAGTGCGCCATCTACCGGACAGAAGCCTCTCTTCCACCTCAACGCCGAGACGTAATCCGAGGATGGTGCAAGTGCGCCATCTACCGAACAACCGTGTCGGACTGGGAAGCCTCGTTTCCCCCACCGCGCCGAGAAGTATTCGACGGTGGCTCCATCTTCTTCCGAAGAGTATTGAGTCAGTCGGTATTTCGCATTAGGAAACTAATCTTTACCTTCCTCCATCGACGGTTATTACTGTGTATGTCTTGTTCATTATTGCGTAGGTCTTGTTTATTATTGCGTATATCGTGTCAACTCTTGCGGGGTTGTGATTAGCTATTGCAACGTCCTGACTATTATTGTTTTTTTTTGTGAACTGCGCGTGTACACGCTTGGGGGTGTACGATACTATATGCTTTGTTTTACTATACAGCACGTACCATTTTAATTATTAATATAGCTGGTGAATCTGAAAGGCATAGCTTTAAAATTATGACTAGTAATAATTGTTTATAACTGAGAATATTTAGTGCCTCCCAGTACCATCTGAGTAAATCTTGTTGACATTTACGAAGGATTTTCCGAGTTTGGACTTAAAAGAAATTGTGTGAGGTGTAGAGCGCACAATCTAGGTGGTGCCTATTATTTAAAAAAAATCTTTTATTTCCCAGGCCCGTCTCCGATGTTAGCTCACCAACCAAGAATTGAGGTAGGTAATTTGGATTTATCTTGGATTTATTTTTCTTACCATCGCGTTACGCATTGAAGGTAACACTGTATTGTAAAAACGGCTGAAGCAAACATATAACATGTACACACCATTGAAATCTAGATGAAGCATAGGTTTCGAAAATTCAATAAGATAGAGGGTGTTCAATTAAAAAACGTAAATTTGGTTTGTAAAGCTTTTACGGAACACCCTGTATCAATTTCAACAAGAACACGGAAAGTCCCACCAAAAATCCTAAAACTTTTATCCATACAATTTTTTCTTTAACTCGAATAATATAGGAATTAAGAGGGTGGTTCCCCTGTAGGTACATGTTTTTATGTTAATGTGAGCTTGTTTCATTGTTCATAGCCTGAAATCAACCCAAGGTTCTTAACGATGTTCTTTAGTGTTATTTTATCCATATTTATATTTTTCATTTTTTTCACAGAAGAAACTTAAATCCTCAAAATTTGTCCGTCATTGGCTGCTTGGGTATAATAATTTTCACCTCATAAAAGTCTTGGTTTTTTAAGATTTTTTTAGTTTTAATAATTAATATTGCATAATACTATTATTACAGTAACTTTTCCAAATAAATACTAAAATAATACTATCATTACACTAACTTTTCCAAATAAATACTAAAAAATAAAAAAATATTTTTTCTAGCCTTTCAGTAGGTAAATGAAAACATGTGCTGTCGAAGTTTTTTCTTAGATCTGATTTTGACTATACAAAAAACTTATAGTGGGTTGTAACAGTGCAGTTAAGTATTGTAAAGACAACCACTCGGTATGTCAATTTCTTGGTCAATTTAGTTTTATGAAGATCGGTTCGTCTGAAGGACATACATACCCTGATGTTATTTTTTTCATTCTCATAGATTTTCTTAGTACACGAAGATTTAAAATTTCAAATTCTCTAGGTTTAAGGAAAATTTCAAATACATTTGCTGTAATTCAATTCTCCAATGGAGAATTGAGTGTAGTGGCAAAAAATGGTTCACTCCTGAAAAGCAACAAATTTATTGGCCACCGTATAAAGCCACATATTCATACAAAGGGGCGCTTCAATGACAAGAGGAACTTAACAAACAATTGTGGCAAGTATGTCCTGTAGAAAGGTGCTTTTATGAAACTGATATGTGGAATACTATTATTGTTACTTAATTGAGAATATTTGTCTCCAAGAGTAGAAAAATATAGAAGTTTGTATCGTATGCAAATTCGCAAAAACTTTCTTTTTTTAGGCCTCACCAAAGCATTCGATTGCATTTCACACAATATTTAAAAAATACTATCATTCTATAATTTTCATCAAGATGCAGTCTCTCTACTGGAATCCTATCTTACTGATCAATCTCAGTTTGTGATTCTTAATGGCAATAAATCAAATACCTTAAGTTTGAAACATGGAGTGCCCCAAGGCTCAGTATTGGGACCTACAATTTTCCTAATTTATATTAACGATCTTATAAATGCACCTAACAGTGGACAGAGCATTCTATTTGCTGATGACACAACTCACTACATAAGCTATCATCCATTAAACCCAGATAGTTTATACAATAATGTTACTATTTATAAAGTAGTTAAAAAAGTAAATAAATGTGGAAAAACCTATCATAGCAGTTGCTTCTCAAGAGTGAAATGTTGCGGTGATACTGGAAATGTAGATGTCTCAAACCAAGAAAATTCAGAGGTTGCTGAATTGAAATTAAAAATTAAGTCTGTAATGGTGGAACGTAGCACAGCTAATGCACTTAATGGTGAGCTAAGGAAGCAGCTAACAATGTTGGAAAAGGAAAATGGTAAATTAAAGTCAGAAAACATTTCACTGAAGTCCAAGATGCATCAGAGGGAGCTTGACAAACCTGATGGGGAGGTCACTTTCTTCTGCTACTGGTCAGGAAATGATTGAAAAAATGGTCCATAAGAGCATATCTGGAATAAACAATGAATTATGTTCTATCAAATTAAACTTGGATAATTTAACAAAGAAGATTATCGAGCCAAACATTCAGGAAAAAAATACGAATCAAAATTCCTTATCAGCTGCTAAAAAGACATTCCTGCAGAAATAGCAGTGGCTCCCAAACAATTGCCACCTGAGAGAGATTTAAATCATGAAGATATAAATTATCATTTAGGAGCAGTTCCAAAAAACAATAATTTGAGATCTGGCTCCCAGGAAGATGGTATAAGCAGAGATGATGAGAAATATTTAGAGTGGACTGAAGTCAGAAATAGGCGAAGAACAAATATAAAACCTGATAGACCAGCACCAATTAAATGCACGAATCAAGAAAAATTGTTGGTGGTGGCTCAGGCATATTCGTGGTTGTTTGTTTCTGGATTTCATCCACATGTGAAGTCGCAGGACATCTTAGAATTCCTTCAAAAGCATAATCTCAACGAAGGATGTATATGTGAAAGGATGCGAACAAGGAAAGATAGCCTGAAAAGCTCTTTTAAGATAAAAGTACCTGAGAATAAAGAAGGGGATTTTTTGTCACCAACTTTGTGGCCAGAAGGTATAATCGTAAATAATTTTCTAAATCTTTAGTGGCATTAGCCATAGGAAAGAGGGTCAGTTTTTTTCATCAAAATGTGCAATCGATTGGGAACAGTGTAGATCCATTAAATAGTTTTCTTCAGCAATTTGCAGACTGTGTCACAGTATGCCTTACTGAACACTGGAAGACCAGCAGCCAGTTACCTGCACATAATATAACAAATTTCTATCTAGGAGCAAGTTTTTGCCCAGCCAGCAACGCTATAACCTTGACGTCAATACGACGTCGAATATTGGTGACAAGCTGTGTACTAATATTTTTTAAAATATAGGACGTTGAATCGACGTCGATTTTACGTATGTTCCATTATTGGAGATTATAAGACGTCAAAATTACGTCGAAATAAATTACTTCTATGCCCAGTTTGTATTCTCGTGATAGTTGACGTCGAGAAGACGTGATAATGACGTACTGCAGCCTGCGCTTGCGCAGTGCGCGTCTTGGCCGCGCCGTGCACCGTCTTCGTCTCTGCTTTCCGGTCTTGAACGCAGCACGCCACGCCGTTAATTGTCTGGAGCTGTTCCGCGAGCACGTGTCGTTCCCTGTTATTAACCTAGCTATTGTGTGGATCCGGTGTTCCGGTGCTTCGCGTTGTAGTACTTGAGTGAGTTTTTATTGTCTATTATCCCTTATGTAAGTAGTAAAAGGTCGAGAAAAAATAAACATGTAGCCTCTATGCCACACCGCCTCTCTAGCCACCATGATGGATTTACATTACGCAAATTTTAACCTAGCATAAAATTCACCCAAATGACATTCAAAGTCAAGGTTCCTTGTTCAAAGTGATTTAATTGTCCATTTTATACTGCAAAATTCTATACTACCTTCTACCATTTTATTTATTTCCATATAGGTTGTTTTAGCTGCCCCCATGGCAACGTTAACGTTAGTACAAGCCCCAAATCCAGAGCATGTGCTGATAGAAGCTGCAAATGTGCTGTTGGCTCCTGCCTGGACTTCATTATTGTGTTGCTTCCCAAATCACGCCTATCTTTCTGTTTTGGTTAATGTTATACCGCACTGATGATTGCCGAATAGCATGAATTAGGTACTTTCTTTTGTATTCTATTTTATTTATGCTTTTGTATTGTTTTTTATTTATTTTTTGTGTGTGTTTGTGGGCACTTAAAATATAATAAACGTATATTGATTAAAAAATGTAAGTATTTAATTTCATTTACAAATCACAAACCCTTTTATATATCTTTTGAGTATAAAAAGTTTGTTCAGCGAATGTTCGGCCCTACGTCACAACTCCCGTCCTTGTCTTACTCGTGAATATACGATGGATATCGGTCGTATATTCACGAGTCAGACAAGGACGGGAGTTGTGACGTAGGGCCGAACATTCGCTGAACAAACACTGTGCGTTGCGACGCCATTAAGTAATTTTTCACGTCTTATTAGACGTCACCATTACGTACTTTGCACTTCCTATTACACATCGTCATTACGTAATTTTGCACGTCTTATTAGACGTCGCTGAGCACGGAAATTCTCTGTGACATATTGCCGTCGATTCTACGTGTTTTCTGCGTCGATCGACGTAATGCGGTACGTCTATTCAATGTAGAAGAAACGTCTTTTTGCTGGCTGGGTGTAGGTCATAAATACGCATGGTGGTAGTGCTATATATGTTAGAAGTGACATAAAAAGTAAAGAAATTATTCAGGCTAAAGTAATGTCTGTTGAAAGGGTAATTGAATGTTGCTGTTGTGAGCTAAACATTTATGACAATATTGTAATAGTACTAGCTATTTATAGACCACCAAATGGTGACTTTTCCAACAGTTGGAAAATATTCTCGAAAGTACGAGTTTAAATAATCATATAGTTGTCGTTCTTGGCGATTTTAATATTAAGTTTGATAATGGAGGTATACAATGCCTTGACCTATGTTCACTGTTGCGGTCTTTCAATCTCTCTCGGTCAATATTTGAACCAACGCGTGTTATTGGTGGAAGCGAATCATGTATCGACAACATCCTGATTAACTGTGAATACATTAGGAGCAATGTCTGGCATTCTAAAATCTCTGATCATAGTGCACAGTCTATAACAGTAGATCTTGAAGTAAACAAACAGGTTTCAAACTATGTGCATAGAAGGATTTTTAGCAGGCTGAATAAAATTAAATTTAAGAACAGTCTACATCAACTTGATTGGTCAAGCCTGTACAATTTAAATAAAATGTCGGTCAATGAGCAGTGGGATCTATCTTTGTTTTCCAATTAAAAAAGTTAGGGTAAAAACTACAAAAAAAAGGAATATATAGTAAAGCTAGGGAAGCTGAAATTAAAGAGTGTAAAAATAGGTTGGATATTTGGTTTACAATGAGTAGAGTGGATAACCGATATCTTGAGTTATATAGGGAAACAAAAATAGAATATAATAAGAAACTAATAGAAAGTAGGCAACGGGCATATAGTTGTAGGCTCGTGAACTCTGATAATATTTCCAAGACTATATGGGCAATTGTCAATGAAATAAAGGGACAAACTGATGTTAATAGAGAGATAAAAGTATACGGAATTGCAAATCAAATTGCAAATGAGTTCAATGACATTTCTGTGAATTCTGCTGCACAACTATTGTCACAACTGCCTCACTTGCCATACTCTGATAAAATTTCAAACAATAATAAATCAATGTTTCTAAGAAAGGTTGATGCAAGAGAGGTTAGTGATATTATGCATAACCTTAAAGCAAAATCAAGTAGTGGTTTCAATGACATTCCTACAACACTGGTTAAGGAATGTGTTGATGAGATACTAAAACCAATGGTATACATCATTAATAACTCCCTTAAATTTTGTATTTTTTCCAGAAAACCTAAAGGTAGCATTGGTAAAACCATTGTATAAAAAAGGCGATGCAACGCAACTGGAAAACTATCGTCCCATAAGTTTGCTGCCAACAGTTTCAAAAGTTTTTGAAAAAGTCATGGCTTCAAGGATTACTGCTTTTTTTAGCGAGTCCAATTTGTTTAATGAATTTCAACATAGCTATCGTCGAGGTAGATCAACTCACACAGCGATCTTCCAATTTGTTCAAAATATACTTAGAGCTTTAGAAGAGGATCATAAGGTATTGGGATTATTCCTGGACCTGTCAAAAGCATATGATTGCCTAATTCATGAAACTCTGTTGCAGAAATTAAATAAGTATGGTGTAGGAGGGCCCTCTCTGAGTTGGCTACGCTCATACTTAACAAATAGGTGTCAAATGACGTCAGTTACAAAGAATAATTTTAATACGCGATCTGAAATTAAATTATTAAAACAAGGAGTCCCGCAAGGGAGCATATTAGGACCTATCTTGTTTATCATTTATATTAATGACTTAATAGATGTTCTGGAAACAACAAATGTGTGCCAAATTACCAACTATGCTGACGATTCAAATATCCTTGTCTCCACAACTTCATGTACAGGTGTGCTTGAAACGGCATCTAATATTATTAGTAGGGCAAATGAATGGTTTGTAAGAAATAAACTTGTTTTGAATCCCTCTAAAACAAATGCAGTTATTTCAAAACTAATAGATCTCGTATTGTAACACCCTCTAATATCTTGGTGCAGGGTGAGAGTATTAAAGTCGCTGAGGCAACTAAATTTTTGGGAGTTTTCATTGATCACACTTTGCGATTGGATGTGCATGTCGAGCATGTATGTAACAAGTTAGACTCTGCCATCTATAGTCTTAAGGTGTTATCGAAATATGTTAATGCCAAGGTGCTAAAAACGGTCTACCATTCTAGTATGGAGTCTCACATAAGGTATGGAATTTTATTTTATGGTAATTGCAGAGACATTGGTAGGATTTTCATTTGTCAGAAAAGGGCGGTCAGAACTTTGTTTAAATTATGCCCACTAGAATCATGTAGAGGTTGTTTTAAGGAAAATAAAATCCTCACTGTCCCTGCAACATATATTCAGGAATTCTGTTTTAAAAACAGAGATTTGTTTTTGCCTTTTAAACCACAATACACCTATAACACCAGAACATTTGAATACACCTATCCGATACATCGATTATCAATGTTTGGAAAGGGGTCCTTGTACAGTTGTTTACGAGCCTACAATTATCTGCCTAATGACATTAAACAAATAAATAATGTGAAACAATTTAAAAAGAAAATTCACAAATTATTGATTAACAGAACCATATTCATCAGTTGCTGAATATTTTAGTTCTGATCTTAGTGTTATTGTTTACTCCATAGATATTACCTATATAGTATATGAATGTGTATCTATGTATATATTGTGACTTGCTTATATTTTTATACAGATGCATGCTTTGTACAAATGTGTAACCTTTAGAAATAAATGTATTTATTATTATTATTATGTCCAAAACTAATTTTCAGCAGTGGTTTCTGGCCAATAGGCTGTCTTTAAATGAAAATAAATCTGAAAACATAAATTTCAGTCTTAGAAAAGACATTATTGTGCCCTGTCACCCGGGTTGGTAGGTTCAGCAAGTAGTGAGATAAAATTTCTTGGAGTATTTTTGGATCCTGGTCTGACTTGGAGTAATCATGTTCTCTGTCTCTCAAAGAAACTATGTCGGATAATTTATCTCATAAGAAACCTTTGTCACATAGTGTCAAGACCCACAATTCTGTCAGCTTCCCATGGCTACTTTGGTTCTAACATATCTTACGCTGCGTTAATTTGGGGTCATTCGTGTCATTCTGGGAGAGTTTTCAGCCTCCAGAGGAAATGTGTCCGGTTGATTGCTGACATAGATTATCAAGCCGACTGTCGGCATTGCTTCGTGGAGATGAATATACTGACTTTCCCATGCATCTACGTTCTGAAATGTTTGCTACACATCAAACCACATATTGATAATTTTAACCTTCATAACAACACACATGATTACCTGACAAGAAATAATGCAGATCTGTTGCCTACGTTCCATAGGCTAGAAAGAGCTAGAACAGGCACCTCTTATTATGGTATAACATTTTTCAATGTCCTTCCAAAAACCATTAGAGATATGGATATCACCAAATTTAAAATTACTATAAAAAGATATCTATTATACAACGCATTTTACTCGTTTGAGGAGTACTTCATGTCTACATTTATATTTTAATTGATATTTTAACTTACATTTTAACTCTTACTATATTAATTCTAATTCTAGATTGTATAGTGACAGTACCTACTATGTGTTCTCTCAAATTTTAAATTCTGAGGTGTAAAAGTACCCTGTATTTATATTACCAATAAACTATCATCTATCTATCTAAATGCATCCAATATTATTTATTTAAGTAATTAGTAATGTATCCTTTTGCAAAAAAGTTTATTATGTATAAAGCACTTTTTATGGATAAATTTAGGACAAGAAATTGTTCGGAACCCCGATATACTGTATAACTTTAAAACTAAAAAAGAGGAAGGCGACTGTTTCAGTTAAAATTCAAAAGTATAATGAGTATTTCATGTAACTTTTTGATTTGTACTGTATAAACAGTCCAAAGTTATAGTAGAGGTTGAGAACTATTGATAGCGGTATCGACAACTATCGATAGTTTATTTGACTATTGAAAATTAATCGATATATTTTTTTTGCTATTGATAGTTTCGATAGTTTTTATGGCAGTCTAAAGACTGGAACTTTCTCGAATGAAATCAGTTATTGCTAAAATAGATGTTTTGTGATCATTTTCATCTAAATCTTCTGATCAAGTGACCGATTAGCGACTGGTAAGTTGTTTTGTCCTCTTTTGTAAAGTACATCATACCTAGGTGTCCGAGTCTCGGTGTGCCAGCTGAGGAGTGTGCATCGCAGCAGAGCCAGCTACAGCGTGTTCCACTGAAGAGTCACCACAGCGACGTTCAAGCCAGGTATTACTATTTCCCACAATTTTCTAATTCTTCTAAGAATACTCTAGGGCCTATATAGGTCCCGCAGAGTTTCCGTCGACCCACGGGCGCCTCCGTGGGTCCGACTTTTTCACCTTCATTTCTACCCCTAAACTGCCCATCTCTGTCAGATTCCGAGGCGTCCCCAGGAGCGCCTAAGTCCCCTATTCAAATGGACGAGGATTCCTCGTACAGTTTTTCCTACAGTGAGGGGGCATCCTCCCCCCCACTCTCACCCCCGACCCCACAACTCCCCGAGGCCCTCATTGACTTGATGACGACCTGCCAAAACCCCTCCACGCCACTGCCCTCACCCGTGGATACCATCCGCAGGCTTGAGGACAATAACAAGTTCCTACGGAAGCAGGTTGTCGCCCTCAACGCGACAATGAGGGAGATGGCAATTGAACTCTCTCTTACGCGTGGAGCTTGCGGCCGCGAGGGCTCCCGCAACGCCCAAACCCCCTCCAAATTCAACCCCCCAAGGCCGACTCCAGGCCAACCAACACCACCACCACCCCCCCCAAACCCCAACTCCCCCATGGAGGGTGTAGAGAGCGCGGGTAAGCGCAAGGTGGTTCCGGAGCCCCCCTCGAGTGATGAACGAAGGCGAATTCCCCCCATCAAGTCGAGGAGGGCCTGGGGTGCCAGGGAAGACTTCCCAGCGCTCCCCACTCCCCCAAAACCCTGGCCCAAATCCAGAAACCCCCTACCCAACCTAATACAACCTCATCCATCACCACCAAGGAGGGCATTACCACCATAAATGCTCCCAGATCTATCCAAGCCCCTGCTCCCATTTCGCAGGGCAAACAACCTCCAAACACCCCCTCCACCCCCCAAGTAGCCCCTAACAACACCCCCAAAACTAAATCCATAACCCCAATTGTCCTAAGGGACAAAATTAAGTGGGTAGCTCTTACCAAAGTCTTTCTTACCCACAAAATTCAGTACACCAGGGCCACGGATATCCAGCTGGGTATCCGTATCGTGCCAGCCACCTCCAATGACTACAGGGCCATCATTAAGGTCCTGGAAGTCAACAAACTTCCGTTCCACACCTTTCCCACTCCCAAGGAGAAGACTCTCCACGTAATTGCGCGTGGAGTCTCATACGCCTTCCCCGAGGAAGACGTATATTCCGACCTCACCTCCTGCACCTACAGGGGCTGCAAGGCCATCCCAAGGGTGCGCTCCTTTGCCCAGGCTGCCACCCCCAAACCACCTCCCCACTCCTATCGATGAGGCCGCTTCTTCAATGGCAAAAATCACCCAAATTCTCGCCCCCCTTGGCGATGCCCCCGCTGCCATGACGCAACTCTCCGCCTTGGTAGATTTCCTCCAATCCCTCTGCAAGTGAGTGGATTCCGATGCTATTTTGTTCCATACCTCCTTTTCGTTCTAAATGGCGGTAGAAAATAAACATCTTCGGATACTTTCCTGGAATGCCTGTCACATTCTCACTAAAAAATCTGAGCTTATTTGCTTCATCAACGAACAAAAATTCGATGTTGTCCTGTTGCAGGAAACATGCCTAAAGCCCACCGACAAATTCAATATCCCCAATTTCCATGTGCACAGGCTCGACAGGCAGCGAGCCTACTGATCAGGGGGCGTGGCCATACTGGCTCGCAAAGACCTAAACCCCGTCATCTATTCAAAACATTCCTATAACAACCTAGAGGTTGCATCCCTAATTATCCCCCATGGCAATCTAAAAATCTGCTTCTCTTCCGTTTACTTACCCCCAAATAAGCCTATGCTTCAGGCTGACCTACAAAAGCTGTTCGACTTTCCTGGTCCGGTTGCTGCCATCGGTGATTTTAATCCCAAATCCCCCATTTGGGGGAGCAGGCTGACGAATCTCCGGGGCAGAGCCCTCGAGGACTATTGGTCCACGGCAAATATCCTAACCTTTGGCCGAGACGAACCTACCTTCTACCCTAGAAATCCCACCCATAGACCTGATGTCCTAGATATTGTACTATTAAAAGACTGCCACCTTGAATGCGATGTTCGCGTAACTCATGACCTCAGCAACGATCATAATCCCCTCACAATTCTTTTGGGGGACCCCAAAACCCCGCAGACAACACCGTCACTGTTCGGCGGGTCCTCTGGCCCCTACTTTCGTAACAATCCTATTCTCCAAGACTGTAACGCCCAAGTATCCGCCCGGAACGTGGTCGAGCTTGAACGCGAGGCCCGGTCCTGGGAACACCGGATATGTAGGGCGCTCAAGGATACTTCCCGAGAGTATGTTACTAGTCGAAACAAAGACCCTCTCCCTCCCGATGTTAGACAACTCCTTAAGAGAACCCGCGCAGCCCGTAAAAGGGCTTGTCGCACTCTCCATCCTGACCACAGACGAGTAGCCATGCTACTGATCTCCGAGCTGAAAGATGCTCTACAGCAAGTCCGTTCTGACAGTTGGAAACGACGTCTAGAATCCCTAAATCCCCAAAAACGTAAATACTGGCAAATTATCAAGGCCCTCAAAGGCAACTCCTCCTGTGACTTGATTCCACCAATCCACGGCCCAAATGGACACACCTCTGAGGAGAAGGCCGAAGCTTTCGCCGACTATTTCCAACAACAATTCCAGCACAATCTAGATCCTGAAGATGATCTCGAGTGGGAAGAGACGGTAGAGGTCAAGGTGGGGCACTCCTTGTCCATAAAGCCCCAGGATACGACAATATACCCAACAAGGCAATCAAACTTCTACCCCAAAAACAAATCGTCAAATTCCTAAATCTCATAAACCAGTGCCTTCGTCACCACTATTTTCCCACTTGTTGGAAGCATGCTATCATGATAATTATTCCTAAGAAAAAGTCGTCATCCTATCCCCAAGACTGTTGCCAGTAGCAGGAAAAATTTTCGAACGTGTAATCCAATCCCGTCTACAAGACGAGCTCAGTCGAGTAGATGCACTCCCCCCTGAGCAATTGGGCTTTCGAGGTGCACATTCCACTGAATACCAAGTCGTCAGACTTGTGGAAGAAGTCACGCACAACTTCCAAAATCACCATAACTCAGTAGCCATTGTCCTAGATGCAGCCAAAGCCTTTGACCAGGTATGGCACCCCGGTCTCATATACAAACTTATCCTTTTAGACATCTCCTTGGCCGTGGTAAAGATAGTCTCTTCTTTCCTGGCCGACCGGACCTTCCAGGTCAGAATAGATGGTCTCCTCTCTTCCCGTAAAACGGTAGAGGCGGGGGTCCCCCCAGGGCTCAGTGTTGGGTCCCACTCTGTACAATGTCTTCATGTACGATATTCCCAGATTTCCCGGCACATCCCTGTACCTGCACGCTGATGATACTGTGATAACCGCTTCCAGTCGTCGCAGTGAGAATGCGTGCAGGATGCTTCAAGATGGAGACTCATCCAAACGCTCTTCTCCGAGCTGCTACCAATTATGTCCCCAATCCCGATCTCCCTCACAAAAGGCCCCGACATACTCTCATTTGAGGAATTTTCTAGTCCTTTTTTTCTAAAAAGGCAGTCAAAAAGCCATTTCGTCTGGCGAAACCCTACTCGTAGTGCTTCACTAAACCGCCAAGGCTTCTTCTAGTAGCCGCACACCACTCCCTACAGCCAATTCTCCTACAAAATAGGGCTGGAATTCAACCACTATACCCTGTGGGTATACCCCCTCAGGTGGGTGACTCCCACACTACCACGCGGAACCGCCGCGTGGTGCCTATAAAAGATTTTCCTCTCCTATCGCAAAACTACAAAAAAAACCTAGGTGTCCTAGCTAGATCCTATTTTAGATTCACCAACCTCAATTTTAACCAGATCAAGGTCACCGATTATTTTGATTAATGATAATGAAAAAGAGAACGTAAACAAAACAAATACAGAAAAACAATCAAAAACAAGTAACGTACGAAGAAAATTTTCAGCTGTTTGGAAACATTTCAAAAAGTCAAGTGATAAGAAATACGTATTATGAATGCGGAAAAGAGTACAAAACCAGTGGTAACACATCAAACCTTTTAGACCACCTTAATCGATTCCATTCACAATTGAACAACCAAGAAAATGCTGAGTCATCAGCAATGGTCAGTGCCAGTGTCAGTACTAGCAGTTCCGCTAGATCTAGTGTACGCTCGGTTAGCCCTTTTTTTTAAAAGAAGCATTCATTACGATGAAACATCTACGAGAAAAAAGGAACTGGATAAAGCTTTGTTAAAGATGATTTGTTTGGATTACCAGCCTTTCACAATTGTGGAAGATAAAGGTTTTATAGATTTTGTTAATTTGTTAGACCCCCAATATTGTTTACCAATCGCTAACACATTATCACACAAATTGCTTAAAGATGGATATTTGGATAGATACAAAAAATTAAAAAGTGACCCAACAAACACTTAACTTCTGGGTTTTTAATGGGCCATTGTTGTAATTGATGGATTTGTGATGGGATTGGTTAGCCTTCAATGGCCCATTTCAGGTAAAGTGTTGGAATATTACCGATGGAAATATGAGAAGAAAACACCAATGGGCCAATAATGGTTCTTTGCCATGCAACCATCAGCAAGGGATGTGCAAATATATGAATGATGTGCCACTAGAGGCAGAAGTCCGCATTATTAATTGTACTTTTTATTTAAATTACCATGAATGGCAAAACTTGTTGAGTTTACCGCGCTTGCGCTGTGTCACCGTTCATCATTTTTACGCCGAGTTCGTTCGGTCCATAGTGCATCAAAATGTGGTCAAAATATAAGCCATACTATATCTGCATGTTGTGAGGAAGCGACTTATAGATTATGATTATGGATTAGTGCATATGTGTTTTGGTAAATAGGTGAAAGATAAGGAAATTTAATATATGAACCTGGGGGCTATGCATACCTGATACCTGCAGGTTAAATCGAAGTTATGAGATTGAGTCTCACACTGATCCCAACGTAATTTTATTCTTAATCATACATCCAAAATATTTGTTGGTTTTTAAAGTTAATAGTTAAAAAATTCTAGTTAAAATAAAGAAATAATATAGGTATTTGATAATTTCAATACCTAATAATTTATGTTCTTTCTCTTTTCAGGTAAACATCTGGTGTTTTATTACAATTTTGAATTTTTGTTCTTGTCTTTAATTTTTATAGTGATTTATTTTAAGTTTTTTTTAGAATTTTGCATGTTTGTTCTTGT
Organism: Pseudeuparius sepicola; assembly: GCA_963920635.1. Classification (NCBI taxonomy): domain Eukaryota; kingdom Metazoa; phylum Arthropoda; class Insecta; order Coleoptera; family Anthribidae; genus Pseudeuparius; species Pseudeuparius sepicola. The sequence goes on from OY987305.1 coordinate 31,501,746, forward strand.
TTTCAATATATTAATTGTTTATTATTATTTGCCTTTGATTTAAAAATCCGTATAGGTAAGTCGAAAACCCGAAAATATACCATTTGATGTGTACAAATTAAATGACCAGCAATGTTTGAAGTATAAAAGACCTTTAATGGTCCACTATAATTATAACACACAATCTCTATTGGTACTCCTATGGTGGACCATAAGTAAATTTGCACTGGCCATCCATGCTGGAAAAGTGACTGATGGAACGCAGCCGGCCACCGGGACATTACGGACCCGGGCCAATGATGGTTTCCATCATCGTTCCAATGATGCAGTGATGGTTACCCAATACATTTTTACAAATGGCCCATTTATCAGTGTTTGTTGGGGAACTTGAACTCATTTATTTTGTTTCAATAACATGTGACTCGTGGACTTCTCCTACGACAGAATCTTATTTGACTGTGACGAGCCATTACATACTAGATTGGGAAATAACGAATGCTGTACTTTCAACAAAACCGTTACATAATGGGATAAATCATACCTCAGAAAATATTAGCGATGCTTTAAAAAGTATTTTAGAAGAATGGGGAGTGTTACTGACAATGCTAGCGACATGATAAAGGCACGTGAGTTGCTTCAAAAACGACACATGGTTGTGCAAGACAATTTACATATTGTAGATAATATACTTAAAAAAGGTAAGAGCAATCGTCACATTTTTTAAGCATAGTAGTATTGCAAGTGAAACTATAAAAAATGAACAGTTGGAGTTTGAGGCTAAGGAGCCTCTTAAACTGGTCCAATAATGCCCAACTCGTTGGAACAGTACGTTATATATGATTCAACGAGTTTTAAAAGTTAATGAAGCACTAGGAAGAGCGTTATTAAAATTAAGAAAATCCCCCAGTCCTCTAACAATAGAAGACACAGCAGTATTCAGTATTGAAATGCTTTGAGGAAGCTACTCGAAAAATCTCAGGTAATATATTATAACATGCTACTAAAAATTTTTCATGTGGTACATGAACTTTATTTTTAGGAAGTAGGTATGTTACAGTTTCTTTAATAGTTCCACTGTCACTTGGACTATAAATATTGAAATTCTTTAACTGACTTGGCAACGGAGGAAGTACGAAATCTTTGTAAAGGCTTAATTGAGTCTATAAAAAAGACTATTTCTGTATGAGAATCGATCTGTCACAAAAATCAGTATGCTTCTAGATCCACGCTTCAAAAAAGAAGGTTTTAGAAACCCCGAAAATGCGGAAATTGCAGCTATTTTATTAGAAAAAGAGATGTCCATGTTTCCAACATGTGTATCTGTGCCAATGCCTCAACCTCTGCTTTGTCAAGAGAATGGACCATCAACATCAACATCGTCAAACAAAAGCTCATTGTTTTCATTTGTTCAGAAAAGAATTTCCGAAAAACGTAAATCTGCCGTAAAAGACATAATAATAACCAAAAGACAATATCTAGAGAGGCCAAATCTCGATGAAACAGCAGATCCACTCTTTTTTTGGAAGGTGGGTTAAATAATAACATTAAACATTTTAATTGACAAATTGATTGGTTCTAGATGCTAGAAGTTGAACTAAGTAAACTAGATAAATGCACACTAAAGTTCCTTTGTAGTCCAGGAAGTAGCGTTGAAAGTGAGTGAATATTCAGGAGCACTGGACAGCTAGTATCTGAGAAACGTTCCAGGCTAAAACCTAAAAATGTTAATATGCTTGCATTTTTACACAAAAATATTTAATTTTTATAAAAATATTTTTGACATTGTAAAATATTTAGAAATAAAAAAATAAAATATTGCCCTGCCCCTTTATTTGTCATTAAAAATAAAAATAAAACTATCGATAATTATCGATAGTTGGCTTTCCAACTATCGTTAACTATCGATGGTGCCGACTATCGATAGTTCTCGACCTCTAATCTATTGACCCTAATATAGTGCCCCTATGGGTCAATAGATACATCTAGTGCCACTTTATACAATTTTTTTGCATATCTGATAGTCTGCTGTCAGTACCTAGCAAAAAGGCCGTAAATCACTAAATTTGGGATTTTGAGTTGCTTGCATATTCTTTTTAGTTATGAAGTTGTACATCTACATACGAAATAAAAAAGACGCAGGTCTATCGAAAATAGGTAAAACAACAACTTTGAAAAGGCCGTAAGTGCAAAACGTCATCATGTTATGAAGCTAAAACAACGTAAGTCTAAACTACATAGAAAAAGCAGAGAAAATTTACACTTACGTCTTTTTTTGCTTCGTATTTAAGTTTCCTGCCATCTTGGCACAACTTACGTGGAAGACGCAAGTGATTTACATTCTCCATTTGAATAAAAAAGGTAAAATGGCACAATAACAAAAATTGTATCTCTCCTAGACAAGTAGTGTGGCTAAAATTTTCTATTTATTGGAATGGTAATGCAAAAAATTAACATAATGTTAGTTGGTTCATATATGTATTTACTGCCTTTTTGCTACTGGATTGGTATCATTTTTTGGACTAAACCTAGAAGTACAAAGACAATAAACGTTTTTTTCTAATAATTTTGATTTTTTTGTCGAAAAAAGTGATTATTTAAAAGCAATATATCATGTTATATAAACCAACACTAAATAAACAGCTTATATATTTTTTCCATAGTGGCACAACTCGATCTTTTTTTCAAAATGGTTTCTCCAGGGACTATGGCCTTTTTGCTACTGAAAGTATGGTGCCCACCTTTGGTTTAGATGTTAGTTGGTTGAGCGTTATGTATAAAGGTGGTCCATAAGTTAATTTATTTTTGGCGTGAGTCTAAGGATTAACGGAAACAACGGGGAATTTTAATACATATATTTAAAAAGTAAATGGTACGCCTTTGGCGTATAAAGTATTACAGTTGCGGATTACAGTAGAATGACTTGGATGCACAAATGGGAACAAAATGAACTATTACAATATGACATAAATAAATACAACAGAAAAGAATCGACAATAAAGGGTTTAGAGCAAAATAATTATCTATAAATTTTAGTAACTGGTTTCAAACCTAGGTGGCGAAAAATACTAGCTTATAGCATAAACTGATAACAAAACCTGCAGAAATAGTACGTGAATGTAGTTCAAAATATTCCAAGAATAATATAAAAATTATTCGCACACAAATTAGCTAGCCCGATCACACAAATGATAATAAAAATATGTAAATTCTTAAAAATGATTTGAAATTGGCACAAAAACGCATTGAAAAATAATACCCAAAATTTAGCGTAAAATATTCAGAACTGTAACGACACTGTTTTAAAATATGACAAAATATAACAATCCTTTACGACACCTCAAGTAAACACTAATAGCATTCAAAATAAAATAAAATCAAATAAATGAATTAACTAGAAAGAGAAAGGCAACTCAGTCGACAAAATCCAACAAAACAAAATTCAATCGCTTACTTTTTGGTCAGTTCAACGGATAGCATACTGTACTGAGGCTGGTTCTGGTGTTGATTCTATAGCAGGCAAGGCATCGGACTCTGGATGATGGCTGGCTCGGCATCGACCACTCGCTGGTCTCTCAGGCATGACTTACTTAACCCCTTTTATATCAGATTGGGACATTGTTTTCGCCTTGATTCTGGGACATGCAGGTGTTCGCGAGACGCTCGCGTATTTGTCGGCGGATAGAATATTATAAACAAACATGGGTTTGGAGCATGTTTTTCGGGGAACGTAATAACCCTGGCAGATTCCTCCTGGGGTTTCGGTACTTACTTAATATAAACAACATGGTTTTTCGATTAAATTTATGACCCGATATTTGGCGGCTTGAACCCTAACCTGTTGAATTTAAAAAGAGATATTTCAAGGAAGTAGCTAACATTGTTTCGAGTTATTTGATAAAATAAAATGAGAAAATTGGTTGGTATCTACGGGGCATCTCAATCCTCCCTCCTTAATATGAAAAGGAATTATAATATAATTGCTTTTCTGTTATACGATCGTGATTCGGGTTATCTTGACTTGATTGCTTTTGCTTCTTTGCTTTACTCTCCTACATTGAACTGACTTTTTACACATTGAACTGAGTTGCTCTTATGCCTTTTGGTTAAAATACTATGCCTACATATCTACTCTCTTAATTATTTTCCCTAACCTACCTATTAACTTAGACACTTTTGACTTATCTACGCTTAGATACAAGTACTATCTACTAACCTCTTATTGCTTCTTATAATAAAATGTTACACAACTTAAATCTAAATTTCTCAAACGATGCACTACACTTAAACACGCGAGCTTTCTCTCATTGACACTCACTGTTATTGCGTCCTCTCATCCTCTCCCGACTCCTTCTTCAAGAAGTCATGGTCGTATAACTTACGACTCGAATTTCCTCAAGTTGCTGGCGGTGCCTCAACCCCAGTGATGCTCCAGTATCTGCTCCATATACCATTCGATGTGGTACCATTGTAGCTATCTCCATCCCCATTGAAAACCATGTCCACTCCCACTCGCTCTAGTAGCTGCGGGCGGTGACTGCGGCGGCGGCCGCACTGGATGGCGCCTGCGATGCGGCTCTCTCCCGGCGGCGGCGTTGCTTGCTTGCGATGGCCCTGGCCAAGTCACAGGAGGTGGCGGCCCTCCTCGACTGTACTCGTTCCAGATTGCTAAATACCTGCACCTGCTACAGGTGTAGGCGCTTGGATGTACCTACTCCCTACTAGCCGAGGTACCACGCATGTCACGCGCGTACCGACTCTCGATACTACTCCCAACAAACTAACCAAATTGGCGACCGACTTATGTTTCCCAGTTTTCATCTGCCTGAGTTACCTTCTTTGTTTTTATTATTATAATACATCGGTGCGGCGTGTTCTGTTTATTTATGCTATTGAATCTTGGGTATCGGGAGCCATTGACATTGTTTACAATACCTACGTGCCGATAGTGTATACAACTTTGGGCCTGATTATTTTCGTATCATTTTCGTGAAATTTACCTAAAGGTATCATCATCTATGCGGAGAGGATTTACAATCCTAAATTTAAAATTCTTGTTGTATTTTGGCTTTTGTTGTTTCCCTATGGAAGGTCTTTACACTTGAGTTTGATAGCTGCGTGCTCTTATTTACCTAAACCTATCTACTTAACCTATCCTCAACCTATTATCTACCTAAATTACTTAAATCTCTTTCCTCAAAACCCAAGGGTGCTGTTCCTCAATCGGCTCCCTTGAACACGTGTGATGTGTATACTCTATGCCGTTATTATTTTCATTTTGTAACGAGACTTCTGGTCATGTGGGTTTGGGAGATGCCAGGAATTACGTTCGAACAAAATCAAACTCAGGCAAAATCTCGTGTGGAGTACTGGTCTATTTGTTGTAAGTCTAAAAGCTAGCAAAACATCACATTTAGCCATGTTAATTATTTACAATATAAAATCTCTCACCTAGCACCAGGTCTTCACAGCCTAAATAAAATTATTTACTTTAAATTAGCAGGAAATTAACCAAAGGCTGCTACCTTGAAGACAGTGGAAATGCAAAGAGCTTCCCAAACGTGATTCTACGTTATCAAAATCCCGAACAATGTAAAAAATAACTTTGAATTAAACAGGTACTTAACGACATCTCTCGAGAGAGGAACTAAGTTACCACTGCACGCTCACAAGGCACTACAAAGGTTTGGGCTAAGTTGCCAAAAACCCCGGTAGAGGGTGCCCACGAACATGAAATCACTGGAATCACCCTTAGGCAGACAAACACTAAGATTGTTTTGGTTTGATAGTCGGACAGAAGGTTAATTACGAGCTGGTTTTTAGGCTGATTTGCTAATGAAATAATGTTAGTTAAAAACAGGAAAAATTACTTTGCAAGGCGTCTGACCCTGCTTGACGAACATCCCAGTACCCACACAGTGAGTTTATCTACATGCGGAAAATACCGTTTCATCTGCCTCCCTGTGAGCAGGAGAATTTTGTATAATCAAAATTACTTTGCAAGGCGTCTGACCCTGCTTGACGAACATCCCAGTACCCACACAGTGAGTTTATTTGCATGTGTATAAACCGCAGATTAAAGGTAAGTGCTGCGGAAAATACCATTTTAATTTACAGCTGGCGGTGTCCCTGGTGGACGACCTTGCCCGGCTGCGGGTTTATTATTTATTACCCTTCCATCGTCGCCTGGGCCACGTATGCGTCTCGCGCCGGTGCGCGGCTTTGTTCCTCTGGGTCTACTTCGCTCTCACTGCGTTCGGAGCCTTCCCCCTCTTCCCCCTCGGATTCGCTACTGAGATCACCCTCATTTATCTGTGGTGGTGGTGTTTATGCTGGTGGTATATCATCTATTTCTTCCCACATCTCTTCTTCTTCTTTGTCAACTATTGTCTCTTTTTCGGGTCTATGGTCCAGTATGTTTTTATCACCTGACAATGCTCCATGGAACATTTTTAATCTATTTGAATGTACCACTTGTTAACAAACGCCTGAAAGGCGCTTGTTATGGCCCTTGCCTCTAGATAGTCCGGGCTGTCTTGGCAACACTCTACAGGACGCAGTTTTCGATTTTTCGAGCCCAAATTTCGCGTACGTCCGCGGGAGTACATGAGGAAGAAGACTATTGAAAAGCGTCCGGATTAAAAGAGCCGTTCGGCCCCCCGGAATTCTTTTTCCGACTTTTTTAGACTATTTTGGAAAGAAAGGGCCCGAGAACACCCTGTACATTCATCGTGGCCGAGGCGCACGCGCTAGATAATATATCGATTAGTTAGAATTCAGAAACAAAATGGTGGTAATCAGCTGTCGTTTGGTTTTGGTGTGGACAATTTCCAAATTTCCAACATTCGTAGTGGTTTGGGAGTTTGGGAGCTCAGAAACCCATCTGTTATTCCATGGGTAAGTTTTCCAGGTACGGGCGCACTGTAGGTTAGGTATGTATGTATGTAGGTTTTCATGTAAAATTTCGGTTTTAGAAAACGCCACGGGAGAGATCCACTTATTACTTTGCCTTTCTTGGAAAATCAGGCTTGAGAAACTCAGAAACCCGTGTTAGAACAAACTTATGGCCGTGCCCTTGTCCCTCTAGTGGTGATCTGGCGCTTTCCGGCTTAACAGGAATAATGGAAAACTGAGTTGTACAGAAAGGTATGGCGAGCATTTTTAGATACGATTTGCTTCACCTATTTCAGATTTTTAGGTACTCTGGGGTCTTTGTTGCCATCTAATAATCCTGCGAAACGAAGCGAGGACAATGCACCGTTAAAAGAATATATGCGGAAGACTGAGGGGTATCAATTTGCCGCTTAAACTTGATCGATGCTTGTGCCGAAGAAAGGGTTTCTTAGACAATGTCCTTTTACATGGGTTTTGGCAAGTCTAACCCGACGGAAAACTTTGTCGTAAGTAGATATTTCTAGATATGTTTTTGCCATTTAAAAAAGCACATATACATATTTCGAACCTGTTTCTGTCGATATGGGTTATGTTACGTTAAATATCTGCTTAATTGTCGCCGAATTATATCTCAATACATAAATTTTGTTTCAGGTGTGAAGAACGCTCGCACTAGCCCTCTTCTTGCTTTGGAAGTCTTCGCCTATAATACAGTCAATGTGTGCTCAAAAGAACCCCTGGCGGGAAAGTTGTGGGGTAGTTTTGATTAGTTAGTCTTATGGCTACGAAACACCACCGTCAGTTTCTATCTTATTTTAAGGACCTCAAACGTTTAACCGTAAAGTACAGCGGCCCCTGGGTCATGTACATCTCCCGAAGTAGCGACAGAGATTGACGAGACATGAAGACAATTTCTTAGTTTCTGTTTTTCTGTATTAAAAGTGAACGCAAATATTGAATGCCAGAAATGACAACTAGACGGAACTGCCAGAAATGACAGGCCTCAATCCTTCGGCCAACCAACCATAACCTCAAAGTTTGTTATTGTTGTCTATACGTGTTTAAACGAAAAACTGAAAGCACCTTATCGGCGAGGCAGGTTAATGGAAAGCTACAAGGTTAGTCTCTTGGCTCAGGCACATTTGCAGCTTCAGTCAGCACATCCCCTATTTTGGGGCTTGTACTAACATCGCCACGGAGGCTGCTAAAGCGACCTGCGTGGAAATCTTCATAACCCAAGATACAATGAAAATAAGGATGTAAGATTAGCGAGTGTAAATGTAACAATTACAAGAAAAGGTGATAATGGGCAAACACTCAAAGTTAACAAAAAGAAAAAACTAGTAACCGCATACACGTGTTTCATGCTATTTGGCAATCATCAGTACGGTGCAACATTAACCAAATCAAAAGATAGGCATGATTTGGGAAGCAACAAATGAAGTCCAGGCAGGAGCCAACAGCACATTTGCAGCTTCAGTCAGCACATCCCCTATTTTGGGGCTTGTACTAACATCGCCACGGAGGCTGCTAAAGCGACCTGCGTGGAAATCTTCATAACCCAAGATACAATGAAAATAAGGATGTAAGATTAGCGAGTGTAAATGTATCTTCATTGTATCTTGGGTTATGAAGATTTCCACGCAGGTCGCTTTAGCAGCCTCCGTGGCGATGTTAGTACAAGCCCCAAAATAGGGGATGTGCTGACTGAAGCTGCAAATGTGCTGTTGGCTCCTGCCTGGACTTCATTTGTTGCTTCCCAAATCATGCCTATCTTTTGATTTGGTTAATGTTGCACCGTACTGATGATTGCCAAATAGCATGAAACACGTGTATGCGGTTACTAGTTTTTTCTTTTTGTTAACTTTGAGTGTTTGCCCATTATCACCTTTTCTTGTAATTGTTACATTTACACTCGCTAATCTTACATCCTTATATATATATATACAGGGTGGTTCACTTTTATGTGGTAGGACTTTAACATTAGATAGAAAAAGATAATCTAAAATGAAAATTTTATATCAACATATATCGGGGAAAGCTTAGTTTCCGAGATACAGGGCGTTGAAGTGTTGGAAAAAATATGAAGTATTTTTTACACTGTCCGAACCAGTGGAGATATTTAAACCAAATTTGATGTGTAGTACCACCTTTTTGACTACGATATTTAGTGATAATATGAAGGTCCTGAAATAACCAGTGGTGGAGTTATGGGTTTTCACTATCACTAAATTTAAAAAGTAATTAGTACGGACCTGTCTCACATCAACGTAAATTTTTTTTTCGTAAAGTTCTTTCAATTCTCTACAAAAAGTGTATCTTGACATTTTTTTGTATCTGCCACGGTTGTGTAGTAAATAAATTATTTCGTTTCCATCTCAGCCTTTTTTGCCTAAAAATGTGTTTTCTAAGATTATTGATAAATATCGCAAATAACAGAAATTAATTATGGAACACTTATCGGATTCAGCTATTTTATTTTTTAATTTTATGGAAACAATTTTAAAAATAAACTGGCACTTGGTTTGAGGTACATTACTTTATTATCATTTTAACATTTTTATCAAATCTGTATTATTTCTTAATAATTTTTATAATTCTAAATTTGTAGAATTCTAAATTATACCACGACGAGTAAAACATGATTCTTCCGCCCATAAAATGTTATTTAAAAATTGTCTTATTTCCTTTGACTACAAAATCCATCGGCAAAATACTAATGTCCTTTCTGCATCGCCGTACTGGTGAAGATAAGTGTGCCATGGAAAAGAAAATCTTATTGACAGTTAATAATACAATAATCTGTCATCCAGTAGATGAACGTAGCAGCGCCGCAGTTTGTCTTTGTTAATAATTAAAATGCCGTTCCAATTTACAAATGAAGAGCAGGCTGACATCCATTTCTGCTATGGAGTTGCAAATGGGAACTCTGCGGAAGCAGCCAGAGAATGCCGGAGGCGATTTCCAAATAGGCGCCATCCGCGTCCCTCGGTGTTTGTTAACATGCACCGGCAATTCAGAACTCGCGGTCTGAGAACTAGAATCGTCGAACGAGGATCCAACAAGTCAGACGCAACAATGAGATTCTTCGTGAATTCGATAGGAATCCTACAACAAGTAGCAGAAGAGTGTCAGTGGCCCTACGTGTTTCAAAGTCTGCAATTTTGCGAGCTTTAAAAAGAGATCACAGGCATGCGTATCATCTACAACCCGTACAAGGTTTAAGGCCCGGCGATGCAGAAAGAAGATTAGTGTTTTGCCGATGGATTTTGGAGTCAATTGAAGGAAATAGACAATTTTTAAATAACATTTTATGGACGGACGAGTCGTGTTTTACTCGTCGTGGAGTAGTAAACTTTCATAATCAGCATATTTGGGCACAAGAAAACCCACATGCAATCCGGCCAAGAAATTTTCAGGTCGAATTTAGTGTCAATGTTTGGATTGGACTGTACAACCATCATCTGTTTGGACCCTTTTTTTTGCCACAGCGAGTGAATGGTGACAATTTTTTGGAGTTTTTAGTAGCTGAGCATAATAATATGTGGGAAGACATTCCTTTAAACTTAAGATTGTTGGCTTGGTTCCAACTTGACGGCTGTCCTGCACATTTTCACCGAAATGTGAGGAACTGGTTAAATAATAACTTTCCAAATAGGTGGATCGGACGAGGGGGACCGGTCGCTTGGCCACCACGTTCTCCGGACATAACACCTCTGGACTTCTTCGTATGGGGATTTTTAAAAGAACAAGTCTATGCGACTCCTGTAGAAACAAGGGAACAACTTATTGATCGTATCAAAAATGCGTGCGATGAATTGAGAAATGGCAATTTAATCGATGCTGTTCAATCCGTTAGGCGTCGAAGTGAATTATGTGTGCAACAGAATGGATCACATTTTGAACAATTGTTGAATGTTGTACAAATTTAGAATTATAAAAATTATTAAGAAATAATACTAGATTTGATAAAAATGTTAAAATGATAATAAAGTAATGTACCTCAAACCAAGTGCCAGTTTATTTTTAAAATTGTTTCCATAAAATTAAAAATAAAATAGCTGAATCCGATAAGTGTTCCATAATTAATTTCTGTTATTTGCGATATTTATCAATAATCTTAGAAAACACATTTTTAGGCAAAAAAGGCTGAGATGGAAACGAAATAATTTATTTACTACACAACCGTGGCAGATACAAAAAAATGTCAAGATACACTTTTTGTAGAGAATTGAAAGAACTTTACGAAAAAAAAATTTACGTTGATGTGAGACAGGTCCGTACTAATTACTTTTTAAATTTAGTGATAGTGAAAACCCATAACTCCACCACTGGTTATTTCAGGACCTTCATATTATCACTAAATATCGTAGTCAAAAAGGTGGTACTACACATCAAATTTGGTTTAAATATCTCCACTGGTTCGGACAGTGTAAAAAATACTTCATATTTTTTCCAACACTTCAACGCCCTGTATCTCGGAAACTAAGCTTTCCCCGATATATGTTGATATAAAATTTTCATTTTAGATTATCTTTTTCTATCTAATGTTAAAGTCCTACCACATAAAAGTGAACCACCCTGTATATATATATATATATATATATATATTCATATATATATATATATATATATATATATGAATGTTTAATGTATTGATTGAAGCACAAGGATCATTTCATGATTAATAATGTTGACCACAAATATCAGAAAAGAAATGTAAATATAACTTACCCTAAACACAGGCTGACGGTAACGGAGAAAAACCCACAATATAGTTGTATAAAATTCTTTAATAAACTTCCTAATAATATCAAATGTATAGAAAACCAAAAGAGTTTTAGTAAACAAATAAGAAAGTTGTTACTAGAATTAGACCCTTACAGTGTAAATGACTATCTAGAATTGTAATCAAGAAAACCAAAGCTGTGACGTCATTTCCTTTTGTACCCTTGGCTATTACATGGTTGTATGACAGAGTGAAATTTGAAATAAAGAAATATTCTATTCTATTCTATTCTATTCTCAATTGTCTGTTGCACAAAACTCGCATGTATATACGGGCATAAATAGTATACAAGCATACATGGACACACAACCCCACTAATTAAGTTTAACAAGAGTTTGTATACCTTTTTGGCAAATAGAGCCTACTACACAGTTCGGGAGTTCCTGGAAATGTAAATTACCATGATCTTATCTATTTTGACTAGTCCTATAAATGTAATGATTTTTGTGATGAATAAATTGAATTTGAATATATCGATATATCGAACAATGATATTTTCTTTTCTAAATATCGATATATCAATATTGCGATATATCGATATTGTAATATATTGATTTATCGATATTGCGATATATCGACATATTGTTGATGTTGATGTATCGATTTATAATTTAAAAAAAGAAAGACAAATGGAAAACGTTTTATTTTTTTCCGTCAGTGCTTATTTCTTGTTTTACTTGTACACACCCACCCAATGGCCAATAATACTACATGACTATGTTGTTTTTGTCAGTTGTTGGTAGCAAATAGCAAACATATGGAAAAATGGCAATTAGGGCCCCCAATTTACGGGGCCATGATTATGGGGTTTTGGAATCGATATATCGGAATATCGATATATCTTAATATTGATTTAACATTTATTGTGATAGAACGAGAACAAATTTATTTTTTAGAACACCTTTGTTTTTAATGTGTGATAACTTTAATAAGCTGAGTGAACACTGTGATATTAATTTTCATAATCTGAATGTAATTCTAAGAGAGGCTGCTGATAACTTAGACAACTTCACTTTTTAAACTTTTCTGTGTTCTGTGTATAAAACATAATTATTTGCCTTCGTTCATATATGTGATTCTCTTACTCGTTATTATATACTTTTCCTGTAAATGGGGGTTATCTGTTGGGCAATAAATACTGTATCGGCTATATTGATATTTTTATGAATATCAATATTTTCGATAACTTTTTCAATATCGCCCAGCCCTACTTACGAGGGTTGTTGATGCCTTTCTTTTATGAGACCTGTCGTCCAGGGATTTGGTACCCTTTGATGATGGATCTGCCTGCTGGGGGGGGGGGGGTGATAGATAGATCCTTTTTAATTTTTCTGAAATGATGTCCGACTTTCTTTCTTTCATGTCCATTGGTCTACGTCCTATACGTATGAAAGTTCTTCTCCATTTCCATTTTCATTTTCAATCATTCCTTACGAGAGATTCGTATGTGAGGGACTACACCAGTAAGACTTCCAAGATGTATGGTGGTACAACTGTATCTAACGTCAAGGTTGTGTCTATTAGTCTGGTGTGTTTCGGAAGAAATTGGAGAGTATTTTCTGTGGTACGGCGCGAACGAAAGGCTTCTCCGTTCAGCTACTATACAAACAGACCGACTTAATTTCAACGGTTCAGCGTAGTGTAGTGGTAGAATGTTCGCCTAGCAAGCGAGAGGTCCCGGGTTCGACCCCCGGCGCTGACAGAAAATCCTTTTTAATTTTTCTGAAATGATGTCCGACTTTCTTTCTTTCATGTCCATTGGTCTACGTTCTATACGTATGAAAGTTCTTATCCATTTCCATTTTCATTTTCAGTTATATAGAAAGCGACAAACGTAAGCGAGAATATTTTGGATTTTTGAGAGTGAAGAGAAATGTTCGAAGAGAGAATCAATCATTGATGGTTGAGACATACAAGTTAGTATTGTTTTCTTTTCCTCTTCGTGAGTTTCAGGAATAACTAAGAGGGTTTGAGGCCATTCAGTTTGAGGTTTAATTAACCATGTAGGTCCCGCCCACCATAGGAAGTTAATGAGCAATTCCCGCAGTAAGAGACCTCGAGAGAAACTCTGTTACATACAAAAGTCGTCCACTTGTAAGGTTTACCTTTTAACCAATGCAGAGCTATCATAGAATCAGACCAGGCGAAAATTTGCGAAATAGGAATTTCACCAGGAAGAGAATTAGTAACAAATTTAATTAACTTGGCTAAAAGCAAAGCCGCACATAATTCAAGGCGAGGAATTGATACCTTTTTTAGAGGAGCTACTTTTCCTTTGGTGCAAACAAAGTTACTTTGAATGGAATGATCCTGACACAATATTCTGAGGTAAATTACTGCGCAATAACCCTTCTCACTCGCATCACAAAAGCCATGCATTTCGACTGAGATGTAATTTTGAGCAAGAAAATACCGAGGAATTCGAAGAAATGAGATTGACGGAAGTTCAAGGACAACCTGTTGCCAAATTTCACTAATATGCGGAGGAACAGGCATATCCCAATCTAGGCCTATTTTCCATAATTCTTGTACAATCAGTTTCAAATAAAGAGTGAGAGGAACTATCATGCCACAAGGATCAAATATTTTTGCGAGCTCGGAGAGAATAGTTCATTTATTGCAAGGCTTCTCTAGAGGAAAAGTAGTGGGTGAGTCAAATGAGAAATCATCAACAGAGGGATTCCAATGGAGTCCCAAAATTTTGGTCCCCGTATCGGCGTCCAAGTCCAACGAAAGAGGTTCAGTTTGGCGATCATTTGGAGAAAGCCGAGACAAAAATGAAGAGTTATTGCTCGTCCATTTTCTCAATTCAAAGCCTGCTTCTTTTAACATGTAAATGAGATCATTTTGCAGTTTTAGGGCACTATTGAGTTATTCGCAACCAGATATGATGTCGTCGACATATGTATCTGAATCTAGAATCTTTGATGCTTCGGGGTATCTAGTGCCATTTTCTTGGGCGATTTGTTTAATTGTTCTAATTGCCAAAAAAGGACTACAACTGAGACCAAATGTAACTGTGGTTAACTTGTAATCCTTGATTGGTTCATTACGAGAGAATCTCCACAAAATTCTAAGATATTCAGTGTGGTTTTCCTCCACCAGTATTTGACAAAAGATCTTTTTTATATCACTAGCAAACACAATCAAATGAGATCTTAAGTGCAGCAGGATTGAGAAAATGTCCGGTTGCAACTTAGGACCAACTATAATGTGTCATTTAAAGATTTGTTTTCTAGATCACGAGCAGAGCCGTCAAAAACTACTCTTACCCAGTAAACATTCTTGTTACGTGACTAAAATTTTACATAAATGAAAGGTTCTACTCAAAGAAATTAGTTAAATCAAACAATTCTTTACAGTTTATGTAAATAAACCATAAATCTGAAAAAAACAAACTCATGTCAAAAAATTCTGCTAAATTTACGTAAATGTGACTTAAAACCTAGTACCCCTTATTTATATAATTTTTTTACGTCATATTTATGCACCGTCGAAAGAAAATTAGTTACGTCAAGTAATTCTTCATATTAGGTATATTTATGACGTAAATGCAATATAAAACACAGATCCTCCTGTTCACATATCCTTTTTACAGCAGAATTACGTAATGTCTACATATTGTGCTTTTATTGTATTGGCAGCCATAATATCACTAGTGACAGCTGTTGGCGCCACTGTGTCGATTGCTGTTCCTTGCACGTCGGTCGGAACTATGTATTTGTCTGTATCATTCGATTCCGACATCAATAGGTACAACAATGAAATGTACTGTCATTTAGCCGAAACCTCCAGAGATGTAATTTCATTGTTGTACTGCTTGATGACAGAATCGAAGATAAAATATAGATAGTTGGCAGTTTTCATGCATATGAGTATAGAAGAATCTACTACGACGTAGATTCTTCTATGATATGAGATAAGTGCCTTGATTCGAGTAGATTAATTCGAGTTCCCCTGCTTGTCCGATAAACCAGAGGTGGATTAAAATTCCCTAGAGTTATATCTCACAACATGATAAAACAATTAAAATAGTTTTGTAAAAAAAGGCCGGCCAAAGACTATTCACGCAGACCCTCATCTAAATTTGTGTGTAGGTATACCGATTATGATTGTCAATTTGTTTGTAACGAATTATATTCGTACATAATCACATTTTTTATTGATATAAAACCAGAGAGTTTTGTAGGTGAGTTATTACTGTGTAATTAATAAAAACTATAAGGGTTTGTCCTTTTATCTTGTGATATTATTTATAAAATAAAACCTTCAGACTTTCTAATAAGAATTTTTATTCATTCATATACAAAAAAAACATCATCAAATCTTGGAGGCATTAATACTGAAACGCTCTGTATAAGCTTATCAACAATTATTATTAAATGTGGAGAAAAACATGAATCTTCTAAAAATACGCTATTCAGATATAGTTACCTCAAAACTATAAATATGTTCAATAAAAGTTGTAATACTTAGTTCATTAATATTATGCAACTAACTATTAATAATATAAATAAGTATTAAATCACCTTCCCTATACACGTGATTGTTTATTGCAATCTGTTTAACGATATGTATGCATTCTCAAATAACTTAGTGGTCAGACTTTCCGGTCGGACTACACAGTGATGGGGAAGGTAGTAAGAACAACGATTGGGCGCAGGATCCGCAACTGGAATCATGTAGGACAAATTGAGATACTCCTGCATAAAAGCAGAATATTGCGAATAGAAAGCAGGATTTTGGTTCAGTCGCTTTTCGAGGGAAAAGTAACGTCGAAGTGCGACATCTCTTGAACCTTCCAATGATGGATTCGAGTACCTAAAGGGTAGGGCGACCTTGTATCGTCCAGGTTTTGTGCGTGAAACGCTCTGCGAGTACTTAGTTTCTGCGAGAAGTTCATCTGAGGAAAAAGTAGAAGCTTGGGGCACTTCTTCCAGCTCCCAAAATCGTTTGAGGGATTGATCTATACTTATATCAGTTGTAAGAAAGTAGGAGTTTACCATGAGTGAGGAAAAGGTTGAGGTAGAAGTTTTCACTGGTCCTGTTATGACCCAACCGAAGATAGTTTCCAAGGCCACAGGTTTATCTAAGGTAGTAGTAGTAAAGATTTTTATTTAGCTCTCTGTAGGGCTATATAATATACAGATATATATACATAATATTACATAATTTCATCAATATTTCATAATATAAAGGTACTTATAATATAGATTATCTAAACTATATTAATTTTGTAATTTCAAATAATAACTTTTCAATTTATTTTTAAATTTTTTAAAACTCTTTTCATCTTTAATGTCATTATTCAATTTGTTATATTCTTTTAAACATGTCGGGAGTAAATTATTCGTAATTTTAAATATACAGATGAACGTCAAATAGTTAATAAAATTTCGCACATTAAGCCATTTTAATTTTTGTAACATATAATTTATTTTTACGTACTTATCTAAATTTAAAATTGTCCTCATAGCTCGATTTTGTAAAATTTGCAATTTTGTAAATACCCAATCATCAGCTCCAAACAAGATTGTCGAACAATATAAAAAATGTGGAAGTACTATTGTGTTATAAACAAGTTTTTTTGAAAATAAACTTAAATTATGACTTACCCTTCTCAAATATCCAACTTTAGATGCTACTTTACAATTTTTCATGCTGCACGTCAAACTTTAATTTAACGTCAATGTAAATACCTAGATATTTAAATGAATTTACAACATCAAGTTTTTCACCACCAATTTCAATATCTAAATTTCCTAAATGCTGTTTCTTGCCTAAGATCATTGCTTTAGTTTTTAAAATATGTAATTTTAATTTAAGTTTAACCAATTCAACAACAAATTTAAATCATTATTTATGTCAATTATTGCACTATCAATAGACTGACTTTTCTTAAAAATGCATGTATCGTCTGCAAACATCTGGACCGAACACTTTTCTACAACTCTTGGAATTTCATTTATATATATTGAAAACAAAAGAGGCCCTAAAATACTTCCTTGAGGTACTCCTACATCAATTATTTCTTTAATTGAAAAGACTTTATCAATTTTGCAAATTTGGAATCTATCCGACAAATAATTTTGAAACCATTTTAAAACCCCATCTCTTATATAATTTAGATAATAATATATTTCGGTCAACAGTCTCTAAAGCTCTAGTAAAATCTAAAAAGACCATTTGCACGGCTATCTCTGTAGAATATTTTTTTATGGAAACCAGCTTGACAGTCTTCAATAATTTTGCCATCATTTAAGTGCTCCACAATTTGATCATACACTACAGATTCAATTAATTTTTCAATGTCCATCAATACGTTTATTGGTCGAAACTGTGTTGCTTTTTTTTGTTCTTGATTTTCGGCACTGGAGTCATCATTGAGCATTTTAAGTCTTCAGGGATACTTGAAAAGTTTCTTATAGTACAATTTTACCAAAAACTTCAGATGGATTATTATTCGACTTTAAAAATGATATTTTACTCCTCAATTGATTTAAATTAATTTGTTCAAATGTTCTAAATAAGGTGGTAGATACCTTCAATTTTACTTGAACTTTATTAATTACATTAGGAATTTTATCTCTTATTTCATGTATGCTATTTATGTAATATAAGTTTAATTTATTTGCAATAATTTTAGCATCTGCCTCTTTTCCATCTTCAAAATACATTTCCGAAATTACTTGTGATTTCTTAGGACTTACTATTTCTCTTAACGTACGCCACATCATTTTACTATTTCCCTTGCAGTCATCTATTTTATTTTTGTAGTAATTTCTTTTTGTTCTCCTTACTTTATATAAACACAAATTTCGCTTTATTTTGTAATCATTCCAAACTTCACTGCTTCTAGTTATTAAAAGTTTTTTATAGGAAAAGTCTCTAATTTTCTGTGACTGAAGAATTTCTGTGTTAAACCATGGAGTAGTCCTGTTTCTTACTTTGATTGTTCTTTCTTCCTTAACTTTGTTGATGCAATACAACATCTTAGTTTTTAGATTTTCATACAAGGAATTTGGACAGTAGTTATCATAATACTAAATGCAATTAGTTAATTCATTAGTTAATTTATCATAATTTATGCTAACAATTTTTTTAAATTTGTTTTCATTAATTTTTGTAATATCAATAGAATCCATCATAATTACAATCCAACTGTGGTCACTAATCTTTGGTACTGACAGAATTTTAGTATTTAAATTTTGATCATCATTAGTTAAACTAAGTCTATTTGGAAACTTGTTGTATTTGTTACTCGTGTAGATGAATTCACAATTTGCCTCAAACCATGCAGTTGTACAATCTGTTTAAAAGCTTTTGTTTCACTTGAATTTTTCGACCAATCAAAATTAAAATCACCAACATTTAGCACAACATTTTTCAGTTCCAAAACTTCTTCACATTTCTCATCAAAAAAATTTAGAAATAATTTATAATCACCATTAGGGGAACGATAATAGGTGCATACATCATAATGTTGGTTTTCTACTTTCTACTCTCATTATTTGATCACAGGTTATTACGAGAGTTTTAATTACATGGAAACCATGAATGAGTTCAATCTCTTAACATTGTTTAATAGAAGAATATATTATGCTCTCATTTACCCATATAAGATACTGAATAATTTAATTGTAGATAACTTTACTTTGTCCAATATTTCATTAGTGGTACCTAATTTAAGGACCAGAAACTATTTACGAACTTTCTACTATTCAACACCTCTTAGAAATTATGAGTCTCGAATGCCGGTTGTCAACATGATGAGACTATACAATAGCTATCAAAATTGTTGCGATATTTTTGGTGATACATACAAAAGTTATTCTACCTCGCTTCTAAATGTCCTATCTCGAAACAATGTTGAAACTGTTTTACATGTTAATTGGTAGTGTTAAGTGTTCTATTTGAGGGTTGGGTAGTTTTTAAGGTAGTTTTTAAGATAGTATATAGTGTGGTCAATACTATTTAAGCAACTAAAACTATTATTTGAACACGCCTGTAACTGGGACTTGATCCTGTTGTGAATAAATAAATAAATAAATAAATAAATTTGAGCATGGTTGTACCAAAATTGATAATCAGAGGAATCATTTTGAAAATCTTCCAATACAACCTTATTAGTATTAATATAAACTAAGATACCTCCTGTATGTGATGAATTTGATGGACAATTTAAACAAATGTAACCTGGTATATCTAATTCAAACAGATTTATAGCACTAGTATGTGCGTTTCAGTTAGGCAGAGAAAAATTGGTTTTTCGTCCAAGATAAATCTCAGAATGTCATATTTCTTCATTAAAAACCCATCAACATTCAAATGGACAATTTTTAAAGTACCATTATTATTAATTTCTTTTCTCTGTAGTTGCTATTCATTATAATTAATTTTCTTTTTTCTGATTCCAATCTGTTTTTTTAATAGTTCACAATTTTGGTCAAATGGGGAATGGTTAATAAATAAATTTAGTTTAAATTTATTGTTAGCTTCAACACAGTTGGGACAGGAAATATATTCTTTTGTGGCAGAGCATGAATCTGCATTGTGCCCAGAAGAACCACATTTCATGCAAATTTGTGTTTTAGTACATACCTTTGCTGTATGACCAAATCCTGCACAATTGAAACATCTGAGAACATATGACCAAATCCTGCACAATTGAAACATCTGAGAACATTAACATGTTCAAATATTGTACACACATTAAAATTTACTAATACTGCCCCATTTTCCATAATCTTCTTAAATCACACTCAATGATACTCATAAAATTGGATCTAATTTTTTTAACAACTATAACTTCAATTTTTGCATCTTCTTCAAAAAAATAATTTTCCCGTATAAGTGCACTTATCAGTTCTTCTTTACTCATTTCTTTTTCAATGCCAATAATTTTTACTCTTGGTTGTCGTAAGTTTGAGACTTGCACATTGTATTTGTTTTCCTAATGTTTCTTCAGCCCTCTTCTTTACAATTTCAATCTTGTGGGGATCTCAGCCCTTTTGTTGGTGGTAAAAGTTGGCGAGCGGATTTGTATAGGGCGAGCCACAATATTCTTTTTAGTGTGGGCCTAAGGTGTATGACGGAAACACAGGGATAGTTTGATATGTATATTAGAATTAAATACGATACCGTACATTGGGTTAACAAAATGCAGTACAATAGGAAGTTTAAACACATGTGCAGTAATTATTATTGAATAAAATTAAAAATCTATAAGTTCGCACAATGCTACACTTAAGATATCTGAAATATGACCCTTTTCTAAGTAACAAAAATCCAAACGTTCAAAGATACACTGATAAACAATAGAATTTAAAATAAGACACAAAACAATATGACAAAATGACACAAATACATAACTATGGCATAAAAGAACAAACCTTCAGATTAAAATACAAAAATTGCAAAGGATTCTCCAAATAGAATAAAGTTACTTCATTTCCTTGACTAGAATAAAATTACTTGACCCTGTATAGCTTTGCTTAATTTCCAGCAAAAGTTCGTATAAAAATGTAATTCAAATTACTCGAAAATTCTGACATAAAATAGTTCTATTAAAAACAAGATTCTGATTTCAACCCCAAAATAATTGACCCTAAATAGTTTCCCAATTCCCTTACAAATCTCCCAATAAAATTTACAAGATTATTTCTGTTTGAATAAAAATAAAAGCTCTGACATCTACAGTAAAATAATATGGTTCCAAATAAATTCCCAAAAATCATAATACGGTTCACAAAAGTTATTAAATTATTTTTAATTAATTAAAAAGGCACAATGAATTCAATTTCTCTAAAAGTTTCCGAAATAATTCAAAATTCAAAAATAAAAAGGCAATTCAGACACAAAGGAATCAAAACACAAATATTTGGCTTTTTGGTCAGCCCAAACTTACTGCGGTGCTAGGAGAGTATTTCTTTCTTGATTTTCTTCATTTTCCTTGGGTGACTGGTTGGCTGCAGGGGTGGCCACCTGCCCTCTTCAGTCGGGCAGAAGTTCCCCTGGCATCTGGTGGAGGCTGGATTAGCACTGGAGAACCGAGGAAGCGGTCCCCCTTTTATACACGGTCGCGAGGGGTCCGGCTGGGAATTGCGGCGCGCGCATGATCTGCCTCGCTGTTGGGCTCCGTGCTTAACCTTGACACGTGCGGTCGGGAGAGCTCCAAAGGAACGGATGGTTTTAAGTTTTAGGAATATGAATATTGGGGTCTCTCTAGGATATACTGTAGGAATATTATAGTTTTCAATATTCTGGCCTTATGCGCTGGTCTGGGCACTACAATCTCTTCTTTGGATTTACATTGCAATTTGATACCACCCTCATTAACATTATAAATTTTTTGAAAAGCTACTTTTAATTGCTCTGGTTTTACAAATGTTCTAATATCTTCTTTTGTTTTATTATTTTCTTGGTATTTATCAACTGGCTTAATTAAAACCGTGTTTAAATTACCAATATCTACCTTTACTTTATCTTGAGGCAGCTTTACTATTTCATTATATTTTAGTTTGACATTTTCTTCGGATAATTTCGGATTACTGCTTACAAATGATTCTCCTTTTAATTATTTTATTTCTTTAGAAATTCCATATTTTCAGACAGATTACCTAGTAATATATTAAAACTATCCACAAAGTCACCCATTTTACAAATTATTCCATCTTTTTCTCTTATTATTTCATCTTTTTGTTTAATTACATCAACATATAAGTCTTCAATCTTCTTTATACACTCAAAAGCTGCCTCTTCTCCATCATCTTCCTTTTTCCTATTTATGGTTTTCTTCGGTGAAGGCATCTTTTACAGGTAAATTTCTGCCAAATTTTTGATGGCACCTTTCAGAATACTGATTTTTAATATAATCTTATAAAATGCTTCTTCCTTACAAACTAAAGTTTTCCAAGGTAATCTTCACTTTATTTTACAGTCCACAGTAGTTTATAGTAATTAAAACTAACTTAAATCCCGTAAAATATTAAATTTTACGAAAATGTCAAGCACATTGTTCAAAATCTACAGGGTGGACAAACTTTTATTCCCTGTTACCAAGAATCCATAAATTTCGGCACCTAGAAGCATATCTACGGGTCCAGGAGTATGAAAATTCGGATCCGCTAAAGGGAATTCCGAGAATTGAGAAAACTGTTCCATAGGAAGATTGCTTATAATCAAGCTGTTACAAATTTCGGGAAAAATTATAAATTCTAATGCGAAAATCGGCTGGAGTTTTTTAGAGGTTTTATGTTGCACTTTACTCCATGGAAAGCTTTTGAGTTATTTTTCCCTATGCCGCAAAGTTCAACAGGAAAAGCAAATTTAGAAAGACCGAGTTTATTGTAACATTTTCTAGAAATAAAGTGACTTTCACTTCCTTCATCAATTATGGCTCGAATCACATGGAAATTACCAAATACATCCTGGGCATTAATTAAAGCTGTTGATAATAGAGCTTTGTTTCTATGGTTTGAGAACAAATTGGTGGAAATAATTTCTGTGGGAGTTATATTAGTAGCTTGGGGAGTTTGAGAGGGGTTTGTTACAACCGTGTCCAGTACCTGACCCTCCTGATGCAAGAGCGTGTGGTGTTTTCTTCCACAAGTTTGGCAGGAGGTGCGAGAGCTACAGTGGAAAGGTGTGTGGCAAGTGCCAAAACAATTTGTGCACCAACTTCGAGATTTTATCAGATCATACCGTTGCTTAGGAGTAAGCGAATTAAATTCAGGACAATTATAAATAAGGTGGTCTTTCTTACAATTTTAACAGGTGAGATTCTGTTTAGATTGAGTGTTAACAACGAAAGAGGAAGTCTGTTTACCTTTGAAAACCCTTTGAGTTGAGTGCACCTTGTTTTTATCCGAGGGTGAAAAAGATTTACTAGAATTTGAGAAAGCCTTTGAAAGAGATACAGTATCTTTGGCGGAGCATTGTTTTTCTAAAAAGGCAATAATCGCCTCGTAAGACTTCTTATAGTGAACATCTTCCACTAAATCCAAACCACATTCAAGCTCGAAGTTGGTTTGAATGTGTTCCGGGAGTCGATCGAAAATCATGTTAAAAAGTACAAAACCCCAACTATTGGTTGGAAATCCGAGATTATTTAAAATGGTTACATTTCTAGAAAAGGTTTCAACCAATGTCCTCATCGCTTCAGTATTATTTTCACTAAGGATAGGCTTTACGTTTTCAATCGACTGCCAATGAGCTTTAGCAATAAGACGTTTTTTATCATATTTGTTTTTTAGAGCTTTATACGCGACAGAATAATTTTGATTTGCAAGCGGTGTGCTAGAAACTAACGTAAGAGGAGGACCTTTTAAAAAACCTTTTAAAAAACTAAGTAATTATACTTGGAGACGTCACTTAATGATTCGTTATTATGTATGAGAGAGTCAAACATATCGATAAACGTTTGCCAATTTTTAAACTTGCCATTGAAATGAGGCACTTCAATTTTGGGCAACTTTACACCGCACTGTTTCACAGCACTTTGAGAAGTTTGAGCTAGAGATGCCAAGTCAGGCTTAATTTCGGGAAACAAGTGAGCAAACATATAGCCTCGATATGATAATAGAGGTCATTAAATTCCGTTTGAATTTTTATATGTGCTTCCACGTCTCCACCCTCTTGTGCAGACGCGAGAACAATAATTATATTGTGATATTTTTCGAAAGAATTACGAATTTGTTCTATGTGTTTATACCTGCATTGAAAATTACTGTGAAATGCTCCGTCTTCGAGTGCTTTATCGGCAAATTTTTTCAATTCAGTGACCTTAGTGATCTCCACTGCACGTTGATTTGCGAGCGTTTTTATTTTCTGGCATCAGCTGACATCGCGAATAAATTTAATTTACAAACACCGAAACACCGAGGAAAATGAGTTGATTTTTTATTGAGTAATTAGCAAATTAAGTGAGAGCGCAGACATGAGGTTCACCTTGCATGAGAAATAAATGAGAATTAGTGAGTAAATGAGTTCGATTCAATGTTGGCTGCGGTTCCGCTAAGAGTTAAAGTCGAAAAGGTAAACAAGCGCTCGGGCGGATCTCACGGGCGACTGGCACCTCGTATGTAGTCGAGTAGTGGGGAGAGCGGTGACGACGCCGGTAGCGGCGCAAAAAACACCGATCGCCGTGACTCCAAGACCGACCAGTAGCAAAAAATACGTAGCCGTTTTTTTGCGAATTTCGACCTTATTAGTCTATTCATTATTTGAATTTTAAAATGAGTTTTCTAGAAATATGGAGAATATTATTAAATTAATTATGCCACATCTAAGAGCTTGGAGAGGAACCTGGGAGCGAAGGACCATATGTTAGGGCGAGAATTAAATAGGCGCTGGTTATAGGCGATGCAAAAATGGATAGTTTTGAAATAGGGAAAGTGGGCACCAACCTTTCTCCTCTCCTGGATTCTGTAGATCTTTGACTGGTCTTGGAGCCGGCCGGCACTTCTTGTTTTCACTCTCGACGCAGAGTTAGGTGAAGTTTTAGTAAGTTTTACACAACTTCCGGGTGATACGAAACGTGATATTTCGCGATGCGTGTGGACGAATCTGCAGCTTGGTTCGTACTGTCCGTATGCCCTTGGTGGGAGGGCAGCGCTCCTTTTCTAACACACTCGCTTGGTGTCACCCACAAGGAAAAGGATAGAGTTATAGGGAAAAGTATAACTAGTAGATGCGGTAATGAGATTAATAAGGTTGAGAACGTAACACCCAGGGAACCCATAATTGTTCAATTTTATGAGGCCAACTGTCCCCTGAAAAGGAGGACAAAGGAGGGCAAGACACCATGGTGGAATGGCAACCTGGAGCGCCTCAGAAGGCGGGTTCGTAGGCTCTTGAATAGGGCCAAACGTTCCGGCCACGGAGTCCACAGGGAAGACTACAGTTCTTCCTTCTCACCTTATAAGGCGGCCGGGCTGGATGGGGTCTTCCCGGCTCTTCTTTAGAGGGACGGGGGGGCACTCACCGGACCACTGGTAGGTGTGTTTTGAGCGTCTGTGGCCAGGGGGCACGTTTCCTAGCGGTGGATGCAGATCAGGGTGATTTTTATCCCCAAGCTAGGGCGCAGTGATTATACTGATGCCAAGGCCTACAGACCCATCAGCCTCACCAGCTTCTTGATGAAGACACTGGAGAGGCTGGTGGACAGATATTTAAGGGAGCAGCTTGCTGTCTATGCCCCTCTGTGTCCCACCCAGCATGCGTACCAGATGGGCAGGTCCGTGGATCTTACCGCAAGGCTTGGCGAGGGACTGGAGGGGGATCACTCTCGGTGGAGGTCTTTCTAGACATAGAGGGGGCCTTTGACAACACAGCAGTGGACTCGATCTGCAGGGCCGTGGAGGGCGTATGGGTTGGGGAAGCCTTGGTAAGGCGGACCCGATCCATGCTTATAACCCCAAAGGGTATACTTGTTATTTATATCAATTTGTTAAGAAAAATGGGCCTTTAAAGACTGAGCCTAACAGGAGGAAGTCAAATAAAACAGACAATAATTTTTTACAAATTTTAATATTCTGTTGAGAACTGAGATGGAGAAGTACTGCTGTCAATAATTATTTAAGCTTTTTACAATTAGACTAAATTGATAAAAAAAATTATGTTAAATTTAGAGAGAACATTCATTTACTACAATGAAATGCTGTTTCGAAGTAAAAGAGCCTTGTAACTTTGGACGATCACGGTCGATAGGGATACCTCAATTAGTGTTGGCTATGGTGACTGGTCAGCCACCGGGAATCCAAGCTCCTCAAGGTAGACAGCTTCCGCAGCTAGCTCTCGGAAAAGCAAGGTCGTGATCTTTGAGCCGGAAACCTGGGTGTGCTGAGACAGATAAACAAGCCTGGTCGTCGACGGAGTATCACCACTTGTGGCAAGGGTAGTTGAGGTTGTTCCCTTAGTTCTCTTGTCCCTCGGTGTGTTACATGAAAGGGTAAAAATCGAAACAGCATACGTTCCAGCACAAGTAAATCCTGCGCTTTTACAATGTGAAGATATTAAAGTTAAATTAATGTTAAATTTACGAAGTGATGACAAATCTGTGCACAGTAAATGATAGCTCAAATAATTTTCAATAAGTGAATACAAATGACTCGATAAATGATTGAAAAAGGTTATTCTTGACGTAGAAAAAAAAATATAACAATAACTTGTTAAAGTTTTAAAGAACATCCAATGACGTTGATTTCCCTGACACTTAAATTAAATTTTACAAGAAAAAAACCTTCGGCTTCTCTCTGTTCCAAAAAAAATTAATTAATATATAAGGAGAACGATTTAAGTAATAAGCAACCGACCAGTTACGATACCTACTAACAGCTGATCTAGTGTGAAAGGACACTCCTAAAGTGCAAAATTAAATAACTCGTAAGTAACGAGAAAACAAACACCATGTGCTATGACTTAATAGGTTGTGCTATATATCACAACAAAATTATCTAACGGAATAGGGTTATAAGACAGCTGTGGGTCCACAAAGAAACAGCGAATCTGGGTGGTGAGATATTTTCATAAAGGTGGCTAAGCCAAAATTTCTAAGAAATATTTAAAAAATACTCACCCAGATTCCTACGTTGCTGTAGCAGGGACCCCAACTGCTCGTTAAACCCTTGTTCCTCCGTCACCAATCGCTCAAGATGGCAAGGCACGCCGTAAACTAACCCAACGAACCTCGATGGTTACATGAAAATAATACCAAAAATATTAGCACAGCACGGTCAATTATATCGCCAAAGAAGATTTTCACACTAAACCACTCAAAAATGGTGAAGACTGGGCACGATGATCAAAGATGATTCGAAAAATAAAACAATATCAGAGTGCACAATCTCACCGATTACCGAAACTAGTCGCTGGAAGAACAGAGAGGATAAAACCCCGAAATTCCCTGTCAGCCTTATTTATAACCTTCGGACGTCAGTGATGACTTCCGCGTTGCTAGAACATGATGGAATTGTTCTCTCAAAAAGTTATGGTGAAAAACTTTAAAAAATAAACCGCGTTCCAACTTAACCTAAGTTTCGAACCTTACAAGATTAGAAAAGGGAGAGGAAAATGAAAGAAAGTAACTCCCTGAAGCATGATGGACTCATGAACCCTGCGAACAGCACCGCACACATTTGCAGCTCCCCAGTATTGAGCACCGAAGGGTCCCTATCGCGTTACTCAATCTTAGCCTACCCCAATACCCGAGGAAACTAACATTTGTAAACACTACTGCCACCTGATTCAGGACCCGCATCAAGGACTATAGATAGAAGAAGAAAGATTAATAGCCAATAGCCAAAGCTATTAATCCCGTGGCCATAGCACACTCAGGATACACATTTAAGTGATAACTCACCTGTACAGAGGAAATGTTCAGCCAGAAACAAAATAACTATTGCAAAATTAGTAAAGAGAAAAAATTAACGAAAACTTGAAACAATTACAACTCTGAGTCACATGATTTAGACATTGTCAAAATTAACCCATCAGGAAAAGTACAAACTCTAAGTCGAGTATTTTATTTGCAAAAAAAAAAGATAAATTTAAGAAACATTTTGAAATATACAGAATAACCTGCGAATAACCGTAGGTCAGTCAATGAATAACTGCACTCCATAAGCCTACGAGAAATTCTTAAGGTACCTACTTCGGACACTCAAGGCGCTATCTAAACCGAAATAAGAACCAACAAAAGAGATATATGTTTTTTGGACACATTTTGTGCTATCCGAACCAAATTATTATTAATTAAAAATATACATACTGTTTATCTCAGGTTATTAATTATGACAACGTGCACCCAAAAGAATGTAACCTATTACAGGTATCAAAAAAATTATACTGATGATTAGAGACTCAGAGAAAAGAGATTCACAGGTGTGAACATAAAACAAAAACAATACGAGATAAGAAGGTAAACCAAAAATGTATGCAAGAGGGTTCCATCCTGTCACATACTACAGTTGTGTAAAGAGTGGGTCTGGAACGAGAAGATTTGATTCCAGAAGGTAATTAATAATCACTATGAAAGTTAAACTGGGTCTATTGCTAAAATAGTGCACAAATCAGGGAAGGGATTTTTGGAAGGGAAAAGGAATGTAATAATCCCACTATTCAAAACAATTTCTTGCTGAGACTACGGCCAGTCGCCCTCAGACCTGTGTGCTCGGTTTTAATACTCTCAGGGTCCAAAAGGGAATCGTTAGGAGTAGCTTCGAAATAAAACATAAAAACTAAAAAGGAAGTGTACTGAAAAGGAGATTTGCACAAAATCTAACAATATTACCAGGGAGAAAAAAACGAGACTAACTTGACTAAGCCTCAAGATATCAACCTTACTGATAAACATACTAAAAAAATTTACCGAGGTTTCCAAAATTTTAAATTGACTGAAAAATTAAATTTTATAAAAAACTGAACATCTGACGAGAACAAGAATTGTTAAGGTATTTTCAAATATGCAAAAAAATTATTAGGTAGTCAAAATTATTCTGTGGAGATCATAATCCAAATAAGACAATAAGGTAGAACATTAAAAGTACATGGGACTTCCATGATTCTACATTCTTGCCAAAAATTGTCACATAAGAACCAAAAAACAAAATTCCAATACAAATCCTGCAAAATATCAAAAACTAAATAAGGTAAGGTAAAGAGAGGACTGCATTAGAACCTGTATACCAAAAGAATAAGATCAAACCTTCCACAGGAATAAACCGATTTTATTATTATAGTATACACCAAGATGAACGCGTGAACACGTACATTAGTGAGCTCTCGCTTTTTTCACGTTTTTAGCGGAATCTTTTGACATTTAAAACAGTTTTTTGGTCAAGATCTATACCTCAAGTGGTTATAATCGTCGTTTAGTGAGTTAAAGTTTTTTTTTCTTTTTTTTCCTCAAGCTGGAAAACACAATCTTTTGAGATATTGTCTACTTCTGCTGTGAAGGTGCATGCAGCATTGCCAGACTTGCCAGCGAAATAACCATGGCTGCTGCTAAGGTAACCCGAAGTAACTCAGTTTCTATAGACGAAGGTGTTATTGAACTTGTTGTAAATAAATTGGTACCAAAATTAACAGGTAAAATTGAAGCTCAACTTGAGAAATTGAGTAAAAAATTTGATGGTATGGAATGTAAAATAAACAACATGGTTGATAAACTTACTATCCTTGAAAAATCAATCGATGCTAATCAAAGTTCAATAAGCCAAGTTAATCGTAAGATGGACTTCTTCGAACAAACGTTGAAAATTAATAGTCTGAGACTGACTGGGGTGAAAGAGGATCCTGATGAGAATATAGTTCCTAAAGTGCTTGCATTATTTAACGATGCTCTCAAAGTGAAGTGCAATCTGACTGAACTAAATAATGTTTTCCGGGTTGGAAAACAAGTCGAGGGGAAACCAAGGACAATACTAGTAAGCTTTGTTTCGTACCTAAAAAGGAACCAGATTTACATGGCGAAGACGCAGCTTAAGGGAACTGGTATTTTTATTAATGAAGACCTGAATAGGAAGAGTTATGGTATCCAGATATCTGCCAAGAAAAAGTTTGGAGTTAAGAACGTTTGGACGCGAAATTGTAAAGTATTCGCAAAGGACGGCAACAATGTTAGAATATTGAATGAAGAAGCAGACCTTGATAGAACCGTTTAATATAAAAAAAAGTAAAAAATGTAAATATGTTTGCAGTAGGGCAAAAAAAAAACCCGACTATTTTTTTATTGTATTTTATTTTTTGGGCTCCTCTGTTCCTTTCTTTTTTCTAACTGGCAATGGATATATTTACTTACTTAGGTCTAGAAATATATAAATGCATATCAGTACATGCGATAGGTACTATTTTTGTTTCCTTTTTTAGTAATATGTCACTATAAATTGCACATATTATAGTATCAGGATTTACTTTACTTTATTTATCTCTTAGATTGTCTGAAGTATGTTATAACACTGGGTGTTTGTTTATACATAAGGGTTATTACACTCTGTTTATTTATATTGAAATAATTAACTTATCCCTTTCATTTATATTTTTTATATATTATTCGGGGCTTACTATACTTCCTCTTGTTGTTACGCTGCATACACTTAGTATTTATTATCAGAATTGTAGGGGGTTAAACACAAAGTGTGCTGAATTCTCAAGGAGATGCTTAGAAGATAATTTTGATGTTATTGTGGCAACGGAGACGTGGTTGCGGGGGGATGTGGCAGATGGAGAAATTGTGGATATATCAAATTACAGTCTTTTCAGATCTGACCGAAATTTTCAGTTTACTAACAAAAGTACAGGAGGGGGAGTGTTGATTGCTGTTAAAAGAAATTTATGCAAAGTGGTAAGTGCAGTACGGCACAGTACTTTCTTTGAGGGTTTGTTAATTACATTTAAAGTGAAAGGTCGAACATTTATTTTTGCTGTTGTATATATTCCACCCAATAGTACATTGAACACTTACGAAACAGTTGTGAACTTTTTTCAAGAACATATTATATTAAGGGATGTAAAAAAAGCGTACATTTTTGGTGATTTTAACATACCTGAAATAACTGGATCCTTATTGCCACATAATGCCTCTAATGATAAGCTTAACTTATTGAAACAGTTCATTGAGTTCTATGGTTTTAAATTATTTAATAATATAACTAATTACCAAGGCAAAACTTTGGATTTGGTAATAAGCTCTGAGGGCAATAATTGTTCAGTTAATAGAGAGCTATCTCCGTTAATTAATGAGGACGCATTTCACCCGACACTTAATATTATTATAGCCATTCCTCAGAACGGAGAAAAATTTGTCCATCATGTGTGCAATGGGCCCAGGTACAGGTACAACTATAAGGATGCTGATTTTTCTCAGTTAATTGCTAAGATCCGTAACACTGACTGGGGATCCGTTGTTGACCAGAGTGACGTCGACACAGCCCTCATAGATTTTTACAATATTTGGGATAATATCATAGAAAATTGTATTCCTAAATGTAATTCCATGAATACAAACAGAACTTACCCAAAATGGTTCACAAAAGAAATATTGATGTTGCTGAAGGAAAAGAAAAGACTTAGGAAACTACAAGATCTTTGTGACACATATAAACTAAAGTATATTACTGTCAGAAACAATTTGAAAACTTATAAAAAATGAAGAAAGTAAATATATAAAAAAAATCGAGGGTGAAATGCGTACGGATGTGAATCAATTTTGGAATTATGTGCGAAATAAAAGGGGAAGTAGCACAGATTTGGGTTACTATACACGAAACGGTATCACTGTAAATAATGATAAAACAGCTGAATCTTTTGCACATTTCTTCTCATCTGTATACAACAATTTGCCATCAACCTATAACTTAAACTCGATGATCACTTGTATAACCTCCCATGATAATTTTGATGTTAACTCTATAGCTGAGGTAGATTTTGATGTAGCTGTTAAAAAATTAAAGCCCAAAAAAGCTGCTGGTCCTGACGGTATTCCACCATATATCTTGAAAGGCTGTAGTGAATGGCTAAAAGTACCATTACTTCACATTTTTAATCTGATTATTAAATCCTGTGTTTTTCCGGCAAAGTGGAAGATCTCCCTGACCACACCCGTGTACAAGTCTGGTGATAAAACACAAATTGAAAATTATAGGCCCATTGCGATTATGAGTGCTCCAGCAAAGTTGTTCGAACTAATTATCTATAAAAAACTGTATTCGCACGTAAACAAATATTTGGTACCCCAATAACACGGTTTCATGTCTAGCAAATCTATTAATTCGAATTTATTAACATACAGTCATTACGCATCTGAAGCACTAGAAAATAAGTTACAACTAGATACAGTGTATACTGACTTTCAAAAGGCTTTTGACCGGGTGCATCATGATGTGTTACTGTCTAAATTGAGCGAATTTGGATTGTCATATGGTTTTTTAAAATTAATCAAAAGTTATTTGGAAAACAGGTTTTTTAAAGTTAGGCATAATGGTAATACTTCCGGTAAATTCACTGCTAACTCAGGTGTTCCTCAAGGATCTAACCTGGGCCCATTATTATTTATTTTATTTATAAACGATTTACCATCTGTATTGAAATATAGTGATTGTCTACTTTTCGCAGACGATTTAAAAATTTTCAGGAAAGTACAAACAGTCTATGATTGTGTAATGCTACAAAAAGATGTAAATAACATTGCGGAATGGAGTATTGAGAATAGCCTTAACTTTAATATTAAAAAATGCTGTGTTTTGACAATAACCAGATTAAAACAGCCTGTAATTTTCGATTATATGATGCAGGGTGAACTTCTAGAACGTAAGTGTGAAATTAGGGATTTGGGGGTTACATACAATAGCTCTTTTTCTTTCTCGAGTCATGTTGCAAATATTGCACAGTCTGCAAATCGTATGTTAGGATTTATAATAAGGCAAACAAGTAATCTACATAGTGTACATACAGTCAAATTATTATACTATAGCTTGGTGAGACCCAAGCTTGAGTTTGCCTCAGTTCTTTGGTTTGGAGAATACCAGACTACGTTAAAAGCATTGGAAAAAATTCAAAATAAATTGTTACGACATTTATACTACAAAAAGCACAACGTTTGGCCAAATTATAATATCAACAGAACTGATGATCTCAGAACTGAATTTAAAATTCTTTCATTATAACAAAGACACAGTCTAACATCCATTATGTTTCTATATAAAGTGATAAATAACAAAATAAACTGCCCTCGAATACTTTCTCTTCTGCCTTTTAATGTCCCCCCTAGACGCACACGTACAATGCTTATGTTTAATGTCCCTCTGATTTTTACTAAAGTCACATCTCCGCTAGTGGTCATGTTTCGTTTGGCTAACTATCTGAATACTTTGATCGATTTAGATTGGTCAATGTCTCTCGGAGCCTTTAAAAGCATGATTTTGAATTATTTGATAAATTCTTGAATTTGTATTTAACTTTGTTTCGTTTGGCCCCCATACTGTCCTTTTTTTCTTTTTTTTTTTTTATTGTTCTTTTTTTAATTTCATTTTCTCTTGCACGTAATAGCAGTTGGTGTACATTTACATTTAGAAGCCGATATGTATAATATTAGTATTTGTACATTTTCTATCCATGTAATTAGGTTAAGTTTGTTAACCTGTTTGGATAATAATAAATAAATAAATAAATAAATGACAGAATAAAGTTAATTAAATGAACTATAAATCAGAAAGATAACAAGATAATACTAAATTGTAACCTTAACAAAACTTAGCATGTTCGTTGCTGGTCAAGTTGAATTAAAGTTAGAAATGATGTTGTTCTAACTGTGCTCGATAGAAATTAGATAAGGTTCTTTTGCTAAATTCTAGAGCGATTAAATAATAGTTCCCACCGTCTAACCCTTGTAACATATTCTGAATGGATGGAAAGTCCAGAGATATGTCACACCAAAAAAAATTTGTTTTTCAAAATTTAACTTCCCTCGTCATCAGAATGTTCACTCGAAAGATCGTCCGAATCCAGGTCTGAATGATAATCAACAGCAAAATTCTGCTTTAAATCTTTAATATGAAATTTACCAAGACAATTACCATCTCTATCTTTAAGCTGGTAAACTAATGGCGACATCACTTTATCAACAATACAAGGGACGTATTTAGGAGCTAATTTAGCTGAATAATCATTTGGTGCGCTAGACAACGTAAAGTTTTTCTTCCACACCCAGTCACCAACATGAAATTGTAATGGACGCATCCTTAAATTATAATACTTAGCATTTCGATTGTAAGCTTGCTTTAGTTTATTTCTAACATCCTCATATATTGGAGATTGGTATGTTACGTCCGAACATTAGGAAGGAAGGGGAATACTCAGTTACGTCATGTCTAGCTAACCTTATTGCTTGAGCAATTTTAAAAATATCTACGTCCCATGTCTTGTGATTTTCGTGGATATAAGATCGTAGGGCAGTAACTATTACTCTGTTCACTCGTTAAGTGTGATTCACTTGAGGGTGGTATCGGGCGTTATAATAAATTTTTTGAACTTTGTAATCTGCCATCATTTTCTTAAAATCGTTACTAGTAAATTGTGTCCCATTGTCACAACAAAAAATCTGTGGTACGCCATATACAAGAAATACTTGATTTTCAACAAACTTGGTTATTGCTTTAGTGGTAGCTTTAGATAGAGGGTGGATCAAAACATACTTGGTAAACCAATCTACAATAACAAATAAATATTGATTGCCATTTTTTTGACCTGGGGTATGGACCTAGAAGATCTGCAGATATCATTTGAAAAGGAAAATTAATGTTTTTGTATGAACCCATCAAACCAGCACGAGTTGTGTTTGGACTTTTGTTAGCCGCACAAACAGGACATTTCCTGACGTATCGGTACACGTCATTACGTATGCCAGTCCAATAATAAAGTTCCAAAACTCTGGCTAACGTTTTTGACACGCCAAAATCTCCACTAGTGGGATCGTCATGGTACATACGAAGTACTTCCTGATGGTTTGGTGTGGGAACTACAATTTTCCATTCAGAACAGTTACTAACCAAAGGAGTCTTAAAAAATATATGTTTATACAAAATATTGTCTTTGACCTGAAACGTTGGATATTTATCCGGATTGTCTTGAACTTTTTTAATTAAGGATTGATACCATTTACAAGGCAGAAGTACTACGAGATAAAGCGTTAGCAACTACCATGGTCGAACCTTTTCTATGGACTATAGTGAAATCAAACTGGGACATTTTGACAGCCCATCTGGCTAATCTACCAGCAGGATTAGATAATTTTTTAAGCCAAATTAAAGAAGCATGGTCAGTTTCTACAGTAAAATGTGTACCCTCGATATAACTGCGAAACTTCTCCAAACCGAATAAAACTCCCAAACACTCTTTCTCCGTTACAGTATATTTCTGTTCACATTTATTCAAGGTACGACTCCCGTATGCTACAGGGCGTTCCATACCATCTGATTTTAGGTATAATACAGCACCAAGACCACTATCACTAGCATCGGTCTGAATTATAAACGGTTCGTTAAATTGGGGTGCAGCTAAAACGGGACTGGTAGTAAGACATTTTTTAACTTCTTTAAAGGCATTTTCTGCAGACTGTCCATTTAATCAGTTGACCTTTTTTGCGTCCATGAAGCAAATCGGTGATAGGTGAAGCTATGGTACTAAAGTTCTTAATGAATCTACGATAGTAGCTTACTAGACCTATAAATCTTTTAATTTGTGTGGTTGTCTTAGGTGTTGGAAAATTTAACACTGACTCTACTTTCTCTGGACTTGTTCTTAAGCCGTCTTTATCGACCAAAAAACCTAAATAAGTAAGTGAAGGGCGACAAAATTCGCACTTGTCCATGTTGACAGTTAAATTGGCATCTTTTAAACGGTGAAAAATTTTTGTTAAAACGTTAATATGAGTCGAAAAGTCGGGTGTAGCGACGTCCACTTCCTTATTTAAATGTTCTTGCATGGCATGCGACAAAGGATATTGTCTTTGCCTAAAAGGTTTAGCATCACCGGTGTCAATATGATGAGAAATTAAATGTGTTAATCCTAGCTTGTCTTTCGAAGAAATTCTTTTAAAAAGTGCAATAACAGATTCAAGTGATTTCTGGTTATCAGCAGATAGTTCAGACAAAGTCTAGAGAATACTATAAGTCAGCTCACTTCTTTGTTCTCTCGGAGAAAACAACAATTTTTTGCGTAAATTTTGTCTCGAACCGCTCTCAGCTACATATAGACCGGGAGATAGTGACAGATTTTTGGACGTGATTTTACTCAGTATGCCTTGCAAAGGGCATTATGTGGCACATATTCTCACAATAATAAGGTATGAACCAGAGAGTCATCCTGAGTTCTTCATATGAAAAACTGAGTTTTCAATTATTCGAAAAATATGCGTTTTGATATGATTTTAGTCAGGCTGCCATGTGTTTTATAATGAAGTTCAAAATAGAAAAATCCTCGGAAAACCATAGGCATACCGTTAGGTTCAAAGGGTTCAAAGGGCTATTATTGTCACGTGAACTTGTATTTTAATAATTAGTTTTTCCACGTTTCTGAACAGGCTGCCAAGGAGAAGTATGCAAGTGCTTGTTATGAAAATGCTGAAAAAAGGATGGCATACCTTTTACGCTTGTCCAAGTACTGTTTAAATTGAATGTTATTTAATAATTTAAACGATTTATTCGATGTTAAGTGTACTTGGATATGCGCAAACGGTATGCCATCTTTTCTTCAGCAGATTCATAACAAGAACTTGCATACTTCTCATTGGCAGCCTGTTTAGAAACGTGGAAAAATTAATTATTAAAATACAAGATCACGTGGCAATATAATAGCCCTTTGGACGCACCCTAACGGTATGCCTATGGTTTTCCGAGGAATTTTCTATTTGAACTTCATTATAAAACACATGGCAGCCTGTATAAAATCATATCAAAACGCATATTTTTCGAATAATTGAATACTCAGTTTTTCACATGAAGAACCCAGGATGACTCTCTGATTCATACCTTATTATTGTGAGAATATGTGCCCTTTGCAAGGCATACTGAGTAAAATCACGTCCAAAAATCTGTCACTATCTCCCGGTCTATAAGCTTATTTTCTTATCAAATCAGATATTGATCGCCGTACTCCGATGACGGCGGGCCGAGGGAGCGGGAGACGGCAGGGGGGAAACGTTTGTTTACACAAGGCCGAGTGCGCCGACTTATAGTATTCTCTAGACTTTGGTTCAGATACAGATTGAATAGTATTTACAGTATTAACAATATTTACAGTCTTAATGGTATTTACAGTTGAAGTATTTTTACGTTTCGTTTCAGGCAAAGAATATGACGAATCACCATAATTAATTGAAAATTTAAAAGCTTTTAGGGCGTCCATACCCAAAATAAATTCGTGCATAAGAGAAGGTATAACTAGTACAGGTATACGTCTGGTTTGATTGTTCAACTTTAAAGGCAAACAAACATAACCTCGAAAATCTATAGGAAAACCATCAGCAAGGGAGACACTTGTGGCATCGTCAGTATAAAGTTTAATATTATTTTTACGCAAAAATTCAATACTACCAGAACCTAAAATTGTGGCATTGGAACCGTCATCTACCAACGCAAGAAACTTATGACCATAAATTTAAATAGGAAGGTAGTTACGATTATCTTGACTCTTTTTAGAAAAAAGGGAATTAATATTATATTTAACTGGCTTGACTTCCAGAAACTTGCGAACTACCTCACGCCATCTTTCCCAATCAAGATCCCTTAATTCCGTGGTTGGTTTGTGGTCTTTTTGGGCTGGTTGTTGTGATTGTTGTTGTTGGTTCTTGTTGACGAAGTACCTGGATTTTGTGAACTTCGGAAACTTCCGGAATTTTGAGTATTTTGGCCAGTGACTGCTCGAACGGTACCGCCACTGGCGTGTCACGTTTTTTGAATGACAGTTTTGACACTTATTCCTAGTGGTATTTTTTGCTCCACAAGAGTAACAAAAATATTTCTTGGTTGCGTGCAATCCCAATAAACATGTCCATTTTGATCACAATTCCAACAGCGAATATTAGTAATCACATTTACATTATGCGAGTTGTTTCGAGAGGTAAAATTTTGACGGCTGGACGAAGGTACAGCTTAAGTCTGGTTCCAATAAACCAGAGGTACAAGATGGAGGGGTATGATATCTTTCAGACCAAGAAAGTGATTCCTCAATCCGTTTACATAAGGTGGAAAGCTCGGAAATGGTTTTAATTTCATGCAAGGCCAAATGAGAGATAAAATGAGGCAACAGATTCCTCCTAATCTGGGTTACGATAGTAAGTTCGTCTGGTGGATTAGTTAATCTTTTAAAGGGGCCTTCCATTACAGTAATAAAAAGTGCCACACGCTCGTGAGAACCCTGTGTTCAATTTTTTATTTCCTCCAGTAAATCATAATCGTAATGGTAGGGTAAAAAATCTTCTTTAAGTTTTTGCACTAACTCATCCCAAGTGTTAACTCTATTTTTATTGTTGACATACCAAGTCCAAGCTTGTCCCTTAAAAAGATCACAAGCCGAAGAATATAATTCCGGTTTTGAAACTCCACGAGCCTCTCGTAACAACTCAACTTTTTCCAAAAAAGAAAGAAGAGATTCCTGACTGGTGCCAGCAAAAGATAAATTCCATTTATGTGGAGAAATAGATTTAGAGGTAGATGGCAAGGTCATAGTAGCATGTTCAGTAGGGGTAGATGTCACAGGCAACGTTTCGACTGTTTTTGAGACAAAGTCTCCCTCAAGATCAATCAATTTTAATTTTAACGCAGTCACCTCACTCTCATTTTCTGCAGTCTCGGCATTCATGCGTGAAATTCTATTCGAGAGATGGTTAAGCCTAGAATCGATTCTACGATACGAAGCATCGCCTTTGCTCCCAGAGAAACTAGAAACGATAGTCACTAAATCAGAATAAGAATTTAAAAACTGTTTGACATCATCAGCAAAAGGAATCGGGTTGGCGATGTTCGCAAAACTTCTATTAGAAGCTTCTTGGTGCAAAATGCCTCTCAAACGTTTACGTTTACTTTCTACATTGCCGGTAGCATCTATACCTCGAACTTTAAGTTCATAAGTCAACTCAGGTTCTTTCAAGTTGTTAGGCTCCATAATGTTATTAGGAATTCAACAAAAATTTAGCACAAATCCCAAATGAGTGCCGCAGGAAATCAAGGAAAAAAAAATTTAAGAGAATTTAACCAGAAAATTTCAAAGTGATAGTCCAAAATTCCAAGTCAAGAATATACTTCCAAGTCTTTATTTGAACTCCAAGAACTTTTAAACTCAGCAAAATCGGGCCCCACGAATGGTTACGCCAAATTTGTATAACCCCAAAGGGTATACTTTTTATTTATATCCATTGTTAAGAAAAATGGGCCTTTAAAGACTGAGCCTAACAGGAGGGAGTCAAATAAAACAGACAATAATTTTTTACAAATTTTAGTATTCTGTTGAGAACTGAGATGGAGAAGTACAGCTGTCAATAATTATTTAAGCTTTTTACAATTAGACTAAATTGATAAAAAAATATGTTAAATTTAGAGAGAACATTCATTTACTACAATGAAATGCTGTTTCAAAGTAAAAGAGTCTTGTAACTTTGGACGATCACGGTCGATAGGGATACCTCAATTAGTGTTGGCTATGGTGACTGGTCAGCCACCGGGAATCCAGGCTCCTCAAGGTAGACAGCTTCCGCAGCTAG
The DNA here is from genome assembly GCA_963920635.1 of Pseudeuparius sepicola. NCBI lineage: Eukaryota > Metazoa > Arthropoda > Insecta > Coleoptera > Anthribidae > Pseudeuparius > Pseudeuparius sepicola. Next base: position 31,541,657 of record OY987305.1, read on the forward strand.
CTCTCGGAAAAGCAAGGTCGTGATCTTTGAGCCGGAAACCTGGGTGTGCTGAGACAGATGAACAAGCCTGGTCGTCGACGGAATATCACCACTTGTGGCAAGGGTAGTTGAGGTTGTTCCCTTAGTCCTCTTGTCCCTCGGTGGACGCAACAAGTAAATCCTGCACTTTTACAATGTGAAGATATTAAAGTTAAATTAATGTTAAATTTACGAAGTGATGACAAATCTGTGCACAGTAAATGATAGCTCAAATAATTTTCAATAAGTGAATACAAATGACTCGATAAATGATTGAAAAAGGTTATTCTTGACGTAGAAAAAAATATATATAACATTAACGTGTTAAAGTTTAAAAGAACGTCCAATGACGTTGATTTCCCTGACACTTAAATTAAATTTTACAAGAAAAAAACCTTCGGCTTCTCTCTGTTTAAAAAAAAATATAATTAATATATAAGGAGAATGATTTAAGTAATAAGCAACCGACCAGTTACGATACCTACTAACAGCTGATCTAGTGTGAAAGGACACTCCTAAAGTGCAAAATTAAATAACTCGTAAGTAACGAGAAAACAAACACCGTGTGCTATGATAGGTTGTGCTATATATCACAACAAAATTATCTAACGGAATAGGGTTATAAGACAGCTGTGGGTCCACAAAGAAACAGCGAATCTGGGTGGTGAGATATTTTCATAAAGGTGGCTAAGCCAAAATTTCTAAGAAATATTTAAAAAATACTCACCCAGATTCCTACGTTGCCGTAGCAGGGACCCCAACTGCTCGTTAAACCCTTGTTCCTCCGTCACCAATCGCTCAAGACGGCAAGCACGCCGTAAACCAACCCAACGAACCTCGATGGTGGTTACATGAAAATAATACCAAAAATATTAGCACAGCATGGTCAATTATATCGCCAAAGAAGATTTTCACACTAAACCGCTCAAAAATGGTGAAGACTGGGCACGATGATCAAAGATGATTCGAAAAATAAAACAATATCAGAGTGCACAATCTCACCGATTACCGAAACTAGTCGCTTGAAGAACAGAGAGGAAAAAACCCCGAAATTCCCTGTCAGCCTTATTTATAACCTTCGGACGTCAGTGACGACTTCCGCGTTGCTAGAACTTGATGGAATTGTTCTCTCAAAAAGTTATGGTGAAAAACTTAAAAAAATTAACCGCGAACTGATGGGTTCCGGTACAAAACACAAAGGTTAGGTTATACTTCTGTCAACCCAGGCGCTCTTCTTCCTCACCGAATCTGTATGGTTTAAAATCTGTTGGTCTGTTACATATCTTTTGGTCAATAAATAAGTATTGTTGAAACTGTTAAGATTAATTTAATGTTATTTTAAAATAATAAACAATAACGTACCTGTATATCAATAAATTAAGCCAAATTCGCAAAATTACAGTACAACACTTTTCGCGTATACATGGTTGCATACTGGTGCGGAGATTTTTATTTAGCCTTCAATAAATATCGCGCCGTATATTGGACGAGCCAAAATTAAAAATCATGGTAACGGAGATTAGCATAAATTTCGCTCACTGGCAGAGCGGTCGAGGCCGGGCTGTGCGGAGAACGAGTGACCGCCAATGCATCAAAGGGTTGTCCTCAGGGAGGGGTTTTGTCCGCCCTCCTTTGGTGCATGGTGGTTGATGAGCTGCTACGAATCCTGGAGGAGCAAGGGGTCTACGTACAAGCGTACGCGGACGATATAGTGATCCTAGTTCAAGGCACCGATGTAGGGCTTCTGGAGGAGCTCCTTAACAGAGCTCTGGAGAGGTTCTCACACTGGTGCGAAATGAACGGATTAAGTGTCAACCCAAATAAGGTTGAGTTGGTGATATTCACCAAGAAGAGAAAGGTGGACCCCATTTCTCGCATAGAGTTATGTGGGGGTCACCTTGAGGATTGAAAGAAGGTTAAATATCTGGGAGTCTGGCTGGATTGACCTTCGAGGAGCATATCCTCATGAGGACCAAGAAGGTGAGCAATGCGCTTTGGGCATGTCGCAGAGCCGTTGGCACCTCGTGGGGACTGAATCCTAAGATCATGCTTTGGATTTACAGGGCAATGATTGTTTCCATGATTTCCCATGGGACCGTCGCATGGTGGTCCGGCACCCACGGTACCAGACCAGGGATGGTGTTGGACAAGATACAGCGCCTTGCCTGCCTGTGCATCACTGCGCCCTGAGGATGACGCCCACCTGGGCCTTGGAAACCCTGGTGGGGCTGCCTTCGTTGGGCGCGGTGGTGGAGTACGAGGCGGCCCTCAGACTAGAGGGTCTCAACCTTTGGGTTGCTGGGGGCTGGGTTCACGGGCACAAGCAGCTGTGGTCAGAGCTTAGGGAGGTGATGCCCATCCTGGAAATGAGAAGGGATGTGCAGACGCCTTCCATTGGCTTCCACGGCCGACTCCACTTTCTATTCCCAGACAGGGAGGGGTGGGCCGAAGGGAATAGCGACGCCGATGGTGGGCTCATCTGGTACACAGACGGATCCAAAATGGGGGAGGGAACGGGGGCCGGAGCCTTTTGTCTGGAACTGGTTAGCAGGATGACTACCTCCCTCGGGGAACACACCACCCTGTTTCAGGCGGAGGTGTTCGCCATCATGATGGGGGCGGAGGAATCGCTCAGGCTCAGAGTCAAGGGTCGGAAGCTGACCTTCTGCTCTGACAGTAAAGCGGCTTTACAGGCGCTGAGAGCGAACCGTACCTGGTCCCCATTGGTGGAGGACTGCAGAATGAGTTTGCTCAGGCTGGTGGCCAAAGGGAAAAGGGTTGTTCTGTTGTGACTGCGGACCTACTGGCTAGAGAGGGATCCATGACAAGACCGGTGGAGCCAGAACCAATATTGGGGATTGCGCCACGGGTCGCAATTGGAGCCCTGGACAAATGGCTGCATGGCAGGTTCGTCGAGGAGTGGCGCCGGGCTCCGGGGATGAGACAGACTAGGCTCGTGATTCGTGGGCCATCGACAGTCCTGCGTCTGCCAAGGACAGAGTTAAGGGGAGTGGTGAGGGTCCTCACTGGGCACTGCTGCCTGGCTCGCCACCTACACCTTATAGGGGTGGGAGGGGAGCCTCAGTGCAGATGGTTTCTGGAGGATGAGGAGACACCGCACCACTTGGTCACTGAATGCCCTGCACTTGGCAGGGTCAGATTCGAGTCCTTCGGCTCAGCCAAGCTGGGTGCGGAGGATGTGCATGGTGTCAGGGTGGGTGAGCTGCGGGCCTTCATTAAGAAGGAAGGTAAATATGTTAATAGAAGGGTTTGTTATACTGAGCTAAACTGTACTTTAAGAAGGGATGAAGATTTTAACAATATGAGATATGATGACTTTCAAGTATCCCCAACATCACTTCTGAATATTGGGATAAGTATAAGCAATTTTCCACTCACAAAGCAATCAAAAACTCATATTCTCTACCTTACAGATATAATACAAGTGATCTCTACCGCAAATATAGAATAATGTCCCTCTCGCAAATATATATACACCAAATATGCACCTATGTCCATCAAATCGTAAAAAAGAAACGGCATTCAGATTTACAGTTTTATTATCGACGAGAAATGCATAATTATAATATAAGAAACACCTAATCAATATCATTGCCCCTAGTCTCAACAAACTTAGCACTCAGTTCTATTTGCTATGATGGAGTATCACTATATAATCAGCTTCCAGCTGGAATAAAGGCTTTAAACTTCCCGAATTTTAAAAAGAATTTGAAACTGTATATAATGTCTATATCCTAGCACCGACAATGTCAACATTTTAACGAACTAATTTGTGATAATAATGTAATGTAATAATGTGATAATGTGCAACCTTCTTCTTCTTTTACCATTCATTTTACTTACTGTAAACGTTATATGTATTTTATTCAAATTTATACTTTAATATGTTAAAATTGTGTAGATTAAGTAACTAGACTAATATTAAGAGGATGAACTTATACAGGATTTATACATACTTCCTTTGGTTCAATAAAGAAACTTTATCATCAAAACCTAAGAACGTCATTTAGTTATCGGGATTTTAGTAGGCTTCCTAGAGAAATAACAGAAGTTGACCATTGGAAAGCTACCGAATTCCGTCTGTTTTTGTTATGCATTGGGCCCATTGTATTAAAACAAAGGTTACGTACCTCTGATCAATATACACATTTTTTGACATTGCAGTATGCAACAAGAATTTTCTCCACAAAGGATTTGTTTCAAAAGTATAATTGAAAAAATATCGATGACAAATGCCCAAAACTCGAAAAGCCTATTCGATATTATAAGAAAATTAGCTTGGATAATAAGTTTTTTCAGTCATAAATGTATTCAGTTTCCTAATTTTTTTCTGAGCATTGAGCCAATTTTTTTTTTTATTTTAAAAGATGGCGATGCAGCAATTATACTCGTAGACGACGATAAAAGTATTTTTATTGTTTTCAGAAGGTTCAATAAAATTTATACACAACCCTGTTCTTCCAAGTTATTTTATTCGGGTGTTGTTAAAGGTTTGAGAGATGAACAAGAAGTGCTAACAGTAGATAGTGTGTTTCCAAGCATGTAGCTTATAGAAATGTATTAATTTCTTATGTTTCTTTCTGACTATTTGCTAGGTTTTTATATACACTATTAATAACTATATATATATATATATATACAAATAACTCTGAAACTAAAATTCCTTAAAATTCCCTTGTGCTCCTATAGTTTGAATAATTACGTATTCAAGAAGGTATGTTTGAAAAATGGGTTATTTTAGGTTTTTATGTTCTTTGTAGGCTTAAGTCATAGATGCAAACAAAAATGTTAATTTGAGTATTATAATTGAAGAGTGGAAATTAGAAAGGGCCTAAGTGCCATTATCTCCGAAATTTAGTTTTTCACACGTTCTATGTGCCAAATTTAAATTTAACTTGTTGAGAGCCCCTAGCACATGTCGGTAATTGCATATGTGCGCCAACATTTTCCTTAGAAAGGTGCTAAGTCAAATGTCCAATATTTATTAACTAGCAAGTTAAATATCAGTAAAGCTTTACTTTACAGTGATAACTATCGAAGCAGCTAATCCTACACATGTTAAGATAAAAACTGCATATGCCCATCTCCAAGAAGGGATGCAAGTTAATGTTTTGAAGAAATGGAAAACTTTCGCTGGACTCAGACAAGTTAATATAATGAAGTTGCCATCAGGAAGCAAGGTGTCGGAAAACAAAAAGGTATCTCTTCGAAGCATGATTCCTTACCATCAAAATCCAGAACATCAACGTTTCTATAAGCAGCTACTTTAAATTGTAGATAATGTTCTAGAAGAACAAAAGTGATAAAGTGTATTTTTTGAATCTTTTTTAACTTAGTCAGTAATGGCACTTAGGCCTTTTCCCAATTTTATTTGTTTAAACATTTTTGTTTTGTGATAAAAAGTTTGATTTGCAAATTTTTGTTAAGGAGTATGTTTTCCGTTTCCTTTTAAATGCATAATACTTAATAAAACTTTATTTAATAAAGTTTTCTGACTGGTATTTAGTTTTTGTCGATTATCTCGAAACCTTTTGTTTGGCACTTAAGCCCTTTCTAATTTCCACTCTTCAATTGTTCTTTAATTACTTCACAGTACCTATATTTATGCGTGGAGACAAATTATCAGTTCCAGGATTGTATAATATGTAGTATTATACAGGGTCCGTCAAATGTATGGAATAATGGGTGTATCTTTTTTATTTTTGTTTTTGAAAAAAAAATGTGTTATTCAAAAGTTTCTTGGTTAATTTTTTGGCACTTTCTGGTGACCTTGAATTTTTTCCATCCGCCATAGGTACGTTGCTATGGTGACCAACTTTTTTTTCAAATGTCACTCCCTATTTTTTAATTAGATTTTGTGATCGGCGTTCATTTCTGCATTAGGTAGGTACTTCAAAAATATTTAATGGTTATGAAAGTGACTGGCATATTGTAACAATCAATCGAATGTTTGGTTTATATGGTAAGTCAGCCAGTAATATGTAATTATTTATTTTTAAGTTAGATTTTCATTAGAGGTAGTTTCCTCGAGCTCTTTAAGTAAATGTACTTGTTAGTATATGCAAATGTTTCTTCTATTTTTTGGGGCCATGCCCCCCCCCCCCCCTAATAAAATGAAAAAATAATAATAAATAAAAAATAAATACAAATATTATATTAATATTATGTAACCTACAGTGTCCACGAATTGAGTTCACATAAAGTGTAAATAATAAAACAATTTCGAGTTGAAAATTGAGCTTCTGGGGATCAGCACTGCTTGGTTTGAAACTAATTTGTGACATAATTTTACTTTCAAAAAATCACCTTGGAAATTACGAAGAAACTAATTTTCCACATCAGTAAAGTGCCCTTTTTGTAGGTTTTACAGCAAATTGTTATAAAGGAAACAGAATGCAAAACTGAGTAGGTTTGCGAAATTTCAAAAGTCTGGGCCCACTTTTTTAAAAAGTGCATTTTGTGTAGTTTTCTTGTTCACAATGAAAAGCTGGATAGGTGTGAAAACTTCCAATAGCCTAAGTCTACTTTGATTTTTGTGGGTTTTAATTTTTTAGGAGAAAAAATCAAAGTCGACCTAGGCTTTGAAATTTTTCAAACCTCTCCACTTTTTCATTGTCAACAAATTTTATTAATAACATTTTGATGTGAAAACTACACAAAATGCACTTTTCTAAAAATAGTGGGAAAATGCCAAAAAATCAAAGTATAGGCCTAGACTTTCGAAATTTCGCAATTCTGAACAAAAAGGGCACTTTACGAGGTGGAAAATTAGTTTCTTCGTGAAAAACTGAAACCACGTATTGCAGATGTGATATTTAAAATCGTTGATAATTCAAACGTTGGCTATGAAATTAAACGTCAAACTTGAATAACAACCATTTAATGGAGAAAAAATCTAAACAACAAGAATAACAATAATTTGCACTGAAGAGTTATTATAGAAATTGTTGAAAATGATCACGGTTTTCTCTGAAGCATAAAATTATTCTTCGTTGAAAATTACTAAAACAATTACTAAAATTAAATGACGTTTTCCTGATAGTCAAGTTTGAGGTTTAATATCTGTTACGGGCTTAAAATCTGTTTTATTAATAATTTTGTTAGTCCTATTATCTTCTGGTAGATTCTAATGATCCGTGAAAATCTTTCTCCTTGTTTATTACACTTATTTTTAGGTTTTAATAAATAAATAATTTAATAAGTTGTTAATTCATATTATTTGAACTTTTCTTGGGCTATTGAATATTGTAGATCTGCGGGTTGCTTAGTTTTGGACCGCTTGGTATATTTCTAAAATGCTCGAATGCACCGATTCTTGTCGCTAGGCCGAGGAAGGCACCTTTTCGACCTCCAAAATTCACCTTGTCTTACTAGACAATCGCCGTCGATCACGAACCACCGAACCGAGTGAAAGCCGTATTATTTTCCAACAAGGGTGACTGTTTTTGAAATCGAGTGCTGCGGGGTCGCAAATCATATTTATTTGGGCCCTATTGTCTATTTGACGGTTTCATCTGCCCGTTTTTTCGGTTTTCTCAGTCACAAGTGGTTCTCATCGCACTCCACGAGGCCATCCACCACCTCAGGTACGTCTATTCCCGCAATTTGAGGGTATTAGGTTCTATTTGTGTCATTTCCTTCCTCAGGCCTCTTATTCTAAGGCTGCGAAACAAGCCTTATCAACTCGTCGTTGTCTTACGTAACCTCCAACCACCTCCAGCTGCTGAGGACAAGGCATCAGAGTAGAAGGGCACGGTCCATTCGCCCTCCTCCCTTGGTACCTACCAAGGAGCTGAGAATACCCGGTGTCTCCAACAAGTCGATCACCCGACCCATGCAGATAAGTCTAAATTAAATGTAGAGCTCCATAATTTTGCCAGTTTATTTGCAAATACCAGTATACATAATATATTTCATACAGGAATATACTTAGGGTATCACATAGGGTTGTGTAACATGTTTAAAATTGTGTAACTCAGATGTAGCTACATCCCGGGACCAATAACTGTTATTGATACACATTTAGTCTTCTTATTATTGCATTTAAGTGCCAACTGATTGGTGAGTAATTGTTTGTCGGATACCTACTATTAATATTTGAAAGTATTACGTAATATTATACATATTTTTCGCCTCGTACCTCAGTTCCTAAAGGCATAACGTACCTTTTATTTAATAATATTTACTTTTATTTGCCTAGTCTGCCTAATTGTTTTAATGTAATTTATTTGCCATATTCTGACATAGATGTTGTTGCATTCAAGTTTGGTGGAATCCCTACCTACCTATTTTATGCATTATTTAATGGCCCAATAAACTGTACCTGATTTACTAAATGTATGGTGTTGTTATTATTTAATATTATCAGAGATTTTGGGAGGCAGGAGCCCATTTCCTGTTTTGGGGTGTTATATTTTGGGGCAAAAACCGCACAGGGTTGAAGACAGGTGGCGCTCATTGATTTTTTATTTTTTTTTTTTTCCCACGATCACGGCTAGCTAGCTAGGGCCTACCCGCTTATGTTCTTTCCTAAAATCATCTAATTTCTGCCACCGAACAACCAGTTCTCAATAGTTCTAAAGAAAAGTATTATAATTAGAATTGTTGGTAACAAGTTTTTGGCTGCCCAACGTGGATTTGTTTTGTGCTCACGGTATATTCGAGTGCGGTTTTTTTTTCCGTTCTTGAACGCCGATTATTTTTGGATTTGTTTTTTCTACCTGTTGATTATTTTAATGCGTTGTAAACAATATATAGCCATTATTGTTACTAATCTAAATAGTTCTTAATTTTGTTCAGTTATTGGGCCAAATTTCCTATAACAGTTTGATTTCAGGTGCTGCAGAAAACGACAAGTTTAAAGAATAAACAAACAACTTTGTTTTATTATTTGCTTTTCCTACCCCCGTCACCAAAACTGAACGCATTTAAATCAATAAATAAAGGCAAGGCAAATATATGTTTTCTTGAGCTACCGATAATAATCGAATTGGTTTAGATACTTTGTCCCCGGAATTTTGCATATTTTTACGTATATTTTTTTGATTCACTGGTAGTTCCTTTTTTTAGGTGGGTACCAATATATAAGTGTTTTAGCTGGTAATGTGTATTGGTATTTAAAGTGTTTATATGTTACGTAATTTTTTTTTTATAGCAGTTTGAGGTGGTTGTCGAGTTTTTATTGCGGTTTTGTTGTTGCCCTTTCGCTCTCTTGAGGAAGAAGGGGGGTGCATTGTGTTTACTTTTTGCATGTCTATAAATCTTGTGTTTCTACATTCAAGTATCGCTTATTTGTTAGTAGGTAGAAATTAGTTTTTGAGTGGATTTTTTTTATCGGAGTTGAGCTGCGAACGCGGAAATTTTGGAGTGGCGAAAATTTTTGTTGTTGTTGTATGATCTTAGATTTTTTGTGGCAGTCGGTTTTTCTTATTATTAATAGCGTGTTAATTGAGATTTTTTTTTTGTCATCCGATATTTTGCGGTACTGTTTTTAATACTGAGATTTAATAACTAGAAATTATATTATTTCTTATTGAGGCAATACAAGCTTACCATTAGTTTAAAAATAATTAAGTAAGTTAAAGAGTTAATAGAAATAGCCTACAAGAGGTAGAATATTTTCTAGAATGGATGTTAACAGGCTTTTGAGCGACGAGCTTAGTTATGAGCTCTATGTTAGAGGTCTTTCGTTTCAGGGTACAGTAGCTGAGAAACGGAGCGCGTTGAGGGGTGCATTGCGCCTTGAGAAAACTTCTGGTCGTAACGATGACCCGTCGATTATTTTGGATTTTCAAGCGGAAATAGAAACTTGTGATGGAAAACTTAGATCATTGGCGCTAGATATCGAGAGTTTTGACCAATCGAACCGAAATAATGAATACCAGCGGATTAATTCGCGTCTTTTACATATTAGCTCGCGCTTGGCAAAACTTAGAACAGTTAATGCGGAGGAGTTTGATAGGAAATCAGAGCTCAGCGCCCGGTGCTTTATACTTATAGACCGATTGGAGGTTCTTGTAGCTACTGACGGTTCAGAAATTGCCCAACACGCTCATACTCGTTCAATTTTGGACGAACCAAACATTCTCATTCCGGAAGTTGTTCACAATAGTACGCCGCATGCCTTATCTAACACCGCACCTCCTCAATTATTAATTAGTTTTGACGACGAAAATCAGGCGCATTGCAATAACGGTACGTCGCGTGCGTTATCTAACACCGCACCTCCTCAATTGTTAATAGGTTTTGATGATGAAGTTGGTAGTGGTAGGCACACCGAACCTAGAGCTGGGAGTTTGTTTCGAGACGGTCGATTTTCCGCCGAAAACCCCCAAGATATCTGCCTGCCATCACACATTAGTCGCTCCTTCGAACGCATGCCGCGAAGTAATGGGTCCTCGCGTGATGTTGTCGATTCTCGTACTTCGATCTATTCCAGACCGCCTCACAGGGTGAGTTTTCAATCTTCCGCGGACACTGCTAGGGCCACGAATCAATCCAGTAACCCTTTTCTGAGTTCTTCGGTGGAAGGGGACCGTCGCACTCCTCAACCAGCACCTTCATTGCAGTCTACATTTAATAACGCCGTTCCACCCTCAACGTCATCCCCTACACAGGACCTCGCGGGCGTGATGAAACAACTTGCGGAGATTTTCTCTACGACACTTAATCGCCAAGAGACATTTATTGATTTGAGGAAACTTAATCTAGTATATGATGGTAAGGGTAGCGTTACGAGTTTTTTAGAACGGATAGAGGATATTCGTAAATCCAGGGGAATTAGTAAGGATAAATTGTTTAGGGCCGCGCCGGAAATGTTCGCGGGAGAGGCACAAAATTTTTACAGGACTCGCACTTTTTACTCATGGGACGATTTGGTTGTACAGCTCCGTGAACGGTTCTTGATTCCGTATTATGATGAACATCTTATGATGGAAATCCGAAGGCGTACCCAGGGTGAAAGGGAAGGTATTTCTGCGTATGTTGATGTTATGGAGTGTCTCTTCCGGAAATTAACCTATCAGGTCCCTGAGGAGAGTCGTTTGTCCATGATACGAAAAGGAGTAAGACCAGCGGTTCAGGAGAAGCTTGCGTTGCAGGACATAACTACCGTGGAGGGGCTCTATCGGTTCGGTAGGCTGTTAGATGAAGCTGAGGTCAGTGCGAGGGAGTACCAACCACCTCCAACGAATTACAGAAATTTATTAGAACCTGGCTTAGCTTACCATCGGCCTTCCAGTAATATTAGCTTAATAAATACCGACTCTATGCCTAAAAATTCACGTGGTTTTCATGGCCCACCGAGCCACTGTCCTTCGGAACCGTCGGTTTCAATTGCCGCAACCGTTGCGTCTCTTTGCTGGAATTGCCAAAGTCCCAATCATCGCTTTCAAAAATGCGATAAACCCCTATCTCGTTTTTGCTTCAAGTGCGGCAATCCGAATTCAACAGCTAGGTCTTGTGAAAGATGTAAAAAAAAAACGTAAAAGCGGGTGCTCGGCAGTGAGCACCAACCGACACATTAGCATTTCCACGACAACAACTGGTAATATTCAAATTTCCCCAACTCTCTGGTATATCTTTTCTGAAAAGGAGGCCGATGAGCGCGTTTATTTAGATGTCGATATTTTTGGGAAATCATTTACAGGCTTGTTAGATTCCGGGGCCAATCGTGTCTTTTTGGGTGGTCCGGGTTGGAGTATTTTGGAATCAGTTTGTAGGCTGAATACGAAAGATCAGCCTTACTGTATTCTAGCCGATGGCAAGCGTAGTAGGAGTATTGGGAAAATTTCAGTACCTATTGTTCTCAAAGGGAGAACCCACATATTTGACATTATAGTTGCGCCATCATTACCTCTTCCTCTTGTCTTGGGAATGGATTTTTGGAAACGCATGAAAATTATCACTGATATGAATGCAGGAAAGTGGACTTTTCATACTGAACCTGTCATGGAAGATTGCGGTTCTATTCAAGCTTACGAGGTGTTGACCTCTGACGAACGGGAAAAATTGGATAAATTAATTGAGTTAACTTTTTATAATTCCTCCAATTTGATAGCTAGTACGCCGCTGGTGGAACACAAAATTAAACTCAAAGCAGGAGTTGAACCGATTAAACAACGCCATTATCCTCTCTCGCCGACTTTACAAAAATTTGTCAATGAAGAACTTGAGGACATGCTGCAAAACGATATAATTGAACCATCCACGTCTCCATGGTCCTCTCCGATAGTAATGATTAAAAAGAAAAATAGTCAAAAGTATAGGTTTTGTGTAGATTACCGGGCTCTGAATAAAGTTTCTATTCCAGATGCGTATCCTATCCCTTTTGTTAGTGCCACTTTAGACAAGTTGCGCGACGCTAGATATTTAACAACTCTCGATATAAAGTCCGCCTATTGGCATATCCCGGTAGAAAAAGAGTCTCGGCCTCTTACAGCTTTTACGGTGCCCACACGGGGATTATATCAGTTCAAACGTATGCCTTTCGGTTTACATTCAGCGCCGGCAACTTGGCAACGTTTAATTGATCAGGTAATTGGAGTGGATCTTGAACAGTACGTTTTTGTGTATTTGGACGATGTAATCGTCTGTACGCCAACATTCGAGAAGCTTATGAGGTACTATCCAAAGTACTGTCTCGCTTAAGCAAGGCAGGTCTTACTCTTAATAAAGATAAATGTAACTTCTGTAAACAGGAACTCCGTTATTTGGGTTATGTAGTAAATGCTTCCGGTCTATTAGTTGATCCCGAGAAAGTGGATGCTATTCTAAAAATACCAACTCCCCGGAATCCGCGTGAAGTTCGTCGAATTGTTGGCCTTGCAAGTTGGTATAGGCGGTTTGTTCCAAATTTCTCTACTATTGTCGCACCGCTAACGTCGCTATTACGCAAAAACGTTAAATTTCAGTGGACCGAGTCCTGTAGTGAAGCTTTATCGAAGATAAAAGACTTTCTGGTATCTGCGCCAGTTCTGTCATGCCCAAATTTTGACCTCCCATTTTCAATTCAGACTGATGCTTCCGATTACGGCCTAGGAGCCGTGTTGACCCAGATCTATCCGGATGGTACCGAGCATGTTATTTGTTATCTTAGCCGATCCCTTAATAAAAACGAGCGAAAGTTCAGCACCACCGAGAAAGAGTGTTTGGCGGTTCTCTTTGCAATTGAGAGGCATTTTACCGTCGTGACAGATCATCACAGCCTTAAATGGCTTCATTCCATTAAAGATCCCGTTGGTCGGATCGCGAGATGGTCTATCCGGCTTCAACAATATTCTTTTGATGTCGTACATCGAAAGGGAAAGGACAATGTCGTCCCTGACGCCCTATCGAGATCAGTCCCGGTTCTTGACGCCGTCCTCGCAGTAGATGAGCTTCCTATCGCCCCCGTCTGAGACACTTGGTACCTCAAGATGCTGGATAGAGTATCGCAAAATCCTGCTCAGTTTCCTTTGTGGAGGATCGAGGGCAATCAACTGTTTAAGTTGGTTAAAGCTCCCTATCCTGATTTATCTGGTGAAAATTCTTGGAGAAGGGTTGTTCCAAGAGAGCAAAGAAACCACATCATTCGCTCTTGTCACGATCCCCCAACCTGCGGCCACTGTGGAATCTTTAAAACTGCTGCTAGAGTCGCCTCAAAATATTATTGGCCAAAGCTCAAAACCTCTGTCGCTAAATATGTTCGCCGATGCGCTATTTGCCTAAAAACAAAGCCAGAACTTAAAAAGCCCGCAGGCCAGATGTTAAGTGCTCCGAGCACCACTACGAGACCATGGGAGCTTCTTAGTATGGACCTTGTTGGACCGCTACCGTGGTCTACGTCGGGTCATTCCTATATTTGGTCCGTACAAGACTGCTTCAGCAAGTTCGTGTTGTTGTTTCCCCTTCGTCTGGCCACTGCCTCTAGCGTCGTAAAATGGGTAGAGGATCATGTATTTTTGATATTTGGTACTCCCTCTAGTGTTATCGTGGATAACGGAGTGCAGTTTCGGAGTAGGTTGTTTCGGGACCTCATGGAACGCTATGACGTAAGAATAAAATATATCGCTAATTACCATCCTCAAGCCAATCCCGTTGAAAGAGTACACGGAGTAATCAAGAATATGTTGAGCGCTTATGTGGGTGATAACCATCGGTCGTGGGACAAATATTTGCCAAAGATCGCGTGCGCCATCAGATCGTCTAAGCACGAAGTCACGGGATTGACACCGAATTTTGTTGTATTCGGTCGCGAGGTACCACTTGAGGGACGGGCTACTCTAAATCCGGAATCTGGGCCGATCCAGGATTTTAATCTGCGCGCCGGGGCTCTCCGGAGTGTTTTCGAAGATGTTCAGAAAAGGCTATCTGACGCTTACCAGCGACGTCGTCATACATATAATTTACGAAGGCGTTCGGACCGCTTTGCTTTAAATCAGAAGGTTTGGAAGCGAAATTATGTCAATTCCGATGCATCTAGGTATTTCACGTCAAAGCTGGCGCCTAAGTATGCGGGACCCTACACCTTTGTTAAGATACTTTCGCCTTGGTCTTATGAACTTCGGGACTCATTGGGACGCTCGGCCGGCGTATGGCACGCCAAGGACTTGAAGGCGCACTCCGATGACACCGCCTCCGACACCGACGAAAATCCATAAAAAGAAAAGAAAAAGTTTCCTTTCACTGGTCCTAAGTCGATCGGCATGTTGTGTGTGTTCTTGACTTGATTTGGTTCTTTAGACCTACAGGGTCTTCTATAGTCACGAATGCGATATTATTGGTCGAAAATAGGACAATATTTTTTTTCTGCTAATTCAGATTAGCCTACATAGGTTCTATTGGAACGATCTAATGTGCAAGGAATACTTCCATCTTCTTTTTATTAATAAAGTATCCACTCAACTCAGGTTTTCTTTAGTTCTTAGTTTGTGCGTAAAATGTGTATATATGAGTTCCTAAGAAAGTTTCCAAGAAACTTTCTCTGGGTAGGAGGGGGATTTGTTACGGGCTTAAAATCTGTTTTATTAATAATTTTGTTAGTCCTATTATCTTCTGGTAGATTCTAATGATCCGTGAAAATCTTTCTCCTTGTTTATTACATTTATTTTTAGGTTTTAATAAATAAATAATTTAATAAGTTGTTAATTCATATTATTTGAACTTTTCTTGGGCTATTGAATATTGTAGATCTGCGGGTTGCTTAGTTTTGGACCGCTTGGTATATTTCTAAAATGCTCGAATGCACCGATTCTTGTCGCTAGGCCGAGGAAGGCACCTTTTCGACCTCCAAAATTCACCTTCCGGGTCAGTAAGACAATCGCCGTCGATCACGAACCACCGAACCGAGTGAAAGCCGTATTATTTTCCAAAAAGGGTGACTGTTTTTGAAATCGAGTGCTGCGGGGTCGCAAATCATATTTATTTGGGCCCTATTGTCTATTTGACGGTTTCATCTGCCCGTTTTTCCGGTTTTCTCGGTCACAAGTGGTTCTCATCGCACTCCACGAGGCCATCCACCACCTCAGGTACGTCTATTCCCGCAATTTGAGGGTATTAGGTTCTATTTGTGTCATTTCCTTCCTCAGGCCTCTTATTCTAAGGCTGCGAAACAAGCCTTATCAACTCGTCGTTGTCTTACGTAACCTCCAACCACCTCCAGCTGCTGAGGACAAGGCATCAGAGTAGAAGGGCACGGTCCATTCGCCCTCCTCCCTTGGTACCTACCAAGGAGCTGAGAATACCCGGTGTCTCCAACAAGTCGATCACCCGACCCATGCAGATAAGTCTAAATTAAATGTAGAGCTCCATAATTTTGCCAGTTTATTTGCAAATACCAGTATACATAATATATTTCATACAGGAATATACTTAGGGTATCACATAGGGTTGTGTAACATGTTTAAAATTGTGTAACTCAGATGTAGCTACATCCCGGGACCAATAACTGTTATTGATACACATTTAGTCTTCTTATTATTGCATTTAAGTGCCAACTGATTGGTGAGTAATTGTTTGTCGGATACCTACTATTAATATTTGAAAGTATTACGTAATATTGGGGCAAGAACCGCACAGGGTTGAAGACAGGTGGCGCTCATTGATTTTTTATTTTATTTTTTTTTCCCACGATCACGGCTAGCTAGCTAGGGCCTACCCGCTTATGTTCTTTCCTAAAATCGTCTAATTTCTGCCACCGAACAACCAGTTCTCAATAGTTCTAAAGAAAAGTATTATAATTAGAATTGTTGGTAACATATCATAGCCAACTTTCGAATTTTCAAAGATTTTAAATATTAGATCAGCAATACGTTTTTTCAGTTATTCGCGTTTTTGGCGAAAGCGATAAAGTTTTTCGAAAAATAACAACAGTAAAAGTCTTAGAATTAAATTATTCATAACCCAAGGTAACAATTTTGTAAGTCTGCCAACGGACAAAAAAGGTCTGATGTCACATTTTTAGGGTGCACCACTCTGTATCAACCCTTTAAAATGGTACAATTGAACTATGTTTTCCGTCAACGAATGTCCTTGGTACACCTACAACGTGTACCAAATTTGGTTTTTCCAAGTTCAAAAATATATATTTTTTTCGAAATTTCAAAGCCCACTCTCAAGGCCCATAACTTCTCAAGGGAGCAACTTAGTATAGAGGTAAGTTGCATTAAATCACCTTATTTTGGGCTTCCCTGTATGCTCCTGCTCTGTGTCGGTTCTTATGCGGAACACCCTGTATAACCAACGCACATGCAAAAAAATTTGTTTGCATAATGTTTATTTAAAATATTTTATTTTGAATTTTATAATTTTTTTTGTGATATTGCCTTATTGAATTTCTATTTGTAGTTGTGGATGTGGGTGTTTTGGGATTGGTTTTAATTAAAACCTACAGTTTTAAATTAAACTACAGTTTTAAATTAAAACTGTAGGTTTCAATTAAAACCAATCCCAAAACACCCACATCCACAACTACAAATTCAAAATTTAAATTAAAACTGTAGTTTAATTTAAAACTGTAGGTTTCAATTAAAACCAATCCCAAAACACCCACATCCACAACTACAAATTCCATTTGGATCGAAGCCATATTCCAAATGAATTTCTATTGTTATAGTAGGAACCTAAAGGTACCGCCTAAAGGAGTACATACCCAGATATGCCCCCCCCTTTGCAAATGGATATGACCGCTCCTGCAAACACCAGAACATAGTTCCAGCAAAGAATCTGACATACACGAAATAGAAAAAGAATTGGAACTTTACGACACTCTAAATGAAACAAATAATGACAATCCTGAACTTGATTTGGGAGATGTTACAATTATTGCTCCAGGAGAAACTACTGAAAAACAAATATCCAGGATGTTACTGTTGTAGGTAGGTGTATTATCCTTGTATAGAATATAGTAAAAAAGATTTTTTTTAAGAAGGGGCTTTGTTCCACCATATTGTGACGGGATTTTTGTAGGTTCAGAGAGGGCTGAGGGCCGTAGACAAAAAACGGACTAGTTCGGGCAAAATGGGAGGTTTTACTGATATTTTTTTGGACAGGTATAAAACTGGCACCAGACTAGGTATTCAGACTAAAAAGAAATAGCTTTAACCAATTGCCCTAAGGCTGCCAGCTTGTACCTACTTAAAGTCAGGCCACAAAAATGGCCTCTTAACGTCTTCAACTTTGGTATTGTAACATTTGCTGGAGGTGGGCAGTTTTTTATAGGCAATAGAAAAAACATATTCTGGGAACACATTCAAATTGCCTTGAATATCTCTGGTTTCAGTACTCACAGCGCCACCTACTGGCCAATAGCCAAATATACTCCAAAGGGATAGAGGAAATTTGCCGACAAGCTAGCCTAATATTTATTAGTTATTTGGTTTGGCTTTACAGGGTTCTAAGCATATAAAATAAAAGGAAGCACCGCAACGCAGGTTACTATCCTGAGTTAATTCAAAATCTTTTCCAAAATATATTCCTCCACATCTGCCCCCCATGTGAATGAATAGCTTTTCACTCTTTTTACTTATTATAAAGCTAATTCAGCCACACCTAAACCTAATAATAACATACGACGTGAATTAAACTATATACACAAATTACAAAAAATAGGAACAAAAATGTTTCCCGGAGAACCAACGCGCATGCTCAAATGAAAAGTTAACCTTCAAACTGGAGCCCATTAACCTATACAGGAAAGTCTGATTTGGAAACAATCAAACCGAAAAACGAAATCAGACAAAGCCACCTTTGTGTAAAGATATCCTGAACCTATGGCGACGTCACTACCCAATACAACGAGGATTATATGGTTGTGAAATCGCTGCCATTTGGTAAGGTTTCAAATGACTTAATAGGGAACAACCCTTGCTCCCTTTGTGTCTCAGGACATTTAAGAAGAAAAGTATGCATGCCTATGGTCTTTTTAATTTTGTAGGGGTCCTCAAAGAGCCTCATAAGTTTTAAACAACCCTGGAATAATCGAAAAAACGTCAGAAAATCGTTCCAAAACCTCTGTCAACAAAATACATTTATTCACGGGCAAGGCAGAACAAGTCACTTTGAGATCTATATCTCTGGTGGATATTGCACACATATGCACATCTATGAAGATGTCGCAGCTCGCTATGCATCGCAGTTTCGGACGGACCGAAGCCCCAAATTCGTACACAGTCTCCCTTTCCGGTAAAACCACATAGATCTTTGTTCATACACCTCACTTCATTCCTTTAAAGGTCAATGACCGCTTTATGAGTAAGCAAAAAATCAATGCCGATAATCACAAGGTAAATAAGATCCGGCACGACTCAAAATTCATGCGAAAAATTCGTTCTCGTTTACAGAAAAAATAAGTAATGCTTGCCGCTGAACACGACATTGCTTTGTCTTAAAAACACCAACAATCTTGATGCCAACTACAGGAAAAGAAGGCACTTGATTATTTCCCATATCTAACTACAACCACACCGACTCTGAGATCGCACAGATATGAGGGTCGACGAGACACTTGGCGAAAAGTGTCGCGCCACTATTTGAATTAACTGGGGGGGCTCAAATGGAGGTTCTAAATATTTCGCGATTGAAACATAATAGGTAAAATGCTCAGAGAAACTACGCTATTTGATTCTTGATAAATGGTGGATTCCAGCCTCAATTTGATCTTCAATTGGTGAGTGTGATTCCAGAAATGCTCCAAAAAATTACACTTGAACTGTTTAAAATCATCAAAAGTTGATAAAAAAGCAACTGCCCACGCTCTAGCATTTTTTGCAAAAAACATAACCCCGATGCCATCACTTAAGAATGCATCCGGGGACATTCCCTCGCAAACGAAAATACTTTCGATCTGTTTAAGAAAATCTACCGGGTGAAGCGCACCCTCGCCATCAAAACATGGCAACTCCAGCCTAGGCTTTATTAGTTTAAGCTTTACACTATTTTGATTTACCATACTCTCCCTATTCTGATTATTCAAATTTACGTTTACATTTTGCATTTCCGATACAACTTGTGCAACCACTCTGGCAATATCACTCTGCGAAAGTGTGTATTTTTGAGGCTGGGAACAACATGGTGGCGGTGGTAGCCCCATAGCCGCCCTCGACAAGGATTGGTTGACGCTGCCCCAGAACGTCCCATAGATTGGGTTGATTTGGGCACGCATTCCTTCGAGCAGTTCACTGTTCGCTCCCGAATCTGTACCGATACCCTCCACAGGGTCCGAACCTTGGATATTTGTAGAATCGTTGCCCCCCAGTGGCAATGCAGTAGAAAAAATAGGATTGATCCTACCTTGATTTTCCAGCGAATTTTCATCATGCTGAAATGGGATCCTCGTGACACCCAGCGAGCGCCGCAGGAATAGATGTCTCTCACGAATGTCCCTTCTGAGGTTGTAAACATGTGTGGCCGGTGTTTTTGCTAAGTTTTCACCATTTCCCATTTTTGCATTTTCCAGGGCCCCAGCCAAATCTTTGGTCGCCATCATGTCATGCGACTAAGCCCCTTATGTTGAGCGCCAAGCTGTGACGGGATTTTTGTAGGTTCAGAGAGGGCTGAGGGCCGTAGACAAAAAACGGACTAGTTCGGGCAAAATGGGAGGTTTTACTGATATTTTTTTGGACAGGTATAAAACTGGCACCAGACTAGGTATTCAGACTAAAAAGAAATAGCTTTAACCAATTGCCCTAAGGCTGCCAGCTTGTACCTACTTAAAGTCAGGCCACAAAAATGGCCTCTTAACGTCTTCAACTTTGGTATTGTAACATTTGCTGGAGGTGGACAGTTTTTTATAGGCAATAGAAAAAACATATTCTGGGAACACATTCAAATTGCCTTGAATATCTCTGGTTTCAGTACTCCCCGCGCCACCTACTGGCCAATAGCCAAATATACTCCAAAGGGATAGAGGAAATTTGCCGACAAGCTAGCCTAATATTTATTAGTTATTTGGTTTGGCTTTACAGGGTTCTAAGCATATAAAATAAAAGGAAGCACCGCAACGCAGGTTACTATCCTGAGTTAATTCAAAATCTTTTCCAAAATATATTCCTCCACAATATTGGAATTTGTGAATTTCCGTCTCATTTTGTTTTACTTGAACAAATAATGTGATGGTTATATTTTCAAAGAAAATTTCGTTTGATAATAAATCATTAAAACTCGAAATCAAAAGAATAATGATTTTTTTGTTTTAATTTAATTAGTCAAAGCAAAATTCTACATAGACAAAATATACATTTTGTTCTTCTTTTTTTCTTTTTCGTTGAAAAATGGCCAACCATACCAGAATGTCTGAGAGCCGGTATTGTCTGATATTCAATACAATTTAAGAATATTCAATAATATTTACTTTAACATATCGAGGTTTGAAAGGCAATTTCAGTCATACATTGCAAAAATTCGGGATTACATATTTGAAATTTTGTTTGAAATAAACTTCAGAGCAAAATGTTGGTAGCCTGCCATTTGTATGTTGGTTCAGACCACCATGATTTTATGAGTTTTATAAAAATCTGCAGTTTGGTCCATCTAAGACAAGTCTTAAAAACATTAAGCTTCTTTATTTAAGCACAATATTTCCTTTAGCAGCAAAACTTTTCTATTTTTCAGACTTCAGTATTTTGCTCGAAGAAATTGTATCAATAAAAACAACTGTAAATATATTGCTTGAATATGTAACAGATATTAGAGAAAAATTAAATATGATTGATACAGGCAATTTCAACAACTTGGGTAATAACAATTTATTACCAGATATGCCGCTTAATTCAGTGGCTGCATTAATAGAATTTGATAAATTGCTTAAAGAGTCAGCTACTGCAAAACTTCAATTGGTAAGTTCGATTAGTCTTTTCCTAGACTTTTTGACTTTTTTACTTCACTGTTTCAATAATTTTTTTATTAAAACTTGAAAGTTAACCCTTTTGACACTGATGATTAACATATAGCTCTAATTCATCACTTTATTCGAACATTGTCTCAAACAACGAAAACTATACTCGTATCAGTAGGTACCTATATTATACAAGTATTATGTCCTGATTGTATTAGCAAGCTCTGATGTAAAATTTATGACATACTTAAAATACCAATATGTGAATGATATAACAAACCGAGGTCTGCTATAGCTGGGTCTGCTCAATAAAACCTTATTACCTTCGTAAAATATACAAGATTTATTTATCACAATTTTTGCGAGATATTACAATATTGATTGTACAACTTTTAAGTTATAATGATATAAAATGAATCATTAATCAATTAGAATAAAGTTAATATTGAGCAAATATTTAAATACAACAAAATATAAAATAGAGTTAAATTTTTAGTTAAAAATTTGTTTGAGAATAAAGGTTAAATTATCTTTACAAATAAACTCTGACTGTTCAGCTATAATTATTATTCCTCTGAATAATAAGTTGGATCTGCGTCTTCAGTCGCTTACGCTCAAACGAGGCTCGTAGTAGTGCGGGGCGAGGCTAGGGCTTCCTCCGGTCCTTGTCTGCTCGAATAGGCGTTGCTGTTGTTGAGGCTAGTAGATATCTCAGGGGTTGCGCCGAAGTAGAGCTGACCAGGAATCGACACCTATGCCAACGCACTCCTCTCTATGTCTACGCAGCTCTCGTTACGTTGTTCGTCATCAGAGGGCTGTGGTCGTAGCGTCCTCAGAGATGGTGTGCAAGCATGAACAAATCAGTGAGAAAATAGCATTAGACAAGGTCTAAGTCCTTTACAAAAATTTATAAACCACAAGGTTACGATTAATATTTAAAATTAAATTATGACACCAAACTTATGTAATATTGACAAACAATGATGAAAATTAAATGTTTAGAATTATACTAAACTATTGGGAACTATGCATAGTTTTTTAAATTTTTAGATAAGATAAATCAACTGACCGGAATAGCAAAGTGCTTAATATTTAATTAAAATAAAAAAATGGTGAGAATGCTCCAGCCCGAATTTAATGAAAATTATGATATTTTAACTCAAATTTAACGCGAAAAATTTATTTGTGACTTGAACGGTAAATCCAGAATTTAAGAATGTTGAAAAAACTATAACTAAAACTATATATAACTTCCTAAGACAACTAACCGATAGAAAATGACACAAGATAATAGATGCAAAAATTGAATAAATGAGAAAACCTGAAATCGTTCAAATCCCAAATTCAAAAAAACTCACTAATGAGTTATCTAAAACTAAGCAAGGAAGGGAAATGAAAGAAAGAACTTCCCAGGAAGCGTAACCGCTGCTTGTCTGACGATAGCGTACACTCCACAAACTATGACTCACCCAGTGCCGCCGATAGAAAAAGAAGACGACAATAGCCTTGGCCATAACTATTGCGTCCGCCACCAATAGTCGGTAGGCTGCCAGCTCGTCTCTGAGTCATTGCTGGAGAAAAGCGGAAAGGAATAAGTAACGGAAATTTTGAAAATACAGTATGTGTGGTAATAACTATAAATGCTCAAAAGATATGTAAAAGAAACGAAGAGGATTTAATGGAAAAAAACCAAATCGTCCCACAAGAGGGTTCCAGCCTGTTATGTGGAGCAGTTGTGTAAAGATGGGTCTGGATTTTGAAGAAAAAATGCCAGAAGGAATTGAAAGTACTATGGAATTGAAATGTGAACTTTTGATGCAGATACAGGGGGATATTCAAAAGGTGAGGAAAAATAATAAAGATAACCCACTGATTGGAATAGTTGCATGCTGGAAAAACGGCCGATCACCCAAAGGCACGCTTGCACTGTTCTAATATTTCCAGGTTCCCAAAAGGAACGGACATGCAACCATTCGAAGCAGCTTCGCAACTAAACGAAAAATGGTATAAAGGGAAACCATTTAGTAGTTACTTCAAAGTTAAAGATAAAAATTTAGATAACTTACTATGTAAAAATGTGACATTACTTCTATAAAAAAAATTAGATATTGACAGATACAACGTTGTACGAGCTGTCCCGGCCTTACATACTCGTTGGCAACTATTTGTACCAAACATGACATGAAGACTTTAAGAGACTGCCAAACGACAAGGTACTCAAAATCTTGACACTAAAAGGTAGTTACGACAGTTAAAAAAGCTTACAAGGTAATCAAGATATGACAAGAAACTAGATAATTGATACTAAAGCAAAGTTACGATACTCTAGGGCTTAACGGTTAGGCAATGGAGATAAACTGATTTAGTGCTAACTCGGTGAGCTCCACTCACAAAAATTTCAAGCGTAAACTCTCTTGGTTTACCCTGAAAACATACGAACCCTTTGGTTCAAGATACGAACACCTCGGTTCACGATACGAACCCTCCGGTTCAAGATAAGATGCAGGGAGCCTTACTGAAACGTCTCTGCGGAAATAGTGAGGCAAAAAGGTAGATACAGATCGTCAAAAGAGTCAAGATATTTGATTTTAGAGTTGGCTGTTTAGGCCGATATTTCCAAGAAATATTTTAATCAAAAACTCAAAACTTCCTACTGCAACCAAACAAACCACCTGGCTTCCATTACGCTTCCATGCCTCCTATTCCTATTCCTATTCTATTTTAAAATTAGGGTCCATATCAATAGATGGAAATTGAAAACGCCCTCTTCTTAAATTTTTCACCTTTGGTAGTATTTTTTCGATTTGTCGTTTTTCGATCACACTTTCATTTCATTGGAGTAATTTCTGAACGAAATGCCCACCTTCTTTTTATACTGCCTAACCATTATTGTGCTACACGCGTGTCCGTCTTCGCCCCACCTACAAACATTTTTCTATTTAAATGGTTATTAAACAATAACTAATTAAGATATTTTATTGGCAAATTAATTATAAGTTGTTGACACAACAAGGAATAAACTACTAATTCTCTTTTGGACATATACAAACTAGTTTTTTTCTGCCATCAGGTTCTTTTCACAGTATGTAAAACTTCATCAAATTCACTTAAAGTAAAAAGCATTTTGCAAAGCCTTCTTACCTTTTCCACTGCCGAAACACACTCACCACGCCACAGCTAGCTCATCACTGAACACTCTGGTTACGATCAAACTGATTTTAAGTAAACAGGTGTCGCCCTGTCGTCCGAAAACACCCGAGTGTCCGACTTCACACCCACTGTCCGACTTCGCCCCAAACTACGGTACTATATTTCCGTCATGTCAGTGTCAGACATTAGCTAGAGTCAATTTTTTTAAGAAGTCCTTACTAGGACTGTCAATTAGTAATTTAGACATCCTAAGTTGGCATCAATGCAAGCAAAACAATGCAACCGGGTCGTAAGTCCTGGTCAGTAAATATTCCATTTGCATAACACAAAAAGTAACAATGAGAACAAGAACAACACAGATAACTGTAAAACTCAGGAAACGTACAAAACCCGTGAATACTTTTACTGCGGAAAGTTTGAATGATCTGGAAAACCTTCACTGTCACTTTGACCCACGGAAGCCAAATTTGCCTGAATCCAAAATGAAAAGTGTTTACATGACGTTTTAAATTATTATTAAAATGAGTTGTAGTCATAATTATTGTTATTTGTAGAGCTATAATCGTGATGGCAATAGGGATTTTATTTTATTATGCTCTTTTTTCGTATCACTTTGGTAACGTTTACCATAATAAATCAATGAGTGACGTCATTACCTGGTTGCGACACATATATGCCATTATACCCACGAATAACAGAAAATTCCTATAGTCTATACAAGTTACAGAGGCAGTAGATATAAACAAAATCACATGAACACATTGCGATCGATTACCAGGGTCGAACTGATATATGAGAATCTGCAACAAATCTGCGCGCGATCCTACCTATGCAGGAAATTCGACTGAGGGAATAGCCCGGCCCTGCATTACACTCGCCCCCTAAACACTTGAGATTTTACGACGGCCAGACCAATAAGAGAATAGGTCACATCGCGACCACGTAGTGGCCAATGTTTTGATTCACTGCCTCTGTAACTTGGATATGGTATGGGGATTTTGTGAAGAATTGTCATCTGACAAAATCCGGACTTCTTACAGTAATCCGGGTACAACTAGAGTATCCATAAACAAGGTTGACAGGTTTAAAACCGAATGTCATGTTTAGTCAAAAGTCATTTGGACACTTAAGGAGCATACGATTTGGAGCTCGAAGTACACCGTTTCCTTCTTAGTCTTAATTAGAACACCTGTGTATGAAAAATGCTCCATTTTAGTTCCATAACTAATGAAATGGTGTTTTCAATTTGCATACACTTTTGCACTCAGTGTACTTCTGTCTCTGTCCTACTAATATGGCAAGGAAGAGATAAAAACAGTGCTCTGTGCACTGACTGCAAAAATGCATACAAATCAAGAAGACCGTAAGGAATCGCACACTATCGGCATATTATGTTTCTAATAAGGGTCTTGTGGTTCCCTTGGATACGGTGCTAAAACAATGCATTTTGCAATGACAGAAGAAGATGCTCCACAGGTGGGTGTCCTAGTCAAGAGTGATAAGGAAACGGCACACTCCGAGCTCCAAATCGAATGCACCTTAAAAACATTAAATGTCAGCTTGACATTATACATTGTTTGACAAATCTTGTTCCTCTTTACTCAATGATATGAATTAATTTTAGCTGCAGTACGTGTCCATTATCCTGCATTAACGGATACTGAATTTGACAAAGCCGTCATGAGCTGGTTTCAGCATGTAAAGACTAGATTTGAACGGCAAAAGGAATAGAATAAGTGCAATTGAGAAAAAGGTAATTTAACTGTTTTTCTAATTTACACCATCCAGCATAATAATAATCACCACAGAAATTTAGATGTCTGAGAAATGAAGAATTTATAATTATTATTTTTTAAAGGTGAAGCGATGCATGGCCTTGTGCATGGCTGTATTATTTTGGTGGAAAATTTCAATATTTTTGTTGTAATTTTTAATAGACTATACAAAAAAATCCTTTCTGACACAGTTTCGAAATACTACATGCATAAATGCATACACTAAAGAATTTTTTTATAAATACAATATTATTCTAATAATTTGCAACAAATAGAAGTATATTGTTGTATAAATATGTCAAATGGAGCCCAACTTTAAATGGTAATTAATCCATTGTAGGTCACTGTGGATCTTTCTCAGTTTTAAATTAATCTATAATAAATGAAGAAAGCAGTCTACATCATAGTATATCTGAACAATCTTATCGGGTGTGTAAAAAAATTATGTACAAGTTGGGTTCCATTTGATATATTTGACAAGATGGACTCTCTTTATTCTATTGACAAATACTATATGTCAAACTATGCATCAAAAAAACTTTGGCCTTAATGCCACCAATAATGATGGCAATTCCATCATAATGTCAAAATCGATTCATAAGTTTTCCAACACGTGCAGAAACAATACCACACAAAGTTTTTCTATGGACCAACAATAATTTTTTCTATTTGTCACAAACTCTTTCGTATGAAAGCTATGCTCTCAAAAGATAGTTGCAGCAACATTGCCACAATTTGTTTTTGTTTAATGGGGCCCGAAGACTTCCATTCTAAATTTTTTAGTGTCGTTGAGAAAGAATCCGCTTACAAGAAATGCAACTGATATGGATGTTGCTTCAGTGACTAATGTGTGGATGAGAACATCGGGTGATCAGCTTGGAGGGCGTAACCAACGGAGGCAAAAGCAGAGTAGATGACTTCGCAATATTGTATTTTAATAGGTACAATAAAAATCCAGAAGTTAGACATTGACAAAGGTTGATTTTTAATTTATCGTGAAGTGAAAAAAAAGGTCAAAACTTTTAGTCGACCTGTATTGTATATAACACATTTTGTCGCCAGTAAAAACCCAGCAAGGCGACCAGAATGATTTTTAGTACATCATTCAATATTATAGTCCTCCTTACGGCAGAATGCGTGCGACGTAAGGGGGAAGAAGTCGCAAATATTATAGAATTAGTCACAGTTCAGGGGCGTAGCTCAATTTTGTGTAACTCACTGACTTAATTTTCATATAATTGTTATTTAATTTATTGTTAATATTATTCTTAACGGCGATGCCTTAGATTGTGGAGGAAGGCAAACCCTTATAACATTGGCAATTATTTCTCGTGCTTGAAAATGCAACGTTCTTCCCTGTTTACTCATTTTGCACATGTTAACTCCCGAACATACGAAACGCCACTGAGCTCTCTGAGCCGGCGGAAAAAACTTGCCAGCGGCGTAAAAAATTAGGTTTGTATGGTAGCCCAAATACGCAGTTAACTTTACGTACTATAGAAACAGGCACAAAACGCGTTGGCTAACTGATTTTGTCAGCCAACTCCTTCGCAGAAGTGCTGTGTTGCCGTATTTCAAAGGCGATATTAGACACGACGATGTTGAAAAAAATATAATAGGTGTTTTATCACACCGCGTTAAAAATAAATGATAAACAAAAATGGGTAAGTGATCCCGTGATGCGAGCTTTATTTTTTCGGTATAACAGAGTTCAGAAATTCGGCTTCAATATGATAAAACTTGTATTCGCCAATAAATAAAGACTACTCGTATAGGAAATCTCGCAACGCTGCCCGCATTCTTTAGAAACGTTTTCTTTCGTGCTTTGGACTATACTATGCTACATTTTAGCTATACATAGATAGAAATTGTGGAATATTGCTTATATTTCTTAAAATATTCCTCATATCAAAAACATGTTTTAATAAAAGTGTTAGGGGAAATTATTTCCCGTTTCGTGATATCAAGCAATCTTTCGTATCACAAAAAATGTGGTTGCCATGGTAACTGACTTAATTTTTTTTAAATGACACCATATACGTTTTTTGGTGAAAATTAATACATTGGAACTTTCTGAATACGAGTCAATACAATTTTAATGGGGTCGAATAAGAAAAAAATACAAAAAAAAATAAGTTTTATATTATGCTATTGACAATGTTTATCAAAATAATTATTAACATCAAGTTAGCCATGCCAAAAGCCAAAATCAGAACAATGCGAAACTGCCACTAGCTGTCAGTTGCTTGCATGTAATTGTGTGCATTGTTACAGTAAACGTACTTTTTTTACTCAATTTTCTGTGTACTTGAGTACTTAGTGAGTTATAATGGCGCTTGAATTAAGTGAAACGGAAAGAATACAGGTTAAAATACTAAGTAGTTAAGTACACAGAAAATTGAGTAAAAAAGTACGTTTAGTGTAACAATGTACACAGTTACACAGCTAGTGTTAATAATTATTTTGATAAACATTGTCAATAGCATAATAGAAAACTTATTTTTTTTTGTATTTTTTCTTATGCGACCCCATTAAAATTGTATTGTATCGTATTCAGAAAGTTCCAATGTATCAATTTTCACCAAAAAAAGTATAAGGTGCCATTTAAAAAAATTAAATCGGTTACCATGGCAACCACATTTTTTGTGCTACGAAAGATTGCTTGATATCACTAAACGGGGAATAATTTCCCCTAACACTTTTATTAAAACATGTTTTTGATATGAGGAATATTTTAAGAAATATAAGCAATATTCCACAATTTCTATCCACACTGTATAACTAATTGCTACTAGTAGGATTGTGCTCAATTTGTGCTTCTTCGGGATGAATCCTGCATCAGTGAAGCTTCATACTGGAACTGTGATATCACCAGCAGTGTTAGTGTACAGTGCACCTTTAACCTAATAACACAGACCTTGATTGGAAACTTCTACATGCAGAATATGATGAATTTGAGTTTCTTTCCGATGAGTCCTGCATCATCGAAATTTCTTGTTTCAAGCTTTTGTCCTCGATTGCACAGAACGAAAGCTTGGAACGAAAGATTTCGATGACACAGAACTCATCCGAAAGAAACTCAAATTCATCATATTCTGCCTGTGGAAGTTTCCATTCAAGGTCTGTGCTATTAGGTCAAATGTGCACTGTGCACTAACACCACTGATATTGTTGTTAAAAGGTGCAGTAGCAGTGCTATATTAATATCGCTGGTCGTTAGTAATGTATGTTTTACGGGCCAGCACAAGTATGATACTTAATAAACAATTTTACTATATCATTGGCCAACACTGTAAAGGCCACCATACATTGAGCCAGTATATCAGTATGTTGTATATCGGGCAAGTGATGGCGGCCGACTGCTGGCCAGTGTGACCCATTTGTATTGGCCCAGTATAGATTGCCACTGATTTGATGTTACGGCCATTTCTGGCTAGCACCTAATTGGCCACAGATTTGCCGGATGAAAATGTTTGCTGGGTTACTTCACGTCAGTAATTTTAAGACAGGCTGAAGAAACCTTACAAAAACTGGAGGTATAACTTAAAACAAAAAGGGCTACTGTACGTACAGAGTATCGTAAATGTGCTGGGTTTTATTGGATTTTGCGGGATGTTCACTTCTCATATTTTGTTTTGTTATTTTTGAGGTTATGGTCTATGATGGATAGGTAATGGGTTTTCCCTGCTTTCTTCTGTCATCAGAGCACGTCCACATCTAACCTTCGCTTTATGGTTTGGCTATTTGCTCATAGATGGCGATGTGGGCACCAGCCACGGCTTCTACCATGTTTCAAACCGTGATAAAATAACTTTTAAACATGCAAAAATATTGCACAATACAGAATAAACCGAATAAACAGAAAATGGATTTCAACAAGATGTCACCCATCGATTATTGGAAGCGGGTGCTATTTATTCCCATTTTGAACAATGAAAGTACAATCTAAAAAGCCGTTTTAATGAGAGTGATATTTCTATTCTAAGCTTAAAAGTCCTTATTCTCAATATCCTTAAAGAAATACCTAGGTATCTGATAGTGAATTATTTACAAATCATATTAAGAAACTTTGGCAGACTGTTGGGAAGCCCTTCACTAATGCAGTTTATGGGTGAGGTGCAATTATGTAAACAAAGTTCATCTGTCACTGATAATGCTCTTGAAGCTCATAAAAACTGTGACGGAAACTATTATCCAAATGTACATAATTCGTTAAAAATAATGTGTATTTTGACTGTTTCTGTGGCTACTGCAGAAAGAAGTTTCTTCACTCTTAGAAATATAAAATCTTATTTAAGGGCTATGATGGCAGCAGATCGCCTTAGTGATCTGGTTTTAATGTATGTCCACCGTGATATAAATATAGATCAAGTTATTAGTCTTTTTTCTTCTAAGAAAAGAAGACTTGATTTTGTAATTTAGGAATTACTTTTTTTTAAACGAGAGCCCACTTTTTCGTTCATTTGTCTTTTGTTGCCCTTTGTGCATAATTTGTGTTTTATTTGTTTAAGAATAAACAAGAAAGTTTATTGTTTGTAGAGTAGAAAAGCTAAATGATCTAAGTGCCAAAATATTCAAATTTGATGTTTACCGGTCAAAGTAATCTATGAACCAAGGCCAATATGGGGCTACATGATCTAAGTCCCAGTATTATACTTTAAATGCGTGTTCAAAGAGGGCGCTACCTGTAAGTCCACTTGCAGTTGACGCGCCTAACTGATCTAAGTGCCACATCAACATTTCAATCAAGTCGCCTCTAACCCGTCCGTTTTGTTTATGTTCGACCGTCTTCTTTAAGTGGTGGAACATGGATTTAAGTGCTTTTTCTGGCGAAATCATGAAACCTAAATCCTCAAGAATTACACAAAGTGAGGCTAGGCTTAGTGGAAAACCTTATACAACTCAAAAGAGCAAAAAAGTTAAACCATCTAAACAGATGCCTACAAGTCAGGTAAATAATAGCTCTTATGTTTGTATACCTAACTATAATGGTCCTTGTGTTTAGGTAAAATGTAAATGCAAGTACATTGGCTGCAAGGAAGTTATTAACATGAAGGTTAAACTGTTTGAATCATATCATAAGCTGGGACTTAATGAACAAGGAAGCTATCTGATGGGACTGCTTCATGTTTTGCCTATCCAGAGGCATCACCATGGGTCCTATGATGAGCCATCTGAAAGCAGGAGGCAATTTACTATAAATTTGACAATACCGGATGGGCAAGGTAATTTGCAGAAAGTATGTAAAAAAACTTTCATGGAGATTTTTGCAATAAGCCCTCAGAAGATTATGACATTAGTTAACAGACTAAAACAAAGTAATACTACTTTTAAAGACAAACGTGGTGGTTTAAGAACATATAAGTATACCGCTCTTGATATAAATATGATAATAAGTCATATTAATAGCTTTCCACGTGTGGAAAGTCACTACAATAGACAAAAGTCTGAAAAGGAGTATTTAAGCAGTGATCTAAATCTGACTAGGCTATTTAAAGCTTATCGTGAAAAGTATCCTGAGGGTATTGTTACATACAAATTTTATCTCAAAGTTTTCTTAAGAGATTTCCCAAAGCTGTCTTTCAAACGGCCCCGCGTAGACACATGTAAAACTTGTGATTCCATTCACTTAAGAACCAAAAGCAAAGATATTACTGAAGTAAAGAAAGCTAAAATTACATCATAGGAAGGTTGAAAAGGCGTTTCAAGCAATTAAGAATGATTCTGCCCATAGTACCTTACCGGAAAGTGAAACATGCACCTTTACCATAGACTTACAGAAAGTGTTTCCACTTCCTAAAATATCCCACAGTAGTATGTACTACAGTCGTCAACTATCATGTTACAATTTTGATGTATCATTGATGGCGTGCGCCGACGTATAGCATAGTTCACGAGCTCCGAACAAAATGGAATTTTTACAGATAAAAACCTATTGTAAAACAAATAACAGTTCTTTCAAAAGTATATTAAGTGTAATAGTAAAGTGTGTATAGTGACAGATTTCTGTAAGATGGGTCCCAAAGTACAACAACAACTATATTGCAAGTGTTATAGAATTGGTCAACCTTCTACGAAGCCGAGACCTATTATAGTTAAATTTGAAAAAATTCGCATAAGAAACCAAATACTGAAAAGATCCAAAAATCTGAAGGGAACTGGAATTGCAGTGTCTGAGGATTTACTCAAGAGCCGAATAATTTTATACAAAAAGGACCATAAGAAATGTTTGACAGGAAAAACGTTTTTACTTTCCAGGGAAATGTATATGTCAAGGTTGGAGCAGAAAAGCATAAAGTTTTTTGTGAACAGGACTTGATTAATCTTCAGTCTTAATATTCATATTCTTTAATGTAAGAACTGTGTATAGGATTAATGTTTAATTTTTGTATGAATGGGTTTTACATATTATTTCATGAGTGGAGCTGTTGCATATTTTGATTCCAGCTGTTATATACCTACCTACTTTATATCTATTTTTTTTATTATACTCACATTCGTGTATAATACCTAGTACTATTTTTTTTTTAGTTTTTCTATAGCATAGTTAGTTCTGAAATTCAAAATAAACATATTACAGTATGGCACCAAATTGGAAACATTTGCTAAGATTGACACACATGTTGTAAGAATCATATAAAACACACACACATAAAAAAATATTAACGATCTATCTATAATTCACATGAATATTAGGAGCATCAATAAAAATTTTGATGATTTCTTAATTTTACTAGAAAGCACTAACCATAAGTTTGATGTAATCGTTTTAAGTGAAACAAGGCAAATTGAAAACATAAATACAGTTTTTAAAATTAATGGTTACAACACATATTATTCACAAGGTGATTTTAATCAGAATGATGGAGTCGTTGTTGTTGTTGTTTGTTATGAGCAGGGTCTGGGCACTCCCCCAGTTTTGGCAGCTCGATGATCTTAGTACCTGAATCTATCACGGACATTGTTCGTCGTTACTGTCGCCACAATAAGGAGGGACCAGATGATTATCGATTAGGTATAGACTCAGACTAATGATAGTCTGAGGGTATAAATTATGGCGGGTATGTTATTCCCAGTTATTCGTACTAGTGCTGTTTGCAAGTGTACCGTGATTTAAGTCTGATAATGGTTCGTTGTTGTGTCCCTGGTTGCAACGTGACATTGAAAGATGGCGTTAAATTGCACGTTTTGCCTAAAGATCCAGAGGTATGTCATACATTTTATTAATAGTTTATTTAGCAAAGGAGGTACCACAGTTTCGTTGTGTTATAATCGAATTTAGTTAAGAATTGTTTAATCTATATGGTGATACCTAAATTTCTTGAAATCAATATTAATTGTAACAATGCATAATAATAATCATAATATATTTTTTTATACGATCGTTATAAAAACTTTACTTTTTTTAACCTTTTTAAATGCCTAAAGTATATCTTTTTTTAACAAGTTAAAAAAAACTTACATTTTTTCACTCTGAGCACTTTAGAGTAAAAAAAAGTTAACTTTTTTTCACTCTAAACTTCCTTACTACGTTTACATGGAGTTTGGAATCGAATTCAGTGTAATGCAATTTGGTATTTTCATAAATGGTAAATGTGGCGTTAAATCCCGAAAATAAGAAAATTTATTTTGAGATTCAAATCAATCTCAAAATCTCTTCATGCGGTTTTCAATAATTCTAGAAACATATTCAAATCGATTTCAATACTATGTGTAAAAGTAGTGAGACCGCGATCTAAATATTATAATCCTCGTAATTGAAAACCATAGTGCATTTATATGCCCTTTAGTATATAACACAAAAATCCCATCCCAAATATTTCAATGTTTAAGCACGATCGTATAAAAAATAATGTATGAAACTCATGCATAAAGTGTCTTTTTTTCATTCATGGGATTGCGCGCACTCACCTGCGGTTCGTGCACGCAACTTTCCCATTCATGAAAAAAAGTACTACTTTATGCACTTGTTGCATAAATAACTATTATAAACTAGTTTGTTATTGTTGTTTTAGAGAAGACATATTTGGTGTGAAAGCATAAATAGGCCAGACTTGGAGAATATAAGTGAGGCAAAGAGACATAATATCAAAATTTACGACAATCACTTTCCCAGCTCCGACAAGTTTTCATTTTGTCGTAACAAAACAAATTTAAAGTGCACTGCTGTTCCATCAATCATACCAGGTAAGAGAATATAGGTGCCAGAAAGATGGGTGCTCTGGGGGTGTGCAATAACCGTCATAGCATATTTGGTAAAGTTGCGGAGCACCCAAAACCTATTTACTATGCAAGAAGCAAGCGAACAAATTTATTTTGAGAAGTAAATTAGGATAAGATGTGTTTTGCATTCGACATTCTGTGTAATAGGCATTTTGCCAAAATATTTACTAAAGTAGCTTTAGTGCTAGAAAGGGAAGGTTTTCCTCCAGCTTCAGAGCACCCATAGTAATTTACTTTTATTAAAAACCAGTGTGTATAACAGTTAAAAATAATTATTATCCATTTAGGATGCTCACACCATGTCCCCGGAGAGGTTTTTGCAAGTTCTCTAGAGTTTGTTCAACCAGAACCAGGCCCTTCAACATCATCCGTTGCAGATTTCGATCAAAAGCTTCCTCTGAAACGTGCAGGTAATCTTTTATTTATTTTTACATACATAAACACCAAGTCAGTGGAAGTATTGCTTCAGAAAAAAAAACAAATATTCACTAAATCTCTGTTTCTAAACTGTCTGAAACCAAAGTTTAAAAAAAAGGTACTTATGTGTTTCCATTATAACTTTCCAACATATTAAGATATCAGCTTGAGTAGGTATGTGTAATTTTTCCAACAGTAGAACCATTCAGGTTACTTTTGGGAAAAATATTCGATATAAATGGGAAACGGGATGAAAATATTTAAGGTTTCCTATATTTTTTCTTATATTTTTGGAATACAGTCAGTTTTATCAAAGGAAATTATAGTATAATGATAGTACCTATAAAATCCTGTGATTTGCATATTATGACCCTATTCCTATTGTGTAGAGTCCACCTAATGTCCCCTAGTTATGTTCATCGACCCCATAGTACACGGACCTGACGAAACCATATGGATCAGCACAATCATCATTTATTTTCTGTAACACACCGCACTTCCAAATTATATAAATACCGCGAAATCAATTAACAGTTCAATATAGTTTGTACCTGCGTTTAATAAAGCTTTTTAAAGAAGAAGAATCACCATCTCCATCTATAACTGCGAACAGGATAGCTGCACGACATCCAAAGGAGGATCATCGGTTCGTCTCAACGATTTGGCAGTTATCAACGACCTGGGAGAAGAAACCTGTGCAGAAATTTGGAGAACCATACGGCGAGGATGTCCAGAGCGATTCTTCTTGTCCTGTAAGTTCACTTCCTTTTTCTCATGAGTTCTGATTATCCCGAAGGTTCATTATTAGAAGATTTTGCTGATTTTTCTGTTACTCCAAAAGCTCCTAAACAAAAACCTCGTTTCAAACCATATTCAAAAAATTTATCTGAAATTTTAAAATCCTCTCAAAGCATAATTTCTCAACCCTCAACTTCTAAATCTCAAGAAACAGTTCAAAAAATGGCTTTAACAAATTCTGACATTAATAACTTGTGCAATACTCTTCCAGAATATAAACCAGGAGACAATCTCTCCACGTTTATAAATTCAGTAGATAATTTAATTGCTTTTTTCACTCAACAAGGTGCTGATGCAACCCAACTCTAAATAATTAACACTCATATCGTTTCAAAAATTAAAAATGAGGCCCGTGATTTCTTAAATCTACATAATAAAACTGCTTGGGTAGAAGTTAAGCCCCTTTTACTTCAAAAATATGGCGATCGTCGCACCGAAGAAATTTTATTAACACAATTAACAACAACAGTACAAAAACGTTCAGAATCCTATGATGATTATTATAACCGAATAACTTTAGCACTTAATGATCTTTTACAGCACATTTCCTTGCACGAAAATAACGCTCAGTTTAAAGCTATTGTGATCATTTATCTCATTTTGAATTAAAATCTCTCGATGAAGCACTTCAAAAATGCATAGCTTTAGATAACCACAAACAGCAACAGCAATATATGTCTTATCTTAAATCTACCACTTATCCCCGTGATTATCAAAGAAATAATCAACCAACCAATCGCCCTACTCAACAAAATCCTCAACCACCTCGCAACCCACAACCTAACTATAATATGAATTTAAACCCAAATTTTAATCAACCATTCCCTCAACCTTTTAATCAAAACACTTTCGGACCTAGAAATTTTAGTAATATGAAACCCATTCCTCAAAAACAGAATCATCCAACCAATCGACAGGCATTCAGTCCAACCTTCAGACCCAACAATCATTATCAAAATCAATATCGTCCAACTCCTATGTCTACAACTTCGAAATTGCCATCGCAACAAACTAATAAACTAACCCCAATGTCCACACGTACTTTTCACAATAATATAGAATGTAATCCCACTTTGAAGACCGAAGAATACTTTTCCGAAAATTTTCAGGAACCAGCCTCGGAACCTCCACCCACTCCCGAATTATCGAATTAAATAATCTTTCAAAAGCCACCAAACTTCAATTTTTTTATCTCCCTTATTCTAATCTTAAAGTATTAATAGACTCTGGTGGATCTGATACTGTAATAACTCCTCAAGCTGCCAAAATTTCGATCCCCGATATCAATTTTTTGAACCCTTTACTCTTATTTCAATGAAAACTCCTAAAACTTACTCCGAAAATCTTTATTTCCCCATTTTTGATGAAATTGGTATTAATCAACCTTTCATAGTCAGAATTGCCGATTGGCACAATGATTTTGACATACTCCTTGGTACAGGTGAACTGGACCAACTAGGTGCAAACATAGATTACGAAACTCATATATTTTCCATTCATAAATTAGGCGTTTCCGGCCCATTTGAAGTTTTATATCATACAAATAATCGACTCCGTATCCCAGTAAGTATCAATAATGGTGAAGTTGTACTCCCAGAAATTATCCATAATAATCAAACTTTATTCCCAATCTCAATACATCATGCCAATGATGGATTTG
The DNA here is from genome assembly GCA_963920635.1 of Pseudeuparius sepicola. NCBI lineage: Eukaryota > Metazoa > Arthropoda > Insecta > Coleoptera > Anthribidae > Pseudeuparius > Pseudeuparius sepicola. The sequence continues at coordinate 31,579,029 of OY987305.1, forward strand.
TAGAAATTCCACAACCAGAGAATTTAAACATTGACTTCCCTCAACCAATACCTGTTTATCCACTATCTGATTTTGAAGAATTACCACCTTCCTTCTCTAATAATTCTTTTGATCCCAATTCTATTCGAACACAACTCTTAAATTCCAAAGAAAAGCAAAAAATTCTTAATCTTTGTGATGACAATTTAAAGATATTTTCTGCGATGAATCATCCGATTTGTCATTTCCAAGTTCTGTCAAACACGAAATCCGCACAAAAGACGAAACTCCTATATTTTCCCGTTCTTTCCGACATCCTAAAGTCATGCAAAGCGAAATTTCTTCCCAAATCGAAAAACTCTTAGATCAAAAAATTATCCGACCTTCAATTTCCCCTTATTCTTCTCCTGTATGGATCGTTCCAAAGAAAATGGATGCATCCGGTAAACGCAAGTTTCGCATGGTTATAGACTATCGCAAACTCAATGACAATACAGTTGAAGACAAATATCCCCTTCCACGCATTGACGAAATACTCGACAATTTAGGTAAATGCACATATTTCACAACCCTCGACTTAGCCCAAGGTTTTCACCAAATTGAAGTTCACCCGAACTCCGTCGAAAAAACCGCCTTCACAGTTCCCAATGGCCACTTCGAATATACAAGACTACCGTTCGGTTTGAAAAACGCGCCCGCTAGTTTTCAGCGAATGATGGACGAAATTTTACGAGAATTCCTTTATAAATCATGTTTTGTCTATATGGATGACGTCATTATATTTTCTAAATCTTTACAAGAACATCTTATTCATATAAAATCAATTTTTCAAAAATTCCGCGAAGTAAATCTTTTAGAATTTTTAATTCAACTCGACAAGTCCGAATTTCTAAGAAAAGAAGTAGCTTTCTTTGGCCACGTCATTACCCCAGAAGGCATTAAACCCAATCCAAACAAAATATCTGCAATCCAAAACTTCCCCATTCCGAAAACTACTAAAGAAATTAAAAGTTTCTTAGGACTAATAGGCTATTATCGCCGCTTCATTCCTAATTTCTCAAAAATGACAGCACCCATGTCACGTTGTCTACGAAAAGGCACAAAAATTGAAATTGATTACCCTCAATATATAGATTGTTTTGAAAAATGTAAGTAACTCCCCAATTCTCCAATACCCTGACTTTTCTCTACCTTTTACACTAACTACTGACGCCTTTAACGTTGCTATTGGCTCTGTCCTATCCCAAAAAGAAAAAACCAATCGCTTACTACTCCCACACCCTTATTACCGCAGAACGAAACTACTCCATAATCCAGAAAGAACTCCTTGCAATCATAGAATCCTGTAAACATTTCCGGCCCTATCTTTTTGGTGTAAAATTCACTATAGAAACCGATCACAATCCTTTAGTTTGGCTCTATAAAATTAAAGAACCCCATTCACGTCTTGCCCGATGGAAACTCAAATTAGAAGAATTCAATTTCGAAATTGTTTATCGCAAAGGAAAAGAAAATTTTGTAGCCGACGCCCTTTCCCGCATCGAACTAAATATGCATGAATCCGACTCAATTTGTGTAAATCCTCCCTCACATGACGACGACTTTAATATTGACGATTTTGTTAACGAAGCTTACGAAAAACATACTGGACTATCCACACAACACTCCACTCATGAAAACCCTATTGCTACTATTCCCTATTCCGAAGAACCTATTAACTATTTCCCTAATCAAATTATTTTAAAGTTTGGAAATAAACACGACGTCCAATACAAACTTAAATTTAAAAGTAAACATCAATACACCGTAACTCTTACTGAAAAAGACTGGAAAACTGACATTAAAAATACCTTTCATTCTATAATATCTCCTAACCAACGCTATCATATCCTTACTGAACAAGTTGAAATCCAAAAATTCATATCTGAATATGTCCGCAATACTTTCAATGAATCCGTTCGTATCTCTTTCTGCTCTAAACACACTCAAGATATAGTAAATCCCGATAAACAACTCCAATGTGTAGAGAACTATCACAAACAAAATCATAATGGCATACTCGAAACTTTAAATCACTTAAAACTCCATTATTATTGGCCCAATATGCGCACCACAATTTCCGATTATATTAATAAATGCGATATCTGTTTACGAAATAAATATGAGAGACACCCTTATAAACTTCCCTTCAAAGGCCCACTATTAGGACAAAAACCTTTTGATATTATCCACATAGATACCTTTTCTTGCAATCGTCAAAGTTTCCTAACAATCATAGATTCATTTTCCAAATATGCCCAAGTTTACAATTTACAAGATAAAATGAATATTTCCATTTTAAGCAAATTACGTCATTACTTTTCTCATCGCAATTATCCGTGCAAAATTGTTTGAGACGAAGGCACTGAATTTTCTAATAATCTCTTTAAAGAATTTTGTAAACTCCACAAAATAGAACTCCACTTTACCACCGTTCACAATCCTAATTCTAACAGTCCTATCGAACGATTCCATTCCACATTTACAGAAAAACTCCGAGTTATGCAAGATGAAAGACCTAAAGAATATTTCCAAGATCTAATCACACACTGTGTCCTTATTTATAATCAATCAATCCACTCAGCCACTGGCTACTCTCCTTTCTCAATCCTCTACGGCCCCTATATCGAAGAAATACAATTCGACGACGACTTACCTATTTATGAAAAATATAATCAACGACATAAAGATGAACTCCGCCCTTCTATTGATTCCCCTTTACTGTAAACTTCACGAAAAAGAAACCCGCATTTTAGAAAACCGCAACAAAAATCTACCAGATCCCACTCCTACTCCAGAACAAGGACAAACCGTGTACCTTTCCAAAAACACTCGTAACAAACTCGACGCACCCTATATACCCGCTACTGTTACCTCTACCGACAATACAAAAATTAAAGTCTTAACTACTAAGAATAAACCCACTAACTCTCATCCTAGAAAAATCAAACGCTTACGCAAACCTCCCTTGTTGCAGAAACACACTCCCAATATCCAACTGCCTGGCCCTTCAAGTGCACCCGATCCCTAATAGTGGATACTATCAAGAATTGGTAGGTCATGCACAGTTATTTGATCACTTTCACCGTCACATACTTACCTTTAATTTAAGCACTATAGACGATAATCTTAAACTTTGCTCAGTTAATCTAGTTCTTTTTAACACTTCAACAAATTCATCTTACTACAAAATGTTTACTCAGTATAAACTTCTTTACCATGAAACTCTCGACAATTTTCATAAATTAATTCGCCCTAGACAGAAACGTGGAATTATGAACTATTTAGGTACTTTTATTAAATCTATCACAGGAAATCTCGACGAAAATGATCGCATATTTTTGGAAAAACATATTCAAGCTCTCGAAAACAAACAGTCTGAAATCATTGGTACACTCAATAACTCCACAACTTATGCCTCACAAACAATAAAACGATATAACATGTTAGTTGAAACTATTAATAATAATACAGTTAAAATTGCACAAGATATTAATCTACTCAGTGATGAATTTGACAAATATCTCTCCCTTCACAGCGAAATACTTAATCTCGATCGTCTAAATCAATTTATTCAAAAAATAATTCGAACTATCAATCTAGCTGCATTACAACAGTCAAATATTGAACTATTTTCTCTCTCTGAAATTATTCAACTGAAAATCATCTCAGATCTATCTATAATAAAGTCTGTCTCTTATCAGATAACATGCACCCTTTTGAACTAATTGAAACTGCTCAAAGCACTATAATCTCTACGGAAAATCAGATACTTATTATCCTAAAAATTCCTATCCTTGATAAACTATTATTCCCTCTCTACCATATTTACCCAATCCACAACAAAGAAGATATCGTTTTGGTACCCCCTGCCGTTTACTATGGAAATAATCGCTGGTATTCCACATGCACACCTACAGAAAGAAAAATAACCTGTCAGACTATGTCAACAACCAAATGTCAACTACCCACGTTAGAAAACTGTACCACAGCCATTCTCCTGCAACCCATCATACATCAAACCAAGCGAAGCCTTATTGCCAGCACAAATTATCCGCTCCGTATCACAGAAAAATGTACAAAAACAGAAGAGATCATCAAACAACCAGCCATCATCCATTCGCCCTGTCCAATTCAAATTGAAAACCAATGGTACACCTCCACACAAGAAAAAGCTGAAATCCCAGTAATCGTTCCTGTCAAAATCAATCCCAAATATCGTCTACAACTAAATCAGCTGCAGTCTCTCCAAGAAACACCACAACTCTCAGCCGTTCAACCTATTCATCTAGATCCAGTCGTCATCTCCACAGCAACCAGGTCAACCACACTTCTTATCATCACCCTACTATGTTTCATCATTTACTTTACCATAAGAAAATGAAAAAGACTCCAAACGATGTTCTTCAGACCAAGAATCTCACTTCAAGAACTTCGAGAACTTCATGAACCCAAAAGGAAGCCCGAGGACGAACTTCCATCCTAAGGGGGGAGGAGTTATGTTCATCGACCCCATAGTACACCGACCTGACGAAACCATATGGATCAGCACAATCATCATTTATTTTCTGTAACACACCGCACTTCCAAATTATATAAATACCGCGAAATCAATTAACAGTTCAATATAGTTTGTACCTGCGTTTAATAAAGCTTTTTAAAAAAGAAGAATCACCATCTCCATCTATAAGTCCCTCATTGCCATTTTATGATCCTATTATAATAGGTACCTAAAAAGGCCCATATTTTAATGACATTATTGTGTAGGGCAATGGTGTCATAAAATGTAAATAAGGGGATTGGCAACTTATAGATGGAGATGGTGATTCTTCTTTTTTAAAAAGCTTTATTGAACGCAGGTACAAACTATATTGAACTGTTAATTGATTTCGCGGTATTTATATAATTTGGAAGTGCGGTGTGTTACAGAAAATAAATGATGATTGTGCTGATCCATATGGTTTCGTCAGGTCGGTGTACTATGGGGTCGATGAACATAACTCCTCCCCCCTTAGGATGGAAGTTCGTCCTCGGGCTTCCTTTTGGGTTCATGAAGTTCTCGAAGTTCTTGAAGTGAGATTCTTGGTCTGAAGAACATCGTTTGGAGTCTTTTTCATTTTCTTATGGTAAAGTAAATGATGAAACATAGTAGGGTGATGATAAGAAGTGTGGTTGACCTGGTTGCTGTGGAGATGACGACTGGATCTAGATGAATAGGTTGAACGGCTGAGAGTTGTGGTGTTTCTTGGAGAGACTGCAGCTGATTTAGTTGTAGACGATATTTGGGATTGATTTTGACAGGAACGATTACTGGGATTTCAGCTTTTTCTTGTGTGGAGGTGTACCATTGGTTTTCAATTTGAATTGGACAGGGCGAATGGATGATGGCTGGTTGTTTGATGATCTCTTCTGTTTTTGTACATTTTTCTGTGATACGGAGCGGATAATTTTGTGCTGGCAATAAGGCTTCGCTTGGTTTGATGTATGATGGGTTGCAGGAGAATGGCTGTGGTACAGTTTTCTAACGTGGGTAGTTGACATTTGGTTGTTGACATAGTCTGACAGGTTATTTTTCTTTCTGTAGGTGTGCATGTGGAATACCAGCGATTATTTCCATAGTAAACGGCAGGGGGTACCAAAACGATATCTTCTTTGTTGTGGATTGGGTAAATATGGTAGAGAGGGAATAATAGTTTATCAAGGATAGGAATTTTTAGGATAATAAGTATCTGATTTTCCGTAGAGATTATAGTGCTTTGAGCAGTTTCAATTAGTTCAAAAGGGTGCATGTTATCTGATAAGAGACAGACTTTATTATAGATAGATCTGAGATGATTTTCAGTTGAATAATTTCAGAGAGAGAAAATAGTTCAATATTTGACTGTTGTAATGCAGCTAGATTGATAGTTCGAATTATTTTTTGAATAAATTGATTTAGACGATCGAGATTAAGTATTTCGCTGTGAAGGGAGAGATATTTGTCAAATTCATCACTGAGTAGATTAATATCTTGTGCAATTTTAACTGTATTATTATTAATAGTTTCAACTAACATGTTATATCGTTTTATTGTTTGTGAGGCATAAGTTGTGGAGTTATTGAGTGTACCAATGATTTCAGACTGTTTGTTTTCGAGAGCTTGAATATGTTTTTCCAAAAATATGCGATCATTTTCGTCGAGATTTCCTGTGATAGATTTAATAAAAGTACCTAAATAGATCATAATTCCACGTTTCTGTCTAGGGCGAATTAATTTATGAAAATTGTCGAGAGTTTCATGGTAAAGAAGTTTATACTGAGTAAACATTTTGTAGTAAGATGAATTTGTTGAAGTGTTAAAAAGAACTAGATTAACTGAGCAAAGTTTAAGATTATCGTCTATAGTGCTTAAATTAAAGGTAAGTATGTGACGGTGAAAGTGATTAAATAACTGTGCATGACCTACCAATTCTTGATAGTATCCACTATTAGGGATCGGGTGCACTTGAAGGGCCAGGCAGTTGGATATTGGGAGTGTGTTTCTGCACAAGGGAGGTTTGCGTAAGCGTTTGATTTTTCTAGGATGAGAGTTAGTGGGTTTATTCTTAGTAGTTAAGACTTTAATTTTTGTATTGTCGGTAGAGGTAACAGTAGCGGGTATATAGGGTGCGTCGAGTTTGTTACGAGTGTTTTTGGAAAGGTACACGGTTTGTCCTTGTTCTGGAGTAGGAGTGGGATCTGGTAGATTTTTGTTGCGGTTTTCTAAAATGCGGGTTTCTTTTTCGTGAAGTTTACAGTAAAGGGGAATCAATAAAAGGGCGGAGTTCATCTTTATGTCGTTGATTATATTTTTCATAAATAGGTAAGTCGTCGTCGAATTGTATTTCTTCGATATAGGGGCCGTAGAGGATTGAGAAAGGAGAGTAGCCAGTGGCTGAGTGGATTGATTGATTATAAATAAGGACACAGTGTGTGATTAGATCTTGGAAATATTCTTTAGGTCGTTCATCTTGCATAACTCGGAGTTTTTCTGTAAATGTGGAATGGAATCGTTCGATAGGACTGTTAGAATTAGGATTGTGAACGGTGGTAAAGTGGAGTTCTATTTTGTGGAGTTTACAAAATTATTTAAAGAGATTATTAGAAAATTCAGTGCCTTCGTCACAAACAATTTTGCACGGATAATTGTGATGAGAAAAGTAATGACGTAATTTGCTTAAAATGGAAATATTCATTTTATCTTGTAAATTGTAAACTTGGGCATATTTGGAAAATGAATCTATGATTGTTAGGAAACTTTGACGATTGCAAGAAAAGGTATCCCAGCCAGCAAAAAGACGTTTCTTCTACGTTGAATAGACGTACCGCATTACGTCGATCGACGAAAAGTTCGACGCAGAAAACACGTAGAATCGACGGCAATATGTCACAGAGAATTTACGTGCTCAGCGACGTCTAATAAGACGTGCAAAATTACGTAATGACGACGTGTAATAGGAAGTGCAAAGTACGTAATGGTGACGTATAATAAGACGTGAAAAATTACTTAATGGCGTCGCAACGCACAGTGTTTGTTCAGCGAATGTTCGGCCCTACGTCACAACTCCCGTCCTTGTCTTACTCGTGAATATACGATGGATATCGGTCGTATATTCACGAGTCACACAAGGACGGGAGTTGTGATGTAGGGCCGAACATTCGCTGAACAAACTTTTTATACTCAAAAGATATATAAAAGGGTTTGTGATTTGTAAATGAAATTAAATACATTTTTTAATCAATATACGTTTATTATATTTTAAGTGCCAACAAACACACACAAAAAATAAGTAAAAAAACAATACAAAAACATAAATAAAATAGAATACAAGAGAAAGTACCTAATTCATGGTATTCGGCAATCATCAGTGCGGTAGGTATAACATTAACCAAATCAGAAAGATAGGCGTGATTTGGGAAGCAACACAATAATGAAGTCCAGGCAGGAGCCAACAGCACATTTGCAGCTTCTGTCAGCACATGCTCTGGATTTGGGGCTTGTACTAACGTTAACGTTGCCATGGAGGCAGCTAAAACAACCTATATGGAAATAAATAAAATGGTAGAAGGTAGTACAGAATTTTGCAGTATAAAATGGACAATTAAATCACTTTGAACAAGGAACCTTGACTTTGAATGTTATTTGGGTGAATTTTATGCTAGGTTAAAATTTGCGTAATGTAAATCCATCATGGTGGCTAGAGAAGCGGTGTGGCATAGAGGCTACATGTTTATTTTTTCTCGAGCTTTTACTACTTACATAGGGGATAATAGACAATAAAAACTCACTCAAGTACTACAACGCGAACCACCGGAACACCGGATCCACACAATAGCTAGGTTAATAACAGGGAACGACACGTGCTCGCGGAACAGCTCGAGACAATTAACGGCGTGGCGTGCTGCGTTCGAGACCGGAAAGCGGAGACGAAGACGAAGACGGTGCACGGCGCGGCGGCGCGGCCAGGACGCGCACTGCGCAAGCGCAGGCTGCAGTACGTCATTATCACGTCTTCTCGACGTCAACTATCACGAGAATAAAAACTGGGCATAGAAGTAATTTATTTCGACGTAATTTCGACGTCTTATAATCTCCAATAATGGAACATACGTAAAAAACGTAAAATCGACGTCGATTCGACGTCCTATATTTTAAAAAATATTAGTACACAGCTTGTCACCAATATTCGACGTCGTATTGACGTCAAGGTTATAGCGTTGCTGGCTGCGATCTATGTGGATAATATCAAAAGGTTTTTGTCCTAATAGTGGGCCTTTGAAGGGAAGTTTATAAGGGTGTCTTTCATATTTATTTCGTAAACAGATATCGCATTTATTAATATAATCGGAAATTGTGGTGCGCATATTGGGCCAATAATAATGGAGTTTTAAGTGATTTAAAGTTTCGAGTATGCCATTATGATTTTGTTTGTGATAGTTCTCTACACATTGGAGTTGTTTATCGGGATTTACTATATCTTGAGTGTGTTTAGAGCAGAAAGAGATACGAACGGATTCATTGAAAGTATTGCGGACATATTCAGATATGAATTTTTGGATTTCAACTTGTTCAGTAAGGATATGATAGCGTTGGTTAGGAGATATTATAGAATGAAAGGTATTTTTAATGTCAGTTTTCCAGTCTTTTTCAGTAAGAGTTACGGTGTATTGATGTTTACTTTTAAATTTAAGTTTGTATTGGACGTCGTGTTTATTTCCAAACTTTAAAATAATTTGATTAGGGAAATAGTTAATAGGTTCTTCGGAATAGGGAATAGTAGCAATAGGGTTTTCATGAGTGGAGTGTTGTGTGGATAGTCCAGTTTGTTTTTCGTAAGCTTCGTTAACAAAATCGTCAATATTAAAGTTGTCGTCATGTGAGGGAGGATTTACACAAATTGAGTTGGATTCATGCATATTTAGTTCGATGCGGGAAAGGGCGTCGGCTACAAAATTTTCTTTTCCTTTGCGATAAACAATTTCGAAATTGAATTCTTCTAATTTGAGTTTCCATCGGGCAAGACGTGAATGGGGTTCTTTAATTTTATAGAGCCAAACTAAAGGATTGTGATCGGTTTCTATAGTGAATTTGACACCAAAAAGATAGGGCCGGAAATGTTTACAGGATTCTATGATTGCAAGGAGTTCTTTCTGGATTATGGAGTAGTTTCGTTCTGCGGTAATAAGGGTGTGGGAGTAGTAAGCGATTGGTTTTCCTTTTTGGGATAGGACAGAGCCAATAGCAACGTTAAAGGCGTCAGTAGTTAGTGTAAAAGGTAGAGAAAAGTCAGGGTATTGGAGAATTGGGGAGTTACTTACATTTTTCAAAACAATCTATATATTGAGGGTAATCAATTTCAATTTTTGTGCCTTTTCGTAGACAACGTGACATGGGTGCTGTCATTTTTGAGAAATTAGGAATGAAGCGGCGATAATAGCCTATTAGTCCTAAGAAACTTTTAATTTCTTTAGTAGTTTTCGGAATGGGGAAGTTTTGGATTGCAGATATTTTGTTTGGATTGGGTTTAATGCCTTCTGGGGTAATGACGTGGCCAAAGAAAGCTACTTCTTTTCTTAGAAATTCGGACTTGTCGAGTTGAATTAAAAATTCTAAAAGATTTACTTTGCGGAATTTTTGAAAAATTGATTTTATATGAATAAGATGTTCTTGTAAAGATTTAGAAAATATAATGACGTCATCCATATAGACAAAACATGATTTATAAAGGAATTCTCGTAAAATTTCGTCCATCATTCGCTGAAAACTAGCGGGCGCGTTTTTCAAACCGAACGGTAGTCTTGTATATTCGAAGTGGCCATTGGGAACTGTGAAGGCGGTTTTTTCGACGGAGTTCGGGTGAACTTCAATTTGGTGAAAACCTTGGGCTAAGTCGAGGGTTGTGAAATATGTGCATTTACCTAAATTGTCGAGTATTTCGTCAATGCGTGGAAGGGGATATTTGTCTTCAACTGTATTGTCATTGAGTTTGCGATAGTCTATAACCATGCGAAACTTGCGTTTACCGGATGCATCCATTTTCTTTGGAACGATCCATACAGGAGAAGAATAAGGGGAAATTGAAGGTCGGATAATTTTTTGATCTAAGAGTTTTTCGATTTGGGAAGAAATTTCGCTTTGCATGACTTGATTTTTTCACATAGAGTTTCATCAACTCTTAGGTGGACGGAAAAATTGGGTAAGTTTGGCAAGTGCCCCTTTGTAAATAATGATTTAACAGTGTGTTATCATTTCTAGGAAAGGAAATCATAGGCTCTGTAGAAGGTACAGCTGACTGGGTCTCTTTAATGGATCAGTTGTTCGACAGCATCAATGGATCAACACTTGTGGCAGATCATGGAAAAGAATTGAGATGCGTCATAAGAAAGGATTCCCCGCACATGCAGTTTTGGAGGAAAAGTATAAAAATCTTGGAGTCGGCAAAATTTTTATCGGCTAAAGGTGAATTTGTTCCTCCGTCACTTAAAAATTGGGTAAAAACTCTCCATGGCTTCATATATATTTGGACACGGACAAATAGAATGGGCTTTAAATATTTGGCACCCAGACACATAAATCAAGATCCATTGGAAAATTTTTTCAGTCTTATACGAAGCCATGGGGTTAGAAATGTGAATCCATCATGCATTTCTTTTATTTCATCGTTTAAAACTTTATTAATAAATAATTTTACCTCTGCTCATTCTCCTGGGGCAAACTGTGAAGACGATGACAACACAGTATTAAATTCCTTAGAATTATTTCTGCAAAGTGACGACAATGCATTACAAAATTCCGAAGTTGATATTGACAGCAATTTAATGGAGCAGTGTAATAATTTTGAATTTACTGAAGTACATGATGAAGCTATTGTAAATACCCATGCATATATTGCTGGTTATATTGCAAGGGTTTTGTTAAAAAAAAAATAGGCAAATGTCCTGTGTGTTACAACCAACTCATTTCTACGACATCGTCAGCTGAACACGAATTAATATCTTTAAGAGCGTACCGACCCAATGCATTATTAAGACCGAAAACCCAATTTCGAAGAATGTTTTCGCAAATGATGCAATTATTTAATGTTTTTTTTCCAAGGTTTAAATGATTTAGTGAAGAAAAAGTTATGAATAATTTTTGAAAAAAAAATTATTTAATCCATTTTTATGCAAGGAGCATGATGTTTTCAATTTATATATAAACCGATTTATTACATTTTTCATTTTTACATATGTTAAAAATATAAATAGAATATTGAAAGGACAACGTACCGTTAGTGCCGATGATAAAGACAAGTTAAAATTAATAGCGCAGTCCAGATACTTAACATTACGAGGGAGAAAAAATAAAATGAATATTATTAAGCAATTACAGCCATAAATGTCATTGTTTTGTAAATATAATAATTATTAAAATAATTGTGCTTTATTTTTCACCAAACTATGATCTGCCTAATACTAATTATATTTTTATATTTTCTGTGAACTTCTGTCGACTTTAAGATCTTTGAAAGGTCTTAAAAGTGGATACGGAGTTGAAGAAAATATAAAAATATAATTAGGAATTTCAAATTTTCAATAAAAATAATACTGGAGCCCGTAAGTAGGCAACCAGCAGTGCATTAGTTGCTGAATCTATCGCGGGCGTCGTCCCTATTGCACGAATTGGCGGGAAGTGGGGAGTGGCCCATCTAAAGGTGGGTAATCTGTGGTTATGAGTGATATATGGGCTGATTTTAAATGTATTAAACACACCGAGAATACATTTTCTATATTACATTTTCAAATTAACAATTTGCTTTTTGGTATAATATCGATTTATAGAACTCCCGCTTCAGATCTCAAATTATTTATTAATTAATTTGATGTTTTTTTACAGGAGTCTGATCATAATCGTATATATATTTTAGTAGGGGATATTAATATTGATATAATGAAAAGGGACAACAATCACACAAATCATTATCTCAATGTTATGGCATCCAATGGTTTTCTAAGTCAAATAAATAAGCCCACACGCATTGATAAAGAGTCTCAAACAGTAATTGATCATACATTCACACGCACTCATCAAATAGAAAAAAATATCCTCTTCACCCCCATAATACTTGAATGTAGTATCGCTGACCATTTTGCGGTAATATTGAAAATTCAACATTCAATCAGAAATCGAAATATCAGCCATAAGGATATCATCAATAACCAATTCTTAAGGATTAACTATAAGCAACTAATTACTCATTTACAAAATGAAAATTGGGAAATGGTATATTTGGAAGAAAATGCTGACTTAGCCTATAACATATTTATTAACATTTTGCAAAAGTCCATAACACTAGCTTCACAGAAAATTATTTATAAATCTTCCAATAAAAATATTAAGCCATGGATTACTCGAGCATTAGTTGAATCGATTAGAGAGCGTGATAAACTAAAACAACAAGTCCCAAAAAATCAAAATGACGCACAGTTATTGGAAAGATACAAAAAATATCGAAATCAACTCTCACATCTACATAAAAAAATGCAAAAATAAATACTATTCTCAACTAATACACGAAAATAAAAAAAATCCTAAAAAAAACTTGGGAAATAATCAACGACGGCCTTAATAAAAAAAGGAATAAGGAAAATTGTAACACCACGCGCTAGTGTTTAGTGCAGTGCTCTAGTGCGCGCGGTACGCAACTTTTTCATCATAGTGTAGTTATAATTTAGTTATGGCCCTTTCCTTGAGTAACACCTGTTGTTTATATTGAATAGATCAGCCAGGGTAATTAATGTTCCCGAAAAACATGTTTGTTTATATGCCCTATCCGCCGACAAGCTCGCGAGCGTCGTGCGAACACCTGCACATCCTAGAATCGAGTCGAGAACAAAGAACCACTCGGATATAAAAGAGGGTACTCCCAAACGGGCCAGTCGTCGCTGAACATCACTTGTAGGGCTAAGTCCTGCCCGAGAGATCAGCGAGTGTCCGATGCCGTGCCAGCCGTAGAAGATCCCGAGTTGCAGGGCGAAGTACTGCCCGAGAAGCCATCTAGAGTCTGCCACCTTGCCTGCCCTAGATCCAGCACCAGAGCCTCAGTACAGTATGCTGCCCGTTGAACTGACCACAGAGTAAGCGATTGAATTTTCTTTTATTGGGTTTTGTCGACTGAGTTGCCTTTCTATTTCTAGTTACTGAATTTATTTGATTTTATTTTTTTTTAGAATGCTAGTAGTGTTTAATTGAGGTATCGAAAAGAATGGTTATATATTTTATATTTTAAATCAGTGTCGTTACAGTTCTGAATATTGTACGCTAAATTTTGGGTATTTAAAAAGCTGTTAGCATAGCAGTGCCGTATTAATATTAATTTTACACTAAATTTGGGTATTTTTAAATACGTTTTTGTGCCAATTTCAAGTGATTTTAATAATTTTGTGTCTCTATTATCAACTCCGAATCATTTTTAAGAATTTACATATTTTTATTATCATTTGTGTGATCAGGCTAACTAACTTATTGTGTACCAATAAATTGGATATTATTCTTGGAATATTTTGAGCTACATACATGTACTATTTTCGCAGGTTTTAGTTATCAGTTTTTGTTATAAAGCTAGTATTGTTCGCCACTTAGGTCTGAAACCAGTTACTAAAATTAATAGATAATTATTTTGCGCTAAATTCTTTATTGTCGATTCTTTTCTGTTATATTTACTTATATTTACTTAGTAATATTTTTAATAATTCAATTGTACACATTTATGCATTCTTAAGTCATTTTACTGTATTCGTAACTGAAATATTTTATACGCCATAGGCATACCATTTACTTTTTCAATATATGTATTAAAATTCCCCTGTTGTTTCCGTTAATCCTTAGGCCCACACCAAAAATAAATTAACTTATGGACCACCTTTAAACATACCGCTCGACCAACTAACACCATAACCACCATAAATGGTGTCAGGTGTGGGGTCCAATAAGGATAACGGAGGGGTAGAAAGGACAACGGAGGGGAAGTTTGGGAAAATTAGAAAATTTCAGGAAAAGTCAAAAATAGTTTTTATAGAAAATCTGAAGTGTAGAAAAGGATAAAATTTTTGTGGAACAGTATTGTGGGTTACTAATAAGGATAACGGAGGGGTGAGTTGTCAAAATAGATGGGAAATAGGAATTTAAAAAGAAAATTTGTCAGAAATTTAGCAATTTTTAAGAGAGTTGTAGGGTCAATAAGATTTTAACGGATATTTTGGTAGGAAAATAATAGGAAAGGCAGAAAATTGTGAAAAGAAAATTTTAGGGAAACTGTGTGATATACTAAGAGATAACGGGTCGGAAAGAGAGACTAGGAGGAACTATTTAAGGGTGAAGAAAAATTCCATCCAAAAATAGAGGTAAATAGGCAAGAAAATTTAGGATTTTAGTTTTATTAAAAGATTTTGAAATGCCAAACGAACAAGAGGAGGCAATGGCAGGGGCAAACGGCGCGGAAGGTGAGGTAAGGAGGGAAGTACCCTCGAGGCTTTTAATGGGGATAGAAACGGTACCAACTTATGACGGGAGGGACGGAGTAGAGGAATTTCTAGGTATAATAGAGGAGACCGCGTTATTGGCTGGATGGTCAGAGGAACAAAAAGTGGCTATTGTTAGGCTAAAATTAAGAGGTAGCGCCAAGCAATTAATAGACGCGGAACCAGAGTTGCAAAAGACGACGGATTGGGCTAAATTAAAAGGAGTTTTAAAGAAGCAATTTGAACGAAGGCACGTACCAGGTACGGCCATAAAAATGTTTATAGACGCGAGGCAGAGATATGGGGAAAGATGTCGCCAATTTTTGACTAGGCTTAAAATACTAGGGAACAGGACCGTAACGTTTGTAGACGACCCGGTAAAGACGCAAGTTCTGCAAGAGAAACTCGAAATGGACATCACGACGCAATTTGTTTTAGGATTATTAATGCCGATAAAACAGCGGGTTTTGTCATTAAGACCGAAAAATATGGAGGAGGCAATAAAGTACGCGGAAAGGGAAGAAAGTATAGAAAGAATTATTAGGCCAATTCAAAATACAAGGGAATGTCGACTAGTAGGTAAAAATGAGTCCGGAGACGCCAGGTCTAGCGGTTACGCGGATATTAGGTGCCATAAATGCAAACAAGGTGGGCATTCAGCGAGAGACTGTGGTAGGGGTAGGGAAATGCAGCCGCGACGCAGCCATGAATGTTTTAACTGCCACGAAATAGGTCATTACGCTCGAGATTGTTTAAAATATCGCCCGGAACATGCCAGATCGCGGCCAAGTAATAACGATCTTTGCTACCAATGTCGGCGGCCAGGCCATTATGCTCAAAATTGCACGGGAAATTCTCCAACGTATCGCCGGATAGTACAGGGTCATTTAAACGACCAACCAGCCGCTCAAGACTCTCGGTGTACGGCTGGGACAACAGCAACTCGCAATTAATCACGAAACCGATCCGCAACTGCTTCAGAAAGGGATACAGCCACGGAACGTTGCGGAAATGACTGTGTGTCATAGAAAAAGTAGAGTTTTAATAGATTCCGGAGCAGTTGTATCTTTAGTAAAACCAGAGTTTGCAGAGGGTTTAAAAATCAGGAAAAATAGTGTAGCATTAGTAGATATTCAGGGTAATGAGATAGCAAGTTTAGGAGTTACGAGTTTAGATATTGGATTGCCCAATGGGAAAAATATAGTGCATGAAGCTACGGTCTTAGAGACGGATGATGTAGCGTTTAACGCAGATATTTTGTTAGGTATAGATTTTTTGCATAAGTATGGAGTGAAAGTTGACTGGGGGAGTGGAGTAATTTATATGCTGGAAGAAGAGATACCGTTAATTGAGGAAATCAATTATAGTACGAGAGCAAGTATAGTTAAAAGACGTGAAGACGTATTATTATGAGTGATAATTTATACGACGAACTTCAAGAGTTGAGAGTTATAGTTGACAAGTTAGCTAGTGAAGTTAAAGGGCAACGAGAGAGTGTTGTGATTAATGACCGTGTAATTAAAAGAGAAGAGGAAAAAGTGGTTCTAAGTGAAGTTCTGTGTGAACAAGTTAATGAGTTAAAAAGTGAAATTAAGTTGGTAAGAAGTGAAGTGAAGTTGTTAAAAAGTGAAGTTAGTGTAGTTAAGGGGTTAAAAAGTGAGATTAAGGAATTAAAAGGAGAAGTTAAGGAGTTAGGAAGTGAAGTTAGGAGTTTGGCGAAGGAGTTAACTCACCTGTCAGAGGCCGCTGCTTATTCTTGGTTTATACCAGAGATCAGGAATGTCAGTGTTCAAACGACTGGTACTCGTGACGAGCACTGCACAAACAATTACAACCAGGTAGACCAACAGGTGAAGTTAGCGACGTCCAGGGGAGCTGCAGATTCCCAGAAAATAGAAAAGGTAAGTGAGGGAAGGAAAGGAGAAACTGAGTGAGAAAGAAGTTAGAAATAAAATAGTAGAGCAAAAGAGAGAAAGGGAAATGATAAGAGGGGATGAGAGAGTTAGACAGGTACAAGCACCAGCCCAAGAGTCAGATAACCATCTTGAGGACAGTCGGCTAACGCACACTGCCTCCAATTTCCGACAGGAGAGAGATGAAACATCAGGCTTGACAGGTATGGACGTGTATCTTAAAAAGGACTTAGTGTTACCCCCGAGAAGTCAAGTAGTATGTATGGCTACGATAAGAAAAGTGGCAAAAATGGAGACACCAATTGTCGTTGTAGAACCAAACCAAGATATAACGCACGGTATAATAATTGCTAGAAGTATAAATAAGGCAGGAAAAGAGGTACCAATCCGCTTAATGAATATAACAACAAAGCTTAATGATACAGAGAAAGCATGTCATAGCGAAAGCCTATGAGGCCGAAGTAAGTGAGGGTCCAAAGAATGGAAAGTCAGTAAGGAAGGTAAATGTACAGGACTCAGAAGAAATATTCAGATTATTGCACCTAGATAAAGTAAACAATTCAAGCGAGGAAAAGCTGAAAGATTTAATAGAGGAATATGTAGATCTTTTCAGAGCACCTAGCGCAAAGTTGACGTGTACCACCAAGGTCAAGCATCGCATCATCACGGAAGACGTCCCACCAATTTCTAAAAGACCATACCGAGTTCCATATCATAGGAAGGAAATTCTAAGGAAGGAAATTCAAGAACTATTGGATAACGAGATAATCGTGGAAAGTCAGTCTCCATGGAGCTTTCCAGCCCTTCTGGTGGAAAAGCGTTTACACCCAGGAGAGGAGCCTCAATTTAGGTTATGTATCGACTACAGGGAATTAAATGCAATAACGAAGACAGATTTCTTTCCCTTACCAAGGTTACAGGACACCATTGACTTACTACACGGCTGTAGTTTATTTTCGACGATGGATTTGGCTAGTGGATATTTCCAAGTGGAATTAGATGAGCGAGATAGAGAAAAGAGTGCTTTTTCAACACAGGAAAATCATTACGAGTTTAAACGTATGAGTATGGGATTAAAAAATGCGCCCTCTAGTTGGCAGAGATGCACAATGTATTTTCTACCCTAACATACAAGGAGTGCCTAATATATCTTGATGACATCATAGTTTTTAGTGCAGGAGACGTAGAAGAGCATCTTAAACGCCTCCGGAATGTATTCGATACAATGAGAGAAAGTAATTTAAAGTTCAAACCTACGAAATGTCATTTTATGAAAGAAGAAATTGAATATCTAGGGCACATAATAAATTCCAGCGGATACAAAGTGCATCCTGAGAAAATTGAGGTAGTAAAGAACTATCCAGTTCCAAAGACAGTAAAGGAAATTAGAGAGTTCATAGGCTTAGCATCGTACTACCGGTCCATGGTAAAGGAATTTTCAAAAATATCACAGCCACTAACAGAATTAAGTAAGAAAGGTGTACCCTTCAGATGGACGGAAAAACAACGAGAATCTTTTGAAATTTTGAAAAATGCACTAATTACAAGCCCAATATTAAAATTCCCAGATTTTAGTAAACCTTTCATAGTAGTCACGGACGCAAGAGCCACGGCGATTGGTGCTATTCTTTGCCAAAAGTATGATAACTTGGAGCACCCTGTATGCTATGCCAGGCGAGGTCTAAATGACGCGGAACGCAGGTATTCAACTATCGAGAGGGAAGCTTTGGCAGTGGTATATGCAATTAAGAGGTGGCGAGAGTACTTAACTGGGACACATTTTCTAATTTTTACGGACCATCGACCTCTAAAATATTTATTAACCATCAAAGATCCAAGTTCAAGGTTAGCGAAATGGGCCATGTTCTTAATGGAGTACTCTTTTAGTATTGAGTATAGGCCAGGCAAGTTGAACACTAACGCGGCAGTCTCACGAGATTACGAGAGGAAACGCCAAGAATCGCGCTCGTAAATACAGACGAAAAACAAACGGAAATCACGCCCGTAATAGCCACAATATGGAATCGCGAAGAAATTCTAAAAAGGCAACGAGAAGAGGAAAATGAATACGGATATAAGGAGATATTGTCATAACTGTCACTCTTGTAATGTAAGAAAAAGTAATTACAACCCTCCCGCGGAATTACAAAAAATGCCAGTACCCTCTATAGTATTTGGGAGAATTGCTTTAGATATTGTCGGTCCTTTGAATAGGACTAGGAATGGAATTAAATATATTTTGACACGCATCGATTTCTTGACGAGATATCCTGTCTGTATACCGCTACCAGACACACA
Source organism: Pseudeuparius sepicola (assembly GCA_963920635.1). NCBI lineage: Eukaryota > Metazoa > Arthropoda > Insecta > Coleoptera > Anthribidae > Pseudeuparius > Pseudeuparius sepicola. The sequence continues at coordinate 31,598,276 of OY987305.1, forward strand.
CGCAGAAACCGTGGCTAAAGCTTTTGTCATAAATGTAATCACGCAATTTGGCATCCCAAGAGAATTAATTACTGATCAAGGAACACAATTTTTGTCTAAACTTTTTAAGGAAATTTGTAAAATATTAAATATTACGAAGTTACAAACCACGCCCTACCACCCCCAGGGTAATGCAGTTAGAGAAAGATTCCATAAAACATTAAAGACGCATATTTCGCACTACGTAAGTAACGACGAATACAGCTGGGACACTTGGATCCCTTTCGCTCTAATGGCTTATAGGAATAATGTACACAGTGCCACAAAAGAGACGCCATTTTTCTTAATGTTTGGACGAAATATGGAATTGCCACAGCATCTTACTATAAGAGATAGGAAAGCAAAGTATGACTTAGATGAAAATTATGCCACGGAAATGTTATCAAGAATGCAGCTAGCCCACGAACACGCAAAGGAAAATATAGAAAAATCAGTAGAAAATAGGTGCCAGAAATTTAATGCCAAAAAGACAAAGAAAGAATTTGAAATAGGCGATAGAGTGTACCTTAATACGCCAGTGATACCAGGAAATAAATTGGCAAAGAAGTTCCAAGCCAAATGGACGGGACCGTACCGTGTTATTGAGAAGAAGGGGCCGGTAACATTGAAAATAAAGGAGATCGGCGGGAGAAAGGAACAAGTAGTACATTCAAATAGGTTAAAAATGTTCAATGGGGCATTGTCAGGAGACAAAAGTATAGTGGACCATAAACCCGAAAAAGAGACAACAGTTTACAAAGAAGAAGAATAAAAGAAATAGAGGATATACCGCCACCGCAATTAATGGACAGTGATAACAATAGCGAGTCCGATGGAGATAGCAGTGAAAGCGAGGTAGACCTGGAGGAACAAGACCGCGTACCACAAGCCGGCGCGCGACGCGCACGTGGCCCAGGAGATGACGACATAGTAATAAACAATAATAATGTCCCCGCAGACGGGCAAGGCCGTCGGTCTGAGACACCGCCAGCTGGGCATGAAAATAATATACAGGGACATTCGTATCAAACGCGTTCAAGGGGGGAAATACAGGAACAACACCCTTGGGTTTTGAGAAATGCGATTTAAGTATTTAGGTAGATAATAAGATAATAGGTTGAGAATAGGTTAAGTAGATAGATTTAGGTAAATAATAGCGCGCAGCTATCAGATTCGAGCGTAAAAACATTCCATAGGGAAACAAACAAAAGCCAAATGAAACGAGAATTTTAAATTTAAATGTAAATCCTCTCCGCACAGATGACGTTAGGTAAATTTCATGAAAATAATACGAAAATTATCAGGCCCAAAGTTGTATATACTATCGGCACGTAGGTATTGTAAACAATGTCAATAACTCCCGATACCCAAAATTCAAGGCATAAATAAACAGAACATGCCGCACCGATGTATTACAAGTATAATAATAATAAAACAAGGAAGGTAACTCAGGCAGATGAAGGCTGGGAAACAGAAGTCGGTCGCCAATTGGTTAGTTTATTGGGAGTAGTGTCGAGAGTCGGTACGCGCGTGACTTGCGTGGTACCTCGTTTAGTGGGCAGTAGGTACATCCAAGCGCCTACACCTGTAGCAGGTGCAGGTATTTAGTGATCTGGAACGAGTACAGTCGAGGAGGGCCGCCACCTCCTGTGACGTGGCCAGGGCCATCGCAAGCAAGCAACGCCACCGGGAGAGAGCCGCATCGCAGGCGCCAGCTAGCGCCGCCGTCGCAGTCAACGCCCGCAGCTACTAGAGCGAGTGGGAGTGGACATGGTTTTCAATGGGGATGGAGATAGCTACAATGGTACCACATATGGAGCAGATACTGGAGCATCACTGGGGTTGAGGCACCGCCAGCAACTTGAGGAAATTCGAGTCGTAAGTTATACGACCGTGACTTCTTGAAAAGGGAGTCGGGAGAGGAGGAGAGGACGCAATAACAGTGAGTGACGATGAGAGAAAGCTCGCGTGTTTTAAGTGAAGTGCATCGTTGAGAAATTTAGAATTAAGTTGTGTAACATTGTATTATTAGATAGTAGTTGTACTTGTAGGTAAGCGTAGATAAGTCAAGAGTGGTTAAGAAATAGGTAGGTTAGGGAAAAATAATCAAGAGAGTAGATATGTTAGGAAATAAATTTTTTTATAGGGGAACCAAGAAGGCATAGTATTTTAAATGCATAAGAGCACCTCAGTTCAATATGTAAAAGGTCAGTTCAATGTGGGAAAGTAAAGGAAAGAAGTAAGAGCAATCAAATCAAGAGAACCAGAATCACAATCGTATTAACAGAAAAGTAATTATATCATAATTCCTTTTCAAATTAAGGAGGGAGGATTGTGGTGCCCCGTAGATACCAATGAGGTGCCCCGTATATACCAAACAAAATTATCATTTTATTTTATCAAATAATTCGATACAATGTTAAGTACTTCCTTAAAATATCTCGTTTCAAATTCATCGGGTTAGGGACCAAGCCGCCGAATAGCGGGTAATAAATTAAATCGAAAAACCATGTTGTTTATATTGAATAGATCGGCCAGGGTAATTAATGTTCCCGAAAAACATGTTTGTTTATATGCCCATCCGCCGACAAGCTCGCGAGCGTCGCGCGAACACCTGCACATCCTAGAATCGAGTCAAGAACAAAGAACCACTCGGATATAAAAGAGGGTACTCCCAAACGGAAGCCAGTTGTCGCCGAACATCACTTGTAGGGCTAAGTCCTGCCCGAGAGACCAGCGAGTGTCCGATGCCGTGCCAGCCGTAGAAGATCCCGAGTTGCAGGGCGAAGTACTGCCCGAGAAGTCATCTAGAGTCTGCTACCTTGCCTGCCCTAGATCCAGCACCAGAGCCTCAGTACAGTATGCTGCCCGTTGAACTGACCACAGAGTAAGCGATGGAATTTTGTTTTGTTGGGTTTTGTCGACTGAGTTGCCTTTCTATTTCTAGTTACTGAATTTATTTGATTTTTTTTATTTAGAATGCTAGTAGTGTTTAATTGAGGTATCGAAAAGAATGGTTATATATTTTATATTTTAAATCAGTGTCGTTACAGTTCTGAATATTTTATGCTAAATTTTGGGTATTTAAAAAGCTGTTAGCATAGCAGTGCCGTATTAAGTATTACACTAAATTTGGGTATTTTTAAATACGTTTTTGTGCCAATTTCAAGTGATTTTAATAATTTTGTGTCTCTATTATCAACTTCGAATCATTTTTAAGAATTTACATATTTTTATTATCGTTTGTGTGATCAGGCTAACTAACTTATTGTGTACCAATAAATTGGATATTATTCTTGGAATATTTTGAGCTACATAGGTACACGTACTATTTTCGCAGGTTTTAGTTATCAGTTTTTGTTATAAAGCTAGTATTGTTCGCCACTTAGGTCTGAAACCAGTTACTAAAATTAATAGATAATTATTTTGCGCTAAATTCTTTATTGTCGATTCTTTTCTGTTATATTTACTTATATTTACTTAGTAATATTTTTAATAATTCAATTGTATACATTTATGCATTCTTAAGTCATTTTACTGTATTCGTAACTGAAATATTTTATACGCCATAGGCGTACCATTTACTTTTTCAATATATGTATTAAAATTCCCCTGTTGTTTCCGTTAATCCTTAGGCCCACACCAAAAATAAATTAACTTATGGACCACCTTTAAACATACCGCTCGACCAACTAACGTCAAAAACAAAGGTGGGCACCATACACCCAATAGCTGGAAATCCCAACTATTTTGGAATTCCCCAGAATCGATCACTTTTACAACCCTTAAACCATATAAATTCCAGGGTGGTGGCATTCGTGGCACGCCAGAGTTATTATAAAGATACTTGGGAGAAGCCTGAACAGACATCTCCATAGAGGGAGGTGGCATTCAAGGTACTCACGAGAGAGCTGTTTCTTACTACCTACTGGGTCCCAGTGATTCGATAGGCAGTAGGAAACCTTGTAAATAGAGCCGCTTGCTACGGTATCAGGTGACACTAAGATCGCGCATCACCGTACATATCACGTCGCGAATGGAAGTAAAAGTGGTAGGTCTGGACGATAGTGTATAAGACAATAGTGTAAATAGTGTTAAGTGACTTGTGAGGGTGGAAACGTCCTCCGGATTTAGTAACATTCAATATAGTGTTTAAAATCAACCCTGGGTTTGTTTCCTGGCGCCCAACTATAAAACCTCACACCCTTCGAGTGACATCTCGGCTACAAAATCAAATTTTCTTAAATATAAACGGCAGCCATAAAACTGATTATCAAGAAGTATCTGAAATCTTTAACAATTATTTTATAAATGTTGGGGAAAAAATGTCAGAAAAAATAAATAGTTATATTCTTATCCCGAGCAGAAATACTATCCATTCATTGAACTTGTTTTTGACTCCTATTACCGAGGAAGAGGCGCAAAAGAATATTAACAAACTAAAAAATAACTCGGCACCTGGCATAGATTTGGTGTCTGCAAAAACTATAAAAAAAATATAAAATTAGTAATTAGACAACCATTAACACATATTTTTAATAAGTGTTTTGAACAAGGTGTATTTCCAAGGGCGTTAAAGTATTCTATTGTAACCCCAGTTCACAAAGGCAATAGTGAAAGTGATGTTTGTAACTATCGACCCATATCGGTAATAAACAATTTTGGTAAATTACTAGAAACATCAATAAAAGACAGAATGATTAAACATATTGATTTCAACAATATGTTATCCAGATGTCAGTTTGGTTTTAGAACAGGTTGGAACTGAGGCCATACACAAAGTTACCAGTGAAATATACAATGCCTTGGGTAACAAAAAAGTGATTGCTGTCTACCTTGATCTTGCCAAATCATTTGATACTATATCGCACAACATATTAATTGAGAGGGTTGAGAATTATGGAGTACGAGGGGTGCCAGGTCTACTATTGAGGAGTTATTTAGACGAGAGATAACAGTGGGTAAAAACTGGAAATGTGATGAGTACGTTCAATGTTGTCAACTGTGGGATTCCCCAAAGAACAGCTTTTCTCCTTGGAGATTGGTGGTAAGCTTGTTTCTTATGCCGATGACACTGTTTTACTGGTAGACGCTGACTCTTGGGAAAATGTAAAAATTAAGACCGTTAATGACTTTTCCAGGGTGTGTCAATGGTTAAGTCAGAACTTGTTAACTCTCAACATGAACAAAACTAAGTATATGAGTTATAGCATTTACGATATTCATCAGCCAGACTTTCAGTCAATTCAACTACATAGTTATCAATGCCTTTTAAATGAGAAAATAAACTGTATGTGCACCCATTCAGTGTCATCAACTTCCCCAATATGGTATCTTGGAGTGATCGTAGACAGAAATCTCAAATGGACAGCACATATAACTGATGTTAGTTGCAAGATGAGGAAGTTGGCTTGGAAGTTTTTTCAAGTACGTGAAATATTCCCTATTTATATTTTAAAAATTTTGTATACCGCCCTGGTAGAATCGATCTTGAGATATGGTATCATCATTTGGGGTGGTGCATATTTTACCAATTTGGAATCTTTAATTTTATCCCATCGTTTTATTTTGAAGGTTATTGTTGAAAAGAAAAAGCGATTTTCTACCAGTTTGTTGTTTGACGAAGCTAAGGTGTTTAATGTTGATCTCCTGTATATTTAGTCCTCACTCACATATACCTATAAAAACATAAAATTGAGATCGCCCGTGAGAAACACTTATAATACAAGAAAAAAATTAAATCTAAATGTCTGTACCCCCTTGCAACAAAGACAGCGACTGAGCGATTTGTAAATTATTTTGGACCTAAATTTTTTAATCTGTTGCCTTTAGAAATAAGACATCTAAATAATATCCACATGCAGGGTGAGTTTTTTTCGATGCCCACTATAGGGATTCGTAAACTAGCAGAGCTAGAACAAAGGTTAAATGGGGAAATAATTGCAGTTTTGAATGCTCAATCTAATGCCCCTTTTGGATTTTCAAAAAAGTTCATGGCTCACTAGATATTTTGAAAAGAGTGATTTTTACTATTTCATCAGATCTCTGTAGCTCCGTTATTTCTGATTATACAGAAAAACTGTAGAGACAAAAATTGTAGATAATTTTGAGCTTAATAAGATAAATCAAATTTTTTATGTTGTTTATAAAACCATTTTTTGAGCTTTCCAAAGATATAATACTCGGCATAGTCATTATAAGAAATAAAAGAGCTATGACTAATTTTCTGATTTTTTTTAAATTTTCACATAGTCAGCCATGGAATATTTTCATAATTACGTTCTATTTTATAATTAGACATACTTCAAACTTTCTAATATGTTGTTTTTAGATGGTAACAAAATGTAACAAAATAAAACAAAAATTAAAAAACTCAAATTCAAATTATTATTATTTTAAAAGGTCACCTTTTAAAATAAAAAAAGGTGTTCACCCAATCCACCATTATTATTTACGCAAATATTGCATCTTTTTAAAGCTTAATTTGTCGCCTTTCTTAGAGCGCCTGTCAATACTGGCAATTGCTTCTAAAACAGCTGCTCTTAATTCAACAATTGTCTCATACTTTATTTTGTACTGTTCCCCACAAAAATAAATCGAAAACAGACAAATCGGGGGATCGGGGCTGCCAGGAAATAGGTCTATTTCTCCCTCTCCAACTATTTAGATAGAGCTGATGTAGGTAATTTCTTACGGGCAAATAATTATGTGGTGGAGCTCCATCATGATAATTTTTGTTTTATTTTATTACATTTTGTTACCAGCTAAAAATAAAATATTTGAAAGTTTGAAGTATGCCTTATTATACAATAGAAGGTAATTATGGAAAATATTCCATAGCTGACTATGTGAAAATTTAAAAAAATCAAAAAATTAGCCATAGCTATTTTATTTTTTATAATAACTATGCAGAGTATTATATTTTTGGAAAGCTTAAAAAATGGCCGATTTGATAAGGTCACAGCCAACTATGATTTACATTTAAAAAACACAAGTTTATGTCATATCTCAAAAATCGTAAACCACATAAAAAATTGGTTAAGATTATTTTATTAAGTCCAAAATTATCTACAATTTTTGTCTACAGTTTTTCTGTATAATCAGAAATAACGGAGCTACAGAGATCTGATGAAATAGTAAAAATCACTCTTTTCAAAATATCTAGTAAGCCATGAACTTTTTTGAAAATCCAAAAGGGGCATTAGATTGAGCATTCAAAACTGCAATTCTTTCCCCATTTAACCTTTGTTCTAGCTCTGCTAGTTTCCGAGATCCCCATAGTGGGCATCGAAAAAAACTCACCCTGTATATAATAGAAAAATTAAAAAATATATTTGGTAGACAATAAAAAGCAATTTGTAAGCGTTCTTAGAGATTAATTTTACTTACTTTACAGTGTACAAAATAATTATTTAAAATAAATGTGCTATTAAGTCTGGCTAAGTAAACACACAAGCAAATTGTTTTGCTTAGGTGTACCCACTTCCTACAAAAATGAAATGTATTTGTACATCAGAAAAAAGAAATGAATAAATTTGATTTGATTATTTGGGAATTCATATCACTGACACTTCAGATGGCATTATGTGCGTATGGCATGAGGGACAATCCCGTAGAGGCGGGAACCAGATGGCGTAATGCCTGTTACAAGCTTTAAACGCTGGTATTTTTTCAACATATAAAAGAAATTTGTGCATTTGGAGTGACAACTGCAGGGCAGCTAAAAAACAGAATCCTGTTGTTTTTATACATTTACCTGGCGTCTTTGGGATTTTTCGACACTATTGATCACAAATTTCTGATCTCAGGTCATAGTTTCTCTGCATCTGATCGCGACTTTGCTCTGATCGAGAAACGCGCAAAACGTTCAAAAATGCAAACAGTGAAGAATGTTAAAGAAGTGATAGCATCCTCAAGACCTTCCAGGCCATACAAGGTTTTGGATATGGGTGATGGGAAGTTTTTTGATTTTGACACAGCATCAGCAAAATATATTGTAACCTCGAAGCTTCATATTACACAAGCTTCATGGCTGTGAGTGACGAAAGAAGAACCCGAGGTAGTCTTATATAAACAAAGCTTTAACGAATTACTGGGCTGGGAAAAATGTCATGTGATTAAGAAGGGAATCACTGTCGAAAATATTAAGTCAGCTGAACTCACTTGCTTACCGGATGTGCATCCCTTGAATGAGAACAAGAAGAAAGATATACGTGCTATGATGGAGTTTATCGATACAGATAACAGGGAGTTTTTCGAAAATATCCTATGTGCCTGATGATATTATACTATGGACTTAGATCTTTTCGAAATGTATTTGAGTTTTGAGTTTTTTGTTGTTGTATTTGTTTATTAGAAGTACATTTAATCAACTAACTACAAGTTTCTGAACAGTTTTAACATTAAAAAAATAAATATTTGCTTTTCTATTCATAGATATATACAGTTTTTTTCGTTTTTCTACTTAGATCATTTAGCTTTTCTACTCTACATTTAGCTAATAATATTTTCATATATTTTAAATATATGTTTATATTTATGTTATATGTGTACACATAATTTGTTAATTTCGATCTCTAATCTGACCGACCCCCCCCTAGGAGAAATCCTAAATCTGTCCCTGTGAGATCGATAAAGCCTTTTTGACTCTCCTATGTTTTGGTCCATCCCTGTATATGAATGTCTAATATTTTTATTTTATTAATTCTGTGACGTCACGTGATGAAATTAGTAGTTTTGGCTTTCCTATGTTTTTGTCTCACCCGTTATATGAATTTTTATACAACTAATACATTCATTCTGCGACATCACGTGATGTTTTATTTTTATGTCACATATTGTACGTTTATTTGAACCGCCATTAGACCAAGTTCGCAGAGGTATTTATTAAGAAAAAGTCCTGCGTTGGCAGTCTCATTATTGGGGCAGATACCATAGTTCGGAATTTGTGCACGGGTTTTTATCCTCTCTGTACAGTAATTTTTTATTAAACCTCGTATTGGTTTTTGTTTTTGTCAATCTGTATTATGCTTATTAATTCTGAGATGCATTGTGATGAGATGAGTAAAACCGTTTTGGCTTTAATATGTATTTTTTATCAAGTCTCTACATATGATGAGAAAAATTCTTTGATGTCACTTATGACTAGGTCACCTTTTAAAATAAAAAAAGGTGTTCAAACAATCCACCATTATTATTTACGCAAATATTGCATCTTTTTAAAGCTTAATTTGTCGCCTTTCTTAGAGCGCCTGTCAATACTGGCAATTGCTTCTAAAACAGCTGCTCTTAATTCAACAATTGTCTCATACTTTATTTTGTACTGTTCCCCACAAAAATAAATCCAAAACAGACAAATCGGGGGATCGGGGCTGCCAGGAAATAGGTCTATTTCTCCCTCTCCAACTATTTAGATAGAGCTGATGTAGGTAATTTCTTACGGGCAAATAATTATGTGGTGGAGCTCCATCATGATAATTTTTGTTTTATTTTATTACATTTTGTTACCAGCTAAAAATAAAATATTTGAAAGTTTGAAGTATGCCTTATTATACAATAGAAGGTAATTATGGAAAATATTCCATAGCTGACTATGTGAAAATTTAAAAAAATCAAAAAATTAGCCATAGCTATTTTATTTTTTATAATAACTATGCAGAGTATTATATTTTTGGAAAGCTTAAAAAATGGCCGATTTGATAAGGTCACAGCCAACTATGATTTACATTTAAAAAACACAAGTTTATGTCATATCTCAAAAATCGTAAACCACATAAAAAATTGGTTAAGATTATCTTATTAAGTCCAAAATTATCTACAATTTTTGTCTACAGTTTTTCTGTATAATCAGAAATAACGGAGCTACAGAGATCTGATGAAATAGTAAAAATCACTCTTTTCAAAATATCTAGTAAGCCATGAACTTTTTTGAAAATCCAAAAGGGGCATTAGATTGAGCATTCAAAACTGCAATTCTTTCCCCATTTAACCTTTGTTCTAGCTCTGCTAGTTTCCGAGATCCCCATAGTGGGCATCGAAAAAAACTCACCCTGTATATAATAGAAAAATTAAAAAATATATTTGGTAGACAATAAAAAGCAATTTGTAAGCGTTCTTAGAGATTAATTTTACTTACTTTACAGTGTACAAAATAATTATTTAAAATAAATGTGCTATTAAGTCTGGCTAAGTAAACACACAAGCAAATTGTTTTGCTTAGGTGTACCCACTTCCTACAAAAATGAAATGTATTTGTACATCAGAAAAAAGGAATTAATAAATTTGATTTGATTATTTGGGAATTCATATCACTGACACTTCAGATGGCATTATGTGCGTATGGCATGAGGGACAATCCCGTAGAGGCGGGAACCAGATGGCGTAATGCCTGTTACAAGCTTTAAACGCTGGTATTTTTTCAACATATAAAAGAAATTTGTGCATTTGGAGTGACAACTGCAGGGCAGCTAAAAAACAGAATCCTGTTGTTTTTATACATTTACCTGGCGTCTTTGGGATTTTTCGACACTATTGATCACAAATTTCTGATCTCAGGTCATAGTTTCTCTGCATCTGATCGCGACTTTGCTCTGATCGAGAAACGCGCAAAACGTTCAAAAATGCAAACATACAAGGTTTTGGATATGGGTGATGGGAAGTTTTTTGATTTTGACACAGCATCAGCAAAATATATTGTAACCTCGAAGCTTCATATTACACAAGCTTCATGGCTGTGAGTGACGAAAGAAGAACCCGAGGTAGTCTTATATAAACAAAGCTTTAACGAATTACTGGGCTGGGAAAAATGTCATGTGATTAAGAAGGGAATCACTGTCGAAAATATTAAGTCAGCTGAACTCACTTGCTTACCGGATGTGCAAAAGATTAAGGTCCTGTTGGTTTTGGAATGTTTTTGTCCCATTCAGTCTATGAATTTAGAGAAAACCCGTATTTTACTTATTCTTAATTCTACGTTATGTAATGAGACAATTAAGGTTCTTTTGGCTTTGGAATGCTTTTGATTTAAGTTCTATAATATTAATTTTTGATATTTCAGTTGCTTTTTTCCACTGTGTATTTTTCATGTCCTTAAATTGACGAAATTACGTGATGGGCCGATTAAGGTCCTTGTGGCGGAGGTATTTATTACGAAAAATATTCAAAGTTATATTATTGTTGGTTGTAGGGTTTTGTTGTGTTACTGCGAGACAAAATTATTTTGTGAACTCTGTTCCTGCATTTATTATGCTTTTCTTGTAATTTCATAGGTATGTATAAATATTTTTTTAGCTTGTTTAAAGTTGACATTTTCTTTTGCGATAGTGTAGTAATTTTACCGTTAAATTCGTGAAACACCCTGTACACACCCAATGAGAAAATATGTAGACCTGTGGAGTGATGCAACCAGTAGTAAAGCCCTTTTGGATTTCGCATGTTTTTATATCTGCTGTACCTATGTCGAATTTTTTATTCACTTTCTTGTCAATAGATTCAAAACCGTCGGGAACTAAAGTCTATCCAAGTTACAGAGGCAGTGGATCAAAACATTGGCCACCACGTGACTTATTCTCTTATTGGTCTGGCCGTCATAAAATGTCAAGTGTTTACGTGGCGAGCAAAATACAGGGCCGGCTCTTCCCGTCGAGTTTCCTGCATATTCCTGTAAATTTATTTTGCTACTTAATTTAAGAAAATTTATAGATCCACGAAAGGTAAAAAGACAATTTTTAGAACTTCTAAAAGAATTAGTTCAGAATTACAAGCCACTGGGAATCTCATACCAGTCAGACCCTGGTAATCGATCGCAATGCGGTCATGTGACTTTGTTTATATCTACTGCCGCTGTAACTTGGATAGACTTTAGATGAGTGAGATGGTCTTGGGTTTCCTATTGTGCCATAATATGTTTTTGGTGCATTTGCATATAGGCTATGGAAAATGATGACCCATGCTTTTACCAATTCCGGGGTCGGCACCCACGTCCTTTTTTATGTTTCAAACACTAATTTCGCGAAATGCCTTTTAGGTATATCTTTTAGTATACCTATATTTTGACTAAGCCTACATGTCATTTAGGAAAAATACCAGTAGAAATAATCCCTAGGTCTTTGGAATTATTTGCGACAGATATGAACAGACGCGTACTATATAAGGTCCTATTGAGATTGGACCGTTTAGCACGTCAACCATCCTTGCCTATAACAGCCTTGTTTTAGGTTAAAAATTGTTTTGAATCTTATCATTATGACAACTAGCATAGTTAAGATTTTTTGCAAGGGTTGAGAAACATAGTGCCATTTTGGCTTTAATATGTTTTGATTTACCCTTGTATCGTGATCAGTTAAGGGCGGCCCTCGGCCATTTCTCTGGAACATGCAAGCTATAAAGATGCGGTAAAAAAATTGTTAATAAAAGTGACCCAAATAATTTCAATGAAAATGTTTTCAAGTTCCTTCGTTTGCCGCCAGGGGGGAATTTACCATGTTGTTGTATAAAACTGTCTTTTTCTCCACAAATCGCCTATCTTATCTGCATCTGAAATAGTATTTTTAGAACCTTCCTAAAATTCTCTAGTAAATTTTAAAATAATAAATTATTTTCCATTGTTGCAAAGGAGGCCATGAACTATGGAACAAAAAACTGAACCTGTCAGCTAGGTCTTTGTCATCTGTGCTGTCAGCTATTGTGTTTAATGTGTTCACAGATTAAGAACATAATCATCAAATATTTTTTCACAAATGAAGAAGCGTATGACATGTTGGCAGTATTTTTTCAGTGTTTCCAAAACACTACTATAGCATCTAGCTAGGCAATATTCGTTGCAGTATCCCGATAGAAGGCATCATTCTAGAAGAGTTTTTTTACGCCTAGCGCGATATGTCTCCGGCAGTGCGGTCGTGTGCAACCACTTCCACCTGTGCGAAGAAATCGAAGGGTAAGAACTGAAGAAAATATTATAAATGTGCTGGCTTATGTACGTGCTGCTCCCCACTTGAGCATAAGATAAATTTCAAGGGATTTGGGAATTTCTTACGGCTCGGTACAGACAATCCTCATGGACCATCAAATGCATCCCTACCACATTGAACTTCATCAAGCTCTAACGGAAGACGATTTCGACAATCGTCTAAATTTTTGTTATTGGCTTCAAAATATGGCGTTACAAAATCCCCAAATTTTATCACGAGTTTTGTGGACTGATGAAGCCAATTTTGTGAGTGATGGGAGAGTAAACCTGCATAATATGCACTACTGGACTGATCGTAATCCGCACTAGATGCGTGAAGTGGACCATCAGCATCATTGGAGTGTCAATGTCTAGTGCGGTATTGTTGAAGGCCGGATAATTGGCCCTCATTTTTTTGATCCCACCGTCAATGGCAAAGTTTACTTACATTTTCTGATGAACGATTTGTCCGAGCTGTTAGAAGATGTTTCTTTGGAAACCAGTCGAAATATGTGGTTTCAACACGACGGATGTCCAGCCCATTTTTTACTTGTAGTCCAGAACTTTCTGAATGCACAATTTCCAGATCGGTGGATTGATAGAGGTAGCTTGTTCCCCTGGCCAGCTAGGTGCCCGGATCTAACTTGCCTAGATTTTTATTTGTGGGGACATTTAAAAGAATTAGTGTATAAAACTGCGCCAACAACACGTGATGATATGATACAAAGAATCCAGAATGCAATTAACAGCATCAGAAGATCCGAAATTGAAGTAGCCGTATCATGAATTTCAAGAAGGTTAAATCGCTGTATTGAAAATGACGGGAAACATTTCCAACATATTAGATAAGTGGTTTTTTTAGTTCTAATGAATTGTATAATAAAAATCCTCTTAATTTTATTCTTTTCGCATTTCTCACATTTGAAACTACCCATCAACTAAGAGTTATGTGTCATGATGTCATTTGCACATGTTCTACTAAAACTTTAAAACAGAATAAGATATCGACTTTAGCTTTTCTTTTCCAACTGGACTTTCCCAAACTCTCTTTAGTACACCATCTTTAATTACTAACGAGTCCCATTGTGCCCAGTATGCCTTCAACTCTGGTGATTTGTCCTAAACATCTTTCCATTCAGGTTTGGGTATGTCTTAATTTTAGGTCAAATATTATACCGAATATAGGATCTTCGCTTTGCTCTCTGGCGATGACTTCCGAATCCCAATTTTCAGGTCCACGGACAGTAGTTCGTTTACATAAAATTAGATCCGGGTTTTCTCTTAATTCCAGTCGACTACAGTGATGACAGTCTTCATTACAGGGTCTTCTTGACAATGCATCAGCATTCTTATGGTTGTCCCCTTTTCGGTGCTCCACTTTGAAGTCATATTCCTGCAGCCTTTGAAGCCATGTAGCCACTTGTCCTTCTGGGTTCTTGAACTGGAATAGCCATTTTAGTGATACTTGTGGAAATGTTCAACGGCCTTGACCACTGCTAGCAGTTCCCTTCTTGTCATGCAGTAGTTTCTCTCTGGCTTTGACAGAGTTTTACTGAAGTAGGCAATAACTTTTTCTTGCCTTTCTTGCTCCTGGGACAGCACTGCTCCAACACCAAAGTTGCTGGCATCTGTATGCACGATGAATGTCTTTCCAGGAACGGGAAACGTCAAAATCGGTGAAGAACATAAAGCTTTCTTCAAGGTCTGAAATGCTTCTTCACAATCTGAGGTCCACATATAATCGATTCCATCCTCTGTGAGCCTATGCAGCGACCTGGCTATGTGTGCAATGTTTAGGACGAATCTCCTGTAATAAGTGCACAGGCCCAGGAAGCTCCTTCCCAGCAAACAGAGATTGACGGTAAACTATTGGCCATTCATTTGTTTTTAGTCACTTAAAGTGTTGGCCAAGCATTAGTTGTAATCAATGGGCCAATTTCTATAGGAGACTTCCGGGCGACCATTTGCCGACGGTCACTTTCCCAACACTAAAATAAATGGTCAATGCTTGGCCAATACTTAACTTTTTTCATTGGGCCAACAGCTAATAGTTAGTTGCCCATCGCTTTCCTGATACTTCATAATTCCCATTAGGCCGATAGAGGATCGATGCTATACCAATGCTTGCCCTTTATATTAAAGTACTGTGAGGCCTCCACGGGTATAGTGTTAGGCCATTAAGATTAATGGAAGAGTTTTATACATACAAAATACATACTTTAAATAAATCAAATTTATTTAAATATAAATATGTTATATTTAAATAACAAGGTATTTAACATAAACAAAACAAAAATAAAAATATCACTGCCCTACAAAAGGTTGGCCTTTCATTATAATAAAATTATAAAAATAATAAATTAAAAAATAAATGCATGTGGCTACCACCGGTTTCGCAAAAATCTCGTAAGTTTGTTTAGCTAAATGTGTTGCTTACTCATTTTGAAAAGGTTTCCTCCTCCTCTCTCTGCCCCCATCTGGGTCACATGCCGATCGTAGCCAAACTTTAGTGACATTCTGTACCTCTTGTTCTGTAGCTTCGTTGCTAAACGGGTTTTGACGTACCACAGCTGAAAATAATGTTACATTAATAGAATTAGGGTGGATTAGGGTACATGTATGCGATTAAATCGTAAATGTAAATGCAGCCTAAGTATTCCTTACCTGAGAGCACCTTGAGAATGGACTCAATCCCAATATAGTACAATAATAAAAAAAACTTACCCAATATTAGTTTATTCAATGAATACAATTCCTTCATTCCTTGCTTATTGTTCCGACCAGACCAATTAACAGAAAGTGCCAATTCAGACGACATTATTTTTGATAACAACTTTCGTGTAGTATCTGCCATATCTTTGCCTCCAACAAGTTGGAATATTTGACACTAAAAGATTTTACATACCATGCTCATTTTCAAGGCACTCGTTAAATTTTTTTAGATCGGAGTACGTCTTTGCTGGTAAGCATTCCATATCCGGATGCTTTGAAGTATTAAAAGTATCAATTGGCTTTTCTTTATTAGCTACATCCTGTGTCATCATTCACAGAACACGTACTTCTTTGCTTAGAATTTCAATCTTGGTAAATATTTTTTCAACCAGAGCTAAAAGTATATAAGAAAAGTGTTATACGCAGAAAATTAATCAGCGAATTAAAATTAAAGTGCTGCAGTTCGTGAACTATCACAAATACTCCCTTCTAAATATTTTATCATTGGCACAAAATAATTAAAATATACTTGCAACCAGGTAAGTATAAGGCGCTGCGTCACAGCGGAAGTCTTTGTCTCACTCTTAAAATGTGTTAAACAGAGACTTCCGCTGTGACGCAGTGCCTTACTTTCCTAGTTGCGAGTATAGTAAAGATTGTTTGTGTTTGTTCACTATAGTAGGGTTCCGAAGAAGAACCCCCAAGAAATCAAGGTATAAAGTTCTGCATGGTTTTGATATTAAAGCTGAATAATAGCTTTGAGGATTACGCCATTTTTCCGAAGAAGAACCCCCAAGAAATCAAGGTATAAAGTTCTGCATGGTTTTGATATTAAAGCTGAATAATAGCGTTGAGGATTACGCCATTTTTGTATTACTGTTAGGTTTGAAGTTTTTTGATTTGTTACGTAGCTGTTTTATCTCAGATGTTTTCAGACATCAATTTTTCCGCAATCACATACTAAACTTGATTATGTCTAGGAAGTTTAATATCCTTTAACTTCACACTGCTGATGATGACTCCCTAGGTGAGTCGAAACATATGTACAGTTGAAAATTAAAAAGAACTGTGTTTGTGGAGCAGAGACTGTAAGTTTTACCCTTTCATCACAACTCATTGGTATGGTATCAGTGTCACTTTTTTCTTCAAAAAATTCTACGACAACATAATTCCTATAAGAACATGTGTGTAATGTGTAAGGGTGTGACGGTGTGTGTGAAGCGACACACATGTAAAAGACAAAAAAAAATCAAATTAAAGTTTCTAATTTGTGGCATAATTTTAGTTACAAATTATTTACTATTATGAACTATACAGGGTGTTACAAATTCGAGGGCGTGTATTGGGATCTCTGAAACCGTAAGAGATACGAAGTCGGTCTTTGCCCTCATTTGACCGACTTCGTATCTCTTACGGTTTCCGAGATCCCCATGCACGCCCTCGAATTTGTAACACCCTGTATGTAGGTACCTTTTTATTTTACAATAAGTGGAGAAGTGGAACGAAAGGAAAATCTCCACCTCGAGGAAGAACCATTCCATTGCAAATTAAATCCTTCTCCGAGATTCTGAATTTACAAATACCAGAATTCACATCTTCCTTCACTTTATAAATAGACAATAAGGACGAATCAGTTGGATAATTGGTAAAAGAATTTATAATTTCAATTTTTCTCCCAAGAATAATTATACACTTTTTTGAATATATAAGATAATCTGCTTCGATGATCATATTATTACTTCTTAAAAACAAGATATTGTTTCCAGATTTAGAAGATATTGTTGTAGTATTTAGGACGAGTTTTTTTATAAAATGATTCGTTCTTGTGTTTATTTCAAAATTTATCTGGAATGTTAGATAAATCACGAACTTCATCTTTCAAGTAAATTTTAGAGCGATGAGTTTTTGTAAAAGTAGGATCATATCCGACATTTTCTTGTTCTATTATCCGGTTAATAATTTGTTTTAGTGGCAAATTCGATTTTCGAAGCATTTTTTTAAGTGTTGCAAATAATTTTCAAAACAAAAACAATTAACTTCGTTTAAACTCCCGTGCAATTTGGCCTCCTCATTTAAATGAATTAAGGTGTGGGTGTTATATGTGCAAAAAAATTTTCCATAAATATTTTTTGAAGCAAAATTAATAAATATTTTTAAAAGATCTTTGGCAAAGTCATTGTACTGGGAATTCAAATTTTCATTAAGTAAAATGTATATGGCAAATTGCAGAACTAAAAAATTGTCATAAACGTGGCTTGGCAATATGTTTCTCAAAACCAATGGTCCAATATACAACAAAAACTGACGGAATTCTGTTGCTTTCCAATGTTCCAAATCAGATAAAACTCGTGGTTTTTTGTTGAAATCTATCGGCCACACTTTTTGAAGGGCACCAATTTCGTTCATTCATTTTTGTTAAATTGTCACCCCTTATCCTGAATTCCAGGCTACCATCCCTCCATTGAAAAAGCAACTTCCGCATAACTCCTAGGCAAACGGAATGCATATAATCAAGGGGAAAGGATTTTACCATATCAAAGTTTTCAAGCGTTTCAAATGGGCTACTCTCCTTTTTATGGTGTTCTGCATTTTGTCTTAACCTGAAATTTTTATCTGTACGCTTCTTCGCATTTAAATCCAAAAATGTCATTCTTCTATTGTAAAATTCTCCTTTCACGAAACATTTATCGCAACCAAAAAAACCATTGTGACTGTATTTTTTACATAGGACCTTGCAGGTGAATCGCAACAGATCGAAACAATTACAACAAAAATTAGGAGTTTGTAGAAGCGTACGAGCTGATTTTGGAAGATTTTGTATGTTAGGATTAGTTGCCATCCTAGATAACAATTCGGCCAAGGCATTATGTATTATGTTGTTTTTGAAAGCCCAAGATCTTAAAAATGTTGCAGATAATGATTGTTCTGGAATTTTTTTATGATATAGAACTGCTATCACTGTCGCTGTGAGAATCGAGGCTGTAATCAAGTTCACTCGACGAATCATTTACCACACTTCTGGTTTCAATATGGTCAACATCATCATATGTGTTCCGAGTGTAATTTTCTATTGGATTTTTAGATCCACTAGGATTTGAATAATTTACGACAGGTTCTGTATCAACTAAAATTTGTTCTAAAACTAAACTGAATTAATCTAAAACATACATTGTTGTCTCACTTACTTTTCTCAGTAGAAAATGTATTTTTCTCGGTATCTTCTATTGGAAAGTCAATACGTTTCTGTTTTTTTTTTCGGTAAATTTCTGTTATATGCACATAACACCGATTTCAACGAAATTTGGTACACTTACGTATATTGAGGCGTAGATTACGAAAATCAAAACGAAATTTGGGGCAGAGGCTTAGTTTTCGAGTTACACCTTTGTAAAATCGCTAGTTTCAGGGTACTTGTTTTACAAACTGCCTGTACTGTTTGTATTTGACATTTATTTCCTCTTCTTCTTTTTTATGTTTTCTGCTGGGTTTTATTCTTATTTCTAGTTACATGCAGTATGGAAAATTGACATTTATGTTGGTATAATTGTTGGCGCCAGGGCCTACTTTCATTTCAAATTTTAAATTTGGCAAAGTTATTCTTTTTTTTATCTCCTATTAATGCGTTATAAAACAGTACCTATCTTACATTTTAAAATGAATTTAAAAAACTACATAAGATTAGTATCCAATATCAATAACTTTGTACAGTTTCTGGTTAGTTTAGGAGTATTTCAAAATGAAATACTTTGCGAAAAATGTGGAGAAAATTATGTTCATTTAAATCCTATAAATATGAAATATAGATGTGGAAAAACGCTTAAGACAAAAAAGGAAGGAGACAATGTGATTTTTGGAAAAGTGCGCGCAAAAACACTTTTTTGATGGGAAAATGAAATTGGACATAATTGGATTGTTCGTGGGATATTTTTCGTTAGTGCCACATCCTCGGTCAACATTTTTGAAGAGGGAATTAGACATATCATTTGTTACCGTGGTAGATTGGAGCAATTTTTGCAGAGAGGTATGTATTTTATTTATTTAATCTTTGAAGAATTATTAAGTATTATTTTAATTATTATTATATCAAAATAAATTACCTATATGCTCAAGAAATTACATTGGTTAAATATAAAAAATTTAACAAAATTTCTAGTACATATTTATATCCATATTTAAATTAAAACATAATTTACTTCCAGTTTGCTTACATAGGTATATACCTATATATATACTTTCAATTTCGAACATCATAAACTATTCTACAAGATCATTTAGTGATTTTCATATACAAAATTTTAATAAGAATATTTGTTATAATAAATCTATTGTTCTAAAAGGGTTGATCGAGTATAACACGTCACAAATGGCCAACAATGCAAATTTGCATTGTTGGCCATTAGTGACGTGCATTGCTTTTTGTTTTATACGAAGTATATATAATTGTATTTAGTAGCCATATCAGGCTAAATAAAGCATGTTACTACTACTACTACTACCTACCTACCTATATAATATATATTTAAGGTATGTATAGAATGGTGTCTACGCCTACGCCACACTAACAAAAAAATTGGTGGTGAGGGCAAAATTGTCGAAATAGACGAGGCAAAAATTGGCAAACGCAAATTTCATAAAGGTCGAGTCATTGAAGGTCAATGGATTTTTGGGGGTATTGAGAGGGGAACAAGAAATATGTTTCTAGTTCCAGTAGAAGAAAGAGGCAAGGATACATTGTTATCTGTAATTAAGCAGTATATTTTGCCTAAAACGACCATAATATCAGACTGTTGGAAATCTTATAATTGCCTTACCAACGAGGGTTATACTCACTTGACAGTTAATCACTCAATCAATTTTGTGGATCCAGAAACAGGTATTTTTTCTAAATAATAATAATAATGATAATAATAATTAAACAATAGTGTGTTGTTTTATCAAGGACTTTGTCATCTCTATAATTTCAGGGGCCTATACTCAAAACATAGAGCGCATGTGGAGGGAGGTAAAATCGAATATACCTCGATATGGCATTAGAAAATACCATTATGTTGGATATCTTTCAGAATTTATTTTTAAGAGAAGTGTTTTGCCGAAAAATAGAATTGAAGAGTTCTTTAGAATGACAAAAAACATGTACAAATAATAATATGGTTACTCATTTCTATTGTTATTTTGTATTCAATGTTGTTGATGTTTAAATTCTTATAGTATGTATTAGTACACATAGTAAATCGAGCAACTCTTACGCTTGGCGTAAACAAGAGCACGTGACTTGAGATATAAGCCAGGGCCGTACTGAGGCACAACCTTTATTTAATTTTAGTTTTACAATTGTTTACATCAAAATATTTCGAAAAAGAATTATTGGCTTAATTAAAATGGTTCAAAGCATCGATAAAATTATTTGTGGCAGTGTCTAAATAGCTGAAAACAACAAGATAAAACCGCACAACTACACTTTTGCGATCGAGTACGTCCTTGTTGCCAAGTCGGGTGAAATTTTATAGTCTACCGACCAATCGCGGAACGTCATTGAACACGTGGTTTTATTTACGCCAGGCATATGGATTGCTCGATTTTAGTATAGGTGTGATATTTTTAGTAAAATATTTTGCAATTTATCATCTGTTGAAGACAGTCTTTTTGTTCATTAGGGGTATATGCGGCGCAATTCGTTGGTGCCTCTTTAAAGAATCAGAGTCGGCCTGTACCTCTTATTGGACCTCTGCTGCACCTAAAAAAATATTTTTTTCTCTCCTTTCTTCAAAAGATATCCCATTATTATCGACTGTTACCAAAAGGGCGCATGCCCCCTTCTTTTTTCATACGGCAGCGCCCATCACTGCTGGCTGCCTCTGTAAAGGGTGTATGCCTCCTTTTTTTCAGGTGGTAGCGCCCATCGTTGCTGACTTCCACCTTCAGGGACGTATGCCCCCTTCTTTTTTCTTACGGCAGCACACATCGGTGCCGACTGCCACCATAAGGGGAATATATCTCTTTTTTCAGGTGGTAGCGCCCATCGTTACCGGCTTCTACCTTAAGGGGCGTATGCCCCCGTCTTTTTTCATACGGCAGCGCCCATCAGTGCCGACTGCCACCTTAAAGAGCATATGCCCCCCTTCGTTTTTCATACGGCAGCGCCCATCGTTGCAGACTTAAACCGTAAAGTGTGTATGGCCCCTTCTTTTTTTATACGGCATCATTGCAACTTTCACCTTAAGGGGCATACACTCTTTACGGTGGCAGTCGGCACCGATGGGCACTGCCGTATGCAAAAAGAAGGGGCATACGCCCCTTAAGGTGGCAGTCGGCACCCGTGGGCACTTATGAACAAAAAATGGTTACCTATTTGTTTATTGGGGCATTGGGTGATGGGAAAGAAGGTGCACCTTCAGCTGTATATGGCTGCCTTTTTCATAGCTACTTGGGACGATGGACGCTGCCGACAGTACAAAGAAGAGTGAACCAACTTGAAGATGATGGTCCCTGCCGTATAAAAAAGAACGTACACCAGATTTTCGTGTTCAGCCAAAAAGAAAGCAATACAAATCTTTAATTTGCCGCAAATTCTTTCCTAAAGACGTAATTAAATAAAACCTAAATATTGCTAAAAGTCAATAATTGCAATGAATAATTTTTTCTTGATTGGGGATTTTCTGACATAACCAAAATATAACCTAACTTTTTGATAACATTTTTATAGATGTTTTGTGGTGACACTGACATGTGTCAAAAATCATAAAACAGTTGAAAACAATAGGTACAGGCGGTTTGCAAAACAAGTACCCTGAAACTAGCGATTTTACAAAGGTGTAACTCGAAAACTAAGCCTCAGCCCAAATTTCGTTTTGACTTTCGTAATCTACGCCTCAATATACGACAAAAGGACAAAACAAAACACACAAATACACACAGAATAAAAAGGTTATGTTAACAAGATTTCTTCTTTTTCTTTTTATTTTAACTTGGATTTAACCACTGTATACTGCACCCACCACCTGATGAGAAAAGTCTGTTTTTTATATTTTTTTATTTAAAATTTAAATGTTCCTCGAAAGATACCAATCCAAGCAAAGCTAGTATAGTGCAATCAAATACACAAACAAAATGTTGTTAGTTGTTTTTGTTTTGGGTGCAGAACTTATAAGTATGTAAAAGTGCTAGGTACGTAAAAATGGTCGACAATGTAATTTCGATTGTTGCGTAGCACTTTTTACATTCGCGTTAGGTATATGAAGTACACATCCATATTAGAAATCATTCATCTAAGTATGTGTACATAAAACTGTTCATTTTCTTCATTCTTATAAGCAGATTAGACACGCATGGTTATTGTGTACAACTTATAAGCTCAGGCTTAGGACTGGTTCATCAACTTATAGGCCAGGTGACAGGTAGTTCAATAAGGAAATAATTAGTGGAAAGCTGGAAATTGCTTTAATCGCTTTATTTGGACCCAGATATTACTCTCCCAAGTTTTCCCCCTCGAGCGAAGTTCAAAAAACTTCTTTACCATTTGTCTCTAATGTGAACCGTTATGATGCTACGAAAATTCAAAGTGGCGTTCTTTTTGATTCTTGCGGAAAAGTTATGGAAATAATATGCCATATCAAAGTTTCTACATGTTATAAATATTTGTCAGCATTCCAGGTGCACAAGCTGTTAACTTGTTACAAGAATAACAGCTGTGGCAAAGTACCTAATACGATTTGTATTATTAGTGAGTAGTATTGACACTCTTTTCTACACCACCTGACGGAAGAGTACATGGCGCGTTTGTTTTTATTGATGTCCCCAGAAGGCTAATCCACCGTTCAAATGTCAAAGTTACATCGATTTAATCTCGCAAGCCTACCTCCCACCGAATCAGCGGCACGTGAGTACTCTTTAAGAACATAATTAAGTCCAAACATTGTATGAAAATGATACAAATCCACTGGATTGGGGCTGGAAAAATTCTCAATGTGGTTTGGCTCCCATACCTACGACGAGGGATCCGGCGCCACAAACGCTTCTAAACACAGTGTCCTGCAAATGTTCGAAAGGATGTAACGCAGCGTGTGGTTGCAGGAAAACGGGCCTCCGATTCTCCAGAATCTGCAAATTGTATGGGACGGTCATGTACAAATGCTGCTGAGGAAGATGATATGGATGATTGTGACGGAGACATCGATGTTAAATGAGGCAGACGATCAAGGCTGCCAGGCTTCATCAAAACGCTTGAAAATCGACTAATTTGGCATTTGAACAGTGGATTAGGCCTCCTGGGGATACCATTTAAAAAAAAACACGCCATTTACTCTACCGCCAGGTGGTGTGGAAAAGAGTGATTTTATGTCAATACTACTCACTAATAATACTAATCGGTGGTACTTTGCCACAGCTGTTATTCTTGTAACAAGTTTGTTGTCATAAGCAATAATTGGCATCCTGCAGTAATCACAAGAGGCCCAAGGAGCCTGAAAGTAGGAGCCTGAAAGTAATCATTAGGTACTTACTTGTCTATAGGCATTCTTGTTAATTGAGACTGCGACATTGCCTAGATGGTAATAAACTGGTGCGAACACTCAATCACAGACAAGAGATTGCTGGTTCGCGTTGTTCGAGAAAAATAATGAAAACGTATAGGTTAGGAACGTTCACTAGAACGTGTAAAAGCACAGATGACAGCTGGATAGTGCGCATGCGCAAAATGTAACTTAAGCGGGCAATTTCAAATTTTGAAATAAAACCCAAAAAAAAACTATATTTGCTGTTTTGTAAACGATTTTTTTTATAAATATTAAATTAATTTTATATTGAACCTCAAATTTTAATGCTTTTATGTCAAAACTCAAATGGGCATTTCATTCCTAAATACATGGAAGCCTATTGCAGAAACATAGTATATGGGCCAATACAAAATTGGCAAATAAAAGCCCTTCAGAAGATTAAAATCTAATGGGCCTCTTATGTATTATCTATTGTGGCCTTATATGCATGAAAACCTAGTGGGCCAATGCGTTTTGTCCAACGCTCGCCCTATGTAAGAAAATTAATACTGGGCTAATGCGTTTCGTCCAACACTTGTCTTATAGTACTAAAAATAATAATGGGCCAATATGTTTTGACCAATAATTGCCGTACATTAGGGAAATGAATAAAAGGTCAGCGTATTTTGTCCATTACAGTCGCTTCCCCAACACTCACAGCATTGGCCCACCAATTTGCCGTACTTTCCTTGTTTGCTGGGTTAGTTCATGTTTATCTTTCGGTCGCGGCCATTTTTCAATTGTCTCTATCTTTTCTGGGTCTGTTTTAACTCCTTGCTCTGAAATTACATGCCCCAAATATCTAACTTCCTTCTTGAAGAAACAGCATTTCTTTGGGCTTAGTTTTAGGTTAGCTCCTCGTAACTTCTGGAATACCTCTCGGACATTCTTCAAGTGATCTTCAAATGTTCTACCCAAAATAATGGCTCTTCTGTCTTTGTCTTCAAAATCCTCTCGTGAACTTCTATCTTGAACCGCTGTTCACACATGACATTTAGTCCTAATATGACATCGTCGGTTATTTCGGCCACAAGGACTCTGTACTTGAACTTATTAGAGCCTATCGTTATAAAGGCGTTGTGCTCTCCTGTAACTGGAATTTCTTCACCATTTGCCAATTCGACGATGTAGTTTGGTGGTGGTTCAATCCTGCAGTGGGCTATGATGTTCGGCCTCACGATGATATGACTAGAACCAGTGTCCACCACAATGTCACATTCCAGGCCGCAGATCTTTCCTGGTACTACCAAGCTGTCTCCTGAATTCGGCAGCCAGTTAAGTTTTATCCTAGCACTCAGCCAGCTTTCGCCCCTCAAAGCTGGCTACTCGGAGTTTTTCCTGCTTCTCACCGTCAACAGGATTGGGGCACTGGCATTTCAAATGCCCCTCAACTCCGCAGTTCCAACAGCGCAGTGGTGTACTTCTTCGAACACCCATCCCATCCTTGGAGGTCATAGCACGTGAAAGGATGTTTTGGATATCCCGTACCATTTGTTCTATGTTGGCATTACTGGTACTGCTTCTGTTTTGCGGCGCACCTGTCTTAACCTCACTTGTCTACGTGCTGCCTGCATGGCGGCTTTGAATTCCAAAGCGTGTGCCAAGGCCTCTGAGATGTTTTTGTGGCGGGCTAGCCGAAGCGCTTGGCTAGTCTCGCTGTCACGCACGCCATCTATGAAGCCGCTTACCGAAATTTGTTCCCGAAATTCGACTGGAGCTGATGGATAGGCCAGATTTACCAGGCGAGCAATGTCGGCTTCAAATTGTTGCAGGGTCTCATCAGTGCGTTGTTGTCGACCTTTCAGTTGCGCCTGGTATACCTGTTGCAGATGTGCTTCCCCATATCGCATTTCAAGTGCTCTAACTAGGGAACTATAATCATGCTGAGCGTCGGCCGGTATCGTTCGAAACACTTCGGTGGCCTCACCTCATAGACATAACTTCAAATTCCGAGCTTTCTCTTCTCCTGTCCAGAAGTTTCCTTCTGCGGCAGCCTCAAACTGGTTAAGGTAAGTGCTCCATGTAACTTTTCCATCAAACTTGGGAGGCTTCATTTTCATAGAGGATGTGGTCATGCCTGCTTCTAATTTTGATACACCCTGTAGTGACAGCTGATTCATCCTCGCCTCCAGCTGTTCCATTCTTCCTTCACTGTTGTCAAATCTCGTTTTTATTTATTTCTGTCTTCATTTGGGTTATTTCTTCTTCAACAACCCCTTCGAAGTTGGTAATTTTCTTTTGTAATTCTACTTGAATCTCTTCTAATTTCTTATTGGTTTCGTCTCGTCCGGTTTTTATTTATTCTTTAAGATTACTCATCAGTTCTTCTTGCTTCAAATTTCTTTCTTCGTCATTCTTCTTTAATTCGTTCTTCATTTCTTGAAGATTCTTCTTTACTTCTTCTTGTTTCTTTTCTCTTTCTTCATGCTTCTTGTCCATTTCATCAAATTTCTTCATAATCATTTCCATCAACTTTTCCATTTCCATTGCGGTTTGTTTTCTCGTTGTGGGCATTCACCTCAGGGTCCTCTTAAAATCACGCTTCTGACACCAAATGTACCGTATCTCAACAATCACAGACCAAACTCTTTGCCTTGGTTACAAACTTTATTGTTTAGCCTTCCAAAATCACAAATAAACTTGTCAGCTTACTGTCACTGTCCAAGAATATTCTTTCTGCTCCAAAATTCGCATAAAATCGCTTTCTAACCTTTCACTTCACCAGGCCCAATTCCCAGGGCTTATATACTCAAAAGGAAGACTGGAGAATGTGATGACGGGTCCTCCCGCCATAATTTAAATGTTGATTGTCACACATGCGCGATCTCAAGCAGACGATAAAACCAAGTGGTTTCCGACAGTTTTCGATCGGGCTTGAGAGCCGTTAAGTTGTACCATGTAAAATGTCCTAAGTTACTAAGCATAGTATGTTAGTAGTGATATAAGTAAACCTGTGATATTAGTAGTGTGATGACAATAGATTCCCTTATCGAGAACTCAGTCTCAATAAGCTCCCCTTTGCACTCTTCAGTCGAAACAAGTAACGCGTGGTCTTATCCAAGGGCCACGACGTCACAATGGCGACGAGGATGGGATTCGAACCCACGCGGGCAAAGAGTTGATAAAAATGGAAGAACAAGGTGTAATAACGCGAATTGAGCACAGCGAATGGGCAACACCCATCGTAGTAGTTATTAAAGCGGACCAAAGCATAAGGATATGTGGAGACTATAAAATCACCGTAAATAGGTATTTAAAACCAGTTAACTACCCCTTGCCAAGAGTGGAGAAAGTTTTTGCTAAGCTAAACAAAGCAAAATATTTTTCAAAAATAGACTTAAAATCTGCATATAACCAAATAGAAGTGTCGGAAGAAACGTCAAAAATTCTAACAATAACAACACCGCGAGGTATATTTAAGGTAAATAGAATTCCCTTCGGTATAACTGTAGCTACTAGTGTTTTTCAAAGAATAATTGAACAGACGTTACAAGATTTAAAATGCACGGTATGTTTTCTAGACGATATAGTTGTAGGTGGCGAAACTGAAGAAGAACATAACCAAAATTTGTTGAATGTGTTTGAAAGATTACAGAGTGCAGGATTTACGTTACGTAGGGACAAATGTAAATTTTTTGAAAAAGAGATAACATATTTGGGATACAAAATAAACGCAGAAGGTCTCAGGAAGGTTGAAGATAAAGTTCGCGCAATAATAAATGCTGAAAGACCAATCGACGTGAGTGAAACAAGAAGTTTTGTAGGCTTAGTCAATTATTATTCTAAATTTATTCCTAGGTTATCAATTTTACTTGCACCAATTTATGAATTATTAAAGAAAAGCAATAAATTTCAGTGGAGTAAAGATTGCAAAGAAAGTTTCATAAAAATTAAAGAGATTATAGCCGCAGATATAACTCTAGTACATTTAAATCCGGACTATCCAATAGTAGTCACAACTGATGCCAGTAAAAAAGGTATTAGTGGAGTGCTAAGCCACATAATAAACGGCGAAGAGAAAACTATATCATGTGTTTCTAGAACTCTCTCACCAGCTGAAAGGAACTGTTCAACAGTGCAAATTGAAGCTTTAGCTATTTATTTCACGGTAAACAAATATTATGAATACTTATGTGGTAACAAATTCATTTTAAGAACTGATCATAAACCGTTAGTCACTATATTCGGAGAACATAAGGGTATTCCCCAGGTAGCAGCTAATAGACTCCAGAGGTGGGCAGTATTTTTGTCCATGTTTGACTACGAAATAAGCTATATAAAAGGTAAAAACAATCCAGTAGCTGATTTTCTGTCTCGTAAACCATTAAAAACAAATCATTCCACTATTGTAGATATCAATTACGTAAACTATACAGAAACGGCAGGAAGTTGGCCGATAAATAATGATTAAATCAGACAACAAACCAGATTAGACCAGGAGTTGCAGCAGATCATAAAGTTTATGAGAAGTGACAAATGGCCCAATGTTATTAGCGAAAATCTGAAGTCATTCTATAACCGACGTAACGAACTATCGGTGGAAAACGACATCATAGTTTGGGGACATCGAGTGGTCATACCAAGTTGCCTAAGGGAAAGGTTATTAAAAGAACTTCACTCAGCACATTTTGGAGTGGCACGAGCGAAGGCGTTAGCTCGTTCTTTATTTTATTGGCCCAAAATAGACAAAGAAATTGAAACTACGATCAAATCGTGTGCGCAGTGCGCAACAAACAGACAAGCACCACCCAAGACAAGGTTAACACCTTGGCCGTTAACGAACCAACCGTTCCAAAGAGTGCATATAGATTACTTTGGACCATTAAATGGACAAATGTACTTCATTTTGATAGATTCATTTTCAAAGTGGATAGAAGTCTATCCAATGGCAAGCAACACGAACGCATCGAGATTCTAAGAGGAATATTTTCCAGATTTGGTATACCAAAGACGGTAGTAAGTGATAATGGACCACAGCTAATTTCGAAATCATTGGAAACTTTTTTCAGACAGAACGGAGTTAAGCATATCACCATATCATGCTCAGAGTAACGGAGCAGCAGAAAATGCAGTAAAAACAAGGAAAAACAAATTAAAAACAGTTTTGAGCGAGGTAAGAAGCGGTAACGAATCTAGTTCAACCATCTTATCACGAATTTTGTTTTCATATAGAACGATGGAACACAGTGTAACAGGAAAAACACCATTTGAGATCATGTTCAACGGCAGATCAGCAAGAACGATCTTGACTCAGGTGACAGAGACATCGAAGGACGAGGAAGATAAACAGAATCAAGGGGAAAGTAAAGCAGCAAAAGAACAAGAGAGACAAGTGAAATATTACGCAGGAAGAAGTAGAACGTTTAGCGAGGGAGAGGAAGTATATGTTCGAGAGTACGGCAACAACAAGAGTAGTTGGGTCCGAGCGAAAGTAGAGAAGAGAATAGGCAGAAGCACATATATGTGTAAGTCTGCAAGCAGAACGGTAAAGAGGCATGCAAACCAAATGCAAAGGTATGTAGAACGGGAAAAAGACATCGCAGGAAAACCTTTGGTAAAAGAAAGAGTAAGCAGGACTTTGGAGGCACCAGAAGGAGACTATTTCATCAATATACCAGTCAGAAGAGCGCAGAGCAGTCCTCCGAATAACATGCAGGCTGAAGGTAGTGGTATCCACGTTTCAAACCGTGATTATGACGATCAAACTTATGTTTCAGAGAATAAAAGTAGGGACTCTCTCAGTGACGCAAACTTCTCAGTTGCAGATTTAGACGTAAGAGAGAATGACAAGACGGCAGTGCCGAATGTATGTAGTTCTGCGATAGTGTCAGCAGAGGTTGGTCAAGAACCAAATGTTAGTAGCAGACACGTAAATAGGGATCATAAGGTATCTCTAGGTGAAGCCAAGAAGGCACAAGCCAGCATAGTAGGGTTGAACAGGCGACCAACCAGATCTGTCAAAAAACCAGTACGGTTGTCAGCTTACAAAACGGAGTTTTCGGATAGCGAGTCCGAGTAGCTTAAGATTCTAAAAAAAAGACAGACCTTGTTGATCGCGCGTCAAATCACCACAGGGTGTAAATCAGTAGCCAAAGTGGATTTACCGAGCGGTGATGGAAATAATTAAAACCTTAAGTTAGAGTTAAGGATAATGTATACTTACCTGTGTGAGCCACAAGGGATTAGCTTAAAATTATAAACATCCTCAGTTTTAATTGTATACCGAGCAAGTAAAAGCTTAAGTGTGGGGGTGTGATGACGGGTCCTCCCGCCATAATTTAAATGTTGATTGTCGCACATGCGCGATCTCAAGCAGACGATAAAACCAAGTGGTTTCCGACAGTTTTCGATCGGGCTTGAGAGCCGTTAAGTTGTACCATGTAAAATGTCCTAAGTTACTAAGCATAGTATGTTAGTAGTGATATAAGTAAACCTGTGATATTAGTAGTGTGATGACAATAGATTCCCTTATCGAGAACCGCAGTCTCAATAAGCTCCCCTTTGCACCCTTCAGTCGAAACAAGTAACGCGTGGTCTTATCCACGGGCCACGACGTCACAGAGAATACTCTAGAATATTCCTGGCCAATGATAGTTCACAAATCATAAGGTTCTAGCAAACGTTCTAGAAAGTTATGGAAGCTTTACAGGGAAAACAATGAATCTAAAGGAAAATGGGGCCCTGGGGGCCTCAGGCCAACAAAGATATGACGGAAAATGCCTCTAAATTAATTACAAAAAAATATAAAACTGTAAGTAGAATACCCAAACTTAAAATTTATCTGCTAAATCTTTGAGTAGGTTAGAAAACTGTGCAGACATATTCATTGAAAGCTGATATAACAACTTTAGAGACATTTTTCGTTACAATATAATACTCGGCATAGTTATTTTAAAAATAAAAGAGCTATGGCTAATTTTCTGATTTTTTTAAAATTTTCACATAGTCAGCCATGGAATATTTTCATAATTACGTTCTATTTTATAATTAGACATACTTCAAACTTTCTAATATTTTGTTTTTAGCTGGTAACAAAATGTAACAAAATGAAACAAAGTTTATGTCACATCTCAAAAATCACAAACAACATAAAAAATTGGATCAGATTATCTTATTAAGCCCAAAATTATCTACAATGTTTGTCTCTACAGTTTTTCTGTATAATCAGAAATAATCGAGCTACAGAGATTTGATGAAATAGCAAAAAATCACTCTTTTCAAAATATCTAGTGAGCCATGAACTTTTTTGAAAATCCAAAAGGGGCATTAGATTGAGCATTCAAAACTGCAATTCTTTCCCCATTTAACCTTTGTTCTAGCTCTGCTGTTTCCGAGATCCCCATAGTGGGCATTGAAAAAAACTCACCCTGTATATAATATCTGGGAATCTGAAAATTGCCATACCAAAAAAGTTTTCCTGGATGTTTCTGTCACAGCTGTCCGAGGATACCAAGGCCAGTGATGTCGGGGAATACTTGAAAACAAATGAGGTTCGTGAATATGAATGTATTAAGATTACAACCAGAAAATCACTCAAATATAGTTGTTTCAAACTGGGAGTGCCTGCCGAAGTAGAGACCAAAGTTTTAAATGCCAATTTCTGGCCTGAGGGGGCTCTAATAAACAAATTTTTAAACTTAAGGAGTCTAGTGCCCCAACTGGGACAAAACAACCAGTGGAGGGCTACCGAGGATGTAAAAAAATAGATAATTCCCCGAACAAGCCAGTAAGTTTTACACTACTGCACCAAAACATCCAGTGTCTAAGAAATAATCTAAATAATAATCCTGGACATTGAATTGTTTTTAAATACACTTGACACATTACCTGACTTATTGTGTCTTACTGAACGCTGGCTACGTGAAGAGGAGGTTAAATCTGCGATATTGAACAATTACAAAATGAGTTCCTGCTACACACGGAGAAACATGATACATGGAGGATCGTGCATACTCGTAAGGGAAGAGATACAAGACTTCTGTGAAGTGGAGGAGATCAAGCTGTGCAGCATCGAGGGTCAATTAGAAGCATCATGTGTGGTGTCTAAAAAAATTAAACTATTGGTCCTATCGGTGTATAGAACTTGTTTAGGTAGTTTTGATGTCTTTGTTCAGCAACTTGAAGCTATCGTTGATATCATATGTGTAAAATACCTAGATTTTAAAACCATTCTTTGTGGTGATTTTAACGTTAATTTTATGCTGGAAAGCAATGAGAAAGTGCAACTCATGGATATTCTCCAAGGTTTTAACTTTAAACAGGGCATATTTCAACCTACACGAGTAACAAAAACAGCTGTCTCATTGATTGATAATATTTTTACCAACTTTGATCAGTGTGGGGATACTAAGGTCATCTTTTCAGGCCTTTCTGACCATAAGGCCCAATGGATTGATTGTAATATTGTGCTTGAGAAGAGAAAGCCAGCAGGGTTAAAGAAAAGAATATTTTCCAAAAAAAGTGCGAACAGTCTGCAGGAGTGTGCATGGCAGGGTGTGCTGTCGGAGGCTGACGTAAACAAATATCAGTGTTATATTTCCTCTGAAGAACTGCAAGACTGTCAACCAATCAAGATCGTGGATAACTAATGGCATAAATATATCAAGCAAAAATAAACGTAAGCTATATGAGGGTTACTTAATGAGGGTGATTCCTGCTCAAAAATACAAAAAATACTCAAAAATATTAAAGACAGTGATAAGAAAAGCCAAAATTATGCACAACCATTCCATAATAACGAATTCTGAAAATAAATCTAAAACAACATGGTCTCTTATTAGAAACTTAACAAATAAAAATACTCAGAATACCCCAATTTTTAACTCTTTCCCAGACAGAGATGAGTTTGATTTGCTGAATGAGTTTAATGACTACTTTATTGCTGCATGTCCGGTCATTAATAACAACAGAGCAATACAACTCTCCTCTATCAAAACATGTCAAAATAGTATCTTCCTAGAGCCTATACTAGAACAGGAAGTATTTAACTATATAAAAAAATTAAAAAATAAAAACTCAGTTGGGTATGATGAGATCCCTGTGAAACTGATTAAGAGTGTGGCTGCTTTAATAACAGCACCACTTACGCATATAGTAAACCTAGTTCTTTCAGAGGGTGTCTATCCTGAGCTATTGAAAGAGGCTTTGGTGAGGCCTGTACACAAGAAAAGCAGAAGAGATGATTTCAACAACTACAGGCCAGTGTCGCTGTTATCGAATATTAATAAAATATTTGAGAAAATACTATTTGATCGCCTAATCTGCTTCATTGAGGCAAACCACATTCTAGTAGAACAACAAAATGGTTTCCGTAAGGGTAAGTCCACATTGACTGCGGTCTTTGACACGTTAAAGTCGATAAGTCAATCACTAAATGAAAAGGAAGTAACTGCAACTTTGTGTTTAGATCTGTCTAAGGCCTTTGACAGTGTGGACCATGAGATATTGATGGAGAAGATGAATAGATATGGTGTCAGGGATGTCCCTCTGCGGCTATTTAGATCATATCTTTCAAACAGAACCCAAAGGGTAATTGACTTCAATGATAGGGGAGTAAAAGTGTTATCCAATAGCAGACTCCTTCAAAGGGGAGTGCCTCAAGGTTCAATCCTGGGCCCCCTACTTTACTTACTATACACAAATGATGTTATAAGTGTAACTAATAGTAAAATGGTACTATTTGCAGATGACACCTCGGTGCTGTATAGGGCAGATAGCCTGGACGAGTGTAAAAGGGACATTGAAGTAACATTACACAATCTGAGTGAATGGTTTTCCTCAAATAATTTGCTCCTAAATGTTGCAAAAACTAAGCTTTTGACTTTTGGTGCAAGAAAAGAGCAGGTGCTCAGTATTAATTTTGGTGATATTGAGATTGAATCAACTGAAAGTTTGTCGTTCTTGGGTGTAGTGCTTGATAAACGGCTAAATTGGAAGGAGCACGTGAACTCACTGGCTGGAGATGTTGCGGGATGTTGCTATGCGATCTCTGTGATAAGGAATAATATTGGTGTGTCAGCGGCTCTGACAGCATACCATGCTTTTGTTCAGTCCAGAATTAGATATGGAATAATGTTCTGGGGTAACTCTACCGATAGTGGAAGGATTTTCAAACTTCAAAAAAAGTGCGTAAGAACAATATTCAAAATAAAACGATTCGATTCTTGTAGAGGGGCATTTATTGATGGTGGTATTTTGACCTTATATAGTATCTATATCCATGAGTGCGTAATGTTTGCAATAAAGAATGGATTCATGTTGTCGGATCTACAGTATGATCATACATACAATACTAGAAATAAGGACCTATTATATCCTAATCGAGCTAATTTCTCCTATTTACAAAAAAAACATAGTTTACATGATAGCGAAGATCTGGAATCTCTTACCCATATCATTTAAATATTACCCTACAAAAAGCAAAACTAAAAAAGTTTCTCATTAAGAGATGCTACTATAGTATCAATGAATTTTTTGAAGAGAAAGGCTTCCATGATCTTTAAGTGATTGCTTTCCAGCATAGTTGTCCCAAAGTGTATTTTATTGTTACTTAAGTTTTGAGTTGTATTGTACTTTTAATATCTGACTTTGTTCTGTGATCCATGATCTTTTAGTGATTGCTTTCTAGCATAGTTGTCCCAATGTGTATCTTGTTACTTAATTAAGTTTTAAATTGTGTTGTACTTTTAATATCGAATTTTACTTCTATTGACAAGATCTACACCCGTGAAGGGTATGAACAATAGTTATAATTGTATGATTATTGTAAGGATCTAATAAAGAAATATACTATACTATACTATATCGAGGTTCGAACCTACGAAAATTGATTTATAATTTCGACGCTCTGACCAACTGAGCTATCGACGCACTTGGAAATATTACCTTAAAATGATGTAAGCTAAGTAGAGATACTAAGAGAGCACCAGACCAAACTTGTCGAAACCTGTCTGGTCTGGTACTCTCCTAGGTTTTGACCGTCTCCCCACTCTCTGCCCACTCCTATTAAAACAGCTAAATAGGAGAGGTTCAACTAAGATCTCATCAGACACGCAGATCATTTACAACATGTCCTTCTTAAATAGTTTAAACAATTTGCTGGTGAAAAATCTGGTGAATGTTCGAGATTTGGAAGTAAATAAAAAATTTGAGATCCAGTGTTTTAAGAGAATAAATACCAAGTTTGGGGAAAAGGTAGTGGCGGAATTTGCCGACTTCAAGACTATCCTGCCTCAGCGTTTTACGGAGCAATTAACTCGAGAGCGAATTGACGAATTGAATGGTGACGACAAAAGGTATTTTTTAACAAGCTTGGGGCCCGTCGGCAAGACTACAAATATTATATTTTCTGAAGCATGAGCGAAAGACTGCGGCGATATATGGAGGCACTCGAAGAGCTGAGACGCTTGATTATTATGTATGAACTAACTAAAAAGTTTAGAAATGTAAAATTGTAAAAATAAAAAATATTATTTGTTTGTGTGTTTTTTATTTCTCTAAGAGAAAAAATTGAATAAACTTGTGTCAATCCAATGCCGGTTGTTAGGCAATTTTGCTTCAATTATGTCCGGACACAAATATTCTGACAATTTAAACGGCAAAACATAAAAAATTGACTAGTGAATTATCCAGTGCGAAAATATTCTACATAATATCCAATTGGGCAATTGCTCAAGTCGGTCCTCCAAATTTCTCGAATATGCGTTTTTCCAAAATATTGTCTGTGTTTTTTACTTCGGATTTGAGGGGTATATCGATTGGTTTGATGCTGAGGGGTGAGAGGTTCGACCAACAGAGAAGTAAAAAATTCGAGAGTTTTAAGAGGATAAATATGAACACGTTGACTGCCATGTGTATATAATATTATGCATAGATTCGTCTGCTGCTGCGGTTCGATTAACAGAGAAGTAAAAAATTCGAGATTTTTAAGAGGATAAATATTAACACGCCTTGTGTATATATATTATGCACAGATTGGTCTGCTGCTGCGGTTCGATCAACAGAGGAGTAAAAAATTCGAGAGTTTTAAGAGGATAAATATTAACACGTTGACTGCTATGTGTATATATATTATGCACAGATTGGTCTGGTGCTGCGGGTCGATCAACAGCGAAGTAAAAAATTCGAGAGTTTTAAGAGGATAACTATTAACACGCCTTGTGTATATTATGCACGGGTCTGGTTCTGCGGTTCGATCAGGTAAAAAATTCGAGAGTCTTAAGAGGATAGTGGTTGTCGAATTTGCATGAATGGCTTTCAGGCTGCGGCCATGGAGGCAATGTCTGAGAAGCATGATTATGAGCGAAATAAAAAGTTTAAATTATGAAAATATTTGTTAATAATAGTTAAAATAGTCCTCAAGTTGTGTGAATTTCAGATGATAGAACTTGTCAGGAAAAAATCAATACTACGGCAGAGCGCCCATAATCGGCCGCCGTAGGGCTCCGCATCATAAACCCTCTAAAGGGGCCATTTACCGCAAAGGATTGCTTCAAGAATTTTGTCTGAAGTTTTAAACGTGGGAATATGTCGCGTATTTAGTTTTTCTACATAGATGATTTTAATTTGGTCTGTAGTACCATGATTGTTTAAATCTAAAAAATAACTTATTATTTGTTACATGAGTAGTACCATGATGATTTAAATCTAAAAAATAACTTGTTTATTATTTATGAGTAGCACTGTAATTAAATCTGAAAAATAACTTTATATAGCTAACGCCCTCTGGGTGCCAGCGTCTGCTTTACTGGTCGAGAAATTTTAACCGTTACTAATGGCTGGGTGAATTTCTATTGAAACAGCTTGGAGACTATTCGAGCGCCGGTATTTTGTATTCTTTTTCTTCCTCGGTCCGCCAGATGGGTCTATTGTGCAACTTCCCGACACGAGCTTGTTTTAAATAGATAAGTTCTTGTCCTGGACCTCTCAACGGTCGAGCTGGGGTTCAAAAGGTACAGCACTATTAGATATTAGTCAGTTATCAAGGAACCCCAATCAGCTTCCCGCCCCTTCTCCGACACAATTCCGTCCGATCTGTACAGTTCCGGAAGGAATGGTCTGTCGGTTGGGGAACCGCCACCCTTTTTTTGGATGGCGGGGGGGATTAATAAAACCTCGAACCCCCCGCGCGAGGCTCGGCAATAATGTATCCGCTAGATCCAGCTCTATGTTAAAAATGTTCGATCTAATGAAGTAAACATTTTTGCAGTCCTATTGGACTATAAGTATATCCTGACTCGAAATATAACAGTCACATTCAAACAGGATTATGCAATAACTTTTTTCAAGTATATCAGGTATATCATCCGGTATATTGTCCGGCTGCGGCACGTGCCAAGCAGAGGATATTACCTAGACCCATAGACCTTACTCTCCCTTCAAGATTTATGACTTGACAATTATAGCTTCTTCGGTACAATAAGGTACGTGATAAATATTCTTGGCGATAAAAACCTTAACACGTTGAGTGTCGAACTTGCCCAACGCGCCATGTGCATATTCAGGCAGCGCTTTATGTCAGGCTACGTAATGTGCATATGTACCGTGCAGGAATCTGTTGGTGCGGCATGGAATTAACACCATCTTAGTTGGTGATATCTTACTATTTTGATTTTTGTTAGATATTAGCTGTGGTAATATAAATAACTAAATACAGGGAAATAAATGAACTGCGGTGGTGGTTAAAAAAGCACGAACCCCCCGCGCGAGGCTCGGCAATAATGTATCTGCTAGATCCAGCTCTATGTTAAAAATGTTCGATCTTATTATTTTGTCAGTTTAGAAATCCTACTCTCCATTCAATATTAAAAACTTGATTTTCAAACAAATTATAAAAGGAGCGTGCACGCTTAGATTCCCTGACTTAGAATAAAATTTAAAAGATTTGTTATACAATTTCGAATCTGACGCTGAACTTAATCTACTTGAAGTATTTTTTCAAAATATGAAGATAGTCAAATTCTAAACACATTTGCAAGTGATCATCACATGTTTGAATACACAATGTATTATTTCAAATGTTGGATCTAATATAATAAAGTAAAAATTTTGACAGTTTACCTAATAGCACAGAATAAATAGCTTTGCAACAGAAGCCTCCTTACGGACATGTATCAAAAATAAGCGAGTCTCCATTTCAATTTACAGAAAGACAAACAGTATATTAATCATAAATTTGGTTTTAATACAATCTCTTTGCTATGTAGATTAACGTAAATTCGAATAAAATGCAAATTATTCATGACTTTAGAAGATATTTCGCTAAAAAGCGAGTCTCCTTTTGACACATGTCGCTAAGAAATTGTCTGTATTACTCGTTAGTCTGTGCTAATAAAACCTCCCAACTCGATAATCCAGCTATAAAAGTCGCATTCAGGATTATGCTTTTTCAATATCCAGGTATATCATCGCGGCACGTGCCGCAGAGGGTATTAGACCTATAGACCTGTAATTATTATTCTCACTTCAAGATTTATGACTTAGCAATTATAGCTTCTTCGGTACAATAAGGTATAATAACGTATTCGAAGTTCTCAGATTGTAGCACCGTGTATGTTTAACATTAATAGGAAACTTAGCATAATAAAATACAGTAAAATTTTTTAATTATTTATTAATGAAAAATATTCTTATTCTAATTTTGTCTCATATACAAGAGGATTGAAGCAAACTTTAATTTTAGAATCTATGCAATTTGAGTTCGATGTTGTCGATATTTATAATCGAATTTAAATAATTACAACCTATTAAGTCTCACACATCACAAGTTTTACACAATTTGTATGCAAAACCTTGTATGAATGTATGCAAAACCTTGAAAGTCGCAAAAATTGGACGCAACTCGCAAGCAACGCAAGATGTATGCAAATCCTTGAGAGACGCAAAAATTGGACTCGCAATCTGTATATATAGTACGCAATTAGAAGACATTTGACCTACCTTGAAAGCTAATGGACATTTTTTCGACTTTTAAGTGTTAACTACTATAGTTACTTTTCGAAAGAGAGAGTACCTACGAGCTGTTTCAACAAACTAAGCGGTATAATGCATGTAAAAAATTATAAGTTAAGTTTAAGCTTAGGAATCATTCATAATATAGCAATTTTCCGATTATGAATTCATACTTGCAAAAACATCTTAGTTTGAGGGAAGAGTCGCGTATAAACATAATAAGTACCACATACCCACCAAATATTTCACCAAAATTATCATATTTTCTCACCTGTTGTGTGGAGAAATAAACAAAACATCATAGCCTCAAGGGAGCCGAAGACCCTGTGTAATTTCTGAAACTAAGTATCCAGTTGTGCCATCAAAGTTTTCTTCTTCTTAAAATAAGCTACGTTTTTGCTAAATTTGTTTTTTATATTGTGCCGATTTGCAGCATCACTTAGCTGTCTACTGACACATCTTTACGTTTTAGGACGCAAAATCGAGGTACTAAAAAATCATCCTGTATAGAAAAGTTGATCGGTTAAAGTTACAAAAACAGATTCTAAAAACAATAATATGAATGTTACACATCCAGATCCTGACGTTTCAAAACTTAAACAGACGTTAAACAAAAATTGAAACGAGTTTCTATAGTCTACTTGTCTTGGAAATTTGTAAATAATAGTAAAATCTTTTTTCATCCTAGGCGTTTGTAAGGCAAAATACTAACCATACAGTATGCGCAGGGAAAATGTGAGACCTGTCATACCTAGAATATATGTTTTATGGTAGAATTATGGTGTATTGAACTTATTCGTTTCCCAAAGCACCACATGTTTCATACAAGCTGGCGGTACAACTTTTTGATGCAGGTGAAAGCGACGTTAATCTAGAACGATCCAATTGCTATTGTATTATTTTTTGGACAAAATTTATGACGGCTTTACACTATCAGGTGAAGGGTACCCCTTCAGACGTATTGCCCACCATAAAGCATGTCACAAAAGTATATTGT
The DNA here is from genome assembly GCA_963920635.1 of Pseudeuparius sepicola. Taxonomy (NCBI): domain Eukaryota; kingdom Metazoa; phylum Arthropoda; class Insecta; order Coleoptera; family Anthribidae; genus Pseudeuparius; species Pseudeuparius sepicola. Next base: position 31,638,429 of record OY987305.1, read on the forward strand.
CCGTTTTAGAAAGTCCAAACATCCCCAAAGCGAGCTGTTTAAATATTAAATCATTTAGAATATACAGGCAATTTGTAGATATACATGTATCCTTTTTCCCTTAACTCGAGGTGCTTAGGTATAAACCTCAATAACTCTATGCAAAAAACATGTATATTTGCTACATATGCAGCATTTCGTACTCTAACTCAAGGTAATTATAAGACATATTTTTATTAAGATAGAAATGAACCCTACAGAAAAATTTAGAACAAAATTCCTAAAATATAAACTAACCTCAGATGCTTTTAACTGAAAAAATCTTTGCTGTGTAGAAGAAGTTGTAACAAACAACATACTTATAAAATATACTCTCAATTCATACAAAACCATCTATTTTTTAACATGTTGACTGTCATGTGTATATATGCACAGACAACTTGCACGCCATTTGTATATTCACAGCGCTTTATGTCAGACCGCGTAATGTGCATACCGTGCATTTCTTATGGGAATCTGTTTCTACTTTGACATTAAACTGTAGCGCGTAGGAAAACAATATCAAGAGGACATTTTGCAATTAGAATATGCATAAAAAATCCATTTTGTTACTATTCAATATGTTTCATTTTATTGAACAATTGTACCGATTACTCACTTCACCAATTATTATTCAAGTTGTTTGATATAACAGTTTTATGCTGTTATAACTTGTACATGATTTAAATACCTTAATTAGTAACAATTTAAGTCCACATATTTCCTAAAATTTTAACACCCTGTAGCTTTAAAGACTTTAAAAAGATATAGAAAGAACGATTATTTGAAGATCTATTAAAACTGATTCACTGTATAAGTAGGAAAAAATCATCGCTAACGTTCAGGAAAAATCTACCAAACTGGCAACACTGTTCCGATATACACAAGATGCGTGGCGCGTTTCCTCTTCAGTTCATCCGTGCTACCCCATCGTGCTCCGAGCCGCCTTTACTCAGTTCACCCGTGTTTCGAGCCGCTTTTACTCAGTTCACCTGTGCTTCGTCGCTTTGAACAGTATGGAATCATCAAAAATTAACATCTTAAGTGATTACCGTTTGGTAGCTGTAAGTTTTTTTAGTTTAATTTCTCATTTGATTCTCATTGAACCCATTTACCTGTAGCCAACTCAGAGTGTCGACGAGACGGCCAACGCTGTGACGTCAATTTGTCTTGGACCTGTAAGTTTGCATTAATCAGTATTTTCACATATAATGTTTCCCTTTCATAGCTGTCCAACCTCAATACATACATATTAGAGATTGAGAACATTTCGGAGACCCGCCAACTTTCCGAAATTGAGGGTGATTATGTCACAGACTTCGACATTAACCGTCTTCCGGCTGATGCAATAACACGACCGATGTCACGCATCAGCAACGGATCTGTAAGTGAACATTATTTATATAAATCGCTATTCTTCACATAAGGTTTCTTTCCCACAGTTAGATAAACGGCGTCAGTCTGGGAACTCGAGGACGGCGGTGTCACGTCCATCATTGTCTTTAAAGAAACTTACCGACGCTGAATACACCGACGATGACTCTGTGACACCTCCACCAAAGAATCTTTCACGTAAGCCAGCATCACGACCGATGTCATGCACCAGCAACGGATCTGTAAGCGAACATTATTTATATAAACCGCTATTATTCACATAAGGTTTCTTTCCCATAGTTAGATAAACGGCGTCAGTCTGGGGCGGCGGTGTCGCGTCCATTGTCTTGGAAATTTATCGACGCTGAAGACAGCGAGGATGACTTTGTGACACCGCCGCCAAAGAGCCTCTCACGTAAGCCAGCATCACGAAAGTCAGCATCACGAAAGCCAGCATCACGCAAGCCAGCATCACGACCGCGGGTAGTGAATGAAAAGGGGGGATTTGGAGTGAGCGAGGAACCCCAAAGTGTGAGTGAAGTTTTTATCAACATGGGAGAGTTGGCAGATGGGGGCATTTCAAACGCAAACGAAAAAAAGAGAAGGTTTGAATGTGTCATGAACCGAATGCAAAGGGAGTGGGATGAATGTGAGAGTAGGATGTTGAAAATAAAAGCCATTTATAATCGTGCGAAAGAAGGGCGTGCCTCATGTATGAATGAAGTTGAAAAACTTGAACGCATGAAAAAAAATCTCCCCTAAATATATTTAGTTATACGTATATGTATAGATAAGTTTCATTATTTTATCCAATTAGATATAAGTGTGTATATATATATATATATATTTAGAAATTAATGTTTATTGTATATACCTATATATATATTTTTAATATAAAACATAAATATATTTCTCTTGTTTCAATTCCACACATTAAGTACCCAACAAAAACATTCTGAGCCTTTAATTTTCAAGTTTCTTAAGCAAAGAAACCAATATAATTAGTCTGGAATGAGAGCGCTGAGTTAAACATTCTGTATATCATAGAACTCTCTGAAAATATAAAGAAAAACTATTTTTATAATAAATAGCGAATAATTTGTATAACACAGTCATAAAGTGGCAAAAAAAGGGCTATAGTCAGCTCCAGTTAATTTTCAAGAATGTTTCTTAAACATAGAAACCAATATAATTAGTCTAGAATGAAAGCGCTGAGTTAAACACTCTGTATACCATAGAACTCTCTGAAAATACCATAAAGAAAAAAATATTTTTATAATAAATAGCGAATAATTTGTATAACACAGTCATAAAGTGGCCAAAATCAACCCAAGACCGCAGGCCGCTTTCAGTTCGTGGATACCTACGAATGCAGCTGAAATGAAAACGTTTCTGGGAATAATTATTTGGATGGGACTAGGCCGAAAACCTACTTTGAAAGATTACTGGAGTCGATCTGCTCTTTATGCAAATTAAATTTCGAAACTGATACCAAGAAATCGTTTTGAAATACTATTGCAAATGTGGCATTTTTCAAAAAATGAAAAATGTCCTCCTGCAGACAGACTTCATAAAATACAACCACTCATCGACGTTATAAATAAAAACATTAAAGTTTGTATGGTTCCTGCAGAAAATGTTTGTATTGATGAAAGCATGGTACCGTTCCGTGGTCGAATATCTTTCAAACAATATGTGAAAAAAAAGAGGCACAAGTTTAACTTTAAAGTTTTTAAATTGTGCATAAAAGGTGGTTACACATATCATCTAAAAGTTTATTGTGGATTTGAGAAAACAGATGGCATGTCAGTAGCTAATAATGGCGGTGAATTAACAGAAGTTCCTGCCAGAGAAGGTATCCCAATGAAGGCAACAGCTATTTGTGCCTATAATTCTGCAAAACCATACATAGATGTGGCTTCATATTCTACTTCATTGCATAGGTCGGTAAAATGGTTTCGTAAGATAGCCGTAGAGGTATTGACAGAAATATCGCTGGTAAATGCTTGGCATTTGTACAAAGTTGTTAATAATTCATCTATGCAGATTACAACTTTTAGAGAAATACTTTGCATGCTATTATTAGAGAGTAATAAACAACCGATCCCAGAAGAAAACAATACAGATCATAAAATGCAGACATCAGAAAATAGACACCGATGTAAGTTTTGTTATAAAAAGCATGCAAAAGACCATGACAGAAAATACGCTATAGCTCACAGTAAGCAAGTTCTCTCTACGTATGTCCAGCTTGTTCGGGAAGTCCAGCGATTTGTGTGGAAGGTGTTTTTACTGTTCACAATTCAAAATTAAAATAATCTTTTTGTTTGTATACAGTAGGTATATTTCTATGTCAATCTATGTAGAAAAACATTTTTTGTTACCAGAAAAGCCATTTTTTGTTGCCAACATTATTTACTTTTGCATAAAACTTGTCGACAGAAAATATAACTTGAAAGGGGAATATTGCAGTACATTTATTTTCCTGTATTTAGTTATTTACAAGAATAAATATCTTATAGACTGAAATTAAAAGTTGAAAATTTGTAACAAAAACGTAAATGGTAAGATATAACGAGACCAACTAAGATGGTGTTAATCACATGTCAACAGATTCCCCATAAGAAATGCACGGTATGCACATTACGCGGTCTGACATAAAGCGCTGTGAATATACAAATGGCGTGCAAGTTGTCTGTGCATATATGCACATGACAGTCAACATGTTAAAAAATAGATGGTTTTGTATGAATTGAGAGTATATTTTATAAGTATGTTGTTTGTTACAACTTCTTCTACACAGCAAAGATTTTTTCAGTTAAAAGCATCTGAGGTTAGTTTATATTTTAGGAATTTTGTTCTAAATTTTTCTGTAGGGTTCATTTCTATCTTAATAAAAATATGTCTTATAATTACCTTGAGTTAGAGTACGAAATGCTGCATATGTAGCAAATATACATGTTTTTTTGCATAGAGTTATTGAGGTTTATACCTAAGCACCTCGAGTTAAGGGAAAAAGGATACATGTATATCTACAAATTGCCTGTATATTCTAAATGATTTAATATTTAAACAGCTCGCTTTGGGGATGTTTGGACTTTCTAAAACGGACAATATACTTTTGTGACATGCTTTATGGTGGGCAATACGTCTGAAGGGGTACCCTTCACCTGATAGTGTAAAGCCGTCATAAATTTTGTCCAAAAAATAATACAATAGCAATTGGATCGTTCTAGATTAACGTCGCTTTCACCTGCATCAAAAAGTTGTACCGCCAGCTTGTATGAAACATGTGGTGCTTTGGGAAACGAATAAGTTCAATACACCATAATTCTACCATAAAACATATATTCTAGGTATGACAGGTCTCACATTTTCCCTGCGCATACTGTATGGTTAGTATTTTGCCTTACAAACGCCTAGGATGAAAAAAGATTTTACTATTATTTACAAATTGCCAAGACAAGTAGACTATAGAAACTCGTTTTAATTTTTGTTTAACGTCTGTTTAAGTTTTGAAACGTCAGGATCTGGATGTGTAACATTCATATTATTGTTTTTAGAATCTGTTTTTGTAACTTTAACCGATCAACTTTTCTATACAGGATGATTTTTTAGTACCTCGATTTTGCGTCCTAAAACGTAAAGATGTGTCAGTAGACAGCTAAGTGATGCTGCAAATCGGCACAATATAAAAAACAAATTTAGCAAAAACGTAGCTTATTTTAAGAAGAAGAAAACTTTGATGTCACAACTGGATACTTAGTTTCAGAAATTACACAGGGTCTTCGGCTCCCTTGAGGCTATGATGTTTTGTTTATTTCTCCACACAACAGGTGAGAAAATATGATAATTTTGGTGAAATATTTGGTGGGTATGTGGTACTTATTATGTTTATACGCGACTCTTCCCTCAAACTAAGATGTTTTTGCAAGTATGAATTCATAATCGGAAAATTGCTATATTATGAATGATTCCTAAGCTTAAACTTTAACTTATAATTTTTTACATGTATTATACCGCTCAGTTTGTTGAAACAGCTCGCAGGTACTCTCTCTTTCGAAAAGTAACTATAGTAGTTAACACTTAAAAGTCGAAAAAATGTCCATTAGCTTTCAAGGTAGGTCAAATGTCTTCTAATTGCGTACTATATATACAGATTGCGAGTCCAATTTTTGCGTCTCTCAAGGATTTGCATACATCTTGCGTTGCTTGCGAGTTGCGTCCAATTTTTGCGACTTTCAAGGTTTTGCATACATTCATACAAGGTTTTGCATACAAATTGTGTAAAACTTGTGATGTGTGAGACTTAATAGGTTGTAATTATTTAAATTCGATTATAAATATCGACAACATCGAACTCAAATTGCATAGATTCTAAAATTAAAGTTTGCTTCAATCCTCTTGTATATGAGACAAAATTAGAATAAGAATATTTTTCATTAATAAATAATTAAAAAATTTTACTGTATTTTATTATGCTAAGTTTCCTATTAATGTTAAACATACACGGTGCTACAATCTGAGAACTTCGAATACGTTATTATACCTTATTGTACCGAAGAAGCTATAATTGCTAAGTCATAAATCTTGAAGTGAGAATAATAATTACAGGTCTATAGGTCTAATACCCTCTGCGGCACGTGCCGCGATGATATACCTGGATATTGAAAAAGCATAATCCTGAATGCGACTTTTATAGCTGGATTATCGAGTTGGGAGGTCTATAATTGTCAAGTCATAAATCTTGAAGGGAGAGTAAGGTCTATGGGTCTAGGTAATATCCTCTGCTTGGCACGTGCCGCAGCCGGACAATATACCGGATGATATACCTGATATACTTGAAAAAAGTTATTGCATAATCCTGTTTGAATGTGACTGTTATATTTCGAGTCAGGATATACTTATAGTCCAATAGGACTGCAAAAATGTTTACTTCATTAGATCGAACATTTTTAACATAAAGCTGGATCTAGCGGATACATTATTGCCGAGCCTCGCGCGGGGGGTTCGAGGTTTTATTAATCCCCCCCGCCACCCAAAAAAAGGGTGGCGGTTCCCCAACCGACAGACCATTCCTTCCGGAACTGTACAGATCGGACGGAATTGTGTCGGAGAAGGGGCGGGAAGCTGATTGGGGTTCCTTGATAACTGACTAATATCTAATAGTGCTGTACCTTTTGAACCCCAGCTCGACCGTTGAGAGGTCCAGGACAAGAACTTATCTATTTCAAACAAGCTCGTGTCGGGAAGTTGCACAATAGACCCATCTGGCGGACCGAGGAAGAAAAAGAATACAAAATACCGGCGCTCGAATAGTCTCCAAGCTGTTTCAATAGAAATTCACCCAGCCATTAGTAACGGTTAAAATTTCTCGACCAGTAAAGCAGACGCTGGCACCCAGAGGGCGTTAGCTATATAAAGTTATTTTTCAGATTTAATTACAGTGCTACTCATAAATAATAAACAAGTTATTTTTTAGATTTAAATCATCATGGTACTACTCATGTAACAAATAATAAGTTATTTTTTAGATTTAAACAATCATGGTACTACAGACCAAATTAAAATCATCTATGTAGAAAAACTAAATACGCGACATATTCCCACGTTTAAAACTTCAGACAAAATTCTTGAAGCAATCCTTTGCGGTAAATGGCCCCTTTAGAGGGTTTATGATGCGGAGCCCTACGGCGGCCGATTATGGGCGCTCTGCCGTAGTATTGATTTTTTCCTGACAAGTTCTATCATCTGAAATTCACACAACTTGAGGACTATTTTAACTATTATTAACAAATATTTTCATAATTTAAACTTTTTATTTCGCTCATAATCATGCTTCTCAGACATTGCCTCCATGGCCGCAGCCTGAAAGCCATTCATGCAAATTAGACAACCACTATCCTTTTAAGACTCTCGAATTTTTTACCTGATCGAACCGCAGAACCAGACCCGTGCATAATATACACAAGGCGTGTTAATAGTTATCCTCTTAAAACTCTCGAATTTTTTACTTCGCTGTTGATCGACCCGCAGCACCAGACCAATCTGTGCATAATATATATACACATAGCAGTCAACGTGTTAATATTTATCCTCTTAAAACTCTCGAATTTTTTACTCCTCTGTTGATCGAACCGCAGCAGCAGACCAATCTGTGCATAATATATATACACAAGGCGTGTTAATATTTATCCTCTTAAAAATCTCGAATTTTTTACTTCTCTGTTAATCGAACCGCAGCAGCAGACGAATCTATGCATAATATTATATACACATGGCAGTCAACGTGTTCATATTTATCCTCTTAAAACTCTCGAATTTTTTACTTCTCTGTTGGTCGAACCTCTCACCCCTCAGCATCAAACCAATCGATATACCCCTCAAATCCGAAGTAAAAAACACAGACAATATTTTGGAAAAACGCATATTCGAGAAATTTGGAGGACCGACTTGAGCAATTGCCCAATTGGATATTATGTAGAATATTTTCGCACTGGATAATTCACTAGTCAATTTTTTATGTTTTGCCGTTTAAATTGTCAGAATATTTGTGTCCGGACATAATTGAAGCAAAATTGCCTAACAACCGGCATTGGATTGACACAAGTTTATTCAATTTTTTCTCTTAGAGAAATAAAAAACACACAAACAAATAATAGTTTTTATTTTCACAACTTTACATTTCTAAACTTTTTAGTTAGTTCATACATAATAATCAAGCGTCTCAGCTCTTCGAGTGCCTTCATATATCGCCGCAGTCTCTCGCTCATGCTTCAGAAAATATAATATTTGTAGTCTTGCCGACGGGCCCCAAGCTTGTTAAAAAATACCTTTTGTCGTCACCATTCAATTCGTCAATTCGCTATCGAGTTAATTGCTCCGTAAAACGCTGAGGCAGGATAGTCTTGAAGTCGGCAAATTCCGCCACTACCTTTTCCCCAAACTTGGTATTTATTCTCTTAAAACACTGAATCTCAAATTTTTTATTTACTTCCAAATCTCGAACATTCACCAGATTTTTCACCAGCAAATTGTTTAAACTATTTAAGAAGGACATGTTGTAAATGATCTGCGTGTCTGATGAGATCTTAGTTGAACCTCTCCTATTTAGCTGTTTTAATAGGAGTGGGCAGAGAGTGGGGAGACGGTCAAAACCTAGGAGAGTACCAGACCAGACAGGTTTCGACAAGTTTGGTCTGGTGCTCTCTTAGTATCTCTACTAAGCTAGAATCTCGGTGACGTCACAGAATTAGGAATAAGTAAAATACTGGGTGTCTCAAAACTAAGGTACATGGTGGCCCAAAAAGTAAGGAAAGTGACGTCACGCTGTAGGCTCCATGTCACGCGCATCTAGTGCAAAATTCGGGTTGCGCATCCTATATGTTTGGGTGCGTACCCTATAGGTTTCGGATGTGCATCTATCGTTAAAAAATCGGATGTGCATCTGTACCCATAGGTTAGATCTTTCGGTAAAACGATTGATACAGCGTGAGAGGAAAATACAGAGTGATCAAAAGTTAGGTTAGGTAATATGAGAGGGTACACAAATTTGAAATAAAAATGTTTAAATTCTTATCGCGGGAGATCGGCACTAGGTAGAACAAAAACTGCTGCCGCGCGTGCGCAGATCAGAATGACTTCACCATTTTCCCAAAAATCCTCGCAAATCCTCGCGTATATCCCCGTATATCCTTGCATATCCTCGTAAATCCTCGCGTATATCCCCGTATATCCTTGCATATCTCGCATATCCCCTGAAAATCCTCCCCTGTGTACACTAAAAATCCCCAGCGATTTCCCCCTCGATTCTTATAAAATAAATATTGGCTTATTTTGAGACATGAATTTTTACTAAGTCTTAAAGGGTGGGGTAATATATATATAAACTAATTCTAATCACTGAGATTTGTAAAATAATCAAACTGAACATTATTTAAGTCAATCACAATGCCTATAGCATAAAGCATAAGAAATTTGCATCAGTGGTGTACTAAATGTTTATTGTTAGATTTCCAAATTGTAAGGAACACTGTACTCTTTTGTTTCCAGTAAACATTACTATTATTATTATCATGGGGTGGAAAACATATACATACGAAACACCCTTGTAAAATTATGATGGGTAGCACAATTTTGTTAATTTTTTTGGGTGTAGAAATTGTCCTTATGCACTCGTGGGACATATCGTTTGACCACTCTATATAAGTAATTATTTTATATAGTTTTTCTTGAAATCGGCAGTGTAGGGTCCCAAAATTGTCATTAAAAGCTCAGAAATCGGAACTGAAGTAACCCATTATTGTACGATTTTTTCAATAAATAGGCCTTGGCGAGATGTAAACATCAAACGTCAGACCCGGAGCCATCGCCCGTCAAAAGTGACCAAATAGGTACTCAAAACCCGGCCAATAAAGGCCCATTTAACTATTCGTACACATTGCAAAATTGTTACCTACAGCAGCGCAATCTATCAGTATAAATATTTTAGTAGGTTTGAATACCAATAGATTTATTATGGAGGCTGCACAACAAGCAGCAGTTTGGTTTTTCTGTTTAAAGGCGCCGTGTGTCCTGTCATACTTGACCTAGGTGGAGCGATCGTCAAAGTCAAGCAACCCCTCGCGTAGTCGGTTCATGGACGGGTGATCCATTATTATTATTTTTCGCCTAATAAAACATTTTTTTTCCGATTTCAAAAAAATATAATATGTACCTCGGCACTGAATTTCTTTTTATGACTCATTTGGCTGGAACATGCTAAATAGTATATTCATACAGCAAATATCTTATGAATGTTCACAAACGGCACTTATTCCTAGTCTTGTGACGTCACAGAGATTCTAGCTTACACTATTTTTAGATAACATTTCCAAGTACCTCGATAGCTCAGTTGGTTAGAGCGTCAACTTGTAAATCGATGGTCGTAGGTTCGAACCCAGAAACTGGTGTTGGCGGATTTTTTTTATTTTATAATGTACACGTGAATATTAAATGGATATACATAGAACATACATTGAATATTTGTGGAACGTGCATTCAATATATTTGTGAATGTTTATAATACGTGAAATAGTACCTTCAAAAGGCGAACACCTGAATGTTGTCTGAATGTTCAGATAATGTTTCTACAGTTTTCATGAATATTCCTACAATATGCATGTTCTCTGAAAAAATATTATCAGAATATTCCGCCAATGTGATTTTGCTATATGGGTGGTAGGTACATCCTTTAAAATGAAACTTTATATTTTGGATTAAGTATTTCTTTTAGAATGAAATGCAATTATGTTTAGACAAAAAGTGCCTATAGACCTATAATCGTACAAATCTGACTTGTTTTATTTGGAATTGATTTTTTTTATTACTTAATTATCTTATTATTGGATTATAGGTTCAATCTATAAGTATTACTAAAAACAAAACATTGTATAAAGGTATACCCTGATCACAGTTGTTATTGGAAAGTACAGGACACCTACATCAAACAGTAACAGTTGATATAGGTAATGTTGTCGGAAGACACATGTATATATGTAAATAATATTAGTTAGTAAGCCATTATTTCTCAAAAACATTTACAAGTGCCGGCAACGTCGCATCGCGAGAGACGACAGCCGCAAAATCCGGAGCAGCGCGCGACCGCGCAGAATCGAGGTCGGCCATATTACCAAAAACACACGGGAGACGAAGAAGGGTACGCGGAACAAAAATTTCCAATTCCTCTCGGACGCAGGGCGAGTGAAATTTGTCTTTCCATCGGTGGACGCCGTGGAAAGCCGCGGAACCGTTTCGTGAGGGCGCTGCCGCGCCGCGGGAGATACTTTTCGAACCCGGGAACCGCAGGACGCGAGTGCCGGGCGAGATCGCTGAATCGCGCCGCTTTCGTTTCGTCAAAGCCGCCGCGATTCGTTCAAAAGACTTCAACAGTGGAATTCTTCTAAGCGGGATACCTACTCGTCATAGATGAATGGCGCATTTAACATTAGGGAACGGTATAGATTAGGATAGCTATTAGGATAGACAGGTTAGAAGTGGATAAGTTCCCGCCATTCACGGAATCCGCTGCGCCGTGTGATCACGTCGCGCCAGACGTTGCCATCATCCACTCCTGGGCCTGAAGCCTGGAACCAGATTTACTAAGGTAAAAAGAACCTCCGATAGTTAATACTTTTTTTTTTACTTCGACGCAAATAAACGCCCTGAGATCATTTCAAAATAAAAATCAAACACAGTCGAAGACAGTAACCTATCTATTACATTATTTTTTGTTACTTGGACAATTAAAATATCAAATAAAAAAATATAAAAAAATATCAAATTGCAAAAGATGATTTATAAGTGTACCTGAAATGAAGTTTTTCAGGACGAATCAATACTGTTTCCGGACTAGGCGTTAGCCGAGTCCGGAATAGCAGATGAAAAAAAAGTTCGGCGGCACGGCAGCGCCCGGACGATATGGTACTGTGGTTTTCCACGGCGTCCACCGACGGAATTTAGACTCGCCCTGCGTCCGAGGGGAATTGTAGTACCTTCTCCGCGTATCTTTTCGCGTTGTCGGTTTCTTGGTTTCTAATGGCCGACTGGCCAACTCTTCTGCGCGGTCGCGCTCTGCGCTCCCTCTCGATGTGGCGACTGTCGTTTTGCTCGCGGTGCGACGTTGCCGATACAGTTCGCGGAAGGGCCGACTCCACCGCCTGATTTCATTAGTCAGTTGCTGGACGGCTATAATGGAAGGAACATAATGGGTGGAGACAAAGCCAGTAGCCATGATTTTAAGACAATTCGAAAAGGGATCTACCTCGTCGCGGTCGCCAGGCCGAGTACCTCATCGCAAAAGTCACAACAATTGAGGGAAACTAAGCCAACGTGTTTGGATTTTTTCAAGGATTAACAAGAATAAGAACAGAAGTTAACATCATTGAAATAAACGCAAGTAAGGGTAAGTTCAATTGATACTTTAATTGAATTGGCCTTTCATAAATGCATAAATGGTAAAATTACTTAAAAGTATTTAAAATCGGGGAATACCAGCTAAAACCGGCAACATAGCACGTCGCCCAAGAATGTAGCTTCTGGCCGGCTCACTTCGCGGTCGTTACCTCGCCAGTGGCGTTGTTATTGTCTGTAAAAAATAGCTTCCTTAAAAAATGTTCTGGCTTTATTATTGACTTTTAATTTTTTTTAATTGCGGATTTGTATATTAAGCTCAATTTTCTTCATATGTGGTTAAAATTATTGTATTTAGGTCTGAAACACCCTGTATTGCTAATAAGGCCTCACTTATCTGGCCTTAAACGGCGCACTTAAAAATAAATCTTGTTCGGGTGGTCGTATACAGGGTGGTCATCTTTGGCCCTGATCTAACATTATTAATTATTCAATTATTTATTTAGGCCAATTTTTTTTAAAAACCCGTAACAATGGCGCCCAACGTTTAATTTGTTTATTCGTATTGTGATGGTGGTTGCTCAATTTGTTGTTATTAGCCGGTTTGATTTTTTATTGGTACGTCTTGGTGCTTTAAAAATAATAGACAGTAGGTGCTACTATTGTTTGGACTAATTTTGCGATTATTTGCCAGTTTTATTTTATTGTTTAAAAGAAGTAAATAGGCGACATTTTTTTATGGAGACACAAAAAGTTGTTTTAAACATCTAGGTAAAGCTAAGCGGTTGCGACAATTTTTTCCCGTGCCATTGATTACCTGTACGGATTAGTAGGTCCAGGTACCAATTTTTTTTGCGAGAGAGGAAGGTACAGAATAATTTGTTTTGTCATAGTTAATGTAGTAAGATAGTTTTGATGTTTATTTGTTTCCATTTGTTTGTTTGAAACTGTGATTTCAATGTTAGATCTTTATTAGTTTTGCGGGCACACTTGGTGTTTTTGCTCTGCGCTTTTTTTGTAGGTGTAGGCAAGATTGGGTACCTGCTTAGTTTGTGCAGGGATTATTTTTTTTAACTTTACTTAAGACTCATTACTAAATATCGCCGGAAAAAAAATGGCACATTTTTAACATATATATATTTAATTCATTATAGTGTTCGATTTTAATATGTAGATATAATTGAGATTTGGTCATAGAATGTAACGACAAATTTCCACGGTTTTCGTTACTTCGGTTTTTTTTTAATAAATAAAATCAATATTTCTTTCAAATGACACAAATTTATTTCTTACTTATTTAACTACCCTAGTAATAAAATTGGGAGTTTATTATTTCTTAAAAATAATTCCTCTATAAGTATGCAACCCACTATACCTTGATGTTTGCTTCGAAATATTCAGACAAAGGTACGTAAAAACACTATTTAGATTGCATTTAAAATACTTATGTTGCTTTTTATTACTGTTTCATTGACTTTTACGTAATATTTCATTAATATCATTTATTTTTATTCAAAATTATAGCCGAAATGTCAAAATTCAAATCACCCGCCTAACCTTGTGTCAGACGTTGACATTTTCATTTCCGTTTGTCGTTTTTTTAGAGACTTCCTCCGTATAAATACGGCGACATGCCGATTTTTCGTAGCTTCTCTCTTAAATCCTTTAGTTCTCCGCTTCTCGGAGGCTTTTCGATTGTTTTCGCGTACTTGATGAGTGCTTAGTGCGTTTTTCAAGTTTTCTTGGGCTCAGGTGAGATCTTTCTGTGTTACACTATTTTTAGTGCTTTAGCTTTCCTTTTCCATGAAGGATTTTTAAGTTCTGTTTGAATTTGCGAGTTGAAGACTCGGTACCGGTTTTTCTTTCCGAAGGACAGGTAGCCATTTTTCAATTTTTTTGTGGACGAACGTGTTGAGTCCGTGGCGAACCAAATATTCCTTCCTGCGACTTTGGACCGAGCAATACCACGATTCTCCCTTAATCCTCCCGGTCTTATTGAGCTTGACTCATTTGTAATTTTGCAAAATTTTGATTGGGGAATTTCCTGGGAGAACCTCAGGGTAAGTTGCGAAGGGGTTCAGAGCATAGGAAGGCGTTATCTACGAGAAAAGGCACTAAGAATAGGGGTGTATTTTTGATCTCGCCTGAGGCAAGGAATAATTGCACTTTTGCACGTCAAGTTTTGTTCATTTCAAATAACGTTTTTTTATTATCTTTCAAATTTTTCTTGTACCAACTTGTCAAAGTCTTTTCTTACAAGCGAGAGAAGTCCATCAAATAATCTTTGTTTTATCCCAATTTATTTCTATTTTCTCAGCATTTAATTAAGATCTTTTATATCATTTCGAAACTTTAAAATTTTCTCTTATATTATCTACGTTTAAAAATATTTTCATCATTTCGAAACTTAAAAATTTTCTCTTATATTATCCACGTTTAAAAATATTTTTGGTGACTAATTAGTTTTGTATTTCCTTTACACGAACCTCGAGCAAGAAGCAAGAACAGCAGACGGCAGCTAGCCAGAACAGTAGACGACGACCAGAACGACCACAGTTAACAGGTGGTCTAGCAAAGGAGCTCCTGCGCTACGTTAAGGTTAACCACTGGAACCTAACGAGATCAGAACGACCAGTCGCTGGAGGTCGGTAGCTGCTGCCGTCAACATCCGCTGCGTCTCGACGACCAAGGGAGGTATCGTAGACATATTGTGAGGTCACCAAAAATAGTTTTTTTTATAAATTTTTCTAAGCAAATTTCAATCATTTAATTCTCATAAATTTAAATTTCTAATAGTTTTTTTTAATTAAAATATTGTAAGATTTAAAATTCATAATTTCATTAATATTTTCTACTTTATATAATTCACCCACACTGGGAATTCACTCATTGCTCTGTAACTTACATCAGTTTTCATATTTGTTTCTTTTTTAATAAACTTGTTCACATTTTAAAGAAAAAGGTTTGTTTTTATTTCCAACACAACCAACTAAAAGTAAAGAAACCTAGCCGGAGCTACATTTTTATGTGTTTGATGTTGCACATATAAATTAATTGGCGCCTGACAACGTGGGGCCCGATTTTATTTTTTTTTAATTTGCTCGAGTGCATAAATAATTAATTGACGAAAATGAACTTTTTCTTTTTTTTTTTCGATCGTCTAGTTTGGTTGTTTTGGAAATAATTCAAAACAGTATTTTGAGGGTTTTTTTTTGGTGGCTTCTCTAACTTGTTTATTTTTTTTGCTTGCATTTTGAAATCGATACTTGAAATAAAATGACTTTCCAACCCAATTATCTAAAGTCTTACGAGGTCGATTATGAAATTAAGATTCGTAATGTAAAACCAACTGGTGGTGCCGATGAGAAAAGAAAGATTTTGAGGGGACTACTTTCTCAAGAATTAGCCAATCGTAGCTTTTCGGGAACAATTCAGAACCCTTATGCGTTTGCGGATGACTGCAAAGAGGTACGAGAAACTTTAACTGAGTTAGCTGCAAAGGTGGAGAGTTTTTCTGGAGTCGCAACAGATTTAGAGTACAAAAGGTTAACTTCGCGTTTGTGTCATGTTGCTGGAAGGATATCGAGGATCCTTGCCGAATCCGACGAGGAGGAGGCGACTAAAGAAAAGTTAAAGCATGAAGTTCTTTTGTTGGAAGGCGACTTAGCTGAGAAAGTGGCACCCCCTCTAGATTCTGTAACTGTTCAAAATCCTCCAGTTCCCCTAAATCCCATACTTCCTGCATTTTCGACTCCTGCGGATATTAATCCGGCCAATTTTTCGTTCCAAAGGTCAACACCGATATATAAGTGGGGAATCAAAAAGTTCACTGGTGATGGCTCTTTAATGTCTTTCTTGGAAAGGGTAGAATCCCTTCGTATATCAAGAAATTGCTCCAAGCCAACGCTTGGACATGGTGGTATAACAATCATACGAAAGGTCGATTTTCAAATTGGGATGATTTAGTAAAAAAACTTAAGGGCACTTTTCTTAAGGATCATTACGATCGTAATTTAATGGATGAGATTAGGTCTCGAAAACAGCTAATAAAAGAAAGGGTTCCTATCTTTATTTGTGTTATGGAGAGTTTATTTAGTAGGTTGACTGTTTCTCCTTCCGAGGAAACCATGGTTGACCAAATACGTGAAAATCTTCTACCTGATTATGTGAAAGCCTTAGCTTTACACGAAATAAAAACCATCGATGAATTAAATACCTTGTGTAAAAAATTAGAAGATACTCCTGGCTTTTTATCTCCAAGTTCTCTTTCAAAGCCAAAACAACAGAGTTCAAACATCTGTTCACTTTCTGGAGTTAAGTGTTGGAATTGTTCAGGTACTGGTCACGCTTTTATGAATTGTAAAAAATCTCGTTCTGTCTTTTGCTACGGCTGTGGTTTGAAAGGGGTCACAAAACCAAAATGTGAAAATTGTTCAAAAAACTTGGAAACGACTGGCAGTCGGAGTCCGGACCTGGTTGCCAGTACGAGCAAAAGTCCAAACCCCAAACAGCCCAACCAAAACAAAAACAAATCGGGAAACAAGAATCAGAACCAACACTGACTTCCGAGGAGTGGAACGGGTGGTTGTCGTTTGTAAAAGAATTTTTATCTCCTGGTAATGAGTCAATCATGCGTTTCCCGGAAAAGTCTCTCTTAACTCCTGCTTCTGTCTGTCCTTTGTTTATAAGAAAAGAAAATGATAATCGCCCTTATCTTGAAGTTTTTGTTATGGGTAAGAAAGTCACTGCTTTGGTTGATACCGGTAGTACAGCATCAGTTTTTGGTTTTGGTTTAAATTTACCGTTGCAAAATAGTTTGTCTTTAAATGTTACGACTGCCGACGGGCAATCTCAACATGTTGCTGGTTACGTATGGGTTCATTTGACGCTTAATGATGTCTCTAAATACCTTAGAATTTTAGTCATTCCTTCAGTCACACATTCGTTTATTTTGGGTATTGACTTTTTAAAAAAATTTTCAATGGAAATAAACTTTTCAAATTTATCTTATAAAATTTCACCAGATTCTATTTTTGCTGTAAATGTAATTCATAGTTTAGACAAATTATCTGACAAACAAAAATTTGAATTAACAAAAATGGAAGTTATTTAAAGAAATTGGACCGGATGATCGTATCGGAAGGACACACCTTTTAACTCATAATATCGATACAGGAGACGCAAAACCAATCAAAACCCGTCAATATCCTCTCTCTCCTGTTATGCAAAAGTGTTTAAACGCACAAATTGATGAAATGTTAAAATTGGATGTTATAGAACCGTCAAATTCTCCATGGAGTTCGCCATTGTGGCTAGTAAAAAATCAGATGACAGTTTTAGAGTGTGTTTTGATGGCAGAAAGCTAAATTCAGTAACGATGCCTGACAGTTATCCTATGCTGCCAATTGATTCCATCATTTCAAAAATAAGGGATGCAAAGTTTCTATCTTCTATCGATTTAAAATCCGCTTTTTTCCAAATTCCCTTAGACAGCGCATCAAAACCAAAAACAGCTTTTGCAGTACATGGGAGAGGTTCCTATCAATTTCGTGTCTTACCATTTGGTTTAAATAATAGCGCCCAATCAATGTGTAGACTGATGGATCGAGTTATTGGTCCAGCGTTAGAACCATATGTTTTTTATTATATTGACGACATTGTTGTGTGTACCCCGGATTTCGAAACCCACCTTAAAGTTTTACGAGAACTTTACTTACGCCTCAAGGGAGCAAATTTAACTGTAAATTTTAAGAAATGTAATTTTTGTCGCCCTTCACTCAAGTTTCTCGGTTTTTTAGTTGATGAATTTGGCCTTAGAACGGATCCTGATAAAGTATCTGCCATTCTCGATTTTCCTGTCCCTAAAAATACTACACAAATTAGACGTTTGGTTGGTTTAGTTGGATATTATCGTAGATTTTTGAAAGATTTTTCTTCTTTGTGTAGTCCAATTACTGACTTACTAAAGGGCAGAAAAAAAGGTCAACCAATATCTTGGACTCCTGAGGCGGGAAAAGCTTTCGAAAACATTAAAGAGACGCTAACAACAGCTCCAGTTTTAAGTAGCCCGGATTTTTCAAAAGAATTTTTCATTATGTGCGATGCGTCTGATACAGGCGTAGGTGCAATTTTATTTCAAGAAGATGAGGGTTTAGAACATCCGATTGCTTATGCAAGCCGTACCTTAAACAAGTGTGAAAGAAAATACACCACAACAGAAAAGGAACTTTTAGCAGTGTTATTTGGCACTGAAAAATTTAGGTGTTACATTGAAGGTACTCCTTTTAAAATAATCACTGATCATTCATCACTTGTTTGGCTAAATAACATGAAAAATCCTTCACCCCGTATCGTAAGGTGGATCCTGAAATTGAATCAACATAAATTTCAAATCATACACAGAAAGGGTATACACAATACTGTCGCCGATGCTTTGTCCCGCAGCATGGAGAACGTAGCAGTCTTGGATTTGTCTCTCTTAAAACCGGATAAATGGTATAACAATATGATCAAAAGAGTACAGGGTGAGCCAGAGAAATATCCGTCTTTTAAAGTTGAAAATAATATCTTATATAAACATGTCTTTTATCGTTGCAATTTTTCTTCTGCTGATTGGAAAATTGTTGTTCCTACCAAAAACCGAAAAGATATTTTGAAGATGTTTCACGATGATGCTACGGCAGGACATTTTGGCTTTTCGAAAACTTTTTCGCGCGTATCTGATTTATACTACTGGCCAAACATGCGTCAGTCAGTTTATCGCTATGTGAAAAGGTGTTCAGTCTGTGCCGCTAGCAAATCAACAAACTTACCACAAGCTGGTTTGATGGGAAATTATAGGAACATCAATTTCCCCTTTCAAGCTATCTCTGCTGATCTCCTGGGACATTACCCGCGTTCGAAAAACGGTAATCAATATGTGCTAGTAGTTGTAGACTGGTTTACAAAATTTTTAGTCCATCCTATGCCAAAGGCCACTTCACGCTCTATCAAGAAATTCCTCGAAAACAATGTCTTTCTTATTTTTGGGGTTCCTCAAGTGATTTCAGTGGATAATGGTCCACAATTTATTAGTAAGGAATTCAAAGAATTTGTTTATTCTTATAAAGTCCAAAAGATTTGGTATAATGCTCGATATCACCCACAGGTTAATCACACGGAGCGTGTAAATAAGGTAATCGTAACAGCAATAAGATCGTATATTCATGAAAACCACAAAATTTGGGACCAATCTATTTTTAAAGTCGCGCAAGCGATTCGCTTGGCCAAACATGATGTTACCGATTTTTCTCCATCTTTCCTAGTATTTCTCAGAAATGTCCCTACCGATGGTTCTTTTTACGGTTTAATTTCAAATAACGCCAACAATAAAATCGAAGTTTCGGATAAATTGTTGGATCCAGAAATCCAAACCGAGATACCATCTATTTTTGAAAAAGTCCGTAAAAGATTACATAATGCTTACATCCAAAGTGCAAACCGCTATAATCTTAGGAAAAGATATGTCCTGTACCACGTAGGTGACTTAGTATGGAAAAAGAATTATGTTTTGTCTAAAGCCTCTAATAATTTTTCAGCAAAATTGGCTCCCAAGTTTATACCGTGTGTGATTAATAAAGTGATATCGAAGCTTGTCTATAATTTAAAGGATAGAGACGGAAATGACCTCGGAAATTGGCATGTAAAGGATATTAAACCAGACACTACTCAAGACCTAGATTCCGACGATCTAACCGAGCCAGAATCTGATTCTGATACTCCAGATTAGGCTCCATATATTTTTTTTGGTGGTAATATATTTCTATATTCTATATTTCTTAGATTATATTACTATGGGTGAGTGGTGGGAACTTTTATTCAAACTCTAGATTCTTAGCAAAAGAACTTCGATCTAAGTTTCTATTGAGTTAGCTGGCATAACATCAAGCCAACTAAAATTATCATAGGTGGTAAACTCTATTTTTTTTGAAACATTGAAAAATATCTATCTGAAAAATATCTGAATATCCAATTTATTTTATAGGTTATTTATCTTTATCATTGCTTTTTGCATTTTATTGTCCGACCTTGAATTTACCTTCATCGTATCTTTATCTTTGTCTCATCAAGATTAAAAGTAAAATTATTGTTTGCTTGATAACTGCAAAATTCTATCGTGTCAAAAATAAAGTAGAGTGCCTTGCCAACTAGATAATTGAGCCTATCTGTTTCGTTTTTTTGTGTATTGTTGGATTAAAGTTTTGAAGCTGTTGAACACTTATTATCTTCTCGTTTATCTTAATTTTTCTAGATACATATATATATTTTTTAGTGTGCGAGGCTCCTTCCCTGGTGTGGACCTTGGAGTGCACATCATCGGCTGATATGATCTACAGAACCGTGTAGACCTCGGAGTGCATGCCAGTCGATGTTGTGATCCACGGAGGATGAGCGGCCTCTCATTCTGAATAGAAAAGTGAACTGTGTTCACTGGCGCCCGTTCTATTTTTTTTTTCTCGCGTTATTTTCAGCAACTTCAAAATTTTCCTCTCTCGCTTAACGTTTAAATTTTCCCTTATAAAAATTGCAAGTATCTATTTCAAAATATCGTCTAACTTAAATTTCGTTTTTGTTAACGTCTCAACACAATGTGCGAGACTTAACGAAAAAAAAATTAAAATGTGATTTTAATTTTTTTTTCTTTACTGGCAAAGGGGGTAACGACAAATTTCCACGGTTTTCGTTACTTCGTTTTTTTTTAAATAAATAAAATCAATATTTCTTTCAAATGACACAAATTTATTTCTTACTTATTTACCTACCCTCGTAATAAAATTGGGAGTTTATTATTTCTTAAAAAGAATTCCTCTATAAGTATGCAACCCACTATACCTTGATGTTTGCTTCGAAATATTCAGACAAAGGTACGTAAAAACACTATTTAGATTGCATTTAAAATACTTATGTTGCTTTTTATTACTGTTTCATTGACTTTTACGTAATATTTCATTAATATCATTTATTTTTATTCAAAATTATAGCCGAAATGTCAAAATTCAAATCACCCGCCTAACCTTGTGTCAGACGTTGACATTTTCATTTCCGTTTGTCGTTTTTTTAGAGACTTCCTCCGTATAAATACGGCGACATGCCGATTTTTCGTAGCTTCTCTCTTAAATCCTCTAGTTCTCCGCTTCTCGGAAGCTTTTCCATTGTTTTCGCGTACTTGATGAGTGCTTAGTGCGTTTTTCAAGTTTTCTTGGGCTCAGGTGAGATCTTTCTGTGTTACACTATTTTTAGTGCTTTAGCTTTTCTTTTCCATGAAGGATTTTTAAGTTCTGTTTGAATTTGCGAGTTGAAGACTCGGTATCGGTTTTTCTTTCCGAAGGACAGGTAGCCATTTTTCATTTTTTTGTGGACGAACGTGTTGAGTCCGTGACGAACCAAATATTCCTTCCTGCGACTTTGGACCGAGCAATACCAAGATTCTCCCTTAATCCTCCCGGTCTTATTGAGCTTGACTCATTTGTAATTTTGCAAAATTTTGATTGGGGCATTTCCTGGGAGAACCTCAGGGTAAGTTGCGAAGGGGTTCAGAGCATAGGAAGGCGTTATCTACGAGAAAAGGCATTAAGAATAGGGGTGTATTTTTTATCTCGCCTGAGGCAAGGAATAATTGCACTTTTGCACGTCAAGTTTTGTTCATTTCAAATATAAGTAACGTTTTTTTTATTATCTTTCAAATTTTTCTTGTACCAACTTGTCAAAGTCTTTTCTTACAAGCGAGAGAAGTCCATCAAATAATCTTTGTTTTATCCCAATTTATTTCTATTTTCTCAGCATTTAATTAAGATCTTTTATATCATTTCGAAACTTTAAAATTTTCTCTTATTATCTACGTTTAAAAATATTTTCATCATTTCGAAACTTTAAAATTTTCTCTTATATTATCCACGTTTAAAAATATTTTTGGTGACTAATTAGTTTTGTATTTCCTTTACACGAACCTGGAGCAAGAAGCAAGAACAGCAGACGGCAGCTAGCCAGAACAGTAGACGACGACCAGAACGACCACAGTTAACAGGTGGTCTAGCAAAGGAGCTCCTATGATGAGTTCAAGTCTAAATTACGCTTCACTTTCTTACCTTATAACTGTAAGGCTGTATTATGGGACGAGTTGCGTAGCCGTACTCAGGGAGCGGATGAGAAAATAGTTTTATACATCGCGCTTATGGAAAATCTTTTTAATAAATTGTCAGAGAGGCCCTCGCAGGAAAAGCGCGTTCAGTTTATACGGCGTAATCTACTTCCTTCCCTGCAGAAGCAGCTGGCGCTACATGAGATCAAAACTTTGGATGCGCTTATTTATTTGGGTCGCGCGGTTGAGGAAACGAGTTCGAGAGCTAAGCAGTTCTGTCCACCACCTATGAATCCTCGGAATGTATTGGAGCCCGAATTGGTGTATCGGCGTCAGGGTGGGGTGCGTATTGCTGCTGTGTCGGGGGGTCCGTCCGTTTCTGTCGCACCACCGCAGGCTGCAGGTGACTTGGCTGTCGCGACGATGAGTGACAATATTAGGAAATGTTGGAATTGTGGTTTGTCCGGGCACATGCGGCGTGAC
Source organism: Pseudeuparius sepicola (assembly GCA_963920635.1). NCBI lineage: Eukaryota > Metazoa > Arthropoda > Insecta > Coleoptera > Anthribidae > Pseudeuparius > Pseudeuparius sepicola. Next base: position 31,661,311 of record OY987305.1, read on the forward strand.
TGTCTTCGTCCTGCCAAGATGTTGTGTTTTCGCTGTGGGACCCCAGATGTGACTGTTCGAACATGCCCCAAGTGTTCGGGAAACGGAAGGTCGAGTCACTAGATTGTCGTGGGAGTGGCTCGCCGACCGAGGCCACGGCTAAGTTACGTTACAATCAGGAAATCCGCCCCGTGTTGGAATATCTTTTCGCGAATTGTCCTAATGACATTCGTCCTTATCTCGAAGTTGACATTTTGGTCATTAAAATTAAGGGTTTACTGGATTCTGGGTCTACTTGTACGGTCTTCGGGAGTAAGGGTTGGGAGTTGCTCCGTGATATGGGCGTAGTTATGGGACCGGCACCTGTAGCTTTTTGTAAGGTCGCCAATGACAGCTCTTGTCAGTGGTGGGTCTGTTAGAGTTCCATTTTATTTAGAAAATCAAGTTATGGTGTTGGAAGCACTTATTGCGCCAGAGGTGCCTCACTGTCTCATTTTGGGCATGGACTTTTGGTTGGCTATGGGTATAGTGCCCGCCTTTCGTAGTAAGTGTTGGTTCTTTCAACATTCCGTAGCTATGCCCAAATAAATTGCGTAGTGGCTAAAGACAACCTTCTTCCAGAACAGTCTCAAAGATTAGCTACTGTAAGAGACAAATATTTCGAACTTATGGGCGAAAAACTTGGGAAAACTTCAAAAGTTGAACATAAGATCATTGTCACTAATTCTGAACCGATCAAGCAGGGGTTCTCCAGCCATTTAGGCGATGATAGATGAGGAGGTGAAGCATATGCTAGAGGAGAAAATAATAGAACCATCAAAGTCAGCGTGGAGTTCTCCTGTTGTAATGGTACCCAAGAAGGATGGAAAATATAGGTTCTGCGTCGACTATCGTAAATTAAATCAAGTAACCAAGAAGGATGCTTACCCAATTCCCTTTATATCATCTATTTTGGACAAATTACGAAATGCGAAGTATCTGAGCTCATTAGATATTAAATCAGCGTATTGGCAGGTCTCACTTTCCGAGGAGTCAAGAGAGTACACAGCATTTACTAGCCCCGGACGAGGTTTGTACCAGTTTAGGAGAATGCCCTTTGGTCTCACAAATAGCCCTGCAACGTGGCAACGAGTTATAGATAGTATACTAGGCCCTGAGTTAGAACCACACGTTTTTGTGTACCTGGACGACATAGTGGTAGTTACCGACGATTTTGACCAACATCTGAAGATACTAGAAGATATTTTCTGCCGCCTTATTGATGCTGGGTTGACCCTGTCAAAACAGAAGTGTTATTTGTGTCGGCCACTAAAATATTTAGGATATGTCGTGGATAGAAGAGGACTGCACGTTGACCCCGATAAGGTTAAGGCCATAGTAGACATGCCTACTTCGAAAAATATCACAGAAGTACGACGTGCTATAGGTACGGCCGCATGGTATAAACGCTTTATCCCTGAATTTTCAACAATAATCGCGCCCATGACGGCATTATTACAAAAGAAAAACTCTTGGAATTGGTCTTCAGAATGCGAGGCATCATTCCGAAAAGTTAAAGATTGTTTATGTTCGGCACCTATCCTAAGTGTACCCGATTTTAGCCAACCATTCACAGTACAAACCGACGCTTCAGCCTATGGGATTGGCGCAGTTTAACCCAGAAATCGCAGACTGGCGAACACGTTATAGCCTATATTAGTTTTCATTAAGTCGTACCGAGAGGAATTATTCCGTTACTGAGCGCGAGTGTCTCGCTGTAGTTTGGTCTATTGAGAAATTAAGGTCTTATCTCGAGGGATATCACTTCACCGTGGTCACTGACCACTATAGTTTGGTTTGGTTGCACAACTTGGCTCAGCCAAGTGGCAGATTGGCTCGTTGGGTCTTGAGACTTCAATCTTTCGACTTCAACATAATTCATAGGAAAGGACGTGATCATGTCATTCCTGATATGCTTAGCCGCAGCGTTCCGATAGTGGATGCCTTAGAGGTAGACCACAAGGCTTCAATCAAAGACAAATGGTATCTAAGGCAACTCGACCAAGTACGTAATAATCCAATCAAATTTCCTAGCTGGCGCGCAGAAGGTGACAAGCTCTGGAAATATATTAACAATCCTTTCTCTAACTTATTGGTCCTGAGTCCGAGTGGAAGGAAGTACTCCCTAAGGATAGTCGTTTGGTCGCATTTAGAGAGTGTCACGATAGTCCTACAGCTGGCCATCTCAGCGTACACAAAACCTATCACCGGTTACTCAATAGGTATTACTGGCGCAGATGAAGAGCAACGTGGCCCGTTATGTGCGTGGGTGTAAAGTTTGCTTGGCCCAAAAACCAGAGCAGCAGGCACCTGCGGGGTTAATGTTGGGGCGTCCTGATCTCACGCGCCCATGGGAGTTGGTCTCAGTGGACGTTGTCATTCCTTTACCAAAGTCTGAAAATGGCTATACGTCAATTTTGAGCATCCAGGACTATTTTACAAAATTCTGTATGTTCCTGCCCATGAGATCCGCAATGGCGAAAACTATCTGTCGACTTTTGGAGGAGCAGGTTTTCCTGTTGTTTGGTGCTCCTCGTATTCTTCTTACAGATAACGGAAAGGCTTTCGTAGGAAAGGAAATAAACTCGCTTGTCGATCGTTATAAGGTCAAGTTAGTCCATACCCCCAATTATCATCCTCAGGCCAATGCCTGTGAGAGGCATCATCGGATGCTGAAGGTAATGTTGTCATCATATGTGAAGGATAATCATCGCAGTTGGGATACTCTGTTGCAGAAGGGGGCATGTGCTATGCGAACGGCTAAAAGTGAGGTGACTGGTCACACGCCATTTTTCATAAATTTCGGTCGTGAGATAGTTCTTAATGGTGAACAACATAAAGCAGGTTTGTCTTGCGAGGTAGCGAATCATGAGGTGGTACCAGCTGAAAAGTCGTTGGAACTTGAAAAAGTGTTTCGGGACGTGCGGACGCATCTTAGTAGAGCACAACAAAGAGCTCAAACTAACTACAATTTGAGAAGGCGTGACGTGAGATTTGAGGAGGGTCAACAAGTTTGGCGTCGGAACTATGTGCTTTCTGATGCTTCCAAGCACTTTACTGCGAAGCTGGCTCCAAAATTCGTTGGACCTCTCGTCATTTACCGTCGTCTGAATCCATGGATATACCAGCTCCAGGATTTGACAGGAAAAGAGGCCGGTACATGGCATGCCAAGGATTTAAAGAAAGATGTAGGATCTGATTTTCCCAATCAAGTAAACTTAATTATAGGTTAACGTATCTTTAAGTCTTTGTAGTTCCCGGAACTTGTTTTTCGTGTGCTTGAATTTCTTTCGTCTTTTGGTGGCTCTAACAGTTGTACTTTTGACTGGATTTCCGGTGACGTGGTAACTGATGTAGTTCCGTGAGAGGGGCCATTTCCTGGAACCATTGCACGTTTGGTACCCAGCGGTGGCGCAAGCCTTTCTTTTATATTTGCCGAATTGCGGCTTTGCAGTGCAGTATTTCTTTTAAGAAGTGGCGTAACTATTTTGTCTCTGATTTTGTCGTATCTTGTGTGTGTGTGTGGGACAAGGTTGTCGGCTTTGCCGGATTTTTGTGCGCTAACTGCCGCTGGTGCTGGTAAGTTGCACTCCATTTTTTTTAACACCGAAACCACGTTGCCTTAAATTTCCAGAACCTGTAAATCGTCACTTATTCTCTGCTGGTACTCCAGGACCTTAGGGATTAAGTCACCACGAAGCCACCTTCCATCTACATGAGCATTTAATTCCATACCTTAAGTGCGGTGTTACGTAATACATTATTCCAGGGCTTCCTTCTTACTACGTAGACCTTCTCTTTCTCTCATCTCATCTCTGATAAGAATCATTCTGGACGGAACCACTGCTACCACCTTCCGCTGATCTCCTTTGGCTGCACCAGGGCTGTTGCGCAATCAGTCGCCAAGTTACCGAGCTGCGGAAGTATAGCTCAACTAGGAAATGGTTGTGCTTGTAGAGGGACACCGTGACCAAAGTCCAGCTAAGTTTTAATTGTTTTATAATACCTAGTCATTAGTCCTCATATTTTCTAATAATTTTGTCTAGTCCTACAGCTTTATTGCACCAAGCGATATATATTATACATATTTCTCTTAATCTAAATTATCGTAATGTACGTGCGGTGCGTTTGAGTACCTATCTTGGATATTGCACATAGACTTATGAACAAGGGAGACTCAACCATTCATTGTTGAATAGGCTTTTGTTGTGAATCAAACATTGCTATGAGTGCGAGAGAAAAAAGAGAGAGAGAACTTCATAATTCCGACTCCGAGCATCGCGGCCCAGGTTGACACCTAACCTAATATTTTTTGGTTGACACAATACGACCAGATATTTAATACCGCCAGTGGCGAAAGATTTTTAAAAAATAATAAAATTAGTTGGGAACAAACATTATATTTTTATGATTTTTGTTATACTGGTTGGAGTATATATAGGCATTAACCTATAATATACGCAAAATAAACCGAATTATAATTAAAAAATTTTTAGATAATATTTTGACTTTAATATTACAACATATTAATTTTTTCAGTAAAAATAGGAAATAAGAAACCCTTACTGTTACTTTTACAATTGTTTATTTAGAAAAACTATTGCGGATATAAAATACAGCGAATATAACATAATATAACATATTATACAGATCATTGGTTCCACAAAGGCACAGAAAAACAGCAAGCGCTTGCTGTTTTTCTGTGACCAAGGTAAGCAATATATTACGAAGGATTTTTTAACTGGCATCATAATAACAATGTTTTATAATGTTATTGTGCAAAATACTGGAAATTAGTTGGCAATAATTATTTTACGATATGGAAATAAAACAAATTCCTGTATCAATCTAATATCTAATAATATCTAAAAAAATTGTTTAGATGCAAGTCTCTTTTTGCCATTTTGTTCTGAGGAAATATCTGTTGTGAAAATATATCATGTAATTAATTATAATTATCAATATTATTTACTTAACTAAAAATTAATTTATTACTTCAACATAAAATTTAATATGTTTCTGATTTTATATCTTTTTTGTGATTTTTAATTATTATATTCATATTTGTCAGATTTACTTATTGGCCTACAGTGCCCTAGAACTGCTATGGTTTTTGCAAAAGGCAATGAAGACGAAATAATAGTAATTGCTCCCCTCCTCTGCACTAGCATTAATGTGCTTTTGGGATACATGTACTGTGAGGGTGAGAATTATTATTATTATTTTATATTATTTATATTATTATAATTGATAATAAAGCCATTTAAAGCCACGATCATAAACACTAATGCTTCCCTGGCCTCAGGAAGAGTATTTTCATCGATATTGGTACCAATATATACGTATCCGATAAATTTCTGTCCTGTGCAGTCAACCTGCCGCCTTACTGACATCTCAACTGGCAAGATTACATAGCAAACACTTGAATGACTCTTTTTGTCTTAAAGTTAAAGCTGTAAGAGCTTCGTTGGTGAATCCTGGACTGCCATCGATTGATCTGTACCATTTAGACAAGGTTTCTATATGCGGTAAGGAACGGTTAATCACAAAAGTATATGCCTTAGCTGAATAAAATGAAAATGTCAGTGCAAATGACCTTAAACTTCAATCTTGAATTATTATACTTTGCGTGGAAGGTCCTTTTAATAATCTTTCAAAGACGTCTACGGCAGGTCCCGAAACTGATACCTGTAATGATATGAAAATATTTATATTTTCGGCAAATAGGAGAAAAAAACAACTCAAAAGCTTCCAATTTCGGCTACCCTGTACAGTGTAATTGGTTGAGAGATACCTACATTTGAATTATTAAGTTACATGACAACACGCTAGGGCAAAAACACTTTTACCTTTATTGTGGATTCTGATAACTCCGATATGAGACATTTTTTCTTTAAGTAACGCAGAAGAAATTGCAGGGATGTGATTCGGAGCTTCAATCTTCTAAGAGTCATTTGTAGGGTGTGACTTCGTTTTCTTTGCTTTCCAACACTGCTAAATTTCTCCTTCTTCTCGCCGGAGTGGAAAAATCGCTACTTGCCAGTCTTCTATATGCAATAAAAAGTTTAAATTTAAACCTAATATAGTCAAATATATATCTTTACTTGATTGCCAATTTCTAGTACAAAAATATAGTTGTGGTTTCCATCCTTGTTGCATAAATAACTAATTTATCTGCAATAGCTTCTGCATCTCTTTCTCTGTTTATGAAGCAGCAATTGTAGCTGACGAAGAGAATTGTATTCCGTCTTCAGCTTGTGCTTCAATTTTTTTGAATAGCTCTCTATAATTAAATAAAATTTGTATATACCTAGTACTTACATATCACAGAGAAAATAGATATAAAAAACACTATTTCATATGCAGTGTGTTTCTTCTTGAGTCAATTCCGTTTTTTTACTTAATTAACTGATTTTCAAAATTCTTTTTTCCGCTTGCACTCAAAGAGCTATATTTGTTGATGTGCATTTTTTAGCAACGTCGTTGCTTGACCTGCTGCGTTTAAAGAAAGTTCCCAAAAGTGACTAAGTCAACTTAGGTATTGTGACTGAAAAACTATTTTTGATCTAGTCAAAAATAATGAAATGCATTATATTTTATTTAACATTTTTATACTTATATTAATCTATTTTTGAACATATTAAATAAAAAAATATTATCAGACATCACAGTTTTTTCTTGTAATCTGAGTTTCATTTCTTAATTACTTTTCAATAATTAGTAGATTTTTTAAGAGCAACGTTTTTTTTGCCGTTCATGAAACTACATCAATTTATGGATATAGTGTTTAAGTGGCTTACTTACCTATCTTTAGAAGCAGATGTGCTCCCAGACGAAGTAAGCAACTCCTCAAATGAAATTTTTGCAACCTGCAGAATTGCTCTGTTATTGTTCTATTATAGTTATTATTATTATTACTTTAAAAATGCATACTATATCTCACCTGAATTCCGTAGGTCGCTCAGTTATTTTTTGATCAGCTCCAGGTTTAACATACCGGGACCATTTCCCTTTATAACTATTTCGCATGGATGAAAATGATCCGAACAATTTTCCGGGTATTTTGGTAAACGCTGGTTCTCATTTAAGCCGACAAGGGAAAACGGAAAACCACACCTTTCTCCTTTCAGAATCCACAAAATATTCCCAATGTTAACAAATTGTTATTTCAAATAACTGCCGAACTAAAAGCACCAAATCAACATAAAGCAAAGGCAGTACTTTGGATATTTATCAGTACATAGTACCTACTACCACTACCTACTTATCTACGCTACTGAAGAGGGCCAAACATTATGGTGAAAATAGCGAAAATAATACATACCAGTGAAAAGGCGGTTCCGAGTTAAAAGAGTTCAACTTTCCGCACACCTGATACCGGCGCACCATTTTTTAAAGTTTTCATATCACGTTTTTGCAAAAAATACACGTGAAAACCTGAAAATGCTTGAAAATCGAAATATTCCGACTACTAAAAATGTCGCAACAAATCTTATGACGGCGTCAGGTTTGGTACCCGTCACAATGAAATATGTCTAGTGGGAATTAAGGGGCGTTGTCGCTTAATCTCTGTAAAATATTATACATAAATTAATAAACAGCATTTAACAAGTTTACCACAAAATATATGCATACGGCGTTTGCGTTTGCAACAATTATTCTTCGGTTAACAATGCTTATATGCTCTTCTGTTATTATTAATAGATAAGCTGTATACCTATTTATATCTGGGAAAAGGGGGTTGGGGGACATAACCGAAAATCTGGCAACCACACGCGCTGAGAATTTACAGGGGAACCAAATGAATAGTAGACCAAAAGGATCGATTGACTACTCTAAAGCGTTTGACAAAATTAATCATGAACTCCTGTATGCTAAATTAAAATATTTTGGTTTTGATACTCGTTCACTGTCTTTTTTCATAATTACTTAACGGGTCGTCACCAGCAAGTTGTTATAAGTGGTCAAATGTCAGCAATGCGACTAATTCCTTCCAGTGTGCCACAAGGTTCTGTCTTGGGGCCTCTGCTGTTCCTCATATACATCGCTGATCTACCACTGTCTATCGGCTCGTCGGACATTCACTCCTATGCTGACGACACTCAATTACTTCATTATGCCGATATGGAGTCAATCGATACAGCCAAACTCAACTTAAACAAAGATATCTCGGCGTTAATAGAATTTTCTACAAACCATAACCTTACCGTCAATCCAGACAAGTCCAAGGCTATAGTGTTCTGCAGCAACCCAGCTAATTACGAAATTATTGCTTCAAACTTAGACGTGGTTGTGGGAGGTCAAAGCCTACAGTTCTCGGAGTCTCTGAAGGTCCTAGGTATCAAATTTGACAACAAACTTCGCTTTCGCGACAGGTTAATTTCTTTTTAACTTAACAGAAACATGAATTATTTATATGTTTTTTAGAAAATATTTCTGATAAACTTCGCCCCAGTACATCGAAACAAGTTACAGTTGCAAATACAGGAAGCCCTATAGGTTTGTTTTAATATAATGTAAGTAACGATTCATAACGTAAAATTAATTTCTTTTTGTTTTCAGAAACAGAACGAACGAATGCAGTAGTTAACGAAAATGTGTCCGAGGTAGAACTCGATACTGAAGACCCTTTTCATGCGAGCTCAGATAGTGACCCAGATTATTTACCTTTAGAAGAAAATAGCAATGAGGAAATTCAATCTGATGATATTGAGGAACGGATACCTAAAAGTAAAAGTAAAAGAAAGAATACTACTAGAGTAAAAGTGGGTAGAAAACGAGTTCGGAATGTAGAAGAATGAATTGCTGTAAAATCTAAAACTTGTCTAGATCGTGGGTTGGAACATACAAATCGAAAAGGAAAACTTGTGAAGGGAAGGCAAATAGGCGAGCCTTGCAAAAAACCATGCAGGCTTAAGTGTACCTACTACAAAAATAAATGAAGAAAGGAGACAGATTATTTTCAAAGAATTTTGGAATTTGCAAGACCATACAAGGCAATGGGATTTTATTGTACAGTATGTGAGACAGGTTGAGAAAAACTAAGTACTGTTTCTGCTGGTGTACAATCCCGAAGGAATTTTTCTCGACAATATTATTTTCAGGTCGGCAGTGAACAAAAACAAATTTGCAAAATTATGTTTTTAGGAACCCTTGGTATTTCGCAGACTTGGGTAAATACAGCATTAGCTAAAATAAAGGAAACTGGAGTTTTGCAATCAGATAAGCGTGGAAAACATAAAATACGACCTCAGACATTGCTGAAAGTGTGAGAAAGCACATAAAGTGTTTTAGCCCTCACATTATATTCGGAAAGATTCTAAGAGGATGTGTCTTGAGGGAGGTTTAAGCACCCAAAAAATGTATAGGCTTTACACATAATATTATGGGGATGGAAATAATATTGGACAACTTGCTTCTCGTCAGTACAGAGATATTTTTAATACTGAATTTGCTAGTTGCCTGTGGAAGTTTTTAAACACTCAGAAAAATAAGGGAATTAAAACAATTATTTTATATTCGGATAACTGTGGTTGGCAAAACAGAAACCACATCATATTTTCAATGTTTTCTTATGCTGCTATGCATTTTCAAATTAGTATTACACACAGGTTTTTAGAGAAAGGTCACACTCAAAATGAGGGAGACAGCATGCATGCTGTTATTGAAAACGCGAAAAAACGTCAATCCGTTTTGTATGTACCTGAACAATGGATTACTTTAATTAGAATGGCCAAAATTACTGGAAAAGTATATAATGTAACAGAAATGTCGCAAGAAGACTTCTTAGATTTTAAAAGCCTTGCTGCTATCCAAAATTGGAAAATAGACAATGAGAAAGGAATGGTCAAAATCAGTCAAATAAAAGAAATCAGTACTTCTTATAATACACCGAATGTCGTATTTTTTAAGTATGATCTATGTTCAGATTCTAAAAGGTGTGATCTAAAAAAGCACGAAGAGGGCGACCATCTATCATTGATAAATTTCCACCTAAATTGTATAGCATTTTTTTGCCAATAGATAAGAAAAAATTAACTGGGTTATTATGGCTTTGCGATACCGGTAAAATACCTGCCATGTATCATGGATTCTATAGAAGTCTACATTCTGACAGAACAGAAAATTATGAAGACAATGTAAGCACTGAAGATGAAGAAGAAGAGCTGAAACGATAACGTTTTATATATAATACTTTTTTTAAACAACTAACTCTTATGTAGACTATAATAATTCAGTTTCATAAAAAATGGTGTATTATTTATATTCCCGATTTTTTACCACGAATACTGTACTAACTCATTCAAAAACCATGTAGAGTAGAAAATCGAAATTTTTAAAAGCAGAAATGAAACAATGCTGCAGAAACAATAGATTAGTAGAAAAACAATGCAATAAAGAAGAAGCACTGATTTTTTGGATTAATTAAAACTTTATCTTGCTTTATCTCAAAACTATAAAAAATGAGGTAGTACAGTCTTCCTTGGACGAGTCGATATGAACCCACTCCCCACGCCGACCCAGCTGGCCAGTGGGCTGTTTTCACTTATCTGGCCTTAAACGGCGCACTTAAAAATAAATCTTGTTCGGGTGGTCGTATACAGGGTGGTCATCTTTGGCCCTGATCTAACATTATTAATTATTCAATTATTTATTTAGGCCAATTTTTTTTAAACCCGTAACAAGGCCAAAGAAATCGTGTTTGATTTACTTCCTGTGAAGTCTCGTGCGAAAGAGTGTTGGATTTACTTCCTGTGAAGTCTCGTGCCATTTACCATAAAGAATATTATAAGGAATTTTGGAATAGTCTGTAAAGGTTGCCATGACGACTTTTAGGGATTAGGCCGAAAAAGAAGCATTTTACAACAACTTAAATGAGTCCGTAAAATAGCTATTTTTGGGAGCATATGACAAAAAAATTATTTTAGTTCATGTCAGGTGATTTTGCTGAGTCCTGAACTGTCAGACAAAATAACAATCGCACTTCGCCGAAGTCATTAATTTTTTGCATTCCATAAAAAACGTTTGATTATTACTATTTTATTTATTATTTTATAGGCTTTTTCAATATTTTCTTATTTTCGATGATCACCATTGGAATCTCCTAAACGGTATCAAACTCTAGCAGCCCTACAATTTTTCATACACCCAATGAAAAGAATTTGAAAACATAAGAATAATTTTTTTGTAAAGTTTGGTGTTGTCGGAAACCGACTGGGCTATCCTGGGTTTACTTTTACGTATTGAATGAGGATTAAAATGCCCAAATGTTCTCTAAATCAACTACCCCCTACTTTTTTACCGTTTATGAGATCCCAATGATGAGTATCGGAAATGTGGGTGGTGTTGTAGACAAAATCACGGGTTGGAAAAAATATCCATTACTAGAGGCCACTTTTTATACAGGTAGTTACCTGAGTAATGATTAATTACTGGTAAAATGACGGATAATTTTTCTTTTCATTCATTTTTCAATTATGAAAATAAAGGTATCATGGAATTTCATATCATTGAAAAAATATATAAACTAAATCGAAAATATGCAATTATGCAACTTGATCAAAGGTTCGCAACATTGTAAAACATGCGAAAAACTAAAACTATGAATTTATCGCCGAACAAAATTTTAACATTGCCGCAATTTTAACAAAACCTTATTTTTAATATTTAAGATCTACAGCCGATTTTGCAGCGATTTGTAAATATGGCAACATGGTTATTGTGGTAAAATAACATTTTTTGATCTAATTTTGTGAACAAAATTTTAACATTGCTGCAAAATCACAGTACCTACACTCGCCGAAGTCACCTCAGATGCCTGTGCAAATTTGCAACTTTCTGGGTTGATGGCATCCTGTTTTTTTTCTAATTTTAGTTGAAATAATTTTTTATGAGGTTGCACAAAATTCTAACATTATGGGTAAATTTTAGTTGCAAATGACCATTTTCCTAGCTTAGACATGCTGCTAAATTTGCAACAAACTACGACTTTGGCAGATAGGTAAATTCACAATAATATTTTTTGCAAATTTGCAAAACTCGGTTCGCCTCGAGAAGCTTATATTCAAATTTGCAACTTCATCAGAGGTTGCCAACATTGCTGAAATTGAAAAAAAAAACAAAATCTATGAATTTCACGACAGACAAAATTTTAACATTGTCGCAATTTTGACATTTCCGCTTCAGATCTTAAATATTAAAAGAAAGACTATGTCAAAATTGCGACAATGTTAAAATTTTGTCCGTCGTGAAACCAAATATTTTGTTTTTTTTTCTAACTTCAGCAATGTTGCCAACCTCTGATCAAGTTGCATTCTACAAATGTGTCCCAAAACTCAAAGTCATCCCTTAGAGGGCTCATGAGTAAGCAGAAAATACAAATATGGTCTTAGTAAAAAAATTTCAGTTTTGGAGGTCAAAAGAAACGGTTTTTAAGATAAGGTATGAAAGTAGGCATTTTGCAGGAGTAAGGGCAGTTTTAAGGACAGTTAGTTACCTTTGCAGAAGCAATTATCTTCTTGCTATATTTGATTTGGTTTATTTTTGCAATTTGGTGACGATTTATATTTTATATACGGGTGCATAGTCTTTAAGTTTTTAAAAATAGTTTCCGTGGATTTTTTCCGTGAATTTTTTCCTCTGGATTTTTTCTGGATTTTTTCGTGTATTTTTCCATGGGTTTTACTTCCGTTTAGCTGGTGCCACAGCCCTTACGCATCTTGCAAAATAGATATCTATTGCAGGAGCAATGGCAGTTTTGAGGACACCTAAAATATTGTGTGTCTCCTAAAACGTATTTCCTTTGAATCGATGGCAATCGGATCGGATAAAAAAAAATAGAAAATAATTTTCAATTTAGACTCTAAAATCCTTAACTTGAAAAAATAGTCCATTATCTTGCAGTGGAGTGAAGAATTAACAAATAAAAATAAAACTCTCGCAGTCAAACTCCACAATCAGTTTTTAATTGAAAAACTGTACATGTTTCGAACCACCTAGGGGTTCATCTTCAGCAGTATAAAATATATTGGTAAGAAAACATCAAAGCTAGAAAAAACTTTATAGGTAAATTAAGGAAAAGTGAAATAAATAACCTTACCTTCCAAGCAACAAATAAGTTAGGAAAAAGCTTCTTGTGATAAACTTCAAAGCAAACAACCATAGGTCAAGTGGAGTTAAAAGTCACCAAGAAAACCCCAAAAACCCCTCAAAAAACCAAGTCAATGTCTAGCAGACCTCTGAAAAGAAAAGAAAACACTCTAGGTAAACCAAATTGCACTGTTGGAGAGGTTAGAACGTACCTTAAAAAAACTAAAAGTATACTTCAGGTATCACCATGAAACTCAGTGAAAAAGCCCTGCAGCATCTAAATTTTGTAGCGAGAACGCTTTGGGGTTCCAAAGAACCAAAATAACATTTTTAACTTATGTGAAACAAGAATCAGGTCACCACGGCTTAAATGGACGGCGGAAACTGAGTGGCCAACCAGAAGAGTAGGGGAAACTAGTGCGCATGTTTAAAATCAATGACAGAACAAGGAAGTGAAAAGGCGTGGCAAATTTGAAACTTTAAAATAAAATAAAACCTGTATACCGACGCCTCCACCAGAATTTCAAGAAACTACCTAGGGGACACAAGAAATTTCAAAGATTTGTAAAATTGTAAATTAGAGAATTCCAGTTGATCGTTTAAAATTTGAAAATGAGCTGAATGTTTGGCTTTAAAGATTTCCAAATTCTCAAGCAAGTTCAGAATCACACCTTTGTTGCAAAAGTGAAGAAAAGAAATATCTAGCGTCGGGTCAAAAGAATGGTTATTATTAACTATATGTTCAGAAAAAGCGGACTTGAAAAAAGCTGACTGGTTGGTACCATTTTTCAAAATTTCCCTGTGATGTTCTTTAATTCTGACATTAAACTTCCTCCCTGTTTGGCCAATATAAACGGTAGGGCAATTTTCAGAACCGCATCTCAAAAGGTAAACACCTGACCTGTCAGAAGGCTGAATGGAGTCTTTATTGTTAACCAATTTATTTCTTAAAGGATTCTGGGTTTTAAAAGGAATCGAAAAATTATATTGTTTGAAAATTTTTTTAAGTTGAATAGAAATATTACCCAGGAAAGGCAAAGAAAAATACCTAGTCTCGGGGTGGTTTTTACAAGACAAACCTTTGTTAAGAAATTTCGTTAAGTGTGAGTAGAAAGTTTTGTTGATTACATGTTTAGGAAAATTATTGTTGAGAGCTAATTGGAGAATAATAGAGTATTCAAAATTAAAGTCTGTAGGGTCTAGAGGGATAGAAAAAAGTCTGTGAAAATAACAGTGTAGAGAAGCTAGTTTCTGACAGTGAGGGTGATTAGAATCGAAAGAAATAATGTTATCAGTGGTCGTGGGTTTTCTGAAAATTTTAAATTTAAAACCGTTGGAGGTTCTAGTGATAGAAAGATCGAGGAAATTAATGGAATTGTTAGATTCAAGCTCCATAGTAAACGATAATGAAGGGTGAATATTATTAAAAAACTTGAACAAATCTAAGAGTTCGGAGTGGGAACCAGAGAAAAGAATCAGAATGTCGTCAACATATCTATAATAAAAGATTACTTTAGCGAAAAGGGGGTGTTCCTTTGCCTGTTTTTCAATATAGCTCATAAAAACTGAAGCCAAAAAGGGAGAAAGATTAGAACCCATCGCTAAACCAGAGTTTTGAGAAAAAATTTCATTATTAAATTGAAAGAAATTTTGACTAACAACCAAATCAATAAGAGAGCAAATATTTAAAATATTATGACAATTTAAATCAGAGTTATTAAACAGCAAATCCCTAACAAGACCGATACACTCCTGGGGAGGTACACTCGGAAAAAGATTGGTTACGTCAAAGGAAACTAAGAAGGAAGAGGGGGGGATTTTAATGTTGGAAATTTTATCAGTTAGATCAACAGAGTTTTTAATCTCTAAAGGGTTATTAAATTGGGTGAGAGAAGGCAAAGTATTATTAAGTAGAGAGGAAATGCGAGAACAAGGAGAATCAATATATGAGACAACCGGTCTTATTGGTACACCTTGTTTATGAATTTTAGGGAGACCATATAGTAGGGGCATTCTGATGTTCATAGGTATTAGCTTAAAATAAGAAGAATTAAGTAACTCTAAAGTCTCTCTGGAAAAGTTCAGGGTATCTTTTAGGCCTTGGACAAAACCACGAAGGGGATTAGAATTTAATTTTTGAAAGCATTCAGGTGTTAAAAAATTATGAACCTTATCAAGGTATTGTTGTCTTTCCATAACAACCACGCAATTACCCTTATCAGCCTTAGAAACAACTAAATCATTATTTTTAATTTTATTTTTTAGTGATGAAACAGATTTTTTTAAACTTGAACCACGAAAAGATTTATCAGAATCAATAGATTTGGGCTTATCAAAAGATCTATTTAAAAGGAAGGAAACTTGAGAACGTAAAAACTCTTTGTCGTTTTTATTATCAATCGAATCAATAATTTTCTCAGTGTGAGCTGTCAAAACGCATAAATCTTTGGTTGAGGGTTGTGTAGGTAAATTAAATTTTAAACCCTTGTTTAGAACATTAAGCTCATTAGAATCAAAATTAGTATTACTTAAGTTAAGAGATCTAGGGTGAAAATTAAAGTTGTCAGGAGAAGGGAGTATCTGAAACTCATTTTCAAAAGTAGAATTATTGAACGGAACGTTATTTGGTTCATTACTTGATCCATTGAGAAATTTGTTAGAATTAGGAATAGGTAGTTCTGAGGTAGAAGAAGAAAACCCACAGTGCAACCTGGACTTACCCTGGTGTTTCAACTGTTGAAGTTTATTATTGACCTTGGAAAACTTCATATCGCCTACCTTCTGGACCTTAAGCAAAAACAAATCATTAAAACAATCCCATTCTATAGGGTGTAGGACAGAGGTTAATTTAAAAAAGATGAATTTCAATTTTTGATCAAGGAAGGCAAGTCTACAGTACAACCTTTTAAGTTCAGACTTTAACCAAAACAATCTTCCAAAATCGAGAGCTCTTAGTGCCGATGTTGAAGAGTTGTTGGTCCTAAGTGAGATGTATTTCGGAGTCAGTCCAAACTTCAGACATTGTGAGTTGAACCAGATGTCCAGCTTCGTCAGCTTTCTGTTAATCAAAATCTTCAGGTATTCTTGGACTAGGGAAGCTTGACTAGCATTATATAACTTGAAAAAATAGTCCATTATCTTGCAGTGGAGTGAAGAATTAACAAATAAAAATAAAACTCTCGCAGTCAAACTCCACAATCAGTTTTTAATTGAAAAACTGTACATGTTTCGAACCACCTAGGGGTTCATCTTCAGCAGTATAAAATATATTGGTAAGAAAACATCAAAGCTAGAAAAAACTTTATAGGTAAATTAAGGAAAAGTGAAATAAATAACCTTACCTTCCAAGCAACAAATAAGTTAAGAAAAAGCTTCTTGTGATAAACTTCAAAGCAAACAACCATAGGTCAAGTGGAGTTAAAAGTCACCAAGAAAACCCCAAAAACCCCTCAAAAAACCAAGTCAATGTCTAGCAGACCTCTGAAAAGAAAAGAAAACACTCTAGGTAAACCAAATTGCACTGTTGGAGAGGTTAGAACGTACCTTAAAAAAACTAAAAGTATACTTCAGGTATCACCATGAAACTCAGTGAAAAAGCCCTGCAGCATCTAAATTTTGTAGCGAGAACGCTTTGGGGTTCCAAAGAACCAAAATAACATTTTTAACTTATGTGAAACAAGAATCAGGTCACCACGGCTTAAATGGAGGGCGGAAACTGAGTGGCCAACCAGAAGAGTAGGGGAAACTAGTGCGCATGTTTAAAATCAATGACAGAACAAGGAAGTGAAAAGGCGTGGCAAATTTGAAACTTTAAAATAAAATAAGTTTAATAACTCTGATTTAAATTGTCATAATATTTTAAATATTTGCTCTCTTATTGATTTGGTTGTTAGTCAAAATTTCTTTCAATTTAATAATGAAATTTTTTCTCAAAACTCTGGTTTAGCGATGGGTTCTAATCTTTCTCCCTTTTTGGCTTCAGTTTTTATGAGCTATATTGAAAAACAGGCAAAGGAACACCCCCTTTTCGCTAAAGTAATCTTTTATTATAGATATGTTGACGACATTCTGATTCTTTTCTCCGGTTCCCACTCCGAACTCTTAGATTTGTTCAAGTTTTTTAATAATATTCACCCTTCATTATCCTTTACTATGGAGCTTGAATCTAACAATTCCATTAATTTCCTCGATCTTTCTATCACTAGAACCTCCAAAGGTTTTAAATTTAAAATTTTCAGAAAACCCACGACCACTGATAACATTATTTCTTTCGATTCTAATCACCCTCACTGTCAGAAACTAGCTTCTCTACACTGTTATTTTCACAGACTTTTTTCTATCCCTCTAGACCCTACAGACTTTAATTTTGAATACTCTATTATTCTCCAATTAGCTCTCAACAATAATTTTCCTAAACATGTAATCAACAAAACTTTCTACTCACACTTAACGAAATTTCTTAACAAAGGTTTGTCTTGTAAAAACCACCCCGAGACTAGGTATTTTTCTTTGCCTTTCCTGGGTAATATTTCTATTCAACTTAAAAAAATTTTCAAACAATATAATTTTTCGATTGCTTTTAAAACCCAGAATCCTTTAAGAAATAAATTGGTTAACAATAAAGACTCCATTCAGCCTTCTGACAGGTCAGGTGTTTACCTTTTGAGATGCGGTTCTGAAAATTGCCCTACCGTTTATATTGGCCAAACAGGGAGGAAGTTTAATGTCAGAATTAAAGAACATCACAGGGAAATTTTGAAAAATGGTACCAACCAGTCAGCTTTTTTCAAGTCCGCTTTTTCTGAACATATAGTTAATAATAACCATTCTTTTGACCCGACGCTAGATATTTCTTTTCTTCACTTTTGCAACAAAGGTGTGATTCTGAACTTGCTTGAGAATTTGGAAATCTTTAAAGCCAAACATTCAGCTCATTTTCAAATTTTAAACGATCAACTGGAATTCTCTAATTTACAATTTTACAAATCTTTGAAATTTCTTGTGTCCCCTAGGTAGTTTCTTGAAATTCTGGTGGAGGCGTCGGTATACAGGTTTTATTTTATTTTAAAGTTTCAAATTTGCCACGCCTTTTCACTTCCTTGTTCTGTCATTGATTTTAAACATGCGCACTAGTTTCCCCTACTCTTCTGGTTGGCCACTCAGTTTCCGCCCTCCATTTAAGCCGTGGTGACCTGATTCTTGTTTCACATAAGTTAAAAATGTTATTTTGGTTCTTTGGAACCCCAAAGCGTTCTCGCTACAAAATTTAGATGCTGCAGGGCTTTTTCACTGAGTTTCATGGTGATACCTGAAGTATACTTTTAGTTTTTTTAAGGTACGTTCTAACCTCTCCAACAGTGCAATTTGGTTTACCTAGAGTGTTTTCTTTTCTTTTCAGAGGTCTGCTAGACATTGACTTGGTTTTTTGAGGGGTTTTTGGGGTTTTCTTGGTGACTTTTAACTCCACTTGACCTATGGTTGTTTGCTTTGAAGTTTATCACAAGAAGCTTTTTCTTAACTTATTTGTTGCTTGGAAGGTAAGGTTATTTATTTCACTTTTCCTTAATTTACCTATAAAGTTTTTTCTAGCTTTGATGTTTTCTTACCAATATATTTTATACTGCTGAAGATGAACCCCTAGGTGGTTCGAAACATGTACAGTTTTTCAATTAAAAACTGATTGTGGAGTTTGACTGCGAGAGTTTTATTTTTATTTGTCTAAAATCCTTGTTTTAGCCTACCCTACATTTTCAGCACGCTTGCCATTGTCATCTAAATTTAATATAACATATAACAGGCGTATAAATAGATGTTTATTGGTTTTTGAAAAGCAAAATAATATTAATTTAATTATTTACATTTCAACGGCCATTTTGTGGTTAATCCATTACGCTCCCAAATGGCATGAGTTTTTTTTATCGGCACGCTGTTTGAAATAAACAATTTTCAATGACAGGTGATAGGACGATTAAAGGCATAAAATTGACGGGCTGAATTATATTTAATTTATAGTATTTAATGAGTGTCTAAACTGTACCAAATATGTTTGCCTTAACTACTGTCTTCCTTTGGGAAAATTAAATCTTGAAAAAAATTGAACTTTGAAAACAGTTAGCATTTCGATAAATGTTTATAAGAAAAAATCTACTTATTTTGACGTTTTTTATAGATTCCTGAAGTTTTGTCACTAAACGTTGGACCACCCTGTATATAATAATAATTTATAGTGTGTCGTTTTATGATTCCCTGGAAGTAGGTATGCACATGCACAATTCCCTTGACAGCGAATTTTATTCCTATTTTAGGTTTTATTTATTTTATTTATTTATTTATAAGTTCACTGCCTTACAGGAAAAAAAACCAATTACAAGACAGGATACAGTGTAGTATACTAAAAGTAACTTATAGGCCTAAAACATTATTAATAAGGAAAAAAAAACGGGAAAGAGAACAAGAAAAAAAGAAATAGAAAATCTTGGCACAATAATACGTACAAAAGAGGATAATATTACAAATACTATTCAACCCCAAAAAACACTCTGCGCAAATGTTGCAATCCACAACCAAAGATGTCAACGTCTTTAATTCCAATTTTGTTGTGTATTTTACACATTTGATAGAGTGGAGAGTGATTAAGAATGTTCAGCCTCGGAGCTGGCAAATAAAAAGGTCTTACTTGTCTAGATGTTAGCCGTGGCACTGTGAATTGCAAACAACTCAGGATATTTGCACAGTCGATACCATTGGTGAGGATCTTGAATAAAAATACTTGAGAAAAATATTGACGTCTGCTGTTCAATGAGGATATTTGAAATCTGTTTAACAGAGTTTCCTGTGGGAGCCCTTGGGGCGGATAAACATTGTCCAACCTGAATGCTAGCAACTTGAGGAACCTACGCTGGATTCTCTTAATGTTGTCTACATGTATCGCATAGCCTGGGGCCCAAACTATAGAGGCATACTCTAATCTAGATCTTACGAAAGAGTAATACAATAATTTAATGATGTCAATATTACTAAAATCCCTCGAGCATCTCACGATCAATCCCATCATCCTGGAAGCGTTCGCTATAATTGAATTGATGTGATCCACAAAAGTCAGTCTCACGTCAAAAACAACCCCCAGATCGCGCATAACACTGATTCTCTCCAGAACCCCGCCATTCGTAAAGTGTGCAGCAAGAAATACATGCTTTTATATTGCTCGTAGAAAAAGCGCAAGTTCGGTAGTTTTAAACCCAAATTAATTACAAAAATTCATACTGGGGAGTTTGTTAGTGTTAGAGCTTTCTCTCAACATTAATAATAAAGTGAAAAAGTGCTTTCACTACCATCAATTTGAATAAATTGTTAAAATTGTGCTCCAAAACAGTGGCAAAAACACCATAAAAAAAACACAGAAACAACGGTCTACTGATAAGAATGTGTTTACATATTTGACTGGTGACCTTCACTACAATCCATACAATATACAGGGTAATGCCTAACAAAATGGATAGCATCTGTAATGTTTGCAACAAAACTATTAGAGCAAACTCTTATGCAATTTTATGCACTAAATGTAACTGTTGGTCTCATAAACAATGCAGTAATTTGAACAACAACTTGTTTGAATACTTTGAAAAAGAACTCAAAGTTCCTAATGGAGAGCGTTGGATATGTGATGGATGTAAGAAGAATGCCAGTAAAAATTATACTATTAATGATGTTATGGACAAACTATCTAGCATGCAAAACCAGTACGCCGATTTGCTTTCAAAATACGAGGAACAGTTGAGGGTTACGGATGAGCTTAAATCCGAAATCGCTGTAATTAAGCTACATGTATCTGATTTACAAAAGAGCAGCCTTGAAGATCAACACAACTCAAGATTTGACATTAATATAGAACTGCAGGAGATAAACGAGCGTCAAAGACGACAAAAGAATCTACTGATTTTTGGTTGTTCTGAGCCTACTGATGCCACAGAAGATGCCATACTGGTTGATAACCTGATTTCAAACTATTGTCCCCAAATCAATCATGCAAACCTCGTAGTAAGCAGATTAGGACATCAAGTGCGCAACAAAATTAGACCAGTCAGAGTCATTCTATCTAATATGGACGATGTTAAAGCTGTCATTCGGGAAGCAAAGAATATAAAAAAGAATTCAAATTACAAACAGCTTACTTTTAGTTTTGACCGAACTCCAAGGCAGATGGATGAGTATCATGCACTCAAGGCTGAAATGGCGAGGAGGGCAGCAAATGACGAACAAGACCTGTCAATAAAATATATCAAAGGTGCACCAAAAATCTTGTCCAAATCATCCAAATCTTTAAACTAAATCAGTCTAACAGTGAGGAGCTAACCGAAATTTCTGTGGCTTATCAGAATGCGGGGGGTATGAACAGTAAAGTTTCAGAGCTTTTTGCTTCATCTACTAGTGCCAGCCACTCCATTATAGCAATTTCGGAAACCTGGATTCAAGATGGTATCAGCAGTGGCGAACTGTTTAGTGTTGACTATTCAGTGTTTCGATGTGATAGAAGACTGGATATGGTCGCAGCTACCCGTGGAGGAGGTGTTGTGTTGGCAATATCGAATGTCTTTAAAGTTGTTCAGTTAGATCTCCGTCACTTTCTTGTGCAAATTCCAACGGTTGATATAGTTGGTTGTAAGCTCTATTTAAAGGTCTCAATGCTTCATGTATTTTTAGTGTATGTACCTCCAAACACATCTAGAGCAGATTATGAGGCATTGATTAGTTGTTTTGAATTATTTCTTGCTAATATAAGCGGTAAAATTCTCATATTAGGCGACTTTAATTTACCAAATTTCAGTAGATTTGTTGGTGACGGTGACCTGTCTGATAGTAAAGTTGAATTGTTTAATAATTTCTTGCATTTCGCTGATCTCTCACAATATAATTTAGTGTTTAATGAAAATGACAGGTTGTTGGACCTTGTTATCTCAAACTTTGACTGTGTAGTTCAAGTTGACTCAGTACCTCTGCTACCGGCAATGCCACACCACCCTCCGCTTGTCATTACATTTTCTTGCAGTTGTGAGAGTCAATCAGACCTTCCGATTAACATCTCTCAGGTGAAATACAACTTTAGAAAAGCCAACTTTGATTTGCTCTACTCATCCTTACTTGTAGCTGATTTTACGTCGCTTGATAAGTGCTCCTCCGTTGATGAAGCCGTTGGACTGTTCTATAACATTATTTTCTCATTATTTCATAGGTTTGTCCCTCTATCAAAGTACCATAAACGCAAATTTCCTGAGTGGTTCACTGCTGACATTATTTATAACATAAAATACAAGCACAACATTCGCCAGAAACTGCGAAAGATTGACACACCCTTTCTTCGCAATAGGTTTCAGTATTTACGCAAGTTAATTAAACAACAAACCAGAATAGCTTACAAAAATTATTGCATTAAGGTTGGTTCATCCATCTGTTCTGACCCTTCTCAATTCTGGTCTTTTGTCAAATCAAAACGGGGCACTTCGAGCATTCCAGGCGTAGTAACGTATAAACAAGATACTTTGTCGAAGCCAGAAAATATCGTCAGAGCTTTTGCTGACTTTCTTGGTAAAGTTTACACGTTGCCTTCCAAATCAAACGCAACGGGTTTAGGTCCTTTAAACAATATAAATATTACAATCAACCTACTCTCTGAGGATGATGTAACCAAGGCTCTCAAAAAATTAAAACCTAAGTCAACTTGTGGACCGGATGGTATCCCCAGCTTCATTGTGAAAGATTGTGCTGGAGTTTTGGCGGGGCCCCTACTGAAGATTTTCAACCTTTCTCTGCAGACTTGTGTGTTTCCTAACTCATGGAAAGAATCAAGGGTTTGTCCAGTATTTAAAAAAGGTGACAAGAATAACATTGAGAACTACAGGCCTATCTGTCTGAGCTCCTACTTGTCAAAGGTTTTTGAGATTACCTTATATGACAGGCTCTTTCCCCAAGTAAAACATTTAATATCCTCAGCCCAGAACGGTTTTTTTGAAACCAGAAGTACTACTACAAATCTTATTAATTTCACTCAATTCACCAGTCAAGCTCTAGATAAGTGTTCCCAAATCGACACTATTTACACAGATTTCTCAAAGGCCTTTGACCGCATGGACCATACCATCCTTTTAGAGAAGCTTTGCTCAATTGGCTTCCACAATAATCTATTGGATTTAATATCATCATACTTGACTGGCAGATCTCTATTTGTTGAATGCAATGGATTTAGGTATCATAGCTTTCCTGCTACTAGTGGAGCGCCCCAGGGTAGCAATTTGGCACCAATTCTGTTTTCTCCGTTCATAAACGATATTACTGATAATTTGGAGAGTCAAGTGCTGATGTTTGCGGATGATCTAAAAGTTTTTCGTGAGATCAAGTCTGATTCTGATTGCATGGAGCTCCAAGCTGACCTACATAAACTATGTGAGTGGTGTAACAATAATAAATTGCCACTTAATTCTGACAAATGCAAAGTCATGTCATTCACGACTAAGAAATCTTATCTGAATACAATATTAACGGTGTGAATCTTCAGAGGGTTTTCTCATTTGTGGATCTCGGGATTGTCTTTGACCCCAAGTTGTCATTTAATAATCACATAACAAATGTTACAACATCCTCATTGAAAACACTAGGCTTCATATTCAGACTTAGTACAGACTTCAATAATATAAATGCCTTAAAGTCACTTTATTTTAGCTTTGTCCGCTCTAAACTCGAGTATTGCTCAATTGTGTGGTGTCCATATTATCCAGCGAAAGTTTCTAAAGTTTATATCTTTTAAAAGAGACGGTGTATATCCACCCAGAGGTGTTCCTCAATCGGAGTTGCTGGCGAGGTTTGAGGTCCCTGCATTGATTGACAGGCGCAATGTCCTGGCACTTCAAGTTCTATTCAAAATAGTGGTGGGCTTAATTGATGGTGCAGAGTTGCTAGCATTCCTCAATTTTCATATTCCATCTAATACAAGATCCAGCAATATGTTTTACTTGGATAGAGCTAACACTAATATGTTGCTAAAATCTCCTATATACAATATGTGTAGGCTAGCAAATTAGTTTTCTGAACTTGATTTTTCACAATATAGTTTTCTCAATTTTAAAAGGATAGTCAGGGGACTCATTTTTACCTAATTTTTACCTGCTTCATGTAATAAGAGGACATCTATACCCAAATCAAATTAATTAAACAATAGTGTATTTCTGTAATTTTTTTGCATATTGTCTTTTAAATGGAATGCCCTTCTGTTAGACAATAAAGCTTATTTATTTTATTTATTAACATGATATTGAAACCGGCTTGTAGTTCACCCCGCAGAGAACGACATAGTCTTGCACTTAGCAACATTTAAATTCAAATTATTTTTAGAGCACCAGTCACTCAGCTTGTCAATATCACTCTGCAAGCGGGAACTGTCCGAGACATCATGCACAGCGGAGTAGAGTTTTAAGTCATCGGCATATAAGAGATACTCCGAATCCATATCATCTCCAACATCGTTGATGAAAACATTAAACAATAGAGGGCCTAGCACAGATCCCTGAGGTTAAATATACCCGGGTATTTTGTGTGTAGGAAACGTCCTTATGCACTCGAGGGACATATCGTCATGGTACCTGCACCATTCATTCCACGATTTTTTGGAAAATGCTATTAGGAATTTTTTACCGAAAATCTGGCTGCACCCCCTGATATCCCAATGTCCCAAGTTTTATTAATTTAAATCGCTGACTAACATTTGTACAGTGCCTTAAATTTGGGAAATTTAATTTTTTTATTTTCAATTAAAAACCAGGAATCCTTTGGAAAATTTTGAAAACCAGATAAACTTAATCAAAACATTCGAAGAATGTCCTACTAATAAAGGAAACTGAAAAAGAGTACCATCCTACAATTTTAAAATAATACTTAAATCTTTATTATTATTAAGTACCTATGCCAAATTTAAACATTATTTTAAAACGATAAAACGATATCCTTTGCCATTTTCTTTATCAATGGGACATTTTTGGGGTGTTTTGAATAAGTTTGCCCGATTTTCAGATATTTCCAAAGCATTCCTGATTTTTAATTAGAAATAAAATAATAAGGTTTCCAAAATTTAAGGTCCTGTAGAACTGTTAGTCGGCGATCTAAATTAATAAACCTTGGGACATTGGGCTTTCAGAGGGTGCTGAATAAAGCTTGGTTGCCAGATTTCCGATAAAAAAATCCCTAATAGAATTTTCAAAAAAAACATAGCAGGCTATGGAATTAATATTGCTGCCATCGTGTCGATATATTCCATGAGTGCATAAGGACACTTCCTACACCCACACAAAAAATCATCAAAATCGTGCCGCGGATTACAATTTTACAGAGGGTGTTCCGTACCAAACACCCTGTATATTATAATATAATAGGCTACGTATTTTTACACGTATCTAAATTTGTTTTTTAATAAACACATAACTAAATAAAGTTTATTTCCCATTCAATTTCTCGCCTCCAACCTTTCTCACTTTTATTAATAATTATTAATTACTCATAATCATTAATAATTGTACAATAAATAACACTCTACTCTAAATCTTTTGCTTTCTCAGAAAGAAGTTAAAAACGTACATTCTTTAAGAATTTCTTTTGTAAGAAAGCTGCTTAAAATACATGAAATATCGCTTCTTATAAATCATTATTCTCTGGAAAATTTCTAGATACAAGCTAAGTCCGGAGTGGACTCTAATATTGTAGCTATTTAAGCCGCGGTTAATATAATATTTTTTACGCTACTCACAATAAATTCAAAGTGCATTTTTGTTGTTCAAGTGGATAATCCACCCTCGTTGTACAGACTACTAGTTCCAGCTCCCTCCTCCGTAAGTAGGTACACTTTACATGCTCTCCAGCACGCTCAAAAGCGTAAATCAAAAGTTCGAGGTGCCCTGTTAGTTTGGTTGCTAGGTGCGAACGTAGTGGTTAAAAACACAAAAGGTGTTTCCTAGCAACTCTTATTACTCAGCAAGGACTTTAGAACTAAAAATATATACAGGGTGTAACTAAACTGATGGTCAAAAATGAAACCACGTATTCTTGGAGTCAAAATAAGGGCACTTCTTCATATATTTTTTTCTCCTACGGGCCATAGTTTTTTTTATACGCGTAGAAATTTAGAGAAAAATACACATATTTCTTAGTATCTCTAGAAGTATACGAGATATTTTCTTCAAACTTGGCGTGTCACATGAGCGGATGAGTTGTCAAATTTAAGGTTAATATGAAGCTTGTGAGGCCCCCAGTTGCGGAGATACAGTGTGTTATTAAAATTAATTAGTTCAGAAAGATATGAATACCCTGTATAATCCCATTTTTTAAATTTGTTTTGAATGGTAAATTCAATGGTTAACAAAAAGTATCTCTTAGTATTTTTTCATATTCTCAGCCGTTTTTTAATTATTTTCAAATAACGGCAATGCTGCAATAAAAAAAGTCACTTTAAGAATAGATCTAACAATCTGTGGATGTCAATTAAACTTGGCATTATTTGAATCATTTGGCTGCCAACTTTGCACCTTAGTATCAATATTTTGAAAAATTATATTTTCATTTGAAGAATTGACTGATATGCATTTTTGCTATGGACTTGCGAATGGCAATAATAAACATGCGGAAACGCATAGTTGCGTGTATTCAAGGAGATGGCGGTCATTTCGAACATTTAATACGTTTCTTTTATTATTGTTTTTGCTTTTGTATTTTGTTAAATAAAGTTTAATTGACATCCACAGTTTGCTAGATTTATTCTTAAAGTGACTATTGTTCATTGCAGCGTTGCCGTTCTTTAAAAATAATTAAGAAACGGCTGCGAATATGAAAAAATACTAAGAGATACTTTTTGTTAACCATTCTATTCACCACTCAAAATAAATTTAAAAAATGCGATTATACAGGGTATTCATATTTTTCTGAACTAATTAATTTTACTAACACCCTGTATCTCCGCAACTGGGAGCCTCAGAAGCTTCATGTCAATCTTAAGTTTGACGGCTCATCTGCTCATGTGACACGCCAAGTTTGAAGAAAATATCTCGTATACTTCTAGAAATACTAAGAAATATGTGTATTTTTCTCCAAACTTCTACGCTCTGTATAAAAAAAACTATGGCCCATAGGAGAAAAAAATATATGAAGAAGTGCCCTTATTTTGACTCCAAGAATACGTGGTTTCATTTTTGACCATCAGTTTAGTTACACCCTGTATATAGTAACACTAAACCTAAGTCAAATTTTATATTTCACACAGTGATCAATTTCCTAAATTATACCAAAGAAAAATTAATAAAGTCATTATTTCTCCAGTGTGAAATAAGAGTGACTTATAGGAAAAATCAACACACAACTCTCGGGGTACTTTTCCTTTACCAACCTCCTCAGCCAAAAAAGTGTATTTACGCATCTTGCAACGAAAATCACTATTGCAGCAGCAATGGCGGTTTTGAGGACACATTCTTTTTTTATTTATTTATTAGCAATAGTTTACAACAAATGCAATACAAAAAATATAGTTTACAGCAAATGCAATACAAAAATAAATTTTTACTGGAGGAAGCAATTCTTTCTTTAGGGAAATTAAGTAGACAATTATAAATTACATTATACTAACTTACTAGCTAAATTACAATCTATTGCCAAAATTGTAGCACACAATGGTATTTACAATACTGAGTGGGGTATTGGGTATTTTCCTAGAAAAGCCGGGAACGGCATACGTCACCGTGTAGCCCTCTTCGGGGGTAGTAAAAAAGCCTTATGGGGGGGGGGGCGGTAGCTCCCCTGTCAAAATGACAGGTGGCCGATTTTCGGCGAACGGCGGTCGGCGGAGACGGGAAAACCGGCGGATCGTGTGGGGGTGAGTCGGACGTGTCACGTGTCCTCCCCCTTTTGGGGGGGGTGGGGGTCGCGCCTGTCAAAAGTGACAGGTGGTGCCGCGGACGCTCGGGGGTGGCCGGGGGAGGCGGGAAAACCGGCGCGTCGTGTGCAAATTTTGAGGTTATTAATAAATTCTTCTATCTATAAGATTTTTTTTATGTGCATGCTTTGAATTGATTGTGATTTCACTAATAGTCCTAGCTTTATCAGATATCCATTTAATTATTACATTTTTGACTTTATGATATGGTTTTGTTCTGATGTCTAATGGCAACATGTTGTATATTTTGGGACCTATACAATAAAAGTGCTTAAGACAAAGATTATGTCTTGGGTTTTGAAGAGCTACATTATTCATTGTTGCAGATCTAGTATTTAAATTATGGCTTATACTTTCTTTATAATAATCGTATTTTAACATAAATCTTATGATGGATTTTATATTTGATGTGGAGTAAACAATTTGCTATCTTTGTAAACTAATTCCGTAGGGTATCTTTTATCTTTGAAGAGCATAACCTTTATAACCCATTTTTGTGATATTTGTAATTTTTGCATTACTGTTGTGCCTGCATTACCCCAAACCAAAATACCATAATTTATGATTGATTCAACAAGAGCAAAATAGACTGTTAGTGTCTTCAATGTTAAGATATGTCTTAGTTCATGAAATTTAAATATTAGTTTTCTAATCTTATTAGTAACATATTGAATATGCTCTTTCCATGTAAAATTCTCATTCAAGATAACCCCCAAATATTTTATACTGTTTCTATTTTTATTACTTGGGTACAGTCACAAGTGCTGTTTGGTTGGCACAGTCCATTTTGCATATGGAGTGTTTCAAAACTCGGCGAGGAACGCGGCGATAAGGAGAAGGCCAGAAATTTGGTTTTATTGACGTTAAGGGAGAGCAGTGAATTATCCACCCATTTTTTTTATTTTCATTAAAGACACCTCAGCCATTTGCCTGGTTGAATCCCAGTCATCACCACAAACAATCACCACTGCATCATCAGAAAAACAGTAAACATTATGGTCTTCCAGCACTGAGAAAATTCCATTAATATATAAGTTAAAAAGTATTGGGGAGAGGACTGTGCCCTGAGGTAGACCTAGCTTTGTTTCCTGTTTAGAACTTACTACTCCAGAGATATTTACACTTCGGTTTCTGTGTGATAAGTAAGAATCTATGAAGTTTTTTGGTATACCTCTGATTCCATAACATTCCAGAACCTCTAGTAGGGGCTTAAGTGGCACCGTATCAAATGCCTTCTGCAGGTCCAAGAATATGGCAATGACCTTCTTGCCCTTATCTAAGTTTTTTAATATTTATTCTGTGACCTTACAGAGTGCATTCTCGGTGCTCAAACCCTCTCTAAAAGCAAACTGGTTATCTATTTTACTAATTTAGATTTAAAACATTTTTCAACCAACTTGCTTACAGTGCTGGTCAGAGCTATTGGTCTATAGTTGTTAGTTAACTGTTTGTTACCTTGTTTATGCAGAGGAACAATTATTGTGGTTTTTAACTTTTGTGGAAAGAGACCAGTGCTAAAAATCAAATTAATGATGTGACTTAGAGGTTCTATTAGTTTTTCTTTGTGTTTTTTTTATTAGACTAGAGCATATGCCATCATCCCTGCCCTTAACCCTTTCCTTTAAGCTTTGTATCTGTTTAAAAATGTCATCATCAGATATATGATTTAATAGGAATGAGTTTGTTGCTCTTTCCCATCTTATTGTTCTATTTATTTAATTATTTCCGCAAGCTGTTTCCCAACATTAATAAAAAAATCATTAAACTCATTGGCTATTTCTTTTGTGTCAGTTACTACAGTGTTATCTTTGCTTAAGATTCTGGTTATATCAGACCTGCCCACCTGGTCATTTGTAGCCTCTTTAATAATATCCCAAAGTAATTTTGGATTGTTTGCATTTTTTTGTGCGAGATCTTTATACAGGGATCGGCGTAAGTCAGGCAACCAATTTGCATTAAGAAAAAAAATTGGATCGGCATAAATCAGGCAACAAATGAGGCGTTGAGTGCAATAGTGGCCTATCCCACAAAATTACACAAATTGAGCTGAGTGTATAAACAGTTTCCTAAAAATGTAAAATTTCATATGCAATAGAGGCCCATCCCTAGTTCACCTTTCCTATCAATAGATGTCAGGCCAATTCACTATTGCATATAAACATTGGCAGCATTATCTGCAACAATAGTGTCCCAACCAACTTGGGCCAGTTTTGCACATGCCAGACAGCATCTGACATTTTAAGGTTATACTGTTGTATGCGGTCGGGAGGTATTATTTTTTGTTATTAGGCGGAAAATTCCACACATCATGGAAAGTGAAGTACGTGATTATAATGAGAATGATTCAGGTAAGTTCCTTATCCTTTTTTTTTGGGTTTGTGGATTATAATTTGCTAGTAAATTGGATGTGTTTTTGATTAGTTGAGGTTATGTCCGTTATTGTTTATTTTGCTTGTAAACTTTTGTATTATCCCTGTTTCATTCGCATTTTTTGTTAACCAAGACACACGCAAAGATGATGTTTGATTGTATTGTTATTTATTTAATTCGTCACGGTTTTTTACAGATCCAGAAGAGCCTTTCATAGATTCCGGGTCGGAATATGCGCCCAGCGAAACGACATGAGAATTAGAGAACACGGACTCTGGTAAGTTTCACATTATCTACAACCCCCAAATAAAATTGCTACAACCCTATGTGACAAGCATATTATGAAGTTACGTGTGAAAAACTTTATGTGCTAAGGTAAGGTGGGGTAATTGTAAATATGGGGTAAATGTATTAGTCTATAATATAGTTGAAGCCACAATCGTTTAGATGGCGCCACATGCACAGAAGGAGGAACAAAGGAGGCCTCTTCATTTCTATAACATTGGATACTCCGTGGCATTCCTCAGTCTCTCCCTAACCTCTCTAATGGCAATGTGATTTTGGTGCTGCGTTATTTTGAATTAACAACAGCAAAAGTAATCCTGCTTCTTGAGTTCTGGAAAAGCAATTCTAGGTAAGTATGATTTTCATGCAGTTTGATAAAAGTAAAATATTAGTCCCTGTAGTATATTTGGTATTAATTACCATTTGCTCACACAGTTTGTGTTTATGTTACATTTGCCCTGCAAAAATAGCTCTTGGGATTAATGTAACATATTTCTATGGGGCAAATGTAAATGCCATATATTGCATTTGCCCCGTCCTATTATTCAGTTGCGTTCTTATATATACTGACTTTTTGTTTCAGAACCTAATAATCACCATGGTCAGAAATTTTATACGAAAAAACGGCGGCCCTGGGTACGATGAAAATGAATTAAAAAGAGCCCTAAATGAAGTTAAGTCAGGCCGTATGACAGCCTATAAAGCTGCCAGGATATTTAGTGTACCTTACTCAACAATTTATACACACTTTAAAGGCACTCGTGGACAAATAAAAAGAGGAAAGGGACGTACAACAGCCCTTTCGCGGGAATCTGAACTCACACTTGCTACGGGGATCAAGACTTTAGAGAAATGGGGATTCGGATTATCTCGTAATGAGGTTCTAAGCCTGGTAGGAGATTTCGTAAAAAGAAGTAATCTGAAAACCCCGTTCAAGAACTCAGCGCCAGGGGAAGACTGGTTTATTGGTTTTAAAAAAAGACATAATTTAAGTATAAAAAAGCCTCAAAACGTAGAATTTGCCAGAAAAAAAGCACTGGATCCTTTTACAATTTTTGAATACTTTGATCTCCTTGAATCTACTTTGGATACTCTTGGCATAAAGGATAAACCAACCAGTGTATGGAATTTGGATGAGTCTAGTCTATGCATAGACCCAACTAAAACAAAAGTAGTTGGAGAAAAGGGTAGATCTGCTACCCGGATTACCAGTGGCCCTGCTAGAGAAAACACCACAATTGTATTAATGGCAAATGCAGCAGGAGAGCACGCTCCTCCGCTTATAATTTATAAAGGGGTGCATATATGGGACCAATGGTGTGCACCAGAGGGAACCGGATATCCAGGAACAGTTTACGCAGCTTCAAAAAAGGGATGGATAGAAACGGATATTTTTAAAAACTACTTTGAACGCACCGTAATACCATACATTGGTGAAAATCGTCCGGCCCTAGTTATATACGATGGTCATTCTACTCACATAAGCCCCGATGTAATACAAACAGCTATCCGTGAAAATATAACGATTCTGA
This sequence comes from Pseudeuparius sepicola, assembly GCA_963920635.1. Classification (NCBI taxonomy): domain Eukaryota; kingdom Metazoa; phylum Arthropoda; class Insecta; order Coleoptera; family Anthribidae; genus Pseudeuparius; species Pseudeuparius sepicola. Next base: position 31,693,564 of record OY987305.1, read on the forward strand.
AATTGCCACCGCATAGTAGTCATCTGTTACAACCACTAGACTTGTCTGTGTTTAAACCATTTAAAGATAAGTGGGATGCCAAGTTGGTGTCGTGGCAACGACACGACAGAATATCGGACGTAAATTGCCAAAATGTTTGTTCTCCAAATTTTTAGGAGAAACCTGGAAAAACGTATCATCCCAAGTTATCCAGAATGGTTTTGCCAAAGGTGGGATTTATCCGTTTGACAGAACGGTTATACCAGAATCAAAATTTTGCCCAGAAGCATTACGTCGTTGGCGTCGATTACAAATAGATTTAAATGAGGCTGCAAGTCTTAGTTTGCCTTCTAACACTTCCACTGAAGATAATTTTTCAGAAACACAACCCTCAACATCCTCCAAAGTGGGTATGAATAATGAGCCATCAACTTCAAATTGTCAAATTCAAATTACTACATTGCCCCTAGCCGCATCTTCATTTACCAAAAGTGTTGATACAAATGTAGAATCTTCTCCTTTATTTGAAACTTTGCTCTTAAACATGGTAAAGCAAAGCCCTCGTCAAGACAAAACAAAGCGAACGAGAGTGGATGCTGGAGCGGAAGTTTTGACAAAAGCTGATGTGGTGGAAAGGCTTACAAAGAATAAACTAGTAAAAAAACAAACAAAAAAATCAAAGATCTGCAATGAAACAAAAGACAGTAGCGACGATGATGGAGAAGAAGATGAAATATCATATATGGATTCCGACAATGATGAAGAATATTTACAAAATCTGGAGCACGAGGCTGAAATGCAGAACCAGGAGGAGAATGACCTTAACCACGAACTCGATAAAGACAAATGGGTTTTAGTCAAATATAGCTCGAAGAAGATTACCAAACATTTCATTGGCAAAATAATCAGATCAGTTGCAGAGGATTGGGAAGTTCGTTTTTTAAAGAGAATCACTACAAAACGCTCAGATTCCTTCAAATTTGATTGGTCTTCTGCACAAGATGTAGACACAGTTACTGAAACTGATATAGTGAAAATTTTACCAGAACCTTTGACCGACAGAAGAGGTCTGTTTTACTTTAATGTTTTGTTTGATGGTTACAATGTGTAGGTAATACTACTTAGTCATACCAAAAACATATTGTTTATTGTCATATTTTCTAAAAGATGTTTTTGTGTTTATTTTGAAGAGGTTTATTTTACTTTAATGTTTTGTTCGGTGGTTACAATGAGTAATACCTATACCTAGAATATTATTCTTTATTGAAATAATTTCTAAGAGGTTATTTTCGTGTATATTTCAAATAAAAAACAAACTGCAACATTTATTTCTAATGTTTTATTAAAATTCCCGTTTATATAAAAAAATGCCGTGTTCACCTACACCCTATAAAAGTTTACAAGTTACTTGCTTTTCACCTGATTTAATTCAACAATAGATCGTTTTGAAGCTAAAGAACAGATCTTTTACATTTGCCCCGTATTCACATATTATCCCCATACTGCATGCTGTTATACGACCTATATTACATTTACCCCTTTATTGGGGGCAAATGTAACATATTGACATGATTTTAAAAAATATATATTATAAAAAAATGAATTTGATTTTTATCAATCTATATCCATATATAGCAACTAGTATGTCCTTAGTTTTTCCAGAATTTTTATAAAAAATATATGTTGTATTTTAAAGTATTTATAAAGGTCACAATATCAACTAGTGCTAAAACCAGTTGCATTTACCCCACCTTACCCTATTAATAGTCTTTACCTAGATAGCGAATTTCCATATGATTTTTGGCACTCTCTTAGAAAACAGTATTTTCTAAGGGATTTTTAAAGTTATGCTTTTTAAGGAATGGGAGAACACTGGACAATTTTTGTTCACTTACTGTATTACTAGGCTTTCTATATCGACAGCGTTTATTTTACAGAAATGCGAAGACGTGAAGTTTAGTGATCAAGTTGTCCTAAAAATTAAATTATTAATACCTTGTAATGGGTTTTTATTTATAACATAAAAAAAACTAAAATTATATAGAAAACACAATTTTCTAAAAGGGAGCTTTAAAATTATATAGAAAACACAATTTTCTAAAAGGGAGCTAAAAAACACAAGTGAAATTCGTTATGACAAGACTATTAACAGCACATAAAACTTAATAATAAAAAAATATTGGCAGTTATTTTATGGAATTAATTTATTATTTTTCTAGATGAGGAAGTCCAGCCACTAGTCCGCCTGGAAGAGGCAGAAATGAATGAAACAAACCAGAGAATACACAAATGTAAAAGGAAATGTGGTAGAGGCTAAAACATTTGAACCTAAAGAATGCACCTGCTCAAAAAAATGTCATCTTAAACTCTCTATTGAACGTCGGGAAACCCTGTTTAAGATTTTTTATGCATTAGGTTCACACACATTGCAGACACATCCTATATTTTTGGACAAGTAAAACTTCGAGCAAAAGAACGATCTTATAGCCAGCAAAATATCAAAATTAAAGAAAATACAAGACATTACTTTTTATCAAACGAGAAAGGAGAATAAACTCAAGTTTGCAAAGAATTCTTCAAACACTCGTTAGGTGTTTCGGATGGCCGCATCACTAGGGCACTTGCATCAAAAAATACCTCCGGAACTCCTAAGCCAGATCTACGTGGAAAATCATCATCGGCAAACAAAACCGCCTCTTCAAAAATCAATGAAGTAAAACATTTCATAGGTAAATTTCCTGTCTACGAATCCCATTATTCACGGGCAAAAAATCCACATCGAAGGTACCTTTCGCCTGATCTGGATATCACCAAGATGTACAAACTGTACAAACAGGAAATAGAAAATCCCGTGTCATTGTTTGTGTTTCGTCGTATTTTTAACACTGATTTTAATTTAAAATTTCATGCACCATTATCGGATAGTTGCCGCAAATGTGACTCATTTAACATTAGAATTAATGCAGCTACAGATAGTACAGGAGCATAATGTATTCCGTGGGACCTTTTGTGAAGGGAGGTTGCGACTATGTGGAATCTCTTTATTATATGCTACGTAATGCTGTAGTACCAGGTGTTTACCTTCGAGTTGCTGTGTTTGGTTTGTATGACGTCATAAATCTAAGATGGCCGCCATACAAGACATTTATTCCTTCCATCAAGAATAACTCCTTCCAGAGGGCTCATACGCAAAATGTGCATAGAACATTTTCTATTCTGCATGAGCAGACGAACAAATTTAGTTGTTATCAATTTTTCCATATCTTCTACCGTTTACGAGTTATTTACAGTGCCCGCCGAAAAGTTGGAAGCATATGGGATTTTTTTTATTTTTGGGCTAGCACTGCTAGCCTAGCAGTAGGCCCTACTACAAATTTATTAAATGATTTAAATTTGCTATATAAATGTAATATTATCATTTGTTTATAAAAAATGTCATTATGTGTGCTTATTAAAGTGTGTTTCATACCATTTTAATGACTCTACTTGTAATGCTTGTTGCATTTAATTGTGATATTAAAAGTTATTGCGAGTAAATAGCAGCACAATAACTATTTTTCACCCTTAATAAATAACCGATGGTTCTAAACCGACGGTGACATACAGTGCCTGCCAAAAAGTTGGAACCATATGGGATTTTTTTATTTTTGGGCTAAGATGAAACTACTTTGGGGCGATCATCTCTGCTTCCAAAAAGATTCGAAATGATATCATTAAACGTCATGACGTCATTTGAGATACTTGTCATTTAATTAAATAACTGGCCAAAATATTTGAAAAAGTTGCTTAGAATTTTATTTTACCCCTATGTGCCAATTTTCAGACAAAAATTCTGACAATGATAAATTTTTGATTTTTTGAAAAAATATAAAAATTGCAGTTTCAAGAAAAACTAAACTAACAAGTTTAGTTTTTCTTGAAACTAGCCGATTATGACCCAAAAAGGGTCCATAACTAAAAAATATCACGTTTGGATGATTGGCGAACAATTATAAAGTCAAATATGGCACCAAAAAATGAAATTTATTAGTTTTATATTTTTTCAAAAAATCAAAATTTATCAGTCACAATTTTTGTCTGAAAATTGGCACATAGGGGTAGAATAAAATTCCAAGCAACTTTTTTAAATAACTTTTTTCGATAAAATCACAAATAAAGCGTATTTTGACCATTTATTAAATTAAATGTCATTTTTGACAGTTATGTCAAATAACGCCACGGCGTTTAATGATCTCATTTCGAATCTTTTTAGAAGCAGAGATGATCGCCCCAGAGTAGTCTCATCTTAGCCCAAAAATAAAAAAAAGCATATGCTTCCAACTTTTTGGTGGGCATTGTATATAACTCGTAAACGGTAGAAGATACGTAAAAATTTATAAGAACTAAATTTGTTCGTCTGCTCATGCAGAATAGAAAATGTTCTATGCACATTTTGCGTATGAGCCCTCTGGAAGGAGTTATTCTTGATGGAAGGAATAAATGTCTTGTATGGCGGCCATCTTAGATTTATGACGTCATAAAAACCAAACACAGCAACTCAAAGGTAAACACCCGGTACTACAGCATTACGTAGCATATAATAAAGAGATTCCACATAGTCGCAACATCCCTTCACAAAAGAACCCACGGAGTAGGTAAATGTGCATTATGCTCCTCAACTAAGAGGAAGGCCAAGACTGCCAGGAGATTCGAAGGGACCAAGAACTGCACCAGAGAAAAGCCGAAGCCGCAAGGATGGGAATGAAAAGGGATGCTGAAGCGGCGAAATCCAATGACGAACTTACAGTAATTTCATTTGACTTAATGAAGACCCTAGCAACACCAACTGGTGTTGCATATTACAAAAAAGACAACTCTGGACCTTTTGTTTTGGCATTCACGATCTTGAAACTAACGTGACACACATGTACATGTGGGATGAAAGTATCGGTTCGCGTGGATCCCAAGAAATTGAGTCTTGCCTTATGCATTACATTAAAATAATGTTAGTACACGTAAGTTGATTGTGTATAGTGGCCAATGTGGGGGCCAAAATCGCAATTTTAAGATAGCTGCCTTTTGTACCTACATTGTGTCTTCCAATGACTTTAAAGTAGAAACAATCGACCACAAATTTTTAGTGTCAGGTCACTCTTATTTACCAAATGACCAAGACATTGGTTTAATTGAAAAAAACAAAAAACATTTTAAAAACATCTATGTTCTGAGTGACTGGGTGCAAGTAGTTTCAGATACCAGAAAAAAAAAATCCGTTTAATGTGGTCGTTATGAAAACATCCGACTTTTTTCCTCAAAGGGCTTAGAAAATGCATTGACCCATAGAAAGAAAACATATGTAGGTGAAAAAGTAGAGTGGTTGCATATACAGTGGCTGCAGTTTGATAAAGAAAAACCTGGTGTCTTCAAATTCAAATACACCAATAACGAAGATGCCTATTTCAACATAGTAGACATGAAGAAACGTGGAAAGAGGGAGTTTCGAGAATTAGCTGACCTAATTCCCCTATTTGAAGGACCCAGGGCTATACAGGCGGCAAAATATAAAGACTTGATTTGCTTACTTGAATACATTCCACCAGTCTACCATAACTTTTATCGCCAACTTTTGCAAAGTGCACGTGTTGAAGAAGATCCAAATATCTTTGATGAAGATGATGTTGACTATTTAACTTAGTAGTTAAGATGTGTTTTCTGTAAACTTAAAATAAACTTTTGGTACTTATTTGCATTTTTTTTTCGATTTCTCAGCTTTTTTGTTTCAAATCTACATAAAAATAGAAAATGCAAAAGTGGCCCAAGCCACAATCAAATGTCAATTTTTCCATAATATAATTTTTCTGAAAACTAAACTTATTATCTATTTCATTTACCAAAGAAAATAAGTTTTTATTTTTTTTAATACAAAAAATGCTAACTCTAGTCAAGGTTAATAAAATGGCTTATTTTCTTTCTCAATTCTCTCAATAAGTTATCTACTGGGTTTGGGTCACTTTTGCGCTCAACCCCTCAAATTTGCATTAAGAAAAAAAATTCAGCATCAAAATGAATTTATTCAAAGAAATTACAAAAGGGATTCGAAAAAGGGTTACCGTAAGTGTTCAAATTGATGCCCGTCTTGATCAATGCATTTACGGCAACGTTTCTGAATGGAGAGGCAGGTCCGGCAAAGCATGTCAAGCTGTCAGTGAAAATTTTCAAATTCTTCAATGGACAAGTATACTTAGGAATGAAAAATAATTTTTTGCCTTGGAATTTGTAAAACATGTCTAGATAATCACGAAACCCAACCAACAGATTTTTTTTCCCATTAGTTTGCTCAAAAATTGAAAAAAACGGTCGCAAAAGTAGGGAATGTGACGTCACGATCCCTAATTTCAATAAGTACCTGCTATTTTATTAGTAGTTATTTCGTCTTTTTTTATATAACCAAGCATTCCCAGGCAAATTATTAGCTTCAGTTTGTATGCGCCTGATGAGAAATAATCAAATTTCGTAGCATTTCCATGAAATATTTGGATTTTACTGATCCCATTCTGAACTTATTAGATGCCCCCTATAAAATATGACAGATGACATATTACTCAATGCTTTAAAGAAAATCGTCGGCAACGTCGCACTTTGCATATAACCTCACTTTCGCCCGCGGAACGCCGAAACCAAGGTTAATAACCTTAGTGAAAACTAAATAAATTCTATTCTTAGTTTTAAAAGAATCTTGCTGTGAATACTTTATTTTTTCGGTTTATAATGAAGACAAGATTTGTTAAAGCTTGTCCTGATAACTTGCCTTGCATAGATTTTGATATGGTGTCAATTTTATCAATAAAAACGGGGAGCAAAACATGGAGAAATGAAGAGGTATGTTTGTTATTTGATTTGTATATTGTTTTAATATTGCTTAATGATGATGATATAGCTTAAATTCTGGTTTTAGGTAGACTAGAGAATAAATATTATGGTAACAATGTTATTGGAGACACGCAGAGGAAAGAACATAGCAATGAATGCATAATGCCCGGTTAAGGCAAAAATTACCCCCGAGCACAAAATTAATAAGAAAAATGTTAATGATACTGTGGTTAAAAATGAAGAAATTCAACTGAATAGTTGTGGAAGTAGGTATATTATGTTGTAATTACCCAACATAAGCAGATTAGTCCTAAATTATGCACATACCACGATGTACGAGGATCATACATCGTGGCACATACGTAGATACAGCTTTTTGTGCTTCTAGTTTAGTTGCTAGTACAGTAAAGAAATACTTATTGTGTATATACCTATAGTTAAGATATGGGGGAGGGGGCGTGGGGGTGTCGCACAGCCCAATGTTGAAATCGATTATCAAAACAAGAAATCATGCGTTTGTAAAAACGATCGTTGATATCTACATGTGAAAACCATGATTCAGAACTAATTTAAATAATCTAAAGTCAATGCAAGTTCGACAGCAGAGTTTCATTCGATATCAAGTGCTTGACCGTCAATGACTTTTTGCGGGTATTTTTTTCTTGTATAATCTAATGAAGTATTTAATTAATTAAGTCCGTAGTAGTACACTTTGTCGCATCCATTTTGATGCGGAAAGTTGTACTTTTCTGCACTAGTGACATTAACTTTGTCAACTAATAGAACTAAGCACGCTTGTAAAATTTTTGCACATATTAATGGGAAACTTATTTTAGATGAATGTAAGCTGACTTCCTGGAAATAGCGAAGAATCATGGACAACATCAGTAGATTGTTATATTGGAAAAAGTCAACACAAGTGCAATAAAAAAATATTAAGGTCTACCTTACAGGATTTAGTTGACAAAGACATACCGACATACCTCAATAATTATTATACATTGGAGTAGTATGACAGAAGATTTTTGGCAAAAATCAAAACATATTACAAGGAGGGACTGTCTGACATGTTAAAAAACGAAAAATGCCCTGTATCTCCAAAACGAATCAAGATTTTGAGATTCAACTGCTTTCCATTGCCCTCAAAAATCGAGCATAGTACACCTACCTACTCTTTGTCTATCTCTTCGCAGAATAGAAGAAACCCCCCAAAAAAACATCCAGTTTGTTACACTCTGTGCATGCGACATGAAAACTATTATTTGATTTTGGAATATTTTTACTAAATTTAATAGATAACTTATTTGGGGTTTTGCCATAGAATGCAAAATAATGTTTTTTTTCTTGCAAATTAAAGAAATCTTAATTTTTGGCCGGCTGCTGCATTATATTTTTTTATTTTTAACTTCCATTAACCACAATCACAAAATATGCTTATGAAAATTTATTTTCCAGAAAAAATAGGTATATAATATGTATAGTGAAAAAATCCTAAAGAATTATGTCATTTTTTATGAGGATGCTTCGGCAATCACAATATAATTTACCTAAATGGGTCTAAAATAGTTCAAGCTATGACAATAAAGTTTTTCGACTGAAAACTTGGCTTTATTGCGTTTTACATGTTATGTTTCTAACATCACCAAGAACTGGCACCTTCTCCAATTTTCTAGCGTTACATTTTTGAACCGATGCAGGTCTAACTACTAACTTAATTCTGTAAGTAAGGGCTCATGAAATTAAAGTAATAAATTTTTTATATTCGGACCAGGTATGTGCTTGACGTCTAGAGGATTGACTTTTCTCAGTTTAGTTTATAACCAATCAATGCTGTTGATTAACACTAGCACAGAATAAATAGCTTCACAACAGAAGCGTCCATAAAGACGTGTCAAAAATAAGCGAGCCTCCATTTCAATTTACAGGAAAATAACCAATAACTTGTACATAAATTTGGTCCTAATACAATCTCTTTGCAATGTGGATTAATGTAAAATCAAACAAAATGCACAATGTTTATCCCTTTAGAAGATATTTCGCGTCAAAGCGCGCATCCTTTTGACACATGTCCTTATGGACGCTTCTGTTGTGAAGCTATTTATTCTGTGACACTAGGTATTGAGGCTAAAATATCATCAGTTTCTTCAAACAACTAGCAGTCGCTGGAATATACTTGATAACAAGTAAAAAATCGTTTGGCAGAGCCACTAATCTAAAATCGTCAGCTAAAATGTTACCCCTGGTTGGTTCTTTATTGTCTTTAATATATCAGCAAGTCTAGATATCTAATTTGTGCAAGTTCAGTTAGGTACTTACGAATTGTGTCGTTTTATAGATAAAATCGACTTGTTTCCAATAAAAAAAAAGTTTTGTAAACCAACCAGCATAACGTCCGAATCATCAATACCAATACCTAGTGCTCCCAGCATTTTCCTCAGCAAAATAGAATGGTTCATTTCCGTCATGGATTATTAGAATGAATGGTGAAAATAGTTCAAATCATAAAAAATAAAAGCTTGTAAAACACGCGGGCCGCGGGATCCGATGTTCCGATTTGTGACGCCACAAAATAGGTTATGTTTATGTTCTCGCAGGCTGACAGCTTGGCATTGAGGTGCGGCGTTGCCAAACCTGGTGCCACGGCGGTAAATTTAGGGAAAAATAAAATCCAACAGGTAGTTACGTATATTGAACTTTAAAAATTAATTGCGGCAAAACGGGGGCGAAAAAAAAAATTAAAAAAATACAGCAAGTATATCTCACCCAATACTATCCGATGAGCAAATAAAAAAAAGTGGTGTATTAGTCCATTGCAGTTCTGAGGTCGGGAAGGGTGCGTGGTCCTCTTGCAAAAACGCGGTCCTTAAGAAGGCCCCACAGGAAGAAATCACAGGGTGTCAGGTCACATGATCATGCGGGCCACTCAACGAATCCTCGTCTGCCTATCCATTCTCCAAAATAAACATTAAGGTACTCCTACACACATAACGCGTAGTGCGGCGAAGCTCCATCCTGCTTGAAATGATGGATGTTCGCGAGCGTTGGATCGTTGTCCATTTGCCCACGTAAATCTTCGAGCATCTCCAGATAACTTTGGCCCGTCACGTTACCCTCAAAAAAGTACGGACCCACGAGACCTCCCGCATGGATACCTACTCACATACACACCCCAGGCAGGTTTAATTCTTGTTCAATGAAGACGTGAGAATTCTGGTCGTTCCAGTACACGCAGTTATGCCGATTGACCATACCGTTCAGCTTGAAGGTTGCTTCATCGGACCACAAAATAGAACGCTGGAACTGCGGATCATCCTGACTGCATCCGAGGTACCAGTCGCAAAATTCCAATCGTCAATCGAAATCATCCTCGTGAAGTGCGTGGAGGAGACGCGGACGGTAAACTCGATAGTGCATGCGTTTCAGCATTCGTCGTAAAGAACGATCGGATATTTCAAGTTCTCCCAATAGCCGCACTGCAGATTGGTTCAGCTGCTCAACAAACGCCAGCGCCACTGTTTCCATATTTTCGTTAGTTGTTACAGATACCGGTCGTCCACAACGCGGCGCGTCGGCAACAGCCCGTTTTTAAGAATTTCTGGTACATCTTCCACACTGTTGAACGATTTGGTAGCGGCGAGTTCGGAAATTGTTGTTGAAATTCGGTAAACGTAGTTTCATAGTCCGCGTTCGTACGAAGATACGACGTAACAAAAAAAACTCTTGAAGCGTAAACTTGTATCGGTTATTCATTCTGAAAACGCGTCTACTCGACGAGCACGTGTTATCATGACACAGACACAACTGTCTGAAGCACGAACATGCTTTGTTTTAATCTTTTTTGACAGCGTTGCCAGACTTATGAGCGTTGCCGGACTTATGCCGATTTTTCGAGGGCGTTGCCTGACTTATGCCGATCCCTTTAGTATAAATATTTTGTACGTTTTATAATTTTTGAAAGCAAGTGTCGATATTTTTTATATTTATTTACTAACATAGGATTATTGTTATTTAACTTGCATTGTTTTTTTAATTTATCTCTAGTTCTAATAGACAATATGAGGCCACAAGTGATCCAGGTTCAATCGTCTTTTTCTACTAGAAATTGCCCTACTACAAGTGGAATCGGAGATCATTTTTTTAAGCCTATTTATAAACATATTTGTACACAAATCATCATCCCATCCCGCCTCTTCTAGTAATGTATTAAGTTTATCATGATTAATTGTTTCAACAGTATTACATTTAATAGTTTTAATGTTTGGTGTTTCAGACTTTGTGGGAATAGTTAGCAGGATAGGATCATGATCCGTCAGCTTATGTTCGAGGATTGCAGCACATATTTCATTAAAGAAACTTATTTTACATTTAACAAAGAAGTGGTCTAAACAGCTCCCAGCGCCATCACCACCTCTAGTAGCTTTGTTTATCGTGCATATATATATATATATTTTTTCTTTACGGCATCATCGAGCGTCCGCAACGAAAAATCTTAGGTTTACTCGGCGTCCGACGTCACCCAGCGTCCGATATACAGACGCCGGGTGACCAACACCTGAAAATCTACTAATCTACTTCTCTTCAAGATTTTATATCGTTTGGACATAAATTTGGGAGGACGCTGAATGACGCCGAAATTGAAAAAATGTACAAATCACAGTTCAGGACTTGACCGCTATGCGGCGCTTCAAAATTCTCTTATAAACACGGTGAATATAAAAATCACGGCTTAGGTTCTTCTGGCGCTGTATAAAATAATCGTAGTAGTGGCCTAACGAGCGTATTATATTACGTAGAATAACAGCAGGTGTTCATTCGGCACCGTATTTTTATTTCACATCCCATTTCTCAATTTCTAATGTGACTGCGATGTGGCCACATGATTTGTAGTTTGATAGTGCTGCAAATTCATGAAAATTCGGACAACTGTGTTGCTGAATGTTGAGTGGAATTCGGTAAAATATTATTGCCACTTATTCAAAGAGAAGTTACTATAGATAATTAAATAGAACACGGGGTACAATATCAGACAGGTGGGTAGGCTATTGTTTCTGTTGTCATGACATTTTAACCAGAAATTTATTAATCTGTAATTTCACTTTGACGTAACATGATCTTTGAGAAAGGAGGAAGATTTATTCTCCGAAAGCTCAGAAAACAAATTTGTTGAAGTTATTTTTTGAGTTACACGTTCAAAGTTTCGTTCAATTACTGTTAAGAATTTATTAATTTTCCAGGCAACTTGAAAAAGATGTCTTTTGACCAGTTTGATGGCAAAAAACTAATTAAAAAATTCAATGGATATTTCATTTGTGTTACTTAGGGCAAAGTTGTCAAGCAATAATGGAATATATTTTTTTATTAATTTTCTTGTTTTTTAGATATAATTAACCAACCCACATTATTGGCGATATTATAAAAACATTAATTTCTAAGGTATATTTTGGCGAAATATTTCATCCACACTCCTTTACTTCGTGAATGCTTATTGGCGTGCTGTATAAAAAATGTATTACATTTTAATGAGGCAACATTGATCTACAGGATGTGCCAAAAAATATACCGACAATTTGTAAGGGGTGGTAGAGGACATGAAAGCATTTTTTTTGTTTAATAAACCTGTTGCCTAACGATAGCTTTTGTTGTGATTTACTTGGTAAACTGTAAGCCCAAAGGGGTGTAGTTAGTATCTGAGAAATAAACCAGACAAAGCGGTGATGAATAAACAATAAAATTGCAGGAACAGTGACATTAAAAAGGTACCACTTATGTAATATTGCTGGCTGGTGTTCTTGGCTGGAATGGAAGCTCTTCTTGAGATATACCTCACCCTGCTTGATCTGGACGACTTCCTCTCTTGTACAACAGTCCCGTTGCAGCAATGCGCGTTATAATGACCATAAATAGTCTTACAACGAACTTTTTTTGTTTTTAAATGGAATGATGAAACAGCGTTTATCAAAAATAAATACGCATACGTTTCCTTCTACCAATCGAGGAAACCAGGCTAGTGTCATTATTTTCAGAATTTTAGAAAACTTATATTTTTTTTAAACGAAAACGTAACAAAACCTATGAACCGTTTGGGCTATAGAACAATAAAATGTTTTAGATCACACCCATATAACGAAATTAATTATCGATTTAGTTGGACACCAACACCAGTGTATTTCGTTCAACATTTTTTGTTTCAACTAGGCTTTTTGCCCAGAGAAAAAAAAATATCGCAATAAACATTCCAAAGCTGCCAATTTTAAGACCGTAGATTATGACTTATTTAGTTGGCATCAAAACATTGATTTTATTCATTTTTAATTCAAAATTTGTATTGAAAATGGATGATTATTTCTCATTTGAAGAACTTACCGATATCCACGTTGCTTATGGTACATCAAATTGTAACGTATGAAAAGCTGCACCGTCATTTATTTTTATTTATCAATGAAACAAAGTCCTCATGAACATTTTTTGTAGATGAAATTAATTAGTTATTACTGAAATGAACAAAACCCACCAAAACAATTTTTCCTTTTTTCCGTCGAAACGGCTCATTTGCGTGTTAACTAAACAAAAAAGGTTTCTTTTCATGTCCCCTATTTTCATTCCTTAAAGTTTGTTGATATGTTTTTGGGACATCCTGTACAAATTTATGTTTGCAGTGAAGAACCATAATAAATGTTTCAAGCATAAATAACAAACAATAACTTGTTAACTGCTAGTTCTACAGGGTGTTCCGTAAATATGTTTAAAAATTAAACATTAATCGTCGTGGTGACTGCAAGAGGTCGTATGTAAAAAAAAATCATTTTTCATTTTATGGCCTCTTTCGAACCAAAACAGTCCTTGCCCCGACCTGCAAATAGTCGTATGTGCCTAATCCAATCATAAAACCCGAGCGCAAGCCGTTGCAATTCAGCGTAAATGTATGTAAATTTTGGACGTTTTGGTGACAGTAATAAGTCGTATGTCATAACAGAAGCTTGCTGTTAGTGGTTGTGGCCTAAAATTTTGTGTTTTGATTGGTTTAAAGTGAGAAATACGGCTGGTAAGTAATATTTCATTTATTCTATTTCAATAAGATTAAAAATTTTATCAAAATTCACCAAATTATTTGATTAAAAAGTATTTTTGCATTTCTAACTGTAACGAGGTTACCACGCTGTTCTTCTTTCTTCATCAATCACAGTCTCTAACAAAGTTGGCTCGCTTTTCTCCCTGATTTTCCGCCTACATCTCACCACGAAGTCCTACTCCTCTATCGTCGCATCGCGTCATCGCTACGTCCGCCCGAGCCGCCGACCGAGGGCACCACGGACGCATCTAATCGGCGGCCGCTAGTTCAGATGTGTCCGCCCGGGCCGCCGATAGATGGCGCTGGGAGCCGGTATCTCACCGCCGGGTCCCAGTCCTCGGCTGATAAAACTGTGGCCGTTTATTCCATCAGGTGTCTTAGTCTGGCTATACCAATTGAGTAAGCAGACTAGATATATATATCGCTGTGCTTAGAAACTGCCGATTCTGTTCTCTGTTGATTGAATAGTGCCAGGAGCGTCTGCTGGGGCTATTCAAAGACCGAAAACCGAACCGTAGAACCGAGCAATAACATTCGCTGATACAACCGTGGGATATTGCCAGGAGATAATGCTGTAGCTGCCACCGGTGCCGTTTCGCTTACGTGCCACGCTCGTTCTCTACCGCTTGCCCTGCCTGTTTGCTACATTTGATAGCTCCTAAGTGTACCTAGGGTTTCTAAATACTAATATCCTGTGTACTCTTTCAGAAACGACGGGGCCGGAGCTGAGGAAGAAGACCAATTTAATTTTCTTTGTAAATAATCAATTTTAGTTTATTTTATTGTTTAGGGTAATCAATATACGGGGTATTTATTATTTGGTGCTTAATTTCGTCCCCTGCACACTTCCCTGGCTCAACCATCTCTGGACCTAAAGGAAAAACCACTCCTGGCGCCCGGGCAAATCGCCAAAAGAGGCTAAACAACATCTCTAAAGCCCAAAGTGCCTTACATAACCTAACTTACTTTTAAAATTTCTAATATTTTTAGTGCTTTGGTTAATATTATTTTATTTTTTCATTACATAATAATGTTTTTATCTACATTAATAATAGTCACTAGTCAGTGATTGTTCTTTGTTTTTTAAATAAAATAAGGTTTTTACATTTATCTTGACATACGTCCTATAGACACGTCTGTAGTATTTTCGACATAAGACTTTTTGCATTTGACAAGTACAATAATTTTTATTTTCTTTGGGTTTACAGTTTACAGACAACTAATATTCAAATGTCTGGGTCAATTAGTAGTAGGACAAAGTATATTGTGGCACTGGCCCAAGAGACAAAAGCAGGAAAGGGAAATGATAAGGATTATAAAGCAGACTCGGACTCTGCAAGTGAAGTTAACGGGAATTATTATAATGTAGAGGAGCAGATCAACAAAGAATTAAAAAAAATTATATTCAAGGGGCAGCAGAAGAAAATTTAATTGATAAATTTCAACAAGAGATTGAGTCCGAAGTTTGCAACGTTCCTACCTCAAATTTTACAAATAAAGACGAATCCGGCAGACAAGTTCTTGAAACTACACATGGTTGTGATCGTGAGTGCATACAAAATATATAAATACATTTTTTAAATATTTTTGTGCTACTTTCAGATCAAATTCAACACGATGTATCTGAAGCCGAGTTCAGCTCAGAATCCGGAGAATTATACGAACCACCAGAGAATACAGAAAAAACAGACACTACTGTGTTGGAGGAAGTACTACTTCCAGATCAAATTCAAGACGATGTATCTGAAGCTGCGTTCCGCTCAGGATCCGGAGAATTATATGAACCACCAGAGAATGAAGAAGAAACAGACACTGTGTTGGAAGAACGGAGAGGGGTGGAGTCAATAAGTTCTGAAGATACAGAAACCACAGAAAACAAAAAAAAGAGACGTAAGAGACAACAAGTAGATAGTAACGACTGGAAACGACAGAAAAATGCACAGATGAGGGTTAAAGGGAAAAAAATACGTTGGATTTAAAAAAAATGAGTTAGGAAAATATAAGCAAAATGCACCAAGGAAAGAACGATGTATTCTTCCAAGATGCAATGGCCATCAAATCAGTTGTCAATTAAAGGGTGGCCCAAAACAACATTTTGAGTGCTCCACAATTAGCGAAGAGGAGCGTCAATCTATTTTTTCACGATTTTGGAGTTTGTCTTCATGGGAAGCAAAAAGGATTTTCGTAACAGCGAATGTATTAATAGCAAAACCAAAACATAGAAGAAACAATGTGGATGCTGAAAGCTCTAGAAAAAAAGTAGCATTTAAATTCTATTTAACTATTGGTCGTGAGAAATGAGAAAATAAAGAAACATGTTTGCAAAAAAAATGTTTCTTCATACTATCAGCATTGGTGAAAAGTCGGTTCGTTTATGGGTTCTAGAAAAATGCCCTTCATCTGCTTCAACAGTTGTTACAGAAGAACCATCAGATAATGGAGGATCAACAGTAGTAAAAAATGTCAAAGAATTTTTAAACTCCTTGCCAAAGGTTAATCTCACTACTGTAGATCCTCAACTAGTAAACTGTATCTTGAACCTACATGGTACAGCTTCAGGGATATGCATAGACAATACACTGAGAAGTGTAGAAATGAAAACAAGCGAACAGCTTCTTGGAAGACGTTTTTGAATACAGTGAAAGGAATGAATATTGATATACAGGGTGTTCCTTAATGACATGCTAATACTTAAGGGGGTTATTCTTGGGCCCATTTTAAGAAAAAAACTTCATATGAACATATGTCGTAAACGTCCTAACTTTTGAGATACAGGGCTTTAAAGTTCATTTTTTTAAATTGAATTTTGGCTACATCTCCCGAAATAATCAAGCTGCTGAACTGAAATTTTGCACTGCTATGTTTTTGGGGATGGAGAATAAGCTGAAAATGTCAATTTCACCGTATCACACAGAGAGCGCCACTTGCGCTGTTTTTTGATCACGCTTTTACGCGTAACTTTTTTGAGGTTATCTTTTTGGTCCTGCAGGTCCATCATTTTAGTGCATCTTTTCATTCTGCAAGAAAAAGGTACTCTTGTTTCATAACGATTAAATCAACCGTTTGCGTTTAAATTACCAAAACGTGCCCCAAAACACCTGTTGATTCCAATATTCGAAAAATAAAATTTTTACCTACTGCTTTCAAATGTTATAGATCAACTGTACATTCAAAATGATGAAAAAAATGCCAAATGGGCATTGGTCAAAACACCATTGGTTTTCTTGAAATAGAGTGTCCAAATTTTGTCAAATTCAATCCTTTCCATTTTGAAAGCGAATAATTTTTGGTACATTGTTCATAGGGATTTTTTTCTCAGTTTAAATGGTACAGTTGATCTGTAACACTTGAAGGTGGTAGGTGAAAGTTTTATGTTTCGAATATTAAAGTCAACAGGTGTTTTGGAGAATGTTTTGGCAATTTCAAGGCAAATGGTTGATTTTATCGTTATGAAATAAAAGTACCTTTTTGTTGCAGAATAAAAAGATGCATTAAAATGATGGACCTGCAATATCAAAAAGATAACCTCAAAAAAGTTAGGAGTAAAAACACGATCCAAAAACAGCGCAAGTGGCGCCCTCTGTGATATACAGCAAAATTGATATTTTTAGCTTATTCTCCATCCCCAAAAACACAGCAGTGCCAAATTTCAGTTGAGCAGCTTGATTATTTCGGGAGATGTAGCCAAAATTCAATTTAAAAAAATGAACTTTAACGCCCTGTATCTCAAAAGTTAGGACGGTTACGACATACGTTCATATGAAGTTTTTTTCTTAAAATGGGCCCAATAATAACCCCCTTAAGTATTAGCATGTCATTAAGGTAAAGTATATACGCCGAAAAAAGATCAGTGTAATGAGTGCAGTAAGTTTAAATTGGGGAACTTAGATGAACAAGCATACCAAAAACATATTAAAAAGAAAATTAAGGCTAACTCTGAGAAACAACAGGACAAAGATTTGGCTAAGGAATCGCCAGAAATACAATGCTATACAGTTGACCTGCAAGCGGTTCTTCTATCGCCTCGCCTGAATGCAGCTGCTAGTTACTATAAAACTAAACTAAAGGTACATAATTTGACTTATTTTAATATGTCGTGTACTAAAGATGTGGTTTGTTACGTGTGGCATGAGGGCAGTGGAGGGCTCGAAAGTGATGTTTTTGCCTCAATTGCAGTTAAGTATTTTCAAAAGGAAATCGATACTTCAAAACCAAAAAAGCTTGTTATTTGGAGTGATGGTTGTGGGTATCAAAACAGAAATGTAAAACTTTCAAATGCACTTCTGGAACTTAGTATTAGAAATAATATCTCAATTGAACAAAAGTATTTAGAGGTCGGTCACACCTATATGGAGGTAGACTCTATCCACTCTTCGATAGAGAAAAAATTCGGAAAAAGGAGGGAAGTTTATGTACCTGCTGATTATTTACCAATCATTCAAGCTGCGAGACAAAAACCTAAACCCTATGAAACAGTATACCTACAACATTCCGATTTTTTAAAATATGGAACTCCTTTTTATAAATCTATTCGGCCAGGAAACAAAGTTGGAGACCCATGCGTCACTGATGTCGTAGGCTACCAGTATACTCCAGAAGGAGTAATAAACTACAAAACTGATTTTGAAGAGGACTGGAAACCATTACCTATAAGACCAAAACGAATGGACGTGTTACCTGACCCTGAGAATCTTTACCATGCACCCTGTCCAATTGAAGCTTCCAAGTTTGCCCATTTACAAGAATTAAAAATATTAATTCCTAAGGATTATCAATCTTTTTATGATTCCCTCAGTTATAAATAAACATGTTGTTTAATGATATCTTGACTTTTTTTTATTGTTTTGAATAAAATTCAATTCGGGGTATGTCACGAATTTAGTCGACTTGAGAGGCTCCAATAGGTCGTATGTCATTTTTTTGCTGTAAACTACCTAAATGATATTCCATGCATCATGTTGCTTATATTCAGATCAGATTTTTAATAAAGCAACACTTTATAAAAAATGCAGGATAATTGCTTATAAATTTAAAACGTTGTTTGCCTCTCCTGTAAAGTAGCCTTCTAACGACATAGGACCTATTGCGGTCACCACGACGTAATGCAGAGAAAAAATTAAAACCTGAGATTTTTTGAGCTTCTGGGATCACCCCTGCCCTGCTTGATTTGAAACTAATTTGTGAGATAATTTTACTTTTCCAAAAATCCCGTATGCCTTGAAAATGATGAAAAAACGAATTTTCCACATCAGTAAAATGCCCTTTTTGTAGGTTTTACGACAAAATGTTATTAAGGAAACTTGTTCATTTTTCCCATTTTTTTTAGAAAAGTGCGCTTTGTGTAGCTTTCACATCAAAATGTTATTAAGAAACTGAATAGGTGTGAAAAAATTCAAAAGCCTAGATCGAATTTGATTTTTTCTGCTAAAAAATTAAAACACACAAAAATCAAAGTAGGCCTAGGCTTTTGAATTTTTTCACACCTATCCAGTTTTTCATTGTGAACAAGTTTTCTCAGTAACATTTTGATGTGAAAGCTAGACAAACTGCACTTTTCTAAAAAAGTGGGAAAATGCCAAAAAAATCAAAGTAGGCCTAGACTTTTGAAATTTCGCAAACCTACTCAGTTTTTCAAACTGAACAAGTTTTCTTAATAACATTTTGTCGTAAAACCTACAAAAAGGTATTTTACTGACGTGGAAAATTAGTTTTTTCATCCATCCATGCGTGATTTTTCAAAAGTAAAATTATGTCACAAATTAGTTTCAAACCAAGCAGGGCTGATCCCGGAAGCTCAAATTTTAACTAGATTTTTTTTTTGTTATTTACACCTTATATTATGAACTCAATCTGTGGAAACACTGCATATAAAAATACCAAAAAATAATAATTTTTTAACAGGTATAACGTTTTTAATAAACGCACTGAAAAAACATGGGGCGCATGCAATAGATAATAATAATAATTTGATGCATGCACTTAAGTCACTAACAGTTTATTGTAGGTATCTATTGCACTGCAAATACCTAATGTTTTCCAATGTCAGCTAGTCAGCTATTTGTCTACGCTCCTTACTATTTTCTATAGCACGCGCCCCACGTTTGTCGAATATACGGAAGCGTGGAAGGGCCACGTAATTTTTATTTAATTCAGATTTTTTCTCAAAATGTGTACTTTATTCTCAAAATGTTAAGATTTTTCTTAAAATTTGGAGATTTTCTAAAAATTTTGACTTTTTTCTCCGAATTTTAAAATTCAGACTTATTCTCTGAAATTTAAAATTAAGACATTTTTCTCAACATTTTGACTTTATTCTCAGAATGTTGAGATTTTTTGAGAAAAAAGACTGAATCTTAAAATTCAGAGAAAAAGTCTGACTTTCAAAATTTTGAGAATAATCTTAAAAGTTTAGACTAAAGTCAAAAGTTTGAAAAAGAAGTAAGAATTTTAAAATTCTAAGAAAAAATTCTGAATTTTAAAATTCAGAGAAAAAGTCTGAATTTTAAAATTCGGAGAAAAAGTCAAAACTTTGAGAAAAATCAACCAAAATTTTGAGAATAAAGTAAACATTTTAAGAAAAAAAACCTGAATTTAAAAAAAAATACTACGTGGCTCTTCTACGTTTCAGTACGAATCTTTATGGGGCTAGGATTATTTCATATTTTAAAAGCGTGTTATAAAAAAACATTCTCGTGGGGACTGCTGGGAGCGGGGCAGCAGGCTTGGGCCAAATCAGCGCAGGCGGCAGACCGGGGGGGGCGCTCAGGCTAAGAAGGCAGGGGGGAAGGGGGGGAAGGGGCATCGCTCCCCCTAGCTACGCCACTGAATAAATATGTAGAATATAATATGGCAATTGTTTTTGTTGAAAGTCCTAAAAGGCACCAAACAATATGTGGTTCAATTTTTAGACCTAGTCCAGTAGCAGCCTGTAGAGCAACGCAAATATTTGACTTGCTCAGACCTTTGCGGTATTCCAACTCGAAAACGATCGAGCAGCGCTTTTTCTGGATATTAAAAAACTACTTTTTGAATATGGAACTCTCTGTCTATTACCTAATGGACCCATTTAATCACATTATACGAGTATCTGTTAAAGTTAGAGATGTTAAGAAAAGAACGGAACAGGTTCTTCGGAACAGGTTAGAGGTAGCCTGTTCAGTGAACTGTTCTTTGTAAAGAACTGAACAAGTTCTTTTTTTGCGGTAGGGGGCGCGACGTCTGAGATAATTTAAATTTTTATAGCCTGTTTTAGCAGAATAAGGTGACAGAAACTGAATTAGCGCGAATAGCTCCGTTCGTTTCACTAGGAACTGAACTGGAATGGGAACGGAACAGTGGAGCGGGAGGGAACGAAACGGTCTGCTGAACGGGAATGACTCTTAGCGTTGAATCGCTCTATAGCCGTGAACGGTAAACCTTGGATCGTCAGACTGGCGCATTCGCCACTATTGGAACTTGAACCAGTCGAACCGTCGTCGGAACCGGACCAGCTTTTTCAGAACAGGTATTTTTGCGGAACGCGGAATTGGAACAGATTGCACCTGATAGCTATCCTCAGGTTTTCGAGGGGGTGCAGTACGAGGTACGCGATGCTCGTTTTTTGGACGTCAAGTTTTCGTGCAGCTATATTTGCATTTATAATAAATACAATCAAAAGAACAGATGAACAGGTGAACAGGTTTTTGGAACCTGTTCTTCAGTGAGAACTGAACCGTTGGAACCTGTTCAGCAATTTTTCCTGTTCTTTAACATCTCTAGTTAAAGTAAGGAATGCAAAACATACCCAATTTTTTCTATATGCATAGATTTTTTATAGAAGCGACTTTGCCACGAAACCATATCAGATTGTAGCATCCCTCGGTCGTGCAGGTTTTAAATAGCTTCAATTGTTTATTATTTGTTGACTAGCAAGAATAAATAACGGGTTTTGATCTTTCTGATATAGTCAAGCAAAATCTGGCTAGAGTCGCTCCGTTCTCGAAAAAAAAATTTTGAGGGTAGAACTAGATCAGATCCCATAGGTGTTGTTAAGTACATCACTCTGCATACGAATTGGCGATTTACGACATTTTTTTGTGGTCGATACCTTTTTTATTTTGAAAAAACTGTCAAAATTGGCAATTTACGGAAATTGTTTTTTTTTACGTTTCCATCATCATATCTTTGAGAATAGTGGAGCTATCGACTCGATTTTTTTTTAAATTGAAGCTAACATATGAGCACTTACAATGAATGCCATATTGTTGTTGTCCAATATTGTTTATTAACCACTTCAAATAGCAACAAAATTGCAAGGTTATAAAAAGTGTAATGAAATTTTCACTAAGCGAGAAACTTTTTTATTCGTGGAAATTTTTAAATACCTACATGCTGCGTGGAAAATGTGCCCAAAACAAAAAAGAAGTTTTTGGTAAAAAAATTTACCTATAGCGCCTATAGTTTTTGAACTGTGAATTTTTTTGTGGCGGGCGCTACTCACATGGAACGCAAAATAAATCCCTTGCGTGAGAATATCCACGCGTGGCAGACATGTCTCAACAACTAATGCGTAGTTTACATGCGCAAGTGAAACTATTACAAGTATAAAAATATCTTAGAGTACTTCTTAATAGTTTGCCAATGTAAACCCTCTCAGGGAGAACTCTCTGCCATTATAAACGAGCTCTAAAAGAGTAGGTACGTCTCTGGGAGCGTTTACATAAACTATTTGGAAGTACTCTCAGATATACGACTTGTGATAGTTTTACCTCTCCGTGTAGACTATTCTATAACAGATCGCTGGTAAAATAAATAAATAATTTTAGACCAAATAATGTGGGTTCAAGCAGACCAATAAAATAAAATAAGAAATAAAATAACCAAATGGTTGATTTTTGGCAATTTTTAGCAAGTAATTACAGTTGCCAGATGAACAAACAACCACCTGCTTATTTTATGTATCTGTTAAAAGTCACTATCACTAGTTATTGCACATTTATTGTCACAGCCACCAGGCATATTACATTATGATAGATTGTGTTACCATATTAGCGTATGAATGAGAGACGGGGATGTGTGTTCCCGGCGGAAGCCGACTGCCGAAGAGGGGGTTGTCGCGGCAGCGCTGTCGCTGCTTACTGTTTTGACGGCTGACATACCATGCGTCACAAAGTAAATTTTAAAAAAATTTCTTTCACGTTATCAACAGACTCGTCTTCGGTATTTTCTAGATTACTATCACTATTATTGCACCTGCCACATTTACATTGATCACAGCATTTCAGTTTTTCCTTGATAAAGTTGCACTTTTTCGGAACAAAAAGGCTTAAGCTTTGGCGTACAATGTTTGGTATGGATTCTTGAGATAAAAATGTGCGAATTCAATTGTCGTTTATCGAAGTCTATATCCATAAGATCCAGGATCTTCAAGTTGCAACTTCGCAACGTTACTTGAATACCATCTTTTTAACTGCTGCGTGCACCTGCAACTGCCAATAATGAAACAATCCAATATATAATTTCAAACTTTGTAATACCTAAAAAATGTTGATAAAAAGCACAGTCAGTAGGGGGAAGTTCGTAAGAAGGTTTATTAGATTTGGTGGCCAGAATTGTGCTTTTTATCAACATTTTTTGAGGTATTGCTAGTTTGAAATTACATATTGGATTGTTTAATTATTGGCAGTTGCAGGTGCCCGTAGCAGTTAAAAATATGGTATTCAAGTAATGTTGCGAAGTCACAACTTGAAGATCCTGAATCTTATGGATGGACTTCAGTAAACGTAAACTGGCTTCCCATATATTCCATTCGGCCTGCTTCTATCACTCTCTTGTTATACACAAAAGTCCACCCTATCTTTACAATAAAATTACATTTAGGTCTGATGTGCACACGTTGAACCTGAGATTCAGGGGTTTGATATCGCCACCCAAACAAATCTGCCATCTTTCTTAGATCATTTACGTTTCATAGTTACTTGTTGTATAATAGCATTCCACCATCTTTAAAATTAATGAAAATAAGCCAGTCCAAACATCACTATACAAAAAGTTACTCTATGGAAAGCAATAAACATTTTGCATACAGTGAGTTTACCTTTATAATTAATTTATTTTATAATTAGTATGTCTAATATGGTAAATTCTTCGTATGGCAAATAAACGTATTATTATTATTATTATTATCTCGACTTAGCCAAAAGGCATTCGCACTCCCTCTACGGGGAACATTCACTCAGATCCCGGGTATCCCGGATACCAAAAGGATCTGGCTCGGACGAGACCCTTGCCATGTTATCGGGCCTTAGGTGACATTGATGTTGTTGGATGATCCTGCATTCCCCATGAATTTCCTGACGGTTCGGGCTGTCGCAAGTAGTACCGCTTTCTGCATGGACCTGTAAAGACTATCAGTTAGACCCAGCTCCTTGATGTTTCTCAGCAAACTTTTTGGTATAACACCAGTTGTTGACATGATGATTGGAATCGTCTGGACGTTCTCCATTTCCCATTGCCTTCTAATTCGTTCTTCTAAATCTCTGTACTTCGCGATCTTCTCGACTTGCTTCACACGCAGGTTGTTATTGTTCGGGATGGCCACATCAATCAGAGTTGTCTGCCTAGAAATTTTATCAACTATTATAAGGTCCGGTCTGTTATGGGCAACTCGTTGATCTGTCAGAACTGTACGATCCCAGTACATCTTGTAGTTGCTGTTCTCAAGAACAGGCTCAGGTGTGTAGTTGTAATATGGGACCCTCTCTGCCTGCACAAGCAGCAGCTTTTCCGCCAGTTCCTGGTGCAAGATCTTGGCCACCGAATCGTGTCGTTCCTTATATTCCGTTGATGCGAACATCTGACATCCTCCTGTTATGTGCTGGATTGTTTCTGAAGTTGGGCACCCGTATCTGCATCTGTCATCCACTACCGATGCATCTCCTACAATGAATTTTAGGTAGTTGCGAGTTGGTATAACCCGATCTTGTATGGCCAGTAGGAAGCCTTCCGTCTCGGGGAACATTCGTCCCGAGGTCAGCCAATAGTTCGACGCTAACTTGTCGACATGTTCCTGGTTAACCTCATTAGGATGCCTCCCGTGCAGCGGCTTCCCCAACCACCTCTGTAGTTTATCGCTGTCGGTTCGGTGGTTATTTTGACGCTCGTGTTCCGTCAGACGTACCGGTGTTGAGACGTCTCCTCCGCATATAGCCCTATGTAGTGTGGAGCTGTTGGCCTGCCTGTAGAAATAATTACGCAGATTCAATATTTGTTGGTCCAATTGCTTGCTGAGATCTGCCAATCCTCTTCCTCCTAGTTGACGTGGCAGAGTTGTTCTTTCTACGGCGCTACGGGGATGTTTTTGAGGTTTTGTCAGTAGTGTCCTAACTTTTCGTTGCAGGTTGTTGATGTCCGTGTTGGTCCAATTCACTATTCCGAACGAATAGCTGAGTACAGAGCACGCATACGTGTTCAGGGCCTTAAACAAATTCCTGCTGTTAAGATCAGTTCGCACTACTTGTCTTACTCTCTTGATGAATTCATTCGTTAAATCAGTCTTCATTGTTCGATGGTCTATCCTTTGAGCTTGTTTAATCCCGAGATACTTGTATGTATCTCCCTTGCTCATTGCTTCGATCTCCTGGCCGTCCTGCATCTCGTGTGCGCTTTGTTCGAGCTTTCCCCGGATGATATTAAGGGTGCGGCACTTGTCCAGTCCAAACAGCATTCCGATGTCCCTGGAGAACTCCTCTACAATTTTAAGCATTTGCGTTAGTTGGTTTTTGGTTGCTGCGATCAGTTTTAAATCATCCATATATAATAGGTGATTCAACTTGATCGCTTCTGCGTTGTTGCTTTTGATAGCGAAGCCATATTTTGTAGAGTTCAACCGATGTGATAGAGGGTTCATCGCCATGCAGAACCACAGTGGACTGAGTGAATCTCCTTGGAAAATCCCTCTTCGGATGTTGATTGTGTCGGTCTCGATGTTACTGTCTGCGGTTCTGAGTTGTATCTTAGTGCGCCAGGTTGTCATAACGTGTTCTAAAAAGGAAACTGTATGATGATCTATTTTATACAGCTTTAAGATACCTGTGAGCCAGTCGTGAGGTACGGAATCAAATGCTTTTTTGTAGTCCACATAAGCCATGTGGAGGTTTCGTTGCTTGGAATGAGCCTGGTTGCAGATGACAGAGTCTATGATGAGTTGCTCTTTGCATCCCATTGCGCCCTTCGAGCAGCCCTTCTGCTGCATTGCAATGATGTTGTTCCGCTCGCAGTGAGCATATATTCGCTGCGTAAGGCAAGATGTGATTATCTTGTACAGCGTAGGCAAGCAGGTTATTGGGCGGTACTTGGCAGGGTTATCCGTATTCCGCTGGTCTTTTGGTAACAGGTAGGTTGCACCCTGTGTAAGAAACAATGGCATTTTCAGAGGATCGAGCAAGACTTCATTAATTAAGGTAGTTATCTGTTCATGTGTGCACCACAACTTCTTAATCCAATAATTTTGGAGATGATCTGGACCTGGTGCCTTCCAGTTGTGGGAATTCTTGATGACATCGGAGACCTCAGCGGTTGTGAATTGCTCGTGTTGCATCTGGCTATAGTTCCGGCCCATCTCGCGTTCTTCGCTGATCCAGCTTGCACTGACATTGTATGGACCTGGTGTGGCAAGTTGATTTCTCCAGAAACCGTCGACCTGTTCTCTGCTAGGGTAACTCGCATTTGTGGCATCGGCGCTAGAATTAAAAGCACGGTAGAAACCCTTTTCTGATCGTTCAAAGAGTTTGTTGTCTCGTTTCCTGTTGTTACTAGCCTTGTATCTCCTCAGACGCCCTGCGAAAACAGAAAGTTTTTGTTTTAATGTGTCAAGACATTGCTGAGCAGTGATGTTCGCGGGGTCATGCCGAGAATGCATTTGGGTGCGGCTGATTATTGCCTGCACCGCCCTCTGGATCCTTCTAGTTCTAACTCCTCTGATATATTCCGTCACTTGTCCTATGTCTTTACGGAGACTCTCGATCTTCCGATTTAGTCGCATTTCCCATTGAGCCATTCGTGGTTCTGGTCTTGCACGATTCAACTCTTGGGCCGTTCGGATCTTGGCACCCATTACAGTGGTGACTGCCGTTGCGGCACAGTAGATTAACATGTGCATACGTTCTAATGTTGGTGTCACTGAAACATAGTTTGGTAAAATTCGTGTGTTCATAAGATCGAGCACGATCGCAAGTTTCCTGGAAGAATTTAATCTTGGTAGCGGTGGCCTGCTCAGTGGGTCTGTGCCTTCGTATCGCAATATTGCCTGTCTCATATGTGCGTTTAAGCCTTCAAAATGTTCTTCGTTAACCGATTCCAGACTCTCGGTTGTTGGTTCTACCGTTTCGGCTTCTAGTTGTTGTCCAGGCGCTTGAAGTTCCCCATTGTTGTTGTTGTCATCTATGTCTATGTGTTCGCCGTGGATCTCTAGCTCAACATCCCGTTTGATAGCGTAAAGTCGCGTTTCTGGAATTCGGTTATTTCTTAGAATAGTTCGATACTGATCTGACACTCTTTGTTCAGACACTTGCATGTGTGGAAACTCCCTGCAGAACTCGGCATGCAGTTGTTGTCGGTAGCCGATCATCTCTTGTCCTAAGTTTGTCACCCTGTAAAAAATACGCATAATCGATTCATTCATGGACACAGTCCATTTCATGCGTCGTCGTTGTAATCCCGCCTCTGTGAACGCTGGCTGAAGTTCCCGCGCAGCACCTTCGGTGGGTGGAACCCTAGTTCTCGTTTGGCTCCCATGTTGTAGATGTTCGTGTAGTTGTTGGGCTGTAGCTGTTTGTGCAACAGGGGCCCGCCTCATCAGCGCCCTGTCACCGACGTCCCGCTCGCTGTCATGTCCAGCGCCGGCTCCAGACATGCCCTGGCGATCCCCAGGCAGCGGCCCTATGATTATTATTATTATTATTATTATTATTATTATTATTATTATCTCGACTTAGCCAAAAGGCATTCGCACTCCCTCTACGGGGAACATTCACTCAGATCCCGGGTATCCCGGATACCAAAAGGATCTGGCTCGGACGAGACCCTTGCCATGTTATCGGGCCTTAGGTGACATTGATGTTGTTGGACGTTCCTGCACTCCCCATGAATTTCCTGACGGTTCGGGCTGTCGCAAGTAGTACCGCTTTCTGCATGGACCTGTAAAGACTATCAGTTAGACCCAGCTCCTTGATGTTTCTCGGCAAACTTTTTGGTATAACACCAGTTGTTGACATGATGATTGGAATCGTCTGGACGTTCTCCATTTCCCATTGCCTTCTAATTCGTTCTTCTAAATCTCTGTACTTCGCGATCTTCTCGACTTGCTTCACACGCAGGTTGTTGTTGTTCGGGATGGCCACATCAATCAGAGTTGTATGCCTAGAAATTTTATCAACTATTATAAGGTCCGGTCTGTTATGGGCAACTCGTTGATCTGTCAGAACTGTACGATCCCAGTACATCTTGTAGTTGCTGTTCTCAAGAACAGGCTCAGGTGTGTAGTTGTAATATGGGACCCTCTCTGTCTGCACAAGCAGCAGCTTTTCCGCCAGTTCCTGGTGCAAGATCTTGGCAACCGAATCGTGTCGTTCCTTATATTCCGTTGATGCGAACATCTGACATCCTCCTGTTATGTGCTGGATTGTTTCTGAAGTTGGGCACCCGTATCTGCATCTGTCATCCACTACCGATGCATCTCCTACAATGAATTTTAGGTAGTTGCGAGTTGGTATAACCTGATCTTGTATGGCCAGTAGGAAGCCTTCCGTCTCGGGGAACATTCGTCCCGAGGTCAGCCAATAGTTCGACGCTAACTTGTCGACATGTTCCTGGTTAACCTCATTAGGATGCCTCCCGTGCAGCGGCTTCCCCAACCACTTCTGTAGTTTATCGTTGTCGGTTCGGTGGTGATTTTGACGCTCGTGTTCCGTCAGACGTAGCGGTGTTGAGACGTCTGCTCCGCATATAGCCCTATGTAGTGTGGAGCTGTTGGCCTGCCTGTAGAAATAATTACGCAGATTTAATATTTGTTGGTCCAATTGCTTGCTGAGATCTGCCAATCCTCTTCCTCCTAGTTGACGTGGCAGAGTTGTTCTTTCTACGGCGCTACGGGGATGATGTTTATGAGCTTTTGTCAGTAGTGTCCTAACTTTTCGTTGCAGGTTGTTGATGTCCGTGTTGGTCCAATTCACTATTCCGAACGAATAGCTGAGTACAGAGCACGCATACGTGTTCAGGGCCTTAAACAAATTCCTGCTGTTAAGATC
This sequence comes from Pseudeuparius sepicola, assembly GCA_963920635.1. Classification (NCBI taxonomy): domain Eukaryota; kingdom Metazoa; phylum Arthropoda; class Insecta; order Coleoptera; family Anthribidae; genus Pseudeuparius; species Pseudeuparius sepicola. Next base: position 31,722,745 of record OY987305.1, read on the forward strand.
AGTTCGCACTACTTGTCTTACTCTCTTGATGAATTCATTCGTTAAATCAGTCTTCATTGTTCGATGGTCTATCCTTTGAGCTTGTTTAATCCCGAGATACTTGTATGTATCTCCCTTGCTCATTGCTTCGATCTCCTGGCCGTCCTGCATCTCGTGTGCGCTTTGTTCGAGCTTTCCCCGGATGATATTAAGGGTGCGGCACTTGTCCAGTCCAAACAGCATTCCGATGTCCCTGGAGAACTCCTCTACAATTTTAAGCATTTGCGTTAGTTGGTTTTTGGTTGCGGCGATCAGTTTTAAATCATCCATATATAATAGGTGATTCAACTTGATCGCTTCTGCGTTGTTGCTTTTGATAGCGAAGCCGTATTTTGTAGAGTTCAACCGATGTGATAGAGGATTCATCGCCATGCAGAACCACAGTGGGCTGAGTGAATCTCCTTGGAAAATCCCTCTTCGGATGTTGATTGTGTCGGTCTCGATGTTACTGTCTGCGGTTCTGAGTTGTATCTTAGTGCGCCAGGTTGTCATAACGTGTTCTAAAAAGGAAACTGTATGATGATCTATTTTATACAGCTTTAAGATACCTGAGAGCCAGTCGTGAGGTACGGAATCAAATGCTTTTTTGTAGTCCACATAAGCCATGTGGAGGTTTCGTTGCTTGGAATGAGCCTGGTTGCAGATGACAGAGTCTATGATGAGTTGCTCTTTGCATCCCATTGCGCCCTTCGAGCAGCCCTTCTGCTGCATTTCAATGATGTTGTTCCGCTCGCAGTGAGCATATATTCGCTGCGTAAGGCAAGATGTGATTATCTTGTACAGCGTAGGCAAGCAGGTTATTGGGCGGTACTTGGCAGGGTTATCCGTATTCCGCTGGTCTTTTGGTAACAGGTAGGTTGCACCCTGTGTAAGAAACAATGGCATTTTCAGAGGATCGAGCAAGACTTCATTAATTAAGGTAGTTATTTGTTCATGCGTGCACCACAACTTCTTAATCCAATAATTTTGGACATGATCTGGACCTGGTGCCTTCCAGTTGTGGGAATTCTTGATGACATCGGAGACCTCAGCGGTTGTGAATTGCTCGTGTTGCATCTGGCTATAGTTCCGGCCCATCTCGCGTTCTTCGCTGATCCAGCTTGCACTGACATTGTATGGACCTGGTGTGGCAAGTTGATTTCTCCAGAAACCGTCGACCTGTTCTCTGCTAGGGTAACTCGCATTTGTGGCATCGGCGCTAGAATTAAAAGCACGGTAGAAACCCTTTTCTGATCGTTCAAAGAGTTTGTTGTCTCGTTTCCTGTTGTTACTAGCCTTGTATCTCCTCAGACGCCCTGCGAAAACAGAAAGTTTTTGTTTTAATGTGTCAAGACATTGTTGAGCAGTGATGTTCGCGGGGTCATGCCGAGAATGCATTTGGGTGCGGCTCATTATTGCCTGCACCGCCCTCTGGATCCTTCCAGTTCTAACTCCTCTGATACATTCCGTCACTTGTCCTATGTCTTTACGGAGACTCTCGATCTTCCGATTTAGTCGCATTTCCCATTGAGCCATTCGTGGTTCTGGTCTTGCACGATTCAACTCTTGGGCCGTTCGGATCTTGGCACCCATTACAGTGATGACTGCCGTTGCGGCACAGTAGATTAACATGTGCATACGTTCTAATGTTGGTGTCACTGAAACATAGCTTGGTAAAATTCTTGTGTTCATAAGATCGAGCACGATCGCAAGTTTCCTGGAAGAGTTTAATCTTGGTAGCGGTGGCCTGCTAAGTGGGTCTGTGCCTTCGTATCGCAATACTGCCTGTCTCATATGTGTGTCCAAGCCTTCAAAATGTTCTTCGTTAACCCGTTCCAGACTCTCGGTTGTTGGTTCTACCGTTTCGGCTTCTAGTTGTTGTCCAGGCTCTTGAAGTTCCCCATTGTTGTTGTTGTCATCTATGTCTATGTGTTCGCCGTGGATCTCTAGCTCAACTTCCCGTTTGATAGCGTTAAGTCGCGTTTCTGGAATTCGGCTATTTCTTAGAATAGTTCGATACTGATCTGACACTCTTTGTTCAGACACTTGCATGTGTGGAAACTCCCTGCAGAACTCGGCATGCAGTTGTTGTCGGTAGCCGATAATCTCTTGTCCTAAGTTTGTCACCCTGTAGAAAATACGCATAATCGATTCATTCATGGACACAGTCCATTTCATGCGTCGTCGTTGTAATCCCGCCTCTGTGAACGCTGGCTGAAGTTCCCGCGCAGCACCTTCGGTGGGTGGAACCCTAGTTCTCGTTTGGCTCCCATGTTGTAGATGTTCGTGTTGTTGTTGGGCTGTAGCTGTTTGTGCAACAGGGGCCCGCCTCATCAGCGCCCTGTCATTATTATTATCTCGACTTAGCCAAAAGGCATTCGCACTCCCTCTACGGGGAACATTCACTCAGATCCCGGGTATCCCGGATACCAAAAGGATCTGGCTCGGACGAGACCCTTGCCATGTTATCGGGCCTTAGGTGACATTGATGTTGTTGGATGATCCTGCATTCCCCATGAATTTCCTGACGGTTCGGGCTGTCGCAAGTAGTACCGCTTTCTGCATGGACCTGTAAAGACTATCAGTTAGACCCAGCTCCTTGATGTTTCTCAGCAAACTTTTTGGTATAACACCAGTTGTTGACATGATGATTGGAATCGTCTGGACGTTCTCCATTTCCCATTGCCTTCTAATTCGTTCTTCTAAATCTCTGTACTTCGCGATCTTCTCGACTTGCTTCACACGCAGGTTGTTGTTGTTCGGGATGGCCACATCAATCAGAGTTGTCTGCCTAGAAATTTTATCAACTATTATAAGGTCCGGTCTGTTATGGGCAACTCGTTGATCTGTCAGAACTGTACGATCCCAGTACATCTTGTAGTTGCTGTTCTCAAGAACAGGCTCAGGTGTGTAGTTGTAATATGGGACCCTCTCTGCCTGCACAAGCAGCAGCTTTTCCGCCAGTTCCTGGTGCAAGATCATGGCAACCGAATCATGTCGTTCCTTATATTCCGTTGATGCGAACATCTGACATCCTCCTGTTATGTGCTGGATTGTTTCTGAAGTTGGGCACCCGTATCTGCATCTGTCATCCACTACCGATGCATCTCCTACAATGAATTTTAGGTAGTTGCGAGTTGGTATAACCTGATCTTGTATGGCCAGTAGGAAGCCTTCCGTCTCGGGGAGCATTCGTCCCGAGGTCAGCCAATAGTTCGACGCTAACTTGTCGACATGTTCCTGGTTAACCTCATTAGGATGCCTCCCGTGCAGCGGCTTCCCCAACCACCTCTGTAGTTTATCGTTGTCGGTTCGGTGGTGATTTTGACGCTCGTGTTCCGTCAGACGTAGCGGTGTTGAGACGTCTGCTCCGCATATAGCCCTATGTAGTGTGGAGCTGTTGGCCTGCCTGTAGAAATAATTACGCAGATTTAATATTTGTTGGTCCAATTGCTTGCTGAGATCTGCCAATCCTCTTCCTCCTAGTTGACGTGGCAGAGTTGTTCTTTCTACGGCGCTACGGGGATGATGTTTATGAGCTTTTGTCAGTAGTGTTCTAACTTTTCGTTGCAGGTTGTTGGTGTCCGTGTTGGTCCAATTCACTATTCCGAACGAATAGCTGAGTACAGAGCACGCATACGTGTTCAGGGCCTTAAACAAATTCCTGCTGTTAAGATCAGTTCGCACTACTTGTCTTACTCTCTTGATGAATTCATTCGTTAAATCAGTCTTCATTGTTCGATGGTCTATCCTTTGAGCTTGTTTCATCCCGAGATACTTGTATGTATCTCCCTTGCTCATTGCTTCGATCTCCTGGCCGTCCTGCATCTCGTGTGCGTTTTGTTCGAGCTTTCCCCGGATGATATTAAGGGTGCGGCACTTGTCCAGTCCAAACAGCATTCCGATGTCCCTGGAGAACTCCTCTACAATTTTAAGCATTTGCGTTAGTTGGTTTTTGGTTGCTGCGATCAGTTTTAAATCATCCATATATAATAGGTGATTCAACTTGATCGCTTCTGCGTTGTTGCTTTTGATAGCGAAGCCATATTTTGTAGAGTTCAACCGATGTGATAGAGGGTTCATCGCCATGCAGAACCACAGTGGACTGAGTGAATCTCCTTGGAAAATCCCTCTTCGGATGTTGATTGTGTCGGTCTCGATGTTACTGTCTGCGGTTCTGAGTTGTATCTTAGTGCGCCAGGTTGTCATAACGTGTTCTAAAAAGAAAACTGTATGATGATCTATTTTATACAGCTTTAAGATACCTGTGAGCCAGTCGTGAGGTACGGAATCAAATGCTTTTTTGTAGTCCACATAAGCCATGTGGAGGTTTCGTTGCTTGGAATGAGCCTGGTTGCAGATGACAGAGTCTATGATGAGTTGCTCTTTGCATCCCATTGCGCCCTTCGAGCAGCCCTTCTGCTGCATTGCAATGATGTTGTTCCGCTCGCAGTGAGCATATATTCGCTGCGTAAGGCAAGATGTGATTATCTTGTACAGCGTAGGCAAGCAGGTTATTGGGCGGTACTTGGCAGGGTTATCCGTATTCCGCTGGTCTTTTGGTAACAGGTAGGTTGCACCCTGTGTTGCAATGGCATTTTCAGAGGATCGAGCAAGACTTCATTAATTAAGGTAGTTATCTGTTCATGCGTGCACCACAACTTCTTAATCCAATAATTTTGGAGATGATCTGGACCTGGTGCCTTCCAGTTGTGGGAATTCTTGATGACATCGGAGACCTCAGCGGTTGTGAATTGCTCGTGTTGCATCTGGCTATAGTTCCGGCCCATCTCGCGTTCTTCGCTGATCCAGCTTGCACTGACATTGTATGGACCTGGTGTGGCAAGTTGATTTCTCCAGAAACCGTCGACCTGTTCTCTGCTAGGGTAACTCGCATTTGTGGCATCGGCGCTAGAATTAAAAGCACGGTAGAAACCCTTTTCTGATCGTTCAAAGAGTTTGTTGTCTCGTTTCCTGTTGTTACTAGCCTTGTATCTCCTCAGACGCCCTGCGAAAACAGAAAGTTTTTGTTTTAATGTGTCAAGACATTGTTGAGCAGTGATGTTCGCGGGGTCATGCCTAGAATGCATTTGGGTGCGGCTCATTATTGCCTGCACCGCCCTCTGGATCCTTCTAGTTCTAACTCCTCTGATATATTCCGTCACTTGTCCTATGTCTATACGGAGACTCTCGATCTTCCGATTTAGTCGCATTTCCCATTGAGCCATTCGTGGTTCTGGTCTTGCACGATTCAACTCTTGGGCCGTTCGGATCTTGGCACCCATTACAGTGGTGACTGCCGTTGCGGCACAGTAGATTAACATGTGCATACGTTATTATTATTATTATTATTATTATTATTATTATTATTATCTCGACTTAGCCAAAAGGCATTCGCACTCCCTCTACGGGGAACATTCACTCAGATCCCGGGTATCCCGGATACCAAAAGGATCTGGCTCGGACGAGACCCTTGCCATGTTATCGGGCCTTAGGTGACATTGATGTTGTTGGACGTTCCTGCACTCCCCATGAATTTCCTGACGGTTCGGGCTGTCGCAAGTAGTACCGCTTTCTGCATGGACCTGTAAAGACTATCAGTTAGACCCAGCTCCTTGATGTTTCTCAGCAAACTTTTTGGTATAACACCAGTTGTTGACATGATGATTGGAATCGTCTGGATGTTCTCCATTTCCCATTGCCTTCTAATTCGTTCTTCTAAATCTCTGTACTTCGCGATCTTCTCGACTTGCTTCACACGCAGGTTGTTGTTGTTCGGGATGGCCACATCAATCAGAGTTGTCTGCCTAGAAATTTTATCAACTATTATAAGGTCCGGTCTGTTATGGGCAACTCGTTGATCTGTCAGAACTGTACGATCCCAGTACATCTTGTAGTTTCTGTTCTCAAGAACAGGCTCAGGTGTGTAGTTGTAATATGGGACCCTCTCTGCCTGCACAAGCAGCAGCTTTTCCGCCAGTTCCTGGTGCAAGATCTTGGCAACCGAATCGTGTCGTTCCTTATATTCCGTTGATGCGAACATCTGACATCCTCCTGTTATGTGCTGGATTGTTTCTGAAGTTGGGCACCCGTATCTGCATCTGTCATCCACTACCGATGCATCTCCTACAATGAATTTTAGGTAGTTGCGAGTTGGTATAACCTGATCTTGTATGGCCAGTAGGAAGCCTTCAGTCTCGGGGAACATTCGTCCCGAGGTCAGCCAATAGTTCGACGCTAACTTGTCGACATGTTCCTGGTTAACCTCATTAGGATGCCTCCCGTGCAGCGGCTTCCCCAACCACCTCTGTAGTTTATCGTTGTCGGTTCGGTGGTGATTTTGACGCTCGTGTTCCGTCAGACGTAGCGGTGTTGAGACGTCTGCTCCGCATATAGCCCTATGTAGTGTGGAGCTGTTGGCCTGCCTGTAGAAATAATTACGCAGATTTAATATTTGTTGGTCCAATTGCTTGCTGAGATCTGCCAATCCTCTTCCTCCTAGTTGACGTGGCAGAGTTGTTCTTTCTACGGCGCTACGGGGATGATGTTTATGAGCTTTTGTCAGTAGTGTCCTAACTTTTCGTTGCAGGTTGTTGATGTCAGTGTTGGTCCAATTCACTATTCCGAACGAATAGCTGAGTACAGAGCACGCATACGTATTCAGGGCCTTAAACAAATTCCTGCTGTTAAGATCAGTTCGCACTACTTGTCTTACTCTCTTGATGAATTCATTCGTTAAATCAGTCTTCATTGTTCGATGGTCTATCCTTTGAGCTTGTTTCATCCCGAGATACTTGTATGTATCTCCCTTGCTCATTGCTTCGATCTCCTGGCCGTCCTGCATCTCGTGTGCGCTTTGTTCGAGCTTTCCCCGGATGATATTAAGGGTGCGGCACTTGTCCAGTCCAAACAGCATTCCGATGTCCCTGGAGAACTCCTCTACAATTTTAAGCATTTGCGTTAGTTGGTTTTTGGTTGCGGCGATCAGTTTTAAATCATCCATATATAATAGGTGATTCAACTTAATCGCTTCTGCGTTGTTGCTTTTGATAGCGAAGCCGTATTTTGTAGAGTTCAACCGATGTGATAGAGGGTTCATCGCCATGCAGAACCACAGTGGACCGAGTGAATCTCCTTGGAAAATCCCTCTTCGGATGTTGATTGTGTCGGTCTCGATGTTACTGTCTGCGGTTCTGAGTTGTATCTTAGTGCGCCAGGTTGTCATAACGTGTTCTAAAAAGGAAACTGTATGATGATCTATTTTATACAGCTTTAAGATACCTGTGAGCCAGTCGTGAGGTACGGAATCAAATGCTTTTTTGTAGTCCACATAAGCCATGTGGAGGTTTCGTTGCTTGGAATGAGCCTGGTTGCAGATGACAGAGTCTATGATGAGTTGCTCTTTGCATCCCATTGCGCCCTTCGAGCAGCCCTTCTGCTGCATTGCAATGATGTTGTTCCGCTCGCAGTGAGCATATATTCGCTGCGTAAGGCAAGATGTGATTATCTTGTACAGCGTAGGCAAGCAGGTTATTGGGCGGTACTTGGCAGGGTTATCCGTATTCCGCTGGTCTTTTGGTAACAGGTAGGTTGCACCCTGTGTAAGAAACAATGGCATTTTCAGAGGATCGAGCAAGACTTCATTAATTAAGGTAGTTATCTGTTCATGCGTGCCCACAACTTCTTAATCCAATAATTTTGGAGATGATCTGGACCTGGTGCCTTCCAGTTGTGGGAATTCTTGATGACATCGGAGACCTCAGCGGTTGTGAATTGCTCGTGTTGCATCTGGCTATAGTTCCGGCCCATCTCGCGTTCTTCGCTGATCCAGCTTGCACTGACATTGTATGGACCTGGTGTGGCAAGTTGATTTCTCCAGAAACCGTCGACCTGTTCTCTGCTAGGGTAACTCGCATTTGTGGCATCGGCACTAGAATTAAAAGCACGGTAGAAACCCTTTTCTGATCGTTCAAAGAGTTTGTTGTCTCGTTTCCTGTTGTTACTAGCCTTGTATCTCCTCAGACGCCCTGCGAAAACAGAAAGTTTTTGTTTTAATGTGTCAAGACATTGTTGAGCAGTGATGTTCGCGGGGTCATGCCGAGAATGCATTTGGGTGCGGCTCATTATTGCCTGCACCGCCCTCTGGATCCTTCTAGTTCTAACTCCTCTGATATATTCCGTCACTTGTCCTATGTCTTTACGGAGACTCTCGATCTTTCGATTTAGTCGCATTTCCCATTGAGCCATTCGTGGTTCTGGTCTTGCACGATTCAACTCTTGGGCCGTTCGGATCTTGGCACCCATTACAGTGGTGACTGCCGTTGCGTTATTATATAAATATATTATTATTATTATTATTATTATTATTATATCGACTTAGCCAAAAGGCATTCGCACTCCCTCTACGGGGAACATTCACTCAGATCCCGGGTATCCCGGATACCATAAGGATCTGGCTCGGACGAGACCATTGCCATGTTATCGGGCCTTACATGACATTGATGTTGTCGGACGTTCCTGCATTCCCCATGAATTTCCTGACGGTTCGGGCTGTCGCAAGTAGTACCGCTTTCTGCATGGACCTGTAAAGACTATCAGTTAGACCCAGCTCTTTTATGTTTCTCAGCAAACTTTTTGGTATAACACCAGTTGTTGACACGATAATTGGAATCGTCTTGACGTTTTCCATTTCCCATTGCCTTCTAATTCGTTGTTCTAAGTCTCTGTACTTCGCGATCTTCCCGACTTGCTTCACACGCAGGTTGTTGTTGTTCGGGATGGCCACATCAATCAGAGTTGTCTTCCTAGAAATTTTATCAACTATTATAAGGTCCGGTCTGTTATGGGCAACTCGTTGATCTGTCAGAACTGTACGATCCCAGTACATCTTGTAGTTGCTGTTCTCAAGAACAGGCTCCGGTGTGTAGCTGTAATATGGGACCCTCTCTGCCTGCACAAGCAGCAGTTTTTCCGCCAGTTCCTGGTGCAAGATCTTGGCAACCGAATTGTGTCGTTCCTTATATTCCGTTGATGCGAATATCTGACATCCTCCTGTTATGTGCTGGATTGTTTCTGAAGTTGGGCACCCGTATCTGCATCTGTCATCCACTACCGATGCATCTCCTACAATGAATTTTAGGTAGTTGCGAGTTGGTATAACCTGATCTTGTATGGCCAGTAAGAAGCCTTCCGTCTCGGGGAACATTCTTCCCGAGGTCAGCCAGTAGTTCGACGCTAACTTGTCGACATGTTCCTGGTTGACCTCATTAGGATGCCTCCCGTGCAGCGGCTTCTCCAACCACCTCTGTAGTGTATCGTTGTCGGTTCGGTGGTGATTTTGATGCTCGTGTTCCGTCAGACGTAGCGGTGTTGAGACGTCTGCTCCGCATATAGCTTTATGTAGTGTGGAGCTGTTGGCCTGTCTCTGGAAATAATTACGCAGATTTATTATTTGTTGGTCCAATTGCTTGCTGAGGTCTGCCAATCCTCTTCCTCCTAGTTGACGTGGCAGAGTAGTTCTTTCTACGGCGCTACGGGGATGATGTTTATGAGCTTTTGTCAGTAGTGTCCTAACTTTTCGCTGCAGGTTGTTGATGTCCGTGTTGGTCCAATTCACAATTCCAAATGAATAGCTGAGTACAGAGCACGCATACGTGTTCAGGGCCTTAAACAAATTCCTGCTGTTAAGATCAGTTCACACTACTTGTCTTACTCTTGATGAATTCATTCCTTAAATCGATCTTCATTGTTCGATGGTCTATCCTTTGAGCTTGTTTCATCCCGAGATACTTGTATGTATCTCCCATGCTCATTGCTTCGATCTCCTGGCCGTCCTGCATCTCGTGTGCGCCTTGTTCGAACTTTCCCCGGACGATGCTAAGGGTGCGGCACTTGTCCAGTCCAAACTGCATTCCGTTGTCCCTGGAGAACTCCTCTACAATTTTAAGCATTTGCGTTAGTTGGTTTTTGGTTGCGGCCATCAGTTTTAAATCATCCATATATAATAGGTGATTCAACTTGATCGCTTCTGCGTTGTTGCTTTTGATAGCGAAGCCGTATTTTGTAGAGTTCAACCGATGTGATAGAGGGTTCATCGCCATGCAGAACCACAGTGAATCTCCTTGGAAAATCCCTCTTCGGATGTTGATTGTGTCGGTCTCGATGTTGCTGCTTGCGGTTCTGAGTTGTATCTTAGTGCGCCAGGTTGTCATAACGTGTTCTAAATAGGAAACTGTATGATGATCTATTTTATACAGCTTTAAGATACCTGTTAGCCAGTCGTGAGGTACGGAATCAAATGCTTTTTTGTAGTCCACATAAGCCATGTAGAGGTTTCGTTGCTTGGAATGAGCCTGGTTGCAGATGACAGAGTCCATGATGAGCTGCTCTTTGCATCCCATTGCGCCCTTCGCGCAGCCCTTCTGCTGCATTGCCATGATTTTGTTCCGCTCGCAGTGAGCATATATTCGCTGCGTAAGGCAAGAAGTGATTATCTTGTACAGCGTAGGCAAGCAGGTTATTGGGCGGTACTTGGCAGGGTTATCCGTATTCCGCTGGTCTTTTGGTAACAAGTAGGTGGCACCCTGTGTAAGAAACAATGGCATTTTCAGAGGATCGAGCAAGACTTCATTAATTAAGGTAGTTATCATTATCATGCGTGCACCACAACTTCTTAATCCAATAATTTTGGAGATGATCTGGACCTGGTGCCTTCCAGTTGTGGGAATTCTTGATGACATTGGAGACCTCATCGGTTGTGAATTGCTCGTGTTGCATCTGGTTATAGTTCCGGCCCATCTCGCGTTCTTCACTGATCCAGCTTGCACTGACATTGCATGGACCTGGTGTGGCAAGCTGATTTCTCCAGAAACCGTCGACCTGTTCTCTGCTAGGGTAACTCGTATTTGTGGCATCGGCGCTAGAATTCAAAGTACGGTAGAAAACTTTTTCTATCGTTCAAAAAGTTTGTTGTCTCGTTTCCTGTTGTTACTAGCCTTGTATCTCCTCAGACGCCCTGCGAAAACAAAAAGTTTTTGTTTTAATGTATCAAGACATTGTTGAGCAGTGATGTTCGCGGGGTCATGCTGAGAATGCATTTCTCCTCTGATATATTCCGTTACTTGTCCTATGTCTTTACGGAGACTCTCGATCTTCCGATTTAGTCGCATCTCCCATTGAGCCATTCGTGGTTCTGGTCTTGCACGATTTAACTCTTGAGCCGTCCGGATCTTGGCTCCCATTGCAGCGATGATGGCCGTTGCGGCACAGTAGATTAACATGTGCATATGTTCTAATGTGGGTGTTACTGAAACATAGTTGGGTAAAATTCTGGTGTTCATAATATCGAGCATGATTGCAAGCTTCCTGGAAGAATTCAATCTTGGTAGCGGTGGTCTGCTCAGTGGGTCTGTGCCTTCGTATCGCAATACCTCCCTTCTCAGCTGTGTGTCCAGGCTTTCAAAGTGTTCTCCGTTAACTGATTCCCGATTCTCAGTTGTTCGTCCCGCCATCTCGGCTTCTTGTTGTGGTCCAGGCACTTGAATTTCCCGATTCTCAGTTGTTCGCTCTGCCATTCCGGCTTCTTGTTGTGGTCCAGGCACTTGAATTTCCCCGTTGTTGTTGTCTATGTCTATGTGTTGGCCATGGATCTCTAGCTCAACTTCTCGTTTTATAGCGTTAAGTCGCGTTTCTGGAATTCGGTTATTTCTTAGAAAAGTTCGATACTGATCTGACACTCTTTGTTCAGACACTTGCATGTGTGGAAACTCCCTGCAGAACTCGGCATGCAGTTGTTGTTGGTAGCCGATCATCTCTTGTCCTAAGTTTGTCACCCTGTAAAAAATACGCATTATCGATTCATTCATGGACCCAGTCCATTTCATGCGTCATCGTTGTAATCCCGCCTGAGTGAACGCTGGCTGAAGTTCCCGCGCAGCACCTTCGGTGGGTGGAACCCTAGTTCTCGTTTGGCTCCCATGTTGTAGTTGTTCATGTTGCTGGGCTGTAGCTGTTTGTGCAACAGGGGCCCGCCTCATCAGCGCCCTGTATTATTATTATTATCGACTTAGCCAAAAGGCATTCGCACTCCCTCTACGGGGAACATTCACTCAGATCCCGAGTATCCCGGATACCAAAAGGATCTGGCTCGGACGAGACCCTTGCCATGTTATCGGGCCTTAGGTGACATTGATGTTGTTGGATGATCCTGCATTCCCCATGAATTTCCTGACGGTTCGGGCTGTCGCAAGTAGTACCGCTTTCTGCATAAACCTGTAAAGACTATCAGTTAGACCCAGCTCCTTGATGTTTCTCAGCAAACTTTTTGGTATAACACCAGTTGTTTACATGATGATTGGAATCGTCTGGACGTTCTCCATTTCCCATTGCCTTCTAATTCGTTCTTCTAAATCTCTGTACTTCGCGATCTTCTCGACTTGCTTCACACGCAGGTTGTTGTTGTTCGGGATGGCCACATCAATCAGAGTTGTCTGCCTAGAAATTTTGTCAACTATTATAAGGTCCGGTCTGTTATGGGCAACTCGTTGATCTGTCAGAACTGTACGATCCCAGTACATCTTGTAGTTGCTGTTCTCAAGAACAGGCTCAGGTGTGTAGTTGTAATATGGGACCCTCTCTGCCTGCACAAGCAGCAGCTTTTCCTCCAGTTCCTGGTGCAAGATCTTGGCAACCGAATCGTGTCGTTCCTTATATTCCGTTGATGCGAACATTTGACATCCTCCTGTTATGTGCTGGATTGTTTCTGAAGTTGGCCACCCGTATCTGCATCTGTCATCCACTACCGATGCATCTCCTACAATGAATTTTAGGTAGTTGCGAGTTGGTATAACCTGATCTTGTATGGCCAGTAGGAAGCCTTCCGTCTCGGGGAACATTCGTCCCGAGGTCAGCCAATAGTTCGACGCTAACTTGTCGACATGTTCCTGGTTAACCTCATTAGGATGCCTCCCGTGCAGCGGCTTCCCCAACCACCTCTGTAGTTTATCGTTGTCGGTTCGGTGGTGATTTTGACGCTCGTGTTCCGTCAGACGTAGCGGTGTTGAGACGTCTGCTCCGCATATAGCCCTATGTAGTGTGGAGCTGTTGGCCTGCCTGTAGAAAGAATTACGCAGATTTAATATTTGTTGGTCCAATTGCTTGCTGAGATCTGCCAATCCTCTTCCTCCTAGTTGACGTGGCAGAGTTGTTCTTTCTACGGCGCTACGGGGATGATGTTTATGAGCTTTTGTCAGTAGTGTCCTAACTTTTCGTTGCAGGTTGTTGATGTCCGTGTTGGTCCAATTCACTATTCCGAACGAATAGCTGAGTACAGAGCACGCATACGTGTTCAGGGCCTTAAACAAATTCCTGCTGTTAAGATCAGTTCGCACTACTTGTCTTACTCTCTTGATGAATTCATTCGTTAAATCAGTCTTCATTGTTCGATGGTCTATCCTTTGAGCTTGTTTCATCCCGAGATACTTGTATGTATCTCCCTTGCTCATTGCTTCGATCTCCTGGCCGTCCTGCATCTCGTGTGCGCTTTGTTCGAGCCTTCCCCGGATGATATTAAGGGTGCGGCACTTGTCCAGTCCAAACAGCATTCCGATGTCCCTGGAGAACTCCTCTACAATTTTAAGCATTTGCGTCAGTTGGTTTTTGGTTGCTGCGATCAGTTTTAAATCATCCATATACAGGGTGGTTCACTTTTATGTGGTAGGACTTTAACATTAGATAGAAAAAGATAATCTAAAATGAAAATTTTATATCAACATATATCGGGGAAAGCTTAGTTTCCGAGATACAGGGCGTTGAAGTGTTGGAAAAAATATGAAGTATTTTTTACACTGTCCGAACCAGTGGAGATATTTAAACCAAATTTGATGTGTAGTACCACCTTTTTGACTACGATATTTAGTGATGATATGAAGGTCCTGAAATAACCAGTGGTGGAGTTATGGGTTTTCACTATCACTAAATTTAAAAAGTAATTAGTACGGACCTGTCTCACATCAACGTAAATTTTTTTTTCGTAAAGTTCTTTCAATTCTCTACAAAAAGTGTATCTTGACATTTTTTTGTATCTGCCACGGTTGTGTAGTAAATAAATTATTTCGTTTCCATCTCAGCCTTGTTTGCCTAAAAATGTGTTTTCTAAGATTATTGATAAATATCGCAAATAACAGAAATTAATTATGGAACACTTATCGGATTCAGCTATTTTATTTTTAATTTTATGGAAACAATTTTAAAAATAAACTGGCACTTGGTTTGAGGTACATTACTTTATTATCATTTTAACATTTTTATCAAATCTGTATTATTTCTTAATAATTTTTATAATTCTAAATTTGTAGAATTCTAAATTATACCACGACGAGTAAAACATGATTCTTCCGTCCATAAAATGTTATTTAAAAATTGTCTTATTTCCTTTGACTACAAAATCCATCGGCAAAATACTAATGTCCTTTCTGCATCGCCGTACTGGTGAAGATAAGTGTGCTATGGAAAAGAAAATCTTATTGACAGTTAATAATACACTAATCTGTCATCCAGTAGATGAACGTAGCAGCGCCGCAGTTTGTCTTTGTTAATAATTAAAATGACGTTCCAATTTACAAATGAAGAGCAGGCTGACATCCATTTCTGCTATGGAGTTGCAAATGGGAACTCTGTGGAAGCAGCCAGAGAATACCGGAGGCGATTTCCAAATAGGCGCCATCCGCGTCCCTCGGTGTTTGTTAACATGCACCGGCAATTCAGAACTCGCGGTCTGAGAACTAGAATCGTCGAACGAGGAAATGAAAACAATATCCAACAAGTCAGACGCAACAATGAGATTCTTCGTGAATTCGATAGGAATCCTACAACAAGTAGCAGAAGAGTGTCAGTGGCCCTACGTGTTTCAAAGTCTGCAATTTTGCGAGCTTTAAAAAGAGATCACAGGCATGCGTATCATCTACAACCCGTACAAGGTTTAAGGCCCGGCGATGCAGAAAGAAGATTAGTGTTTTTCCGATGGATTTCGGAGTCAATTGAAGGAAATAGACAATTTTTAAATAACATTTTATGGACGGACGAGTCGTGTTTTACTCGTCGTGGAGTAGTAAACTTTCATAATCAGCATATTTGGGCACAAGAAAACCCACATGCAATCCGGCCAAGAAATTTTCAGGTCGAATTTAGTGTCAATGTTTGGATTGGACTGTACAACCATCATCTGTTTGGACCCTTTTTTTTTGCCACAGCGAGTGAATGGTGACAATTTTTTGGAGTTTTTAGTAGCTGAGCATAATAATATGTGGTAAGACATTCCTTTAAACTTAAGATTGTTGGCTTGGTTCCAACTTGACGGCTGTCCTGCACATTTTCACCGAAATGTGAGGAACTGGTTAAATAATAACTTTCCAAATAGGTGGATCGGACGAGGGGGACCGGTCGCTTGGCCACCACGTTCTCCGGACATAACACCTCTGGACTTCTTCGTATGGGGATTTTTAAAAGAACAAGTCTATGCGACTCCTGTAGAAACAAGGGAACAACTTATTGATCGTATCAGAAATGCGTGCGATGAATTGAGAAATGGCAATTTAATCGATGCTGTTCAATCCGTTAGGCGTCGAAGTGAATTATGTGTGCAACAGAATGGATCACATTTTGAACAATTGTTGAATGTTGTACAAATTTAGAATTATAAAAATTATTAAGAAATAATACTAGATTTGATAAAAATGTTAAAATGATAATAAAGTAATGTACCTCAAACCAAGTGCCAGTTTATTTTTAAAATTGTTTCCATAAAATTAAAAATAAAATAGCTGAATCCGATAAGTGTTCCATAATTAATTTCTGTTATTTGCGATATTTATCAATAATCTTAGAAAACACATTTTTAGGCAAAAAAGGCTGAGATGGAAACGAAATAATTTATTTACTACACAACCGTGGCAGATACAAAAAAATGTCAAGATACACTTTTTGTAGAGAATTGAAAGAACTTTACGAAAAAAAAATTTAGGTTGATGTGAGACAGGTCCGTACTAATTACTTTTTAAATTTAGTGATAGTGAAAACCCATAACTCCACCACTGGTTATTTCAGGACCTTCATATTATCACTAAATATCGTAGTCAAAAAGGTGGTACTACACATCAAATTTGGTTTAAATATCTCCACTGGTTCGGACAGTGTAAAAAATACTTCATATTTTTTCCAACACTTCAACGCCCTGTATCTCGGAAACTAAGCTTTCCCCGATATATGTTGATATAAAATTTTCATTTTAGATTATCTTTTTCTATCTAATGTTAAAGTCCTACCACATAAAAGTGAACCACCCTGTATAATAGGTGATTCAACTTGATCGCTTCTGCGTTGTTGCTTTTGATAGCGAAGCCATATTTTGTAGAGTTCAACCGATGTGATAGAGGGTTCATCGCCATGCAGAACCACAGTGGACTGAGTGAATCTCCTTGGAAAATCCCTCTTCGGATGTTGATTGTGTCGGTCTCGATGTTACTGTCTGCGGTTCTGAGTTGTATCTTAGTGCGCCAGGTTGTCATAACGTGTTCTAAAAAGGAAACTGTATGATGATCTATTTTATACAGCTTTAAGATACCTGTGAGCCAGTCGTGAGGTACGGAATCAAATGCTTTTTTGTAGTCCACATAAGCCATGTGGAGGTTTCGTTGCTTGGAATGAGCCTGGTTGCAGATGACAGAGTCTATGATGAGTTGCTCTTTGCATCCCATTGCGCCCTTCGAGCAGCCCTTCTGCTGCATTGCAATAATGTTGTTCCGCTCGCAGTGAGCATATATTCGCTGCGTAAGGCAAGATGTAATTATCTTGTACAGCGTAGGCAAGCAGGTTATTGGGCGGTACTTGGCAGGGTTATCCGTATTCCGCTGGTCTTTTGGTAACAGGTAGGTTGCACCCTGTGTAAGAAACAATGGCATTTTCAGAGGATCGAGCAAGACTTCATTAATTAAGGTAGTTATCTGTTCATGCGTGCACCACAACTTCTTAATCCAATAATTTTGGAGATGATCTGGACCTGGTGCCTTCCAGTTGTGGGAATTCTTGATAACATCGGAGACCTGAGCGGTTGTGAATTGCTCGTGTTGCATCTGGCTATAGTTCCGGCCCATCTCGCGTTCTTCGCTGATCCAGCTTGCACTGACATTGTATGGACCTGGTGTGGCAAGTTGATTTCTCCAGAAACCGTCGACCTGTTCTCTGCTAGGGTAACTCGCATTTGTGGCATCGGCGCTAGAATTAAAAGCACGGTAGAAACCCTTTTCTGATCGTTCAAAGAGTTTGTTGTCTCGTTTCCTGTTGTTACTAGCCTTGTATCTCCTCAGACGCCCTGCGAAAACAGAAAGTTTTTGTTTTAATGTGTCAAGACATTGTTGAGCAGTGATGTTCGCGGGGTCATGCCGAGAATGCATTTGGGTGCGGCTCATTATTGCCTGCACCGCCCTCTGGATCCTTCTAGTTCTAACTCCTCTGATATGAGACTCTCGATCTTCCGATTTAGTCGCATTTCGCATTGAGCCATTCGTGGTTCTGGTCTTGCACGATTCAACTCTTGGGCCGTTCGGATCTTGGCACCCATTACAGTGGTGACTGCCGTTGCGGCACAGTAGATTAACATGTGCATACGTTCTAATGTTGGTGTCACTGAAACATAGTTTGGTAAAATTCGTGTGTTCATAAGATCGAGCACGATCGCAAGTTTCCTGGAAGAATTTAATCTTGGTAGCGGTGGCCTGCTCAGTGGGTCTGTGCCTTCGTATCGCAATACTGCCTGTCTCATATGTGCGTTTAAGCCTTCAAAATGTTCTTCGTTAACCGATTCCAGACTCTCGGTTGTTGGTTCTACCGTTTCGGCTTCTAGTTGTTGTCCAGGCGCTTGAAGTTCCCCATTGTTGTTGTTGTCATCTATGTCTATGTATTCGCCGTGGATCTCTAGCTCAACTTCCCGTTTGATAGCGTTAAGTCGCGTTTCTGGAATTCGGTTATTTCTTAGAATAGTTCGATACTGATCTGACACTCTTTGTTCAGACATTTGCATGTGTGGAAACTCCCTGCAGAACTCGGCATGCAGTTGTTGTCGGTAGCCGATCATCTCTTGTCCTAAGTTTGTCACGCCTCTGTGAACGCTGGCTGAAGTTCCCGCGCAGCACCTTCGGTGGGTGGAACCCTAGTTCTCGTTTGGCTCCCATGTTGTAGATGTTCGTGTTGTTGTCGGGCTGTAGCTGTTTGTGCAACAGGGGCCCGCCTCATCAGCGCCCTGTCACGTCCGCTCGCTGTCATGTCCAGCGCCGGCTCCAGACATGCCCTGGCGATCCCCAGGCAGCGGCCCTATGACAAAACTCCTATTAATCTCCATTCCATGGGTTTCTCCCGTAACGTGGGAGTGACGGCCCTCGGTCGCCTTTTACGACTCGCGGAGCCACGATAGGAGTATTCTAACCCGCTACCCACACAGGTCAACTAGGATAACGCGGGATCGTTACACCCGAGGATCTGCCCCTCTCACAGGTCAAACCCCTCCTTGCGTTAACTGGGAAACACGGGATCGTTACACCCGAAGATCCGCCTCTCTCACAGGCTAGATCCATCCCTGTGTAACCGAGAGTCGCGGGATTGTCACACCCGAGGATCAGCCCCGTCACCAGCTAGACACAGGTCAGACCCATCCCTACGTAACTGGGGAGCGCGGGATCATCACACCCGTGGGTCTGCCTCTCTCACAGGTCAGACCCCCCTGCGCATTTATTATTATTATTATTAATATTATTATCGACTTAGCCAAAAGGCATTCGCACTCCCTCTCTGGGGAACATTCACTCAGATCCCGGGTATCCCGGATACCATAAGGACCTGGCTCGGACGAGACCCTTGCCTTGTTATCGGGCCTTAGGTGACATTGATGTTGTTGGACGTTCCTGCACTCCCCATGAATTTCCTGACGGTTCGGGCTGTCGCAAGTAGTACCGCTTTCTGCATGGAGCTGTAAAGATTATCAGTTAGACCCAGCTCTTTGATGTTTCTCAGCAAACTTTTTGGTATGACACCAGTTGTTGACACGATGATTGGAATCGTCTGAACGTTGTCCATTTCCCATTGCCTTCTAATTCGTTCTTCTAAGTCTCTGTACTTCGCGATCTTCTCGACTTGCTTCACACACAGGTTGTTGTTGTTCGGGATAGCCACATCAATCAGAGTTGTCTTCCTAGAAATTTTATCAACTATTATAAGGTCCGGTCTGTTATGGGCAACTCGTTGATCTGTCAGAACTGTACGATCCCAGTACATCTTGTAGTTGCTGTTCTCAAGAACAGGCTCCGGTGTGTAGCTGTAATATGGGATCCTCTCTGCCTGCACAAGCAGAAGTTTTTCCGCCAGTTCCTGGTGCAAGATCTTGGCAACCGAATCGTGTCGTTTCTTATATTCCGTCGATGCGAACATCTGACATCCTCCTGTTATGTGCTGGATTGTTTCTGAAGTTGGGCACCCGTATCTGCATCTGTCATCCACTACCGATGCATCTCCTACAATGAATTTTAGGTAGTTGCGAGTTGGTATAACCTGATCTTGTATGGCCAGTAGGAAGCCTTCCGTCTCAGGGAACATTCGTCCCGAGGTCAGCCAATAGTTCGACGCTAACTTGTCGACATGTTCCTGGTTAACCTCATTAGGATGCCTCCCGTGCAGCGGCTTCCCCAACCACCTCTGTAGTTTATCGCTGTCGGTTCGGTGGTTATTTTGACGCTCGTGTTCCGTCAGACGTACCGGTGTTGAGACGTCTCCTCCGCATATAGCCCTATGTAGTGTGGAGCTGTTGGCCTGCCTGTAGAAATAATTACGCAGATTCAATATTTGTTGGTCCAATTGCTTGCTGAGATCTGCCAATCCTCTTCCTCCTAGTTGACGTGGCAGAGTTGTTCTTTCTACGGCGCTACGGGGATGTTTTTGAGGTTTTGTCAGTAGTGTCCTAACTTTTCGTTGCAGGTTGTTGATGTCCGTGTTGGTCCAATTCACTATTCCGAACGAATAGCTGAGTACAGAGCACGCATACGTGTTTAGGGACTTAAACAAATTCCTGCTGTTAAGATCAGTTCGCACTACTTGTCTTACTCTCTTGATGAATTCATTCGTTAAATCAGTCTTCATTGTTTGATGGTCTATCCTTTGAGCTTGTTTCATCCCGAGATACTTGTATGTATCTCCCATGCTCATTGCTTCGATCTCCTGGCCATCCTGCATCTCGTGTGCGCTTTGTTCGAGCTTTCCCCGGATGATATTAAGGGTGCGGCACTTGTCCAGTCCAAACAGCATTCCGATGTCCCTGGAGAACTCCTCTACAATTTTAAGCATTTGCGTTAGTTGGTTTTTGGTTGCGGCGATCAGTTTTAAATCATCCATATATAATAGGTGATTCAACTTGATCGCTTCTGCGTTGTTGCTTTTGATAGCGAAGCCATATTTTGTAGAGTTCAACCGATGTGATAGAGGGTTCATCGCCATGCAGAACCACAGTGGACTGAGTGAATCTCCTTGGAAAATCCCTCTTCGTATGTTGATTGTGTCGGTCTCGATGTTACTGTTTGCGGTTCTGAGTTGTATCTTAGTGCGCCAGGTTCTCATAACGTGTTCTAAAAAGGAAACTGTATGATGATCTATTTTATACAGCTTTAAGATACCTGTGAGCCAGTCGTGAGGTACGGAATCAAATGCTTTTTTGACAGAGTCTATGATGAGTTGCTCTTTGCATCCCATTGCGCCCTTCGAGCAGCCCTTCTGCTGCATTGCAATGATGTTGTTCCGCTCGCAGTGAGCATATATTCGCTGCGTAAGGCAAGATGTGATTATCTTGTACAGCGTAGGCAAGCAGGTTATTGGGCGGTACTTGGCAGGGTTATCCGTATTCCGCTGGTCTTTTGGTAACAGGTAGGTTGCACCCTGTGTAAGAAACAATGGCATTTTCAGAGGATCGAGCAAGACTTCATTAATTAAGGTAGTTATTTGTTCATGCGTGCACCACAACTTCTTAATCCAATAATTTTGGAGATGATCTGGACCTGGTGCCTTCTAGTTGTGGGAATTCTTGATGACATCGGAGACCTCAGCGGTTGTGAATTGCTCGTGTTGCATCTGGCTATAGTTCCGGCCCATCTCGCGTTGTTCGCTGATCCAGCTTGCACTGACATTGTATGGACCTGGTGTGGCAAGTTGATTTCTCCAGAAACCGTCGACCTGTTCTCTGTTAGGGTAACTCGCATTTGTGGCATCGGCGCTAGAATTAAAAGCACGGTAGAAACCCTTTTCTGATCGTTCAAAGAGTTTGTTGTCTCGTTTCCTGTTGTTACTAGCCTTGTATCTCCTCAGACGCCCTGCGAAAACAGAAAGTTTTTGTTTTAATGTGTCAAGACATTGTTGAGCAGTGATGTTCGCGGGGTCATGCCGAGAATGCATTTGGGTGCGGCTCATTATTGCCTGCACCGCCCTCTGGATCCTTCTAGTTCTAACTCCTCTGATATATTCCGTCACTTGTCCTATGTCTTTACGGAGACTCTCGATCTTCCGATTTAGTCGCATTTCCCATTGAGCCATTCGTGGTTCTGGTCTTGCACGATTCAACTCTTGGGCCGTTCGGATCTTGGCACCCATTACAGTGGTGACTGCCGTTGCGGCACAGTAGATTAACATGTGCATACGTTCTAATGTTGGTGTCACTGAAACATAGTTTGGTAAAATTCTTGTGTTCATAAGATCGAGCACGATCGCAAGTTTCCTGGAAGAATTTAACCTTGGTAGCGGTGGCCTGCTCAGTGGGTCTGTGCCTTCGTATCGCAATACTGCCTGTCTCATATGTGCGTTTAAGCCTTCAAAATGTTCTTCGTTAACCGATTCCAGACTCTCGGTTGTTGGTTCTACCGTTTCGGCTTCTAGTTGTTGTCCAGGCGCTTGAAGTTCCCCATTGTTGTTGTTGTCATCTATGTCTATGCGTTCGCCGTGGATCTCTAGCTCAACTTCCCGTTTGATAGCGTTAAGTCGTGTTTCTGGAATTCGGTTATTTCTTAGAATAGTTCGATACTGATCTGACACTCTTTGTTCAGACACTTGCATGTGTGGAAACTCCCTGGCATGCAGTTGTTGTCGGTAGCCGATCACCTCTTGTCCTAAGTTTGTCACCCTGTAAAAAATACGCATAATCGATTCATTCATGGACACAGTCCATTTCATGCGTCGTCGTAATCCCGCCTCTGTGAACGCTGGCTGAAGTTCCCGCGCAGCACCTTCGGTGGGTGGAACCCTAGTTCTCGTTTGGCTCCCATGTTGTAGATGTTCGTGTTGTTGTTACCATAAGGATCTGGCTCGGACGAGACCCTTGCCATGTTATCGGGCCTTAGGTGACATTGATGTTTTTGGACGTTCCTGCACTCCCCATGAATTTCCTGACGGTTCGAGCTGTCGCAAGTAGTACCGCTTTCTGCATGGACCTGTAAAGATTATCAGTTAGACCCAGCTCTTTGATGTTTCTCAGCTAACTTTTTGGTATGACACCAGTTGTTGACACGATGATTGGAATCGTCTGAACGTTGTCCATTTCCCATTGCCTTCTAATTCGTTCTTCTGAGTCTCTGTACTTCGCGATCTTCTCGACTTGCTTCACACGCAGGTTGTTGTTGTTCGGGATGGCCACATCAATCAGAGTTGTCTTCCTAGAAATTTTATCAACTATTATAAGGTCCGGTCTATTATGGGCAATTCGTTGATCTGTCAGAACTGTACGATCCCAGTACATCTTGTAGTTGCTGTTCTCAACAGGCTCCGGTGTGTAGCTGTAATATGGGATCCTCTCTGCCTGCACAAGCAGAAGTTTTTCCGCCAGTTCCTGGTGCAAGATCTTGGCAACCGAATCGTGTCGTTCCTTATATTCCGTTGATGCGAACATCTGACATCCTCCTGTTATGTGCTGGATTGTTTCTGAAGTTGGGCACCCGTATCTGCATCTGTCATCCACTACCGATGCATCTCCTACAATGAATTTTAGGTAGTTGCGAGTTGGTATAACCTGATCTTGTATGGCCAGTAGGAAGCCTTCCGTCTCGGGGAACATTCGTCCCGAGGTCAGCCAATAGTTCGACGCTAACTTGTCGACATGTTCCTGGTTAACCTCATTAGGATGCCTCCCGTGCAGCGGCTTCCCCAACCACCTCTGTAGTTTATCGTTGTCGGTTCGGTGGTGATTTTGACGCTCGTGTTCCGTCAGACGTAGCGGTGTTGAGACGTCTGCTCCGCATATAGCCCTATGTAGTGTGGAGCTGTTGGCCTGCCTGTAGAAATAATTACGCAGATTTAATATTTGTTGGTCCAATTGCTTGCTGAGATCTGCCAATTCTCTTCCTCCTAGTTGACGTGGCAGAGTTGTTCTTTCTACGGCGCTATGAGGATGATGTTTATGAGCTTTTGTCAGTAGTGTCCTAACTTTTCGTTGCAGGTTGTTGATGTCCGTGTTGGTCCAATTCACTATTCCGAACGAATAGCTGAGTACAGAGCACGCATACGTGTTCAGGGCCTTAAACAAATTCCTGCTGTTAAGATCAGTTCGCACTACTTGTCTTACTCTCTTGATGAATTCATTCGTTAAATCAGTCTTCATTGTTCGATGGTCTATCCTTTGAGCTTGTTTCATCCCGAGGTACTTGTATGTATCTCCCATGCTCATTGCTTCGATCTCCTGGCCGTCCTGCATCTCGTGTGCGCTTTGTTCGAGCCTTCCCCGGATGATATTAAGGGTGCGGCACTTGTCCAGTCCAAACAGCATTCCGATGTCCCTGGAGAACTCCTCTACAATTTTAAGCATTTGCGTTTGTTGGTTTTTGGTTGCGGCGATCAGTTTTAAATCATCCATATATAATAGGTGATTCAACTTGATCGCTTCTGCGTTGTTGCTTTTGATAGCGAAGCCATATTTTGTAGAGTTCAACCGATGTGATAGAGGGTTCATCGCCATGCAGAACCACAGTGGACTGAGTGAATCTCCTTGGAAAATCCCTCTTCGGATGTTGATTGTGTCGGTCTCGATGTTACTGTCTGCGGTTCTGAGTTGTATCTTAGTGCGCCAGGTTGTCATAACGTGTTCTAAAAAGGAAACTGTATGATGATCTATTTTATACAGCTTTAAGATACCTGTGAGCCAGTCGTGAGGTACGGAATCAAATGCTTTTTTGTAGTCCACATAAGCCATGTGGAGGTTTCGTTGCTTGGAATGAGCCTGGTTGCAGATGACAGAGTCTATGATGAGTTGCTCTTTGCATCCCATTGCGCCCTTCGAGCAGCCCTTCTGCTGCATTGCAATGATGTTGTTCCGCTCGCAGTGAGCATATATTCGCTGCGTAAGGCAAGATGTGATTATCTTGTACAGCGTAGGCAAGCAGGTTATTGGGCGGTACTTGGCAGGGTTATCCGTATTCCGCTGGTCTTTTGGTAACAGGTAGGTTGCACCCTGTGTAAGAAACAATGGCATTTTCAGAGGATCGAGCAAGACTTCATTAATTAAGGTAGTTATCTGTTCATGCGTGCACCACAACTTCTTAATCCAATAATTTTGGAGATGATCTGGACCTGGTGCCTTCCAGTTGTGGGAATTCTTGATGACATCGGAGACCTCAGCGGTTGTGAATTGCTCGTGTTGCATCTGGCTATAGTTCCGGCCCATCTCGCGTTCTTCGCTGATCCAGCTTGCACTGACATTGTATGGACCTGGTGTGGCAAGTTGATTTCTCCAGAAACCGTCGACCTGTTCTCTGCTAGGGTAACTCGCATTTGTGGCATCGGCGCTAGAATTAAAAGCACGGTAGAAACCCTTTTCTGATCGTTCAAAGAGTTTGTTGTCTCGTTTCCTGTTGTTACTAGCCTTGTATCTCCTCAGACGCCCTGCGAAAACAGAAAGTTTTTGTTTTAATGTGTCAAGACATTGTTGAGCAGTGATGTTCGCGGGGTCATGCCGAGAATGCATTTGGGTGCGGCTCATTATTGCCTGCACCGCCCTCTGGATCCTTCTAGTTCTAACTCCTCTGATATATTCCGTCACTTGTCCTATGTCTTTACGGAGACTCTCGATCTTCCGATTTAGTCGCATTTCCCATTGAGCCATTCGTGGTTCTGGTCTTGCACGATTCAACTCTTGGGCCGTTCGGATCTTGGCACCCATTACAGTGGTGACTGCCGTTGCGGCACAGTAGATTAACATGTGCATACGTTCTAATGTTGGTGTCACTGAAACATAGTTTGGTAAAATTCTTGTGTTCATAAGATCGAGCACGATCGCAAGTTTCCTGGAAGAATTTAACCTTGGTAGCGGTGGCCTGCTCAGTGGGTCTGTGCCTTCGTATCGCAATACTGCCTGTCTCATATGTGCGTTTAAGCCTTCAAAATGTTCTTCGTTAACCGATTCCAGACTCTCGGTTGTTGGTTCTACCGTTTCGGCTTCTAGTTGTTGTCCAGGCGCTTGAAGTTCCCCATTGTTGTTGTTGTCATCTATGTCTATGCGTTCGCCGTGGATCTCTAGCTCAACTTCCCGTTTGATAGCGTTAAGTCGTGTTTCTGGAATTCGGTTATTTCTTAGAATAGTTCGATACTGATCTGACACTCTTTGTTCAGACACTTGCATGTGTGGAAACTCCCTGGCATGCAGTTGTTGTCGGTAGCCGATCACCTCTTGTCCTAAGTTTGTCACCCTGTAAAAAATACGCATAATCGATTCATTCATGGACACAGTCCATTTCATGCGTCGTCGTAATCCCGCCTCTGTGAACGCTGGCTGAAGTTCCCGCGCAGCACCTTCGGTGGGTGGAACCCTAGTTCTCGTTTGGCTCCCATGTTGTAGATGTTCGTGTTGTTGTTACCATAAGGATCTGGCTCGGACGAGACCCTTGCCATGTTATCGGGCCTTAGGTGACATTGATGTTTTTGGACGTTCCTGCACTCCCCATGAATTTCCTGACGGTTCGAGCTGTCGCAAGTAGTACCGCTTTCTGCATGGACCTGTAAAGATTATCAGTTAGACCCAGCTCTTTGATGTTTCTCAGCTAACTTTTTGGTATGACACCAGTTGTTGACACGATGATTGGAATCGTCTGAACGTTGTCCATTTCCCATTGCCTTCTAATTCGTTCTTCTGAGTCTCTGTACTTCGCGATCTTCTCGACTTGCTTCACACGCAGGTTGTTGTTGTTCGGGATGGCCACATCAATCAGAGTTGTCTTCCTAGAAATTTTATCAACTATTATAAGGTCCGGTCTATTATGGGCAATTCGTTGATCTGTCAGAACTGTACGATCCCAGTACATCTTGTAGTTGCTGTTCTCAACAGGCTCCGGTGTGTAGCTGTAATATGGGATCCTCTCTGCCTGCACAAGCAGAAGTTTTTCCGCCAGTTCCTGGTGCAAGATCTTGGCAACCGAATCGTGTCGTTCCTTATATTCCGTTGATGCGAACATCTGACATCCTCCTGTTATGTGCTGGATTGTTTCTGAAGTTGGGCACCCGTATCTGCATCTGTCATCCACTACCGATGCATCTCCTACAATGAATTTTAGGTAGTTGCGAGTTGGTATAACCTGATCTTGTATGGCCAGTAGGAAGCCTTCCGTCTCGGGGAACATTCGTCCCGAGGTCAGCCAATAGTTCGACGCTAACTTGTCGACATGTTCCTGGTTAACCTCATTAGGATGCCTCCCGTGCAGCGGCTTCCCCAACCACCTCTGTAGTTTATCGTTG
Source organism: Pseudeuparius sepicola (assembly GCA_963920635.1). Classification (NCBI taxonomy): domain Eukaryota; kingdom Metazoa; phylum Arthropoda; class Insecta; order Coleoptera; family Anthribidae; genus Pseudeuparius; species Pseudeuparius sepicola. The sequence continues at coordinate 31,749,556 of OY987305.1, forward strand.
TCGGTTCGGTGGTGATTTTGACGCTCGTGTTCCGTCAGACGTAGCGGTGTTGAGACGTCTGCTCCGCATATAGCCCTATGTAGTGTGGAGCTGTTGGCCTGCCTGTAGAAATAATTACGCAGATTTAATATTTGTTGGTCCAATTGCTTGCTGAGATCTGCCAATTCTCTTCCTCCTAGTTGACGTGGCAGAGTTGTTCTTTCTACGGCGCTATGAGGATGATGTTTATGAGCTTTTGTCAGTAGTGTCCTAACTTTTCGTTGCAGGTTGTTGATGTCCGTGTTGGTCCAATTCACTATTCCGAACGAATAGCTGAGTACAGAGCACGCATACGTGTTCAGGGCCTTAAACAAATTCCTGCTGTTAAGATCAGTTCGCACTACTTGTCTTACTCTCTTGATGAATTCATTCGTTAAATCAGTCTTCATTGTTCGATGGTCTATCCTTTGAGCTTGTTTCATCCCGAGGTACTTGTATGTATCTCCCATGCTCATTGCTTCGATCTCCTGGCCGTCCTGCATCTCGTGTGCGCTTTGTTCGAGCCTTCCCCGGATGATATTAAGGGTGCGGCACTTGTCCAGTCCAAACAGCATTCCGATGTCCCTGGAGAACTCCTCTACAATTTTAAGCATTTGCGTTTGTTGGTTTTTGGTTGCGGCGATCAGTTTTAAATCATCCATATATAATAGGTGATTCAACTTGATCGCTTCTGCGTTGTTGCTTTTGATAGCGAAGCCATATTTTGTAGAGTTCAACCGATGTGATAGAGGGTTCATCGCCATGCAGAACCACAGTGGACTGAGTGAATCTCCTTGGAAAATCCCTCTTCGGATGTTGATTGTGTCGGTCTCGATGTTACTGTCTGCGGTTCTGAGTTGTATCTTAGTGCGCCAGGTTGTCATAACGTGTTCTAAAAAGGAAACTGTATGATGATCTATTTTATACAGCTTTAAGATACCTGTGAGCCAGTCGTGAGGTACGGAATCAAATGCTTTTTTGTAGTCCACATAAGCCATGTGGAGGTTTCGTTGCTTGGAATGAGCCTGGTTGCAGATGACAGAGTCTATGATGAGTTGCTCTTTGCATCCCATTGCGCCCTTCGAGCAGCCCTTCTGCTGCATTGCAATGATGTTGTTCCGCTCGCAGTGAGCATATATTCGCTGCGTAAGGCAAGATGTGATTATCTTGTACAGCGTAGGCAAGCAGGTTATTGGGCGGTACTTGGCAGGGTTATCCGTATTCCGCTGGTCTTTTGGTAACAGGTAGGTTGCACCCTGTGTAAGAAACAATGGCATTTTCAGAGGATCGAGCAAGACTTCATTAATTAAGGTAGTTATCTGTTCATGCGTGCACCACAACTTCTTAATCCAATAATTTTGGAGATGATCTGGACCTGGTGCCTTCCAGTTGTGGGAATTCTTGATGACATCGGAGACCTCAGCGGTTGTGAATTGCTCGTGTTGCATCTGGCTATAGTTCCGGCCCATCTCGCGTTCTTCGCTGATCCAGCTTGCACTGACATTGTATGGACCTGGTGTGGCAAGTTGATTTCTCCAGAAACCGTCGACCTGTTCTCTGCTAGGGTAACTCGCATTTGTGGCATCGGCGCTAGAATTAAAAGCACGGTAGAAACCCTTTTCTGATCGTTCAAAGAGTTTGTTGTCTCGTTTCCTGTTGTTACTAGCCTTGTATCTCCTCAGACGCCCTGCGAAAACAGAAAGTTTTTGTTTTAATGTGTCAAGACATTGTTGAGCAGTGATGTTCGCGGGGTCATGCCGAGAATGCATTTGGGTGCGGCTCATTATTGCCTGCACCGCCCTCTGGATCCTTCTAGTTCTAACTCCTCTGATATATTCCGTCACTTGTCCTATGTCTTTACGGAGACTCTCGATCTTCCGATTTAGTCGCATTTCCCATTGAGCCATTCGTGGTTCTGGTCTTGCACGATTCAACTCTTGGGCCGTTCGGATCTTGGCACCCATTACAGTGGTGACTGCCGTTGCGGCACAGTAGATTAACATGTGCATACGTTCTAATGTTGGTGTCACTGAAACATAGTTTGGTAAAATTCTTGTGTTCATAAGATCGAGCACGATCGCAAGTTTCCTGGAAGAATTTAACCTTGGTAGCGGTGGCCTGCTCAGTGGGTCTGTGCCTTCGTATCGCAATACTGCCTGTCTCATATGTGCGTTTAAGCCTTCAAAATGTTCTTCGTTAACCGATTCCAGACTCTCGGTTGTTGGTTCTACCGTTTCGGCTTCTAGTTGTTGTCCAGGCGCTTGAAGTTCCCCATTGTTGTTGTTGTCATCTATGTCTATGCGTTCGCCGTGGATCTCTAGCTCAACTTCCCGTTTGATAGCGTTAAGTCGTGTTTCTGGAATTCGGTTATTTCTTAGAATAGTTCGATACTGATCTGACACTCTTTGTTCAGACACTTGCATGTGTGGAAACTCCCTAGCATGCAGTTGTTGTCGGTAGCCGATCACCTCTTGTCCTAAGTTTGTCACCCTGTAAAAAATACGCATAATCGATTCATTCATGGACACAGTCCATTTCATGCGTCGTCGTAATCCCGCCTCTGTGAACGCTGGCTGAAGTTCCCGCGCAGCACCTTCGGTGGGTGGAACCCTAGTTCTCGTTTGGCTCCCATGTTGTAGATGTTCGTGTTGTTGTTACCATAAGGATCTGGCTCGGACGAGACCCTTGCCATGTTATCGGGCCTTAGGTGACATTGATGTTTTTGGACGTTCCTGCACTCCCCATGAATTTCCTGACGGTTCGAGCTGTCGCAAGTAGTACCGCTTTCTGCATGGACCTGTAAAGATTATCAGTTAGACCCAGCTCTTTGATGTTTCTCAGCTAACTTTTTGGTATGACACCAGTTGTTGACACGATGATTGGAATCGTCTGAACGTTGTCCATTTCCCATTGCCTTCTAATTCGTTCTTCTGAGTCTCTGTACTTCGCGATCTTCTCGACTTGCTTCACACGCAGGTTGTTGTTGTTCGGGATGGCCACATCAATCAGAGTTGTCTTCCTAGAAATTTTATCAACTATTATAAGGTCCGGTCTATTATGGGCAATTCGTTGATCTGTCAGAACTGTACGATCCCAGTACATCTTGTAGTTGCTGTTCTCAACAGGCTCCGGTGTGTAGCTGTAATATGGGATCCTCTCTGCCTGCACAAGCAGAAGTTTTTCCGCCAGTTCCTGGTGCAAGATCTTGGCAACCGAATCGTGTCGTTCCTTATATTCCGTTGATGCGAACATCTGACATCCTCCTGTTATGTGCTGGATTGTTTCTGAAGTTGGGCACCCGTATCTGCATCTGTCATCCACTACCGATGCATCTCCTACAATGAATTTTAGGTAGTTGCGAGTTGGTATAACCTGATCTTGTATGGCCAGTAGGAAGCCTTCCGTCTCGGGGAACATTCGTCCCGAGGTCAGCCAATAGTTCGACGCTAACTTGTCGACATGTTCCTGGTTAACCTCATTAGGATGCCTCCCGTGCAGCGGCTTCCCCAACCACCTCTGTAGTTTATCGTTGTCGGTTCGGTGGTGATTTTGACGCTCGTGTTCCGTCAGACGTAGCGGTGTTGAGACGTCTGCTCCGCATATAGCCCTATGTAGTGTGGAGCTGTTGGCCTGCCTGTAGAAATAATTACGCAGATTTAATATTTGTTGGTCCAATTGCTTGCTGAGATCTGCCAATTCTCTTCCTCCTAGTTGACGTGGCAGAGTTGTTCTTTCTACGGCGCTATGAGGATGATGTTTATGAGCTTTTGTCAGTAGTGTCCTAACTTTTCGTTGCAGGTTGTTGATGTCCGTGTTGGTCCAATTCACTATTCCGAACGAATAGCTGAGTACAGAGCACGCATACGTGTTCAGGGCCTTAAACAAATTCCTGCTGTTAAGATCAGTTCGCACTACTTGTCTTACTCTCTTGATGAATTCATTCGTTAAATCAGTCTTCATTGTTCGATGGTCTATCCTTTGAGCTTGTTTCATCCCGAGGTACTTGTATGTATCTCCCATGCTCATTGCTTCGATCTCCTGGCCGTCCTGCATCTCGTGTGCGCTTTGTTCGAGCCTTCCCCGGATGATATTAAGGGTGCGGCACTTGTCCAGTCCAAACAGCATTCCGATGTCCCTGGAGAACTCCTCTACAATTTTAAGCATTTGCGTTTGTTGGTTTTTGGTTGCGGCGATCAGTTTTAAATCATCCATATATAATAGGTGATTCAACTTGATCGCTTCTGCGTTGTTGCTTTTGATAGCGAAGCCATATTTTGTAGAGTTCAACCGATGTGATAGAGGGTTCATCGCCATGCAGAACCACAGTGGACTGAGTGAATCTCCTTGGAAAATCCCTCTTCGGATGTTGATTGTGTCGGTCTCGATGTTACTGTCTGCGGTTCTGAGTTGTATCTTAGTGCGCCAGGTTGTCATAACGTGTTCTAAAAAGGAAACTGTATGATGATCTATTTTATACAGCTTTAAGATACCTGTGAGCCAGTCGTGAGGTACGGAATCAAATGCTTTTTTGTAGTCCACATAAGCCATGTGGAGGTTTCGTTGCTTGGAATGAGCCTGGTTGCAGATGACAGAGTCTATGATGAGTTGCTCTTTGCATCCCATTGCGCCCTTCGAGCAGCCCTTCTGCTGCATTGCAATGATGTTGTTCCGCTCGCAGTGAGCATATATTCGCTGCGTAAGGCAAGATGTGATTATCTTGTACAGCGTAGGCAAGCAGGTTATTGGGCGGTACTTGGCAGGGTTATCCGTATTCCGCTGGTCTTTTGGTAACAGGTAGGTTGCACCCTGTGTAAGAAACAATGGCATTTTCAGAGGATCGAGCAAGACTTCATTAATTAAGGTAGTTATCTGTTCATGCGTGCACCACAACTTCTTAATCCAATAATTTTGGAGATGATCTGGACCTGGTGCCTTCCAGTTGTGGGAATTCTTGATGACATCGGAGACCTCAGCGGTTGTGAATTGCTCGTGTTGCATCTGGCTATAGTTCCGGCCCATCTCGCGTTCTTCGCTGATCCAGCTTGCACTGACATTGTATGGACCTGGTGTGGCAAGTTGATTTCTCCAGAAACCGTCGACCTGTTCTCTGCTAGGGTAACTCGCATTTGTGGCATCGGCGCTAGAATTAAAAGCACGGTAGAAACCCTTTTCTGATCGTTCAAAGAGTTTGTTGTCTCGTTTCCTGTTGTTACTAGCCTTGTATCTCCTCAGACGCCCTGCGAAAACAGAAAGTTTTTGTTTTAATGTGTCAAGACATTGTTGAGCAGTGATGTTCGCGGGGTCATGCCGAGAATGCATTTGGGTGCGGCTCATTATTGCCTGCACCGCCCTCTGGATCCTTCTAGTTCTAACTCCTCTGATATATTCCGTCACTTGTCCTATGTCTTTACGGAGACTCTCGATCTTCCGATTTAGTCGCATTTCCCATTGAGCCATTCGTGGTTCTGGTCTTGCACGATTCAACTCTTGGGCCGTTCGGATCTTGGCACCCATTACAGTGGTGACTGCCGTTGCGGCACAGTAGATTAACATGTGCATACGTTCTAATGTTGGTGTCACTGAAACATAGTTTGGTAAAATTCTTGTGTTCATAAGATCGAGCACGATCGCAAGTTTCCTGGAAGAATTTAACCTTGGTAGCGGTGGCCTGCTCAGTGGGTCTGTGCCTTCGTATCGCAATACTGCCTGTCTCATATGTGCGTTTAAGCCTTCAAAATGTTCTTCGTTAACCGATTCCAGACTCTCGGTTGTTGGTTCTACCGTTTCGGCTTCTAGTTGTTGTCCAGGCGCTTGAAGTTCCCCATTGTTGTTGTTGTCATCTATGTCTATGCGTTCGCCGTGGATCTCTAGCTCAACTTCCCGTTTGATAGCGTTAAGTCGTGTTTCTGGAATTCGGTTATTTCTTAGAATAGTTCGATACTGATCTGACACTCTTTGTTCAGACACTTGCATGTGTGGAAACTCCCTGGCATGCAGTTGTTGTCGGTAGCCGATCACCTCTTGTCCTAAGTTTGTCACCCTGTAAAAAATACGCATAATCGATTCATTCATGGACACAGTCCATTTCATGCGTCGTCGTAATCCCGCCTCTGTGAACGCTGGCTGAAGTTCCCGCGCAGCACCTTCGGTGGGTGGAACCCTAGTTCTCGTTTGGCTCCCATGTTGTAGATGTTCGTGTTGTTGTTACCATAAGGATCTGGCTCGGACGAGACCCTTGCCATGTTATCGGGCCTTAGGTGACATTGATGTTTTTGGACGTTCCTGCACTCCCCATGAATTTCCTGACGGTTCGAGCTGTCGCAAGTAGTACCGCTTTCTGCATGGACCTGTAAAGATTATCAGTTAGACCCAGCTCTTTGATGTTTCTCAGCTAACTTTTTGGTATGACACCAGTTGTTGACACGATGATTGGAATCGTCTGAACGTTGTCCATTTCCCATTGCCTTCTAATTCGTTCTTCTGAGTCTCTGTACTTCGCGATCTTCTCGACTTGCTTCACACGCAGGTTGTTGTTGTTCGGGATGGCCACATCAATCAGAGTTGTCTTCCTAGAAATTTTATCAACTATTATAAGGTCCGGTCTATTATGGGCAATTCGTTGATCTGTCAGAACTGTACGATCCCAGTACATCTTGTAGTTGCTGTTCTCAACAGGCTCCGGTGTGTAGCTGTAATATGGGATCCTCTCTGCCTGCACAAGCAGAAGTTTTTCCGCCAGTTCCTGGTGCAAGATCTTGGCAACCGAATCGTGTCGTTCCTTATATTCCGTTGATGCGAACATCTGACATCCTCCTGTTATGTGCTGGATTGTTTCTGAAGTTGGGCACCCGTATCTGCATCTGTCATCCACTACCGATGCATCTCCTACAATGAATTTTAGGTAGTTGCGAGTTGGTATAACCTGATCTTGTATGGCCAGTAGGAAGCCTTCCGTCTTGGGGAACATTCGTCCCGAGGTCAGCCAATAGTTCGACGCTAACTTGTCGACATGTTCCTGGTTAACCTCATTAGGATGCCTCCCGTGCAGCGGCTTCCCCAACCACCTCTGTAGTTTATCGTTGTCGGTTCGGTGGTGATTTTGACGCTCGTGTTCCGTCAGACGTAGCGGTGTTGAGACGTCTGCTCCGCATATAGCCCTATGTAGTGTGGAGCTGTTGGCCTGCCTGTAGAAATAATTACGCAGATTTAATATTTGTTGGTCCAATTGCTTGCTGAGATCTGCCAATTCTCTTCCTCCTAGTTGACGTGGCAGAGTTGTTCTTTCTACGGCGCTATGAGGATGATGTTTATGAGCTTTTGTCAGTAGTGTCCTAACTTTTCGTTGCAGGTTGTTGATGTCCGTGTTGGTCCAATTCACTATTCCGAACGAATAGCTGAGTACAGAGCACGCATACGTGTTCAGGGCCTTAAACAAATTCCTGCTGTTAAGATCAGTTCGCACTACTTGTCTTACTCTCTTGATGAATTCATTCGTTAAATCAGTCTTCATTGTTCGATGGTCTATCCTTTGAGCTTGTTTCATCCCGAGGTACTTGTATGTATCTCCCATGCTCATTGCTTCGATCTCCTGGCCGTCCTGCATCTCGTGTGCGCTTTGTTCGAGCCTTCCCCGGATGATATTAAGGGTGCGGCACTTGTCCAGTCCAAACAGCATTCCGATGTCCCTGGAGAACTCCTCTACAATTTTAAGCATTTGCGTTTGTTGGTTTTTGGTTGCGGCGATCAGTTTTAAATCATCCATATATAATAGGTGATTCAACTTGATCGCTTCTGCGTTGTTGCTTTTGATAGCGAAGCCATATTTTGTAGAGTTCAACCGATGTGATAGAGGGTTCATCGCCATGCAGAACCACAGTGGACTGAGTGAATCTCCTTGGAAAATCCCTCTTCGGATGTTGATTGTGTCGGTCTCGATGTTACTGTCTGCGGTTCTGAGTTGTATCTTAGTGCGCCAGGTTGTCATAACGTGTTCTAAAAAGAAAACTGTATGATGATCTATTTTATACAGCTTTAAGATACCTGTGAGCCAGTCGTGAGGTACGGAATCAAATGCTTTTTTGTAGTCCACATAAGCCATGTGGAGGTTTCGTTGCTTGGAATGAGCCTGGTTGCAGATGACAGAGTCTATGATGAGTTGCTCTTTGCATCCCATTGCGCCCTTCGAGCAGCCCTTCTGCTGCATTGCAATGATGTTGTTCCGCTCGCAGTGAGCATATATTCGCTGCGTAAGGCAAGATGTGATTATCTTGTACAGCGTAGGCAAGCAGGTTATTGGGCGGTACTTGGCAGGGTTATCCGTATTCCGCTGGTCTTTTGGTAACAGGTAGGTTGCACCCTGTGTAAGAAACAATGGCATTTTCAGAGGATCGAGCAAGACTTCATTAATTAAGGTAGTTATCTGTTCATGCGTGCACCACAACTTCTTAATCCAATAATTTTGGAGATGATCTGGACCTGGTGCCTTCCAGTTGTGGGAATTCTTGATGACATCGGAGACCTCAGCGGTTGTGAATTGCTCGTGTTGCATCTGGCTATAGTTCCGGCCCATCTCGCGTTCTTCGCTGATCCAGCTTGCACTGACATTGTATGGACCTGGTGTGGCAAGTTGATTTCTCCAGAAACCGTCGACCTGTTCTCTGCTAGGGTAACTCGCATTTGTGGCATCGGTGCTAGAATTAAAAGCACGGTAGAAACCCTTTTCTGATCGTTCAAAGAGTTTGTTGTCTCGTTTCCTGTTGTTACTAGCCTTGTATCTCCTCAGAGGCCCTGCGAAAACAGAAAGTTTTTGTTTTAATGTGTCAAGACATTGTTGAGCAGTGATGTTCGCGGGGTCATGCCGAGAATGCATTTGGGTGCGGCTCATTATTGCCTGCACCGCCCTCTGGATCCTTCTAGTTCTAACTCCTCTGATATATTCCGTCACTTGTCCTATGTCTTTACGGAGACTCTCGATCTTCCGATTTAGTCGCATTTCCCATTGAGCCATTCGTGGTTCTGGTCTTGCACGATTCAACTCTTGGGCCGTTCGGATCTTGGCACCCATTATTATTATTATTATTATTATTATCATTATTATTATTATTTTCCTCTCAAGAATCCATACCACACATGTACGCCAAAGTTTAAGCGTTTTTGTTTCGACAAAAACTGTAATACGAAAAATTGCAACTGTATCTGTATGATAAATAAAATAAGCAGGTGATTGTTTGTTCATCTGCGGCAACTGTAATTACTGCTCAAAAATTGCCAAAAATCAAACATCTTGGTTATTTTATTTCTTATTTTATTTTATTGGTCTGCTTGAATCTACATTATTTGGTCTAAAATTATCAATTTATTTTACCAGCGATCTGTTATAGAATAGTCTCATCATATCTCAACCAAAATAGTCGTCTAAGGATATTACTTAATTCTCTGGCGCTTAGATTATCTGAAACATTGCATTAAAATATTGGGAGCGCCACATGAACCCTACAATGGTTTCTGAAAATACATGGCGTTTAAAATAACTTCTTTAATCATTGTGAAGTGGATATAATATGCAATGGTTTTCATTTTTTTACGTTGGACGCTCAGTGAACCTACAAATAAATTATGTGCCACGTGGACTCTTAAATAAATTCTCGAAATACTGGGCGTATATGGCCGGACGCCGCGTGAGAACGTTTTTAGACTGGACACCCAGTGATGCTCTATATATCAAAAACTTTTACTTAGAAAAGTTGTTTAGAATTAAAAGATGTGTCCGATTGTCACTTTTTAAACAAATCAGCCAACTCCGATTTTTTTTATTTCCAAGTGTGAAACTCCTTTGTTTTTAAAAATATTAAAAATATTTATTTAGAAAAGTTGTTTAGAATTATAAGAGGGTAATTTTTGAAGAAAATCCGCCGACTTTCATTTTTCAATTTTTTACCCATTTAAATTAAAGTCGCCCGATTTGCTTAAAAAGTTACAATCAGACACGTCTTTTAATTCTAAACAACTTTTCTAAATAAATATTTTTGATATTTTTAAAAACAAAGGGATTTCACACTTGGAAATTAAAAAAATCGGAGTTGGCTGATTTCTTTGAAAAGTGACAATCGGACACATCTTTTAATTCTAAACAACTTTTCTAAGTAAACGTTTTTGATATTTTTAAAAATAAAGGCAGTTTATTCTTGATCGCATTTCATGTTTTTGAATTTTTTGGACACCCTGTATACAAAAATCGAAAATTCTCTTCGTGGACCATATTTTTTCGAGAAGCAGAAACTTTTATCAAAAATGACTTTTTGTCGAAAAATGTCCTCTTATTTACCCCATCCGTGGACATACTGTATATACAGTATGGATGGGTGATGCTAGAAAAAAAAATTTAAATACAAAACTATTTGATAGATCGAGGCGCATAACATAAAAATATAGTGGTGTATACAGGGTGCTCCATAAGTGTGATATTATATGCAACTTTGTTTTTTAAATGGCACACGCTGTATTTTGCTTGATTTTTATATTACCCTAAGGATTCTACACATCTTTTATACACCCATATCTATGCCCAAACCCAACCGTTTTAGAAATAATCCATCATTTCATTTAAATATCGTCAAGTGCGAGTTACAGTTCGTGAGGGTATTATTTTTTTAATGTTATGACGAAAGCAGTATCGTTTGCAAATAAATAGTAGATACCTGTTATTTTTCCGCTAACGAAATCGTGCTACATTATACAGGGTGATAACAACAAAATTTACAATTTCATAAATTTCGAGTGATCGATAATGTTTAAATTTGATGTAGTATGGGGTTGTGATATCTCATTTCAAAGGTTTTTTCATTCTCTTGTCAAACATTTTAATTATGTTTTTAAACTTTATTTAGAAAACTCACAGTTCCTGATATTAAAAATTAATACAAAATAAATCAATATCAACGTATGATATGTTCAAAATGCATGCCTCGAACGTCTTGGCAGCATCCTAATCTTAAATAAAAGTTTCTTCTAACATTTGTCAACATCAGAGGTGTGACCAACCTAATCAATATTTAAATGAAATGATGGATTATTTCTAAAACGGTTGGGTTTGGGAATAGATATGGGTGTATAAAAGATGTGTAGAATCCTTAGGGTAATATAAAAATCAAGCAAAATACAGCGTGTGCCATTTAAAAAAACAAAGTTGCATATAATATCACACTTATGGAGCACCCTGTATACACCACTATATTTTTATGTTATGTGCCTCGATCTATCAAATACTTTTGTATTTAAAATTTTTTTCTAGCATCACCCTGTAAGGGGATATTGAATTTATTCCATTTGGCTGTTCCATACTGTATATGTTTTAATTAGCTTAGCTTAAGTTAGGTAATTGGGTAGCTTAGCTTAGGTAATTCGATACTAGATTCAGATTAGTTGATGGCATAATGTTACCTTCGAAATATTGAACAAATCGTAAAATTTAAATATATGTACTTTATCATGCTTGAGCGTATCACTTATTTCTAAGAACAGTTGTGAACTCAACCCAGCTCCGTTGAGCTACCGAGTGGGCCGGACTATTCCCGCTTTAACAGCAGGTGCTAAACGACCCATTATAAACTTTGTGGCACGCAAGCAATAAACATCGCAAACTGTCATAAGATCTTGTTGTATCTCCATAGATCTCCACGGAGATCCTGGGATCTCCACGGATATCCTTGGATCTCCATATATTTCCTTAGGACCTCGATATACATTAGTAACTATTCAATTTTATATGGAATTAGATCTTTGAAAAAAAAAAACAGGTTTTTGCTGTCAGAAAGTGGTAGTTTATAGTGTATCCATATTTTCAAGTATATTTTTTACAATATATGGATCTCGATATGGATAAATCACAAACTTTTTACAGGTAGTAAACGAGATTACGAATGGTATATAATATAGGTATACAGGTTGTTACAAATTCGAGGGCAACCAGGGGATCTCGGAAACCGTAAGAGATACGGGGTTGGTCAAATTGGGGAAAGTTGCGCCTTTGGGGGGCCCGTGATATGCCGCCGAGAAACTCGAGAAAGTTTCATGTGCTGCTGAGATTTTTGCAAAAAACCTAATTTTCCGGAAATCATTTTTATTTTGTCCTGGAAAAACTGAAGTTGACCCACCTCCCACTTTCGGAATATCTCACCAAAAAACTAAAAATGTTATCTTGTAGAGCATAAAAAGTGGCAATGACAATGTGCGATTTGGTTTTTGATATTTTAACAAATAGCTCCAGGAAAAATTAAAAACGATTTCCGGAAAATTCGTTTTTTTGCAAAAATCTCAGCAGTCCATGAAAATTTCTCAAGTTTCTCGGTGGCATATCACTGGCCCCCCAAAGGCGCAACTTTGCCCAAATTTGACCAACCCCGTATCTCTTACGGTTTCCGAGATCCCCATGCTTGCCCTCGAATTTGTAACACCCTGTGTACTTGATTAAAAAAGTAGATTATTATTTTTTATTTTTTTATTATATTTATTATAAGATTCTTTTTAGTGTACACGCCTCGGTACACGCTTTATGTCATATTTCTCTTTTTTTGTTACGAATAGATTGGTTAGATTAGTTGATAGCTTGGTTGTAAGTTAGGGTCGAGGTTAAAGTTAGGTTAAGTATGAATAGCACTTGTTGCCGGACATCGCGATACATAAATTGTATTTGTAAAATTATTATTATTATTATATTAATATTATATTATTATTATATTATTATTATATTATTATTATATTATTATTATATTATTATTATATTATTATTATTATATTATTATTATATTATTATATTATTATTATTAATGTCGAAGGACATTAACTACCTTACCCCCTCGCTTACTCCCGTATTTTACTCACAACTTATTATAGTGTTTTAGAGAAGAAACACCATCTGGACAAGAACTTAATGTTTAAAGAAAAAAAATTAAAAAAATATGTCATAATATATCAACTTAGTTTTATTAAAATACAAAAGCATTACATAGGTATATCTCGAGGTATATCTTTAGTAATACATGACTTGGTCAAAATAATATTAAAACTTATACACTAAACAAAACAAACAGTCCAAAAACAGAATACCTTTTTAGTTATCGTAAAATAAAAAACAAACAAACAAAAACTTTTCAAGAGGAACACTACGTAGAAAAATAAATAGTATAATCCGAGATATAATCACTGTAATGATAACCAAAAAAATAATAAAAGTAATAAACAACAAAAATACATTTGTTTTTGACCTAATAAACATTAATAAATAAGGAGTTAAATAGGCATTCCCAAGTCGAAACTTAACTTCTCTCTCTTGAATACACTTTGGAATAAACACATAAAATAGAAACAAGTTAAGTACCAGTATGAAAGGAATTAAAAAAAACTTTCTCTAAGAAAAATCTGATTTAAACAATTTTTTTAAAGATTTATGTAAAGTCTGTATTTTTACTCTGCTCTTGACAGTTTCATAGGGTGGGTACCCAGCATTTTAATGGGCCCATAAATAATTTGAATGGGTTCTATTAGTTGCAGATCATCTTGTTTCATCCAATAAAAATCTTCAAGGTCTTCTTTCATAAACTTCATTTGGATATTTTCAGTTAGGTTTTCTTGATTTTCATTTACCACCTTAGATCACCTTTCCGATATACCACATTTTACCATACATGACTGCATAATAGTGCTCATTTAAAATGTATATTTTTTGCGTATCACGTTCTTCCTCACTTTCAACGTTGATGTAAGAAAACTCGTTCGAATCACTTTCAGTGCTCGTTTCAGAACTAGATAAATTTCTTTCAAGATTTTGGCGGGATGTAGACTCGGATGTGGAGGGTGCGTTTTTTGTTGGGTTTTTTGTTATGCGACTCTTTGGTTGACCTTTTTAAGAGGTTTTCAAAATACCACCTCTAATGTTAATTTTTTTCCTTTTATTTCTATTTGTTTTGAATCTTTCTAATCTATCTGTGCTCAATTTACTATTTTCATTAAAGAACCAACATAGGGACGATTTTTTAAAGGTTTTTATGGAGCCATCCCTCCAAAACAACTTTAAGTAATCGACTGTTATTATCTTCAGAAGGCTTTAGTTTTTTTGCCGGTGAAATCTTTCAGTGTTAAGGATCCTTTATAAGACTCCAGGTATTCTCTGTCATCGTCGGACGGTGAATCGCTATCGTCAAACCGATTTTTTTCATTGTCATCCAGGAAGTTTTGTATGCTACAGGAACTGCCTTCGTAGTGTTGTACAATATTATCAACTAAATCACAGTCAGGTTCTTCATCTACATCTTTGCTATCACAGTCTAAATCTTTGATTTCGGACAGGTCGACTATAAAAGTGCTACTCTATGCGTCTGTAATTCAGATACATTCGGCATCGTTTAAAGCATCTTTTTGTGCTTTAAAAACCATAATCTCAATATTTTCGTCGGTCATTGGTTGAAAAGTAATGGCCAACTGCTCAGTATACAGATCCCAGCCAGCAACGCTATAACCTTGACGTCAATACAATGTCGAATATTGGTGACAAGCTGTTTACTCATATTTTTTAAAATATAGGACGTCGAATCGATGTCGATTTTGCGTCGTTTACGTATGTTCCACTATTGGAGGTTATAAGACGTCGAAATTACGTCGAAATAAATTACTTCTATGCATAGTTTTTATTTTCATGATAGTTAACGTCGAGAAGACGTGATAATGACGTACTGCAGCCTGCGCTTGCGCAGTGCGCGTCCTAGCCGGCAGTCCGCGCCGCCGCACCGTCCACCGTCTCCGCCTTCCGGTCTCCAACGCAGCACGCCACGCCGTTATTGTCTGGAGCTGTTCTCGCGGGCACGTGTCGTTCCCTGTTATAAACTTAGCTATTGTGTGGATCCGGTGTTACGGTGCTTCGCGATGTAGTACTTGAGTGAGTTTCTATTGTCTATTATCCCCTATGTAAGTAGTAAAAGCTCGAGAAAAAGTAAACATGTAGCCCAATGCCACACCGCTTCTCTAGCCACCATGATGGATTTACATTACGCAAATTTTAACATAATCACCTGGTATAAAATTAATTATCCAAATGACACTCAAATTCAAGGTTCCTTGTTCAAAGTGATTAAAGCCTGGTTCATACAGCTTCTTTATCTTTTAATTTTTCTTTATCTTTAAGAAATATTAAATGTCATTGGGCAGTTCAAACCAAGGGACAAACACCGTTGGTCATTTCTTAAAGATAAAGTAAAATTGAAAGATAAAGAAGCTGCATGAACCAGGCTTTAATTGTCCAATTTATACTGAAAAATTCGATACTACCTTCTAACATTTTATTTATCCCTATTGTTATTATAACTTGGGTTGTGGATATTTCCACATAGGTTGTTTTAGCTGCCTCCATGGCAACGTTAGTGCAAACCCCAAATCCAGAGCATGTGCTGACTGAAGCTGCAAATGTGCTGTTGGCACCTGCCTGGACTTCATTATTGTGTTGCTTCCCAAATCATGCCTATCTTTCTG
This sequence comes from Pseudeuparius sepicola, assembly GCA_963920635.1. Classification (NCBI taxonomy): domain Eukaryota; kingdom Metazoa; phylum Arthropoda; class Insecta; order Coleoptera; family Anthribidae; genus Pseudeuparius; species Pseudeuparius sepicola. The sequence goes on from OY987305.1 coordinate 31,765,093, forward strand.
ATTTCATTAATGTTATACCGCACTGATTATTGCCGAATAGCATGAATTAGGTACTTTCTCTTGTATTCTATTTTATTTATGTTTTTGTATTGTTTTTTATTTATATTTTTATTGTGTTTGTTGGTACTTAAAATATAATAAACGTATATTGCTTAAAAAATGTATTTCATTTACAAATAACAAACCCTTTTGAGTATAACTCGTGAATATACGATCGCTATCCATCGTATGTTCACGAGTAAGACAAGGACGGGAGTTGTGATGTAGGGCCGAACATTCGCTGAAGCGTTGCGACGCCATTAAGTAATTTTTCACGTCTTATTAGACGTTACCATTACGTAATTTTGCAGGCCCTATTACACGTCGTCATTAAGTAATTTCGCACGTCTTATTAGATGTCGCTGAGCCCGTAAATTCTCTGTGACATATTGCCGTCGATTCTACGTGTTTTCTGCGTCGAACTTTTTGTCGATTGATGTAATGCGGTACGTCTATTCAACGTAGAAGAAACGTCTTTTTGCTGGCTGGGATTGCTTCGAGGAAATGTAAATTGACCCTGCAATTCTGTTTTAAGATCTTCTAGGTAATGAATTCGATTTAATCTGTTTAAAATTTCTAACATACTATAGTTGACGACCGTAGAATATGTGCTAGTCATGGATCTGGTGGCTCTAAAAAGCTGTTTGCAGGGTTGACTGCTCATAAGCCATGGTGTAAACATATTATTAGCTAAACTTCCATCAGTAGAAAATTTCTTAAAAAGTGATATCATCGCGTGGGCATTTATTTCAATGCAAGTGTATGAGTTTAGCGTAACAAAATTGTCTTTTAATGTGTACGAATCAGATTTTTAAATCCATCGGCGCCATATTCGTAGAATAAATACGCAGTACTAAATATTATATAATCTGTTTTCTACTTTCATTTTTTTTGTAAATACGCATCTAAAACTTTCTTTATAATATTTAAATATAATACGGTTGCATTACTGTCAGTTACTTCAGTCTTTAGTAATTCAATAAGGTTTGTATCACAAATTTTTAGAACGGACGCAAAATTCATTTTATCATCACAGTCTAGGTCTGTCGCTACCAAAAAGTGTAATCCTTTATCGAAATTACAAAATAAATATCTTAGGTGGTCAACAGATACGCAAAAATTTCCAAAGGGTAACAAAATATTGGGTTTTATTAGCCTGTTTCCTAGCTTTGTGCCGATGTGTATTGTGTGTGTCTTGCACATATATAATATCAGGATCAACGGTGGCATGAAACCATGGCCATTTAATAATTTGTTGAACTGAAGACAATTTAGACATGTACTTCATAACTTTTAAAAGGCGACTGTCACCATCCAAGGAGATTCCAAGAACTCCTATTCCTTGAGCCCTAGCAAGAGATACTGTAGTTCTCCATCTTTTCACAACATCAGTAGCATTAAGTTTATTATCTGAACCATACAGTGTGGATAGAAATTGTGGAATATTGTTTATATTTCTTAAAATATTCCTCATATCAAAAACATATGTTTTAATAAAAGTGTTAGGGGAAATTATTTCCCATTTAGTGATATCAAGCAATCTTTCGTAGCACAAAAAATGTGGTTGCCATGGTAACCGATTTAATTTTTTTTAATGGCATCATATACTTTTTTTGGTGATAATTGATACATTGGAACTTTGTGAATACGATACAATACAATTTTAATGGGGTCGCATAAGAAAAAAATACAAAAAAATTAAGTTTTCTATTATGCTATTGACAATGTTTATCAAAATAATTATTAACATCAAGTTAGCCATGCCAAAATCAGAACAATGCGAAACTGTCACTAGCTGTCAGTTGCTTGTAATTGTGTGCATTGTTACAGTAAACGTACTTTTTTACTCAATTTTCTGTGTACTTAAGTACTTAGTAAGTTATAATGGTGCTTGAATTAAGTGAAACGGAAAGAATACAGGTTAACATACTAAGTACTTAAGTAAACAGAAAATTGAGTAAAAAGTACGATTAGTGTAACAATGTACACACTTACACAGCTAGTGACAGTTTCGCATTGTTCTGATTTTGGCATGGCTAACTTGACGTTAATAATTATTTTGATAAACATTGTCAATAGCATAATAGAAAACTTAATTTTTTTTGTATTTTTTTCTCATGCGACCCCATTAAAATTGTACTGTATCGTATTCAGGAAGTTCCAATGTATAAATTTTCACCAAAAAAAGTATATGGTGCCATTTAAAAAAATTAAATCGGTTACCACGGCAACCACATTTTTTGTGCTACGAAAGATTGCTTGATATCACTAAACGGGAAATAATTTCCCCTAACACTTTTATTAAAACATGTTTTTGATATGAGGAATATTTTAAGAAATATAAGCAATATTCCACAATTTCTATCCACACTGTATATGCAGTAACAAAATAAAGAACTTCTGTCTTCTAAAGGTTGTGCAACTAGGGCATATGCATAGCTGGCTTTGCTCTCTTCTTTAAATTGTCGTTGTATTTCATGAACTGATGTTGCCTGAAACAATATAAGAAATTTTAATGTCAACTTGAAAGTTTCACAATTCGGGATTACCTTAAAAGCTTTATTATTTGGATATCCATCTGCATTCAAGGGTAGTATAAATCCAATATTAGTGTTTGTGGCTGGGCAATGCTGAATTCTTCCATTAATTTTAGTGCCATCTTCGCTTAACCACACTAATTTTTGAAGGTTCCGTTTTTCTAAATTCTCTTGTAGTTCTAGTATTCTTGGTTTACCCTCTTCAAAAGTTTGATGTTGACTAAATTCTCTTAGTACTGTTGATATGGAGGGCAAGGCTCCTTTTAAATTAGAAATCAAAGTTTCGTATAGTAGGCGACCCCCGATAATAAATATATAAGCATAAAATTTCTTCAATGATTTGTCATATTTATTGCCTTTGCTTGATTCATTTTTATTCTTGGATGCGGTTTCTGCTATAAGATTTAATACATTTTTAACATTGTACCTTTCTTGTTGTGCTGTTGTTTGTGCGAACTCGCCAATATTGGTTAGCTTATCACAATTTTTAAAAAACAATTTTTAAGTTCTGTATTTTCCTCTATGACTTTCTCAGCTTCATTTACGTATTTGAAAAAAGAAGTAATGAATGGTTGATCTTGGAGAATTTTTAACAGTCTCGTTTTTGCTCTTTCACTTTTCTGCTCAGTCTTTTTTATTTGAGGTTGCTTTTGACTGTTTTCTTCTATTCTGGTTTTTTGTAATAGAATATTTTGATGAATCACAACGTTTCCTTACTTTCTGACTTATTCGAAGACTGTTGTTGATTATCTTCAGTCTCGTCTTCAGTAACGCAATATTCTTCAAAATTCTCAAAATTAAGGATATCCGAGGGGATATCCTCGCCGAGATTCCCGCTAATATCTTTGACCAGTAAGTCGAAAGTTTCATCAATATCTACCGAGGTATGTATCTACCAGTTCAGGTTGCTCTTGAATTTCTGGCAACATACGAATATCCTGTCTTGTATTATCATCCATTCCCTTTTTAAAATAGCTTGTTATTGTTTTAAGTTTGTGTCGTTTTGGTTCTGCTTCGCCTTGAATGCTCTTATCTTTGAAGTGAGTTCGCACATGCTTATAAAAATTTCCTCTTAACCACCGAGAAGCATAATTAGCTTTTTGTTTCTCAAAACAAAGTTTTATTGGTGTGGAACATAGGAAACATTTAAATGTTGCGTACATTTCTTCATTGTGCCCAATCTTCACAGTTACTTCTAAATTTGATAAATTAGTCAAAATATTACTTTCGGATTTAGTCGATATATTTTCTTCTAGTATGGCTTTAACTGTTTTTATTAGTTCCCTTTTCAGACTTTTTTTCTCTTCGTTTAAGTCAACTACCCCCTTTTCTCCCTTGCTTGATTTTTGAGAAATCATAGAAAATGTTTCTGATTCTTCTACTTGGAGTTATATTTTCGTTTTTTCTTTATTTTTTTTTTCCTAGGAATTACTTTCGTCTGAAATTGTTGTGGGATACTCAATATTTTTTTATGGCCTGGCAATATTTTAAACTTATTGGGAATTTATTTATACACTCCATAATAGTTCTCATATTCATGCGGTTCGATTAAATTTTGAAGTTCCTCTTGTGCAAATTTTTCGATTTGATCGATATCCTGTTTGGAAATTTCTTTTAGGGACTGAAGACTAAAATACCCGGAAATCCTTATTTATACAGAGACTAGTTAGCTTTTCCTTATGGCGGAATTTCTATATATTAATAGATTTAGTTGCTTGTGTCGGCCTCTAAGGACCAAATCTAAAACTAACGGAGATATGATTCACAGGGCGCCACCTATTATCAAAATCTAAAACTAACGGAGATCTGATTCACAAGGGCGCCACCTATTATCAAAATCAAAAACCTTAGCGCTTCTTACTCGATGTCGGTCATTAGAAACCTGTCACGCTACACTACCCTCCACTACATGGTGCTACCATTGATTCCTCCATTGACAGTGCTACAAAAAATTGCGACAGGCTGGCCAGTCGGATAGACAGAGCAAAATTTACAAAATAGCGAAACGTGTGCCGTGGCCTTGTGTTTTTTTAGCCTAAACAAGGTTTTTATGAAGCATAAGTCGCTTGCGTTTATGTGCATTTCGTATTACCTCTGTATAAACAAGGGTATTACCCTTGTTGTCTCTGTATAAATAAGGGTATTACCCTTAGTATTACCCTTATTTATACATAAACAAGGGTATTACTTAGCCTTATTTATACAGAGACAACGGTATTAGGTAGGTATTGTTTTATTATTGTGTCGGAGAAATGTCTGGAAACAAGTGTTTGTTCTGGAAATGTGGGAAAAGTAAGCAAAAATGTCCAGAGCTAAAGTTTCACCATTTTCCGTCTATTAGCAGACTATCGGACAAAAATGTGTACCCTATCTAGGTATCTAACTTAGCTTCAATTTTTCAAATGGAACCTGAGATGGAACCACCCTATTTTCTTTCTACATATCGATTAACTGTGTTAATATCTCCATTTTATGCAATAGGTGTGGTATCCCAAAAGTTTACAGTTTTGATGTTATTAACGTATTTTAAATATACTTACTCTGATGGTTACTTTCATAGTAACCTGGTCTCACAGCCATAGATACCTATAGCCATAGCCGTGCTAATATTGGTAATCAAACATAGCAGCAACCTTTTTTAACGGAAAATCATTGTGAACATAAAAAGTTATAACACCATTTTCATTGGTAAAAGCTAAAAACCCTTTCAAACTTGCAGGGAATAAAATTTGTAATACAAATACATATATAATAATATACATAATAATACTTAATCTTCTAGATTTTTCACAATTGTTGTTCTTTGTAACATGCTTTGCAGTCATGGTTAGGTGCATGCATACATTATGCATTACAGTAGCAGTAGTTGCTGAAACTGTTTGGAGGTGAAAAAAATAAAAGTATTTGGAGATATCTCAATGTACATATATAGAATAGAACAATTTATTTCCAAAGAAAGTACAATGCAATCGTAGGAAACACACAGAGAAAATATTTTATACAAATATACATTTATAGTAGATAACATACCAGCCACCATATCCAAATACAATAAAAAAAAAGAAATAAGAAATAAAGAACATATCTATATAATATTCCATCTAATCTAATGTATTTTAGGTATAATGTTAATTTTAATTCTAGGTTTATTTTATTTTTTATACTTTGTAAATGCTTACTCAAAGCTTTCATCAAAAAACATGTTTAGATTGTAAAACGCCTTATCTAACAATATTTTTTTAAGTTGAAAATTTAGTGCTCTTGTAGATTGAGACGAAGTGGTAAGTTATTATAGATTTTACTGCAGAAATATAAACAAGATCTCTCAAAAAACATGGTACTATGTAAATCAAAGATTACAGTGTTTGACATCTGATGAGTGTTTGCACCCGAGAACGCAAACAGGTTTCTGTTTCTTGATACAAACAGAGCTGCTTCCAAAATTAACAAAGAGGGAAAAGTCAAAATCCCCAACCTCTTAAATAATGGTCGGCAATGTTCTCGGTATTTGGCACCACTTAAAATTCGAATTGCCCCTTTTTGTATAATAAAAACGCTCTGCCGGTTGAACGAATGACCCCAGTGTACTATGCCATACCGTAACTTAGACTCAAAGTTACTCTAGTACACTAACTTACATAAATCGTAAGATATATGCTTCGATTTTAAAGCCCTCAGCAGGAAACACTCCTTGGATAACTTTTTTGTGAGATTACCTATGTGAAACTTCCAATTAATTTGAAAATCAATGTTAAAACCTAACAATTTTAAAGAAGGGACATATTTCACATCAAAGTTGGCTAGTTTAGTACTGAATTCATCTGAATCTCTTATGCGAAAATTTATGCAGTGTGTTTTATCAAAATTTATTTTGATTTTGTTTGCAGTGCACCAAGTATTTACAGTGTTCAATGTGTTATTTACCACAGATTCTCTAAGGTTTCTAAATTTAAATCGCTTAACACAAAAAAAGCATCATCTGCAAAAAGTGTTGATTTTGCTGACAAATGCAAAGGGAGATCATTTATGTAGAGAAGAAATAACAAAGGCCCGAGTATGGACCCCTGAGGTACACCACAATTAAGAGTTTCCCAGGAGGAGTAAATGTTTACGCTGTCTTCACTTCTTAGTAAAACACGCTGCTTCCTCCCCTTCAAGTATGATGTAAACCATTTCAATACCACTCCGCGTACACCATACCTTTCCAGCTTGCATAGCAGAATATCAATGTCAACACTATCAAAAGCCTTACTGAAGTCACTAGAAATACCAGTTACATGTAACCCTTTATCAATGTTATGAAAGATACCAACTAAATGCATTTGAAACCGCAAGTGTAGTATTTGTTCCTTTAAGGAAACCAAACTGAGCTGGACTTAAGATATCAAACTTACAACAGAAGTTTATAATAGTGATATCGGTCTATAATTATCTAAATGTTCCCTGTCACCAGATTTAAATAAAGGCAGAACATCTGCCATTTTTAAGCAGTCCGGGTAAACACCGTCCGAGAATGATTCATTCACAACAGTTGACAAAGGTTCAGCAATAAAAGGAATAAGTTGTTTTAAGAGTTTAGTAGAAATATAATCGTACCCACAAGAATTTTTACATTTTAATCATTTACAAGTTTCAATTAATTCGGGTGTCGTTACTTCATATAAAACAAATGAATTTTTGTTAATCTTGATCTTATTAATAAATGAATCCAATACTGCTTTCTCGGAAAATGGTCTGTTCTTGGTGACATTGACAAAAAAGTAGTTAAATGCGTTGGCGATATCAGTACCATCTTTTAAGTGTTTGCCATCAACAAGTACTTCCTTTATGCGATTACTTTCTAAATTATTTTGATATGATTCTCTTTTTATTATTTTCCACGCAGTTTGATTTCTATTAGGAGATGTTATTAATTCATTCTCAATTGACATTTTTTTCGCAAGACCAATGACCTTCTTTAATATTTTTGTGTATAAGCAAGTAAATTCTTTTAGGGCATAATTTACGGGATCGTGTTTTATATTGTTCAATAGCATTCTCTTTCTATTACAAGATACTTTAATACCCGGTGTTATCCAAGATTTATGGTTCACATTTACCTTCCTCTCTGGAAAACTCCTATCAAAATTAAAAGAAAAAGTATCTATTATATGCTCAAATTTTAATCGAGAGGGGACAGCATTATTTAGCATTTCAATATCAGATGCGACATTCTTAAAAAAATTTTTTTTGTTTTTATTACTGAAAATTCGCTTCCTCATAAACTTATTATTTTGACGCACAATTTTTCCCGGAAATGATATACATTGTGCATAATGATCAGAAAAACCTATGTTTAATACACTTACCTCGTTCACCGTTTGTTCAATGTTGCTAAATATATTGTCGATGCAGGTTGAAGAAAAAGGTGTAACGAGTTGGTTAAAAATTTTTTTGGCTTAACTGAAATGAATTCATTAGCGAAAGCATCCTATTTGTTTCTGTTGAGGACTTCAAAAAATCAACATTAAAATCACCACACAACAATACCCTCGGATCGCCACTGTTAAAAATTAAAACTAGTAATTCCTCCAGTCTGCCTATGAACATTTCAAAAGATCTATTAGGGCTAGAGTAAACACATATAATATTCAAACTCTTTTAACAAATTATCAAATTTATTTGTGACTGTGAATTCTATGCCACTTCGTACGAATATGCAAGTACCACCCCTTATGGATTCACATCGACAAAAAATAGAACATAATTTATAATTCCGAAGATTGCAAAAATGTTTCTGTTCAACTTTTAACCAGTGTTCTGACAAACATATAATATCAGTTGAGAAGGAATCTAAGAAAACCTCAAAATCCAACAGTTTGTTCTCACTGAAGCCCTGAATGTTAAGATGAAGCATAGTTATAGGGTGAGTTTTTTCGATGCCCACTATGGGGATCTCGGAAACTAGCAGAGCTAGAACAAAGGTTAAATGGGGAAAGAATTGCAGTTTTGAATGCTCAATCTAATGCCCCTTTCGGATTTTTAAAAAGTTCATGGCTCACTAGATATTTTGAAAAGAGTGATTTTTTGCTATTCCATCTGATCTCTGTAGCTCCGTTATTTCTGATTATGCAGAAAAACTGTAGAGACAAAAATTGTAGATTATATTTGGACTTAATAAGATAATCTAATCCAATTTTTATGTGGTTTATGATTTTTGAGATATGACATAAGCTTGTGTTTTTTTTAAATGTAAATCATAGTTGGCTGTGACCTTATCAAATCGACCATTTTTTGAGCTTTCCAAATATATAATACTCGGCATAGTTATTATAAAAAATAAAAGAGCTATAGTTATTTTTCTGATTTTTTAAAATTATTTACATAGTCAGCCATGGAATATTTTCATAATTACGTTCTATTTTATAATTAGACATACTTCAAACTTTCTAATATTTTATTTTTAGCTGGTAACAAAATGTAACAAAATAAAAAAATTAAAAACTCAAATTCAAATTATTATTAGGTATTTTAAAAGGTCACCTTTTAAAATAAAAATGGTGTTCAAACAATCCACCATTATTATTTATGCAAATATTGCATCTTTTTAAAACTGAATTTGTCGCCTTTCTTAGAGAGCGCCTGTCAATACTGGCAATTGCTTCTAAAACAGCTGCTCTTAATTCAACAATTGCCTCATACTTTATTTTGTACTGTTCCGCACAAAAAGAAATCCAAAACAGACAAATCGGGGCTGCCAGGAAATAGGTCTATTTCTCCCTATCCAACTATTTGGATAGAACTTATCTAGGTAATTTCTTACGGGCAAATAATTATGTGGTGGAGCTCCATCATGATAATTTCTGTTTTATTTTGTTACATTTTGTTACCGGCTTAAAATAAAATATTTGAAAGTTTGAAGTATGTCTTATTATAAAATAGAACGTAATTATGAAAATATTCCATGGCTGACTTAAAATTTAAAAAAAAACAGAAAATTAGCCATAGTTCTTTTATTTTTTATAACAAGCTCAAAAAATGGCCGATTTGATAAGGCCACGGTCAACTATGATTTACTTAAAAAAAAACACAAGTTTATGTCATATCTCAAAAATCCCAAAGAACAAAAAAAATTGGATCAGATTATCTTATTAAGTCCAAAATTATCTACAATTTTTGTCTCTAGAGTTTTTCTGTATAATCAGAAATAACGGAGCTACAGAGATCTGATGAAATAGCAAAAAATCACTCTTTTCAAAATAACTAGTGAGCCATGAACTTTTTAAAAATTCAAAAGGGGCATTAGATTGAGCATTTAAAACTGCAATTCTTTCCCCATTTAACCGTTGTTCTAGCTCTGCTAGTTTCCGAGATTCCCATAGTGGGCATCGAAAAAAACTCACCCTGTATATATTACAAAAATTATACACACTAATAAGTGCAATACAAAATAACACAAATTTATATTACAACAGGTGTTGCAAATTAGATAATTTGTAATTTTTCTTATTTGCAGTTACACGCATATCTGTATAAAAATTTCAAAGATGAAAATATTCTAAATATAACATACAGACTTGATAAAAAATCATAAGGAAATGATTCACAAGGATGAATATATACAGTTTGTTCAGCAAATGTTCGGCCCTACGTCACAACTCCCGTCCTTTTCTTACTCATGACTATACGACGGATATCGGTCATATATTCACGAAGTATGTCTTATTATAAAATAGAACGTAATTATGAAAATATTCCATGACTAAGTGAAAATTTAAAAAAAATCAGATAATTAGCCATAGCTATTTTATTTTTTAAAATAACTATGCCGAGTATTATATTTTTGGAAAGCTCAAAAAATGGCCGATTTGATAAGGCTACAGCCAACTATGATTTACATTTAAAAAACACAAGTTTATGTCATATCTCAAAAAGCACAAATAACATAAAAAATTGGATAAGATTATCTTATTAAGCCCAAAATTATCTACAATTTTTGTCTCTACAGTTTTTCTGTATAATCAGAAATAACGGAGCTACAGGGATCTGATGAAACAGCAAAAAATCACTCTTTTCAAAATATCTAGTGAGCTTTTTTAAAAATCCAGATCCGAGATCCCCATAGCATCGAAAAACTCACAAATAAGCCTACACTGCTTTTTTTAATATTACCTCTAGTATCAAGACGAGATTCACCAATTTGTGTCGAAGGCCTCTCCAGCTCCAGACCATGGGTCGAACTACTCGGAGCAGTAATCGTTGCACACTCTGTACATAGAAATAACTGTTCATACAAAATATCAACAAAAAATCAAACATCACAGCACATAGTTTTACCAGTCGATTCTACAACACACCATTGGTTGAGGACCATCGACGAACACACGTAGTCTCCCTTTCAATGTCTTGTATTAAAAAGTGTTGTTCACAGACCTGCAATAACCCGAAGCTTTATGAGAAATATATAAAAAAATGTAACATATAACATACCTTAGAATGTTTCTTGACTATAAAGTAAGCCCTTTTTATGGCTTGCACCCTTGTTTGTATAAATAAGGCTTGCACCCATTTTGCCCTCAAAAATGGATCCTTAGGAAAGGCAAAAACTGACACTTTTGGCTTTGGCCCGGTTAGGTAATTGCTATCGACGAATTTGGGATACAACACTTCTCGGGTATGGCTACAACCGTTGATTTCCATCGATTCTACAACCACAAGAAAACACTCATTTTGATACAACAAAACACATCTTCACTTCCTAACCTGCGTACCTATTTATCGTTTATCTAATGGCTCAAAACATGAAATGTTTTTTATATGCACACACTAATTATCGGACTAGAACACCACCGCACACTACTGTATCCACCAAATACACGTAACAATATAAGTGGAAATAAGAAAACGAGAATCACAGCAAATTAATAACCGGCAGCAAAAAGCAAAAACAGCTGGACCTCGGACGGGACGATGCATGATGACTAAGCGCTGGGTCGATCGATACCTGCGTACGTACATACAGTTTCCTGCTCTGTAAAATTTAACCTTCTTCTATTGCGCTTTGCTCGAACCGTTGATTGCGGATTCCTTTCTCCACCGACGGCTCGAACCGTAGTTCGGAATTTGGCACCACCGTACGGATGTGTCTCGTTGAAATGTAAGAGAACGAGACAGAAACATTTAGTAACAAGTGGGAATGTGACAGACAGACCTTAAGGACATATTTGCATACCCAATAAAAACGTATAGAGAATCGGCCATAAGGAAAAGCTAACTAGTCTCTGTATAAACAAGGCCGGAAATATTTAAAATATTTTTTAGATAAGGTAGTGGAGGCAAGTCCTTCTCAAAGTCTAGTTGTTTGTTTTTTTAAATACATTTGTTAAAACTATGCATAAAAATTGCGGTTCAAAAAGTAAAATTCGAAATTAAAAAAGCTAAAAAGAAATATTTTGAAGAAAAGTTTGAATCTATAGGTCCGGACAAAAAGAAAGCATGGAAACTAATAAATGGCATTTTAACTAACCAATTCCATAAAGAGAAGGATAATATAGTTGAGTCTCTTAAGAGAGGAAATAATCTAATAATGGATCCAGAACAAATAAGCAATGAATTTAATGATTTCTTTGTGCAGGTTGGAAATAGACTTGCTAGTAAAATACCTCCAACAGTAATGAACCTTCAAGAAGAATCAGCAAGCAATGAAAAAATGCTTCCTTTTGAAACCAACTCAGATGAAGTTTCTGAAATAATAAGTAATTTGGATATATCAAAAGCAACTGGTCCTGACGATATAGATCCGAAAACAGTGAAATTATGCAAGAATTCTCTGGTACCGGTGTTATGTAAACTCATTAACCAGTCATTCAAATCAAGTGAAGTACCAGCTGGGATTAAAATAGCAACAGTTTCCCCAATATTTAAATCAGGTGATCGACAAAACTGTTCTAATTATAGGCCTGTATCTGTACTACCAGTATTGTCAAAAGTAATTGAAAAAATTGTGAATAGTAGATTTAATGAATACCTGGAAGCATTCAATTTTTTATCAGAATCACAGTATGGGTTTCGAAGACCGAGTGACACAAGTTCTGCTGCAGCAGATCTAATATCTGAAATACAAATTGCTTTAGATAGCAAGAAAAAAGCTGCGCTTGTATCACTTGATCTGTGTAAGGCATTTGATACTGTGAACTATGACATTCTTATGAAAAAATTACATTTAATCGGTGTTCAGGGGGTTTGTGCCGACTGAATCAGAGACTATTTATTAAAAAGGAAACAGTATGTGAGTGTTACTAAAAATCAAAGTCGAATATGTAGAATATTTTGTGGAGTACCACAAGGTTCAATACTGGGACCTATACTATTCTTGATATATATAAACTCATTAACTAATTTGGACCTTAAAGGTAATGTGAAATTATATGCAGATGATACAACAATTTTATATGTGTCTGATTCAATCGAGACTATAAAACAAGATATTTGCAGTGATATGGTAAAAATTACTTATTGGTTACGTAGTCACAAACTTACATTAAATATCGAAAAATCATGTTATATGTGGATGTCTACAAGAACTGTTATTAATGGAATTGATATATGTTTTGATGGAAGCACTCTTAGATGTGTACGTAATATAAAATTTTTGGGTTTAAAAATTGACTGTAATTTAACTTGGAACGAACACATTGAATATATCAAGAAAAAGATAGCGGGGCCAACAGGCATTCTTAGAAAAATTAGTAGAAGTGTGCCAAAATTCTTTTTAAGATCTATATATTTTTGTTTAATACATTCACATTTACAATACTTATGTCTAATATGGGGTACAGCTAAAAATATCTTCTGAAACCATTAAAAATTTTACGACGAGCTATAAAAAATATTTTTTCTCTACCAGTTCGATTTCCTACTATTGAATTGTTTAAAAAATACAAAATTATGTCCATTAGCAATATATATGCTTTTCAAGTAAATAATTTCATACATCAAATATATACATCTAAAAAACATTCTTGTACAACAGTAGATGTTTGTTGTAAAATACATACATATAGCACTCGATATAGAATGAATATAGATGCACCCAGTATGTATTCTCAATTTGGAATTGATTGCTTCCTTTATGATGGTATTAAACTTTATAATAATTTACCTAATAGTTTAAAAGATAAACAATATAAGAAATTTAAGAGTAACCTAAGAAAAATGATAATTGAATTAATAATTATACTATACTACTGTATGTATTTATTTTTAGTGTTTTTTGGTGAATGTTAGTAGGTACTTATTAGTAGCATAACGTATTATGAGTACTTAATTAATTTATTTAAGGGCAGAGGTGTCCCTATATAAAATGTATATATTTTTGGGACTAATAAAGGAATTAATAATAATAATAATATTGTACCTAAAAAAGTATTTAGTGAACGTATTTTCGAGTTCCCAATTTTGTGACATACCTACCTACTAGGACTATTAGAGTGTTTGTCCACCGCCTCCCCATCACCGGGACGTCGCCAGTCGCCAAGACGAGATGACGGCGCCGAACTAGCGGTACATACTTTACTATAGACCGCGTGTCCACCGCAGATCCGTCACCAGAGCATGGAAACATATAGTAAAGTCTCAAGTAAAGTATATACCGCTAGTTCGGCGCCGGTCATCTTGTCTAGGCAACGTCCCGGTGACGGTGGCGGTGGACAAACGCTCTTAGGGAGTGAAGCTAATAAAAGTGTGTTAAAATCAAATGGAATAATGGAAATAACCTCACTTACCTTTTACCTTCGCCAATAAATATTATCAATCACACACACACACATCTACTCTTTACATAATTTAAACTTATACTAGCCGAAAACTTGCCGAAAACAGAAGTGCACGCGTGCACGTGTTGCCGAAGACCTATCGGAAATGCCCACCGGCGACGCCGGCCGCGCTGGAATGATGTTAGATGAGGTGCGCGCGCAATTACGTTTTTCCGATTCTACACGACTGTAGCCGAAGTTCTTGGATCTCCACGGGATCTCCACGTATCTCCACTGGATCTCCACATATCTCCACAGGATCTCCACGGATCTCCACAAATCTCCACGGATCTCCATGGGATCTCCATCCCGTAGGACAGAAGATCTCCACAGTGACTACCCCCTCGCTTATATTGATTTTTTTTATTCACGCCATTAAGCTGAAAATCGTCTGTGGTTAGAAGGTTGTTCTGAGATTGGGAGATTTCGACTGTCTTACTTTTTGATAGTTTTTTAATAAAAATTGTTTCTGCCCCATCAAAGAAATTCGAGACATCCTGTAACGTTAATTTTATATGTTTAATTTAGAGACCTTTGCCATTCCTTCCGGCCGCGACCTAGATTTTTATACACGTGTTGCACTTGTAAAATATTTGGGAAACTACTGACAAGGTTTTTTTGCAAGTTTTTTTTGTCGTGTAGAGGTATAAAGAAAAATATTCGCTTCTATTGTCGAGTACTTTTTGTACACTCCGGTATTGCGAATTAAGAGGTGTGATTTTTGTATTAACCTATTATAGTCGTGTCTTTTCACCTTCCCATCATATTTTGATCAATTTTTATGGCTTTTGCCGGCCCGTTGGTAAAAGAGCCATTTTTAAAAAATCAAGTTTTCATTTTATTTTTTCGTTCAACTTACAGACAGTTTTGAGATTAGGGGGTTTAGTACGCCATCAGTCCCTGCATTTTAGCTTAAAAATTCGCGTATTATTAGAACAAATAGCAAAATTTTGAATTCTTATACAACCATACAATAATTCTGCGACTTCACGTGATGTTTTATTTTATGTCATATTTTGTGCGTTTATTTGAAAATTTTAGATTATCTTTCACGCTAGTGTAGAGGCAATTATTACGAAAAATATAACTGTTGTTGGGTACTTTGTACACTCTATTACTACGAATTACGATTTATGGCCCTACATATCTTGGCTAATTTTACGATTTTTGCCGGTCGTATTGTAGTAGAGGAATTAATTTTATTTGGATCCATTTTTCCAAAATTCATATTTATACTTAATAAAGCATTGGCAAAATAGGTATTTTTTTACTCACGTTTGCGTCGGTAGTCCCGTTATTGGGACAGATACCATAGTTTGGAATTTTTGCAGTGTTTTTATTGTCTTTGTATAGTAATTTTTGACACACCTTGTATTGGTTTTTGACCAGTGTGTACGCAGTCTGAAAAAAAATGTGTCGTCATGTGATAAGATGTGGTTTTCCCATGTTTTTATCAACTCTCTCTTACAGTTTTTGAGATACTACGTACATGATTTTTTACCTATCAGCACAGACTAACGAGTAATACAGACAATTCCTTAGCGACATGTGTCAAAAGGAGACTCGCTTTTTAGCGAAATATCTTCTGAATACATGAATAATGTGCATTTTATTTGATTGTACATTAATCTACATAGCAAAGAGATTGTATTAGAACCAAATTTATGCTCAAAATACTGTCTGTCTTTCTGTAAATCGAAATGGAGACTCGCTTATTTCTGTCACATGTCCGTAAGGAGGCTTCTGTTGCAAAGCTATTTATTCTGTGCTATCAGTTATTTCCACCCAACCTGTATTTTACTTATTAATTTTCAGACGCCTCGTGATGAGTAAAGCTGTTTTGTCACATCCTTGAATTTTGTTGTCCACCCGGTACCTATGCTGTTTGAAAAAATCTGTGACATGATGAAACTATTAAGGTCCTTTTGGCTTTCCTGTTGCGTCGTGTTTTTACGCACCCTGTATATCAATTTTTTATAATATTAACGTTATTAGGCTGAAAATCCGCGACGACCAGGCGACTTAGACGATTTTTGTAACAGAAACCGATGATTGTTCAAACTACCCGAAGAATACGAAAAAATACAATTTTATGTCAAATTTCGTGCGCTTATTTGAAGTCTCTTTAGATTATACTCCACATCTTGATTGTCTTGTCTTTGGCAGTTTTAACTAAAAAAAATGTTTTGAGTCACTAGGACAAGCGCGTAA
The DNA here is from genome assembly GCA_963920635.1 of Pseudeuparius sepicola. Classification (NCBI taxonomy): domain Eukaryota; kingdom Metazoa; phylum Arthropoda; class Insecta; order Coleoptera; family Anthribidae; genus Pseudeuparius; species Pseudeuparius sepicola. Next base: position 31,781,672 of record OY987305.1, read on the forward strand.
GGTCGTTTTGTCTTTTGTCAGACCCTGTGAATGCCAAACGCTGCGTAAATGTCAAAACTTCGTGTAAACGCCAAATGCCACTGCGCAAATGTCAAAATGCATTATTTTTATAACCACAACATTTTATATCTTCAAAAATTCTAAAACGGATACATCTATATAAATCGGTCTTAAAAAGAATCTTATCATTAGGATAAATAGCATAGTTGTCAGAACGTTTCCAAGTGTTGAGATGAGTAAGGCCCTTTTAGTTTTGTTTTTTGTCCTATTCTGTACATGAATTTTGAGAAACCGTGTCTTTTACTTATTTTTAATTCTGAGATGCCACGTGATGATTATAAGGTCCTTTTGGGTTTCTTATGCCGCCTTGTATATTTTTGTTGTCCAGCTATGTATTATTTAAGAAAAATCTGTGACGCAACGATTAAGTTGACGTATGTTTTTGTTAAAATTCTGAGACACACGGTATATTACTTATTTTTAATTCTGGTGCGTCATATGATGCTTAACGCCCTTTTGGGTTTGGTTTAGTGCTTTTTTGACATATTAGCTGTTTTGTCCACCTTGTATATTTTGTTGTCCACCTAGATTATTTGAGAAAAATCTGTGATGATTAAGGTCCTTTTAGTTTTAGTCACACCCATGAATTACACCCTGTATTCTTAAGTCTACCACGTGATGAAATTACACCTTTTTGACCACATTTTGCCACCCTGTATTAATTCTGTCACGTGTTATTAAAGTCCATATATGTCTTTGGTACCAACCATGAATTTCGAGATGTCCCGTTAATTTTTTATGTTTAATTGAGAGACCTTTGCCATTTTATCCTCTGCTACCCGCGACCTTAGATTCCATTACTGCACTTGTGAAATATTTGGGAAAAGTGATGCAAGTCTATTCCTGTCGGCAAGTTCCAGGGGTCAATAGCCGAGAGCTGACCCAGAAGTGCCCCATTTTTTCTGTCTAAAACGCTAATTTCACGACACGCTTTTGGCATATATCTTTTAAATCTCCACGTGTTTAGTAGCCTACCTTTATCCATGTTAAGATCAAATTTTTAACATACTAATTTCGCGAAAAGTTGTAGCAGAATATTCTTTCTGGATTATTTAAATAATTTACCAAATTTGGGCAAGCGCGCCCCCTATGGGCAAATAGCTGTACTGAGAAGGATGGGTGCGGGGAGGAAGGAAGGAAACTGTTGGGAAAGTGTCTGGGGTCTGGTACTGATTGCAGTTGTTAACAGATGTCGCCACTTGCTTGACAATTCCACATGGCGCATCAGATTTATTATATATATTCTTTTCTCACTGTTTTTTTAACACAAGAAAAACCGTGTGGCTCCGTGTCCTTCGCGAAAACGGTTGAATTTATCGGCCATTTGCGTGCCAAACCTGAAACGATAAGCAGCAGCCTAGGGTGCACAAATTTTCAACCACGATTGTGGGGCTTATTTGGCCTGGTGCAGGTATGGAACATTTTTATATTGTATGTTAACGTTATTCAAACAACATTTGTGTTATTTGCAGCTTATTTTTTGCTCAAGAGAATCTGTAATCTGTGATATTAAAAACCCCCCATCTCCTCCAAGTCTGTGTTTTTATTATTTGTTGGCCAAAGAACCCCATTCCGGCACAACTTGGCGACCAACAAGCGGAGCCAACAAACACGATGAGCGACGAGGGGCGAGATCAGCAAACACCGGACACACATGGGTATAATCTGAGGACTGGCATCAGGGAAAGGCACCCGTTTCTTCGCCGCTCTTGGGCCCCAGCAGCCCCCCCAAATGACAGGGAGGCAGGATTGGAGGCAAGAGCCGAGTCAGCATCACTGCAAGGTAGTATCTTGCCATCTGCGGGGGGGCGTTCCCAATATGCGAGGCAATACACTTCCAAATAGATCAAGTTCATCAAGTTTGTTAGAAAATATGGAGTTTCCTCGACAAAGGGAAACTGCTGGATTGCTACCACCCCAATATGCCCTGCCAGCTGGCGTTGGGGGCATCCGAACTTCGCCTACGTTCACGTTATCGCAAGAAGATATCACAAGGGTCGATGGTCAAAATAACATAGATTCGTTTTTGTCAGAAGGGGTAGGAGTGATTTTTTTTGCAGTCAGCCAAAATCTGGGCCGAGGCTTACATTTCCTGTTTTCAAAGCTTTGTTGAGTTTAAACAACAGTTTCTTAATCACTTTTGGAATCATAGTCATCAATTAAAAATAAAATTAAAGTTAGATTCAGCTATTTATAGAGAGTCCGAGAATAGAAGTTTTAGTGAACATTTTAATTATTATGTGGCCATAAGTATGGGCACGCAAACTTTAAGTGATGCTCTAGAAAGGCTTCGGCAAGCCGAATATTATTTTAGACAGGACGCTTCTTCCCGAGCTCATTTTACAAGAGCAGCAAGGCCAAATCAGGCTCCTAGAAGTGAGTCTGTTGCGAGGTTTTCTACGAATAATGCGGGTGGCAATAATCAGTTTCCAAAACGCAGTAACATGTTGCCTCTTGCAAGGAGAAAATGAGTCGGGAAACGGGAAAGTTTCCCACTGGTAAGCATTTTGCAAAGGGCTCCATTCCCGGTAAATGACCCTAGAGGTGACTTACTGGATGATCGTGATTGTGCTTTTAATCATGTCCGTGTTAGGCATCAGTCGCCTGTGTTAGAGATAAGAATTTTTAAATTTAGTTTTCCTGCTCTTGTGGATTCTGGCAGTCAAATTTCTGCCATATCTGAATGTGTTTGGGGTCAAATACAAAATGAAAATGACGTGCCATATTTTCCGTGTTCGGGCGTGAAGGTGGTAGGTGCGTTACTGGTAGACAACGTAGTGTACGAATCCAGGCACTTTTACTAATCAAAATACAAGATTTTGATTTCATTCAGGAGTTTCTAGTTATCCCTGACCTGGTCTATCCAGTAATTTTGGGGGTAGATTTTTTGCGATGCTACAAAGCACGCATCGACTTAGAAAAAAATGTGGTTACTTGCAGGGTAGATGATATAGAAGTAACGTTACTTGAAACAACATTTGAGCATGAATACCAGGCTCCTGATGAATCCCAGGTTTTGCGTTATATTGCCGAACTCGATGTATATCTGGTTGCTGCCTCATTGGTTGCAAACGTTGAGATTGACTTTAGGGAGACCGTTCAGGGTTCACCTGAAGGCGGTAGGGACCGGTTGGAAGGTTTGTTGTGGAAATATTCGAATATTTTTTCTATTATCCCGGGCGTGGTCACAAATTACGTTCATAAAATAAGATTGGTGGACAAAAAACCATTTTTCGTCAAACCTTACCCGGTTCCGGTGGAGTATCGCGACGCTGTGGAACAAACGTTACTCCAAATGGAGCAACATGGCATCATTGAATGAAGTCCTAGTCCTTACATTTTCCCGGTCACTGTTGTGGTAAAGCGTGATAGCTCGATCAGACTTTGCCTAGATGCGAGGAAACTCAATTCTCGGCTAGAGATGGACCATGAGGCACCCCGTCCAATTGAGGACATCCTGCACACCGTGAATTTTCAATCGTCCACTGGAAAGAAATTCTTTTCAAAATTGGATGCTACCAATGGGTACTGGCAGATTCCTTTGGAGGATGACTCCAGAAGGTATACTGGGTTTATGGTGGGCTCGAAAACATATTGCTTTCGAAGGCTTCCTTTTGGTCTTGCCACCAGTTCGGCAGCTTTTGTTCGTATGATTAACGCGACCTTTGGCCTCGAGTTTTCGTCCTTCGTGGTGGCTTATGTGGACGATATCTTAGTTTTGTCGGATAGTCGAGCTGAACACTTACACCACCTAGAGCTCATTTTTAGACGGCTACAGGAAGTCAATCTCAAACTTAATTTGGAAAAATGCAAATTTTCTGCCCGCAATTAAATTTCCTAGGGTATATTTTTACATCCGAAGGGATTACACCTAATCCTGAGAGGATACAGGCAATAAGTGACTACAGTCCTCCAAAAAATGTCAAGCAGCTGCAACGCTTCTTGGGCATGTGCAACTTCGATAGGGCATTCTGTCCCGACTTTTCCGCATTATGCCAGTCCCTGACCTCCCTTCTAAAAAAGAATATTCCCTGGGTTTGGTCCGAAATTCACCAAAAGGCTTTCGAGCGGGTCAGGGACGCATTGGCTGATGCTACGATGCTGTATCACCAGGTATTAACTGCCGATTGGCACGTAGGGGTTGATTTTAGTGAAGTGGGCATAGCTGCTCAACTTTACCAAATAATAAATGGCGAAAAGAGAACAGTTGCTTGGGCGAGTCGCTTGTTGTTGCCGCGGGAGGTCCGCTATCACAGTAATGAGAAAGAAGAAATCTTTTACGTCGAAGATTCACTCTTAATGCTGACAATCGAACAATAACTTATTTGAACACTTGTCGCCTTCTCTCGCCGAGAATTTCTCGATGGGCCCTGGCGCTACAGGAATTTGATTTCAAAATTGAGCACATCCCGGGTCGAGATAATATTGTCTGTGACGCGTTGTCTCGATATTCATGTGTGAGGCCTCCCACTCCAATAGACAAATGTTTTAAGCTCTTGTCTTTGCTTAAGCTTCCTGTTAACTTCCTTGAAAAGATAAAAAATATAAGTAGTCTCCAAAAAGATGATACAAAGTTGAGTGACATCATGAAGGATTTACCTGCAAATTCAAAGCTTCAGCAACGATTCGTTATCCATGATAACGTCTTGTATTATCGCCAGGCCTCAGATGAGTGGTACCTTCTGTGCGTACCCAAATCCTTAGTTGCAGACTTCTGTAGGGCTTATCATGAGTCGATGGGCCATTTTGGCGCCTTTAAAACATGGAAGGCTCTTAGGCATGAGGTGTGGTGGACAAACATGTATGTGTCAATTAAGAGATACACGAAGGGTTGTGACGTGTGTCAAAAGACAAAGTGCACCTCTATGCCAAAGCCTCCTATCGTGGTGGTTCCAGAGGGAAAATCGGATCTTGTGGCTCTGGATTTATATGGGCCTCTTCCGAAGAGTCATGTTGGCACAACTTGTATCCTGGTGGTGCTATATTGCTTTACCAAGTACGTGGCGCTTTACGCTTTGAAGAGAGCAACGACAAATGCTGTCCTGAGTCGGTTAATGATTGACTATTTTCCTCGTTGTGGTTGTCCTAAACGGATTCTTTCAGATCACGGAACCCAATTTACGGCTACACGATGGAACCTCTCTTTCATCTTTGGGAATCGAAGTCATTCATAACTCGATCAGACATCCCCAAGCAAACAGTGCCGAAAGAGTGATGCGCGAGTTGGGTCGGGGACAACACACCCGATGGGCCTGTGAGCTGACAAGGTTTTTGGAATTCTTGAACACAGTAGTTCAGGAATCCACAGGTTTCTCGCCTGTCGAGCTCCATTTTGGGGCGCCTCCTCGTGGACTCTTGCCGATGGGACTACAAGGCCCGGCTATTGATGCTGGGATTCCCCCCAAAAATAATATGATTCTGGCTAAGGAGACACTTGAGAGTCGCGCCGCACGTCCAAGGATTAACTACCCTTCTGGGACTTACCCTACATTCGCCACTGGAGATATTGTTTGACTTCGTGCAAACCCAGTTTCTTGTGCACTCACTGCGGAAACAAAGAAGTTTCTCGTGCTTTTTGAGGGCCCGTACAGAGTTAAAAGGCAGGTGAGCTTGCATACATATGTGCTGGTATCATTGGATACTGAAAATGAGAGGGGCACCTTCCACGTGTCCCACTTGAAAGAATACTTGCCACCCGTGTTGATAGGTGACTGATGATTGTTGGGTGTGGTTTTTTTCCATGTGTTGCGTGGGTAATTTTAGTGATAGGTTCATTTGTTTATAGTCTCGGTGTTTCCTTTTGTTGTCTTGATATTCAGTTATCGGACTCACTTTTCACGTTCCGAGGCGACAAAGTTTTCGTTGGTTCAGGGAGGCAGATGTAGCAGAATATTCTTTCTGGATTATTGAAATAATTTACCGAATTTGGGCAAGCGCGCCCCCTATGGGCAAATAGCTGTACTGAGAAGGATGGGTGCGGGGAGGAAGGAAGGAAACTGTTGGGAAAGTGTCTGCGGTCTGGTACTGATTGCAGTTGTTAACAGATGTCACCACTTGCTTGACAATTCCACATGGCGTATCAGATTTATTATATATATTCTTTTCTCACTGTTTTTTAACACAAGAAAAACTGTGTGGCTCCTCCTCCTTCGCGAAAACGGTTGAATTTATCGGCCATTTTCGTGCCAAACCTGAAATGATAAGTAGCAGCCTAGGGTGCACAAATTTTCAACCACGATTGTTGGGCTTATTTGGCCTGGTGCAGGTATGGAACATTTTTATATTGTATGTTAACGTTATTCAAACAACATTTGTGTTATTTGCAGCTTGTTGTTTGCTCAAGAGAATCTGTAATCTGTGATATTAAGAACCCCCCATCTCCTCCAAGTCTGCGTTTTTATTATTTGTTGGCCAAAAAACCCCATTATGGCACAAAGTTTTACGTTTATCTTTATACTTTTAACTTATCCGTTACGCTCTTTCGAGGTCTGCGAGATTCTACTAACGCCGGTTTTTATGCACGTTGTACATAAATCGAATTTTCTCTTATACGCCATTAAACTAAAAATTGTGGCTACAAGGCCATTTTGCTTCGTCTTTGTTTTAACTTAAAAAATTAGGACAAATAGTTCGGAATTTTACAAGTATATTTCACCTGGATTTTCGCTGACAGCCTATACTGAGAAAAATGGTGACGGTCCTTTTGGCTTTAGTGTGCTTTTGCCACAACCTGTATTAAATCTGTCACGTGATGAAATTAGGTTTTTTTGGCTTTGGTATTTGAATCACTCTGTACCTTTATTATTGTACTTAATTCTGAAATTAGGCCTTTTTGGCCGCATTTTGCCCGCGAAATCTGACCTATTAATGTCCTTTTGGCTTTGGTCACACCCATAAATTTTGGTACACCCTGTATTAGTTCTGTCACGTGATGATATTAGATCCTTGAAAAAAATCTGTGACTATCAATTATTAAGGTCCTTTTGGCTTTAGTTTCTGATTCACTCTGTATTTTACCTATTCTTAATAGTTATGATACACCACGTGATGAAATTAGGTCTTTTTGGCCTTTGTCACAGCCTGTACATGATTTTTTTGACATATCAACTGTTTTGTTCAGCTTCCCAGTAAACATTCTTGTTACGTGACTAAAATTTTACATTAATAAGAGGTTCTATTGAAAGAAATTAGTTACATCAAACAATTCTTTATAGTTTATGTAAATAAAACATAAATCTGAAAGAACACACTAATGTCAAAAAATTCTGCTAAATTTACGTAAATGTGATTTAAAACCTAGTACCTCTTATTTATATAATTTGTTTACGTCATATTTATGCACCGTCGAAAGAAAATTAGTTACGTCAAGTAATTCTTCATATTAGGTATACTTATGACGTAAATGCAATATAAAACACAGATCCTCCTGTTCACATAGCCTTTTTACAGCATAATTACGTAATGTCTACATATTGTGCTTTTATTGTGTTGGCAGCCATAATACCACTAGCGACAGCTGTTGGCGAACCTGCGTCGATCGACGCTGTTCATTGCAGTTCGGTATGGACTTCAGTTACCATAAAATACAAATAATTTTATGTTTATGTTACCAGTTGTGAAGTTTGAGACGGTTTCGGCGTTCGGATTCATGTTTTGTTAGAAGTTCGACAGTTATGAAGTGTGTTGTTGTTTTAGGTACGAATTGTGCGAACATGAATGACATTTTCGTTTTGGTTTTCTATTTGGTTAGATTTGCCAATTTGCTGAGAATAAATTATTATCCAGTGCAAATTTGGAGGCCAAGTTTACGAATTGTGATATGATCGGGTGGAAAATGTTCCAGTGAATCGATGGATTGCTGGAAATTATTTGCAAAATGTTTAGTAAAACCCGGTGGTCAGGGGTGTGTTTATTGTCTGTCTCTGAACATTTTGGGTTTTGCTCTATTTCTTGCTACATATCATCAAGCCATCTTCACTTCATTCTTATTACTGTGGTAAACATAAGGTTTGTACAAAGGTGTTAGGGTTAGGTATATTCTTTTGCCTATTATAAATTTGATCTTTCTTTTTGCTCTGTACTGTTCTCAAAATTAATTCAATTCTATTTTATTATTTTATTTTGCGCCGAAATAAAAAACCGACTAGGTATGTGGTTATATTAGGCATGTCCTGAAACTAAAATAGGGCTCTAAAAAATTGGACATGTGTAATGTACCTAGTCCCATAATTAGTTTTTCATTTCGGCGTAACATAAAATAAAATCTCGATTAATATGAAATATATGTGAGGATGTTACAAATATTTTACGAAAATAATAAACATCAGGTTCAAGTAAAAGTGTTATGAGTATCTTACATAATTTTTTTGAAATAAACAAGATGTAAAATTAAGGTGCCGATGAGGCGGACATTTTTACCCGAAATTAACGCATAATTTAATCATATTTGCGTTCATTTGTGACGTAACAAGTAGACAAAGATACTTAAATATTACGTAAATGTGAGTTCAAATTGTTTACTGGGTTGTATACACTTTTTTGTCCACCCCTGTACTATTTCAGAAAAATCTGTGACGTGATGAAATTAGGCCTTTGTGGCTTTGTTTTTCACCACACCTCATACCTAAATGAATTTTGGGACACCCGGTATTCTTAGTTCTACGAGGTCTCTGAAGCTATTAAGGTCGTTTTGGCATTGGTTTTTGTCTGACCCTGTACATAAATTTTGATGCATCCTGTATTCTTAGTCACGTGATGAAATTAGGCCCTTTTGTTTTTTTGTCACACCCATGAATTTTTGTTGTCCACCCTGTATGCTGTTTGAGAAAAATCTGTCATGTGGAGTCCTTTTGGCTTTAGTTTTTGATTTACCCTGTATACATTTTTATCAATCCTATTGGTGTGTCCACCGAAAGTCTGTGTGTGTGTTTCTCCAATTTTCTATTAATTTCTAAGTTTCTCATTATATTAGGTATTTCTTATCAATTTCAAATTTATCCTATTTTTGTTCTCTCCAAATAATAATTTGCTTTTTCTCACGATACCCTCAGACACCTACCTAAGCGTCACCTGAAGGCATATCGCCCGAACCAAACAAGACCGACCGGTACCGATTTGACGAGCGTAGAATTATAGTCTGCTTCGCACCCGCGGTGCTTTTGAATCAACTCTGACCAAGAATTGACCATCAACCAACGCTGGTGCCAGCAGAACCTCCTCAAATCCACTGAGTAACCCAAATAACTGGATCCAGTATAATATAATAAGAATATAAAAATATAATATAATAATAATTACGCTTAAATCCACATACCAATAACGTTGTTTTTGCACTCGACGCACGTTTCACTAACCAAGTTAGCATCATCAGGAGATGATTAAAACTAACTGCTTATTACTAAATTACTCTATTTATACTAAAACTACCCACTGTATTACTTCTCTACTTGATTGGCAAAATGCGCGTAGAGTGCAAAAACAACATTATTGGTATGTGGATTTAAGCGTAATAAGAATAGTGTATCGCCAATAGGTTCCAAATTCCCAACTTAGTTAATTGGATCCAGGTTCGGCAAGTCAATTAAGTAAGCTGTCTGGGGTCGTTTTTCATCATTTACGCCGCCCAAATTTGCCTAACTTTCCATTTAACTTTCTAATAACATTATCAAAGGATTTTCCCTTGGATTTTGACTTTATGGATTGATTTTGGCTTTGTTTACCAGAACTCTCCGGAACAGATTCAAACTCCAAGATTCGCCACAACACCTATAAGTACCGATAAAAGAACAATTTTATTGAACTACTTAGAAACTGAATATATTTCTTTTTTTTTTCTAATATGTGTTATCAAAATCTGTTTTATTTTAAAGTAAACCTTAGCGTAAGGTAATGTTACTAGGCAAAAATTAAACTTTTTGCTTCTTTTTTGTTAAACTTACATTATAATATACCAAACTTTACACTCGTTTTCTTCAAAGCCATAATTTTAACTCCCTTTAACCGCGCACCTGCCAATTAATAATTATTATTTGCTTTACACTTTTGCGATTTTGAATCTTAGTCCACATCCACCAAATTTTCAACTTAGAATCTCTTGAGGCTTCACACAAAGCTAAATAGGAAAATAGATGAAAGAAACAATTGATTTTTTAATTATTTTTTTAAAAAACTGCATGTTAGAAAAATAACACAAATTCTTACAACTTAGTCTAATAAGTCTTTAAATTCATGCTAATACAACTAGTAACTCGAAATCAAAGCCTTTTTACAAATGATTATAATAAGTAACTTTTATTCTTTTGCGTGGTTTTAATTACAGGTTTGACATTGGGCGCTACTTCTTCCGTCTTAACTTTCTTCGGAGGAGGAACATCACTGCCAGTTGTCGTTGGCCTCTTGTGGCTGTCATCGCTTTTCTTCATTATGTCAGCCACTGTCGGCCCTTTCTTTATAATATGTTCTTTGACACCCGGATGGGTGGTTTTGGAGTGCGAACTAACCTCTTCATCGGCGCATGACTGGAACGGGCAGTGGCCACACTGGTAGGGCTTCTTTGACCAGTGTACAAACATGTGGTTGTAAAAGTTCTGGTCCTTAAAACTGCAATAAAGAAATATGGTCATATTTAGATGGTTAAAAATGAGCCCATGCAAACGGTAATAATGCAATTCTTTCTATAATCATGCACTTTTGTATCTGTTCCTATTGACGGAAGTGTCCTTTTCTAGGATCATACAGAATACAGATATTATGTTTAATATAATACTCGTATATCTGATAGCGTAAATAAATGTGGTGCACTATCTACCCTGTTTCGTTTTGTACTAGTTAATCGTAGCAAAAACAATCCCGTCTAGGATTGTCTTTGCTTGTAGGAAATTGCTTATGGGTAACATCGTCTGACATTGAACATTAGAATTATCCAATCCTATGCACAATACACAGATAACGGTACGTCCGCGTGCATATGCTGTGTATCATGATCCTATCCTATAATATAGTTGGCCATGACCATATTGTCTTGTAACGAAGTTCGTTATTTTTTTTTTTACTAGAAAGGAACGTATTTTTAATTTTTTCTGCCGACCGCACCGCGCCGAGTATTTTTATTATTTTCACCGGCTAGATAGATGCATAAAAAGCAAGTAATATATTTTCATTTGAACAAAATCTTATTTTCCGTATTTTCGTATTTTATATACCGGGTTTTAAAAGTCGCTATTGATTGTAGGTGGGCAATATTTTTGAAAATATATGTAGTAGGAAATAATCGTTATTTTTAGGGCTATAGACGCGTTTCTTTTTGGAAAACCGATTCAATCTATTCATACTATTTAGTCTTATTATCGGAAGCTGCTTCGCATCGCCGGCTATTGGTGTATGACATTTTTCTAGTTTTTTATGTATTTCGCACCGCGCACCAAGCCTCGATACCGGCATAGCAACCGGGCTCTTTTTTCCGACCCCACCAGCCCGGCCGGACTCGGGTATAAAAGGGGAACCGAAAAATACTAATTTATCAGATTTTGATCGACCGCCGATTTAGCAGTATAGGTAAGAAACTCTTGTATGATAACCATTTCATTTTGCTATAGTGCCCAAGGTATTTTCTTTGTTTGATTTTTGTCATTTATAAAAAGGTGATATCAGGTTTAACTGCCGGCCCTTGCTATTGTAGAGTCCTAGTACTGCCATAGGCAAGAGGCCAGGTCCGTTGCAAAACCCGAGATCAACAGATAAATAGTTTGTACTTGACGTCAAGTGTAACTGCCGGCCATTGTCCGTAGAGTGCCAATTTTTGGTACTGCTAGACAAGCGGCCAGGTCGGTACTCTGCAAAGCCAGAAGTCAAACTAAACTTTTTTTTTCGACTAATTCCAGGTATATAAGTTTTCGTTGCTGGCCATTGCTATTGTAGAGTACTTGTACTGCCAGGCAAGCGGCCGGGCCATTACGTAACCTGAAAAGTCGACTACAGGCTATTTTTCCACTTGATCTCAGGTCTAGCTGCCGGCCATTGTCCGCCGAGTCCCAATTTTTGGTACTGCTAGGCAAGAGGCCAGGCCCTTCTAGAAATACTGAGAATTAAAGAAATAAAATAAACCGCGCTTGTCAGACAGCACCACTGAATCCGTTTTATCTAATTTTCTTTTCTAAAATCTGCCGCCGTCACCTAAAGGCCTGTAGTAAAGTGTTATGGGCCACATTGTTTGATACGGAGAGAGTTTCTTGCTTATAGTTTATAACCGTAGATATCACAATTTTCCGATTTTCTCTTATTACCCGCACTTCACAATTACGCGCCGTGTTGTCAGACCACCGTTTTTATACTAGTTAGATTATTTAGTTGTCTCCGCCGCATTTCCTACGCCTAGTTTCCGTCTCACAAAATAGACTTTCCGTTGCCGCGAATACAAAAATTATTAATCAGATCAATTTGTTCACAGGTGTATTTGGATGGTATTATTTCGCCTCAATAATAAATTAGGAGTTTTTCATTTGCCAAAAATATTTTATTTTTCTCGTTATGGCACAGTTCGACTTGTGTTGTAGTATATGATTTTGTAATAATTATTTGATTCTGTTGTTATTGATTTTCGAATATTACTAATCTATTGAGAATAATAAACTGGTATCGTGTTGTACGTAATATTGGAAAATAAATTGTAAAAACTTGTCTATTGTCTTATTTACTCCCTAGTCCCAATAGAACAAACAAAACAAAATAGCTAAACGAACTTTGGAATTTTCTTCTTCACTGAACTATCCGAGAAAAGACAAGTGGAGCATACCACTATAAAAAACTGGCGCCTGAGCAAATTGAAGAATAAAAACTAAAGAGAGGCAGCATCCTCCACAAACTATATAACATCTTTCTATTCCTAAAAAAAGCGTCAAAATCGTAACGTAAACCATTACACATCTAACGAAATCTTAAACAAAATAAAGTAATAGGGTTTATTATTACGTTACAGTCTAAAGTGACAGTTGCCAAATTTTCCAAGGAAGCTTACATTTTTGAAGCATTTCAAGAGTTTCTGGATAAGCTTTTTAATTTTTTCGTGAAAAAATTTATTTTGTTGACAGCAATTCAAATACTGTTTAAGCTGCTATTACACTTATCAATTTCTTCGTCAATAAATTGTGCAAGTTAAATTGCAGGGCAAAACAGAAATTATAATCAATTTACCTTCAATTTCTTGGTCAATTTCTTGGCCAAACAATTGACGCAAGTTCGAAAATATTGTGGCAAGTTTGGGTATTTCTAGGGATTTTCTTTGTTCCTACCTCAATACCGATTTTAGTGATAATACAGGAAATGAGATTATGCTCTAGTTCACTCAATATTCACATTTACTAATTTATAACTATTGTTTATTAGTAGATAGTTTCCGACCATGAGTTTTCAATTAAACTACGTTTCCATCTTGAAGGTTATTTTTTTTATAGTTAACGCGACGTTTCGACCCTTACCGTGGTCATCATCATTCTAAAAAACATATGGGCAATTAAAAAGACAGTACTCAGGTAAAACTAGCAGTTGAAAAAGTATTAAAAACAGTATTCATATTTTTTTATTTAAAGCTACGATTCAAAAAGGTTACTTTCGGGAAGTGAGCATAATCATGAATGGATGCAAGAAAGAATGTGTGTAATATTATAGATTGGACTTACCTACAGAATAAAATTGAAAAACTGTATCAAAATATTGAATGTTATTGTGTCTTCATGGTGTATAAGACGACATTTTGTTTTGGAAAAAGGAAAAATTTTTTAATTGTTTAAGATGACATGGGTGAGTACACAAACGATGTATGGTACTGTTAGAAAACCATGTTTTTTATAGAAGTGTATTTTTTTTTATTTTTATGATAATACGTAGATTGAAGGAGGCATACATGTCGCCAACTGTGAGTGAGAAGGTAAACTACTTAAAAAAAATTTTTGGGAAAGAAAGGTATAAGCATGAAGGTGGAAACCTGTACTTTATAATTACTGTTTCAAAGGTATTGTCGCTACTAGGTTGCTAGAGGAAGCAAGAAATGGGAAACGAAGGAGGTTGTGGAGAGTCGACTGTTAGCATTATTTTTAAATTTATTAATAGTGTTTAAAGAGCTAATCTTTTTTGTTTATTCGCTTCCTTATGCAACACTTTAACATTATCAAAATCAAAATTGTGTTGTTTGTCTAGGCTGTGCTGACATAAACCTGAGTGGAAAGAGTTATTATTTTTTATGTTATATTTATGTTGGTACGTTCTTTTTTTAAAATATTGGGAGGTTTCACCTATGTAACATAGTGTGGGGTTGCAATCTTTACAATCAACTTTATAAACAATGTTACTAATTAAATCAATTTGATCGACATCTTTGAGTTGCAAGAAAACGTGAGGAATTGTTAAAAGAAAACCAAGCTGGGGAGATATATATTTTTTTGCATAAAGAGTTTATTTATTTTTCTATAGTATGGCAATAAGGGAGTTTTTAGAAATTTCTGATTTGATATATTATTATTAATAATGTGAGATACATTGTTTCTATTTTACAAGCTTTTATTTAACTTGCAATGTATGTATGTTTAGGTCAAATCTTGCAAGCTAAATTAGAACCACTTCCTGACATCATATTGAGCTGAAATTTTGCATACACCTTTAGTTCCCGTGACAATACAATATACAATACTCAATATTGTAATACTTCAGAAGATGGCGGATGATGTATTTTTTGTCAACCCCCTTAATATGGGTATCAAATAAAAGGGCTTGAAGAATAGAAAACGATAGAGTTAGTGACATCACACTAAATTCAATAAGGCCGCCGCTCCAAGATGGCGGATAATGTATTTTTTTGTAAACCCCCTTAATATGGGTATCAAATGAAAGGGCTTGAAGAGTAGAAAACGATAAAGTTTGTGACATCACACTAAATTCAATATGACCACCCCTCTAAGATGGCGGATAATGTATTTTTTTGTCAACCCCCTTAATATGGGTATCAATAGAAAGGGCTTGAAGAGTTAGAAAATGATAGAGTTAGTGACATCACACTAAATTCAATATGGCCGTCGCTCCAAGATGGCGGATGATGTATTTTTTTGTCAACCCCCTTAATATGGGTATCAAATGAAAGGGCTTGAAGAGTAGAAAACGATAAAGTTAGTGGCATCACACTAAATTCAATATGGCCGCTGCTCCAACACGGCGGATTACATTTTCTTTTCCCTTAATATGGGCATTAAATGAAAGGGCTTGAAGAGTAGAACTAAAAAGTTGAAAATAAAATTAATAGTAAAAAAATATTTTTAAAAACAAGCTTTTATTTAAATGCTCTGAAAAGAAGAAAATAAACTTTATAATAAATGAAACCAAGGCAAACCCATAATTTTGTTACATTATACAACTGTATATGATATAAAAGCTTGTCGCGAGAATATATATATCTTGAAAGTAATTTTAAGTAGAAAATGTATTTTTCTATAAAAGAAATTTACACTCGAGAATCTCGCGACCATATAATATATATCTTGATGAGAGTAATTATAAGTAGAAATTGTATTTTTCTATAAAAGAAATTTACACACGAAAATCTCGCGTCAAGCTTTTATATCATACACAGTTGTATAATGTAACAAAATTATGGGTTTGCCTTGGTTTGATTTATTATAAAGTTCATTTTCTTCTTTTCAGTGCATTTCAATAAAAGCTTGTTTTTAAAAATATTTTTTTACTATTAATTTTATTTGTTTTCTAAATGTTTGATTCTATTTGTAATGGTAGAATCTACAAATTTAGAGAGGTAAGAATTTTTAGAAAGGGTATCTTTTATTAATTTAATGTTCTTGTGAAAGCAAAGTATCAGACAATAAGATGGCTCTATCCACCAAGTTAGTAATGGTACTTCGTTTATATTTTAAAGGTTGATAAGAGACAAAGTTGAGATATCTTCCTGACTAAGTGTTCTAGAGATATTTAGGTTGTTGTCCAAAGATACATTAATGTCTAAAAAATTGATTGAGCCAGTATTAGGATTTTCCAACGTGAAATTCAGTTCATGAAAGTTATTGAAGGAGTTGAAAAAATTGATGATGATGATGATGATGATGACGAGTGTGTCATCGACTATCTGACATAAAAGGGTATGGTGTAGGTAAAAAAGCAAACACTTGTGTTTCCATTGCAATAAGTGTCAAATCTAATATTATTGGACTCAAAGGGGATCCCATAGGACACCCGACAATATAACGACAATGCTGTCACCATAAAGTCGATAAAAAATGTTTTTTTAAGATGTGAAGAGCAATGCGAAAATGTACAATAGCATTAAGTAGTTCTATCTAAGTGTGGGGGAGTGTAGTGTTCTAAGGTTGGCAACAATGCCAGTACCACATAAGTGTCGGGCGGTTGGGCTTCTAGGAAAATAACCCCCCGGACATATACCCCCCGACATTCACCCCAGAGACATTAACCTCCCGGTACAAATACCCCCCGGACAATAACCCCCTGTAAAAAATAAAGAAAACAAATAGAAGATGTGTTTAAATTTTTTTCCAGTCAAGCAAAAAAAATATGAAAATTGGGAATTTTTACGAAAAACACTAGATATTTTCCCTCTTACCCCTTCTAATAGCTGTAGAAGACGCCGAAGTCTTCTACATCTCACCGCTACTAACTATATATCAATTGGAATAAATAACATCTAGCCGATGGAACCCGTATATCCGGTAGCTTAGTTGGTTAAAGTGCCTACGGCCACAGTAGGAGTCCCGGGTTCGAGTCCCGGCTCGAGTGAATTTTTTTCAATTGATATCCTTTGCCTGACATGCCAATAAAACATCTTTTATTATTTATAATTACAGGTACTAAAAATCTTTCTGTGTTTCATTTTCTGGCTTACATTGTGGGTTAGAATTTCCACGTTTGATACTTACATTAAGACGCTATATGTCAAATTTTGTGGGTTGATGAACAAATAGGAAGTTCACATAACCAACAATCATGAATGGTAATCCTACACCCTCTAACCCTTTCTAATAGCTGTAGAAGACGCCGAAGTCTTCTACATCTCACCGCTACTAACTATATATCGATTGGAATAAATAACATCTAACCGATGGAACCCGTATCTCCGGTAGCTTAGTTGGTTAAAGTGCCTACGGCCACAGTAGTAGTCCCGGGTTCGAGTCCCGGCTGGAGTGCATTTTTTTTCAATTTATATCCTTTGCCTGACATGCCACTAAAACATCTTTTATTATTTATAATTACAGGTACTAAAAATCTTTCTGTGTTTCATTTTCTGGCTTGACATTGTGGGTTAGAATTTCCACGTTCGATACTTACATTAAGACGCTATATGTCAAATTTTGTGGGTTGATGAACAAATAGGAAGTTCACATAACCAACAATCATGAATGGTAATCCTACACCCTCTAACCCTTTCTAATAGCTGTAGAAGACGCCGAAGTCTTCTACATCTCACCGCTACTAACTATATATCAATTGGAATAAATAACATCTAACCGATGGAACCCGTATCTCCGGTAGCTTAGTTGGTTAAAGTGCCTACGGTCACAGTAGGAGTCCCGGGTTCGAGTCCCGGCTGGAGTGCATATTTTTCAATTGATATCCTTTGCCTGACATGCCACTAAAACATCCTTTATTATTTATAATTACAGGTACTAAAAATCTTTCTGTGGACAATGCTGCTTCTAGGAAAATAACCCCCCGGACATATGTATACCCCCCGACATTCACCCCCGAGACATTAACCCCCCCGGTACAAATACCCCCCGGACAATAACCCCCCTGTAAAAAATAAAGAAAACAAATAGAACACGTGTTTAAATTTTTTTCTAGTCAAGCGAAAAAAAGTATGAAAATTGGGAATTTTTACGAAAAACACTAGATATTTTCCCATGGCATTTTAGGATATCAACCCAACAAAAATTTGTAATGTACAATAAAAAAAAACAATTTCAATATTATTGGCCTTATAAATAATAAGGTGTTGTTTATTTAGCCTGCAGGCTACCTGTGGTAGTAATAGGTGGCCTACCCTTGCTTTAGCCGTAGGATAATGAAAAACGTTAATCCGCCCGCCATATACGTAGGCCGTATGCTCAAGCACCTGCTAAATCCGGGGCTAAATACCTAAACACTCAGTAAAGTGGATTATGGTAATGGTTATTAAACCCAAATTTTACATTAACATTAAACCCAAATTTTACTAGGTACCTACTTCCAATATATAAATAGCTAAGTTATTTGTAATATCATTTATCTTAGTTTTTCTGTGCTATCAATACCCTGTCTACCACCATTCTGTATGATGGAATTTGTAAAATCCACCAGAGGAGTACAAAAAGTGTTCTTCGAAGGCTTTGCCTATGTCAGACAAAAGGAACTGGTGAATGGCGTTGTGTCATTTGAGTGCGAAAGAAGAAGAAATAAGAAAGAGTGCAAATCTAAAATTAAAGTCTGTGGTGAAGAACTTGTAGGACATACAAACAATCATACCCATGCACCAGATCTAGCTCAAAAAGAAGTCTGCAAAGTAGTGGCACAAATGAAGAGACTTGCAGAATAATCCGAAGAATCACCTCAACAGATCATTACACAATCTCTGGTGACTGTTAGTGAAGACGCAAGAGCGAAGTTTCCAACAGTCCACCATTTACGCCGTAATGTGAGAAGGCAAAGACAAGCGGTAAATAATCCAATACCGGCTCCTTCCAATATTAGTGATATCGATATTCCGGACCGCTACAGAATTACTCAAGACGGACATGATTTACTTCTGTTTGATTCCGGCGCAGGCGATACCGACAGGATGTTAATTTTTGGAACAAATGATAATCTCCGACTTCTAGAAACGACTCCACATTGGTTTATGGATGGAACATTCAAAACAGCCCCTGCCCTTTTCGTCCAATTGTATGTTATTCATGGATTAGTTAATGGATGGACCATTCCGTGCGTGTACGCGTTGCTCCAAAATAAGACACAACAGACTTATGCCAAGTTGTTTGAGACAATAATGACGTTGAATGCCAATTTGAAGCCCACAAGCATCATGGTTGATTTTGAATTGGCAGTTATAAACAGTTTGGAACGAAGCTTCCCAAGCAGTGCTTCTTTCATTTTTTCATTTGAGCCAAAACATATTCAGAAAAATTGAGGAGAACGGGTTACAGTAACGATACCAGGAAGACTCCGACTTTGCCCTCAAGCTTAGAATGGTCCCAGCAGTTGCATTTGTACCAGTGAATAAAGTTAATAATGCTTTTGAGAAAGTGTGCGAAATATTACCACCAGAAAGCTTGCCAGTAGCTGACTATTTTGAAGATACCTACATTGGACGGCCACAACGGTATGGTAGACGACAACCAATATTTGATAAACACATGTGGAATATGTATGAGCGGTCCGAGAACGAATTGCCAAAAACCAACAACTCAGTGGAAGGATGGCACAGAAGTTTCCAATCAAATGTCGGTGGTTGTCATCCCACAATTTATAAATTCATTTCGTTTCTACAGAGGGAACAAGCAATACAACAAGTCTATTGCACTCAAGCCTTAGCAGGGCATCCACCTCAACAACAAAGAAAAAAATATGCCGATTCAAATGCGCGAATTCTTAATATTCTACATAGCTATCGTCAAAGAGATATATTGGATTATATACGTGGAATAGCTCACAACCTTTCTTTATAATTAAGTTTATGTATATGCGTAATAAATGATTTTTAGTTATTGTAAATAATTAATAAATGTGTTATCATATTTCGGCTTTTCTCTGTATTTGACACTGGGATAGGCAAGGGCAAGGGGGGTAAATGTCCAGGGGGTATTTACCATTTAAATGTCCGGGGGGGTGGTTTTCCGGGGGTATAAGTCCGGGGGGTGATTGCCCGGGGGGTTATTGTCCTGTTACCTGTCATTCTATACAGTGCACGTGGGAGTGCTAGGCTGATATTCTCTACCCCTTGACATGGATGTACCCTTAGGTTGTGTAACCTAATTACAATAATTATCATCAGCCTATGGCTCGCCGTTCCAATTTACCTATCAGTGCTTACATAATTCTCTCAACATCTAATCTCCGTATACCTCTTCGGTGATTGTTCTTCTGATTCAATACACAACAAAATTTTCTGAACCATTTCTCTACCTTACATAACCTGTGTCCTTAAATATAGTTTTTTGGAACGTAGCCAGATTACTCTTGTTTCATACATTTTTACATACTTATATACCAATCATACACAGAACATTTACATGATTTATACAAATACAGTTAATACAAGTTCGAGCCAGCATATGGCTTTCGTCAAGACAACCTGTACAATTTACACCTATACCAGTAAGCATTTAGATCTTGTCAAACATTATCGATTACATTATACACCTCTCCCTCAAGAAGATAGTCGTTGAAACGACGTGGTGGTTTCCTCTCTCTTTTACTACGACCAGGTATAGTGTTTGCTTGTTTATACACCTCATTCATGTTTGGTGACTCGCTTACAGCTTGAGAACGATGAGAAGAATTTGATACTGTTGAAACAAAATTATTATTATCATACAACAAATCAGGACTTGGTTCAACTGCACTTGTTGACGGTTGTTGTTACTGATGATCGTGACCTTTGACTTGCCTCCGCGAACTCACTAGACGTTCCCAGATCAATGGAGGCAGACATTCCCTGGTCAATAATTTGATTTACTTTCACTGTTGACCTGAGTCTAACCTAGCCAAATAAGTACTTTTCCCTAGTCTTTTCTCTATGACTGCTGGGGTCCATGATTTCCTATTAACTGAGCGATAATCTCTCACCATGACACAATTTCCTACTCTATACTACCTACATTTGGCACTACTTTTGAGTTTGTTTTGAGGTTTTTTATTTGAAGTCTCAGTCAATACTGTAACACTTGTTCTAGGTTTCTTTCTGAAGATCAACTCAGCTGGTGATTTATGAGTTAGCCAATGTGGTGTATTTCTATGTTATGAGAAATCGAGATATTAGTGTATTTAACATGACACATGATAGTTTCTGGTGTCTTCAACCGATGCTTTTATGCTCTTTTTAAAGGTTTTCACCACATTTTCTGCAGTACCATTGCTCATTGGATGAAATGGAAGTGAAGTGACGTGTTCAATATGATTTTTCTGAAAAAAAAAACGCTTAATTTGTTTGGACGCGAATGGTGATCCGTTATCACTCACCACTGTTTTGGGTAAACCAAAGCAAAAATAACACGTAACTTCTCCTCTGTCTCTACCGCGCTATTGCTTCTAACCGGAGAAACTTCGATCCATTTTGAATAACAGTCTATTAAAATCAAACAATTTACGTTTCTAATTTTACAAAAATCTATGTGTATTCGTTCAAACATTTCACTAGCCTTAGGCCATGGTGTTTCATAAGTTTTAGGCGGATCTTGACGTGGGTTTAGGCAAGGTAAACAACTCTTGACCAAATTTTCGATATCCTGGTCGATTTTCGGCCAGTAAACGATTGATCTAGCCAATGACTTACACCTGACAATTCCTGGGTGACTAGTGTGCAACAGTTGAAGCATTCGATTTTGCAGTTCTTTCGGAACTACGATTCTATGACCCCATATTAAAATTTCTTTATATACATATAACTCAGCACATCTGCTATAAAATGTTCTTAAATTTTCACTAACTTTACTAGGACATGAATCGTTTTTTACATATTCAATTACCTCACAAAGTTCATTGTCGCCTTTAGTAAATTTTCTTATTACATTGTTATTAATTGGCCATCTCTGTACTGACTCGGTGAAATTTTTATATGGAACTTTACCTTTTTGTTCTGTTCATTTTCATTTGGGGTATACCCTTATTTTCCCTCATTAATACAACTAGAGGCTTGTGATCCGTTCTGAGAGTGAAAAAATTTGCTGCAACTTTACTTTTGGTTTTCTTTAGACCATCCTTTGAAATTTTATAACCTAGGTACTCCACTACATCTTGGAAAAAATTACATTTTTCTATCTTTACTGTTAAACCACCTTCTTTTAATTTATTAAAACTCTTTCTAAGTTCTCAAAATGATCTTGTTCGAATTCCCTGAAACTACTAAATCATCAACAAAAACTTCCACGAAAGGCATACCTTTAAACAATTTTTCCATTTCGCGTTGAAAAATGCTTGTTGCGCACTTGATACCAAAAGGCATTTGATGCACCCTGTATAAACCTCGTTCAGAGTTCCACGTTAAAAGTCTACTACTCTCATTGCTTAATTTGAACTGCATATACGCATGTTGCAAATCAATTTTTGAAAATTTCTCGCCTTTGTTTAGATTGCTAAAAATTTCCTCAATTCTGGGTAGGAAATATTTTACATCTTCCAAATATTTGTTAATGGTTATTTTATAGTCCGCGCAAATTCTAAACTGACCATTACTTTTCAGAACTGGTACTAACGGCGTAACCCACTCGCTATTATCTATTTGTTCAATGACACCTTCGCTTTCTAACCTATCTAATGGCATGTTTATTTTATCTGTGTATGCCAAAGGGACACTCCGGTGCTTTGCAAACGCAGTAAAACTTTACTGGTTTTCTCACGTTCCTGAACTTAACATTTGCAATGAAGTAGCCCTCTAGACGAAACAATTCACCTTTGAATGTCTTTAACAAAATATTGTCATTTTTTAACCTAAAATGAGAAAAATGTGTCACATACGTTTTTTTACTTAGTGCGCTGACCCCAGCTCCATTATTAATTATTACTCTATGCTCCGAGTCATTTATTTCAACTTCAATTTTGAGTGGATTATCATCTTCTCCAAACGTATAGGTACATAGAAACACTATACCGATCTACTTTACTTACGTCTAAACAGTTACTACATTTTGAATCAAACTTGGTATTGGGTCTTCAGCTACCTTTCTGACGAATAACATGTCATTTTCTTCCACCAAATAAACGTTTTTTTTTTGTTACCATTTTCCCCATTCTACATATTGGTACAAATAAAAAATCAAATGAAAACTCTCAAAAAAGCCTACAGAAATGAAATTAAGAAAGCTAAACGGAGGGCCAACGAGCAATTAATAATAACAGCTAAGAACCAGTCAAAGACCATGTGGGACATCATATCAACCGTAGCCGAAATACCACTACGGGTTCTAAAGATACCCCACATGAAATAGACGTAAATGACTTCAATCAGTATTTTATCAATGTTGCCCAAAAATGTATCGAAACAATTAAAAAACCAGAAAGCTCCTCAGATCTTGTAACCATAAATATACCAGATAACTTACCACAATTTACACTAAAACTAGCAACTTATAATGAAGGTAGAGATATTTTGAAAGGACTTAAGAACAAATCAAGTAAAGATATTTACGGGCTGTGTGTGGCTCTCCTTAAATCGGTTCGAGAGATTCTAGTTTATCCCTTGACAAAGTTAATTAATCAGTGTATATTTGTAGGCTACTTTCCATTAATACTAAAAAAAGCACTAATTATCCCAATTTTCAAAAATAATGGAGACTGTAATGATCCTGGCAATTACAGACCAATATCTTTGTTGCCTGTATGCTCAAAGATATTGGAAAAGTGCTTGGCATCTCAGATATACAAACATTTTGGACAAAACAGACTCTTTGATGCACTGTATACAAGTACGATGTTTTGTGACTTGAGCAAAGCCTTCGATTGCATCTCGGGAGAACTTTTTATTAAAAAGCTTGGGAAATATGGCTTCGATAATATCAGCCCCAATAAACATTTTTTGTTACCACAAGTGATACCTAGTTATATAAAGGTTGCTGAGTTTTATATGAAAGGAACCGGTTATCACCTCCAGTAATTGGAGTTTATAAGGGTTATATAATATCAATATAGGTACTAGGGTTATAATTAAGTGGTGTAAATGTTTCCAACACCATTTTATAGCACTTGGAGTGACCGTTACTACAAGATATATAACATGTTTGTATAAGAGTTTCCAATACCTATATTATAAAACTATGATTTCCCGAGTTATATAACAGCATTCCTAATTACTTCTATAAAACCCTGGAGCTAACTGTGTTTTACTGAACACATTATATACCTTTTGGTTGCCAATTTCGTACCAAAATAACCTTTATAGGCTTTTACAACTTTTAGTGATATAAATTACTCTTATACAAATATGTTTTCATTTTAAAGATGGCTGATTAAGCACTTATTATTGTTGATACCTGCATGATGTAGAGCATTATATTAAAAAACGAATAAAAAATGTATAACAGGAGGAGAGTAAAAATAAGTGAAGTATGTGTTGTTAACGAGAAGAAATTGTTTGAAACTGTGTAAAAGTGAAACGGGTTAAAATAAATTGAAAATCATTGTCGATCTATCCACCGGTATAAATATGAGCCCCATGCACTAGTGACACATACCTATATATTAAAAACAAACACAAATTTAGTTCAGAACGTGAAAATTAGTGTTTAACGGGTTATCTACCGAAGGTTATGAAATTATTGCAGCCCTACATCTCCCAGAGGTCTTTAAAATAGCATTGGTTTTATAGTAACACTACTGGTAGCATTATATTACCTTTGGTTTTATAGTAACACTACTGGTAGCGTTATATTACCTTTGCTTTATAGTAACACTATTGATAGCGTTATATTACCTAAGGTTATATAGGAAACTTATAGTTTTATAAAAAAAATACTTCAGAAGGTTTATAGCATTGTTTCAATTTATGTAGCATTACTCTAAGTGATATTATTGTCGCCAAAGCTTTTAAGGGTAATCTACTAAGAGACGCCATGATGCAAATATAGAACAGAATAGACACGACCCACAGTTACGAAATTTATTAGCATATTTTATTTTATTCCGCGGAAATTTTAACAAAATATACTTTTATGTGACACGGGCATATTTTTTTAAACTTTTTTTCTCGTAATTTTTGCAAACAAAAAAAATAAGTTTTTTTTAATGCAAACAACTTTGCTTATTTAGGAGTATTTCGAAGGCCCGTGAATTTTTTGAAGGTATCTTGTTCATATTTGCGGAAAAATTTTCTTGCCACACACAATTTCAAGTATGGTTAGCGAAACATCTATTATTAGATATACTTAGCAAAAATATTCACATGACCTGTGACATGCCCAACCATAACATTTTAAAGTGAGTGGAAAGGATAGGCGCTCAACAATAGTTAAACAGAGATGGAAGTAGGCGTCCGATATCTACATCCCATGAAAAATTACTAACACCATTATAGGCAAAGTTTATAAGGGTAACTGCAAACCTTATAGAACCAAATTTAACACTGAAAGTAGCCAGGTTGTATAAGTAGGTTATATAAAGGTGATGGAAACATTTACTCTACTGTTGGTTATATACTTTAAAGTCGTATAACGGTACCAGAGAACAAGGAAGGGGAGAATATAAACTCGACGGCGGCACCTTTGATCTTTGGAAGCCGGTGGTCGCCATGTTGTCTGTTTAGAAAACAGGGCCGTATTTAGAATTTAGTGAAGGGATAGTGTAGGTCTGTACTCAGATATTTTAAATCATTCATTTATAAACACAAAACAAATCATACATACTGAAATGATGATTGGAACAGGCAAAAATGTTAATTGGATTTTGAAGGAATATTTTTAATTTAAGGTACTGAGATAACTGAAATATTTAGTAGGTATGGAAAGGCGATTTTTCTTATGTTATTCCAAAAATTTAATATTTTATTGATCTTAAAATTTGATGACTGCCCGAGCAATATTTTTTAAGCAATCATTTTGTAGAATACAAATAACAAAACATAAGTATTGTATGTATTAGAATATTGTCTTGATCGGATTAATTAAATATACCTACCCAGTTTTAAAACAGTTTCGTTTTTGTCTCCTTCATTAAAATCAGTAGGTACCTACGACTATGCGAAAAAACTTGGACATTTGTATGCGAATAGATATACTTAGTAAAAAAATATATTTTTTCCATAAAATAAACTTTATTGATGTTTCCATATAATAAGCTTATTTTTGTTTGTACATTTTTAATTTCTGTCTATAATTTTTAATGCTATTACGTACTACATACTATATTACAGGCGTGTTTGTCGTTATTATGTACTTTAGAAGGGTGCCTAACTTCTCGATAAAAAAACTAAGCGCAATTAGTATTCATAGGTCATAGGTACATAGGTATGAACACAGGTAAACGGAGTAAACCCACACTGGTAACAATAACGTATGGCCTGTTTCCTGTTTATGCAGACTAATTTAAGGACAGGATTTATGATTTAAGAGGGGGTTGCCGACAGCGAAAGTGACGTTAGATTTCGTATTTTTTTAAGTTGTATAGCATAAAATCTAATAACATTTTACCTGGCAAAAGTTTACTACAATCATCTCTGTCCTTATTTTAATCATAAGACTTAAAAGCATATACACTGGAATTATTATTTTTCCCAAGGTTTTCATAACCTATAAAATAAAACATTGCTTGTAAGATCTTATGATTAAAATGAAGATAGAGATGTTTGTACTAAATTTTTGCCAGGTAAAACGTTATTAGATTTTATGCTATACAACTTAGAAAAATATGAAATCTGACGTCACTTTCGCTGTCGGCAACCCCCCTCTTAATTTAACCCTAATTTAACCCTTATTATGTACTTATTATCCACATTTGCTTCATGTAAAATTTAGCCCAAAAAATATTTTTTTGATTTGAAAGGTTTTTTTGTTGTTTTTGTGCCTTCTTGTCTTAAATTACATGTAAGTTCGATAATTTTATTTACGAATGACTTAAGATATTAACTTATTCTTAAGTGAAATTGCGTGAACTACACCATGCATTTTCAGTGTTTTAACTTACGATTTTTAAATTAAATTCTTAAATTAAGTCTGCCTTTAGATACTTAGGTGGAAGGTTATGATAATGCAGTAAATTGCACCTGAACAGCAACTAATTCCCAGAGATTTCACAATTGATTATCTACCAATGCTCTTTTGGAAAGGAGAAGAACGATGAACTGCAGTTGTAACTTTTGTTCACGCACGCAGCCTTTTGCGCACACAACGCCCCCGCTTTTGTCTTACTCATGATCATAAGACAAAACAGTGAACAAAACAACACACTCGCAATAAAGAAAACTTCAAATTAACGCCGCCACTGAAGATCTGTTCGCTCGAAACAATAAACTGAAAGTGACGCCTCTGTCTAAACTAAAAACATGGCTGATATAGGCTGCGCCGCCCAGATGCTCAGGCTAGCTCCGCCCCCTTGAGTTTAAATTCTCCCCTTCCTTGTTCTCTGACGGTACTAAAATAGGTGCTGGTGACCTTTATAAATTGCTCCATTTAAGCGTTTTAATGGGTTTATAAAGGTAAACGAAATATTTCCGCAACTATATTAAATAAATAACAGTGGTTTAAGTTAGGTAATCTAATAGTTGTGGTTACTCTAATAAAACCAAAAATGTTTATTGGGAGTATAAAAATGATCCAATCTTTTCTCAGCAATAGAACGCAGACAGTAAAGGGGTTGGAAGCACGGTCGAGAGAACAGCAAATTAAAATAGGTCTTCCACAGAGATCAATCCTATCTCCAGTACTTTTCCTCATTTTTAAAAATAACCTACCGGGCTTTATTAATAATGCACATATCCTACTGTATGCTGATGATACCACTATCTCTTTAAGTAATTCAAACTATGCTGAATTGGAGAGAGAGACAATTGAAAATTACAGAAAGATGGTACTCAACAAATGGGCTATTATTCAATCGCAATAAGACTCATAATATGATCTTAACTCTGGAAGAGTTTAATAAAGAGCTGTTGGAACTCAAAGACAATGTTAAGTTCCTGGGAGTTGTGGTGGACTCAAAGCTTCAATGGGGTTTACATGTCGATCTCCTGGCGAGGAAACTATCAAGGTGCGTATATATTATTAGAACCCTCTCAAACTCGCTATCACCATCAGTCCTAAAAACCGCCTACTTTGCCCTGTGCCAATCACTGATTACCTATGCGATACTGGTCTGGGGGCAGGCTGCCAACGTGGACCGATTGTTTGCATTACAAAGAAGGGTTATCAGGATACTGGCCGGGTTACACTATAGAGAGGAATGCAGAGAATCCTTCCTTCCTATATATATATATATATACAAGATTCGTTGTCACCTCCGGGATGTGGAAGAGGCGACCTGACTTCCGGGTGAACCAATCGGTTTAGAACAATATGAACTATGGGAAACGGTTGAGGGGGACTTGCAGATTCAAGATCTCAAAAGAGGGGAAACAATTTCAGAAAATTTTATATACCATATATAAGCAGCTACGTCAAGCACGTAGTCACTTCCGTATATCTCGGTAGATGTCTTGTCACAGGCCCGCCGTTCCCACTTCCGGCAATGTTGCCAAAGCGCTTGGTCTGCCCCAACGCCAGTAGGTTTTTCATCAGCGGTGCGGTACGTTGCGTCGGCATGAATCGTCGGACCACGCGGGATTATGTTTGCGAGATTGCGTGAGGGCCGCGCTCGCCTACTATTATTTTTTAATGGAGTTCTGATGTTGTGTGACGCTCTTGGACCACCCTGTCTGTTATCAATCTTATTTCGCATACAAAGAAAATAACAAGCAAAAAGTGCGAATGCTAAACTCATCCCTTAAATTTAAATCTCCGTCACCAGGTAGACTGGTTTTGCCCAAAGACTATCTGAACACTTCCTTAGTAGTTCGGATTAAATGGTATCAAATTTAAGGTCGATCTCTCAAACCGCTCTTAGGTTTTCGTGGGAACACACGGTCAAGCACGTATTGAGACTCTATTTTTCGCTCAAACTTAATTTCTAGGCAATATTGGACATTTTAAAGCGACGTAACCAATGTTTCTCTCAGTGTTTCATTCTGAACAAGTTTCCTCGATAACATTTTGTCGCAAAATCTACAAAAAGGTCGATTTATTGGTGTGAAAAATTGGTTTTTAAAAATTTCCAATGCATACGTGAAATTATGTTACACCAAATAGGGTTCAACCCCAAAACATCAAATTTCATCTCATTTTTTATTATTTACAAAAGTCGTCAAAACAATCCGGGTATATATATTAATTATGCAGGATACGTTGTCACTTCAAAAATAGGTATATAACATATAGGTACTCCACGTTGTCACTTCATATGCAGTCTGTTTCACTTTGAGTCGAATCATTTCCCCGATTTTAAAAAACCTCTTTTCAACCTAGAGAAGAACATTTCGTTTTGAGTTAGAATTTTTTTAAATAGTCGAATTCCATGGCTTACTGTTATTAAAATAACACACACAAAAATCACAAAACCGTATTAGGCATTTATTAAGAATGAAATGGATAGTGCCATCGAATTGGATATAGTTACAATGTCCTAAGTTATACAAGGCGTTTACCAAATGAGGCCAAAGTTCGAAAAAATTGTAGTAGCCTCTATAAACCACAGTGCATATTTGGTGAACTTTTTTGAAAATCGATTAAACTTTGCTTTAGGTATTATTTTAAATAGTATTTATACCTAGCCTATTTCATATAGGGTGTTATTTTAAAAAATATTCAGGGTGTTTCATCTTAAGTGCGAACACCCCCGTAAAATTTGTATTCTTCATCCGATTTTAGACGCTTTTTTTTTCTAAAAATAGGCCACAAAAAACTCTACGCTGGTGCAAAATTTCAGTTTTTAACCTCACCTCTCGCCTACTACGAATTTTTTTCTAGTAAAAATTAAGAAATTTTTTACTAGAAAATTAGGTTTTTACTAGAAAAAAATTTTGTACTAGAAAAAATTTAGCGATTTTTTTATTTAAAATCTGACGAAACAGCGTTAACTAGGACACACTAAAACCCCCACATAACAAATTTCAACCAAAAATATACAGGGAGTTCCATTCTGCAAGGTGTGAAAGTTTAGCAAAATAGGAATTTTAAAGGTATCTGGCGAGTCAAGTGTGCCATGGAATTACTCTCGCCTACTACGAATTTTTTTCTAGTAAAAATTAAGAAATTTTTTACTAGAAAATTAGGTTTTTACTAGAAAAAAATTTTGTACTAGAAAAAATTTAGCGATTTTTTTATTTAAAATCTGACGAAACAGCGTTAACTAGGACACACTAAAACCCCCACATAACAAATTTCAACAAAAAATATACAGGGAGTTCCATTCTGCAAGGTGTGAAAGTTTAGCAAAATAGGAAATTTAAAGGCATCTGGCGAGTCAAGTGTGCCATGGAATTACTTCGAAACAGTTGGATGATGAACAGGCCTACTCACAGTGTCGATGTGCAAAGATCCAATAAAAAATATACAAGGTGTTCTTCTCTGTAGCAACTCCAAATGCTGAATTTTTTAAAATTTATACAGATCAAAAATCGAGTAGGTATATCAAAACCACCCCAGACATTATAAACGAACTAAGTCTAAAAAATACAGAATGCTGACAGTCAGTAAGACCATATGAGTTAAGGTGGCTGGTGTGAATTGGTGGTGTGAAATTCAGCATTTTGAGATCGCCCAGAGAAAAAGACCCTGTACATTTTTGTATTGAATCTTTGCGCACCAACACTTTGAGTAGTCCTGTTGATCATTCATCTGCTTTGACGGGATTCCATGGCACACTTGACTCTCCTTTGCCTTTAAAATGCCTATCTTGCTCAACTTTCACACCTTACAGAATGGAACTCCCTATATATTTTTGTTTCAAATTTGTTATGTGGGGGTTTTGGTGTGTCCTAATTAACGCTGTGGTGTCAGATTTTAAATAAAAAAATTGCTAAATGATTTTCTTAATTTTTTTACTAGAAAAAAAATTCGTAGTAGACGAGAGGTGAGATTAAGAACTAAAATTTTGCACCAGCGTAAAAAAAGAGTTTTTTGTGGCCTATTTTTAGAAAAAAAAACGCGTCTAAAATCGGATGAAGAATACAAATTTTACGGGAGTGTTCGCACTTAAAATGAAATGAAAAATTGGGATTTCACGAAATTCTATTAGTTTTCCTTACATTTCCTTACAATTGTAGGCATCATCCTCCATCTTCAATTAATTCTGCTTTATTCAATAAGTTCAAGTCAGGCGTGCCATGAATGCCATGAAAACAAAAATGGTATCTTCTACATACATATTAGACAGTTACCCAGGTGCGTAGCGCCTAATGTAAAACCCGATTTTTTCTTTAAATATATTTTTTAAATAAATAATTTTTTCATGAAATTTTGATTCTCCAGAAAGGTCACTAAAATATGCCTGGTAGTAGTTTATACAAAGTACCCTGGAAACTCAATTTTTTCAGACTTTGGCCACATTTGGTGAACGCTCTGTATAACTTAGAGTGTTGACGTTTTGCACCAAGGGTTTTGAACTATGACCAATTCGATGGCACTGGATTTTGGATTTTATCTGTGAGTTTTGAGTGTCTTCTTTAATAAACCGAAGGCCATGGAATAGGACGCTTTCTTGTTTGTTCGTGTGTTTGACTGCAAATTTTGCAATCGATTTTAAAATAACTTTAAACATAGCTCAGAACTGGATGATAATAATCCAATATTAACTCACTATACTCGTACATATATTACCCATGCACGATACGCTGTCACTTCAAGAATAGGTATATACTGCAAGTTGTCACTTCATATAATATAATGTTGTCACTTCCGAAGTCGGACTTTTGCGATCATAGGTTCCGTCCGGGAAACGTTAATATTTGACACATTCGAACAAAAATGAAATTTCATATTAATTTCTTGATATGTCATGATTTTTTCTAAAGTTTATTCAACATTTTATTAGGTTTTTGTTTTTATGGATTTTTACTAAATCACTACACAGACAGAGTGAGCCGTAAAAGTTCTTATCCTGTCTAACTTATTCATTTTTGGAGTTAGAAAAAAGTGGTAGACATCTGTCACTCAAATTATCAAAAAAAACATACACACATCTTCCTTTTAAAATATGAAACAAACTTTTGTTTCTTAGTTAGAACAACCTATACCAGGTGTGACAAAAGAAAAGATGCCCTTGGAACCGAAACAAAAAGTGCCCTTCTCTACATTTTAAGACCACTGCGAGGAAACCCGGTCCATTGCAGGCGGAGCTATACGGTATAAAAAAAGGGTAAATTTCATCGCTTAATGCTGTAATATTGAAACTGCCTTCGATCTTTTGCCCATTATTTTTTTGTTTATCAACCGATTTAAAAAAAAGTCATATTTGCGTGCGATTTAAAAAAACAAATTATCTTGGCGGTGATGATTAAATTCAGCACTTTGTTTGGGCTAATTCTTTTTAATGAGTAAATGTAGGAATGATGCAACCCATACAAAAACTAAATAAAATGGACCTTTGTCTACATTCTGAGACCACTGCGAGGAAAATCGGTTCATTGGGGGCGGAGCTGTACGTAATAATTAGAAAGAGTCAGTTCTGTCATTGTTACGCTGTAGTACTGGAACTGCCTTCGTTCTTTTAACCATATTTTTTTATTCTTTACTAACTGCTTTTAATGAACGTGACACGGTTGCTCAAAGAAAAAATATGAAAATGGCTGATTTTCTGAATTCCAAGATGACGATCATACGTGAAAAATGTCCCTTCTTTTTTTTTATCAAAATGTTGGGAATAACGAATAAATGAATAAAACGGGTCTTCCTCTGCAACCTAAGATGCCTTTGTTCTTTTGTATTTTTTTTTATTTGTTGCACATCGGGCGGGTATGAAAGTAAGGGAAAATAATAAAAATGACACATGCCGACACATTCGAACAAAAATGAAATTTCATATTAATTTCTTGATGTCATGATTTTTTCTAAAGTTTATTCAACATTTTATTAGGTTTTTGTTTTTATGGATTTTTATTAAATCACTACACAGACAGAGTGAGCCGTACAAGATTTTATCCTCTCTAACTTATTTATTTTTGGAGTTAGAAAAAAGTGGTAGACATCCGTCAGTCAAATTATCAAAAAAAACATACACACATCTTCCTTTTAAAATATGAAACAAACTTTTGTTTCTTAGTTAGAACAACCTATACCAGGTGTGACAAAAGAAAAGATGCCCATGGAACCGAAACAAAAAGTGCCCTTCTCTACATTTTAAGACCACTGCGAGGAGCTGGTAGAAAAAAAAGCGTAAATTTCATCGCTTAATGCTGTAATATTGAAACTGCCTTCGATCTTTTAAGTGCCGTCTGTTATTGCGTATAGGTTTTCCTCCGGTGGACTGATTTTTTCACGGGTCTTTAAATGTAGAAAAGTCCATTTTATTGTTTTTCTTTGCAGCGGTTGTATTATTCCGACATTTTTGTTTCAAAAAGAATTAGCCCAAACAAATGGCAAAATTTAAATATCGCCGATATGTTGGATTTTTTAAAATTGGCAATTGTAAAGTTTTCTGTCAATAGTGCTTTTTAAAATCGGTTGATAAACAAAAAAAATTATTTCCACAAAAAGTCCACAATTTTTGGTCCACCCGGTATATTTTTACGTTTTTTTACGAAGTTGACTTTTTTCCGATTTCAGTGATATAAATAAGTTGAACAGGATATTCGGTAATTATGCAAATATTCGGCGGAAGTGTTCTACAGGTTTTAAGGAGGGTCTTTCATGTAAAATTTTTCGATTTACGGCTCCCCTGCAAAGTTATTCCAGCCTAAAAACGGACAAAAAAATTGGTTTTGATTTTTTCTCGAAAATGGTCAAGCTTGGATATCTTTGAATGTGTAAAAAAGTATTCCCCAAATGACACCCGCCTTCTATTTTTTTACACAATCGTGAGTGTCAATACCTGTATTTAAATATAGAACAAAAATAATTCTATTTTTCCGAGAAACCTATTAAGCTAATGAAAACAGTAACAAAAGTGTCTAAACTAATGGTGGTAAGTAGAATACTTATTTTTATTTTTATATAAATCAGCTTGCAAAATACTTCTGTCAAAAAGACAAATAGGTGTTTCGGGTTTCTACCCTTAGGATAGGTAGGGTGCAAAAAGTAATTCTATCGTAAAGTGTCTCCAACTGGCTGGTAACGTGTCCCAGAATTCAAGTTTCCAGATTAAACCGTTTTTAAATTTGTTGTTTAACTTTGCAGGGAGCCTCATATCTAAAAATTTTACATGAAAGACCCATAAATGTTTTTCACAAGTTTCGTCTTTCAAATGAAACTTTAATTTTTATTTAATAATGAATTGGTTCAGATCATTTTTCTGTGCATATTCAATGTGAATTATTATTTCGATATAGTATTCAGACACATGTGTAGTAAGGTTCCATATACGGAGTGATAAATATAAGATTTTTTAAATACTTTTGCTGCAATTTGCCAAATTTGGAAACAATCGGTCTACTTTATTTTTTCCATTTTTTGTTATTTAAATGTAGGTAAACTAGCTTATCTGTCAAAGGTATCGGAAATTGTTACAAGAAAAAGTTGTTCCGAATGTTTCCAGAAAGTCGACGATATTATTTTACAAACAAATCAAAGTGAGCCGAATTTGTGTAAATATGGAAAAAGGGCTGAATATACCTTCTCAACAACTTTTTCTTTCACGATATCTCTTACGGAAAAGCAAGTTTATAGCAGCACAAATTGAAAAACACAGAAATTAAAAATTGTTCGAATCTATTATTTTACCTACAATTTACACAAGATATAAGTTTTTTTACTCATCTCGTTAAAGTCTACTTAATTTACCTACATAAATTAAAATTTTGCACAAATTACTTCCTCATCAAGTAGGGCTGAACCCCGACTCAAATTTTAATTCGATATACGGAGTGATAAATATAAGATTTTTTAAATACTTTTGCTGCAATTTGCTAAATTTGGAAACAATCGGTCTACTTTATTTTTTCAATTTTTTGTTGTTTAAATGTAGGTAAACTAGCTTATCTGTCAAAGGTATCGGAAATTGTTACAAGAAAAAGTTGTTCTGAATGTTTCCAGAAAGTCGATGAAATTATTTTACAAACAAATCAAAGTGAGCCGAATTTGTGTAAATATGGAAAAAGGGCTGAATATACCTTCTCAACAACTTTTTCTTTCACGATATCTCTTACGGAAAAGCAAGTTTATAGCAGCACAAATTGAAAAACAGAAATTAAAAATTGTTCGAGTCTATTATTTTACCTACAACCTACACAAGATATAAGTTTTTTACTCATCTCGTTAAAGTCTACTTAATTTACCTACATAAACTAAAATTTTGCACAAATTACTTCCTCATCAAGTAGGGCTGAACCCCGACTCAAATTTTAATTCGATTTTTTTGTCTCTCATACCTGTCGTTAACACGATCTGGGATGTATGTATTTTGCCTCACGAATAGTAGCCAATATCCAAAATAACACGTACCAATTCCGGTGGACAGAATTTAATCGTACAGGTACCTACCAAATATCCCGCAAAAACATAGTACCTACATTCCAACAATAATAAATTATAATAATAAATAAATGAATAAATAACAAAATAAGAAGCAGCAACAACGCACCTTGTATTAAGCAGGTAAATCTCTACAACGAGATAATAGGGTGAACTGTTCAAAGTTATTCGAAACCACCTAAATTTAATTTTGCACTAATTTAGTAGATAAAAAATATGAATGTGTTCCTTCAAGAAAAGAATAAAAGCAGCGTATGAAAACAAGTCTGTGTCACCATCAAAAGTAAATAAAATTAAGTAACAAATAAAAATACCGTTGTAAAAACAAGCTTTTATTTAAGCCATGTCCTAAAACGAATAAAATAAGTTTTTAATAAACGTACTTACTTTATCGCTGAAAGTGATTTAGTATTTTATGGTGAATTATTTGTTTTCAAAAAGCTTGTTTCGATAATTGTAAATAAAATACATACTTCGTCAAGTATTTGCTTATCAAAAAATCACTATCCAATGAAATTAATTGGTACCTACTTTTATAAACATTTCACGCAACAAGCTTTTTGAAAACAAATAATTCGACATAAAATAATAGATAATTTTTAGCGATAAAACTACTAAGTAAATTTATTGGTACCTATTTCTCCATCTATACCCTTTCATTTGATACCCATGTCATAATGGTGGTAAAGAAATTTAGTCCGCCATATTAAAATTAGAGTGACGTCACTCACCTTATCTTTTTTTACTCGTCAAATCCTCTTGATATCAAGGGGGTTGTAATGAAAAAGGGTAATCCGCCATCTTGGAGTGGCAGCCATTTTGAAAAAATTACAATATTGAGTATACTCTAGTATGATCACCAGCATCAAAAGTGTGTGCAAAATTTCGGCCCAATCGGTTGGGTGGAACTGGTTTAAAATTCAGTTTGAAGATTTGACCCACACTAACAAAAGTGAAGTTAAATAAAAGCTTATAAAATAAAAAAAAACATTTCGAAAGGACACTAAATCTAAGTGATTGTGTATAACATTGATCTGTTCTTATAGAATTCCGTTAACACCCTTGACTCTTCCAGTGCCTTTCAAATTACACACTTTGCTCAAATCTAAAGTCATAACAATAATAAAATCACGTTTATATTTTTTGAAAATTTTCGCATGTGGATGTTTTAGGGAGTCATGAGAGCAGTTAAAATGTCGCAGACGGGTTTTTCAAAATTTTTCCACATATACTGGTATACATAAAATAAGGAATAAATTCATTTTCTCGAAAAGGAAAGGTTTTTCGGAGAAATTCTCATACACTTAGATTTTAGTTGTAAAATGCGCATATTATTTTGATGTATACTCTACTCATCATCACTGTTCTAAATATGACGTCATCAGCAATTTTTTCAAATGGCAACCTATTTTTTGAGTGTACCTAATAGAGAATAATATTTGTCTGCATAGAGCACATTAAAATTTTTTGCATATTACATAAGGAAATTTTCGAGAAATTGATATTACATGGGTTTACAATTAATTTATTTTATTTAGTAAAATGAGCACGAATCTGACAGTATTTTGGGAAATATGTTATTCATTTCGAATCTATAGTTTTGAATTCCTCAGTACTGTCTAGGGTCTGATTCTTATGCGATGTTTTTAAACCTCTAAACAAATATAATGAATTTAAGTCGGGAGACATTGGGGGCCATTCAAATCCCAAGCAACTGTCAGTAAAGTCCAATGAAAATTTGTCAACTGTCTTTGATAATGCTAGCATCAGGAAGGACCAGTTTGAACATTTAATTAGCTAGATTCTTGTTCATTTCACTAAATGAAATATAAATTTATTTTAAATCCCTATAACATTTGTTTCCGCAAAAATTTTGTTATGTAACATGCCAAAAAATTGTAACCGCACTGTATGCACACAAATACCTATGCTCTATCAAATAATGGCACACTCGA
This sequence comes from Pseudeuparius sepicola, assembly GCA_963920635.1. Taxonomy (NCBI): domain Eukaryota; kingdom Metazoa; phylum Arthropoda; class Insecta; order Coleoptera; family Anthribidae; genus Pseudeuparius; species Pseudeuparius sepicola. The sequence goes on from OY987305.1 coordinate 31,819,089, forward strand.
AAATGTAGGTCGCCATTTGAGAAAATTGCAGATGACGTCATATGCAGAACAGTGATCTCACAAATGCAAGTACAACATCATAAGATGCGATTTTTTTCAAGAAAAATTGACGTATGATGAGTTCTCCGAAATACTTTTTTCTTTTCGAGAAATTGAATTTATTCCTTACTTTATGTACACCATGTATAACTAGTGTCCTGAATACGCACACAATGTATTTCATTGTATTTGCGTTGCTTTTGTGTAAAATTTCTGAGCGCTAAGAATTTAGGCAGAGAAACATAATATATTTCGGTTACCACCTACGCCTGCTTCCGAATAATCCAACGGGGGAAAATATGAGGCTGATGACCAACGAAATAATATTTCTACGCTGTTGCCGCTCTTCTAGGAGCAAACCAGGCGGTTGGAAGTGTCCGCGTGCCGTGCACATATCGTTCACATACCGATATAAATGAGAAGTGACATCGTGCTTCACGTACCTGAGTTAGAAAACGCTAGCGCCAGCGGCTTATACCAGAAGTAGGACCCCTTGTCTCAGAAACGGGGGGGGGGGGGGTTTCTGTCACCTCCGGCTGAAACTTCGCCAGGGGGTGCAGGGGGCACCCCAGACCCCGAATCAATGGCGAAACGTTGTCACTTCCGATTTCGGAAGTGAGAACGTTATATATGAAGTGACAACGTACCGTAAGGATTTCCTACTGAAGTATGGTTTTTAAACTGTGATGTCACATAAGTAGAATGTTAAATGCCTTTGAAACCAATCTTGTGCACTTTGGAATTTTATGTGTTGTAATTCGATTTTAAGATTTTAAATTTTAAGATTTTAAAACTTTTGACATGGATTCTTTGTTTTATTGACTTGTGTAAGCAGTATGTACTGTTACTTAGCAGTAATAAACTATCTATCTATCAAGCACTTGCGATATGACCGACTTGTTTACATTTTAAGCACTTCGCGTTTTTACGAAAACAAGACAAACTTGAATGATTCATTTTAAAGCAGTGTTTACATTTGTTTGAATACTTATTAAAGGTACTACGATTATTAAAATAATTATTTTTCGACTTAACTGATCCGTCAATATGGTTGTTTTTCCTTGTGGCTGCTAGAGGCGCTGACTGATGTTGTCTTCGTTTTTGTTGTCTTCCCGCAGCACACGCGTACTTCTGCCGACAGTCATTGTCACCAACATGACGGCGTTGCGCGCTTCTGTCGGTGTGACGTCCCATAATGACGTGAATCGATGACGTTGCAGATACCACGTTCTCCATCTTCACTGCCAATTCAACCATATCTTCAATCTTGCAATCCTCTTTTTCTTCACAGATCCGATCTAAAATTTTTCCACTCGATAGTCCATTTACAAATTGAAACGCCAAAACTTTAGATAGTTCGACCCAAAAACTGCAGGTTACTGCTGCTCCTCAAACACGTGCATACCATTCGCTAACTTGTTCTCCTTCATTTTGAGTCAACTTGAAAAATTTTCTTCCTTCTCTCCATACACTCGACTGTGATTTATATTGGGCCTTCAGGATTTCGCATAATTGCATGAACGTTTTTTCCTTAGGTAATGATGGAAAGCATAACTTAATAACTTATACGTGATTGGATTTATGGCATTTAATTAGTGTGCGACTTTCATTTTTGTCAGTTATGATGTCCTTTGCCACAAAAAATTGCTCTAGACGCTCTTCATAAACTTGAAAGTCTTCGATATCATAGTTAAATTCGGAGAATTTATCATTGGAAGACGCCATTTTGTACTTTCAGGCCGGGTTTTTTGCTTAAATTTCTTTTTTAACCTCGTCGCCACTGTAGTATACTAAGGGCATGTTTCAGGTGCCCGCTAGCTCTTAAGGAGACACCGTTCGTAATTCACTAGAATTATATTTATCATGATACATTACTAGATGTGAAGATGAGGATATAACTATTATCTACGCGATCACGGTCAACCGCATTCGGTGGCGGGTAGTTCAAGACTGTCATCCCAGTGGACTACCAGCCGCCCGACCCTGGTGGTACTGGCATTGTTGCCAACCTTAGAACACTACACTAGCGACATGATATAACGGGTAATTGCAGTTGGAAACGACAGGTCTAACAGGATAACCTGCTTTATGTATTTTAACTAAACCATAAAACTTAGCAATAATGCCATTATGGCATATAAATTTACTATATGTATATTTATCAATTTATTTGTTATTAAACCATGTTTTTAGAGTTGAGTTATTCTTTCCTGTATGCCGTTGGTAGGATTATGCTGTATAGTTTTGTAGGTGTTGTGTTCAGATAACAAGGAAATATATTTTTTTTTACTCCTTAACTAGTAACATACCTATTAAGTAACGGTTTAGGTTATAAGTAAGTCCATTGTTATGAACATTGACACGTAATGACTGACACGTAATAAAAAAATTACATAGGTATCTGTTCTTAATTAAAACACAATTATCATGGGTGCCTTGTTAGCGCGGCATCCGCGCCACCATAGCAACCAACCAACATACTAATTGTTGCCTGTCAGATAATCAGAAGTATAGTTTATCTATTATAATAGTTTTTCTTTCGGCGAAGAAAAATTATAGTACACAACTCAAGTTGTAAGCTTATTACATACTCGTGGAATTACAGCACTCGCCGCTGCGCGGCTCATGCGCAACTTTTCCACTCATACGTAATAAACTGTTTACAACTCTCGATATGTAATATTCTATTTCGTTGTAGACAGCTCTATCTATAATGACACTGACATTTCCTTTATCTGCTTTAACTAGCATTAAGTTAGCTTTATTTTTTAGAAAAAATTTTGCTTCTTTAAAATCTTTATGTAATTTGTTGTAAAAAGTCACAGTTTCCGAGAATTCATAAGTTTTAATGGTTTGGGGTTTGTTCAGATTGGTGATTGTTCGATGTGTTATAGTCAACCTACATTTATGGCTAAAAATTCTCTCTCTAATATTGATATCCCCAAGAATATACAATTCATATTTGCTTTAGGTCCCAAATTTAATATGCAATCTCAAACGAGAGATCATGAAAAATTTATTTTTAAAACTATAATTAATCTTGAGAGATCCTTCACATTGAAAAATCACCAATGTGAACAAAGGGGTGCAACAAACCCGAAACAATACTAACAAAATAAGAAGTGAATTTTCTCATATTTTAAATAAAATTAACACTTATGAAGTCTCTGAAACTGTGACTTTTTACAACAAATTACATAAAGATTTTAAAGAAGCAAACATGTTTCTAAAAAATAATGCTAACTTAATGCTAGGCAGATAAAGGAAATGTCAGTGTCATTATAGATAGAGCTGTCTGCAATGAAAAATCTCTTTCCTTGTTATCTGATCACAACACCTACAAAACTATACAACATAATCCTACCAACGGCATACAGGAAAAAAATAACTCAACTTAACATACATAAACCTCAATTAGAGAGAGAATTTTTAGCCATAAATGTAGGTTGAGAATAACACATCGAACAATCACCAATCTGAACGAAGGGGTGCAACACAAACCCCGAAGAATTAAAACTTATGAAGTCTCTGAAACTGTGACTTTTTACAACAAATTACATAAAGATTTTACAGAAGCAAAAATTTTTCTAAAAAGTAATGCTAACTTAATGCTAGTTAGAACATATAAAGGAAATGTCAGTGTCATTATAGATAGAGATGTCTACAACAAAAAATCCCTTTCCTTGTTATCTGATCACAACACCTACAAAACTATACAACATAATCCTACCAACGGCATACAGGAAAAAAACAACTCAACTCTAAAAACATGGCTTAATAACAAATACATCGATAAATATACATATAGTAAACTTATATGCCATAATGGCACTATTGCTAAGTTTTATGGTTTAGTTAAAATACATAAAGCGGGTTATCCTCTTAGGCCTGTCGTTTCCAACTACAATTACCCGTTATATCATGTCGCTAGTTTCGCTGCAAACCTTCTAAAACCTCTCAAATTCACCACTAAAAACTCATTTGATACAATAGATAAACTAAACAATTAAAACTTAATCAGAATGAAGATTATAAAATTATCTCTCTAGACATTGTTGCACTTTATACTAAGGGCTTGTTCAGGAAACTTTTCTTTTGTGTTAGGAACTAAGAATAGCATTAGTATTACAGTTGAAAGTACAGTTTTATATAAGACTGTTCATGAAATTAATTTTGCTGTAACGTTAAGCTTAAACACTACTGATATTGAATATTTTCAACATTAACCATAAGGTTATGGTTAATACTAATTTTCCTTAAAAAATGCGCGTGTGCGCGCTGTCAAAACAATTTTTCCTAACGTCATTTTAGAGGTTACCCGCGAATGCCCGCTAATCCGCGGTTTTCGCTGTCTACTCTCGGTGATTTGTGGCATATTTCGGTATTTCTCGATCGGGCTTAGGGGTACTAATTAGGTGTTTGTAGCAGAGTGCAGGTAATAAATGGAAATTGATGCCCAAACTGGGACTCTGATTGATCTAATACGGGGATTTCCACATCTGTGGAACTATCATGAGGAACATTAGAAATAGATACGCAAAAGAAAGAAGACTGCAGAAATAGGCCATCAGGTTCGAGTCCATGCACTGTTAAATGGCCAGTTTATTCAATGTGCTGTTTTTTTTATTCTGCTATTGCAACTAGAAAGTTAATAATTAGCTATTTTATTAAATTGTAATAAAACTGCAGCAATTACAGTTTTGAACCATTTGATTAATAAAAAAAGGTTATAAATTTGAAAAGGTTAATTTTCCTTTCATGAACAATACACTTTTACTGCAAAAGTTGTAGCTAAAAGCTAACGCTAAATTAACGTTAGTGCTAACTCTAACGCAAAAGAAAAGTTTCATGAACCCAGCTTATCACTCCTATCAATATATCTATTGATTATATAAATAAACATTTTACCACCCTTACATGCAATATTCCTAAAGATAACATAACCAGACTTATATTATTTAAAATGAAAATGGAAATGGAGAAGAACTTTCATACATACAGGACGTAGACCAATGGACATGAAAGAAAGAAAATCTGACATCATTTCAGAAAAATTAAAAAGGATTTTCTGTCAGCGCCGAGGGTCGAACCCGGGACCTCTCGCTTGCTAGGCGAACGTTCTACCACTACACTACGCTGAACTGTTGAAATTAAGTCGGTCTGTTTGTATAGTACCTGAACGGAGAAGCCTTCGTTCGCGCTGTACCACAGAAAATACTCTCCAATTTCCTCCGAAACACACCATACTAATAGACACAACCTTGACGTTAGATAGTATCTAACGGCGTTAGATAGTATCTAACGTCAAGGTTGTGTCTATTAGTCTGGTGTGTTTCGCTAACGTCAAGATTGTGTCTATTAGTCTGGTGTGTTTCGGAGGAAATTGGAGAGTATTTTCTGTGATACGGCGCGAACGAAGGCTTCTCCGTTCAGCTACTATACGAACAGACCGACTTAATTTCAACGGTTCAGCGTGGTAGAACGTTCGCCTAGCAAGCGAGAGGTCCCGGGTTCGACCCCCGGCGCTGACAAAAAATCCTTTTTAATTTTTCTGAAATGATGTCCGATTTTCTTTCTTTCATGTCCATTGGTCTACGTCCTGTACATATGAAAGTTCTTCTCCATTTCCATTTTCAATTATTCCTTACAAGATATTCGTACGTGAGGGACTACACCAGCATGACTTCCAAGATGTATGGTGGTACAACTGTATCTAACGTCAAGGTTGTGTCTATTAGTCTGGTGTGTTTCGGAGAAAATTGGAGAGTATTTTCTGTGGTACGGCGCGAATGAAGGCTTCTCCGTTCAGCTACTATACAAACAGACCGACTTAATTTCAACAGTTCAGCGTAGTGTAGTGGTAGAACGTTCGTCTAGCAAGCGAGAGGTCCCGGGTTCGACCCCCGGCGCTGACAGAAAATCCTTTTTAATTTTTCTGAAATGATGTCCGATTTTCTTTCTTTCATATATTATTTATCTTCAATGCATGTTTTTTCTCATATAACAAGATAATTTATCAACAAATATATGGGTGTCCTATGGGATCCCCTTTGAGTCCAACAATATCAGATTTGGCACTTATTGCAATGGAAACACAAGTGTATGCTTCGTTTACCTACACCATACCCTTTTATGTCAGATATGTCAATGACACACTCGTCATCCTCCCTAATAATAAAATCATTGATTTCTTCAACTCCTTCAATAACTTTCATGAACGTCTGAATTTCACGTTGGAAAATCCTAATACTGGCTCAATAATTTTTTTAGACATTAATGTATCTTTGGACAACAACCTAAATATCTCTACACATTGGTATAGAAAAGACACTTGGTCAGGAAGATATCTCAACTTTGTCTCTTATCAACCTTTAAAACATAAACGAAGTACCATTACTAACTTGGTGGATAGAGCAATCTTATTGTCTGATACTTGCTTTCACAAGGAGAACATTAAATTAATAAAAGATACTCTTTCTAAAAATTATTACCCCTCTCAATTTGTAGATTCTACCATTACAAATAGAATCAAACATCTAGAAAACAAAAATAGAAACAATGTATCTCACATTATTAGTAACTCCTTCACTACCACCTACACAAAACACAATGCAGATATTTTTAACAACTTTTATCAATTTATTTAATTTATGCAAAAAAATAATATCTCCCCAGCTTGATTTTCTTTTAACAATTCGTCACATGTTTTCTCGTAGCTCTTAAGTAGTTGGCAACATGTGTGCCTCCTTCAATCTACGTATTATCATAAAAATAAAAATGAAACACTTCTATAAAAAACACGGTTTTCTAACAGTATCATACCAACATCGTTTGTGTACTGACCCATATCTTAAACAATTAAAAAGTTTTCCCTTTTTCCAAAACAAAATATCGTCTTCTTATACACCATGAAGATACAATAACATTCAATATTTTGATACAGTTTTTCAATTTTATTCTGTAGGTAAGTCCAATCTATAATATCACACACATTCTTTCTTGCATCCATTCATGATTATGCTCATTTCTAACTGCACATTACATACTTTTTGTTCACTATACATATATATTGTCTCTCACAATGTGTACACTTCCAGAAAGTAACCTTTTTGAATCACCGAAAAAAACCGGCCAGTACAACAGTTGTACTACGAAAAATTCAACAGAGTCAGAACACTGCTTATTATAATCTAGATATACATTTTAACTTGGTATGGAATAAAAAGGATTTCTGTTTAATAATTTCTAGATCTGTTTTACACAGTAGCTAGAAGTTTTACACTGTAGACCTAAAACAGGTGTAGTGCTTGTACAGCTTAATGTTGTTCTGAATCTGTAGTACAGAACTTGGTGTTAAAAAACAGATCAACTGTATTCTGTTTTGGTTAAGGTCTTTTTAAAAAATGGTACGAAAAATGCCGAATGCCTTCCGAATAGATACGAACGTACGGACGAAGACAACCTTCGGGATGCCGGTATCCATTTTGCCTTTGGGATCGGACCGTGGGGTATTGTGTACCTTTTGTGTTTGCCAATCTGCCATGCACAGAATGTCGGAATATAATCAACTGCTTGAGGACTGGTGCCTGGGCGAATCGATAGAAAGATTGGTAATTATGGAACGTACTGTATGCACCGCCCGATTTTCTTGAAATTTTGGCTACCCCTCTATTTTAGAGGTCCCTGAACACGAATCTGACCTCTGTTTTTTAGGGTCGGCCGTAGTTTCCGAGAAAATGAATTTTCAAATTTATATTTGTGGTTATAATCCGCGTGGAATGTCAGGCGAAAACAGCGGCCGGGCCGGACGTAAACACTACGGCATAAATCTTTCAAAATTTCGGTTTTTCTGTGGGTTTTCGCGAAGTTTCGATGTTGCAGAAGGTGCAAAATAGGGTGGTGATCAGTTTAAGCTGTACGGAAGCGTAGAAGGGCCACACCATTATTTTATTGGTAATTCGACTTTGAACTCGAAATTTCGACTTTCAAAGTCGAAGTTTGACTTTCAAAGTCGAAGTTACATAAGGTTGGAATTCCATTGAGACCTATTGTTTCTAACCATAATACACCCACTTATAACCTTTCCAAATATTTATCTAATATTATTTATAATGTTATTGGAAAAAGCGAATACTTCATCAAAGATTCATGGCAATTTTACGACTTTATTAATAACAAAAAAGTACCACCGAACCACATTTTAGTTTCCTTTGACGTTAAATCACTTTTTACTAACATACCAACCGAATTAGCTACAACTTGTATAAAAAACAATGGAATAATATCCAACCTTTCACCTCGTTACCTATTGATTCATTTATTGAAGGCGTCTTATTCTGTCTAAATTCAACTTTTTTTAAATTTAAAGATAAATTTTATTCTCAAATTTTTGGCACCGCAATGGGCTCTCCAATTTCCTCCACTATTGCAAATTTGGTTTTAGAAGAACTAGAAAAGGGTGTTATAAACAAGCTTAGTAACAAACCATTATATTATTACAAACGTTTTGTTGATGACTGTTTTTTGTGCTTACGTGTTGACTTAATAGAGGAAACATTGAATGCTTTTAATAACTTCCACCCACCTCTCCAATTCACTATTGAAAAGGAACAAAACAACTCAATAAATTTTCTTGATTTAACTATTTCGCATGATTCTAATGGAAATATTTTTACTAATTGGTTTACCCCTATATGGTCAGAGAGATACCTAAATTTTAATTCAGACGTACCTATCACATATAAAAAAAGCGTTGTTAACAGCCTTATAATGTCTATCACAACCTAAATTTCATAACTCTAATATTAACAAAGTCAAAAAGTTTTGAATAATAATAAAAACATATGTAAGACTATTTTCTAGTAATCATTCTTACCGGACGCATAGCCGAAACAGTTTCCAGTATATTTTGTTAGGCAATTAAGAAAGTTCAACAATCTGTTCTGGCTAAGTTGTTTATAAAACGTAACGCAAAGTTAGCGATACTGAGGATAAAAGGGTATTGATTTCTTCTCTATAGCACACGATGTGTTACATCGAAAGATTTAACAGATTTGTTTTCACTTGAGTTTTGGTTCCCGAGTAAGAAGCCTAATATTTAAATTGTGCTAATTTTGTGTCAGTGTTGAGCTACACGAAAGAGGTGAGTTTTCTCACAGGGCATATTTGTTTCTGCATATTTGTTTGTGTTTGTACCGATGTTTTAATATTATTGTGCAAATAATCTGAGTAATGGATATTTTTAATTACTGCTTGTTGACTGTCTTGCCTGTGGTGTTTTGGCAATAGTTATGGTGTTTCTTGTTGATACCTGGAGTAGGTCTGGGACCATTGCACGACTCGTTAAGGTATGTAACAGGGCTCTGTGTCTGGAGGGGACCCTCGCGTTTTGGTGTCCATTGCACTCCTCAGTACAGAGTGATATTGTCAAGTGGTCTAGATCGGAGGTTGCTGTATCAACCTTGGTTATGAGTAATTGACTCATTTGCTACGGTATTGAGTGAGTACTGTATTGCTCATTGCACGACTCGATACGTTTATTCAGGCACTTTGGATGGGTACAATGTCCATTACTAATGCATTGTCAGTACGTTGTCGTTACTGGGACAGTCCAACAATCCGGAAATAATTTTATTTGTTTAACTTCAATTAAATCCATTTTAGTGAAATAAGTATGCTCAGGTTTGTTTTATTTATTTCCAGGTTTGCCACTGACTATCCTGGAAACGAGAGTTTGCCAATCGCTCAGTTGTTTTTTTAAAGGTGGTTATCGGTTGATTTAATTCGTTTATTATTATTTAATCCATTAATATTAATATGTGGTTAATATCCTGATGTGTCAATAAAATATAAATCATTTCAAATACCTTGAAACAAATCTTTTTCCTACAAATAATTATCCACCTTCCTTTTATCATCCTATCATTAAAAAAAATAAGTTCCATAAGGAACAGACAAACTTTTTCTTACAATAGTAATAGGTACCAATAAAAAATATTTTTCACTCCCTTACCCAGTTAACCACATTCGACGTATAACGTCAATTTAACGTATTTTTATAACATAAAAAATACGTAAAGAAATTACGTTTCTAGAGTAGCGTTAAAATAACGTCATTATTTCGGCATCGTTAACCACATTTGATGTATAACGTCAATTTAACGTATTTTTATAACATAAAAAATACGTAGCGTTAATATTACGTCATTGCTACGATACCCAGCTAACCACGAATTACCTATAACGCGTTATTTTAATAACGTAACAAATACCTAACTCAACTTACGGAAATATAACTTTATAAATACATCAAAAATGACATAATAAAAGTAAGTAATAAAACTAGCGTTAATATTACGTTATTACTACGGTACAGATACTCCCGAATAATAAAACTTGGACCAAGGTTTTTGGGAAATCACAATAGAGTCCTTTCCTGAGACGATTAAGATCCTTTTGGCTTTCTCCCCTCCGTTACATGAATTTTTAGGCACCCTTTATTTTATTTCTATTTATTTCTGGGACGTCATCGAGATTCTAGCTTACACTGTTTTAGGCAATATTTTTCATGTGCTTCGATAGCTTAGTTGGTAAGAGCGTCGACATTAATTTCGATGTTCGTAGGTTCGAACCCTGGTGTTGGTGTGCGAATTTTATTTTTTATGAGGTTATATCTACGTTAAGTTTATGAGGTTATTACTACGTCAGGATATTAACGTCACTCTACCCGACTTTTTGTCATAATTATAACGTTACTTTAACGTGATTTTCCTAACGTTATGGAGTTATAACTATAACGGTATTTTGACGTAAAAAAAACGGTTGTTGGTTAGCTGGGTATGTCAGAGGTACCTCTGAAGCTATTGCAAGAATTTTTAACAAACATAATATATCTATTGGTCATAAACCTAACAAGTTATCTCGAAATGTATCATATCCATAAAAACAATAATACTATCAACTTAAAAAATTACCTCAATTATTTTTCCAATATACAGGGTGTCCCAATAAGGACTCCCGTCGCCGATATCTCCGGAACAAAAAGAGATATTTTAATTCTGCAAACGCCGTTCGCTAGGACGTGAAGAGGGCTTTATTCGAAACTGATAAGCGTTCATTTTGATAATGGAGTATAGATGGCGCTGCGGTGCAAAGAAACTTTTCGATCCTAGGAACGTTGGAGCCTAGCGCATTTGAAAGACTGATTAATTTGGAGAAACTTTTGTTCTATGGACTATTTTCCTACTGTCACTAGTTTCTGAGATAACCACTTTACAATGTCATTTATAAAAAATGAGCTAACTCGCTTAAAATTAACTTTAGAGGAAAAAGTTGATAAAAATATCTTTGTAGTTCACTAAGGACGAAGAAAATAGCTACACATGTCAAATTATTATACATCCGGTTTGACCGAAAGTACCGGAAGTGACCCATTTTTCAGATTAAAATGAACATACTGTATAATTTATCCCGCAAAAGTAATAAAGGTAATTTCCAGTGTCATATAATAACAATAACACCATGTATATACCTACATACATCTAGACAACGACAATTTGGCTGAATTTATTTTTATTAACCAAAGGTGGCTCTGTCTCTTTAATACGTCAGTCAACGGTATTATTTTAGAGGGTATAGGGTAACCATTCATGATTGTTGGTTATGTGAACTTCCTATTTGTTCATCAACCCACAAAATTCGACATATAGTGACTTAATGTAAGTATCGAACGTGGAAATTCTAACCTACAATGTCAAAGCCAGAATATGAAACACAGAAAGATTTTTAGTACCTGTAATTATAAATAATAAAGGATGTTTTTAGTGGCATGTCAGGTACATGAATGGTTACCCTACACCCTCTGACCCCTTCTAGTAGCTGTAGAAGACGCCGTAGTCTTCTACATCTCACCGCTACTAACTATATATCAATTGGAATAAATAACACCTAGCCGATGGAACCCATATCTCCGATAGCTTAGTTGGTTAAAGTTCCTACGGCCACAGTGGGAGTCCCGGGTTCGAGTCCCGGCTGGAGTGCATTTTTTTCAATTGATATAGTTTACCTGACATGCCACTAAAAACATCCTTTATTATTTATAATTACAGGTACTAAAAGTCTTTCTGTGTTTCATATTCTGGCTTTGACATTGTAGGTTAGAATTTCCACGTTCGATACTTACATTAAGTCGCTGTATGTCGAATTTTGTGGGTTGATGAACAAATAGGAAGTTCACATAACCAACAATCATGAATGGTATTATTTTATGTAGAATGCGGTAAAAACAGTGCTGTAGCCGCTGCCCGCTGCTCGTATTTAGGTATGGAAATAATTTTGAACAAATTTATTGTAAACATACATGGTTAATTTCTATAAAATAAAAATAAATTCAGCCAAATTGTCGTTGTCTACATGTACCTACAAGGTGTTATTGTTATTAGGTATATTTTTTCCAATTTTGAGGGAAAATTGTACAGTATGTTCATTTTGAACTGAAAAATGAGTCACTTCCGGTACTTCCGGTCAAACCGGATGTGTAATAATCTGACACGTGCCGCTATTTTCTTCGTTTTAGTGCACTATAAAGATATTTTTAATGATTTTTTCCTCTAAAGTTAATTTTAAGCGAGTTTAAGCGAGAGCTCATTTTTTGTAAATTACATTGTAGAGCGGTTATCTCAGAAACTAGTAACAATAGGAAAATTGTCTATAGAACAAAAGTTTCTCCAAATTACCCAGTCTTTCAAATGCGCTACGCTCCAATGTTCCTAGGATCGAAAAGTTTCTTTGCACCGCAGCGCCATCTATACGCCATTATCAACATGAACGCTTATCAGTTTCAAATAAAGCCCTCTTCACGTCCTAGCGAACGGCGTTTGCAGAATTAAAATATCTCTTTTTGTTCCGGAAATATCGGCGACGGGAGTCCTTATTGGGACACCCTGTATATAAAAATTTTATAAACTAATATTGAAATAATTATTTTTATTTGCCTCACTATATAGTAATACTGACTTTTTGCCTTGCCCACTGTAAAAAATAGGTTTCTGTTGATAAAAACGTAGCAAATACGACACACGCTCCACCGCTGTCTTTCTATTTGTACCTACCAAAATGTTATAATTTTAGACTATATAATAATAATAATAATAATAATAACAAATTTATTTGCAAGACATGTCACAATTATTACGAGATGTTAAGTAAAAATACAATTTAAATATGCAAAAAGGAACTAAAGGCAGTATAAACTGATCAAAGTTTAGTCCCTAAAAAAACATGATTACAAAACAAAATATATATATATTATATTAGTCCACAAGGTAATATGAATCACCTATCATTGTGGGAGAAACATGTGCAATGTAGCAACGCTATAACAAAACAAAAATCAACAGGTAACCTGCAGAAGTATCCTTCTGTAAGCAGTTTTGAATGCATGTAACTGTAAGGTCTTCAAGGCATATGGAATGCGATTATACAAAAAATAAGCACTATAAGAGAACGATCTTAGAAACATTGCAGTATGATGAGTAGGAGGAGTCAGTAAACCCCTAAATCTTAAATTTAGGGTGTGAACATCTGATCTGAACTGTATTTTATTATATAAATACGGAGGACTCTTGAAAATCACCATTCCATGAATCATACAGACAGCATATGTTTTTATTTTTATTAATGGTACCCAAAAATCTCACTTACAACTATATTTTTTACTAAAGACCATGTCCGTTCGTTGCATCATGATATTTTGTAAGTAATTTCCAAGTAACTTTTAACTTTAATATGTATCATATTTTAAAATGTTTAATGTGTCTTTTAAGAAACTTTTTAGCACCTAAAAAATATTACATTTTATAATTGCTCTGATGATGATCATTATGATCGAAACATATGTAAGCAAATTGAAACTAATTGACTGATTATAATAAAAAACTATTGTGATAACACCTCTACAATTTATTTTGATGGTTGTTGCCCAGGAAAGTGTTTATGAAAGTATTATAGACAACCAGGAAAGCAAACTAATCTAAAAAATGGTTTTTTTTTTCGATTTTTGTATTTTTAGCCATGAAATCGTGGGAATTGATGGCTTATGTGAGCCCTAATCAAACTACAAAAAATAATTTTAAAATATCTCTTGGTGCTTGTACAGGGTTCTCCCGAAAATGCATTCTTGCATTGTTCGAAGCTATTTTGTGTATAAGCTATGACCGTGAAACTTGGCATGTGGGGGGTTTTCGGGTATATGACCAATACGACTGTGCTAATCATTTTTTTTTTCCTAAAAAAATGACAGTCGACCGATACACGTAACTTACACATAAAGAATGAGCATGTCTGAAAACAAAACTAGAAATTTCGACTTTAAAGTCGGAATTTCGAAACTTCAAGTTCAAAGTCGAACTTCGACTTTTAAAGTCGAACTTCGACTGTTAAAGTCGAAATTTCGAGTTTAAAGTCGAACTTCGACTTTGAAAGTCGAACTTCGACTTTGAAAGTCGAACTTCGACTTTGAAAGTCGGACTTCGACTTTGAAAGTCGAAATTTCGAATAAAATAATGGTGTGGCCCTTCTACGCTTCCGTAGAGCTGTGAAAAGTGGGGCCGTGAAAAGTGGGGTCAAAACGAAATTTGAAAATTAATTTCGATTCATTTTCTCGGAAACTACGGCCGACCTCAAAAAAACTGAGGTCAGATTCGTGTTCAGGGACATCGAAAATAGCGCGGGGTAGCCCAAATTTCAAGAAAATCGGGCGGTGCATACAGTACGTTCCATAATTACCCAATCTTTTTTTCAGAAACACAAATCAAGTTTATCTGTTTTAGTATATTTTTTAAGTAAACTTAGCAATAATGTTATACTGATTTAAATTTACATTAATACATACAACAGAATGATTTTTATCCTATTCTAGTAAGTACAACTTGTTGATATAAAACAAACCCAAATTAATATACCCTCAGATTCTTATAAATCGGTTGTAGTACAATTTTTTTTCAGAAACGGAGATACAGTTTATCTGCTTTAATACATATTTTTAAGTAAATTTACGAACACTGTTGTACTGTTTTATATGTACTTGTTGACTGATTTAAAAATAGATAATAAGTTGTACTGATTCTGAATATCATGATAGATAGATAGATAGATAGATAGATAGATAGATACATAGCTTTATTTGTTCAAAAACGTTTACAATTAAACAAGTTTAAAAAACCCACAGGGCTGTTGAACAGTGTCAAAGGAGATAAATAAATACAAAAAATAGCAATAACAATAATGAAACGACAGTAAAAATCTGTACGACATCCAGGAACATCGCTCGACAAACTGCTAGCGATACAATAATAATCAAAATCCAAATGCAAATGCTACAGTCCCAAATGTTAAAGCCATTTACAGGGAGGAACAAGGCAGCAAAGACTAAAGTATACAATACAATCAATCAAACAACCAAAGCAAGGATCAGCAACATCATAAAAATTACCCTGCACTTCAAATTGAGCCTCTATCAGGGTCATCGAAAAACTCTCGAATATCGTAGAAAGCTTTACTAATCAGATACCTTTTCAAGACATTTTTTAGTGTGTTTTTAGGAAGGCTTCTAATGCTAGCCGGTTGAAAATTTTTATGACGCTGTATTTTACATTCCTCTGTAAGTACGTAAAGTTATGTCTTACAGGTATTAAGTTCTTTTTATGACGGGTATCATAACCATGTGTCATATCACATTCAGTGAATAAATCCCTATTTTCATACACAAACATCATCGAGTCCATAACATACAATATTACTGTTAGAATATTTTTCTCCTTAAAAACAAGTTTACAACTATCATATTGATTCATTTTAGAAACATTTCTAATACACTTTTTTTGCATAACCATGACTTTGCGTATAGCGGGCGAGCTACCCCAGAAAACCAACCCATATCTTAGCCTGGACTGGACGTATGCATAGTAAGCGACGACAGCCGCTTCAGTTCTTACTTGGTCAGCTATCACACGCAAGGCATAACAATACCTGGATATAGAGCCAGACAAAATGTCAATGTGAGCCCCCCAGTTCAACCTTCTATCCATATGCAAACCCAAAAAGCACATGCTCTCCAGAAGTTTAAAATCCACCCCATCGTAGGCAGGTGCTAACTCATCCCCTGTCCTGTTTCCAAAGACTAAGGTTTGTGTCTTTGACACGTTAAGCAGTAGATCATTTTCCATGAAATAACTATTGAGGGCATCCACTGCAGTATGCACTTTGTCAAGAAGCAAACCATCACTGGCTTCACTGAATATGAGAGAGGTGTCGTCAGCATACAACACCGTGAATTCACCTGTAATATCTGGGAGCTCATTTGTATATACTATATACAAAAGTGGTCCCAAGATTGAGCCTTGGGGGACGCCTCTAGTGACGACTATCTTCTCGGATCTACACAGAAAGCCTTCCTCAGTATATTCAACCACCTGCTGCACAAATAGGACTCAATCCAGGCAGTACCGCACACTCCATAAGATTCTAATTTTTTGCACAGCAAGCTATGATTAACCGAATCGAAAGCCTTAGACAAGTCTAAGCACATCATCATCGGATAATTTTTCTTGTTTAGAGAATCAAGAACCCTCTCCAAAGCCTGATAGATTGCCCTAGCCGTAGATCTACCCCTTCTGAAGCCATTTTGCTGATCTGTTATAACTGAGTGTTTATCAAAGGATACCAGTCTTTCAAACATAACTTTTTCAAATATTTTACTTATGTTAGACAGGAGAGAAATAGGTCGATAATTATTTTCCCGGTCTATGTCGCCTTTCTTATGGATGGCCTTTATATAGGCAGATTTTAGCATAAGTGGGAAGGCACCCAAAGAGAAAGACAGATCCACAACATAAGAGAGTGGTTCAGATATCTCCTCGGCCACCTCCTTCAGTACGGATACTGGTATCTCGTCCGCACCTACTGATCTTTTATTCTTGAGGTTCTTTATAGCCTCTTTAATCTCTGCAACAGAAACTGGGTTTAGAAAAATTGAATTCCCAACCCTTCCCCCAACAAAACCTGTCTCCGCCCTATGGTCAAAGCTCGGGCATGCTTCGACAAAAAACCTATTCAATCCGTTCAAGATTTCACCTCTACTGTCATATTTCTTCGAGAAGTTCTCAAATATTTTTTTCTTTCTTATGTTAGGCCTCGTAATATTTTTTACTAAGTTCCAAGTAGCTTTTGTTTTATTTTGAGAATTACTCAAATATCCGAGGTTAGAAATTTTCTTTGCCTGTCTAATTACATTCTTTAAGATTTTACAGTAGCTATTATAATACACTCCCGAAACCTCACCTCTAATTTTTTTATAGTATAAAATTCTTTTATTTTTACTAGACATCTTTATTCCCGTGGTAATCCAGGATGTATGTCTCCTTGTTGTGTTAACCTTTCTAAGGACAAATATTCGGTTGAATAAGTCTTTCAGAATATTAAAGAAAACATTATAAGCATCATCCACACTGCCACACCCATATACAGATGACCAGTCCACCCTCCGGAGCTCTTCCCTAAATTGGCTCATCTTATTTTTGGAAAAAATCCTTTTCAGAATAAAACTGTTATTACCCTCGTTGACCTGATATGCCTCACTATCGAACACAACACAAAATCTGGGCATGATGGTCACCAAGCGCCGTATTCAGGACGTAACCTACCGCCTCAAAATCATAGCTCAGATTACAAAATATGTTATCAATCAGAGTAGAACAGCTCTCGGTGACTGTTGTGGCTTCAAAAATGGTTTGAGTCAAATTAAAACTATTCATTAACTCTAAAAACTGTTTAGTCCTATGATTAACATCATGCAAATTTATATTGAAGTCACTACAACCTTATGACCTAAAAATTTTGAGTACACATAAGTCATTAATTTCTCCATTTGCTCGATAAATACGTCAAAAAGGACCTGGGTTCGTCTGTAAAGACATATAACCAGGAGTTTGCTTCTCCTGTCCACCACACCTGCAAACTCCACGTCTCCCTCCACTGTCAGTTTTACGATACTATTTTCCTCCAAGAAATCAAGGCTTTCCTGGCAAAAAATACAAACACCGCCATGTTTAAGAGTTTCTCTCGCAAAATAGGAAACCAATCGGTAGCCTCCAATCTTTACAGAGTCCATTCCCTCTTGTTTAGAAAACCAGTGTTCACTGAGGCATAGTACTGCTGGTTTATTTGCAAGGCCCTCTACTAAAATTTCAATCTGTAATGTTTTATTTCAGAGACTCTGCACATTCTGGTGCAAAACATATAGTTTAGAGCCATATTTTATGTCTGTATCTGTTGTCCGGCGTCCCGATCGAGAAGTGTGCTCACGGAGGGGCCCGGACGTACCCTCCTCGGCATTAAAAAACGTGAAACCAGTGCACCATTTGGCCATATTTCACTATTCCATGCTTTGTTTAGGTTGTCTTGCTTTATGGAGACTTTCACAGAGGAGTACATTGTTGGATGCTTCGAGATGTGTTCTTCGCATTTGACCTCAGGAAAATGGTGCACTAGCATGTTTTGGAGGTCTTCGAGCTTTGTGTTAGGGCTAAGCCTAGTAACATGTAGTGAAACGTATTTAGGCAGGGCCTGAATCTGGCTGTCTTCTTCATTTCGTCCAACTATAAATCTCCTTTTTCTAGGTCGCGACTTTTGTGTTTGCCACGCACCTTCCTCTTGCTTACTCTTATCACTTAATTGTTGTATCTCACGCATCTTGTTGCGGGTTTGGGCTTCCAAAATAGCACTGCTGACCATTTTCCCATCTATTTGCCTTATTTGTTGTTGTTTAGTTTTTGAACTGTCATAAACATCTACCGCTGGTTGTTTGTGCGCACTCGCCGCAATCGCCGCGTAGTTTTGCGACCGGGTCACAACCGAGGTCGCCGACCTTGGTTTGGTTTTCGGTATTTCTGCCGGTTGGTCATGATTGGGTGACGTCCTCACCATTTTGTAAATGGTGTGGACGGGTCACAGCCTGGTTGTTCGGTTTCAGTTCGGTTTTCCGATCTTTGTCGACCTTGGAGTTTATTTTATTGATTAAATCTCCAAAACTGTTTAATATATTCTGTTCAAAATTGTCCATTCTTTGGCATAGATTGATGAGCTGTTCACCTACTGTTTTGCCTTCCAGCTCCTTGATTTTTTCTTTTAGGAGTACAATCACCTGATTTTTTATGATCACTATTTCACTGACCGCTTTACTTAATTCTTCGTCACGCGATGCTTTGGAGCATGCCGAGCATAATATAATATTTTTGCTTCCACTGACCACTTGCAGGCCTGTTATTCTTATCGCACATGATTGATGAAATATTGCTTTGCACTGATTACACCTTACACACGCCTTTTCAACACCACTTTTGCAGTATCTGCACTTTTTAAGATCCACGTCGGCAACATCGTCGTCCGCCGGCGCCATGACACATGTTAGAATAATGTTTTATGCTGAAACAGTACAACCGTTTTCCTGTCCCATATAGAGTACAACTTTTAACTCAAAGTAATACAATTTTTAACTTAAATCAGTACAAATTTTTTCTCAGTGACCGTAGCTTTAAATTAAAAAACTGTATGTTTTTAATACTTTTCAACTGCTAGTTTTACCCGAGTACTGTCTTTTTAATTGCATATATGTTATTTAGCCTGATGATGACCACGATAAGGGTCGAAACGTTGCGTTAACTATAAAAAAATAAACTGTCCTGCAAGATGGAAACGTAGTTTTATTGTTTATTAGATTTTAACATGTGATTTGAGCGATTCATGGAGTTATTTACTTACTAATGTTTGCATATTTGTGCTTTCGTGTTGGTAGTATTGAAATTGCACAATAAATTGACCAATTTATTGATGGTGTAAAACCATATATTTATCTACAATTTCTTGGCCAAATTTTGTGATTGGCCAAGAAATTGCTTTAAAAAGACATTTATTTTCTATTCGGTTTTCTAACTGGAATAATTCTAAATATTTTTCATAACTGAGTACAAATAATATGTACCTACTTTTGCAGATTGCATTAATTATGGGAATCATGAGTGCTTATCGCAGGCACGATTTGTACCAATTATTATTAAGTATGAATGACTGAAGATTTGGGTGCGGTTGTTGTGTAACAAAGTAGATTAGAGTTTTAAAATGTTTCATTTCTGGTATTTATTGTATATATCAGGTTTACAGGTACTTTGTTATGTTTACTATGCGCGAGAAAGATGTTACCCCAGTTTGCCCTGTTGGTCGTGAGTTTGAAAATGGGAAAACAAAAAAAAAATAAAGTTGGTCACCAGGAGAGAGTGCAGAGTATAAAAACCAAATACACTATGTATTAAAATCTTAAGTATTGTACATGAATGCGACTCTTGCAAGAGTAAAAAAACTAGGTACTAATAATAAAGTTACATAACAAGTAATAATGATCCCGTTAGGTGCTTAGGTTTGGGTACTGTATGAGTTGCAACGAATGGTAGATATACCAGTAAATTCCCACACTGGGGTACTTATCACAACTTCCGCGATGTTTGGTCTGATCCACGTCCAATGAGCTGCGCTAGTTGCCGCAAGGAAAGTTGCGCTCGCAGCTCGTCGGGGTAAAGAAAAACGCCTAGTAACAAAAAAAAGGTAAAATTTAAGTCTCGCCCACTGGAAGAAATAAAGTTACTGACCTTTGCACGAAACCCCTATTGCAAAAGCGTCAAAGTAGAGTGATTGTTGCCTTTGTCGGGTGAAGATCCATCTAACGACGTAATTCTTGGTACATCAGCTAGCAGACTATCTCCAAACTCACAGAGAATGTACCAAATTTTGGCCAGTTGAGGCTAGATCTGTCAAACCACGAATATTTTGTTTCGCACTTATTACTGCCAACACACCGATGAGCAACTACTTTTTCTCGCCCAGGCGCACCGCGAAGGCAAGGAGACCCCTTTTTTTATAATCAAAATACTAATATTTGTATCCAAACGCTAAACCTGCGTTTTCACCAAATATTGAAATGAAACTTTTATTAACTAGACTTTAAAACTGGAAAATTTTAATAAAAATTCACGCGGAGCATATACAACTTTTCAGTCCTGAGAATTTCCCTAGATCAAGCAGCCTCCTGTTTAAATTGACATTGTTAGATCTAGTTATTCGGGACAATAGTCAGGTTCCACTCTAGTTTAGTTCTGATAAGACCACAAAATTATTAATAAAGAAATCATTGAACATTCTAATATTCAAATTTGGCATCCTGTTTGTCAGTCACAATGTATAATAAAAATCTAGAAACTTGAACAAAATAAATTTAGAAATGAATGTTTCTTCTATTATTAAATCCGGCAACGCTGCGATTCCTTTGGCATCTGTATGTAAACCTAGCCTTTATATTTTGTTTGTAACTTAAGTAACGTTAACCGCTAACCTCCACTTTACATCATATTTTTAAGTTTTACGTAGGTGTCGTTTCAGAGTTTTTTGTGCATTTCGATTTGCGATGAAATGTGTTTTGATCGATATGTATCTAAAGGGAAAATATGTCGAAGAACTGTTTTGTGGCATATTGCAGAAACAATTTCGTAAATTGTCCAGGGTTTTCCAACGAAATGACTCACCCCCTGTATTTTCATTATTTTTGGTCCCACAAAAAAATGTTTTATATGAAAGTTTGATAACTTTTTTTGTGCTTTTGAGATGTATTCAAACGGCCAAAATGAGTGCGGCTTAAAAGAAATATGAACAATGTTTCAATTTTTTTAAATGGAACACCCTATATATTTTTGGATTTTTGAAATCTACCGGTTTTTCTGATTTCAAAAATGTATACATATGCTATTATCGCTGCAACGGTTGTCATTTTGTGGCGCTTTTTTTTATAACACAGCAACTGCAACTGCTTAAGCATTTGGCCTTTATCATGTTAGCCTTGGATGGAAAACAAAACGTCAGATAAGAGTGACAAGCTTGCATAACATCAAATACTAGTGTCAGCACAATAATAATGATATTAATTAATAGGCCTATTAGGCTACTTGGCTTTATCATAGAAAAATGATCAATAACATCCCTTACAAATACTGTTCAAAATGATGCCCCTGGCGTTCGAGACAAAGCTGGTATCTTCTTTCTAGATTTAATAATGAATTTTCTATTATTTCAGGTTGGTTATTTAAATTCTCAATTTCTTCGACTATTTTATCTCTCAAGCTGCCTAAATTCTCTAGTGGATTCGCATATATTTTATTTCTTAAAAACCCCCACAAGAACGTATCTAAAGGCGTAAGATCAGGACTGTTTGCTGGCCAGTGTATGATCCCAGATCTCCCAATCCATTCATCGATGTATTATTTAAAAAAATTCTAACAGCTGCAGTGTTATGTGGAGGGGCACCATCCTGTTGCCACACTACATTTGGTGGTAAACCGGCTTGTCGAATTCTCTGTGAAATTTCGTTTCGTAGAAAGTCGTAAGACAATGGGCCAGTTAAGTTTCCATTATAAAAAATATGACCAATTATTTGGTCATGTGAAATACCGCACCAAACGTGTATCGACTGCCTACCCTGAATTTTAATTTCTTCTATCTTGTTCGGGTTTTGTAAAGCCCAGAGTCTGGTATTTTTTCTGTTGAAAACACCAGCCATTGTAAAAGTGGACTCATCTGTCCATACAATCCTTTTTAAAAACTTTGGATCATCTTCCAATCTTCTTATCATTAAAGTGCAATATTTTAATCTGCTCTGAATTTGTGCAGGACTTAATTTTTGGACAGGGAGAATTTTATAAGCTTTCATTTTATGTTTCTTCAATATTCTGTGAATGGTCCCACAGGAATACTGCAATTCCCGAACAGCGTTAGTTATGGACCGGTTTGGGTTTTCTTGGAAATATAAGAAAACATTCAATTCCCTATCATCATCATTTTGGATATTCCTTTTTCTATTTTTAACACTCCCGGTATTTTTAAATTTCTTATACATTTTTGTGAATGTATCTCTCGCTGGTAAAACTTCTTCAGGATATAAAAAGGCATATTCTCTTCGAGCTGAAGTTAAGGTTAATCAATAAATATTTCCTGTAATTTCCAAGTGAAATATTACCTACCTTGTGTAGCATTTTTGTTATTTTTTAAATAAGGTGATAATATATTGCAACGTGCTTCCAAAGTCAACATTTTTATAATACTTTTTATAAGGGATTTCAAAATTAATGTTGCACACTTCTTCACTGCAAGCTTGTCACTCTTATCTGACATTTTGTTTTCCATCCAAGGCTAACGCCAGCCATACACGTAACGATATACTTGCGCAAGTTTAGACTTGCGCAAATATACAGTAACGTGTGTTGGAAGATTTTTGCGCAAATTCTAGACTTGTACAAGTCTTCAGAAAGTTTCAATTTTCGATTCCAGACTTGGGCAAGTTTATGTTTGCACAAGTTTACTTGAATGTGTGTGGCACCATTGCGCAGATGAACTCATTGACGTTCGTATGCACGTCTGGGTTTTTTGCGCCAAAATGAGTGACGAGACACGTGCAGTGCGAGAAAATTTGGAAGATTTTATAAATATCTAGAAATGAACTATGCCTCTGGCAAATAAAGAACAAAGATTACCACAATAGAAATAAAAAAACAACCACTTATAACAAATTAGTTGAAGTGTATTATAAAAAAATAGATCCAGGTGGTGATATGGCTCTTCGCATAACAGTATCTTGCTTTATAATAAATGGCGTAATCATCGACAGAACCTTCAAATAAGTGTCTTCGTCCATACGCAGATCGTTGTTATGCCAGTCTTTGGGTGGAAATTTCAGTTCAGTCAATAAATTGATGTCTAAATAAAGTTCTCTTTTCATTAACCAGTCTTTACACCATATAGTTCGGTGTCTTTTAAGGTCTTTTCAGATTTTTTGTAACACAAAACACAACCGCCTGCTCCACTGACATTCTCATCAAAAATGATGTCGTTCAAGTATACTTGTGCCGTCTGTGCTCTCTACCGAATGATGTGTGTTTGCGCAAGTCTAAACTTGCGCAAGTATATCGATACGTGTATGGCCGCTATACCATGATAAAGGGCAAATGCTTAAGCAGTTGCAGTTGCTGTGTTATAAAAAAAGCGCCACAAAATGACAACCATTGCAGCGATAATAGCATATGTATATATTTTTGAAATCGGAAAAACCGGTAGATTTCAACAATCCAAAAATATATAGGGTGTTCCATTTAAAAAAATTGAAACATTGTTCATATTTCTTTTAAGCCGCACTCATTTTGGCCGTTTGAATACACACCTCAAAAGCACGCAAAAAGTTATCAAACTTTTATATAAAATATTTTTTTGTGGGACCAAAAATAAAGAAAATACAGGGGGTGAGTCTTTTCGTTGGAAAACCCTGTACTTGATCGCAAGTGTGGCTATGCCGAATATCTCAACACCACGTGCTATTGTTTACATCAGGCATCAGAGTTATTTGATTTATATATAGTACAAAGGTTTCTATATCAGTACCCACTGCTACTTATAAAAGCATATTTTTTTCTTGAAGTACACCAGCAGTTACGGGCAACCACAACTACACCATATTATTATTGTGAAGATCAATAATGTACTAAGCTAAGTCACAAAATATAGGAGAATCAGTAACGAAAACAATACTGTTGTTAAGTAGATAAAGGTTGAAAATGTTGCTTTAAGTTAGGACTCTGATAAGCCGGTAACCAAAACTTTTATGATATCAAAATCGGTTCGTGATCCCGATGAAAAGTTTCAAAAATTTCAATTTCAATTATAATTTAAATTTATTAATTCCCATAGGCAATTTTTGAAAAATTGATGATATTGATGATATTTACCATATTTAAACCTAAAAATTCTGGACACTGTCCAACTTCAATCCTTGACAATGCCAAAGGACTATATGCAGACGAAATATGACTTTGAATTACCGTTTGAAGTGGTCATCTGAGATCGCCAAACAAGTCAAATTGCTATACCAGAAACATCCTCTGGAACAAGCATCTGGTATACAGACAGATCCAAAATGGACGATGGGGTTGGAATTAGGATATACGGCCCTAATCACAGGACCTCACAGTCCCTAGGTAAGACTCCCTCCATTTCCAGGCAGAACTCCAAGCCATAAATGTATGTGCCCATGAGAGCATCAACAGACGCATCAAGGGGGCAAGAATATACATCTTATCAGACAGTCAGGCAGCTCTAAAAGCTCTGAAGTCCTATACTATATGAGTCTAAAGTTGCCTGGGAATTCAAAGCACATCTAAAGCAACTGGCCATAGGCAATAGATTGACTTTAATGTGGGTGCCAGGGCACGAAGTTGTTCATGGCAATGAAATAGCTGATAGCCTCGCTCGAGAATGGGCTAAGGCCCCATTTTACGTTCCTGAACCATTCTGTGGCATAAATAAAAGCCACCTATTGGGAGAGATCAAAATATGGGAAAAAGAACAAAAAGAATTCTACTGGAGAAACACTCCGGGCCAAAGACAAGCGAAACGATTTCTGACCTATTCGCCTGAGAACGCCAAAAAGCTTCTCACTCTAAACAAGAATGAAGTAAGACTAATTACAGGTCTCCTTACTGGACACTGTCCATTAAGATATCATCTTAAAAAATGGGCAAAACAGATAATGGACTATGTAGATTCTGCAACGAACGAGATGAGACTAGCGAGCATATAATCTGCGAGTGTCCCCTCTTAATCCGAAGCAGACTCAAACACTTCGAAAAGATTGATATAAATCCAAACGAAATTGGCAACATGGCCCCAAGGAAAATACTGAACTTTATTAAAAGCTTAGGTGACCTGGGCATTTATTAGAATAGGGTCAATCACAAATCTACATAGGTCGCAGTGAAGAAACTCCATTAGGGCCAAACAACCCCGAGAAAATCTACAATCTATTAGCAATTCACCCTCAAATTCCATTACATGCAACTTCCCTGTTGGGTATGTACGATAAAAAAAACGTAATTTTTTGCTAATATCATTTTCAATAATTGGACACAATAACATTCTTAAATTTTAAAACTATGTCACAAAATGATAATAAAATTTGAATGTATATATTCTTGTGCGACAAGATTTTCATGATTTATGCCTTGCAAGTATTTACATATAACTTAATTTTATAATTATCAACTTTTAAGTTGGCTGTGGAATAAACAATAAATACAGAAATAATAATTTTAAAGTTAACACAAAAACTTACGATTGGCTACAATAGTCACAAGTCATCAGAGAAGGGTTGTACTTGTCAAATGATTTGTCTGTAAGAACCCTGATCCACGGGTTATTCATCAATATTTGGAGACTCTGCTCACGAATCACCATCTGTATCCAGATCTCTAATTTCTTATTTGTTGGAAGTGGGACTATGTTGCTCTCATCGGAGAATCGGTGTTGATTGATGTGGTTCTTCATATATTTGTATGTTATGCTCACATCTTTGCAACTTTCACAGCGGTACCTAAAAATAAAATTATGACATAAGCTGGGGAAACTTTTTTGTACCACAACTAGAACAAACAAGCATACTGAGCCGACAGACGTCAACATGACGTCATTTTTAGATGTTTAATTATTGGTAAATGTATAAGGTCATTATGACATGTGCTTTAAATAATGTAAATAATAAACGTCAAGAAGGCATCATTGTATTAACTATACAGTCTGTTGGTCGTGAGTATGAGAAAATGTAAAAAATTGTGTATTCAGTATTATATTTTAGTTTGGATATTTTTTCTTAATTTTTTACCGATTAGAACTAATATAGAACTTCCATCCTAAAATCGTTTGTCATTTGGAACCTTGCCAAATTTCGAAATTATAATGAGTAAACTTCATTCAAGTAGAAGTTTTTACATTTAAACTATCTACATAGGTATGTCCATGGATGGAGTTTACAAGAAGTGAAATGGACCAAAAAGTGAAAGATATGATAAAAATTTTTGCTTGTTTAATGGTGGGTAAAAAACCAAAATGTTATTTTTCGTAAGAAGATATCAGAGTAGACATACCTTATTTTGCAAGTAACGTATAAGTAATTCTTGATTAAGGTTTTTTGCTTGTTCAAAAAAATACAATTCACCATAAGAAACTTCAATTTCGTTGTAAAATATACAAAATAACAAAATACTTAAAATAACATTTTTGTATTTTTTTACCCACCAAAAAAATACAAAATAAAATACTAGAAATAACATTTTTGTATTTTTTACACACCCTTTACAACAAAATTGAAGTTTCTTATGGTGAATAATATTTTCTGAACAAGCAAAAACTTTAATCAAGAATGACCTTTTTGGTGTATCTTGCAAAATAAAGTATGCCTAGTTCAATATTTTCTTACAAAAAATAACATTTTTATATTTTTGGTACAACAGAAAATATTTACTGATGAAACTAAATAAATCGGATTTTTTTATCATTGTGTAGAAAAATATTTTTTGGCTATTTGGTTATACAACCAGTGAACACAATGAGAATAAATATTGTCACACCGGCTCCTCAAGCCCGGCGCCCTCACCACGTGTCACATCGGGCTGGGAATGCCTTGTGAGTGCCACGAGAGAACCCTGTTGTCCCACGCGGCTTGCCGGGATCACTGGGTACGGGAGTCGCGAAGCGCAGATTGAAGAAGACAGTAGATACAAAGTAGGGTGTTTATTCTTCCACTCACAAAGATGCCTCCAACAGTATCCGGGCCATTGCAGGGGTAACAGCTGTCTGTGGACGCGACCTAGTTGACCTTGACTATGGACCCGTTTATCCCGAGAAGAAGCGCGAACGTTGGCTGCGATTACGGCTGTGCTGCGCATCACGGCCACCACAATCCTCTGACATACTCCAACAGTGCCCCGAAGGACCCTGTTGTCGATCCGCCAGTGGTCTGTTCCGTACAAGGATGCTAAGGCGGGCGTATCCTTTGTCGGGCCAGACTCACCGGTGGTGGTTAGGGGTTGAGTGGTTGCTAAGGCGAGCGGTATCCACTGATCTAGTTCTCGAGTGAAGCAGATTTTATATCCGCCGATTCTGCTGAATCGGCGGTTGAACTTTGATCACTCTAGTGTTTATCTTGTTGAACAATCCTCGTATGTTTTATTATTGATTGACCCCTGTATTTATAAATTTGTATAATGTTATCTTTATACGTGTTATGATTGAGTAGAAATGAATTTAAATAGTTTGGTCATCGGTCTACAGATGTCACTTTGTTGACAATATTGTCAAAATAAAAGCACAGTCAATGAAAATTGTTTGCATACTTTTACTCTCATCTGACAGTTGAATTTTTCTTTTGTTTATTCTCTACAAATATGACATACCTGAACACTTTGGAATCCTTGAAAATGTGGAATATGAAATCAGGTATCCGTTTCGATTTGAACAGGTGACACTTGGGACACTTCAGCTGTGTGATGTACGGGAATCCCAACCCACCAAACTCCTCAGTCAGCTTCCTCTCCCCGAATTCTGAATCCAAATCATAATCCGGAATGTTATCCAGATCAATAACTTCTGGTTCCTTGATCTTTGGCTGTTTAAGTGACACACATTCCGCAGCGATGGATCTACACTTGAAACCTTTAGTTTTGGCCAGCGGATTGTATTTCATATTTTTTTCTTTGGATTTAGGCACGTCGCCGTCATCTTCAATAACTATGACGGTGCTGTTTTTGACTTCGTTTATTTCCTCAGACGTCGGTAGAGCCTTCTTGATTTGATCCAAACATTCTTGCGTAACGCTAGATGTGCTTACACTACTTCCTATCAATGACGTTTCCATTGGGAGGGTGTCCGCTCTGGAAGCCACTGCTTCTATGCTCTCCATGAAAAGTATGCTGGATATTGACATGGTTGGGGATGTGGTTAAGGTACTGGGCAGTGGTGAAGATGAAGGGGAAGGAGGAGTTGGAGTTTCTCTGGGAGTACTGCGTGGCTTTTGAGGTTTCTTGGGTGATTTTATGGCTTGAGGTACTGACTGATCGAATAAAATACCCCTGGTATGACAGACACGGGGCCTATCGCGTAACGGTAGAAGTGTCGTGTCAAACGGTTCGCTTACATCCTCTTTTTGCTGCTCATCTTCCACCTTAAAACAAACAGAAACCATTCTCACCTAAGAAAATAAAAAAATGATCTTTACATGGCAATGAAATACTGCTCAGACACAAGTGTTGAATGAATGATATGGGAAAAGCAGCAATGACTATCAAATCATTTCATTAATTTTTGTAATGTATGGTGTTCACTTAAAAATGTTGTAACATATGGAAAATTACCTTAAAAATTCGCATATGCTGCTGGATGTAGATATGGCAACTACTTAACAATTGTACCATATCGCAAAATTTACCAGCTAAATCTCAACAAAAAACTACATAAACAGCCAATAAAAAATGTATGTTATTGATTGCACATGATGCAGGTATGGCTTTTGAAGTGAAATAAGTAGTTGGAAATTCACCAAAATAGTCAAATTTGCCATAAAGAAAAAATCATGAAAATGTCAGTTATGGCTTTTTCATTTAACATGGCACAATTATTCTGTCACTTATTTTGTTTTTCTTGACCACCGTGCCCTGTCAAATTTGGGGCCGCCATTCCAATAAAAAATCAGCTAAAACATTATGGAAAATTAAATTGCACACCCGTCTGCACACGAGCGACACTTAAAATTAGCTTCTTTCGCACATTCATGGCATTTATATTCATATATATATGATTGGCATGCATTTGAAAAACGTTTCATCCGACTGGTCATGTACCGCCGATCTATAACAGGAAAACCGGAAAACCGTCATATAGAAAGGTATGGTGAGTATTTTTAGACACGATTTACTTCATCTTAAGATTTTTAGGTACTCTGGGATCTTTGCTGCCCTCTGATGTCCTGCGAAGCGAAGACAATGCACATTAAAAGAGTATATGCCTGAGGAGTTCATTAATTTGCCGTTTAAACTTTATCGACAATTGTGCCGAGATAACATGGGTTTTGGCAAGTCTAACACGGTGGAAAACTTTGACGTAAGTACTTAGGTATTCATAGACTATGCTTTTGCCGTTTAAAGCACATATATCTCAAACCTGTTTCTGTCTTTGCCGCCCTCTAATATCCTGCGAAGCGAAGACAAATAGAATGAAGTTATGATGAAGTCACCTGGCATGAATTTCAAAAAGTTTCTAAAGGACAATAACCCAGCTAGCAAGCCGACGTCTAAACACGTGGAAACGACGTCGATACGTGGTGATATTGGTCGTATGTCACAAATACGAGATTGTGACACGTCATAATGACGTCTAAACTTGGTGACATCGGCCACTAGTCGAAAATCTGTCTATTTCACACGTCATAATTACGTCGAAAATTGGTGACACGGGTAACTTGTCGAAAATCAGTCTAATTAGTGACGTCATTTTGACGTTTCTAGTCGACCTTTTAGATTCTCTAAAAAAACACTTGAGATAAAAAAAGCAAATATGTCACTTACAGTGATAAACTATTTTACAATATATTCGGTTTTTAATCTACTACAGGGTGTTCAAATAAATATACCCTTTTTCATGCCTTTTAACAGAACTTTTTTGTTTTTTTGTTTTTTTTTAAGACCAAAAATATTTTTGGATAGCCCAATCTATTTATAAACTTTTTTGTCTCTTCTAATTTTTTGGCATTT
The DNA here is from genome assembly GCA_963920635.1 of Pseudeuparius sepicola. Classification (NCBI taxonomy): domain Eukaryota; kingdom Metazoa; phylum Arthropoda; class Insecta; order Coleoptera; family Anthribidae; genus Pseudeuparius; species Pseudeuparius sepicola. Next base: position 31,849,847 of record OY987305.1, read on the forward strand.
CACTTAGTTTTCGAGTAAAAAATTAAAATTTCTCAACATAACTCACGCCAACATCAATGAAGAAAAAAAATAATAGGTATGCAAGGAAAAAACACTTTTATTTAATTTTATAAAAACATATTTTGTTCTGCAATCAAAAATCAATATACCTATAAATTATTATATTATTCATTTTTGCAAATTAACATTTTTATAGCTTATTTCAAAAAAAAATTTGTCCCTAATAGTAGTTGTTAAAAAATTCAAAATAAGCGCCATATTTAGTTGGTGTGCATGCGCAATGTGCGTAACTTCTCATCTCGTGCAGCGTTGTCAGCGTGTGAGAGAATAATTGTTTTGTTTCATATTTTTAGTTGGTTGTTTCATATTTCTAGTTGTTTGTTTTTTATTACGAATTATTTACTTTAATATTGTATTTTAGCTATATACAGTTGAATATAAATTTGTTGATAGAGAGGCTATTATTGTTAACTATAACTTTGCAACAGAATATTTGGTTCCCTTTCACTAGTTTTCATACGATGCATCTGGCAACGCTGCGGCAGATGGCGCTACCGGTACTGAACTAACTGGCAACGGCTTTCCTTTCCGACTCGAGACCGACAACCGGCTGTTTCGTTTCGAAAATAATATATTACTGCTTGCGTCTTATAGGATTGTCTTTGCTGCTTGCTATTCTATTCGTTTTACCTCAGTTGTTTGGGGCTACACTACCACCCAAACCTCTGCTAAAACCGTATATTCTATCGTGATTATACACTGATATGTTCTGATAGTGATAGTACCAAAACCAAATATTATTAGAAATCCACACAGTTCAAAATCTGGTCCGAACGCTTTAAAACGGTAAGTAAAATATCTAGTATAGTAATAGTAACTATTCTACTTGTTTTAATTATGCATATATACAGGAGTGTGTAAAGTATACAAGTATAGTATGGCCTTCCTAGGCATTCAATTCGTTGAACAAGATGGCGGTACAATAGCACTCATCCATAGAAAGTGGTTGACTCCAAGAAAACGAGAAACATGGTGGCCGCCCTATAAGCAACAAGAACATTTTAACAGATCTTTAAAAAAAGGGGAATCGCCAGGAGAAAACTGGAACTTATATTCTGTCGAAAAGTCTCTCTTTGAGGAAGGTAAGTGTTTTATAATTCAGATTTCGCCCGTTATGAGAAAGAAAATATATCTGGTTATGCAAAATGTATGGATTAATCTCAGGTTTAGTTTTATTATGTAACTCTGAACACCTCCGAAGTAAACTTATTTAGATACGTCGGAAGCCGTCTGAAGTGCATTTTTCTCAATATCTCTGCAATAAGGAGCGTATGCCCTCCTTTTTGGGGGATAGACGCTGCCGTTTGAAAAAAGAAGGGGGCATTCGCACCATATTGTGGCAGTCGGCAGCGATGCGCGCTGCCTGACAAAAAAAAGAAGTGGTAATCATTTCCAATGGTGTAACCCACCCCCGATTTTCTTGAAATTTTGGCTAGGTACCCCCTAGCCAGGTGCCAAAATTTAAAGAAAATCGTGGGTGGGTTACACCATTGGAAATAATTACCACTTCATTTTTCATAGCGCAGTGCCCATCGCTGAAAAAGGAGGGCATACGCAATATAAAATATAAGACAAGATAGGTCTGGATAATCTCGGACATCATCCAATCGACTTAGTAAACAAGCCGATTCATCAGACATCGCAGGGTAGAAATAAGGTTATGTGTCACGTGACTCAATCCACCAATGGGAGCGCAAGACGTATAGCGACTTTTATATACGTCGGACATATAAATAGCCACTTCCTTTATTATTACACTATTTTATACATGGCGAGTCAGAATGTATAGTAAATACTTTAAAAGTGGTGTTCGGCAGATGGTTTTAAGGGGGGCCTTTCATATAAAATTTTTTTATTTGGGCTTTCCTTGCCATGTTATTCGGGTCTACAGGGTGACCCAAAAATATTTTTTTATTGATATCTCAATAACGGTGTTACCTAAAAATTTGAAATTTGGTATGTGTTATCTACTTACTGGAAAGACGCCTTAGGGTAGTTTATTCATTTACACAGTGCCCTAAAAAAGGGTAAAAACTAACAACCCCTATTAATTTTTTTGCTCAGACTTTTTTGAGGTCATCTTTTTGGTCTTGCAGGTTAGGTTAGGCATTTCAGTGTATCTTTTCATTTTGCAACAAAAGTGTACTCTTGTTTCATAACGATAAAATCAATCGTTTGCGTTGAAATTGGCAAAACGTGCCCCAAAACGCCTGTTAACTTCAACATTTGAAACATAAAATTTTTACCTACCACTTTAAAACATTACAGATCGACTGTACATTCAAAATAAGGAAAAAATTACCAATTGGACATTGGTCAAAACAGCATTGCAGTTTTCTTGAAATAGGGTGTTCAAATTTTGTTAAATCCAATCCTTTCCATTTTGAAAGCGAGTAAATTTTGGTACATTGTTCATAGTTCGAGTTTTTGCTCAGTTTAAATGGTACAGTCGATGTGTTATATTTCAAATGTTGAAGTTAACAGGCATTTTGGGGCACGTTTTGCCAATTTCAACGCAAACGGTTGATTTTGTCGTTATGAAACAAGAGTACACTTTTGTTGCAAAATGAAAAGATACATTGAAATGATGGACTTGCAAGACCAAAAAGATGGCCTCAAAAAAGTTTGAGCAAAAAAATTAATAGGGGTTGTTGTTTTTACCCTTTTCTAGGGCACTGTGTAAATGAATAAACTACCTTAAGGCGTCTTCCAGTAAGTATGTAACACATACCAAATTTCAAATTTTGAAGTAGCGCCGTTATTGAGATATAAATAAAAAAATACTTTTGGGTCACCCTGTAGACCTGAATAACTTGGCAAGGAAAGCCCAAATCGAAAAATTTTATATGAAAGACCCCCCTTAAAACCACCTGCAGAACATTCCTTTAAAGTATAAAGTATTTACTATACATTCTGACTCACCCTGTATACCGAGACTGAAGCTAGGAGACACTAGGGAGAGTAACCTAATGTACAAGTTGTCACATGCAGAGTAAAATCACAGAATATTATATTGTATAACAAGCACGGAATGCCACTCATGGCAGTTTGCGGCACGAACCGCAGGCGAGTTCTTGCAAGTCATATGAGTGGGAAATGACCGTGCGAGTTTTACACTATACTTTTTCTACGACTGTAACTCTATAGTTATAGTGTTCAAATTCAAAATTTTAGTTTTTCCCCACTTAAAATAGACGAAAATATACATAAATCAACAAAGCTGAACTGTCACCTTCAGGATTGAGGAGCGCCTGTATTTAGTCACCTTTGTTTTTCATGGCTTCCTACTAGTCCACTCAACATTTACTTGCGGACCCGTGCACAATGATATTCCCGCACTGGTTGGTTACTAAGGCAACCCGTGCACAATGACATTACCGCACAGGTTACCAAAAACTGTGTACAATGTACTACATTTCCCAATTAAAAACGATCATACAATGAGGCCCTTTCTTTACAGTTGTAGAAAAAATATATTTACGAAACAGAAAGCAGCTTAGAGACAGTTGTCAAATGGACCTATTGTCTAATATGTCATTAAACTTAAATGTTATGTGAGTTCTTTTTACATTCTACATAATTTTCAACTTAATAAGATCATTTAACATAATAATACAATTCGAAACGAAACGGAGAATGTTCAGTTTATTTATTGAATATTATGATTCTGAGTCCATTTGACACAAACTGTCACTAAGCGGCCTTCTGTTCCATAGGTATATTTCCTGCGGTAAAATATAAATAGTTAAAAATGGCTTTATAATAATTATAATATTTTAATGAAGTAAAATAATGGGTATTTCAGCAAAACATATGTGTTATTTATTCTTTACAATGAACCAAGCTTTCAGTAGACAACAACAAAAATATTTACAAAACAATTTATTCCATTTTTGGAAGTTTATATCCATTAGGACCATAACTTTTCAATATTCATTTCAATACCCTGACGAAGGCCAAAAATATGGCCAAAAGCGTGGTTCATTGTAAAGACGAAATAACACATAATTTTGGCTGAAATACCCGTTATTTTACTTCATTGACATATAAATACAGCCGTTATTAAAGAAGATCTATTATTATAATATTGTAATTCATTATTACATATTTATATTATTTATTTATTTACTTAATTTATTAATATTTCATTTATTTATTGAGTAAATTGTTTTTATTGCCTGTTGTACTGAATTGTCGATGCCCAATGATTTATCTGATTTTTCAGATAATTACCATACCGCTTTAAAAAAAATTAAAAAGCAGAAATTACTTCTGATCTTGGTAGTGAAGAAGAAAAAACAGAATTCTCAAAGAAAAGGAAATCAGTTCCTCCAAAACGGTTATTGTTTGATGATAGTAGTAGCGATGAAGACGGAAACATCAACTGTGAGATTTCAAGACCAAACATAGAAGGATTAGATAACATCCTAAAGAGGAAGAAAACCACTGGTAAATTCTTGCAGTTGTACAGTTTTTAATTTTGATCACTAAATATTTTGTTACAGATCTCCAGGAAAAAATTTATTGAGCCCTGAAAACACTGGAAGTTCAATATCTCAAGACACTTTATTGACATGTCTCTCGCAAACTAGGAAATCTAATTCGCAGTGCATTTCATCAGGCAATTTGTCTCAAAACAGACTACGTGTGGAAGAAAATATTCCAACAAACTTTGTCATTACTCGAGGTATGCTTTGGTGTTTTAATTATAATGCACTGATATTAATGATTGGGTCCATTAGTAGCTCGATTTGTATAATTTAACTTATTTCTTAAATAATTGTATCTTAAATATACAGTTAAATAGTTATGTTTTTTAACTATATATTTTATTTTAAATTTTTTATGAATATTTAAGAATTTATAAAGATGAGTGCATACAGTCAGGAATTTTATTAGCTATGTTAGCAATAAATAAGTTCATTCGACTATTTGGGCCCTGCATTTATAACAGTTCTTCTCACTTGAATTCCACAGTAACTAGACTATAGTTATAAATATTTATAGACACTTATACGCCTTCAGGTAATGCCAATATAGGGCAAGATGACATTTCCGAACTTCAGCAGTTGTCACAACAACAATCATGTAGTTCTGTAACCAATTTATCGCAAACAATCGGAACACAATTTCATGAAAAAGAAAATGATAAATCTCTTAGTGGTATGTATTATAAAATATGTTTTTATATGTAGAAAAGTTAATTCTTTTTGCAGATTACCAAAAAAAGTTATTGAACATATTAATACAAATAAAAACACAAAATTCGGAAATACTTAATCTTCTTAACCAAAAAAAATCTAATACAGGAAATAATTTAGATATGCCAAATGACATGCCTGTTGAGCTGCCTTTAAAAAGCCATAGAGACGTAGGAATCTTCGAAGATTATTTGTCTGACGACAGGAAGTTATCTGCTCCTGTAAGATATATTATCATCTTTTCATTATTTATGTAGCTAGCGTACTTTTATGCTCTGAAATGGCACAATATACTCTGTCAAAAATAATAGTAAAAACCTGGGTAAAAACATAATATTATTAAAAAAATAGTGCCTCCCCAAGATTTTACTATAATTCACAATTTTATACCGTTTCTAGAAACTAAAAGAGGTTATCATTATTGTTGTGATTTTTTTACTATTTTACAGGTATCATATTTCACTACTTTTGAAGGAAAAAACCCAGTCACTAAAACTAATACTCTGCTAAAAAATTTGTTGTCAAATAAAGTAGCTGCCGATTACAGTTATCTTGGTTCTCGAAATGCAAAGAAGGCATTTGAATCACTACGGATAAGAAAGATTATTACAGGTAAGTCAAAATAGAATCTTCCAACTTTGGTAAGAAAATAGTTACAGGCTGTACTCACTCACTTCACTTCCTTGTGTCACCCGGTTTTCATAGAAATGGAAATAGTAAATCTAAAAGTAAAGCTTCATGTGTATTTTAGAATAGAGCCAGACTCAAAATATTAACTTCAGTCTTTTATTGTAACACATTATCATTAAAAGCTCAGAAATCGGCACTGAAGTAACCCATTATTGTACGACTTTTTCAATAAGTAGGCCTTGGCGAGATGTAAACATCAAATGTCAGTCGAGGAGCCATCGCCAGTCAAAAGTGACCAAATATTCAAAACCCGGGCAATAAAGGCCCATTTAACTTCTCGTACACATTGCGAAATTGTTACCTCTATAGCAGCGCAATCTTTCAGTATACGGTGAAACCTCTCCTTGCGGACACCTCTATTAAGCGGACACCTCCTTTAAACGGACATGTTTTTTTGAATCATTTCATTTTGTTGTTTTTCTATGCACTCTATTAGGCGGATACCTCTAATAAGCGGACAAATCCAACGGAACCGTGAGTGTCCGGTTATGAGAGATTTCACTGTAAATATTTTAGTAGGTTTGAATATCAATAGATTTGTTATGGAGGCTGCACAACAAGCAGCAGTTTGGTTTTTCTGTTCGAAGGTGCCGTGTCTTGTCTTACTTGACCTAGGTAAAGCGATCGTCAAAGTCAAGCAACGCCACGCTCAGTTGGTTCATGGACGGGTGATCCCGTATGATTATTTTCTTGCCTAATAAAACATTTTTTTTTTCGATTTAAAGAATATAATATGTACCTCGGCACTGACGTTCTTTTTATGACTCGTGGTTTATTTGCCTCGGCCAGAGGCCTCGGCAACTAAATTCCACATGAGTCATATAAAGTTGAACTTCAGTGCCTTGGTTAGATAAGTACCTAACTATTTTTTGAAATTGGAAAAAAAGTTTTATTAGGCGAAAAAATAATCGAAAGGGATTACCCGTCCATGAACCGACTACGCGCGGCGTTGCTTGACTTTGACGATCGCTTTACCTAGGTCAAGTGTGACAAGACACGGCACCTTCGAACAGAAAAACCAAACTGCTGCTTGTTGTGCAGCCTCCATAACAAATCTATTGATATTCAAACCTACTAAAATATTTATACTGAAAGATTGAGCTGCTATAGGTAACAATTTCGCAATGTGTACGAAAAGTTAAATGGGCCTTTATTGCCCGGGTTTTGAATATTTGGTCACTTTTGACTGGCGATGGCCCCTCAACTGACGATTGATGTTTACATCTCGCCAAGGCCTACTTATTGAAAAAGTCGTACAAAAATGGGTTACTTCAGTGCCGATTTCTGAGCTTTTAATGATAATTTTGGGACACTTCACTGCTGATTTCAAGAAAAAGTAATTTTCTATTAATTTTACTTTGAGCAATTAGAAACATAGGTTGTCACTTCTCCACAAGTCAAGAATATAATATATATTTTTATACTGTCCATATACCTATGTGACGTAGGTAATTATCTGTCACTAGTCACCATTGATGGGAACTTCAGTATTTGAATGGCTCCTCTCTTTTATCGGCAACTAAACATGACAATTTTTGTAAAAAAAAAACCTTTTTATATTTTAGGTACTGTTTTATCAACATGCGATATAACAGAAAATGAAATAAATTGTGCAATAAAGGTCTGGCTTAAACATGCACCAAAGAGGCTTGCCACTGAAGAGAAACGAAAGTCTCAAGAGACTGCGTAATATGTTTTAATTTGATTTAGAAATGTAAAAGAAGTGTCATATGTATCTGTAATTGTAAAATATACCAATAACTTAACATGCCGAATAAAAAGGCCAAATTAAAAATATTTGTGTCAAAGAGACAGACGTACAGGAGGGTAAACTCGGAATTCAGGCAAGTGTGCAATGAGGTAACTCAAGAAGTTCCTTCGATAAAAACCCTAGAACACAATGTTGATTTTCCTAATGAGGTAGATAATAAATTAGAAATTGATCGTGAAAATTCGAACGATGATTTGCATTGTTTAAGTAGAAAAGAGACAAGTAGTTCAGAAGAAAGTGACAGTGGCAGTGAAAAATATATTTTTGACGGCAACCTGGCCGATGACAGTGCTGACTCATCAAAAAAATCTAATTTCGTTTCAGGCACACCAGTTGAAAAAAATAATTTGGCATCCCAATTAAAATTGTGGGCAACTTCAGAAAAAATATCACACTGTGCTGTTACAAGTCTTCTGCACATCTTAGCGCCCTACCATCCCCAACTGCCATTAGATAGCAGAACATTATTATCTACAACCTGTTGTCTTAAACCAGTTGATTTAGAGACGGGACAATATATACATTTAGGCTTGCAAAGGGGAATACAATTGTTGCTTGACAATAATATAACCTATTCTGAAAGTAAAATTTTAGTTAGCTTTAATATTGATGGAATGCCATTATTTAAAAGCTCAAATTCGCAAATCTGGCCTATTTTATGTCTTCCTAAAAATATTCCCGGAGGACAACCATTTGCAGTAGGAATATTTTTTGGGAATAGTAAACCTAAACCATTGGCCTTATTTTTTGAACAGTTTATTAAAGAATTCAACAATTTAAACAAAGGCTTTCGATACAAGAACAAGCAATTCTCTGTTAACATTCATAGCATTGTTTGTGATGCGCCTGCAAAATCATTTGTTAAATGCATAAAATCCCCTGGAGGATATTCATGTTGTGACAAATGTATAGACTCTGGGGAATACGTTGAAGGTAGAGTTATCCTGAAAAACTTGAATGCCCAAAAACGAACAGATACATCCTTTCGAGCCCAACAGGACGAGGAACACCATGTTATAATAATAATATAATGTAATATAATATATAATATATATATATATATATATATATATATATATAATAATATAATATATATATATATATATATATATATATATATATATAATAATGTTATAATAATAATCCTTTGCTTAATTTAAATGGTATTGACATGATACAACATTTTCCAGTGGATTATATGCATAACATTTGCATAGGAGTAACTCGTAAACTTTTATTAGCCTGGATATCGGGCCCTTTAAATATTAGAATGCCGAATAAAGTAGTATCTTTAATTTCAAGTAACTTATTAAAAATGCGAGCTTATGTGCCTATTGAAATAAATCGTAAGCCTAGATCTTTGTCTGAAATAAATCGTTTCAAAGCCACAGAATTTAGGACATTTTTGTTGTACACGGGAATTGTTGCATTAAAAGATGTAGTTGATAAAACTGTTTATAATCACTTTTTGCTACTCCACTGTGCTATAGTGTGTTTAATGTGTACTAATAATAATCAAAAATCCTGGAATTGTGAGGTAGCTGCCAAACTTTTGAAAACCTTTATAGAACATGGTCAAGTTGTATATGGGATCGAGTTTCCAATTTACAATGTACACGTTCTTAGTCACTTGATGATGGAGATGATGTCTTACATTATGGAACTCTCGACTCTTTCTCGGCTTTTCCCTTCCAGAACTATTTAGGACAACTGAAGAAATATGTTAGGTCTCCAAAAAATCCTTTACAACAAATTTGCCGTAGAATATATGAGGCTGGTGAGTCAACATCAACTAATAAGAATTATTTCATATATAAACAATTGAAGTTAGAGATATCACATAATGATGGTCCCATTGTTTATTATTGGAAGAACTTGAAACAGTATAAAAAAATTTACTTTAATTCTTGCTTGTTAAGTATTCATTCTTATTTGAAAGCTGACTCATATTGCTTCAGTAATAATAATTGTATAATTCAAATACATAATATTGTTGAAAGTTTTGATGAATTAAGAGTTATTGGTAAATTTTATAATTCCTTATCTTCATTTTATGAATATCCTATAGATTCTAAGTTACTAAATTTTTATATTGTTACAAATTTATCTGAATGTTTTAAAGAGTGGTCCTTAAAGGACATCAAAGGAAAATGTTTTATGTTACCTTTTAAAAATGTTATGGTCTCTATACCATTAATACATACTGTTGAGTAGGTATTAGTAGGAAGACATATTGCCTATAATTTTATTTTTTGAAGTAATAAAAACATTTACAAACAATTTGGTATCATTTATTTCCAATATTTTCCAGTGGTTTGAAGTTCGACTTATAATGACGTATCTTTGACGTCTCTAATCGACGTCAATTAGCTGTGACATATTGTCGTCATTTGTACGTCATTTTTACGTCAATATATTGGTGATTTCGACGTACTTAGTGACGTATATTTCACGTCAAAATGACGTACCTTGCTACCTGGGAAAGTAGCTGCTGAATGAAAACCTCATCGAAGGGTCTAATGATTGTTAGATCATTAGATGGTTAAAGGTAATAATTCTTTATGCAAGTTTTATAATAATATGAAAAATATTAAATTTTCAGTTTCTATCATCTAGATACAAGAATCTGCAGTTAAGGACATTGAAACAAAAACCATAGGGCAATGAAAAAATCCTCACTACCTCCAAGCTCGAAGAAAGGACATAACAGCTTCCAAGTTTGGTTTGGTGTCGTTGCCAAAAGAACACCCACTACTAAGTGCATAAACTGTAAAAACATTGATGGGCACATTGTTTGAAAATGAATACACGCTGTACGGAAAAGATATGGGAAAGAAAAAGACGATGTTCCAACAGAAAAATTTTCTACAATAACCCTCAAAAGCTTTCCGGGAATGTGGAATAATCACCTAGTTGCGACACCTCATGTTAATAAATTGAAATATACAGGGTGTTCCATTTTGTTTAGGACAAACTTTCACAGGGGATGGAAAAAGGCATTTTAAGGTGACTGCTTGTATAATATTTAATACCACATATTTTAAAAGTTTTTTGCCTACTGACATAAACAGCAATGAGTTTAATAGTTCTATTGGTGAACTTCAGGGTTGGTTTGCAAATAGGCTTTCCTGCAGTGAAGTTAAATTTCTAGGAGTTTATCTGGACACTGCACTGTCTTGGGAGAGTCACATACGTCATTTATCAGCTAAACTGTCAAAAATAATATATTTGATAAGAAATCTCACTCAAATACTTAAAACTGTATTGGCAGCATATCATGGCTGCTTTTCCTCATGCTCTTTTAACATGGGGACACTCACCCCACGCAGTGAAGATCTTCAAGCTCCAACGCAGATGTGTTAGAGTAATAAAATCAGGATGACTGTAGGAAGTGCTTTACTGAGCTAAATGTTCTGACTTTACCTTATATGTACATCTTGCAGTGCCTGCAGTATATGTTCATTCATTCATTCATTCATTTAATTCTCACAGTGATTTGCATGATTATTCAACTAGAACCAATATGAACATCTTACCAACTTTCCACAGGCTTGCCAGATCGAGGAGTGGAACTAGATATTATGGAATAACGTTCTATAATTCCCTTCCAAAATGGGTACAGATATGGCTGAAAAACCCTTTCTACAAACAGTGAAAAAAATGTACTTGCAAGGGCGTTTTATTCATTTGAGGGAGTACTTCGCTTCTGCTTTTAATATGTAATTTGTCCGATGCATTCAAGTGAGTGTCTTTTAGTGTGTATTTGTGGCTTTAAGATGAGTTTTATTGAGACTTATGTATGTTATTACCAATATCTATCTATCTATCTATCTATCTATCTATAAATATAGGTTGTAAAGTTCTTTGTGTCTGAGATACAACCACACAAGATGTTATACAGGGTGTTTCATTAAGGGTGAAGAGGTACTGTATCTCAGGAATTAATAGTACTGGAGCTTTGGGAAAAAAATCTTCTTAAGTAATGTGGTCACGAGAAATCGCTGGAAATTATTTTTAAGTCCGTAGGTCGGCCGCTAGGGGGCGTATTCGAAACAGTGAATTTGAAAAATGAGTTTTCTCAAAAATGATTTTATTGTACTCTTCAGCAAATTCTGAACAATTTTCGTTAAGAATTTTTTGCTCTAGCTCTTCAAATAGAGGTGAAACTGGCGGATAAACCTTGACTTGAAAAAATGCCTGTAACTTCGGTTTGGCTTAACCGAATTGGTCGAAATTGGGCTTGTTGAAGAGAGCTCTCCTTCTTCTATCCAATGATTGTCCAGTAAGGTCATTTAGAATTTCGTGGTCACCGCTAGAGGGCGCAATTTGAAAAATTTCCCTTTTATTACAATTTTCTCCGAAATTTTAAATACAATGACATATTTATTCTGTTATAATCGAAAAGTAGATTAATTTAATGTCAAGAGGCACTATTCGAAATTGAATCCTCCATCTAAAAATGACATTCTTTTTCATTTAATTTTTAATTGGGTTTTTCGCCACCAAACTGATCGAAAGAAAACTTTTTCAAGTTGCCTGGAAAATTCTTAACAGTGAATGAACGTAACTTTAAACGTGTAACTCAAAAAATAACTTCAACAAATTTGTTTTCTGAGCTTTCGGAGAATAAATCTTCCTCCTTTCTCAAAGATCATGCCACGTCAAAGTGAAGTGACAGATTAATAAATTTCAGGTTAAAATGTCATGACAACAGAAACAATAGCCTAGCCACCTGCCTGATATTGTACCCTGTGTTCTATCTAATTATCTATACTAACTTCTCTTTGAATAAGTGGTAATAATATTTTACTGAATTCCACTGAACATTCGACAACACAGTTGTCCGTATTTCCTAGAATAAATGCAGATTCTTTAATTTTTCGTCTATTTCCTACTTCTTCTTTGAGAATTGGTTTGGACCTATCCCACAATATCCTATGATTGTTATTAAAAGAATGTTCACATATTTTTGACTTAAAAATTTGATTTTGTCTGATATAATTTTTATGTTCTTTTAAACGAACGTTAAATGGCCTACAAGTCTCCCCAACATAGAACTTTCCACATTCACAAGGAATTTTATAAATGCAATTTTTTGAACTTTGTACCTCATTAAATGGTTTCGTATTAACTAGCATCAATCTTAATGTATTTTTGGTTTTAAATACTGTTCTGACATTAAAACGATTGCCTATGCGTTTCAGCTTATCTGATAGCCCAGGAATATAAGGAATAATTAAATTTACTGGTTGGTCCACCAGATTTATTTCTCTAATTCTATTAGCATTGTTATTTTGTTGGCAATCCTGAAAAACTTGCTCAACAAATTCAATAGGATAACTATTCTTCTCAAGAACATATTTTATATGTTTAATTTCCTCCTCAAATTTTGTGTTATTAGAACAAATCGTTCTAGCCCTGTCATACAAACTTTTAATTACTCCTTTTTTAACACTAATATGATGATTGGAGTTGAAATGGAGATATCTATTAGTATGTGTTGGTTTTCTATAGACACTAGTTTCTATACTATCTGATTTCAGTACAGAAACATCTAAGAAGGGTAATTGATTATTATTTTCAACTTCTAAGGTAAACTTAATAGAAGGTTCTTGTGAGTTTAGAAAATTTAATAATGAGTTTAAATCATCTACTCCATGTTCCCATATAATAAATATGTCATCTATATATCTCCACCAAACATTAGGTTGGTGAACATATCTAGTCAATTCATTTTGTTCAAAATCTTCCATGAATAAATTGCTTATGAATGGTGATAAAGGAGACCCCATAGCCATTCCAAATTCCTGCTGGTAAAATTCATTTCCTAGTTGAAAATAAGTGGTTTTAACACATAGTGTTGTTAGTTCTAATATTGCATCTATATTCAAATTCGTCCTTTCTACTAAAGTCTGATCATTTTCTAATTTTCTGCGTAAAATGTTCAATGATTTGTCAACAGGGACATTTGTAAAAAGACTAACCACATCAAAGCTAGCTAATATATAATTATCCGGAAATTGATGTTCCCTAATTTTTTCTAGAAAATGATTACTGTTTCTGATAAATGAATTTGAAGATTTATTCTCCGAAAGCTCAGAAAACAAATTTGTTGAAGTTATTTTTTGAGTTACACGTTTAAAGTTACGTTCATTCACTGTTAAGAATTTATGAATTTTCCAGGCAACTTGAAAAAGTTGTCTTTCGATCAGTTTGGTGGCGAAAAACCCAATTAAAAATTAAATGGATCTGTTTGCGCCACAAATAAATTTTAGAAAATATCTAGAACGAAGGTATGGGCTTAATGTTTGCAATAATTTCAGATTATTAGAGAAGAAGTTCTTAAAATTATCTAACGCAAAAAATGGATTGACATATTTATGTAAATGTAGACAAGCTAATATTATACCAAAAGGATTACGCCTAAAAGAACCTTTTACTAGTAGGAAATGTATCCAGAACCAAAGAAGTAACATAAACAAATTATGGGGGGGATATAAATGAAATAAAATAGGGAAAGTGTCTTTCTACGATTTTAATTACATATCAAATTGTATCGGCATAAGCTATAATAGGCATTTTGATAGAGTCAAACTTAGACAGATTAACAAATTCCGAAGATTAGTTGAGGAAAAGCATAGTGAGGAATTCAATCAAATAGACAATGATTTTGTCAACAGAACAGTAATTAATTTATCTAACAGAGAACTTACCATTTCAGAAAAGTTAGTTTTGGCAAAAGGGTTAAATTTTTCTGTTGTTGACAACAAAATTTCTAAGCTTGACATAGTAGCATCGGTAGAGGAAACAGCTCAAGCATTACCTGAGGAATTAGGTCAAGAATTTAGAGTCAGGTCAAAAATAATCTTAGAAAAAGATTTTAAACCAAAGCTAAATATTTGAAAGGAAGAAAAAGTAGCAATTAGATCACTTAAATCAGATAGGATAATTAAAATATTACCAGCAGATAAGGGAAATGCAACTGTTATTTTAGAAAAAACTGTGTATGATAATAAATTAAATGATTTATTAAATGAAGGAACTTACAAGAGGATAAACAAAGACCCTACAAATTCAATAGAAACTAAAATATACAAAACACTGTATAAATACCACGAACAAATGACACAGAGACAAAGGACACTCTTAACTCCGCATCATTCAAAACCTCCACACTTATACGGATTACCAAAAATACACAAAACTAACATTCCTCTTCGCCCCATTTAAGTTCAATAAATTCGCCATGTCATTCGTTAGCAAAATATTTACTTAAAATTGTTAATCCGTTAGTGGGAAATTCAAATTCATTTATCAGAAACAGTAATCATTTTCTAGAAAAAATTAGGGAACATCAATTTCCGGATAATTATATATTAGCTAGCTTTGATGTGGTTAGTCTTTTTACAAATGTCCCTGTTGACAAATCATTGAACATTTTACGCAGAAAATTAGAAAATGATCAGACTTTAGTAGAAAGGACGAATTTGAATATAGATGCAATATTAGAACTAACAACACTATGTGTTAAGACCACTTATTTTCAACTAGGAAATGACTTTTACCAGCAGGAATTTGGAATGGCTATGGGGTCTCCTTTATCACCATTCATAAGTAATTTATTCATGGAAGATTTTGACAAAATGAATTGACTAGATATGTTCACCCCTATGTGCTTGTCTTTCCTTATGTCTAATTGTGTTCTCTGTCACCCTACAAAACAGTTTCCCGATCGGAGTTCATTTACTAATTTTTTAAATTTCCCGCGCTGCCATTGACGTTTGTTACTCCTATGTGTTTGTCTTTCCTTACGTATAAAAGTGTTCTCTGTCACCCCACAAAACAGTTTCCCGATCAGTGTTCATTTACCAATTTTTTAAATTTCCCGCGCCGCCACTGACGTTTGTCACCCCGATGTGTTTGTCTTTTCTTACGTCTAGAAGTGCCCTCTGTCACTACACAAAACAGTTTTCCGATCGGTGTTCATTTACTAATTTTTTTTATTTCCCGTGCCGCCACTGACGTTTGTCACCCCGATGTGTTTGTCTTTTCTTACGTCTATAAGTGCCCTCTGTCACCTGTCACCCCACAAAACAATTTCCCGATCGGTGTTCATTTACTAATTTTTTTTAATTTCCCGCGCCACCACTGATGTTTGTCACCCTGATGTGTTTGTCTTTTCTTACGTCTATAAGAGCCCTCTGTCACCCCACAAAACAGTTTGCCGATCGGAGTTCATTTACTTATTTTTTAAATAAACCCCATTGGTTTAGGGGAGGCTCTCCGGTCCCATCTTGATTATTTTGGCCTACTTTATTTTCCTCGACTTCTGTGGTCCTTCCAAAATATTTTTGTGTTTTTTGGTCGCTCTAGTTCGAGCCTTTCTAGTTATAACATTTTTGTTGCTGGCAGGAGGAGCTAACTTCACGGCATACGCTATTTATTTGGTCAACTGTAAAACTTTTGTTGCTGGCAAATGATAGGACCTACCTACCCCGACATATAAACTGGTAACACTGCCCACTCCCAACCCAATGAAACGGGTAGTGGAGACCGGTGTGAAGACAGCCACCGCTTTCAGCCAGCCACCAATATACTAGGCGATTCAAACATAAAAATAAAAATCGCTGTAAAAACTTTCTTCTTTGGTTGCCGGTCTCAATAATAATAATAATAATAATTCCCACCCTCACAATACTCCAAACTAGGAGTACCCCAGAAGCAACCACATGCTTGTGCGGGGGAGGGGGGCAATTACTATTATTTTGTCTTCGTATATTTGGCAGAAATGACTAGAAACATGTTCCGGACAAGATAGTAGCGTCTGAACAATTTGCCACCCCCAGCCTTCCTTCCCACACCCCTAAACAGGAAAATGAAACGTAAAAATTTTGTTTTTTGGTCGCTGGTGCTAACATTCAACACAAGTGACTAGACGACCGTTCCGGACGAGTTAGTGGCGCCCCTATAATTTGCCACCCTCTTGGTCACCCCCCACAACCCCCCATTCGAGAAAAGTAGCCGTAAAAACTTTGTTTTTTGGTCGCTGGCGCTCATATTCCGTACAAGTGACTAGATGACCGTTTCAAAGAAGATAGTGCCGTCCCTATAATTTGCCACCCTCTGGGTCACCCCCACACCCCCTATTCGAGAAAAGTGGCTGTAAAAACTTTGTTTTTGGTCGCTGGCGCTCATATTCCGTACAAGTGACTAGATGACCGTTTCGAAGAAGATAGTGCCGTCCCTATAATATGCCACCCTCTGGGTGACCCCCCACAACCCCCCATTCGAGAAAACTAGCCGTAAAAACTTTGTTTTTTGGTCGCTGGCGCTCATATTCCGCACAAGTGACTAGATGACCGTTTCGGAGCAGATAGTGCCGTCCCTATAATTTGCCACCGTCTGGGTCACCCCCCACAACCCCCCATTCGAGCAAAGTAGCCCTAAAAACTTTGTTTTTTGGTCGCTGGCGCTCATATTCCGTACAAGTGACTAGATGACCGTTTCGAAGAAGATAGTGCCGTCCCTATAATATACCACCCTCTGGGTGACCCCCCACAACCCCCCATTCGAGAAAAGTAGCCGTAAAAACTTTGTTTTTTGGTCGCTGGCGCTCATATTCTGTACAAGTGACTAGATGACCGTTTCGAAGAAGATAGTGCCGTCCCTATAATATGCCACCCTCTGGGTGACCCCCCACAACCCCCCATTCGAGAAAAGTAGCCGTAAAAACTTTGTTTTTTGGTCGCTGGCGCTCATATTCCGTACAAGTGACTAGATGACCGTTTCAAAGAAGATAGTGCCGTCCCTATAATTTGCCACCCTCTGGGTCACCCCCACAACCCCCCATTCGAGAAAAGTAGCCGTAAAAACTTTGTTTTTTGGTCGCTGGCGCTCATATTCCGTACAAGTGACTAGATGACCGTTTCAAAGAAGATAGTGCCGTCCCTATAATTTGCCACCCTCTGGGTCACCCCCCACAACCCCCCATTCGAGAAAAGTAGGCGTAAAAACTTTGTTTTTTGGTCGCTGGCGCTCATATTCGGTACAAGTGACTAGATGACCGTTTCGAAGAAGATAGTGCCGTCCCTATAATTTGCCACCCTCTGGGTCACCCCCCACAACCCCCCTTTCGAGAAAAGTGGCCGTAAAAACTTTGTTTTTTTGGTCGCTGGCGCTCATATTCCGTACAACTGACTAAATGACCGTTTCGAAGAAGATAGTGCTGTCCCTATAATTTGCCACCTTCTGGGTCACCCCCACACCCCCCTATTCGAGAAAAGTGACCGTAAAAACTTTGTTTTTTGGTCGCTGGCGCTAATATTCCGCACAAGTGACTAGATGACCGTTTCGGAGCAGATAGTGCTGTCCCCATAATTTGCCACCCTCTGGGTCACCCCCCACAACCCCCCATTCGAGAAAAGTGGTCGTAAAAACTTTGTTTTTTGGTCGCTGGCGCTAACATTTGGCACAAGTGACTAGAAGACCGTTTCGGAGGAGATAGTGCCGTCCCTATAATTCGCTACCCTCTGGGTCACCCCCACACCCCCTATTCGAGAAAAGTGGCCGTAAAAACGTGGTTTTTTGGTCACTGGTGCTCATAGTTCGTACAAGTGACTAGATGACCGTTTCGAAGAAGATAGTGCCGTCCCTATAATTTGCCACCCTCTGGGTCACCCCCACACCCCCCTATTCGAGAAAAGTGGCCGTAAAAACTTTGTTCTTTGGTCGCTGGCGCTCATATTCCGCACAAGTGACTAGATGACCGTTTCGGAGCAGATAGTGCCGTCCCCATAATTTGCCACCCTCTGGGTCACCCCCCACAACCCCCCATTCGAGAAAAGTGGTGGTAAAAACTTTATTTTTTGGTCGCTGGCGCTAACATTCGGCACAAGTGACTAGAAGACCGTTTCAGAGCAGATAGTGCCGTCCCTACAATTTGCCACCCTCTGGGTCACCCCCCTATTCGAGAAAAGTGGCCGTAAAAACTTTGTTTTGTGGTCGCTGGCGCTCATATTCCGCACAAGTGACTAGACGACCGTTCCGGATGAGTTAGTGGCGCCCCTATAATTTGCCACCCTCTGGGTCACCCCCTACAACCCCCCATTCGAGAAAAGTAGCCTTAAAAACTTTGTTTTTGGTCGCTGGCGCTCATATTTCGCACAAGTGACTAGATGACCGTTTCGGAGCAGATAGTGCCGTCCCCATAATTTGCCACCCTCTGGGTCACCCCCCACGCTAATATTTGGCACAAGTGACTAGACGACCGTTCCGAATGAGTTAGTGGCGCCCCTATAATTTGCCACCCTCTGGGTCACCCCCCACAACCCCCCATTCGAGAAAAGTAGCCGTAAAAACTTTGTTTTTTGGTCGCTGGCGCTAACATTCGGCACAAGTGACTAGAAGACCGTTTCGGAGCAGATAGTGCCGTCCCTATAATTTGCCACCCTCTGGGTCACCCCCACACCCCCTATTCAAGAAAAGTGTCCGTAAAAATTTTGTTTTTTGTTTTCTGGTGCTAATATTCGGCACAAGTGACTAGACGACCGTTCCGGACGAGTTAGTGGTGCCCCTATAATTTGCCACCCTCTGGGTCACCCCCCACAACCCCCCATTCGAGAAAAGTAGCCGTAAAAACTTTGTTTTTTTTGTCGCTGGCGCTCATATTCCGTACAAGTGACTAGATGACCGTTTCGAAGAAGATAGTGCCGTCCCTATAATTTGCCACCCTCTGGGTCACCCCCACACCCCCCTATTCGAGAAAAGTGGCCGTAAAAACTTTGTTTTTTGGTCGCTGGCGCTCATATTCCGCACAAGTGACTAGATGACCGTTTCAGAGCAGATAGTGCCGTCCCCATAATTTGCCACCCTCTGGGTCACCCCCACAACCACCCATTCGAGAAAAGTGGTCATAAAAACATTGTTTCTTGGTCGCTGGCGCTCATATTCCGCACAAGTGACTAGAAGACCGTTTCGGAGCAGATAGTGCCGTCCCTATAATTTGCCACCCTCTGGGTCACCCCCACACCCCCCTATTCGAGAAAAGTGGCCGTAAAAACTTTGTTTTGTGGTCGCTGGCGCTCATATTCCGCACAAGTGACTAGATGACCGTTTTGGAGCAGATAGTGCCGTCCCCAAAAATTTGCCACCCTCTGGGTCACCCCCACAACCACCCATTTGAGAAAAGTAGCCACGTAAAAACTTTGTTTTTTGGTCGCTGGCGCTCATATTCCGCACAAGTGACTAGATGACCGTTTCGGAGAAGATAGTGCCGTCCCTATAATTTGCCACCCTCTGGGTTCTCCCCCACACCCCCCTATTTGAGAAAAGTGGTCGTAAAAACTTTGTTTTTTGTCGCTGGCGTTAACATTCGGAACAAGTGACTAGACGACCGTTCCGGACGAGATAGTGCCCCTGAATAGAGCATGTAATTGTAAACAAAAATTTGCTTTTGCTGCCAATTTAATTTTATTTAATTATATTAAGACAATACTGGGGATCTTTTCTTATTCGAGGGAACATTAAATGCACGAAAATATCGCTACCAGTACTTGCAATCGCCAAAACTACACCTAGTACCCCTCTTTGGTTGATTTCCAAAAAAATAGCATAAAGCTAACAGTTTTCCCTTGAGTTTTCCAGTTCCTGAAAAATTTTTTAGTCGGGCGGTGTAGTTGAACCATAATTTGCCACACCCATAACTCACCACTAGTTTACAAAAAACACTCGTAGAAGCTATGTTTTTTGTTTCTTGTGGATAATTTTTGATGGGGCGGTAAAGTTGAACGTGCCGAACAGGAAAATGACACCTCCATAATTTGCCCCCCCATAACTCACCACTAGTTTACAAAAAACACCCGTAGAAGCTATGTTTTTCATTTGTTGTGGATAAGTTTTGTTGGGGCGGTAAAGTTGAACGTGCCGAACAGGAAAATGACCCCTCCATAATTTGCCACCCCCATAACTCACCACTAATTCACAAAAAAAAAACACCCGTAGAAACTATGTTTTTCTTTTTTGTCTATAATTTTCGATGGAGTGGTGAACGTGCCAAACAGGAAAATGACCCCTGCATAATTTGCCACCCCCATAACTCACCCCCAATTTACAAAATACACCCGTAGAAGCTATGTTTTTCGTTTGTTGTGGATAATTTTCGGTGGGGCGGTGTAGTTGAACGTGCCGAACAGGAAAATGACGCCTCTATAATTTGACACCCCCATAACTTACCCCCAATTTACAAAATACACCCGTAGAAGCTATGTTTTTCGTTTGTTGTGGATAATTTTCCGTGGAGCGATTTAGATGAACGTGCTGACTTTGAAAATGGCCTCGGCATAATTTGCCGCCCCCTTCCCGAGCTAATAGGTACATATTACAATCATAGAAATATACACCAAATCATAATTGTATTTGGGCTGTCTAATAACAGTCGGGCTTGTAAAACGTTCATTAATTAAGTACCTACCTAGTTACGTAGATATTAAAAATATTTAATGATTTTAAATAATGTTAACAATATTTCTAGACAATTCTAGACAACTGATAAGACTGGGTCTGAAACTCTGGAACTGAGTCTATTTTTTAAACAAAATTTGTTTTTGTATGATTGCAATTATTAATGTAGGTACCTATTCTTTTATTTGTTTTCTTCTTATATTGCGTGCATAAATCGCAAATTTATCCAGAGAGATTATCACAGTTTATTCCTATCACAGTGTCTGCGTTCATAGCGTCTACGGGTGTTTTTTTGTAAATTGGGGGTAAGTTATGGGGGTGGCAAATTATGTAGGGGCCATTTTCCTGTTCGGCACGTTCAACTACACCGCTCCACCGAAAATTGTAGACAACAAACAAAAACTCTAGCTTCTACAGGTGTTTTTTTGTAAATTGGGGGTAAGTTATGGGGGTGGCAAATTATGTAGGGGCCATTTTCCTGTTCGGCACGTTCAACTACACCGCCCAACCGCAAATTATAGACAACAAACGAAAAACATAGCTTCTACGGGTGTATTTTGTAAATTCTGGGTGACTTATAGTGGTGGCAAATTATAGAGGGGCCATTTTCCTGTTCGGCAGTTTCAACTACACTGCCCCACCGAAAATTAAAGACAACAAACAAAAAACATAGATTATACGGGTGTTTTTTGTAAATTGGGGGTAAGTTAAGGAGGTGGCAAATTGTGCAGGGGTCATTTTCCTGTTTGGCACGTTCAACTTAACCGCCCCACCTAAAATTATAATAATAATAATAATAATTCTCACCCTCACAATACTCCAAACTAGGAGTACCCCAGAAGCAACCACATGCTTGTCCGGGGGAGGGGGGGCAATTACTATTATTTTGTCTTCGTTGCCATTTGTGGCTAGGGCCGACTTTTTTCCCGATAGAACTAGGATAGCATTCGCTCAAGTACTACGGAAAACCCTAGAAAACCGTAGTAATCCCAGTGAGTGTAGGACAATTAGTAAATCACACGGATAAAGCTATTTAGGAGCAATACCGTTAACCCACATTTGTCCAGCGCTCTTGGCCATAAAGGTGTTTTTCTTTAAAGACATATGCATGCGCCTGCCTCGAACCAAGGTCTATCGAATGCAGAAAAACATGCAGTCTAAAAAGTCAGCGCCGGGACGAGCGACGCCACCGCTTCTATGGGAGTTTCTTGTAAATTAGGGCTGGGTTTCGGGGGTGGCAAATTATAGGGGCGACCCTATCTCGTCCGGAACGGTCGTCTAGTCACTTGTGCCGAATGTTAGCGCCAGCGACCAAAAAACAAAGTTTTTACGGTTACTTTTCTCGAATAGGGGGGTGTGGGGGTGACCCAGAGGGTGGCAAATTATAGGGACGGCACTATCTTCTTCGAAACGGTCATCTAGTCACTTGTGCGGAATATGAGCGCCAGCGACCAAAAAAAAACCATAGTTTTTACGACCACTTTTCTCGAATAGGGGGTGTGGGGGAGAACCAAGAGGGTGGCAAATTATAGGGGTGCCACTAACTTGTCCGGAACAGTCGTCTAGTCACTTGTGCTGAATGTTGGCAAATTATAGAGACGGTACTATCTTCTTCAAAACGGTCATTTAGTCACTTGTGCGGAATATGAGCGCCAGCGACCAAAAAACAAAGTTTTTACGGCTAATTTTCTCGAATGGGGGTTGTGGGGGGTGACCCAGAGGGTGACAAATTATAGGGGCGACACTATCTCGTCCGGAACGGTCGTCTAGTCACTTGTTCCGAATGTCAATGCCAGCGACCAAAAAAACAAAGTTTTTACGACCACTTTTCTCGAATAGGGGGGTGTGGGGGAGAACCCAGAGGGTGGCAAATTATAGGGGCACCACTAACTCGTCCGGAACGGTCGTCTAGTCACTTGTGCTGAATGTTAGCGCCAGCGACCAAAAAACAAAGTTTTTAGAACTACTTTTCTCGAATAGGGGGTGTGGGGGGTGTCCCAGAGGGTGGAAAATTATAGGGACGGTACTATTTCCTTCAAAACGGTCATTTAGTCACTTATGCGGAATATGAGCGTCAGCGACCAAAAAACAACCCAGACAGCACACGACGTCCCAAGGATGTCCATTTTAGAGCCTGTAAACGTCCAAATGTCCTAGGCTCTGTACAGGACGTTTCTAGGACGTCCAATGAAGGATGTTTTCAGGACGTCCATACCGGACATCCTTGGTAGGTCTAGTTCAGGTCCCAATTTTTTTTTCAATTAGTAGTTATCATATCAGTGACTATTAACACCACCTAGTCACTGCTATACCTATCTGGCAAATTTTATTACAGAATATTTAAAAAAATTATTAGTTATATTTTACATTGTCATGGAATGCTCAATTTGCAATGAAAGAAAGAACCCCACCAAGGAAGTAAAAGTACCCACATTTTCCTGCGACACATGCACATGTATAGAATGTTCAGATCTAACTCCAACTGAGATCAGATGCATGTCTTTAAATAAAAGAACGCTACAATTTAAATGCAGGAAATGCCGATACGAAATAATAGAAATACTCCAAAACACAATAAAAGACAAAAATGAAATAATAGAAACATTAAATGAGAAAATAATGATGCTTGAAAAGGCATACAAGGACATGAAGGAGGAAAAGAAGTTATATTCGGAAGTAGCCAAAATATCTGGAATGGAATTAGCTAGAAAGGAAGAAAATCCCAACAACACTCCTGCTATAATAGTAAGACCAAAGTCGAGGCAAAATTCTGTAAGTACCAAAACTGACATTAGTAAGGCTGTAAATCCGGCAGGCTTGAAAATAGGAATAAAAAGTTTTAAAAATCTACACAATGGTTCAGTATCAATCACGTGTAAGACAAAAGATGAGACAGACTTATTAAGAAATACCATTCAGCAAAAATTATCTCAGAATTATGACATTGATTTATCTAAAATGAGACTTCCAAAAATTAAAATTACGAATTTTGATAAGGATTTAACAGCTCAAGAAATTGAAAACTATGTATATGAACAAAACAATCTAAACGGATGGACTCAAGATCGTTTATATCAGAGAAAACAGAAGAAATAACAGCAAGACAATATTTTGTGAATGTACCCCAACTACATTCAGAAGGATAATGGCTCTGGGAAAAATATATATCGGATGGGAAAGGTATCCAGTATACGAGGACCTTAGTACACTCCGATGTTTTAAGTGTCAAAAGTTTCATCACAAGGGTCAGGGATGCGTAAATGAGGTGGTATGTCCCATCTGCAGTGGGGCTCATGAGGAACAGAGGTGTCCACGAGATAAACATTGCTACGCTAATTGCATACATGCAAATCAAGTGTATAAAGTAACATACAACATTGATCATTCTCCAATTGACCAAGAATGTCCCTCATATAAATACCAAATACAAAGACTTAAAAACAAAACAATTTACTAAATAAATAAATAATGGTACACACACCTATAATCAATGTTCTAGAGGATTTGGGAAATGGCGAGAGTGATGAGTGGGATATCAAAGACATTGATTATATAAACAAACGCATGACTACTGTTCAGGCTAGTGATGGTCTGGTGAATATCTTACATATCAACATAAGGAGTATCAGAAAAAATTTTGACGAAATGTTATTGTTTCTTGAAACATATAATTTAAAATCCCTTGATCTTATTATTCTAAGTAAGTGCTGGCAGATAAATGATGTTGATGATTTTTCTTTACCTGGGTATAACATATTATATAATGAAAGTAGGATAAATCAAAATGATGGTGTGATAATTTTCATAAAATCGTCCATTAACTATAAATATGTCAATGAAGTATTGCCAGTATCTAAAGTAACTGTAACTGATGTTAAATTTCAAATCAATCAGACTGATATTTCGGTAATGGCTTGCTATCGCTCCCCATCCACTATATCTGGTGTCTTTGTAGGGGAACTTGAGTCCTTCTTGACAAAAAAAATCAACTCAACAGATTGAGATCTTTGTTGGTGATATCAATATTGATATTTTGGATAGAACTAACCAAGTAGCGAATGATTACCTTGCACAAATGTCAGCACTAGGTTTTATATCTTGCATAAATTCATATACCAGGGTGGTGGAAAGTGCAGCATCATGTATTGATCATATATTTGTAAAAAAGAAGTTAAACTCAAGTTCTCTGACTTACAATGCATGCGTGATAGATTCCCCTGTAACCGATCTTTTCCTATGCTCTTGACTGTTTACTATGAAGGAATAACCAAGGTTGTATCTTCATCAGTGGACATTAAAATAAATAAATTTGATTATGACAAATTTGACATGCTTATTGGTATGCAGTCGTGGGAGCAGGTTCTGGTATCGAGACATCCTGAACAAGCTTTTGAGGTATTCTTTAAGTGTTTTAACAATGTTTATACAAGATGTAAAACGTCTTGTAGTAAGAAAAAATTGGCGCATAAAAAAAATTAAACCATGGATTACATACAAATGGTATTATAGATTCAATAAAAAAGAGGGACAGGTTAAAGAAAAAAACAATGCAAAATAGAACCTGTGTGATATTGCTTAATGAATATAAAAACTATCGAAATACACTGAACAAAATAATTAAGGCTGCAAAAAGAGATTATTACAAAAAGCTGATAAACAATAGCAAGGGTGATATCAGAAAACTATATCAAGTTGTGAATGAAGCTACAAATATGGGAACAAAATCAAACAACGGTATGAATATATTGGATGGCCAAGGTAAACCATTTTTGAGTGATGGGGATATGGCGAATTTTGCTAATGAGCATTATAATCAGATTGGTATTTCCATGGCAGCAATGATTAATAATAACTTAAACTATGACATTAATTATCCGTTGGTTAGGGATTCAATGTTCCTGGATCCTGTTGGCAGGAATGAGTTAATTGAACTCATTGGCTCTTTGAAGTGTGGTAGTTCACCAGGGATGGATGGGGTGACAGTGAAGGTTATTAAGCGTTCCCATGAGTACATCCTAGATCCCTTACAGCATATTTTTAATCTTATTTTTCAGACAGGAATAGTACCAAAAAAATTTAAAGTTTCAGTTATAGTTCCAATACACAAGGCTGGTAGCACAAGAGATGTAAATAATTTCAGACCAATTAGCTTAATAAATAATGTCTGTAAAATATTTGAAAATGTTTGAAAAAGAGGCTGTGGAGTCACTTGTGTCAGCACGGTATATTAAATGAAAATCAATTTGGTTTCCAAAGTGGAATAAGCACTGTAGATGCTATGTTTCAGCTAGTCAGTGGGATAAAAACTTCACTAGAATCTAACAGGAAATGCCTTGTAGTCTATTTGGATTTGGCCAAGGCCTTTGACACGGTGCCTCATCAGAGTCTCTTGAATGTTCTCGAAGGCTATGGAGTCAGAGGAACTGTGCTAAAGCTGTTTGAGAGTTATTTGACTGACAGGACTCAGTATTTAAAAATAAGAAATACATATAGCAATCATCTAAATATAAAGATTGGGGTACCGCAGGGCACAGTGCTGGGGCCACTTCTGTTTGTTGTGTATGTTAACTCTTTGTTATCATTGGATACAAAAGGCACTGTAGTGTCATATGCTGATGACACAGCAATTATGTTTAATGGTGAATCCTGGGAAATTGTAAGAGAAAAAGCAACTGTTGGTATGGGAAGGGTGAAGTATTGGCTGGATCATAGTAAATTATCTTTAAATATTAATAAAAGTTCATATATGGCATATTCTATCACAAATTGTAATAGACCAGACTATGACAAAATATATATTGATGGCACAACAGAGTACATCAGGGAGACGAATTGTGTTAAATTTTTAGGTATAACTATGGACCCATATCTTAGATGGGATAACCATATAAGGGAACTTACAAAAAAGCTTCATAAATTCATATACAAATTCTACCAATTACGGATGATTATGAACAGGAAATGTTTAATCATGGTATATAAAGCTATAGTGGAGTCTCTTATAAGATATGGAATAGTGATATGGGGTGGATTGCATGACAGCGCTCTCAGAGATTTGAATGTGATTCAAAATTACATAATGCGTATAATATATTTCAAGAATAAAACAAGCTCCACGCAATTCCTGTATAATGAAGATGTACCAAATATCCGTTTTATGTATTTTTCAACAGTATGTGTCTTTTTTCATAAGAAAAAAGACAGTCACAAATATCGCGAACATTGTTATGGAACAAGATCCAGATTAGGTGGCAGACTATTGCTCCCTTTCTTTAAAAAGGAATCATCTCAAAGATTTGTCAATTATCTGGCACCCAAACTATATAATGAGCTGCCATTGAGCATAAGAAATATACAATGAATAAAAACATTTACAAAGAAATGTCGAAGATATATTCATGAAAACTCTCACACCTTAAAAAAAACATTTACAAAGAAATGTCGAAGATATATTCATGAAAACTCTCACACCTTCCAAAGATTAATTTAATTTAGTGCCGTGTTCTGCTCGCTTGTGTGTGTTGTTTGTCAATTATCTGGCACCCAAACTATATAATGAGCTGCCATTGAGCATAAGAAATATACAAAGAATAAAAACATTTACAAAGAAATGTCGAAGATATATTCATGAAAACTCTCACACCTTCCAAAGATTAATTTAATTTAGTGCCGTGTTCTGCTCGCTTGTGTGTGTTGTTGTAACTATCTGTGAAGATTGGTTTTTAGAATTAGAAAATTATATATGATCTTCCCACTGCACATACAGGTTTTGCAAACCTAGGTGCAGTTATAGTTAGTAGTAGATAAGTATGACCCACTCTTTGTATTGTGTTTTGTGATTTGATTTATCATGACTAAATTATTCTATTCTAAAAATTCGTTTTCAAAATACAGGGTGTCAAAACATTGTTACAAAAGTTTTTATTTATTTTTAGAGGGGTACCAAAGGTACCAGGACACACGAAAAATGACAAAGCCAGGCAAAGCGACGTGTATATAATTTTTAGCCCTATCATATATATTCTAAAGGTGACATTTGCGAAAAAACTCTACTATAACTACTATAATATAGGTATTTAAAAAACCCGCGCAAATGGATCACACGTCTGCCGTCTGCCCTCCATTTTGGATAAAGTGCGGCGTTGCCATTATTACCAATAAATGTGTGATCGAGTTGGGACATTTTCTAATTTCTGTGTGTGGTTAGAGCGTAAATGTTAAAAGCAAAAGTTTTACATTCACCGAATTGTTTTTTTTTAATTTGCCACTTTGCAATTGCCTCCTTTTGGCAGTATTTTGAATTTCTGATTACTGATGATGGGCCCCGGGAGAGCTGGGAATTACGAAATCTGGCAACGTGGCGGATGCTGTTGCTTGACTCTTTGACATTTGACAGTTCGCCGTGTTATGGAGATGGCGGTGGCGGCGTCGGCGTGGTCGTACCTGTGGGGCGAACGGTTTCTCTCATTTACTCATTTTTGCCGTAATATCACATCGAAGTTTCTACGTTTGGAATAGGTAGAAGGTAGGTAAGTGGGTATTTATATATTATTTATATTGGGGGAATATAAGATATTTACCATCGGCAGCATATGATAAAACAAACGTATTGGAATAGTGAATAACGATGTGAGCGTCGGTTTTGGGTTGGGGCAAAACCGGGCCAGGCCGCTGGGGGGGCGATGCCTCTAGGAAATATGCAAACTAAGCAAAACATAGGACGTGGAACTATAAAATGCCCACATAAGGAGACCCGGTATGCTACTCCCGGCTTTAAAAACTCGTAAAAGTTTGCGCATGATGTCATCGCCAAGCAGATTTTTGTAAGTATTTGTTTAATTTTTCGAGAAATTCTTTAAGCTGGGGCGGTGTTTTCTTGTGTGTAATTAGTCTTAATAGATTGGGATGGACTTAGTGGACTAGTTTGCTAGAAATACTACCACAATGAATCGGAAGGCAACATAACCTCAAAAAGGCATTTTCACTTATTTTAGCCGTTGGAAACAAGAATGTCACTTTAAACTATTGAAAACTAATTAGACACAACAAAATACTAGTCCCAAGTAATCTACATTAATTTTCTGGGTGAAATTATTGTATTTTATACGAGCTTGCTTCGTATGAGGACATCACCACCGATGTGCCACCGTCTCTCCTTATATCGTGCCTGCTTTCAAGTTTAAACCAGCTATTATCTGTTTTCCTTGTTTCTTCATAAACAATTCTGGGTGTAGGTATGTATAGGGATTAAGCCCAATTTATAAACTTTGACGTTTGACGTTGCCGTTTGAGGTTTGATGTTGCCGTTTTACTTTCGAAAGTTGGACATGATGGATTCAGAGTGCTAAATCAGAATATTAAAATCGAACAACTTCGCTCCGATGACAATGATTGTTGTTGTTATGGCTTATCCTTCTGGCGTTGATACCACGCAAGTGTACAGAAAATTCTAATCCGAACGGAAAAAGTTTGTTAACGACTTTGGAAACAAAGCTACGGCAACGTCAAACGGAAGTGTCAAACGGCAATGTCAAACGTAAAAGTTTATAAATCCGACTTTATATTTAGCAAACAAAAAAGTCAGGCAGGGGAAAATTCCCCATATATATTGTCCTGTGGAAGTCTGGCTCCTGCAATTTAGGGTGCACCCTATGTTTATTCTATTATTAGAAATTCTAAAATGAGTAGGCAGTATATATATAGGGTGCACAAATAATAGATTAAGAAATAAAACAAATAATATTTTTCGTAGAAATACCATGATGGAGCAACTCAAACTGAATAAATATTACATGCGTGCTAAGAGGAGCCGCCGTAAAACAATGGATAATTCTCAAAGTGATGCGTGTAATAATTCTGATAGTCACTCAGACCATAATGTTTTATATAGCGAACAAAATCAAAATAATATTGATAAAAGTAATATACATTAAGAAGGTTGGAGCACATATTGCCAGTCAAATGAAACAATGGTTTATACGCCACAACATAATGCACTTGGCTCTTTAAATACTTGTTGGCCCACACACAAAGTTAAAATATTCAGGCATGGGACATTCCGTAAGTTTGGTTATTATAGTTATTATATATTTAGAATATTAAATGTTTGTTTTTCACAGATGAGTACTGGAACTGGAAGGCTCGACAAAAAGCAAAACTGGCCGAATATACTAGTGATTTAGCATCTGAAGTAGAAGTTGGTGTAACAAAAAGAAAAAGGATTCAAAAGGTTTTGTCATCTTCGTCATCTGGAGATTCAAATTTAGATTCGTCTTTTCTGACGCCGCCGCCTCCAAAAATAAAAATCAAAAGCAAATGTGTAAAGAAAGGTATAGTTAAAATAATTTTTGTATTAATATGTCACAGATGCATCTACTTACTACATCCTATTTACAGGTAATGACGCAAATAATTCTAATAATAAGGAAAATGAGGAACAATTATTTCATGAACCTAGAAATACAAGAAATGTTACAAACTACAGTGTCTTATTGCTTCTGGAAGACAGTTCAATCGACATTTCAGGTAAAAAAGCCAAACCCAACATTTTTCTTGGGGGCAATAATAGGGCATTATTAGAAACCTGAACATCTCCAAAATTATATTTTTCTATTTTTTATCTGTACAGGATGTCTATAGACACCGTGTATAGATAAAAAATATATTTACGGAAGACCAGTCGAAAATATCGTGACAAAAAATGCATATTTAATATGCACTTTTCGGGGAACTTTATTTGAACGAAAAACATGCTTTTTTGATGGGCCAACTTTTATTAATGGTCTACTTTCCGAGATATTTTTGAAAAACCGGAATATTGCCGTAACTTATTCGGCTTGTAACTTTTTTTTTCAATAGTTACCGAAAAAATTTGTTAATAACATTTGTGGGCAAAGTTGATTGCTTTAAGCCTACTTTATCAGAATTTTGAGAAATGCCACGGTTCAGTGGATGCTCTCTTAGCACCCACCTAAAAAAATTGTTCATTTATTGTAGTATGGCCATGGCCTCGAATGATGTACTTGCATGTTTCATGTATTCAGCAGTTACAATTTTCTGTTGGAATGTGCCGTGTCACGTCATACTTGACATAGGTAGAGCATTCGTCAAAGTCCAGCAACGCTGTGCGCAGTCGGTTCATGGACTGGTGATCCCCTGTGATTGTTCTTTGCCTAATAAAACATATTTTTTCCGATTTAAAAAAAATATATAATATGTATCTCGGCACTGAAGTTATTTTTGGCCGATGCAAATAAACCTTAGTTTATTTGCCTCGGCCAGAAGCCTCGACAACTAAATTCCACATGTCATAAATAGTTGAACTTCATTGTCTTGGTACATAAATAACTATTGTTTTGGCTTTTACAAATAAAGACCGTAAACTGCTATTTTAGTTTGTTTTTTACTTCTTACGTTTATTACTATTACCACCCCTCGAGAGTGGAAGTTAACGGTACTTATTGCTTATATCTAGTAAACACAACTTACTGTGTAGTTTCTTGTCATCTGAGTTCCTTTTTAAAGCAAAACCAACCTTAATTTTAAATAAATTTTGCTGTTTGCCAATAATAATAATGTCTACAAAAATGCTACTTACAGGTCTACGAATTGTCCAATATAGGTGGCTCCAGCACCTATAATTTTATAAAAAGTGTTATGACAAGTCTTATGGATGACTCAGAAGCAAAAAAATATAGTTGGTTTGGACGGAAGGGAACGAAAACTTTCAAGAACTTGAAGCTAGCCAAAATGATAATAAAGTAAGTATAGGTAAATGTAAAATAAAAATTGTAGTGATCTATCAAAATGTATTACTATTAGTACTACAATTTTTCAGTCTGAAATAATAATTTATTAACGAAAATTTAATATATTGCTAGTACATGTTGAGAGCTCTTAATATTCGTGTTCTCATTTATTGAGTTCTGGACCAATCGGAAATCACTTTCGCCGTAGTATCGAACCTTCCTTTGTGTCGTTTGCATAGTAGACGCTGTAACGTGTGCAACGTCTGCCACTATTTTAGACATTTGAAACATTTTTCTTAATAAATTGAAAATGCTATTGCCATGGACAAAGCTAATTTTAAGGCTTGCATTAATTTGCCTTTTTGCTTTTGTCAGGTGCCGCAGATCAAGCGAAAGTTGCTTCAAACCAGAAAGAAACAGAAAGCGCTATACAGTCATGGCTTAAAAGAGCTGCTGAACGATTATCAAAGAAGTCTTAATAAACAACGATCTTGGCAGAGGTATGCACTGAACGTTTTTGGCACTAAATTATACCAATCTTGTTAAAGAAAGTTGGCAGCCATTTTTAATCATTTTGCTGATATTTGTCGAGAAATGTAAGTTTCTTTTGACTTACCTTTAAAATTTTGGGGATGAATCCTACGAATTCTGTCGAAAGTGTGTGACAATTTATATTATGAATATGTTTTTGTAGTTGCTTGAGCCATTTAATTTTTTAAGTGGTTAATTTATATAATAAGGTTTAGAACAAAAATTTTAAAGCTTACCTTTAACCTGTATAAACGTTAAGGCGAATGTGTCTTTATAAGTATATAAAAAGTATACAATTGAATGAAACATATACCTTTCATATGAAGTTACAAATTATTAAATTTTTTTTTATGGAGGTGTCCTGATTGCAAATGGGCCACCCAGAATGTAATAAAATCTAAAAAAAAAAAAATTTCATCTTTTTTTCAATGCCCCACCAACTTCCAGTTTATATCTCACAAATGTCCCAATTCAGTCCTGATAAGGTCCTATTTATGGCCTGCAAAAGTCCAGATTTAGGTTCTTTGGTACCTAGAGAGAACGTCCCAGGGACATACGATTTTGTAACATTGGACGTCCTAAAAACGTCCCGAGTACAGCTTTCGGCTATAACGGGACGTCCCGAGGACATCACGAATGTCCGAGGCGGACATTCTTAGAACGTTTTCGGGACGTCTTTGTGCTGTCTGGGAAAGTTTTTACGGCTACTTTTCTCGAATGGGGGGTTGTGGGGGGTGACCCAGAGGGTGGCAAATTATAGGAGCGACACTATCTCGTCCGGAACGGTCGTCTAGTCACTTGTGCCGAATGTTAGCGCCAGCGACCCTAACGGCACTATCTTCTTCGAAACGGTCATCTAGTCACTTGTGCACTTTTAAGGCTACTTTTCTCGAATGGGGGGTTGTAGGGGGTGACCCAGAGGGTGGCAAATTATAGGGGCGCCACTAACTCATCCGGAACGGTCGTCTAGTCACTTGTGCCGAATGTTAGCGCCAGCGACCAAAAAACAAAATTTTTACGTTTCATTTTCCTGTTTAGGGGTGTGGGGAGGAAGGCTGGGGGTGGCAAATTGTTCAGACGCTACTAACTTGTCCGGAACATGTTTCTAGTCATTTCTGCCAAATATTGAGACTGGCAACCAAAGAATCAAGTTTTTACAGCGATTTTTATTTTTAAGTTTGGATCGCCTAGTATATTGGTGGCTGGCTAAAAGCGGTGGCTGTCTTCACACCGGTGTAGTGGAGGGGATGCGTGTACAGAAATGTGTGAGCAATTTTACCGCGCGGTACATTTCTACTAGCAGGGTTGCCCCTATGTGTTGCAGAAAAGCAGGTAAATATCTATTTTCACTATCGATAACTGCATCTATATGCAGCAATGAATCGCCTGTCGCACCTAAACTATTAAAGTTAGGAGAAAAAGCATATAACCTTTTTTGTAGCAAATTTTCTGTTCTATAAATATTGTAATAGTTATTTGGCGCTAGGAGGCACCGAAAGCGAGATATTTTTAAAAAATCCGTTTTGAGCGCCATCTTGGCAATATGGCGGCGCGCGCGGCGGTAGTATGTTAAATAGGACACTAAAATCTACCAATTCCCAAAAAATTAAGACTTCCTCACTTATTCAGAGTAAACCCCCTTTAATTCGACCTGGCACTTGGACTAAAAACACGGAAACATACTGCTGTTTCATTCAAAGTTTTTGTCTTTTTGTAAACGTCCGAAAATTCAGCTTATCCAACATACCCTAATACGTCCCTGATTTTTCTCTAGCAAGTGTCGAACGAGTTGTCAACGTTCGACTTATTTAGTGAGACGACTGTAATTGAGCGAATGAGTTCAACTCTGTTATTAAGAAAACAATTGCATTATTGATCTTACATTTATGGAAGTGGCATTTATACGTCTGACGTATATAAAAGTCGGTATACGTTCTTGAGCTCTCATTGGCGAGTTGAGTCACGTGACTTCTTTGGACGTACATTTAACTCCGTACACGTCCGAAGTAAACTTGTAAACTTATTTAGATACTTCGGAAGCCGTCGGAAGTGCATTTTTCTCAAGCAACTTTGCAATAAGGAGCGTATGCCTCCTTTTTGGGGGATAGGCGCTGCCGTATGAAAAAATAAGGGTGGCAGTAGGCAGCGATACGCGCTGCCTTACGAAAAAAGAGGTGGTAATCATTTCCAATGGTGTAACCCGCCCCCGATTTTCTTGAAATTTTGGCTAGGTACCCCCTATTTTCGCCCGACGTTCGGCGTTGTAACCATGTAACCCCTGACATTCGGCGCCGAATGTCGGGGGTAGCCAAAATTTCAAGAAAATCGGGGGTGGGTTACACCATTGGAAATAATTACCACAGCATTTTTCATACCGCAGCGCCCATCGCCGAAAAAGGAGGGCATACGCAATATAAAATATGAGACAAGATAGGTCTGAATAATCTCGGACATCATCCAATCGTCTTTGGTAAACAAGCCGATTCATCATCCATCGGACGGTAGAAATAAGGTTATGTGTCACGTGACTCAATCCACCAATGAGAGCGCAAGACTTATACCGACTTTTATATACGTCGGACGTGTAAATAGCCACTTCCTACATTCATAGCCACTTTTTTGCTCTTTGATGCGAAAAATAGGTTGCCAAGTTTTGAAAGTATGTACCTATATATCTCGAATTTGACATCTTAGGCAAATACAGTTTATTTATGTTCTATGTTTTTTTTACTTACCTTCCTGTACATGTAGATAATTTCCGCATCGTTTTTGGGGTGTGCTTCTTTGAAGTGGCCCTTGACAGTGCCAATATCATCAGTCTTGTAAATGCATAGGGTGCACATAAGTTGGAAGTCGAGTTCGTGCTTTGACGAGATGTGAGTTTTGATGTCATCCTTGTTAGCACAGCGATACTTGCACATGGAGCACCGCCATGGTTTGTACTTTGGTTGGCCAACAGCGACTGTCGATGAACTATGGCTGGAATTGTCCGGACTCAGTTCACTCTCCATATGGCAGATGGTTACCACCTTAAACAAGTAAAATAAAATAAATTGTCACCACCCAGATAGCAACAGATATTCCGGGATTATTCTCTCATTGTGTAATAAGGTATAAATAATATACACCTATCCCTATTATTAGAATATTTCTGTAATATATTTATATATTAAGAATGTACCTAGAATACTCCACAGGAAATATTCCTAGAAAATTCACAAAAGATTGTTTCTGGATTACTTCCTTTATAGGTATCATAAATCCATTGTTCACAAAATATGAGAATAATCCATGACAGTAGTAGTTATAATTTTAAATAATTGTTAAAACATGCATTTTTAAAAATGTTTTAATAATAGGTGTTTACAAAGTTAAATTATTCACGTTAAACATTTTTTGTAAAGGAAATACCTAGAGTATTTATTTGTATGCCTAGTTTCCCACCAAATCCAAGTATTTTTTTTTTTCAATTTATACCTTTTATAAATGATTTTTTGAAATAAAATTATCACTATTGCTTGAGGTGGAATGCCTGCCTAGTTTTCAAATGTAGCGGGACAAGCAGAATGGAGCGTCCTTCTGCTTCTGATCACAAAATATATAGGTTAGGTTAGGTTAGGTCTTCTGATGGAACCAGAGATCTTCACACAAGTGGGGGAGAATGCTTGTCAACGTGCGCAAGACTGCTAATTTTTCTACCGCCATTTTAACCCACGAAAGTGCGACAAATTCAAAATAATATGCTTTAAAAAAATTTTTGTTGCATTTATTTACGTTCAGATATAATTTTATAATGATGTGGAAGCAACTTTAGTCAAAAAAGTTTATTTTTACCTGGTGTTGCAGTTTGAGCTGCATACAGTAAAAATTCATCCGGATTATAACCACAAATAACGCCGTGAAAAGTGAGGTGTCAAAGGAAATTTGAAAATTCATTTTCTCGGAAACTACGTCCGAGCACCACAAACTGAGGTCAGATTCGTGTTCAGGGACCTCGAAAATAGGGGGTAGCCCAAATTTCAAGAAAATCGGGCGGTGCATACGATGTGCTCCATAATTACCCTACATTCTTGTAATCACTCTGACGTAAATCACAGTCAATATTCACTTTAATCAGTTATGCGATTGACTAGCGCGCCACGGTGTTCCCGTGTACTAACCCAACAAACACTCAACTTCTGGATTTTTAATGGGCCATTGCTGTAATTGATGGATTTATGATGGGATTGGTTAGCCTTCAATGGCCCATTTCAGGTCAAGTGTTGGAATACTACCGATGTAAATATGATAAGAAAACACCAATGGGCCAATAATGGTTCTTTGCAATGCAACCATCAGCAAGGGATGTGCAAATATATGAATGATGTGCCACTTGCGGTCCACTATAGGTAAAAGTCCACATTCCTGTACTTTTTATTTAAATTACCATGAATTGCAAAACCTGATGAGTTTACCGCGCTTGCGCTGTATCACCGTTCATCATTTTTACTGCCTTGACGCCGGCGTCGCTGGCGCCATATTGTGGTCGTGTGTTGCCGTGTGTGCGTGCACGCCGAGTTCGTTCGGTCCATAGTGCATCAAAATGTGGTCAAAAGATAAGCCATACACTATATCTGCATGTTGTGAGGAAGCGACTTATAGATGTGGATTATGGATTAGTGCATTGTGTTATGGTAAATACGTGAAAGATAAGGAAATTTAATATATGAACCTGGGGGCTATGCACACCTGATACCTGCAGGTTAAATCGAAGTTATGAGATTGAGTCTCACACTGATCCCAACGTAATTTTATTCTTTATCAAACATCCAAAATATTTGTCGGTTTTTAAAGTTAATAGTTTAAAAAATTCTAGTTAAAATAAAAAATTAATGTAGGTATTTGATAATTTCAATAATAATTTATGTTCTTTCTCATTTCAGGTAAACATCTGGTGTTTTATTACAATTTTGAATTTTTGTTCTTGTCTTTAATTTTTATAGTGATTTATTTTAAGTTTTTTTAGAATTTTGCATTTTTGTTCTTGTTTTCAATATATTAATTGTTTATTATTATTTGCCTTTGATTTAAAAATCACCGTATAGGTAAGTCGGAAACCCGAAAATATACCATTTGATGTGTACAAATTAAATGACCAGCAATGTTTGAAGTATAAAAGACCTTTAATGGTCCATTATAATTATAACACACAACCCCTATTGGTACACCTATGGTGGACCATAAGTAAATTTGCACTGGCCATCCATGCTGGAAAAGTGACTGATGGAACGCAGCCGGCCACCGGGACATTACGGACCCGGGCCAATGATGGTTTCCATCATCGTTCCAATGATGCAGTGATGGTTACCCAATACATTTTTACAAATGGCCCATTTATCAGTGTTTGTTGGGGAACTTGAACTCATTTATTTTGTTTCAATAACATGTGACTCGTGGACTTCTCCTACGACAGAATCTTATTTGACTGTGACGAGCCATTACATACTAGATTGGGAAATAACGAATGCTGTACTTTCAACAAAACCGTTACATAATGGGATAAATCATACCTCAGAAAATGGTTTCCATCATCGTTCCAATGATGCAGTGATGGTTACCCAATACATTTTTACAAACGGCCCATTTATCAGTGTTTGTTGGGAACGTCAATCTGTGTCTTCGACGTTTCTATCTGGTCGAGTATCAGTGGTGAGAGTTTGGCAGAATTAACAGTTGACACCGCCGTCTGCTTTCCCGATCTGCGGCCGTGGTATTTTGAATTAACTGCTAAAAAAACCTTCCAAAGTGTACTAGAAAGCGGAAGTCGTCATCATTGCAAAGGTTATAAGTAGACCCCGCGACAAGGAGTCGAGGCACTTCCCTTTATATAAAATACAAATATATAAGGGAAAGTTAAATGGACGACCTTCAACGATGTTATATTTCACACAACAACCACTTGTGGCGCTGTAGCTAGTTTATATTTGACAGATGTTAAATGTAAAGAAATTTGAAATTATTAAATTAGGTTAGGAAGTTAGGTTATATTTGGCGGCAGAAAAACAAAAGGAAAATACCTAATTTTCCTTATAATTTATTAAGTTTTAAGTTTTTATTAAACGATTATCTGGAGATAAGGCTGGCCCGCTGGCCCGTGGTAATCTAAATGCAGAGTCGTCATGAAGTGTTATTTTTGATGCGAAATACTTGTGATATGTTGAAAATTTCCAAGAAGATATGAAGATATGGGAATTATTACGGATACTGATGCTGAGAATTTCAAGTTGGGGTTAGTAGTAGGTACTATTATTTGTTTTTTTTTTGTGAAATATTAAATATTTTGCTTACTTTCTTTCAGCTATGAACGATCGTTTAAGACTGAATGTAGAGGCTGCACAGACTGCACAGTTGATTTTGTTTCTCGACAAATTGTTTGATAGCCTCAATGCCAATTCTAAAAATGCCCCAATTTGAGGTGTTTTTTAACGAGGGAAGAGGTTGCTGGTGTAGCTCCATTAGAAGAGCGCAATAGTGACATTGAGATTCCAGGATTTGTTAACATTTTAAAAAGAATTAGGGTTAGTGAAAATACCATTTTTTATATAGCAAGTTATGTGGCTAGTAAGTTAAAAACTATATTCTTTAATGCTTGTGATACTTGTAAGGCTAACCTAATGGCAAATGTGGTACAAATCTCAGCTATTCAGAATTTGTTAATGTTCGTCAGTACGAGAATTGCAATTTGGTGAAAGCTGGAGGGTTTCTTCACTTTGCCGTTAGACAAAGCATATCTCACTTGTTTTATTTACTTCCAAGGTTGTGTCTCAAAAATAATATTTCAAAATTGCTAAGTGTGGTACTTTTCGCCAATATAAATTTTTCTGTTTTAAATTGTAAGACCCATAATAATTTAGGCACGAATGTTAAAAATCTGATTATTCGATGTATTATTATATATAATTCGCCCGGGATAGATCCAATAAAGATACTAGCCTATAGAAGTATATTTCCCGACAAAAAAAACGTAAGTATAACTTAACTCATACCCAGTGTTGCCAGATTTGGGGATTTTTCCCCAGATCTGGAGAAAATTCGTATTGACTGAGGAAAAAGGAAAACTTAGCTAATTATTTAAAAAACTGGGGCATTTTAAATACCTAATATAAAATTAAAGCCTTACAAAATATATTTTCGCATTCCCATTGCGCATACAGTATACAGTATACCCGGTCAGTAGTGTTCGATGAGATAACGGATCACATCTATGTTCGTATCTGATACACCTAACCTTTACTATTTTGTGTGACATAACCTAACCAACTTTCTGAACCTTCATATATTTTGTGGTACAGACTACAGACAAAAAACTAAGAACACATAACCTAGTGGAGTGTTTTGTGTTTTGTGACTGTGACATAACCTAAAGCTAAACCTATATAAACAGAACGCAGATTACAGATAAAGAAAAGAAAACAGAATTCAGAATTATTAGAAGCATTTGCATATTAGAATATTGCATAAGAAGGTAGGTTAGTAAACTTATATTTATATTAATACTTAGATAAAAAAAAATGTCTAACGCGTTTCCTATTATTTCAGAAAATGAATTCTTCGGAATTCTATGATACTGAGGAAGAGAAGAAAAAACGCAATACTGGTGCACAAAAAACGAAAATTTATAATCATAAATATCGATCCGAGTGGGAACAGGTTGACGAGTTTGCAAAGTGGATTGCACCTTGCAATCAAAATAAAACATTTTTTCACTGCAAAATTTCCAATAAAGATTATAGAGGCGGTTTGTCTGCTGTAAAAAAAAACACGCCAATAGTAGCAAGCCTAAATCGAACGCAAATACGCTAAAAAATCAGCCTCAAATAAGTGATATTGCTATAAGACAAATAAATTTAGTCAAAATAATGTAAAAAAGGCCGAATTGCATATTGCTATGTATATAGCAGAACACAATCAAGCGTTTAATTCAGTAGAGCATCTAGTGCAACTTGTAAAAGAAATTGCTCTAACCAAAACGAAGTAAAAGAAATTTCTTGTAATCGTACTAATGTACAAAATTAATAACAAATGCTATTGGTAGTTTTAGAGAACATGAAGTATGTCTGCAAATGAAAAGTAATTATTTCTCAGTAATAATTGATGAATCTACGGATATCTCTATAACAAAACTTTTAGCTGTAGTTGTAAGAATAGTAGATAACAGCTGTACTGTTCATGACAAGCTACTATGTTTGTTAAAAGTAACAGATTCAAAAGCTAATGCTCTATATGAAAAAATTGTAGACTATTCAAAACTCATGAAGTTCCATACAAAGAACGTATGATTGGTTTTGCAGCTGATGGAGCCAACGTGATGATGGGTTCCAAACAATCAGTTCAAGCGTTATTAAAAAATTATATTCCAGATTTGTTTGTATTTAAATGCATTTGTCACTCGCTTGCTTTAGTAGCATCTTATGCTGCAGGAAAATTGCCAAACAATGTGGAAAATATGTTAAGAGATGTTTATTCATATCTTCAGTCCTCTAAACGTTTATGCGAATACGAAGAATTCTAACGGTTTGTAAATTTGAAACCCCATAAAATCTTACAGCCGTCCCAAACAAGATGGTTGTCCTTGGTAAATGTAGTTAGGCGATTTTTAGAACAATATAATGCGTTAAAACTATTTTTTTCAGTTAGAATCCCTAAATGATAATAAAGCTGCTTCAATTTTATCGGAATTATCAAATCCATCTAATAAATTGTATTTAGAATTTTTAGCGTACGTTCTACCATTAATTACAGATCTTAATGTTGAGTTTCAATCTGAGAAACCAAAAATTCACTTCCGCTTTCTTCCCTTTATAGAACAATTTTAGATAATTACATTAAATCCGAGGTGTTGGACTCTGAAGATTTTACAAAATTGCAATATAGAAATCCTAAAAATTTCATGAGTATTGATAATGTTTATACTTCAGCGCCTCGTCCGAACAGATCACTTGGATTTATTCACTTGTAGTAGTTGATTGCTCAGCTAGCGCCACACATTTGACAGTTGAATTTTGACATCGCGTTCCCTCCCGTGCGCATGCGCAGCCCACGAGCTTCATTATGTTTTTTGTGTGGTTAGCGTCTACACGCTTCTAATCGTTTCTTAATTTTGTAGATTTAACCATGGGAAAACACAAAAGGGAGTGACAACGGTCCAGATCCAGGTCCTCGGAGATTAGGAGGCTCGAAAAACAGATAAGAGACCTCACCAGGGAACTACACCACACGCCCTGCCAAAGGGAACACGTGGGTAGTTCATCTCGCGCTTCTAGCATATCTAGAAGCCCCAGGAGGACCCACAAACATAGTCGTCGCTCATACAAGTCAACTTCACCTCGCACATCGCCCGGTGAAAGTTATACGGAACTCGACCACAGCCCGAGAGGTTCGGTCGAAGGCCAGCGCCCGAGAGGCGCAGCCACACACAACAATGGCAGTCCGAGAGACACGGCAGCTACCAGCGGGGCTGTAAACTTAGATGAGAACATTCCACCGAATGAGCAAGAGCAGAATGTTTTATTAATAGAGGCAGAGACCCCCCTTGCTGATGAAGTACTAGGACTTATCAGGGAGGACCCTAACACAACCCTTACTACAGGGAAAGATTTACATTCGGCTATCGCCCTAAGGTGGAAGCACATCTTAAGTCAGGGTCTGAAAAAGGACCTACTAAAGGAGTTAATAAGCAAGTATCCCTTCCCTAAAAATTTGCCGACCCTCAAAGCACCCCAACTCAATAAGGAAATATCACATGCCATCTCACCCTCAGCCTTCAAAAGAGACGGTTACCAGTGTGACTTCCAGAATCAGTTAGGAGCAGGCTTAACAGCCGTAGGGAGAATATTAGACAATTTGGCTAGACAAAAAGAGGGGGGGGGAGAAAACACCCTAGCGGGGATGCTGGTCGCATATTATGTGACCTACACTACAGGCTATCTTTAGCCCGAAGAGCGTTGCTAACCCCGAAGTAAAACAGTGAGGGATGCCACTCTAGACACCCCCGTAGATAATTTCTTGTACGGCGAAGATTTATCAGAACGCCTCAGGGCCACAAAGGCAATCGAAAGATCCAGTAAAGAGGTCAAAAGAGAAATAGCTCAAACCGTTGTATCTTATAAACGTCCATTGGAGACAAAGGAGTTTCCAGCTCCCAAACGGCAGGCGGGAAACTGGAAGCGCCCATCGAGGACTTCAAGGAGGGAGCCTCGATACCAAGGGCAGCATCCTCCGCAGAAAAAGCGACCGTTTCCAATCAAGTAGAGACCACAAGTAATATAGAGGTAAGACTAGCTGGAAGACTATGTCACTTCCAAGAATATTGGAAAGTCTACACGAATAATAGAACAATACTGAGCTGGGTAAAAGGGTACACAATCCCCTTTTGGCAAAACCCGTTCCAGGCACAAACGCATAGCAGTGTTAAGCCCTCGAAGGCCATAATCAAAGAAGCAGAGGCTCTTTTAAAGAAAGGAGCAATCGAAAAGTGCACCGAAGAACCTCGGCAATTCATTTCACCCGTTTTTCTAACTAAGAAACCCAACGGTGAATATAGATTTATCCTTAACCTAAAGAGATTGAACTCGTTCGTCGAAACCGAACATTTTAAAATGGAAGACCATCGTA
Organism: Pseudeuparius sepicola; assembly: GCA_963920635.1. Taxonomy (NCBI): domain Eukaryota; kingdom Metazoa; phylum Arthropoda; class Insecta; order Coleoptera; family Anthribidae; genus Pseudeuparius; species Pseudeuparius sepicola. The sequence continues at coordinate 31,892,959 of OY987305.1, forward strand.
CGCTCATAAACCTATTGAACAGTAACTCCTTTATGGCAACAGTAGACCTGAAGGACGCATATTTTCTGATACCGGTTGAGAAATCTTCGAGAAAGTTTCTCAGATTTAAACTAGGTGAACATTTATTTCAGTTCACCTGCCTCCTATTTGGCCTCTCAACTGCACCTTGGGTTTTTACAAAGATACTTAAGCCCATATTGAAGCATCTTCGAGAGATTAAAATTACATGCGTTGCATACCTTGATGATTTTATTATCATTGCAGACTCAAAAGAAGAGTGCAAATCCAATGTCACTTATACGGTTCACCTTTTGCAATTTCTTGGTTTTATCATAAATAGGGAAAAGAGCAGCCTAGAACCATCCCAAAGGTGCAAATTTTTGGGTTTTATCTTTAACAGCCAACAAATGACACTGGAATTGACACAAGATAAGAAAGAAAAAATCCTCAACCTTGCAAAAAGAATCAGCTATCTCAAAAGATGTAAAATTAGATATTTCTCCAAATTCATAGGCACCTTAGTTGCCGCCTGTCCAGGTGTTAAATATGGCACCCTTTATGTAAAGTCTTTTGAAAGAGCAAGATACTTAGCTCTAAAAGCCTCCAGACAAAATTATAATGCTTCTATGAATATCCCATCCACTGTTAAAACTGAGTTAACATGCTGGATAGAAAATATCATAACTTCAAAAAATTCAATAAGACAGGATACATTTGCTTGCGAAATTTTCACAGACGCAAGCAAAACGGGCTGGGGAGCCTATTGCAACGACCAATCCACACAGGGCTGGTGGGGTCCCGAAGAATCTCAAAAGCATATAAATATTCTAGAACTGCAAGCCGTTCTCTATGGACTGAAATGTTTTGCGGGAAACCTGCGATCCGTAAACATTAATTTGAGAATTGACAACACTACAGCCTTATTTTACATTAGAAAAATGGGCAGCGTACAACACCCAGAACTAGGGCAATTGTCCAAAACAATTTGGCAATGGTGTGAGGAAAGGGATCTGTGGCTAACCGCATCATATGTTCAGTCCAAAGAAAACAAAGCTGATGAAGCTTCTCGTACACTATCACCCGAAACAGAATGGACTCTCAGTGATAGAGCGTTTAATGAAATAGTTAATCATTTCGGCAAGCCCGAAATTGACTTGTTCGCATCTAAAGCCAACAATAAGTGTGAAAAATACTATTCCGGGTTCAGGGACCCTAACAGCTGTGGGGTGGACGCCTTTACTATGTGTTGGTCGGACTTAAAATTCTACGCTTTTCCCCCCTTTTCACTAATCCCTAGAGTACTAAAGAAGATAATAACAGACAAAGCTGAGGGGGTTGTCATTGTGCCAAATTGGCCGTGCCAACCATGGTATCCCTCTTTTAAGGCACTCTTAAAAGAGGGACCAATATTTTTTGGTCCGGATCCTAATCTGTTAAACTCTCCTTTCAGACAAAGCCACCCCCTATCGGACTCTCTTACCCTGGTGGCAGGGAAGCTATCAGGCAGTCGTGACTCATGAATGGATATAATGCTACAGTCAATAGCACCTTCCACACTAAAACAATACAATAGTACTTTTAAGGCATGGTGGCTATTCTGCAATTCAAACAGAATCGACCCATCCGTTCCAGATGTCATAAGATTCCTGCAGGAACAACTCGACTCAGGTACCCACAAGTACGGTACGTTTAATGCCCATAGAGCAGCATTGGCCCTCGTACTCGTAGAAGATATAACTAATGACCTTAGGATTAGAAGATTGTACTAGACTATATATGTACTCTAGAAGTTAATAACCAGCTGTCACTCTTACAGCTCTCACAAAAATTGGCGACACTACTGCTTTTAATATCAGGACACCGACTTCAGACAATTGCTGCTATCAAAGTGGAAGACATAATTTTGACCCAACGGGAGCCAAGATATATGTATCTTGACCCAATAAAGACTTCCGGCACAAATAGATATCAACCCTGCTTAGACATACCGTTCTTCCCGGCTAATACTAAAATATGCCCAGCTTCGACCCTCCTGACATACATAGAAAAAACAGCTCGCCTCAGGCCAGACAACCAAATTTACTTATTTATCACTACAAGAACACCACATCCCAAAGCCAACATAGACACCATCAGAAGATGGGTTGCACAAACACTGAGTCAGTCTGAACTGAATATGAAAATGTTCTCCGTTCACTCTACTAGGCACGCAACAACTTCCAAAGCCCGTAAAAGAGGGATATCCCTCGAGTTAATTAAAAAAACAGCAGGCTGGACTCAGAAATCAGAAACTTTCACCAGATTCTATAATAGGCCAGTCTTGAAAGAAAACTTTGCTTTCGCAATACTAACATAGGAAATGTGTTGAATACCTGTCATAAAGTCTTACATCTGGCTTGGGTGTTTTATTGTCTTTACATCCACACCTCGCACATACACACACACACACAAAAAGGGGATCGTCAGAGATCATATATACATATCTCTGCGACATGATCCCAATATTTTAATTTCTTTAAATAACTACAAGTGAATAAATCCAAGTGATCTGTTCGGACGAGGCGCATCGTATAATGACGATCGAACGTCACAGGTAAGTTCGTTTGATCGTTAAATATTTTGGATTAAAATGCACAGTGTCGTTAATCGAAATGCAAAACGGATGCACAAAACAAGAATTGGATTCTTTTAAAATTAAATTGTCTCAATTTTTATATTGAGACAGCACATCAAATTTATAAACGTTTTCCATTTAATGACAACATGATAAATTTTCTTAAATCGCTTAATTTTTTAGAACCTAAGGAATTAAAACGAGAAAGGTCTATTTCTAAAACAATCTGTGCATTTCCAAAATTTTCAGATAGAGTTAATATTATCGATTCTGAGTTTAGATTATTAAGAAATACCGAACTAGATTTTAATTGCAATGTCGAAACTTTTTGGAAAAAGGTGTCATCTTTAAAAAAAGGCGATGACTCTTTCATGTTCCCTAATTTAGTTGAATTTATTAAATATATATTGTGTTTACCCCATAGTAGCGCTGTTGTAGAGCGAGTTTTTAGTGCAATAAATTTAAACAAAACTAAAGTTAGGAATCGATTAAGTGCCGAAACATTGCAAGGTATTTTGTATACAAAAGGAATATTTTCGGATAAAAAAAGTGACTGTTACAATTGTGAAATAGAAAAGGGACTTTTGTCCAAATGTAATAGTAAAATTTGCGAATAATTTACTTTTATCCCTATGCCAGTAGGTATAGTTTTATTTATTTATTTTTATAAAGAATTTGATTTTGTTTTATATTTATAAGCAAGTTTTACTTTTATACTGTTTTTTCAATAAATATGTTTAAAAGGACAAATATTTCAGTCTAAATTGAACATCGAAATAAAACAAATAAGTACAGTAGATATGTATTAGATATCTAAAATTATACTAAAATATTTTAAAATATTGGTGAATTCACTGGGAGTTGATAAAAATTCCATTCAGCTAATGATCCATTGCACAACTAGCTGATGACAGATGACAGAACCAACAGAAATAATGAGACCATTGAACGAAACCACAAAACATAATAATGTACTTATCGTAATTCGGTACTTATATCAAGAACGGTAGACGCACAGGATTGCTCGATCGGGCAAATCTCTCCGCCGGCGTGACGTCACCGCTAGACTGCTATCTGCTAAGCGCGCCGGGAGCTACCGTTTAAAATATAGAAAGGGTGGGTTTTCTGTGGATGTTCTGTGTTTTTGAGCTACTTTTGCCAATCCTTTGATTTTTATACACTATTAAGAGTACAGAGAACTTTTATTTTTTACTTAGAATGTATCAAGACTAAGGGATTAATTTATAAAATTGCCAATATATGGAATAATTGCATAGAAGAAAATTTCGAAAATAGTTATTTATGTACCAAGGCACTGAAGTTCAACTTTTTATGACTCATGTGGAATTTAGTTGCCGAGGCCTCTGGCTGAGGCAAATATAAAATATTATTATTATACAAAGTATTTTGAACGTTTGAAAGACGGTAAGTATGATATTAATCTTTTGCGATATTATTTTATAAATTAATATTAAAAATAATGTATGCCAAATTTTAGTTTCAATTTATTACGAGTATAATACTCTTAATAAACACTATGGAAATTATGTTTCACAAAAGGTTCGATAAAAGGCGCTTATAGGACTTGACATTTGGTCTTATTGCACCTGTACTGGTACACACTATGTGATGCCTGTTTTACATTGACAATTTCTTCATGAATTAATTCATGAATTTCTTCATGAAGTTACTTCACGGATTAGAGCATGTCCTATTTTCCGTCAAGTTTTGCGTGAACTTCAGGAGTACTAACATTGAAAATTTGAACACAAGAAAGGTTATATTTTGATACTAGTTTTGTTTGAGGCATTAGACGAGAAAGAGGAGAGTACATAGTTTTAAAGATAATATACTTAGATAAAAAGTGTGTGAAATGTTACAATATGTTTTATTTATGTATTCCGCTGCCAAGGCACAGCTCCCTCATTCACGAAATAATCACAAAACTCCTCTTGTTCAGCAACGCAAGCATGTCTTGGTGAGCATGTTTGGTAAGAAAGTCCAAATTGAAATATATAGTCTTTATCAAGCTCTTCTAGGATGGAAGTAGGACATTCGGGTCTCAAAAATTATGTAATGTGCAACATGCCAATGTTATGGTTTGCACTTTTTCCACATTCAAATTAATTTTAGTCAAAAAACTAAATCGTTTGGCTAAAATGCCAAATGCATTTTCAACTACTCTTCTTGACAGATTTAATCTGTACCTAGTTAAAGAAGCTTTGGATGAAGATGGAAAGGTTAAACTCTTTTACCTAGCAGTTCACTCTGTAAATCTCTTTCATAGTCATTTTCCGTAAAATGACGAGAACAAATATGACTGTTGTTAGGGTTGAAACTGTCCTCTCTTTTACATCTTGCCACCCATGCTCTCCTAATCGTTTGTGAAACCATATCTTTTGACTTGGGGAAGGTATGGAACATAATATTTTCGCCTGCTTTTTTAAAGCGTAAGTTGTATTACAACCATAAACAGCACACCTCGTTCCTGTCATAATGTATTCTAAATAAATAATAAAAATAAAGTATAGGGTAAAGTGTATTTAAAATGATAAAATAATAAAATATAAGTACCTATAATGGCACAAAACATTCGATATTAGAGAGATAATTTGACAAAATATATTAGTTTTTACGTTTTTAATACTAAGCAAGATGGTACTAATTTAGTATAAATATTCAATAATAGATTGAAAACTAAAAAGAGGTTACTTAAAATAAAGAAAACACAGTCAAAACCCGCGTCAAAACCCGCACCGCTGATGTACAAATAATACCGTTAGTCTAGCGCTGACGTCACACCCATCTGCCGACTGGCGAACATTACGCTTACGAGATCGAGCAATCCTGTGCATCTACCGTTCTTGACTTATATTACGTAAATTCTGTGTTTATTCACAAAATAAGCTCAAATTTTGGTATTTCAATTTGGGAAAATCTGACAACTTTTTCTTTTTTTTTCTGGGGAAAAACAAATTTATGGCCTGGCAACACTGCTCATACCTATCATTCTTGTTTGTTTTATATTTAATTTGTATACCTAGCACTTTTTTGTTTTATGCTTTCTATTTTGCATGCTTTTATAGTTTTGTTTTTATAGTAGTGCATATTATTACAACATTGTCAATGTCATGTGCTTTTTTGTATTTTTATAAATATGAATGTAATAAATGTGTAAATGAAGACAGTTGCTTCTTTGATTTCTTTACACAGCAATAAGAAACAGTGCAAATCCGACCACTGTATAATAAAACTGTTTATTAAAATGTCGAAGTGGTATGACGGCATGACAGAATTGTTCGCTTCCAATTTTTCACCGGTAAAATGCGGTCAAAAATAAAGACAAATTATTTTATAATATCTATAATATAAAAAGGTATGTTATGTTCCAAAATTTGGCATATATACTGCATAAAATTGTGAAATGCATGTGAAACATGTGAAATTTAAATGAATAATCATGATGCCCATTTGCGACATTTTGTTAAATCAGGATTGGTTGTAATCCAGGAATATTATTTTTGTAGAAATGATTGTTAGGACAATGATTTCTATAAAAATCCTGGATTACAGATAATTCTGGTTTAACAAAATAAAGCAAAAGGGCAGTCTGATCATTAATTTAAATTTCGCGCTAAAGATAATACGCTGGCGACACCTAGTGCCGAATAAAAAAAGTACATTAATTTCCACAACACCCGTTGGAGGGCGCTACAAAAGTTCTCAGACGATAAAATTGACGTTTCCCTTATATTTTGTATTTTATATGCTTCCCTTTCGAACATTCGTGGTAAAAGTCGCGTGGGTGAAATTCGGCCTTGAATTTTCTGTATCGAAATTTTCTTGTGAATATCTCTGTTCAGGCCTAATTTCCCACTTAATGGTCGGCTTAAGTGGTTTTGTATAGCGTGTGCCTTTATTTTCGCTGTGCTAATTGAGGTTTTCTGATTTTTACATGTGTCTTGCGAGCACGTGGTATTAAGATGTGGGAGTGGACAATTTCCACGCATTTTCGAGTTCAACAGCGACCTGCTGCAGGTGGAACCACAGAGAGGACCCCTGGGAACACAGTCTGGGTGAGTATATGCTCAATTTTTAATAATTTTTTATTAATAACATCATTTTGATGACTTCTTGAGCTACTCTCACCTAGGCCTGTTCACCCCTTTTCTCTGTAGGCTACACGCAGCGAGCTGTGGCCACATATTTTGGTCATAAATTTGTTCTATTAGTACAGACGTAGTGAAACGAACCCTTAAGTTGCCCGAGATACACGTGGATTTTACCATGGTTCCTTTTTTTGGTTATCTAGCTTCTGTGGCTGATATATTTTTTTATCTTGTGTTTAATCACGAACGGGGAAGTCGCTAATCATTTTGTATTTAGTCAATGTTATATTTTCTGTAATTTAGTACAAGCCAAATTTGTTCGTTGTTTAAATAATTGAGTCGGGTTTTTCTAAGATAATTGATCATATTTCGGTTTTCACTTGTAAATTTTGTTTAATAACATTTAAGGTTCATTAAGTCAAAGTTACGTCTCGTAATCAGTCTAGAGATTATAACGTGGAGTATAAGTAAACTTTAAGTTACGAAATCTGTATAGATTGTCATAATTTCTTGTTATATAACTATTGTTAAGTAACTTAACACTGGCATCGATTTTTTGACTGCAGTGTTTTCGGAGACTGTTCGTTGTGTTTTTTTTGTTACATGCACTCTGGTACGTGAGCGAAGCACCATCGGAGTACGGACACACACCATCCTTCGACACAGGTCTGACAGTGGTCGCACATCGTCTAGCCCCAGCTTGGTACATCCACGACCCAGCCTTGAGTCTCGAGTTTAGCCGAGGTCATAGCAACCACTGCTACGTATAAGAAGCTTGGAGCAACGGTGGCGATTCACTGGTGTCAACGACCCAGAAGTTTTAAGGTACTCTGTAGAACTGTCGTCCAAATTTTCAAAGTGCTCGTAAACAAGACTTTAACTGCTCACGTGAACTTTTCGTGCTAGTAGTGTTTTCATATTAAGCTCACGAACATCTCTGATTTTATATTGTTAAGATTGAACATTTTTCGTAGTGTTTTCTATTAAGCTCACGAACATCTCCGATGTTGTATAAACTTTAAACAGTTTTCAGTTTTTAACAAATTATAAATTGTAAGTAACTAAATTCACTGCTCGGTTTACTTCACCTTATTGTAACCATTTAAATGTACAATTCCAACTTGTAAATATATTGTAAATAGAAAAATGTGCTTTTTATTTAACCATTAAATAGTTCAAGCTTCTGGCGCTCAAACATAACCATTTTGGTTATAACGTCAAAACGTAAACAAACTACAAGACAAGACTGGGTTAAAATGGCGGCGATCTAAGCGCCCTCTGTGTAGCCGAAAAATCGGATGCGCAGAAGGTCAAAGCGCATTCTCTTCCTCCATATCTCTGGTTTTGCCCTACAGTCAATCATGATTTTCGTCTACAACCGCTGCAGCAAAAACGACCATTTTGAAGACACTTTTGACATTTTCCCGGCTGGTGCAGAGTGTTTTCTGTTCTATTTTTTTCGAATTGATTTCGATTGATTTTAGCGTTATGTCGTGTTATCTTAAAGACTGTAAGAATTTTACAAGAGAAAGACGTGAGGGAATATCTTTTTTCCGGTAAGGATTTTCCAATAGGTTTGTCTACTTTTTTCAGTTCTCTACCTTTCTGTACCAATTACATTATTTGTTACTAGATAGATTGGGTGGATTAAATTTAAGGTCTTTATTAAACTTCAAAATGGCGCGAAACAAAATTAGACAGTTCGCGCAGCTTCAAATTTATTCTCCCCACCTCCATATCTCTGGATGGAACCCGAATGGTAATTCGCTTCATAGAGATCATATATGATCTCTATGTTCGCTGCATTATTAGCCGGTCTACGCAAGCGCCGAGCGGGCACATTCCGTCCAGGGATGCCGCGTCTTACGATCTATCATTAAGCCGCGTTTCCACTGAAAAAACATTGGGCAACTTTGTGTTTCTCTTGCTTGTTCCACAAAAAGTTCCTATACAAGTTCCAAAATGTTCCCGAAAGTTTCTCGTTTTTTCGGAAACAAAAAATGTGTATTGTCCCTACATGTCGCCGGTTTCCATTTTGAGCGGTAAGTATCTTCAAAGGACAAACCGGCAACACTACGAAAACGGACCTCGTAAATAGGAGGTCCGTTACTACGAAACAGAAACAAGTCGCCGCATGTCGCTGGCCCGGTGGAAACGAATAAGCAACTGCCGACATTTAATTGTTGCGAGTGTGCTTTGATATTAATAACACCTATAAAAATAATGTCGTTTAAGTGAACCAATAGAATTTATAGAAAACTACAAAAATAGTGAGTGTCTATATATGGGATTCAAAAAATCACAACTATAATAAAAATGTAGAAATGCAAAACATGACTGGAGCATACTTCATACTGGGGTGGAGCATACTTCACTTCGAAATGGTCTGGTTATGAAAGTTTGCTCTTTCTCGCAAATCGAAAGGTAATATGTACAAGATATGGCGCCGCTGCTAATAAAAGGTTTTCATATTCCATGTTGCCGCAACTTGTCTTAGATCAGTGGAAACACTCAGTTGCACTTTCACGAACTAAGCAGGTACAGTGACATTTGTCAGTTAAATATAGTTCCTTCGGTGGAAACAAAAAGTTTATATATGTTGCTGAAAGTTTCCGAAACAGGCAACAATGGGAAACACAAAGCAATGTGGTAACTTCACCCCTTGTATGGTGGTAGTTGGCGAGCGGTATTGTAAGGGGCGAGCCAGAAGTTATTTCTTTTAGTGTGGGCCTAAGGGTGAATAACGGAAACACAGGGATCATTTAATATGTGAGTTGACAAAATACAGTTTAAGAGGAAGTTTAAAAACCTGTGCAATAATTATTAATGAATAATTTAAAAATCTATGGTTTCGCACAATGCTACACTCAAGATATCCGAAATATGACCCCTTTCTAAGTAACAAAATCCAAACGTTTCAAAAGGTACACAACAATTGAATTTAAAATAGGACACAAGACAATGTGTCGAAATGGCACAAATACAAAACTATGGCATAAAACAACAAACCTTCAGATTAAAAATACAAAAATTGCAAAAGATTCCCAAATAGAATAAAATTAGTTGATGATTCTGGATAAAATTGCTTAATTACCCAGTAAAAGTTTGTATAAGAATATAATTCAAAATTCAAAATTACTAAAAAATTTTGATATAAAATAGTTCAATTAAAAACAAAATTCTAATTTCAACGGCAAAATAATTTGGCTCTAAATAGTTTCCCAAAACCCTTTCAAATTCCCAATAAAAGTTACAAAATTATTTTAGTTTGATAAAATAAAACTCTGAGATCTACAGTAGAATAATATGGTTCAAAATAAATTCCCAAAAATCATTCATGCTTATAAACGCTATGAAATTATTTCTAATCTGTTAAAAATGCACAATAAATTCAATTTCTCTCAAAGTCTTCAACATAATTTCAAAATTCAAAATAAAAAAGGCAATTCAGACACAAAGGAATTAAAACAAAATTATCTTACTTTTGGCCAGTCCAATATTACTTGGGGGCTTAGGAGAATGCTTCTTTCTTAGTTTTGTTCATTAGGGATTTCTACAGCAACTGCCTGCCCTCTTCTCTCGGGCATGGGTTCCCCTGGCAACTGCTGGTAGTCGGCTTACTACTACTGGTAGCTCTTGGTCTCGAGCTCTTTTATATTATTTCTCAGAGGGGGCCTCATCTAGGAAATCTGGTTTTGGTCGTTTTTCGCTGGTATTTGCGGCGCAAGTGGCCTGAGCTACGTCACAGAATATCTGCCTCGCCGCGTTTAACCTTGGTAGATCTCGCCGGTTTTTGATGCGCGTTTCTTAGGCAGCTTCTCTGGAATGTGGGGCCTCATCTAGGATACTGTAGGAATATCGTGAAATTAAATATTCTGGCTTTAGGCTTGCCTGGGCTAGTGCCAGTCATCCCACCCTTCTTATTAAAAGAAAATTAAAAATACTATTTTAATACTATTTTTAATTTTCTGGAAGTTTAAAAATTAGATTCGTTTTCTTCATCGATTTTTTTTTGTTTGGACTGACCTTACAATTTGCAAAAATTTAAACTTCCTTTTTCCTACTTACAACAACTACCTACTTTTCTTACTCTCTATAGATTGCATAATTCCTACCTCGACTATACTGGATTACCCAATTTCTTTCCTTTAGATACAATTTCTATTTCTATATGATTACATATTCGTATTTACTACTTGTTAGTAGCTTTAGATTATTTTGGTTAATATACGTGCCAAAAATCTTATCTCTAAACCTCTTATGCTATAACCAACACGACACACGCGTCTTTTTTTTACCGACACTCACTATTTCTGAGTTATTTTCACCTTTTTCCAACTGAAAAAGTCCTACTGCTTCCCGACTCCTTTTTCCACAAATCTCGACGACTCCCGACTCCTTTTTCAAGAAGTCTCTGCCCATTGCAATGCCGATTGCTGCTCCATTACCATTCATCATCATTTAGTTATGATGGTGCTGTTGTGCCGACCATCCATATTCTCTGTGGCTGTCTGCGGCGGCGCGACGGCTGGCGCCATATACATGCTGGCGCCTACCGGCTAACTTAGGGAATTTCTCCCTAGTCGAGTTGGCCTCACTGCCTCCAGACGACGAACGGCGGCCTCGCTTGTGTTGCGGCGACGGCGACCCTGGCTATGCTTGACGTCATCCCATTTACATTCTCAACCACCTATTCCGGCTGGCAAGGTACTGCATTGCATTCCTACGCGTGCCTCACGCATCTACCTAAGAACGGTTAAAAACAAAAATTACACCATCATAAATTTTTGTTTCTAGAAAAAGTTTTGTCAATTGCTTAGTTTTTGAGAAAACAAAAGTTCGTATTATACATACATGGAAAACTTCAAAGTAATTATTATCGAAAAAAGAAACAATTATTTGTCACAGTAGGCTTCTCTCATTTAAGTACATAGGTACCTACTTATATTTCCTTCAACTACTTTCATTAATTAATAAGGGGCATTTGAATAAAAATTTTGAAAATCTTTTAAAGAAAAGTTTATCAAAATCGGTCAACAAATAAAGATTTTACAAGGGCAAGTCCTTATCGTGGACACACTGTATGAGCTTACCTATTAGAAAAATCAGCCAATATAGGCATTACAGCAGTTACTGCAGGGGCACCACAAAATTTCTCCCAATCATCACCTTGTTCCTCACAAAATCTAATAGCTTTTTCTTTAGGGCTTTAGGATATGTCGTAGGAAAATTTGCATAATTATTAATTATATTGGAAATTATTTGAAGAAACGTTAGCATTCAATATTGTTCGGTCGTGCAAGTCATCTTTGGGATTGTGATTATCACTTGCATTTTATCTTCAATCCTAGCATGATCAGTATTTGTATTTGTGATTTCCTAGGCAATTTTTATTTACAATAGTTAATCTAAAGTCGGAGCTTAAGTCACATCGTGCTTCATCACTATTTAATGTGCGTCTATACCAAGTAGCAGATCTTTTTGCATTTTATTGTACCTAAGCCTGCAAGCAGAAGAAAACGAAGAAAAACTTCAAAATTTGAGAATCTTTGCGGGAGCCCCAGGATAAAATCTCCTGAAATCGGGGAGATTCCGCCAAAGAAAGGAAATCATAAACATTTGTCACGGTGTATATACAAATCTGGATGAATTACGATTGTTATGCTAATAAATATGCCGAAAATATATATACAAATATGACTGATTTACGATTATTGGGCCGTAAATCAAAGCGATTTACGAGAGGCCAAACCAGGATTCTCACGGTCCAGGGATCAAGCAGGAGAAGGATCCGGGTATTTAAGCAGGCAGGGCACGACGGGAAAGTCAGTTCCCGTTGGGGAGTTCCCCTGAAGAGTTCCAGCAGTACAGTTCGAGTAGTAATCCGACGAGAAGCAGTGCCGCTAAAAGTTCTGCCCAAAAGAAGAGGGCAGGCGGCAGCCCCTGCGGCTAGCCAGCCGCCGGAAATCACCCAGTAGAATGAAGAAAGCCAAGAAAGAAATATTCACCTAAGCACCCAAGTAAGTTGGACTAGCCAAAAAGTAAGATATTTGTGTTTTTGATTCTTTGTGTCTGAATTGCCTCTTTATTTTGAATTAGAAATATTCACCTAAGCACCCAAGTAAGTTGGACTAGCCAAAAAGTAAGATATTTGTGTTTTTGATTCTTTGTGTCTGAATTGCCTCTTTATTTTGAATTAATTTGGAAACTTTTAGAGAAATTGAATTTATTGTGCATTTTTAATTAATTAGAAATAATTTCATGACTTTTGTGAACCGTCTTATGATTTATTTTGAACCATATTATTTTACTGTAGATGTCAGAGTTTTTATTTTATTCAAACAGAAATAATCTTGTATCTTTTATTGGGAAATTTGAAAGGGATTTGGGAAACTATTTAGAGACAATTAATTGGTGTTGAAATCAGAATTTTGTTTTAATTGAACTATTTTATGCCAGAATTTTCGAGTAATTTGAATTACATTCTTATACAAACTTGTGCTGGAAATTAAGTAAAGCTATACAGAGTCAAGTAATTTTATTCTATTTGGGGAATCTTTTGCAATTTTGGTATTTTTAATCTGAAGGTTTGTCACTTTATGCCAGAGTTTATGTATTTGTGCCATTTTGACATATTGTGTTGTGTTCTAATTTAAATTCGATTGTTAAACAGTGTACCTTTTGATACGTTTGGATTTTGTTACTTAGAAAAGGGTCATATTTCAGATATCTTGAGTGTAGCGTTTGCGAAATCATAGATTTTTGTTTTATTCAATAATAATTATTGCACAGGTCTTAAACTTCCTCTTAAACTGTATTTTGTTAGTTCAATGTACTGATTGGTATTTATTTTAATACACATGTTAAACTATCACAGTGTTTCCGTCATACACCCTTAGGCCCACACTAAAAGTAAGTAACTGTGAATCACCCTGTACATTACCGCTCGCCAATTAACATCTAACAGGGTAGAGCATCACATTGGTGTCAGGTGTGGGGTATTCTAAGGGTCCAATAAGGGTTGACGGATAGGGGTGGTTTGGAAAATTTTTAGGAAAATTTCGGAAAATCGGAAGAAAATTTTTTTTGAGGAAAATTTGTTAGTCTTCATAAAAAGTAAAACAATAGTGTGCAGTACATACGGATTAACGGATAGGTTGTCAAATTTGACAGGAAAACTAATTTTCAGAAAATATCCAAGAAATAAATGTTGTAGAGAATCTGAGGCATAGAGAAAGTATAACGGTATTTATTATGGTTCAAAAAGGGTAAGCGACAGTGGTAAATTGTCAAAGTTAGAAAATTGTCACGAAATTGTCGGGAAAATGTTTTTTATCAGAAAAATTATTAAAGGAAAAATTTTAAAGGAAACTAAGCACCGTTTAGCGAGAAAACGGTTAGAAAAATTTAGGAAGAACGGAATAAAAGAAAACAGATGCTAGGAAAAATCAAGGGTTAGGAATAAAAAGTTTTAGGTGACTACAGAAAAATTCTATCGAGAAACTGGGAACAAGTAGAAATATCTTTGTGTGAACTAAAGTAAATTAAAAAAATAATAATAATAAAAAGTAAAAAAAATGCAAAATGGAAAAGAAAACGTAGTAATAGGGGTAAGGCCAGAAGGAAACGGGAATGTAGGTAAAATTTAGAAGTGAGGTCGTGCGTCAAAAGTAATAATAGAATAGAAACCGTACCAATATTCAACGGGAAAGCTAAAATAGAAATTTTTTCGAGTATAAAGAAACGGCAAGATTGGCAACTTGGTCTGAAGGACAGAAAATAGCTATAGTCAGGTTAAAACTAAGAAGCAGCGCGAAACAATAAATCAAAGCGGCGCCAGAATTACAAAAAGGGCAACGGATTGGCTTAATTTTAAGGCTATACTTTACAGAAATACTTCAAAAAGCGAATTACAGCAAGAACAGAAATTTAAATAAAAATATTAAGTTAGGCAAAAATACGGCAGAAAATTGTAGGCAAATTTTAACACGACAAAAATTTTAGGAAACAGAACATTAACTTTCAAAATCGATCAAGCAAAAAAAAATAGCGTTATCCTAGAAAATAGACGTTACTACGCAATTTGTGTTAGGTCTTTGAAGGCGACAACGAGTATCATCTCTAGAACAGCAAAATATAATAGAAGCTTTAAATTATGCGGGGAAGAACATACGATTAGGCCGCTGCAATACTAGGGAATGCCGCGACGCGAGGCAGGTGATATACAGCCTGATTTTACCACGGAGAGCACGCATAATTGCGCAATATTGCATGAATCATAAATAAGAGAGAACGTTTCCGCGAAACGTCTTCAAGTGCTAACAAAATTTGGATATTTTGTTCAAAATTTCGAGGAAAGCCGCGGAGTATAGTAATCAAGTTTGCTAAAATAGTAGGAAATCAGACCATTTTGTACGGAAATGCAGAGAAAGCCGTCTCAAAAATAGACGCGAAATTTAATAATTAAACCAGAGTTATTATAGTTAGGGAAATAAGATTACAAGTAGGAAATATACAGGTATATACAAGTAAATAGCGAATTTAGGGGATATTAAAAAAATTATTGAATTATCAGATGCAAGAAAATATTGCATGAGGCTACAGTAGTGAGAAACTAGAAAATCGTATACAGAAATTTAGCGGAGTTTTATTCTGTAAACTTTGGTTGGGTTAAGAGTTGAGACTAGAATTTTTTAAATGAAACGAGAAGTTGAAAGGGTAAAAGGAAAAAAAAAAGTTGATAGGGAAAAAAGAAATTATCCACACGGTAGATTAAGGAAAATGAAGAATCAAAAGTGTCATTCAATGCTGGTAGGGGTATTTGCCCTCGGAGTAGTTGTTTCTGTTGTTTTTATCTTTTAAATTATCTACGTGTTAAGGAAAAACTTAGTGAAGTTACTAAAGTAATGAGTTACTGCAGTAGTGAGTTACAGAAAGTAATAAGACAAAAGTGTCGTTAGAAGGATGACAAATAATGCGCAAATTCTAGTGGTAAAATGATTAAAAAGGATTAAAAGAAAAGTGCTCTAAGTGGAATTGTGGCATAATTAAAATCGAAAATTAAGGAAATAAATTAATGAGAGAAATATAAGTGACTAAGTGTAAGTAACTAAGTGTTGTGCTACGTGAAAGTGATTAATAGTGACTACGTGTTGTGCTAGTGATTACGTGATGTGCTCAGTGCCAGTGAAGTATTGTACCAGGTGATATTTTATTAGAAAAGTAAAAGGTTGCGAGATGAAGTTAAAAGTCGGAATGAAGTTAACTAGCTTGTTAAAAACCGCCATTCATTCTTGGTCGGTACCACAGGCCAGGAATGCGAGTGTTCAAACGACTGATCACCGTTTTGGGCACATTAACAACCAGGTGAATATATAGACAGGTGAAGTTAGCAACATTCGGGGAAGCGCGAAGTTCCCAGAAAGTAGAAAAGCCAAATAAAAAGGAAGGTAAGAATGAAATAGCGAGGAAAATTCAGAAGATCTAGGAAATAAGAAAAGTTTGAAAGCCAGAAGCCAGACAGGTACAAGTACAAACCCAGGAGTGTTTTCGCCATTTTAAGGATATTCGGCCAAGGTCCATACCTCTTAATTTTCGTAAGAGAAGAAATGGAACACTCAACGCGACAGGAAGGAAGTTGTACCTTAAAAGAAGGGAAATACAAAGGTCTTATGGGTACAAGTGCAAGCCCAAGAGTGCATGTACGCCGTCTTAAGGATAGTCCGCCAACACTGGAACACTACCTGTATTTCTAAGGAAAGAGATGGAACACTAACTCAAAAAGGTAGGAAAAGAGAATGAAAAGTAGTAAATGAAGAAGCAAATAGTAAGGAAATTCGAGAAAGCAACCATGTATTAAAAAGATCTGCCAAGATTTCAAGAATGCAGAAGCGAAAATTAAGAGAGCTGAATTATTTATTCATACGTGTCAAAAATTAGTTAGATGTAGGTATGCGTTATAAAGTAAGAAAGTAAGATAGGGATATAAAATAAGAAAGTAAAAAAATAGTTAGATTTAGATGTAGAAAGACAGACATCAGCGAATATTGCTGTAGGGCGTAGGGCAAAACAGAAAGACAATGACCACGTAAATAATCGCCTATAGAAAAATCTAAACAGACAATAAAATTGGAAAAGAGGTAACTGCCGTTTACGCACAATTCGAGAAGAGTCAAGCAGGTAAAGAAACTTATACGAGTGCTATAGTCTCTAAATACACTTAGTACTGGGAAACAGATAGATACATCTTATTGAGTCATTTTCATAGCCCAAGAAATAAAATAATCTCTAGTTACAGAAAGAAGTTGACATGCTTTTATTATTTCAAAGTCAAAATTTTATTAGAAGTCAGTCGCGAAGGCAAAGCTAATCAAAAAGATCGCGCTTATAGAAATAAAAACTTTAACACTAAACTGCAATTAATAGGGCATAGAAGTGTCACATTTAATAGACCGCTATTATGAAGTGCATCCTCTTATTCCGAGAATAACGGTAGGAAAGTAGGTAGTCCCAAGTCAAACAAAGTTTTAACGAAACCAATTTTAAGAAAGGTGTGCTGCATGTGCCGCACTTGGGGTCAGAAAATCAATACCCTTATATTGTAAACAAACCAAACGCTATATAAGAAATGAGTAAAAAGTGGGCACGAAAATAGACTTATGGCTGAAACTAAAACCAATAGGTCCAAAGATTGCAAAGTCAAAAGTAATCAGACATCACAATAAAATCAAGGTATATTAAGAACAAATTAGGCAATCCAGGTATATAAGGTCTGAAAACAGAAAGTTTTGCTAAAAAATTTGGTCAGTGTAACCAAAGCAGTGCTGAAGACAAAGGGTATACGTGAGGTACGCAGTATAGTACTTCACCAGTCGGCATACGCAGTCGAGAAGGGAATGACGTCAGATTAGGCATGGTCAGGGTCGCCGCCGCGTCACGCCGCGTCACGCCGCGTCACGCCGCGTCACGTTACAACACAAGCAAGGCCGCCAGTAGCCGCAAGCGAGACCGCCGCCTGTCTCCTGGAGGTAGCGTAGCGACAGCGTCTCGACGCCACAGTACAGCCACAGCGGATGTAGATGGTCCGCACCAACGAACAATGCAGCAGTAAAGGAGTTGCATTCGGCACTATCATGGGCCGAGACTTCTTGAGAAAGGAGTCGGGAGTCGTCAAGACTTCTTGAGAAAGGAGTCGGGAGTCGTCAAGACTTCTTGAAAAAGGAGTCGGGAAGCAGTAGGATTTTTTTTCAGTTGGAAAAAGGTGAAAGGAACTCGGATATAGTGAGTGTCGGTAAAAGAGAGACGCGTGTGTCATGTGGGTTACCTATAGCATAAGAGGTATAGAGATAAGATTTTGGCACGTATATTAACCAAATAATCTAAAGGTAGTAACAAGTAGTAATTAAAAAAATATGTAATCATAGAGGAATGAGAATTGTGTCTAGAGGATAAGAAATTGTGTAATCCAGTATAGTTGATAGGAATTATGTAATCTTAGAGAGTAAAGTAGGTAGGTTGTCGTGAGTTAGGGAAAAGGAAGTTTAAGTAGTTTAGGAGCAGGTAACTCAGTCACATAATGTAAAAGGCCAATTCAACATAATAAGGGTGGAGAAGCAGGTCAAAATCTTTTCGTTCAAAAATTAAATCTACTTTATTTAATTTTTTTTCTAAGGATGGAGGAATGTGGTGCCCCTGCAGTAACTGCAGAAGAAAAACTTCAAAATTTTAGAATCTTTGCGGGAGCCCCAGGATAAAATCTCTTGAAATCGGGGAGATGCCGCCAAAGAAAGGAAATCATAAACATTTGTCACGGTGTATATACAAATCTGGATGAATTACGATTGTTATGCTAATAAATATGCCGAAAATATATACAAATATGACTGATTTACGATTATTGGGCCATAAATCAAAGCGATTTACGAGAGGCCAAACCAGGATTCTCACGGTCCAGGGATCAAGCAGGAGAAGGATCCGGGTATTTAAGCAGGCAGGGCACGACGGGCAAGTCAGTTCCCGTTGGGGAGTTCCCCTGAAGAGTTCCAGCAGTACAGTTCGAGTAGTAATCCGACGAGAAGCAGTGCCGCTAAAAGTTCTGCCCAAAAGAAGAGGGCAGGCGGCAGCCCCTGCGGCTAGCCAGCCGCCGGAAATCACCCAGTAGAATGAAGAAAGCCAAGAAAGAAATATTCACCTAAGCACCCAAGTAAGTTGGACTAGCCAAAAAGTAAGATATTTGTGCTTTTGATTCTTTGTGTCTGAATTGCCTCTTTATTTTGAATTTTGAATTAATTTGGAAACTTTTAGAGAAATTGAATTTATTGTGCATTTTTAATTAATTATAAATAATTTCATGACTTTTGTGAACCGTCCCATTTTTGGGAATTTATTATGAACCATATTATTTTACTGTAGATGTCAGAGTTTTTATTTTATTCAAACAGAAATAATCTTGTATCTTTTATTGGGAAATTTGAAAGGGATTTGGGAATCTATTTAGAGTCAATTAATTGGGGTTGAAATCAGAATTTTGTTTTTAATTGAACTATTTTATGTCAGAATTTTCGAGTAATTTGGATTACATTCTTATACAAACTTGTGCTGGAAATTAAGTAAAGCTATACAGAGTCAAGTAATTTTATTCTATTTGGGGAATCTTTTGCAATTTTGGTATTTTTAATCTGAAGGTTTGTCATTTTATGCCATAGTTTATGTATTTGTGCCATTTTGACATATTGTGTTGTGTTCTAATTTAAATTCGATTGTTAAACAGTGTACCTTTTGATACGTTTGGATTTTGTTACTTAGAAAAGAGTCATATTTCAGATATCTTGAGTGTAGCGTTTGCGAAATCATAGATTTTTGTTTTATTCAATAATAATTATTGCACAGGTCTTAAACTTCCTCTTAAACTGTATTTTGTTAGTTCAATGTACTGATTGGTATTTATTTTAATACACATGTTAAACTATCCCAGTGTTTCCGTCATACACCCTTAGGCCCACACTAAAAGTATGTAACTGTGAATCACCCTGTACATTACCGCTCGCCAATTAACATCTAACAGGGTAGAGCATCACAATTTGAATTAAACTTAATGTCTCAAAAAATATATGACAATTTCTCAACTGCAACGGCTAAAGCAAGTAAAGCTTGTTACACCTCTGACATTAGTGACCTTGAGCGTACACCCTTGCATACACCTTCACTTAGTTCTGCAAAGCGAATTCCAAAAAAGAAGAAAATTTTTACTAGCAGCGAATCAGATTCAGATTTAGAAGTTCCTTCAGTTCCAATATATACGTTGAAGAAGTACGTTGAAAAAGGTAACGAAGCTAATAGGTATTAACCGACAAAAAACTCCCCAAGTTTACACTTCGAAATACTGAAGAAACTGGTAAATATCTTAGGAGTCCATTAGGTTATTTTTGAATTTTATAGCCTCCCAAAAAACAATCATTGTTACGAACAACAAAAACAAGATGAGGCAAGCTGTATATGATCTGATCCCATTGCTGATCCAAAAAATAAAAATTTGGAGGGTAAGGGCACTTTCTAAGCGATTTTTTTAATAAAGCAAAATTATAAAATTTATTACCGTTTTTTTTTATTTCAGAAGGTTTCCAAACGCAAGTGCTGAAATATTTAGTCCAAATTAAAAGGACGTTACAAGAAATAACAATGGTTGTACTTAAAAATTAAGTCGAAAGACTGGGAAAAACTGTATAATTTGAAATTTCAAGCTACAAATGAAACTAACCTATTACATAATACAAAAAAAGGAGTTTATGAAGTATTCAAATATTTCCCAATAACTGATAGTGAAACATCCAAACTGATAGAAGACAAATTGGCTCAAAATTAAAAAACATTGAATTTGTCCGTAAGTATTTGAAGTTATACAATCCGGTAAATAATTGCTTCTTTGCGAATCCTTAGAGTTTTAGAGAGGGTTGGTTTTTTTGGTTAAGCGTTCTGAAGAAAAATATCCCCGTGGTCCAAAATTCAAACATTTAAGATTTTTTATCTTTAAATCCGCTAACCAAAAAAAATCTCGATGCCAATGAATTCTCCGTAGAAAAAATAAACAAATATTTTTACCAAACAAAATAGTTATGGTACATTTAAGAAACTCGACAAAAGGAAAAACACCCTGTGTATCTCCCAAAAAAATTGAGATATTAGGCTGTTTGTGGTATTATTTTTTTTTTCAAAAATTGGGCACAGTACACCTTAGATACTTTTTGTCTGCCGCTTCAAAATAGAAACCCTCCAAAACCATCCAATTTGGGCACCCTTTACAAATAATATATTAAACATATGGTAATTTTGAAATATTGCTTTGTAGGTGGCCAATTTCATGAGACTAGGGACTAGGAGGTTTAGATTATAAACAGTAAGCTGAACCTTCTCACTTTATGAAAGATATAGATGTATTTACAAATACTACCCAGTGGCGGGCCGACTTTAATAATTTTACAAAGGGAGAAAAATAGAAAATACAAAACATTTTTTATAAATTCAATATATTTATTATTTATTCACAGTAAAACAATGTTTAACTAAAAATAGTGAATATAGAGAGAAAAGCTGGACTGGGATACATTAAAAAATATTCCATACCTACTGAATATTATGTAATACAGTATTCTAATTTGAACCTAATAATAGTAAAAAAAAATAAAATGAGATAAGCTATAAGTTCAACTTGATCCACTAAAATAGATGTTTACTAACAATTAAGTATATTGAAACGACACGATTCACATCAGTACAACAAAAAGTGCAAGTTTAGCCCCGTTAAAACGCGAATTAATCTGTGAAATTTGGTCAGAAGTTTGGAATTGTGGTATCCAATGTACAGACAAGGGGGTAAATCCTCTTTTATCACTAGATAAATCAAAGAAGACCTATTTGAAAAGCGATCACAGACCAATTCACCTTAATAAAAACACCCGACAAAAAAACATTAACTGATAAGCCATCAGACTATAGTGATACTCAAAAGAAAATGAACAAGGATGATGTCGCTAATTTAATAAAGTTAATAGAAGATAGTACTAGGAAGACTATAGAAGAGGCAAATAAAAACAGAATGAGGAACTAAAAGGTTTTATCAATACAGAAATACAGGAAGTAAAGCAAAAATTCAAGGAAGAATTAGAAGTTGTAAACAAACAGTTTGAAGAAAGGTTTCAGCATTCAAAACAAAAATACCAGTCACTAGAGAAAGAACTACGTAAAAACAATATAATCATATTTGGATTATCCTTTGAATCTGGAAACCTAATCGAAAAACTGTCAAAAAAACTAAGTACCAGACTAGAGATAAGAATTGCTCCACAAGATATAAACGACGCTTATAGTATTGGAAAAACCACGAACAAAAGACCTATCATAGTCAAATTTGTTAACTATTGGAAGAAACTCGAAGTTCTCAAAAATTCCAACAAGCTAAAAGGTACATCGATCGGTATATCTCAGGTACTTAATCTAGAAGAAAGACGTAGAAATAAAATCTTAAGGCAAAATTTAAAAAAGCAAGAGAATCAAAACATAACGCCTATATAAAAAACAACAAACTCTACGTGAATGGGGAAGAATTACTGCCGAACAATTAATTGAAGAAGAAGAAAATTCTGAAGACGACAATCAGGAGGAAGACACGCCTTGCATTGCCATAAAAAAATTCAATAGTGTCCCAACAACGCCTAGCTCTGAAGGAGTAGCAACAGAGGAAGAAGTCTTTGAAACGAGAAAAGTAGACGATTCAAACAAGAGAAAACTACTAGAAGTTAAGGACATCGTACGTTCTAAGCAAAAATATATTACTCGCTCTCACTCTGTTCAAAAGGAAACGTCCACTTAGTACCTACTTTATAACCATTAACTGGAATTTTTTATAATTATGCAAAATTTTTATACTAAATTGTTCATCACTTTTACAGTACCTTTTTAATTTGCTTTTTCTGTGTGAATCTGAACTTTTATGTTTTTATTGGTCGATTACATTTAACTATAATTATTTATTTAAATAAAATTGGATAATGGACTCGTACATAAGAGACTTTTGTGTCAATTCTATACAGACACGTGTAGTAAGCACTCTGAGCCAATGTCATAACATGTTGAGTAAAGGACATAATGACTTTCAGATTTTTCACAGAAATATAAGAAGAATGCGGGAGAATTTTGAAGAGTTGAACTTGATGTTGCATGCTTTGGATTATTCATTTCATTGTATTGTATTGACAGAAACATTTCAGGTGTATGACACCGATATATACAGGGTGAGTCACATCTAAAGGCAGAGCCGAAAACACAAGGTAGAATTCGCTAAAATAAGCACATATGCTTAATAAACATTAACTCAAAAACGCTTGGTTCTCCATATACAGAGTGTTGAAACTTTTCCAAATATTTTTTAATTTTTTGCTAGCCCGTTTAGGAATTATTTTATACATATTATGGGTTGTCATTTTGTGCAATAATTTGGTCCTGTTCAGATGAGCAGCGGCGTAGATACAAATAATTTTATTTTAAATGCCAGCATAATCACCTTGACACTAGTTTAAAAAATCCGAAATTACGAAGAAACTGTACCAGAAATAAAAAAATACCAAGAGGCACTTTTTGTTCCAAATTAAATGGGCTCTCCAAAAAAGGCAAAATTTTTGGTTTTGCACAGGGCCGTACTACTTTTTTTCTACAATTATTTACAGTAACTATTTGTACCTATGCCGCTGGTGATCGGAACGGGGTCAAATTATTCCACAAAATGGCAACCGTCCAGTGTATAATGTGTACCAAATTTGGTTGGAATTCCTAAATGGGATCGAAAGAAATTAAAAAAATATGTGCTTATTTTAGCGAGTTCTACCTTGTGTTTTCGGCTCTGCCTTTAGATGTGACTCACCCTGTATAATATACCAGGCTACGACTTACTTTATAATAAAGGAGATGTCAATAAAAACGATGGCGTGGTGGTCTACGTTAGAAGCGATCTGAATTACCAATATGAAATAGTCGATATAGGAAACATTAAAGCGTTACAGATCCTTATCAATGTAAACAATCATGCTTTTCAAATATTTGCACTATACCGGTCTCCATCACTATGTCCAGATACTTTTAATAACAGTCTAAATACTTTTCTCTACAGTAGAACATTGAAAGATGTAAATATTTTAATAGGGGATATAAACATTAATATAATTCATGCAACTTAAAGATACTGCCAAGAATACCTTAACATCCTTAGTGAATATGGGTTTGTCTCTACAATAAACGAGGTAACAAGACCATCTAACAGTATAGGGACCTGCATAGATCATATCTTCTTGAAAATAAGTTTACCTCAGGATCAATTTACTCCAATTGTGCTGGAATCTAAAATAACTGACCATTTTCCGGTTACTCTTCGTTATTCTTCCCCTTTGATTCAACCTATAAATAAAAATAAGAACATTCCACAAAATTATCGAAAATATATAAACTACAACAAACTTAAACAAAACTTAAACATAGAATCTTGGAATGAAATGTACCAAACTTATGATATAAACTTGGCTACAAATAACTTCATGCAAACATTGAATCTGCATATACATTCTTGTACCAACCTTGTGCCAGTAAAAAAACGTGATATAAAAAAATAAATGGGTCACTAAAAGTCTTATAAAATCCATTAATAGAAAACATGAACTCTATAATTTAATCAAACAAAATCCAGGTAACATAAATTTACTAACACAATATCGTTTTTACCGAAACAAATTAAATGATTTGATTAAAACAACTAAAGCGGATTATTACAGGAAACAAATAAAAGGTACGAATAACTCCCCTAAATATATGTGGAACTGTGTACAAGAAATTCAAGGTAAAAGCCTCAAAAATGTAGGTATTGTGAGTTTGGCAGGCCGAGATGGAACAGTTGTGACCGATTCGAAGGACGTTGCAGAGAGTTGGCAGAAGCGGTACCCAAAAACACGAGACATACATTTTCTAAAACGTCTGTTAGAAATTCATTTGTAATAGAGCACACTGATTACTTGGAGGTAAATAATGCAATATCTAGTCTTAAATCTAAAAAAGCTCCAGGAAATGATTCATTGAAAGCGGAAACTCTAAAAGAAATATCAACTTCTATAGCAGAGCCTCTTGCATATTTAATAAATCAATCCTTTGACTTGGGAGTGTTTCCTGACACTTTTAAAATAGCAGTAATTAAAGCGTTATTCAAATCCGGAGATAAACAAGACGTCTCGAACTATCGGCCTATATCATTGATTTCTAATTTAGCCAAAGTTTTCGAAAAAATAATCAAGAATCGTATATGCTCCTTTCTGAGTAAATATAAACTAATCGATGATAAACAATACGGTTTTATGGAAGGAAAATCAACAAGTGATGCTATAGCTGACTTGACTGCTGAAATATACGGAACTTTGGATTGCTCGAAACCGTCGGCATGTGTGTTCGTTGGTTTAGCTAAAGCTTTTGATACGGTCAGCCATCCCGGTTTGTTGGAAACTCTCGAGAGTTATGGATTTAGAGGAAAGATTAATGACTTGCTAAAGAGCTACTTATGTGGTCGAGAGCAAACTGTCAGAATAGGAAATGAAACTAGTGCTTTTCCACAGGTTCAATACGGAGTCCCACAAGGGACAGTTCTAGGCCCAGTTCTATTCTGCATATACTTAAATGATATTTTTAAACTTTCTATAAATGCAAAAATTATTAGTTACGCAGATGATACAGCAATTTTTTTCCGTGCAGAATCCTGGGAGGAATTGAAATCGAAAATATCAGTTTCCTTTGACATTGTTCTCGATTACTTCAGTAGCAAACTCCTAACTGTAAATATGAATAAAACGAACTACTTACCATTTGGCTCCTACTCCAACTTCATGCCAACATTTTGCAAAATTAAAATCAATTGTTGGATGGGGGGGGGGGGGGGGGGGTGTGGCCAACTGTCATGTTAAAAACTTAGAAATAGCTCAAAAATGGTTACTTAAAATTATATATGGCAAAGGCTACGCATACTCATCTGACCTTTTATACAAAGAGAGTATTATTTTAGATCCGAGGCAATTATTCTGTCAGACTATGTTGTTGAGATTGTTTAAAAATAAAAATTCTTTGGAATCAGTAAATCATGCACAAAATACAAGAAGGAATCAAAGATCACTAAAAGTGCCTAAAATGACAACGACAAAGGTGCCAGGTATTTATTGCACCTAGATTGTTTAATTACCTACCTGATTACATCCGGCACTCGAAGTCATATATCATCTTCCATAAAAACGTCAGAACATGGTTACTCGAGTCTCATAGACATCACATCCACCGACTTATTGACTTAAAAAATAGTGGTATTTATTAGTCCGGTTAATCTGTAACAAAAAATACTAATAGAAAAAAACAATAACGAATTAATTAATAAAAAATGTATCTACTTACCCTTGATTTTGAACTTTTCTCTCATGCCTTCCAACTTAATTTTGTCCACTCATTGTCTCCTTTCGTGTTACTATATTGCTGTAATACTAACTCAGTTATTGGCCTTAGTATGTGTTTTATCTAGACTTTAAAAAGTTTTAGTTAATAGGAACTGTTTTCAATAACTTCACCGCACAAGGTTTAACCTTTGGTGTCCTCTCAATGTTTGTTTGAATTTCTGTAATCTGTAATCTGTTGTTATTGTCATTGTTATATTGTTATATATTTCAAATAAACATTATTATTATTATTATTATTAATTTACCTCGTGTACAAGTATTACTACAAATATAAAATATTTTCAAATTTTTCATCTTGCTACAAAATAATTAGGCGAAACCTCTTTTTTCCGAACAGATTGGTATATTATAATATCAGCCTCAGAATTATTTCTATTTACACATATTTTTCGACCGAAATTGGGCTATATAATCAGAATCTAATAAATTAGGACTAGATTTGAGCGTAGAGTGACTGAATGCAATATGGGTGGAAATTAATAACGGTCGTATCAAAGATAAACCCAAAAACGTGCGGCAAGTGGACGGGACCAAGTTGCCGTCTACCCCACATTCATTTAGAGTGCTTATTAAATCCTTCTTAAGGTTCAAACCGACCAGAATTCTTCTAGTCTGATTAGCTATGATGTACGTCCGCTAAGAGCTTAGCTGCATCACTGAGAAGTTCTATTACCTACCCTCAGGGTGCCGTCATCTTGCCCCCCTCTCTTTTCAAACAGGAGGGCCAATGCCTTCCCCAAGGCAGCGAGTCCTGCACCAACCTGTGACTGTACCCCCATTAACTTTTCATCTCGTTTGAAGGTTTGGTCATTGATAACAGCTTTCACCTCTAAATTAAGTTTTGGTGCTGCCAATAACTCAGTTTTTGACGGGGGAGGGGGTATTTACGTACCAACTCTGATACTGTAGCTTCTCCGAGGCCTTGCTGTAGGATAGAGTTCCACAGGGTGGCTATGTCCCGATGAATTGGTTCTCCCATATTTGGTGTCACTGACGAGGTCTCGCCTAGAGTTTTCAGAATGCTATCGTCTGTGGAATTACCTCTTCCACCTCGGCGTCACCCAACGGATCCACAGACGGGTCCGGGTCCTCCTCCCGTGATGGGAGCCCACCTGAAAGCAAACCCTGCTTATTTGTTCTCACCTTCATCGGCCCAGGGCCTTCCGACTTGGGTACCACACAGTACCAAAAGACTCACCGTCTTCAACTGGTAGAAAACTCAAGATCCCTCACCAGGTTCAATCGAGATGCTGCGCCACACAGATCCCCTAGGCCTTTCCTCCTTTCAATGATTTGTATTTTCTTTTTTTTCATACGCCGCAATTCCTTGCGTAACCTTAGATTTTCTTGCTCCGAGTCGCTGCTTCTCGAAGAAGATGTCTCTCGTTTACGTTTGTTGCCCATTTTATTGCTAAAATTGTCAATTTTGCAATTTCTCTGACTTGGCGTGGTGCTTACGCCATTGCACAAAGAAGAAAAGTGAAGTTAGCGGCAGAAAACATAGAAGTAGTAATGGGCAGCGGGCTGAATTGACTTTAAAATTTACAGAATGAATATTTAGTGTCCCCATTATAATTTTAAAAGAAGTGGCTTGTGGCATATGGGACAAAATGCTTTGGTAATTGGCAACACCAAACTAGTTTCCAATATCTAATGGAAATTGTGTATGGGTCTTTCGGAGGTGTGCAGACCACGACAGGTACCTGTTTCGGGCTTGTTGGCCCTCATCAGGCAGACGTAGCGCACCTCAGCCGAAAAGACCCAAACACGTTGGCTTAGTGGAAAAGGAACTAGTATAATGCGGTGAGCATTTACCATCCAACGCCATCTAGCTGGTACTGCCAAAACCAAAGCAATGTGAGTCAAACGAGTTTCTTGGCCCCCGTATGTATGCTTCTTCTGGTTTTTTTCCACCGCACCGCGCCGCTTTGCCGAGTTCTTACTCACATTGCTTTGGTTTTGGCAGTACCAGCTAGATGGCGTTGGATGGTAAATGCTCACCGCATTATACTAGTTCCTTTTCCACTAAGCCAACGTGTTTGGGTCTTTTCGGCTGAGGTGCGCTATGTCTGCCTGATGAGGGCCAACAAGCCCGAAACAGGTACCTGTCGTGGTCTGCACACCTCCGAAAGACCCATACACAATTTCCATTAGATATTGGAAACTAGTTTGGTGTTGCCAATTACCAAAGCATTTTGTCCCATATGCCACAAGCCACTTCTTTTAAAATTATAATGGGGACACTAAATATTCATTCTGTTTAATCATCGTTTGGCTATAGACGTAAGCACACGAGGATTGAAACTCACGATTCGATCCTTGTTGATTTCTATATATTAGAAGATACTCGGTGATGAATCAAACGAGTTTCTTGGCCCCCGTATGTATGCTTCTTCTGGTTTTTTTCCACCGCACCGCGCCGCTTTGCCGAGTTCTTTTTATATGTCGATCGACCGGTCGATATATACACACTCACATTGCTTTGGTTTTGGCAGTACCAGCTAGATGGCGTTGGATGGTAAATGCTCACCTCATTATACTAGTTCCTTTTCCACTAAGCCAACGTGTTTGGGTCTTTTCGGCTGAGGTGCGCTACGTCTGCCTGATGAGGGCCAACAAGCCCGAAACAGGTACCTGTCGTGGTCTGCACACCTCCGAAAGACCCATACACAATTTCCATTAGATATTGGAAACTAGTTTGGTGTTGCCAATTACCAAAGCATTTTGTCCCATATGCCACAAGCCACTTCTTTTAAAATTTAAAATTTACATTTACATATGTGATCTCGAGGGCGAGACGCAGAATATAATTATAGGATCTGATATTGACTTTTCGGTACCTCTAAATGCCAGTCCATACATAACAAATAACAATTTAACATAATATCATTCTATTTGTACATGTAACTTGCTATTAAATTATAAAATTACTTGTACTTACATGCAAATTGAAAAATGTAAGTCGTTGCGTATAGAATAGCCATAGATAACATATAAATATAATATATTATCTCTATGAGAATTGCCCTTATCATTTATAATATTACTTACCTACTCAATCCCTACCAACTCAGTTGAAACGATTGGTAAAGCTTCAACTTTCAAACGTCTCTTGCCAGAATGAGAAATGATAATATTACCCGGGTCAAAATGACTAGAGCACACAAACAGTTCCTTATCGAAATCCACTATCTCTGAAGGTGTGTCCAAATTTTGGAGCCGTATTAATCCTTCCTGTACCGATGATGGAATTCTAAGCAAAAGTAAAAAATCAGTTACTAATTAGTCGAGTAGTAGGTAAGTATACCCACAGTTCAAACATAAATAATATGTATAATAACAATATTATTCATGTTAAACTGTAAGGTAAATTGAAGCTATAATTTTCTATTTTAATGTTACAATATTAGATATTTCCCTCAGCGAACGGCACTGAAAAAGTTACCTATGGAACAAAATATTCTCTTTTTTCACTTGCACTTTAGGCATCTTTTTACCATTTTATAATATTGTAAACTTGGAAACGCACGAAAAACTCGATTTTAGCGTAAAATTAAGCAAATACCGAAGCACACACCAAAACAAACCAAATGGAAAACAAACAAGTTGAGCAAGCGCTAACTTTGGTCCCTGTCAAACTGCCGCAACGTTGCCGATTAGTGCGAAGAGTAATGGGTGTTTTCTACTATAACAATTTTGTCAATAATAAAACACCTACATAATCTTTCTTGTAGAACACGAAAAGATTGTTTTACTTTAGTGTTCCGTCTGAATTTTATAAGTGGGGGCAATTTTACGTTCAATGCATCTACTAAAGAAATTGCCTGTTTTATTTATTATATTCCTAGTTATTGTTACTCTTAAATGTGACAACATGTTTGGGGCAGGTCAGTAAAGGACCAATATCTCTGCCTGTCAACAATTCACTTAAATTTGTAGACGAATTCGTCCCCTTTAAATAAAGTCTGAGATGGGAACAATGCAAAGCCAGTTCTAGGTTTTTTATTTTTCTGAGGTCACAACTAAAATACATTTTGTTTGTTTTATTTCTCTTATTGCATTCGGCAGCTATAAAGACCATTATCCATATTCGTCCCACAAAAAATCAGGACCATTTTTTTGTTCGGGAAAAAAAAGGTAGCGTACACGTGTAGTGCACGTCTGACATCCGTCATACCACCTTTTCTCCCTTCAGTATTTGATTTTTTACGAGTTTATCTATGGTGGTATATAAAAATTTCTCTTCTTATGCAATCTTAGTAAAATCTTGATATTCAGATGGCGTTTGTATGTTATTTCGTCAAAATATTAAACTTTCTTGATTGTATTTTATCTCTTGTAAGATTCAAATATTATCTTCCACCACTTTTCTGCCAGGTCAATATATTTATACTTCTTTTTATTACATCTGTTTGGGAGCCCCAACACGCCTGTCACCATGAGGGATACGGGAAACAAAACGTGGCACCGCCATTTTTACGTCGGAGTAACCGATCTTTCAACTACTGCCGACAGCACACGCGTTGAGACTAACATACATTTTAGTGATTTTGTGGTTAGCTTTATTATTTTAGTGAATTTTGATTAAAATACAATATGGCGTACTGTCAACTAGCTGTTTTAACCTGCATCCAAAGAGCTGGCGGTTTTTAAAGTTTTGCCCCAGTTTTCATAAAATTTGGTGTTGCTTGTGTGTCAGGTGAGTATTTCAAACTGCATTTATTGTATAACAACACAGTAAAGCATAAATATGATAAATTTCATTTTGTTTGGTTAGAATGGGGGGGTGACCATTACTAATGCAGTTAAATCCTAAATGGTGCAGTAATGATCAATCAGGGTGTCCCTTATTACTGAATACTGATTTAATAATGGTCATCCCTGTTTCAATTTTTTTCAAATAAAATAAATTAATTAACAAAGACGTTTTATTTTTCAGTAGTAGAGAGACTAAGAGGGCACCAGACCAAACCTGTTGAAACCTGTCTGGTCTGGTACTATTTTAGGATTTGGCGGGGTTCTGAGAGGGGATGACCCCCACTCCCATTGAAATAGCTATATAGGAGAGGTTCAGCTAAGATCTCAACAGACACGTAGATGCTTTACAACATGTCCTTAAACAATTTAAATAATTTGCTTATGAAAAATCTGTTAAAAGTTCGAGATTTGGGAGTAAATAAAAAAAATTAGATCTAGTGTTTTAAGAGAATAAATACTAAGTATGGTGAAAATGTATTTGCGGAAATACTGCAAAACCATTCTGCCTCAGCGTTTTACGGAGCAATGAACTCAAGAAGGAATCGACGAATTGAATAGTGTCAACAAAAGTTATTATCATGTCGATGTTGTTCACACTACACGGATTTACTTCCACACTGACTTTAATATTCCTATACATTTAGAATCAGATTTTGGCTATGAACTGATAGGATTTCACACATATAACAGCATACTCAATATAGATCTTGGTGTCAACAAATTGTATTATATAAACGCTGGACGTCGCAAATGTTTAGTAATCCCCACAGGCTCGTACGAAATTGAGGCCCTAGAAAAGTACATCATTGGAGCTTTAAGAAAAGAGGAATCTAATCAGAAAAATACAATTTCAATAAAAGCCAATAACATACTTTAAATTGTGAAATTTACAGTGATAAATATACAGTGGATTTTCTACCAGCAGACTCTATTGCTCATGTGTTAGGATTTTCTCCTAGTCTATTAGAGTCTGGAAAATTGCATACTTCTGATATATCTGTAAACATCGTGAAGGTCAGAACTATACATATAGATTTATGGAGTTTGTTGGTGCTGGCTAATAAACACGCACTCCACTTAAAATTTACTATATTGTCAATTTGACAAATTTCATTGAACTATTTTCAACTATTTACTTAGTTACAAAATATTTTGATATTTTATAACCGGCGAGGATCGCCACAACAGCGAGGGTCGCCACACCAGCGAGGGTCGCCATACCAGCGAGGGTCGCCACACCATCCTCTTGCGGAGTGAGTTGCTACGCCTTGTAGAACTCAGTGAAACGAACACGTCGGCCTGAACGTGTGACGACTGTAGGGCGAGAGTTGTTCGTTAAAGGACATGGATATAAAGACTTGGTGCCACCATCTGGATGTGCAGGGCAAATTGGAGTTGAAGTCAACAATGATGGGTTCTTGCTCTTGGACGGAGGAGACTTATTCTGGTCGGCTAGGTAGTAAGCGGGCTTAAGCCCCACTAAACAAAAAGCATTGCTGCAACAATCTGCAACAATCAATAATGTCACTAGGAAATAACAGTGGTTACATTTTTGTGTAAATGTTGTTGAAATATTAATACTATATTCATTTTCAACAATAAAATAATTTGTAACATTAAATATATTTGTGATGTTTCCATCCGTTTTATAATAATAAAACGGCAATATTACGACATCATTTCAAAGATGTTCTATTAATATCGTCACAACATAAAAAATGTAAGTATAAGCTTTTTCTCTGTAATGTTTGAGGACCATTTTATGCTATTTGTGGGTAACTTACGTTATTCATTTCCGAAATGTTACTGGAATGTAACTGAAATGTGAACTGAACACGCCTGCTGACCCTGTGGGCGGTGGGCGCCATTTTACATCGGCTGTCGGATGCCACATGTAGCGTCTTGTGTTACCTCTGGTCCTGGTGTTTATTTAGTGTGTGATACAGGACACAGATACCCTCTGCTTGGAGTGATTTAGACCTAGGTTACCTAGATATTATTTTCAATTCCCTATGCATGAAAATGGAAATGCATCAATTGCATCATCATCTATTACTAAGGTAAAGTGGTCCTATAGGTATACCTATTAATATTCTTGAAATAAATGATTTCAAACACGAAATAAGTTTATGTAATGATCGGTATAGTGCTTATTGGGTTCTTTCGATATTATATGAAGAATTTACTTTGTTTCAGTGTGTAATTTGTTTAATAATATCTATTTCTTTTGTTATTTCAATTGCCTAAATAAGGATAATTTAGAAGACATACAAAAATGAAAATGAAGAATAAAACAAAACTTATTGTACGTAATTTTGTATTGTAGCCTTTAAAAAGAGCTAAATAAAATTTGTTACTACTACTACTACTAATTTAGGCAACTATTCCTGCCTTATCTATGTTAAATGCTGTATTTTTGGGTAATTACAATATTTCTATGCATTTCAATTTACAAAATTTAGGCGGCTGTTTACTCCTTGATCGTAAAATTAATAAGTAGTTTTAAATACTTGGTTTGGCTGTGTGGTTTGGTAGTGAAGAAATTATACTAGTACATAGTACCATATTTGCATGATTTCACGTTTCAGAAATTGTGGGGTTGGCATTTTTATATCAAAGATGAAAAGGAGGCTTTAATTTGCCTTTAGTAACAGAAAAGTTGTAACGAAATTTATGACAACTTTCGTTGCTACGGTAATAACCTTTTGACTCTCCCGATATACCGCGGATTTTGAACTACAAATTACCGCCACCATTAGGCAACCAGTCATATGAACTACGAATACCTGGAATTTACAAATTTCGCAATAGTTTATTCATATGCATGTACGTTGCTTCTTTGCCTTTCCAATTTAGCAATAAACAAATTAATATAATTAACAAATTAAAATTAATGAGGTATGTATAAGAACAAAGGCCTAAAATAATATGTTGGTTGTTTGAAGAAGAAGAAACCTAACCTTTATGTTTTGGTGGTCTCAGGAGACCGATGATAGGTGGGAGTGACAGGCAATTTCCCCCCCGGCTTTTTCCTCTCTGCTCGTCGTCGAGACAACAGGTGCGGTACTGATTTAGCTTATGCACGTTTGATTTTTTCCTTTGGAATTTCTCAATCTTTGTTCATCGTGCATAGGTTTCATCTTTTATTAGCGTGATTTAGTGTAAATAAGACTGTTATAATTAAGTTTACCGTGCTAGGCTGATATTTTGGTTTTTCTTTAATGTTTCATGTGACCACACCGGAATATCGTCGGTCGTGTAAGGTTTTTCCACGGACCAAGCGGTCTTGAGGACACCATTGGAGGCTGAGTAGCGAAAGTTGATGGCTTTTGGTTCTGGCTGCGGCGACACAGCAATTTGGGGTGAGTATTTTTCGATTTTTCATTTTTGAATATTGGCTTTGCCGTCTCTGCGCAAAATATCTCACCACCCAGGTTGGCTGTACTTTTGGGGACCACTAGCTATCGGCTGATCGCCTTATCAGGACGTTTTTTTGTTAGGTATTTTATATTAAATTTTGTGGTGAAAAGAACTCACCGATTTCAATTCATTAGCACACGGGATAATAATTAATTAGGTCGGAGTATTTACCATATCGTTTCGAATTATTCTTTTGCACTAAATCAGCCGCTTTTTTAGTACCGTAGCCTTGTTGGTTAAATGACAAATTTTTTATATACCTATTAAAGTCTTGAGTAAAGAAGAAGCCCAAATTTTTTTCTGTTATTTGCTGATCAAGCTTCAGTAAATTTTGGTTAATATTTAAAATTGATTACATTTGTTTTTTATTAAGGGTCAGGGAAATCAAAGTCATTTCCTTTAGTAAGTAGCAAGTTATTGTTATATATTTTTTCTACGTCACGAGTATCCTTTTCAATCATTTATCGAGTCATTTATATTCACTTTATGAATATTATTTTAGCTATCATTTACTGTGCACAGATTTGTCATTACTGTTCGTAAATTTAACATTAATTAAACTTTAATTTATCTTTAATATTTTCACTTTGTAAAAGCACAGAATTTAACTGCTGCGTTTTGCAACGGACACTGTTTTGCTTTTACCTTTTCATGTAAAATCGGAAAAGGAAAGGACCACAGGACCACACCAAAGGTTGCGTTCCATAACCATACAACCCCACTGGCCGACTTGAATCCGCACACCACTGAACCCCACTCGAGCAGCTCACGACTGGCTTCCGACTAGAGCTAGTTCCGGAGGTTATTGCACGATCAAAGGAGTCTGGGTGACGTCTGGCGGACCAGTGACTATTTATCAGTAACCAAGGTATCCCTACAAGTATCGGTGGTCCGAAATTGTAAGCAAGTTATCAAAATCAGTGTTCGAAGCTAACCAAGTTTTTTTATATACCAAAAAATACTAGCTTTAATTAGTTACTGGAAGAAATACTTACAGAAATGTCAAGTTTGTCTTTTGTATCAGATGTCGAGGCGAGGAAACTTAGGAAGTATAGTTCTGTGGCCCCTCGTTTTTATGCACTACCTAAAATACATAAGCCTACGCTTTCCATGAGACCTATAATTTCTTCCATTGATTCTCCTAATGGGAACTTGTCGCGCTTTTTGACGGATATCCTAACTACTTCATATAACTTTTACAATGAATATAATTTAAAAGATTCTTTTGCTTTTTGGACCTTTATTAATGAATTCCAACTACCTCCCTCCTACGTTCTTGTGAGCTTTGATGTAGTCTCACTCTTTACTAACTTACCTTTGCACGTTGTAGAACTTAGTATAACTAGACATTGGGATGATATATCACCGAATTGTAGCTGTGACTTGAATATGTTTATTAAGATTCTCAGGTACATTTTTGACTCAAATTTTTTGATTTTTAATGGTACATATTATAAACAGGTCTTTGGTACCCCTATGGGTTCCACTATTTCTCCTATTCTGGCTAATTTTGTGCTAGATGATCTCATTGATTCTTGTTGACCCAGATACCCTTCAATATACCCTTCGTAAAAAGATATGTGGACGACCTAATACTTGCTCTACCTCGGGAACGCATAGACGAGACTCTTAATCTGTTCAATGCCTATAACCAACATCTACAGTTCACATGTGAACTTGAGTTGAATAATAGTATTCCTTACTTGGATGTTAGAGTCCATAGAGACTTAAATAACATCCTAACTACGGAGTGGTATAGAAAACCAATGGCAAGTGACAGGTTTATCAGCTTTCATTCTAACCACCCTTATAGAATGAAGGTGAATCTCGTACTTGCAATGAAGAGGAGGGTTCTAGAACTATCACATGAAAAATATAGGGCCAAGGGTCTGACCAGGCTCACAGAAATTTTTTTGGAAAATTCATATAAACTTAAATTACTTAATAAACTAATATTTAGTACCCAGCTTAATAATCAACCAGTTGTTAACACTCCTCAACCTCAACAAGCGGGAAGTCATCCTATTGCTAGTAGATATTTTTCTTTCCCTTTCATTAACTACTTGACACCAAAAATTTTAAATGTTTTCAAGGGTTATAGACACGTTAAGTTTGGGTTGAGAAACACGAAAACCGTTTCCACTCTTTTCACTCGCATCAAGGATCGCAGAACGGTGGGTGAGAGTAATGACGTCATATATCAAATTCCGTGTGAACAGTGTGACGGGGTCTACATTGGGCAGACGTGTCGCAATTTAAAAGATAGGCTTTGCTCTCACAGAAGTGACTGCCGCAGAGCTGTGCTTTCATGTGCCCTTTCCGAACATGTAATTGACATGGATCATACTATGAAGTATAGTGAGGTGAAAATACTCTGTGCGGAGAGGAACTTGACTAAGCGCCTTTTCTTAGAAATGTTACATATTAATAATAACGACTATGCAATTAATAAAAGATCTGACATCCAAAATATAAGTGTCATCTAGAACTATTTGTTGACTCTGTTTAAACAACAATATACTTAATCTCTTAGTAGAGTTGATGCCTTTTTTCCCCGCCTTTTGCTTAACAATGATTAATATTTCTTAATAAAATTTTTGTAGCATGCTTGGTTGCCTAATATATGCACCATTTCATATTCCATTGCCGCGCATAGCTAGGCAACAATTTTACTTTTGTTTCAATACTGTTTTTGTGGTCAGATTGACCTTCCTTTGATGGTTGACTTTGACAGATGGGCTCTCCTTTCCCGCTAAAATGTAATCGACTCGTGGGGTGTTCCTCCCTTTTATATTAATTTTAATGTGTATCAAACCGTTTTTTAATTCTTGACTCCATGGTTGCAGCTTTCCGTAACACACAATGTTAATTTTGTCCTCTATGTTTGCTGGTTTCATGTATAAATCTCAATTTTGGTAAGATAACCTCACTTTTGCCCATTGTGTAACATGAATATCTATTTCTTTTTATAACTTTTAGATGTCTTGAAAAAGGAAATAAAACTTTCCGAAAGCTTGGCCCTTAGGTCGTGTGGCGCTGTTTGTAGTATTTTATGAATGCCTGTATATATTTGAAGGTATTCCGCACTAAGTTGAAACACGCGTAATTTTGGCAATGTAGTTTTTGGTTTGGGTTAATTTAAATTGCTGGTGCGTTTAGGTATAAGAATAAGAGGGTTTTATTATCGAACTGACGGAACATGGCTAATAATACGGAAACTAGACACTGTAGCGGTGTGATGTATTTTATAAATCTATGCTAAGATTTTCTAAGCTTCTAAAAAACTGTCTTCGGTTTACTGAATTTATTCCAAGTTAGAGACTCGCACTGTATAATATGTACATTGTACAGGGTGTAACTGAACTTATGCTCAAAAATGAAACCACTTATTCTTGGAGTCAAAATAAAGGCACTTCTTCATATACTGTTTTCTCCTATGGGCCATAGTTTTTTTTATACAGAGCGTAGAAGTTTAGAGAAAAATACACATATTTCTTAGTATCTCTAGAAGTATACTAGATATTTTCTCCAAACTTGGCGTGTCACATGAGCGGATGAGCTGTCAAACTTAAGGTTAATATGGAGCGCCTGAGGCCCCCAGTTGCGGAGATACAGGGTATTATTAAAATTAATTATTTCAGAAAAATATGAATGCCCTGTATAATCACATTTTTTAAATTTGTTTTGAGTGGTAAATCCAATGGTTAACAAAAAGTATCTCTTAGTATTTTTTCATATTCTCAGCCGTTTCTTAATTATTTTCAAAGGACGGCAATGCTGCAATAAACAAGTCATTTTAAGAATAAATCTAGCAATCTGTGGATGTCAACTAAACCTGGCAGTATTTGAATCATTTGGCTGTCAACTTTGCACTTTAGTATCAATATTGTGAAAAATTATATTTTCATTCGAAGAACTGAATGGCATGCACTTTTGCTATGGACTTGCCAATGACAATAATAAACATGCGGAAACGCATAGTTGAGTGTATTGAAAGAGACAGCGGTCATTTCGAACATTTAATAATGTTCTAATAGCATTGCTCTCGTACCTATTTTGTTAAATAAAGTTTAGATGCCATCCACAGTTTGCTAGATTTATTCTTAAAATGACTTGCTTATTGCAGCATTGTCGTTCTTTGAAAATAATTAAGAAACGGCTGCGAATATGAAAAAATACTAAGAAATACTTTTTGTTAACCATTGGATTCACCACTCAAAACAAATTTAAAAAATGCGATTATTCAGGGTATTCATATTTTTCTGAACTAATTAATTTTAGTAATACCCTGCATCTCCGCAACTGGGGGCCTCAGAAGCTTTATGTCAACCTTAAGTTTGACAGCTCATCCGCTCATGTGACACGCCGAGTTTGAAGAAAATATCTCGTATACTTCTAGAGATACTAAGAAGTATGTGTATATTTCTACCCTCTGTATAAAAAAATCTATGGCCCGTAGGAGAAAAAAATATATAAAGAAGTGTCCTTATTTTGACTCCAAGAATACGTGGTTTCATTTTTGACCATCAGTTCAGTTACACCTTGTATGTATATTCGGGACACATTTCATCTTAGTAGGTGCCGAAAGAGTAAACATTGAACATTAGGTACGTAATGGCTCATAATATTTTCGAAGAAGTATAAACAAAATAAAATAACCCTAATAATAGAAATTCCCTATTTCTAACAGAAGGTAAGGAATAGAAATAGAAATTTTCAAACTAAAACGAAACTATTTTGCAAACCGTTTGAAAACAACAGCATAATAATTAATACCTAAACAAAATCAACTGTCCTTGCGGTCGTTCAAAAAGGCAGGAATCCTCACTATGGACACCTAGATTGCAGAAAGATCTAATAACACGTGCTCTAAAGAAACAGACCATGACTCATCGCCTCTCGAACCCGGTGTTTTGGTTATACCAAAGTCTAGAGAATACTATTCTCTGGACGCTGGTTATACCTAGTCACACGTTCGACGTTGCTGCTGGAAATCACTGTCAGGCATGTAATTTTTGCCGAAAAACAAATCCGTTGGTTAACTCGTAGCTTTTTTCGATCGAAAACGTATGTGAATTAATCAAAATAGTAAATTTCGAATTTTCACATCAAATAGTCGTTAGTATTCGGAAATTTTATAGTCAATAAAAACAGCAGTTTTGGAATTATTTCCCAAATTATTTTCACGTAAATTGTTTTTTGTATAAAATAAAATTGTATAAAACTTAATGTACCGGGTGTCCCATAATCAAAGGCACATATTTTGAAAAGTGATGGAACTCATGAAAAAAAGAAACGTTCTAAGAACTTTTATGTGAGCATTCCCGATAAAATTTTACTTTTTTAGAAACGGGTGCCAATGTTAAATCTAAAAAAATTGACTTTTTCTAGGAGATTATTTTTTTCGACAAAATTAAGCATACGAGCTTTTGTTCTTACCTTAAAGGGTACAATTGAGCTGCACATTTTTGAGAAAAAAAAAACGTGACCAACAGGTGTATTAGAGCACCTTTTTTATTCAAAATAATGTGCCCCGGGAATGCGATTGGTTCAGAAAGGCAAAAAACGGTAAACTGGTGCCACCGGTGCCGTCTAGGCGGTAGACAAAATATTATTATATATTCCCCACCATCTAAAATCTAATTGTGTCAAATTTGAACTCGTTATTTCAAATAGTATCTACAAAATCAAGAACCAAAATTTGTTAAAAAAAATTCTTTGAGGCCCAACCATGTATTTTGAAAACGAGAAGGCTTATGGCATGTTTTCTTTTTTTTTTTTCATTTTCTATCACTTGTCTAAGTATGTGCCTTTAATTATAGGACACCCGGTATAGATAATTAAAATTAATGTCCAAAATGCTTTTTATGAAAACGCTATAATAATTATTATGCAGCTAATCATGACATGAACAGGGTTCCATAAAATGATTATTGAGTAATCGGCGAAATTTATTAAAATTGTTTGAAATCTAATGGCCTGATATTATTGTAATATGTTAAAGCAGTACATTATGTGAAAGATCATTCGAGTAGTGTGGCATAAATAGGTAGGTAGTTTGGAATTTGAAATGATAGTAATTTATAAACAGAATGAATATTTAGTGTCCCCATCATAATTTTAAAAGAAATGGCTTGTGGCATATGGGACAAAATGCTTTGGTAATTGGCAACACCAAACTAGTTTCCAATATCTAATGGAAATTGTGTATGGGTCTTTCGGAGTCGGAGACTTTCCATTAGATATTGGAAACTAGTTTGGTGTTGCCAATTACCAAAGCATTTTGTCCCATATGCCACAAGCCATTTCTTTTAAAATTATAATGGGGACACTAAATATTCATTCTGTTTAATCATCGTTTGGCTATAGACGTAAGCACACGAGGATTGAAACTCACGATTCGATCCTTGTTGATTTCTATATATTAGAAGATACTCGGTGATGAATCAAACGAGTTTCATGGCCCCCATATGTATGCTTCTTCTGTTTTTTTCCACCGCGCCGCGCCGCTTTGCCGAGTTCTTTTTATATGTCGATCGACCGGTCGATATATACACACTCACATTGCTTTGGTTTTGGCAGTACCAGCTAGATGGCGTTGGATGGTAAATGCTCACCGCATTATACTAGTTCCTTTTCCACTAAGCCAACGTGTTTGGGTCTTTTCGGCTGAGGTGCGCTACGTCTGCCTGATGAGGGCCAACAAGCCCGAAACAGGTACCTGTCGTGGTCTGCACACCTCCGAAAGACCCATACACAATTTCCATTAGATATTGGAAACTAGTTTGGTGTTGCCAATTACCAAAGCATTTTGTCCCATATGCCACAAGCCATTTCTTTTGTAATTTATAAATAAATGCGAGAAAATGAAACTGCAACAATGAATCAATCATTAACCAGTTCAGTGATTGAGTGAGTATGTGTTTGGTGTAATGTGACCATACTTTCGGAAATTCGGTTTTTAGTTTTATCTTCTTGCTTATCATACAAATTTCTTAGTTGATTTGTATTTTGCATAAGTTACTAGTAGTGATACAAAGGGGTTTCTGGGACAAAATGGCCGCCAAGGTCGTCGTTGTTGCGAAGTCGTGATGGGGTGTTCAAGGTCGGACTTCAAGCGCGCAAGGTTTCTGGGAATTGGGGAGCGGGGCTAGACTTTAAGATTTCCGAGAATCACTTCAAGGTTTCTGGGAATGGCTTCAAGGGGGTGTGGCTAGACTTCAAGGTTTCCTCGTTTTCAAGGTTGAATTGACATCCAAGGTCAAGTGGGCGGGGTTTCTGAGAATTTTGGTGGGCTAGAAAGTCCTAGCATTCCCCCCACCCCTCTAGCTTTGATAAAAGACAGAGTTTGCTGTTTGGAGTTCAGTAGTCGAAGATGGCTTGCAGCAAAATGGATTTGGAAACCATCAACAAAGTTGGTTGCTTGTCTCAGAAACCGACGGTAAAGTTAGTGGAATTGGGTGAAGGTGTGCCGATGAAAATTCTCTCTGGCAAGGTGGTGCAAACGACGTTCGGGGAGACCGTTTTGCTTGAGTTGGAGGATAGTGTCGTTTTCCTGCCAAACAGAGTGACGGAGGTGTTCAAGCCGTGCATCGAACATTTTTCCAGTGGAAAATACTCGCTGGTTTACAAAGGACAACTGGATATGGGAAAAAACAAGGCCAATCAGTTTGAAATAGTGACCAATTAACATGGGGAGTAACATGGAAGAATTAAAGTGGGGAACCAAAGTGGGGGATTAAAGTGGAGAATTCTTCAAATAGAGTTGTAATTTGTGTTATAATCTTGTTTTGGTCATAAAAAAATACTTAATAAAGGAATAGAATGTGTACTTCAAATAGTCTTGTAATTTGTGTTTTAATCTGTAAAATCATGTGAATCCAAGGTCCCTAAAACTGAGGGCCCTTAAAAAAACTGAGGGCCTTTAAAAAACTGAGGGCCCTTAAAAAAACTGAGGGCCCTTAAAAAACTGAGGGCCCTTAAAAAACTGAGGACCCTTAAAAAAACTGAGGGCCCTTAAAAAAAACTGAGGGCCCTTAAAAAACTGAAGGCCCTTAAAAAACTGAGGGCCCTTAAAAAAACTGAGGGCCCACAAGGATTCTAGAATTAGAAAATCATTTCAAGGAAATAGACCCAGTGGAGTGTTGTAAATAAAACAAATAATTCGATTTCCAAATTTTTATTTGCTATGACAACGGTATGACTCACAACTGGATCAAGCGATCCATAATTCGATAGCAATGACAGTAACGTGCTCTGTTGTGAAATAACCCATTCATAAATAGCGGTTATGAGTCATCAGTTGCAAGGTCTAAATTGAAAATATTTATGCTAAACGAAGGAGTTTTAAAATTCAGAGCGCAGGCATCGTGATCCAATGTTTGGCGGTGAATTAAAGCGGGTCTGCAATAAAGTCGTTTCATTATACGAAATTATACTGTACAGAATTTATATAAACACACTTTCCCGAGGTTCCTTTAAGTGAAATCTTAACGCGCTCGGATATAAATGTGGTAATCAGTTGAATAAATTCAAGGAAAATAAATTGAAACTTATAAATATATTTTCGTGTAAAGACCTGCATTCAGTCTAATGTTATCATTCACAGGAGACGGTTTGGTTAATACCCTTATCAGTAATCTACCAGTTGAATTGCACATTCCTGGATACCAATATTGCGGACCTGGAACTAAGCTAAACAAGAGATTAGCTAGGGGAGACCCTGGCATAAACCCTCTCGACGCTGCATGCAAGGAACACGACATAGAATATTCGAAATCTTCCTCTTTAGAGGATCGACATAAAGCCGATCGAGTGTTAGAAAATAAAGCTTGGAAAAGAGTTAAGTCTAAGGACGCAAAACTAGGTGAAAAGGCAGCTGCTTGGTTTGTTACTACAACAATGAAAACTAAACGCAAGTTAGATTTAAAAAAATCATTCAAACGCGATATAGTGAAAAAGGTTGAAAAATCATTGAAAAAATCATTTAACGGAAATCAAAATCTTAACGAAATACCTGATTTTTCATTGAAAGCAAATACTAATACTCTACAGTGTGAAATATACAGCGATAAATATACGATTGATTTTCGACCAAAAGACTCGATTGCCGCATTGCTTGGTTATTCCAATCGTTTACTACCTCCACTAAGTGTCCACGCATCAGATTTACCGGTGAATATCGTCAAAACCAGAACAATACATATTGACAGCAATTTAACCTCTGGAGCGTACTATAACAACAGACCTACTCATACTATTTACGAGTTTTCTCCTGAATGTAATCCGGAGGACGCCATAGACGAAACCCCCAGAAACCTACTTTACTTACCTGTCACTAAACGGGAAATAAATAATATAACCTTATCGATTTTGGATCAAAATTTTCAGTTAGTAAATTTCCGTGGAGAAGAAATAATTGTGAGATTAGAAGTAAAACCTTTGTAATGGGTCTAGTTTTCGGTGAGAGTCTCACATATAAAAGTGAGTTAAACCACTTTATAAACACACTCTCGTCTGAACCTCAGAAGCGTCAACCTCGCAACCTGACACCTACACCTAAAAGCATAAATATTTTAAAATCACTTGAATATAATGTCGTTGACACCAAATGTATTCGACGTGTATCAAAGTCCAAAGTATGATGAGTCAATCCAACGCATAGAAAGCCGTACTTACTATCCTTTCATCAAGTCTTTTATGAATAATGACAT
Organism: Pseudeuparius sepicola; assembly: GCA_963920635.1. Taxonomy (NCBI): domain Eukaryota; kingdom Metazoa; phylum Arthropoda; class Insecta; order Coleoptera; family Anthribidae; genus Pseudeuparius; species Pseudeuparius sepicola. Next base: position 31,937,096 of record OY987305.1, read on the forward strand.
CATTGAAATAACAATTAACCAGGGAGATGCTTGGCTGTTAATGTACGATGCTGCAATTTTTATTAAAGGAGAAATAAAACCAGGGAGATGCTTGGCTGTTAATGTACGATGCTGCAATTTTTATTAAAGGAGAAATAAAACCTACTCAAGGAGAAGGCACTTGCGAATTAGTTAATAATGCAGCAGCTTTCTTCTTCGACTCTATATCTTACGAACTTAACGGACAAGAAGTAGATTCTGTGAGAGACCCCGGCATTTTAAGCAGTATCAGAGCGTATCTTTGCTACAACCCCACTGATGAAAAACACACCTCGAGTTGGTGGTACCCGGGGAAAAAAACCATTTTGAATAGAGACTCAACGTTCAGTTTTAGAGTTCCGCTTAAACACCTGTTTGGCATGTTTAACGATTACCAACATGCAATTTCTGGTAAACAAACAATACGGTTAACTAGAGCTCGAAATGACAAAAACTCTATATTGCTGGAACAAACACCTGGTACAACTTCAGATCTAACGGTTGAAGTAGTCATTACTAACATCGAGCTGAAAGTAAAACATATAATACCAAACGATAAAATTAAGTATAACTTATTGCAAGCCCTCAAGAGTAATAAACCCATCTTGATACCGTTTCGCAAATGGGAGTTACATGAATTACCTAATCTGACCGTAAATGCAACCAAAGAAATATGGTCCGTTAAAACCTCTGCCACAGTAGAAAGCCCAAGGTTTGTTATTGTTGGCTTTCAGACCAACCGCAAAGAAAATTCAAAAAAGGACCCGACATACTTTGATCATGTAGATATTTCCGACGTACGCCTTATAATAAACGGTGAATACTTTCCGTTTGAACGCTTGCGTCAAGATTTCAATAGGGATTACTTGGAAGTTTACAATAATTACAAAGACTTCTACCCAAGCTTTATGAATACACGCGATAAGAGCCCACTACTTAATTATGCTGACTTTAAAGATCGGGCGACGCTGTTCGTTATCGACTGCTCACATCGCAATGAAACAATTAAAATGAGCACTGTTGATGTTAAATTGGATATTGAGAGCTCTCAAGGATTTACAGATAAGACTCGTGCATATTGCATCATAATACATGACAGAGTCTTGGAGTATTTGCCCTTGATGTAAACAGATCCCGGATATAAATGTAGGGACATCAGCATCATACCAACAGTTTTATTCGAGAACTAAGATGAAAATTGCTGTAATAGACATTCAAGGTTTCTCGGTGGAGAATGAGTTTTATCCCAAGGAATTGATAATTAAAATTAATGGGCAAGTGATGCATATGGTTATAGCTCCCCCAAAAAGTTTTATGTCTCTTAGCAATTTAAATAAGAGGCACGTGCGAGTTATGGAAGAAAATTTTCTGGGGATAAAATATTCAAGTGGACATGTTGAGTACAACAAATTGGTTGAAATACTGCAAACTACTCTACTAGACGTTCACATAGTTTACGTGAAGGGACATCAAAAAGAACGTTTTCTACGTGAAATAATCAACAATAAAGTGGTTGATGTGGGAAATTTGCAAAACAATTGGATAGAGGTGCCGCTATTTGAAAAAGACATTCCGATGTGTCTCCACCACAATGAAAATAAAAAATGGATATGTAGCTTAAGAAATTGTGAAAAATTATATTCTTGGTTAGAAAAATACTTAATCGATTACTAATATTTGTTTTTACTTAAATAAAGGCCTTTATTAGCATTTTGTTGTTTGATTCCTATAAAAGAGAGAGAAAACTTGAGTGGGTCACACTTTCGAAAATGATGTTGAGTGCAGAATACCTGTTACTTCATTCTCTGATTATCAATAACATAATATACGTCTATAAACCGTATGACGTAAACGATGTTGCTATTTGTATGGAAGATTCATTAAATTGCATTTCATTAACTCCAACACCTACCACTGATGAAGTTGTAATGACAAATATACCAAGTAATATCAAACAGTATAAACTTCGAATGATATTTGAAAATGGTACGGTCGCTGACACAAAGTGGGTTACACCAATTTCTAAAACGTTAAATGAACAAGTTACAACAGGTCAATCCCTAGAAAGCGTGGTTTATTTTATTGCCACATGTTCCTCACTCTTGATTTTAAAATGGATGATTAAATTAATCCATAAGTTGGTAGAAAATCAGTGGATTAAAAAACTAACAACATTTGTGGATCTATAGTATTTGTGTAGTCTTAACACGTAATAATGTTATGAAAATAAAAGTAGTTTCATTTTTTGTCATCCAGTATTCTGACGGTCGTTGAAAATATCCCGTCTGTGTTTTGTAAACATCCTATGCAAAAAGGAGCCGACGTGTGAGATCATATCAACATTCTCTGACCATCTGTGTTTTTTAAACATTCAATTGACGAGATGAAATTTTGTCTCAAAAACATTCTCAGGGTTAGCCATCTGCGTTTTGTAAACATGAAAATCAGCGATTTTGCCGAGGAGCGGGAATTCTGGTTAGCTCCACCCACTTGCACATGCGCAGCAAGCCTTCAAGGAGATAAGCCCAGCCCCTTTGTGGGAATCACGCCTGCGCGTTTAGACGAGGAAAGCGAACGCACTATGTGGATTGGCTTTTCGACACACTCGATTGGGTCTTGGGTGTCCCCTCAAGAATAATGCAAGCTCGGTAAAATTTTACATTATATCTTTGCTCTCAACTAAAATTTTCTTCAGTTCTGTGACCAGCATTAGTAATTCGTGAAACTTGTCATCATGCAGTGCAGTGGGGCCAATATACTACAAGACATTATCATAACTGTAAGTTCAATGAAAAATATTATTTATCTTTAAACATTTTTATGTCTCATTTAATGATTTTTTAAATTATTCTCTCATTAAGTGATTTTTGGTTATTTGGAATATGAGAAAAAGACTATTCAAGAAAAAAGAAAAGACTGTTACTATTCATTTGCTCATAATTCAGTATTAATTGGAAAAATCAAAAATATACTCAGATTTTTTCTCTTTGTTACAGCCATTGAACCAAAATAATGGTGATGTTGATTTATTTACCTTACTTGGAGGGGAACAAACCCAACCCGAACCCGCACCTCAACCATCTACTTCAAAGAATCCAACAAGGAGGGGCAAAGGCAAGGGGAAAAATATGTCCCTGTTGCAATCGGTGAGGGAGGATGACAACATAAGTGTCATCAGTGATGTTACTGTTGGAGGTAACGAAGAGTTCTTCAACACACAGCAAATCCGGGGGCAAAGTCCAACAAGCTATTTACACAAAGTTAGGGGACACGCAAACGTCTTCTGTAAAAGGAAGATCAGCGATATAAAGTGCAGAGAAATTCTCTCAAAGAGCAGCTAACCAAACTGGAAGCCAGGAAGAAAAATATTCTACAAAATATGGATAGATTAACGCGAGAAGAAACCCAAACCAATAATCTCATGACAAAATTTAAAGAATTTTTTGATTTTGATATGTAATTATATTTCCCTAATAAACATATAATTTACCAATTTGATCATCATTTCTTAACCTAAAACACATTTATCTGATTAAAAAAAGAACTCAAGTGATTAGTGACTAAGCAAAAAACAACATTTGATAATATCTGAAAGCAAGTGATAAGAAAAGAAAAGGTAAGTATACACTTTCATTTTCTACATGAAACAGGAAAAAAAAACACTCACTTTTTAATAGTTTTTATTAAATTCAAATTAATATTAGCAATTTTCTTATTTACCTCGTACATTTCAATCTCATGCTTTAAATCATCTAGAGATTTCAAATACATTTGAAGTTTCCTTCGATTGTACATACTCAACAGTCTAAGCTCGGAAGTTTTCATTCTTCAAGGGAAAATTCAAAATTCGTGGTTCTACCTTCTGTTGGCCCAAGGCTCATTAGAAACACCTTCTGTCCACACTCAATTCCCCTATTTAATTCTATAATTCGCTGCGTAGTGAATTTGTCTGTAAATCTTTGCGGTAGCACAGTGTAAAATGTAAAAAATTCCACAGAAACTCTTTCTGTATACTGTGTGCAAACTCTTCTAAACGATAATACTTGAAGCTCTTGTCCAATTTCTATATGTCGAGCCTTCATGAATGGTTTAATCAACGATTTCTGATTTAGTTGATTAAAGAACGTCTCCATTTTAAGATTCAAAACTCACTGGAGAAATAAATGAACTCGTTAATGTATTTCAACTTGAATAAAGCAGTGGGGGAAACTCTACTATTTAAGTTATAACCTTCTCGGTTTTGTCTCATTGCTTTTTCATACTCACACATCTTAAGATGTCAACAGAAATTGGAACGGTAAGTGATGACATTATTAAAAAGTTTGAAAAAGTGTTTACGCTTATTAATAATTCTGATGACGCTACTTTAGCACATTGGAAAAAAATAATAAATGTAAACATCCGGTTAGTTCATAAAGCATTGAAAAAGGCTGACTGTAATCATGGCACTCGAATTAAATTGCAAACGAACTTGAGTCATTTGAAACGATTTAAAGTGTACTTAAAAAAATTACAACACGTTGGAACAGGTCAACGTAAGCGGGAAAGTAGAAGTGATAGGATAAAGTGGGAGGATATAAAATCAATTTTTAATAATCGTATACGCACGGGTGTTATAATTAATTTAAGCACATAGATATTCTGCAGTTTTTTAAAGACGCGTTTTTTGTTTTTAAGACTCGCATTAATAGGATCTTAAGATCATTCAATATAATTAAAGTAAATGCTGTCTTTTGTGGGGAATTTATTAAAAAGTCTGGAGATCAGGAGATACTTGAGAATAAGAGTGGTAATACAAAGAGAGTACGGGACCACTTTGACCTCAGTTGACCCCTTGATTCTGAGAGTCCCCTACGGCCCGAGGTCACGGGAGCAAAGTGGCTACGTCATGCCCGAGGTCACGTGACGTCACCGGATGACCCCCGTTGACCCCTAGATCCTGATAGGTTAACCTTTGACCTTTGGGCCACGTGTGACCCCCAGTTGACCCCCCCCCACTCCAACGACGGGGCAACCCCCACTCCAACGGCTTGGTGGGGTGAGGGCTATATATTCGTGCGCAAGAGCAGTTTTCCCGTTATATACACTTACAATTTCCCACAGTCTGATTTGCCGAGTTCAAAATGCAGTCGTTCCTGAATCACCTGAACAAGAATTTGATCGTCAAGAAATTCGAAAGCGTTCAAAATATGGACGTGGATGAAAATTTTCAAATCACGAGCGTGGACAAAGTGAACACGCAATACGGAGAGAAGGTCTACGTAGAGTTCGAAAAATTTAAGACGGTGCTGCCGCAACGATACACGGCCGAGTTTACGCCCCAACGGATCGAATAAATTAATAGGGATATCGGTAACGGAAGGAGGTATTACATGAAGAGTCTTGGACCCGTCGGCCGATCTACAAATATCGAATTTATTGTAGAACCATGACGAAGCTGGAGTACAGAAGAAAACTGCAACAATATTTGAAGAATTTAGAAGCATTGAAATATGAACTTATGTTATATGAAATTAAAATGAAGATAAAACATATTGACTTACACAATTAATTTTTAATAAACGTTTAAAAATCTTTTGTTGTGTTTTTTTATAAGAATCTTTGTGTTGAAGGGAAAATACCTGAAGCATCATATTATAATAAAACTCTCACTCTAAGCAATAATATCACTCTATTCCACTGTTATGTGTATACAGGGAGATTCTTAACTTATACACATAAATTTGGAAAATTGTAGGTTATGTCAAGTAATGGCTAATAATGAAAAAAAAAGTCTAATAAAATTGTTATCGATAAGGTCTGCGTTTGTGATCTTATGAACCATAATTTTTAATTTATTTGTGCAAATAAACCCCGAATTGTTCAAGTACACAAAATTATAACTCAGCTGTTGCGTCGCATCGGGTTACTCGCTGCGAACGCGTGACCGCATAGTAAATATATAGTAAGAGAAAACACGTGGAATAGTTCACGACAGACGCCTGCTTTGTTTGGTCGAGCACTCAGCGATTTTGCTGAAACCGCATATAGAACAATAGGCTACAAATTTCACCCAATTATCTTCTAAATAAAAAAATCTGAAAAAATTGCAGATAGAATAATAAACGGAAAATTTGGGAAAATCAGCATGTAACGCAAACGATTTAGGCCGGAATCTTCAACTAGACACGTGGAAATCCGAGGTAGACTCCTTGGTATCAGGAAATGTGATACATTATGGTAAATAAGAAACCACGTGGAACCGTATATGATGCGATGTACAACGTAAACAATTAGTACGTCAGGGGCTCGGATTTTCTGCTGATGCAGGTATATCGTGATTTCCAAATATATCTTCTGATCGGCTGATCGGAAAAAATCCTCATATAGCGCAATCGATTTTGGGGCCACCCCTTGGGGGGGTGGACTTAGTCTACCCCGGGGTGGGTGGGGGGTGGCGGGTGGGCAACTACGTGCCAGGAGGAACGGAGGCCGAAGGCCTCCGTCCGACTGGCATGTAGTTGCCCGAACAAAATCCACCCTTCCCCCTTGCACGCGTTTCGCGCATGCGCAGTTCCGCACTTTTGATACCTATGAAAATTCGAAAAATTTTGAAAATTTTTTATTCAAAAAATGTAATTTTAAAAAGGTCCTGATCCTATAATCCCGATAACATTTTGGGAAATTTTCATTTTTTGACGGTGAAATGTACAAGACAAGACTCAGACGAATGTTTTATATACAAGTGCAGATAGAATTTTTTCGAGTGACTGATAAAAACAGTTATTATAATAGTTAGTCGGAAGGCCCCAGATAACATAGGAAATTTTGTTTGAACAAAATCTGTAAAAAAAATCCAAGACGTGAAAATGTAGGTAGAATTTTCGAATAAGTTTTGTATACCGGTAAAAATATATGTAAAGGTAAAAATAACGTCAGTTTCACTTGGAAAAAAAATGATGAAAAAATTTCAGTAAAAAAAATACGATGTAGAGGTTGTACCAAAAAAAAATTGGAAATAATTATTTATTCCAGTAAAATATACACAAGACCGAAAAAGGTAATTGCGCGGCTGTCCCATTTTATACACCCTAGCTGTTTCAGTTCATCTCGTTTGGAAAAATTTTAGGGGTTATTACTTTTTTAAATACCGGTTTCCTCAACCTTATTTGAAAGTAAATATTTTTTAGTTCCCCACAGAAGGAAATAATGACGATATTTTATACCGGTGGATTCAAAAAATATATAAGGTTAGGAAAAAAACCTTGGTAGGCAAACGCGGCTCTGCTGACCAGACAAAAAAAAACCTTAGTCGACAAATAATGGCCTATAAGAAGGGTGCGTGATTCCACGTATCAGTTCGAGTGCTCCAAGATGCAAGTATATACCAGCTGTCCCATTTTTAAACAGCTAGATATTTGGAAACCTTTCGTAAAAAAATTCCCAAGGATTACATGAGCAAAAGAAAGAAAAAAATGTAAATATACCAGCTGTCCCATTTATAAACCGCTTGATATCTTGGAAACGAAAACTTATATAAAGGAAGTAAAAGCTATATCTTAATAGGCGGAGGACCGACTATCATTCAGACAGGTGAAAATTTTTTGTGATTTTTTGTAGAAGTTTTTTGCCAAAATTTTTTTTTGTCAATTTTTTTTTGCCAAATTTTTTTTTGCCAAAATTTTTTTTTGCCAAAATTTTTTTTGCCAAAATTTTTTTTACCAAAATTTTTTTTTACCAAAATTTTTTTTTTGCAAAATTTTTTTTTGTCAAATTTTTTTTTGCAAAATTTTTTTTCCCAAATTTTTTTTTCGTCAAAATTTTTTTCCCCAAATTTTTTTTCGTCAAAATTTTTTTCCCTAATTTTTTTTTCGTCAAAATTTTTTTTTGTCAAGTTTTTTTTTTGACAATTTTTTTTGCCAAAATTTTTTTTTGCCAAATTTTTTTTTGCCAAATTTTTTTTTGCCAAATTTTTTTTGCCAAATTTTTTTTTGCCAAATTTTTTTTTTGTCAAAATTTTTTTTGCCAAATTTTTTTTTTGTCAAAATTTTTTTTGTCAAAATTTTTTTTTGTAAAATTTTTTTTGAAATTTTTTTTGCCAAATTTTTTTTTGTCGAATTTTTTTTTGCCAATTTTTTTTTTGCCAAATTCTTTTTCGACAAAATTTTTTTTGATACAAATATAATTGCTAACGTTTAATTTGTTTACCCCATTTACGAAAATGATAACAAAATTGGATCAGACAAGATGTTTTTTCGAAGTATAGTTTTTAAACACAGGGTGCCACCACCGGTTTTACGATATAGGTTTCAAAATGCGACGCAAGTACATAAAAAAATACCCTAGAGATAAGAAAACAAAATACAACTCACCGAAAGATTCTTGATGATGTATAAAAAGAAATCAGGTTACATCTAATGCCCCAGACAGTAAAATAAACATCCCCGAGCTATCAGATATAACCAAACATCATTTTTCTAACGGCACAGTCATTTTCACGGGAAAAACAACCAGTAACCGTTCAAATTCCATAGATAGGTACTGCCGTAATCCAAAATTTCACTGAACTACGCGTCTCTATTATACTGAAGTAGGTACTGATACACTTCCATCTTTCCAAAGAAAAACAAACACGAAACTCAGACTTTTCATATATTTATTACAACGCCTCGATAGAGTCTTTATCTGTGGCCACGACCGAGAATCTACTGAAGCAAGTGCGACGCATAGGACGTGAAAAGTGCCGAGTTGGTTTTATTAAACAATGAAACTTATACCTACGTATATATAAAATAAATGAGAAATATGCCAGAGATGTGAAACCTAATTGTGTTGCAAGTTTGAGGGTCCAAAAAAAATATTGGCTTTAATTTTTTAAGGTGAGAAACACATCTAACAGCCAGTTTGGAAATATACAAGGCAAAAAAAGTAGTGATGTGGCTGTCCCATTTTATGTTTTATACAGGTTGGGTTATTTTAGAATAGTTGTTCAATAGACCGAGACAACATCATAAACGCTTCCCGTTAGAACAGAATCTGATGAAAAGAAAAATTCCATCTGGGTCAAGCTACTACATAACCAAAATAAAAAATACTGAACGTTATAAAATTTAAAAAATCATATTTTCAACGGATTTTTATCCTCTGAAAATTGTTCTTGTGTAAAATTCAGTTTCACTGGGTCAAGCTAGGTGGTAACTATACAGGGTGTAACTTTGATAAGTACAGAAATTTTAAGGGCAGGTCGGGAAAAATGCACTTGTTACGCCTATGCAATTAAAATTTTTCTAAAGTGCATATTAACGTCAGAAATAATTTTTTTTTAAACGCTATTAAAACCCCTTTTTCCGACGCTACGGCCGTGGGTCCTTGACCTTGCCGGGACCAGCTGGAACTGAGGCCGGTTCCGCCGGATCCCCCCCAATTCCGCCGTGCAGCGTTGTCAGACGTATAGCTCTTTCACAGTATTTCAGGAATAGTCTTTCAACTAGTTTTTGAACAAATCTTTAATGGTTCTTTTAGCGAATAGCATGCAAAAAAACTACCTTTCGGATGCCTGGATGATTTTCCTTGCGGGTGTCGTACTCCTTTCTTATGTTATCCAAAAATCCTCTCGAAAATCACAAGAAGCACTAGGTAACTGGTTGCCAGTCGAATCGCTTTTTCCGAGGCTTTTTCGCAGTATTTGAAGAATATTGACGCAACCATGTATCATTTGGTGTATGTGGAGATTAAATAAATAAATAAATAATTTTTGGACAACTCCTTAAAGGTTCTTTTAGCGAATAGCTCGACGAATAGCATGAAAAAGCCTACCTTTGAGATGCATCGATTATTTTTACTATTTTCTTGTGTTTAGATACTATCCAAAAATCTTCACAAAATCACATAAAGCACTAAGTACCTACCTAACTAGTGGCACTGTTTTTATACGATGGTCGCGAAGGTATAACACTTCATAGTCTCTTTTTACGGAAATACGAACAAAACACTTGTTTTTTTTTTCACTGCACACTTAAAGCGGCGCGATGCCAAATATTAGGGACGTCTCGGTTTCCCTCAGCTGATTTATTCCAACGGGGACTCGACTAGGTGGATTGTACAATTAGATCCATACCGTATGCGTCTAATAAAACCCGAATTTTCGCGAACCCTTGAAGCTGCTTCTTTTATCCTCGCGCGTAATTGGGGTACCTAGTAGGAACCTATCTAGCACTGTTTTCATACGAAGGCCGCGAACGTTTAACACTGCATTTCTTAACGGAAATATGAAAAAATCACTTGTTATTTCACTGCAAATTCGTAGCGGCAATTGCAACAGGTTTGGACATCACTGCTGGTCCAAAAAATGGCGAACGGATCTGGAAAAATGTACAGAAGCAGGTTCAGTTCCGACGACAGTTCATAAAACAAAGCAAAGTAACGGAACAATATCGGTTAGCGAGACGCGACGTTTGCATACGCGTCCACGTTTTGGAAACAGAATTGTTATACCACAGAATAGCCACACGTAAGGCATTCTGTATAATAATAAATTGCTTGTTGAAGCTGGCGCTCCCAAAAATTACAGGCGGACGCGGATCGATATCAATCAGCTGTTATTTAAATCCCAAAATCCCAAATCCCAAAAGCCGCGCGTTAAATTCACGTCAAATTACAGTCTTCCCCCACTTTTTTCGAGATGATAGGGCTACAGGCGAACACTCGCTAAAAAAAAGTAACGCGCCGCTGCTCTACGCTCTACCCTATGGGTGGTTGTGGAAATTTGCAATTTTTACAGATAATTTGTATTTAAAAAAAAATACTTTATTCAGTTGATTGCCGATCAGAAATTTATTATCCCAAGGTGTCCCAAGAGATGGCTAATTATTAGTATAAAAAAATTGCGGCCTGAAAATCAGTTGTAAAATAGGTAGGTAGGTAGATACCTACTCCACAAAAGACTTGTCAAAAAATTATGAGTGTGAAATCAGCAATGAGTTTTCTAGCAATGACTTCTCCGAGCGGCGCTCGGATACATTTCTGCTGCCTAGGGACTTAAAATAACAGTAAAGTGATAAAAACTGACGTGTTTGTTAAATTATTGTGTGCGCCTGTGAAGAAAGCAATAAACAGTTCGTCACAGCAACCGACATCATAAAAAAACGTGGATACCTACCAGCAGTAATTTTCAAAAGTACCTAGGTACCTAATTCTGCAAGCAGATTTATTCCACTCTGACATGCGGCAACGTCGCGGTATTCCCCTTCCTAATCTAACGTTATTCCCCTCCATCTCCTAGGGAGAGTTTAGACCTCCCCTCTAAGCGCTTCTAGTGACGATCCAGCGGCGTGCATTGAGCACGGATAAAGATTGATTTGCCCCATTTTCTAAACATCGATTAAAAAATTTTTTTTTTTCATTTTTCGGTTTTATGAACGTCCCCGATTACGTGGTTAAAATTTCTGTACCTATCAAAGATACACCCTGTATAACCAAAATAAAAAATACTGAACGTTATAAAATTTAAAAAATCATATTTTCAAGGGATTTTTGTCCTCTGAAAATTGGTTTTGTGTAAATTGAGTTTCAATAAGTTACTAATTGAGATAATAGGAAAAAAATCTTAAGAATCTCTTATAGAATTCTGAGACAACGACCCTGAGAGTAAATATCATACAAAAATCTTTGTGCGTTGACTTTCAACTCAATTTAATAATTAGGTTTAATAATGACAATTTTCTCGATTATCTAGAATCAAAAATATTGCGAGTGGCAATTCACAATTTTCTAGATATCATGTGAAGCCTTAATTTTGCGTCGTAAGTTAGAGGATCCAAAAATATTGGCTTAAATTGTTTAGTAAATGCGATTAAAATATGTTTAGTTTATCAACAGTTAATTGTAACAGCTTATAATCTTAGAAGCTAAACTCTTTAAAAAAAATTTTAGACAAAAAGTTGTAGTTTAATAATGGTCAGTTGGATTCCTTTTGAATCATGTTTGCATATTACCTACAAGGAGTTACAACCTCAAAACATAGAAATCGCTCATTTTAAACTGATTTAATAAAAATTTCACCAAAACAATACTTTCACTCATATGATACACTTCTGATTAATAAAAAAGGCACCATAGGTAGTAATAATAAGATATTCAACGGAATTTTTATCGACTGTTTGCCCATTTTGCTAGCTTTTGGGGGTATTCCTTGATATTTTAGACGGATAAAAATGAATAACTAAAATACAAAACGCACTGTTGACTTTACTTACGTGAAGCCTATAATACGTATCGAAAACAGAGAAATATTCAGGTCAAGAAAAAAATGGCCTAATTTACAAGTTTGTAAATCAAAAACTACCTTTTGGCTTTTCATTTTGATGAGAAAATACGTCTAATTAGTAAGTCAAATAAATGGGACATCATGAAAGATATACTAATAATTGAACAAATGCTATCTTAGTTCTATAGGCAGAAAGGTACTATGGGTAGTAATAGTTTTGGGATCAAAAGACGACCTGTTAGCTTTTAAATTTGTTAAGAAAATACGTCTAATGAAATCGAAAGTAGTAACTAGGTTTTGGTTAACATTTCGTTAACGCGTTGATGAATAAGAATGCAAGTGAAAAGTAGACCGAATTTCCCAAAAAACGGTGAGTGACCAAACAAGTTATTATAAAAAGTGGCTCGGGAGACCGATGTAACCTAGAAAACGCCTTTCCTTCGAATAGAAAGTAAAAAAAAGTTGCAAAATGGGACTTAGATGAATATTTGATGCAAGTGAAAAGTAGGCAGAATTTTCGAAAATCGGGGACGGATCAAAAAATATTAAGTTGATCGGGAGGTTGAGATAACCTATGAAACACCTTTCATTCCGACAGAATCTGACAAAAAATTCCAAGAAAATTTTAGACGACTGTTTGCAAGTGAAAAGTATACATAATTTTTTTGAAAAAACTGAGACTGACCAAAAAAAATAGATATTAGAAAATTTTGCTCGGGAGATCGAGGTAACATAGAAAACGCCTTTCATCCGAATATAATCTGAAATAAATTCCGAGATGGGACTTAGACGAATGTTTGATGCAAGTGGAAAGTAGACCGAATTGCCGAAAAACGCGGGAGGTCGAGGTAACCTAGGAAAAACGCCTTTTATTCGAACAGAATCTGACAAAAAAATCCAAGACGAATGTTTGATGCAATTGAAAGGTAGACAGAATTTTAGAAAAACGGCAACTGATCAAAAAATATATATTCGAAAATTTTGGTCGGGAGCCCGAGGTAACCTAGAAAACGCCTTTCGTTCTAACAGAATCCGACAAAAAAAATTCCAAGACGGGATGGTAGTGGGACGAATGTTTGACGGAAGTTAAAAGTAGACAGAATATTAAAAAACGAGAACCGACCAAATAGTTATTAGAAAAAGTGGCTCAGGAGGTCGAGGTAACCTAGGAAATGCCTTTAGTTTGAAAAGAATCTGACAAACAAAAAATCCAAGACGAATATTTGATGCAATTGAAAGGTAGACAGGATTTTAGAAAAACGGCAACTGATCAAAAAAATATATATTCGAAAATTTTGGTCGGGAGACCGAGGTAACCCAGAAAATGCCTTTCGTTCGAACAGAATCCGACAAAAAAATTCCAAGACGGGATGGTAGTTGGACGAGTGTTTGACGCAAGTTAAAAGTAGACAGAATATTAAAAAACGAGAACCGACCAAATAGTTATTAGAAGAAGTGGCTCGGGAGGTCGAGGTAACCTAGGAAATGCCTTTCGTTCGAACAGAATTCGACAAAAAAAAATTCCAAGACATGACTTAGAAAAATATTCATTTGATGCAGATGAAAAAGAGACAGCATTTCCAAAAAAACTTCGACTGACCTAAAAGTTATTAGAAAAAGTTGCTCGGGAGGCCGATGTCTAGCAAAATATAACACCATTGCACCAGAGTTATTTCCATCTACGTAACATTATTGGCGTGGTGGTCGACTAATCGCGTTCAATATTAAATTAATTATGACTGGTCAAATACGTATATAATGCAAATTAAAAAACGCTTTAACGAATCGTTTACAATGCGTTAACGAGGATTGACAGCGCGTTAACGAGGCGTTACCAACGCGTTAAACGCGTGAAAGAAGCGTTATCAACGTGTTAAACGCGTGAAAGAAGCGTTATCCATGCGTTACGCGTTAACGAAGCGTTATCAACGCGTTAACAACGCGTTATCCATGCGTTAACTACTAGTTATCGATTCGTTAACAATGCGTTAACGAACAACGCATTAACGAACAACGCGTTAACGAAACGTTAACGACGTGTCAGCAAAGTTTTAACAAAGCGTTAACGAAGCTTTAACATCGCGTCAATGCGTTAAGACGCGTTAAAACCGCGTTAACGAATCTTTGACGACGCATTAACGAAGCGTTGACGAGTGTGGAAGTGCGTGGACCCTCCAACTCCCAGAATCGCAACTTACACCAGATCAAACTCAACTGTGGAATCTTGTGACGTCACAGAGATGCTACTTTACATTTCTTTTAAGTAGTTAACCTAACCTAACATTATTGTCGCGGTGACCAAGAGGTTATCGACTGGTGAACCGATTGCCATTGGATTTGGGAGAGGTGTATCAAAGGCGGATTAAGTCAGTTTTGACCAATGGTAATCGGTTCACCAGTCGATAACCTCTTGGTCACCGCGACAATAATGTTAGGTTAGGTTAACTACTTAAAAGAAATGTAAAGTAGCATCTCTGTGACGTCACAAGATTCCACAGTTGAGTTTGATCTGGTGTAAGTTGCGATTCTGGGAGTTGGAGGGTCCACGCACTTCCACACTCGTCAACGCTTCGTTAATGCGTCGTCAAAGATTCGTTAACGCGGTTTTAACGCGTCTTAACGCATTGACGCGATGTTAAAGCTTCGTTAACGCTTTGTTAAAACTTTGCTGACACGTCGTTAACGTTTCGTTAACGCGTTGTTCGTTAATGCGTTGTTCGTTAACGCATTGTTAACGAATCGATAACTAGTAGTTAACGCATGGATAACGCGTTGTTAACGCGTTGATAACGCTTCGTTAACGCGTAACGCATGGATAACGCTTCTTTCACGCGTTTAACACGTTGATAACGCTTCTTTCACGCGTTTAACGCGTTGGTAACGCCTCGTTAACGCGCTGTCAATCCTCGTTAACGCATTGTAAACGATTCGTTAAAGCGTTTTTTAATTTGCATTATATACGTATTTGACCAGTCATAATTAATTTAATATTGAACGCGATTAGTCGACCACCACGCCAATAATGTTACGTAGATGGAAATAACTCTGGTGCAATGGTGTTATATTTTGCTAGACATCGGCCTCCCGAGCAACTTTTTCTAATAACTTTTAGGTCAGTCGAAGTTTTTTTGGAAATGCTGTCTCTTTTTCATCTGCATCAAATGAATATTTTTCTAAGTCATGTCTTGGAATTTTTTTTTGTCGAATTCTGTTCGAACGAAAGGCATTTCCTAGGTTACCTCGACCTCCCGAGCCACTTCTTCTAATAACTATTTGGTCGGTTCTCGTTTTTTAATATTCTGTCTACTTTTAACTTGCGTCAAACACTCGTCCAACTACCATCCCGTCTTGGAATTTTTTTGTCGGATTCTGTTCGAACGAAAGGCATTTTCTGGGTTACCTCGGTCTCCCGACCAAAATTTTCGAATATATATTTTTTTGATCAGTTGCCGTTTTTCTAAAATCCTGTCTACCTTTCAATTGCATCAAATATTCGTCTTGGATTTTTTGTTTGTCAGATTCTTTTCAAACTAAAGGCATTTCCTAGGTTACCTCGACCTCCTGAGCCACTTTTTCTAATAACTATTTGGTCGGTTCTCGTTTTTTAATATTCTGTCTACTTTTAACTTCCGTCAAACATTCGTCCCACTACCATCCCGTCTTGGAATTTTTTTTGTCGGATTCTGTTAGAACGAAAGGCGTTTTCTAGGTTACCTCGGGCTCCCGACCAAAATTTTCGAATATATATTTTTTGATCAGTTGCCGTTTTTCTAAAATTCTGTCTACCTTTCAATTGCATCAAACATTCGTCTTGGATTTTTTTGTCAGATTCTGTTCGAATAAAAGGCGTTTTTCCTAGGTTACCTCGACCTCCCGCGTTTTTCGGCAATTCGGTCTACTTTCCACTTGCATCAAACATTCGTCTAAGTCCCATCTCGGAATTTATTTCAGATTATATTCGGATGAAAGGCGTTTTCTATGTTACCTCGATCTCCCGAGCAAAATTTTCTAATATCTATTTTTTTTGGTCAGTCTCAGTTTTTTTCAAAAAAATTATGTATACTTTTCACTTGCAAACAGTCGTCTAAAATTTTCTTGGAATTTTTTGTCAGATTCTGTCGGAATGAAAGGTGTTTCATAGGTTATCTCAACCTCCCGATCAACTTAATATTTTTTGATCCGTCCCCGATTTTCGAAAATTCTGCCTACTTTTCACTTGCATCAAATATTCATCTAAGTCCCATTTTGCAACTTTTTTTTACTTTCTATTCGAAGGAAAGGCGTTTTCTAGGTTACATCGGTCTCCCGAGCCACTTTTTATAATAACTTGTTTGGTCACTCACCGTTTTTTGGGAAATTCGGTCTACTTTTCACTTGCATTCTTATTCATCAACGCGTTAACGAAATGTTAACCAAAACCTAGTTACTACTTTCGATTTCATTAGACGTATTTTCTTAACAAATTTAAAAGCTAACAGGTCGTCTTTTGATCCCAAAACTATTACTACCCATAGTACCTTTCTGCCTATAGAACTAAGATAGCATTTGTTCAATTATTAGTATATCTTTCATGATGTCCCATTTATTTGACTTACTAATTAGACGTATTTTCTCATCAAAATGAAAAGCCAAAAGGTAGTTTTTGATTTACAAACTTGTAAATTATTCCATTTTTTTCTTGACCTGAATATTTCTGTTTTCGATACGTATTATAGGCTTCACGTAAGTAAAGTCAACAGTGCGTTTTGTATTTTAGTTATTCATTTTTATCCGTCTAAAATATCAAGGAATACCCCCAAAAGCTAGCAAAATGGGCAAACAGTCGATAAAAATTCCGTTGAATATCTTATTATTACTACCTATGGTGCCTTTTTTATTAATCAGAAGTGTATCATATGAGTGAAAGTATTGTTTTGGTGAAATTTTTATTAAATCAGTTTAAAATGAGCGATTTCTATGTTTTGAGGTTGTAACTCCTTGTAGGTAATATGCAAACATGATTCAAAAGGAATCCAACTGACCATTATTAAACTACAACTTTTTGTCTAAAATTTTTTTTAAAGAGTTTAGCTTCTAAGATTATAAGCTGTTACAATTAACTGTTGATAAACTAAACATATTTTAATCGCATTTACTAAACAATTTAAGCCAATATTTTTGGATCCTCTAACTTACGACGCAAAATTAAGGCTTCACATGATATCTAGAAAATTGTGAATTGCCACTCGCAATATTTTTGATTCTAGATAATCGAGAAAATTGTCATTATTAAACCTAATTATTAAATTGAGTTGAAAGTCAACGCACAAAGATTTTTGTATGATATTTACTCTCAGGGTCGTTGTCTCAGAATTCTATAAGAGATTCTTAAGATTTTTTTCCTATTATCTCAATTAGTAACTTATTGAAACTCAATTTACACAAAACCAATTTTCAGAGGACAAAAATCCCTTGAAAATATGATTTTTTAAATTTTATAACGTTCAGTATTTTTTATTTTGGTTATACAGGGTGTATCTTTGATAGGTACAGAAATTTTAACCACGTAATCGGGGACGTTCATAAAACCGAAAAATGAAAAAAAAAATTTTTTTAATCGATGTTTAGAAAATGGGGCAAATCAATCTTTATCCGTGCTCAATGCACGCCGCTGGATCGTCACTAGAAGCGCTTAGAGGGGAGGTCTAAACTCTCCCTAGGAGATGGAGGGGAATAACGTTAGATTAGGAAGGGGAATACCGCGACGTTGCCGCATGTCAGAGTGGAATAAATCTGCTTGCAGAATTAGGTACCTAGGTACCTTTGAAAATTACTGCTGGTAGGTATCCACGTTTTTTTATGATGTCGGTTGCTGTGACGAACTGTTTATTGCTTTCTTCACAGGCGCACACAATAATTTAACAAACACGTCAGTTTTTATCACTTTACTGTTATTTTAAGTCCCTAGGCAGCAGAAATGTATCCGAGCGCCGCTCGGAGAAGTCATTGCTAGAAAACTCATTGCTGATTTCACACTCATAATTTTTTGACAAGTCTTTTGTGGAGTAGGTATCTACCTACCTACCTATTTTACAACTGATTTTCAGGCCGCAATTTTTTTATACTAATAATTAGCCATCTCTTGGGACACCTTGGGATAATAAATTTCTGATCGGCAATCAACTGAATAAAGTATTTTTTTTTAAATACAAATTATCTGTAAAAATTGCAAATTTCCACAACCACCCATAGGGTAGAGCGTAGAGCAGCGGCGCGTTACTTTTTTTTAGCGAGTGTTCGCCTGTAGCCCTATCATCTCGAAAAAAGTGGGGGAAGACTGTAATTTGACGTGAATTTAACGCGCGGCTTTTGGGATTTGGGATTTTGGGATTTAAATAACAGCTGATTGATATCGATCCGCGTCCGCCTGTAATTTTTGGGAGCGCCAGCTTCAACAAGCAATTTATTATTATACAGAATGCCTTACGTGTGGCTATTCTGTGGTATAACAATTCTGTTTCCAAAACGTGGACGCGTATGCAAACGTCGCGTCTCGCTAACCGATATTGTTCCGTTACTTTGCTTTGTTTTACGAACTGTCGTCGGAACTGAACCTGCTTCTGTACATTTTTCCAGATCCGTTCGCCATTTTTTGGACCAGCAGTGATGTCCAAACCTGTTGCAATTGCCGCTACGAATTTGCAGTGAAATAACAAGTGATTTTTTCATATTTCCGTTAAGAAATGCAGTGTTAAACGTTCGCGGCCTTCGTATGAAAACAGTGCTAGATAGGTTCCTACTAGGTACCCCAATTACGCGCGAGGATAAAAGAAGCAGCTTCAAGGGTTCGCGAAAATTCGGGTTTTATTAGACGCATACGGTATGGATCTAATTGTACAATCCACCTAGTCGAGTCCCCGTTGGAATAAATCAGCTGAGGGAAACCGAGACGTCCCTAATATTTGGCATCGCGCCGCTTTAAGTGTGCAGTGAAAAAAAAAACAAGTGTTTTGTTCGTATTTCCGTAAAAAGAGACTATGAAGTGTTATACCTTCGCGACCATCGTATAAAAACAGTGCCACTAGTTAGGTAGGTACTTAGTGCTTTATGTGATTTTGTGAAGATTTTTGGATAGTATCTAAACACAAGAAAATAGTAAAAATAATCGATGCATCTCAAAGGTAGGCTTTTTCATGCTATTCGTCGAGCTATTCGCTAAAAGAACCTTTAAGGAGTTGTCCAAAAATTATTTATTTATTTATTTAATCTCCACATACACCAAATGATACATGGTTGCGTCAATATTCTTCAAATACTGCGAAAAAGCCTCGGAAAAAGCGATTCGACTGGCAACCAGTTACCTAGTGCTTCTTGTGATTTTCGAGAGGATTTTTGGATAACATAAGAAAGGAGTACGACACCCGCAAGGAAAATCATCCAGGCATCCGAAAGGTAGTTTTTTTGCATGCTATTCGCTAAAAGAACCATTAAAGATTTGTTCAAAAACTAGTTGAAAGACTATTCCTGAAATACTGTGAAAGAGCTATACGTCTGACAACGCTGCACGGCGGAATTGGGGGGGATCCGGCGGAACCGGCCTCAGTTCCAGCTGGTCCCGGCAAGGTCAAGGACCCACGGCCGTAGCGTCGGAAAAAGGGGTTTTAATAGCGTTTAAAAAAAAATTATTTCTGACGTTAATATGCACTTTAGAAAAATTTTAATTGCATAGGCGTAACAAGTGCATTTTTCCCGACCTGCCCTTAAAATTTCTGTACTTATCAAAGTTACACCCTGTATAGTTACCACCTAGCTTGACCCAGTGAAACTGAATTTTACACAAGAACAATTTTCAGAGGATAAAAATCCGTTGAAAATATGATTTTTTAAATTTTATAACGTTCAGTATTTTTTATTTTGGTTATGTAGTAGCTTGACCCAGATGGAATTTTTCTTTTCATCAGATTCTGTTCTAACGGGAAGCGTTTATGATGTTGTCTCGGTCTATTGAACAACTATTCTAAAATAACCCAACCTGTATAAAACATAAAATGGGACAGCCACATCACTACTTTTTTTGCCTTGTATATTTCCAAACTGGCTGTTAGATGTGTTTCTCACCTTAAAAAATTAAAGCCAATATTTTTTTTGGACCCTCAAACTTGCAACACAATTAGGTTTCACATCTCTGGCATATTTCTCATTTATTTTATATATACGTAGGTATAAGTTTCATTGTTTAATAAAACCAACTCGGCACTTTTCACGTCCTATGCGTCGCACTTGCTTCAGTAGATTCTCGGTCGTGGCCACAGATAAAGACTCTATCGAGGCGTTGTAATAAATATATGAAAAGTCTGAGTTTCGTGTTTGTTTTTCTTTGGAAAGATGGAAGTGTATCAGTACCTACTTCAGTATAATAGAGACGCGTAGTTCAGTGAAATTTTGGATTACGGCAGTACCTATCTATGGAATTTGAACGGTTACTGGTTGTTTTTCCCGTGAAAATGACTGTGCCGTTAGAAAAATGATGTTTGGTTATATCTGATAGCTCGGGGATGTTTATTTTACTGTCTGGGGCATTAGATGTAACCTGATTTCTTTTTATACATCATCAAGAATCTTTCGGTGAGTTGTATTTTGTTTTCTTATCTCTAGGGTATTTTTTTATGTACTTGCGTCGCATTTTGAAACCTATATCGTAAAACCGGTGGTGGCACCCTGTGTTTAAAAACTATACTTCGAAAAAACATCTTGTCTGATCCAATTTTGTTATCATTTTCGTAAATGGGGTAAACAAATTAAACGTTAGCAATTATATTTGTATCAAAAAAAATTTTGTCGAAAAAGAATTTGGCAAAAAAAAAATTGGCAAAAAAAAATTCGACAAAAAAAAAAAAAAAATTTCAAAAAAAATTTTACAAAAAAAAATTTTGACAAAAAAAATTTTGACAAAAAAAAAATTTGGCAAAAAAAATTTTGACAAAAAAAAAATTTGGCAAAAAAAAATTTGGCAAAAAAAATTTGGCAAAAAAAAATTTGGCAAAAAAAAATTTTGGCAAAAAAAATTGTCAAAAAAAAAACTTGACAAAAAAAAATTTTGACGAAAAAAAAATTAGGGAAAAAAATTTTGACGAAAAAAAATTTGGGGAAAAAAATTTTGACGAAAAAAAAATTTGGGAAAAAAAATTTTGCAAAAAAAAATTTGACAAAAAAAAATTTTGCAAAAAAAAAATTTTGGTAAAAAAAAATTTTGGTAAAAAAAATTTTGGCAAAAAAAATTTTGGCAAAAAAAAATTTTGGCAAAAAAAAATTTGGCAAAAAAAAATTGACAAAAAAAAATTTTGGCAAAAAACTTCTACAAAAAATCACAAAAAATTTTCACCTGTCTGAATGATAGTCGGTCCTCCGCCTATTAAGATATAGCTTTTACTTCCTTTATATAAGTTTTCGTTTCCAAGATATCAAGCGGTTTATAAATGGGACAGCTGGTATATTTACATTTTTTTCTTTCTTTTGCTCATGTAATCCTTGGGAATTTTTTTACGAAAGGTTTCCAAATATCTAGCTGTTTAAAAATGGGACAGCTGGTATATACTTGCATCTTGGAGCACTCGAACTGATACGTGGAATCACGCACCCTTCTTATAGGCCATTATTTGTCGACTAAGGTTTTTTTTTGTCTGGTCAGCAGAGCCGCGTTTGCCTACCAAGGTTTTTTTCCTAACCTTATATATTTTTTGAATCCACCGGTATAAAATATCGTCATTATTTCCTTCTGTGGGGAACTAAAAAATATTTACTTTCAAATAAGGTTGAGGAAACCGGTATTTAAAAAAGTAATAACCCCTAAAATTTTTCCAAACGAGATGAACTGAAACAGCTAGGGTGTATAAAATGGGACAGCCGCGCAATTACCTTTTTCGGTCTTGTGTATATTTTACTGGAATAAATAATTATTTCCAATTTTTTTTTGGTACAACCTCTACATCGTATTTTTTTTACTGAAATTTTTTCATCATTTTTTTTCCAAGTGAAACTGACGTTATTTTTACCTTTACATATATTTTTACCGGTATACAAAACTTATTCGAAAATTCTACCTACATTTTCACGTCTTGGATTTTTTTTACAGATTTTGTTCAAACAAAATTTCCTATGTTATCTGGGGCCTTCCGACTAACTATTATAATAACTGTTTTTATCAGTCACTCGAAAAAATTCTATCTGCACTTGTATATAAAACATTCGTCTGAGTCTTGTCTTGTACATTTCACCGTCAAAAAATGAAAATTTCCCAAAATGTTATCGGGATTATAGGATCAGGACCTTTTTAAAATTACATTTTTTGAATAAAAAATTTTCAAAATTTTTCGAATTTTCATAGGTATCAAAAGTGCGGAACTGCGCATGCGCGAAACGCGTGCAAGGGGGAAGGGTGGATTTTGTTCGGGCAACTACATGCCAGTCGGACGGAGGCCTTCGGCCTCCGTTCCTCCTGGCACGTAGTTGCCCACCCGCCACCCCCCACCCACCCCGGGGTAGACTAAGTCCACCCCCCCAAGGGGTGGCCCCAAAATCGATTGCGCTATATGAGGATTTTTTCCGATCAGCCGATCAGAAGATATATTTGGAAATCACGATATACCTGCATCAGCAGAAAATCCGAGCCCCTGACGTACTAATTGTTTACGTTGTACATCGCATCATATACGGTTCCACGTGGTTTCTTATTTACCATAATGTATCACATTTCCTGATACCAAGGAGTCTACCTCGGATTTCCACGTGTCTAGTTGAAGATTCCGGCCTAAATCGTTTGCGTTACATGCTGATTTTCCCAAATTTTCCGTTTATTATTCTATCTGCAATTTTTTCAGATTTTTTTATTTAGAAGATAATTGGGTGAAATTTGTAGCCTATTGTTCTATATGCGGTTTCAGCAAAATCGCTGAGTGCTCGACCAAACAAAGCAGGCGTCTGTCGTGAACTATTCCACGTGTTTTCTCTTACTATATATTTACTATGCGGTCACGCGTTCGCAGCGAGTAACCCGATGCGACGCAACAGCTGAGTTATAATTTTGTGTACTTGAACAATTCGGGGTTTATTTGCACAAATAAATTAAAAATTATGGTTCATAAGATCACAAACGCAGACCTTATCGATAACAATTTTATTAGACTTTTTTTTTCATTATTAGCCATTACTTGACATAACCTACAATTTTCCAAATTTATGTGTATAAGTTAAGAATCTCCCTGTATACACATAACAGTGGAATAGAGTGATATTATTGCTTAGAGTGAGAGTTTTATTATAATATGATGCTTCAGGTATTTTCCCTTCAACACAAAGATTCTTATAAAAAAACACAACAAAAGATTTTTAAACGTTTATTAAAAATTAATTGTGTAAGTCAATATGTTTTATCTTCATTTTAATTTCATATAACATAAGTTCATATTTCAATGCTTCTAAATTCTTCAAATATTGTTGCAGTTTTCTTCTGTACTCCAGCTTCGTCATGGTTCTACAATAAATTCGATATTTGTAGATCGGCCGACGGGTCCAAGACTCTTCATGTAATACCTCCTTCCGTTACCGATATCCCTATTAATTTCTTCGATCCGTTGGGGCGTAAACTCGGCCGTGTATCGTTGCGGCAGCACCGTCTTAAATTCTTCGAACTCTACGTAGACCTTCTCTCCGTATTGCGTGTTCACTTTGTCCACGCTCGTGATTTGAAAATTTTCATCCACGTCCATATTTTGAACGCTTTCGAATTTCTTGACGATCAAATTCTTGTTCAGGTGATTCAGGAACGACTGCATTTTGAACTCGGCAAATCAGACTGTGGGAAATTGTAAGTGTATATAACGGGAAAACTGCTCTTGCGCACGAATATATAGACCTCACCCCACCAAGCCGTTGGAGTGGGGGTTGCCCCGTCGTTGGAGTGGGGGGGGGGTCAACTGGGGGTCACACGTGGCCCAAAGGTCAAAGGTTAACCTATCAGGATCTAGGGGTCAACGGGGGTCATCCGGTGACGTCACGTGACCTCGGGCATGACGTAGCCACTTTGCTCCCGTGACCTCGGGCCGTAGGGGACTCTCAGAATCAAGGGGTCAACTGAGGTCAAAGTGGTCCCGTACTCTCTTTGTATTACTACTAATAAGTATTTTAATACAAACAATGAAATAATCGATCAAGGAACACAGTTAAAACAATGATTCGAAAGCAACATTATTGAAAAAATTTTAGCTGCCATTGAGTCCTTCGAACATCAGGAGTCCGGTTGGACTCTTCACAGAATCTTAAGTTTGGAAGTTAACATAAACAAGGTAGAGATAGGAAACGGTGGTAGATCTTACATAAACCTCCCGGAATCAATACAATCTAAAAAAGCTTGTATTAACATTCAAAATGATGATAATCTTTGTTTTGCTTGGAGTGTTGTATCAGCTCTATATCCACCTGTTGGAAGACCAAATCGTACATCCTCATACCCCCACCCTTCAACCGTTTTAAACCTAGATGGCCTTGAATTTCCTGTAACTCTAAGTCAAATAGCAAAATTCGAAAAACTGAATAATATATCGGTAAATGCGTATGTTCTAGAGTTAAGATTTCAATAGGGATTACTTGGAAGTTTACAATAATTACAAAGACTTCTACCCAAGCTTTATGAATACACGCGATAAGAGCCCACTACTTAATTTTGCTGACTTTAAAGATCGGGCGACGCTGTTCGTTATCGACTGCTCACATCGCAATGAAACAATTAAAATGAGCACTGTTGATGTTAAATTGGATATTGAGAGCTCTCAAGGATTTCCAGATAAGACTCGTGCATATTGCATCATAATACATGACAGAGTCTTGGAGTATTTGCCCTTGATGTAAACAGATCCCGGATATAAATGTAGGGACATCAGCATCATACCAACAGTTTTATTCGAGAACTAAGATGAAAATTGCTGTAATAGACATTCAAGGTTTCTCGGTGGAGAATGAGTTTTATCCCAAGGAATTGAAAAACTGAATAATATATCGGTAAATGCGTATGTTCTAGAGTTAGTGTCAAATGAAGACAAATCAAGCTCTTTTAGAACTTCTCCGGCTCGCTTAACTAAAAATAAAATGGAAAAACATGTAAATTTACTTCTAGTTCAGGACATATATTTTCCAAAAGTCGGTGAATATGAAGCTCTCCCTATCGATGAATCAACAACCGAAATCAATTACCACTACTGTTGGATTAAAAATTTATCGAGATTAATAAAATCCCAAACTACTAAGCATAAATGTAAGATGTTTGTTTGTGACAGATGTTTAAATTATTACTCATCGCAAGAAAAGTTAAACGAACACATTGATTATTGTCGAGATATAAACAA
Source organism: Pseudeuparius sepicola (assembly GCA_963920635.1). Lineage (NCBI taxonomy): Eukaryota > Metazoa > Arthropoda > Insecta > Coleoptera > Anthribidae > Pseudeuparius > Pseudeuparius sepicola. The sequence continues at coordinate 31,962,734 of OY987305.1, forward strand.
CTGCAAAGTATCATTTCCGAAAAATAAGTATATCGAATTTAAAAATTATATCCATAAGGAAAAAGTACCATTCATTATTTATGCTGATTTTGAATCAATCCTAAAATCTTATAATGAATCACAGTGTTTAAAAACCGCTAGGTATCAAAAACATGAAGCCTTTAGCGCGGGCTACTATTTTAAATGTGATTATGATGATACATTATCTTTCTATAAGAGTTATCGTGGTATTGATTGCATGACTTGGTTTGCAAATGAAATGGAAAATATAGCACTCTCTGCTGCTTCAAAATTAAAAACTAATGAGCCAATGAGTGAATCTATAAGTTTAAAAAATGCAACTGCTACATGTCACATATGTGAAAAACCGTTTAATTCTAACGATATAATAGTACGTGACCATGATCATATGACATCACGTTTTCGCGGATACGCGCACCAAGCGTGTAACTTAAATTACAGAAACTCCTTTGTAGTACCCATAGTATTTCATAACTTTAGTGGGTACGACAGTCATTTTATTATAAGAGATCTTGCTAAAAAGCATAATGTGACATTGCTTCCAATAAACAAGGAAAAATATATTAGTTTTACAGTTTCTGATACCAATACTGAAGTTAAATTTAGATTCATCGACTCCTTTAAATTTTTAGGTTTATCTTTGGATACATTAGCATCGTCTCTCAATAAAGGGGACTTTATTAATACCCAAAATGAATTTAGTGACGTCTCTTCGAACAATCTAGATCTGTTAACCAAAAAGGGGGTATTTTGTTATGATTATATCGATGATATAAATAAACTTGATGAGAAGTGTTTACCACCAGTCGAGCAATTCTATAGCAAGTTAAACGATACTCACATTAGTCAAAGCGATTACAGACATGCTCAGTTAGTTTGGGATAAATTTAATATTCAAAGTTTAGGTGAATATAGTGACCTATATCTCAAGACGGACATTATGATACTTACCGATATCTTTCAGAACTTTAGGAAAACTTGTATAAAGAATTATGGTTTGGATCCGGCTTGGTACTACACTTTACCGGGATATACTTGGGACTGTATGCTTAAATATACGGGGTGTCGACTAGAAACCTTTCAAGATATTGATATATTAATGTTTTTTGAGAAAGGGGTGAGAGGGGGGATAAGCCAATGTTGTAACAGATATTCTGAAGCAAACAACAAATACATGAAAAATTATGATCCTAGGAATCCTTCCAAATACTTACTTTATCTGGATGTAAACAATTTATACGGGTGGGCAATGGGGGAATCTCTTCCTTACGGTAACTTCCAATGGGTTGATACAAACATTAACGTGATGAATATTCCAGATAATGGTCCAGAAGGATACGTTTTAGAAGTCGATTTAGACTATCCGGAAAATTTACATGATCCCCATAAAGACCTACCGTTTTGTGCAGAACATTCTAAACCACCAAATTCTAAACTTCCCAAACTTATGACAACTCTCAATTCAAAAGAAAAGTATGTTGTACACTACAGGGCTCTTAAACAAGCGTTAAGTCACGGTTTAACTTTAAAAAAGATTCATAGGGTTTTAAAATTTAGTCAGTCTGCCTGGCTAGCTCCTTACATTAAATTTAATACAGAATTGAGGACAAAAGCTAAGTTTAATTTTGAAAAAACAGTAATTAAATTGATGGTTAATGCCGTATATGGTAAGACCATGGAAAATATTCGCAAACATAGAAATGTAAAATTAGTTAGGAAATGGGAAGGTAGGTATGGAGCTAAGAATTTAATTGCTAGTCCGGCTTTTAACAGTCGATTAATTTTTGATACAGATTTAGTTGCAATTGAACTGAATAAAACTGAAATTGTTTTTACAAAGCCCCTGTACATCGGGATGGCTATTCTCGATATCTCAAAGACGTGTGTTTATAATTTTCATTATGATTACATGTTGCAAAAATATTCAACTGACCAATGTAAACTACTTTATACGGATACGGATAGCTTACTTTATGAATTAAAATGTGATGACGTGTATGATGAAGTTATAAAGCGAGATTTGCATCGTTTCGATACCAGCGATTATCCGGTTGATAATCAGTATAATATACCGCTTGTAAATAAAAAAGTACCAGGTCTTATGAAAGATGAACTTAATGGAAAAATAATGACTCACTTTGTTGGCCTTAGGTCAAAAATGTACACGTTTCTGATTGAAGGCGAGCAATGTATAAAAAAATCAAAGGGTATGGTGTTGTTAAGAATTATTTAACTTTCGACGATTATGCAAATTGCTTATTTAAGAAAAAGCAAAAAAACCGCTACTGAATGCACTATTCGTTCGTTTGCTCATAATGTTTTCAGTATTAAACAAACAAAAATTGCACTCAGCCCTTTCGATGATAAGCGATACTTAGTTAATAATGTTGTCACTCTACCGTGGGGACACTCCAGTATTCCACAAATCGAGAACTAAGCTATTGTATGTAGCTAAGAAACAATAATTGTTTCATTTAATCACTGCTAATAGATTAGTCATACCTCCCACAACTTGCAGAGTATAGCAGAGAAACCTAACAGTCTTTACAACATTATCCAAAGTCGATATGTTCAACCAACAGCTAGGAGACCAACAGGGACTGGTTTCCTGTCCATACGTCAACAGTCATAAAATTAAGTCACGCCTACGGATGCACTTGTTGAAATGTCGGAGGCAGTTGAATCATGTTCCAGAGGTCAACTGGCAAGAGTATTTCGAACGAATTAATAAAGAAGAATTATTCACCTTCAGGAATCCACCTCGGATTAGGCCAGAGTAAATATTTTGTGTGAATATAAAAGAAGTTCCAATATTTGATAACTTTATTAACACAAGTTCCAACTGAATACAACATCATGCCTGTGTCAATAAAATATAAATGTACAACATGCGGTGGGGCAACTGATACACCCAATACTTCATGTATTCCATGTAGCACCAAGAATTTATTCAAAGATGTGACAAAACACATTCCTTCACATTATTTTAGTCCTAAATAAATGTATTAGGGTAATAAAAGATTTATTATGTTTGTGTTTTTTATTTAATAAAACCTCCTCCTATACAAATCAGCTAATACAAACTCCTCGTTGAATGAGAGAAGCTCAACAATACAGTATGCATTAATATTATCTGATACAGTACATAGTGATTTTATAATATCTATAGCATTTATATTATAGTTATATTTTAATAACAAATCATTCACTTCATCTAACATATTATAATAAAAATCCAATAAGTTATATTTTAATATTAAATTAATTTTTGAGGTTATTTTACAATCAATTGTAAGCAATTGCATTACATCGTTAGCAGTGAAATAAAAATTAATATCCCCTTTAGAAAGCACAATCATCATATAGTTGATACCTGGGTACACGCTCAATTTCAAATTGGAGCTGAATTCTTTTGGTGATATTGCAACATCTTCACCCAATTTTTCAAGGATTTTGTTGAATTCCACTGTTAACTGGAACCATTCAAAACGGTCCATGGATATAGGATTTGACGGATCCAGCAGGTTTATAATTTGCACTGCTGGTTTGAAGAATCGTAGGGGGCTGAGTCCACAGTTTATCACATACAGATTTTCCGGCTTGAGCACATATTGTGTACTTAGCAACAGTTGCTTTTCATTGTGGACCGCTTCATCGTAACCATTCAAAACATGATTAACCTCGTTATTTTCGCTGCTAGTGCTGTACCCCGATTCACTCATGGTGTCAAACTACATCTGTGGCCCTTATCCAGGAGTCATGTGTTTTATCGAAACCCAACCAGCGAATCAGCACTTTATCCCCCCTCCTTCTTAAAACTTTCTCCACAAGGTAAACATTTGGATTTGCTGCTTTTTGCAATTCCTCGCTGTAAAAGCCGCCCTTTATCGGATTTCCCTGCACATCTTCAAGCAAATAAGTTATGGGTGTGGTTTTTTGAATTTTAACAATTTTAAATAATTCTGTGCTTCAATTAGGAGCACAGCCAAAAACATGTTTGGCTTTGCTGATGCGAACCATATCGCCCTTTTTGAACTTTGATATTTTAAAAACTGTAGGATAGCTGAAGGTTCTAAGTAAAGCAGCCTCGTTACATCTTTTGGCCTCATTCCAGTAGTTCTATGTCTTCTGTTATTGTATTTATCAACAATTGTAGATAATATATCAATCCACTTATATGTGCCATTTAGGCTAAAGTATTTAAATAATTGTTCCTTTAACGTACGTATAACCCTCTCCACTATTGCTGCTTTTGTTATGCTAAAGGTACTATAATGATTAATTTTAAACTTTTTCATGAGATTTTGAAAATGGGAGTTGTAGAATTCTTTTCCATGATCACTTTGCAAGTTTCGTGGTTGCCGTTGAGAGTTTTTCAGTATTTTATCAAAGGCCTTTGTCACTTCTTCACCAGACTTAGATTTAAGGGCTTCACACCAAACGTACTTGGAAAAACAGTCAATTACTACAAGAATAAACTTAAATTTGTTATTGTGAGCTGTATATTGATCTAACCGGGCGAGGTCAACCTGCCAGAGGTCATCCAATCCTTTAATAATGGTCCGACGACGAGGGTATTTTTTCAATGCTCGTCTGTGTAATTCATTCACAATTTGAATCTTTTCTTTACTATGCTTTGTTTTCGTTGCTTTCATTATGTTTTTGATATTCCAAAACCCTTATTCTATACAAAATTTCACGCAGTTGTTTTTCTTGAATTTCAATATGTGACTGTAAGGCATTTTTTATTTCAGAAAGTGAATCATCGACGTATTTTTTGTTAGTTGCATCACCTAATGCTTTCGGAGTCTTAAGATTGCTGATTTTTAAATTTCTCGCATCTATATGACCTTCAGGAGTAAAAGTTAAACCGCCTGTGTGAACACTTGGCCGTGAATAAATTCTTGAATACTGACCAAACTTATTAATACTCATGTTGTGACTGGTGATAACCTTGTAATGCGCTTGTATTTATATTACAAAATTATGTGAGCCTCTTTTAATTCTGTTTCTATAGCGGTTATTTCATTATCGTGAGAGGTGTTTCCAGCATTTTTAGAAGCAATAAGAAGCATTAATCTATCCACTAATTCATTCACATCATCCCAATAAATATATTCGATTGGTTTTTTATTGTAAATTAAATCCATACCAGTACCCGAACGCGTTTTTGGTTTAGCTGGAGATTTTCCTGGTTTGAAAATGGGCCTAATAATGTTAAAATACTTTAATTTTTTTGCGCTTTTTAATTTGCCTCTGGTATCAAGATGTGCCCCAGTTAATTTTAAAATCTCGATATATTTTGCAAAATCTTGGTCTGTGTATTTTGGATCATTATAAAAAATCAAATCGTATAGTCCTGATGTTCCCTCAAAATTCTTTCCCTTAACAATTATATCTCCACTACTATCAAAATCAATATTTTTACCAGCTAGCAAAAATTTTGATTGAGATGCGTCATAAAAGGGGCCATATACTTTATCAATTTTCTTTGAATTATCATGGTAGTCTTGTATATATTGTTTTGCTATATTAGGATAGGAAACATCTTCAGGCTCACTATTTTGTACATCGGAATCGAAAAAATCAACCTCCTTTTTTAACTCTGGGCTTTCCGGCTCCTCTTTTTTATATTTTTTTGCGAAGTTAGGTAGTTTGATTTTGCTCAGAGATTGCGTAACTGGTGAGAACATTTTTTTAATCGATTCGTCTTCTTCAATTTTACCTAATTTGAGTGCCACATACTTTTTTCTAACAGCGCGAGCATTTTAAATAATTGATCTTGCGTTGTTGATGGCATGATTCAAAATTAGGTAATCTAGCTGAGTTACAGCTTTATATACTTATCAAATCCATTTCTGTAACGCCCATTATTTAACTGAAAATCTTTTACAATTACTAAAGTACCGTAAGCATCATTCCAGCACTCGCTATACATAACTTTAAATTGATCATAAGTTAAATCGGGAGATACGTGCTCATCAAAAACATGACGTAAGTTCATATCATCCTGTCGAAATAGTACAATAACATTACAGTTATCGCGGACCAGCTGTTTAGGTATTTTCGAGTAAGTCTGACAAAGATATATGACATCAACGACTTTGTGCCGTCCCATCGAATAAAACTCACGTATCTTATCTTGCCGATCACAACTCACATCATCGAAAATAAAAACTGAATTTTCCAAGGCCTCGGATGGTGGAATGACATCGTCATTAGCTTTGAATGGAAAATATCCGATTTTAGGAACTTTTTTTAAGACATCTTGAAGTAACTGATATTTTGATTGATATAAACTTTTACTATAAACGTAAATATTCTCAAACTTCAAACCATTCTTGTTAAATATTAAACTTAAAAGGGTATTTGTTTTGCCACAGTTGCTAGGTCCTATGAAAGCACGGACTCTGGAAACAGATTACCATGCTTAGATGTCTGTCTGATCCCTATATCTGCAACGTCTAAGTTTTCAATAGGGAGAGAGCTTTGTTGTTGTCTTATTTGCATTTTGAACTCTTTTAAAATTAATAAGACATTTGATGTCTATTTATACTTTCAAAGTTATCTTGTAAAAAAATCAGTGGAGGGACTATATATAACTTAGAATTCATTGTGGATATGCATATTCGTAAATATGAGTGACTTTCTTAATATTGACTTTGAAGCATATCTCGCCTCACACAACGTGTTCTTTCAGCATTGCCGTGGTGATTCATTGACTTATAAACTACAAAAACAAGATTTTATTATCCCAAACGAGTGTTTTGAAAAAGTTGCCAAGCAAGAACTCCATGGAATTTGTACCTATCGTTTAATGTTGAAAAAAAAAACATCATATTGATAATTACGTGAGACAAATCATTAATATATGTGACGCAGAAAACATTGAACAAATAAATTATTTTACACGCGATGGACTTCTGAAGAAACATGGTTTGGACTCTGGGCTCCAATATAAGATGTATATTCTTAACATATTAAGTGAAGAATACCTTTTAGAACAGTTAGAGATTTATTAATATGTATTGATGATTTTATATATGCAGCCGCTTATCTTGCAAGATATGAAAATTTGAGGGATTTTACAAAGGCACTAAATGATATGAAATTAACCTATAAATTTGAACCTATACATAATGAGCGTCATATGCATATTTTGAAATGGCTACAAAAGAATATAAAAAAATATGAAGAGAATTCAGAAGCCATTCTAGGATGGGAGTGTGGACCAGACTCCGGTCACTGGCCATCCACCAAAGTGAAGGATTACAAAATGACAATTTCGTTATTAAATAACCTTGTAGATAATACTTATGTTTAAAATAAAACTACTTTTAACATACTTGTCTTATTTTGTTCCTTAAACAAGATACCCATTTATATCTACCAAATTCAAATTATAGCGACTATGTCGGTATATCGGTTAAGCATGTTATTATTCATTCAATTGTGTCATATATTATTGCCTCTAAAATGTGTTTGTATTACTGTGACCCAACGTATGCATGAATTCAATAGCGGTGTTACGAACGTGAGCGTATAACCGAATATAAAACTCGACTGGTTACCGAGGTTCGGCTAAGTTAAAATCTGGACTGCTTCTTCTTCGACCGGGGCCTGCAAATATTTAAATTGATATAAATTACACAGAACAGATGATTCATAAAGTGCCGCGAACTCTCGGTTATTCATACACAGAGAATGTTGCTTTAACTAAATATAAGCTATATAAACGAATAGTTTATAAAATAAAAAGCGATGTTGTGTAACTTGACACCAGTTAATTATATTATCGGTCGCGCGATAATTTCAGTCCAGCGCCGCCTGGATATAATTACCACACGTAACTTGGATCCGCCGAGCGCAAATGTATATAGCTTATATAAACATTATTAGACCTTTTCACGGTGGGGACCGATGCATTGGAATGGAAGTTTGGCTTACTTAATGACGCTACAGAAATATGAATGCTGACACATATTAACAGCAACAATTTTTGTTGTTGTCCAGCAACGGCTTTTACAAGGTCGAGATTGAAATGTGAGGACTTTGCATATATTACCACATCGTTTAAATGATTATGCTACCGTTGTTTAATTTACAGCAAATAAAGATAGTTTGAAGTTTCAGATATTCTGTGAGTCATTGTCCCAGGCGATGCCGCGAGAACGTCGGCCGAGGTCGTCCGATAATTGTTTGGATATGCGCCGGTGTGGTCGATACTATAGAGCTACATGCTCCACCGCGTGGATAATTATGCTACCAGTTTTGTTTTAGTTAACAGCAAAGTTTGGAATTCAGATAATTCGTTTTATTTACCAGAAAAAAGGTTTGTTTTCATGTCCCCTATTTCCATCCCTTAAAGTTTGTCGATATATTTTTGGGACACCCTGTACAAATTTATGTTTGCAGTGAAGAACCATGATAAATGTTTCAAGCATAAATAACAAACAATAACTTGATAACTGCTAGTTTTACAGGGTGTTCCGTAAATATGTTTAAAAAATTGAACCGTGTATTGCTTGGAGTATTTTAGGAAGGTTGTTTCAGAAAAAAATCCAATTTGCCTAACCTTAACCCTTTTGTTCTTTCTATCACAACTTTTTTATCTGTAGTAAAGTTTTAGAGTTCCACTTGGATTTTGCACAAAATTTAAAATCTCTCAACATAGTTTACGGCAACATTAATGCAGAGAAAAAATTAAAACCTGAGATTTTTTGAGCTTCTGGGGATCACCCCTGCCCTGCTTAATTTGAAACTAATTTGTGAGATAATTTTACTTTTCCAAAAATCCCGTATGCCTTGAAAATGATGAAAAAACGAATTTTCCACATCAGTAAAATGCCCTTTTTGTAGGTTTTTCGACAATGTTAAAGGAAACTTGTTCATTTTTCCCATTTTTTTAGAAAAGTGCGCTTTGTGGAGCTTTCACATCAAAATGTTATTAAGAAACTGAATAGGTGTGAAAAATTTCAAAAGCCAAGGTCGACTTTGATTTTTTCTGCTAAAAAATTAAAACGCACAAAAATCAAAGTAGGCCCAGGCTTTTGAATTTTTTCACACCTATCCAGTTTTTCATTGTGAACAAGTTTTTTCAGTAACATTTTGATGTGAAAGCTACACAAAGTGCACTTTTCTAAAAAAAGTGGGAAAATGCCAAAAAAACAAAGTATTCCTAGACTTTCGAAATTTCGCAAACCTCAGTTTTTCATTCTGGACAAGTTTTCTTAATGACATTTTGTCGTAAAACCTACAAAAAGGTATTTTAATGATGTGGAAAATAAGTTTTTTCATCCAAGGCATACGTGATTTTTCGTAAGTAAAATTAAGTCACAAATTAGTTTCAAACCAAGCAGGGCTGATCCCAGATGCTCAAATTTCAACTACTGTTTTGGAATTCTTACTGTGGGGAACAGTACAAAATAAAGTATGAGGCAATTGTTGAATTAAGAGCAGCTGTTTTAGAAGCAATTGCCAGTATTGACAGGCGCTCTCTAAGAAAGGCGACAAATTCAGTTTTAAAAAGATGCAATATTTGCAAAAATGATAATGGTGGATTGTTTGAACACCTTTTTTATTTTAAAAGGTGACCTTTAAAATAATAATAACTTAAACTTTTGTTTTATTTTGTTACATTTTGTTACCAGCTGAAAACAAAATATTAGAAAGTTTGAAGTATGTCTAATTATGAAATAGAACGTAATTATGAAAATATTCCATGGCTGACTATGTGAAAATTTAAAAAAAAATAGAAAATTAGCCATAGCTCTTTTATTTTTTATAATAACTATGCCCAGTATTATATCTTTGGAAAGCTCAAAAAATGGCCGATTTTATAAGGCCACAGCTAACTATGATTTACATTTAAAAAAACACAAGTTTATGTCATCTCAAAAATCACATACAACATAAAATATTATTAAGCCCAAAATTATCTACAATTTTTGTCTCTACAGTTTTTCTTTATAATCAGAAATAACGGAGCTACAGAAATCTGATTAAATAGCAAAAAATCATTTTTTCCAAAATATCTAGTGAGCCATGAACTTTCTTAAAAATCCAAAAGGGGCATTTAACCTTTGTTCTGGCTCTGCTAGTTTCCGAGATCCCCATAGTGGGCATCAAAAAAACTCACCTTGTATAAAAAAAAACAAAAAGTAATAAATTTTTTAATAGGTATAACGTTTTTAATAAACGCACTGAAAAAACGTGGGGCGCATGCAATAGATAATAATAATAATAATAATTTGATGCACGCACGTAAGTCACTAACAGTTTATTGTAGGTATCTATTGCATTGCAAATACCTAATGTTTTCCAATGTCAGCTAATCAGCTATTTATCTACACTCCTTACTATTATCTATAGCACGCGCCCCACGTTTGTCGAATATACAGAAGCGTGGAAGGGCCACGTAGATTTTTTTAAAATTCAGATTTTTTCTCAAAATGTGTACTTTATTCTCAAAATATTTAGATTTTTCTTAAAATTTTAAGATTTTTTTACTTTTTTCTCGGAATTTTAAAAATCAGAATTATTCTCTGAAATTTTAAATTAAGGCGCTACGATACCCCCTATTTTCAAGGGTTTCGTAGTTTACATCTCCTACTTGCATTTCTTAATATTTTCACTTGATTTTTTTTGTGGCTTAGATAAAACTATGAAGAATCGTCGTTGTGTATCACGAACTGTGCAGGACTAATGCGACTATATTCGGTTAAGAATTTCGAGTATTTCCGCCGCTCAAAAATAATTCGAAAGACACAACGCCGATTGAGGCATTCGATAACATTATTTTAAGACTACTTTCAAGTCGATACGTTTGTTCGTTTGGCTATGATTTGAAAACTACGAACCCATTGCCCGTCAATAAAATGATCCGTGAATTGGCCATCCGAGCAGGAATTGGACGTACGGAGATAGACGGGCGGGCGGGCGTTCGCTGGAACTCGTGGTTCCCCTACTCCCCCTACTTTGGCCTACCTCACCGGGCTCGGGAACCACGTCAGGGGAACTTTCAATCGATATCAGATGTTTCATTTTTCATTTTATTAGTCTCAGTCTCCCTTATTTGTGTTTCGCTTGTTTTGAATGTTAGAATATTACATTATGTATGTCGACTGGCATATAATAATACTCATTATTATTATTCCTCCAGGAATAATAAATAAATAATTATTATTCACAAAGTACTTTTTGCTTTTGTGTAAAATGGTTTAATTCCTAGGGCATAAAATGGCCTGGTCGTTCAAAAAGACTAAATTTAAATTCTAGACCAAATTGTGCACTTGATTTTTACTTTAAAAATGTGATAGGTACAAGTAGTATTTTTGTCAAATAAATGGGTCATGTGAAGCATTTTTTGAGAACGAATAATATCCTATGTAATACGATTATTGTGTCAAATCGCTGCATGATAAAAGCTAATTTATATACTTTCCAGAGGGACCGATAATAATTCTGACACCCAGTCAGTTTTAGAAACTTCTTCGTTAGAAGATTGTTCGAAAGTCATTTGAGTTGAAAATCGGGCAAAATAAAAATAGAAGGTACATTTTATTGTTCCAGTCTGTCGAATTTATGACTTTTAATACATTTTTTAGGATGTTCGATAATTCAGATTTGTCAGAAGGTTCTGAAACTGAACGGTAGTCATTGCAAGAATGCCTATAATGTTTGATAATGATGTCGCAACAGTCACAGTGAAACCAATAGGAGTAATTTGTGGGCTTGTGTGCTTTTATTCCCGTACCTAATATGGTTCCCAGAATTTGAGAGAGGGGTACTAGGGTACTAACACATATTTTGCATTTTGCACACTTATTATTCGGATTTAGGTATAAGTGCAGGTGCATAGGGTTTGAGAAACAAACTTTCTGGGAAAAACGGCTTTGAATGAAACATTTACAAGGGATTAGGAATTAATAGCTCCTATCTCAAAACTATTACTTTATTTAAAAACGGAGACCGGTTTCGCAACTCTATAAATTTACCTACATCCTCAGGGCAGGTAGTAGGTATATGTATAAATAAATAAAGAACCTTTACTTACCTAGCCATTATATATTTGAAATACATACATTCAGCCACAAGTCAAAGTTGAAACAATTAAAAACATTTACATAATTATAACCTTTTTTCAAGTATCTCCTTCAAATTGCCTGCAAGCTCTTGGACTATAAGTGATTATCCTTTATTTATTTACTTTTTTAAATCTTATATTGTAGTCCTTGATGATGTAATTTTATAGATTAACGAAACCGCTTACTGTTTTTCAATAAACAAATCATAGTTGTGATATAATATTATACCTATGGCCTATTCACTCTAATCCCTATAAACAAGTTTTCTCAGTAACATTTTGATGTGAAAGCTACACAGAGTGCACTTTTCTAAAAAAGTGGGAAAATGCCAAAAAAAACAAAGTAGGCCTAGACTTTCGATATTTCGCAAACCTACTCAGTTTTTCATTCTGGACAAGTTTTCTTAATAACATTTTGTCGTAAAACCTACAAAAAGGTATTTTAATGATGTGGAAAATAAGTTTTTTCATCCAAGGCATACGTGATTTTTCGTAAGTAAAATTAAGTCACAAATTAGTTTCAAACCAAGCAGGGCTGATCCCAGATGCTCAAATTTCAACTAGAATTTTTTTTGTTATGTACACCTTATATTTTGAACTCAATCTGTGGAAACACTGTATACAGGATGAGTTTTTTCGATGCCCACTATGGGGATCTCTGAAACTAGCAGAGCTAGAACAAAGGTTAAATGGGGAAAGAATTGCAGTTTTGAATGTTCAATCTAATGCCCCTTTTGGATTTTTAAAAAGTTAGTGGCTCACTAGTTATTTTGAAAAGAGTGATTTTTTGATATTTCATCAGGTCTTTGTAGCTCCGTTATTTCTGATTGTACAGAAAAACTATACAGTCAAAAATTGTAGATAATTTTGGGCTTAATAAGATAATATAATCCAATTTTTTTATGTTGTTTGTGCTTTTTGAGATATGACATAAATTTGTGTTTTTTTAAATGTAAATCATAATTGGCTGTGACCTTATCGAATCGGCCATTTTTTGAGCTTTCCAAAAATATAATACTCGGCATAGTTAAAATAACTATGGCTAATTTTCTGATTTTTTTTTTTAATTTTTACATAGTCAGCCATGGAATATTTTCATAATTACGTTCTATTTTATACTAAGACATACTTCAAACTTTCACATATTTTGTTTTAAAATGTATCAAAATGTAACAAAATAAAACAAAAAATATCATGATGGAGCTCCACCACATAATTATTTGTCCGTAAGAAATTACCCAGAAGAGCAGCTGTTTTAGAAGCAATTGCCAGTATTGACAGGCGCTCTCTAAGAAAGGCGACAAATTCAGTTTTAAAAAGATACAATATTTGCAAAAATGATAATGGTGGATTGTTTGAACACCTTTTTCATTTTAAAAGGTGACCTTTAAAATAATAATAACTTGAACTTGAGTTTTTTATTTTTTTACATTTTGTTACCAGCTGAAAACAAAATATTAGAAAGTTTGAAGTATGTCTAATTATGAAATAGAACGTAATTATGAAAATATTCCATGGCTGACTATGTGAAAATTTAAAAAAAAAAATGAAAATTAGCCATAGCTCTTTTATTTTTTATAATAAATATGCCCAGTATTATATCTTTGGAAAGCTCAAAAAATGGCCGATTTTATAAGGCCACAGCTAACTATGATTTACATTTAAAAAAACACAAGTTTATGTCATCTCAAAAATCACATACAACATAAAATATTATTAAGCCCAAAATTATCTACAATTTTTGTCTCTACAGTTTTTCTTTATAATCAGAAATAACGGAGCTACAGAAATCTGATTAAATAGCAAAAAATCATTTTTTCCAAAATATCTAGTGAGCCATGAACTTTTTTAAAAATCCAACAGGGGCATTTAACCTTTGTTCTGGCTCTGCTAGTTTCCGAGATCCCCATAGTGGGCATCAAAAAAACTCACCTTGTATAAAAAAACAAAAAATAATAAATTTTTTAATAGGTATAACGTTTTTAATAAACGCACTGAAAAAACATGGGGCGCATGCAATAGATAATATTAATAATAATAATTTGATGCACGCACGTAAGTCACTAACAGTTTATTGTAGGTATCTATTGCATTGCAAATACCTAATGTTTTCCAATGTCAGCTTGTCAGCTATTTCTCTACACTCCTTACTATTATCTAAAGCACGCGCCCCACGTTTGTCGAATATACGGAAGCGTGGAAGGGCCACGTAGATTTTTTTTAAATTCAGATTTTTTCTCAAAATGTGTACTTTATTCTCAAAATATTTAGATTTTTCTTAAAATTTTAAGATTTTTTTACTTTTTTCTCGGAATTTTAAAATTCAGAGAATGACAAAAGAGAGAAAAAAGTCAAAACTTTGAGAAAAATCAACCAAAATTTTGGGAATAAACTAAATATTTTAAGAAAATAAAAACCTGAATTTTAAAAAAAAATACTACGTTGCTCTTCTACGTTTCAGTACGAATCTTTATGGGGGCTAGGATTATTTCATATTTGTGTTAAAAAAAGCATTCTCGTGGGGACTGCCGGGAGCGGGGCAGCAGGCAGTGGGCCAAATCGGCACAGGCGGTAGGCCGGGGGCGCTCAGGCTAAGAGGGCGGGGGGGGGGGGGAACGGCATCGCTCCCCCGCCCCCACCTAGCTACGCCACTGAGTAAATATGTAGAATATAATATGGCAATTGTTTTTGTTGTTGAAAGTCCTAAAATGCACCAAACAATACGTGGTTCAATTTTTAGACCTACTCCAGTAGCACCCTGTAGAGCAACGCAAATATTTGACTTGCTCAGACTTTTGCGGTATCCCAACTCAAAAACGATCGAGCAGCGCTTTTTCTGGATATTAAAAAACTAGTTTTTAAATATGGAACTCTCTGTCTATTAATGGATCCATTTAATCACATTATAGAGCATCTGTTAAAGTCAGGAATGTAAAACATACCCAATTTTTTGTATATGCAGAGATTTTTTATAGAAGCGACTTTGCCACGAAACCATGTCAGATTGTAGCAAACCTCGGTCGTGTAGGTTTTAAATAGCTTCAATTGTTTATTATTTGTTGACTAGCAAGAATAAATAACGGGTGTTGATATTTCTGATATAGTGGAGCGAAATCGGGCTAAAAAGTCGCTCCGTTCTCGAAAAATTTTTTTGAGGGTAGAACTAAGAGACCTTTTTTATTTCGAAAAAACTGTCAAAATTGGCAATTTACGGAAATTGTGTTTTTTACGTTTCCATCGTCATATCTTTGAGAATAGTGGAGCTATCGACTCGATTTTTTTTAAATTGATTTTTTTAACATATGAGTGCTTACAAAGAATGCCATATTGTTGTTGTCCAATATTGTTTTTTTAAATAGCAGCAAAATTGCAAGGTTATAAAAAGTGTAATGAAATTTTCACTAAGCGAGAAACTTGTTAATTTGTGAAAGTTTTTATATACCTACATGCTGCTAGGGAAATGTGCCCAAAACATGAAACAAGTTTTTGGTAAAAAAAATTACCTATAGCGCCTATAGTTTTTGAACTGTCATTTTTTTGTGAAATTAATCCCTTGCGTGAGAATATCCACGCGTGGCAGGCGTGTGTCAACAACTAACAACTAATGCGTAGTTTACATGCGCAAGTGAAACTATTACAAGTATAAAAATATCTTAGAGTACTTCCTAATAGTTTGCCAATGTAAACCCTCTCAGGGAGAATTGTAAACAAACTCTAAAAGAGTAGGTACGTCTCTGCGAGCGTTTACATAAACTATTTGGAAGTACTCTCAGATATACGACTTGTGATAGTTTTACCTCTCTGTGTAGACTATTCTATAACAGATCGCTGGTAAAATAAATTAATAATTTTGGACCAAATAATGTGGGTTCAAGCAGACCAATAAAATAAGAAATAAAATAACCAAATGGTTGATTTTTGGTAATTTTTGAGCAGTAATTACAGTAGCCAGGTGAACAAACAACCACCTACTTATTTTATGTATCTTATTAAAGTCACCATTTATTTAATGAACTGCAAAATAAACATTTTTTTATATTGATTTTTTATAATAATTAAATCTTTGTGCATGCTGCACCTATAGTATATCATAGCACCTAAATATAGGTATAAAATAAATATTAAAAAAATCTCTTTCACGTTATCAACAGACTCGTCTTCGGTATTTTCTACATTACTATCACTATTATTGCACTTGCCACATTTACATTGATCACAGCATTTCAGTCTTTCCTTGATATGCAGTTGCACTTTTTCGGAACAAAAACAATGTTTGGTATGGATTCTTGAGATAAAAATGTGCGAATTCAATTGTCGTTTACTGAAGTCTATATCCATAAGATCCAGGATCTTCAAGTTGCAACTTCACAACGTTACTTGAATACCATCTTTTTAACTGCTGTGTGCACCTGCAACTGCCAATAATGAAACAATCCAATATAATATAATTTCAAACTTTTGTAATACCTACAAAAAATGTTGATAAAAAGGACAGTCAGTAGTCAGTAGGGAGAAGTTCGTAAGAAGGTTTATTAGATTTGGGGGCCAGAATTGTGCTTTTTATCAACATTTTTTGAGGTATTGCTAGTTTCAAAATAATTATTTTTGGATTGTTTAATTATTGCAGGTGCCCGTAGCAGTTAAAAATATGGTATTCAAATAATGTTGCGAAGTCACAACTTGAAGATCCTGGATCTTATGGATGGACTCCAGTAAACCTAAACTGGCTTCACATATATTTTCCTCTCAAGAATCCATACCACCGCCAAAGTTTAAGCGTTTTTGTTTCGACAAAAACTGTAATACTAAAAATTGCAACTGTATCTGTATGATAAATAAAATAAGCAATTGGTTGTTTGTTCACCTGCGGCAACTGTAATTACTGCTCAAAAATTGCGAAAAATTAACCATTTTGGTTATTTTATTTTATTGGTCTGCTTGAACCCACATTATTTGGTCTAAAATTATCAATTTATTTTACTAGCGATCTGTTATAGAATAGTCTACATGCTACACGGAGAGGTAAAATTATCACAAGCCGTATATCTAAGAGTAGTTCCAAATAGTTTATGTAAATGCTCCCAGAGACGTACCTACTCTTTTATAGCAGAGAGTTCTCCCTGAGAGGGTTTACATTGGCAAACTATTAGGAACTACTCTCAGATATATATACTTTTGGTAGTTTCACTTGCGCATGTAAACTACGCATTAGTTGTTGAGACATGCCTGCCACGCGTGCATATTCTCACGCAAGGGATTAATTTTGCGTTCCACGTGAGTAGCGCCCGCCACAAAAAATGCACAGTTCAAAAACTATAGGCGCTATAGGTAATTTTTTTACCAAGAACTTCTTTCATGTTGTGGGCACATTTCTCTCGAAGCATGTAGATAAAAAATTCCACAAACAAAAAAGTTTCTCGCTTAGTGAAAATTTCATTACACTTTTTATAACCTTGCAATTTTGTTGCTATTTAAAGTGGTTAATAAACAATATTGGACAACAACAATGGCATTCGTTGTAAGCGCTCATATTATGTTAGCTTCAATTTTTAAAAAATATATAGCTCCACTATTCTTAAAGATATGACGATGGAAACGTAAAAAAACACAATTTCCGTAAATTGCCAATTTTGACAGTTTTTCCGAAATAAAAATGGTCTCGACCACAAAAAAATTTCGTAAATCGCCATTTCGTATACAAAGTGATGTACTTAACAACACCTATAGGGTCTGATCTAGTTCTACCTTGAAAAAAATTTTTGACGACTTTTTAGCTCTATTTCGCTCCACTAATAGGTTCTTTTGCAATTTAATTTTAAAATTCAAGTTTTCGGTTTCGGTTTGCTCGGATACCAGATTTTTTTATGCGGTTTACTCACACAACCGTCCGCCTAGGGTACTCAAGTAACATTTAAAGTTGCATAAAACACGTGAAGACGTTGTTGCGACCAATAATACAACTTGTCTATAGACGTATCGTCCTTTTTACAACTCCTTTATGACTGAATATGGACGGTTGAAAACGAGTTTTCATGACTTTTCATACAACTTTTATCTGACTTAATTGGATATGACTTTAATAAGTCCATTAGGTCGTGTAAATTCAAAGATACCTTAACGTCATAAAGAAGTAGCTCTAAAGTTGTGAAGATCTCTATTATAATACCTTCCTATTACCAATTGGTGGTAAATATGGAACGTAGTGTTATATTGTGCAGTGTTTGCTTGTAATACGAAGACATTTCATTCTGTCTCGGCCGTAAGTGGCAAAAACGAAATTATACGTTGGTGATATTATGCAATAAAATATATCTCGGTTTTTGACAATTGTACTCAACGGAATCTATTGAGAATTTTTATTTACTGTGGAAATTATAAATATAGCTCGAAAATTTACAACGCGCCTTTAAAATAATGGAAATTAAAGGAAATGAAAGAAAAAATGTAAAATATGAACGTGCCTTAAATTAAAATTTAAAGTGCTTCAGTTGTACAGGATAGTTCGATATGTCGAAAATACATTTTTTCACTCAAATTTCTATGATTTGTGCCCACAAATTAAATTCGAAGTTTTGCCACTTTCGTAAGACAAACATGGTTGTCCTATTTAACTGAATTTCTGATGGTAAACATGGCCGACGGTGCTTATATGACTTAGTAGTTGTAAAACTTCAGTCAAACTACTAAGAGGTCATAAATAGTCCTAAAACTGTCAAACGACTATTAAGAGGTTATAAATCGACTAAAACGAAAATCAAAATTACAGAATAAGTATTTATATGCGCATGCGCGTGGAGGGCTGTTTTTAGAAATTTCTGCAGTCCGGGGTAGGTGCCTCCACAAGTTCGTAGTAGTGCTAGTAGTAGTTATATAAAAAAATAAAGATTTGTATGACAAAACTGATTTAATTCCAAATTTTTGTAACTGCTCGTCTATAACTTCCTGAGCATTTGTATTTGCCCAGTCTTTTGTAAAACTCATAATAATTTTTATACTGTAGATATTTATTACTGCATTACATTTACTGTATGATATATGGCACATCATAATATGATACAATAAATTAAGTCTCAATTTTACTAATGACCCTACGAAAGTCGTATAAAGGTATTTTATTAAAATTACCACTTACTGGGGTCATATTGAGGTTAAAATTAATATTAACGCGCATGTGCACTACTTTCTTACCGTCATGTTCTCATTTCTATGTTGTATTAAGATCTTGCTTAAGACTATTCTACAACATCTATGACTTCCACTTACTGATGTCTTATAATATATATTTAAATCGTCTTTATACGACTATAGCTCCACCAAGTTTTAATGTGGTCAAATTATTTTCTTTACAACCGTCGTACATCTATATTTCTAAAGTCGTAAAAGTTGTTGTATTCTCAACGACGGAGATCTCTTTACAACCTTTACCTTTGAAAGACTATATAATGTTGACGTTAAAGTAACCATGTTATGCCTGTTATAAGACTTTTATAGAACAATTACTTTCACCGAGTAAATAACATCCTAGCAACTACCTACTATAAGACCTATAGTTATTTTGTCTACCCTAAGCGACAATTTTATAACCCTAATACAACTATTTGGACTTAAGATAAATAATTATAACTTAAAATGTTACTTGGGTAGCTTATTAGTCAACGTGAACCAAATCAAAAAGATAGACATGATTTGGGAAGCAACAAATGGAAGTCCAGGCAGGAGCCAACAGCACATTTACAGTTTCAGTCAGCACATCTCCTGGATTTGTGGCTTGTACTAACGTCGCCACGAAGGCTGCTAAAGCGACCTACGTGGGAATCTACATATCTCTCATACGTTACACCGTACTGATGATTGCCAAATAGCATGAAACACGTATAATATACGATTACCACTTTTTTGTTGTTTTTGAGTGCTTGCCCATTACCGCTTTTTCTTGTATGTAAAAACTTTCACACTTACTAATCTTACATCCTTATTCGAATTTTTAAAGTAAGTATTTTGTTTATAACTACACTCAATAATCTACATTTAAATTTAAATCATATCTCAACCAAAATAGTCGTCTAAGGTTATTACGATAGCCTCTACTTAATTCTCTGGCGCTTAGAGGATCTGAAACATTGCATTAAAATATTGGGAGTGCCACATGAACCCTACAATGGTTTCTGAAAATACATGGCGTTTAAAATAACTTCTTTAATCGTTGTGAAGCGGATATAATATGCAATGGTTTTCATTTTTTTTACGTTGGACGCTCAGTGAACCTACAAATAAATTATGTGCCACGTGGACTCTTAAATAAATTCTCGAAATACAGGGCGTATATGGCCGGACGTATACAGGGTAGGTTGAAAAATATGAAAATTCCTCAAGAGTAAAGTACCCCTATTTTTAGAACTACATCAGAGTGGCACTAAGAAAAGTTGTTTGGAATCTCAAGGCAATGTCAAATATGAATTCACAGCCACCTACACAAAAGAAAAAAATCACAATTTTTGCATTTTTTATTCATCCCGCTGTATAAGTTTTATTGTTGAATTATCATTTATTAAATAACTCTTAAATTGTTGCTGTATTAAAATATTTTTATGTTCCACAGATTAGATGCTATGTTATGTTTGAAATTGTAGGAGTATTTTACCTGGACACAAAAAAACGACAAACTTTGCAGAACTTTCACTTATTAAGTGTTTTTAAGATGCTAGTTAAATGTAAACAAAAATCATTGGTATCGTACTGTCATGCTCGAAGATGTGCCTCAAAATACATATACAGCGTGATGAGTAAAAAATGCGCAAGTGTGAATTTTTTTTTATTTTGAGTAGGTGGCTGTGAATTCATATTTGACATTGTCTTGAAATTACAAACAACTTTTCTTAGTGCCACTCTGATGTAGTTCCAAAAATAAGGGTACTTTACTCTTGAGGAATTTTCATATTTTTCAACCTACCCTGTATACGAATCGAAATTTCAAAATTTTTGCGGGTGGATTTTGAGTTTAAGCACAAGCACCAACTTTTATCAAAAATAATTTTTTTTTGAGAAACTTCAAATAAAGAAAATTCCCATTTGTATCCAACTTTCTGGCAGACACTGTATATAGGTATATATTAATATCAAGAATTCGTCGACTGAGTAAAAAGCATTGAGAAGCAAAAATTACTTGATGGTTTTTAAATTTTGGAAGTGACAGCTCAGAGTAGGTACTGTGGTAGCTTGTTAACAAGCGCCTACCGGCCCTGCCGGACCATAGGCCTTGTTATGGCTCCTGAGTAGTAATAGGTGTACATACTTTATCGTCTGTCTACAGGTCGCATTTTTCGATTTTTCGAGCCCAAATTTGGCGTACGGTCGACCGAGCTGATGGGCAGGAAGCCTTTTGATGGGTGTTCGAATCTGAAGAGCCGTTCGGCCCCCGGAATTTTTGTTTTCCATTTTTTTCGATTTTTTCGGCTAATATGGCTAGGGATTCGAACTGAAAGCGCCGGTCGAGTTCAATTTTCGCGTGGGGCCGCGAAGGGATATGGGCCTCCCCTTTTGGGCCGCTTTATTTTCGCGATTTGGCGAGGTCCGCGGGATCATACTGTATACTTACATCGTGGTCGATTTCGGATTTTGGGGGTTCGCAGGGGCCCATCTGTTATTCCATATGTGACTTTTTCAGGTACGGGCGCGCTCTGGTTTCTATTAATATTTTTTTATTTTTTACTAAATATGTAGTGTTAAATATTGTACGGTGTACGGAACCCTTCGTGTGCGAGTTCGACTCGCACTTGGCCGATTTTTAACTTTACACCTACTCACTTGTGTATATTGTTATAGATAGTTGCAGTATTTGGCATTGCAGGAGCTTGCCGCAGAGACGAGTTACAGAAATTTCCATTAAATAATATTGACCACATGGATTCTATCATAACTGTAAAAATTGCCGATAGCAAGATAAACAAACCTCGATCATTTGTAATAAGCGGAAAAATTAGAAGTTTTAATTTTGTTGAAATGTATTGCAAATATGCATCCCTTCGTCCCCAGCCTACCAGTCACACTAGATTTTTTACAAGATATTAGGTATAACGGAAAATGCTCCGTTCAACCTGTTCGTGTAAATACTTTTAGTAAAATTCCAAGTGATATTAGATTGAAAACCCAATGCAATACATAGGACACTGCTTTCGCAGATCTTCTGCAACATTGATTGTGGAATCTAGGGCAGACCTGTTAACATCCCAGATAACACAATCGCATTTTGCATATACTAAGCATGTGCTGTCAACGCGCGGGTAGAGAATATTCCGTAAGGATATTGTTTATTATAAGTTAAGCATATCCGGTAAAGCCAAAATCATGGAGATAAATCGGGACATATACTAAGCACATGTATAGCATATACGTCTGAGTTCTAGATTTGAATAATTCCAATGGCTTATGCTTAGCATATACTGTAGAAGAAACATCGTTTCACTTCACACATGCCATTTATGTTCCACGAAAGTACGTTTTAGAACAT
Organism: Pseudeuparius sepicola; assembly: GCA_963920635.1. Taxonomy (NCBI): domain Eukaryota; kingdom Metazoa; phylum Arthropoda; class Insecta; order Coleoptera; family Anthribidae; genus Pseudeuparius; species Pseudeuparius sepicola. The sequence goes on from OY987305.1 coordinate 31,985,347, forward strand.
TCCGAGGTTTATGTATAGAATATTCTAAGTATGTACCCAAATATCAACTATATCGGGACATATTCTAAGAACATGTATAGCATATACGTCTGAGTTCTAGATTTTAATAATTCCAATGGCTTATGCTTAGCATATACTGTAGAAGATACATCGTTTCACTTCACACATGCTGTTTGTGTTCCACGAAAGTACGTTTTAGAACATTCCGAGGTTTATGTATAGAATATTCTAAGTATGTACCCAAATATCAAAATCATGGAACTATATCGGGACATATGTATATACTAAGAACATATATAGCATATACGTCCGAGTTCTTGGTTGGAATAATTCCAAGTTAGTATGCTCAGCATATTCTGTAGAAGATACATTGTTTCACTTCACACATTCCATTTGTGTTCCATGAAAAACGTTTTAGAACATTCTGAGGTTTATGTATAGAATATTCTAAGTATGTACCCAAATATCAAAATCATGGAACTATATTGGGACATATTCTAAGAACATGTATAGCAAATACGTCTGAGTTCTAGATTTGAATAATTACAATGGCTTATGCTTAGCATATACTGTAGAAGATACATCGTTTCACTTCACACATGCTGTTTGTGTTCCACGAAAGTACGTTTTAGAACATTCCGAGGTTTATATATAGAATATTCTAAGTATGTACCCAAATATCAAAATCATGGAACTATATCGGGACATATACTAAGAACATATATAGCATATACGTCCGAGTTCTTGGTTGGAATAATTCCAAGGGAGTATGCTTAGCATATTCTGTAGAAGATACATTGTTTCACTTTACACATGCTGTTTGTGTTCCATGAAAGTACGTTTTAGAACATTTCGTGGTTTATGTAGATAATATTCTAAGAATATATCCCAAATATCAAAATCATGGAAGTATATCGGAACATATACTAAGAACATGTACACCATAATATATACGTCTGAGTCCTTGGTAGGCATAATCAGGTGGCTTTTGTGCTTAGTCTTAGCATATACTGTAGAAGATATATACATTGTTTCACTTTACACATGCTGTTATTGTGTTCCACGGAAGTACTGTTTTAGAACATTCCGAGGTTTATGTATATGTATAGAATATTCCAAGAATGTACCTAAATATCAAAATCATTGTAATAAGTATATTGGGATATATATACTTAGAAAATGTACACGATATACGTCTGAGTCCTTGGTAGGAATAATCCGGCAATGACACTTATTTTATTGCGACTTTTTCTAAAAAAAAATTTTTTCCAAACATTTCAACTAATATTTATATTTATTGAAAGTTTTACTTTTTTGACAGATCGCCATCTCTAATGCATTTTTAACATCAATAATTCTGTCAATAATTATGTCAAGCTTGGTGCAAAGTTGATTGAATTTCAAAGGTATGATGAACACAAGCCTATTCTATTTTCACGTCGTTAAATCCTTGTCTAGTTAAATACATTCATCTAAAAGGAGTTATGTAAAGAAAATACAAATAAATGAACACATTTGGTTCATTTTGAAATTATAACTTGGCGGTTTCTGCTGGAAATATATCTCTGATAACAGTTCAAGTAAAAAAGTGAGTATGCTATGGAAACAGTAAATATTGCCTATATTATAACCAACTTCACCTAAAGGTGGCGTTGAATAAAACTCCTTTTAGATGAATGTATTTATAACGACTTGAAAAATAGATTAGGCTTGTGTTCTTCAAACCTTTGAAATTAAATCAGCTTTGTACCAAGCTAGACATAATTTTTTAAACCAAATAGAGATTTTCTAAGAAAACAACAACTGGTTAGCATTAGAATTGATGTTAAAAATGTATCTGATATCATTTTTCATCCCGTGACAAGCACAAATCGATGGCGAAGTCAAATTTTCATTTTATCCAAAAATAAAAAAAATCCCTTATGGTGCAGACTTTACTGGCGACACTGTATAAATATGTATCTGTTTAAAAATGGCGGGCAAATGAAAATTGGATGATTTGCCGGGTTTCCCTTTGGTTTGGTAAGGTATTGCCAAATTTCACAACTTAAATGATATAAGCTATTATGTACCGTACTTATTTAATCGCACTCTACAGCAAAAACCAGTAGGGCTAACATATTTTTTGGAAATACTCTTAATCTCCAGATTAGTACTAACTTACTTGCTGATTAATGCGTACAACGTACACAATATTCACAATATAGAAAATAAGTTACTTGTTAGTCCCACATTTCATACGATCCGGCAACGCCGCGCTGGAGGTAATAGTTCGGTGCCGCGTGGGTTGTTGCGCTTTTCGTTTTGCGTCGTTTGTAAGGTTATGTTTTAACCGTTTTGGCGGCGAGTTTCTGTAATGTAATGCGTAATTAGAATTGAGTGAAACAACGTTTTTTATGTAAAGGCCGACCACGCCGTGTCTTTTCTATTTTATTCTGTGCTATTCGAGGTACTATTTTAACTTGAATCCGCGTGTGGCAAGTGTACATATTTATTGTGTTGCTAACACCAGCCAATAATATAATAAAAAGATAAGTATGCCGTCATCAAGGCGAAATAAGTATGGTTCCAGTTCTAAAAGTTATAAAAGAAGATTGTCGTTGAGGCTAAGATCAAAAGTATCTCTATGTATTATTCCAGAAGTTATAAACGAAACTAAAAATGCTAGCTCAACTGAAACTCATCTGACCAACGGGCCCATGTGTGAAACCATCGATTATGAAAATATCTGTTCTCCCATTGCTTCGTTCTCCAATTCATGTGAAATTCCTTCTGTGGTTGCATCCGAACATGCTCGCACCACACTTACTTTAGGAAGTATAGGTGGTGTTGAAGAAAATTCAAACACTTTATTTGAGCAACCTTCTGGCCGTAATTCTCCAAGCAAATCAACTTTTGAATCAAATCTAATATCGTGGGCAGTCGGAGAAAATATATCGCATTCTGCTTTGAGAAAATTACTCCGAATTTTAAAAAATGCTAGTGAAATTGAGTTGAAGTCATTACCAGATGATCCAAGAACATTGCTTAGAACGCCACGTAAAACTGGTATAACTTCTTTGGGCTCAGGAGATTATTATTATTTTGGCATCGAGACATCGGTGGTTAATCTATGCAAGAATTCCAACATTCATTTAGATACCGACAGCATTTTCCAAGTTTTAATAAATGTAGATGGAGTACCATTATTTAAAAGTACAAACGAATCTTTGTGGCCTATTCTCTGTAATATTGAATCTATTCCCTATTTAAATAATCATGTATTTTGCGTAGGTATTTATAAGGGCAGCAAGAAACCTAATGCTAATGAATTTTTAAGCGATTTAGTAAGGGAACTTGAACAGCTTATTGATAATGGTATTTTGGTTAATTCTCAAAAGTTTCAGTTTAGAGTCAAGTCAATAATTTGCGATGCACCTGCAAAATCTTATATATTAAATATAAAAAGCCACTCGGGCTTTTTTAGTTGCACTAAATGTACAGTGGAAGGCGATTTTCACAATAATGTTGTTTGCTTTTTGGAAATGGATTGCAAAAAACGAACTGATTATTCATTTAGATCTAACACACAACCTGAACACCATATAGGTCGATCCGTTATAGAAAATATACCTTGTTTTGATATAGTTGAAGGTGTACCCATCGATTATATGCACTGCATATTATTAGGTGTAGTGAAACGACTTATTTGTAATAGACGATTTGGTTTAGTGTTTGGTAGACCACCATATAAATTACAAGCTTCATTGATTATCTCTATTGATCAAAAACTTGCTGAATTGAAAAAAATTATTTGCTGCGAGTTTTCTAGAAAGACGAGATCGATCGTTGAATGCAAAAGATATAAAGCCACTGAATTTAGACTTATTTTGCTCTACACCGGGGTAATAATCTTTAGAGATATATTGCCTAAAAAAATATATAACAACTTTGTTTGTTTAAGTTTAGCAACCTCGATATTAGTTAGTGCTGAATTTTCACAAAATGCAGATTTAGTGAATTATGCTCAACAATTGTTTGAACACTTTGTTCGAAATTGTATTAAATTGTATGGGCCCGATTTCATATCTTTCAATGTGCACAATTTGATACATATATCTGATTGTGTAAAGTTATACGGAAGATTAGATAACTTTAGTGCCTTTCGTTTTGAAAATTTTATGCCCCATTGACAAAAAGAGTAAGAAAATATTCTCTACCTCTTCAACAAATTGTTCGAAGGACCGTTAAAAGTAATCAAATACAAAATATTACTACTTCAGCAAAAAATACAAAGACATTTCATATTAGGCATAATTCAAAGTCCTTGCATCCTTTATGTGGTGACCCAACATACAAAATATTTGAGACCTGCGACTTTCGTATAAACACCTCAAAGTTCTGCGATCGATTTGTAGAACTAAATAACGGTGCGATTGTTGAAGTTTTTGATTTTCCAACATATGACGGAGAAATTGTTTTACTTGGATTAGAGTATGATAGATGTGGTCCTCTATTTAAAGTACCAACTGATTCATCATATTTTGGTATTTCCTTTGTATCAAAACCAAGTAGTGTGGAGTTCAAACATGACTATAAGATTTTTTGTTTGGCTAATATTAAAAGAAAGGTGATGATTTTGCCGTGTCAGGGCAAACTTGTATGTTTTCCCTTATTACATTTTTAAATTAAGTATCCGATTGATGTTAACAGTCTAATTTGATATCTTATTATTTGTTGAAGAAGTGGAATTTTTAAATCGAATTTGGTCAATTTGTTTGCTGTGATGACAATTTACTATAATTAAAAGAAATTCTATTTTCGGGAAAGGTAGGAAAACTCTTTATACCTAGTTTTAATTAAAACACTTCTCTGTCTTTTTACATGGTATCCTTGTTTATGGAATCCCTAGTTAGCCAATGTGTCACAGAGTCATGACGATACGAGAGCAATATTGGATATAAGCACAGACCTATATAGCTTCGCTGCAGACTGTGCCTCGCCGTATATTTTTAGGTGAACCCAAAAGGATGCCTCCCTGGAGTTGGCATCCTTTGTGGGAATTCGTACAAATATTTCCACTACCGTCCCATAGAGGTCGCTGAGTTCTACATCTTTCCACTCGTCGTTGCCAAATGTCGCCTATCCGGCCCATTTTAGGGATAAAAATTCATCTGCATACAAGCAGATGTATTATGTATGTATACAAATAATATATTCACAGAAAGAGGCAAGGAAGATGGAATTGGTAGGTAAGGATTTTTGAGATTCATATTCATATCAAAATCACAGAAGTAAAAAAATTGCCTGACAAAAAACTACCCCTTCCCACCCCCGAAATGTTTTTGGTCGGATCCTCGCCATTTTCAGCCAGAACGTTCAAAATTTACCCAGACGCACCAATCCGCGGTTGAAACAATTTTCCTGACACAACTACCCCCTGCATCCCTTTAAAGAAAAAAAAATGATAACTCCATTGTTTATGGTCCGATTTTCGTCGTTTTCACAAGGATGTTAAAAAGTCAGTCTGAGAAATAAAAAAAACTGCCGGAAAAAACTACCCCTCCCCACCCCCGAAGTTGTTTTTGGTCGGATCCACGCTATTCTTAGCAAGGTCGTTCAGAATGACTCCAGAAACACCAATCCCCGGTTGAAAAGAATTGCCGGACAAAACTGCCCCCTGCATCCCTTTAGGAAAAAAAAGATAAAGCCATTGTTTCTGGTCCGATTTTCGCCGTTTTCACAAGGATTTTAAAAAAGTCAGTCTCAGAAATAAAAAAAAACTGCCGGAAAAAACTACCCCTTCCCACCCCCGAAGTTGTTTTTGATCGGAACCTCGCCATTTTTAGCAAGGACGTTCAAAATTATTCCAGAAACACCAATCCGCGGTTGAAAAAAATTGCCGGACAAAACTACCCCCTGCATCCCTTTAGAAAAAAAAAATGATAACTCCATTGTTTTTATGGTCCGACTTTCGTCGTTTTCACAAAGATGTTAAAAAAAGTCTCAGAAGCATAAAAAACTGCCTGACAAAAAACTACCCCTTCCCACCCCCGAAGTTGTTTTTGGTCGGATCCTCGCTATTCTTAGCAAGGTCGTTCAGAATGACTCCAGAAACATCAATACGCGGTTGAAAAAAATTGCCGGACAAAACTACCCCCTGCATCCCTTTAGGAAAAAAAAAAGATAAATCCATTGTTTCTGGTCCGATTTTCGCCGTTTTCACAAGGACGTTCAAAAGAGTCTCAGAAGCATAAAAAACTGCCTGACAAAAAACTACCCCTTCCCACCCCCGAAGTTGTTTTTGGTCGATTCCTCGCCATTTTCAGCCAGAACGTTCTAAATTTACCCAGACGCACCAATCCGCGCTTGAAAAATTTTCCTGACAACTACCCCCTGCATCCCTTTAAGGAAAAAAATTGATAACTCCATTGTTTCTGGTCTGATTTTCGCCGTTTTCACAAAGACGTTCAAAAGAGTCTCAGAACCATAAAAAACTGCTTGACAAAAAACTACCCCTTCCCACCCCCGAAGTGGTTTTTGGTCGAATCCTCGCCATTTTCATCCAGAACGTTCAAAATTTGCCCAGACGCACCGATCCTCGGTTGAAAAAATTTCCCTGACAAAACTACCCCCTGCATCCCTTTAGAAAAAAAAAATTGATAACTCCATTGTTTCTAGTCCGATTTTCGCCGTTTTCACAAGAACGTTCAAAAGAGTCTCAGAAGCATAAAAAACTGCCCTACAAAAAACTACCCCTTCCCACCCCGAAGTTGTTTTTGGTCGAATCCTCGCCATTTTCAGCCAGAACTTTCAAATTTACCCAGACGCACCAATCCGCGGTCGAAAAAATTTTCCTTACACAACTACCCCCTGCATCGCTTTAGGGGAAAAATTGATACCTCCATTGTTTCTGGTCCGATTTTCGCCGTTTTCACAAGGACGTTCAAAAGAGTCTCAGAAGCATAAAAAACTGCCGGACAAAAAAAACTACCCCTTTCCACCCCCGTAGTTTTTTTTCTCCGGCAGTTTTTTTTATTTCTCAGGCTGACTTTTTTTAACATCCTTGTGAAAACGGCGAAAATCGGACCAGAAACAATGGAGTTATCATTTTTTTTCCTAAAGGGATGCAGGGGGTAGTTTTGTCCGGCAATTTTTTTCAACCGCGGATTGGTGTTTCTGGAGTCATTCTGAACGACCTTGCTAAGAATAGCGAGGATCCGACCACAAACAACTTCGGGGTGGGAAAGGGTAGTTTTTTTCCGGCAGTTTTTTTTATTTCTCAGACAGACTTTTTTTAACATCCTTGTGAAAACGACGAAAATCGGACCATAAACAATGGAGTTATCATTTCTTTTCCTAAAGGGATGCAGGGGCTAGTTTTGTCCGGCAATTTTTTTCAACCGCGGATTGGTGCTTCTGGAATAATTTTGAAAGTCCTTGCTAAAAATGGCGAGGTTCCGATCAAAAACAACTTCGGGGGTGGGAAGGGGTAGTTTTTTTTCCGGCAGTTTTTTTTTTTTATTTCTGAGACTGACTTTTTTTAACATCCTTGTGAAGACGGCGAAAATCGGACCAGAAACAATGGATTTATCTTTTTTTTTTCCTAAAGGAATGCAGGGGGTAGTTTTGTCCGGCAATTTTTTTCAACCGCGGATTGGTGTTTCTGGTGTCATTCTGAACGACCTTGCTAAGAATAGCGAGGATCCGACCAAAAACAACTTCGGGGTGGGAAGGGGTAGTTTTTTCCGGCAGTTTTTTTATTTCTCAGACAGACTTTTTTTAACATCCTTGTGAAAACGACGAAAATCGGACCATAAACAATGGAGTTATCATTTCTTTTCCTAAAGGGATGCAGGGGGTAGTTTTGTCCGGCAATTTTTTTCAACCGCGGATTGGTGCTTCTGGAATAATTTTGAAAGTCCTTGCTAAAAATGGCGAGGTTCCGATCAAAAACAACTTCGGGGGTGGGAAGGGGTAGTTTTTTTTCCGGCAGTTTTTTTTTATTTCTGAGACTGACTTTTTTTAACATCCTTGTGAAGACGGCGAAAATCGGACCAGAAACAATGGATTTATCTTTTTTTTTCCTAAAGGAATGCAGGGGGTAGTTTTGTCCGGCAATTTTTTTCAACCGCGGATTGGTGTTTCTGGAGTCATTCTGAACGACCTTGCTAAGAATAGCGAGGATCCGACCAAAAACAACTTCGGGGTGGGAAGGGGTAGTTTTTTTCCGGCAGTTTTTTTTATTTTTCAGACAGACTTTTTTTAACATCCTTGTGAAAACGACGAAAATCGGACCATAAACAATGGAGTTATCATTTCTTTTCCTAAAGGGATGCAGGGGGTAGTTTTGTCCGGCAATTTTTTTCAACCGCGGATTGGTGCTTCTGGTATAATTTTGAAAGTCCTTGCTAAAAATGGCGAGGTTCCGATCAAAAACAACTTCGGGGGTGGGAAGGGGTAGTTTTTTCCGGCAGTTTTTTTTTATTTCTGAGACTGACTTTTTTTTAACATCCTTGTGAAAACGGCGAAAATCGGACCAGAAACAATGGATTTATCTTTTTTTTCCTAAAGGAATGCAGGGGGTAGTTTTGTCCGGCAATTTTTTTCAACCGCGGATTGGTGTTTCTGGAGTCATTCTGAACGACCTTGCTAAGAATAGCGAGGATCCGACCAATAACAACTTCGGGGGTGGGAAGGGGTAGTTTTTTTCCGGCAGTTTTTTTTATTTCTCAGACAGACTTTTTTTAACATCCTTGTGAAAACGACGAAAATCGGACCATAAACAATGGAGTTATCATTTTTTTTTCTAAAGGGATGCAGGGGGTAGTTTTGTCCGGCAATTTTTTTCAACCGCGGATTGGTGCTTCTCGAATAATTTTGAACGTCCTTGCTAAAAATGGCGAGGTTCCGATCAAAAACAACTTCGGGGGTGGGAAGGGGTAGTTTTTTCCGGCAGTTTTTTTTTATTTCTGAGACTGACTTTTTTTAACATCCTTGTGAAAACGACGAAAATCGGACCATAAGCAATGGAGTTATCTTTTTTTTTCCTAAAGGGATGCAGGGCGTAGTTTTGTCCGGCAATTTTTTTCAACCGCGGATTGGTGCTTCTGGAATAATTTTGAACGTCCTTGCTAAAAATGGCGAGGTTCCGATCAAAAACAACTTCGGGGGTGGGAACGGGTAGTTTTTTTCCGGCAGTTTTTTTTTATTTCTGAGACTGACTTTTTTTAACATCCTTGTGAAAACGGCGAAAATCGGACCAGAAACAATGGATTTATATTTTTTTTTTCCTAAAGGGGTGCAGGGGGTAGCTTTGTCCGGCAATTTTTTTCAACCGCTGATTGGTGTTTCTGGAGTCATTCTGAACGACCTTGCTAAGAATAGCGAGGATCCGACCAAATACAACTTCGGGGGTGGGAGGGGGTAGTTTTTTTCCGACATTGTTTTTTATTTCTCAGACTGACTTTTTTTAACATCCTTGTGAAAACGACGAAAATCGGACCATAAACAATGGAGTTATCATTTTTTTTCCTAAAGGGATGCAGGGGGTAGTTTTGTCCGGCAGTTTTTTTCAACCTCGGATTGGTGCTTCTCGAATAATTTTGAACGTCCTTGCTAAAAATGGCGAGGTTCCGATCAAAAACAACTTCGGGGGTGGGAAGGGGTAGTTTTTTCCGGCAGTTTTTTTTTATTTCTCAGACTGACTTTTTTAACATCCTTGGGAAAACGACAAAAATCGGACCATAAACAATGGAGTTATCATTTTTTTCCCTAAAGGGATGCAGGGGGTAGTTTTGTCCGGCAAATTTTTTCAACCGCGGATTGGGTGTGTCTGGGTCCGGAATAATTTTAAACGTCCTTGCTAAAAATGGCGAGGATCTAACCAAAAACAACTTCGGGGATGGGAAGGGGTAGTTTTTTCCCGTAGTTTTTTTATTTTTAAGAATTTTTGAACGCCCTAGTGGAGGTATGAAGTTGTTTCGCTAAAGAGATGCAGGGAGTAGTTTTTGGCAGGAAATTTTCTCCAATCGCGGATCGCGGATTGGTGCATCTGGAATAATTCTAATAATTTCGAATTGTGGCTGCCTTATTATTATTACTCGTATAAATGCTATTCCTTCTATCCACATGTTCTTGCATCGACAACGTTGCAGCGTTTTTTATGGGATATGTGCTTTCAAGGCCACCGAATTATTGTCGCCAGGCCGGCCGATTATATTTTTATTGGAATTTCCCACATGCGGTGCCCTCTATTGGTGCCAGTTCAAACAATTGGGTCCCCAGGCCCCAGGCACTGTCTGTAGCGAAGCTATATAGGTCTGTGATATAAGCAACAGGTGGCGTCAAAAATTAAAGTGGCTCAGTTATTGCTGCTACTATTAAAATCTACCAAAAAAAAAACAGCTGGGCAACTTTATTTTTTGCAAAATCTGCCCCCTGTATCTACAGTATTTCTGTCATGTCCTTATGTCAGTGTCAGACATTGGCTAACTACAGTATCCATAAACAAGGATGGTACGTAGTTTTACTCGGAATATACAGGGTGTAAATGAATAAGTGCGAAAAAATTCAGGAGGTGATTGCTTTTTTCAAAATAAGGGGGTCTTTCGTATAACATTTTTCGATTTGTCGTTTCGCTGCAAATAAGTTATTTGCTTATATGGGGTGAAGCAAAATAACAATATTATCGACTTTTTGAAAAACGGTTCACACTAAAAAATCGAAATTTGGTGTGTGGATCTCACTAATCAAATCGCGTTTTTAGGTAAAATGCTTATTTGGGTATGGCATATACAGGGTGTTCAAACAGAAACATAACTTTCAATATTTTACTATAATCTTTTTATCCCTGGACTCATTTTGAAATAAAAAATTGTCTATCATATACCTACCAGACAATTTAGAACCTTTTTTGTTTACACATTTTTTTCTATACAGGGTGATTCAGTTCCGGTGCTCAACCTATTGGGCAGTTTTATTCTATTAATACGGCTTTTCGAGCTAGATTTGTTTGTGATAACAGGAAATTTTCGCGCACATGAAGAAAATAGTATGCATACCATTAGGTGACTTGCAGAAGAATAAACACTATTTTGGAATTATGGTATGATCTGATCAACCAGCTGAAGAAGCGAAAATTAAAGATATTATTTTGGAAGAGTATTTTTTAACGTATGCAGGAATGAAAATAGAAAATTTTGTTTATAGCCTTAAAGCGAACCATTAGTCCTTCATATAAATAAGAAAATCTAATGCGTTTTATGCTTTCTTCACATACTACAACTGGACTGCGTTTCAAACCAAAAGGTACCAAATACTCTTGCTTGCTTTTTAGACTTCCTTTTCTTAGAAAATGTATGAAAACCATGTGAACTTGTCAAATTAGAGGGACATTGAATATGAACTTCATTGTAACAGACATGTTTTTATTTTACAAAAGATTCTGCAACAATGGTGTTTTAAGTTTTAACTAAAACCACCGTGTAAATTTGTTTCGTCGTGTGGCGCCAGTGGCGATCGCTTGAAACAGCGCTATGCACAGGTCTTTAATATAGTGTTGGTCCAGCTCAAACCCTATGAGCATGCACTACTACTACTTATACCAAAATCCGAATAATAAAAAATAATAAAAACACACAAGCCTACAAATTACTCCTGTGACTGTTGTGACATCATAAAACATTAGGTATTCTTTCTTACGCTGACTACCGTTCAATTTCAGAACCTTCTGACAAATCTGAATTATTGAACCTCCTAGAAAATGTATTAAAATGTCATAAATTCGACTGAGTGGAACAATAAAATGTAGGTACTATTTTTATTTTGCCCGATTTTCAACTCCAATGACTTTCGAACAATCCTCTTTACGAAGAAGTTTCTAAAACTGACTGGATGTCAGAATTATTATCGTTCTCCCTGGAAAGTAGGTATATAAATAGCTTTTATCATGCAGCGATTTGACACAATAATCACGTTACATAGGATATGACTCGTTTTCAAAAAATGCTTCACATAACCCATTTATTTGACAAAAATATTACTTTAATCTATCACATTTTTAAAGCAGATAAACATCAAGCGCACAACATGGTCTAGAATTTTAATTTACTCTTTTTGCACAAAAGCAAAAAGTACTTTGTGAATAATAATTATTTATTTATTATTCCTGGAGGAATAGGTAATAATAATGAGTATATATTATACAGGGTGATTCACGTAAGTGGTTCATTAGAAGTTTACGGGGAAGGAGTGCGAACTTTGATTTGAAATTTTGGAAACTTTTAAGTGGACACAAATCAATAAAAAATTGATTTGTTGAGATATTTTCAAAAAAATTTTTTTATACAAAGGTCTTTAAAATGCGCAACTTTCTACGTTAACACATTTGTCAAATTGCAATTCCAGGGCCGGCTAAGATTTTTTTAAACCCCGATTTTCACAAAATCTATTTAGGCATTTTTTTATTTAAAATCTGACCCCACAGCGTTAATCAGAACACCCAAAAACCCCTATATACCAAATTTGAATAAAAAATATACAGGGAGTTCCATCCTGCAGGGTGTCAAAGTTGAGCAAAATAGGAATTTTAAAGGCATCTGCCAAGTCAAGAGTGCCATGGAATCCCCTCAAAACAGTTAAATGGTTAATAGGACCACTCAAGGTGTTGGTGTGCAAAAGTTCAATACAAAATATACAGAGTGCTCTTATCTGTGCCATCTCAAATTACTGAATTTTTTGTAACTTTATACGGGTCAAAAATCGAGTATATCAAAACCGCTCCACATACTATAAACGAACAGTTCAAAATGAACATACTGTACAATTTTCCCTCAAGATTGGAAAAAATATACCTAATAACAATAACACCTTGTAGGTACATGTAGACAACGACAATTTGGCTGAATTTATTTTTATTTCATAGAAATTAACCATGTATGTTTACAATAAATATGTTCAAAATTATTTCCATACCTAAATACGAGCAGCGGGCAGCGGCTACAGCACTGTTTTTACCGCATTCTACATAAAACAATACCGTTGACTGACGTATTAAAGAGACAGAGCCACCTTCGGTTAATAAAAATAAATTCAGCCAAATTGTCGTTGTCTAGATGTATGTAGGTATATACATGGTGTTATTGTTATTATATGACACTGGAAATTACCTTTGTTACTTTTGCGGGATAAATTATACAGTATGTTCATTTTAATCTGAAAAATGGGTCACTTCCGGTACTTTCGGTCAAACCGGATGTGTAATAATTTGACACGTGTAGCTATTTTCTTCGTCCTTAGTGAACTACAAAGATATTTTTAACAACTTTTTCCTCTAAAGTTAATTTTAAGCGAGTTTGCTCATTTTTTATAAATGACATTGTACAGCGGTTATCTCAGAAACTAGTGACAGTAGGAAAATAGTCCATAGAACAAAAGTTTCTCCAAATTAATCAGTCTTTCAAATGCGCTAGGCTCCAACGTTCCTAGGATCGAAAAGTTTCTTTGCACCGCAGCGCCATCTATACGCCATTATCAAAATGAACGCTTATCAGTTTCGAATAAAGCCCTCTTCCCGTCCTAGCGAACGGCGTTTGCAGAATTAAAATATCTCTTTTTCTTCCGGAGATATCGGCGACGGGAGTCCTTATTGGGACACCCTGTATATTGGAAAAGTAATTCAGGTCATTTTTTAAGTTGATAGTATTATTGTTTTTATGGATATGATACATTTAGAGATAACTTCTCTTAGTGAAATCAAATTCAGTACTCAAAATTTTAGTGTTGTTGAAATCGATTAATAGCATGTTGACTGAGTGCAGAAGAGAATTTATTGCAATTATTAATATCATTTTTTATGTTTATATAACCTATTTTTAAAGTATTTTTTTGTTCGTCCGATGTATATTGAAGGGCATTGTTGGCATCCAACTTTATAAATTAAATTTGATTGTAAGAATTTTTCTGTTGTGGGTTTTAATTTAGAAAAATAAGAATTCGTTTTATTGTTAGGTTTATGACCAATAGATATTATATTATGTTTGTTAAAAATTCTTACAATAGCTTCAGAGGTACCTCTGACATAAGGGAGTGAAAAATATTTTTTATTGGTACCTATTAATATTGTTAGAAAAAGTTTGTCTGTTCCTTATGGAACTTATTTTTTTTAATGATAGGATTATAAAAGGAAGGTGGATAATGATTATTATTCAAAACTTTTTTGACTTTGTTAATATTAGAGTTATGAAATTTAGGTTGTGATAGACATATAGCTCGATCTATAAGGCTGTTAACAACGCTTTTTTTATATGTGATAGGTACGTCTGAATTAAAATTTAGGTATCTCTCTGACCATATAGGTTTGGTAAACCAATTAGTAAAAATATTTCCATTAGAATCATGCGAAATAGTTAAATCAAAAAAATTTATTGAGTTGTTTTGTTCCTTTTCAATAGTGAATTGGAGACGTGGGTGGATGTTATTAAAAGCATTCAATGTTTCCTCTATTAAGTCAACACGTATGCACAAAAAACAGTCATCAACAAAACGTTTGTAATAATACAGGGTGATTCAGTTCCGGTGCTCAACATGGGGATCTCGGAAACCGTAACAGATACGAAGTCGGTCAAATGGAGGCAAACTTGCGCCTTTGGGCGCCTAACAATATGCCGTTGAGAAAGTTAAAATATTTTCATGGGTTGCTGAGATATTGAAGAAAAACCGAATTTTTGAAAATTAGATTTTATTTTTTTCTTGCGCCATTTGCAATAATATTGAAAAATAAATGATACTTTTTCATTGCAACTTTCTCTGGACTACGTCATGGTATTTTTAGATTTTCGGGGCGACGTTTCGTTTTTGAGATAGAGGGATCATCTTCATTTTTTTAAATACGGACCTGGATTTTTTATTCCATATTTCGAAATAAATCGTTGTCCTGAGTACAGCGATGTATGACACATGCATATTTTTTCCAGTTTTAGCTGCTAAAATGCACATTTACTAAGAAAAAAATTAATACGGTCCTGGACTATGCATTTTTCTCTTTTCTTTTTCAAAGCTATTCCAATTATAACTGGTGATCATTATTTTAATACCTACTGTAATTTTACTCCATGTTTTTCGTATTTTGAAATTCTTTTTTATACTTTAGGAAAATGACAACAATAATTATTAACAATAATGCATTTTACCTAAAGTATAAAAAAGAATTTCAAAATATGACAAACATAGAGTTTAATTAATCCAGTAGGTATAAAAAATGATCACCTGTTATAATAATTGAAATATCTTTGCAAAAAAAAAGAGAAAAATGCATAGTCCAGGACCGTATTAATTTTTTTCGTAGTAAATGTGCATTTTGGCGGCCAAAACAAGAAAAAATATGTATGTGTGATACACCGTCGTACTCCGGACAACGATTTATTTCGAAATATGGAATAAAAAATCCAGGTCCGTATTTAAAAAAATTAAGATGATCCCTCTATCTCAAAAACGAAACGTCGCCCCTAAAATCTAAAAATACCGTGACGTAGTACATAAAAAGTTGCAATGAAAAAGTATAATTTATTTTTCAATATTATCGCAAATAGCGCCAGAAAAAAATAAAATCTAATTTTCAAAAATTCTGTTTTTCTTAAATATCTCGACAACCCATGAAAATATTTTAACTTTCTCAACGGCATATTGTTGGGCGCCCAAAGGCGCAAGTTTGCCTCCATTTGACCGACTTCGTATCTGTTACGGTTTCCGAGATCCCCATGTTGAGCACCGGAACTGAATCACCCTGTATAATGGTTTGTTACTTAGCTTGTTTATAACACTCGTTTCTAGTTCTTCTAAAACCAAATTTGCAATAGTGGAGGAAATTGGAGAGCCCATTGCGGTGCCAAAAATTTGAGAATAAAATTTATCTTTAAATTTTAAAAAAGTTGAATTTCAATAAATGCGGGAGGGTGCTGGGGCGGGTTTTTTGGACATTGGACTTGTTCTGTTAGGATTAGTAGGTAACCCTTTTTGTCAGTCCGGCAACGCCGCTCTACAAAATAAAAATGGAAGGTTCGACCGTGCTCGATTCGGTGGCGGACACGCGGAAAATCTCTGTCCAAATAAGCTTCAATAAACAGACAAGGATAAAATTAATCCGAATTTTAGTGAAAAGAACCCTAACGAAACAGAACTTAGTGGATCGATAGGCCGCTAGCGGAGGTTATTTACGTTACGAGACGAGGCCGAATATAATAAGAGGCGCTACGTCCATGTATCCTAGCGAGTCCACCGATTCTTGTTGCGGGGATCTATCCCCTATTGCCGCTGAAAGCACGAAGGTACTGATTTCGTCGCCCTCTGCGGGATACTTAATTTCAGTTCGCGTCCACCGGCTTGTGACTCATTTATACGATCGATGAATCTATTCATAGCCCGTCTCGAGACCCGTGTTACGCCAGGCGCTGGCAAAAGAATAGTAATAATTCTGTGCGTACTATTTCTCTTTGACCAGCGCTCGGCGGCGAATTATTGAGCAGAAAAAATACATGCGGCTATAATATACATAGACTGGTACGGAAGCGTAGAAGGGCCACACCATTATTTGATTCGTAATTTCGACTTTGAACTCGAAATTTCGACTTTCAAAGTCGAAGTTCGACTTTGAACTCGAAATTTCGACTTTAAAAGTCGAAGTTCGACTTTAAAAGTCGAAGTTCGACTTTAAAAGTCGAAGTTACATAAGGTTGGAATTTGAGACCTATTGTTTCTAACTGTAATACACCCACTTATAACCTTTACAAATATTTATCTAATATTATTTATAATGTTATTGGAAAAAGCGAATACTTCATCAAAGATTCATGGCACTTTTACGACTTTATTAATAACAAAAAAGTACCACCGAACCACATTATAGTTTCCTTTGACGTTAAATCACTTTTTACTAACGTACCAACCGAATTAGCTACAACTTGTATAAAAAACAATGGAATAATATCCAACCTTTCACCTCGTTACCTATTGATTCATTTATTGAAGGCGTCTTATTCTGTCTAAATTCAACTTTTTTCAAATTTAAAGATAAATTTTATTCTCTTTGGCACCGCAATGGGCTCTCCAATTTCCTCCACTATTGCAAATTTGGTTTTAGTAGAACTCGAAACGAGTGTTATAAACAAGCTTAGTAACAAACCATTATTATTACAAACGTTTTGTTGATGACTGTTTTTTGTGCTTACGTGTTGACTTAATAGAGGAAACATTGAATGCTTTTAATAACTTCCACCCACGTCTCCAATTCACTATTGAAAAGGAACAAAACAACTCAACAAATTTTCTTGATTTAACTGTTTCGCATGATTCTAATGGAAATATTTTTACTAATTGGTTTACCAAACCTATATGGTCAGAGAGATACCTAAATTTTAATTCAGACGTACCTATCACATATAAAAAAAGCGTTGTTAACAGCCTTATAGATCGAGCTATATGTCTATCACAACCTAAATTTCATAACTCTAATATTAACAAAGTCAAAAAAGTTTTGAATAATAATAATTATCCACCTTCCTTTTATAATCCTATCATTAAAAAAAAATAAGTTCCATAAGGAACAGACAAACTTTTTCTAACAATATTAATAGGTACCAATAAAAAATATTTTTCACTCCCTTATGTCAGAGGTACCTCTGAAGCTATTGCAAGAATTTTTAACAAACATAATATATCTATTGGTCATAAACCTAAGAATAAAACGAATTCTTATTTTTCTAAATTAAAACCCACAACAGAAAAGTTCTTACAATCAAATTTAATTTATAAAGTTGAATGCCAACAATGCCCTTCAATATACATCGGACAAACAAAACAATACCTTAAAAATAGGTTATATAAACATAAAAATGATATTAATAATTGCAATAAATTCTCTTCTGCACTCAGTCAACGTGCTGTTAATGAAAAGCATTCTTTCGATTTCGACAACACTAAAATTTTGAGTACTGAATTTGATTTCACTAAGAGAAGTTATCTCGAAATGTATCACATCCATAAAAACAATAATACTATCAACTTAAAAAATGACCTCAATAACTTTTCCAATATATATAAAAATTTTATAAACTAATATTGAAATTATTATTTTTATTTGCCTCACTATATAGTAATACTGACTTTTTGCCTTGCCCACTGTAAAAAATAGGTTTCTGTTGATAAAAACATAGCAAATACGACACACGCTCCACCGCTGTCTTTCTATTTGTACCTACCAAAATGTTATAATTTTAGACTATATGTTTTTATTTTTATTAATGGTACCCAAAAATCACACTTACAACATATGTTTTACTAAAGACCATGTCCGTTCGTTGCATCATGATATTTTGTAAGTAATTTCCAAGTAACTTTTAACTTTAATATGTATCATATTTTAAAATGTTTAATAATGTGTCTTTTAAGAAACTTTTTAGCACCTAAAAAATATTACATTTTATAATTGCTCTGATGATGATCATTATGATCGAAACATATGTAAGCAAATTGAAACTAATTGACTGATTATAATAAAAAACTATTGTGATAACACCTCTACAATTTATTTTGATGGTTGTTGCCCAGGAAAGTGTTTATGAAAGTATTATAGACAACCCGGAGAGCAAACTAATCTAAAAAATGTTTTTTTTTTCGATTTTTGTATTTTTATAAGGCAGGGCCATGAAATCGTGGGAATTGATGGCTTATGTGAGCCCTAATCAAACTAGAAAAAATAATTTTAAAATATCTCTCGGTGCTTGTACAGGGTTCTCCGAAAAACGCATTTTTGCATTGTTCGAAGCTATTTTGTGTATAAGCTATGACCGTGAAACTTGGTATGTGGGGGGTTTTCGGGTACATGACCAAGACGACTGTGCTATTCATTTTTTTTTCCTAAAAAAATGACAGTCGACCGATACACGTTACTTACAGATAAAGAATGAGCATGTCTGAAAATAAAACTAGACATTTCGACTTTTAAAGTCGAAATTTCGAGTTCAAAGTCGAACTTTCGAATAAAATAATGGTGTGGCCCTTCTACGCTTCCGTAGACTGGCGGTTAATTATTATTGTTAGTATGAAGAGTGAAGAGTAAGGAAAAGGATTATCCCTAAATACTCACCATATGTTTGTACAGGGTGTCCCAAGAAACAATTTCCGAGACAATTCCATCCCTTTTCACGTTTTAAATTTTTGAGATACAAAAAACTTTTGGCACAAAAGTTGTAACAATCTTTGTCACCTATAGTACAATATAGTACCTGTCTTTGAGCAGTTAGTTACCATTTCTTTTTTTGTTTAAATAAGGCAGAAAATGGGAGAGAATAACTGGTGAGATGGTAAAAAGAACGACAAAAAATAAGTAAGAAGACGTTTTACTTTGTATTTTGAAATAATTTGTTTGATTTTTTCATCACTTTTGGAACAGATGTATAATGTAAGTTTATATCAAATACGGTACTAGATATAAAATAAGTTATTAGATTATTATATTAACAGCAGGTTTATAAATAAATATTTCTATAATAATACTAATAATAATAATTCTCACTCTCACAGTAACCGAGAGTACCCCAAGCAAATTAATGCTTCTGCTTATAATAATGCTTAAAATAAACATCTTTATACAAATAAAATAAATACATATAACTACATATACTATAAATATAGAGTGCGGCAAAATACTCGTATACCCAGCCATGGAATATTGTTTTAATTTTGCTATTTTTTTGACAGCTGTCAAAAGTAAATTTTTATATCAAAGTAGAAAGGCACAGAATTTTCTTATGGAACGTTACTCGCCTCAAGAACGCGCAGAAATTGTTAAATTTTATTTCCAAAACTTTTCTTCGATAATTTTAACTCAACGCGCTTTTAGGAGAGCGTATCCCGGTCGAAGAGCTCCACACGGAGAAACAGTTCGTCGTTTAGCAAACGCGTTTCTACAGAATGGCACAGTAAGTGATGTAAAGCATACTGGAAGACCTCGTTCTGGTCGTTCAAACGAAAATATTGAGCTTGTTCGGGCTGACGTTCAGGCAGAACCAACAACTTCCACAAGAAGACGTGCGGCGCAATTAGGGTTGTCTGAGCGGACTTTAAGAAGAATTTTGCACTTAGACTTGCATATGTATCCATACAAAATTCAAACTGCATTCAAACTACGGCCGATTGATATTCAAAGACGTTTGCAATACGCACAAACGTTACAAACTTAGTGGAAGTCGAACCTATGAATTATTTTTAGTTATAAAATAACCAATTGGAATTTTCCAATTGTATAAAATACCTCTGGCATAAAATACTAATGCAGTATTACCTATTTTATTATCTCTTCCCAGAAAACCCAAATCTTGGTAACCCTCCACAACGTCTCGGGTAACATCGTGTTCTAATTTATTTTTTAAATATATTTCGTCTAACAAAATAGCGCAGATTTTTTCTTTCTTTTGCATGGTAGCAACTTTTGTAGCGAGCTTTTTGAAAAGTACTCATTTAATCTGTTTGTATTTTTAATTGGGAATTTAAAAAATACTATATCTTTATTTTTTTTAATATGCACGTTGTACGCTGCGTAAGCACAAACACATTTTCTCGTCGACATTTCGTCACCGGTCACAAGAATACAACGCGAAATCAGCGGTACTTGCGGAGCGGCAGGCCGAAACCCTTTCGTTTCCACATTCGCTCGGCAACTGACGATCTCGCGATCTCGGACGCAAAACGTCCCAACGCCATCTCTATCTCGGACGCTTTTCGGGCCGCGTTTTCGGCTACGCTGCGTCCCGTAAGGTCGCATTTTTTATTATTCCCTCGTTCAACGGTTATTGCTATTAGTATTATTGGTATTAGCTTCAGCCCTTCTTGAGATATTTCAGTTTAAAACTTAAATTTCGGTATGGGCGGAGTCCAGTGCAGACGATACTGCACGTGGGTTTCGGCGAACTAATAGAAAGAGAGAGAAAACGATTCATTCCCTCAACGTTATTTTATATATTGCGGATTTATTGGAGGCAGGAAAATATCTGTTAGTAAAATGTTTTTTTTGTGTCGGCGAAACGTTCTCTGGCGAAACCATGCGGCCCTAGACCCCGCCCATAGAGAATCGCCGCGGCCACCAGTTCCATATTATTTGCCCCTTCCACTGCTCGCTTCCGCCGCCATAATTCGGGATACGGCCGCCTACATACTTATTGAGAGGGGATATCATTCCATCTTTATCCTTCAATAGAAATCATATATTGCACCATCCTTATTCCACACACCAGCAGAAAATAGAGACGAAAAAATTTTAAGTTTCCATTTCCAATACAATATCAAATCTTTGGAGCCACCAGCCACAGTCCACCGAAGGGGCAAATATTCACGAAAAGGTAGTAGCAGGGAACAAGGTTGTTCTCTGGTAGTAGAATCTAAGACAAAAAATATTTGTTACTTCCGCGAGGAGCGCATTGTTATTGTTGGTTGTTTTTAGTTTAGTGCGTTTACTTCGGGAAGATAGATGCCAGGAACTCTTGCAAGCTGGACCGAATTGGAATTATAGGATCGTGGGCAGGTAAGTTTAGATTTTTAAAATCAGGGTCTAAGGTGTATAAGAAACGAACAGTGCAAACTTTCTTGTAGTTTCCACCTACTGCTCCATAAAATATAAAATCCTTACTTTTGGAGGTATTCGCCTTGCGTTCTTTTTTGTTTAAAAAAAATTGTTTTTTTGACCATGTTTAAAGTGCAATTTCAACTAACATGGCAGTATTATTTCAATTAGACGGTGGATTTGTTGAGAAAATGTCAATAAAGCCAGCAAAGCTCCTCTCTCTTTTTTTCTGTTCTAGCTTATAATATTATGCTAAATTTAGTGCTAATTTTGTACCATATTAAAAAATATCTGCTCCCAGGGCTTTGCTAGCTTGATATTAAGCTAGCAGTGTTTTTTTAAATAGGGGTCCACGTTAAAAAATGATTAAATCTCACGAATCAGTGAATTTTAAGCTAATTGGTACCTACCGCATTAAAAAAATTGTACCTACGATCAAATTACAATATGGGTATATCCAAATCATTTGATGCTGACCGGTATGAAGTTAGCAGCCTTTTTTTGGCAGCCAAAAATGTTAGCAGCTATAATAAACATGATGTGAAGTTGGCAGCCAATTTTTGGCAGCCATTTTTTTTCCATTTTCCATTTTTTTTCCCGAATTTTCGTTCTTTGCCCAGTAAAGTGGCCAACTAAGAGAGGCAAAAAAGCCCCCTAGTGAGAATTATATACTAGCCGCCCAAAAGGTTAAAAACCGCCCTTGAATGGCATAATAATTATTTTTGCACTTTCAGAAAAAATGTTGTGCACAATTCGTTCTTACTCCAAAAAGTTGCTAACTAAGAGAGGTGAAAAAGCACCCTAGTGAGAATTCCTTGCTAACCGTTCGAAGGGGTAAAAACCGCCCTTGAATGGCAAAATAATTAATTTCGCTTTTTCAGAAATGTTGTGCACAATTCGTTTTTACGGCAAAAAGTAGCCAACTAAGAGAGGTGAAAAAGCACCCTAGTGAGAATTCCTTGCTAGCCGTTCGAAGGGGTAATAACCGCCCTTGAATGGCAAAATAATTAGTTTCGCATTTTCAGAAATATTGTGCACAATTCGTTTTTACGGCAAAAAGTAGCCAACTAAGAGAAGTGAAAAAGCACCCTAGTGAGAATTCCTTGCTAGCCGTTCGAAAGGGTAAAAACCACCCTTGAATGGCAAAATAATTAATTTCCCATTTTCAGAAATGTTGTGCACAATTCGTTTTTACGGCAAGAAGTAGCCAACTAAGAGAGGTGAAAAATCACCCTAGTGAGAATTCCTTGCTAGCCATTCGAAGGGGTAAAAACCGCCCTTGAATGGCAAAATAATTAATTTCGCATTTTCATAAATGTTGTGCAGAAACTAAGAGAGGTACCCTAATGAGAATTCCTTGCTAGCCGTTCGAAGGGGTAAAAAAGCCTTTGAATGGCAAAATAATTAACTTCGCATTTTCAGACATGTTGTGCACAATTCGTTTTTACGGCAGAAAGTAGCCAACTAAAAGAGGTGAAAAAGCACCCTAGTGAGCATTCCTTGCTAGCCGTTCGAAGGGGTAAAAACCGCCCTTGAATGGCAAAATAATTAATTTCGCGGTTTCAGAAATGTTGTGCACAATTCGTTTTTACGACAGAAAATAGCCAACTAAGAGAGGTGAAAAAGCACCCTAGTGAGAACTCCTTGCTAGCCGTTCGAAGGGGTAAAAACCGCCCTTGAATGGCAAAATAATTAATTTCGCATTTTCATAAATGTTGTGCACAATTCGTTCTTACGGCAAAAAGTAGCCAACTAGGAGAGGTGAAAAATCATCCTAGTGAGAATTCCTTGCTAGACGTTCGAAGGGGTAAAAACCGCCCTTGAATGGCAAAATAATTAATTTCGCATTTTCAGAAATGTTGTGCACAATTCGTTCTTACGGCAAAAAGTAGCCAACTAAGAGGGGTGAAAAAGCACCCTTGCTAGCCGTTCGAAGGTAAAAACCGCCCTTGAATGGCAAAATATTTAATTTCGCATTTTCAGAAATGTTGTGCACAATTCGGCAAAAAGTAGCCAACTAAGAGAGGTGAAAAAGCACCCTAGTGAGAATTCCTTGCTAGCCGTTCGAAGGGGTAAAAAAAGCCCTTGAATGGCAAAATAATTAACTTCGCATTTTCAGACATGTTGTGCACAATTCGTTTTTACGGCAGAAAGTAGCCAATTAAAAGAGGTGAAAAAGCACCCTAGTGAGCATTCCTTGCTAGCCGTTCGAAGGGGTAAAAACCGCCCTTGAATGGCAAAATAATTAATTTCGCGGTTTCAGAAATGTTGTGCACAATTCGTTTTTACGACAGAAAATAGCCAACTAAGAGAGGTGAAAAAGCACCCTAGTGAGAATTCCTTGCTAGCCGTTCGAAGGGGTAAAAACCTCCCTTGAATGGCAAAATAATTAGTTTCGCATTTTCAGAAATGTTGTGCACAATTCGTGCTAGCCGTTCGAAGGGGTAAAAACCGCCCTTGAATGGCAAAATAATTAATTTCGCATTTTCGGAAATGTTGTGCACAATTCGTTTTTACGGCAAGTGTTTAGTGGCTTGTTAGATAGTTTTGTTCCTTCCAAATCATAAAACCGCCCCCTTTGGCAGTTACAGTCTATCTTTCTTTTTTTAACCGAGCTCTAACATTAATAGAGCTGTCGGTTACGCAACATTGGTCCTTCGAGCCGGATCCACTGGAAAAACCATCAACTTTTCTTATTTTCCATTTTTTTTTCACTGAAATAATCAAATTATTTTTTATTTTTCAGTTATTATTCAGTAAACGCCGCTTCGGTTTATCATAGTTGTATTCTTCATGTACAATAATTACACTTTACATTATTTTTCCTAAAAATAATATTATTTTTCCTAATAATAATGAAGTACCAGTGGCGTAGAAGTAGGTAATTAGTATAATTGTTTTTAGAAAACAAATGAACCTTGTATAGCAATAAAATGTTCTTATGTAAACTTTAATTTTAAACAAAAACGTCCTCCTGGTAATTTTTCGTATGTGTCATGGTTTCATAGCAAATTTGATTTTTTGTATAATTTTTCAGAAATACCCCGAAATATCGGGGTATTTCTGAAAAATTATCTAATACATTTCCTCTATGAGTATCACTTAAAGTAGAAATAATGTGTTTGCTACTTTAAAAAAAGTAACTTTTTCCAATAAACTTGTTTAAGGCTATACTTTTGAAGATACAGGGTCTAAAACATTTAAGGAAGATACAATTAATGTTACGCTCTGTATCTTCAAAATTAAAACCTTGAATGGGTAAGTTTATTGTGAAAAGTTACTGTATTTAAAGTAAGAAACACATTTTTCTACTTTCAGTCTTACTTATGGAGGGAATTTTAGGTTAATTTTTCAGAAATACCCCGAAATAATAAGAAAAAATCAAATTTGCTATGAAACCATGACACATATGAAAAAATTCTAGGAGAACGTTTTTGTTTACAATTAAAATTTATATAAGAACTTCAATACATTTTATTGCTATACAAGGTGATTCATTTCTTTCTTCCAAAAACAATTATACCAATTACCCACAAGTTTTGCTCCGGAGCGTAAGATTTTATCCGAAGAACTTTTATTAATAACTTTTTCTACTGTAAACTGAAATATTATCGAACAATTTAAAAAAATAAAACAAATATAAAAAAATTTAAAAAAAATAAAAAATTACAAAAAAAATTAAAAATTACAAAATCAAAAAAAGGTACACGAAACGTCTGAGACTTTCAACAGTGATTGTTTTCTGATTATTTAATAACATTTTACAAGTTTAAATAGTCGAAAAATTACAAAATCACAGTAGGTATACACGGACTTTCTTGTTTGCTGGTAGTTTGCAAATAGTACTATGGTAAAAATTAGAAATTCGGCAACTTAGAGTTTTCCATTAAGAATAAGGTTTCGAAATAAAATTTTGCTGTAGCTGTCACAAAAAAGGAACATTTATGAAAAAGAGGTCACGGGATTCAAAATTGTTCAAAATCTCACAAGTTTTGCTGTGGAGCTTAGGATTTTATTATGAAGAACTTTTATTAATAACATTGTCTACTGTGAACTAAAATAGTATCGAACAATTAAAAAAAAAAGAAAAAAAAAATTTTAAATTTAAAAAAATAAAAATTACAAAACCAAAAAAAGGTACACGAAACGTCTGAGACTTTCAAGAGTGATTATTTAATAACATTTTACAAGTTTAAATTGTCGAAACTCATTCCTTATTTACTACTTTAAATTGTCGAAAAATTACAAAATCACAGTAGACTTTCAACAGGGCATGTTTTTTTATTCAGGGCAACTTTAGTCTTCTTTTGCCAATAGAAGATCTAAATAAGTCACGGAAAAAAAATTGTTCGATGTCTCGTCGTATTGTTCGGCAGCTCACTGATACTGAACAGCTTGTCTTATAACATACTAAACTACAGTAATATAGTATCGAAAAAATTAGAAATTCGGAAACTAAGAGCTTTCGATTCAGAAAACGCTTCGTAATGAAATTTTGTTGTAGCTGTCACAAAAAAGGAGCATTAGTTCATTAGTCGCTTTTTTTTTTGCTCCATAGCTTAAGATTTTATCTGAAGAAATTTTATTCATAACATTTTCTACTTTAAACTGAAATAGTATCGAACAATTAAAAAAATAAAAAAATTAAAAAATATTAAAAAAAATATATATATTAAAAAAATAAAAAATTAAAAAAATTAAAAAATTACAAACCCAAAAAAAAGGTAAACGAATCGTCTGATTATTTAGTAACACTTGACAAGTTTAAATTATTGTCGAAAAAATTACAAAATCACAGTAGGTACACGGAAACCTCTAAGACTTTCAACTAGAAATTCGGAAACTAAAAGTTTTCCATTCGGAAAAACGTTTGGTAATGAAATTTTGCTGTAGCTGTCACAAAAAACGAACATTAATGAAAAAGAGATAACGGGATTCAAAATTGTTCAAAAGTTTTGCTCTGGAGCTTACAATTGCTGTAGCTGACACAAAAAAGGAACATTAATGAAAAGGAGATCACGCGATTCAAAATTGTTCAAACTCACAAGTTTTGCTCTGGAGCTTACAATTTTATTCAGAAGATCTTGTCTTACTACTTTTTTGATTCCTTAATTACTAGTTTAAATTGTCGAAAAATTACAAAATCACAGTGGGTACACGGAAACCTCTCAAGACAGGGCATGTTTTTTGATTCAGGGCAACTTTAGTCTTCTGAGATCTAAATAAGTCACGGAAACAAAATTGTTCCATGTCTCGCAGTACTGTTCGGCAGCTCACTGATACTGAACAACTTGTCTTATAAGAGTCTCCTCCATGTTATAACATGGTACTACTAAACTACAGTAACATAGTATCGAAAAAATTAGAAATTCGGTCACTAAGAGTTTTCCATTCAGAGAAACGTTTCGTAATGAAATTTTGTTGTAGCTGTTACAAAAAAGGAACATTAGTTTATGAAAAGGTGATCACGGGATTCAAAATTGTTCAAAATCTCACAAGTTTTGCTGTGGAGCTTACGATTTTATTCTACTTTAATCTGAAATAGTATTGAAAAATTACAAAATGAGAATAGGTACTCGAAACGACTGAGACTTTCAACAGTGATTGTTTTTGATTCCTTAATTACTAGTTTAAATTGTCGAAAAATTACAAAATCACAGTAGGTAGGAAACCTCTTAAGACTTTCAACAGGGCATGTTTTTTGATTCAGGGCAACTTTAGTCTTCTTTTGCCAATGGGAGATCTAAATAAGTCACGGAAACAAAATTGTTCGATGTCTCGCCGTATTGTTCGGCAGCTCACTGATACTGAACAACTTGCCTTATTACAAGGTACACACCGAAAAAAAGTCGTACGTAATATTAATGTACACCGATTGTTGAGCAATTTTTCATTGCGGCAATGTATAAAACATTAATATTATGAATAGGATTTGTTAAATTAATGGTGAGAAAAATACTGTACGTTAATTTAACAAACTCCTGTTTATTAAATTTTGTTCGTTAATAGAATAAATAATACAAACGTTAACCCAATAAAGTTTTTCGTTGAACTAACAACAAATTACATTAATTTAACGACTGGGTAATTTAATGGACATGTTCCTGAATTCAACGTATTAGTTCATAAAAACCAGGAACAGACAGGTATATCAAATCAACGAACAATACGTTGATTTAACAACTTGTTTGTTAATTCAACAAAACCTTACATAGGCTTCTTCTTCCGTACATTAATTTAATGATTGCATACATTAAATCAATGTATTCCGTTTATTGTGTATCCATTCAAAGAACGGTAGATTGATTTTAAAACTTATTTGTTAATTCAACGAAATTTTACATCGAATTCTTCAGTCCATACATCAATTTAACGTACCGGTACTTGATTCAATAACTGCATACATTGAATCGATGTCTTCAGTTGTTAATATTGTGTATCCATTTGTTAACCTCCCTCCCCACCCAGATTTGTATGGCCTATCGCCCAAAAACGCACACGGGCAGACACCAGACGACCAGACACCAGTTTTAAGAAAACTTCCGGGGAAATAACGTCTTCATTGGGAAAACCTAAGAGAATCAGCCCGAAGCCTGTGAAAGCAAAACTTAGGTAAGGAATTATAAGGAATACATATAATGGTATAAGTAAATTATTTGTTTAATATATTATTTAATTATTGTCACAGGTCACAGGGGAAGACCACCTCCACAGCGACGATTCTATTACAAATGTGGATTCCTAACGACGAAAAGAAGATAGTCCAAGAAAAGAAGGATCGAGGAGAGTGTGCCGTTGGTGTTGGAAATGACCTCGGCGGAACTTACGGTAAGGTTAAGCGACTTGCACCCCAGATATATCGACTAAAGTTCTTATTTTCAGAGGCAGCGGTACACGCACCCACAGAACACAACTAGCGGCTACTCTAATTGAAGCGACTCGGTGCAGTAAACGAGGATTATCAGTGAACTAGTGAGTGGAAAAGTTAGTGCCCCAAGTGAAAGTGCGTAAAGTTCGTTTTAACGAGGAAGTGGCCGTTCTCAATGGTGTCGAGGTCCACGAAATCATCTATAAGCCCTTAGTAGAGCAGGTACTTAATAAAGCATCCCAAATTAAAACGGTCACTTAAACAGTTGACTCATTTATTTTTCTCGCTAACATGTATTCAGTAAAGTTTATAATTTCGAATATACATGGTTAAATATTGCTTTCTAAAAGCATTTTATTCTCAATGAAAATCTCACAAGTTTTGCTCCATAGCTTAAGATTTTATCTGAAGAACTTTTATTCATAACTTTTTCTGCTTTAAACTTTAATAGTATAGAACAATTAAAATATAAAAAAATAAAAAAAATTATAAAATATTAAAAAAAATAAAAAAAATAAACAAATTAAAAAAATAAAAAAAATAAATAAATTAAAAAAATTAAAAAAAAAAATAAAAAAAATTAAAAAAATTACAAATCCAAAAAAAGGTACACGAAACGTCTGATTATTTAGCAACACTTGACAAGTTTAAATTATTGTCGAAAAAATTACACAATCACAGTAGATACACGGACTTTCAACAGGGCTGGTTTTTTTATTGAGGGCAACTTTAGTCTTCTTTTACCAAAAGGAGATCTAAATAAGAGAAACGTTTCGTAATGAAATTTTGTTGTAGCTGTCACAAAAAAGGAACATTAGTTTATGAAAAGGGGATCACGGGAATCACAATTGTTACTGAACAACTTGCCTTATTACTGAACAACTTGCCTTATTACATGATTGTTTTCTGATTATTTAATAACATTTTACAAGTTTAAACTGTCGAAAAATTACAAAATGACAGTAGGTACACGGCCTTCCTTGTTTGCTGGTAGTTTGCAAATAGTGTGGCAAAAATTAGAAATTCAGAAACTTAGAATTTTCCATTCAGAATAAGGTTTCGAAATGAAATTTTGCTGTAGCTGTCACAAGAAAAGGACCATTTATAATATAAGAAAGGTTACGGGATTCAAAATTGTTCAAAATGTCAAAAGTTTTGCTGTGGAGCTTAGGATTTTATTCTCAAGACGTTGTCTTACTACTTTAATCTGAAATAGGTATTGAAAAATTACAAAATGAGAATAGGTACTCGAAACGACTGAGACTTTCAGCAGTGATTGTTTTTGATTCCTTAATTACTAGTATAAATTGTCGAAAAATTACAAAATCACAGTAGGTAGGTCTTAAGACTTTCAACAGGGCATGTTTTTTATTCAAGACAACTTTAGTCTTCTTTTGCCAATATAAGATCTAAATAAGTCACAGAAACAAAATTGTTCGATGTCTCGTCGTATTGTTCGGCAGCTCACTGATACTGAAAAACTCGTCTGATGGGACGATAACATGGGACTACTAAACTACAGTAACATAGTGTCGAAAAAATTAGAAATTCGTAAATAAAAGCTTTCCATTCAGAAAAACGCTTTGTAATGAAATTTTGTTGTAGCTGTCACAAGAAAGGAGCATTAGTCGCTATTTATTTTTATGAAAAGGGGATCACGCGAATCAAAATTGTTCGAAATCTCAGAAGTTTTGCTCCATAGCACATTTTCTACTTTAGACTGAAATAGTATTGAACAATTAAAAAATGAAAAAATAAAAAATATTAAAAAATAAATAAAAACAAATTAAAAAATAAAAAAAATAAAAAAATTACAAACCCAAAAAAAGGTACTCGAAACGTCTGATTATTTAGCAACACTTGACAAGTTTAAATTATTGTCGAAAAAATTACAAAATCACAGTAGGTACACGGAAACCTCTAAGACTTTCAACTAGAAATTCGGGAGCTAAAAGTTTCATGTTTCTTTTTCTGAATGGAAAACTCTAAGTTTCCGAATTTCTAATTTTTGCCATACTATTTTACTGTACAATGTTATAAAACAAGTTGTTGTTCATTAACAAAATGTGAGCTGCCGAGTAAGACAAGATGTTCAGAATAAAAAAAATAAATATATAAATAAAATAATAAAATAATAAGGCAAGTTAAGTTGTGCAGTATCAAAACGTAAGCTGCCGTACAATACTGAAAAGATTTTGAACAATTTTGTTTCCGTGACTTATTTAGATCTCCTTTTGGTAAAAGAAGACCTGAATCAAAAACATGCCCTGTTGAAAGTCTTAGAAGTTTCCGTGTACCTACTGTGATTTTGTAATTTTTCTTCAATTTAAACCAGTAATTAAGGAATCAAAAACAATCACTGTTGAAAATCTCAGTCGTTTCGAGTATCTATTCTTATTTTGTAATTTTGAATACTAAAAGTAGTAAGACAGGATCTTCAGAATAAGAGAGCAAAACTTGTGAGTTTTTGAACAATTTTGAATCCCGTGATCTCCTTTTCATTAATGTTTCTTTTTTGTGATAGCTACAGCAACATTTCATTACGAAAGGTTTTTCTGAATGGAAAACTCTAAGTTTCCGAATTTCTAATTTTTGCCATACTATTGTACTGTACCATGTTATAAGACAAGTTGTTGTTCATTATCAAAATGTGAGCTGCCGAAAAATACTGCATAGACATCGAACAATTTTGTTTGCGTGACAACTTATTTAGATCTCCTTTTGGTAAAAGAAGACTAAAGTTGCCCTCAATAAAAAACCAGCCCTGTAGAAAGTCCGTGTACCTACTCTGATTTTGTAATTTTTCGACAATTTAAACTAGAAAAATGTTATAAAAACTAGATATCTTAAAAATCGAATAACATTTAATTTCTAAATTTATATTTTAAATATTTATTTTAAAATAATAAAAATATAAATATAGCCCTTTTTAACTCGAGATTCTTAAAACCTTAATTATTAATAAATAAACCCTGATACACAAGGTACAAAAACATTTTTCTTTAAAATTTTTTAAAAATTTAATTCACAATAGTAATAAACTATAATAAATATAATTTTTTCTACTAATATACTAAACAAAAATTTTCTTATTTAAAATAAAATAAATCATAATAATTAATTCAAAATCAAATTAAATTGAATTTCACAATTAACTTTTTAATGTAAATAAAACACTTTTAACAAGCTCTAATTTGATTATACTAGATACACTTTCCAGTACATCTACTTTGTTACGACTTATTCCATTTTATAATGAAAGTGACGGGCAATATGTACATATTTTAGAGCTTAATGATTTAAAATAATTATTTTTAAATTACTTTTAAATCCACTTTAAATTTAATTTTCAATTAAATATCCATTCTTAAATAAATTTATTGTAACCCATTAACTTTTCCATATAAACTACATCTTGATTTGATTTAATTTTTTATAAAAATTATTAATATTAATTTTCCTAAAAAATATTTTTATACAACGATATGTAAATTGTAATGAAAATTATATAAATCGTGGAGTATCAATTAAAAAACAGGTTCCTCTAAAAAGACTAAAATACTGCCAAAACATTTAATTTTTAAGATCATAACTATTACTAAGTATAATATTTTACATTCTTAATAATAGGGTATCTAATCCTAGTCTATCAATAAAAATTTTAAACTTCATTTTAAATTACAAGCTTTATATTAATTTTAAATTTAACTTTTCACTAAAAATTTTTAATTATATTATTTGAATAACCGCAATTAATGGCACAAATTTTATTAATATTAAATAATGTTTCTAAATAAAAAATACTGTATATTTAAATTTATTCACTGCGATTTAAATATTTCAATTTATTTATTTAAAATCAAATTTTTATTACTCTTAAAATTACATATAAACAAAATTAATACTAAAAACTTAAGGTAAGTTTAAACTTTTACTCATTAAAAATTTTAACTTACAAATAATTCTTTCCTCCCCAAATTTTCACATTTTTTAAGTGAAATTGCCCCTGTAATTTTTTCCACCTTCCAATTATCACTTTTCAATGTTTCAATAAATTTATTTATTCCCCCTTAAATATAAAATTTACCTTACTTAACCATTCAAATTATAAATTATTACAAATTAATATTATAATTTTAATTTCATACTTTAACTACCAAATATTAAAATAAAATTTCCCGTTAATTTTGAGTTCCCAATTCAAAATTAAAAATACACAATACAAAAATAAAATCTCCCGTTAATTTTGAGTTCCCAATTCAAAATTAAAATAAAATTTTCCGTTAATTTTGAGTTCACAATTCAAAATTAAAATAAAATTTCCCGTTAATTTTGAGTTCCCAATTCAAAATTAAAAATACACAATACCAAAATTAATTTCCCATTAATTTTGAGTTGACAATTCAAAATTAAAAATACACAATACAAGAATAAAATTTCCCGTTAATTTTGAGTTCCCAATTCAAAATTAAAAATACACAATACAAAAATTAATTTCCCATTAATTTTGAGTTCCCAATTCAAAATTAAAATAAAATTTTACGTTAATTTTGAGTTCCCAATTCAAAATTAAAATAAAATTTCCCGTTAATTTTGAGTTCCCAATTCAAAATTAAAATAAAATTTCCCGTTAATTTTGAGTTGCCAATTAAAAATTAAAAATACACAATACAAAAATAAAATCTCCCGTTAATTTTGAGTCCCCAATTCAAAATTAAAATAAAATTTTCCGTTAATTTTGAGTTCTCAATTCAAAATTAAAATAAAATTTCCCGTTAATTTTGAGTTCCCAATTCAAAATTAAAAATACACAATACAAAAATTAATTTCCCATTAATTTTGAGTTGACAATTCAAAATTAAAAATACACAATACAAGAATAAAATTTCCCGTTAATTTTGAGTTCCCAATTCAAAATTAAAAATACACAATACAAAAATTAATTTCCCATTAATTTTGAGTTCCCAATTCAAAATTAAAATAAAATTTTACGTTAATTTTGAGTTCCCAATTCAAAATTAAAAATACACAATACAAAAATAAAATTTCCCGTTAATTTTGAGTTCCCAATTCAAAATTAAAATAAAATTTCCCGTTAATTTTGAGTTGCCAATTAAAAATACACAATACAAAATTAAAATTTCCCAATTCAAAATTAAAAAAAAAAACAATACAAAAATAAAATTTCCCATTAATTTTGAGTTCCCAATTCAAAATTAAAAATATACAATACGAAAATAAAATTTCCCGTTAATTTTGAGTTCCCAATTCAAAATTAAAAATTATTGCACCTAAAAATTGGATTAAATTTAATTTTTTTTTAAATATTTTAAATTTTCAATTTTTAGCTTTTAAAAATCCCCTGAATTTTTTTTTTATAAACTTTAAAAACAACCATTTTCTCTTAAGAAGCTAAAAACTTTATTTAATAAAAAAAATTACTAACAAGTTAATTTATATATTGAAACATTCCACATAAATAATTTTTTTAATTTAAATTGTTATGAAATATTTTTTAAAAATTTAAAATATTATTAATTTAAGTACATTTTTTTTTCAATAATTATGACTTTATTTATTAAAAATTAATATTAATAATAATAAATAATATTTATTATTTATATTAATATATATATATATATATATATATATATATATAATATTTATTATTTATATTAATATATATATATATATATATATATATATATATATATATATTAATATAAATAATAAATATTATATATATATATATATATATATATATATATAAATAATAAATATTATATATATATATATATATATATATATATATATATAAATATAAATAATAAATATTATTTATTATTACTAATATTAATTTTTAATAAATGAAGTCATAATTATTATATATATAATTATATATATATAGAGAGCATCACGGGGCGTCCAGTCTAAAAACGTTCTCACGCGGCGTCCGGCCATATACGCCCAGTATTTCGAGAATTTATTTAAGAGTCCACGTGGCACATAATTTATTTGTAGGTTCACTGAGCGTCCAACGTAAAAAAATGAAAACCATTGCATATTATATCCGCTTCACAACGATTAAAGAAGTTTTTTTAAACGCCATGTATTTTCAGAAACCGTAGGGTTCATGTGGCGCTCCCAATATTTTAATGCAATGTTTCAGATCCTCTAAGCGCCAGAGAATTAAGTAGAGGCTATCCTAATAACCTTAGACGACTATTTTGGTTGAGATATGATTTAAATTTAAATGTAGATTATTGAGTGTAGTTATAAACAAAATACTTACTTTAAAAATTAGAATAAGGATGTAAGATTAGCAAGTGTGAAAGTTTTTACATACAAGAAGAAGTGGTAATGGGCAAGCACTCAAAAACAACAAAAAAGTAGTAACCGTATACAAGTGTTTTGTGCTATTTGGCAATCATCAGTTCGGTGTAACGTATGAGAGATTTGCAGATATTATGTAGATTCCCACGTAGGTCGCTTTAGCAGCCTTCGTGGCGACGTTAGTACAAGCCACAAATCCAGGAGATGTGCTGACTGAAACTGTAAATGTGCTGTTGGATCCTGCCTGGACTTCCATTTGTTGCTTCCCAAATCATGTCTATCTTTTTGATTTGGTTCACGTTGACTAATAAGCTACCCAAGTAACATTTTAAGTTATAATTATTTATCTTAAGTCCAAATAGTTGTATTAGGGTTATAAAATTGTCGCTTAGGGTAGACAAAATAACTATAGGTCTTATAGTAGGTAGTTGCTAGGATGTTATTTACTCGGTGAAAGTAATTGTTCTATAAAAGTCTTATAACGGGCATAACATGGTTACTTTAACGTCAACATTATATAGTCTTTCAAAGGTTGTAAGGTTGTAAAGAGATCTCCGTCGTTGAGAATACAACAACTTTTACGACTTTAGAAATATAGATGTACGACGGTTGTAAAGAAAATAATTTGACCACATTAAAACTTGGTAGAGCTATAGTCGTATAAAGACGATTTAAATGTATATTATAAGACATCAGTAAGTGGAAGTCATAGATGTTGTAGAATAGTCTTAAGCAACTTTTTATAACCTTGCAATTTTGCTGCTATTTAAAGTGGTTAATAAACAATATTGGACAACAACAATATGGCATTCTTTGTAAGCGCTCATATGTTAAAAAAATCAATTTTAAAAAAAATCGAGTCGATAGCTCCACTATTCTCAAAGATATGACGATGGAAACGTAAAAAACACAATTTCCGTAAATTGCCAATTTTGACAGTTTTTTCGAAATAAAAAAGGTCTCTTAGTTCTACCCTCAAAAAAAATTTTCGAGAACGGAGCGACTTTTCAGCCAGATTTCGCTCCACTATATCAGAACACCCGTTATTTATTCTTGTTAGTCAACAAATAATAAACAATTGAAGCTATTTAAAACCTACACGACCGAGGTTTGCTACAATCTGACATGGTTTCGTGGCAAAGTCGCTTCTATAAAAAATCTCTGCATATACAAAAAATTGGGTATGTTTTACATTCCCGACTTTAACAGATACTCGTATAATGTGATTAAATGGATCCATTAATAGACAGAGAGTTCCATATTCAAAAACTAGTTTTTTAATATCCAGAAAAAGCGCTGCTCGATCGTTTTTGAGTTGGGATACCGCAAAAGTCTGAGCAAGTCAAATATTTGCGTTGCTCTACAGGGTGCTACTGGACTAGGTCTAAAAATTGAACCACGTATTGTTTGGTGCATTTTAGGACTTTCAACAACAAAAACAATTGCCATATTATATTCTACATATTTACTCAGTGGCGTAGCTAGGTGGGGGCGGGGGAGCGATGCCCTCCCCCCCCCCCCCCCGCCCTCTTAGCCTGAGCGCCCCCCGGCCTACCGCCTATGCCGATTTGGCCCACTGCCTGCTGCCCCGCGCCCGGCAGTCCCCACGAGAATGCTTTTTATAACACAAATATGAAATAATTCTAGCCCCCATAAAGATTCGTACTGAAACGTAGAAGAGCCACGTAGTATTTTTTCTTAAATTCAGGTTTTTTTTCTTAAAATGTTTACTTTATTCTCAAAATTTTGGTTGATTTTTCTCAAAGTTTTGACTTTTTTCTCCGAATTTTAAAAGTCAGACTTTTTCTCAGAATTTTAAAATTCAGTCTTTTTTCTCAAAAAATCTCAACATTCTGAGACTAAAGTCAAAATGTTGAGAAAAATGTCATTCTTTGAATAAAATTCCGAGAAAAAAGTAAAAAAATCTTAAAATTTTAAGAAAACTCTAAATATTTTGAGAATAAAGTACACATTTTGAGAAAAAATCTGAATTTAAAAAAATCTACGTGGCCCTTCCACGCTTCCGTATATTCGACAAACGTGGGGCGCGTGCTATAGATAATAGTAAGGAGTGTAGAGAAATAGCTGACTAGCTGACATTGGAAAACATTAGGTATTTGCAATGCAATAGATACCTACAATAAACTGTTAGTGACTTACGTGCGTGCATCAAATTATTATTATTATTATCTATTGCATGCGCCCCACGTTTTTTCAGTGCGTTTATTAAAAACGTTATACCTATTATTTTTTTTTTTTTATACAAGGTGAGTTTTTTTGATGCCCACTATGGGGATCTCGGAAACTAGCAGAGCCAGAACAAAGGTTAAATGCCCCTTTTGGATTTTTAAAAAAGTTCATGGCTCACTAGATATTTTGGAAAAAATGATTTTTTTGCTATTTAATCAGATTTCTGTAGCTCCGTTATTTCTGATTATAAAGAAAAACTGTAGAGACAAAAATTGTAGATAATTTTGGGCTTAATAATATTTTATGTTGTATGTGATTTTTGAGATATGACATAAACTTGTGTTTTTTTTTCATGTAAATCATAGTTGGCTTTGGCCTTATAAAATCGGCCATTTTTTGAGCTTTCCAAAGATATAATACTGGGCATAGTTATTATAAAAAATAAAAGAGCTATGGCTAATTTTCTATTTTTTTTTTTAATTTTCACATAGTCGGCCATGGAATATTTTCATAATTACGTTCTATTTCATAATTAGACATACTTCAAACTTTCTAATATTTTGTTTTCAGCTGGTAACAAAATGTAACAAAATAAAACAAAAATAAAAAACTCAAGTTCAAATTATTATTATTTTAAAGGTCACCTTTTAAAATAAAAAAGGTGTTCAAACAATCCACCATTATCATTATTGCAAATATTGCATCTTTTTAAAACTGAATTTGTCGCCTTTCTTAGAGAGCGCCTGTCAATACTGGCAATTGCTTCTAAAACAGCTGCTCTTAATTCAACAATTGCCTCATACTTTATTTTGTACTGTTCCCCACAAAAAGAAATCCAAAACAGACAGATCGGGGGATCGGGGCTGCCAGGAAATAGGTCTATTTCTCCCTCTCCAACTATTTGGATAGAGCTGATCTGGGTAATTTCTTACGGACAAATAATTATGTGGTGGAGCTCCATCATGATATTTTTTGTTTTATTTTGTTACATTTTGATGCCAGCTTAAAAGAAAATATTTGAAAGTTTCAGGTATGTCTTATTATAAAATAGAACGTAATTATGAAAATATTCCATGGCTGACTATGTAAAAATTTAAAAAAAAAATCAGAAAATTAGCCATAGTTATTCTAACTATGCCGAGTATTATATTTTTATATATTTTTTTATTATAGCAGCCCAGTAGCCGTCCAGAAACTTCCACGAACTTCCACAAAGTTCCGCTCATTTCGACCGAGGGGCGTGGCGAATAATCGAGAAACAACGCAAAGTGTCCCTACAATACAAAATAGTTCGGCTGCAACTGCGTCTGCCTCTCGTCAAAAGATGGCGCTAGGCGCTACTATTACTACATATATTCAAACGTAATAATAATTTAACTCTTCACTCCTCGTATTTTTTCGGTATAATATTAGGTAATATTTTGCTTATTTCGGGGGGGGGGGGTTTGAACCCCCGAAACCCCCCCTTGGCTACGCCCGTGAGGGAGACTGAGACTAATAAAATGAAAAATGAAACATCTGATATCGATTGAAAGTTCCCCTGACGTGGTTCCCGAGCCCGGTGAGGTAGGCCAAAGTAGGGGGAGTAGGGGAACCACGAGTTCCAGCGAACGCCCGCCTGCCCGTTTATCTCCGACCTCCGTACGTCTAATTCCTGCTCGGATGGCCAATTCACGGATCATTTTATTGACGGGCAATGGGTTCGTAGTTTTCAAATCATAGCCAAACTTACAAACGTATCGACTTGAAAGTAGTCTTAAAATAATGTTATCGAATGCCTCAATCGTCGTTGTGTCTTTCGAATTATTTTTGAGCGGCGGAAATACTCGAAATTCTTAACCGAATATAGTCGAATTTCGGGTATGTTTGGCATTTTTTTTAACAGTGTCGCATTAGTCCTGCACAGTTCGTGATACACAACGACGATTCTTCATAGTTTTATCTAAGCCACAAAAAAAATCAAGTGAAAATATTAAGAAATGCAAGTAGGAGATGTAAACTACGAAACCCTTGAAAATAGGGGTATCGTAGCGCCTTAATTTAAAATTTCAGAGAATAATTCTGATTTTTAAAATTCCGAGAAAAAAGTAAAAAAATCTTAAAATTTTAAGAAAAATCTAAATATTTTGAGAATAAAGTACACATTTTGAGAAAAAATCTGAATTTAAAAAAAAACTACGTGGCCCTTCCACGCTTCCGTATATTCGACAAACGTGGGGCGCGTGCTATAGATAATAGTAAGGAGTGTAGAGAAATAGCTGATTAGCTGACATTGGAAAACATTAGGCATTTGCAGACAGATCGGGGGATCGGGGCTGCCAGGAAATAGGTCTATTTCTCCCTCTCCAACTATTTGGATAGAGCTGATCTGGGTAATTTCTTACGGACAAATAATTATGTGGTGGAGCTCCATCATGATATTTTTCGTTTTATTTTGTTACATTTTGATACCAGCTTAAAACAAAATATTTGAAAGTTTGAAGTATGTCTTATTATAAAATAGAACGTAATTATGAAAATATTCCATGGCTGACTATGTAAAAATTAAAAAAAAAATCAGAAAATTAGCCATAGTTATTTTAACTATGCCGAGTATTATATTTTTGGAAAGCTCAAAAAATGGCCGATTTGATAAGGTCACAGCCAATTATGATTTACATTTAAAAAAACACAAATTTATGTCATATCTCAAAAAGCACAAACAACATAAAAAAATTGATTATATTGTCTTATTAAGCCCAAAATTATCTACAATTTTTGTCTACATAGTTTTTCTGTACAATCAGAAATAACGGAGCTACAAAGACCTGATGAAATATCAAAAAATCACTCTTTTCAAAATAACTAGCGAGCCACGAACTTTTTAAAAATCCAAAAGGGGCATTAGATTGAACATTCAAAACTGCAATTCTTTCCCCATTTAACCTTTGTTCTAGCTCTGCTAGTTTCAGAGATCCCCATAGTGGGCATCGAAAAAACTCATCCTGTATACAGTGTTTCCACAGATTGAGTTCAAAATATAAGGTGTAAATAACAAAAAAAATTCTAGTTGAAATTTGAGCATCTGGGATCAGCCCTGCTTGGTTTGAAACTAATTTGTGACTTTATTTTACTTACGAAAAATCACGTATTGGATGAAAAACCTTATTTTCCACATCATTAAAATACCTTTTTGTAGGTTTTACGACAAAATGTTATTAAGAAAACTTGTCCAGAATGAAAAACTGAGTAGGTTTGCGAAATTTCGAAAGTCTAGGCCTACTTTGGTTTTTTTGGCATTTTCCCACTTTTTTAGAAAAGTGCACTTTGTGTAGCTTTCACATCAAAATGTTACTGAGAAAACTTGTTCACAATGAAAAACTGGATAGGTGTGAAAAAATTCAAAAGCCTAGGCCTACTTTGATTTTTGTGCGTTTTAATTTTTTAGCAGAAAAAATCAAAGTCGACCTTGGCTTTTGAATTTTTTCACACCTATTCAGTTTGTTAATAACATTTTGATGTGAAAGCTCCACAAAGCGCACTTTTCTAAAAAAATGAACAAGTTTCCTTAATAACATTGTCGTAAAACCTACAAAAAGGGCATTTTACTGATGTGGAAAATTCGTTTTTTCACCATTTTCAAGGCATACGGGATTTTTGGAAAAGTAAAATTATCTCACAAATTAGTTTCAAATTAAGCAGGGCAGGGGTGATCCCCAGAAGCTCAAAAAATCTCAGGTTTTAATTTTTTCTCTGCATTAATGTTGCCGTAAACTATGTTGAGAGATTTTAAATTTTGTGGAAAATCCAAGTGGAACTCTAAAACTTTACTACAGATAAAAAAAGTTGTGATAGAAAGAACAAAAGGGTTAAGGTTAGGCAAATTGGATTTTTTTCTGAAACAACCTTCCTAAAATACTCCAACTACACGGTTCAATTTTTTAAACATATTTACGGAACACCCTGTAAAACTAGCAGTTATCAAG
The DNA here is from genome assembly GCA_963920635.1 of Pseudeuparius sepicola. Classification (NCBI taxonomy): domain Eukaryota; kingdom Metazoa; phylum Arthropoda; class Insecta; order Coleoptera; family Anthribidae; genus Pseudeuparius; species Pseudeuparius sepicola. Next base: position 32,026,295 of record OY987305.1, read on the forward strand.
TTATTTCTTGTTATTTATGCTTGAAACATTTATCATGGTTCTTCACTGCAAACATAAATTTGTACAGGGTGTCCCAAAAATATATCTACAAACTTTAAGGGATGGAAATAGGGGACATGAAAACAAACCTTTTTTGTTTAATTAACACGAAAAGGAGCCGTTTCGACGGAAAAAAAGAAAAATTGTTTTGGTGGATTTTGTTCATTTCAATAATAAATAATTAATTACATTTACAAAAAATGTTCATGAGGACTTTGTTTCATTGATAAATAAAAATAAATGATGGTGCAGCTTTTCATACGTTACAATTTGCTGTACCATAAGCCACGTGGATATCGGTAAGTTCTTCAAATGAGAAATAATCATCCATTTTCAATACAAATTTTGAATTAAAAAATCAATAAAATCAATGTTCTGATGCCAACTAGGTAAATAAGTCATAATACTACGGTCTTAAAATTGGCAGCTTTGGAATGTTTATTGCGATAATTTTTTTCTCTGAGCAAAAAGCGTAGTTGAAACAAAAAATGTTGAACGAAATACACTGGTGTCCAACTAAATCGATAATTAATTTAGTTATATGAGTGTGGTCTAAAACATTTTATTGTTCTATAGCCCTAACGGTTCATAGGTTTTGTTACGTTTTCGTTTAATAAAATAGACTGGTTTCCTCGATTGGAAGAAGGAAACGTATGCGTATTTATTTTTGATAAACGCTGTTTCATCATTCCATTTAAAAACAAAAAAAGTACGTTGTAAGAATATTTATGGTCATCATAACGCGCCGTGCTGCAACGGGACTGTTGTACAAGAGAGGAAGTCGTCCAAATCGAGCAGGGTGAGGTATATCTCAAGAAGAGCTTCCATTCCAGCCAAGAAAACCAACCAGCTATATTACGTAAGCGGTACCTTTTTAATGTCACTGTTCCTGCAATTTTATTGTTTATTCCTCACCGCTTTGTCTGATTCATTTCTCATATACTACACACCTTTGGGCTTGCAGTTTATCAAGAAAATCACAATAAAAGCTGTCGTTAGGTAACCGGGTTATTAAACAAAAAAAATGCTTTCATGTCCTCTTCCACCCCTTACAAATTGTCGGTATATTTTTTGGCACATCCTGTAGATCAATGTTGCCTCATTAAAATGTCATACATTTTTTTATACAGCATGCCAATAAGCATTCATGAAGTAAAGGAGACAAACAAATTTTGAAAATTTAAACAGTGTGGATGAAATATTTCGCCAAAATATACCTTAGAAATGAATGTTTTTATAATAACGCCAATAACCACATTACAGTGGTTGGTTGGTTAATTATATCTAAAAAACAAGAAAATTAATAAAAAAATATATTCCATTATTGCTTGACAACATTGCCCTAAGTAACACAAATGAAATATCCATTGAATTTTTTAATTTGTTTTTTTGCCACCAAACTGGTTAAAAGACACCCTTTTCAAGTTGCCTGGAAAATTAATAATTTCTTAACAGTAATTAAACGAAACTTTGAACGTGTAACTCAAAAAATAACTTCAACAAATTTGTTTTCTGAGCTTTCGGAGAATAAATCTTCCTACTTTCTCAAAGGTCATGTTACGTCAAAGTGAAATTACAGATTAATAAATTTCTGGTTAAAATGCCATGACAACAGAAACAGTAGCCTACCCACCTGTCTGATATTGTACCCCGTGTTCTATTTAGATAATTATCTATACTAACTTCAAGTGGCAATAATATTTTACCGAATTCCACTCAATATTCAGCAACACAGTTGTCCGAATTTGTATAAATTTGCAGCAATATCAAACTACAAATCACGTGGTCACATCGCAGTCACATTGGAAATTGAGAAATGGGATGTGAAATAAAAAATACGGTGCCGAATGAACACCTGCTGTTATTCTACGTAATATAATACGCTCGTTAGGCCGCTACTACGATTATTTTATACAGCGCCAGGAGGACCTAAGCCGTGATTTTTATATTCACCGTGTATATAGGAGAATTTTAAAGCGCCCCATAGCGGTCAAGTCCTGAACTGTGGTTCAATTTCGGCGTCATTCAGCGTCCTCCCAAATTTATGTCCAAACGATATAAAACCTTGAAGAGAAGTAGATTAGTAGATTTTCAGGTGTTGGTCACCCGGCGCCCGTATATCGGACGCCGAGTGAACCTAAGATTTTTCATTGCGGACGCTCGGTGATGCCGTAAAGAAATATATATATATATATATATATATATATATATATATATATATATATATATATATATATATATATATATATATATATATATATATATATATATATATATATATATATATATATATATATATATATATATATATATATATATATATATATATATATAAAATTATAACAATATTCGTGGCTATGAATTATAATTGAATATCAGTTGTTAATATATCAGTGGGGATGTAGCCAATCCTTTAGTAAAGACTCTTTTTTTCTTTTGAAAGCTTTCGTATTTTATTAAATACTTCGTCAGTCACTATAATATAAATAAGAATAATTGTACAATAAATACTACTGTTGTTGGTACTTACAGAATATGAGTTCCTAATAGATACGTAGTATAGTGGTTGTAAATGGTCTCGATATAAAATTAATCATGGCAGATGATATTTATGATCAAAATTTTTGACATTGAATGAAATTGTCATTAAAATAATTTGGTAGGTGTAAATTATAAAGGTGCAAAGGTGAAGATCTTATACCTTATGGATTATTTTTTTGGTTTAGGTTTTTTTATCCATGAAAAATAAATTAGAGAAAATAATGTTAAGGTCTTGTACATCTGTTTTTTTATTTAAAGTATTGCTTTCTTGGTTAATATAACACATTTCAAGGAAACACCTCTTTGATACATTATGTTCTGTTGGTAAGACTTCACTATTTTCAAAATCCATTCTATGGTTTGACAAAAATACATGTTGAGATAGTGCACAAGAATCTGGCCTTAAACGTATATCACTTTTATGAGATGTTATTCTTGATTTTAAACTTCTAGAAGTTTGCCCGATATAACATTTATCACAATCTTTACAATTGATTTTATATATTACGTTTGATCTTTCTTGTAATGGTATCTTATCCTTAAGTTTGCTAAAAAGATTACTTACAGTTTTAATATTTTTATTTGCTAATAAATATTACGCTACTTGTATTTTTTAATACATTGGAAATTTTTGGTGTAAGTTCTTTAATAAATGGAAATGAGCGGTATTTTTTAAGATTTGTGTTTAAGTTGTTAGTAATATTTGTAGAATTTGAATTTTCGTAAATGTTATTAGAAAATCTTGTGGAAAAAATTAGTTTATTAAGTAACTTTTCTGGATAGGAATTATCTAAAAATATTTTTTTTAACTTTCTAAAATTTTTATCTTTATAGGTTGAATGGCATATATTAGAGATTCTTTTTTTCATACCAAGTACTAAATTAATTTTCGTTTTTTCAGAGTGATATGTGTAATAATTCAAATATCTTCCTGACTAGTTGGTTTAATATACCAATCAAGATGAATTTTATTTGGGAGGACGCTGATTGACGCCGAAATTGAAAAAATGTATAAACCACAGTTCACGACTTGACCGCTATGCGGCGCTTTAAAATTCTCCTATATACACGGTGAATATAAAAATCACGGCTTAGGTCCTCCTGGCGCTGTATAAAATAATCGTAGTAGCGGCCTAACGAGCGTATTATATTACGTAGAATAACAGCAGGTGTTCATTCGGCACCATATTTTTTATTTCACATTCCATTTCTCAATTTCCAATGTGACTGCGATGTGGCCACGTGTAGTTTGATAGCAAATTCATGCAACTTCGGACAATTGTGTTGCTGAATGTTGAGTGGAATTCGGTAAAATATAATTGCCACTTATTCAAAGAGATCTGTAATTTCACTTTGACGTAACATGACCTTTGAGAAAGAAGGAAGATTTATTCTCCGAAAGCTCAGAAAACAAATTTGTTGAAGTTATTTTTTGTTGTCTTTTTTGTTGTCTTTTAACCAGTTTGGTGGCAAAAAAACAAATTAAAAAATTCAACGGATATTTCATTTGTGTTACTTAGGGCAATGTTGTCAAGCAATAATGGAATATATTTTTTATTAAAATATTTCATCCACACTGTTTAAATTTTCAAAATTTGTTTGTCTCCTTTACTTCATGAATGCTTATTGGCGTGCTGTATAAAAAATGTATTATATTTTAATGAGGCAACATTGATCTACAGGATGTGCTAAAAAATATACCGACAATTTGTAAGGGGTGGTAGAGGACATGAAAGCATTTTTTTTGTTTAATAACCCGGTTACCTAACGATAGCTTTTATTGTGATTTTCTTGATAAACTGCAAGCCCAAGGGGGTGTAGTATATGAGAAATGAATCAGACAAAGCGGTGAGGAATAAACAATAAAATTGCAGGAACAGTGACATAAAAAGGTACCGCTTACGTAATATAGCTGGTTGGTTTTCTTGGCTGGAATGGAAGCTCTTCTTGAGATATACCTCACCCTGCTCGATCTGGACGACTTCCTCTCTTGTACAACAGTCCCGTTGCAGCACGGCGCGTTATGATGACCATAAATATTCTTACAACGTACTTTTTTTGTTTTTAAATGGAATGATGAAACAGCGTTTATCAAAAATAAATACGCATACGTTTCCTTCTTCCAATCGAGGAAACCAGTCTATTTTATTAAACGAAAACGTAACAAAACCTATGAACCGTTAGGGCTATAGAACAATAAAATGTTTTAGATCACACTCATATAACTAAATTAATAATTATCGATTTAGTTGGACACCAGTGTATTTCGTTCAACATTTTTTGTTTCAACTACGCTTTTTGCTCAGAGAAAAAAATTATGGCAATAAACATTCCAAAGCTGACAATTTTAAGACCGTAGTATTATGACTTATTTACCTAGTTGGCATCAGAACATTGATTTTATTGATTTTTAATTCAAAATTTGTATTGAAAATGGATGATTATTTCTCATTTTAAGAACTTACCGATATCCACGTTGCTTATGGTACAGCAAATTGTAACGTATGAAAAGCTGCACCATCATTTATTTTTATTTATCAATGAAACAAAGTCCTCATGAACATTTTTTGTAAATGAAATTAATTATTTATTATTGAAATGAACAAAATCCACCAAAAAAATTTTTCTTTTTTTCCGTCGAAACGGCTCATTTTCGTGTTAATTAAACAAAAAAGGTTTCATGTCCCCTATTTCCATCCCTTAAAGTTTGTCGATATATTTTTAGGACACCCTGTACAAATTTATGATTGCAGTGAAGAAGCATGATAAATGTTTCAAGCATAAATAACAAGCAATAACTTGATAACTGCTAGTTTTAAAATCTTTCAACATAGTTTACGGCAACATTAATGCAGAGAAAAAATTAAAACCTGAGATTTTTTGAGCTTCTGGGGATCACCCCTGCCCTGCTTAATTTGAAACTAAATTGTGAGATAATTTTACTTTTCCAAAAATCCCGTATGCCTTGAAAATAATGAAAAAACGAATTTTCCACATCAGTAAAATGCCCTTTTTGTAGGTTTTACGACAATGTTATTAAGGAAACTTGTTCATTTTTCCCATTTTTTTAGAAAAGTGCGCTTTATGGAGCTTTCACATCAAAATGTTATTAAGAAACTGAATAGGTGTGAAAAAATTCAAAAGCCAAGGTCGACTTTTCTAAAAAGGTGGGAAAATGCCAAAAAAAAAACAAAGTAGGCCTAGACTTTCGAAATTTCGCAAACCTACTCAGTTTTTCATTCTGGACAAGTATAAGTATATATATATATATATATAAAATTATAACAATATTCGTGGCTATGAATTATAATTGAATATCAGTTGTTAATATATCAGTGGGGATGTAGCCAATCCTTTAGTAAAGACTCTTTTTTTCTTTTGAAAGCTTTCGTATTTTATTAAATACTTCGTCAGTCACTATAATATAAATAAGAATAATTGTACAATAAATACTACTGTTGTTGGTACTTACAGAATATGAGTTCCTAATAGATACGTAGTATAGTGGTTGTAAATGGTCTCGATATAAAATTAATCATGGCAGATGATATTTATGATCAAAATTTTTGACATTGAATGAAATTGTCATTAAAATAATTTGGTAGGTGTAAATTATAAAGGTGCAAAGGTGAAGATCTTATACCTTATGGATTATTTTTTTGGTTTAGGTTTTTTTATCCATGAAAAATAAATTAGAGAAAATAATGTTAAGGTCTTGTACATCTGTTTTTTTATTTAAAGTATTGCTTTCTTGGTTAATATAACACATTTCAAGGAAACACCTCTTTGATACATTATGTTCTGTTGTTAAGACTTCACTATTTTCAAAATCCATTCTATGGTTTGACAAAAATACATGTTGAGATAGTGCACAAGAATCTGGCCTTAAACGTATATCACTTTTATGAGATGTTATTCTTGATTTTAAACTTCTAGAAGTTTGCCCAATATAACATTTATCACAATCTTTACAATTGATTTTATATATTACGTTTGATCTTTCTTGTAATGGTATCTTATCCTTAAGTTTGCTAAAAAGATTACTTACAGTTTTAATATTTTTATTTGCTAATAAATATTACGCTACTTGTATTTTTTAATACATTGGAAATTTTTGGTGTAAGTTCTTTAATAAATGGAAATGAGCGGTATTTTTTAAGATTTGTGTTTAAGTTGTTAGTAATATTTGTAGAATTTGAATTTTCGTAAATGTTATTAGAAAATCTTGTGGAAAAAATTAGTTTATTAAGTAACTTTTCTGGATAGGAATTATCTAAAAATATTTTTTTTAACTTTCTAAAATTTTTATCTTTATAGGTTGAATGGCATATATTAGAGATTCTTTTTTTCATACCAAGTACTAAATTAATTTTCGTTTTTTCAGAGTGATATGTGTAATAATTCAAATATCTTCCTGAACTAGTTGGTTTAATATACCAATCAAGATGAATTTTATTTGGGAGGACGCTGATTGACGCCGAAATTGAAAAAATGTATAAACCACAGTTCACGACTTGACCGCTATGCGGCGCTTTAAAATTCTCCTATATACACGGTGAATATAAAAATCACGGCTTAGGTCCTCCTGGCGCTGTATAAAATAATCGTAGTAGCGGCCTAACGAGCGTATTATATTACGTAGAATAACAGCAGGTGTTCATTCGGCACCATATTTTTTATTTCACATTCCATTTCTCAATTTCCAATGTGACTGCGATGTGGCCACGTGTAGTTTGATAGCAAATTCATGCAACTTCGGACAATTGTGTTGCTGAATGTTGAGTGGAATTCGGTAAAATATAATTGCCACTTATTCAAAGAGATCTGTAATTTCACTTTGACGTAACATGACCTTTGAGAAAGAAGGAAGATTTATTCTCCGAAAGCTCAGAAAACAAATTTGTTGAAGTTATTTTTTGTTGTCTTTTTTGTTGTCTTTTAACCAGTTTGGTGGCAAAAAACAAATTAAAAAATTCAACGGATATTTCATTTGTGTTACTCAGGGCAATGTTGTCAAGCAATAATGGAATATATTTTTTATTAAAATATTTCATCCACACTGTTTAAATTTTCAAAATTTGTTTGTCTCCTTTACTTCATGAATGCTTATTGGCGTGCTGTATAAAAAATGTATTATATTTTAATGAGGCAACATTGATCTACAGGATGTGCTAAAAAATATACCGACAATTTGTAAGGGGTGGTAGAGGACATGAAAGCATTTTTTAAGAACTTACCGATATCCACGTTGCTTATGGTACAGCAAATTGTAACGTATGAAAAGCTGCACCATAATTTATTTTTATTTATCAATGAAACAAAGTCCTCATGAACATTTTTTGTAAATGAAATTAATTATTTATTATTGAAATGAACAAAATCCACCAAAAAAATTTTTCTTTTTTTCCGTCGAAACGGCTCATTTTCGTGTTAATTAAACAAAAAAGGTTTCATGTCCCCTATTTCCATCCCTTAAAGTTTGTCGATATATTTTTAGGACACCCTGTACAAATTTATGATTGCAGTGAAGAAGCATGATAAATGTTTCAAGCATAAATAACAAGCAATAACTTGATAACTGCTAGTTTTAAAATCTCTCAACATAGTTTACGGCAACATTAATGCAGAGAAAAAATTAAAACCTGAGATTTTTTGAGCTTCTGGGGATCACCCCTGCCCTGCTTAATTTGAAACTAAATTGTGAGATAATTTTACTTTTCCAAAAATCCCGTATGCCTTGAAAATAATGAAAAAACGAATTTTCCACATCAGTAAAATGCCCTTTTTGTAGGTTTTACGACAATGTTATTAAGGAAACTTGTTCATTTTTCCAATTTTTTTAGAAAAGTGCGCTTTATGGAGCTTTCACATCAAAATGTTATTAAGAAACTGAATAGGTGTGAAAAAATTCAAAAGCCAAGGTCGACTTTTCTAAAAAGGTGGGAAAATGCCAAAAAAAAACAAAGTAGGCCTAGACTTTCGAAATTTCGCAAACCTACTCAGTTTTTCATTCTGGACAAGTTTTCTTAATAACATTTTGTCGTAAAACCTACAAAAAGGTATTATAATGATGTGGAAAATAAGTTTTTTCATCCAAGGCATACGTGATTTTTCGTAAGTAAAATTAAGTCACAAATTAGTTTCAAGCCAAGCAGGGCTGATCCCAGATGCTCAAATTCCAACTAGAATTTTTTTTGTTATTTACAGCTTATATTTTGAACTCAATCTGTGGAAACACTGTATACAGGATGAGTTTTTTCGATGCCCACTATGGGGATCTCTGAAACTAGCAGAGCTAGAACAAAGGTTAAATGGGGAAAAAATTGCAGTTTTGAATGTTCAATCTAATGCCCCTTTTGGATTTTTAAAAAGTTCGTGGCTCACTAGTTATTTTGAAAAGAGTGATTTTTTGATATTTCATCAGGTCTTTGTAGCTCCGTTATTTCTGATTGTACAGAAAAACTATATAGACAAAAATTGTAGATAATTTTGGGCTTAATAAGATAATATAATCCAATTTTTTATGTTTTTTGTGCTTTTTGAGATATGACATAAATTTGTGTTTTTTTTTTAAATGTAAATCATAATTGGCTGTGGCCTTATCAAATCGGCCATTTTTTGAGCTTTCTAAAAATATAATAATATAATAATAGTTAAAATAACTATGGCTAATTTTCTGTTTTTTTTTTTAATTTTTACATAGTCAGCCATGGAATATTGTCATAATTACGTTCTATTTTATAATAAGACTTTCAAATATTTTGTTTTAAGCTGGTATCAAAATGTAACAAAATAAAACAAAAAATATCATGATGGAGCTCCACCACATAATTATTTGTCCGTAAGAAATTACCCAGATCAGCTCTATCCAAATAGTTGGAGAGGGAGAAATAGACCTATTTCCTGGCAGCCCCGATCCCCCGATCTGTCTGTTTTGGAATTCTTTCTGTGGGGAACAGTACAAAATAAAGTATGAGGCAATTGTTGAATTAAGACCAGCTGTTTTCGAAGCAATTGCCAGTATTGACAGGCGCTCTCTAAGAAAGGCGACAAATTCAGTTTTAAAAAGATGCAATATTTGCAAAAATTATAATGGTGGATTGTTTGAACACCTTTTTTATTATAAAAGGTGACCTTTAAAATAATAATAATTTGAACTTGAGTTTTTTTTATTTTTGTTTTATTTTGTTACATTTTGTTACCAGCTGAAAACAAAATATTAGAAAGTTTGAAGTATGTCTAATTATGAAATAGAACGTAATTATGAAAATATTCCATGGCTGACTATGTGAAAATTAAAAAAAAAATAGAAAATTAGCCATAGCTCTTTTATTTTTTAAAATTAGAAATTCTCGGAAACTAAGAGTTTTCCATTCAGAAAAACGCTTCGTATTGAAATTTTGTTGTAGCTGTCACAAAAAGGAATCAAAATCATGAATCAAAAGATTTTCAACAGGGCATGTTTTTTTATTCAGATCAACTTTAGTCTTCTTTTACCAAAAGGGGAACTAATTAATTCAGCTGTACGGCAGCTTACGTCTGCCTGCCTGTCTGTCTTTCTGTCTGTCTGTCTCCATTTTCAACTTTTCGAGTACCTACCTACTGTGATTTTGTAATTTTTCGACATTAAAACAATCACTGATGAAATTCTCAGAAGCTTCCAGTACCTATTCTGGTTTTGTAATTTTTCGATACTATTTCAGTTTAAATTAGTAAAATGATATTAATAAAAGTTTTCAGGTTAAAATCGTAAGTTCCAGGGCAAAATTTGGGAGATTTTGAACAATTTTGATTCCCGTGATCTCCTTTTCATAAAAGGAGACTAAAGAACTAATGATCCTAAAGAGAATCATTAGTTCTTTAGTGACAGTTACAACAGTTACAAGTTAGTGACAGTTGCAACAAAATTTCGTTATGAATCGTTTTTCTGGATTGAAAACCCTTAGTTTCTGATTTTCTAATTTTGCCGATACTATTTTTCTTTAGTTTAGTAGTACCATGTTATATTGCAAGTTGTTTAATACCAAAACGTAAGCAGCAGTTTTTGTGCAATTTTTTTTCGGTGATTTATTTTGATCTCCTTTTGGTAAAAGAAAACTAAAGTTGCCCCGAATCAAAAAACATGCCCTGTTGAAACTCTTAGAGGTTTTCGTGTATCTACTGTGATTTAACATTTTACTAGTGTAAAATGTTATAATATCAAAAAACAATCACTGTTGAAATTCTCAGACATTTCGAATACCTAAAATGTTACTATTAATAGTTTTTCAGAATAAAATCGTATGCTCCAGAGCAAACCTTGTGAGATTTTGAACAATTTTGATTCCCGTGATCTCCTTTTCATAAAAGAAGACTAAAGAAGTAATGTTCTTTTTTTGTGACAGCTACAACAAAATATCATTATGAACGGTTTTTCTGGATGGAATAGTCATCGTTTCTGAATTTCTAATTTTTTGATACTATTTTACTGTAATTGTACAAAACTGCTAAAATTTTGAACAATACTTTTTCCGTGGTTTATTTAAACCTCCTTTTGGTAAAACAACACTCAAAAAACGTGCCCTGTTGACAGTCTTAGAGGTTTTCGTGTAGGTATGTACGTGATTTTCTAATTTTTCGACATTAAACTGTTATAAATTATCAAAAAACAATCACTGTTGAAATTCTCAGACATTTCGAGGACCTATTGTGGTTTTGTAATTTTTCGATACTATTTCAGTTTAAAGTAGTAAAATGTTACTAATAAAAGTTCTTCAGAATAAAATCGTAAGCTCCAGAGCTAAACTTGTGAGATTAGAACAATTTTGATTCCCGTGATCTCCTTTTCATAAAAGGAGGGGGGTACGTTTTTTTATTCGTGGCAACTTTAGTCTTCTTTTACCAAAAGGAGGCTAAATAAACCACGGAATAATATTGTTCAAAATTTTTGCAGTTTTGTACATTTACAGTAAAATAGTATCGAAGAAATTAGGAATTCAGAAACTAGGACTTTTCCATCCAGAAAAATTTTTCAAAATGAAATTTTGTTGTAGCTGTCACAAAAAAAGAACATTAGTTCTTTAGTATTCTTTTATGAAAAGGAGATCACGGGAATCAAAATTGTTCGAAATCTCACAAGGTTTATGAAATTTTGTTGTAGCTGTCACAAAAAAAGAGCATTAGTTCTTTAGTCTTCTTTTATGAAAAGGAGATCACGGGAATCAAAATTGTTCAAAATCTCACAAGGTTTGCTCTGGAGCATACGATTTTATTCTGAAAAACTTTTATTACTAACCTTTTACTACTTTAAACTGAAATAGTATCGAAAAATTACAAAACCACAATAGGTCCTCGAAATGTGTGAGAATAATTTCAACAGTGATTGTTGATTGAAAAATTACAAAATCACAGTAGATACACGAAAACCTCTAAGACTGACAACAGGGCACGTTTTTTTTTTGGGGGCAACTTTAGTCATTTAACAAAAGGAGGTCTAAATAAACCACGGAAACAATATTGTTCAAAATTTTTGCAGTTTTGTACATTTGCAGTAAAATAGTATCGAAGAAATTAGAAATACAGAAACTAGGAGTTTTCCATCCAGAAAAACGTTTCATAGTTGTCACAAAAAAGGAACAATAGTTCATTAGTCTCCTTTTATGAAAAGGAGATCACGGGAATCAAAATTGTTCTAATCTCACAAGTTTTGCTCTGGAGCTTACGATTTTATTCTGAAGAACTTTTATTATTAACATTTTACTTCTTTAAACTGAATGTTTTTACTAATTTAAATGTCGAAAAATTACAAAATCAGAGTAGGTAAGTACTCGAAAACGTCTAAGATTTTCAACAGGGCATGTTTTTTTAGTTAGTGCAACTTTAGTCTTCTTTTACCAAAAGGAGATCTAAATAAATCACGGAAACAAAATTGTTCAGAATCTTTGCAGTATTGGACGGAAGATTACGTTTTGTTACTGAACAACTTGCCTTATAACGTGGCACTACAAATCTACAGTAATATAGTATCAAGAAAGGAAGAAAATCTCTGTTTTCATGAAATTTTGTTGTACTGTCACAAAAAAGGAACATTAGTTCTTTAGTCTCCTTTTATGAAAAGGAGATCAAGGGTCTCCAAATTGTTCAAAATCTCTCAAGTTTTGCTCTGGAGCTTACGATTTTATTCTGAAGAACTTTTATTAATTTTACTACTTTAAACTGAAATAGTTTCGAAAAATTACAAAACCATTTTACTATTAAACTGAAATAGTATCGAAAAATTACAAAACCAGAATAGGTACTCTAAACTTCTGAGAATTTCAACAGTGATTTTTTTTTATAATTTAATAATAATATATAATTAATAATTTTTACTTGTTTATATGTCGAAAAATTACAAAATCACAGTAGATACACGAAAACCTCTAAGACTTTCAACTGGACATGTTTTTTGATTCGAGGCAACTTTAGTCCTCTTATACCAATAGGAGATCTAAATAACAAAACCCAAATTGTTCAAAATCTTTGCAGTTTTGTACGGCAGCTTACGTTTACAGTAAAAGAGTATCGAAATAATTAGATATTCAGAAACTAAGAGTTTTCCATCTATAAAAACGTTTCATAATGAAATTTTGTTGTAGCTATTTCATTAGTCTCCTTTTATGAAAAGGAAATCACGGGAATCAAAATTATTCAAAATCTTGCAAGTTTTGCTCTGGAACGATTTTATTCTTCGGGCAACTTCAGTCTTCTTTTGCTAAAAGGAGATCTAAATAAATCACAAAAACAAAATTTTGCAAAATCTTTTCAGTATTAACTTTTTCCACTTTAAACTGAAATAGTATCGAGAATTTCATCAGTGATTGTTTAAACCCCTAAGTTTCAACAGGGCATGTTTTTTGATTCGGGGCAACTTTAGTTTCCTTTACCAAAAGGAGATCAAAATAAATCACGGAAAAAAAATTGCACTGCTTACGTTTTGATATTAAACAACTTGCAATACTGAAAGGATCGCTAGTTTTTTTTTACTACTAAACTAAAGAAAAATAGTATCGACAAAATTAGAAAATCAGAAACTAAGGGTTTTCAATCCAGAAAAACGATTCATAACGAAATTTTGTTGTAACTGTCACTAACTTGTAACTGTTGTAACTGTCACTAAAGAACTAATGATTCGCTTTAGTCTCCTTTTATGAAAAGGAGATCACGGGAATCAAAATTGTTCAAAATCTCCCAAATTTTGCCCTGGAGCTTACGATTTTAACCTGAAGAACTTTTATTAATAACATTTTACTACTTTAAACTGAAATAGTGTGGAAAAATTACAAAACCAGAATAGGTACTGGAAACTTCTGAAAATTTCTTCAGTGATTGTTTTAATGTCGAAAAATTACAAAATCACAGTAGGTAAATACCGGAAAACCTCTAGACTTTCAACAGGGCATATTTTCTGATACAGGACCCCATTAGTATTTTTTTACCAAAAGGAGAACTAACTAAGTCAAGAAACAGTATTCCTCAAAATCTCTGCAGTATTGTAAGGCAGCTTACGTTTTGATATGAAACAACTTGCCTTATAACATCGTACTACTAAACTACCGAATAATAGTATCGACAAATTTAGAAAATCAGAAACTAAGGGTTTTTCATCCAGAAAAAAGTTTCATAATGAAATTTTGTTTTAGCTGGCACAAGAAAGGAACAAAATCTGACACGTTTTGCTCTGGAGCTTATGATTTTATTCTGAAGAACTTTTATTAATAACATTTTACTACTTTAAACTGAATGTTTTTACTAATTTAAATGTAGAAAAATTACAAAATCAGAGTAGGTAAGTACTCGAAAACGTCTAAGATTTTCAACAGGGCATGTTTTTTAGTTAGTGCAACTTTAGTCTTCTTTTACCAAAAGGAGATCTAAATAAATCACGGAAACAAAATTGTTCAGAATCTTTGCAGTATTAGACGGAAGATTACGTTTTGTTACTAACAACTTGCCTTATAACGTGGCACTACAAATCTACAGTATCAAGAAAGGAAGAAAATCTCTAAGTGTTTTCCATCCAGAAAAACGTTTCATGAAATTTTGTTGTACTGTCACAAAAAAGGAACATTAGTTCCTTTTATGAAAAGGAGATCAAGGGTCTCCAAATTGTTCAAAATCTCTCAAGTTTTGCTCTGGAGCTTACGATTTTATTCTGAAGAACTTTTATTAATTTTACTACTCTAAACTGAAATAGTTTCGAAAAATTACAAAACCATTTTACTATTAAACTGAAATAGTATCGAAAAATTACAAAACCTGAATAGGTACTCTAAACTTCTGAGAATTTCAACAATTTAATAATAATATATAATTAATAATTTTTACTTGTTTATATGTCGAAAAATTACAAAATCACAGTAGATACACGAAAACCTCTAAGACTTTCAACTGGACATGTTTTTTGATTCGGGGCAACTTTAGTCCTCTTTTACCAAAAGGAGATCTAAATAAGAAAAACCAAATTGTTCAAAATCTTTGCAGTTTTGTACGGCAGCTTACGTTTACAGTAAAAGAGTATCGAAATAATTAGATATTCAGAAACTAAGAGTTTTCCATCTATAAAAACGTTTCACAATGAAATTTTGTTTTAGCTGTTTCATTAGTCTCCTTTCATGAAAAGGAAATCACGGGAATCAAAATTATTCAAAATCTTGCAAGTTTTGCTCTGGAGCTTACGATTTTATTCTTCGGGCAACTTCAGTCTTCTTTTGCCAAAAGGAGATCTAAATAAATCACAAAAACAAAATTTTGCAGAATCTTTTCTGTATTAACTTTTTCCACTTTAAACTGAAATAGTATCGAGAATTTCATCAGTGATTGTTTAAACCTCTAAGAGTTTCAACAGGGCATGTTTTTTGATTCGGGGCAACTTTAGTTTTCTTTTACCAAAAGGAGATCAAAATAAATCACGGAAAAAAAATTGCACAGAAACTGCTGCTTACGTTTTGGTATTAAACAACTTGCAATATAACATGGTAGTACTAAACTAAAGAAAAATAGTATCGACAAAATTAGAAAATCAGAAACTAAGGGTTTTCAATCCAGAAAAACGATTCATAACGAAATTTTGTTGCAACTGTCACACTGACTTGTAACTGTTGTAACTGTCACTAAAGAACTAATGATTCTCTTTAGGATCATTAGTTCTTTAGTCTCCTTTTATGAAAAGGAGATCACGGGAATCAAAATTGTTCAAAATCTCCCAAATTTTGCCCTGGAACTTACGATTTTAACCTGAAAACTTTTATTAATAACATTTTACTACTTTAAACTGAAATAGTATCGAAAAATTCAAAACCAGAATAGGTACTGTAAGCTTCTGAGAATTTCATCAGTGATTGTATTAATGTCGAAAAATTACAAAATCACAGTAGGTAGGTACTCGAAAAGTTGAAAATGGAGACAGACAGACAGAAAGACAGACAGGCAGGCAGACGTAAGCTGCCGTACAGCTGAATTAATTAGTTCCCCTTTTGGTAAAAGAAGACTAAAGTTGATCTGAATAAAAAAACATGCCCTGTTGAAAATCTTTTGATTCATGATCACATGAGATCATCCTTTCCATTAAAGGAGACTAAAGAACTAATGTTCCTTTTTGTGACAGCTACAACAAAATTTCAATACGAAGCGTTTTTCTGAATGGAAAACTCTTAGTTTCCGAGAATTTCTAATTTTGTCGATACTATTTTTCTTTAGTTTAGTAGTACCTTGTTATAAGGCAAGTTATTGAATATCGAAACGTGAGCTGCCGTATACTGCAGAGTTTTTGTGCAATTTTGTTTCAGTCATTTATTAGATCTCTTTTTGGTAAGATAAGACTAAAGTTGCCCCGAGTCAAAAAACATGCCCTGTTGAAACTCTTAGAGGTTTTCGTGTCCCAATTGTGATTTTGTAATTTTCCAACATTTTAACTAGTAAAAATGTTATAAATTATCAAAAAACAACCACTGTTGAAAATTTCAGTCGTTTCGAGTACCTATTCTGGTTTTGTAATTTTTCGATACTATTTCATAAAAGTTATTCAGAATAAAATCGTAAGCTCCAGAGCAAAACTTGTCAGATTTTGTTCCTTTCTTGTGCCAGCTAAAACAAAATTTCATTATGAAACTTTTTTCTGGATGAAAAACCCTTAGTATCTGATTTTCTAATTTTGTCGATACTATTATTCGGTAGTTTAGTAGTACGATGTTATAGGGCAAGTTGTTTAATATCAAAACGTAAGCTGCCTTACAATACTGCAGAGATTTTGAGCAATATTGTTTCTTGACTTAGTTAGTTCTCCTTTTGGTAAAAAAATACTAATGGTGTCCTGTATCAGAAAACATGCCCTGTTGAAAGTCTAGAGGTTTTCCAGTATTTACCTACTGTGATTTTGTAATTTTTCGACATTTAAACTAGTAAAATGCAATAAATTAGGGTAAACTTCCCAATAGTTGGCACTATGCCAGTTATTTACACTTGTGCCGTTTTATTTAAATTCCTAAGATCCTATTGCGTATTACCTACATTTCATTATTTTTTTGGAATTACGGCAACATGTGCAACACTGGAATTTCATGTGTTGTGTTGAGGTTAGTTTGTCTGCAGTTATAGAAGAAGACGCATCGCCTTCTCGTTCAAGCTGAAAATCTTACGATTTTTATAAGAAAGGGCTTACTCTTTTTAGCAAATTTAAAAGGTAGGTTATTAATTTTTGCATATATTTTGATTTAGTTATTATATATAGAGTCTGTGACCTGTAAAACTTGTTAATTTAAACACTTTTCTTTAAAAATTTAGTCGGTTTTTAGGGTGCCAATAATTAGCGTAAGATACATACGAAATTTAATTATTGGCACTGCACTGCCAATAACTCAGTTTAGCGGTTTAAATGCAAAATCAATTATTGGCCTTTCTCTTTTCAGGCCTGAATACCATGCCCAAGGTAAAAAAAACATTCCCGTACATAAAAAAGTACACTGAAGAGTCTATTAAAAAGGCTTTAACAGATATCGGGAATGGTATGTCAAAAAAGACGGCAGCTTTAAAATATAATGTTCCCCGCTCTACGCTGCAGTTTCGCCTTAGTGAGAGGTTTACAAAAACTGAACATGGACCAAAAACTTATTTAACCAAAGAAGAAGAGGATCTGTTAGTCTCCTGGATTTTCGAAAGCCATAGAAAAGGGTTTCCTAAGAAGAAAGAAGATATTCAGTTATCATTAAATGTTTTCTCGATAAACAACCCAGAAAAACCCCCTTTAAAAATAATTTGCCCGGTGATAATTGGTATAAATGCTTTCTTCAAAGACACCCTAATCTAACAACTCGCACTCCAGAGGCTGTTACAAATGCCAGTCGAAATGTATCTGAAAACGATATAAAAAATTGGTTTAAAAATATCGAAGACTACCTGAAAGAGAAGAATGTGTTTAATATTTTAGAAGACCCCACTAGGGTTTATAACGGTGATGAGACATGTTTTGCTCTATGCCCTAAAGAAGACAAAGTTGTTGCCCCAAAAGGTTCTAGAAATGTTTACCAAATAGAGCAAGGCCCAGCAAAAACAAATATAACCGTTATGTTTACCTTTTCAGCATCTGGTTGTATTACTCCACCGATGATTATTTATCCTTACAAAAGGTTACCAAAAAATATTGTCGATACTGTTCCAAAAGGATGGGGGGTGGGTGCAACTGAAAACGGTTGGATGAAGGCTGAACTCTTTTACGAATACATTTCAAATGTATTACATCCATATTTAGTAAAGGAAAAAATACAATTCCCAGTTATTCTCTTTGTAGATGGACATAAAACACATCAATCGTTTGAACTTAGTGAACTCTGCACTAATCTTCAAATCATTCTAATATCCTTATATCCGAACGCCACCAGAATACTACAACCTGCCGACGTTTCGAGCTTCAAACCACTCAAAAATGGATGGAGAAGGGCAGTTGCTAGTTGGCGTCGAAATAATCAGCTTGTTCAGATTACAAAAATTCATTTTGCTCCGATTCTTAAAGAAGCTTTGCTTGCTCTTAATAAAAATACGATTGCAAATGGTTTTAAAGCTTGCGGCCTATTTCCGTGGAATTTAAACGCTATCGACTACTCCAAGTGCATGGGAAAGTAAAATAGGTCTCATAACTCTCTGGTAACTCACATTACAGCCGAGGAAAGCGTACTAGATACAATAAACATTGAAGAATTTCAAAATATATGCGGGCCTACAATTATAAGTGAACTAAAACAAGGTACATCGAGCGACACTACAAAAAGAGAAGATTATTTTAATGCACTGCTAAATATTTATAAAAAAATTGCACCAATTGAGTCTGTATGCATAGACTCTCATGCTAATAATGCCCCAGTAGTCCATTTGGAAGTAACGGACATAACTATCGATGAGTCTACCAAAATAAACTTTGACATTATTGAAGAAACACAGTTTACTCAAAATGAAATCATTGAGATGCCAATAATTATTGCAGGCGACAGCGATACCACTCACACAAAATTCAATTTCTACCGATGAGTGTACCTTAGATTTTAACAAAATTCAATATCAGTCTGAAGAACGCGCCTTAATCTTGAACACAAATCCACCAAATTGCTCCACCTCAAAAACCGATCAACCATCTTCATTTAATTTGGGAGCTGAGCAGCCAAGTAGCCCTTTGTTAAATAGCGGAGATCTAAACCAGTATCTTTTATGGCCCAAGACACCTGAAAGGAAAGGCAAACGACAAACTGAGAAAATGCCATATGTAATTACTTCTAGCGGATGGAAAAAAATATTTGACGACAAACTTAAAATTAAATTAGACAATGACAAGAAAAAAGAAGAAAATAAAGCGAAGCGAGAATAAAATAAAGCAAAGCGGGAAGAAGAAAAAACAAAACGGGAAGAAAATAAATTAAGGATGAATTTGAAAATGAATAAAAGACAACAGAAAACGTTAACATCAGATGTAATCGAAAACATAGCCAATAAAAAAACTGCTCTCAATAACAAATTAAAAAAACCTGAAAAAAGAATATTAGAATTAGAGAAAATAATGTGTGAAAATGAACCAACTATAGATCAAGAAAGAAATACGGAAAATAGTAAACTACGAACTGATAATAATTTACCCCACGAAGAAGAAAAAGAAAATTCTGAAGAAATACCTGTTTCTCCAATTGACCCTGCTAAATCGACGGAAGAATTAGATCAAGTTGTTAAGAAAATACCAGATACTACGAAAGAACTAGACCAAAGATATTCTGCAAGCACACCAAAAAAAGAAAGTCATGTAAAGAAGTTATCTTTAAATTTAAGTCCCTTATCGATTGATCCTAAGGTTTTTGGGAACCAAAAATGTGACACGTTAGTAACGGCTGTTCCCCCAAAAAATAACACATTTGTTAATAAAGGGATATGTTATTTATGTACATTTAATATATCAGTTTTAAAATACGGTATCCAATGTCAAAAGTGCTCAAGGGTTTTTCACTCCCAATGCTTACAAAAACATGGTATACATCAAGAATTTTTCACTTGTGCAAGCTGTATTGTTTAGTTCACTTGTTTTAAAATAGGTAGGTACTGATTTGTTTGTATAAAAATCCATATTTTTAATACAGTTATCATATTATTTTATAATGTTGATTTTTATTACAATTGTTGCTGGTGAAAGTTAAAAAGTCACAAAAGAGCACAATTGTGTAGAAACCTAACCTAACCTAACCTAGAATGCAATTAGGTACCTACCTACGTAGATAAGTAGGTACTTACCTAATATAAAAATTACCTAGGTAGGTAGGTACCTAGAATCGTGTGTCATTCCCTGGATGCCAATGTCTCAGTTAAGTGCTGATCATTGGGTGCCAATAAATAAGCTGAAGTGCCAATAACTGGAAATGTGGTTTTGTCTTGTTTTATTTTATAAAAAATTAAATTGGAAACTAAATTTAATAAGGAAGTAAGAATTTTCAAGAGGAAACTTTAAAAAATTTAAATTCACTTAAATAAGCAAAGCAAAATGCACTATTCTATTTAAAACCTTTAATATTATAAAGGAGCTATTCTTAAGGTGCCAATAATTGGGTGTTTTACCCTATCAAAAAACAATCATTGGTGAAATTCTCTAAGTTTTGAGTACATATTTTGGTGTTGTATTTATTTCAGTTTAAAGTAGTAAAATTAATAAAAGTTCTTCAGAATAAAATCGTAAGCTAAAGAGCAAAACTTGAGAGATTTTGAACAATTTGGAGACCCTTGATCTCCTTTTCATAAAAGGAGACTAAAGAACTAATGTTCCTTTTTTGTGACAGTACAACAAAATTTCATGAAACGTTTTTCTTAGAGATTTTCTTCCTTTCTTGATACTATATTACTGTAGATTTGTAGTGCCACGTTATAAGGCAAGTTGTTCAGTAACAAAACGTAATCTTCCGTCCAATACTGCAAAGATTCTGAACAATTTTGTTTCCGTGATTTATTTAGATCTCCTTTTGGTAAAAGAAGACTAAAGTTGCACTAACTAAAAAAACATGCCCTGTTGAAAATCTTAGACGTTTTCGAGTACTTACCTACTCTGATTTTGTAATTTTTCGACATTTAAATTAGTAAAAACATTCAGTTTAAAGAAAGTAAAATGTTATTAATAAAAGTTCTTCAGAATAAAATCGTAAGCTTGTCAGATTTTGTTCCTTTCTTGTGCCAGCTAAAACAAAATTTCATTATGAAACTTTTTTCTGGATGAAAAACCCTTAGTTTCTGATTTTCTAATTTTGTCGATACTATTATTCGGTAGTTTAGTAGTACGATGTTATAGGGCAAGTTGTTTAATATCAAAACGTAAGCTGCCTTACAATACTGCAGAGATTTTCGACATTTAAACTAGTAAAATGCAATAAATTATCAAAAAACAATCATTGGTGAAATTCTCTGAAGTTTTGAGTACATATTTTGGTGTTGTAATTTTTCGAAACAATTTCAGTTTAAAGTAGTAAAATGTTATTAATAAAAGTTTTCAGGTTAAAATCGTAAGTTCCAGGGCAAAATTTGGGAGATTTTGAACAATTTTGATTCCCGTGATTTCCTTTTCATAAAAGGAGACTAAAGAACTAATGATCCTAAAGAGAATCATTAGTTCTTTAGTGACAGTTACAACAGTTACAAGTTAGTGACAGTTGCAACAAAATTTCGTTATGAATCGTTTTTCTGGATTGAAAACCCTTAGTTTCTGATTTTCTAATTTTGCCGATACTATTTTTCTTTAGTTTAGTAGTACCATGTTATATTGCAAGTTGTTTAATACCAAAACGTAAGTAGCAGTTTTTGTGCAATTTTTTTTCGGTGATTTATTTTGATCTCCTTTTGGTAAAAGAAAACTAAAGTTGCCCCGAATCAAAAAACATGCCCTGTTGAAACTCTTAGAGGTTTTCGTGTATCTACTGTGATTTAACATTTTACTAGTGTAAAATGTTATAATATCAAAAAACAATCACTGTTGAAATTCTCAGACATTTCGAATACCTAAAATGTTACTATTAATAGTTTTTCAGAATAAAATCCTATGCTCCAGAGCAAACCTTGTGAGATTTTGAACAATTTTGATTCCCGTGATCTCCTTTTCATAAAAGAAGACTAAAGAAGTAATGTTCTTTTTTTGTGACAGCTACAACAAAATATCATTATGAACGGTTTTTCTGGATGGAATAGTCATCGTTTCTGAATTTCTAATTTTTTGAAATTATTTTACTGTAATTGTACAAAACTGCTAAAATTTTGAACAATACTTTTTCCGTGGTTTATTTAAACCTCCTTTTGGTAAAACAATACTCAAAAAACGTGCCCTGTTGACAGTCTTAGAGGTTTTCGTGTAGGTATGTACGTGATTTTCTAATTTTTCGACATTAAACTGTTATAAATTATCAAAAAACAATCACTGTTGATATTCTCAGACATTTCGAGGACCTATTGTGGTTTTGTAATTTTTCGATACTATTTCAGTTTAAAGTAGTAAAATGTTACTAATAAAAGTTCTTCAGAATAAAATCGTAAGCTCCAGAGCTAAACTTGTGAGATTAGAACAATTTTAATTCCCGTGATCTCCTTTTCATAAAAGGAGGGGGGTACGTTTTTTTATTCGTGGCAACTTTAGTCTTCTTTTACCAAAATGAGGCTAAATAAACCACGGAATTAATATTGTTCAAAATTTTTGCAGTTTTGTACATTTACAGTAAAATAGTATCGAAGAAATTAGGAATTCAGAAACTAGGACTTTTCCATCCAGAAAAATTTTTCAAAATGAAATTTTGTTGTAGCTGTCACAAAAAAAGAACATTAGTTCTTTAGTATTCTTTTATGAAAAGGAGATCACGGGAATCAAAATTGTTCGAAATCTCACAAGGTTTATGACATTTTGTTGTAGCTGTCACAAAAAAAGAGCATTAGTTCTTTAGTCTTCTTTTATGAAAAGGAGATCACGGGAATCAAAATTGTTCAAAATCTCACAAGGTTTGCTCTGGAGCATACGATTTTATTCTGAAAAACTTTTATTACTAACCTTTTACTACTTTAAACTGAAATAGTATCGAAAAATTACAAAACCACAATAGGTCCTCGAAAGTCTGAGAATTTCAACAGTGACTGTTTTTTTATAATTTATAACAGTTTAAGGTCGAAAAATTAGAAAAGCTCTAAGACTGCCAACAGGGCACGTTTTT
The DNA here is from genome assembly GCA_963920635.1 of Pseudeuparius sepicola. Classification (NCBI taxonomy): domain Eukaryota; kingdom Metazoa; phylum Arthropoda; class Insecta; order Coleoptera; family Anthribidae; genus Pseudeuparius; species Pseudeuparius sepicola. The sequence goes on from OY987305.1 coordinate 32,049,592, forward strand.
TTTTCCGGGCAACTTTAGTCTTGTTTTACCAAAAGTAGGTCTAATAAACCATGGAATCAATATTGTTCAAAATTTTTGCAGTTTTGTACATTTGCAGTAAAATAGTATCGAAGAAATTAGGAATTCAGAAACTAGGACTTTTCCATCCAGAAAAATTTTTCATTATGAAATTTTATTGTAGCTGTCACAAAAAAAGAACATTGGTTTTTTAGTCTTCTTTTATGAAAAGGAGATCACGGGAATCAAAATTGTTCAAAATCTCACAAGGTTTGCTCTGGAACATACGATTTTATTCTGAAAAACTATTAATAGTAACATTTTACTACTTTAAACTGAAATAGTATCGAAAAGTTACAAAACCACAATAGGTACTCGAAATGTGTGAGAATAATTTCAACAGTGATACACGAAAACCTCTAAGACTGACAACAGGGCACGTTTTTTTTTTGGGGGCAACTTTAGTCATTTAACAAAAGGAGGTCTAAATAAACCACGGAAACAATATTGCTCAAAATTTTTGCAGTTTTGTACATTTGCAGTAAAATAGTATCGAAGAAATTAGAAATACAGAAACTAGGAGTTTTCCATCCAGAAAAACGTTTCATAGTTGTCACAAAAAAGGAACAATAGTTCATTAGTCTCCTTTTATGAAAAGGAGATCACGGGAATCAAAATTGTTCTAATCTCACAAGTTTTGCTCTGGAGCTTACGATTTTATTCTGAAGAACTTTTATTATTAACATTTTACTTCTTTAAACTGAATGTTTTTACTAATTTAAATGTCGAAAAATTACAAAATCAGAGTAGGTAAGTACTCGAAAACGTCTAAGATTTTCAACAGGGCATGTTTTTTTAGTTAGTGCAACTTTAGTCTTCTTTTACCAAAAGGAGATCTAAATAAATCACGGAAACAAAATTGTTCAGAATCTTTGCAGTATTGGACGGAAGATTACGTTTTGTTACTGAACAACTTGCCTTATAACGTGTCACTACAAATCTACAGTAATATAGTATCAAGAAAGGAAGAAAATCTCTGTTTTCATGAAATTTTGTTGTACTGTCACAAAAAAGGAACATTAGTTCTTTAGTCTCCTTTTATGAAAAGGAGATCAAGGGTCTCCAAATTGTTCAAAATCTCTCAAGTTTTGCTCTGGAGCTTACGATTTTATTCTGAAGAACTTTTATTAATTTTACTACTTTAAACTGAAATAGTTTCGAAAAATTACAAAACCATTTTACTATTAAACTGAAATAGTATCGAAAAATTACAAAACCAGAATAGGTACTCTAAACTTCTGAGAATTTCAACAGTGATGTTTTTTTATAATTTAATAATAATATATAATTAATAATTTTTACTTGTTTATATGTCGAAAAATTACAAAATCACAGTAGATACACGAAAACCTCTAAGACTTTCAACTGGACATGTTTTTTGATTCGAGGCAACTTTAGTCCTGTTATACCAATAGGAGATCTAAATAACAAAACCCAAATTGTTCAAAATCTTTGCAGTTTTGTACGGCAGCTTACGTTTACAGTAAAAGAGTATCGAAATAATTAGATATTCAGAAACTAAGAGTTTTCCATCTATAAAAACGTTTCATAATGAAATTTTGTTGTAGCTATTTCATTAGTCTCCTTTTATGAAAAGGAAATCACGGGAATCAAAATTATTCAAAATCTTGCAAGTTTTGCTCTGGAACGATTTTATTCTTCGGGCAACTTCAGTCTTCTTTTGCTAAAAGGAGATCTAAATAAATCACAAAAACAAAATTTTGCAAAATCTTTTCTGTATTAACTTTTTCCACTTTAAACTGAAATAGTATCGAGAATTTCATCAGTGATTGTTTAAACCCCTAAGTTTCAACAGGGCATGTTTTTTGATTCGGGGCAACTTTAGTTTTCTTTTACCAAAAGGAGATCAAAATAAATCACGGAAAAAAAATTGCACTCCTTACGTTTTGATATTAAACAACTTGCAATACTGAAAGGATCGCTAGTTTTTTTTTACTACTAAACTAAAGAAAAATAGTATCGACAAAATTAGAAAATCAGAAACTAAGGGTTTTCAATCCAGAAAAACGATTCATAACGAAATTTTGTTGTAACTGTCACTAACTTGTAACTGTTGTAGCTGTCACTAAAGAACTAATGATTCGCTTTAGTCTCCTTTTATGAAAAGGAGATCACGGGAATCAAAATTGTTCAAAATCTCCCAAATTTTGCCCTGGAGCTTACGATTTTAACCTGAAGAACTTTTATTAATAACATTTTACTACTTTAAACTGAAATAGTGTGGAAAAATTACAAAACCAGAATAGGTACTGGAAACTTCTGAAAATTTCTCCAGTGATTGTTTTAATGTCGAAAAATTACAAAATCACAGTAGGTAAATACCGCAAAACCTCTAGACTTTCAACAGGGCATATTTTCTGATACAGGACCCCATTAGTATTTTTTTACCAAAAGGAGAACTAACTAAGTCAAGAAACAGTATTCCTCAAAATCTCTGCAGTATTGTAAGGCAGCTTACGTTTTGATATGAAACAACTTGCCTTATAACATCGTACTACTAAACTACCGAATAATAGTATCGACAAATTTAGAAAATCAGAAACTAAGGGTTTTTCATCCAGAAAAAAGTTTCATAATGAAATTTTGTTTTAGCTGGCACAAGAAAGGAACAAAATCTGACAAGTTTTGCTCTGGAGCTTACGATTTTATTCTGAAGAACTTTTATTAATAACATTTTACTACTTTAAACTGAATGTTTTTTACTAATTTAAATGTAGAAAAATTACAAAATCAGAGTAGGTAAGTACTCGAAAACGTCTAAGATTTTCAACAGGGCATGTTTTTTAGGTAGTGCAACTTTAGTCTTCTTTTACCAAAAGGAGATCTAAATAAATCACGGAAACAAAATTGTTCAGAATCTTTGCAGTATTAGACGGAAGATTACGTTTTGTTACTAACAACTTGCCTTATAACGTGGCACTACAAATCTACAGTATCGAGAAAGGAAGAAAAACTCTAAGTGTTTTCCATCCAGAAAAACGTTTCATGAAATTTTGTTGTACTGTCACAAAAAAGGAACATTAGTTCTTTAGTCTCCTTTTATGAAAAGGAGATCAAGGGTCTCCAAATTGTTCAAAATCTCTCAAGTTTTGCTCTGGAGCTTACGATTTTATTCTGAAGAACTTTTATTAATTTTACTACTTTAAACTGAAATAGTTTCGAAAAATTACAAAACCATTTTACTATTAAACTGAAATAGTATCGAAAAATTACAAAACCTGAATAGGTACTCTAAACTTCTGAGAATTTCAACAATTTAATAATAATATATAATTAATAATTTTTACTTGTTTATATGTCGAAAAATTACAAAATCACAGTAGATACACGAAAACCTCTAAGACTTTCAACTGGACATGTTTTTTGATTCGGGGCAACTTTAGTCCTCTTTTACCAAAAGGAGATCTAAATAAGAAAAACCAAATTGTTCAAAATCTTTGCAGTTTTGTACGGCAGCTTACGTTTACAGTAAAAGAGTATCGAAATAATTAGATATTCAGAAACTAAGAGTTTTCCATCTATAAAAACGTTTCACAATGAAATTTTGTTTTAGCTGTTTCATTAGTCTCCTTTCATGAAAAGGAAATCACGGGAATCAAAATTATTCAAAATCTTGCAAGTTTTGCTCTGGAGCTTACGATTTTATTCTTCGGGCAACTTCAGTCTTCTTTTGCCAAAAGGAGATCTAAATAAATCACAAAAACAAAATTTTGCAGAATCTTTTCTGTATTAACTTTTTCCATGAGATCATCCTTTCCATTAAAGGAGACTAAAGAACTAATGTTCCTTTTTGTGACAGCTACAACAAAATTTCAATACGAAGCGTTTTTCTGAATGGAAAACTCTTAGTTTCCGAGAATTTCTAATTTTGTCGATACTATTTTTCTTTAGTTTAGTAGTACCATGTTATAAGGCAAGTTATTGAATATCGAAACGTGAGCTGCCGTATACTGCAGAGTTTTTGTGCAATTTTGTTTCAGTCATTTATTAGATCTCTTTTTGGTAAGATAAGACTAAAGTTGCCCCGAGTCAAAAAACATGCCCTGTTGAAACTCTTAGAGGTTTTCGTGTCCCAATTGTGATTTTGTAATTTTCCAACATTTTCACTAGTAAAAATGTTATAAATTATCAAAAAACAACCACTGTTGAAAATTTCAGTCGTTTCGAGTACCTATTCTGGTTTTGTAATTTTTCGATACTATTTCATAAAAGTTATTCAGAATAAAATCGTAAGCTCCAGAGCAAAACTTGTCAGATTTTGTTCCTTTCTTGTGCCAGCTAAAACAAAATTTCATTATGAAACTTTTTTCTGGATGAAAAACCCTTAGTTTCTGATTTTCTAATTTTGTCGATACTATTATTCGGTAGTTTAGTAGTACGATGTTATAGGGCAAGTTGTTTAATATCAAAACGTAAGCTGCCTTACAATACTGCAGAGATTTTGAGCAATATTGTTTCTTGACTTGGTTAGTTCTCCTTTTGGTAAAAAAAAACTAATGGTGTCCTGTATCAGAAAACATGCCCTGTTGAAAGCCTAGAGGTTTTCCAGTATTTACCTACTGTGATTTTGTAATTTTTCGACATTTAAACTAGTAAAATGCAATAAATTATCAAAAAACAATCATTGGTGAAATTCTCTGAAGTTTTGAGTACATATTTTGGTGTTGTAATTTTTCGAAACTATTTCAGTTTAAAGTAGAAAAAGTTAATACTGAAAAGATTCTGCACAATTTCCTTTTTGTGATTTATTGAGATCTTTTGGTAAAAGAAGATTAAAGTTGCCCCGAATCCAAAAACATGCCCTGTTGAAAATCTTAGAACTTTTCGAGTACCTACCTACTGTGATTTTGTAATTTTTCGACATTAAAACAATCACTGATGAAATTCTCAGAAGCTTCCAGTACCTATTCTGGTTTTGTAATTTTTCGATACTATTTCAGTTTAAAGTAGTAAAATGTTATTAATAAAAGTTTTCAGGTTAAAATCGTAAGTTCCAGGGCAAAATTTGGGAGATTTTGAACAATTTTGATTCCCGTGATCTCCTTTTCATAAAAGGACACTAAAGAACTAATGATCCTAAAGAGAATCATTAGTTCTTTAGTGACAGTTGCAACAAAATTTCGTTATGAATCGTTTTTCTGGATTGAAAACCCTTAGTTTCTGATTTTCTAATTTTGTCGATACTATTTTTCTTTAGTTTAGTAGTATTGCAAGTTGTTTAATACCAAAACGTAAGCAGCAGTTTTTGTGCAATTTTTTTTCCGTGATTTATTTTGATCTCCTTTTGGTAAAAGAAAACTAAAGTTGCCCCGAATCAAAAAACATGCCCTGTTGAAACTCTTAGAGGTTTAAACAATCACTGATGAAATTCTCGATACTATTTCAGTTTAAAGTGGAAAAATTTAATACAGAAAAGATTCTGCAAAATTTTGTTTTTGTGATTTATTTAGATCTCCTTTTGGCAAAAGAAGACTGAAGTTGCCCGAAGAATAAAATCGTAAGCTCCAGAGCAAAACTTGCAAGATTTTGAATAATTTTGATTCCCGTGATTTCCTTTTCATAAAAGGAGACTAATGAAACAGCTACAACAAAATTTCATTATGAAACGTTTTTATAGATGGAAAACTCTTAGTTTCCGAATATCTAATTATTTCGATACTCTTTTACTGTAAACGTAAGCTGCCGTACAAAACTGCAAAGATTTTGAACAATTTGGTTTTTCTTATTTAGATCTCCTTTTGGTATAAGAGGACTAAAGTTGCCCCGAATAACAAAACATGTCCAGTTGAAAGTCTTAGAGGTTTTCGTGTATCTACTGTGATTTTGTAATTTTTCGACATATAAACAAGTAAAAATTATTAATTATATATTATTATTAATTTGTTGAAATTCTCAGAAGTTTAGAGTACCTATTCAGGTTTTGTAATTTTTCGATACAATTTCAGTTTAATAGTAAAATGGTTTTGTAATTTTTCGAAACTATTTCAGTTTAAAGTAGTAAAATTAATAAAAGTTCTTCAGAATAAAATCGTAAGCTCTAGAGCAAAACTTGAGAGATTTTGAACAATTTGGAGACCCTTGATCTCCTTTTCATAAAAGGAGACTAAAGAACTAATGTTCCTTTTTTGTGACAGTACAACAAAATTTCATGAAACGTTTTTCTTAGAGATTTTCTTCCTTTCTTGATACTATATTACTGTAGATTTGTAGTGCCACGTTATAAGGCAAGTTGTTCAGTAACAAAACGTAATCTTCCGTCCAATACTGCAAAGATTCTGAACAATTTTGTTTCCGTGATTTATTTAGATCTCCTTTTGGTAAAAGAAGACTAAAGTTGCACTAACTAAAAAAAACATGCCCTGTTGAAAATCTTAGACGTTTTCGAGTACTTACCTACTCTGATTTTGTAATTTTTCGACATTTAAATTAGTAAAAACATTCAGTTTAAAGAAAGTAAAATGTTATTAATAAAAGTTCTTCAGAATAAAATCGTAAGCTTGTCAGATTTTGTTCCTTTCTTGTGCCAGCTAAAACAAAATTTCATTATGAAACTTTTTTCTGGATGAAAAACCCTTAGTTTCTGATTTTCTAATTTTGTCGATACTATTATTCGGTAGTTTAGTAGTACGATGTTATAGGGCAAGTTGTTTAATATCAAAACGTAAGCTGCCTTACAATACTGCAGAGATTTTCGACATTTAAACTAGTAAAATGCAATAAATTATCAAAAAACAATCATTGGTGAAATTCTCTGAAGTTTTGAGTACATATTTTGGTGTTGTAATTTTTCGAAACAATTTCAGTTTAAAGTAGTAAAATGTTATTAATAAAAGTTTTCAGGTTAAAATCGTAAGTTCCAGGGCAAAATTTGGGAGATTTTGAACAATTTTGATTCCCGTGATCTCCTTTTCATAAAAGGAGACTAAATAACTAATGATCCTAAAGAGAATCATTAGTTCTTTAGTGACAGTTACAACAGTTACAAGTTAGTGACAGTTGCAACAAAATTTCGTTATGAATCGTTTTTCTGGATTGAAAACCCTTAGTTTCTGATTTTCTAATTTTGCCGATACTATTTTTCTTTAGTTTAGTAGTACCATGTTATATTGCAAGTTGTTTAATACCAAAACGTAAGTAGCAGTTTTTGTGCAATTTTTTTTCGGTGATTTATTTTGATCTCCTTTTGGTAAAAGAAAACTAAAGTTGCCCCGAATCAAAAAACATGCCCTGTTGAAACTCTTAGAGGTTTTCGTGTATCTACTGTGATTTAACATTTTACTAGTGTAAAATGTTATAATATCAAAAAACAATCACTGTTGAAATTCTCAGACATTTCGAATACCTAAAATGTTACTATTAATAGTTTTTCAGAATAAAATCCTATGCTCCAGAGCAAACCTTGTGAGATTTTGAACAATTTTGATTCCCGTGATCTCCTTTTCATAAAAGAAGACTAAAGAAGTAATGTTCTTTTTTTGTGACAGCTACAACAAAATATCATTATGAACGGTTTTTCTGGATGGAATAGTCATCGTTTCTGAATTTCTAATTTTTTGAAATTATTTTACTGTAATTGTACAAAACTGCTAAAATTTTGAACAATACTTTTTCCGTGGTTTATTTAAACCTCCTTTTGGTAAAACAATACTCAAAAAACGTGCCCTGTTGACAGTCTTAGAGGTTTTCGTGTAGGTATGTACGTGATTTTCTAATTTTTCGACATTAAACTGTTATAAATTATCAAAAAACAATCACTGTTGATATTCTCAGACATTTCGAGGACCTATTGTGGTTTTGTAATTTTTCGATACTATTTCAGTTTAAAGTAGTAAAATGTTACTAATAAAAGTTCTTCAGAATAAAATCGTAAGCTCCAGAGCTAAACTTGTGAGATTAGAACAATTTTAATTCCCGTGATCTCCTTTTCATAAAAGGAGGGGGGTACGTTTTTTTATTCGTGGCAACTTTAGTCTTCTTTTACCAAAATGAGGCTAAATAAACCACGGAATTAATATTGTTCAAAATTTTTGCAGTTTTGTACATTTACAGTAAAATAGTATAGAAGAAATTAGGAATTCAGAAACTAGGACTTTTCCATCCAGAAAAATTTTTCAAAATGAAATTTTGTTGTAGCTGTCACAAAAAAAGAACATTAGTTCTTTAGTATTCTTTTATGAAAAGGAGATCACGGGAATCAAAATTGTTCGAAATCTCACAAGGTTTATGACATTTTGTTGTAGCTGTCACAAAAAAAGAGCATTAGTTCTTTAGTCTTCTTTTATGAAAAGGAGATCACGGGAATCAAAATTGTTCAAAATCTCACAAGGTTTGCTCTGGAGCATACGATTTTATTCTGAAAAACTTTTATTTTACTACTTTAAACTGAAATAGTATCGAAAAATTACAAAACCACAATAGGTCCTCGAAATGTCTGAGAATTTCAACAGTGACTGTTTTTTTATAATTTATAACAGTTTAAGGTCGAAAAATTAGAAAAGCTCTAAGACTGCCAACAGGGCACGTTTTTTTTTCCGGGCAACTTTAGTCTTGTTTTACCAAAAGTAGGTCTAATAAACCATGGAATCAATATTGTTCAAAATTTTTGCAGTTTTGTACATTTGCAGTAAAATAGTATCGAAGAAATTAGGAATTCAGAAACTAGGACTTTTCCATCCAGAAAAATTTTTATTATGAAATTTTGTTGTAGCTGTCACAAAAAAAGAACATTGGTTTTTTAGTCTTCTTTTATGAAAAGGAGATCACGGGAATCAAAATTGTTCAAAATCTCACAAGGTTTGCTCTGGAACATACGATTTTATTCTGAAAAACTATTAATAGTAACATTTTACTACTTTAAACTGAAATAGTATCGAAAAGTTACAAAACCACAATAGGTACTCGAAATGTGTGAGAATAATTTCAACAGTGATTGTTGATTGAAAAATTACAAAATCACAGTAGATACACGAAAACCTCTAAGACTGACAACAGGGCATGTTTTTTTTTTGGGGGCAACTTTAGTCATTTAACAAAAGGAGGTCTAAATAAACCACGGAAACAATATTGTTCAAAATTTTTGCAGTTTTGTACATTTGCAGTAAAATAGTATCGAAGAAATTATAAATACAGAAACTAGGAGTTTTCCATCCAGAAAAACGTTTCATAGTTGTCACAAAAAAGGAACAATAGTTCATTAGTCTCCTTTTATGAAAAGGAGATCACGGGAATCAAAATTGTTCTAATCTCACAAGTTTTGCTCTGGAGCTTACGATTTTATTCTGAAGAACTTTTATTATTAACATTTTACTTCTTTAAACTGAATGTTTTTACTAATTTAAATGTCGAAAAATTACAAAATCAGAGTAGGTAAGTACTCGAAAACGTCTAAGATTTTCAACAGGGCATGTTTTTTTAGTTAGTGCAACTTTAGTCTTCTTTTACCAAAAGGAGATCTAAATAAATCACGGAAACAAAATTGTTCAGAATCTTTGCAGTATTGGACGGAAGATTACGTTTTGTTACTGAACAACTTGCCTTATAACGTGGCACTACAAATCTACAGTAATATAGTATCAAGAAAGGAAGAAAATCTCTGTTTTCATGAAATTTTGTTGTACTGTCACAAAAAAGGAACATTAGTTCTTTAGTCTCCTTTTATGAAAAGGAGATCAAGGGTCTCCAAATTGTTCAAAATCTCTCAAGTTTTGCTCTGGAGCTTACGATTTTATTCTGAAGAACTATTATTAATTTTACTACTTTAAACTGAAATAGTTTCGAAAAATTACAAAACCATTTTACTATTAAACTGAAATAGTATCGAAAAATTACAAAACCAGAATAGGTACTCTAAACTTCTGAGAATTTCAACAGTGATGTTTTTTTATAATTTAATAATAATATATAATTAATAATTTTTACTTGTTTATATGTCGAAAAATTACAAAATCACAGTAGATACACGAAAACCTCTAAGACTTTCAACTGGACATGTTTTTTGATTCGAGGCAACTTTAGTCCTCTTATACCAATAGGAGATCTAAATAACAAAACCCAAATTGTTCAAAATCTTTGCAGTTTTGTACGGCAGCTTACGTTTACAGTAAAAGAGTATCGAAATAATTAGATATTCAGAAACTAAGAGTTTTCCATCTATAAAAACGTTTCATAATGAAATTTTGTTGTAGCTATTTCATTAGTCTCCTTTTATGAAAAGGAAATCACGGGAATCAAAATTATTCAAAATCTTGCAAGTTTTGCTCTGGAACGATTTTATTCTTCGGGCAACTTCAGTCTTCTTTTGCTAAAAGGAGATCTAAATAAATCACAAAAACAAAATTTTGCAAAATCTTTTCTGTATTAACTTTTTCCACTTTAAACTGAAATAGTATCGAGAATTTCATCAGTGATTGTTTAAACCCCTAAGTTTCAACAGGGCATGTTTTTTGATTCGGGGCAACTTTAGTTTTCTTTTACCAAAAGGAGATCAAAATAAATCACGGAAAAAAAATTGCACTCCTTACGTTTTGATATTAAACAACTTGCAATACTGAAAGGATCGCTAGTTTTTTTTTACTACTAAACTAAAGAAAAATAGTATCGACAAAATTAGAAAATCAGAAACTAAGGGTTTTCAATCCAGAAAAACGATTCATAACGAAATTTTGTTGTAACTGTCACTAACTTGTAACTGTTGTAACTGTCACTAAAGAACTAATGATTCGCTTTAGTCTCCTTTTATGAAAAGGAGATCACGGGAATCAAAATTGTTCAAAATCTCCCAAATTTTGCCCTGGAGCTTACGATTTTAACCTGAAGAACTTTTATTAATAACATTTTACTACTTTAAACTGAAATAGTGTGGAAAAATTACAAAACCAGAATAGGTACTGGAAACTTCTGAAAATTTCTCCAGTGATTGTTTTAATGTAGAAAAATTACAAAATCAGAGTAGGTAAGTACTCGAAAACGTCTAAGATTTTCAACAGGGCATGTTTTTTAGTTAGTGCAACTTTAGTCTTCTTTTACCAAAAGGAGATCTAAATAAATCACGGAAACAAAATTGTTCAGTATCTTTGCAGTATTAGACGGAAGATTACGTTTTGTTACTAACAACTTGCCTTATAACGTGGCACTACAAATCCACAGTATCAAGAAAGGAAGAAAATCTCTAAGTGTTTTCCATCCAGAAAAACGTTTCATGAAATTTTGTTGTACTGTCACAAAAAAGGAATATTAGTTCTTTAGTCTCCTTTTATGAAAAGGAGATCAAGGGTCTCCAAATTGTTCAAAATCTCTCAAGTTTTGCTCTGGAGCTTACGATTTTATTCTGAAGAACTTTTATTAATTTTACTACTTTAAACTGAAATAGTTTCGAAAAATTACAAAACCATTTTACTATTAAACTGAAATAGTATCGAAAAATTACAAAACCTGAATAGGTACTCTAAACTTCTGAGAATTTCAACAATTTAATAATAATATATAATTAATAATTTTTACTTGTTTATATGTCGAAAAATTACAAAATCACAGTAGATACACGAAAACCTCTAAGACTTTCAACTGGACATGTTTTTTGATTCGGGGCAACTTTAGTCCTCTTTTACCAAAAGGAGATCTAAATAAGAAAAACCAAATTGTTCAAAATCTTTGCAGTTTTGTACGGCAGCTAACGTTTACAGTAAAAGAGTATCGAAATAATTAGATATTCAGAAACTAAGAGTTTTCCATCTATAAAAACGTTTCACAATGAAATTTTGTTTTAGCTGTTTCATTAGTCTCCTTTCATGAAAAGGAAATCACGGGAATCAAAATTATTCAAAATCTTGCAAGTTTTGCTCTGGAGCTTACGATTTTATTCTTCGGGCAACTTCAGTCTTCTTTTGCCAAAAGGAGATCTAAATAAATCACAAAAACAAAATTTTGCAGAATCTTTTCTGTATTAACTTTTTCCACTTTAAACTGAAATAGTATCGAGAATTTCATCAGTGATTGTTTAAACCTCTAAGAGTTTCAACAGGGCATGTTTTTTGATTCGGGGCAACTTTAGTTTTCTTTAACCAAAAGGAGATCAAAATAAATCACGGAAAAAAAATTGCACAAAAACTGCTGCTTACGTTTTGGTATTAAACAACTTGCAATATAACATGGTAGTACTAAACTAAAGAAAAATAGTATCGACAAAATTAGAAAATCAGAAACTAAGAGTTTTCAATCCAGAAAAACGATTCATAACGAAATTTTGTTGCAACTGTCACACTGACTTGTAACTGTTGTAACTGTCACTAAAGAACTAATGATTCTCTTTAGGATCATTAGTTCTTTAGTCTCCTTTTATGAAAAGGAGATCACGGGAATCAAAATTGTTCAAAATCTCCCAAATTTTGCCCTGGAACTTACGATTTTAACCTGAAAACTTTTATTAATAACATTTTACTACTTTAAACTGAAATAGTATCGAAAAATTCAAAACCAGAATAGGTACTGTAAGCTTCTGAGAATTTCATCAGTGATTGTATTAATGTCGAAAAATTACAAAATCACAGTAGGTAGGTACTCGAAAAGTTGAAAATGGAGACAGACAGACAGAAAGACAGACAGGCAGGCAGACGTAAGCTGCCGTACAGCTGAATTAATTAGTTCCCCTTTTGGTAAAAGAAGACTAAAGTTGATCTGAATAAAAAAACATGCCCTGTTGAAAATCTTTTGATTCATGATCACATGAGATCATCCTTTCCATTAAAGGAGACTAAAGAACTAATGTTCCTTTTTGTGACAGCTACAACAAAATTTCAATACGAAGCGTTTTTCTGAATGGAAAACTCTTAGTTTCCGAGAATTTCTAATTTTGTCGATACTATTTTTCTTTAGTTTAGTAGTACCATGTTATAAGGCAAGTTATTGAATATCGAAACGTGAGCTGCCGTATACTGCAGAGTTTTTGTGCAATTTTGTTTCAGTCATTTATTAGATCTCTTTTTGGTAAGATAAGACTAAAGTTGCCCCGAGTCAAAAAACATGCCCTGTTGAAACTCTTAGAGGTTTTCGTGTCCCAATTGTGATTTTGTAATTTTCCAACATTTTAACTAGTAAAAATGTTATAAATTATCAAAAAACAACCACTGTTGAAAATTTCAGTCGTTTCGAGTACCTATTCTGGTTTTGTAATTTTTCGATACTATTTCATAAAAGTTATTCAGAATAAAATCGTAAGCTCCAGAGCAAAACTTGTCAGATTTTGTTCCTTTCTTGTGCCAGCTAAAACAAAATTTCATTATGAAACTTTTTTCTGGATGAAAAACCCTTAGTATCTGATTTTCTAATTTTGTCGATACTATTATTCGGTAGTTTAGTAGTACGATGTTATAGGGCAAGTTGTTTAATATCAAAACGTAAGCTGCCTTACAATACTGCAGAGATTTTGAGCAATATTGTTTCTTGACTTAGTTAGTTCTCCTTTTGGTAAAAAAATACTAATGGTGTCCTGTATCAGAAAACATGCCCTGTTGAAAGTCTAGAGGTTTTCCAGTATTTACCTACTGTGATTTTGTAATTTTTCGACATTTAAACTAGTAAAATGCAATAAATTATCAAAAAACAATCATTGGTGAAATTCTCTGAAGTTTTGAGTACATATTTTGGTGTTGTAATTTTTCGAAACTATTTCAGTTTAAAGTAGAAAAAGTTAATACTGAAAAGATTCTGCACAATTTCGTTTTTGTGATTTATTGAGATCTTTTGGTAAAAGAAGATTAAAGTTGCATCGAATCCAAAAAGATGCCCTATTGAAAATCTTAGAACTTTTCCGAGTACCTACCTACTGTGATTTTGTAATTTTTCGACATTAAAACAATCACTGATGAAATTCTCAGAAGCTTCCAGTACCTATTCTGGTTTTTATAATTTTTCATTACTATTTCAGTTTACAGTAGTAAAATGTTATTAATAAAAGGTTTCAGGTTAAAATCGTAAGATCCAGGGCAAAATTTGGAAGATTTTGAACAATTTTGTTTCCCGTGATCTCCTTTTCATAAAAGGAGACTAAAGAACTAATGATCCTAAAGAGAATCATTAGTTCTTTAGTGACAGTTACAACAGTTACAAGTTAGTGACAGTTGCAACAAAATTTCGTTATGAATCGTTTTTCTGGATTGAAAACCCTTAGTTTCTGATTTTCTAATTTTGTCGATACTATTTTTCTTTAGTTTAGTAGTACCATGTTATATTGCAAGTTGTTTAATACCAAAACGTAAGCAGCAGTTTTTGTGCAATTTTTTTTCCGTGATTTATTTTGATCTCCTTTTGTTAAAAGAAAACTAAAGTTGCCCCGAATCAAAAAACATGCCCTGTTGAAACTCTTAGAGGTTTAAACAATCACTGATGAAATTCTCGATACTATTTCAGTTTAAAGTGGAAAAAGTTAATACAGAAAAGATTCTGCAAAATTTTGTTTTTGTGATTTATTTAGATCTCCTTTTGGCAAAAGAAGACTGAAGTTGCCCGAAGAATAAAATCGTAAGCTCCAGAGCAAAACTTGCAAGGTTTTGAATAATTTTGATTCCCGTGATTTCCTTTTCATAAAGGGAGACTAATGAAACAGCTACAACAAAATTTCATTATGAAACGTTTTTATAGATGGAAAACTCTTAGTTTCTGAATATCTAATTATTTCGATACTCTTTTACTGTAAACGTAAGCTGCCGTACAAAACAGCAAAGATTTTGAACAATTTGGGTTTTGTTATTTAGATCTCCTTTTGGTAAAAGAAGACTAAAGTTGCCCAGAATCAAAAAAACATGTCCAGTTGAAAGTCTTAGAGGTTTTCGTGTATCTACTGTGATTTTGTAATTTTTCGACATATAAACAAGTAAAAATTATTAATTATATATTATTATTAATTATAAAAAAAACATCGCTGTTGAAATTCTCAGAAGTTTAGGAGTACCTATTCTGGTTTTGTAATTTTTCGATACTATTTCAGTTTAATAGTAAAATGGTTTTGTAATTTTTCGAAACTATTTCAGTTTAAAGTAGTAAAATTAATAAAAGTTCTTCAGAATAAAATCGTAAGCACCAGAGCAAAACTTGAGAGATTTTGAACAATTTGGAGACCCTTGATCTCCTTTTCATAAAAGGAGACTAAAGAACTAATGTTCCTTTTTTGTGACAGTACAACAAAATTTCATGAAACGTTTTTCTGGATGGAAAACAGTTAGAGATTTTCTTCCTTTCTTGATACTATATTACTGTAGATTTGTAGTGCCACGTTATAAGGCAAGTTTTTCAGTAACAAAACGTAATCTTCCGTCCAATACGCAAAGATTCTGAACAATTTTGTTTCCGTGATTTATTTAGATCTCCTTTTGGTAAAAGAAGACTAAAGTTGCACTAACTAAAAAAACATGCCCTGTTGAAAATCTTAGACGTTTTCGAGTACTTACCTACTCTGATTTTATAATTTTTCGACATTTAAATTAGTAAAAACATTCAGTTTAAAGTAGTAAAATGTTATTAATAAAAGTTCTTCAGAATAAAATCGTAAGCTCCAGAGCAAAACTTGTCAGATTTTGTTCCTTTCTTGTGCCAGCTAAAACAAAATTTCATTATGAAACTTTTTTCTGGATGAAAAACCCTTAGTTTCTGATTTTCTAATTTTGTCGATACTATTATTCGGTAGTTTAGTAGTACGATTTTATAGGGCAAGTTGTTTAATATCAAAACGTAAGCTGCCTTACAATACTGCAGAGATTTTGAGCAATATTGTTTCTTGACTTAGTTAGTTCTCCTTTTGGTAAAAAAATACTAATGGTGTCCAACAATCATTGGTGAAATTCTCTGAAGTTTTGAGTACATATTTTGGTGTTGTAATTTTTCGAAACTATTTCAGTTTAAAGTAGAAAAAGTTAATACTGAAAAGATTCTGCAAAATTTCGTTTTTGTGATTTATTGAGATCTTTTGGTAAAAGAAGATTAAAGTTGCCCCGAATCCAAAAACATGCCCTGTTGAAAATCTTAGAACTTTTCGAGTACCTACCTACTGTGATTTTGTAATTTTTCGACATTAAAACAATCACTGATGAAATTCTCAGAAGCTTCCAGTACCTATTCTGGTTTTGTAATTTTTCGATACTATTTCAGTTTAAAGTAGTAAAATGTTATTAATAAAAGTTTTCAGGTTAAAATCGTAAGTTCCAGGGCAAAATTTGGGAGATTTTGAACAATTTTGATTCCCGTGATCTCCTTTTCATAAAAGGAGACTAAAGAACTAATGATCCTAAAGAGAATCATTAGTTCTTTAGTGACAGTTACAACAGTTACAAGTTAGTGACAGTTGCAACAAAATTTCGTTATGAATCGTTTTTCTGGATTGAAAACCCTTAGTTTCTGATTTTCTAATTTTGCCGATACTATTTTTCTTTAGTTTAGTAGTACCATGTTATATTGCAAGTTGTTTAATACCAAAACGTAAGCAGCAGTTTTTGTGCAATTTTTTTTCCGTGATTTATTTTGATCTCCTTTTGGTAAAAGAAAACTAAAGTTGCCCCGAATCAAAACACATGCCCTGTTGAAACTCTTAGAGGTTTTCGTGTATCTACTGTGATTTAACATTTTACTAGTGTAAAATGTTATAATATCAAAAAACAATCACTGTTGAAATTCTCAGACATTTCGAATACCTAAAATGTTACTATTAATAGTTTTTCAGAATAAAATCGTATGCTCCAGAGCAAACCTTGTGAGATTTTGAACAATTTTGATTCCCGTGATCTCCTTTTCATAAAAGAAGACTAAAGAAGTAATGTTCTTTTTTTGTGACAGCTACAACAAAATATCATTATGAACGGTTTTTCTGGATGGAATAGTCATCGTTTCTGAATTTCTAATTTTTTGATACTATTTTACTGTAATTGTACAAAACTGCTAAAATTTTGAACAATACTTTTTCCGTGGTTTATTTAAACCTCCTTTTGGTAAAACAATACTCAAAAAACGTGCCCTGTTGACAGTCTTAGAGGTTTTCGTGTAGGTATGTACGTGATTTTCTAATTTTTCGACATTAAACTGTTATAAATTATCACTGTTGAAATTCTCAGACATTTCGAGGACCTATTGTGGTTTTGTAATTTTTCGATACTATTTCAGTTTAAAGTAGTAAAATGTTACTAATAAAAGTTCTTCAGAATAAAATCGTAAGCTCCAGAGCTAAACTTGTGAGATTAGAACAATTTTGATTCCCGTGATCTCCTTTTCATAAAAGGAGGGGGGTACGTTTTTTTATTCGTGGCAACTTTAGTCTTCTTTTACCAAAAGGAGGCTAAATAAACCACGGAATTAATATTGTTCAAAATTTTTGCAGTTTTGTACATTTACAGTAAAATAGTATCGAAGAAATTAGGAATTCAGAAACTAGGACTTTTCCATCCAGAAAAATTTTTCAAAATGAAATTTTGTTGTAGCTGTCACAAAAAAAGAACATTAGTTCTTTAGTATTCTTTTATGAAAAGGAGATCACGGGAATCAAAATTGTTCGAAATCTCACAAGGTTTATGAAATTTTGTTGTAGCTGTCACAAAAAAAGAGCATTAGTTCTTTAGTCTTCTTTTATGAAAAGGAGATCACGGGAATCAAAATTGTTCAAAATCTCACAAGGTTTGCTCTGGAGCATACGATTTTATTCTGAAAAACTTTTATTACTAACCTTTTACTACTTTAAACTGAAATAGTATCGAAAAATTACAAAACCACAATAGGTCCTCGAAATGTCTGAGAATTTCAACAGTGACTGTTTTTTTATAATTTATAACAGTTTAAGGTCGAAAAATTAGAAAAGCTCTAAGACTGCCAACAGGGCACGTTTTTTTTTCCGGGCAACTTTAGTCTTGTTTTACCAAAAGTAGGTCTAATAAACCATGGAATCAATATTGTTCAAAATTTTTGCAGTTTAGTCCATTTGCAGTAAAATAGTATCGAAGAAATTAGGAATTCAGAAACTAGGACTTTTCCATCCAGAAAAATTTTTCATTATGAAATTTTGTTGTAGCTGTCACAAAAAAGAACATAGGTTTTTTAGTCTTCTTTTATGAAAAGGAGATCACGGGAATCAAAATTGTTCAAAATCTCACAAGGTTTGCTCTGGAACATACGATTTTATTCTGAAAAACTATTAATAGTAACATTTTACTACTTTAAACTGAAATAGTATCGAAAAGTTATAAAACCACAATAGGTACTCGAAATGTGTGAGAATAATTTCAACAGTGATTGTTGATTGAAAAATTACAAAATCACAGTAGATACACGAAAACCTCTGAGACTGACAACAGGGCACGTTTTTTTTTTTGGGGGCAACTTTAGTCATTTAACAAAAGGAGGTCTAAATAAACCACGGAAACAATATTGTTCAAAATTTTTGCAGTTTTGTACATTTGCAGTAAAATAGTATCGAAGAAATTAGAAATACAGAAACTAGGAGTTTTCCATCCAGAAAAACGTTTCATAGTTGTCACAAAAAAGGAACAATAGTTCATTAGTCTCCTTTTATGAAAAGGAGATCACGGGAATCAAAATTGTTCTAATCTCACAAGTTTTGCTCTGGGGCTTACGATTTTATTCTGAAGAACTTTTATTATTAACATTTTACTTCTTTAATCTGAATGTTTTTACTAATTTAAATGTCGAAATATTACAAAATCAGAGTAGGTAAGTACTCGAAAACGTCTAAGATTTTCAACAGGGCATGTTTTTTTAGTTAGTGCAACTTTAGTCTTCTTTTACCAAAAGGAGATCTAAATAAATCACGGAAACAAAATTGTTCAGAATCTTTGCAGTATTGGACGGAAGATTACGTTTTGTTACTGAACAACTTGCCTTATAACGTGGCACTACAAATCTACAGTAATATAAGAAAGGAAGAAAATCTCTGTTTTCATGAAATTTTGTTGTACTGTCACAAAAAAGGAACATTAGTTCTTTAGTCTCCTTTTATGAAAAGGAGATCAAGAGTCTCCAAATTGTTCAAAATCTCTCAAGTTTTGCTCTGGAGCTTACGATTTTATTCTGAAGAACTTTTATTAATTTTACTACTTTAAACTGAAATAGTTTCGAAAAATTACAAAACCATTTTACTATTAAACTGAAATAGTATCGAAAAATTACAAAACCAGAATAGGTACTCTAAACTTCTGAGAATTTCAACAGTGATGTTTTTTTATAATTTAATAATAATATATAATTAATAATTTTTACTTGTTTATATGTCGAAAAATTACAAAATCACAGTAGATACACGAAAACCTCTAAGACTTTCAACTGGACATGTTTTTTGATTCGAGGCAACTTTAGTCCTCTTATACCAATAGGAGATCTAAATAACAAAACCCAAATTGTTCAAAATCTTTGCAGTTTTGTACGGCAGCTTACGTTTACAGTAAAAGAGTATCGAAATAATTAGATATTCAGAAACTAAGAGTTTTCCATCTATAAAAACGTTTCATAATGAAATTTTGTTGTAGCTATTTCATTAGTCTCCTTTTATGAAAAGGAAATCACGGGAATCAAAATTATTCAAAATCTTGCAAGTTTTGCTCTGGAACGATTTTATTCTTCGGGCAACTTCAGTCTTCTTTTGCTAAAAGGAGATCTAAATAAATCACAAAAACAAAATTTTGCAAAATCTTTTCTGTATTAACTTTTTCCGCTTTAAACTGAAATAGTATCGAGAATTTCATCAGTGATTGTTTAAACCCCTAAGTTTCAACAGGGCATGTTTTTTGATTCGGGGCAACTTTAGTTTTCTTTTACCAAAAGGAGATCAAAATAAATCACGGAAAAAAAATTGCACTGCTTACGTTTTGATATTAAACAACTTGCAATACTGAAAGGATCGCTAGTTTTTTTTTACTACTAAACTAAAGAAAAATAGTATCGACAAAATTAGAAAATCAGAAACTAAGGGTTTTCAATCCAGAAAAACGATTCATAACGAAATTTTGTTGTAACTGTCACTAACTTGTAACTGTTGTAACTGTCACTAAAGAACTAATGATTCGCTTTAGTCTCCTTTTATGAAAAGGAGATCACGGGAATCAAAATTGTTCAAAATCTCCCAAATTTTGCCCTGGAACTTACGATTTTAACCTGAAAACTTTTATTAATAACATTTTACTACTTTAAACTGAAATAGTATCGAAAAATTACAAAACCAGAATAGGTACTGTAAGCTTCTGAGAATTTCATCAGTGATTGTATTAATGTCGAAAAATTACAAAATCACAGTAGGTAGGTACTCGAAAAGTTGAAAATGGAGACAGACAGACAGAAAGACAGACAGGCAGGCAGACGTAAGCTGCCGTACAGCTGAATTAATTAGTTCCCCTTTTGGTAAAAGAAGACTAAAGTGGATCTGAATAAAAAAACATGCCCTGTTGAAAATCTTTTGATTCATGATCACATGAGATCATCCTTTCCATTAAAGGAGACTAAAGAACTAATGTTCCTTTTTGTGACAGCTACAACAAAATTTCAATACGAAGCGTTTTTCTGAATGGAAAACTCTTAGTTTCCGAGAATTTCTAATTTTGTCGATACTATTTTTCTTTAGTTTAGTAGTACCATGTTATAAGGCAAGTTATTGAATATCGAAACGTGAGCTGCCGTATACTGCAGAGTTTTTGTGCAATTTTGTTTCAGTCATTTATTAGATCTCTTTTTGGTAAGATAAGACTAAAGTTGCCCCGAGTCAAAAAACATGCCCTGTTGAAACTCTTAGAGGTTTTCGTGTCCCAATTGTGATTTTGTAATTTTCCAACATTTTAACTAGTAAAAATGTTATAAATTATCAAAAAACAACCACTGTTGAAAATTTCAGTCGTTTCGAGTACCTATTCTGGTTTTGTAATTTTTCGATACTATTTCATAAAAGTTATTCAGAATAAAATCGTAAGCTGCAGAGCAAAACTTGTCAGATTTTGTTCCTTTCTTGTGCCAGCTAAAACAAAATTTCATTATGAAACTTTTTTCTGGATGAAAAACCCTTAGTATCTGATTTTCTAATTTTGTCGATACTATTATTCGGTAGTTTAGTAGTACGATGTTATAGGGCAAGTTGTTTAATATCAAAACGTAAGCTGCCTTACAATACTGCAGAGATTTTGAGCAATATTGTTTCTTGACTTAGTTAGTTCTCCTTTTGGTAAAAAAATACTAATGGTGTCCTGTTGAAAGTCTAGAGGTTTTCCAGTATTTACCTACTGTGATTTTGTAATTTTTCGACATTTAAACTAGTAAAATGCAATAAATTATCAAAAAACAATCATTGGTGAAATTCTCTGAAGTTTTGAGTACATATTTTGGTGTTGTAATTTTTCGAAAGTATTTCAGTTTAAAGTAGAAAAAGTTAATACTGAAAAGATTCTGCACAATTTCGTTTTTGTGATTTATTGAGATCTTTTGGTAAAAGAAGATTAAAGTTGCCCCGAATCCAAAAACATGCCCTATTGAAAATCTTAGAACATTTCGAGTACCTACCTACTGTGATTTTGTAATTTTTCGACATTAAAACAATCACTGATGAAATTCTCAGAAGCTTCCAGTACCTATTCTGGTTTTTATAATTTTTCATTACTATTTCAGTTTACAGTAGTAAAATGTTATTAATAAAAGGTTTCAGGTTAAAATCGTAAGATCCAGGGCAAAATTTGGAAGATTTTGAACAATTTTGTTTCCCGTGATCTCCTTTTCATAAAAGTAGACTAAAGAACTAATGATCCTAAAGAGAATCATTAGTTCTTTAGTGACAGTTACAACAGTTACAAGTTAGTGACAGTTGCAACAAAATTTCGTTATGAATCGTTTTTCTGGATTGAAAACCCTTAGTTTCTGATTTTCTAATTTTGTCGATACTATTTTTCTTTAGTTTAGTAGTACCATGTTATATTGCAAGTTGTTTAATACCAAAACGTAAGCAGCAATTTTTGTGCAATTTTTTTTCCGTGATTTATTTTGATCTCCTTTTGGTAAAAGAAAACTAAAGTTGCCCCGAATCAAAAAACATGCCCTGTTGAAACTCTTAGAGGTTTAAACAATCACTGATGAAATTCTCGATACTATTTCAGTTTAAAGTGGAAAAATTTAATACAGAAAAGATTCTGCAAAATTTTGTTTTTGTGATTTATTTAGATCTCCTTTTGGCAAAAGAAGACTGAAGTTGCCCGAAGAATAAAATCGTAAGCTCCAGAGCAAAACTTGCAAGATTTTGAATAATTTTGATTCCCGTGATTTCCTTTTCATAAAAGGAGACTAATGAAACAGCTACAACAAAATTTCATTATGAAACGTTTTTATAGATGGAAAACTCTTAGTTTCAGAATATCTAATTATTTCGATCCTCTTTTACTGTAAACGTAAGCTGCCGTACAAAACTGCAAAGATTTTGAACAATTTGGTTTTTCTTATTTAGATCTCCTTTTGGTATAAGAGGACTAAAGTTGCCCCGAATCAAAAAACATGTCCAGTTGAAAGTCTTAGAGGTTTTCGTGTATCTACTGTGATTTTGTAATTTTTCGACATATAAACAAGTAAAAATTATTAATTATATATTATTATTAATTTGTTGAAATTCTTAGAAGTTTAGAGTATTCAGGTTTTGTAATTTTTCGAAACAATATCAGTTTAATAGTAAAATGGTTTTGTAATTTTTCGAAACTATTTCAGTTTAAAGTAGTAAAATTAATAAAAGTTCTTCAGAATAAAATCGTAAGCTCCAGAGCAAAACTTGAGAGATTTTGAACAATTTGGAGACCCTTGATCTCCTTTTCATAAAAGGAGACTAAAGAACTAATGTTCCTTTTTTGTGACAGTACAACAAAATTTCATGAAACGTTTTTCTTAGACATTTTCTTCCTTTCTTGATACTATATTACTGTAGATTTGTAGTGCCACGTTATAAGGCAAGTTGTTCAGTAACAAAATGTAATCTTCCGTCCAATACTGCAAAGATTCTGAACAATTTTGTTTCCGTGATTTATTTAGATCTCCTTTTGGTAAAAGAAGACTAAAGTTGCACTAACTAAAAAAACATGCCCTGTTGAAAATCTTAGACGTTTTCGAGTACTTACCTACTCTGATTTTGTAATTTTTCGACATTTAAATTAGTAAAAACATTCAGTTTAAAGAAAGTAAAATGTTATTAATAAAAGTTCTTCAGAATAAAATCGTAAGCTTGTCAGATTTTGTTCCTTTCTTGTGCCAGCTAAAACAAAATTTCATTATGAAACTTTTTTCTGGATGAAAAACCCTTAGTTTCTGATTTTCTAATTTTGTCGATACTATTATTCGGTAGTTTAGTAGTACGATGTTATAGGGCAAGTTGTTTAATACCAAAACGTAAGCTGCCTTACAATACTGCAGAGATTTTCGACATTTAAACTAGTAAAATGCAATAAATTATCAAAAAACAATCATTGGTGAAATTCTCTGAAGTTTTGAGTACATATTTTGGTGTTGTAATTTTTCGAAACAATTTCAGTTTAAAGTAGTAAAATGTTATTAATAAAAGTTTTCAGGTTAAAATCGTAAGTTCCAGGGCAAAATTTGGGAGATTTTGAACAATTTTGATTCCCGTGATCTCCTTTTCATAAAAGGAGACTAAATAACTAATGATCCTAAAGAGAATCATTAGTTCTTTAGTGACAGTTACAACAGTTACAAGTTAGTGACAGTTGCAACAAAATTTCGTTATGAATCGTTTTTCTGGATTGAAAACCCTTAGTTTCTGATTTTCTAATTTTGCCGATACTATTTTTCTTTAGTTTAGTAGTACCATGTTATATTGCAAGTTGTTTAATACCAAAACGTAAGTAGCAGTTTTTGTGCAATTTTTTTTCGGTGATTTATTTTGATCTCCTTTTGGTAAAAGAAAACTAAAGTTGCCCCGAATCAAAAAACATGCCCTGTTGAAACTCTTAGAGGTTTTCGTGTATCTACTGTGATTTAACATTTTACTAGTGTAAAATGTTATAATATCAAAAAACAATCACTGTTGAAATTCTCAGACATTTCGAATACCTAAAATGTTACTATTAATAGTTTTTCAGAATAAAATCCTATGCTCCAGAGCAAACCTTGTGAGATTTTGAACAATTTTGATTCCCGTGATCTCCTTTTCATAAAAGAAGACTAAAGAAGTAATGTTCTTTTTTTGTGACAGCTACAACAAAATATCATTATGAACGGTTTTTCTGGATGGAATAGTCATCGTTTCTGAATTTCTAATTTTTTGAAATTATTTTACTGTAATTGTACAAAACTGCTAAAATTTTGAACAATACTTTTTCCGTGGTTTATTTAAACCTCCTTTTGGTAAAACAATACTCAAAAAACGTGCCCTGTTGACAGTCTTAGAGGTTTTCGTGTAGGTATGTACGTGATTTTCTAATTTTTCGACATTAAACTGTTATAAATTATCAAAAAACAATCACTGTTGATATTCTCAGACATTTCGAGGACCTATTGTGGTTTTGTAATTTTTCGATACTATTTCAGTTTAAAGTAGTAAAATGTTACTAATAAAAGTTCTTCAGAATAAAATCGTAAGCTCCAGAGCTAAACTTGTGAGATTAGAACAATTTTAATTCCCGTGATCTCCTTTTCATAAAAGGAGGGGGGTACGTTTTTTTATTCGTGGCAACTTTAGTCTTCTTTTACCAAAATGAGGCTAAATAAACCACGGAATTAATATTGTTCAAAATTTTTGCAGTTTTGTACATTTACAGTAAAATAGTATAGAAGAAATTAGGAATTCAGAAACTAGGACTTTTCCATCCAGAAAAATTTTTCAAAATGAAATTTTGTTGTAGCTGTCACAAAAAAAGAACATTAGTTCTTTAGTATTCTTTTATGAAAAGGAGATCACGGGAATCAAAATTGTTCGAAATCTCACAAGGTTTATGACATTTTGTTGTAGCTGTCACAAAAAAAGAGCATTAGTTCTTTAGTCTTCTTTTATGAAAAGGAGATCACGGGAATCAAAATTGTTCAAAATCTCACAAGGTTTGCTCTGGAGCATACGATTTTATTCTGAAAAACTTTTATTTTACTACTTTAAACTGAAATAGTATCGAAAAATTACAAAACCACAATAGGTCCTCGAAATGTCTGAGAATTTCAACAGTGACTGTTTTTTTATAATTTATAACAGTTTAAGGTCGAAAAATTAGAAAAGCTCTAAGACTGCCAACAGGGCACGTTTTTTTTTCCGGGCAACTTTAGTCTTGTTTTACCAAAAGTAGGTCTAATAAACCATGGAATCAATATTGTTCAAAATTTTTGCAGTTTTGTACATTTGCAGTAAAATAGTATCGAAGAAATTAGGAATTCAGAAACTAGGACTTTTCCATCCAGAAAAATTTTTATTATGAAATTTTGTTGTAGCTGTCACAAAAAAAGAACATTGGTTTTTTAGTCTTCTTTTATGAAAAGGAGATCACGGGAATCAAAATTGTTCAAAATCTCACAAGGTTTGCTCTGGAACATACGATTTTATTCTGAAAAACTATTAATAGTAACATTTTACTACTTTAAACTGAAATAGTATCGAAAAGTTACAAAACCACAATAGGTACTCGAAATGTGTGAGAATAATTTCAACAGTGATTGTTGATTGAAAAATTACAAAATCACAGTAGATACACGAAAACCTCTAAGACTGACAACAGGGCATGTTTTTTTTTTGGGGGCAACTTTAGTCATTTAACAAAAGGAGGTCTAAATAAACCACGGAAACAATATTGTTCAAAATTTTTGCAGTTTTGTACATTTGCAGTAAAATAGTATCGAAGAAATTAGAAATACAGAAACTAGGAGTTTTCCATCCAGAAAAACGTTTCATAGTTGTCACAAAAAAGGAACAATAGTTCATTAGTCTCCTTTTATGAAAAGGAGATCACGGGAATCAAAATTGTTCTAATCTCACAAGTTTTGCTCTGGAGCTTACGATTTTATTCTGAAGAACTTTTATTATTAACATTTTACTTCTTTAAACTGAATGTTTTTACTAATTTAAATGTCGAAAAATTACAAAATCAGAGTAGGTAAGTACTCGAAAACGTCTAAGATTTTCAACAGGGCATGTTTTTTTAGTTAGTGCAACTTTAGTCTTCTTTTACCAAAAGGAGATCTAAATAAATCACGGAAACAAAATTGTTCAGAATCTTTGCAGTATTGGACGGAAGATTACGTTTTGTTACTGAACAACTTGCCTTATAACGTGGCACTACAAATCTACAGTAATATAGTATCAAGAAAGGAAGAAAATCTCTGTTTTCATGAAATTTTGTTGTACTGTCACAAAAAAGGAACATTAGTTCTTTAGTCTCCTTTTATGAAAAGGAGATCAAGGGTCTCCAAATTGTTCAAAATCTCTCAAGTTTTGCTCTGGAGCTTACGATTTTATTCTGAAGAACTATTATTAATTTTACTACTTTAAACTGAAATAGTTTCGAAAAATTACAAAACCATTTTACTATTAAACTGAAATAGTATCGAAAAATTACAAAACCAGAATAGGTACTCTAAACTTCTGAGAATTTCAACAGTGATGTTTTTTTATAATTTAATAATAATATATAATTAATAATTTTTACTTGTTTATATGTCGAAAAATTACAAAATCACAGTAGATACACGAAAACCTCTAAGACTTTCAACTGGACATGTTTTTTGATTCGAGGCAACTTTAGTCCTCTTATACCAATAGGAGATCTAAATAACAAAACCCAAATTGTTCAAAATCTTTGCAGTTTTGTACGGCAGCTTACGTTTACAGTAAAAGAGTATCGAAATAATTAGATATTCAGAAACTAAGAGTTTTCCATCTATAAAAACGTTTCATAATGAAATTTTGTTGTAGCTATTTCATTAGTCTCCTTTTATGAAAAGGAAATCACGGGAATCAAAATTATTCAAAATCTTGCAAGTTTTGCTCTGGAACGATTTTATTCTTCGGGCAACTTCAGTCTTCTTTTGCTAAAAGGAGATCTAAATAAATCACAAAAACAAAATTTTGCAAAATCTTTTCTGTATTAACTTTTTCCACTTTAAACTGAAATAGTATCGAGAATTTCATCAGTGATTGTTTAAACCCCTAAGTTTCAACAGGGCATGTTTTTTGATTCGGGGCAACTTTAGTTTTCTTTTACCAAAAGGAGATCAAAATAAATCACGGAAAAAAAATTGCACTCCTTACGTTTTGATATTAAACAACTTGCAATACTGAAAGGATCGCTAGTTTTTTTTTACTACTAAACTAAAGAAAAATAGTATCGACAAAATTAGAAAATCAGAAACTAAGGGTTTTCAATCCAGAAAAACGATTCATAACGAAATTTTGTTGTAACTGTCACTAACTTGTAACTGTTGTAACTGTCACTAAAGAACTAATGATTCGCTTTAGTCTCCTTTTATGAAAAGGAGATCACGGGAATCAAAATTGTTCAAAATCTCCCAAATTTTGCCCTGGAGCTTACGATTTTAACCTGAAGAACTTTTATTAATAACATTTTACTACTTTAAACTGAAATAGTGTGGAAAAATTACAAAACCAGAATAGGTACTGGAAACTTCTGAAAATTTCTCCAGTGATTGTTTTAATGTAGAAAAATTACAAAATCAGAGTAGGTAAGTACTCGAAAACGTCTAAGATTTTCAACAGGGCATGTTTTTTAGTTAGTGCAACTTTAGTCTTCTTTTACCAAAAGGAGATCTAAATAAATCACGGAAACAAAATTGTTCAGTATCTTTGCAGTATTAGACGGAAGATTACGTTTTGTTACTAACAACTTGCCTTATAACGTGGCACTACAAATCCACAGTATCAAGAAAGGAAGAAAATCTCTAAGTGTTTTCCATCCAGAAAAACGTTTCATGAAATTTTGTTGTACTGTCACAAAAAAGGAATATTAGTTCTTTAGTCTCCTTTTATGAAAAGGAGATCAAGGGTCTCCAAATTGTTCAAAATCTCTCAAGTTTTGCTCTGGAGCTTACGATTTTATTCTGAAGAACTTTTATTAATTTTACTACTTTAAACTGAAATAGTTTCGAAAAATTACAAAACCATTTTACTATTAAACTGAAATAGTATCGAAAAATTACAAAACCTGAATAGGTACTCTAAACTTCTGAGAATTTCAACAATTTAATAATAATATATAATTAATAATTTTTACTTGTTTATATGTCGAAAAATTACAAAATCACAGTAGATACACGAAAACCTCTAAGACTTTCAACTGGACATGTTTTTTGATTCGGGGCAACTTTAGTCCTCTTTTACCAAAAGGAGATCTAAATAAGAAAAACCAAATTGTTCAAAATCTTTGCAGTTTTGTACGGCAGCTTACGTTTACAGTAAAAGAGTATCGAAATAATTAGATATTCAGAAACTAAGAGTTTTCCATCTATAAAAACGTTTCACAATGAAATTTTGTTTTAGCTGTTTCATTAGTCTCCTTTCATGAAAAGGAAATCACGGGAATCAAAATTATTCAAAATCTTGCAAGTTTTGCTCTGGAGCTTACGATTTTATTCTTCGGGCAACTTCAGTCTTCTTTTGCCAAAAGGAGATCTAAATAAATCACAAAAACAAAATTTTGCAGAATCTTTTCTGTATTAACTTTTTCCACTTTAAACTGAAATAGTATCGAGAATTTCATCAGTGATTGTTTAAACCTCTAAGAGTTTCAACAGGGCATGTTTTTTGATTCGGGGCAACTTTAGTTTTCTTTAACCAAAAGGAGATCAAAATAAATCACGGAAAAAAAATTGCACAAAAACTGCTGCTTACGTTTTGGTATTAAACAACTTGCAATATAACATGGTAGTACTAAACTAAAGAAAAATAGTATCGACAAAATTAGAAAATCAGAAACTAAGAGTTTTCAATCCAGAAAAACGATTCATAACGAAATTTTGTTGCAACTGTCACACTGACTTGTAACTGTTGTAACTGTCACTAAAGAACTAATGATTCTCTTTAGGATCATTAGTTCTTTAGTCTCCTTTTATGAAAAGGAGATCACGGGAATCAAAATTGTTCAAAATCTCCCAAATTTTGCCCTGGAACTTACGATTTTAACCTGAAAACTTTTATTAATAACATTTTACTACTTTAAACTGAAATAGTATCGAAAAATTCAAAACCAGAATAGGTACTGTAAGCTTCTGAGAATTTCATCAGTGATTGTATTAATGTCGAAAAATTACAAAATCACAGTAGGTAGGTACTCGAAAAGTTGAAAATGGAGACAGACAGACAGAAAGACAGACAGGCAGGCAGACGTAAGCTGCCGTACAGCTGAATTAATTAGTTCCCCTTTTGGTAAAAGAAGACTAAAGTTGATCTGAATAAAAAAACATGCCCTGTTGAAAATCTTTTGATTCATGATCACATGAGATCATCCTTTCCATTAAAGGAGACTAAAGAACTAATGTTCCTTTTTGTGACAGCTACAACAAAATTTCAATACGAAGCGTTTTTCTGAATGGAAAACTCTTAGTTTCCGAGAATTTCTAATTTTGTCGATACTATTTTTCTTTAGTTTAGTAGTACCATGTTATAAGGCAAGTTATTGAATATCGAAACGTGAGCTGCCGTATACTGCAGAGTTTTTGTGCAATTTTGTTTCAGTCATTTATTAGATCTCTTTTTGGTAAGATAAGACTAAAGTTGCCCCGAGTCAAAAAACATGCCCTGTTGAAACTCTTAGAGGTTTTCGTGTCCCAATTGTGATTTTGTAATTTTCCAACATTTTAACTAGTAAAAATGTTATAAATTATCAAAAAACAACCACTGTTGAAAATTTCAGTCGTTTCGAGTACCTATTCTGGTTTTGTAATTTTTCGATACTATTTCATAAAAGTTATTCAGAATAAAATCGTAAGCTCCAGAGCAAAACTTGTCAGATTTTGTTCCTTTCTTGTGCCAGCTAAAACAAAATTTCATTATGAAACTTTTTTCTGGATGAAAAACCCTTAGTATCTGATTTTCTAATTTTGTCGATACTATTATTCGGTAGTTTAGTAGTACGATGTTATAGGGCAAGTTGTTTAATATCAAAACGTAAGCTGCCTTACAATACTGCAGAGATTTTGAGCAATATTGTTTCTTGACTTAGTTAGTTCTCCTTTTGGTAAAAAAATACTAATGGTGTCCTGTATCAGAAAACATGCCCTGTTGAAAGTCTAGAGGTTTTCCAGTATTTACCTACTGTGATTTTGTAATTTTTCGACATTTAAACTAGTAAAATGCAATAAATTATCAAAAAACAATCATTGGTGAAATTCTCTGAAGTTTTGAGTACATATTTTGGTGTTGTAATTTTTCGAAACTATTTCAGTTTAAAGTAGAAAAAGTTAATACTGAAAAGATTCTGCACAATTTCGTTTTTGTGATTTATTGAGATCTTTTGGTAAAAGAAGATTAAAGTTGCATCGAATCCAAAAAGATGCCCTATTGAAAATCTTAGAACTTTTCCGAGTACCTACCTACTGTGATTTTGTAATTTTTCGACATTAAAACAATCACTGATGAAATTCTCAGAAGCTTCCAGTACCTATTCTGGTTTTTATAATTTTTCATTACTATTTCAGTTTACAGTAGTAAAATGTTATTAATAAAAGGTTTCAGGTTAAAATCGTAAGATCCAGGGCAAAATTTGGAAGATTTTGAACAATTTTGTTTCCCGTGATCTCCTTTTCATAAAAGGAGACTAAAGAACTAATGATCCTAAAGAGAATCATTAGTTCTTTAGTGACAGTTACAACAGTTACAAGTTAGTGACAGTTGCAACAAAATTTCGTTATGAATCGTTTTTCTGGATTGAAAACCCTTAGTTTCTGATTTTCTAATTTTGTCGATACTATTTTTCTTTAGTTTAGTAGTACCATGTTATATTGCAAGTTGTTTAATACCAAAACGTAAGCAGCAGTTTTTGTGCAATTTTTTTTCCGTGATTTATTTTGATCTCCTTTTGTTAAAAGAAAACTAAAGTTGCCCCGAATCAAAAAACATGCCCTGTTGAAACTCTTAGAGGTTTAAACAATCACTGATGAAATTCTCGATACTATTTCAGTTTAAAGTGGAAAAAGTTAATACAGAAAAGATTCTGCAAAATTTTGTTTTTGTGATTTATTTAGATCTCCTTTTGGCAAAAGAAGACTGAAGTTGCCCGAAGAATAAAATCGTAAGCTCCAGAGCAAAACTTGCAAGGTTTTGAATAATTTTGATTCCCGTGATTTCCTTTTCATAAAGGGAGACTAATGAAACAGCTACAACAAAATTTCATTATGAAACGTTTTTATAGATGGAAAACTCTTAGTTTCTGAATATCTAATTATTTCGATACTCTTTTACTGTAAACGTAAGCTGCCGTACAAAACAGCAAAGATTTTGAACAATTTGGGTTTTGTTATTTAGATCTCCTTTTGGTAAAAGAAGACTAAAGTTGCCCAGAATCAAAAAAACATGTCCAGTTGAAAGTCTTAGAGGTTTTCGTGTATCTACTGTGATTTTGTAATTTTTCGACATATAAACAAGTAAAAATTATTAATTATATATTATTATTAAATTATAAAAAAAACATCGCTGTTGAAATTCTCAGAAGTTTAGAGTACCTATTCTGGTTTTGTAATTTTTCGATACTATTTCAGTTTAATAGTAAAATGGTTTTGTAATTTTTCGAAACTATTTCAGTTTAAAGTAGTAAAATTAATAAAAGTTCTTCAGAATAAAATCGTAAGCACCAGAGCAAAACTTGAGAGATTTTGAACAATTTGGAGACCCTTGATCTCCTTTTCATAAAAGGAGACTAAAGAACTAATGTTCCTTTTTTGTGACAGTACAACAAAATTTCATGAAACGTTTTTCTGGATGGAAAACAGTTAGAGATTTTCTTCCTTTCTTGATACTATATTACTGTAGATTTGTAGTGCCACGTTATAAGGCAAGTTTTTCAGTAACAAAACGTAATCTTCCGTCCAATACGCAAAGATTCTGAACAATTTTGTTTCCGTGATTTATTTAGATCTCCTTTTGGTAAAAGAAGACTAAAGTTGCACTAACTAAAAAAACATGCCCTGTTGAAAATCTTAGACGTTTTCGAGTACTTACCTACTCTGATTTTATAATTTTTCGACATTTAAATTAGTAAAAACATTCAGTTTAAAGTAGTAAAATGTTATTAATAAAAGTTCTTCAGAATAAAATCGTAAGCTCCAGAGCAAAACTTGTCAGATTTTGTTCCTTTCTTGTGCCAGCTAAAACAAAATTTCATTATGAAACTTTTTTCTGGATGAAAAACCCTTAGTTTCTGATTTTCTAATTTTGTCGATACTATTATTCGGTAGTTTAGTAGTACGATTTTATAGGGCAAGTTGTTTAATATCAAAACGTAAGCTGCCTTACAATACTGCAGAGATTTTGAGCAATATTGTTTCTTGACTTAGTTAGTTCTCCTTTTGGTAAAAAAATACTAATGGTGTCCAACAATCATTGGTGAAATTCTCTGAAGTTTTGAGTACATATTTTGGTGTTGTAATTTTTCGAAACTATTTCAGTTTAAAGTAGAAAAAGTTAATACTGAAAAGATTCTGCAAAATTTCGTTTTTGTGATTTATTGAGATCTTTTGGTAAAAGAAGATTAAAGTTGCCCCGAATCCAAAAACATGCCCTGTTGAAAATCTTAGAACTTTTCGAGTACCTACCTACTGTGATTTTGTAATTTTTCGACATTAAAACAATCACTGATGAAATTCTCAGAAGCTTCCAGTACCTATTCTGGTTTTGTAATTTTTCGATACTATTTCAGTTTAAAGTAGTAAAATGTTATTAATAAAAGTTTTCAGGTTAAAATCGTAAGTTCCAGGGCAAAATTTGGGAGATTTTGAACAATTTTGATTCCCGTGATCTCCTTTTCATAAAAGGAGACTAAAGAACTAATGATCCTAAAGAGAATCATTAGTTCTTTAGTGACAGTTACAACAGTTACAAGTTAGTGACAGTTGCAACAAAATTTCGTTATGAATCGTTTTTCTGGATTGAAAACCCTTAGTTTCTGATTTTCTAATTTTGCCGATACTATTTTTCTTTAGTTTAGTAGTACCATGTTATATTGCAAGTTGTTTAATACCAAAACGTAAGCAGCAGTTTTTGTGCAATTTTTTTTCCGTGATTTATTTTGATCTCCTTTTGGTAAAAGAAAACTAAAGTTGCCCCGAATCAAAACACATGCCCTGTTGAAACTCTTAGAGGTTTTCGTGTATCTACTGTGATTTAACATTTTACTAGTGTAAAATGTTATAATATCAAAAAACAATCACTGTTGAAATTCTCAGACATTTCGAATACCTAAAATGTTACTATTAATAGTTTTTCAGAATAAAATCGTATGCTCCAGAGCAAACCTTGTGAGATTTTGAACAATTTTGATTCCCGTGATCTCCTTTTCATAAAAGAAGACTAAAGAAGTAATGTTCTTTTTTTGTGACAGCTACAACAAAATATCATTATGAACGGTTTTTCTGGATGGAATAGTCATCGTTTCTGAATTTCTAATTTTTTGATACTATTTTACTGTAATTGTACAAAACTGCTAAAATTTTGAACAATACTTTTTCCGTGGTTTATTTAAACCTCCTTTTGGTAAAACAATACTCAAAAAACGTGCCCTGTTGACAGTCTTAGAGGTTTTCGTGTAGGTATGTACGTGATTTTCTAATTTTTCGACATTAAACTGTTATAAATTATCACTGTTGAAATTCTCAGACATTTCGAGGACCTATTGTGGTTTTGTAATTTTTCGATACTATTTCAGTTTAAAGTAGTAAAATGTTACTAATAAAAGTTCTTCAGAATAAAATCGTAAGCTCCAGAGCTAAACTTGTGAGATTAGAACAATTTTGATTCCCGTGATCTCCTTTTCATAAAAGGAGGGGGGTACGTTTTTTTATTCGTGGCAACTTTAGTCTTCTTTTACCAAAAGGAGGCTAAATAAACCACGGAATTAATATTGTTCAAAATTTTTGCAGTTTTGTACATTTACAGTAAAATAGTATCGAAGAAATTAGGAATTCAGAAACTAGGACTTTTCCATCCAGAAAAATTTTTCAAAATGAAATTTTGTTGTAGCTGTCACAAAAAAAGAACATTAGTTCTTTAGTATTCTTTTATGAAAAGGAGATCACGGGAATCAAAATTGTTCGAAATCTCACAAGGTTTATGAAATTTTGTTGTAGCTGCCACAAAAAAAGAGCATTAGTTCTTTAGTCTTCTTTTATGAAAAGGAGATCACGGGAATCAAAATTGTTCAAAATCTCACAAGGTTTGCTCTGGAGCATACGATTTTATTCTGAAAAACTTTTATTACTAACCTTTTACTACTTTAAACTGAAATAGTATCGAAAAATTACAAAACCACAATAGGTCCTCGAAATGTCTGAGAATTTCAACAGTGACTGTTTTTTTATAATTTATAACAGTTTAAGGTCGAAAAATTAGAAAAGCTCTAAGACTGCCAACAGGGCACGTTTTTTTTTCCGGGCAACTTTAGTCTTGTTTTACCAAAAGTAGGTCTAATAAACCATGGAATCAATATTGTTCAAAATTTTTGCAGTTTAGTCCATTTGCAGTAAAATAGTATCGAAGAAATTAGGAATTCAGAAACTAGGACTTTTCCATCCAGAAAAATTTTTCATTATGAAATTTTGTTGTAGCTGTCACAAAAAAGAACATAGGTTTTTTAGTCTTCTTTTATGAAAAGGAGATCACGGGAATCAAAATTGTTCAAAATCTCACAAGGTTTGCTCTGGAACATACGATTTTATTCTGAAAAACTATTAATAGTAACATTTTACTACTTTAAACTGAAATAGTATCGAAAAGTTATAAAACCACAATAGGTACTCGAAATGTGTGAGAATAATTTCAACAGTGATTGTTGATTGAAAAATTACAAAATCACAGTAGATACACGAAAACCTCTGAGACTGACAACAGGGCACGTTTTTTTTTTTGGGGGCAACTTTAGTCATTTAACAAAAGGAGGTCTAAATAAACCACGGAAACAATATTGTTCAAAATTTTTGCAGTTTTGTACATTTGCAGTAAAATAGTATCGAAGAAATTAGAAATACAGAAACTAGGAGTTTTCCATCCAGAAAAACGTTTCATAGTTGTCACAAAAAAGGAACAATAGTTCATTAGTCTCCTTTTATGAAAAGGAGATCACGGGAATCAAAATTGTTCTAATCTCACAAGTTTTGCTCTGGGGCTTACGATTTTATTCTGAAGAACTTTTATTATTAACATTTTACTTCTTTAATCTGAATGTTTTTACTAATTTAAATGTCGAAATATTACAAAATCAGAGTAGGTAAGTACTCGAAAACGTCTAAGATTTTCAACAGGGCATGTTTTTTTAGTTAGTGCAACTTTAGTCTTCTTTTACCAAAAGGAGATCTAAATAAATCACGGAAACAAAATTGTTCAGAATCTTTGCAGTATTGGACGGAAGATTACGTTTTGTTACTGAACAACTTGCCTTATAACGTGGCACTACAAATCTACAGTAATATAAGAAAGGAAGAAAATCTCTGTTTTCATGAAATTTTGTTGTACTGTCACAAAAAAGGAACATTAGTTCTTTAGTCTCCTTTTATGAAAAGGAGATCAAGAGTCTCCAAATTGTTCAAAATCTCTCAAGTTTTGCTCTGGAGCTTACGATTTTATTCTGAAGAACTTTTATTAATTTTACTACTTTAAACTGAAATAGTTTCGAAAAATTACAAAACCATTTTACTATTAAACTGAAATAGTATCGAAAAATTACAAAACCAGAATAGGTACTCTAAACTTCTGAGAATTTCAACAGTGATGTTTTTTTATAATTTAATAATAATATATAATTAATAATTTTTACTTGTTTATATGTCGAAAAATTACAAAATCACAGTAGATACACGAAAACCTCTAAGACTTTCAACTGGACATGTTTTTTGATTCGAGGCAACTTTAGTCCTCTTATACCAATAGGAGATCTAAATAACAAAACCCAAATTGTTCAAAATCTTTGCAGTTTTGTACGGCAGCTTACGTTTACAGTAAAAGAGTATCGAAATAATTAGATATTCAGAAACTAAGAGTTTTCCATCTATAAAAACGTTTCATAATGAAATTTTGTTGTAGCTATTTCATTAGTCTCCTTTTATGA
This sequence comes from Pseudeuparius sepicola, assembly GCA_963920635.1. Taxonomy (NCBI): domain Eukaryota; kingdom Metazoa; phylum Arthropoda; class Insecta; order Coleoptera; family Anthribidae; genus Pseudeuparius; species Pseudeuparius sepicola. Next base: position 32,085,927 of record OY987305.1, read on the forward strand.
AAAGGAAATCACGGGAATCAAAATTATTCAAAATCTTGCAAGTTTTGCTCTGGAACGATTTTATTCTTCGGGCAACTTCAGTCTTCTTTTGCTAAAAGGAGATCTAAATAAATCACAAAAACAAAATTTTGCAAAATCTTTTCTGTATTAACTTTTTCCGCTTTAAACTGAAATAGTATCGAGAATTTCATCAGTGATTGTTTAAACCCCTAAGTTTCAACAGGGCATGTTTTTTGATTCGGGGCAACTTTAGTTTTCTTTTACCAAAAGGAGATCAAAATAAATCACGGAAAAAAAATTGCACTGCTTACGTTTTGATATTAAACAACTTGCAATACTGAAAGGATCGCTAGTTTTTTTTTACTACTAAACTAAAGAAAAATAGTATCGACAAAATTAGAAAATCAGAAACTAAGGGTTTTCAATCCAGAAAAACGATTCATAACGAAATTTTGTTGTAACTGTCACTAACTTGTAACTGTTGTAACTGTCACTAAAGAACTAATGATTCGCTTTAGTCTCCTTTTATGAAAAGGAGATCACGGGAATCAAAATTGTTCAAAATCTCCCAAATTTTGCCCTGGAACTTACGATTTTAACCTGAAAACTTTTATTAATAACATTTTACTACTTTAAACTGAAATAGTATCGAAAAATTACAAAACCAGAATAGGTACTGTAAGCTTCTGAGAATTTCATCAGTGATTGTATTAATGTCGAAAAATTACAAAATCACAGTAGGTAGGTACTCGAAAAGTTGAAAATGGAGACAGACAGACAGAAAGACAGACAGGCAGGCAGACGTAAGCTGCCGTACAGCTGAATTAATTAGTTCCCCTTTTGGTAAAAGAAGACTAAAGTGGATCTGAATAAAAAAACATGCCCTGTTGAAAATCTTTTGATTCATGATCACATGAGATCATCCTTTCCATTAAAGGAGACTAAAGAACTAATGTTCCTTTTTGTGACAGCTACAACAAAATTTCAATACGAAGCGTTTTTCTGAATGGAAAACTCTTAGTTTCCGAGAATTTCTAATTTTGTCGATACTATTTTTCTTTAGTTTAGTAGTACCATGTTATAAGGCAAGTTATTGAATATCGAAACGTGAGCTGCCGTATACTGCAGAGTTTTTGTGCAATTTTGTTTCAGTCATTTATTAGATCTCTTTTTGGTAAGATAAGACTAAAGTTGCCCCGAGTCAAAAAACATGCCCTGTTGAAACTCTTAGAGGTTTTCGTGTCCCAATTGTGATTTTGTAATTTTCCAACATTTTAACTAGTAAAAATGTTATAAATTATCAAAAAACAACCACTGTTGAAAATTTCAGTCGTTTCGAGTACCTATTCTGGTTTTGTAATTTTTCGATACTATTTCATAAAAGTTATTCAGAATAAAATCGTAAGCTGCAGAGCAAAACTTGTCAGATTTTGTTCCTTTCTTGTGCCAGCTAAAACAAAATTTCATTATGAAACTTTTTTCTGGATGAAAAACCCTTAGTATCTGATTTTCTAATTTTGTCGATACTATTATTCGGTAGTTTAGTAGTACGATGTTATAGGGCAAGTTGTTTAATATCAAAACGTAAGCTGCCTTACAATACTGCAGAGATTTTGAGCAATATTGTTTCTTGACTTAGTTAGTTCTCCTTTTGGTAAAAAAATACTAATGGTGTCCTGTTGAAAGTCTAGAGGTTTTCCAGTATTTACCTACTGTGATTTTGTAATTTTTCGACATTTAAACTAGTAAAATGCAATAAATTATCAAAAAACAATCATTGGTGAAATTCTCTGAAGTTTTGAGTACATATTTTGGTGTTGTAATTTTTCGAAAGTATTTCAGTTTAAAGTAGAAAAAGTTAATACTGAAAAGATTCTGCACAATTTCGTTTTTGTGATTTATTGAGATCTTTTGGTAAAAGAAGATTAAAGTTGCCCCGAATCCAAAAACATGCCCTATTGAAAATCTTAGAACATTTCGAGTACCTACCTACTGTGATTTTGTAATTTTTCGACATTAAAACAATCACTGATGAAATTCTCAGAAGCTTCCAGTACCTATTCTGGTTTTTATAATTTTTCATTACTATTTCAGTTTACAGTAGTAAAATGTTATTAATAAAAGGTTTCAGGTTAAAATCGTAAGATCCAGGGCAAAATTTGGAAGATTTTGAACAATTTTGTTTCCCGTGATCTCCTTTTCATAAAAGGAGACTAAAGAACTAATGATCCTAAAGAGAATCATTAGTTCTTTAGTGACAGTTACAACAGTTACAAGTTAGTGACAGTTGCAACAAAATTTCGTTATGAATCGTTTTTCTGGATTGAAAACCCTTAGTTTCTGATTTTCTAATTTTGTCGATACTATTTTTCTTTAGTTTAGTAGTACCATGTTATATTGCAAGTTGTTTAATACCAAAACGTAAGCAGCAATTTTTGTGCAATTTTTTTTCCGTGATTTATTTTGATCTCCTTTTGGTAAAAGAAAACTAAAGTTGCCCCGAATCAAAAAACATGCCCTGTTGAAACTCTTAGAGGTTTAAACAATCACTGATGAAATTCTCGATACTATTTCAGTTTAAAGTGGAAAAATTTAATACAGAAAAGATTCTGCAAAATTTTGTTTTTGTGATTTATTTAGATCTCCTTTTGGCAAAAGAAGACTGAAGTTGCCCGAAGAATAAAATCGTAAGCTCCAGAGCAAAACTTGCAAGATTTTGAATAATTTTGATTCCCGTGATTTCCTTTTCATAAAAGGAGACTAATGAAACAGCTACAACAAAATTTCATTATGAAACGTTTTTATAGATGGAAAACTCTTAGTTTCAGAATATCTAATTATTTCGATCCTCTTTTACTGTAAACGTAAGCTGCCGTACAAAACTGCAAAGATTTTGAACAATTTGGTTTTTCTTATTTAGATCTCCTTTTGGTATAAGAGGACTAAAGTTGCCCCGAATCAAAAAACATGTCCAGTTGAAAGTCTTAGAGGTTTTCGTGTATCTACTGTGATTTTGTAATTTTTCGACATATAAACAAGTAAAAATTATTAATTATATATTATTATTAATTTGTTGAAATTCTTAGAAGTTTAGAGTATTCAGGTTTTGTAATTTTTCGAAACAATATCAGTTTAATAGTAAAATGGTTTTGTAATTTTTCGAAACTATTTCAGTTTAAAGTAGTAAAATTAATAAAAGTTCTTCAGAATAAAATCGTAAGCTCCAGAGCAAAACTTGAGAGATTTTGAACAATTTGGAGACCCTTGATCTCCTTTTCATAAAAGGAGACTAAAGAACTAATGTTCCTTTTTTGTGACAGTACAACAAAATTTCATGAAACGTTTTTCTTAGACATTTTCTTCCTTTCTTGATACTATATTACTGTAGATTTGTAGTGCCACGTTATAAGGCAAGTTGTTCAGTAACAAAATGTAATCTTCCGTCCAATACTGCAAAGATTCTGAACAATTTTGTTTCCGTGATTTATTTAGATCTCCTTTTGGTAAAAGAAGACTAAAGTTGCACTAACTAAAAAAACATGCCCTGTTGAAAATCTTAGACGTTTTCGAGTACTTACCTACTCTGATTTTGTAATTTTTCGACATTTAAATTAGTAAAAACATTCAGTTTAAAGAAAGTAAAATGTTATTAATAAAAGTTCTTCAGAATAAAATCGTAAGCTTGTCAGATTTTGTTCCTTTCTTGTGCCAGCTAAAACAAAATTTCATTATGAAACTTTTTTCTGGATGAAAAACCCTTAGTTTCTGATTTTCTAATTTTGTCGATACTATTATTCGGTAGTTTAGTAGTACGATGTTATAGGGCAAGTTGTTTAATATCAAAACGTAAGCTGCCTTACAATACTGCAGAGATTTTGAGCAATATTGTTTCTTGACTTAGTTAGTTCTCCTTTTGGTAAAAAAATACTAATGGTGTCCTGTATCAGAAAACATGCCCTGTTGAAAGTCTAGAGGTTTTCCAGCATTTACCTACTGTGATTTTGTAATTTTTCGACATTTAAACTAGTAAAATGCAATAAATTATCAAAAAACAATCATTGGTGAAATTCTCTGAAGTTTTGAGTACATATTTTGGTGTTGTAATTTTTCGAAACAATTTCAGTTTAAAGTAGTAAAATGTTATTAATAAAAGTTTTCAGGTCAAAATCGTAAGTTCCAGGGCAAAATTTGGAGATTTTGAACAATTTTGATTCCCATGATCTCCTTTTCATAAAAGGAGACTAAAGAACTAATGATCCTAAAGAGAATCATTAGTTCTTTAGTGACAGTTACAACAGTTACAAGTTAGTGACACTTGCAACAAAATTTCGTTATGAATTAGATTACGTTTTGTTACTGAACAACTTGCCTTATAACGTGGCACTACAAATCTACAGTAATATAGTATCAAGAAAGGAAGAAAATCTCTAAGTGTTTTCCATCCAGAAAAACGTTTCATGAAATTTTGTTGTACTGTCACAAAAAAGGAACATTAGTTCTTTAGTCTCCTTTTATGAAAAGGAGATCAAGGGTCTCCAAATTGTTCAAAATCTCTCAAGTTTTGGTCTGGAGCTTACGATTTTATTCTGAAGAACTTTTATTAATTTTACTACTTTAAACTGAAATAGTTTCGAAAAATTACAAAACCATTTTACTATTAAACTGAAATAGTATCGAAAAATTACAAAACCTGAATAGGTACTCTAAACTTCTGAGAATTTCAACAAATTAATAATAATATATAATTAATAATTTTTACTTGTTTATATGTCGAAAAATTACAAAATCACAGTAGATACACGAAAACCTCTAAGACTTTCAACTGGACATGTTTTTTGATTCGGGGCAACTTTAGTCCTCTTATACCAAAAGGAGATCTAAATAAGAAAAACCAAATTGTTCAAAATCTTTGCAGTTTTGTACGGCAGCTTACGTTTACAGTAAAAGAGTATCGAAATAATTAGATATTCAGAAACTAAGAGTTTTCCATCTATAAAAACGTTTCATAATGAAATTTTGTTGTAGCTGTTTCATTAGTCTCCTTTTATGAAAAGGAAATCACGGGAATCAAAATTATTCAAAACCTTGCAAGTTTTGCTCTGGAGCTTACGATTTTATTCTTCGGGCAACTTCAGCCTTCTTTTGCCAAAAGGAGATCTAAATAAATCACAAAAACAAAATTTTGCAGAATCTTTTCTGTATTAACTTTTTCCACTTTAAACTGAAATAGTATCGAGAATTTCATCAGTGATTGTTTAAACCTCTTAGTTTCAACAGGGCATGTTTTTTGATTCGGGGCAACTTTAGTTTTCTTTTACCAAAAGGAGATCAAAATAAATCACGGAAAAAAAATTGCACTCAAACTGCTGCTTACGTTTTGATATTAAACAACTTGCAATACTGAAAGGATCGCTAGTTTTTTTTACTACTAAACTAAAGAAAAATAGTATCGACAAAATTAGAAAATCAGAAACTAAGGGTTTTCAATCCAGAAAAACGATTCATAACGAAATTTTGTTGTAACTGTCACTAACTTGTAACTGTTGTAACTGTCACTAAAGAACTAATGATTCGCTTTAGTCTCCTTTTATGAAAAGGAGATCACGGGAATCAAAATTGTTCAATATCTCCCAAATTTTGCCCTGGAGCTTACGATTTTAACCTGAAGAACTTTTATTAATAACATTTTACTACTTTAAACCGAAATAGTGTGGAAAAATTACAAAACCAGAATAGGTACTGGAAACTTCTGAAAATTTCTTCAGTGATTGTTTTAATGTCGAAAAATTACAAAATCACAGTAGGTAAATACCGGAAAACCTCTAGACTTTCAACAGGGCATGTTTTCTGAAACAGGACCCCATTAGTATTTTTTTACCAAAAGGAGAACTAACTAAGTCAAGAAACAATATTCCTCAAAATCTCTGCAGTATTGTAAGGCAGCTTACGTTTTGATATGAAACAACTTGCCTTATAACATCATACTACTAAACTACCGAATAATAGTATCGACAAATTTAGAAAATCAGAAACTAAGGGTTTTTCATCCAGAAAAAAGTTTCATAATGAAATTTTGTTTTAGCTGGCACAAGAAAGGAACAAAATCTAACAAGTTTTGCTCTGGAGCTTACGATTTTATTCTGAAGAACTTTTATTATTAACATTTTACTTCTTTAAACTGAATGTTTTTACTAATTTAAATGTCGAAAAATTACAAAATCAGAGTAGGTAAGTACTCGAAAACCCCTAAGATTTTCAACAGGGCATGTTTTTTTAGTTAGTGCAACTTTAGTCTTCTTTTACCAAAAGGAGATCTAAATAAATCACGGAAACAAAATTGTTCAAACTCATTCCAGTGTTGTACGGAAGATTACGTTTTGTTACTGAACAACTTGCCTTATAACGTGGCACTATAAATCTACAGTAATATAGTATCAAGAAAGGAAGAAAATCTCTAAGTGTTTTCCATCCAGAAAAACGTTTCATGAAATTTCCAAATTGTTCAAAATCTCTCAAGTTTTGCTCTGGAGCTTACGATTTTATTCTGAAGAACTTTTATTAATTTTACTACTTTAAACTGAAATAGTTTCGAAAAATTACAAAACCATTTTACTATTAAACTGAAATTGTATCGAAAAATTACAAAACCTGAATAGGTACTCTAAACTTCTGAGAATTTCAACAAATTAATAATAATATATAATTAATAATTTTTACTTGTTTATATGTCGAAAAATTACAAAATCACAGTAGATACACGAAAACCTCTAAGACTTTCAACTGGACATGTTTTTTGATTCGGGGCAACTTTAGTCCTCTTATACCAAAAGGAGATCTAAATAAGAAAAACCAAATTGTTCAAAATCTTTGCAGTTTTGTACGGCAGCTTACGTTTACAGTAAAAGAGTATCGAAATAATTAGATATTCAGAAACTAAGAGTTTTCCATCTATAAAAACGTTTCATAATGAAATTTTGTTGTAGCTGTTTCATTAGTCTCCTTTTATGAAAAGGAAATCACGGGAATCAAAATTATTCAAAATCTTGCAAGTTTTGCTCTGGAGCTTACGATTTTATTCTTCGGGCAACTTCAGTCTTCTTTTGCCAAAATAAATCACAAAAACAAAATTTTGCAGAATCTTTTCTGTATTAAATTTTTCCACTTTAAACTGAAATAGTATCGAGATTTTCATCAGTGGTTGTTTAAACCTCTAAGAGTTTCAACAGGGCATGTTTTTTGATTCGGGGCAACTTTAGTTTTCTTTTACCAAAAGGAGATCAAAATAAATCACGGAAAAAAAATTGCACAAAACTGCTGCTTACGTTTTGGTATTAAACAACTTGCAATATAACATGGTACTACTAAACTAAAGAAAAATAGTATCGACAAAATTAGAAAATCAGAAACTAAGGGTTTTCAATCCAGAAAAACGATTCATAACGAAATTTTGTTGCAACTGTCACTAACTTGTAACTGTTGTAACTGTCACTAAATAACGAATGATTCTCTTTAGGATCATTAGTTCTTTAGTCTCCTTTTATGAAAAGGAGATCACGGGAATCAAAATTGTTCAAAATCTCCCAAATTTTGCCCTGGAACTTACGATTTTAACCTGAAAACTTTTATTAATAACATTTTACTACTTTAAACTGAAATAGTATCGAAAAATTACAAAACCAGAATAGGTACTGGAAGCTTCTGAGAATTTCATCAGTGATTGTTTTAATGTCGCTAGTTTTTTAGTCTCCTATTATGAAATTGTTCAAAATCTCACAAGTTTTGCTCTGGAGCTTACGATTTTATTCTGAAGAACTTTTATTATTAACATTTTACTTCTTTAAACTGAATGTTTTTACTAATTTAAATGTCGAAAAATTACAAAATCAGAGTAGGTAAGTACTCGAAAACCCCTAAGATTTTCAACAGGGCATGTTTTTTAAGTTAGTGCAACTTTAGTCTTCTTTTACCAAAAGGAGATGTAAATAAATCACGGAAACAAAATTGTTCAAACTCTTTCCAGTGTTGTACGGAAGATTACGTTTTGTTACTGAACAACTTGCCTTATAACATGGCACTACAAATCTACAGTAATATAGTATCAAGAATGGAAGAAAATCTCTAAGTGTTTTCCATCCAGAAAAACGTTTCATGAAATTTTGTTGTACTGTCACAAAAAAGGAACATTAGTTCTTTAGTCTCCTTTTATGAAAAGGAGATCAAGGGTCTCCAAATTGTTCAAAATCTCTCAAGTTTTGCTCTGGAGTTTACGATTTTATTCTGAAGAACTTTTATTAATTTTACTACTTTAAACTGAAATAGTTTCGAAAAATTACAAAACCATTTTACTATTAAACTGAAATAGTATCGAAAAATTACAAAACCTGAATAGGTACTCTAAACTTCTGAGAATTTCAACAAATTAATAATAATATATAATTAATAATTTTTACTTGTTTATGTGTCGAAAAATTACAAAATCACAGTAGATACACGAAAACCTCTAAGACTTTCAACTGGACATGTTTTTTGATTCGGGGCAACTTTAGTCCTCTTATACCAAAAGGAGATCTAAATAACAAAACCCAAATTGTTCAAAATCTTTGCAGTTTTGTACGGCAGCTTACGTTTACAGTAAAAGAGTATCGAAATAATTAGATATTCAGAAACTAAGAGTTTTCCATCTATAAAAACGTTTCATAATGAAATTTTGTTGTAGCTATTTCATTAGTCTCCTTTTATGAAAAGGAAATCACGGGAATCAAAATTATTCAAAATCTTGCAAGTTTTGCTCTGGAACGATTTTTTTCTTCGGGCAACTTCAGTCTTCTTTTGCTAAAAGGAGATCTAAATAAATCACAAGAACAAAATTTTGCAAAATCTTTTCTGTATTAACTTTTTTCACTTTAAACTGAAATAGTATCGAGAATTTCATCAGTGATTGTTTAAACCTCTTAGTTTAAACAGGGCATGTTTTTTGATTCGGGGCAACTTTAGTTTTCTTTTACTAAAAGGAGATCAAAATAAATCACGGAAAAAAAATTGCACTCAAACTGCTGCTTACGTTTTGATATTAAACAACTTGCAATACTGAAAGGATCGCTAGTTTTTTTTACTACTAAACTAAAGAAAAATAGTATCTACAAAACTAGAAAATCAGAAACTAAGGGTTTTCAATCCAGAAAAACGATTCATAACGAAATTTTGTTGTAACTGTCACTAACTTGTAACTGTTGTAACTGTCACTAAAGAACTAATGATTCGCTTTAGTCTCCTTTTATGAAAAGGAGATCACGGGAATCAAAATTGTTCAATATCTCCCAAATTTTGCCCTGGAGCTTACGATTTTAACCTGAAGAACTTTTATTAATAACATTTTACTACTTTAAACTGAAATAGTGTGGAAAAATTACAAAACCAGAATAGGTACTGGAAACTTCTGAAAATTTCTTCAGTGATTGTTTTAATGTCGAAAAATTACAAAATCACAGTAGGTAAATACCGGAAAACCTCTAGACTTTCAACAGGGCATGTTTTCTGATACAGGACCCCATTAGTATTTTTTTACCAAAAGGAGAACTAACTAAGTCAAGAAACAATATTCCTCAAAATCTCTGCAGTATTGTAAGGCAGCTTACGTTTTGATATGAAACAACTTGCCCTATAACATCGTACTACTAAACTACCGAATAATAGTATCGACAAAATTAGAAAATCAGAAACTAAGGGTTTTTCATCCAGAAAAAAGTTTCATAATGAAATTTTGTTTTAGCTGGCACAAGAAAGGAACAAAATCTGACAAGTTTTGCTCTGGAGCTTACGATTTTATTCTGAAGAACTTTTATTAATAACATTTTACTACTTTAAACTGAATGTTTTCACTAATTTAAATGTAGAAAAATTACAAAATCAGAGTAGGTAAGTACTCGAAAACGTCTAAGATTTTCAACAGGGCATGTTTTTTTAGTTAGTGCAACTTTAGTCTTCTTTTACCAAAAGGAGATCTAAATAAATCACGGAAACAAAATTGTTCAAACTCATTCCAGTGTTGTACGGAAGATTACGTTTTGTTACTGAACAACTTGCCTTATAACGTGGCACTATAAATCTACAGTAATATAGTATGAAGAAAGGAAGAAAATCTCTAAGTGTTTTCCATCCAGAAAAACGTTCCATGAAATTTTGTTGTACTGTCACAAAAAAGGAACATTAGTTCTTTAGTCTCCTTTTATGAAAAGGAGATCAAGGGTCTCCAAATTGTTCAAAATCTCTCAAGTTTTGCTCTGGAGCTTACGATTTTATTCTGAAGAACTTTTATTAATTTTACTACTTTAAACTGAAATAGTTTCGAAAAATTACAAAACCATTTTACTATTAAACTGAAATTGTATCGAAAAATTACAAAACCTGAATAGGTACTCTAAACTTCTGAGAAATTCAACAAATTAATAATAATATATAATTAATAATTTTTACTTGTTTATATGTCGAAAAATTACAAAATCACAGTAGATACACGAAAACCTCTAAGACTTTCAACTGGACATGTTTTTTGATTCGGGGCAACTTTAGTCCTCTTATACCAAAAGGAGATCTAAATAAGAAAGACCAAATTGTTCAAAATCTTTGCAGTTTTGTACGGCAGCTTACGTTTACAGTAAAAGAGTATCGAAATAATTAGATATTCAGAAACTAAGAGTTTTCCATCTATAAAAACGTTTCATAATGAAATTTTGTTGTAGCTGTTTCATTAGTCTCCTTTTATGAAAAGGAAATCACGGGAATCAAAATTATTCAAAATCTTGCAAGTTTTGCTCTGGAGCTTACGATTTTATTCTTCGGGCAACTTCAGTCTTCTTTTGCCAAAATAAATCACAAAAACAAAATTTTGCAGAATCTTTTCTGTATTAAATTTTTCCACTTTAAACTGAAATAGTATCGAGATTTTCATCAGTGGTTGTTTAAACCTCTAAGAGTTTCAACAGGGCATGTTTTTTGATTCGGGGCAACTTTAGTTTTCTTTTACCAAAAGGAGATCAAAATAAATCACGGAAAAAAAATTGCACAAAACTGCTGCTTACGTTTTGGTATTAAACAACTTGCAATATAACATGGTACTACTAAACTAAAGAAAAATATTATCGACAAAATTAGAAAATCAGAAACTAAGGGTTTTCAATCCAGAAAAACGATTCATAACGAAATTTTGTTGCAACTGTCACTAACTTGTAACTGTTGTAACTGTCACTAAAGAACTAATGATTCTCTTTTGCCAAAAGGAGATCTAAATAAATCACAAAAACAAAATTTTGCAGAATCTTTTCTGTATTAAATTTTTCCACTTTAAACTGAAATAGTATCGAGAATTTCATCAGTGATTGTTTAAACCTCTAAGAGTTTCAACAGGGCATGTTTTTTGATTCGGGGCAACTTTAGTTTTCTTTTACCAAAAGGAGATCAAAATAAATCACGGAAAAAAAATTGCACAGAAACTGCTGCTTACGTTTTGGTATTAAACAACTTGCAATATAACATGGTACTACTAAACTAAAGAAAAATAGTATCGACAAAATTAGAAAATCAGAAACTAAGGGTTTTCAATCCAGAAAAACGATTCATAACGAAATTTTGTTGCAACTGTCACTAACTTGCAACTGTTGTAACTGTCACTAAAGAACGAATGATTCTCTTTAGGATCATTAGTTCTTTAGTCTCCTTTTATGAAAAGGAGATCACGGGAATCAAAATTGTTCAAAATCTCCCAAATTTTGCCCTGGAACTTACGATTTTAACCTGAAAACTTTTATTAATAACATTTTACTACTTTAAACTGAAATAGTATCGAAAAATTACAAAACCAGAATAGGTACTGGAAGCTTCTGAGAATTTCATCAGTGATTGTTTTAATGTCGCTAGTTTTTTAGTCTCCTATTATGAAATTGTTCAAAATCTCACAAGTTTTGCTCTGGAGCTTACGATTTTATTCTGAAGAACTTTTATTATTAACATTTTACTTCTTTAAACTGAATGTTTTTACTAATTTAAATGTCGAAAAATTACAAAATCAGAGTAGGTAAGTACTCGAAAACCCCTAAGATTTTCAACAGGGCATGTTTTTTAAGTTAGTGCAACTTTAGTCTTCTTTTACCAAAAGGAGATGTAAATAAATCACGGAAACAAAATTGTTCAAACTCTTTCCAGTGTTGTACGGAAGATTACGTTTTGTTACTGAACAACTTGCCTTATAACGTGGCACTACAAATCTACAGTAATATAGTATCAAGAATGGAAGAAAATCTCTAAGTGTTTTCCATCCAGAAAAACGTTTCATGAAATTTTGTTGTACTGTCACAAAAAAGGAACATTAGTTCTTTAGTCTCCTTTTATGAAAAGGAGATCAAGGGTCTCCAAATTGTTCAAAATCTCTCAAGTTTTGCTCTGGAGTTTACGATTTTATTCTGAAGAACTTTTATTAATTTTACTACTTTAAACTGAAATAGTTTCGAAAAATTACAAAACCATTTTACTATTAAACTGAAATAGTATCGAAAAATTACAAAACCTGAATAGGTACTCTAAACTTCTGAGAATTTCAACAAATTAATAATAATATATAATTAATAATTTTTACTTGTTTATGTGTCGAAAAATTACAAAATCACAGTAGATACACGAAAACCTCTAAGACTTTCAACTGGACATGTTTTTTGATTCGGGGCAACTTTAGTCCTCTTATACCAAAAGGAGATCTAAATAAGAAAAACCAAATTGTTCAAAATCTTTGCAGTTTTGTACGGCAGCTTACGTTTACAGTAAAAGAGTATCGAAATAGATATTCAGAAACTAAGAATTTTCCTTCTATAAAAACGTTTCATAATGAAATTTTGTTGTAGCTGTTTCATTAGTCTCCTTTTATGAAAAGGAAATCACGGGAATCAAAATTATTCAAAATCTTGCAAGTTTTGCTCTGGAGCTTACGATTTTATTCTTCGGGCAACTTCAGTCTTCTTTTGCCAAAATGAGATCTAAATAAATCACAAAAACAAAATTTGGCAGAATCTTTTCTGCATTAACTTTTTCCACTTTAAACTGAAATAGTATCGAGAATTTCATCAGTGATTAAACTCTTAGAGGTTTAAACAAACCTCTAAGAGTTTCAACAGGGCATGTTTTTTGATTCGGGGCAACTTTAGTTTTCTTTTACCAAAAGGAGATCAAAATAAATCACGGAATAAAAAATTGCACAGAAACTGCTGCTTACGTTTTGGTATTAAACAACTTGCAATATAATATGGTACTACTAAACTAAAGAAAAATAGTATCGACAAAATTAGAAAATCAGAAACTAAGGGTTTTCAATCCAGAAAAACGATTCATAACGAAATTTTGTTGCAACTGTCACTAACTTGTAACTGTTGTAACTGTCACTAAAGGACGAATGATTCTCTTTAGGATCATAAGTTCTTTAGTCTCCTTTTATGAAAAGGAGATCACGGGAATCAAAATTGATTTTACTACTTTAAACTGAAATAGTATCGAAAAATTACAAAACCAGAATAGGTACTGGAAGCTTCTGAAAATTTCATCAGTGATTGTTTTAATGTCGAAAAATTACAAAATCACAGTAGGTAGGTACTCGAAAAGTTGAAAAAAGTTTCATAATGAAATTTTGTTTTAGCTTGCACAAGAAAGGAACAAAATCTGACAAGTTTTGCTCTGGAGCATACGATTTTATTCTGAATAACTTTTATTAATAACATATTACTACTTTAAACTGAAATAGTATCGAAAAATTACAAAACCAGAATAGGTACTGGAAGCTTCTGAGAATTTCATCAGTGATTGTTTTAATGTCGAAAAATTACAAAATCACAGTAGGTAGGTACTCGAAAAGTTCTAAGATTTTCAACAGGGCATGTTTTTGGATTCGGGGCAACTTTAATCTTCTTTTACCAAAAGATCTCAATAAATCACAAAAACGAAATTGTGCAGAATCTTTTCAGTATTAACTTTTTCTACTTTAAACTGAAATAGTTTCGAAAAATTACAACACCAAAATATGTACTCAAAACTTCAGAGAATTTCACCAATGATTGTTTTTTGATAATTTATTGCATTTTACTAGTTTAAATGTCGAAAAATTACAAAATCACAGTAGGTAAATACTGGAAAGCCTCTAGACTTTCAACAGGGCATGTTTTCTGATACAGGACACCATTAGTATTTTTTTACCAATAGGAGAACTAACTAAGTCAAGAAACAATATTGCTCAAAATCTCTGCAGTATTGTAAGGCAGCTTACGTTTTGATATTAAACAACTTGCCTTATAACATCGTACTACTAAACTACCGAATATTAGTATCGACAAAATTAGAAAATCAGATACTTTTTTCATCCAGAAAAAAGTTTCATAATGAAATTTTGTTTTAGCTGGCACAAGAAAGGAACAAAATCTGACAAGTTTTGCTCTGGAGCTTACGATTTTATTCTGAATAACTTTTATGAAATAGTATCGAAAAATTACAAAACCAGAATAGGTACTCGAAACGACTGAAATTTTCAACAGTGGTTGTTTTTTGATAATTTATAACATTTTTACTAGTTAAAATGTTGGAAAATTACAAAATCACAATTGGGACACGAAAACCTCTAAGAGTTTCAACAGGGCATGTTTTTTGACTCGGGGCAACTTTAGTCTTATCTTACCAAAAAGAGATCTAATAAATGACTGAAACAAAATTGCACAAAAACTCTGCAGTATACGGCAGCTCACGTTTCGATATTCAATAACTTGCCTTATAACATGGTACTACTAAACTAAAGAAAAATAGTATCGACAAAATTAGAAATTCTCGGAAACTAAGAGTTTTCCATTCAGAAAAACGCTTCGTATTGAAATTTTGTTGTAGCTGTCACAAAAAGAAACATTAGTTCTTTAGTCTCCTTTAATGGAAAGGATGATCTCATGTGATCATGAATCAAAAGATTTTCAACAGGGCATGTTTTTTTATTCAGATCAACTTTAGTCTTCTTTTACCAAAAGGGGAACTAATTAATTCAGCTGTACGGCAGCTTACGTCTGCCTGCCTGTCTGTCTTTCTGTCTGGCTGTCTCCATTTTCAACTTTTCGAGTACCTACCTACTGTGATTTTGTAATTTTTCGACATTAATACAATCACTGATGAAATTCTCAGAAGCTTACAGTACCTATTCTGGTTTTGTAATTTTTCGATACTATTTCAGTTTAAAGTAGTAAAATGTTATTAATAAAAGTTTTCAGGTTAAAATCGTAAGTTCCAGGGCAAAATTTGGGAGATTTTGAACAATTTTGATTCCCGTGATCTCTTTTTCATAAAAGGAGACTAAAGAACTAATGATCCTAAAGAGAATCATTAGTTCTTTAGTGACAGTTACAACAGTTACAAGTTAGTGTGACAGTTGCAACAAAATTTCGTTATGAATCGTTTTTCTGGATTGAAAACCCTTAGTTTCTGATTTTCTAATTTTGTCGATACTATTTTTCTTTAGTTTAGTACTACCATGTTATATTGC
This sequence comes from Pseudeuparius sepicola, assembly GCA_963920635.1. NCBI lineage: Eukaryota > Metazoa > Arthropoda > Insecta > Coleoptera > Anthribidae > Pseudeuparius > Pseudeuparius sepicola. Next base: position 32,101,477 of record OY987305.1, read on the forward strand.
AAGTTGTTTAATACCAAAACGTAAGCAGCAGTTTCTGTGCAATTTTTTTTCCGTGATTTATTTTGATCTCCTTTTGGTAAAAGAAAACTAAAGTTGCCCCGAATCAAAAAACTTGCCCTGTTGAAACTCTTAGAGGTTTAAACAATCACTGATGAAATTCTCGATACTATTTCAGTTTAAAGTGGAAAAAGTTAATACAGAAAAGATTCTGCAAAATTTTGTTTTTGTGATTTATTTAGATCTCCTTTTGGCAAAAGAAGACTGAAGTTGCCCGAAGAATAAAATCGTAAGCTCCAGAGCAAAACTTGCAAGATTTTGAATAATTTTGATTCCCGTGATTTCCTTTTCATGAAAGGAGACTAATGAAACAGCTAAAACAAAATTTCATTCTGAAACGTTTTTATAGATGGAAAACTCTTAGTTTCTGAATATCTAATTATTTCGATACTCTTTTACTGTAAACGTAAGCTGCCGTACAAAACTGCAAAGATTTTGAACAATTTGGTTTTTCTTATTTAGATCTCCTTTTGGTAAAAGAGGACTAAAGTAGCCCCGAATCAAAAAACATGTCCAGTTGAAAGTCTTAGAGGTTTTCGTGTATCTACTGTGATTTTGTAATTTTTCGACATATAAACAAGTAAAAATTATTAATTATATATTATTATTAAATTGTTGAAATTCTCAGAAGTTTAGAGTACCTATTCAGGTTTTGTAATTTTTCGATACTATTTCAGTTTAATAGTAAAATGGTTTTGTAATTTTTCGAAACTATTTCAGTTTAAAGTAGTAAAATTAATAAAAGTTCTTCAGAATAAAATCGTAAGCTCCAGAGCAAAACTTGAGAGATTTTGAACAATTTGGAGACCCTTGATCTCCTTTTCATAAAAGGAGACTAAAGAACTAATGTTCCTTTTTTGTGACAGTACAACAAAATTTCATGAAAACAGAGATTTTCTTCCTTTCTTGATACTATATTACTGTAGATTTGTAGTGCCACGTTATAAGACAAGTTGTTCAGTAACAAAACGTAATCTTCCGTCCAATACTGCAAAGATTCTGAACAATTTTGTTTGCGTGATTTATTTAGATCTCCTTTTGGTAAAAGAAGACTAAAGTTGCACTAACTAAAAAAACATGCCCTGTTGAAAATCTTAGACGTTTTCGAGTACTTACCTACTCTGATTTTGTAATTTTTCGACATTTAAATTAGTAAAAACATTCAGTTTAAAGTAGTAAAATGTTATTAATAAAAGTTCTTCAGAATAAAATCGTAAGCTCCAGAGCAAAACTTGTCAGATTTTGTTCCTTTCTTGTGCCAGCTAAAACAAAATTTCATTATGAAACTTTTTTCTGGATGAAAAACCCTTAGTTTCTGAATTTCTAATTTTGTCGATACTATTAATCGGTAGTTTAGTAGTACGATGTTATAGGGCAAGTTGTTTAATATCAAAACGTAAGCTGCCTTACAATACTGCAGAGATTTTGAGCAATATTGTTTCTTGACTTAGTTCTCCTTTTGGTAAAAAAATACTAATGGTGTCCTGTATCAGAAAACATGCCCTGTTGAAAGTCTAGAGGTTTTCCAGTATTTACCTACTGTGATTTTGTAATTTTTCGACATTTAAACTAGTAAAATAAAATAAATTATCAAAAAACAATCATTGGTGAAATTCTCTGAAGTTTTGAGTACATATTTTGGTGTTGTAATTTTTCGAAACTATTTCAGTTTAAAGTAGAAAAAGTTAATACTGAAAAGATTCTGCACAATTTCGTTTTTGTGATTTTTTGAGATCTTTTGGTAAAAGAAGATTAAAGTTGCCCCGAATCCAAAAACATGCCCTGTTGAAAATCTTAGACGTTTTCGAGTACTTACCTACTCTGATTTTGTAATTTTTCGACATTAAAACAATCACTGATGAAATTCTCAGAAGATTCCAGTACCTATTCTGGTTTTGTAATTTTTCGATACTATTTCAGTTTAAAGTAGTAAAATGTTATTAATAAACGTTTTCAGGTTAAAATCGTAAGTTCCAGGGCAAAATTTGGGAGATTTTGAACAATTTTGATTCCCGTGATCTCCTTTTCATAAAAGGAGACTAAAGAACTAATGATCCTAAAGAGAATCATTAGTTCTTTAGTGACAGTTACAACAGTTACAAGTTAGTGACAGTTGCAACAAAATTTCGTTATGTATCGTTTTTCTGGATTGAAAACCCTTAGTTTCTGATTTTCTAATTTTGTCGATACAACAAAATTTCATGAAACGTTTTTCTGGATGGAAAACACTTAGAGATTTTCTTCCTTTCTTGATACTATATTACTGTAGATTTGTAGTGCCACGTTATAAGGCAAGTTGTTCAGTAACAAAACGTAATCTTCCGTACAACACTGGAAAGAGTTTGAAAAATTTTGTTTCCGTGATTTATTTAGATCTCCTTTTGGTAAAAGAAGACTAAAGTTGCACTAACTAAAAAAACATGCCCTGTTGAAAATCTTAGGGGTTTTCGAGTACTTACCTACTCTGATTTTGTAATTTTTCGACATTTAAATTAGTAAAAACATTCAGTTTAAAGAAGTAAAATGTTATTAATAAAAGTTCTTCAGAATAAAATCGTAAGGTCCAGAGCAAAACTTGAGAGATTTTGAACAATTTTGATTCCCGTGATCTCCTTTTCATAAAAGGAGACTAAAGAACTAATGATCCTAAAGAGAATCATTAGTTCTTTAGTGACAGTTACAACAGTTACAAGTTAGTGACAGTTGCAACAAAATTTCGTTATGAATCGTTTTTCTGGATTGAAAACCCTTAGTTTCTGATTTTCTAATTTTGTCGATACTATTTTTCTTTAGTTTAGTAGTAGCATGTTATATTGCAAGTTGTTTAATACCAAAACGTAAGCAGCAGTTTTTGTGCAATTTTTTTTCCGTGATTTATTTTGATCTCCTTTTGGTAAAAGAAAACTAAAGTTGCCCCGAATCAAAAAACATGCCCTGTTGAAACTCTTAGAGGTTTAAACAATCACTGATGAAATTCTCGATACTATTTCAGTTTAGAGTGGAAAAATTTAATACAGAAAAGATTCTGCAAAATTTTGTTTTTGTGATTTATTTAGATCTCCTTTTGGCAAAAGAAGACTGAAGTTGCCCGAAGAATAAAATCGTAAGCTCCAGAGCAAAACTTGCAAGATTTTGAATAATTTTGATTCCCGTGATTTCCTTTTCATAAAAGGAGACTAATGAAACAGCTACAACAAAATTTCATTATGAAACGTTTTTATAGATGGAAAACTCTTAGTTTCAGAATATCTAATTATTTCGATCCTCTTTTACTGTAAACGTAAGCTGCCGTACAAAACTGCAAAGATTTTGAACAATTTGGTTTTTCTTATTTAGATCTCCTTTTGGTATAAGAGGACTAAAGTTGCCCCGAATCAAAAAACATGTCCAGTTGAAAGTCTTAGAGGTTTTCGTGTATCTACTGTGATTTTGTAATTTTTCGACATATAAACAAGTAAAAATTATTAATTATATATTATTATTAATTTGTTGAAATTCTCAGAAGTTTAGAGTACCTATTCAGGTTTTGTAATTTTTCGATACTATTTCAGTTTAATAGTAAAATGGTTTTGTAATTTTTCGAAACTATTTCAGTTTAAAGTAGTAAAATTAATAAAAGTTCTTCAGAATAAAATCGTAAGCTCCAGAGCAAGACTTGAGAGATTTTGAACAATTTGGAGACCCTTGATCTCCTTTTCATAAAAGGAGACTAAAGAACTAATGTTCCTTTTTTGTGACAGTACAACAAAATTTCATGAAACGTTTTTCTTAGAGATTTTCTTCCTTTCTTGATACTATATTACTGTAGATTTGTAGTGCCACGTTATAAGGCAAGTTGTTCAGTAACAAAACGTAATCTTCCGTACAACACTGGAAAGAGTTTGAACAATTTTGTTTCCGTGATTTATTTAGATCTCCTTTTGGTAAAAGAAGACTAAAGTTGCACTAACTAAAAAAACATGCCCTGTTGAAAATCTTAGGGGTTTTCGAGTACTTACCTACTCTGATTTTGTAATTTTTCGACATTTAAATTAGTAAAAAACATTCAGTTTAAAGAAGTAAAATGTTAATAATAAAAGTTCTTCAGAATAAAATCGTAAGCTCCAGAGCAAAACTTGTGAGATTAGAACAATTTTGATTCCCGTGATCTCCTTTTCATAAAAGGAGACTAATGAACTATTGTTCCTTTTTTGTGACAACTATGAAACGTTTTTCTGGATGGAAAACTCCTAGTTTCTGTATTTATAATTTCTTCGATACTATTTTACTGCAAATGTACAAAACTGCAAAAATTTTGAACAATATTGTTTCCGTGGTTTATTTAGACCTCCTTTTGTTTAAATGACTAAAGTTGCCCCCAAAAAAAAACGTGCCCTGTTGTCAGTCTTAGAGGTTTTCGTGTATCTACTGTGATTTTGTAATTTTTCAATCAACAATCACTGTTGAAATTATTCTCACACATTTCGAGTACCTATTGTGGTTTTGTAACTTTTCGATACTATTTCAGTTTAAAGTAGTAAAATGTTACTATTAATAGTGTTTCAGAATAAAATCGTATGTTCCAGAGCAAACCTTGTGACATTTTGAACAATTTTGATTCCCGTGATCTCCTTTTCATAAAAGAAGACTAAAAAACCAATGTTCTTTTTTTGTGACAGCTACAACAAAATTTCATAATGAAAAATTTTTCTGGATGGAAAAGTCCTAGTTTCTGAATTCCTAATTTCTTCGATACTATTTTACTGCAAATGTACAAAACTGCAAAAATTTTGAACAATATTGATTCCATGGTTTATTAGACCTACTTTGGGTAAAACAAGACTAAAGTTGCCCGGAAAAAAAAAACGTGCCCTGTTGGCAGTCTTAGAGGTTTTCTAATTTTTCGACCTTAAACTGTTATAAATTATAAAAAAACAGTCACTGTTGAAATTCTCAGACATTTCGAGGACCTATTGTGGTTTTGTAATTTTTCGATACTATTTCAGTTTAAAGTAGTAAAAGGTTACTAATAAAAGTTTTTCAGAATAAAATCGTATGCTCCAGAGCAAACCTTGTGAGATTTTGAACAATTTTGATTCCCGTGATCTCCTTTTCATAAAAGAAGACTAAAGAACTAATGCTCTTTTTTTGTGACAGCTACAACAAAATTTCATAAACCTTGTGAGATTTCGAACAATTTTGATTCCCGTGATCTCCTTTTCATAAAAGAATACTAAAGAACTAATGTTCTTTTTTTGTGACAGCTACAACAAAATTTCATTTTGAAAAATTTTTCTGGATGGAAAAGTCCTAGTTTCTGAATTCCTAATTTCTTCGATACTATTTTACTGTAAATGTACAAAACTGCAAAAATTTTGAACAATATTGATTCCGTGGTTTAGTTAGCCTCCTTTTGGTAAAAGAAGACTAAAGTGCCACGAATAAAAAAACGTACCCCCCTCCTTTTATGAAAAGGAGATCACAGGAATCAAAATTGTTCTAATCTCACAAGTTTAGCTCTGGAGCTTACGATTTTATTCTGAAGAACTTTTATTAGTAATATTTTACTACTAATAGTATCGAAAAATTACAAAACCACAATAGGTCCTCGAAATGTCTGAGAATTTCAACAGTGATTGTTTTTTGATAATTTATAACAGTTTAATGTCGAAAAATTAGAAAATCACGTACATACCTACACGAAAACCTCTAAGACTGTCAACAGGGCACGTTTTTTGAGTATTGTTTTACCAAAAGGAGGTTTAAATAAACCACGGAAGCAGTATTGTTCAAAATTTTAGCAGTTTTGTACAATTACAGTAAAATAGTATCAAAAAATTAGAAATTCAGAAACGATGACTATTCCATCCAGAAAAACCGTTCATAATGATATTTTGTTGTAGCTGTCACAAAAAAAGAACATTACTTCTTTAGTCTTCTTTTATGAAAAGGAGATCACGGGAATCAAAATTGTTCAAAATCTCACAAGGTTTGCTCTGGAGCATACGATTTTATTCTGAAAAACTATTAATAGTAACATTTTAAGTATTCGAAATGTCTGAGAATTTCAACAGTGACTGTGTTTTGATATTATAACATTTTACACTAGTAAAATGTTAAATCACAGTAGATACACGAAACCCTCTAAGAGTTTCAACAGGGCATGTTTTTTGATTATTATAATTTAAATGTCGAAAAATTACAAAATCAGAGTAGGTAAGTACTCGAAAACCCCTAAGATTTTCAACAGGGCATGTTTTTTTAGTTAGTGCAACTTTAGTCTTCTTTTACCAAAAGGAGATCTAAATAAATCACGGAAACAAAATTGTTCAAACTCATTCCAGTGTTGTACGGAAGATTACGTTTTGTTACTGAACAACTTGCCTTATAACGTGGCACTATAAATCTACAGTAATATAGTATCAAGAAAGGAAGAAAATCTCTAAGTGTTTTCCATCCAGAAAAACGTTCCATGAAATTTTGTTGTACTGTCACAAAAAAGGAACATTAGTTCTTTAGTCTCCTTTTATGAAAAGGAGATCAAGGGTCTCCAAATTGTTCAAAAACTCTCAAGTTTTGCTCTGGAGCTTACGATTTTATTCTGAAGAACTTTTATTAATTTTACTACTTTAAACTGAAATAGTTTCGAAAAATTACAAAACCATTTTACTATTAAACTGAAATAGTATCGAAAAATTACAAAACCTGAATAGACTTCTGAGAATTTCAACAAATTAATAATAATATATAATTAATAATTTTTACTTGTTTATATGTCGAAAAATTACAAAATCACAGTAGATACACGAAAACCTCTAAGACTTTCAACTGGACATGTTTTTTGATTCGGGGCAACTTTAGTCCTCTTATACCAAAAGGAGATCTAAATAAGAAAAACCAAATTGTTCAAAATCTTTGCAGTTTTGTACGGCAGCTTACGTTTACAGTAAAAGAGTATCGAAATAATTAGATATTCAGAAACTAAGAGTTTTCCATCTATAAAAACGTTTCATAATGAAATTTTGTTGTAGCTGTTTCATTAGTCTCCTTTTATGAAAAGGAAATCACGGGAATCAAAATTATTCAAAATCTTGCAAGTTTTGCTCTGGAGCTTACGATTTTATTCTTCGGGCAACTTCAGTCTTCTTTTGCCAAAAGGAGATCTAAATAAATCACAAAAACAAAATTTTGCAGAATCTTTTCTGTATTAAATTTTTCCACTTTAAACTGAAATAGTATCGAGATTTTCATCAGTGGTTGTTTAAACCTCTAAGAGTTTCAACAGGGCATGTTTTTTGATTCGGGGCAACTTTAGTTTTCTTTTACCAAAAGGAGATCAAAATAAATCACGGAAAAAAAATTGCACAAAACTGCTGCTTACGTTTTGGTATTAAACAACTTGCAATATAACATGGTACTACTAAACTAAAGAAAAATAGTATCGACAAAATTAGAAAATCAGAAACTAAGGGTTTTCAATCCAGAAAAACGATTCATAACGAAATTTTGTTGAAACTGTCACTAACTTGTAACTGTTGTAACTGTCACTAAAGAACGAATGATTCTCTTTAGGATCATTAGTTCTTTAGTCTCCTTTTATGAAAAGGAGATCACGGGAATCAAAATTGTTCAAAATCTCCCAAATTTTGCCCTGGAACTTATGATTTTAACCTGAAAACTTTTATTAATAACATTTTACTACTTTAAACTGAAATAGTATCGAAAAATTACAAAACCAGAATAGGTACTGGAAGCTTCTGAGAATTTCATCAGTGATTGTTTTAATGTCGCTAGTTTTTTAGTCTCCTATTATGAAATTGTTCAAAATCTCACAAGTTTTGCTCTGGAGCTTACGATTTTATTCTGAAGAACTTTTATTATTAACATTTTACTTCTTTAAACTGAATGTTTTTACTAATTTAAATGTCGAAAAATTACAAAATCAGAGTTGGTAAGTACTCGAAAACCCCTAAGATTTTCAACAGGGCATGTTTTTTTAGTTAGTGCAACTTTAGTCTTCTTTTACCAAAAGGAGATGTAAATAAATCACGGAAACAAAATTGTTCAAACTCATTCCAGTGTTGTACGGAAGATTACGTTTTGTTACTGAACAACTTGCCTTATAACGTGGCACTACAAATCTACAGTAATATAGTATCAAGAATGGAAGAAAATCTCTAAGAAAAACGTTTCATGAAATTTTGTTGTACTGTCACAAAAAAGGAACATTAGTTCTTTAGTCTCCTTTTATGAAAAGGAGATCAAGGGTCTCCAAATTGTTCAAAATCTCTCAAGTTTTGCTCTGGAGCTTACGATTTTATTCTGAAGAACTTTTATTAATTTTACTACTTTAAACTGAAATAGTTTCGAAAAATTACAAAACCATTTTACTATTAAACTGAAATAGAATTGAAAAATTACAAAACCTGAATAGGTACTCTAAACTTCTGAGAATTTCAACAAATTAATAATAATATATAATTAATAATTTTTACTTGTTTATGTGTCGAAAAATTACAAAGTCACAGTAGATACACGAAAACCTCTAAGACTTTCAACTGGACATGTTTTTTGATTCGGGGCAACTTTAGTCCTCTTATACCAAAAGGAGATCTAAATAAGAAAAACCAAATTGTTCAAAATCTTTGCAGTTTTGTACGGCAGCTTACGTTTACAGTAAAAGAGTATCGAAATAATTAGATATTCAGAAACTAAGAATTTTCCATCTATAAAAACGTTTCATAATGAAATTTTGTTGTAGCTGTTTCATTAGTCTCCTTTTATGAAAAGGAAATCACGGGAATCAAAATTATTCAAAATCTTGCAAGTTTTGCTCTGGAGCTTACGATTTTATTCTTCGGGCAACTTCAGTCTTCTTTTGCCAAAAGGAGATCTAAATAAATCACAAAAACAAAATTTTGCAGAATCTTTTCTGTATTAACTTTTTCCACTTTAAACTGAAATAGTATCGAGAATTTCATCAGTGATTGTTTAAACCTCGAAGAGTTTCAACAGGGCATGTTTTTTGATTCGGGGCAACTTTAGTTTTCTTTTACCAAAAGGAGATCAAAATAAATCACGGAATAAAAAATTGCACAGAAACTGCTGCTTACGTTTTGGTATTAAACAACTTGCAATATAATATGGTACTACTAAACTAAAGAAAAATAGTATCGACAAAATTAGAAAATCAGAAACTAAGGGTTTTCAATCCAGAAAAACGATTCATAACGAAATTTTGTTGCAACTGTCACTAACTTGTAACTGTTGTAACTGTCACTAAAGAACGAATGATTCTCTTTAGGATCATAAGTTCTTTAGTCTCCTTTTATGAAAAGGAGATCACGGGAATCAAAATTGTTCAAAATTTTGCCCTGGAACTTACGATTTTAACCTGAAAACTTTTATTAATAACATTTTACTACTTTAAACTGAAATAGTATCGAAAAATTACAAAACCAGAATAGGTACTGGAAGCTTCTGAGAATTTCATCAGTGATTGTTTTAATGTCGCTAGTTTTTTAGTCTCCTATTATGAAATTGTTCAAAATCTCACAAGTTTTGCTCTGGAGCTTACGATTTTATTCTGAAGAACTTTTATTATTAACATTTTACTTCTTTAAACTGAATGTTTTTACTAATTTAAATGTCGAAAAATTACAAAATCAGAGTAGGTAAGTACTCGAAAACCCCTAAGATTTTCAACAGATCATGTTTTTTTAGTTAGTGCAACTTTAGTCTTCTTTTACCAAAAGGAGATCTAAATAAATCACGGAAACAAAATTGTTCAAACTCTTTCCAGTGTTGTACGGAAGATTACGTTTTGTTACTGAACAACTTGCTTATAACGTGGCACTACAAATCTACAGTAATATAGTATTGATACCTTTCTTGAGAAAGGAAGAAAATCTCTAAGTGTTTTCCATCCAGAAAAACGTTTCATGAAATTTTGTTGTACTGTCACAAAAAAGGAACATTAGTTCTTTAGTCTCCTTTTATGAAAAGGAGATCAAGGGTCTCAATCAGTGATTGTTTAAACCTCTAAGTTTCAACAGGGCATGTTTTTTGATTCGGGGCAACTTTAGTTTTCTTTTACCAAAAGGAGATCAAAATAAATCACGGAAAAAAAATTGCACTCAAACTGCTGCTTACGTTTTGATATTAAACAACTAAACTAAAGAAAAATAGTATCGATAAAATTAGAAAATCAGAAACTAAGGGTTTTCAATCCTGAAAAACGATTCATAACGAAATTATGTTGTAACTGTCACTAACTTGTAACTGTTGTAATTGTCACTAAAGAACTAATGATTCGCTTTAGTCTCCTTTTATAAAAAGGAGATCACGGGAATCAAAATTGTTCAAAATCTCCCAAATTTTGCCCTGGAACTTACGATTTTAACCTGAAAACTTTTATTAATAACATTTTACTACTTTAAACTGAAATAGTATCGAAAAATTACAAAACCAGAATAGGTACTGGAAGCTTCTGAGAATTTCATCAGTGATTGTTTTAATGTCGAAAAATTACAAAATCACAGTAGGTAGGTACTCGAAAAGTTGAAAAAAGTTTCATAATGAAATTTTGTTTTAGCTTGCACAAGAAAGGAACAAAATCTGACAAGTTTTGCTCTGGAGCATACGATTTTATTCTGAATAACTTTTATTAATAACATATTACCACTTTAAACTGAAATAGTGTCGAAAAATTACAAAACCAGAATAGGTACTGGAAGCTTCTGAGAATTTCATCAGTGATTGTTTTAATGTCGAAAAATTACAAAATCACAGTAGGTAGGTACTCGAAAAGTTCTAAGATTTTCAACAGGGCATGTTTTTGGATTCGGGGCAACTTTAATCTTCTTTTACCAAAAGATCTCAATAAATCACAAAAACGAAATTGTGCAGAATCTTTTCAGTATTAACTTTTTCTACTTTAAACTGAAATAGTTTCGAAAAATTACCACACCAAAATATGTACTCAAAACTTCAGAGAATTTCACCAATGATTGTTTTTTGATAATTTATTGCATTTTACTAGTTTAAATGTCGAAAAATTACAAAATCACAGTAGGTAAATACTGGAAAGCCTCTAGACTTTCAACAGGGCATGTTTTCTGATACAGGACACCATTAGTATTTTTTTACCAATAGGAGAACTAACTAAGTCAAGAAACAATATTGCTCAAAATCTCTGCAGTATTGTAAGGCAGCTTACGTTTTGATATTAAACAACTTGCCTTATAACATCGTACTACTAAACTACCGAATAATAGTATCGACAAAATTAGAAAATCAGATACTAAGGGTTTTTCATCCAGAAAAAAGTTTCATAATGAAATTTTGTTTTAGCTGGCACAAGAAAGGAACAAAATCTGACAAGTTTTGCTCTGGAGCTTACGATTTTATTCTGAATAACTTTTATGAAATAGTATCGAAAAATTACAAAACCAGAATAGGTACTCGAAACGACTGAAATTTTCAACAGTGGTTGTTTTTTGATAATTTATAACATTTTTACTAGTTAAAATGTTGGAAAATTACAAAATCACAATTGGGACACGAAAGCCTCTAAGAGTTTCAACAGGGCATGTTTTTTGACTCGGGGCAACTTTAGTCTTATCTTACCAAAAAGAGATCTAATAAATGACTGAAACAAAATTGCACAAAAACTCTGCAGTATACGGCAGCTCACGTTTCGATATTCAATAACTTGCCTTATAACATGGTACTACTAAACTAAAGAAAAATAGTATCGACAAAATTAGAAATTCTCGGAAACTAAGAGTTTTCCATTCAGAAAAACGCTTCGTATTGTAATTTTGTTGTAGCTGTCACAAAAAGGAACATTAGTTCTTTAGTCTCCTTTAATGGAAAGGATGATCTCATGTGATCATGAATCAAAAGATTTTCAACAGGGCATGTTTTTTTATTCAGATCAACTTTAGTCTTCTTTTACCAAAAGGGGAACTAATTAATTCAGCTGTACGGCAGCTTACGTCTGCCTGCCTATCTGTCTTTCTGTCTGTCTGTCTCCATTTTCAACTTTTCGAGTACCTACCTACTGTGATTTTGTAATTTTTCGACATTAATACAATCACTGATGAAATTCTCAGAAGCTTACAGTACCTATTCTGGTTTTGTAATTTTACGATACTATTTCAGTTTAAAGTAGTAAAATGTTATTAATAAAAGTTTTCAGGTTAAAATCGTAAGTTCCAGGGCAAAATTTGGGAGATTTTGAACAATTTTGATTCCCGTGATCTCCTTTTCATAAAAGGAGACTAAAGAACTAATGATCCTAAAGAGAATCATTAGTTCTTTAGTGACAGTTACAACAGTTACAAGTTAGTGTGACAGTTGCAACAAAATTTCGTTATGAATCGTTTTTCTGGATTGAAAACCCTTAGTTTCTGATTTTCTAATTTTGTCGATACTATTTTTCTTTAGTTTAGTACTACCATGTTATATTGCAAGTTGTTTAATACCAAAACGTAAGCAGCAGTTTCTGTGCAATTTTTTTTCCGTGATTTATTTTGATCTCCTTTTGGTAAAAGAAAACTAAAGTTGCCCCGAATCAAAAAACTTGCCCTGTTGAAACTCTTAGAGGTTTAAACAATCACTGATGAAATTCTCGATACTATTTCAGTTTAAAGTGGAAAAAGTTAATACAGAAAAGATTCTGCAAAATTTTGTTTTTGTGATTTATTTAGATCTCCTTTTGGCAAAAGAAGACTGAAGTTGCCCGAAGAATAAAATCGTAAGCTCCAGAGCAAAACTTGCAAGGTTTTGAATAATTTTGATTCCCGTGATTTCCTTTTCATAAAAGGAGACTAATGAAACAGCTACAACAAAATTTCATTATGAAACGTTTTTATAGATGGAAAACTCTTAGTTTCTGAATATCTGATTATTTCAATACTCTTTTACTGTAAACGTAAGCTGCCGTACAAAACTGCAAAGATTTTGAACAATTTGGTTTTTCTTATTTAGATCTCCTTTTGGTATAAGAGGACTAAAGTTGCCCCGAATCAAAAAACATGTCCAGTTGAAAGTCTTAGAGGTTTTCGTGTATCTACTGTGATTTTGTAATTTTTCGACATATAAACAAGTAAAAATTATTAATTATATATTATTATTAATTTGTTGAAATTCTCAGAAGGTTAGAGTACCTATTCAGGTTTTGTAATTTTTCGATACTATTTCAGTTTAATAGTAAAATGGTTTTGTAATTTTTCGAAACTATTTCAGTTTAAAGTAGTAAAATTAATAAAAGTTCTTCAGAATAAAATCGTAAGCTCCAGAGCAAAACTTGAGAGATTTTGAACAATTTGGAGACCCTTGATCTCCTTTTCATAAAAGGAGACTAAAGAACTAATGTTCCTTTTTTGTGACAGTACAACAAAATTTCATGAAACGTTTTTCTTAGAGATTTTCTTCCTTTCTTGATACTATATTACTGTAGATTTGTAGTGCCACGTTATAAGGCAAGTTGTTCAGTAACAAAACGTAATCTACCGTCCAATACTGCAAAGATTCTGAACAATTTTGTTTCCGTGATTTATTTAGATCTCCTTTTGGTAAAAGAAGACTAAAGTTGCACTAACTAAAAAAACATGCCCTGTTGAAAATCTTAGACGTTTTCGAGTACTTACCTACTCTGATTTTGTAATTTTTCGACATTTAAATTAGTAAAAACATTCAGTTTAAAGAAAGTAAAATGTTATTAATAAAAGTTCTTCAGAATAAAATCGTAAGCTTGTCAGATTTTGTTCCTTTCTTGTGCCAGCTAAAACAAAATTTCATTATGAAACTTTTTTCTGGATGAAAAACCCTTAGTTTCTGATTTTCTAATTTTGTCGATACTATTATTCGGTAGTTTAGTAGTACGATGTTATAGGGCAAGTTGTTTAATATCAAAACGTGAGCTGCCTTACAATACTGCAGAGATTTTGAGCAATATTGTTTCTTGACTTAGTTAGTTCTCCTTTTGGTAAAAAAATACTAATGGTGTCCTGTATCAGAAAACATGCCCTGTTGAAAGTCTAGAGGTTTTCCAGTATTTACCTACTGTGATTTTGTAATTTTTCGACATTTAAACTAGTAAAATGCAATAAATTATCAAAAAACAATCATTGGTGAAATTCTCTGAAGTTTTGAGTACATATTTTGGTGTTGTAATTTTTCGAAACAATTTCAGTTTAAAGTGGTAAAATGTTATTAATAAAAGTTTTCAGGTTAAAATCGTAAGTTCCAGGGCAAAATTTGGGAGATTTTGAACAATTTTGATTCCCATGATCTCCTTTTCATAAAAGGAGACTAAAGAACTAATGATCCTAAAGAGAATCATTAGTTCTTTAGTGACAGTTACAACAGATACAAGTTAGTGACACTTGCAACAAAATTTCGTTATGAATCGTTTTTCTGGATTGAAAACCCTTAGTTTCTGATTTTCTAATTTTGTCGATACTATTTTTCTTTAGTTTAGTAATACCATGTTATATTGCAAGTTGTTTAATACCAAAACGTAAGCAGCAGTTTTTGTGCAATTTTTTTTCGGTGATTTATTTTGATCTCCTTTTGGTAAAAGAAAACTAAAGTTGCCCCGAATCAAAAAACATGCCCTGTTGAAACTCTTAGAGGTTTTCGTGTATCTACTGTGATTTAACATTTTACTAGTGTAAAATGTTATAATATCAAAACACAATCACTGTTGAAATTCTCAGACATTTCGAATAACTAAAATGTTACTATTAATAGTTTTTCAGAATAAAATCGTATGCTCCAGAGCAAACCTTGTGAGATTTTGAACAATTTTGATTCCCGTGATCTCCTTTTCATAAAAGAAGACTAAAGAAGTAATGTTCTTTTTTTGTGACAGCTACAACAAAATTTCATAAACCTTGTGAGATTTCGAACAATTTTGATTCCCGTGATCTCCTTTTCATAAAAGAATACTAAAGAACTAATGTTCTTTTTTTGTGACAGCTACAACAAAATTTCGTTATGGAACGTTTTTCTGGATGGAAAACCCTTAGTTTCTGATTTTCTTACTTTCTTGATACTATTTACTGTAGATTAGTAGTGCCACGTTATAAGGCAGTTGTTCAGTAACAAAACGTAATCTTCCGTCCAATACTGCAGATTCTGAACAATTTTGTTTCCGTGATTTATTTAGATCTCCTTTTGGTAAAAGAAGACTAAAGTTGCACTAACTAAAAAAACATGCCCTGTTTAAAATCTTAGACGTTTTCGAGTACTTACCTACTCTGATTTTGTAATTTTTCTACATTTAAATTAGTAAAAACATTCAGTTTAAAGTAGTAAAATGTTATTAATAAAAGTTCTTCAGAATAAAATCGTAAGCTCCAGAGCAAAACTTGTCAGATTTTGTTCCTTTCTTGTGCCAGCTAAAACAAAATTTCATTATGAAACTTTTTTCTGGATGAAAAACCTTAGTATCTGATTTTCTAATTTTTTCGATACTATTATTCGGTAGTTTAGTGGTACGATGTTATAAGGCAAGTTGTTTAATATCAAAACGTAAGCTGCCTTACAATACTGCAGAGATTTTGAGCAATATTGTTTCTTGACTTAGTTAGTTCTCCTATTGGTAAAAAAATACTAATGGTGTCCTGTATCAGAAAACATGCCCTGTTGAAAGTCTAGAGGCTTTCCAGTATTTACCTACTGTGATTTTGTAATTTTTCGACATTTAAACTAGTAAAATGCAATAAATTATCAAAAACCAATCATTGGTGAAATTCTCTGAAGTTTTGAGTACATATTTTGGTGTTGTAATTTTTCGAAACTATTTCAGTTTAAAGTAGAAAAAGTTAATACTGAAAAGATTCTGCACAATTTCGTTTTTGTGATTTTGTGATCTTTTGGTAAAAGAAGACTAAAGTTGCCCAGAATCCAAAAACATGCCCTGTTGAAAATCTTAGAACTTTTCGAGTACCTACCTACTGTGATTTTGTAATTTTTCGACATTAAAACAATCACTGATGAAATTCTCAGAAGCTTCCAGTACCTATTCTGGTTTTTATAATTTTTCATTACTATTTCAGTTTACAGTAGTAAAATGTTATTAATAAAAGGTTTCAGGTTAAAATCGTAAGATCCAGGGCAAAATTTGGAAGATTTTGAACAATTTTGTTTCCCGTGATCTCCTTTTCATAAAAGGAGACTAAAGAACTAATGATCCTAAAGAGAATCATTAGTTCTTTAGTGACAGTTACAACAGTTACAAGTTAGTGACAGTTGCAACAAAATTTCGTTATGTATCGTTTTTCTGGATTGAAAACCCTTAGTTTCTGATTTTCTAATTTTGTCGATACAACAAAATTTCATGAAACGTTTTTCTGGATGGAAAACACTTAGAGATTTTCTTCCTTTCTTGATACTATATTACTGTAGATTTGTAGTTCCACGTTATAAGGCAAGTTGTTCAGTAACAAAACGTAATCTTCCGTACAACACTGGAAAGAGTTTGAACAATTTTGTTTCCGTGATTTATTTAGATCTCCTTTTGGTAAAAGAAGACTAAAGTTGCACTAACTAAAAAAACATGCCCTGTTGAAAATCTTAGGGGTTTTCGAGTACTTACCTACTCTGATTTTGTAATTTTTCTACATTTAAATTAGTAAAAACATTCAGTTTAAAGTAGTAAAATGTTATTAATAAAAGTTCTTCAGAATAAAATCGTAAGCTCCAGAGCAAAACTTGTCAGATTTTGTTCCTTTCTTGTGCCAGCTAAAACAAAATTTCATTATGAAACTTTTTTCTGGATGAAAAACCCTTAGTTTCTGATTTTCTAAATTTGTCGATACTATTATTCGGTAGTTTAGTAGTACGATGTTATAAGGCAAGTTGTTTCATATCAAAACGTAAGCTGCCTTACAATACTGCAGAGATTTTGAGGAATATTGTTTCTTGACTTAGTTAGTTCTCCTTTTGGTAAAAAAATACTAATGGGGTCCTGTATCAGAAAACATGCCCTGTTGAAAGTCTAGAGGTTTTCCGGTATTTACCTACTGTGATTTTGTAATTTTTCGACATTAAAACAATCACTGAAGAAATTTTCAGAAGTTTCCAGTACCTATTCTGGTTTTGTAATTTTTCCACACTATTTCAGTTTAAAGTAGTAAAATGTTATTAATAAAAGTTCTTCAGGTTAAAATCGTAAGCTCCAGGGCAAAATTTGGGAGATATTGAACAATTTTGATTCCCGTGATCTCCTTTTCATAAAAGGAGACTAAAGCGAATCATTAGTTCTTTAGTGACAGTTACAACAGTTACAAGTTAGTGACAGTTACAACAATATTTCGTTATGAATCGTTTTTCTGGATTGAAAACCCTTAGTTTCTGATTTTCTAATTTTGTCGATACTATTTTTCTTTAGTTTAGTAGTAATAAAAACTAGCGATCCTTTCAGTATTGCAAGTTGTTTAATATCAAAACGTAAGCAGCAGTTTGAGTGCAATTTTTTTTCCGTGATTTATTTTGATCTCCTTTTGGTAAAAAAAACTAAAGTTGCCCCGAATCAAAAAACATGCCCTGTTGAAACTTAGAGGTTTAAACAATCACTGATGAAATTCTCGATACTATTTCAGTTTAAAGTGGAAAAAGTTAATACAGAAAAGATTCTGCAAAATTTTGTTTTTGTGATTTATTTAGATCTCCTTTTGGCAAAAGAAGACTGAAGTTGCCCGAAGAATAAAATCGTAAGCTCCAGAGCAAAACTTGCAAGGTTTTGAATAATTTTGATTCCCGTGATTTCCTTTTCATAAAAGGAGACTAATGAAACAGCTACAACAAAATTTCATTATGAAACGTTTTTATAGATGGAAAATTCTTAGTTTCTGAATATCTAATTATTTCGATACTCTTTTACTGTAAACGTAAGCTGCCGTACAAAACTGCAAAGATTTTGAACAATTTGGGTTTTGTTATTTAGATCTCCTTTTGGTAAAAGAAGACTAAAGTTGCCCCGAATCAAAAAAAACATGTCCAGTTGAAAGTCTTAGAGGTTTTCGTGTATCTACTGTGATTTTGTAATTTTTCGACATATAAACAAGTAAAAATTATTAATTATTTATTATTATTAAATTATAAAAAAACATCACTGTTGAAATTCTCAGAAGTTTAGAGTACCTATTCTGGTTTTGTAATTTTTCGATACTATTTCAGTTTAATAGTAAAATGGTTTTGTAATTTTTCGAAACTATTTCAGTTTAAAGTAGAAAAAGTTAATACTGAAAAGATTCTGCAAAATTTCGTTTTTGTGATTTATTGAGATCTTTTGGTAAAAGAAGATTAAAGTTGCCCCGAATCCAAAAACATGCCCTGTTGAAAATCTTAGAACTTTTCGAGTACTTACCTACTTTGATTTTGTAATTTTTCGACATTAAAACAATCACTGATGAAATTCTCAGAAGCTTCCAGTACCTATTCTGGTTTTGTAATTTTTCGATACTATTTCAGTTTAAAGTAGTAAAATGTTATTAATAAAAGTTTTCAGGTTAAAATCGTAAGTTCCAGGGCAAAATTTGGGAGATTTTGAACAATTTTGGTTCCCGTGATCTCCTTTTCATAAAAGGAGACTAAAGAACTAATGATCCTAAAGAGAATCATTAGTTCTTTAGTGACAGTTACAACAGTTACAAGTTAGTGACAGTTGCAACAAAATTTCGTTATGAATCGTTTTTCTGGATTGAAAACCCTTAGTTTCTGATTTTCTAATTTTGCCGATACTATTTTTCTTTAGTTTAGTAGTACCATGTTATATTGCAAGTTGTTTAATACCAAAACGTAAGCAGCAGTTTTTGTGCAATTTTTTTTCGGTGATTTATTTTGATCTCCTTTTGGTAAAAGAAAACTAAAGTTGCCCCGAATCAAAAAACATGCCCTGTTGAAACTCTTAGAGGTTTTCGTGTATCTACTGTGATTTAACATTTTACTAGTGTAAAATGTTATAATATCAAAAAACAATCACTGTTGAAATTCTCAGACATTTCGAATACCTAAAATGTTACTATTAATAGTTTTTCAGAATAAAATCGTATGCTCCAGAGCAAACCTTTTGAGATTTTGAACAATTTTGTTTCCCGTGATCTCCTTTTCATAAAAGAAGACTAAAGAAGTAATGTTCTTTTTTTGTGACAGCTACAACAAAATATCATTATGAACGGTTTTTCTGGATGGAATAGTCATCGTTTCTGAATTTCTAATTTTTTGATACTATTTTACTGTAATTGGACAAAACTGCTAAAATTTTGAACAATTCTTTTTCCGTGGTTTATTTAAACCTATTTTTGGTAAAACAATACTCAAAAAACGTGCCCTGTTGACAGTCTTAGAGGTTTTCGTGTAGGTATGTACGTGATTTTCTAATTTTTCGACATTAAACTGTTATAAATTATCAAAAAACAATCACTGTTGATATTCTCAGACATTTCGAGGACCTATTGTGGTTTTGTAATTTTTCGATACTATTTCAGTTTAAAGTAGTAAAATGTTACTAATAAAAGTTCTTCAGAATAAAATCGTAAGCTCCAGAGCTAAACTTGTGAGATTAGAACAATTTTGATTCCCGTGATCTCCTTTTCATAAAAGGAGGGGGGTACGTTTTTTTATTCGTGGCAACTTTAGTCTTCTTTTACCAAAAGGAGGCTAAATAAACCACGGAATTAATATTGTTCAAAATTTTTGCAGTTTTGTACATTTACAGTAAAATAGTATCGAAGAAATTAGGAATTCAGAAACTAGGACTTTTCCATCCAGAAAAATTTTTCAAAATGAAATTTTGTTGTAGCTGTCACAAAAAAAGAACATTAGTTCTTTAGTATTCTTTTATGAAAAGGAGATCACGGGAATCAAAATTGTTCGAAATCTCACAAGGTTTATGAAATTTTGTTGTAGCTGTCACAAAAAAAGAGCATTAGTTCTTTAGTCTTCTTTTATGAAAAGGAGATCACGGGAATCAAAATTGTTCAAAATCTCACAAGGTTTGCTCTGGAGCATACGATTTTATTCTGAAAAACTTTTATTACTAACCTTTTACTACTTTAAACTGAAATAGTATCGAAAAATTACAAAACCACAATAGGTCCTCGAAATGTCTTAATTTATAACAGTTTAAGGTCGAAAAATTAGAAAAGCTCTAAGACTGCCAACAGGGCACGTTTTTTTTTCCGGGCAACTTTAGTCTTGTTTTACCAAAAGTAGGTCTAATAAACCATGGAATCAATATTGTTCAAAATTTTTGCAGTTTTGTACATTTGCAGTAAAATAGTATCGAAGAAATTAGGAATTCAGAAACTAGGACTTTTCCATCCAGAAAAATTTTTCATTATGAAATTTTGTTGTAGCTGTCACAAAAAAGAACATAGGTTTTTTAGTCTTCTTTTATGAAAAGGAGATCACGGGAATCAAAATTGTTCAAAATCTCACAAGGTTTGCTCTGGAACATACGATTTTATTCTGAAAAACTATTAATAGTAACATTTTACTACTTTAAACTGAAATAGTATCGAAAAGTTATAAAACCACAATAGGTACTCGAAATGTGTGAGAATAATTTCAACAGTGATTGTTGATTGAAAAATTACAAAATCACAGTAGATACACGAAAACCTCTAAGACTGACAACAGGGCACGTTTTTTTTTGGGGGCAACTTTAGTCATTTAACAAAAGGAGGTCTAAATAAACCACGGAAACAATATTGTTCAAAATTTTTGCAGTTTTGTACATTTGCAGTAAAATAGTATCGAAGAAATTAGAAAAACAGAAACTAGGAGTTTTCCATCCAGAAAAACGTTTCATAGTTGTCACAAAAAAGGAACAATAGTTCATTAGTCTCCTTTTATGAAAAGGAGATCACGGGAATCAAAATTGTTCTAATCTCACAAGTTTTGCTCTGGGGCTTACGATTTTATTCTGAAGAACTTTTATTATTAACATTTTACTTCTTTAAACTGAATGTTTTTACTAATTTAAATGTCGAAATATTACAAAATCAGAGTAGGTAAGTACTCGAAAACGTCTAAGATTTTCAACAGGGCATGTTTTTTTAGTTAGTGCAACTTTAGTCTTCTTTTACCAAAAGGAGATCTAAATAAATCACGGAAACAAAATTGTTCAGAATCTTTGCAGTATTGGACGGAAGATTACGTTTTGTTACTGAACAACTTGCCTTATAACGTGGCACTACAAATCTACAGTAATATAGTATCAAGAAAGGAAGAAAATCTCTGTTTTCATGAAATTTTGTTGTACTGTCACAAAAAAGGAACATTAGTTCTTTAGTCTCCTTTTATGAAAAGGAGATCAAGAGTCTCCAAATTGTTCAAAATCTCTCAAGTTTTGCTCTGGAGCTTACGATTTTATTCTGAAGAACTTTTATTAATTTTACTACTTTAAACTGAAATAGTTTCGAAAAATTACAAAACCATTTTACTATTAAACTGAAATAGTATCGAAAAATTACAAAACCAGAATAGGTACTCTAAACTTCTGAGAATTTCAACAGTGATGTTTTTTTATAATTTAATAATAATATATAATTAATAATTTTTACTTGTTTATATGTCGAAAAATTACAAAATCACAGTAGATACACGAAAACCTCTAAGACTTTCAACTGGACATGTTTTTTGATTTGAGGCAACTTTAGTCCTCTTATACCAATAGGAGATCTAAATAACAAAACCCAAATTGTTCAAAATCTTTGCAGTTTTGTACGGCAGCTTACGTTTACAGTAAAAGAGTATCGAAATAATTAGATATTCAGAAACTAAGAGTTTTCCATCTATAAAAACGTTTCATAATGAAATTTTGTTGTAGCTATTTCATTAGTCTCCTTTTATGAAAAGGAAATCACGGGAATCAAAATTATTCAAAATCTTGCAAGTTTTGCTCTGGAACGATTTTATTCTTCGGGCAACTTCAGTCTTCTTTTGCTAAAAGGAGATCTAAATAAATCACAAAAACAAAATTTTGCAAAATCTTTTCTGTATTAACTTTTTCCGCTTTAAACTGAAATAGTATCGAGAATTTCATCAGTGATTGTTTAAACCCCTAAGTTTCAACAGGGCATGTTTTTTGATTCGGGGCAACTTTAGTTTTCTTTTACCAAAAGGAGATCAAAATAAATCACGGAAAAAAAATTGCACAGAAACTGCTGCTTACGTTTTGGTATTAAACAACTTGCAATATAACATGGTACTACTAAACTAAAGAAAAATAGTATCGACAAAATTAGAAAATCAGAAACTAAGGGTTTTCAATCCAGAAAAACGATTCATAACGAAATTTTGTTGCAACTGTCACTAACTTGTAACTGTTGTAACTGTCACTAAAGAACGAATGATTCTCTTTAGGATCATTAGTTCTTTAGTCTCCTTTTATGAAAAGGAGATCACGGGAATCAAAATTGTTCAAAATCTCCCAAATTTTGCCCTGGAACTTACGATTTTAACCTGAAAACTTTTATTAATAACATTTTACTACTTTAAACTGAAATAGTATCGAAAAATTACAAAACCAGAATAGGTACTGGAAGCTTCTGAGAATTTCATCAGTGATTGTTTTAATGTCGCTAGTTTTTTAGTCTCCTATTATGAAATTGTTCAAAATCTCACAAGTTTTGCTCTGGAGCTTACGATTTTATTCTGAAGAACTTTTATTATTAACATTTTACTTCTTTAAACTGAATGTTTTTACTAATTTAAATGTCGAAAAATTACAAAATCAGAGTAGGTAAGTACTCGAAAACCCCTAAGATTTTCAACAGGGCATGTTTTTTAAGTTAGTGCAACTTTAGTCTTCTTTTACCAAAAGGAGATGTAAATAAATCACGGAAACAAAATTGTTCAAACTCTTTCCAGTGTTGTACGGAAGATTACGTTTTGTTACTGAACAACTTGCCTTATAACGTGGCACTACAAATCTACAGTAATATAGTATCAAGAATGGAAGAAAATCTCTAAGTGTTTTCCATCCAGAAAAACGTTTCATGAAATTTTGTTGTACTGTCACAAAAAAGGAACATTAGTTCTTTAGTCTCCTTTTATGAAAAGGAGATCAAGGGTCTCCAAATTGTTCAAAATCTCTCAAGTTTTGCTCTGGAGTTTACGATTTTATTCTGAAGAACTTTTATTAATTTTACTACTTTAAACTGAAATAGTTTCGAAAAATTACAAAACCATTTTACTATTAAACTGAAATAGTATCGAAAAATTACAAAACCTGAATAGGTACTCTAAACTTCTGAGAATTTCAACAAATTAAAATTAATATATAATTAATAATTTTTACTTGTTTATGTGTCGAAAAATTACAAAATCACAGTAGATACACGAAAACCTCTAAGACTTTCAACTGGACATGTTTTTTGATTCGGGGCAACTTTAGTCCTCTTATACCAAAAGGAGATCTAAATAAGAAAAACCAAATTGTTCAAAATCTTTGCAGTTTTGTACGGCAGCTTACGTTTACAGTAAAAGAGTATCGAAATAATTAGATATTCAGAAACTAAGAATTTTCCATCTATAAAAACGTTTCATAATGAAATTTTGTTGTAGCTGTTTCATTAGTCTCCTTTTATGAAAAGGAAATCACGGGAATCAAAATTATTCAAAATCTTGCAAGTTTTGCTCTGGAGCTTACGATTTTATTCTTTGGGCAACTTCAGTCTTCTTTTGCCAAAAGGAGATCTAAATAAATCACAAAAACAAAATTTTGCAGAATCTTTTCTGCATTAACTTTTTCCACTTTAAACTGAAATAGTATCGAGAATTTCATCAGTGATTAAACTCTTAGAGGTTTAAACAAACCTCTAAGAGTTTCAACAGGGCATGTTTTTTGATTCGGGGCAACTTTAGTTTTCTTTTACCAAAAGGAGATCAAAATAAATCACGGAATAAAAAATTGCACAGAAACTGCTGCTTACGTTTTGGTATTAAACAACTTGCAATATAATATGGTACTACTAAACTAAAGAAAAATAGTATCGACAAAATTAGAAAATCAGAAACTAAGGGTTTTCAATCCAGAAAAACGATTCATAACGAAATTTTGTTGCAACTGTCACTAACTTGTAACTGTTGTAACTGTCACTAAAGGACGAATGATTCTCTTTAGGATCATAAGTTCTTTAGTCTCCTTTTATGAAAAGGAGATCACGGGAATCAAAATTGATTTTACTACTTTAAACTGAAATAGTATCGAAAAATTACAAAACCAGAATAGGTACTGGAAGCTTCTGAAAATTTCATCAGTGATTGTTTTAATGTCGAAAAATTACAAAATCACAGTAGGTAGGTACTCGAAAAGTTGAAAAAAGTTTCATAATGAAATTTTGTTTTAGCTTGCACAAGAAAGGAACAAAATCTGACAAGTTTTGCTCTGGAGCATACGATTTTATTCTGAATAACTTTTATTAATAACATATTACTACTTTAAACTGAAATAGTATCGAAAAATTACAAAACCAGAATAGGTACTGGAAGCTTCTGAGAATTTCATCAGTGATTGTTTTAATGTCGAAAAATTACAAAATCACAGTAGGTAAGTACTCGAAAAGTTCTAAGATTTTCAACAGGGCATGTTTTTGGATTCGGGGCAACTTTAATCTTCTTTTACCAAAAGATCTCAATAAATCATAAAAACGAAATTGTGCAGAATCTTTTCAGTATTAACTTTTTCTACTTTAAACTGAAATAGTTTCGAAAAATTACAACACCAAAATATGTACTCAAAACATCAGAGAATTTCACCAATGATTGTTTTTTGATAATTTATTGCATTTTACTAGTTTAAATGTCGAAAAATTACAAAATCACAGTAGGTAAATACTGGAAAGCCTCTAGACTTTCAACAGGGCATGTTTTCTGATACAGGACACCATTAGTATTTTTTTACCAATAGGAGAACTAACTAAGTCAAGAAACAATATTGCTCAAAATCTCTGCAGTATTGTAAGGCAGCTTACGTTTTGATATTAAACAACTTGCCTTATAACATCGTACTACTAAACTACCGAATATTAGTATCGACAAAATTAGAAAATCAGATACTAAGGGTTTTTCATCCAGAAAAAAGTTTCATAATGAAATTTTGTTTTAGCTGGCACAAGAAAGGAACAAAATCTGACAAGTTTTGCTCTGGAGCTTACGATTTTATTCTGAATAACTTTTATGAAATAGTATCGAAAAATTACAAAACCAGAATAGGTACTCGAAACGACTGAAATTTTCAACAGTGGTTGTTTTTTGATAATTTATAACATTTTTACTAGTTAAAATGTTGGAAAATTACAAAATCACAATTGGGACACGAAAACCTCTAAGAGTTTCAACAGGGCATGTTTTTTGACTCGGGGCAACTTTAGTCTTATCTTACCAAAAAGAGATCTAATAAATGACTGAAACAAAATTGCACAAAAACTCTGCAGTATACGGCAGCTCACGTTTCGATATTCAATAACTTGCCTTATAACATGGTACTACTAAACTAAAGAAAAATAGTATCGACAAAATTAGAAATTCTCGGAAACTAAGAGTTTTCCATTCAGAAAAACGCTTCGTATTGAAATTTTGTTGTAGCTGTCACAAAAAGGAACATTAGTTTTTTAGTCTCCTTTAATGGAAAGGATGATCTCATGTGATCATGAATCAAAAGATTTTCAACAGGGCATGTTTTTTTATTCAGATCAACTTTAGTCTTCTTTTACCAAAAGGGGAACTAATTAATTCAGCTGTACGGCAGCTTACGTCTGCCTGCCTGTCTGTCTTTCTGTCTGGCGGTCTCCATTTTCAACTTTTCGAGTACCTACCTACTGTGATTTTGTAATTTTTCGACATTAATACAATCACGGATGAAATTCTCAGAAGCTTACAGTACCTATTCTGGTTTTGTAATTTTTCGATACTATTTCAGTTTAAAGTAGTAAAATGTTATTAATAAAAGTTTTCAGGTTAAATCGTAAGTTCCAGGGCAAAATTTGGGAGATTTTGAACAATTTTGATTCCCGTGATCTCTTTTTCATAAAAGGAGACTAAAGAACTAATGATCCTAAAGAGAATCATTAGTTCTTTAGTGACAGTTACAACAGTTACAAGTTAGTGTGACAGTTGCAACAAAATTTCGTTATGAATCGTTTTTCTGGATTGAAAACCCTTAGTTTCTGATTTTCTAATTTTGTCGATACTATTTTTCTTTAGTTTAGTACTACCATGTTATATTGCAAGTTGTTTAATACCAAAACGTAAGCAGCAGTTTCTGTGCAATTTTTTTTCCGTGATTTATTTTGATCTCCTTTTGGTAAAAGAAAACTAAAGTTGCCCCGAATCAAAAAACTTGCCCTGTTGAAACTCTTAGAGGTTTAAACAATCACTGATGAAATTCTCGATACTATTTCAGTTTAAAGTGGAAAAAGTTAATACAGAAAAGATTCTGCAAAATTTTGTTTTTGTGATTTATTTAGATCTCCTTTTGGCAAAAGAAGACTGAAGTTGCCCGAAGAATAAAATCGTAAGCTCCAGAGCAAAACTTGCAAGATTTTGAATAATTTTGATTCCCGTGATTTCCTTTTCATGAAAGGAGACTAATGAAACAGCTAAAACAAAATTTCATTCTGAAACGTTTTTATAGATGGAAAACTCTTAGTTTCTGAATATCTAATTATTTCGATACTCTTTTACTGTAAACGTAAGCTGCCGTAAAAAACTGCAAAGATTTTGAACAATTTGGTTTTTCTTATTTAGATCTCCTTTTGGTATAAGAGGACTAAAGTTGCCCCGAATCAAAAAACATGTCCAGTTGAAGGTCTTAGAGGTTTTCGTGTATCTACTGTGGGTTTGTAATTTTTCGACATATAAACAAGTAAAAATTATTAATTATATATTATTATTAATTTGTTGAAATTCTCAGAAGTTTAGAGTACCTATTCAGGTTTTGTAATTTTTCGATACTATTTCAGTTTAATAGTAAAATGGTTTTGTAATTTTTCGAAACTATTTCAGTTTAAAGTAGTAAAATTAATAAAAGTTCTTCAGAATAAAATCGTAAGCTCCAGAGCAAAACTTGAGAGATTTTGAACAATTTGGAGACTAAAGAACTAATGTTCCTTTTTTGTGACAGTACAACAAAATTTCATGAAACGTTTTTCTGGATGGAAAACACTTAGAGATTTTCTTCCTTTCTTGATACTATATTACTGTAGATTTGTAGTGCCACGTTATAAGGCAAGTTGTTCAGTAGCAAAACGTAATCTTCCGTACAACACTGGAAAGAGTTTGAACAATTTTGTTTCCGTGATTTATTTAGATCTCCTTTTGGTAAAAGAAGACTAAAGTTGCACTAACTAAAAAAACATGCCCTGTTGAAAATCTTAGGGGTTTTCGAGTACTTACCTACTCTGATTTTGTAATTTTTCGACATTTAAATTAGTAAAAACATTCAGTTTAAAGAAGTAAAATGTTAATAATAAAAGTTCTTCAGAATAAAATCGTAAGCTCCAGAGCAAAACTTGTGAGATTAGAACAATTTTGATTCCCGTGATCTCCTTTTCATAAAAGGAGACTAATGAACTATTGTTCCTTTTTTGTGACAACTATGAAACGTTTCTCTGGATGGAAAACTCCTAGTTTCTGTATTTCTAATTTCTTCGATACTATTTTACTGCAAATGTACAAAACTGCAAAAATTTTGAACAATATTGTTTCCGTGGTTTATTTAGACCTCCTTTTGTTAAATGACTAAAGTTGCCCCCAAAAAAAAATACGTGCCCTGTTGTCAGTCTGTGATTTTGTAATTTTTCAATCAACAATCACTGTTGAAATTATTCTCACACATTTCGAGTACCTATTGTGGTTTTGAAACCTTCCGATACTATTTCAGTTTAAAGTAGTAAAATGTTACTATTAATAGTTTTTCAGAATAAAATCGTATGTTCCAGAGCAAACCTTGTGAGATTTTGAACAATTTTGATTCCCGTGATCTCCTTTTCATAAAAGAAGACTAAAAAACCAATGTTCTTTTTTTGTGACAGCTACAACAAAATTTCATAATGAAAAATTTTTCTGGATGGAAAAGTCCTAGTTTCTGAATTCCTAATTTCTTCGATACTATTTTACTGCAAATGTACAAAACTGCAAAAATTTTGAACAATATTGATTCCATGGTTTATTATACCTACTTTTGGTAAAACAAGACTAAAGTTGCCCGGAAAAAAAAACGTGCCCTGTAGGCAGTCTTAGAGGTTTTCTAATATTTCGACCTTAAACTGTTATAAATTATAAAAAAACAGTCACTGTTGAAATTCTCAGACATTTCGAGGACCTATTGTGGTTTTGTAATTTTTCGATACTATTTCAGTTTAAAGTAGTAAAAGGTTAGTAATAAAAGTTTTTCAGAATAAAATCGTATGCTCCAGAGCAAACCTTGTGAGATTTTGAACAATTTTGATTCCCGTGATCTCCTTTTCATAAAAGAAGACTAAAGAACTAATGCTCTTTTTTTGTGACAGCTACAACAAAATTTCATAAACCTTGTGAGATTTCGAACAATTTTGATTCCCGTGATCTCCTTTTCATAAAAGAATACTAAAGAACTAATGTTCTTTTTTGTGACAGCTACAACAAAATTTCATTTTGAAAAATTTTCTGGATGGAAAAGTCCTAGTTTCTGAATTCCTAATTTCTTCGATACTATTTTACTGTAAATGTACAAAACTGCAAAAATTTTGAACAATATTAATTCCGTGGTTTATTTAGCCTCCTTTTGGTAAAAGAAGACTAAAGTTGCCACGAATAAAAAAACGTACCCCCCTCCTTTTATGAAAAGGAGATCACGGGAATCAAAATTGTTCTAATCTGACAAGTTTAGCTCTGGAGCTTACGATTTTATTCTGAAGAACTTTTATTAGTAACATTTTACTACTTTAAACTGAAATAGTATCGAAAAATTACAAAACCACAATAGGTCCTCGAAATGTCTGAGAATTTCAACAGTGATTGTTTTTTGATAATTTATAACAGTTGAATGTCGAAAAATTAGAAAATCACGTACATACCTACACGAAAACCTCTAAGACTGTCAACAGGGCACGTTTTTTGAGTATTGTTTTACCAAAAGGAGGTTTAAATAAACCACGGAAAAAGTATTGTTCAAAATTTTAGCAGTTTTGTACAATTACAGTAAAATAGTATCAAAAAATTAGTAATTCAGAAACGATGACTATTCCAGCCAGAAAAACCGTTCATAATGATATTTTGTTGTAGCTGTCACAAAAAAAGAACATTACTTCTTTAGTCTTCTTTTATGAAAAGGAGATCACGGGAATCAAAATTGTTCGAAATCTCACAAGGTTTGCTCTGGAGCATACGATTTTATTCTGAAAAACTATTAATAGTAACATTTTAGGTATTCGAAATGTCTGAGAATTTCAACAGTGATTGTTTTTTGATATTATAACATTTTACACTAGTAAAATGTTAAATCACAGTAGATACACGAAAACCTCTAAGAGTTTCAACAGGGCATGTTTTTTGATTCGGGGCAACTTTAGTTTTCTTTTACCAAAAGTAGATCAAAATAAATCACCGAAAAAAAATTGCACAAAAACTGCTGCTTACGTTTTGGTATTAAACAACTTGCAATATAACATGGTACTACTAAACTAAAGAAAAATAGTATCGACAAAATTAGAAAATCAGAAACTAAGGGTTTTCAATCCAGAAAAACGATTCATAACGAAATTTTGTTGCAACTGTCACACTGACTTGTAACTGTTGTAACTGTCACTAAAGAACTAATGATTCTCTTTAGGATCATTAGTTCTTTAGTCTCCTTTTATGAAAAGGAGATCACGGGAATCAAAATTGTTCAAAATCTCCCAAATTTTGCCCTGGAACTTACGATTTTAACCTGAAAACTTTTATTAATAACATTTTACTACTTTAAACTGAAATAGTATCGAAAAATTACAAAACCAGAATAGGTACTGTAAGCTTCTGAGAATTTCATCAGTGATTGTATTAATGTCGAAAAATTACAAAATCACAGTAGGTAGGTACTCGAAAAGTTGAAAATGGAGACAGACAGACAGAAAGACAGACAGGCAGGCAGACGTAAGCTGCCGCACAGCTGAATTAATTAGTTCCCCTTTTGGTAAAAGAAGACTAAAGTTGATCTGAATAAAAAAACATGCCCTGTTGAAAATCTTTTGATTCATGATCACATGAGATCATCCTTTCCATTAAAGGAGACTAAAGAACTAATGTTCCTTTTTGTGACAGCTACAACAAAATTTCAATACGAAGCGTTTTTCTGAATGGAAAACTCTTAGTTTCCGAGAATTTCTAATTTTGTCGATACTATTTTTCTTTAGTTTAGTAGTACCATGTTATAAGGCAAGTTATTGAATATCGAAACGTGAGCTGCCGTATACTGCAGAGTTTTTGTGCAATTTTGTTTCAGTCATTTATTAGATCTCTTTTTGGTAAGATAAGACTAAAGTTGCCCCGAGTCAAAAAACATGCCCTGTTGAAACTCTTAGAGGTTTTCGTGTCCCAATTGTGATTTTGTAATTTTCCAACATTTTAACTAGTAAAAATGTTATAAATTATCAAAAAACAACCACTGTTGAAAATTTCAGTCGTTTCGAGTACCTATTCTGGTTTTGTAATTTTTCGATACTATTTCATAAAAGTTATTCAGAATAAAATCGTAAGCTCCAGAGCAAAACTTGTCAGATTTTGTTCCTTTCTTGTGCCAGCTAAAACAAAATTTCATTATGAAACTTTTTTCTGGATGAAAAACCTTAGTATCTGATTTTCTAATTTTTTCGATACTATTATTCGGTAGTTTAGTGGTACGATGTTATAAGGCAAGTTGTTTAATATCAAAACGTAAGGTGCCTTACAATACTGCAGAGATTTTGAGCAATATTGTTTCTTGACTTAGTTAGTTCTCCTATTGGTAAAAAAATACTAATGGTGTCCTGTATCAGAAAACATGCCCTGTTGAAAGTCTAGAGGCTTTCCAGTATTTACCTACTGTGATTTTGTAATTTTTCGACATTTAAACTAGTAAAATGCAATAAATTATCAAAAAACAATCATTGGTGAAATTCTCTGAAGTTTTGAGTACATATTTTGGTGTTGTAATTTTTCGAAACTATTTCAGTTTAAAGTAGAAAAAGTTAATACTGAAAAGATTCTGCACAATTTCGTTTTTGTGATTTTGTGATCTTTTGGTAAAAGAAGACTAAAGTTGCCCAGAATCCAAAAACATGCCCTGTTGAAAATCTTAGAACTTTTCGAGTACCTACCTACTGTGATTTTGTAATTTTTCGACATTAAAACAATCACTGATGAAATTCTCAGAAGCTTCCAGTACCTATTCTGGTTTTTATAATTTTTCATTACTATTTCAGTTTACAGTAGTAAAATGTTATTAATAAAAGGTTTCAGGTTAAAATCGTAAGATCCAAGGCAAAATTTGGAAGATTTTGAACAATTTTGTTTCCCGTGATCTCCTTTTCATAAAAGGAGACTAAAGAACTAATGATCCTAAAGAGAATCATTAGTTCTTTAGTGACAGTTACAACAGTTACAAGTTAGTGACAGTTGCAACAAAATTTCGTTATGAATCGTTTTTCTGGATTGAAAACCCTTAGTTTCTGATTTTCTAATTTTGTCGATACTATTTTTCTTTAGTTTAGTAGTATTATGTTATATTGCAAGTTGTTTAATACCAAAACGTAAGCAGCAGTTTTTGTGCAATTTTTTTTCCGTGATTTATTTTGATCTCCTTTTGGTAAAAGAAAACTAAAGTTGCCCCGAATCAAAAAACATGCCCTGTTGAAACTCTTAGAGGTTTAAACAATCACTGATGAAATTCTCGATACTATTTCAGTTTAAAGTGGAAAAATTTAATACAGAAGAGATTCTGCAAAATTTTGTTTTTGTGATTTATTTAGATCTCCTTTTGGCAAAAGAAGACTGAAGTTGCCCGAAGAATAAAATCGTAAGCTCCAGAGCAAAACTTGCAAGATTTTTAATAATTTTGATTCCCGTGATTTCCTTTTCATAAAAGGAGACTAATGAAACAGCTACAACAAAATTTCACTATGAAACGTTTTTATAGATGGAAAACTCTTAGTTTCTGAATATCTAATTATTTCGATACTCTTTTACTGTAAACGTAAGCTGCCGTAAAAAACTGCAAAGATTTTGAACAATTTGGTTTTTCTTATTTAGATCTCCTTTTGGTATAAGAGGACTAAAGTTGCCCCGAATCAAAAAACATGTCCAGTTGAAAGTCTTAGAGGTTTTCGTGTATCTACTGTGATTTTGTAATTTTTCGACATATAAACAAGTAAAAATTATTAATTATATATTATTATTAATTTGTTGAAATTCTCAGAAGTTTAGAGTACCTATTCAGGTTTTGTAATTTTTCGATACTATTTCAGTTTAAGAGTAAAATGGTTTTGTAATTTTTCGAAACTATTTCAGTTTAAAGTAGTAAAATTAATAAAAGTTCTTCAGAATAAAATCGTAAGCTCCAGAGCAAAACTTGAGAGATTTTGAACAATTTGGAGACTAAAGAACTAATGTTCCTTTTTTGTGACAGTACAACAAAATTTCATGAAACGTTTTTCTGGATGGAAAACACTTAGAGATTTTCTTCCTTTCTTGATACTATATTACTGTAGATTTGTAGTGCCACGTTATAAGGCAAGTTGTTCAGTAGCAAAACGTAATCTTCCGTACAACACTGGAAAGAGTTTGAACAATTTTGTTTCCGTGATTTATTTAGATCTCCTTTTGGTAAAAGAAGACTAAAGTTGCACTAACTAAAAAAACATGCCCTGTTGAAAATCTTAGGGGTTTTCGAGTACTTACCTACTCTGATTTTGTAATTTTTCGACATTTAAATTAGTAAAAACATTCAGTTTAAAGAAGTAAAATGTTAATAATAAAAGTTCTTCAGAATAAAATCGTAAGCTCCAGAGCAAAACTTGTGAGATTAGAACAATTTTGATTCCCGTGATCTCCTTTTCATAAAAGGAGACTAATGAACTATTGTTCCTTTTTTGTGACAACTATGAAACGTTTCTCTGGATGGAAAACTCCTAGTTTCTGTATTTCTAATTTCTTCGATACTATTTTACTGCAAATGTACAAAACTGCAAAAATTTTGAACAATATTGTTTCCGTGGTTTATTTAGACCTCCTTTTGTTAAATGACTAAAGTTGCCCCCAAAAAAAAATACGTGCCCTGTTGTCAGTCTGTGATTTTGTAATTTTTCAATCAACAATCACTGTTGAAATTATTCTCACACATTTCGAGTACCTATTGTGGTTTTGAAACCTTCCGATACTATTTCAGTTTAAAGTAGTAAAATGTTACTATTAATAGTTTTTCAGAATAAAATCGTATGTTCCAGAGCAAACCTTGTGAGATTTTGAACAATTTTGATTCCCGTGATCTCCTTTTCATAAAAGAAGACTAAAAAACCAATGTTCTTTTTTTGTGACAGCTACAACAAAATTTCATAATGAAAAATTTTTCTGGATGGAAAAGTCCTAGTTTCTGAATTCCTAATTTCTTCGATACTATTTTACTGCAAATGTACAAAACTGCAAAAATTTTGAACAATATTGATTCCATGGTTTATTATACCTACTTTTGGTAAAACAAGACTAAAGTTGCCCGGAAAAAAAAACGTGCCCTGTAGGCAGTCTTAGAGGTTTTCTAATATTTCGACTTTAAACTGTTATAAATTATAAAAAAACAGTCACTGTTGAAATTCTCAGACATTTCGAGGACCTATTGTGGTTTTGTAATTTTTCGATACTATTTCAGTTTAAAGTAGTAAAAGGTTAGTAATAAATGTTTTTCAGAATAAAATCGTATGCTCCAGAGCAAACCTTGTGAGATTTTGAACAATTTTGATTCCCGTGATCTCCTTTTCATAAAAGAAGACTAAAGAACTAATGCTCTTTTTTTGTGACAGCTACAACAAAATTTCATAAACCTTGTGAGATTTCGAACAATTTTGATTCCCGTGATCTCCTTTTCATAAAAGAATACTAAAGAACTAATGTTCTTTTTTGTGACAGCTACAACAAAATTTCATTTTGAAAAATTTTCTGGATGGAAAAGTCCTAGTTTCTGAATTCCTAATTTCTTCGATACTATTTTACTGTAAATGTACAAAACTGCAAAAATTTTGAACAATATTAATTCCGTGGTTTATTTAGCCTCCTTTTGGTAAAAGAAGACTAAAGTTGCCACGAATAAAAAAACGTACCCCCCTCCTTTTATGAAAAGGAGATCACGGGAATCAAAATTGTTCTAATCTGACAAGTTTAGCTCTGGAGCTTACGATTTTATTCTGAAGAACTTTTATTAGTAACATTTTACTACTTTAAACTGAAATAGTATCGAAAAATTACAAAACCACAATAGGTCCTCGAAATGTCTGAGAATTTCAACAGTGATTGTTTTTTGATAATTTATAACAGTTGAATGTCGAAAAATTAGAAAATCACGTACATACCTACACGAAAACCTCTAAGACTGTCAACAGGGCACGTTTTTTGAGTATTGTTTTACCAAAAGGAGGTTTAAATAAACCACGGAAAAAGTATTGTTCAAAATTTTAGCAGTTTTGTACAATTACAGTAAAATAGTATCAAAAAATTAGTAATTCAGAAACGATGACTATTCCAGCCAGAAAAACCGTTCATAATGATATTTTGTTGTAGCTGTCACAAAAAAAGAACATTACTTCTTTAGTCTTCTTTTATGAAAAGGAGATCACGGGAATCAAAATTGTTCGAAATCTCACAAGGTTTGCTCTGGAGCATACGATTTTATTCTGAAAAACTATTAATAGTAACATTTTAGGTATTCGAAATGTCTGAGAATTTCAACAGTGAATGTTTTTTGATATTATAACATTTTACACTAGTAAAATGTTAAATCACAGTAGATACACGAAAACCTCTAAGAGTTTCAACAGGGCATGTTTTTTGATTCGGGGCAACTTTAGTTTTCTTTTACCAAAAGTAGATCAAAATAAATCACCGAAAAAAAATTGCACAAAAACTGCTGCTTACGTTTTGGTATTAAACAACTTGCAATATAACATGGTACTACTAAACTAAAGAAAAATAGTATCGACAAAATTAGAAAATCAGAAACTAAGGGTTTTCAATCCAGAAAAACGATTCATAACGAAATTTTGTTGCAACTGTCACACTGACTTGTAACTGTTGTAACTGTCACTAAAGAACTAATGATTCTCTTTAGGATCATTAGTTCTTTAGTCTCCTTTTATGAAAAGGAGATCACGGGAATCAAAATTGTTCAAAATCTCCCAAATTTTGCCCTGGAACTTACGATTTTAACCTGAAAACTTTTATTAATAACATTTTACTACTTTAAACTGAAATAGTATCGAAAAATTACAAAACCAGAATAGGTACTGTAAGCTTCTGAGAATTTCATCAGTGATTGTATTAATGTCGAAAAATTACAAAATCACAGTAGGTAGGTACTCGAAAAGTTGAAAATGGAGACAGACAGACAGAAAGACAGACAGGCAGGCAGACGTAAGCTGCCGTACAGCTGAATTAATTAGTTCCCCTTTTGGTAAAAGAAGACTAAAGTTGATCTGAATAAAAAAACATGCCCTGTTGAAAATCTTTTGATTCATGATCACATGAGATCATCCTTTCCATTAAAGGAGACTAAAGAACTAATGTTCCTTTTTGTGACAGCTACAACAAAATTTCAATACGAAGCGTTTTTCTGAATGGAAAACTCTTAGTTTCCGAGAATTTCTAATTTTGTCGATACTATTTTTCTTTAGTTTAGTAGTACCATGTTATAAGGCAAGTTATTGAATATCGAAACGTGAGCTGCCGTATACTGCAGAGTTTTTGTGCAATTTTGTTTCAGTCATTTATTAGATCTCTTTTTGGTAAGATAAGACTAAAGTTGCCCCGAGTCAAAAAACATGCCCTGTTGAAACTCTTAGAGGTTTTCGTGTCCCAATTGTGATTTTGTAATTTTCCAACATTTTAACTAGTAAAAATGTTATAAATTATCAAAAAACAACCACTGTTGAAAATTTCAGTCGTTTCGAGTACCTATTCTGGTTTTGTAATTTTTCGATACTATTTCATAAAAGTTATTCAGAATAAAATCGTAAGCTCCAGAGCAAAACTTGTCAGATTTTGTTCCTTTCTTGTGCCAGCTAAAACAAAATTTCATTATGAAACTTTTTTCTGGATGAAAAACCTTAGTATCTGATTTTCTAATTTTTTCGATACTATTATTCGGTAGTTTAGTGGTACGATGTTATAAGGCAAGTTGTTTAATATCAAAACGTAAGCTGCCTTACAATACTGCAGAGATTTTGAGCAATATTGTTTCTTGACTTAGTTAGTTCTCCTATTGGTAAAAAAATACTAATGGTGTCCTGTATCAGAAAACATGCCCTGTTGAAAGTCTAGAGGCTTTCCAGTATTTACCTACTGTGATTTTGTAATTTTTCGACATTTAAACTAGTAAAATGCAATAAATTATCAAAAAACAATCATTGGTGAAATTCTCTGAAGTTTTGAGTACATATTTTGGTGTTGTAATTTTTCGAAACTATTTCAGTTTAAAGTAGAAAAAGTTAATACTGAAAAGATTCTGCACAATTTCGTTTTTGTGATTTTGTGATCTTTTGGTAAAAGAAGACTAAAGTTGCCCAGAATCCAAAAACATGCCCTGTTGAAAATCTTAGAACTTTTCGAGTACCTACCTACTGTGATTTTGTAATTTTTCGACATTAAAACAATCACTGATGAAATTCTCAGAAGCTTCCAGTACCTATTCTGGTTTTTATAATTTTTCATTACTATTTCAGTTTACAGTAGTAAAATGTTATTAATAAAAGGTTTCAGGTTAAAATCGTAAGATCCAGGGCAAAATTTGGAAGATTTTGAACAATTTTGTTTCCCGTGATCTCCTTTCATAAAAGGAGACTAAAGAACTAATGATCCTAAAGAGAATCATTAGTTCTTTAGTGACAGTTACAACAGTTACAAGTTAGTGACAGTTGCAACAAAATTTCGTTATGAATCGTTTTTCTGGATTGAAAACCCTTAGTTTCTGATTTTCTAATTTTGTCGATACTATTTTTCTTTAGTTTAGTAGTATTATGTTATATTGCAAGTTGTTTAATACCAAAACGTAAGCAGCAGTTTTTGTGCAATTTTTTTTCCGTGATTTATTTTGATCTCCTTTTGGTAAAAGAAAACTAAAGTTGCCCCGAATCAAAAAACATGCCCTGTTGAAACTCTTAGAGGTTTAAACAATCACTGATGAAATTCTCGATACTATTTCAGTTTAAAGTGGAAAAATTTAATACAGAAGAGATTCTGCAAAATTTTGTTTTTGTGATTTATTTAGATCTCCTTTTGGCAAAAGAAGACTGAAGTTGCCCGAAGAATAAAATCGTAAGCTCCAGAGCAAAACTTGCAAGATTTTTAATAATTTTGATTCCCGTGATTTCCTTTTCATAAAAGGAGACTAATGAAACAGCTACTACAAAATTTCACTATGAAACGTTTTTATAGATGGAAAACTCTTAGTTTCTGAATATCTAATTATTTCGATACTCTTTTACTGTAAACGTAAGCTGCCGTAAAAAACTGCAAAGATTTTGAACAATTTGGTTTTTCTTATTTAGATCTCCTTTTGGTATAAGAGGACTAAAGTTGCCCCGAATCAAAAAACATGTCCAGTTGAAAGTCTTAGAGGTTTTCGTGTATCTACTGTGATTTTGTAATTTTTCGACATATAAACAAGTAAAAATTATTAATTATATATTATTATTAATTTGTTGAAATTCTCAGAAGTTTAGAGTACCTATTCAGGTTTTGTAATTTTTCGATACTATTTCAGTTTAATAGTAAAATGGTTTTGTAATTTTTCGAAACTATTTCAGTTTAAAGTAGTAAAATTAATAAAAGTTCTTCAGAATAAAATCGTAAGCTCCAGAGCAAAACTTGAGAGATTTTGAACAATTTGGAGACTAAAGAACTAATGTTCCTTTTTTGTGACAGTACAACAAAATTTCATGAAACGTTTTTCTGGATGGAAAACACTTAGAGATTTTCTTCCTTTCTTGATACTATATTACTGTAGATTTGTAGTGCCACGTTATAAGGCAAGTTGTTCAGTAGCAAAACGTAATCTTCCGTACAACACTGGAAAGAGTTTGAACAATTTTGTTTCCGTGATTTATTTAGATCTCCTTTTGGTAAAAGAAGACTAAAGTTGCACTAACTAAAAAAACATGCCCTGTTGAAAATCTTAGGGGTTTTCGAGTACTTACCTACTCTGATTTTGTAATTTTTCGACATTTAAATTAGTAAAAACATTCAGTTTAAAGAAGTAAAATGTTAATAATAAAAGTTCTTCAGAATAAAATCGTAAGCTCCAGAGCAAAACTTGTGAGATTAGAACAATTTTGATTCCCGTGATCTTCTTTTCATAAAAGGAGACTAATGAACTATTGTTCCTTTTTTGTGACAACTATGAAACGTTTCTCTGGATGGAAAACTCCTAGTTTCTGTATTTCTAATTTCTTCGATACTATTTTACTGCAAATGTACAAAACTGCAAAAATTTTGAACAATATTGTTTCCGTGGTTTATTTAGACCTCCTTTTGTTAAATGACTAAAGTTGCCCCCAAAAAAAAATACGTGCCCTGTTGTCAGTCTGTGATTTTGTAATTTTTCAATCAACAATCACTGTTGAAATTATTGTCACACATTTCGAGTACCTATTGTGGTTTTGAAACCTTCCGATACTATTTCAGTTTAAAGTAGTAAAATGTTACTATTAATAGTTTTTCAGAATAAAATCGTATGTTCCAGAGCAAACCTTGTGAGATTTTGAACAATTTTGATTCCCGTGATCTCCTTTTCATAAAAGAAGACTAAAAAACCAATGTTCTTTTTTTGTGACAGCTACAACAAAATTTCATAATGAAAAATTTTTCTGGATGGAAAAGTCCTAGTTTCTGAATTCCTAATTTCTTCGATACTATTTTACTGCAAATGTACAAAACTGCAAAAATTTTGAACAATATTGATTCCATGGTTTATTATACCTACTTTTGGTAAAACAAGACTAAAGTTGCCCGGAAAAAAAAACGTGCCCTGTAGGCAGTCTTAGAGGTTTTCTAATATTTCGACCTTAAACTGTTATAAATTATAAAAAAACAGTCACTGTTGAAATTCTCAGACATTTCGAGGACCTATTGTGGTTTTGTAATTTTTCGATACTATTTCAGTTTAAAGTAGTAAAAGGTTAGTAATAAAAGTTTTTCAGAATAAAATCGTATGCTCCAGAGCAAACCTTGTGAGATTTTGAACAATTTTGATTCCCGTGATCTCCTTTTCATAAAAGAAGACTAAAGAACTAATGCTCTTTTTTTGTGACAGCTACAACAAAATTTCATAAACCTTGTGAGATTTCGAACAATTTTGATTCCCGTGATCTCCTTTTCATAAAAGAATACTAAAGAACTAATGTTCTTTTTTGTGACAGCTACAACAAAATTTCATTTTGAAAAATTTTCTGGATGGAAAAGTGCTAGTTTCTGAATTCCTAATTTCTTCGATACTATTTTACTGTAAATGTACAAAACTGCAAAAATTTTGAACAATATTAATTCCGTGGTTTATTTAGCCTCCTTTTGGTAAAAGAAGACTAAAGTTGCCACGAATAAAAAAACGTACCCCCCTCCTTTTATGAAAAGGAGATCACGGGAATCAAAATTGTTCTAATCTGACAAGTTTAGCTCTGGAGCTTACGATTTTATTCTGAAGAACTTTTATTAGTAACATTTTACTACTTTAAACTGAAATAGTATCGAAAAATTACAAAACCACAATAGGTCCTCGAAATGTCTGAGAATTTCAACAGTGATTGTTTTTTGATAATTTATAACAGTTTAGTGTCGAAAAATTAGAAAATCACGAAAACCTCTAAGACTGTCAACAGGGCACGTTTTTTGAATATTGTTTTACCAAAAGGAGGTTTAAATAAACCACGGAAAAAGTATTGTTCAAAATTTTAGCAGTTTTGTACAATTACAGTAAAATAGTATCAAAAAATTAGAAATTCAGAAACGATGACTATTCCATCCAGAAAAACCGTTCATAATGATATTTTGTTGTAGCTGTCACAAAAAAAGAACATTACTTCTTTAGTCTTCTTTTATGAAAAGGAGATCACGGGAATCAAAATTGTTCAAAATCTCACAAGGTTTGCTCTGGAGCATACGATTTTATTCTGAAAAACTATTAATAGTAACATTTTAGGTATTCGAAATGTCTGAGAATTTCAACAGTGATTGTTTTTTGATATTATAACATTTTACACTAGTAAAATGTTAAATCACAGTAGATACACGAAAACCTCTAAGAGTTTCAACAGGGCATGTTTTTTGATTCGGGGCAACTTTAGTTTTCTTTTACCAAAAGTAGATCAAAATAAATCACCGAAAAAAAATTGCACAAAAACTGCTGCTTACGTTTTGGTATTAAACAACTTGCAATATAACATGGTACTACTAAACTAAAGAAAATAGTATCGGCAAAATTAGAAAATCAGAAACTAAGGGTTTTCAATCCAGAAAAACGATTCATAACGAAATTTTGTTGCAACTGTCACTAACTTGTAACTGTTGTAACTGTCACTAAAGACCTAATGATTCTCTTTAGGATCATTAGTTCTTTAGTCTCCTTTTATGAAAAGGAGATCACGGGAATCAAAATTGTTCAAAATCTCCCAAATTTTGCCCTGGAACTTACGATTTTAACCTGAAAACTTTTATTAATAACATTTTACTACTTTAAACTGAAATAGTATCGAAAAATTACAAAACCAGAATAGGTACTGGAAGCTTCTGAGAATTTCATCAGTGATTGTTTTAATGTCGAAAAATTACAAAATCACAGTAGGTAGGTACTCGAAAAGTTCTAAGATTTTCAACTGGACATGTTTTTTGATTCGGGGCAACTTTAGTCCTCTTATACCAAAAGGAGATCTAAATAAGAAAAACCAAATTGTTCAAAAATTTTTGCAGTTTTGTACGGCAGCTTACGTTTACAGTAAAAGAGTATCGAAATAATTAGATATTCAGAAATTAAGAGTTTTCCATCTATAAAAACGTTTCATAATGAAATTTTGTTGTAGCTGTTTCATTAGTCTCCTTTTATGAAAAGGAAATCACGGGAATCAAAATTATTCAAAACCTTGCAAGTTTTGCTCTGGAGCTTACGATTTTATTCTTCGGGCAACTTCAGTCTTCTTTTGCCAAAAGGAGATCTAAATAAATCACAAAAACAAAATTTTGCAGAATCTTTTCTGTATTAACATTTTCCACTTTAAACTGAAATAGTATCGAGAATTTCATCAGTGATTGTTTAAACCTCTAAGAGTTTTAACAGGGCATGTTTTTTGATTCGGGGCAACTTTAGTTTTCTTTTACCAAAAGGAGATCAAAATAAATCACGGAAAAAAATTGCACAGAAACTGCTGCTTACGTTTTGGTATTAAACAACTTGCAATATAACATGGTAGTACTAAACTAAAGAAAAATAGTATCGACAAAATTAGAAAATCAGAAACTAAGGGTTTTCAATCCAGAAAAACGATTCATAACGAAATTTTGTTGCAACTGTCACACTAACTTGTAACTGTTGTAACTGTCACTAAAGAACTAATGATAACTCTGAGTTTCTGAATATCTAATTATTTCGATACTCTTTTACTGTAAACGTAAGCCGCCGTACAAAACTGCAAAGATTTTGAACAATTTGGTTTGTCTTAAAGAGGACAGAATAAAATCGTAAGCTCCAGAGCAAAACTTGAGAGATTTTGAACAATTTGGAGACCCTTAATCTCCTTTTCATAAAAGGAGACTAAAGAACTAATGTTCCTTTTTTGTGACAGTACAACAAAATTTCATGAAACGTTTTTCTGGATGGAAAACACTTAGAGATTTTCTTCCTTTCTTGATACTATATTACTGTAGATTTGTAGTTCCACGTTATAAGGCAAGTTGTTCAGTAACAAAACGTAATCTTCCGTACAACACTGGAAAGAGTTTGAACAATTTTGTTTCCGTGATTTATATAGATCTCCTTTTGGTAAAAGAAGACTAAAGTTGCACTAACTAAAAAAACATGCCCTGTTGAAAATCTTAGGGGTTTTCGAGTACTTACCTACTCTGATTTTGTAATTTTTCGACATTTAAATTAGTAAAAACATTCAGTTTAAAGAAGTAAAATGTTAATAATAAAAGTTCTTCAGAATAAAATCGTAAGCTCCAGAGCAAAACTTGTTAGATTTTGTTCCTTTCTTGTGCCAGCTAAAACAAAATTTCATTATGAAACTTTTTTCTGGATGAAAAACTCTTAGTTTCTGATTTTCTAAATTTGTCGATACTATTATTCGGTAGTTTAATAGTACGAAACATCAACAACAACAATAAGGCAAGTTGTTTCATATCAAAACGTAAGCTGCCTTACAATACTGCAGAGATTTTGAGGAATATTGTTTCTTGACTTAGTTAGTTCTCCTTTTGGTAAAAAAATACTAATGGGGTCCTGTATCAGAAAACATGCCCTGTTGAAAGTCTAGAGGTTTTCCGGTATTTACCTACTGTGATTTTGTAATTTTTCGACATTAAAACAATCACTGAAGAAATTTTCAGAAGTTTCCAGTACCTATTCTGGTTTTGTAATTTTTCCACACTATTTCAGTTTAAAGTAGTAACATGTTATTAATAAAAGTTCTTCAGGTTAAAATCGTAAGCTCCAGGGCAAAATTTGGGAGATATTGAACAATTTTGATTCCCGTGATCTCCTTTTCATAAAAGGAGACTAAAGCGAATCATTAGTTCTTTAGTGACAGTTACAACAGTTACAAGTTAGTGACAGTTACAACAAAATTTCGTTATGAATCGTTTTTCTGGATTGAAAACCCTTAGTTTCTGATTTTCTAATTTTGTCGATACTATTTTTCTTTAGTTTAGTAGTAAAAAAAACTAGCGATCCTTTCAGTATTGCAAGTTGTTTAATATCAAAACGTAAGCAGCAGTTTGAGTGCAATTTTTTTTCCGTGATTTATTTTGATCTCCTTTTGGTAAAAGAAAACTAAAGTTGCCCCGAATCAAAAAACATGCCCTGTTGAAACTAAGAGGTTTAAACAATCACTGATGAAATTCTCGATACTATCTCAGTTTAAGGAAAAAGTTAATAAAGAAAAGATTCTGCAAAATTTTGTTTTTGTGATTTATTTAGATCTCCTTTTGGCAAAAGAAGACTGAAGTTGCCCGAAGAATGAAATCGTAAGCTCCAGAGCAAAACTTGCAAGGTTTTGAATAATTTTGATTCCCGTGATTTCCTTTTCATAAAAGGAGACTAATGAAACAGCTACAACAAAATTTCATTATGAAACGTTTTTATAGATGGAAAACTCTTAGTTTCTGAATATCTAATTATTTCGATACTCTTTTACTGTAAACGTAAGCTGCCGTACCAAACTGCAAAGATTTTGAACAATTTGGTTTTTCTTATTTAGATCTCCTTTTGGTATAAGAGGACTAAAGTTGCCCCGAATCAAAAAACATGTCCAGTTGAAAGTCTTAGAGGTTTTCGTGTATCTACTGTGATTTTGTAATTTTTCGACATATAAACAAGTAAAAATGATTAATTATATATTATTATTAATTTGTTGAAATTCTCAGAAGTTTAGAGTACCTATTCAGGTTTTGTAATTTTTCGATACTATTTCAGTTTAATAGTAAAATGGTTTTGTAATTTTTCGAAACTATTTCAGTTTAAAGTAGTAAAATTAATAAAAGTTCTTCAGAATAAAATCGTAAGCTCCAGAGCAAAACTTGAGAGATTTTGAACAATTTGGAGACCCTTGATCTCCTTTTCATAAAAGGAGACTAAAGAACTAATGTTCCTTTTTTGTGACAGTACAACAAAATTTCATGAAACGTTTTTCTTAGAGATTTTCTTCCTTTCTTGATACTATATTACTGTAGATTTGTAGTGCCACGTTATAAGGCAAGTTGTTCAGTAACAAAACGTAATCTTCCGTCCAATACTGCAAAGATTCTGAACAATTTTGTTTCCGTGATTTATTTAGATCTCCTTTTGGTAAAAGAAGACTAAAGTTGCACTAACTAAAAAAACATGCCCTGTTGTAAATCTTAGACGTTTTCGAGTACTTACCTACTCTGATTTTGTAATTTTTCGACATTTAAATTAGTAAAAACATTCAGTTTAAAGAAAGTAAAATGTTATTAATAAAAGTTCTTCAGAATAAAATCGTAAGCTTGTCAGATTTTGTTCCTTTCTTGTGCCAGCTAAAACAAAATTTCATTATGAAACTTTTTTCTGGATGAAAAACCCTTAGTTTCTGATTTTCTAATTTTGTCGATACTATTATTCGGTAGTTTAGTAGTACGATGTTATAGGGCAAGTTGTTTCAAATCAAAACGTAAGCAATATTGTTTCTTGACTTAGTTAGTTCTCCTTTTGGTAAAAAAATACTAATGGTGTCCTGTATCAGAAAACATGCCCTGTTGAAAGTCTAGAGGTTTTCCAGTATTTACCTACTGTGATTTTGTAATTTTTCGAATTTTAAACTAGTAAAATGCAATAAATTATCAAAAAACAATCATTGGTGAAATTCTCTGAAGTTTTGAGTACATATTTTGGTGTTGTAATTTTTCGAAACAATTTCAGTTTAAAGTAGTAAAATGTTATTAATAAAA
Organism: Pseudeuparius sepicola; assembly: GCA_963920635.1. Taxonomy (NCBI): domain Eukaryota; kingdom Metazoa; phylum Arthropoda; class Insecta; order Coleoptera; family Anthribidae; genus Pseudeuparius; species Pseudeuparius sepicola. The sequence continues at coordinate 32,146,399 of OY987305.1, forward strand.
GTTTTCAGGTTAAAATCGTAAGTTCCAGGGCAAAATTTGGGAGATTTTGAACAATTTTGATTCCCATGATCTCCTTTTCATAAAAGGAGACTAAAGAACTAATGATCCTAAAGAGAATCATTAGTTCTTTAGTGACAGTTACAACAGTTACAAGTTAGTGACACTTGCAACAAAATTTCGTTATGAATCGTTTTTCTGGATTGAAAACCCGTAGTTTCTGATTTTCTAATTTTGTCGATACTATTTTTCTTTAGTTTAGTAGTACCATGTTATATTGCAAGTTGTTTAATACCAAAACGTAAGCAGCAGTTTTTGTGCAATTTTTTTTCGGTGATTTATTTTGATCTCCTTTTGGTAAAAGAAAACTAAAGTTGCCCCGAATCAAAAAACATGCCCTGTTGAAACTCTTAGAGGTTTTCGTGTATCTACTGTGATTTAACATTTTACTAGTGTAAAATGTTATAATATCAAAACACAATCACTGTTGAAATTCTCAGACATTTCGAATACCTAAAATGTTACTATTAACAGTTTTTCAGAATAAAATCGTATGCTCCAGAGCAAACCTTGTGAGATTTTGAACAATTTTGATTCCCGTGATCTCCTTTTCATAAAAGAAGACTAAAGAAGTAATGTTCTTTTTTTGTGACAGCTACAACAAAATTACATTATGAACGGTTTTTCTGGATGGAATAGTCATCGTTTCTGAATTTCTAATTTTTTGATACTATTTTACTGTAATTGTACAAAACTGCTAAAATTTTGAACAATACTGCCTCCGTGGTTTATTTAAACCTCCTTTTGGTAAAACAATACTCAAAAAACGTGCCCTGTTGACAGTCTTAGAGGTTTTCGTGTAGGTATGTACGTGATTTTCTAATTTTTCGACATTAAACTGTTATAAATTATCAAAAAACAATCACTGTTGAAATTCTCAGACATTTCGAGGACCTATTGTGGTTTTGTAATTTTTCGATACTATTTCAGTTTAAAGTAGTCAAATATTACTAATAAAAGTTCTTCAGAATAAAATCGTAAGCTCCAGAGCTAAACTTGTGAGATTAGAACAATTTTGATTCCTGTGATCTACTTTTCATAAAAGGAGGGGGGTACGTTTTTTTATTCGTGGCACTTTAGTCTTCTTTTACCAACAGGAGGCTAAATAAACCACGGAATCAATATTGTTCAAAATTTTTGCAGTTTTGTACATTTACAGTAAAATAGTATCGAAGAAATTAGGAATTCAGAAACTAGGACTTTTCCATCCAGAAAAATTTTTCAAAATGAAATTTTGTTGTAGCTGTCACAAAAAAAGAACATTAGTTCTTTAGTATTCTTTTATGAAAAGGAGATCACGGGAATCAAAATTGTTCGAAATCTCACAAGGTTTATGAAATTTTGTTGTAGCTGTCACAAAAAAAGAGCATTAGTTCTTTAGTCTTCTTTTATGAAAAGGAGATCACGGGAATCAAAATTGTTCAAAATCTCACAAGGTTTGCTCTGGAGCATACGATTTTATTCTGAAAAACTTTTATTAGTAACCTTTTACTACTTTAAACTGAAATAGTATCGAAAAATTACAAAACCACAATAGGTCCTCGAAATGTCTGAGAATTTCAACAGTGACTGTTTTTTTATAATTTATAACAGTTTAAGGTCGAAAAATTAGAAAACCTCTAAGACTGCCAACAGGGCACGTTTTTTTTTTCCGGGCAACTTTAGTCTTGTTTTACCCAAAGTAGGTCTAATAAACCATGGAATCAATATTGTTCAAAATTTTTGCAGTTTTGTACATTTGCAGTAAAATAGTATCGAAGAAATTAGGAATTCAGAAACTAGGACTTTTCCATCCAGAAAAATTTTTCATTATGAAATTTTGTTTAACTGTCACTAACTTGTAACTGTTGTAACTGTCACTAAAGTACTAATGATTCGCTTTAGTCTCCTTTTATGAAAAGGAGATCACGGGAATCAAAATTGTTCAAAATCTACCAAATTTTGCCCTGGAGCTTACGATTTTAACCTGAAGAACTTTTATTAATAACATTTTACTACTTTAAACTGAAATAGTGTGGAAATATTACAAAACCAGAATAGGTACTGGAAACTTCTGAAAATTTCTTCAGTGATTGTTTTAATGTCGAAAAATTACAAAATCACAGTAGGTAAATACCGGAAAACCTCTAGACTTTCAACAGGGCATGTTTTCTGATACAATACCCCATTAGTATTTTTTTACCAAAAGGAGAACTAACTAAGTCAAGAAACAATATTCCTCAAAATCTCTGCAGTATTGTAAGGCAGCTTACGTTTTGATATGAAACAACTTGCCTTATAACATCGTACTACTAAACTACCGAATAATAGTATCGACAAATTTAGAAAATCAGAAACTAAGGGTTTTTCATCCAGAAAAAAGTTCCATAACAAAATTTTGTTGTAGCTGTCACCAAGAAGGATCGCTAGTTTTTTAGTCTCCTATTATGAAATTGTTCAAAATCTCACAAGTTTTGCTCTGGAGCTTACGATTTTATTCTGAAGAACTTTTATTATTAACATTTTACTTCTTTAAACTGAATGTTTTTACTAATTGAAATGTCGAAAAATTACAAAATCACAGTAGGTAAGTACTCGAAAACGTCTAAGATTTTCAACAGGGCATGTTTTTTTAGTTAGTGCAACTTTAGTCTTCTTTTACCAAAAGGAGATCTAAATAAATCACGGAAACAAACAAAATTGTTCAAACTCTTTCCAGTGTTGTACGGAAGATTACGTTTTGTTACTGAACAACTTGCCTTATAACGTGGCACTACAAATCTACAGTAATATAGTATATATATATATATATATATATATAGTATCATCCAGAAAAACGTTTCATGAAATTTTGTTGTACTGTCACAAAAAAGGAACATTAGTTCTTTAGTCTCCTTTTATGAAAAGGAGACTCCAAATTGTTCAAAATCTCTCAAGTTTTGCTCTGGAGCTTACGACTTTATTCTGAAGAACTTTTATTAATTTTACTACTTTAAACTGAAATAGTTTCGAAAAATTACAAAACCATTTTACTATTAAACTGAAATAGTATCGAAAAATTACAAAACCTGAATAGGTACTCTAAACTTCTGAGAATTTCAACAATTTAATAATAATATATAATTAATAATTTTTACTTGTTTATATGTCGAAAAATTACAAAATCACAGTAGATACACGAAAACCTCTAAGACTTTCAACTGGACATGTTTTTTGATTCGGGGCAACTTTAGTCCTCTTTAAGACAAACCAAATTGTTCAAAATCTTTGCAGTTTTGTACGGCAGCTTACGTTTACAGTAAAAGAGTATCGAAATAATTACATATTCAGAAACTAAGAGTTTTCCATCTATAAAAACGTTTCATAATGAAATTTTGTTGTAGCTGTTTCATTAGTCTCCTTTTATGAAAAGGAAATCACGGGAATCAAAATTATTCAAAATCTTGCAAGTTTTGCTCTGGAGCTTACGATTTTATTCTTCGGGCAACTTCAGTCTTCTTTTGCCAAAAGGAGATCTAAATAAATCACAAAAACAAAATTTTGCAGAATCTTTTCTGTATTAAATTTTTCCACTTTAAACTGAAATAGTATCGAGAAATTCATCAGTGATTGTTTAAACCTCAAGAGTTTCAACAGAGCATGTTTTTTGATTCGGGGCAACTTTAGATTTCTTTTACCAAAAGGAGATCAAAATAAATCACGGAAAAAAAATTGCACAAAAACTGCTGCTTACGTTTTGGTATTAAACAACTTGAAATATAACATGGTAGTACTAAACTAAAGAAAAATAGTATCGACAAAATTAGAAAATCAGAAACTAAGTTTTTTCAATCCAGAAAAACGATTCATAACGAAATTTTGTTGCAACTGTCACACTAACTTGTAACTGTTGTAACTGTCACTAAAGAACTAATGATTCTCTTTAGGATCATTAGTTCTTTAGTCTCCTTTTATGAAAAGGAGATCACGGGAATCAAAATTGTTCAAAATCTATCAAATTTTGCCCTGGGACTTACGATTTTAACCTGAAAACTTTTATTAATAACATTTTACTACTTTAAACTGAAATAGTATCGAAAAATTACAAAACCAGAATAGGTACTGTAAGCTTCTGAGAATTTCATCAGTGATTGTATTAATGTCGAAAAATTACAAAATCACAGTAGGTAGGTACTCGAAAAGTTGAAAATGGAGACAGACAGACAGAAAGACAGACAGGCTGGCAGACGTAAGCTGCCGTACAGCTGAATTAATTAGTTCCCCTTTTGGTAAAAGAAGACTAAAGTTGATCTGAATAAAAAAACATGCCCTGTTGAAAATCTTTTGATTCATGATCACATGAGTTCATCCTTTCCATTAAAGGAGACTAAAGAACTAATGTTCCTTTTTGTCACAGCTACAACATAATTTCAATACGAAGCGTTTTTCTGAATGGAAAACTCTTAGCTAAAAACTAGCGATCCTTCTTTGTGACAGCTACAACAAAATTTCGTTATGGAACGTTTTTCTGGATGGAAAATCCTTAGTTTCTGATTTTCTTACTTTCTTGATACTATTTTACTGTAGATTAGTAGTGCCACGTTATAAGGCAAGTTGTTCAGTAACAAAACGTAATCTTCCGTCCAATACTGCAGATTCTGAACAATTTTGTTTCCGTGATTTATTTAGATCTCCTTTTGGTAAAAGAAGACTAAAGTTGCACTAACTAAAAAAACATGCCCTGTTGAAAATCTTAGACGTTTTCGAGTACTTACCTACTCTGATTTTGTAATTTTTCTACATTTAAATTAGTGAAAACATTCAGTTTAAAGTAGTAAAATGTTATTAATAAAAGTTCTTCAGAATAAAATCGTAAGCTCCAGAGCAAAACTTGTCAGATTTTGTTCCTTTCTTGTGCCAGCTAAAACAAAATTTCATTATGAAACTTTTTTCTGGATGAAAAACCCTTAGTTTCTCTAAATTTGTCGATACTATTATTCGGTAGTTTAGTAGTACGATGTTATAAGGCAAGTTGTTTCATATCAAAACGTAAGCTGCCTTACAATACTGCAGAGATTTTGAGGAATATTGTTTCTTGACTTAGTTAGTTCTCCTTTTGGTAAAAAAATACTAATGGGGTCCTGTATCAGAAAACATGCCCTGTTGAAAGTCTAGAGGTTTTCCGGTATTTACCTACTGTGATTTTGTAATTTTTCGACATTAAAACAATCACTGAAGAAATTTTCAGAAGTTTCCAGTACCTATTCTGGTTTTGTAATTTTTCCACACTATTTCAGTTTAAAGTAGTAAAATGTTATTAATTAAAGTTCTTCAGGTTAAAATCGTAAGCTCCAGGGCAAAATTTGGGAGATTTTGAACAATTTTGATTCCCGCGATCTCCTTTTCATAAAAGGAGACTAAAGCGAATCATTAGTTCTTTAGTGACAGTTACAACAGTTACAAGTTATGACAGTTACAACAAAATTTCGTTATGAATCGTTTTTCTGGATTGAAAACCCTTAGTTTCTGATTTTCTAATTTTGTCGATACTATTTTTCTTTAGTTTAGTAGTACCATGTTATATTGCAAGTTGTTTAATACCAAAACGTAAGCAGCAGTTTTTGTGCAATTTTTTTTCCGTGATTTATTTTGATCTCCTTTTGGTAAAAGAAAACTAAAGTTGCCCCGAATCAAAAAACATGCCCTGTTGAAACTCTTAGAGGTTTAAACAATCACTGATGAAATTCTCGATACTATTTCAGTTTAAAGTGGAAAAAGTTAATACAGAAAAGATTTAGCAAAATTTTGTTTTTGTGATTTATTTAGATCTCCTTTTGGCAAAAGAAGACTGAAGTTGCCCGAAGAATAAAATCGTAAGCTCCAGAGCAAAACTTGCAAGATTTTGAATAATTTTGATTCCCGTGATTTCCTTTTCATAAAAGGAGACTAATGAAACAGCTACAACAAAATTTCATTATGAAACGTTTTTATAGATGGAAAACTCTTAGTTTCTGAATATCTAATTATTTCGATACTCTTTTACTGTAAACGTAAGCTGCCGTACAAAACTGCAAAGATTTTGAACAATTTGGTTTGTCTTAAAGGGGACTAAAGTTGCCCCGAATCAGAAAACATGTCCAGTTGAAAGTCTTAGAGGTTTTCGTGTATCTACTGTGATTTTGTAATTTTTCGACATATAAACAAATAAAAATTATTAATTATATATTATTATTAAATTGTTGAAATTCTCAGAAGTTTAGAGTACCTATTCAGGTTTTGTAGTTTTTCGATACTATTTCAGTTTAATAGTAAAATGGTTTTGTAATTTTTCGAAACTATTTCAGTTTAAAGTAGTAAAATTAATAAAAGTTCTTCAGAATAAAATCGTAAGCTCCAGAGCAAAACTTGAGAGATTTTGAACAATTTGGAGACCCTTAATCTCCTTTTCATAAAAGGAGACTAAAGAACTAATGTTCCTTTTTTGTGACAGTACAACAAAATTTCATGAAACGTTTTTCTGGATGGAAAACACTTAGAGATTTTCTTCCTTTCTTGATACTATATTACTGTAGATTTGTAGTTCCACGTTATAAGGCAAGTTGTTCAGTAACAAAACGTAATCTTCCGTACAACACTGGAAAGAGTTTGAACAATTTTGTTTCCGTGATTTATTTAGATCTCCTCTTGGTAAAAGAAGACTAAAGTTGCACTAACTAAAAAAACATGCCCTGTTGAAAATCTTAGGGGTTTTCGAGTACTTACCTACTCTGATTTTGTAATTTTTCGACATTTAAATTAGTAAAAACATTCAGTTTAAAGAAGTAAAATGTTAATAATAAAAGTTCTTCAGAATAAAATCGTATGCTCCAGAGCAAAACTTGGCAGATTTTGTTCCTTTCTTGTGCCAGCTAAAACAAAATTTCATTATGAAACTTTTTTCTGGATGAAAAACCCTTAGTTTCTGATTTTCTAAATTTGTCGATACTATTATTCGGTAGTTTAGTAGTACGATGTTATAAGGCAAGTTGTTTCATATCAAAACGTAAGCTGCCTTACAATACTGCAGAGATTTTGAGGAATATTGTTTCTTGACTTAGTTAGTTCTCCTTTTGGTAAAAAAATACTAATGGAATCCTGTATCAGAAAACATGCCCTGTTGAAAGTCTAGAGGTTTTCCGGTATTTACCTACTGTGATTTTGTAATTTTTCGACATTAAAACAATCACTGAAGAAATTTTCAGAAGTTTCCAGTACCTATTCTGGTTTTGTAATTTTTCCACACTATTTCAGTTTAAACTAGTAAAATGTTATTAATAAAAGTTCTTCAGGTTAAAATCGTAAGCTCCAGGGCAAAATTTGGGAGATTTTGAACAATTTTGATTCCCGTGATCTCCTTTTCATAAAAGGAGACTAAAGAAATAATGATCCTAAAGAGAATCATTAGTTCTTTAGTGACAGTTACAACAGTTACAAGTTAGTGACAGTTACAACAAAATTTCGTTATGAATCGTTTTTCTGGATTGAAAACCCTTAGTTTCTGATTTTCTAATTTTGTCGATACTATTTTTCTTTAGTTTAGTAGTAAAAAAAAAACTAGCGATCCTTTCAGTATTGCAAGTTGTTTAATATCAAAACGTAAGCAGCAGTTTGAGTGCAATTTTTTTTCCGTGATTTATTTTGATCTCCTTTTGGTAAAAGAAAACTAAAGTTGCCCCGAATCAAAAAACATGCCCTGTTGAAACTTAGAGGTTTAAACAATCACTGATGAAATTCTCGATACTATTTCAGTTTAAAGTGGTAAAAGTTAATACAGAAAAGATTTTGCAAAATTTTGTTTTTGTGATTTATTTAGATCTCCTTTTAGCAAAAGAAGACTGAAGTTGCCCGAAGAATAAAATCGTAAGCTCCAGAGCAAAACTTGCAAGATTTTGAATAATTTTGATTCCCGTGATTTCCTTTTCATAAAAGGAGACTAATGAAACAGCTACAACAAAATTTCATTATGAAACGCTTTTATAGATGGAAAACTCTTAGTTACTGAATATCTAATTATTTCGATACTCTTTTACTGTAAACGTAGGCTGCCGTACAAAACTGCAAAGATTTTGAACAATTTGGGTTTTGTTATTTAGATCTCCTTTTGGTAAAAGAAGACTAAAGTTGCCCCGAATCAAAAAACAGTCTTAGAGGTTTTCGTGTATCTACTGTGATTTTGTAATTTTTCGACATATAAGCAAGTAAAAATTATTAATTATATATTATTATTAAATTGCTGAAATTCTCAGAAGTTTAGAGTACCTATTCAGGTTTTGTAATTTTTCGATACTATTTCAGTTTAATAGTAAAATGGTTTTGTAATTTTTCGAAACTATTTCAGTTTAAAGTAGTAAAATTAATAAAAGTTCTTCAGAATAAAATCGTAAGCTCCAGAGCAAAACGTGAGAGATTTTGAACAATTTGGAGACCCTTGATCTCCTTTTCATAAAAGGAGACTAAAGACTAATGTTCCTTTTTTGTGACAGTACAACAAAATTTCATGGAACGTTTTTCTGGATGGAAAACACTTAGAGATTTTCTTCCTTTCTTGATACTATATTACTGTAGATTTGTAGTGCCACGTTATAAGGCAAGTTGTTCAGTAACTAAACGTAATGTTCCGTACAACACTGGAAAGAGTTTGAACAATTTTGTTTCCGTGATTTATTTAGATCTCCTTTTGGTAAAAGAAGACTAAAGTTGCACTAACTAAAAAAACATGCCCTGTTGAAAATCTTAGACGTTTTCGAGTACTTACCTACTGTGATTTTGTAATTTTTCGACATTTAAATTAGTAAAAACATTCAGTTTAAAGAAGCAAAATGTTAATAATAAAAGTTCTTCAGAATAAAATCGTATGCTCCAGAGCAAAACTTGGCAGATTTTGTTCCTTTCTTGTGCCAGCTAAAACAAAATTTCATTATGAAACTTTTTTCTGGATGAAAAACCCTTAGTTTCTGATTTTCTAAATTTGTCGATACTATTATTCGGTAGTTTAGTAGTACGATGTTATAAGGCAAGTTGTTTCATATCAAAACGTAAGCTGCCTTACAATACTGCAGAGATTTTGAGGAATATTGTTTCTTGACTTAGTTAGTTCTCCTTTTGGTAAAAAAATACTAATGGAATCCTGTATCAGAAAACATGCCCTGTTGAAAGTCTAGAGGTTTTCCGGTATTTACCTACTGTGATTTTGTAATTTTTCGACATTAAAACAATCACTGAAGAAATTTTCAGAAGTTTCCAGTACCTATTCTGGTTTTGTAATTTTTCCACACTATTTCAGTTTAAACTAGTAAAATGTTATTAATAAAAGTTCTTCAGGTTAAAATCGTAAGCTCCAGGGCAAAATTTGGGAGATTTTGAACAATTTTGATTCCCGTGATCTCCTTTTCATAAAAGGAGACTAAAGAAATAATGATCCTAAAGAGAATCATTAGTTCTTTAGTGACAGTTACAACAGTTACAAGTTAGTGACAGTTACAACAAAATTTCGTTATGAATCGTTTTTCTGGATTGAAAACCCTTAGTTTCTGATTTTCTAATTTTGTCGATACTATTTTTCTTTAGTTTAGTAGTAAAAAAAAAACTAGCGATCCTTTCAGTATTGCAAGTTGTTTAATATCAAAACGTAAGCAGCAGTTTGAGTGCAATTTTTTTTCCGTGATTTATTTTGATCTCCTTTTGGTAAAAGAAAACTAAAGTTGCCCCGAATCAAAAAACATGCCCTGTTGAAACTTAGAGGTTTAAACAATCACTGATGAAATTCTCGATACTATTTCAGTTTAAAGTGGAAAAATTTAATACAGAAGAGATTCTGCAAAATTTTGTTTTTGTGATTTATTTAGATCTCCTTTTGGCAAAAGAAGACTGAAGTTGCCCGAAGAATAAAATCGTAAGCTCCAGAGCAAAACTTGCAAGATTTTTAATAATTTTGATTCCCGTGATTTCCTTTTCATAAAAGGAGACTAATGAAACAGCTACAACAAAATTTCACTATGAAACGTTTTTATAGATGGAAAACTCTTAGTTTCTGAATATCTAATTATTTCGATACTCTTTTACTGTAAACGTAAGCTGCCGTAAAAAACTGCAAAGATTTTGAACAATTTGGTTTTTCTTATTTAGATCTCCTTTTGGTATAAGAGGACTAAAGTTGCCCCGAATCAAAAAACATGTCCAGTTGAAGGTCTTAGAGGTTTTCGTGTATCTACTGTGGGTTTGTAATTTTTCGACATATAAACAAGTAAAAATTATTAATTATATATTATTATTAATTTGTTGAAATTCTCAGAAGTTTAGAGTACCTATTCAGGTTTTGTAATTTTTCGATACTATTTCAGTTTAATAGTAAAATGGTTTTGTAATTTTTCGAAACTATTTCAGTTTAAAGTAGTAAAATTAATAAAAGTTCTTCAGAATAAAATCGTAAGCTCCAGAGCAAAACTTGAGAGATTTTGAACAATTTGGAGACTAAAGAACTAATGTTCCTTTTTTGTGACAGTACAACAAAATTTCATGAAACGTTTTTCTGGATGGAAAACACTTAGAGATTTTCTTCCTTTCTTGATACTATATTACTGTAGATTTGTAGTGCCACGTTATAAGGCAAGTTGTTCAGTAGCAAAACGTAATCTTCCGTACAACACTGGAAAGAGTTTGAACAATTTTGTTTCCGTGATTTATTTAGATCTCCTTTTGGTAAAAGAAGACTAAAGTTGCACTAACTAAAAAAACATGCCCTGTTGAAAATCTTAGGGGTTTTCGAGTACTTACCTACTCTGATTTTGTAATTTTTCGACATTTAAATTAGTAAAAACATTCAGTTTAAAGAAGTAAAATGTTAATAATAAAAGTTCTTCAGAATAAAATCGTAAGCTCCAGAGCAAAACTTGTGAGATTAGAACAATTTTGATTCCCGTGATCTCCTTTTCATAAAAGGAGACTAATGAACTATTGTTCCTTTTTTGTGACAACTATGAAACGTTTCTCTGGATGGAAAACTCCTAGTTTCTGTATTTCTAATTTCTTCGATACTATTTTACTGCAAATGTACAAAACTGCAAAAATTTTGAACAATATTGTTTCCGTGGTTTATTTAGACCTCCTTTTGTTAAATGACTAAAGTTGCCCCCAAAAAAAAATACGTGCCCTGTTGTCAGTCTGTGATTTTGTAATTTTTCAATCAACAATCACTGTTGAAATTATTCTCACACATTTCGAGTACCTATTGTGGTTTTGAAACCTTCCGATACTATTTCAGTTTAAAGTAGTAAAATGTTACTATTAATAGTTTTTCAGAATAAAATCGTATGTTCCAGAGCAAACCTTGTGAGATTTTGAACAATTTTGATTCCCGTGATCTCCTTTTCATAAAAGAAGACTAAAAAACCAATGTTCTTTTTTTGTGACAGCTACAACAAAATTTCATAATGAAAAATTTTTCTGGATGGAAAAGTCCTAGTTTCTGAATTCCTAATTTCTTCGATACTATTTTACTGCAAATGTACAAAACTGCAAAAATTTTGAACAATATTGATTCCATGGTTTATTATACCTACTTTTGGTAAAACAAGACTAAAGTTGCCCGGAAAAAAAAACGTGCCCTGTAGGCAGTCTTAGAGGTTTTCTAATATTTCGACCTTAAACTGTTATAAATTATAAAAAAACAGTCACTGTTGAAATTCTCAGACATTTCGAGGACCTATTGTGGTTTTGTAATTTTTCGATACTATTTCAGTTTAAAGTAGTAAAAGGTTAGTAATAAAAGTTTTTCAGAATAAAATCGTATGCTCCAGAGCAAACCTTGTGAGATTTTGAACAATTTTGATTCCCGTGATCTCCTTTTCATAAAAGAAGACTAAAGAACTAATGCTCTTTTTTTGTGACAGCTACAACAAAATTTCATAAACCTTGTGAGATTTCGAACAATTTTGATTCCCGTGATCTCCTTTTCATAAAAGAATACTAAAGAACTAATGTTCTTTTTTGTGACAGCTACAACAAAATTTCATTTTGAAAAATTTTCTGGATGGAAAAGTCCTAGTTTCTGAATTCCTAATTTCTTCGATACTATTTTACTGTAAATGTACAAAACTGCAAAAATTTTGAACAATATTAATTCCGTGGTTTATTTAGCCTCCTTTTGGTAAAAGAAGACTAAAGTTGCCACGAATAAAAAAACGTACCCCCCTCCTTTTATGAAAAGGAGATCACGGGAATCAAAATTGTTCTAATCTGACAAGTTTAGCTCTGGAGCTTACGATTTTATTCTGAAGAACTTTTATTAGTAACATTTTACTACTTTAAACTGAAATAGTATCGAAAAATTACAAAACCACAATAGGTCCTCGAAATGTCTGAGAATTTCAACAGTGATTGTTTTTTGATAATTTATAACAGTTGAATGTCGAAAAATTAGAAAATCACGTACATACCTACACGAAAACCTCTAAGACTGTCAACAGGGCACGTTTTTTGAGTATTGTTTTACCAAAAGGAGGTTTAAATAAACCACGGAAAAAGTATTGTTCAAAATTTTAGCAGTTTTGTACAATTACAGTAAAATAGTATCAAAAAATTAGTAATTCAGAAACGATGACTATTCCAGCCAGAAAAACCGTTCATAATGATATTTTGTTGTAGCTGTCACAAAAAAAGAACATTACTTCTTTAGTCTTCTTTTATGAAAAGGAGATCACGGGAATCAAAATTGTTCGAAATCTCACAAGGTTTGCTCTGGAGCATACGATTTTATTCTGAAAAACTATTAATAGTAACATTTTAGGTATTCGAAATGTCTGAGAATTTCAACAGTGATTGTTTTTTGATATTATAACATTTTACACTAGTAAAATGTTAAATCACAGTAGATACACGAAAACCTCTAAGAGTTTCAACAGGGCATGTTTTTTGATTCGGGGCAACTTTAGTTTTCTTTTACCAAAAGTAGATCAAAATAAATCACCGAAAAAAAATTGCACAAAAACTGCTGCTTACGTTTTGGTATTAAACAACTTGCAATATAACATGGTACTACTAAACTAAAGAAAAATAGTATCGACAAAATTAGAAAATCAGAAACTAAGGGTTTTCAATCCAGAAAAACGATTCATAACGAAATTTTGTTGCAACTGTCACACTGACTTGTAACTGTTGTAACTGTCACTAAAGAACTAATGATTCTCTTTAGGATCATTAGTTCTTTAGTCTCCTTTTATGAAAAGGAGATCACGGGAATCAAAATTGTTCAAAATCTCCCAAATTTTGCCCTGGAACTTACGATTTTAACCTGAAAACTTTTATTAATAACATTTTACTACTTTAAACTGAAATAGTATCGAAAAATTACAAAACCAGAATAGGTACTGTAAGCTTCTGAGAATTTCATCAGTGATTGTATTAATGTCGAAAAATTACAAAATCACAGTAGGTAGGTACTCGAAAAGTTGAAAATGGAGACAGACAGACAGAAAGACAGACAGGCAGGCAGACGTAAGCTGCCGCACAGCTGAATTAATTAGTTCCCCTTTTGGTAAAAGAAGACTAAAGTTGATCTGAATAAAAAAACATGCCCTGTTGAAAATCTTTTGATTCATGATCACATGAGATCATCCTTTCCATTAAAGGAGACTAAAGAACTAATGTTCCTTTTTGTGACAGCTACAACAAAATTTCAATACGAAGCGTTTTTCTGAATGGAAAACTCTTAGTTTCCGAGAATTTCTAATTTTGTCGATACTATTTTTCTTTAGTTTAGTAGTACCATGTTATAAGGCAAGTTATTGAATATCGAAACGTGAGCTGCCGTATACTGCAGAGTTTTTGTGCAATTTTGTTTCAGTCATTTATTAGATCTCTTTTTGGTAAGATAAGACTAAAGTTGCCCCGAGTCAAAAAACATGCCCTGTTGAAACTCTTAGAGGTTTTCGTGTCCCAATTGTGATTTTGTAATTTTCCAACATTTTAACTAGTAAAAATGTTATAAATTATCAAAAAACAACCACTGTTGAAAATTTCAGTCGTTTCGAGTACCTATTCTGGTTTTGTAATTTTTCGATACTATTTCATAAAAGTTATTCAGAATAAAATCGTAAGCTCCAGAGCAAAACTTGTCAGATTTTGTTCCTTTCTTGTGCCAGCTAAAACAAAATTTCATTATGAAACTTTTTTCTGGATGAAAAACCTTAGTATCTGATTTTCTAATTTTTTCGATACTATTATTCGGTAGTTTAGTGGTACGATGTTATAAGGCAAGTTGTTTAATATCAAAACGTAAGGTGCCTTACAATACTGCAGAGATTTTGAGCAATATTGTTTCTTGACTTAGTTAGTTCTCCTATTGGTAAAAAAATACTAATGGTGTCCTGTATCAGAAAACATGCCCTGTTGAAAGTCTAGAGGCTTTCCAGTATTTACCTACTGTGATTTTGTAATTTTTCGACATTTAAACTAGTAAAATGCAATAAATTATCAAAAAACAATCATTGGTGAAATTCTCTGAAGTTTTGAGTACATATTTTGGTGTTGTAATTTTTCGAAACTATTTCAGTTTAAAGTAGAAAAAGTTAATACTGAAAAGATTCTGCACAATTTCGTTTTTGTGATTTTGTGATCTTTTGGTAAAAGAAGACTAAAGTTGCCCAGAATCCAAAAACATGCCCTGTTGAAAATCTTAGAACTTTTCGAGTACCTACCTACTGTGATTTTGTAATTTTTCGACATTAAAACAATCACTGATGAAATTCTCAGAAGCTTCCAGTACCTATTCTGGTTTTTATAATTTTTCATTACTATTTCAGTTTACAGTAGTAAAATGTTATTAATAAAAGGTTTCAGGTTAAAATCGTAAGATCCAAGGCAAAATTTGGAAGATTTTGAACAATTTTGATTCCCGTGATCTCCTTTTCATAAAAGAAGACTAAAGAACTAATGCTCTTTTTTTGTGACAGCTACAACAAAATTTCATAAACCTTGTGAGATTTCGAACAATTTTGATTCCCGTGATCTCCTTTTCATAAAAGAATACTAAAGAACTAATGTTCTTTTTTGTGACAGCTACAACAAAATTTCATTTTGAAAAATTTTCTGGATGGAAAAGTCCTAGTTTCTGAATTCCTAATTTCTTCGATACTATTTTACTGTAAATGTACAAAACTGCAAAAATTTTGAACAATATTAATTCCGTGGTTTATTTAGCCTCCTTTTGGTAAAAGAAGACTAAAGTTGCCACGAATAAAAAAACGTACCCCCCTCCTTTTATGAAAAGGAGATCACGGGAATCAAAATTGTTCTAATCTGACAAGTTTAGCTCTGGAGCTTACGATTTTATTCTGAAGAACTTTTATTAGTAACATTTTACTACTTTAAACTGAAATAGTATCGAAAAATTACAAAACCACAATAGGTCCTCGAAATGTCTGAGAATTTCAACAGTGATTGTTTTTTGATAATTTATAACAGTTGAATGTCGAAAAATTAGAAAATCACGTACATACCTACACGAAAACCTCTAAGACTGTCAACAGGGCACGTTTTTTGAGTATTGTTTTACCAAAAGGAGGTTTAAATAAACCACGGAAAAAGTATTGTTCAAAATTTTAGCAGTTTTGTACAATTACAGTAAAATAGTATCAAAAAATTAGTAATTCAGAAACGATGACTATTCCAGCCAGAAAAACCGTTCATAATGATATTTTGTTGTAGCTGTCACAAAAAAAGAACATTACTTCTTTAGTCTTCTTTTATGAAAAGGAGATCACGGGAATCAAAATTGTTCGAAATCTCACAAGGTTTGCTCTGGAGCATACGATTTTATTCTGAAAAACTATTAATAGTAACATTTTAGGTATTCGAAATGTCTGAGAATTTCAACAGTGATTGTTTTTTGATATTATAACATTTTACACTAGTAAAATGTTAAATCACAGTAGATACACGAAAACCTCTAAGAGTTTCAACAGGGCATGTTTTTTGATTCGGGGCAACTTTAGTTTTCTTTTACCAAAAGTAGATCAAAATAAATCACCGAAAAAAAATTGCACAAAAACTGCTGCTTACGTTTTGGTATTAAACAACTTGCAATATAACATGGTACTACTAAACTAAAGAAAAATAGTATCGACAAAATTAGAAAATCAGAAACTAAGGGTTTTCAATCCAGAAAAACGATTCATAACGAAATTTTGTTGCAACTGTCACACTGACTTGTAACTGTTGTAACTGTCACTAAAGAACTAATGATTCTCTTTAGGATCATTAGTTCTTTAGTCTCCTTTTATGAAAAGGAGATCACGGGAATCAAAATTGTTCAAAATCTCCCAAATTTTGCCCTGGAACTTACGATTTTAACCTGAAAACTTTTATTAATAACATTTTACTACTTTAAACTGAAATAGTATCGAAAAATTACAAAACCAGAATAGGTACTGTAAGCTTCTGAGAATTTCATCAGTGATTGTATTAATGTCGAAAAATTACAAAATCACAGTAGGTAGGTACTCGAAAAGTTGAAAATGGAGACAGACAGACAGAAAGACAGACAGGCAGGCAGACGTAAGCTGCCGCACAGCTGAATTAATTAGTTCCCCTTTTGGTAAAAGAAGACTAAAGTTGATCTGAATAAAAAAACATGCCCTGTTGAAAATCTTTTGATTCATGATCACATGAGATCATCCTTTCCATTAAAGGAGACTAAAGAACTAATGTTCCTTTTTGTGACAGCTACAACAAAATTTCAATACGAAGCGTTTTTCTGAATGGAAAACTCTTAGTTTCCGAGAATTTCTAATTTTGTCGATACTATTTTTCTTTAGTTTAGTAGTACCATGTTATAAGGCAAGTTATTGAATATCGAAACGTGAGCTGCCGTATACTGCAGAGTTTTTGTGCAATTTTGTTTCAGTCATTTATTAGATCTCTTTTTGGTAAGATAAGACTAAAGTTGCCCCGAGTCAAAAAACATGCCCTGTTGAAACTCTTAGAGGTTTTCGTGTCCCAATTGTGATTTTGTAATTTTCCAACATTTTAACTAGTAAAAATGTTATAAATTATCAAAAAACAACCACTGTTGAAAATTTCAGTCGTTTCGAGTACCTATTCTGGTTTTGTAATTTTTCGATACTATTTCATAAAAGTTATTCAGAATAAAATCGTAAGCTCCAGAGCAAAACTTGTCAGATTTTGTTCCTTTCTTGTGCCAGCTAAAACAAAATTTCATTATGAAACTTTTTTCTGGATGAAAAACCTTAGTATCTGATTTTCTAATTTTTTCGATACTATTATTCGGTAGTTTAGTGGTACGATGTTATAAGGCAAGTTGTTTAATATCAAAACGTAAGGTGCCTTACAATACTGCAGAGATTTTGAGCAATATTGTTTCTTGACTTAGTTAGTTCTCCTATTGGTAAAAAAATACTAATGGTGTCCTGTATCAGAAAACATGCCCTGTTGAAAGTCTAGAGGCTTTCCAGTATTTACCTACTGTGATTTTGTAATTTTTCGACATTTAAACTAGTAAAATGCAATAAATTATCAAAAAACAATCATTGGTGAAATTCTCTGAAGTTTTGAGTACATATTTTGGTGTTGTAATTTTTCGAAACTATTTCAGTTTAAAGTAGAAAAAGTTAATACTGAAAAGATTCTGCACAATTTCGTTTTTGTGATTTTGTGATCTTTTGGTAAAAGAAGACTAAAGTTGCCCAGAATCCAAAAACATGCCCTGTTGAAAATCTTAGAACTTTTCGAGTACCTACCTACTGTGATTTTGTAATTTTTCGACATTAAAACAATCACTGATGAAATTCTCAGAAGCTTCCAGTACCTATTCTGGTTTTTATAATTTTTCATTACTATTTCAGTTTACAGTAGTAAAATGTTATTAATAAAAGGTTTCAGGTTAAAATCGTAAGATCCAAGGCAAAATTTGGAAGATTTTGAACAATTTTGTTTCCCGTGATCTCCTTTTCATAAAAGGAGACTAAAGAACTAATGATCCTAAAGAGAATCATTAGTTCTTTAGTGACAGTTACAACAGTTACAAGTTAGTGACAGTTGCAACAAAATTTCGTTATGAATCGTTTTTCTGGATTGAAAACCCTTAGTTTCTGATTTTCTAATTTTGTCGATACTATTTTTCTTTAGTTTAGTAGTATTATGTTATATTGCAAGTTGTTTAATACCAAAACGTAAGCAGCAGTTTTTGTGCAATTTTTTTTCCGTGATTTATTTTGATCTCCTTTTGGTAAAAGAAAACTAAAGTTGCCCCGAATCAAAAAACATGCCCTGTTGAAACTCTTAGAGGTTTAAACAATCACTGATGAAATTCTCGATACTATTTCAGTTTAAAGTGGAAAAATTTAATACAGAAGAGATTCTGCAAAATTTTGTTTTTGTGATTTATTTAGATCTCCTTTTGGCAAAAGAAGACTGAAGTTGCCCGAAGAATAAAATCGTAAGCTCCAGAGCAAAACTTGCAAGATTTTTAATAATTTTGATTCCCGTGATTTCCTTTTCATAAAAGGAGACTAATGAAACAGCTACAACAAAATTTCACTATGAAACGTTTTTATAGATGGAAAACTCTTAGTTTCTGAATATCTAATTATTTCGATACTCTTTTACTGTAAACGTAAGCTGCCGTAAAAAACTGCAAAGATTTTGAACAATTTGGTTTTTCTTATTTAGATCTCCTTTTGGTATAAGAGGACTAAAGTTGCCCCGAATCAAAAAACATGTCCAGTTGAAAGTCTTAGAGGTTTTCGTGTATCTACTGTGATTTTGTAATTTTTCGACATATAAACAAGTAAAAATTATTAATTATATATTATTATTAATTTGTTGAAATTCTCAGAAGTTTAGAGTACCTATTCAGGTTTTGTAATTTTTCGATACTATTTCAGTTTAAGAGTAAAATGGTTTTGTAATTTTTCGAAACTATTTCAGTTTAAAGTAGTAAAATTAATAAAAGTTCTTCAGAATAAAATCGTAAGCTCCAGAGCAAAACTTGAGAGATTTTGAACAATTTGGAGACTAAAGAACTAATGTTCCTTTTTTGTGACAGTACAACAAAATTTCATGAAACGTTTTTCTGGATGGAAAACACTTAGAGATTTTCTTCCTTTCTTGATACTATATTACTGTAGATTTGTAGTGCCACGTTATAAGGCAAGTTGTTCAGTAGCAAAACGTAATCTTCTGTACAACACTGGAAAGAGTTTGAACAATTTTGTTTCCGTGATTTATTTAGATCTCCTTTTGGTAAAAGAAGACTAAAGTTGCACTAACTAAAAAAACATGCCCTGTTGAAAATCTTAGGGGTTTTCGAGTACTTACCTACTCTGATTTTGTAATTTTTCGACATTTAAATTAGTAAAAACATTCAGTTTAAAGAAGTAAAATGTTAATAATAAAAGTTCTTCAGAATAAAATCGTAAGCTCCAGAGCAAAACTTGTGAGATTAGAACAATTTTGATTCCCGTGATCTCCTTTTCATAAAAGGAGACTAATGAACTATTGTTCCTTTTTTGTGACAACTATGAAACGTTTCTCTGGATGGAAAACTCCTAGTTTCTGTATTTCTAATTTCTTCGATACTATTTTACTGCAAATGTACAAAACTGCAAAAATTTTGAACAATATTGTTTCCGTGGTTTATTTAGACCTCCTTTTGTTAAATGACTAAAGTTGCCCCCAAAAAAAAATACGTGCCCTGTTGTCAGTCTGTGATTTTGTAATTTTTCAATCAACAATCACTGTTGAAATTATTCTCACACATTTCGAGTACCTATTGTGGTTTTGAAACCTTCCGATACTATTTCAGTTTAAAGTAGTAAAATGTTACTATTAATAGTTTTTCAGAATAAAATCGTATGTTCCAGAGCAAACCTTGTGAGATTTTGAACAATTTTGATTCCCGTGATCTCCTTTTCATAAAAGAAGACTAAAAAACCAATGTTCTTTTTTTGTGACAGCTACAACAAAATTTCATAATGAAAAATTTTTCTGGATGGAAAAGTCCTAGTTTCTGAATTCCTAATTTCTTCGATACTATTTTACTGCAAATGTACAAAACTGCAAAAATTTTGAACAATATTGATTCCATGGTTTATTATACCTACTTTTGGTAAAACAAGACTAAAGTTGCCCGGAAAAAAAAACGTGCCCTGTAGGCAGTCTTAGAGGTTTTCTAATATTTCGACTTTAAACTGTTATAAATTATAAAAAAACAGTCACTGTTGAAATTCTCAGACATTTCGAGGACCTATTGTGGTTTTGTAATTTTTCGATACTATTTCAGTTTAAAGTAGTAAAAGGTTAGTAATAAATGTTTTTCAGAATAAAATCGTATGCTCCAGAGCAAACCTTGTGAGATTTTGAACAATTTTGATTCCCGTGATCTCCTTTTCATAAAAGAAGACTAAAGAACTAATGCTCTTTTTTTGTGACAGCTACAACAAAATTTCATAAACCTTGTGAGATTTCGAACAATTTTGATTCCCGTGATCTCCTTTTCATAAAAGAATACTAAAGAACTAATGTTCTTTTTTGTGACAGCTACAACAAAATTTCATTTTGAAAAATTTTCTGGATGGAAAAGTCCTAGTTTCTGAATTCCTAATTTCTTCGATACTATTTTACTGTAAATGTACAAAACTGCAAAAATTTTGAACAATATTAATTCCGTGGTTTATTTAGCCTCCTTTTGGTAAAAGAAGACTAAAGTTGCCACGAATAAAAAAACGTACCCCCCTCCTTTTATGAAAAGGAGATCACGGGAATCAAAATTGTTCTAATCTGACAAGTTTAGCTCTGGAGCTTACGATTTTATTCTGAAGAACTTTTATTAGTAACATTTTACTACTTTAAACTGAAATAGTATCGAAAAATTACAAAACCACAATAGGTCCTCGAAATGTCTGAGAATTTCAACAGTGATTGTTTTTTGATAATTTATAACAGTTGAATGTCGAAAAATTAGAAAATCACGTACATACCTACACGAAAACCTCTAAGACTGTCAACAGGGCACGTTTTTTGAGTATTGTTTTACCAAAAGGAGGTTTAAATAAACCACGGAAAAAGTATTGTTCAAAATTTTAGCAGTTTTGTACAATTACAGTAAAATAGTATCAAAAAATTAGTAATTCAGAAACGATGACTATTCCAGCCAGAAAAACCGTTCATAATGATATTTTGTTGTAGCTGTCACAAAAAAAGAACATTACTTCTTTAGTCTTCTTTTATGAAAAGGAGATCACGGGAATCAAAATTGTTCGAAATCTCACAAGGTTTGCTCTGGAGCATACGATTTTATTCTGAAAAACTATTAATAGTAACATTTTAGGTATTCGAAATGTCTGAGAATTTCAACAGTGAATGTTTTTTGATATTATAACATTTTACACTAGTAAAATGTTAAATCACAGTAGATACACGAAAACCTCTAAGAGTTTCAACAGGGCATGTTTTTTGATTCGGGGCAACTTTAGTTTTCTTTTACCAAAAGTAGATCAAAATAAATCACCGAAAAAAAATTGCACAAAAACTGCTGCTTACGTTTTGGTATTAAACAACTTGCAATATAACATGGTACTACTAAACTAAAGAAAAATAGTATCGACAAAATTAGAAAATCAGAAACTAAGGGTTTTCAATCCAGAAAAACGATTCATAACGAAATTTTGTTGCAACTGTCACACTGACTTGTAACTGTTGTAACTGTCACTAAAGAACTAATGATTCTCTTTAGGATCATTAGTTCTTTAGTCTCCTTTTATGAAAAGGAGATCACGGGAATCAAAATTGTTCAAAATCTCCCAAATTTTGCCCTGGAACTTACGATTTTAACCTGAAAACTTTTATTAATAACATTTTACTACTTTAAACTGAAATAGTATCGAAAAATTACAAAACCAGAATAGGTACTGTAAGCTTCTGAGAATTTCATCAGTGATTGTATTAATGTCGAAAAATTACAAAATCACAGTAGGTAGGTACTCGAAAAGTTGAAAATGGAGACAGACAGACAGAAAGACAGACAGGCAGGCAGACGTAAGCTGCCGTACAGCTGAATTAATTAGTTCCCCTTTTGGTAAAAGAAGACTAAAGTTGATCTGAATAAAAAAACATGCCCTGTTGAAAATCTTTTGATTCATGATCACATGAGATCATCCTTTCCATTAAAGGAGACTAAAGAACTAATGTTCCTTTTTGTGACAGCTACAACAAAATTTCAATACGAAGCGTTTTTCTGAATGGAAAACTCTTAGTTTCCGAGAATTTCTAATTTTGTCGATACTATTTTTCTTTAGTTTAGTAGTACCATGTTATAAGGCAAGTTATTGAATATCGAAACGTGAGCTGCCGTATACTGCAGAGTTTTTGTGCAATTTTGTTTCAGTCATTTATTAGATCTCTTTTTGGTAAGATAAGACTAAAGTTGCCCCGAGTCAAAAAACATGCCCTGTTGAAACTCTTAGAGGTTTTCGTGTCCCAATTGTGATTTTGTAATTTTCCAACATTTTAACTAGTAAAAATGTTATAAATTATCAAAAAACAACCACTGTTGAAAATTTCAGTCGTTTCGAGTACCTATTCTGGTTTTGTAATTTTTCGATACTATTTCATAAAAGTTATTCAGAATAAAATCGTAAGCTCCAGAGCAAAACTTGTCAGATTTTGTTCCTTTCTTGTGCCAGCTAAAACAAAATTTCATTATGAAACTTTTTTCTGGATGAAAAACCTTAGTATCTGATTTTCTAATTTTTTCGATACTATTATTCGGTAGTTTAGTGGTACGATGTTATAAGGCAAGTTGTTTAATATCAAAACGTAAGCTGCCTTACAATACTGCAGAGATTTTGAGCAATATTGTTTCTTGACTTAGTTAGTTCTCCTATTGGTAAAAAAATACTAATGGTGTCCTGTATCAGAAAACATGCCCTGTTGAAAGTCTAGAGGCTTTCCAGTATTTACCTACTGTGATTTTGTAATTTTTCGACATTTAAACTAGTAAAATGCAATAAATTATCAAAAAACAATCATTGGTGAAATTCTCTGAAGTTTTGAGTACATATTTTGGTGTTGTAATTTTTCGAAACTATTTCAGTTTAAAGTAGAAAAAGTTAATACTGAAAAGATTCTGCACAATTTCGTTTTTGTGATTTTGTGATCTTTTGGTAAAAGAAGACTAAAGTTGCCCAGAATCCAAAAACATGCCCTGTTGAAAATCTTAGAACTTTTCGAGTACCTACCTACTGTGATTTTGTAATTTTTCGACATTAAAACAATCACTGATGAAATTCTCAGAAGCTTCCAGTACCTATTCTGGTTTTTATAATTTTTCATTACTATTTCAGTTTACAGTAGTAAAATGTTATTAATAAAAGGTTTCAGGTTAAAATCGTAAGATCCAGGGCAAAATTTGGAAGATTTTGAACAATTTTGTTTCCCGTGATCTCCTTTCATAAAAGGAGACTAAAGAACTAATGATCCTAAAGAGAATCATTAGTTCTTTAGTGACAGTTACAACAGTTACAAGTTAGTGACAGTTGCAACAAAATTTCGTTATGAATCGTTTTTCTGGATTGAAAACCCTTAGTTTCTGATTTTCTAATTTTGTCGATACTATTTTTCTTTAGTTTAGTAGTATTATGTTATATTGCAAGTTGTTTAATACCAAAACGTAAGCAGCAGTTTTTGTGCAATTTTTTTTCCGTGATTTATTTTGATCTCCTTTTGGTAAAAGAAAACTAAAGTTGCCCCGAATCAAAAAACATGCCCTGTTGAAACTCTTAGAGGTTTAAACAATCACTGATGAAATTCTCGATACTATTTCAGTTTAAAGTGGAAAAATTTAATACAGAAGAGATTCTGCAAAATTTTGTTTTTGTGATTTATTTAGATCTCCTTTTGGCAAAAGAAGACTGAAGTTGCCCGAAGAATAAAATCGTAAGCTCCAGAGCAAAACTTGCAAGATTTTTAATAATTTTGATTCCCGTGATTTCCTTTTCATAAAAGGAGACTAATGAAACAGCTACTACAAAATTTCACTATGAAACGTTTTTATAGATGGAAAACTCTTAGTTTCTGAATATCTAATTATTTCGATACTCTTTTACTGTAAACGTAAGCTGCCGTAAAAAACTGCAAAGATTTTGAACAATTTGGTTTTTCTTATTTAGATCTCCTTTTGGTATAAGAGGACTAAAGTTGCCCCGAATCAAAAAACATGTCCAGTTGAAAGTCTTAGAGGTTTTCGTGTATCTACTGTGATTTTGTAATTTTTCGACATATAAACAAGTAAAAATTATTAATTATATATTATTATTAATTTGTTGAAATTCTCAGAAGTTTAGAGTACCTATTCAGGTTTTGTAATTTTTCGATACTATTTCAGTTTAATAGTAAAATGGTTTTGTAATTTTTCGAAACTATTTCAGTTTAAAGTAGTAAAATTAATAAAAGTTCTTCAGAATAAAATCGTAAGCTCCAGAGCAAAACTTGAGAGATTTTGAACAATTTGGAGACTAAAGAACTAATGTTCCTTTTTTGTGACAGTACAACAAAATTTCATGAAACGTTTTTCTGGATGGAAAACACTTAGAGATTTTCTTCCTTTCTTGATACTATATTACTGTAGATTTGTAGTGCCACGTTATAAGGCAAGTTGTTCAGTAGCAAAACGTAATCTTCCGTACAACACTGGAAAGAGTTTGAACAATTTTGTTTCCGTGATTTATTTAGATCTCCTTTTGGTAAAAGAAGACTAAAGTTGCACTAACTAAAAAAACATGCCCTGTTGAAAATCTTAGGGGTTTTCGAGTACTTACCTACTCTGATTTTGTAATTTTTCGACATTTAAATTAGTAAAAACATTCAGTTTAAAGAAGTAAAATGTTAATAATAAAAGTTCTTCAGAATAAAATCGTAAGCTCCAGAGCAAAACTTGTGAGATTAGAACAATTTTGATTCCCGTGATCTTCTTTTCATAAAAGGAGACTAATGAACTATTGTTCCTTTTTTGTGACAACTATGAAACGTTTCTCTGGATGGAAAACTCCTAGTTTCTGTATTTCTAATTTCTTCGATACTATTTTACTGCAAATGTACAAAACTGCAAAAATTTTGAACAATATTGTTTCCGTGGTTTATTTAGACCTCCTTTTGTTAAATGACTAAAGTTGCCCCCAAAAAAAAATACGTGCCCTGTTGTCAGTCTGTGATTTTGTAATTTTTCAATCAACAATCACTGTTGAAATTATTCTCACACATTTCGAGTACCTATTGTGGTTTTGAAACCTTCCGATACTATTTCAGTTTAAAGTAGTAAAATGTTACTATTAATAGTTTTTCAGAATAAAATCGTATGTTCCAGAGCAAACCTTGTGAGATTTTGAACAATTTTGATTCCCGTGATCTCCTTTTCATAAAAGAAGACTAAAAAACCAATGTTCTTTTTTTGTGACAGCTACAACAAAATTTCATAATGAAAAATTTTTCTGGATGGAAAAGTCCTAGTTTCTGAATTCCTAATTTCTTCGATACTATTTTACTGCAAATGTACAAAACTGCAAAAATTTTGAACAATATTGATTCCATGGTTTATTATACCTACTTTTGGTAAAACAAGACTAAAGTTGCCCGGAAAAAAAAACGTGCCCTGTAGGCAGTCTTAGAGGTTTTCTAATATTTCGACCTTAAACTGTTATAAATTATAAAAAAACAGTCACTGTTGAAATTCTCAGACATTTCGAGGACCTATTGTGGTTTTGTAATTTTTCGATACTATTTCAGTTTAAAGTAGTAAAAGGTTAGTAATAAAAGTTTTTCAGAATAAAATCGTATGCTCCAGAGCAAACCTTGTGAGATTTTGAACAATTTTGATTCCCGTGATCTCCTTTTCATAAAAGAAGACTAAAGAACTAATGCTCTTTTTTTGTGACAGCTACAACAAAATTTCATAAACCTTGTGAGATTTCGAACAATTTTGATTCCCGTGATCTCCTTTTCATAAAAGAATACTAAAGAACTAATGTTCTTTTTTGTGACAGCTACAACAAAATTTCATTTTGAAAAATTTTCTGGATGGAAAAGTGCTAGTTTCTGAATTCCTAATTTCTTCGATACTATTTTACTGTAAATGTACAAAACTGCAAAAATTTTGAACAATATTAATTCCGTGGTTTATTTAGCCTCCTTTTGGTAAAAGAAGACTAAAGTTGCCACGAATAAAAAAACGTACCCCCCTCCTTTTATGAAAAGGAGATCACGGGAATCAAAATTGTTCTAATCTGACAAGTTTAGCTCTGGAGCTTACGATTTTATTCTGAAGAACTTTTATTAGTAACATTTTACTACTTTAAACTGAAATAGTATCGAAAAATTACAAAACCACAATAGGTCCTCGAAATGTCTGAGAATTTCAACAGTGATTGTTTTTTGATAATTTATAACAGTTTAGTGTCGAAAAATTAGAAAATCACGAAAACCTCTAAGACTGTCAACAGGGCACGTTTTTTGAATATTGTTTTACCAAAAGGAGGTTTAAATAAACCACGGAAAAAGTATTGTTCAAAATTTTAGCAGTTTTGTACAATTACAGTAAAATAGTATCAAAAAATTAGAAATTCAGAAACGATGACTATTCCATCCAGAAAAACCGTTCATAATGATATTTTGTTGTAGCTGTCACAAAAAAAGAACATTACTTCTTTAGTCTTCTTTTATGAAAAGGAGATCACGGGAATCAAAATTGTTCAAAATCTCACAAGGTTTGCTCTGGAGCATACGATTTTATTCTGAAAAACTATTAATAGTAACATTTTAGGTATTCGAAATGTCTGAGAATTTCAACAGTGATTGTTTTTTGATATTATAACATTTTACACTAGTAAAATGTTAAATCACAGTAGATACACGAAAACCTCTAAGAGTTTCAACAGGGCATGTTTTTTGATTCGGGGCAACTTTAGTTTTCTTTTACCAAAAGTAGATCAAAATAAATCACCGAAAAAAAATTGCACAAAAACTGCTGCTTACGTTTTGGTATTAAACAACTTGCAATATAACATGGTACTACTAAACTAAAGAAAAATAGTATCGGCAAAATTAGAAAATCAGAAACTAAGGGTTTTCAATCCAGAAAAACGATTCATAACGAAATTTTGTTGCAACTGTCACTAACTTGTAACTGTTGTAACTGTCACTAAAGACCTAATGATTCTCTTTAGGATCATTAGTTCTTTAGTCTCCTTTTATGAAAAGGAGATCACGGGAATCAAAATTGTTCAAAATCTCCCAAATTTTGCCCTGGAACTTACGATTTTAACCTGAAAACTTTTATTAATAACATTTTACTACTTTAAACTGAAATAGTATCGAAAAATTACAAAACCAGAATAGGTACTGGAAGCTTCTGAGAATTTCATCAGTGATTGTTTTAATGTCGAAAAATTACAAAATCACAGTAGGTAGGTACTCGAAAAGTTCTAAGATTTTCAACTGGACATGTTTTTTGATTCGGGGCAACTTTAGTCCTCTTATACCAAAAGGAGATCTAAATAAGAAAAACCAAATTGTTCAAAAAATTTTGCAGTTTTGTACGGCAGCTTACGTTTACAGTAAAAGAGTATCGAAATAATTAGATATTCAGAAATTAAGAGTTTTCCATCTATAAAAACGTTTCATAATGAAATTTTGTTGTAGCTGTTTCATTAGTCTCCTTTTATGAAAAGGAAATCACGGGAATCAAAATTATTCAAAACCTTGCAAGTTTTGCTCTGGAGCTTACGATTTTATTCTTCGGGCAACTTCAGTCTTCTTTTGCCAAAAGGAGATCTAAATAAATCACAAAAACAAAATTTTGCAGAATCTTTTCTGTATTAACATTTTCCACTTTAAACTGAAATAGTATCGAGAATTTCATCAGTGATTGTTTAAACCTCTAAGAGTTTTAACAGGGCATGTTTTTTGATTCGGGGCAACTTTAGTTTTCTTTTACCAAAAGGAGATCAAAATAAATCACGGAAAAAAATTGCACAGAAACTGCTGCTTACGTTTTGGTATTAAACAACTTGCAATATAACATGGTAGTACTAAACTAAAGAAAAATAGTATCGACAAAATTAGAAAATCAGAAACTAAGGGTTTTCAATCCAGAAAAACGATTCATAACGAAATTTTGTTGCAACTGTCACACTAACTTGTAACTGTTGTAACTGTCACTAAAGAACTAATGATAACTCTGAGTTTCTGAATATCTAATTATTTCGATACTCTTTTACTGTAAACGTAAGCCGCCGTACAAAACTGCAAAGATTTTGAACAATTTGGTTTGTCTTAAAGAGGACAGAATAAAATCGTAAGCTCCAGAGCAAAACTTGAGAGATTTTGAACAATTTGGAGACCCTTAATCTCCTTTTCATAAAAGGAGACTAAAGAACTAATGTTCCTTTTTTGTGACAGTACAACAAAATTTCATGAAACGTTTTTCTGGATGGAAAACACTTAGAGATTTTCTTCCTTTCTTGATACTATATTACTGTAGATTTGTAGTTCCACGTTATAAGGCAAGTTGTTCAGTAACAAAACGTAATCTTCCGTACAACACTGGAAAGAGTTTGAACAATTTTGTTTCCGTGATTTATTTAGATCTCCTTTTGGTAAAAGAAGACTAAAGTTGCACTAACTAAAAAAACATGCCCTGTTGAAAATCTTAGGGGTTTTCGAGTACTTACCTACTCTGATTTTGTAATTTTTCGACATTTAAATTAGTAAAAACATTCAGTTTAAAGAAGTAAAATGTTAATAATAAAAGTTCTTCAGAATAAAATCGTAAGCTCCAGAGCAAAACTTGTTAGATTTTGTTCCTTTCTTGTGCCAGCTAAAACAAAATTTCATTATGAAACTTTTTTCTGGATGAAAAACTCTTAGTTTCTGATTTTCTAAATTTGTCGATACTATTATTCGGTAGTTTAATAGTACGAAACATCAACAACAACAATAAGGCAAGTTGTTTCATATCAAAACGTAAGCTGCCTTACAATACTGCAGAGATTTTGAGGAATATTGTTTCTTGACTTAGTTAGTTCTCCTTTTGGTAAAAAAATACTAATGGGGTCCTGTATCAGAAAACATGCCCTGTTGAAAGTCTAGAGGTTTTCCGGTATTTACCTACTGTGATTTTGTAATTTTTCGACATTAAAACAATCACTGAAGAAATTTTCAGAAGTTTCCAGTACCTATTCTGGTTTTGTAATTTTTCCACACTATTTCAGTTTAAAGTAGTAACATGTTATTAATAAAAGTTCTTCAGGTTAAAATCGTAAGCTCCAGGGCAAAATTTGGGAGATATTGAACAATTTTGATTCCCGTGATCTCCTTTTCATAAAAGGAGACTAAAGCGAATCATTAGTTCTTTAGTGACAGTTACAACAGTTACAAGTTAGTGACAGTTACAACAAAATTTCGTTATGAATCGTTTTTCTGGATTGAAAACCCTTAGTTTCTGATTTTCTAATTTTGTCGATACTATTTTTCTTTAGTTTAGTAGTAAAAAAAACTAGCGATCCTTTCAGTATTGCAAGTTGTTTAATATCAAAACGTAAGCAGCAGTTTGAGTGCAATTTTTTTTCCGTGATTTATTTTGATCTCCTTTTGGTAAAAGAAAACTAAAGTTGCCCCGAATCAAAAAACATGCCCTGTTGAAACTAAGAGGTTTAAACAATCACTGATGAAATTCTCGATACTATCTCAGTTTAAGGAAAAAGTTAATAAAGAAAAGATTCTGCAAAATTTTGTTTTTGTGATTTATTTAGATCTCCTTTTGGCAAAAGAAGACTGAAGTTGCCCGAAGAATGAAATCGTAAGCTCCAGAGCAAAACTTGCAAGGTTTTGAATAATTTTGATTCCCGTGATTTCCTTTTCATAAAAGGAGACTAATGAAACAGCTACAACAAAATTTCATTATGAAACGTTTTTATAGATGGAAAACTCTTAGTTTCTGAATATCTAATTATTTCGATACTCTTTTACTGTAAACGTAAGCTGCCGTACCAAACTGCAAAGATTTTGAACAATTTGGTTTTTCTTATTTAGATCTCCTTTTGGTATAAGAGGACTAAAGTTGCCCCGAATCAAAAAACATGTCCAGTTGAAAGTCTTAGAGGTTTTCGTGTATCTACTGTGATTTTGTAATTTTTCGACATATAAACAAGTAAAAATGATTAATTATATATTATTATTAATTTGTTGAAATTCTCAGAAGTTTAGAGTACCTATTCAGGTTTTGTAATTTTTCGATACTATTTCAGTTTAATAGTAAAATGGTTTTGTAATTTTTCGAAACTATTTCAGTTTAAAGTAGTAAAATTAATAAAAGTTCTTCAGAATAAAATCGTAAGCTCCAGAGCAAAACTTGAGAGATTTTGAACAATTTGGAGACCCTTGATCTCCTTTTCATAAAAGGAGACTAAAGAACTAATGTTCCTTTTTTGTGACAGTACAACAAAATTTCATGAAACGTTTTTCTTAGAGATTTTCTTCCTTTCTTGATACTATATTACTGTAGATTTGTAGTGCCACGTTATAAGGCAAGTTGTTCAGTAACAAAACGTAATCTTCCGTCCAATACTGCAAAGATTCTGAACAATTTTGTTTCCGTGATTTATTTAGATCTCCTTTTGGTAAAAGAAGACTAAAGTTGCACTAACTAAAAAAACATGCCCTGTTGTAAATCTTAGACGTTTTCGAGTACTTACCTACTCTGATTTTGTAATTTTTCGACATTTAAATTAGTAAAAACATTCAGTTTAAAGAAAGTAAAATGTTATTAATAAAAGTTCTTCAGAATAAAATCGTAAGCTTGTCAGATTTTGTTCCTTTCTTGTGCCAGCTAAAACAAAATTTCATTATGAAACTTTTTTCTGGATGAAAAACCCTTAGTTTCTGATTTTCTAATTTTGTCGATACTATTATTCGGTAGTTTAGTAGTACGATGTTATAGGGCAAGTTGTTTCAAATCAAAACGTAAGCAATATTGTTTCTTGACTTAGTTAGTTCTCCTTTTGGTAAAAAAATACTAATGGTGTCCTGTATCAGAAAACATGCCCTGTTGAAAGTCTAGAGGTTTTCCAGTATTTACCTACTGTGATTTTGTAATTTTTCGAAATTTAAACTAGTAAAATGCAATAAATTATCAAAAAACAATCATTGGTGAAATTCTCTGAAGTTTTGAGTACATATTTTGGTGTTGTAATTTTTCGAAACAATTTCAGTTTAAAGTAGTAAAATGTTATTAATAAAAGTTTTCAGGTTAAAATCGTAAGTTCCAGGGCAAAATTTGGGAGATTTTGAACAATTTTGATTCCCATGATCTCCTTTTCATAAAAGGAGACTAAAGAACTAATGATCCTAAAGAGAATCATTAGTTCTTTAGTGACAGTTACAACAGTTACAAGTTAGTGACACTTGCAACAAAATTTCGTTATGAATCGTTTTTCTGGATTGAAAACCCGTAGTTTCTGATTTTCTAATTTTGTCGATACTATTTTTCTTTAGTTTAGTAGTACCATGTTATATTGCAAGTTGTTTAATACCAAAACGTAAGCAGCAGTTTTTGTGCAATTTTTTTTCGGTGATTTATTTTGATCTCCTTTTGGTAAAAGAAAACTAAAGTTGCCCCGAATCAAAAAACATGCCCTGTTGAAACTCTTAGAGGTTTTCGTGTATCTACTGTGATTTAACATTTTACTAGTGTAAAATGTTATAATATCAAAACACAATCACTGTTGAAATTCTCAGACATTTCGAATACCTAAAATGTTACTATTAACAGTTTTTCAGAATAAAATCGTATGCTCCAGAGCAAACCTTGTGAGATTTTGAACAATTTTGATTCCCGTGATCTCCTTTTCATAAAAGAAGACTAAAGAAGTAATGTTCTTTTTTTGTGACAGCTACAACAAAATTACATTATGAACGGTTTTTCTGGATGGAATAGTCATCGTTTCTGAATTTCTAATTTTTTGATACTATTTTACTGTAATTGTACAAAACTGCTAAAATTTTGAACAATACTGCCTCCGTGGTTTATTTAAACCTCCTTTTGGTAAAACAATACTCAAAAAACGTGCCCTGTTGACAGTCTTAGAGGTTTTCGTGTAGGTATGTACGTGATTTTCTAATTTTTCGACATTAAACTGTTATAAATTATCAAAAAACAATCACTGTTGAAATTCTCAGACATTTCGAGGACCTATTGTGGTTTTGTAATTTTTCGATACTATTTCAGTTTAAAGTAGTCAAATATTACTAATAAAAGTTCTTCAGAATAAAATCGTAAGCTCCAGAGCTAAACTTGTGAGATTAGAACAATTTTGATTCCTGTGATCTACTTTTCATAAAAGGAGGGGGGTACGTTTTTTTATTCGTGGCACTTTAGTCTTCTTTTACCAACAGGAGGCTAAATAAACCACGGAATCAATATTGTTCAAAATTTTTGCAGTTTTGTACATTTACAGTAAAATAGTATCGAAGAAATTAGGAATTCAGAAACTAGGACTTTTCCATCCAGAAAAATTTTTCAAAATGAAATTTTGTTGTAGCTGTCACAAAAAAAGAACATTAGTTCTTTAGTATTCTTTTATGAAAAGGAGATCACGGGAATCAAAATTGTTCGAAATCTCACAAGGTTTATGAAATTTTGTTGTAGCTGTCACAAAAAAAGAGCATTAGTTCTTTAGTCTTCTTTTATGAAAAGGAGATCACGGGAATCAAAATTGTTCAAAATCTCACAAGGTTTGCTCTGGAGCATACGATTTTATTCTGAAAAACTTTTATTAGTAACCTTTTACTACTTTAAACTGAAATAGTATCGAAAAATTACAAAACCACAATAGGTCCTCGAAATGTCTGAGAATTTCAACAGTGACTGTTTTTTTATAATTTATAACAGTTTAAGGTCGAAAAATTAGAAAACCTCTAAGACTGCCAACAGGGCACGTTTTTTTTTTCCGGGCAACTTTAGTCTTGTTTTACCCAAAGTAGGTCTAATAAACCATGGAATCAATATTGTTCAAAATTTTTGCAGTTTTGTACATTTGCAGTAAAATAGTATCGAAGAAATTAGGAATTCAGAAACTAGGACTTTTCCATCCAGAAAAATTTTTCATTATGAAATTTTGTTTAACTGTCACTAACTTGTAACTGTTGTAACTGTCACTAAAGTACTAATGATTCGCTTTAGTCTCCTTTTATGAAAAGGAGATCACGGGAATCAAAATTGTTCAAAATCTACCAAATTTTGCCCTGGAGCTTACGATTTTAACCTGAAGAACTTTTATTAATAACATTTTACTACTTTAAACTGAAATAGTGTGGAAATATTACAAAACCAGAATAGGTACTGGAAACTTCTGAAAATTTCTTCAGTGATTGTTTTAATGTCGAAAAATTACAAAATCACAGTAGGTAAATACCGGAAAACCTCTAGACTTTCAACAGGGCATGTTTTCTGATACAATACCCCATTAGTATTTTTTTACCAAAAGGAGAACTAACTAAGTCAAGAAACAATATTCCTCAAAATCTCTGCAGTATTGTAAGGCAGCTTACGTTTTGATATGAAACAACTTGCCTTATAACATCGTACTACTAAACTACCGAATAATAGTATCGACAAATTTAGAAAATCAGAAACTAAGGGTTTTTCATCCAGAAAAAAGTTCCATAACAAAATTTTGTTGTAGCTGTCACCAAGAAGGATCGCTAGTTTTTTAGTCTCCTATTATGAAATTGTTCAAAATCTCACAAGTTTTGCTCTGGAGCTTACGATTTTATTCTGAAGAACTTTTATTATTAACATTTTACTTCTTTAAACTGAATGTTTTTACTAATTGAAATGTCGAAAAATTACAAAATCACAGTAGGTAAGTACTCGAAAACGTCTAAGATTTTCAACAGGGCATGTTTTTTTAGTTAGTGCAACTTTAGTCTTCTTTTACCAAAAGGAGATCTAAATAAATCACGGAAACAAACAAAATTGTTCAAACTCTTTCCAGTGTTGTACGGAAGATTACGTTTTGTTACTGAACAACTTGCCTTATAACGTGGCACTACAAATCTACAGTAATATAGTATATATATATATATATATATATATAGTATCATCCAGAAAAACGTTTCATGAAATTTTGTTGTACTGTCACAAAAAAGGAACATTAGTTCTTTAGTCTCCTTTTATGAAAAGGAGACTCCAAATTGTTCAAAATCTCTCAAGTTTTGCTCTGGAGCTTACGACTTTATTCTGAAGAACTTTTATTAATTTTACTACTTTAAACTGAAATAGTTTCGAAAAATTACAAAACCATTTTACTATTAAACTGAAATAGTATCGAAAAATTACAAAACCTGAATAGGTACTCTAAACTTCTGAGAATTTCAACAATTTAATAATAATATATAATTAATAATTTTTACTTGTTTATATGTCGAAAAATTACAAAATCACAGTAGATACACGAAAACCTCTAAGACTTTCAACTGGACATGTTTTTTGATTCGGGGCAACTTTAGTCCTCTTTAAGACAAACCAAATTGTTCAAAATCTTTGCAGTTTTGTACGGCAGCTTACGTTTACAGTAAAAGAGTATCGAAATAATTACATATTCAGAAACTAAGAGTTTTCCATCTATAAAAACGTTTCATAATGAAATTTTGTTGTAGCTGTTTCATTAGTCTCCTTTTATGAAAAGGAAATCACGGGAATCAAAATTATTCAAAATCTTGCAAGTTTTGCTCTGGAGCTTACGATTTTATTCTTCGGGCAACTTCAGTCTTCTTTTGCCAAAAGGAGATCTAAATAAATCACAAAAACAAAATTTTGCAGAATCTTTTCTGTATTAAATTTTTCCACTTTAAACTGAAATAGTATCGAGAAATTCATCAGTGATTGTTTAAACCTCAAGAGTTTCAACAGAGCATGTTTTTTGATTCGGGGCAACTTTAGATTTCTTTTACCAAAAGGAGATCAAAATAAATCACGGAAAAAAAATTGCACAAAAACTGCTGCTTACGTTTTGGTATTAAACAACTTGAAATATAACATGGTAGTACTAAACTAAAGAAAAATAGTATCGACAAAATTAGAAAATCAGAAACTAAGTTTTTTCAATCCAGAAAAACGATTCATAACGAAATTTTGTTGCAACTGTCACACTAACTTGTAACTGTTGTAACTGTCACTAAAGAACTAATGATTCTCTTTAGGATCATTAGTTCTTTAGTCTCCTTTTATGAAAAGGAGATCACGGGAATCAAAATTGTTCAAAATCTATCAAATTTTGCCCTGGGACTTACGATTTTAACCTGAAAACTTTTATTAATAACATTTTACTACTTTAAACTGAAATAGTATCGAAAAATTACAAAACCAGAATAGGTACTGTAAGCTTCTGAGAATTTCATCAGTGATTGTATTAATGTCGAAAAATTACAAAATCACAGTAGGTAGGTACTCGAAAAGTTGAAAATGGAGACAGACAGACAGAAAGACAGACAGGCTGGCAGACGTAAGCTGCCGTACAGCTGAATTAATTAGTTCCCCTTTTGGTAAAAGAAGACTAAAGTTGATCTGAATAAAAAAACATGCCCTGTTGAAAATCTTTTGATTCATGATCACATGAGTTCATCCTTTCCATTAAAGGAGACTAAAGAACTAATGTTCCTTTTTGTCACAGCTACAACATAATTTCAATACGAAGCGTTTTTCTGAATGGAAAACTCTTAGCTAAAAACTAGCGATCCTTCTTTGTGACAGCTACAACAAAATTTCGTTATGGAACGTTTTTCTGGATGGAAAATCCTTAGTTTCTGATTTTCTTACTTTCTTGATACTATTTTACTGTAGATTAGTAGTGCCACGTTATAAGGCAAGTTGTTCAGTAACAAAACGTAATCTTCCGTCCAATACTGCAGATTCTGAACAATTTTGTTTCCGTGATTTATTTAGATCTCCTTTTGGTAAAAGAAGACTAAAGTTGCACTAACTAAAAAAACATGCCCTGTTGAAAATCTTAGACGTTTTCGAGTACTTACCTACTCTGATTTTGTAATTTTTCTACATTTAAATTAGTGAAAACATTCAGTTTAAAGTAGTAAAATGTTATTAATAAAAGTTCTTCAGAATAAAATCGTAAGCTCCAGAGCAAAACTTGTCAGATTTTGTTCCTTTCTTGTGCCAGCTAAAACAAAATTTCATTATGAAACTTTTTTCTGGATGAAAAACCCTTAGTTTCTCTAAATTTGTCGATACTATTATTCGGTAGTTTAGTAGTACGATGTTATAAGGCAAGTTGTTTCATATCAAAACGTAAGCTGCCTTACAATACTGCAGAGATTTTGAGGAATATTGTTTCTTGACTTAGTTAGTTCTCCTTTTGGTAAAAAAATACTAATGGGGTCCTGTATCAGAAAACATGCCCTGTTGAAAGTCTAGAGGTTTTCCGGTATTTACCTACTGTGATTTTGTAATTTTTCGACATTAAAACAATCACTGAAGAAATTTTCAGAAGTTTCCAGTACCTATTCTGGTTTTGTAATTTTTCCACACTATTTCAGTTTAAAGTAGTAAAATGTTATTAATTAAAGTTCTTCAGGTTAAAATCGTAAGCTCCAGGGCAAAATTTGGGAGATTTTGAACAATTTTGATTCCCGCGATCTCCTTTTCATAAAAGGAGACTAAAGCGAATCATTAGTTCTTTAGTGACAGTTACAACAGTTACAAGTTATGACAGTTACAACAAAATTTCGTTATGAATCGTTTTTCTGGATTGAAAACCCTTAGTTTCTGATTTTCTAATTTTGTCGATACTATTTTTCTTTAGTTTAGTAGTACCATGTTATATTGCAAGTTGTTTAATACCAAAACGTAAGCAGCAGTTTTTGTGCAATTTTTTTTCCGTGATTTATTTTGATCTCCTTTTGGTAAAAGAAAACTAAAGTTGCCCCGAATCAAAAAACATGCCCTGTTGAAACTCTTAGAGGTTTAAACAATCACTGATGAAATTCTCGATACTATTTCAGTTTAAAGTGGAAAAAGTTAATACAGAAAAGATTTAGCAAAATTTTGTTTTTGTGATTTATTTAGATCTCCTTTTGGCAAAAGAAGACTGAAGTTGCCCGAAGAATAAAATCGTAAGCTCCAGAGCAAAACTTGCAAGATTTTGAATAATTTTGATTCCCGTGATTTCCTTTTCATAAAAGGAGACTAATGAAACAGCTACAACAAAATTTCATTATGAAACGTTTTTATAGATGGAAAACTCTTAGTTTCTGAATATCTAATTATTTCGATACTCTTTTACTGTAAACGTAAGCTGCCGTACAAAACTGCAAAGATTTTGAACAATTTGGTTTGTCTTAAAGGGGACTAAAGTTGCCCCGAATCAGAAAACATGTCCAGTTGAAAGTCTTAGAGGTTTTCGTGTATCTACTGTGATTTTGTAATTTTTCGACATATAAACAAATAAAAATTATTAATTATATATTATTATTAAATTGTTGAAATTCTCAGAAGTTTAGAGTACCTATTCAGGTTTTGTAGTTTTTCGATACTATTTCAGTTTAATAGTAAAATGGTTTTGTAATTTTTCGAAACTATTTCAGTTTAAAGTAGTAAAATTAATAAAAGTTCTTCAGAATAAAATCGTAAGCTCCAGAGCAAAACTTGAGAGATTTTGAACAATTTGGAGACCCTTAATCTCCTTTTCATAAAAGGAGACTAAAGAACTAATGTTCCTTTTTTGTGACAGTACAACAAAATTTCATGAAACGTTTTTCTGGATGGAAAACACTTAGAGATTTTCTTCCTTTCTTGATACTATATTACTGTAGATTTGTAGTTCCACGTTATAAGGCAAGTTGTTCAGTAACAAAACGTAATCTTCCGTACAACACTGGAAAGAGTTTGAACAATTTTGTTTCCGTGATTTATTTAGATCTCCTCTTGGTAAAAGAAGACTAAAGTTGCACTAACTAAAAAAACATGCCCTGTTGAAAATCTTAGGGGTTTTCGAGTACTTACCTACTCTGATTTTGTAATTTTTCGACATTTAAATTAGTAAAAACATTCAGTTTAAAGAAGTAAAATGTTAATAATAAAAGTTCTTCAGAATAAAATCGTATGCTCCAGAGCAAAACTTGGCAGATTTTGTTCCTTTCTTGTGCCAGCTAAAACAAAATTTCATTATGAAACTTTTTTCTGGATGAAAAACCCTTAGTTTCTGATTTTCTAAATTTGTCGATACTATTATTCGGTAGTTTAGTAGTACGATGTTATAAGGCAAGTTGTTTCATATCAAAACGTAAGCTGCCTTACAATACTGCAGAGATTTTGAGGAATATTGTTTCTTGACTTAGTTAGTTCTCCTTTTGGTAAAAAAATACTAATGGAATCCTGTATCAGAAAACATGCCCTGTTGAAAGTCTAGAGGTTTTCCGGTATTTACCTACTGTGATTTTGTAATTTTTCGACATTAAAACAATCACTGAAGAAATTTTCAGAAGTTTCCAGTACCTATTCTGGTTTTGTAATTTTTCCACACTATTTCAGTTTAAACTAGTAAAATGTTATTAATAAAAGTTCTTCAGGTTAAAATCGTAAGCTCCAGGGCAAAATTTGGGAGATTTTGAACAATTTTGATTCCCGTGATCTCCTTTTCATAAAAGGAGACTAAAGAAATAATGATCCTAAAGAGAATCATTAGTTCTTTAGTGACAGTTACAACAGTTACAAGTTAGTGACAGTTACAACAAAATTTCGTTATGAATCGTTTTTCTGGATTGAAAACCCTTAGTTTCTGATTTTCTAATTTTGTCGATACTATTTTTCTTTAGTTTAGTAGTAAAAAAAAAACTAGCGATCCTTTCAGTATTGCAAGTTGTTTAATATCAAAACGTAAGCAGCAGTTTGAGTGCAATTTTTTTTCCGTGATTTATTTTGATCTCCTTTTGGTAAAAGAAAACTAAAGTTGCCCCGAATCAAAAAACATGCCCTGTTGAAACTTAGAGGTTTAAACAATCACTGATGAAATTCTCGATACTATTTCAGTTTAAAGTGGTAAAAGTTAATACAGAAAAGATTTTGCAAAATTTTGTTTTTGTGATTTATTTAGATCTCCTTTTAGCAAAAGAAGACTGAAGTTGCCCGAAGAATAAAATCGTAAGCTCCAGAGCAAAACTTGCAAGATTTTGAATAATTTTGATTCCCGTGATTTCCTTTTCATAAAAGGAGACTAATGAAACAGCTACAACAAAATTTCATTATGAAACGCTTTTATAGATGGAAAACTCTTAGTTACTGAATATCTAATTATTTCGATACTCTTTTACTGTAAACGTAGGCTGCCGTACAAAACTGCAAAGATTTTGAACAATTTGGGTTTTGTTATTTAGATCTCCTTTTGGTAAAAGAAGACTAAAGTTGCCCCGAATCAAAAAACAGTCTTAGAGGTTTTCGTGTATCTACTGTGATTTTGTAATTTTTCGACATATAAGCAAGTAAAAATTATTAATTATATATTATTATTAAATTGCTGAAATTCTCAGAAGTTTAGAGTACCTATTCAGGTTTTGTAATTTTTCGATACTATTTCAGTTTAATAGTAAAATGGTTTTGTAATTTTTCGAAACTATTTCAGTTTAAAGTAGTAAAATTAATAAAAGTTCTTCAGAATAAAATCGTAAGCTCCAGAGCAAAACGTGAGAGATTTTGAACAATTTGGAGACCCTTGATCTCCTTTTCATAAAAGGAGACTAAAGACTAATGTTCCTTTTTTGTGACAGTACAACAAAATTTCATGGAACGTTTTTCTGGATGGAAAACACTTAGAGATTTTCTTCCTTTCTTGATACTATATTACTGTAGATTTGTAGTGCCACGTTATAAGGCAAGTTGTTCAGTAACTAAACGTAATGTTCCGTACAACACTGGAAAGAGTTTGAACAATTTTGTTTCCGTGATTTATTTAGATCTCCTTTTGGTAAAAGAAGACTAAAGTTGCACTAACTAAAAAAACATGCCCTGTTGAAAATCTTAGACGTTTTCGAGTACTTACCTACTGTGATTTTGTAATTTTTCAACATTTAAATTAGTAAAAACATTCAGTTTAAAGAAGCAAAATGTTAATAATAAAAGTTCTTCAGAATAAAATCGTAAGCTCCAGAGCAAAACTTGTGAGATTTTGAACAATTTCATAATAGGAGACTAAAAAACTAGCGATCCTTCTTTGTGACAGCTACAACAAAATTTCGTTATGGAACGTTTTTCTGGATGGAAAACCCTTAGTTTCTGATTTTCTTACTTTCTTGATACTATTTTACTGTAGATTAGTAGTGCCACGTTATAAGGCAAGTTGTTCAGTAACAAAACGTAATTTTCCGTCCAATACTGCAAAGATTTTGATCAATTTTGTTTCCCTGATTTATTTTTGTTAGAAGAAGTCTAAACATGCTCTGTTGAAAATCTTTTGATTCATTAAAGGAGACTAAAGAACTAATGATCCTTTTTTGTGACAGCTACAACAAAATTTCATTACGAAGCGTTTTTCTGAATGGAAAACTATTAGTTTCCGAATTTCTAATTTTGTCGATACTATGTAACTGTTGTTTAGTAGTCCCATGTTATAAGGCAAGTTGTTGAATATCGAAACGTGAGCTGCCGTATAATACTGCAGAGTTTTTGTGCAATTTTGTTTCCGTCATTTATTTTCATCTCTTTTTGCCCCGAGTCAAAAAACATGCCCTGTTGAAACGCTTAGCGGTTTTCGTGTCCCTATTGTGATTTTGTAATTTTTCAACATTTAAACTAGTAAAAATGTTATAAATTATCAAAAAACAACCACTGTTGAAAATTTCAGACGTTTCGAGTACCTATTCTGGTTTTGTTATTTTTCGATACTATTTCAGTTTAAAGTAGTAAAATGTTATTAATAAAAGTTATTCAGAATAAAATCGTATGTTCCTTTCTTGTGCCAGCTAAAACAAAATTTCATTATGAAATTTTTTTCTGGATGAAAAACCCTTAGTTTCTGATTTTCTAAATTTGTCGATACTATTATTCGGTAGTTTAGTAGTACGATGTTATAAGGCAAGTTGTTTCATATCAAAACGTAAGCTGCCTTACAATACTGCAGAGATTTTGAGGAATATTGTTTCTTGACTTAGTTACTTCTCCTTTTGGTAAAAAAATACTAATGGGGTCCTATATCAGAAAACATGCCCTGTTGAAAGTCTAGAGGTTTAGAGGTAATTTTTCGACATTAAAACAATCACTGAAGAAATTTTCAGAAGTTTCCAGTACCTATTCTGGTTTTGTAATTTTTCCACACTATTTCAGTTTAAAGTAGTAAAATGTTATTAATAAAAGTTCTTCAGGTTAAAATCGTAAGCTCCAGGGCAAAATTTGGGAGATTTTGAACAATTTTGATTCCCGTGATCTCCTTTTTATAAAAGGAGACTAAAGCGAATCATTAGTTCTTTAGTGACAGTTACAACAGTTACAAGTTAGTGACAGTTACAACAAAATTTCGTTATGAATCGTTTTTCTGGATTGAAAACCCTTAGTTTCTGATTTTCTAATTTTGTCGATACTATTTTTCTTTAGTTTAGTAGTAAAAAAAAACTAGCGATCCTTTCAGTATTGCAAGTTGTTTAATATCAAAACGTAAGCAGCAGTTTGAGTGCAATTTTTTTTCCGTGATTTATTTTGATCTCCTTTTGGTAAAAGAAAACTAAAGTTGCCCCGAATCAAAAAACATGCCCTGTTGAAACTCTTAGAGGTTTAAACAATCACTGATGAAATTCTCGATACTATTTCAGTTTAAAGTGGAAAAATTTAATACAGAAGAGATTCTGCAAAATTTTGTTTTTGTGATTTATTTAGATCTCCTTTTGGCAAAAGAAGACTGAAGTTGCCCGAAGAATAAAATCGTAAGCTCCAGAGCAAAACTTGCAAGATTTTTAATAATTTTGATTCCCGTGATTTCCTTTTCATAAAAGGAGACTAATGAAACAGCTACAACAAAATTTCACTATGAAACGTTTTTATAGATGGAAAACTCTTAGTTTCTGAATATCTAATTATTTCGATACTCTTTTACTGTAAACGTAAGCTGCCGTACAAAACTGCAAAGATTTTGAACAATTTGGTTTTTCTTATTTAGATCTCCTTTTGGTATAAGAGGACTAAAGTTGCCCCGAATCAAAAAACATGTCCAGTCTTAGAGATTTTCGTGTATCTACTGTGATTTTGTAATTTTTCGACATATAAACAACTAAAAATTATTAATTATATATTATTATTAAATTCTTGAAATTCTCAGAAGTTTAGAGTACCTATTCAGGTTTTGTAATTTTTCGATACTATTTCAGTTTAATAGTAAAATGGTTTTGTAATTTTTCGAAACTATTTCAGTTTAAAGTAGTAAAATTAATAAAAGTTCTTCAGAATAAAATCGTAAGCTCCAGAGCAAAACTTGAGAGATTT
Source organism: Pseudeuparius sepicola (assembly GCA_963920635.1). NCBI lineage: Eukaryota > Metazoa > Arthropoda > Insecta > Coleoptera > Anthribidae > Pseudeuparius > Pseudeuparius sepicola. The sequence goes on from OY987305.1 coordinate 32,188,994, forward strand.
TGAACAATTTGGAGACCCTTAATCTCCTTTTCATAAAAGGAGACTAAAGAACTAATGTTCCTTTTTTGTGACAGTACAACAAAATTTCATGAAACGTTTTTCTGGATGGAAAACACTTAGAGATTTTCTTCCTTTCTTGATACTATATTACTGTAGATTTGTAGTTCCACGTTATAAGGCAAGTTGTTCAGTAACAAAACGTAATCTTCCGTACAACACTGGAAAGAGTTTGAACAATTTTGTTTCCGTGATTTATTTAGATCTCCTCTTGGTAAAAGAAGACTAAAGTTGCACTAACTAAAAAAACATGCCCTGTTGAAAATCTTAGGGGTTTTCGAGTACTTACCTACTCTGATTTTGTAATTTTTCGACATTTAAATTAGTAAAAACATTCAGTTTAAAGAAGTAAAATGTTAATAATAAAAGTTCTTCAGAATAAAATCGTATGCTCCAGAGCAAAACTTGGCAGATTTTGTTCCTTTCTTGTGCCAGCTAAAACAAAATTTCATTATGAAACTTTTTTCTGGATGAAAAACCCTTAGTTTCTGATTTTCTAAATTTGTCGATACTATTATTCGGTAGTTTAGTAGTACGATGTTATAAGGCAAGTTGTTTCATATCAAAACGTAAGCTGCCTTACAATACTGCAGAGATTTTGAGGAATATTGTTTCTTGACTTAGTTAGTTCTCCTTTTGGTAAAAAAATACTAATGGAATCCTGTATCAGAAAACATGCCCTGTTGAAAGTCTAGAGGTTTTCCGGTATTTACCTACTGTGATTTTGTAATTTTTCGACATTAAAACAATCACTGAAGAAATTTTCAGAAGTTTCCAGTACCTATTCTGGTTTTGTAATTTTTCCACACTATTTCAGTTTAAACTAGTAAAATGTTATTAATAAAAGTTCTTCAGGTTAAAATCGTAAGCTCCAGGGCAAAATTTGGGAGATTTTGAACAATTTTGATTCCCGTGATCTCCTTTTCATAAAAGGAGACTAAAGAAATAATGATCCTAAAGAGAATCATTAGTTCTTTAGTGACAGTTACAACAGTTACAAGTTAGTGACAGTTACAACAAAATTTCGTTATGAATCGTTTTTCTGGATTGAAAACCCTTAGTTTCTGATTTTCTAATTTTGTCGATACTATTTTTCTTTCGTTTAGTAGTAAAAAAAAAAACTAGCGATCCTTTCAGTATTGCAAGTTGTTTAATATCAAAACGTAAGCAGCAGTTTGAGTGCAATTTTTTTTCCGTGATTTATTTTGATCTCCTTTTGGTAAAAGAAAACTAAAGTTGCCCCGAATCAAAAAACATGCCCTGTTGAAACTTAGAGGTTTAAACAATCACTGATGAAATTCTCGATACTATTTCAGTTTAAAGTGGAAAAAGTTAATACAGAAAAGATTTTGCAAAATTTTGTTTTTGTGATTTATTTAGATCTCCTTTTAGCAAAAGAAGACTGAAGTTGCCCGAAGAATAAAATCGTAAGCTCCAGAGCAAAACTTGCAAGATTTTGAATAATTTTGATTCCCGTGATTTCCTTTTCATAAAAGGAGACTAATGAAACAGCTACAACAAAATTTCATTATGAAACGCTTTTATAGATGGAAAACTCTTAGTTACTGAATATCTAATTATTTCGATACTCTTTTACTGTAAACGTAGGCTGCCGTACAAAACTGCAAAGATTTTGAACAATTTGGGTTTTGTTATTTAGATCTCCTTTTGGTAAAAGAAGACTAAAGTTGCCCCGAATCAAAAAACAGTCTTAGAGGTTTTCGTGTATCTACTGTGATTTTGTAATTTTTCGACATATAAGCAAGTAAAAATTATTAATTATATATTATTATTAAATTGCTGAAATTCTCAGAAGTTTCTAAACTCTAGTACCTATTCAGGTTTTGTAATTTTTCGATACTATTTCAGTTTAATAGTAAAATGGTTTTGTAATTTTTCGAAACTATTTCAGTTTAAAGTAGTAAAATTAATAAAAGTTCTTCAGAATAAAATCGTAAGCTCCAGAGCAAAACGTGAGAGATTTTGAACAATTTGGAGACCCTTGATCTCCTTTTCATAAAAGGAGACTAAAGACTAATGTTCCTTTTTTGTGACAGTACAACAAAATTTCATGGAACGTTTTTCTGGATGGAAAACACTTAGAGATTTTCTTCCTTTCTTGATACTATATTACTGTAGATTTGTAGTGCCACGTTATAAGGCAAGTTGTTCAGTAACTAAACGTAATGTTCCGTACAACACTGGAAAGAGTTTGAACAATTTTGTTTCCGTGATTTATTTAGATCTCCTTTTGGTAAAAGAAGACTAAAGTTGCACTAACTAAAAAAACATGCCCTGTTGAAAATCTTAGACGTTTTCGAGTACTTACCTACTGTGATTTTGTAATTTTTCGACATTTAAATTAGTAAAAACATTCAGTTTAAAGAAGCAAAATGTTAATAATAAAAGTTCTTCAGAATAAAATCGTAAGCTCCAGAGCAAAACTTGTGAGATTTTGAACAATTTCATAATAGGAGACTAAAAAACTAGCGATCCTTCTTTGTGACAGCTACAACAAAATTTCGTTATGGAACGTTTTTCTGGATGGAAAACCCTTAGTTTCTGATTTTCTTACTTTCTTGATACTATTTTACTGTAGATTAGTAGTGCCACGTTATAAGGCAAGTTGTTCAGTAACAAAACGTAATCTTCCGTCCAATACTGCAAAGATTTTGATCAATTTTGTTTCCCTGATTTATTTTTGTTAGAAGAAGTCTAAACATGCTCTGTTGAAAATCTTTTGATTCATTAAAGGAGACTAAAGAACTAATGATCCTTTTTTGTGACAGCTACAACAAAATTTCATTACGAAGCGTTTTTCTGAATGGAAAACTATTAGTTTCCGAATTTCTAATTTTGTCGATACTATGTAACTGTAGTTTAGTAGTCCCATGTTATAAGGCAAGTTGTTGAATATCGAAACGTGAGCTGCCGTATAATACTGCAGAGTTTTTGTGCAATTTTGTTTCCGTCATTTATTTTCATCTCTTTTTGCCCCGAGTCAAAAAACATGCCCTGTTGAAACGCTTAGCGGTTTTCGTGTCCCTATTGTGATTTTGTAATTTTTCAACATTTAAACTAGTAAAAATGTTATAAATTATCAAAAAACAACCACTGTTGAAAATTTCAGACGTTTCGAGTACCTATTCTGGTTTTGTTATTTTTCGATACTATTTCAGTTTAAAGTAGTAAAATGTTATTAATAAAAGTTATTCAGAATAAAATCGTATGTTCCTTTCTTGTGCCAGCTAAAACAAAATTTCATTATGAAATTTTTTTCTGGATGAAAAACCCTTAGTTTCTGATTTTCTAAATTTGTCGATACTATTATTCGGTAGTTTAGTAGTACGATGTTATAAGGCAAGTTGTTTCATATCAAAACGTAAGCTGCCTTACAATACTGCAGAGATTTGGAGGAATATTGTTTCTTGACTTAGTTACTTCTCCTTTTGGTAAAAAAATACTAATGGGGTCCTATATCAGAAAACATGCCCTGTTGAAAGTCTAGAGGTTTAGAGGTAATTTTTCGACATTAAAACAATCACTGAAGAAATTTTCAGAAGTTTCCAGTACCTATTCTGGTTTTGTAATTTTTCCACACTATTTCAGTTTAAAGTAGTAAAATGTTATTAATAAAAGTTCTTCAGGTTAAAATCGTAAGCTCCAGGGCAAAATTTGGGAGATTTTGAACAATTTTGATTCCCGTGATCTCCTTTTTATAAAAGGAGACTAAAGCGAATCATTAGTTCTTTAGTGACAGTTACAACAGTTACAAGTTAGTGACAGTTACAACAAAATTTCGTTATGAATCGTTTTTCTGGATTGAAAACCCTTAGTTTCTGATTTTCTAATTTTGTCGATACTATTTTTCTTTAGTTTAGTAGTAAAAAAAAACTAGCGATCCTTTCAGTATTGCAAGTTGTTTAATATCAAAACGTAAGCAGCAGTTTGAGTGCAATTTTTTTTCCGTGATTTATTTTGATCTCCTTTTGGCAAAAGAAGACTGAAGTTGCCCGAAGAATAAAATCGTAAGCTCCAGAGCAAAACTTGCAAGATTTTGAATAATTTTGATTCCCGTGATTTCCTTTTCATAAAAGGAGACTAATGAAACAGCTACAACAAAATTTCATTATGAAACGTTTTTATAGATGGAAAACTCGTAGTTTCTGAATATCTAATTATTTCGATACTCTTTTACTGTAAACGTAAGCTGCCGTACAAAACTGCAAAGATTTTGAACAATTTGGTTTTTCTTATTTAGATCTCCTTTTGGTATAAGAGGACTAAAGTTGCCCCGAATCAAAAAACATGTCCAGTTGAAAGTCTTAGAGGTTTTCGTGTATCTACTGTGATTTTGTAATTTTTCGACATATAAACAACTAAAAATTATTAATTATATATTATTATTAAATTCTTGAAATTCTCAGAAGTTTAGAGTACCTATTCAGGTTTTGTAATTTTTCGATACTATTTCAGTTTAATAGTAAAATGGTTTTGTAATTTTTCGAAACTATTTCAGTTTAAAGTAGTAAAATTAATAAAAGTTCTTCAGAATAAAATCGTAAGCTCCAGAGCAAAACGTGAGAGATTTTGAACAATTTGGAGACCCTTGATCTCCTTTTCATAAAAGGAGACTAAAGACTAATGTTCCTTTTTTGTGACAGTACAACAAAATTTCATGGAACGTTTTTCTGGATGGAAAACACTTAGAGATTTTCTTCCTTTCTTGATACTATATTACTGTAGATTTGTAGTGCCACGTTATAAGGCAAGTTGTTCAGTAACTAAACGTAATGTTCCGTACAACACTGGAAAGAGTTTGAACAATTTTGTTTCCGTGATTTATTTAGATCTCCTTTTGGTAAAAGAAGACTAAAGTTGACTAAAGACTAAAAAAACATGCCCTGTTGAAAATCTTAGACGTTTTCGAGTACTTACCTACTGTGATTTTGTAATTTTTCGACATTTAAATTCAGTTCAAAGAACATTCAGTTTAAAGAAGCAAAATGTTAATAATAAAAGTTCTTCAGAATAAAATCTTAAGCTCCAGAGCAAAACTTGTGAGATTTTGAACAATTTCATAATAGGAGACTAAAAAACTAGCGATCCTTCTTGGTGACAGCTACAACAAAATTTTGTTATGGAACGTTTTTCTGGATGGAAAACCCTTATTTTCTGATTTTCTTACTTTCTTGATACTATTTTACTGTAGATTAGTAGTGCCACGTTATAAGGCAATTTGTTCAGTAACAAAACTTAATCTTCCGTACAATACTGCAATGATTTTGATCAATTTTGTTTCCCTGATTTATTTTTGCTAGAAGAAGACTAAACATGCTCTGTTATTTGCATCTTTTGATTCATTAAAGGAGACTAAAGAACTAATGATCCTTTTTTGTGACAGCTACAACAAAATTTCATTACGAAGCGTTTTTCTGAATGGAAAACTATTAGTTTCCGAATTTCTAATTTTGTCGATACTATGTAACTGTAGTTTAGTAGTCCCATGTTATAAGGCAAGTAGTTACATGAACACATATGCCATGTTTCTGGAAAGAAGACGCTACATGCTGAGAAGACACTTTTAATATTATATATACTAAAACATGTTCTATTACGACAGTCTCTCTTGTAACTTTTGCCAATAAACATCTTTTTAAAAACAAATTTGTTACGCTCGCCCACGTAACTGGCGCAGTCGTGCGGATCACTGTTGCCTTTTTCGACCTATCGATAGATATCGACTCGCGATCGGTTCCGAATCTTCGGTTAAAAATAGTGTGAAACCGAAAGGTGTGGACTTGGCTCTTACAAGACGGCTCAACAGACCAGGGGACCCCAGGAACAGCATCGTCCTACAACCCTTTTGGTCACCGCAGGGAGAAGACAGCATCGTTTTTCCTATTGCACCCGTAGGTTAAGAAGAAAAAGAAGATTTCCATGAAGAAAAACATCTTCATCTTAGCATTGTAAGTGAATCCTTAAACAAAATTCATATTAACCCCTTTTTGTATATATTGTTTATATTTCTGTTTCGCCAATCTGGACGAACTTTTAGATTTAGCAAATTTGTTTAACACTCTCCAACTTTCGGAAATTGAAAATATTCCTACTTCTAACCCAGTAAATTCAACAATTTCAAGTACTATGGCAAACCCAGACTATCAAATGATAAGGTACCAAGCCGACAACATTCCTCGATTCGACGGAAACCCTAAACAAATTAACAGATTTATTCGTTGCGTTGAAAACTTTCTCACCAACCATCAAAATGCTACAACCCCTCTCGCACCGATAAATGTTTGTCTGTTTGATACTGTCATAAGTAAGCTAGTTGGAAGAGCAGCTGACTTAATAGCTTCTCGAGTAGAACTTAATTCTTGGGAACTTATTAAAAATGCCCTAATTGTCACTTTTTCTGATCAAAGAACAGAGGACTGTATTATACAAGATATTATATCTTTAAGACCCGATAAAAATGAAAACAATCATAATTTTGGCTTAAAATTACAAGACGCTAGAAGTCTACTGGTCTCTAAAATTAATGCTTCTAACGATACAGCAAACGTAAAACTTTTGAAAATAACTCAGTATGAAGCTCTTATTCTCAAAACTTTTATCAATGGACTCAATTATCATTTACAGCTTATAGTAAGATTAAAAAATCCCGATTCCTTGGAGCAAGCTATGGCTTTCGTCCGAGAAGAAGAAAACTTTTTATATTACAAAAATCGTTCACAAATTCCACAAACTAAAATAGTTCCTAATTTTCAAAATTCACGACCTAACATGAGATTACAACCTTCTACAAGTACCCAATCTTATCCAAGACCACCAACGTACCAACCAACGACTTTTTCTAATTATCCCCGACCTAACGTACAACCTCAATTTCCACCAAAAAATATCCCTTCACCATCTTATAATAACCAATATAGAAATTTTAATTCACCATCCACTATGCAAAGATTTCAAAATCCCAATTTTAGACCTCAGTATCAACCAAATCAATACCAATCAAATCAGTATCAACCGAATCAATTTCAAAGATCCCCTCAAAATTTTCCAAAACCTTTCTCTAAAATTACTCGAATAACTAAAAACGAACCAATGGACACTACAACAGGAAAACAGTTTTACATCAAAATTTTATTTCTGAAGAATGCTATAACCAGGTTATTGACCCCGTAGAGAGTACCGAAACAACCCTACAAATTGAACCTCAAATTCCTGACGGAAACTACTACGAAAATGACGAATTATCCCAATTTTTATATTACCCAGAACACCCGAATTTTGACGAATATACCGAGTTTTCCCAACCCTCAGACAAAACAACTGAAAACGAAAATTTTCAGATAACTCCGAACCAAAACCCTACAACGTAATTTATCTAAATAATACCGACGAAACCACCTTACCTTACGTTTATCTCCCCGAACCAAATGCAAATTTTTTAATAGACACAGGTAGTTCAAGAAGTTTTATTAATCCCGAATTAGCTCATCAATACTTTACAGATTTTATTTTCGAAGAACCTTTTTGTGTAAAAAAAGCCCACGCTAGATCCATACATAACGAAGCGATGGAAATTCCAGTTTTTCCCTCATTTCAAATGAATGGAAACCATAAATTTTATTTATTTGATTTTTCAAAAAATTATGCAGGATTATTTGGCACCGATTTCTTAAAACATAAAATTATGTCAAATATCGATTTACGTTGTGACTATCTAGTTACGCCTTATGTAGCTATTCCCTTAAATAACACTGAATATATCGTTTCAAATTTCATAAATGCAAATTTCACGACATTAGAAATAATTATACAGCCCCGAAGCGTACAAAAAATAAAAGTACCCGTAAATAAAATTTCTGGCACTTGTATCTTACCTTACACAAATTTTGGAAAAGCAGAAATGCCTGAAGCAGTTTGCAATATTGTAGATTCATTCGCTACTACCTTTGTTACTAATATTTCGGAAAATCCAATCAAAATTAAATTTCTTAAGCCCTTTGATATTGTACTAATCAATGAAGCTGAAATAAATTTTTTCGAAAAAATGGAAACTGACCAAGATCTAGACGACCATATTGAACAACTACAAAAACAGAATTTAAAAAATTTACGCTTAAGTCACTGTAATCAAGAAGAATATGACGCAATTCGAAAATTATGTTTCGAATACCGAGATATTTTTTATGTAGAAAATACTCCTTTGACATTCACGAACCAAATAAAACACAAAATTAAATTGACTGACGAATCTCCCATTTTCACAAAAACATATCGATACCCCGAAATTCACAGACAAGAAGTCAAAACGCAAATTAGCAAAATGTTATCTAACGGCATAATCCAACATTCAAATTCCCCGTGGAGTAGCCCCATTTGGGTAGTACCAAAAAAAATGGACGCATCAGGAAAACGAAAATGGAGGATTGTGATTGACTATCGCAAACTTAATGACAAGACAATTGACGACAAATTTCCATTACCAAACATTTCGGACATTCTAGACAAACTCGGAAAAGCCCAATACTTCTCGACACTCGATTTGGCGAACGGCTTTCACCAAATAGAAATGTCACCGGACGACATCCCAAAAACAGCATTTTCTACAGACACCGGTCATTTTGAATTCAAAAGAATGCCATTTGGTCTTAAAAACTCACCCTCTACGTTCCAAAGGGTTATAAATAATGTTCTGCGCGGATTACAAAACGAAACATGTTTAGTGTACCTCGACGACATTATAATTTTCTCGACATCTTTACAAGAACATATAGACAGACTAAAATCAGTTTTCCAACGCCTTAGAGAATCAAACTTTAAAGTCCAACTGTACAAATCGGAATTTTTACATAAAGAAGTAGCTTATTTAGGACACCAAATTACCACTGACGGAGTTAAGCCCAACCCGGATAAAATTAAGGCAGTTAAAGATTTTCCTATACCCCGTACGCAAAAAGAAATTAAGTCATTTTTAGGTTTAGCTGGTTACTACCGTAAGTTTATCAAAGATTTTTCCAAAATTAGTAAACCCTTAACTGAATGCCTCAAGAAAAACCGTAAAGTAGATCACTCTCCGAAATTTATCGAAGCTTTTAATCATTTAAAAGATTTGCTGATAAATGCCCCTATTTTAAAATATCCAGAATTTGACAAACCCTTCGTTCTAACAACAGATGCCTCTAGTGTAGCATTAGGAGCAGTCCTGTCACAAGGAACCCCGCCTAACGATTCGCCAATCGCATACGCATCACGCACCCTCAACAATACGGAACAAAAATATTCGACTATTGAGCGTGAATTACTCGGAATTTTATGGTCATGCAAGTATTTTAGGCCTTATCTATACGGTAGAAAATTCTTTATATACACAGATCATCGCCCTCTCGTTTGGCTCTTTAATCTGAAAGAACCTAACTCCAAATTAGTCAGATGCCGCCTCAAACTTGAAGAGTTCGATTACCAAATTATATATAAAAAAGGAAAACAAAATTCCAATGCAGATGCCCTTTCTAGAATTCAGTTAAATGCAATAGAAACCCAATCTACCTTTAATAATGCCGGAGACATAGACTTTGACATAGATGAATTTTTGCGCCAAGAATCAAAATTTTTACCTAATCCTTCCCCAACTTCAGACTTAACTACTGACTTAGACGAATCTTTAAAACAGAATGATATTAACAAGCAAGAAATTAACGAAATAATGAATGATTTACAAAAATTTACCTTACCTGAAAACCCCAAACAAAAAATAAGAATTTTGCAAAATATACAAATACGACCACCGACTACTGATGCCACTGCGCATAGTATCGATGCCCCCGAAACTACGACCAATATCCCAATATTAGACGAAATTATTAACAATCGACCAAACCAGATGATTATCAAAAAATCACCCTACGAGTTATACTCAAAAATTGAACAAGAAAATTTTGACGACCACCATATCATTTATGCAACCTTACCTACCAATATTAATGAGATAACAAAATTTTTAAGAGAATACATAAGTAACAAAACCATGTATATTTACTTTCATTCTAAAGAATTACGGCCTTACTTCCAAGAATCACTTAATACACATTTTCAAAATTGCAAACTTATCGAATGTACCAAACTGATTAATAATGTTAAACCGGAAGAGAGACAGATGCTTATAAAATACAAACACGAAGGCAAGACAAATCATCGTGGAATCGACGAAACTTATAAATTTTTAAAACAAAATTACTATTGGAAATCTCAAAAATCCGATATTTCTAAGTACATAAATCAATGCGAAATATGTCAACGGTCAAAATACAATAGAAGACCTCCTAATGAACCCCTAGTTTTGACTCAAACCCCTTCTAGGCCTTTCGAAATATTACATATTGACACATTTATTACAGGAAAATATAAATTTCTAACTTTAATAGACAAATTTTCGAAATTTGCTCAAGCTTTACCATACTTTGGAACAGCAATATCGGCCTGCCAACAACTAGTTCATTTCTTTTCATTCCACGGAATTCCAAAGCTAATTGTTTGTGATAACGGCTCAGAATTTAAAAACGACGTTTTAGATGACTTATTGAAAACTCATAATATAAAAGTACATTTCACCACCCCCCGTCATCATGAGTCAAACTCCCCAATAGAAAGACTACATTCAACCCTAATTGAGCACCTTCGAATTCTTAGAGAAAAGGACAAAACATCTGATATACCGACCTTAATGACATACGCAATAATAGCTTACATAGATGACTTCAATTATTTTCAAATTCATATTTTGATTCATCAACTTACTAATATATACCAAAATATCTACAATATATTTGATAGAATGGAAGTAGCAGTTTCTTTTGCAAAATTGAATACTTTAAATAACTCAATCATAAATCCTATAGACTTGTTATTAGAAATAAAAGAATCTGAAAAATATTTAAAGATAGGCAAAGTACCTCTTTCACCAACTATTGATAATATTTTGAATTTCGAAAAACTTATTGAAATTAAAAGCTACTCAAAAGAGTTCAGTATCACATTTATTTTAGAAATACCCTTGGTTGAATCAGAGTTATACCAATATTACAAAATCCTACCATTACCAATCCCAAAAAATAATGAACCCGATTTTTACTTTTGCCTACCTTATAAACCATTCCTTGCACTTAACAATGAAAAGTATGTTTCCATGGACAAAATCTGCAAGAAAATTGAAGAAACCAAGTACATTTGTGAAGAAGTTAGTCCTACGCATGTTGATGATGACGCTCCTTGCGAGGTGCAATTAATATCATTCAAAAATTTAACGAACTGTTCTCCCTTCAAGACTACTATCCAAAAAGTTGAGATAGCCAAAGTTGTCAAAAATAAATGGCTAATAACTGTTCCGTCAAAGCGAATAGCTGTTAGTTCCTGTAAAAACTCAGTACCAAATAATACACCACTACAAGGAAGTTACTTAGTTAACTGTTTTCCGATTGCACTTTAAAATTTAATTCGATAATATTACAAAGCTATAAAACTAGCAAACTACCCTTTATAAAAGTATCTTTACCCTCTATAAACTTTTCGAGTAAAAACCTCACTAGCATCCCGAAGAAGCTAGGTCTGCCAGAACTCAGCCTCAACAAAATCAACTTAGAAGAAACAAGAAGTATTCAAGACACCCTTGAAGAACAGAAGAAGATTTTAGAAGACATGTCGTCACCACTTGAAACAAAGAAAATTAACATTTTTACAATTTTTATTTTCATTATAATATTAATTGTTTTATTACTACTCTTGCTCAAATTAATTAAAAAACATTTTCAAAAATTTTCTATTAACCCAAAACAAAAGGAAACCCGAGAAGAAATCATCATTTAACTTTTGGGAACCACATCCTAAAGAATATGCTTCCCAGTAGGGCCGGAGGAGTTACATGAACACATATGCCATGTTTCTGGAAAGAAGACGCTACATGCTGAGAAGACACTTTTAATATTATATATACTAAAACATGTTCTATTACGACAGTCTCTCTTGTAACTTTTGCCAATAAACATCTTTTTAAAAACAAATTTGTTACGCTCGCCCACGTAACTAAGTTGTTGAATATCGAAACGTGAGCTGCCGTATAATACTGCAGAGTTTTTGTGCAATTTTGTTTCCGTCATTTATTTTGATCTCTTTTTGCCCCGAGTCAAAAAACATGCCCTGTTGAAACGCTTAGCGGTTTTCGTGTCCCTATTGTGATTTTGTAATTTTTCAACATTTAAACTAGTAAAAATGTTATAAATTATCAAAAAACAATCACTGTTGAAAATTTCAGACGTTTCGAGTACCTATTCTGGTTTTGTTATTTTTCGATACTATTTCAGTTTAAAGTAGTAAAATGTTATTAATAAAAGTTATTCAGAATAAAATCGTATGTTCCTTTCTTGTGCCAGCTAAAACAAAATTTCATTATGAAATTTTTTTCTGGATGAAAAACCCTTAGTTTCTGATTTTCTAAATTTGTCGATACTATTATTCGGTACTTTAGTAGTACGATGTTATAAGGCAAGTTGTTTCATATTAAAACGTAAGCTGCCTTACAATACTGCAGAGATTTTGAGGAATATTGTTTCTTGACTTAGTTACTTCTTTTGGTAAAAAAATACTAATGGGGTCCTGTATCAGAAAACATGCCCTGTTGAAAGTCTAGAGGTTTAGAGGTAATTTTTCGACATTAAAACAATCACTGAAGAAATTTTCAGAAGTTTCCAGTACCTATTCTGGTTTTGTAATTTTTCCACACTATTTCAGTTTAAAGTAGTAAAATGTTATTAATAAAAGTTCTTCAGGTTAAAATCGTAAGCTCCAGGGCAAAATTTGGGAGATTTTGAACAATTTTGATTCCCGTGATCTCCTTTTCATAAAAGGAGACTAAAGCGAATCATTAGTTCTTTAGTGACAGTTACAACAGTTACAAGTTAGTGACAGTTACAACAAAATTTCGTTATGAATCGTTTTTCTGGATTGAAAACCCTTAGTTTCTGATTTTCTAATTTTGTCGATACTATTTTTCTTTAGTTTAGTAGTAAAAAAAAACTAGCGATCCCTTCAGTATTGCAAGTTGTTTAATATCAAAACGTAAGCAGCAGTTTGAGTGCAATTTTTTTTCCGTGATTTATTTTGACCTCCTTTTGGTAAAAGAAAACTAAAGTTGCCCCGAATCAAAAAACATGCCCTGTTGAAACAATCACTGATGAAATTCTCGATACTATTTCAGCTTAAAGTGGAAAAAGTTAATACAGAAAAGATTTTGCAAAATTTTGTTTTTGTGATTTATTTAGATCTCCTTTTAGCAAAAGAAGTCTGAAGTTGCCCGAAGAATAAAATCGTAAGCTCCAGAGCAAAACTTGCAAGATTTTGAATAATTTTGATTCCCGTGATTTCCTTTTCATGAAAGGAGACTAATGAAACAGCTACAACAAAATTTCATTATGAAACGTTTTTATAGATGGAAAACTCTTAGTTTCTGAATATCTAATTATTTCGATACTCTTTTACTGTAAACGTAAGCTGCCGTACAAAACTGCAAAGATTTTGAACAATTTGGGTTTTGTTATTTAGATCTCCTTTTGGTAAAAGAAGACTAAAGTTGCCCCGAATCAAAAAACATGTCCAGTTGAAAGTCTTAGAGGTTTTCGTGTATCTACTGTGATTTTGTAATTTTTCGACATATAAACAAGTAAAAATTATTAATTATATATTATTATTAAATTATAAAAAAACATCACTGTTGAAATTCTCAGAAGTTTAGAGTACCTATTCTGGTTTTGTAATTTTTCGATACTATTTCAGTTTAATAGTAAAATGGTTTTGTAATTTTTCGAAACTATTTCAGTTTAAAGTAGTAAAATTAATAAAAGTTCTTCAGAATAAAATCGTAAGCTCCAGAGCAAAACTTGAGAGATTTTGAACAATTTGAAGACCCTTGATCTCCTTTTCATAAAAGGAGACTAAAGAACTAATGTTCCTTTTTTGTGACAGTACAACAAAATTTCATGAAAACACTTAGAGATTTTCTTCCTTTCTTGATACTATATTACTGTAGATTTATAGTGCCACGTTATAAGGCAAGTTGTTCAGTAACAAAACGTAATCTTCCGTACAATACTGCAAAGATTCTGAACAATTTTGTTTCCGTGATTTATTTTGGTAAAAGAAGACTAAAGTTGCTCTAACTAAAAAAACATGCCCTGTTGAAAATCTGAGACGTTTTCGAGTACTTACCTACTCTGATTTTGTAATTTTTCGACATTTAAATTAGTAAAAACATTCAGTTTAAAGTAGCAAAATGTTATTAATAAAAGTTCTTCAGAATAAAATCGTAAGCTCCAGAATTCCAACCTCAAGTACCACTTTTATAGCCCCCCAAAAATATTAGTAAAACACACACAAACAAATAATATTTTTATTTTCACAATTTTACATTTCTAAACCTTCATATAATGTTGCTCTCATTCATTCTTCAGAAAAAATAATATTAGTCGTTTTGCCGACAGGGCCCAAGCTGGTTAAAAAGCGCCTTTTGTTGTCACCATTCAAACTGTCAATTCGTTCTTGAGTTAGTTCATCCGTAAACCGCTGGGGCAGAATGGTCTTGAAGTCTGCAAACTCCACAACCACCTTCTCTCCATACTCCAACTCTTCAAACTCTGAATTTTAAATTTTTTCATTTACTTCCAAATCTCGAACGTTCACCAGATTTTTAACAACAAATTCTTGTTTAAATTAAAACACTGATGCTCTTAGTTGAACCACACGCACCTATATAGCTATTCTTGGAGTGGGGGAGCTCTCCCACCACCAAAACAAGACAAGTCTGACAGGTTTGGCTTAGAACTCTCTTTGTCTTACTACTAAGATCGTCGTGAATCTTTCGAACAACTTAAAAATGCATTAATAACTTCACCAATTCTAATATATCCTAATTTTGAAAATGAATTTGTTTTAACTACAGATGCAAGCGCTTTTGCTGTAGGCGCGGTACTTTCGCAAGGACCTGTTGGAAATGATCTTCCCATAGCATACTTTTCAAGAACCTTAAGTCCAGTAGAAATGAAATATAGCGTTGTAGAGAAAGAATGGCAATGGCAATAATTGCTGCCGTGAAAAACTATGGACCTTATTTTTTCGGACGAAAATTCTTATTGGTTACAGATCATAGACCTTTAACCTGGATTTTCTCAATAAAAGAGGTTTAGGGTCAGTTTAGGGTCAGTTTGGAAATTTATTATCGGAAATTTAGACGCTTCAGACGGACAGTATTATAACGATTGTATCGACAAAATTAACAGAGACGAACACGAATTAAAAAAATTAATGAAAAAACAAATTTTAGTAACTACTTCAGTTATCAAAAATTTTAATGACTATCAACAAATTACAAATTGATGAAATTACTTTTAATAATGACATAAAACAAATCGAAAATTACATTTATAACATTTCTGATAATTTTAACTATTACACTGCAAAATTACAAGTTTTAGAGATGGCCGAAAGACTCCTAGAAAACTATACCTTTATCGAAATCAATTTAAATGACATTCTAAACTCTATTACTTTTGCAAAACTACATATCATTCACACATCAGTTATAACTCACTTGCAAATAATCGCTCAGACTTTAAATAAAAATAATTTGCCCTTAACTCCTCAACTTCAAAATGTTGCAACTTATCTTGACTTTATAGAGCTAAAGGTTTTTCAAACAGAAAATAGACTTGTTTGTATATTAGACATTCCTTTAGTAGAACCTCAATGGTATACTCTTTATAGAATTTATCCTATTCCAATTTTCGACAATAAAACTGGATTTTATCACATGGTATCCACTGATACTAAATTTGTAGCAAAAAGCGATGACCCAACTCTCTATGTAATTCTCTATGATATAAAAAATTGTAAAGAACTAGCATTTGATTTAATAATGTGCAAAGATTTATATCCTACTCCTATTGACTCACATTCAAGATGTGAAGCTCAATTATTAGAGGTAAAAACCCATTTACCTAATACTTGTGACATAGTCACAATTTCAATTGAAAGTTACAATGTACAATTGATTCAAGAGAATCAATGGTTAATAATTTTAAGTGAAATATTTCCTATAACTATTAAGTGTAAAAATCAAAATCCTTTGACTATAATGCTAGACAAAACTTCAATTTTAACGTTAAAATCCGAATGCATTGCTTATATTGGAAGTACTAAAATTCAAACGAAAAATTTAAATAAATCTAATCAAACCTATAAATTTCACCCAATTAATATACCATTTGAATGTTGCAAAGAAACTCCAAATAAACTAAAATTTCCTGACTTAAAACCTTTACAACTAAATAAATTTAATTATGACGATTTAAATGTCGCAAAGCATAAATTAGACGAATATGCAAAGGATCTTGATAATATTATTAACGAACCAACTGTAAATAAGTATACGCCAATATTGACATATCTATCCATGACTTTAATCATACTTTTAATTATTGTGTACTTTTATTTTAAATGTAAAAAGTCTAGGAACATTAAAATAGGCATTATTACTACTAATAACGGAGACGATCCTCCACAACCTCCTAGAACTCGAAATCGCGTTTTTCAAAATTTAAGAAAATTTGTTACTGTCAAAAGAAGACCTTCGTATAGATTGGACGAACCTCGCGAAGAAGAAGAAATTGAACTAAATTCTAATACTAAAACATATGCCTAATTTAATGTCAAAATTTGTTAACACAAATTTTTAATATAAGGGGGAAGGTGTTATATCCGACCTCAAGCATCACCTCGATCATAACCTTGTTTTTACCCTTGATTCTGTTTACTGTTGGATATTATGTTCTCATTCTGTATTGTTCAAGATGCTTACTACAAAGATATCATTTTCCATTGTATATTGTTCTAGAATGATTACTAGAACATATCATATTCCTTTTGAGTATTGTTAAAACTTGCTTACTGCAAGAATTACAGAATTTGATCTTCTCTTTGTTTATTATATTCTTTTCCCATGAGAACCACAACACCTCAGCATAACAGATCTGTATAAATAGGACCTAGTAAAGTAAGAGTGTCAATTCTAGTCTTGTCTGTAGTCTAAGCCGAAACTCTGTAACTCGCGTTACTCAAATAAAAGTTTTTTAAAAAGTCTTCGTCTTCACGTCTCCCGTAACATTCATATTGGTCGAGGTATATATTATTCTTCATATAATTTTATTGAAACTTGAATAATTGGAGTCACTATCTTTTTTTATTGTTATAGGAACTGCATTTCTAGGATATGTTCTACCTTGAGGTCAAATATCATTTTGAGGAGCAACAGTTATTACAAATTTTCTTTCTGCAATTCCTTATCTAGGGCTTTCTATTGTTACATGAATCTGAGGAGGATTTGCTGTAGATAACGCCACTCTCACACGATTTTTCACCTTTCACTTTCTTTTCCCTTTTATTATCGCCGCCCTAGTTTTAATCCATCTTCTTTTTCTCCATCAAACAGGATCTAACAACCCCTTAGGTACCCAAAGTAATATCGATAAAACCCCTTTTCATCCTTTTTTTTCCTTTAAAGATTTATTAGGTTACATAGTCATAATTTTTATATTAACTTTATTAACTCTAATAAACCCAGATAATTTTATTCCTGCTAATCCTCTTGTTACACCAATTCATATTCAACCAGAATGATATTTTCTATTCGCATATGCAATTTTACGATCAATCCCTAATAAATTAGTAATATCAATTGCCATTTTATACATTATTCCCTTCATAAATAATAAAAAAAATTAAGTAAACAATTTTATCCTTTAAATAAATTCTTATTTTGAAGATTAATTTAATTTTTTTATTATTAACCTGAATTGGTGCTTGTCCTGTAGAAGATCCTTATATCATTTTAGGACAACTTTTAACAATTCTCTATTTCCTGTATTTTATTATTGATCCTATTATTCATAAAATCTGAGATAAAATTTTATAGTTAATGAACTTGTTTAAGTATATGTTTTGAAAACATAAGAAAGAAGTAACCCTTCTATTAACTTAACTAAATTTTATTAACTATAAAGTAAAAATTATTAAATACTTTAAACTAAAAACTAAAATTAAATAATTTAAAGATACTAATAAATATATTTTTCATGCTAAATCTATTAATTTATCATAACGAAACCGAGGTAATGTGCCCCGTACCAAAATTCAACTAAATCTTATAAAAACAACCTTCATAAAAAATATTATATTATAAATATCCCCCCCTATAAATAATATAACACATAAAAACCTCATAAATAAAATTCTAGCATATTCTGCTAAAAAATTTATAGCAAATCCTCTTCTTCTATATTCTACATTAAATCCTGAAACTAACTCTGATTCCTCTTCTGCAAAATCAAAAGGAGACCGATTAGTCTCTGCTAATATTCTTACAAATCTTATTAATCTTAAAGGAAACAATAAAAAAAATAAACCAAATATTTTTTTGATAAATTATTGAATCATACAAACTAACTCTAAAAATTAAAAATAAAAAAGACATTAAAATTAAAATTATTCTTACCTCATAAGAAATAGTTTGAGCAACCGAACGTAAACAACCTAATAAAGAATATTTAGAATTTGAAGATCAACCCGCTAATATTACAGTATAAACACTTAATCTAGAAACACTTAAAAAAAATAAAAATCTAAAATTAAATCTTACCAACATAGTAATTAAAGGAACCGCAATTCATAACATTAATCCAAATAATAAATTTATTACAGGAGAAAAATAATATAAATTTAAATTTGACATAAAAGGAAACACCTGTTCTTTAGAAAACAATTTAATTGCATCACTAAAAGGTTGCAATAATCCCAAAATTCCCAACTTATTAGGACCCTTACGCAACTGAATATAACCTAATATTTTATGCTCCAATATAGTTAAAAATGCAACCCCTACTAACACACAAATTACTAAAGCCAAATATGTAAACATCATTAAACATAAATCCTTCAAAATCAAGTATTATTTGTAAATTAAATTACATAAAAAGATTCTAAATCTATCACACTTATCTGCCAAAATAACCTAATTAATAAATTATAAATTTAATATTTAATCCTTTCGTACTAAAATATTAATTTTAATTTAAGATAGAAACCAACCTGGCTTACACCGGTCTAAACTCAGATCATGTAAAATTTTAAAGGTCGAAGAGACCTAAATTTTTAATTTCTACTCCAAAATTTAATTTTAATCCAACATCGAGGTCGCAAACTTTTTTTTCAATAAGAACTTTTAAAAAAAATTACGCTGTTATCCCTAAGGTAATTTAATCTTTTAATCTTTATATAAGGATCAAAAATTCATAAATTTATGTTTATAAATAAAAAAAGTTTTATAATTTTTTCTATCACCCCAATAAAATATTATATTTTAAAAAATAAATTAATTCTTATTTTTAAATTAAAATAGAATATAAAACTCTATAGGGTCTTATCGTCTTTAAAAAATATTCAAGCTTTTAACTTAAAAATAAAATTCTAATTAAATAAATTAGAGACAGTAATTTTTTCATTAACCCTTTCATTCCAGCTTTCAATTAAAAAACTATTGATTATGCTACCTTAGTACGGTTAAAATACCGCAGCCATTCAATTTTTCAGTGGGCAGGGACGACTTTAAATCATAATCAAAAAGACATGTTTTTAATAAACAGGTGAAAAATAATTTTGCCGAATTCCTTACTATATATAATTTTTAAAATACAAAATTATACTAATTTTATCATTATACCATAAATATTCTAATTAAATTTAATTTTTAGATAAAAAATTTAAATTAAATAAAAATTTTATATTTTAATATATTAATTATTACATCCTTTATTATAAACAATTTTAATCCTAAAAATAAATATTTTTTATATAAATTTTAAAAATTTATATTTGCTCATCCCTAAATATATTTTTAATAAATAACATAAAATTATAAATAATAAAATTTATATTATTTATAAAAAAAATTAAAATTTTTTCTTCAAAAACTAGATATCATAAAAATCGAATAACATTTAATTTCTAAATTTATATTTTAAATATTTATTCTACAATAAAAAAAATATAAATATAGCCCTTTTTAATTCGAGATTCTTAAAACCTTAATTATTAATACACAAGGTACAAAAACATTTTTCATTAAAAATTTTTAAAAATTTAATTCACAATACTAAAAAACTATAATAAATATAATTTTTTCTACAATATACTAAACAAAAATTTTCTTATTTAAAATAAAATAAATCATAATAATTAATTCAAAATCAAATTAAATTGAATTTCACAATTAACTTTTTAATGTAAATAAAACACTTTTAACAAGCTCTAATTTGATTATACTGGATACACATTCCAGTACATCTACTTTGTTACGACTTATTTCATTTTATAATGAAAGTGATGGGCAATATGTACATATCTTAGAGCTTAATCATTTAAAATAATTATTTTTAAATTACTTTTAAATCCACTTTAAATTTAATTTTCAATTAAACTTTTCCATATAAACTACATCTTGATTTGATTTAATTTTTTAAAAAAATTATTAATATTAAAAAGTATTAATACTAAAAAATATTTTTATACAACGATATGTAAATTTTAATGAAAATTATATAAATCGTGGAGTATCAATTAAAAAACAGGTTCCTCTAGAAAGACTAAAATACTGCCAAAACATTTAATTTTTAAGATCATAACTATTACTAACTTAGTATAATATTTTACATTCTTAATAATAGGGTATCTAATCCTAGTCTATCAATAAAATTTTTAAACTTCATTTTAAATTACAAGCTTTATATTAATTTTAAATTTCACTATAAAAATAAAATTTTAAAGATATATTCTACTAATTAACTTTTCACTAAAATTTTTTAATTATATTATTTGAATAACCGCAATTGCTGGCACAAATTTTATTAATATTAAATAATATTTCTAAATCAAAAAAATACTTTATATTTAAATTTATTCACTGCGATTTAAATATTTTAATTTCTTTATTTAAAATCAAATTTTTATTACTCTTAAAATTACATATAAACAAAATTAATACTAAAAACTTAAGTTAAGTTTAAACTTTTACTCATTAAAAATTTTAACTAACAAATAATTATTCCACCCCAAATTTTCACATTTCTTAAGTGAAATTGCCCCTGTAATTTTTTCCACCTTCCAATTTTCACTTTTCAATGTTTCAATAAATTTATTTATACCCCCTTAAATATAAAATTTACCTTACTTAACCATTCAAAATATTATAATTTTAATTTCATACTTTAACTACCAAATATTAAAATAAAATTTCCCGTTAATTTTGAGTTCCCAATTCAAAATTAAAAATACACAATACAAAAATTAATTTCCCATTAATTTTGAGTTCCCAATTCAAAATTAAAAATACACAATACAAAAATAAAATTTCCCGTTAATTTTGAGTTCCCAATTCAAAATTAAAAATACACAATACAAAAATAAAATTTCCCGTTAATTTTGAGTTCCCAATTCAAAATTAAAAATACACAATACAACAATAAAATTTCCCGTTAATTTTGAGTTCCCAATTCAAAATTAAAAATACACAATACAAAAATAAAATTTCCCGTTAATTTTGAGTTCCCAATTCAAAATTAAAAATACACAATACAAAAATAAAATTTCTCGTTAATTTTGAGTTCCCAATTCAAAATTAAAAATACACAATACAAAAATTAATTTCCCATTAATTTTGAGTTCCCAATTCAAAATTAAAATAAAATTGCCCGTTAATTTTGAGTTCCCAATTCAAAATTAAAAATACACAATACAAAAATTAATTTCCCATTAATTTTGAGTTCCCATTTCAAAATTAAAAATACACAATACAAAAATAAAATTTCCCGTTAATTTTGAGTTCCCAATTCAAAATTAAAAATACACAATACAAAAATAAAATTTCCCATTAATTTTGAGTTCCCAATTCAAAATTAAAAATACACAATACAAAAATAAAATTTCCCGTTAATTTTGAGTTCCCAATTCAAAATATTAAAAATACACAATACAAAAATAAAATTTCCCGTTAATTTTGAGTTCCCAATTCAAAATTAAAAATTATTGCACCTAAAAATTTAATTAAATTTAAATATATTTTTTTAATATTTTAAATTTTTAAATTTTAGCTTTTAAAAATCCCCTGAAAAATTTATAAACTTTAAAAACAACCATTTTCTCTTAAGAAGCTAAAAACTTTATTTAATAAAAAAAAATTACTAACAAGTTAATTTATATATTGAAAAATTCCACATAAATAATTTTTTTAATTTAAATTGTTAAGAAATATTTTTAAAAATTTAAAATATTATTAATTTAAGTAATTTTTTTTTTCAATAATTATGACTTTATTCATTAAAAATTAATATTAGTAATAATAAATAATATTTATTATTTATATTAATATATATATATAATATATATATATTTCTTTACGGCATCACCGAGCGTCCGCAATGAAATATCTTAGGTTCACTCGGCGTCCGACGTCACCCAGCGTCCGATATACGGGCGCCGGGTGACCAACACCTGAAAATCTACTAATCTACTTCTCTTCAAGGTTTTATATCGTTTGGACATAAATTTGGGAGGACGCTGAATGACGCCGAAATTGAAAAAATGTATAAACCACAGTTCAGGACTTGACCGCTATGCGGCGCATTAAAATTCTCCTATATACACGGTGAATATAAAAATCACGGCTTAGGTCCTTCAGGCGCTGTATAAAAGAATCGTAGTAGCGGCCTAACGAGCGTATTATATTACGTAGAACAACAGCAGGTGTTCATTCGGCACCGTATTTTTTTTTTCACATTCCATTTCTCAATTTCCAATGTGACTGCGATGTGGCCACGTGATTTGTAGTTTGATAGCAAATTCATGCAACTTCGGACAATTGTGTTGCTGAATGTTGAGTGGAATTCGGTAAAATATAATTGCCACTTATTCAAAGAGAAGTTAGTATAGATAATAAGATAGAACACAGGGTACAATATCAGACAGGTGGGAAGGCTGTTGTTTCTGTTGTCATGACATTTTAACCCGAAATTTATTAATCTGTAATTTCACTTTGACGTAACATGACCTTTGAGAAAGAAGGAAGATTTATTCTCCGAAAGCTCAGAAAACAAATTTGTTGAAGTTATTTTTTGAGTTACACGTTCAAAGTTTCGTTCAATTACTGTTAAGAAAAGGGTGTCTTTTAACCAGTTTGGTGGCAAAAAAACAAATTAAAAAATTTAATGGATATTTCATTTGTGTTACTTAGGGCAATGTTGTCAAGCAATAATGGAATATATTTTTTTATTAATTTTCTTGTTTTTTAGATATAATTAACCAACCAACCACTGTAATGTGGTTATTGGCGTTATTATAAAAACATTCATTTCTAAGGTATATTTTGGCGAAATATTCCATCCACACTGTTTAAATTTTCAAAATTTGTTTGTCTCCTTTACTTCATGAATGCTTATTGGCATGCTGTATAAAAAATGTATTACATTTTAATGAGGCAACATTGATCCACAGGATGTGCCAAAAAATATACCGACAATTTGTAAGGGGTGGTAGAGGACATGAAAGCATTTTTTTTGTTTAATAACCCGGTTACCTAACGACAGCTTTTACTGTGATTTTCTTGATAAACTGCAAGCCCAAAGGGGTGTAGTATATGAAAAATGAATCAGACAAAGCGGTGAGGAATAAACAATAAAATTGCAGGAACAGTGACATTAAAAAGGTACCGCTTACGTAATATAGCTGGTTGGTTTTCTTGGCTGGAATGGAAGCTCTTCTTGAGATATACCTCACCCTGCTCGATTTGGACGACTTCCTCTCTTGTACAACAGTCCCGTTGAAGCACGGCGCGTTATGATGACCATAAATATTCTTACAACGTACTTTTTTTGTTTTTAAATGGAATGATGAAACAGCGTTTATCAAAAATAAATACGCATACGTTTCCTTCTTCCAATCGAGGAAACCAGTCTATTTTATTAAACGAAAACGTAACAAAATCTATGAACCGTTAGGGCTATAGAACAATAAAATGTTTTAGATCACACTCATATAACTAAATTAATAATTATCGATTTAGTTGGACACCAGTGTATTTCGTTCAACATTTTTTGTTTCAACTACGCATTTTGCTCAGAGAAAAAAATTATCTCAATAAACATTCCAAAGCTGCCAATTTTAAGACCGTAGTATTATGACTTATTTACCTAGTTGGCATCAGAACATTGATTTTATTGATTTTTAATTCAAAATTTGTACTGAAAATGGATGATTATTTTCATTTGAAGAACTTACCGATATCCACGTTGCTTATGGTACAGCAAATTGTAACGTATGAAAAGCTGCACCATCATTATTTATTTTTATTTATCAATGAAACAAAGTCCTCATGAACATTTTTTGTAAATGAAATTAATTATTTATTATTGAAATGAACAAAATCCACCAAAACAATTTTTCTTTTTTTCCGTCGAAACGGCTCATTTTCGTGTTAATTAAACAAAAAAGGTTTGTTTTCATGTCCCCTATTTCCATCCCTTAAAGTTTGTCGATATATTTTTGATACACCCTGTACAAATTTATGTTTGCAGTGAAGAACCATGATAAATGTTTCAAGCATAAATAACAAGCAATAACTTGATAACTGCTAGTTTTACAGGGTGTTCCGTAAATATGTTTAAAAAATTGAACCGTGTATTGCTTGGAGTATTTTAGGAAGGTTGTTTCAGAAAAAAATCCAATTTGCCTAACCTTAACCCTTTTGTTCTTTCTATCACAACTTTTTTATCTGTAGTAAAGTTTTAGATTTCCACTTGGATTTTGCACAAAATTTAAAATCTCTCAACATAGTTTACGGCAACATTAATGCAGAGAAAAAAATTAAAACCTGAGATTTTTTGAGCTTCTGGGGATCACCCCTGCCCTGCTTAATTTGAAACTAATTTGTGAGATAATTTTACTTTTCCAAAAATCCCGTATGCCTTGAAAATGATGAAAAAACGAATTTTCCACATCAGTAAAATGCCCTTTTTGTAGGTTCTTGTAGGTTATTAAGGAAACTTGTTCATTTTTCCCATTTTTTTAGAAAAGTGCGCTTTATGGAGCTTTCACATCAAAATGTTATTAAGAAACTGAATAGGTGTGAAAAAATTCAAAAGCCAAGGTCGACTTTGATTTTTTCTGCTAAAAAATTAAAACGCACAAAAATCAAAGTAGGCCTATGCTTTTGAATTTTTTCACACCTATCCAGTTTTTAATTGTGAACAAGTTTTCTCAGTAACATTTTGATGTGAAAGCTACACAAAGTGCACTTTTTTAAAAAAGTGGGAAAACGACAAAAAAAAAACAAAGTAGGCCTAGACTTTCGAAATTTCGCAAACCTACTCAGTTTTTCATTCTGGACAAGTTTTCTTAATAACATTTTGTCGTAAAACCTACAAAAAGGTATTTTAATGATGTGGAAAATAAGTTTTTTCATCCAAGGCATACGTGATTTTTCGTAAGTAAAATTAAGTCACAAATTAGCTTCAAACCAAGCAGGGCTGATCCCAGATGCTCAAATTTCAACTAGAATTTTTTTTGTTATTTACACCTTATATTTTGAACTCAATCTGTGGAAACACTGTATACAGGATGAGTTTTTTTCGATGCCCACTATGGGGATCTCTGAAACTAGCAGAGCTAGAACAAAGGTTAAATGGGGAAAGAATTGCAGTTTTGAATGTTCAATCTAATGCCCCTTTTGGATTTTTAAAAAGTCCGTGGCTCACTAGTTCTTTTGAAAAGAGTGATTGTTTGATATTTCATCAGGTCTTTGTAGCTCCGTTATTTCTGATTGTACAGAAAAACTATATAGACAAAAATTGTAGATAAT
This sequence comes from Pseudeuparius sepicola, assembly GCA_963920635.1. Classification (NCBI taxonomy): domain Eukaryota; kingdom Metazoa; phylum Arthropoda; class Insecta; order Coleoptera; family Anthribidae; genus Pseudeuparius; species Pseudeuparius sepicola. The sequence goes on from OY987305.1 coordinate 32,215,065, forward strand.
TTTGGGCTTAATAAGATAATATAATCCAATTTTTTATGTTGTTTGTGCTTTTTGAGATATGACATAAATTTGTGTTTTTTTTAAATGTAAATCATAATTGGCTGTGGCCTTATCAAATCGGCCATTTGTTGAGCTTTCCAAAAATACAATACTCGGCATAGTTAAAATAACTATGGCTAATTTTCTGATTTTTGTTTTAATTTTTACATAGTCAGCCATGGAATATTTTCATAATTACGTTCTATTTTATAATAAGACATACTTCAAACTTTCAAATATTTTGTTTTAAGCTGGTATCAAAATGTAACAAAATAAAACAAAAAATATCATGATGGAGCTCCACCACATAATTATTTGTCCGTAAGAAATTACCCAGATCAGCTCTATCCAAATAGTTGGAGAGGGAGAATTCTTTTTGTGGGGAACAGTACAAAATAAAGTATGAGGCAATTGTTGAATTAAGAGCAGCTGTTTTAGAAGCAATTGCCAGTATTGACAGGCGCTCTCTAAGAAAGGCGACAAATTCAGTTTTAAAAAGATGCAATATTTGTAAAAATGATAATGGTGGATTGTTTGAACACCTTTTTTATTTTAAAAGGTGACCTTTAAAATAATAATAATTTGAACTTGAGTTTTTTATTTTTGTTTTATTTTGTTACATTTTGTTACCAGCTGAAAACAAAATATTAGAAAGTTTGAAGTATGTCTAATTATGAAATAGAACGTAATTATGAAAATATTCCATGGCTGACTATGTGAAAATTTAAAAAAAAAATAGAAAATTAGCCATAGCTCTTTTATTTTTTATAATAACTATGCCCAGTATTATATCTTTGGAAAGCTCAAAAAATGGCCGATTTTATAAGGCCACAGCCAACTATGATTTACGTTTAAAAAAACACAAGTTTATGTCATATCAAAAATCACATACAACATAAAATATTATTAAGCCCAAAATTATCTACAATTTTTGTCTCTACAGTTTTTCTTTATAATCAGAAATAACGGAGCTACAGAAATCTGATTAAATAGCAAAAAATCATTTTTTCCAAAATATTTAGTGAGCCATGAACTTTTTTAAAAATCCAAAAGGGGCATTTAACCTTTGTTCTGGCTCTGCTAGTTTCCGAGATCCCCATAGTGGGCATCAAAAAAACTCACCTTGTATAAAAAAAACAAAAATAATAAATTTTTTAATAGGTATAACGTTTTTAATAAACGCACTGAAAAAACGTGGGACGCATGCAATAGATAATAATAATGATAATTTGATGCACGCACGTAAGTCACTAACAGTTTATTCTAGGTATCTATTGCATTGCAAATACCTAATGTTTTCCAATGTCAGCTAGTCAGCTCTTTCTCTACACTCCTTACTATTATCTATAGCACGCGCCCCACGTTTGTCGAATATACGGAAGCGTGGAAGGGCCACGTAGATTTTTTTTAAATTCAGATTTTTTCTCAAAATGTGTACTTTATTCTCAAAATATTTAGATTTTTCTTAAAATTTTAAGATTTTTTTACTTTTTTCTCGGAATTTTAAAATTCAGAGAAAAAGTCTGACTTTTAAAATTCGGAGAAAAAAGTCAAAACTTTGAGAAAAATCAACCAAAATTTTGAGAATAAAGTAAACATTTTAAGAAAGAAAACCTGAATTTAAAAAAATGACTACGTGGCTCTTCTACGTTTCAGTACGAATCTTTATGGGGGCTAGGATTATTTCATATTTGTGTTATAAAAAGCATTCTCGTGGGGACTGCCGGGAGCGGGGCAGCAGGCAGTGGGGCGCTCAGGCTAAGAGGGCGGGGGGGGGGAGGGCATCGCTCCCCCGCCCCCACCTAGCTACGCCACTGAGTAAATATGTAGAATATAATATGGCAATTGTTTTTGTTGTTGAAAGTCCTAAAATGCACCAAACAATACGTGGTTCAATTTTTAGACCTAGTCCAGTAGCACCCTGTAGAGCAACGCAAATATTTGACTTGCTCAGACTTTTGTAATACCTAAAAAAAATGTTGATAAAAAGCACAGTCAGTAGTCAGTAGGGAGAAGTTAGTAAGAAGGTTTATTAGATTTGGTGGCCAGAATTGTGCTTTTTATCAACATTTTTTGAAGTATTGCTAGTTTCAAAATAATTATTTTTGGATTGTTTAATTATTGGCAGTTGCAGGTGCCCGTAGCAGTTAAAAATATGGTATTCAAATAATGTTGCGAAGTCACAACTTGAAGATCCTGGATCTTATGGATGGACTCCAGTAAACCTAAACTGGCTTCACATATATTTTCCTCTGAAGAATCCATACCACCGCCAAAGTTTGAGCGTTTTTGTTTCGACAAAAACTGTAATACTAAAAATTGCAACTGTATCTGTATGATAAATAAAATAAGCAGGTGGTTGTTTGTTCACCTGCGGCAACTGTAATTACTGCTCAAAAATTGCCAAAAATTAACCATTTTGGTTATTTTATTTCTTATTTTATTTTATTGGTCTGCTTGAACCCACATTATTTGGTCTAAAATTATCAATTTATTTTACTAGCGATCTGTTATAGAATAGTCTACATGCTACACGGAGAGGTAAAACTATCACAGTAGAGATACTAAGAGAGCACCAGACCAAACTTGTCGAAACCTGTCTGGTCTGGTACTCTCCTAGGTTTTGCCCGTCTCCCCACTCTCTTCCCACTCCTATTGAAACAGCTATATAGGAGAGGTTCAACTAAGATCTCATCAGACACTCCGATAATTTACAACATGTCCTTCTTAAATAGTTTAAACAATTTGCTGGTGAAAAATCTGGTGAATGTTCGGGATTTGGAAGTAAATAAAAAATTTGAGATCCAGTGTTTTAAGAGAATAAATACCAAGTTTGGGGAAAAGGTAGTGGTAGAATTTGCCGACTTCAAGACCATCCTGCCTCAGCGTTTTACGGAGCAATTAACTCAAGAGCGAATTGACGAATTGAATGGTGACAAAAGGTATTTTTTAACAAGCTTGGGGCCCGTCGGCAAGACTACAAATATTATATTTTCTGAAGCATGAGCGAGAGACTGCGGCGATATATGGAGGCACTCGAAGAGCTGAGACGCTTGATTATTATGTATGAACTAACTAAAAAGTTTAGAAATGTAAAGTTGTGAAAATAAAAAATATTATTTGTTTGTGTGTTTTTTACTACAAATCCCAATATTGTCTGGGCACAGATATTCTGATTTTAAACAAATCATAAAAAAAATGCCTAGCGAATTTCCCAAGGACAGTGAGAAAATATTCTACATAATATCCAATTAGACAATTGCTCTAAGAATATGCAAAAAAAAGTAAAACATTTTTTGAAAAAGTAATTTTTATTTTTTTATTCAAAAAAATATTGCCAATTGCCAATTGCTTTAATTGCCACTTAGCCACTTGGCCCCCTTGGCCCCCCCTCCCCCCATTAGTTTTGTTTTCAGTGCTCTGAAATACCCGGGGATTGAAACCAAGACACCTAGCTGGTAGCAAAAGACGCTTGTCTCTTAACCACGGCTGTATTTCCAAAGGGGTTTCTTGAAAATTTCTACCCTTTCTTATTCAGGTAGCGCGTTGAAGTCGCCTGCTTGGGGTATGCAACGTGGGTGGGCCAGTAGGAGAAAGTATCAAACGCCGCGCTGCGGTGGTACAGTCAGCGGTACCGCTTCTCGGGGGATGCTGGCGCGGGCGTGCCGAGGGTACAGTCTAGTCGGACGCTAGAATACCGCTCAGTCGGGGCTCCTCCGGTACAGTCCAGACAGGCAGGTAGAATAACCGCGCTTCGAACTGGACTCGGCCTTACGGTCTTGGGTTGACTATGGCTTATTTTTTGGCCCCTTTATGGTTGTGTTATACAAAATTATTCGATATTTACAAATTTATTATAAAAATAGTTTTTTCTTTATGGTATTTTCAGAGAGTTCTATGGTATACAGAGTGTTTAACTCGGCGCTCTCATTCCAGAAGGTGGCGGACACGCGCCACGCGCTCCATCGAAGGTCGAGGCGCGGTTCCAGTTGACGTGCGGTACAGACGACGCTTCGGGCTGGAAGCTGCGGTCTTGGGTTGATTATAACTTATTTTTTGGACACTTTATGGTTGAGTTATATAAAATTATTCACTATTTATTATAAAAATCGTTTTTCTTTATATTTTCAGAGAGTTGAACTCAGCGCTCTCCAGACTAATTATATTGGTTTCTATGCTTAAGAAACATTCTTGAAAATTAACTGGGGGCGACTATAGTTTATTTTTGAAAACTTTACGGCTGTGTTATACAAATTATTCTCTATTTATTATAAAAATAGTTTTTTCTTTATATTTTCAGAGAGTTCTATGGTATACAGAGTGTTTGACTGCGCGCTCTCCAGACTAATTATATTGGTTTCGTTGTTTAAGAAACTGGAAAATTAAAGGTTCAGAATGATTTTGTTAGATATTTAATGTGTGGAATGAAACAAGAGAAATATATTTATGTTTTATATTAAAAAATATATATATATATACAATAAACACTAATTTCTAAATATATACACACTTACATCTAATTGGATAAAATAATGAAACTTATCTATACATATACGTATAACTAAATATATTTAGGGGAGATTTTTTTTCATGCGTTCAAGTTTTTCAACTTCATTCATACATGATTTTTTTCGCACGATTATAAATGGCTTTTATTTTCAACATTCTACTCTCACATTCATCCCACTCCCTTTGCATTCGGTTCATGACACATTCAAACCTTCTCTTTTTTTCGTTTGCGTTTGAAATGCCCCCATCTGCCAACTCTCTCATATTCATAAATACTTCACTCACACTTTGATGCTGCTCGTTCACAAATCTCCCCTTTTCATTTAGCATTGTCAAATTCTTTCCCCCACGCGTTGTCTGTGACTTCTGGGAGGGTCGCTTCGCTACCAAATCGTCTGCCTCGTCGCTTAACCTCTTGCATGACGACCGCGATGAAGCCCTGGAGCCCCCACACCGGCTTTGATTATCTATCTGTGAGGAAGAAACCTTATTTGAAAATAGCGAATTTTATAAATGTTAGCTTACCTTTGGCGATGCTGCCGGTGATGGAAGACGTCCAACTTCAAAATCGGAACCATAATCATCAAGAGCCATGTCGCAGAGTTGCTGGTTGGTGAGCCCTGCGATGAATGGCTCCTCCAGCAGACTCAACACGCTTGAGTTGAGATTGGGCAGCTATGAAAGGAAAACATTATATGGGAAAATACTGATTAATGCAAACTTACAGGTTTAACTAAAAAACTTACAGCTACCAAACGGCAATCACTTAGAATTTTAATTTTTGATGATTCCATACTGTTCAAAGCGACGAAGCACAGGTGAACTGAGTAAAAGCGGTTCGGAACACGGGTGAACTGAGTAAAAGCGGCTCGGAACACGACTGTGAAACACGGGTGAACTGAAGAGGAAACGCGCCACGCATCGTGTGTATATCGGAACAGTGTTGCCAGTTTGGTAGATTTTTCCTGAACGTTAGGGAGACCCGCCCACCGGAGGCAACGTTGTCAGATTAGCGAAAGTCCCCACCAACCCCGCCCCATCAGTGTCCTCCTACATGGTACCGCCCACATCCCTTCTTTCCGCATAGTAAGAAGTATTGGAACATAAGAGTCATATCTTTGCTTTCAGTAATAGTTTCTACAAATCATTAGTTTTCTGCAAATCGTAATGTCTAACATGAGGTACATCATCGACGCTGATGGCTTTCAAGTTAGTGGAAAGTTCGTTATAAAAGAAATGGCAATATACGATATGAAATCGAGGGAAGTGACATCCAGGTATTATCGTGTGGGAAACTACCGCAGCCTATCTTCTAAGGATGCATGCACTGCTCGTTGGTTAACGATGAACTTGCACGGCTTGAAGTTTGAAGATTGTGCAACGGATGAAGCCCAGGAAAGTGCGTTAGAAGAGATTCGGCGTCTGGGGGAGTCCGCTGGCAATGAACTTATAGCTTACAAGGGAGGACAAGTTGAAAGGAATCTGCTGCAGGCCGCGGGGTATGCCCACTTATCCTACAATATCGAGGATATAGGCTGCCCCAAGTTCGACGTCCTTGTTCGGAAGCAGCAGAGGTTCTACGAGCGAGTGCGTGCCAACCAATGTGAGCGACACATCACGAGGCCTGGAAAAGCATTTCACTGCCCGAGGGTAGAACTAATGTTTTTTTCTGAATTTATAAGACGATGTAAATAATTTAGTTTTTGTGAAAATGTAAATAAAAATGTAAAGTTATTATGCTGTTTCATTTCCAGCAGAAAAGAATGATTAAAATAAAAAAGGGAGCAAAAAAAAACCTTTTCTCAGATCCTGTTTTCATACTAAAATTTTGGAGAGGGGACCATCCTTCGACGCTCTTACCCTATATAGGTAGGAACTCTGCATATTTCTAGCACACTGCTCTACTCATTGCTTCGAAGATGATCGATGGTAATGAAATAGCTACAGTGAGCGACAAAACTGTAAAGGCATATGAGAAGGTGTTTAACATACTTAATGAAAGTGACAGACCTACACTTCCACAAGTATTACAACGTTGGCAGCAAAAGTTGCAATTGTCGGTGAGACAGCATTCCTCAGCACTCCGATGTCATTTTCACCAAGGCACTTTGTCCAAGTTGCATGCCAATCTGCAACATCTCAAAAGACTTCAATTATACTTCAAAACATTATGCAAAACTGGATCTGGTAAGCAACACCTCAATAGAAGTCACCGAGTCAAATGGGTGGACGTTCAAGCAGCGTTCCAGAGTCGTCTTCGCACAGGTGTTATAGTAAATATGAGGCACATCGATTTATTCCAGTTTTTTGACGATGCATTTATTCTTTTTAAGAGTCGCATAACTAGAACTTTAAATGCTTTTCACATTGTTAAGGTAAATGCGGTTTTTAATGGTGAATTTGTTAAAATGTCTCAAGATACAGTCATAAGTGACAACAAATGCTTCAACACAAAAAATGCTATAATTGACCAGGGGAGTGATTTAAAGTTGTGGTTTACAGATAATATAAAGGATAGGATTATAAAGAAGCTTGAAGATTTTCATGACAATGGATCGGGGTGGGCGTTACGCAAAATTTTGAGTTTAGTCATCAGTATAAATAAAGTTGAGATATGAAACGGTGCTTCATATCTGACACTCCCCGTTGAAATTTCCAAAAAACAAGCATGTGTCAATGTAAAAAATAGTGATGAAGCATGCTTCTTTTGGAGTGTTATTGCCGCTCTTTACCCCTCTCAAAAGCATATTGATCGGGTTAATTCATATCCTCACTACAGGCTGAAATTTAAATTAGATGATATAGACCTACCAATGCAATTATCCCAAATATCGAAATTTGAAAAATTAAATGAAATTTCTATAAATGTGTATATTTTGGAGTTGGTAAGTGAGACTCCACGTCAATTTATCACCTCTCCAGCTCGACTAACTAAAAATAAAATGGACAGACATGTGAATTTACTTCTAATTCAAAGTCATTATTTTTTGAAAACTAGCGACTTTGAAGCACCGTCTGTCGACGATTCGCACGTTGATATAAAATACCATTATTGTTGGATTAAAGATTTATCTAAACTGATTTCGAAACAGTCTAGCAAACATAACGGTAGAAAATTTATATGCGAGAGATGTTTAAATTACTTTTCATCGCAAGATAAGTTAGAAGAGCATACAGTTTATTGCGAGCAAATAAATAATTGTAAAATCGAGTTTCCCAAAGAGAAGTTTATCGAATTTAAAAATTTTGTTAATAAAGAACGCACCCCATTCACCCTGTATGCTGACTTTGAAGCAATGCTAAAACCCTGCGGAGATTCTGATGCTAGCCTAAAAACTGTTAAATATCAAAGACACGAAGCATTCAGTGCCGGTTATTATTTCAAGTGCTCTTTTGACAACTCGCTCTCTTTCTACAAAGCTTATCGCGGGGAGACTGTATGATATGGTTTGCCAATCAAATAGAGGAAATTGCTAAGTTTATATCATCCAAATTGAATCTTGTTGAACCTATGGATGAAGCCATAAGTCTTAAAGATGCCACCCTAATTGTCACATTTGCGAGAAAAAATTCAATGTTAACGACATAATTGTACGTGACCACTGTCACCTGTCATCGATGTTTCGAGGTTATGCACATCAAGCGTGCAACTTAAATTATAAAAACTCGTTTGTAGTTCCCATCATTTTCCACAATCTTAGTGGGTATGACAGCCACTTTATAATACGAGAACTTGCCAAACGGAATCATGTCAACCTACTTCCTGTTAATAATGAAAAATATATAAGCTTTACAGTATTCGATAATGAAACAAATATTAAATTTCGGTTCATCGATTCTTTCAAGTTCTTGGCCTTTCCTCTCGACAAACTCGCATCATCTCTAAATAGTTTCGAAAACACTAGAAATGAATTTCGATTGTCTTCCGAAAATTTTGACTTGTTAACTAGGAAAGGGGTTTTTTGTTATGATTATATCGATTCTCTGGAAAAATTGGAGGAAACCGCATTACCATCGATTCAACATTTTTATAACAAATTAAATGACACTAATATTAACGAGAAGGATTACGGACATGCGCAATTAATTTGGGAGAGGTTTGGTGTAAAAACCTTGGGTGAGTATTTAGATCTGTACTTAAAGACTGACGTGCTCTTGCTCACAGATATATTTGAACACTTTACAACGACTTGTCTTCAAAATTACGGTTTAGATCCTGCCTGGTACTATACTTTGCCTGGATTCAGTTGGGATTGCATGCTTCGATATACGAAATGTAAATTAGAAACCTTCCAAGATAGTGACATCTTAATGTTTTTCGAGAGGGCAATTCGAGGTGGGGTAAGCCAGGTAAGCCACCGCTTTTCTCAGGCCAACAACAAATATATGGCAAACTATGATGCTAGTATGCCATCAAAATATATTCTTTATGCGGACGTTAACAACCTTTATGGCTGGGCAATGTGTGAACCCCTTCCTTACGGAGGATTTCCAACGATACTGACGTCACCAAGGTTGCTGACAATGCCGATGAAGGATATATTTTAGAAGTGGATTTGTCGTATCCCGATCATCTTCATGACCATCATAAAGATCTTCCTTTCGCACCTGAACATCGTAAACCTCCAGGTTCCAAAATAAAAAAGCTCATGACCACTCTCGATGATAAGAAGAATTATGTGATTCATTACAGAGCGCTTAAGCAAGCTTTACAACATGGTTTAATTCTGAAAAAAATCCACAAAGTTCTGAAATTTAAGCAGTCTACCTGGTTAGCTCCCTATGTACAACTCAATACCCACTTAAGAACTGTGACAACATTAGATTTTGAAAAAAATATAATGAAACTAATGAATAATGCAATCTACGGCAAAACAATGCAAAATGTTAGAAAACATAGGATTGTGAGATTATTAAGGACGTGGGAGGGTAGATACGGCGCCAAAAATTTAATTTATAGCCCTCGTTTTAGACATAGGATAATTTTTGAAGAGAATTTAATAAGTGTCGAATTAAATAAGACAAATATTATGTTTGATAAACCGCTGTACGTTGGGATGTCTATTCTGGACATATCAAAAACCTGTGTTTACGAATTTCACTATGACTTTATGTTGAAAACATTTTCACCAACTAACTGCTTATTATTATATACTGATACTGATAGTTTAGTTTACGAAATCCGTTGTGAGGACATGTTCGAGGATGTAATTAAGAATCATATTCATCGGTTTGACACTAGTGACTATCCTGCAGATAATCAATATGGAATTCCGCTTGTAAATAAGAAGGTGCCAGGACTGATGAAGGACGAATTAAATGGTCGTATTTTAACACATTTTGTTGGACTTAGATCTAAAATGTATACTTATAAGGTTCAAGGAAAAAATTTGTGTGTTAAAAAATCCAAAGGTGTTAGAGGTAGTGTTGTAGCGAAGCAGATAACGTATCAAGATTATTTCGATTGTTTATTCAATAAGACAGAGAAAATTGTAAATCAACGATCTATACGATCGTTTTCTCATAACGTCTTTAGCATAAGTCAATCTAAGATTGGTTTAAATCCATTTGACGATAAGCGATATTTAGTTGATAGTGTTTCAACCCTTCCTTGGGGTCATAAAGATGTACGTGTGGATGAATAAAAAATATATTTTACAAATAGTGTTTCATTCTCTTGTAGCCCCCCACCCCTGACGTCCCACCGCCCAGTTTGTATATATAACCGAGACATCGAGCTCATTCTGCAGTCTGAAAACTTGTAACAAAAGTTCGCAGCAACATGTACAACCAGACCATTCAGATCGAATCAGACATGGTGCCCTGCCCCTACATTGCCAGCCACATGGTACGGAGAAGTCGACTGCAGAATCATCTGGTGAAGTGTCGGCGACAGTTGGGACATGTGCCTGAAATCAATTGGGAAGAGTATTACCGACATATCAACAATCAGCCGCCGATGATCATAAGAAATCCCAGGATTGGCCCGGAATAAAAATGTTGTAAAATAAAAATATTGTAAAATAAAAGTCATATTTTTTTAATCAGTGCTTTATTCCAACCTTCTTCTATACAAGTCTGCTAACAAAAATTGATTATAATAAGAGTATAGTTCAAAAATGCAATATGTTTCCATGCTACATACTGCATTGCACATTAAAAATACAATTTCCATTACATTTATGGCATAGTTACTACGTACTAATAATTCATTGACCTTATCTAAAAAATTAAGGTAAAAATCATACAATTCAAAATTAATCAAAAAGCTCATCCTTAAAGTCACATATGGTGCGATATTTAGTAGCTCGAAAACCTCTGATATGGAAAACCATTGGCTAACACCATTTTTTTCAAGCAACACTCGTTGATTTCCATCTGCAGTCAACATGGTTCTTAACAATATATCGTCAAATCTGATGAACATCGGGGTACCCAGGTTGTTGGTAAAGTTGTTTAAATTATTCACTAATTCTTTCCACTCCAAATAGTCCAGCGAAATCACATTTCGTCGCACTGTTGATCGGATATTAACTTGGGGTTTGAAATTAACTGATTATAACTGAAATGTATCAGTAAATGTTCTTTTATATATACGGATCTACATTAAATCTCGTACAGTTTCACTTAAAGGTAAATACTCCATGGTACAGTCATGAACAATTATGCAGTAGGCTCGAGTTCTATCAGGAAATCCATCACTATTTTCTATGTCCAACTTAACATCAACTGTGTTTATTTTTATAGATTCATTCCGGCGAGAACAGTCAATTACAAACAGGGTTGCATTATATTTGTAATCTGCATAGCTAAGTAGCGGGCGACTCTCCATTGCATTCATGTAACTCGGATAAAATTCCACATAGTTGTGATAGGCCTCCAAAAAGTCGTTAGCAGCAAAATTCAATCTCTGACGTTCGAATGGAAAATATTCACCGTTTACAATTAATCTTACATCAGTCGCATCTATGTGATCAAATGACGTGGGATTTTTTTTAGAATTATCATTGCGATCAGTCTGAAATCCAACTATGACGTACCGAGGAGTTGACGCGGCTGCTGACGATTTTACGGCCCATATTTCTCTTTGGGAGTTTACAGTAAGATTTGGCAATTCGTGTAGCTCCCATTTGCGGAACGCCATTATAATTGGACGATCAATTTTTATAGATTTAAGTAGATCCAATCTAATGATATCATTCGGCTGAATATGTTTAACCTTTAATTCAATGTTGGAAATTGTTATTTCTGCAGTTATGGCAGGATCTGGTCTTGCAGCGTCTTGGGTTAGTAATAAGGCATTGTTATCATTTCGAGCTCGTATTAGTCTCACTGTTTGTTTACCACAAATTGCCATCTGATAATCGTTGAATATTCCAAACAGATGTTTTAGCGGTATTCTTACATTGAATGTTCCATCATTGTTAACAGCAAAAGATTTATTAACCCCAACCCAGCTTGCTGTTGACATGCATTTTTCGTCATTAGCAGTATAGCAAAGAGACGATCTGATCGTACTCACAATTCCGGGGTTTCTCACTACTTCTACTTCCTTGCCATTTAGTTCATAAGAAATTGAATCGAATAGAAATGCGGCACCGTTGTTGGCTAGTTTGCATTGTCCAGCACCGGTTTTCTTAGCCACTGTACCTTTGACAAAAATCGACGCATCGTACATCAACAACCATGCATCACCCTGATTAATGGTTATTTCCACAGTATCATTATTCCTAAATGACTTTACAAATGGGTAATAGGTGCGCTTCTCTAAACGCTGAATAGATTCATCATAGGTTGGAGTGCGATGCACATTAAACACTTGAGGTGTTAGGGACATAGCCAAGTGCTTTCAAAAATTCTTGATTTTCCAACGAGAGACGATCTGCACTCTTCGGTGAAATATCTTTTAAAAATTGTTGATTTTCCAACGAGAGACGATCTGCACTCTTCGGTGAAATATTTGTTAGTGAATTTTTGGAGCATTGTGATTGCCTTTTATACGGTTGATATCTGTCATCAAAAACCAAAACCATTTTCACAAAAATTTCATACACGCTTCAACTCCAACCGTACAATTATTTCCTCACCTCTAAAATTTACAGGTTGAGAGTTCTGATCGAGAATATTTACAGTCAAATTATTAATCTCACGCTTTGCAACTGGCATGTACACCAGATTTTTCGGAGACTCGTCTATAGCGTAACCAGGATCGCTGCTAACTGCAAACTCGTAAATCGTATGAGTTGGTTGATTTTTATAGTATGCTCCAGATGTTACGTTACAATCTATATGTATAGTTCTGACCTTCACGATATTTACAGATATATCAGAAGTATGTAATTGTCCAGACTCTAAAAGACTAGGAGAAAATCCTAACACATGAGCAATAGAGTCTGCTGGTAAAAAATCTACTGTATATTTATCACTGTAAATTTCACACTTTAAAGTACTGTTATTGGCTTTTATTGAAATTGGATATTTCTGATCAGATTCCTCCTTTCTTAAAGCGCCAACTATGTACTTTTCTAGAGCCTCAATTTCGTACGAGCCTGTGGGGATTACTAAACATTTGCGATATCCATCAGCATTTATATAATAAAATTTGTTGACACCAACATCTATATTGGGTATGCTGTTATATGTGTGAAATCCTAGCAGGGCCAAACCATACTCAAAATCTGATTCTAAATGTATAGGAATATTGAAGTCAATAGACAGTGTGGAAGTAAATCCGTGTAGTGTGAACAACAGCGACATAATAATTGATGAAGTCTCTCCTCAACTACCCCTTTTATAGAAAAACTTGAAAACTGTTTTAAGTATGAAAATATAGGGTTTTTGTAGTAAACCCACCATTATTGTTATTATCCAATTGGTATTCAGAATATTTTCGACCACTTTTGGGGACAAATTAAACACACTTCATATTTTGAAATTTTATTTAGTTTCTTAGGAAGCTTAGACACAAATGACCACAGTTCATCTCGTTATAGTTTTGATAAGAATTGTTGTTATATTCAACTTCAACCTCATTTCCCAAATATCTGATGAGTTCTTTTGGCGGTTTCAGGTTGCCAAAGCTGTCGAAATACTCGCATTTTCTTCCTCTCTTGCGATATGCCACCCAATGAGACCCGGAGTTCCTCTGCACATCCAAATTTAAAATGGCCGACTCATTTTTTCTCGGTTTTTTAGGTAGTGTATCTCTCATATACACACCTCTAAAGTAAGAAATTCCATAGGCATATTTAAGTAAATCTAGGTTGGATAAAGGTCTGTTGGGCGGCTTCAATAGTTTTTTTTCTTTAAAAAAAGACCGAACCCACGTTTATTTTTCCGCAAATAGAGTCCAGAACCGACGATCTTCATAGATTGCTTTCCATTCTCCATCAGCTTTTTTGTATTATTTACGTCAATTATTGTTTTGGCTATACTGCTAGCCCCTCCGGCTATAGAACCAAGGGCCCCTAAAGCAGCCAGTATAGGCAGAAGCGGGAGAAAACCTCCTTTCTTTTCTTCAAAGGGAATAATTCTAGGTATTCTTAGTTTACTTTTTCCACCCGCTTTTTTTTATGTGCACGCGTGCTGCTCTCACGGCTGCTAACGATGATTTTTTCAATTTTTTTAGATCATTCAACTCATTGTTAGTAAAAGATTTCTTTAGGGCTTTTTCAACCTTCTTTACAATATCTCTTCTAAACGAAAATGGGCGTTTCATATCCATACCCAATTTCCTTTTAACTTTCATTGCACTCGTAACGAACCAGGCAGCTGTTTTCTCACCAAATTTGGCGTCTCTTGATTTGACTCTATCCCAAGCCCGATTTTCCAGTTCCCAATCTGCCTTGCGTCGTTCTTCTAATGATTTGTTTTTACTGTATGCAACATCATGAATTAAGCAAGATTCATCCAACTTGTTTATGCCAGTATCACCTCTAGAAAGACGTTTTTCTAATTTAGTACCAGGGCCACAATACTGGTATCCCGGAAAATGTAACTCGATCGGTAATTTGTCAATTAATGTATTCAGCACTCCACCCCCTTTAACAACCAGCATTGGATTGACACAGGTTTATTCAATCACACCCTCTTATATAGGGAAATAAAAAACACACAAACAAATAATAGTTTTTATTTTCACAACTTTACATTTCTAAACTTTTTAGTTAGTTCATACATAATAATCAAGCGTCTCAGCTCTTCGAGTGCCTCCATATATCGCCGCAGTCTCTCGCTCATGCTTCAGAAAATATAATATTTGTAGTCTTGTCGACGGGCCCCAAGCTTGTTAAAAAATACCTTTTGTCACCATTCAATTCGTCAATTCGCTCTTGAGTTAATTGCTCCGTAAAACGCTGAGGCAGGATGGTCTTGAAGTCGGCAAATTCCACCACTACCTTCTCCCCAAACTTGGTATTTATTCTCTTAAAACACTGGATCTCAAATTTTTTATTTACTTCCAAATCTCGAACATTCACCAGATTTTTCACCAGCAAATTGTTTAAACTATTGAAGAAGGACATGTTGTAAATGATCTGCGTGTCTGATGAGATCTTAGTTGAACCTCTCCTATATAGCTGTTTCAATAGGAGTGGGGAGAGAGTGGGGAGACGGGCAAAACCTAGGAGAGTACCAGACCAGACAGGTTTCGACAAGTTTGGTCTGGTGCTCTCTTAGTATCTCTACTTATCACAAGCCGTATATCTAAGAGTAGTTCCAAATAGTTTATGTAAATGCTCCCAGAGACGTACCTACTCTTTTATAGCAGAGAGTTCTCCCTGAGAGGGTTTACATTGGCAAACTATTAGGAACTACTCTCAGATATATATACTTTTGGTAGTTTCACTTGCGCATGTAAACTACGCATTAGTTGTTGAGACATGCCTGCCACGCGTGCATATTCTCACGCAAGGGATTAATTTTGCGTTCCACGTGAGTAGCGCCCGCCACAAAAAATGCACAGTTCAAAAACTATAGGCGCTATAGGTAATTTTTTTACCAAGAACTTCTTTCATGTTGTGGGCACATTTCTCTGGCAGCATGTAGATAAAAAATTCCACAAACAAAAAAGTTTCTCGCTTAGTGAAAATTTCATTACACTTTTTATAACCTTGCAATTTTGTTGCTATTTAAAGTGGTTAATAAACATTATTGGACAACAACAATGGCATTCGTTGTAAGCGCTCATATTATGTTAGCTTCAATTAAAAAAAATATATAGCTCCACTACTCTTAAAGATATGACGATGGAAACGTAAAAAACACAATTTCCGTAAATTGCCAATTTTGACAGTTTTTCCGAAATAAAAATGGTCTCGACCACAAAAAAATTTCGTAAATCGCCATTTCGTATACAGAGTGATGTACTTAACAACACCTATAGGGTCTGATCTAGTTCTACCTTGAAAAAAATTTTTGACGACTTTTTAGCTCGATTTCGCTCCACTAATAGGTTCTTTTGCAATTTAATTTTAAAATTCAAGTTTTCGGTTTCGGTTTGCTCGGATACCAGATTTTTTTATGTTTACTCACACAACCGTCCGCCTAGGGTACCCAAGTAACATTTAAAGTTGCGTAAAACACGTGAAGACGTTGTTGCGACCAATAATACAACTTGTCTATAGACGTATCGTCCTTTTTACAACTCCTTTATGAATGAATATGGACGGTTCAAAACGAGTTTTCATGACTTTTCATTTAACTTTTATCTGACTTAATTGGATATGACTTTTATAAGTCCATTAGGTCGTGTAAATTCAAAGATACCTTAACGTCATAAAGAAGTAGCTCTAAAGTTGCGAAGATCTCTATTATAATACCTTCCTATTACCAATTGGTCGTAAATATGGAACGTAGTGTCATATTGTGCAGTGTTTGCTTGTAATACGAAGACATTTCATTCTGTCTCGGCCGTAAGTGGCAAAAACGAAATTATACGTTGGTGATATTATGCAATAAAATATCTCGGTTTTTGACAATTGTACTCAACGGAATCTATTGAGAATTTTTATTTACTGTGGAAATTATAAATATAGCTCGAAAATTTACAACGCGCCTTTAAAATAATGGAAATTAAAGGAAATGAAAGAAAAAATGTAAAATATGAACATGCTTTAAATTAAAATTTAAAGTGCTTGAGTTATACAGGATCGTTCGATATGTCGAAAATACATGTTTTCCACTCAAATTTCTATGATTTGTGCCCACAAATTAAATTCGAAGTTTTGCCACTTTCGTAAGACAAACATGGTTGTCCTATTTAACTGAATTTCTGATGGCAAACATGGCCGACGGTGCTTATATGACTTATTAGTAGTTGTAAAACTTCAGTCAAACTACTAAGAGGTCATAAATAGTTCTAAAACTGTCAAACGACTATTAAGAGGTTATAAATCGACTAAAACTAAAATAAAAATTACAGAATAAGTATTTATATGCGCATGCGCGTGGAGGGCTGTTTTTAGAAATTTCTGCAGTCCGGGGTAGGTGCCTCGTCAAGTTCGTAGTAGTGCTAGTAGTAGTTATATAAAAAAATAAAGATTTGTATGACAAAACTGATTTAATTCCAAATTGTTGTAACTGCTCGTCTATAACTTCCTGAGCATTTGTATTTGCCCAGTCTTTTGTAAAACTCATAATAATTTTTAACAGATGCTGACATGCTTATACTGTAGATATTTATTACTGCATTACATTAACTGTATGATATATGGCACATCATAATATGAAACATATTATGATACAATAAATTAAGTCTCAATTTTACTAATGACAAGAAACCAAAAAGAACTTACCTTTTTTACTTTAAAATTAAGGATTTTTGAAATGCGTTATCCTTAAAATCGAAGTGACAGCTAGAGGTTAGTATTTACAAGAAAATGCTAGGCAACCAAAAATACTTATTGATGTTTTGCGTGTTGATAGGCTTTCAGGGCGTATAAATTAATGCTATGGGTAACTCATCTGTTTCCTATTAATATTTTTCTTCTTTTTGCACACATGTTTTACACTTACCCCATTTATACAATTGCCCCAGTCTACCCTATTCTCTGAAATTTTATTTCTCAACATTTTGACTTTAGTCTCAGAATGTTGAGATTTTTTGAGAAAAAAGACTGAATTTTAAAATTCAGAGAAAAAGTCTGACTTTTAAAATTCGGAGAAAAAAGCCAAAACTTTGAGAAAAATCAACCAAAATTTTGAGAATAAAGTAAACATTTTAAGAAAAAAAACCTGAATTTTAAAAAAAATACTACGTGGCTCTTCTACGTTTCAGTACGAATCTTTATGGGGGCTAGGATTATTTCATATTTGTGTTATAAAAAGCATTCTCGTGAGGACTGCCGGGAGCGGGGCAGCAGGCAGTGGGCCAAATCGGCACAGGCGGTAGGCCGGGGGGCGCTCAGGCTAAGAGGGGGGGGAGGGCATCGCTCCCCCGCCTCCACCTAGCTACGCTACTGAGTAAATATGTAGAATATAATATGGCAATTGTTTTTGTTGTTGAAAGTCCTAAAATGCACCAAACAATACGTGGTTCAATTTTTAGACCTAGTCCAGTAGCACCCTGTAGAGCAACGCAAATATTTG
The DNA here is from genome assembly GCA_963920635.1 of Pseudeuparius sepicola. Taxonomy (NCBI): domain Eukaryota; kingdom Metazoa; phylum Arthropoda; class Insecta; order Coleoptera; family Anthribidae; genus Pseudeuparius; species Pseudeuparius sepicola. The sequence goes on from OY987305.1 coordinate 32,233,200, forward strand.
ACTTGCTCAGACTTTTGCGGTATCCCAACTCAAAAACGATCGAGCAGCGCTTTTTCTGGATATTAAAAAACTAGTTTTTGAATATGGAACTCTCTGTCTATTAATGGATCCATTTAATCACTTTATACGAGTATCTGTTAAAGTCAGGAATGTAAAACATACCCAATTTTTTGTATATGCAGAGATTTTTTATAGAAGCGACTTTGCCACGAAACCATGTCAGATTGTAGCAAACCTCGGTCGTGTAGGTTTTAAATAGCTTCAATTGTTTATTATTTGTTGACTAGCAAGAATAAATAACGGGTGTTGATATTTCTGATATAGTGGAGCGAAATCGGGCTAAAAAGTCTCGAAAATTTTTTTTGAGGGTAGAACTAAGAGACCTTTTCTATTTCGAAAAAACTGTCAAAATTGGCAATTTACGGAAATTGTGTTTTTTACGTTTCCATCGTCATATCTTTGAGAATAGTGGAGCTATCGACTCGATTTTTTTTAATTGATTTTTTTAACATATGAGCGCTTACAAAGAATGCCATATTGTTGTTTGTCCAATATTGTTTATTAACCACTTTAAATAGCAGCAAAATTGCAAGGTTATAAAAAGTGTAATGAAATTTTCACTAAGCGAGAAACTTTTTTATTTGTGGGAATTTTTATATACATGCTGCGAGGGAAATGTCCTCAAAACAGGAAGGAAGTTTTTGGTAAAGAAAATTACCTATAGCGCCTATATTTTTTGAACTGTGCATTTTTTGTGGCGGGCGCTACTCACGTGGAACGCAAAATTAATCCCTTGCGTGAGAATATCCACGCGTGGCAGACGTGTGTCAACAACTAACAACTAATGCGTAGTTTACATGCGCAAGTGAAACTATTACAAGTATAAACATATCTTAGAGTACCTACTTCCTAATAGTTTGCCAATGTAAACCCTCTCAGGGAGAATTGTAAACGAACTCTAAAAGAGTAGGTACGTCTCTGCGAGCGTTTACATAAACTATTTGGAAGTACTCTCAGATATACGACTTGTGATAGTTTTACCTCTCCGTGTAGACTATTCTATAACAGATCGCTGGTAAAATAAATTAAGTAATAATTTTGGACCAAATAATGTGGGTTCAAGCAGACCAATAAAATAAGAAATAAAATAACCAAATGGTTGATTTTTGGCAATTTTTGAGCAGTAATTACAGTAGCCAGGTGAACAAACAATCACCTGCTTATTTTATGTATATTATTAAAATCACCATTTATTTAATGAACTGCAAAATAAACATTTTTTTATATTGATTTTTTATAATAATTAAATCTTTGTGCATGCTGCACCTATAGTATATCATAGCACCTATATATAGGTATAAAATAAATATTAAAAAGATCTCTTTCACGTTATCAACAGACTCGTCTTCGGTTTTTCTACATTACTATCACTATTATTGCACTTGCCACATTTACATTGATCACAGCATTTCAGTCTTTCCTTGATACGCAGTTGCACTTTTTCGGAACAAAAACAATGTTTGATATGGATTCTTGAGATAAAAATGTGCGAATTCAATTGTCGTTTACTGAAGTCTATATCCATAAGATCCAGGATCTTCAAGTTGCAACTTCACAACGTTACTTGAATACCATCTTTTTAACTGCTGTGTGCACCTGCAACTGCCAATAATGAAACAATCCAATATAATATAATTTCAAACTTTTGTAATGCCTAAAAAAATGTTGATAAAAAGCATAGTCAGTAGGTCAGTAGTCAGTAGGGAGAAGTTCGTAAGAAGGTTTGTTAGATTTGGTGACCAGAATTGTGCTTTTTATCAACATTTTTTGAAATATTGCTAGTTTCAAAATAATTATTTTTGGATTGTTTAATTATTGGCAGCTGCAGGTGCCCGTAGCAGTTAAAAATATGGTATTGAAATAATGTTGCGAAGTCACAACTTGAAGATCCTGGATCTTATGGATGGACTCCAGTAAACCTAAACTGGCGTCACATATATTTTCCTCTCAAGAATCCATACCACCGCCAAAGTTTAAGCGTTTTTGTTTCGACAAAAACTGTAATACTAAAAATTGCAACTGTATCTGTATGATAAATAAAATAAGCAGGTGGTTGTTTGTTCACCTGCGGCAACTGTAATTACTGCTCAAAAATTGCCAAAAATTAACCATTTTGGTTATTTTATTTCTTATTTTATTTTATTGGTCTGCTTGAATCCACATTATTTGGTCTAAAATTATCAATTTATTTTACTAGCGATCTGTTATAGAATAGTCTACATGCTACACGGAGAGGTAAAACTATCACAAGCCGTATATCTAAGAGTAGTTCCAAATTGTTTATGTAAATGCTCCCAGAGACGTACCTACTCTTTTATAGCAGAGAGTTCTCCCTGAGAGTGTTTACATTGGCAAACTATTAGGAACTACTCTCAGATATATATACTTTTGGTAGTTTCACTTGCGCATGTAAACTACGCATTAGTTGTTGACACACGCCTGCCACGCGTGGATATTCTCACGCAAGGGATTAATTTTGCGTTCCACGTGAGTAGCGTGCGCCACAAAAAATTCACAGTTCAAAAACTATAGGCGCTATAGGTAATTTTTTTACCAAGAACTTCTTTCATGTTGTGGGCACATTTCTCTCGCAGCATGTAGATAAAAAATTCCACAAACAAAAAAGTTTCTCGCTTAGTGAAAATTTCATTACACTTTTTTATAACCTTGCAATTTTGTTGCTATTTAAAGTGGTTAATAAACAATATTGGACAACAACAATGGCATTCCTTGTAAGCGCTCATATTATGTTAGCTTCCATTTTAAAAAAAATATAGCTCCACGTAAATCGCCATTTCGTATCCAGAGTGATGTACTTAACAACACCTATAGGGTCTGATCTAGTTCTACCTTGAAAAAAATTTTTGACGACTTTTTAGCTCGATTTCGCACCATTAATAGGTTCTTTTGCAATTTAATTTTAAAATTCAAGTTTTCGGTTTCGGTTTGCTCGGATACCAGATTTTTTCATGCGGTTTACTCACACAACCGTCCGCCTAGGGTACCCAAGTAACATTTAAAGTTGCATAAAATACGTGAAGGCGTTGTTGCGACCAATAATACAACTTGTCTATAGACGTATCGTCCTTTTTACTACTCCTTTATGACTGAATATGGCGGTTGAAAATTAGTTTTCATGACTTTTCATACAACTTTTATCTGACTTAATTGTATATGACTTTTATAAGTCCATTAGGTCGTGTAAATTCAAAGATACCTTAACGTCATAAAGAAGTAGCTCTAAAGTTGGGAAGATCTCTATTATAATACCTTCCTATTACCAATTGGTCGTAAATATGGAACGTAGTGTCATATTGTGCAGTGTTTGCTTGTAATACGAAGACATTTCATTCTGTCTCGGCCGTAAGTGGCAAAAACGAAATTATACGTTGGTGATATTATGCAATAAAATATCTCGGTTTTTGACAATTGTACTCAACGGAATCTATTGAGAATTTTTATTTACTGTGGAAATTATAAATATAGCTCGAAAATTTACAACGCGCCTTTAAAATAATGGAAATTAAAGGAAATGAAAGAAAAAATGTAAAATATGAACATGCTTTAAATTAAAATTTAAAGTGCTTGAGTTATACAGGATCGTTCGATATGTCGAAAATACATGTTTTCCACTCAAATTTCTATGATTTGTGCCCACAAATTAAATTCGAAGTTTTGCCACTTTCGTAAGACAAACATGGTTGTCCTATTTAACTGAATTTCTGATGGCAAACATGGCCGACGGTGCTTATATGACTTATTAGTAGTTGTAAAACTTCAGTCAAACTACTAAGAGGTCATAAATAGTTCTAAAACTGTCAAACGACTATTAAGAGGTTATAAATCGACTAACACTAAAATAAAAATTACAGAATAAGTATTTATATGCGCATGCGCGTGGAGGGCTGTTTTTAGAAATTTCTGCAGTCCGGGGTAGGTGCCTCGTCAAGTTCGTAGTAGTGCTAGTAGTAGTTATATAAAAAAATAAAGAGTTGTATGACAAAACTGATTTAATTCCAAATTGTTGTAACTGCTCGTCTATAACTTCCTGAGCATTTGTATTTGCCCAGTCTTTTGTAAAACTCATAATAATTTTTAACAGATGCTGACATGCTTATACTGTAGATATTTATTACTGCATTACATTTACTGTATGATATATGGCACATCATAATATGAAACATATTATGATACAATAAATTAAGTCTCAATTTTACTAATGACCCTACGAAAGTCGTATAAAGGTATTTTATTAAAATTACCACTTACTGGGGTCATATTGAGGTTGAAATTAATATTAACGCGCATGTGCACTACTTTCTTACCGTCATGTTCTCATTTCTATGTTGTATTAAGATCTTGCTTAAGACTATTCTACAACATCTATGACTTCCACTTACTGATGTCTTATAATATATATTTAAATCGTCTTTATACGACTATAGCTCCACCAAGTTTTAATGTGGTCAAATTATTTTCTTTACAACCGTCGTACATCTATATTTCTAAAGTCGTAAAAGTTGTTGTATTCTCAACGACGGAGATCTCTTTACAACCTTTACCTTTGAAAGACTATATAATGTTGACGTTAAAGTAACCATACCTAATACAACTATTTGGACTTAAGATAAATAATTATAACTTAAAATGTTACTTGGGTAGCTTATTAGTCAACGTGAACCAAATCAAAAAGATAGACATGATTTGGGAAGCAACAAATGGAAGTCCAGGCAGGAGCCAACAGCACATTTAAAGTTTCAGTCAGCACATTTCCTGGATTTGTGGCTTGTACTAACGTCGCCACGAAGGCTGCTAAAGCGACCTACGTGGGAATCTACATAATATCTGCATATCTCTCATACGTTACACCGAACTGATGATTGCCAAATAGCACAAAACACTTGTATACGGTTACTACTTTTTTGTTGTTTTTGAGTGCTTGCCCATTACCACTTCTTCTTGTATGTAAAAACTTTCACACTTACTAATCTTACATCCTTATTCTAATTTTTAAAGTAAGTATTTTGTTTATAACTACACTCAATAATCTACATTTAAATTTAAATCATATCTCAACCAAAATAGTCGACTAAGGTTATTACGATAGCCTCTACTTAATTCTCTGGCGCTTAGATGAAACATTGGATTAAAATATTGGAAGCGCCACATGAACCCTACAATGGTTTCTGAAAATACATGGCGTTTAAAATAACTTCCTTAATCGTTGTGAAGCGGATATAATATGCAATGGTTTTCATTTTTTACGTTGGACGCTCAGTGAACCTACAAATAAATTATGTGCCACATATACATTATTGTAGATTTAAAATTAATAGTTATATTTTAATTTAAATCGTTAAAATAAGAATTTCTTTTATGATTTATCAATTTTCAATATATTTTCAATAATGTATATGTGGCACATAATTTATTTGTAGGTTCACTGAGCGTCCAACGTAAAAAATGAAAACCATTGCATATTATATCCGCTTCACAACGATTAAGGAAGTTATTTTAAACGCCATGTATTTTCAGAAACCATTGTAGGGTTCATGTGGCGCTCCCAATATTTTAATCCAATGTTTCATCTAAGCGCCAGAGAATTAAGTAGAGGCTATCGTAATAACCTTAGTCGACTATTTTGGTTGAGATATGATTTAAATTTAAATGTAGATTATTGAGTGTAGTTATAAACAAAATACTTACTTTAAAAATTAGAATAAGGATGTAAGATTAGTAAGTGTGAAAGTTTTTACATACAAGAAGAAGTGGTAATGGGCAAGCACTCAAAAACAACAAAAAAGTAGTAACCGTATACAAGTGTTTTGTGCTATTTGGCAATCATCAGTTCGGTGTAACGTATGAGAGATATGCAGATATTATGTAGATTCCCACGTAGGTCGCTTTAGCAGCCTTCGTGGCGACGTTAGTACAAGCCACAAATCCAGGAAATGTGCTGACTGAAACTTTAAATGTGCTGTTGGCTCCTGCCTGGACTTCCATTTGTTGCTTCCCAAATCATGTCTATCTTTTTGATTTGGTTCACGTTGACTAATAAGCTACCCAAGTAACATTTTAAGTTATAATTATTTATCTTAAGTCCAAATAGTTGTATTAGGTATGGTTACTTTAACGTCAACATTATATAGTCTTTCAAAGGTAAAGGTTGTAAAGAGATCTCCGTCGTTGAGAATACAACAACTTTTACGACTTTAGAAATATAGATGTACGACGGTTGTAAAGAAAATAATTTGACCACATTAAAACTTGGTGGAGCTATAGTCTTATAAAGACGATTTAAATATATATTATAAGACATCAGTAAGTGGAAGTCATAGATGTTGTAGAATAGTCTTAAGCAAGATCTTAATACAACATAGAAATGAGAACATGACGGTAAGAAAGTAGTGCACATGCGCGTTAATATTAATTTCAACCTCAATATGACCCCAGTAAGTGGTAATTTTAATAAAATACCTTTATACGACTTTCGTAGGGTCATTAGTAAAATTGAGACTTAATTTATTGTATCATAATATGTTTCATATTATGATGTGCCATATATCATACAGTAAATGTAATGCAGTAATAAATATCTACAGTATAAGCATGTCAGCATCTGTTAAAAATTATTATGAGTTTTACAAACTGGGCAAATACAAATGCTCAGGAAGTTATAGACGAGCAGTTACAACAATTTGGAATTAAATCAGTTTTGTCATACAACTCTTTATTTTTTTATATAACTACTACTAGCACTACTACGAACTTGACGAGGCACCTACCCCGGACTGCAGAAATTTCTAAAAACAGCCCTCCACGCGCATGCGCATATAAATACTTATTCTGTAATTTTTATTTTAGTGTTAGTCGATTTATAACCTCTTAATAGTCGTTTGACAGTTTTAGAACTATTTATGACCTCTTAGTAGTTTGACTGAAGTTTTACAACTACTAATAAGTCATATAAGCACCGTCGGCCATGTTTGCCATCAGAAATTCAGTTAAATAGGACAACCATGTTTGTCTTACGAAAGTGGCAAAACTTCGAATTTAATTTGTGGGCACAAATCATAGAAATTTGAGTGGAAAACATGTATTTTCGACATATCGAACGATCCTGTATAACTCAAGCACTTTAAATTTTAATTTAAAGCATGTTCATATTTTACATTTTTTCTTTCATTTCCTTTAATTTCCATTATTTTAAAGGCGCGTTGTAAATTTTCGAGCTATATTTATAATTTCCACAGTAAATAAAAATTCTCAATAGATTCCGTTGAGTACAATTGTCAAAAACCGAGATATTTTATTGCATAATATCACCAACGTATAATTTCGTTTTTGCCACTTACGGCCGAGACAGAATGAAATGTCTTCGTATTACAAGCAAACACTGCACAATATGACACTACGTTCCATATTTACGACCAATTGGTAATAGGAAGGTATTATAATAGAGATCTTCCCAACTTTAGAGCTACTTCTTTATGACGTTAAGGTATCTTTGAATTTACACGACCTAATGGACTTATAAAAGTCATATACAATTAAGTCAGATAAAAGTTGTATGAAAAGTCATGAAAACTAATTTTCAACCGCCATATTCAGTCATAAAGGAGTAGTAAAAAGGACGATACGTCTATAGACAAGTTGTATTATTGGTCGCAACAACGCCTTCACGTATTTTATGCAACTTTAAATGTTACTTGGGTACCCTAGGCGGACGGTTGTGTGAGTAAACCGCATGAAAAAATCTGGTATCCGAGCAAACCGAAACCGAAAACTTGAATTTTAAAATTAAATTGCAAAAGAACCTATTAATGGTGCGAAATCGAGCTAAAAAGTCGTCAAAAATTTTTTTCAAGGTAGAACTAGATCAGACCCTATAGGTGTTGTTAAGTACATCACTCTGGATACGAAATGGCGATTTACGTGGAGCTATATTTTTTTTAAAATGGAAGCTAACATAATATGAGCGCTTACAAGGAATGCCATTGTTGTTGTCCAATATTGTTTATTAACCACTTTAAATAGCAACAAAATTGCAAGGTTATAAAAAAGTGTAATGAAATTTTCACTAAGCGAGAAACTTTTTTGTTTGTGGAATTTTTTATCTACATGCTGCGAGAGAAATGTGCCCACAACATGAAAGAAGTTCTTGGTAAAAAAATTACCTATAGCGCCTATAGTTTTTGAACTGTGAATTTTTTGTGGCGCACGCTACTCACGTGGAACGCAAAATTAATCCCTTGCGTGAGAATATCCACGCGTGGCAGGCGTGTGTCAACAACTAATGCGTAGTTTACATGCGCAAGTGAAACTACCAAAAGTATATATATCTGAGAGTAGTTCCTAATAGTTTGCCAATGTAAACACTCTCAGGGAGAACTCTCTGCTATAAAAGAGTAGGTACGTCTCTGGGAGCATTTACATAAACAATTTGGAACTACTCTTAGATATACGGCTTGTGATAGTTTTACCTCTCCGTGTAGCATGTAGACTATTCTATAACAGATCGCTAGTAAAATAAATTGATAATTTTAGACCAAATAATGTGGATTCAAGCAGACCAATAAAATAAAATAAGAAATAAAATAACCAAAATGGTTAATTTTTGGCAATTTTTGAGCAGTAATTACAGTTGCCGCAGGTGAACAAACAACCACCTGCTTATTTTATTTATCATACAGATACAGTTGCAATTTTTAGTATTACAGTTTTTGTCGAAACAAAAACGCTTAAACTTTGGCGGTGGTATGGATTCTTGAGAGGAAAATATATGTGACGCCAGTTTAGGTTTACTGGAGTCCATCCATAAGATCCAGGATCTTCAAGTTGTGACTTCGCAACATTATTTGAATACCATATTTTTAACTGCTACGGGCACCTGCAGCTGCCAATAATTAAACAATCCAAAAATAATTATTTTGAAACTAGCAATATTTCAAAAAATGTTGATAAAAAGCACAATTCTGGTCACCAAATCTAACAAACCTTCTTACGAACTTCTCCCTACTGACTACTGACCTACTGACTATGCTTTTTATCAACATTTTTTTAGGCATTACAAAAGTTTGAAATTATATTATATTGGATTGTTTCATTATTGGCAGTTGCAGGTGCACACAGCAGTTAAAAAGATGGTATTCAAGTAACGTTGTGAAGTTGCAACTTGAAGATCCTGGATCTTATGGATATAGACTTCAGTAAACGACAATTGAATTCGCACATTTTTATCTCAAGAATCCATATCAAACATTGTTTTTGTTCCGAAAAAGTGCAACTGCATATCAAGGAAAGACTGAAATGCTGTGATCAATGTAAATGTGGCAAGTGCAATAATAGTGATAGTAATGTAGAAAAACCGAAGACGAGTCTGTTGATAACGTGAAAGAGATCTTTTTAATATTTATTTTATACCTATATATAGGTGCTATGATATACTATAGGTGCAGCATGCACAAAGATTTAATTATTATAAAAAATCAATATAAAAAAATGTTTATTTTGCAGTTCATTAAATAAATGGTGATTTTAATAATATACATAAAATAAGCAGGTGATTGTTTGTTCACCTGGCTACTGTAATTACTGCTCAAAAATTGCCAAAAATCAACCATTTGGTTATTTTATTTCTTATTTTATTGGTCTGCTTGAACCCACATTATTTGGTCCAAAATTATTACTTAATTTATTTTACCAGCGATCTGTTATAGAATAGTCTACACGGAGAGGTAAAACTATCACAAGTCGTATATCTGAGAGTACTTCCAAATAGTTTATGTAAACGCTCGCAGAGACGTACCTACTCTTTTAGAGTTCGTTTACAATTCTCCCTGAGAGGGTTTACATTGGCAAACTATTAGGAAGTAGGTACTCTAAGATATATTTATACTTGTAATAGTTTCACTTGCGCATGTAAACTACGCATTAGTTGTTAGTTGTTGACACACGTCTGCCACGCGTGGATATTCTCACGCAAGGGATTAATTTTGCGTTCCACGTGAGTAGCGCCCGCCACAAAAAATGCACAGTTCAAAAAATATAGGCGCTATAGGTAATTTTCTTTACCAAAAACTTCCTTCCTGTTTTGAGGACATTTCCCTCGCAGCATGTATATAAAAATTCCCACAAATAAAAAAGTTTCTCGCTTAGTGAAAATTTCATTACACTTTTTATAACCTTGCAATTTTGCTGCTATTTAAAGTGGTTAATAAACAATATTGGACAAACAACAATATGGCATTCTTTGTAAGCGCTCATATGTTAAAAAAATCAATTAAAAAAAATCGAGTCGATAGCTCCACTATTCTCAAAGATATGACGATGGAAACGTAAAAAACACAATTTCCGTAAATTGCCAATTTTGACAGTTTTTTCGAAATAGAAAAGGTCTCTTAGTTCTACCCTCAAAAAAAATTTTCGAGACTTTTTAGCCCGATTTCGCTCCACTATATCAGAAATATCAACACCCGTTATTTATTCTTGCTAGTCAACAAATAATAAACAATTGAAGCTATTTAAAACCTACACGACCGAGGTTTGCTACAATCTGACATGGTTTCGTGGCAAAGTCGCTTCTATAAAAAATCTCTGCATATACAAAAAATTGGGTATGTTTTACATTCCTGACTTTAACAGATACTCGTATAAAGTGATTAAATGGATCCATTAATAGACAGAGAGTTCCATATTCAAAAACTAGTTTTTTAATATCCAGAAAAAGCGCTGCTCGATCGTTTTTGAGTTGGGATACCGCAAAAGTCTGAGCAAGTCAAATATTTGCGTTGCTCTACAGGGTGCTACTGGACTAGGTCTAAAAATTGAACCACGTATTGTTTGGTGCATTTTAGGACTTTCAACAACAAAAACAATTGCCATATTATATTCTACATATTTACTCAGTAGCGTAGCTAGGTGGAGGCGGGGGAGCGATGCCCTCCCCCCCCTCTTAGCCTGAGCGCCCCCCGGCCTACCGCCTGTGCCGATTTGGCCCACTGCCTGCTGCCCCGCTCCCGGCAGTCCTCACGAGAATGCTTTTTATAACACAAATATGAAATAATCCTAGCCCCCATAAAGATTCGTACTGAAACGTAGAAGAGCCACGTAGTATTTTTTTTAAAATTCAGGTTTTTTTTCTTAAAATGTATACTTTATTCTCAAAATTTTGGTTGATTTTTCTCAAAGTTTTGGCTTTTTTCTCCGAATTTTAAAAGTCAGACTTTTTCTCTGAATTTTAAAATTCAGTCTTTTTTCTCAAAAAATCTCAACATTCTGAGACTAAAGTCAAAATGTTGAGAAATAAAATTTCAGAGAATAGGGTAGACTGGGGCAATTGTATAAATGGGGTAAGTGTAAAACATGTGTGCAAAAAGAAGAAAAATATTAATAGGAAACAGATGAGTTACCCATAGCATTAATTTATACGCCCTGAAAGCCTATCAACACGCAAAACATCAATAAGTATTTTTGGTTGCCTAGCATTTTCTTGTAAATACTAACCTCTAGCTGTCACTTCGATTTTAAGGATAACGCATTTCAAAAATCCTTAATTTTAAAGTAAAAAAGGTAAGTTCTTTTTGGTTTCTTGTATTCATATTATCTAACAAACAATGTTTTAGAGGCTCACTAACAAATAATTATCCATTTAAATTAGAATTTAGAAGAATTCTAGGTAGTTTTACACTTACCCCTTCAAATATAAGGCAAGGGGCAAGTGTAAACATACTATAGAACAACATACTATAGAACCCGTTTCTCTACACTGCTAATTCACGAAGTTCTTATTATATAGGTACCTAAGAGACATTATTTTTAAATATTATAATTTTTATTTACTTAGTTATTTTTTTTAATTTATTTTTAACATACTTAAATACAAATAATTGCCTTTTAGGACAGAAATGAGTTATTTTATTTTTGAGACGAAATGGATAAGCTCTGTTATACGACAGAAAAGTTTGTAACTTATTTTCTAATAAAGATATTTGTTTGATTCAAAGTGTTATGTGTTTGTGTTGATTATGGCTATGTTTTACACTTACCCCAGTGAAAATAGAAACACACTCTGTAGTGTTTCCTGACCCATTTTACACTTACCCCTTGTTGGGGTAAGTGTAAAATGTCGGACACCAAAATATATTTTTTATCATAACTTGAACTCAATGCTAGCTGGTTCTTTCATGTTGCAGCATAAGGCAGCATAAGGCATATAAGAAGTCCGTCCAGCAAAAACAAATGTTCTAAGTAAACTGTAAATATTTTTTTCCCTACTGAATGATACACTGTTAATTTTGGCTTGACACTTACCCCAGTCTACCCTAAGTCTGAATTTTAAAATTCCGAGAAAAAAGTAAAAAAATCTTAAAATTTTAAGAAAAATCTAAATATTTTGAGAATAAAGTACACATTTTGAGAAAAAATCTGAATTTAAAAAAAAATCTACGTGGCCCTTCCACGCTTCCGTATATTCGACAAACGTGAGGCGCGTGCTATAGATAATAGTAAGGAGTGTAGAGAAATAGCTGACTAGCTGACATTGGAAAACATTAGGTATTTGCAATGCAATAGATACCTACAATAAACTGTTAGTGACTTACGTGCGTGCATCAAATTATCATTATTATTATCTATTGCATGCGCCCCACGTTTTTTCAGTGCGTTTATTAAAAACGTTATACCTATTAAAAAATTTATTATTTTTGTTTTTTTTTATACAAGGTGAGTTTTTTTGATGCCCACTATGGGGATCTCGGAAACTAGCAGAGCCAGAACAAAGGTTAAATGCCCCTTTTGAATTTTTAAAAAAGTTCATGGCTCACTAGATATTTTGGAAAAAATGATTTTTTGCTATTTAATCAGATTTCTGTAGCTCCGTTATTTCTGATTATAAAGAAAAACTGTAGAGACAAAAATTGTAGATAATTTTGGGCTTAATAATATTTTATGTTGTATGTGATTTTTGAGATATGACATAAACTTGTGTTTTTTTTTAAATGTAAATCATAGTTGGCTGTGGCCTTATAAAATCGGCCATTTTTTGAGCTTTCCAAAGATATAATACTGGGCATAGTTATTATAAAAAATAAAAGAGCTATGGCTAATTTTCCATTTTTTTTTAAATTTTCACATAGTCAGCCATGGAATATTTTCATAATTACGTTCTATTTCATAATTAGACATACTTCAAACTTTCTAATATTTTGTTTTCAGCTGGTAACAAAATGTAACAAAATAAAACAAAAATAAAAAAAACTCAAGTTCAAATTATTATTATTTTAAAGGTCACCTTTTATAATAAAAAAGGTGTTCAAACAATCCACCATTATAATTTTTGCAAATATTGCATCTTTTTAAAACTGAATTTGTCGCCTTTCTTAGAGAGCGTCTGTCAATACTGGCAATTGCTTCTAAAACAGCTGGTCTTAATTCAACAATTGCCTCATACTTTATTTTGTACTGTTCCCCACAGAAAGAATTCCAAAACAGACAGATCGGGGGATCGGGGCTGCCAGGAAATAGGTCTATTTCTCCCTCTCCAACTATTTGGATAGAGCTGATTTTTTACCGATAGGCAAAGAACAAGAGATTCTAGATGTTTTTAATAATTACAATCAATATATTAAATTTACCATAGAAATTGAAAATCAAAATAGCGTTCCATTTTTAGACACAAAATTAGTAAGAACCGCAGAAAATAAAATTCATCTTGATTGGTATATTAAACCAACTAGTTCAGGAAGATATTTGAATTATTACACATATCACTCTGAAAAAACGAAAATTAATTTAGTACTTGGTATGAAAAAAAGAATCTCTAATATATGCCATTCAACCTATAAAGATAAAAATTTTAGAAAGTTAAAAAAAATATTTTTAGATAATTCCTATCCAGAAAAGTTACTTAATAAACTAATTTTTTCCACAAGATTTTTTAATAACATTTACGAAAATTCAAATTCTACAAATATTACTAACAACTTAAACACAAATCTTAAAAAATACCGCTCATTTCCATTTATTAAAGAACTTAAACCAAAAATTTCCAATGTATTAAAAAATACAAGTAACGTAATATTTATTAGCAAATAAAAATATTAAAACTGTAAGTAATCTTTTTAGCAAACTTAAGGATAAGATACCATTACAAGAAAGATCAAACGTAATATATAAAATCAATTGTAAAGATTGTGATAAATGTTATATTGGGCAAACTTCTAGAAGTTTAAAATCAAGAATAACATCTCATAAAAGTGATATACGTTTAAGGCCAGATTCTTGTGCACTATCTCAACATGTATTTTTGTAGAATGGATTTTGTTGAATGGATTTTGTAGAATGGATTTTGAAAATAGTGAAGTCTTAACAACAGAACATAATGTATCAAAGAGGTGTTTCCTTGAAATGTGTTATATTAACCAAGAAAGCAATACTTTAAATAAAAAAACAGATGTACAAGACCTTAACATTATTTTCTCTAATTTATTTTTCATGGATAAAAAAACCTAAACCAAAAAAATAATCCATAAGGTATAAGATCTTCACCTTTGCACCTTTATAATTTACATCTACCAAATTATTTTAATGACAATTTCATTCAATGTCAAAAATTTTGATCATAAATATCATCTGCCATGATTAATTTTATATCGAGACCATTTACAACCACTATACTACGTATCTATTAGGAACTCATATTCTGTAAGTACCAACAACAGTAGTATTTATTGTACAATTATTCTTATTTATATTATAGTGACTGACGAAGTATTTAATAAAATACGAAAGCTTTCAAAAGAAAAAAAGAGTCTTTACTAAAGGATTGGCTACATCCCCACTGATATATTAACAACTGATATTCAATTATAATTCATAGCCACGAATATTGTTATAATTTTATATATATATTTCTTTACGGCATCACCGAGCGTCCGCAATGAAAAATCTTAGGTTCACTCGGCGTCCGACGTCACCCGGCGTCCGATATACGGGCGCCGGGTGACCAACACCTGAAAATCTACTAATCTACTTCTCTTCAAGGTTTTATATCGTTTGGACATAAATTTGGGAGGACGCTGAATGACGCCGAAATTGAAAAAATGTATAAACCACAGTTCAGGACTTGACCGCTATGCGGCGCTTTAAAATTCTCCTATATACACGGTGAATATAAAAATCACGGCTTAGGTCCTCCTGGCGCTGTATAAAATAATCGTAGTAGCGGCCTAACGAGCGTATTATATTACGTAGAATAACAGCAGGTGTTCATTCGGCACCGTATTTTTTATTTCACATCCCATTTCTCAATTTCCAATGTGACTGCGATGTGACCACGTGATTTGTAGTTTGATATTGCTGCAAATTCATACAAATTCGGACAACTGTCTTGCTGAATATTTAGTGGAATTCGGTAAAATATTATTGCCACTTGAAGTTAGTATAGATAATTATCTAAATAGAACACGGGGTACAATATCAGACAGGTGGGTAGGCTACTGTTTCTGTTGTCATGGCATTTTAACCAGAAATTTATTAATCTGTAATTTCACTTTGACGTAACATGAACTTTGAGAAAGTAGGAAGATTTATTCTCCGAAAGCTCAGAAAACAAATTTGTTGAAGTTATTTTTTGAGTTACACGTTCAAAGTTTCGTTTAATTACTGTTAAGAAATTATTAATTTTCCAGGCAACTTGAAAAGGGTGTCTTTTAACCAGTTTGGTGGCAAAAAAACAAATTAAAAAATTCAATGGATATTTCATTTGTGTTACTTAGGGCAATGTTGTCAAGCAATAATGGAATATATTTTTTATTAATTTTCTTGTTTTTTAGATATAATTAACCAACCAACCACTGTAATGTGGTTATTGGCGTTATTATAAAAACATTCATTTCTAAGGTATATTTTGGCGAAATATTCCATCCACACTGTTTAAATTTTCAAAATTTGTTTGTCTCCTTTACTTCATGAATGCTTATTGGCATGCTGTATAAAAAATGTATTACATTTTAATGAGGCAACATTGATCTACAGGATGTGCCAAAAAATATACCGACAATTTGTAAGGGGTGGTAGAGGACATGAAAGCATTTTTTTTGTTTAATAACCCGGTTACCTAACGACAGCTTTTACTGTGATTTTCTTGATAAACTGCAAGCCCAAAGGGGTGTAGTATATGAAAAATGAATCAGACAAAGCGGTGAGGAATAAACAATAAAATTGCAGGAACAGTGACATTAAAAAGGTACCGCTTACGTAATATAGCTGGTTGGTTTTCTTGGCTGGAATGGAAGCTCTTCTTGAGATATACCTCACCCTGCTCGATTTGGACGACTTCCTCTCTTGTACAACAGTCCCGTTGCAGCACGGCGCGTTATGATGACCATAAATATTCTTACAACGTACTTTTTTTGTTTTTAAATGGAATGATGAAACAGCGTTTATCAAAAATAAATACGCATACGTTTCCTTCTTCCAATCGAGGAAACCAGTCTATTTTATTAAACGAAAACGTAACAAAACCTATGAACCGTTAGGGCTATAGAACAATAAAATGTTTTAGACCACACTCATATAACTAAATTAATTATCGATTTAGTTGGACACCAGTGTATTTCGTTCAACATTTTTTGTTTCAACTACGCTTTTTGCTCAGAGAAAAAAATTATCGCAATAAACATTCCAAAGCTGCCAATTTTAAGACCGTAGTATTATGACTTATTTACCTAGTTGGCATCAGAACATTGATTTTATTGATTTTTAATTCAAAATTTGTATTGAAAATGGATGATTATTTCTCATTTGAAGAACTTACCGATATCCACGTGGCTTATGGTACAGCAAATTGTAACGTATGAAAAGCTGCACCATCATTTATTTTTATTTATCAATGAAACAAAGTCCTCATGAACATTTTTTGTAAATGTAATTAATTATTTATTATTGAAATGAACAAAATCCACCAAAACAATTTTTCTTTTTTTCCGTCGAAACGGCTCCTTTTCGTGTTAATTAAACAAAAAAGGTTTGTTTTCATGTCCCCTATTTCCATCCCTTAAAGTTTGTCGATATATTTTTGGGACACCCTGTACAAATTTATGTTTGCAGTGAAGAACCATGATAAATGTTTCAAGCATAAATAACAAGAAATAACTTGATAACTGCTAGTTTTACAGGGTGTTCCGTAAATATGTTTAAAAAATTGAACCGTGTATTGCTTGGAGTATTTTAGGAAGGTTGTTTCAGAAAAAAATCCAATTTGCCTAACCTTAACCCTTTTGTTCTTTCTATCACAACTTTTTTTATCTGTAGTAAAGTTTTAGAGTTCCACTTGGATTTTGCACAAAATTTAAAATCTCTCAACATAGTTTACGGCAACATTAATGCAGAGAAAAAATTAAAACCTGAGATTTTTTGAGCTTCTGGGGATCACCCCTGCCCTGCTTAATTTGAAACTAATTTGTGAGATAATTTTACTTTTCCAAAAATCCCGTATGCCTTGAAAATGATGAAAAAACGAATTTTCCACATCAGTAAAATGCCCTTTTTGTAGGTTTTACGACAATGTTATTAAGGAAACTTGTTCATTTTTTTAGAAAAGTGCGCTTTGTGGAGCTTTCACATCAAAATGTTATTAAGAAACTGAATAGGTGTGAAAAAATTCAAAAGCCAAGGTCGACTTTGATTTTTTCTGCTAAAAAATTAAAACGCACAAAAATCAAAGTAGGCCTAGGCTTTTGAATTTTTTCACACCTATCCAGTTTTTCATTGTGAAAAAGTTTTCTCAGTAACATTTTGATGTGAAAGCTACACAAAGTGCACTTTTCTAAAAAAGTGGGAAAATGCCAAAAAAAAACCAACGTAGGCCTAGACTTTCGAAATTTCGCAAACCTACTCAGTTTTTCATTCTGGACAAGTTTTCTTAATAACATTTTGTCGTAAAACCTACAAAAAGGTATTTTAATGATGTGGAAAATAAGATTTTTCATCCAATACGTGATTTTTCGTAAGTAAAATTAAGTCACAAATTAGTTTCAAACCAAGCAGGGCTGATCCCAGATGCTCAAATTTCAACTAGAATTTTTTTTGTTATTTACACCTTATATTTTGAACTCAATCTGTGGAAACACTGTATACATGATGAGTTTTTTCGATGCCCACTATGGGGATCTCTGAAACTAGCAGAGCTAGAACGAAGGTTAAATGGGGAAAGAATTGCAGTTTTGAATGTTCAATCTAATGCCCCTTTTGGATTTTTAAAAAGTTCGTGGCGCGCTAGTTATTTTGAAAAGAGTGATTTTTTGATATTTCATCAGGTCTTTGTAGCTCCGTTATTTCTGATTGTACAGAAAAACTATGTAGACAAAAATTGTAGATAATTTTGGGCTTAATAAGATAATATAATCAATTTTTTTATGTTGTTTGTGCTTTTTGAGATATGACATAAATTTGTGTTTTTTTAAATGTAAATCATAATTGGCTGTGACCTTATCAAATCGGCCATTTTTTGAGCTTTCCAAAAATATAATACTCGGCATAGTTAAAATAACTATGGCTAATTTTCTGATTTTTTTTTTTAATTTTTACATAGTCAGCCATGGAATATTTTCATAATTACGTTCTATTTTATAATAAGACATACTTCAAACTTTCAAATATTTTGTTTTAAGCTGGTATCAAAATGTAACAAAATAAAACGAAAAATATCATGATGGAGCTCCACCACATAATTATTTGTCCGTAAGAAATTACCCAGATCAGCTCTATCCAAATAGTTGGAGAGGGAGAAATAGACCTATTTCCTGGCAGCCCCGATCCCCCGATCTGTCTGCAAATGCCTAATGTTTTCCAATGTCAGCTAATCAGCTATTTCACTACACTCCTTACTATTATCTATAGCACGCGCCCCACGTTTGTCGAATATACGGAAGCGTGGAAGGGCCACGTAGTTTTTTTTTAAATTCAGATTTTTTCTCAAAATGTGTACTTTATTCTCAAAATATTTAGATTTTTCTTAAAATTTTAAGATTTTTTTACTTTTTTCTCGGAATTTTAAAAATCAGAATTATTCTCTGAAATTTTAAATTAAGGCGCTACGATACCCCTATTTTCAAGGGTTTCGTAGTTTACATCTCCTACTTGCATTTCTTAATATTTTCACTTGATTTTTTTGTGGCTTAGATAAAACTATGAAGAATCGTCGTTGTGTATCACGAACTGTGCAGGACTAATGCGACACTGTTAAAAAAAATGCCAAACATACCCGAAATTCGACTATATTCGGTTAAGAATTTCGAGTATTTCCGCCGCTCAAAAATAATTCGAAAGACACAACGACGATTGAGGCGTTCGATAACATTATTTTAAGACTACTTTCAAGTCGATACGTTTGTAAGTTTGGCTATTATTTGAAAACTACGAACCCATTGCCCGTCAATAAAATGATCCGTGAATTGGCCATCCGAGCAGGAATTAGACGTACGCAGGTCGGAGATAAACGGGCGGGCGGGCGTTCGCTGGAACTCGTGGTTCCCCTACTCCCCCTACTTTGGCCTACCTCACCGGGCTCGGGAACCACGTCAGGGGAACTTTCAATCGATATCAGATGTTTCATTTTTCATTTTATAAATAAAATACGAGGAGTGAAGAGTTAAATTATTATTACGTTTGAATATATGTAGTAATAGTAGCGCCTAGCGCCATCTTTTGACGAGAGGCAGACGCAGTTGCAGCCGAACTATTTTGTATTGTAGGGACACTTTGCGTTGTTTCTCGATTA
This sequence comes from Pseudeuparius sepicola, assembly GCA_963920635.1. NCBI lineage: Eukaryota > Metazoa > Arthropoda > Insecta > Coleoptera > Anthribidae > Pseudeuparius > Pseudeuparius sepicola. The sequence continues at coordinate 32,253,040 of OY987305.1, forward strand.
TTCGCCACGCCCCTCGGTCGAAATGAGCGGAACTTTGTGGAAGTTTCTGGACGGCTACTGGGCTGCTATAATAAAAAAAAATTATAAAAGTATAATACTCGGCATAGTTAGAATAACTATGGCTAATTTTCTGATTTTTTTTAAAAATTTTTACATAGTCAGCCATGGAATATTTTCATAATTACGTTCTATTTTATAATAAGACATACCTGAAACTTTCAAATATTTTGTTTTAAGCTGGCATCAAAATGTAACAAAATAAAACAAAAAATATCATGATGGAGCTCCACCACATAATTATTTGTCCGTAAGAAATTACCCAGATCACCTCTATCCAAATAGTTGGAGAGGGAGAAATAGACCTATTTCCTGGCAGCCCCGATCCCCCGATCTGTCTGTTTTGGATTTCTTTTTGTGGGGAACAGTACAAAATAAAGTATGAGGCAATTGTTGAATTAAGAGCAGCTGTTTTAGAAGCAATTGCCAGTATTGACAGGCGCTCTCTAAGAAAGGCGACAAATTCAGTTTTAAAAAGATGCAATATTTGCAATAATGATAATGGTGGATTGTTTGAACACCTTTTTTATTTTAAAAGGTGACCTTTAAAATAATAATAATTTGAACTTGAGTTTTTTATTTTTGTTTTATTTTGTTACATTTTGTTACCAGCTGAAAACAAAATATTAGAAAGTTTGAAGTATATCTAATTATGAAATAGAACGTAATTATGAAAATATTCCATGGCTGACTATGTGAAAATTAAAAAAAAAAATAGAAAATTAGCCATAGCTCTTTTATTTTTTATAATAACTATGCCCAGTATTATATCTTTGGAAAGCTCAAAAAATGGCCGATTTTATAAGGCCAAAGCCAACTATGATTTACATGAAAAAAAAAACACAAGTTTATGTCATATCTCAAAAATCACATACAACATAAAATATTATTAAGCCCAAAATTATCTACAATTTTTGTCTCTACAGTTTTTCTTTATAATCAGAAATAACGGAGCTACAGAAATCTGATTAAATAGCAAAAAAATCATTTTTTCCAAAATATCTAGTGAGCCATGAACTTTTTTAAAAATCCAAAAGGGGCATTTAACCTTTGTTCTGGCTCTGCTAGTTTCCGAGATCCCCATAGTGGGCATCAAAAAAACTCACCTTGTATAAAAAAAAACAAAAATAATAAATTTTTTAATAGGTATAACGTTTTTAATAAACGCACTGAAAAAACGTGGGGCGCATGCAATAGATAATAATAATGATAATTTGATGCACGCACGTAAGTCACTAACAGTTTATTGTAGGTATCTATTGCATTGCAAATACCTAATGTTTTCCAATGTCAGCTAGTCAGCTATTTCTCTACACTCCTTACTATTATCTATAGCACGCGCCCCACGTTTGTCGAATATACGGAAGCGTGGAAGGGCCACGTAGATTTTTTTAAATTCAGATTTTTTCTCAAAATGTGTACTTTATTCTCAAAATATTTAGATTTTTCTTAAAATTTTAAGATTTTTTTACTTTTTTCTAGGAATTTTATTCAAAGAATGACATTTTTCTCAACATTTTGACTTTAGTCTCAGAATGTTGAGATTTTTTGAGAAAAAAGACTGAATTTTAAAATTCTGAGAAAAAGTCTGACTTTTAAAATTCGGAGAAAAAAGTCAAAACTTTGAGAAAAATCAACCAAAATTTTGAGAATAAAGTAAACATTTTAAGAAAAAAAACCTGAATTTAAGAAAAAATACTACGTGGCTCTTCTACGTTTCAGTACGAATCTTTATGGGGGCTAGGATTATTTCATATTTGTGTTATAAAAAGCATTCTCGTGGGGACTGCCGGGAGCGGGGCAGCAGGCAGTGGGCCAAATCGGCACAGGCGGTAGGCCGGGGGGCGCTCAAGCTAAGAGGGCGGGGGGGGGGGGGGAAGGGCATCGCTCCCCCGCCCCCACCTAGCTACGCCACTGAGTAAATATGTAGAATATAATATGGCAATTGTTTTTGTTGTTGAAAGTCCTAAAATGCACCAAACAATACGTGGTTCAATTTTTAGACCTAGTCCAGTAGCACCCTGTAGAGCAACGCAAATATTTGACTTGCTCAGACTTTTGCGGTATCCCAACTCAAAAACGATCGAGCAGCGCTTTTTCTGGATATTAAAAAACTAGTTTTTGAATATGGAACTCTCTGTCTATTAATGGATCCATTTAATCACATTATACGAGTATCTGTTAAAGTCAGGAATGTAAAACATACCCAATTTTTTGTATATGCAGAGATTTTTTATAGAAGCGACTTTGCCACGAAACCATGTCAGATTGTAGCAAACCTCGGTCGTGTAGGTTTTAAATAGCTTCAATTGTTTATTATTTGTTGACTAGCAAGAATAAATAACGGGTGTTGATATTTCTGATATAGTGGAGCGAAATCGGGCTAAAAAGTCGCTCCGTTCTCGAAAAATTTTTTTGAGGGTAGAACTAAGAGACCTTTTTTATTTCGAAAAAACTGTCAAAATTGGCAATTTACGGAAATTGTGTTTTTTACGTTTCCATCGTCATATCTTTGAGAATAGTGGAGCTATCGACTCGATTTTTTTTAAATTGATTTTTTTAACATATGAGTGCTTACAAAGAATGCCATATTGTTGTTGTCCAATATTGTTTATTAACCACTTTAAATAGCAGCAAAATTGCAAGGTTATAAAAAGTGTAATGAAATTTTCACTAAGCGAGAAACTTGTTAATTTGTGAAAGTTTTTATATACCTACATGCTGCTAGGGAAATGTGCCCAAAACAAGAAACAAGTTTTTGGTAAAAAAAATTACCTATAGCGCCTATAGTTTTTGAACTGTCATTTTTTTGTGAAATTAATCCCTTGCGTGAGAATATCCACGCGTGGCAGGCGTGTGTCAACAACTAACAACTAATGCGTAGTTTACATGCGCAAGTGAAACTATTACAAGTATAAAAATATCTTTGAGTACTTCCTAATAGTTTGCCAATGTAAACCCTCTCAGGGAGAATTGTAAACAAACTCTAAAAGAGTAGGTACGTCTCTGCGAGCGTTTACATAAACTATTTGGAAGTACTCTCAGATATACGACTTGTGATAGTTTTACCTCTCTGTGTAGACTATTCTATAACAGATCGCTGGTAAAATAAATTAATAATTTTGGACCAAATAATGTGGGTTCAAGCAGACCAATAAAATAATAAATAAAATAACCAAATGGTTGATTTTTGGTAATTTTTGAGCAGTAATTACAGTAGCCAGGTGAACAAACAACCACCTACTTATTTTATGTATCTTATTAAAGTCACCATTTATTTAATGAACTGCAAAATAAACATTTTTTTATATTGATTTTTTATAATAATTAAATCTTTGTGCATGCTGCACCTATAGTATATCATAGCACCTATATATAGGTATAAAATAAATATTAAAAAAATCTCTTTCACGTTATCAACAGACTCGTCTTCGGTATTTTCTACATTACTATCACTATTATTGCACTTGCCACATTTACATTGATCACAGCATTTCAGTCTTTCCTTGATATGCAGTTGCACTTTTTCGGAACAAAAACAATGTTTGGTATGGATTCTTGAGATAAAAATGTGCGAATTCAATTGTCGTTTACTGAAGTCTATATCCATAAGATCCAGGATCTTCAAGTTGCAACTTCACAACGTTACTTGAATACCATCTTTTTAACTGCTGTGTGCACCTGCAACTGCCAATAATGAAACAATCCAATATAATATAATTTCAAACTTTTGTAATACCTACAAAAAATGTTGATAAAAAGGACAGTCAGTAGTCAGTAGGGAGAAGTTCGTAAGAAGGTTTATTAGATTTGGGGGCCAGAATTGTGCTTTTTATCAACATTTTTTTGAGGTATTGCTAGTTTCAAAATAATTATTTTTGGATTGTTTAATTATTGGCAGTTGCAGGTGCCCGTAGCAGTTAAAAATATGGTATTCAAATAATGTTGCGAAGTCACAACTTGAAGATCCTGGATCTTATGGATGGACTCCAGTAAACCTAAACTGGCTTCACATATATTTTCCTCTCAAGAATCCATACCACCGCCAAAGTTTAAGCGTTTTTGTTTCGACAAAAACTGTAATACTAAAAATTGCAACTGTATCTGTATGATAAATAAAATAAGCAGGTGGTTGTTTGTTCACCTGCGGCAACTGTAATTACTGCTCAAAAATTGCGAAAAATTAACCATTTTGGTTATTTTATTTCTTATTTTATTTTATTGGTCTGCTTGAACCCACATTATTTGGTCTAAAATTATCAATTTATTTTACTAGCGATCTGTTATAGAATAGTCTACATGCTACACGGAGAGGTAAAATTATCACAAGCCGTATATCTAAGAGTAGTTCCAAATAGTTTATGTAAATGCTCCCAGAGACGTACCTACTCTTTTATAGCAGAGAGTTCTCCCTGAGAGGGTTTACATTGGCAAACTATTAGGAACTACTCTCAGATATATATACTTTTGGTAGTTTCACTTGCGCATGTAAACTACGCATTAGTTGTTGAGACATGCCTGCCACGCGTGCATATTCTCACGCAAGGGATTAATTTTGCGTTCCACGTGAGTAGCGCCCGCCACAAAAAATGCACAGTTCAAAAACTATAGGCGCTATAGGTAATTTTTTTACCAAGAACTTCTTTCATGTTGTGGGCACATTTCTCTCGCAGCATGTAGATAAAAAATTCCACAAACAAAAAAGTTTCTCGCTTAGTGAAAATTTCATTACACTTTTTATAACCTTGCAATTTTGTTGCTATTTAAAGTGGTTAATAAACAATATTGGACAACAACAATGGCATTCGTTGTAAGCGCTCATATTATGTTAGCTTCAATTTAAAAAAAATATATAGCTCCACTATTCTTAAAGATATGTTATATCCGACCTCAAGCATCACATTGATCATAACCTTGTTTTTACCCTTGATTCTGTTTACTGTTGGATATTATGTTCTCATTCTCTATTGTTCAAGATGCTTACTACACAGATATCATTTTCCATTGTATATTGTTCTAGAATGATTACTAGAACATATCATATTCCTTTTGAGTATTGTTAAAACTTGCTTACTGCAAGAATTGCAGAATTTGATCTTCCCTTTGTCTTTATATTCTTTTCCCATGAGAACCACAACACCTCAGCATAACAGATCTGTATAAATAGGACCTAGTAAAGTAAGAGTGTGAATTCTAGTCTTGTCTGTAGTCTAAGCCGAAACTCTGTAACTCGCGTTACTCAAATAAAAGTTTTTTAAAAAGTCTTCGTCTTCACGTCGCCCGTAACAATTTGGTGTCAGAAGTGGGATCCTCGATAAAAGGGTCTTCAACGAGGGAGATCCGGAGGCACTTAGAAGGACAGTCTCCTCGGGGGTCACCACACCACTACGATTGGAGCCAGCTGAAAAGGGTCTTCGACAGGAAGATCCGGAGGCACTAAGAAGGACAGTCTCCTGAGGCCAGCATCCAGCAACAACAGCAGCATCAACGACATCCAGCGAGCATGAAGTTACTTCTATTGTAAGTGAAAAACTTGAAGTGAATTTTATTTGTGATTTTTTTTGAACTTTCTACGTTGCTATTATTGAACTTTCTACGTTATAACGATATTAACTTTTCATTTCAACATGCCGAATAACGAAGCTATAAACTCTAATGTAAACAATGAAGCAAACGCTTCAAATAACGACGAAGTACCATTTAAATTAAGCGAAATATTTTCTATCATCCCTGAATACGATGGGGATCAAATCAATTTAAATACTTTTATCATTGCATGTGATAGGGCCATGCAAATGACTGTTGGCGACCAAGCCATTTTACTTGTTATAAAAATTAAAAATCAATTAAAGGGACGTGCAGCCCAACTCATTAATTCAAGAGATTTGAGTACCTGGCGCGAAATCAAACAATTACTTAACGTTCATTTCGGAGATCCTCGCGATCTAACTTCATTAATTCAAGATTTACAAAGAATGTGTCAATCCCAAAATGAAAATGCTTTGACTTTTGTAGGCAGAGTTCAAACTCACTGCTCGAAAATGTATGCCGCAATAGGAAAACAAAGCCTTCTCACTAGGGAACAAAAAGAATCGCAAGCTACCTTAATCGATAGCATGTGTTTAAATACAGTTTTGACAGGTTTAGAACCAAGAATAGGGCAACTAATTCGTGCTAGCAATCCACCAAACATGATGGATGCTATAGCTTTAATTAAGAGAGAATTGCAACTTTCTTATTTTGAAAATCAAAAATTTCAGAGGCAAAATCGTGTACCAGTCTTCAATAATAATATCAAAAGAACCAGTAATAATTTTCCAAAATTTTGTAATTATTGCAAAAGAAATGGACATACTATCAATGAATGTCGAACTAAAAATCAAAATAATTATTACAGAAATGGTCCAAATCCTTCTAGCTACTATAACAATTTCCAAAACAACTCCCAAAGAAATAATTTCTCCCAAAATAGGTTCCATCAAAGACCATCTTTTCCTCAGCAAAATAATTTTCAAACTCCTTCTTTCCAACCTAGGAATCACCCTCAAAACTTCCAACCAAGAAATCAACCTCCTAGAAATTTTTCTAATAATATTCCTAGAAACAATTTCCCAAGAACTTTTAATAATAATTCAGGTTTCCAGCCTTCTAATCAAAATTTTACTCCTAGATTCCCAAATTCAAATCCAAATAACCAAATTAGAACTCCCCAACAACATTATCTGGGCCAAAGCGAAAATTTTCAATTAACAGCCTCGGACCAGAATCCTATTCCCAACTTCAAGAATCTTGGTATGACCAATACGGACCAAACGTTTGCATAAATACCGTTGACAATAGCAATCTATATTATATTAAAGATAATACCGATAAGTACACAATTTTAATTGACACAGGAGCTGGTATTTCAATTTTCAAACCAGAGACGGTTCAGCAATTTTTAAATCGATGTCCAGAAAATTTTCAAATTAAAGGTATTTCTGGCCAATCAATTCCTATTACTGAAGCGGTATTTGTTTCTTTTACGGGTCCTCTTTCTCCCCATAAAGTTTATATTTGCGATCTAGATATAGGATTCGACGGAATTTTAGGCGCTGACTTTCTAGAAAGGTACGGTGCAATAGTAGATTTTAGGAATAAACAATTAATTACGTACTATAAGGTACACGAATTATTTAAAGACGGAGATGAATTAAACGAGTTAACGAATAATAATGATAATAATAATCGAGTTGTTTATAAAAGACAAGTTAATGTTGACGAAAGATACGATAGCCTTCATATAAACGCTTATGAACGAAATAATAATAATAATAACGATTACACGGAAAATATAAAGAATTTTGAAAGCGAAAATACGAGTTATAATATAAATCAGGTTACGATAGAACCGCGTTGCGAAAAAATATGCAAGTTTCATACGAATAAATATACGAATAAAGAAATGATTTTATGCGCACAACGAGTAGAAAAGGTATACGTGCCAAATGCTATAGTAAAAATAAACGAAGACGGTAATTTTTATACGACAATATTAAACGCTAATGCCATAACAAAGGATATTTGTTTCGAAGAATTTGAATTTGAGCCTTACATTAAAGAAACGAACGCTAGTACTAATATTATTTGTAATTTTAATAAAACGAAAAGCAGAGTAGAAGAAATAAAAGAATCATTAAGGCTAGAACATTTAAACGAAGAAGAAAAAGAATTAATTACTAATTTATGTTTGAATTTTGAAGATATATTTTACTTTGACGGAGATTTCCTAAGTTTCACTAATGAAATAAAACATACTATCGATACAGGCGACGCTAAGCCAATTTTTACTAAATCTTATCGATATCCACAAGTTCACAAGGAAGAAGTAAAAACACAAATTAATAAAATGCTTTCTCAAGGAATAATTAGACCTTCTGTTTCACCATGGTCGTCCCCAGTATGGGTCGTTCCAAAAAAATTAGACGCTTCAGGGAAACAAAAATGGAGAATCGTAATTGATTATCGGAAATTAAATGAATTAACAGTTAATGACAGGTATCCACTGCCTAATATTTCAGATATATTAGATCAGTTGGGTAATTGCCATTATTTTACTACTTTAGATTTGGCTTCTGGTTTTCAACAAATTGAAATGAATCCAGAAGACATTTCGAAAACTGCTTTTTCCGTTGAAAATGGACATTTCGAATATTTACGTATGCCCTTTGGCCTTCGTAATGCGCCCTCAACCTTTCAGAGGGTTATGGATAATATACTAATGGGGATACAAAACGAAAAGTGCTTAGTTTACATGGACGACATTATTATTTATTCTTCCACAATTATTGAACATATCTCTCGTATTACTGAAGTTTTTCAAAGATTAAGAAATTCAAATCTAAAAATACAGCCAGATAAGTGTGAATTCTTACGAAAAGAAGTAATTTATTTAGGACATGTTATTACACCTGAAGGGGTCAAACCAAATCCACAAAAAGTACAAGCTGTTATCGATTTTCCTCAACCTGCCAATACTAAACAAATTAAACAATTTTTGGGTCTTACTGGTTACTACAGGAAGTTTATTCCAAACTTCGCAAAAATGACAAAGCCTTTAACTCGACTTTTAAGAAAAGACGTACCATTTATTTTTGATAAAGATTGTCGTGAATCTTTCGAACAACTTAAAAATGCATTAATAACTTCACCAATTCTAACATATCCTAATTTTGAAAAGGAATTTGTTTTAACTACAGATGCAAGCGCTTTTGCTGTAGGCGCGGTACTTTCGCAAGGACCTGTTGGAAATGATCTTCCCATAGCATACTTTTCAAGAACCTTAAGTCCAGCAGAAATAAAATATAGCGTTATAGAGAAAGAACTATTGGCAATAATTGCTGCCGTAAAAAACTATAGACCTTATCTTTTCGGACGAAAATTCTTATTGGTTACAGATCATAGACCTTTAACCTGGCTTTTCTCAATAAAAGATCCCGGTAGTCGTTTAGCACGTTGGCGACTTAAATTAGAAGAATATAATTATCAAATAATTTATAAACCTGGAAAAATTAATCGAAATGCCGACGCTTTATCTCGAATCAAAATCAATCATATAAAAGAAGCTGTTTCCTTTCATACTTCCCTAGACGAACCATCTACTTCCCATGATAATCCTCAAGACATTGACCCGCCTATTGACAATAATGAGACTGACGAAATTGCTATAATCTGTAATGAATTTGACAGATTTTTTGATTTATACAAGACGACTTCAATGATCGATTATTCTAAAATCCAATATACAAATAATCAACTTTTAGACAAAACACACAAGGACATTGTACTAATTTTTCAACAAGACAAATTAACAGACCTTCACGAAAAAGTTATTGATGATTTACTTGAGCTAAATCCTGATTTTAACTATAATAAAGCAAATGTTCTTTCCAGTCAAACCGTAGCTAAAAGAAAATATTATATAATTCCTGTTCCTTTTAATTTTGAAACCGCAATACAAGTACTCTTCATATCTCTTTATTACAGTAAAGATATATTCGAAGAAAATAAAACTTATTACATTGAAAACAATCCAGATTTTCCAATTTTAGAAATGTTTAATTTTTTGTTCTCAGATAAAAATTTCCAACTAACAATTTGTCAGAACATTGTGACTATACCAGACGAAGACCAAATACCTATAATAATAGATCAATTTCATTCAGGCAAGACAAACTTACATCGAGGAATAAACGAAACAATTAGACGTATTAAACAAAAATATAATTGGACAGGACTAACTAAAGACGTTGAAACCTTTATTCGACAGTGCGAAATCTGCCAAAAGACAAAAATTTGTAGACAAAACTTGGACAGTCCCTTAGTTATTACCGAAACTCCTAAAACTCCTTTCGAAAGAATAAATATCGACATCCTAGAAATCCCAGTAAAAAATAATATCCTTACCATAAGAGACGAACTAACAAAATTTACCCAAGCTTATGCACTTCCTAATAAAACAGCGAGATCTGTAGTAGACGCTCTTTTACTCTATTTTCAACATTTTGGAACTCCTTTAAGAATCCATTGCGATGTAGGTAAAGAATTTAATAATCAATTAATGAAAGATCTTTGTAAATTATACAATATAAAATTAACTTTCTCTAGTGTTAGTCATCCGCAATCAAATGGCTCCTTAGAAAGATTTCATGCCACCTTAACTGAAATGATACGCGCATGTAGTACAGAAAATCCTAACGAACACCCATTTCAAATGCTCCCTTACGCTTGTATAGCATATAACAATTCTATAAATAAAACACACGGCTTTACTCCTTACGAATTGCTATTCGGTCACACCTCGTCTCGACCTCCAGAAGTTTTGTATAATCAGCAAGAATTAATCTCTAAGTACGTTCGCGATTTAAACAATAAAATAAAGCATTATTATGAAGTGGCAAGAAAGCGTACGGATATGCGCAAACAAAAGGCGAAACAGCGATTTGATACACACGTTTCGGAGCAGCGACAATTTCGCGTAGGAGAAAAGGTTTATGTCAAGGAGTCCCAAATAAAAAATAAACTAGCTAACAAATTTAATGGACCCTATAAAATTAAAGAAATTTATACGAATTCAGCTTTGCTACATAACCCAATTACTAACCAAACCACAAAAATGAATTTTGATATGCTAAAGAAATGTCACGAATTGGAGGAAGAAGAACTAACGGTTAAAGAATTCTTTTATACTCTAGATCGAAAAATCCCTATTGAAAATAATAACGTTTCCATTGAACTGGGCAATTTATTTGATGCCCCTGAAAATATTTCATTAGCTCACTGTGTATCTAAAGATTTAGAAATGAATGCAGGAATTGCAAAAGAATTTAAGAATAAATTTGGACACGTAGATGAACTAAAAAATCAAAATAAGTCAATTGGTGAAATAGCAGTACTTCAACTTCCGACAAGAAATATTTATTATTTAATAACTAAAGAATTTTTCTATTATAAACCAACTTATGCTAATTTATTTAATTGCTTAAAGGAATTACGAACAAATTGTCTCGAGAGCACTGATGAAAAAGATAAAATTATAGCTATACCCAAGTTAGCTTGTGGATTAGACAAATTAGATTGGGACATAGTTCTCCCTATGATCAAATATATTTTCAAAAATACTGATATTAAAATAATTTGTTATATCGAACCAAGTTCCTAATTCTGAAACTTCGTTACAGATTTTCTTTGTTCGCTACCGCTATGGCACAATATACACTGCGACCAATTAATAACACCATAGGCGTGTTCTATCAAGAGCAATCCGGACTCAAAATTTCTAATGACAAGTGGAGTTTATTGGTATATAAAGACATTTCATCTCTAAAAACAACATTCGAAAATAATAATAAAATTTTAGAAAATATGCAATTTATAATTCAACCAAAAGACGTACGAATGGCCGCCTTTCTAAGCGAAGTTAAGTCACATCTCACTTTACTAAATCAACTTTCCGAAAACATTGCGCTCAAATTTGAAGAATTAGCTATTGATGTAAGAAGATATAAAAGAGGTTTAATTAATGGTTTAGGGTCAGTTTGGAAATTTATTACCGGAAATTTAGACGCTTCAGACGGACAGTATTATAACGATTGTATCGACAAAATTAACAGAGACGAACACGAATTAGAAAAATTAATGAAAAAACAAATTTTAGTAACTACTTCAGTTATCAAAAACTTTAACGACTCTATCAACAAATTACAAATTGATGAAATTACTTTTAATAATGACATAAAACAAATCGAAAATTACATTTATAACATTTCTGATAATTTTAATTATTACACTGCAAAATTACAAGTTTTAGAAATGGCCGAAAGACTCCTAGAATCCTATACCTTTATCGAAAGCAATTTAAATGACATTCTAAACTCTATTACTTTTGCAAAGTTACATATTATTCACACGTCAGTTATAACTCCTGAAGACCTGGTTCATCATTTGCAAATAATCGCTCAAACTTTAAACAAAAATAATTTGCCCTTAACTCCTCAACTTCTAAATGTTGCAACTTATCTTGATTTTATAGAACTAAAGGTTTTTCAAACAGAAAATAGACTTGTTTTTATATTAGACATTCCTTTAGTAGAACCTCAATGGTATACTCTTTATAGAATTTATCCTATTCCAATTTTCGACAATAAAACTGGATTTTATCACATGGTATCCACTGATACTAAATTTGTAGCAAAAAGCGATGACCCAACTCTCTATGTAATTCTCTATGATATAAAAAATTGTAAAGAACTAGCATTTGATTTAATAATGTGCAAAGATTTATATCCTACTCCTATTGACTCACATTCAAGATGTGAAGCTCAATTATTAGAGGTAAAAACCCATTTACCTAATACTTGTGACATAGTCACAATTTCAATTGAAAGTTACAATGTACAATTGATTCAAGAGAATCAATGATTAATAATTTTAAGTGAAATATTTCCTATAACTATTAAGTGCAAAAATCAAAATCCTTTGACTATAATGCTAGACAAAACTTCAATTTTAACGTTAAAATCTGAATGCATTGCTTATATTGGAAGTACTAAAATTCAAACGAAAAATTTAAATAAATCTAATCAAACCTATAAATTTCACCCAATTAATATACCATTTGAATGTTGCAAAGAAACTCCAAATAAACTAAAATATCCTGACTTAAAACCTTTACAACTAAATAAATTTAATTATGACGATTTAAATGTCGCAAAGCATAAATTAGACGAATATGCAAAGGATCTTGATAATATTATTAACGAACCAACTGTAAATAAGTATACGCCAATATTGACATATCTATCCATTGCTTTAATCATACTTTTAATTATTGTGTACTTTTATTTTAAATGTAAAAAGTCTAGGAACATTAAAATAGGCATTATTACTACTAATAACGGAGACGATCCTCCACAACCTCCTAGAACTCGAAATCACATTTTTCAAAATTTAAGAAAATTTGTTACTGTCAAAAGAAGACCTTCGTATAGATTGGACGAACCTCGCGAAGAAGAAGAAATTGAACTAAATTCTAATACTAAAACATATGCCTAATTTAATGTCAAAATTTGTTAACACAAATTTTTAATATAAGGGGGAAGGTGTTATATCCGACCTCAAGCATCACCTTGATCATAACCTTGTTTTTACCCTTGATTCTGTTTACTGTTGGATATTATGTTCTCATTCTCTATTGTTCAAGATGCTTACTACACAGATATCATTTTCCATTGTATATTGTTCTAGAATGATTACTAGAACATATCATATTCCTTTTGAGTATTGTTAAAACTTGCTTACTGCAAGAATTGCAGAATTTGATCTTCCCTTTGTCTTTATATTCTTTTCCCATGAGAACCACAACACCTCAGCATAACAGATCTGTATAAATAGGACCTAGTAAAGTAAGAGTGTGAATTCTAGTCTTGTCTGTAGTCTAAGCCGAAACTCTGTAACTCGCGTTACTCAAATAAAAGTTTTTTAAAAAGTCTTCGTCTTCACGTCGCCCGTAACAATTTGGTGTCAGAAGTGGGATCCTCGATAAAAGGGTCTTCAACGAGGGAGATCCGGAGGCACTTAGAAGGACAGTCTCCTCGGGGGTCACCACACCACTACGATTGGAGCCAGCTGAAAAGGGTCTTCGACAGGAAGATCCGGAGGCACTAAGAAGGACAGTCTCCTGAGGCCAGCATCCAGCAACAACAGCAGCATCAACGACATCCAGCGAGCATGAAGTTACTTCTATTGTAAGTGAAAAACTTGAAGTGAATTTTATTTGTGATTTTTTTTGAACTTTCTACGTTGCTATTATTGAACTTTCTACGTTATAACGATATTAACTTTTCATTTCAACATGCCGAATAACGAAGCTATAAACTCTAATGTAAACAATGAAGCAAACGCTTCAAATAACGACGAAGTACCATTTAAATTAAGCGAAATATTTTCTATCATCCCTGAATACGATGGGGATCAAATCAATTTAAATACTTTTATCATTGCATGTGATAGGGCCATGCAAATGACTGTTGGCGACCAAGCCATTTTACTTGTTATAAAAATTAAAAATCAATTAAAGGGACGTGCAGCCCAACTCATTAATTCAAGAGATTTGAGTACCTGGCGCGAAATCAAACAATTACTTAACGTTCATTTCGGAGATCCTCGCGATCTAACTTCATTAATTCAAGATTTACAAAGAATGTGTCAATCCCAAAATGAAAATGCTTTGACTTTTGTAGGCAGAGTTCAAACTCACTGCTCGAAAATGTATGCCGCAATAGGAAAACAAAGCCTTCTCACTAGGGAACAAAAAGAATCGCAAGCTACCTTAATCGATAGCATGTGTTTAAATACAGTTTTGACAGGTTTAGAACCAAGAATAGGGCAACTAATTCGTGCTAGCAATCCCGTAACAGATATGACGATGGAAACGTAAAAAAACACAATTTCCGTAAATTGCCAATTTTGACAGTTTTTCCGAAATAAAAATGGTCTCGACCACAAAAAAATTTCGTAAATCGCCATTTCGTATACAAAGTGATGTACTTAACAACACCTATAGGGTCTGATCTAGTTCTACCTTGAAAAAAATTTTTGACGACTTTTTAGCTCGATTTCGCTCCACTAATAGGTTCTTTTGCAATTTAATTTTAAAATTCAAGTTTTCGGTTTCGGTTTGCTCGGATACCAGATTTTTTTATGTTTACTCACACAACCGTCCGCCTAGGGTACCCAAGTAACATTTAAAGTTGCGTAAAACACGTGAAGACGTGTTAATAATACAACTTGTCTATAGACGTATCGTCCTTTTTACAACTCCTTTATGAATGAATATGGACGGTTCAAAACGAGTTTTCATGACTTTTCATTTAACTTTTATCTGACTTAATTGGATATGACTTTTATAAGTCCATTAGGTCGTGTAAATTCAAAGATACCTTAACGTCATAAAGAAGTAGCTCTAAAGTTGCGAAGATCTCTATTATAATACCTTCCTATTACCAATTGGTCGTAAATATGGAACGTAGTGTCATATTGTGCAGTGTTTGCTTGTAATACGAAGACATTTCATTCTGTCTCGGCCGTAAGTGGCAAAAACGAAATTATACGTTGGTGATATTATGCAATAAAATATCTCGGTTTTTGACAATTGTACTCAACGGAATCTATTGAGAATTTTTATTTACTGTGGAAATTATAAATATAGCTCGAAAATTTACAACGCGCCTTTAAAATAATGGAAATTAAAGGAAATGAAAGAAAAAATGTAAAATATGAACGTGCCTTAAATTAAAATTTAAAGTGCTTCAGTTGTACAGGATAGTTCGATATGTCGAAAATACATGTTTTCCACTCAAATTTCTATGATTTGTGCCCACAAATTAAATTCGAAGTTTTGCCACTTTCGTAAGACAAACATGGTTGTCCTATTTAACTGAATTTCTGATGGTAAACATGGCCGACGGTGCTTATATGACTTAGTAGTTGTAAAACTTCAGTCAAACTACTAAGAGGTCATAAATAGTTCTAAAACTGTCAAACGACTATTAAGAGGTTATAAATAGACTAAAACGAAAATCAAAATTACAGAATAAGTATTTATATGCGCATGCGCGTGGAGGGCTGTTTTTAGAAATTTCTGCAGTCCGGGGTAGGTGCCTCGTCAAGTTCGTAGTAGTGCTAGTAGTAGTTATATAAAAAAATAAAGATTTGTATGACAAAACTGATTTAATTCCAAATTTTTGTAACTGCTCGTCTATAACTTCCTGAGCATTTGTATTTGCCCAGTCTTTTGTAAAACTCATAATAATTTTTAACAGATGCTGATATGCTTATACTGTAGATATTTATTACTGCATTACATTTACTGTATGATATATGGCACATCATAATATGATACATATTATGATACAATAAATTAAGTCTCAATTTTACTAATGACCCTACGAAAGTCGTATAAAGGTATTTTATTAAAATTACCACTTACTGGGGTCATATTGAGGTTGAAATTAATATTAACGCGCATGTGCACTACTTTCTTACCGTCATGTTCTCATTTCTATGTTGTATTAAGATCTTGCTTAAGACTATTCTACAACATCTATGACTTCCACTTACTGATGTCTTATAATATATATTTAAATCGTCTTTATACGACTATAGCTCCACCAAGTTTTAATGTGGTCAAATTATTTTCTTTACAACCGTCGTACATCTATATTTCTAAAGTCGTAAACGACGGAGATCTCTTTACAACCTTTACCTTTGAAAGACTATATAATGTTGACGTTAAAGTAACCATGTTATGCCTGTTATAAGACTTTTATAGAACAATTACTTTCACCGAGTAAATAACATCCTAGCAACTACCTACTATAAGACCTATAGTTATTTTGTCTACCCTAAGCGACAATTTTATAACCCTAATACAACTATTTGGACTTAAAACTTTCACACTTACTAATCTTACATCCTTATTCTAATTTTTAAAGTAAGTATTTTGTTTATAACTACACTCAATAATCTACATTTAAATTTAAATCATATCTCAACCAAAATAGTCGTCTAAGGTTATTACGATAGCCTCTACTTAATTCTCTGGCGCTTAGAGGATCTGAAACATTGCATTAAAATATTGGGAGTGCCACATGAACCCTACAATGGTTTCTGAAAATACATGGAGTTTAAAATAACTTCTTTAATCGTTGTGAAGCGGATATAATATGCAATGGTTTTCATTTTTTTTACGTTGGACGCTCAGTGAACCTACAAATAAATTATGTGCCACGTGGACTCTTAAATAAATTCTCGAAATACAGGGCGTATATGGCCGGACGTATACAGGGTAGGTTGAAAAATATGAAAATTCCTCAAGAGTAAAGTACCCCTATTTTTAGAACTACATCAGAGTGGCACTAAGAAAAGTTGTTTGGAATCTCAAGGCAATGTCAAATATGAATTCACAGCCACCTACACAAAAGAAAAAAATCACAATTTTGCATTCTTTATTCATCCCGCTGTATAAGTTTTATTGTTGAATTCTCATTTATTAAATAACTCTTAAATTGTTGCTGTATTAAAATATTTTTATGTTCCACAGATTAGATGCTATGTTATGTTTGAAATTGTAGGAGTATTTTACCTGGACACAAAAAAACGACAAACTTTGCAGAACTTTCACTTATTAAGTGTTTTTAAGATGCTAGTTAAATGTAAACAAAAATCATTGGTATCGTACTGTCATGCTCGGAGATGTGCCTCAAAATACATATACAGCGTGATGAGTAAAAAATGCGCAAGTGTGAATTTTTTTTATTTTGAGTAGGTGGCTGTGAATTCATATTTGACATTGTCTTGAGATTACAAACAACTTTTCTTAGTGCCACTCTGATGTAGTTCCAAAAATAAGGCTACTTTACTCTTGAGGAATTTTCATATTTTTCAACCTACCCTGTATACGAATCGAAATTTCAAAATTTTTGCGGGTGGATTTTGAGTTTAAGCACAAGCAACTTTTATCAAAAATAATTTTTTTTTGAGAAACTTCAAATAAAGAAAATTCCCATTTGTATCCAACTTTCTGGCAGACACTGTATATAGGTATATATTAATATCAAGAATTCGTCGACTGAGTAAAAAGAATTGAGAAGCAAAAATTACTTGATGGTTTTTAAATTTTGGAAGTGGCAGCTCAGAGTAGGTACTGTGGTAGCTTGTTAACAAGCGCCTACCGGCCCTGCCGGACCATAGGCCTTGTTATGGCTCCTGAGTAGTAATAGGTGTACATACTTTATCGTCTGTCTACAGGTCGCATTTTTCGATTTTTCGAGCCCAAATTTGGCGTACGGTCGACCGAGCTGATGGGCAGGAAGCCTTTTGATGGGTGTTCGAATCTGAAGAGCCGTTCGGCCCCCGGAATTTTTGTTTTCCATTTTTTTCGATTTTTTCGGCTAATATGGCTAGGGATTCGAACTGAAAGCGCCGGTCGAGTTCAATTTTCGCGTGGGGCCGCGGAGGGATATGGGCCTCCCCTTTTGGGCCGCTTTATTTTCGCGATTTGGCGAGGTCCGCGGGATCATACTGTATACTTACATCGTGGTCGATTTCGGATTTTGGGGGTTCGCAGAGGCCCATCTGTTATTCCATATGTGACTTTTCCAGGTACGGGCGCGCTGTATTTTTATGTAAAATCTCGAATATTTTAGGAAACGCTACGCGAGACCATATATCCTTATAGAGCTGTATGGTTCATATCAAGCATTTGTGGCGCAGTGGCAGCGTGCTGGGCTCATAGCACGAAGATCCGGGGTTCGAAACCACGCTCTGGTCTCTATTAATATTTTTTTATTTTTTACTAAATATGTAGTGTTAAATATTGTACGGTGTACGGAACCCTTCGTGTGCGAGTTCGACTCGCACTTGGCCGATTTTTAACTTTACACCTACTCACTTGTGTATATTGTTATAGATAGTTGCAGTATTTGGCATTGCAGGAGCTTGCCGCAGAGACGAGTTACAGAAATTTCCATTAAATAATATTGACCACATGGATTCTATCATAACTGTAAAAATTGCCGATAGCAAGATAAACAAACCTCGATCATTTGTAATAAGCGGAAAAATTAGAAGTTTTAATTTTGTTGAAATGTATTGCAAATATGCATCCCTTCGTCCCCAGCCTACCAGTCACACTAGATTTTTTACAAGATATTAGGTATAACGGAAAACCTGTTCGTGTAAATACTTTTAGTAAAATTCCAAGTGATATTAGATTGAAAACCCAATGCAATACATAGGACACTGCTTTCGCAGATCTTCTGCAACATTGATTGTGGAATCTAGGGCAGACCTGTTAACATCCCAGATAACACAATCGCATTTTGCATATACTAAGCATGTGCTGTCAACGCGCGGGTAGAGAATATTCCGTAAGGATATTGTTTATTATAAGTTAAGCATATCCGGTAAAGCCAAAATCATGGAGATAAATCGGGACATATACTAAGCACATGTATAGCATATACGTCTGAGTTCTAGATTTGAATAATTCCAATGGCTTATGCTTAGCATATACTGTAGAAGAAACATCGTTTCACTTCACACATGCCATTTATGTTCCACGAAAGTACGTTTTAGAACATAGGTTTATGTATAGAATATTCTAAGTATGTACCCAAATATCAACTATATCGGGACATATTCTAAGAACATGTATAACATATACGTCTGAGTTCTAGATTTGAATAATTCCAATGGCTTATGCTTAGCATATACTGTAGAAGATACATCGTTTCACTTCACACATTCCGTTTGTGTTCCATGAAAAACGTTTTAGAACATTCTGAGGTTTATGTATAGAATATTCTAAGTATGTACCCAAATATCAAAATCATGGAACTATATCGGGACATATTCTAAGAACATGTATAGCATATACGTCTGAGTTCTAGATTTGAATAATTACAATGGCTTATGCTTAGCATATACTGTAGAAGATACATCGTTTCACTTCACACATGCTGTTTGTGTTCCACGAAAGTACGTTTTAGAACATTCCGAGGTTTATATATAGAATATTCTAAGTATGTACCCAAATATCAAAATCATGGAACTATATCGGGACATATACTAAGAACATATATAGCATATATATATATATATAATTTTGTTGAAATGTATTGCAATATGCATCCCTTCGTCCCCAGCCTACCAGTCACACTAGATTTTTTACAAGATATTAGGTATAACGGAAAATGCTCCGTTCAACCTGTTCGTGTAAATACTTTTAGTAAAATTCCAAGTGATATTAGATTGAAAACCCAATGCAATACATGCTAAGAACATGTATAGCATATACGTCTGAGTTCTAGATTTTAATAATTCCAATGGCTTATGCTTAGCATATACTGTAGAAGATACATCGTTTCACTTCACACATGCTGTTTGTGTTCCACGAAAGTACGTTTTAGAACATTCCGAGGTTTATATATAGAATATTCTAAGTATGTACCCAAATATCAAAATCATGGAACTATATCGGGACATATTCTAAGACCATGTATAGCATATACGTCTGAGTTCTAGATTTGAATAATTCCAATGGCTTATGCTTAGCATATACTGTAGAAGATACATCGTTTCACTTCACACATTCCGTTTGTGTTCCATGAAAAACGTTTTAGAACATTCTGAGGTTTATGTATAGAATATTCTAAGTATGTACCCAAATATCAACTATATCGGGACATATTCTAAGAACATGTATAACATATACGTCTGAGTTCTAGATTTGAATAATTCCAATGGCTTATGCTTAGCATATACTGTAGAAGATACATCGTTTCACTTCACACATTCCGTTTGTGTTCCATGAAAAACGTTTTAGAACATTCTGAGGTTTATGTATAGAATATTCTAAGTATGTACCCAAATATCAAAATCATGGAACTATATCGGGACATATTCTAAGAACATGTATAGCATATACGTCTGAGTTCTAGATTTGAATAATTACAATGGCTTATGCTTAGCATATACTGTAGAAGATACATCGTTTCACTTCACACATGCTGTTTGTGTTCCACGAAAGTACGTTTTAGAACATTCCGAGGTTTATATATAGAATATTCTAAGTATGTACCCAAATATCAAAATCATGGAACTATATCGGGACATATACTAAGAACATATATAGCATATATATATATATATAATTTTGTTGAAATGTATTGCAATATGCATCCCTTCGTCCCCAGCCTACCAGTCACACTAGATTTTTTACAAGATATTAGGTATAACGGAAAATGCTCCGTTCAACCTGTTCGTGTAAATACTTTTAGTAAAATTCCAAGTGATATTAGATTGAAAACCCAATGCAATACATGCTAAGAACATGTATAGCATATACGTCTGAGTTCTAGATTTTAATAATTCCAATGGCTTATGCTTAGCATATACTGTAGAAGATACATCGTTTCACTTCACACATGCTGTTTGTGTTCCACGAAAGTACGTTTTAGAACATTCCGAGGTTTATATATAGAATATTCTAAGTATGTACCCAAATATCAAAATCATGGAACTATATCGGGACATATTCTAAGACCATGTATAGCATATACGTCTGAGTTCTAGATTTGAATAATTCCAATGGCTTATGCTTAGCATATACTGTAGAAGATACATCGTTTCACTTCACACATTCCGTTTGTGTTCCATGAAAAACGTTTTAGAACATTCTGAGGTTTATGTATAGAATATTCTAAGTATGTACCCAAATATCAAAATCATGGAACTATATCGGGACATATTCTAAGAACATGTATAGCATATACGTCTGAGTTCTAGATTTGAATAATTACAATGGCTTATGCTTAGCATATACTGTAGAAGATACATGGTTTCACTTCACACATGCTGTTTGTGTTCCACGAAAGTACGTTTTAGAACATTCCGAGGTTTATATATAGAATATTCTAAGTATGTACCCAAATATCAAAATCATGGAACTATATCGGGACATATACTAAGAACATATATAGCATATACGTCCGAGTTCTTGGTTGGAATAATTCCAAGGGAGTATGCTTAGCATATTCTGTAGAAGATACATTGTTTCACTTTACACATGCTGTTTGTGTTCCACGGAAGTACTGTTTTAGAACATTCCGAGGTTTATGTATATGTATAGAATATTCCAAGAATGTACCTAAATATCAAAATCATTGTAATAAGTATATTGGGATATATATACTTAGAAAATGTACACGATATACGTCTGAGTCCTTGGTAGGAATAATCCGGCAATGACACTTATTTTATTGCGACTTTTTCTAAAAAAAAATTTTTTACAAACATTTCAACTAATATTTATATTTATTAAAAGTTTTACTTTTTTGACAGATCGCCATCTCTAATGCATTTTTAACATCAATAATTATGTCAAGCTTGGTGCAAAGTTGATTGAATTTCAAAGGTATGATGAACACAAGCCTATTCTATTTTCACGTCGTTAAATCCTTGTCTAGTTAAATACATTCATCTAAAAGGAGTTATGTAAAGAAAATACAAATAAATGAACACATTTGGTTCATTTTGAAATTATAACTTGGCGGTTTCTGCTGGAAATATATCTCTGATAACAGTTCAAGTAAAAAAGTGAGTATGCTATGGAAACAGTAAATATTGCCTATATTATAACCAACTTCACCTAAAGGTGGCGTTGAATAAAACTCCTTTTAGATGAATGTATTTATAACGACTTGAAAAATAGATTAGGCTTGTGTTCATCAAACCTTTGAAATTAAATCAGCTTTGTACCAAGCTAGACATAATTTTTTAAACCAAATAGAGATTTTCTAAGAAAACAACAACTGGTTAGCATTAGAATTGATGTTAAAAATGTATCTGATATCATTTTTCATCCCGTGACAAGCACAAATCGATGGCGAAGTCAAATTTTCATTTTATCCAAAAATAAAAAAAATCCCTTATGGTGCAGACTTTACTGGCGACACTGTATAAATATGTATCTGTTTAAAAATGGCGCGCAAATGGAAATTGGATGATTTGCCGGGTTTCCCTTTGGTTTGGTAAGGTATTGCCAAATTTCACAACTTAAATGATATAAGCTATTATGTACCGTACTTATTTAATCGCACTCTACAGCAAAAACCAGTAGGGCTAACATATTTTTTGGAAATACTCTTAATCTCCAGATTAGTACTAACTTACTTACTGATTAATGCGTACAACGTACACAATATTCAATATTAGTTCATGTTAGAAAATAAGTTACTTGTTAGTCCCACATTTCATACGATCCGGCAACGCCGCGCTGGAGGTAATAGTTCGGTGCCGCGTGGGTTGTTGCGCTTTTCGTTTTGCGTCGTTTGTGAGGTTATGTTTTAACCGTTTTGGCGGCGAGTTTCTGTAATGTAATGCGTAATTAGAATTGAGTGAAACAACGTTTTTTATGTAAAGGCCGACCACGCCGTGTCTTTTCTATTTTATTCTGTGCTATTCGAGGTACTATTTTAACTTGAATCCGCGTGTGGCAAGTGTACATATTTATTGTGTTGCTAACACCAGCCAATAATATAATAAAAAGATAAGTATGCCGTCATCAAGGCGAAATAAGTATGGTTCCAGTTCTAAAAGTTATAAAAGAAGATTGTCGTTGAGGCTAAGATCAAAAGTATCTCTATGTATTATTCCAGAAGTTATAAACGAAACTAAAAATGCTAGCTCAACTGAAACTCATCTGACCAACGGGCCCATGTGTGAAACCATCGATTATGAAAATATCTGTTCTCCCATTGCTTCGTTCTCCAATTCATGTGAAATTCCTTCTCTGGTTGCATCCGAACATGCTCGCACCACACTTACTTTAGGAAGTATAGGTGGTGTTGAAGAAAATTCAAACACTTTATTTGAGCAACCTTCTGGCCGTAATTCTCCAAGCAAATTGAATCAAATCTAATATCGTGGGCAGTCGGAGAAAATATATCGCATTCTGCTTTGAGAAAATTACTCCGAATTTTAAAAAATGCTAGTGAAATTGAATTGAAGTCATTACCAGATGATCCAAGAACATTGCTTAGAACGCCACGTAAAACTGGTATAACTTCTTTGGGCTCAGGAGATTATTATTATTTTGGCATCGAGACATCGGTGGTTAATCTATGCAAGAATTCCAACATTCATTTAGATACCGACAGCATTTTCCAAGTTTTAATAAATGTAGATGGAGTACCATTATTTAAAAGTACAAACGAATCTTTGTGGCCTATTCTCTGTAATATTGAATCTATTCCCTATTTAAATAATCATGTATTTTGCGTAGGTATTTATAAGGGCAGCAAGAAACCTAATGCTAATGAATTTTTAAGCGATTTAGTAAGGGAACTTGAACAGCTTATTGATAATGGTATTTTGGTTAATTCTCAAAAGTTTCAGTTTAGAGTCAAGTCAATAATTTGCGATGCACCTGCAAAATCTTATATATTAAATATAAAAAGCCACTCGGGCTTTTTTAGTTGCACTAAATGTACAGTGGAAGGCGATTTTCACAATAATGTTGTTTGCTTTTTGGAAATGGATTGCAAAAAACGAACTGATTATTCATTTAGATCTAACACACAACCTGAACACCATATAGGTCGATCCGTTATAGAAAATATACCTTGTTTTGATATAGTTGAAGGTGTACCCATCGATTATATGCACTGCATATTATTAGGTGTAGTGAAACGACTTATTTGTAATAGACGATTTGGTTTAGTGTTTGGTAGACCACCATATAAATTACAAGCTTCATTGATTATCTCTATTGATCAAAAACTTGCTGAATTGAAAAAATTTATTTGCTGCGAGTTTTCTAGAAAGATGAGATCGATCGTTGAATGCAAAAGATATAAAGCCACTGAATTTAGACTTATTTTGCTCTACACCGGGGTAATAATCTTTAGAGATATATTGCCTAAAAAAAAATATATAACAACTTTGTTTGTTTAAGTTTAGCAACCTCGATATTAGTTAGTGCTGAATTTTCACAAAATGCAGATTTAGTGAATTATGCTCAACAATTGTTTGAACACTTTCTTCGAAATTGTATTAAATTGTATGGGCCCGATTTCATATCTTTCAATGTGCACAATTTGATACATATATCTGATTGTGTAAAGTTATACGGAAGATTAGATAACTTTAGTGCCTTTCGTTTTGAAAATTTTATGCCCCAGTTGACAAAAAGAGTAAGAAAATATTCTCTACCTCTTCAACAAATTGTTCGAAGGACCGTTGAAAGTAATCAAATACAAAATATTACTACTTCAGCAAAAAATACAAAGACATTTCATATTAGGCATAATTCAAAGTCCTTGCATCCTTTATGTGGTGACCCAACATACAAAATATTTGAGACCTGCGACTTTCGTATAAACACCTCAAAGTTCTGCGATCGATTTGTAGAACTAAATAACGGTGCGATTGTTGAAGTTTTTGATTTTCCAACATATGACGGAGAAATTGTTTTACTTGGATTAGAGTATGATAGATGTGGTCCTCTATTTAAAGTACCAACTGATTCATCATATTTTGGTATTTCCTTTGTATCAAAACCAAGTAGTGTGGAGTTCAAACATGACTATAAGATTTTTTGTTTGGCTAATATTAAAAGAAAGGTGATGATTTTGCCGTGTCAGGGCAAACTTGTATGTTTTCTCTTATTACATTTTTAAATTAAGTATCCGATTGATGTTAACAGTCTAATTTGATATCTTATTATTTGTTGAAGAAGTGGAATTTTTAAATCGAATTTGGTCAATTTGTTTGCTGTGATGACAATTTACTATAATTAAAGGAAATTCTATTTTCGGGAAAGGTAGGAAAACTCTTTATACCTAGTTTTAATTAAAACACTTCTCTGTCCTTTTACATGGTATCCTTGTTTATGGAATCCCTAGTTAGCCAATGTGTCACAGAGTCATGACGATACGAGAGCAATATTGGATATAAGCAACAGGTGGCGCCAAAAATTAAAGTGGCTCAGTTATTGCTGCTACTATTAAAATCTACCAAAAAAAAAACAGCTGGGCAACTTTATTTTTTGCAAAATCTGCCCCCTGTATCTACAGTATTTCTGTCATGTCCTTATGTCAGTGTCAGACATTGGCTAACTACAGTATCCATAAACAAGGATGGTACGTAGTTTTACTCGGAATATACAGGGTGTAAATGAATAAGTGCGAAAAAATTCAGGAGGTGATTGCTTTTTTCAAAATAAGTGGGTCTTTCGTATAACATTTTTCGATTTGTCGTTTCGCTGCAAATAAGTTATTTGCTTATATGGGGTGAAGCAAAATAACAATATTATCGACTTTTTGAAAAACGGTTCACACTAAAAAATCGAAATTTGGTGTGTGGATCTCACTAATCAAATCGCGTTTTTAGGTAAAATGCTTATTTGGGTATGGCATATACAGGGTGTTCAAACAGAAACATAACTTTCAATATTTTACTATAATCTTTTTATCCCTCGACTCATTTTGAAATAAAAAATTGTCTATCATATACCTACCAGACAATTCAGAAACTTTTTTGTCTACACATTTTTTTCTATACAGGGTGATTCAGTTCCGGTGCTCAACATGGGGATCTCGGAAACCGTAACGAGTCGGTCAAATGGAGGCAAATTTGCGCCTTTGGGCGCCTAACAATATGCCGTTGAGAAAGTTAAAATATTTTCAGGGGTTGCTGACATATTTAAGAAAAACCGAATTTTTGAGAATTAGATTTTATTTTTTTCTGGCGCCATTTGCGATAATGTTGAAAAATTATACTTTTTCATTGCAACTTTTTCTGAACTACGTCGTGGTATTTTTAGATTTTCGAGGTGACGTTTCGTTTTTAAGATAGAGGGATCATCTTAATTTTTTTTAAATACGGACCTGGATTTTTTATTCCATATTTTGAAATAAATCGTTATCCTGAGTACAAGGATGTATGACACATAAATATTTTTTTCCGTTTTGGCCGCCAAAATGCTCATTTACTACGAAAAAAATCAATACGGTCCTGGACTATGCACTTTTTTTGCAAAGCTATTCCAATTATAACAAGTGATCATTTTTTATACCTACTGGATTAATTATTAATATAAGTATATAAGATAAGTTTAATTATTAAACTCTATGTTTGTCATATTATTTTGAAATTTTTTTTATACTATAGGTCAAATGTATCTCACTATTGTTAGTAATAATTATTGTTATTATTTACCTAAAGTATAAAAAAGAATTTCAACATATGACAAACATGGGGTATAATAATTAATCCAATAGGTATTAAAATAATGATCACCTGAGAAAAGGTGAAGAGAGAAAAATGCATAGTTCAGGACCATATTAATTTTTTTCTTAGTAAATGTGCATTTTAGCCGTTTAAACGAGAAAAAATATGTATGTGTCATACATCGTTGTACTCAGGACAACGATTCATTTCGAAATATGCAATAAAAAATCCAGGTCCGTATTTAAAAAAATTAAGATGATCCCTCTATCTCAAAAACGAAACGTCTCCCCGAAAATCTAAAAACACCATGACGTAGCACAGAAAAAGTTGCAATGAAAAAGTATAATTTATTTTTCAAATCGCAAATGGCGCCAGAAAAAAATAAAATCTAAATTTCTAAAATTCGGTTTTTCTTAAATATCTCAGCAACATTTGAAAATATTTTAACTTTCTCAAAGGCATATTGTTAGGCGCCTAAAGGCGCAAGTTTGCCTCCATTTGACCGACTTCGTATCTGTTACGGTTTCCGAGATCCCCATGTTGAGCACCGGAACTGAATCACCCTGTATAGAGCAGTTAACAAGAAAAAAATAAAATTCAGTATTAGTAATCCTGTTAGAACTGCACATTCAATTCGTAAAATAAACGCAGTAGGCGCATGTCACATTTTTAATTACAATTTATCTAGTAGGCGTTTCTTTGTTTTATGTTTGTTAGATTGACAGTTATAATTTATTAATGGTATACAGTGTGGATAGAAATTGTGGAATATTGCTTATATTTCTTAAAATATTCCTCATATCAAAAACATGTTTTAATAAAAGTGTTAGGGGAAATTATTTCCCGTTTAGTGATATCAAGCAATCTTTCGTAGCACAAAAAATGTGGTTGTCATGGTAACCGATTTAATTTTTTTTAAATGGCCCCATATACCTTTAATGGTGAAAATTAATACATTGGAACTTTCTGAATACGATACAATGCAATTTTAATGGGGTCGCGCATAAGAAAAAAATACAAAAAATTAAGTTTTCTATTATGCTATTGACAATGTTTATCAAAATAATTATTAACATCAAGTTAGCCGTGCCAAAATCAGAACAATGTGAAACTGTCACTAACTGTGTAACTGTGTATATTGTTCACTAAACGTACTTTTTTACTCAATTTTCTGCGTACTTAAGTACTTAGTATGTTAACCTGTATTCTTTTCGTTTCACTTAATTCAAGCGCCATTATAACTTACTAAGTACTTAAGTACACAGAAAATTGAGTAAAAAGTACGATTACTGTAACAATGCACACAATTACAAGCAACTGACAGCTAGTGACTGTTTCCCATTGTTCTGATTTTGGCATGGCTAACTTGATGTTAATAATTATTTTTAGTACCTGTGATAATTATAAATAATAAATTATGTTTAGTGGCATATCGATATCCTTTACCTGATATGCCACTAAACATAATTTATTATTAATAATTATTTTGATAAACATTGTCAATCGCATAATAGAAAATTTATTTTTTTTGTATTTTTTTCTTATGCGACCCCATTAAAATTGTATTGTATTGTATTCAGAAAGTTCCAATGTATCAATTTTCACCAAAAAACGTATATGGTGCCATTTAAAAAAATCAAGTCGGTTACCATGGCAACCACATTTTTTGTGCTACGAAAGATTGCTTGATATCGATAAACGGGAAATAATTTCCCCTAACACTTTTATTAAAACAGGTTTTTTATATGAGGAATATTTTAAGAAATATAAGCAATATTCCACAATTTTTATCCAGACTGTATAATATTACACTCTTTGTTGAACGTGTTTGTGCAAGTTGAGTTGATTTTGAGATCCATTTCATCAAGATTGAGATGTACTCTAATGTACGGTCTTGCTGCTGGGAAATCCTTAGGAGCGTCCAGAATGTATGCAGAAATGTACCCTCTATACGTGCGGCGTCCCATCATACATTGTATGTGCGTATTCACCAACGATTACGGGAAACTGGAACATTAAAAAAAAATGTATGATTGTGGTCGTCAACGTGAAGTTTGAACACCAGAATTGAAGGATACGCACAAACCATGTATGATCGGGCGCCGTAACTAGAGGGTACATTCTGGATGCTCCTAAGGAATTCCCAACAGCCAGACCATAAACAAAATGCATATCAGTCATTTCTTCGCTAGAGTACATCTCAATCTTGATGAAATGGATCTCAAAATCAACTCAACTTGCACAAACACGTTCAACAGACAAAGAGTGTAATATTATATGCCATTAATAAATTATAACTGTCAATCTATCAAACATAAAACAAAGAAACGCCTACTAGATAAATTGTAATTAAAAATGTGACATGCGCCTACTGCGTTTTTTTTACGAATTGAATGTGCAGTTCTAACGGGATTACTAATACTGAATTTTATTGTTTTGTTGTTAACTGCTCTATATAGAAAAAAATGTGTAGAGACAAAAAAGTTTCTAAATTGTCTGGTATATGCTAGAAAATTCTTTTTTTTATTTCAAAATTAGTCGAGGGATAAAAAGATTATAGTAAAATATTGCAAGTTGTGTTTCTGTTTGAACACCCTGTATAGGACATACCCAAATAAGCATTTTACCTAAAAACGCTATTTGATTAGTGAGATCCACATACCAAATTTCGATTTTTTAGTGTGAACCGTTTTTCAAAAAAGTCGATAATATTGTTATTTTGATTCACCCCATATAAGCAAATAACTTATTTGCAGCGAAACGACAAATCGAAAAATGTTATACGAAAGACCCCTCTTATTTTTTAAAAAGCAATCACTTTCTGAATTTTTTCACGCTTATTAATTTACACCCTGTATATCTTACATGATTATATGATTATATGAAACTTTTTGCTTAAAAATTCTTTCTCTATCGTGCTTGTTTCAATGAAGGTATTTAAAACGGGAACACCCGGCATATTGACTGAACTATTAGAGCAAATATAATATGTACTATAAAACACTTCAACATACAAGTATTGTCTGAACTTGGAAAATCGTATAGGTTTCAAAAAATCTAAAAATTTATAATTTGTTTCTTAAAAAAAGCAGATGTTTTATTTACCACAGCTGTATACATATATGGTTAGGTACCACCACGGAAACTTTTTCGTAGGACCTATACTTAAAACTAGCGAGTTAAGGAGGAGCCAAGAACAGCCCCGGATCTACGATTTTTTCAAACCGGGTAAGAAACTTGATAGTAGCGCCCCCTCTCGCCAGCGTTAATAAAAGTGTACTCTTGAAGCTTCGCTCACAGCTTGCAGATGTCATAGGTAATGTGCAGTATATTCTTAAAGCTATACTAACATTAGGAAATGCATTTGATTTTTCAATAATTTCAGTTACTATCTCTTTGAATACCTACTTAAGTTCCTGGCAAAAATCAACAAAAAAATGTCGAGTTCCAATTTGGCCATTTGCTTCTCTAGAAAATAATTGTCACCATATTTTTAATTTTGAAAAATCAAGTAGGCCTTGGCAGGGACGATTTATTTATTTTCCGAGTATAGATTAAGTGTCTTTTCCCAACAAGATATCGAACAATTGTTAAGAATTGAAAATTATGTCTCTGTCTCAATTTTCAAAATAATTGGCCAACTTTGATTTTAGTCCATTATCCATTCTGATTTTTAATAGATACAACTATCTTATATTAAATTATATATACAATATATATATACACAGCAAAAATGACCTCCTGGTCTGTCATAAAGTTTACTAAAGAAGAAACAGTGGAGGTTGTACCAACTTGTTGGTACATTGAAGCATCGAACGAATGTTTTTGGACACCAAAGACCATGAAAAAGTTGCAAATTCTGCAACTAATCCAAAATTGTTCAGAGCCTGAGTCAGACTGGATAATTTACCCAGCACTCCTCTTAGGTAAATATGGTAAGTGATTTTACTTATGTTGTGTGGTATAAATACCTAATAATTGCATACTTAATTTCAGATAATTTAAGAACTGCCCAAAAAAAAATTAAATAAAGCTAAATACACCAGTGATTTGTCATCTAATTCCGAAAATGTGGAGAAAGGAAGGGGTTTGCGGAAAGCAAGAAAGAACCCTAAATATATGTCGCAGTCATCATCTGATGAAATAGGAGCTGATACTTCATCAGATGAAGAAAATAATTATCCACGGATTCCAAGAAACATCATTGGATGTAAGTAACCAATCAGCTTTGCAATAAGTGGCAGACATTAAAACTAATTAGTATATTATTACAGCATTATCGTCAACAATACCAGTCTGCACTAAAAATGATAGTTCACAAGCAATATCGACATCAGATAATATGCCATACAAAGAAGCAGTTGAACCTGCAGTTTGCCAAACTCCATTATCTAGTCTCCAAAATTCAGTGCGCAGAGCACATGATAGTACTAACAGTGGTAAGTTTGAATGCAATAGAAATATAACTAAAGGTTAATTAAAGGTATGCCTCAATGTATATCTGCAGCCGGCCAACGAAAAATACCGGCCGTGGCGTGAACTCACGTGACTCTAGTAAAATCGAGCAATCCGTAGGGGAGACTAGGGAGGATTGATACATAGGGAGGGTTGATACTTTTTCATATCTCCCGCCTAGGAGGCGCTAAAGAGTTCGCAACGTAATTAAACTATCCTCCAACAGATGTCGCAGTCTGTGTGAAAAATTTCATAGAAATCCGTTGGCTCGTTCGGATTTATCAGGTCAAATTGTGTTTTAGTGATAAAAAATGTAAGTATTTATTTTCAATACCTAAGATTGATGGTTAAGTTTTGATTTTTGTGAAAAACTAAAAGGTTCACCAGAAACTGCGTTAAATATACGCATTATACCCAAATTTTCCAAACTCGCGATTGAGGTTAAGTTGTGTTTGTATGATGAAATTTTGTTTTCGTACACTGGGGAGGCTTGAGACATGTTATTCTGGGAGCATTGATACATGTATCAAGCCTCCCTTTTATGCAGTTTTATGTTAATTTTTAAAACCACGAAACTGTTTTTTTTAGATGCCGTTCAAATGGAAATCAAAAGGGCGAAAACCAAACTCTTCCGACCGTATTAAAGAGGCTGTATTAGAAATAGTTAACGAAGGGAAAAAAATACGTACAACTGCCAAAAAATATTGATTGGACAAAATGACGCTGCTGAGATATGCAAATAAGTATAGGCAAGACAAAAATACAAGTTTTACCCCAAATTTTGTCACGTCACAAATTTTTACGGATGAAGAAGAAAGGGCACTTGGAGATTATTTAGTCACGTCAGCAAATCTTAATTATGGCCTTACCCCCATGCAAACAAGAAAATTTGTTTTTACATTTGCTGCAGAAAACAACAAGAAAATTCCCGACAATTGGACTAAAACTCGAGCAGCCTCCTATGACTGGCTAAGAGGGTTTATGTGTAGAAATTCTCAACTGTCACTCCGTACGCCAGAAGCAACCAGTCTAAGTAGAGCTACTGCATTCAATAAACATACGGTGTCAAAATTTTACGAAAATTTGCGGTCCATCTATGAAAGGGAAAATCTTGGACCTGAGTCTGTTTACAATGTAGATGAAACAGGCGTCACTACGGCCCACAAACCACTAAAAATAATTGGTCCTAAAGGCCAAAAACAAGTAGCTAAGGCCACATCTGCTGAACGTGGGACGTTAGTGACCGTTTGCTGCGCTGTCAATGCATTGGGCAACTATGTCCCGCCGTTTTTTATTTTCCCACGCGTCCGTTACCAGGAATACATGACTCAAGGAGCGCCAACAGGTTCCGTTGCAGTTACCCATGAAAGTGGGTGGATGACAGACACCAATTTTGTAAATTATCTCCATCATTTTATTAAATATGTTAAGCCCTCGGTTGAAAGAAAGTGCCTTCTTATTTTAGACAATCATGACAGCCATATATCTCCAACCTCAATAGATTTATGCAAGAATAGTGGAATAATCATGTTAACTTTACCGCCGCACACCAGCCATCGGCTCCAGCCACTCGACGTCACAGTTTATGGCCCCTTTAAGCATTTCTACAACGAGCATGCTGATGTGTGGATGGTTAACAATCCTGGACAAACTATATCGCTGCGCAATGTGCCGGAGCTGGTTGGACAGGCCTTCACTCGGGCTTTTGTGCCTTCCAACATAATAAAGGGGTTCTCAACAACGGGCATTTTTCCCTTTAATCCTCATGTATTTAACGACACGGATTTTACGTGTTCAGAAGTTACTAACAGACCTCCACCGGAGGAAAATGTTCAACCAGCCAGCGAGCCAGGTACATCAACAGAAGTCCTACCAAATGAAAACAAAAACGTCTCTTCATTTCGAAGCCCGGAGCAGATCCGGCCTTACCCCAAAGCTGCGCCAAGAAAAAAAAAGGGGGGCAGAAAACCGGGAAAATCAAGAGTTTTGACGGATACCCCTGAAAAGCTAGAAATTGAAGAAGAATTTAAAAATAGGGAGAAAAAGCGATTGCAAAAAACAAAAGTTAAGGAAGTCAAAAGGAATATAGTAACTGAAGATAAGAAGCTGAATTCAACACCCATAAACACAGCCGTACGAAAATCTACAAGAGTGGGAAGAGAAAGGAAAACGTACGAGGACAAAGACGACTTGGACAGTGATGAGGATTGTACAGCATCGTTGGAAAATGAAGAAGATAATGAAGATTCGGCATGCATTTATTGTAATTCTTTGTATTCCCGATCCAAACCTCACGAATTTTGGATTAGATGTCAAAACTGCTCTAAATGGTGTCATACAGACTGCGCAGGCGTAAGCAGATTGACTAAAATGTTTAGTTGTGATATTTGTAGAGACTGATTCCAAAGCTAGTTCGCCTAATCTGCTTGTCTCATGGCTCCCTATATTTGGTATCAACCCTCCCATATATAGGGAGGCATGAGACATTTTTCTCGTTTTTTTAAACAAAGAATTTAATATACTTGTTTATTTGTTTTTAAGGGATTATATATTGCTTTTGTTAAACCATGTATTAAAGAATTAAATGGTATTTTTCAAGTTTTAAAATATTATTTATTTGGGCATCCTCGTTGATTTTTAACAAAAACGTATCATCCCTCCCTAGTCTCCCCTACGCCTGGCGTAAATAAAACATTTAAACATTAAAACTAATTATTATTACAGCATTATCGTCAACAATACCAGTCTGCACTAAAATGATAGTTCACAAGCAATATCGACATCAGATAATATGCCATACAAAGAAGCAGTTGAACCTGCATTTTGCCAAACTCCATTATCTAGTCTCCAAAATTCAGTGCGCAGAGCACATGATAGTACTAACAGTGGTAATTTTGAATGCATCCGCGATTGGTCGGTAGGCTATAAAATTTCACCCGACTCGGCAACAGGGACGTGCTCGATTGCAAAAGTGTAGATATTCGGTTTTATCTTGTTGTTTTCAGCTATTTAGACACTGTCACAAATAATTTTATCGATGTTTTGAACCATTTTAATTAAGCCAATAATTCTTGTCTGAAATATTTTGATGTACACAGTTGTAAGACTAAAATTAAATAAAGGTCGTATCTCCGTGCGGCTATGGCGGATATTTCAACGCACGTGCTCTTGTTTACGCCAGGCGTAAGAGTTGCTCGATTTTAGTATAAGAGTTCTCATTTAGGTTAGGTATTTTGTTGTTAATATTTTTTAGCCTTAAGTGCCTAAATTTATCCAAATAAAATATTAAAATATTTACAATAATTCCAATGTATTGCATTTTTCCTACACTATTTTACAAGTGAAGCAATGGTAAAAGTATGCAATACTAGAACTCCTAATGTCATGTGAGTTCGTGCCGCGCCACGGCCTATATTTTTCGTTGGCAGCGATCTGCAGCCAGTGCCGTTATCTATTTTCATTATATAAGAACTCAATTACTTCATTGTTAACTAAAGGTATCTAATGTTTTATAGCAACTTTTAAATGAATTGACCAGCGTTTATTTTATTTTTATTTTTGTGAGTTGTACCACCCATTAAATCTGACTAAAACCTGACACACCTTGTATAAATAACACTGCTGTCTCAGTTTTCTTGGATTTATAAAACACTTGAGCGAATGCTGTTCTAGTAATATCCACAAGTTGGCCCCAGCCCCAAATGGCAATAAAGACAATAATAGTAATTACTAATTACCCTTCTCCTTCGCGCAAGCATAATTTATTTCTAGTGAACTTCCTATCACTGTTATTATTGCCTATAAAAATCTACTATAGAAAGAAGTATTTCAACATATTATTAGGTTTATAGATGTATATTATTGTGTTTTAGAATTCCAAAAAGAGGTGTTGAAAGAACTTACATTGATAAACCTAAAGCTGGATAGCTTCTGTCGTTAACCAAAGTTTTTACTTTGGAAATTGGAAATGTCTACATTAAAATTGGATAATGCATGCAAAAATATACGAGAATTTTATGAGTTGATCCCTATTGCAGATGAAAATAACTTGGTGAAACTGGAAAGTTGGTTAAAGAATAAAGACAACTATGGTATGTGCAACAATTAATTGTATTTGGCAATAGGCAAAAATTCTAGTAAATTGAACTTAATTAATTTTAATGTTTTATTTCCACGCGTTTTATCAAAATCAATTAGTTAAGCAAATCACATTTTATGCAAAAAGAGTTTCCACTTTTAGGTAATGTAGGTAATTTAATTTTGTTATAGGTTTTAGAACTGGCTCGTGTGGGTGGTTCATCATTACCACATACGCTAAGAAAAATTTTGTACAAAGTATTGACAAATGACATAGCAGAAACATATACCTGGGAAGGAACTAAAAAGAAATCCTGTTTCAAAAATCTTGCATTTGCACGCGTAATGTTAGGTAAGTATAATTATTGAATTTTGGCAAATTAAAAAGTGTGTTAGAATTATTACATTTACCTTGATTTTCATTAAAACTTTGAAATAATATATATTTTTTCAGTTATTACCTTTTTAGAGACAAATTGTGTGTGTGTGTCTAATTCATAACATTTTTGCTGCTTTACGAGGTGAAAATGTTACTTTATTATTAATAATAATAACAATAATAAGTAGGGCCGCTGCCTGGAGATCGGCAGGGCATGTCAGAAGCCAGCGCTGGACATGACAGCGAGCGGGACATCGGCGACAGGGCGCTGATGAGGCGGGCCCCTGTCGCCAAAACAGCTACAGCCCAACAACACGGGAACTAGGGTTCCACCCACCGAAGGTGCTGCGCGGGAACTTCAGCCAGCGTTCACACAGGCGGGATTACAACGACGACGCATGAAATGGACTGGGTCCATGAATGAATCGATTATGCATATTTTCTACAGAGTGACAAACTTAGGACTAGAGATAATCGCCTACCGACAACAACTGCATGCCGAGTTCTGCAGGGAGTTTTCACACATGCAAGTGTCTGAACAAAGAGTATCAGATCAGTATCGAACTATTCTAAGGAATAACCGAATTCCAGAAACGTGACTTAACGCTATCAAACGGGAAGTCGAGCTAGAGATCCACGGCGAACATATAGACGTTGACGACAACAACAACAATGGGGAACTTCAAGAGCCTGGACAACAACTAGAAGCCGAAATGGTAGAACCAATAACTGAGGGTGAGAGAACAGGTTGACGGTTTTTAGAGAAATCAACTTGCCACACCAGATCAGTGAAGAACGTGAGATGGGCCAGAACTATAGCCGGATGCAACATGGGCAATTCACAACCGGGAAGGTCTCCAATGTCATCAAGAATTCCCACAACTGTGCACGCATGAACAACTACCTTAATTAATGAAGTTTTGCTCGATCCTCTGCCAAGTACCGCCCAATAACCTGCTTGCCTACGTTGTACAAGATAATCACATCCTTACGCAGCGAATATATACTCACTGCGAGCGGAACATCATGGCAATGCAGGAGAAGGGCTGCGCGAAGGGTGCAATGGGATGCAAAGAGCAACTCATCATAGACTCTGTCATTTGCAACCAGGCTCATTCCAAGCAACGAAACCTCCACATGGCTTATGTGGACTACAAAAAAGTGTTGACTGACATATTAATAAGACTTCTCACGGCTATAGCTTCATATTCTGAAAAGTAGATGGCGCCTAAGGACAACAATGTATTTTGAAGCGCATGGTGAGCCAGAGAACTGTCAAACATGGCAGCCGTGAGCAGTCTTTATTAATACGCCAGTCAACGAAAAAAGCATTTGATTCCGTACCACACGACTGGCTCACAGGTATTTTAAAACTGTATAAAATAGATCATACAGTCTTCTTTTTAGAACCACAAGCGATAACATCGAGATCGACACAATCAACATTCGAAGAACCCGCTGTCACATCGGTTGAACTCTACGAAAAACGGCTTCAATATCAAGAACTACAACGCAGAAGCGATCAAGTTGAATCACCTTATATATGGATGATTTAAAACTGATGGCCGCAACTAAAAACCAACTAACGCAAATGCTTAAAATTGTAGAGGAGTTCTCCAGGGACATCGGTATGCAGTTTGGACTAGACGAGTGCCGCACCCTTAACATCGTCAGGGGAAAGTTCGAACAAGGCGCACACGAGATTCAGGACGGCCAGGAGATCGAAGCAATGAGCATGGGAGATACATACAAGTATCTCGGGATGAAACAATCTCAAAGCATAGACCATCGAACAATGAGGACCGTTTTAACGAATGAAATTCATCAAGAGAGTAAGACAAGTAGTGCGAACTATTCTTAACAGCAGGAATTTGTTTAAGGCCCTAAACACGTATGCGTGCTCTGTACTCAACTATTCGTTCGGAATAGTGAATTAGACCAACAACCTGCAGCGAAAAGTTAGGACACTACTGACAAAAGCTCATAAACATCATCCCCGTAGCGTCGTAGAAAGAACAAGTCTGCCACTTCAACTAGGAAGAAGAGGATTATCAGACCTCAGCAAGCAATTAGACCAAGAAATAATTAATCTGTGTAATTATTTCCGCAGGCAGGCCAACAGCTCCACACTACATAAGGCTATATGCGGAGCAGACGTCTCAACACCGCTACGTCTGAGGGAACACGAGCATCAGAATTACCACCAAACCGACAATGATAAACTAGAGATGTGGATAGAGAAGCCGCTGCACGGGAGGCATCCTAATGAGGTTAACCAGGAATATGTCGATACGTTAGCGTCGAACCATTGGCTGACCTTGGGACGAATGTTCCCTGAGACAAAAGGCTTCACACTGGCCATACAAGATCAAGTTATACCAACTTGCAACTATCTAAAATTAATTGTAGGAGATGCATCGGTAGTGGCGACAGATGCAGATACGGGTGCCAAACTTCAGAAACAATCCAGTACATAACAGGAGGATGTCAGATGTTCGCATCAACGGAATATAAGGAACGACACGATTTGGTTGCCAAGATCTTGCACCAGGAACTGGTGGAAAAACTACTGCTTCTGCAGGCAGAGAGGGTCCCATATTACAGCTACACACCGGAGCCTGTTCTTGAAAACAACAACTACAAGATGTACTGGGATCGTACAGTTCTGACAGATCAACGAGTTGCCCATAATAGGCCGAACCTTATAATAGTTGATTAAATTTCCAGGAAGACAACTCTGGTTGATGTGGCTATCCCAAACAACAATAACCTGCGTGTGAAGCATTTTGTTAATGCCTATAGATTTAAATGAAATTTTGTATATCCTTACTACTTAGGAAAGGACTTATCTTTTCCCCAAACTCAATATTTAACGAACTCCAGTATCATTTTTTTTAATTTCTAGGATCCTTACTTCTGAAGCATTCTAAGATTATACTGTCATTTTAAAGTAACAAATGTTGCAAGTGTTACTTTAAAATGACCTAATCTGCCTGCACCTACAATATGTTCCTATACACAGCAAACACATTTTTTGTAATATCTAATTTATTTAAATTAGGTAGTTCTAAATAAATTCTTAAAAACCTACTCATTCAAATAACTTATTACAAACATTAGTGATTTTTTGGAACAAAGTTCCTTTATATGGCTTGCGTAGGAACTGGTTGGTAGAAATCGTCAGATCGTCATATAACGAAAAAGTGACTCCCCTTCCATGCGACATTTTCTCTCAGTTGAGTAGGTATATGTAATAGACACTAAAATATAAAATATAAATATATAGATTACACAGAGAGAGAGGGAAGGAGGCATGGAGAGAGCACAACGCTTTTTCTTAATGCGACGAAAATATACGAATATAAACAATCCAAATTTACATTCGGAGCTGAAGAAAAAGTGTAAGGAACTTCGTTCCTGACGGGAGTCTCCCGACAGCACACGTTTTTTTAAACGTTTTCTTAAATTAATAATACTTTTTTAAAAATAATACTGGCAGAAAAAATTTGATACTCTCAAGCCATATATGTCCTGCCCTACTGGAGTTAGTTATATGAGTTAGACACACAGTTTATAAAAGTATAAACTTATTTTTTCGTAGAGTTCTACATAATACACCTATCTTATAAATATATAAATCAAATAATCATGTCATTTGGAAGTTTTAATTATAATTTCTTTTTATAGAAAGTGTAAAATTGAAGTATAGCGATGCGACAGAACATGAATGTATCAATATTATCAAGGGATGGCTTGTAAAAGCAAAAGAGAGACTGAAGTATGCTGCCACTCCACAAAAAGTAATTACCTAAAAGAACATACTCGTATTACACATAAAAGTAAAGTTGCATGTTATGTAATAGTAGTCTTTGCTTTGCTGTTTGTACTACTGAACATTTTATTAGTAGATATTTTTTTTGTAGGATGTGGATGGAAATAACACCCAATAAAAGAGGATTCGACAAGTGTTATAGGATAGGTATACGCGTTTGTGTATGTACAATGTACATATTATATACCAAATAAAAAAAACGTTGAAAATATTGTAATGTATTCCGTTTAATCCAAACCTTTTTTTATTTGAAATATGGTATAACACAGAAGAGTGTCCGCGGAGTAGCTATAGTTGGCACAACCATCTCCTGTCGCCCTTTATTTAAAACTCTTAAAATCCTGACTATCCGGAATCTTGATATATGAATTGTCTGTGTGCATATTTACCCGAAAAGATGATTTTGTCGTAAATGGTGATATGCACCATTATAATACTAGAGTTGGGCCGCAGTTTCCAGTTCCTTTTTTGAGATTGAATATATCTATATATCTACATTGCTTCAAAAAATACATTGAAAAGCTTCAAATATGCTAGAGAAGTGTTTCTATAACCCGCAGGAATATTTTGACTATAAAATGTGGCTCATGTCTCTGTTATTGATAAACCGTTTGTATATTTTGATGAATTAATTACTTGTGTGAAATTTTATTGTAATGTGACGGATCCTATACAATCTTGTCGGTGGGAATAAAGATGTTTATTATTATTATTACTGCTATGGCCCTACGCAAATCCGCAGCCGCACACCTCTGACATTATTAGGACCACTTACAGTCTCCCCTTTTCCTCTTGATCGTATACTCCATGAAGGCATACTCTTGTGGAACTAGCAGTATGTTACGCCTTTTATACGAAGGCGTCCTGGGGCCACATACCCTTTTTTTCCTAAAAATTTACAGTTTCTGTACATTTTACAGATTATTTACTTTTTTCTGTAAAATTACCAGATTATTCTGTAAAATTTACACTTTTTTTGTAAAATTTACACTTTTTCTGTAAAATTTACAGATTATTCTGTAAAATTTACACTTCTGTCAAATTTACAGATTATTCTGTAAAATTTACACTTTTAAATCTGTAAATTTTACCCTTTTTTCTAAAATTTACGCTTTTCTTTAAATTTTAAAGATTATTCTGTAAATTTTACAGAAAAAAGTGTGAAATTTACAGAATAATCTGTAAAATTTACATAAAGAGTGTACATTTTACAGAATAATCTAAATTTTACAGAAAAAAGTGTAAAATGTGCAGAATAATCTGTAAAATTTACAGAATAATCTGTACATTTTACAGGAAAAAAGTGTAAAATTTACAGATTTAAAAGTGTAAATTTTACAGAATAATCTGTAAAATTTACATAATAATCTGTAAAATTTAGTGAAAAAAAGTGTAAATTTGTGGAAAAAAAAAGAATACGTGGCCCCAGGACGCCTTCGTACTTTAGCATATTTTTGCTACTTATTACACAAACAACAAAAATATCTTTACTAAATTTATATATAGTAGGTATACAGTATCTTTCAAAAAGTATGCATCATACAGTGTGGATACAAATTGTGGAATCTTGCTTAGGTATATTAATAAATATTCGTCATATCAAAAACTTGTTTTAATAAAAGTGTTAGGGGAAATTATTTCCCCTAACACTTTTATTAAAACATGTTTTTGATATGACGAATATTTTAAGAAATATAAGCAATATTCCACAATTTGTATCCACACTGTATATATTAAATATTTTAATAAAATCTATTGAAATTACTTTAAAATCTCTTTCTAACTCGGTAGTTTTATAATGAACTCTTATGATTGGTGTGATTTTTTTTAAGAAAAAACTTTTTCATAATTCACAAATTTGCTTTTATTTTGACTAGGTATTTTTACTCAGTTTTGGATATTTCTACAATATATCCTTATAATTATTATAATGCACAATTTTTATTAGTTTAAATAAGAAATATCACAAAATATAGCAGAGAAAATAATGTTTTTCTTTGGGACTAAGATTTTGCCTACACACCTAATAAAAAAAAAATACAAATGTGCCAAATGTTTGCAGTTTTCGTTCTTTTTAGGGCATGGAAGGGGCTAACACTTAAAATAACTTCATATCATATCCAAAAAAAAAACACATTGATTGGAAGGTACTAAGTATGTTCCAGTGTGTGTGCTAATCCCCAAAAAATGCATATTCACTGGTAGGTAGGTACTAAGTATATTCCAGTATGTGTGCTAAACTCAAGAATCGTATATTCGCTGGAACGTACCAAGCATATTCCAGTGTGTACTATACCCAAGAACCACATATTCCCGGGAATGTACTAAGTATATGCCAGTGTCTGCGCTAAACCTAAGAATCGGATATTCCTTGGAAGATACTAAGTGTATGCCCTTTTCTGCGCTAAACCTAAAAATCGCATATTCCGTGGAAAGTTCTAAGTACATACCAGTGTGTATGCTAAACCTAAGAACCGCATATACCTTAAAAGGTACTAAGCATATTCTAGTGTATGTACTAAACCCAAGAATCACAAAATCCGTGGAAGGTACTAAGTATATTCCTAGAACTTGCTTAGCATATGTTTAGCATATTCCAGAACATGCACAGTTTGTGCTAAACCTAAGCAATGCATATTTCCAGTATGAGCAAAATATATACTTAGGATATTCCTTAAAAGGTACATATAGGACGAGGTAAGTATATGCCCAGGTGTTCTGCAGCACATACTGTGAACATCTTTATCACTTGATTAGGGTGGACACTAACCTAGGCTTAGCATATGCTAGTTTGTTTCTTATCATATAAAAACGCATATTCTTGGAATATGCGGAATCCATAAGGAATATGCCTAGCTTAGCTATTCGTGTGAATGTGCTATCTGGGATTAGTCATTAAAACGCTATGGAGAATGGAAATCTTCAACTGTAGCTGAGGGCTATATTTTGGGGAGTCAATTTGTAAAAAAAAAACTGAAATAGGTGTTCAAATTCTGGAAGATGAACCAAGTACGAGTACCGGAAACTTCACAACAATTCTAAAAAGAGTTTTAAGTGAAGAACCTGAGACCTTCACAGGCAATGAAGAAAACAAAATTTAAAAAATTACTGGAAATGAAGTTTGTCCATCAGTTACCTCGACTGCGTCTCGAGTTGACAACTTCATGCCTCGTGCAACAAATATGCACTTTTTGCACTATATAGTTACCTAAACAAATAACTATTTTTCTAAGTGTAATAGAATTGTGTTTTTCGCATTGCAAAAAGAGAAACTTTTTCGGGGTACCTAATATATTAGGTTCTCAAATAAAGCCCGATTATATCGTTAGTTTTTTTAAATAAAAAGACTATACTAAAATCGAGCAACTCTTACGCTTGGCGTAAACAAGAGCACGTGCGTTGAAATATTCGCCAGGGCCGCACTGAGGCACGACCTTTATTTAATTTTAGTTTTACAATTGTTTACATCAAAATATTTCGGAAAAGAATTATTGGCTTAATTAAAACGGTTAAAAACATCGATAAAATTATTTCTGGCAGTGACTAAATAGCTGAAAACAACAAGATAAAACCGAATAACTACACTTTTGTGATCGAGTACGTCCCTGTTGCAGAGTCGGGTGAAATTTTATAGCCTACTGACCAATCCCGCATCATCATTGAACGCGTGGTTTTATTTACGCCAGGCGCACGGGTTGCTCGATTTTAGTATAGCTTAAAACCAGGATGATGCAGTTTTGTCTGGAGAATCCGAATATAGCTTCAGAATTGATATACAGGGTGTTCTCGAAAAGTTAAGAACAAAAATACAGGGTGTCTATTTAAGAAGGGCCACTCGAGGAAATCTTGCCAAATATTCAATTTTCTAAGAACTTACTTTGAAAAAAAATGCTTCTTATGAGCTAACTTTGCCTAAAAACACACTTGAGATCCATGGCCTACTTTCCGAGATATTTTTCAAAATCCCGAAAATCGCCGAAATTTCTTCGGCATGTAACTTTTTTGTTTCACGGGTTACCGAAGAAATTTCTTAATGAAATTTGTGGGCAAAACTGATTGCTTTAAACCTAGTTTATCAGAATTTGAAAAAACTATGGTTTGATATGTGCTCTTTTAACACTTAATTTTTTTTTAATTTATAACTGTCATGCATACCTAATAGAAAATTTTAAAAATGTGAAAAATGGGCAAGATGCCGATACCTCGCAAGAAATTTTCAAGATTTACAATGTAGTATGTTGGGAAAAATACATAAAACATGAAGGTACAGGATTCGAGGCCACAGTGGGTATACTAAAACCGTGTTTTAAATTCTGATAAAGTAGGCTTAAAGCAATTAGTTTTGCCGGCAAATATCATTGGGGAAAATTTGTCGGTAACTCTTGAAACAAAAAAGTTACAAACCGAAGAAATTCTGGCATTTTTCAGGTTTTTCAAAAATATCTCTGAAAGTAGGCCATGGATCTCAAATGTTACACAAAGTTACCCTATCAAAAAAGTAATCATTTATTTCAAATGAAGTCCTCGGAAAAATAAATTGTAATATATATTGGGGATTTGTTGGGCGAAAATCGTTATTTGTCAAACAGGCTTCAATGGAGTATTATGCGTAAGTCTGCCGTGGTTTCAGCACGGCCACAACTGGGCACTCCTCAAGTTGGTGGCGCTCCGAGGTCTGTGCTTGTTAAAGATTGTTATCCCTAAGGAGCTTACACCGCTGTGACACTTCTTCAAGCGAAAATATTCTGGAAGCAGGCCCTGCTTTCCCAGAGTGTAATATGCACATCTTCATGTCGTTCATATTGACTACCTACTCGACTTAAACACTATACTCTTATTTAAATCGCACACATCGAATAATTAATTCAAAGAGTGAACACTAAATCTCACTGCACTACAATCACCACATTGACACCGCGTTAGCAGAAATATGCACGAGCATACAGCAAAACAACAAGGAAGCCTCACTTGATAGG
Organism: Pseudeuparius sepicola; assembly: GCA_963920635.1. NCBI lineage: Eukaryota > Metazoa > Arthropoda > Insecta > Coleoptera > Anthribidae > Pseudeuparius > Pseudeuparius sepicola. The sequence continues at coordinate 32,297,648 of OY987305.1, forward strand.
GACGGTCACTACAGAGTGAATTTTGATGGTGATGATAACTTTGTAGTGGCTTTGATGTCATATGCGGCGAACGTGAAAATCTCTTCTTCGAGTGGAAAAAACTTGGCGATGACCACTAGTTATCACCAACAAGTTTCGCCACTTTCAAGGTTTAGTAGAGGTGACCAAAACGTGGCCGCCACTATCACGCGCATGCTAAAGTTGTCGCCACTTCTAAGATATATTTTAGTGATACAATTTCGTCGCCGCCACTTCCATTTTCCACTTTGAAAGTATAAGAACTTTAAGGTGATTTTCGGTAGTAATCACGACGTTCAAAACAGCTTTTAAGCACCACTAAAAGGTTAAGAAACTATATAGTGACTACTAGCGGTAAAATTGACGTGATTACGACTATTTTCGTAGAAAATAAAGTAAATCTTACTGCAAAGTTGTAGATTTAGTGGTGATTACATAATAGCCACTCGGTAGAAGTGGCGATATAAGTTTCATCACTACGAAGCTACTTGGGGTCTGTGTAATTTTTTGAAATCAACGAGGTAAGATAAAATTCATGTGGGCTTTCATAACAATTTTTTTGAGAAAAACTTAATTTTCATTGAAAACTTAAATTGATGGATTAGTGAAAAAATATAATGTTGTGCCTTGAAAAAAGTTTGACACTGCATGTAAAATCGACTTGTCAACCAAATTGTCTTTTTATGATAGACTAGGATATTCTCTAGCGGTTAATGGCGAACATTTCAAAAATTTAACATCTTAATTAGAAATAGAGTAACATAAAATAATTTTGTGATGAAATCATTTTGCAACTACCAATTTGTTATGACAATTTGGCAGCAGAGTTATTTTACTTTATGAACCTTTTTTTCAAGGCACACTATTTTATTTTTGAATAATCCATCAATTCGGATATTTTACGATTTCAATTAAAGTTAAGTTTTTATCAAAATTTTTTTTTGAAAGCCCACATGAATTTTATTCACCGTATGTAAAATCTTCGCTGACTTCAAAAAATGATATAGAATGATATGTTGCTATTTAAAAAATGAAAGTTGGTTACCATAGCAACGAAGTCGTTAGCCCTACAGAAATGTCAAGTCCACCAAAATATGCGAAAAAAAAGCCACGAAACTTTTATCTAAAAAACTTTTTTATACAGAGTGTACTTAAAAAATTATGCGCATTATTCCATAAAAATTGGGCACCCTGTAGCCTGTAGAAAATGTTACATAGTAACTGCCTAGCACTGACACACAACTTGTTTTTTAGGGATGAAAATTATGGAAATGGCAACATTTCTTCTACTATCGATCTAATAAAAATGAAAATACCTGCTTATGAAAAAATAGGAGTTATGATATCGGTTGAGCAATCACCTATGTCAATCTGCTTAGTAACTCCTGAAAAGGGCACATAATAATAAATTTGCAGCCGAAACCATTTTTGTTGATTCTACAGCTAGTCGTGACGAAAGCGGTGCTAGTATTACGATTTTTTATAGCAAGAACAAAAATTGGAGGTATACCATTAGGGTGTATTATTCATAGTGGCCAAACTGAAAATGATTATTTCAATGCATTTCTTGCATTTAAAAAATTACTTGGAAGTAGCGGTTTTTATAGTAAAAGCGAACCCAATGCTTTCATGACAGACGACTCTACACCCGAAAGAAAAGCATTAAACAGAGCTTTTCTATCTTCTAAATTATTATTATGTTCTTTCCACGTCTGTCAAGCTGTCTGGTGATGGTTGTGGAACCAAAAACATAGCATCCAACAATTAGATCGTAAACCACTTATTCTAATCGTACCTGAGATTTTATATGCAGTAAATGTCACTGATTGCGATGAACTAATCGATACAGCTTTCGAGACTGATTTAATTAAAAAGTACCCACGAATTGCAAAATACCTTGAAAGCCTAACTCGAAGAAGAAGGGAATGGTGTATATCGCAAAGATTGTCTTACTAGAGGCCATAAAACTAACAATCTTGTGGAGGCATCCATTCGAGTTTTTAAGGATATTGTTTTAAAACGATGCAAAACATTTAATCCTGTTGCTTTAGCTGAATTTGTTATAAAAGTATTAGATAAACACCATCAGAAACGTATACAAAAATAAGTTAGTTTTCGAGTATAAAAACCTGAACTTGACTACAAAAAATTTTGCATTAAAGGAACTGCACTTACGGTAGAAAGAATTCAGAATAATCTGTTTTATGTTAGCTCCGCAAGAGAGATTCCGAATTAGCATTATGTGAATGTCCTGCGGGCATAGGTGTTGCTTTTTGTAAGCATCTTTGCGCAGTTAACATGGAATATAGTGCACAAATAAGTACATCTCCCTCTCTTGCCTTTGAGGACAGAGTGATTTTTGCGAAAATAGCATTAGGAAACGAAACATTCTTTCAAAATATGTCATTAGAAAACGTCAACGATGACACAAAAAATACAGTACCTGAAAGTAGTGACTTTCTAAATCCTATGGTCGAAAACACAGAACAGGAATTAGATGAAATCGTAAGTATTCGCGATTCCAACTACCGTTGGGGGCTCTGGCGTTTGTAAACAAACATGGTGGAAAGCGAATACCGATGTGACGAGTGTGCAATAATTTGTGAGGCTAAAAGTTATAAATTTAGTTTTTGAAATATTTAAGCTTAGAAGATTATAATTTAGCCATATTTGTAGATCTTTCAAACCATTCTCCGCCTTATCGTATACCTCATTGCATGTATCTGCAGTATATATTATTGCTGTGTCATCTGCATATGAAATTATATGCCCAGTAGTATTTGTAATACGAGATAAACTATTAATATACACAAGAAATAGCAATGGCCCTAATACTGTCCCTTGAGGGACTCCTATGGAGACTTCAGAAATATCACTCAAGTGATTACCAACTTTCACACATTGTTTCCTCGAAGACAAATAATTTTTTATTACATTATATGCCGGGCCTCTGACACCGTACTTACATAGCTTATCGAGAAGCACTCCATGCGACACGGTGTCGAATGCCTTGGCCAGGTCGAGGAACACTGCAAGACACATTTGCGATTTCTCCAGCGCACCCGACATACTTTCCGCGAGGTTTAATATTGCTTTTTTTGTGTTCAAATTTTTTAGAAACCCATATTTGTTATAATGTGATTGCGAGTATTAATGGACAAGATTTTAAGGGGTACCTAGATTCAGGTAGTCAAGTTAATGTCGCGCATATTTCGGTAGCAAAAAAGTAAAATTTAAGATTAAACTCTAGCCATCAGAGGCTTGGGCAGTTCTCTTATTATACCTACTGGATGTAAGGACGTAGATATGGGTATTCAAAATATATTACTTTTATTTGTAGAAATTGAGATGGATAATTATTATGACATAATTATTGTCCAACCTGTTATAAACAGTAATGAAGTAGTACTTACAATTTCGGGGAACTCAGTAGAATTAAAGCCAATTAAGAAAAATACCTGTTTCCAAAATAGTGTAGAGAAAGTACCTCTTAGAATTGATGCACATAGATATACCGGGTTTAAGCTCCAAGCAATTGTTAATTAAGTTAGAATCATAGAGGATTTAGTATGGGTAAATGCTCAAATGATAACGGGCTCGCAAAAATGTTCAATTCAAAGTTGCTTATTGGGTGGGCCTGTGCAAACAATAAATGTTATAAATTGGGGGACAAGCTGGTATGCTGGAAAAAGGGGCATTTGTTAGCAAGGGGATTACAATTGTCCCTTCCAGAACAAATTAATATTGTCAAAGAAAACTCTAGTTGTAATGTATTTTCGTTACAAACTGAGAAAATAGTTTGTGGATCACTACTACTAGGTTATTGCAAAGATTTAGTGACTGCTTTGCCACCAATACGTTTGAGTTGAGTAATTCATCTGTAGAATTAAAAATAAACTTATCTTCGGATAAGGCTGTTTTTCATAGACCTTATAGGCTTTCTCAGTTTGAACAGAATTTCGTTCAAGATAAAATAAATGATTTTATGGAAGGTGGCATTATTAGAGAATCTTCTTCAAAATTTTTTAGCCCGATTGTATTAATAAAAAAGAAAACAGGAGATTTTCGGTTGTGTGTAGATTACAGAAAATTGAACTCGCATACCATTAAGGATCGGTATCCACTACCTCATATTGAGGACCTCATATCCAGGTTGTGGTGCTTGTTTGAATCGACAGGTATTATAATAATTGTTTAATATTATCATTGTTGATAAAATAAGATATTCCTTGAAAACGTGTTGCTAGGGATATATATACATATATAAATAAAAAAAAAGAACCACAACAGATTAAAGAGTATTACTACTTATTATTTTTGGAGTCAGAAATCAAGAACAATAATTACTAAATTCTAAGTTAACATTCTTCAAATAAGTGGCACACACCATAATACGCCATAATTGGTGACCCCGACGTGATCTTGAAGCAAGAAACATCGAAGAAGAAATTATCGTCGATCCAAAGGAAACAACACAGCCCCAACGGTTCCAGAGGAAGAAACCAGGAAGCAACACAGCCCCTACGTTTCCAGATAGGCCGAAACGAGAAAGCAACACAGCCCCTACGTTTCCAGAGGTGCAGATACGAGGAAGCAACGCAGTCCGAGCCGCAGAAGACCAACAAGTTTGAGAAGAAAATTTCAAATCAAACCTTTTAAATCAGAAGAAAATTCTAATCCAGTACTTATTAATTGTAAGTCAAACTTCACCACAAAATATTTTCTCTTTTAAAAGAATCTAATTTTTCATTTTAAAAATGCCAAATCAAAATTTAATTGCAGGTGATTGTTCTGTTGAAAATGACAATGTCAAAAATATTGAAAATATTTCTTCCATCAGATTTCCACCGTCTTGCATTTCGAAACCAGAAATTTGGTTTACTCAAATTGAAGCTCAATTTATAATTTCTCGAATTACATCTGATAAAACCAAATACCATCTCGTTATAGCAAATTTACCTCTCGATATTGTGACAAATATTTATGATGTTGTTTCAAATCCTCCAGAAGATAATATGTATAAAACCATTAAAGAAATTTTAATTCGCAGATTAACTGCAGGTGAAGAAAAACGTTTAGATGACCTCCTTACTGGAACCGAAATTGGTGATCGAAAACCTTCAGATTTTTACCGAAGCATGCTCAACACTGTTGGTGGTTCACAAATGGTCAGTCAAGATTTGTTGGTCAAACTATGGAAAAGACGTTTACCAAAAACGATTCTTGTAGCTTTGACAGCATCAGGTAAGGAAAATGTCAACGATTTACTAGAACTTGCTGATAAAATTTGGGAAACTTATAAACCATTATCAAATTTTAATAATATTTCAGAAATTAATCAACAAAAGGTTCATCCTCAATCAAATTTTCAAAATAATAATAATAATAGTAGTTCATCTGATTCAACAAAAGAACTCATCAAAGCTTTTTCTGAATTTTCAGTTAGCTGTCAAAATATTCTTTTATCTATTTCTCAAAAACAAAATTCAATAGAATCTCAAATTAATTCTATTCAAACAAATTTGACCTCTCAAAATAATACAATTACTAGATCAAATAATCAATATCAATGCACTACATGCAGAGACCGCTCTAGAAGTAGATCACGTTCTTCGTCTTCTGTAAGAAATTCTATCTGCTATTATCATGTTTATCGTGTTTACTTTACGAAACTTTACAAACTAACAAAAATTCAAAAAACGAGTAAATGTTTCGACAACAAATAAAGGGTCTAGAGCAAATAAGAATACCAGTCGTCGTCTTTTTATAGTTGATGAATTTAATAAATTACAATTTTTAATAGATACTGGTGCAGATGTTTCTGTTATTCCACATGATGTTTTCAACGATCACAAGAAAGATAAATATATTTTTCTTACAGCTGTAAATGGTTCCTCTATTACCACATATGGCAAGAAACTTCTAAAAGTAAATCTTAACCTGAGACGTGATTTTCCATTTGTTTTCTTTATTGCTGACATATCTCGTCCAATTATTGGTGCTGATTTTCTTGCTCATTATGGTTTATTAGTTGATCTTAAAAATAAACGATTAATTGATATAGAAACTACATTACACACTACTGGTTCTTTAATTCATTCTAATGCTCCAACACCCAAGTTATTTGCTGTCGAAACCAAATATCCTGAACTTCTTAAAAAATACCCTAATGTTATTTCTTCGCCAAATTTTATACTTCCTATTAAACACTCTATAAAGCATCAAATTATTACAGGACATCTTCCTTTTTGTCGACCCCGTAGACTAGACAATAAAAAATACAAAATAGCAAAAGTTGAATTAGGTATTTTAGACCATCTTCATCTTCAGTAGTAGTTCTGCTTGCAGAATTAGGTACCTAGGTACCTTTGAAAATTACTGCTGGTAGGTATCCACGTTTTTTTATGATGTCGGTTGCTGTGACGAACTGTTTATTGCTTTCTTCACAGGCGCACACAATAATTTAACAAACACGTCAGTTTTTATCACTTTACTGTTATTTTAAGTCCCTAGGCAGCAGAAATGTATCCGAGCGCCGCTCGGAGAAGTCATTGCTAGAAAACTCATTGCTGATTTCACACTCATAATTTTTTGACAAGTCTTTTGTGGAGTAGGTATCTACCTACCTACCTATTTTACAACTGATTTTCAGGCCGCAATTTTTTTATACTAATAATTAGCCATCTCTTGGGACACCTTGGGATAATAAATTTCTGATCGGCAATCAACTGAATAAAGTATTTGTTTTAAAATACAAATTATCTGTAAAAATTGCAAATTTCCACAACCACCCATAGGGTAGAGCGTAGAGCAGCGGCGCGTTACTTTTTTTTAGCGAGTGTTGGCCTGTAGCCCTATCATCTCGAAAAAAGTGGGGGAAGACTGTAATTTGACGTGAATTTAACGCGCGCCTTCGATTTGTTCATAGTTTTTAATATTTTTCAACCCTTGCCCGATAGTGCGCCACCTTTAAACCCCCTCAGGGTTGTGGTCCTATGTATTATCTACTTTTAAAAAATTATTCGTTTCCGAAAAAAGTGGGGGAAGACTGTCATTTGATGTGAATTTAACGCGCGGCCCCGATTTGTTCATCGTTTTTAATATTTTTCTACCCTTGCCTGATGGTGCGCCACTTTTAAACCCCCTCAGGGTTGTTGTCCTGTCTATTGTCTACTTTTAATAGTATATTACACACCGAGGTGTCTCGAGATAAAGTAAACTTTCCACCCGGGCGGGAGGGCGGGAAGTAAAAGTCAAAAAATTGACACTTTCAAACTTCTAAAAAGTCAGAAATGTCGATATTACATACATGGTTGTAAATAAAAAATTATTCGGTTCCGAAAATAGTTGGGGAAGACTGTCAAATTGGCGTGCTTATCATTTCCGCATTTTTTAACCCTTTGCCGTTTCGGAACTCTCTCAAGTTAATTCCTTACCATTCCTCTTACTTTTCGTAAAAACTTGGTGGCGAAATGTCGCGTAATGTCCCCAAAAACCGAAAAACAGCGACTCCTGGTGAATTTAAGCTTCTGCGTGCCCTTGACTACTGCCCGACATTCCTTCGCCGAGATTCGCCAGGCGCGGGCATATGACGTTGGCGTCCGACGCCAACTTCACACAAAAACGACGCCGCGCCGAATCGCGCAATAATTACAATTACGAATGAATTCACTGGCACTGATTCACTCGATTTTGCTCCATTTCCACGCCGCCCGGCCCGGCCGACCTACTAAATTACAGCTGGGCGAGGAGCGCAAGCGCGGGGCGCCACTTGACATCGACACTACAGGTGATCCCCACTACTCATAACTAGTGCGCGATATTAGCCAATCGCGGCTCGCGGCCCCTACTTCTCTCGGGGCGGCGCTACTATGTTGCCAAGTGTGCTGAAAATTTACCTGATTTAGTAATTTAATTCCGTATAAATTTAATTGTGTAGTGGATTTTTACATGGATTTACCCGTTTTTGTGCGTAATAATTATACGAGATAGTAGATTAACTTATAACGAATGAAACCCCGTATAAATCCGCGAAAATCAAAAATCGGATTTAAGGGACTTTAAGTCAGTTTGGGGACATGTCGGCATAAACGGCAACACCGAATAGTGGTATTGAATGGTATGGGGGAAAGCTTGTGCGCACGTACGCCGTCTCCGTCACCGTACCGCCGCGCCGTAGCCGACGCGCTAGTCGAAGATCGTCCGTCCGATTTTGGGATTTAACAGCTGATTGATATCGATCCGCGTCCGCCTGTAATTTTTGGGAGCGCCAGCTTCAACAAGCAATTTATTATTATACAGAATGCCTTACGTGTGGCTATTCTGTGGTATAACAATTCTGTTTCCAAAACGTGGACGCGTATGCAAACGTCGCGTCTCGCTAACCGATATTGTTCCGTTACTTTGCTTTGTTTTACGAACTGTCGTCGGAACTGAACCTGCTTCTGTACATTTTTCCAGATCCGTTCGCCATTTTTTTGGACCAGCAGTGATGTCCAAACCTGTTGCAATTGCCGCTACGAATTTGCAGTGAAATAACAAGTGATTTTTTCATATTTCCGTTAAGAAATGCAGTGTTAAACGTTCGCGGCCTTCGTATGAAAACAGTGCTAGATAGGTTCCTACTAGGTACCCCAATTACGCGCGAGGATAAAAGAAGCAGCTTCAAGGGTTCGCGAAAATTCGGGTTTTATTAGACGCATACGGTATGGATCTAATTGTACAATCCACTTAGTCGAGTCCCCGTTGGAATAAATCAGCTGAGGGAAACCGAGACGTCCCTAATATTTGGCATCGCGCCGCTTTAAGTGTGCAGTGAAAAAAAAACAAGTGTTTTGTTCGTATTTCCGTAAAAAGAGACTATGAAGTGTTATACCTTCGCGACCATCGTATAAAAACAGTGCCACTAGTTAGGTAGGTACTTAGTGCTTTATGTGATTTTGTGAAGATTTTTGGATAGGATAAAAATTATTTATTTATTTATTTAATCTCCACATACACCAAATGATACATGGTTGCGTCAATATTCTTCAAATACTGCGAAAAAGCCTCGGAAAAAGCGATTCGACTGGCAACCAGTTACCTAGTGCTTCTTGTGATTTTCGAGAGGATTTTTGGATAACATAAGAAAGGAGTACGACACCCGCAAGGAAAATCATCCAGGCATCCGAAAGGTAGTTTTTTTTGCATGCTATTCGCTAAAAGAACCATTAAAGATTTGTTCAAAAACTAGTTGAAAGACTATTCCTGAAATACTGTGAAAGAGCTATACGTCTGACAACGCTGCACGGCGGAATTGGGGGGGATCCGCCGGAACCGGCCTCAGTTCCAGCTGGTCCCGGCAAGGTCAAGGACCCATGGCCGTAGCGTCCGAAAAAGGGGTTTTAATAGCGTTTTAAAAAAAATTATTTCTGACGTTAATATGCACTTTAGAAAAATTTTAATTGCATAGGCGTAACAAGTGCATTTTTCCCGACCTGCCCTTAAAATTTCTGTACTTATCAAAGTTACACCCTGTATATATATAAAAATAAAAAAAAAGAACCACAACAGATTAAAGAGTATTACTACTTATTATTTTTGGAGTCAGAAATCAAGAACAATAATTACTAAATTCTAAGTTAACATTCTTCAAATAAGTGGCACACACCATAATACGCCATACAGGTTACAAAAGTAAAAGTATTTCTGTAGTCTAGACATGGCTCAAGGGTAGGTACTATGAGGTACCTGTCTGAGCAGAATCAATTCATAAGACGGCGTTTGTAACCCCTGACGGGCAATATGAATTTCTTAGAATGCCATTCGGCCTTGCCACGGTTCAACATATGATCAATAATGTTTTAGGAAATTTGAGATACGATCGGATCGTAGTCTATCTTGATGATATTTTAATTCCTTCTCAAAGCTTTGATGAGGGATTAAACCTGTTAGAAGAGGTTCTCCAGTTATTTTCTAAAGCCAATTTAAAATTAAATATTGACAAATGCTGGTTTTTACGAAATACTATCGACTTCCTTGGGTATGAGATTTCGGGAATCCGGCCTGGTGAACAGAAGGTCAAAGCAGTAGCCGATTTTAAACACCCTACAAATTTACATGAACTAAGACACTTTTTAGGGCTGAGTTTCTACTTCCGAAAGTTCATTAAGGATCACGCAAAGATCGTGGCCCCTCTTGCAAAGTTATTATGTAAAAATGTACCGTGGGTGTGGGAAGCTGAGCACATCGAGGCCGTGGATAAAATCAAATCAATATTAATAAACAAACCTGTATTAAAAATTTATGATCCGGGGGCAAAAACGGAGTTGCACACTGACGCGTGTAGCAAGGGGATTGCAGGGATCATTTTGCAGTACGAAGGGGACAACATAAAACCTGTATATTATTTTAGTAGGTCTACATCGCGGGACGAAAGCTTTTATCATTCATACGAGCTGGAAATTTAGAGTTTATCTGCAAGTTAAGATAATAACGGATTGTAGTGCGGTACGTAGTACTTTTGAGAAAAAAGATCTACTACCAAGGGTTGCTCGTTGGTGGCTGGGTATCCAGGAGTACGATTTTGAAATTGAACACCGATCGGGCGATAGAATGAGGCACGTTGATACCTAACGTACACGTAACGGACACGTCTGATTGGTTATTAGCGTTACAAATGCTAGATGAAAATATACGTTAAATAAAAGATAAACTGACTGAGGGAAGTGATCGTGAAATTCTTAGAATTTATACAATCAAGGATAATAAGCTATATCGGAAAATATTAGGTGGAGAACTTAGACTGGTTGTTCCTAAATTAGCTCGGTTCAACCTGTTAAGAAAATATCACGATGACATTGGGCATGTAGGCCTTAAGCGCTGTGAAGCCTTGATAAAAGAAAAATTTTGGTTTACAAACATGACCAGGTTTATAAAAAATATGTGACTTTATGTTTAGATTGCCAGTATAAATGGGGGCAATACGGGAGGTCCGAAGGTCTTTTATTCTCCATTAATAAACCACGGGAACCTCTTCATACCTGGCATATTGACCACTTGGGACCATTTTCAAGGAGTCACCGTGGTAATTCTTATTTCCTTGTAATAGTCGACGCATTTTCTAAATTCGATTTCCCCAGACCAACAAAGACTACCAACTCCAACGAAGTTGTCGATCACTTAAACGACTTATTTAGTATGTTTGGAACCCCCAAAAGAATTATTTCCTGCAGAGGAAAGGCCTTTACAAGTAGGCGGTTTAAGCCATTCACAACAGAGTTTCAAGTAAAACATATTTTAAATGCTATATCATGCCCTAGAGCAAAAAGCAATTGGCAAAAAGCTTTGCCAAATGTTATATGGGGAATGAACAATACCGACATGCTGATTTGGGAGACAATGAGTTTAAGGTTTCCAAAGATGTTAGAGAGAAGGCAAAACAAAATTTGGAAAGAATGAAAAAACAATTTGACACAAAGCGCAAGGCAAGTCATAAGTATGAAAGGGAAAATCAGGTCCTATGGTCAGGAGCTAATAAAAAATGAAAAACATGTTAGCAGAAAAGTGGGGTACTACAAATTTGGTGGACCATACCAAATAAATAAAATATTAGGAGATCGTGTCGATATCAGGCCTCAAGGGCTATAAAAGATTTAAAGCTATCGTCGCTGCCGATACTTTAAGAAAATGGGAAGGTGGTCTTATAGAAATTACTGAAAGTGAAAGCGATGTTAACAGCACCGATGAACTTGTAGACTTACTAGAGGGCTAGGTTAATATTGTAGTGATGTTATAAATAAACTTTTGTTAAATACTGATTATATCCGATGATTAATAAAAAAAAAGAAAGAAGAACAAGGAATGCCTTACTAGCCTTGTGGTAACCAAGGTCACAATTACTAATGTAAGTAGTTAATGATATCGGATTCTGGCTAGTCTCCCCACCCCCGTTTTTGGTCTCCCCACTCCTTTTTCGTACATTACCTCCCACTCCTACGCCCCTGGTAGGCCCCGCCCACTTTTCCCCGCGCATGCGCACCGAGCGCATGACCTCCCCCCTCACCCCGCACCCATCAAACCGTGTAATTGCGGCTTAATGTGTAATTACAATGCCGAGGTCTGTTGAAAATGAAAGCGATTGGCAAAAAGCTTTGCCAAATGTTATATGGGGAATGAACAGTACTGTCAACAGTACCACGGGCATACTCCTCATTTGTTAATGTTTGGGTATGAAAAGAACCGACATGCTGATTTGGGAGACAATGAGTTTAAGGTTTCCAAAGATGTTAGAGAGAAGGCAAAACAAAATTTGGAAAGAATGAAAAAACAATTTGACGCAAAGCGCAAGGCAAGTCATAAGTATGAAAGGGAAAATCAGGTCCTATGGTCAGGAGCTAATAAAAAATGAAAAACATGTTAGCAGAAAAGTGGGGTACTACAAATTTGGTGGACCATACCAAATAAATAAAATATTAGGAGATCGTGTCGATATCAGGCCTCAAGGGCTATAAAAGATTTAAAGCTATCGTCGCTGCCGATACTTTAAGAAAATGGGAAGGTGGTGTTATAGAAATTACTGAAAGTGAAAGCGATGTTAACAGCACCGATGAATTTGTAGACTTACTAGAGGGCTAGTTTAATATTGTAGTGATGTTATAAATAAACTTTTGTTAAATACTGATTATATCCGATGATTAATAAAAAAAAAAAGAAAGAAGAACAAGGAATGCCTTACTAGCATTGTGGTAACCAAGGTCACAATTACTAATGTAAGTAGTTAATGATATCGGATTCTGGCTAGTCTCCCCACCCCCGTTTTTGGTCTCCCCACTCCTTTTTCGTACATTACCTCCCACTCCTACGCCCCTGGTAGGCCCCGCCCACTTTTCCCCGCGCATGCGCACCGAGCGCATGACCTCCCCCCTCACCCCGCACCCATCAAACCGTGTAATTGCGGCGTAATGTGTAATTACAATGCCGGGGTCCATATTTCCGCGAAATTCGCACATAAATGTCAATTTATTGGATAAGTACCGTATGTACGTACAGAAATATTTAAAATAGATACAATCACTCTTATTTCCAGCGCTGTTTTTGTCTAATTACTCTATTTATCCCCTTTGCAATGAAAAAACTTTAAATGTACTGTACTGTATACCGTATTAGACTCTATTTACGCAGGTTACCTACCGTTTATACCTACAAAACTATTTAAAATAGGTACAAGTACTCTCATTTCCCGCGCTTTTTTGTATAATTAGCACTATTTATCCCCTTTGCAATGAAAAAAATACAGTGTTCTGCACTGTTTGGCGTATTAGACTCTATTTGCGCATAATTAACTTCCAATAAAAAATAAGCTCTTACATTACTCTTCCTACATTTTCGACTAATTACACAATAGTTTACCACCCCTGAACTGTATAGCGTATATGATGAACTATTTTCATGTAATAAACAAAAATTAACGTCTATTTTGTCCTACATCTACATACTTTGTCTAATTAGCTTGTAAAATCATAGCCATCACCCCTAGAAATTCCCAAACAAAGAAAAAATAATAGGTGTACTTACCTCAAATTGAATAGTATTCCTAAGAAGTGTAATGTAAGGATATCAGAAAGCAATCAATCAAAGAAAACAATTAAAAACAGTTTGAATGCCTTACTAGCATTGTGGTAACCAAGGTCACAATTACTAATGTAAGTAGTTAATGATATCGGATTCTGGCTAGTCTCCCCACCCCCGTTTTTGGTCTCCCCACTCCTTTTTCGTACATTACCTCCCACTCCTACGCCCCTGGTAGGCCCCGCCCACTTTTCCCCGCGCATGCGCATCGAGCGCATGACCTCCCCCCCGCACCCTTCAAACCGTGTAATTGCGGCGTAATGTGTAATTACAATGCCGGGGTCCATATTTCCGCGAAATTCGCAAATTACGATACGAGACCACGGCAATTGCTTTTTAAAAACAATTTATTAGAGAACGGAGTACAAGACTGGTTACATCTGGGGTTTTTACATCTTTTATAACATTAGAGAAGTGTTGAGTATACAAAATCATATTACACTTAATTTCTGGATTTGCTTCCTCTCGTGGGAACGTAACTCCTCCATCCCTTAGAAACGAGCACAGGGTGCGAGGTGATTTTAAATTGTTAATTGTTAAAATATTTCAAAAGATATCTTTGTTATTTTCTTTTTCCTTTTGTTTTTTTATGATATGTTTTTGATAGAAAAATTTAATTAAAAATGAGAGTAAGGTTATTATTATTATGAGGTAAATCAATATAGTCCAGAAACTAAGTTGGTTAAAATGAATCGGTACTTCAGAAATATTTTCTAATTTTTCTTTTTGCAAATCTAAAGCATTTTTGATATTATTAAATTCATTTGTGTTTACAGAATTCAATTTAAAATTTCTAAAATTAACAATCAAATCAGAATGAACATTATTTTCGAAATTTAAACTAGGTAAAACAATATTTTTATAATTAATTTTTGAGCTTTGATAAATTCTAATATTAAAGTCATTCACTTGCACTTCACAGTTCACTTCCATTTCTAACACAAAGGTTCCGTTTAAGGGTAGTTTTTGTTCACTGGATCCGCAGAATAGGTTAGCTATAGTCTCTTTGGGGGCGATAATTAACCATTGATTGTTTTCCATCTTATGTACTCGGAGTTCGGGAACTTCTACAGGAATTTGTTGACACGACGTGGAGTTTTTGATAAAATTTAAAAGACTGACTTCGCATGGAGCGTTAGTTTCTATTTTGGCTGGACTATGTTCATGGCACAGGTATTCTTCGGTGGTAATTTCTTGGCATTGCTTGTCCGTTGAGATATAATATTGCTCATTAAGGAGAAGGTATTTCTCTTGAGGAAGGATTAGTTTGAATTTATTGTTTTTCGAGGGAGTTGGTATAGGATAAAGTCGATAGTAGCTGTAATTTTCTTGAAGCACTAATGGAATTTCTATTATAAAGACTAATTGATTTCCTTTGCTGTAACTTTTTATGTTTACTATTTTTTCAAATAATAATATGTTTTCAGTTATAGTGTCAAAAGGTAATTTGAATTTGTACAAATGCTTCTTGATTGATTTTAATTCTATTAATAAATCTAGCGGCTCAATTATTGAATTGTGTAAGGTATTTAATTTTGAAAATGTTATTGCAACTTCAAGTTTTTCTAAAATGTCGTATATCGTCTGATATGCCAGTGATATCTGAGAGATTACCATATCTATTTCAAAATATCTGAAAACTTCTATAGTTTCTATACTGTTTGCTTTAATAACTTCTTCTACGTTTTTCAATCTAGCATCTAATACTTCCTCGTTATGGCTAAGTAAATCTGTACTATTCTTAAATTTGGTAATAGATCTTTCCAAAAGGGTTATTTGTTCTTTTACAAGAGTCTTCAATTTTTGTTCATTTTGTGAAAGTGTAAATAAAGCTGAATCATATTTTTGTGCGTCTGTTTGATCCAAGTTTCCACTTATTGTTTTAATTAAAGTGCCTAAGGGATCAAGTATGCCTCTTTTCTTTCTTATTATTGGGTTTATTTGATTAATTTGTGAAATAATTTTGTTTTCCAAAACATTAATTAAGTTGTAGGAGTTATGAAATTCTTTTTTATAAGTAGATGAGTAATTAAAGCTATTCTTGAGTTCTGAAAACTTGCCATGAATAGTGTAAAATTGTTCAACTATTTTTGTTACATCAAAAGTTTGAATAAATGACCATTTATCAGTGGTGACTTTTGCATTTCCTAATTTTAAAGGTAGAAGTCCTGGATTTTCATTAAGGTTGTGAAATTTTGGCATTAAAGCTCCTGCTCCGATGACGAGCCTAAAACAGGAATTTTTAATTCTTTAATATGAACTACTAAAATTTTATTTTTCTTATTTTTTACTTTTACTTTATTATTTTCGAGAATTTCTAAAATTTCGTACGGTCCAATGAATTTATTTTCTTTTTTATTTCTTTGAATATTAGTTTTGTATACAGTCTGTCCTACTTTGAACTGGTACTGGTCTGGTCCCTGAGTGTTGTGTTTTCCAAGAACTTTTCTTTTGTGGTCTATAAGATTTTCGGAAACAGTTTCATAAAGGTTTTTTAATTTATCTCTATGGGAACTTACGTAATCTGCATAAAACGAACTTTCTATTAGCAGTGAAGGGTCACGTGAATTTGTATGACCTAATGTTAATTCTAAAGGGGTGAACTTTGTTGAAGAATGAATAGAATTGTTATAGGCAATTATTGCGTAAGTCATTAAATTTGTTACATTTTCATTTGTATGTTTTTGTTGGAGTAAACGTAAATGTTCTATTAATGAAGAGTGAAAACGTTCAACAGGAGAGTTCGATTCATGGTGATTAGGGGTAGTAAAGTGAATTTGAATTTTGTGAGATTTTAGAAGTTCTTGTACTGTCTCGTTTTTAAATTCTCGTCCATTGTCCATTGTAATTTTTTCGGGTATGCCGTAAAATGAGAAATATTTAATCAAAGCGTTGCAAATTTCTATAGCTGTTTTTCCTTGAACTGGGAAAGCTTGTCCTAATTTTGAAAATGCGTCTATCACTGTAAGGAAGGTGTGATTATCATATTTAAATAAGTCGGCATGTAAAAGCTGAAAAGGTTTTCCGACGGTCTCGGTAAGCACGATAGGAACATATGGTTTATTTCTTGCATATTTTGCAGTTTGACAAAGGTTACAGTCATTTATGTAATTAGTCACGTCGCGTTTCATAGTAGGCCAGTAGTAATTTCTTTTAAGATGCTCTAAAGTTTCTGTTATTCCGCGGTGGTTGCATTTACCTTCGTGTTGAAATTTGATAACCATTAAGCGTTCGTCTTTTTCCTTAAGAGAATTTACTATTTTGGTGCATTTTATAAGTTTAAGAGTATTGGGATTAAAATTTGTGATATATACTTCATTAAATTCCTTATACATTGTTTCATCGTGGAAATAAGTGTGATATGTCTTGTCAGAGGTTAAATAGTCTCTTAAAAATTCAAAGATAAGTTTTTTATTATTTTTTGGGAGAGAT
The DNA here is from genome assembly GCA_963920635.1 of Pseudeuparius sepicola. NCBI lineage: Eukaryota > Metazoa > Arthropoda > Insecta > Coleoptera > Anthribidae > Pseudeuparius > Pseudeuparius sepicola. The sequence continues at coordinate 32,314,706 of OY987305.1, forward strand.
ATATTTAAAACTTTTAAATGTTCAAAATTTTCGTGAACAACTTCTAATCTATTATAGGGGTTTGGATAAACTATTATCTGTTTATTTTTATTATTTATTATATCGTCGATTATGGGAATACCATCATTTAAACTAGATTGGTTACTAGTTGAATGAGGTGTAGCGAGTGTATCATCTACAGGAGTAAGTCGTCTTGGGAAATTTGGGGGTTTAATTTGAATGTCTTGTAAGATTCTAATTTTTGGGCTTGGTTTTGGCTTTTCTGCGATTAAAGAATTGGGATTCATGTCAGTAAAAGTGTCTTCGTCCTCGGTTAAGTCAATTGTTTCGAATTTTTTGTAAGCTTCGTCTGTTAAATCTTTTAAAAATTATTCAATGTCTTGGTTTATTTCACCTGGATTATTAATTACACTTTCATTTTCTATGGCGTTAATTTTGATTCTAGATAAACAGTCAGCATTTGTGTTTTGTTTTCCTTTTTTATAAATTATGTCGTAGTCAAATTCTTCAAGTCTTAGTCTCCATCTAACTAATTTACTATTGGGTTCCTTGAGATTAAATAACCAGACAAGGGGACGGTGGTCAGTATAAATTTTGAATTTTCTACCAAAAAGATAGGGTCTAAAATATTTGCAACTCCACACAATTGACAAAAGTTCTTTCTCAATGGTGGAGTATTTTGTTTCACTGTCATTAAGAGTTCTGGATGCGTATGCAATTGGTCTGTCATTAGGAACGTCACCTTGTGATAGAACTGCACCTATGGCGTAGTTACTTGCGTCTGTCGTTAAAATGAATTGTTTTTCAAAATTTGGATACTGTAAAATAGGGGCATTGATAAGTAAATTTTTGCAATGTTCGAAAGATTTCATAAATCCGGGAGAGTGGACTACTTTAGAATTTTTCTTTAAACAAAGTGTCATTGGTTTTACAATTTTTGCAAAGTCTTTAATAAAACGTCTGTAATAGCCTAGTAAGCCTAAAAATGATTTAATGTCCTTCTGAGTATTGGGAATGGGAAAATTCTTTACAGCGGAAATTTTGTCTGGATTGGGTTTTACTCCGTCTGGGGTTATTACATGTCCTAAATATAAAACTTCTGTACGTAAAAATTCTGACTTGTCGAGTTGTAACTTAAAATTGGATTCTCTGAGTCTAGTAAAAACTTGTCTAAGTCTGCTAATGTGTTCTTGAAGTGAGGTACTAAATATGACTATATCATCTAGATAAACTAAGCAAATTTCGTTTTGGAGCCCTCGGAGGACATTGTCCATAACCCGCTGAAAACTAGAGGGCGCGTTTTTTAAACCGAAAGGCATTCGTTTGAATTCGTAGTGTCCGTTTTCTGTGGAAAAAGCAGTTTTTGGTATGTCGTCTGGGTCCATTTCAATTTGGTGAAAACCACTAGCCAAATCTAATGTCGAAAAATATTGACTTTTACCTAACTTGTCTAAAATGTCTGAGATATTGGGTAAGGGATATTTGTCATTAATAGTCCGTTCGTTAAGTTTCCTATAGTCTATAACCATTCGCCATTTGCGCTTTCCAGAAGCGTCCATTTTTTTTTGGAACTATCCAAATGGGGCTAGACCATGGAGAAGTTGAGTCTTGGATGATACCTTGATCGAGTAATTTGGAAATTTGGGTTTTTACTTCATTTCTGTGAATTTCGGGATAACGATAACTTTTTGTAAAAATTGGAGATTCATTAGTTACATTAATTTTATGACGAATTTTGTTTGTGAAAGTTAAAGGAATTTTTTCGCAGTAAAATATATCTAAATTCAAAACAGAGTTTTCGAATAGCGTCTCGTTCTTCTTTGTTGCAGTGATCGAGTCTTAATTCTTTTAAATTTGATTTTAAAATATTGTCTTGGTCGGGTTCAAGTATTTCGTCAGTTTCCATTTTCTCGCAAAAATTAACATCACATATGTTTATTGGTTCAATTTCGAAGGGTTCGTCTAGTACAATTTTAACAGGATTTTCGTTTATATTGGTAATAGTAGTGATAGCAAAGTTATTTTTTATGTTTACGATAGCGCGAGGCATTTCTGTACCTTTTCCGAATTTAAAATAATCTAATATTCCAAAAGAATTTCGAATATCGCAATCTACTGGTATTTTGACAATTTGTTTTGTTCTAGGGGGTATAATAATTTGATAGGATTGAAAGGGTTCTAAAAGTTGAGGTGTACTATCGGCGTCGTTATTTGAGTAAATTATTGGAATGTCTGAATTTGGAGTTTTTAATCTTCTGCGCCTTAGTTTAATATTGGCATCTAATCTATCAATTAGATTGGCTCCGATGAGGCCATCAAATTTTTCAGAAAAGTTAAATAAATAAAATTTATGATATCCCGGAGTATTAAAAATTTTAAAAATTGGAATAACGGCGACTTCGTCATGGAAGGTACTTGCGTGTGCTGTCTGAATATTAAATATCTCATTTCTAATGAATTCTTTGTAAAACGTTTGTGCTATTCTAGGATTTAGTATGCTACGTGAGCTACCGGTATCTATGAGAAAATATGAGTCAATTTCTGGGATGTAAATATGAGGTAAGTCTTGGCGGATGTTATTTAAGTCGATTAAGACGGGTTGTCTTTCAAGTTGTCCTTGGTAAAATTTACGTGTTGTCCAGAGTTCATATCAGAGTTCGAGGTACTTTGTGAAAAGTCAGCGGAAAGCATGGGATCGCAATGTGAAATTTGAGGTAGGTAAGTCTCGTATGGATTCTGGGAATAATCAGTGTCATAATCGTGGGAAAAAGAATAACTGTCGTACTCAGGCGAGTAAAAGTTTTCGTAGAAATAATCGGGATATTGATTTTCGTCAATTTCAGTGATTGATGCTTCGGATTGATCGGGATTAATTTCGTGATTGAAAAGTTCTTCAAATTTAGACACGTGTTTTGGATTATTGGTTCGAGATTGAGTGCTACTGGTTTCCATAGCTTCGGGTTGATTTGGGTTTCGTTGTTGTTGGTTTCGTAAAATTGCGCTTGTTCTTTGATTATCAAAATAGGGGTGCTGTTGTGTTGGATATCGAGATTGGAAATTAGAAAAATTGGGTCTTTGCTGAGGTTGAAAATAAGGTGTGAAACGAGGTTGAAAATTAGGTCTAGTAGGAATAGTTGGTCTAAATTGGGGTTGTGTAGTTGGTCTAAATTGGGGTTGTGTAGTTGGTCTAAATTGGGGTTGTGTAACTTGAGGTTGAAATATTGGGGGTCTAGGAAATATTCTTTGATTTGGAAAAGTAGGAAGTTGTGTTGGTGGTCTATTATAGAAAATTGGTGAGGAGGAAAATTGGGGTCTAGAAAAATTAGGTTTGTTAACTAGAAAAGGATTAATTTTTGGTTGGGGTTTATATACAGGGTGAGTCAAATTTTGGTTTTGTCCGGTACTCAGATATTTGAAATTTTCTTCTTCTACTACTAAAGATAAGGCTTTTTCTAATGAATCAGGAGATTTAAGTCGAACAACAAGTTGAGTTTGATAGGGAAGGCCATTGATAAATGTTTTTAAAGCAAAATCATCGTAATGTTTTATGGTAATAACTTTTTCGTTTGCATTAATATTCGTTAAATTTAACTTGGAAAAAAGTAAACTTCGTGCATCCTGGATCCTCATTCCAAATTGTAAAGGAGTTTCATTTCTTTGGGGTTTCATTGAAATTAAATCTTGTATCAAACAGTCTATACTACGTTGATCGGAGAAAGTATTAATTAAAGCATTTTTTATATCTGCCCAAGAAGTTATTTCTGATCTAGAACCTATTAAATCAGCTGCGCGATCTCTTAGTTTACTTAAAATGGTATCTAATAGACAATTATTTACAACATTTTCGGCATTTCTAGTGTCAAAGAAATTTCTGAGGAGATTTTCGCAAGAAGAGATAAATCTATTAAGCAAATTTGGGTTTCCGTCAAACAAGGGAATATTATCTGCTTGGTAACGTAGAAGAGGAACATTAACATTATCGGCTGGCATATTGATTTCGTTCTCAATATTTAAATTTAAAAAGAAATCAGCTAAACTTTCAATAATACTATCGCTCATAAACTAAAAATAATTGGGAAAATGGCTTCTTAAAAATACGAAAATTACAACTAAAAAATCAACTGTACAAAAGGAAATTGGCAAAAAGGATTAAGCAACTTACAAAAGCAGTGTGATGAAGCTCGATGTTTTCATTTGTTTCTTCTTATACCTAGTGCCTATAAGTCCCGGCGATGCTTGTCCAGGTACTCAGGACTTCGTATCCTAAGGTCCTAAGAGGAGAGTTGTCGAAGTTGGACTTCTCCCTAGGCGTTCTCTCCGTGGTTCGTCTCGGTTGTGGGTCTCTCGGTGTCCTGCAGGCGATGCTGTCCTTGCTGGATCCGTGGGGCCCGGTGTTCGGATCGATACCAATTTAACCGTTGACACAGCGCGATCGAATCTGCAACAGACTAACGACCGATTGGCAGCGTCCTACCGACTGCGCCAATTACGATACGAGACCACGGCAATTGCTTTTTAAAAACAATTTATTAGAGAACGGAGTACAAGACTGGTTACATCTGGGGTTTTTACATCTTTTATAACATTAGAGAAGTGTTGAGTATACAAAATCATATTACACTTAATTTCTGGATTTGCTTCCTCTCGTGGGAACGTAACTCGCACATAAATGTCAATTTATTGGATAAGTACCGTATGTACGTAAAGAAATATTTAAAATAGATACAATCACTCTTATTTCCAGCGCTTTTTTTTGTCTAATTACTCTATTTATCCCCTTTGCAATGAAAAAACTTTAAATGTACTGTACTGTATACCGTATTAGACTCTATTTACGCAGGTTACCTACCGTTTATACCTACAAAACTATTTAAAATAGGTACAAGTACTCTCATTTCCCGCGCTTTTTTGTATAATTAGCACTATTTATCCCCTTTGCAATGAAAAAATACAGTGTTCTGCACTGTTTAACGTATTAGACTCTATTTGCGCATAATTAACTTCCAATAAAAAATAAGCTCTTACATTACTCTTCCTACATTTTTCGACTAATTACACAATAGTTTACCACCCTTGAAATGAAAAAAACATTACATATACTGAACTGTATAGCGTATATGATGAACTATTTTCATGTAATAAACAAAAATTAACTTCTATTTTGTCCTACATCTACATACTTTGTCTAATTAGCTTGTAAAATCATAGCCATCACCCCTAGAAATTCCCAAACAAAGAAAAAATAATAGGTGTACTTACCTCAAATTGAATAGGTATTCCTAAGAAGTGTAATGTAAGGATATCAGAAAGCACTCAATCAAAGAAAACAATTAAAAACAGTTTCAAAGCATGAGTGCCCTCGAACATTCCTTACATACAACAGCATTCGTCCAGTCACATGCACTTTCCCAAAAACAAAACACTTGTTTTGTCCGAAAACCAGTCTCTCCATTATAGCAAACACCCGTCACAGAAAATACTTTGCACCGTTATGTCGTGTCAATTGGCTTGAAATCAATCGCGACATTATTTATTATTTAAATATGCACACGAAACAAACAAAGCGGTGTCGCGGCGACCAGTTTTTATTACAGAGCGGCTTCTCACTCTCGCCGTCTCGCTTTCAGACAAGCGGGTCGTTCTAAGACAACGTTGCCGAACGATGTCACACATTTGTCGTACATATAAGTGTATATCAAGACTACACCATGAAAATCAGCCGAGATTACGGATAGTTCAACGGATCCGGCAAAGCAAGAATAGTATTGATTTTTTCTCGCTTCCAAAGAACAAAGGAGACGCAGGCCACCAGGGCATCGCTGGTACCTGTGGCGCCCCCCTAGGCATCGGTGGCGGTGCCAGCGAGCCGATGCTTTGAGGGTGCAGCGTGGACCGTACTCCGCCAGAACGGTAGACACAGAGCCGGAGTAGAGAATATTTTAACAGTATAATTTGAAATGAAAAACAAATTAAAAGCGGATACATTGCAATGATTTGATACACGAGTGCCTACGTGTACTAGTGGAATTAAAGGATAGCTGATATAGTAATTTACGGAACACCAACGACATAATTCACAATTAATAATCTATATGAATACATATACCCAAATATTTTAGCAAGTATTATTAAACTCGAGTTCTGTTGCAATACTATATATTTTTTGAGAAGTGTGGGGTATAGGTTAGAGATAAAAGCCGATTTGTTACGTATTTATCCCTAAACAATAAAAAATACAATGCAAGATTTTCCCCACATAATTATCCCCATTATTTATTTAATAAACAAAATATCAATTATTCTCCTCTTTATACCTACAGAACTATAAAAACTAAAGAACTATTAGGTACCCATAGAGGTACACTTTCCCCGTAAGAATACCAAAATCTATCCACATATGCAATTAGTTTGCGATGTCACATAGCCAGCGCCCTCTATCTAAGATTTGTCGGGTATATGTAACACGAGCACAAACCGATTACTTGTTTTCCATTTAATATTATTAGGCATGAACCCGACACATCTTCGAACAAGTTGGTCGTTCTAGGACAACGTTGCCACGTACTTTCCCAAAAAATTGAAATGACCACACGGCTCCTTTATACCTACCATGACACGTGCCTCTCTATTTATAGTTTAATCTAAGAGTTAAGTCAGTGAGTTGGCAACATTGCTTTAAAGCCAAAACAGGTTTTAACACCTGTTCTGCCAACTGTACAGTGTGTCTGGTTTTTCGTGTTAACACCCCTGAAAATCTAAGTAGGCTGGGGGAATTGAACCGGGCAATTTTTTATAAATATGTCCCTGAAAGGTCATCATTTGCGAGGTATTGGTTTGGCATTGCTGCGAAATCCTGGCCTACTGCGATTTTTTAAAGGGGTGCGTTTTTCGAAAAACCCTATTAGGCATATTTTTATTTAAAATCTGACACCACAGCGTTAATCAGGACACCCTAAAACCCCCACATCCCCAATTTGAAGAAAAAATATGTAGGGTGTTCCATTCTGCAGGGTGTCAAAGTTGAGCAAAATGGGAATTTTAAAGGCATCTGACCAGCCAAGCGTGTCATGGAATCCCCTCAAAACAGTTGAATGGTCAATAGGACTATGGCGTATTATGGTGTGTGCAACTTATTTGAAGAATGTTAACTTAGAATTTAGTAATTATTGTTCTGATTTCTGACTCCAAAAATAATAAGTAGTAATACTCTTTAATCTGTTGTGGTTCTTCTTTATTTTTTATATATAGCAACACGTTTTCAAGGAATATCTTATTTCATCAACAATGATAATATTAAACAATAATTATAATACCTGTCGATTCAAACAAGCACCACAAATACTCCCCTCTTTAAGAAGAATTAAATGTCAATCTAATTTAAAACAAAAGTAACTCTTTTTTTAATTTTATTTTCGTTAAAATCATTAAAATTTTCTGAAAGAATAAATGCGGGTTTAACACGGTCAATACTAATTACCATTTCTTCGTTTCTTTTTAAAATAACAAATGTTTTTGAAAATTTTTTAATCACCTTGTAAGGACCTTCGAAAGCTGGTGAAAGAGATGTTTTTTTTACCTTCAACTTTAACAAAAACATAATTTGTATCTTTTAAAGCTGGTGAAACAAAGGGTTTTTCTCGATTATGGCTACTCACTGTTGTTGGTTTTAAATTACAAAACATTTCTTGTAAATTAACTAAAATAGGGAAAGTGTCAACGTTTTCTTGTGATTTAATAAAAAATTCTCCAGGTAGTCTCAAAGGTTGTCCATAAACCAATTCAGCAGAGGAACACTGAAGGTCTTCCTTTACTGAGGTTCTGAGACCTAATAATATTAAAGGTAGTTCATCTTTCCAACGATTTATATTTCCTCTGGCAGTAAGAGCGGCTTTTAATGTTCTATGAAATCTCTCTAACATGCCATTGCTTTGCGGATGATAAGTAGATGTGTGTATTTTATGAATACCGAGAAATTTACTAAATTCTGAGAATAAAGCTGATTCAAATTGTGAACCTTGATCGTGCGTTATTGTATGAGGTAAACCAAAACGTGAAAAATAGTGAGTTAAAAGAGTTTTAGCTACAGTCTGTGCTGTAATATTGGATATCGGATAAGCTTCTGTCCAACGAGTGAATCTTTCGATAACAGTAAGTATGTATGTACAACCACTTGAAGGAGTAAGAGGGCCTACTAAATCTAGATGTATATGTTCAAAACGACCTTTAGGAATTTCAAATTTACTTAAAGGAGATTTTGTATGTCTGTGAATTTTTGAAGTTTGACAATTTAAAAAACATTTGGTCCATTTGTCTATGTCTGTATTCATTTTGGGCCAAAAATAACATTTACCAATCATTTGTTTTGTTGCTTTAACTCCCGGGTGTGAAATATTATGTAAATTATTAAATATAGTAAAACGTAAATCTTTAGGAATGTAGATACGTTGTTTGGAAGAAGAGACTTCGCACCAAAGTTTGATTTTTGCAAATGTAACTTCTTCTTGTTGTAAGAAAGAATTAGAGTTGAGTTTTTGATTTTTTAGTAAAAATTGTAGTTCTTCATCAGAATCTTGTGATTTTTTAATAGTTTCGATGTCTATTTTAATTAAATCAAAAGAAGAAATCTCACTGTCAACGCGTGATAGGGTGTCAGCTACAATGTTAGATTCTCCTTTTATATATTGAATGTTTGAAGTAAATTGATTTATATATTCTAGGTAGCGAAATTGCCTAGGACTTTTTTCTGTCTTTGACGTAAGCACTGTAGTCAAAGGTTTATGATCAGTAAATACTGTAAAATCATATCCTTCTAAAAAATGACGAAAGTGTTTTATTGCTGAATAGATAGCTAATAATTCACGATCAAACGTAGAATATTTTGTTTGAGAAGGGCTAAGTTTTTTTGAAAAATAAGCAATAGGTTGAGTAATATTATTGATAGTTTGTTCTAGAACTGCACCAATAGAAATGTTAGATGCGTCTGTTGTTAAAGTAAGTTTAGCATTATTACAGGGATGAGCTAAAATTGTAGCATTGATAAGTAAATTTTTTGCGTTTTCAAAACTATTTTTACATTCTTTTGTCCAATCAAAATTTTGTTTATTTTTACAATTTTGTAATTTACTTGAAAGTTTATTTAATGGGCTAAGAACTTTAGCAAAGTTTGGGATGAATCTGTGATAGTAATTGACCATACCTATAAAGCGTTGTAATTGTTTAAGAGTTTTTGGTTCGGGAAAATTTTTAATGACTTCAGTACGTTCTTCTGAAGGTAATATACCTTTAGAGGAAATAGTATATCCCAAAAAATTTAATTTAGTCACACCAAATTCACATTTTGGTAATTTGATATTAATACCAAAAGAGTTTAAGCGTTCAAACAAAGTATTCAAATGAATTAAATGTTGTTTTTCATTTTTACTTGCAACCAAAATGTCATCTAAATACACAAAAATAAAATCTAAACCTTTTGTAACTTCATTAATAAATCTTTGAAATGTCTGAGCTGCATTGCGTAAACCAAATGGCATTCTTGTGAATTCAAAAAGACCGAAAGGTGTAGTAATAGCTGTTTTAAAAATATCTTCTTCTGCTACCGGTATTTGATGATATGCTCTAACAAGATCTATTTTTGAAAAAATGTTACAGTCAAAAGTAAACAAATTAAAATCTTGAATATGAGGTAATGGATACCTGTCAGGTATAGTAACAGAATTTAGTTGACGAAAATCACCGCATGGTCGCCAATCAGAAGAATCTTTTTTGGGTACCATATGCAAAGGAGATGCTACTGAAGATGAAGATGGTCTAAAATACCTAATTCAACTTTTGCTATTTTGTATTTTTTATTGTCTAGTCTACGGGGTCGACAAAAAGGAAGATGTCCTGTAATAATTTGATGCTTTATAGAGTGTTTAATAGGAAGTATAAAATTTGGCGAAGAAATAACATTAGGATATTTTTTAAGAAGTTCAGGATATTCGGTTTCGACAGCAAATAACTTGGGTGTTGGAGCATTAGAATGAATTAAAGAACCAGTAGTGTGTAATGTAGTTTCTATATCAATTAATCGTTTATTTTTAAGATCAACTAATAAACCATAATGAGCAAGAAAATCAGCACCAATAATTGGACGAGATATGTCAGCAATAAAGAAAACAAATGGAAAATCACGTCTCAGGTTAAGATTTACTTTTAGAAGTTTCTTGCCATATGTGGTAATAGAGGAACCATTTACAGCTGTAAGAAAAATATATTTATCTTTCTTGTGATCGTTGAAAACATCATGTGGAATAACAGAAACATCTGCACCAGTATCTATTAAAAATTGTAATTTATTAAATTCATCAACTATAAAAAGACGACGACTGGTATTCTTATTTGCTCTAGACCCTTTATTTGTTGTCGAAACATTTACTCGTTTTTTGAATTTTTGTTAGTTTGTAAAGTTTCGTAAAGTAAACACGATAAACATGATAATAGCAGATAGAATTTCTTACAGAAGACGAAGAACGTGATCTACTTCTAGAGCGGTCTCTGCATGTAGTGCATTGATATTGATTATTTGATCTAGTAATTGTATTATTTTGAGAGGTCAAATTTGTTTGAATAGAATTAATTTGAGATTCTATTGAATTTTGTTTTTGAGAAATAGATAAAAGAATATTTTGACAGCTAACTGAAAATTCAGAAAAAGCTTTGATTAGTTCTTTTGTTGAATCAGATGAACTACTATTATTATTATTTTGAAAATTTGATTGAGGATGAACCTTTTGTTGATTAATTTCTGAAATATTATTAAAATTTGATAATGGTTTATAAGTTTCCCAAATTTTATCAGCAAGTTCTAGTAAATCGTTGACATTTTCCTTACCTGATGCTGTCAAAGCTACAAGAATCGTTTTTGGTAAACGTCTTTTCCATAGTTTGACCAACAAATCTTGACTGACCATTTGTGAACCACCAACAGTGTTGAGCATGCTTCGGTAAAAATCTGAAGGTTTTCGATCACCAATTTCGGTTCCAGTAAGGAGGTCATCTAAACGTTTTTCTTCACTTGCAGTTAATCTGCGAATTAAAATTTCTTTAATGGTTTTATACATATTATCTTCTGGAGGATTTGAAACAACATCATAAATATTTGTCACAATATCGAGAGGTAAATTTGCTATAACGAGATGGTATTTAGTTTTATCAGATGTAATTCGAGAAATTATAAATTGAGCTTCAATTTGAGTAAACCAAATTTCTGGTTTCGAAATCCAAAACGGTGGAAATCTGATGGAAGAAATATTTTCAATATTTTTGACATTGTCATTTTCAACAGAACAATCACCTGCAATTAAATTTTGATTTGGCATTTTTAAAATGAAAAATTAGATTCTTTTAAAAGAGAAAATATTTTGTGGTGAAGTTTGACTTACAATTAATAAGTACTGGATTAGAATTTTCTTCTGATTTAAAAGGTTTGATTTGAAATTTTCTTCTCAAACTTGTTGGTCTTCTGCGGCTCGGACTGCGTTGCTTCCTCGTATCTGCACCTCTGGAAACGTAGGGGCTGTGTTGCTTTCTCGTTTCGGCCTATCTGGAAACGTAGGGGCTGTGTTGCTTCCTGGTTTCTTCCTCTGGAACCGTTGGGGCTGTGTTGTTTCCTTTGGATCGACGATAATTTCTTCTTCGATGTTTCTTGCTTCAAGATCACGTCGGGTTCACCAATTATGGCGTATTATGGTGTGTGCCACTTATTTGAAGAATGTTAACTTAGAATTTAGTAATTATTGTTCTTGATTTCTGACTCCAAAAATAATAAGTAGTAATACTCTTTGATCTGTTGTGGTTCTTCTTTATTTTATATATATATATATATATATATATATATATATATATATATATATATATATATATATATATATATATATATATCCCTAGCAACACGTTTTCAAGGAATATCTTATTTTATCAACAATGATAATATTAAACAATAATTATAATACCTGTCGATTCAAACAAGCACCACAAGGACCACACGAGGTGTTGGTGTGCAAAGGTCCAATACAAAATATACCGAGTGTTCTTATCTGGGCCATCTCAAATAACTGAATTTTTCGAACTTTATACGGATCAAAAATCGAGTATATCAAAACCGCTCCACATACTATAAACGAACTAAATCTAAAAAATACAGAAGCCTGCCAGTCAGTAAGTTCATATCAGTAATATGGCTGATGTGCCACAACAGGAAACGCACAGAATATATATCATCTTAGACAGTGACTTTGTTGAGTAAGGTCCAATAATTTAAATTGTTTTTATTTTTTTTGAACAGCTAAGTGGTGCTGCAAAAGAAATCGGCATCCATGGCCAACTTGTCGCGCAATATTAAAAAACCTAAAATTGAGCAAAACTATTAATAGCCGTGGAATGTTTATTTTATGAGACAGAGGAAAACTTTTATACTGAAAATTGATGGCACTGAGAAGCCTTTATCCATCCACGTAGTCAGATAGTTTCAGCAAATTACACAGGGTCTTCGGCTCTCTTGAGACCATGAAAATTTTTGTCGATTTAAAGTTTTTTTTAGTACACCGCGAAAAGTTGGGCATGGAGGCCCATCCCTTTTTTAAAGTCGCCTCACTGACCAAAATTGCCATATTTTGTTTTCTTACGTATTTTCTGTGCGGCCTAAAATAGGCGAGAAAATCGCTTAATAAGAAATAAACAAAAAATTTTCGTAGCCTCAAGAGAGCCGAAGACCCTGTGTAATTTGCTGAAACTATCTGACTATATGGATGGATAAAGCTTCTCAGTGCCATCAATTTTCAATATAAAAGTTTTCCTGTGTATCTTAAAATAAACATTCCACGGCTATTAGTAGTTTTGCTCAAATTGAGTTTTTTTTTAATATTGCGCGACAAGTTGGCCATGGATGCCGATTTCTTTTGCAGCACCACTTAGCTGTCGAAAATTGCAACATTTTTGTTTCTTACGCTTTTTTTTGTAGGGCGTAAAATAAGCGAGAAAATGGCGGTGGTACACCTAAAACAATCATCCTGTATAGGCTGATATTGATTTTTCTCTCGTTTCTCAGAAGACGCATGCACAACAAATCTGAGTATGCAGAGGCAGTGACGTAGAATAAATAAAAAACAAATTAAAAGCGGATACATTGCAGTGCTTTGATATTCTTTCAGAGTATACGTATATGACCTGAACTTATGAGCCGATTGCATTTTTGCTGCATTGATGCCAACTTTGGATGTCGAAATTATCAATTGAAAGCCCCGGCCACAACAAAGGCAATTATATTTCCAGTTTAGACTAATTTTAATTATCTAATATCAGATTTACAAAACGAGGCGCTGAGAACCATAGCGAACCATCCCACAAAATTCTTGATTACTACAGAACTATAAAAAAACTATAGAACTATTAAAAATAGATACCCACATACACTTTCTCAGTCTACCACATACAATAATTAATTTTATTGGCTCACATATAACTGTATATCATATATAGGTTATTTACCCTAGACCTACTAAAAAATAGGTACTCCCTTCCAAAGTAACAATACCAAAATCTACCCACAGTTGTGTAATTATGCGATGTCACAGTCAGCACAATGTTGCCACATACAGGGTCATTCAAACTCGGCGTCCCAGGCCAATTATGGGCAAACGAAAAGCGAAAAAAAAAAAAAATCTGCGTCCGTGGCGTTAAAGGGGCCCAAATAAAGATTTAGATCGCAACTAAATTTAAAATTTTTGACAAGCGACGCTCGGCGTCGCGACGCCCGGTATATTTTTTTTGTAACGAACATACCTTTTTTATTTAATATTTAGGTAGCCCTATTCTTTCTAAGTAACTTTTGTCTTGAACGTTTTGTTGGGTTTTTTCGTTTACAATTTACAGGCAACAATATACAGAAAATTAAAGAAATTAATTGACTTGACTCTCCCATGAAGTGGGCGACGAGCACGAGCGACTGTCATTTGTTTTCCATATATTGACGTAAATCAAACAATATGATATACTGACAACTATTTATTATAGGATATATATCCATATACAATAAGGATGTAAGATTAGCGAGTGTAAATGTAACAATTACAAGAAAAGGTGATAATGGGCAAACACTCAAAGTTAACAAAAAGAAAAAACTTGTAACCGCACACACGTGTTTCATGCTATTTGACAATCATCAGTACGGTGTAACATTAACCAAATGAAAAGATAGGCATGATTTGGGAAGCAACAAATGAAGTCCAGGCAGGAGCCAACAGCACATTTGCAGCTTCAGTCAGCACATCCCCTATTTTGGGGCTTGTACTAACATCGCCACGGAGGCTGCTAAAGCGACCTGCGTGGAAATCTTCATAACCCAAGATACAATGACAATAAGGATGTAAGATTAGCGAGTGTAAATGTAACAATTACAAGAAAAGGTGATAATGGGCAAACACTCAAAGTTAACAAAAAGAAAAAAACTAGTAACCGCATACACGTCTTTCATGCTATTTGGCAATCATCAGTACGGTGTAACATTAACCAAATCAAAAGATAGGCATGATTTGGGAAGCAACAAATGAAGTCCAGGCAGGAGCCAACAGCACATTTGCAGCTTCAGTCAGCACATCCCCTATTTTGGGGCTTGTACTAACATCGCCACGGAGGCTGCTAAAGCGACCTGCGTGGAAATCTTCATAACCCAAGATACAATGACAATAAGGATGTAAGATTAGCGAGTGTAAATGTAACAATTACAGGAAAAGGTGATAATGGGCAAACACTCAAAGTTAACAAAAAGAAAAACTAGTAACCGCATACACGTGTTTCATGCTATTTGACAATCATCAGTACGGTGTAACATTAACCAAATCAAAAGATAGGCATGATTTGGGAAGCAACAAATGAAGTCCAGGCAGGAGCCAACAGCACATTTGCAGCTTAGAACAAATATAATTAAAAATTAAATCGTCAAAAAAGTGTAGGTACTGTCAAAATTTTTATTGGCAGAACAGAATAGTTATTTATAAAAAAATATATAAACCATCATTTAAAAGATCTTCTGAGGTTTCATTGGTGGGTAGCTCGTTCCAGAATTTCCTTCTATTGTGAGGCATTTGGGGCAAAATTTCTGAAACAATTCTGGTCTTTTTAGCGGTAGAAATTCCTCGCGGAGTGTCCAGACATTCTGGATTTTTATTTAATTTGCACTTTTTCTTCAGGACCCCTAAAACAGATTTTTTCATATGAATTAGCTGTTATCGCTAATAAGAAGGAAACCAAGATTATTTCAAGGAGAGTATTGATTACCTTTAGTGGACGTAAAGTCACCATCCTTTCGTGTCTTTTTTATGTGATTTTCAAACTTGCAGAAGTCATTTGGTTGTAACACTATGATCTTTGATCGAGTGGATGACTTTTCACAGGCATCGATGAAGTCATCGAAGTCATAAATATTTTTTTTGCGTCTGCATTCTTGTTCAATACGGCCATGAATGCCGTCAGCAGCCATAAACGTATGGCCTTTTACCAGATATTTTAGATATATTTCGTTTGTTGTAAAATAGTCACTATTAACATATTGAAGAATGGCAGAATACAAAGTAAAATATTTGTTTTGGCTAACGCAGTTGTCCATCCACAGTATAATTTTTTCGCATGTTCTGTTTATATAAAGCAACTTGATAAATGCACTAGTGACATCTTCAGCTCTTCTTCCCGATATGGCTTCATGCCACAATATTAGGTAATGCTGATTTTTTTGCATGCTTGCAAAAGTCTGATTAAAAACAATTAGTCTTGAGTAAAAAAGGCTTGTTTGGAATCTGGCATTCGTGGCAAAAGAACAACTTTCTGCATGTCACACGCAAATACTCGAGTCTTCTCGTCATCTATTTCTGAATCTGTGTCATATGCTTCCTTATCCAAGAAACCTATAAAAGCGCATTATTTGTTGGTTTATAAAGTTTAGTTGGATCTACAAGTCAGTAGAGGGAATCCCGGACCAGCAATATAATAAATAAATAGAAAAGCTAATCTTATCGATCCGACCACCGGGCGCTACTTACCTTGTCTAAGTGCTCTTCTTTTAATTGAGCATTATTCTCAGGATCATCTCCGTGTGCCATTGACAGACAAACTTTGTTTTCCGGATACTTCGTGCAATAATCCTGATGCATTAATTTGATAGTGAGGCCTGGTGGCAAATATAACCTATTTGGTGCGTGCTCTCTTGCATAATGAGAGGGCCTAGGATTGAATAATTCTACATGTTCCTTTAAAAGATTTCGATCTTTTTTGTTTATTGGTTTTCCACTTTTATCTGGACATGGAGTTATCCTTAGATTTCTATTATCACCTTTCAGGGACTTTCTTAATGTTGTCAAAATATTGGCATTGTTATATCCTAATGTACCCAGGAAAAAATTTTGACAGACACTTACATCAATCATTGACCCTTCATCATCTTTCTTTGGTAAAATATATTATCTAGTGTAATCTCTTCTACCACCTTCTTGCAGTTTTCTTTTCGATTTCTTTTCTGTAACCTTTGCTAAAAGCCATACCCTTTTTTTGTGTCTGTCTAACTTCCAGTATTCCTCATGAATTTCCATGCGCTGATTTTCAGTAATGTTGTCAAAACATTTTAATTTACAATGGCATGGTAACCTTAAAGGGTGTTTTATTTTGTTATGTTCCATTTGGACTTTGTGTGTCCTATTTCTTTTTTTCTTTAATTTTGTCTCTTTTCCATTGTCTTTATCGTTATTTTCTTTTTCGAAATCTTCAGCTACTTCAGATTCCCCTTTACTGATTTGTTTTTCCATGTTATTAACAAGTTCACTGTGGACAGCGGCAATAGTATCCGGATTTATGTCATTATTTCCTATTTCTCTCAAAGTATTATCTAAGTCAGAATCGATTTTATCGCCGTTATTGTCAGAATCGCTTGATTGATCATTTTCATTTGGTTCAAAATCTGGGTCCCTAATATCATCATCGAACACGTCATCAACGAGAAATTGATATTCAGGAGCAAGAAATTCTAAAACAAAAAAATGCTGTCAATGATACCTACCTACCAATTAATAGCATAAAAATAATTATTTACCATCACTACGTTGCGGCTTATCATCATCACTACGTTGCGGCTTATCATCATCACTACTATGCGGCTTATTATCATCACTACGTTGCGGCTTATCATCATCACTACGTTGCGGCTTATCATCATCACTACTATGCGGCTTATCATCATCACGAGGTTGCGCCTTATCATCACCACTACTAAATTCCTTAAATCGGTAAACATAGAAAAATAGATATAAGCAAAATTCGAAATTTTTTATAACTTACTGAATATTTCCGTTTTTTAGCATTCATTCATTATTCGCTGTGTTCTAGTAGCCCTAATACTGCTCTGAGTTACACTGACTTTGCACACGTTCTCTCGTTACTATATTTATCCCCACTACCACAAACGAGAAAACTGATGCTTAACCTACCAATCATAGAGTGCCGCCTAAGTCACATGACACTTAAACATGTGATTCAAAACCGAGGCAAATTGCTTTATGTTACACATAAACTATTCTGCCTCTGGAGGAATCATCAAAAGGCGTAAAAGTTTATTAGCCAAAGGAGTATATAAAAGCATACATCATATTCGCTTGGGATAATTAAACACAATGTAAATATAGATCTTGAGGTAAAAAGATAGAAGTTTGCAATGTACTATTTTTCCATGGCATAAAATAAAATCAAAATGTGTTATAGCATTCTAATATTATTTTGCCTTGGCCCACCTTACCAGATATATTATTTTGCCATGGGATATGGGCCGGCCTAAACTGGCTTATATGGTTTTGCCACAAAATAATTATATCTATAGAAAGAGCAAGAAAGAGGGATAATTATATAAATAAATAAAAAAAAAAAATTTTGCAAATATACTGTTTTGCCTTAGCAGGCCAGTAATGCAGTACAATATTATCCAATCAAATATTTATAGATGTTCAATTGGCCCTAATGTGGTTCAAGAAGAACTGGGTAATCGAATCGTTAATTTAGATTTTATAATTGAGCAATTACAGAAGTTTTTTATACACCAACCCTTGATAATATGCACCTTTGCTGATATGAAAATTATTTAACACCTGTGAAATAATAGTAAAATTGCCTGGACGTCAAAAAGCTATTCAGTGTGTTGCCAACGAAAAGTGAACACGACACCGCCGTTTTTTAAAGATATACGGTGACCGGCAGAAAGTTGGACACAAAAATTTAATATTTTTCAACTCTGATTTCGATTAATTAAAATTTCTAGCTGCTAATCGAACATAATTAAAGTTTAGTAGAAAATTCATGTGTTATCCGATGATAAGTTGCGCTTGCGGTATTTTGTTTTTTTGTAATACACAGGGTGGTAGAAAAAAATACAAAAAGAAGTTAAATTTCTCTTTTTTGACTAGGTGGCTGTGACTTTAAATCTGCCATCCACCTTTGATTCCAAACAACTTTTGTAAGTAACTTTTTACCGTATTTTAAAAAATAAGGGTACTTTACTCTTGTGTTATTTTGACATTTTTGAATCTACCTCGTATCCAAAAAGAGATATTCAAATTTTGATATGTGCGTTTTGAGTTTGAAATGATGCACCAACTTTTATCAAGAATAAAATTTTCTGAGAAATTAATAATAAAAAAGTTTTCCATTTGTGTCCAACTTTCTGCCGGTCACTGTATATTCGCTCTTCTTGAGCCGCATCGGCGAGACACGTGTGACGTGACCCGTTGGCGGCCGGCCCCCGACTTTATTATTTCAAGCAAATCCATGTGATTCCAACAATATAATCTATACTTTTGACATAATTGCAGATGAACTAATAAGTTTCAAATAGTTTAAATTTCCGTTAAAAAGACGTATTGTCACTTCGATACTAAAATTAGCATACCTACTACAATGAAAGCATAGCCTCGGATTTAAAATGTCTCTTGTTTTATTGAAACAATTAAATTTATTTTATTTAAATAATAATAATAATTCTCACCCTCAGACTACTCCAAACTATATAAGAGTACCCCAGAAGCAACTGAAAGACATTATAATTCATTGGATGAAGGATGAACAAAACAATTCTTGCAATAGGAAGGTATAATCATGATTTAATAAAACCTCATTTTTTCTTAAGTGCAACTTTTATATTCATCAATATAATCAGTAAATCATGTTTTTAAATTTTTATGATATTCAAGAAATTATTAGAATTATTAGAATTCATGTCAAATACATAATTGGATTGAATCAAGTACTTTTTACTCGACTGAACTAAATCTTCTATTACAAACACGTTAGTAAAAAAGCTATGACCTTAACTGAGCAATTTACCAAAACGAATGATCAAAAATTTCTCAGTTAAGGTTTTGAATCAGCCCTACACTTTATATTATCGTTCGTAGTCATAATGAACACTGTGAAAGTGAATGGCAATAGAAGAGCTATTAACAAACTGGGGGTTACTAGAACCTGTATTCACTAAAATTAAATGTTATATCGATCTCATCTGCATCATTTTTGTTTTGTCAATTATTATAAGTTGCTACACTAGCAGCTTGATTTGCATTTTACACATCATTTGCTTATTATTCAGGCAATAATACTTATAATAATTATAATTGATATTAGTACCTACAATTATTACAAATCCAGCAAAAATGCAATGACAGTAGTTGTAATTTCAATATAATGAACAGTTAAATGTACCCCTATTGAATTCAACAACATGAGGCCTCAAATGAAACGTTATATTGTTCTGACAAAAGATGTGCTTAGAAAAGAAGTATTATAGAATCGATTCCAGAACATGATATTGATTGAAATTAAATATTACATTTAAATTATTCATTCGAATTCAATATCAATTATAATTGAATTGATTATTGTTAGTTACAAAAAAGCTTCTGCTTGAGTTTGAGGAATAATATCTCATATTGAATTAAACAGTTTTTTTTTACAAAGTACCAGATTTTTCTCAGTGTAGTACCCACGGCCGGCCGCCTCAGTCGTAGCACTGTGAAGGGTTAAGCTGTAGTGGGGAGTCGTGGGGACTAGAGGAAGGAAAAGGATAGGCATAGCTAATCGAGCGACGTATGTCCTGAATTGAGTCGGGCACTTCAGGCGGATTTGATAAGTATCGTAGCCTCTTAACCCAAAAAAAAATTAAGTGTAATGGCTAGTCATGAAGAAAAAGTGGACATGTTATTTGTTTATGGGGAAGCCAGAAAAAATTCTGGGCTGGCCTGCAATATTTATCGGCAACGATATCCAGAACGATATGCCCCTAGCTACAAAATGTTCCAGCGTTTAGAACATACATTAAGAAATAATGTAGATGCATTTAACGTTAGAAAAGGCAAAACAACGCGGCAACGCGGGATGTGGGGATTTCTTATTCAACGATCCAAAGAATTTTAAAGCAAAATAAATATCACGACTTCAAGCTACATTACTTGCAGCAGTTGCAGCTCATAGAAAAAAGATTAAATTTCATTGCTCAGATGGCTATTCTAGAGCAAGATGATAATAGAATTTTCAAACATATTTTATGGACTGACGAAAGTAGGTTCGTAAGTAATGGCATCCCAAATATAAAGAATAATTATCACTGGGGCAATGAAAATCCGTATAAAGTTCACCCCATAGAGAATCAAGGGTATTTTGGTGTTAATGTTTGGTGTGGAATAATTAATCAAACTTTGATTGGTCCGCATTTTTTTGAAGGCACTCTTACGAGTGAAATATATTTAAATTTTTTAATAGAGGATTTACCAAATTTGTTGGATAATATGTATCCCCAAATTATGTGGTTTCAACAAGATGGAGCACCAGTGCATAATGCGAGAAGAGTAGAGGAGTTTTTAAACAATAATTTTAGAAATAGATGGATTGGCACAAATAGTACTATCAGGTATAATCCTAAAGCATAACAAAACAAATACTTTTACTTAAATTCATTTGATTCTTTACATTTTCTAGAGGTGGTCTCCTAAGTCTCCCGACTTTTCGCCATTACACTTCTTCTTATGGGGGAAATTAAAAAATGAGGCCTATAAAACACCGTCGAGGAATGTGAATCATTTAAAACAAAAAATTAGGGACGCTTGTATGACTATAACAAGAAACATGTTAAAAAATGCAACGCAACATTTTAAGAAACGCCTGGAGATGTGTTTAGCGAATGATGGAGGACACGTTGAAAATTTGTTGTAAATATGTTACTTATTTCATTTGTTAAATTGTTAAATATATACACTGTGTCCGTAAAGTAACGCATATAATCATTACTTCTGAAAAACACGGTTAAAAAAATCTTCCATTTTGTTTTAAAAAATGACATTTTGTGACGTTTCACTCAAATCTGTGAGGTCATCGTTGTTCCGGATATGACGTCATCGGCAATTTTTTCAAATAGCAACCCCCCCCTTCTATGAGTAACTAGAAAGACCGTCACAGCCTACATTGAAATTATAAAAAAAATTGTTATATTACAAAAATATGTTTGAAGTTTGAAAAATTTGCAAATTTATTCATTTCAAGTGGATGCCAAAATTTGATAGTTTAGTATGAATTGCAATACTGAAGTAAATGTTCGAAGTGGAGACCATCTTGTGCCTGACAGTATGCTAAGCGGTGAACAAATTCTTGTTGGAGTTTGCTTATAATTTCTGGAGAAATATTGGTGCATTCGAATTCTTCAATAAGTTCCGGTTTGCTTTTGTATACACAATATTTTTGAGGTTTGAATATTTAATAATTGAAATAAATTTGTAATTTGTCAAAATCTTTCAATTACAATTTCAATGTAGGCTGTGACGGCCTTTCTAATTACGTCATAAAAGGAGGGGGTTGTCATTTGAAAAAAATTGCCGATGACGTCATATCCGGAACAACGATGACCTTACAGATTTGGATGATATGTCACAAAATGTCATTTTTGAAACAAAATCGATGTGTCCGAGGATTATTTGTAACCATGTATTTTCAGAAATAATGATTTTATGCGTTACTTTACGGACACACTGTATACCTATATCCTATAATAAATAGTTGTTAGTATATTATATTGTTGTCAAGTCATTAATTTCTTTAATTTTCTGTATATTGTTGCCTGTAAATTGTAAACGAAAAAAATTGTAAACGAAAAAAACCCAACAAAACGTTCAAGACAAAAGTTACTTAGAAAGAATAGGGCTACCTAAATATCAAATAAAAAAGGTATGTTCGTTACAAAAAAAATATACCGGGCGTCGCGACGCCGAGAGTCGTTTGTCAAAAATTTTAAATTTAGTTGCGATCTAATCTTTATTTGGGCCCCTTTAACGCATCGGACGCAGATTTTTTTTTTGCTTTTCGTTTGCCCATAATTGGCCTGGGACGCCGAGTTTGAATGACCCTGTACTTTCCCTAAAATTCAAATAACCACACGGCTCCTTTATACATACCATGACACGTGCTTCTCTATCTATAGTTTAATCTAAGAGTTAAGTCAGTGAGTTGGCAACATTGCTTTAAAGCCAAAACAGGTTTTAACACCTGTTCTGCCAACTGTATATAGGCTGATATTGATTTTTCTCTCGTTTCTCAGAAGACGCATGCACAACAAATCTGGGTATGCAGAGGCAGTGACGTAGTATAAATAAAAAAACAATAAAATACATTGCAGTGCTTTGATATTATTTCAGAGTATACGTATAGGTACACGTACTAGCGAATTAAATAATAACATTAACAGATTTATACACCCTACCACAATAAAAAAAGATACTTTTACTGGATGTACACAGAGACCGAGTAAAATTAACATATTATATGGAAGCGATACCCTGCCACCACATTTTCATACAATTATGATTCAATTATCCCCCTTTGCGACAAAAATCAATACCCGCCTCTGTATGGTTTATTCTAACTTGTTAATAATTATTTAATAATATACAAATTTATTATATTCCATCCATGTTCTTACATAGTTTCTTTTGTTTTCTTTCCAAGCTATATTTTCTATAATAATTGGAGTAAATAATAAACATAATATATTATATATTTACCGCTTTGCTGTAAAGAGATTATATTGCACGCCCTGTATAGCATTATGATTTCTCTCACATTTCTCATCTAGTTAGAATCATTTTATTAATTATTAACTTATTAACTTATTCTACCTCATATATTTGTCTATTTTAAATCAATTAAGCAGAAATGAAACCTTGTAAAAAAATATCTAATAACACTTTTCGAATACATTATACTTGAATAGATAGGTACAACGAGACGTCATATAAAATATTGGATTGACTTCAATAAACAAAATGGTCGATATTTGTAGGTGTATTTTTCACAGCGTGTTCCCAATCAAAAAATTAAACCTAAGTAATTTGAATGTAAAAACTATAACTTTTATGAAGAAACCACAAAATATCACGCTTCTGCAGGATGCACATGCGCCATGTGGAAAGCACTTGATTATACAGGGAGCACCAAAGAACCGTGAAAACACAATTTAAGACTATGGGTTAGGGTGGAGTGAAAAAATTTTTTTTTTAATTTGACGTTTCCTGTATTATCAATCGATGCCTTGATGGTTCCTAATAATGTATACCAAATAACATCAAATTCTAACATTATCTTCAGGTAGCGCACTGACTCTAAATATTTACGAAAAAAAAATTTTTTTGCCACATCTTGAAAGTACACAAACACATCCTGTCTGTCCAGTTTAACGTCGCAAACGTATTTATGTACACAAATCTTACGCTCCCCTCTCCTCCCACCCACTTTACAATACCGCCTGCCACCGTCGGGCACTTCCGCGGGCCGTGCCATTCACAGTCAATCAATAGAGCGAAGCGTACGTTCCTTGATAGTAACCGCGCGACCGATTGTCAGTGAAATGCCTAAAACAAGAAAAGACTCGTCGTGTTCCATATTTGGCGGTCCAGAAAAGTTAAAAGAAAATGTGTTGCCAACGTATTCACATATAATAAAGTATTACTTGCTGATAAGAAATGAATTGCAGTGGTTATCTAATGGAAAAGATCCTTCTGTGAAAGACATTTGTGAAATAATTGCAAGTGATTTAATAAAGCTTTGGAATAAAGCCCCTATTCCTGTCATATCTGAACAACAAATCATAAATAGACTAACACAATATTATCAGAAGTACAAAAACATAAAGAAATGTCGAGTGGCTAAAAAGAAAACCGATTTTTACAAAGACGCAATGAGAAATCTTTTCGACATTGCTGTTTGTAAATGCATCTGTGCCAATTTTTGTAAGTGTTTAACGAAAGTTCCAAAAAAGGAGATGGAATTTTTGCAAGACCAAAGGGGGGGCCGCAAAATGTATATTGGAGCGCAGGCAACTGAGACAGGAGAAAAGAAATAATTTCCTTCAAGAACAGTTGGTTGAGCATCGTATAAGCCCCTCACCAGATACTAAATCATCTACAGATTCAGACACCTCGGCTGATAGTAAAAGCTTATCAGATAGCAACCAAGATCCGGATTTCTATATTAAACCTTCATCGGATGCATCCTTATCTTTGCCTTCCACCTCGAAAATACATGTAAAGCAGATGAGGCACCGACTAGAAAACCTCGCCACTGCTTGTGACAGAACTAGTGTCTCTGATAGATCAGCATCAATCATTGTCAGTGCAGTTCTTGAAGACATGGGTTTAATTTCCAACAAGGATTCCTCAAAAGTGATAGACAGAAGTAAGATACGACGTGAGCGACAAAAAGTCCGTGGAAATTTGCAAAATTCAAGCTTGGTGAGTTCTGACTGTAAAATAATTGGATTATATTTTGATGGTCGGAAAGACAGGACCATCGTTCAAGAAAAACGTGGGAATAAGTACCACAGAAAAACAATTACAGAAGAACATATTGTTCTGCTTTCTGAACCAGATTCTCAGTACATTGGCCACGTCGCACCTCTTTCTGGAACCGGTAATTCTATAAAAGATAGTATAAATCAATTTTTGAATTTGCACATAATATATTTGTCAAGTATTGTGGCCATTGGATGCGATGGAACTGCCGTCAATACGGGCCCCAAAAATGGAGCGATTGCATTGATTGAAAAACGATTAAATCGACCTTTACATTGGTTTATCTGTTTGCTCCACGCAAACGAACTACCACTGCGTCATCTTTTCAACACTTTGGACGGCAGTACGTCAGGTCCCAATACGTTTGCAGGAGTCATTGGTAAGATGTTACAGCACTGTGAAGACTTACCTGTGGTTGAATTTGAGAAGATAGAGACAGTGTTACCTGAGATTGATGCGAAAATTCTTAACACTGATCAAAAATACCTCTTACAAATTTGTCTGGCAGTTACACAAGGTAGCGTATCCACTGACTTGGCTAATAAGCAACCAGGAAAGCTGGCACACTCTCGTTGGCTAACCTGTGCAAACAGGATATTGAGACTTTACGTGGCCACAAAATTCCCATCTCAAAATCTCGTGGAGCTTGCTAATTTCGTGACAAAAGTATACGCGCCAACATGGTTCAGCATAAAAACGAAACCTTCATGCAAACACGGTCCCAGTCATGTCCTAAACATGATAAAAAGATGTTCATATTTAAAAGACGAGCTAAAAACAATTGTGTTTCGAGTAATACAGCGAAACTCATACTTCGCACATTCCGAAAATATTTTATTAGCAATGCTACAAGATGAAAGGCACCATGTAAAAGAATTAGCACTTAGACGAATAATGAAAGCTCGAAAAACGACAAAGTCAAAGAAAGTAAGAGAGTTTCTGACTCCGAAATTAAACTTTGAAGCCAACGACTATTATGATTTGATAGACTGGACAACAGAAAAAATCTTCGAGCCACCGTTCACTTCAAAATATAGTGACGATGAAATATGGGACCAAATTATGAATAAAAATATAAACATGTATTTTGAAAATTTTCCATGTCACACTCAGGCTGTAGAGAGAGGTGTGAAACTGGTCACTGAAGCCAGTTTAAACGTTTGTGGAAATGAAGCACGCGATGGATACATACGAGCAAAAATAAAATCCAGAAAACAAATGCCAATATTTGACACAAAATCTCAGTTTTTTACTGAAGTTCAACCATCTACCCCGCCTGCAGATAATAAGATTGAAGACTAAAATGATAAAAACTTGTTATTTTTCTTGTATTTCTTGTATTTTTAATTCAGATAATAGATTTAGACGTCTATAAATAATTGTTTTATTTATTTAAATTTTTCGTGAAATTTAATCTTTTTTAAATTTACAAGTCTCCTGCGCCACCTGAAGATGAAGAGTAAAAAAACATTTTTTTACACATTTTAGTAGCTTTTTATTCATAGCAATGGTTAGTAATACAGGGGTACCAAAATTTGTGAAAAAAATTTTTTTGGCTCATTTCACTCCACCCTACTATGGGTACGTGTTAGATACAGGGTGCACCAGACGAATACAAATTAATATATATTATATATATATATAAGAACCAAATTTAGTGGGAAATAAGCCAATTTTTAATTGTGAAGACTCTTTTTATTGGTGAAAGCTTTCGCAGTTGTTTAACTGCTTCTTCAGTCACTCTAAAATTACATTAAAATAGTTTTTGTGTAATAAATTTCAAAATTACTTACAATTAAGTGAGTTCCTATATATTATATATATACTATTTTAATGTAATTTTAGAGTGACTGAAGAAGCAGTTAAACAACTGCGAAAGCTTTCACCAATAAAGAGTCTTCACTATTAAAAATTTGCTTATTTCCCACTAAATTTGGTTCTTGTTGTTTAACTAGTTAAGCCACGACTACCCCTCCTCTTATATATATATATATACATAATATGCAATGGTTTCCATTTTTTTAAGTTGGACGCTCAGTGAACCTACAAATAAATTATGTGCCACGTGAAATCTTAAATAAATTGTCGAAATACAGGGCGTATATGGCCGGACGCCGCGTGAGAACGTTTTTAGACTGGACTCCCAGTGATGCTCTATATATATATATATATAATATATATATATATATATATATATATATATATATATATATATATATATATATATAAATATATATATATATAAATATGTTAATTATTCAGTGCAAATTATTGTTATTCCTAATTATTCAGTGCAAATTATTGTTATTCCTGTTGTTTAGATTCTTTCTCCATTAAACGGTTGGTATTCAAGTTTGACGTTTAATTTCATAGCCAAATTTTGAATTTTCAAAAATTTTAAATATCAGATCTGCAATACGTGCTTTCAGTTATTCGCGTTTTTGGCGAAAGCGATAAAGTTTTTCGAAAAATAACAAGAGTTTTTCTCCTAAAAAATTAAACCTAGGCTGTTGGAATTTTTCACACCTATCGAGTTTTTCATTGTGAGTTTTCTTAATAACATTTTGTTGTGAAACTACACAAAATGCACTTTTCTAAAAAAGTGGGAAAAATCCCAAAAAATCAAAGCAGGTCTAGATTTGCTCAGTTTTGCATTCTGGACACGATTTCTTTATAACATTTTGCCGTAAAACCTACAAAAAGGGCACTTTACTGATGTGGAAAATTAATTTCTTCATAATTTCCAAGGTGATTTTTCGAAAGTATATGTCACAAATTAGTTTCAAACCAAGCAGCGCTGATCCCAGAAGCTCAAGTTTCAACTCGATTTTTTTTTGTTATTTTCACCTTATGTGAACTCGATTCGTGGACACTGTAGGTTACATAATATTAGAATAATATTTTGTATTTATTTTTTATTTATTATTATTTTTTTATTTTATTAGGGGGGCCATGGCCCCCATGCCCCCCCAAGACCGCGCCTGAGTACAAGCCACAAATCCAGGAGATGTGCTAACAACTGAAGCTGCAAATGTGCTGTTGGCTCCTGCCTGGACTTCCATTTGTTGCTTCCCAAATCATAGCTATCTTTTTGATTTGTTTCACGTTGACTAATAAGCTAGCCTGGGCAGACGGTTGGGTGAGTAAACTACTTAAAAAAAAACTGGTACCTAGGTATCCGAGCAAACCGAAAACCAAAACCTGAATTTTAAAATTAAATTGCAAAAGAACGTATCAGAAAGATCAAAACCCGTTATTTATTCTTGCTAGTCAACAAAATAATAAACAATTAAAGCTATTTAATACCAGTACGACCGAGGGGATGCTACAATCTGACATGGTTTCGTGGCAAAGTGGCAAAAAAATCTATGCATATAGAAAAAATTGGATATGTTTCGCATTCCTTACTTTAACAGATACTCGTATAATGTGATTAAATGGATTCATTAATAGACAGAGAGTTCCACATTCAAAAACTAGTTTTTTAATATCCAGAAAAATCGCTGCACGATGGTTTTTGAGTTGGGATACCGCAAAAGTCTGATCAACTCAAATATTTTCGTTGCTCTACAGGGTGCTACTGGACTAGGTCTAAAAATTGAAGCACGTATTGTTTGGTGCATTTTAGGACCTTCAATAAAAAAATTGCCATATACAGTGTGTCCCAGTTTGATATTGGACATCTCAGAAATATAAGAGGGGTAGTACCAAGGGAGAGTATCTCATAGGCGGTGGTATTTGGATGGGGTAATTGGCCTGCTATGATTTTTTAAAATAGCAAATTTTCAAGAAACCACATTAGGGTTTTTTTACGACAAAATGTTATTAAGAAAACTTGTTCAAAATGAAAAACTGAGTGGATTCACAAAATTTCAAAAGACTAGGCCTACTTTGATTTTTAGATTTATCTCCCACTTTTTTCTTAGAAAAGTATCCTTTCTAGAGCTTACACTTCAAAATTTTATTTTTTCGCGATGATCAAGTTTCCTTAATAATATTTTGACGTGAAAGCTCCAGAAAGGACACATTTCTAAGAAAAAAATGGGAGAAAAAGGCGAAAAAGCTAAAAATCAAAGTAGGCCTAGACTTTTGAAATTTAGAGTTCTACTCAGTTTTTCATTCTGAAAAAGTTTTCAGACTTTTGCTCTGAATTTTAAAATTCTGAATTTTTTCTTGGAATTTTAAAATTCTTATTTTTTTCTCAAAATTTTGACTTTAGTCTCAATATTTAAGATTATTCTCAAAATTTTGACTTTTTCTCTGAATTTTAAAAGTCAGACTTTTTCTCTGAATTTTAAAATTCAGACTTTTTCTCAAACAATCTCAACATTTTGAGAATAAAGTCAAAATGTTGAGAAAAAGTCTGAATTTTAAAATTCGGAGAAAAAGTCCAAATTTTGAGAAAACTCTCAAAATTTTAAGAAAGATCTAAACATTTAAAAATTTTGAGAAAAAAATCTAAAAAAATACAACGTGGCCCTTCCACGCTTCCGTAGATTCGACAAACGTGGGGCGCGTGCTATAGATAATAGTAAAGAGTGTAGAGAAGCAGCTGACATTGGAAAACATTAGGTATTTGCAGTACCTACAATAAGCTTTTAGTGACTCAATTAGTGCATGCATCAAATTATTATTATTATCTATTGCATGCGCCCCACGTTTTTTCAGTACGTGTTATACTTACCTACCTATTAAAAAAATTATTTATTTTTTAGTTTTTTATATACAATATTTCCACAGATTGAGTTCACATACAGTGTGTCCCAATTTGATACTGGACACCTCAGAACTATATGAAGGACAAGGATAACAAATGACCTCTATTTTTTATTGGTGGTCCCAAGGGGTGGTGGTATTTGGATGGGGTAAGTATTTCATGGCCTGCTATGATTTTTCAAAATAGCTAATTTTCAAGAAACCCTATTAGGGATTTTTTACGACAAAAGAAAACTTGTTCAGAATGAAAAACTGAGT
This sequence comes from Pseudeuparius sepicola, assembly GCA_963920635.1. Taxonomy (NCBI): domain Eukaryota; kingdom Metazoa; phylum Arthropoda; class Insecta; order Coleoptera; family Anthribidae; genus Pseudeuparius; species Pseudeuparius sepicola. The sequence continues at coordinate 32,344,576 of OY987305.1, forward strand.
AGAATTGCAAAATTTCAAAAGTCTAGGCCTACTTTGATTTTTAGCTTTTTCGCCTTTTTAGGGTATCCAGTCCCGGTATTTAGTATTGGGATTGTCCCGGGATTTTACCCGAAAAGTGTGGTCCCAGGATTTTCCTCATGGACCCGAAACCTTAAAAGTCCCGAATTTTTTTATTACATCATAAACACGCCACCAATTCCCCAGAAAACCTAAAAAAACTAGGGCAGGGGTCGTAGGGGATTCACTGGTATTCATCTTTTTTAATATTATTACGATTCTAGGCCGTGAAGCCTTACCCCTTGTAATACAATACCGTGTGGTTGTGTGGTGTGGTTAATCATATATAGTTCTTTAATTAATACATAAAATTGTGGAATTATTAAAATTTTTAGATTTTACTGAAATAAGAATACTTACTTGTATACTTAGTCATACAATTAAATTAGTTGGAGTTGGAACTACTTTAGTTGTGTGTTGTGTTTTTTAAGTAATCTCAGTTTTAATTTGCTATTTCATGTTTGGTATTTTGTAGGTAGGTACTACCCACATCTAAATAAAAATATTTCATTTTTACAAATTGTTTCTTACAAAATTTGTTGTAGAGAAACAAAATTTTGATTTTGGGACTATTTTTGGGACTTTCGGGACTAGTACCGGGACTTAAAATTTGGGACCAAAGTCCCGAATACATTTTCGGTCCCGGGATTTGGGAACCCTAGCCTTTTTCTCCCACCTTTTTCCTTGAAATGTGTCCTTTCTGGAGCTTTCACGTCAAAATATTATTAAGGAAAGTTGATCAAAAAAATCTATTTAAGACGAAAATTCTACCATTTATATTTGTGGGTTCGACGAAATTTTTTTCAATCCTATTATTAAAAAACGAATTCACAAAATTTATAATAATACTAATGACTCTCATTCACAGAACCCAAATAAGTTTTTTTCTATGCCATTTGTTAGAGGTATTTCAGAACCAATTACCAAAATTTTCAAAGAAGTTAATATTCACGTTGCCCATAAAACACAGAATGATACAAAAACATTTTTCTCCAAACTTAAACCTAAAAAAACTAACGATCTACAAACAAATCTTGTTTATAAAGTTAATTGTCTTGATTGTCCATCAACTTATATTGGCCAAACCAGACAATACCTTTATAAGAGATTATATAAACACAAGTACGACATTAAAAATAAAAATGAAAATTCAACTGCACTTAGTAAACATGCAATTGAGGTATCCCATTATTTTGATTTTGAAAACACTGAAATATTATGCAGAGAAAAGGATTTCCTCAAGCGAAACGTATTGGAGATGATTCATATTAAGAAACATAAAAACACAATTAACTTTAGAACCGACACTGATGGTCTTTCGCATATTTATTATAACTTAATTTCCTAAAGTTTTAACTTATTAATTATTAACTTTCAAAAATGGAGTTAAATTAAAAAATTTCGATACTTAGGTTTTTGCAGCTTTCACTGTATGTTTTCTTGTCTCACCTCGCTTATTACCCTGTATAGAGAATTTTTTTTTAATTGTATAAAATCGAATTGCTTCTCTTTTTACTTTGAAGAAAAAAACTTGCAGCCTTTTTTGTATAAACCAAATGTAGAACCGAACAACACATTTCTCAACATTTCGCCCACCTCCCCCCCCCGCCCTTAAATGCTGGCTACGCCACTGTATTTACTTAAAATCTCAGGTTTTAATTTTTTCTCTGCATTAAGAGCGTTCTATATCAGCTGATCAACTCTGCCTCGATTTTCCTCGTCCCTTACGTCTGTATCGGTCCCCCCTCGTGTACCCCTATTTTATGCAACCATAAATAATGCAATGTAAATATGTGTATGCCAGGAAACAAAAGATATCCAGGTCACCGCGCAGTGGTCACCGCTAACGTGTACCATTATTTTATAATATTATAATGACGAAATAATTTGTTTCTGGGGTATTTTTAATATATTCTCTTCACAAGAATGATTAGCCATGCACTTTTACTTGTTTCTTACTCTGGATCTACCATTTGGGCGGTTTATGTTCTGTAATGTATCTATGTGTGATTAAATAAACATAAGTACCTATTAGCTATTTGAAAAAATAGTCAATTTTCTTTCAGTGGAGTAAGAGGGTAAAATTAAACAAAACAAAATTCTCTCAGTAAATTTTATTGCCTATTTGTATATATTTTTTTAATACATTTATTCATCATAGATAGTTGGGAAATCCTATCAATATCTGCAGCTGAATACAAAATACAGGTAAAAATCAAATGGATGAAAATTTTTGTTGCCTTAATTATACTATAATTTTTTTCAGTACATCCCAGGAGTTTATGAAAACGAGGTAAAAGCTACAGTTCTGGCTTTATATTTTATTAAATGATTCTGACATATTTACGTATCACAGTGTTTAATTTCCATAACAATATTTTAGTGTTAATTGTATGAGCTCATATAATAATTATTATAAAACGTAGTTCAGTAATATAATGATTTATCTATATAACAAAATTCATAAAGTTTTGAAAATTGGTGGAAGAAATGTTAGAAATTACATAAGAATTCCTAAATCACAAAGTTCCTGTGTTACCTAGCGGTCACTTAGAATCGCTTGTGATTGGTCTTGAACAGTAGATCACTTTGGAGCAGTCCGATGGAAAGCACGTCATAACTTCTTACTATATTTTTAAATTTATTTAATTTTTTAACTGTAAAAATTTATGGGTACCTACTGTTACTGGTACGGTAGGTAAAATTTGACAGGAATTTGGAGCTATTACAATCTAGTACAATTTTGTGAACAATTCTAGTACATTTGCCATAGGTCAAAAGCACAACGCTTTTCAACACTTTATGATTTTTGTCTGTTTTATTACAATAATTATTACTATAATATTACTGAATTAATAATGGTAATTTATATTTCCATTTTTTTTCACTTCCTAAAACATAAATAAATGTTAGTACTTGTATAATAAAAATTATACTTATAACTTATATTCTTCTTTTGTGTTGCGCCGACACTTGCTTTCGCCAAAAAGATGACAGTCAACACTAGCATCCTTACTAAATACCATTTTAGTTCACTATTTGAAGAGATCATTTTTTTACTTGTGTTTTGCCCTAAACAAATTGTTAATTAACATGGTTTGAATTAAGAATACATTATTTTTACACTGTCCTTTTTCGGAGTCGAGTGTCTACAGGAAGATTATATACTTTCTAAACACCATTTACTCGTCCGAAGAGATCACCAATCACCATCTTCTTGTGCAGGGGGTGGCCGCCTTAAATCGGCCCGGCACGTAGGCCACAGTGGGCCCGTTGTGCACCAATCACCATTTAGTTCTTTGTTATTCATCCCCCATCGCATGTCTGAAACATTATTATATATATAATAAATTATTATTATCAAAAGAGTTCATCTATCATAAAAAATGAAGTAATGTGGTTTTACTTTATGAAACAATGATCTTGTTTTTAAAATGAAAGTTAATACAAAATGAACAAAAAAAAGACTCACACATATACCCCTAATTGTACTATTATTTTCTAAAATCTGATTGGTGATTACCATTACTCACCACAAATGTCTCTAATTTTCTTAGAAAAGTTTCGCAATAGATGATTCCTACATTCTATCTTTTCAATAAGGACATTGCCATATGGTCTACTTTCAAGAAGTTTATTGTATACGCTGCTATCACCATCTCCAACAAGTCGTTTGAAGATGACACCATGCAATTCCATGCTTCTTTTGAACCCCTCCACAATAATATCACTCTCCATACTTGTCGAGGTTGACGACCAATTTTTGTAACATTGGTGCTCTGGTACGGCCAAGCATTTGGATTCTGCTCTAGAACAAATACAACAGTACTTGTTCCGAACACCAAGGAAAAGTATCTTATGGGTTCTTGCACCAATAATGCACGCCTAAAAATAAAATTTACTAATAACATACAGGATGAACGAAGGTTTTTGTTGACACATTTTGACAATCGGCATCAAGTCATTTTAGAACAAAAAATTCCTATTTTCAAAGAGAGGTAAACTTCAGATTCTATATCACAGGTTAAATAATATAATATATGAAATTCTATATATGTACTCGTAGTAAGACCAACAGGTATGCTACAAAACTGCCCATTTAGATTCAGTAGGGGCGTACAGGGGGGGGGGTAACTAGCAACCCTTTTTTAAACATAATTTCTGCTCCAATGGCTTTAAAAAATGCGTTCACTTGTTAACTTCTGATACCTACTTATAATATGTATCCCAAACAATAAAATTACCTTGTCATACCAATAATAATTATTGCCAAAGTTTGTCTACAAAAACCGCGAACATCCTGTATAATGTAATGTACAAAAGAATAAATCACATTTATACTTACCACCCCAGATTTAGCATCATAATTTATAGAATATGAGCGTTTACTCCAAGCACCATCAGCTACCACCGTTATTAGTGGTACACCATTTTTGCCGATTTCGCAGAAATTTCTCGCCATCTCAGCTTCTTCTTTGCCAGCATCTTCAATGGTTCTCCATGCAATATTATGAATAGCATCTGCCATGGTCTCCTCGTATTCGTAATATGTTGATGGGGCCATAAATGGGATATTTAGTAAAGAGAATAGTGTTTCACTGCCAGAATATCCAGAGCCACTTGATATGCTACCCAGGACAAGTCCCTTGTTTGGATCAATGCTGTCGCTGCTGCCTTCAGTGGTATCACATAAGCTTACAGATTTGGTAATATTACACATTTTGCATTTGAATGTGATAATACTATTAATCCCCATTCTTCTTTCACTAGTTGGGTACATATCTTCAAACGAACAGTCGAAAGGGGGATGTTTTCCAATTCTGGAAATTTCCTTGAATAAACGTCCTACATCGACTATTCTTCTGCCTCCCAGTAATATTTCGTCCTTTTCTATGGTATGGTTGGTCTCATTTTCTGGGACTATTTCCAGTTCTGGCAGTATACTGAAGAATGGAACATATATACAGAATGTGTCACTAATAATGGTGTATATTTTAATAGCAGACAACTGACATGAAAATACAGCGATTATGCCAAACATGTCTTTTCAGAATCTCGCTCCTTTTCGATTTACACTGTGATTTTTTGCACTTTTTGGCACTATTAGGTCAGTCGAACTGAAAATTTGCATACTTATTAGATTTGCCCCCGCCCTCTAGTGGCAAGTTCAAAACTGATAAGTCATTTACTGCGCTAATAACGCAGGGATTTATCCTCTAAGAAAACATAAGTATAAAATATTTCAGCTCGATTGACTTATTGGTTCGGAAAAATGACAGAAGAGGAAGATATTCTTTCAACTTTTAGGGTGTAGACCGAATCGCTCTATTTTGACGCCAGCTAACTGCTATCAAAATATTATGTGCAATTACTAATCTCATCCAATATATCGATAGAAGCAAAATATTCTGATTAGGTATAGTTTAGGATCTTACTTGTTTGCTGGCAAATTTTCAAATGTGGTGATCTCTTCTCTGATCCCTTCTTGACAACTTAGATCTGCATCCATAAGAATTATCCTAAAATAAATTTTATTTGAAAAATATAAGTTATAAGGAAAATCCAGGGCCGGTAAATAATGTATCATTTCTACTTACTCTTCATCTTCTACATATAATTTTTCCTCTTCTTGGCAAAGAACTCCCGATTGTCTGCAAATTAGTTGTACTAAATTGTTGGTATACCTTTTCTTTATGATACTTTACCCAGGTAATTGTATAAACCAAATGTAGAACCGAACAACACATTTCTCAACATTTCGCCCACCTCCCCCCCCCCCCGCCCTTAAATGCTGGCTACGCCACTGTATTTACTTAAAATCTCAGGTTTTAATTTTTTTCTCTGCATTAAGAGCGTTCTATATCAGCTGATCAACTCTGCCTCGATTTTCCTCGTCCCTTACGTCTGTATCGGTCCCCCCTCGTGTACCCCTATTTTATGCAACCATAAATAATGCAATGTAAATATGTGTATGCCAGGAAACAAAAGATATCCAGGTCACCGCGCAGTGGTCACCGCTAACGTGTACCATTATTTTATAATATTATAATGACGAAATAATTTGTTTCTGGGGTATTTTTAATATATTCTCTTCACAAGAATGATTAGCCATGCACTTTTATTTGTTTCTTACTCTGGATCTACCATTTGGGCGGTTTATGTTCTGTAATGTATCTATGTGTGATTAAATAAACATAAGTACCTATTAGCTATTTGAAAAAATAGTCAATTTTCTTTCAGTGGAGTAAGAGGGTAAAATTAAACAAAACAAAATTCTCTCAGTAAATTTTATTGCCTATTTGTATATATTTTTTTAATACATTTATTCATCATAGATAGTTGGGAAATCCTATCAATATCTGCAGCTGAATACAAAATACAGGTAAAAATCAAATGGATGAAAATTTTTGTTGCCTTAATTATCTATAATTTTTTTCAGTACATCCCAGGAGTTTATGAAAACGAGGTAAAAGCTACAGTTCTGGCTTTATATTTTATTAAATGATTCTGACATATTTACGTATCACAGTGTTTAATTTCCATAACAATATTTTAGTGTTAATTGTATGAGCTAATATAATAATTATTATAAAACGTAGTTCAGTAATATAATGATTTATATAGAACAAAATTCATAAAGTTTTGAAAATTGGTGGAAGAAATGTTAGAAATTACATAAGAATTCCTAAATCACAAAGTTCCTGTGTTACCTAGCGGTCACTTAGAATCGCTTGTGATTGGTCTTGAACAGTAGATCACTTTGGAGCAGTCCGATGGAAAGCACGTCATAACTTCTTACTATATTTTTAAATTTATTTAATTTTTTAATTGTAAAAATTTATGGGTACCTACTGTTACTGGTACGGTAGGTAAAATTTGACAGGAATTTGGAGCTATTACAATCTAGTACAATTTTGTGAACAATTCTAGTACATTTGCCATAGGTCAAAAGCACAACGTTTTTCAACACTTTATGATTTTTGTCTGTTTTATCACAATAATTATTACTATAATATTACTGAATTAATAATGGTAATTTATATTTCCATTTTTTTTCACTTCCTAAAACATAAATAAATGTTAATACTTGTATAATAAAAATTATACTTATAACTTATATTCTTCTTTTGTGTTGCGCCGACACTTGCTTTCGCCAAAAAGATGACAGTCAACACTAGCATCCTTACTAAATACCATTTTAGTTCACTATTTGAAGAGATCATTTTTTTACTTGTGTTTTGCCCTAAACAAATTGTTAATTAACATGGTTTGAATTAAGAATACATTATTTTTACACTGTCCTTTTTCGGAGTCGAGTGTCTACAGGAAGATTATATACTTTCTAAACACCATTTACTCGTCCGAAGAGATCACCAATCACCATCTTCTTGTGCAGGGGGTGGCCGCCTTAAATCGGCCCGGCACGTAGGCCACAGTGGGCCCGTTGTGCACCAATCACCATTTAGTTCTTTGTTATTCATCCCCCATCGCATGTCTGAAACATTATTATATATATAATAAATTATTATTATCAAAAGAGTTCATCTATCATAAAAAATGAAGTAATGTGGTTTTACTTTATGAAACAATGATCTTGTTTTTAAAATGAAAGTTAATACAAAATGAACAAAAAAAAGACTCACACATATACCCCTAATTGTACTATTATTTTCTAAAATCTGATTGGTGATTACCATTACTCACCACAAATGTCTCTAATTTTCTTAGAAAAGTTTCGCAATAGATGATTCCTACATTCTATCTTTTCAATAAGGACATTGCCATATGGTCTACTTTCAAGAAGTTTATTGTATACGCTGCTATCACCATCTCCAACAAGTCGTTTGAAGATGACACCATGCAATTCCATGCTTCTTTTGAACCCCTCCACAATAATATCACTCTCCATACTTGTCGAGGTTGACGACCAATTTTTGTAACATTGGTGCTCTGGTACGGCCAAGCATTTGGATTCTGCTCTAGAACAAATACAACAGTACTTGTTCCGAACACCAAGGAAAAGTATCTTATGGGTTCTTCTAATGCACGCCTAAAAATAAAATTTACTAATAACATACAGGATGAACGAAGGTTTTTGTTGACACATTTTGACAATCGGCATCAAGTCATTTTAGAACAAAAAATTCCTATTTTCAAAGAGAGGTAAACTTCAGATTCTATATCACAGGTTAAATAATATAATATATGAAATTCTATATATGTACTCGTAGTAAGACCAACAGGTATGCTACAAAACTGCCCATTTAGATTCAGTAGGGGCGTACAGGGGGGGGGGGTAACTAGCAACCCTTTTTTAAACATAATTTCTGCTCCAATGGCTTTAAAAAATGCGTTCACTTGTTAACTTCTGATACCTACTTATAATATGTATCCCAAACAATAAAATTACCTTGTCATACCAATAATAATTATTGCCAAAGTTTGTCTACAAAAACCGCGAACATCCTGTATAATGTAATGTACAAAAGAATAAATCACATTTATACTTACCACCCCAGATTTAGCATCATAATTTATAGAATATGAGCGTTTACTCCAAGCACCATCAGCTACCACCGTTATTAGTGGTACACCATTTTTGCCGATTTCGCAGAAATTTCTCGCCATCTCAGCTTCTTCTTTGCCAGCATCTTCAATGGTTCTCCATGCAATATTATGAATAGCATCTGCCATGGTCTCCTCGTATTCGTAATATGTTGATGGGGCCATAAATGGGATATTTAGTAAAGAGAATAGTGTTTCACTGCCAGAATATCCAGAGCCACTTGATATGCTACCCAGGACAAGTCCCTTGTTTGGATCAATGCTGTCGCTGCTGCCTTCAGTGGTATCACATAAGCTTACAGATTTGGTAATATTACACATTTTGCATTTGAATGTGATAATACTATTAATCCCCATTCTTCTTTCACTAGTTGGGTACATATCTTCAAACGAACAGTCGAAAGGGGGATGTTTTCCAATTCTGGAAATTTCCTTGAATAAACGTCCTACATCGACTATTCTTCTGCCTCCCAGTAATATTTCGTCCTTTTCTATGGTATGGTTGGTCTCATTTTCTGGGACTATTTCCAGTTCTGGCAGTATACTGAAGAATGGAACATATATACAGAATGTGTCACTAATAATGGTGTATATTTTAATAGCAGACAACTGACATGAAAATACAGCGATTATGCCAAACATGTCTTTTCAGAATCTCGCTCCTTTTCGATTTACACTGTGATTTTTTGCACTTTTTGGCACTATTAGGTCAGTCGAACTGAAAATTTGCATACTTATTAGATTTGCCCCCGCCCTCTAGTGGCAAGTTCAAAACTGATAAGTCATTTACTGCGCTAATAACGCAGGGATTTATCCTCTAAGAAAACATAAGTATAAAATATTTCAGCTCGATTGACTTATTGGTTCGGAAAAATGACAGAAGAGGAAGATATTCTTTCAACTTTTAGGGTGTAGACCGAATCGCTCTATTTTGACGCCAGCTAACTGCTATCAAAATATTATGTGCAATTACTAATCTCATCCAATATATCGATAGAAGCAAAATATTCTGATTAGGTATAGTTTAGGATCTTACTTGTTTGCTGGCAAATTTTCAAATGTGGTGATCTCTTCTCTGATCCCTTCTTGACAACTTAGATCTGCATCCATAAGAATTATCCTAAAATAAATTTTATTTGAAAAATATAAGTTATAAGGAAAATCCAGGGCCGGTAAATAATGTATCATTTCTACTTACTCTTCATCTTCTACATATAATTTTTCCTCTTCTTGGCAAAGAACTCCCGATTGTCTGCAAATTAGTTGTACTAAATTGTTGGTATACCTTTTCTTTATGATACTTTACCCAGGTAATTGTATAAACCAAATGTAGAACCGAACAACACATTTCTCAACATTTCGCCCACCTCCCCCCCCCCCCCGCCCTTAAATGCTGGCTACGCCACTGTATTTACTTAAAATCTCAGGTTTTAATTTTTTTCTCTGCATTAAGAGCGTTCTATATCAGCTGATCAACTCTGCCTCGATTTTCCTCGTCCCTTACGTCTGTATCGGTCCCCCCTCGTGTACCCCTATTTTATGCAACCATAAATAATGCAATGTAAATATGTGTATGCCAGGAAACAAAAGATATCCAGGTCACCGCGCAGTGGTCACCGCTAACGTGTACCATTATTTTATAATATTATAATGACGAAATAATTTGTTTCTGGGGTATTTTTAATATATTCTCTTCACAAGAATGATTAGCCATGCACTTTTATTTGTTTCTTACTCTGGATCTACCATTTGGGCGGTTTATGTTCTGTAATGTATCTATGTGTGATTAAATAAACATAAGTACCTATTAGCTATTTGAAAAAATAGTCAATTTTCTTTCAGTGGAGTAAGAGGGTAAAATTAAACAAAACAAAATTCTCTCAGTAAATTTTATTGCCTATTTGTATATATTTTTTTAATACATTTATTCATCATAGATAGTTGGGAAATCCTATCAATATCTGCAGCTGAATACAAAATACAGGTAAAAATCAAATGGATGAAAATTTTTGTTGCCTTAATTATACTATAATTTTTTTCAGTACATCCCAGGAGTTTATGAAAACGAGGTAAAAGCTACAGTTCTGGCTTTATATTTTATTAAATGATTCTGACATATTTACGTATCACAGTGTTTAATTTCCATAACAATATTTTAGTGTTAATTGTATGAGCTAATATAATAATTATTATAAAACGTAGTTCAGTAATATAATGATTTATATAGAACAAAATTCATAAAGTTTTGAAAATTGGTGGAAGAAATGTTAGAAATTACATAAGAATTCCTAAATCACAAAGTTCCTGTGTTACCTAGCGGTCACTTAGAATCGCTTGTGATTGGTCTTGAACAGTAGATCACTTTGGAGCAGTCCGATGGAAAGCACGTCATAACTTCTTACTATATTTTTAAATTTATTTAATTTTTTAACTGTAAAAATTTATGGGTACCTACTGTTACTGGTACGGTAGGTAAAATTTGACAGGAATTTGGAGCTATTACAATCTAGTACAATTTTGTGAACAATTCTAGTACATTTGCCATAGGTCAAAAGCACAACGTTTTTCAACACTTTATGATTTTTGTCTGTTTTATCACAATAATTATTACTATAATATTACTGAATTAATAATGGTAATTTATATTTCCATTTTTTTTCACTTCCTAAAACATAAATAAATGTTAATACTTGTATAATAAAAATTATACTTATAACTTATATTCTTCTTTTGTGTTGCGCCGACACTTGCTTTCGCCAAAAAGATGACAGTCAACACTAGCATCCTTACTAAATACCATTTTAGTTCACTATTTGAAGAGATCATTTCTTGTGTTTTGCCCTAAACAAATTGTTAATTAACATGGTTTGAATTAAGAATACATTATTTTTACACTGTCCTTTTTCGGAGTCGAGTGTCTACAGGAAGATTATATACTTTCTAAACACCATTTACTCGTCCGAAGAGATCACCAATCACCATCTTCTTGTGCAGGGGGTGGCCGCCTTAAATCGGCCCGGCACGTAGGCCACAGTGGGCCCGTTGTGCACCAATCACCATTTAGTTCTTTGTTATTCATCCCCCATCGCATGTCTGAAACATTATTATATATATAATAAATTATTATTATCAAAAGAGTTCATCTATCATAAAAAATGAAGTAATGTGGTTTTACTTTATGAAACAATGATCTTGTTTTTAAAATGAAAGTTAATACAAAATGAACAAAAAAAAGACTCACACATATACCCCTAATTGTACTATTATTTTCTAAAATCTGATTGGTGATTACCATTACTCACCACAAATGTCTCTAATTTTCTTAGAAAAGTTTCGCAATAGATGATTCCTACATTCTATCTTTTCAATAAGGACATTGCCATATGGTCTACTTTCAAGAAGTTTATTGTATACGCTGCTATCACCATCTCCAACAAGTCGTTTGAAGATGACACCATGCAATTCCATGCTTCTTTTGAACCCCTCCACAATAATATCACTCTCCATACTTGTCGAGGTTGACGACCAATTTTTGTAACATTGGTGCTCTGGTACGGCCAAGCATTTGGATTCTGCTCTAGAACAAATACAACAGTACTTGTTCCGAACACCAAGGAAAAGTATCTTATGGGTTCTTGCACCAATAATGCACGCCTAAAAATAAAATTTACTAATAACATACAGGATGAACGAAGGTTTTTGTTGACACATTTTGACAATCGGCATCAAGTCATTTTAGAACAAAAAATTCCTATTTTCAAAGAGAGGTAAACTTCAGATTCTATATCACAGGTTAAATAATATAATATATGAAATTCTATATATGTACTCGTAGTAAGACCAACAGGTATGCTACAAAACTGCCCATTTAGATTCAGTAGGGGCGTACAGGGGGGGGGGTAACTAGCAACCCTTTTTTAAACATAATTTCTGCTCCAATGGCTTTAAAAAATGCGTTCACTTGTTAACTTCTGATACCTACTTATAATATGTATCCCAAACAATAAAATTACCTTGTCATACCAATAATAATTATTGCCAAAGTTTGTCTACAAAAACCGCGAACATCCTGTATAATGTAATGTACAAAAGAATAAATCACATTTATACTTACCACCCCAGATTTAGCATCATAATTTATAGAATATGAGCGTTTACTCCAAGCACCATCAGCTACCACCGTTATTAGTGGTACACCATTTTTGCCGATTTCGCAGAAATTTCTCGCCATCTCAGCTTCTTCTTTGCCAGCATCTTCAATGGTTCTCCATGCAATATTATGAATAGCATCTGCCATGGTCTCCTCGTATTCGTAATATGTTGATGGGGCCATAAATGGGATATTTAGTGAAGAGAATAGTGTTTCACTGCCAGAATATCCAGAGCCACTTGATATGCTACCCAGGACAAGTCCCTTGTTTGGATCAATGCTGTCGCTGCTGCCTTCAGTGGTATCACATAAGCTTACAGATTTGGTAATATTACACATTTTGCATTTGAATGTGATAATACTATTAATCCCCATTCTTCTTTCACTAGTTGGGTACATATCTTCAAACGAACAGTCGAAAGGGGGATGTTTTCCAATTCTGGAAATTTCCTTGAATAAACGTCCTACATCGACTATTCTTCTGCCTCCCAGTAATATTTCGTCCTTTTCTATGGTATGGTTGGTCTCATTTTCTGGGACTATTTCCAGTTCTGGCAGTATACTGAAGAATGGAACATATATACAGAATGTGTCACTAATAATGGTGTATATTTTAATAGCAGACAACTGACATGAAAATACAGCGATTATGCCAAACATGTCTTTTCAGAATCTCGCTCCTTTTCGATTTACACTGTGATTTTTTGCACTTTTTGGCACTATTAGGTCAGTCGAACTGAAAATTTGGATACTTATTAGATTTGCCCCCGCCCTCTAGTGGCAAGTTCAAAACTGATAAGTCATTTACTGCGCTAATAACGCAGGGATTTATCCTCTAAGAAAACATAAGTATAAAATATTTCAGCTCGATTGACTTATTGGTTCGGAAAAATGAAATGATTCTTTCAACTTTTAGGGTGTAGACCGAATCGCTCTATTTTGACGCCAGCTAACTGCTATCAAAATATTATGTGCAATTACTAATCTCATCCAATATATCGATAGAAGCAAAATATTCTGATTAGGTATAGTTTAGGATCTTACTTGTTTGCTGGCAAATTTTCAAATGTGGTGATCTCTTCTCTGATCCCTTCTTGACAACTTAGATCTGCATCCATAAGAATTATCCTAAAATAAATTTTATTTGAAAAATATAAGTTATAAGGAAAATCCAGGGCCGGTAAATAATGTATCATTTCTACTTACTCTTCATCTTCTACATATAATTTTTCCTCTTCTTGGCAAAGAACTCCCGATTGTCTGCAAATTAGTTGTACTAAATTGTTGGTATACCTTTTCTTTATGATACTTTACCCAGGTAAACTGGAACAATAGTCATGGTCTGTGAGTGCTTGCCTAAAGGAGACGAGAGATTAACTTTTACTTACTGTGCTATTATTATAGGCCAGGGTAGATAATTTTTGAGAACAAAAAAAAATCTAGAACAGCATGACACTCATTGGAAAAGGAAGAAAATATAGCAAAATTAACAGGAGAAATAATTTAAGGGCGATTTGAGCTGCGGGGGTGGAAGGGGGTGAACTTTTAGGGGTGGAAAACGGTTTATCGCGATTTCCGGCAAAACTACAACTTCTATCGAAAAAAGTTTGGGCACAGTGGGCAAAGTTGTAGGTAATAAAAAGGATCTACAACTTTTGTATTTGCACTTTTTTCATATAACGTCAAAATATCTGCGAAAAATCTAAATAATCAATTTTTTGGTTTTTAATTTCTATCTTCCACAAAAAAAATTCACGAAATTTTTTGACAACTTACCTTCTTATGTCCCGAACACGCTGTAATTTTTTCGAATAAAAACATTTATTTTTACCCCTTTTTTCGATTTTAAACCTAAAAAGTAACCTCATTTTCAATCGAAAATACCCACGTCAAAAAAACTGCTTTTTAAAAAAGTCGGTTCGGCTTTTGTTCGTTGAAACCTCTACTTTCTGATGGTGTAAAAAAATGTACATCGCTATGGAAAATTTTCTCAGAAAATGCAAAAAATTAAAAACTCGATTTCGAAATTTTTTTAATTATTGTTTAAAATTTTGCGCTATTTATTTAAATTTGCACTTTAATTACTTGAAAATTGTAAGATTTATATTGATAAACCAAGAAATTGCAAATCGATATACAATGTGTCCCGGATAAGAATGAACAGCATGGGGATCTTCCAAACGGTGAGAGATAGAACAACGGTTAAATGGGGAAAAAGTTGCGCAATTTTGAAGTCCATAAACAGATTTCCAACATCGTTTTTCTTTTTTGAGTTATTTTGAAAAAAGTGAAATTTTGCGTTTTCGATTTTATTTTTTTCTGAAGTTGTTATCACAGGTAGGAAAAAAGAAAAACACTTGGCACTTTTTAACGGGCTTTAATATGGCGTTTTTACATTTGTTCTATAACATTTCGTTTTTTGAGAAACCATCTTCAACTTTATTTTTTTAAATACGGATCTGTTCTTTTTTTGCTGATTTTGAAAGCACTTTTCATTGCAAATACCATAATGTACGACACGAAATATTTTTAAAATGTTTTGAGACAATTTTACTGAAAACTCTTTTTTTTTTCTAATGCGGCCCTGTGTTTAAATGGAAAAGAAAGTAATTCAGTATAATTGTCTCAAAATATTTCGTGTCATGGTATTTGGAATGAAAAGGGTTTTCAAAATCTAAAAAAATGTTGTAGAACAAATCTAAAAACGCAATCTTAAAGCCCGTTAAAAAGTGCCACAAAACAGTGTTTTTCTTGTTTTCCTATCTGTGATAACAACTTCAGAAAAAAATAAAATCGAAAACGCAAAATTTCACATTTTTCAAAATAACTCAAAAACGAAAAAGGATATTAGGAATCTGTTTGCACCATTTTATTGACCTCAAAATTGCGCAACTTTTTCCCCAATTAACCGTTGTTCTATCTCTCACCATTTGCAAGATCCCCATGCTGTTCATTCTTACCCGGGACACATTGTGTATCGATTTGCAATTTCTTGGTTTATCAATATAACATGGAATCTTAAATTTTTTGCATTTTCTGAGAAAATTTTCCATAGTGATGTACATTTTTTTACACCATCAGAAAGTAGATGTTCCAACGAACAAAAAGCGAACAGACTTTTTTTAAAAAGCAGCTTTTTTGACGTGGGTATTTTTGATTGAAAATGAGGTTACTTTTTCGGTTTAAAATCAAAAGAAGGGGTAAAAATAAATATTTGGATTCGAAAAAATTACAGCGTGTTCGGGACATAAGAAGGTAAGTTTCCACCAAATTTCGTGGAATTTTTTGTTCTGGGAGATAAAAATTAAAAACCAAAAATAGGTTATTCCGATTTTTCGCGGATATTTTGAGGTTGTGAAAAAGTGTAAATACAAAAGTTGTAGATCTTTATATTACCTACAACTTTGCAATTTAACTTTTTTCGATAGGACTTGTAGTTTTGCCGGAAATCGTGATAAACCGTTTTCCATCCCTAAAAGTTCAGCCCCTTCCACCCCCGTACCTCAAATCGCCCTTAAATTATTTTTTATGTTATTTTGCTATATTTTCTTACTTTTCCAATGGGTTTTATACTGCTCTATTTTTTTTCACTTTTTGCCATTTTCAAAGGCTTAGGCCCTGGTCTATTAGAGTTAGGTACTTGCTGTGCCATTATTGGCTCAACGTGTCAGCTTCTTGATTTTGGGAAGTACTAGCCGGTTCAGCTTGTGATCTTCGTAACTGCTCTAATGATCTATAAATGAATGAATTTTTATTTTTATTTAATTTTTTATTTGTGAATCTGTGAAAAAATATTGAAAGAAAATAATTGTAGAAAATTGATATATTGCTGAATATTCTTGAAAATAGGTACCTAAGTAGGAATAGGTATGGATAAAGGATAATTGCAAGGGAAACTTGAGGAAACTCATTTATCTATCTAACAGAACTAAGCGACTTTTTGTTTTTAAATTTTTTATTAGAATGTCACCCTGTATATTTTTGTACCCTAAATAGGCATTTCTTATAATATCTTTCTTCTCTCGAGTAATGAGCAATCTAAAACATTGCTTTTTAAATTTTACACGTAACACTTTATGGGTTGTTTTCCATGGCTAGGGTCTCCTAGTTTCGAAAATTTTGACATTTATATTTTTGAAAATTTATAAAATTTAATGGCATATATCTTCCAAGCAGCTGGGGGAAACATATAACTAAATATCTTTGTAATCGGGAAGAAGGGTAGATTTCAAGAAAGTAAAAATATATTATACAGGGTGATTCACGTAAGTGGTTCATTAGAAGTTTACGGGGAAGGAGTGCGAATTTTGATTTGAAATTTACCTGTAACGTATTTACATTTGCTTCTCTTTGTTTGGACTATGAAATTTTTTTCGAACTTTCTGAATTTTCTTTTCGTCAAAGGTGGTAAATGTAAATGCCTTTCATTTAAAACTCTAATTGTTCTTTCTAAAATTCTTTTACACTCTCCACGAGTGTAAAACATATTCAAAATATCTTGGAACACAATAAATGACAATCACAAATGAAAAATCCATGGCCGCCTATTAGAAAAGGTCCGTTGTTTCTTGATATGGAGCAGCAAAAATACGTATTTTGCGTAATAACGAAGCAATCGCTTCATTTAGACATATAGTGTCTTTTCACAAGCATTTCAATGGTGCAATAAAAAAATAGGGGTTCCATTTGAAAAAAATGAGATTTTCCAATTTTTCGATGTTGATATTGGAAATTTTTTCCCGAACACCCTGTACAATATTTTGAAATGGCATACAGACCATTTAATAAAGTTGACTTTCGCCTACGACAGTCAAAAATTTCAGTTTTCCAGATTCATAAATTTCAAAGTTATCATCACTATGGTCGATAGCTGCAACACTGTATAGGGTGATATCGTAATAAAAACACACCTAACCCCCAAACCCCCAATATTCGATGTTCTCCTTTGGAAAAACATCCGGACGGTGTATATCTCCCCCGATTTTTTTTTTAAAGTTTGGCTACCCTTCTATTTTCGATGTCTCTGAACACGAATCTAACATTGGTTATGGTGCTCGGACGTATTTTCGGGGAAAATGAATTTTCAAATTTCCTCACGTAATCGGGATGATTTTTTACTGTACGCAGCTCAAACTAATCACCACACTATTTTGCAACATCGAAACTTCGCGAAAACCCGGAGAAAATCCGAAATTTTTAAAAAAAGATTTATGCCGTCTTTACGTACACGTTATTTTCGCCCGATATTCGGGCCGTACGCTAATTTTGGCTATGTCGGGCGAAAATCTTTCAAAAGGTGCAAAACAGTGTGGTGATTAGTTTTAGCTCCGTACAGTAAAAAATAATCCCGATAACCACAAATATCACCGTAAAAAGTGAGCGTGTGAAAAGGAAATTTGAAAATTCATTTTTTCGGAAACTACCTACGTCCGAGCACCAAAAACTAAGTTCAGATTCGTGTTCAGGGACCCCGAACCAAAATTTCAATTTCAAAAAAAAATCGAGGAAAATACACCAGGCGGAAGTTTCACCTTTTTTTCAGGTAAAAAAAATATGAAAATATAACGCAAAACGCAATAAAGGGGCGGGTAACCTTGAATGGGTCACCCTGTAACCTACGTTATTTTTATATTTCTGGGTTTTTATTTTTATTGTTTATTTTTTAATACATTACATCAGCTGTTTAGATATTCTGTGCTAATAAATATATCTCCAAAAATAAGGAGTATAAGGCTTATTAGGTATATAGGAGCAGGGGTGAAATTAATATTCGTAAAGTTAGAAAAATCTCCCTTCATCTACTTATGTAGGTACCTACGTAGGTATATTACAAAATGTTGACAATAACCTACTTGGTTTTGCAATAGTTGCTATTGTAGACAGAGAGACGGAACATTTTTCATGTTATCTACCTACCTATATAGTTATATCACAGAAGAATCTACGTCGTAGTAGATTCTTTTATGGTTATTGTTATTGTAAAATGTAATTTTCGAGATCCTTGAACACGAATGTCGGGCGAAAACAAATCTTGGAGAATGTCGGTTTTCCACGGGTTTTTGCGAAGTTACGATGATGTAAAATCTGCAAATACCTAGTGTTGTGATTAGTTTGAGCTGCATACACTAAAACATTCGTTTTGTTTTACGTACCTTAGTTTCGCCAATCGTTTGTTTTTTCTCCTAAGGGACAAATATTTCTTGGTTGTTTGTAGTCTTCTTATGCCTCATGGCGATGGTAGGTACATACCTAAACAAAACCACCAAAATACACGCAACAAAAGGTAAAGACACGATAGTAATGTGCATAGTTCCAAATTGGCACAAAGAGTACAAAAATAAACGATAGTATTATAGTGTAGTGGAAACAACTAAAGGCGGATCACAACTGAACTATATATCAGAACTATAAAAGTCGTATTTCGCGCGCCCAACGCCAATAATAAATAAGTAGGTCACGTACTGTGCTGGTCATAAAAAAACTAAAAAAACTGGTGAGACCGAGACCACTGCGGGGCGGGGAGGGGAGGAAGGACTAGTCGGCGACTGCTGCAACCACCAAAACAATGGTACAGGGTGACAACCTGAGAATACAGAATAAAATCGCAGAAAATATAGTACGAAGATTTTCTGTGATAAAATGCCAGAGATTACCATCACAGAATGAATAATAGTGTATTGCCATATAATATAAAAATATATTAGAATAGGCAGTAAAATAAGTAAAGTAATATTTAGGTAATAAGTAGGTATACAGGGTGGTCACTCTTAGAGTGCATACCATTGGGATATCCGAAACGGTAAGAGATACAGCGTGGGTTAAATTAAAAATCTAAGATATCTTGAGTACTTCCTGAAATATTGCCGAAAAACTGAAAATATGCGTTTTCTTTCTTCGTTCATAACTTTCTTATATGTAATGGAAAATTTATGAAACCTGGCAATCTTACATTTCTTGATGTGAGCTCTTCAATGGAAATGTCAAATAATTCCTACGCCAACTAGATTCTGAAATATTCGTTTCGGGTATCCCCACTGTAAGAGTACCTATTATGTTTTAATAATTAAAAATTTTAAAATACCTATACTCATGTTATTACTCCATCATAGCTCAGAACATTAGTAGAATGAAAACAAACTCACTTTTTAGGTGCCTATACATGGTTGGCGCATATGAATTGGTGTAAGGTGTAAATAACAAAACAAATTCGCCTTGGATGTGATATTTTGCGGGAATATAAATTGTAATATTGCTAGCCTAAAATTAGGATGTGAAAGGGGGCAAAATCTATCACTAAAGCATAGGTGCAACGTTTTTGCGATTAGTTGACAAAAGTAAAAACTAGGTTTATTTTCGAAAATATGAAAACTCAGTTGATAAGAATTAGAATCTCCATTTTCGGACCAACCAGTCGATTTTCACGTTTTTCCGATATGGCTCCTTTTTTTGGAACGCAGGAAAAAGTTGTTTTCAATGAATAGATGTATATACAGTGTGTTTCACTTTTAAACGGACAATTGCGTATTTTTCGAAATTTTGGTCGATCTTCAAAATTATTTTTTTTAACATGTCGTATTCAAAGAGCTCTATCCTTTGGGCTACAGTTTTTTGATATACGATCATTCCATGCCCTACTGCAATCAAACGAAGACCCCAAAAATCACGAAATCGTGTTAGGCATTTTTTGTTTGAAAAAATAATTAGTGCCATCGAATTCAGCTTAGCTCAGATGCCTATTTCCGCAGTTTCAATATTCTAGCACTTACAGGGTGTTCAGAAAATAGGGCCAAATTTCAAAAAAATGACACATTTAATACGATATGCTAAAAAAAAATAATTTTGAAGATCGACCAAAATTTCGAAAAATACGCAATTGTCCGTTTTAAAGTGAAACACACTGTATAGTGTATAGGGCCAACTTAACTGATTATTTAGGTACCGTACTTTGGGCGTCTTGCCAAAATTACCATCAAACTATAATATAACTCAGTTTTTTTAAATTTACACCTCCAGTTGTCTTCACAGAATTGCGGATGATACCTTTTATGTTGTTTTGAAAAAAATCCATGTTTTAATATATAATTTTTTTTCAAAACTGCAAAAATTCTTATCATCCGCAATTCTTATGTAAAATATAAGCGGATTAGTAAAAGAATGGTTCATTTTTATCAAATATTAAAGGAGAAAAATGCGAAATGGGAAATTCAATATGGCCACCACTACCATAGAATATTCTTAAGTAATAAAAAAACTCCTTTTTTTTAGGCGTCCTTGAATATTTGTGGCTGCTGAGAATATATGTTGCTGTTTTCTAAATTAATATCGAATGCATGGGTATTTTTATAGTTTTGATGTTGATTCAGTGTTAAGCGTCTCGTTTTTTTCTCCGCAACTGTACAAAAAATATTACAGCAATTAACAAAATCGACGAAAGAGAAAAATAGCATAAAACATTATACACAAAGTGGCCACAATCAGTTAAATAAGGTCACCCATGTATTCATATAATACCTATAATAATAATATAAATATAAAATACATTATAATCCCAAGTAAATGTAAATAGATGACCAAACAGGCAAACTTCAAATTCCGACCGGCACCTTCACCAGAAATCGAACTAACCAATTTATCCCGTCACGTTAGCGCGACTGCGACCTAGACTATCTGAAATCCGCATCGCCGGTAGAGGACGGTAGCAATCAAGCACTGAATATTATTTTCGCTATTTCGCAAATCATTTAAAAACGGCTAAGTTTTAAACATTTTTACAAGAGGTAAAATATGTTTAATTTTCTTCACAGAATTGTAGATCATACCTTTTATGTTGTGTTGAAAAAAATCCAGGTTTTATTTTTTTATTTCTTTCAAAACTGCAAAAATTCTTATCATCTGCAATTCTTATGTAAAAAATAAGCGGATTAGTAAAAGAATGGTTCCTTTTTATCAAATATTAAAGGAGAAAAATGCGAAATGGGAAATTCAATATGGTTGTCACTACCATAGACCATTCTTAATGTTGCAGTAAACTATGTTGAGAGATTTTATATTTCGTGCAAAATCCAAGTGGAACGCTAAAACTTTACTACAGATAAAAAAGTGGGGGTTAAGGTTAGGGCAAATTGGACTTTTTTTATTAAACAACCTTCCTAAAATACTCCAAGCACTACGCAGTTCCATTTTTTAAACATATTTACGGAACACCCTGTAAAACTAGTAGTCAACAAGTTATTGTTTGTTATTTATGCTTGAAACATTTATCATGGTTCTTCACTGCAAACATAAATTTGTACTGGGTGTCCCAAAAACATATCGACAAACTTTAAGGGATGGAAAGGGGACATGAAAACAAACCTTTTTTGTTTCATTAACACGCAAATGAGCCGTTTGGACGGAACAAAGGAAAAATTTATTAATTTCATTTCAAAAAATGTTCATGAGGACTTTATTTCATTGGTAAATAAAAATAAATGATGGTGCAGCTTTTCATAATTAAGCATACGTTACAATTTGCTGTACCATAAGCAACGTGGATATCAGTAAGTTCTTCAAATGATAAATTATCTACCATTTTCGATACAAATTTTGAATTAAAAATCAATAGAATCAATGTTCTGATGCTAACTAAATAAGTCATAATACTACGGTCTTAAAATTGACAGCTTTGGAATGTTTATTGCGATAATTTTTTTCTCTGAGCAAAAAGCGTAGTTGAAACAAAAAATGTTGAACGAAATACACTGGTGTCCAACTAAATCGATAATTAATTTAGTTATAATATGGGTATGATCTAAAACATGTTATTGTTCTATAAATGACAAAGAGTGAAAAAAATTTAGAACAGTATCAAAACCATTGGAAAAGGAAGAAAATATAGCAAAAATAACAGAAAAAATAATTTAAGGGTGATTTGAGGTACGGGGGTTGCAGGGGGTGATTTTTTAAGGGTAAAAACGGTTTTTCACGATTTCCGGCAAAACTGCAACTCCTACCGAAAAAAGTTAATGGGCAAAGTTGTAGGCAATAAAAAGATCTACAACTTTTGTATTTGACTTTTTTCACGTAATCTCAAAATATCCGCGAAAAATTGTAATAACCGATTTTTTGGTTTTTAATTTTTATCTCACAAAAAAAAATTTCCACGAAAAAATCCAGGTCCGTCTTTAAAAAAATTAAGTTGAAGATGGTTTCTCAAAAAACGAAATGTTGTAGAACAAATCTAAAAATGCCATCTTAAAGCCCGTTAAAAAGTGACATAATAAAGTGTTTTTCTTTTTTCCTATCCCTAACTTCAGAAAAAAATTAAATGGAAAATGCATAATTTCACTTTTTTCAAAATAACTCAAAAACGAAAAGAGATATTAGAAATCTGTTTTGCCATTTTATTGACCTCAAAATTGCGCAACTTTTTCCCCATTTAACCGTTGTTCTATCTCTCCGTTTGCAAGATCCCCATTCTTATCCGGGACACATTGTATATCGATTTGCAATTTCTTGGTTTATCAATATAACATGGAATCTTAAATTTTTCAAGTACCTAATTAAAGTGTAAATTTCAATAAATAGCGCAAAATTTTAAACAATGATTTTCTGAGAAAATGTTCCATAGTATATTTTTCTACACCATCAGAAAGTAGAGGTTTCAGCGAACAAAAAGCGTACCGACTTTTTTTAAAAAGCAGGTTTTTTACGTGGGCATTTTCGATTGAAAATGAGGTTACTTTTTCGGTTTAAAATCAAAAAAGGGGTAAAAATAAATATTTTGATTAGAAAAAATTACAGCGTATTCGGGACATAAGAAGGTAAGTTTCCACTAATTTTTAATTTTTATTCTCTTTTAAGGATTTAAGTTAAATTAAACTTTTAGCCTTCAAAAAATTTTTACCTTTAAATTTGCAATTTAATATCATTTTTGACTATATAACCTGAAATAAGGAAATCCCGTAAATAAATTTACAATTTATTGCCTAACTCAGCCATTATTTCATTCTTTCCTATCTCCTTGATAGTTACTTTAATCACTGTTCATTATTGAACAAATGATTATTTTCAACTAATCATAAAGATATTGGAACATTATATGTAGAAATAAGATCCTCGAAGTCTAGAGAACCACAATATAATAAATAAATATACAATAAAATAGTTGTAACTAGTTTCCGCTCTACTGAGCTATCATCAGACTAGTAATTCTAAAAAGAAGAGAAGCTAACATACAAATTTACAATGAAAATAGTTATCTTACCAAAAGTTTTTAGAAAATTATATAATATTGTCAAAATTTTTTTATTATAGGTATTAAAATATTGACATTGATAGAAGTTGAGAGGTAGGCATGAGAGGTATGTTGTTATTAAGGCAATTAAATTCAGGATTGTTAACATATTTAAAAATTTCTAAGATTTCGAATAAATCTAATTTTTTACCTTTGTTGTATATATGTAAAGCTTCAAAATTTTTACTAATATCAAAATTATGATTAGTTTCTAATATGTGATTTGAAAATAAAGAAGTAGTTAAAGTAACGTCTGTGTTTTTATTCTTATCAATTAATTTTACATGGTCATTGACTCTAATTTCGAAAGTTCTTCCAGTTTGACCAATATACAGGTCTACCACCGCGATTTTCTCGCACAAAAATGTGGCAATTTTTGACAGCTAAGTGGTGCTGCAAAAGAAATCGGCATCCATGGCCAACTTGTCGCGCATTATTAAAAAAACCTCAAATTGGGCAAAACTATTAATGGCCGTGGAATGTTTATTTTAAACGATAGAGGAAAACTTTTATATTGAATATTGATGGCACTGAGAAGCTTTATCCACCCAGGTGCTCAGATAGTTTCAGCAAATTACACAGGGTCTTCGGCTCTCTTGAGACCATGAAAACTTTTATCGAATTTAGGTTTTTTTAGTACATCGCGAAAAGTTTGGTATGGAGGCCCATTCCTTTTTTAATATCGCCTCGCTGATCAAAATTGCCATATTTTGTTTTCTTACATATTTTCTGTGCGGCCCAAAATAAGCGAGAAAATCGCTTAAGAAGAAATAAACAAAAAAAAGATTCATGGCCTCAAGAGAGCCGGAGACCCTGTGTAATTTTCTGAAACTATCTGAGTACCCTTTTACATAAAGCTTCTTAGTGCCATCAATTTTCAATATAAAAGTTTTTCTGTCTCTTGAAATAAACATTCCACGGCCATTAATAGTTTTGCTCAATTTGAGGTTTTTTTAATATTGCGCGACAAGTTGGCCATGGATGCCGATTTCTTTTGCAGCACCACTTAGCTGTCCAAAATTGCCACATTTTTGTTTCTTACGTTTTTTTTGTAGGCCGCAAAATGAGCGAGAAAATCGCGGTGGAAGACCTAAAAAAATCATTCTGTATACACTATTACAATTATCACAAGATAATTTATAAACACCAGATTTATTTAATATATTAAATTTATCTTTAGTGTTAAGAAGTATATTGCTTATGCTGTAATTAGTTTTGAAACTTATAGTAATGTTATATTTTTTGAATATTCTTGAAATTGAGGTTGAAATATTGCCATAAAATTGTAGGGATCTATAAATTTTTTGATTATTATTTGAGTGGTATATATTGAAAGTAAATTTATGTTTAATTAAGAATATATAATATAATTTATTAATAAGATAAATTGGATAACCATTATTAATGCCTAATTGTTTAATAATATTTAATTCTTTTTTGAAATTTTTTTCGGATAAAGGTATAGAAAAAAGTCTATTAAACATAGAATTAAAAGCTGCAAATTTATGACAATAAGGATGGTTACTTTTAAACGGAATAAGACAGTCTGTAGTAGTTGGTTTTCTATAAATTTCAAAAATTAATTTTGAAATTAAAATGTCTAGAAATGGTAATGAACCTTCTTTTTCAATTTCGTAAGTAAATTTAATATTGGGATGTATTGAATTAATATGATTTAAAAAATCTTCAATAATTTTATATTCATTACAATCAAAAATTAATAAGCAATCATCTACATATCTTTTATAAAATTTAAGATTATTCTTGAAATTTGGATTGTTTAAAGCTTTAAGTTCAAAATTATGCATGAAAATTTCAGCTAAAAATGGCGAGAGATTGGAACCCATAGCTAAACTGGAAGAAGTTTTGTTCTAGAGAAATAGATAGCATATCAATCAAATCACTAATTATGGTTGGATTAATGTTATTTTTGATAAGTAAATTTTTAACCAAATTTATACATTCAGATGAAGGAATACTAGGAAACAAATTAATAACATCAAAAGTGTCTAAAATTGAATTATAATTAATTTTAAATTCTTGTAGTTCTTTTGATGACTCAATTGAATTTTTAATAGAAAATTCATTATCGAAATTAGTTATTTCTCTCAAAATTATATTAAGCCAATCAGATAATTTAATGGATGGTGTGTTTACAAAAGACACAATTGGTCTTATTGGATAATTAGGTTTATGTATTTTAGGAAGACCATATAATCTAGGTATCATTGGATTCATTTGTATAAGATTATATTTATTTTTATTGCAAAATTTTAAAGTATTTTCACAAGTTTTTAAGCAATTTTTTAATTTATTATGATAAGAAATTGTTGGATTGTTATGTAATTTGTTGAAAGAACCGTTTAAAAGAAATTGTTCTGTTTTATCAATATATGTATCTCTATGTAAAACAACAATACCAAATTATTATCATTAATTTTTCGTTTGATGGAATTGATGTTTTTTATTTCATTTTGTGTTGATGTTTTCGTTCTTTGCTTTTTAAATTATTAATTAAAGAGGCTGTCTGAAATCTAACTATGTGTTTGTTTGTTATATTAGTTGTTTCTAATATATGTTCAGTATCAACTGCAATATTATTAATTATTTCATTTTTATTGTTTATTTTTAAATTAAATTTCAAACCAAAATTTAATGTTTTTTGTTCATATTCGTTAAATTCTATATTTGAAAAATTTAAAAAACGAGAATGAAATTTATGTTCAGTAAAAATTATATGATTTTTGTTATGTTGTTGGTATTGTCTTTGTTTCAGTAAATTTAGTTTATTAGATAAATTAGAATGTAACTTCTTACCTTCAACTTCTATCATATCTCTAATGTCATGGTCAAGAATTTGAAATTCGATATAATTTAAAAAATCATTTAACATAAAAAATAAGTATTTAAGTATTATGTTTGTAAGGTTTAACTCAGAATAAAGGCGTTTAACTATTTTATTGTATATTTATTTATTATATTGTGGTTCTCTAGACTTCGAGTGTCCACATTTGGATTTGGAACATTATACTGTATCTTTGGAGCTTGAGCCGGAATAATAGGGACCTCTTTAAGAATTCTCATTCGAACAGAATTAAGTAGCCCCGGCTCCTTAATTGGAGATGACCAAATTTATAATGTTATTGTTACTGCCCATGCTTTTATCATAATTTTTTTATGGTAATACCCACAATAATTGGAGGTTTCGGAAATTGACTTGTCCCATTAATACTTGGAGCCCCCGATACAGCTTTCCCCCGAATAAACAATATAAGCTTCTGACTTCTCCCCCCCCCTCATTAACTCTTTTAGTTATAAGAAGAGTAGTTGAAAATGGAGCCGGAACAGGCTGAACAGTTTACCCTCCCCATTCATCCAATATTGCTCATGGTGGATCCTCAGTCGACTTAGCTATTTTCAGATTACACTTAGCAGGAATCTCTTCTATTTTAGGGGCTGTAAATTTTATTACGACAATTATTAATATACGACCAAGAAGGACAACATTAGATCGTATACCTTTATTTGTTTGAGCTGTCGGAATTACTGCTTTATTACTTTTACTATCCTTACCTGTCCTTGCTGGTGCAATTACTATACTTTTAACAGACCGAAATTTAAACACATCATTTTTTGATCCTTCAGGAGGTGGTGACCCCATTCTTTACCAACATTAATTTTGATTTTTTGGACACCCTGAAGTTTATATTCTAATTTTACCTGGATTTGGAATAATTTCTCATATTATTAGATAAGAAAGAGGGAAAAAAGAAGCATTTGGAACTCTAGGAATAATTTATGCAATAATTGCCATCGGTTTATTAGGATTTGTAGTATGGGCCCACCATATGTCTACAGTTGGTATAGATGTTGATACCCGAGCTTACTTTACATCAGCTACTATAATTATTGCCGTACCCACCGGTATTAAAATTTTTAGTTGATTAGCAACATTTTATGGGACAAAAATTAAAAGAGATCCCGCAACTCTTTGATCCCTAGGATTTATTTTCCTATTTACAATAGGTGGTTTAACAGGAGTAATCTTATTTAATTTTTAATTGGGTTTTTCGCCACCAAACTAATTGAAAGACAACTTTTTCAAGTTGCCTCGAAAATTCATAAATTCTTAACACTAAATGAACGAAACTTTAAACGTGTAACTCAAAAAATAACTTCAATAAATTTGTTTTCTGAGCTTTCGGAGGATAAATCTTCCTCCTTTCTCAAAGATCATGTCACGTCAAAGTGAAGTGACAGATTAATAAATTTCAGGTTAAAATGTCATGACAACAGAAACAATAGCCTAGCCACCTGCCTGATATTGTACCCTGGGTTTTATCTAATTATCTATACTAACTTCTCTTTGAATAAGTGGCAATAATATTTTACTGAATTCCACTGAACATTCAGCAACACAGTTGCCCCTATTTCCTAGAATAAATGCAGATTCTTTAATTTTTCGTCTATTTCCTACTTCTTCTTTTAGAATTGGTTTGGAACTATCCCACAATATCCTATGATTGTTATTAAAGGAATGTTCACATATTTTTGACTTCGAAATTTGATTTTGACAGATATAATTTTTATGTTCTTTTAAACGAACGTTAAATGGCCTACAAGTCTCTCCAACATAGAACTTTCCACATTCACAAGGAATTTTATAAATGCAATTTTTTGAACTTTGTAACTCATTAAATGGTTTTGTTTTAACTAGCATCAATCTTAATGTATTTTTGGTTTTAAATACTGTTCTCACATTAAAACGATTGCCTATACGTTTTAGCTTATCTGACAGTCCATGAATATAAGGAATTATTAAATTTACTGGTCGGTCCACCAGATTTATTTCTCTAATTCTATTAGCATTGTTATTTTGTTGGCAATCCTGAAAAACTTGCTCAATAAATTCAATAGGATAACTATTCTTCTCAAGAACATGTTTTATATGTTTAATTTCCTCCTCAAATTTTGTGTTATTAGAACAAATCGTTCTAGCCCTGTCATACAAACTTTTAATTACTCCTTTTTTAACACTAATATGATGATTGGAGTTGAAATGGAGATATCTATTAGTATGTGTTGGTTTTCTATAGACACTAGTTTCTATATTATCTGATTTCAGTATAGAAACATCTAAGAAAGGTAATTCATTATTATTTTCAATTTCTAAGGTAAACTTAACCTTCTATTAAGTAGCATTGCATTTATAAAATTCCTTGTGAATGTGGAAAGTTCTATGTTGGGAAGAACATAAAAATTATATCAGGCAAAATCAAATTTCGAAGTCAAAAATATGTGAACATTCCTTTAATAACAATCATAGGATATTGTGGGATAGTTCCAAACCAATTCTAAAAGAAGAAGTAGGAAATAGACGAAAAATTAAAGAATCTGCATTTATTCTAGGAAATACGGGCAACTGTGTTGCTGAATGTTCAGTGGAATTCAGTAAAATATTATTGCCACTTATTCAAAGAGAAGTTAATATAGATAATTAGATAAAACACAGGGTACAATATCAGGCAGGTGGCTAGGCTATTGTTTCTGTTGTCATGACATTTTAACCTGAAATTTATTAATGATACTTATTATGTAGTAGCACACTTCCACTATGTCCTTTCTATAGGAGCTGTTTTTGCTATTTTTGCGGGTACAATCCAATGATTCCCCCTAATTACTGGATTAATATTAAACACTAAATATTTAAAAATTCAATTTTTAATTATATTTATCGGAGTTAACATTAACATTCTTCCTACAACATTTTTTAGGATTAAGAGGAATACCCCGACGTTACTCTGATTATCCTGACGCATTTTTATTGTGAAACTCAATTTCATCTATATATATATATATATATATATATATATATTGGGTCTTTAATTTCATTAATTAGAGTTATAAATCTTTATTTTCCTTATTTGAGAATCATTCTCGTCCCAACGAAAAAAATCTTAGAGCACAAAATCTACCTTCTTCTATTGAATGATTACAAAATTTACCCCCTGCAAATCATAGTTATAATGAATTACCAATCTTAATTAGATAATATAAAGTTTAAACTTTTTTTAGAAATAGCAACATGAAAAACGCTTTTAATTCAAGATAGAGCCTCTCCCTTAATAGAACAATTAATTTTTTTCCATGACCATACTTTAATAATTTTAGTAATAATTACTATTTTAGTTACCCAACTTTTAATAAATGTATTTTTCAATAAATTTTCCCATCGACTTCTTCTACAAGGTCAATTAATTGAAATTATCTGAACGATCCTCCCTGCAATTACTCTAATTTTTATTGCTTTACCTTCCCTTCGATTAATTTATATTTTAGATGAAATTATTAATCCCTTAATCACAATTAAATCAATTGGACATCAATGATACTGATCATATGAGTAGTCAGATTTTAAAAATTTAGAATTTGATTCTTATATAATTCCTATTGATGATTCTAAATCTTTTTATTTCCGCCTATTAGATGTAGACAACCAAATAATTATTCCTTTTAAAACCCAAATTCGCATTCTTGTCTCATCAACAGATGTAATTCATTCATGGACTATCCCCTCTCTAGGTGTTAAAATCGACGCTAACCCTGGACGGGGTTAAATCAATCTACATTTTTAATCAACCGACCAAGTTTATTTTTCGGACAATGTTCAGAAATTTGCAGAGCTAATCATAGATTTATACCTATTATCATTGAATCCATTTCACCGAAATTTTTCTTAAACTGAATTTCTAATTTCCTTAATCCTTCATTAGATGACTGAAAGAAAGTATTGGTCTCTTAAACCACTTAATAGTAAAGTAATCACCTACTTCTAATGAAAAATTTAGTTTATTGAAACATTAGTATGTCAAACTAAAAATATTATTTTAATAATTTTTAATCCCTCAAATAATACCTTTAAATTGATTAAGATTATTTTTATTTTTTATTTTAATTTACTTAATATTTAATATTTTAAATTACTTTTTATTTCTAAATCTCCCTTTAAATAAATCTACTAATCAACCCAAAAAATTAAAATCTTCTTGAAAATGATAATAAATTTATTTTCAACCTTTGACCCCTCAAGAAATTTCAACTTAACTTTAAATTGATTAAGAACCTTAATTGGCTTATTTATTCTCCCGCCTATATTTTGATTAATTCCTTCACGTATTAATATATTATGAATAAAAATTACAACTTATCTTCACAAAGAATTTAAAATTTTAATAAATATTCAAGGAAGCACATTAATTTTTATTTCATTATTTTCATTAATTATATTTAATAATTTTTTAGGACTATTCCCCTATATTTTTACAAGAACAAGACATTTAATTTTATCATTTTATCAACACCGAATATTCTTATACCGTTCATAGTGTGTATTGAAACAATTAGAAATATTATTCGCCCCTCTACCTTAGCTATCCGGCTCTCAGCTAATATAATCGCTGGTCATCTATTAATAACCTTACTAGGAACTACTGGTATTTCAATAAATTTATTTATAATTATTATTTTAATTATTGTACAAATTTTATTACTTACTCTAGAAATAGCTGTATCATTTATTCAATCTTATTTTTTTGCTATTTTAAGTACGTTATACTCTAGAGAAGTAAACTAATGTTACATAAAAATCACCCCTTTCATTTAGTTGACATTAGGCCTTGACCTATTCTTGGTTCTCTTAATGTATTTTCTTTAGCAATTGGTTTAATAAAATGATTTCATTACTTTAATAATAATTTATTACTATTTAGAATTATTTCTCTTCTATTAATTATATATCAATGATGACGAGATGTCACTCGTGAAAGAACATTCCAAGGTCATCATACCTTAAAAGTAACTTTAGGGATACGCTGAGGAATAATCTTATTTATTACATCAGAAATTTTCTTTTTTATTTCCTTTTTTTGGGGATTTTTCCATAGAAGTCTTTCTCCAACTATCGAACTTGGAATATTATGACCTCCTAAAGGAATTACCTCGTTTAATCCTCTAGAAATCCCTCTTTTAAATACCTTAATTAACATCAGGATTTTCAGTAACATGAGCCCATCACAGTTTAATAGAAAATATTTATACCCAAACCAAACAAAGCCTTTTTATTACTATTATCTTAGGAATTTACTTTACAATACTCCAAGCCTATGAATATATAGAAGCCCCCTTTAATATCACCGACTCTATTTACGGATCATCCTTTTTTATAGCTACAGGATTCCATGCTCTTCACGTAATTATTGGAACTATTTTTTTAACAATCTCTTTAATTCGACTCTTAAAAACACACTTTTCTCAAATTCACCATTTTGGATTCGAAGCAGCTGCTTGATATTGACACTTCGTTGATATTGTATGATTATTCCTCTATATTTCCATTTATTGATGAGGTAGTTAATTATTTATATAATATAAGTTATTATTTTTGACTTCCAATCAAAATACCTAGAAATCTAGTATAAATAATTATAATCATCGCATTTTTAATTATTATATTATTTATAATTATTATATTACTCATTTTTTTATTAAACTTAATTTCTAAAAAAGAAATTCAAGATCGAGAAAAAAATAGACCCTTCGAATGCGGATTTGACCCTAAAAGTTCCGCTCCACTCCCTTTTCTGTTATAGACAAGGGAAGAAACCCCAGGTTTCAACATGGTCAACCTCCGAGCCGAACAGAACCTGCGAAAAAAGGCCAGTAATAGTGACTAGTTTCCCGTCCAATTCCTCGATAGGCTTACGGTGACAGTTTCTCGGTATGAAAAGATTGTTATTCACAATTTTAATACGTTAAAACACGGCATTTGACGCGATTCCACGATACGTTTCGTTTTGCATTGATTTTGAATGGTTGTCTAGCTTGTCAGGACATCATTACATTTTCATTTAGTTATTGCTTGTCTCGTTAAGGCATTTTTGATAAATTTCAAGCAAAGGAAAGGTGTTTGTCACGTTGAAACACTAAGTTAAGAACTCAAGGCTACTTTGTCGCATTAAAAGTAGTAGGTATTTTGTTAAATTGTTTGCTCTGTAAACATTTCATTGTTGCATTATTTAGACATTTGCATTTTTCAATATGTCTAACGTTGAAACAAATGAACAATTAAAGGCCCTCAATATAAGACGTGGACAAATAAAAGGTCAAATTACCAAATTGCTTGGAAATTTGTGGACAAGTTTGATAACACAAGGTCAATTTCAGAACTTCAGTCTCGTCTAGAAAAAATATAGTTATTGTGGATGGAATTTGATGATGTTCAAGCTCAACTTGAGATAATTTAAGACTCAGAGGAACAAGAAGAACATAGAGAATCATTCGAAAATCCATTTTTTGAAATAACAGCTCGTGCAAAACAAATCGTGTTGTCAGAAAATGTTGTAAGCACTAACCAGCCACCAACTCAAAATCAAAATAATACAAATGTATAATTCAGTCAGTTTTCCAGTAAATGTTGGTGTTCAATTGCCTAACATTCCTTTGCCCAAATTTGATGGTAAATGAGGCAAGTGGATGTCATTTAAAAATTCCTTTAATGCCTTAGTTAATGAAAATAGAAATATAGCAAACGTGCAAAAGTTCATTTATTTACAATTATCATTAACTGGCGAAGCTTCAGACGTTATTTCTGATCTCGAATCAACAGAAAGCAATTACCAAATTGCTTGGAAATTGCTAGAAAATCGGTACGAAAATAAAAAGGTAATTTGTTACACCCATGTAAAGTCTCTTTTTGATTTACCAAACATTGGTAGGGATTCTCGCAAAGATTTGCAAAAATTAGTTACCGATTTTAACAAACATGTTAGGGCATTGCAAAATTTGGGAGAACCTACAAGCGAGTGGAGTACGTTACTGATTTATTTGGTATATTCAAAATTAGACACTAATTCTCAGAAAGATTGGAACAAGGAATCGACTAAATTTGAAAAAGCCTGAATTGATGATCTTATGCAATTTTTATCTGATCGTTGCCATTTTTTGGAAACTATTGAACCAACCAAAAAGTCATTGGTTAAAAATACTTATTCGTCTCATGAGTATAAAACTTTGTCTCATATTTCCCAAAATGTAACATTATTATTGCAAGGGTTCGCACTACATTTATAACTGCAAAGATTTTGAAAAACTTTCAACAAAATGCAAGTACGCAGCCGTCAACAAAGTAGGTTTGTGTACAAACTGCTTTAGAAAAGGGCACGCTGCAATTACCTGTCAATCTAATGGTTGCAAAAAGTGTTATCGAAAGCACAACACTCTTTTACATAACGATTTCAAGGTAAATAACTCAGAAACCAACCCCACCAGTTCGGTTAAATCAAATCAAGTAAATGACGATAAATCTAAAGTTGACACAAATTTACAAGAACATGAAAACTTTGTACGATCAAGTTCTGCTAATATAAATGCAGTGACTCCCCGGTCGTCTGAACACTCAGAACAGTCAGGGTCGGACTTGCAAAGGTCAGTAGTTTCTATGCACAATAAAATAGATTCAAATGTTAGGTTTACAAAGTATAACAAACAGAGGTCTGCAATAGTTGGGTCTGTTCAATAAAACCCTGTTACCTTATTACAATATATATAATTTATTGATCACAATTATTTGGAATATTTGGTTGTTACAAATTTGATTAATAAACAGAATTAAATTTAAATAACTATTTAAACTGACAATTAAATTATAGAGTTAAATGTTATAAATTCGAATTATTTAAATGCAATAAGAAAAGGTTCAAACTGTCCTTGCAAACAAACTCTGACTGTTCAGCTATCATTATAGTTTACTCTGAATTAGAAGTTAGAACTGCGTCTTCAGTTGCTTACGCTCGGAACGAAACCTGTTGTACTGCGGGGCGAGGCTAGGGCTTCCTCCAGTCCTTGTCTGCTCGTGTAGGCGCTGCTGTTGTTGTGGCTAGCAAATCTCAGGGGTTTTTCGCCAAAGTAGAGCTGACCAGGAATCCACACCTATGCCTACGCAACTCTCGTTACGTTGTTCGTCGTCAGAAGGCCGTCGTCGTAGCGTCCTCAGAGATAGTGTTGCAAGCATGAACAGATCAGAAAAAAAGTAGCATTAGACAAGGTCTAAGCTTTCTACAAAAATTTATGAACCACTAGGTTACGATTAATATTTAAACTAGAATTATGATACCGAAGTTATTTAATTTTGACAAATAATGATGAAAATTAATTGCTTAGAACTATACTAAACTATAGGGAACTATGCATAGTTTTTAAATTTTATAGACAATATTAATTAACTGACCGGAATAGCAAAGTGCTTAATATTAATTAAAAGAAAAAAAAATTGAGAATGCTGTTAAATCAAATTTAACACGAAAAATTTATTTGAGACTTGAACGGTAAAATAGAATCTAAGGAAGCTGATAAACTAAAGGCAATACGAATTTATTAGAAAACTGAAAATATCGGTGTCAGATTTATCTGAGTGGCTCTGTACTACAGAATCGAGCCTTAACCCGAAAAATAAGAAAAATAAATGTGACTAACGTGACAAAACTTGAAAATATTCGATAAGATAACAACCGCAAGATGGTGGGTATTCAAAGAAAGACAGTGCTATGTTTCTGAATTAGGGATGGCCGTGGCCTTAGACAAAATGAGTCCTTCAAAAAACAGCACTTCAAAAAAACGCCACAGGTGAGTAGTAAAGTCGCTGAACTAAGCAAAAATCAAAAGAAATTACTCACCTGTGGGGTTTTCCAGGAGAAACAGCCACCACCTGCTCGCTGTGTCCCGCGATTCATCAGCTACGCAGCCAAAAAGGAAGGGCCTCGTGCAAGCGTCGTTACCTCACGATGCCGTGAACATAGAAAAACAGAAAAATTAGCCACACCAAGTCAATACCCGATATAAAAATACAAAACACTCAAACAAATCACCGATGGTAAAAATTGAGCGAGATAAATGCCGAAAAATAGAAAATATGGCGGGAAATGGGCAGATGCCTCTGCGAACATAATACAAGGGAAAACCGGAGCAAACTCCTCGAAAAAAAAAATGGGACCCTCCCGGCTGGTGGCCGGCAGGACCTACGTCATCCGTCCGCTCTCGACCAATCAGGTTTTAGCACGAAACGTATTTAATAAACTAAATAGTGTTTGTGTTCAAATTATGGATCAAAAGAAGCGAAAAAACGAGTAACTCATAATACAGATTTTTAATTACCTACCTGCTGATAGGTAAACACACACTTGAATTTTCGCATTTTGAATATGCCCAGGGTTCGAGGCTAGGTATGCGGCCATTGACCATATGAAAATTTGAATTAGTTGAAATTATTGAAGTTTTAAAATTTGAAAAAGTTATAATAAAATTGAATACAATATTGTAAATGAATTGAAATTGTACGAAAAATAAATTAGTTATTAAGTATGGATATATATTTGAAAATAATGACTTTATGTTAATAAAAAAATATAAAAACGAGAAACGGATTTTGAAATGGAAAAATCCGTTACACACCTCCTCTCCCCGGTTTAGAAAAATGCGAAAACGCAAGTGAAGTATTTTTTCTTAAAAAAATTTGAGTACGTAACTCAAATTTTAAACGTATTAAATAATAAGTCATGTACCTAGAGATTAGTCTGCCCATTCGCCGAAAACATTATATTTGTCTGAGAGTGCACGGCCACACATAAGCTTGAAAATAAGTTATTGTAATAGGAAAATTTACCTCAAAAAATTGATTTAACAAAAGTAAAAAAATTATGTGTCTGAAATCGTAATGATGAATCTCCCACTTTTGGACACTTGCGTGCTATCCGAGCCTACGATGAAAGATTGATCATTAGGATATAAAGAGAAATAACAGTACATCCACTTTTGGACACTTGCGTGCTATCCGAGCCTACGATGAATGTCTGATTATTAAGATATAAGGAGTAGTGATGGTACATTCATTTTTGGACACATGCGTGCTATCTGGGCCTACGATGAATGTAACACCACTTCCTAAGACAACTAACCGATAGAAAATGACACAAGATAATATATGCAAAAAATGAAATAAATGCGAAAACCTGAAACCTTTCAAATCCCAAACTCAAAAAAACTCACTAACGAGTTATCTAAAACTAAGCACGGAAGGGAAATGAAAGAAAGAACTTCCCAGGAAGCGTAACCGCTGCTTTTCTCACGATAGCGTACACTCCACAAACTATGACTCACCCAGTGCCGAGCCTCAAGGTTTCCCACGTCGGAGACAACAATAACGCAACTCCCGACACCCGGGAAGACCACACCCCATGGAATGCACCATACCCTCAGAACAAGAAGGGAGGCTACGGGCCGATAGGAAAAGAAGACGACAATAGCCTTGGCCATAACTATCGCGTCCGCCATCAATAGTCGGTAGGCCGCCAGCTCTTCTCTGATTCATTGCTGGAGAAAAGCGGAAAGGAATAACCAACGGAAATTTTGAAAAGACAGTATGTGCGGTAACAACTATAAATGCTCAAAAGATGTGTAAAAGAAACAAAGAAGATTTAATGGAGAAAAAACCAAATCTTCACACAAGAGGGTACCAGCCTGTTGTGTGGAGCAGTTGTGTAAAAATGGGTCTGGATTTTGAAGAAGAAAAAATGCCAGAAGGAATTAAAAGTACTATGGAATTGAAATGTGAACTTTTGATGCAGATACAGGGGTGGAAAAATAATAAACATAACCCACTGATTGGAATAGTTGCATGCTGGAAATACGGCCGATCACCCGAAGGCACGCTTGCTCTGTTCTAATATTCCCAGGTTCCCAAAAGAAACGGACATGCAACCATTCGAAGCAGCTTCGCAACTAAACGAAAAATGGTTTTGGTATAAAAGGAAACCTGTACTACATCAATTATTCACAGACGATTTAATTGTCCTAATCAAATCAGGTCAGTCACAGTCAGTTCGTCATACAACGACAAATTCTCGAAAATATATCGGTATTCAGGTAAAACAACAACACCTCAGAGCACAAAATTAGTCAGTAGATCATATGATCCATACCAAGAAATTGACACAATATGTATTTGACCAAAATGGACAAGACAGAATCTAAAGATCAATAGTTGATCAAGCAGTCAGTTATGATAAGTTAATACAATCAAAATTTGATAACCAAAATATTAGTTAAATTCATTCAAAAAAGGTAATTTAAGATACGATGATTCCGAGATTACAGATATAGGCAAGATATTACGGAAACTGATCACAACTGAGACTGAGCTTGACCAACAGATCAAGATGTTAGAAAGATGTTCTAGAGAACATCTTTCTAACTATGCTCGATAGAAATTAGCTTTTGGTGGTAAGCGCCAAAATCTAGAGCGAAATTAAAATGCATGTACTCACCTCTAACCCAATCGTAACATAATGCTGAATGGTTGTTAAGTCCAGACATATGTCACACCAATAAAGTTTTAAAGATATAATTCATTCATCGTTAGATTCTGTATTGTTAGATGATTCAACGTCATCGTCAGAGTCGTCACCAGATGCTTCTTCACAGAAATTTGGCTTCAAGTCCTTGATATGGAAATTCCCAAGATCTTTTCCAGATCTATCCTTAAGATTATACACAAGAGGGGATAAGACTTTGTTGATAATACTCGGTAGATACTTTGAAGATAATTTTGCCGAATAATCATTAGGTGCACTAGAGAGAGTAAAGTTCTTTTTCCACACCCAATCGCCAACATGAAATTGCATTGGCCGCTTTCTTAAGTTATAATATTTTTTGTTGTGCTCATAAGCTTTTTTCAATTTAACACGAACGTCTTGGTAAAGTTTTGTCAACTCTTGGAGATCATCAATTAATTGATTTTTAGATTCAATAACCGGCAGGTATTGTGGTGCTTGTTTGAATCGACAGGTATTATAATAATTGTTTAATATTATCATTGTTGATAAAATAAGATATTCCTTGAAAACGTGTTGCTAGGGATATATATATATATAAAAATAAAAAAGAACCACAATAGATTAAAGAGTATTACTACTTATTATTTTTGGAGTCAGAAATCAAGAACAATAATTACTAAATTCTAAGTTAACATTCTTCAAATAAGTGGCACACACCATAATACGCCATAGGTATGTTACTGGATTTTTCAGAAATTTTCCCATAGTAGTCTCCAGAGAGTGGAGTAATCAGTTACTTCATGCTTACCAAGGCGTATAGCTTGAGCAATTCTATAAATATCGGTATCCTAAGTTTTATGATTTTCATGGATAAAAGAACGAAGTGCGGTTACAATTACTCTATTTACTCTCTCGGTGTGGTTCACCTGTGGATGATATCGGGCGTTATAAAAGATTTTTTGTACTTTATAACTTTCCATTAGAGCTTTAAATTCTTTTGAGACAAATTGACTACCGTTATCACAACATATGATCTGGGGAACTCCATATATAATAAAAACGTCATTTTCAATGAATTTAATGATAGACGATGCCGTTGGTTTAATTAGGGGATGTATCAAAACATATTTAGTAAACCAGTCCACGATGACTAGAAGGTATTGATTTCCATTTTTTATCTGGGATAAGACCCTAACAAATCAGTTGAAATCATCTGGAAAGGGAAGTTAATGTCTCGGTATGAACCCATTAGGCCTGGACGTGTCAGATTAGGGCTTTTACTTGCTGCACAAGTAGGACATTTTTTGACATTCTTTACGCAGTAAAGTAGTAGTAAAGTTCCAAGATTCTAGCTAAAGTTTTTGAGACTCCAAAATGTCCTGAGGTAGGATTGTTATGATACATTTCCAAAATCTCTCTTCGGTTGGAATTTGGTACCACAATTGTCCATTCCGAAACATTAGATATTAAAGGTAAAGGTAAAGGATCAAATATGCTTATAAAAAATTTGGTCTTTCACAAGAAAAGTAGGGTAATCATCCGGATTTAACTGAACCTTTTTTATCAGAGAGCGATACCAATTGCGATACCAATTGTACAGAACGTGACAAAGAATCAGCAACTATCATAGTGGAACCCTTACGGTGTACAGTTTCTAGATCATATTGCGACAAATTCTGGTTAAGGGAGAAGGGCAAGATCAAGGATGTTAAATTATTGCAAGGGCAAGTACCAAATTTGTATTTATTTGTAATTGTATTTATTTATTCTCCAAAATAGCACTCCAAAGAAAGAAAACACATTAAATTTAATCATCCGCTGCCTCCAAAGGTCATATACACCTAAGCACAAGGGTGCTTGTGTTGCGTTCTGATCCTGAGGCAAGCAGCAGATTACACCGTATACCCTCATTAAACCAATAAATTACACAATTATTCTAATTAATGATATACATTAGAAATCCCTATGCATTATATGATAATAAATAAGCAATATAGTATAAAAATGGTATGCCGAAGACAGTATGGGACACACAGAGTTGGAGGCATATAGATTTGACGTAAACAATGAAATCATAAATCCCTAGTAAACACAATGTGAAAAGAGAAGAAAAGGAACGCTCATTGCAACACTAGAATGTATTATTGATGATGGTCTGGTTATGCTTAATAAACTGTTTAACTTTAGTTTTAAGAAGATTTTTAAGTGGGAAGGCAATAAATTATATAACTTGGGTCCATAAAAACTGGCTTGTCTTTGTGTATGGGATTTTCTAAATAATGG
The DNA here is from genome assembly GCA_963920635.1 of Pseudeuparius sepicola. Lineage (NCBI taxonomy): Eukaryota > Metazoa > Arthropoda > Insecta > Coleoptera > Anthribidae > Pseudeuparius > Pseudeuparius sepicola. The sequence goes on from OY987305.1 coordinate 32,385,290, forward strand.
CAGCCTGGCAGTATTCAATCTTTATTGGTAAGTCCCTTCATTGTGCACCATTAAACAATACCACAAAAGACACTGATAAACATAGAGACTTCTGACATTTAAGATCTCAGTTTCAGAGTATAATAAACTGCTTGAATACAATCTTGATCTATTAAATAAAATCTTTATTATTGAATTCTGTGTAGTTTGCAGTGAGTCCAACGCACTTCCAAAACAAGCACCCCACACCAAGATCCCGTATCTGAATAAAGATTGCACTAGAGCGTCGTAGATCAATTGCAGATTTTCTTTAAATAGAATTTCGCGAAGAGAATAAAAACGGTGATATAATTTTCTTATTCGGGCAATAGCAATACATGCATGCTCATCCCATCTAAAATGTGAATCAATTATAACACCTAGATATTTGATTTTGTTAACCAGTTCAATGTTTGGACAATTACACCTAGGCGTTCTTCTACAATTTGGTTGATGAATCTGTAAAGTATCTCTTAAATGAATATTTGATTTTGTGAGGCTAAAAGTTATAAATTTAGTTTTTGAAATATTTAAGCTTAGAAGATTATAATTTAGCCATATTTGTAGATCTTTCAAACCATTCTCCGCCTTATCGTATACCTCATTGCATGTATCTGCAGTATATATTATTGCTGTGTCATCTGCATATGAAATTATATGCCCAGTAGTATTTGTAATACGAGATAAACTATTAATATACACAAGAAATAGCAATGGCCCTAATACTGTCCCTTGAGGGACTCCTATGGAGACTTCAGAAATATCACTCAAGTGATTACCAACTTTCACACATTGTTTCCTCGAAGACAAATAATTTTTTATTACATTATATGCCGGGCCTCTGACACCGTACTTACATAGCTTATCGAGAAGCACTCCATGCGACACGGTGTCGAATGCCTTGGCCAGGTCGAGGAACACTGCAAGACACATTTGCGATTTCTCCAGCGCACCCGACATACTTTCCGCGAGGTTTAATATTGCTTTTTTTGTGTTCAAATTTTTTAGAAACCCATATTTGTTATAATGTGATTGCGAGTATTAATGGACAAGATTTTAAGGGGTACCTAGATTCAGGTAGTCAAGTTAATGTCGCGCATATTTCGGTAGCAAAAAAGTAAAATTTAAGATTAAACTCTAGCCATCAGAGGCTTGGGCAGTTCTCTTATTATACCTACTGGATGTAAGGACGTAGATATGGGTATTCAAAATATATTACTTTTATTTGTAGAAATTGAGATGGATAATTATTATGACATAATTATTGTCCAACCTGTTATAAACAGTAATGAAGTAGTACTTACAATTTCGGGGAACTCAGTAGAATTAAAGCCAATTAAGAAAAATACCTGTTTCCAAAATAGTGTAGAGAAAGTACCTCTTAGAATTGATGCACATAGATATACCGGGTTTAAGCTCCAAGCAATTGTTAATTAAGTTAGAATCATAGAGGATTTAGTATGGGTAAATGCTCAAATGATAACGGGCTCGCAAAAATGTTCAATTCAAAGTTGCTTATTGGGTGGGCCTGTGCAAACAATAAATGTTATAAATTGGGGGACAAGCTGGTATGCTGGAAAAAGGGGCATTTGTTAGCAAGGGGATTACAATTGTCCCTTCCAGAACAAATTAATATTGTCAAAGAAAACTCTAGTTGTAATGTATTTTCGTTACAAACTGAGAAAATAGTTTGTGGATCACTACTACTAGGTTATTGCAAAGATTTAGTGACTGCTTTGCCACCAATACGTTTGAGTTGAGTAATTCATCTGTAGAATTAAAAATAAACTTATCTTCGGATAAGGCTGTTTTTCATAGACCTTATAGGCTTTCTCAGTTTGAACAGAATTTCGTTCAAGATAAAATAAATGATTTTATGGAAGGTGGCATTATTAGAGAATCTTCTTCAAAATTTTTTAGCCAGATTGTATTAATAAAAAAGAAAACAGGAGATTTTCGGTTGTGTGTAGATTACAGAAAATTGAACTCGCATACCATTAAGGATCGGTATCCACTACCTCATATTGAGGACCTCATATCCAGGTTGTGGTGCTTGTTTGAATCGACAGGTATTATAATAATTGTTTAATATTATCATTGTTGATAAAATAAGATATTCCTTGAAAACGTGTTGCTAGGGATATATATACATATATAAATAAAAAAAAAGAACCACAACAGATTAAAGAGTATTACTACTTATTATTTTTGGAGTCAGAAATCAAGAACAATAATTACTAAATTCTAAGTTAACATTCTTCAAATAAGTGGCACACACCATAATACGCCATAATTGGTGACCCCGACGTGATCTTGAAGCAAGAAACATCGAAGAAGAAATTATCGTCGATCCAAAGGAAACAACACAGCCCCAACGGTTCCAGAGGAAGAAACCAGGAAGCAACACAGCCCCTACGTTTCCAGATAGGCCGAAACGAGAAAGCAACACAGCCCCTACGTTTCCAGAGGTGCAGATACGAGGAAGCAACGCAGTCCGAGCCGCAGAAGACCAACAAGTTTGAGAAGAAAATTTCAAATCAAACCTTTTAAATCAGAAGAAAATTCTAATCCAGTACTTATTAATTGTAAGTCAAACTTCACCACAAAATATTTTCTCTTTTAAAAGAATCTAATTTTTCATTTTAAAAATGCCAAATCAAAATTTAATTGCAGGTGATTGTTCTGTTGAAAATGACAATGTCAAAAATATTGAAAATATTTCTTCCATCAGATTTCCACCGTCTTGCATTTCGAAACCAGAAATTTGGTTTACTCAAATTGAAGCTCAATTTATAATTTCTCGAATTACATCTGATAAAACCAAATACCATCTCGTTATAGCAAATTTACCTCTCGATATTGTGACAAATATTTATGATGTTGTTTCAAATCCTCCAGAAGATAATATGTATAAAACCATTAAAGAAATTTTAATTCGCAGATTAACTGCAGGTGAAGAAAAACGTTTAGATGACCTCCTTACTGGAACCGAAATTGGTGATCGAAAACCTTCAGATTTTTACCGAAGCATGCTCAACACTGTTGGTGGTTCACAAATGGTCAGTCAAGATTTGTTGGTCAAACTATGGAAAAGACGTTTACCAAAAACGATTCTTGTAGCTTTGACAGCATCAGGTAAGGAAAATGTCAACGATTTACTAGAACTTGCTGATAAAATTTGGGAAACTTATAAACCATTATCAAATTTTAATAATATTTCAGAAATTAATCAACAAAAGGTTCATCCTCAATCAAATTTTCAAAATAATAATAATAATAGTAGTTCATCTGATTCAACAAAAGAACTCATCAAAGCTTTTTCTGAATTTTCAGTTAGCTGTCAAAATATTCTTTTATCTATTTCTCAAAAACAAAATTCAATAGAATCTCAAATTAATTCTATTCAAACAAATTTGACCTCTCAAAATAATACAATTACTAGATCAAATAATCAATATCAATGCACTACATGCAGAGACCGCTCTAGAAGTAGATCACGTTCTTCGTCTTCTGTAAGAAATTCTATCTGCTATTATCATGTTTATCGTGTTTACTTTACGAAACTTTACAAACTAACAAAAATTCAAAAAACGAGTAAATGTTTCGACAACAAATAAAGGGTCTAGAGCAAATAAGAATACCAGTCGTCGTCTTTTTATAGTTGATGAATTTAATAAATTACAATTTTTAATAGATACTGGTGCAGATGTTTCTGTTATTCCACATGATGTTTTCAACGATCACAAGAAAGATAAATATATTTTTCTTACAGCTGTAAATGGTTCCTCTATTACCACATATGGCAAGAAACTTCTAAAAGTAAATCTTAACCTGAGACGTGATTTTCCATTTGTTTTCTTTATTGCTGACATATCTCGTCCAATTATTGGTGCTGATTTTCTTGCTCATTATGGTTTATTAGTTGATCTTAAAAATAAACGATTAATTGATATAGAAACTACATTACACACTACTGGTTCTTTAATTCATTCTAATGCTCCAACACCCAAGTTATTTGCTGTCGAAACCAAATATCCTGAACTTCTTAAAAAATACCCTAATGTTATTTCTTCGCCAAATTTTATACTTCCTATTAAACACTCTATAAAGCATCAAATTATTACAGGACATCTTCCTTTTTGTCGACCCCGTAGACTAGACAATAAAAAATACAAAATAGCAAAAGTTGAATTAGGTATTTTAGACCATCTTCATCTTCAGTAGTAGTTCTGCTTGCAGAATTAGGTACCTAGGTACCTTTGAAAATTACTGCTGGTAGGTATCCACGTTTTTTTATGATGTCGGTTGCTGTGACGAACTGTTTATTGCTTTCTTCACAGGCGCACACAATAATTTAACAAACACGTCAGTTTTTATCACTTTACTGTTATTTTAAGTCCCTAGGCAGCAGAAATGTATCCGAGCGCCGCTCGGAGAAGTCATTGCTAGAAAACTCATTGCTGATTTCACACTCATAATTTTTTGACAAGTCTTTTGTGGAGTAGGTATCTACCTACCTACCTATTTTACAACTGATTTTCAGGCCGCAATTTTTTTATACTAATAATTAGCCATCTCTTGGGACACCTTGGGATAATAAATTTCTGATCGGCAATCAACTGAATAAAGTATTTGTTTTAAAATACAAATTATCTGTAAAAATTGCAAATTTCCACAACCACCCATAGGGTAGAGCGTAGAGCAGCGGCGCGTTACTTTTTTTTAGCGAGTGTTGGCCTGTAGCCCTATCATCTCGAAAAAAGTGGGGGAAGACTGTAATTTGACGTGAATTTAACGCGCGCCTTCGATTTGTTCATAGTTTTTAATATTTTTCAACCCTTGCCCGATAGTGCGCCACCTTTAAACCCCCTCAGGGTTGTGGTCCTATGTATTATCTACTTTTAAAAAATTATTCGTTTCCGAAAAAAGTGGGGGAAGACTGTCATTTGATGTGAATTTAACGCGCGGCCCCGATTTGTTCATCGTTTTTAATATTTTTCTACCCTTGCCTGATGGTGCGCCACTTTTAAACCCCCTCAGGGTTGTTGTCCTGTCTATTGTCTACTTTTAATAGTATATTACACACCGAGGTGTCTCGAGATAAAGTAAACTTTCCACCCGGGCGGGAGGGCGGGAAGTAAAAGTCAAAAAATTGACACTTTCAAACTTCTAAAAAGTCAGAAATGTCGATATTACATACATGGTTGTAAATAAAAAATTATTCGGTTCCGAAAATAGTTGGGGAAGACTGTCAAATTGGCGTGCTTATCATTTCCGCATTTTTTAACCCTTTGCCGTTTCGGAACTCTCTCAAGTTAATTCCTTACCATTCCTCTTACTTTTCGTAAAAACTTGGTGGCGAAATGTCGCGTAATGTCCCCAAAAACCGAAAAACAGCGACTCCTGGTGAATTTAAGCTTCTGCGTGCCCTTGACTACTGCCCGACATTCCTTCGCCGAGATTCGCCAGGCGCGGGCATATGACGTTGGCGTCCGACGCCAACTTCACACAAAAACGACGCCGCGCCGAATCGCGCAATAATTACAATTACGAATGAATTCACTGGCACTGATTCACTCGATTTTGCTCCATTTCCACGCCGCCCGGCCCGGCCGACCTACTAAATTACAGCTGGGCGAGGAGCGCAAGCGCGGGGCGCCACTTGACATCGACACTACAGGTGATCCCCACTACTCATAACTAGTGCGCGATATTAGCCAATCGCGGCTCGCGGCCCCTACTTCTCTCGGGGCGGCGCTACTATGTTGCCAAGTGTGCTGAAAATTTACCTGATTTAGTAATTTAATTCCGTATAAATTTAATTGTGTAGTGGATTTTTACATGGATTTACCCGTTTTTGTGCGTAATAATTATACGAGATAGTAGATTAACTTATAACGAATGAAACCCCGTATAAATCCGCGAAAATCAAAAATCGGATTTAAGGGACTTTAAGTCAGTTTGGGGACATGTCGGCATAAACGGCAACACCGAATAGTGGTATTGAATGGTATGGGGGAAAGCTTGTGCGCACGTACGCCGTCTCCGTCACCGTACCGCCGCGCCGTAGCCGACGCGCTAGTCGAAGATCGTCCGTCCGATTTTGGGATTTAACAGCTGATTGATATCGATCCGCGTCCGCCTGTAATTTTTGGGAGCGCCAGCTTCAACAAGCAATTTATTATTATACAGAATGCCTTACGTGTGGCTATTCTGTGGTATAACAATTCTGTTTCCAAAACGTGGACGCGTATGCAAACGTCGCGTCTCGCTAACCGATATTGTTCCGTTACTTTGCTTTGTTTTACGAACTGTCGTCGGAACTGAACCTGCTTCTGTACATTTTTCCAGATCCGTTCGCCATTTTTTTGGACCAGCAGTGATGTCCAAACCTGTTGCAATTGCCGCTACGAATTTGCAGTGAAATAACAAGTGATTTTTTCATATTTCCGTTAAGAAATGCAGTGTTAAACGTTCGCGGCCTTCGTATGAAAACAGTGCTAGATAGGTTCCTACTAGGTACCCCAATTACGCGCGAGGATAAAAGAAGCAGCTTCAAGGGTTCGCGAAAATTCGGGTTTTATTAGACGCATACGGTATGGATCTAATTGTACAATCCACTTAGTCGAGTCCCCGTTGGAATAAATCAGCTGAGGGAAACCGAGACGTCCCTAATATTTGGCATCGCGCCGCTTTAAGTGTGCAGTGAAAAAAAAACAAGTGTTTTGTTCGTATTTCCGTAAAAAGAGACTATGAAGTGTTATACCTTCGCGACCATCGTATAAAAACAGTGCCACTAGTTAGGTAGGTACTTAGTGCTTTATGTGATTTTGTGAAGATTTTTGGATAGGATAAAAATTATTTATTTATTTATTTAATCTCCACATACACCAAATGATACATGGTTGCGTCAATATTCTTCAAATACTGCGAAAAAGCCTCGGAAAAAGCGATTCGACTGGCAACCAGTTACCTAGTGCTTCTTGTGATTTTCGAGAGGATTTTTGGATAACATAAGAAAGGAGTACGACACCCGCAAGGAAAATCATCCAGGCATCCGAAAGGTAGTTTTTTTTGCATGCTATTCGCTAAAAGAACCATTAAAGATTTGTTCAAAAACTAGTTGAAAGACTATTCCTGAAATACTGTGAAAGAGCTATACGTCTGACAACGCTGCACGGCGGAATTGGGGGGGATCCGCCGGAACCGGCCTCAGTTCCAGCTGGTCCCGGCAAGGTCAAGGACCCATGGCCGTAGCGTCCGAAAAAGGGGTTTTAATAGCGTTTTAAAAAAAATTATTTCTGACGTTAATATGCACTTTAGAAAAATTTTAATTGCATAGGCGTAACAAGTGCATTTTTCCCGACCTGCCCTTAAAATTTCTGTACTTATCAAAGTTACACCCTGTATATATATAAAAATAAAAAAAAAGAACCACAACAGATTAAAGAGTATTACTACTTATTATTTTTGGAGTCAGAAATCAAGAACAATAATTACTAAATTCTAAGTTAACATTCTTCAAATAAGTGGCACACACCATAATACGCCATACAGGTTACAAAAGTAAAAGTATTTCTGTAGTCTAGACATGGCTCAAGGGTAGGTACTATGAGGTACCTGTCTGAGCAGAATCAATTCATAAGACGGCGTTTGTAACCCCTGACGGGCAATATGAATTTCTTAGAATGCCATTCGGCCTTGCCACGGTTCAACATATGATCAATAATGTTTTAGGAAATTTGAGATACGATCGGATCGTAGTCTATCTTGATGATATTTTAATTCCTTCTCAAAGCTTTGATGAGGGATTAAACCTGTTAGAAGAGGTTCTCCAGTTATTTTCTAAAGCCAATTTAAAATTAAATATTGACAAATGCTGGTTTTTACGAAATACTATCGACTTCCTTGGGTATGAGATTTCGGGAATCCGGCCTGGTGAACAGAAGGTCAAAGCAGTAGCCGATTTTAAACACCCTACAAATTTACATGAACTAAGACACTTTTTAGGGCTGAGTTTCTACTTCCGAAAGTTCATTAAGGATCACGCAAAGATCGTGGCCCCTCTTGCAAAGTTATTATGTAAAAATGTACCGTGGGTGTGGGAAGCTGAGCACATCGAGGCCGTGGATAAAATCAAATCAATATTAATAAACAAACCTGTATTAAAAATTTATGATCCGGGGGCAAAAACGGAGTTGCACACTGACGCGTGTAGCAAGGGGATTGCAGGGATCATTTTGCAGTACGAAGGGGACAACATAAAACCTGTATATTATTTTAGTAGGTCTACATCGCGGGACGAAAGCTTTTATCATTCATACGAGCTGGAAATTTAGAGTTTATCTGCAAGTTAAGATAATAACGGATTGTAGTGCGGTACGTAGTACTTTTGAGAAAAAAGATCTACTACCAAGGGTTGCTCGTTGGTGGCTGGGTATCCAGGAGTACGATTTTGAAATTGAACACCGATCGGGCGATAGAATGAGGCACGTTGATACCTAACGTACACGTAACGGACACGTCTGATTGGTTATTAGCGTTACAAATGCTAGATGAAAATATACGTTAAATAAAAGATAAACTGACTGAGGGAAGTGATCGTGAAATTCTTAGAATTTATACAATCAAGGATAATAAGCTATATCGGAAAATATTAGGTGGAGAACTTAGACTGGTTGTTCCTAAATTAGCTCGGTTCAACCTGTTAAGAAAATATCACGATGACATTGGGCATGTAGGCCTTAAGCGCTGTGAAGCCTTGATAAAAGAAAAATTTTGGTTTACAAACATGACCAGGTTTATAAAAAATATGTGACTTTATGTTTAGATTGCCAGTATAAATGGGGGCAATACGGGAGGTCCGAAGGTCTTTTATTCTCCATTAATAAACCACGGGAACCTCTTCATACCTGGCATATTGACCACTTGGGACCATTTTCAAGGAGTCACCGTGGTAATTCTTATTTCCTTGTAATAGTCGACGCATTTTCTAAATTCGATTTCCCCAGACCAACAAAGACTACCAACTCCAACGAAGTTGTCGATCACTTAAACGACTTATTTAGTATGTTTGGAACCCCCAAAAGAATTATTTCCTGCAGAGGAAAGGCCTTTACAAGTAGGCGGTTTAAGCCATTCACAACAGAGTTTCAAGTAAAACATATTTTAAATGCTATATCATGCCCTAGAGCAAAAAGCAATTGGCAAAAAGCTTTGCCAAATGTTATATGGGGAATGAACAATACCGACATGCTGATTTGGGAGACAATGAGTTTAAGGTTTCCAAAGATGTTAGAGAGAAGGCAAAACAAAATTTGGAAAGAATGAAAAAACAATTTGACACAAAGCGCAAGGCAAGTCATAAGTATGAAAGGGAAAATCAGGTCCTATGGTCAGGAGCTAATAAAAAATGAAAAACATGTTAGCAGAAAAGTGGGGTACTACAAATTTGGTGGACCATACCAAATAAATAAAATATTAGGAGATCGTGTCGATATCAGGCCTCAAGGGCTATAAAAGATTTAAAGCTATCGTCGCTGCCGATACTTTAAGAAAATGGGAAGGTGGTCTTATAGAAATTACTGAAAGTGAAAGCGATGTTAACAGCACCGATGAACTTGTAGACTTACTAGAGGGCTAGGTTAATATTGTAGTGATGTTATAAATAAACTTTTGTTAAATACTGATTATATCCGATGATTAATAAAAAAAAAGAAAGAAGAACAAGGAATGCCTTACTAGCCTTGTGGTAACCAAGGTCACAATTACTAATGTAAGTAGTTAATGATATCGGATTCTGGCTAGTCTCCCCACCCCCGTTTTTGGTCTCCCCACTCCTTTTTCGTACATTACCTCCCACTCCTACGCCCCTGGTAGGCCCCGCCCACTTTTCCCCGCGCATGCGCACCGAGCGCATGACCTCCCCCCTCACCCCGCACCCATCAAACCGTGTAATTGCGGCTTAATGTGTAATTACAATGCCGAGGTCTGTTGAAAATGAAAGCGATTGGCAAAAAGCTTTGCCAAATGTTATATGGGGAATGAACAGTACTGTCAACAGTACCACGGGCATACTCCTCATTTGTTAATGTTTGGGTATGAAAAGAACCGACATGCTGATTTGGGAGACAATGAGTTTAAGGTTTCCAAAGATGTTAGAGAGAAGGCAAAACAAAATTTGGAAAGAATGAAAAAACAATTTGACGCAAAGCGCAAGGCAAGTCATAAGTATGAAAGGGAAAATCAGGTCCTATGGTCAGGAGCTAATAAAAAATGAAAAACATGTTAGCAGAAAAGTGGGGTACTACAAATTTGGTGGACCATACCAAATAAATAAAATATTAGGAGATCGTGTCGATATCAGGCCTCAAGGGCTATAAAAGATTTAAAGCTATCGTCGCTGCCGATACTTTAAGAAAATGGGAAGGTGGTGTTATAGAAATTACTGAAAGTGAAAGCGATGTTAACAGCACCGATGAATTTGTAGACTTACTAGAGGGCTAGTTTAATATTGTAGTGATGTTATAAATAAACTTTTGTTAAATACTGATTATATCCGATGATTAATAAAAAAAAAAAGAAAGAAGAACAAGGAATGCCTTACTAGCATTGTGGTAACCAAGGTCACAATTACTAATGTAAGTAGTTAATGATATCGGATTCTGGCTAGTCTCCCCACCCCCGTTTTTGGTCTCCCCACTCCTTTTTCGTACATTACCTCCCACTCCTACGCCCCTGGTAGGCCCCGCCCACTTTTCCCCGCGCATGCGCACCGAGCGCATGACCTCCCCCCTCACCCCGCACCCATCAAACCGTGTAATTGCGGCGTAATGTGTAATTACAATGCCGGGGTCCATATTTCCGCGAAATTCGCACATAAATGTCAATTTATTGGATAAGTACCGTATGTACGTACAGAAATATTTAAAATAGATACAATCACTCTTATTTCCAGCGCTGTTTTTGTCTAATTACTCTATTTATCCCCTTTGCAATGAAAAAACTTTAAATGTACTGTACTGTATACCGTATTAGACTCTATTTACGCAGGTTACCTACCGTTTATACCTACAAAACTATTTAAAATAGGTACAAGTACTCTCATTTCCCGCGCTTTTTTGTATAATTAGCACTATTTATCCCCTTTGCAATGAAAAAAATACAGTGTTCTGCACTGTTTGGCGTATTAGACTCTATTTGCGCATAATTAACTTCCAATAAAAAATAAGCTCTTACATTACTCTTCCTACATTTTCGACTAATTACACAATAGTTTACCACCCCTGAACTGTATAGCGTATATGATGAACTATTTTCATGTAATAAACAAAAATTAACGTCTATTTTGTCCTACATCTACATACTTTGTCTAATTAGCTTGTAAAATCATAGCCATCACCCCTAGAAATTCCCAAACAAAGAAAAAATAATAGGTGTACTTACCTCAAATTGAATAGTATTCCTAAGAAGTGTAATGTAAGGATATCAGAAAGCAATCAATCAAAGAAAACAATTAAAAACAGTTTGAATGCCTTACTAGCATTGTGGTAACCAAGGTCACAATTACTAATGTAAGTAGTTAATGATATCGGATTCTGGCTAGTCTCCCCACCCCCGTTTTTGGTCTCCCCACTCCTTTTTCGTACATTACCTCCCACTCCTACGCCCCTGGTAGGCCCCGCCCACTTTTCCCCGCGCATGCGCATCGAGCGCATGACCTCCCCCCCGCACCCTTCAAACCGTGTAATTGCGGCGTAATGTGTAATTACAATGCCGGGGTCCATATTTCCGCGAAATTCGCAAATTACGATACGAGACCACGGCAATTGCTTTTTAAAAACAATTTATTAGAGAACGGAGTACAAGACTGGTTACATCTGGGGTTTTTACATCTTTTATAACATTAGAGAAGTGTTGAGTATACAAAATCATATTACACTTAATTTCTGGATTTGCTTCCTCTCGTGGGAACGTAACTCCTCCATCCCTTAGAAACGAGCACAGGGTGCGAGGTGATTTTAAATTGTTAATTGTTAAAATATTTCAAAAGATATCTTTGTTATTTTCTTTTTCCTTTTGTTTTTTTATGATATGTTTTTGATAGAAAAATTTAATTAAAAATGAGAGTAAGGTTATTATTATTATGAGGTAAATCAATATAGTCCAGAAACTAAGTTGGTTAAAATGAATCGGTACTTCAGAAATATTTTCTAATTTTTCTTTTTGCAAATCTAAAGCATTTTTGATATTATTAAATTCATTTGTGTTTACAGAATTCAATTTAAAATTTCTAAAATTAACAATCAAATCAGAATGAACATTATTTTCGAAATTTAAACTAGGTAAAACAATATTTTTATAATTAATTTTTGAGCTTTGATAAATTCTAATATTAAAGTCATTCACTTGCACTTCACAGTTCACTTCCATTTCTAACACAAAGGTTCCGTTTAAGGGTAGTTTTTGTTCACTGGATCCGCAGAATAGGTTAGCTATAGTCTCTTTGGGGGCGATAATTAACCATTGATTGTTTTCCATCTTATGTACTCGGAGTTCGGGAACTTCTACAGGAATTTGTTGACACGACGTGGAGTTTTTGATAAAATTTAAAAGACTGACTTCGCATGGAGCGTTAGTTTCTATTTTGGCTGGACTATGTTCATGGCACAGGTATTCTTCGGTGGTAATTTCTTGGCATTGCTTGTCCGTTGAGATATAATATTGCTCATTAAGGAGAAGGTATTTCTCTTGAGGAAGGATTAGTTTGAATTTATTGTTTTTCGAGGGAGTTGGTATAGGATAAAGTCGATAGTAGCTGTAATTTTCTTGAAGCACTAATGGAATTTCTATTATAAAGACTAATTGATTTCCTTTGCTGTAACTTTTTATGTTTACTATTTTTTCAAATAATAATATGTTTTCAGTTATAGTGTCAAAAGGTAATTTGAATTTGTACAAATGCTTCTTGATTGATTTTAATTCTATTAATAAATCTAGCGGCTCAATTATTGAATTGTGTAAGGTATTTAATTTTGAAAATGTTATTGCAACTTCAAGTTTTTCTAAAATGTCGTATATCGTCTGATATGCCAGTGATATCTGAGAGATTACCATATCTATTTCAAAATATCTGAAAACTTCTATAGTTTCTATACTGTTTGCTTTAATAACTTCTTCTACGTTTTTCAATCTAGCATCTAATACTTCCTCGTTATGGCTAAGTAAATCTGTACTATTCTTAAATTTGGTAATAGATCTTTCCAAAAGGGTTATTTGTTCTTTTACAAGAGTCTTCAATTTTTGTTCATTTTGTGAAAGTGTAAATAAAGCTGAATCATATTTTTGTGCGTCTGTTTGATCCAAGTTTCCACTTATTGTTTTAATTAAAGTGCCTAAGGGATCAAGTATGCCTCTTTTCTTTCTTATTATTGGGTTTATTTGATTAATTTGTGAAATAATTTTGTTTTCCAAAACATTAATTAAGTTGTAGGAGTTATGAAATTCTTTTTTATAAGTAGATGAGTAATTAAAGCTATTCTTGAGTTCTGAAAACTTGCCATGAATAGTGTAAAATTGTTCAACTATTTTTGTTACATCAAAAGTTTGAATAAATGACCATTTATCAGTGGTGACTTTTGCATTTCCTAATTTTAAAGGTAGAAGTCCTGGATTTTCATTAAGGTTGTGAAATTTTGGCATTAAAGCTCCTGCTCCGATGACGAGCCTAAAACAGGAATTTTTAATTCTTTAATATGAACTACTAAAATTTTATTTTTCTTATTTTTTACTTTTACTTTATTATTTTCGAGAATTTCTAAAATTTCGTACGGTCCAATGAATTTATTTTCTTTTTTATTTCTTTGAATATTAGTTTTGTATACAGTCTGTCCTACTTTGAACTGGTACTGGTCTGGTCCCTGAGTGTTGTGTTTTCCAAGAACTTTTCTTTTGTGGTCTATAAGATTTTCGGAAACAGTTTCATAAAGGTTTTTTAATTTATCTCTATGGGAACTTACGTAATCTGCATAAAACGAACTTTCTATTAGCAGTGAAGGGTCACGTGAATTTGTATGACCTAATGTTAATTCTAAAGGGGTGAACTTTGTTGAAGAATGAATAGAATTGTTATAGGCAATTATTGCGTAAGTCATTAAATTTGTTACATTTTCATTTGTATGTTTTTGTTGGAGTAAACGTAAATGTTCTATTAATGAAGAGTGAAAACGTTCAACAGGAGAGTTCGATTCATGGTGATTAGGGGTAGTAAAGTGAATTTGAATTTTGTGAGATTTTAGAAGTTCTTGTACTGTCTCGTTTTTAAATTCTCGTCCATTGTCCATTGTAATTTTTTCGGGTATGCCGTAAAATGAGAAATATTTAATCAAAGCGTTGCAAATTTCTATAGCTGTTTTTCCTTGAACTGGGAAAGCTTGTCCTAATTTTGAAAATGCGTCTATCACTGTAAGGAAGGTGTGATTATCATATTTAAATAAGTCGGCATGTAAAAGCTGAAAAGGTTTTCCGACGGTCTCGGTAAGCACGATAGGAACATATGGTTTATTTCTTGCATATTTTGCAGTTTGACAAAGGTTACAGTCATTTATGTAATTAGTCACGTCGCGTTTCATAGTAGGCCAGTAGTAATTTCTTTTAAGATGCTCTAAAGTTTCTGTTATTCCGCGGTGGTTGCATTTACCTTCGTGTTGAAATTTGATAACCATTAAGCGTTCGTCTTTTTCCTTAAGAGAATTTACTATTTTGGTGCATTTTATAAGTTTAAGAGTATTGGGATTAAAATTTGTGATATATACTTCATTAAATTCCTTATACATTGTTTCATCGTGGAAATAAGTGTGATATGTCTTGTCAGAGGTTAAATAGTCTCTTAAAAATTCAAAGATAAGTTTTTTATTATTTTTTGGGAGAGATATATTTAAAACTTTTAAATGTTCAAAATTTTCGTGAACAACTTCTAATCTATTATAGGGGTTTGGATAAACTATTATCTGTTTATTTTTATTATTTATTATATCGTCGATTATGGGAATACCATCATTTAAACTAGATTGGTTACTAGTTGAATGAGGTGTAGCGAGTGTATCATCTACAGGAGTAAGTCGTCTTGGGAAATTTGGGGGTTTAATTTGAATGTCTTGTAAGATTCTAATTTTTGGGCTTGGTTTTGGCTTTTCTGCGATTAAAGAATTGGGATTCATGTCAGTAAAAGTGTCTTCGTCCTCGGTTAAGTCAATTGTTTCGAATTTTTTGTAAGCTTCGTCTGTTAAATCTTTTAAAAATTATTCAATGTCTTGGTTTATTTCACCTGGATTATTAATTACACTTTCATTTTCTATGGCGTTAATTTTGATTCTAGATAAACAGTCAGCATTTGTGTTTTGTTTTCCTTTTTTATAAATTATGTCGTAGTCAAATTCTTCAAGTCTTAGTCTCCATCTAACTAATTTACTATTGGGTTCCTTGAGATTAAATAACCAGACAAGGGGACGGTGGTCAGTATAAATTTTGAATTTTCTACCAAAAAGATAGGGTCTAAAATATTTGCAACTCCACACAATTGACAAAAGTTCTTTCTCAATGGTGGAGTATTTTGTTTCACTGTCATTAAGAGTTCTGGATGCGTATGCAATTGGTCTGTCATTAGGAACGTCACCTTGTGATAGAACTGCACCTATGGCGTAGTTACTTGCGTCTGTCGTTAAAATGAATTGTTTTTCAAAATTTGGATACTGTAAAATAGGGGCATTGATAAGTAAATTTTTGCAATGTTCGAAAGATTTCATAAATCCGGGAGAGTGGACTACTTTAGAATTTTTCTTTAAACAAAGTGTCATTGGTTTTACAATTTTTGCAAAGTCTTTAATAAAACGTCTGTAATAGCCTAGTAAGCCTAAAAATGATTTAATGTCCTTCTGAGTATTGGGAATGGGAAAATTCTTTACAGCGGAAATTTTGTCTGGATTGGGTTTTACTCCGTCTGGGGTTATTACATGTCCTAAATATAAAACTTCTGTACGTAAAAATTCTGACTTGTCGAGTTGTAACTTAAAATTGGATTCTCTGAGTCTAGTAAAAACTTGTCTAAGTCTGCTAATGTGTTCTTGAAGTGAGGTACTAAATATGACTATATCATCTAGATAAACTAAGCAAATTTCGTTTTGGAGCCCTCGGAGGACATTGTCCATAACCCGCTGAAAACTAGAGGGCGCGTTTTTTAAACCGAAAGGCATTCGTTTGAATTCGTAGTGTCCGTTTTCTGTGGAAAAAGCAGTTTTTGGTATGT
This sequence comes from Pseudeuparius sepicola, assembly GCA_963920635.1. Lineage (NCBI taxonomy): Eukaryota > Metazoa > Arthropoda > Insecta > Coleoptera > Anthribidae > Pseudeuparius > Pseudeuparius sepicola. The sequence goes on from OY987305.1 coordinate 32,401,611, forward strand.
CGTCTGGGTCCATTTCAATTTGGTGAAAACCACTAGCCAAATCTAATGTCGAAAAATATTGACTTTTACCTAACTTGTCTAAAATGTCTGAGATATTGGGTAAGGGATATTTGTCATTAATAGTCCGTTCGTTAAGTTTCCTATAGTCTATAACCATTCGCCATTTGCGCTTTCCAGAAGCGTCCATTTTTTTTTGGAACTATCCAAATGGGGCTAGACCATGGAGAAGTTGAGTCTTGGATGATACCTTGATCGAGTAATTTGGAAATTTGGGTTTTTACTTCATTTCTGTGAATTTCGGGATAACGATAACTTTTTGTAAAAATTGGAGATTCATTAGTTACATTAATTTTATGACGAATTTTGTTTGTGAAAGTTAAAGGAATTTTTTCGCAGTAAAATATATCTAAATTCAAAACAGAGTTTTCGAATAGCGTCTCGTTCTTCTTTGTTGCAGTGATCGAGTCTTAATTCTTTTAAATTTGATTTTAAAATATTGTCTTGGTCGGGTTCAAGTATTTCGTCAGTTTCCATTTTCTCGCAAAAATTAACATCACATATGTTTATTGGTTCAATTTCGAAGGGTTCGTCTAGTACAATTTTAACAGGATTTTCGTTTATATTGGTAATAGTAGTGATAGCAAAGTTATTTTTTATGTTTACGATAGCGCGAGGCATTTCTGTACCTTTTCCGAATTTAAAATAATCTAATATTCCAAAAGAATTTCGAATATCGCAATCTACTGGTATTTTGACAATTTGTTTTGTTCTAGGGGGTATAATAATTTGATAGGATTGAAAGGGTTCTAAAAGTTGAGGTGTACTATCGGCGTCGTTATTTGAGTAAATTATTGGAATGTCTGAATTTGGAGTTTTTAATCTTCTGCGCCTTAGTTTAATATTGGCATCTAATCTATCAATTAGATTGGCTCCGATGAGGCCATCAAATTTTTCAGAAAAGTTAAATAAATAAAATTTATGATATCCCGGAGTATTAAAAATTTTAAAAATTGGAATAACGGCGACTTCGTCATGGAAGGTACTTGCGTGTGCTGTCTGAATATTAAATATCTCATTTCTAATGAATTCTTTGTAAAACGTTTGTGCTATTCTAGGATTTAGTATGCTACGTGAGCTACCGGTATCTATGAGAAAATATGAGTCAATTTCTGGGATGTAAATATGAGGTAAGTCTTGGCGGATGTTATTTAAGTCGATTAAGACGGGTTGTCTTTCAAGTTGTCCTTGGTAAAATTTACGTGTTGTCCAGAGTTCATATCAGAGTTCGAGGTACTTTGTGAAAAGTCAGCGGAAAGCATGGGATCGCAATGTGAAATTTGAGGTAGGTAAGTCTCGTATGGATTCTGGGAATAATCAGTGTCATAATCGTGGGAAAAAGAATAACTGTCGTACTCAGGCGAGTAAAAGTTTTCGTAGAAATAATCGGGATATTGATTTTCGTCAATTTCAGTGATTGATGCTTCGGATTGATCGGGATTAATTTCGTGATTGAAAAGTTCTTCAAATTTAGACACGTGTTTTGGATTATTGGTTCGAGATTGAGTGCTACTGGTTTCCATAGCTTCGGGTTGATTTGGGTTTCGTTGTTGTTGGTTTCGTAAAATTGCGCTTGTTCTTTGATTATCAAAATAGGGGTGCTGTTGTGTTGGATATCGAGATTGGAAATTAGAAAAATTGGGTCTTTGCTGAGGTTGAAAATAAGGTGTGAAACGAGGTTGAAAATTAGGTCTAGTAGGAATAGTTGGTCTAAATTGGGGTTGTGTAGTTGGTCTAAATTGGGGTTGTGTAGTTGGTCTAAATTGGGGTTGTGTAACTTGAGGTTGAAATATTGGGGGTCTAGGAAATATTCTTTGATTTGGAAAAGTAGGAAGTTGTGTTGGTGGTCTATTATAGAAAATTGGTGAGGAGGAAAATTGGGGTCTAGAAAAATTAGGTTTGTTAACTAGAAAAGGATTAATTTTTGGTTGGGGTTTATATACAGGGTGAGTCAAATTTTGGTTTTGTCCGGTACTCAGATATTTGAAATTTTCTTCTTCTACTACTAAAGATAAGGCTTTTTCTAATGAATCAGGAGATTTAAGTCGAACAACAAGTTGAGTTTGATAGGGAAGGCCATTGATAAATGTTTTTAAAGCAAAATCATCGTAATGTTTTATGGTAATAACTTTTTCGTTTGCATTAATATTCGTTAAATTTAACTTGGAAAAAAGTAAACTTCGTGCATCCTGGATCCTCATTCCAAATTGTAAAGGAGTTTCATTTCTTTGGGGTTTCATTGAAATTAAATCTTGTATCAAACAGTCTATACTACGTTGATCGGAGAAAGTATTAATTAAAGCATTTTTTATATCTGCCCAAGAAGTTATTTCTGATCTAGAACCTATTAAATCAGCTGCGCGATCTCTTAGTTTACTTAAAATGGTATCTAATAGACAATTATTTACAACATTTTCGGCATTTCTAGTGTCAAAGAAATTTCTGAGGAGATTTTCGCAAGAAGAGATAAATCTATTAAGCAAATTTGGGTTTCCGTCAAACAAGGGAATATTATCTGCTTGGTAACGTAGAAGAGGAACATTAACATTATCGGCTGGCATATTGATTTCGTTCTCAATATTTAAATTTAAAAAGAAATCAGCTAAACTTTCAATAATACTATCGCTCATAAACTAAAAATAATTGGGAAAATGGCTTCTTAAAAATACGAAAATTACAACTAAAAAATCAACTGTACAAAAGGAAATTGGCAAAAAGGATTAAGCAACTTACAAAAGCAGTGTGATGAAGCTCGATGTTTTCATTTGTTTCTTCTTATACCTAGTGCCTATAAGTCCCGGCGATGCTTGTCCAGGTACTCAGGACTTCGTATCCTAAGGTCCTAAGAGGAGAGTTGTCGAAGTTGGACTTCTCCCTAGGCGTTCTCTCCGTGGTTCGTCTCGGTTGTGGGTCTCTCGGTGTCCTGCAGGCGATGCTGTCCTTGCTGGATCCGTGGGGCCCGGTGTTCGGATCGATACCAATTTAACCGTTGATACAGCGCGATCGAATCTGCAACAGACTAACGACCGATTGGCAACGTCCTACCGACTGCGCCAATTACGATACGAGACCACGGCAATTGCTTTTTAAAAACAATTTATTAGAGAACGGAGTACAAGACTGGTTACATCTGGGGTTTTTACATCTTTTATAACATTAGAGAAGTGTTGAGTATACAAAATCATATTACACTTAATTTCTGGATTTGCTTCCTCTCGTGGGAACGTAACTCGCACATAAATGTCAATTTATTGGATAAGTACCGTATGTACGTAAAGAAATATTTAAAATAGATACAATCACTCTTATTTCCAGCGCTTTTTTTTGTCTAATTACTCTATTTATCCCCTTTGCAATGAAAAAACTTTAAATGTACTGTACTGTATACCGTATTAGACTCTATTTACGCAGGTTACCTACCGTTTATACCTACAAAACTATTTAAAATAGGTACAAGTACTCTCATTTCCCGCGCTTTTTTGTATAATTAGCACTATTTATCCCCTTTGCAATGAAAAAAATACAGTGTTCTGCACTGTTTAACGTATTAGACTCTATTTGCGCATAATTAACTTCCAATAAAAAATAAGCTCTTACATTACTCTTCCTACATTTTTCGACTAATTACACAATAGTTTACCACCCTTGAAATGAAAAAAACATTACATATACTGAACTGTATAGCGTATATGATGAACTATTTTCATGTAATAAACAAAAATTAACTTCTATTTTGTCCTACATCTACATACTTTGTCTAATTAGCTTGTAAAATCATAGCCATCACCCCTAGAAATTCCCAAACAAAGAAAAAATAATAGGTGTACTTACCTCAAATTGAATAGGTATTCCTAAGAAGTGTAATGTAAGGATATCAGAAAGCACTCAATCAAAGAAAACAATTAAAAACAGTTTCAAAGCATGAGTGCCCTCGAACATTCCTTACATACAACAGCATTCGTCCAGTCACATGCACTTTCCCAAAAACAAAACACTTGTTTTGTCCGAAAACCAGTCTCTCCATTATAGCAAACACCCGTCACAGAAAATACTTTGCACCGTTATGTCGTGTCAATTGGCTTGAAATCAATCGCGACATTATTTATTATTTAAATATGCACACGAAACAAACAAAGCGGTGTCGCGGCGACCAGTTTTTATTACAGAGCGGCTTCTCACTCTCGCCGTCTCGCTTTCAGACAAGCGGGTCGTTCTAAGACAACGTTGCCGAACGATGTCACACATTTGTCGTACATATAAGTGTATATCAAGACTACACCATGAAAATCAGCCGAGATTACGGATAGTTCAACGGATCCGGCAAAGCAAGAATAGTATTGATTTTTTCTCGCTTCCAAAGAACAAAGGAGACGCAGGCCACCAGGGCATCGCTGGTACCTGTGGCGCCCCCCTAGGCATCGGTGGCGGTGCCAGCGAGCCGATGCTTTGAGGGTGCAGCGTGGACCGTACTCCGCCAGAACGGTAGACACAGAGCCGGAGTAGAGAATATTTTAACAGTATAATTTGAAATGAAAAACAAATTAAAAGCGGATACATTGCAATGATTTGATACACGAGTGCCTACGTGTACTAGTGGAATTAAAGGATAGCTGATATAGTAATTTACGGAACACCAACGACATAATTCACAATTAATAATCTATATGAATACATATACCCAAATATTTTAGCAAGTATTATTAAACTCGAGTTCTGTTGCAATACTATATATTTTTTGAGAAGTGTGGGGTATAGGTTAGAGATAAAAGCCGATTTGTTACGTATTTATCCCTAAACAATAAAAAATACAATGCAAGATTTTCCCCACATAATTATCCCCATTATTTATTTAATAAACAAAATATCAATTATTCTCCTCTTTATACCTACAGAACTATAAAAACTAAAGAACTATTAGGTACCCATAGAGGTACACTTTCCCCGTAAGAATACCAAAATCTATCCACATATGCAATTAGTTTGCGATGTCACATAGCCAGCGCCCTCTATCTAATATTTGTCGGGTATATGTAACACGAGCACAAACCGATTACTTGTTTTCCATTTAATATTATTAGGCATGAACCCGACACATCTTCGAACAAGTTGGTCGTTCTAGGACAACGTTGCCACGTACTTTCCCAAAAAATTGAAATGACCACACGGCTCCTTTATACCTACCATGACACGTGCCTCTCTATTTATAGTTTAATCTAAGAGTTAAGTCAGTGAGTTGGCAACATTGCTTTAAAGCCAAAACAGGTTTTAACACCTGTTCTGCCAACTGTACAGTGTGTCTGGTTTTTCGTGTTAACACCCCTGAAAATCTAAGTAGGCTGGGGGAATTGAACCGGGCAATTTTTTATAAATATGTCCCTGAAAGGTCATCATTTGCGAGGTATTGGTTTGGCATTGCTGCGAAATCCTGGCCTACTGCGATTTTTTAAAGGGGTGCGTTTTTCGAAAAACCCTATTAGGCATATTTTTATTTAAAATCTGACACCACAGCGTTAATCAGGACACCCTAAAACCCCCACATCCCCAATTTGAAGAAAAAATATGTAGGGTGTTCCATTCTGCAGGGTGTCAAAGTTGAGCAAAATGGGAATTTTAAAGGCATCTGACCAGCCAAGCGTGTCATGGAATCCCCTCAAAACAGTTGAATGGTCAATAGGACTATGGCGTATTATGGTGTGTGCAACTTATTTGAAGAATGTTAACTTAGAATTTAGTAATTATTGTTCTGATTTCTGACTCCAAAAATAATAAGTAGTAATACTCTTTAATCTGTTGTGGTTCTTCTTTATTTTTTATATATAGCAACACGTTTTCAAGGAATATCTTATTTCATCAACAATGATAATATTAAACAATAATTATAATACCTGTCGATTCAAACAAGCACCACAAATACTCCCCTCTTTAAGAAGAATTAAATGTCAATCTAATTTAAAACAAAAGTAACTCTTTTTTTAATTTTATTTTCGTTAAAATCATTAAAATTTTCTGAAAGAATAAATGCGGGTTTAACACGGTCAATACTAATTACCATTTCTTCGTTTCTTTTTAAAATAACAAATGTTTTTGAAAATTTTTTAATCACCTTGTAAGGACCTTCGAAAGCTGGTGAAAGAGATGTTTTTTTACCTTCAACTTTAACAAAAACATAATTTGTATCTTTTAAAGCTGGTGAAACAAAGGGTTTTTCTCGATTATGGCTACTCACTGTTGTTGGTTTTAAATTACAAAACATTTCTTGTAAATTAACTAAAATAGGGAAAGTGTCAACGTTTTCTTGTGATTTAATAAAAAATTCTCCAGGTAGTCTCAAAGGTTGTCCATAAACCAATTCAGCAGAGGAACACTGAAGGTCTTCCTTTACTGAGGTTCTGAGACCTAATAATATTAAAGGTAGTTCATCTTTCCAACGATTTATATTTCCTCTGGCAGTAAGAGCGGCTTTTAATGTTCTATGAAATCTCTCTAACATGCCATTGCTTTGCGGATGATAAGTAGATGTGTGTATTTTATGAATACCGAGAAATTTACTAAATTCTGAGAATAAAGCTGATTCAAATTGTGAACCTTGATCGTGCGTTATTGTATGAGGTAAACCAAAACGTGAAAAATAGTGAGTTAAAAGAGTTTTAGCTACAGTCTGTGCTGTAATATTGGATATCGGATAAGCTTCTGTCCAACGAGTGAATCTTTCGATAACAGTAAGTATGTATGTACAACCACTTGAAGGAGTAAGAGGGCCTACTAAATCTAGATGTATATGTTCAAAACGACCTTTAGGAATTTCAAATTTACTTAAAGGAGATTTTGTATGTCTGTGAATTTTTGAAGTTTGACAATTTAAAAAACATTTGGTCCATTTGTCTATGTCTGTATTCATTTTGGGCCAAAAATAACATTTACCAATCATTTGTTTTGTTGCTTTAACTCCCGGGTGTGAAATATTATGTAAATTATTAAATATAGTAAAACGTAAATCTTTAGGAATGTAGATACGTTGTTTGGAAGAAGAGACTTCGCACCAAAGTTTGATTTTTGCAAATGTAACTTCTTCTTGTTGTAAGAAAGAATTAGAGTTGAGTTTTTGATTTTTTAGTAAAAATTGTAGTTCTTCATCAGAATCTTGTGATTTTTTAATAGTTTCGATGTCTATTTTAATTAAATCAAAAGAAGAAATCTCACTGTCAACGCGTGATAGGGTGTCAGCTACAATGTTAGATTCTCCTTTTATATATTGAATGTTTGAAGTAAATTGATTTATATATTCTAGGTAGCGAAATTGCCTAGGACTTTTTTCTGTCTTTGACGTAAGCACTGTAGTCAAAGGTTTATGATCAGTAAATACTGTAAAATCATATCCTTCTAAAAAATGACGAAAGTGTTTTATTGCTGAATAGATAGCTAATAATTCACGATCAAACGTAGAATATTTTGTTTGAGAAGGGCTAAGTTTTTTTGAAAAATAAGCAATAGGTTGAGTAATATTATTGATAGTTTGTTCTAGAACTGCACCAATAGAAATGTTAGATGCGTCTGTTGTTAAAGTAAGTTTAGCATTATTACAGGGATGAGCTAAAATTGTAGCATTGATAAGTAAATTTTTTGCGTTTTCAAAACTATTTTTACATTCTTTTGTCCAATCAAAATTTTGTTTATTTTTACAATTTTGTAATTTACTTGAAAGTTTATTTAATGGGCTAAGAACTTTAGCAAAGTTTGGGATGAATCTGTGATAGTAATTGACCATACCTATAAAGCGTTGTAATTGTTTAAGAGTTTTTGGTTCGGGAAAATTTTTAATGACTTCAGTACGTTCTTCTGAAGGTAATATACCTTTAGAGGAAATAGTATATCCCAAAAAATTTAATTTAGTCACACCAAATTCACATTTTGGTAATTTGATATTAATACCAAAAGAGTTTAAGCGTTCAAACAAAGTATTCAAATGAATTAAATGTTGTTTTTCATTTTTACTTGCAACCAAAATGTCATCTAAATACACAAAAATAAAATCTAAACCTTTTGTAACTTCATTAATAAATCTTTGAAATGTCTGAGCTGCATTGCGTAAACCAAATGGCATTCTTGTGAATTCAAAAAGACCGAAAGGTGTAGTAATAGCTGTTTTAAAAATATCTTCTTCTGCTACCGGTATTTGATGATATGCTCTAACAAGATCTATTTTTGAAAAAATGTTACAGTCAAAAGTAAACAAATTAAAATCTTGAATATGAGGTAATGGATACCTGTCAGGTATAGTAACAGAATTTAGTTGACGAAAATCACCGCATGGTCGCCAATCAGAAGAATCTTTTTTGGGTACCATATGCAAAGGAGATGCTACTGAAGATGAAGATGGTCTAAAATACCTAATTCAACTTTTGCTATTTTGTATTTTTTATTGTCTAGTCTACGGGGTCGACAAAAAGGAAGATGTCCTGTAATAATTTGATGCTTTATAGAGTGTTTAATAGGAAGTATAAAATTTGGCGAAGAAATAACATTAGGATATTTTTTAAGAAGTTCAGGATATTCGGTTTCGACAGCAAATAACTTGGGTGTTGGAGCATTAGAATGAATTAAAGAACCAGTAGTGTGTAATGTAGTTTCTATATCAATTAATCGTTTATTTTTAAGATCAACTAATAAACCATAATGAGCAAGAAAATCAGCACCAATAATTGGACGAGATATGTCAGCAATAAAGAAAACAAATGGAAAATCACGTCTCAGGTTAAGATTTACTTTTAGAAGTTTCTTGCCATATGTGGTAATAGAGGAACCATTTACAGCTGTAAGAAAAATATATTTATCTTTCTTGTGATCGTTGAAAACATCATGTGGAATAACAGAAACATCTGCACCAGTATCTATTAAAAATTGTAATTTATTAAATTCATCAACTATAAAAAGACGACGACTGGTATTCTTATTTGCTCTAGACCCTTTATTTGTTGTCGAAACATTTACTCGTTTTTTGAATTTTTGTTAGTTTGTAAAGTTTCGTAAAGTAAACACGATAAACATGATAATAGCAGATAGAATTTCTTACAGAAGACGAAGAACGTGATCTACTTCTAGAGCGGTCTCTGCATGTAGTGCATTGATATTGATTATTTGATCTAGTAATTGTATTATTTTGAGAGGTCAAATTTGTTTGAATAGAATTAATTTGAGATTCTATTGAATTTTGTTTTTGAGAAATAGATAAAAGAATATTTTGACAGCTAACTGAAAATTCAGAAAAAGCTTTGATTAGTTCTTTTGTTGAATCAGATGAACTACTATTATTATTATTTTGAAAATTTGATTGAGGATGAACCTTTTGTTGATTAATTTCTGAAATATTATTAAAATTTGATAATGGTTTATAAGTTTCCCAAATTTTATCAGCAAGTTCTAGTAAATCGTTGACATTTTCCTTACCTGATGCTGTCAAAGCTACAAGAATCGTTTTTGGTAAACGTCTTTTCCATAGTTTGACCAACAAATCTTGACTGACCATTTGTGAACCACCAACAGTGTTGAGCATGCTTCGGTAAAAATCTGAAGGTTTTCGATCACCAATTTCGGTTCCAGTAAGGAGGTCATCTAAACGTTTTTCTTCACTTGCAGTTAATCTGCGAATTAAAATTTCTTTAATGGTTTTATACATATTATCTTCTGGAGGATTTGAAACAACATCATAAATATTTGTCACAATATCGAGAGGTAAATTTGCTATAACGAGATGGTATTTAGTTTTATCAGATGTAATTCGAGAAATTATAAATTGAGCTTCAATTTGAGTAAACCAAATTTCTGGTTTCGAAATCCAAAACGGTGGAAATCTGATGGAAGAAATATTTTCAATATTTTTGACATTGTCATTTTCAACAGAACAATCACCTGCAATTAAATTTTGATTTGGCATTTTTAAAATGAAAAATTAGATTCTTTTAAAAGAGAAAATATTTTGTGGTGAAGTTTGACTTACAATTAATAAGTACTGGATTAGAATTTTCTTCTGATTTAAAAGGTTTGATTTGAAATTTTCTTCTCAAACTTGTTGGTCTTCTGCGGCTCGGACTGCGTTGCTTCCTCGTATCTGCACCTCTGGAAACGTAGGGGCTGTGTTGCTTTCTCGTTTCGGCCTATCTGGAAACGTAGGGGCTGTGTTGCTTCCTGGTTTCTTCCTCTGGAACCGTTGGGGCTGTGTTGTTTCCTTTGGATCGACGATAATTTCTTCTTCGATGTTTCTTGCTTCAAGATCACGTCGGGTTCACCAATTATGGCGTATTATGGTGTGTGCCACTTATTTGAAGAATGTTAACTTAGAATTTAGTAATTATTGTTCTTGATTTCTGACTCCAAAAATAATAAGTAGTAATACTCTTTGATCTGTTGTGGTTCTTCTTTATTTTATATATATATATATATATATATATATATATATATATATATATATATATATATATATATATATATATATATATATATATATATATATATCCCTAGCAACACGTTTTCAAGGAATATCTTATTTTATCAACAATGATAATATTAAACAATAATTATAATACCTGTCGATTCAAACAAGCACCACAAGGACCACACGAGGTGTTGGTGTGCAAAGGTCCAATACAAAATATACCGAGTGTTCTTATCTGGGCCATCTCAAATAACTGAATTTTTCGAACTTTATACGGATCAAAAATCGAGTATATCAAAACCGCTCCACATACTATAAACGAACTAAATCTAAAAAATACAGAAGCCTGCCAGTCAGTAAGTTCATATCAGTAATATGGCTGATGTGCCACAACAGGAAACGCACAGAATATATATCATCTTAGACAGTGACTTTGTTGAGTAAGGTCCAATAATTTAAATTGTTTTTATTTTTTTTGAACAGCTAAGTGGTGCTGCAAAAGAAATCGGCATCCATGGCCAACTTGTCGCGCAATATTAAAAAACCTAAAATTGAGCAAAACTATTAATAGCCGTGGAATGTTTATTTTATGAGACAGAGGAAAACTTTTATACTGAAAATTGATGGCACTGAGAAGCCTTTATCCATCCACGTAGTCAGATAGTTTCAGCAAATTACACAGGGTCTTCGGCTCTCTTGAGACCATGAAAATTTTTGTCGATTTAAAGTTTTTTTTAGTACACCGCGAAAAGTTGGGCATGGAGGCCCATCCCTTTTTTAAAGTCGCCTCACTGACCAAAATTGCCATATTTTGTTTTCTTACGTATTTTCTGTGCGGCCTAAAATAGGCGAGAAAATCGCTTAATAAGAAATAAACAAAAAATTTTCGTAGCCTCAAGAGAGCCGAAGACCCTGTGTAATTTGCTGAAACTATCTGACTATATGGATGGATAAAGCTTCTCAGTGCCATCAATTTTCAATATAAAAGTTTTCCTGTGTATCTTAAAATAAACATTCCACGGCTATTAGTAGTTTTGCTCAAATTGAGTTTTTTTTTAATATTGCGCGACAAGTTGGCCATGGATGCCGATTTCTTTTGCAGCACCACTTAGCTGTCGAAAATTGCAACATTTTTGTTTCTTACGCTTTTTTTTGTAGGGCGTAAAATAAGCGAGAAAATGGCGGTGGTACACCTAAAACAATCATCCTGTATAGGCTGATATTGATTTTTCTCTCGTTTCTCAGAAGACGCATGCACAACAAATCTGAGTATGCAGAGGCAGTGACGTAGAATAAATAAAAAACAAATTAAAAGCGGATACATTGCAGTGCTTTGATATTCTTTCAGAGTATACGTATATGACCTGAACTTATGAGCCGATTGCATTTTTGCTGCATTGATGCCAACTTTGGATGTCGAAATTATCAATTGAAAGCCCCGGCCACAACAAAGGCAATTATATTTCCAGTTTAGACTAATTTTAATTATCTAATATCAGATTTACAAAACGAGGCGCTGAGAACCATAGCGAACCATCCCACAAAATTCTTGATTACTACAGAACTATAAAAAAACTATAGAACTATTAAAAATAGATACCCACATACACTTTCTCAGTCTACCACATACAATAATTAATTTTATTGGCTCACATATAACTGTATATCATATATAGGTTATTTACCCTAGACCTACTAAAAAATAGGTACTCCCTTCCAAAGTAACAATACCAAAATCTACCCACAGTTGTGTAATTATGCGATGTCACAGTCAGCACAATGTTGCCACATACAGGGTCATTCAAACTCGGCGTCCCAGGCCAATTATGGGCAAACGAAAAGCGAAAAAAAAAAAAAAAATCTGCGTCCGTGGCGTTAAAGGGGCCCAAATAAAGATTTAGATCGCAACTAAATTTAAAATTTTTGACAAGCGACGCTCGGCGTCGCGACGCCCGGTATATTTTTTTTGTAACGAACATACCTTTTTTATTTAATATTTAGGTAGCCCTATTCTTTCTAAGTAACTTTTGTCTTGAACGTTTTGTTGGGTTTTTTCGTTTACAATTTACAGGCAACAATATACAGAAAATTAAAGAAATTAATTGACTTGACTCTCCCATGAAGTGGGCGACGAGCACGAGCGACTGTCATTTGTTTTCCATATATTGACGTAAATCAAACAATATGATATACTGACAACTATTTATTATAGGATATATATCCATATACAATAAGGATGTAAGATTAGCGAGTGTAAATGTAACAATTACAAGAAAAGGTGATAATGGGCAAACACTCAAAGTTAACAAAAAGAAAAAACTTGTAACCGCACACACGTGTTTCATGCTATTTGACAATCATCAGTACGGTGTAACATTAACCAAATGAAAAGATAGGCATGATTTGGGAAGCAACAAATGAAGTCCAGGCAGGAGCCAACAGCACATTTGCAGCTTCAGTCAGCACATCCCCTATTTTGGGGCTTGTACTAACATCGCCACGGAGGCTGCTAAAGCGACCTGCGTGGAAATCTTCATAACCCAAGATACAATGACAATAAGGATGTAAGATTAGCGAGTGTAAATGTAACAATTACAAGAAAAGGTGATAATGGGCAAACACTCAAAGTTAACAAAAAGAAAAAAACTAGTAACCGCATACACGTCTTTCATGCTATTTGGCAATCATCAGTACGGTGTAACATTAACCAAATCAAAAGATAGGCATGATTTGGGAAGCAACAAATGAAGTCCAGGCAGGAGCCAACAGCACATTTGCAGCTTCAGTCAGCACATCCCCTATTTTGGGGCTTGTACTAACATCGCCACGGAGGCTGCTAAAGCGACCTGCGTGGAAATCTTCATAACCCAAGATACAATGACAATAAGGATGTAAGATTAGCGAGTGTAAATGTAACAATTACAGGAAAAGGTGATAATGGGCAAACACTCAAAGTTAACAAAAAGAAAAACTAGTAACCGCATACACGTGTTTCATGCTATTTGACAATCATCAGTACGGTGTAACATTAACCAAATCAAAAGATAGGCATGATTTGGGAAGCAACAAATGAAGTCCAGGCAGGAGCCAACAGCACATTTGCAGCTTAGAACAAATATAATTAAAAATTAAATCGTCAAAAAAGTGTAGGTACTGTCAAAATTTTTATTGGCAGAACAGAATAGTTATTTATAAAAAAATATATAAACCATCATTTAAAAGATCTTCTGAGGTTTCATTGGTGGGTAGCTCGTTCCAGAATTTCCTTCTATTGTGAGGCATTTGGGGCAAAATTTCTGAAACAATTCTGGTCTTTTTAGCGGTAGAAATTCCTCGCGGAGTGTCCAGACATTCTGGATTTTTATTTAATTTGCACTTTTTCTTCAGGACCCCTAAAACAGATTTTTTCATATGAATTAGCTGTTATCGCTAATAAGAAGGAAACCAAGATTATTTCAAGGAGAGTATTGATTACCTTTAGTGGACGTAAAGTCACCATCCTTTCGTGTCTTTTTTATGTGATTTTCAAACTTGCAGAAGTCATTTGGTTGTAACACTATGATCTTTGATCGAGTGGATGACTTTTCACAGGCATCGATGAAGTCATCGAAGTCATAAATATTTTTTTTGCGTCTGCATTCTTGTTCAATACGGCCATGAATGCCGTCAGCAGCCATAAACGTATGGCCTTTTACCAGATATTTTAGATATATTTCGTTTGTTGTAAAATAGTCACTATTAACATATTGAAGAATGGCAGAATACAAAGTAAAATATTTGTTTTGGCTAACGCAGTTGTCCATCCACAGTATAATTTTTTCGCATGTTCTGTTTATATAAAGCAACTTGATAAATGCACTAGTGACATCTTCAGCTCTTCTTCCCGATATGGCTTCATGCCACAATATTAGGTAATGCTGATTTTTTTGCATGCTTGCAAAAGTCTGATTAAAAACAATTAGTCTTGAGTAAAAAAGGCTTGTTTGGAATCTGGCATTCGTGGCAAAAGAACAACTTTCTGCATGTCACACGCAAATACTCGAGTCTTCTCGTCATCTATTTCTGAATCTGTGTCATATGCTTCCTTATCCAAGAAACCTATAAAAGCGCATTATTTGTTGGTTTATAAAGTTTAGTTGGATCTACAAGTCAGTAGAGGGAATCCCGGACCAGCAATATAATAAATAAATAGAAAAGCTAATCTTATCGATCCGACCACCGGGCGCTACTTACCTTGTCTAAGTGCTCTTCTTTTAATTGAGCATTATTCTCAGGATCATCTCCGTGTGCCATTGACAGACAAACTTTGTTTTCCGGATACTTCGTGCAATAATCCTGATGCATTAATTTGATAGTGAGGCCTGGTGGCAAATATAACCTATTTGGTGCGTGCTCTCTTGCATAATGAGAGGGCCTAGGATTGAATAATTCTACATGTTCCTTTAAAAGATTTCGATCTTTTTTGTTTATTGGTTTTCCACTTTTATCTGGACATGGAGTTATCCTTAGATTTCTATTATCACCTTTCAGGGACTTTCTTAATGTTGTCAAAACATTGGCATTGTTATATCCTAATGTACCCAGGAAAAAATTTTGACAGACACTTACATCAATCATTGACCCTTCATCATCTTTCTTTGGTAAAATATATTATCTAGTGTAATCTCTTCTACCACCTTCTTGCAGTTTTCTTTTCGATTTCTTTTCTGTAACCTTTGCTAAAAGCCATACCCTTTTTTTGTGTCTGTCTAACTTCCAGTATTCCTCATGAATTTCCATGCGCTGATTTTCAGTAATGTTGTCAAAACATTTTTACAATGGCATGGTAACCTTAAAGGGTGTTTTATTTTGTTATGTTCCATTTGGACTTTGTGTGTCCTATTTCTTTTTTTCTTTAATTTTGTCTCTTTTCCATTGTCTTTATCGTTATTTTCTTTTTCGAAATCTTCAGCTACTTCAGATTCCCCTTTACTGATTTGTTTTTCCATGTTATTAACAAGTTCACTGTGGACAGCGGCAATAGTATCCGGATTTATGTCATTATTTCCTATTTCTCTCAAAGTATTATCTAAGTCAGAATCGATTTTATCGCCGTTATTGTCAGAATCGCTTGATTGATCATTTTCATTTGGTTCAAAATCTGGGTCCCTAATATCATCATCGAACACGTCATCAACGAGAAATTGATATTCAGGAGCAAGAAATTCTAAAACAAAAAAATGCTGTCAATGATACCTACCTACCAATTAATAGCATAAAAATAATTATTTACCATCACTACGTTGCGGCTTATCATCATCACTACGTTGCGGCTTATCATCATCACTACTATGCGGCTTATTATCATCACTACGTTGCGGCTTATCATCATCACTACGTTGCGGCTTATCATCATCACTACTATGCGGCTTATCATCATCACGAGGTTGCGCCTTATCATCACCACTACTAAATTCCTTAAATCGGTAAACATAGAAAAATAGATATAAGCAAAATTCGAAATTTTTTATAACTTACTGAATATTTCCGTTTTTTAGCATTCATTCATTATTCGCTGTGTTCTAGTAGCCCTAATACTGCTCTGAGTTACACTGACTTTGC
Source organism: Pseudeuparius sepicola (assembly GCA_963920635.1). Taxonomy (NCBI): domain Eukaryota; kingdom Metazoa; phylum Arthropoda; class Insecta; order Coleoptera; family Anthribidae; genus Pseudeuparius; species Pseudeuparius sepicola. Next base: position 32,417,698 of record OY987305.1, read on the forward strand.
ACACGTTCTCTCGTTACTATATTTATCCCCACTACCACAAACGAGAAAACTGATGCTTAACCTACCAATCATAGAGTGCCGCCTAAGTCACATGACACTTAAACATGTGATTCAAAACCGAGGCAAATTGCTTTATGTTACACATAAACTATTCTGCCTCTGGAGGAATCATCAAAAGGCGTAAAAGTTTATTAGCCAAAGGAGTATATAAAAGCATACATCATATTCGCTTGGGATAATTAAACACAATGTAAATATAGATCTTGAGGTAAAAAGATAGAAGTTTGCAATGTACTATTTTTCCATGGCATAAAATAAAATCAAAATGTGTTATAGCATTCTAATATTATTTTGCCTTGGCCCACCTTACCAGATATATTATTTTGCCATGGGATATGGGCCGGCCTAAACTGGCTTATATGGTTTTGCCACAAAATAATTATATCTATAGAAATAGCAAGAAAGAGGGATAATTATATAAATAAATAAAAAAAAAAATTTTGCAAATATACTGTTTTGCCTTAGCAGGCCAGTAATGCAGTACAATATTATCCAATCAAATATTTATAGATGTTCAATTGGCCCTAATGTGGTTCAAGAAGAACTGGGTAATCGAATCGTTAATTTAGATTTTATAATTGAGCAATTACAGAAGTTTTTTATACACGAACCCTTGATAATATGCACCTTTGCTGATATGAAAATTATTTAACACCTGTGAAATAATAGTAAAATTGCCTGGACGTCAAAAAGCTATTCAGTGTGTTGCCAACGAAAAGTGAACGCCTGAATAACCCAGAAAAAATATCATTTTTGCAATAAAGCAAACACGACACCGCCGTTTTTTAAAGATATACGGTGACCGGCAGAAAGTTGGACACAAAAATTTAATATTTTTCAACTCTGATTTCGATTAATTAAAATTTCTAGCTGCTAATCGAACATAATTAAAGTTTAGTAGAAAATTCATGTGTTATCCGATGATAAGTTGCGCTTGCGGTATTTTGTTTTTTTGTAATACACAGGGTGGTAGAAAAAAATACAAAAAGAAGTTAAATTTCTCTTTTTTGACTAGGTGGCTGTGACTTTAAATCTGCCATCCACCTTTGATTCCAAACAACTTTTGTAAGTAACTTTTTACCGTATTTTAAAAAACAAGGGTACTTTACTCTTGTGTTATTTTGACATTTTTGAATCTACCTCGTATCCAAAAAGAGATATTCAAATTTTGATATGTGCGTTTTGAGTTTGAAATGATGCACCAACTTTTATCAAGAATAAAATTTTCTGAGAAATTAATAATAAAAAAGTTTTCCATTTGTGTCCAACTTTCTGCCGGTCACTGTATATTCGCTCTTCTTGAGCCGCATCGGCGAGACACGTGTGACGTGACCCGTTGGCGGCCGGCCCCCGACTTTATTATTTCATATTAGCTACACAGAAAAAATACTGTTGTGATTTTAGTGAGTTTGTGTATAGTCACTTTTTCATTACTTTAAATATACAAGCAAATCCATGTGATTCCAACAATATAATCTATACTTTTGACATAATTGCAGATGAACTAATAAGTTTCAAATAGTTTAAATTTCCGTTAAAAAGACGTATTGTCACTTCGATACTAAAATTAGCATACCTACTACAATGAAAGCATAGCCTCGGATTTAAAATGTCTCTTGTTTTATTTAAACAATTAAATTTATTTTATTTAAATAATAATAATAATTCTCACCCTCAGACTACTCCAAACTATATAAGAGTACCCCAGAAGCAACTGAAAGACATTATAATTCATTGGATGAAGGATGAACAAAACAATTCTTGCAATAGGAAGGTATAATCATGATTTAATAAAACCTCATTTTTTCTTAAGTGCAACTTTTATATTCATCAATATAATCAGTAAATCATGTTTTTAAATTTTTATGATATTCAAGAAATTATTAGAATTATTAGAATTCATGTCAAATACATAATTGGATTGAATCAAGTACTTTTTACTCGACTGAACTAAATCTTCTATTACAAACACGTTAGTAAAAAAGCTATGACCTTAACTGAGCAATTTACCAAAACGAATGATCAAAAATTTCTCAGTTAAGGTTTTGAATCAGCCCTACACTTTATATTATCGTTCGTAGTCATAATGAACACTGTGAAAGTGAATGGCAATAGAAGAGCTATTAACAAACTGGGGGTTACTAGAACCTGTATTCACTAAAATTAAATGTTATATCGATCTCATCTGCATCATTTTTGTTTTGTCAATTATTATAAGTTGCTACACTAGCAGCTTGATTTGCATTTTACACATCATTTGCTTATTATTCAGGCAATAATACTTATAATAATTATAATTGATATTAGTACCTACAATTATTACAAATCCAGCAAAAATGCAATGACAGTAGTTGTAATTTCAATATAATGAACAGTTAAATGTACCCCTATTGAATTCAACAACATGAGGCCTCAAATGAAACGTTATATTGTTCTGACAAAAGATGTGCTTAGAAAAGAAGTATTATAGAATCGATTCCAGAACATGATATTGATTGAAATTAAATATTACATTTAAATTATTCATTCGAATTCAATATCAATTATAATTGAATTGATTATTGTTAGTTACAAAAAAGCTTCTGCTTGAGTTTGAGGAATAATATCTCATATTGAATTAAACAGTTTTTTTTTACAAAGTACCAGATTTTTCTCAGTGTAGTACCCACGGCCGGCCGCCTCAGTCGTAGCACTGTGAAGGGTTAAGCTGTAGTGGGGAGTCGTGGGGACTAGAGGAAGGAAAAGGATAGGCATAGCTAATCGAGCGACGTATGTCCTGAATTGAGTCGGGCACTTCAGGCGGATTTGATAAGTATCGTAGCCTCTTAACCCAAAAAAAAATTAAGTGTAATGGCTAGTCATGAAGAAAAAGTGGACATGTTATTTGTTTATGGGGAAGCCAGAAAAAATTCTGGGCTGGCCTGCAATATTTATCGGCAACGATATCCAGACCGATATGCCCCTAGCTACAAAATGTTCCAGCGTTTAGAACATACATTAAGAAATAATGTAGATGCATTTAACGTTAGAAAAGGCAAAACAACGCGGCAACGCGGGATGTGGGGATTTCTTATTCAACGATCCAAAGAATTTTAAAGCAAAATAAATATCACGACTTCAAGCTACATTACTTGCAGCAGTTGCAGCTCATAGAAAAAAGATTAAATTTCATTGCTCAGATGGCTATTCTAGAGCAAGATGATAATAGAATTTTCAAACATATTTTATGGACTGACGAAAGTAGGTTCGTAAGTAATGGCATCCCAAATATAAAGAATAATTATCACTGGGGCAATGAAAATCCGTATAAAGTTCACCCCATAGAGAATCAAGGGTATTTTGGTGTTAATGTTTGGTGTGGAATAATTAATCAAACTTTGATTGGTCCGCATTTTTTTGAAGGCACTCTTACGAGTGAAATATATTTAAATTTTTTAATAGAGGATTTACCAAATTTGTTGGATAATATGTATCCCCAAATTATGTGGTTTCAACAAGATGGAGCACCAGTGCATAATGCGAGAAGAGTAGAGGAGTTTTTAAACAATAATTTTAGAAATAGATGGATTGGCACAAATAGTACTATCAGGTATAATCCTAAAGCATAACAAAACAAATACTTTTACTTAAATTCATTTGATTCTTTACATTTTCTAGAGGTGGTCTCCTAAGTCTCCCGACTTTTCGCCATTACACTTCTTCTTATGGGGGAAATTAAAAAATGAGGCCTATAAAACACCGTCGAGGAATGTGAATCATTTAAAACAAAAAATTAGGGACGCTTGTATGACTATAACAAGAAACATGTTAAAAAATGCAACGCAACATTTTAAGAAACGCCTGGAGATGTGTTTAGCGAATGATGGAGGACACGTTGAAAATTTGTTGTAAATATGTTACTTATTTCATTTGTTAAATTGTTAAATATATACACTGTGTCCGTAAAGTAACGCATATAATCATTACTTCTGAAAAACACGGTTAAAAAAATCTTCCATTTTGTTTTAAAAAATGACATTTTGTGACGTTTCACTCAAATCTGTGAGGTCATCGTTGTTCCGGATATGACGTCATCGGCAATTTTTTCAAATAGCAACCCCCCCCTTCTATGAGTAACTAGAAAGACCGTCACAGCCTACATTGAAATTATAAAAAAAATTGTTATATTACAAAAATATGTTTGAAGTTTGAAAAATTTGCAAATTTATTCATTTCAAGTGGATGCCAAAATTTGATAGTTTAGTATGAATTGCAATACTGAAGTAAATGTTCGAAGTGGAGACCATCTTGTGCCTGACAGTATGCTAAGCGGTGAACAAATTCTTGTTGGAGTTTGCTTATAATTTCTGGAGAAATATTGGTGCATTCGAATTCTTCAATAAGTTCCGGTTTGCTTTTGTATACACAATATTTTTGAGGTTTGAATATTTAATAATTGAAATAAATTTGTAATTTGTCAAAATCTTTCAATTACAATTTCAATGTAGGCTGTGACGGCCTTTCTAATTACGTCATAAAAGGAGGGGGTTGTCATTTGAACAAAATTGCCGATGACGTCATATCCGGAACAACGATGACCTTACAGATTTGGATGATATGTCACAAAATGTCATTTTTGAAACAAAATCGATGTGTCCGAGGATTATTTGTAACCATGTATTTTCAGAAATAATGATTTTATGCGTTACTTTACGGACACACTGTATACCTATATCCTATAATAAATAGTTGTTAGTATATTATATTGTTGTCAAGTCATTAATTTCTTTAATTTTCTGTATATTGTTGCCTGTAAATTGTAAACGAAAAAAATTGTAAACGAAAAAAACCCAACAAAACGTTCAAGACAAAAGTTACTTAGAAAGAATAGGGCTACCTAAATATCAAATAAAAAAGGTATGTTCGTTACAAAAAAAATATACCGGGCGTCGCGACGCCGAGAGTCGTTTGTCAAAAATTTTAAATTTAGTTGCGATCTAATCTTTATTTGGGCCCCTTTAACGCATCGGACGCAGATTTTTTTTTTTGCTTTTCGTTTGCCCATAATTGGCCTGGGACGCCGAGTTTGAATGACCCTGTACTTTCCCTAAAATTCAAATAACCACACGGCTCCTTTATACATACCATGACACGTGCTTCTCTATCTATAGTTTAATCTAAGAGTTAAGTCAGTGAGTTGGCAACATTGCTTTAAAGCCAAAACAGGTTTTAACACCTGTTCTGCCAACTGTATATAGGCTGATATTGATTTTTCTCTCGTTTCTCAGAAGACGCATGCACAACAAATCTGGGTATGCAGAGGCAGTGACGTAGTATAAATAAAAAAACAATAAAATACATTGCAGTGCTTTGATATTATTTCAGAGTATACGTATAGGTACACGTACTAGCGAATTAAATAATAACATTAACAGATTTATACACCCTACCACAATAAAAAAAGATACTTTTACTGGATGTACACAGAGACCGAGTAAAATTAACATATTATATGGAAGCAATACCCTGCCACCACATTTTCATACAATTATGATTCAATTATCCCCCTTTGCGACAAAAATCAATACCCGCCTCTGTATGGTTTATTCTAACTTGTTAATAATTATTTAATAATATACAAATTTATTATATTCCATCCATGTTCTTACATAGTTTCTTTTGTTTTCTTTCCAAGCTATATTTTCTATAATAATTGGAGTAAATAATAAACATAATATATTATATATTTACCGCTTTGCTGTAAAGAGATTATATTGCACGCCCTGTATAGCATTATGATTTCTCTCACATTTCTCATCTAGTTAGAATCATTTTATTAATTATTAACTTATTAACTTATTCTACCTCATATATTTGTCTATTTTAAATCAATTAAGCAGAAATGAAACCTTGTAAAAAAATATCTAATAACACTTTTCGAATACATTATACTTGAATAGATAGGTACAACGAGACGTCATATAAAATATTGGATTGACTTCAATAAACAAAATGGTCGATATTTGTAGGTGTATTTTTCACAGCGTGTTCCCAATCAAAAAATTAAACCTAAGTAATTTGAATGTAAAAACTATAACTTTTATGAAGAAACCACAAAATATCACGCTTCTGCAGGATGCACATGCGCCATGTGGAAAGCACTTGATTATACAGGGAGCACCAAAGAACCGTGAAAACACAATTTAAGACTATGGGTTAGGGTGGAGTGAAAAAATTTTTTTTTTAATTTGACGTTTCCTGTATTATCAATCGATGCCTTGATGGTTCCTAATAATGTATACCAAATAACATCAAATTCTAACATTATCTTCAGGTAGCGCACTGACTCTAAATATTTACGAAAAAAAAATTTTTTTGCCACATCTTGAAAGTACACAAACACATCCTGTCTGTCCAGTTTAACGTCGCAAACGTATTTATGTACACAAATCTTACGCTCCCCTCTCCTCCCACCCACTTTACAATACCGCCTGCCACCGTCGGGCACTTCCGCGGGCCGTGCCATTCACAGTCAATCAATAGAGCGAAGCGTACGTTCCTTGATAGTAACCGCGCGACCGATTGTCAGTGAAATGCCTAAAACAAGAAAAGACTCGTCGTGTTCCATATTTGGCGGTCCAGAAAAGTTAAAAGAAAATGTGTTGCCAACGTATTCACATATAATAAAGTATTACTTGCTGATAAGAAATGAATTGCAGTGGTTATCTAATGGAAAAGATCCTTCTGTGAAAGACATTTGTGAAATAATTGCAAGTGATTTAATAAAGCTTTGGAATAAAGCCTCTATTCCTGTCATATCTGAACAACAAATCATAAATAGACTAACACAATATTATCAGAAGTACAAAAACATAAAGAAATGTCGAGTGGCTAAAAAGAAAACCGATTTTTACAAAGACGCAATGAGAAATCTTTTCGACATTGCTGTTTGTAAATGCATCTGTGCCAATTTTTGTAAGTGTTTAACGAAAGTTCCAAAAAAGGAGATGGAATTTTTGCAAGACCAAAGGGGGGGCCGCAAAATGTATATTGGAGCGCAGGCAACTGAGACAGGAGAAAAGAAATAATTTCCTTCAAGAACAGTTGGTTGAGCATCGTATAAGCCCCTCACCAGATACTAAATCATCTACAGATTCAGACACCTCGGCTGATAGTAAAAGCTTATCAGATAGCAACCAAGATCCGGATTTCTATATTAAACCTTCATCGGATGCATCCTTATCTTTGCCTTCCACCTCGAAAATACATGTAAAGCAGATGAGGCACCGACTAGAAAACCTCGCCACTGCTTGTGACAGAACTAGTGTCTCTGATAGATCAGCATCAATCATTGTCAGTGCAGTTCTTGAAGACATGGGTTTAATTTCCAACAAGGATTCATCAAAAGTGATAGACAGAAGTAAGATACGACGTGAGCGACAAAAAGTCCGTGGAAATTTGCAAAATTCAAGCTTGGTGAGTTCTGACTGTAAAATAATTGGATTATATTTTGATGGTCGGAAAGACAGGACCATCGTTCAAGAAAAACGTGGGAATAAGTACCACAGAAAAACAATTACAGAAGAACATATTGTTCTGCTTTCTGAACCAGATTCTCAGTACATTGGCCACGTCGCACCTCTTTCTGGAACCGGTAATTCTATAAAAGATAGTATAAATCAATTTTTGAATTTGCACATAATATATTTGTCAAGTATTGTGGCCATTGGATGCGATGGAACTGCCGTCAATACGGGCCCCAAAAATGGAGCGATTGCATTGATTGAAAAACGATTAAATCGACCTTTACATTGGTTTATCTGTTTGCTCCACGCAAACGAACTACCACTGCGTCATCTTTTCAACACTTTGGACGGCAGTACGTCAGGTCCCAATACGTTTGCAGGAGTCATTGGTAAGATGTTACAGCACTGTGAAGACTTACCTGTGGTTGAATTTGAGAAGATAGAGACAGTGTTACCTGAGATTGATGCGAAAATTCTTAGCACTGATCAAAAATACCTCTTACAAATTTGTCTGGCAGTTACACAAGGTAGCGTATCCACTGACTTGGCTAATAAGCAACCAGGAAAGCTGGCACACTCTCGTTGGCTAACCTGTGCAAACAGGATATTGAGACTTTACGTGGCCACAAAATTCCCATCTCAAAATCTCGTGGAGCTTGCTAATTTCGTGACAAAAGTATACGCGCCAACATGGTTCAGCATAAAAACGAAACCTTCATGCAAACACGGTCCCAGTCATGTCCTAAACATGATAAAAAGATGTTCATATTTAAAAGACGAGCTAAAAACAATTGTGTTTCGAGTAATACAGCGAAACTCATACTTCGCACATTCCGAAAATATTTTATTAGCAATGCTACAAGATGAAAGGCACCATGTAAAAGAATTAGCACTTAGACGAATAATGAAAGCTCGAAAAACGACAAAGTCAAAGAAAGTAAGAGAGTTTCTGACTCCGAAATTAAACTTTGAAGCCAACGACTATTATGATTTGATAGACTGGACAACAGAAAAAATCTTCGAGCCACCGTTCACTTCAAAATATAGTGACGATGAAATATGGGACCAAATTATGAATAAAAATATAAACATGTATTTTGAAAATTTTCCATGTCACACTCAGGCTGTAGAGAGAGGTGTGAAACTGGTCACTGAAGCCAGTTTAAACGTTTGTGGAAATGAAGCACGCGATGGATACATACGAGCAAAAATAAAATCCAGAAAACGAATGCCAATATTTGACACAAAATCTCAGTTTTTTACTGAAGTTCAACCATCTACCCCGCCTGCAGATAATAAGATTGAAGACTAAAATGATAAAAACTTGTTATTTTTCTTGTATTTCTTGTATTTTTAATTCAGATAATAGATTTAGACGTCTATAAATAATTGTTTTATTTATTTAAATTTTTTATTTTTTTTTTTAATTTTGTAAAACCTACAAAAAGGGCACTTTACTGATGTGGAAAATTAATTTCTTCATAATTTCCAAGGTGATTTTTCGAAAGTATATGTCACAAATTAGTTTCAAACCAAGCAGCGCTGATCCCAGAAGCTCAAGTTTCAACTCGATTTTTTTTTGTTATTTTCACCTTATGTGAACTCGATTCGTGGACACTGTAGGTTACATAATATTAGAATAATATTTTGTATTTATTTTTTATTTATTATTATTTTTTTATTTTATTAGGGGGGCCATGGCCCCCATGCCCCCCCAAGACCGCGCCTGAGTACAAGCCACAAATCCAGGAGATGTGCTAACAACTGAAGCTGCAAATGTGCTGTTGGCTCCTGCCTGGACTTCCATTTGTTGCTTCCCAAATCATAGCTATCTTTTTGATTTGTTTCACGTTGACTAATAAGCTAGCCTGGGCAGACGGTTGGGTGAGTAAACTACTTAAAAAAAAACTGGTACCTAGGTATCCGAGCAAACCGAAAACCAAAACCTGAATTTTAAAATTAAATTGCAAAAGAACGTATCAGAAAGATCAAAACCCGTCATTTATTCTTGCTAGTCAACAAAATAATAAACAATTAAAGCTATTTAATACCAGTACGACCGAGGGGATGCTACAATCTGACATGGTTTCGTGGCAAAGTGGCAAAAAAATCTATGCATATAGAAAAAATTGGATATGTTTCGCATTCCTTACTTTAACAGATACTCGTATAATGTGATTAAATGGATTCATTAATAGACAGAGAGTTCCACATTCAAAAACTAGTTTTTTAATATCCAGAAAAATCGCTGCACGATGGTTTTTGAGTTGGGATACCGCAAAAGTCTGATCAACTCAAATATTTTCGTTGCTCTACAGGGTGCTACTGGACTAGGTCTAAAAATTGAAGCACGTATTGTTTGGTGCATTTTAGGACCTTCAATAAAAAAATTGCCATATACAGTGTGTCCCAGTTTGATATTGGACATCTCAGAAATATAAGAGGGGTAGTACCAAGGGAGAGTATCTCATAGGCGGTGGTATTTGGATGGGGTAATTATTTCATGGCCTGCTATGATTTTTTAAAATAGCAAATTTTCAAGAAACCACATTAGGGTTTTTTTACGACAAAATGTTATTAAGAAAACTTGTTCAAAATGAAAAACTGAGTGGATTCACAAAATTTCAAAAGACTAGGCCTACTTTGATTTTTAGATTTATCTCCCACTTTTTTCTTAGAAAAGTATCCTTTCTAGAGCTTACACTTCAAAATTTTATTTTTTCGCGATGATCAAGTTTCCTTAATAATATTTTGACGTGAAAGCTCCAGAAAGGACACATTTCTAAGAAAAAAATGGGAGAAAAAGGCGAAAAAGCTAAAAATCAAAGTAGGCCTAGACTTTTGAAATTTAGAGTTCTACTCAGTTTTTCATTCTGAAAAAGTTTTCAGACTTTTGCTCTGAATTTTAAAATTCTGAATTTTTTCTTGGAATTTTAAAATTCTTATTTTTTTCTCAAAATTTTGACTTTAGTCTCAATATTTAAGATTATTCTCAAAATTTTGACTTTTTCTCTGAATTTTAAAAGTCAGACTTTTTCTCTGAATTTTAAAATTCAGACTTTTTCTCAAACAATCTCAACATTTTGAGAATAAAGTCAAAATGTTGAGAAAAAGTCTGAATTTTAAAATTCGGAGAAAAAGTCCAAATTTTGAGAAAACTCTCAAAATTTTAAGAAAGATCTAAACATTTAAAAATTTTGAGAAAAAAATCTAAAAAAATACAACGTGGCCCTTCCACGCTTCCGTAGATTCGACAAACGTGGGGCGCGTGCTATAGATAATAGTAAAGAGTGTAGAGAAGCAGCTGACATTGGAAAACATTAGGTATTTGCAGTACCTACAATAAGCTTTTAGTGACTCAATTAGTGCATGCATCAAATTATTATTATTATCTATTGCATGCGCCCCACGTTTTTTCAGTACGTGTTATACTTACCTACCTATTAAAAAAATTATTTATTTTTTAGTTTTTTATATACAATATTTCCACAGATTGAGTTCACATACAGTGTGTCCCAATTTGATACTGGACACCTCAGAACTATATGAAGGACAAGGATAACAAATGACCTCTATTTTTTATTGGTGGTCCCAAGGGGTGGTGGTATTTGGATGGGGTAAGTATTTCATGGCCTGCTATGATTTTTCAAAATAGCTAATTTTCAAGAAACCCTATTAGGGATTTTTTACGACAAAAGAAAACTTGTTCAGAATGAAAAACTGAGTAGAATTGCAAAATTTCAAAAGTCTAGGCCTACTTTGATTTTTAGCTTTTTCGCCTTTTTAGGGTATCCAGTCCCGGTATTTAGTATTGGGATTGTCCCGGGATTTTACCCGAAAAGTGTGGTCCCAGGATTTTCCTCATGGACCCGAAACCTTAAAAGTCCCGAATTTTTTTATTACATCATAAACACGCCACCAATTCCCCAGAAAACCTAAAAAAACTAGGGCAGGGGTCGTAGGGGATTCACTGGTATTCATCTTTTTTAATATTATTACGATTCTAGGCCGTGAAGCCTTACCCCTTGTAATACAATACCGTGTGGTTGTGTGGTGTGGTTAATCATATATAGTTCTTTAATTAATACATAAAATTGTGGAATTATTAAAATTTTTAGATTTTACTGAAATAAGAATACTTACTTGTATACTTAGTCATACAATTAAATTAGTTGGAGTTGGAACTACTTTAGTTGTGTGTTGTGTTTTTTAAGTAATCTCAGTTTTAATTTGCTATTTCATGTTTGGTATTTTGTAGGTAGGTACTACCCACATCTAAATAAAAATATTTCATTTTTACAAATTGTTTCTTACAAAATTTGTTGTAGAGAAACAAAATTTTGATTTTGGGACTATTTTTGGGACTTTCGGGACTAGTACCGGGACTTAAAATTTGGGACCAAAGTCCCGAATACATTTTCGGTCCCGGGATTTGGGAACCCTAGCCTTTTTCTCCCACCTTTTTCCTTGAAATGTGTCCTTTCTGGAGCTTTCACGTCAAAATATTATTAAGGAAAGTTGATCAAAAAAATCTATTTAAGACGAAAATTCTACCATTTATATTTGTGGGTTCGACGAAATTTTTTTCAATCCTATTATTAAAAAACGAATTCACAAAATTTATAATAATACTAATGACTCTCATTCACAGAACCCAAATAAGTTTTTTTCTATGCCATTTGTTAGAGGTATTTCAGAACCAATTACCAAAATTTTCAAAGAAGTTAATATTCACGTTGCCCATAAAACACAGAATGATACAAAAACATTTTTCTCCAAACTTAAACCTAAAAAAACTAACGATCTACAAACAAATCTTGTTTATAAAGTTAATTGTCTTGATTGTCCATCAACTTATATTGGCCAAACCAGACAATACCTTTATAAGAGATTATATAAACACAAGTACGACATTAAAAATAAAAATGAAAATTCAACTGCACTTAGTAAACATGCAATTGAGGTATCCCATTATTTTGATTTTGAAAACACTGAAATATTATGCAGAGAAAAGGATTTCCTCAAGCGAAACGTATTGGAGATGATTCATATTAAGAAACATAAAAACACAATTAACTTTAGAACCGACACTGATGGTCTTTCGCATATTTATTATAACTTAATTTCCTAAAGTTTTAACTTATTAATTATTAACTTTCAAAAATGGAGTTAAATTAAAAAATTTCGATACTTAGGTTTTTGCAGCTTTCACTGTATGTTTTCTTGTCTCACCTCGCTTATTACCCTGTATAGAGAATTTTTTTTTAATTGTATAAAATCGAATTGCTTCTCTTTTTACTTTGAAGAAAAAAACTTGCAGCCTTTTTTGTATAAACCAAATGTAGAACCGAACAACACATTTCTCAACATTTCGCCCACCTCCCCCCCCCCGCCCTTAAATGCTGGCTACGCCACTGTATTTACTTAAAATCTCAGGTTTTAATTTTTTCTCTGCATTAAGAGCGTTCTATATCAGCTGATCAACTCTGCCTCGATTTTCCTCGTCCCTTACGTCTGTATCGGTCCCCCCTCGTGTACCCCTATTTTATGCAACCATAAATAATGCAATGTAAATATGTGTATGCCAGGAAACAAAAGATATCCAGGTCACCGCGCAGTGGTCACCGCTAACGTGTACCATTATTTTATAATATTATAATGACGAAATAATTTGTTTCTGGGGTATTTTTAATATATTCTCTTCACAAGAATGATTAGCCATGCACTTTTACTTGTTTCTTACTCTGGATCTACCATTTGGGCGGTTTATGTTCTGTAATGTATCTATGTGTGATTAAATAAACATAAGTACCTATTAGCTATTTGAAAAAATAGTCAATTTTCTTTCAGTGGAGTAAGAGGGTAAAATTAAACAAAACAAAATTCTCTCAGTAAATTTTATTGCCTATTTGTATATATTTTTTTAATACATTTATTCATCATAGATAGTTGGGAAATCCTATCAATATCTGCAGCTGAATACAAAATACAGGTAAAAATCAAATGGATGAAAATTTTTGTTGCCTTAATTATACTATAATTTTTTTCAGTACATCCCAGGAGTTTATGAAAACGAGGTAAAAGCTACAGTTCTGGCTTTATATTTTATTAAATGATTCTGACATATTTACGTATCACAGTGTTTAATTTCCATAACAATATTTTAGTGTTAATTGTATGAGCTCATATAATAATTATTATAAAACGTAGTTCAGTAATATAATGATTTATATAGAACAAAATTCATAAAGTTTTGAAAATTGGTGGAAGAAATGTTAGAAATTACATAAGAATTCCTAAATCACAAAGTTCCTGTGTTACCTAGCGGTCACTTAGAATCGCTTGTGATTGGTCTTGAACAGTAGATCACTTTGGAGCAGTCCGATGGAAAGCACGTCATAACTTCTTACTATATTTTTAAATTTATTTAATTTTTTAACTGTAAAAATTTATGGGTACCTACTGTTACTGGTACGGTAGGTAAAATTTGACAGGAATTTGGAGCTATTACAATCTAGTACAATTTTGTGAACAATTCTAGTACATTTGCCATAGGTCAAAAGCACAACGCTTTTCAACACTTTATGATTTTTGTCTGTTTTATTACTATAATATTACTGAATTAATAATGGTAATTTATATTTCCATTTTTTTTCACTTCCTAAAACATAAATAAATGTTAGTACTTGTATAATAAAAATTATACTTATAACTTATATTCTTCTTTTGTGTTGCGCCGACACTTGCTTTCGCCAAAAAGATGACAGTCAACACTAGCATCCTTACTAAATACCATTTTAGTTCACTATTTGAAGAGATCATTTTTTTACTTGTGTTTTGCCCTAAACAAATTGTTAATTAACATGGTTTGAATTAAGAATACATTATTTTTACACTGTCCTTTTTCGGAGTCGAGTGTCTACAGGAAGATTATATACTTTCTAAACACCATTTACTCGTCCGAAGAGATCACCAATCACCATCTTCTTGTGCAGGGGGTGGCCGCCTTAAATCGGCCCGGCACGTAGGCCACAGTGGGCCCGTTGTGCACCAATCACCATTTAGTTCTTTGTTATTCATCCCCCATCGCATGTCTGAAACATTATTATATATATAATAAATTATTATTATCAAAAGAGTTCATCTATCATAAAAAATGAAGTAATGTGGTTTTACTTTATGAAACAATGATCTTGTTTTTAAAATGAAAGTTAATACAAAATGAACAAAAAAAAGACTCACACATATACCCCTAATTGTACTATTATTTTCTAAAATCTGATTGGTGATTACCATTACTCACCACAAATGTCTCTAATTTTCTTAGAAAAGTTTCGCAATAGATGATTCCTACATTCTATCTTTTCAATAAGGACATTGCCATATGGTCTACTTTCAAGAAGTTTATTGTATACGCTGCTATCACCATCTCCAACAAGTCGTTTGAAGATGACACCATGCAATTCCATGCTTCTTTTGAACCCCTCCACAATAATATCACTCTCCATACTTGTCGAGGTTGACGACCAATTTTTGTAACATTGGTGCTCTGGTACGGCCAAGCATTTGGATTCTGCTCTAGAACAAATACAACAGTACTTGTTCCGAACACCAAGGAAAAGTATCTTATGGGTTCTTGCACCAATAATGCACGCCTAAAAATAAAATTTACTAATAACATACAGGATGAACGAAGGTTTTTGTTGACACATTTTGACAATCGGCATCAAAAGTCATTTTAGAACAAAAAATTCCTATTTTCAAAGAGAGGTAAA
The DNA here is from genome assembly GCA_963920635.1 of Pseudeuparius sepicola. Classification (NCBI taxonomy): domain Eukaryota; kingdom Metazoa; phylum Arthropoda; class Insecta; order Coleoptera; family Anthribidae; genus Pseudeuparius; species Pseudeuparius sepicola. The sequence continues at coordinate 32,433,038 of OY987305.1, forward strand.
CTTCAGATTCTATATCACAGGTTAAATAATATAATATATGAAATTCTATATATGTACTCGTAGTAAGACCAACAGGTATGCTACAAAACTGCCCATTTAGATTCAGTAGGGGCGTACAGGGGGGGGGGTAACTAGCAACCCTTTTTTAAACATAATTTCTGCTCCAATGGCTTTAAAAAATGCGTTCACTTGTTAACTTCTGATACCTACTTATAATATGTATCCCAAACAATAAAATTACCTTGTCATACCAATAATAATTATTGCCAAAGTTTGTCTACAAAAACCGCGAACATCCTGTATAATGTAATGTACAAAAGAATAAATCACATTTATACTTACCACCCCAGATTTAGCATCATAATTTATAGAATATGAGCGTTTACTCCAAGCACCATCAGCTACCACCGTTATTAGTGGTACACCATTTTTGCCGATTTCGCAGAAATTTCTCGCCATCTCAGCTTCTTCTTTGCCAGCATCTTCAATGGTTCTCCATGCAATATTATGAATAGCATCTGCCATGGTCTCCTCGTATTCGTAATATGTTGATGGGGCCATAAATGGGATATTTAGTAAAGAGAATAGTGTTTCACTGCCAGAATATCCAGAGCCACTTGATATGCTACCCAGGACAAGTCCCTTGTTTGGATCAATGCTGTCGCTGCTGCCTTCAGTGGTATCACATAAGCTTACAGATTTGGTAATATTACACATTTTGCATTTGAATGTGATAATACTATTAATCCCCATTCTTCTTTCACTAGTTGGGTACATATCTTCAAACGAACAGTCGAAAGGGGGATGTTTTCCAATTCTGGAAATTTCCTTGAATAAACGTCCTACATCGACTATTCTTCTGCCTCCCAGTAATATTTCGTCCTTTTCTATGGTATGGTTGGTCTCATTTTCTGGGACTATTTCCAGTTCTGGCAGTATACTGAAGAATGGAACATATATACAGAATGTGTCACTAATAATGGTGTATATTTTAATAGCAGACAACTGACATGAAAATACAGCGATTATGCCAAACATGTCTTTTCAGAATCTCGCTCCTTTTCGATTTACACTGTGATTTTTTGCACTTTTTGGCACTATTAGGTCAGTCGAACTGAAAATTTGCATACTTATTAGATTTGCCCCCGCCCTCTAGTGGCAAGTTCAAAACTGATAAGTCATTTACTGCGCTAATAACGCAGGGATTTATCCTCTAAGAAAACATAAGTATAAAATATTTCAGCTCGATTGACTTATTGGTTCGGAAAAATGACAGAAGAGGAAGATATTCTTTCAACTTTTAGGGTGTAGACCGAATCGCTCTATTTTGACGCCAGCTAACTGCTATCAAAATATTATGTGCAATTACTAATCTCATCCAATATATCGATAGAAGCAAAATATTCTGATTAGGTATAGTTTAGGATCTTACTTGTTTGCTGGCAAATTTTCAAATGTGGTGATCTCTTCTCTGATCCCTTCTTGACAACTTAGATCTGCATCCATAAGAATTATCCTAAAATAAATTTTATTTGAAAAATATAAGTTATAAGGAAAATCCAGGGCCGGTAAATAATGTATCATTTCTACTTACTCTTCATCTTCTACATATAATTTTTCCTCTTCTTGGCAAAGAACTCCCGATTGTCTGCAAATTAGTTGTACTAAATTGTTGGTATACCTTTTCTTTATGATACTTTACCCAGGTAATTGTATAAACCAAATGTAGAACCGAACAACACATTTCTCAACATTTCGCCCACCTCCCCCCCCCCCCCGCCCTTAAATGCTGGCTACGCCACTGTATTTACTTAAAATCTCAGGTTTTAATTTTTTTCTCTGCATTAAGAGCGTTCTATATCAGCTGATCAACTCTGCCTCGATTTTCCTCGTCCCTTACGTCTGTATCGGTCCCCCCTCGTGTACCCCTATTTTATGCAACCATAAATAATGCAATGTAAATATGTGTATGCCAGGAAACAAAAGATATCCAGGTCACCGCGCAGTGGTCACCGCTAACGTGTACCATTATTTTATAATATTATAATGACGAAATAATTTGTTTCTGGGGTATTTTTAATATATTCTCTTCACAAGAATGATTAGCCATGCACTTTTATTTGTTTCTTACTCTGGATCTACCATTTGGGCGGTTTATGTTCTGTAATGTATCTATGTGTGATTAAATAAACATAAGTACCTATTAGCTATTTGAAAAAATAGTCAATTTTCTTTCAGTGGAGTAAGAGGGTAAAATTAAACAAAACAAAATTCTCTCAGTAAATTTTATTGCCTATTTGTATATATTTTTTTAATACATTTATTCATCATAGATAGTTGGGAAATCCTATCAATATCTGCAGCTGAATACAAAATACAGGTAAAAATCAAATGGATGAAAATTTTTGTTGCCTTAATTATACTATAATTTTTTTCAGTACATCCCAGGAGTTTATGAAAACGAGGTAAAAGCTACAGTTCTGGCTTTATATTTTATTAAATGATTCTGACATATTTACGTATCACAGTGTTTAATTTCCATAACAATATTTTAGTGTTAATTGTATGAGCTAATATAATAATTATTATAAAACGTAGTTCAGTAATATAATGATTTATATAGAACAAAATTCATAAAGTTTTGAAAATTGGTGGAAGAAATGTTAGAAATTACATAAGAATTCCTAAATCACAAAGTTCCTGTGTTACCTAGCGGTCACTTAGAATCGCTTGTGATTGGTCTTGAACAGTAGATCACTTTGGAGCAGTTCGATGGAAAGCACGTCATAACTTCTTACTATATTTTTAAATTTATTTAATTTTTTAACTGTAAAAATTTATGGGTACCTACTGTTACTGGTACGGTAGGTAAAATTTGACAGGAATTTGGAGCTATTACAATCTAGTACAATTTTGTGAACAATTCTAGTACATTTGCCATAGGTCAAAAGCACAACGTTTTTCAACACTTTATGATTTTTGTCTGTTTTATCACAATAATTATTACTATAATATTACTGAATTAATAATGGTAATTTATATTTCCATTTTTTTTCACTTCCTAAAACATAAATAAATGTTAATACTTGTATAATAAAAATTATACTTATAACTTATATTCTTCTTTTGTGTTGCGCCGACACTTGCTTTCGCCAAAAAGATGACAGTCAACACTAGCATCCTTACTAAATACCATTTTAGTTCACTATTTGAAGAGATCATTTTTTTACTTGTGTTTTGCCCTAAACAAATTGTTAATTAACATGGTTTGAATTAAGAATACATTATTTTTACACTGTCCTTTTTCGGAGTCGAGTGTCTACAGGAAGATTATATACTTTCTAAACACCATTTACTCGTCCGAAGAGATCACCAATCACCATCTTCTTGTGCAGGGGGTGGCCGCCTTAAATCGGCCCGGCACGTAGGCCACAGTGGGCCCGTTGTGCACCAATCACCATTTAGTTCTTTGTTATTCATCCCCCATCGCATGTCTGAAACATTATTATATATATAATAAATTATTATTATCAAAAGAGTTCATCTATCATAAAAAATGAAGTAATGTGGTTTTACTTTATGAAACAATGATCTTGTTTTTAAAATGAAAGTTAATACAAAATGAACAAAAAAAAGACTCACACATATACCCCTAATTGTACTATTATTTTCTAAAATCTGATTGGTGATTACCATTACTCACCACAAATGTCTCTAATTTTCTTAGAAAAGTTTCGCAATAGATGATTCCTACATTCTATCTTTTCAATAAGGACATTGCCATATGGTCTACTTTCAAGAAGTTTATTGTATACGCTGCTATCACCATCTCCAACAAGTCGTTTGAAGATGACACCATGCAATTCCATGCTTCTTTTGAACCCCTCCACAATAATATCACTCTCCATACTTGTCGAGGTTGACGACCAATTTTTGTAACATTGGTGCTCTGGTACGGCCAAGCATTTGGATTCTGCTCTAGAACAAATACAACAGTACTTGTTCCGAACACCAAGGAAAAGTATCTTATGGGTTCTTGCACCAATAATGCACGCCTAAAAATAAAATTTACTAATAACATACAGGATGAACGAAGGTTTTTGTTGACACATTTTGACAATCGGCATCAAGTCATTTTAGAACAAAAAATTCCTATTTTCAAAGAGAGGTAAACTTCAGATTCTATATCACAGGTTAAATAATATAATATATGAAATTCTATATATGTACTCGTAGTAAGACCAACAGGTATGCTACAAAACTGCCCATTTAGATTCAGTAGGGGCGTACAGGGGGGGGGGGTAACTAGCAACCCTTTTTTAAACATAATTTCTGCTCCAATGGCTTTAAAAAATGCGTTCACTTGTTAACTTCTGATACCTACTTATAATATGTATCCCAAACAATAAAATTACCTTGTCATACCAATAATAATTATTGCCAAAGTTTGTCTACAAAAACCGCGAACATCCTGTATAATGTAATGTACAAAAGAATAAATCACATTTATACTTACCACCCCAGATTTAGCATCATAATTTATAGAATATGAGCGTTTACTCCAAGCACCATCAGCTACCACCGTTATTAGTGGTACACCATTTTTGCCGATTTCGCAGAAATTTCTCGCCATCTCAGCTTCTTCTTTGCCAGCATCTTCAATGGTTCTCCATGCAATATTATGAATAGCATCTGCCATGGTCTCCTCGTATTCGTAATATGTTGATGGGGCCATAAATGGGATATTTAGTGAAGAGAATAGTGTTTCACTGCCAGAATATCCAGAGCCACTTGATATGCTACCCAGGACAAGTCCCTTGTTTGGATCAATGCTGTCGCTGCTGCCTTCAGTGGTATCACATAAGCTTACAGATTTGGTAATATTACACATTTTGCATTTGAATGTGATAATACTATTAATCCCCATTCTTCTTTCACTAGTTGGGTACATATCTTCAAACGAACAGTCGAAAGGGGGATGTTTTCCAATTCTGAAAATTTCCTTGAATAAACGTCCTACATCGACTATTCTTCTGCCTCCCAGTAATATTTCGTCCTTTTCTATGGTATGGTTGGTCTCATTTTCTGGGACTATTTCCAGTTCTGGCAGTATACTGAAGAATGGAACATATATACAGAATGTGTCACTAATAATGGTGTATATTTTAATAGCAGACAACTGACATGAAAATACAGCGATTATGCCAAACATGTCTTTTCAGAATCTCGCTCCTTTTCGATTTACACTGTGATTTTTTGCACTTTTTGGCACTATTAGGTCAGTCGAACTGAAAATTTGGATACTTATTAGATTTGCCCCCGCCCTCTAGTGGCAAGTTCAAAACTGATAAGTCATTTACTGCGCTAATAACGCAGGGATTTATCCTCTAAGAAAACATAAGTATAAAATATTTCAGCTCGATTGACTTATTGGTTCGGAAAAATGAAATGATTCTTTCAACTTTTAGGGTGTAGACCGAATCGCTCTATTTTGACGCCAGCTAACTGCTATCAAAATATTATGTGCAATTACTAATCTCATCCAATATATCGATAGAAGCAAAATATTCTGATTAGGTATAGTTTAGGATCTTACTTGTTTGCTGGCAAATTTTCAAATGTGGTGATCTCTTCTCTGATCCCTTCTTGACAACTTAGATCTGCATCCATAAGAATTATCCTAAAATAAATTTTATTTGAAAAATATAAGTTATAAGGAAAATCCAGGGCCGGTAAATAATGTATCATTTCTACTTACTCTTCATCTTCTACATATAATTTTTCCTCTTCTTGGCAAAGAACTCCCGATTGTCTGCAAATTAGTTGTACTAAATTGTTGGTATACCTTTTCTTTATGATACTTTACCCAGGTAAACTGGAACAATAGTCATGGTCTGTGAGTGCTTGCCTAAAGGAGACGAGAGATTAACTTTTACTTACTGTGCTATTATTATAGGCCAGGGTAGATAATTTTTGAGAACAAAAAAAAATCTAGAACAGCATGACACTCATTGGAAAAGGAAGAAAATATAGCAAAATTAACAGGAGAAATAATTTAAGGGCGATTTGAGCTGCGGGGGTGGAAGGGGGTGAACTTTTAGGGGTGGAAAACGGTTTATCGCGATTTCCGGCAAAACTACAACTTCTATCGAAAAAAGTTTGGGCACAGTGGGCAAAGTTGTAGGTAATAAAAAGGATCTACAACTTTTGTATTTGCACTTTTTTCATATAACGTCAAAATATCTGCGAAAAATCTAAATAATCAATTTTTTGGTTTTTAATTTCTATCTTCCACAAAAAAAATTCACGAAATTTTTTGACAACTTACCTTCTTATGTCCCGAACACGCTGTAATTTTTTCGAATAAAAACATTTATTTTTACCCCTTTTTTCGATTTTAAACCTAAAAAGTAACCTCATTTTCAATCGAAAATACCCACGTCAAAAAAACTGCTTTTTAAAAAAGTCGGTTCGGCTTTTGTTCGTTGAAACCTCTACTTTCTGATGGTGTAAAAAAATGTACATCGCTATGGAAAATTTTCTCAGAAAATGCAAAAAATAAAAAACTCGATTTCGAAATTTTTTTAATTATTGTTTAAAATTTTGCGCTATTTATTTAAATTTGCACTTTAATTACTTGAAAATTGTAAGATTTATATTGATAAACCAAGAAATTGCAAATCGATATACAATGTGTCCCGGATAAGAATGAACAGCATGGGGATCTTCCAAACGGTGAGAGATAGAACAACGGTTAAATGGGGAAAAAGTTGCGCAATTTTGAAGTCCATAAACAGATTTCCAACATCGTTTTTCTTTTTTGAGTTATTTTGAAAAAAGTGAAATTTTGCGTTTTCGATTTTATTTTTTTCTGAAGTTGTTATCACAGGTAGGAAAAAAGAAAAACACTTGGCACTTTTTAACGGGCTTTAATATGGCGTTTTTACATTTGTTCTATAACATTTCGTTTTTTGAGAAACCATCTTCAACTTTATTTTTTTAAATACGGATCTGTTCTTTTTTGCTGATTTTGAAAGCACTTTTCATTGCAAATACCATAATGTACGACACGAAATATTTTTAAAATGTTTTGAGACAATTTTACTGAAAACTCTTTTTTTTTTCTAATGCGGCCCTGTGTTTAAATGGAAAAGAAAGTAATTCAGTATAATTGTCTCAAAATATTTCGTGTCATGGTATTTGGAATGAAAAGGGTTTTCAAAATCTAAAAAAATGTTGTAGAACAAATCTAAAAACGCAATCTTAAAGCCCGTTAAAAAGTGCCACAAAACAGTGTTTTTCTTGTTTTCCTATCTGTGATAACAACTTCAGAAAAAAATAAAATCGAAAACGCAAAATTTCACATTTTTCAAAATAACTCAAAAACGAAAAAGGATATTAGGAATCTGTTTGCACCATTTTATTGACCTCAAAATTGCGCAACTTTTTCCCCAATTAACCGTTGTTCTATCTCTCACCATTTGCAAGATCCCCATGCTGTTCATTCTTACCCGGGACACATTGTGTATCGATTTGCAATTTCTTGGTTTATCAATATAACATGGAATCTTAAATTTTTTGCATTTTCTGAGAAAATTTTCCATAGTGATGTACATTTTTTTACACCATCAGAAAGTAGATGTTCCAACGAACAAAAAGCGAACAGACTTTTTTTAAAAAGCAGCTTTTTTGACGTGGGTATTTTTGATTGAAAATGAGGTTACTTTTTCGGTTTAAAATCAAAAGAAGGGGTAAAAATAAATATTTGGATTCGAAAAAATTACAGCGTGTTCGGGACATAAGAAGGTAAGTTTCCACCAAATTTCGTGGAATTTTTTGTTCTGGGAGATAAAAATTAAAAACCAAAAATAGGTTATTCCGATTTTTCGCGGATATTTTGAGGTTGTGAAAAAGTGTAAATACAAAAGTTGTAGATCTTTATATTACCTACAACTTTGCAATTTAACTTTTTTCGATAGGACTTGTAGTTTTGCCGGAAATCGTGATAAACCGTTTTCCATCCCTAAAAGTTCAGCCCCTTCCACCCCCGTACCTCAAATCGCCCTTAAATTATTTTTTATGTTATTTTGCTATATTTTCTTACTTTTCCAATGGGTTTTATACTGCTCTATTTTTTTTCACTTTTTGCCATTTTCAAAGGCTTAGGCCCTGGTCTATTAGAGTTAGGTACTTACTGTGCCATTATTGGCTCAACGTGTCAGCTTCTTGATTTTGGGAAGTACTAGCCGGTTCAGCTTGTGATCTTCGTAACTGCTCTAATGATCTATAAATGAATGAATTTTTATTTTTATTTAATTTTTTATTTGTGAATCTGTGAAAAAATATTGAAAGAAAATAATTGTAGAAAATTGATATATTGCTGAATATTCTTGAAAATAGGTACCTAAGTAGGAATAGGTATGGATAAAGGATAATTGCAAGGGAAACTTGAGGAAACTCATTTATCTATCTAACAGAACTAAGCGACTTTTTGTTTTTAAATTTTTTATTAGAATGTCACCCTGTATATTTTTGTACCCTAAATAGGCATTTCTTATAATATCTTTCTTCTCTCGAGTAATGAGCAATCTAAAACATTGCTTTTTAAATTTTACACGTAACACTTTATGGGTTGTTTTCCATGGCTAGGGTCTCCTAGTTTCGAAAATTTTGACATTTATATTTTTGAAAATTTATAAAATTTAATGGCATATATCTTCCAAGCAGCTGGGGGAAACATATAACTAAATATCTTTGTAATCGGGAAGAAGGGTAGATTTCAAGAAAGTAAAAATATATTATACAGGGTGATTCACGTAAGTGGTTCATTAGAAGTTTACGGGGAAGGAGTGCGAATTTTGATTTGAAATTTACCTGTAACGTATTTACATTTGCTTCTCTTTGTTTGGACTATGAAATTTTTTTCGAACTTTCTGAATTTTCTTTTCGTCAAAGGTGGTAAATGTAAATGCCTTTCATTTAAAACTCTAATTGTTCTTTCTAAAATTCTTTTACACTCTCCACGAGTGTAAAACATATTCAAAATATCTTGGAACACAATAAATGACAATCACAAATGAAAAATCCATGGCCGCCTATTAGAAAAGGTCCGTTGTTTCTTGATATGGAGCAGCAAAAATACGTATTTTGCGTAATAACGAAGCAATCGCTTCATTTAGACATATAGTGTCTTTTCACAAGCATTTCAATGGTGCAATAAAAAAATAGGGGTTCCATTTGAAAAAAATGAGATTTTCCAATTTTTCGATGTTGATATTGGAAATTTTTTCCCGAACACCCTGTACAATATTTTGAAATGGCATACAGACCATTTAATAAAGTTGACTTTCGCCTACGACAGTCAAAAATTTCAGTTTTCCAGATTCATAAATTTCAAAGTTATCATCACTATGGTCGATAGCTGCAACACTGTATAGGGTGATATCGTAATAAAAACACACCTAACCCCCAAACCCCCAATATTCGATGTTCTCCTTTGGAAAAACATCCGGACGGTGTATATCTCCCCCGATTTTTTTTTAAAGTTTGGCTACCCTTCTATTTTCGATGTCTCTGAACACGAATCTAACATTGGTTATGGTGCTCGGACGTATTTTCGGGGAAAATGAATTTTCAAATTTCCTCACGTAATCGGGATGATTTTTTACTGTACGCAGCTCAAACTAATCACCACACTATTTTGCAACATCGAAACTTCGCGAAAACCCGGAGAAAATCCGAAATTTTTAAAAAAAGATTTATGCCGTCTTTACGTACACGTTATTTTCGCCCGATATTCGGGCCGTACGCTAATTTTGGCTATGTCGGGCGAAAATCTTTCAAAAGGTGCAAAACAGTGTGGTGATTAGTTTTAGCTCCGTACAGTAAAAAATAATCCCGATAACCACAAATATCACCGTAAAAAGTGAGCGTGTGAAAAGGAAATTTGAAAATTCATTTTTTCGGAAACTACCTACGTCCGAGCACCAAAAACTAAGTTCAGATTCGTGTTCAGGGACCCCGAAAATAGGGGGGTAGCCAAAATTTCAAAAAAAAATCGAGGAAAATACACCAGGCGGAAGTTTCACCTTTTTTTCAGGTAAAAAAAATATGAAAATATAACGCAAAACGCAATAAAGGGGCGGGTAACCTTGAATGGGTCACCCTGTAACCTACGTTATTTTTATATTTCTGGGTTTTTATTTTTATTGTTTATTTTTTAATACATTACATCAGCTGTTTAGATATTCTGTGCTAATAAATATATCTCCAAAAATAAGGAGTATAAGGCTTATTAGGTATATAGGAGCAGGGGTGAAATTAATATTCGTAAAGTTAGAAAAATCTCCCTTCATCTACTTATGTAGGTACCTACGTAGGTATATTACAAAATGTTGACAATAACCTACTTGGTTTTGCAATAGTTGCTATTGTAGACAGAGAGACGGAACATTTTTCATGTTATCTACCTACCTATATAGTTATATCACAGAAGAATCTACGTCGTAGTAGATTCTTTTATGGTTATTGTTATTGTAAAATGTAATTTTCGAGATCCTTGAACACGAATGTCGGGCGAAAACAAATCTTGGAGAATGTCGGTTTTCCACGGGTTTTTGCGAAGTTACGATGATGTAAAATCTGCAAATACCTAGTGTTGTGATTAGTTTGAGCTGCATACACTAAAACATTCGTTTTGTTTTACGTACCTTAGTTTCGCCAATCGTTTGTTTTTTCTCCTAAGGGACAAATATTTCTTGGTTGTTTGTAGTCTTCTTATGCCTCATGGCGATGGTAGGTACATACCTAAACAAAACCACCAAAATACACGCAACAAAAGGTAAAGACACGATAGTAATGTGCATAGTTCCAAATTGGCACAAAGAGTACAAAAATAAACGATAGTATTATAGTGTAGTGGAAACAACTAAAGGCGGATCACAACTGAACTATATATCAGAACTATAAAAGTCGTATTTCGCGCGCCCAACGCCAATAATAAATAAGTAGGTCACGTACTGTGCTGGTCATAAAAAAACTAAAAAAACTGGTGAGACCGAGACCACTGCGGGGCGGGGAGGGGAGGAAGGACTAGTCGGCGACTGCTGCAACCACCAAAACAATGGTACAGGGTGACAACCTGAGAATACAGAATAAAATCGCAGAAAATATAGTACGAAGATTTTCTGTGATAAAATGCCAGAGATTACCATCACAGAATGAATAATAGTGTATTGCCATATAATATAAAAATATATTAGAATAGGCAGTAAAATAAGTAAAGTAATATTTAGGTAATAAGTAGGTATACAGGGTGGTCACTCTTAGAGTGCATACCATTGGGATATCCGAAACGGTAAGAGATACAGCGTGGGTTAAATTAAAAATCTAAGATATCTTGAGTACTTCCTGAAATATTGCCGAAAAACTGAAAATATGCGTTTTCTTTCTTCGTTCATAACTTTCTTATATGTAATGGAAAATTTATGAAACCTGGCAATCTTACATTTCTTGATGTGAGCTCTTCAATGGAAATGTCAAATAATTCCTACGCCAACTAGATTCTGAAATATTCGTTTCGGGTATCCCCACTGTAAGAGTACCTATTATGTTTTAATAATTAAAAATTTTAAAATACCTATACTCATGTTATTACTCCATCATAGCTCAGAACATTAGTAGAATGAAAACAAACTCACTTTTTAGGTGCCTATACATGGTTGGCGCATATGAATTGGTGTAAGGTGTAAATAACAAAACAAATTCGCCTTGGATGTGATATTTTGCGGGAATATAAATTGTAATATTGCTAGCCTAAAATTAGGATGTGAAAGGGGGCAAAATCTATCACTAAAGCATAGGTGCAACGTTTTTGCGATTAGTTGACAAAAGTAAAAACTAGGTTTATTTTCGAAAATATGAAAACTCAGTTGATAAGAATTAGAATCTCCATTTTCGGACCAACCAGTCGATTTTCACGTTTTTCCGATATGGCTCCTTTTTTTGGAACGCAGGAAAAAGTTGTTTTCAATGAATAGATGTATATACAGTGTGTTTCACTTTTAAACGGACAATTGCGTATTTTTCGAAATTTTGGTCGATCTTCAAAATTATTTTTTTTAACATGTCGTATTCAAAGAGCTCTATCCTTTGGGCTACAGTTTTTTGATATACGATCATTCCATGCCCTACTGCAATCAAACGAAGACCCCAAAAATCACGAAATCGTGTTAGGCATTTTTTGTTTGAAAAAATAATTAGTGCCATCGAATTCAGCTTAGCTCAGATGCCTATTTCCGCAGTTTCAATATTCTAGCACTTACAGGGTGTTCAGAAAATAGGGCCAAATTTCAAAAAAATGACACATTTAATACGATATGCTAAAAAAAAATAATTTTGAAGATCGACCAAAATTTCGAAAAATACGCAATTGTCCGTTTTAAAGTGAAACACACTGTATAGTGTATAGGGCCAACTTAACTGATTATTTAGGTACCGTACTTTGGGCGTCTTGCCAAAATTACCATCAAACTATAATATAACTCAGTTTTTTTAAATTTACACCTCCAGTTGTCTTCACAGAATTGCGGATGATACCTTTTATGTTGTTTTGAAAAAAATCCATGTTTTAATATATAATTTTTTTTCAAAACTGCAAAAATTCTTATCATCCGCAATTCTTATGTAAAATATAAGCGGATTAGTAAAAGAATGGTTCATTTTTATCAAATATTAAAGGAGAAAAATGCGAAATGGGAAATTCAATATGGCCACCACTACCATAGAATATTCTTAAGTAATAAAAAAACTCCTTTTTTTTAGGCGTCCTTGAATATTTGTGGCTGCTGAGAATATATGTTGCTGTTTTCTAAATTAATATCGAATGCATGGGTATTTTTATAGTTTTGATGTTGATTCAGTGTTAAGCGTCTCGTTTTTTTCTCCGCAACTGTACAAAAAATATTACAGCAATTAACAAAATCGACGAAAGAGAAAAATAGCATAAAACATTATACACAAAGTGGCCACAATCAGTTAAATAAGGTCACCCATGTATTCATATAATACCTATAATAATAATATAAATATAAAATACATTATAATCCCAAGTAAATGTAAATAGATGACCAAACAGGCAAACTTCAAATTCCGACCGGCACCTTCACCAGAAATCGAACTAACCAATTTATCCCGTCACGTTAGCGCGACTGCGACCTAGACTATCTGAAATCCGCATCGCCGGTAGAGGACGGTAGCAATCAAGCACTGAATATTATTTTCGCTATTTCGCAAATCATTTAAAAACGGCTAAGTTTTAAACATTTTTACAAGAGGTAAAATATGTTTAATTTTCTTCACAGAATTGTAGATCATACCTTTTATGTTGTGTTGAAAAAAATCCAGGTTTTATTTTTTTATTTCTTTCAAAACTGCAAAAATTCTTATCATCTGCAATTCTTATGTAAAAAATAAGCGGATTAGTAAAAGAATGGTTCCTTTTTATCAAATATTAAAGGAGAAAAATGCGAAATGGGAAATTCAATATGGTTGTCACTACCATAGACCATTCTTAATGTTGCAGTAAACTATGTTGAGAGATTTTATATTTCGTGCAAAATCCAAGTGGAACGCTAAAACTTTACTACAGATAAAAAAGTGGGGGTTAAGGTTAGGGCAAATTGGACTTTTTTTATTAAACAACCTTCCTAAAATACTCCAAGCACTACGCAGTTCCATTTTTTAAACATATTTACGGAACACCCTGTAAAACTAGTAGTCAACAAGTTATTGTTTGTTATTTATGCTTGAAACATTTATCATGGTTCTTCACTGCAAACATAAATTTGTACTGGGTGTCCCAAAAACATATCGACAAACTTTAAGGGATGGAAAGGGGACATGAAAACAAACCTTTTTTGTTTCATTAACACGCAAATGAGCCGTTTGGACGGAACAAAGGAAAAATTTATTAATTTCATTTCAAAAAATGTTCATGAGGACTTTATTTCATTGGTAAATAAAAATAAATGATGGTGCAGCTTTTCATAATTAAGCATACGTTACAATTTGCTGTACCATAAGCAACGTGGATATCAGTAAGTTCTTCAAATGATAAATTATCTACCATTTTCGATACAAATTTTGAATTAAAAATCAATAGAATCAATGTTCTGATGCTAACTAAATAAGTCATAATACTACGGTCTTAAAATTGACAGCTTTGGAATGTTTATTGCGATAATTTTTTTCTCTGAGCAAAAAGCGTAGTTGAAACAAAAAATGTTGAACGAAATACACTGGTGTCCAACTAAATCGATAATTAATTTAGTTATAATATGGGTATGATCTAAAACATGTTATTGTTCTATAAATGACAAAGAGTGAAAAAAATTTAGAACAGTATCAAAACCATTGGAAAAGGAAGAAAATATAGCAAAAATAACAGAAAAAATAATTTAAGGGTGATTTGAGGTACGGGGGTTGCAGGGGGTGATTTTTTAAGGGTAAAAACGGTTTTTCACGATTTCCGGCAAAACTGCAACTCCTACCGAAAAAAGTTAATGGGCAAAGTTGTAGGCAATAAAAAGATCTACAACTTTTGTATTTGACTTTTTTCACGTAATCTCAAAATATCCGCGAAAAATTGTAATAACCGATTTTTTGGTTTTTAATTTTTATCTCACAAAAAAAAATTTCCACGAAAAAATCCAGGTCCGTCTTTAAAAAAATTAAGTTGAAGATGGTTTCTCAAAAAACGAAATGTTGTAGAACAAATCTAAAAATGCCATCTTAAAGCCCGTTAAAAAGTGACATAATAAAGTGTTTTTCTTTTTTCCTATCCCTAACTTCAGAAAAAAATTAAATGGAAAATGCATAATTTCACTTTTTTCAAAATAACTCAAAAACGAAAAGAGATATTAGAAATCTGTTTTGCCATTTTATTGACCTCAAAATTGCGCAACTTTTTCCCCATTTAACCGTTGTTCTATCTCTCCGTTTGCAAGATCCCCATTCTTATCCGGGACACATTGTATATCGATTTGCAATTTCTTGGTTTATCAATATAACATGGAATCTTAAATTTTTCAAGTACCTAATTAAAGTGTAAATTTCAATAAATAGCGCAAAATTTTAAACAATGATTTTCTGAGAAAATGTTCCATAGTATATTTTTCTACACCATCAGAAAGTAGAGGTTTCAGCGAACAAAAAGCGTACCGACTTTTTTTAAAAAGCAGGTTTTTTACGTGGGCATTTTCGATTGAAAATGAGGTTACTTTTTCGGTTTAAAATCAAAAAAGGGGTAAAAATAAATATTTTGATTAGAAAAAATTACAGCGTATTCGGGACATAAGAAGGTAAGTTTCCACTAATTTTTAATTTTTATTCTCTTTTAAGGATTTAAGTTAAATTAAACTTTTAGCCTTCAAAAAATTTTTACCTTTAAATTTGCAATTTAATATCATTTTTGACTATATAACCTGAAATAAGGAAATCCCGTAAATAAATTTACAATTTATTGCCTAACTCAGCCATTATTTCATTCTTTCCTATCTCCTTGATAGTTACTTTAATCACTGTTCATTATTGAACAAATGATTATTTTCAACTAATCATAAAGATATTGGAACATTATATGTAGAAATAAGATCCTCGAAGTCTAGAGAACCACAATATAATAAATAAATATACAATAAAATAGTTGTAACTAGTTTCCGCTCTACTGAGCTATCATCAGACTAGTAATTCTAAAAAGAAGAGAAGCTAACATACAAATTTACAATGAAAATAGTTATCTTACCAAAAGTTTTTAGAAAATTATATAATATTGTCAAAATTTTTTTATTATAGGTATTAAAATATTGACATTGATAGAAGTTGAGAGGTAGGCATGAGAGGTATGTTGTTATTAAGGCAATTAAATTCAGGATTGTTAACATATTTAAAAATTTCTAAGATTTCGAATAAATCTAATTTTTTACCTTTGTTGTATATATGTAAAGCTTCAAAATTTTTACTAATATCAAAATTATGATTAGTTTCTAATATGTGATTTGAAAATAAAGAAGTAGTTAAAGTAACGTCTGTGTTTTTATTCTTATCAATTAATTTTACATGGTCATTGACTCTAATTTCGAAAGTTCTTCCAGTTTGACCAATATACAGGTCTACCACCGCGATTTTCTCGCACAAAAATGTGGCAATTTTTGACAGCTAAGTGGTGCTGCAAAAGAAATCGGCATCCATGGCCAACTTGTCGCGCATTATTAAAAAAACCTCAAATTGGGCAAAACTATTAATGGCCGTGGAATGTTTATTTTAAACGATAGAGGAAAACTTTTATATTGAATATTGATGGCACTGAGAAGCTTTATCCACCCAGGTGCTCAGATAGTTTCAGCAAATTACACAGGGTCTTCGGCTCTCTTGAGACCATGAAAACTTTTATCGAATTTAGGTTTTTTTAGTACATCGCGAAAAGTTTGGTATGGAGGCCCATTCCTTTTTTAATATCGCCTCGCTGATCAAAATTGCCATATTTTGTTTTCTTACATATTTTCTGTGCGGCCCAAAATAAGCGAGAAAATCGCTTAAGAAGAAATAAACAAAAAAAAGATTCATGGCCTCAAGAGAGCCGGAGACCCTGTGTAATTTTCTGAAACTATCTGAGTACCCTTTTACATAAAGCTTCTTAGTGCCATCAATTTTCAATATAAAAGTTTTTCTGTCTCTTGAAATAAACATTCCACGGCCATTAATAGTTTTGCTCAATTTGAGGTTTTTTTAATATTGCGCGACAAGTTGGCCATGGATGCCGATTTCTTTTGCAGCACCACTTAGCTGTCCAAAATTGCCACATTTTTGTTTCTTACGTTTTTTTTGTAGGCCGCAAAATGAGCGAGAAAATCGCGGTGGAAGACCTAAAAAAATCATTCTGTATACACTATTACAATTATCACAAGATAATTTATAAACACCAGATTTATTTAATATATTAAATTTATCTTTAGTGTTAAGAAGTATATTGCTTATGCTGTAATTAGTTTTGAAACTTATAGTAATGTTATATTTTTTGAATATTCTTGAAATTGAGGTTGAAATATTGCCATAAAATTGTAGGGATCTATAAATTTTTTGATTATTATTTGAGTGGTATATATTGAAAGTAAATTTATGTTTAATTAAGAATATATAATATAATTTATTAATAAGATAAATTGGATAACCATTATTAATGCCTAATTGTTTAATAATATTTAATTCTTTTTTGAAATTTTTTTCGGATAAAGGTATAGAAAAAAGTCTATTAAACATAGAATTAAAAGCTGCAAATTTATGACAATAAGGATGGTTACTTTTAAACGGAATAAGACAGTCTGTAGTAGTTGGTTTTCTATAAATTTCAAAAATTAATTTTGAAATTAAAATGTCTAGAAATGGTAATGAACCTTCTTTTTCAATTTCGTAAGTAAATTTAATATTGGGATGTATTGAATTAATATGATTTAAAAAATCTTCAATAATTTTATATTCATTACAATCAAAAATTAATAAGCAATCATCTACATATCTTTTATAAAATTTAAGATTATTCTTGAAATTTGGATTGTTTAAAGCTTTAAGTTCAAAATTATGCATGAAAATTTCAGCTAAAAATGGCGAGAGATTGGAACCCATAGCTAAACTGGAAGAAGTTTTGTTCTAGAGAAATAGATAGCATATCAATCAAATCACTAATTATGGTTGGATTAATGTTATTTTTGATAAGTAAATTTTTAACCAAATTTATACATTCAGATGAAGGAATACTAGGAAACAAATTAATAACATCAAAAGTGTCTAAAATTGAATTATAATTAATTTTAAATTCTTGTAGTTCTTTTGATGACTCAATTGAATTTTTAATAGAAAATTCATTATCGAAATTAGTTATTTCTCTCAAAATTATATTAAGCCAATCAGATAATTTAATGGATGGTGTGTTTACAAAAGACACAATTGGTCTTATTGGATAATTAGGTTTATGTATTTTAGGAAGACCATATAATCTAGGTATCATTGGATTCATTTGTATAAGATTATATTTATTTTTATTGCAAAATTTTAAAGTATTTTCACAAGTTTTTAAGCAATTTTTTAATTTATTATGATAAGAAATTGTTGGATTGTTATGTAATTTGTTGAAAGAACCGTTTAAAAGAAATTGTTCTGTTTTATCAATATATGTATCTCTATGTAAAACAACAATACCAAATTATTATCATTAATTTTTCGTTTGATGGAATTGATGTTTTTTATTTCATTTTGTGTTGATGTTTTCGTTCTTTGCTTTTTAAATTATTAATTAAAGAGGCTGTCTGAAATCTAACTATGTGTTTGTTTGTTATATTAGTTGTTTCTAATATATGTTCAGTATCAACTGCAATATTATTAATTATTTCATTTTTATTGTTTATTTTTAAATTAAATTTCAAACCAAAATTTAATGTTTTTTGTTCAACTTCTTACCTTCAACTTCTATCATATCTCTAATGTCATGGTCAAGAATTTGAAATTCGATATAATTTAAAAAATCATTTAACATAAAAAATAAGTATTTAAGTATTATGTTTGTAAGGTTTAACTCAGAATAAAGGCGTTTAACTATTTTATTGTATATTTATTTATTATATTGTGGTTCTCTAGACTTCGAGTGTCCACATTTGGATTTGGAACATTATACTGTATCTTTGGAGCTTGAGCCGGAATAATAGGGACCTCTTTAAGAATTCTCATTCGAACAGAATTAAGTAGCCCCGGCTCCTTAATTGGAGATGACCAAATTTATAATGTTATTGTTACTGCCCATGCTTTTATCATAATTTTTTTATGGTAATACCCACAATAATTGGAGGTTTCGGAAATTGACTTGTCCCATTAATACTTGGAGCCCCCGATACAGCTTTCCCCCGAATAAACAATATAAGCTTCTGACTTCTCCCCCCCCCTCATTAACTCTTTTAGTTATAAGAAGAGTAGTTGAAAATGGAGCCGGAACAGGCTGAACAGTTTACCCTCCCCATTCATCCAATATTGCTCATGGTGGATCCTCAGTCGACTTAGCTATTTTCAGATTACACTTAGCAGGAATCTCTTCTATTTTAGGGGCTGTAAATTTTATTACGACAATTATTAATATACGACCAAGAAGGACAACATTAGATCGTATACCTTTATTTGTTTGAGCTGTCGGAATTACTGCTTTATTACTTTTACTATCCTTACCTGTCCTTGCTGGTGCAATTACTATACTTTTAACAGACCGAAATTTAAACACATCATTTTTTGATCCTTCAGGAGGTGGTGACCCCATTCTTTACCAACATTAATTTTGATTTTTTGGACACCCTGAAGTTTATATTCTAATTTTACCTGGATTTGGAATAATTTCTCATATTATTAGATAAGAAAGAGGGAAAAAAGAAGCATTTGGAACTCTAGGAATAATTTATGCAATAATTGCCATCGGTTTATTAGGATTTGTAGTATGGGCCCACCATATGTCTACAGTTGGTATAGATGTTGATACCCGAGCTTACTTTACATCAGCTACTATAATTATTGCCGTACCCACCGGTATTAAAATTTTTAGTTGATTAGCAACATTTTATGGGACAAAAATTAAAAGAGATCCCGCAACTCTTTGATCCCTAGGATTTATTTTCCTATTTACAATAGGTGGTTTAACAGGAGTAATCTTATTTAATTTTTAATTGGGTTTTTCGCCACCAAACTAATTGAAAGACAACTTTTTCAAGTTGCCTCGAAAATTCATAAATTCTTAACACTAAATGAACGAAACTTTAAACGTGTAACTCAAAAAATAACTTCAATAAATTTGTTTTCTGAGCTTTCGGAGGATAAATCTTCCTCCTTTCTCAAAGATCATGTCACGTCAAAGTGAAGTGACAGATTAATAAATTTCAGGTTAAAATGTCATGACAACAGAAACAATAGCCTAGCCACCTGCCTGATATTGTACCCTGGGTTTTATCTAATTATCTATACTAACTTCTCTTTGAATAAGTGGCAATAATATTTTACTGAATTCCACTGAACATTCAGCAACACAGTTGCCCCTATTTCCTAGAATAAATGCAGATTCTTTAATTTTTCGTCTATTTCCTACTTCTTCTTTTAGAATTGGTTTGGAACTATCCCACAATATCCTATGATTGTTATTAAAGGAATGTTCACATATTTTTGACTTCGAAATTTGATTTTGACAGATATAATTTTTATGTTCTTTTAAACGAACGTTAAATGGCCTACAAGTCTCTCCAACATAGAACTTTCCACATTCACAAGGAATTTTATAAATGCAATTTTTTGAACTTTGTAACTCATTAAATGGTTTTGTTTTAACTAGCATCAATCTTAATGTATTTTTGGTTTTAAATACTGTTCTCACATTAAAACGATTGCCTATACGTTTTAGCTTATCTGACAGTCCATGAATATAAGGAATTATTAAATTTACTGGTCGGTCCACCAGATTTATTTCTCTAATTCTATTAGCATTGTTATTTTGTTGGCAATCCTGAAAAACTTGCTCAATAAATTCAATAGGATAACTATTCTTCTCAAGAACATGTTTTATATGTTTAATTTCCTCCTCAAATTTTGTGTTATTAGAACAAATCGTTCTAGCCCTGTCATACAAACTTTTAATTACTCCTTTTTTAACACTAATATGATGATTGGAGTTGAAATGGAGATATCTATTAGTATGTGTTGGTTTTCTATAGACACTAGTTTCTATATTATCTGATTTCAGTATAGAAACATCTAAGAAAGGTAATTCATTATTATTTTCAATTTCTAAGGTAAACTTAACCTTCTATTAAGTAGCATTGCATTTATAAAATTCCTTGTGAATGTGGAAAGTTCTATGTTGGGGAGACTTGTAGGCCATTTAACGTTCGTTTAAAAGAACATAAAAATTATATCAGGCAAAATCAAATTTCGAAGTCAAAAATATGTGAACATTCCTTTAATAACAATCATAGGATATTGTGGGATAGTTCCAAACCAATTCTAAAAGAAGAAGTAGGAAATAGACGAAAAATTAAAGAATCTGCATTTATTCTAGGAAATACGGGCAACTGTGTTGCTGAATGTTCAGTGGAATTCAGTAAAATATTATTGCCACTTATTCAAAGAGAAGTTAATATAGATAATTAGATAAAACACAGGGTACAATATCAGGCAGGTGGCTAGGCTATTGTTTCTGTTGTCATGACATTTTAACCTGAAATTTATTAATGATACTTATTATGTAGTAGCACACTTCCACTATGTCCTTTCTATAGGAGCTGTTTTTGCTATTTTTGCGGGTACAATCCAATGATTCCCCCTAATTACTGGATTAATATTAAACACTAAATATTTAAAAATTCAATTTTTAATTATATTTATCGGAGTTAACATTAACATTCTTCCTACAACATTTTTTAGGATTAAGAGGAATACCCCGACGTTACTCTGATTATCCTGACGCATTTTTATTGTGAAACTCAATTTCATCTATATATATATATATATATATATATATATATATATTGGGTCTTTAATTTCATTAATTAGAGTTATAAATCTTTATTTTCCTTATTTGAGAATCATTCTCGTCCCAACGAAAAAAATCTTAGAGCACAAAATCTACCTTCTTCTATTGAATGATTACAAAATTTACCCCCTGCAAATCATAGTTATAATGAATTACCAATCTTAATTAGATAATATAAAGTTTAAACTTTTTTTAGAAATAGCAACATGAAAAACGCTTTTAATTCAAGATAGAGCCTCTCCCTTAATAGAACAATTAATTTTTTTCCATGACCATACTTTAATAATTTTAGTAATAATTACTATTTTAGTTACCCAACTTTTAATAAATGTATTTTTCAATAAATTTTCCCATCGACTTCTTCTACAAGGTCAATTAATTGAAATTATCTGAACGATCCTCCCTGCAATTACTCTAATTTTTATTGCTTTACCTTCCCTTCGATTAATTTATATTTTAGATGAAATTATTAATCCCTTAATCACAATTAAATCAATTGGACATCAATGATACTGATCATATGAGTAGTCAGATTTTAAAAATTTAGAATTTGATTCTTATATAATTCCTATTGATGATTCTAAATCTTTTTATTTCCGCCTATTAGATGTAGACAACCAAATAATTATTCCTTTTAAAACCCAAATTCGCATTCTTGTCTCATCAACAGATGTAATTCATTCATGGACTATCCCCTCTCTAGGTGTTAAAATCGACGCTAACCCTGGACGGGGTTAAATCAATCTACATTTTTAATCAACCGACCAAGTTTATTTTTCGGACAATGTTCAGAAATTTGCAGAGCTAATCATAGATTTATACCTATTATCATTGAATCCATTTCACCGAAATTTTTCTTAAACTGAATTTCTAATTTCCTTAATCCTTCATTAGATGACTGAAAGAAAGTATTGGTCTCTTAAACCACTTAATAGTAAAGTAATCACCTACTTCTAATGAAAAATTTAGTTTATTGAAACATTAGTATGTCAAACTAAAAATATTATTTTAATAATTTTTAATCCCTCAAATAATACCTTTAAATTGATTAAGATTATTTTTATTTTTTATTTTAATTTACTTAATATTTAATATTTTAAATTACTTTTTATTTCTAAATCTCCCTTTAAATAAATCTACTAATCAACCCAAAAAATTAAAATCTTCTTGAAAATGATAATAAATTTATTTTCAACCTTTGACCCCTCAAGAAATTTCAACTTAACTTTAAATTGATTAAGAACCTTAATTGGCTTATTTATTCTCCCGCCTATATTTTGATTAATTCCTTCACGTATTAATATATTATGAATAAAAATTACAACTTATCTTCACAAAGAATTTAAAATTTTAATAAATATTCAAGGAAGCACATTAATTTTTATTTCATTATTTTCATTAATTATATTTAATAATTTTTTAGGACTATTCCCCTATATTTTTACAAGAACAAGACATTTAATTTTATCATTTTATCAACACCGAATATTCTTATACCGTTCATAGTGTGTATTGAAACAATTAGAAATATTATTCGCCCCTCTACCTTAGCTATCCGGCTCTCAGCTAATATAATCGCTGGTCATCTATTAATAACCTTACTAGGAACTACTGGTATTTCAATAAATTTATTTATAATTATTATTTTAATTATTGTACAAATTTTATTACTTACTCTAGAAATAGCTGTATCATTTATTCAATCTTATTTTTTTGCTATTTTAAGTACGTTATACTCTAGAGAAGTAAACTAATGTTACATAAAAATCACCCCTTTCATTTAGTTGACATTAGGCCTTGACCTATTCTTGGTTCTCTTAATGTATTTTCTTTAGCAATTGGTTTAATAAAATGATTTCATTACTTTAATAATAATTTATTACTATTGAGAATTATTTCTCTTCTATTAATTATATATCAATGATGACGAGATGTCACTCGTGAAAGAACATTCCAAGGTCATCATACCTTAAAAGTAACTTTAGGGATACGCTGAGGAATAATCTTATTTATTACATCAGAAATTTTCTTTTTTATTTCCTTTTTTTGGGGATTTTTCCATAGAAGTCTTTCTCCAACTATCGAACTTGGAATATTATGACCTCCTAAAGGAATTACCTCGTTTAATCCTCTAGAAATCCCTCTTTTAAATACCTTAATTAACATCAGGATTTTCAGTAACATGAGCCCATCACAGTTTAATAGAAAATATTTATACCCAAACCAAACAAAGCCTTTTTATTACTATTATCTTAGGAATTTACTTTACAATACTCCAAGCCTATGAATATATAGAAGCCCCCTTTAATATCACCGACTCTATTTACGGATCATCCTTTTTTATAGCTACAGGATTCCATGCTCTTCACGTAATTATTGGAACTATTTTTTTAACAATCTCTTTAATTCGACTCTTAAAAACACACTTTTCTCAAATTCACCATTTTGGATTCGAAGCAGCTGCTTGATATTGACACTTCGTTGATATTGTATGATTATTCCTCTATATTTCCATTTATTGATGAGGTAGTTAATTATTTATATAATATAAGTTATTATTTTTGACTTCCAATCAAAATACCTAGAAATCTAGTATAAATAATTATAATCATCGCATTTTTAATTATTATATTATTTATAATTATTATATTACTCATTTTTTTATTAAACTTAATTTCTAAAAAAGAAATTCAAGATCGAGAAAAAAATAGACCCTTCGAATGCGGATTTGACCCTAAAAGTTCCGCTCCACTCCCTTTTTCTTTACAATTCTTCTTAATTGCAATAATCTTTTTTATTTTTGATGTTGAATTAACTTTATTACTACCTTTTATTTTATTAACTAAATTCTCTAATATTTTAAACGTTACTGTCACATTCTCCTTTTTTATTTTCGTCTTAATTATAGGAGTAATACACGAATGAAACCAAAATGCCTTAAATTGAAAAAATTAAGGATAATAGTTAATAATAATATTTAATTTGCAATTAAAGATATTGATTTGTCAATTTATCTTAATAAGAAACAATAATTTGTATTTAGTTTCGACCTAAAATTTTGATGTAATATCCTTATTTTAATTGAAACCACTGTTAATGATTAAAATGAATATTATTCCAATTAAAGAAATAAGTCATTTCAAAAGTAAGCTTCTAACTTGATTCTTTAGCAGTGTAATTCTGTTTTTATTTATATTTATATAGTTTAAAAAAACATTACATTTTCACTGTAAAATTAATTAATTTTTATAAATAATACTTAAAAAAATATTTACCCCATTATCTTCAATAATGTGCTCTAAATTAAGCTATTTAAGTTAAAATTTAATTAAAATAAAAACTACCCAAATTAATAATAATATAAAATATATCTTAATATAATTATTAAAAATAAATTGAAAAAACATTCTAAATTTTCTTAAATTATTAACAATTTGTTTACTTCCATAAACTTCTCTTCACCCTTGATCTAAAACCTTAATAACAAACTTACCTAAAAACCTAAAAAAAAAAATATTCTTAATGTAGAAATTAAAACATTACATAAACTAAACTTATAAAAACTTAAACTTAATAATTTGAATCTTGAAGAAAAAATTGAAACCTCATAATCTAAATAACCCCCTATTAAAATTAAAAATAAAGTCATTAATTTTATAATAAAAGGTAAGCAAATAAAATATGGTTCTGGAAATATAACTCATATCATTATTCTTCCTCTAAAAACTACAAAGAAAATTAAACTTCTTATTCCTTTTAATATATCTTTATCACCTTCTCTTACACAATTTAAATTAATAATATAATTAAATTTAAATTTTAAAATTAAAAAAAATTTTAAATTAATAATATAAAATAATAATAAACTAATAAATTTAAATAATTTATAGATATAAATTCTACAATTAAATCGTTAGAATAAAACCCAGATAAAAATGGTAATCCACATAAAGATAAATTTCTAATGTTAAATATCCCTCTTAAAAGAGGTATTAAAATTGAAACTCTCCCTATATAACGAATATCTTGACAATTAACTAAATTATGAATAAAATTTCCTGCACATATAAATAATAAAGCTTTAAAAATAGCATGAATTAATAAATGAAAAAATGCTAACTTAAACTCTCCTAAAGCTAAAATTCTTATTATTAATCCTAATTGACTTAAAGTAGATAAAGCAATATTTTTTTTAAAATCAAATTCAAAATTCGCCCTTAATCCTGACATAAATATAGTAAATAAAGAAAAAAATAATATCATATATATTATATTATTAGAAAATATAAAATTAAATCGAATTAGTAAATATACCCCTGCAGTAACCAAAGTTCTTGAATGTACTAATGAAGAAACAGGAGTAGGAGCTGCTATAGCTGCTGGTAACCAAGAAGAAAATGGGATTTGTGCACTTTTTGTTCAAGCAGCAATAATTACTAACCCCCCAATAATTCTTATTTCCCTTATCTCTTTTATTATATCTAAATAATAAATATAATTTCAACCCCCAAAATTTATTATTCAAGCAATTGCTATTAATAAAGACACATCACCCACACGATTAATTAATACAGTCAATATACCCGCATTAAAAGACTTAATATTTTGGTAATAAACTACCAAACAATAAGAAACTAACCCTAAACCATCCCACCCTAATAAAATTGAAATTAAATTAGGTGAAATAATTATTAATATTATAGAAACTACAAATAAAACTACCAATAAACAAAATCGATTTTTATTTTTTTCCTCATTTATATAACCATTACTATAAAATAAAACTATGGAAGAAATTAAACAAACAAATCTTATAAACAAGAATGTTATCCAATCTAAAAATATTCTATATTCAATTTCCATAGAATTAATTACTAATAATCTATATTCTATTATAATTATATAATTATCATAAATAAAATCCAATCTACAAAGAAAAAACCTAATAGATAAAATTCTTATTAAAATACCAAAATTTTTACAAATTATCTAAAATTAAATATAATATCTTTGATCCCACAAATCAATATTTTAATTAAACTATTTAAATATAAAATAAATATATCACTTTTAAAAATTAAAAAATTTAAAGGAAACCAATGTAAAATTAATAGTAAATATTCACGAACTTGAATGTTATAATATGCAAATATTCTTTTTCTAAAATTCCCATGCTGAGAAAAAGTATATAAATATAAATAATAAACTGCTCTAAAAAAGACATTATACATAAAAAAAAATCATTAAAACACTCCTATATGTAACTAATCTTTTAATCAAAACAATTTCACCTGATAAATTTAAAGAAATAGGAGCCGCTATATTACATATTCTTAATCTCGGAAACACATTTAATAAACCTTTATTTAAATATAAACTCCACCTACTAGTACGTTCATACCTAATATTTGCTAAACAAAATAATCCAGATGAACATAATCCATGCCCAATTATTAATACAAAAGCACATAAATAACCTAATAAACTAATCGTTAAAATTCCAGCTAAAACTATCCCTATACGAGCAACCGATGAATAAGCAATTAAAGATTTTATATCTCTTTGTCGTAAACAAATTAAATAAATGTAAACACCCCCTACTATACTAATAATAATAAATTTAAACTTAACCCAATTTTTATAAATAATATTATTATTTATCAAACCAGATCCCCCTAATTTTAATATAATTCCTGCTAAAATTATGGACCCTGCAATTGGAGCCCCAACATGAGCCTTTGGTAACCATAAATGAATAAAAAATATAGGTATTTTTACTATAAAAATTATATTTATACAAAAATACAAATAATAATTTGAATTTTTAATTAAAAATTTAAAATCTAAAGTCTTTAAATCATTAAAAACAAAAAAATAGAAATTATTATTGGCAAAAAAAAAATAACGTATAAAATAATAAATATAATCCTGCATCAATTCGGTCAGGTTGATACCCTCAACCAATAATTAAAATTAATACAGGAATTAAACTAATTTCAAAAAATAAATAAAATTAAATAAATTTATTGAAGAAAAAGTAATAACTAATGACACTAATAATACATTTAATATAAACAAAAATAATTTAACAAGAATTCCCTCTTTAAATAATTTTTCTCTCGATATAACTTGTAACGGAAATTTTGTCTCATTCGGTTACAGCATTTTAATTTCTTTAAATTTATCAATTCATTATTGAACCACCCCTGTAACCGAAAGATAATGCTACGCCTATCGCGCATTCGATCAGACTCTTCTTCTTCTGACGTGAATTTGTATTTTGTGGTTGTGTGAATTTTGGTCGGCGAGCCAGATTCCAAAGTTCAGGTATGTAACTAAATAATTCCCTTTGATTGCTTGTTAAAGTAAAATACCTTTTAATTCGTTGTGCTTACTTTTGGCAATAAATACCTGATATTATTCCGATCATATCAAATTTATCTAACTAAAGTGATTTGTGATTAGTCGATTCCCCGGTCAAGTGTCGATTTTGTCGTTGATCTACCTAACCTTTTTTGTGGTACGAATCACAAACACAAACGTAAATTATATTCAAAAAGTGTTAGTTTTTCATAGTGCCTTTCTATTAAGAATTTTCGCGGGTTATCTATAGAATTCGATAGAACATTCCATAATCTCGAAACCGGATATCGTACCAAAAAAGGTTCTGATTAAGTTCTCGTTCCGAAGACACTTTCCGTTGCGTTCTTGAGGTGCTAACATCGTATTTTTGGCTTGGCCACTTTTTTCAATTTTTCATCCCTAATTTAGCGGTGTGATCAAGAGTGTATCGTTGAAATTTTACTATTCATTAATTAATATTTGTTATCTTTCAATTTCATGTGAAACTTATCTACTGGAGCCCTGGTTTTCTGGTGTAGTCAACCACGTGTACTACCCCAAGAGTTCAACTTCATTTCAGCCAGCACAGAAGGGGTCCACAGGGGCTCGAGCGCCGTGGAAGTCCGTGGAAACCCTGGTGAGTAGATTTTATCTCATTTATCTTTTTCTTATCATATTTTTTGTACCGTTTTCTCGAGATATCTACTCACCTAAGTTCTACGAACTCGAGCTGTCCTCTGGATTTCGGCCTGTGTTCTGCACCTGATTATGTTGCCGTATCTTAAACTTTTTTAACCTTATTAATTTTCAACGATACCTCTCTAGGTCTGATCCCGAAGGAACGTAACGCAGAGTCACCTCAGTTTTTTTTGTGCTATTATCATTATATCATTGAATTTTCTCTTTTACGAACTAAATTTGTTTTACCTACCCAGAGAGCATATAAGCGTGTGTTGATATAACTTTTAATCAAAAACAAAAATCATTCTCTTGTCCTAGTCTGAGGTTCAGATTTCTTTTTAATAGCAAGTATCAAATTGTATATCTCATTTTTACAAGTAAATATTTTGCACTATTTTCGCTATTTCTGTGCACAGGTTTTTTTTTTCTTTTAGTTATAAGAAGAGTAGTTGAAAATGGAGCCGGAACAGGCTGAACAGTTTACCCTCCCCATTCATCCAATATTGCTCATGGTGGATCCTTAGTCGACTTAGCTATTTTCAGATTACACTTAGCAGGAATCTCTTCTATTTTAGGGGCTGTAAATTTTATTACGACAATTATTAATATACGACCAAGAAGGACAACATTAGATCGTATACCTTTATTTGTTTGAGCTGTAGGAATTACTGCTTTATTACTTTTACTATCCTTACCTGTCCTTGCTGGTGCAATTACTATACTTTTAACAGACCGAAATTTAAACACATCATTTTTTTATCCTTCAGGAGGTGGTGACCCCATTCTTTACCAACATTAATTTTGATTTTTTGGACACCCTGAAGTTTATATTCTAATTTTACCTGGATTTGGAATAATTTCTCATATTATTAGACAAGAAAGAGGGAAAGAAGAAGCATTTGGAACTCTAGGAATAATTTATGCAATAATTGCCATCGGTTTATTAGGATTTGTAGTATGGGCCCACCATATGTCTACAGTTGGTATAGATGTTGATACCCGAGCTTACTTTACATCAGCTACTATAATTATTGCCGTACCCACCGGTATTAAAATTTTTAGTTGATTAGCAACATTTTTGTGGGACAAAAATTAAAAGAGATCCCGCAACTCTTTGATCCCTAGGATTTATTTTCCTATTTACAATAGGTGGTTTAACAGGAGTAATCTTATTTAATTTTTAATTGGGTTTTTCGCCACCAAACTGATTGAAAGACAACTTTTTCAAGTTGCCTCGAAAATTCATAAATTCTTAACACTAATGAACGAAACTTTAAACGTGTAACTCAAAAAATAACTTCAACAAATTTGTTTTCTGAGCTTTCGGAGGATAAATCTTCCTCCTTTCTCAAAGATCATGTCACGTCAAAGTGAAGTGACAGATTAATAAATTTCAGGTTAAAATGTCATGACAACAGAAACAATAGCCTAGCCACCTGCCTGATATTGTACCCTGGGTTTTATCTAATTATCTATACTAACTTCTCTTTGAATAAGTGGCAATAATATTTTACTGAATTCCACTGAACATTCAGCAACACAGTTGCCCCTATTTCCTAGAATAAATGCAGATTCTTTAATTTTTCGTCTATTTCCTACTTCTTCTTTTAGAATTGGTTTGGAACTATCCCACAATATCCTATGATTGTTATTAAAGGAATGTTCACATATTTTTGACTTCGAAATTTGATTTTGCCTGATATAATTTTTATGTTCTTTTAAACGAACGTTAAATGGCCTACAAGTCTCTCCAACATAGAACTTTCCACATTCACAAGGAATTTTATAAATGCGATTTTTTGAACTTTGTAACTCATTAAATGGTTTTGTTTTAACTAGCATCGATCTTAATGTATTTTTGGTTTTAAATACTGTTCTCACATTAAAACGATTGCCTATACGTTTTAGCTTATCTGACAGTCCAGGAATATAAGGAATTATTAAATTTACTGGTCGGTCCACCAGATTTATTTCTCTAATTCTATTAGCATTGTTATTTTGTTGGCAATCCTGAAAAACTTGCTCAATAAATTCAATAGGATAACTATTCTTCTCAAGAACATGTTTTATATGTTTAATTTCCTCCTCAAATTTTGTGTTATTAGAACAAATCGTTCTAGCCCTGTCATACAAACTTTTAATTACTCCTTTTTTAACACTAATATGATGATTGGAGTTGAAATGGAGATATCTATTAGTATGTGTTGGTTTTCTATAGACACTAGTTTCTATATTATCTGATTTCAGTATAGAAACATCTAAGAAAGGTAATTCATTATTATTTTCAATTTCTAAGGTAAACTTAACCTTCTATTAAGTAGCATTGCATTTATAAAATTCCTTGTGAATGTGGAAAGTTCTATGTTGGGGAGACTTGTAGGCCATTTAACGTTCGTTTAAAAGAACATAAAAATTATATCAGGCAAAATCAAATTTCGAAGTCAAAAATATGTGAACATTCCTTTAATAACAATCATAGGATATTGTGGGATAGTTCCAAACCAATTCTAAAAGAAGAAGTAGGAAATAGACGAAAAATTAAAGAATCTGCATTTATTCTAGGAAATACGGGCAACTGTGTTGCTGAATGTTCAGTGGAATTCAGTAAAATATTATTGCCACTTATTCAAAGAGAAGTTAGTATAGATAATTAGATAAAACACAGGGTACAATATCAGGCAGGTGACTAGGCTATTGTTTCTGTTGTCATGACATTTTAACCACACAATCCAATGATTCCCCCTAATTACTGGATTAATATTAAACACTAAATATTTAAAAATTCAATTTTTAATTTATTTATCGGAGTTAACATTAACATTCTTCCTACAACATTTTTTAGGATTAAGAGGAATACCCCGACGTTACTCTGATTATCCTGACGCATTTTTATTGTGAAACTCAATTTCATCTATATCTATTGGGTCTTTAATTTCATTAATTAGAGTTATAAATCTTTATTTTCCTTATTTGAGAATCATTCTCGTCCCAACGAAAAAAATCTTAGAGCACTAAATCTACCTTCTTCTATTGAATGATTACAAAATTTACACCCTGCAAATCATAGTTATAATGAATTACCAATCTTAATCGCTAATTTCTAAAATGGCAGATTAGTGTATTGGATTTAAACCCCAAATATAAAGTTAAAATTTTTTTTAGAAATAGCAACATGA
Source organism: Pseudeuparius sepicola (assembly GCA_963920635.1). Taxonomy (NCBI): domain Eukaryota; kingdom Metazoa; phylum Arthropoda; class Insecta; order Coleoptera; family Anthribidae; genus Pseudeuparius; species Pseudeuparius sepicola. The sequence continues at coordinate 32,464,844 of OY987305.1, forward strand.
AAAACGCTTTTAATTCAAGATAGAGCCTCTCCCTTAATAGAACAATTAATTTTTTTCCATGACCATACTTTAATAATTTTAGTAATAATTACTATTTTAGTTACCCAACTTTTAATAAATTTATTTTTCAATAAATTTTCCCATCGACTTCTTTTACAAGGTCAATTAATTGAAATTATCTGAACGATCCTCCCTGCAATTACTCTAATTTTTATTGCTTTACCTTCCCTTCGATTAATTTATATTTTAGATGAAATTATTAATCCCTTAATCACAATTAAATCAATTGGACATCAATGATACTGATCATATGAGTAGTCAGATTTTAAAAATTTAGAATTTGATTCTTATATAATTCCTATTGATGATTCTAAATCTTTTTATTTCCGCCTATTAGATGTAGACAACCAAATAATTATTCCTTTTAAAACCCAAATTCGCATTCTTGTCTCATCAACAGATGTAATTCATTCATGGACTATCCCCTCTCTAGGTGTTAAAATCGACGCTAACCCTGGACGGGGTTAAATCAATCTACATTTTTAATCAACCGACCAAGTTTATTTTTCGGACAATGTTCAGAAATTTGCAGAGCTAATCATAGATTTATACCTATTATCATTGAATCAATTTCACTGAAATTTTTCTTAAACTGAATTTCTAATTTCCTTAATCCTTCATTAGATGACTGAAAGAAAGTATTGGTCTCTTAAACCACTTAATAGTAAAGTAATCACCTACTTCTAATGAAAAATTTAGTTTATTAAAACATTAGTATGTCAAACTAAAAATATTATTTTAATAATTTTTAATCCCTCAAATAATACCTTTAAATTGATTAAGATTATTTATATTTTTTATTTTAATTTACTTAATATTTAATATTTTAAATTACTTTTTATTTCTAAATCTCCCTTTAAATAAATCTACTAATCAACCCAAAAAATTAAAATCTTCTTGAAAATGATAATAAATTTATTTTCAACCTTTGACCCCTCAAGAAATTTCGACTTAACTTTAAATTGATTAAGAACCTTAATTGGCTTATTTATTCTCCCGCCTATATTTTGATTAATTCCTTCACGTATTAATATATTATGAATAAAAATTACAACTTATCTTCACAAAGAATTTAAAATTTTAATAAATATTCAAGGAAGCACATTAATTTTTATTTCATTATTTTCATTAATTATATTTAATAATTTTTTAGGACTATTCCCCTATATTTTTACAAGAACAAGACATTTAATTTTATCATTTTATCAACACCGAATATTCTTATACCGTTCATAGTGTGTATTGAAACAATTAGAAATATTATTCGCCCCTCTACCTTAGCTATCCGGCTCTCAGCTAATATAATCGCTGGTCATCTATTAATAACCTTACTAGGAACTACTGGTATTTCAATAAATTTATTTATAATTAATATTTTAATTATTGTACAAATTTTATTACTTACTCTAGAAATAGCTGTATCATTTATTCAATCTTATGTTTTTGCTATTTTAAGTACGTTATACTCTAGAGAAGTAAACTAATTTTACATAAAAATCACCCCTTTCATTTAGTTGACATTAGGCCTTGACCTATTCTTGGTTCTCTTAATGTATTTTCTTTAGTAATTGGTTTATTAAAATGATTTCATTACTTTAATAATAATTTATTACTATTTAGAATTATTTCTCTTCTATTAATTATATATCAATGATGACGAGATGTCACTCGTGAAAGAACATTCCAAGGTCATCATACCTTAAAAGTAACTTTAGGGATACGCTGAGGAATAATCTTATTTATTACATCAGAAATTTTCTTTTTTATTTCCTTTTTTTGGGGATTTTTCCATAGAAGTCTTTCTCCAACTATCGAACTTGGAATATTATGACCTCCTAAAGGAATTACCTCGTTTAATCCTCTAGAAATCCCTCTTTTAAATACCTTAATTAACATCAGGATTTTCAGTAACATGAGCCCATCACAATTTAATAGAAAATAATTATACCCAAACCAAACAAAGCCTTTTTATTACTATTATCTTAGGAATTTACTTTACAATACTCCAAGCCTATGAATATATAGAAGCCCCCTTTAATATCACCGACTCTATTTACGGATCATCCTTTTTTATAGCTACAGGATTCCATGCTCTTCACGTAATTATTGGAACTATTTTTTTAACAATCTCTTTAATTCGACTCTTAAAAACACACTTTTCTCAAATTCACCATTTTGGATTCGAAGCAGCTGCTTGATATTGACACTTTGTTGATATTGTATGATTATTCCTCTATATTTCCATTTATTGATGAGGTAGTTAATTATTTATATAATATAAGTTATTATTTTTGACTTCCAATCAAAATACCTAGAAATCTAGTATAAATAATTATAATCATCGCATTTTTAATTATTATATTATTTACAATTATTATATTACTCATTTTTTTATTAAACTTAATTTCTAAAAAAGAAATTAAAGATCGAGAAAAAAATAGACCCTTCGAATGCGGATTTGACCCTAAAAGTTCGGCTCCACTCCCTTTTTCTTTACAATTCTTCTTAATTGCAATAATCTTTTTAATTTTTGATGTTGAATTAACTTTATTACTACCTTTTATTTTATTAACTAAATTCTCTAATATTTTAAACGTTACTGTTACATTCTCCTTTTTTATTTTCGTCTTAATTATAGGAGTAATACACGAATGAAACCAAAATGCCTTAAATTGAAAAAATTAAGGATAATAGTTAATAATAATATTTAATTTGCAATTAAAAGATATTGATTTGTCAATTTATCTTAATAAGAAACAATAATTTGTATTTAGTTTCGACCTAAAATTTTGATGTAATATCCTTATTTTAATTGAAACCACTGTTAATGATTAAAATGAATATTATTCCAATTAAAGAAATAAGTCATTTCAAGAATAAGCTTCTAACTTGATTCTTTAGCAGTGTAATTCTGTTTTTATTTCTATTTATATAGTTTAAAAAAACATTACATTTTCACTGTAAATTAATTAATTTTTATAAATAATACTTAAAAAAATATTTACCCCATTATCTTCAATAATGTGCTCTAAATTAAGCTATTTAAGTTAAAATTTAATTAAAATAAAAACTACCCAAATTAATAATAATATAAAATATATCTTAATATAATTATTAAAAATAAATTGAAAAAACATTCTAAATTTTCTTAAATTATTAACAATTTGTTTACTTCCATAAACTTCTCTTCACCCTTGATCTAAAACCTTAATAACAAACTTACCTAAAAACCTAAAAAAATATTCTTAATGTAGAAATTAAAACATTACATAAACTAAACTTATAAAAACTTAAACTTAATAATTTGAATCTTGAAGAAAAAATTGAAACCTCATAACCTAAATAACCCCCTATTAAAATTAAAAATAAAGTCATTAATTTTATAATAAAAGGTAAGCAAATAAAATATGGTTCTGGAAATATAACTCATATCATTATTCTTCCTCTAAAAACTACAAAGAAAATTAAACTTCTTATTCCTTTTAATATATCTTTATCACCTTCTCTTACACAATTTAAATTAAAAAAAATTAAAAGTACTAAATAATAAATAATATGATAATCGTATTCTATACATCACTGTTAAACCAATAGATATATAAAAAATACAATAAACTAATAAATTTAAATAATTTATAGATATAAATTCAACAATTAAATCGTTAGAATAAAACCCAGATAAAAATGGTAATCCACATAAAGATAAATTTCTAATGTTAAATATCCCTCTTAAAAGAGGTATTAAAATTGAAACTCTCCCTATATAACGAATATCTTGACAATTAACTAAATTATGAATAAAATTTCCTGCACATATAAATAATAAAGCTTTAAAAATAGCATGAATTAATAAATGAAAAAATGCTAACTTAAACTCTCCTAAAGCTAAAATTCTTATTATTAATCCTAATTGACTTAAAGTAGATAAAGCAATAATTTTTTTAAAATCAAATTCAAAATTCGCCCTTAATCCTGACATAAATATAGTAAATAAAGAAAAAAATAATATCATATATATTATATTATTAGAAAATATAAAATTAAATCGAATTAGTAAATATACCCCTGCAGTAACCAAAGTTCTTGAATGTACTAATGAAGAAACAGGAGTAGGAGCTGCTATAGCTGCTGGTAACCAAGAAGAAAATGGGATTTGTGCACTTTTTGTTCAAGCAGCAATAATTACTAACCCCCAATAATTCTTATTTCCCTTATCTCTTTTATTATATCTAAATAATAAATATAATTTCAACCCCCAAAATTTATTATTCAAGCAATTGCTATTATTAAAGACACATCACCCACACGATTAATTAATACAGTCAATATACCCGCATTAAAAGACTTAATATTTTGGTAATAAACTACCAAAGAATAAGAAACTAACCCTAAACCATCCCACCCTAATAAAATTGAAATTAAATTAGGTGAAATAATTATTAATATTATAGAAACTACAAATAAAACTACCAATAAACAAAATCGATTTTTATTTTTTTCCTCATTTATATAACCATTACTATAAAATAAAACTATGGAAGAAATTCAACAAACAAATCTTATAAACAAGAATGTTATCCAATCTAAAAATATTCTATATTCAATTTCCATAGAATTAATTACTAATAATCTATATTCTATTATAATTATATAAGTATCATAAATAAAATCCAATCTACAAAGAAAAAACCTAATAGATAAAATTCTTATTAAAATACCAAAATTTTTACAAATTATCTAAAATTAAATATAATATCTTTGATCCCACAAATCAATATTTTAATTAAACTATTTAAATATAAAATAAATATATCACTTTTAAAAATTAAAAAATTTAAAGGAAACCAATGTAAAATTAATAGTAAATATTCACGAACTTGAATGTTATAATATGCAAATATTCTTTTTCTAAAATTCCCATGCTGAGAAAAAGTATATAAATATAAAGAATAAACTGCTCTAAAAAAAGACATTATACATAAAAAAATCATTAAAACACTCCTATATCTAACTAATCTTTTAATTAAAACAATTTCACCTGATAAATTTAAAGAAATAGGAGCCGCTATATTACATATTCTTAATCTCGGAAACACATTTAATAAACCTTTATTTAAATATAAGCTCCACCTACTAGTACGTTCATACCTAATATTTGCTAAACAAAATAATCCAGATGAACATAATCCATGCCCAATTATTAATACAAAAGCACATAAATAACCTAATAAACTAATCGTTAAAATTCCAGCTAAAACTATCCCTATACGAGCAACCGATGAATAAGCAATTAAAGATTTTATATCTCTTTGTCGTAAACAAATTAAAGAAATATAAACACCCCCTACTATACTAATAATAATAAATAATAAATTTAAACTTAACCCAATTTTTATAAATAATATTATTATTTATCAAACCAGATCCCCCTAATTTTAATATAATTCCTGCTAAAATTATGGACCCTGCAATTGAAGCCCCAACATGAGCCTTTGGTAACCATAAATGAATATAGGTATTTTTACTATAAAAATTACTATATACTATATAGTACTATATATATTACTATAAAAATTATATTTATACAAAAATACAAATAATAATTTGAATTTTTAATTAAAAAATTAAAATCTAAAGTCTTTAAATCATTAAAAACAAAAAAATAGAAATTATTATTGGCAAAGAAAAAAATAACGTATAAAATAATAAATATAATCCTGCATCAATTCGGTCAGGTTGATACCCTCAACCAATAATTAAAATTAATACAGGAATTAAGCTAATTTCAAAAAATAAATAAAATTAAATAAATTTATTGAAGAAAAAGTAATAACTAATGACACTAATAATACATTTAATATAAACAAAAATAATTTAACACGAATTCCCTCTTTAAATAATTTTTCTCTCGCTATAACTTGTAACGGAAATTTTGTCTCATTCGGTTACAGCATTTTAATTTCTTTAAATTTATCAATTCATTATTGAACCACCCCTGTAACCGAAAGATAATGCTACGCCTATCGCGCATTCGATCAGACTCTTCTTCTTCTGACGTGAATTTGTATTTTGTGGTTGTGTGAATATTGGTCGGCGAGCCAGATTCCAAAGTTCAGGTATGTAACTAAATAATTCCCTTTGATTGCTTGTTAAAGTAAAATACCTTTTAATTCGTTGTGCTTACTTTTGGCAATAAATACCTGATATTATTCCGATCATATCAAATTTATCTAACTAAAGTGATTTGTGATTAGTCGATTCCCCGGTCAAGTGTCGATTTTGTCGTTCATCTACCTAACCTTTTTTGTGGTACGAATCACAAACACAAACGTAAATTATATTCAAAAAGTGTTAGTTTTTCATAGTGCCTTTCTATTAAGAATTTTCGCGGGTTATCTATAGAATTCGATAGAACATTCCATAATCTCGAAACCGGATATCGTACCAAAAAAGGTTCTGATTAAGTTCTCGTTCCGAAGACACTTTCCGTTGCGTTCTTGAGGTGCTAACATCGTATTTTTGGCTTGGCCACTTTTTTCAATTTTTCATCCCTAATTTAGCGGTGTGATCAAGAGTGTATCGTTGAAATTTTACTATTCATTAATTAATATTTGTTATCTTTCAATTTCATGTGAAACTTATCTACTGGAGCCCTGGTTTTCTGGTGTAGTCAACCACGTGTACTACCCCAAGAGTTCAACTTCATTTCAGCCAGCACAGAAGGGGTCCACAGGGGCTCGAGCGCCGTGGAAGTCCGTGGAAACCCTGGTGAGTAGATTTTATCTCATTTATCTTTTTCTTATCGTATTTTTTGTACCGTTTTCTCGAGATATCTACTCACCTAGGTTCTACGAACTCGAGCTGTCCTCTGGATTTCGGCCTGTGTTCTGCACCTGATTATGTTGCCGTATCTTAAACTTTTTTAACCTTATTAATTTTCAACGATACCTCTCTAGGTCTGATCCCGAAGGAACGTAACGCAGAGTCACCTCAGTTTTTTTTGTGCTATTATCATTATATCATTGAATTTTCTCTTTTACGAACTAAATTTGTTTAACCTACCCAGAGAGCATATAAGCGTCTGTTGATATAACTTTTAATCAAAAACAAAAATCATTCTCTTGTCCTAGTCTGAGGTTCAGATTTCTTTTTAATAGCAAGTATCAAATTGTATATCTCATTTTTACAAGTAAATATTTTGCACTATTTTCGCTATTTCTGTGCCCAGGTTTTTTTTTAAATAATTATAAATATCGCATTAATAAATTAGTCATACATGGTTGTAATTTAGATAGTTTTACTAACTATACAAGTTTTAAATTATAAGTAAATAGAAACAATATCGCCTATAGTTGTCTGAATATTTTCTCGACTTAAGAGATTGGGTACTGCTTGGTTTTCGACTTCACAGATACTTCGAAGCTGTTACAACACACCTCCTCCTACGGCATCACAAGCTCTGGTTTGGTCACGTGCAGCTGAGCGACAGACCCACCAGCCACAACAAACACCCACGTCCCAGCTAGTCGGCAATGCAACGTTGCAGCTAAAAGTGATCTGGTTTGGTTCTCGCATATTGGACACAGGCTTATATGAATGTGGAGTTGAGGTATTGTGTTGGACTATATCACTTTTACCCAAGTCGAAAGGACAGAATTGAGCCGCAGTGAAAATCTCAGTCGGTATAACCTAAGGCGATTGTTTAATCTCAAATTTCAAATTTACTCCTGTATAAATTTTCAGAAACTCTCTTTGTAAGGCAATTAAATACAAGAACGTTCAAATTGTAATAAAGCTTGTTTTTAGAATATTGTGTTTTATTTGATCGCCTCATAACTAGTTCCAAGAGAAACACTTGCTCTCCGCATCTCGATATCTCAATACATTTTTCTTTGTAGTTCTTTTAAGTAACACCCAGTTGTTACAAACTATTAAAGAAACAACCCACAAACTTAATAAAATTATTAAATAAGACAATAAATCAACCCCAAAGATTATTGAAATTATACTATAATTTCTTATATTAAAAACTATTATAAATATAAAAATTAACAAAAAATATAAAATTTGAATCAACCAAAATAAACTTATAAAATTTAAAGGGATTATAAAAATTATGAATATAATAAATTTTATCATAAAATAAAAAATCTTATTATAATATCATTACCAAATGACCGAATTAAACTAACCAAAATTCTTAAGCCTAAAACCCCCTCACAAATTCTTATAGACAAAAAAATCATTAAAAAAATTCTCTTATTAAAAAACAAAAATTTAGACAAAATATTAAATATAGTGAAATAACTAAAAATTCTAATCTTAATAATATAATCAAAAAATGCTTATTATTCAAAGAATAAACTAAAATACCTCTTAAAATTATAAAATTAATCAAAAAAATATAAATTAACATTAGTTTTAATAATTTAAATAAAATATTGATCTTGTAAATCAAAAATAAGGTAACTTTTAAAACATCAGAAAAAAATTATTATTTATCTTTAATCTCCAAAATTAAATTTTTTTTAAACTATTTTCTGATATATTGATATCAATAATTTTTATTCTTTCATTCATATTTATTTTCATAAAACACCCTCTTTCTTTAGGATTTATCTTATTAATACAAACTATTTTAATTTCTTTGTTATCAGGAAAACTAAATACAAATTACTGATTTTCTTATATCTTATTCTTAATCCTAATTGGAGGTTTAATAATTCTTTTCATTTATATAACAAGAATCGCTTCAAATGAAAAACTCAAATTTTCAATAAAATTATTATTAATTTTTATATTTATATTTATATTAATATTATTTTTAAATAAATTTTCCCCTAATATTCAAAATTATCATTATTTTAATAACAATTTAAATTATTCCTTAAATAAATATATAAATACAAATTTAATAATCACCTTTAATTTAATTATTATTTATTTATTAATTACTTTAATTGCAGTAGTTAACTTAACCAAGGCTATCTCTGGGCCTTTAGGCCAAAACTACTAATGAAAATACCTTTACGAAAACATTCCTCCTTACTAAAAATTATAAATAATACCTTAATTGATCTACCTTCTCCAACCAATATTTCAACTTTATGAAATTTTGGCTCATTACTAGGATTATGTTTAATAATCCAAATTATCACAGGAATTTTCTTAACAATACATTATTGCCCTGACATTAATATTGCATTTAATAGAATCATTCATATTTGCCGTGACGTAAATTATGGTTGACTAATTCGAACTCTCCATGCTAATGGAGCTTCTTTTTTTTATTTGTATATATTGGTCGAGGAATATATTATTCTTCGTATAATTTTATTGAAACTTGAATAATTGGAGTCACTATCTTTTTATTGTTATAGGAACTGCATTTCTAGGATATGTTCTACCTTGAGGTCAAATATCATTTTGAGGAGCAACAGTTATTACAAATTTACTTTCTGCAATTCCTTACCTAGGACTTTCTGTTGTTACATGAATCTGAGGGGGATTTGCTGTAGACAACGCCACTCTCACACGATTTTTCACCTTTCACTTTCTTTTCCCTTTTATTATTACCGCACTAGTTTTAATCCATCTTCTTTTTCTCCATCAAACGGGGTCCAACAACCCCTTAGGGACCCAAAGTAATATTGATAAAACCCGTTTTCATCCTTTTTTTCCTTTAAAGATTTGTTAGGTTATATAATCATAATTTTTATATTAACTTTATTAACTCTAATAAACCCTTATATATTAGGAGATCCAGATAATTTTATTCCTGCAAATCCTCTTGTTACACCCATTCATATTCAACCAGAATGATATTTTCTATTTGTATACGCAATTTTTCGGTCAATCCCTAATAAATTAGGGGGAGTGATTGCTTTAGTGATATCAATTGCCATTTTATACATTATACTGTATCTTTGGAGCTTGAGCCGGAATAATAGGGACCTCTTTAAGAATTCTCATTCGAACAGAATTAAGTAGCCCCGGCTCCTTAATTGGAGATGACCAAATTTATAATGTTATTGTTACTGCCCATGCTTTTATCATAATTTTTTTATGGTAATACCCACAATAATTGGAGGTTTCGGAAATTGACTTGTCCCATTAATACTTGGAGCCCCCGATACAGCTTTCCCCCGAATAAACAATATAAGCTTCTGACTTCTCCCCCCCCCTCATTAACTCTTTTAGTTATAAGAAGAATAGTTGAAAATGGAGCCGGAACAGGCTGAACAGTTTACCCTCCCCATTCATCCAATATTGCTCATGGTGGATCCTCAGTCGACTTAGCTATTTTCAGATTACACTTAGCAGGAATCTCTTCTATTTTAGGGGCTGTAAATTTTATTACGACAATTATTAATATACGACCAAGAAGGACAACATTAGATCGTATACCTTTATTTGTTTGAGCTGTCGGAATTACTGCTTTATTACTTTTACTATCCTTACCTGTCCTTGCTGGTGCAATTACTATACTTTTAACAGACCGAAATTTAAACACATCATTTTTTGATCCTTCAGGAGGTGGTGACCCCATTCTTTACCAACATTAATTTTGATTTTTTGGACACCCTGAAGTTTATATTCTAATTTTACCTGGATTTGGAATAATTTCTCATATTATTAGATAAGAAAGAGGGAAAAAAGAAGCATTTGGAACTCTAGGAATAATTTATGCAATAATTGCCATCGGTTTATTAGGATTTGTAGTATGGGCCCACCATATGTCTACAGTTGGTATAGATGTTGATACCCGAGCTTACTTTACATCAGCTACTATAATTATTGCCGTACCCACCGGTATTAAAATTTTTAGTTGATTAGCAACATTTTATGGGACAAAAATTAAAAGAGATCCCGCAACTCTTTGATCCCTAGGATTTATTTTCCTATTTACAATAGGTGGTTTAACAGGAGTAATCTTATTTAATTTTTAATTGGGTTTTTCGCCACCAAACTAATTGAAAGACAACTTTTTCAAGTTGCCTCGAAAATTCATAAATTCTTAACACTAAATGAACGAAACTTTAAACGTGTAACTCAAAAAATAACTTCAATAAATTTGTTTTCTGAGCTTTCGGAGGATAAATCTTCCTCCTTTCTCAAAGATCATGTCACGTCAAAGTGAAGTGACAGATTAATAAATTTCAGGTTAAAATGTCATGACAACAGAAACAATAGCCTAGCCACCTGCCTGATATTGTACCCTGGGTTTTATCTAATTATCTATACTAACTTCTCTTTGAATAAGTGGCAATAATATTTTACTGAATTCCACTGAACATTCAGCAACACAGTTGCCCCTATTTCCTAGAATAAATGCAGATTCTTTAATTTTTCGTCTATTTCCTACTTCTTCTTTTAGAATTGGTTTGGAACTATCCCACAATATCCTATGATTGTTATTAAAGGAATGTTCACATATTTTTGACTTCGAAATTTGATTTTGCCTGATATAATTTTTATGTTCTTTTAAACGAACGTTAAATGGCCTACAAGTCTCTCCAACGTAATTACTGGATTAATATTAAACACTAAATATTTAAAAATTCAATTTTTAATTTATTTATCGGAGTTAACATTAACATTCTTCCTACAACATTTTTTAGGATTAAGAGGAATACCCCGACCTTACTCTGATTATCCTGACGCATTTTTATTGTGAAACTCAATTTCATCTATATCTATATATATATTGGGTCTTTAATTTCATTAATTAGAGTTACAAATCTTTATTTTCCTTATTTGAGAATCATACTCGTCCCAACGAAAAAAATCTTAGAGCACTAAATCTACCTTCTTCTATTGAGTGATTACAAAATTTACCCCCTGCAAATCATAGTTATAATGAATTACCAATCTTAATTAGATAATATAAAGTTTAAACTTTTTTTAGAAATAGCAACATGAAAAACGCTTTTAATTCAAGATAGAGCCTCTCCCTTAATAGAACAATTAATTTTTTTCCATGACCATACTTTAATAATTTTAGTAATAATTACTATTTTAGTTACCCAACTTTTAATAAATGTATTTTTCAATAAATTTTCCCATCGACTTCTTCTACAAGGTCAATTAATTGAAATTATCTGAACGATCCTTCCTGCAATTACTCTAATTTTTATTGCTTTACCTTCCCTTCGATTAATTTATATTTTAGATGAAATTATTAATCCCTTAATCACAATTAAATCAATTGGACATCAATGATACTGATCATATGAGTAGTCAGATTTTAAAAATTTAGAATTTGATTCTTATATAATTCCTATTGATGATTCTAAATCTTTTTATTTCCGCCTATTAGATGTAGACAACCAAATAATTATTCCTTTTAAAACCCAAATTCGCATTCTTGTCTCATCAACAGATGTAATTCATTCATGGACTATCCCCTCTCTAGGTGTTAAAATCGACGCTAACCCTGGACGGGGTTAAATCAATCTACATTTTTAATCAACCGACCAAGTTTATTTTTCGGACAATGTTCAGAAATTTGCAGAGCTAATCATAGATTTATACCTATTATCATTGAATCAATTTCACTGAAATTTTTCTTAAACTGAATTTCTAATTTCCTTAATCATTCATTAGATGACTGAAAGAAAGTATTGGTCTCTTAAACCACTTAATAGTAAAGTAATCACCTACTTCTAATGAAAAATTTAGTTTATTAAAACATTAGTATGTCAAACTAAAAATATTATTTTAATAATTTTTAATCCCTCAAATAATACCTTTAAATTGATTAAGATTATTTATATTTTTTATTTTAATTTACTTAATATTTAATATTTTAAATTACTTTTTATTTCTAAATCTCCCTTTAAATAAATCTACTAATCAACCCAAAAAATTAAGATCTTGAAAATGATAATAAATTTATTTTCAACCTTTGACCCCTCAAGAAATTTCAACTTAACTTTAAATTTATTAAGAACCTTAATTGGCTTATTTATTCTCCCGCCTATATTTTGATTAATTCCTTCACGTATTAATATATTATGAATAAAAATTACAACTTATCTTCACAAAGAATTTAAAATTTTAATAAATATTCAAGGAAGCACATTAATTTTTATTTCATTATTTTCATTAATTATATTTAATAATTTTTTAGGACTATTCCCCTATATTTTTACAAGAACAAGACATTTAATTTTATCATTTTATCAACACCGAATATTCTTATACCGTTCATAGTGTGTATTGAAACAATTAGAAATATTATTCGCCCCTCTACCTTAGCTATCCGGCTCTCAGCTAATATAATCGCTGGTCATCTATTAATAACCTTACTAGGAACTACTGGTATTTCAATAAATTTATTTATAATTAATATTTTAATTATTGTACAAATTTTATTACTTACTCTAGAAATAGCTGTATCATTTATTCAATCTTATTTTTTTGCTATTTTAAGTACGTTATACTCTAGAGAAGTAAACTAATGTTACATAAAAATCACCCCTTTCATTTAGTTGACATTAGGCCTTGACCTATTCTTGGTTCTCTTAATGTATTTTCTTTAGCAATTGGTTTAATAAAATGATTTCATTACTTTAATAATAATTTATTACTATTTAGAATTATTTCTCTTCTATTAATTATATATCAATGATGACGAGATGTCACTCGTGAAAGAACATTCCAAGGTCATCATACCTTAAAAGTAACTTTAGGGATACGCTGAGGAATAATCTTATTTATTACATCAGAAATTTTCTTTTTTATTTCCTTTTTTTGGGGATTTTTCCATAGAAGTCTTTCTCCAACTATCGAACTTGGAATATTATGACCTCCTAAAGGAATTACCTCGTTTAATCCTCTAGAAATCCCTCTTTTAAATACCTTAATTAACATCAGGATTTTCAGTAACATGAGCCCATCACAGTTTAATAGAAAATAATTATACCCAAACCAAACAAAGCCTTTTTATTACTATTATCTTAGGAATTTACTTTACAATACTCCAAGCCTATGAATATATAGAAGCCCCCTTTAATATCACCGACTCTATTTACGGATCATCCTTTTTTATAGCTACAGGATTCCATGCTCTTCACGTAATTATTGGAACTATTTTTTTAACAATCTCTTTAATTCGACTCTTAAAAACACACTTTTCTCAAATTCACCATTTTGGATTCGAAGCAGCTGCTTGATATTGACACTTCGTTGATATTGTATGATTATTCCTCTATATTTCCATTTATTGATGAGGTAGTTAATTATTTATATAATATAAGTTATTATTTTTGACTTCCAATCAAAATACCTAGAAATCTAGTATAAATAATTATAATCATCGCATTTTTAATTATTATATTATTTATAATTATTATATTACTCATTTTTTTATTAAACTTAATTTCTAAAAAAGAAATTCAAGATCGAGAAACAAATAGACCCTTCGAATGCGGATTGACCCTAAAAGTTCCGCTCCACTCCCTTTTTCTTTACAATTCTTCTTAATTGCAATAATCTTTTTAATTTTTGATGTTGAATTAACTTTATTACTACCTTTTATTTTATTAACTAAATTCTCTAATATTTTAAACGTTACTGTTACATTCTCCTTTTTTATTTTCGTCTTAATTATAGGAGTAATACACGAATGAAACCAAAATGCCTTAAATTGAAAAAATTAAGGATAATAGTTAATAATAATATTTAATTTGCAATTAAAGATATTGATTTGTCAATTTATCTTAATAAGAAACAATAATTTGTATTTAGTTTCGACCTAAAATTTTGATGTAATATCCTTATTTTAATTGAAACCACTGTTAATGATTAAAATGAATATTATTCCAATTAAAGAAATAAGTCATTTCAAAAGTAAGCTTCTAACTTGATTCTTTAGCAGTGTAATTCTGTTTTTATTTCTATTTATATAGTTTAAAAAAACATTACATTTTCACTGTAAAATTAATTAATTTTTATAAATAATACTTAAAAAAATATTTACCCCATTATCTTCAATAATGTGCTCTAAATTAAGCTATTTAAGTTAAAATTTAATTAAAATAAAAACTACCCAAATTAATAATAATATAAAATATATCTTAATATAATTATTAAAAATAAATTGAAAAAACATTCTAAATTTTCTTAAATTATTAACAATTTGTTTACTTCCATAAACTTCTCTTCACCCTTGATCTAAAACCTTAATAACAAACTTACCTAAAAACCTAAAAAAAATATTCTTAATGTAGAAATTAAAACATTACATAAACTAAACTTATAAAAACTTAAACTTAATAATTTGAATCTTGAAGAAAAAATTGAAACCTCATAACCTAAATAACCCCCTATTAAAATTAAAAATAAAGTCATTAATTTTATAATAAAAGGTAAGCAAATAAAATATGGTTCTGGAAATATAACTCATATCATTATTCTTCCTCTAAAAACTACAAAGAAAATTAAACCTCTTATTCCTTTTAATATATCTTTATCACCTTCTCTTACACAATTTAAATTAAAAAAAATTAAAAGTACTAAATAATAAATAATATGATAATCGTATTCTATACATCACTGTTAAACCAATAGATATATTTCAACAATTAAATCGTTAGAATAAAACCCAGATAAAAATGGTAATCCACATAAAGATAAATTTCTAATGTTAAATATCCCTCTTAAAAGAGGTATTAAAATTGAAACTCTCCCTATATAACGAATATCTTGACAATTAACTAAATTATGAATAAAATTTCCTGCACATATAAATAATAAAGCTTTAAAAATAGCATGAATTAATAAATGAAAAAATGCTAACTTAAACTCTCCTAAAGCTAAAATTCTTATTATTAATCCTAATTGACTTAAAGTAGATAAAGCAATAATTTTTTTAAAATCAAATTCAAAATTCGCCCTTAATCCTGACATAAATATAGTAAATAAAGAAAAAAATAATATCATATATATTATATTATTAGAAAATATAAAATTAAATCGAATTAGTAAATATACCCCTGCAGTAACCAAAGTTCTTGAATGTACTAATGAAGAAACAGGAGTAGGAGCTGCTATAGCTGCTGGTAACCAAGAAGAAAATGTGATTTGTGCACTTTTTGTTCAAGCAGCAATAATTACTAACCCCCCAATAATTCTTATTTCCCTTATCTCTTTTATTATATCTAAATAATAAATATAATTTCAACCCCCAAAATTTATTATTCAAGCAATTGCTATTAATAAAGACACATCACCCACACGATTAATTAATACAGTCAATATACCCGCATTAAAAGACTTAATATTTTGGTAATAAACTACCAAACAATAAGAAACTAACCCTAAACCATCCCACCCTAATAAAATTGAAATTAAATTAGGTGAAATAATTATTAATATTATAGAAACTACAAATAAAACTACCAATAAACAAAATCGATTTTTATTTTTTCCTCATTTATATAACCATTACTATAAAATAAAACTATGGAAGAAATTAAACAAACAAATCTTATAAACAAGAATGTTATCCAATCTAAAAATATTCTATATTCAATTTCCATAGAATTAATTACTAATAATCTATATTTTATTATAATTATATAATTATCATAAATAAAATCCAATCTACAAAGAAAAAACCTAATAGATAAAATTCTTATTAAATACCAACATTTTTACAAATTATCTAAAATTAAATATAATATCTTTGATCCCACAAATCAATATTTTAATTAAACTATTTAAATATAAAATAAATATATCACTTTTAAAAATTAAAAAATTTAAAGGAAACCAATGTAAAATTAATAGTAAATATTCACGAACTTGAATGTTATAATATGCAAATATTCTTTTTCTAAAATTCCCATGCTGAGAAAAAGTATATAAATATAAAGAATAAACTGCTCTAAAAAAAGACATTATACATAAAAAAATCATTAAAACACTCCTATATCTAACTAATCTTTTAATCAAAACAATTTCACCTGATAAATTTAAAGAAATAGGAGCCGCTATATTACAAATTCTTAATAAGAATCATCATATTCTTAATCTCGGAAACACATTTAATAAACCTTTATTTAAATATAAACTCCACCTACTAGTACGTTCATACCTAATATTTGCTAAACAAAATAATCCAGATGAACATAATCCATGCCCAATTATTAATACAAAAGCACATAAATAACCTAATAAACTAATCGTTAAAATTCCAGCTAAAACTATCCCTATACGAGCAACCGATGAATAAGCAATTAAAGATTTTATATCTCTTTGTCGTAAACAAATTAAATAAATGTAAACACCCCCTACTATACTAATAATAATAAATAATAAATTTAAACTTAACCCAATTTTTATAAATAATATTATTATTTATCAAACCAGATCCCCCTAATTTTAATATAATTCCTGCTAAAATTATGGACCCTGCAATTGGAGCCCCAACATGAGCCTTTGGTAACCATAAATGAATAAAAAATATAGGTATTTTTACTATAAAAATTATATTTATACAAAAATACAAATAATAATTTGAATTTTTAATTAAAAAATTAAAATCTAAAGTCTTTAAATCATTAAAAACAAAAAAATAGAAATTATTATTGGCAAAGAAAAAAATAACGTATAAAATAATAAATATAATCCTGCATCAATTCGGTCAGGTTGATACCCTCAACCAATAATTAAAATTAATACAGGAATTAAACTAATTTCAAAAAATAAATAAAATTAAATAAATTTATTGAAGAAAAAGTAATAACTAATGACACTAATAATACATTTAATATAAACAAAAATAATTTAACAAGAATTCCCTCTTTAAATAATTTTTCTCTCGCTATAACTTGTAACGGAAATTTTGTCTCATTCGGTTACAGCATTTTAATTTCTTTAAATTTATCAATTCATTATTGAACCACCCCTGTAACCGAAAGATAATGCTACGCCTATCGCGCATTCGATCAGACTCTTCTTCTTTTGACGTGAATTTGTATTTTGTGGTTGTGTGAATTTTGGTCGGCGAGCCAGATTCCAAAGTTCAGGTATGTAACTAAATAATTCCCTTTGATTGCTTGTTAAAGTAAAATACCTTTTAATTCGTTGTGCTTACTTTTGGCAATAAATACCTGATATTATTCCGATCATATCAAATTTATCTAACTAAAGTGATTTGTGATTAGTCGATTCCCCGGTCAAGTGTCGATTTTGTCGTTCATCTACCTAACCTTTTTTGTGGTACGAATCACAAACACAAACGTAAATTATATTCAAAAAGTGTTAGTTTTTCATAGTGCCTTTCCATTAAGAATTTTCGCGGGTTATCTATAGAATTCGATAGAACATTCCATAATCTCGAAACCGGATATCGTACCAAAAAAGGTTCTGATTAAGTTCTCGTTCCGAAGACACTTTCCGTTGCGTTCTTGAGGTGCTAACATCGTATTTTTGGCTTGGCCACTTTTTTAAATTTTTCATCCCTAATTTAGCGGTGTGATCAAGAGTGTATCGTTGAAATTTTACTATTCATTAATTAATATTTGTTATCTTTCAATTTCATGTGAAACTTATCTACTGGAGCCCTGGTTTTCTGGTGTAGTCAACCACGTGTACTACCCCAAGAGTTCAACTTCATTTCAGCCAGCACAGAAGGGGTCCACAGGGGCTCGAGCGCCGTGGAAGTCCGTGGAAACCCTGGTGAGTAGATTTTATCTCATTTATCTTTTTCTTATCATATTTTTTGTACCGTTTTCTCGAGATATCTACTCACCTAAGTTCTACGAACTCGAGCTGTCCTCTGGATTTCGGCCTGTGTTCTGCACCTGATTATGTTGCCGTATCTTAAACTTTTTTAACCTTATTAATTTTCAACGATACCTCTCTAAACACTCTAAACACCCACGTCCCAGCTAGTCGGCAATGCAGCGTTGCAGCTAAAAGTGGTCTGGTTTGGTTCTCGCATATTGGACACAGGCTTATATGAATGTGGAGTTGAGGTATTGTGTTGGACTATATCACTTTTACCCAAGTCGAAAGGACAGAATTGAGCCGCAGTGAAAATCTCAGTCGGTATACCTAAGGCGATTGTTTAATCTCAAATTTCAAATTTACTCCTGTATAAATTTTCAGAAACTCTCTTTGTAAGGCAATTAAATGCAAGAACGTTCAAATTGTAATAAAGCTTGTTTTTAGAATATTGTGTTTTATTTGATCGCCTCATAACTACTTCCAAGAGAAACACTTGCTCTCCGCATCTCGATATCTCAATACATTTTTCTTTGTAGTTCTTTTAAGTAACACCCAGTTGTTACAAACTATTAAAGAAACAACCCACAAACCTAATAAAATTATTAAATAAGACAATAAATCAACCCCAAAGATTATTGAAATTATACTATAATATCTTCTTATATTAAAAACTATTATAAATATAAAAATTAACAAAAAATATAAAATTTGAATCAACCAAAATAAACTTATAAAATTTAAAGGGATTATAAAAATTATGAATATAATAAATTTTATCATAAAATAAAATATCTTATAATATCATTACCAAATGAGCGAATTACGTCAATTTTCTGAATTTCTGTTTTCTTCGTAACTTTCGTTCTTAAACGAATTTGTATGGGAATTTTGTTTTCGTGTTACTCTCCGCGTCTTAACCTTAGTCAGTATGTGAAAACAGTTTTTGCGAAAATGACCTTAGACCTTAGATCAGTATGTGAAAACAGTTTTTGCAAAAATGGAAGGGAATTAATGTGTCAGGGTTAGTTTCGTGGTATTTGCTGAATACCGCTGGTAATACGCCGATTCTCCATTTTCTCGTAACTTTAGTCTTGGAACAGTTTGCGATGGACAGGTAATTTAGGTTCAGGGTTATTCAGGGCATTTGCTGAATTCTGCGGGTTTTACGTCGATTTTCTGAATTTCTGTTTTTCTCGTAACATTCGTTCTTATGCGAATTTGGATAGGAAATTTTGTTTTCGTGCCTCTTAGAACATTATGTGAAAACAGTTTTTGCAAAAAAATATTTACTGAATTCCGCTGATAATACACCGATTCTCTACTTTCTCGTAACTTTAGTCTTTTAACAGTTTGCGATGGATAGATAATTTGGGTTCAGGGTTACTTTCAGGGTATTTTCTGAATTCTGCGGGTTATACGTCTATTTTCTGAATTTCTGTTTTAAACGTAATTTTCTTTCTTTCTCGAATTTGGTTACTAAATTTTGGTTTCGTGTTACTTTCTGCGTATTTCTCTTTACCTTAGTCCTTAGAACAATATGTGAAAACAGTTTTAGCGAAAATGAATTGGAATTATTGAGTCAGGGTTAGTTTCTCGTAACTTTAGTCTTGGAACAGATTGCGAATTTGAATAAATTTGGGTTCACGGTTACTTTCGTGGTATTTGCTGAATTCTGCTGGTTTTCTTCGCAACGTCGTTCTTATCGAATTTGTATAGGACATATTGTTCGTATTTCTCTTAATATTAGTTTTTAGAACAGTATATGGAACAGTTTGCGAAGGATGGTAATTTGGGTTCAAGGTTACTTTTGTGTTATTTGCTGAATTCTGCCGGTCTTACGTCGATTCTGTGACTTTCTGTTTTCTTCGTAACTTTAGTTCTTATACGAATTTGTTTAGAAAATGTTGTTTTCGTGTTACTTTTCGCTTATTTATCTTAACCTTAGTCCTTAGATCAGTATGTGAAAACTTTAGTCTTGGAACAGTTGGCGATGTATAGGTAATTTGGGTTCAGGGTTACTTCGGGGTATTGCTGAATTCTGCGGGTTTTACGTAGATTTTCTGAATTTCTGTTTTCTTCGTAACTTTCGTTCTTATCGAATTTGTATCCCTCTTAAAAGAGGTATTAAAATTGAAACTCTCCCTATATAACGAATATCTTGACAATTAACTAAATTATGAATAAAATTTCCTGCACATATAAATAATAAAGCTTTAAAAATAGCATGAATTAATAAATGAAAAAATGCTAACTTAAACTCTCCTAAAGCTAAAATTCTTATTATTAATCCTAATTGACTTAAAGTAGATAAAGCAATAATTTTTTTAAAATCAAATTCAAAATTCGCCCTTAATCCTGACATAAATATAGTAAATAAAGAAAAAAATAATATCATATATATTATATTATTAGAAAATATAAAATTAAATCGAATTAGTAAATATACCCCTGCAGTAACCAAAGTTCTTGAATGTACTAATGAAGAAACAGGAGTAGGAGCTGCTATAGCTGCTGGTAACCAAGAAGAAAATGTGATTTGTGCACTTTTTGTTCAAGCAGCAATAATTACTAACCCCCCAATAATTCTTATTTCCCTTATCTCTTTTATTATATCTAAATAATAAATATAATTTCAACCCCCAAAATTTATTATTCAAGCAATTGCTATTAATAAAGACACATCACCCACACGATTAATTAATACAGTCAATATACCCGCATTAAAAGACTTAATATTTTGGTAATAAACTACCAAACAATAAGAAACTAACCCTAAACCATCCGACCCTAATAAAATTGAAATTAAATTAGGTGAAATAATTATTAATATTATAGAAACTACAAATAAAACTACCAATAAACAAAATCGATTTTTATTTTTTTCCTCATTTATATAACCATTACTATAAAATAAAACTATGGAAGAAATTAAACAAACAAATCTTATAAACAAGAATGTTATCCAATCTAAAAATATTCTATATTCAATTTCCATAGAATTAATTACTAATAATCTATATTTTATTATAATTATATAATTATCATAAATAAAATCCAATCTACAAAGAAAAAACCTAATAGATAAAATTCTTATTAAATACCAACATTTTTACAAATTATCTAAAATTAAATATAATATCTTTGATCCCACAAATCAATATTTTAATTAAACTATTTAAATATAAAATAAATATATCACTTTTAAAAATTAAAAAATTTAAAGGAAATCAATGTAAAATTAATAGTAAATATTCACGAACTTGAATGTTATAATATGCAAATATTCTTTTTCTAAAATTACCATGCTGAGAAAAAGTATATAAATATAAAGAATAAACTGCTTTAAAAAAAGACATTATACATAAAAAAAATCATTAAAGCACTCCTATATCTAACTAATCTTTTAATCAAAACAATTTCACCTGATAAATTTAAAGAAATAGGAGCCGCTATATTACAAATTCTTAATAAGAATCATCATATTCTTAATCTCGGAAACACATTTAATAAACCTTTATTTAAATATAAACTCCACCTACTAGTACGTTCATACCTAATATTTGCTAAACAAAATAATCCAGATGAACATAATCCATGCCCAATTATTAATACAAAAGCACATAAATAACCTAATAAACTAATCGTTAAAATTCCAGCTAAAACTATCCCTATACGAGCAACCGATGAATAAGCAATTAAAGATTTTATATCTCTTTGTCGTAAACAAATTAAATAAATGTAAACACCCCCTACTATACTAATAATAATAAATAATAAATTTAAACTTAACCCAATTTTTATAAATAATATTATTATTTATCAAACCAGATCCCCCTAATTTTAATATAATTCCTGCTAAAATTATGGACCCTGCAATTGGAGCCCCAACATGAGCCTTTGGTAACCATAAATGAATAAAAAATATAGGTATTTTTACTATAAAAATTATATTTATACAAAAATACAAATAATAATTTGAATTTTTAATTAAAAAATTAAAATCTAAAGTCTTTAAATCATTAAAAACAAAAAAATAGAAATTATTATTGGCAAAGAAAAAAATAACGTATAAAATAATAAATATAATCCTGCATCAATTCGGTCAGGTTGATACCCTCAACCAATAATTAAAATTAATACAGGAATTAAACTAATTTCAAAAAATAAATAAAATTAAATAAATTTATTGAAGAAAAAGTAATAACTAATGACACTAATAATACATTTAATATAAACAAAAATAATTTAACAAGAATTCCCTCTTTAAATAATTTTTCTCTCGCTATAACTTGTAACGGAAATTTTGTCTCATTCGGTTACAGCATTTTAATTTCTTTAAATTTATCAATTCATTATTGAACCACCCCTGTAACCGAAAGATAATGCTACGCCTATCGCGCATTCGATCAGACTCTTCTTCTTTTGACGTGAATTTGTATTTTGTGGTTGTGTGAATTTTGGTCGGCGAGCCAGATTCCAAAGTTCAGGTATGTAACTAAATAATTCCCTTTGATTGCTTGTTAAAGTAAAATACCTTTTAATTCGTTGTGCTTACTTTTGGCAATAAATACCTGATATTATTCCGATCATATCAAATTTATCTAACTAAAGTGATTTGTGATTAGTCGATTCCCCGGTCAAGTGTCGATTTTGTCGTTCATCTACCTAACCTTTTTTGTGGTACGAATCACAAACACAAACGTAAATTATATTCAAAAAGTGTTAGTTTTTCATAGTGCCTTTCCATTAAGAATTTTCGCGGGTTATCTATAGAATTCGATAGAACATTCCATAATCTCGAAACCGGATATCGTACCAAAAAAGGTTCTGATTAAGTTCTCGTTCCGAAGACACTTTCCGTTGCGTTCTTGAGGTGCTAACATCGTATTTTTGGCTTGGCCACTTTTTTCAATTTTTCATCCCTAATTTAGCGGTGTGATCAAGAGTGTATCGTTGAAATTTTACTATTCATTAATTAATATTTGTTATCTTTCAATTTCATGTGAAACTTATCTACTGGAGCCCTGGTTTTCTGGTGTAGTCAACCACGTGTACTACCCCAAGAGTTCAACTTCATTTCAGCCAGCACAGAAGGGGTCCACAGGGGCTCGAGCGCCGTGGAAGTCCGTGGAAACCCTGGTGAGTAGATTTTATCTCATTTATCTTTTTCTTATCATATTTTTTGTACCGTTTTCTCGAGATATCTACTCACCTAAGTTCTACGAACTCGAGCTGTCCTCTGGATTTCGGCCTGTGTTCTGCACCTGATTATGTTGCCGTATCTTAAACTTTTTTAACCTTATTAATTTTCAACGATACCTCTCTAGGTCTGATCCCGAAGGAACGTAACGCAGAGTCACCTCAGTTTTTTTTGTGCTATTATCATTATATCATTGAATTTTCTCTTTTACGAACTAAATTTGTTTTACCTACCCAGAGAGCATATAAGCGTGTGTTGATATAACTTTTAATCAAAAACAAAAATCATTCTCTTGTCCTAGTCTGAGGTTCAGATTTCTTTTTAATAGCAAGTATCAAATTGTATATCTCATTTTTACAAGTAAATATTTTGCACTATTTTCGCTATTTCTGTGCCCAGGTTTTTTTTTTAAATAATTATAAATATCGCATTAATAAATTAGTCATACATGGTTGTAATTTAGATAGTTTTACTAACTATACAAGTTTTAAATTATAAGTAAATAGAAACAATATCGCCTATAGTTGTCTGAATATTTTCTCGACTTAAGAGATTGGGTACTGCTTGGTTTTCGACTTCACAGATACTTCGAAGCTGTTACAACACACCTCCTCCTACGGCATCACAAGCTCTGGTTTGGTCACGTGCAGCTGAGCGACAGACCCACCAGCCACAACAAACACCCACGTCCCAGCTAGTCGGCAATGCAGCGTTGCAGCTAAAAGTGGTCTGGTTTGGTTCTCGCATATTGGACACAGGCTTATATGAATGTGGAGTTGAGGTATTGTGTTGGACTATATCACTTTTACCCAAGTCGAAAGGACAGAATTGAGCCGCAGTGAAAATCTCAGTCGGTATACCTAAGGCGATTGTTTAATCTCAAATTTCAAATTTACTCCTGTATAAATTTTCAGAAACTCTCTTTGTAAGGCAATTAAATGCAAGAACGTTCAAATTGTAATAAAGCTTGTTTTTAGAATATTGTGTTTTATTTGATCGCCTCATAACTAGTTCCAAGAGAAACACTTGCTCTCCGCATCTCGATATCTCAATACATTTTTCTTTGTAGTTCTTTTAAGTAACACCCAGTTGTTACAAACTATTAAAGAAACAACCCACAAACCTAATAAAATTATTAAATAAGACAATAAATCAACCCCAAAGATTATTGAAATTATACTATAATATCTTCTTATATTAAAAACTATTATAAATATAAAAATTAACAAAAAATATAAAATTTGAATCAACCAAAATAAACTTATAAAATTTAAAGGGATTATAAAAATTATGAATATAATAAATTTTATCATAAAATAAAATATCTTATAATATCATTACCAAATGAGCGAATTACGTCAATTTTCTGAATTTCTGTTTTCTTCGTAACTTTCGTTCTTAAACGAATTTGTATGGGAATTTTGTTTTCGTGTTACTCTCCGCGTCTTAACCTTAGTCAGTATGTGAAAACAGTTTTTGCGAAAATGACCTTAGACCTTAGATCAGTATGTGAAAACAGTTTTTGCAAAAATGGAAGGGAATTAATGTGTCAGGGTTAGTTTCGTGGTATTTGCTGAATACCGCTGGTAATACGCCGATTCTCCATTTTCTCGTAACTTTAGTCTTGGAACAGTTTGCGATGGACAGGTAATTTAGGTTCAGGGTTATTCAGGGCATTTGCTGAATTCTGCGGGTTTTACGTCGATTTTCTGAATTTCTGTTTTTCTCGTAACATTCGTTCTTATGCGAATTTGGATAGGAAATTTTGTTTTCGTGTCTCTTAGAACATTATGTGAAAACAGTTTTTGCAAAAAAATATTTACTGAATTCCGCTGATAATACACCGATTCTCTACTTTCTCGTAACTTTAGTCTTTTAACAGTTTGCGATGGATAGATAATTTGGGTTCAGGGTTACTTTCAGGGTATTTTCTGAATTCTGCGGGTTATACGTCTATTTTCTGAATTTCTGTTTTAAACGTAATTTTCTTTCTTTCTCGAATTTGGTTACTAAATTTTGGTTTCGTGTTACTTTCTGCGTATTTCTCTTTACCTTAGTCCTTAGAACAATATGTGAAAACAGTTTTAGCGAAAATGAATGGGAATTATTGAGTCAGGGTTAGTTTCTCGTAACTTTAGTCTTGGAACAGATTGCGAATTTGAATAAATTTGGGTTCACGGTTACTTTCGTGGTATTTGCTGAATTCTGCGGGTTTTCTTCGCAACGTCGTTCTTATCGAATTTGTATAGGACATATTGTTCGTATTTCTCTTAATATTAGTTTTTAGAACAGTATATGGAACAGTTTGCGAAGGATGGTAATTTGGGTTCAAGGTTACTTTTGTGTTATTTGCTGAATTCTGCCGGTCTTACGTCGATTCTGTGACTTTCTGTTTTCTTCGTAACTTTAGTTCTTATACGAATTTGTTTAGAAAATGTTGTTTTCGTGTTACTTTTCGCTTATTTATCTTAACCTTAGTCCTTAGATCAGTATGTGAAAACTTTAGTCTTGGAACAGATTGCGAATTTGGATAAATTTGGTCCAAGTTTTACTTTCGTAACTTTAGTCTTGGAACAGTTGGCGATGTATAGGTAATTTGGGTTCAGGGTTACTTCGGGGTATTGCTGAATTCTGCGGGTTTTACGTAGATTTTCTGAATTTCTGTTTTCTTCGTAACTTTCGTTCTTATCGAATTTGTATAGGACATATTGTTTTTTAATTACTTT
Organism: Pseudeuparius sepicola; assembly: GCA_963920635.1. Lineage (NCBI taxonomy): Eukaryota > Metazoa > Arthropoda > Insecta > Coleoptera > Anthribidae > Pseudeuparius > Pseudeuparius sepicola. Next base: position 32,491,568 of record OY987305.1, read on the forward strand.
CCGCGTATTTCTTAAATATTAGTTCTTAAAATAGTATATGAAAACAGTTTTTGCAGAAATGGAAGGGAATTATTTAGTCAGGGTTAGTTTCGGAGTATTTGCTGAATTTCGCTGGCTATACGTAGTTCACTATTTTCTCTTAACTTTAGTCTTGGAACAGTTTGGGAATTTGGGTAGGAAATTTGGGTTCTTACTTTCGCCGTATCTATTTTCTGAATCCCGCGTGTTTTTGTTTTCGTTTTACTTTAAGAGTATTTCTCTTAACCTTAGTCTTTATAACAGTATGTGAAAACAGTTTTTGCAAAAATGGATGGGAATTATTGAGTCAGGGTTAGTTTCTCGTAATTTTAGTCTTGGAACAGATTGTGTCCAGGGTTACTTTCGGGGTATTTGGTGAATTCTGCGGGTTTTACTTTGATTTTCGTTCTCTTCGTAACTTTGGTTCATATACGAATTTATATAGGGATTTTTTTTTCGTGTTACTTTCCGCGTATTTCTCTTAACCGTAGTCCTTAGAACAGTATGTGAAAACAGTTTTTGCAAAAATGGATGGGAATAATTATGTCAGGGTTAGTTTCGGAGTATTTGCTGAATTCCGCTGATAATACGTCGATTCTCTATTTTCTCGTAACTTTAGTCTTCGAACAGTTTGCGATGGATAGGTAATTTGGGTACAGGGTTACTTCGGGGTATTTGCTGAATTCTGCGGGTTTTACGTATATTATCTGAATTTCAGTTTTCTTCGTAACTTTCGTTCTTATACGAATTTGTATAGGAAATTTTGTTTTCGTGTTACTTTCCGCGCATCTCTCTTAACCTTAGATCTTAGATCAGTATGTGAAAACGGTTTTTGCAAAAATGAATGGGAATTATTGAGTCACGTTTAGTTTCGCGTTACTTTAGTCTTGGAACCGATTGCGAATTTGGATAAATTTGGTCCAGGGTTACTTTCGGGGTATTTGCTGAATTGTGCGGGTTTTCCATCGATTTTGTGAACTTCTGTTTTCTTCGTAACTTCGTTCTTATCGAATTTGTATAGGACATATTGTTTTTGAGTTACTTTCCGCGTATTTCTCTTAATATTAGTTCTTAGAGCAGTATATGAAAACAGTTTTTGCAAAAATGGAAGGGAATTATTTAGTTAGGGTTAGTTTCGGAGTATTTGCTGAATACCGCTGGTAATAGTCGATTCTCTATGTTCTCGTAACTTTAGTCATGGAAAAGTTAGCGAAGGATAGGTAAAATAGTTTTTGCGAAATTGGATGGCAAATTTTGGATTCAGGATAACTGAATTCCGCGGGTTTTACGTCGATTCTGTAATTAATTCGTAACCTTCCTATGGCGTATTATGGTGTGTGCCACTTATTTGAAGAATGTTAACTTAGAATTTAGTAATTATTGTTCTTGATTTCTGACTCCAAAAATAATAAGTAGTAATACTCTTTAATCTGTTGTGGTTCTTTTTTATTTTTTATATATATATCCCTAGCAACACGTTTTCAAGGAATATCTTATTTTATCAACAATGATAATATTAAACAATAATTATAATACCTGTCGATTCAGACAAGCACCACAAATACTCCCCTCTTTAAGAAGAATTAAATGTCAATCTAATTTAAAACAAAAGTAACTCTTTTTTTAATTTTATTTTCGTTAAAATCATTAAAATTTTCTGAAAGAATAAATGCGGGTTTAACACGGTCAATACTAATTACCATTTCTTCGTTTCTTTTTAAAATAACAAATGTTTTTGAAAATTTCTTAATCACCTTGTAAGGACCTTCGAAAGCTGGTGAAAGAGATGTTTTTTTACCTTCAACTTTAACAAAAACATAATTTGTATCTTTTAAAGCTGGTGAAACAAAGGGTTTTTCTCGATTATGGCTACTCACTGTTGTTGGTTTTAAATTACAAAACATTTCTTGTAAATTAACTAAAATAGGGAAAGTGTCAACGTTTTCTTGTGATTTAATAAAAAATTCTCCAGGTAGTCTCAAAGGTTGTCCATAAACCAATTCAGCAGAGGAACACTGAAGGTCTTCCTTTACTGAGGTTCTGAGACCTAATAATATTAAAGGTAGTTCATCTTTCCAACGATTTATATTTCCTCTGGCAGTAAGAGCGGCTTTTAATGTTCTATGAAATCTCTCTAACATGCCATTGCTTTGCGGATGATAAGTAGATGTGTGTATTTTATGAATACCGAGAAATTTACTAAATTCTGAGAATAAAGCTGATTCAAATTGTGAACCTTGATCGTGCGTTATTGTATGAGGTAAACCAAAACGTGAAAAATAGTGAGTTAAAAGAGTTTTAGCTACAGTCTGTGCTGTAATATTGGATATCGGATAAGCTTCTGTCCAACGAGTGAATCTTTCGATAACAGTAAGTATGTATGTACAACCACTTGAAGGAGTAAGAGGGCCTACTAAATCTAGATGTATATGTTCAAAACGACCTTTAGGAATTTCAAATTTACTTAAAGGAGATTTTGTATGTCTGTGAATTTTTGAAGTTTGACAATTTAAAAAACATTTGGTCCATTTGTCTATGTCTGTATTCATTTTGGGCCAAAAATAACATTTACCAATCATTTGTTTTGTTGCTTTAACTCCCGGGTGTGAAATATTATGTAAATTATTAAATATAGTAAAACGTAAATCTTTAGGAATGTAGATACGTTGTTTGGAAGAAGAGACTTCGCACCAAAGTTTGATTTTTGCAAATGTAACTTCTTCTTGTTGTAAGAAAGAATTAGAGTTGAGTTTTTGATTTTTTAGTAAAAATTGTAGTTCTTCATCAGAATCTTGTGATTTTTTAATAGTTTCGATGTCTATTTTAATTAAATCAAAAGAAGAAATCTCACTGTCAACGCGTGATAGGGTGTCAGCTACAATGTTAGATTCTCCTTTTATATATTGAATGTTTGAAGTAAATTGATTTATATATTCTAGGTAGCGAAATTGCCTAGGACTTTTTTCTGTCTTTGACGTAAGCACTGTAGTCAAAGGTTTATGATCAGTAAATACTGTAAAATCATATCCTTCTAAAAAATGACGAAAGTGTTTTATTGCTGAATAGATAGCTAATAATTCACGATCAAACGTAGAATATTTTGTTTGAGAAGGGCTAAGTTTTTTTGAAAAATAAGCAATAGGTTGAGTAATATTATTGATAGTTTGTTCTAGAACTGCACCAATAGAAATGTTAGATGCGTCTGTTGTTAAAGTAAGTTTAGCATTATTACAGGGATGAGCTAAAATTGTAGCATTGATAAGTAAATTTTTTGCGTTTTCAAAACTATTTTTACATTCTTTTGTCCAATCAAAATTTTGTTTATTTTTACAATTTTGTAATTTACTTGAAAGTTTATTTAATGGGCTAAGAACTTTAGCAAAGTTTGGGATGAATCTGTGATAGTAATTGACCATACCTATAAAGCGTTGTAATTGTTTAAGAGTTTTTGGTTCGGGAAAATTTTTAATGACTTCAGTACGTTCTTCTGAAGGTAATATACCTTTAGAGGAAATAGTATATCCCAAAAAATTTAATTTAGTCACACCAAATTCACATTTTGGTAATTTGATATTAATACCAAAAGAGTTTAAGCGTTCAAACAAAGTATTCAAATGAATTAAATGTTGTTTTTCATTTTTACTTGCAACCAAAATGTCATCTAAATACACAAAAATAAAATCTAAACCTTTTGTAACTTCATTAATAAATCTTTGAAATGTCTGAGCTGCATTGCGTAAACCAAATGGCATTCTTGTGAATTCAAAAAGACCGAAAGGTGTAGTAATAGCTGTTTTAAAAATATCTTCTTCTGCTACCGGTATTTGATGATATGCTCTAACAAGATCTATTTTTGAAAAAATGTTACAGTCAGTAGATAGGCTATGTCGGTACGAGCCCACTTTCCCCATGTATTTCTTATGGGGGCTAAAACGTGGTCAAAACGTGACCAAATTTCTCCGGCCCGACTTTCTCCGACGCGACCGAAGGTGCCCGAGCTCGCCGACCGTTGACCTTCGCTCTCAACCCCGGGGTGCCCGTCATTATCCCTCAGACCGTTGACCTTCGCTCCAGCCGCGACATGTCACGACTCGCAACTAATAAAAACCCTAAATCATAATTAAGCCATGACGTCCCCCTGTCGACCTTTAGCCGCGGCCATGCATGGATTTTTGCTACCACCTCTGCCTGCGTATTTTTGCGTCCGCGACGCCGAGACATGTCGAGACTCGCAACTAATAAAAACCTAACACCTATAGAAAAATACCAGCTTGCAATATGTACGTGATGTAATTCCTCGGAAAAAAGTACTTTCTCTTTGTCGGAATAAGCGCCTATGAAACGAGCACGCTGATCTCATCGGTACTGGCGATAAAAAATTTGTAGGAAAAGTGTAATAAAGAATAGATATGAGATACATATGAGTGTATACATTTTCTTGACTACATTACCTAAGGATGTATCAAAAATCTATCTTCCTATATTTAGAGACTGCTTCTCAAAGGAAAGTGGATATTAAATTTGGGGCATAAATTAACCATTTTTAGTTGAGTTTATAACCATCTAGGTAAGTAAATTTCTTTAATTCCGAGAAAGCCAGGCCTTGTTTTAAATTACTTGACTAAAATATAATAGGTGCAAAGTTCACCAGTTTTTAAAAATATCCCGTCACACGATTATCAAGTTGAAAGACTAGCTGCAAAATCGGATTTTGTACAACGCGTTTCCTGTTTAAAATTTCACCCAGAAAAAAAAAAGGTACTAATTCTCACTTATGCCATGTTCACCGTATGATTTTTATACTATTCCGACTTCGAAAACCCAAAGGTATAAGTGTAGCGTGTGGAAAAAGGGTTTAAAACCCTTAAACGGTCTATATATGGAATAAAATGAGGGCATGCAACATGTTCTTCAATAATGAAAATTAAAACAATGTTCATTTTTGACTGTCCATTATCCTACCAAGAAAAAGCTTATAGCGTCTAAGCGACTATAAAAACGACTCTAAAAACGTCTAAACGACTCTAAAAAACGACTAGACGACTCGTAAAAACGACTAGACGATTCGAAAAACGACTAGACGATTCGGAAAAAACGACTAAACGACTCTGAAAACGACTAAACGATTCTGGAAAACGACTAGACGATTCTGAAAAACGACTAGACGACTTGAAAAAGCGACATACCATTGAATACCATCGAGTACCATGGAATACCATCGAATACCATGAAATACCATCAAAGACCATGGAATACTATCGAAAACCACGGAATACCATAAATGGTCTTGGATATCCCTGTGAAAAAATTTGCCTCGGGGAGAGCATAAAAGGAAATTATCCGTGATCGATGCTCTGTGATCGAAAGATCGTCTTTGATAATACAATCACTCTCAGTTAAAGACATGTTTTTGTCACTTGAGATTGAACCTAGGAGTTATGGTATCCAACACACCAATGACGGATTAGTCATGGGACAAATACCAGTAACTGTTGAAGATAACGTATTATGTATTGGAGATCAAAATTACCCTTACACCAGGTCTGTCTCAACTGCTTTTGAAGAACAAACCACAAGGTATTAATGAGAGTGACCTAAAAATATACAAACAATTGTTGATTACTAATTTTCGATAGGTTCAACAAATCAGGTTTTAAAAGTATTTGTGTTTAGGTGCCTATGGTTTCATCTGGTATATGTTCCATACAGGATTCGAACCTTAGCCCACATTCCAAAGCCAAACACTCGGCATTTAAGTAAAATTCTAGGAAATGCTTGGCAGTGTGGTAATAATCTCGACGCGCTGTTGTAGCAGGGCTCCGCTGGCTCCCGCTGGCCTCGCCGGTCTCTGTAGACTCAGCAGGTCCCTTTAATGATGTGTACCGCAGGCTCCGATTAAATTAAAAAAATTACTATTAATACTAAAATACCCGGACAATAACCATCATTCCAACGCCAAAACACCCAACAGTAGTATTTCTGCGAATGCATCGCAGCCGGGCGCAAGGTGGATGACTCACATCCGCTAGCCGGAACTTGTCAGGACAGGTTGACGACCTAAAAACAATTCTCTCTACTTAGATAAAAATAGAATGTCCAATAAGATTTTTTTCACACACTTTTATATATAAGCACAGATAACGTAACCATTTAAGTATATATTAGAATATTATAAAATATTTAAGCCCCATATAGTTCGAATTTGAATGGGATATTATGTTACATGGGTAATATATCTCAACACTTCGTACACAAACAAAACTCGCTCGTTCTTTACAGTTTTATTACTGTGAATTCGGTACCTACTAAAGCGGCAGACTTGGGATGCCGCAGTAGCAAATACAATATGAAGCGCAGCTCTGATGTATACTAAAAATGTTATTATCAAACTTGAGACGCACACATATTTAAAAATATAAATACCGCCGGATGAATGCAAGGCCAATTTACGGAATATAGCAAAACAATTAGATTATGGACATGGATATTAATTTCTTTAGGTAAAGGTAATAAACATTTGATACTATCGACAGGAGTCTACGCAAAATAATTGTATCAGTATTCAGCAAATAAAAAAGTTATGGGTACCCGTCACCGATGAAAAAGTATACAAAACTGATAAAATGTTCGTGGGATCTTGTATATTAAAATATTTAATCGCGTATCTAAGTTGTTATTTTATTCATTGCCCATCCCACAAATTTGGATTTTTAGCTCTTGTAATCGCTCGATCACGATTGAAACTACACTCATAAAATGTTTAAAAAAATGCCCACCCCACGTGATCGCTCGACAAAAACAAAACGTGCAAAGTGGCTACTGCTCGAGGTTTGACCTTTGTCCTTAGGGACACGTGTGACCCAGTTGATGTAGAATCTAAAAAAACCCTGTAAATCATACTTCCATAGCATAGAATCTAAAATCCCCCGGTACAGTACGGATGAAAATTTCAAACCAGGCATAATCAACATGTACGTTCAAAGTAAAAAAAACTTGTCGGTCAACTGTTTAACCCCGAAATTTTGTTGATTTCTAGGAATAAAAAGAAATACTGCAATTGTAAGTCCAAAGCTATTTACGCTATCAAATTCGTTTAAAATGCGAATGATAATTTGCCGCAATAAAACCAGGCGTGAAAAATTCAACATACGTCCCTAAGAAGTTCAACCAATTTTACCCTGGAAATACAACATTTTTAATGAATAAAATATCGAACATACAACAACCCCCTTCTAAATATAGTATAAATCATGGGTTTTTTTTTGATAATGTAGAAAGCTAAACTGAAAATTGTTGCTAGAGGTTCTAAAAACCGGGGTGCCAAAAATCAACTATTATTAGAAAATACGCTGATGTCATAATATAGCCGTCGATGTCACCGTTAGCGTGTCCTATGAAAAATGCGTTCTGCTTAATAAGGTGTAAAAAAATCCATGACGGGGCTTAGATGAATAAATAAAGTTTGATGTATGTGAAAGTATAGACTAAATTTTCGTATAGCCCGCGTGATCGCTCGAGGTGGCGGTATCCTCTGGACTAGAAAATATCATATCGGCTCAATCTCCAAACATTTTCATTTTGAATTATACGTTTTCATTGATGATAGATCTAGCAAGAAAATTGGACTGGACTCGATATGAGAGACATTAATCTAACTTTCACTAAACTGCACGTACTACTTAGAGGGTTGTAAGCCGTTTTAATAAAAGCACCAGACTTGCTTAAAATTCATGGCTAAACGTTAACATAATGTCATACAAACATGCGGCACGCAAAATATTAAGAATAGATATATGAGCTCAAACATGTTGATCAAAAAATATATTTATTTCTGGCGATTTAGTTTACCAGTTATCATTTAAAAACAAAACCTGGTCCCAATATTCAGTGAAAATAATAATTGAAAACTTTGTACCTTATAAACCACCACTAAATAGCGAGTCGGAAATAAGTAAAAAAATATATATAAATATATTATTTTGATATTATAGCCGAAACTGAATTTATTGGGGTGAAGATGTAAGGAAATATTTTTAGCTAGGAAAAAGTAATGCAATTATCATAGGTACTGGTTGCAGAACCCGTTGTCAGTTTTGCAAGGATTTTTGATACAAATATAATTGCTAACGTTTAATTTGTTTACCCCATTTACGAAAATGATAACAAAATTGGATCAGACAAGATGTTTTTTCGAAGTATAGTTTTTAAACACAGGGTGCCACCACCGGTTTTACGATATAGGTTTAAAAATGCGACGCAAATACATAAAAAAATACCCTAGAGATAAGAAAACAAAATACAACTCACCAAAAGATTCTTGGTGATGTATAAAAAGAAATCAGGTTACATCTAATGCCCCAGACAGTAGAATAAACATCCCCGAGCGATGAGATATAACCAAACATCATTTTTCCAACGGCACAGTCATTTTCACGGGAAAAACAACCAGTAACCGTTCAAATTCCATAGATAGATACTGCCGTAATCCAAAATTTCACTGAACTACGCGTATCTATTATACTGAAGTAGGTACTGATACACTTCCATCTTTCCAAAGAAAAACAAACACGAAACTCAGACTTTTCATATATTACAACGCCTCGATAGAGTCTTTGTGGCCACGACCGAGAATCTACTGAAGCAAGTGCGACGCATAGGACGTGAAAAGTGCCGAGTTGGTTTTATTAAACAATGAAACTTATACCTACGTATATATATAAAATAAATGAGAAATATGCCAGAGATTTGAAACCTAATTGTGTTGCAAGTTTGAGGTCCGAAAAAATATTGGTTTTAATTTTTTAAGGTGAGAAACACATCTAACAGCCAGTTTGGAAATATACAAGGCAAAAAAAGTAGTGATGTGGCTGCCCCATTTTATGTTTTATACAGGTTGGATTATTTTAGAATAGTTGTTCAATAGACCGAGACAACATCATAAACGCTTCCCATTAGAACAGAATCTGATGAAAAGAAAAATTCCATCTGGGTCAAGCTACTAGATAACCAAAATAAAAAATACTGAACATTATAAAATTTAAAAAATCATATTTTCAACGGATTTTTATCCTCTGAAAATGGCGTAAAATTCAGTTATAACCAAAATAAAAAAATACTGAACGTTATAAAATTAAAAAAATCATATTTTCATGGGATTTTTGTCCTCTGAAAATGACGCAAATTCAGTTTCAATAAGTTACTAATTGGGGTAATAGAGGAAAAATCTTAAATAGGAATTCTGAGACAACGAGGCTGAGAGTAAATAACATACAAAAATCTTGTGCGTTGACTTTGAACTGAATTTAATAATTAGGTTTAATAACGACAATTTTCTCGATTATCTAGAATCAAAAATATTGCAAGTGACAATTCACTATTTTCTCGACATTATGTAAAGCCATATTATTGCGTCGTAAATTAAAAGATCCAAAAATATTGGCATCAATTGTTTAGTAAATGTGGTTAAAATATGTCTACTTTATCAACAGTTATTTGTAACAGCTTATTATCTTGGAAGCGTAAACTCTTTGAATTTTTTAGACAAAAAGTTGTAGTTTAATAATGGTCAGTTGGATTCCTTTTTGAATCATGTTTGCGTATTACCTACAAGGATTTACAACCTCCAAACATAGAAATCGCTCATTTTAACCCGATTTAATAAAAATTTCACCAAAAACAATACTTTCAGTCATATAATACACTTCTGATTAATAAAAAAGGCACTATAGTAATAATGAGATTTTCAATGGAATTTTTATAGACTGTTTGCCCATTTTGAGAGTCTGTTTGCTAGCTTTTGGGGGTATTCCTTGATATTTTAGACGGATAAAAATGAATAACATTGGGTTTCCTAACTAAAATACAAAACGCACTGTTGACTTTACTTCCGTGGATAGTAAGCCTATAATACGTATCGAAAACAGAGAAATATTCAGGTCAAGAAAAAAGTAGCCTAATTTACAAGTTTGGGAATCAAAAACTACCTTTTGTCTTTTAATAATTTTGATGAGAAAATACGTCTAATTCGTAAGTCAAATAAATGGGACATCATGAAAGATATACTAATAATTGAACAAATGCTATCTCAGTTCTATAGGCACAAAGGTACTATGGGTAGTAATAGTTTTGGGATCAAAAGACAAGCTTTTAAATTTGTTAAGAAAATACGTCTAATGAAATTGAAAGTAGTAACTAGATTTTGGTTAACATTTCGTTAACGCGTTGATGAATGTTTGATGCAAGTGAAAAGTAGATCGAATTTTCCAAAAAACGGTGACTGACCAAACAAGTTATTATAAAAAGTTGCTCAGGAGACCGATGTAGCCTAGAAAACGCCTTTCCTTCGAATATAAAGTGACATAAATAGTTACAAAATGGGACTTAGACGGATATTCGATGCAAGTGAAAAGTAGGCAGAATTTTTGAAAATCGGGACGGATCAAAAATTATTAAGTTGATCGGGAGGTTGAGATAACCTATGAAACGCCTTTCATTCGAATAGAATCTGACAAAAAAAATCCAAGAAAATTTTAGACGACTGTTTGCAAGTGAAAAGTATACAGATTTTTTTCGAAAACCGGCGACTGACAAAAAAAATATACTTATTAGAAAATTTTGCTCGGGAGACCGAGGTAACCTAGAAAACGCCTCTCGTCCGAATATAATCTGAAATAAAATTCCATGATGGGGACTTAGGCGAATGTTTGATGCAAGTGAATAGTATAGACCGAATTCCCGAAAAAAACGCCATTCGTTTGAATATAATAAAAAAATCGAATAAGGAACGGGACTTATTAGACGAATATTTGATGCAAGTGGAAAAGTATAGACAGATTTTTTCGAGTGACCGATAAAAATAGTTAGTCGGAAGGCCCCCAGATAACATTGATATTTTGTTTGAACAAAATCTGAAAAAAAAAAACTAGACGTGACTTAGACGAATGTTTGCAAGTGAAAAAAAACAAAAAAATTATTAGAAAAGTTGACCGGAAGGTTTAACCTAGGAAACGCCTTTCATTCGAATAGAATATGACAAAAAAAAATCCGAGACGTGACTTAGACGAATGTTTGCAAGTGGAAAAAAAAACAAAAAAATTATTAGAAAAGTTGATCGGAAGGTTTAACCTAGGAAACGCCTTTCAATCGAATAGAATATGACAAAAAAATCCGAGACGTGACTTAGACGAATGTTTGCAAGTGAAAAAGAAACAAAAAATTATTAGAAAAGTTGATTGGGAGGCCGAGGTAACCTAGGAAACACCTTTCATTCGAATAGAATGTAACAAAAAAAAATTCCAAGACGTGACTTAGACGAATGTTTGCAAGTGAAAAGCATACAGATTTTTTTTTTCGAAAAACGGCGGCTGACCAAAAATTATTAAAAAAGTTGTTCGGGGCCGTGGTACCTAGGAAACGCCTTTCATTCAAACTAAATGCGACAAAAAAAAATGTAGACATAGATGAATAAGAATGCAAGGACGATTGGAGTGATCTATAACCCTAAACAGAAGGGAGAAAATGCCCCTCAATAAGTCGAAATTTGTGTGTTTTCCATATGATTCAATGAGATTTTTACAAATTATTGGAAACTTAATGACGTGAGAAAAATAAAACGTCCATTGTCTGCTCACATTTTAGGAAATTTATCACAATTTATTCTAATTAATAATACCCTTTGTTTATGGAATCCCTAGTTAGCCAATGTGTCATGAGTAAGTATATGACAGGTCAAATACGTATATAATGTAAAGTAAAAATATAGTTAACAAGGCGTTAACGAGCATTGACAACATGTTAACGAACGAGGTGCTAACAACGCGATAACTTAACTTTGACAACTCGTTAACGAAGCGTTGACGAGTGTGGACCCTCCAAATCTTAGGAGATACATTCGCAACCTTACACCGGATCACGCGTCACAAAGATGCTACCTTAAATTAATGCGTTGACAACTCGTTAATCCCAGGAGATACAATCGCAACTTACACCAGATCAAACTCAACTGTGGAATCCTGTGACGTCACAGAGATGCTACCTTACATTTCTTTTAGGTAGATAACCTAACCTAACATTATTGTCGCGGTGTCCAAGAGGTTAGCGACTGGTGAACCGATTGCAATTGGATTTGGGAGAGGTGTATCAGAGGCGGATTAAGTCAGTTTTGGATTTGGGAGAGGTGTATCAGAGGCGGATTAAGTCAGTTTTGCTCAATAGCGTCACAAAGATGCTACCTTAAATTAATGCGTTGACAACTCGTTAATCCCAGGAGATACAATCGCAACTTACACCAGATCAAACTCAACTGTGGAATCCTGTGACGTCACAGAGATGCTACCTTACATTTCTTTTAGGTAGATAACCTAACCTAACATTATTGTCGCGGTGTCCAAGAGGTTAGCGACTGGTGAACCGATTGCAATTGGATTTGGGAGAGGTGTATCAGAGGCGGATTAAGTCAGTTTTGCTCAATAGCAATCGTTTCACCAGTCGCTAACCTCTTGGAGACCGCGACAATAATGTTAGGTCAGGTTATCTACCTAAAAGAAATGTAAGGTAGCATCTCTGTGACGTCACAGGATTCCACAGTTGAGTTTGATCTGGTGTAAGTTGCGATTGTATCTCCTGGGATTAACGAGTTGTCAACGCATTAATTTAAGGTAGCATCTTTGTGACGCGTGATCCGGTGTAAGGTTGCGAATGTATCTCCTAAGATTTGGAGGGTCCACACTCGTCAACGCTTCGTTAACGAGTTGTCAAAGTTAAGTTATCGCGTTGTTAGCACCTCGTTCGTTAACATGTTGTCAATGCTCGTTAACGCCTTGTTAACTATATTTTTACTTTACATTATATACGTATTTGACCTGTCATATACTTACTCATGACACATTGGCTAACTAGGGATTCCATAAACAAAGGGTATTATTAATTAGAATAAATTGTGATAAATTTCCTAAAATGTGAGCAGACAATGGACGTTTTATTTTTCTCACGTCATTAAGTTTCCAATAATTTGTAAAAATCTCATTGAATCATATGGAAAACACACAAATTTCGACTTAGTGAGGGGCATTTTCTCCCTTCTGTTTAGGGTTATAGATCACTCCAATCGTCCTTGCATTCTTATTCATCTATGTCTAAATTTTTTTTTGTCGCATTTTGTTTGAATGAAAGGCGTTTCCTAGGTACCACGGCCCCGAACAACTTTTCTAATAATTTTTGGTCAGCCGCCGTTTTTCGAAAAAAAAATCTGTATGCTTTTCACTTGCAAACATTCGTCTAAGTCACGTCTTGGAATTTTTTTTTGTTACATTCTATTCGAATGAAAGGTGTTTCCTAGGTTACCTCGGCCTCCCAATCAACTTTTCTAATAATTTTTTGTTTCTTTTTCACTTGCAAACATTCGTCTAAGTCACGTCTCGGATTTTTTTGTCATATTCTATTCGATTGTGTGTTACATTATTTGATTACGTCATTTTTGGTGGTGATTTAAACATTAATGCTCTTAAAATGGATGACGGTATGAACGTTAAATTTGGACAGCTGCTTGAATGTTTTGACTTGAAGCAAATTATCGATGTTCCTACGCGCATAACTATTAGGTCGGCAACTTTAATTGATTTAATTATAATACCTGAAAAATGTTCAAATTTCTCGCATGGCTCGGAGTTGGTTTATAATTCATCAGACCACTTGTTGGTTTATTGTAGATTTGGCCATCAACATTTGACGTCGCAACCAATTAAGATCAGATCCAGATGCTTGGGGAGCTTAGATCAAAATTTATTGACCCAGCTTATTAATATTACTCCATTTGAGAATATATTTCAGGTAAAAGATATCAATTTGAAAGTTTTAATATTTAATAATCTCATAAAAGAACTCTATGATACAGTGGCACCTATGAAAGAAATTACAATAAAAAACAACATCCACCATGGTTTACACATACTATTAGACAACTAATAGAAATGAAGGATAAAGCTTTCAAAAAATTCAAGTCTACTAGGTCTCCACGGTACTGGGAGTACTACAAACAAGTTAAGAATTATACGACGAATGCTATTAGACAGGAAAAAAATGCATATTTACATTTTTGTGTTGTAAATAATAAATCCTGTGGTAAACAGCTGTGGAAGAAGTTAGATGAATTAGATATTCATAAACGTCGTCCAGTTAATCGTATACCTGATAGTCTTAATAATCCGAATCAAATTAATTCTTACTTTCTTGAAATCTTTAAAAATATTCCACCCGATGCAGATTTACTAAATTTCTATAATTCCAATTTAAAAACAACATTTGATTCTCCTTTCAATTTCAAACTTATTGATGAAACTGTCATAAAAAGGAATTTGTTTTCCATAAAGTCAAATTCTTCCGGGCATGACGAGATCAACATTGAGATGATTATTAGATGTGGCTCACGTATAATTCCTTTTTTGCTGCATATTATAAATTCTTGTCTTCTTGAATGTGGGGTTCCCAGTGCTTGGAAAATAGGTAAAATTATCCCTATTCCGAAAACGACAGATGTAGCATCTACTGGTGATCTGCGTCCTATCACTCTCCTACCGACTCTGTCAAAGGTGCTTGAAAGGGTTATGGTTGAGCAGATTAAAGGACATTTGGTCAAATATGATATTCTGCCAAAAAGGCAATCAGGATTCCGAAAGGGTTTTAGTTGTCAGTCTGCTCTACTTGATCTCATAGATGATGTTCTGCGAAACAGTGATGATGGTAAAGCATCTGTTCTGGTTTTGTTGGATTATTCCAAGGCCTTTGACAGGGTTAATCATACGGTTATGATCAGTATACTCCGTTACACAGGTTTCTCGGGAGAGGCAATAAAACTGCTTACGTGTTACTTGAGTCAGAGACAACAGTTTGTCGAAACTGACAGAGGACAATCTATGATAAAGCCAGTGGTGTGTGGTGTGCCTCAGGGGTCAGTCTTGGGACCCTTGTTGTTTTGTATTTATACGTGTGGTATATTGGATTGTCTGAAAAATTGTAAACCTTACATGTATGCGGATGATACTCAGTTGAGATACTCTTTTTTACCCGAAAATGTGGAGGAGGCGAATTCTGTTATCAATGAAGATCTTCAAACTCTACTGAAAAATTCTTCGAGGCATCAATTGTCAATAAATCCTAATAAAAGTCAAGTGATGGTTTTCGGCAAAAATAAGGCCTTAGTAGGTGATAAATTAAATGTTATGATCAATAATGAGACCTTGGAATGTACATCTACAACAAAAAGCCTTGGGGTAATAATTGACACAGATTTAAAGTTCTCTAATCACATAAACAGTAAATTAAAGATTGCATATGCAAATTTGAGAAAGCTGTATCCACATAGACATCTACTTAATGTTAAATTGAAATTGTTGCTTACGGAGACCACTGTGTTGTGCCACTTAAATTATTGTGACGTACTCTATGGACCATGTTTGACTGCTTATGATGTTGGGCGCGTAGAACGACTTCAAAAAAGTTGCCTTAGATTTGTTTATGGCATAAGGAAATATGAACGAATTTCTCATAAACTTGTTTCGGCTGGCTGGCTAAATATGAGAGACAGAAGAAGGCTGCATGCTGCCTGCTTCTTTCATTCCGTCATTCATTTGAAAACTCCACCATACTTGTATAACAAAATAAGGTTTCGATCTGATGTGCACACTCTGAACACCAGGTTTAGAGGTCAGTTGTCGCCACCTCCCTGTCATCTGTCATTAGCTTTTAAATCGTTTTCCTACAATATTTACAAGCTTTATAATAGCATCCCACAAGAGTTTAAGTGCCTCAATATGAAAAGGTTTAAAATATCATATCGACAGTATCTCTTCTCTGAATATAAATAGGATGCCTGTCTGTTTTTGACGTCTGCGGGTCTGACCGGTAACGGATATCTTTGTTTTTTTTTCTTTTTCTCTTTTTTATGTTTTGTTTTTCTCCTGCGGCCTTGTGTTTGTAGATGGAGGAACATCAAAATTATTTTCTTTATATATATTTTTTTTTTCTAAATAATATTAAATAGGGGCTGAGATTAATTATCAGTTGAACTGCCATCTCAGTCCTTTTGTAGTTCATAAATAACTTGATTACTACATTTTCTAATGTTATAAGTAACTACAATAAAGCTTATTATTATTATTATTATTATATTGAAAGGCGTTTCCTAGGTTAAACCTTCCGATCAACTTTTCTAATAATTTTTTTGTTTTTTTTTCACTTGCAAACATTCGTCTAAGTCACGTCTCGGATTTTTTTTTTGTCATATTCTATTCGAATGAAAGGCGTTTCCTAGGTTAAACCTTCCGGTCAACTTTTCTAATAATTTTTTTGTTTTTTTTCACTTGCAAACATTCGTCTAAGTCACGTCTAGTTTTTTTTTCAGATTTTGTTCAAACAAAATATCAATGTTATCTGGGGGCCTTCCGACTAACTATTTTTATCAGTCACTCGAAAAAATCTATCTATACTTTTCCACTTGCATCAAATATTCGTCTAATAAGTCCCGTTCCTTATTCGATTTTTTTATTATATTCAAACGAATGGCGTTTTTTTCGGGAATTCGGTCTATACTATTCACTTGCATCAAACATTCGCCTAAGTCCCCATCATGGAATTTTATTTCAGATTATATTCGGACGAGAGGCGTTTTCTAGGTTACCTCGGTCTCCCGAGCAAAATTTTCTAATAAGTATTTTTTTTGTCAGTGGCCGGTTTTCGAAAAAAATCTGTATACTTTTCACTTGCAAACAGTCGTCTAAAATTTTCTTGGATTTTTTTTGTCAGATTCTATTCGAATGAAAGGCGTTTCATAGGTTATCTCAACCTCCCGATCAACTTAATAATTTTTGGTCCGTCCCGATTTTCAAAAATTCTGCCTACTTTTCACTTGCATCGAATATCCGTCTAAGTCCCATTTTGTAACTATTTATGTCACTTTCTATTCGAAGGAAAGGCGTTTTCTAGGTTACATCGGTCTCCTGAGCAACTTTTTATAATAACTTGTTTGGTCAGTCACCGTTTTTTGGAAAATTCGATCTACTTTTCACTTGCATCAAACATTCATCAACGCGTTAACGAAATGTTAACCAAAATCTAGTTACTACTTTCAATTTCATTAGACGTATTTTCTTAACAAATTTAAAAGCTTGTCTTTTGATCCCAAAACTATTACTACCCATAGTACCTTTGTGCCTATAGAACTGAGATAGCATTTGTTCAATTATTAGTATATCTTTCATGATGTCCCATTTATTTGACTTACGAATTAGACGTATTTTCTCATCAAAATTAAAAGACAAAAGGTAGTTTTTGATTCCCAAACTTGTAAATTAGGCTACTTTTTTCTTGACCTGAATATTTCTCTGTTTTCGATACGTATTATAGGCTTACTATCCACGGAAGTAAAGTCAACAGTGCGTTTTGTATTTTAGTTAGGAAACCCAATGTTATTCATTTTTATCCGTCTAAAATATCAAGGAATACCCCCAAAAGCTAGCAAACAGACTCTCAAAATGGGCAAACAGTCTATAAAAATTCCATTGAAAATCTCATTATTACTATAGTGCCTTTTTTATTAATCAGAAGTGTATTATATGACTGAAAGTATTGTTTTTGGTGAAATTTTTATTAAATCGGGTTAAAATGAGCGATTTCTATGTTTGGAGGTTGTAAATCCTTGTAGGTAATACGCAAACATGATTCAAAAAGGAATCCAACTGACCATTATTAAACTACAACTTTTTGTCTAAAAAATTCAAAGAGTTTACGCTTCCAAGATAATAAGCTGTTACAAATAACTGTTGATAAAGTAGACATATTTTAACCACATTTACTAAACAATTGATGCCAATATTTTTGGATCTTTTAATTTACGACGCAATAATAAGGCTTTACATAATGTCGTGAAAATAGTGAATTGTCACTTGCAATATTTTTGATTCTAGATAATCGAGAAAATTGTCGTTATTAAACCTAATTATTAAATTCAGTTCAAAGTCAACGCACAAGATTTTTGTATGTTATTTACTCTCAGCCTCGTTGTCTCAGAATTCCTATTTAAGATTTTTCCTCTATTACCCCAATTAGTAACTTATTGAAACTGAATTTGCGTCATTTTCAGAGGACAAAAATCCCATGAAAATATGATTTTTTTAATTTTATAACGTTCGGTATTTTTTTATTTTGGTTATATAGTTACCACCTAGCTTGACCCAGTGAAACTGAATTTTACGCCATTTTCAGAGGATAAAAATCCGTTGAAAATATGATTTTTTAAATTTTATAACGTTCAGTATTTTTTATTTTGGTTATCTAGTAGCTTGACCCAGATGGAATTTTTCTTTTCATCAGATTCTGTTCTAATGGGAAGCGTTTATGATGTTGTCTCGGTCTATTGAACAACTATTCTAAAATAATCCAACCTGTATAAAACATAAAATGGGGCAGCCACATCACTACTTTTTTTGCCTTGTATATTTCCAAACTGGCTGTTAGATGTGTTTCTCACCTTAAAAAATTAAAACCAATATTTTTTCGGACCTCAAACTTGCAACACAATTAGGTTTCAAATCTCTGGCATATTTCTCATTTATTTTATATATATACGTAGGTATAAGTTTCATTGTTTAATAAAACCAACTCGGCACTTTTCACGTCCTATGCGTCGCACTTGCTTCAGTAGATTCTCGGTCGTGGCCACAAAGACTCTATCGAGGCGTTGTAATATATGAAAAGTCTGAGTTTCGTGTTTGTTTTTCTTTGGAAAGATGGAAGTGTATCAGTACCTACTTCAGTATAATAGATACGCGTAGTTCAGTGAAATTTTGGATTACGGCAGTATCTATCTATGGAATTTGAACGGTTACTGGTTGTTTTTCCCGTGAAAATGACTGTGCCGTTGGAAAAATGATGTTTGGTTATATCTCATCGCTCGGGGATGTTTATTCTACTGTCTGGGGCATTAGATGTAACCTGATTTCTTTTTATACATCACCAAGAATCTTTTGGTGAGTTGTATTTTGTTTTCTTATCTCTAGGGTATTTTTTTATGTATTTGCGTCGCATTTTTAAACCTATATCGTAAAACCGGTGGTGGCACCCTGTGTTTAAAAACTATACTTCGAAAAAACATCTTGTCTGATCCAATTTTGTTATCATTTTCGTAAATGGGGTAAACAAATTAAACGTTAGCAATTATATTTGTATCAAAAATCCTTGCAAAACTGACAACGGGTTCTGCAACCAGTACCTATGATAATTGCATTACTTTTTCCTAGCTAAAAATATTTCCTTACATCTTCACCCCAATAAATTCAGTTTCGGCTATAATATCAAAATAATATATTTATATATATTTTTTTACTTATTTCCGACTCGCTATTTAGTGGTGGTTTATAAGGTACAAAGTTTTCAATTATTATTTTCACTGAATATTGGGACCAGGTTTTGTTTTTAAATGATAACTGGTAAACTAAATCGCCAGAAATAAATATATTTTTTGATCAACATGTTTGAGCTCATATATCTATTCTTAATATTTTGCGTGCCGCATGTTTGTATGACATTATGTTAACGTTTAGCCATGAATTTTAAGCAAGTCTGGTGCTTTTATTAAAACGGCTTACAACCCTCTAAGTAGTACGTGCAGTTTAGTGAAAGTTAGATTAATGTCTCTCATATCGAGTCCAGTCCAATTTTCTTGCTAGATCTATCATCAATGAAAACGTATAATTCAAAATGAAAATGTTTGGAGATTGAGCCGATATGATATTTTCTAGTCCAGAGGATACCGCCACCTCGAGCGATCACGCGGGCTATACGAAAATTTAGTCTATACTTTCACATACATCAAACTTTATTTATTCATCTAAGCCCCGTCATGGATTTTTTTACACCTTATTAAGCAGAACGCATTTTTCATAGGACACGCTAACGGTGACATCGACGGCTATATTATGACATCAGCGTATTTTCTAATAATAGTTGATTTTTGGCACCCCGGTTTTTAGAACCTCTAGCAACAATTTTCAGTTTAGCTTTCTACATTATCAAAAAAAAACCCATGATTTATACTATATTTAGAAGGGGGTTGTTGTATGTTCGATATTTTATTC
This sequence comes from Pseudeuparius sepicola, assembly GCA_963920635.1. Classification (NCBI taxonomy): domain Eukaryota; kingdom Metazoa; phylum Arthropoda; class Insecta; order Coleoptera; family Anthribidae; genus Pseudeuparius; species Pseudeuparius sepicola. The sequence continues at coordinate 32,511,712 of OY987305.1, forward strand.
ATTAAAAATGTTGTATTTCCAGGGTAAAATTGGTTGAACTTCTTAGGGACGTATGTTGAATTTTTCACGCCTGGTTTTATTGCGGCAAATTATCATTCGCATTTTAAACGAATTTGATAGCGTAAATAGCTTTGGACTTACAATTGCAGTATTTCTTTTTATTCCTAGAAATCAACAAAATTTCGGGGTTAAACAGTTGACCGACAAGTTTTTTTTACTTTGAACGTACATGTTGATTATGCCTGGTTTGAAATTTTCATCCGTACTGTACCGGGGGATTTTAGATTCTATGCTATGGAAGTATGATTTACAGGGTTTTTTTAGATTCTACATCAACTGGGTCACACGTGTCCCTAAGGACAAAGGTCAAACCTCGAGCAGTAGCCACTTTGCACGTTTTGTTTTTGTCGAGCGATCACGTGGGGTGGGCATTTTTTTAAACATTTTATGAGTGTAGTTTCAATCGTGATCGAGCGATTACAAGAGCTAAAAATCCAAATTTGTGGGATGGGCAATGAATAAAATAACAACTTAGATACGCGATTAAATATTTTAATATACAAGATCCCACGAACATTTTATCAGTTTTGTATACTTTTTCATCGGTGACGGGTACCCATAACTTTTTTATTTGCTGAATACTGATACAATTATTTTGCGTAGACTCCTGTCGATAGTATCAAATGTTTATTACCTTTACCTAAAGAAATTAATATCCATGTCCATAATCTAATTGTTTTGCTATATTCCGTAAATTGGCCTTGCATTCATCCGGCGGTATTTATATTTTTAAATATGTGTGCGTCTCAAGTTTGATAATAACATTTTTAGTATACATCAGAGCTGCGCTTCATATTGTATTTGCTACTGCGGCATCCCAAGTCTGCCGCTTTAGTAGGTACCGAATTCACAGTAATAAAACTGTAAAGAACGAGCGAGTTTTGTTTGTGTACGAAGTGTTGAGATATATTACCCATGTAACATAATATCCCATTCAAATTCGAACTATATGGGGCTTAAATATTTTATAATATTCTAATATATACTTAAATGGTTACGTTATCTGTGCTTATATATAAAAGTGTGTGAAAAAAATCTTATTGGACATTCTATTTTTATCTAAGTAGAGAGAATTGTTTTTAGGTCGTCAACCTGTCCTGACAAGTTCCGGCTAGCGGATGTGAGTCATCCACCTTGCGCCCGGCTGCGATGCATTCGCAGAAATACTACTGTTGGGTGTTTTGGCGTTGGAATGATGGTTATTGTCCGGGTATTTTAGTATTAATAGTAATTTTTTTAATTTAATCGGAGCCTGCGGTACACATCATTAAAGGGACCTGCTGAGTCTACAGAGACCGGCGAGGCCAGCGGGAGCCAGCGGAGCCCTGCTACAACAGCGCGTCGAGATTATTACCACACTGCCAAGCATTTCCTAGAATTTTACTTAAATGCCGAGTGTTTGGCTTTGGAATGTGGGCTAAGGTTCGAATCCTGTATGGAACATATACCAGATGAAACCATAGGCACCTAAACACAAATACTTTTAAAACCTGATTTGTTGAACCTATCGAAAATTAGTAATCAACAATTGTTTGTATATTTTTAGGTCACTCTCATTAATACCTTGTGGTTTGTTCTTCAAAAGCAGTTGAGACAGACCTGGTGTAAGGGTAATTTTGATCTCCAATACATAATACGTTATCTTCAACAGTTACTGGTATTTGTCCCATGACTAATCCGTCATTGGTGTGTTGGATACCATAACTCCTAGGTTCAATCTCAAGTGACAAAAACATGTCTTTAACTGAGAGTGATTGTATTATCAAAGACGATCTTTCGATCACAGAGCATCGATCACGGATAATTTCCTTTTATGCTCTCCCCGAGGCAAATTTTTTCACAGGGATATCCAAGACCATTTATGGTATTCCGTGGTTTTCGATAGTATTCCATGGTCTTTGATGGTATTTCATGGTATTCGATGGTATTCCATGGTACTCGATGGTATTCAATGGTATGTCGCTTTTTCAAGTCGTCTAGTCGTTTTTCAGAATCGTCTAGTCGTTTTCCAGAATCGTTTAGTCGTTTTCAGAGTCGTTTAGTCGTTTTTTCCGAATCGTCTAGTCGTTTTTCGAATCGTCTAGTCGTTTTTACGAGTCGTCTAGTCGTTTTTTAGAGTCGTTTAGACGTTTTTAGAGTCGTTTTTATAGTCGCTTAGACGCTATAAGCTTTTTCTTGGTATGATAATGGACAGTCAAAAATGAACATTGTTTTAATTTTCATTATTGAAGAACATGTTGCATGCCCTCATTTTATTCCATATATAGACCGTTTAAGGGTTTTAAACCCTTTTTCCACACGCTACACTTATACCTTTGGGTTTTCGAAGTCGGAATAGTATAAAAATCATACGGTGAACATGGCATAAGTGAGAATTAGTACCTTTTTTTTCTGGGTGAAATTTTAAACAGGAAACGCGTTGTACAAAATCCGATTTTGCAGCTAGTCTTTCAACTTGATAATCGTGTGACGGGATATTTTTAAAAACTGGTGAACTTTGCACCTATTATATTTTAGTCAAGTAATTTAAAACAAGGCCTGGCTTTCTCGGAATTAAAGAAATTTACTTACCTAGATGGTTATAAACTCAACTAAAAATGGTTAATTTATGCCCCAAATTTAATATCCACTTTCCTTTGAGAAGCAGTCTCTAAATATAGGAAGATAGATTTTTGATACATCCTTAGGTAATGTAGTCAAGAAAATGTATACACTCATATGTATCTCATATCTATTCTTTATTACACTTTTCCTACAAATTTTTTATCGCCAGTACCGATGAGATCAGCGTGCTCGTTTCATAGGCGCTTATTCCGACAAAGAGAAAGTACTTTTTTCCGAGGAATTACATCACGTACATATTGCAAGCTGGTATTTTTCTATAGGTGTTAGGTTTTTATTAGTTGCGAGTCTCGACATGTCAAATACGCAGGCAGAGGTGGTAGCAAAAATCCATGCATGGCCGCGGCTAAAGGTCGACAGGGGGACGTCATGGCTTAATTATGATTTAGGGTTTTTATTAGTTGCGAGTCGTGACATGTCGCGGCTGGAGCGAAGGTCAACGGTCTGAGGGATAATGACGGGCACCCCGGGGTTGAGAGCGAAGGTCAACGGTCGGCGAGCTCGGGCACCTTCGGTCGCGTCGGAGAAAGTCGGGCCGGAGAAATTTGGTCACGTTTTGACCACGTTTTAGCCCCCATAAGAAATACATGGGGAAAGTGGGCTCGTACCGACATAGCCTATCTACTACAGTCAAAAGTAAACAAATTAAAATCTTGAATATGAGGTAATGGATACCTGTCAGGTATAGTAACAGAATTTAGTTGACGAAAATCACCGCATGGTCGCCAATCAGAAGAATCTTTTTTGGGTACCATATGCAAAGGAGATGTTACTGAAGATGAAGATGGTCTACAAATACCTAGTTGTACCATTTGTTCAAATTCAACTTTTTCTATTTTGTATTTTTTATTGTCTAGTCTACGGGGTCGACAAAAAGGAAGATGTCCTTCTGTAATAATTTGATGCTTTATAGAGTGTTTAATAGGAAGTATAAAATTTGGCGAAGAAATAACATTAGGATATTTTTTAAGAAGTTCAGGATATTTGGTTTCGACAGCAAATAACTTGGGTGTTGGAGCATTAGAATGAATTAAAGAACCAGTAGTGTGTAATGTAGTTTCTATATCAATTAATCGTTTATTTTTAAGATCAACTAATAAACCATAATGAGCAAGAAAATCAGCACCAATAATTGGAGGAGATATGTCAGCAATAAAGAAAACAAATGGAAAATCACGTCTCAGGTTAAGATTTACTTTTAGAAGTTTCTTGCCATATGTGGTAATAGAGGAACCATTTACAGCTGTAAGAAAAATATATTTATCTTTCTTGTGATCGGTGAAAACATCATGTGGAATAACAGAAACATCTGCACCAGTATCTATTAAAAATTGTAATTTATTAAATTCATCAACTATAAAAAGACGACGACTGGTATTCTTATTTGCTCTAGACCCTTTATTTGTTGTCGAAACATTTACTCGTTTTTTGAATTTTTGTTAGTTTGTAAAGTTTCGTAAAGTAAACACGATAAACATGATAATAGCAGATAGAATTTCTTACAGAAGACGAAGAACGTGATCTACTTCTAGAGCGGTCTCTGCATGTAGTGCATTGATATTGATTATTTGATCTAGTAATTGTATTATTTTGAGAGGTCAAATTTGTTTGAATAGAATTAATTTGAGATTCTATTGAATTTTGTTTTTGAGAAATAGATAAAAGAATATTTTGACAGCTAACTGAAAATTCAGAAAAAGCTTTGATTAGTTCTTTTGTTGAATCAGATGAACTACTATTATTATTATTTTGAAAATTTGATTGAGGATGAACCTTTTGTTGATTAATTTCTGAAATATTATTAAAATTTGATAATGGTTTATAAGTTTCTCAAATTTTATCAGCAAGTTCTAGTAAATCGTTGACATTTTCCTTACCTGATGCTGTCAAAGCTACAAGAATCGTTTTTGGTAAACGTCTTTTCCATAGTTTGACCAACAAATCTTGACTGACCATTTGTGAACCACCAACAGTGTTGAGCATGCTTCGGTAAAAATCTGAAGGTTTTCGATCACCAATTTCGGTTCCAGTAAGGAGGTCATCTAAACGTTTTTCTTCACTTGCAGTTAATCTGCGAATTAAAATTTCTTTAATGGTTTTGGAGGATTTGAAACAACATCATAAATATTTGTCACAATATCGAGAGGTAAATTTGCTATAACGAGATGATATTTAGTTTTATCAGATGTAATTCGAGAAATTATAAATTGAGCTTCAATTTGAGTAAACCAAATTTCTGGTTTCGAAATCCAAAACGGTGGAAATCTGATGGAAGAAATATTTTCAATATTTTTGACATTGTCATTTTCAACAGAACAGTCACCTGCAATTAAATTTTGATTTGGCATTTTTAAAATGAAAAATTAGATTCTTTTAAAAGAGAAAATATTTTGTGGTGAAGTTTGACTTACAATTAATAAGTACTGGATTAGAATTTTCTTCTGATTTAAAAGGTTTGATTTGAAATTTTCTTCTCAAACTTGTTGGTCTTCTGCGGCTCGGACTGCGTTGCTTCCTCGTATCTGCACCTCTGGAAACGTAGGGGCTGTGTTGCTTTCTCGTTTCGGCCTGTCTGGAAACGTAGGGGCTGTGTTGCTTCCTGGTTTCTTCCTCTGGAACCGTTGGGGCTGTGTTGTTTCCTTTGGATCGACGATAATTTCTTCTTCGATGTTTCTTGCTTCAAGATCACGTCGGGGTCACCAATTATGGCGTATTATGGTGTGTGCCACTTATTTGAAGAATGTTAACTTAGAATTTAGTAATTATTGTTTTTGATTTCTGACTCCAGAAATAATAAGTAGTAATACTCTTTAATCTGTTGTGGTTCTTCTTTTATTTTATATATATATATATATCCCTAGCAACACGTTTTCAAGGAATATCTTATTTTATCAACAATGATAATATTAAACAATTATTATAATACCTGTCGATTCAAACAAGCACCACAGGGCGGTCGCACGTAAGGGTTAAAAATGGAAAGAAAAATATACTCGAGCGCGTCAGATATTCAGAAGGGACGTTAAGTGAACCCGAAAGAAGCTCCCATTCAATAGACTGACGATTCGGATGTGACGCTAGCTCGTGGCGGCTTTTAAAAATGCAAAAAAATCACCATTTTGAAATACTGGAGCGCGTCAGATTTTAATAAGTTTCAGCTTGATTCCTGGTCGTGCTAATCCATAATCTGACGATTATTTGGAGGGATGTTCTTAATCTGACTGAAAAAAAATTTTCATAATTTTTTAATATTTGCGTTTTCTAAGAAAAATATGTTGTATGTTAAAATTTAAGGAATTTTTGTCTATAAACATATGCTCTTAATAATTTATTTTCTATATTACAGGGTGTTGAACGTGGAACGTGGACTTTTCAAATATTTTATTAGCTATATTTCTTAAACTGAACAAAATTTGACAAAATGTCTAAAATAAAACTTATAGATAAAAAGCAGGTCTATCCAAATATCAAATAAAAAATGTACGTTCGTTACAAAAAAAATCGAAGGGTGCCGCGACGCAGAGCGTCGTTTGTCAAATATTCTCAATTTTCTCTTAATTTAGTCTTCGTTTGGTCCCATTTAAGACACCGGAAGCGGATATATTTTTTCTCTTTTCGTTTGCCCACAATAGGCCAGGAACAACGAGTTTAAATAACCCTGTACATATAATATAATAATAATATTTTTCCCGTTGTCCGTTATTTCCTTCAAAATAAAAAAAATATTCGACCGCGCTCGAGAAAGTCGAGGTAACGTTTTTTTTGCAAGTTTGTGACCCTCCCACCCCCTTACGTCACGCTCAAATCGTCAGATTATTTAAATGCACACTTTTCAGCATGTAATTAACACATCATAATATCTCTCGAGTATATCCACCTATCGTTTTTTTTACTATTCTGATCGGCTGCCCTACACGCGCGGCCCTGTATGAGATATGATGGAGGTACTCAACAGGGTGCAAGGTATGTTCATCTGTCACGCTTGAGTAAAGCCCAAAATCCCGTATTGGGCTCCCCTACTATAAGACGTTTGAAGGAACCCCGTTGGATGCATTTTTTTAATATTACAGGGTTTTACACAAAATATCAGCGTTTTCCCTGACTTGTTGACAATTATTTATAAACTATGTAATTAGGTGAAAAAAGATTAGTGGAAGTTCTCAAGTAAGCCTTTTTTACCTTTCAAGGGGACGTTTCAAATATTAAACAATTTTAAACCATACGAGGGACAAAATCTTATACATGTTATATCCGACCTCAAGCATCACCTTGATCATAACCTTGTTTTTACCCTTGATTCTGTTTACTGTTGGATATTATGTTCTCCTTCTCTATTGTTCAAGATGCTTACTACAAAGATATCATTTTCCATTGTATATTGTTCTAGAATGATTACTAGAACATATCATATTCCTTTTGAGTATTGTTAAAACTTGCTTACTGCAAGAATTGCAGAATTTGATCTTCCCTTTGTTTATTATATTCTTTTCCCATGAGAACCACAACACCTCAGCATAACAGACCTGTATAAATAGGACCTAGTAAAGTAAGAGTGTCAATTCTAGTCTTGTCTGTAGTCTAAGCCGAAACTCTGTAACTCGCGTTACTCAAATAAAAGTCTTCACGTCGCCCGTAACAATTTGGTGTCAGAAGTGGGATCCTCGATAAAAGGGTCTTCAACGAGGGAGATCCGGAGGCACTTAGAAGGACAGTCTCCTCGGGGGTCACCACACCACTACGATTGGAACCAGCTGAAAAGGGTCTTCGACAGGGAGATCCGGAGGCACTAAGAAGGACAGTCTCCTGAGGCCAGCATCCAGCAACAACAGCAGCATCAACGACATCCAGCGAGCATGAAGTTACTTCTATTGTAAGTGAAAAACTTGAAGTGAATTTTATTTGTGATTTTTTTTGAACTTTCTACGTTGCTATTATTGAACTTTCTACGTTATAACGATATTACCTTTTCATTTCAACATGCCGAATAACGAGGCTATAAACTCTAATGTAAACAATGAAGCAAACGCTTCAAATAACGACGAAGTACCATTTAAATTAAGCGAAATATTTTCTATCATCCCTGAATGCGATGGGGATCAAATCAATTTAAATACTTTTATCATTGCATGTGCATGCAAATGACTGTTGGCGATCAAGCCATTTTACTAGTAATAAAAATAAAAAACCAATTAAAGGGACGTGCAGCCCAACTTATCAATTCAAGAGATTTGAGTACCTGGCGCGAAATCAAACAATTACTTAACGTTCATTTCGGAGATCCTCGCGATCTAACTTCATTAATTCAAGATTAACAAAGAATGTGTCAATCGCAAAATGAAAATGCTTTGACTTTTGTAGGCAGAGTTCAAACTCACTGCTCAAAAATGTATGCCGCAATAGGAAAACAAAGCCTTCTCACTAGGGAACAAAAAGAATCGCAAGCTACATGATAGCATGTGTCTAAATACAGTTTTGACAGGTCTAGAACCAAGAATAGGGCAACTAATTCGTGCTAGCAATCCACCAAACATGATGGATGCTATAGCTTTAATTAAGAGAGAATTGCAACTTTCTTATTTTGAAAATCAAAAATTTCAGAGGCAAAATCGTGTACCAGTCTTCAATAATAATGTTAAGAGAACTAATAATAGTTTTCCAAAATTTTGTAATTATTGCAAAAGAAATGGACATACTATCAATGAATGTCGAACAAAAAATCAAAATAGTTATTACAGAAATGGTCCAAATCCTTCTAGCTTCTCTAACAATTTCCAAAATAACTCCCAAAGAAATAATTTCTCCCAAAATAGGTTCCATCAAAGACCATCTTTTCCTCAGCAAAATAATTTTAAAACTCCTTCTTTCCAACCTAGAAATTTTTCTAATAATGCTCCAAGAAATAACTTCCCCAGAACTTTTAATAATAATTCAGGTTTCCAGCCTTCTAATCAAAATTTTACTCCTAGATTCCCAAATTCAAATCCAAATAACCAAAATAGAACTCCCAACAACATTATCTGGGCCAAAGCGAAAATATTCAATTAACAGCCTCGGACCAGAATCCTATTCTGAACTTCAAGAATCTTGGTATGACCAATACGGACCAAACGTTTGCATAAATACCGTTGACAATAGTACCTTATACTATATTGAAGATAATACCGATAAGTACAAAATTTTAATTGACACAGGAGCTGGTATTTCAATTTTCAAACCACGGTTCAGCAATTTTTAAATCGATGTCCAGAAAATTTTCAAATTAAAGGTATTTCTGGCCAATCAATTCCTATTACTGAAGCGGTATTTGTTTCTTTTACGGGTCCTCTTTCTCCCCATAAAGTTTATATTTGCGATCTAGATATAGGATTCGACGGAATTTTAGGCGCTGACTTTTTAGAAAGGTACGGTGCAGTAGTAGATTTTAGGAATAAGCAATTAATTACTTACTATAAAGTACATGAACTACTAAAAGACGGAGATGAATTCAATGAGCTTTCGAATAATAATAATAATAATAATCGAGTTGTTTATAAAAGACAAGTTAATGTTGACGAAAGGTACGATAGCCTTCATATAAACGCTTATGAACGAAATAATAATAATAATAATGATAATACGGAAAGTATAAATAATTTTGAAAGCGAAATACGAGTTATAATATAAATAAAGTTACGATAGAACCGCGTTGCGAAAAAATATGCAAATTTCATACGACTAAGTATACGAATAAAGAAATGATTTTATGCGCACGACGAGTAGAAAAAGTATATGTGCCAAACGCTATTGTAAAAATAAACGAAGACGGTAATTTTTATACCACAATATTAAACGCTAATGCCATAACAAAGGATATTTGTTTCGAAGAATTTGAATTTGAGCCTTACATTAAAGAAACGAACGCTGGTACTAATATTATTTGTAATTTTAATAAAACAAAAAGCAGAGTAGAAGAAATAAAAGAATCATTAAGGCTATAACATTTAAATGAAGAAGACAAAGAACTAATTACTAATTTATGTTTGAATTTTGAAGATATATTTTACTTCGACGGAGATTTCCTAAGTTTCACTAATGAAATAAAACATACTATCGATACAGGCGACGCTAAGCCAATTTTTACTAAATCTTATCGGTATTCACAAGTTCACAAGGAAGAAGTAAAAACACTAATTAATAAAATGCTTTCTCAAGGAATAATTAGACCTTCTGTTTCACCATGGTCGTCCCCAGTATGGGTCGTTCCAAAAAAATTAGACGCTTCAGGCAAACAAAAATGGAGAATCGTAATTGATTATCGGAAATTAAATGAATTAACAGTTAATGACAGGTATCCACTGCCTAATATTTCAGATATATTAGATCAGTTGGGTAATGGCCATTATTTTACTACTTTAGATTTGGCTTCTGGTTTTCAACAAATTGAAATGAATCCAGAAGACATTTCGAAAACTGCTTTTTCCGTTGAAAATGGTCATTTTGAATATTTACGTATGCCCTTTGGCCTTCGTAATGCGCCCTCAACTTTTCAGAGGGTTATGGATAATATACTAATGGGGATACAAAACGAAAAGTGCTTAGTTTACATGGACGACATTATTATTTATTCTTCCACAATTAATGAGCACATCTCTCGTATTACTGAAGTTTTTCAAAGATTACGAAATTCAAATCTAAAAATACAGCCAGATAAGTGTGAATTCTTACGAAAAGAAGTAATTTATTTAGGACATCTTATTACACCTGAAGGGGTTAAACCAAATCCACAAAAGGTACAAGCTGTTATCGATTTTCCTCAACCTGCCAATACTAAACAAATTAAACAATTTTTGGGTCTTACTGGTTACAAATTTCGCAAAAATGACAAAGCCTTTAACTCGACTTTTAAGAAAAGACGTACCATTTATTTTTGATAAAGATTGTCGTGAATCTTTCGAACAACTTAAAAATGCATTAATAACTTCACCAATTCTAATATATCCTAATTTTGAAAAAGAATTTGTTTTAACTACAGATGCAAGCGCTTTTGCTGTAGGCGCGGTACTTTCGCAAGGACCTGTTGGAAATGATCTTCCCATAGCATACTTTTCAAGAACCTTAAGTCCAGCAGAAATGTAATATAGCGTTATAGAGAAAGAACTTTTGGCAATAATTGCTGCCTTGAAAAACTATAGACCTTATCTTTTCGGACGAATATTCTTATTGGTTACAGATCATAGACCTTTAACCTGGCTTTTCTCAATAAAAGATCCCGGTAGTCGTTTAGCACGTTGGCGACTTAAATTAGAAGAATATAATTATCAAATAATTTATAAACCTGGAAAAATTAATCGAAATGCCGACGCTTTATCTCGAATCAAAATCAATCATATAAAAGAAGCTGTTTCCTTTCATACTTCCCTAGACGAACCATCTACTTCCCATGATAATCCTCAAGAAATTGACCCGCCTATTGACAATAATGAGACTGACGAAATTGCTATAATCTGTAATGAATTTGACAGATTTTTTGATTTATACAAGACGACTTCAATGATCGACTATTCTAAAATCCAATACACAAATAATCAACTTTTAGACAAAACACACAAAGACATTGTACTAATTTTTCAACAAGACAAATTAACAGACCTTCACGAAAAAGTTATTGATGATTTACTTGAGCTAAATCCTGATTTTAACTATAATAAAGCAAATGTTCTTTCCAGTCAAACCGTAGCTAAAAGAAAATATTATATAATTCCTGTTCCTTTTAATTTTGAAACCGCAATACAAGTACTCTTCATATCTCTTTATTACAGTAAAGATATATTCGAAGAAAATAAAACTTATTACATTGAAAACAATCCAGATTTTCCAATTTTAGAAATGTTTAATTTTTTGTTCTCAGACAAAAACTTTCAATTAACAATTTGTCAGAACATTGTGACTATACCAGACGAAGACCAAATACCTATAATAATAGATCAATTTCATTCAGGCAAGACAAACTTACATCGAGGAATAAACGAAACAATTAGACGCATCAAAAAAAAATTTAATTGGACAGGACTAACTAAAGACGTTGAAACATTTATTCGGCAGTGCGAAATCTGCCAAAAGACAAAAATTTGTAGACAAAACTTGGATAGTCCCTTAGTCATTACCGAAACTCCTAAAACTCCTTTCGAAAGAATAAATATTGACTTTCTAGAAATCCCAGTGAAAAACAATATCCTTACCATAAGAGACGAACTGACAAAATTTACCCAGGCTTATGCACTTCCTAATAAAACAGCGAGATCTGTAGTAGACGCTCTTTTACTCTATTTTCAACATTTTGGAACTCCTTTAAGAATCCATTGCGATGTAGGTAAAGAATTTAATAATCAATTAATGAAAGATCTTTGTAAATTATACAATATAAAATTAACTTTCTCTAGTGTTAGTCATCCGCAATCAAATGGCTCCTTAGAAAGATTTCATGCCACCTTAACTGAAATGATACGTGCGTGTAGTACAGAAAATCCAAATGAGCACCCATTTCAAATGCTTCCTTACGCTTGTATAGCCTATAACAATTCTATAAATAAAACACACGGCTTCTTTACTCCTTACGAATTACTATTCGGTCACACCTCGTCTCGACCTCCAGAAGTTTTGTATAATCAGCAAGAATTAATCTCTAAGTACGTTCGCGATTTAAACACTAAAATAAAGCATTATTATGAAGTGGCAAGGAAGCGTACGGATATGCGCAAGCAAAAGGCAAAACAGCGATTTGATACACACGTTTCGGAGCAGCGACAATTTCGCGTAGGAGAAAAGGTTTATGTCAAGGGGTCCCAAATAAAAAATAAACTAGCTAACAAATTTAATGGACCCTATAAAATTAAAGAAATTTATACGAATTCAGCTTTGCTACATAACCCAATTACTAACCAAACTACAAATGTGAATTTTGATATGCTAAAGAAATGTCACGAATTGGAGGAAGAAGAACTAACGGTTAAAGAATTCTTTTATACTCTAGATCGAAAAATCCCTATTGAAAATAATAACGTTTCCATTGAACTGGGCAATTTATTTGATGCCCCTGAAAATATTTCATTAGCTCACTGTGTATCTAAAGATTTAGAAATGAATGCAGGGATTGCAAAAGAATTTAAGAATAAATTTGGACACGTAGATGAACTAAAAAATCAAAATAAGTCAATTGGCAAGAAATATTTATTATTTAATAACTAAAGAATTTTTTTATTATAAACCAACTTTTGCTAATTTATTTAATTGCTTAAAGGAATTACGAACAATTTGTCTCGAGAGCACTGATGAAAAAGATAAAATTATAGCTATACCCAATTTAGATTGTGGATTAGACAAATTAGATTGGGACACAGTTCTCCCTATGATCAAATATATTTTCAAAAATACTGATATTAAAATAATTTGTTATATCGAACCAAATTCCTAATTCTGAAACTTCGTTATAGATTTTCTTTGTTCGCTACCGCTATGGCACAATATACACTGCGACCAATTAATAACACCATAGGCGTGTTCTATCAAGAGCAATCCGGACTCAAAATTTCTAATGACAAGTGGAGTTTATTGGTGTATAAAGACATTTCATCTCTAAAAACAACATTCGAAAATAATAATAAAATTTTAGAAAATATGCAATTTATAATTCAACCAAAAGACGTACGAATGGCCGCCTTTCTAAGCGAAGTTAAGTCACATCTCACTTTACTAAATCAACTTTCCGAAAACATTGCGCACAAATTTGAAGAATTAGCTATTGATGTAAGAAGATATAAAAGAGGTATAATTAATGGTTTAGGGTTAGTTTGGAAATTTATTACCGGAAATTTAGACGCTTCAGACGGACAGTATTATAACGATTGTATCGACAAAATTAACAGAGACGAACACGAATTAGAAAAATTAATGAAAAAACAAATTTTAGTAACTACTTCAGTTATCAAAAATTGTAACGACTCTATCAACAAATTACAAATTGATGAAATTACTTTTAATAATGACATAAAACAAATCGAAAATTACATTTCTGATAATTTTAATTATTACACTGCAAAATTACAAGTTTTAGAGATGGCCGAAAGACTCCTAGAATCATATACCTTTATCGAAAGCAATTTAAATGACATTCTAAACTCTATTACTTTTGCAAAACTACATATCATTCACACATCAGTTATAACTCCCGAAGACTTGGTTCATCATTTGCAAATAATCGCTCAGACTTTAAATAAAAATAATTTGCCCTTAACTCCTCAACTTCTAAATGTTGCAACTTATCTTGATTTTATAGAACTAAAGGTTTTTCAAACAGAAAATAGGCTTGTTTTTATATTAGACATTCCTTTAGTAGAACCTCAATGGTATACTCTTTATAGAATTTATCCTATTCCAATTTTCGACAATAAAACTGGATTTTATCACATGGTATCCACCGATACAAAATTTGTAGCAAAAAGCGATGACCCAACTCTCTATGTAATTCTCTATGATATAAAAAATTGTAAAGAACTAGCATTTGATTTAATAATGTGCCAAGATTTATATCCTCCTGACTCACATTCAAGATGTGAAGCTCAATTATTAGAGGTAAAAACCCATTTACCCAATACTTGTGACATAGTCACAATTTCAATTGAAAGTTACAATGTACAATTGATTCAAGAGAATCAATGGTTAATAATTTTAAGTGAAATATTTCCTATGACTATTAAGTGTAAAAATCAAAATCCTTTGACTATAATGCTAGACAAAACTTCAATTTTAACGTTAAAATCCGAATGCATTGCTTATATTGGAAGTACTAAAATTCAAACGAAAAATTTAAATAAATCTAATCAAACCTATAAATTTCACCCAATTAATATACCATTTGAATGTTGCAAAGAAACTCCAAATAAACAAAAATTTCCTGACTTAAAACCTTTACAACTAAATAAATTTAATTATGACGATTTAAATGTCGCAAAGCATAAATTAGACGAATATGCAAAGGATCTTGATAATATTATTAACGAACCAACTGTAAATAAGTATACGCCAATATTGACATATCTATCCATTACTTTAATCATTTTTAATTATTGTGTACTTTTATTTTAAATGTAAAAAGTCTAGGAACATTAAAATAGGCATTACTACTACTAATAACGGAGACGATCCTCCACAACCTCCTAGAACTCGAAATCGCGTTTTTCAAAATTTAAGAAAATTTGTTACTGTCAAAAGAAGACCTTCGTATAGATTGGACGAACCTCGCGAAGAAGAAGAAATTGAACTAAATTCTAATACTAAAACATATGCCTAATTTAATGTCAAAATTTGTTAACACAAATTTTTAATATAAGGGGGAAGGTGTTATATCCGACCTCAAGCATCACCTTGATGACCTTGTTTTTACCCTTGATTCTGTTTACTGTTGGATATTATGTTCTCATTCTCTATTGTTCAAGATGCTTACTACAAAGATATCATTTTCCATTGTATATTGTTCTAGAATGATTACTAGAACATATCATATTCCTTTTGAGTATTATTAAAACTTGCTTACTGCAAGAATTGCAGAATTTGATCTTCCCTTTGTTTATTATATTCTTTTCCCATGAGAACCACAACACCTCAGCATAACAGTTCTGTATAAATAGGACCTAGTAAAGTAAGAGTGTCAATTCTAGTCTTGTCTGTAGTCTAAGCCGAAACTCTGTAACTCGCGTTACTCAAATAAAAGTTTTTTTTTAAGTCTTCGTCTTCACGTCGCCCGTAACATACATGTTACATCCAGAATATTCCTGACGTTTCACTAAAACTACGCATTACTTTACTTATCATGTTTACCTCTTTTAAGAACTGCTGACTCTTTCCTGTAGTCAGATTTCTGCAGACAATAGTTCCTTAATCAAATTACACTTGTAGATGTTTTTCTCTAGAAAAGATCCAGAAGCTTGCCTAAGCATTTTGTCTCCCTATAAATACTTCGAAACCCAGAAACCGAGCGTTCTTAGTTCTTAGTTCTCTCAGTCTTAATAGTTCCCTTTTAATAATAGTTCTTCTTTCTCAGTTCCTAGTTCTTAGTCGAATTAGTTTCTACACTTCAAGTTACGTTGTGTGCCATTCGACGAGCTAATATCGCAAACCAGTGTACAAAGTTAAAACAAATAAATATTCCTTTTTTTAAAAAGTCATTTTCACTGGCACCGGCGTAACAATTTGGTGGCAGCGGTGTGATCCACTAGAAGAGGGGTTAAGAAGACACCCAGTGGATTCCAATCTACACTTCGAAGATACTACAGTTCCTGAGCAACGAGTTCCTGAAGCAACGAGTTCCTGAGCAACACAGATGAAACTACAGATTTTGTGAGTGGCAATTTTGACTTTTAAAACTTTTATTTTTTGTTGCATTGTTTATTTTTGTGTATTTGTATATTTCATTTATTTCGAATCATCATTTTTTCAAAATGGTTAACGAACAAGAAGAGGTAGTAGGAACTAACGAACCACAATACAACTTAAGAGACATTTTCGCTTTAATACCAGAATACGACGGAGATCCGATATCCTTAAACACATTTATTAGCGCATGTAAAACCGCATTTCAAATATGCGATGAGGAACAGAAATTATTTGTAACAATTAGAATTAAGAATCAACTCCGTGGAAAAGCAGCGCAACTTATTAATAGTAGAGATTTAGACAAGTGGGATGATAATAATAATTTATTACAAACACATTTCGGAGATCCGCGAGATTTAAATGCTTTGATTTCAGACCTTCAGAGATTACGTCAAATGCCAAATGAAAATCCATTAACGTTCTGCAATCGTCTAATAAATGTAAATTCTAGAATGCAAAGCGCAATTACTAAACAAAATTTAACTAATGCTCAAAAGCAAGCGCAATCACAACTTATCGAAGATATGACTCTCAATACTCTTTTAACAGGTCTTGAACCAAAAATTGGTCAAATAATTAGGGCAAGTAATCCAGATACCGTACTAGAAGCTGTAAACCGAATAAAAAGAGAACTTCAACTTACATATTTCGAAAATCAAAGACTTCCAAGACAAAATTATGCAACTAATACCTTTAATAATCAAAATAAAAATTTTTCTAAACCACAATTTTGTTCATATTGCAAAAAGCAAGGGCATAACATTCAAGAATGCAGAAGTAAAAATAAAAGACATAATGCACCCAGTAATCATTTCCAAAATTCTTATGGAAATCCAAATGAAAGATACAGTTCTAATTTCCAAAGAAATAATAATAATAATTTCTCTAGATCAAATAATTTTTCTCGACCAAATAATAATTTTAATAGACCGAATAATTTTCCATCTCAAAATTCAAACTCTAGTTTCCCTCGAACAATTTCCAAAATTTTTCAAATCAGAGGCAATTTCCCCAACAAAATTCTAGACCTAATTTTCAAAATAACTCTCCTAGAACCAGCCTCGGACATTACTTCACAAATGAGGAATCTGAACATGTCCTCAAAATAGAACCTGTATACAAAGTAAACTTGCATTGCGAACCAAACGAAGAACTTTACTACATCAAAAATTCAGATAATTTTAATTTTTTAATTGATACTGGAGCGTCTATTTCATTAATAAAACCTCATGTAATTCGGCATTTAAATAAAGTTATAACTCCAGAGAATATAAAAATCAAAGGTATTTCAGACGAAGTATACACTGTCACAGAATCTTGTTTTCTTTTTCTTGGAAAAGATGAACTTCCACAAAAAGTTTTTATTTTTAACCTTCCTATAGCTTTTGACGGAATTTTTGGAACCGATTTTATAAAATTATTTCATGCTTTTATTGACATCCCTGGAAGACAATTAATAACTTATGAAGGAATAGTATCACTGCATTGTACCTTAGATGATTATCCACAAAATGTAGAAAATAAATTCGATAGAACCTCGAGTAGAAAAGATATGTAAGCTTAGAACTTTAAAATATAAAAATACTGATGCTATTGTTTTAGCAAAAAATGTTGAAAATGTTTATTTACCTAATGCCTTAGTTCATATAGATAATAATGGAGAATTTATTACAACAATTTTAAATAATAACGAGTCTAATAAGGTAGTTAATTTTAAGGAATTAGAAATAGAATCATATAATGAAAATAATTACAATGATCCTACTAATAAAGTAGATGAAAGCGGAGTATATAAAAATGTTTATCCTACAATAAATGTAGATGATCTTGATCCTACTATAAAAGTAGATGAAAATGAAAGTTGTAATTTTAATAATCCTACTAATAAAGTAGATGAAAACGAAGTAAGTATTTCTGAGATTTATGATCCTACTGAAAAGGTAGATGAAAATAATACTTATCCTACTATGAGAGTAGATGAATATAATAATTATGAAGTTAGTAAAGTTGATGAGAATAAAGTCTATGAAGATATTGATGACGATGATGTTTTTATTGCTGATAATGTTACTAAGTTTTGTATTATTGATATAAAAAATGATAATGAGTATAAAGAATTTAAGAAAAGTAAAAGTTCAGATTGTCCTAAGATAATTGAAGTTAACAATAATTTATTTGATAAATAAATTCTTGTATTGAACAGAACTATTTTCCTGATTCTTGGAAGGCCAGTATAGGTAAGCCTTTACCTAAAATTAATACACCTAAGACATTTAATGACCTGCGAATAATATCCATTTTACCAGCTATGTCAAAGGTTTTAGAAAAAATATTATATAAACAAATGTACAGTTACCTTAACTCAAACGCAATTATTCCCGATTCTCAAAATGGCTTCCGAAGAGCGCACTCAACAACTAGTGCTTTGACAGTGGTCACAAGTGACATTATTGAAGCATACGACGAGGGCTTAGAGAGCGTCCTTATACTCCTGGATTACTCAAAGGCCTTTGATACAATTAACCACGAACTTCTGATATCGAAGCTAAAATATTATGGATTTAAACTGGACTCATTATCATTGGTCACATCATATATTGATAACAGAACACAGCGAGTAAAATTGGGTGAAGAGTATTCGGAGGAGTGTAGGGTGTGCTCTGGGGTTCCCCAGGGGTCGATTTTGGGACCTCTTCTTTTTATTGTATACACCGCTGACGTTTTAAAATCCCCTCAATTTTGCAAAGTTCAAGCATTCGCGGACGATACTCAGCTATATTTCCATTTTAGCATTGACGATCATAATGTTGCTTTAAATAACATCAACAGAGACCTTGAAATAATAACAAATATCTCACAAGAAAACTCTTTAAAACTAAACTCTGCTAAATCTAAACTTATGTTTTTTGGTCGCAATAAAAGTAGAAATATATTTTCCATTGTTAATAATATAAATATACAGGGCGAAAAGCTTGAAATTTGCCAATCCGCCCGTAACTTGGGGGTGTTAATGGATAGTGAGCTTAACTTTGAGGGACATGTTAAAAATCTTATACAGAGAGCATATATTTCATTAAAACAACTATATAATAGCCGTCAAATTTTAAATGTTGGTCTGAAAAGGAGGTTGTCGGAGACTCTTGTTTTGTCACATTTTAACTACGCAGACTTCATCTACGGTTCTTGTCTTAGGCAATTTGAGAGCTACAGAATACAAAAAATACAAAATATGTGTTGCCGTTTAATATTTAACTTAAGAAAATATGATAGTGTGTCTCATAAGATTAACGAAATTCAATGGTTGAACATGTCAAATAGGAGGCTCCTACATCTTGGTACTTTTTTTAACGAAATTATGAATACACATAAAAATATTTCAACATCATTTAGAGCAAAAATTAAAGCTAATTCTAACATCCACTCTGTAAAAACCAGAAATAGGGATAAGCTTGTTATTCCTAAACACAAAACTGCGTTTTTTAAAAAAAGTTTTTTATATAACTCTGTAAAGCTCTACAATTCTTTGCCAGATAATATAAATAGATACACAACAGAGAAATTTAAATCCGTGTTAAAATCAATAATCTTTGACAAACAAATAGAGGAGTATAATCTGACCCACCGCTAATCCTTTTGCCGGCTGCCCAGGGTGTATAATTAGCTTTAAGAGGAGTTAGCATTTATTATTATTATTGCTTTTCTTTTTTCTTTAATCAGAATTCTTAGACTTATTAGTTTGTTTGTTTCGCATGTGTTCATAGCGTGATTCATTGTTTTTTATTAATTTTTTTAAAAATTCTATGGGCGGGTTAAGTTTGAGTAGCCATTGGCTAGACTTCGCCAGTTGATAGGATAGAATTGATTATTTATAAATTGTTGTATAAAATTGTAATATTAAAATAAAAGACGTTATTATTATTATTATTATTATTATATGCCAGAAAGATATTCGCTAGCGCATTGTGTTTCTTTAGACTTAAAAATGAGCGCAGGAATCGCGGCTAGTTTTAAGGAAAAATATAATCAAATTAAGTATTTAAAAGAGCAAGTTAATAATGTAGGACAAATTGCAATTCTTAAAAATCCAAATAGTTTTGTGTATTATCTGGTAACAAAAAGATATTTTTGGCAGAAACCAACGTATAGTTCTTTATGGGTTTGTTTAAAGGAATTACGGGAACATATTATAAGAAATAATGTCAAACACTTAGCTATGCCTATGATTGGTTGTGGAATTGATAAACTAAAATGGTCCAAAGTCAAAAGAATGATAAATTTTGTTTTTCGCTATATAGAAATTGAAATAATTATTTGCAAACTGGAAATTTCAAAAATAAGCCAAAATTTTAAAGAATCACAAATACAAATTTTTCCAATCTCTTCTAAAATTTCTGATATAAATAGAAAAAGAAATGTAAGATGTGAACCTTATAAAAAACCTAAAAACATACAAATTTCGTTAGAAGGAAATCAAAGGGAAATAAAATTCAAAGAACAACCTGAAATCAATAAAGAAAGAATAGTTCAAGGAAATAAAATTACCATCAAAAATAAATTTACACTTAAAGAAAAATCCCCAAATAATCCTAATTTTAATTTTGAAGCAGAACTAGATAAATTTCTAAAACAACAAAAGGAAAAAGTACGAAATTTAAAAACAGTTCAAATTTTTAATATTTCAGAAAGGACATTAGTATTTTGCCGATGGATTTTGTAGTCAAAGGAAATAAGACAATTTTTAAATAACATTTTATGGGCGGAAGAATCATGTTTTACTCGTCGTGGTATAATTTAGAATTCTACAAATTTAGAATTATAAAAATTATTAAGAAATAATACTAGATTTGATAAAAATGTTAAAATGATAATAAAGTAATGTACCTCAAACCAAGTGCCAGTTTATTTTTAAAATTGTTTCCATAAAATTAAAAATAAAATAGCTGAATCCGATAAGTGTTCCATAATTAATTTCTGTTATTTGCGATATTTATCAATAATCTTAGAAAACACATTTTTAGGCAAAAAAGGCTGAGATGGAAACGAAATAATTTATTTACTACACAACCGTGGCAGATACGAAAAAATGTCAAGATACACTTTTTGTATAGAATTGAAAGAACTTTACGAAAAAAAAATTTACGTTGATGTGAGACAGGTCCGTACTAATTACTTTTTAAATTTAGTGATAGTGAAAACCCATAACTCCACCACTGGTTATTTCAGGACCTTCATATTATCACTAAATATCGTAGTCAAAAAGGTGGTACTACACATCAAATTTGGTTTAAATATCTCCACTGGTTCGGACAGTGTAAAAAATACTTCATATTTTTTCCAACACTTCAACGCCCTGTATCTCGGAAACTAAGCTTTCCCCGATATATGTTGATATAAAATTTTCATTTTAGATTATCTTTTTCTATCTAATGTTAAAGTCCTACCACATAAAAGTGAACCACCCTGTATATTTTACTGAGGTAACAAGGTTTTATTGAACAGACCCAGCTATAGCAGACCTCGGTTTGTTATAAGGGTACCTATATGGCAGCACCACCCACACCTCGACATCGCAGGCAGCGACACTAGGATGCATGTAGGACTGTAGAACTATCCAGAGAACGCAGCAAAATGTTGTCGTAGTGGTAGGTTCCAGCAACGCTCGACGCAAGCAAACCATCCGAAGCACACAACGCCTCGTAGAAGGTAACGTATGACCGAAAACCTCGAAAAGTCACGCAGGCAGCAAAAGGTAAAATAGGTTTACGAAGAAAACCTAGGCACACGAAGAAGAAGACCCTAAAAATATTGGGGGTAATTAATAAAGGATCACTATCACTCACTCTAGATGTAGGGCGGCCTTATTGGTGAAAAACTTCCACAAGTGCAGCTGGGAAGCTCGCATTTATTTCCTTTCTAGTGATCAAGATGTACAGCTGTTAAGATTTCATCCTAAAACGATTAAACCGGAGTTTAGGAAAAACCGTTAGGCTATGTGAAACAAAATGGCGTACCTCAGTGAAGAACTTGGCCGTAAAAATCCGGTATACACCGTTAGTTAACTCAGGAAACGCAAAATAACGCAATTGAAGGCAAGGAAAACGTAAGAGCAACTATTTAAGTCGACACTTTTCACTAAATCCCGAATTCGGACTCCAGCAAACTAATGGAGAAAACGCGAAAAGCGTCGCTGCCCTTTCACCTAGGATAGCTTGATTCACACTCCACCGCGGAAGAAAAGAAAAAGAAGGTCCGCGCAGCAGCCGAACACCACCGAACGCCGCCGAGAGGAACCATCAACAAAAGGCGCCAACCGAATTAGGACGACTCAAAACCCCGACAATACCCAAACCCAACAAGATATCCGCAAATCAATCATTCCGTAATTTAGCCGGAGGAATAAGGAAAAGACAACATCAGGTAAATGTGGTACATGATGCGCGATATGGCACTACATGAACCTACCATTCCAGACGCGTTCAATTCAAATTTAAACCTAAACGGAAAATCCGAATGCCGATTGTAAAATCACGCGACAACAACCACGGTAGAGCACGTTCCGGTATAACCACGCGCATTCAACCGTGATCGGAACCACCACGTGACTCCAGTCACCGCGCAAATCCTATCATAGGGATCAGGCGTCTTAGACGAAACCAATCAGGTAACACAGCGTAATTCAACACGCAAACGCAATTACTAAATTAAATCCATAGCAAAAAATTAAAATTGAAGAACTAAAAACCCGAAATAGATTCCATTCCGAGATTACTATCTCATAAGACTCAACGCGTTGCACCATGGGTTGTGTCCAGAAATCCATTCTGAGATCAGGTAACCCACAATTCGCGTAGCCAAAGGAAGAAATAAATATTAACATTAAACTAATACTGGGATTGTTTCAGATTCGAGAATAACTGTCCGAAAGGCGAGGGAGAATTAAATGTTGTAACAACTCGGTGTTACTCAAAAAAAACTACAAAAAATAAATGCATTGAGAGAGCGAGATGCGGAGAGCAAGTTTCTCTCTTGGAACTAGTTATGAGGCGATCAAATAAAACACAATATTCTAAAAACAAGTTTTATTACAATGGGGAAGTAACTTGCATTAAATTGCCTTACAAGTTGAAAATTTAAACACAAATAAATTTGAAAGCTTTAACAGGAGTAAATTTGAAATTTAAACAGAAGTAATATGAAAGTTGAGATTAAGCTATCGCCTTAAGTTACACACCGACTGAGATTTTTACTGCGGCTCTATTCTGTCTTTTCGACTTGGGTAAAAGTAATATAGTCCAGCACCATACCTCAACTCCACACTTGTGTAAGTCTGTGCCCAATGTGCGAGAACCAAACCAGACCACTTATAGCTGCAACGCTGCAGTGCCGACTAGCTAGGACGTGGGTAGTAGAGTAAATAAGAGGGGACTGCGACTGATCCTTCGATCCTTCCGGGTGGGGGTAATATTTTTTCCATCTAACCCCGCCCCGTAGTGCCAGCCCCCAAATCCCCATCACTTTAGAAGCCCCCCACCACCACGACCAACCAAAGTTCACAAATCCCCACCGCAATAGAAAAGATAGGTCTCCTACCCAACTTGAGATCCACCCACATCGTTGAATTTTAAGTTTAAAAGCTGAGAATCTCCATCTTCTACATCAAATTTACAAAATCACTTGACTGGTTTAACCTAGTAATTTGCGAATGTTAACATGTGGTTTGCATATGCCGAAGCTGCGTTACCAGAAGCTCACGACTTGAATAGTGCTGTTGAGAGGTTAAGAAGACATTTTTCGAATTTGGAATTTGAAGCCGACCATGAAGCAGTATATGGAATGGGTCGAATTCTGTCTGAAGAAGATTGTCGTGCACGTTCAGAAAAGTTACATTCACATACATTCCTTTGGAAGATGTCGTTAGTATCTTAGATATTAATACAATTATTCGAATTTACTACGATGATGGTGACTGCAGTGATGATGAGTGTAACTGTTCTGTTTGTGAAGGTAGTGAAGAAACTAATTGTTCAGATGTGGAAAAAGAAGTAAAATAAACATACATAAATTAGTTTTAGGTTGTTTTATTTCAATAATTAAAATACACATAAGTAACGGCTTACATTAAAATTACATGAATTAAGATAATTGATTTTTATCAATCCAAGTATTGTGTCTCTTATCCATACCTAACCACTTAACATATATTTTGTCTCCTTTCTTTCTAAGGACTTTTTCAATTAAATAGATGTCACCATACTTCGCTTTCTGAAGTTCTTCTCCATAGAAACCGCCTTTTATTTCATTTCCCTTTTCATCTTCTAATACTATCTAATAGGAGGATTGGTAATATTAACTTTTTTAATTTTAAATATTTCATTTGACCAGTTTGGTGTATACCCTTTTGAAAAAACTTCCCTATGCTTACTAATGCGAACAAAATCACCAAGTGAATATTTAATTGTCTTAAGGTTAAAAGTTTTTGGGTACGTATATACAGCTTCCAAAATTTCTTTCTCATTGTTTACGGTTACATCTTTCGGTTTAAATGATGTAGTGTGATGTGTGATTAAAGTACTATTAACCCGCTCTAGGACCCTAGCTTTCAAGTTTGAAAAAGAACTATAATGATTGATATTAAATCTTGCATTAATTTGTGAAAATCTTTGTTGTAAAATTCTTTTCCCATGTCTGTCTGGAGATTGTAGGGAGGTATTTTTACTTTAAGCAATATGAGTTTCATAGCAGTAGTAACATCTTTTGCACTTTTTGTCTTAACAGGTTGTGCCCACACACATTGATTACAACTAAAATATAGCGCAGGTTTATGAAGTTCTTCAACGACTTGTCTTTTTGCATCCGTAATTATTTTACTCATATTTTTAATCTCCTTGTTCTACAGGACACTTCACCAATAATTCACCGTAAAAGTTACTTAAAGTTCCAGTCTGAGCTTTCTTAAAAGCAATTTTATCATTTTTCATTAAACAAATACCAATGGGAGTTGGGATTTCAGTATCATTTATTAACAAAACAACAGAGGAAGGGAACTCGGCACGGACTATTTCACATTCAGTTAGTGGACATGAATAAGTCTCTCTTTGATCCTGCAGCAAATGATATTTTCCAGTAGTTTTGTTTAATGTTCCAATAATTGGGAACACTAAATTATAACAAAGCTTTACGTTTTTTATTTCTACTATATTATATAGTTTATTGTCTTGAGCTGATAAAGACTGATTAGTCTTTTTAAATATATGTGAACCAAATTTATCAATTGTCATTATGTCCTAAATGGCATGAACATACTAACCTATTCCTTGATAAATCTGTATATTTATATACTACTGAATAATTTTTGCTTCCCGCAGTTCCTCGACGATAGACATCATTTCGTTGTGGTGACCAGTATAACCAGCGATTTGAGATGCCAGAAGTAATTTTAGTCTTTCGACAATTTCATTGGGATCATTATAATATACGTAATCTAACTTTTTGTTAGACAGACTCATCATGCCTCCTCCTTTCTTTGATCGTGTAACCGATCTTGTAGTTGGTCGCGGCAGTGAACTAACCGACATTGATCTTTCTCTGAGCACAGATGGTTCTACTAATGTTCGTAATACTTCATTTTTTAAATATTCTTTTGAACAAGCCATGGTCGCACAATTGTTACATATTTGGAATTTAAAGAACCCTGTACTTGTTCGGCAGGATCATTGTTTCGCCTATATGCCGAAGTTTTATCTAAAATATCTATTTAATTGTCCAAGTCTGCATTTGTATACCCTAGAGGGTTTTGTTTAAACAATAACTCGTACAGTCCAGGTGTACCTTCATACAATCGTTTCATATCAGGTTGAAGTGTATTCTTTCCAAATAATATTTGAATATCTTTTCCAATAAAATCCACTAAAGCGTTTCCTATCGAAAATTTTCCTGTAGGTATATCATGTTTTATACCATATACGTAATCGTGCCTCGATAAATCCTCCAAATATTGTCGGCTTTGTTCAACAGCATCATTAATAGTCTTATCAGTAACGGTATCTTGACTAGTTGATTCAAAGGGGTCTCCTTGTTCAGGAACAAAACTATCTTCTAAAAACGTGAGTCCTCCAAAAGGTAATAATGGTGGTAAAGGCTTGTGAGCATATATCGATGATCGCGGCGAGGAAGCAGCAATTTTACCATAACTATATTTAATATCTTTGGGAATTTTCTCTTGCTCCGAACTTTCAGTTTTGACGTCTGGTTTTATATTCGACAGAAGTTTTTCCAACGGTTGGGTTATTGGTTTATATTCTTCTTCTAGACGTCTTTGCGTTTTAGATTTATCCAATCTTAAGGATCGATATTTTTGTTTAACAATTTTTCTAGCTTTTATTAATTCCTTAGTTAGTTGTTCATTCATCTTCAAAGAATCTAAATAAACTAAAATGTAGTTTCTAGATTATATATATTTATAGTACAATAAACTGAGCAAAATGCTTTCTGTATCTACCGTTATTTAAAGAACTATCTTTATCTATAACTAAAAATCCAAATTTCTCTAAACTGTTGAAAGGTCATATCCACGTTCACGTGATCATCATATATGTGTTTTAAATTTGTGCTGTCTTGTTGGAATATAATTAATAAGTTTGAGTTATCCCGTATTAATTGTTTTGGAATTGAGGAATAAGTTTGACATAAATAAAAACAATCGGTCGATTTATGGCGTCCAAAACAGAAATATTTTCTGATAGCGGTCTGATTGCAACACACCATATCGTCAAATAGAATAACAGAGTTTGGTCTTATATCACAGGGTGGTATTATATCGCCCTCATTTTCGCATTCGAAATGTCCAATTTCCTTAATAGGTTCAAAAAGTTGGCGTAGGTATTGATATTTAGGTTGATTTAAGGATTTTGAGCATATATAGACGTTTTCAAACCTTAATCCATGAGATTCGGTCAAAAGGCTAAAAACAACATTAGTTTTTCCACATCCCGAGGGTCCTACAATCAAAGCCCTTTTACAATCTCCGGGAAATAAATCAGCATGTTTACGGAAAATTTTTGTTTCCATATCATGATTTCTTATAGGCAGAGAGAAATTTTGTTTAACGATCTTCATCGTATCCTATTCTATACTAACCAAGAGTAATGAACTCATTAATATTTAAAGCAGTGAAAGTAGTATATATAACAATGCTTGTATATAAAAAGAGATTCAGTTATCTAAAGTCATCCATGAAGAAAGGTTCAGGACTCTTTAATAAATTTATTAATAAGTTACCGATTGAATTACATATACCATCGTATAATTTTTGTGGACCTTGGACAAAACTACGTGAGCGATTAGCTAGAGGAGATCAGGGTATTAATCATTTGGATAATTCGTGCAAGAAACACGATATTGCATATTCCAGGTTTAGTGATTTAGAAAATCGGCATATAGCTGATAAAATATTGGAACAAGAGGCCAGAAAGCGGGTTCGAGCTCCTAATTCAAAAATTGGTGAAAGAATAGCAGCTTTAGGTGTAACGACAGCAATGAAAGCCAAGCGAGCTGTAGGAATGGGTTTAAAAAACGTAGTAAAAATAAAAGCAAAAGAGGAAAATCCAGTGGCAGGGGTATATCGTTTAACAATGCAGAAATCGTATAATTAAAGTGCCAAAGGTGGGTGGGTTATTGCCCCTAATTCCTTTGTTTGCGGGTCTATCAGCTCTAGGAGCCTTGGGTGGAGGAGCAGCTGGAATAGCAAAAGCGGTTAATGATGCTAAAGCTGCTAGGGATAAATTGGAAGAGCAAAAGAGTGCTAAATCGACTACCATACCGAGCGCTTACAAACTTAGACTTGGAAAAGTATCTGAAAGTTCTTAATATTCCATATTTTAGAGGTGTGTTTATGAGAGATAAATTACCCAAAAAAATAAGGAAATACGAAACGGGAATTATAAATTTAGATAATTCTCAAGGAGAAGGAACCCACTGAACTGGATATGTCAAAAAGGGATAAATATAACATACTTTGATAGCTTTGAGACCACCTCTCGATAAACAATAAATTTACGTGTGGGAATGTAACAACTATACCGTCAGGAGCATACGAATTAGACGACATAAATAAATTGGTACGTGGGGAGTTAGAAACTGTGGATTCTGTTTTAAAAATTTCATCTAATAACAACTCGCTGCATACCATTATTGAAAATGGGAAACCAATTAAATTGTATGAAGGATCAATCGGAAAAAGTTTAGGTTTTAAGAATGGTATTTTAGAACCAGGCATACATGTGTCTGATTATCCGGCAGAAATAATTAAAGTAAATGCGATATGTATAGACTGTAGCATTGCGGCGGGTTCATATTATAATGGTAGACCTGTCCATATCGTTCATCAGTTTTTTCCTAGTGTAGGACCTGGTTTTAAAATTATAGAATCACCTCAGAATATTATTTACTTGCCGGTCCATGTAAAAATTATAAACAACGTTTCTATTCAAATATTAGATCAAGACGGAGATTTAGTTAATTTCAGTGGAGAGACGGTCACGGTACGTTAAAAAAATTCCGAATAATGGTTCTCAGACTTTTCACTAATGAGGAAGTTTATAAGAAGGTTGATAAGAAAAAGTATAAAATAAAACGACTCAGTGCAAAAGCTGCTGCTAAACGACACAAACAACAAGCAAAAATCGAATCTTTTTGAAATCTCTCGGATTTGTTGTGCTTGTGGCGACCCTCGCTGGTGTGGCGATCCTCGCCACAACAATGAAGATTTGGTCGGTTACAAAAATAACAAAATATTTTAGTAACTAAGTAAACAGTTGTAAAATCAGTTTAATAAAATTTGTCAAATCGACAACATAGTTATTATTTTAAGTGGAGTTCGTGCTTATTCTCCAGCACCAACAAACTCCATAGTGGTGACCCACGACTTGCGAACCATGACGGACCCCGTGCCAACTGATCCTGCAGGCGTCTTCAGAGTTGCAGTTCATCTCCCACCCTTCTGGCCTGATAAACCTGCGCTTTGGTTCGCACAGGCAGAAGCTCAATTCGAGATCTCTCGTGTAACTCTGGATATAACGAAGTTCAATTACGTAATCTCCCAGTTGGATCATAGGTATGCTGCCGAAGTGGAGGACATTATCACCTCTCCCCCACCCGCCGATCGATACATCAAACTTAAATCAGAACTCATCCGCCGTGTATCGGCTTCCAGAGAACAACAAATACGTCAATTACTTACTCAAGCTGACATTGGTGATAGGAAACCGTCACAATTTCTCCGATATCTTCGAAGTCTTGCTGGTACTGAGACCGTCCCGGACGCGCTTCTACGAACTCTGTGGATCGGCCACTTGCCCCAGCATGTTCAAGTAGTCATCGCAACTCAGCAAAATGCGCCTTTGGAATCCATCGCTGAACTAGCGGATAAAGTGCATGAAATTGTCCCGCATCACCAGGTTGCTGCTGTAGCCCCTGCCTCCTCATCAATGGAGATGACAAACCTCGTACAAACAATCGAAGAGCTTTCGCGCCAAGTTGCTGTTCTTTCTGCTCGTCGTACCAACCGCAGATCTCGTTCCAGCAGTCGCCATCAAGATGAACCCCGGTCATCCTCAACAGAAAACTCGCTGTTTTGCTGGTACCATCGTCGGTATGGTAAGAATGCACAGAAATGCACCATCCCATGCAGCTTTGTACCCCCAAACGCCCACAGCAGTCAGTAGTTGGGGCGACGTCTGACTGCCAACCATCTTCACTTCGCCTCTTCATCATTGATCTGATCTCCAAGCATCGTTTTCTCTTGGACACTGGCTCTGATTTGACTGTCTACCCCAGAAAGCTTATGAGGAACCGTCTCCAGCGTGCAAACTACGACCTCGCCGCAGCCAACAACTCTACGATTGCGACTTACGGTACCATGCTTCTCAAGCTCGATTTTGGAGTTCGCCGGAACTTTCAGTGGCGCTTTGTCATAGCGGATGTTGCAGAACCTATTCTGGGTGCTGATTTCCTTGCCCATTACCACCTGCTTCCGGATGTTAAGCTTGCTAAACTTATCGATGCCGTTACTGATCTCCCTGTTACAGGGCGACGTGCCTACTGTGGCCAGTCCAGCATAAAGACCATTGCAGACAACTCACCGTTTCGTAATCTTCTAGATGAGTTTCCAGACATCACTCGCCCGCCCGGTGTACCCAGACAAATACGCCATACCACGCTACACCACATCAGAACCACTCCAGGTCCACCAGTCTTCTGTCGAGCTCGCCGACTAGCTCCGGACCGCCTCTGCATCGCGAAGACCGAGTTTGAAGCTATGGTTCGCGAGGGCACAGCGCGTCGCTCTGAGAGTCCATGGGCGTCTCCTCTCCACCTGGTACCTAAGAAGGACAACAGCTGGCGACCCTGCGGTGATTACCGGTCTCTTAATGCACGGACAGTCCCAGACAGGTATCCCATTCGCCACCTTCTAGATTTCTCGCACGCTCTCTCCGGCTGCACGTTTTTCGGCGTGATTGACTGTGCAAAAGCTTTCACTCAGATTCCAGTCTCCCCAGAAGATGTGCCCAAGACCGCCATCATCACCCCGTTTGGCCTCTTCGAGTTTATCTTTATGACTTTTGGCCTGCGCAATGCCGCGCAAACATGGCAGCGTTTCATAGACCACGTCCTACAAGACCTACCATTCTGCTTTGCCTACCTGGACGACATTCTTGTGTTTTCCAAATCTGAAGAAGAGCACAGAGACCACTTGCGCACGCTGTTTGGCCGTCTCAACGAACACGGCATCATTATAAACCTAAAGAAGTGCGTGCTGGGATCCGACGACGTCATCTTCCTGGGCTACTCCGTATCAGCTACCGGTTGTCGACCTCCGCCCGACAAAGTTGCTGCCATCGAGACTTTTCCGCGACCTACTACTGTTCGCCAGCTTCGAAGGTTCCTAGGCATGGTAAATTTCTATCGCCGCCATCTTCCTCACGCTGCTGCTGCCCAGGCACCTCTCCACGTTATCCTCTCTGGTCCAAAAGTAAAAGGTTCACATCCCATCACTTGGACTGCAGATTTAGATAGAGCCTTCAAGGATTGCAAGGCCGCCCTGTCAAATGCTACTCTACTGGCCCATCCAGATGTATCGGCGTCCTTCGCCCTCGTCGTCGATGCCAGTCAACAAGCCATTGGTGCGGCACTCCAACAGAAAACCCCGACTTCTTGGCAGCCGCTCCCCTTTTTCTCGAAGAACCTCAGTCCCTCGCAGCAAAAATGGAGTGCTTACGATCGCGAGCTCCTAGCCGTCTACGAAGCCGTTAATCATTTTCTACCAATGTTGGAGGCACGCAACTTTACCATCTTCACGGATCACAAACCATTGATATTCGCCTTCATAAAGAAGAAAGAAAAGTTTTCTCCTCGCCAGTTTAATCATTTAGATTTTATTTCGCAGTTTACTACCGACATCCGACATATCTCCGGAAAAGACAACGTGGTCGCTGATGCCCTGTCACGAATAGACGTTGTCACCGCTCCTCTGGACTTCTCTGCACTCGCCCGCTCTCAGGAAGAGGACGAGGAACTTCACGATCTCTTGGATCACGGCTCCTCTCTCCGGCTCGAGAAGGTTCCCATCCCTGGTGGTGACTCATCAATCTTCTGCGACGTTAGCGGTACCCGACCTCGTCCATACCTTACACCTTCCTTCCGGCGTCAAGCTTTCGATAGCCTGCATCAACTTAGTCATCCAGGCACCAACGCATCGCGCCGCCTTGTATCTCAGCGCTTCATCTGGCCGTCCCTGAATAAGAACTGTCGCGATTGGGCTCGTTCCTGCATCCAGTGCCAGCGCAGCAAGGTATCCCGTCATGATTCTACGCCACTAGGTGACTATGCTGTTCCTCCGATCCGTTTCGCCCATGTGCACATTGACTTGATAGGACCACTTCCTTCTTCAAACGGTTTTCGCTACTGCTTGACAGCCGTGGATCGTTATACTCGCTGGCCAGAAGCCGCACCTTTGCAAGATATCTCCGCCGAAACCGTCGCTAAGGCTCTTCTGGCTACCTGGATTTCCCGCTTCGGTTGTCCACTTCGCATCACTTCTGACAGAGGACGCGTTGGCATCGCAGTTTGAAGGCCGCCATCATGTGCCACGAAGACCCGTCCTGTACAGACGACTCGCTGCCCTTGGTTCTTCTCGGCCTGCGCTCTGCTTGGAAGGCGGATATCAGATCATCTGTCGCCGAGCTGGTTTATGGTGAACCACTGCGCGTTCCTGGCGAGTTCCTCTCCCCGTCGCCCTCTTCCCTAGAGCCTTCAGACTTCGTGGAACACCTGAGGGGTCTTATGTCTAGACTCCGTCCCGTCCCAGCATCAAGACATGCTTCACCCGGTGTCTTCATCTACCGTGATCTGGCTACCTGCACCCACGTCATGCTACGCACCGACGCCCTCCGCACCTCCCTGCAGCCCCCATATACTGGACCCTACCTAGTGCTGTTCCGAGCTGACAAGACCTTCGACATCATAGTCCAGGGCAAGCGATCAACAGTGTCGTTGGACCGGCTTAAGCCCGCTTACTACCTAGCCGACCAGAATAAGTCTCCTCCGTCCAAGAACAAGAACCAATCATTGTCGACTCCATCTCCACTCCATGTCCTCTAACGAACAACTCTCGCCCTACAGTCGTCACACGTTCAGGCCGACGTGTTCGTTTCACTGAGTTCGACAAGGCGTATGAACTCACTCCGCACGGGGATGGTGTGGCGACCCTAGCTGGTGTGCCGATCCTCGCCACAACAATGAAGATTTGGTCGGTTACAAAAATAACAAAATATTTTAGTAACTAAGTAAACAGTTGTAAAATCAGTTTAATAAAATTTGTCAAATCGACAACATAGTTATTATTTTAAGTGGAGTTCGTGCTTATTCTCCAGCACCAACAAACTCCATATGCTTAAATAATGGAATATTTGGATGTTAACAAAAGCCCGCTGATTGATAATTCTATTTGGAGAAAAGAGTTTCATACTTACGACTCCCAATCATCAAAAAAGTTTGAGTACAACGATGAAATTATCATATCTATTCAAGAAATCGGAAAGTACACTTTACCATGTGAAAGCTTTTTGTATATCGAAGGTAGCTTAAAAGATCAGAATGATAAGGTTTCTACAAAACTACAGTTTGTAAATAACGCACTTGCCTTTTTATTTAAAGAAATTCGCTACCTATTGAATGGAGTCACAATAGATTCAGTCAGAGATGTCGGTATAACGTCAACATTAAAAGGATATTTATCATACACCCAAAATGAAACTAAAAAGCTTCTAAACGCCGGTTGGTTTTCGAAATCAGAAACAATTGTTGACTCACTTGGTAACTTCAATGTCTGCATTCCTCTAAATACATTAATGGGTTTTTTTGAAGACTTTAAAACAATACTTTTAAATGCTAGACAAGAATTAATATTAGTTAGGACAAATGACGATAAAAATGCAGTTTATAATACAGATGCAAACGAAGTCCACGTTATAGTCGATATAGAAAAAGAACTATATTTCACAAAAGTAATAAATAAAGGACAGGAACTTTTAATTTCGTTCAGATCTTGGGAGCTGATAGAATATCCAGAACTTTTAAAAAACACCCGACATAATTGGCCGGTTAAAACATCTACCAAAGTGGAAACACCACGTCACGTAATTGTAGCTTTTCAAACAAACAAAAGAGGGAACGTCTCTGCTAACATGAGTGAATTTGACCATTGCAATCTCAGAAATATCAGAGTCTTTTTGAACTCTGACAAATATCCTTACTCTGATTTGTGTTTAGATTTTGATAATAACAAATTTGCATATCTTTATGAAATGTTTTCATCATTCCGAAAATCATATTATGAAACCTCCCTTGAACCTATCTTCACGCCAAAGGAATTTAGGGATATGGCTCCAATTACATACATCAATTGTATGTATCAAAAGGAGGCAATTGAAACGGGACCAATTGTGTTGAGAGTAGAGTTTGAAACAAGCAAAGATATTCCCGATAAAACCTCCGCTTATTGTTTAATTCTTCACGATAAAATGTTTGCTTACAATCCCCTCACCAAAACTGTACGACAGGGTTAAATTAATGTGTCAAGTTATGCTATATAAATGCTGCCGAATAAATTTTTCTCGTCAGTTTAAAATGGTCTCCAGATTAGAGAAGTTCTTAGTGAATTTAAGAAAATTAAAACAGTTAATTCAGATTTATCAAATTAAAAGAATTGTTTTCCAAAAGTTTAGCAACCTGAAAATATGAGTGTAATAATTGATATTCAAGGTTTTAAAGAAGAAAACA
Organism: Pseudeuparius sepicola; assembly: GCA_963920635.1. Taxonomy (NCBI): domain Eukaryota; kingdom Metazoa; phylum Arthropoda; class Insecta; order Coleoptera; family Anthribidae; genus Pseudeuparius; species Pseudeuparius sepicola. Next base: position 32,546,137 of record OY987305.1, read on the forward strand.
ATAAATTTATAGTGAAAGAATTTGCCGCATACGATGGTGATAAAATTTGTCATTATGTATTCAAGCCCCTTTCCACATGAATCTCTTACCTCCACATATTTATAAACAAGTTGTGTGGTTAGAAGATAATCATCATTGTATTAACTGGATGGACGGATTTATCCCTATACATAAGTTTCCCACCATTCTTCAACATATTACCGACAAGAATGACCGAGTATATATCAAAGGTAAAGAAAAAGCGACATACGTGCAGAAATTTTCATCAAGACCTGTAATTGAATTTCGAGAGCAACCAACATTGAAACATCAAGAATCTAAGTGTTTTTATCATTCAAAAAATCCTTGTGTTTGTGCATTATCAAACGTATTTTATTTATATGAAAATTTTTTAATGAAAGACTAATAAAAATATAATAAAAAATACGAGTTGTTGTTTTTTCCCACACAGACAAATAAAACAAAGGTTTATAAGATATAATTTATGTGTATATATATAATTGTATATTTTATATCTGAAAGTAGAACTTAATACATTTTTTAATAATATTTCAGTATATTCAATTTTTCTTTTAAATCGTAAGCGATCGAGTATAGCTGATACATAAATGTTCTCTCTAGATTTCCTATAAGCAAAATTCCATACAAACATTACATGTACTTCGTTTTTATCTTCATTAAAAGTTACTTTCTTCATAGTTTTAACTTTTCATTCAACATATCCGGGTGTAGAAGCACAAGTTCCATCATTATTGAATCTTTTTCGTTGCACTGATCCTTCCGTGATAACAAGACAGTATAAATAGTGTCCAAGATATAGATAACTTCGGTTTAAAGAAGTTACAAAGGTGTGAAAATATTTTCCAAATTGTTGCTTTTGCAATAAATGTATTTTGTTGGAAATGAGTGGCATGAGTTGAAACAAATTGCTCACAGATTCACATCCTAGGTACACATAGTGAGTATCTTTAAATATTTTTGTTAGGCGTATGTCACCATTAAACTTTTCAAAAAATATTTTAAAATTTTCCACTTCTATCGGTGAAATATGTTCTTCGTGGGAATAAAAAAAATTAAAATACATCCTTGGTAATCCAACAACAATTTCCACTCCTTCTCTGTGAGTGTTACAGATCCTTTACTTCCACCAATTTTTACACACGGTTCAAATCGGATATTCAAACCAATTGCAACATATTTACTAGCAGACTTATTCAAATTATACATTCTACTGTCCAAAAACACACTAGATTCACTAAATTTTTTACTGTCCGAAAATACACTAGATTGATCGTAACATTTATTGTTTTCACTTGAGGGGAGTACTAGGAACTGGTCAAGAAAGTTATACTGATTTTCTTGTGCAGACAATTTAATTTAAAAGATTGACTCTTACTAACGCTAACCATTTTGCAATACCTATTTATGCTAGTCCTCCCCACCCCTAACTTTTACCCTCTAACTTTTACCCCCACTTCTCTATTAATAGTAGTAATTATATTTCTTCCAAATTTGCCACATAAGCCATGTAGTAAATAATGAAACGCTAACTAAAGCAACAAAAGCTATAGTAATATAACAAAAAGTATAATCGCATATAGCCCTATTCAATGATAATGATTTCCAATCTGAAGTAATAGTTGAATTATCATTAAAAAAGTATATAATTTTATAATATTTAGCGTGATTCAAAGAAATGTTGTCTATTGTACTCACGTATATGGAGTAGTTATATAACAATCAGAAATGTTTTTAGTTTTATTCTCACTAAGACACATAGAGAAGTTAGCACTATTAAAGAACTCATTTTTATTATGAGATCTACAATGCAACTGACTTTGCCGAAGGATGTATTTTCTTTTATATTCGAAATAAAACACTTTGTTTTGCTAGTACACATAATATATTTATTAAAATAAATAATTACTTACAAAACTTACAATAATAGCAATAAAACATATTATATAAATTAGAGTCTTAAATGTAATACAATCTTCTTTGTTAGATTTCCTATATTCCACATATTTTTTTGATAAGCATTGCGCTAAAGGACATATTTTACAGAATTTCAGATGTTCTGTCAATGGGTCGTCATCTATATCCCAGTTATACATAGTTGTATAGCAAAAGGCACAACAGCACTCATCTTTATAACCAGTAAAATAAAATCCATTTTTTGCTAATTTTACAGGATTTACTTTACCTGCCCAATTTTGAAAACTCACAAGTCTTTCATAACAATTTTTATAATTAGAGTAAGATACTATATCATCCTCCAGACACATCGCTGAACTATAATATAAACTAAACATTGAACCCCTTTATATATCCTACAAAGTTGAAAAAATTAAAAGCATTTTTTAATTTTTTGAGATCTGGTTCATCTTGTTCTTTTAAGATTTCTCCAATCTCTAACAAGTAATCCAACATTTTTTTACTACTTTCTTCAGAATTGTTAGAAATATCCCTATGACCCCAAGCTAATGTTTTTACACTTCCAGGAATTCGGAATCGTTTATCATCTTCCGAGGATAATGCCAGTTTGTTAATAAGTTCGGTAAACATATTGTGTAAACGTGATTTAAAAACATACATATTACAAAAAAAATTGGAATTGTTTTCGACAACTTCTTTAAAATCAGAAATATCTAATTGTTTTGTAACGGTATTTTTAGTAACTCCTTTTGCCGTCTTTTGAACATCGGTTTTAGTTTTTACACAATATGCTTTCGCCCCTGTCCCATAAAAAGTTTCTATGGGTATCCCAGCAAATTCATCCTTAAATTTTCCTACAACCGATACATTCGTGGAATGTCATAAACGTTATTTTCCGAATAATTAGAAGTATCAAAATTTCCATATTATGCTTTATGTCTTCATAAAAATTCTCTGTGGTTACTTCTAAAATAAAGCTATCTGTATCCATGTATAAAAGGGTCATATTATCGCCATACTTTGGTTTTAAAAATTCGTAATAGAAATTATACATGACCACTTTCGAAATATCTAATATACTAAAACCAACATAGATAGGTTTATTATACATTACCGAAACTTTTTGTAATTGTATAGCTACTAAATTTTCTGAAAATATACAAAGATCTTTAAATTGAGGTTTAGCTATAAATTTTTCTGCAGACTTCGTATTTTTATTTGCTTCCCATTGAGAAACTAGTTTAATATCGACTCTCTTCTCCACGTTTTCCATAGTCTTCCCGTATACAGTGTTGGTTAGGTTTTTTACTTGAGTTTTTTTAAACTTGCATTGTGTAGCGTTTCTGATTTCAGTATTTAGATCTATATATTTTCGTAAACACGGAGATTGTGAAAACTTAACAGCTCTGTGAATTGTCTTTATTATAAGGCCGAATTTTAAGCATTGCTTTAAATATGAATAGTGGATTACATAATTATTTTTATCATTTAAATTCGGAATTAATTTAGAATATTTTGAGTTTGGTGGTGTATAGTTTTCTGGGCAAAATGGCAATTTATTATGGTCATAATGAAGCTCTTTAGGATATTCTAAATCAACTTCGAAAACATAACCTTCTGGTGCTGTGTCGGAAAGTGACAAAATATCTATGTTATTAATTTCATCTTGAGAAAGCCAAACAAAATTTTTTCTGGTAAATATTGTCTCATGGCATATCCATATAAATTTGTAGCATCGAGGTACATAATAAATTTTGTCTCTTTGCTAGGATCAAAATTGTCTAAAAATTTATTATTAGCCTCTGATTTTCTAGTGATAGCGGTGCTAACGACACCTCTAATACCCTTCTTGAAAAAATGAATCATTTCGGGATCACTTAAGAGATCTAATTCTACTTTAATGATGCGAAGCATTGCGTCCCACGCTAGAGATGGTGACGTCACATATTGAGCAGGGTCGAGACTATATGTGTCTATACTATTTTGTCTAAAATTTTCAAAAATATCAGCTAAAAGTAAGACATCGGACTTAAGATATATGTCACTATAATCGCCTAAAGTCTTACAATTAAAGATTTGCCACACATCTTGCGCTCGTCTATACTCAACTTCAGAGATATTTTCTCCTTTTAAATTATTATAAAATTTATCAATTGTTGGCAATGAATCTTCTGACAATTTTTCATAAGAATCCACATAATCGTATGGAAAAATACCTTTTTGCCTTATATAATGCAACTGTAAATCATTGGGGAAAGCTTTTCTAATTTCGAAGCATTGTTTGTCTTCTAAAGTATCTGACAAAGTTTCGAGGGAAGCGGGTAAGAACTGTAAAGAATCTATAAATTTTAGTTTTAATAAAGTTTTAGTTTTAGTGTCTATTAATATATGTTTACTGAAACTTATGTATTTTTCTTTAGTTTGAGCAATTACATCTACATTCTCTTTATTAAAACATAATGATTTAATAAATAAATGGGCATCATATTTTTTTAAATTATGTAGAATAACAGGAATAAATGTTGGAGGTTGAAAATGTAAGTTGCAAATAGAATGACTAGGACCTCTGTAATTCCCTGTGATATGACAGTGATGGCGAACTTTTATCAAATTTTGAGTGTCTTGAAATGCTTTTCCACAGATGTAACAATTTAGAGCTTTGTTATGTCGATCCTGCTCATCTGACGTCAAAGGTTTCATTGGAACATTAATTGATAAAAAATTATAATAAAAGCATTTTACATCTTCTTCTAAATATTCAATAAAAGTTTTAGCACAATTTTGTCCTCTGTAACTTCTATGTTTTGAAAAACTATTGTCAAAAGAGCACTTTAAATAATATGCGAAAGAGTGAGGTATGTGTTCAGCTTTAATTATAGTATAGCTAGAATGAGGATCTAACGGTTCATTATCATTAACTATCGGTTTTAAAAAACATTCAAAATCAGCATATATAACCAAGGTATTACATACTGTCTCTGAATATTCTCAAATTTTAAAATGTTTCCAGGAACATTGTTTCCAAATTTATCAGTAATAAAATTCGTTGAAGGAAAGTCAATTCTAACAAAATCACAGTCCTGTGTTATATGTTTTTGTAATTTTTCATAGCTTAAAAAATTCTGTATGCATCCATCGCACAAATTTTTTTTATTTTTATGTTTAGATATCTGACTAAATACTAATCTGTTCAAATTTTTTATATAGCAATAATGATAATTTCCATCAGATCCTTCTGCAAGCAACAAATTTATATGGATATTCTTCTTCTGTTTTGTATAGTAAAGTGGTCCAACAATTTCACACACCCTTTTGTTCTCTTTGTAAAATACTTCATATCCGTATACATTAATTGATAAGTTATTTAGATTTTCAAATATGCAAATATCTTTTAAAAGAACAGGAAAGGAAATACCTTCGAAATTAAATTTAGTCCGGAAGTCCGGGTATGATGAAGTCCTATTAGGATGTCCGAGAGGCGGGTATACTCCAGCTACAACACTCCAACCGAAACAACAGAGATCATCGTTTTTTATATTAACCACAGCTTTAGTTTTCGTTATTTCTTGTGGTAGTGGTACGTACGATGAGGCGCGAAGAGGGTTGAACTTATTAATGTTAACTTCAAGATGTAGAAGTTCTATTAAAATCCACCCTAGAACAAAAAAAAATTACTAACCTATTATATTTATTAGGTACAATTATATTTACCTGAACCACGCTATGAAAATTCATCAGTCTTCTCGATGATTTTGATGAAAAGATTCTCATATAATTCATTAAGGTCGGTTGCTGTAACTGCAGTCGAAAATACCGTGTTGAATGACTTTATATCTGTCATATCCAAAACTTTCGAATAGTAAACACCGAACAGTTCAAAATTAACTTTCACCGCTGTGTGCTTTAGTTGCTCCCTCCTTATTAATTTCGTGACTTTATTTTTAATTTCATCTTTAAATGACTCCAAATCTATAGTGTAGTTTTGAGGTTTAATTTTATAGCTAATAATCCTTTGTTTAAAAGCACTCCTCAAAATTTCGATCCCACCTTCTATTACCTCAAAACTATTTAATTTATGGATATTGGTTCTTAAATGTGAACTCCATTGGTTTTCCGGAATATATATTTTACAATTAGAACAATACTCTAAAACAAAAAAAAATGTGAATTCCTCTAATGCATACTAAAAATATCACTTAGGCTTTGTACTACTCCCAGGAGTTGTTATAGCCTGAGATGTGGACGGTTCCATTAGGTTGTTACTCGTCGGTATTATTGAACCAACTAAAATAAGATCTACATGAACTTATGTTAAATAGTGATTAAACATGGATATGCTTACCATCTATAATAAAATTTTCTATTTGGGACGAGTATGCAAAATTCTTGTTAACGCACTTTTTGATTATGTGCCTTTTGACGTTGCTTTTAATTTTGAATTCTTTTAAACATAAGGTGCAGAGAAAACCCATTTTAGTACTAAACTATGACACTACTAGAACCTACAATAAATATTTATTGTTATATATCAGTTAGTAAAATTTTTGACATGGTTAACAGCAGGTTAGATTGACGGGTTAAATAGTTAGAAAGATTTTTATCCAAATTAAAATATTTAGAGAGCTCTTCGTTTAAAAGTATGAAGTTATAAATTAAAGATTTATTAGTTGCCACACATCTTAAGGTATTTCTATTATTTAGGGTAAGGGATGCTTGAGGTTGATTTAAATATTTCTTTAAAATTTCTGTATTCTGGCTAACTACTCCGTTAAGATGTGATATAGGCGTTATAGGCTCAGGAGTTACAGGCTCCTAAATTGGCTGATAAAGTTTAGGAGTTATTGTAGTTGGTATTTCAAAAGAATCAACCGCATCCATCAACTTAACTAATTCATTTATTATATCCTTTTCTAAATCATCTAAATTATTCGAATCATTTAATTTCTCTGAAATATTTTCTAATGGAGGCGGTTGAACTTCTAAGGAATGAAAAAAGTAGTAGCACAGTTAGAAACATAATCTCTCAAAAAGTTTTCTGTCTTTTTTCACAACTTATTCCACCCTCATTATACCTTTTTATCATTTCTAAACATATAAAACAGTTTGGAATTGGACATGTACTTTGGTTAGACATATTAGTAAAAACTGAAGAAAATATCTAAATAAAAAATTATCTACTAATATTACCCTTTAACACCACAAGCGCTACAAAAATAGAAGCTACACAAGCACTGTACACTAAACTAGTCTTGTTAGAACAGCAACAGCACAAAAATCAGTTTATGAATGCCTCAAACCCTACAGAATTTATATATAATACTGCTCCCCTTCCATACCACCTCCCAAGCACTTACATTTATCTTCGCAAATAACGTGTCTACCGTAGGTATCAGTTCGTTCTTACCCGCAAGTTAAAAATGAATTCACTAAGGAACAGGCTTTTTTTTCCTTGCCGTAAAAGATGATTAAATTTAATTGATGAAAACGGGCTCTCTGAATCTGTTTACCGCATACCTAAAAATTATAAATAGGGACTTCTAGAAGATAGTAGTGCCCATAGGCTATTTTTATGTTGTTTTTTAGTATAACAAAAAAAATTGTTAAAAAGCCGAAATTTGAAAATAAAAAGAAAAAAATAAAATGAATAAGTGCGAAAAAATTAAAGTGGTGAATCTTTGAGTGATTCTAAGACGAAAAGTTTATATAAACATAGGTCCGGTAATGCTTCCTTTTCAATCTACAGGGTGTCAAACTCTTCTTAAAAAAACGCGTTTTCGTAAATATCTTAATAATCCTTTAGCCGATTTTGTTGAAATTTTGCAGTGTTATTTATGGTAGGAAGAGGCTAATTTAGCCCCTACTAGATTAAAATTATTAAGTACTGTGGCGTCCCGAGGGCACCTTAACCAATAATCTTGAAAAAAAAATGTGCGCCACTGACTTTTTTAAAACTCTTACTTTTTTCGCATTCAGCAACTAAAAATACATAATTTTTGTCTCTTGAATTATTCTCGTATCTCGCTTCGTTTTTGATAAAAAAAAATCACTTTATTGCATGTCCCCGGTTCAACATAAAAAAATTAAAACTACCAATTAACAAATACTAGGGTATACCCGATATTTTTTTCCATATTAATGGTTTATTCTAGTCTTAAAAATTGCTATAAACGGTAATGCTAGACACCCTGTATTTTGAAAACGAAGTATTAGCGGATCTATGTTTATGTAGACTTTTGGTCTTAGAATCACTCAATTTATACACCCTGTATAAATAAAAAATATACGATAGCCACTCTATGCTGAAATTAGAAAAGAGGAAAAAATGTGTTTTATGTGATTTCCTATGCCTCGTATAACTATTTGTCCCTAATATTTCTCAACAATTTTAGTGTATCTATTCAAAAGAAAATAGAATATGTACTTAAGAAGTTTTTTGCTCGTATTGGGTTACTAAATGGAGCCTTAGCCCCTTCTCTAGCGAGGCTATCAGCAATTTCATTCCCATGAACACCTTCATGCCCTGGCAGCCACATTAAGGTCAATTTGTTGCCTATAGCCAGTTGCTTTAGATGTGTTTTACATTCCCAGGCAACCTTAGACTCATAAGTATAAGACTTTAGAGCTTTCAATGCTGCCTGACTGTCTGATAAGATGTATATTCTTGCCCCCTTGATGCGTCTGTTGATACACTCATGAGCACATACATTTATGGCTTGAAGTTCTGCCTGGAAGATGGATGGTGTTTTTCCTAGGGACTGTGAGGTCCTATGATTAGGACCATATATCCCAATTCCAACCCCATCATCCATTTTAGATCCGTCTGTGTACCAGATGCTTGTTCCTGAAGATGTCTCTGGTATTGCGATTTGACTAGTTTGGCGATCTTGGATGACCACTTCAAACGATAGTTCAAAGTCGTATTTCTTCTGCATGTAGTCCTTTGGCATTGTCAAGGATTGTAGTTGGACAGTGTCCAGTATTTTTAGGTGACCAATAAGGTCCCCTGCTTTCAATTTGTTGTCTTGGTAAAGTTGCGAGGCACTTTTTGTTGCCTCTTCTTGCACAAAAATGTGTAGCGGAGTGAGGTCAAGCATTACCTCCATTGCAACTGTGGGGCATGTATTTAAGGCCCCTGTGATACCCAGACAAGCCAGCCGTTGCATTTTCTGCAACTTGCCTTGCGCCCCTTTTTCCTTTGTTTTTGGCCACCATATAAGGGAGGCGTATGTGATGATCGGCCTTACGACAGTAAAGTAGGACCATAGGATCATTTTTGGTTTTAATCCCCATGATTTGCCAAATAGCGCGCGGCATGACCATAAAGCCGCTGTCGCTTTGGCAATGGTTTTTTGTAGATGTTGGTTCCAGGAAAGTTTGGAGTCTAGTATGACTCCTAGATATTTCACTTCACTGGAAAAGTTCCTTGTTGTTTAGCGTGGGTGCTTTCAGGTTGCGCTTCCTTCTTTTTGTAAACGGAACTAGAACCGTCTTGCTTGGATTGACATTAAGCCCATCTTCATGGCTCCAGTTGCTGATAATGTTAAGGGCATTTTGCATTAGGTTGGAAATGACGCCTTCATGCTTGCCTTTCACTGTAATGACCAGGTCGTCTGCGTAACCTTGGACACCAACGCCAGAGTTTGTCAGTTCCTTCAACAGGTCGTCGACCACCAGTGACCACAGCAGAGGCGATAGAACCCCCCCCTGGGGACAGCCTTTTACCGTGGTAGCGGTGACCGAGTCATCTCCGATTTCAGTTGTGACAACCCTGCTTCGCAATGTGGATTGTATCCATTTTATTATGGAAGTTTTCAGATAAAATATGCTGTAATTTTTGTGATTTCCTATACCTCATTTAAACTATTTATCCCTAATATTTCTAAACAATTTTAGTCTATCTATTCAAAAGAAAATAGAATAGAACTTTTCAGATTACTGTAGTAATCCACTAATATTATTTATCTAAATTACTTAATTAGTGGTTGCTTTAGCAAAATATCACTGCAAATAAAAAAAAAACTTGAAACTTTAGTTCTTACGACTACGTCTGTAACTGACCTCTCACAAACGACACCTTCACCTTAGCGGTGCTCCAGACAGGATGTAAATAAACTGCTTTAAATTATGTTTTTAATTGAAGGATTCTGCAGACTCTTTCCTTAAACGGAGTTTGTTAATTGGACCTGAAAATATCTTCCTGGTGTCTTAATAAAATGTTTATTGGTTCAGACAAGGAACTTCTTTGTAACTAACCTTGCGCACGCAACCTTCACTTGTGGTATTGGTAAAAAAAATGCGCTCTTCAGACTAAATAACCCGCTTTTTAAATTAATGTTCTTATATTGAATTAACGGTCGCCAGACTTCCTACATTACCATTTATAATATGTTAAATATTATGCTACCTTCGTTTGCGATATTCACATAAAATATGCTGTACATAAACCGCTTTAAATTAAAATTTTTATGTTTGCTTAACGACCGTATTATTGCCGAAGGTTTGAGCTCTCAGACTGTATGCCTTAAATGGGCTTGAAGATCTTAAAATACTTATCGGCTCGGATAATTGCTTCTTTGTGTTTCTATAATTACAGATGAAGGAGCAGATCGTATTTTTTTCTAGCTGCAAGCCAATGGAATTATTTGATGGTGGAGGAGGTATGGGGAATCATACAGTAGGCGGAGATTTGGTGGGCTGGAGGGAGGGTTTAACCAAATTTTTGAGGGGGGTATATGTGGATCTTAAGTTTGGTTGGTTATGGTGGTGGGGGCTACCAATTCTAAAGTGGTGGGGATTTGGGAGCTTGCCCCTGGGAGCGGGGTTAGATGGAAAAAATATTACCCCCACCCGGAAGGATCGAAGGATCAGTCGCAGTCCCCTCTTATTTACTCTACTGTGGGTGTTTGTTGTGGCTGGTGGATCTGTCGCTTAGCTGCACGTGACCAAACCAGAACTTGTGATGTTGGAGGAGGTGTGGTGTAACAGCTTCGAAGTATCTGTGAAGTCGAAAACCAAGCAGTACCCAATCTCTTAAGTCGAGAATATATTCAGAAAACTAATAGGCGATGTTGTTTATGTTAATTATAATTTTAAAATTGTAGTCAGTAAAACTATCTTGTTTACAACAAAGAGTACGACTAATTTAATAATGTGACTGTGCACAGAGATAGCGAAAATAATGCAAAATATTTACTTGTAAAAATGAGATATGCAATTTGAAACTTGATATTAAAAAGAAATCTGAACCTAAGACTAGGACGAGAATGATTTTTGTTTTTGCTTAAAAGTTACATTAACACATAATTATATGTTCTCTGGGTAAGAGAAAAAAACAAATTTTGTTCGATAAAAGAGAAAATTCAATGATATAATGATAATAGCAAAAAAATCTGAGGTGACTCTACGTTACGTTCCTTCGGGGATCAGACCTAGAGTGGTATCGTTGAAAGTTAATAAAGTTAAAAATTTTAAGATACGGCAATATAATCAGGAGCAGAACACAGGCCGAAATCCAGAGGACAGCTCGAGTTCGTAGAACCTAGGTGAGTAGATATCTCGAGAAAACGGTATGAAAAATACACAAAAAAAGATAAATGAGATAAAATCTACTCACCAGGGTTTCCACGGACTTCCACGGCGCTCAAGCCCCTGTGGACTCCTTCTGTGATGGCTGAAATGAAGTTGAACTCCTGGGGTAGTACACGAGGTTGACTATACCAGAAAACCAGGGCTCTAGTAGATAAGTTTCACATGAAATTGAAAGATAACAAATATTAATTAATGAATAGTAAAATTTCAACGATACACTCTTGATCACACCGCTAAATTAGGGTTGAAAAATCGAAAAAGTGGCCAAGCCAAAAAACACGATGCGAGCACCTCAAGAACGCAACGAAAAGTGTCTTCGGAACGAGAACTTAATCAGAACCTTGTTGTTGTTCTATCGAATTCTATAGACAACCCGCGAAAATTATTAATAAAAATGCACGATGAAAAAACTAACATTTTGAATCAATTTCCCTTTGTGTTTGTGATTCGTACACAAAAAGGTTAGGTGTTAGGTAGATGAACGACAAAATTGACACTTGACCGGGGAATCGACTGTAATCACAAATCACTCTAGTTAGATACGTTTGATATGATCGAAATATTTATCAGGTATTTATTTTCAAAAGTAAGCACACAAATTAAAAGGTATTTTACACTAACAGGCAATCGACGGGAATTATTTAATTACATACCTGAACTTTGGAATCTGGCTCGCCGACCAATATTCACACAACCACTCTTCACTGTCAGAAGAAGAGTTTAATCATATGCACGATAGGCGTAGCATTATCTTTCGGTTACAGGGGTGGTTCAATAATGAATTGATAAATTTAATGAAATTAAAACGCTGTAACAGAATGAGACAAAATTTCCGTTACACACCATTACCACCCGAGAAAGAAAAATGTGAAACGTCAGTGACACATTTTTTTTACTCTGCTTCTTCTAATGACATGAAACCGTATTCTGCTTATGAAATTTGACTAAAACGGTAGGATATGGTTGTGCCAAGATGGTGAGAGAACAAAATGAAACTTAACCGTAGGTCGTATGTAGTATGTGCACTTCGTGGCCTGCGCGAGAAGTAGGACTTAACCGCAGGTCACATACTAGATACGCACTCCAGAGCGAAAAGTTGAAAGAAAAGTGATAAAAAGCTAGTTCGGTATTTACGGTAAAAAAAATTGGTCAAATAGTCAATTTTGAAATTCAAGTACGACAGAGATATTCACAAATAATCTGGAAGGTATTGATTTACTTAAAATTTGTAAGTTAAGAAAAGCAAAAGAAAAATTGGGCGCCAGCATACAAAAGTGCATGCATTTCACCTACCAAGAGAACATTATTCTTATTAAAACCCGATAATAAAAAAAAACAAAACCCAAACTACAAACTAAATGGAGGGGGGAAAGAATGAGAAAGAAACGTCCAGAAGAATGGAAGCCACATGATAGTCTGAAATGCACCTGTCAAGAGCTACAGATCACCTAGTGCTGGGCACAAATGAGTTCCGACGTCGCAGATAAACAAGCATGCACCATCCCAGCACCCAAGGAACAACAGTTGCTGACAAACACCTCCCAGAATAATCACACGATTATTCCATGGGCCGTTAGAACAGAAGAGATACTGTAGTTTGACCAAAGCTACAGCACCCGCCACCTATACAGGTAGGCTCACCGGTTATCCAACTGAAAAATCACCTGAATTAGCGGAAGAGAAACAAGAAGATAACCTGATAATATAACCTATTGCGAAAATAGAAAAGAGGAAAAAAAATTAATGAAAACCAGAAGTAGTTCAAATCTGAGTCCTATAATTTAGCATTGTCAAAATTAACCTATTTTAAGGTAAAAGTACCAACTCGAATAGAGTATTTAGTTGCAAAAAATGAAAAATTTAAGAAACATTTTGAAATATACAGGATACCATATGAACGTGAATAACCGTAGGCATAAGCCTACGCGAAATTCCTTTGGTAACATATTTCGGACACTCTAGAGTCTAGGTGCTATCTAAACCGAATTAAGAACCACAATAAGTTATTTAAATTTTCGGACACATTTTGTGCTATCTAAACCGAATCAAAATATTCTCTGTACATTTCAAATAAGGTCATTTGTTATTTTGACAACGTTAACCCAAAAAAATTTAACCTATCAAAGTTACAACTAATTACTATACTGAAAAATTCAGCTAGTGACACTAGGAACTTAGAGAGACTCATGTGAAAAAAAAGGAAAGAAGTACTATATACTACGATAACCAAAAATATATGTAAGAGAGTTTCATCCTGCCACATACGTCAGTTTTGTAGAGAGTGGGTCTGGATCCACGAAGAAACGGAAATCCAGAAGGGATTTTACGAACACTATGAAAGTTAAACTGAGACTTATTGTTTCCATTTTAACAGATTTTAAGGACGGGAATAAAAGGGAAAAAAGGAAGTTATAACCCCACTAACCAGAAAGAATTCCTTGTCTGGGCTACGGCCGATCACCCGGAGGTTCGTGTGCTCTATTATCATCTCCCAGAGATACAAATATCAATCAAAGAACCGTTCAGATTAGCTTCGAAATAAAAGATAAACAACTAAAAAAGATGTGGGATAAAAGGATAATCTGCGCCAATTTCGCAAAAGCCTCAGGAGAAAAAAAAATAAATCACAAGCTATAATTGACTAATATTTAACTTTAAGTTCAAAACTCGAAAAATTTGACATTAAAAAATCAAAGGTAATTATTATTATTGACCAAAAAAAAACAGTAAAAATTATACTTAAGATAAAAGGGCAAAAATACAAGATCTTAATTGGTTGAGATGTGTAATCAAAGCTCGAACTCAAAATATAGCTTGTTTTGTTAGACTTGATGTTCGACTAACCTCACTCGATAGACAATTGGCTAAAGTGCGTATGCCAAAATTCTAGAGCGGATAAAAAATTATAGAACCCACCACTTCCCTTGATGGCGTAATCTGAATAGATGAAAAGTCCAGCATTACGTCACCACCAAAAAAAACAAGTTTGAACGCAAATATAACGAGGGAGATACGAGATGAGATAACCGAGAGTGTAACCAGACAACCAAAATGCAACCAAGTCCAATTCAGTTGTACATTCTGTGTGCCAAAAAAAATATGTTCAATTTATCATTTAGAGATGCCAAATAGGCCTTGGTCATACGATCACAAATCTAAATTGAACAAAGATAGCTACAGAAGTTATTTTTTGTTACCAACATCTTGCGCGATAAGATACGATAAAATTCACTGGTCGTTTTCCCCAGCATTCAAATAAGATGCATCAAGATAAGATAAAGATAACTAGTCACGTTTTCCCTAGCATTAAGATACGATATATACTAACTGGTAAAGTTTTCCCCATTCTGTTGATAAGATACGATAAAGATAAAAATATAATTGGCAACTTGTACAAAAGAGATAATAAATTAGACTTAGTTAGCAAAGAGAAAGAAACTAAGGTTCGAAACACTGGTCATATTTTTCTGATTCATCATCCAGCGAATTATTGGAGCTCAAAATCTCTTAGATTATTTGGTTCCATCCTCAGCGACATGTTACGTTATTAGCTATTAAGCATTACGATAATAACCAGACAACAAATAAGATAGCAACAAAGTTATAGAAAATTTAAAGTTAAATTCCAAGTCCAAAGTTCGTCAAAAAAATCGAGAAGTTTTATTTGATCTCCAACTAAGTTCCAAAAGAAAAATCGAGGCAACACGTTGGATTACGCCAATTTGTAACAACTAGGTGTTACTCAAAAAAAAAACTACAAAAAAGAAATGTATTGAGAGAGCGAGATGCGGAGAGCAAGTTTCTCTCTTGGAACTAGTTATGAGGCGATCAAATAAAACACAATATTCTAAAAACAAGTTTTATTACAATGGGGAAGTAACTTGCATTAAATTGCCTTACAAGTTGAAAATTTAAACAGAAATAAATTTGAAAGCTTTAACAGGAGTAAATTTGAAATTTAAACAGAAGTAATATGAAAGTTGAGATTAAGCTATCGCCTTCAGTTGCACACCGACTTAGATTTTTACTGCGGCTCGATTCTGTCCTTTCGACTTGGGTAAAAGTGTCATAGTCCAACACCATACCTCAACTCCACACTTGTGTAAGTCTGTGCCCAATGTGCGAGAACCAAACCAGACCACTTATAGCTGCAACGCTGCAGTGCCGACTAGCTGGGACGTGGATGTTTGTTGTGGCTGGTGGATCTGTCGCTTAGCTGCACGTGACCAAACCAGAACTTGTGATGTTGGCGAAGGTGTGGTGTAACAGCTTCGGAGTATCTGTGAAGTCGAAAACCAAGCAGTACCCAATCTCTTAAGTCGAGAAAATATTCAGACAACTAATAGGCAATGTTGTTTATGTTACTTATAATTTTAAACTTGTAGTCAGTAAAACTATCTTATTTACAACAAAGAGTATGACTAATTTAATAATGTGATATTTTTAATTATTAAAAAAACACTGTGAACAGAGATAGCGAAAATAGTGCAAAATATTTACTTGTAAAAATGAGATATACAATTTGAAAATTGATATTAAAAAGAAATCTGAACCTCAGACTAGGACGAGAATGATTTTTGTTTTTGCTTAAAAGTTACATTAACACATAATTATATGTTCTCTGGGTAAGAGAAAAAAACAAATTTTGTTCGATAAAAGAGAAAATTCAATGATATAATGATAATAGCAAAAAAATCTTAGGTGACTCTACGTTACGTTCCTTCGGGGATCAGACCTAGAGTGGTATCGTTGAAAGTTAATAAGGTTAAAAAATTTAAGATACGGCAATATAATCAGGAGCAGAACACAGGCCGAAATCCAGAGGACAGCTCGAGTTCGTAGAACCTAGGTGAGTAGATATCTCGAGAAAACGGTACGAGAAATACACAAAAAAAGATAAATGAGATAAAATCTACTCACCAGGGTTTCCACGGACTTCCACGGCGCTCGAGCCCCTGTAGACTCCTTCTGTGCTGGCTGAAATGAAGTTGAACTCCTGGGGTAGTACACGTGGTTGACTATACCATAAACCAGGGCTCCAGTAGATAAGTTTCACATGAAATTGAAAGATAACAAATATTAATTAATGAATAGTAAAATTTCAACGATACACTCTTGATCACACCGCTAAATTAGGGTTAAAAAATCGAAAAAGTGGCCAAGCTAAAAAACACGATGCGAGCACTTCAAGAACGCAACGAAAAGTATCTTCGGAACGAGAACTTAATCAGAACCTTTTGTGGTACGATATCCGGGTTCGAGATTATGGAATGTTCTATCGAATTCTATAGACAACTCGCGAAAATTCTTAATAAAAATGCACGATGAAAAAGCTAACATTTTGAATCAATTTCCGTTTGTGTTTGTGATTCGTACTACAAAAAGGTTAGGTGTTAGGTAGATGAACGACAAAATTGACACTTGACCGGGGAATCGACTGTAATCACAAATCACTCTAGTTAGATACGTTTGATATGATCGAAATATTTATCAGGTATTTATTACAAAAGTAAGCACACAAATTAAAAGGTATTTTACACTAACAGGCAATCGACGGGAATTATTTAATTACATACCTGAACTTTGGAATCTGGCTCGCCGACCAATATTCACACAACCACAAAATACAAATCACTGTCAGAAGAAGAAGAGTTTAATCGTATGCGAGATAGGCGTAGCATTATCTTTCGGTTACAGGGGTGGTTCAATAATGAATTGATAAAATTAATGAAATTAAAACGCTGTAACAGAATGAGACAAAATTTCCATTACAATATATAAGTATAATATATAATTATTATGGGAGAATAAATATCGAATACAGAACACCTGTATGTATTATTTTAATATGAATAAACACGATTTGAATAAATAGTGGTGAACCGTCTTTCGCTATGATTTTAGTAAATTGTGAGGGATTTATAGAATAAAACGTCGTTAAATAGAACATTAAATGAAATATAGAAAAGTTGAATTTTAAACCGTGACACATTTATTTTAATTTAAATTATCTTAATGTACTAGCGGTGCGTTTGAGAACTCATCTTGGATATTGTTAGACTATTTTTGTATTTTATTACCTGATAACAAACGTATTATCCATTATAAAAATATATCAAGCTAAGCGGTTGTTATGGAAGGGTAACAACAATAATAAAAATAATAAAAAAAAATGTCAATATTCTGAAGTACAATTTTTAATTTAAAATATTCAAGAATAAGCCGATTCGATGGAAAACAGAACCATTTCGAAGGAAAGCAGTTATTAGAACTGCACAGAAGAAGGCCAAATCGCAAACATCAAAATTAAGCCAACAAATTGTTCCTATCTCAGCCGGATTGCCAGGCAGTAAAGCGGATCGGCAAGAAACATCTACTACGGGCGGCGGCAACGATCAATGAATGGTCTGTCCTGTCCATATCATCATTTTTCCCCATTTACCTTAACCTTTTATTCCCGTTTTCCACTTGTGTACAGCATCGCCTGTCATGTTAAATTGAGATAACCCAATCTGCAATAATTATTACAGTATCAATATCTTCCTCATTATATTATATCTAGTAAAGGGAATGGATAATTTCTCGTAACTCCTAAATAATCTGATTTCGTAATCTCGTGAATAATCTGATCTCGTAATTTCATAAATACGTACCTAATTACAACTCGATATAGTTCTCGTATACTTACCTACTTAATTATATTAGGTAAATAATCTCGTTAATTAATTTTTAAATATGCCTCAAGACGAAATAAATAAACTCATTGCTCAACGCGGCCGAGTAAAGGCAAAATTAACACGATTTAGCAATTTTTTATCGACTTTCATATGTAATAAACCAAGCGATGTAGCAAAGTTACAAATCACATTAGACGATGCCCAAAATATATTATCGGAATACAATAAAATACAAGACGAATACGAAGTTGCATTATTCGATTCAGGACAAAAGGGCGAAGATGCAACAAATCAAGAACGCGATGAATTCGAAACAAAATATTTTGATTTAATCTCTTCAGCGAAAATAATAATAAAAAATCAAACGATTCAATTTGAACAACCTCAAGGTGATTCAATTGCATTGACACCTTCTTCAAGCTCAACTAGTGGTAATGCTAACCCCAAAATTGGCATAAA
This sequence comes from Pseudeuparius sepicola, assembly GCA_963920635.1. Lineage (NCBI taxonomy): Eukaryota > Metazoa > Arthropoda > Insecta > Coleoptera > Anthribidae > Pseudeuparius > Pseudeuparius sepicola. The sequence continues at coordinate 32,564,796 of OY987305.1, forward strand.
ATTACCTTAAATTAATATTTTATATATGATTTTCAGGGAGGTTTCGAAAATTTCTTTAAATTTTTTTCTTTAAATCTAATCCACGTTCAAAAATTTCATTATTTAAACGGAGCTGTAAAAGGCGAAGCAGCTGCTGCAATTAGCTCTATGAAAATTACTTCTGACAATTACAACATTGCCATACAGTTATTAAAAGATCGATATGAAAATAGAAAAGCAACAATTCAATCGCACGTTAAAGCTATACTCTTTGATTTACCAACAGTTAAGCCTAAATCGCCCGTATCCTTAAGCACAGAATAGGGCTATTCTGTGCCTTAAGGCAACTTGTTGACACATTTTTAAAGCATTTCAGATCTCTAGAAAATTTAGGCGAAAATGTGCAAGAATGGAATTCAATTTTAATTTGCATAATTACTTCAAAACTCGATTTTAAATTACTCGAAGAATGGGAATCCTATACAAAAAATAAAATTAATGTAAAAACATGTGATTTAATCACATTTTTGAATGAAAAATGTATTTTTTTACAATCTATTGAAAATACTGTGACCTCCGGCAAAAAATACGATGCAAAGTCATTTTATGTATGTGATAATAAATTAAGTAATAATAATAATTTTCAAAAATGTCCTCTTTGCAAAAATCAACACTATTTATACTTTTGTGATAGATTTAAAAATATGCCAGTGAACGATAAATATTTCGAATTAAAACGTTTAAATTATTGCACGAATTGTATCAGACCAGGTCATTCACCTTCAATGTGTAGGTCAGGAGGGTGTAAAAAATGTAATAAAAACATACTACAATTTTACATGGATTTGTCATTACTCTCTATAATGAACGATCACGATAATAAAACTTCAATGAAAGAATCAGAAAATTTTACAGTTGCTCATTTAAACAAACCCGATAATAATAACAAATATGCTTTATTATCAACAGCGCTGGTTATCGTGTATGATAGAAATAAACAACCTGTGGTTTGCAGAATTTTTTTGGACAGTTGTTCACAAGTAAACTTGATTTCAAATTCATTACTCCAGCGTTGGCAGACTTCCCTTAAGACGGCGTACACACACTCTGAGCTTGTACTCGTACCCATAGAACCTTTGTATCTTCCCTCTTTTAAGGTACAACTTCCTTCCTGTCGCGTTGAGTGTTCCATTTCTCTTCTTACGAAAATTAAGAGGTATGGCCCTTGGGCGAATATCCTCAAAAATGGCAAAAACACTCCTGGATTGGTACTTGTATCCTCTGGCTTTCAATCTTTTCTTATTTTCTAGATTTTCTGAATTTTTCCTTGCTATTTCATTCTTACCTTTCTCTTTATTTGGCTTTTCTACTTTCTGGGAAGTTCGCGCTTCCCTGAATGCTGCTAATTTTACCTGTCTGTTTGCCTTGTTGTTAATTTTTGTGTAGTGTTCAGAACAATTGCCCAAAGTCTGAACACTGACATTCTTGATCTCGGGCAACGAACAAGAATATGCGGCGGCTCCTGATAGGCTATTTAACCTCATTCCCAAACTGTTTAACTTCACTCCACAACCTTTTACCTTTCTAATAAAATATCACTTGGTACAACCTTTCACTGGCGCATTTAGCACATCACGTATTCACTTCTATTTATTTTATTTATTTCTTTAATTTCCGACTTTATTATGTCACTTTTTGCTTATAGCATTTTTCTTTTAATCCTCTTAATTATTTTAATCATTTTACCACTAGAATTTGCGCATTATTTTTCATCCTTCTAACGACATTTTTTGTCTTATTACTTCTGTAACTCACTACTTTAGTAACTCATTACTTTAGTAACTTCACTAAGTTTTTCCTAACACGCAGATAATTCAAAAGATAAAAACAACAGAAACAACTACTCCGAGGGCAAATACCCCTTCCGGCATTGAATGACACTTTTGATTCTCCATTTTCCTTGATCTACCGTGTGGATAATTCATTTTTTATTTCTATTAACTTTTGTTAATTTAGCATGTAGCTTATTCCTTTTTCTTTTCTATTAGCTTTTCGCATTATTTTTTATATAATTTCTAGTCGTAATCCCAACTAAATTTCTGCATTTAATTTTCGCGTTTCTCGATACTGTAGCCTATGCTTTGCTGTAGCCTTAAGCAATATTTTCTTGCATCTGATAATTCCATTATTTTTAAATTAATGTCCCCTAAATTCGCTATATTACTTCCCTGCATGTTACCTAGTAATTTTATTTTGCTGGTTTTGATAACTAAATTTCGCGTCTATTTTTGAGTTGGCTCTCGGTGCATTTCCGTACAAAATGGTCTAAATTCCTACTATTTTAGCAAACTTGATTATACTAACTCTGCGGCGGCTTTCTTCTAAATTTTGAGCAAAAATATCCAATTTTTATTAACTAAACACTTGAAGGTGATTCGCGGCTACGTTCTCTCTTATTTATGAGGCTGTAGATCACCTACTTCGCGTAAAAAGATTTTTAACTCTAACAAAATCAGATGGGCCATAAATAGCTTTAAACCCTACAAATCACCAGGCAAGGATGGAATTTTTCCAGCTCTGCTTCAAAACAGCATCGATGAGCTCCTACCAGCGTTAGGAGCTATATTCAAAGCTAGCTTTAACTTTGAATACATTCCAAGTCGGTGGAGAGAGGCTAAAGGTGGTGTTCATTCCAAAGACAGGAAGGCGTTCACCTGAAGACCCCAAGTCTTACCGACCCATTAGCCTCACATCCTTCCTCCTGAAAACAATGGAGAAACTAATTGATCTGCACATTAGAAGCGAAATCTTATCCGAGAAGAAACTTCATTTGCCTACCAGCCCGGCAAATCGACAATCAGCGCTCTGAATTGTCTAACAATGGACATTGAAAAGACACTAATGGCAAAAGAAATTGCTCTCTGTGCATTTATAGACATAGAAGGGGCTTTTGATAACACCTCATATGAATCCATAAAAAGCACCTGTGAAAGAAGAGGAATGAAATCTTCCATAATTAACTGGATACAATCCACATTGCGAAGCAGGGTTGTCACAACTGAAATCGGAGATGACTCGGTCACCGCTACCACGGTAAAAGGCTGTCCCCAGGGGGGGGGTTCTATCGCCTCTGCTGTGGTCACTGGTGGTCGACGACCTGTTGAAGGAACTGACAAACTCTGGCGTTGGTGTCCAAGGTTACGCGGACGACCTGGTCATTACAGTGAAAGGCAAGCATGAAGGCGTCATTTCCAACCTAATGCAAAATGCCCTTAACATTATCAGCAACTGGAGCCATGAAGAGGTGCTTAATGTCAATCCAAGCAAGACGGTTCTAGTTCCGTTTACAAAAAGAAGGAAGCTCAACCTGAAAGCACCCACGCTAAAAAACAAGGAACTTACATTTTCCAGTGAAGTGAAATATCTAGGAGTCATACTAGACTCCAAACTTTCCTGGAACCAACATCTACAAAAAACCATTGCCAAAGCGACAGCGGCTTTATGGTCATGCCGCGCGCTATTTGGCAAATCATGGGGATTAAAACCAAAAATGATCCTATGGTCCTACTTTACTGTCGTAAGGCCGATCATCACATACGCCTCCCTTATATGGTGGCCAAAAACAAAGGAAAAAGAGGCGCAAGGCAAGTTGCAGAAAATGCAACGGCTGGCTTGTCTGGGTATCACAGGGGCCTTAAATACATGCCCCACAGTTGCAATGGAGGTAATGCTTGACCTCACTCCGCTACACATTTTTGTGCAAGAAGAGGCAACAAAAAGTGCCTCGCAACTTTACCAAGACAACAAATTGAAAGCAGGGGACCTTATTGGTCACCTAAAAATACTGGACACTGTCCAACTACAATCCTTGACAATGCCAAAGGACTACATGCAGAAGAAATACGACTTTTAACTATCGTTTGAAGTGGTCATCCAAGATCGCCAAACTAGTCAAATCGCAATACCAGAGACATCTTCAGGAACAAGCATCTGGTACACAGACGGATCTAAAATGGATGATGGGGTTGGAATTGGGATATATGGTCCTAATCATAGGACCTCACAGTCCCTAGGCAAGACACCATCCATCTTCCAGGCAGAACTTCAAGCCATAAATGTATGTGCTCATGAGTGTATCAACAGACGCATCAAGGGGGCAAGAATATACATCTTATCAGACAGTCAGGCAGCATTGAAAGCTCTAAAGTCTTATACTTATGAGTCTAAGGTTGCCTGGGAATGTAAAACACATCTAAAGCAAATGGCTATAGGCAACAGATTGACCTTAATGTGGATGCCAGGGCATGAAGGTGTTCATGGGAATGAAATTGCTGATAGCCTCGCTAGAGAAGGGGCTAAGGCTCCATTTTACGGTCCTGAACCATTCTGTGGCATAAACAAAAGCCTCCTATTGACAGAGATCAAAACATGGGAAAAGGAACAAAAGGAAGCCTACTGGAGTAACACTCCGGGACAAAGACAAGCTAAAAGATTTTTGACCTATTCGCCTCAGAACGCCAAAAAGCTTCTCACTAAACAAGAATGAATCAAGACTCATCACAGGTCTCCTGACTGGACACTGCCCTTTAAGATATCATCTTAAAAAAATGGGCAAAACAGACAATGGACTATGCAGATTCTGCAACGAACGGGATGAGACTAGCGAGCACATACTGTGTGAGTGTCCCCTCTTAATTCGAAACAGACTTAAATATTTCGAAAGGATCAATATAAATCCAAATGAAATTGGCAACTTAGCCCCAAGGAAAATACTAAGCTTCGTCAAAAGCCTAGGTGATCTTGGAATTTATTAGAGCAGGGTCATTCACAAAAGATCTAATCAGGTCGCAGTGAAGAAAGGCCGTAAGGGCAAAAAAACGACCCCTAAGAAATCTACAATCTACCTACTTCGCGTCGCGGCATTCCTTATTGTATTGTAGCGGCCTAATCGTATGTCCTTTTTCCGCATAATTTAAAGCTTGTATTATATCTTGCTGTTCTAGAGATAATACTCGTTGTTTCATATGCCTTATAAAGTCCTAACACAAATTGCGTAGTAACGTCCCGATCTAGTTTTGTTTTCTTGGAGAACGCTATTTGTTACTTGACCTATTTTGAAGTTACTGTTCTATTTCCTAAAATATTTTAGTCGTGTTTAAAATTTGTCCACAATTTTCGCCGTATTTCTTGCCGAACTGCCATGAATATTTTTTATTTAAATTTCTGTTTTTGCTGTAATTCGCTTTTTGAAGTATTTATGTAAATTAGCCTTAAAATTAAGCCAATCTTTGTCCTTTTGGTAATTCTGGCTCCGCTTTGATTTATAGTTTCGTGCTGCTTCTTAGTTTTAACCTGACTATAGCCATTTTCTGTCCTTCAGACCAAGTTGTTAATAAAGCCGTTTCTTTATACTCAAAAAATTCTATTTTAGCTTTCCCGTTGAATATTGGTACGGTTTCTATTTCATTATTAATTTTGACGCACGACCTCATTTCTGAATTTTACCTATATTCCCGTTCTTTATATTCCTACTACTACATTTTTCCTCCGTTTCGCATTTTTTTAAATTTTATTTTCTATATTTTCTATAAATTACTTTAATTCACCCAAAAATATTTTTTGTTGCTCCTAGCTTTCTTGATGGAATTTTCTGTAGTCACCTTAAAACTTTTTATTCCTAACCCTGGATTTTTCCTAGCATCAATTTTCTTTTTGTTCTGTTCTGCAATGGCATTTCTGACCCCTACTTGTCTTATTTTGTTTACGGCTTGTTGGTCAAAAAAGAACCTGATCTCGTCCATGTTGCGTCCTCGTGCCACTCGACCGATTTTTCGGCAGAGTTGATGAACCATTCCCAACGAAAGCTAAATACAGAATGACAGCTCCTCCGGCGTGGGGAGCCAGTCGACCTCGTAGCATCAGATTTTTTTTATGTGGCCTATTAAGGCCGTCGGGTTCGAATCCTAGGGCGATTACTACGTCTATCTTACACTGAGGTAATATTTTCAATTGCGTGAATGCTATTTTCAGCGAACAGATTTTACGCTATGGTAAAAATTCCACGCGGCATCATTCCGTCAGCGGGGGACCTAGTTGGGCTAACAGCTGATGCGTGTCTCGCGGTGGTGGTCCCTCTATTAGGCCTTTCGGCCTTGTAAGGTCGTCAAAAAAGCCGATTTTGAGAAAAAGCGCTAATACGTCGGAGAAATGCTGAGTCATCTCGACGTGCGCACATTCATCGGAGATTTTACGCTGCGGTTAAAAAGCAGATCTCGAGCGTCGCCGGTTCAAGGCGTTTCGTTTTTTTACACATGCTTTGATATTTTATTTCATAATGGTTTTTAACTTACCATCAGATTTTAAATTCCACACGGCCTCAGATCGGTTCACAGGAGATTTTAACTATCAGGGTTTTCGAATGGCGATTTTGCATGCCTGGAATACTGGTGACACCCCACAGTCGTTTTTTTTTCTAGGAAGCGAGGAGGTCCCTTTACTTAATAGTAGTAAAGGAAAGACAACTCTGGCTCATCCTCCCACCCCTTTTTTGTAATCCCCCACTCCTTTTTCGTACATTACCCCCCCACTCCTACGCCCCTGGTAGGCCCCGCCCACTTTTTCCCCGCGCATGCGCGACGAGCGCATGACCTCTCCCCCCCGCAATCATACCGTGTAATTGCAGTGTAATGAGTAATTACAATGCCGCGGGTCCATATTAAGAAATATTTAAAATAGATACAATCACTCTCATTTCCCGCGCTTTTTTGTCTAATTAGCAATATTTATCCCCCTTGCAATGAAAAAAACATTACATGGACTGTCAATGTCAATTTATTGTTTACGTAGCGTTTATACCTACATAACTATTTAAAATAGGTACAAGTACTCTCATTTCCCGCGCTTTTGTCTAATTAGCAATCTTTATTCCCTTTGCAATGAAAAAACATTACATATACTGCACTGCATAGCGTATTAGGTTCTATTTACACATAATTAACTTCTATTTACCACAGACCTATTTAAACTAAGCTTTTACTGTCATTCCCTACATTTTTTGTCTAATTAGCAATATTTACCCCTTTTGCAATGAAAAAACATTACATATACTGCACTGTATAGTGTATTAGGCTCTATTTACGCGTAATTAACTTAAATTTACCTCAGATCTAATAAAAAAATAAGCTCTTACTGTCATTTCCTACATTTTCGACTAATTACACAATAATTTACCCCTTTGCAATGAAAAAAATACAGTGTACGGCACTGTATGGCGTATTAAGCCCTATATTCATATAATAAATAATAAGCTCTTACTCTTCACGTAATTAGGCATGTGACGTCACAGCCAACGCCTTAGAAATTCCCAAAAAAGAAAAAATAATAGGTGTACTTACTTTAAAGTGAATGTGTACTCCTAAGAAGAAATAATGTAAGGATATATATGAAAAACTCAATCAAAGAAAGCAATTAAAAACACTTTCAAAGCATGAGTTCCAACACGTATTCCAAACGTATGATTGCCGTCGTCCAGATGCACTTCCCCAAAACAGCCACGGCTCCTCGAAAAACAGTCTCTCTGTAGAACACGCGCGATCTATCGACGCGGGCACTATCACATTAAACGCGACATTATTTAATTATGCCAAAATATCGCTACAGCACACGAAACACTTCTATTTATTGAAACAAATTAAAGCAAGTAACGCGACGCCACGGCTACCATTTTAATTCATAACGGCTCTGGCCCTTTACCGGACCGCAACACAAAATATGGGCCGAACATTTACAAGCGGCTCGGCAAAAGGCAACGTTGCCGAACGATTCCACGCACATAAGTGTATATCAAGACTCTACCATGAAAATATCCGTAGATCTCGGCTGATTTCAACGGATCCGGCAAACGCGAGAGTAGGTACCTAGTATTGATTTTCTCGCTCCCAAAAGAACAAAGGAGACGTAGACCACCAGGTATCGCTGGTACCCGCCGTGCTTGCGGTCGACTATAGAATATAGAATATAGGTATAGGTATAGGTAGATACATGTACTAGTGGAATTAAAGATAGCTGATAAGGTAATTTACGGAAAACCAATGATGTAATTCATACACATACACCCAAATATTTTAGCAACTATTATTAAACTCAAGCTGTTGTAATACTATATATTTTTGAGAAAACAGATAAAAGCCGATTTATTACGTATTTATCCCTATACAATAAAAATACAATGCAAGCTTGTCCCACATAATTATTCCCATTATTATTTATTTAATCTGGGTATGCAGAGGCAGTGGCGTAGTATAAATAAAAAACAAATTAAAAAGCAGATACATTGCAGTGTTTTTATATTATTTCAGAGTATATGTATAGGTACACAGATTTATACACCCTACCATAATAAAAAAAGATACTTTTACTAGATGTACCCCCTTGCGGAGGGAGGCCACACATAGTTAAAAAAACATTAAAATTTTATCGTAGACAGAGTCGAGTTTTGTCACCTAATAGCAAACTCGGTAGTCCATTTCTCGACAATGAAAATATTATAAGAGTAGGTGGTAGACTTGTAAATTCTCAATAATTATCTTATGATAATATACATCTAATAGCGTTACCTAACAAACATGTTTTTACTCGTGTAATAATACAACATGAACATATGCGCAGTTCACATGCCGGAGTTCGAGGTACACTTTCCCATATAAGACAAAAAAATATTGGCCTCTTCACGGTGGGCAAAATAATAAATCAGTTTTAAGAAATTGTATGTTTCCGCGCTAAAACCAACAGATGGCTCAACTTCCTAGCTGTCGTGTAAATATTTCTAGAGTATTTGCTAGTTGCGGTATTGATTACGCAGAACCTTTGACCTAGAGAAGGTAAGACAAAAATCGCAAGATAGTAAAATCATATATTTGGATATTCGTCTGTTTGGCCACCAAGGCTTGTCATATATAATTGGTTAGAGAATTAACTACCGATTCCTTTTTGGCTGTTTTAAAAATATTCGTGGTCTACCATCTGATTTGTATCGCAACAATGCCACTAATTTCATCGGAGCGAATAATATTCTTCTAGATGTAATTAAAAAAATCAAGCAGTCCGATGAATTTAATCACTACTTAGTTGCTTCTCGCATTATGTGGCATTTTTCTCCTCCACGTTCTGGGAATCAGCTGTCAAATCGACAAAGACTCATTTAAAGAGAATTTTAAATAATACACCTTTAACTTTCGAGGAATTTTACACTCTTTTGACTCAGGTGGAAGCTGTATTAAAATTTTTTTTGAAACCTGTACACTTTCAAGGGAGGCGAAATGTTAACGCATTTTCAAAATAATATCTGTTAATTAAGGTTTTTATTGGAAAAAAACAGTATCACCTTAATATTTAGCGTAATTGTTGAAATTTTAATAATGAAAAGACAAGTATATGTCATAATCAATATAAATCCTTTATCTATGGTCATAATAATAAAATATAAATGTTAAAAAGTCGTCAAACATTTTATTAGATAAAATACCAAAGTATTTGATCTATAATAATTTATCAAGTTGGAAAATCCTTCATTAGAAGATACAGTCAAAACATAGAAGGAAAAGAGATATAAATCTCAAGAAAATACTAAAGTGCAAGTTCGCTTTCATGTAAACTATTCATTCATTTCATTAAACTATTTTATGAAGAAACCTCAAAATATCACGCTTCTACAGAATGCACATGCGCAATGTGAAAAAGCACTTGACTATACAGGGAGCACTAGAGAACCATGAAAACACAATAATTTAAGGCTATGCGCGGGTGTTAGATACAGGGTGTGCCAGAGTAGCACAAATAGAGGGAAGTTTTAAAAAATAAATTCGGTGTTGAGAATACAAATTAAATACAAATTAAAATATAGGTAAGATTGATGTAAGAAGTCTGGATTTTGTCAGACGACATTTCTTCACAAATCCCTAAGAATTTTCTGTCATCCACTAGCATATATGCGTCACAACCGGTAAAAGTCACCCAAGTGAATAAAAAGAAATAAAAAACAATAATAATTTAAAACGTCATATAAAACTTATTAATTTAATATTTTTTGATATAATCAACTGCTTGTTGCAGCGTCTATATGTGGACTCAGGCAAATTTGACCTTCATGTGTCAAAGTGACAGTTAAGGGTACCATTATCTGTGTTGTTCTTGCTCTCCTTATTTCTTTTATGCAAATGGCCTCGTTTCTGACCTGAACTTATGAGCCGATTGCATTTTACTGCATTGATAGGTACCAACTTAGGATGTCGAAATTACCAATTGAAAGTTTCGGTAACAACAAAGGCAATTAGATTTTCAGTATAGACAAATTTTAATTATCTAATATGAGATTTACAAATGCGGCGCTGAGAACCATAGCGGACCATCCCACAAAAATTCTTGATATCTAAATAAGCACGGTCTTATGTAGTAATTTTAAATCAATTAAGCAGAAATGAAACCTTGTAAAAAAATATCTAATAACACTTTTCGAATACATTATACTTAAAATAGATAGGTACAACGAGATGTCATATAAAATATTAGATTGACTTCAACAAACAAAATGGTCGATATTTCTAGGTAAATTTTTACACAGCGTGTTCTTAATCAAAAAATATCACGCTTCTACAGAATGCACATGCGCAATGTGGAAAGCACTTGACTATACAGGGAGCACCAAAGAACCGTGAAAACACAATTGAAGACTATGGGTAAGTGTTAGATACAGGGTACACCAGACACACACAAATGCAGGGAAGTGTTAAAAAAGAATTTGGTATTGAGAATACAAATTAAAAAATATATATTTTATTCTTGTGACAGACTCATCTATCTACTTATGTCTATAAGATACCCGATTACTGCAAGAAGTCTGGATTTTGTCAGATGACAATAATTCTTCACAAAATCCCTACGAATTTTCTATTTGCTCTCGTTATTACTTTTTGTGTTATGCAAATGGCATCGTTTTTGACCTGAACTTATGACCGGATTGCATTTTGCTGCATTGATGCCAACTTAGGATGTAAAAATTACCAATAGAAAGTCCCGGTAAAAATAAAGGCAATTAGAATTTCAGTATAGACTAATTTTAATTGCATAATATCAGATTTAGAAAATAAACATATTATGAAAAGACGAAGTTTTGCTTAGGTACGGAGGAATGGGTGTCAAGAATTTAAAATGAGGAAACAGCGTATACATATAAGGCTATGCGCGGGAAATGTTATCTAACTAGTAAGCGTCTATGATATATTTGAATACAATTTAATATTTTTGGTAAATGTACTAAGACTAGAAACAAAGTCTAGAGAATACTATTCTCTAGACTTTGCTAGTAATGTCTCGCACTGCATTAGATAGATACCAAACTCATTCAAAACCTCGGTATAACTATAGTAAATAGAACTAGGATAGCAATTGTTCAAATTATTATAAGTATAGAAAAACAGGTAAAGTTTACCGCAAGTGTTTAAATATAAGAAATAAACATTTTACCAATTAAACGATATTACAGCTTGATATTAATTATTCATTCACAGGGTGCCCCCAAATATGTAAAGATAAATAATATAATGTATACAATGCCATGAATTGTGTGTTGTTGTGTGTGTTATGGTGCGTGGGTGTGTCGTGTGGGTGTTATGGTGCGTGTGTGTTGTTGTTGTTGTTGTTGTTGATGTTGTGTGACAACAACAACAACAACAACACTACGACACACGAAACATGGTGCGTGTGTGTGTGTTTTTACGGTTCTTTGGTGCTCCCTGTATAGTCAAGTGCTTTCCACATTGCGCATGTGCATTCTGTAGAAGCGCGACATTTTTTTTGGGAACACGCTGTGTAAAAATACACCTAGAAATATCGACCATTTTGTTTGTTGGAGTCAATCTAATATTTTATATGACATCTCGTTGTACCTATCTATTTTAAGTATAATGTATTCGAAAAGTGTTATTAGATATTTTTTTACAAGGTTTCATTTCTGCTTAATTGATTTAAAATTACTACATAAGACCGTGCTTATTTAGATATCAAGAATATTTGTGGGATGGGATTAGATAATTAAAATTTGTCTATACTGAAAATCGAATTGCCTTTGTTGTTACCGAAACTTTCAATTGGTAATTTCGACATCCTAAGTTGGTACCTATCAATGCAGTAAAATGCAATCGGCTCATAAGTTCAGGTCAGAAACGAGTCCATTTGCATAAAAGTATAAGGAGAGCAGGAACAACACAGATAATGATACCCTTAACTGTCACTTTGACACATGGAGGTCAAATTTGCCTAAGTCCACATATAGACGCTGCAACAAGCAGTTGATTATATAAAAAAATATTAAATTAATAAGTGTTATATGACGCCTTAAATTATTATTGTAATTTGTAGAGCTATAATCGTGATTGCAATAGGTTTTTTTTTTATTTTTTTTTATTCACTTGGGTGACTTTTACCGGTTGTGACGCATATATGCTAGTGGATGACAGAAAATTCTTAGGGATTTGTGAAGAAATGTCGTCTGACAACATCCAGACTTCTTACATCAATCGGGTATAATGCCTTATAGACATAATTAGATATAATGTGAGTCTGTCACAAGAATAGAATGTACCTATATTTTAATTTGTATTCTCAACACTGAATTTATTTTTTAAAATTTCCCTCTATTTTTCATTGTTCTCTAGTGCTCCCTGTATAGTCAAGTGCTTTTTCACATTGCGCATGTGCATTCTGCAGAAGCGTGATATTTTGAGGTTTCTTCGTAAAATAGTTACAGTTTACATGAAAGCGAACTTGCACTTTAGTATTTTCTTGAGATTTATATCTCTTTTCCTTCTATGTTTTGACTGTATCTTCTAATGAAGGATTTTCCAACTTGATAAATTATTATAGATCAAATACTTTGGTATTTTATCTAATAAAATGTTTGACGACTTTTTAACATTTATATTTTATTATTATGACATATACTTGTCTTTTTATTATTAAGATTTCAACAATTACGCTAAATATTAAGGTGATACTGTTTTTTTCCAATAAAAACCTTAATTTACAGATAATATTTTGAAAATGCGTTAACATTTCGCCGCCCTTGAAAGTGTACAGGTTTCAAACAAAATAATTTAACACAGCTTCCACCTGCACACAAAAAAATCTAAGATCAGATTTGAAAATAATATTAGTATCGGAATAATAGATTTCATTTAAATCTAAGTAGAAATATTTTAACCTCAGTGATTGTTTGGACTGAGTGTAATTTTAAAATCAGAAACTAATATTACTTTGAAAATAGTTATGTACTGTACTGGATCAACACAAGCTACGTAACAAATATTATAACAACATTACCAAATATGGCCAGCACCATTCCTCTGTCGACGTAAATCATTATGTAGGTAATTAGGATTGTTTCGTATTAGTTTATAAACAATAAGTGCTTACTTATAAGTTACAACATTAGGTTGTGTACTGAATTCATTTCATACAATATAGTCTGTCTAAAAACCTCAACGTGTTCACTTGCTTTAACCACCTACAAATGATCACCGAACAAGGGTGATTGCATGGCGACCCTGCCAACGCAAACCTGCCAACTCAAACCTGCCAACGCAAACCTGCCAACTCAAACCTGCCAACGCCGATCTGCCAACGAAAATAACTGGAAATGGGTTTAAAAGAATCAAAAGAAGAGGTAATTATCGCACAAGCAGGCAATAGCGGAGGTTCTACCACTTCACAAGAGATTCAGAGAGGAGTTTCCCTAGGAGAAGTTGTCGCACTGATAGCTGTAGCACTAGTCCTAGCAATAGTAGTCGCATATTGCTATTTACGCGGAAAGAAGAAATTGGAGCGGAAGATTCGTAGGGAAATTATAAGAAGCCAAGAAATCGCGTAAGCAGAGTTCGTCAACTGGCCGTACCACACCGGTGGCTGGCATCGTGGGAACGGGCTAGAGTGGCGTAATGCCTCTAGTTCGCAACGTGGGTTTTGGACCAGAAGCCCTCAAAGCAGCTCTTGGAGGAAAAAACGGCACAGAAAATGATGTTTAAGGTTAGAACTGTGTATTTCAAATTTTAAGTTAGATAGGCAAATGAATATTATAGAATTGGAAAATTTAAAGGAACAATTAGAATCCGTAAAAAAGTTTTATGGCAAGGTTAGCAAAGAACCATTAGATAGGCGAGAAAACCAGATTAGGCTAAACAAATTATTATTAGAAGTAGGTTTATTAGAGGATGAATTTACGAAAATAAAGTCAAAAGTTGCTAAAGTTGATAGGAAGCCAGAAGAGATACAAGTTATCAATTCGTACTTTAAAGAAATCGAAAAATATATTTATCATTCTAGACATTTACTTTTAAATAGATTAGGTACTTTAAGTAGTCAAGATAGTCAGGTAGAAATAAGAGAAATTCAAACTGTAAAAATGACCGAAAAGTTCGATTTACGAACAGCGTCTTCGTTACTACCTCTTATGGACGGTACTGAGGATACCACAAAACAATTAATTGATGCCATTGAGTTATACAGCGAGTTATTGGACGAGAATGGTCAAAAATTAATGATTAGTTATGTTTTGAAAGCTAGGTTATCCCGAAATGCAAAGCTTAGGCTTGATAGAACTTATAATACGGTTGACGATTTAGTAAACGATATGCGAACCCATTTGGTTAGTAAAAAATCAGCCACAGCACTTGCAAGCACACTTCACAGCGCTAAGCAAGAAGGCAAAACAATTGATAACTATGCGCAAATTATAGAAGATTTATTCGTGAATCTTACAATAGCTCAAGCTGACGGGAATAGTAATAACGCGGCAATACTACGAGTAGCAAACGAAAAACTTGCCATAAATGTTTTTTCAAACGGTTTAAAAAATAGTGAGCTTCGCACCGTTATAAAAGCTAGAAATTACTCTACTTTAAAAGAGGCTATAGTAGGTGCCAAGGATGAAGAAAGGTTAATATCTAGTAATCAATCCGGGTTTTTTCATATGCGGACACGAAATAATAACAGATTTAGTAATCATGGTATGAGAGGCAGATTCAATAGGTCTAGACAGTACAATAATAGTAACAGGAACGCTCAAAACAATGTAAACAGCACTCAGCGAAATTTTAGTGGTACTAGAAACTTTCGATGTCATGGTCGCGGAATTAGTCGAGGTCGTGCTAATTACCGGGGACAGCAGCGCAACAATCGAAGTACAGGTCACCAAGCTTATTTTGCAGACGCATCGGGAACTGAAGGTTTTAATTCAATAGGAGAAACAAGTAGTGTAAGCGAAACGCAGCAAAAATTTTTTCGTGTCTAAACGAGAGATTGAAGAAGAATGTGTGTTTTTAGAGTTAAAGGGAATGAATTTTGTACGTGTGAAATGTGGAATGCGAGATATGTTGTTCTTGTTGGACACTGGAGCTAGTATTAGCGTAATTTTTTCAGAAAGTGTACAAAAAACTGATAGTGTTGATACATCTAAAAAGATACGTGTAAAAGGTTTAGGTGGAAATATAGTTTCAACAGGAGTTGTAAAATTATCTTTTTCGATAGCTAATGCAAAAATTAAACATGAATTCTATATTCTTGAATTTAATACAGATTTTCAAGGAGTTTTAGGTATGGATTTTTTCATTCAACATAAGGCAAATTTAAATTATGAAAAATTTTTGTTTTCTTTTTGGAATAATGACTGTGATGTATTAGCACCAATAATATCTGATTATGACTGTTATATGTCTATTCCACCCAGAAGCGAAATAATAAAATACTGCTCAAGTGATCAAACGGACGAGTGTGTAATTTTTCCAGAGGAACTTTGTGAAGGTGTTTTTGTTGCGGGAATTTTAGCTAAGTCGGAAAATGGAAGAGTGCCAGTGAGGTTGCTGAATGTGAATGATCGTGAAGTAAAAATTAGAAATTTTAAACCTAGATTGGAGCGTGCATGTAATTTTGAGGCGTATAATTTCGGGAAAACCAATAATTTATCTGTAGAACGTATCGATAAGGTATTAGATTTAATAGATACATCAGCGCTAAACAAGGAAGAACATCTTGCAATAGAAAAAATTTGTGCGAAATACGCCGATGTTTTTCATTTAGACGATGACCCTGTTACAGTTACTAGTTTATATAAGCAAAAATTGCAATTGAAAGACAATGCAGTACCTGTATATGTCAAACCCTATAGGTTGCCTCATTCTCAAAAAACAGAAATTAACAAACAGGTTAAACAAATGCTACATGACGGTATTATTGAAGAAGCTAAATGCGAATGGTCTTCACCACTATTAATAGTACCTAAAAAAGCTGATTTGAACGGTATAAGGAAATGGCGAATTGTTATAGATTATCGGTTATTAAATAAGCAAATAATAGATGACAAATTTCCATTACCATGCATTTCAGAAATACTAGATTCGTTATCAGGTGCAATATATTTTTCCCATCTTGATTTATCTCAAGGATATTATCAATTAGAGTTACATAAAAATAGTAGAAAATACACGGCATTTACTACAAATGAAGGACAATTTCAAATGAAACGATTACCAATGGGGTTAAAAGTTAGCCCTAGTGCGTTTTCTAGACTAATGACTGTTGCATTATCAGGTTTAAATTATGAATCATGTTTTATTTATTTGGATGATCTAATTATTTTTGGAAATTCGTTACAACAGCACAATAGGAATCTTGTTCGTGTTTTACAAAGGCTTAGGGAAGTAAATTTAAAACTCAATCCCAGTAAGTGTGATTTTCTCAAAAAAGAAATTTTGTATTTAGGTCATATTATATCATCTGAAGGAATATTACCCGATCCAGAGAAATCTAGATCAATTTTGCAATTTCCAATACCAAAAAATGCAGACGAAACAAAACGTTTTGTAGCTTTTGCGAATTATTACCGAAAATTTATTAGAAATTTTGCTCAAATTGCACAACCATTAAATGAATTATCACGAAAAGGAAGTATTTTTAATTGGTCAGGTAAGTGTCAGACTTCATTTGATACTTTAAAACAAGCTCTCAGTAATCCACCCATATTGCAATATCCAAATTTTTCAGAAAACAACACTTTTATTCTTAAAACTGACGCTAGCGGATATGCCATAGGAGCAGTTCTTAGTAATGCAAATGACCATCCCATTGCTTTCGCATCTCGTGTTTTAAATAAAGCAGAGAAAAATTACTGCACAGTAGAAAAAGAACTATTAGCAATTGTATGGAGTGTACAACATTTCAGACCGTATTTATATGGTAGGAAGTTCGAAATTTTTACAGATCATCGCCCACTTGTTTACTTATTTAGTATTACAAACCCATCAAGTCGATTAACTAAATTCAGACTGATATTAGAAGAGTATGATTTTACGATAAGTTATGTTAAAGGTTCTGATAACGTAGTAGCGGATGCTTTGTCACGTGTAAGGATTGATTCAAATGAGCTGATGGATATGTGTGAAAGAGTGAATGTAATGACTCGAGCTCAATCAAAAAGAAGCGATATTCAAAGAAACCTACAACAGGAAAAAATGACTATTACTGAGGAAAGGCTTGATCACCCCGGACTCGTAGAAGTTTTAAACCGTCCTGTTGATAGCGTAGAATTACGGCCGATAAACAAAAATTTATTTATTGAATGTAAAAATAAAATTTGTGGAAATAGTGCACAATCAAATAAATCAACAAATGATGACTATATATATGATGAGTTAACCCAAATTATTTATTTCAACCAAGATTACCGATCAACGTTTGACTTAGGTACATCGTTGAGGGAACTTGCGAAAATTTGTAAAAATTGTGAAATAAAAGAATTATATATTATAAAGAATGCGCAAAGTAATGAATTTATTAAACATTTATCGCGATATAAACAAGACATAATAAATACCGGTATTATCAAAATAAGTATTATTCAAGGTGTAAAACGAATAGAAAATAAAGTTCAGCAATTAATACTTAATGACTTTCATAACCTGCCTACAGGAGGACATTCCGGAACAAACCGAATGTATAATAATATTAAAAAATATTATCATTGGTCAAGGTTAAAGAAAGATATTGAGGAATTTGTAAAAAAATGTGACGATTGTCAGAGGTGTAAGTATGGAAGAGTAAATAAACAACCAATAACAATAACGACAACGGCTACCTCAGCATTTCAAAAAATCTATCTTGATTTAGTAGGCCCCATTAAAAATGATATTGATGAAAATTCTTATATATTAACAATCCAATGTGAACTCAGTAAATTTATCGAATGTTATCCTTTGTTGTCAAAAGAAGCAGATATAGTTTCGAAATCCTTTGTTGAAAATTTTATTTTACGTTATGGTATTCCAAGAGAAGTTGTTACTGATCAAGGAAAAGAATTTATAGCTAATGTGTTTCAAGAATCGTGTAAGTTGTTAGGCATAAAAACTTTAAACTCCACTGCTCACCATCATGAAACATTAGGAGCTTTAGAAAATTCACATAAACATTTAGGAGCTTATTTAAGAATTCAAGTTTCTAAATACACTCGTAATTGGAGTACATGGTTACCATATTGGTGTTTTGCATTTAATAATACTGTACATACTGAAACCAAACATACACCATACGAACTTGTATTTGGAAAGCTGAATCAAATACCTTTAAGCATTTCGGATAACATAGATCCTTTGTATAACTTCGGAAACTATTCTAAAGAACTAAAATATCGTATACAAAATGCTTGCCATGACGCTAGAAATAACTTATTGGTATCAAAACAAAAAAGGAAAGAAACATTAGATGAAAAAAGAAACGAAATTTTTTACAAGTCAGGAGATAAAGTACTTATTTTTAATGAAAGTAGAAATGCTAAAATGGATCCCTTATATACAGGTCCTTACGAGGTAGTACGAGATGAAAATCCAAATGTGATTTTAAAAATTAATAATAAAGACATTAAAGTGCATAAAAATAGAATTAAGTTATATTATACTTAGATATAGTTTTAGATAGTGGTATGAAAAAAAAAAAAACTTAATGTTTTGCGTATTTTTTTTTCTCATCGCCAGGGGAGGTGTACTGGATCAACACAAGCTACGTAACAAATATTATAACAACATTACCAAATATGGCCAGCACCATTCCTCTGTCGACGTAAATCATTATGTAGGTAATTAGGATTGTTTCGTATTAGTTTATAAACAATAAGTGCTTACTTATAAGTTACAACATTAGGTTGTGTACTGAATTCATTTCATACAATATAGTCTGTCTAAAAACCTCAACGTGTTCACTTGCTTTAACCACCTACAAATGATCACCGAACAAGGGTGATTGCAGTACTTTTAGCACATAGCCTAGCAATGAACTAAAATTAACACTTACAGTTTAAGATAATCTTATTTTGAAAATATGTTACACTAATAGTCAATTCAGATTTATAGTCAAATGTATACCCAGTGTAAGATCACTGCTCATTGCGGTCAAAATAAATTTAAAAATTATCATAAAGCTTCATATTAATATTACGAGATTGTCAGTTTATTCCTAACAAAAATCAGTAGTGTCGTTTTGACTATATCGCGCACAACTCCGCCACCCTGCGCAGTGCGCCGTGCGTCTTGCGGTGCCATTTGCGTCGCGATCGAACAGTGGCTATTATTAGACGCAGTCGCGTGCAGGTGGGTAATCATCTGTGGTCGCTTATTACTATACTGTTACAAGTAGGTACAAGTGCCTACATGTTTTGAATAAGAAGTGTCGATACTGTGGACGCTAGTTACATGAACACATATGCCATGTTTCTGGAAAGAAGACGCTGCATGCTGAGAAGACACTTTTAATATTATATATACTAAAACATGTTCTATTACGACACTCTCTCTTGTAACT
This sequence comes from Pseudeuparius sepicola, assembly GCA_963920635.1. Taxonomy (NCBI): domain Eukaryota; kingdom Metazoa; phylum Arthropoda; class Insecta; order Coleoptera; family Anthribidae; genus Pseudeuparius; species Pseudeuparius sepicola. The sequence goes on from OY987305.1 coordinate 32,584,668, forward strand.
TTTGCCAATAAACATCTTTTTAAAAACAAATTTGTTACGCTCGCCCACGTAACTGGCGCAGTCGTGCGGATCACTGTTGCCTTTTTCGACCTATCGATAGATATCGACTCGCGATCGGTTCCGAATCTTCGGTTAAAAACAGTGTGAAACCGAAAGGTGTGGACTTGGCTCTTACAAGACGGCTCAACAGACCAGGGGACCCCAGGAACAGCATCGTCCTGCAACCCTTTTGGTCACCGCAGGGAGAAGACAGCATCGTTTTTCCTATTGCACCCGTAGGTTAAGAAGAAAAAGAAGATTTCCATGAAGAAAAACATCTTCATCTTAGCATTGTACGGGTAAAAGTCACATAAAGTGCCAATTTGATGTCCAGGCTGTTTTCTTAAAAATTTATAATATATTTTTCAGTTACAAAAAATGTATATTTTTATCTGAGTTTTTCCTCAACGGTTCCTCGGTAATTGGAGCTAAAACATGGACGACCTGTCCGGTATATAGACAAATACTACGAAATTGTCATTTCGGTAACGTGTCCAAAATTAATTGTTTCTACTTTGAATCTAATTTTAACATTAGTGAACGATTTGGCGGCTACTAAAAGTGATTAAAATTACTTCAAGATATACCTACTTACGTTTGTTAACCCAAATTCTAAACGGCGGTATCAAATAATGTTCATACAAATCGGAATATCGTGTCCTTTGCGCTTTTCGTCATTTCGGTAACGCATCGAACAAATGTGTATACGTGGTTGCAGTATTGAGTAACGATTTGGGAATGCGCGTGAAATGAATCAGTTGTGGTTGTGTTATACATCCAAGCGGGTAAGTTTTTGCTAATAGCCTTCGATTTTATGCAATAAATTAAAGATATCGCAAAAAGCGCCGCGTATACTTTTTCACCGTCAATCCGGAAACAGGTTTTTATAATAATTCGGATAGAATATATTATAGGTAATAGTATTACTCAATAGTGTCGACATTTCGGATTATAACCTACAAATTTTTGTTAGTTTCGTCGGTAAAAAAGGGATCTGCAGCGAATCGTACCTAATTTCGTCATTCCGGTAACATCATTTCGGTAACGATATATAAATTGGGTATTCCGTTTCCGGAATGACGCTCGTGTTACCGGAATGATCGTAAAAGCTTTCATGACTAGAAAGTCTAATTCATTGCAGATATCTGAATATGGATGGGAAGAAACTTTCTCAACTAAAAGAAAAATTGAAATCCGACCGCGAATCAGCACTTCTAGAAAGAGAGAATGAAAGGAAAATAAGAAAAGCTATTAGAAACATGAATAAAAACAAAAAAACAATAAAAAAATAAACATTTCTAAAGAAGTGAGTGAGACTGAAGATGAAAAGAGAAATAGTGGTGGCGTGTTAGCTAAGCAGGAATCTAACACATCAGATATTAAGGAATCTCGTTTTCCTCTTAGAATAAAATTATCCAACAAATCAAATAAATGTGATATTAAGAAAAAAACAGCAAAGAAGAAAAATAGTGAAGGTAAAAGAGAGTGTTCTAGAAAGAGAGTACAAAAGTTTAGAGCCAAAATGACAGAGGAACAATTAGCAGAAAAAAGAAAAGATAGTGTAAGATATAAAAGAAAGAAGGAAGAAGGGACAGTGAAAAATATTGCATCGCTTAATGAAAGACAACAAAGGCAACAGAGGAAAAGGTGGACCGCAGCCAGTGCAAAATACCGAAGGAATAAGAAACTTGCTTTAGGAGGTGAAGAGTATGTAAAAACAAATTCTCCACCAACAAGCGAAGACGAGACAACCAATGCTGATGATCAACTTGTAAATGCTATTTCTTCAGAAGGAAATGATGTCAATGTTAGTCGTTCTAGTACACATTCTAGTCAGAAAGAGAGAGGAAGAAAAAAAGTAAGGCGTGAAAGAGCGAATTGTTATAGAAAGTTGAGAAAAGCAGAGAGTGAAATTCGAAATCTGAAAAAACAAATAGATCGACTAAGGAAAAGAGAAGAGCGGCGAAGAAAAGCTGAAAGTTCCTAATCCTACTTCATCGACGAGCGACCCATCACCAAATACAAAGGTTAATCAAATAACAAAGGGAATTGTTGTTCCTAAGGAAATTAAAAAACGTTTGCTTTTTAATGAGGTTTTATGCTCCCAACTAAAAGACAATTCAGATAAACTTACAAACCAGAAAGAGAAAGAGGTTGTTGCAAAGTTAGTAAGTGGTAAAATAATGAAAAAATATAAAATGATAGGAAAATTGAAGAATCTTGCCTCGTATAAAATGCATTCAAAACATATCAATGAATCTAATATCTGTCAGTATGAAAGAAAAAAAGAAATAGCGCTATGACGCAGAAGATTATGAGGTCTATTAAAGAATTTTTGGAGAGCGATTGTAATTCAAGGATGTGCCCAGGCAAAAAGGAGTATGTTAGGAGAGGAAAAATTAAAAAACAAAGGAGATTGCTCTTAAATACATATAAAAATTTGTACAAGAAGTACATTGAAAATAATGGAATTAAAATTTCTGAAGCCACATTCCGACGATACAAACCATTCTGGATCGTTTCCCCAAAACAAAAGGACAGAGAAACATGCGCATGCATCAAGCATGAAAATATAGCTTTGATTATTTTTAAAATGCATAAGGCCAACTTGATAAGCGCGAAAAATGAAAGACAGCTGGTACATGAACTCGTCTGTGAATCTAAAAATATTGAGTGCATGTTTAGACGCTGTTCAATCTGTAATGAAAAAATGTGCTGTTTGAGGGCCGATATTTCGTCAGAAGTTTTAAATGAAGAAATTACTTATTTCCAGTGGGAATCTAAATCAGAGGAAAAAGTTATAAAAGGGCAAACAAAAAAAATTAGAAGAACAATAAAAAGCAACAAAGTTTCAACTGTAAAGAAATTGCTTGAAATCCTAAACAAACAAGCCAGTGAATTTTTAAAACATTACTTTAGAATGTATCACCAGTTGGAGCAATTACAAATTATGAAAAAAAGTATCTCTCCAGAGGAACTCATAATACAGATTGACTTCTCGGAAAACTATGTGACTAAGTTTACATCTGAGATTCAGTCAATGCATTTTGGTGCTTCAAAAAGGCAAATTTCTCTTCACACTGGGGTGTACTATTTTCGCCGTAATATTTCCTCCTCTGTCGAAAACAAGAGCTTTTGCTCTGTAAGCGACAATTTAGATCATCAGTCCTATGCCATCTGGGCCCACCTTGAAGAGCTTTTGTTGGATCTTTCTTCTCAATACCCGCAAGTTACTAAATTACATTTTTTTTCTGATGGTCCAACGTCGCAATATCGCAACAGGCATAATTGCAATTTCCTAATAACTAAAATTCCATCTTATTTTAAAGATGTAAATGAAGTATCCTGGAATTTTAGTGAAAGTGGACACGGCAAAGGGCCAATGGATGGTGTGGGAGGAACACTAAAAAGATCTGCCGATAGTATGGTTTTACATGGTCATGATATATCAGATGCACGTACTTTTGTCGAGAAACTCAATCCTACAAGCTCCATAAAAATTTGGAAAGTTGAATACGAAAAAATCGAACATTTCAAAAAGGAATTATCCCCAAATGTGCCTGCTATCCCGGCTATAATGTCAGTACATCAAATAACTTGGTCTAAAGATATTCCTTCAAGTATATTCATTAGAGAGCTTAGTTGTTTTTCTTGCAATTTGGGCTCAAAATGCATCCACTTCAGCCCAAAGACTCCACTGGTACTTCTCTCTGAGACGAAAAGTATCCTTTAAGTACTAGTTTTTAAAATTTACAAACATAATTATTAAAAAAACCAATTTTTCCCTTAACAATGCTTTCTAGGTGGTCAACCACATTGCTCTGTGAATAAAGTGAGAGTGATTACTCCGAAAATCCCACAGAAACTTGTCGAGAAAAAAGGTATTCTTTTTATATTTAATGTTATTTTTTTATTATAATTTTCCTTAACAAGTGTTTCTAGGAACTCAATCAACGCGACTTGAAAATAAAGTGGGAAGTTTAGTTTCGAAAACCCCAATAGCACTAGCCAAAAGCTCAGCTCCTAGAACTCCACTCAGACTTGTTGAGAACATCGGTATCCTTTTTTCGTAATTATTTCAAGTTATTACTTATTTGATCATATTTTGTATTCCTTAGCAATCGTTTTCAGATATTGAACCAAAGAGTCCCGTAAATAAAATTAAAATTTTATCAGACGTGACAATCCCTTTGTTTCCTGATAACGAATCTTTAAAGAAAGGTTTATGTTTTGCTTGTACTTTCACTATTACGGAAAGTGCAGCGGGGGTCCGATGCAAAAGTTGTCGCAGGACCTATCACACGAAATGTATTCTAAAAAATGAATCTTACAGAAACAAGAAAATATTTTTTTGTGTTTCCTGTATAAAAGCAAACTTCTAATTATTGTTTCTTGTATAATTCTTAGTTAAGAATAAAATATTTTATGTTGCTTGTTTGGTAAACAAATAAACATTTTCATTTTCCTTACAAATTTTGTTTTTACTTCATTAGGTATTTACGATAATGATATAACGCGGCTATGTGTATCATTTCGGTAACGATACATCATTTAGGTAACGCTACTTATATTGCAATCTTTTGACAAAACTTTATTTACTAATCCCTTTTAAATCTGGTAAAACCTTACCAGAAGTATCTACAAGATATTGTTGATATTTGGGCTTCCAAAAGCGCTACATATTTGCGTCAAATGATCAATATTTTGCAATAATTGTTGCATATTTTATATTTTTTGACATTGTGTGATATAATAAAAGGCAAATTTTCGATTGCAATTTCAAATTTGGTGTCATTTTTCTCAACAAAATTGCTTAGACATCCAATACACTCTTTATTATCCAGGCATTGCGACATTCTTGACAGTTACCGAAATGACGATTTTAAGACAAAATCTTAAAAAAAAATTGAACCTTTTAGAATTCAGCGTTGCTGCTTCTTAAATTATAAGTTTATACAGAGAGGAAAAATAAAAATTGCGTTATTTTAATATTAGCGCGACTTTATTTTTTCGAGTTTCAATTTTTCAATTTAGCAATTTATGTGACTTTTACCCGTAAGTGAATCCTTAAACAAAATTCATATTAACCCCTTTTTGTATATATTGTTTATATTTCTGTTTCGCCAATCTGGACGAACTTTTAGATTTAGCAAATTTGTTTAACACTCTCCAACTTTCGGAAATTCAAAATATTCCTACTTCTAACCCAGTAAATTCAACAATTTCAAGTACTATGACAAACCCAGACTATCAAATGATAAGGTACCAAGCCGACAACATTCCTCGATTCGACGGAAACCCTAAACAAATTAACAGATTTATTCGTTGCGTTGAAAACTTTCTCACCAACCATCAAAATGCTACAACCCCTCTCGCACCGATAAATGTTTGTCTGATACTGTTGGCTAGTTAGAAGAGCAGCTGACTTAATAGCTTCTCGAGTAGAACTTAATTCTTGGGAACTTATTAAAAATGCCCTAATTGTCACTTTTTCTGATCAAAGAACAGAGGACTGTATTATACAAGATATTATATCTTTAAGACCCGATAAAAATGAAAACAATCATAATTTTGGCTTCAAATTACAAGACGCTAGAAGTCTACTGGTCTCTAAAATTAATGCTTCTAACGATACAGCAGACGTAGAACTTTTGAAAATAACTCAGTATGAAGCTCTTATTCTCAAAACTTTTATCAATGGACTCAATTATCATTTACAGCTTATAGTAAGATTAAAAAATCCTGATTCCTTGGAGCAAGCTATGGCTTTCGTCCGAGAAGAAGAAAACTTTTTATATTACAAAAATCGTTCACAAATTCCACAAACTAAAATAGTTCCTAATTTTCAAACTTCACGACCTAACATGAGATTACAACCTTCTACAAGTACCCAATCTTATCCAAGACCACCAACGTACCAACCAACGACTTTTTCTAATTATCCCCGACCTAACGTACAACCTCAATTTCCACCAAAAAATATCCCTTCACCATCTTATAATAACCAATATAGAAATTTTAATTCACCATCCACTATGCAAAGATTTCAAAATCCCAATTTTAGACCTCAGTATCAACCAAATCAATACCAATCAAATCAATACCAATCAAATCAGTATCAACCGAATCAATTTCAAAGATCCCCTCAAAATTTTCCAAAACCTTTCTCTAAAATTACTCGAATAACTAAAAACGAACCAATGGACACTACAACAGGAAATACAGTTTTACATCAAAATTTTATTTCTGAAGAATGCTATAACCAGGTTATTGACCCCGTAGAGAGTACCGAAACAACCTTACAAATTGAACCTCAAATTCCTGACGGAAACTACTACGAAAATGACGAATTATCCCAATTTTTATATTACCCAGAACACCCGAATTTTGACGAATATACCGACTTTTCCCAACCCTCAGACAAAACAACTGAAAACGAAAATTTTCAGATAACTCCGAACCAAAACCCTACAACGTAATTTATCTAAATAATACCGACGAAACCACCTTACCTTACGTTTATCTCCCCGAACTAAACGCAAATTTTTTAATAGACACAGGTAGTTCAAGAAGTTTTATTAATCCCGAATTAGCTCATCAATACTTTACAGATTTTATTTTCGAAGAACCTTTTTGTGTAAAAACAGCCCACGCTAGATCCATACATAACGAAGCGATGGAAATTCCAGTTTTTCCCTCATTTCAAATGAATGGAAACCATAAATTTTATTTATTTGATTTTTCAAAAAATTATGCAGGATTATTTGGCACCGATTTCTTCAAACATAAAATTATGTCAAATATCGATTTACGTTGTGACTATCTAGTTACGCCTTATGTAGCTATTCCCTTAAATAACACTGAATATATCGTTTCAAATTTCATAAATGCAAATTTCACGACATTAGAAATAATTATACAGCCCCGAAGCGTACAAAAAATAAAAGTACCCGTAAATAAAATTTCTGGCACTTGTATCTTACCTTACACAAATTTTGGAAAAGCAGAAATGCCTGAAGCAGTTTGCAATATTGTAGATTCATTCGCTACTACCTTTGTTACTAATATTTCGGAAAATCCAATCAAAATTAAATTTCTTAAGCCCTTTGATATTGTACTAATCAATGAAGCTGAAATAAATTTTTTCGAAAAAATGAAAACTGACCAAGATCTAGACGACCATATTGAACAACTACAAAAACAGAATTTAAAAAAGAAGAATATGACGCAATTCGAAAATTATGTTTCGAATACCGAGATATTTTTTATGTAGAAAATACTCCTTTGACATTCACGAACCAAATAAAACACAAAATTAAATTGACTGACGAATCTCCCATTTTCACAAAAACATTTCACCACCCCCCGTCATCATGAGTCAAACTCCCCAATAGAAAGACTACATTCAACCCTAATTGAGCACCTTCGAATTCTTAGAGAAAAGGACAAAACATCTGATATACCGACCTTAATGACATACGCAATAATAGCTTACAATAGCACAATTCATTCTCATACTAATCACACGCCTTTTGAAATAATCTCAGGTCATACAGACTCTCGCGATCCGATGTCACTTATACCCGCTCAAGTTTTCACGGAATATGTTAACAATCATCAGAATAACACGAAAGCACTTTATGATAAAATTCATTCCGACTGTGTTGACAAAAAGGAAAATATAATTAACAAGCGAAACAGTAGTAAGACAGCCGCTGAAATTACAGTAGGCACTCAGGTTTTTAAACAAGTGGATCCGAGGTCAGCGAAATTAAAATCCAAATTTACAGGCCCCTATTTGGTTACAAAAATTCTCGAAAACGGAAAAATTGAAATACAAAACCCAAAAACAAACAAGACGGAGATTACACACAAAAACGAGACTAAAATAAAACACGTTGTTACAGATGGACCTGGACCATCGACGCAACCGACACAAACTTCCATAACCTCAACTCCTATCCCGGACTCTTCCCATACAAGTTAGGAACGACACAAATTGTATCTAATCACTGGCCACTTGTTCAAGTATACGACTTAGCCCCAGTAGTTTCAAGATATTTAGAAATAAAAATCAAGTGTATAAACTTAATAATGACATTAAAAGTAAAATTGGACACTATGGTGACGAATACAATAATTCATTTTCATATTTGTTTGCATTAGAAAAGCAGATCGATTTACAAATAAATCAAATAAATCCTATTCAAAATGTAACTAGACAGAAAAGAGGCTTACTTAATCCTTTGGGATCTCTCATTAAATGTATTACAGGAAATTTAGATCAAGAAGATAGCCAAAAATATGACATGCAGATAAAAAACTTACAAGAAAATCAAAACAAATTAAAGGGTGTTGCCTTCAGTCAAATTACGTTATTAAAATCTACCATTAAGAAATTTGAGGAAACAGTGACAAATATAACTCACAACCAAAAACAAATAGAATTTAAAATTAATCAAATACGAGAAGCTCTCGAGAAATTCGCTCAAGCCCAACTAGATGACTTCAATTATTTTCAAATTCATATTTTGATTCATCAACTTACTAATATATACCAAAATATCTACAATATATTTGATAGAATGGAAGTAGCAGTTTCTTTTGTAAAATTGAATACTTTACATAACTCAATCATAAATCCTATAGACTTGTTATTAGAAATAAAAGAATCTGAAAAATATTTAAAGTTAGGCAAAGTACCTCTTTCACCAACTATTGATAATATTTTGAATTTAGAAAAATTTATTGAAATTAAAAGCTACTCAAAAGAGTTCAGTATCACATTTATTTTAGAAATACCCTTGGTTGAATCAGAGTTATACCAATATTACAAAAAATCCTACCATTACCAATCCCAAAAAAAAATGAACCCGATTTTTACTTCTGCCTACCTTATAAACCATTCCTTGCACTTAACAATGAAAAGTATGTTTCCATGGACAAAATCTGCAAGAAAATTGAAGAAACCAAGTACATTTGTGAAGAAGTTAGTCCTACGCATGTTGATGATGACGCTCCTTGCGAGGTGCAATTAATATAATTCAAAAATTTAACGAACTGTTCTCCCTTCAAGACTACTATCCAAAAAGTTGAGATAGCCAAAGTTGTCAAAAATAAATGGCTAATAACTGTTCCGTCAAAGCGAATAGCTGTTAGTTCCTGTAAAAACTCAGTACCAAATAATACACCACTACAAGGAAGTTACTTAGTTGAACTGTTTTCCGATTGCACTTTAAAATTAAATTCGATAATATTACAAAGCTATAAAACTAGCAAACTACCCTTTATAAAAGTATCTTTACAAACTTTTATAAACTTTTCGAGTAAAAACCTCACTAGCATCCCGAAGAAGCTAGGTCTGCCAGAACTCAGCCTCAACAAAATCAACTTAGAAGAAACAAGAAGTATTCAAGACACCCTTGAAGAACAGAAGAAGATTTTAGAAGACATGTCGTCACCACTTGAAACAAAGAAAATTAACATTTTTACAATTTTTATTTTCATTATAATATTAATTGTTTTATTACTACTCTTGCTCAAATTAATTAAAAAACATTTTCAAAATTTTTCTATTAACCCAAAACAAAAGGAAACCCGAGAAGAAATCATCATTTAATTTTTGGGAACCACATCCTAAAGAATATGCTTCCCAGTAGGGCCGGAGGAGTTACATGAACACATATGCCATGTTTCTGGAAAGAAGACGCTACATGCTGAGAAGACACTTTTAATATTATATATACTAAAACATGTTCTATTACGACAGTCTCTCTTGTAACTTTTGCCAATAAACATCTTTTTAAAAACAAATTTGTTACGCTCGCCCACGTAACTCGCTGCATTGCATATAGTTTGGTGAGTGTAGGTACGTACAGGATGGAGGATCTGTTACGCGAATGGGGCCTCTCAGAAGAGATATGCCAAAAATTTATTGGTAAGTTGAGATTATATCGGCTTAATTGTGATTAGGGCATTTCCCTTAAAATATAATACTAATTGTAACAAAACGTAGTTTTCATTCTTGTACAGCACATAATTTAAAGGAATTCATTTATAGTTATCCAAAATCGCTGCCAATAAAACCAATATAGATTTCAGATGGTGCAGCAAAGGAATCATTTAGTTTTAAAAAATAATGTTTCTGTGCTGTAGTAATACCTAATAGGTGCTTATAACATTCTTTATTACCTGCATCAACCTGTCTCACCGTTTCCTATGGTACTATGCTTAAAAACGCTTTAATTTTTTGAAGAAAAACATCATAAAATAAATATACTTAGGTAAACAAAAATAAGTTTCAGTCAGCATTTCGATATTTCGATATTTCAGTCAAAACGAGTACCTAGGTATAACAACAAGTAGGTAATAGTTTTGAAAACATTAAAAAGTACTTATTCTGCTTGGTTTAAAAATTTGGATATGATTTTATATTAACACCATGTAATGCGACTGAAATGAAATGAATCCTGAAATTTGCAGTGGGTCGAGATTTGTATACTGTGGCCCACTAAATACGCCCTATCACTTTTCTGCGTGAATAGTTATAATCGATATGGCTTTTTAGAGACCTTTTGACAATAATAATATTATATGATGCATTAACCTTTACGTTGTCTTTGACAACAACCTTAAGAAAAACTTTACAAGTGAAATATTATGCTGCTGCTTGTAGAATATGTATACCTACTTTTAAAAACTGCGTGACGCTTGTGTCCTATATTCTTTTTGTGAAGCCAATTCGAGTGTTTTTAGTCTGTTTCAAGTGACTTTAGAAATATTATACAGTATATTTCAAAATTTAGATGCTATTTTTTTGTAAAACTATCATATACATGGAATGTAGTAAATTAATTGACATACCAAAATTCCATTGCCAAATCAACACACCATATTCTTTATACAGGGTGAGTTTTTTATGATCAGCATGGGGATCTCGGAAACTAGCAGAGATAGAATAAAGGTTAAATGGGAAAAGAATTGCAGTTTTGTAGACCAAATTTAATGCACCTTGTGGATTCTTGAAAAATGTCATGGCTTACTAGATATTTTTGAAAAACGAAATTTTGGCGATTTTAACTAATCCCTCTAGCTTCGTTGTTTCTGATTTTAGATAAAAAGTGTAAATGCAATAGTTGGAGCGAATTGTGTCCCCAATGCGGTTGTCATGTCCTATTTTCCGTCACAGCTGCCATTTTAGAGATATGACCCAAACTTGTGTTTCTTTTTAAATGGAAACCATAGTTGGCCATGGTCTCGAAAAATCTGGCATTTTTAGAGCTTTCCAACGATATAATACTCGATATGGTTTTTCGGAAAAATAACGGAAATAACTGGCTTCCGTTTTAAAAAACAAAAGTTTGTGTCATAGCTCGAAAATGACAGCTGTCATGGAAAGTAGGACGATAACCGCATTAGGGGCACAATTCCCTCCGAGTTTGATATTTACACTTTTTATCTAAAATCAGAAACAACGAAGCTAGATGGATTAGAATAAATCGACAAAATTTCGTTTTTTTATGGGGATCTTGGAAACTGGTTAAGATTGAAGGTTAAATGGGGAAAGAATTGGGATTTTGTGAGCCCAATAATTTAACGCGCCTTTAGAAATGGAAAGGCGGTTGAATTTGCTATATAGTTATTGTCTTTAGTGTAATCTAAGGCCGGTTTTGCCACATATAGCTAAATCGCTGTAATTGTACACTAGAAGTGACATTTTTTCGTAATTTGGTAATACAAGGTTGGCAGCTTTGTTTTGGGCGCCGCCAGGGGCGTATTTAGCATATCTGGCAGAAATGTCAGAACTTGTGACAACCTTAACCTTGATATCCTATTTTTCTAACCTAACCTCAAACACAGAAACTATAACTATAGCCTTTTCCTGTGCTTCAAAGAACAGAGTTTAATGTTAACTTCTATGTATTCAAATTTAGGATTCGTGTGCGTAAAACGTAAATTCTCTTTATTACGGCCCTGTAGTCCGTTACCTATCAATAATATCAATATGGCCTCCACTTTTTCTAGGGATATTAAACAATAATTACCTGTCCCTATGTCACAATTTAGTGTACAATTAAAGAGCGATTTTAGATTACCTATTCAAATTTTCGTCGACATTACTCTTCACTTTAGAAACTACAAAAAATGATAGCATTACAAGATTAACAATTTTAATAAGGCTATATATTTTTACAAAATTATGAAATTCGAAAACCATCATAATGGAAGTATGTTGTGTACTAAGTTCGGTTCAAATATATCAATATTTCAACATCCTGTATCTCGAGCATAATATGTTTAGCTGAACTTTTTTCGTATTTTAAGATGCTTAATGCACTGGCGAATTACCCCGAATAAAAATTGAATCACCCCTCGAATCACCCAGTATACTAGAAATCACAGAAAATATACGCTAATTGTATGATGTGCTATATTTCTGATTGTACTTTATTTTCATATTTTTTTTAGAAAATGATATAACTCCCGAGTTACTGCCAAAATTAAATATGGAGAACCTCAAAGAAATGGTCCCATCAGTTGGCATGAGATTGATAATAAGGGACAAAATAAAAGAACATTTAAGGGTAGGTGTTTTATGCAAAAGTGGGAGTGGGCGAAACTTCAGATATTCACTAGTAATCGCCCTAGTGCTTGAATTATTGCCGGATTTTTTTTTTAAGAAAATTCGTGTTAGAGAAAAAAATTCCGGATATTAATTGAAGAACGTGGGGGATTCGGTAAGAAAATTCCATACCTACACGTAAATTAAAAGAAATTATTATCAACATTTTTGTTGAGTACCTATATGTTACAATGTCACAATTATTATAATGACGCCTGCGTCAAAAAATTTCCGCTGTAATCACCTCCTGCTGCCCTAGAGCAAGGGAGAATATTACCGGAAATTTTTTGAGTTGCCATGACAACGAAGCAAAAAACGAGCCTCTGATTGGTCAAAAAAGGTAGGTATGGAATTTAAAAAAAAAAGATCCGGAACATATTTTCGTTTTTTGTCACAACTTCTCTAGGTAATATGTAATAAGGCATAAAAAATAAAGTTATCAAAATATACCTAATGTAAAACGTTACAAAAAGAGAAGGGGAAAAAGCGAGGTACCTACACGTTTTTTGACTATATTATTGCGTATCGTTTTAAAACTCGTTTTATATATTTGGAGAATGGTATATTTTACATACTTTTGATTTTTTGAGAAGCAACAGCTAATAACTAAAAAGTTCAAAATTTTGTTACGTTTACAAACATTTTATTATTTTTCCATTCCCATCTAAAAAAAATTCTTTCATTTTGCAAAAAAATAAGCAAAAGCCAATGCTTCTTCCCTAACATACCACGCCCATTTTTTCATTAAATAATTGCAAAAAATACTTACTTACCTACAAAACCTTTTCAGCGTGAATACCCTGAGAATTATGATTCTCTGAACTTTAACAGCCCAAGCACCTCCACAGCAAGTACTGTGACAGAAAATTCTTCGGCCTATACAGACACTGATGGCTTTGAAAATATTTCTCAAAATAGCCATATAGTGGAGGCTACTACATCTCAAGTCGAAAACCCCGTAATTTTATCGGTTGCTGAATTCGATTTAGATTTTTTATTAAAACCAAGTACATATCCGGATTTTGACCTTAAGGAAATATTGACCAGAGCTCCTGAAGGAAAAGGGATCCTGGCCTATTATAAGAAAAATTTGGTGTTGGACGATAAACATAGCAATAGATTGGTCGACATAATCTGCAGACACATATATGACCATATAATCACACAGTAGGTATCTTCTGATAATCTAGCTTTTTTACTCTAAACAAAATTCGGTGTGTACTTATCTATAATAGGAGTAAATAAATAAATAAAATAATATAATTTATTTTTCAGCAGATTGTCTTCTTCGGAATACCAATCCCTTACCAAAAAAATAACCGACCTTTTTCCCAAAGAAACAGCGGGTACCTATTACGTTCCGGGGGCAAAACGTATCAGCACGTTTTCCCGTCGTTCCCCATATGCACAGGGCAAATTCGTCAATAAAGTTCGAAACATAGTAAAACGCAGTGAAGATGCTCTACCAATAAGGAAGAGAAAATCTAGTGATGATAGTACCTCTATTGCCAGCAAAATAACTATAATAAATACAAACGAACACTGCCAGGAACTTGAAAAGCAAGAAGATTATGTTTGGCTGAAAGTGCACCATGATCCATGGACCACCGTCCAAGAAAAGTGGAACAATACCTACTTCTTAAGGAGATGTAATAATGTGTGCGTCTCAGTAGAAGATTTTATTCAAAAGTGGCCAATTCTTCGAGATCTCAGAAGTGAGACCCTGGTAATTACGGAAATTAAGTAGTAATAGTTTTGATCTTAATAATTATACTTTTAGATTGAATCTGATTTTGCCCAATTATATCCTAATTCAGTTATAGCATTTCATATGCATTGGGAAACATTCTTCAACACTATATTCTCATTGAAGAAAGATAGTGTAGCTGACCCCACTGCCTTAAATTATATGACATTGTTAGAAAACACCGAAAATGAAGGTAAAAACAAATTTTAAATTTGAGTTTTACACTAACAAGACAATTTATAGTGTAATTAAAGAAATGAAAGAAATTTATAGTGTGAAATTAAAGAAATTTATAGTGTAATTAAAGAAACAATATTGTTTTTGTATAAATTTGTTCAGAAGCACCCTATATATATATGGCATAAAAATATTTTGCTTCATAATTTAGAAAGTTTTCATGTGTCTATTAAATTTTAAAATGTTTGAATCCCCTCTACCAAAACAATATTCTTCTTTAATAATTACAGTATTAATGTTTTACGTATTTTCTTTATACAGGAAGGTCCAACTTTTACGGGCAAAACAGGAATCTATAGAAAATGTCAAAATAATTCGATTTTTCATATAAATATGTATCGAAATCCTAACGGTTTTCGTTACTCAGGGCGAAAAAGCCCAATTTTTTCTTTTGTTTTCTTTTATTATTCCTAAAGGAAGACAACTTGTTTGCCTTTAGTAAATTTTCCAATCAATTCTAAGAAAAAACTATTAACTTTTTCAAAAATGTACAATTTCGAAAAATTAATTTTTGTGCGTTTTAAATTTTTTAGCAGAAGAAAATAAAAGTAGGTCTAGGCTTTTAAAATTTTGCATACCTATTTAGTTTTTAATTCTAAACAACTTTTCGTAAAATTTTATTTAAAAAACTACAAAAAGGGTGGCTATGTTCGAAAAATCATGTGTCTTGGTAATTTAAAAAGAAAATAATTTTTCGCACCAATAAATTGGCCTTTATGTAGGCTTTACGGCAAAATGTTATGAAGGAAAGTTGTTCAGAATTAAAAACTGAGTTGGTGTGCGAAATTTCAAAAGCCTATAACCGACAACAACCCACTTTGATTTTCTTCTGTCAAAAAATTAAGCCACACAAAAATATGAATTCTTTAAAAACTGTAAATTTTTCGAAAAAAGTCAAGAATAGTTTTTTCTTAAAATTGATTGAGAAATTTAATGAAGGCTAAAAAAAGGTTACTTTTCCAGTGGCTTACCATTTTTTTATTAAAAAATATGTTGGTTGACTCCCGCCTCTCCTTCACTGGTGGACAGACCGGCAGAATTATTTTTAATTTATAGTATTCAATGTATTTCCAAAATGCGAGATATTAAAGAAAACTTAAAAAAATGAATTTTTCTTGAAATCGGCAGTAAAGTGTCCCAAAATCGTCATTAAAAGCACAGAAATTGTACAATAAGGTGGCCCATTATTGTACGATAAAGGCCCATTTAACTTTTCGTACACATTGCGAAATTGTTTCCTATAGAAGCGCAATCCTTCAGTATACATATTTTAGTAAATTTGAATATCAATAGATTTGTTGTGTAGGCTGCACAAGAAGCAGCAGTTTGGTTTTTCTGTCAGAAGATGCCGTGTCTCATCATACTTGACCTAGGTAGAGCGATCGTCAAAGCCAAGCAACGCCGCGCGTAGTCGGTTCATGGACGGGTGATCCCTTATTATTATTTTCTTGCCTAATAAAACATTTTTTTCCGATTTAAAAAAATATAATATGTAGGTACCTCGGCACTGAAGTTCTTTTTATGACTCATGTGGAATTTAGTTGCCGAGGCCTCTGGCCGAGACTAAATAAAAAGTTGAACTTCAGTGCCTTGGTACATAAATAACTATTAACGAAAACCGGTAGAATTTCGATACATACTTATATATAAAAAAAATGTACTTATTGTACTTATGTACTTATATTTTCTATAGATTCCTGAAGTTTTGCCCCTACAAATGTTACTATTCTGTTTCTTTTGAATGACCTCTATATTTTAAAATATTGTCGTACCTGATGATGGCCGAAAGGCCAAAACACGTGTTGTTTCAAGGAAAAATAAATAAATAAAAAAATTAGGTCGAATCCCAGGAACTTTATTGCTTATTATTTTTTTAGATGGAAAATTTTGCATTCAATTCAGCTTGCTGCCGTATCTAGTGCCTCCTACAGGGCGAACCAGAATTGGCCAGGGGGTGTGGAAACTGGAACTGTTGAAGCCAAAGAAGGCCTGCTCGTCCACGTAAAGGTAATAATTGGATTTTTCTTTTTAAGTAGTACTAATTCCTGCATTTCGCTTCTACCGTTTAAAGAGTTCGGGTTAGTGGAAAAATTGCACAGCATGCTTTGTTGGTAGGTAAAAGTTGCATGCATTTTATCGGCAAATCAAAAACTTGCCATTAAAAAGAGTCACGGAATAAGACCACAAAGTGCTGCGTTTTTCTGCTAAACTGGAGCCCTCGCCGAAGCCACTGAAACGCGATGTGTAAAACTTATTTGGTACTCTCCCTACAGGAGCCTTCTCTTGTGGATGAAGCAATAGACAGAGTCCGTGCTCAAGCAGAGCGTCACAAGCAAACCGTTCAGCCCTACTTTCTTGTAGTAGGTGATTTAGAAGCTCCAACATCTTTTTTTATAGTTGTGGACTTTTTGAAATATCAATTTTCTTCAGCAAAGAAAGCGGTAGATTTTGTTTTCAAGTACTTTCACGTTGTGTCTGCCAAATTTCCTGTTCAGAGCGAATATTTATGGGTGCTGATCCAAAAAAGTATCTACAAAATAGATACGCTTTTTGATAAAATTCCACCCGGTCTTTTAAAACTGTTAGCCTTACTACAAGAGGCTTTGTGTTAAGTTTATTTTAGACCGGTACAAATTACAATGAAGTGTGTCCAATGCGGTAAAGATTTTTCTAATATTAAAAAACTTACTTTTCATATGGAATATTTTCATAAAAAGAAAAATTATTTTGTTTGTCCCTTTACTACGTGCAATAGAATATTTAACATAAAATCAAGTTTTATAAGGCATGTTGGGAAAAAAACATCAGACTAATTGCAAAACTTCAGAACCTATACCAGTAGATCCTCCCGTGAATAAGAATATTTCAGAATTAGTTATTGATAGTCCGACGAATGTTGAAATAAGTCCACAATTATTGTCCGAAAATAAAAGTCCTGAAGTAAAATCAATTTCAGACAAATTTTTTGACGAATGTGAAGTGTTTATAGTGAGATTTAAAGACGGACTGAAACAGCTATTAGCTATTTTATATGATGATTTAAGTGTAACTCGAAGTGCGATCCAAAAGGTTATAGATGCATTTCAATCATTTTTTTCTATAGGCTTTATCGCGTGTTTACGTAATTCTTTTGAAATATTATTAAACATTTCCAAGGTAAATGAAGACGTTAAAAAATAAATTTATAATATGCTTGATGTCTTAGAAAGGCCTTTTTGTGGGTTGGAAACTGAGTTTAAACGTTTGAAATTTTTTGAATCATTTAGCAATCTCATAAAACCTGTCGAACATAAAATTGGCACTCGGAAAGAAACTGAAAAGAAAGATGGAAAAGTGTGCATGGTATTGAAACCTGCAAATGGATATTACTTACCTATTTCAAGTACACTTAAATCATTTTTAGAAATTCCCGGAGTATTTGATACCATATTAGAGTTTCAAAAAACTATAAATTACCGTTTCTCGTATAGCTCTTCTGATATGATAAATGTAATTAATGGTCAATTGTGGCAAAACATTTCGGCATCATTTAAAAATAAAGTTTTATTTCCCCTAATTGTTTATTTTGACGATTTTGAAGTGGGTAATCCCCTAGGAAGTCACGCCGGATGTTATAAAATTGGAGTTCTTTATTATACAATTGCCACTATACCTCCAGAATTTTATTCAAGACTAGAGAATATTTTTCTGGCTTTGATATTTCACAGCCAAGACAGAAGTACATTCGGAAATGAAGCGGTCTTTAATATAGCTTTAGAAGAATTAAAAATGCTGGAAACCAAAGGTATCTCTTTAGTAATAAATGAAAAAAAATTAGAAGTATTTTTTTCAGTTGTCTTGATAACCGGTGACAATTTAGGTCTGCATTCTGTATTAGGCCTAGTAGAGAATTTTAATGCGCATAACTATTGTAGAATTTGTACAACTAGTAGAGATGATTGTTACACACAATGCAAAGAAAATAAAAACAATCTTAGGACTACGCAAGATTATGATACTCACATTGCTAATAAAGTTGGTGTAAAAGAAAGGTGTATATGGAACTCCTTAGAAAGCTTTCACGTTTATGAAAACATAGTTTGCGATGTTATGCATGATATGTTTGAAGGGATTTGTCGTTACGACATGGCATTAATAATTCAGTTTTTCATAACTCAAGGCTATTTTACTAGTGCTATCTTAAATTCGAAGATTAAATATTTCACTTATGACTATTACGAAAAAAATATCCCCCCTGGCATAAAGCCTGAGCATCTTAAAAACGAGAACATTATATTGTCCTCTTCAGAAATGTCATGCCTAGTCCACAATTTTCGCTTTTTGGTGGGTGAATTTGTTCCTATTGAAAATGATGTATGGAAATTATACTTGATTTTATTTGAAATTATTCAGATACTTGGCGGAAACCATTTTTCTGAAAATACTTTACAACGCCTAGAACGTCTTATTGAAAATCATCATAAACTATATTTGGAATTATTTCGTCGTAATTTGAAACCTAAACACCATCTACTATTACATTATCCAAAAATAATTAAAAAAACTGGCCCTCCAAAATTATTTTCTTGTGAGCGACATGAAGCAAAACACAAAGAATTCAAAACTTACGCACACAATGTAAGAAGTCGAAAAAATCTGCCCTTTTCTTTAGTTTTAAGGGTCCAAGAAAAATATTGTCATAGATATATGGCCAAGAAAAGGTTAAAGAATATTATCAGATATGGTGATATTAACGAGATCACGAATTTCTCAAATGTATTTTTTCCACACAACTTAGAGTTATCAAATATGTATGAAACATCGTGGTACGAACTTAATGGAATAAGGTATAGCAAAGCATCAGTTTTGGTTACTAATTATGTAAACGAAGAACCTCAATTATGTAAAGTAGTATATATTTATATAAATAAATATGATGATAGTTTAGTTTACTTCGTCTGCAATCAAATTCGTATTTTAGAATTTGACGAGCACCTTAAAGCTTACAAGGTAATTACCGAAGAAAGTAAATTTTTATGTCTTCAACTCTCCGAATTTTATTCAAAATTTCCGACTATACTTCACACACTTCATGGTAGCTTGTACTGTACACCTAGGTAACTAGATACCTATTAGGTATAAAAATTATTTTTATTGTTTATTGTTTAGAGTTACCCATATTATTTTTTGGCTGTGTAACGCACTTAAGTTCCTTTTATATTCTGATATAACTGTTATTTTGCGATGTGCAATATATTTTTTGAAATATTTTAAGCCGTCATATTTTTATTTAGTGTTATACATACAGTGTGTGATACTGGACACCTCAGAAATATATGAAGGGCAAGGAAAACAAATGGTCTTTATTTTTTTATCGGTTGTACCAAGGGAGAGTATCTCATAGGCGGTGGTATTTGGATGGGGTAATTATTTCATGGCTTGCTATGGTTTTTTAAAATAGCAAATTTTCAAGAAACCCCATTAGGAATTTTTTTAAGACAAAACGTTATTAAGAAAAGTTGTTCAGAATGAAAAACTGAGTAGATTCGCAAAATTTCAATAGGCTATGCCTACTTTGATTTTTAGATTTATCTCCCACTTTCTCTTAGAAAAGTGTCCTTTCTGGAGATTTCACGTCAAAATTTTACTTTTTCACGATGATCAAGTTTCCTTAATAATATTTTGCCGTGAAAGCTCCAGAAAGGACACATTTTTAAGAAAAAAAGTGGGAGAAAATGGCGAAAAAGCTAAAAATCAAAGTAGGCCTAGACTTCAAATTTTGCAATTCTACCGAGTTTTTCATTCTGAACAAGTTTTCTTAATAACATTTTGTCGTAAAAAAATCCCTAATAGGGTTTCTTGAAAATTAGCTATTTTAAAAAATCATAGCAGGCCATGAAATAATTATCTCATCGAAATACCACCACCTATGAGATACTCTCCCTTGGTGCTACCAATAAAAAAATAGAGACAATTTGTGTTCCTTGTCCTTCATATAGTTCTGAGGTGTCCAGTATCAAATTGGGACACACTGTACATGGTGGCCCAATGAAAACGCAACAGACCCTATAACAGTGTTTCTCAGAAAAAAATATGCTCCCCGTTGTTAGGATCTGTTACATTTTCACTAGGTATCTGGTACCTACGAGCTAGATCCAGAACAAAATGTATAAATTTTGTTCGTTCGATTAATAAAATATCATAAACCTTTCAAATATGATTTTTAATTCACAGACCTATACCAAGTCTTCTATACAACGTACTAACGTACTATAAAAAAAACAGGAATATTTTTCTAAGAGTACTACATATTTAGAAAAAATATCAAAAAGTAATTAAGTACATCACTCACTGAGTGAATAGATATCTGAGGCTCAGATAATCTGAGGCTGTTTGCATTTTATTAAAACAATTTCGCAATCTCTACATATTGAGTATTATGCATCAAAATTTAAAAGCGAAGTTAAAAGGATGTACCTATCTATATTTTGAATAAAATGAAAAATAACTTCAGATTTAGTGACTTTAACGTACAGGGTGATCCACATAATATTTTACCCCCCTTAACATATTTATTTTTCGAGTTAAAGAAAAAATTGTAGAGATAAAAGTTTTAGCATTTTTGGCGGGCTGATCCATAGTCCCCTAACATAAGTTTAGATTGTCCAGCTTTTACAGAACCCTGTATAAATTCTAATCAGACTATGGAACAGCCCACAAAAAATGTTGAAACTTTTATCTCTACAATTTTTTCTTTATCTCGGAAAATAAAGAAGTTAAGGGGGATAAAATGTTGGATCACCCTGTACATTTGATACTAAAACCATATTATAGTCAAATTGATTCATGTGTAGCGTCTAGGTGAACTATTTTAGGTTTATTTCAAAATGTGGGAAGTATTGTAATAATATTAAAAATAAATAATTTAATTCTTTTCTATAGTCAAAATAAACAAAAATTCAGTTTTATTTGAAATTATCATAGTTTCACATTAATCCAATAGATTATTTAACTGGTTACTTCTAAATAGAGTAAAACCAACAATAAGCAATTACAGATTTAAAGCTAAATTTGTTTCATTTTGACTAAATTTTATAATTATTTGGAATGCAAATTATGTTTTAACCGCCTCTTTCTTAGATTCGTCTAGATAATACTCTGTGATGGAAATGATCCTAGCATTATACTTGGATCGAATATAATTTCTTTTCGTTTTAAATACATTATTTGGTGAACTGTGACCACAAAGTTAATATTTAATTGATATTTAACTGATAATACATAAGAATTAAAATAATTATGCAGTATATTCAGAAATACTGTATATAGTGATACTAATGGTAAAATCGTTCTGTGCCGAAATTCGTGTAGGTTGTATAGGGTGACTAAGATAGGGTTAAATTCATATACAGTGTGTCCACGGATTGATGTCGGAATAGGTGTAAATGACAAAAAAATTTCGAGTTCAAATTTGACCATTTGGGGTTCAGCCCTGCTTGGATAGAAACTAATTTGTGCCATATTAGTAGTTTCGAAAAATCAAGTAGGCCTTGACAGGAACGATTTATTTATTTTCTGTGTAGGTTAAGTGCCTTTTCTGAACAAGATATCGAAAAATGTTATTAGAAAAAGTTGCTTAGAATTCAAAATTATGTCCCTGTGCAGATTTTCAAAATAATTGGCCTACTTTGATTTTAATCCATTTCATTTAGGTAGTTGAACTTTTATATTGCCGAACACACATTTTCAGTCAAGTTGGCATGTTTTTATTATTTTTTTTAAACTCCATTGCTAGAATTTGCTAAGATTTGACATTAAAACAATAAACAAAGCAAACACTATCTAACCCCTAATGAAAAAAAAAATCAATATAAAATAAACACTATGTTATTCTATCAAATCACCGCCTTTGTCAGCGCACAACTCAAGTCTTCTTCGGAATTCGCCGAAGCTGCGCTGAACTTCTTCTAAAGGTATCGTATTTATGGTCACTCTAATCTTATTCTTAAGCACTTCTTCATTGTTTTGCAGTGGTTGCTCATAAACCCTCTGTTTTATGCGACCCCAGAAGTAAAAGTCCATTACCGTTAAGTCTGGCGACCTAGGTGGCCATAGGATGGGCCCATCCTCATTGAATTCTAGCTCACGGGTAGAGCGCCCAATCCAGCGGTTTTCAAAATTCCTGTTTAGCCAATTAGAAATAAGTATTGTAGAGTGCGATGGGCATCCGTCTTGTTGGAAATATAAATGTTGCTGTCCTTGCGGGATTTGTGTGATAAACCAATTTAAGATATCTAAATACTTATGTTGATTGAGCCTACCCTCAATAAAATATGGGCCAATCACACCGTAATGATATGAAAGAGCACACCAGACATTCACTTTTTTAAAGTACTGACTTTTGTTTGCGATTCTAAAATTCGGGTTTGTTTGACTCCAAAATCTACAATTTTGTGATGACGGGACACCGTTGGTCGTAAACGTTGACTCGTCCGAGAAGATAATATTTCTGTAAAAACTTTGGTCATGCATAATTCTTTCACCTAGTTTGAGATAAAATTCAAGTCGTTTGGCTTCATCACCGTCTTCCAAAGTGTGAACAAACGTTGGTTTATATGCGCGAATTTGATTAATTTTGCAAATTTTTTGAATCTGCGACTTACTTATACCCAAATGGTCAGCTCTGGATCTTAAAGGTTTCTTTGCGTCCTCTTCTACCGAATTGTAAACAAGCAAGGTAGCCGCATCATCCTCATCATAACGTTTTTTCGTTTTTTTCTGGTTAAGCACACTTCCAGTCGCGAGAAACTTATGAACTATCCTTGACGCTGTTCTGTCAACTAAGGGGATTTCAGGATATTTTTCGTTAAATCTTCGAATAACTTCAGGGAACGAACGGTTACCAATTCCATAACACTGAATAACATAAATTTTCTGCTGAAGTGTTAACATATTGTTTTATCGAGGTGAAAACTTTCTTTGCTTTTTTTGAAAATGTAGGTAGATGTTTTAGTTGACAAGACGGTGACAGGTCGTTTTTTTTTCGGAGGAATTAAATGCAATTTTGGTATCTTGTAAATTTCAGTCCTACTGGCAGTTTTTTATTAATACGCTAAAACCCACAGGATATAACTACCAAACTGCACTGAACAGTTTAAAAAAAATAATAAAAACATGCCAACTTGACTGAAAATGTGTGTTCGGCAATATAAAAGTTCAACTACCTAAATGAAATGGATTAAAATCAAAGTAGGCCAATTATTTTGAAAATCTGCACAGGGACATAATTTTGAATTCTTAGCAACTTTTTCTAATAACATTTTTCGATATCTTGTTCAGAAAAGGCACTTAACCTACACAGAAAATAAATAAATCGTTCCTGTCAAGGCCTACTTGATTTTTCGAAACTACTAATATGGCACAAATTAGTTTCTATCCAAGCAGGGCTGAACCCCAAATGGTCAAATTTGAACTCGAAATTTTTTTGTCATTTACACCTATTCCGACATCAATCCGTGGACACACTGTATATTATATTCGGTTTAAACATAGATTTTTTTGTGTGTGAGTCAAAAGGGTGTAAAATTCCTCGAAAGTTAAAGGTGTATTATTTAAAATTCTCTTTAAATGAGTCTTTGTCGATTTGACAGCTGATTTCCAGAACGTGGAGGAGAAAAATGCCACATAATGCGAGAAGCAACTAAGTAGTGATTAAATTCATCGTACTGCTTGATTTTTTTTTAATTACATCTAGAAGAATATTATTCGCTCCGATGAAATTAGTGGCATTGTTGGGATACAAATCAGATGATAGACCACGAATATTTTTAAAACAGCCAAAAAGGCATCGGTGTTAATTCGCTAACCAATTATATATGACAAGCCTTGGTAGCCAAACAGACGAATATCCAAATATATGATTTTGGTCTTACCTTCTCTAGGTCAAAAGGTTCTGCGTAATCAATACCGCAACTAGCAAATACTCTAGAAATATTTACACGACAGCTAGGAAGTTGAGCCATCTGTTGGTTTTAGCGCGGAAACATACAATTTCTTAAAACTGATTTATTATTTTGCCCACCGTGAAGAGGCCAATATTTTTTGTCTTATATGGGAAAGTGTACCTCGAACTCCGGCATGTGAACTGCATATATGTTCATGTTGTATTATTAGACGAGTAAAAACATGTTTGTTAGATAACGCTATTAGATGTATATTATCATAAAATAATTGAGAATTTACAAGTCTACCACCTACTCTTATAATATTTTCTTTGTCGAGAAATGGACTACCGAGTTTGCTAGTAGGTGACAAAACTCGACTCTGTCTACGATAAAATTTTAATGTTTTTTTAACTATGTGTGGCCTCCCTCCGCAAGGGGGTACATCTAGTAAAAGTATCTTTTTTTATTATGGTAGGGTGTATAAATCTGTGTAGCTATACGTATGTTACATCCAGAATATTCCTGACGTTTCACGAAAACTACGCATTACTTTACTTATCATGTTTACCACTTTTAAGAACTGCTGACTCTTTCCTGTATTCAGATTTCTGCAGACAATAGTTCCTTAATCAAATTACACTTGTAGATGTTTTTCTCTAGAAAAGATCCAGAAGCTTGCCTAAGCATTTTGTCTCCCTATAAATACTTCGAAACCCAGAAACCGAGCGTTCTTAGTTCTTAGTTCTCAGTTGTTAATAATAGTTCTTCTTTCTCAGTTCCTAGTTCTTAGTCGAATTAGTTTCTACTACTTCAAGTTACGTTGTGTGCCATTCGACGAGCTAATATCGCAAACCAGTGTACAAAGTTAAAACAAATAAATATTCCTTTTTTTTAAAAGTCATTTTCACTGGCACCGGCGTAACAATTTGGTGGCAGCGGTGGGATCCACTAGAAGAGGGGTTAAGAAGACACCCAGTGGATCCCAATCTACACTTCGAAGATACTACAGTTCCTGAGCAACGAGTTCCTGAGCAACGAGTTCCTGAAACAACGAGTTCCTGAGCAACACAGATGAAACTACAGATTTTGTGAGTGGCAATTTTGACTTTTAAAACTTTTATTTTTTGTTGCATTGTTTATTTTTGTGTATTTGTATATTTCATTTATTTCGAATCATCATTTTTTCAAAATGGTTAACGAACAAGAAGAGGTAGTAGGAACTAACGAACCACAATACAAACTTAAGAGACATTTTCGCTTTAATACCAGAATACGACGGAGATCCGATATCCTTAAACACATTTATTAGCGCATGTAAAACCGCATTTCAAATATGCGATGAGGAACAGAAATTATTTGTAACAATTAGAATCAAGAATCAACTCCGTGGAAAAGCAGCGCAACTTATTAATAGTAGAGATTTAGACAAGTGGGATGATATTAATAATTTATTACAAACACATTTCGGAGATCCGCGAGATTTAAATGCTTTGATTTCAGACCTTCAGAGATTACGTCAAATGCCAAATGAAAATCCATTAACGTTCTGCAATCGTCTAATAAATGTAAATTCTAGAATGCAAAGCGCAATTACTAAACAAAATTTAACTAATGCTCAAAAGCAAGCGCAATCACAACTTATCGAAGATATGACTCTCAATACTCTTTTAACAGGTCTTGAACCAAAAATTGGTCAAATAATTAGGGCAAGTAATCCAGATACCGTTCTGGAAGCTGTAAACCGAATAAAAAGAGAACTTCAACTTACATATTTCGAAAATCAAAGACTTCCAAGACAAAATTATGCAACTAATACCTTTAATAATCAAAATAACAATTTTTCTAAACCAAAATTTGGTTCATATTGCAAAAAGCAAGGGCATAACATTCAAGAATGCAGAAGTAAAAATAAAAGACATAATGCACCCAGTAATCATTTCCAAAATTCTTATGGAAATCAAAATGAAAGATACAGTTCTAATTTCCAAAGAAATAATAATAATAATTTCTCTAGATCAAATAATTTTTCTCGACCAAATAATAATTTTAATAGACCGAATAATTTTCCATCTCAAAATTCAAACTCTAGTTTCCCTCGTAACAATTTCCAAAATTTTTCAAATCAGAGGCAATTTCCCCAACAAAATTCTAGACCTAATTTTCAAAATAACTCTCCTAGAACTCATCACATAAATGCAAAACCAACTTTCCCTTGGAACTCAAATCCAACTCCTTCAACTTCGAGAGCACCCTCTATAACTCCAAATTCTTCCCCTAACGTAAATTTTACCCAACCAGCCTCGGACATTACTTCACAAATGAGGAATCTGAACATGTCCTCAAAATAGAACCTGTATACAAAGTAAACTTGCATTGCGAACCAAACGAAGAACTTTACTACATCAAAAATTCAGATAATTTTAATTTTTTAATTGATACTGGAGCGTCTATTTCATTAATAAAACCTCATGTAATTCGGCATTTAAATAAAGTTATAACTCCAGAGAATATAAAAATCAAAGGTATTTCAGACGAAGTATACACTGTCACAGAATCTTGTTTTCTTTTTCTTGGAAAAGATGAACTGCCACAAAAAGTTTTTATTTTTAATCTTCCTATAGCTTTTGACGGAATTTTTGGAACCGATTTTATAAAATTATTTCATGCTTTTATTGACATCCCTGGAAGACAATTAATAACTTATGAAGGAATAGTATCACTGCATTGTACCTTAGATGATTATCCACAAAATGTAGAAAATATAATTTCGATAGAACCTCGAGTAGAAAAGATATGTAAGCTTAGAACTTTAAAATATAAAAATACTGATGCTATTGTTTCAGCAAAAAATGTTGAAAATGTTTATTTACCTAATGCCTTAGTTCATATAGATAATAATGGAGAACTTATTACAACAATTTTAAATAGTAACGAGTCTAATAAGGTAGTTAATTTTAAGGAATTAGAAATAGAATCATATAATGAAAATAATTACAATGAAACTACTAATAAAGTAGATGAAAGCGGAGTATATAAAAATGTTTATCCTACAATAAATGTAGATGATCTTGATCCTACTATAAAAGTAGATGAAAATGAAAGTTGTAATTTTAATAATCCTACTAATAAAGTAGATGAAAACGAAGTAAGTATTTCTGAGATTTATGATGATCCTACTGAAAAGGCAGATGAAAATAATACTTATCCTACTATGAGAGTAGATGAATATAATAATTATGAAGTTAGTAAAGTTGATGAGAATAAAGTCTATGAAGATATTGATGACGATGATGTTTTTATTGCTGATAATGTTACTAAGTTTTGTATTATTGTTATAAAAAATGATAATGAGTATAAAGAATTTAAGAAAAGTAAAAGTTCAGATTGTCCTAAGATAATTGAAGTTAACAATAATTTATTTGATATGCCAGAAAGATATTCGCTAGCGCATTGTGTTTCTTTAGACTTAAAAATGAGCGCAGGAATCGCGGCTAGTTTTAAGGAAAAATATAATCAAATTAGGTATTTAAAAGAGCAAGTTAATAATGTAGGACAAATTGCAATTCTTAAAAATCCAAATAGTTTTGTGTATTATCTGGTAACAAAAAGATATTTTTGGCAGAAACCAACGTATAGTTCTTTGTGGGTTTGTTTAAAGGAATTACGGGAACATATTATAAGAAATAATGTCAAACACTTAGCTATGCCTATGATTGGTTGTGGAATTGATAAACTAAAATGGTCCAAAGTCAAAAGAATGATAAATTTTGTTTTTCGCTATATAGAAATTGAAATAATTATTTGCAAACTGGAAATTTCAAAAATAAGCCAAAATTTTAAAGAATCACAAATACAAATTTTTCCAATCTCTTCTAAAATTTCTGATATAAATAGAAAAAGAAATGTAAGATGTGAACCTTATAAAAACCCTAAAAACATACAAATTTCGTTAGAAGGAAATCAAAGGGAAATAAAATTCAAAGAACAACCTGAAATCAATAAAGAAAGAATAGTTCAAGGAAATAGAATTACCATCGAAAATAAAGTTACAATTAAAGAAAAATCTCCAAATAATCCTAATTTTAATTTTGAAGCAGAACTAGATAAATTTCTAAAACAACAAAAGGAAAAAGTACGAAATTTAAAAAGTTCAAATTTTTAATATTTCTTCAATTGATAGGCAAGTCGCTATTACAGATAATTTACGCTTAGAACACTTAAACGAGGAAGAACGAGAAATTATTGCTGATCTTTGTTTGCAATATTCAGACATATTTTTCCTAGAAGGTGACCAATTAACTTTTACAAATAAAATCAAACATTCAATAAATACAAACGAGTCGAAACCAATATACACTAAATCGTATAGATATCCACAAATACATAAACAAGAGGTAAAGTCACAAATAGCAAAGATGTCGGAACAAGGAATTATACAACCTTCTATTTCACCTTGGAGCTCACCAGTCTGGGTGGTGCCCAAAAAAACTAGATGCCAGTGGAAAACAAAAGTGGCGTGTGGTAATAGATTACAGAAAGCTTAATGAAGTAACAGTCGATGATAAATATCCCTTACCAAACATAACAGACTTGTTAGATCAGCTAGGAAAATGTCAATATTTTACTACTCTTGATTTAGCGTCAGGATTTCATCAAATTGAAATTGATCAAAAAGATATGGAAAAAACTGCATTTTCGGTAGAAAACGGACATTGGGAATTTTTAAGGATGCCATTTGGATTAAAAAATGCGCCCAGTACTTTTCAGCGTGTTATGGATAACATACTTGCAGGTATTCAGAATGAGCGATGTCTTGTATATATAGACGACATAATTATTTACTCTCAATCTATAGAAGAACACGTTTCCCGACTTTCTGAAGTCTTCGATCGATTAAGAAATTCAAATTTGAAAATTCAACCTGATAAGTGTGAATTCCTTAGAAAAGAAGTAGCTTACCTTGGTCATGTTATTACTAAAGACGGAGTAAAACCAAATCCCGAAAAAGTAGAAGCTGTAATTAAATTTCCTACTCCCAAAAATCCGAAAGATATTAAGTAATTTCTAGGCTTGGCAGGATATTACAGAAGATTTATCCCAAATTTTGCAAAAATAACAAAACCATTAACTACCCTACTAAAAAAGGATGTTCCATTTAATTTTAATGATGACTGTGAAAATGCTTTTAATCAATTAAAAATAGCTTTAACTACCAGTCCAATTTTGAAGTACCCAGATTTTGAAGAACCTTTTGTAATAACTACTGATGCATCTGCCTTCGCAATCGGTGCTGTTTTATCGCAAGGACCAATCGGTAAAGATCTTCCAATAGCATACGCATCAAGGACACTAAATACAGCTGAATCAAAATATAGCGTAATAGAAAAAGAATTACTCTCAATTGTATGGGCCTGTAAGACCTTTCGTCCTTACATTTATGGTAGGAGTTTTAAATTAGTTACCGACCATCGTCCCCTAACTTACCTTTTTTCAATCAAGGATCCAGGAAGTAGACTTGCAAGGTGGCGTTTAAAATTAGAAGACTATAATTACGAAATAACTTATAAACCAGGCAAAATAAACAAAAACGCTGATGCATTATCAAGAATCAAAATCAACCCTATTGAAGAAGCTGTAATTTTTCATACTAATCTAAATAATGAACCTTCAACCTCTAAAGAACCTGAATTAACTGATGAAGATATAAATGAACTAGACAACGAATTTGCTAGATTTATGAACTTATACAAGACTCAAGCTTTAATTGACTACTCTAAAGTACAAATCTCTAATACACAGTTACTTGACAAAGATCATAAGGATGTAATCGTATTTATTCAACAAGACAAAATTAGCGAAATGCATGACAAAATAGTTGATGACATTTTTGAAATGGAACCCTAATTCGATTATAATAAAATAAGTATAATGACAAGTCAATCCGTCCCAAGAAGAACATATTATATTATTGTTTTACCTTATAATCTCGAAATGGCTACACAATTACTTTTCGTTTCTTTGTATAGAGGTAAAAATGTTCTAACCAGCTCTAAAACTTATTATGTTGAAAATAATACAGATTTCCCAATATTAGAGATGTTAAGTTTTATTTATTCAGATAAAGAAATGAGGTTTATAATTTGCCAAAATATTGTCGAAATCCCGGATGCAGACCAAATCCCAATAGTGATAGATAATTACCATTCAGGCAAATCAAATTTTCACAGAGGAATTAATGAAACAATCGGACGAATAAGACAAAAATATAATTGGTCCGGACTGACAAAAGACGTCGAAAATTTTATAAAACGATGTGAGATATGCCAAAAAGCTAAAATCTGCAGGAAAAACTTATCAAATCCTTTGGTCATTACTGAAACACCTCGAGCCCCTTTTGAACGAATAAATTTAGACATTTTAGAAATTCCAACAAGACATTTAGTTCTAACAGTTCGCGATGAATTGACTAAATTTACACAAGCATATCCTGTTGAAAATAAAACTGCAAAAAATGTAGTTAACGTCTTAATTTCATATTTTCAACATTACGGTACACCCTTAAGAATTCATTGTGACAGCGGACGAGAATTTAATAATCAATTAATGAAAGATTTATGTACACTATATAATATTAAATTAACATTTTCTAGTACCAATCACCCTCAATCTAACGGCTCATTAGAAAGATTTCACGCGACACTACTTGAAATGATAAGAACAATGACTTTAGAACAACCTGGAGAACACCCTTTACAATTATTACCTTATGCTTGTATTTGTTATAATAATTCTATCAATCATACAACAGGTTATTCCCCATATGAACTAGTTTTTGGACATACGGCTAGTCGCCCCGCCGAAACGTTATATAATGAAGAACAATTAATTTCAAAATATGTCAGAGATCTAAATGCCAAAATAAAACATTATTATGAAATTGCTAGGAAACGTACTGATCTAAGAAAACAAAAGCCAAAGAAAGATTTGACAAACAAAATAAAGTCTGGTTAAAGGAATCACAAATCAAAAACAAATTAGCAAACAAGTTTAATGCACCTTACGAAGTTAGAGAAATTTATAAAAATTCTTGTCTAATCTATAATCCAATAACTGATCAAACAACTAAAGTTAATTTTGATATGTTGAAAGAATGCTATAGCAAAGAACAAAATTTGAATCAAACAAACTTAAATGAAACGGACAATATAGAAGAAACTAGGTCAGTAGGTTCAGAAGACGATTAGTCAACACAACAGCATTGGCTGACTAAAGTATTTTGTTTCAGGTTTATGTACCTCGGCATTGGTACACTCATCTCAGCAGAATATGCAGAAAATCCGACACAATACTCTCTTAAAACGATTTATAACACTGTAGGGCTTTATTTTCACCAAACTTCTAATGTAAAAATTTCTAATGATAAGTGGACTATTTTGGTATATAAAGACATATACTCTCTTAAAAATGCTTACTTTTATAACGAACAAATTTTAATAGACCTCGATAACTTTTTATATACCCCGAATCCACGTATGGAAAGATTCAGAACAGAAATAAAAACTCATTTAAGTTAAAATACGATGTTAGTAAAAGATCGAAACGTGGTTTAATAAATGGCATAGGTTCAATTTTTAAATTTATAACCGGAAATCTTGATTCTTCTGATGGTGAATACTATAATAATTGTATCAATAAATTAGCTAGAGACGAACACGAACTAGAAAATCTTATGAAAAAACAAATCTCGGTTACAACTTCAGTTATTAAAAATTTCAATGAAACCTTACGAAAATTACAAGTCGATGAAGAAACATTTAATGATGATATAAAACAAATTGAAGAGTCTATTTACGATATTACTGATAACCTAAAATTTTATGATGCTAAATTACAAATATTGGAGATTGCTGAGCAACTGATGGAATCATACTCTTTTATCGAAACGTCTTTAAGCGACATGCTAAATTCAATTACTTTTGCTAGACTAAACACAATACATACTTCAATAATTTCTCCTATGGACCTTCACAGCGAAACTAAAACGAATTTCTGAAAATTTGAATAGAAATCAATTACCTTTTACAGTACAACTTGAAACTATAGGATATTATCTCGATATCTCTGAATTAAAAGCATTTGAAACTGAAAGAAATTTAGTTTTTGCTATAGAAATACCACTTGTTGAACTTCAAACTTATACAATCTTTCGTATCTATCCAATACCCATTAAAGACCAAAGAACGCATTTAGTTCATACTCTATTTCCCAGTTCGAATAAACCATATATTGGCAGAAATGATGATTCAAGCCTTTATATATCAATCCAAAATTATGAAAATTGTAAAAACATGCAACAAAATATGAAACTGTGTAAAGACTTAGTGCCCGTGCCTATAGACAATGACGCTGTCTGCGAAGCACAACTTTTAAAATTCCAAATCCAGATGCCACAAACTTGTGAAAGTGTAGTAGTGAACATGAAAGGATACAATATCTACGTTTTAACCACAAACACATGGTTAATAGTGACTGTCGAAAACTTACCAACGACCATTAAGTGCGACGACAAAACGACTTCCCTCGTAATAAAAGAAAACTCAATTTTAACAATGGAGAAAAATTGTTTCGCTTATATAGGAAACATTTATATAAAAGCTCAAAATGAAAAAACTACGAACACTACCTATCCCTACGAACCAATAAGGATACCATATGATTGTTGTCACAATTTACCTGAAGACATTAAGTTACCAGAACTAAAACCATTAAAAATGAATAATATTAATTACGAAAATCTTGAAGTGGCCAAACATCAATTAGATCAATTTTCTAAAGATATCGATGATTTAATGAATGAAACCTTTGTTGACAAATATTATCCTTGGTTTACTTATTTAACTATTACATTAATTATATCCTTAATAATTCTTTATATATTTTGTAAATGTCGTAAGAAACCTATACCTAGACTAAAGATAGGTATTGCAAACGAAAACCCAGGTGACGACTATCCACCTTTTCCTCCAGATAAAACTGTAATCCAAAAATTAAAAAGGTTTATACCTACTAAGAGGAAGCCTATTCCTAGATCAGTTCGTATTGGCGAACCAATCGAGGAAGGCGAAGATATCGAATTAAATTTAAATAAATCCACTGTATAATAATCATATTAGATATTAATTGTATTTACTCTCATTATTACTTAACTATTGTTTATTACTATACCTATTGCTTATTGTAACTAATCTGTATACCTATTATTACTTAATTATATTATATTATTTTATATTGTAATCTCGAACCTTACTAATTGATAATTTTATATTGTTATATTTTACCATAAGCTTTGAAAAGCTGTTGCATGGCACCAACTTTTTAAAATAGGGGAAAGTAATTGTTACATCCAGAATATTCCTGACGTTTCACGAAAACTACGCATTACTTTACTTATCATGTTTACCACTTTTAAGAACTGCTGACTCTTTCCTGTATTCAGATTTCTGCAGACAATAGTTCCTTAATCAAATTACACTTGTAGATGTTTTTCTCTAGAAAAGATCCAGAAGCTTGCCTAAGCATTTTGTCTCCCTATAAATACTTCGAAACCCAGAAACCGAGCGTTCTTAGTTCTTAGTTCTCAGTTGTTAATAATAGTTCTTCTTTCTCAGTTCCTAGTTCTTAGTCGAATTAGTTTCTACTACTTCAAGTTACGTTGTGTGCCATTCGACGAGCTAATATCGCAAACCAGTGTACAAAGTTAAAACAAATAAATATTCCTTTTTTTAAAGTCATTTTCACTGGCACCGGCGTAACACGTATACTCTGAAATAATATAAAAACACTGCAATGTATCTGCTTTTTAATTTGTTTTTTATTTATACTACGCCACTGCCTCTGCATACCCAGATTAAATAAATAATAATGGGAATAATTATGTGGGACAAGCTTGCATTGTATTTTTATTGTATAGGGATAAATACTTAACAAATCGGCTTATCTGTTTTCTCAAAAATATATAGTATTACAACAGCTTGAGTTTAATAATAGTTGCTAAAATATTTGGGTGTATGTGTATGAATTACGTCATTGGTTTTCCGTAAATTACCTTATCAGCTATCTTTAATTCCACTAGTACATGTATCTACCTATACCTATACCTATATTCTATATTCTATAGTCGACCGCAAGCACGGCGGGTACCAGCGATACCTGGTGGTCTACGTCTCCTTTGTTCTTTTGGGAGCGAGAAAATCAATACTAGGTACCTACTCTCGCGTTTGCCGGATCCGTTGAAATCAGCCGAGATCTACGGATATTTTCATGGTAGAGTCTTGATATACACTTATGTGCGTGGAATCGTTCGGCAACGTTGCCTTTTGCCGAGCCGCTTGTAAATGTTCGGCCCATATTTTGTGTTGCGGTCCGGTAAAGGGCCAGAGCCGTTATGAATTAAAATGGTAGCCGTGGCGTCGCGTTACTTGCTTTAATTTGTTTCAATAAATAGAAGTGTTTCGTGTGCTGTAGCGATATTTTGGCATAATTAAATAATGTCGCGTTTAATGTGATAGTGCCCGCGTCGATAGATCGCGCGTGTTCTACAGAGAGACTGTTTTTCGAGGAGCCGTGGCTGTTTTGGGGAAGTGCATCTGGACGACGGCAATCATACGTTTGGAATACGTGTTGGAACTCATGCTTTGAAAGTGTTTTTAATTGCTTTCTTTGATTGAGTTTTTCATATATATCCTTACATTATTTCTTCTTAGGAGTACACATTCACTTTAAAGTAAGTACACCTATTATTTTTTCTTTTTTGGGAATTTCTAAGGCGTTGGCTGTGACGTCACATGCCTAATTACGTGAAGAGTAAGAGCTTATTATTTATTATATGAATATAGGACTTAATACGCCATACAGTGCGGTACACTGTATTTTTTTTCATTGCAAAGGGGTAAATTATTGTGTAATTAGTCGAAAATGTAGGAAATGACAGTAAGAGCTTATTTTTTTTATTAGATCTGAGGTAAATTTAAGTTAATTATGCGTAAATAGAGCCTGATACGCTATACAGTGCAGTATATGTAATGTTTTTTCATTGCAAAAGGGGTAAATATTGCTAATTAGACAAAAAATGTAGGAAATGACAGTAAAAGCTTATTATAAATGGGTCTGTGGTAAATAGAAGTTAATTATGTGTAAATAGAACCTAATACGCTATGCAGTGCAGTATATGTAATGTTTTTCATTGCAAAGGGAATAAAGATTGCTAATTAGACAAAAGCGCGGGAAATGAGAGTACTTGTACCTATTTTAAATAGTTATGTAGGTATAAACGTTACGTAAACAATAAATTGACATTGACAGTCCATGTAATGTTTTTTTCATTGCAAGGGGGATAAATATTGCTAATTAGACAAAAAAAGCGCGGGAAATGAGAGTGATTGTATCTATTTTAAATATTTCTTCACGTACATACGGTACTTAAGCAATAAATTGATATATATGTGTGAATTTCGCGGAAATATGGACCCGCGGCATTGTAATTACTCATTACGCTGCAATTACACGGTATGATGGCTGCGGGGTGCGGGGGGAGAGGTCATTCGCTCGTCGCGCATGCGCGGGGCCTACCAGGGGCGTAGGAGTGGGGGGTAATGTACGAAAAAGGAATGGGGGAATCACAAAAAAGGGGTGGGGGGATGAGCCAGAGTTGGCTTTCCTTTACTACTCTTAATAATATCAAATTATACGCTAGTCTAATCACGCTCTCATCGACGCGGCCAAGCGAGCGGCCAGAAATCCGTGGCCCAGGCGATGCATTAAATGACATACTTTGAGAAAATCTTGCAGTCTACGTGTAAGAATGCAGTTTATTTTTCTGGGATACGTTTGCTCGTATACGTAAGTGCAAATTTCATGTCAAGACTTGTTGGCATTCTTCGAGATTATAGCTTACAATATTTTTAATATTCTCAATTGCATCGATGGTTGGTCAGAGCATCGGATTTAATTACGATGGTCTTAGGTTCGAATCCGGGCACGATTTTCAAAAACTAAAATAGGGTGAGACAAGTTATTTGTAGCTGCGTCGATGGTTGGTCAGAGCGAGGGACTTAATTACGATGGTTCGAATCCAGGTACGATTTTTATCGAGGTGAACCCCTCGGCCATCTTCGGCACCGGTCCCACCCTCGTACCGAGGCTTATTGCCATTCTTCGAGATTCTACCTTATATTTTCAATTACGTCGATGGTTGGTCTGAGCATCGATTTACGATAGTTTTAGGTTCGAATCCTGGTGCGATTTTTTTGGCGCCATGACGTCAGATGCACGTAGTGGTTGGTCGTGGCCAGAGGTTAGTATGGGGTGCTGAGGTGAGGATTTTTTTAATTATAACGAAAGATTTCCTGTAAATTATGCGCAGGGGATTTCTGTGACCTCGTGACCAAAGTGGAGATATTTGGTTGAACTCTCGAGACGCGTCGACGGTCGGTGATGGTCTTAGGTTCGAATCCTGGCGCGATGTTTGCCGTCAGCATCGATTTGTCCAGAGGTTAGGGCGACTGGTCGCAGCCTGTCGGGTGCAGAAGGTATTAATAAGTTGCTAGCATTCTTCTAGATTCTAGCTTACAATAATATTTCCAATTGCGTTGATGGTTGGCCAGAGCGTCGGATTTAATTACGATGGTCTTAGGTTCGATTCCTAGTGCGACTTTTTTTTAAATTAGGCCCCATGACGCGCGGGTCAAAGCCCAGAGGTTAGGACAGCTGAGGTTAGTGGGGGCGGAAGGTTAGTAGGGGTCAAGCGTGTCGCGACAGGTCAGGTGGCCAGCTCACTGCCGGCGAAGATCAGGCGGCTTTACGGGCGTCTGCGGTCCGGCGGTCTCAAGTGCCGCCCTATCTACTGATTAAGCTTCGGTTTTCCTAAGATAACGGCAGGCTATGCGCACTCTCGCCGTGTTTGACAGTAACGCGATTAGTTCCTTACTCCTAACACTTTAGACGCGCTGGCGCGAGTATCGCCGCTTGTTGTTTATAAAAAGTTGAAAGCTAACCCAAGCTAACCTAACGTTAACCTATCTATAATCTGTGACGCCGGCCGGTTTCGTTCGAAATTGATCTTTCGGCAGTGATTATTGTGATTTTCTTAACAGTGTTCGATTTTTCCGCTTTTTGAACTCTTATTTAGTGATCTGTGCAATAATGGTTTTTAAATGTTCTATCCCTGGTTGTACTAATACGAACAAAACTGTGAAAATGCATAATTTACCAAAGGATGCTGAGGTAAGTTTCCTTAATTATAGATGATAAAAAAACGAATAATGCTTAATATGTATTTGCAATTTTATTAGGTGCCCCCTACAAATAATTAATAATAGAATAACAAGGGGTTAAATACAAACCTGTTATTAGGTGCAAACTTTTGGGAGACATCAGGTTTCAATCAAACTGAAAAAACTAGAATTCCCATGAATAAAATAAAGCTTGTTATAATTACTTAAATTTAAGCTATGCTTATGAAACATAATTAAATAGAAAACTTATTTTTTATTAAAGGTGCGGAACAAATGGTGTCAGGCAGTTCACAGGAATGATTTAATGGATATTGAAGGCTACCAGGAAAGACACGAGTTCAGGGTGTGTGACATTCACTTTGAAGATGATGACAAGTTTGAATCAAACAAAAATGGCACAAATTTGAAATTTAATGCTGTGCCTACCTTACATCTTGAAGGTATAATATTTACTTAAAAGATGCAACTTAAACTTAAGTATATAAAGTATATATCTACATTTCTAATGATAGTTCTGAATTCGGCATGTGCTAAATTAGTGTTCATATTATTATTTACGGAATATATTTTCAGGTATTTCTAATTTGGACGACGAATTACCGGAAGAATTCAACTTAGGAAGAGCCAGGATTTCCCAGCTTATTGATTCAGGTATTTTGCTTTATATCTTATGTCGTATAGGTATACATATAGAGGGTGTTAATAAAGTAAGTCATAAAATTTCAAGGCAGGATTTCTTAGTCGATTTTAAGAAAAAAGTTCATATAAACCTAAGGGTTTCCTATTTGATATACAGGGTATTGAAATTTCTAGAAAAATATTGAAAATTTAAAATAACTTTTCTGTAAATGAATAAATCGTAACCAAACTTGGTAGTCGTTAGGCTATTTTTTAGCTTGTAAGAAATCCAGTAGTCTAAGTTGTCCTAGATGGTTGTTAATTGTGTTATTTAACAGCAATAAAATAGCTTTATTAATTCGATCACAAAACTAGAATTTGGAAATCTATGATAGATAGCGAAAAAAGTTAAAAGAGGACTTTTGTGGAGAATTTTATGGTCTATCCAAAAATGCAATAATATGTATATTTGTATATCTAATAAATTTTAGTTTATTGCAAAGAATAGGTGGTAATCACTAACACAGAATATCTAGCTACGCACTTTTGAAAGTTATAACATGACATTATATTATTTGCAGAAATTGTTTCTTCCACAAACGATTCACCTCAACGTTCTGGTTGCTGTACACCTGTTAATAAAGGTACATTTGAACAATATTTTTAATACTCCCATTTTTCTGTTGTAAAATTTAATTGTTGTATTATTATGTCATATCTGTTGTAGGTTATCGAATAAATCTTCTGAGAAGTGCTGGTGTCTCCAGAGCAGTGGAACTAACTCCAAAAGCAAGAAAAAAATATAAAGTTGCTCAAGATTTGAAAGCAATCGCCAGGAGATTGGATTTTCAAAATGCATCTAATAAGCAACGTTTGTCCGAGGCTCTTCGTTTTGTGGAATCTCCAGACTATCTAAAAGCTGAGATAAATCCACGGGCAATGAATTTCATCAATTGCCAATTGAGAATGTTAAGAAAAAATGCCAGAGGTCGCCGTTTCACATTTGACGACAAAATGTTTGCTCTCTCTTTATTAAAACAAGGACCTAGAGCATACAAGACCTTAAGGTGTACATTTGCTTTACCGTCCAGAAAGACTTTAATGAACATCCTCAACAAAATTCATTTTGACGTGGGAATTGTTCCAAAAGTCCTCAAGGTTTTGAAATGGATTTCTTAGACAGACACTGTGCACTTATATTTGATGAAATTTCTTTGGAACCATCATTAACTTATGACCAGAAGTAGGACAATGCTATAGGATTCCAACACATCACAGAAAAAAAGACCTCAGGTTTGCTGACCACGGTCTAGTATTTATGTTGCGAGGACTTCGACGCAAATGGAAACAACCTATATCATTCCATTTTAGTCAAGGAGGTGTAAAGTCGGACCAGCTGAAAGCAATTTTGAAAAATACAATCTCTGCACTTCAAAGCATTGGGTTCGTAATAGTTTGCACAGTGTGCGACCAATATTAGGCTAATACGAATGCCATTGCTAAATTGAAAAAAGAATTTCCAATCGAGTGTGCTAGTGATATTTTTAAAATTGGAGGGCAGGAAATTGTTGGCATATACGACCCGCCTCATTTGTTGAAGGGAATAAGGAACAATCTTTTATTAAACAATGTAAAGTTCACTATAGACGGTCAAGAAAAAGTAGCACGCTGGGATGATATTGTCAAGTTGTATGAACTGGACGAAGGTGATTTTAACACTAGAATGGGCTATAAGCTCACCGATTGCCACATTTACCGGGAGAGGCTGAAGAAAATGAAAGTGAAGCATGCCGCCCAAGTTTTTTCCCATAGGGTGTAGTCAACTATGCGATGGACAATAAAACATGGTAATTTTTTCCATGCAAACTTTAAAAAAATTAGGTTGACTAATAAAGTTTCAGAGTATATATTTTGTAATAAGCAGTGTTGCCACCATCTGCTGAGGGTACAGCCGCCTTTGTCTCGCTAATGGACCAATTGTTCGACAGCATCAACGGAGCGGCATATGATGCAGACCATGGGAAAGATCTGAGGTGTGCCGTTAAGCAAAATTCACCGCATCTGAAATTTTGGAACGGTGCCATAACAATTCTTCAAACTGTAAGATTTATAACCCAAAGAGGCAAAACAACTCCACCATGCGTGAAGAACTGGGTCAAAACATTACGTGGCTTCGTATATAAGTATCTGGAGAAAACTTAATGGTATTGGATTTAAATACCTTTGTCCTCGAAATATTAATCAGGATCCCCTCGAAAATTTTTTTGGATGTATTCGAAGCCATGGAGCACGTAACGTGAATCCCACCTGTTATTCCTTTATTGCATCCTTCAAGGCACTAATTATAAATAATTTCACTTCTTCACATTCTCCCGGTGCGAATTGCGAAAAAGATGATGGTCATTTGCTAAATAATTTAAAATCTTTGTTACAAGATGATGGAGCAGCTGTAGAACAGGAACAGAGAGATGATAATGATGCCGAAATAGATAACACCGAATTTGTGAATGTGGATAATTCTGCTGTTCTTGCCACACATACCTATATAGCAGGATATATACTTAGGCGCATTAAAAATAGAATAGGAAAATGTTCAACCTGTAAGAATCAACTGCTGGCATCACCATCATCTGTCTCTGAAGAACATTCTTTAATTGTCGAACGCAATTACCAATCAAATATGCTGGTTCGCACCAAAATTCAAGTTAGGCGATTATTTTCTAATATGGTGCAATTATTTATTGAAAATATTAAAAAATACATTCTGTACGACAATATGAAACAAAAATTTGTTACATTGTTTAAAAGCACATTGTCAAATCCATTTCTTTGTAAAGTGCACATTTTTGATTTGTATATAAATTATTTTATATTATTTTTTACTCACACCTATTTGAAAAATATTAATGCTATTTTAAGAGGAGCAGTAACATGTAATCTTAAAGATAAAGATGTGTTAAAAAAAATAGCTTGGCAGAGACATTTGGCTGTTAAGGTAAAAAATTTAAAAAAATAGAGAAGTCAAGCAACTTAATGAAACAAAATATCTGATATTTCAGCCAAAATCATATAATTTTATTCTTTTCAATAGTCCAAGATTCCGCCATACTTATGACCTTCATCAAGACTAAAATAATTTTAATAAAAAATAAAAATAGGTATGGCCGAAAGCTTGGTTTATTCAAAAGAATAAAATTATATGATTTTGGCTAAAATATCCGTTATTTTGCTTCATTTAAATAGTTTAAACTTGCTCAATAATTGTATACATTGTAGATCAACTTTTTCTCCTTCACCAACGTAACAACAAAGATATTACAATCTTTGTTGGGACTCGTTCAATGTAAGTGCCCTCGGAGCAGTTGTAATTATCAAAACGCCAGAAAAGTTCGCTACGGTTATTAGTATTCTTGGAAAAACTTACGCTAAAAACATGTTGTTATACATTCCATCCGCCCACAAAAGCACACGTGCAAATCCTGGAATCGAGGCGAGAACAAAGAACGTAGCTGCTATAAAAGGGGGGTTTCTCCCAAGAGTCGGGGAAGTCGCCGAACATTGCTTGTAGGGCTAAGTCCTGCCCGAGAGACCAGCGAGTGTCCGATGCCGAACCAGCAATGAGAAGAAGTCTCCGACCACCAATGGTTGGGCGAAGTACTGCCCGAGAAGTCAACTAGAGTCTGCCGCCTTGCCTGCCACAGATCCAGCACCAGAGCCTTAGTACAGTATGCTGCCCGTTGAACTGACCACAGAGTAAGCGATTGAATTGTGTTTTGTTGGGTTTTGTCGACTGAGTTGCCTTTCTATTTCGAGTTACTGAATTTAATTGATTTTATTTTATTTTGAATACTATTGGTGTTTATTTGAGGTGTCGTAAAGGATTGATAATTTTGTCATATTTTAAAGCAGTGTCGCGTTACAGTTCTGAATATTTGACGCTAAATTTTGGGTATTTTTAAATACGTTTTTGTGCCAATTTCAAGTTATTTTAATAATTGTGTCTCTATTATCAATTTCGAATCATTTTTAAGAATTTACATGTTTTTATTATCGTTTGTGTGATCAGGCTAATCAACTTGTGTGCCAATAATTTTGGTATTATTTCTTGGAATAATTTGAGCTAAATTCACGTACTATTTCCGCAGGTTTTGTTATTAGTTTATGCTATAAGCTAGTATTGTTCGCCACTTAGGTTTGAAACCAGTTACTAAAATTTAAAGATAATTATTTTGCGCTAAACCTTTTATTATCGATTCTTTTCTGTAATATTTGCTTAGGAATATTTTAAT
Source organism: Pseudeuparius sepicola (assembly GCA_963920635.1). Lineage (NCBI taxonomy): Eukaryota > Metazoa > Arthropoda > Insecta > Coleoptera > Anthribidae > Pseudeuparius > Pseudeuparius sepicola. Next base: position 32,627,435 of record OY987305.1, read on the forward strand.
AATTCATTTTGTTCACGTTTGTGCATCCTCAATTCATTTTACTGTGTAATTGTAACCTGTAGATTTTATACGCCATAGGCGTACCATTTACTTTTTTAATATATGTATTAAAATTCCCCTGTTGTTTCCGTTAATTCTTAGGCCCACACCAAAAATAAATTAACTTATGGACCACCTTTAAAGGTACCGCTCGACCAACTAACATCTAAAACAAAGGTGCGCGCCATAGTTCAATGCCGGTAGGCGTATTTGCCCTCGATGTAGTTGTTTCTATATCCTTTGAAATTATATAGGTTGCTCTAAATATTTTGTTAGAGAAGTTAAGCAACTTACTCAGTGATATATGCATTGTTCTAAATATTTTGTTATTAAAACTTGTAAAATATTTGTGGATTTTAATTGTCCCAACTAGATCTGGTCTTTCTATAATATCATCAAATTTGGAATTATTATAGAAAAACAGGACACACTAGTGCAAGAGCATGTTATTTTTAAATATAGTATTAATATTGCAATGCAAAGTATTAACTTGTCAAACATTTTACGCTTACTCCATAACTTTTAATAAAATTATTTGTATATCAATTGAACCTGGCGCCTAATAGCTTGTTCTTTTTTTTAATGAGTAAGTAGCTGCTAGTATGTAACAATAGAAATGTTTTATTAAGCATCAGGTAGAGAGGGTCTCAATCTCAAGGACATGGGTCAACTGTGAGAAAACAACAAAATTTTAAGGAGTTCACTGAAAGCTCTATTTTAAACGGAAATAGTATATTACACACCGAGGTGGGAAGTGTTTCATTACTGTCGAGAGATTAAATAGTTAACCGAGGTGCGAAGCGCCGAAAGTTTACTTTCCACCCAGGAGGGCGGGAAGTAAAAGTCAAAAAATTGACCCTTTCAAACTTCTAAAAAGTCAGAAATGTCAACATTACATACATGGTTGTAAATAAATATTATTTTTAGAATTTGACAACCGACTGATGGCATAATTAATTCTACTTTTCTTGAAAATACACCATTTTTATTCAGTTAAAAACTCCCCTTTTTGATAATAATTAATAAAATTTGAGTATATTTCCTGTAAAAATATAATTTTGTTATCAAATTCCAAAAAGGAATAGAGAAAATGGAGCTTTCAGACTCCCCAAATCCAATTTCGTTTACTTACACTTTTTGTTTTCTCACAATTGGCCTGTGGCGCCAAGTTTGAGACGCCCTGTACACTCCTCAACAAATTTTAAATTTGAATATGGCGCGCTTTATAGAGCTTACCTACTTCTAACACGGGAGGCGCTAGTGAGACGAGTGGCCTATCTAAACCTATTAAGTAATCTGTGGATAACGGTGCCGTAATAGAATGGCCGTAACAAAACGTTGCACTGCGTTTTGGAAGAATGCGGTGTTTTAGAACATAGTAAGCAGCACAGTTATGTAAAGCCTAGCGTCCACTCGAGATGGGTCGAATGTAAAAATGTAAAAATAATAAACAAATGAAAATAAATAGGAACCTATCATAAAGAATATTCTGACTGATCCGTCCCGACCAGAAGACTAGGCGCTAGACTTATGTTACGGCCATTATATTACGGCACCGTCATCCTAGAAAACCATAGCTTTACCTACCTATCGTCATTGTCATCTCTTATGCGACAATATTTCGAAATATAAGGTAATAGATAGAATTGAAATAGATCAATATAACGCGCTAATAATACCTTATTTTTGGAAATATTTTCACATAGGAGATATCAAAATGACAATGACACTGTACTAATGCTTGATGTTTATACTAAAAAAGAAATAATATATTACATAACGAGAGTTGCAAAGTTGCATAACGATAGTAGAAAAATTGCACACGAGTCGCGCAGCGGCTAGTGCTGTAACTCCACGAGATTTACAATGAGATTTTGAGGTCACGACAAAAATCTCGTGAAAATTTTATCGTAGTTGATTCATTATTTTATATATGATTACATGCCACTTTAAAACTTACCGTCATGATAAATTTTACTTTTCCGATTTATTCGAGATTTCAATACATTTCCAGTAGCTCCTAAATTCTACTGGACTGCACACATTTTGCCAAATTCAACACAAAGGGTTGATTTTATCGTTATGAAACACAAGAGTACCTTTTTGTTACAGAATCAAAAGATGCACTAAAATGATGGACCTGCAACACCAAAAAGATAACCTCAAAAAAGGTTAGGAGTAAAAGCACGATCCAAAAACAGCGCCCTCTGTGAGATACGTAGAAACTGAAATTTTCAGCTTATTCTCCATCCCCAAAAACATAGCAGGGCTAAATTTCAATTCATCAGCTTGATTATTTTGAGAGATGTAGCCAAAATGCAATTAAAAAAAAAATTCAACGTCCTGTATCTCTTAAACCAACAACATTTCTATGAGGCATATTAGCCTCAATCATTTTCGATGCCCACTATGGGGATCTCGGAAACTAGCCGAGCTAGAACAAAGGTTAAAATCTGGAAAGAATTGCATTTTTGAATGCTCAATCTACTGCCCCTTTGGGATTTTTAAAAAAGTTCATGGCTCATTATACAGGGTGACCGTATTTCGAGTTATTGCATGGGGATCTTGGTTATCTTAAGAGATACGAGGTTTGTTAACGAATCTAAATATGACCTCGCATTTTTTTCTCGCCTCCCTGGACAAAGATATGACGATCAACTTTTATTTTTCTTATCGGCGCCATATTGGATTTTTGCATTTTTGAAAAGAGAATTTTTTTCTGGTTAAAATGATATGTCGCACATTATACTTTACTTTGTTTTTCTTGCCGTAATATCAAATTAATCGTTTTTGCATAGAGTGCCTTGGAAACGTAAGCCCCATAATGTTTGACGTTTTTGCATAGAGTGCCTTGGAAAGATAAGCCCCATAATGTTTGACGTTTTGCATAGAGTGCTTTGGAAACATAAGCCAGATACCCATTGTTGCGAAGTGTGCTTTGGAATATTGTTTAACGGTTCAGTTAAACATTCAGTTAATGTTAAATTTATTGATTAAATAAATCATAAACGTACCACGAGAGAGTATGATCTAAGATCTTGTTATTTATTCGTCATTTGCCATTAACGTCATTAACACTAAAAGAGTAAAACTGGAAACACAAGGACAACAAAAACCTAGACGAGTAGACAATCCTGTTTTACAATAAATGTTCAATTTGTCCTTGTTCCTCAAGGCACAATGCAGCACGTTTCCTTAAGAGGGGGTTGCCGACAGCGAAAGTGACGTTAGATTTCGTATATTTTTAAGTTGTATAGCATAAAATCTAATAACATATTACCTGGCAAAAATTTAGTACAAACATCTCTGTCTTCATTTTAATCATAAGATCCTACAAGCAGTGTTTTGTTTTATAGGTTATGAAAACCTTGGGAAAAATATTAATTCCAGTGCATATGCTTTTAAGATCTTATGATTAAAATGAAGACAGAGATGCTTGCACTAAATTTTTGCCAGGTAAAATGTTATTAGATTTTATGCTATACAACCTAAAAAATACGAAATCTAACGTCACTTTTCGCTGTCGGCAACCCTCTCTTAAATTGTTTATGGCTAGTCCAATATCCCTTCGACGTCATTTGTATTTGAGGAATAATAAATTTGAATCATGTCACGCTTTTCTTCATGTGAAAATGACATTTTTTCAGTAAAATAAAGTATCCGTGACATTTAAAATTGTACTAAACTATCAAACGTTATGGGGCTTATGTTTCCAAGGCATTCTATGAAGAAATGTCAAACATTATGGAGCTTATGTTTCCAAGGCACTCTATGCAAAAACGATTAATTTGATATTACGGCCAGAAAAACAAAGTAAAGCATAATGTGTGACATATCATTTAATCAGAAACCTCTTTTCAAAAATGCAAAAATCCAATATATATACAGTGTGTCCCAATTTGATACTGGACACCTCAGAACTATATGAAGGATAAAGAAAACAAATGATCTTTATTTTTTTATTGGTAGTCCCAAGGGAGAGTATCTCGTAGGCGGTGTTATTCGTATGGGGTAATTATTTCATGGCCTGCTAGGATTTTTTAGAATAGCTAATTTTCAAGAAACCCTATTAGGGATTTTTTTACGACAAAATGTTATTAAGGAAACTTACTCAGAATGAAAAACTGAGTAGAATTGCAAAATTTCAATGTCTAGGCCTACTTTGATTTTTAGCTTTTTCGCCTTTTTCTCCCACTTTTTTCTTAGAAATGTGTCCTTTCAGGAGCTTTCACGTCAAAATATTATTAAGGAAACTTGATCATCGTACAAAAATAAAATTTTAACGTGAATGCTCCAGGAAGGACGCTTTTGTAAGAAAAGAGTGGGAGATAAATCTAAAAATCAAAGTAGGCCTGGCCTTTTGAAATTTTGCGAATCTGCTCAGTTTTTCATTCTGAACAAGTTTTTTAACATTTTTTCGTAAAAAAATCCCTAATGGTGTTTCTGGAAAATTTGCTATTTTATAAAATCATAGCAGGCCATGAAATAATTACCCCATCCAAATACCACCGCCTATGAGATACTCTCTCTTGGTACTACCAATAAAAAATAGAGACCATTTGTTTTCCTTGCCCTTCATATATTTCTGAGGTGTCCAGTATCAAATTGGGACACACTGTATAAGAAAAATAAAAGTTGATCGTCATATCTTTGTCCAGGGAGGCGAGAAAAAAAATGCGAGATCATAATTAGATCCCAAGTAAAAAAATGCCTTAATAATATTTAACTTGGAAATGTCCAGCGTCATTCGTTTACGTTTAAAAAATAAAAACGAAAACGACAATTTTCAGTTTTTTCGCATTATCTTCAAAACTAGAAGGGTCAGCCAAAATTTTTTTTTACCATGTTACTCGGCATCAAATTACGCAACTTTGCCCCAATTTAACCGACCTCGTATCTCTTAAGAAACCAAGATCCCCATGCAAAGACTCGAAATACGGTCACCCTGTATATTTTGAAAAGAGTGATTTTTTGCTATTTCATCAGATCTCTGTAGCTCCGTTATTTCTCATTATACAGAAAAACTGTAGAGACAAAAATTTTAGATAATAATGGGCTTAATAAGATAACCTTATCCAATTTTTTATGTTGTTTGTGATTTTTGAGATATAACATAAACTTGATGAGAGAAATAGGTAATAGAAATTGCTTGGAGCCAATTGCACTGCCTTTCTTGACAATATCAGTAGAAGGATTTTACTTCTTAAGGCTAATTGTATATGCAGTAAAAAACACTGGCCACCAGCGAAAATTGCTAGTACGAGATGCAACAAAACAAGTATATAATTGTTGACCTTTCTATAATTACTACAAATTGGAGCTCATTTTACTCCCAAAATTATATAAAAAAATACTTAGCAAGAAGATTATAAATAACTTATAAAAACTTCCAAAAATGGTAATGTTTGACAGCAATATAAAAAAAATTATCACAAAGAAATTGCCCCAACTATAATATACTTTTTGTGTTGTAGCTAGTACTAGCAATTTTTGTTGGTGGCTATATAATGTGTTTTACTGTATGATTGTCTTACAACTGTATGATTAGTCTTAATATGTTACGATTATTATTGATAAAAATAAACATTTTATTTTGTGATGTTGAAGAGAATATGTATAAAAAATCAGCTGATCTTGGAGGAATTGGATAAGAAGATCAAAGCAAAGGCCTCAACTTATATTGATGAAAATAAAAAAAAACTCATAAAAGAGAAAATTGCATTATCAACAACTGACGAACTGGAGCAATTTGAAATTTTTTTAAGTTTGGAGGAACCAAAAAAATTTGTTGTAAATAGAAACTGCATGTTCTATAGAGTAGTAAGGCTATGTGCGTTCTAGCGCAATTTCACCATGTATTTGTTCTCAAATTCTAAAGTATGACGTCACACCACCGGTTAAATTATGTATGTTCCAACAACAGACCTTAAACGTCTTCTGATTTGATTAAATGGGAATTAAATATAAACTATTTAACAAAATCTGATGTCCTTAATATATTTTGATAAATTAGTTATCAATTAATTTTTTTTAATGAATACAGCTAATTCTTATATAAATATTTTAAACGGAATCTCATATTAGTTAAAATTCATATGACAAATTTAGTTATTACTCAGAGACTATATAATTATTTTCAATATTTGGGGAAAATACTCCAAGTAATATATCATAATTGTGAGCAACAAAATTATATAGGATCCAACACTTTTCATTCTTAAAATCAACTAATTGGACGAGAAGAGACAAATTATTTTTCCAGTATAATAATTTTGATTATCACTTCTTTTCATTACTTAAAATAAAATGTATACGGAAATGGCTTTGAACCCTTATTTTACATTATTTACCCCTTCGAGGTCCAACATTATGATCCACTGCTTCAAACTAAGCAAGAACTGTCCATTATCCTACCATGAAAAAGCTTAAAGCGTCTAAGCGACATGAAAAAACGACTAGACGACTTAAACAAATGACTAGACGACTCAGAAAAACGACTAGACGACTTGAAAAACGACTGGGCAACTCTGAAAACGACTGAACGACTCTGGAAAACGACTCTGAAAACGACTAAACGACTCGGAAAAACGACTAGACGACTCGAAAAACGACTCTGAAAACGACTCTGAAAAACGACTAGACGACTCGAAAAACGACTCTAAAACGACTAAACGTCTCTGAAAATGACTAAACGACTCGGAAAAACGACTAAACGACTCTAAAAACGACTAGACGACTTAAACAAACGACTAAACGACTCGGAAAACGACTAAACGACTCTGGAAAACGACTAAACGACTCTGAAAAACGACTAGACGACTTGAAAAGCGACATACAATGGAATGTCATCAAAGATCATCGAATACCATGGAATACCATCGAATACCATCAATGATTATGGATAATTAAATTTTTGCCACGGGCGAGCATAAAAATAAATTATCCGTGATAGATGATCTGTGATTGAAAGATATATAAGCATTTGATAATTTCCATCACGCTCAGTTAGAGACATGTCTTTATTACTTGAGATTGAACCTAGCAGTTATGATATCCAACACACCAATGACGGATTAGTAATGGACCAAATACCAGTAACTGTTGAAGATAACGTAATATGTATTGGAGATCAAAAATTACCCTTACTCCAGGCCTGTCTCAACTGCTTTTGAAGAACAATCCACAAGGTTTTAATGACAGTGACCTAAAAATATACAAATAATTGTTGATTATTACTAATTTTACTAGGTTCAACAAATCAGGTTTTAAAAGTATTTGTGTTTATTTTGATAGATGCCTATAGTTTGATCTGCTATATGTTCCATAAAAACAAGATTGTATTTACAACATCAACTCAAATTCTTGGCAGGTAGTTTGTTTACCTGTTCTAACAAGCTGCTCTTATTTTTGAAGATTTCTGTCTTCTATGCCTCTTATGTCCACTATAACATACATTTTGCATATCGAACAAGATTGTATTTACATCAACTCAAATTCATGGTAGGTAGTTTGTTTATCTGTTACAGTAGTGATCGTGGGTAAAAAATCTAACAAGCTGCACTTAATTTTTGAAGATTTCTGTCTTCTATGCATCTTATGTCCACTATATAACTTAAAAATTGCGATAAGCAATCGTACATGGTTCATATGCATTCGTTTCCCCACCACCATAGAGGTAGAATGCAAGGTGCGCTTTTTTTACATGGTTTCCCCCATAGGCCTAATCCATGAAGAATCAACTAGAAAAATCTGTTTAGACTTTAGGATTAATGATAAGTGCTTATATATTATCATATTATGTATGTATCAATAATAAATTTTATTTAGTAACTAACACTTTCAGACAGTTTGGTACTGGAAATAGTTGGAAATGAATCTGTTGTGACAGACATTAGTAAATCCCTAAGAAGAAACTGAAGAATCGGACAATGAATCAGAAACTGATGACAACATCAGGACACAGAGGACTAATACTCATTAGAATAGAGTATCATATTAAAAATAATGTCTTTCTAACTAGGCTAGCATCGAAGACTTAAGAAACAATGCAGCTCGAAATGGATGGATTAGTACTGGATAACTATAAAAGAAAGTTAGAAATATGCAGTCTAGAAAAATAACGAATGCATTCGTTTCCCAACCACCGTAGAGGTAGAATGCAAGGTGCGCTTTTTTACATGGTTTCCCCCCATAGGCCTAATCCATGTTTAATTAAACAACATAAATAATTTTATTTGTCCCAATAGTAGCAAATATAGCAAGGATAGCTTTTTTTTAGGACAGCTCGGAGATAATTAAAACACTAACTCATGCAAGCTTTCACATGATATATGCTTCAACAGGTCAGAATAAAAAATGAAACAACATACTTATTTAATAAATTTATTGATGATAACTAGAATACATTATAAACCTATTATGTATAACCATTATTATAACTAATGTAATAATACATTATAAACCTATTACGTATAACCATTATTATAACTAAGTATATTATACATTATAAACCTATTACAGTAACCTATTTCTATAATTAATACTACACCATTTGCATCTGGGAATAGTGCCCCCACGGGAGTGTTTCATATCCTGCTCTAATTTCTCTTTGGTCGTCGTTGGGGCTTAAAGCGACTTTCGTCTGAGTTATGGAGTAAACGGTATGCTTTTCCGATCGAATCAAATTCTGGTTAACTGTTTTTCCCATATTCTCCTCCAGACACTGTACATAATCGTCGAAGGTGATTTTGTTTTTAATAACGGATTTCTTGACACCCTTCGCCTTCTTTGTAACTCCGCCATGTAACATTATTTCGAATACTTCCTCTTCAGTAAATCCATTTCTTCTCAGTTTACGTATTTCCATATCTTCACAATCTTTTAAAACTTTAAATGTATACATTTTTGACCGTAGACCCACAAAATCCGTCATAATGCGCCCATTGTTTTCGTCCTTCATCATACCCAAAACTTTTTTGTTTACTAGAGGTATACCGTAGATGTTATCTGGTGAATAATCACTCGTGTCAAAATATTTATAGCAGTCTCGACGCATAACTTCATAAATATCATTATTCCGAATTTCATAAATTAGGGAGTCAGTGTCCGTGTATAAAATGGTGCAATTGTCACCTAACTGAGGCTGCATGTACCCATAATGGAAATCATAGAGAGTTGTTTTTGCTAGATCCAAAACACTCATCCCAACGTAAATTGGTTTATTCATGAATACTTCACATTTATTTAATTCGATTACTACGAGGTTTTCATCAAAATTCAGTGCAGACTTGAACTCAGGTTTGGCGGTAAGTGCCTCCGCCCCATATCGCCCTTCCCACTTGTTAACCAGCTTTACCACGGAATATTTGCGGACATTTTCCATCATTTTTCCGAAGACTGCGTTATTCAGAAGCTTGTAAAGATCTTTCTCAAAGGCACTGGTGGCTTGGGCACGAAGTCTGGTATTTAGATCTATGTAACTTTTCAACCAAGCACTTTGCTTAAATTCTAGTACACGTTGTACTTTCTTCAGGACAAGACCGTTTGCTAATACTTGCTTAAGTGCCCTGTAGTGAATCACGTACTTTTCTTTGTTGTGAGGGTAGCCATTAATTTTTTCCCTGTCTTATCCCCTTGTATATGTTGCGGACAGGAAGGCAAATTTCTGTGTTTATCGTGAAGTTTCTCAGGGTACTCTAGATCGACTTCTAGGAAATACCCCGTATCAGAATTGTCCGTCAATTTTCCTATATTCAATCCTTGAATCTCCTTATCATATAACCATCTAAACCCACCGAAAGGGAGAGCCTGGGACTTAGCCCATCCATATTGATTATTAATATCAAAGTAACTTAAAAATACTGCAGGTTTCTGTGGATCATAATGGGGCATGTATTTATTATTTGCAGTGGCGCGTCGTTTAGAGCATTGGCTAAGTCCTCCGCGGAATTTTTGTATACTTTAACATCGAATCCCAAGTGTACCCAGGCAATGTGTAGTAGTGAGCGGGATCTAGTTTATGGGTTCTCATACAGCTCGCTCTAAATGCTTCAAAAACATCAGCTAGAAGTAATATATCTGTTTTTAAATATAAGTCGGTATATTCTTTTAAATTTTTACAACCAAATTCGTTCCACACTACTCTTTTTCGTATATCGATCTTTCTTCGAGTTTGTTATAAAAAGAGTCTTTAGGTGTTAAGTGACTGTGGTCTAATTTCTCCATACAATCCATAAAATCATATGGGAATACACCTTTTCCAGTAAGAAGTTTAAAACGAGACTCGGAGAGGTCAGAAAAATGGCCCCTAAGGATTGGGTATTCGGAAAGATTGGAGGCTAAAGAATCTAAGCTTCCTGCCATAAAACGGAAACTATCGATAAATCTGAACTTGACCAAATTTTCCGGTATGTTTTTCGTAAAAATACTTCTCTTTGTTAATTGGAAGGAGCTCCACACGACCCTCGATATCCTTGGCAATGCTTTTAATAACAAAATGTGAGTCGTACCCGCTTAAATTGTGAAATACCACGGGCACAACATGGGTATCTTGATAATTTATGTTGCAGTCTTCATGTGCGGCTCCTCTAAATGTTCCAGTCAGATGACAATGATCCCGAACTTTTCTTTGCTGCGCTGTAAACGATTTCTCCAAACGTGGCATACGGTAGTTAACTTAAAGCTCATCTTCTCATCTACTGTTAGCCTATCCATCAGTAGAGGACACAGAAAAACTGTCTCTATATCCTCTGCACTCCTCTCAGTTCTTTAGAAAACCATTCCATGCAATCGAGCCCAGTGAATGATCTGTAGAAGGACAAGCTGTCATCATAACTGTATTTAATATAATAACCAATGCTGCAAGGTACGTGTTCTTGATACTTATTATTATCACCTGTCGCTTTAAGCAGACTTTCTATATCGGCATAAGTTGTAAAGGGAACCATTTCCTTATTTTTGTAATTCTTGAATTTGCGAAATTTTCGATCTTCAATGGGCATCCTAACTTTACAATCGTTCATATTTTTGCAATCTTCATAGTGCGTTGTTAGCTTTTCCTCGGAGTAAAAGTAATGCAGACATCGATCACAAAAGAATTTTTTTCTATTATGTATGCTCAGCTGAGTTGAAACGAGCCGAGAGAGGTCTTTGATCCAACAAAAATGATATTGTACAAGTGAACTGTCATTATTTCCTTCTTCATTATCCTCATCATAATAAACATTCTGTATCATTAGAAGATTGAAATGTTTGTCTACCTTATTTTTAGTGATATAAGTAGGTAAGGTGTGAAACTTGTTTCGATGCTTTCGCAGAATATGAACATTTACAGACATGTTGTTAAGATTTTCGAATTTTGGGATCTGTTTAATGATCATTGGAAAACGTAGTCCGTTGACACATGCATGTTTGGCCTTGATTTATTCAGGTAGCTCTATGTATGAAGATCCTAACAGGGGAGTATATTTATTTATATTTATCCCCAAGTTCACTATAGCCTTCAGCGCCCAACCAGTCTCTTTCTTGAAATTCTTGAAGCTGAGTTAAAATCGGTGTTGCTATGTGCTGATCGAACCATTGGATGAAGTTTGTGTCTCGGTAAACCGGTGCGTTAGATGTTGTAAAATATTTCAACTCCTCAATAATCCTGTCAGCCTTTTGCAAAACAAATAGTCCGCAGAACACTGCATTGATTTTAACCGCCTCTTCCTTTTTAAGGACAATGGCAACACGTCGCTTGAACAAAGCAAAACAGTCTTCGAGAAAATCGCCTGGGTCCTTGTGCTTAAGATTAGAGATGACACCAGTTCGAATACGGCATGAAAATGCGGTTTCCGAATCGCTCCAGCTCACGCGTTTTTTGCAGTCTCTTTTATAGATGCCCCTGCACCATGTTTAATTTCACATTTAATTTGAGTACGCAGTGTTTTTACATTGGCCAGAGTTGTTAACAGTTTTTGTTTCTCGCCTATGCCCTTGGCTGATTTTAGTTGGCGCTTTATATGCCGAACTGCCTTCGTACATTCACGAAGACCATCTTGAGCTGTTTCACCACTATATGCTGATCGAAGTAGACTCAATATACTGGCTATCTTGAAGTATGTGGACTTTAGTACAGCTGTGGGAGGCATGGTTCCAAGCACAATAATCAAGGAGTCTGTAAAATGAGTGGCAAGCAGGTCCTTATACAGTGTCTGCCAGAAAGTTGGATACAAATGGGAATTTTCTTTATTTGCAGTTTCTCAAAAAAAAATTATTCTTGATAAAAGTTGGTGCTTGTGCTTAAACTCAAAATCCACCCGCAAAAATTTTGAAATTTCGATTCGTATACAGGGTAGGTTGAAAAAATTCCTCAAGAGTAAAGTACCCTTATTTTTGGAACTACATCAGAGTGGCACTAAGAAAAGTTGTTTGTAATCTCAAGACAATGTCAAATATGAATTCACAGCCACCTACTCAAAATAAAAAAAAAATTCACACTTGCGCATTTTTTACTCATCACACTGTATAATTTTTATTGTTGAATTCTTATTTATTAAATAACTCTTAAATTGTTGCTCTATTAAAATATTTTTATGTTAACAAACAACAATAGTATATTACCAACATGCCAGTCGGGTTTTAGGGAGGGGCACAGGACTGCAGCTGCACTCCTTAACGTGGCTGATGACATTATTAGAGCTCTGGATAATGGTTGGGCTACTGCTCTGGTTTTGCTAGACTTTTCCAAAGCGTTCGATACCATCAACCATAGATTATTGCTGGCCAAATGTGCATATTATGGTTTATGTAAGAAGTCGATCATGTTCCTGCAATGCTACCTTACTCATCGTATGCAAAGAGTATCAGTGCATGGTGACATCTCTCACTCAGAATGTGTGATTTCAGGGGTGCCTCAGGGGTCAATTCTGGGGCCACTTTTATTTCTTTTGTATACTTCCGATCTTTGTAGTTTTGTCACAAATAGTCGCATTATGCAGTACGCAGATGCCACGCAGATATACATTCATTTCGACCCCAAGGACTATCGCGTTGAAACTGATGCTATCAATAGAGATTTGATGATGCTACACAAATTTGCTCAAAATAATTCCTTGAAACTTAATCCTAGAAAGTCGCAGGCCGTACTCTTTGCAAATAAAAACAAGCGAAATTTATTGAGTCAATTAGTTAAAATAAGTATTAACGGTGAGCAAATAGAGTTTGTCGAACATGCAAAAAATTTGGGCGTTCTGCTTGATATAAATATTCGGTTCCGTCAACATGTCTGTAATGTCGTCAAAAGTTGTTTTGTAGTGTTGCGAACTTTGTTTGCAAACAGATTTATCCTTAACCACGACATAAAAAAGATGTTGTGTGAGAGTCTGGTTTTGTCGAAGCAATTCGATTGCAATGTCCTCTATTATCCCTGCCTTGATAAATCAACAGCTGCTAGGCTGCAAAAGGTTCAAAATACCTGTTGTCGCCTTGTTTGCAATCTCAGAAAATTTGATCATGTTTCTGACTCGTGGCGCAGCTTGAAGTGGTTAACCGTTGAAAAAATATAGTTATGCATTCTCAAATTTTCTACATTTTCACAATTTTCTACAGACACCAGCATACCTACTTGACAAATTAATTACCCGGGATGTGATCAGAAAACGTTTTGCCAGAAATCCTGGAGCTTTAACTATGCCACAGCACAGAACAGCTCTGTTCAGAAGACCTTTTACCTTCAATGCTGTAAAAATCTATAATAGTATACCGCAAAATTTCAAAATAATTTCACCAAGCTGCTTCAAGAAACACATAAAGGCGTATCTTCTGTGACTTGATTGGGACTGTTGCTGCTTGTGTTTATATTTGTAAAATTTGTTATTGTTTGCCCCCCCCTCCTACTTGCACGCTATTTATTAATTAATTATTTATTATTATATCTTGTTACATAAAAAGGTTAAAAATAAGGTTAAGTGGTAGAATAGCGGTTAAGCTAAACTTCACCTTTTCGTGTACTTATATCTATGTGATTACTTAGTGCAATAAAGTCGATTTATTATTATTAAAATGTGTTGTCCAATTCACAAACACAACTTCACCCCTCAAGAGCAACAGCACGATTGAGGAAATAGGTTTCCCTTTTATACGTTCAAGAAATTCCAAGAAAATGTTTACAATTATCACAAAACTGAAAATACTAAGCTAATTCAAACAAAAAAAGGTTTTCTCGTACAATTTGTCAAAATGTCCAATTCACAAAGTCGACTTTACTTTACAACAGCATCAACACGACTGAAAAAATTGGGGATGAACACCCCCTAGTCTCACCCTGTGAGTCGCTTAACCAATCAGAACAAAGCTTATTTTCTAGGGCTGAAAAGGCCCCTCAATAAGACGAAATTTGTGTTTGTTTTCCGTAAGACTCAATGCTAATTTGCATTTTTTACAAATATTGGATACTAATGACAGAAAAAAATTGAACTGCCGCTGTTTGCTTTCAGGAATTGCGTTGTCCAATTCACAAAGTCGACTTTACTTTACAACAGCATCAACACAACTAGAGTCGGCCCTGGCAGCAAATGCTAATGAAGTAATAATAGTAATTACCACCCCTCCAATTGCTTCTGGGGGTAAACTTAGTTTTTGGGTACTATGAGAGTGACAATTTTTATTATACCTCCCTGAAACGCAAAAAATCTTAAAGTATACTTGGATGTCCTCAAGAAAGTGTTTTACCTCTCGCAGGAAGGCTGATAAAATATTTCACATTTTTAAACAAAATATTAGCATTTTTCTGGACTATAATTTTTAATCACCTTTAAGTTTTTGGTACAAATGTTTAGCAAAAACAGTCATAAACTATCGAACAAATTTACCTAATTTCTCAAGGAAGTTTTTTAACTATGGTGAAGGTTTAGATACCTAGCTATAAAAAATAATTAAGATGTTTTTCAAAATATTAACCCTGAAAAGCAAAAAATCTTAAAATATACTTCGATGTCCTCAAGAAAGTATTTTACCTCTCGCAGGAACGCTGTTAAAAATATTTAACATTTTTAAACAAAATAGGTATTCTCTACCAGGGGGAAAAGTGTGAACTTTGCCCCAACCTTCTGTATACCGCGGCCCCTTTATCTAATTACGCATTTATCAATAATTTAATTCAGGTTAGACAACCGAGGAACGTGCTAGCAATTTCCCTCTTCGAATATTCTCTACCAGGGGGAAAAGTGTGAACTTTGCCCCAACCTACGGCCTACCGCGGCCCTTAGCTATCCGAACTTTGCTAGCCGTCAAATTCGTTGCTTAACCGTAACCTAGAATCCGAACCGAATATTTTGAGCTTGCTTCTAGCTTTTCCGTTGCTTACGTTAACCGTTAGGGCATTTAAAGTACCGCAAGCAAGCCACGTCTCGCAACCCTAAAGTAATACTAAAGTCGCGTTGTTTCTTTTACTTACAGAACTCCCGTGGGCCCCCCCGATCGCGACTCGCCGGACTTAGTCTGTATTATTTATTTAAGAATTTATTACCTACTTTGTTTAGTCAATACACGATGTCTTGAAATATTGTTTAATTTTGCTCCTATCCCTCAAACACACCACATTTGCACTCTGGAATTATTTTTCTCTGACGAAAGCTATCCTGGGTAAAAGCGGAGCATACCGCTCTAAAAAACTGGCGCCTGAGCATTCCGTCCCGCCAAGGTTCTGGTTTTCCCTGTCTAAATAAAAAAGGCTATAAGGAAGCCCCCGCATCTAGAAAGGGAAATCAGAACGGGAAATACACTAAATAGTATAAATTTCCGTTTGTCAAATATCTAATATTCAAAAATCAGACCGACTGCAAAGAACAAGTAATTTTGTAAAAAGTTTAATTCCGAAGTAAAAAAGAACGCTATAAAAAGTGGCGTACCCGAACAGGGACCATGGCGTTTTGAGGTGGAGTAAAATAAAACAAAACCGAACTTATTTGGCCAGGGGGGACCAGCGTGAATTTTAGTAGTTGCTTTCCGAATTTTAGTAGTTGTTTTCCGAATAATACTGTGTAAATTTATGGTGTGCTTTGCGTACAGTTACGAAACCAATTAAATTAAGAAGCCCGCGTGTTAATTTTTTTTGGGAATACAAAAAACACCGGAGACCAGCCGAAATGAACGGACCTCGCGTTGTAGGAAATCGACGATCGTTGGCAAGTCGGACCGGGCTATTTTTATTTGATTTCATTTTTTGTTTCCGCGCGGTGTTTTCATTGTGCTATGAGTCCGTGACCAAGCAATTTTTGATAGCACGCACCGCATCTTTTTTATTGCTGAAAGGATTGCTAACTTTATTCGCCGAAATAACTAATAGTCAGGTACCGCCGCCGGACCGAATAGCAGATATACGTGTAAGATGGATATACCTGTTAAGGGAATCCGATTTAAATTTCGAGTTAAAGAAGTTTGCGTTAGCCATCACCGGCACTACCAAGGAAAAACAAAAACGCCTGGTGAAATTTATTCGCGAAGGACGAGTGGGACCGCCGCCGAGAATTTCGGAACTTGCGTATCCAGAGTTAGGGCCCGCCGCGACTATTAGGTCACCGACGAATGCTGTCCCCAGTACCCCCAGTTGTAGGTTATGCAGTACCGTCGGCGTCGTCGCTTGCGCAACTTGTCGAAGAACCACTCGAAGTTTACAAGTGGCGAGTTTCTTTTAATGGTAGGACCGATCCCGTGGATTTTATTGAACGGTTAGAAGATATTTGTAGGGCAAGGAATATTCATAGGGACAGGCTGTTGCCTCACATGCCGAAACTTCTAGAGGGAGATGCGGAACTTTGGTTTCGTAATAACCGGAGATCTTGGACTACTTGGCCGGAATTCATACGCGATTTTGAGATCTTTTATTTTCCCGTTAACTACAAATCGTACTTAGAAGGAGAGATAGGTAGGAGACGCCACCGCACCGGAGAACTAGTGTCAAAATATATCACCGACTTGCAAACTCTAATGCGCCGTCATGGGGGAATTCCGCTTGATAAACAGCTTGCGTGGTTATATCGCAATTTGCTGTCAGAATTCCGTTTGCATATCCGCCGAAACGATTTTTCCGACTTTCAATCGTTTGTACGCGTCACCAGGGAACTAGAGAAATTACTATCGGAGTTACATCGCGGTAACAACAACAAATCAGCGACGACACCGGCCGCGTTCGTTGATAGTAGGTATTACTTACGTTGCGTCTTCTGCAATCGTGGTGTGGTTCGTTGAAGACGCACACGGAGTCAACCTTCTGATCTGGAACTGCAGCTAATCCCTTATCGGCACCAAACTTATACACCAATAAAACATACGCGTTTACTCAAGCGATTTATTCGGTTCCGACAGCGAGTTGTACAGATTACAGGACGAGCGGTATAACTAACTTGGTAGTAGTCAAACGTCTCTTTTATATAAAATTTAAAAGATAATATGCTGTAAAGAAAAAGGTAAGCTTTGATAAAAATGGGCATAATTAGATGTCCTACGGGAGATTGCTGACCTATATAATATTACAAGATTATGTACGGTAAAATGTTGACATATGTAAAAGGGTCATAAGATAACTCTCGAGGGATGCCTTAGAACAGCAAGAATTTAATATGATTATTCTTGAGAAAGTCTTTAGTCAGCGCTAGGTCGCGCGTTATCTTCAGGTGTGCGGCAACTCAGTAGCGTAGGGGTTCCAGTAGCGTAACTCCTCCCTCCTTAAGTGATAAGCCTAGGGTTGGTTTGGTGGGCTAGGCTGATCTTGGTTGTTTCTTCTTTCTTGACCGAACATTGGATAGGGATAACATAGTCTGTAATAATATGTTATAGCAACAGGCACACAATAAAACAGCACAACACTATAATCCACATTAAAACTGAATGTCCTTGTGTTGATGCTTCGGGCAGGTTAATTGTTTGTTGAGAATTCACCTTCGCAGCAATTTGTTTCATTACTTCTAAATTCATGTTTGTGGGTCCAAAGTTGAATGAGTGCTGGGAAACATTTTTCAGATCTAGTGGAGGTAACTGCACTAATTTAGCGGGTGAGATGTTATCATCATTGGCAGTATACTTCTCGTGGTTTATGATAAAGCTGCATTGGTTGAGAAGTGTTAGAAGGTAGCTTCCAGGTGCTAGTTCATGGTGTTTCGTTGCAGAACAGGTCTCAGTAATGGTTCACTACTGGTGTAGTGAATAGCACATTATTTGGTGTGACGTGCTTGGTTATTTGGTTTTCGATGTTGATCCTTATGGTACTGCAATTTGTTGCTTGGTTTCTCAGTATGACGTTGACGATACAATCTTGATCTGACTGAAGACGATTCAGGCAGTAAGATATCTTCTCAATTTCTTCACATGGTTCTTCTTCGTATTGGTGGAGTTTACTTTCCTCATTTAGGATTAGGTAAGGTTTAGGGGGTGAGATCAATTTATTTTGGAATGGAACAGGATAAATAAAGTATGTCTGAAAATCTATGTTGAATAGGACTGGGCAGTGGATTAAGAAAATTATTCTTTCTCCTTCAAAAATTAATTGTATGCTAAAGAATTGATAAAAACTATGCTGATTGTTGAAACTTGGTAGTTGACTACTGGAGTATATAGATTTCATTTTGGCTAAAATAGATTCTAAGTTTTCTAAGGATAAGAACGCTGGGTGTATTTTGTTAAGATTCGCAAACGTGATAGCGTCAACAATTTGATTCAGTTGGTGTCTTAAGCAATTTAGAGAATTGATAATCAAATGTAATGTGTTTATTTCGCTAATTTGTTCCTGGAATGTATTGATTAAATTCATGGTAATTATTATGTTTGACTTGATCTGAAAAAGGCTTTGATACGTATTATTCATGAATTCTTTTGCCATTGAAATTTGTGTATTTATTTTTTCTTGTAAAAGGTGATCATTTTTCTTTAAATGTGCCAGATTACCGAATAACCATTTTGATATCCTGCCACCAAGATTTATCAAACCACGTTTGGTTCTAAGTTGTGGGTATATGGTATTCAATAAATGTCTCGTTTGCATTAACAAGGCATTTGATTGTTGAATTAATTTATCAGACATGCTACTGAGATTTTTATTTTGAATAATAAAGTTTACCTGAGATTCTAAATTAATTTGCATATATTCCAAGTCGGTAATATTGAGATAACTTACGAACGTGTGTTTGCCAGATATAATTTTAGTATTTCCAATGTTAATAGGAACGATAGGGTTAGATAATTTTTGAACTGAGCAATGTATTGGGTTATATAGAAGGATAAACGAGATCATAAGTAATAGTGTCATCTGAAACAAGAAAAATATTTATTTTGAAGATTTTTGCGTGTTTTAATATTATGCTTGGCATATTTAGATATGTTAGTTCTAGTTTTATTACTTGTTTGTGCGACAGGTTGAATTTTCGTATATTTCATCGCCAGTTTATCTCTTGTTTGTTCTTTATGGTATACTGTATCGTTTTCGTAATGTTTATAGGCTTTGTACGTTGTTGGTTTATTTTTTCTAATTGGTCTTTTTTTCTGGTGTTGAGACCTTCATTTATTCCCTCATAGACTCTCTTCATTTTGTTTTTATGGGTTTGAACGTATTTGGAGATAATATCCTTTTCTTCAATGTCATAAGGATCTTTGGAATTAAAATGTCCCGAAATAATTTCGAAGGGTGTAAAGCTAGTTGCGGAGTGTACAGAATTATTATAATGTAATATTGCATATTTAGCTGAATTTTGCAGTGGCTCTTGGGGATTTTGTTCTAATCTGTTCTAGTAGGGTAGAATGGAAACGTTCTACGTAGCTATTTGAGTTTGGGTTTTTCGGAGTTGTAAAATGCATCTGAATTTTGTGTATTTTGCAAAAGTCTGTTAAATTCTGGTTATTAAATTCTACGCCATTATCACAAACAATTATTTGTGGAAGGCCATAATGTGAAATAAAAACTAACAATTCGTCTAGTACGTTAATTGCATTGGTTCCTTTTAATGGGTAGGCTTGTGCGAATTTTGAAAATGAGTCGACAATTGTCAGAAATTTTTGCTTTGAAATTGAAAGTGTATCCAGATGAATTCTTTCGAATCGTCTTGTTCCAATTGGGACGGCTTGAAATTCGAAGTTAGTTGGCGTTCGCTCATATTTGGCTTTTTGGTAAATATTACAATTATTTATATAGTTAGTAACGTCTTTTGATAAGTTTGGCCAATAATAATTTTTTTGTAAGGATTCTATGGTGGATTTAATTCCTCGATGTCCGGTTTTGTAGACATGGTGATAATTTAATTTATCTTGTTTCTCGTTATCCATGGTAACATCTGTTAATTTCTTGCTGCATATAAAAATTTTGGAATTCATATTGATTAATTTTTCTTGAATCGCTTTAATAAAATATTTCTCATGTTCTTTATCTGGGAAATATATATGATATGTGATATTATTTTTTAAGTTGGCGGTAAATTCTTCTAGATCTTCTTCCATGTGTTTTCTCCGAAAATTAATATAAAATCGTTGGTTGTCAAACACTTTTTCTTTAATAAATAGAGGAACTGGTGAAGTATCTGAAATTTTTATTATCATTTGGTTTTTATGATAATTAAGAGGTTTTTCCGAATAGGGGAATGTTAAGAGGGGTGCTTCACATGCAGAATGAACTGTCGTTATGTATGTTTCATTGTTTTCAAAAAAGTCTTGAATAGTTTTCTCCGGTTTCATTTATCATTGAAATTTTGTCACGACATTTTCTTTTCCTTTTATATAGTCAATTTCAAAATCAAATTCCGAAAGTAAGAGTTTCCATCGAACTAGTTTTGAGTTCGGTTCATTAAGGTTTTCTAGCCATTTTAGAGGCTTATGATCTGTTTTTATTTTAAAGTGACGGCCAAACAGGTATGGTCTAAAATATTTAACTGACCATACCACCGATAATAATTCTTTCTCTGTTACAGAGTAATTCACTTCTGCGGGGTTCAATGTTCTGCTTGCGTAACAAATTGGGTTGCCTTCTTGGCTTAACACAGCACCTATGGCATATTTGCTGGCGTCTGTTGTGAGTGTAAACGTTTTTGAAAAATCGGGTCTTATTAGTACAGGGTCATTGCAGATAATTAATTTACAGGTTTCAAATGCTTTTTTAAACTCTTCATTGTGTTAAACCTTTTTTCCTTTCTTGAGGCATGTCGTTAATGGTTTAGTAATTTTGGCAAGATTGTTAATAAACTTTCTGTAGAATCCAATCATACCTAGAAAACTTTTTATTTCCTTGTGTGTTTTGGGCAGTGGGAAATTTACTATAGCTTCAATTTTTTTTGGATTGGGTTCTATACCGTTACGAGTTACGACGTGTCCTAAAAATTCAACTTCTCTTTTAAAAAATTCGCTTTTATCTAACTGCACCTTAAGGTTGTGGTATTCCAATTTTTTGAATATTTTTTTAAGATTTTGTAAATGTTCTTCTAAAGTTGTGGAAAACACAATTACGTCGTCCATGTAGACTACACAAATTTGGTTTATAAATTCTTTTAGAATTTCGTTCATCATTCGCTGAAAACTTGCGGGGGCGTTCCGCAGCCCAAATGGCATTCTAAGAAATTCATAATGCCCAATATCTGTAGAAAAGCCGGTTTTTTGGATGCTATTTTTGTGCATGTTAATTTGGTGGAATCCGCTGGCTAAATCCAGGGTTGTGAAATATTGGGCTCTGCCGAGTTTATCTAAAAGGTCGTCGATATTGAGAATTGGAAATCTGTCTTGTATAGTTTTTCCATTCAGCTTTCTGTAATCGATGACAATTTTCCATTTTTTTGATCCGCTGGCATCAATTTTTTTGGTACAATCCATATCGGACTTGACCATGGGCTTGTACTATTTCTTATAATTCCGTCTTCAAGCATTTTTTTATTTGGTTTTGTACTTCCTCTTTGTGAATTTCTGGGAATCTATATGATTTGCTGAAAATTGGTTCTTCATCGGTAGTTCTAATTTCGTGAGTGGTTTGTGTGGTAGCTGACAGTGGCTGATTTGGATATTGAAAAATTTAATAAATTTTTTTACAGAGGTGTATTAGTCTCGATTTTTCCTTTTCATTTAGGTGGTCTAGTCTCAGGAGGTTTGTGATATCTTCCTCATTTGGGTAATAAGAATAGTTAATAATTTCACTTTCGTAAATTTCGAAGTTGTCTATAGGTTCAACATCCAGGGGGAACCTGAGGTTAACGTACGTATCTTCGATGTTGACGTTGTGTATTTCTACGCCCGCGTATCCATTCTCTACTGTAATTAATCCTTCTGGGATGAAACAGTGCGGATTTATTTTTATTTTCGGTATATAGTACGTTCCATCTGTTGTGGCATTTGTTGGAAGTTTTGTTTTCGATATCTCATTTTCATTAACTGTTATGTTGTAGCAGTTGTAATCACGTGGTGACCATTGATTTATGGGTAGAGTAGCGTTTTCCTTGTGTAGAAAGTTTTCTTGTATATTCCAATTAAATCCCATATTTTTAATATCTCTGTAGCTAATTCAACCGTCAAAAAATGGGTGAAAGTCAAATAGTGTAAAGCTTATATTACCGGGTGAATTGAATTCATTGAATGAAGGAATGTGGGCTTCGTATTTGGTACTTTGTAAACCACATGAAGTTTTTATAAGGTTTGGTTTTGTAATAATGTATTGCGAAAAATAAAATTTGGCTAGAGCTGGGTTAATTAGTGACATATGGCTACCAGAGTCTAAGAGAAGTTTTAGTGGTTTAGGGGTGGTTTTAATCACAATATAGGGTAATATTCGATCCATGTCAATGTTGTTGATTTCTAAGTAATCTCCATTCCAGAGGCTAAGTGGGTAAAATTTTCTTGAGTACCATGGTCGGTTGTTCCTTGTAGTTCATCACATTCGTCGAGTAAATCTTCTGGGGAAATTTCTGGAAATTCTCCATCGTGTTGAATTTCTGTTTCAAAGTCGATTAAATTTTCTGATAAGTGTGATGAGGCTAGATCGTCGACATTGTGTAATTCTTCGGTGTAAAATGATGGCTTAGGTTGGTGTTGATAGTATTGAGGTCTTTGAGTCTGAGAGGTAGATGTCTTTTCGACGACGGGCATTAGGGTAGGTTTATTTGAAGGTTGTTGACCTTTTGGTTTCCAAACATTTGTTTGATTAGTTTTGCCAAAAACTTGTTGATTAGTAGGGTATCTTTGAACAGGAATTTGACGAGGGGCGATTTGAATAGGTTGCGATTGGAAATTTGGTTGATTTTGGAATCGGGTAGGTCTTGTATTGGGAAATGCGCTTTGTTGTACAGGTCTGTTGTGAAAATTTGTAGGAGAATTATTTAGTTGTAAATTTCTAGAGTTAGTTGGAGCCTTTATGTTAGGGACAGGGATATTATTGGCATTGTTTGTATTATATCTTCGTCCATCGTTTACAACGGAAAAGAAATTTTCTTCTTCTAGTAAATAGGTCATAGCTTCTTCAATATTATTAGTATTTTTTAGTCTGACACCCGTCTGAATTTGATTTGGGAGGTATTTTAAAAATGTTATCAAAATGAGTTTCTCAATATTTCCTATCTGTGCGAGTTTTTCTGGGTTTGTTAAGGTTAGGTCATTATTGATAGATGAAAAAATCAAACTTCTTGTATATTGCAAACGGATTGCGAAATCGTAAGAGGATTCTTTTGAATTTGGTTTTAAACTATGGAGTTCTTGAAGTAAACAAGTGAATGATCGTTGGTCAGAAAATGAAAGTTTTAAAATATCTTTGACCTTGGGCCAGTTGTCTAACTCAAATCGACTGGAAATTAAGGTTAAAGCTTTGCCTTTCAATTTGCCTAAAATTGCTCTAAAAATTAGTCTTTGGATACTTTCTTCTGTTTGTCTGTACTGTTCAATGACTTCATCGCATGCGGCTAAGAAGTTATTTATTTCGCATGGTTCGCCATTAAAACAAATAATTCTTTTATTATCTCTAAATCAGCAGAATTAGAGCTAGTACTTTCTTTAAATTGGTTTTTGCGAATAGTATCAAGTTGTTTACGATATCTCTTATTGCGTTTAGAAGTTTCGATAATGTTGCGAAACATAAAAATTCTAATATCTAATACTTAAACATATGAAATACAATAATTATTAAAAGTAAAAGATTAATTTTTTTGTTTTTGAAAATTGCGTGAAAAGGGGATGAGAAATTGCTCACTTTTTGAAGGCCCTTCCTAGGAATATACGTTTCTCCAGGTTGGATTGCAGCCCTCCTTGGCTACTTGGTTGGGGTGATAGCCCTGCTTGGCTATCCTGCCGCGACTGCGCCACTTACGTTGCGTCTTCTGCAATCGTGGTGTGGTTCGTTGAAGACGCACACGGAGTCAACCTTCTGATCTGGAACTGCAGCTAATCCCTTATCGGCACCAAACTTATACACCAATAAAACATACGCGTTTACTCAAGCGATTTATTCGGTTCCGACAGCGAGTTGTACAGATTACAGGACGAGCGGTATAACTAACTTGGTAGTAGTCAAACGTCTCTTTTATATAAAATTTAAAAGATAATATGCTGTAAAGAAAAAGGTAAGCTTTGATAAAAATGGGCATAATTAGGTGTCCTACGGGAGATTGCTGACCTATATAATATTACAAGATTATGTACGGTAAGATGTTGACATATGTAAAAGGTTCATAAGATAACTCTCGAGGGATGCCTTAGAACAGCAAGAATTTAACATGATTATTCTTGAGAAAGTCTTTAGTCAGCGCTAGGTCGCGCGTTATCTTCAGGTGTGCGGCAACTCAGTAGCGTAGAGGTTCCAGTGGCGTCACTTATTTCCGATCGGCCGCGAGCGCTGCCCCGCCGCCGACATCGGCTGTCCGAGTCGATGGTCAGTCGGCCCAGGCACCGGGCGGGGTACGGCCACACCGAACCGCAGCAAATAACTTGTATGTAGAAAAACCGGGCATATACGCGCCAAATGTACTGGCACACTGAAGTTATTTTGCTCGCGGTGTGGTAACCCGGGAGTCATGTCTCGGAACTGCCTTTGTGGTATTCCGGACCGAAATCGGAAAGTTTATACGAGGGGCGAAAGGTTGCAGAGACCCGTAGGCACCGCTGCGGGTAGCAAACTCGACTTCGTAAAGGTTTTCCGCCGTGAAACCGACCGTTGTCGGAAAGTTTCTGCGAGGGACGAGGGATTCAAGGGATCTGCGGGTACCGCCGTGGATTTAGTAATCGACCTCGCGGAATCTTCCGACCGCGGGACGAAACAATACCGAGAAATTTCTACAGGGGGCGACATGTGGCGAAGTTCCGTGGAAACCGCCTCGGGGAGCACATCCGACCTTATAGAAATTTCCGACCGCGACCGCGAAATCCGCCGAGAAATTTCTACGAGAACTGTTATGTCGCCGGAATCTGTGGAGACCGCCGCGGGTGACATAACCAGGCTCGAAGAATTTTCTGGTCCCAAAACTGAAACACTGAGTTTTGGGGGGCGTACAAAAATACCGAAACTCGCGGAAACCGCCGTGAGTACCGACATATCCGACCGTTCCGAGCACTTACCGCTCTCAGTATTATCTGACAGAAATACCAACCGATTTAGAAAATGTTTAGATACCGAATCACTGTTATTTGAATATGTGAGAGGCGCAACACCTCTGGATTCACACGAAACCCGTTTATTAAATTTCAAACCGACAAAGCAAGTTTACCGCTCGCGCAATCCGTATAAAAAAATTACTTAGTACTATTGAGCTGTCAACCAACCCGCAAAGCTCATCGTTTCCTTACCGCACGCTATCATATACCGATTTAGCTAGATAAATTACATGTAAAATCTATTTCACCGATCACTGTAAAATCTATCTACCGCTGAAAACAAAAAAAATAATAATAAACCTGTTAGAATATAATGATGTATCATTATTATTACTTGGCAGCTCTGTATATCGGTAGTTATGGATATGTGTTTATTATTAATAAATAAGTTGTATAAATGACATAAATAAAAATACAGTCTATTTTCGATTGCCCATCTTTGCTCTTTATTAAAGAAAGCTACGCTGCGAATATATACTCACAACAGGTTGCGGGCTCAGGCTAATAAGAAAACAGAAAAATGAGCATTCAAACAAGTTACAAAGTTGAAAAATTTGAAGGTACGAAGAACTATGCTGCTTGGAAGTATGCAATGAAAATGTTGTTAATAAAAGAAAAATTATGGAAAGCAGTTGAAGCGGATACACAAGTTGATACAGAAACTGATCAACAAGCATTAGCTGAAATGGTATTAAATGTAAATCCTTCACAGTAGTATAGCAAAGGGGATTCTGGGGCGGAAGTGACGTCACAAGATGGCCGCCAAGGCGGGAAATTTGAAAATGACCTTGACCTGCGGGTTGAATGAACTTTAAGGGGTCACGTTCAGTTAACCTTGACCTGAAGGTTATCTAGAGGTCAACGGGTTACCAGATCGATAACCTTTAATGGGTCATTGACCCGCGGGTTCAATGAACTTTAAGGGGTCACGTTCAGTTCACCTTGACCTGAAGGTTATCTAGAGCTCAAGGGGTTACCAGATCGATAACCTTTAAGGAATCATTGACCCGCGGGTTCAATGAACTTTAAGGGGTCACGTTCAGTTAACCTTGACCTGAAGCTAGAGGTCATGGGGTTACCAGATCGATAACCTTTGAGGGGTCATTGACCCGCGGGTTCAATGAACTTTAATAGGTCACCTTGTTAACCTTGACCGGTCGATGAACTTTAAGGGGTCACCTTGGTAACCTTGACCTAAAGGTCAATGAACTTTAAGAGGTCACCTTGTTAACCTTGACCTGAAGGTCGATGAACTTTAAGAGATCACCTTGAGTTAACCCCTGAAGGTCAGTGATCTTGTCACCTTGGCACGTGGACCTTGATATAAAAAACGTAAGCAAAAATTATGCTGATGTTTGCACTAAAACAGTTGACGTAGCATTTAGGTGGGGGGCATTGGGGATATAAGCAGGATGCCGTTGGGAGAGCTCACTATACCCAGTCAACAGTGCTTGAATAATATTGAAATATGTCTTTTCTGAAACAGTTGAACGAAAATAACTTCGTAAAAGAAATTGTGAGTGCAAGAGAGTTAGTGGTTGGTGAAAAACATAAAATTTTATCTTTTAGAAGAATTGAAACAAGGTACGGGGAGAAAGTGTTCGTCGAATTTGAAAATTTTCAAACTGCGCTACCTGCACGGTTCGTAAAAGAATTTACGTCTGAACGCACCGAAGACATAAACCGGGAAATCACCAACGGAAAGAAGATCTTCTTGACGAGTCTGGGCCTCATTGGTAGGACAACGAATATTAAATTTGAGGAAGAATGAATCCCACTGACAAGAGGCGACGCAGACAACACTACAAAAGAAGATTGGAATTTTATCTAAGATCTCTTCAAAATTTGAAATATGAAATTCAAATCTATGAAATAAATAAAAAGTTCAAAAACATAAATTTAGAAAATTGTAAAAAATAAAATATGAAATCTAGTCTATCTTTTATTTACCCCTACAAAATTTAAACTCAAATCTGAAAGTTCCGATTGCTTCTGAGCGCCGAACATATAAATACGTCCAAGTGCATTTGACTGGAATCAGTTCAATGTCATCCTTCACAGGTGAAGGGTTGGTGAACACGCTAATAAATAAGTTGCCCGTCGAATTACATCTTCCTGGATATCAGTTTTGTGGTCCTGGCACAAAACTACAAAAAAGAATTGCGAGAGGTGACGTTGGTATAAATAAGTTAGACGCTGCGTGCAAGGAGCACGATATTGCATATTCAGAAAATAGATCTTTAAAGGAGAGACACGCAGCCGATTTAGAATTGGAAAATAGGGCCTGGGGACGTGTTAAATCAAAAGACGCAAAATTTGGTGAAAAGGCTGCCGCTCTTCTAGTCACGACCGCAATGAAAACTAAACGAAAATTGGGAATGGGAATAAAGCCGAAAAAAGGTTCGGGTTCTTTTAAAAAAGATATCGTGGGAAAAGTCTCGAGATCATTGAAAAAAAAAAAAACATTTGATAGAGATCAGCTTAATGATGTCAGGAATTTAAAAAAACTTCATCGGCAGCTTTGCGCGCTGCACGATTAGCCATCAAGAAGGTGGTAGGGAAATGAAAAATTCGAGTACCGAGAGTGATTCCCTTTGAAAAGACAACCGGGGGTTTTTAGGAGCTTTGGGGGCCCTCGGTTCGGTAGCTGGTGGTGCTAGCGCTGTTGCGAAAACCGTTATAGACGCAAAAAACGCGCAGAAAAAAATGGATGAACAAATACGTCATAATAGGGCAATGGAAGCTATTGGAAAAACGGGATCTGGGCTTTACTTAAAGAAAAATAATCACGGAGGATTCGGTTTATATTTAAAGAAAAAAAAAACTCCCATTGATGCTACCCAATAAACCTCTAACGGATAAAGATTTAATTTTTTACGCTAAAAAGATAAAAATACCTTATTTTAGAGGTGTCTTTATGAGAGACACGCTTCCAAAACTTGGTCCAAACAAAAACGAATCGGCAATTTTGAATTTAGACGTCAAAAGTAATGCTGGAACACATTGGGTAGCATATGAGAAAATAGGTAACAACGTTGAGTATTTCGATAGTTTCGGGGCGCTGAAGCCACCGAAAGAACTGATCCTATACTTGGGGAAACATGCTAATATCGTATACAACAATAACTCGTATCAAACATACGATGAAATAAATTGCGGACACCTCTGTTTAGAATTTTTACGTGGAAAAACCCTATAAAACAGAAGAAATTATCATATTTTTGCTCAGTCATGTCGCAGACGTTTACTTTGACGGGTAACGGTAGCTACATCTCCAAATCGTTTTTTCCGCCCCTTGAGCTAGATACTCAGTACGAATATTCGCTAGCGTTAATTTCTCTGTCTACTTGGAATTCAATTCCAAATATAGAGGGAGGACAGAACAAGGTATATTTCGTAGATCACAGAGGAAGCGAGATAGAAATTGAGATTCCGACAGGAGCATATGAGATTCGGGATATTGAGAATTACGTTCAGAAACAACTAGGAAGTCCGCTGGATAATCAGCAAGAACTAGACGAAATTTTTTCGTTGAAACCTAACAATAATACTTTAAAGTGTGAACTTAAATCTCTGTATAACGTAAATTTTAAACAGCCCGATACTATAGCTAAAGTGCTTGGCTTTTCCAATAAAATATTGAAATCCGGAGATTTACATCAATCAGACCTCCGAGTAGAGATTGTGCAAGTGGTAACAATAAGAGTGGAGTGCAATTTAATTTCGGGATCATATTACAACAACGCACCTTCGCATACTCTTTTTGAGTTTATGCCTACAGTAGACCCGGGATACCGTATCAATATCGAACCTAGGAATCTAATTTATTTGCCTGTCAGTAGGAAAACCATCGACAATATTACAGTGCAACTTTTAGATCAAGATTCAAGATCGGTAAATCTCAACGGGGGAGAAATCATAATCAGATTGGAGCTGAAGAGAAATGGTGCTAGTTTTTGATGGTAGGTACCGACCATATAAAAGGAGTGTCGGTCGGTCGAGAAGTTCACAACCAGCAGAGCTGTACAAGAGTAGAGATCGTAATACGAGTCTTACACCTGAAAATCGCTTATTCTTAAAATATCTCGGTTATCATGTCATTGACGCATCAAGTGTTCGACGTGCATCAGAAACCAAAGTTCGATGAATCTATTCAACGTTTAGAAGCACGCTCCTATTATCCCTTCGTAAAGTCCTTCATGAACAATGACATCGTAGAAATAACCATTAATCAAGGTGACGCTTGGTTGTTGATGTATGATGCTGCAATTTTCATAAAAGGTAAAATAAACAAGAAATCAGGCACTGGTACTTGCAAGCTTGTAAACCATGGTGCATCGTTTTTCTTTGATTCTGTCTCATACGAACTTAATGGCAAAGAGTTGGAAATGGTGAGAGATCCTGGAGTTGTGAGTGCCATGAGGGGATATTTATGTTATTCTCCTAACGATGAAAAGTACTTGGTAAAAAATGGAACTAGTGTCATATAAAAATATTGATGACAGACTCAAATCGTTTGAGTCTTGGTCATCAAGTAGTGTGATTGCGGGGCAAAAACTGGCGGAAGCTGGTTTTTTCTATAAAAATAACGAAGATGTGGTTGAGTGTCCATACTGTCATATCGAAGGATATCATTGGGAACCTGAAGATAATCCTGTGCTCGATCACGCAAGTTGGTCTCCGAACTGTCCCTTTGTGTTACAAGGTGGTGATACTGATGCGGAATTACCTGAAGTTCGCCCGATTGAAATTCGCCCGAATGCCGTTCCCGAAGATGAGGTGTGGACTCAAAAAGTTGATGCTTATTCTCAAACTGAGCAAACTTGTAAAGATGAAGAAAAAAATTTATGTAAAATTTGTTTTTCTAACCCTATAGAGGTATTAATGTCTCCTTGCGGGCATTTAGTTTTTTGTATGGAATGTTCAACATCAATAAATAGATGTCCGTTGTGTAGACAAGTTTTATGGAATAAAATGAGGGCATACCTCCCATGAAAACATTGTATTTTTTTCAATAATAAAAATTACAACAATGTTCATTTTTGACTGCCCCTTATCCTACCAAGAAAAAGCTTAAAGCGTCTAAGCGACTCAAAAAACGACTAGACGACTTGTACAAACGACTAAACGACTCGAAAAACGACTATAAAAACGACTAAACGACTCTAAAAACGACTAAACGACTCGAAAAACGACTATAAAAACGACTAAACGACTCTAAAAACGACTAGACGACTCGAAAAACGACTAGACGACTCGAAGCGACTCGAAACTATAAATACTGACGTATCTTTGTCGGATCAGTCAGACTCATTCATAATGCAAATCGAACAACAGCAAACATCGCTCCCTATTAAAAACTTAGATGTTCTGGCTGAGAAGCAGCTTAAGTCGAAACATGGTAAACTATTTCCAAATTCAATTCGTGCAATTTTTTGTGGTCCAAGTGGATGTGGAAAAACAAACGCACTTTTAACTTTAATATTTAACCAAAATGGTCTGAAATTTGAAAACGTGTATGTATCTAGCAAATCGCTCTATCAGGAAAAATATCGGCTACTACAAGATGTTCTAAAAAATATTGATTGTATCGGATATTTTCCATTCAAAGCCAGCGATGATGTAATAGATCCATCTGATGCTCGAGAAAATTCCCTCATTGTTTTCGACGATGTGGCTTGCGACAAGCAAAATAAAATCAGGGAGTATTATTCTATGTGCAGACATAAGGGTATTGACGCGGTGTATCTTTGCCAGACTTACTCCAAGATACTCAAGCAGTTGATTCGAGATAACTGCAACTTTATAGTACTTTTTAAGCAGGATGAGACAAATCTCAGACACGTGTATGACGAGCACGTGTCACCTGACCTAACCTTCGAGCAGCTTAAAGATGTATGTCGCCAGTGTTGGAATGATAATTATGGCTCTTTGGTAATCGTGAAAGACTTTAGCATAAACGAGGGACGTTATCGACAGGGATTCGACAAATATATAAGGTCTGGACAATAGCTTCTACGGATCATTAGCGCATCTGACGATATGCTGTTAACATCTCAAGAGCAAATTGCTGAAGCCCAACGCTCAAAAAAAATTAAAGATCTTACTCGCTCTATCAGGAAAAAGTATACGGCTTTAAAATTAGGTAGATTTGAAGAAGATGAGGTCTTGGAGAAGGTATTTCAACCTATTACCAAATCTCTTACAAAAATTGAAAAAATAAAAATGAAAGAGCGGAAAACATGAAGTTTGAACTCAAAAGAGATAATGATGGTTTATGTAAGGTTGAGAAAAAGGAAGGAAGCGTCGAGAAAAAGGAGGAAGAAAACGTTGAGGATAGAATCAGCAAGAAACTCGATAAGTTAATAGCAAGCATTAATAGAAACAAGCAACAATCCCTCAATGAGTCACATTATGAAGCTACCGTACCAACTGATAACGATACCGTTTTCAACGAATCATTTAACATGAGTACATTTCGACCGGAGGTTTTGGAGGAGTACTTGGATGCCTATCCCGAAATAGCTAAGAAGTACATTTTAGGCCACAATGAAAAACTTCCAAAAATTGATCCGGTTTATGGACCCCTTTACAATGCGTCACAGTCACAATGGATGCTAGGAAAAAAAGTTATGGACTTCGATAAAAGTAACGGAGACATTTTGATTGATGGACACCGCTATAAAGGTACCGAGGGACTCTACGATTTAATTTTCTACGATGATCCACGTATAACTACTAAAGAGGAGAACGATAGGTATAGACATATTTTAGTTAATCCCGAAGTTCACCTAAATACTCTTGGAAGACTGAAAGGCACAAATCGTTCAAAGTATATTGACATCATAAAACCTTTCGTTACGACTTCAACATCTAAATCGAGGCCCCGTGCGAATACAATATCTGGCTCGGGTACTTCCGGGATGCATTGAATTTTCAATAAAAAACCCATAGAATACGTTTATTGGGACGATGCCAATGAATTAGTTGACCGTTTAAAATTGCTCGTGGCATCTAAAAACGCAGGCAATACATCGAATAACAACGAAATT
Organism: Pseudeuparius sepicola; assembly: GCA_963920635.1. Lineage (NCBI taxonomy): Eukaryota > Metazoa > Arthropoda > Insecta > Coleoptera > Anthribidae > Pseudeuparius > Pseudeuparius sepicola. The sequence continues at coordinate 32,660,101 of OY987305.1, forward strand.
GTAGCAATAATAAATGAGCTCAAAGAAGCTAATATAATCAGATAGATGCACAAAAGGTGTTTAGTATCAAAATGAGCTTGAACAAGTTCGGACGTTCTTCCAAAGCGCCTAACGAAGTCAAAGTTTTTCGTACTCAGAATTTGTTTGCGGTAACCAAAGAAGGAGACTACGATCTTCAAAACCGTAAATTGTGCAACGTTGAACTACCGACTGAAGGTGGCGACGCCGCAACAAAAAAATACGTCGATGCTAGCTGTACTTCTATAATGAATTCGATCGATGAAAAATTTCAAAATATCTCTAAGATCTTTACAAGCAATTTCGATAAAAAGATTTCGAGCTTGAATAAGATAGTATTGAGTTCATCTTCGACGTCAACCGATAACACGACTCTACTCAATAAAAACGTTGAAAAAACTTCCGTGATTGACCAGAAAGTGACATCCCTGCAGACTCAAATCACTGATTTGAATATAGAATATCAAAATCGTTTAAAATCAATATCCATTCAACTTGATTCGCTAAATAGCGACTACAAAAAACTAACTACCATACTTAATAGTCTGGATGCAAAAGGATCGTCTCAAAAGAAATCGACATGAACTCCAATCACTCAAAAGAAAAAATTCAAATAGTTAAAGAGCTTCATAAGCCTGCACGCAAAAATTATACACGACGACAAACTATCATCAAAGGGCTGGACGATCTCTGGCAAGCCGATCTTGGACAACTTGATCAATATAAATCCTATAATAGAAATTTTAAATTTATACTTGTCGTTATTGATGCTTTCTCAAAATTTGTTTGGTGTAAACCGTTGAAAACGAAAACTGGAGAAGAGGTTACGAGAGCGTTTGCAGAGATCCTTAAAAGTTCAGAACGGCGGTGTCCGAAAAACCTTCAAACTGATCACGGAAAGGAATTTTACAACACTCATTTCAAACAGTTGATGGGAGCTTACAACATTAATCACTATAGCACATTTAGCGTCAAGAAAGCAGCCATTGTTGAAAGAGTGATACGTACTTTGAAGGAAAAGCTTTTTAAATTTTTCAGTTTGAGCGGAAAATATAGATGGATCGATGTATTGCCTACCTTGACAGATGATTATAATAGTCAAAAACATCGCACTACACAAATGAAACCTAAAGATGTAAGCAAAAGTTGCGAAAAGCGGTTATTAAAAAACGTCTATAGCCACTTGAAGACTTGTGGTAATAGAAAATTTAATGTTGGTGATATAGTTAGGATCAGCAAAATGAAGCACGTTTTTAACAAAGGTTATACCCCCAACTGGACTACGGAATTGTTTAAAATTGTGAGGATTCAAATCACCAATCCAGCAACATATTTGCTTGAAGATATGAATGGAAGTCCCATAAAGGGTGGATTCTACGCTGAAGAACTACAGAAAACGGTTAATTCCGACGTCTATCTAGTTGAAAAAGTGTTACGTAAGAAAGGGAAAAAAGTTTTAGTTCGGTGGCTTGCTCTTGACAAATCTCACGACTCCTGGATAGATAGCAATAACGTTTTATAAAAATGTAGAGGGGATAGGTTAGAAGGGGTAGAGTGGAGGGGGTAGAGGAGGTAGAGGGGGTAAGAGTAGTGGGGTAGAGTAGAAGGGATAGAGTGGAGGGGAGTATACTATAAGAGACAGTTATATAAAGAAATACTAGTTACCTTCAAGAAATATCTACAGTAGCAGTTCGAATATTTTAAAAATGAGTGACAGTGCTTACGCTTCTGAATTTAGTGAAGATACAACATCTGTAGATGCTGCCAACGATGAGGATGTTATTCTAAATAAGTGCTTTGTGTTGAAGCCCAATCATGTGTTTACTGTTCATTGTGGATTGAGCGCCGCACGATATTTCACACCAGCTATCAAGATTGTTAACCACCTAGATACGCAAGGTTTCGCTAATATTTTATTAGATCGCCTCGAATGGAACGAGCTAATTCTAATTTTTTCAATAAACCTAATTCGTCTGCCATATCGAGGAGATTTGTATCCAATGAAAATGTTAGAATAAATACAATGATTAGAGTGGATGGATTAAAAGTTGCTATGCTTTCAAAGGAGGGCGTCGACTGCTATTTTTCTCATTCAGATATTTTAGAATTAATACGCCTCGATAATATAATCTCTTCTAAAATCGATGTAATGTTAAAACTAAATATTTGCGAACATTATTTAAACTTTTTAGATACAGTAAATATGCTTTTGTTTAGATGTAATTACATGTTGAATCCTATAGATTTAATTACAGCATTATTTAGTTCAACGCTCAATTTAGAAATGTATTGTATTTTTGAATTTTTAAATTTTAGTAGAGATAAGTTTTTAATTGACTTGTATAACAGAAGGTATTTTTGAAATAAAACAATATAAAAATATAAATGATTTTTATTTCTTAAACATAGATACATACAAACAGTAATACAAATCGTGCGAATACTAAAGGTAAGTAAGATATTCTGCTTCTACAACAGTAATACAAATCGTGAGAATAGTAAAGGTAAGTAAGATATTCTGCTTCTAAATAGTTGCTCGGAAAATAAAAAAGTGGTGTTAATCTATTATACTATAATGACCCCAAGGAAGCGTATCGTGAGAATGCTTTAATAAAAATCGTTTATCATCAAAAGGATTAAGGGCGATTTTTTTCTGTTCCACGCTGTAGACATCGTGGTTATAAGACCTTATACAGCGTTGTGTTTCACTATTAATTTTAAAATTTTGAAGGGCGTGAAAATAATCTTCAAACCGAATTTTTTGTTTAACTACATTATATTTAACACCCTTAGCCTTCTTAACGCATGTTCCACCTTGAACTTTATAAGTGTATTGTTTAGAACGTAAGCCGACAAAGTGAGTCATGATTTTTCCGTTATTCTCATCTTTCATAAGGCCCGGCACTTTTTTATTCGCAGATGGTATATTATATGGGTTGTCAGCTAAATAGTCGCTGGTATCAAACCGATGTAGATCTCTTTTTATAACATCTTCGTACACATCTTGGCAATGTATTTCATAAATCAATGAATCCGTGTCGGTATATAGCAGCTTATATTCAGACGGTTGAAATTTCCGAAGCATATATCCATAATGAAAATCATAAACACAAGTTTTCGAAATCTCTAGAATTGCTGCTCCAATATAGAGGGGTTTATTGAAAATTATTTTTGATTTGTTTAATTCTACGCTAATCAAGCATTCGTCGAAGATCGTTCTACTTCTAAAGTGTGGACTAGAAATTAGATTTTTTGCACCATATCTACCCTCCCATTTTCGAACTAATTTGACTACGCGATGTTTTCTTATATTCTCCATCGTTTTGCCGTAGACCGCGTTATTCATTAGCTTGAAAAGATTTTTTTCAAATTCGTTTTTGGCCTGCGAGCGGAGTCTTTAAAACACGATGTATTTTTTTAAGCACTAACCCATTATTTATAGCTTGTTTTAAGTTCCTATAATGTAAAATATATTTCTCTTTAGGATGTAAGGTTGTCATAAGTTTTGATAATTTCGAATTTTTGGGGGTACTATGTTCGGCACAAAACGGAAGATCTTTGTGTAAGTCATGCAGACGTTCCGGATAGTCTAAATCTATCTCAAGCATATAACCTATTAGACCTTCGTCGGGAACGGTAGTTACATCGATATTTGAATCGATCCATTTAAATTCTCCGTATGGAAGGTATTCACTCAACCGTATAAATTGTTTACATCTAAATAGAGGAGATACTTTGAAATTTCGTTTGATTTAAAATTCTCCATATATTTGTTGTTTGCCTCTGCAAAGCGATTGCAACATTGACTTATACCTCCTCTTATAGATTTCTCAAAAAACATTAGCATATCTATATCTTGAAAAGATTCAAGCCTACACCCCGTATATTTGAGCATACAATCCCAAGTGTATCCCGGAACTGTGTAATAATGTGCAGGATCCAACCCGTAAGTCTCGTGACATGTTTTACGAAAATTTTCAAAAACGTCTACTAACAGCATAACATCAGTTTTAAGGTACAAATCTGAATATTCACCTAAATTTTTAATATTAAATTTTTTCCAAACGTTTTGAGCATGTATATACTCATTTTCATCAATATTAACATTGTTTAGTTTGCTATAAAAATCATCAATTTTAGGTAAAGATGTTTCCTTTAGTCTTTCAATTGTGTCTATATAGTCATAAGGAAAAATACCTTTTCGGGTTAACAATTCGAAATTTTCTTTAGGTAAACCGCGAAACATATTTCTGGTATTTATTAAATTCCTTTCATTGAGATTTGAGACTAGAGTGCTCAGTGATGAGTTCATAAATCTAAAGGAATCTATAAATCGAAATCTAATATTAGTATTATTATCAAATATTGTGAAACTAATATACTGTTCTTTGTTTACGGGAAGCAATGAGACATTATTTCTCTTCGCTAAATCTCTAATTATAAAATGACTATCGTATCCAGAAAGGTTGTGAAAGATAACGGGAATTACAAAAGAATTGGTATAATTTAGATTACATTGATTATGCGCATATCCCCTGAAGTTAGGTCAGGTGACAATGGTCTCGCACTATCTTATCGGTAAGCTGGAAATTTTTATTGCAAATATGACATGACTTTGTAGCGTCCTTGAGACTTACGACTTGATTCATTGATTTCACGTTTTTCAATTTTGATGATACTATAGCGGCAACTTCAGCCAACTGATCTGCGAACCAACTCATACAGTCTGTATTTTGATAACTTCTGTAACAAGAGAGACTATCATCATAACTGCATTTAAAGAAATATCCTGCACTAAACGCTTCATGCTTCTGATATTTTTCAGTCTTTAGCGTTCGTTGGGAATCATTATATGGTTTTAAGATGGACTCAAAATCGGAGTACATTAAAAATGGAACGCTTTCTTTGTTAACGTAGTTTTTAACTCAATATACTTCTCCGTAGGGAAAATTATTTTACATTCATTCATTTTTTCACATTCATCGGTATGCTCTTCCAACTTTTTTTGCGTTTGAAAGTAATTTAAACATCTGTCACAGAGAAACTTTTTTGAGTGATGCTTATTTACTTAAATATTAATCTAGACATATCCTTTATCAAAACGTAGTGATATTTTATTTCAACATTTTCATTATCGTTAGTGTCCCAGGTATCATAATTTAGTTTTGAGAAATATTTATCTTGAATTAATAAGAGGTTAACGTGTTTGTCTACTTTCTGTTTGGTTAGACGACTGGGTACAACAGAGAAATTATATTTTGTATCCATCTCTAAACAAAAAACATTAATTGAGACATGGTTGAGTTTTTCAAATTTTGTAATTTGAGGAATAGTCATCGGAAACTGGATTTCGGTTAAATTCAAAACATCGGAATAGTGAGGATACGAAGAAGTTCTACAGGTTTTTTTGTTTGTCGGATATAGACCAGCTACTATGCTCCAGACAAAACAGGCTTCATCTTGATTTTGTATATTTAAGCAAGCATTTCTATTAGAAATTTGTTCGGGTAACCTTATGAAAGATGAAGCTCCATTACCCAATTCATATTTGTTAATATTTACTTCAAGAGATATTATTCTGTTAAGAGCATACCCGCTTTGTCCTTTTTCGAACTCTTCGAGCGAATTTAAAATTTTTTCATATACGTTCGTTCTGAACCAGTAGTCTAAATCTACTCCTAAATCGATCTCACAGTTTTTGGTGTTAAAATACTTATTTTCTAGAATTTCATCATCTCCAGATTTTTTTATAAACTCTGCGCAAAAGCAAGTATTCACTTTAATCATGGAATGAGATTTCAATATTTTTTTTATTTTTAATTTAAAAATTGTGGAGCAGTCGTTTAGAAATTCCTTTACGTCTTTGTGTTTTAAATTGATTATTATGCTCGTCTGCAGTCTGTTCGCGAAAGCCGAGTTGATATCTTCCCACTTTATGCGCTTTGCTAATTTCCCCTGAGCTAAACCCATTCCTGTATGAGAGTTTTCATTTAATAACTGCTTCATGGGGGCTCGAAATGCTTTAATCAACCCTATAGAAGATTGTAATTTTCGACGAATACCCACCGAAAGATTTTGTTTCTTAAGACATTTATTGAAAAGGGTAATATTTATGTTTGATAAATTAACCCACCTATTTATTTTTATCGGTAATGGATTTATGTGTAATAACTGGTAGGCTTTAGTAGCATTCTCACAGATTCCTTTAGTAATTTTTGTGATTTCTTGTTCATCGTTACTATTTGAAATTATAAGCATCTTTACTTAAATGAGCAACTAAATATTCTAACCTTACTGTTAAAACTGATGACAAGGTTCTTGGAATCTTAGACCAATTGCGCGACCACTTGCATTCGCGCTTCGCCGACTAATATAAAAATTAAACCATTTTCAGATATTTATACATCTCCAATCTGATGACATAGCATGGTTACCTACCGAGTCAACATATATTTAGCTGATGTTGCAGTTTGCAATGTGAGTCGATGAGTCAAGAAACCCGCATTATAATTAAAACATTTTTTTTAAAATATATGCGTCTCCAACCAGGCGGGTCGAGAATTTTTTTCGAGGTGTCATATTACATGTAATTTGACACCATTTCCGGTGTCATATTACATCTCAAATTACATCTCAAATTTCACTTCCGGTGTCAAATTTCATCTCAAATTTCATTTTCGGGTGTCAAATTACATCTCAAATTACACTTCGGGTGTCAAATTACGTCTCAAATAACACTTTCGGTGTCAAATTACATCTCAAATTACACTTTCGGTGTCAAATTTCATCTCAAATCACATCTCAAATTACGTCTCAAATTGCATCTCAAATTACACTTTCGGTGTCAAATTGCATCTCAAATTACACTTTCGGTGTCAAATTTCATCTCAAATTACGTCTCAAATTTCATCTCAAATTACACTTCCGGTGTCAAATTACTTCTCTGCGTGGCATCACTCGATTTTGAAATTTGACACCTTTCTAATCTGACACCGTGGTGTCATGTTTCTATTTCCGGTTTCATATTTCATGCAATTCAGCAAAACAAATATGATGTCTCAGCATGGTTGTTGACCTGCTGCGTCAGGAAACCGGTATATGATTTCGCTGAACTTGCAGTTTGAAATGTGAGTGTCGATTATTAACCTCAGAACATCAGATATAATTTCGCTGTGTGCAGTTTGGTTTGTTGACCTGATGTCAGGCGGAAAATCGGAGTATTGTTTCACAGATTTTGCAGTTTGGTTTACTATAAAGTTCTGCGCTAGTTATAATTTTTTCATTCTACTCAGTACTCTGTACCAGTAATATTAGTGTACCTAGTGCCATTGCCATTCGCCGAGAAAATGAAGACACCACGTGTGCTAATTTTGGGGAACCAACTTGTTAAGGCTGTAAGTACATTTTACATTTTTTACTATTTTATTCAAAGTCAGTATCTTAATTATTGAGTGTATTCATCACATACATTTTTTACAGGCCTCAACAACTGCTCCGACAAGGGTTCCACCCCCGACCTCCCGACCGAGCATGCCCAGTCTCGTTAGAATTCTGGACCCAGTAGATCTCGTAAGCAAAATTTCAAAATATTTGTATATGCATTTTTGTACGCTTTTTATACATGTACTTATACACTTTTTTGGTTTTCAGCCCTCATCTCCCGAGCTGGAGACCATTACCATCGACAGCAGCCAGGACCTCGACAGCCAGGAGATGGAAAATGTAGTCCGGGAGATGCAGTCGGAGATCCTGGGACTGCCGCTAGAGGATCTAACTTTAGTGAGTGTTAATTTTTTGCATTTTTATAAATGATTTATTTTATATGTACCTGTTGTACTTATTTGTTTTTCTTTTCAGCCACCCTCCCCGGCTATCACCATTCGCGGCAGCAGCCAAGAGGTGGAGGAGATAGCCGAGGAAGTGGGCATCGAGATCCTCGAGCGGGCACAGGAGAGCGCTCTGGAGCAGCCGGCAGCGACTTCGGCACAGCTCCCTTCTTCGTCGAAGGGACGCAAGGTGCCGAAGCTAATCATCAAGCTGCCGCAGCCCCCAGCTGCCCAGGAGATACCGTCACCACCCAGCTCTCCTGTGCTAATACCCAGCGGCAAGAAGCGGCCCTTGAAGCTGAGGATCAAGCTCCCTTCTCCAGCGGTTGCAGCTTCTTCACCTCCCGCCTCCCCTGAGCCAGCCCGTCAAACGAAGAAGCGGTGTTTGGGGGCTAGCGCCGCTTCAACTTCGACGGGAAGGGGAATGAAGGATATGGACCAGCTGGAGAGGATGCTGATGCCGTACGAGGATACGGAAATAGAGCCACTTACGCAAGTGAGTCAGTGCGATGGGGGGGTGAGTGTTGTGACTGAGAGTGTGATTAGAATGAATGAATTGTGTGATAGGAGAGATGAGGAGATTGTGCGAAATTTAGATGATTGTGATAGAGAGTTAGAAAGAATAAGAGAGATGGAGAGAGTGATACTTGAAAAAAAGACAAAGCTAAAAAAGGAACTTGATTTTAATGATAAAATACGTCAAAGTTTAAAATTAAAACCTAGAGATTAAGTTTTGACGTATTTTATCATTCAGACCATGTTTCTTTCTTAGTATGAATTTTTATGTAAATGCGTGTGTGAATGTGCGTAATTTTCTCTATTTCCCTATCTTTGTAAATTGTATATATTGTATAAAGTAGTATTAAGTTATACTTTTTTATTGTATATAGTAGATTTATGTATTTTTATTATTATATAGGTTTACTTTTTTCAAATAAATATGTTAGTGAAACCAACGTTCTATGCTTTTATTTCACTCTGCAAAAAGAAAATACCTAGTGAAACATGTAAATTACAAATGTGAAAGTGTTTAGTGTCGTCCGAGCTGCAGATAAGATTGAAATAATGTAAGTATAGTTTTTATTTTCTAATATCAAATCGAAAATAGTCACAATCGAATCGTTTGACTAGTCTTTAATGCGACATAGCATTTTCATGCACTAATTTTTTGTTGTTTTTGTTGGGATTACTACGGTTTTCTAGGGTTTCTAGAAAAAAAGACATATATAATTTAAAAATATGCTCCCATAAAGACCTAAAAATAAAATGCCCAATAGAAGATATTTTACCTAAAAGTGCGCATCTTTTTGACATGTCACTAAGGAATTGTCTGTATTACACTGAAAGTACATCTCCACGTAATGCCATCGAAAAAGGTACTTTCTTTGTATTTTTGCATTTGTTATTTGCATTTTAGCTTTCTAGAAAACAAGAGATGTACATAATGTAAAAATATATCCCTATAACGATGTAAAACTAGCAGCTTATCGTTAATTTGATAAAAGACACGTACTGCTTTCCAATTTCTGTAGAAAAAAAGCACTTTCACCAAGTCGTCTCAAACACACGCTATAGGCACGTTTCAGTTTCGCGGGCGATTCCCTGGTTTGCAAATTATTTAGTGCGAAATGCATCACGTAATTTAAGTATCTTATTATTTTATTACGTAATCTGGGTACATGCACGGAAGTATCAAGTTTCTAGTATCAATGCTCTGGACTGAGATCAAACTTTTTTATGTTTTAGCGTCAATTTTTATTACTTGAGTTTGTCATATTAAAAGAGATCGAAATTTTTATATTGATAACATTGACAGCTCTTGAACCATGTACAGGGTTTCCCAGTATATTTTGATCCACCCCTACAGCTTTTGTCTAGTTAAAAACTTAAGTTAAAGTTGTAAGATTTTTCCGAACCGCTAGGATCTGTGATCAGATAAATAGTAAAAATTAGTACATTTCAAAAATCCATGAACATACAGGGTGTTCCATTAAAAATAGCAAATTTATATTTTTTCACAACTTTGCTATGCTCATTTCTTTCATCAACAGATCCTAGCGGTTCGGAAAAACCTTACAACTTTAATTTAAGTTTTTTTAACTAGAGAAAAGCTGTATGGGTGAGTCGAGATATACGGAAACAACCGGTATTTGTACAAATATTTCATTAAATCTTTAACATTTTTTTCTGATTCGTGACTTATGTTGTGGGAGTTGATAGAAAATCAGTATACAGTAAATAATCTTTATTTGGTTTATTTATAACCATATCGATTTTCCTCAAAACTCTGCATCCTTTCTTGGTTGCGGAATTCTCGTCGGGCAGCTCTGCTCAAACCTGGAGGAACTTGGCGGAGAACGTTTCTCTCCTCCGCTCTTGGCTGGTAGCACTCCTCCTCGCCCCAAGAGTCCCAGTAGCGGCCTTCAGTTCTACCAGCGTTCCAGGATTCGTGTTCACCCCAGGGTTGGTCTTCAGTTCCACCAGGGTTCCAGGATTGGGCTTCAGTAGCAACGCCTTCACCCCAGGATTGATCTTCGCCCCAGTAGGGGTCACTTGTACCAGCGTCTTCATCGCAGGGTTGCTCTTCTGTTCTACCAGCGTTCCAGGCTTGGTTTTCAGTTCTTCCAGCGTCTTCGCTCCAGGACTGGACTTCAGTAGCAGCGCCTTCACTCCAGGATTGATCTTGGCCCAATGAGTTCCAGTAGGGGTCAATGTCCGTCCAGGATGTTCTTCCATGATCATGTTTGCAGTCATGACTTGGTTGCCACGTTGAATCTTCACTTGCCACTTCGACTTCCATCTTGTCTTCAGTGGAATCCCACTCCATAGGGGTGATGATATTTGTTGTTGTTGAACGGGTACTGATATAACTCATAGTTGAAACTGAATGAATTTGTTCACGAACGTACAGCTTTATATATTGATAGAAATGCTTAAATCAACTTTTTTTAATGGTGATATCACAATGTTTTTTGTTTACCTAAACAAAAATATCTGCAAGATTGAAAATCTCACAATTACACCTAACCTCTAAAATGCAGAGTAAGATGACCCCCTTAAAGGTTTTAGCCCTTAGTTAAAGGATACGTCAAGGTGACCCTCGGGTCAAGGTTAACTCAAGGTGACCTGTTAAAGTTCATTGACCGGTCAAGGTTAACAAGGTGACCCCTTAAAGTTCATTGACCGGTCAAGGTTAACAAGGTGACTCCTTCAAGGTTAACCCGCGGGTCAATGACCCCTTAAAGGTTATCGATCTGGTAACCCCTTGGCCTCTAGATAACCTTCAGGTCAAGGTTAACTGAACGTGACCCCTTAAAGTTCATTGAACCCGCAGGTCAAGGCCATTTTCAAATTTCCCGCCTTGGCGGCCATCTTGTGACGTCACTTCCGCCCTGGAGTACCCTTTGCTATACTACTAAATATTTATACATATCCAATCTGATGACATAGCATGGTTGTTGACCTGCGAGGTTAGCATATATTTAGCTGATGTTGCAGTTTGCAATGTGAGTCGATGAGTCAAGAAACCCATGAAATTTGACACCTTTGTAATCTGACACCGTGGTGTCATGTTTCATTTCCGGTTTCAAATTTCATGCTATTCGGCAGAAAACAATCTGATGACATAGCATGGTTGTTGACCTGCGGCGTTAGCATATATTTAGCTGATGTTGCAGTTTGCAATGTGAGTCGATTATTGACCTGCTGCGTCAAGAAACCAGCGTATAATTTCGCTGTTCGGTAGATTGTTGACCTGACGTGTCACAAAATGAAATACTTTTATTAATAGATAATAATAGATTGAAAATGACAAGTCTTTCACGTAAGGTTGAAAACTCATGGGTTTCGTTGTGTTGAAGTTTGTTTTCTGACAACCATATGAATCACATTTAAAAGCTTTTTTATACTCTCTTAGAGGCGCTAGTGTAAATAAGATGTTGATTAGGTAAGTATTATCTATAACAATTGAGAACGGTCTTATCAGTACAAAGCTCTTACTGCAAATACGATAAAAACCATAGCTATCCTTTAGACTTATAACTTGATACTTTTTCAACGTTTGTACTTTGGATTCGTTAAAATTTTCAATCGATTCTACATATTTTTAATAACAGTATATTTTCTTCATAATTCAATAAATTTTTCATATTTTATTAGAGGAGCAAATAATATGTTGAGTCAGTAAGTATTATCTATCACACTCTCGAAAGATCTTATCAATACAAAGATCTTGCTGCTAATACGCTAATAACCAGAGCTATCCTTTAGACTTACAACTTGATACATTCAACGTTTTTTAGATTTATTAAAAAATTTCAATCGATTCTAGAAATTTTTACTAATAAAAGTATTTCAGTTTTCCACATTTTATTAGAGGTATAAATAAGGTTTTGAGTAGGTAAGTATTATCTGTCACAGGTTTCGAACGGTCTTATCAGTACACAGTATTACTGCGATAAAAACCAGAGCTATTCCTTTAGACTTATAACTTTTCAACGTTTTTTAGATTTCTTAACATTAATGCGGCTACTTCAGCCAACTTATAATCTTATAAAAAATAAGGAAGAATAATTTTGTAAATAAAATGAACGAAAAATGTCCAAAAATATACTAGGAATTAAAGTAACCGCACCCAAAATTATAGTCTAATATAGTCTATCAATGAATCCTGTCAAATGCACTTGGACGTATTTATATGTTCGGCGCTCAGAAGCAATCGGAACTTTCAGATTTGAGTTTCAATTTTGTAGGGGTAAATAAAAGATAGACTAGATTTCATATTTTATTTTTTACAATTTTCTAAATTTATGTTTTTGAACTTTTTATTTATTTCATAGATTTGAATTTCGTATTTCAAATTTTGAAGAGATCTTAGATAAAATTCCAATCTTCTTTTGTAGTGTTGTCTGCGTCGCCTCTTGTCAGTGGGATTCATTCTTCCTCAAATTTAATATTCGTTGTCCTACCAATGAGGCCCAGACTCGTCAAGAAGATCTTCTTTCCGTTGGTGATTTCCCGGTTTATGTCTTCGGTGCGTTCAGACGTAAATTCTTTTACGAACCGTGCAGGTAGCGCAGTTTGAAAATTTTCAAATTCGACGAACACTTTCTCCCCGTACCTTGTTTCAATTCTTCTAAAAGATAAAATTTTATGTTTTTCACCAACCACTAACTCTCTTGCACTCACAATTTCTTTTACGAAGTTATTTTCGTTCAACTGTTTCAGAAAAGACATATATATTATTCAAGCACTGTTGACTGGGTATAGTGAGCTCTCCCAACGGCGTCCTCCTTATAACCCCAATGCCCCCCACCTAAATGCTACGTCAACTGTTTTAGTGCAAACATCTGCATAATTTTTTTTTTTGCTTACCTATTTTATATCAAGGTGCCACGTGTCAAGGTGATGAGATCACTGACCTTCAGGTTAACAAGGTGACCTCTTAAAGTTCATTGACCTTCAGGTCAAGGTTAACAAGATGACCTCTTAAAGTTCATTGACCCTCAGGTCAAGGTTAACTGTGACCTCTTAAAGTTCATTGACCTTCAGGTCAAGGTTAACAAGGTGACCTATTAAAGTTCATTGAACCCGCGGGTCAATGACCCCTCAAAGGTTATCGATCTGGTAACCCCATGACCTCTAGCTTCAGGTCAAGGTTAACTGAACGTGACCCCTTAAAGTTCATTGAACCCGCGGGTCAATGATTCCTTAAAGGTTATCGATCTGGTAACCCCTTGAGCTCTAGATAACCTTCAGGTCAAGGTGAACTGAACGTGACCCCTTAAAATTCATTGAACCCGCGGGTCAATGACCCATTAAAGGTTATCGATCTGGTAACCCCTTGACCTCTAGATAACCTTCAGGTCAAGGTTAACTGAACGTGACCCCTTAAAGTTCATTCAACCCGCAGGTCAAGGTCATTTTCAAATTTCCCGCCTTGGCGGCCATCTTGTGACGTCACTTCCGCCCCAGAATCCCCTTTACTATACTTTGCTATACTTTTGCTCACTTTATGTACGTACGAAATCGTCTTCGACGGCGAAAGAAGTATGGGCAAAATTAGAAAAGGCTTTTGAAAGTACTGGTTTAAGAAGACAGATCATGTTAGATAGACAATTATATTCAACGAAATTTTCGGATTTTACGAAAATGGAAGATTATGTAAATCGTATGCTTGAAATTGAAAACGAATTGAAAGGTGTAGGAAGAGATGTTTCAGACGAATATATGGCTTTCAAGCTATTAGCAAATTTATCAGAAGATTATGATTCGTTGGTAATTGCTATAGAAAATAGTGGTAAAAATTAGAACTGGAAGCAGAAATTGATAGTTTATTACAAGAAGAAATAAGAAGAAAAAAATTCAAAAAGTGAAGAAACAGCTTTCGGAACGAAATCTAAATTTTATAAAAAACAAAATAACAACTATCAACAAAAACAAGAACAATTCAGAAAACAAAACAACAATCATCAAAGTAACTATGAAACACAAAAAACAAAAACTTGTTATTATTGTGGAAAATCAGGTCATCATTTTAATAATTGTTATGCAAGAACAAGAAATCAAAATGATAAAAAGGAATGTAACAGTAGAAGAGAAAAAAATTTAATGGCACATACTAATACCTCATCATCTTCCGATGAACAATGGTATATTGATTCAGGCGCTACCCGCCATATGAGTCCCAAAAAGGAAATTTTTAAAAATTTGTATACTGTTAAAAACAGCACATCAATACAAACTGTTGATGGTAGTTACATCAAGACCGAAGCAGTTGGAACAATTCCATTATCACTTCAATTATATAATAGAAGAAATTACGTAAATGTAAAAGAAGTTTTATTAACACCAGATTCAAAAATCAATTTATTATCAGTAGGTAAAGTAACAGATAAAGGAAATGAAGTAATTTTTAATTCATAAAGGTGTATAATACGTGAAGAAAACACTAAAGAAATTTTGGGAATAGGTACAAGAAATCCAGATGGATCATACACACTAAACATTGCAAAAGACATAACCTGTTTAGCAAGAGTAAATAATGTTTGACTTATGGCATCATCGGCTTGGTCCTCTAAGTGAAAACGGCATGAAGAAATTGAAAATAATGGTTCATGGATTCCCGAAAAATTTAACTTATCCAGAAAATAATTATTGTGAAAATTGTATTAATGGAAATCAAACAAGAACACCATTTCCTAAAAATAAAGCAACAAGAGCAGAAGAAATTTTAGAAATAATTCATACAGATTTATGTGGACCTTTTGAAGAAGAGTCACTAGGAGGAGCAATTTATTTTCTGACATTTATTGATGACAAAACAAGAAAGACCTTTGTCTATTTTTTGACACATAAAAATGAAGTTTTCAAATATTTCAAAATTTTTAAAGCAATGGTCGAAAAACAAACTTCAAGAAGAATAAAGAAACTAAGAAGTGATAACGGAAGAGAATATGTAAATAAAATAATGGATGACTATCTAAATCAAAATGGTATTCAGCGGCAATTAACTACACCGTATACACCAGAACAAAATGGAGTAGCTGAACGAGCAAATAGAACCATAGTGGAACGAGCAAGAAGTTTATTAAATGCATCAGGTCTAAACAAAAAATTTTGGGCAGAAGCTGTTAACACAGTAGTTTATTTAAAGAATAGATCACCAACTTTAGCGGTACCAAATAGTGTTCCAGAAGAAGCATGGACTGGTAGAAAAGTAACTATTTCACATTTAAAAATATTTGGATGCAAAGCGTTTGTACATATACCAAAAACTAAGAGAAGTAAATTAGATAGAAAATCAGTTGAATGTATTTTCGTAGGCTATGATGAAAAAGCTAAAGCTTATAGATTAATTAATAAAGAAACTTTAGATGCAGTGATTTCAAGAGATGTAAAGTTTATAGAATTTAATAATTCACCAAATATTCAACCTAAAAAAGAAGCAAATGATCAAGAAATTTTATTTACAACATTGGAACCCCAAATTGTAGAAGAGATTAATGAAGAAAGTGATGAAGAATTCTTTGATAGAGAAAGTGTAAAAAATGTTGATGAAGAAAAAAAATATATTAATAAAGAAAATGAAGAAGAGGTAAGAAGAAGTGTTAATGAAGAAAATCAAGAAGAAAGACAAAGAAATGGTAAAAAACAAATTATCTTAAAGATCTTGTATGTGCAGCAACAATAAACAGCACAGAAGACCCGCAAACCTTAGAAGAAGCGTTAGAAAGAGAAGATTGGCAAGAATGGAAGAAAGCAATTTCAGAAGAAATTAAATCACACGAAATAAATAAAACTTGGAATATAATTGAAGAAATACCAAAAGGAAGAAAAATAATAAAGAGTAAATGGGTTTTTAAATTAAAAAAGGTGCAAATGGAAAAATAGAAAAATATAAAGCAAGATTAGTAGCAAAAGGTTATTCACAAGAAGAAGGGATTGATTATCAAGAAGTATTTGCTCCTGTGGTAAGGCAAAATAGTATCAAGGCACTTTTTGCAACAGCTGTAGAACTAAATTTGGTTGTACATATGATGGATGTTGTCACAGCATATTTAAATGCAGATTTAGAAGAAGGAATCTTTATGGAATTACCACCAGTAAATTTATCAGAAAATAATGGTTTGAAATGTAAATTAAATAAAGCAATTTATGGATTAAAACAATCAGGAAGAGCATGGAACAAAAAAAATACACAATGAGCTGTTAAAGAATAATTTAAAACAATCAAAAATGGACCCCTGCGTATATTTCAACACAAATAATCCAACTATTAACCTTGTATGTAGATGATTTGATAATATTTTCAAATGACAAGTTAACAATGGAAAATTTCAAACAATCAATGACAAGAACTTTCAAAATGAAAGATTTAGGACCAGTCAGTCAATGTTTTGGCATAAGAGTAAATCAAAATATAAATGAAGAAAAAATTACTCTAGATCAAAAAACTATATTGAAGAAATACTAAAAGAATTTAATACGGAAGAATGCCATCCAACATTAACACCAATGCAAAAGGATCAGAAATTATCAAAGGAAATGCAACCAAAAACTAGTGAAGAAATAAAAGAAGCAAAGAATTTCCCATACAGAGAACTTGTAGGAAAACTATTATATTTAGTAAGCTGGACTAGACCGGACATATGTCATGCAGTAAATGTATTAAGTAGATTTAATCAAAATCCTGGCAAAGAACATTGGATTGCAGCAAAAAGAATTTTGAGGTATTTACGTGGAACATCAACTATGAAATTAACATATAAGAAGAGCGATAAAAGAAAAATAATTGGTTATGCAGATTCCGATTGGGGAAATGATGTTGATGATAGGAAATCATATGCAGGTTATATTTTTAAATTTGGCGATTCAACAATCACCTGGAGCAGTAAGAAGCAAACTACTGTTGCACTTTCAACCACGGAAGCTGAATATATGAGTTTAAGTCATGCTGGAAAAGAAGGATTATGGCTCAAACAGTTTTTTGAGGAGTTAAACATACCTACCCGAAATTAATGTAACTGAACCAATAACCCTTTTCTGTGATAATAGAGGAGCAATGGAGTTGTCAAAGAACGACATATATCATGGAAGAAGTAAACACATAGATAATAATAATAATAATAACAATAATAATAATAATAATATATTACAGCAATTCATACAATTCATACAAACATATTTTACATGAACGTTTAAAACGATGTTGTTATAATATATATAAGATTTACATATAAAGTCAGAGACTTGTGAGTAAAAATCCTATTATTAAATCTACTATATAACATATTTATATCGTGTTACATGAGGCGTTACAATTTTTCCTATAGGCCTGCAATTTGGTAAATATTAATATTGTAAGTATTATACGTTAATGTTTTGGTTTTTATTTATTTTTTATAAATTGTGCGGGAACAGTCGAGATATGCATGTCAGATCAAGAATATATATCTAGCTTTCAAATAAGTTTGTCATATCCGGTACTTTAAAAAATGCAATAATCAGGTAAGTACATATTGTGAAAAATTACTAGTTAATTTCAAAGTAGGTAACGTTAGCAATACAACAAATAATACACACATACAGTAGGATTTATATTTTTAGCCAATTGTGTATTTCTGTGCGAATTATTTGTATGAACCACTTCTTAAGTTTATTTTTGAAATATGTCAGGGAACTGGATTTTTTTTAGTTCATTGGGAACTCGGTTGTACAGTCGTGGAGCTAAGAAATTATAACTACGTTGTGTGACTGATTTTTCAATTCGTGGAGTCCTGAGTGTAATGTTTTCTTGTCTCGTATCGTGGTTATGATCTAAAGAAACTAAATCATTTCTATTTTTGTATTGTCGTATTAATAAGTGGTAACAAAAAATCTGTCGAATATCAAGGAACCCACTTTCCCTAAACAATTCTTCAGTTGGGTACAGATAGATTTTGTTACATATTATTTTTATTGCCCACTTTTGAGTTTTTTCGAGAAGGTTAATATAATTATTTGTTGCACCTCCCCAAACTGAAATTGCATAGGTTATATGTGTTTCAATTAGTGAAAAATACAAGATACGCAATGTACACGTATCCAATATTTGCTTAAGGTACTTTAATTTGCAGAATAATGACCGTATCTTTTTGCATACATATTTAATATGAACATCCCAACGTAGATGTGAATCTATATAAATGCCGAGATATTTCAGACTGTACGCTGTTTTTATTTGAACCTCCACACAGCTGCATTTGTTAAATATAGAGATGCTGTTATATGTAGGCAAATGATTACTATATGAGGTAAATGGAACGTAATAAGTTTTTGAGAAGTTGACAGTTAATCGCTTGTTACCGAGTAGGTGAAATAATTTTTCCATTTCTTTTTCTGCTTTAATTTTGAGATTTGACCAGTTGTCTGATGTAAATATTACGGCCGTATCGTCAGCATAGGTTACTATGTCACCATCTATTTTTAATTAGAATAATTTACGCAGATAAATATTAAATAGTATTGGGCCGAGTACCGAGCCTTGAGGAGCTCCATATTGAATTGTTTTATCTTGACTGAAGCTGTTATTAATATTTACGATTTGTTTCTGATGTGTTAGATAAGATTTTAATAAACAATATGAGGTCCCTCGTATGCCTATCTCTTCAAGATCATCCAGCAATTCTGTGTGATCAACAGTATCGAATGCTTTGGATAAGTCGATAAAAACTGCCATGGCTGGCTTGGCACTATCTACCGATTTATTGACTTTATTAATTAGGTAACCAATGGCATCCTCAGTAGATCGACCCTGTCGAAAACCATATTGGCTGTTTGAGAGGACATTGTTTTTATTTATATAATTATTTATTCGGTCCTTAAGTAATTTTTCAAATATTTTTGCAAATGAAGTAATGAGAGAAATAGGTCGATAGTTTGAAACTTCAAGGATATCTCCTGTTTTATATAGCGGTTTTATGAGTTTTAAAAGAATTGGGGCATATTCCAGTCTCAAATGAAATATTTATAATATATGTAAGCGGTTCTGAAATATGCTCCGCTACTTCCTTGATTAACTCAGCTCTAAGTTCATCATATCCCGGCGCTTTATCATTTTTTAATTCTTTAATTTTAATGATAATTTCTTGCTTTGTTGCAGGTTCGAGGTAGAATGATTGTCTTGTGGATTGTTTTTTCAAGGGCATACTAGATGAACATTTTTTAATTTTACTTGCCAGCTGTTTTCCTATGTCTGAGTAATATTCGACAAATGTATTTGCAATTATTTTAGGATCATTTATGACTTCACCGGTATGGCATCGTATTTCTTTCAGACTATTATTTTGCTTCTGCTTAGCACAAAGTTGATTAACGCATTGCCAGGTAGATTTAGAATTATTTTTATTTTTAGAAATTAATTTTTGATAAAATTCTGATTTTTTTTTAGTTTTATGAGTGCATTAAGTTTATTTCTAAATTGTTTGAATCTTGTTATGTTGTACTCAGTAGGATATTGTTTTTGTATTTTATATAATTTATTTTTTGTTTGAATAGATTTGATTAAAGATTTTGTTATCCACGGTGCACGTTTGATTGAGGTTTTGTACTTAGGTACTTTTTTTGTATGAGTGTCAACAAGATGCTTTATTATACCTAAAAAAATATCGGTAGCCACATTTAATTCGGTTTCCTTGTATACATTGTCCCAGGATTCCGCTTTTATTGCTTCTACAAAAGATTTTTTGTCAAATAGTTTTTTATATTGTTGATTTACTAATTCTTTCGATTCCAAAAATGATTATGTTATTATGGCGAGCATTTCGTTCTAGCATGCGGCACTTATCTTCTAATTCAGAAATTTTCTTGTTGGCTTTTTTATTTCATTATCGAAGTTTACAACTATATAATGTATTTTACTATGTACATTTTCTTGTATCTCTTGTGTTTGTTCGCGCAGCAGCGCTTTGATATTACTAATTGTCAAATCTCCCATTTAAATTCAGTATTTTTATTATTTTTCGCCAACTTGGTTTAAACGTCGTGGCCAGAAAAAAAGCGACCTTGCGCACGGGATTTTAGACTTTATGGGCATACATGCACATGGTCACATACCTTTTTTTCAGGATTTCGGCGTTAATTTCTTATATATCCAATCACATCACACACCTTATTAGTTTATACACACCACACTACTATCTGGACTTATAATTTTATCTAATATTTAACTTTCTTTAGGTGGTTTTGGCAGGACCTCAACGATACGTGTTTACGCCGTGCGTATTCGATACAGATATCTTATTCTTTATATTCTTTAAATAAAATGTAAACTTAAGTAACGTCACCAGGAAGGTGCGTTCTGAAATAAAAGGAACTCTCTTTATTCCGTTGAAGTTCTTACTAAAAAAAAAGGTAAAACGGTACCTACGTGAGCAATAAATAGAAAAAACTCTCAAACGCTAATAAAAATATCAATAATAAAATAGAACAAAAAATGAGCATTAAAACGGTAAATATTACAACTGACATAAACCAAAATAATATAAAAGAAATAAAATTGCAAAACGAGACACGGACGGGGAAAGGGCTGACTTACTGTGGTATGTTTTGACGACGCTGACACTAAAACTGAGCTGAGAGGAGGCACTTGGAGATTAACCCCGAAACGAGAGCTGCATTATTCTTTTATAGAAAAAACTTATCTTGGGATTCTAAAAAACGACGTAATGATCATACGATCTTCGCGGATTTGCACAAGGAATCACGCGCTGCTGAAAGTCAAAGGTTATCCTTAAAAAGTTTAATTTTGGAACCTCATGTGATTCGGAAAAGAACTAGAACGAAATAAATGGGGCGATTTAGCGTCAAAACAACCTGGCAAAAAGTCACCTGTTACAGTAGGTAGTTACTTATTTCCCTCAGATTGATGTTACATTTTACTTATATTGTGTTGCATAGAAGCAACTAAAATTTACCATTTTTTAAAAAATTGCATTTTTACTTTGTAGTCGAGGAGGGTATATTTTTAATCAATTCTTTTTTCGTTATTCCTTAATATTAAATATATAAGTGTGTAAAAAGCAAAACATTTTCAAGATCAAAATTTGAACTTGTTTAGAAACAATGCTTCATGTTATGTAAGTACAGGGTATTTCAGTTAACGCCCCACTAAATTTTTTCTAGATCATATTTTCAAAAAGAACAAAAAGCTCACCAAAAGCTATTTAGACACAAATTTATTTATAACTCGATCTCCCTTTTTTTTGGTAAGTATTTTGCCCTTTTCCACTTTTGGAACATACAGGGAGATGCCCAAGTTTTAAAGTAGCTTTTAATTGTATTTTTTGGTCTTGAATTTTCAGCGGATCAACGGATGTGCTTCAGATTTGTCTCAGTGTATTAGAAAATATTTTCGCATTATTTATCTCACTAAATTTGCAGGAGTCACATTTAAGACTTGTTTTATTTATCAGATTTTGTCATACAGTTTTTTTCTAATACCGATATAGGTCCAGCATTTAATATAAAATTTAGTTTTCTACAAAAAAGTATTCTTACACTTTTAAATAAATAACAAATAATACGCCCCTGTACAGGATGTGCCACAGAAAATTGCCCCTTTAACTTTTTTTATTTTTCAAAACAGAAAAATATGTTTCAAATGAAAGTTATGGGAAGCATATATTTTTTTAAGTGTCAACTCTTTTTATACGGGATGATGCACAACAGCACGGCAAACCAAACTTTGGTTTTTTAAATGGAACCACCTATTTTTATAGGGTACCTATCTGAATTCTACTCATTTTTCTGATTCCAATGATATATTTATATACAGGGTGTTCCATGATAAGTAAGCCATTAAGGTGTAAAAGACAAACAATTTTCGAGTTGAAATTTGATCGTTTGAAGTTCTGGCCTTCTTATTGACTGGAAACTACCCATTTCAAATGGAAGCACCTCCATAACTTTTTTGGTTTTTGTCCGATTTTAACCGTTCTTTTTTCGAAAGACAGTTCACAAAAAACTAAATATGATTTTGAATTTTTGTGCCAAAATAAATTTTCAAGGCCAATGATTTTTTTCTTGTGAAAAAATCACGAAAATTACCTAGTGATTTTTTTATCTAAAAACTGACGATGTCATCACATTCTGGACTCTTTAAAATCGGTTTCTACCAAGTTTCATCAACAAATAAATATTAAAAATACTATTTTTTAAATTAATAATAAACCAACTATCAAAACACCTTCAGAACTATAGTTTTTTTTATGTCCAAAGAGTAGGAATAAAGTTTGGAGGCAATCGTATTAAAAATAAACTAGCTACGGGGACAGTCAGATTCTTAAATTTTCAATATTGTTTATTTTGTAATACTTTAATAATATTCATTTTTTGATGAAACTTGATATAAACCCATTTTAAATAGTTCCGAATGTAATGACGTCATCAGTTTTTTAGATAAAAAAAAGTGCAAAATTTTAGTTTTTTGTGGCCTATCTTTAGCAAAAAGCACGGTTAAAATCGGACAGAAAACAAGAAAACTATAGGGGTGTTTCCATTTGAAATGGGTCACTCTTGTGTTTAAAATTTTGCACAAACCTTAAATATCGATATTAATTATTAAGCTATTAATAATTTACTGGCAGATAGATCGCGTTACTATTGCATTTAAGTTTTGTTTTTTTTTCCTTAGATTTTGAGGGCAAGTCTTTAATTCTGCTGTTACAAATAAAAATCAGCAAAAGACAACTACAGGAAAATGCTTAAATTTACCCGATAACATCCTAGTAGATCTACCATTACAGAGTAATACAACTGCTGTTGTAAGTTTGCATGATTTTTACTCAAATCCAGCTGTAATAAACAAGCGTGAACATAGCAGCCCATTGCTGGCAGCCAGAAGTTTCAACTTCAATTTTTATGTGATTTCCTTATTTTTCCCCTGCTTTTTAGTCTTAATATGCTTTTAAGAAGAAACGTATCCTTTTTATACATTTTGTTTTTTACAAAACGGAATTCGGATATAAGAAATACAGGGCAGAAATTTTTATCTGCCAGCAAATCGGTCGTTGGTCTGTAAATACTTAAGGCTTATTAAGTGGGAAGCCTACTGATGGAAGTACAAATGTGAGTCGCTAATTGTAAGATGGAAAGTATAATATTTATTTTGGGGGTGATGCCAAACACCTACCTCAGCTATAATAGTTCCACTTGCAGAGGTTTGCAATTTAAAAATTTATATTTTTTGAAAATAACCTTCACTACATGTCTGACGAAGGCAGTTTTCAAAAGAGGGGTTTTTATATAGAGGGTGTCCCCGTTTTAAGTACCTTAATTTAAGGAGGATATATCCGAAAATGCTTTATAAAAAAGATACAGAGCCTTAAAATTTCATAAAAAAATTAATTTATTTTTTAATTTCTAAACAGCTGAAGATATTTCAATGAAATTTTATACACAAAGTACATGTATGAAGTGACATGTGAGTGCATAATATCAAGTTTCTATATTAACCAGTGGCGGAGATATGGGTAACCCATTAATTTAATAAAAAAAACTAGTACGGGCCGGGCCAAGAAAAAAACGAATATCATTTTTGGAGGTGGAATTTAATTTTAAATAAAAAGTGTGCCTTGGTATTTTTTGTAAATCGGAATACGCTGCTATAATTTTCATAACAAAAAATACTCTACTAGGAATAGTTTCGCTTGACATTATGTACTCATACGTCATTTCATGCATGTATTTTGTGTATGAAATTCCATTTAAATACAGCTGGCAGTTTTAAAATTTCTTGTATCTTTTTTATAAAGCATTTTCCGACATATGTTTATATGAAACTTTTTGTATATAATTACTTCTTCTACCACCTCCTTGAATTAAGGTACTTAAAACGGGGACACCCTGTATGTATATTAATTTGAAAACTGCAGTAAGTCAAAATTCACAAAAATCAACATTTGGCTTCATCAGAAGCATACAGTTGTAGCATTTGTAACAAACATCAAGAGGTGTGTTGTAATTCCAAAAAATAAAGGCTATTGTTTAAATGGAAGCATACAATATTCTCGGCTGGGGTGTTGCACCTTATTACGTTTTTACTGTGGTAGTATGAATTTTGTTTCTCATGTTAGATTTGACTAAAATATTGGTTATGGCTATGGAATCTTTAAGAATTTTTAATTTTGTTATTAATTTATTAATAGGTATAATCTAAGCCATAGTCACTTTATTATATCCGGTTTTTATTTCAGGTCTCATATTTTGCTACGCTAGGAGGGACAAATCCAGTATCCAAAACGAATACATTATTAAAAAACATTATTTCAAACAAGATAGCATCTGAGTTTAGTTTTCTCGGCTCAAGAAACAACAAAAAAATCATTTAACTCATTAATAATTTTGGCTCCAGTTTTGTCAATTTTTGAGATATGGAGTTAAAACTTGACACAGGTACGTTTTAAATGATGGGAAATATGCTGAAATTATTACTATTAATCTATCCTCTAGGGGGCGCTATAGTGGCGCCATTTTGTTTCTTTATTTTCTATTGTAACTTTTTTATGTCGTTTTTCCACACCGTGATCATTCACATTGATGGAGTTTTTTATTTTGAACGAAAAAGCTACTTTTGTTTGATCACCGTAGGATGAAGCCTTTGCCCTAAGATCGCAAAAATACGCGCTAAAACACCTGTTGATCGCGATTTTTTTTTCTTAAAAATGTACACTAAGGTTATCCAAGTTCTGCAGATCAACTCACCGCTGAAGATAAGGAAAAAACTTCATAAGATTAATTTTCTCGCAGAACGTAATATACTAGATAAAATACATTTTTTTTATTTAAAATTTTGGCATCCATCAGAAAAAAGAAACGTTTTTGGGGAATGCTAATATAAAGTTTTTTCTTGTGTTAGGAAATAGAATTGATCTGCAAAATTTAGCTCATCTGATAAAATATTTTTAAGAGAAAAATTCTCGATAAACAGGTGGTTTAAAGCACATTTATATAATTGTAGGGCAAATGGTTCATCTTATGGTTATTAAACAAGAGCACCTGTTTCGTTCAAAATAAACTTCTCCATCAATGTGAATTATTCATTTCAATTGAAATTTGGGCAATATTTTTTGGTATTTTGAATTTGATAAGGTCAGGTTTCCTGTCTCTTGAAGGAAAAATTATTTTTTAGATGCTGTTTTGTCAACGTGTGATGTTACCGAAAACGAGGTGGAAGGAGCAATAAAAATCTGGTTGAAGCGTGCACCAAGGCGACTTTTAAACGAAGAAAAATAGCGAAGTGATTAAATGTAGTTATTTTATTTAGAATTTTTCAATTTGAACTACATCTCTTTTTACTGTCAACTAGGTAAGTGTTTATAATGCCAAATCAGAAATATAAACTAAAAAAATTATTTCAAACAGACAAACATATAGACATGTTAGAAATGAATTTATACAAATTAGAAAAGATCTCACTTGTGCAGAAGAAAAACATACAACCTGCGACACTACGGAAACACTTCATTTTTCAAGGGATAATTCAATTGCTGACATATCTAATGATTCTCAAAGTAGTAAGAATTCTGATGGAGAACTGAGCGATAAACTAAATGACATTGATAAAATTTACAATGAGAGTTCTGACTCTGAAGTGGATGTTCCTCAAACGATTAATTCAAATAACTTACCAAATGACTTAAAGTCGCAATTAAAGATTTGGGCTACTTCAGAAAGTATTCCACACTGTGCAGTTACAAGCTTTCTTCCTATTTTATCTCCCTATCATCCTTCACTTCCTTTGGACAGTAGAACGTTGTTGTGTACACCACATTTTCTTAAACCGACTAATTTAGAAACAGGTCAATATCTGCATTTGGATTTGCAAAGAGGACTACAGATATTTATTGATAGTGACAAGACATTTCTTGATACACAAATAGAAGTTAGTTTCAATGTCGATGGAATGCCTCTATTTAACCCTTTCGGGACTGCGGCCGCCTGAGGATCTGTGCCCAGTGGACCACAGCAGGAAGCGCATGCGTGTATGTACGGTTCCGGTCCTTAATTGCAAAACAGTCATTACATAACAACAGATCTTTTCACAATATAAGTCATTTTTTGCATGCACCCACATGCAAATGAGCTTGTGTTCGAATTTCTTGATGTATTTAAGTGCGCAAATAATTTTTTTTTTTACGAGAAGGACCACCCAACTAGATACCATTACTAGAAAATCAGCCAATGACATTAATTGGGGGCATGCCCAATGTAAAGTACGCGGTCCAATGTATCCGTAGTCAACGCGTGTCCGTCCGGTTCCAGTCCTTTCTCATGCCTCCCTGCTTGCGTTTATAGTCGGTTCCGGTCCCACTGACCCAACTTTTATATGCGCGTTCGTCCGGGTCCGGTCCCGAAAGGGTTAAGAGTTAAATTCTCAAATTTTGCCAATATTATGTATTGTTAAAAACATTTCCAAGGACAACCATTTGCAGTTGGAATATTTTTTGGAAACGGCAAGCCCAAACCATTGTCTACTTTTTTTGAGCAATTTATTGAAGAATACAATATTTTAAGTAGAGGTTTCCGCTATAAAAACAATAACTATACTATTTCATTACATAGTTTTATTTGTGACGCTCCTGCCAAGGCATTTATTAAGTGCACTAAAGCTCCAGGAGGATATTCTTGTTGCGACAAATGTGTTGATTATAGTGAATATTTCCAAGGTAGAGTTATTTTAAAAAATATGAATGCTCAGAAAAGAACAAACGAGGCTTTTATTACACAAGTGGATGAGGATCATCATGTTGGTGTGTCTGCATTGCTTCAAGTAAAAAATATTGCCATGATAAACAATTTCCCAATAGATTATATGCATAATATTTGCTTGGGAGTCACCCGTAAACTATTGCTGTCTTGGATATCTGGCCCTTTAAATGTCCGAATGCAAAGTAAAATAATCTCCCTTATTTCCGAAAAGCTTATACAAACAAGAACTTGCATACTTTATGAAATAAATCGCAAACCAAGATCTTTATCAGAAATCAATCGTTATAAGGCAACAGAATTTAGGACATTTCTTTTATATACTGGCATCGTGGTGTTAAAGGATGTAATCGATAGCAATATCTACAACCACTTTTTATTACTCCATTGTGCAGTTCATTTTTTAATGTGCAATAATGAAGAATTAAGAAATTGGAATTGTGAAATGGCATCTAAACTGTTAGTGGCTTTTGTCGAACACAGTCGGACTTTATATGGTGATGAATTCGTAATTTATAATGTGCACGTTCTTATCCTTATATGTGATGATGCATTGAAATTTGGGCATCTTGACTGTTTTTCTGCTTTCCCTTTAGAAAATTATTTGGGACAACTTAAACGTCTAGTTAGATCCCCAAATAATTCACATCAGTAGATTTGTCGCAGGTTGTATGAAATTGACAAGTCTACTATTTGTAATCATATTCCACTGAACCATCTCGAGAATTTTGATACAACAGGTATCGTTTATATGCAAACGTTATGGAAATGTATCATCTTTTTACGAATATCCAATTAATTCCGCATTGATAAACACTTACCTAGTTGACAACTTGTCAAGCGAGTTAGAAGAACTATCCTTCTATGACATTAAGGGCAAATCTGTTGTCCTTTTAAGAAAATGATGGTATCTGTACCTCTACTGCATTCTGTGCAATAATAAAAAAGTTTTAATTCCACAGCATTTTTATTTTACAAAACAGCAATAGACATCTATTTTACGTCACAAAACACGTATATTCACGTCACAAAATGACGTCAAATTGCTGTGACATATTTACGTCATTATTACATAAAATTTTGGGTATATTATGACGTAATTAGTGCCGTTTTTTTCCACATGAAAATGACGTGCTTTGCTAACTGGGTAGGGGTGAAGCCGGACACAAGAAAAATAAAAAAAAACGAAAAATATTCACGGTAAAAATCACCGCGATTTTTAGCGGATTTGGGAAAAATCCGCTTTCAAAAGATAAATTACAAATATATACAAGACATGATGAGATTTGTGGAGCAACTTCTTTTATAGTTTTTGCTGTAATTTTATCTATACCTGGTGCAGAATTATTTTTCAGTTTATTAATATTTCTTAGTACTTCCAAATCCGTAACTGGAGACATAAATAAATTAGAACAATTTGTGTTTCTATCATGAATTAATTCTTTAGCCTCAATGTCATTAGCCATGCCCCTTCCTATATTCGAGAAATATTCACAGAATAACTCAGCAACTTCTTTTCTGTCATCAGTTAGTTCATTTTTGTTATTTTTTATAGCTATCTTCAACTTGGATTTGCTTTTGTTAAGTCCTTCACTGATTATCTTCCAAGTTTTTTTAGTATTATATTTATTTTCATTTATCAAGTTTTCAAAATAAGAACGTTTAGTTAATTTCAATTTTCTATTTAAATTGTTTCGATATTGTTTATAGTATTGAACTAATTGCTGATCATGTTTATTTTTCAATGTCTGAAACTTTAATTTATCCCTAATTCTAATTTCTATCACAAGTTCATGTGATATCCACGGTTTTATTTTTTTTTTGAATGGGTTTAATTTTAATTGTTTTAGGGATAGTTCAATATATTGCGTAAATCTCTCAATGAACACTTCGTACGCCAACGTGGGATCTCTTTGAGTATGCAAATCCAGCCATTTTTCTTCACTTAGATATTTCCTTAGTATTTTATAATCAATTCTACAATAATATGAATCATCCATATAATTTAATTTATTATTATCAGCACCACTACTGAACTTTATTTTTACAAGAGTAGCAAAATGATCTGTAATATCACTTACAAGTACCATGGGAGTCAGTGTAACTTCTTTATTACCTGTAATTAATCTCGCAAAAATGTGGTCAATAATACTGGATGACTCAGCTGTAATTCTAGTTGGCGTATTAATAAGGCTTAGAAAACCATTTGAAGCCATTACGTTTAAATATAAGTTTGTATGAGCATCATTTTTAGACAAGTCAATATTAATATCCCCCAGAAAAATATAATTTTTATCTTTACAAGCTATCTGAAAATAGTTACTTAGTTCATTTATAAATTGGTTGGTATTTGAAGAAAAAACTCTATATGTGGAAATGACACTGAACAACTTTCTACGATATTCAAATTACAGTACCACAAATGAATTTTCTGTATATTTGAGTACTTCAAAATTTGCCTGAATCTTGTCCGTAACAAAAACAACCACGCCGTCATCTGATTAAAATTGCCTTCAGAGTAATAAATATTGTAACCGTCAATATCATAGAAATGAACATCAGAAATCTGCCAAGTCTCAGACAAGATAATCAAATCGAATTTATGCTGAATGCTTTCTAACAAAACCAAGAAACTATTGTAATTTTTATTCAGGCTTCTAATGTTCATATGAAACACTGTAAGATCATTCTCTGATTTATCAAGCCGTGGATCAGTATGTTCCGCTATTACATAAGTCTCAGTTTCTGCAAAACTACTTAAATCTGATTCATACTGTAATACATTCATATTTTCTCTATAATAATAATAGGAGATACACCCAAATAATGGCAAATGGTAGACAAAGTGTTTACGAACCCTAAGGTTTAGCTTATTAATTATGATACATTCTGCATTAAACCTACTTTATTGGTCTACCTGCATTATTTCTAGTTTTAACCGGGCTGTACGAAATTCGCTTTTTGTTCTTCTTTATTTGAGTTGATGTTTTTGCCTTGTCCACCATCGGTTGAGGTTTACTTGTGTTTGCGTTGGTCCCGATAACTACTGTGTTTTTATTTTGTTGCTGTTCTTGTTGCTTTCGCGTTGTATCTTTTACCGGAACTTCTGCCTCGGATATTTCCTGGTTTTCTTCGTCAGATGTGATATCCTCACTATTTGTTTCTAAGTGTTGTAGTTCTTCTGCTGTAAAGTACTTGTTGTCTATTTCCAGTTTCTTGCCAACAATTCTTGCCTCATGTCCTTGTTGTTTTGCGGTTTGTAAGTGATATCTTAAGATCTTAGATTCTTTTCTTTCTTCGCTTGTTTGGTCATTTGCAATTCTTATTCCATGATTTTTGAGTGCTTTTAGTTTGTCTATATTAGCGAATAACGTTGCTTTCTTTATATAGGATACAAATTCTATAAGTATGGGGGCGTCTGCAGTTTTTCCAACCTTATATATGTTGTTAATATCTTGAGATGACAGGTTTATGCTCAACAGCTCATTCAATAGTGTTAGTGTGTTCGTTAATAGGTCTTGACGAGACTTTTCGTGCTGTTTTAGGCCAAATACTATCAAATTATTTTTTCTTTTTTGTTGTTCTAAACTGTTGCAGCGAAGCTTCAATTCTTTATTTTCTTTTTCCAGATGGCCAATTTTTAATTGTAGGGTAGGTAATTACGTCCTCAAATTTTCCTGTAATGTCAGTTGTTTGCTTCTCGTTAGCTTTAATGATTAAGTTGTATAACAGTTGTTGATCTTGTGTAAGGACACTATTTGCCATTCTTTGTGATAGAAGAGTTTATATTTTTCTATTATCCTAAAATGGGATGCTTTTTATTTCAGATACTTAATAAAAAAGAATGAACACAAATATAAATATATACAGAGCCTAAGTTTTTATTAATGTTATGTTTCAATATTTTGGTCAGTTGTTATCGAATTATGGCAGCACAGTCTACGCGTCTAGCATGTTAGCTTATGCAAACACTTGGCACTTCGACTGTGCGGGAAGGTGTCATTCTTTCGTGCGGTGGAACTACTTGACAACGATTATTGTAACAATGGTTGTGAAAAACTCCTTTATATCTCGTATATAGAATGTCTAAAAAACAACATTATTCCTTGGTGGTCTAACGGAGCATTTAGATCTGACACTAATGGCTAGTTGCTCCATCGTATCTTAAATTTTAAGACAGTCTTAACCACTTGACAACAAATGTTGTAACAATGGTTGTTAAGTGGTTAAGACTGTCTTAAAATTTAAGATACGATGGAGCAACTAGCCATTAGTGTCAGATCTAAACGCACCATTAGACCACCAAGGAATAATGTTGAT
This sequence comes from Pseudeuparius sepicola, assembly GCA_963920635.1. Lineage (NCBI taxonomy): Eukaryota > Metazoa > Arthropoda > Insecta > Coleoptera > Anthribidae > Pseudeuparius > Pseudeuparius sepicola. The sequence goes on from OY987305.1 coordinate 32,691,510, forward strand.
TTTTTAGACATTCTATATACGAGATATAAAGGAGTTTTTCTGTATAAAACTATCTTATTTTAATGTCGCAACTATCGTTTCAATTATAATAATTATTGTTACCTCTATGTTGTTTTAACATACAAGAATAATGAGAAAAATGTGAGAAATTTAAAGATTTCATGATAAAACCCACATATATGCCACAATATTTTCACTAGAATTTATTGTGAAGGTATGTGGCTTTTTAACACATCACTAGAGACAACGTGGAAAAGTGGAGCATTAAGCGTCCCAGCCACGTGGCAACCACATCCCAGTGATACTTTTTTTCTAGCCACGTGGTTTCGCACAACGTGACTTTCACATGGTTTCCATACAGTATGTCCCCGGCTGGGGTTTACATGAGTGAAATGGATAAAAAATTAACTTTTTGCAATAAAGTTATTCTTTATAAAAGTTTTTTCTTCATCCGAAATTAATACTCACGTTGAGAAAATATCAATTTATTACACGGGATGTTAAAATATTTCAAGTGTTTAAATTGGGTTAAGAGAAAAGGTTTCATAAATACAATCAGTTAAAAAATAGTCAGTGTTTTTTGCACAAGCAAGTTTTGATAAAAAACAGTATAAAGAATCTGCTACTTTAAACTTCATATTATTCTTGTTAAACTGTGGTAGAATAATGCTGTGATAAAAGCACGAATGAAAACAAGATAAAATATAATGTATTAAAGTAATATGTAATATGTCCATAGTAAAATAAACTAAAATTCAAAAATTCTAACAAAAATAAAAAACAAAGTACCTACAACTAAAACAGCATCAGATTGCATTCACATAATAGGTATCTAATCATTGGTAAATACATAAATTACCTACATATAAACTAAAATTCAAAAAATCTCAATTAAAACAAAGAGCAACTATACCAGCTGGCTATACCAGCGGGCTCCGTTAAACAGTATACAGTAGGTACAGCAGTCGGCCGAGCTAAACCTTTTTGTCTGCCAAATTCGGCCGGGCAAAGTCTTCAGAGGTGATTGCGGTGAGATGTAAGTGATAAGTATTTTTCGCAATTTTCTCCACTCCAGAAGCCGCGATCTAAGTAAATGGGGAATGCGGGAGGCAGAGGATAGAGGACATCGCTTTTTCGATCTCCTATACCTCTTTCCCTCCAAGCACTACCCGCAAAAACCAGAAATCCGGCCGAAATTGACGAAATTGAAATGCCCACTGTTCAAAAGAACAAGGAATGACTCCAACGTAAATTGACCGATAGAACACGGTTCCGGTCTCCAAATTCCACTAAAACAAATTCTAAATCACTGCCAAGCGCACTTTTTTGAATTTCGAAAAATATTAAACCTGCCCCGGAAAAGTGGCTAACACATTTATAAAAATACCTTTTATTTTTTTTGCAAAAGCAAAAATTCATCGAAATTATTAAAAAAATAATTTAAGTAAATTTCCAAACCTTTTCAAACAATAATCCACCCCGAATCCCCGAATAAACCTCTCGATTCCCTTCCAATCCGCCCCTGGAACCCGTGGGACCCTAGCCCGCGCCGTTCGTACCCGCCGTCGCGAACCAGCTCGGTTAAGTTCAACGACCCCACGAAAGCACGCCCCCTGATTGGCCGGCCGGCCGGCGTCCTTGCGCAACGGGCGCTCGCGTATTCTAGTGACGTCATCCGCGTGCCGGCCGTCGGGAGGACTGCGCCGCCCGCCCCCTCTTTTCACCTATTCTCATTGTGCTCGTAGCGTTGTTTAAGAGACATGGTGGTGCGTTCGTTGTGTTTTTTCCTGCGTACTTTGTGTTTTTTCGGACGTCGTGTTTTTTTATACAAATTACTTCTTGTTGTGTAAGTACTTATACAACATATACCTATCGGATTTTGCGTTCTTGATAAAAAAAGGTACCTAGATGTACCAATTTGAGTGTTGCACCCCTCAGACCAAAATGCCATTTTGGCACGAATTGTGCCATATTTGAATTATTTTAGTTGAAATTATTTTGTTGAAACAAATAAATTCTTGTCTCTTTCGAGTTTTGCCCCTAGAAATGTGGTGATTTTACCACAAGTTTTTTTTTACAGACTTAATGTAAGAATTTAATGATTTAATAATCTTGTTAAGATCCATCCTGAAATTTTGATTTTGTATTTTACTTTTTTGAGGTTGTATGTGAGGTTATTATCTTAGCTATACCGTGACCACTCGTTATAGCTAACAAAATAATAAGGCACATTATTACAGTAAGTTATGGCAGAATCCACCAGCAGGACTTCGCAACCAGGTTGCAGTAAGAGGAGGGAGGACGGGAATAATACTTCTCAAAAGAGCTACGGGTTAGTATCTATAGGTATTAGTCATATTTTCACCAGCAAAACCTTGCAGGGTTTAAGCCTGATTTATAAACGTTGACGTTGCCGTTTGAAGTTGGCCGTTTCCGTTTGACGTTTGAAAGTTGGACATCGAAGATTTCATGTTTGTATTTATAAACTCAAAATTCCGTTGCCGTTTGACGTTCCGTCGGGATAACCAACATTTATCTTTTTCCGTTTGATGTTGCCTCTCCGGCCAATGAAGCACCTTCTTAAGAGTCACGTGGGAGGTCACATGGTTTCTCAGTTTATCAGCTGATCATCTGTATTGATTTTTTGTAATATTTTAATATTAATTATCCAAAATAACGCTGCATAGTAGAAAACAAAATGGATTCAGAGTTGCTAAATGAGAATATTGAAATTGAACGACTTCGATCCGATGACTATGATTGTTTTTTTATGCTTTATTTTTCTAGCGTTGAGAACACACAGGCATACAGAAAATCCGAAACGGAACGGAAAAAGTTTGTAAACGACTTGGAAACAGCAGCTGCGTCAACGTCAAACGGAAACTTCAAACTGCAAATGGCAACGTCAAACGTCAAAGTTTATAAATCCGGCTTTAAGCAGGTTTTGTTCGATTTATGTCTGACGTCATGAAAAAATACAAATGAATGTTCTTATATTGCGAAAACTGATGTCTTTGGAAAACTGTTTTAAACTCGTATTATTTATTCAAAGTGAAAAATGCCCAAACGCCAAATATAGATAATTTAAACCCCTTCTCCATCTACAAGATTTTAACCTCACCCAATGCTACAAAACAATCTGCAAAGGGCGCACAGAACAAAACTATACAAAATCTGCTCCACAAGATTTTGATGGTGTTAACTTTATGCTTTATGCTGACGTCGCTGTTACCTTCTCTCTGATAACACGTCTTGTGATAACGACAGGTTTTGATGAGATAAACCTAAAAAGATTCTGAAGGTTTTGCTCGCGAAAATACTAATTAATTAATTAATAACACATTATGCATTGGAGGGTGGCCATTTTGTGCAATAATTTGACCCCGTTCAGATGACCAGCAGCGTAGATACAAATAGTTAATGAAATAATTGTAAAAAAATAGTACGCTCCTGTGTAAATCCAAATGCCTTTTTTGGATAGCCCATTCAATTTTAAACAAAAAGCGCCTCTTGGCATTTTTTTATATCTCGTACAGTTTCTTTGTAATTTCGGATTTTTTTAAACTAGTGCCAAGGCGATTATGATAAAATTATTTGTATCTACGCCACTGGTCATCTGAACAGGGCAAAATTATTGTACAAAATGACAACCCATAATATGTACCAAATTTGGTCGGTATTCCTAAACGGGCTCGAAATAAATTTAAAAAATATGTTATTTTTGGAAAATTTTCAACACGCTGTATATGGAGAACCAAGCGTTTTTGAGCTAATGTTTATTAAGGATATGTGCTTATTTTAGCGAATTCTACCTTGTGTTTTCGGCTCTGCCTTTAGAAGTGACTCACTCTGTATATTAAGCTTTTAAAAAAATCGTTTATTTTTTGTATCTTCTAAACCTCCATTTAAACTAAATTTAAAAAACGAGGTGCACATCATAAATGATACCCTGTAGGTATATGGTACCTACCCTGTTGCAGGTTGTCATATTTTCGGAGAATATCAAGACCCTCATGCAACCTGTGCTGGAGTTGTTATTGCGGTTCTGTAACGAAAATTTAATCTAATTTCCGTTACAGCGTTTAAATGCAGTATTTAATTCCAATCCATTCGTCACCCCCCGTATAACCGGGTTGTAAGGTTGGTGTGCTGGTACTTAGTCCGTCACTGTCTCGCTTACGTGCTTCGCTCACGTACCAGAGGGCATGTAACAGAAAACACAACGAACAGTCTCCGAAAACCTGCAGTCGAAGTTTCGACGCTTTTACAATTACTGGTTAAATTTCTTAAACGTAAAAAGGGTTGAAAATGAATTGAATCTGTACGGTTTTTGCAATTAAATGTGGCAAACCTTAACTAACAACCCCAAGATAGATTTAAGCATGTAACCTTGAATTATTGAACCCTGAACCTGACTATAAAATATATTAAAAATTAATTAAGTTTTTAGTTAAGTTTTTAATTTTTTTTGCAAGTAGAAACGTCTACTTGAGGTTGTAACTTTTACCTTGAATTGGTTAATTTTAACAATGTTGAATCATAGGACACATAGTTGAACTATTTCTGGTTGACATTTTTTTCTCTTTTCTATTTTTGCAATAGGTTATATTATCAGGTTATCTTCTTGTTTCTCTTCCACTAATTCAGGTGATTTTCCAGTTGGATAACCGGTGAGCTTGCCTATATAGGTGGCGGGTGCTGTAGCTTTGGTCAAACTACAGTATCTCTTCTGTTCTAACGGCCCATGGAATAACTGCGTGGTTATTCTGGGAGGTGTTTGTCAGGATCTGTTGTATCCTTGGGTGTTGGGATGGTGCATCTTTGTTTATCTGCGACGTCGGAACTCATTTGTGCCCAGCACTAGGTGATATATAGCTCTTGGCAGGTGCGTTTCAGACTGTCATGTGGCTTCCATGCTTCTGGAGGTTTCTTTCTCATTCTTTCCTCTCCATTTAGTTTGTAAGTTAGGTTAAGTTTGGAATTTAACTTGGGGATTTATTTAAACTTTGGGATTTAACTTTTTTTGTTGGTTAAATTATCTTGACTCCTTGTACTTATTGTACACACTAGATGTATACTGGCGCCCAATTTTGTGTATCAAATCTAAAGTTTCAATTAAATTTTCAAAATAACTCAGGTTGTTTCAAGCTGAACAGGTTCTGTCAAACCACTTTATGCTAACGATAATACCTCAGACAATTTTGCGTACTGGGTCATATCTTTTATTTTCTTTAATGTCAATTATTGATCACCTTGTATATGGTTTGCACAAGAAAAAATACTCAAACTTGAGTTTTCGTATTTTTTCTTACCGGGTTTTGGTGGTGTGTAATGAAAATTTTATCTAATTTCTGTTACAGCGTTTAAATGCAGTATTTAATTCCAATTCATTCGTCACCCCCCGTATAAACGTACCATTCTTATGAATGTTGCCCTGTTATCTGCAACCATCTATACAAGCTGATGCATAATAAGTTACCTACCTTGGTGTTCTTAAACAAACCATTTATTAAAGGGTATGTGCCGGTCGCAAAAGTGTTTACATTTTATTCATCGATTGAAGGTATGTATTACTCAAACAGTTACATTGTTGTAATCACTGTCTGACGTTAATTATAAAGATAATATTCACTTTATTCAGTTTGCGATTGACTAAGCGCCACGGTGAGTTGTACTAACGTCACTCTTTGTTTCCGACCGTTCTTACTGGTCTAATATCAGTGGTAGAATTTGGCAGAATTGACAGTGACCTGTGACCTGGATTGTCACTCGTGGCACTTCCAGTTTTTCTAAGTAGGTTTAGCTTTTAAAACCTTCTAAAGTGTTCTAGTAGCCGGAAGTCGTCACCCTTGCAGAAAAAGGTTATAAATAGGCCGGCGACAAGAATCGCGGCACTTCCCTCTCGAACACTCTGTGGTGCCCCTGCAGGAACTGCAGAAAAAAAACTTCAAAATCTTAGAATTTTTGCGGTGTAACGGATTTTTCCATGTCAAAATCCGTTACTCGTTTCTTATCTTTTTTTATTACCATAAAGTCACTATTTTCAAATATATATATCTCATACTTAATAACTAATTTATTTTTCTTAGTTTCAATTCATTTACAATATTGTATTCAATTTTATTCTGACAATTTATCAAATTTTAGAAAAAAAACTTAAATTATTTTAAATAATTCAAATTTTCGCGAGCCGTATACGTCAATGGCCGTATACTTCCGCCTAGCCTCGAACCCAAATTCAAAACGAGAAAATCAAGTGCGAATTATGTGTTTATTTATCAGCAGGTATGTGATTAAAAATTGGTATTATGATTTACTCGATTTTTCGGTTCTTTTGATGCATAATTTGAACATAAACACTATTTAGTTTATTAAATACGTTTCGTGCTAAAACCTGATTGGCCGAGAGCGGACGGATGACGTAGGTCCTACTAGAGATGGGCGATATTTGTATACCGGTTACTTAGAACCGGTGATTCATAAATCACTGGTAGTGCCGGTGATAGTAAATAGAAAGTAACCGGAATCGGAATCACTGACCGAATTACCGAATATCAAAAATAGCGAGAAGCGATCGCCGATCCCCGATCACGGATGGAGCTGGATTTGAACAGAATGGTATCGATCGGTCATCGGCGATCGGCGTCCGCGGGCGGGCGATGGCTGCGCCAGCCAATCTGCGCGGCGCGGCGATTGCGTTGCGAAGAGAGGGCGCGTCAATCGCATTCACAGGAGAGTAGGAGAGGAGACTAATACCGGAGAAAAATGCAAAATGCAAATAATGCTTTTTTCTGTGCCCCGATCCCGACAGTGTTTTTTTATTTTATTTTTGCAATATTGGGTGAATGAGTGAATCTAGTGAATACAGAAGACAATACAGTCAATAATAGTGTTATTTATTATTGTTAACAACTAGTGTATCACTTATAGCAGTGAAAAGGTATCAAATTTTTTTCATAAAATGAATCAGGTCTTTACTTAAGTACCTTTATTTGTAGATTACGTCCTGCAAGTTCGTTTGTGTACTTGTTCTGTAGTATACCTACCGATACATACCTACGAAAATGTCAAGTCGCCAAAAAAAAATTTCTTCACACCTGTTACCACTGAAGACCATGTAGCATTGTGCAATATTTGTAAAAAAACTGTCATTCAGAACGACTAACTCCAATTTGAAAAAACATATGAAATCTAATCATCCTACCATCAACATCGACATTACGAAGGAACATCAAGAACCTAAAGATAAACCTGTTGAAACTTTAGATAGTCTAGATGAACCAAAATTACAGTTACCTTCCACATCAACTGCAACTAGTTCTGATTCTACCTCAGTGGAAGTACATGAAACGGGTGGTGCTATACCAAAAAGACCACAAAAACACTACAAAAATCTCTCCTCATATCTTCCTCGCAAAATAAATATTCAATCTCAAAAACATATAAATGATAAATTACTTAAGCTATTTACCAAAGACTATCAACCATTCAGGATTGTAGAAGATACAGGATTTCAAGAATTTGTTAGAGCCTTAAATCCAGCCTATCAATTACCGAGTAGAAGCTATATTTCTCGAACCATGTTGCCAGCTGCCTATGAAGAAATTTACAATGTGACTCAGGATTTAGTGAAAACAGTCAAGAAACTAAGCCTTACAACAGATACCTGGACTTCTGTATTTACAGAAAGTTACATGGCAGTAACAATACATTTTCTCAATGAAAACTTTGAAATGAAATCAATATTAATAGAATGTGCTGTACTCTCCGGTTCTCACACCTCCGCCAATTTAGGAGAAGCTCTTATTGATATAACAACTAGGTGGGAGGTGAAAGAAAAAGTTATATTGACAGTGTCCGAATATGCTGCTATGCTGATAGTCTAAAACTCCCGGAAATTAAAGTTGTAGTCGACAAATGCAAATCTGCACTTGAAGATGCAGTAAAAAGTACAGTGGCACTTATAAACAAGGATATTCCTGTGTTAAGTCTTGCCGATTGGAACATTATAAAAGATCTATGTAAAGTACTCAAACCGCTGGAAAGCGCAACTAAAAGTATCAGTGGAGAAAAATATACAACTGGCTCTTTGGTGATTCCATTAATTAATGGAGTTTAAAATGTGTATCTAAGTTTAAAAAATAGGAAGGATTTGGAGACCAACGTCATGAAGGTTGTATTAGAAATATTAAAAGGGTTGGAAAATAGACTCAGTAATTTAGAAAAAAGTAAAACATTTGCATTATGCACTTATTTAAGATCCCAGGTTTAAACTTTATGCCTTTAGTGACGAGACTTTGCCAGATGTAACTAAAAAAGCTCTCATAGCAGCCGTGGCACAAGAAATTTCCGTAAAAACCCAACCGGCCTCCAATGTAGAAGAGAAGAAACAAGATATAGACATTGATAATGAAGAACTATCATTATCAATCTGGGGCGCCTTTGCCAAAACAACATCTACATTAAAACCGAAAGGCAGTGCATCATCGAGAGCTATAATAGAAGTACAGAGATATATAGAAGAAGATTTACTCCCGAGGCATGAAGATCCACACAAATGGTGGCGTGAACGCAAATACAGTTATCCCTATTTAAAAATTGTTGCTCAAGAAAAATTAAGTGTAGTTGCTACTTCGCTACCCTGTGAACGAATCTTCTCAAAAGCGGGCTACATACTTACAGACAGAAGAAGTAGATTAAGTGGCAGTAAAGTTGATAAGCTCGTTTTTAAATACAAATGCTTAGTTCTCTGCTTATTGCATATATCTATATATTTTATTTATAAAGTTTTATTTGTTTTTCTTAAGAATTCAGAGGTTTTATTTTGTAGCGACTAAGCGACTGCTAGTGTAACTTACCAAAAATAAAGAAATATTTTTTGTTCATTTAATTGACTTGAGCTTCATTTACATACATTATTAAAAAAGTACCAAACAAAACTTAACTACTAACTACCCAATCAATACCCAATACTCCTTACTTGTACAAATGAAATAATTATTATTATAAACTAAAATTCATCCGTTCATCCCGATCCCGATATAAATATATTTAATGTTTGAGCAAAAAAACCACCGCATTCTCCATTTTTTAAAGTTGGACCTGATACTGATACTTAACAAACCAACAAACGTACTGCGCGTTTATTTCGGTTGGGAACGTTTTTTAGCAGTGATTCATTCACCGGTAAAAATCACTGATACTTTTCAATCGCCGGTAACCGAATCACGGTGATCGCAAAATCACCGTTAAGCCCATCTCTAGGTCCTACCGGCCACCAGCCGGGAGGGTCCGACCTTACGACGAGTTTGCTCCCGCCTTCGCTTGTATCAAGTCGCAAAAGCATCTGCCCATTTCCCGCTAAATTTTCGATTTTTCGGCATTTATCTCGCTCAATTTTTGCCATCGGTGATTTGTCTGAGTGGTTTTGTATTTTCATGTCGGGGATTGACTTGGTGTGACTAATATTTTTGGGTTTTCTGTTTTCTATGTTCACGGCATCGTGAGGCAACGACGCTTGTAATAAGGTAACAGGGTTTTATTGAACAGACCCAGCTATAGCAGACATCGGTTTGTTATAGCGGGAGCCCCAAGAAAAAGTCTCAAATTCTAGACATCTCCATGCTAACCCAGTTACGAGTCCGAGGTTCACATATCGGTAAATCAAAACCTTACAAGGCCTTCCTGAAATCGGGGAGATGCCGCCAAAGAAAGGCTCACGGCAAACATGTCAAATCTGATTGAATTACGATTATATGCTAATAAATATGTCGAAAATGTATATGAATATGATTGAATTACGATTATTGTGCCATAAACAAGTAAAAAATTGATTGATTTACGATTATTGCGCTATAAATAAGTCAAAATTTGATTGATTTACGATTATTGCGCCCTAAATAAGTCAAAATATGAGTGAGTTATGGTAAATATGTCAATAAATCCTTCAGATTCTGAGTGAAATATGGTAAACATGGCAATAAATAACTCAAATTCTGATTGATTTACGAGAGGTCAATCCAGGATTCTCACGGTCCAGAGACCAAGAAGGGGTAGAATCCAGGTATTTAAGCGAGTAAATCAGTTGAAAAGTACAGTTGAAACAGAGTCGTCAGAGTGCAAAAATAGTTACAGAAGAGTGTCCAGACAGTTACAAAAGTCGCAGTCCAGTCGAAGAAAGTACCAAGCCGTAGCAAGAAGTCGCTAGTCGCCAAGCAGTCAACACCAGTACCACAAAGGCCAGCAGAGAAATCAAAGCCACCACCCTCACAGTTGAGCTGATCGAGAGTAAGCAATTTTTTTGTAAGATTTTCTGAAATCTGAGTTACCTTTCGTGAATCTTAATATTTGAAATTGTGTTTGAAACGTGCATTTAAGAAACATTGTATTTTGCCGTTTTTTTTAAGGAATTAATTAATGCTAAAAATTAGGGAATCAATCACAGTAATTATAAATTATGCCAATAGCTACAGGTTCATGTCAGTAAGGCTAGGTCTTAACTAGATGTTAAGGTAGGAGTGTGTCTCTAGTCCTTAAAGAATATACCCTTTATACAATTATATCCACCAGTGTAACTACAAAATTTTTAATTTTCTTTTATACTCCAATTAACCAAATTTTTACTTTATTTAATAAATGTATTAAACTCAAACTCCGTATTTCCCTTACTTCCCAAAACTCACACCAAAAGTAAGTTCTTGTGGCTTGCCCTGTACATACCGCTCGCCAACTACCATCTAAAAAGGGCCAAGCACCACAAATGGTGTCAGGTGTGGGGTCAAAGGGATGTTAACGGATATGGGTGAGTTAGTGGGTTGTCAAATTTGTCAGGAAAAAAAATTTAATTGTTAGAAAACAGAAATTTTTTTTAGAAAATCTGAGGCGTGAAAATTATAACGGTGTTGTGGGGTAAAAGGGTTGTCAACGGAAGGGTTGTTAACGAAGGGGTAGTTTGGAAAATTTTCAGAAAATTTAGTTTAAGGACACCTGTGAGGTACTAAAGAGAGCATAGTAAAGGCACAATTTTGGACAGTGCTAAGAGCAAACGGCTGGAAAAGTTATAGAAAAATTTAGAAAAGAAAACGGAAATTTTAAGACGGTGCTAGGAAGGCGATATTAGAAAATTTAGGGGCTGCGGATACTAGTTTTTAGGTGATGCAACATTCCATCTAAAAACTAGGAGCAATAGAAACTGAATAAATTTCGTAGAAAAATAAAATAAAATTAAAATAAATGGCAAACGACCAAGAAAATGTAATAGCGGGAGCAAATGGGAACGAGGATCAAGCTAGGAGAGAAGTAGCGACCAAATTAATGTTAGGAATAGATACAGTACCAACTTAGGATGGAAAAGGGAAAATGGAGGAATTTTTAAGTATAATCGAGGAAACAGCACTATTAGCAGGATGGTCCGATGGACAGAAAGTAGCAATAGTTAGATTAAAATTGAGGGATAGCGCAAAACAACTTATAGAGGCAGAACCTGATTTACAAAAAAACACTGATTGGACTAATTTTAAGGCTACCTTGCAAAAACAATTCGAGCGGAGACACATACCTGGGACGGCTATAAAAATGTTTATAGAAGCGACACAACGATATAGAGAGAACTGTAGGCAATTCTTGACGCGTCTTAAAATTTTGGGCAATAGAACGGTAACTTTTGTGAATAACCCGGTAAAAAATCGCATTCTCAAAGAAAAACTTGAAGTAGATATCACCACTCAGTTCGTATTAGGACTATTAATGCCAACTAAACAACGAGTTTTCTCGTTAGAACCAAGAAACATGGCACGGAAAGTCAATCTCTGTGGAGTTTTCCAGCTGTTCTGGTAGAAAAACGTTTACACCCGGGAGAAAAACCTCAATTTAGGTTATGCATCGACTACAAGGAATTAAATGCAATTACAAAAACAGATTTTTTCCCACTTCCAAGTTTACAGGACACCATTGACTTACTGCAGGGTTGCAGTCTGTTTTCTACGATGGATTTAGCTAGTGGTTACTTTCAAGTCGAATTAGAACAAGACAGGGAGAAAAGTGCATTTTCGACGCAGGACGGTCATTACGAGTTCAAAAGAATGGGAATGGGTCTAAAGAACGCGCCAGCGACATGGCAGCGGTTGATGTACAACCAATTTTCTACCCTCACGTACAAAGAATGTCTAATATACTTAGATGATATCATAGTTTTTAGCACGGGAAACGTAGAAGAACATCTTAAACGCCTAAGACATGTTTGAAAAAATGCGAGAAAGTAATTTAAAATTTAAACCTACTAAGTGTCATTTCATGAAGGAGGAGATAGAATATTTAGGCCACATTATAAATTCCAAGGGTTAAAGAGTACATCCAGAAAAGATAGAGGTGGTAAATAATTATCCAGTGCCAAAGACAGTGAAAGAAATTAGAGCATATATTGGGCTTAGCATCATACAACAATGGTAAAAAAATTTTCAAGAATAGCACAACCATTAACGGAATTAACTAAGAAAGACGTACCATTTCAATGGACAGAAAAACAGCAGGAAGCTTTCCAAACTTTAAAAATTTGTTAATCACAAGTCCAATTTTAAAGTTAAAATATGAAAATTTAGAACACCCTGTATGTTATGCTAGTCGAAGTCTAAATAATGCAGAACGCAGGTATTCCACGATAGAGAGAGAATGCCTAGCAGTGACATGGGCAATCAAGAGGTGGCGAGAGTATTTGACAGGTACCCATTTTTTCATTACAACTGACCACCGACCTTTTAAATATCTATTAACGATAAAAGATCCAAGTTCAAGGCTAGCCAAATGGGCTATGTTCCTGATGGAGTATTCATTTAGCATTGAGTATAGGCCAGGAAAATTGAATACCAATGCGGACAGTCTTACAAGACTTCGTGAGGAAACACCTCGAATCGCGATAGTAAGCCATGAAGAGAACAGCACTATTATTCCAATAATAGGTACCATATGGAGCCGAGAGGAAATCCAAAGAAAACAGCGCGAAGACGAAGACGCCGTTTACATACTTAGAAACTTACAGAGATACCGACCTGAGTGCTACCTAAGCGACGACGGACTACTATATGTAACCAGGACGGAAGACGAACGCCAAGACAAGATTATCGCGCCGCAAGCTATTGTAAGTGATATAATGTTTATTTATCACAATAGTGCCCTAGAGGGACATGCAGGACAAAAGAAGACCCTCCAGCTAATAAAGAAGGATTTTTATTGGAGAAGGATGACCACCGATTAAAGAGATACTGTTTGAACTCTCATTCATGTAATGTCAGGAAAAGCAATTATAGTCGACCCGCAGGACTACAAAAAATGCCAACACCATCTATTGTGTTCGGAAGAGTAGCTCTTGATATTGTAGATCCACTCAATCGAACTAGAAATGGGAATAAATACATTTTAACATGTATAGACGTCTTAACGAGATATCCAATTTGTGTACCACTGCCAAATATAAATGCGGAAACTGTTGCAAAAGCGGTTGTGGTAATTCTCATTACACAATTGGAAGTGCCACGAGAAATTCTTACAGATCAGGGAACTCAATTTTTGTCAAAATTATTGGCCTTAATGGCTTATAGAAACAACGTCCACAGTGCCACAAGGGAAACTCCATTTTTCCTAATGTTTGGAAGAGATATGGAATTGCCACAACATTTGACTATAAAAGATAGAACAGTAAAGTATGATCTGGATGAAAACTACGCCACTGAAAACTAAGAAAGAATTTCAGGTAGGAGATAGAGTATATATAAATACTCCAGTAATACCTGGGAATAAGTTAACAAAAAAGTTCCAACCAAAATGGACAGGCCCTTTTCGAGTTACAGAAAAGAAAGGCCCCGTAACATTTAAAATAAAAGAGCTAGGAGGACGGAAGGAACAAACAGTACATGCGAACCGATTAAAAGAATTCCATGGACAGGTACCAGATAAACCGAACGTACAGAATAATGACATTCATGGCACACCTAGTGAGGGAGAGGCCGAAGGAAATTGGAATGACGACGATATACCGCCCGCACCGCCGCCACTGGAAGACACCAGCAGCTCTGACGAAGATGACGCGGAAGAGAATATTCCAGCTGGCAGGCAGCCACGTATATTGGACGGCGAAGTAGGCCTCAATAAAGGTCACCGTGAAGTAGGTCAGGTACCGGCAGCTCCGGAACTTGTGAATGACCGCGCGCCACTTGAACAACCGAGGCACATTTATCAGGCTAGGTCAAGGGGAGAAGCCGACGAGCACCCCTGGGTTCTTAGAAGGGCCATATAAGATTAATTATATAAGTCTGGGAAAAATAAATAAGATAGTTAGAAATTGGAGAGAGTAATAGACTGCCATTAGTCTATTGTTACAGTGGTGACCACAGTGATTGTTGGAATAGCCCTATTAGAAGTAGTGGTGGGCAGTTTAGTCGCATATGACTACCGTAATGCCGCCAAAAACATATCTGCCATATCCTTGAGAGATGTCGCCCCGTGCCCAAATCCCGAAACGAATTATGTGTCCCCTACTAAAGAAATACAAGCAATTGAAAAGAAGAAATATCAGGATATAATAATGAAAACTCGTTTAATAGAAGTAACTAGACAAATACCGCATTGCGGAATGTGGTCACATAACTCAATTGTAGCAGATGGAATACTTACATACATACACCAAGTGGGAAGAGAGGAATGCCAAAAAATTCACGAATTTCAGGAATACCGAGGGTTCCTAGGAATTATTATATCGGGTATTAAACCAAACAGTACTCTTACCATGACAGTGACTCTAGCAGGAACACTAGGCAATGATGGAAGTTGTGAAGGTACAGATTACTACGAACATGGTAAACAATGGCACGACGTCATAGTCCCCGCCTCAATAAAAATCATTGTTAGAGACTACATTGCAGTTACAAAATTAGACCTAAACGAAATAAGTCTATTATTCAACGGAGTAGTTTGTCCTTTTCTAGATGGGTATTGCATGGACCCTAGTATGGGTGAGTCAGTATGGAAAATCAATAGCTTAGAAACTTGTAAGAAATATAACATACTGTATAATGGTAACGCTACTATAGTACTAGAACAACGGGCCGAGGCTTACAGCAAACGATATGCCGTAGTAGGAAGTGAACAGCAGGTGTTTGCAATCCAAATGCTCGAACAAGATCGGCTATGTTGAACAATGGTTTGGACTACAGAGCACCCTAGACTATTAGTTTTAGAAGAACCTCAGTTACAAATCCGAAATAGCTGGGTCCACAGAAAAACAGCCACGAAACCTACGTAAATACTAAATTTAAACTTACGTAAATACATACTAAATTTCTGTATGTGGAACAGGCATTTAAGAGAACTATGGGGGAAATGTTTACGCAAACCGTACACCGCAGATGTTTATTACATAGGAAAATTTTAAAAAATCGACTTTTATTATACAGTTACTCCCAACGCAGCGACATTATTGTTAAAAAATTCGCAATTCTATGAAGGTAAAATTGCCGGAGAAGTACTTGAAGTGTTTTCTAGTAGAAATTAGGAGAGGCAAAACGGTGTTATAATGAATTACCCATTACTGCCTATAACAAAAGTTGTTTTATGGCACCTTTAACTCACATTATCCAGGACTTTGGTGAAGAAATAGAATGCAATAATTTGATACCCTCTTTATTTGTATTAGGACAAAAATGGGTAGGTTTTGGTCCTAATCCTATTGTGCATGTCAAACCATCTCAATTAGAAGTTGATAAAGAAGAGAAATATCAATTCCAGGAAATAAAAACTTAGGTTCAGGAGGGATTTATACAAGTAACGAAGTTAGGCAAGCGCAGGAAGCCATTATGTTCCACCAAGAGAGAAAGGCCGTATCTAATATTATAGTCCGTAGAATCGCTGGAAAAATGGTGGATGCGCAGGGAATTTCAACCCTTTCATTATTTAATCCAGAAGAATTACAAGAACTAGCATCTTCAGCACTGAGAAAATTTTATGAGTGTTTTATAATACTAGGGGAGTGGACGAGCGCATTTATTGGGATATATTTCATATTTCGAGTAATAAAATTTTTAATATCCACTTTTATTAATGCAATGGCTCTCCACCATGCAATAGGTTGTACTTATCACATGTTTGCAAGTTGTTGGACTACATTAGTACATTTTATCATTTTACGAAAAAACCTCGGCAACAGTAAAGACAAAAGTAATCCGTCGACACAAAATAAGGGAAATATAACCGCAGAAACGCAGCTAGAATTAGACAGCGTCGTAGTTTGCAACCCTCCCGCTGTTTTGAATACTCCTACAGCCCCAGAGGATAACATAACAAACGAATTATATCCTAGACTTAATTAAAAAGGGTAGACAAAGAAAATTATTTCCAGGCTAGGCCTTAGTTAGGAATCAATATTACGTGTAGAAAACAGTTCAGTGAAGAATACCGATTAGGCACGTACGATAAACATAGTCGCGGACTTATAAACCTACGTTATTGGCATAACCTAAACAGAACACGACTCTTTCTTTAAAAGCGGCATGCTACAAAAGGAATCAAAATTTTATTATATGGTTATTATAAATAAAGGTGACTTAGATCGATGGGGACTTAGAAACAAATAGCCAAACGATCACACGAAAATTTTAAAATAGTCAGTGGTGAAACAGGGCTCGGAAAAGATGGATCTCGCGTTGCGATCGATTTTGCGACTCCCTCGCGGGACGGCCGCCGTCATTCTGGAGAGACTGTTAACGTGGTTTCCGGGATTAGTGTGTTGGGCCGAGACGATACCAACGACACACGAATCAACAAGAACCCTCATGCGAATTTGGGTTTCACTATACCATAAGTGGTATGTGGTACTAGCAGGAGTGGACCCGGCGACCTGCAGATGTTTATGGTGCCGATACAGTGCAAAGTGGGAACAACGCGGGTTTGAGGGACCGCCGCCACTTGTTCCCTGGCCTGACTGGCGCCAACCCGAAATGGCCCAGCCGACCCCAGGTAGGCCTGCACGTGCCACAACCGGCCCGACAAGGCAGAACAACCCCACGCGATTAGCAGGTACCCGGCTGCCACGCGTGAGCCACCTGCTCCCCACCTGGCTGCCGTCGCATGGTAGGCCACCCCCAGGCGCTACGTCGGCGAACGCACCCGCACAATGACAACCCCCATTGGCCACGCCGGCAATCTCGACCACAGCGCCCCCGCCAGTTGTGTGCCAGCCACTTTTTGTGGCGAGGACAGAAGATACACCAGCTGCGTCGACGTCAGTCGACCGCCCGCCCCCACTCTCAAATTCCAACCCCTCCTCATGCCTGAAGAAGACTGGGGACTGGAAGACTATCTACGAGATACAGAGGTGGAGTTCCGTGGATCACCTCCCCCTCTTGTGCCATTAGAGACTCATGTGCTCTCGTTTATTCAATTTAAACAAGAGCCAGAAACACCCCCTGGTGCTGAGAAGGACGGCCAGTAAGACAGTAGTGCCGAATGTGAATGTGTAAGTGAAAAGGATAATGGTTAAGTGTAAGTGAAAAAGGATAATGGTTAGGTGTAAGTACAAAGGATAATGGTTAAGTGTTAAGTTAAGGTAGTAATTAAGGTTGTAATCTTAGCTGTAAGTAAGTAAGACGCATGAGCGGGAATGCCAAGGTCCATCCTACCCCTGGTCACCACAGACACCCTCAGTGTAGTGATCCTGATTCGTTCTAAACAGCCCTGGATGCCTTTTCACAAACAATACGAGTGACAAGTAGTAGAGGGATGGAACAGTAAGTATGCCCAATTTTGAGAAATAAGGCCTACACGATGTCCTAGGGTGCAATTGAAAGATGCAGCGCACTATCCGTTTTTGGGCTTTAAAGATCCTAATGGCATTCCTTGATGAACCCCAGAACAAGATGCCATAGCAGATAAGTGATTGTATACTGGCAAAATAAAACAATCGTATGGTTTCGATGTTCAAAACCCTGCGAAGCCTTCTAATAAGTGCACACAAGCTGTTAAGTTTATATTCCAAAGTAGTGATTTGTTTATCCCATTTTAAACTTGTGTCAAGATGAATACCTAAGAATTCTACATGATCTAACACTGGGATTGATTTCCCATTTTGCCTCACATACAGAGACTCTCCTCTTGCCGAAGTCTTGCTGAAGGACACAAGACCGGTTTTTTCAGCATTTAGCGTCAATTGATTGTCAAGACACCACTCACTCATTACCTCCACCACACGCGAACACCCCCCCGAGAGGCCACCCACAGACCCATGTGCCAAAATAACCGACGTATCGTCAGCATACTGACAAACTAGCCCCGAAGCCATCCCCCCGGAGAGGCTATTCGCGTATAGCAAGAAAAGCAGAGGACCCAGAATCGAACCCTGAGGGACACCCCGCCTAACCTCAACTGCCCGCGAGAAGCTTTGCCGTCCTCCCACATTTACACTGACCGTTTGATACCTGTTTGCTAGATACGATCCCAGCAAAGAAAAACAAGTCCCCCTGATCCCGCACCCCTCAAGCCTGAATCATTCTCTGGTGATTGATAGTGTCAAAAGCCCTTGAGAGGTCGAAATATAAACCTGCAACCTTTTCATTATTATCAATTTTTTCCACAATGTACGTAACTGACTTATAAACTGCTAATTCGGTGGACCTTTTTGGTCTGAAGCCATACTGCTGATCAACAAGAACGTTGTTTTGAGATAGGACATCCATGATTCTGTCATAAATCGCTCTCTCAAAGACCTTTGACACTGCAGACAGCAGTGCAACTGGTCTATAATTATTGGCATCCTGTCGGTTGCCCTTTTTAAAAGCAGGAACTAATTTCGCCTTTTTTAAATCAGCAGGGAATATTCCCGCCGTGAAACACTCGTTTATTATATTTACAAGAGGTTTACTTATCAACTGTGCTACATGTTTTAAAACACACACAGGAATCTCATCAAGTCCTGCGAAGAATTTATTTGGAAAATTCATAATTATTTTAATTATTTCGAGCTCATTTACTGGTGTTAAAAAGAGACTGTTGTGACCTCGGCTACGTTCTGTAAAAGTTCTATTTGTTTGCTGTAATGGTAAGTCAAACTTGTCACTGAATACCTTTGCAATTTTTGCGGGATCACGTAAAACTCTGTTTTCAATTTCAATAGATATATTTGAATTTAATTTATTTGTATTTGTCTCGGCATTAAAGATGCCCCAAGCAGTCTTAGTTTTGTTCTTTGAATTTATTATTTTGTTCTCATTCAAACTTTTTTTATAGTTGGCTAAGAATTTCCTGTATTTTTTTCTTTCTGTTTTATAATACTTGTACACTATCTGGCTGTTTGTATGCTTATACCAAACATATAAGTCCTTTATATAACTATAATAGTTCCTAATTTCAGTACTTACCCAGTATTGAGAATTTTTGTTGAATCTAATTCTAGAAGTATTCACTGGGAAAGCCGAATCAAAATGATAAAAAAGAATATTAAAAAAACACTCATATTTCTCATCCACCCCAGCCTTGCTTAATACTTCAACCCAAGATTCGGTTTGCATAAGATTAACAAATTTCAATATGTTCTGTTGTGTAAAGAACCTTTTTTTAACATAGCTTACTTCTTCGTCTCTCTTATTTGTTTTAAATTTAAATACTTGTCCGTAATGGTCTGACACGTCAGTAATGAAGATAGAACAGACTGAATCTTCATTCATGACATTGCTAAATACATTGTCAATCTGGGTTCCACCGGCAGGACCATCCCTCGTCACCCCCGTAACTCGTGGTTCCAACCCATAGCTCAATAATAACCACAACAAATAATTTGAGTTGTCATTGGTATCAAGATAATCAATATTAAAATCACCACATACAATTAAGTATTTGTTAGGATTATACACCTTATGCAAAACCTCATTAATATAAGTAAAAAATAAGTTTAAGTCGCCTGTTGGCGACCGATATAAGCAAATAATTGTGTAATTTTTATTATCAAAATGGAATTCAGTTAAACAGTACTCGAAATCTTTCTCAACAGGTCCCAAGTCGAGATTGATTGTGACGGATTCCAATTCTAATCTAGAGAAAATTGCGGTTCCTCCTCCACGCGATTCATATCTAGATGAAATGGCACATAATTTATAGTGCCCTAGGTTAAGAGACCAGATGTCATCTCCCTTTAACCAGTGTTCGGTTACACAAAATATGTCTGGGCACACCTCAGACAATAAGACCTCGAGCTCCAACACTTTATTGTTCATACTTCTGGTATTAAGATGTAATAGGGTTTGGATATCTTTAGACCCCTTTAGATTAGTTTCTAGCACACAGCTTTCTTGTTTTGCATCATAGTTGACTTCAGTCTTCATTGTTTTTGAATCAGTCTTCTGTAATTTCTTCATTTCCGCTTGTCCTCCGTTCATATTGCAATTTATTCCGGATGGCACGAAAAAATCAAACTTAGTTACAGAAATTCCTTCACTCCAAGTATTAGGGTTCAATAGATCTCTGTCCAACGATATTTCTGCTCCAACCTTAAATGAGCTGAATTTGGGGTTCTTGTATTTTGGCGAAATTTTAAATACCAGAAAATCGTCTCTATCAAACTTACTGTTTAGGTGAGCTTTTAGCTGCTCTGCATCCAATTCCTTTTGAAAATTTGATACATGGAACCAGGTTCTTTTTATAGTTTTAACTGCAGAGAACATACTGTCTTCTATTTTGGCTGTCCCAACAACTTTTTGTGTCTGGTTTTCTCTACGTTTTTCTTTCCTAGTTCTCACCAGTATAAAGTCATCATTGTTTTTTGTTTTGGAATAGCCCTGGGTTTGTGGAGTAGGATTTGATTCAGTAGGTAAAGCAATAATATCGTCCATTATTTTCTTTTGTCTATTTACAAGTTCCTGCTGAATGCCTCCTTCCTTTTTTGTTGTTGTTTTGCTTGCTGAATACTTTCTTCCTTTTTTTGTGGTTGTATTGGCTGGTTCTGATGTTCATTCATTTTTTGCTGCATTCCATTATTCGATTGTTTTGTACTCCGTTTTTTGTTCAAATTTTCTGCTTGATACTGATATTCGATGTTTTTGGAAGTGTTTATTATTAGTTTTAGTTCTGCTACTTCTTTTTTAATTTTAAGGAGACCGTCATTTAGATGCTGTTTAAGGAATGTTTTTAATTCATCACTGAATTCCGAGGTATTTACTGTTGATTTACTCTCTTCCTTAGACATAGTACTCGCTAGTCTCCATTCCAAATCACACACTTTTTGTTTCAAAGCTTCAATTTCCTTCTTTTGGTGCAAACTACGTTGTTTAAGTTGTTCATTTTCCTGCAATAACAACACCTCCTGGTTCAAGGTCTTTTGAAGATCAATGGTGGTTGCTTCAGAGTCATTGCTTATTTGCTGTATTCCACTTATTTTCACGCTACAACAAGAAGTTCTTGCACTGCAGCTGCTGTGATACATCTTGCCACATTTTTCACATTTAGTAACATTTTTAATTGCTGCTTTCTTGCAATAATTGCAGACCGATTTGGTTAACACCTCTTCATTGTCGGCCATCTTGGCTGACACTTTTGTAGCGGAATGTATCGAGGGTGGTCTGAGGAACCTCCCTACACCTCCCAAGTCAGTGTCGTGGACTTCATTTTTTGCCAAGGGGTTTGAATATAATAACAACAATTCTACAAGAGAAACCAGTTGACGGCCCGGGATACCACGTAGCGGAATGTATCGAGGGTGATCTGAGGAACATCCCTATACCTCCCAAGTCAGTGTCGCGGACTTAATTTTTTGCCAGGGGGTTTGAATATAATAAAAAAAATTCTACAAGAGAGACCAGTTGACGGCCCGGGATACCAAGTAGCGGAATGTATTGAGGGTGATCTGAGAAACCTCCCTACACCTCCCAAGTCAGTGTCGCGGACTTCATTTTTTGCCAAGGGGTTTGAATATAATCAAAACAATTCTACAAGAGAAACCAGTTGATGACCCGGGATACCAAGTAGCGGAATGTATCGAGGGTGATCTGAGGAACATCCCTATACCTCCCAAGTCAGTGTCGCGAATTTATTTATTTATGACCCAAAAACAGTTCACAAAAAAACTGGCACCAGGGCCTACAACTTAAGTTTTATATCTACAGTTATTAAGTCTATCTCTCACAACTTATACCTTATGTTATTTTTTTGAGGTATATGGCATGTATATTCACATTTTTCTTCTTTTAATTTTTCAATAAGTGCTGCTTTAATTTCTCACACATTTTTTTATAATTTTGCAAATTTACAATCATTTTTGGAGCCTGATTAAAGGAATTTATAGCTCCATATAATGGAGAGCTTTGACACTTTTTTGTCCTTACCAAAGAATTTCTTAACATAGACTCATTACTTAATACATAATTATGACAATCTTTGGTTTGCATCAGTTTTGCCCTCAAATTATTTTTTATATAATCCAACTTAACACATTTGACAAATTTAATTTGTTCATACCTTTTCAATTGACCAACATTCATAATACTGTTATTTTTATATATAGCATCACTCGATGTATCATACTTAAGTGTGTAAATAAGCTTAACAGATTTATTTTGCACTCTTTGTATTTTATCGAGTAGATACTTTGGCGCATTGCCCCCAACATACTATTAGATATCTCAGTTGAGGTTCTATAAAGCTACTATATAACATTTTTTTTATCTTGTTGTCAAACATATGTGAGCATCTCCTTATAGCACCAATCATGGGCGAGATTTTTTTTGATATTTTTTCTACATGCTTATTCCACAAAAGCCTATTATTTATATTTAATCCAAGATAATTATAGTCCGTTACTTCTTTAAGTTTACTGCTGTCTATTTTTACACTAATATCACAATTTACCTTACTATTATTTTTTATAACCATGTACACAGTTTTTTTAGCATTTATGCTTAGTTTATTGTAACAGAGCCACTTATAGTATACGTCCAAATCATAGTTTATTTTCTTTTCAAGATTTTCTTTATCCTTGGCTGAGGTCACAAGAACTGTATCGTCAGCAAACATAAAATATTTTGCCTTTAGCCCAGCATATTTTAAGCTATGAACATCCAGCAAATAAAGCAAAGGACCGAGCACTGACCCCTGAGCAACACCCACACACAATTCCTCCTTGCCGCTTTCACAATTATTAACTGTTGTGTAGTGCTTCCTACCAACTGAATAAGTCCTCAGTAGATCCCCACATCGGCCACAAAAACCCATTTTACTCGTTTTATTCAATAACAGTTCAATGTCAACAGTGTCAAACGCCTTCTGTAAATCCACAAAAAGAGCCACTACATAATTTTTTTGGTCTATTTCATTCAGTATATAATCAAGAAGATCCGTCACTGCTCCCAGCGTGTTGCTTTTTTTTTTTTGAAAGCCATACTGATGCTCATCAAATTGATAGTTTTTTTTGATAAAATCTATCATTCTTATTTTAATTATTTTTTCTATTAATTTCGAGAAGGATGGTAAGAGTGAAATAGGCCTGTAATTATTAAGGTCCTCATACTTTCCCTGCTTGTGGATAGGGATGATATTTGCTGTCTTTAGTTCCTCTGGAAACGTTCCAGTCTCCAAAATATTATTTATCATTTTAACTAAATTGTCTCCTATCACATTAATTAGCTTCTTTAGATCCTTAGTCGCAACCTTGTCTAAGCCCGGTGAGCTATTTTGTTTCAGCTCTGTAATCGTGTTTATAACTTCACTTTTGTCCGTTGGTTTGAGAAATATGCTGTTAATCGTTTCTTCTTCTGTAAAAGTTACTCCTTGAGCCTTGCTTATTTTCATAGCCAACTTCTTTCCTATAGATGCAAAATGCATGTTAAATTCTTTAGCGATATCTATGCTTTTGGTTATTTTTTTCCATCTTTCTCAATTTGTTTAACTTGATTATTACTATTTTTTTTCCTTGTACATAATTGATTTATCACTCTCCATGTTTTTTTGCAGTCCCCATTTGTATCTTTAATCAACCTTTCAGCATATTTTTTTTTGTAATTGCTTTCTCATATTATTAACTTTATTTTTCAACACTTTAAATGCTGTTTCTGTGTATTCATTTGGTATTTTTTTCCACCTAGTGTAAGTGTCATTTTTTTTTAGTATTTTGTGAAATTCCGGTGTAATCCAATCATTGCCAGTTTTAATTTTGTAAGTATATGTCCTAGAACACTGTTTTTTTGCATTCACGATGATTTCAGCCATTTCTTGGAAGGTGTTTAATTTTTTTCCTCAGCTAGTTTTTCTTTCACCATCATTATCCATCTACTCTCGTCTAATTTACTTTTTGTCACACTTTCTTTCTTCCATTTAGTCACCTTTTTCTTAACATTTACTTTAATTATTTTGTGATCCGAGATCATGTGGTCATCAAGTTCCATTTTGCATTGTACATTTTTATTTGCAATAACATGATCCAGTATTGTTCTGCTTGTTGCTGTTGTCCGTGTAGCATTTTCCAGTGTTAACTTATTCTTTATTTGGAAAGCATTCATTGTTATAATATTTTTATATTCGTTTACCATCTGAGATTCCTTCAGCAGATTAATGTTCATATCCCCTATTATTACACAAGGTTTTTTTTCCATTTCCATTATTTTGTCCACTTCTCTAAGGAACACCGGAATGCTGCTGCTCGGTGGTCTGTATATAGACCATATTGTGCAATTTATTTCCGTTAAAGTTATTGACAGAAAATTGCATTCCTCCAAATTTACAAAAGATGTGTCTTTCAATGTATAATTTATACATTTTTTAACATAAATGCTAGTGCCGCCACCTCTGGTATCCCTACAACTATGTACAGAAGTATAATTTTCTATATCGTAAAACTGAGTCTCATTTTGATATATCCATGTTTCTGTTAGAACTATTAAGTAAATGTTTTTATAAGATTTTTCACTTAAGATTAAATTTAGCTCATCAATTTTATTTCTTAGGCTTCTTATGTTAATATACAGTAAATTTAAGTTATCCAGTTTGTGTTCTTTAGACATGTTTCATGTGTTATTTCCATTTTTCACTCGTTTATTTTTGAGATTATTGTAGGTCTTCGATACGCTTAATTCTTACCGGTGGGTCAGTATCATTCTGCCTCGGATATATTTTGCCATTTACACAATATGTGCTCTTACAGTTGTGATTTTTCTTATATTCTCTCGCCTTCTTGTATAATACCTGATTGTAATGTGTCAAGTCCTCATTAAAATATATATTATTCCTACCTCCCAATCCACATTCATTTGTTCTTATACCTTTTTTTTCCCTGACGCTCTTCAGAATTTTGTGTTTTAATTCTTCATTTTTTAGTTTCATCACAATAGGTCCATCATTCCTTCTTCCAACTCTATATGCATCAGTGATTTCCTCGTCCGATGTCCCATCTATTAAGGTCTTAACTATTTTTCTCATGATAATAACATCGTCATGCTCTTGTTTAGGTATACCAACAACCACTAGATTTTGTCTCTTCTCCATTTGCTCCTGTTCATCTAGTTTGCACTCCATTACCTCCAAACGCTTTTTTAGAGCCTCATTTTCTTCTCTGACCTTCTTGATATCATCCATGCACTCTTCGAATTTAACCTTGTAACCATCAAATGTATCCGATATAAATTGCATTGATTTCCTAATTTCCTGCATTTCCTCTTGCATAGTTTTTTTAAATGGGTTAAAGTATTCCCTAAACAAGGCCCTAACTTGATTTACCACTTCGTTTTTATCCCTTTCACAGGTTTTTTCACCTCTAACCCCACTTTTTTCGCACGTTTTGCAAAACGAGACTTTATTTTCACTATTTGTTATTTTTGACTGCTGCGCGCAACTTGGGTGATAGTTGGATCCACAACCCTCACAATCCACTGTATTTGTAACTTTCTTTTTGCAGTGTTTGCAACATTTATCTTTATCATTAATTTTTGGATCAGCCTTTGATGCCATAACCTCAATATAATTGAATTAATTTTTTGCCAGGGGGTTTGAATATTTGAATTTTTTTATTATATTCAAACAAAATACGTTACACTACTTGATATCCCGGGCCGTCATCTGGCCTCACTTGTAGATTTTTTTTATTATATTCATACCCCCTGGCAAAAATTGAAGTCCGCGACACTGACTTGGGAGGTAGAGGGATGTTCCTCGGATCACCCTCGATACGTTCCACTACTTGATATCACGGGCCGTCAACTAGTCTATCTTGTAGAATTTTTTTTATTATATTCATACCCCCTGAAAAAAATTGAAGTCCGCGACACTGACTTGGGAGGTAGAGGGATGTTCCTCAGATCACCCTCGATACGTTTCACTACTTGATATCCCGGGCCGTCATCTGGCCTCTCTTGTAGATTTTTTTTATTATATTCATACCCCCTGGCAAAAATTGAAGTCCGCGACACTGACTTGGGAGGTAGAGGGATGTTCCTCAGATCACCCTCGATACGTTCCACCACTTGATATCCCGGGCCGTCATCTGGCCTCTCTTGTAGAATTTTTTTTATTATATTCATACCCCCTGACAAAATTTGAAGTCCGCGACACTGACTGGGAGGTAGAGGGATGTTCCTTAGATCACCCTCGATACGTTCCACTACTTGATATCCCGGGCCGTCATCTAGCATGTCTTGTAGAATTTTTTTTATTATATTCATACCCCCTGAAAAAAATTGAAGTCCGCGACACTGACTTGGGAGGTAGAGGGATGTTCCTCAGATCACCCTCGATACGTTCCACTACTTGGTATCCCGGGCCGTCATCTGGCCTCTCTTGTAGAATTTTTTTTATTATATTCATACCCCCTGACAAAATTTGAAGTCCGCGACACTTACTTGGGAGGTAGAGGGATGTTCCTCAGATCACCCTCGATACGTTCTACTACTTGATATCCCGGGCCGTCATCTGGCCTCTCTTGTAGAATTTTTTTTATTATATTCATACCCCCTGACAAAATTTGAAGTCCGCGACACTGACTTGAGAGGTAGAGGAGTGTTCCTCAGATCACCCTCGATACGTTTCACTACTTGATATCCCGGGCCGTCATCTGGCCTCTCTTGTAGATTTTTTTATTATATTCATACCCCCTGGCAAAAATTGAAGTCCGCGACACTGACTTGGGAGGTAGAGGGATGTTCCTCAGATCACCCTCGATACGTTCCACTACTTGATATCCCGGGCCGTCAACTGGTCTCTCTTGTAGAATTTTTTTTATTATATTCAAACCCCTGGCAAAAATTGAAGTCCGCGACACTGACTTGGGAGGTAGAGGGATGTTCCTCAGATCACCCTCGATACGTTCCATTACTTGATATCCCGGGCCGTCAACTGGTCTCTCTTGTAGAATTTTTTTTATTATATTCAAACCCCTGGCAAAAATTGAAGTCCGCGACACTGACTTGGGAGGTAGAGGGATGTTCCTCAGATCACCCTCGATATGTTCCACCACTTGATATCCCGGGCCGTCATCTGGCCTCTCTTGTAGAATTTTTTTTATTATATTCATACCCCCTGACAAAATTTGAAGTCCGCGACACTGACTGGGAGGTAGAGGGATGTTCCTTAGATCACCCTCGATACGTTCCACTACTTGATATCCCGGGCCGTCATCTAGCATCTCTTGTAGAATTTTTTTTATTATATTCATACCCCCTGAAAAAAATTGAAGTCCGCGACACTGACTTGGGAGGTAGAGGGATGTTCCTCGGATCACCCTCGATACGTTCCACTACTTGATATCCCGGGCCGTCAACTAGTCTATCTTGTAGAATTTTTTTTATTATATTCATACCCCCTGAAAAAAATTGAAGTCCGCGACACTGACTTGGGAGGTAGAGGGATGTTCCTCAGATCACCCTCGATACGTTTCACTACTTGATATCCCGGGCCATCATCTGGCCTCTCTTGTAGATTTTTTTTATTATATTCATACCCCCTGGCAAAAATTGAAGTCCGCGACACTGACTTGGGAGGTAGAGGGATGTTCCTCAGATCACCCTCGATACGTTCCACTACTTGATATCCCGGGCCGTCAACTGGTCTCTCTTGTAGAATTTTTTTTATTATATTCAAACCCCTGGCAAAAATTGAAGTCCGCGACACTGACTTGGGAGGTAGAGGGATGTTCCTCAGATCACCCTCGATACGTTCCACTACTTGATATCCCGGGCCGTCAACTAGTCTCTCTTGTAGAATTTTTTTTATTATATTCAAACCCCTGGCAAAAATTGAAGTCCGCGACACTGACTTGGGAGGTAGAGGGATGTTCCTCAGATCACCCTCGATACGTTCCACCACTTGATATCCCGGGCCGTCATCTGGCCTCTCTTGTAGAATTTTTTTTATTATATTCATACCCCCTGACAAAATTTGAAGTCCGCGACACTGACTGGGAGGTAGAGGGATGTTCCTTAGATCACCCTCGATACGTTCCACTACTTGATATCCCGGGCCGTCATCTAGCATCTCTTGTAGAATTTTTTTTATTATATTCATACCCCCTGAAAAAAATTGAAGTCCGCGACACTGACTTGGGAGGTAGAGGGATGTTCCTCAGATCACCCTCGATACGTTCCACTACTTGGTATCCCGGGCCGTCATCTGGCCTCTCTTGTAGAATTTTTTTATTATATTCATACCCCCTGACAAAATTTGAAGTCCGCGACACTGACTTGGGAGGTAGAGGGATGTTCCTCAGATCACCCTCGATACGTTTCACTACTTGATATCCCGGGCCGTCATCTGGCCTCTCTTGTAGATTTTTTTATTATATTCATACCCCCTGGCAAAAATTGAAGTCCGCGACACTGACTTGGGAGGTAGAGGGATGTTCCTCAGATCACCCTCGATACGTTCCACTACTTGATATCCCAAGCCGTCAACTGGTCTCTCTTGTAGAATTTTTTTTATTATATTCAAACCCCTGGCAAAAATTGAAGTCCGCGACACTGACTTGGGAGGTAGAGGGATGTTCCTCAGATCACCCTCGATACGTTCCATTACTTGATATCCCGGGCCGTCAACTGGTCTCTCTTGTAGAATTTTTTTTATTATATTCATACCCCCTGAAAAAAATTGAAGTCCGCGACACTGACTTGGGAGGTAGAGGGATGTTCCTCAGATCACCCTCGATATGTTCCACCACTTGATATCCCGGGCCGTCATCTGGCCTCTCTTGTAGAATTTTTTTTATTATATTCATACCCCCTGACAAAATTTGAAGTCCGCGACACTGACTGGGAGGTAGAGGGATGTTCCTTAGATCACCCTCGATACGTTCCACTACTTGATATCCCGGGCCGTCATCTAGCATCTCTTGTAGAATTTTTTTTATTATATTCATACCCCCTGAAAAAAATTGAAGTCCGCGACACTGACTTGGGAGGTAGAGGGATGTTCCTCAGATCACCCTCGATACGTTCCACTACTTGATATCCCGGGCCGTCAACTGGTCTCTCTTGTAGAATTATTTGTATTATATTCAAACCCCCTGGCAAAAATTGAAGTCCACGACACTGACTTGGGAGGTAGAGGGATGTTCCTCAGATCACCAAAAAAATTGAAGTCCGCGACACTGACTTGGGAGGTAGAGGGATGTTCCTCAGATCACCCTCGATACGTTCTACTACTTGATATCCCGGGCCGTCATCTGGCCTCTCTTGTAGAATTTTTTTTATTATATTCATACCCCCTGACAAAATTTGAAGTCCGCGACACTGACTTGAGAGGTAGAGGAGTGTTCCTCATATCACCCTCGATACGTTACACTACTTGATATCCCGGGCTGTCAACTGGTCTCTCATGTAGAATTTTTTTATTATATTCAAACCCCCTGGCAAAAATTGAAGTCCGCGACACTGACTTGGGAGGTAGAGGGATGTTCCTCAGATCACCCTCGATACGTTCCACTACTTGATATCCCGGGCCGTCATCTGGCCTCTCTTGTAGAATTTTTTTTATTATATTCAAACCCCCTGGCAAAAATTGAAGTCCGCGACAATGACTTGGGAGGTAGAGGGATGTTCCTCAGATCACCCTCGATACGTTCCACTACTTGATATCTCGGGCCGTCATCTGGCCTCTCTTCTAGAATTTTTTTTATTATATTCAAACCCCCTGGCAAGAAATGAAGTTCGCGACACTGACTTGGGAGGTATAGGGAGGTTCCTCAGATCACCCTCGATACATTACGCTGCTTGGTATCCCGGGCCGTCAACTGGTGTCTCTTGTAGAATTTTTTTTATTATATTCATACCCCCTGAAAAAAATTGAAGTCCGCGACACTTACTTGGGAGGTATAGGGAGGTTCCTCAGATCACCCTCGATACATTACGCTACTTGGTATCCCGGGCCGTCATCTGGCCTCTCTTGTAGAATTTTTTTTATTATATTCATACCCCCTGACAAAATTTGAAGTCCGCGACACTGACTTAGGAGGTAGAGGGATGTTCCTCAGATCACCCTCGATACGTTCCACTACTTGATATCCTGGGCCGTCAACTGGCCTCTCTTGTAGAATTTTTTTTATTATATTCAAACCCCCTGGCAAGAAATGAAGTCCGCGACACTGACTTGGGAGGTATAGGGAGGTTCCTCAGATCACCCTCGATACATAACGCTACTTGGTATCCCGGGCCGTCAACTGGTCTCTCATGTAGAATTTTTTTTATTATATTCAAACCCCCTGGCAAGAAATGAAGTCCGCGACACTGACTTGGGAGGTATAGGGAGGTTCCTCAGATCACCCTCGATACATTACGCTACTTGGTATCCCGGGCCGTCAACTGGTCTCTCTTGTAGAATTTTTTTTAATATATTCATACCCCCTGAAAAAAATTGAAGTCCGCGACACTGACTTGGGAGGTAGAGGGATGTTCCTCAGATCACCCTGGATACATTCCACTACTTGTTATCCAGGGCCGTCAACTGGTCTCTCATGTAGAATTTTTTTTTATTATATTCAAACCCCCTGGCAAGAAGTGAAGTCCGCGACACTGACTTGGGAGGTATAGGGAGGTTCCTCAGATCACCCTCGATACATTACGCTACTTGGTATCCCGGACTGTCAACTGGTCTCTCATGTAGAATTTTTTTTATTATATTCAAACCCCCTGGCAAGAAATGAAGTCCGCGACACTGACTTGGGAGGTATAGGGAGGTTCCTCAGATCACCCTCGATACATTACGCTACTTGGTATCCCGGGCCGTCAACTGGTCTCTCTTGTAGAATTTTTTTATTATATTCAAACCCCCTGGCAAAAATTGAAGTCCGCGACACTGACTTGGGAGGTAGAGGGATGTTCCTCAGATCACCTTGGATACATTCCACTACTTGTTATCCCGGGCCGTCAACTGGTCTCTCATGTAGAATTTTTTTTATTATATTCAAACCCCCTGGCAAGAAGTGAAGTCCGCGACACTGACTTGAGAGGTAGAGGGATGTTCCTCAGATCACCCTCGATACGTTCCACTACTTGATATCCTGGGCCGTCAACTAGTCTCTCTTGTAGAATTTTTTTTATTATATTCATACCCCCTGAAAAAAATTGAAGTCCGCGACACCGACTTGGGAGGTAGAGGGATGTTCCTCAGATCATCCTCGATACGTTCCACTACTTGATATCCCGGGCCGTCAACTAGTCTCTCTTGTAGAATTTTTTTATTATATTCAAACCCCCTGGCAAGAAATGAAGTCCGCGACACTGACTTGGGAGGTATAGGGAGGTTCCTCAGATCACCCTCGATACATTACGCTACTTGTTATCCCGGGCCGTCAACTGGTCTCTCTTGTAGAATTTTTTTATTATATTCAAACCCCCTGGCAAAAATTGAAGTCCGCGACACTGACTTGGGAGGTAGAGGGATGTTCCTCAGATCACCTTGGATACATTCCACTACTTGTTATCCCGGGCCGTCAACTGGTCTCTCATGTAGAATTTTTTTTATTATATTCAAACCCCCTGGCAAGAAGTGAAGTCCGCGACACTGACTTGGGAGGTAGAGGGATGTTCCTCAGATCACCCTCGATACGTTCCACTACTTGATACCCCGGGCCGTCAACTAGTCTCTCTTGTAGAATTTTTTTTATTATATTCAAACCCCCTGGCAAAAAATGAAGTCCGCGACACTGACTTGGGAGGTAGAGGGATGTTCCTCAGATCACCCTCGATACGTTCCACTACTTGATATCCTGGGCCGTCAACTAGTCTCTCTTGTAGAATTTTTTTTATTATATTCATACCCCCTGAAAAAAATTGAAGTCCGCGACACCGACTTGGGAGGTAGAGGGATGTTCCTCAGATCACCCTCGATACGTTCCACTACTTGATATCCCGGGCCGTCAACTAGTCTCTCTTGTAGAATTTTTTTTATTATATTCAAACCCCCTGGCAAGAAATGAAGTCCGCGACACTGACTTGGGAGGTAGAGGGATGTTCCTCTGATCACCCTCAATACGTTCCACTACTTGATATCCTGGGCCGTCAACTAGTCTCTCTTGTAGAATTTTTTTTATTATATTCATACCCCTGAGAAAAATTGAAGTCCGCGACACCGACTTAATGAGGTAGAGGGATGTTCCTCAGATCACCTTGGATACATTCCACTACTTGTTATCCCGGGCCGTCAACTGGTCTCTCATGTAGAATTTTTTTATTATATTCAAACCCCCTGGCAAGAAGTGAAGTCCGCGACACTGACTTGGGAGGTAGAGGGATGTTCCTCAGATCACCCTCGATACGTTCCACTACTTGATATCCCGGGCCGTCAACTGGTCTCTCTTGTAGAATTTTTTTTATATTATCAAACCCCCTGGCAAGAAATGAAGTCCGCGACACTGACTTGGGAGGTATAGGGAGGTTCCTCAGATCACCCTCGATACATTACGCTACTTGGTATCCTAGGCCGTCAACTGGTCTCTCTTGTAGAATTTTTTTATTATATTCAAACCCCCTGGCAAAAATTGAAGTCCGCGACACTGACTTGGGAGGTAGAGGGATGTTCCTCAGGTCACCCTCGATACGTTCCACTACTGGATATCCCGGGCCGTCATCTGGCCTCTCTTGTAGAATTTTTTTTATTATATTCATACCCCCTGAAAAAAATTGAAGTCCGCGACACTGATTTGGGAGGTAGAGGGATGTTCCTCAGATCACCCTGGATACATTCCACTACTTGTTATCCAGGGCCGTCAACTGGTCTCTCATGTAGAATTTTTTTTTATTATATTCAAACCCCCAGGCAAGAAGTGAAGTCCGCGACACTGACTTGGGAGGTATAGGGAGGTTCCTCAGATCACCCTCGATACATTACGCTACTTGGTATCCCGGGCCGTCAACTGGTCTCTCATGTAGAATTTTTGTTATTATATTCAAACCCCCTGGCAAGAAATGAAGTCCGCGACACTGACTTGGGAGGTATAGGGAGGTTCCTCAGATCACCCTCGATACATAACGCTACTTGGTATCCCGGGCCGTCAACTGGTCTCTCATGTAGAATTTTTTTTATTATATTCAAACCCCCTGGCAAGAAATGAAGTCCGCGACACTGACTTGTTAGGTATAGGGAGGTTCCTCAGATCACCCTCGATACATTACGCTACTTGGTATCCCGGGCCGTCAACTGGTCTCTCTTGTAGAATTTTTTTTATTATATTCATACCCCCTGAAAAAAATTGAAGTCCGCGACACTGACTTGGGAGGTAGAGGGATGTTCCTCAGATCACCCTGGATACATTCCACTACTTGTTATCCAGGGCCGTCAACTGGTCTCTCATGTAGAATTTTTTTTTATTATATTCAAACCCCCAGGCAAGAAGTGAAGTCCGCGACACTGACTTGGGAGGTATAGGGAGGTTCCTCAGATCACCCTCGATACATAACGCTACTTGGTATCCCGGGCCGTCAACTGGTCTCTCATGTAGAATTTTTTTTATTATATTCAAACCCCCTGGCAAAAATTGAAGTCCGCGACAATGACTTGGGAGGTAGAGGGATGTTCCTCAGATCACCCTCGATATGTTCCACTACTTGATATCTCGGGCCGTCATCTGGCCTCTCTTCTAGAATTTTTTTTATTATATTCAAACCCCCTGGCAAGAAATGAAGTTCGCGACACTGACTTGGGAGGTATAGGGAGGTTCCTCAGATCACCCTCGATACATTACGCTGCTTGGTATCCCGGGCCGTCAACTGGTGTCTCTTGTAGAATTTTTTTTATTATATTCATACCCCCTGAAAAAAATTGAAGTCCGCGACACTTACTTGGGAGGTATAGGGAGGTTCCTCAGATCACCCTCGATACATTACGCTACTTGGTATCCCGGGCCGTCATCTGGCCTCTCTTGTAGAATTTTTTTTATTATATTCATACCCCCTGACAAAATTTGAAGTCCGCGACACTGACTTAGGAGGTAGAGGGATGTTCCTCAGATCACCCTCGATACGTTCCACTACTTGATATCCTGGGCCGTCAACTGGCCTCTCTTGTAGAATTTTTTTTATTATATTCAAACCCCCTGGCAAGAAATGAAGTCCGCGACACTGACTTGGGAGGTATAGGGAGGTTCCTCAGATCACCCTCGATACATAACGCTACTTGGTATCCCGGGCCGTCAACTGGTCTCTCATGTAGAATTTTTTTTATTATATTCAAACCCCCTGGCAAGAAATGAAGTCCGCGACACTGACTTGGGAGGTATAGGGAGGTTCCTCAGATCACCCTCGATACATTACGCTACTTGGTATCCCGGGCCGTCAACTGGTCTCTCTTGTAGAATTTTTTTTATTATATTCATACCCCCTGAAAAAAATTGAAGTCCGCGACACTGACTTGGGAGGTAGAGGGATGTTCCTCAGATCACCCTGGATACATTCCACTACTTGTTATAAAGAAAAGAAAAAAGAAAAGAAGACGTTTATTTCCAACAGGATTACACCCAATTATAGGAAATACAAAAGAAAAAGAAATCAAATAATGTGCACTATATATGCATACCAAAATATTATACATCAAAATAAATATACTCTAAAAAGTGATGCTGT
This sequence comes from Pseudeuparius sepicola, assembly GCA_963920635.1. NCBI lineage: Eukaryota > Metazoa > Arthropoda > Insecta > Coleoptera > Anthribidae > Pseudeuparius > Pseudeuparius sepicola. The sequence goes on from OY987305.1 coordinate 32,726,567, forward strand.
TCAAAATAGCCTCCAGAGATTCGTGATGTATATCCCTATCTTTACACAAGCTATCAAACTCCCTACATAAAACATACACAGGACACATATACATTACATTTGTATTGATTGAGGGATTGTAAAACACTGGTGTATGACGGGACTCACAACGCGGTACCATAAAATTAATGCTTTGCAACAGAAATGGGCAATCGATATTGTTATGTAAGATATTATATAGAAATTTTACAGCGATTAATCTCCGTCTCTCATGCAGTGAGGTCTCTCGACAACGTGACAACAGTAGATCGTGATCATAACCTCTGGGTGCATACACTAGGTCTTCTTTATACACAAGATATTTAAGGAATCTTCGCTGTACTGATTCAATACTATTTATGTGGCAGTTGTATATGGGTGACCAGATTAAAGTGCAGGATTCCAGTCTTGAACGGACGAAAGTGTAATATAAGAGCTTTAGTGTCTGTGGATTTTCAAATAATCTGCTATTCCTTATAACAAATCCCAGTGTCCTTGCAGCTGAAGAAACCAGGTATTGAATGTGAGGTACAAATGTAAATTTTTGGTCAAAGTAAACACCTAAATCTTTGATAATATCCAATCGATCTAAAGCAGTTACTCCAATTTTGTAACTGTAAGTTATCGGATGTTTTACTCTTGTAAAGCTGATTACACTACACTTTCCCTCGTTAAGGGACAGTCTGTTATTGTTATACCAGTTAACGACCACGTCTATATCCCCCTGCAAAGAAACACAATCATCGTGGGTTCTAATATTTTTGAAAAGTTTCAGATCATCCGCATACACCAGCTTTTCACACTCGATTAGTCCTATCAAGTCATTAATAAATATCAGAAATAGGAGTGGACCAAGATTGGACCCCTGTGGCACCCCAGAAGTGGGAGTGAACAAGTGAGATGAGAAATCTTCTATTTCAACAAATTGTTTGCGATCGATCAAGTACGAACACAAGAAAGACACGAGATTAAGTGCTGCGCCAAACTGTTCCAATTTAGAGAGCAAAACGTAGTGATCAATCTGGTCAAAGGCCTTCTGGAAATCCGTATACACAACGTCGACTTGCCCCCTGTCATCCAAAACTTCACATATTTGTTGCGACAGGGAGGCAAGATTTGTCAAACACGATCTTTTATTGATGAACCCGTGCTGTTCATCTGTTAAAACGGGACATACTCTCGCAGTTTTCCACAATTCTGGAAAGCTACATTCCCTTAGACTTAGGTTAAAAATAAATGAGAGTGGTTCGGCCAGAACACGAGCGGCAGTCCCTTACCAAGAAACTAGGGATACCATCAACTCCTGCAGTCATCTTATTTTTTAGTTTTTTGCTTACGAAAACGACATCTTCTGAAGTAAACCTAGGGATATGCAGTAGATTAGACACATTCAAGTTAGATTCATTTTTTTCAATGCGTATGTGAGAGACTTTGTATACGCTATTAAAATAAGTTGCAAAATAGTTTACAATATCTTGGGGATTTTTGTATGTCATGTTGCCATTTGACATAGCACAGGGAATTCTTGAATGACCTCTTTTACCCCTCACGAACGACCAAAACACAGAAGGATCACTAGCAATATTTGACTCCGCACGAATTAGATATTGCTTGTAAGCCACATTTATTTTTTGTTTTACTGTTCTGCGGAGGTCCATATATTTATGTTTAAAATATTCCGATTTATGGATTTTAAAATCTCGATAGCATTTTTCTTTTAAATAAATATTGTCGATAATGTCTTTCGAAAACCAAGGGGGAAAGCGGCGCCGTCTATTAACTTTTAAAGGTACACAAGTGTCAAATATATTTCCCAAAATGTTGTAAAAGGCCTCACACACTAAATTTACATCGGAATGCTCATAGAGAGGGGTCCAATCTGTCTCACATAAGGTTGCATATAACAGAGGATAATTAGCCTTTCTAAAATTATAAGCCTTGGAAACATTTGTGCTCACTGGAAAATTATTCACGTGATCTTGTACCGCTTTAAAGTCCACTATGATGGATGGGTGGTGCGAGTCCTCGGCCACTAAAGGAAGATTATTGCACATAACACTACAGATATCATTGGAAAAAACTAAGTCCAAAAGCCGGTTGTTTGAGTTTAGTATGTTATTGTACTGCTGCAAATTACAGATTTGAGCAAGGGTATTAATTACCGCACACTTTGCGTCGGTCAGATTCTGATTAATATTCTGACTAATATTCTGATTAATATTCTCGTACGATGGTATAGTGAAATCGCCAAGAATTACAATTTTGTTGTTATTTGAGGTTAACTCCAACGAGATGATAAAATCAACAAACGACTCAAATTCATATAGTGAAATTGCTGGTGGAATATAAACTACAATTATAAAGATTAACAAACAACCAGTAGTTATCTTACAGCCGACGATATCGATCCGCGGGCAGGAGTCCTTAAAGTTAGTAAAATGTAATGGTTCACTGGCGTACTTACGACTTATACCTATCGCCACACCACCACCCTTCGAAGTATCAGTCAATAATAGGTCCCTGTCACACCGGTACACTATGTATGAATCAGGAAATACCTCAGCATCAAACACGTCACTCCGAAGCCAAGTCTCAGTAACTGCTATCATATCAAAAGTATTGTCCAAAACCGCATTGAAAAAAGTGTGCGTTTTGCTATTTAGACCACGAACATTTTGGTAACAAAGCGACATTACACTTGAAGAATAATTGGGTGATGGTTTCAGTTTAAAGCGACTATCCTCGGGATCCCTTTCACATATTTTATCCTTATATCTTTCTCACCCTTACTAACTCGTTCATCCAGTTCTTTTTTTACATCCCGGTAATACTGTGACTGCCTTGGAGTTCTATCGGAGAAAATAGTTAAATGCTTGAAATCAGTAGACTCTTTTAGACCTCTAGATTTAAGCAGTAGCTCTCTAACGTGTCTGTCATTGTTGAGGGTCTTCAACTGGTCTCTCATGTAGAATTTTTTTTATTATATTCAAACCCCCTGGCAAGAAATAAAGTCCGCGACACTGACTTGGGAGGTATAGGGAGGTTCCTCAGACCACCCTCGATACATTATGCTACTTGGTATCCCGGGCCGTCAATTGGTCTCTCTTGTAGAATTTTTTTATTATATTCAAACCCCCTGGCAAAATATGAAGTCCGCGACACTGACTTGGGAGGTACAGGGAGGTTCCTCAGATCACCCTCGATACATTCCGCTACTTGGTATCCCGGGCCGTCAACTAGTTTCTCTTGTAGAATTTTTTTTATTATATTCAAACCCCCCTGGCAAAAAATGAAGTCCGCGACACTGACTTGCGGGAATGTTAGAGATGGTTGTGTGTTGTGTTCGCGGAATTACATACCATGGCTGGAATTTATAAAACCATGGCTGAGTGTGGCTAGAAATTTTACAGTGTTGCCAAATTGTAAACCGTGGCTGGGTAGACCGTGGCTGTTTTCACATTGGTAAGCATCACAACTCTTGGTAAAATTCGCGTCAGGTGAAACTTAGCTTTGGATTTCCTGTCTCGGAAATTTCCATGTGAAAATCTCCTTCAAAGCCTAGTTTCCCACTTTATGGTCGGCTTAAGTGGTTTTGTATAGCGTGTGTTTTTATTTTCGGTGTGCTGTGCTAATTAGGTTTTTCTGTTTTTTACATGTAACTTGCGAGCACGTGGCATTAAGCTGTGGGAGTGGACCATTTCCACGCATTTTTTCGGCGGCAGGAGTAACCACGGAGAGAACCCCTGGCCTGGGAACACAGTCTGGGTGAGTAGCTGTTCAATTTTTAATAATTTCTTATTAATAACGTCACTTTGACGACTTCTTGAGCTACTCTCACCTAGGCCTGTTGCCCCTTTTCTGTGGGCTGCACGCTGCAGGCTGTGGCCATAATTTGGTTGTAAATTTGTTTATTAGCACAGACGTAGTAAAACGAACCCTTAAGTTGGCCGAGGCACATAAATTTTACCACGGTTTTACCACCTTTTGTATTATATTAATGTTGCCTTTTATCTTCTTAATATTGTACAGTAAACTTATAAGGCAGGTTCAGTCAAGATAATTGATCGCTTTTGGGTTATTAATTTTTAATATATTTTATAGTCAGGTTCAAGGTTCAATAATTCAGGGTTACATGCTTTAATCTATTTTTGGGGTTGTTAGTTAAGGTTTGCTACATTTAATTGCAAAATTTGTACAGATTCAATTCATTTTCAACCATTTTTATATTTAAGAAATTTAACTAGTAATTGTAAAAGCGTCGAAACTTCGACTGCAGGTTTTCGGAGACTGTTCATTGTGTTTTCTGTTACATGCACTCCGGTACGTGAGAGAAGAACGTAAGCGAGACAGTGACGGACTAAGTACCAGCACACCAACCTTACAACCCGGCTTAGAGTATGGAGCACACCTTCCAGCACCAGCTAGGACACCCCACGACCCGCTCGAGTCTCGAGGCCTAGACGAGGTCCTAATCCACGAAAAAGGAGCTTGGAGCGATGGTGGCCACTACTCAGCTTTAATTTGGGAAGGTTTCGAGGTTCTCTGTGAGATCCAATAGTCCAAATTTTCAAGGTGCTTGTAATCAAGACTTTAAATGCTCACGTGAACTTTTCGTGCTAGTAGTGTTGTCGAACATCTCTGATTTTGTATTTTTAAGATCGAACATTTGTCAGTGTTTTCTTTACTTTTCAACAGTAACAAATTCTAAATTGTAAACAACAAAATTCACTGCTCAATTACTCCACTTTATTGTAACCATTTTTTTTTGTACAATTTCAACTTGTAAATACATTGTAAATAGAAAAATGTGTTATTTTATTTAACCAACAAATAGTTCAAGCTTCTGGCGCTCAAAGATAACCATTTTGGTTATAGTTCAGTATCGTTTAATTAAATTATTACCTTGCCTTGCACTTGCAAATACCAAAATTTGACGAAACACCTGACTGAATTGAATGGTAAACGTTATTTTGAAACTCTATTCGTTGATGTCATTTAAGTCATTGTACCTCTTTTATATGATTAGCATTTAATTTAATATCCACTATATGGACGGCGGACCTAGAAATTGTTGGCCAGAGGATATGGCAAGGCAAAAGGTGACAGAGGCACCTGTAGTAGAGAAAAGTGTTCTAAAAAATTTATTTTCTATATCTATTCAATGTTTTATGTTTTATGCAATACTCTTCATTAACCTTTCTTGTGCGTGTGGATACTACTAATTTTTATTTCGAGTCACAATTTGCCGTTGTTACTTAAAAATTAAATTAAAAAGTACGATAACCTCTAACTTATTTTCAGAAATATAGAACCTGTTGGAGAGTATAACATATTCTGTTGGGAATATCAAAATAAAAGGTATTGCCACAGGCAAACCTGCAGAAAGTTACATGGAACAAAGCTAGATGAAACAATGTTCAAAAATTACAACATAATAAAAAATGACCAAGGTGTGATCACCCAAATACCGGGGGGCATTTGCCCCCTATATTTCACTAAGGGCCAATGCGTCCTTGGCAAAATTTGTAACCTTGGACATATAAGAGAGGACGATTTTTTTAGTTTGTGTGGACACGCCTTGTGTACAGACTGTTAGGGGAATCCAGATTTTGACAGGCAAAGGTGCCCCACGTGCCGAATGGAGTATACAATCCCACTGGTAGTAAATGTAAGCATTTAATTTCTGTTTATTACTGTGTGACCCAGTCCAGTAGAGAAAATGTAGAGGGTGGTCTAGCATAAATTGATAAGTACCCCTTCCTACTTTAGTTTTTTTAGGTTAGAAAAAGTTACAAAAGCTTCAGGTATTAATACATATAGTTTTTTGTGGCATCATTGAACCTTATTCTAGAAAGCTGTGGCAGACACACTTAACGAATGTTTTTTTTAATGAAGCACCAGTGTATATTTATTGATATTTTAACTTACACATTTTTCGGATTCCAACAATAGGATGGCCATTTAAGCGGCTAACTCATAATATCTCGGCAAATTTTTGTCAGAGAAAATCACTATTATCATTCATATTAGGGAAAATTGTAAAAAAATAGTTGTTTAATCGTGTCAAGCTGTTAGATATAGGGATCGACTGATATGATTTTTTTTGGCCGATACCGATATACAGTTGTGTCCCCAGATAGGTGAAATGACTCTTGTAAAAGAAGAAAAAATTGAGTTGAAATTTGAGCTTTTGGGGATCAGCCTTGCTTGGTTTGAAAGTAATTTGTGACATTATTTTAATTTCAAAAAATCAAGTATGCAAAAATTATTATTTCAATCTTTATTACAAATTGTTATTTTTAACTTGTTACAAAGAAATTAAACCTAAAATTTTTTGAGATTTTTTTATTTGTATCTTTCCAGAAAAGAAAAATAACTAAAAAGATAAAACTCAAAATATGGGCCGATGGCTTTCAAATGTTGCTGTCTTATTCATTTTCGCATTATTAACAATATTTATTAATAACATTTTGTAGTATCTTTGACCAAAAGTGCACTATTCCCATCTTTTCCAGTAAAGGAGCAAAAAATCAAAGTAGGCCTAGGATTTGGAACACCCTGTACATGGGTCGCACGGTGACTCTTTCATACCACATATTATAATCATTCAGATTAATCTGCATTTTTATTGCAGGGAATCTAATTTAAGAATAATTCTGTTCTAAGGACTAGAGTTTGGTATATCTGGAAGCCGCTCCTAATAAGTAGGTATTGAACACGTATTACCCATGCCATTAATTTGTTTTTACATAAAACACCTCAGGAATTTTCAAAAATTGGTACAACTAATATACCGACAGTAAAAGTGGGGCACTCTCTTAATTCCTTTTCAAAATATGGAACTGTCTCTTCAAATAAGTGTAACTGTTAATTAAATAAAAAATAAGAGGATTTATTGGATTAGTTGCCAAATATTTAATTCAATATGTTTTTTGTTTCAGGGTAACCAAGTCCACGACTTGCTTGAACTATCTCTCATCATACTGCGGTTGCACATTATGTGACATGGAGCACAGGTTGCTTCCATGTCACAAAATGTGCCACCGCAGTATATGCAAGTTTCTCCATCTTAGTGCAGATGAGGTGGATGGGGTAAACAAAAATATCCGCCCCTTCGATTACAAGGTCCAAAATGAAGTAGAGAGATTGGCCCGTTTTTCGTCAGAAGGTGCCCAATTTATGCCTGAGGGTGTTCACGGGAAATTATTGCAGTACAGAGCCTTACCGATGCCAGTATTGCGCGGCATTGAAAGAGTTGAAAGCAAAGAGTGTTCCAATACAGCTGCCAAAATGCAACGATTGCAACTGCATAATTTCAAGAGGAAATGCACATTTCTTTAAACGTTGTGGTCACATGTACTGCAACTCCTGCATACAACGGTCCTTTGCAGACTACTTGGGAGTTGTCGGGGCTGCACAACAAAATTCAAGCTCTACAGGTGCTGGGCAGGTGCAGTGTATAGTGTGCACTTGGCACCTTGGTTATAATAACCCGAACGTCTTTTCTGGGGTCGGTGTTATACATTAAGTAAGTTTTATTAAATCAAAAGATACAAAAAATATTTCAAAAATTATTTTCATGTCCAAAGCCTACAAAGATTGAGAAATTTGAAAACTTTTCCAAAAACGTTGGAAATTTAGAAAATTTTCGGGCAACATTGGAAAATGTGATATCTTTGAGACTAATTGAGAATTAATATATAATATCCAAAATATAGCTTTATGGAACTCTGTACCATAGATTTACTTTTTGTTTGTTCTTGGGAAAAGTTCTCTAAAAATAAATATATACAGAGCCCTCACGCAAAACTCCAACGCCCCCTATTATTTCTCTAATTTTTGCAGATAGCGATTTTTTTTATAAAAGATGCAAGGTATCTATCGGACTTTTTAGAGAACGGTAAGATTGAGAATTATAGGGAGTCGTAAAAGTGTGACATTTTTGTTTTTAATAACAAACACCTGGAATTTTTGTGGATATTTTGAAAGACCTAATTTTTCAGATTGCAACAACAATATACATATACAGTTCACCTTCATTCTAGGACATTTCAACAGGTGATAGAAAAGCAAAAAATATGATTATTTTCCGGTAAAACTTTTTATCCACAGCTGCCTCATTTTCGAGTTACTTTCCCAAAAATTTGAACATTTTTTTTATTTTACCAGCTGTTAGATGATATTCAAACGAAATTTGGTACACAGTATGCACTGATCAAGTGTCACAAAATGTGATAATACCAAGTTCCCCAAATAGCCATTGGCGGAGATATGGGTATACACTACATTTGTTTTATCAAGAAAAATAATAATACGGCCCTGTAGAGAATTTTCTTTTATGCACTTGAATAACTTTTATTCTGAGCAAAAACTATCTTCTGACATTTTTTTGCATCTGCTACAGTTTTCTGAGAAAATTGATTTATCGCTTATTGCTTTTTTGGAATGGCAAAACTGGCTAAAATGCCATATTAATTCAAGAAAACAATGGCTAACTATTATTTTGCTACCTATTTTTCTTTTAAAACCAAAAGTCAAATCGTCGATAAAATTACATATTATTTAAGCTCGCACAAAAGTGGTATTTTAACAGGCAAGTTTTGGTTTTCTCAACCATAACACTTAGTTTGATATCCTCTGGCCAACTAGAAACCAGAAGGTGTCGTTTTTTTCAAATTACATAATCTCTGTTCTCACATTTGCCGTAAAACTGTGGCATATACAAAAAATTGTTTTTCCTTAGAATAAAGAAAAAGTTATCCAAGTGCATAGGTAAAGTAAAATTCTGTGGAGGGTGGTATTAACATTTTTATAGATGAAACAAATGCTACTGGCTACATTGGGAACTTGGTATTATCAGTTTATGATACTTGATTAATGCATGTTGTGTACCAAATTTCGTTTGAATAGGTATCTTTAAAGGTTGGAAAAATAAAAAATGAAATGTTAAAATTTTTGAGAATTCACACATCTGTATCTCAAAAACGAGGCGGCTGTAGATAAAATAGTAATATTTTATGGTTTTCTATTACCTGCTGAAGTGTCCTAGAATAAAAGTATCACCGTGTATAATATGTTAATATTTGCTTTTCATTTGATTTAAATAATTTAAAAACAAATCACCATGCAGGGGTTGTTTCCTCCAAGTAAGTCTAAGCTACGGCCCTCTTGAAATAAACTGGACTACCATTGGGTCCCTTCCCGTACACAAATTTTTAGCCATCCGTTAGAGAGCCCTGACATCCGCCTGGATGGCAGTCATACTGTCTGAATTCTAGGGGATTTAGTCCGTATTTTAGGGGATTTAGTTGTTTAGATAGCGCAATTTGTGGTGACAACACAAAATGACAATTGACCACGGCCATTCTCGGCATTCGTACATTTGACATTAAAATTTTAAATATCCCTCTAAAATTCCGTATTGTAATTGGACGCTTAACAGCCACTGATGTGTACATAGACAGTATGGCTGACCTCGCCATAGAACAAATGAGTTTTATTGAAATAGTCCAGTTTATTTTACGAGGGCCATGGTCTAAGTCAAGAGGGTCCAAGTCAGAAATCTAACAAGTTAAGCTTTACATTCAAAATGCATTTGTAAGTATTCTTTTAATTTTATTTTTTATAATAAATTAGGTTATTTTTTCTTTGTGTTGTCTTACTTTCCAAGGTTATGCAACGTCTCCTCCCCCAGTTCGACAATACGATGTATACTCCATAGCTTACCTTTCTAAAGACCGATACTTCTTTCGCAACTGTTATATAAAACTTTTTTATCTATCTGCAAAGATCAAGGAAATATTATAGGGAGGAATTTTCCAAGCCTAAATGTGTACTACTATTACAAAAATTATCGTGCCCTGCGATATCTTTTTTGTTCCATTTGTGAATATTCTTGATATAATTGTTACAAAAGTGTCTCTTTACATTTGGAGTAGGCTGCATATACAGTTTGTCCGTGGATGGAGTTTACAAAAGGTGAAATGGACCAAAAATTAAAAGATAACGAAGAAGGTATTCTTGATAAGAGTTTTGTTGCACAGGGTGTGAAAAAAATATAAAACTGTTATTTTTCTTAAGAAAATACCGGATTAAACATAGGTACCTTATTTTGCAAGATATGTAAAAAAAAACCATTAAAGTTTTTGCTTATTCACCAAGAGAAACTTCGATTTTGTTGTACAGGATAGGTAAAAAATATGAGGTAACAAAATAACTCAACATAATATTTTTGTGTTCTTTTGCTTTTTCAACAAAATTTAAGTTTCTCATGGTGAATCGTATTTTCTAAATGAGGAAAGACGTTTATCAGGAATGATTTTTTCTGTATTTTTCACCTTTTGGTCCATTTCACCTCTTGTAAACTCCATCTGCGGACATACTGTATCAATACTGAATTTGGTTAATTTGATTTTAGCAGACAATCGGACAAGTCAAGAAAAATTCCCACAGAAGTGTACTCTTGAAAGAAATGCATTATTCCCCTTAGATATCAATAGTGATGGCTCTGGTAACAGCACTAATATATCAGAAGTGCATGGCATTTCTTTCGAACCGACTGAGCCATTGATGAGCCCTGCCAAGATGGATTGACAAGGTTTATTCAATGAAGAACCTTCAAATTATCCGGCAGAGGGTAGAGAGACCCCCGCACTTCAACAATAAGTAATTAGTTAACTTAGTAACGATTAATTTTCAAATTACAAAAGATAATTGGGGTTGGATGGCGTTTTAACTACTTCAATTAATAAGTATTCACTTAATGTTTCCATATGTTAGAAGACAGCCCGATTATTTCAGAAGACAATAGTAGCCCGATGTCAATACCTGAAATGTTTGAAACATATGGGGATGATGATTCTGATTACTTGCCGTCAGATGACATGGATCACGATGCATATCCCTGTAGTAAAATTTTCCCTGGTGAGTGTTTTTTAATAGAATCTACGTTTGGGATAGCGTGCATTAGACGTATCACATTTCATCACTTAATCTGGTTAATTTTATTGTAGTGGACAATCCAGCCAGTAAAGAAAAATTCACACAGAAGTGCACATCTGTGCGAAAAGAACTATTCCCAGTTGATAGTAATGACTCTGATGACAACGCTAATACTTCAGTAGTGTATGGTGATGGCATGTCTTTGGAATCAAAAGAAAAACCAATAGAAGAACCTTTAAATTGTCCGTCAGAGGGTAGGGATACCCCCTGCAGTTCAAAAACAGGTAATTAACATATCACGCTGCATAATGTAAACGAACTGTAAGCTAAAAAAATTTGTTAGTTTGCTAGCCATTTGGCCAGGACAATATTTCATGTACACTAACAACCAGCACTTTTGAGTCTTGATATTAAATGCAATTAACAACATAAACCCGCAGGTCCGTCGTCAAATACAAATGAAAGGGCAGCAACCAGGATTCACATGTGCTACTACTGTGGAACATCCAACACCAAATTGACTAGACACTTGACCAGAAAACATAGTTAAGAGGAACCAATAAAAGCTGTATTATCTTTTCCAAAAGGTTAATACATAACCTGGCATCACCTCGTGCTGCAACTACCGAGCAAGCATTACATATTCTGTGATTCTGCCACTATTGGCAGTAATCCGCATTAACTGTTATTTTATTCAGCCTATTTGCCATCCATGAAAATTCACTCAATATTATTAAAAGGTTACCTGTAATCGTAGACAAAGCTATTCAGAGACTGGCAGAACCATTGTTGAAATTTTTCCGAGAAGAAGCATACCGAATATGTTTCATAACATTTTATATAAAAACAAATATAACTACATTAAAATACCTATAACCTCAACATAGTATTTAGTACCAAGAATTGCTAAGACATTACAATTTATCCAATTTAATTTATTTTCCTTCCAAAATTGGAATGTACCCTTTTGTTGCAAAATGAAAAGATGCACTAAAATGATGAACCTGCAAGACCCAAAAAAATAATCTTAAAAAAGTTATGAGTATAAAACCCATTGAGCTACCCCGTCCCTCCGCCTCTGGGCGATGGAAATAAATTGTTTATACATAAGATTGTTGCACTTCAGCGACTAAAGGACTGCACCAAGTTTCATTTGAATTGCATAACTTCTGTAGAAGTTTTTGAGAAAAATATATTTTCCAAACTGTGCCTTTATCACCCTGTAACATTTATATTATGCATTTTCAGACCCATGTTTATATGAAACTTTTTGTTCAAAATGAGATTTTTTACCTGTCATATTTAGGGTTTCCAGTCCCAGTGTTTAGTACCGGGATTGTCCCGGGATTTTACCCAAAAAGTGTGGTCCCGGGATTTTCCTCATGGTCCCCAAACCTTAAAAGTCCCGAATTTTTGTATTACGTTATGAACACGCCACCACTGAATGGTGTGGAAATATTACAATTTTTAGGTCTTAAACTGAGATAAGAATACCTACTTGTATACTTAGTCGTATATTTAAGGCTCAATGTACAGCACGTGCGCGGTGATTCAACATTTCGACCCATAAAATGGCTTTTTTCGATCTGTAGCAAGCAACACTCATAATTTTAAACTTTTGGTCAATACAAATTTTATACTCACATTTTGAGACAAAAATTATTTAAAAATATTTATCACAATGGCCGTCATTAGCATTTGCACAAAAAGCCTAATAACGGCCATTGTGATAAATATTTTTAAATAATTTTTGTCTCAAAATGTGAGTAATTACTTAGATAAAAATTTGTAATGACCACAAGTTTAACCTTCCGTTGGGCGCACCTGTTCTAGCAGATAAACCAGTCTCTCTTTTGCATCGTGTACGACAGCCTTTAGTGTTAAAACCCCCACCCTGTAACGGATTTTTTTGTAAATTCCAAGAAACCCGTTACAACGTTTTTATTTCAATCCAGACAGGCATAAACTAAGAATGCACACCTATTATAGGATGGTACAGCTTACAATTTCTTGTTAAATTATTGATATTTCAAATTATAAACTAATTTATTTCGCGAGCGCACCGCCAGCGACCTCCTGTGGTAGGTAGCGCAACCCACCGAAAATATCGATTCGTTTTCGTTATTTGTCAGAACAGGCAGTGGAATTTATTATGTAAATATTTGTGAACAGATTGAATAGAAGTAAGTATGTTAAATTGCTTTAAATATAATAGCATTTGTTTTGTTATTATTTACTGTACAAATAAAGAGAATCATTTGAAATAAACCGTCAATTGACTCCGGCAGCTCGATTCTGATTGGCTGCACTTTTTTATGCACCACGGTTGTATGGAATGAATCGAACGACGGAGCGTGCCTCTGCCTTATCATTTTTCACTCTCGAATTGATCGGTACTCTCTAGTGGCAGTCGCCTTTTCTGAATATTTTTCTCGTTTGGTTTTTAGCATTTTGGTCTAAATTAATCGCGAATTTGATCGGTAGTACGGGTAATTTGTTTTTGGTGAAGTATTTTCATTGTAGTGCCTGGTTGGGGTGATTAAATTGGTTTTCTTTTGTTTCACGGCAAAGTGAATGCCGCCATTGCAAAACTGACGTCCCCATAAGCTGACTAGGAGCTCGGAACGGAGTTCTGTTGGCCAGGAATCGATCAAAGCCTACTAGAGGAGGAAAATCGCCTAGGTGAGTGTGGTTTCTTATTTTATATTTCATATTTTCGTAAATTGTTTTTTTATTCAGTACCACCTCACCTGCGGCCATTTTCTCTCAAGGTTGCTGTTTTTTTGTATAACTTGTCAGTTATAACCTTTTTTGGTACCTATAAAAAAAAGGACAGCTACCTAAGACTTTCGTTCTCCTGACCAGTAGATTTCCTTTTTATTATTATATTTATTTTACGTCATTTTTACCCCCGGTAAAATATTATCCGATTAAATTCGTCTATAATTTCTCATTAATTTCTTAATAAATTCGTAAATAATTCTAGAGAGTCCGCTTAACAAAAATATTAATATTCAGACATAATTTTATTAATAATTTCCAAATTTCAATAAATAATTTCGCATCGAATTTCATAATAACTACAGTTAACGACTGGCAATTTATCGCAAGTCTAAATTCAGCTGAATTTGATTTTATATTTTTAATAATTAAGTCATAATATAAGTAGTTCTAGTTTAGGTTGAATTTTGTATACCTATTTTATAAATCACTGTGTATTCTACACATTTAATCATCTGTTGAACTAGGCACTGAAACGGTACGGCACAATACCTGAGATTGGCTCTGCTCTAGCTAGTCACCACATGCGCCTACTGCAAGCCACCCGTTAAGGCCAGTTCGTAGCAGGAAAGTCGTCACATCAACAATCAGGAAAGGGAGGGTCGTCGCATCGAACACAGAATATTCTCCGATCAAGTGTCACAGTCGCAAGTATAAACTTTCACTCAAACCTCAAGTGCTAGTAGTTCCAAGACACTTTCAAAAACACAGGACGTTCAAAATTCTATCGTTTAAAAATTCACTAAAATTTAACTTCTTTGGTTTGTTATTAAAATTGAACTTTGAACTTTAATTCTACAACTAATGTAAATTTTGAATTGTCATAAACTTATCAGTTACTTTACCTTATAGGTAAATAAATATTGTATGATTTTTTTTGGTGTTTGATTTAGGAGGGGAGAATAGTTTGTCGGGGCAACGAATTCAGGTCACAAAGGAATCCGAACCCACTTAAATGAGAACGAAAACTTTTTCGGTTATAACCCCAGAGGTAGCCTCATGTTTTTAGACCAGCTATCGATGCGTCCACTGCAGTTTGTGTTAGAACGTTTGATGAGCAGGTCGCAGACATTTTGATCTCTGGATACACTGCGCCCGAACAAGTTACCGAATGTTTTTTTTTTATTTTCAGGCAATACCATGGCCAGCGGATGAAAATTCTACAATTTAGAGAAGCAAGAACATATAGACGAGCTACTCCGATCTTTAGACGATGATGACTATGAAATTGAAGAAAATTTCGACGACGAAAGTGACACTGATGTAGAAGACGTCGTAGAACTTAGAGAGGAAGATTCTGAAACTGAACAGGAGGATGAATCGGATGAAGAGGAAATAGAACCTAATGAGAATAATTATTTTCTTGGAAAAGATAAACTGACCAAATGGCATTATAACCCTAAATCAAACAGAATTCGCGCTAGAGCTCAAAATCTCATAAGGCATCTACCAGGCGTCATAAAATGTGCGAAGAAAGTGACAACTCCTCTTGAATGTTGGAATTGTTTTTTTACCAATGATATATTGGAAACCATAGTTACGTATACAAACCAAAACATAAGTTTCATAAAAGATAATTATGAACGAGAAACGGATGCAAAGCCCATAGACTTGATTGAACTAAAAGCCTTTATAGGGTTGTTATTTCTAGCAGGGGTCTATAAAAGCAACAGACAGAGTTTAGAAGAACTTTGGGGGAACAAATGGAGATGGTGTTGAGAAATTTGGACTAGTCATGAGTATTAAAAGATTTAAATTTATAGTTAGGTGCCTAAGATTTGACGACCGCCTGACAAGGGAGGAAAGAAAGAAAGTAGACCGACTCTCAGCTGTTCGGACATTTTCACAAAATTTGTACAAAATTGCCAAAAAAATTATTCCTTAGGCGAAAACGTAACCTTAGATGAGAAATTATAAGCATTTCGTGGGCGTGTTCTTTCCGGCAATATATTCCTTCAAAACCCGCGAAGTAAGGCTTGAAGATTTTCGCTCTTGTAGATGCTAAGGTATGCTACTTGTATAATTTAGAAATCCACACGGGAAGGCAACCTGAAGGTCCATTTAACCCTTTCGGGACTGCGGCCGCCTGAGGATCTGTGCCCAGTGGACCACATCAGGAAGCGCATGCGTGTATGTACGGTTCCGGTCCTTAATTGCAAAACAGTCATTACATAACAACAGATCTTTTCACAATATAAATCATTTTTTGCATGCACCCACATGCCAATGAGCTTGTGTTCGAATTTATTGATGTATTTAAGTGCACTAAGTATTTTTTTTTTACCAGAAGGTCCACCCAACTAGATGCCATTACTAGAAAATCAGCCAATGACATTAATTGGGGGCATGACCAATGTAAAGTAGGCGGTCCAATGTATCCCTAGTCAACGCGTGCCCGTCCGGTTCCAGTCCTTTCTCATGCCTCCCTGCTTGCGTTTAGTCGGTTCCGGTCCCACTGACCCAACTTTTATATGCGTGTTCGTCCGGGTCCGGTCCCGAAAGGGTTAATGTCAGTAATAAACCAGCAGATATTGTCAAACGGATGATAGAACCCATAAAAGGTACAGGCCGAAACCTAACTGCTGACAACTGGTTTACTGATTTTCAGTTGGTGGAATATCTACGGCAAAACAAAATATCCTTTGTTGGTACTGTAAAGAAGAACAAGAGAGCTTTACCTCCTGAGTTTGTTTCAACAGTTGGGAGACAACAGTATTCAAGCAAATTTGGATTCAATGATTCCACAACTTTAGTCTCATATGTTCCAAAGAAAGGAAAGACTGTTATTCTTGTTTCGACTTTACATAATGACAAATCAATAGATCCCGATGCTGGCAACCAAGCAAAGCCATCCATTATAACATTCTACAATGACACAAAGGGTGGAGTAGATAGAATACCGCCGATAAAATGTGCGCATCTTACAACGTATCTAGAAATATAAAACGCTGGCCAATGGTAGTGTTCTTTTCTATGCTAAATATGAGTTGAATTAACTCTCAAATAGTTGACATCGGAAACGGTTTGAAAGAGATTAGAAGACGGCTCTTTCTAAAACAGCTATCTCATGAGCTTGTGTTAGAACATTTGACTAGAAGAAGTAAAAAAACCAGCGGAATTCCATTTGCTCTACAAGAAAGGCTAAAGAGATTCAGACCCAACTTGTCGACAGAAACCAGCAAGAAGACGATGAACCATTGCAGAAAAAACGAAGATTTGTTCCATGTACCTCGGAAACTGGCCTCAGACGATTATCTAGATATCAGTGTAAAAAATGCCAAAAATCACTCTGCCTGCAACACGCAAATTTTGTATGTGCATCTGGTTTGACTACAACTTAAACTAACGGACGACTTGAATAACATTAGGCCTTTTAGCTATTTTGAATGAATTATAAGTTTATTAGCTTTAGTTTTGTTTTATGGAATAAACAAATTTTTAGTTGAAATAAATGCCTATAATTTATTATTATTGTTTAGAATTCATAAGATATTGTTTCATGTCAAATTAATTTTGTCTATTCTTTAATTGTTATGCAAAAATACATAACTCAAAGTAAAGTCACATTTTTCATACATACAAATGGTAAGGTTTGTCAAACTCGCACGCCCTCTGGCGTGAAAAGAATTAAAAAAAAACGACAGAACGAACGCGCGCGCGAAGCGAGTAACATCATAACGCACAACTCCCGTTTCGCCTTACTATCTCGCCGCAATTATGAAGATTAAATCAAGAACGTGGCCACGTATCATCAGAAGTCGCCAATAAGGATGAGTTGGTAACATTCCTTACTTTCTTGGAATATTTTCTCATCTTTACAAGACTCGCAGAAATACATCCAAAATATAATCTCTTACAGTCCAATTGCTCTATTCTCAACATATGATTTGAATTACTCTATTCTCATTGTAACATTTGGTCCTTTTGAGCCGGATCATTTCTCTTCTCTGATGTATTTTTGCATAAGAATAATCTGAAATATCGCCAAGTGTTAATACATTCGCATTCTTAAAAATTCAAGGTCGATATTCGGATTTTTTTTCCTCTTGGAATATTTCGTTTCTTGTACAACGGCTCGGGCAGCAGTATCGATCGGTTCGCACGTGTGCATTTGTTTACCTTTTTTTCCCGGTTTGTTCTTTCTGTGGTTCTTATCCATGGTGTTTATTCAATTCTCGCTGTTGGCTGCATTTGGGTGCGATTTTCGCCATATTTTCGCATAATACTTCGCATTTCTCTAAAGTACCACACACGTGGAATTTGTTATTCTCTCTAATTTGAAAATGACTACTCAAGCCGACAAAATCAAACAATTAGACATTTTATGCCAAAACGCAATTATTCGAATTGAGCGTTTATATTCATTCGCGGGTACGGCGTCGGGTGCGATCGTGACGTCGGATAGCGCAAGTGTCCAAACGGAATTTAAAATTCGATATGAACAATTAGAAGAAATATACTCGGACTTTCAAAAGCATCATTCTACTTTGCTCACATTAGTGTCACTTAATGAAACTCCTAATTTTGATTATTATCCCTTTCGCGACCGGACCCGGACGAACACGCATATAAAAGTTGGGTCAGTGGGACCGGAACCGACTATAAACGCAAGCACGGAGGCGAGGAGGAGAAAATGAATTAAAAAGAACCCTAAATGAAGTTAAGTCAGGCCGTATGACAGCCTATAAAGCTGCCAGGATATTTAGTGTACCTTACTCAACAATTTATACACACTTAAAAGGCACTCGTGGACAAATAAAAAGAGGAAAGGGACGTACAACAGCCCTTTCGCGGGAATCTGAACTCACACTTGCTACGGGGATCAAGACTTTAGAGAAATGGGGATTCGGATTATCTCGTAATGAGGTTCTAAGCCTGGTAGGAGATTTCGTAAAAAGAAGTAATCTGAAAACCCCGTTCAAGAACTCAGCGCCAGGGGAAGACTGGTTTATTGGTTTTAAAAAAAGACATAATTTAAGTATAAAAAAGCCTCAAAATGTAGAATTTGCCAGAAAAAAAGCACTGGATCCTTTTACAATTTTTGAATACTTTGATCTCCTTGAATCTACTTTGGATACCCTTGGCATAAAGGATAAACCAACCAGTGTATGGAATTTGGATGAGTCTAGTCTATGCATAGACCCAACTAAAACAAAAGTAGTTGGAGAAAAGGGTAGATCTGCTACCCGGATTACCAGTGGCCCTGCTAGAGAAAACACCACAATTGTATTAATGGCAAATGCAGCAGGAGAGCACGCTCCTCCGCTTATAATTTATAAAGGGGTGCATATATGGGACCAATGGTGTGCACTAGAGGGAACCGGATATCCAGGAACAGTTTACGTAGCTTCAAAAAAGAGATGGATGGAAACGGATATTTTTAAAAACTACTTTGAACGCACCGTAATACCATACATTGGTGAAAATCGTCCGGCCCTAGTTATATACGATGGTCATTCTACTCACATAAGCCCCGATGTAATACAAACAGCTATCCGTGAAAATATAACGATTCTGAAATTGCCACCGCATAGTAGTCATCTGTTACAACCACTAGACTTGTCTGTGTTTAAACCATTTAAAGATAAGTGGGATGCCAAGTTGGTGTCGTGGCAACGACAGAATATCGGACGTAAATTGCCAAAATGTTTGTTCTCCAAATTTTTAGGAGAAACCTGGAAAAACGTATCATCCCAAGTTATCCAGAATGGTTTTTCCAAAGGTGGGATTTATCCGTTTGACAGAACGGTTATACCAGAATCAAAATTTTGCCCAGAAGCATTACGTCGTTGGCGTCGATTACAAATAGATAAAAATGAGGCTGCAAGTCTTAGTTTGCCTTCTAACACTTCCACTGAAGATAATTTTTCAGAAACACAACCCTCAACATCCTCCAAAGTGGGTATGAATAATGAGCCATCAACTTCAAATTGTCAAATTCAAATTACTACATTGCCCCTAGCCGCATCTTCATTTACCAAAAGTGTTTATACAAATGTAGAATCTTCTCCTTTATTTGAAACTTTGCTCTTAAACATGGTAAAGCAAAGCCCTCGTCAAGACAAAACAAAGCGAACGAGAGTGGGTGCTGGAGCGGAAGTTTTGACAAAAGCTGATGTGGTGGAAAGGCTTACAAAGAATAAACTAGTAAAAAACTGACAAAAAAATCAAAGATCTGCAGTGAAACAAAAGACAGACAGATGAAATATCATATATGGATTCCGACAATGATGAAGAATATTTACAAAATCTGGAGCACGAGGCTGAAATGCAGAACCAGGAGGAGAATGACCTTAACCACGAACTCGATAAAGACAAATGGGTTTTAGTCAAATATAGCTCGAAGAAGGTTATCAAACATTTCATTGGCAAAATAATCAGATCAGTTGCAGAGGATTGGGAAGTTCGTTTTTTAAAGAGAATCACTACAAAACGCTCAGATTCCTTCAAATTTGATTGGTCTTCTGCACAAGATGTAGACACAGTTACTGAAACTGATATAGTGAAAATTTTACCAGAACCTTTGACCGACAGAAGAGGTCTGTTTTACTTTAATGTTTTGTTTGATGGTTACAATGTGTAGGTAATACTACTTAGTCATACCAAAAACATATTGTTTATTGTCATATTTTCTAAAAGATGTTTTTGTGTTTATTTTGAAGATGTTTATTTTACTTTAATGTTTTGTTCGGTGGTTACAATGAGTAATACCTATACCTAGAATATTATTCTTTATTGAAATAATTTCTAAGAGGTTATTTTCGTGTATATTTCAAATAAAAAACAAACTGCAACATTTATTTCTAATGTTTTATTAAAATTCCCGTTTATATAAAAAAATGCCGTGTTCACCTACATCCTATAAAAGTTTACAAGTTACTTGCTTTTCACCTGATTTAATTCAACAATAGATCGTTTTGAAGCTAAAGAACAGATCTTTTACATTTGCCCCGTATTCACATATTATCCCCATACTGCATGCTGTTATACGACCTATATTACATTTACCCCTTTATTGGGGGCAAATGTAACATATTGACATGATTTTAAAAAATATATATTATAAAAAAATGAATTTGATTTTTATCAATCTATATCCATATATAGCAACTAGTATGTCCTTAGTTTTTCCAGAATTTTTATAAAAAATATATGTTGTATTTTAAAGTATTTATAAAGGTCACAATATCAACTAGTGCTAAAACCAGTTGCATTTACCCCACCTTACCCTACACTTAAATATACATCAATAAATTCGAACACAAGCTCATTTGCATGTGGGTGCATGCAAAAAATGATTTATAATGTGAAAAGATCTGTTGTTATGTAATGACTGTTTTGCAATTAAGGACCAGAACCGTACATACACGCATGCGCTTCCTGCTGTGGTCCACTGGGCACAGATCCTTAGGCAGCCGCAGTCCCGAAAGGGTTAAGAAGAGCTACAAAAGGGAGTAGATGATAAATATTTTTATAGGTGTATAGTCTAAACTCTTTGCAATTACTACAAGGGAATTTCATGAAGAAAATAGTACTCCTGAATATAATGCCTTAAAACTGCCCAAAATAAATCTTCCTGTATTTGATGGGAATTATAGAGAATGGCCTTCATTCATTGATTTATTTTGCTCTCTAGTACATTCAAATGCATCAATTCCAAAGGTGCAGAAGTTTCAGTATTTATTTTTGTCGCTCTCCAAAGAACCTCTTTCATTGATTAAATCTCTAAAATTGACTGCTGATCATTACGACATAGCTTTCGAAACATTACACGAACGATACCAAAATCCTCGAATGTTGACAGATGATTGTTGGCATAACATACTCAATTTGCCAAAATTGAAAACAGATGATCCAACTGGTATCAGACATCTGTTGGATATTTTAAAGGAAAATATTGAAGCCCTTCGTAATCATGGTTTGCCCGTAGATGCGTGGGACTTTGTTTTGTTTCATTTAGTTATTTCAAAATTGGATCTTGAAACGATTAAACGCTTTGAACTCCAACATAGCTCCACCAACATACCAACCTTTGTGACTTTGCAGAGTTTTCTACAAAAACAATGTGTAGCCCTCCGGTCTTTTGCTCTCGCATGTCCTCAGGCGTGCAAGCCAACCAACAGTGGCATCTATTATAAAAATAAACCTAATCAACAAAAGGAGCGCACTAGTTGTTCTCTTGTGGTTAATACAAATAAAAATTCTACGCAAGGCACTTCATTTTGCTCTTTTTGTAAAGCAAAAAACCATAGTATATATAAATGGTCATCCTTTTTGGACAAAACACCTTTGGAACGGTATAATCTTGCGAAGCAACATAACCTCTGTCTTAACTGTCTTTGCAATAATCATGGTGTCCTATCATGCAGTTCCTCGACTGTTTGTCGAATTTGTAATGCCCCTCACCATACTTTATTGCATTATCGCAAAAGACAAGAAAACGCCCAATCGTTGACCCCTTCGAATGGAGGTGTTGTCGCCACCGAGAAGGAAAATGTTGTTGCAGGTCCGTCTCATGTGCAGTCGCTTGTTAGTTCTTTGTTGTCAAACTTTGGTGTACTAACCGCACTTCACACCACTGTTCAGAAGATAAATGAAGGTTATAGCGAGTATCATAGTAGGATGCTCATAGTTTTGAACCACCTATTACAACATGTAGCCCTAATGGAACAGAATCCGCAAATAAAAGAATTCAAAACAAAATTTTTCCAAGACCAAGCATTGAAAACATTTTGTGCTGGTATCAATAACCCATATTGTGACCACCTTTCGCACATTAACTTGACTTCTCTGGACGATGCGCTGCAGAAATGTATCGCGTTAGACAATCACAAACAACAACAACAATACCTATCCTACCTTAAATCCCAAACACCATCTTACCGAACACCTTCCCAACGACAAAACACGTTCTATCAAAACAATACCAGACCCCAATTTAATCGACCTCAAAATCAACCTACCCAACAACTACCCGTCGACGTTCCACCACAAAACTTTCCCGGACAAGTCCCACGTCAATTCCCATATGATATAAACAAACCTATACCTCAGAGGCGAACATTCCCCACCAACAAACAAGTATTCGGAACAAGAAACCCACCAAACAACTCTAACGGAAACGATCGTCCTACCCCAATGTCCACGACTTCATACAGACCAACCCAAATGTCTACTAACTCAAATAAACAATCCTTGATGTCCACTACATCAATCCACCCACCTACACGATTCTTCTATAATAATAATATGGAATGCCACAATTCTGACGAAACGCCTCACAAAATCGAAGGAAACGAAACATATACTTATCCCGAGGAAAATTTCATATGGAAGCCCCAAACGAACAGAACTCATAGTAATAGACATTAACAATTCCATTACCCGTAGTAGATTGCCATATTTCCTTCTCCCCAATTCCAAATTAAAAGTACTAATAGATTCAGGAGGTTCCGAAATCCTGATGACTCCCGAAGCCGCAAAATACATTCCCAAAGAATTCCAATTTTTCCAACCATTCGTTGTCACCAGTATGAAAATCCCCACCTATTCAGACATTAATTTTTATTACCCTATACTAGAAGAAATAAATATTAAAGAACCCTTTAAAATTCGTGTAATCGATTGGCACAATAATTTTGACATACTTTTAGGCACAGAAGACTTGGCCAGACTAAAATCAAAAATAGATTATGAATCTCGAATTTTAACAATTAATAACATTAAAATACCATTCTTCTTAGAACAACCTATCGACAAGAAAGACACTCTTCAAATCCCTGTAGATATAAATAATGGTGAAGTTCTATTACCTCCTATCTACAGAAAAATTAAGTTATTATTCCAGAATCTATACACTACGCCCATGACGGATTCATAAACATTCCTCAACCAAATGTAAATATACATTTTCAGAAACCTCTACATGTAATTTCCCTTAATAATTTTGATATAATCGATAATACTGAACATAAACAAAACGGCACAAAAATTAAATTTAACGAAAATCTCATACGGACTAACCACCTAAATACCAAAGAAAAAGAAAAAATTTTAAAAATTTGCCATAAGTTTAAAGGCATATTTTACGACGAAAACTGTGACCTGACATTTACTAGTTCCGTAAAACACTCTATTCGAACAAAAGACGACGCCCCTATATTCACCAGATCCTTTAGACATCCCAAAAACATGCAAAATGAAATCCGAAATCAAATTCAGAAACTTTTAGACAATAAAATTATCCGTCCCTCAATATCACCGTATTCATCCCCGGTTTGGATTGTCCCAAAAAAGGCGGACGCGTCCGGTAAAAAGAAATACCGTATGGTAATAGATTACCGTAAATTAAATGACAACACTGTCGAGGATAAATACCCCCTACCGCCAATAGATGAAATTTTAGATAACTTAGGTAAGTGTACGTATTTTACGACATTAGATCTCGCGCAAGGCTTCCATCAAATAGAAGTTGAACCTAACTCAATAGAAAAAACTGCATTCACAGTACCGAACGGTCACTTTGAATATTTGCGTATGCCATTTGGTCTAAAAAACGCACCAGCTTCATTTCAGCGTATGATGGATGAAGTTCTACGTGAATACCTTTATAAATTTTGCTTTGTCTATATGGATGATGTGATAATCTTTTCGAAATCTCTTCAAGATCATTTGGTTCATATCACACAAATATTTAATAAATTCCGCGAAGTCAATTTAAAAGTACAATTAGATAAAAGCGAGTTCCTAAGTAAAGAAGTTGCATTCCTAGACCAATGTGAAAACAGCCACGGTCTACCCAGCCACGGTTTGCAATTTGGCAACACTGTAAAATTTCTAGCCACACTCAGCCATGGTTTTATATATTTCAGCCATGGTACAGCCACGGTCCACGGTCTACCCAGCCACGGTTTGCAATTTGGCAAAACTGTAAAATTTCTAGCCACACTCAGCCATGGTTTTATATATTTCAGCCATGGTATGTAATTCCGCGAACACAACATACAACCATCTCTCACATTCCCGCAAGTCAGTGTCGCGGGCTTCATTTTTTGCCAGGGGGTTTAAACATAATAAAAAAAAATCTACAAGAGAGACCAGTTGACGGCCCGGGATAACAAGTAGTGGAATGTATCCAGGGTGATCTGAGGAACATCCCTCTACCTCCCAAGTCAGTATCGCGGACTTCAATTTTTGCCAGGGGGTTTGAATATAATAAAAAAAATTCTACAGGAGAGACCAGATGACGGCCCGGGATATCAAGTAGTGGAACGTATCGAGAGTGATCTGAGGAACATCCCTCTACCTCCCAAGGCAGTGTCGCGGACTTCAATTTTTGCCAGGGGGTTTGAATATAATAAAAAAAATTCCACAGAAGAGACCAGATAACGGCCCGGGATATCAAGTAGTGGAACGTATCGAGGGTGATCGGAGGAATATCCCCCTACCTCCCAAGTCAGTGTCGCGGACTTCAAATTTTGTCAGGGGGTTTGAATACAATAAAAAAAATTCTATAAGAGATACCAGTTGACGGCCCGGGATACCAAGTAGTGCAATGTATCGAGGGTGATCTGAAGAACATCCCTCTACCTCCGAAGTCAGTGTCGCGGATTTCATTTTTTGCCAGGGGCTTTGAATATAATAAAAAAAATTCTAGAAGAGCGGCCAGATGACGGCCCGGGATATCAAGTAGTGGAATGTATCGAGGGTGATCTAAGGAACATCCCTCTACCTCCCAAGTCAGTGTCGCGGACTTCATTTTTTGCCAGGGGGTTTGAATATAATAAAAAAAATTCTAGAAGAGAGGCCAGATGACGGCCCGGGATATCAAGTAGTGGAACGTATCGAGGGTGATCTGAGGAACATTCCTCTACCTCCCAAGTCAATGTCGCGGACTTCAAATTTTGTCAGGGGGTTTGAATATAATAAAAAAAATTCTACAAGGGAGACCAGTTGACGGACCGGGATACCAAGTAGTGCAATGTATCGAGGGTGATCTGAAGAACATCCGTCTACCTCCCAAGTCAGTGTCGCGGATTTCATTTTTTGCCAGGGGGTTTGAATATAATAAAAAAAATTCTACAAGAGAGGCCAGATGACGGCCCGGGATATCAAGTAGTGGAATGTATCGAGGGTGATCTGAGGAACATCCCTCTACCTCCCAAGTCAGTGTCGCGGACTTCAAATTTTGTCAGAGGGTTTGAATATAAAAAATAATTCTAGAAGAGAGACCAGTTGAAGGCCCGGGATAGCTAGTAGTGGAACGTATCGAGGGTGATCTGAGGAACAGCCCTCTACCTCCCAAGTCAGTGTCGCGGACTTCATTTTTTGCCAGGGGGTTTGATAATAATAAAAAAATTCTACAGGAGAGTCCAGATGACGGCCCGGTATATCAAGTAGTGGAACGTATCGAGGGTGATCTGAGGAACATCCCTCTACCTCCCAAGTCAGTGTCGCGGACTTCATTTTTTGCCAGGGGGTTTGAATATAATAAAAAAAATTCTACAAGGGAGACCACTTGACGGCCCCGAATACGAAGTAGAGGAATGTATCGAGGGTGATCTGAAGAAAATCCCTCTACCCCTAAAGTCATTGTCGCGGATTTAAATTTTTGCCAGGGGGTTTGAATATAATAAAAAAAATTCTACAAGGGAGACCACTTGACGGCCCGGGATACGAAGTAGTGGAATGTATCGAGGGTGATCTGAAGAAAGTCCCTATACGCCCCAAGTCATTGTCGCGGACTTCAATTTTTGCCAGGGGGTTTAAATATAATAAAAAAAAATCTAGAAGAGAGACCAGTTGACGGCCCGGGATACCAAGTAGTGCAATGTATCGAGGGTGATCTGAAGAGCATCCCTCTACCACCCAAGTCATTGTCGCGGATTTCCATTTTTGCCAGGGGGTTTGAATATAATAAAAAAATTCTACAAGGGAGACCACTTGACGGCCCGGGATACGAAGTAGAGGAATGTATCGAGGGTGATCTAAAGAAAATCCCTCTACCTCCCAAGTCAGTGTCGCGGATTTCAATTTTTGCCAGGGGGTTTAAATATAATAAAAAAAAATCTAGAAGAGAGACCAGTTGACGGCCCGGATACCAAGTAGTGGAATGTATCGAGGGTGATCTGAAGAACATCCCTCTACATCCCAAGTCAGTGTCGCGGACTTCATTTTTTGCCAGAGGGTTTAAAAATAATAAAAAAAATTCTGCCCGTGACACTGACTTTGGAGGTAGAGATATGTTCCTCAGATCTACTTGGTATCCCGGGCCGTCAACTGGTCTCTCTTCTAGAATTTTTTTTTGTTATATTCAAACCCCCTGACAAAATTTGAAGTCCGCGACACTGACTTGGGAGGTAGAGGGATGTTCCTCAGATCAACCTCGATACGTTAAACTACTTGATATCCCGGGCCGTCATCTGGCCTCTCTTGTAGGATTTTTTTTAATATATTCAAACCCCCTGGCAAAAAATGAAATCCGCGACACTGACTAGGGAGGTAGAGGGATGTTCCTCAGATCACCCTCGATACGTTCCACTACTAGCTATCCCGGGCCGTCAACTGGTCTCTCTTCTAGAATTTTTTTTATTATATTCAAACCCTCTGACAAAATTTGAAGTCCGCGACACTGACTTGGGAGGTAGAGGGATGTTCCTCAGATCAATCTCGATACGTTCCACTACTTGATATCCCGGGCCGTCATCTGGCATCTCTTCTAGAATTTTTTTTATTATATTCAAACCCCCTGGCAAAAAATGAAATCCGCGACACTTACTTGGGAGGTAGAGGGATGTTCTTCAGATCACCCTCGATACATTGCACTACTTGGTATCCCAGGTCGTCAACTGGTCTCTCTTCTAGAATTTTTTTTATTATATTCAAACCCCCTGGCAAAAAATGAAGTCCGCGACACTGACTTGGGAGGTAGAGGGTTGTTCCTCAGATCACCCTCGATACGTTCCACTACTAGCTATCCCGGGCCGTCAACTGGTCTCTCTTCTAGAATTTTTTTTATTATATTCAAACCCTCTGACAAAATTTGAGGTCTGCGACACTGACTTGGGAGGTAGAGGGATGTTCCTCAGATCACCCTCGATACGTTCCACTACTTGATATCCCGGGCCGTCATCTGGCTTCTCTTCTAGATTTTTTTTTATTATATTCAAACCCGCTGGCAAAAAATGAAGTCCGCGACACTGACTTGGAAGGTAGAGGGATGTTCCTTATACCCACATAGCACACGTCATCCAATGGACGTCCGGAATTAGTCCAGTTAATGTCCCGTCCATCCTTGGATGTCCAAAGGACTCCAATCTATGGACAATTTTTGGACATCCAGTCTTGGATTTCCGTAAGACGTACTAAGGAGTGTTTGAAACCGGATAGTTCTAAAAAATAGGAGCATGTAGTCTTAAAAATGTCATACCTAGTCGTAGAAAATTACATACCTAGGTACATCTTTTTTTATGCAATTCTAACTCATAATCTATGAGAAAACATCAAGGTATATTTTAGGTATAAATATTTAATATTATTAATATATACCTAAAATACAAACTTACAGAGTTAAGTAAATTAAATATTTTTGAAGGTTAAGGAAAAAGTCAGATAGGTGTTTTCACATTCCTTTAGCCTCGGAATTTAAAGGATTCTTTTTTTAAAAGACCGGTTATGTAAGTTTATATTTTCCCTAAATTCCATTTAAAAATATTTATTCGCGGGCGTTTTACCGACATTCTTTATGTTTGTCGGCGCATGATCAGTACCCTACCTGCCGCCGGACAGTGTTGCCAGACCTTCACAATTGTGTTCGATCTGACTGAAAAGCCTATAACGTTTGTTTGTAGAAATACCTTGGATAATACCCATTTTAGTAATAATTAAGCATACTTATTGTAATACATAATATTTTATAAAAGCAGATTGTTTCTTTGACTACGCATCGTATTTTTTCTTGTTGTCAAACAGCACTTCGAGCAAAATTTTAAACTCGGGGGTTGGGCTTTATTTTATTTGTTCATTTTTATTGTTATTAGTTTTCTAACAATTCAATATTTAAAAGTGCATATAAGCAAAATTTCGATTATTTCTGAAAATTTCAATTAAATTATCTAACGCGCTAATGGCAACACTGCCGGTTCTTGCAACCCGCCGGCCGCCACTACAGCCCGCGCGTGCTCCAACCGCCTGAACCGCCATCGCCATCTTGAATAATTTCAAGAGGCGTCGACGTTGAGGCGAGGCGTCCCTCGTGCCCGTGGATTATTATATGCGATGTAGTGCGTGTGTTTGGATGGTTTTAAATATTTTAAACCATAGAGAATATTCCTTTGTCTATGTTTTAAACAGTTACGAGGTTCAGTAGAGGTAAGAGCAATGTCTTATTAATTATTACGGCCACAGAAAATACAGCCTTTGCCGTAGGCTATATTTTCTGTGTTATGACCGCCACGGCCCTCGTAAAATAACCCAGGGTCGTCGTGGTAACCGCGGATCATTTTGATGCCCAATGCCTACGGGAATAGCTGCCGTTTAAAATCCACACATCTGATGAATATTTCAGTCAAGGGTTAGAGGTAGTCATAATCATAAATAAATACCTATTGTATAGGTACTACTGCTATAAAGCAATTTTTTTAAATAAATTTTGTGAAAAGTAAAGGTTAGTTAAATTTGTGTAGCAAAAAGTACCTATATTTCCAGTGTCGTTCAGTGAAATAAAGGAGGAAAACGGGAGGGAAGTGTACAGGCTGTGCAATCTCGGAAACTAAATGCACACAAGATTTCAAGAAAATCATCTCTGCGGGTGCAAAATAAGTTTTTACTTGTTCATGTAAAGCAATTTCAAGATGCCAAAAGTAAACCAACGTCATTATAGACATGCCAGGCAATCTCTAGAGTTGTTCTTGAATGATACTGATTCCACAAGATCCTTAAGCGGAACCTTGAACTCTCCACTTTCTGAAGTTACAGAATATTCAGATGTTCACAGCTTGCTTCGAAATAATGGATTGGATATTTCTAATAAAAGTGCTGAAATAGTTGAAAGGTGTGCATCTGATAGTTGCGAGGATAATTCCGATGGAGGGTCCGACAGAAATGAATGTCGATTGTTAGATGCATTCGAGGATGCACCCATCGCTTCCATCGAGACAAATGTCCCGAATGTTCCTTCGCCGGTACTGCAGCTATCATTGTCTGAAAGTTTGGCAAATTGGGCAGTAAATTACAAAATATCTCATGTAGCTCTAAATGACTTGTTAAAAACTCTCATGCCATTGGATAATACACTTCCATTAGACGCTCGAGCATTATTGGAGACTCCACGAAAATATGTAATCAGATCTGTCGAGCCAGGTTACTATTATCATTTTGGAATAGAAAATTGCTTAGTAAATCTAATGTCACTTTGTGATTCTTCTAAGTTTTTAAACTTAAATTGTATAGAAGTTTTAATAAATATTGATGGCTTGCCTCTTACGAAAAGCTCAAGCAGCCAATTATATCCTATTTTATGTAGTAGGTTTATAAATGAATCTGTAGTAGATATGATAGGTATTTATCATGGTTATGCCAAGCCAAGTAATCCCAATAGTTTTTTAACAGATTTTATAAATGAAGCAATTTATTTGATAGCAAACGGTTTTACATTTAGTGACCGAAAATACCAATTTATAATTAAGGGATTTATTTGTGATGTACCTGCTAAGTCGTTTATACTTTTTACAAAAGGTCATTCGGGATATTATTCTTGCAATAAATGCGACGTTCAAGGTAGCTATATTAATGGGAGAGTATGTTTTAGAGATCAAAATTTCAATTTAAGAACTGATCATGACTTTCGTGAAAAAAATCAGGCAAATCATCATATAGGCACTTCCATATTGGAAGAACTTCCAAATTTTAACATGATAAATAATTTTATAGTTGACCCGATGCATCTCTTATATCTTGGGGTAGTAAAAAAGTTGATCCATTTATGGTGCACTGGTAGGCCCCCATCGAAGTTATCGTCTAACAGTATTAATAATATTTCAGAAAACTTAATTATTCTAAAAAGGCAAATTCCAGTTGAATTTAAGCGTAAGCCACGATCACTTTTGGAATATAAAAGGTGGAAGGCCACGGAATTTCGACAATTTATATTATATACTGGTCCCATTGTTTTAAAAAATATATTGAATAAAAATATGTATATAAATTTCCTTGCATTACATGTAGCTGTTACAATATTATCCAGTGACCGATTACAATCTCAATATATCAGTGAAGCTAATGATTGTTTAATTATTTTTTTCAAACTTTTGCAATTTTGTATGGAAAAGATAATGTTTCCCATAATATCCATAATCTATTACATTTAGCAAATGATTCAAAAATTTACGGGCCTTTAGATAAGTGCAGCGCTTTTCCTTTTGAAAACTTTATGTCCTCAATTTTACATATGATTCGAAAAAGTGGTAAACCCTTACAGCAAATCATTCGAAGAAAGGGTGAAATCAATAATGTGCTAAAGACTACTCGGAAATGTGACAAATACTCCAAAAGTCCTAAATTTGAACAAGAATACACCGGTGGTCCTACTAATGATTTAAATGGTATTATTTTCCAATACCAGAACGCAGTTTTCTCGAATTTTATTTTAAAAACGTCTTTTCCCAATAACTGTTGTTCGTTAAAAAATGAGAGCATCATAATTGTGCATAATTTTGTTTCAAACAATAATAAAAATTATGTCATTGGTAAAAAGCTTAAAATTAATACAGCCTCGAATACAGCCTGTTTTTATAGGAAACCATGTCCTTCTTCTGATCTGGGAATATTTGTTGTCAATACCGAAGACTGTGATTTGCTCCAGTGCTGGGATATATGCGAAGTTAATTTTAAGTACGTTTTATTAAATTTGACTGGTCCATCTTACGTTGCATTACCACTTATTCATACTACTACTATATCTCCGAATAAGTAATTTTTTTATCGTTTTCAGCAAATTTTTCCTTTATTTCCCTCAAAAATGTATGTGTGTTTTATGAAGACGTTATCGATTTTACCTTGATTACAGCTAATCAATTTTCTATGCTACATTCTAAAGAAAAACTAATTTTTCCATATTATTATCTGTCTCAGTTTTGTAATGGACACAACTTTTTGATCGATTAATGCTGTTGTAAAATTCAAATACAATTTGTGATTTCTTTTGAAAGTGTCTTATCTTCTAAATTTTTAAATTTCACATCGGCAAAGTTCTACTCAAATTCATAAACAGCTTTTATTTTATAAGGTGGAAAGTTTCTTTATTCTTAATATATTTTTTCCTTCAACTTGAAAGTTTCATTTGAATGAAAAGGTAGCTTTTTTGATGGGCTAACTTTGTGTAAAAACACATTTGAGAACCATGGCCTACTTTCCGAGATATTTTTTAAAAACCCTAAAACTCGAAGTTAACCAAAGAATTTCTTAATGATATTTGTGGGCAAGACTGATTGCTTTAAGATTGGCAATGTAGTATATGTTGTGAAACAAAAAAACTGAAAACACGAAAGTACAGAATTTGAGGAAACCAGCCTGCTACAATAAAGTAAACATATTTTTTTTTGTGGGTGCTAAGAGAGCATCCACTAAACCTTGGCATTTTTGCAAATTCTGATAAAATAGGCTTAAGCAATCAGTTTTGCCCACAAATGCCATTAAGATTTTTTTTCTGTAACTCCTGAAACAAACCAGTTACAAGCTGAAGGAATTCTGGCAGTTTTAGGGGTTTTCAAAAATATGTTGGAAAGTAGGCCATGATTCTTAAATGTGTTTTTATACAAAGTCAGCCGATCAAAAAAGCAATTTTTTGGGCCCTCGTTAAATAGACACCCTGAATATGAACAAATAAATGTAAAGATGTTTCGTGTTTAGGATTCAACCTTAGATTAGATAAACAGCAATCCCGACAATATATATTATTTTATTTGTTTACATATTTCTAGTCTGGTACATACAAATAAATACCATGTAATTTTAAGAACACAATATGCTTTGTATGAATTAATTTTAGAGAGGGCTAACAAGTTATCTATTTTTATGTGGGAAAAGTGGTGTTTAGTCATTTTTACTAGCAACTTGGTGATACAAATAGTCATGTTGATTGAGCGAAGATGCTATTGTAGGGTTTGTTCTGCAACCACACTAGAGTTAACATATATCTCCATAAAAATCAATTCAGTCTCAATTTTTAATCTTTGCCACCAAGTTCATACAAATTATTATACATATAGTTTATAGTACCTATAAGTACCTATCTTTATTATTTTGATATTATATAAGTTAATAATTACTTATCATATTTAGGGGAAAGTAAATGTAAAATCTGACATTTCTATAAATTATCATGTGGTAATAGATTTCTGACAGATGGCTTTTGCACACCTATTCGTGATTAGATGTAAATATTTACAGATTATTGCTTATACTGATACTCAGTACCTGGGTGCTGGTGCTTTTGAAAATGGCTTCCAGCTGGACTATAGTAGAGTTTCTGGAATCCAAAACAGTGGAAGCAGTTCCAACAAAATGGCTTCATAACAGCGAATGTTATTGGCCACCAATGGCCAGAACAAAAATAATGTATGAAATTAAGCATGGATCGTCACCAAATACACATTGGCCTTTGTATAACGTTAGAATATTCAAGGATGGGACGTTTGGTAAGAAATTTTTCTGTAGTTATTTTGAAGATTTTTTTTTACAATCTAATAGTTTCTCATTTACTGTTTGCCCTTTGGTATCAAAACCAGTATTTTGTGGACTGTCAGTGAGAACCAACCTGTTACTTTTATAGTCTAGGCACAAAAGTGTTAAGTACTTTTACAACCTAGGCTGTACAAATACATTTTATGGCGCTCCTTGACCACATCATTGTTTTCTCAATAGCATAAACCTATTTTTAACCCTGACAACTGCCGCAGTAAAATATTATTTTTGAATCTATTTAAGCAAATATCTTTAAAAAAATAGGTATTGAGTACTTGTTTTTGTGTATTATTTACAATAATACCATTAGTTATTTACCTACATACATATCTTGGGAACAAAGCAATATTACCTCCATTCTTTCATTAAAAAATTTTATGCCCCTGCATTATGCGTCAAACTTCGATTTTCACAAACACAAGGAAAATCCACTTTGCTTTCTTGATATGTAATGGTTATTCTTAGTAAAAGTAATTAATTCGCTTAATGGGTTGCCGACAGCGAAAGTGACGTTAGATTTCGTATTTTTTTAAGTTGTATAGCATAAAATCTAATAACATTTTACCTGGCAAAAATGTAGTACAAACATCTCTGTCTTCATTCTAATCATAAGATCTTACAGTTTTGTTTTATAGGTTATGAAAACCTTGGGAAAAATAATAATTCCAGTGCATATGCTTTTAAGATCTTATGATTAAAATGAAGACAGAGATGTTTGTACAAAATTTTTGCCAGGTAAAATGTTATTAGATTTTATGCTATACAACTTTAAAAAATACGAAATCTAACGTTACTTTCGCTGATGGCAACCCCCTCTTAAATAGAGTATTGTATTATTGTTTTAGATGACTATGGTATAGCACGACAGAAGGCCAAAAAGGCTGAAGACACCAGCGACTTGAACTCAGACAATGGCACAAATAATGGAAAACGGAAAGTCATCAGAAAAATATTTGATTCAGATTCTTCTGATCTTGAAGTTGACATCGAAGATAAATTGTTACCTTCTCCACCTGCAATAAAACTGAATGCAACAATAAGTGATTCTAATACATTTAAGAGAATTAATTCCACTCCAAGGAATTGTGCATCAAAGTCTGGAAGTAAATAGTCTTGTCTTATTTACCTGATACTATGTGTACATCTTCGTTATTGTTTTAGGAGCAGAGCAGCATAAATGTAGCGATGGAATAGGTGCAGCCGAAAATGTGGATTTTGGTATGTTATTTTTTTATGTACCAAATTGAATAGTTTTGGGAGGTTTCTCCAATCTCCAGAACAAAAATTAGTTTGAAAAAAAAAATTAATGCTGCAAAGCTCATCTCAATATCTTGATTATAATTTAGGAGATATTTATATGCAGGAAGGTATTCGTTTTTGATGTTTCTTAAATAAAAATGTGCAATAGCTTTTTTGTTCGTGAATATTTTTGATTTCGTTCAGTAACAACATTTTTGCTTAATTTTTTATGTAAAATTCACTGGTGTAGAATATTTTCTTTGGTTAGCAGTTTTAAAGAAAAAACTGTACCTAATTCAAAATTGGAATCATTTTTTTGGGAATTTTTTTCTTTAACACTGCTCACTAAGGAAAATATCTACACTGTCTACACAATGTCAAAAATGAACAAAAAATGTGATTATAGAAATCGAAAATATTCACAAGCAAAAAAGTTATGGCACGTTTCGGAAATGCCAATAAGCAAAAAACTATTGTATCTCCTAAATTAATCAAGATATTTTAAACTTTTTTTTATTGGGCCCTGGACGCCTTAGTTGGGTAATTTCTGTCTATCTCATTGGGACATAGGAGAAACCCCTCCAACACTATTCGATTTGGGCAGCCTGTAATCTATATATTGGCTATTTGAACTCACTCAAATCATTTTTTGATATCTTAATTTTTCCTGAAAACCCAACAAAATAGAATTTCGGAAAAACTGTAGCAGACCAACAAAACGTAAAGGAGGTTTCTAATTCAAATTGAAAATGCACTTTTCTTGCAACTCTTGTTAACAAACGCCTAGTCCGGTCCAGCCGGATCTATAGGCGCTTGTTTTATTCTGATGCAGGTTTTACTATATTTTTTGCTATTTTTGTTAGTTACTCACTACTCACATCTTCGCCACTGTTCGTTCATAGGAGTTAAAACTATTGGGAACTGAAGCATTTCAGTATACTGTGTAACAAATTTTTTGTTTAAAATATCTCGAGTAATTTGGAACAGCTGAAACAGAACTAATTGATTTTTTTTGTTAAAAATTGGTCTGTCAAACAGGGCACTATTATATTTTTTAAACACCCTGTATATTATTAGTTAAATGTTTAATAATTTTAGGATTGATGCCTTTGACGCCGGTTGTGGCTATGCCTCAAACTACCCCCATACAAGCTACCCAGGTAGGGAGTTTACTTCAGACTACTCAAGCTCGGTATAACTGCAGTTGCGAAGAATTAAAGACCTTGATGGGTAAGTTTTTACATACAAGAAAACTGCATCTTTGGAATATATTTTAATAGGTTTACCATTCTTATTTTACTTATATTATTTTTTCTTTTAGAACAATTCAAAACTGATTTGTTGAAGAAAATCTCTTTGATGAGAGCAAGCATACCTATACCAATTAAGAGAAGATGTACAATAAATTATCACTAAAATGGATGCTCAGGTACAAACAATACAAATTGAAAATCATGATTTTTTAAAAAGTTTTGAGTTTCCATTGAAAGAAGAGCAAACTTTGAATGAAATAAATGACTACCTCCAAGATGAATCGAAATTAAATCAGGCCGTAAGTTGACCTTTCTAAAATACTAAACTACATAGTCCTATTTGACTCAGATCAAAAGTAATAAAATTACTTTTTTACATTAAATGTCAAAATTAGTCCTCAAAAATTTGCTAGTACAGTCCGGCAAACGAAAGAAGTCCAATGAAAAACTCAGTCTAACCGCCCATGCTCACATTAATGACACCGATGTATGGACTGTACTCCTAATAGTAATAGTTCTGCCCTATTTAAGTTTTTCTTTTCATAGTCCACAAGTTGGCTATGGATGCCGATTTCCTTTTCACATTACCCAATACTATTCAAAATTTCCAAGTTTTTGTTTCTTAGGTTTTTTGTGAGGCGCAAAACAAGTCTACTTTATTTATGACTGTCAAACAGCACTCGCCTCAAAAAATATATTGTTTTAAGGTACAGCAAATGTCAAAGTTGGGAGGAAAAGATACATACGATTTCATTAGAAGATGTTTTCAAGAAACCATACATGATGTACTGGCAAAGAAGTTTACTTATGATGGAACAAAAGAAAAGCGTGCACTGAAGACATATAAAATATGCTCAGTATTCTTGGGTAAGTTCTGAACACCTTAATTGCAAAATTAAAAACAAAAGAACCGTTGTATTTCTAATCGAATTAAAATAGAGGTGGACAGTTTATCTTTCATCTGATCTCAATTTTTTTTACCACCAGATTTCTAACTGAACAAAATTTCCAATTACTTATATCACAAGTAGATATAATGGTCCCATTTAAAAAATATTTAGGGGTGTCTGGAGGGGAGAGGTGAGCATTAAAAAAATGAAATATGTCTCTCCCCTCCAAAAGTGAATCGACGGGTGCCTGCGATTTTTCACAAACGGCCCATGCGCTGAATTAGAAGGGGTAGTATCTTCTAGTGGAAACACCCTGAATATAATATATTTTTATATTATGTTCAATAATCAATAGTCTGCTATACTGTGGCGGCTATACTGCGACCTGGTTGTGTCAACATCCATTAATTTAGCATTTAGCGCATAATTCAGATAGCAATGGTTGCGTTTAAGGTTACCAAGCGGAATCAATTGCTTGCTGTCAATTATAGTGGCTAAGTCTTTGCTTTTCTATGTATAAAACAAAGACCGATATATCAATCCGCTTGCAAGCAATTGCTTTGCTTGGTACCCTTAAACGCAAGCATTGTCACGTCTGCCGTCACATCTTCATAAAGTTCATTCCTGAGTGCTTCTTCTTATACAGGGTGTTCCTTAATGACATGCTAATACTTAAGCGGGGTTATTCTTGGGCCCATTTTTAAGAAAAAAACTTCATATGAACGTATGTCGTAAACGTCCTAACTTTTGAGATACAATCGACTGTACCATTTAAACAGAAAAAAATCCCTATGAACAATGTACCAAAAATTATTCACTTTCAAAATGGAAAGGATTGAATTTGACAAAATTTGGACACTCTATTTCAAGAAAACCAATGGTGTTTTGACCAATGCCCATTTGGCATTTTTTTCATCATTTTGAATGTACAGTTGATCTGTAACATTTGAAAGCAGTAGGTGAAAATTTTATGTTTCGAATATTGAAGTCAACAGGTGTTTCTGGGCACGTTTTGCCAATTTCAACGCAAACGGTTGATTTTATCGTTATGGAACAAGAGTACACTTTTGTTGCAGAATGAAAAGATGCACTAAAATGATCGACCTGCAGGACCAAAAAGACAACCTCAAAAAAGTTCGCTTAAAAGTGTGATAAAAAAACAGCGCAAGTGGCGCCCTCTGTGAGATACGGTGAAATTGACATTTTCCGCTTATTCTCCATCGCCAAAAACACAGCAGTGCCAAATTTCAGTTCAGCAGCTTGATTATTTCGGGAGATGTAGCCAAAATTCAATTTAACAAAATGAACTTAAAAAGTTAGGACGTTTACGACATACGTTCATATGAAGTTTTTTTCTTAAAATGGGCCCAAGAATAACCCCCTTATTAAGTATTAGCATGTCATTAAGGAACACCCTGTATACCGGGTCGGCAGGTACTTTTCTTTCGTCTGGATTCCCATGTAAGGAACAAGATGATTGCAAAGAGACAAAGATGGCACTTTGGGACCTACAAATAACAACCCCCAACATAGAACCTTCCACGTCCACAAGGAATTTTATAAATGCAATTTTTTTAAACTTTGTATGTCATTAAATGGTTTCGTTTTAACTATTACCGCATCGATCTTAACGTATTTTTGGTTTTAAATACTGTTCTGATATTAAAACGATTGCCTATGTGTTTCAGCTTATCTGATACACTATTCTGCCCTCTAGAAAGGCTAAAATATATGCTTTGATACCTGGGTTTTTCACTGATGCAAGACCCGTACCTGCCAACCTTGTATATAGTTTATTTTTACTTTCAGTGGCATCTGAGAAACACAATGGTGCTGACAAAAAAGAGACAGAAATGGCTATTCGAAAATGGCTACGTCGGGCAAAGGAGAGACTCCTATACAAAAAATAAGTTTTTGTGTAAAATGAAGAGTATTAAAAAAATGTATCCTCAGCATATTATTCTGTATTTTCATTTTTGCCCTCAAAAATATGTCCATAGCTCATCCAAAACTGGAGTCCGATAATGATCCAGCAATGGTGTCCAGGCGGATGTCCAGAAGTGTGTCATTCGTATAGTCCATAGGACGTCCATAAGTTGTCGACAGGACAAGTTCTGGACATCTTATGGACAACCATGATGTCCAGGGATGGACACACGATGGATATACAGTGGACGAATGTGTGCTATGTGGGTATGACCCTCGATACATTCCACCCCTAATAGCACACAATGTCCGAGGGACGTCCATATATTGTCCATATTTGGTCGAAACGTCCAGGACATAAAATGTACATCCCAAGGACGTCCGTTTTTGGACGTCAATTGTTCGTACATAAAATGTACATCCCAGGGACGTCCGTATTTGGACGTTAAATGTTTGTACTTAAAATAGACATCCGAGGGACGTCCGTATATGGACGTAAAATGAATATAGGTCACATTAAATTATTTATACCGTATATCCATATTATGGTACTAACTAATTATTTCCTAAAGTAGCGATGGTGAAATTTTAAAATACACCTATGCTACATTGATGTTAATTAGGTAATAATTTGGTTGATAGAAAAAGTAGGTACCTATAGAATATTAGCAGGAATAAGAAACATTGCTTATTTATTGCAAAATGTAGTAACTACCTACATAAAAGTAAATAATATATAGCGGCAGTATTCAGAATTGGCATTTTTACCGCGTAATCTGTGGTACCTACAATTATTTAAAAAGACCGCTCGTTTCCTAGTTTCAAAGTTCCAGACTTATTTAGATACGGCAGTTGCCAGATCCACCACTTTAACTTAGATCTGAGACATTTTTTAAATTCTATAATCTCATATAGTAATACATATTTAATATTTAGTTTACATTCGCACGCTGCTCCTGTTATTATTATGCTATAATACCTATCTAATCATTTATTAACTTTCTAACCTTTTCCACAATATTTATGTTTATTCTACTCGTCAAAAACCGGTCAACAATCTGGCAACAGGAGAAATCGCCCGCTAGGGTACGCCAACCATTCTGACGCAACGCCACAAAGGCAGTGGCCAAAATTGTCACATGACCAAAACGCGTAACGCCATTGGCAAAAACGGTCAGTTCGCTTGGCGGATACTGCGCATTGTAGGGCATGCCGTGCGAGTACGGACAAGCCGAGGCAGAGAAGATCTGTGGTTGTTTTTGTTTGTAGCATTGTTGTTCAATTAGCATTGTGATCCATGTGTTTTTTATAATTGTACTGAATGCCATAGACTTCCTGAGGAGGTTTGCATTCCAGATTCCAGCCATACAGGAAGATTACTTATTATTTTGTTGCATCTTTCGTGCATGAACGGATAAGGTAAGCAAAATTTATTAGCTTCTGGTGTTTTAATAAGGATTTTCTATAAAATGCTCAATTTATCTAAATCTAAAAGATTTTCAACTTACAATTAATTAGATATAGTGTATAATTGTCTTCGTTATTTTAAATGGAATATCCCAACCTATAATATACTATTTTATTGCACTTCAGTTTTCATGGTCGATTATTGTGAGGGCGAGAATTATTATTATTGGGGATTATCCCAGAAAAGGTCCTTTTCTGGGGTATTATCTAATACCTAGGAACCTACCTACCTACTTACTAGCAGGTGTCTATAGTAGGTATATGATTTCGGGAATGTATCATAGTCATACCCAGGAAATTTCGTGATTTCGAAGTACCTAATTAAAATTTTCGATCGAAAACAGCAGATGCAATAAAGCTAGTAGCTAAATATAAAATGCTTATTTAATAATGTGAAAGTTAACATTAATGAATTGAAATAAATTAGGGAATAGAGGAAGCATCGGAGCAGTATGTTTACCAATCTCTGATTGTAGGTACATACCAAGGTACATCCTAGGTCAATATGCAAATGAAGGAATGCCAAAACTCAATTTTTAAAATTCTAGACAATTATCCTTTCTCAACTCTAATTTGAACACATTGCAGGTCTTAAACTATTTTTTATACCTACATAAAATGTATTTCTTTTTGTTTTAGGTGCTGAGCAATTAAATCTAAAAAGGAAAATTGCAGCAGAAAAAGAGGTAGAAGAAGCAATAAAAATCTCAGGCGAGTAAAAGAATGGTTATATGCCGCAGAAAACAATAGATAGGTACCGATACTTAAAATTATTTTATATATAATAAATTAAATGAAAAATATATTATTTTAAGTATTAATCTGTTCAGTAAAATATTTAAGAGGGGATAAACGATCGCCAAATCTGTCAGGTCTTATTAATTTAATGTCATGAGAAACTTAAGTTCCAATATTAATTGCTGTTGTAATAATTTAAATACCTAGATGAAATTTGCTTTTGTCACCAAGGTTTGATGATTTGACAGCCATTTGGTTATCTATCCTCCCAAAAGTACTTTACTGACTACTTTATTTATTTGTTTACCCAAGGGGCGTGGGCGTAAATTAAAAGAGGTAAAAGTAAAAGGTAAGTAAATTGATGTCCTAAAAACGTCCTAATCAGTAATCCAGGGGATGTCCCAAATAGACGTCTTATGGATGTCCCAAGTTGTGACATTTGGATGTCTTACTGACATCCGATGGACGTCCATAGGATGTTTACGGATGTCCAGGGGATGTCCAAATATCCGATTGAGGATGTCCGTCGAACATCTGTCGGATGTCCTTGTGCTATTAGGGACTACTTGATAGCCCGGGCCGTCATCTGGCCTCTCTTGTAGAATTTTTTTATTATATTCAAACCCCCTGGCAAAAAATGAAATCCGCGACACTGACTTGGGAGGTAGAGGGATGTTCTTCAGATCACCCTTGATACATTGCACTACTTGGTATCTAGGGCCGTCAACTGGTCTCCCTTCTAGAATTTTTTTTATTATATTCAAACCCCCTGACAAAATTTGAAGTCCGCGACACTGACTTGGGAGGTAGAGGGATGTTCCTCAGATCACCCTCGATACGTTCCACTACTTGATATCCCGGGCCGTCATCTGGCCTCTCTTCTAGAATTTTTTTATTATATTCAAACTCCCTGGCAAAAAATGAAGTCCGCGGCAGGTAGGGGGATGTTCCTCCGATCACCCTCGATACGTTCCACTACTTGATATCCCGGGCCGTTATCTGGTCTCTCCTGTGGAATTTTTTTTATTATATTCAAACCCCCTGGCAAAAAATGAAGTCCGCGACACTGACTTGGGAGGTAGAGGGATGTTCCTCATATCACCCTCGATACGTTCCACTACTTGATATCCCGGGCCGTCATCTGGCCTCTCTTCTAGAATTTTTTTATTATATTCAAACTCCCTGGCAAAAAATGAAGTCCGCGGCAGGTAGGGGGATGTTCCTCCGATCACCCTCGATACGTTCCACTACTTGATATCCCGGGCCGTTATCTGGTCTCTCCTGTGGAATTTTTTTTATTATATTCAAACCCCCTGGCAAAAAATGAAGTCCGCGACACTGACTTGGGAGGTAGAGGGATGTTCCTCATATCACCCTCGATACGTTCCACTACTTGATATCCCGGGCCGTCATCTGGCCTCTCTTCTAGAATTTTTTTTATTATATTCAAACCCCCTGGCAAAAAATGAAGTCCGCGGCACTGACTTGGGAGGTAGAGGGATGTTCCTCAGATCACCCTCGATACGTTCCACTACTTGATATCCCGGGCTGTCATCTGGCCTCTCTTCTAGAATTTTTTTTATTATATTCAAACCCCCTGGCAAAAAATGAAGTCCGCGGCACTGACTTGGGAGGTAGAGGGATGTTCCTCAGATCACCCTCGATACGTTCCACTACTTGATATCCCGGGCTGTCATCTGGCCTCTCTTCTAGAATTTTTTTTATTATATTCAAACCCCCTGGCAAAAAATGAAGTCCGCGACACGGACTTGGGAGGTAGAAGGACGTTCCTCAGATCACCCTCGATACGTTCCACTACTTGATATCCCGGGCCGTCATCTGGCCTCTCTTCTAGAATTTTTTTATTATATTCAAACTCCCTGGCAAAAAATGAAGTCCGCGGCAGGTAGGCGGATGTTCCTCCGATCACCCTCGATACGTTCCACTACTTGATATCCCGGGCCGTTATCTGGTCTCTCCTGTGGAATTTTTTTTATTATATTCAAACCCCCTGGCAAAAAATGAAGTCCGCGACACTGACTTGGGAGGTAGAGGGATGTTCCTCATATCACCCTCGATACGTTCCACTACTTGATATCCCGGGCCGTCATCTGGCCTCTCTTCTAGAATTTTTTTTATTATATTCAAACCCCCTGGCAAAAAATGAAGTCCGCGGCACTGACTTGGGAGGTAGAGGGATGTTCCTCAGATCACCCTCGATACGTTCCACTACTTGATATCCCGGGCCGTCATCTGGCCTCTCTTCTAGAATTTTTTTATTATATTCAAACTCCCTGGCAAAAAATGAAATCCGCGACACTGACTTGGGAGGTAGAAGGATGTTCCTCAGATCACCCTCGATACGTTCCACTACTTGATATCCCGGGCCGTCATCTGGCCTCTCTTCTAGAATTTTTTTTATTATATTCAAACCCCCTGGCAAAAAATGAAGTCCGCGACACTGACTTGGGAGGTAGAGGGATGTTCCTCATAACACCCTCGATACGTTCCACTACTTGATATCCCGGGCCGTTATCTGGTCTCTCCTGTGGAATTTTTTTTATTATATTCAAACCCCCTGGCAAAAAATGAAGTCCGCGACACTGCCTTGGGAGGTAGAGGGATGTTCCTCAGATCACTCTCGATACGTTCCACTACTTGATATCCCGGGCCGTCATCTGGCCTCTCTTCTAGAATTTTTTTTATTATATTCAAACCCCCTGGCAAAAAATGAAGTCCGCGACACTGACTTGGGAGGTAGAAGGATGTTCCTCAGATCACCCTCGATACGTTCCACTACTTGATATCCCGGGCCGTCATCTGGCCTCTCTTCTAGAATTTTTTTATTATATTCAAACTCCCTGGCAAAAAAT
The DNA here is from genome assembly GCA_963920635.1 of Pseudeuparius sepicola. Taxonomy (NCBI): domain Eukaryota; kingdom Metazoa; phylum Arthropoda; class Insecta; order Coleoptera; family Anthribidae; genus Pseudeuparius; species Pseudeuparius sepicola. Next base: position 32,770,433 of record OY987305.1, read on the forward strand.
GAAATCCGCGACACTGACTTGGGAGGTAGAGGGATGTTCTTCAGATCACCCTCGATACATTGCACTACTTGGTATCCCGGGCCGTCAACTGGTATCTCTTATAGAATTTTTTTTATTATATTCAAACCCCCTGACAAAATTTGAAGTCCGCGGCACTGACTTGGGAGGTAGAGGGATGTTCCTCAGATCACCCTCGATACGTTCCACTACTTGATATCCCGGGCCGTTATCTGGTCTCTCCTGTGGAATTTTTTTTATTATATTCAAACCCCCTGGCAAAAAATGAAGTCCGCGGCACTGACTTGGGAGGTAGAGGGATGTTCCTCAGATCACCCTCGATACGTTCCACTACTTGATATCCCGGGCCGTCATCTGGCCTCTCTTCTAGAATTTTTTTTATTATATTCAAACCCCCTGGCAAAAAATGAAGTCCGCGGCACTGACTTGGGAGGTAGAGGGATGTTCCTCAGATCACCCTCGATACGTTCCACTACTTGATATCCCGGGCCGTCATCTGGCCTCTCTTCTAGAATTTTTTTTATTATATTCAAACCCCCTGGCAAAAAATGAAGTCCGCGACACTGACTTGGGAGGTAGAGGGATGTTCCTCATATCACCCTCGATACGTTCCACTACTTGATATCCCGGGCCGTCATCTGGCCTCTCTTCTAGAATTTTTTTTATTATATTCAAACCCCCTGGCAAAAAATGAAGTCCGCGGCACTGACTTGGGAGGTAGAAGGATGTTCCTCAGATCACCCTCGATACGTTCCACTACTTGATATCCCGGGCCGTCATCTGGCCTCTCTTCTAGAATTTTTTTATTATATTCAAACTCCCTGGCAAAAAATGAAGTCCGCGGCAGGTAGGGGGATGTTCCTCCGATCACCCTCGATACGTTCCACTACTTGATATCCCGGGCCGTTATCTGGTCTCTCCTGTGGAATTTTTTTTATTATATTCAAACCCCCTGGCAAAAAATGAAGTCCGCGACACTGACTTGGGAGGTAGAGGGATGTTCCTCATATCACCCTCGATACGTTCCACTACTTGATATCCCGGGCCGTCATCTGGCCTCTCTTCTAGAATTTTTTTTATTATATTCAAACCCCCTGGCAAAAAATGAAGTCCGCGGCACTGACTTGGGAGGTAGAGGGATGTTCCTCAGATCACCCTCGATACGTTCCACTACTTGATATCCCGGGCTGTCATCTGGCCTCTCTTCTAGAATTTTTTTTATTATATTCAAACCCCCTGGCAAAAAATGAAGTCCGCGGCACTGACTTGGGAGGTAGAGGGATGTTCCTCAGATCACCCTCGATACGTTCCACTACTTGATATCCCGGGCTGTCATCTGGCCTCTCTTCTAGAATTTTTTTTATTATATTCAAACCCCCTGGCAAAAAATGAAGTCCGCGACACGGACTTGGGAGGTAGAAGGATGTTCCTCAGATCACCCTCGATACGTTCCACTACTTGATATCCCGGGCCGTCATCTGGCCTCTCTTCTAGAATTTTTTTATTATATTCAAACTCCCTGGCAAAAAATGAAGTCCGCGGCAGGTAGGGGGATGTTCCTCCGATCACCCTCGATACGTTCCACTACTTGATATCCCGGGCCGTTATCTGGTCTCTCCTGTGGAATTTTTTTTATTATATTCAAACCCCCTGGCAAAAAATGAAGTCCGCGACACTGACTTGGGAGGTAGAGGGATGTTCCTCATATCACCCTCGATACGTTCCACTACTTGATATCCCGGGCCGTCATCTGGCCTCTCTTCTAGAATTTTTTTTATTATATTCAAACCCCCTGGCAAAAAATGAAGTCCGCGGCACTGACTTGGGAGGTAGAGGGATGTTCCTCAGATCACCCTCGATACGTTCCACTACTTGATATCCCGGGCCGTCATCTGGCCTCTCTTCTAGAATTTTTTTATTATATTCAAACTCCCTGGCAAAAAATGAAATCCGCGACACTGACTTGGGAGGTAGAAGGATGTTCCTCAGATCACCCTCGATACATTGCACTACTTGGTATCCCGGGCCGTCAACTGGTATCTCTTATAGAATTTTTTTTATTATATTCAAACCCCCTGACAAAATTTGAAGTCCGCGGCACTGACTTGGGAGGTAGAGGGATGTTCCTCAGATCACCCTCGATACGTTCCACTACTTGATATCCCGGGCCGTTATCTGGTCTCTCCTGTGGAATTTTTTTTATTATATTCAAACCCCCTGGCAAAAAATGAAGTCCGCGGCACTGACTTGGGAGGTAGAGGGATGTTCCTCAGATCACCCTCGATACGTTCCACTACTTGATATCCCGGGCCGTCATCTGGCCTCTCTTCTAGAATTTTTTTTATTATATTCAAACCCCCTGGCAAAAAATGAAGTCCGCGGCACTGACTTGGGAGGTAGAGGGATGTTCCTCAGATCACCCTTGATACGTTCCACTACTTGATATCCCGGGCCGTCATCTGGCCTCTCTTCTAGAATTTTTTTTATTATATTCAAACCCCCTGGCAACAAATGAAGTCCGCGACACTGACTTGGGAGGTAGAGGGATGTTCCTCATATCACCCTCGATACGTTCCACTACTTGATATCCCGTGCCGTCATCTGGCCTCTCTTCTAGAATTTTTTTTATTATATTCAAACCCCCTGGCAAAAAATGAAGTCCGCGGCACTGACTTGGGAGGTAGAGGGATGTTCCTCAGATCACCCTCGATACGTTCCACTACTTGATATCCCGGGCCGTCATCTGGCCTCTCTTCTAGAATTTTTTTATTATATTCAAACTCCCTGGCAAAAAATGAAATCCGCGACACTGACTTGGGAGGTAGAGGGATGTTCTTCAGATCACCCTCGATACATTGCACTACTTGGTATCCCGGGCCGTCAACTGGTATCTCTTATAGAATTTTTTTTATTATATTCAAACCCCCTGACAAAATTTGAAGTCCGCGACACTGACTTGGGAGGTAGGGGGATGTACCTCCGATCACCCTCGATACGTTCCACGACTTGATATCCCGGGCCGTTATCTGGTCTCTCCTGTGGAATTTTTTTTATTATATTCAAACCCCCTGGCAAAAAATGAAGTCCGCGACACTGACTTGGGAGGTAGAGGGATGTTCCTCATATCACCCTCGATACGTTCCACTACTTGATATCCCGGGCCGTCATCTGGCCTCTCTTCTAGAATTTTTTTTATTATATTCAAACCCCCTGGCAAAAAATGAAGTCCGCGACACTGACTTGGGAGGTAGAAGGATGTTCCTCAGATCACCCTCGATACATTCCACTACTTGATATCCCGGGCCGTCATCTGGCCTCTATTCTAGAATTTTTTTATTATATTCAAACTCCCTGGCAAAAAATGAAATCCGCGACACTGACTTGGGAGGTAGAAGGATGTTCCTCAGATCACCCTCAATACGTTCCACTACTTGATATCCCGGGCCGTCATCTGGCCTCTCTTCTAGAATTTTTTTTATTATATTCAAACCCCCTGGCAAAAAATGAAGTCCGCGACACTGACTTGGGAGGTAGAGGGATGTTCCTCATATCACCCTCGATACGTTCCACTACTTGATATCCCGGGCCGTCATCTGGCCTCTCTTCTAGAATTTTTTTTATTATATTCAAACCCCCTGGCAAAAAATGAAGTCCGCGGCACTGACTTGGGAGGTAGAGGGATGTTCCTCAGATCACCCTCGATACGTTCCACTACTTGATATCCCGGGCCGTCATCTGGCCTCTCTTCTAGAATTTTTTTATTATATTCAAACTCCCTGGCAAAAAATGAAATCCGCGACACTGACTTGGGAGGTAGAGGGATGTTCTTCAGATCACCCTCGATACATTGCACTACTTGGTATCCCGGGCCGTCAACTGGTATCTCTTATAGAATTTTTTTTATTATATTCAAACCCCCTGACAAAATTTGAAGTCCGCGACACTGACTTGGGAGGTAGGGGGATGTTCCTCCGATCACCCTCGATACGTTCCATGACTTGATATCCCGGGCCGTTATCTGGTCTCTCCTGTGGAATTTTTTTTATTATATTCAAACCCCCTGGCAAAAAATGAAGTCCGCGACACTGACTTGGGAGGTAGAAGGATGTTCCTCAGATCACCCTCGATACGTTCCACTACTTGATATCCCGGGCCGTCATCTGGCCTCTCTTCTAGAATTTTTTTATTATATTCAAACTCCCTGGCAAAAAATGAAGTCCGCGGCAGGTAGGGAGATGTTCCTCCGATCACCCTCGATACGTTCCACTACTTGATATCCCGGGCCGTTATCTGGTCTCTCCTGTGGAATTTTTTTTATTATATTCAAACCCCCTGGCAAAAAATGAAGTCCGCGACACTGACTTGGGAGGTAGAGGGATGTTCCTCATATCACCCTCGATACGTTCCACTACTTGATATCCCGGGCCGTCATCTGGCCTCTCTTCTAGAATTTTTTTATTATATTCAAACTCCCTGGCAAAAAATGAAATCCGCGACACTGACTTGGGAGGTAGAGGGATGTTCCTCATATCACCCTCGATACGTTCCACTACTTGATATCCCGGGCCGTCATCTGGCCTCTCTTCTAGAATTTTTTTTATTATATTCAAACCCCCTGGCAAAAAATGAAGTCCGCGGCACTGACTTGGGAGGTAGAGGGATGTTCCTCACATCACCCTCGATACGTTCCACTACTTGATATCCCGGGCTGTCATCTGGCCTCTCTTCTAGAATTTTTTTTATTATATTCAAACCCCCTGGCAAAAAATGAAGTCCGCGGCACTGACTTGGGAGGTAGAGGGATGTTCCTCAGATCACCCTCGATACGTTCCACTACTTGATATCCCGGGCTGTCATCTGGCCTCTCTTCTAGAATTTTTTTTATTATATTCAAACCCCCTGGCAAAAAATGAAGTCCGCGACACGGACTTGGGAGGTAGAAGGACGTTCCTCAGATCACCCTCGATACGTTCCACTACTTGATATCCCGGGCCGTCATCTGGCCTCTCTTCTAGAATTTTTTTATTATATTCAAACTCCCTGGCAAAAAATGAAGTCCGCGGCAGGTAGGGGGATGTTCCTCCGATCACCCTCGATACGTTCCACTACTTGATATCCCGGGCCGTTATCTGGTCTCTCCTGTGGAATTTTTTTTATTATATTCAAACCCCCTGGCAAAAAATGAAGTCCGCGACACTGACTTGGGAGGTAGAGGGATGTTCCTCATATCACCCTCGATACGTTCCACTACTTGATATCCCGGGCCGTCATCTGGCCTCTCTTCTAGAATTTTTTTTATTATATTCAAACCCCCTGGCAAAAAATGAAGTCCGCGGCACTGACTTGGGAGGTAGAGGGATGTTCCTCAGATCACCCTCGATACGTTCCACTACTTGATATCCCGGGCCGTCATCTGGCCTCTCTTCTAGAATTTTTTTATTATATTCAAACTCCCTGGCAAAAAATGAAATCCGCGACACTGACTTGGGAGGTAGAAGGATGTTCCTCAGATCACCCTCGATACGTTCCACTACTTGATATCCCGGGCCGTCATCTGGCCTCTCTTCTAGAATTTTTTTTATTATATTCAAACCCCCTGGCAAAAAATGAAGTCCGCGACACTGACTTGGGAGGTAGAGGGATGTTCCTCATAACACCCTCGATACGTTCCACTACTTGATATCCCGGGCCGTTATCTGGTCTCTCCTGTGGAATTTTTTTTATTATATTCAAACCCCCTGGCAAAAAATGAAGTCCGCGGCACTGACTTGGGAGGTAGACGGATGTTCCTCAGATCACCCTCGATACGTTCCACTACTTGATATCCCGGGCCGTCATCTGGCCTCTCTTCTAGAATTTTTTTATTATATTCAAACTCCCTGGCAAAAAATGAAATCCGCGACACTGACTTGGGAGGTAGAAGGATGTTCCTCAGATCACCCTCGATACGTTCCACTACTTGATATCCCGGGCCGTCATCTGGCCTCTCTTCTAGAATTTTTTTTATTATATTCAAACCCCCTGGCAAAAAATGAAGTCCGCGACACTGACTTGGGAGGTAGAGGGATGTTCCTCATATCACCCTCGATACGTTCCACTACTTGATATCCCGGGCCGTCATCTGGCCTCTCTTCTAGAATTTTTTTTATTATATTCAAACCCCCTGGCAAAAAATGAAGTCCGCGACACTGACTTGGGAGGTAGAAGGATGTTCCTCAGATCACCCTCGATACATTCCACTACTTGATATCCCGGGCCGTCATCTGGCCTCTCTTCTAGAATTTTTTTATTATATTCAAACTCCCTGGCAAAAAATGAAATCCGCGACACTGACTTGGGAGGTAGAAGGATGTTCCTCAGATCACCCTCGATACGTTCCACTACTTGATATCCCGGGCCGTCATCTGGCCTCTCTTCTAGAATTTTTTTTATTATATTCAAACCCCCTGGCAAAAAATGAAGTCCGCGACACTGACTTGGGAGGTAGAGGGATGTTCCTCATATCACCCTCGATACGTTCCACTACTTGATATCCCGGGCCGTCATCTGGCCTCTCTTCTAGAATTTTTTTTATTATATTCAAACCCCCTGGCAAAAAATGAAGTCCGCGGCACTGACTTGGGAGGTAGAGGGATGTTCCTCAGATCACCCTCGATACGTTCCACTACTTGATATCCCGGGCCGTCATCTGGCCTCTCTTCTAGAATTTTTTTATTATATTCAAACTCCCTGGCAAAAAATGAAATCCGCGACACTGACTTGGGAGGTAGAGGGATGTTCTTCAGATCACCCTCGATACATTGCACTACTTGGTATCCCGGGCCGTCAACTGGTATCTCTTATAGAATTTTTTTTATTATATTCAAACCCCCTGACAAAATTTGAAGTCCGCGACACTGACTTGGGAGGTAGGGGGATGTTCCTCCGATCACCCTCGATACGTTCCATGACTTGATATCCCGGGCCGTTATCTGGTCTCTCCTGTGGAATTTTTTTTATTATATTCAAACCCCCTGGCAAAAAATGAAGTCCGCGACACTGACTTGGGAGGTAGAGGGATGTTCCTCATATCACCCTCGATACGTTCCACTACTTGATATCCCGGGCCGTCATCTGGCCTCTCTTCTAGAATTTTTTTTATTATATTCAAACCCCCTGGCAAAAAATGAAGTCCGCGGCACTGACTTGGGAGGTAGAGGGATGTTCCTCAGATCACCCTCGATACGTTCCACTACTTGATATCCCGGGCTGTCATCTGGCCTCTCTTCTAGAATTTTTTTTATTATATTCAAACCCCCTGGCAAAAAATGAAGTCCGCGACACTGACTTGGGAGGTAGAAGGATGTTCCTCAGATCACCCTCGATACGTTCCACTACTTGATATCCCGGGCCGTCATCTGGCCTCTCTTCTAGAATTTTTTTATTATATTCAAACTCCCTGGCAAAAAATGAAGTCCGCGGCAGGTAGGGAGATGTTCCTCCGATCACCCTCGATACGTTCCACTACTTGATATCCCGGGCCGTTATCTGGTCTCTCCTGTGGAATTTTTTTTATTATATTCAAACCCCCTGGCAAAAAATGAAGTCCGCGACACTGCCTTGGGAGGTAGAGGGATGTTCCTCAGATCACTCTCGATACGTTCCACTACTTGATATCCCGGGCCGTCATCTGGCCTCTCTTCTAGAATTTTTTTTATTATATTCAAACCCCCTGGCAAAAAATGAAGTCCGCGACACTGACTTGGGAGGTAGAAGGATGTTCCTCAGATCACCCTCGATACGTTCCACTACTTGATATCCCGGGCCGTCATCTGGCCTCTCTTCTAGAATTTTTTTATTATATTCAAACTCCCTGGCAAAAAATGAAATCCGCGACACTGACTTGGGAGGTAGAGGGATGTTCCTCAGATCACCCTCGATACGTTCCACTACTTGATATCCCGGGCCGTCATCTGGCCTCTCTTCTAGAATTTTTTTTATTATATTCAAACCCCCTGGCAAAAAATGAAGTCCGCGACACTGACTTGGGAGGTAGAGGGATGTTCCTCATATCACCCTCGATACGTTCCACTACTTGATATCCCGGGCCGTTATCTGGTCTCTCCTGTGGAATTTTTTTTATTATATTCAAACCCCCTGGCAAAAAATGAAGTCCGCGACACTGCCTTGGGAGGTAGAGGGATGTTCCTCAGATCACTCTCGATACGTTCCACTACTTGATATCCCGGGCCGTCATCTGGCCTCTCTTCTAGAATTTTTTTTATTATATTCAAACCCCCTGGCAAAAAATGAAGTCCGCGACACTGACTTGGGAGGTAGAAGGATGTTCCTCAGATCACCCTCGATACGTTCCACTACTTGATATCCCGGGCCGTCATCTGGCCTCTCTTCTAGAATTTTTTTATTATATTCAAACTCCCTGGCAAAAAATGAAATCCGCGACACTGACTTGGGAGGTAGAGGGATGTTCTTCAGATCACCCTCGATACATTGCACTACTTGGTATCCCGGGCCGTCAACTGGTATCTCTTATAGAATTTTTTTTATTATATTCAAACCCCCTGACAAAATTTGAAGTCCGCGGCACTGACTTGGGAGGTAGAGGGATGTTCCTCAGATCACCCTCGATACGTTCCACTACTTGATATCCCGGGCCGTCATCTGGCCTCTCTTCTAGAATTTTTTTATTATATTCAAACTCCCTGGCAAAAAATGAAATCCGCGACACTGACTTGGGAGGTAGAAGGATGTTCCTCAGATCACCCTCGATACGTTCCACTACTTGATATCCCGGGCCGTCATCTGGCCTCTCTTCTAGAATTTTTTTTATTATATTCAAACCCCCTGGCAAAAAATGAAGTCCGCGACACTGACTTGGGAGGTAGAGGGATGTTCCTCATATCACCCTCGATACGTTCCACTACTTGATATCCCGGGCCGTTATCTGGTCTCTCCTGTGGAATTTTTTTTATTATATTCAAACCCCCTGGCAAAAAATGAAGTCCGCGACACTGCCTTGGGAGGTAGAGGGATGTTCCTCAGATCACTCTCGATACGTTCCACTACTTGATATCCCGGGCCGTCATCTGGCCTCTCTTCTAGAATTTTTTTTATTATATTCAAACCCCCTGGCAAAAAATGAAGTCCGCGACACTGACTTGGGAGGTAGAAGGATGTTCCTCAGATCACCCTCGATACGTTCCACTACTTGATATCCCGGGCCGTCATCTGGCCTCTCTTCTAGAATTTTTTTATTATATTCAAACTCCCTGGCAAAAAATGAAATCCGCGACACTGACTTGGGAGGTAGAGGGATGTTCTTCAGATCACCCTCGATACATTGCACTACTTGGTATCCCGGGCCGTCAACTGGTATCTCTTATAGAATTTTTTTTATTATATTCAAACCCCCTGACAAAATTTGAAGTCCGCGGCACTGACTTGGGAGGTAGAGGGATGTTCCTCAGATCACCCTCGATACGTTCCACTACTTGATATCCCGGGCCGTTATCTGGTCTCTCCTGTGGAATTTTTTTTATTATATTCAAACCCCCTGGCAAAAAATGAAGTCCGCGGCACTGACTTGGGAGGTAGAGGGATGTTCCTCAGATCACCCTCGATACGTTCCACTACTTGATATCCCGGGCCGTCATCTGGCCTCTCTTCTAGAATTTTTTTTATTATATTCAAACCCCCTGGCAAAAAATGAAGTCCGCGGCACTGACTTGGGAGGTAGAGGGATGTTCCTCAGATCACCCTTGATACGTTCCACTACTTGATATCCCGGGCCGTCATCTGGCCTCTCTTCTAGAATTTTTTTTATTATATTCAAACCCCCTGGCAAAAAATGAAGTCCGCGACACTGACTTGGGAGGTAGAGGGATGTTCCTCATATCACCCTCGATACGTTCCACTACTTGATATCCCGTGCCGTCATCTGGCCTCTCTTCTAGAATTTTTTTTATTATATTCAAACCCCCTGGCAAAAAATGAAGTCCGCGGCACTGACTTGGGAGGTAGAGGGATGTTCCTCAGATCACCCTCGATACGTTCCACTACTTGATATCCCGGGCCGTCATCTGGCCTCTCTTCTAGAATTTTTTTATTATATTCAAACTCCCTGGCAAAAAATGAAATCCGCGACACTGACTTGGGAGGTAGAGGGATGTTATTCAGATCACCCTCGATACATTGCACTACTTGGTATCCCGGGCCGTCAACTGGTATCTCTTATAGAATTTTTTTTATTATATTCAAACCCCCTGACAAAATTTGAAGTCCGCGACACTGACTTGGGAGGTAGGGGGATGTACCTCCGATCACCCTCGATACGTTCCACGACTTGATATCCCGGGCCGTTATCTGGTCTCTCCTGTGGAATTTTTTTTATTATATTCAAACCCCCTGGCAAAAAATGAAGTCCGCGACACTGACTTGGGAGGTAGAGGGATGTTCCTCATATCACCCTCGATACGTTCCACTACTTGATATCCCGGGCCGTCATCTGGCCTCTCTTCTAGAATTTTTTTTATTATATTCAAACCCCCTGGCAAAAAATGAAGTCCGCGACACTGACTTGGGAGGTAGAAGGATGTTCCTCAGATCACCCTCGATACATTCCACTACTTGATATCCCGGGCCGTCATCTGGCCTCTATTCTAGAATTTTTTTATTATATTCAAACTCCCTGGCAAAAAATGAAGTCCGCGGCAGGTAGGGAGATGTTCCTCCGATCACCCTCGATACGTTCCACTACTTGATATCCCGGGCCGTTATCTGGTCTCTCCTGTGGAATTTTTTTTATTATATTCAAACCCCCTGGCAAAAAATGAAGTCCGCGGCACTGACTTGGGAGGTAGAGGGATGTTCCTCAGATCACCCTCGATACGTTCCACTACTTGATATCCCGGGCTGTCATCTGGCCTCTCTTCTAGAATTTTTTTTATTATATTCAAACCCCCTGGCAAAAAATGAAGTCCGCGGCACTGACTTGGGAGGTAGAGGGATGTTCCTCAGATCACCCTCGATACGTTCCACTACTTGATATCCCGGGCTGTCATCTGGCCTCTCTTCTAGAATTTTTTTTATTATATTCAAACCCCCTGGCAAAAAATGAAGTCCGCGACACTGACTTGGGAGGTAGAAGGATGTTCCTCAGATCACCCTCGATACGTTCCACTACTTGATATCCCGGGCCGTCATCTGGCCTCTCTTCTAGAATTTTTTTATTATATTCAAACTCCCTGGCAAAAAATGAAGTCCGCGGCAGGTAGGGAGATGTTCCTCCGATCACCCTCGATACGTTCCACTACTTGATATCCCGGGCCGTTATCTGGTCTCTCCTGTGGAATTTCTTTTATTATATTCAAACCCCCTGGCAAAAAATGAAGTCCGCGGCACTGACTTGGGAGGTAGAGGGATGTTCCTCAGATCACCCTCGATACGTTCCACTACTTGATATCCCGGGCCGTCATCTGGCCTCTCTTCTAGAATTTTTTTATTATATTCAAACTCCCTGGCAAAAAATGAAATCCGCGACACTGACTTGGGAGGTAGAAGGATGTTCCTCAGATCACCCTCGATACGTTCCACTACTTGATATCCCGGGCCGTCATCTGGCCTCTCTTCTAGAATTTTTTTTATTATATTCAAACCCCCTGGCAAAAAATGAAGTCCGCGACACTGACTTGGGAGGTAGAGGGATGTTCCTCATATCACCCTCGATACGTTCCACTACTTGATATCCCGGGCCGTTATCTGGTCTCTCCTGTGGAATTTTTTTTATTATATTCAAACCCCCTGGCAAAAAATGAAGTCCGCGACACTGCCTTGGGAGGTAGAGGGATGTTCCTCAGATCACTCTCGATACGTTCCACTACTTGATATCCCGGGCCGTCATCTGGCCTCTCTTCTAGAATTTTTTTTATTATATTCAAACCCCCTGGCAAAAAATGAAGTCCGCGACACTGACTTGGGAGGTAGAAGGATGTTCCTCAGATCACCCTCGATACGTTCCACTACTTGATATCCCGGGCCGTCATCTGGCCTCTCTTCTAGAATTTTTTTATTATATTCAAACTCCCTGGCAAAAAATGAAATCCGCGACACTGACTTGGGAGGTAGAGGGATGTTCTTCAGATCACCCTCGATACATTGCACTACTTGGTATCCCGGGCCGTCAACTGGTATCTCTTATAGAATTTTTTTTATTATATTCAAACCCCCTGACAAAATTTGAAGTCCGCGGCACTGACTTGGGAGGTAGAGGGATGTTCCTCAGATCACCCTCGATACGTTCCACTACTTGATATCCCGGGCCGTCATCTGGCCTCTCTTCTAGAATTTTTTTATTATATTCAAACTCCCTGGCAAAAAATGAAATCCGCGACACTGACTTGGGAGGTAGAAGGATGTTCCTCAGATCACCCTCGATACGTTCCACTACTTGATATCCCGGGCCGTCATCTGGCCTCTCTTCTAGAATTTTTTTTATTATATTCAAACCCCCTGGCAAAAAATGAAGTCCGCGACACTGACTTGGGAGGTAGAGGGATGTTCCTCATATCACCCTCGATACGTTCCACTACTTGATATCCCGGGCCGTTATCTGGTCTCTCCTGTGGAATTTTTTTTATTATATTCAAACCCCCTGGCAAAAAATGAAGTCCGCGACACTGCCTTGGGAGGTAGAGGGATGTTCCTCAGATCACTCTCGATACGTTCCACTACTTGATATCCCGGGCCGTCATCTGGCCTCTCTTCTAGAATTTTTTTTATTATATTCAAACCCCCTGGCAAAAAATGAAGTCCGCGACACTGACTTGGGAGGTAGAAGGATGTTCCTCAGATCACCCTCGATACGTTCCACTACTTGATATCCCGGGCCGTCATCTGGCCTCTCTTCTAGAATTTTTTTATTATATTCAAACTCCCTGGCAAAAAATGAAATCCGCGACACTGACTTGGGAGGTAGAGGGATGTTCTTCAGATCACCCTCGATACATTGCACTACTTGGTATCCCGGGCCGTCAACTGGTATCTCTTATAGAATTTTTTTTATTATATTCAAACCCCCTGACAAAATTTGAAGTCCGCGGCACTGACTTGGGAGGTAGAGGGATGTTCCTCAGATCACCCTCGATACGTTCCACTACTTGATATCCCGGGCCGTTATCTGGTCTCTCCTGTGGAATTTTTTTTATTATATTCAAACCCCCTGGCAAAAAATGAAGTCCGCGGCACTGACTTGGGAGGTAGAGGGATGTTCCTCAGATCACCCTCGATACGTTCCACTACTTGATATCCCGGGCCGTCATCTGGCCTCTCTTCTAGAATTTTTTTTATTATATTCAAACCCCCTGGCAAAAAATGAAGTCCGCGGCACTGACTTGGGAGGTAGAGGGATGTTCCTCAGATCACCCTTGATACGTTCCACTACTTGATATCCCGGGCCGTCATCTGGCCTCTCTTCTAGAATTTTTTTTATTATATTCAAACCCCCTGGCAAAAAATGAAGTCCGCGACACTGACTTGGGAGGTAGAGGGATGTTCCTCATATCACCCTCGATACGTTCCACTACTTGATATCCCGTGCCGTCATCTGGCCTCTCTTCTAGAATTTTTTTTATTATATTCAAACCCCCTGGCAAAAAATGAAGTCCGCGGCACTGACTTGGGAGGTAGAGGGATGTTCCTCAGATCACCCTCGATACGTTCCACTACTTGATATCCCGGGCCGTCATCTGGCCTCTCTTCTAGAATTTTTTTATTATATTCAAACTCCCTGGCAAAAAATGAAATCCGCGACACTGACTTGGGAGGTAGAGGGATGTTATTCAGATCACCCTCGATACATTGCACTACTTGGTATCCCGGGCCGTCAACTGGTATCTCTTATAGAATTTTTTTTATTATATTCAAACCCCCTGACAAAATTTGAAGTCCGCGACACTGACTTGGGAGGTAGGGGGATGTACCTCCGATCACCCTCGATACGTTCCACGACTTGATATCCCGGGCCGTTATCTGGTCTCTCCTGTGGAATTTTTTTTATTATATTCAAACCCCCTGGCAAAAAATGAAGTCCGCGACACTGACTTGGGAGGTAGAGGGATGTTCCTCATATCACCCTCGATACGTTCCACTACTTGATATCCCGGGCCGTCATCTGGCCTCTCTTCTAGAATTTTTTTTATTATATTCAAACCCCCTGGCAAAAAATGAAGTCCGCGACACTGACTTGGGAGGTAGAAGGATGTTCCTCAGATCACCCTCGATACATTCCACTACTTGATATCCCGGGCCGTCATCTGGCCTCTATTCTAGAATTTTTTTATTATATTCAAACTCCCTGGCAAAAAATGAAATCCGCGACACTGACTTGGGAGGTAGAAGGATGTTCCTCAGATCACCCTCAATACGTTCCACTACTTGATATCCCGGGCCGTCATCTGGCCTCTCTTCTAGAATTTTTTTTATTATATTCAAACCCCCTGGCAAAAAATGAAGTCCGCGACACTGACTTGGGAGGTAGAGGGATGTTCCTCATATCACCCTCGATACGTTCCACTACTTGATATCCCGGGCCGTCATCTGGCCTCTCTTCTAGAATTTTTTTTATTATATTCAAACCCCCTGGCAAAAAATGAAGTCCGCGGCACTGACTTGGGAGGTAGAGGGATGTTCCTCAGATCACCCTCGATACGTTCCACTACTTGATATCCCGGGCCGTCATCTGGCCTCTCTTCTAGAATTTTTTTATTATATTCAAACTCCCTGGCAAAAAATGAAATCCGCGACACTGACTTGGGAGGTAGAGGGATGTTCTTCAGATCACCCTCGATACATTGCACTACTTGGTATCCCGGGCCGTCAACTGGTATCTCTTATAGAATTTTTTTTATTATATTCAAACCCCCTGACAAAATTTGAAGTCCGCGACACTGACTTGGGAGGTAGGGGGATGTTCCTCCGATCACCCTCGATACGTTCCATGACTTGATATCCCGGGCCGTTATCTGGTCTCTCCTGTGGAATTTTTTTTATTATATTCAAACCCCCTGGCAAAAAATGAAGTCCGCGACACTGACTTGGGAGGTAGAGGGATGTTCCTCATATCACCCTCGATACGTTCCACTACTTGATATCCCGGGCCGTCATCTGGCCTCTCTTCTAGAATTTTTTTTATTATATTCAAACCCCCTGGCAAAAAATGAAGTCCGCGGCACTGACTTGGGAGGTAGAGGGATGTTCCTCAGATCACCCTCGATACGTTCCACTACTTGATATCCCGGGCTGTCATCTGGCCTCTCTTCTAGAATTTTTTTTATTATATTCAAACCCCCTGGCAAAAAATGAAGTCCGCGACACTGACTTGGGAGGTAGAAGGATGTTCCTCAGATCACCCTCGATACGTTCCACTACTTGATATCCCGGGCCGTCATCTGGCCTCTCTTCTAGAATTTTTTTATTATATTCAAACTCCCTGGCAAAAAATGAAGTCCGCGGCAGGTAGGGAGATGTTCCTCCGATCACCCTCGATACGTTCCACTACTTGATATCCCGGGCCGTTATCTGGTCTCTCCTGTGGAATTTTTTTTATTATATTCAAACCCCCTGGCAAAAAATGAAGTCCGCGACACTGACTTGGGAGGTAGAGGGATGTTCCTCATATCACCCTCGATACGTTCCACTACTTGATATCCCGGGCCGTCATCTGGCCTCTCTTCTAGAATTTTTTTTATTATATTCAAACCCCCTGGCAAAAAATGAAGTCCGCGGCACTGACTTGGGAGGTAGAGGGATGTTCCTCAGATCACCCTCGATACGTTCCACTACTTGATATCCCGGGCCGTCATCTGGCCTCTCTTCTAGAATTTTTTTATTATATTCAAACTCCCTGGCAAAAAATGAAATCCGCGACACTGACTTGGGAGGTAGAGGGATGTTCCTCATATCACCCTCGATACGTTCCACTACTTGATATCCCGGGCCGTCATCTGGCCTCTCTTCTAGAATTTTTTTTATTATATTCAAACCCCCTGGCAAAAAATGAAGTCCGCGGCACTGACTTGGGAGGTAGAGGGATGTTCCTCACATCACCCTCGATACGTTCCACTACTTGATATCCCGGGCTGTCATCTGGCCTCTCTTCTAGAATTTTTTTTATTATATTCAAACCCCCTGGCAAAAAATGAAGTCCGCGGCACTGACTTGGGAGGTAGAGGGATGTTCCTCAGATCACCCTCGATACGTTCCACTACTTGATATCCCGGGCTGTCATCTGGCCTCTCTTCTAGAATTTTTTTTATTATATTCAAACCCCCTGGCAAAAAATGAAGTCCGCGACACGGACTTGGGAGGTAGAAGGACGTTCCTCAGATCACCCTCGATACGTTCCACTACTTGATATCCCGGGCCGTCATCTGGCCTCTCTTCTAGAATTTTTTTATTATATTCAAACTCCCTGGCAAAAAATGAAGTCCGCGGCAGGTAGGGGGATGTTCCTCCGATCACCCTCGATACGTTCCACTACTTGATATCCCGGGCCGTTATCTGGTCTCTCCTGTGGAATTTTTTTTATTATATTCAAACCCCCTGGCAAAAAATGAAGTCCGCGACACTGACTTGGGAGGTAGAGGGATGTTCCTCATATCACCCTCGATACGTTCCACTACTTGATATCCCGGGCCGTCATCTGGCCTCTCTTCTAGAATTTTTTTTATTATATTTAAACCCCCTGGCAAAAAATGAAGTCCGCGGCACTGACTTGGGAGGTAGAGGGATGTTCCTCAGATCACCCTCGATACGTTCCACTACTTGATATCCCGGGCCGTCATCTGGCCTCTCTTCTAGAATTTTTTTATTATATTCAAACTCCCTGGCAAAAAATGAAATCCGCGACACTGACTTGGGAGGTAGAAGGATGTTCCTCAGATCACCCTCGATACGTTCCACTACTTGATATCCCGGGCCGTCATCTGGCCTCTCTTCTAGAATTTTTTTTATTATATTCAAACCCCCTGGCAAAAAATGAAGTCCGCGACACTGACTTGGGAGGTAGAGGGATGTTCCTCATAACACCCTCGATACGTTCCACTACTTGATATCCCGGGCCGTTATCTGGTCTCTCCTGTGGAATTTTTTTTATTATATTCAAACCCCCTGGCAAAAAATGAAGTCCGCAACACTGCCTTGGGAGGTAGAGGGATGTTCCTCAGATCACTCTCGATACGTTCCACTACTTGATATCCCGGGCCGTCATCTGGCCTCTCTTCTAGAATTTTTTTTATTATATTCAAACCCCCTGGCAAAAAATGAAGTCCGCGACACTGACTTGGGAGGTAGAAGGATGTTCCTCAGATCACCCTCGATACGTTCCACTACTTGATATCCCGGGCCGTCATCTGGCCTCTCTTCTAGAATTTTTTTATTATATTCAAACTCCCTGGCAAAAAATGAAATCCGCGACACTGACTTGGGAGGTAGAGGGATGTTCTTCAGATCACCCTCGATACATTGCACTACTTGGTATCCCGGGCCGTCAACTGGTATCTCTTATAGAATTTTTTTTATTATATTCAAACCCCCTGACAAAATTTGAAGTCCGCGGCACTGACTTGGGAGGTAGAGGGATGTTCCTCAGATCACCCTCGATACGTTCCACTACTTGATATCCCGGGCCGTTATCTGGTCTCTCCTGTGGAATTTTTTTTATTATATTCAAACCCCCTGGCAAAAAATGAAGTCCGCGGCACTGACTTGGGAGGTAGAGGGATGTTCCTCAGATCACCCTCGATACGTTCCACTACTTGATATCCCGGGCCGTCATCTGGCCTCTCTTCTAGAATTTTTTTTATTATATTCAAACCCCCTGGCAAAAAATGAAGTCCGCGGCACTGACTTGGGAGGTAGAGGGATGTTCCTCAGATCACCCTCGATACGTTCCACTACTTGATATCCCGGGCCGTCATCTGGCCTCTCTTCTAGAATTTTTTTTATTATATTCAAACCCCCTGGCAAAAAATGAAGTCCGCGACACTGACTTGGGAGGTAGAGGGATGTTCCTCATATCACCCTCGATACGTTCCACTACTTGATATCCCGGGCCGTCATCTGGCCTCTCTTCTAGAATTTTTTTTATTATATTCAAACCCCCTGGCAAAAAATGAAGTCCGCGGCACTGACTTGGGAGGTAGACGGATGTTCCTCAGATCACCCTCGATACGTTCCACTACTTGATATCCCGGGCCGTCATCTGGCCTCTCTTCTAGAATTTTTTTATTATATTCAAACTCCCTGGCAAAAAATGAAGTCCGCGGCAGGTAGGGGGATGTTCCTCCGATCACCCTCGATACGTTCCACTACTTGATATCCCGGGCCGTTATCTGGTCTCTCCTGTGGAATTTTTTTTATTATATTCAAACCCCTGGCAAAAAATGAAGTCCGCGACACTGACTTGGGAGGTAGAGGGATGTTCCTCATATCACCCTCGATACGTTCCACTACTTGATATCCCGGGCCGTCATCTGGCCTCTCTTCTAGAATTTTTTTTATTATATTCAAACCCCCTGGCAAAAAATGAAGTCCGCGGCACTGACTTGGGAGGTAGAGGGATGTTCCTCAGATCACCCTCGATACGTTCCACTACTTGATATCCCGGGCTGTCATCTGGCCTCTCTTCTAGAATTTTTTTTATTATATTCAAACCCCCTGGCAAAAAATGAAGTCCGCGGCACTGACTTGGGAGGTAGAGGGATGTTCCTCAGATCACCCTCGATACGTTCCACTACTTGATATCCCGGGCTGTCATCTGGCCTCTCTTCTAGAATTTTTTTTATTATATTCAAACCCCCTGGCAAAAAATGAAGTCCGCGACACGGACTTGGGAGGTAGAAGGATGTTCCTCAGATCACCCTCGATACGTTCCACTACTTGATATCCCGGGCCGTCATCTGGCCTCTCTTCTAGAATTTTTTTATTATATTCAAACTCCCTGGCAAAAAATGAAGTCCGCGGCAGGTAGGGGGATGTTCCTCCGATCACCCTCGATACGTTCCACTACTTGATATCCCGGGCCGTTATCTGGTCTCTCCTGTGGAATTTTTTTTATTATATTCAAACCCCCTGGCAAAAAATGAAGTCCGCGACACTGACTTGGGAGGTAGAGGGATGTTCCTCATATCACCCTCGATACGTTCCACTACTTGATATCCCGGGCCGTCATCTGGCCTCTCTTCTAGAATTTTTTTTATTATATTCAAACCCCCTGGCAAAAAATGAAGTCCGCGGCACTGACTTGGGAGGTAGAGGGATGTTCCTCAGATCACCCTCGATACGTTCCACTACTTGATATCCCGGGCCGTCATCTGGCCTCTCTTCTAGAATTTTTTTATTATATTCAAACTCCCTGGCAAAAAATGAAATCCGCGACACTGACTTGGGAGGTAGAAGGATGTTCCTCAGATCACCCTCGATACGTTCCACTACTTGATATCCCGGGCCGTCATCTGGCCTCTCTTCTAGAATTTTTTTTATTATATTCAAACCCCCTGGCAAAAAATGAAGTCCGCGACACTGACTTGGGAGGTAGAGGGATGTTCCTCATAACACCCTCGATACGTTCCACTACTTGATATCCCGGGCCGTTATCTGGTCTCTCCTGTGGAATTTTTTTTATTATATTCAAACCCCCTGGCAAAAAATGAAGTCCGCGACACTGCCTTGGGAGGTAGAGGGATGTTCCTCAGATCACTCTCGATACGTTCCACTACTTGATATCCCGGGCCGTCATCTGGCCTCTCTTCTAGAATTTTTTTTATTATATTCAAACCCCCTGGCAAAAAATGAAGTCCGCGACACTGACTTGGGAGGTAGAAGGATGTTCCTCAGATCACCCTCGATACGTTCCACTACTTGATATCCCGGGCCGTCATCTGGCCTCTCTTCTAGAATTTTTTTATTATATTCAAACTCCCTGGCAAAAAATGAAATCCGCGACACTGACTTGGGAGGTAGAGGGATGTTCTTCAGATCACCCTCGATACATTGCACTACTTGGTATCCCGGGCCGTCAACTGGTATCTCTTATAGAATTTTTTTTATTATATTCAAACCCCCTGACAAAATTTGAAGTCCGCGGCACTGACTTGGGAGGTAGAGGGATGTTCCTCAGATCACCCTCGATACGTTCCACTACTTGATATCCCGGGCCGTTATCTGGTCTCTCCTGTGGAATTTTTTTTATTATATTCAAACCCCCTGGCAAAAAATGAAGTCCGCGGCACTGACTTGGGAGGTAGAGGGATGTTCCTCAGATCACCCTCGATACATTCCACTACTTGATATCCCGGGCCGTCATCTGGCCTCTCTTCTAGAATTTTTTTTATTATATTCAAACCCCCTGGCAAAAAATGAAGTCCGCGGCACTGACTTGGGAGGTAGAGGGATGTTCCTCAGATCACCCTTGATACGTTTCACTACTTGATATCCCGGGCCGTCATCTGGCCTCT
This sequence comes from Pseudeuparius sepicola, assembly GCA_963920635.1. NCBI lineage: Eukaryota > Metazoa > Arthropoda > Insecta > Coleoptera > Anthribidae > Pseudeuparius > Pseudeuparius sepicola. The sequence continues at coordinate 32,790,961 of OY987305.1, forward strand.
CTTCTAGAATTTTTTTTATTATATTCAAACCCCCTGGCAAAAAATGAAGTCCGCGACACTGACTTGGGAGGTAGAGGGATGTTCCTCATATCACCCTCGATACGTTCCACTACTTGATATCCCGTGCCGTCATCTGGCCTCTCTTCTAGAATTTTTTTTATTATATTCAAACCCCCTGGCAAAAAATGAAGTCCGCGGCACTGACTTGGGAGGTAGAGGGATGTTCCTCAGATCACCCTCGATACGTTCCACTACTTGATATCCCGGGCCGTCATCTGGCCTCTCTTCTAGAATTTTTTTATTATATTCAAACTCCCTGGCAAAAAATGAAATCCGCGACACTGACTTGGGAGGTAGAGGGATGTTCTTCAGATCACCCTCGATACATTGCACTACTTGGTATCCCGGGCCGTCAACTGGTATCTCTTATAGAATTTTTTTTATTATATTCAAACCCCCTGACAAAATTTGAAGTCCGCGACACTGACTTGGGAGGTAGGGGGATGTTCCTCCGATCACCCTCGATACGTTCCACGACTTGATATCCCGGGCCGTTATCTGGTCTCTCCTGTGGAATTTTTTTTATTATATTCAAACCCCCTGGCAAAAAATGAAGTCCGCGACACTGACTTGGGAGGTAGAGGGATGTTCCTCATATCACCCTCGATACGTTCCACTACTTGATATCCCGGGCCGTCATCTGGCCTCTCTTCTAGAATTTTTTTTATTATATTCAAACCCCCTGGCAAAAAATGAAGTCCGCGACACTGACTTGGGAGGTAGAAGGATGTTCCTCAGATCACCCTCGATACATTCCACTACTTGATATCCCGGGCCGTCATCTGGCCTCTCTTCTAGAATTTTTTTATTATATTCAAACTCCCTGGCAAAAAATGAAATCCGCGACACTGACTTGGGAGGTAGAAGGATGTTCCTCAGATCACCCTCGATACGTTCCACTACTTGATATCCCGGGCCGTCATCTGGCCTCTCTTCTAGAATTTTTTTTATTATATTCAAACCCCCTGGCAAAAAATGAAGTCCGCGACACTGACTTGGGAGGTAGAGGGATGTTCCTCATATCACCCTCGATACGTTCCACTACTTGATATCCCGGGCCGTCATCTGGCCTCTCTTCTAGAATTTTTTTTATTATATTCAAACCCCCTGGCAAAAAATGAAGTCCGCGGCACTGACTTGGGAGGTAGAGGGATGTTCCTCAGATCACCCTCGATACGTTCCACTACTTGATATCCCGGGCCGTCATCTGGCCTCTCTTCTAGAATTTTTTTATTATATTCAAACTCCCTGGCAAAAAATGAAATCCGCGACACTGACTTGGGAGGTAGAGGGATGTTCTTCAGATCACCCTCGATACATTGCACTACTTGGTATCCCGGGCCGTCAACTGGTATCTCTTATAGAATTTTTTTTATTATATTCAAACCCCCTGACAAAATTTGAAGTCCGCGACACTGACTTGGGAGGTAGGGGGATGTTCCTCCGATCACCCTCGATACGTTCCATGACTTGATATCCCGGGCCGTTATCTGGTCTCTCCTGTGGAATTTTTTTTATTATATTCAAACCCCCTGGCAAAAAATGAAGTCCGCGACACTGACTTGGGAGGTAGAGGGATGTTCCTCATATCACCCTCGATACGTTCCACTACTTGATATCCCGGGCCGTCATCTGGCCTCTCTTCTAGAATTTTTTTTATTATATTCAAACCCCCTGGCAAAAAATGAAGTCCGCGGCACTGACTTGGGAGGTAGAGGGATGTTCCTCAGATCACCCTCGATACGTTCCACTACTTGATATCCCGGGCTGTCATCTGGCCTCTCTTCTAGAATTTTTTTTATTATATTCAAACCCCCTGGCAAAAAATGAAGTCCGCGACACTGACTTGGGAGGTAGAAGGATGTTCCTCAGATCACCCTCGATACGTTCCACTACTTGATATCCCGGGCCGTCATCTGGCCTCTCTTCTAGAATTTTTTTATTATATTCAAACTCCCTGGCAAAAAATGAAGTCCGCGGCAGGTAGGGAGATGTTCCTCCGATCACCCTCGATACGTTCCACTACTTGATATCCCGGGCCGTTATCTGGTCTCTCCTGTGGAATTTTTTTTATTATATTCAAACCCCCTGGCAAAAAATGAAGTCCGCGACACTGACTTGGGAGGTAGAGGGATGTTCCTCATATCACCCTCAATACGTTCCACTACTTGATATCCCGGGCCGTCATCTGGCCTCTCTTCTAGAATTTTTTTTATTATATTCAAACCCCCTGGCAAAAAATGAAGTCCGCGGCACTGACTTGGGAGGTAGAGGGATGTTCCTCAGATCACCCTCGATACGTTCCACTACTTGATATCCCGGGCCGTCATCTGGCCTCTCTTCTAGAATTTTTTTATTATATTCAAACCCCCTGGCAAAAAATGAAGTCCGCGACACTGACTTGGGAGGTAGAGGGATGTTCCTCATATCACCCTCGATACGTTCCACTACTTGATATCCCGGGCCGTTATCTGGTCTCTCCTGTGGAATTTTTTTTATTATATTCAAACCCCCTGGCAAAAAATGAAGTCCGCGACACTGCCTTGGGAGGTAGAGGGATGTTCCTCAGATCACTCTCGATACGTTCCACTACTTGATATCCCGGGCCGTCATCTGGCCTCTCTTCTAGAATTTTTTTTATTATATTCAAACCCCCTGGCAAAAAATGAAGTCCGCGACACTGACTTGGGAGGTAGAAGGATGTTCCTCAGATCACCCTCGATACGTTCCACTACTTGATATCCCGGGCCGTCATCTGGCCTCTTCTAGAATTTTTTTATTATATTCAAACTCCCTGGCAAAAAATGAAATCCGCGACACTGACTTGGGAGGTAGAGGGATGTTCTTCAGATCACCCTCGATACATTGCACTACTTGGTATCCCGGGCCGTCAACTGGTATCTCTTATAGAATTTTTTTTATTATATTCAAACCCCCTGACAAAATTTGAAGTCCGCGGCACTGACTTGGGAGGTAGAGGGATGTTCCTCAGATCACCCTCGATACGTTCCACTACTTGATATCCCGGGCCGTTATCTGGTCTCTCCTGTGGAATTTTTTTTATTATATTCAAACCCCCTGGCAAAAAATGAAGTCCGCGGCACTGACTTGGGAGGTAGAGGGATGTTCCTCAGATCACCCTCGATACGTTCCACTACTTGATATCCCGGGCCGTCATCTGGCCTCTCTTCTAGAATTTTTTTTATTATATTCAAACCCCCTGGCAAAAAATGAAGTCCGCGACACTGACTTGGGAGGTAGAGGGGTGTTCCTCATATCACCCTCGATACGTTCCACTACTTGATATCCCGGGCCGTCATCTGGCCTCTCTTCTAGAATTTTTTTTATTATATTCAAACCCCCTGGCAAAAAATGAAGTCCGCGGCACTGACTTGGGAGGTAGAGGGATGTTCCTCAGATCACCCTCGATACGTTCCACTACTTGATATCCCGGGCCGTCATCTGGCCTCTCTTCTAGAATTTTTTTATTATATTCAAACTCCCTGGCAAAAAATTAAATCCGCGACACTGACTTGGGAGGTAGAGGGATGTTCTTCAGATCACCCTCGATACATTGCACTACTTGGTATCCCGGGCCGTCAACTGGTATCTCTTATAGAATTTTTTTTATTATATTCAAACCCCCTGACAAAATTTGAAGTCCGCGGCACTGACTTGGGAGGTAGAGGGATGTTCCTCAGATCACCCTCGATACGTTCCACTACTTGATATCCCGGGCCGTCATCTGGAATCTCTTCTAGAATTTTTTTTATTATATTCAAACCCCCTGGCAAAAAATGAAGTCCGCGACACTGACTTGGGAGGTAGAGGGATGTTCCTCATATCACCCTCAATACGTTCCACTACTTGATATCCCGGGCCGTCATCTGGCCTCTCTTCTAGAATTTTTTTTATTATATTCAAACCCCCTGGCAAAAAATGAAGTCCGCGACACTGACTTGGGAGGTAGAAGGATGTTCCTCAGATCACCCTCGATACGTTCCACTACTTGATATCCCGGGCCGTCATCTGGCCTCTCTTCTAGAATTTTTTTATTATATTCAAACTCCCTGGCAAAAAATGAAATCCGCGACACTGACTTGGGAGGTAGAGGGATGTTCTTCAGATCACCCTCGATACATTGCACTACTTGGTATCCCGGGCCGTCAACTGGTATCTCTTATAGAATTTTTTTTATTATATTCAAACCCCCTGACAAAATTTGAAGTCCGCGACACTGACTTGGGAGGTAGAGGGATGTTCCTCAGATCACCCTCGATACGTTCCACTACTTGATATCCCGGGCCGTCATCTGGCCTCTCTTCTAGAATTTTTTTTATTATATTCAAAGCCCCTGGCAAAAAATGAAGTCCGCGACACTGACTTGGGAGGTAGAGGGATGTTCCTCATATCACCCTCGATACGTTCCACTACTTGATATCCCGGGCCGTCATCTGGCCTCTCTTCTAGAATTTTTTTTATTATATTCAATCCCCCTGGCGAAAATGAAGTCCGCGGCACTGACTTGGGAGGTAGAAGGATGTTCCTCAGATCACCCTCGATACGTTCCACTACTTGATATCCCGGGCCGTCATCTGGCCTCTCTTCTAGAATTTTTTTATTATATTCAAACTCCCTGGCAAAAAATGAAATCCGCGACACTGACTTGGGAGGTAGAGGGATGTTCTTCAGATCACCCTCGATACATTGCACTACTTGGTATCCCGGGCCGTCAACTGGTATCTCTTATAGAATTTTTTTATTATATTCAAACCCCCTGACAAAATTTGAAGTCCGCGACACTGACTTGGGAGGTAGGGGGATGTTCCTCCGATCACCCTCGATACGTTCCACTACTTGATATCCCAGGCCGTTATCTGGTCTCTCCTGTGGAATTTTTTTTATTATATTCAAACCCCCTGGCAAAAATTGAAGTCCGCTACACTGCCTTGGGAGTTAGAGGGATGTTCGTCAGATCACTCTCGATACGTTAAACTACTTGATATCCCGGGCCGTCATCTGGCCTCTCTTGTAGGATTTTTTTTAATATATTCAAACCCCCTGGCAAAAAATGAAATCCGCGACACTGACTAGGGAGGTAGAGGGATGTTCCTCAGATCACCCTCGATACGTTCCACTACTAGCTATCCCGGGCCGTCAACTGGTCTCTCTTCTAGAATTTTTTTTATTATATTCAAACCCTCTGACAAAATTTGAAGTCCGCGACACTGACTTGGGAGGTAGAGGGATGTTCCTCAGATCAATCTCGATACGTTCCACTACTTGATATCCCGGGCCGTCATCTGGCATCTCTTCTAGAATTTTTTTTATTATATTCAAACCCCCTGGCAAAAAATGAAATCCGCGACACTTACTTGGGAGGTAGAGGGATGTTCTTCAGATCACCCTCGATACATTGCACTACTTGGTATCCCAGGTCGTCAACTGGTCTCTCTTCTAGAATTTTTTTTATTATATTCAAACCCCCTGGCAAAAAATGAAGTCCGCGACACTGACTTGGGAGGTAGAGGGTTGTTCCTCAGATCACCCTCGATACGTTCCACTACTAGCTATCCCGGGCCGTCAACTGGTCTCTCTTCTAGAATTTTTTTTATTATATTCAAACCCTCTGACAAAATTTGAGGTCTGCGACACTGACTTGGGAGGTAGAGGGATGTTCCTCAGATCACCCTGGATACATTCCACTACTTGTTATCCCGGGCCGTCAACTGGTCTCTCTTGTAGATTTTTTTTTATTATGTTTAAACCCCCTGGCAAAAAATGAAGCCCGCGACACTGACTTGCGGGAATGTGAGAGATGGTTGTATGTTGTGTTCGCGGAATTACATACCATGGCTGAAATATATAAAACCATGGCTGAGTGTGGCTAGAAATTTTACAGTTTTGCCAAATTGCAAACCGTGGCTGGGTAGACCGTGGACCGTGGCTGTACCATGGCTGAAATATATAAAACCATGGCTGAGTGTGGCTAGAAATTTTACAGTGTTGCCAAATTGCAAACCGTGGCTGGGTAGACCGTGGCTGTTTTCACATTGGTCATTCCTAGGTCATATCATTACACCTTCAGGTATAAAGCCAAATCCTTCTAAGATACATGCCATCCAAAACTTTCCTCTTCCAAAATCAATTAAAGAAATCAAAAGTTTCTTGGGTCTAGTAGGTTACTACAGACGATTCATACCCAACTTTTCATAAATTACCCACCATACGAATAAATATACAAGTAAAAAGATGCAATTAGACATTAAAGATCCACGTTATTTAGAATCATTCGAAAAATGCAAAGAAGCACTCACTCATTCTCCTGTACTACATACCCAGACTTTTCACAACCTTTCGTATTGACCACTGACGCGTCCAATATTGCTATTGGGTCGGTACTATCGCAAAATCATAAACCTATTGCATATTTTTCTAGAACACTTAACTCAGCCGAACGAAACTATTCGACAATTGAAAAAGAACTCCTTGCAATATTAGATTCAACTAAGCACTTTCGCCCGTACCTATTCGGAATTCATTTTACCGTAGAAACTGACCATAACCCCTTAGTGTGGCTAACCAAAATAAAAGAACCAAACTGTAGATTAGCGCGCTGGAAATTAAAATTAGAAGAATTTAATTTCAATATCACATATAAGAAAGGTAAAGAAAACGTTGTAGCTGACGCCTTATCTAGAATTGAACTTAACATGTTGGAAACGCAATCAACCTCATCCATAGATGTAGAAATCTCAGAAAATGTAGACGACATCGACCATTTCATTAATCAAACTTATGAAAAAATGGTAGGTGAAGAGACGGTACACTCTTCTCATGAAAACCCCGTTTCAGAAATCCCATACTCAGAACAACCGCTAAATTATTTAAAAAATCAAGTTATTTTTATCTACGGAGACAAAGTGTATCCCATCGAAAGAAATTCACAGACAAAAATCACTACTTTGTTATCATCACAAAAGACAGCATAGACACAGACTTAACCAAATCTCTCAAAGAAATTCTCAATCCTAACGATGCATTTTATATTTTCTCTCGAGAATCAACAATTCAAAATAAACTTATCCAAGTTGTCAGAAGAAACTTTAATGACAAGATAAAATTATTTTTCTGCACAAAATACTTACAGGACATAACTCATCCCGATAAACAAACTGGCTTACCCAAGGAATACCATAAATCAAACCATAACGGCATAACTGAAACTTATAAACATTTCCAACAGCTGTACTATTGGCCAAACATGAAAAACACTATTATTGACTTTATTAACAAGTGTGAAATCTGTCTAGCCAGTAAGTATGAAAGACACCCCTATAAAGCACCCCTTTCCGGACCTCTCTTAGGTAAAAAACCCTTTGACACACTTCATATTGACACTTTTAGCTGCAATCACATCGATTACCTGACTCTAATAGACTCCTTTTCTAAATACGCCCAAGTTTATGAAATAGAAGACAAAATGAACACGACAATTATACGGAAACTACGTCATTTCTTTTCGCACCATAGTTTTTCAAAGAAAATAACTTGCGACGAAGGTACTGAGTTCGCAAATAACCTTTTTAAGGAATATTGCAAAATGCACCATATCGAGTTACATTTCATAACAATAGGAAACCCTAACTCCAATAGTCCCATTGAACGATTCCACTCAACTCTTATAGAAAAAATCCGAGTCATGCAAGAACAAAATCCCCAAAATTCCCTTAGAGATCTAATTACCTCATGTGTCCTTATCTATAACCAGTCGATTCATTCTGCCACTGGCTATTCCCCTTTCTCTCTTATACGGACCATACGAACATGAGATTAACTTTGACAATGACTTGACTATCTACGAACAATTCAACCAACGACGAAAAGATGAACTCACCCCATTCCTACAAGACATATATAATAAAACATATCGGAAACAACAAAAGATACTCGAAACACGAAACAAACAATTGACAGACGATTTACCGTAAATTCAACCCGAACAAGTCGTTTACGTGAAAAAGTCGACCCGCAATAAAACCAAAAACCCTTTTGTACCTCTAAAAGTCACTAATGCCTCTTTAACAAAAGTAACAGGTAAAACTCCCCGACATAGAACATCTAACGCCCATATAAGACATATAAAACAGATACGAAAAGCTAATACTAACCCCTTTCAGGACTCTCAACCTGGCACTTCGCGTGATTCCAGTACTCAGTAATGGATACTACGAAGAAATATTAGGACAGGGACAGACAATAACACACCACCACAAACTAATACTGACCATAAGACTAAACCTTGTAGAAAAAATACTTGACACACCAGTAAACTTCAAATCCCTAAATAATAGTGATGAACTGACCATACACACTGTAATCAAACAATATAAGCAGATCTTTAATGAAACTCAAGATAACTTTCATAAGCTCATACGGTCAAGAAACCGCCGCGGTTTAATCAATGGAATTAGGTAGTGCCATAAAGTTCTTTACCGGAAATTTAGACAACGACGACAAAATCTTCTTAGAAAACAACCTTCGGGCCCTTCAAAATAAACAATATGAAATAATCTCAAACCTAAACGAATATACAACTTTTGCTTCCAAAATAGACAAAAGATACGAGGAGCAGCTTAGAATTATAAACAATAACTCGAGAATATCCCAAAATCTCAATAAAATAAACAAGAGTATTCTAAGAGCATTTACAATCCAAAATGAAATCTACAACATAAATAACTTAAATAGCTTCCTTTTAAAAATTTTACGTTAATTAAACTTAGCACAGATATCACAACCTAATGTAGAAATATTTTCCTTGAAGGAAATTTTACAAATTGAACGAGACCTTCTCACTAAATACAGTCGAAATCAATTACTTTCTTCAGAAACTCACCCTTTCGAATTAATCGAAGCATCAAGAATCGCTATCGTAATAACAAACAACGAAGCGATCCTTATCTTGAAAATACCTATCCTTAATCCACAAACCTTCACACTATCCAAAATTCACCCGTTACCTAATCAAGATGGAATCATACTATTGCCCCCAACACCGTTCCATGGCAATCAACACTGGTTCCCTGAATGCGAACGAACCAATGCGAGACTCATCTGCCAACAACCCGCTAACACCTGGTGCAAAATGCCCACATTGGAAAATTGCACTACTGCAAAGTTAACCGGAACAACTCAAGAACAATTAGAAGATGGAACAATACTTCTCAGTACTCCCTTAAGCATTCCAGTAGAAGAAAACTGTGAAAAAGCTGCACCCAAGTTAAATGTTAGAGGCACTAATCTCATAACATCCAACTGCACCTTAGAAGTAAATCAAATTACCTACAACAAACCTGGTAACAACATAGACATCAAACCCCCGCAAATCGCACCGCTCCGGCTGAAGACCACCAATGAAATCTCTTTGCAAAACCTGGAAATTCCGAAGCATTTCACACAAATAAAACCTGTCACACCTTTTTATCAACTTGAAGAAATTTCATATTTTTCATGGACACTCTTAATTTTATTAACGCTTATCATTTGCTTAATTTTATATATTATTGTAAAGAAAAGGAAACGTCTAAGAAAAATTTTGTTTAAACCAAAAATCCCATTGTTACACTAAAAGAATTAAAAGACTTAGTTACAAAAACCGAGGACGTTTGCGATTCTAAGGGGGGAGGTGTTATATAAATCACATAGGCCTAACGGCAGCATCCCCAAGTAAATAAACATCCCCTACCCCTGAATACATAAGGCGAGGTACCGAAAGTACCCTTTTTTCTAACATTCTACTGTTCAGATCTAATTCTCCTGTATCTTGTTCATAGAAATAAAGTTTTATATTTTTAAAAAATCATATTTCGTGAATGAGAAATTTAAGTCGAGTCATTTGCAGAATATATCTCTGCTATGAAAGCCAACAAAATGGTGCCAAAGCCTCTTAGAAAATTAACTCCTTTCATAGACGAAGAAGGTATTCTTCGAGTAGGCGGTCGCTTGGCCAAATCTAATCTAACTTTTACACAAAAACACCCAGCATTATTGCCACACCAACATAGACTTACTTACCTTCTCATTGAACAGTACCACCACAGGTATATGAATGTTGGTCTGCAAAGCCTTCAGTATCTTTTTTAGTTCAGTCCTTTTGGATTTTGTCTGCGTGCCGGACCATTCGCCATGTGCTTTCTAAATGCATACGCTGTTTTCGAGTTAAGCCTCCTTCCACTCAACCTCTCATGGCTGATCTACCGTCCCACAGGGTAACTCAGGCGAAAGCCTTCCAAATAGTAGGAGTAGATTATGCCGGTCCTTTCTCCATCACCCTCAGCAAACACCGAGGTGTCAAATCTCAAAAGGCATATCTATGCTTATTTGTTTGCTTCGCCATCAAAGCGGTCCATCTAGAGTTAGCCAGCGATCTCTCTACAGAGTGTTTCCTTGCTGCGCTTCGTAGATTCATCTCCAGACGGGGACTTTGCAAACTGATATTCTCTGATCAGGGTACAAACTTCATTGGCGCTCAAAAGGAATTAAACATATGCATGCAGACTGCATGTGTAGAAGATAACATTGAGTGGACGTTCAATCCTCCAGCTTCTCCCCACTTTGGTGGTTTGTGGGAAACTGGAGTCAAATCCGTTAAGTCACATCTCAGTAGAGTGATTGGTGATCAAGTATTAAGTTACGAGGAAATGTACACTGTATTGGTGCAAATAGAAAGCATTCTCAACTCACGTCCGCTTTGTCCCCTTAGCTCTGATCCAAACGATATTTCAGCTCTGACTCCGGGTCATTTTCTTACTCTTGCTCCATTGTCATGTGTCCCTCAATCTGATGTTAGCAGTCTCAATATTAACCGATATTGGCGCAGGTGGCATGCGGAATACTTGCACACCTTGCAACAGCCAAGGGGTTGTTACGCAGACCGGTCGCCAAGATCTGCCCGTTGCCCCTTGAGTAGTACAAAACGTCACTATTCCTTATTTTTAGTTTTTTTTTCTCCTCTCAAATTTTTCTTTTTAAAATTTTAATGTTTATTTTATTTATTTTTCATCTATCTTTTGAAAATATTCATTTTGGTGGGTGGTATGTTTAGAATTCATAAGATATTGTTTAATGTCAAATTAATTTTGTCTATTCTTTAATTGTTATGCAAAAATACAGAACTCAAAGTAAAGTCACATTTTTCATACATACAAATGGTAAGGTTTGTCAAACTCGCACGCCCTCTGGCGTGAAAAGAATAAAAAAAAACGACAGAACGAACGCGCGCGCGAAGCGAGTAACATCATAACGCACAACTCCAGTTTCGCCTTACTATCTCGCCGCAATTATGAAGATTAAATCAAGAACGTGGCCACGTATCATCAGAACTCGCCAATAAGGGTGAGTTGGTAACATTCCTTACTTTCTTGGAATATTTTCTCATCTTTACAAGACTCGCAGAAATACATCCAAAATATAATCTCTTACAGTCCAATTGCTCTATTCTCAACATATGATTTGAATTACTCTATTCTCATTGTAACAATTATCAACTGTGAGAACTCCATTGATTAGTCATAATTAATTGCCAATACTAAATAACTAAACATTAATTAGTAATATTTCAAAATTCTTCAAAATTATGAACTGGTTCTGTTAGATACACTGCGCCCGAACAGGTACATAAAGTAACTGCGCCCGACGGAAAGTTAAAATTATGCATTTTGCTCGCTACAGATCGAAAAAAGCCATTTTATGGGTCAACCTGTTGAATCACCACATACATGCTGAATGTACAGGGTGTTCCCGTATATTTTGACCCACCCCCAGAGCCTTTATTTTACGAGTTAGAAAAAATTACTTAAATGAAAGTTGTAGGGTACCAAGGTATATTGTCCCAAAAATAATGGATTGACAGGAATGCTCTTGTCTAAGATAAAATGTTTTTCCATGGCAAACTTCATTAAATATAAAGATCGTATTTATCTACAATTTGAAATATGATGCGAATGCTTAAAGCAAATATATAACATATTTATATTGTTGGAATTGGAAAAATGCGTGCAATTCAAAAATCCACAAATATACAGGGTGTTCCATTAAAAAAAGTAATTTTATATTTTTTCATAAATTTACTACGCTCATTTGTTTTATCTAGTAACAGATCCTAGCGGTTCAGAAAAAACCCTACAACTTTCCTTTAAGTAATTTTTTTCTAACTAGAAAAATAAAGGCTCTAGGGGTGGGTCAAAATATACGGGAACACCCTGTACATTGAGTCTTAAATTAGTTGGAGTTGGAGCTACTTTAGTTGTGTGTTGTTTTTTTAAGTCATCTCAGTTTCAGTTTATTTTGTGTTTGTTATTTCGTTTAAATACGTTTAAATAAAAATATTTCTCGTATATAAACTTTTCACTCGACTTTTCATCATAAAATTTGTTGTAAATAAACATCATCTTGATTTCGAGACCATTGTTCGGGACTAGTACCGGGACTTAAAATTTGGAACTAAAGTCCCAAATACATTTTAGGTCCCGGGCCTTGGGAACCCTAGTCATGTTACTTTGGCGCACCATAATTTAGAAACACCCGTATATTATTATTTCCTTTTAGTATTCAGGATGATTTTTTAGATCTACCACCACATTTTTCTCGATTATTTTGCGCCCCACAAAAAAACGCAAGACACAAAAACGTGGCAATTTTGGATAGTTATGTGACGCTGAAAAGAAAATCTGCATCCATGGCCAACTTGTCACGCGATATAAAAAACCTTAAATTGGGTAAATACTGTTAGTATCCGTACCCGTAGCATGTGTTTGTAAGATGTAAAGGAAAACTTTTATATTGAAAATTGATGGTACTGACAAGGTTTTCGTTTTCGGATGCAGCCTAATGCATCACAACAATAATTTGACAAAGATTTTTGAACGATGTCGAAAATACAATTTGAAACTAATCCATTAAAATGTAATTTTTTACAAAAAGAAGTAACATATCTGAGACATTTAATCTCTGCTAAAGGCATTTTGCCTGACCCAAAAAATACGAAGCCTTAAACAATTACCAAACACCGCAAAACGCTGTGGCGTTCTCAACCTTTTTGTTGATGGTAAAAGTTGGCGAGCGGATTTTTATTTTAGTGTGGGCCTAAGGTGTATGACGGAAACACAGGGATAGTTTGATATGTATATTAAAACTAAACACAAAACAGTACATTGGGTTACAAATGCTGAGAAAGTAAAATGAAAAGGAAACTTCACAATATGCAGTAAACAATTAACTGAAAGTTATTCGATTTCTGATAATTTATACTCAAGTATAGGCTTACGAATCCTTTGTATAGGAAAATGGCACAAAATATAATTCTAGGGCGATGAATTTATATTAATCATAAAATTGGAACATGAAATTAAACAATGGGTTTGTATAGCAGTGCTAACTTCCCCCAACACAAGAGTGATATAAAAGTTATTAAAAATTACCAGGATTTTCTGATATAAAATAGTTCAATAAAAGAAACACAAATTCTAAATTTAACCACAATTAACTGACTCTAAATAGTTTTCCCAAACCCTAATCAATTTATTATAAGTTACAAAATTAGTTTATTTTAATAAAGTAAGCTTGAAATTCACAGCGAAATAATATGGTCTAAAATAATCTCTAAAAATTCATTCGTAGTTCACAAAATTACTACAGTTATTTCCCAATAACAAAATGCACTATAAAATAGATCTTCACAAGAGTTGTTGGAATAATTACAAATTTCGAATTAAAAAGGCAAATCAAACACAGAAACTCAAAAATAAGGCACAAAATCTCTTACGTGGTCAGTCTAATTCAGTTAGCGGTGTTTAGATGTCTAGGAATTATTTTTTATACATTTTTGCAGATTTACTTCACTAATTATTGCCTACTCCTAATCCTACACATTCACATCTTCCCGATTCACTTTTTGTTCACGCACACACATAGCAGTCTTTTCTGTCCTTGTATTAGTCCTCCTCTTCACTATCACTCCCGGTGGGTCTCCGGAGAGCTGGTAGAGGCAGATGGGGCGGCCGGAGGTGTGCGGTCGGCATCCCGGGGATCCACAGGGGCTGTCCCGCGCGGATCCGAAACAACCGCACCCTCTCCCGTGAGGTGAGTTGCCCCCCCCCCCCCCCCCCGTGGCTTGTGGCTCGGTGGGAGGGGCCTCGCTCACCACCGTCGTGGTCGTAGGGGCCCGCGGCTGTGGCCTTACCACCGAGGTAGGCCTGGAGCCGCTGGGACCCTGTTGTCCTGCTCCTGTAGTTGTGGTGTGTCCAGGGCACCATTGTAACCGGACCACCGGGTCCATTGCCGGTGGCGGTCCTTCCAGACCTGTCGTGGCCCATTCCGCGAGGAATCGGCACCACAGACAGGTGCAGGCTGCCAGGTCTCCGTTCGTCAACAGCAAGTACCACGTGTGGTACTGAGTCGCCCAACCACGCAGTACCTCTCTGATCCTAGGTGCTTCTGGGGTGTCTTCTTGGGAGCATACCATCCTGGTGAACCAGGACAGTAGCCCCAATAGTAGATTCGCCGCTGTCTCCCGGGGGAGACACAAGAGGGAACCCATCGGCAGATCCATTGCTTTTGGACCTTCACGCACTACTGAGTGGATTCCCACTTGCATTTTGCCCTTCTTTAAGAGTAACATTTGTTTAACCTGCCTTTACCTCTCATTCTAACGAATGGGAATTACTGATCTTATGCATGTTTATTGTTTCTCACTCTCTTGTCCCATTAGTTGAACTATATTTCTGCCATTAGTGCCTATCTCATGTGTGACCCTTTTTAAACCCTCGAGCTGTCTATAGTTAAGTGTTTAGCTTGTAACACAACAAAACAAAACAAAAACAAGTGTGAAGTGTCCTCTTAGCTCTGTTTTAAATTTGCGTTGGGTTTAAGCTTTTTGCTGTGTAACTTTCAAGTTAATAGGCGCACTTGAGATAATTTTTGCGATCTTCTTTTGTGCCTAACGCAGTTGGGTGTCGAGGTATTAACTAACAGTGATATCTGGTTTTCCTCTCCCTTCAAAATTCCTTTGCTTTCTTAGTTTAGTTCTATGTGGGTGGCCTAGTAAGGTGCTAAAATTTTTAACCTGTTCGTACATCTGTTATACTATTCATCTAATATAATGACCGTAAAATTTTCTTTCATACTTGACCTATATTTGGGACTACTGTAACGTATTTAAAAATTTCAAAACAGAGTATCTTCTTTTTCTAGTGAATAAACAGATGGCTATTTATTTAAAATCAATTATCTACAATTCTAGTTTATTCTTACAATAATTATTGTACCATCCGATCCTTAGTAAATCCGTATCTGGAAAGAAAGAGAAAACAATAAAACAATACCTCCAAAATCTGCTATTTTGCCCTTGCTTACCATCTGTTGTATTCACAGTATTCACTGGCGCGGTTTGGGAACGCTTTGCGCTGCATATCCAAATCATGTTTTAGTGTAGTTTGGGTTGCCTACTGTGCTTGTTTTCTATCGCTGCCTTGGAACCTCGTCGAACATCGGCCAACTTAAAAGACAAATCATAATTTTATTAGAAAAGTATATATATAATAAATATCTATATCAAGCTATTACTATCTAAATATATATACGCAGTCTCCTTTTGTAATATCAACTTAACTTAAATTCATACAACATTCATACAAAAGCCATCTCCTGTACATACCTAAGTAATTATAGAAAAACAAAAGGATACCTCTGGGTGCTTACCTTGGCAAAGCATACTTCTTTTCTAAGATCATCACATATCTTTTGTGCAAGCATGCTATGGATCACGATTTTCTTGTAGGATTTCCCAGAACCGATGGAAAATATAAATAAATAAGCTGTAACTTATATGTCAATAACTTTGATTGACATATGACAGCCTTCACTGTCACTTTCAGATGTCAAAACCATGTTCACGGTACCACTCATGGCTCCGGTTCCGCATTAAAAGTCCCTAAATCGTGATCCCGCGTTTTTGGCTTGAGGTGGTTTTTTTTATACATGGACTTGTTCCTGTCTCTGTCATTCTTCGTCCTACGCTTGCTGGCTGAGGAGCCATTTTTAAGCTTATGGCATTTTTGCCGATTTTTAAAGAAACCCCTAGCAAACCCTTCAAATTCTGATTTTGTGATCCAGCGATGATTTTGTCGGTTCTTTTAGAAGGTAGTTTGCAAACAAACAAAGGGGGTTCGAGTTCCTAATCATCAACCATCAAAGGCCATCACCACCCACGGTAAGCGACCTTATTCATGTTATGCACTTAAAGATGTGTTTTTCCAAGGGCCAAGGCGAGTATCTAATTCGGGTCCTTTTGGTTTTGTTTTAGGCCTTTTTTTTTATTGTACAACAAAAACCAAACCACTTGTACAGTGTGTCCCAACCACCACGTGGTCGTACTTTTACCTTAAATAATTAGTACGTTACGGAGTACTCCGTGGGAGTAACTCACCATCTGCGACGGCGATTTGCGAGAGTCATCACCTTACCCGCTACTCCTGGTAACTGGACAATTACGCAACACCTTCGGTGGAGCCTGATTCGCCTGGTGGAGAATCTATCAATTGGCAAGTCCATTCCAATTATTATTATCTCTTTAACGTTTTTTTTTTGAGCCGCACTGTAACGATCTCAATTTAATTACGTAACTCTGGTTTTGATACCAAAAACCTGTAAGCGGAGTATAATATTATACCACGTACCTACCCCTTTTTTCCATATATTAATATTTTTAACATTCGTATAAGAGTTTTCCCATTTAATGCTTGATTTAAGATCGATAATAATTATTTCTATCTTTGGGAGGCTGTGATATTTACCTTTTTTTTTATCATAATTTGTTGGCTGTGCAATTACTATTCCTGCTTGTTTAAATAAATTATTACTTCATATTGTTAAACTTATAGACCTTTTTTTTTATTTTGTTGATAACTGCATTTCCCGTTTTGAATTGAACATCAAAAGTACTCTCCTGTTTCTAAGGCCATGTTAGAGAAAACGGGTGGCGCCATTTTATAAGTCCCTTATTTTGTTTGTAAGTTAACCCACACCACTCTGCCGTGGAGTGAGTTAGCTGGGTAGGCCAAAATCGGGAAGTACCTCTTGAGTTTATTAACTTAAAAATAAATAAATAAACCCGTCTTTCGACCGTAAAAATTACGTGGCAGAAATTTGGCGCCCAACGCTTTAGAGATTGCCACTCTCATTTTATTTTGCTCCATATTTCGTTTTGTAGTCCAGCCTCTTTGCCATTTTTTGATTAATTGGGAGAATTTTTTGTTCGCAATATTACTTCTCGATTTGAATAGTTGTTGCTTGTTTAGTATTTTTTTTTTAACAAGGGCGGCTCACTTATCTTTTTTTTGCGAAGAAATTCTTTCTTTCATATATGCCTGGCCATATTTATATGAAATAAAGTAAATTTTTTGTGATATTGTCAAACCAACATAATATACGCCGATAATGTAAGGTAAGGATTTCCATATACGATTTTCAGGGAGTATAGCATTGTACAAGTGTCATACCTTGAAGAAAAAACCATATTAGTTGTGGTAAATCGTCATAACGTTTTATAATTATTGCCGAATGTTTTTTTAGCAAATTTTTAATACTTTGGCTTCTCATTTGTTTGTCGCGTATTGTTATCCTTGATGCGTTTTTTTTACATGTAAAGTTTTTTTCTCGAAACAATTTCAATTCAGTGCAGTTAAAGTTTTTTTTGCGCTAGATTTTTTTTTATCGTTGGAGTTCCAGGTAGCATATTTTTGCAAGGCAATTAGGGGATTTTTTTTTTGTCAATCTCGAGAGGTGGAAGAAAAAGTTTAAGCTAATTAATAGACGCATATAGGCAGCTCTGAAAATTTATACAGGCCGATTCAAATTTTTAGATTTCATTGTGAAATTTATTTATGATTAGTTATTAATTACCTATTGAGGAGTTATATAGGTGTGTACAGGGTGGAGATTATAAACAAAAAAGATATTTATTCCTGAAAGGGGGGAGAAAATAGGCTTTGAATATTTTTTATTGCATTGCCTATAACTACTTATTTACTTTTACGTCTTTAGTGGAAATTTTGTCGTTGTCGCGTACTTGTGCACTTCAATTTTTTTTTAAACAATTAATTAATTATTTTAAGCTGTTACAAGCGTAAACTCGAAGAAATTTTTTTTAGATTATATTTTAAAGTGTTTTTGTTGCTAGTATGGCGTAAATAGTAAAGGCAATAGTGGATAGCTGTAACCTCAATTTTGAGCGAATTTTTTTTGATGAATAGTTGGTGCTTCTGTGGTCAAAGAAAGGAAAGAGCTGTGAATTAAAATAGAGGGTTTTCTCATTTTTTTTTTCGTTTTTTTGTTTGAGTAGTAGTCGGGTTCTTGTACGGTTTGTATACGTACAAACGGGTACGGCGTCTTGAGTATTGTTTATATCGGTGCAAGTAGGGGCAGTTAGAATGGAAGTTAATCGCCTTCAAAGTGAAGAATTAACATATGAACTTTATATCCGAGGATTGCCAGTGACAGGAACTGTTCAGGAAAAACGGGTATTGCTTCGTGATGCGCTAAGATTAGAAAAGTTGGGGCAAGCTCAACCACCCACAACGGTAAACTTGGACCCAGTGAGAGAGTTAAGTCTTTGTAGAACGAAGGTGAACCTGTTAGCTTCAGAAATAGAAAATTTTAATTTTGATAATAAAGATAATGAGTATCAAAGAATTAAGTCAAAGTTATTTCACGTTAACGGTCGGCTGCAGCGGGTTGCTTGTCAGGAAAGTATCGATGCTACTTTAAAGCAAGATTTACGATCCCGGTGTTCTCTCTTGATAGGAGAATTACAATTTGTTTACGATAGTTCCCCACCAACTTTACAAGCGCCTCTTAGAGAACCTTTAAGAGATCCAATTCAATTTGACGAAGGTGCTCGTTCTACCAGTCATGAGGTTGTCACCCCGGAAGAAAATCAAATAGCGGATCCTACTGGAGTAGACGAAACGTCTAATAATCGTGAGATATCTACGGATAATGTTCATCTTATTCGCTCCGATGGTGAGCAACAGAATCAACTTGAAACTGATGGCGGCCAGGTGGACACTGAGGGAGCTCAGTTGGATGCTGAGCGCGATGGGATGATAGAGTCTGTTCGACTGGCAGTGCCGACTGGTGGGCCCGTGACATCTTCTAGGATAGAACCGGTTCAGGGAATTGAGTCCACGGGTTTGGCAAATACTCATGGTCGTGTACCTATTATTCCATCATCGCTGACACTGACTAGCTTACCCAGACGCTATGGATTATATCGTGACCTAGGTAATATTGCGCAGCAACAAAATGACCGGCTCACATCTTACGATGAGGCAGCAGTAATAGAGTCTTTATATCAAACTAACATTTCTCCTGTTCTGACACGCGATACTGTATCCAGACGTACTGGTCAGGTTACTTTTTCTGACAAAGTGCAGATTCAGCAGGCGACAGGACCTGCTGCTAATTCGTCATATGTTCAGGAAAATACGTACAACTCTCGGTTAGCAGCTCGTAATTCTAGAATCGACTTAGACCAGCTT
Source organism: Pseudeuparius sepicola (assembly GCA_963920635.1). Taxonomy (NCBI): domain Eukaryota; kingdom Metazoa; phylum Arthropoda; class Insecta; order Coleoptera; family Anthribidae; genus Pseudeuparius; species Pseudeuparius sepicola. The sequence goes on from OY987305.1 coordinate 32,810,619, forward strand.
TCTTTTTCCGATCCATATGTAAACTTGGGCGATAGGTTGGATAACTTTCAATTTTCCCCCTTGCGAGGTCGCACTGACCCAGGTATACACCGATTTGAGAACCTACCCAAATTCTGCGATGTTAGTCGTTGGGACATTAAATTCGATGGACAGTCTAGCGTTACTGATTTTTTGCTCCGACTAGAGGAGGTTCGAATTTCGCGTGGCATCTCAAAGCAGCAGTTACTCCGATCTGCGCCGGAATTACTAACGAAGGATGCGTTACTGTGGTTTCGAACTGGGACTTACGCTGATTGGGATGATTTCATACAACAACTTAAAAACGCGTTTCTGCCCTTTGATTACGAGTACGCGTTATGGGACGAGATCCGTCGTCGAATGCAGGGTTCTCATGAGCGGGTGGTAAATTATGTGGCGGCGATGGAAAATCTTTTTAGGAAACTACCACACCTCCCGTCTGAAAACGCGCGATTACAAATTATTAAACGAAATCTACTCCCCGTCATCCAAAGTAGACTTGCTACTCACTCAATCCCATCACTTACAGAATTGGTTAGGCTCAGTCGCGCAATCGAAGAGACTGAGGCCAGGGTTCAGCGTTTCCTTCCGCCTCCTACCAATTATCGACAGCTTCTCGAGCCTGCTTTGGCCTATCATCGTCCGTCCAATTGTTGTGTGTCCGCTATTGGGGAGGCTACGTTGACTCCTCAGTCGGGTTCTCTCACAGTGCCCAGGGACTCTGAGATCGAGGTCAGTGTCAATGCTGTTTCTACTGGACAGAGTCTATGCTGGAATTGCAAATCGACTGGCCACCGTTTCCGACAGTGTTCGCAACCTATGCGGCGGTTTTGTTTCGTGTGTGCCCGCGATAATGTCACATCCAGAACCTGTCCAGTTTGCACAAAAAACGGCAACCCGGGAAGGCAGTAGGCCAGCTGGCCGTCCTGGACTTTCAGAAACAATCCATGGCCATTATAAAAAAAAAAGCTCAATTGGACTACATAATAGCACAGGCAGGAAGCGATGAGCGACCATATCTGGAGGTTTCGGTGTTGGGAAGAACAGTCTTGGGTTTGTTGGACAGTGGCTGTTCAAGGACTGTCTTCGGTTCCAAGGGTTGAGACTTGTTCAAAGTTTTCTGCCGACTCAATCCTATGAGTAACTCTAGCTGCGTCGTTGCTAATGGTCAGGTCTGTAGGGGGATTGGTAGTGTTGAGGTTCCGGTTCAGCTTCGTGACCGTGTTGTGGTTTTGGAGATCCTAGTGGTGCCTGAATTACCGCACACTATTATATTGGGCATAGACTTTTGGCTACGTTTGGGCATTATTCCTAACCTGAGAGCTAGGGAATGGTATTTTTGTGATTCAGAGCCTACGCCGGCTAACGTTTCCGCCATTCAGCCATTGGGCAAGCTCACCGATGAACATCGCCTTAAACTAGACGGCTTAATAGAACAAATATTTTCGAACATCGGAGATAAGCTAGGTTGTACTAATCTAGTCGAGTTAGAAATAAAGACTAACGCGACTCCAATAAAACAAAGATATTACCCTTTGTCGCCAGCTATCCAAAAGGTGGTTAATTCGGAAGTCGAGGAAATGCTAGCGAACGATATAATCGAACCTTCTCATTCACCCTGGGCATCTCCTATTGTCATGGTCAGGAAAAAGTCTGGCGGATGGAGGTTTTGTGTGGATTATCGGGCCCTAAATAAGGCAACAATACCAGATGCGTATCCTATACCTTGTGTCAGCGCAACTTTAGATAAATTAAGAGACGCCCGATACCTTAGCACCCTCGATATAAAATCGGCATATTGGCAAATACCCATAGCGAAGGAATCTAGACCCCTGACAGCTTTTACTGTTCCGTCAAGAGGCCTATTTCAATTTAAAAGAATGCCCTTTGGACTTACTAATGCTCCTGCAGTGTGGCAGCGACTCATAGATAGGGTAGTTGGAATCGATCTGGAAACTTACGTGTTCGTCTATTTGGATGATGTGATAATATGTACTCCAACATTCGAAAAACATCTTGAGGTTTTTGCGCGAGGTTGTCGATAGGATCGTCAAGGCAGGATTAACACTCAATCGCGAAAAATGCAATTTTTGTAAAGATGAATTGAAATATCTCGGATATGTAGTCAACGCGTCGGGACTTCTAGTCGATCCGGAAAAGGTGGAAGCCATTTTAAATATTCCTCCACCGACCAACGTGTCCGAAGTACGTCGCATTGTGGGATTAGCTTCATGGTACCGCAGGTTTGTGCCTAACTTTTCGTCTGTAATTTCCCCTTTGACGGCTTTAACTCGTAAAAATGCAAAATTTCATTGGGGTGATGAGTGCGAGGCTGCTTTCCGACAAGTTAAAGATCATTTGGTTAGAGCTCCAGTTTTGTCTTGTCCGAACTTCGACCTTCCTTTCACTATACAATGCGATGCATCAGATTTTGGTTTAGGCGCGGTATTGTCACAGACTCAAGGTGATGGGGAACACGTAATATGTTATCTTAGTCGTTCACTAAACAAAAACGAACGGAAATATAGTACAACAGAGAAAGAATGCCTCGCGGTATTATTCGCTATTGAAAAGCTCCGGCCTTATATTGAGGGCAGTAAATTTACCGTCATAACTGACCACTATAGCTGAAAATGGCTAAACTCTATAAAAGATCCAGTTGGTAGGATAGCTCGGTGGGCTGTGCGCCTACAGCAATATAATTTTGACATAATACATAGGAAAGGGCAAGATAATGTGGTCCCTGATGCACTTTCACGTAGCGTTCCCGTTGTGGATTGCGTTGGTTTTTCGTCCGATTTATCTAGTCCTCCAAAAGATCGATGGTATGCGCAGATGTGTAGTAAGGTCGAGAGATATCCATCGAAATACCCACAATGGTGGCTCGATAACAACAGATTGTATAAACGGATTAAAGTTCAGTACCCTGCGCTTACTTCGTCGGAAGATATCTGGGCCCTAGTGGTCCCAAGGGATGACCGTTCCAAGATTATCAAGGAGAACCACGATCCTCCTACCTGCGGTCACCTGGGCGTTTTTAAAACGTTCTCGCGCATCTCTCGAAAATACTACTGGCCCAGTATGCGTTGTGACATTGCGAGGTATATCAAAAACTGCCACGTTTGTCTGTCGACAAAACCTAGTCAGCAGGCCCCTGTCGGTCACTCAAGGAGCCTACAACCTACAGCTTCGAGACCTTTTGAAATCTTAAGTATTGACCTCGTCGGACCGCTTCCTAGATCCACCCAAGGTTATTGCTATATTCTAACTGCTGTGGATTGCTTTAGTAAATTTGTTCTTTTCTTTCCACTTCGGACTGCCACCGCATCTACTGTAGTAAAGTGGCTCGAGGATCACGTGATACTCATTTATGGAGCCCCAAAGAAAATAATAGCGGATAATGGAGCACAATTTCGTAGCAAATTATTCCAAGATCTTATGGCTCAATACGATATAACCATCCACTATACTGCAAATTACCATCCACAAGCTAACCCAGTTGAACGAGTTCATCGCGTTTTAAAAACCATTTTGGCAAGCTATGTCACCAATGAACACAAAAAATGGGATCGATACTTAGGTAAAGTGGAAGCCGCTATCCGATCGGCTTGTCATGAGGTTATTAATCTGACACCAAATTTTGTGGTATTTGGGAGGGAGGTATCATTTTTGCGTCATCAACCTACCCCTACTTCGCTGACCCCTCACGATCAGTCTGGTCCCCAACAGGACGATCCAATCGCGAGATCTAATGCCTTGACAAAAGTATTTTCGGATGTCCATGATAGACTTCTTAAAGCGCACCAAAGATCTAAAAACACTTACGATTTGAGAAGAAGACCAATTCGATTTCAACTTCACCAACAGGTGTGGAAGAAAAACTACCATCTTTCGGATGCCGCTAAGAATTTCACCTCGAAACTCGCACGTAAATTCTCTGGTCCGTTCACTATAAGTAAAGTCGTGTCTCCATGGACTTATGAACTTACTGACGCGTCCGGTCGCAGTTTGGGAACCTGGCATGCCAAAGATATTAAGGCTCATCCTCCAGATAACTTTCAATAACAGCAGACACATATTGATTTTTTTTTGTTTGCTATTATTTTGTTAGCTATATGTACCGTACTTTTTATATATTTGTTTTTCTCTTAAATTGAAGCCTCTGGATGAAATTAATAGAAAGTTTCGTGGAAACTTTTTCCGGGAAAGGGGGGTGTTGTAACGTATTTAAAAATTTCAAAACAGAGTATCTTCTTTTTCTAGTGAATAAACAGATGGCTATTTATTTAAAATCAATTATCTACAATTCTAGTTTATTCTTACAATAATTATTGTACCATCCGATCCTTAGTAAATCCGTATCTGGAAAGAAAGAGAAAACAATAAAACAATACCTCCAAAATCTGCTATTTTGCCCTTGCTTACCATCTGTTGTATTCACAGTATTCACTGGCGCGGTTTGGGAACGCTTTGCGCTGCATATCCAAATCATGTTTTAGTGTAGTTTGGGTTGCCTACTGTGCTTGTTTTCTATCGCTGCCTTGGAACCTCGTCGAACATCGGCCAACTTAAAAGACAAATCATAATTTTATTAGAAAAGTATATATATAATAAATATCTATATCAAGCTATTACTATCTAAATATATATACGCAGTCTCCTTTTGTAATATCAACTTAACTTAAATTCATACAACATTCATACAAAAGCCATCTCCTGTACATACCTAAGTAATTATAGAAAAACAAAAGGATACCTCTGGGTGCTTACCTTGGCAAAGCATACTTCTTTTCTAAGATCATCACATATCTTTTGTGCAAGCATGCTATGGATCACGATTTTCTTGTAGGATTTCCCAGAACCGATGGAAAATATAAATAAATAAGCTGTAACTTATATGTCAATAACTTTGATTGACATATGACAGCCTTCACTGTCACTTTCAGATGTCAAAACCATGTTCACGGTACCACTCATGGCTCCGGTTCCGCATTAAAAGTCCCTAAATCGTGATCCCGCGTTTTTGGCTTGAGGTGGTTTTTTTTATACATGGACTTGTTCCTGTCTCTGTCATTCTTCGTCCTATGCTTGCTGGCTGAGGAGCCATTTTTAAGCTTATGGCATTTTTGCCGATTTTTAAAGAAACCCCTAGCAAACCCTTCAAATTCTGATTTTGTGATCCAGCGACGATTTTGTCGGTTCTTTTAGAAGGTAGTTTGCAAACAAACAAAGGGGGTTCGAGTTCCTAATCATCAACCATCAAAGGCCATCACCACCCACGGTAAGCGACCTTATTCATGTTATGCACTTAAAGATGTGTTTTTCCAAGGGCCAAGGCGAGTATCTAATTCGGGTCCTTTTGGTTTTGTTTTAGGCCTTTTTTTTTATTGTACAACAAAAACCAAACCACTTGTACAGTGTGTCCCAACCACCACGTGGTCGTACTTTTACCTTAAATAATTAGTACGTTACGGAGTACTCCGTGGGAGTAACTCACCATCTGCGACGGCGATTTGCGAGAGTCATCACCTTACCCGCTACTCCTGGTAACTGGACAATTACGCAACACCTTCGGTGGAGCCTGATTCGCCTGGTGGAGAATCTATCAATTGGCAAGTCCATTCCAATTATTATTATCTCTTTAACGTTTTTTTTTTTGAGCCGCACTGTAACGATCTCAATTTAATTACGTAACTCTGGTTTTGATACCAAAAACCTGTAAGCGGAGTATAATATTATACCACGTACCTACCCCTTTTTTCCATATATTAATATTTTTAACATTCGTATAAGAGTTTTCCCATTTAATGCTTGATTTAAGATCGATAATAATTATTTCTATCTTTGGGAGGCTGTGATATTTACCTTTTTTTTTATCATAATTTGTTGGCTGTGCAATTACTATTCCTGCTTGTTTAAATAAATTATTACTTCATATTGTTAAACTTATAGACCTTTTTTTTTATTTTGTTGATAACTGCATTTCCCGTTTTGAATTGAACATCAAAAGTACTCTCCTGTTTCTAAGGCCATGTTAGAGAAAACGGGTGGCGCCATTTTATAAGTCCCTTATTTTGTTTGTAAGTTAACCCACGCCACTCTGCCGTGGAGTGAGTTAGCTGGGTAGGCCAAAATCGGGAAGTACCTCTTGAGTTTATTAACTTAAAAATAAATAAATAAACCCGTCTTTCGACCGTAAAAATTACGTGGCACTACCTATTTCTTTTTAGCATTTATTGACTGCTAGCCTAACCTTGCGGTTTTCAAGGCGGCTACCTGCGTCCTATAATAAAATATTTTTATATTTATATTTTTCAAACCCATGCTCATTCGAGTAAATTCATAATGGTTGTCTGGCGTACAAAAGGCGCTTTTCTCCCTGTCCTGTTCTTCTAACTCTACTTGGAAGTATCCACTTGCCAAATCCATTGTAGAAAATAAACTACAGCCATGTAGCAAATCAATGGTATCCTGTAAGCGTGGTAGTGGAAAGAAATCTGTTTTTGTGATTGCGTTTAGTTCCCTGTAGTCTATACATAACCTAAATTGCGGTTCTTCTCCTCGATGCAAGCGTTTTTCCACTAGAAGTGCGGGGAAACTCCATGGTGACTGACTTTCCACTATTATTCCATTGTCTAACAGTTCTTGTATTTCTTTTCTTAAAATTTCCTTTCTGTAGTATGGAACTCTATACGGCCTTTTGGAAATTGGTGGTACGTCTTCTGTAATTATCCGATGTTTTACTTTATTTGTACACGTTAATTTTTCGCTAGGAGCTCGAAGGATATCTATAAATTCCATTATTAATTCTTTTAATTTTCTCTCGTCGTTAGTTTTTACTTGGTCTAAATGTAGTGACTTTAAAATGTCTTCTGAATCCTGGATTTTTGATTATTGAATTTCCGTTCTGTGGTCGGTCGTTTTCTTTGGCCTCGTATGCCTTAGCTATTACGTGCCTTCTTTGTATCATTATGCCTTGGTCCGTGATATTCATTAAGCGGATCGGTATCTCTCTGTTAGTCTTGTTTATGCTCCTCGCCACTATTATTCTGTGGGTAAGGTCTTGTTGCGGTTCGACAACAATAACTGGCGTTTCGATTTTTCCAACTTTTCTTATGGCAGCCATGCATATGACTTGACTTCTCGGAGGTATCACGAAATCCTGTTGAAGGTACACTCCCATTCCTCTTAAGCTCGATGTCCTATTTCTTTCTTTACAGAAATTAGAGATAGTGGGTTTTACCTGACTATTCTTTGTACCTGTCGGACCTTCTTACCTTCCGGTTTCACCTGTATATCTTCTTTTTCTTTAATTTCTTCAATTTTACTTGCGTTTTTCTTCTTGTTCCTGCTTCTGTTTTTCTTTCCTACGTTCTGGGGGGCTGCAGCTTCCCCGGATGTTGCTAATTTTACCTGTCTAGTCACCGTTGTCATTAATTTGTGGGTAGTGTTCAGAACAATTGCCAGTGGTCTGAACACTAGCATTCTTGATTTCTGGCAAAAACCAAGAATGAGCGGTGGCTCTTGATAGGCTAATTAACTCTATCCCCATCTTTCTAACCTCATCCCTTAATTCCTTAACTTCTTCAAATAAAATATCATTATAATCACTTAGTCTACCATTTTCTGGTTCATTCTTAATTTCACCGGTGCTTCGCACGTTATTTGCGTGTTTTTCTTTGATTGCACTTGCTAATTCACGCATTTCTTTCTTTAATTCCTTCATTTCGTGGTATATAATGTCTCGTAGTTCACTACCTTTATTACTATTTGTCGAATTTCCACTTGAATTTACGCATATTTTCCTTTTTACAACGCTAGCTCTATTGCTATAATGATTTTCTTCAATTAGCGAAATTTGTTCCTCTAGTATATAGATAATTCCCTCTCCCCAATCTACTTTGACGCCAAATTTGTGCAAAAATCTAATCCTAGCAAAATATCTACATCAAACGCGATTTCATCGGTTCTTAATACAGTTGCCTTGTGCACTAAATTTTTTCCATTGGGTAATTCAATTTTTAAATCAACATCCCCTACACTAACTATATTATTTCCTTGTATATCTATTAATTGTATATTATTTTCCTAATTATTAACCCCTCGGCCAACTCAGGTTTCACTAGAGATATTACTGAGCCACTGTCTATTAAAATTCTACATGGTTTCCTACATACATTTAACAGTGCCACGTTCCGCGGAAAAATTCCTTTTCTGAAACAATGGCATACCTGTTTCCTCCCTAGCACTGAGTGCCTTTGCCTACAGTCGAACTTCGGGGTTCTAAAGCGACCGTATGCTCGTTTAAATTCCTTTTACTATCTCGTTTCCCTGGGTAGCTTTCAGTGCATTCCCTAACGAAATGTCCAGGCTTCCGACAGCGGTAGCAAATGCGCGTTCTATTAGGCGGTGGTTTTCATCGCCAGTTTCGATTCTTATCGGGGCATTCGCGAGCGAAATGCCCTGTCGCTTGACAGTTAAAACACTTGAGAGCGCTTCGCGGCGGCGGCATCTCATTTCTACTCGGGCAGCGGTACGACGCGTGCCCGCTTCGATGGCACTTGAAACATATGGTCTGCGTTCCGTTCAAGGCCGTCTCTCGCTTACTTTGACCTACTCGCGACACTCTTTAGTATATTGCGGCGGCCTAATCGTTCTTTCTATTGATTCTTCACGTTCGGCGTAGTCTAGTGCTTCTGCCATATTTCTGGGCTGTAGGGATAATACTCGTTGTTTGATCGGCATTAAAAGTCCTAGTACGAATTGCGTTGTTATGTCCATCTCTAATTTCTCCTTTAATACGCGATTTTTTGCTTGATCGTTTACGTAAGACACTGTCCTATTTCTTAAAATTTTTAGACACGTTAGGAATTGCCTGCAATTTTCACCGTATCTTTGCTTCGCTTCTATGAACATTTGTATTGCCGTTCCCGGTATATATCGTCGCTGAAATTGTTTCTGTAACGTATTTTTAAAACTAGCCCAGTCCGCTGTCTTTTGTAAGTCTGGCTCTGCGTCGATTAGTTGTTTTGCGCTTCCCCTTAATTTTAACCTAACGATTGCTACCTTTTGTCTGTCCGTACATCCAGCTAAGAGCGCAGTTTCCTCGATAACGTTTAGGAATTCTTCTATCTTATCTCTACCATCATAAATTGGTATCGTTTCTAGTCCCATTATTACTTTCGGCCAGAGACTTGCCATCAATAGACTGCGCGTAACGCATCTAAGGTGTTGTCGACACACTATGCAACCCACAAAACCCTGCGGGGCAATAAATCGTGTCCGGCGTCCGCGAGTTATTACTTTGTTAGGTCCTAAAAAAGATGAACACGGACGACCAATTAAATGGGAACTTTTTAAAACGTTGGTCTCTTTGCAACAAACTGAAGGTCGAACAATACATATTAATTTCAGACAAGAAATAATTATGAAAGTGAGATTAGCGGCCCAGATTTTTAGCATAAGTGTAGCAGATTCTCTGTATTTCTGCAACAAAGACCTTTACAGATTCTGAGGGAACTTCAAATTTTGCCGAAAAATTAATGATATATTTGACACTTTAAATTCCAGAAATTTGTTGTCAAAGAGTAGTTTCGGAAAACCGTTGACTCTAGAAAATATAACTTCCTTTACAACGTTTTTTAAAAGTTCCATTCATTATATCATATATTCATACTCTTGATGCACAAAATATTTTAACGACACGTAGAAAGACGGGTTTCAAAGGTCTCATTATATCTATGATAAGTGTTCAGAATATGGTAAACGATCTGATAAACACAAAAATTTTGGATTATTTCTTGACATACAAAGTAAGTCAAGAACATACTGTTTTTCTCAGCTATGAGATCTCGAGGAGGTTATAATAACAATAACCCAACAGCTAAGCAGTTCGAGGACGCCTACAAGAGACTTTTGCTTAAAACAGAAATTTCATCCTCTGCTTTCGCTAATTGTGTACAGGGTGTCCCAGTTAACGTGATAAACCTGATTTTCTCCGTAATTTTAAAGATAAATTCTTTGTTTGAAAACCAAACTTGTGTAGAATTTTCCGAGGAATTCGAATGTGAAGTCAAACTGAATATACCGGGTGTTGTTAAAAAGTTATTTAAAAAAATACCGTTTTCCATAAAATTTTGAAGTTGGATTTTAACACGAAATGTTAGTAATGAGTATACGGGGAGTAACTAAAAAATGTCGGTTTTCATTACTGACTTCCGGTTTTACCGGAAGTGAGCATCACTTTGTCAGATTTTTGAGACAACCTGTAGATTTTGGGTCTTTTAAGTTCCTTTTGTTCTCCCAATTCCAACCATACATATTTTTATATAGTTATCTCTAACTATATATTTTTAGCATTCCATGCAAGGATGTGAACTTGTCATATTCAACGAAATTTATCAAAAAATAAAAATTTACAGCTTGGTTATTTTTAGTGATAACTATATAAAAATATATATGGTTGGAATTGGGAGAACAAAAGGAAGTTAAAAAACCCAAAATATACAGGTTGTCTCAAAAATCTGACAAAGTGATGCTTATTTCCGGTAAGACCGGAAATCAGAAATGAAAACCGACACTTTTTCACTACTCCCCGTATACTCATTCCTAACATTTCGTGTTAAAATCCAACTTCACAATTTTTTGGAAAACGGTATTTTTGATATAACTTTTTAACAACACCCGGTATATTAAGTTTGACGTCACGTTCGAATTCCTCGGAAAATTCTACACAAGACTGGTTTTCGAACCATGAACTTATCTTTAAAATACGGAGAAAATCGGGTTTATCACCTTAACTGGGACACCCTGTACAAATAGATAATACGTCTATTCTAACAACAAGTAGTGGACGTAGGAAAGAACAGCATGTTGAAGAACATTATGCAGAAAATGAAGACATACTCATATTAGTTTTTCCAAATTGGCCTCCATATTTACCTACTAGACATAACTACGTACATTTCAGGTTTTGTTGCAAGAAAAATAGCTAAGTCTGTTAAATGTTCCATATGTGCAGATGCTGTATTCGCATCAGAGAGCCATTCAAAGCTTTTAACTAGAAAAAATCGTGGAGGATTGTTACACGCCTCAAGCGATGTCATAAAAAATTGCCAAATTGCCGAAAATGTTTTCAGGTTTTTCATCCAATCCTCACCCCATCCCGTTGCAAACAAAATGGTTATCAGCGGTCTTAGAAAGATCATTAACAGTTACAACCCATTTGCTTATCCTATCTTGACAACAGGGGCTTATAGCTAACCGTACGCTACGCGCAGTCTATTGATGGCAAGTCTCTGCTTTCGGCGCTACCTCCCGTATATTACCCTCATTGCCGTTTGCTCCTGCCCTAGCTGCTGCATTCTCTTGTTCGTTTGGCATTTTCCTTTAACTTTTTATTCTTATGCAATTTATTTCTTAATCGTTTTAGTTTATAGATGGAATTTTGCGTCACCTAAAAACTTTTACACGTATCTTGACCTGCCTAGCACCTAAAAATTCCTCTAAAATTGTTTCTTGACGTTTTTCCGCAAAATTATTTTTCCTGTCAAATTTGACAACTCACTCTTAAGCGTTTAGTTCTTAGCAAACCTCACTACTCTGTCTTAATTATTTATGAGCACTGAATTTAAAAAAAAAAAATTTTTGACAGATTTTTCCGACACTTTTTCTCTGAAAATTTTTCAAAACTACCCTTAGCCGTCAACCCTTAGTGGACCCCACACCTGACACCATTTGTGGCGTTCTCAACCTTTTTGTTGATGGTAAAAGTTGGCCAGCGGATTTACATAGGTTGAGCCACAGATATTTATTTTAGTGTGGGCCTAAGGTGTATGACGGAAACACAGGGATAGTTTGATATGTATATTAAAACTAAACACAAAACAGTACATTGGGATACAAATGCTGAGAAAGTAAAATGAAAAGGAAACTTCACAATATGCAGTAAACAATTAACTGAAAGTTATTCAATTTCTGATAATTTATACTCAAGTATAGGCTTACGAATCCTTTGTATAGGAATCTTTCACTATGCTTAAAAGGTACACTGTCGAATAAGTGAACTAATATCTGGCACAACACTAAATGTCAAAATGGCACAAAATATAATTCTAGGGCGATGAATTTACATTAATCATAAAATTGGAACATGAAATTAAACATTGGGTTTGTATAGCAGTGCTAACTTCCCCCAACACAAGAGTGATATAAAAGTTATTAAAAATTACCAGGATTTTCTGATATAAAATAGTTCAATAAAAGAAACACAAATTCCAGATTTAACCACAATTAACTGACTCTAAATAGTTTTCCCAAACCCTAATCAATTTATTATAAGTTACAAAATTAGTTTATTTTAATAAAGTAAGCTTGAAATTCACAGCGAAATAATATGGTCTAAAATAATCTCTAAAAATTCATTCGTAGTTCACAAAATTACTACAGTTATTTCCCAATAACAAAATGCACTATAAAATAGATCTTCACAAGAGTTGTTGGAATAATTACAAATTTCGAATTAAAAAGGCAAATCAAACACAGAAACTCAAAAATAAGGCACAAAATCTCTTACGTGGTCAGTCCAATTCAGTTAGCGGTGTTTAGATGTCTAGGAATTATTTTTTATACATTTTTGCAGATTTTTCTGCATGAAAAATTCAACTAACTTTCGGGCAGAGCTTTCAGCGGCAATTGCTGTCTGGTTGGAGAATACTGGGGAACCAGAGTGGCGGTCCCTCTTTTATATCCCTCGCGAGGGGTCCGGCTAGGTTCCGAGGCGCGCGCATCGCCAGGTGGCATGATCGCTTCTTGGACGTTCGCGCTTTGGCCTTGACACGTGCGGCCGGGAGGCTTCACAGGAACGGATGGTTTTTAGTTTTAGGAATATGAATTTGGGGCCTCTCTAGGATATACCGTAGGAATATTGTGGATTTAAATATTCTGGCTTTAGGCGCTTGCCTGGGCACTACAACGCCGATGATGTAAGACGCTTTATTGCATTCATGAACTATTACCGTAGGTTCATCCAAGAATTTGCAAGCATAGCATACCCAATGAACCAGTTATTAAAGAAAAACAAACCGTTTGTTTGGTCATCTGATTGCAACAATTCTTTTATAAATTTAAAACAAAAACTTATTGAACCTCCTATTTCACAGTATCCGAATTTTCAAAAAACTTTTATTCTAACTACTGATGCTTCAAATTTCGCTTTAGGTTGCGTTTTATCCCAAGGCATAATTGGCGATGACAGGCCCATCGCATATGGTAGCAGATCCTTAACGAAACACGAATTAAATAAACCTGTGATAGAAAAATAAATTTTAGCAATTTACTGGGGAATCACTTATTTCCACCCTTATCTTTTTGGAAGAAAATTCATTGTGATAACAGATCACAGACCTTTAGTCGGTTTATTTAGCCACAAAAATCGTTCTTCAAAATTGACGCGAATACGCTTATAATTACAGAATTATGATTTTAAAATACAGTACAAACCAGGCTCAGCCAATACTAAAGCAGATGCTTTATCAAGAATTCGAGTAGATTCAGATATGTTAAAAGCAATAATACTAACAACTGTAGCAGTGACAACTCGCTCTATGGCAAAAACGATATTATCGGTCCAAATGACAATCAAAAGTCACTAAACACACCAAGCCAACAGCCTGATCAACTGGGGACTTGGGAAGTGAGTCATTAACCGAAATTAAAAAATTAAGGAACCTAAAATGTAATATTATTGACAAGCGCGCTAACTATCAAAATAGATTTAAAAATAATATTTAAATAGAAGAGAAAAATGTTAAAATTACACTACTGAGCGATAATCTGGAACAAAACTTACTGTTCTGGAGAACCTTGTAGCGATGAATTTTAAAAAGCTAGCACTTTCATTAAAAGACAATATATTTGCTTATTTAGAAGTCATGACTTTCAAAGAAATGTTAAATGAAGTATATAAAAAATACGATTCTGGAATAATTATTTTATTATATGAACCGCCAATTAAGGTAGAATCAAAAAATTTACAAAATGAGCTCATAGAAAAATAACATAATGCGTTATTGGGAGGACACACTGGTGTGAAGAGAACAATTAATAAATTAAAGCAAAAATATACATGGAAGAATTATGTCAAAAATGGTAAAAAAGTTCATATCGTCGTTTAAGATGCAATAGCTCGTAACCCACACTTTTTGCCAAAACGAGATTTCTGCGCCATTTTACTTATGGGATGCCAGATTATGTATATGCAAAATCTCGCAAGCCACAGTTTTAAGATAAATGCAGTAGTTTATAAATAAAAAACCTCGTATCCCACATGCTTAAATGCAATACCACCTTAGCCACGTATTCCCGCCAAGTTTGTTGGTTGCGAGGTATTGTTGTTTAGTGCAAAACATCGCATTCCACAATTAGACGCTATCGGTGTGGGTTACAAGGTTTTGAATTAGTGGACATAGGAAGTCGTTACAAGTAACCCACATAACCTAACCTAAAAATATTAACTTTAGTTCATTCTTCATGCTACAAATCGTTGTCCAGTTTCATCTATTCCCAAAATAAAATGAATAATAATAATAATATACGTAAACGAAGTAAATTACTTGTTGAAATGTGTTTAAAACCAACAGGTAAGCTGCAGTTTTTGTTTATTAATTTGATTTGTAAGTTTTAAGATACAACAGTTTAAGTTTGGTAGGTAGGACTTCTAGGTTAAAAAAAATGTATTAATTATTCCATTTTTAACATGAAGCCCCATTTACTATAAAGTATAAACGCATACATTATCTAAGTACCTACCTTTTTTAAATTACATTTCAATAATAGCTAGTTTATTTTTTGCAGAATGGAAATACACTGATGTTGGAAAGGTCCGCAATTCTGTGGGTGGTTCTAATAACAACCAGCCGACCATCTTAGAAAATGTGCCTCCAGATGAACATCACATTCCGGTAAATGATGTAAGACAGGTGGATGATTCGGGTGGTTCCAATAACAGTCAGCCCATCATATTGGTAACTGTACCTCCAGATGAACAGGTTTCGAGAGAATATCCAATAGATCCTCAAATTTTTTACAATTTGGAAACTACAACACCAACGCCAATATTTGATAGTAACAGTTTTGGCGAAACCATGCAGAATCAATTGACTAATCAAAGTACCGATGAAGTTTTTCTAGATACGAACGAAGGTAGCCAGGAATTATCTGACTTAGGAAGCGCAACTTGGAATAATTCGCAGTCCTTTAGTCATAGTGTAACCGACATGCAATTCAACGAATCACAAAATAATACAAACCTAGAGATTGCAGAGAAAGGAGCGGATGGAATTCCAAAAAGCCCCAGATTGGGACATGAGCAGGTCAGGGAACAAACATCAGCCACGTTTTCAGGGGACAGCTATAAGTCAGACTCGGCGAATGAATCCACTTATGAAGATGAAAATACAACAAATATTGACAGTGGATCAAGTAGCAGCAATGAATCAATAACAAGAACTAAAAAACGTAAAAGAAAACCTCTAAAACAACTGTGGAAGAGGGAAAAAAATAAGATTCTGCGTGAGAAGGGACTAAAATATACTGGATTTAAGAAAGACGGAGAAACAAAAAAATACAAACAAGTTGCTCCTAAGCCTGAAAGAAAAATGGGTGAACCCTGCGAATCCAATCTTTGTAAGAAGAGTAAACTGCGTTCTTGTTCAGATATTCCCGAAGAGAAAAGAAGGCAGCTGTTTGAAAAGTTTTGGAAAATGACGTGGGATCAGCGCAAAGTTTATGTGGTTAATAACGTAACAGTTTCAAGTGTCAAGAGAAGATACACAAAAAATGAACAATCATCAAGAAACTTATCAATGTTTTATAATTTAACAATAGACGGACAAAAAACTAATGTTTGCAAGAAACTTTTCCTGTCCACCCTGGGTCTAGGAGAATTTCAAGTTAGCTCATGGGTTAAAACAGCTGAACATGGTATGCACGAATCCAAAAGTTCCAAAAATGAAAATAGATCAGCTCACCTACAAGAAAAGAAAAATACCGATAAAGAATTTATGATCCAATTTTTCAATGAATTACCCACTTTGCCGTCCCATTATTGCCGTCAAACATCATCTAAATTATATTTGGATCAAACAGTGCCTTCAATAACTGCTTTATATAAGGAGTACGTTTCAAAATGTAATACTGAAAATAAAAATTCTATGAGTCGAAGAACTTTTGATGATATGTTCAAAGAAAAAAATCTTGGTATTTATCAGCCTAAAAAAGACAGGTGCGATCTTTGTTGTCAGTTTGAAGTTGGAAATTTAGAAGAAGGTCTATTTATTACACACATTGCAAAAAAAGATAGAGCGAGGCAAGAAAAAGCGAAGGACATGAAGTTAGCTGAAGATGAACAGGCGGTGGTTCTAATGATGGACTTACAAGCTGTTAAAGTATGCCCTAGTTTAAACGCAAGCGCTTTATATTACAAAACCAAGTTATGCTGCCACAATTTTACAGTTATGAACATAAAAACTAAACACGTTATGTGTTATTGGTTCAGTGAGGTGGATAGTGATCTTTCAGCTTCTACGTTTGCGTCATTGGTAGTTGACTACATTTCAAGATTTACGGACACTAGTAAGCCACTTATAATTTACAGTGATGGGTGTACCTACCAAAATAGGAACAATATTTTAGCCAATGCTCTTCTTTTTTTGTCAGTTAGCAGAAATCAAGCCATTGAACAGAAGTACTTAGAACGTGGGCATACACAGATGCAGTGTGATTCTGTTCACAGCAGAATTGAAGCTAAAATAAAAGAAAGCAGAGAGATTTTTCTTCCTTCAACTTATTTGTCCATTAGCCGAGAAGCTCGTAGGAATCCCTTCCCTTACTGTGCCGAATGGATAAATTATGACTTTTTTCGGGACTTCTCTCAGAAAGGAGATCAAATGTATGGAAGCATTAGACCTGGAAAGAATAACGTAACGGATATTCGAGCAATTAAATATACTCCTGAAGGAACAATATTGTATAAACTTGATTTTGATGACCCATGGACAGAGCTCCCCCAGCGCCGATGCCGAAAAGTTGTTTGTCTCGTTTGGCCGCAACTGAATCCGGAAAAAAAAAAGATAAAAGCCCAAAAGTTTAAGCATCTGCAGGAGCTTAAACAAGTTATTCCTGCGGATTGTCATTACTTCTATGATAGTCTAAGTCATGTCTAAGTTATATTGTCAAAACCATTTAGTTTGTGCTTTTTTTTGATAATCTAACAATAAAGTTACATTACAATAAGCCACACTTTGTTAATATTTTATCGAAGCAATAGCTCGTAAGCCACCAAAAAACCTAAAATATCAAGTAAAACAATATTTTTTTTCATTTCAAGAATATAAATTTATTTTTTGTAGCCCGACATCCATGATTTATTAGTGTAATTATATTATGTTTAAGTGTAGCTCGTTTTTTGACCCTCCTGTAAAAACATGTCTATGTGGGTTATGAGCTATTGCATCTTAAACGACGATATCTAATTGCGAGAAATGTTATAAAAATAAGGTAAATAGACACACAATTGAACCAATGGTCATTACAGAAACTCCGTCGACTAGTTTTGAAAATATACATACATAAGAAGTCAGTGGTGTAAAATGCCCTGTGTAAAATGCAACCAAAAGTTGGGCAAAAATACATACAAAATAAAGTGTTGTGGTCCATGTGGTGGCTGGTTTCATCTGGGCTGCACAGATCTGAAAAAAGACAATCTGGATGCCCTCAAAGGTGGAAAAATCAGATGGTTTTGTGAAGCATGTTCAAGTGAGGTTATGTCCAGTGGAAATGACAGTAGTTCAGATGACCAGGATCCTACTCCCAAAAAACAAAAACGAAGAAATGAGACCAAGACCCAAACCAACCAAATCAAAAATTTGAAGAAGAGGCATTCTGTAATTATAACCGCAAACATCGAGTCTCCTAAAATACAAAAACAAGCCTATGAGAGTCCAAGACGCAAAAATGATTTGAGTAACAGCGACTTATTGGATGCCCTCTCGAAGCAGCTGAAAGATGTTCAGGATGCGGTTACTTTCAATGGTGGTGCACTGGAAGATCTACAGAGAACGGTAAAAACTCTAGTTGCAGAAAATAACAAATTGAAGAAAGAGCAGGAAAATTTGAAGACAGATGTGATTAAGTTAAAGAGCGAGGTACAAATACTGAAAAGTGGCCAGGACCCAAGTGCAGAAGTCAGAAGCAGGAACGTGATACTAATGGGACTGATGATGTTTCTGATGTGGAAAACGTAGAAAAGGTACTGATCGGGATAGGGGCATCTGTTAGTGTGCAGCAATGTAAAATAAAAAGAATCAATAGCACAATGCCTCATAGAGACCACTACTCGTGCCCCACCCTACAAGAGAAGAAAAATTGGCCGTGTTGCAGAAACGGAAATCCAAAGGAGTTCTCGACTCTATCGAACTTGGATTGGCTGGACAGCAGCGGCGCATTTACATAAACGAGGATGTATCGAAAGAGACAAGACTCTTGTTCTCTAAGTCAAGAGAACTGAGGAATGTGGGTTTTAGGTTTGTTTGGTGTAGGGGTGACCAAGTTTTTTGTAGAAAAACTGACAAGGACAAAGTTATTAATCTGACAAGTACTGAGCAAATAGAGCAGCTTAAACAGAGTTTCTTTTCTTGCATCATGAACCCAGTTGTAACACGTTTTGCAGATGTCTGGAATTTTGACCAGCAAGTGAAAGGAACCCACAAGCGGGATTTTAATGTGGTTTATATGAACGCGAGGACTATTAAAAACAAGTTAGATGAAATGGTCATAACCGAGACTTGGATTTCTCCGGGGGAAGCGTGCTATACAATCTCCCAGGGTTTGCGGCTGTATACGCCAGCCGTGCAAGGCATGGGGGAGGATGTGCAATCTTTGTCCGGGACGATATTCCCTTTCGAGTAATAAAAACACAGGAGATACATAATATATTATACTTACTTGTATTCCTTGAAATGCAAAAGAAATATATAGGTGCTGTCTACAATTCAAGCAACACAAATCATAGTGTTCAGTATACACTCGAACTATTGGATCAGGAGCTGGATTACCTTGGAGATAAAGAGGCCTTTGTAGTTGGAGACCTCAACATTGACATCTTAAAACAAAGTAACAACTGCATAAACTATAAAGAAATGTGCTCTCTAAACAACTTTAAACTCTTTAATGAGATTGAACCGACAAGGGAGGGCAAAACCCTCGTTGATCACATCCTGACAAACGCGGCCTGTGATGTGTCCGTGTCCATATTTTCTAGTGGTCTAAGTGATCACAACATCCAGGTCTTGACACTGTCTGACAACAAACACAACAAAAACCACCAGAACTTATAGATCCAGGTTTGTGGATTATAATAATCTAAAAAATTCACTACAACTACTGAGTAGCACCTATTCTGAATTCAGATCAGTGGACGAGAACTATGATGCTCTCTTGGAATGTTTTCACTATAACATGAGTTTCCAACTGAAAAATATTCGAAACAAATCTAGCAGTAAACCATGGTTCACTTTGGACACCCTAAAAATGTTAAAGAATCGTGATTATTACTATAAAAACTCGAAGCGATATCCCCTTAGTACATTCTTGGCAAATAAATTATCTGAGGCTCGGCAAGCACTGCATATAATGATAAGAGATCAAAAGAAAAAATACTATGCTGATAAATTTAAATCTACAAGAGGAAACTCTAAGAAGACCTGGGAGGTTATAAATTACATTATTCATAATAAGAACAAAAAAAAGGCACTAACATATCGTCACTTCAGATCAATAATAACAATAATCAAACATCAGATCCCCGAGCAATATGTGATGAATTTAATAGGTTCTTTGTGAATGTTGGCAGTAATCTGGCAGATTCCACACCGTCCTCTAGACGTGTCAACAGAGAAACAAGTATGCCGGAGCTTGTTCTTCGCACCGACAACAAAGTGTAAGGTATATTAGGGGAGACCGGGGATGGTTGACTACAGGGGTTGGTTGGCACACTTGAAGTAATTCTGCTATTGATCACTAGAGAGCAGCCAGGTTCTGTCAGTGCTTGGCTTAGTTCACTGCCAGTCCGCCATAATCTGTTCTTGTGCGTGTGTGTTGTTTTAATAAGCTGGTAAGTAAATGTTCGTTTTTCTGCTCCAAAAGTAAAAAATGTCGACATGTATCATTTTGATTTTGCTTACACGCTAATAGAAATTGTTTTAATGTTATACGTGGGTATCAAAGCACAGAATGTTAGGTTTTTTTAGGCAATTTCGTTTCTTGACAATTGTTGAAACACGTGACATAATGGCGGTTACAGTTTGTTGGCATCCATAGGGGATGGTTGACACACAACATGCGGGCTTGCTTGGCACACTGTGCCAACCATCCCCATTACCTTTAATTTTTGCATTTTATCAAAATTCTTTTCTCTTTCTTAGAATAATGGTTAGGAACCCTAAACGAAAAACTACGAGGGCAAGCACGCCCTCTGATATTATTCTGAGGGCAGTTAGGGAGGTCAGAATTGAGAAAAGAAGTATTAGATCTACTGCAACAAAACATAATATACCATTTCGTTCTTTGGCAAGATATTGCCTCAAAATTGCTGATAAGGATCTGAACAACATGGATTACAATTTCGAATTTAGCTACCACCCAAACCGAAAGGTAAATAAGCTTGTAGGAAGTTGTAAGCAATTATTTTTTACTTCCCTTGTTATTGTTTTCAGATTTTATCCACACATGAAGAGACCGAGTTATGTGAATACCTAAAAAGAGCTTCAGATACCTATTTTGGACTTTCCCCGAGAGAAGTACGTAAGTTTGCTTACCAATATGCTGCACACTTGAAGAAACCAATACCTGATTCTTGGAGAAAATTTGAAATGGCTGGTCCCGATTGGTTTACTTCTTTTTTGAAAAGAAATTCAACTTTATCTATACGAACCCCGGAAGCAACCAGCTTGGCTAGAGCATCAGCATTTAATGCTCATAATGTCAATGCCTTTTTCGATAATTTGCAAAAAGTCTTGGATCGTTATCACTTTCAGGCATGTGACATATGGAATATGGATGAAACTGGGATAACGACTGTCCAGAAACCAGATCGTGTTGTTGCTAGGAAGGGGTTTAAGCAAATTGGAAAAGTTACTTCTGCTGAGAGGGGTACTTTGGTGACCATGGCAATATCCGTTTCCGCTACTGGTAACGCAACGCCTCCTTTTTTCGTATTTCCACGTGTGAATTTTAAAGATTTTTTCTTGACTGGCGCACCAGCAGGAAGTACTGGTTGTGCTAACTCCTCAGGATGGATGAAAGAGGAACATTTTCTGGAATTTGCAAAACATTTTGTAAGAAATGTAAAATGCACCAAAGAACGACCAGTATTGTTACTGCTGGATAACCACGATTCACATTTATCGATAGATGCTTTAAACTTCCTGAAAGATAATGGGGTGTGTGTTCTGTCATTCCCACCACATTGTAGTCATAAACTACAACCACTAGACAGGAGTGTGTACGGACCTTTAAAAAAATATGTTAATACAGCCAGTGATGCATGGATGAGGAATCATCCAGGATCTACAATGACGATTTATGATATCCCCGGAATCGTAAAGACGGCATTGCCACTGGCTGCCACTCAAACCAATATTATTAATGGTTTTAAGGTATCAGGTATCTATCCGTTCAATCGGTTAATTTTTCCTGAATGTGAATATATGCCTAGCACTGTAACTGATCGACCTTGTCCAAATACACCACCTGGGAAACCAACAATTTCCAATGATCAGACTTTTGAAAAAACAGAACACAGTGTCTTGGAATCTGAACAAGACACACTTGGATTTGACGAAGCGGGGCCTAGCCCCAATTGTGTTACATCACCTTTAGAAATTCTCAGACCGTTGCCCAAGGCGCCACAAAGGAAGGCGACAAAAGTTTCGCGAAAGAAGAGAGTAACAGCCATTTTGACCGACACTCCGGAGAAAAATGCTCTCGAAGAAGAAAAAGCGGCTATAAAGAGAAAACAGTATCTAAAAATAGATAAAGGGAAGGCAAAAAAGATAAAAGATTGGGCGGGAGTTGCAATTCCTGACAACTTTGTAGAACTTGAACGAGATCCACTAGAAGGAGATTTTGTTTTGGTGAAACTAGTGGATGATGCACATGCAAGATCCAAAGAAAAATATTATATTGCAAAAATTATTGCTCTAGGTGACAATGAAAAAGAATGGGAAGTATCGTTCTTGCGCAACAGTCAGAAAAATACTGGTAGCTTTATTTTTCCCATAATAGAAGACAAATCGGTAATAACCATAGACGATGTTAAACTAATCTTGCCCCCTCCATCATTTGCTGGAGGAACTAAAAGGCTCCAGTCATTTTTAAAGTTTGAAATAAATTTTTGTATGTTAAATATGGGATAATAAATATATTCCTAACTTGAAAAACATGTTTTTCTTCACTTGCCACCTATGTGCCAACCTACCCCAGAACTTGTGCCAACCAACCCCACATTCGGGGTAGGTAGGCACACAGGATATGCGGTCGATTAGATAGCTCCTACACTTTCCTCGTTTAATTTATTTTGTTGTGACATTTTTATAATAAAGCCAAGATATACACTTATGATCTCAAAAAGTGTGCAGCTTGATAGCAGTTTAATTTAGTTAAAAACTCAATTGTCTATAAAAAGTGTGCCAACCATCCCCGGTCTCCCCTACCCCCTAGTTACATTCGACCCACTTAATAGCGCTAGCTCAGTCAGTTGCAACAAATATGTAGTTATTAGCTGATGTAGTATTATTGTGTTATGGGTTACCTATCAGGTGACGGATTGTAAATCAAGGTATTCAATAAATGTAAGTCAAATGGAATACATGTATCATTGAACCTGCTACATGGCGACCCTGCCACATAAGGACCCTGCCACATAAGGACCCTACCAGTTTGGTGAACTACCACGCTGCCCACTACAACACTGCCAACTGCTACATAAGGATCCTGCAGACTTCAAGTGGGCACATCAAGTATTAATCAATAGAAATCAAGAACCGAGTGCCCCCAACATGGGAAAAAGTCAGTCAAGACATTTGGACCTAACCGAAAATACCGGTGTGAAGTTAGCAGCCATTTTCTGGCAGCCAATTTTTCAGCAGCCATTTCTCTAAAATGGCTGCTCTAGGTGTGAAGTTAGCAGCCCTTTTTGAACAGTCAATATTTTGGCAGCTAAACAGCTGCCCTTGATGTAAAGTTAGCAGACAATTACATTAGGTACGGGCAGCTAAAAACAATACCAAAACCGCCATTAAAATTTAATTTAATTCACCTACCCAAAGCGATAAAATTAATTATTTCAAAAGGTAAAAAATTTTGTGCCGCCATCATTTTCGCGCAACAAATAGCATGTAAGTAAATAGAGATGTACAGGGATCATGGTATGAATCCCTTACGCGCCATCCTAGAGGTTGAAATCTACCCCACGCGCTAAAAATTAATCATTTCACCCTGTAGGAAATGTTGTGCCACCATCATCTTTGCACCAAAAATAGCTTGTATCTAGAGGTTTACAGAGATCATAGTGAGATTTCCTTACGCGCCGTCCTAGAGGGTGAAATCTACCCCACGCGCTAAAAATTAATTATTTCACCCTGTAGGAAATGTTGTGCCACCATTATCTTTGCACCAAAAATAGCTTGTATCTAGAGGTTTACAGAGATCATAGTGAGATTTCCTTACGCGCCGTCCTAGAGGGTGAAATCTACCCCACGCGCTAAAAATTAATTATTTCACCCTGTAGGAAATGTTGTGCCACCATCATCTTTGCACCAAAAATAGCTTGTATCTAGAGGTTTACAGAGATCATAGTGAGATTTCCTTACGCGCCGTCCTAGAGGTTGAAATCTACCCCACGCGCTAAAAATTAATTATTTCAACCTGTAGGAAATGTTGTGCCTCCATCAGCTTTGCACCAAAAATAGCTTGTATCTAGAGGTTTACAGAGCTCATAGTGAGATTTCCTTACGCGCCGTCCTAGAGGGTGAAATCTACCCCACGCGCTAAAAATTAATTATTTCACCCTGTAGGAAATGTTGTGCCACCATCATCTTTGCACCAAAAATAGCTTGTATCTAGGGGTTTACAGAGATCATAGTGAGATTTCCTTACGCACCGTCCTAGAAGGTGAAATCTACCCCACGCGCTAAAAATTAATTATTTCACCCTGTAGGAAATGTTGTGCCACCATTATCTTTGCACCAAAAATAGCTTGTATCTAGAGGTTTACAGAGATCATAGTGAGATTTCCTTACGCGCCGTCCTAGAGGGTGAAATCTACCCCACGCGCTAAAAATTAATTATTTCACCCTGTAGGAAATGTTGTGCCACCATCATCTTTGCACCAAAAATAGCTTGTATCTAGAGGTTTACAGAGATCATAGTGAGATTTCCTTACGCGCCGTCCTAGAGGGTGAAATCTACCCCACGCGCTAAAAATTAATTATTTCACCCTGTAGGAAATGTTGTGCCACCATCATCTTTGCACCAAAAATAGCTTGTATCTAGAGGTTTACAGAGATCATAGTGAGATTTCCTTACGCGCCGTCCTAGAGGGTGTAATCTACCCCACGCGCTAAAAATTAATTATTTCACCCTGTAGGAAATGTTGTGCCACCATCATCTTTGCACCAAAAATAGCTTGTATCTAGGGGTTTACAGAGATCATAGTGAGATTTCCTTACGCGCCGTCCTAGAGGGTGAAATCTACCCCACGCGCTAAAAATTAATTATTTCACCCTGTAGGAAATGTTGTGCCACCATCATCTTTACACCCAAAATTGCTTGCATCCAGAGGTTTACAGAGATCATAGTGCGAATCCCTTACGCGCCGTCCTAGAGGGTGAAATCAAACCCACGCGCCAAAAATTAATTATTTCACCCTGTAGGAAATGTTGTGCCACCATCATCTTTACACCAAAAATTGCTTGTATCCAGAGGTTTACAGAGATCATAGTGCGAATCCCTTACGCGCCGTCCTAGAGGGTAAAATCTACCCCACGCGCTAAAAATTAATTATTTCACCCTGTAGGAAATGTTGTGCCACCATCATCTTTGCACCAAAAATAGCTTGTATCTAGAGGTTTACAGAGATCATAGTGAGATTTCCTTACGCGCCGTCCCAAACCTCTGGATACAAGCTATTTTTGTTGTAAAGATAATGGTTTTCCTACAGGGTGAAATAATTAATTTTTAGTGCATGGGGTAGATTTCACCCTCTAGGACGGCGCGTAAGGGATTCGCACTATGATCTCTGTAAACCTCTGGATACAAGCTATTTTTGGTGCAAAGATGATGGTGGCACAACATTTCCTACAGGGTGAAATAATTAATTTTTAGCGCGTGGGGTAGATTTCACCCTCTAGGACGGCGCGTAAGGGATTCGCACTATGATCTCTGTAAACCTCTGGATACAAGCAATTTTTGGTGTAAAGATGATGGTGGCACAACATTTCCTACAGGGTGAAATAATTAATTTTTGGCGCGTGGGGTTGATTTCACCCTCTAGGACGGCGCGTAAGGGATTCGCACTATGATCTCTGTAAACCTCTGGATGCAAGCAATTTTGGGTGTAAAGATGATGGTGGCACAACATTTCCTACAGGGTCAAATAATTAATTTTTAGCGCGTGGGGTAGATTTCACCCTCTAGGACGGCGCATAAGGAAATCTCACTATGATCTCTGTAAACCTCTAGATACAAGCTATTTTTGGTGCAAAGATAATGGTGGCACAATATTTCCTACAGGGTGAAATAATTAATTTTTAGCGCGTGGGGTAGATTTCACCCTCTAGGACGGCGCGTAAGGAAATCTCACTATGATCTCTGTAAACCCCTAGATACAAGCTATTTTTGGTGCAAAGATGATGGTGGCACAACATTTCCTACAGGGTGAAATAATTAATTTTTAGCGCGTGGGGTAGATTTCACCCTCTAGGACGGAGCGTAAGGAAATCTCACTATGATCTCTGTAAACCCCTAGATACAAGCTATTTTTGGTGCAAAGACGATGGTGGCACAACATTTCCTACAGGGTGAAATAATTAATTTAGCGCGTGGGGTAGATTTCACCCTCTAGGACGGCGCGTAAGGAAATCTCACTATGATCTCTGTAAACCCCTAGATACAAGCTATTTTTGGTGCAAAGATGATGGTGGCACAACATTTCCTACAGGGTGAAATAATTAATTTTTAGCGCGTGGGGTAGATTTCACCCTCTAGGACGGCGCGTAAGGAAATCTCACTATGATCTCTGTAAACCTCTAGATACAAGCTATTTTTGGTGCAAAGATGATGGTGGCACAACATTTCCTACAGGGTGAAATAATTAATTTTTAGCGCGTGGGGTAGATTTCACCCTCTAGGACGGCGCGTAAGGAAATCTCACTATGATCTCTGTATACCTCTGGATACAAGCTATTTTTGGTGTAAAGATAATGGTGGCACAACATTTCCTACAGGGTGAAATAATTAATTTTTAGCGCGTGGGGTAGATTTCACCCCCTAGGACGGCGCGTAAGGAAATCTCACTATGATCTCTGTAAACCTCTAGATACAAGCTATATTTGGTGCAAAGATGATGGTGGCACAACATTTCCTACAGGGTGAAATAATTAATTTTTAGCGCGTGGGGTAGATTTCACCCTCTAGGGCGGCGCGTAAGGGATTCGCACTATGATCTCTGTAAACCTCTGGATACAAGCAATTTTTGGTGTAAAGATGATGGTGGCACAACATTTCCTACAGGGTGAAATAATTAATTTTTGGCGCGTGGGTTTGATTTCACCCTCTAGGACGGCGCGTAAGGGATTCGCACTATGATCCCTGTAAACCTCTGGATACAAGCAATTTTTGGTGTAAAGATGATGGTGGCACAACATTTCCTACAGGGTGAAATAATTAATTTTTGGCGCGTGGGGTTGATTTCACCCTCTAGGACGGCGCGTAAGGGATTCGCACTATGATCTCTGTAAACCTCTGGATACAAGCTATTTTTGGTGCAAAGACGATGGTGGCACAACATTTCCTACAGGGTGAAATAATTAATTTAGCGCGTGGGGTAGATTTCACCCTCTAGGACGGCGCGTAAGGAAATCTCACTATGATCTCTGTAAACCCCTAGATACAAGCTATTTTTGGTGCAAAGATGATGGTGGCACAACATTTCCTACAGGGTGAAATAATTAATTTTTAGCGCGTGGGGTAGATTTCACCCTCTAGGACGGCGCGTAAGGAAATCTCACTATGATCTCTGTAAACCTCTAGATACAAGCTATTTTTGGTGCAAAGATGATGGTGGCACAACATTTCCTACAGGGTGAAATAATTAATTTTTAGCGCGTGGGGTAGATTTCACCCTCTAGGACGGCGCGTAAGGAAATCTCACTATGATCTCTGTATACCTCTGGATACAAGCTATTTTTGGTGTAAAGATAATGGTGGCACAACATTTCCTACAGGGTGAAATAATTAATTTTTAGCGCGTGGGGTAGATTTCACCCCCTAGGACGGCGCGTAAGGAAATCTCACTATGATCTCTGTAAACCTCTAGATACAAGCTATATTTGGTGCAAAGATGATGGTGGCACAACATTTCCTACAGGGTGAAATAATTAATTTTTAGCGCGTGGGGTAGATTTCACCCTCTAGGGCGGCGCGTAAGGGATTCGCACTATGATCTCTGTAAACCTCTGGATACAAGCAATTTTTGGTGTAAAGATGATGGTGGCACAACATTTCCTACAGGGTGAAATAATTATTTTTTGGCGCGTGGGTTTGATTTCACCCTCTAGGACGGCGCGTAAGGGATTCGCACTATGATCTCTGTAAACCTCTGGATACAAGCAATTTTTGGTGTAAAGATGATGGTGGCACAACATTTCCTACAGGGTGAAATAATTAATTTTTGGCGCGTGGGGTTGATTTCACCCTCTAGGACGGCGCGTAAGGAAATCTCACTATGATCTCTGTAAACCTCTAGATACAAGCTATTTTTGGTGCAAAGATAATGGTGGCACAACATTTCCTACAGGGTGAAATAATTAATTTTTAGCGCGTGGGGTAGATTTCACCCTCTAGGACGGCGCGTAAGGAAATCTCACTATGATCTCTGTAAACCTCTAGATACAAGCTATTTTTGGTGCAAAGATAATGGTGACACAACATTTCCTACAGGGTGAAATAATTAATTTTTAGCGCGTGGGGTAGATTTCACCCTCTAGGACGGCGCGTAAGGAAATCTCACTATGATCTCTGTAAACCTCTAGATACAAGCTATTTTTGGTGCAAAGATGATGGTGGCACAACATTTCCTACAGGGTGAAATAATTAATTTTTAGCGCGTGGGGTAGATTTCACCCTCTAGGACGGTGCGTAAGGAAATCTCCCTATGATCTCTGTAAACCTCTAGATACAAGCTATTTTTGGTGCAAAGATGATGGTGGCACAACATTTCCTACAGGGTGAAATAATTAATTTTTAGCGCGTGGGGTAGATTTCACCCTCTAGGACGGCGCGTAAGGGATTCATACTATGATCCCTGTAAATCTCTATTTACTTACATGCTATTTGTTGCGCGAAAACGATGGCGGCACAAAATTTTTTACCTTTTGAAATAATTAATTTTATCGCTTTGGGTGGGTGAATTAAATTAAATTTTAATGGCGGTTTTGGTATTGTTTTTAGCTGCCCGTACCTAATGTAATTGTCTGCTAACTTTACATCAAGGGCAGCTGTTTAGCTGCCAAAATACTGACTGTTCAAAAAGGGCTGCTAACTTCACACCTAGAGCAGCCATTTTAGAGAAATGGCTGCTGAAAAATTGGCTGCCAGAAAATGGCTGCTAACTTCACACCGGTACCGAAAATGGAGTGGTTAACCAAAATTACATAAACCAGGAAGAAGAGTACAGCGTGACCAAGGATGTCAAGATTGTCTTATATTTAATGCTCTTCATAATGTTGGTTCATCTGGTTATCAGAGCTTTCAAACTCTACCGTAACAACGTAAGGAACCAATTGCGCCGGGAGTTATCTGTCTCAATGGCCAATGTTCAGTCCGTCTAGAGCATAAACACTAGCGTGATTCCTGCAACGCAGCTGTTGCAGTTAGAGATTTTCTTTACGGGCGTGGTGTACAGTGCTGTTCGTGAGTGAAGTATGGCGGAAAGCGTAGAGTGTTGTGAATAACAGCGTTTGGAACACATAAAAAGAGAAGAATTGTAATAAGGTTAGTTAGATTTTCTTATGTATTAATGCTACACATATTTTTTTGTGTCTTTGTCTCCTTTTTTTTTTCTTCTTGCGACGTGAATTTTAAATAGTAGGTTAAAATTAGGGGAAATAAGTATATCTTAAGTATAGTAATGTATGAGGTTTAATTTGTTTAATATCCTTACAAGTTTTTATGCCAACGGGCAACGAAAAGTTGAATTTAACGTTAGCTCGAATCAAACAAGATATTGTTAACCAATCTAAAAGAGCGATCAAGAAAAATACGCCTAAAACTGATTCAATAAGAAATGAGATAAGGGATAACTTGGTTACATTATTTAATGAATTAACAGGAACCTTAGTGTTATCGTGGAATTCTCTAGATAGCCTAGACAAGCAAATTTGTAAACAGCTCTTTCTTGTATGTCGAGATAAGGTAGTTAGATCATTCGAGGTATTATCAGTTCCTTATAAAGTACCAACTTCGTGTTTAGATGCCATAAATTCCTCAATATTACAGGAGGACTTTAACGAATACGAGGACAAAGAAAGTAAGTCAAGCATTATGGCCATGTCAGTCGTAGATTTTTTTAATTTAGCCAGCAAATTGGTTACGACTCAATTCGATGGTACCCCAGATAATCTAACATCGTTTATAGACTCTACAACTGCTACAAAATAATTCAGCTGATCACGCAGCAAAGGCTGTAGCATTTGTAAAAACACGTTTAACGGGGAAAGCTCGGGATCTAATTACAAATGAGAATTCTATTGCCGCTATAATAAACACATTAAGGCGAGGTATAAAAGGCGAAAGTTCACTTTCGTTGTCAGCCAAACTACTAAATTGCAAGCAAATTAATAAGGATACAATGGCTTATGCATCCGAAATTGAACTTATCAGAGGGTGTCCCAAATGAAGTAGCCTAAAACTATACAATAAATGCGGCAGTAAAAGCCTTAAGCCACAACTCAAATTCGGAAAAAGCTCGAATTATAGGAGAAGCAGGTACCTTCTGTTCAGTTCAGAGCGTAGTTACAAAATTTGTAAATATAAGTTCAGAACCTTCAACATCTAATAGTATATTCTACTGTAGGCAGGACAGAGGTTTCAACAACGGGCTGCAAATAATAATAATTCTAATAGTGCAAATTAACACACGCTATCCAAGAAATGTGCGATTTTGCGAAACTTCTGAAAACTCGTCGGGAAACTCATCGAGCCCCCAACCGGCTCGATTGGGGGAAATGTAAAAATCTATACACTAAATGTAGCACTTTCGAATTTTGTAGTTCTTCAAACAGAAATGACAACCAGAAAAAGTATTTTTTTTTTATAGACAATGGAGCAGATATTTCGATTTTCAAGCGAACAAAAGTAAATCCAAATCAGGCCGTAGATATTTCTAACGTTATTAAAATTAAAGGCATCACTGAGGGACTTACTAGTTCGCTGGGTACTACGAAAACAAATATTTTGATTCATGGACATAAAATAAATCAACTTTTTCACGTAGTTAATGAAGATTTTCCGATACCCGGAGATGGTATTCTAGGGAGAGATTTCTTAGTAAAATATAAGGCTACCATAGATTACTTAACTTGGACGTTAACTATAAGATCTAAAGGTAAAAACATACTATACCTGTTGCTAGTAGCCCCGAGGAAAATGTCATATGCATCCCTCCTAGATGCGAAGTAATTAGACAAATAGAGTGCTTAAAGAAACACACACAAGATTTCTTAGTACTAAATAAAGAACTACAACCAGGTGTTTTTCTAGGTAGAGTGATAGTTTCAAGCAAAAACCCATTAGTTAAAATAATCAATACAACATTCGAAAATGTGACACTAACAATTACAAACCTTGACACAGTTGAACTTAATCAGTTTGATATCTACAATATTGAAATAGAATCTCAGAGTCTTAATTCGCAACTATTAAATCAACTGAATGGCGACATTCCGATACAAGTAAAAGGAGATGTATTACAGTTGTGTAAAGAATTCTCTGATATTTTTGCCTTAAAATCTGACAAAGTAACTGCAAATAATTTTTATACTCAGAAATTAAAAATAAACCCCGTTTATAGGAAAAATTACAGAACGCCAATGGCTCAAAAAGAAGAAATAAATAATCAAGTAAAAAAATTGCAATCTGATGATATTATAGAACCGTCAGTCGCGGACTATAATAGCCCAGTGTTATTCGTGCCAAAAAGTCTACCAACGGCCAAAAGGCCTGGAGGCTTGTCAATTTTAGGCAATTAAATAAGAAGCTTATTGCTGACAAATTTCCTCTTCCACGAATAGATGATGTCTTAGATCAACTAGGAAGAGCTAAATGGTTTTCTGTAATTGATCTAATATCAGGATTTCATCAAATAGAATTGGACGAATGCTCTCGAAATATAACATCTTTTAGCGTCGACGCGGGATCATTTCGATTCAAACGATTACCTTTCGGTCTATCAGTAAGTCCCAACAGCTTCCAACGCATGATGTCTATGGCGTTTGCAGGCATGACACCTGAAAAAGCATTTTTATACATGGATTTAATCGTAATTGGATGTTCAGAAAAACACCACTTAAATAATTTACGAACAGTTTTTGAAACATGCCGAAAGTACAATCTAAAATTAAATCCTGGGAAATGTAATTTCTTTAGAAAAGAGGTAACGTATCTAGGTCATAAAATAACAGACAAAGGCATTTTACCAGACGGCTCCAAATACGATATCATCAACAAATACCCGACACCACAAACATCGGACGAGGTCAGACGATTTGTCGCATTCTGCAATTTCTATCGTAGGTTCATTCCACACTTTGCTTCGGTTACTCAACCTTTAAATAGATTAGTCAGGAAAAATTCTGTTTTTATTTGGTCAAAGGAATGTCAACAGTATTTCGAAATTTTAAAAGAAGCTTTAAAAAGCCCAAGAATTCTACAATATCCGGATTTTTTGAAAAAAATTATTCTTACGACAGATGCGTCAAATGATGCTTGTGGAGCCGTACTATCACAAAACTTCAATGGACAAGAATTACCCATTTCCTATGCATCCCGTACTTTTACAAAAGGAGAATCGCATAAACCTACAATTCTTAAGGAATTAACTGCCATTCATTGGGCTATTCAGTATTTTCGCTGTTATTTATACGGACAACAATTTTTAGTAAAAACAGATCACAGGCCTTTAGTTTATCTTTTTTCAATAAAGGATCCCTCGTCTAAACTAACAAGAATGCGGTTAGATTTAGAAGAATTTAATTTTGAAATAGAGTATATCAAAGGTAAAGATAACGTAAGCGCAGATGCTCTGTCAAGAATAAGTATTGACAATTTGAAACATATAGAAGCTGACGCTTCTCAAATACTTGCAATGACTAGATCAGCGTCAAAATCAATGCAACAAGAAAAAGGTAAAACTATCACAGACACACCTACACAACCTAGAGTATATGAAACTATAAATAATTATGAGGTAATAAAGTTACCCTTTGTGAAAACGGAAATAAAAAAAAATACATTGAAATAAAAATCTGTCATAAAAGAAAAATAAGCGCGCAAAGTACACTTCCAATCGTCAATGGTAATTTTGCATTAGTGCCAATATTATCTAAGCTCGAAAAAATGGCTGATGATCAAAAGTATACTAAAGTAAGAATCAATTTAGATGACAGTATATTTACTCGGTGTAAAATTGGCGAGATTAAACAAGTAGGAAACAAAGTTCTTAACAAGTTGTCAATTGTTCTATGTAACCCACGAAAATTGGTTACAAACAAGGAAAATAAAATGAAACTAATTGAAAAATTTCATGATGACCCCGCTTTAGGAGGTCACTGTGGTCAAAAAAGACTGCTCAAAAAGCTAAAGACATTTTATAGGTGGAAGCAAATGTCACGAGATGTTGCTAAATACATTAGTAAATGTCATAAATGTCAAGTAAACAAAGCGCAGGCAAGGCACATCGAACCAATGACTCTGACGCCCACCCCTCAAAACGCTTTCGATATTGTTTGCATTGACACGATAGGACCATTTCAAAAATCAAATCAAGGGAACGTATATGCGGTAACTATACAGTGTGAGCTATCTAAATACGTGGTTATTGCTCCAGTACCCAATAAAGAAGCGACCACAGTGGCTAAAGCAATCTTCGAAAATTTTATTCTCATATAACGGTCCCATAAAGGAAGTAAGAACTGATATGGGCACGGAATACAGGAATGAGCTTTTTACAAATCTTGCGAGATTGTTAAATATAAAACATAAATTGTCTACACCATATCATAGCCTTAACGAATTTTTACGTATATACACTAACGAAGTACACTCAGACTGGGATAACTGGTTGAGATACTTTGCTTTTTGTTATAACACTACCCCCAGCACGTATCACAATTATACACCTTTCGAACTCGTTTTTGCAAAACAAGCGAATCTTCCTGAAATAATGAATGAGTCACGGGTAGACCCCCTGTACAATACTGATGCTTATCATCAGGAAGTCCGATATAGATTGCAGTTAGCACAAAAAAGGGCTAGAGAATTTCTCGATAAAGCAAAAGGTGAGCGCAAAGTTAAACTTGATAGTAAAGCGAAAGAAATGAAACTTAATCCAGGTGATTTGGTACTAATAACTAACGAAGATCGCCACAAACTAGATTCGTGGTTTGACGGTCCATTTTCCGTTATCTCAGACCAAGGTCCTAATTGTGTCATCAGAGATAATAAAGGAAAGCAGTCCCTTATACATAAAAACCGCGTAAGGAAATACATTAAGTAATAGGATATAGACAATAGTAGACAGGCCTGTCGACATTAGGTACAATGCTTAGTTTTAGCTAGTATTAATACATTGCTCATAAATCGTAATTATAAGTGCAAGAACATAAAGCAATATTAAGTATAATCAACTTCATAAATATACCACTACTTTTTGTATAACTTATCTTATCAAAAAAAAAAAATGTCCTTTACAAGTGGCCATAGTAAAGGCCATTTTTCTCGAAAAGGGAGGTGTAAGGTATATTACCCCCTAGTTACATTCGACCCACTTAATAGCGCTAGCTCAGTAAGTTGCAACAAATATGTAGTTATTAGCTGATGTAGTATTATTGTGTTATGGGTTACCTATTAGGTGACGGATTGTAAATCAAGGTATTCAATAAATGTAAGTCAAATGGAAAACATGTATCATTGAACCTGCTACAAGAGGAAGAATTAAAAGAATTCATAGATTCCCTAAATGCAGGCAAGGCGATAGGCTTAGATGATGTGGACGTCGGAACCGTGAAAAGGTGTAAAAGTGAAGTGGCTTGTGTGCTAACCAAAATCATAAATCAATCATTAACGAGTGGAGTGGTGCCAAGTAACATTAAGGTGGCTCATGTCTCACCTATACATAAGGGTGGTGATAAGGACCAAATGGGGAATTATCATCCAATATCTGTGCTGCCACTTTTCTCCAAGCTGTTTGAGAGGGTTGTTAATGTAAGGTTGACCAGATTCCTCAACAGTGTGAACTTTTTTTATAAGCATCAATATGGCTTTCGCGAGTCGAGCGACACCAGCTGTGCTGTAATTGATACAATTGCAGACATACAAACTAACGTCGATAAGGGTTTTAAATGTGCGGTGGACACCACCGCACCTATTCTGAATTCAGATCAGTGGACGAGAACTATGATGCTCTCTTGGAATGTTTTCACCATAACATGAGTTTCCAACTGAAAAATATTCGAAACAAATCTAGCAGTAAACCATGGTTCACTTTGGACACCCTAAAAATGTTAAAGAATCGTGATTATTACTATAAAAACTCGAAGCGATATCCCCTTAGTACATTCTTGGCAAATAAATTATCTGAGGCTCGGCAAGCACTGCATATAATGATAAGAGATCAAAAGAGAAAATACTATGCTGATAAATTTAAATCTACAAGAGGAAACTCTAAGAAGACCTGGGAGGTTATAAATTCCATTATTCATAATAAGAACAAAAAAAGGCACTAACATATCGTCACTTCAGATCAATAATAACAATAATCAAACATCAGATCCCCGAGCAATGTGATGAATTTAATAGGTTCTTTGTGAACGTTGGCAGTAATCTGGCAGACCAGATTCCACACCGTCCTCTAGACGTGTCAACAGAGAAACAAGTATGCCGGAGCTTGTTCTTCGCACCGACAACAGAGAAAGAATTAAAAGAATTCATAGATTCCCTAAATGCAGGCAAGGCGATAGGCTTAGATGATGTGGATGTCGGAACCATGAAAAGGTGTAAAAGTGAAGTGGCTTGTGTGCTAACCAAAATCATAAATCAATCATTAACGAGTGAAGTGGTGCCAAGTAACAGCAGCTGCGGAAGGCATGCCATTTAGTCTACAATGGAGCATTGGACGGGTGAGCATCGCGGTTATGCAATTAAGGCTTATTAACCAAAATGGCGAGAGTTTAGTGCAAACGCGTCGAGATTTTAGACGGCATTTTAACATAGCCCGTAACCAACCTGTTCCGTCAGACAATGTGATTAAAATGTGGGTAAACAACCTCGAGCAAACTGGATCAACATCTAGAAAAATAGGTGGTAGTGCTAGAACAATTCGAACCCCTGAAAATATCGAACGTGTTCGACAAGCAATGTTAAGAAGTCCACGTTGATCGGCCATCCGTCACGCCACACGCCTTCTAATAAGCGACAGATCGGTGATATCACCCGTATAAAATACAAGTTGTTCAATCTCTTCACCTGGGTGATTATCAACAGCGTATCAGACTTTGTGAGGTTATGCTTGCCAGGTTGGAAGAAAATGATGACCAAGTTAACAACTTGTGGATGAGTGATGAGGCACACTTTCACCTCCTCCGGTTTTGTTAACAAACAAAATTTCAGGTACTGGGCGGAGGAGAACCCTCGTTTGCTTCATGAAACATCTCTTCATGCTCAGAAAGTGACAGTATGGTCTGCAATGTCGGCAAATGGAATCATAGGTCCATATTTTATTTAGGATGAGGCTGAAAATGCCGTTACCGTTAATTCTGAGAGATACGTTGCAATGATTCGGAACTTTCTCACACCTCGACTTCACCGCTTTCCAGTTAATGAAAACACACTTTTTCGCTGAAACACCAGCAGGCTAATAAACACCTACGCGGATTTTTTTTTGCGATGCCAGTGTCACTGGTCACAGCACCCCTAAAAGTTTTTTCTATACTCCTATATCCCCTACCTGTCCCCCACAAATCTTTAAGATAGATTTGCACAACAATTCTTTGGGATTTTTTTGCCCAGCCACCGTCATTTGATACTGCATCCATAAAGGTTTTTTGATACTCCTACATCCCTACGAGTTTCCCACAAATAACTTTGAGATTCAGATTTACACAAAAAAATCAGTCTTTGGATTTTTTTGTCACGCCACTGTCGTTTACCACGGCATTCCCACAGATTTTTTCAATACTCCTACATCTCCTAGGTACGCGTCCGCACAAAATATATTACAAATTAAGATTGATTTACACAAAAAAGTTTTCTTTGGGATTTTTTTGCGACGCCACTGTTGTTTGTCACAGCACCCCTACAGGTTTATTCTATACTACTACATCACCTATGCGTCACCCAAAAATATCTTTGAGATTGAGATCGATTTACCTACACCAAAAAAATATTTTTTTTTGGGATTCTTTTGCGACGCCAATGTTGTTTGTCAAGGCACGTTCTAAGCGACTTGAAGTTAGCTTGAGTGCTTAGGGCATATAACCATAATACCACCTCCATCCCCTTCGGTGATATATGTAGATCGTATTAAATCGTAGTAGTAAAATCTACAGTCTATCCAAGTTACAGAGGCAGTGGATCAAAACATTGGCCACCAGGTGACCTATTCTCTTATTGGCCTGGCCGTCATAAAATGTCAAGTGTTTACGCGGCGAGCAGAATGCAGGGCCGGCTCTTCCCTCAGTCGAGTTTTTTGCATATTTTAGATCGGATCGCGAGCAGTATATTCTGTAAATTTATTTTGCTATTTAATTAAGGAATGTTCTATGGTAGTTGGTGGTTAAAAAAAGGTTTGAATTTACGACAAGAAATTAAAAAAAAATTAGGCAAATTCGCTTTTTCTTTCCGAACACCCTGTGTGAGATAGACATACCAAATCATTTGTAATAGTACCTCGGACAACACCTTTTCGATTTGTGAAAAAACATTCGCAAAATAAGGCCCGTGTTTTATACAGGGCACTCCTAAATGTGCCATTTTTTTGAAATTTGGCCCTATTTTCTGAACACCCTGTAAGTGCTAGAATATTGAAACTGCGGAAATAGGCATCTGAGCTAAGCTGAATTCGATGGCACTAATTATTTTTTCAAACAAAAAATGCCTAACACGATTTCGTGATTTTTGGGGTCTTCGTTTGATTGCAGTAGGGCATGGAATGATCGTATATAAAAAAACTGTAGCCCAAAGGATAGAGCTCTTTGAATACGATATGTTCAAAAAAATAATTTTGAAGATCGACCAAAATTTCGAAAAATACGCAATTGTCCGTTTTAAAGTGAAACACACTGTATATACATCTATTCATTGAAAACATCAAACTTTTTCCTGCGTTCCAAAAAAAGGGGCCATATCGGAAAAACGTGAAAATCGACTGGTTGGTCCGAAAATGGAGATTCTAATTCTTATCAACTCCGTTTCCATATTTTCGAAAATAAACATAGTTTTTTTACTTTTGTCAACTAATCGCAAAAACGTTGCACCTATGCTTTAGTGATAGATTTTGCCCCTTTTGACATCCTGATTTTAGGCTAGCAATATTACAATTTATATTCCCGCAAAATATCACATCCAAGGCGAATTTGTTTTGTTATTTACACCTTACACCAATTCATATGCGCCAACTATGTATAGGCACCTAAAAAGTGAGTTTGTTTTCATTCTACTAATGTTCTACCACTTCTAGATGTCTAGAAAGAGCTATAAGCTGTGCTATGGCTATGAGCTATGATGGAGTAATAACATGAGTACTTATAGGTATTTTAAAATTTTTAATTATTAAAACATAATACTCTTACAGTGCATACCATTTTGATACCCGAAACGAATATTTCATAATCTAGTTGGCGTAGGAATTATTTGACATTTCCATTGAAGAGCTCACATCAAGAAATGTAAGATTGCCGGGTTTCATAACTTTTCCATTACATATAAAAAAGTTATGAACGAAGAAAGAAAACGCATATTTTCAGTTTTTCAGCAATATTTCAGGAAGTACCCAAGATATCTTAGATTTCTTTTCAGATTATTGAAAGGCATACAAAAACGCAACTTTTCTCTAATTTAACCCACGCTGTATCTCTTACCGTTTCGGATATCCCAATGGTATGCACTGTAAGAGTGACCACCCTGTATACCTACTTATTACCTAAATATTACTTTACTTATTTTACTGCCTATTCTAATATATTTTTATATTATATGGCAATACACTATTATTCATTCTGTGATGGTAATCTATGGCATTTTATCACAGAAAATCTTCGTACTATATTTTCTGCGATTTTATTCTGTATTCTCAGGTTGTCAGCCCAAAAATAATCACCCTGTACCTTTGTTTTGGTGGTTGCAGCAGTTGCCGACTAGTCCTTACTCCCCTCCCCGCCCCGCAGTGGTCTCGGTCTCACCAGTTTTTTTTTTGACCAGCACAGTACGTGACCTACTTATTTATTATTAGCGTTGGGCCGTTGGGCGTGAAATACGGACTTTTATAGTTCTGATATATAGTTCAGTTGTGATCCGCCTTTAGTTGTTTCCACTTCACTATAATACTATCGTTTATTTTTGTACTCTTTGTGCCAATTTGGAACTATGCACATTACTATCGTGGCTTTACCTTTTGTTGCGTGTATTTTGGTGGTTTTGTTTAGGTATGTACCTACCATCGCCATGAGGCATAAGAAGACTACAAACAACCAAGAAATATTTGTCCCTTAGGAGAAAAAACAAACGATTGGCGAAACTAAGGTACGTAAAATAAAACGAATGTTTTAGTGTATGCAGCTCAAACTAATCACAACACTAGGTATTTGCAGATTTTACAACATCGTAACTTCGCAAAAACCCGTGGAAAACCGACATTCTCCTAGATTTATTTTCGCCCGACATTCGGCGCCGAAAACGTACAAAATATTGTAGTCATTAGATTGAGCTGACAAAATGAAATTTGAAAATTTATTTTCTCGGCAACTAAATACCTACGTCCGCCACGAATCTGACATTCGTGTTCAAGGATCTCGAAAATTACACTTTACAATAACAATAACCATAAAATAATCTACTACGACGTAGATTCTTCTATGATATAACTATATAGGTAGGTAGATAACATGAAAAATGTTCCGTCTCTCTGTCTACAATAGCAACTATTGCAAAACCAAGTAGGTTATTGTCAACATTTTGTAATATACCTACGTAGGTACCTACATAAGTAGATGAAGGGAGATTTTTTAACTTTACGAATATTAATTTCACCCCTGCTCCTATATACCTAATAAGCCTTATACTCCTTATTTTTGGAGATATATTTATTAGCACAGAATATCTAAACAGCTGATGTAATGTATTAAAAAATAAACAATAAAAACCCAGAAATATAAAAATAACGTAGGTTACAGGGTGACCCATTTAAGGTTACCCGCCCCCTTATTGCGTTTTGCGTTATATTTTCATTTTTTTTTACCTGAAAAAAAGGTGAAACTTCCGCCCGGTGATTATCCTCGATTTTTTTTTTTTAAATTTTGGCTACCCCCCTATTTTCGGGGTCCCTGAACACGAATCTGAACTTAGTTTTTGGTGCTCGGACGTAGGTAGTTTCCGAAAAAATGAATTTTCAAATTTCCTTTTCACACCTCACTTTTTACGGTGATATTTGTGGTTATCGGGTTTATTTTTTACTGTACGGAGCAAAAACTAATCACCACACTGTTTTGCACCTTTTGAAAGATTTTCGCCAGACATAGCCAAAATTAGCGTACGGCCCGAATATCGGGCGAAAATACCGTGTACGTAAAGACGGCATAAATCTTTCAAAATTTCGGATTTTCTCCGGGTTTTCGCGAAGTTTTTTGCAAAATAGTGTGGTGATTAGTTTGAGCTGTGTACAGTAAAAAATCATCCCGATTATAACCACAAACATCACCGTGAAACGTGAGGAAATTTGAAAATTCATTTTCCCCGAAAATACGTCCGAGCACCATAACCAATGTTAGATTCGTGTTCAGGGACATCGAAAATAGAAGGGTAGCCAAACTTAAAAAAAAATCGGGGGAGATATGCACCGTCCGGATGTTTTTCCAAAGGAGAACATCGAATATGTTTTTATTACAATATCACCCTATATAGGGTGATTCACGTAAGTGGTTCATTAGAATTTTACAGGGAAGGAGTGCGAATTTTAATTTGAAATTTTGGTCACTTATATAACAGGTTGTAAACTTTCTTTCTAAAATATTTTCAACTTCCGATCACTTCCGGT
This sequence comes from Pseudeuparius sepicola, assembly GCA_963920635.1. Classification (NCBI taxonomy): domain Eukaryota; kingdom Metazoa; phylum Arthropoda; class Insecta; order Coleoptera; family Anthribidae; genus Pseudeuparius; species Pseudeuparius sepicola. The sequence goes on from OY987305.1 coordinate 32,851,495, forward strand.
TATACCGGAAGTTGATAGCATCTTTGTTATTTCAAATAGAACATCCTATATTTTATTACACCATTTGGTTCCCTATCAAATTCCAAATCTTTTTTCTGAATAGAATGTGTACCCTATTCCTAACCCTTTTCGAGATATTCGCAAATTTTTTTGAGTGTTGCAGCCATCGACCATAGTGATGATAACTTTGAAATTTATGAATCTGGAAAACTGAAATTTTTGACTGTCGTAGGCGAAAGTCAACTTTATTAAATGGTCTGTATGCCATTTCAAAATATTCTACAGGGTGTTTGGGAAAAAATCCCAATATCAATATCAAAAAATTGAAAAATCTCATTTTTTTCAAATGGAACCCATATTTTTTTATTGCACCATTGAAATGCTTGTGAAAAGACAGTCCAAAAAGATATAACACACTATATGTCTAAATGAAGCGGTTGCTTCGTTATTACGCAAAATACGTATTTTTGCTGCTCCATATCAAGAAACAACGGACCTTTTCTAATAGGCGGCCATGGATTTTTCATTTGTGATTGTCATTTATTGTGTTCCAAGATATTTTGAATATGTTTTACACTCATGGAGAGTGTAAAAGAATTTTAGAAAGAACAATTATAGTTTTAAATGAAAGGCATTTACATTTACCACCTTTGACGAAAAGAAAATTCAGAAAGTTCGAAAAAAATTTCATAGTCCATGGCAAGGTCCAAACAAAGAGAAGCAAATGTAAATACGTAACAGGTAAATAGCATAATATGAATAAAGTGTTTTACTTATACCTATGTAGTTTCTTGTTTTTTCAAATGCATAATTATTATGCAATTGTTAGTATTATTTAATTTTGTATTGATGCTTCTCAGGGAAAAAATATTGTGAAATAGCCCTTAACCTTGTCATATAATTGCGTTATTTCATTTTCCATGGCCCCCTATAATGTGACGCTCCTTGAGAAATGGCATCTTTGTTGATACAGAGCAGAAAAAACACGTATTTTGCGTAATAACGAAGCAACCGCTTCATTTAGACATATAGTGTGTTATACATTTTTGAACTGTCTTTTCACAAGCATTTCAATGGTGCAATAAAAAAATAGGGGTTCCATTTGAAAAAAGAGAGATTTTCCAATTTTTCGATGTTGATATTGGGAATTTTTTCTCGTACAATATTTTGAAATGGCATACAGACCATTTAATAAAGTTGACTTTCGCCTACGACAGTCAAAAATTTCAGTTTTCCAGATTCATAAATTTCAAAGTTATCATCACTATGGTCGATGGCTGCAACACTCAAAAAAATCAAAAATTTGCGAATATCTCGAAAAGGGTTAGGAATAGGGTACACATTCTATTCAGAAAAAAGAGATTTGGAATTTGATAGGGAACCAAATGGTGTAATATAAGATATATAGTCATATGTTTCCCCCAGCTGCTTGGAAGATATATGCCATTAAATTTTGTAAATTTTCAAAAATATAAATGTCAAAATTTTCGAAACTAGGAGACCCTAGCCATGGAAAACAACCCATAAAGTGTTATGTGTAAAATTTAAAAACAATGTTTTAGATTGCTCATTACTCAAGAGAAGAAAGATATTATAAGAAATGCCTATTTAGGGTACAAAAATATACAGGGTGACATTCTAATAAAAAATTTAAAAACAAAAAGTCGCTTAGTTCTGTTAGATAGATAAATGAGTTTCCCTTGCAATTATCCTTTATCCATACCTATTCCTACTTAGGTACCTATTTTCAAGAATATTCAGCAATATATCAATTTTCTAAAATTATTTTCATTCAATATTTTTTCACAGATTTACAAATAAAAAATAAAATAAAAATAAAGATTCATTCATTTATAGATCATTAAAGCAGTTACGAAGATCACAAGCTGAACCGGTTAGTACTTCCCAAAATCAAGAAGCTGACATTGTCCATGTTGAGCCAATAATAGCACAGTAAGTACCTAACTCTAAGCCTTTGAAAATGGCAAAAAGTGAAAAAAAAATAGAACAGTATAAAACCCATTGGAAAAGTAAGAAAATATAGCAAAATAACAGAAAAAATAATTGAAGGGCGATTTGAGGTACGGGGGTGGAAGGGGCTGAACTTTTAGGGATGGAAAACGGTTTATCACGATTTCCGGCAAAACTACAACTCCTATCGAAAAAAGTTAAATGGCAAAGTTGTAGGTAACATAAAGATCTACAACTTTTGTATTTACACTTTTTCACAACCTCAAAATATCCGCGAAAAATCGGAACAACCTATTTTTTGGTTTTTAATTTTTATCTCCCAGAACAAAAAATTCCACGAAATTTGGTGGAAACTTACCTTCTTATGTCCCGAACACGCTGTAATTTTTTCGAATCCAAATATTTATTTTTACCCCTTCTTTTGATTTTAAACCGAAAATGTAACCTCATTTTCAATCAAAAATACCCACGTCAAAAAAGCTGCTTTTTAAAAAAAGTCTGTTCGCTTTTTGTTCGTTGGAACATCTACTTTCTGATGGTGTAAAAAAATGTACATCACTATGGAAAATTTTCTCAGAAAATGCAAAAAATTTAAGATTCCATGGTATATTGATAAACCAAGAAATTGCAAATCGATATACAATGTGTCCCGGGTAAGAATGAACAGCATGGGGATCTTGCAAATGGTGAGAGATAGAACAACGGTTAATTGGGGAAAAAGTTGCGCAATTTTGAGGTCAATAAAATGGTGCAAACAGATTCCTAATATCCTTTTTCGTTTTTGAGTTATTTTGAAAAATGTGAAATTTTGCGTTTTCGATTTTATTTTTTTTCCGAAGTTGTTATCACAGATAGGAAAACAAGAAAAACACTGTTTTGTGGCACTTTTCAACGGGCTTTAAGATTGCGTTTTTAGATTTGTTCTACAACATTTTTTTAGATTTTGAAAACCCTTTTCATTCCAAATACCATATGACACGAAATATTTTGAGACAATTATACTGAATTACTTTCTTTTCCATTTAAACACAGGGCCGCATTAGAAAAAAAAAAGAGTTTTCAGTAAAATTGTCTCAAAACATTTTAAAACTATTTCGTGTCGTACATTATGGTATTTTCAATGAAAAGTGCTTTCAAAATCTGCAAAAAAGAACAGATCCGTATTTAAAAAAATAAAGTTGAAGATGGTTTCTCAAAAAACGAAATGTTATAGAACAAATGTAAAAACGCCATATTAAAGCCCGTTAAAAAGTGCCTAGTGTTTTTCTTTTTTTCCTACCTGTGATAACAACTTCAGAAAAAAATAAAATCGAAAACGCAAAATTTCACTTTTTTCAAAATAACTCAAAAAAGAAAAAGGATGTTGGAAATCTGTTTGCACCATTTTATTGACTTCAAAATTGCGCAACTTTTTCCCCATTTAAGCGTTGTTCTATCTCTCACCGTTTGCAAGATCAACATGCTGTTCATTCTTATCCGGGACACATTGTATATCGATTTGCAATTTCTTGGTTTATCAATATAAATCTTACAATTTTCATACAATTTAAATAAAAATTTTCCATAGCGATGTACATTTTTTTACACCATCAGAAAGTAGAGGTTTCAACGAACAAAAGCCGAACCGACTTTTTTAAAAAGCAGTTTTTTTGACGTGGGTATTTTCGATTGAAAATGAGGGTACATTTTAGGTTTAAAATAGAAAAGGGGTAAAAATAAATGTTTTTATTCTAAAAAATTACAGCGTGTTCGGGACATAAGAAGGTAAGTTGTCACCAAATTTCGTGGATTTTTTTGTGGAAGATAAAAATTAAAAACCAAAAAATCGGTTATTTAGATTTTTCGCGGATATTTTGACGTTATATGAAAAAAGTGCAAATACAAAAGTTGTAGATCTTTTTATTACCTACAACTTTGCCCAAACTTTTTTCGATAGAAGTTGTAGTTTTGCCGGAAATCGTGATAAACCGTTTTCCACCCCTAAAAGTTCACCCCCTTCCACCCCCGCCCCTCAAATCGCCCTTAAATTATTTCTCCTGTTAATTTTGCTATATTTTCTTCCTTTTCCAATGAGTGTCATGCTGTTCTAGATTTTTTTGTTCTCAAAAATTATCTACCCTGGCCTATAATAATAGCACAGTAAGTAAAAGTTAATCTCTCATCTCCTTTAGGCAAGCACTCACAGACCATGACTATTGTTCCAGTTTACGGGTAAAGTATCATAAAGAAAAGGTATACCAACAATTTAGTACAACTAATTTGCAGACACTCGGGAGTTCTTTGCCAAGAAGAGGAAAAATTATATGTAGAAGATGAAGAGTAAGTAGAAATGATACATTATTTACCGGCCCTGGATTTTCCTTATAACTTATATTTTTCAAATAAAATTTATTTTAGGATAATTCTTATGGATGCAGATCTAAGTTGTCAAGAAGAGATCAGAGAAGAGAAGAGATCACCACATTTGAAAATTTGCCAGCAAACAAGTAAGATCCTAAACTATACCTAATCAAAATATTTTGCTTCTATCGATATATTGGATGATATTAGTAATTGCACATAATATTTTGATAGCAGTTAGCTGGCGCCAAAATAGAGCGATTCGGTCTACACCCTAAAAGTTGAAAGAATATCTTCCTCTTCTGTCATTTTTCCGAACCAATAAATCAATCGAGCTGAAATATTTTATACTTATGTTTTCTTAGAGGACAAATCCCTGCGTTATTAGCGGAGTAAATGACTTATCAGTTTTGAACTTGCCACTAGAGGGCGGGGGCAAAACTAATAAGTATGCAAATTTTCAGTTCGACTGACCTAATAGTGCCAAAAAGTGCAAAAAATCAGTGTAAATCAAAAAGGAGCGAGATTCTGAAGACATGTTTGGCATAATCGCTGTATTTTCATGTCAGTTGTCTGCTATTAAAATATGCATCATTATTAGTGACACATCCTGTATATATGTTCCATTCTTCAGTATACTACCAGAACTGGAAATAGTCCCAGAAAATGAGACCAACCATACCATAGAAAAGGACGAAATATTACTGGGAGGCAGAAGAATAGTCGATGTAGGACGTTTATTCAAGGAAATTTCCAGAATTGGAAAACATCCCCCTTTCGACTGTTCGTTTGAAGATATGTACCCAACTAGTGAAAGAAGAATGGGGATTAATAGTATTATCACATTCAAATGCAAAATGTGTAATATTACCAAATCTGTAAGCTTATGTGATACCACTGAAGGCAGCAGCGACAGCATTGATCCAAACAAGGGACTTGTCCTGGGTAGCATATCAAGTGGCTCTGGATATTCTGGCAGTGAAACACTATTCACTTACTAAATATCCCATTTATGGCCCCATCAACATATTACGAATACGAGGAGACCATGGCAGATGCTATTCATAATATTGCTTGGAGAACCATTGAAGATGCTGGCAAAGAAGAAGCTGAGATGGCGAGAAATTTGGGCGAAATCGACAAAAATGGTGTACCACTAATAACGGTGGTAGCTGATGGTGCTTGGAGTAAACGCTCATAGTCTATAAATTATGATGCTAAATCTGGGGTGGTAAGTATAAATGTGATTTATTCTTTTGTACATTACATTATACAGTATGTTCGCGGTTTTTGTAGACAAACTTTGGCAATAATTATTATTGGTATAACAAGGTAATTTAATTGTTTGGGATACATATTATAAGTAGGTATCAGAAGTTAACAAGTGAACGCATTTTTTAAAGCCATTGGAGCAGAAATTGTATTTAAAAAAGGGTTGCTAGTTACCGCCCCCCCTGTACGCCCCTACTGAATCTAAATGGGCAGTTTTGTAGCATACCTGTTGGTCTTACTACGAGTACAGAATTTCTTATATTATATTATTTAATCTGTGATATAGAATCTGAAGTTTACCTCTCTTTGAAAATAGGAATTTTTTTGTTCTAAAATGACTTTTGATGCGAATTGTCAAAATGTGTCAACAAAAACCTTCGTTCATCCTGTATGTTATTAATAAATTTTATTTTTAGGCATGCATTATTGGTGCAAGAACCCATAAGATACTTTTCCTTGGTGTTCGGAACAAGTACTGTTGTATTTGTTCTCGAGCAGAATCCAAATGCTTGGCCGTACCAGAGCACCAATGTTAGCAGCGTATACAATAAACTTCTTGAAAGTAGATCATATGGCAATGTCCTTATTGAAAAGGTAGAATGTAGGGATCATCTATTGCGAAACTTTTCTAAGAAAATTAGAGACATTTGTGGTGAGTAATGGTAATCTCAGATTTTAGAAAATAATAGTACAATTAGGGGTATATGTGTGAGTCTGTTTTTTTGTTAATTTTGTATTAACTTTCATTTTAAAAACAAGATCATTGCTTTATAAAGTAAAATCACATTACTTCATTTTTTATGATAGATTAACTCTTTTGATAATAATAATTTATTATATATATAATAATGTTTCAGATATGCGATGGGGGATGAATAACAAAGAATTAAATGGTGATTGGTGCACAACGGGCCCACTGTGGCCTACGTGCCGGGCCGATTTAAGGCGGCCACCCCCTGCACAAGAAGATGGTGATTGGTGATCTCTTCGGACGAGTAAATGTTGTTTAGAAAGTATATAATCTTCCTGTAGACACTCGACTCCGAAAAAGGACAGTATAAAAATAATTTATTCTTAATTCAAACCATGTTAATTAACAATTTGTTTAGGGCAAGACACAAGTAAAAAAATGACCTCTTCAAATAGTGAACTAAAATGGTATTTAGTAAGGATGCTATGGTTGACTGTCATCTTTTTGGCGAAAGCAAGTGTCGGCGCAACACAAAAGAAGAATAGAAGTTATAAGTATAATTTTTATTATACAAGTATTAACATTTATTTATGTTTTAGGAAGTGAAAAAACTGGAAATATAAATTACCATTATTAATTCAGTAATATTATAGTAATAATTATTGTGATAAAACAGACAAAAATCATAAAGTGTTGAAAAGCGTTGTGCTTTTGACCTATGGCAAATGTACTAGAATGGTTCACAAAATTGTACTAGATTGTAATAGCTCCAAATTCCTGTCAAATTTTACCTACCGTACCAGTAACAGTAGGTACCCATAAATTTTTACAGTTAAAAAACATTAAATAAATTTGGAAATATAGTAAGAAGTTATGACGTGCTTTCCATCGGACTGCTCCAAAGTGATCTACTGTTCAAGACCAATCACAAGCGATTCTAAGTGACCGCTAGGTAACACAGGAACTTTGTGATTTAGCAATTCTTATGTAATCTCTAACATTTCTTACACCAATTTTCAAAACTTTATGAATTTTGTCCTATATAAATCATTATATTACTGAACTACGTTTTATAATAATTATTATATTAGCTTATACAATTAACACTAAAATATTGTTATGGAAATTAAACACTGTGATACGTAAATATGTCAGAATCATTTAATCAAATATAAAGCCAGAACTGTAGCTTTTACCTCGTTTTCATAAACTCCTGGGATGTACTGAAAAAAATTATAATATAATTAAGGCAACAAAAATTTTCATCCATTTGATTTTTACCTGTATTTTGTATTCAGCTGCAGATATTGATAGGATTTCCCAACTATCTATGATGAATAAATGTATTAAAAAAATATATACAAATAGGTAATAAAATTTACTGAGAGAATTTTGTTTTGTTTAATTTTACCCTCTTACTCCACTGAAAGAAAATTTACTATTTTTTCAAATAGCTAATAGGTACTTATGTTTATTTAATCATACATAGATATATTACAGAACATAAACCGCCCAAATGGTAGATCCAGAGTAATAAACAAGTAAAAGTGCATGGCTAATCTCATTCTTGTGAAGAGAATATATTAAAAATACCCCAGAAACAAATTATTTCGTCATTATAATATTATAAAATAATGGTACACATTAGCGGTGACCACTGCGCGGTGACCTGGATATCTTTTGTTTCCTGGCATACACATATTTACATTGCATTATTTATGGTTGCATAAAATAGGGGTACACGAGGGGGGACCGATACAGACGTAAGGGACGAGGAAAATCGAGGCACAGTTGATCAGCTGATATAGAACGCTCTTAAGGAAATTTATAAAGATCCACGAAAGTAGAAACACAAATTTTAGAACTTCTAAAAGGATTAGTTCAGAATTACAAGCCACTTGGAATCTCACATTAGTCCGACCCTGTTAATGGATCGCAAGGCGGTCATGTGACTTTGTTTATATCTACTGCCGCTGTAACTTGGATAGACTATAGTAAATATAATAATTTATGGTATGGTCCAAAATTTACCAAAATTCTGATTTGGTGTTTCAAATGTAACCAGAGCATATAAAACAACCAGCAGTATCACTCCCATGGCGGGAAAATTCTGCTCTGATGTAACCAAACAGGTTCGTTACTGAACCCGAATAGTATTTCATATACTGAGAACATGATAATGCACCAGAAAACAGCTCAGTACAGGAGGTCTTCTGATTTCTTCTGTTAACCAAGCCATTAGGTAACTGTAGTTACCAGTTGGTTCAAAATTACAGGAGGCTTTCTGATTTGTTCTGTTAACCAAACCGGTAACCTGGTTACTGGTTTGTTAATTTCGGACCATACCCTGTAATTTCGTCTGCTGAAGCAAATTTCTGGACTGTTCAGTAGCGTCGATGGAGGAAGGAAAAGATTAGCTTCCTAATGCAAAATAGCGATCCACCCAATTCTGCTCGGAAGAAGATGGAGCCACCGTCGAATACTTCTCGGCGCGGTGGGGGAAACGAAGCTTCCCAGACCGACACGTTTGTCCGGTAGATGGCGCACTTGCACCACCATCAGAACGAGGCTTCCCACACCGAGATTCTGTCCAGTAGATGGCGCACTTGGAATGCGCCTTCCCAGAACAAACTTCTGTTCGGCAGATGGCGCGCTTCGTGGCTTCCAAAATCTGTTGATTTGACCTTGGCCGTTTGCGTTTTTTTGTGCTGGTACGAATGAGTCAACGCATTGACGGCTGGAAGATTATTTTAGAATTTGTATTCGAGCTATTCGAGCTTTCGATTCGAGTCGCCCAGTCGCCCGGCCGCGGCCCCACCCCCCTCTTTGCCTATGGAGGCGGTTTTTTTAAAGTAGCGAGTAACGTTATTAATTGTTAATGACAAATTTCTCGAGTCTTTTTAAAATAATCATTTTATAATGGAGTTATAACGTTGATTGATTCCTTCCTCCATCGACGGTTATAATATTCATATATACAGGGTGACGGGTGACCGTATTTCGAGTGACATGATTCAAACTTATTATTCCTCAAATATAAATGATGAGGGAGAAACAAGGACAAATTGAACATTTATTGTAAAATAGGATTGTCTACTCGTCTAGGTTTTTGTTGTTCTTGTGTTTCCAGTGTGACTTTTTTAGTGTTAATGTGTTATATTATGGCAAATGACGTGGCACCTACGTTTATGATTTATAAATTTAGGAAGTGGCTATTTATACGTCCGACGTATACAAACGCCAGTATACGTCTTGCGCTCTCATTGGTCGATTGAGTTATAACGTTCTTTTTTACTTCGGAATTAAACTTTTTACAAAATTACTTTTTCTTTGCAGTCGGTCTGATTTTCGGATATACAAGAATTTACAAACGGAAATTTATACTGTTTAATGTATTTTCCGTTCTGATTTCCCTTTCTAGATGCGGGGGCTTCCTTATAGCCTCTTTTATCAGAACCCTGTCGGAACGGAATGCTCAGGCGCCAGTTTTTTAGAGCGGTTGCTCCGCTTTTACCCAGGATAGCTTTCGTCAGAGAAAAATAATTCCAGAGTGCAAATGTGGTGTGTTTGAGGGATAGGAGCAAAATTAAACAATATTTCAAGACATCATATATTGACTAAACAAAGTAATAAATTCTTAAATAAATAATACAGAATAAGTGCTGCGAGTCGCGATCAGGGGGGGGGGGGGCACGGGAGTTCTGTAAATAAAAGAAACAACGCGACTTTAGTATTAATCTAGGGTTGCTGGACGTGGCTTGCTTGCGGTATTTTAAACGCACTAACGGTTAATGTAAGCAACGGAAAAGCTAGAAGCAAGCACAAAATATTCGGTTCGGATTCTAGGTTACGGTTAAGCAACGGATTTGACGGCTAGCAAAGTTCGGATAGCTAAGGGCCGCGGTGGCGTCGACCTCGAAATCTGCAGACCGATCAAGGCAAGGAATTTTACAACCGACGTTTCACAACAAACGATTCAAAGAGATAGACTTCTTCTGTTGAAAACATGTTTCCATTTGGCGCCTGGTCACACATATACCGTACATTGTGGGCTGAGTCCACTACGATTTTTTACGCCTGCTGTAAATATCGTTTGCGGGCAAGGTACCCGAGAAGAATGCGTAATGAGCATGGATCACGTGGAGTGGAGAGAACTTATGTCGCACCTGTATAAGTTTTTCGAACAAGGAGATGGTCTGCCTGTGAAATTTGGTTGTGACATGGAATTGGACACGATTAATTCGGACGGATTAGAAATCGTAACGCTCGGCAGAAACGGCGTATATTTTTACTTCAGCGAGGCATGCTGTATCGAACTGCTACGCATAGATAAGGATGTTTCCTTTAAAATTGCTTTTTTGCATAGTTTTAAGTTAGTCGATTTCTATTATAATTTTTTAGATACGGCAAATGAGATGTTGATAAAAAGTAATTTTAGAATAAGTATTAGAGACACTATTAAGTTACTTTGTAATCCAATGTGTAACATAGAAAAGTACTGTATTTATGAACTCTTTTATCTGGACAGGGAGTTTTTGTTAGCTGACTTGTATAGGAGAAGGTTTTCTTAAATAAAACAACATTTTAAAAATAGTGTTTTTTATTTACATACCCACATTCTTACATTTCAATCTACATCTATGATATCCTTATGACCCCAAGGTAATGTGATGATATTGTCGAGGATATATCGTTTGTTATCAAAAGGGCTGAGACCGATTTTACTTTGTTTGATACTAAACACCGTATGAGCATATGAACGTATCGAGCACTGGCTGGCGATTTTTTCTTTTTGTTCAAATAGGCAATCGACATAATCCTGGTGCGTAATCTTATTTTTTACTACATTGCATTTAACCCCCTTAGCTTTTTCACGCACTTTTCCCCCTCGTCTATTAAGTATGAATACATTTTTGATCTAAGCCCGATGAAATGGGTCAAGACACTACCGTTTAACTCATCTTTCATTAACCCTGGTACTTTTTTATTTACAAGCGGAATGTTGTATCTATTATTTGGTGGGTAGTCGGAGGTGTCAAACCTAGCTATATTTTTCAGAATGAGATCCCGATAAACGTCATCGCAACAAATTTCGTAGATAAGACTGTCCGTATAAGTGTATAGTAATTGACAGTCGGAGGATGAATAGTTTTGTAGCATAAAATCATAGTGGAATTCGTAGATGCAGGTTTTGGATTTGTCTAGAATTGCCATTCCAACATACAGGGGCTTGTTAAGGTTAATATTCGTTTTATTTAATTCAACGCTAATTAGGTTTTCATCAAATATTGTCCTGCATCTAAAAGTTGGACTTGAAATTAGATTTTTGGCACCGTATCTCCCCTCCCACTTATTCACTAACTTCACGATTCTATGTTTCCTAATATTTTCCATAGTTTTACCATAGATAGGGTTGTTCATAAGTTTAATAATGGTTTTTTCGAAATCAAACTTAGCCTTCGTTCTTAATTGGGTGTTATATTTGATGTATGGCGCCAAAAAAGCGGACTGTTTAAATTTTAAAATTCTGTGGGTCTTTTTCAAGACCAGACCGTGGTTCAGGGCCTGTTTGAGCGCCCGGTAATGTATCACGTATTTTTCTTTGGGATAAAGGGTAGTCATAAGTTTAGGTAATTTCGATTCTGGCGGTACTCGGTGTTCGGCAGCAAAAGGGAGATCTTTGTGCAAATCGTGCAACCCGTCATGATACTCTTAAGTCAACCTCTAAAATATACCCTTCTTTAGCATCGTTGGGAAAAAACACTCACACATCGCCCAACCGTACAAGTTATTTACGTCTAGATACAGAATATATTTAGAGGGATCGTCCGGATTGTGTCCTTTCATGTATTTATTTTTCGCTTGCGCGAAGCGCTTAGAACATTGGCTCAAGCCGCCTCTGACAGCTCTCTCGAAAAATAGCAAAATATCGATATCTTGAAACGTTTCTAATTTACAGCCGGTGAATTTTAACATACAATCGAAGGTATAACCAGGCATGGTATAATACCAAGCGGGATCTAGACCGCAATTATCGTGACACGACTTTCTGAACGTCTCAAACACGTCACTTAGCAACATAATGTCAGTTTTGAGGTACAGATCCGAGTATTCACCGATCGTGCCTATATTGAATTTTTCCCAAACCAGTTGAGCGTGAGCGTATTCATTTTCATTGATATTGGTGTCATTTAGTTTGTTATAAAATTTATCGATAGTTGGAAGCGAAGTCTCTTGTAATTTCTCTAAATTGTCGATGTAGTCCTAACAAAAAACGCCTTTTCTAGTTAATAGGGTCAACTGATCCGAAGGGATGTCACCAAATTCCTTTTTAGTATTAACGAAATCCTTGCTTTTAAGAGAGGAGGCTAGTGTCTCTAGAGAAAATCCCATGAATCTGAGGGAATCTATAAAACGAAATTTTACACTGGTTTCATTATCGAAAATCGTAAAACTTATATATTTTTCTTTATTGATGGGAAGAAGGGAGATATGATTGCGCTTGGCAAGGTCCCTAATAATGAAATGACTGTCGTAGCCGCTGAAATTATGAAATACCACTGGAATCACGAACGAGTTTCGATAATTTAGATTGCATGCCTGATGGGCGTACCCACGAAACCTAGAAGACAAATGGCAATGATCACGAACTATGATATCGTCGGGAGTGAACGATTTTTCACAAATATGACAATTTGCCGTGGCATTTTTCAAACTTATATTTGATCCATCGGTTCCACGGTTGTTAATTTCGACGCCACAAATTTTGCGATTTCCTCCATTTGATCCGCATACCAAGACATACAATCGGAGCCTCGATAGCTTTTGAAAAAAGGCAAAGAGTCATCGTAGGAGCATTTAAAATAAAAAGCGGCACTGAACGCCTCGTGTTTTTGGTACTTGGTAGTCTGCGACATCGCTTCCGAATCGCGATAAGGTTTTAACATGGACTCGAAATCTGAATATATAACAAAAGGGGTGCGTTCTTTATAGACGTAATTTTTAAACTTGACAAATTTTTCTTTGGGGAACGACACCAGGCAATTATTGAATTCTTCACAGTAAACAGTGTGGTTGTCTAATTTTTCCTGGGTTTGAAAATAATTCAGACATCTGTCACATATGAACATTTTGCCGTTGTGTTTATTCATTTGCATAGAAATTAGACGCGACAAATTTTTAATCCAACAAAAATGATATTTTATAGCTGGCATTTCGACATCTTCCGCGGGAGGGGTCTCGTAGTCATTAATTTTTAGGAAATATTGATCCTGAATTAGTAGCAAGTTCACGTGTCTATCCATCTTCTTTTTAGTCAATCGCACCGGGCCAGTACAAAATTTACGCGGATTTTCGCATACTAACTCTAGGGCGTATACGTTAACAAAATTTCATTTAATTTTTCGAACCTTTCGATTTTAGGAAGCGTTATGGGAAAGTCCTCCAACCCGTCTAGGTTCAAAACCTCCGCGTAGTGGGGGTACGCACTCATGCGACATGAATGCTGATCTACGGGGTAAAGAGCGGAAATGACAGCCCACATGAAGCACGCGTCATCATCGTTTCTAACGTTAACGCAAGCTTTTTTCTTTAAAATCTCATCCGGCAATTTCACGTACGACCCACCGCCATTCCCCATTTGGACTTTGTTAACATTAACTTCCAAATATAAAATCCTATGCAGCGCCCAACCAGAATCACGTTCCTGGAACTCTTCGAGAGTCTTTAAAATGGTGTCGGTGACGTTGTCCGCAAACCAACGTTTCAGCTCTGTGCCCCCGTCAATAGTAACATTTTTCGTATTGAAATATTTATTATCCAAAATTTCTTCATCTCCCGATTTTTTTATAAATTCCCCACAGAAAACGGTGTTAACCTTTATTATGTTGTATTCTTTTACGATTCTAGACAAGCGTGGTTTTAAAAGGCGAAAAGCGTCATTCAAGAAATCCACTATGTCTTTATGCTTAAGATTTATAATGACTCCCGAACGAATTCTAGTTTTGAATGCGGACTTAGTGTCTTTCCATTTGACCCAACCGCGTCCACTCGCTTTTACTCCGCACCCAGCGCGTTTCATATTTTTTAAGTAAGCTCTGAATCTTTTTAAATGTTTGTAGTTTTGTCATCGTACCAGGATTGCATCGACATGCTTTTATAGCACCATAAACGAGCCTAATATTTTGTTAATCAGTTTATGCCAGCGCTCTCGCGTGCTCATATCCATACCGTTTGTTATCAAGCGAAAAGCCCTTTCACAAACGTTCACAATATCATCACTTACCTCTGCGATTGCTGCAGCAATGATGCCGATGTGGTTCGGTGTGTACGCAGCTCTGCTGTGCGGAGAAACCGTGCGCTCTTTATATACCAAGACGCAACCGCTAAAAAAATTAATTTTGCAACGAAGCAAAAATTCATGTCCTGAAACCTACAATTTAGAAAAAATTTTCTTATGAAATATATTCCGAGAAAGAAGCTAAATGCTTTTATCAAATAAAAACAGCAGGATGTCGTTGAAAAAACCAACTTAATTGTCATATGACCTTGAAAACGTCATCTGTGAATTTTTCTTATACAAACATTTGATTAGCCCCTTTGATATGCTACAACTTTTATTTGAAACATTTTTTTGTAGTCATTAGTTTCCAAGATATTCAACTTTCATGCACATGACGTAAATATGAGACAAATTTAGAAAAAAAAATTCTAATGAAATATATTCCGAGAAAGAAGCTAGATGCTTTTATCAAATGAAAACAGCAGGATGTCATTGAAAAAAAACCAACTTAATTGTCATATGACCTTGAAAACGTCATCTGTAAATTTTCTTTTATAAACATTTGATTAGCCCCTTTGATATGCTACAACTTTTATTTGAAACATTTTTTTGTAGAGTCATTAGTTTCCAAGATATTCAATTTTCATGCAAATGACGTAAATATGAGACAATAGCGAGATTATAAGCCGGGGCCGCCCGGGGAATTTTCGATTTCTTACAAATAGCTTTCGTTATTTTTTCTTTTATTATGTTCAGGAGAGGTCAATGTTTTGTTGTTGATTATCACACGTTAGGAAAAGATTCACAATGAAAAGGCAGGCAATTTTTAAATGATTTTATTTGATATAATATTTTAAAATATAATATTTTATACTGTAATAGGTCGTATACTATAAGCCCCAATTTTCTTGAAAAACACGTGCCCGTTCCTCTAATCCCTCACTAGACAGGCGCTGCAACCGCAGCCTTTCTGCCTGGCGAAAGACCCTCCGGGCGGCCTTGCTAAGACCAGGCGCATACGGACGCAGCACATTTCTCTCTTCTAGGTCAGGTGTGTAAGTACCCACATCGTCCCATTCTTCTTCCAGGGGAGGCCAGGTGTTTTCTGCGGGAGATTGACTGCTCTTCCGTTCTTCTGAGGGCGGTTGTTTACTGTGTTCTGCTGGGAGCTGCTGGCTACCTTGCCATTGTTCTGTTGGTTGTTGGTTGCCTTGCCATTGCTCTGCGGGTTGTTTGGTGTCCTGAGGATATTCTGGGAGACCAACCTGTTCACCACAGATGTGCCATGGAACGCCATGCCACATCACCTGTGCTGTTTCTTTGGGGAGCTGTTGTTCTGGAGGCTTGTAGTCTTTGTTGCAGTCACACTGCAGCCCCCAGTCGTAGACGTCCAACATTTCTTCTGTTACAGTGGGGAGGGGGCACTTGCACCAGGGCACTAGCTCGGTCTCCATCTCTTGCATCTTGAAGCACTTGGAAAGAACTGACTAAGGAGTGAAAACCCGCCTCCTTTTATAAGCCACTATTTGCTGACTAAGGTTTTTTGCCTTGTAAGCATATTTGACATTCTTCACTTAAAAAAATGTCAAAATTTAAAATCGAAAAAAAATTGGGAAAAAAAAATTGGTAAAGCAAAATTTGAAAAAAAAAAATTTGGTAAAAATTGGTAAACAAAAATTCTCCTGTCTGATTGACAGTCGACCCTAGACAACAGTGTGTCAGTTTTAAATTTTTATTTACTCGTGTTGGATTTTTTTTTATTGGATCTTATTCGATCAGAGGCATTTCCTATATTGTCTGAATTTTTTTCTAACATTTTTTTGGTCAGTGTCGTTTTCTGTATATTTCCACTTGCAACAGAGCCTTCTACGTTATGTCTTGTCAAAGTTAGTGGCTTATTTGAGGCCTTTCTGACACTTTTTTCTCAAAATTTCACCCTGCAATCGACTTAGGGCCTTTTAAAAATTAATTTTTTTGACAAATTATTGGATCTTATTCGATCAGAGGCATTTACTATATTATCTGAATTTTTTTCTAACATTTTTTTGGTCAGTGTCAGTTTTCTGTATATTTCCACTTGAAACAGAGTCTTTTACGTTATGTCTTGTCAAAGTTAATGGCTTATTTGAGGCCTTTCTGACACTTTTTTCTCAAAATTTCACCCTGCAATCGACTTAGGACCTTTTAAAAATTCATTAAAAAAAAATTGAAAATTTTTGGAATTTTCATAGGTGTCGATTCTGTGCTACTGCGCATGCGCAAATATCTTGACGTGTTTGTCCCCAATTGTGGACCGTGCCAGGCCGAAGGCTGACGTCGCATTTATTTCCTATAAATTGTTTCATACATCAGAGAGAGCATTTAGTTCACAGACTTCCGTGTTATAGTAAGTGTTTACAAAAGTGTTCCATCATGGCTAGCAACAGAGTGTCGCTTTCTCTCAAAAAACCAGTAAGTACTCTTTTTTTAACAAAATTAATGTGCTAAAGTCCATAGAATGTTGGAAACAGTTTTAACCACGCTTTTTTAGCCTAAAACCTAGTGTTTTTTTTTCTCAGACACACCCTGACATGCCGTCACTGAGTCAGGATTTGACAGACCTGTCGCAGTCTCAATCCGAGTCTCAGCCGTCAACTAGTCAACCTGCACAGAAACCAATTATTCACAGCCACGTGGTAATCCCAGTAAGTGTTTTTTATCTGCTATGAACATTGAAAATCATTTTTAAAGGTAATTAAGCTCAATACCCACTAAAAATTTTTTTTTTTCAGTCTACAACATATCCACCCCCGCAAGAACAACTTTTACCACCTGTTGCTTCTCGCAGTTCGCCCTACCGCTACGGTATGGGTGCAGCTACGAAAAAAATTAAACTGCAAAAGGACGACGACGACGCCTTCAGCGTGATCAGCTTGCCACCTACCCAAGACAGTGAGGATGAGTTCGAATCGGAAGCAAAAGGCGATATATCTTCAAAAACAGGACATAAAGGGTGATAAATTAATTCAACAATTACAACAAGATTTGGTTGTCGGTGCTAGACTACTAAAACGATTTAATTTATAGAAAATGTTTTAAAGTATTATTTTAGCCTAGCAACCTTTTTATGTCATGCCTTTTTAATCGCTTCTTTCTTATATTTATTTTGTTTATTATCCTTTTTGTATTTTTAACACTTTAACCTAATTACATATATTTTTTTACTATGTTTTGTATTTTTGTCCTATCCTTTCATACCACATAAGTTAAAACTATATGAAAATATTAAAGTTCAAGTATTATTCTTCCTCCCTGTATAGCTTGCTACTCAAACGACCTCCAGCAAAGGTCTTTTATTCTCGGTGCATTTCGCGTACCTAAGGATTTCCTTTGTTCCTCAACTTTTGCTATTCTCGTCCCTTATTTAAATACTTAACAACAGAGGATTTTTGATACAGGTACCATCAAAACTCATTAAAAACCATAGCAAGTGCCAAGTGCTATGGTTTCATGTGGCGCCATCTCTACATTGGTAGTACTACTATAATTCCCGGACCGCGAGACCTGGCCTTCCTAAATCATAGGCCTACAGCCTAACAGGGTGAATATAAGTCATATTGTGGAACAATAAAACAGGAAATAATTTTAAATGTTTATTAAAAATCAATTATATAAGATTATGTTTTTTATTTTCTTATTAACCTCATATAATGTAATGTCCTGCTTCAACGTTTCTAAATTTTTTAAATACTGCTTCAATTTTCTCCTATAATACAATTTGTACATTTTTCGGGCATTCAAGGTTCTACAATAAATTCAATATTTGTTGTCCTTCCGATCGGCCCCAAACTTCGCAGAAAATACCTTTTGCCAGCACCACTTTCACCATTTATCTTCTGAATTATCTCGGATGTAAACTCCGCGGTGTAGCGTTGCGGTAGCACCGTTTTAAATTCGTCGCACTCTACGAAGATTTTTTCTCCGTACTGCGTAGTAGAGAGGCAAAGCGGGTGCACCATCATTCCATCTCACTCGCACTCATGTATTTTCCCATATAAGATAACGACTTCCGGTGCGGTCTTATCGCTACTTTTGGTCTGTCTCTCTCGCTCTCTCGTCCGTAGTCTCGGCGCGGCGTTCGCGGCGTTGCCGGATCCTCGATTTTGTCGTGTAGGTGCGACGTTGCCTTTTCCTGGAATGAAATAAAAAAAGCCCGTGTGTGGAATCGAACCGGTTCCGTTTGTGTCCCGATCCCGTCGCCTTGACCACTCGTCCACCCGTCCATATTCTAATCGCACCGTAGAAATGGCAAGGTTCTGTCTCGCCGACGTCATCCGTTCGGGCGCGCGCGCGCTTGCACCTCGAGGGACGCCTGTCAGGTAGCGTGAAAGGATCCGGATCCGGGGGCCTGAGAGGGGGAGGAGTCTTGAGCCTCTCAAAAATATACAGGATGGAACAAGAAGAGAAATATGTGAAAAATATTAAGAGAAAAAATTAAGAGAAAAAATACAGTTAGAGAAAAAAATACAGAGTGATCAAAAGTTAGGTTTGAGAAAAATATAGAGTGATCAAAAGTTAGGTTTAAATATGAGAAAAATATACTGGATGGAACAAAAAGAGAAATATGTGAAAATATTAAGAGAAAAAATATACAGGGTGACAAAAAGTTCGATTATGTTGAGAAAAATAGTAACCAAAAGGTAGCTAAATATATGCAATGTCTTAGAAGAAAAATGTCTTGGAAAGAGTTCCTTAAAGGCGGAGAAAAAGTTGCAGGGTGGACAAATTGTTCACAGAAAACATTTAAGCGGTTTTAGGTGGAATGAATAATAATTGATGCAAAGTACATGTTTTCTTTGTTCGTTAAAAATAGAATGCGATGTAATGTTTCCGGAGACATTTGATAAAGCTCCATAAAATCAAACACTGTGGAAAAGTCTTCATTTAGTCTCGTTGTTTCTTTGCGACAAAATGGGTAAAGTAATGAGAAAGTTTCCTAAAAATTAATCGTCTAATCAATTTTTTTTTGTTTCAGAATTTATTCAATTCATAAAACAAAGAGGGCAAACCTTACCAGTAAGTTATAAAATTAAAAACTATATCATAATTTATTCGTATTTTGTAGTCAGATGGGCAGTATGTATTGATGTATAGGAAAAAGGGCGAGGCGCCCTTTGGGAAGGAGGGAGCACCCCCCTTCATTGGGGAACACGCGTCCCACTACATATTCTTTTATGTGGAGGGACCCGTTTGGGCGTTCCCCAAATGGTATAACAATAATTCTTGTTATTTACCTCCTGTATAACCACTAAATTTGTTTCAGATTTGGTGCAGAATAAATAAAAATTAAACTCAACAATTTTTTTTTCCCCATTACTCCATCCATACAATCATTAAAAAATCTCCTTTTCTTTTTTCTAAAGTGAATTACTAAGATATATGTCTTCTTAAATAGACAAAAAATTACTCAATTTTTTCCCACTTGAATGCTCGATTTATAATAAACAAAAACAGTGAATTTCTTGTGTCTTAGTGAAATGTTATAAAAATTCTTAAGAAAAATTATGTTTTTTAACCAGATTAAAAGATAAGGAGAAAAATAAAAAGAATGGATTCGTTAAAATTTGAGTTTCGATGGTGATTAAAAAGATAAGAAAAAATAAAAGATGTCTATAGATATAAAAATTTTTTTTATTGTTTATGGGTATATACAGTGTGACCCATTTGTTTTGGGGTCAGTCTGTAAAAAGTGTATCAATCGTGCGATTTGGCTGATTTTTTTTTAAAATTGTAGAGCTCGATGAACTGCACATTTTGAACAAAAATTGCCTGGTTCGCATAAAATCCAAAGCCTACTATGACCGTTTTTATGAGCAAAATTTTAAGAAACCATATTAGCGTTTTTTTTTTTAAAAATCTGTGTGCGCCAATGGATTGAGCACCCCTCGAAATGGGTATGTACAAAATTTCATCAAAATATTTCAAGTAATAACGATTTTGTAGAAAAATTAAAAATGCAGCCAAGGTACGTCTTTATTTTCAAAAATTCAAAGTTGGCCATGGAAAATAATTGAATTGTTTACTTTTATTAAGTGTCAAACTGTCTAAATTGAGTTCAGAAATTGTTTGTGCTCAATACAATTAATTATCATAATTATGGAATATTTAAGCATAAGAGACAAAATAGAAATTGTTCGACTCGTGGGCGACAACGAGCGCTCGGCAGCAGAAGCTGCGGCCGAATTTAACAATGGACACCCAGGTAGATCAGTGAGTCGAAGTACTGTACAACGTATAAACAATATTTTTGATGAAACTGGATCGATTTCTAAAAATTTATTAAAAACTAGGCAAAATGGACGCCGTGGACTTGTTGAAAATAACAATCAAATTCTGCAATACTTTAGTGACAATCCTCGAAATAGTGTTCGAACGGCTAGTTTAGACCTTCATATACCCAGAGAGAGTATAAGGAGATGTTTGAGACAAAACAAAATAAAACCGTTTAAGCCAAAATTTTTGCACACCCTGGAACCAGGAGATGAGGAGAGAAAATTAGAATTTTGCTATTGGCTGCAAGGTGAATATCTCCATAATGGCAACTTTTTAAATGAAATTTTATTCACCGACGAAGCCACGTTTACTACAAATGGTGTAGTATCAAGTCAAAACTGCCGTCACTGGTCAGCTGAAAATCCAGAGTTTATAATAAATGCAAGGAGACAATATTCACAAAAAATTACCGTTTGGTGTGGAATACTACGCGACAGAATAATTGGCCCATTTTTCTTTGAAGGGAATTTGAATGCGGCTGGCTTCTTGAATTTTCTAGAAATTGAATTTAGAAATGCTTTAGATGAGTTACCATTAAGATACCGTTTAAATTTAAAGTTACAGTTAGATGGCAGTCCTATTCATAATGCTCGTTTAATCAGAAACTGGCTAGATAATAATTTTGAAAACTGTTGGATAGGGCGAAATAGTCCTTTCTGTGAGTGGCCACCGAGATCTCCGGACTTAACTCCTTTAGATTTTTTTCTTTGGGGTACACTTAAGCAAAATGTTTATAAGTCAAGACCCCATAATTTACAAGAACTGCAAGCTAGAATAAACCGTAGTTGTGAGGAAATTACTCCACAGCAAATACGAAATGTAATTTTGAATGTACGCAAGAGGAACGACAAATGCATTGTAGAAAATGGAGGCTTGGTAGAAGTTACAAAAATTTTATAATTTTAATTGTTTTTATGTTTTGTGTTTATAAGCATAAGGTTGTATTATTACAATTCAATTATTTTCCATGGCCAACTTTGAATTTTTGAAAATAAAGACGTACCTTGGCTGCATTTTTAATTTTTCTACAAAATCGTTATTACTTGAAATATTTTGATGAAATTTTGTACATACCCATTTCGAGGGGTGCTCAATCCATTGTCGCACACAGATTTTTTCAAAAAAAAACGCTAATATGGTTTCTTAAAATTTTGCTCATAAAAACGGTCATAGTAGGCTTTGGATTTTATGCGAACCAGGCAATTTTTGTTCAAAATGTGCAGTTCATCGAGCTCTACAATTTAAAAAAAAAATCAGCCAAATCGCACGATTGATACACTTTTTACAGACTGACCCCAAAACAAATGGGTCACACTGTAGGTTCACAAAGTCCGAAGGTAAAAAAGAATACAATAATTACAAATATATTTGGGATAATTTCATGGGTTAGGTATACAGGTTCACAAAGTCCTTATGTATAACATTTTTTTTTAGCTTTAACGAAGACAA
Organism: Pseudeuparius sepicola; assembly: GCA_963920635.1. Classification (NCBI taxonomy): domain Eukaryota; kingdom Metazoa; phylum Arthropoda; class Insecta; order Coleoptera; family Anthribidae; genus Pseudeuparius; species Pseudeuparius sepicola. The sequence continues at coordinate 32,873,811 of OY987305.1, forward strand.
AAATACAACGAACGCAAAAATACAACAAACGCAAAAGGATCACAACGTACGCAGAAAATTACATAAAAAAATCTTATAATTTTGCAATATTTTTACATTTTCCAACACCAGGTTTTTAAAATTCAATAGCCGAATCATCATCGGTTTCATTATGCATGACTTCAAAACATAAATGTGGATCATACAAATCGAAGAGGGGGGTTCTAGAACAATTTCCGCCCCATTCTTTTGGATTTTTAATCCACCTGTCCATGACTTGAGTAACGTGAGATGAGAAGTGTTTGCGTTTTCTCTTGGGTGCGCGACGAAAATTCTGATACTCTTCAAATAAAAATTGAACTGCACCTTTGCAGTAGAAACACACTTTCAAATTTTCTAACTGTGGAAACGTAAAATATTCCGTGATAACACAAAAAGGCATGTCATGTTCTTCCGGTAAAAAAATCATTCTTTCATTGAACCAGAGATCATCCCACGCGGATTGATTTATTAAGAAAGCCGCTTCCCTAGGTGTCATCTCATTTTCAAAATGTATCACCTCCTGCTCTACACCTTCCCAGTCGTGAATGGTTTCTTTGTAAATTTGAAGCTTGTACTTCGTATAATCACTAATAATTTCATATTGTAGAAGCTGCGGCAGATCCGTCTCTAGAATGTGACACGACATTTTGAGATTTCGCACAATTTATTTTTTAGCGAGATTTTGTAATGACAACATTTTTGTATGGTGCACTTAAATAGAACGATAAAAACAATTGTGTGGTAACTAAATTACATTGAGAGACAACGGTTTTAAACCGCCTTTTCCTGTTGACGAGGGTCTTATCACAACGCTCTTATCAATCCGCGCGTCGCATACATTTCCTGTTTACGATCCATTTATGCAAATTTGAAAAATATATTATGCTGAATCATCGTAGCCTAACGGAAACGTTCCAATGTTATCTTCAAGGATTTTGCGTTTATCGTCAAAACTGCTTAAGGCGTTTTTATTAACCGCAAACGAATAAATATTATGTTTTTCGGACCTTATCGTATTAAATTTGGAATACAGGTTCGAAGAAGTACCGAAAAGAATGTCTTTATAATTTTGAAATGTTAAGTTATTAACAGAGAATTTTCCCACACCCTTAGCTTTCTTTACCGAAATTTCCGAATCATCGTCTTCATTGTGAAATTTGAACGCGTACATTTTTGCGGCCAGGCCGACAAATTCTGAAATAATTTTACCTTTTACCTCGTCTTTAATATACCCGATTTTCTTCTTGTTAAATTTTGCAATTTTAAACACGTTCCCCTCCGGATAATCGCTGGTATCGAAAAATTTGATGCAGTCATTTCGAATGATTTCGTAAAAATCGCGACAAAAAATATGATACATGAGGGAATCGGTATCGGAATACAGCAGCTTTATTTCCCTTACAGGTAATTTTGTGAAATAATTATAGTGAAAATCGTACACGAGGCTTTTGGAAATGTCTAGCACGGAAATGCCTACATAAATAGGTTTATTAAACAACAATTCGTTTTTTTTTTCATTTCTACGGCTATCCGATTTTCCGAGAAAATTTGCAAAGAATCAAAATTGGGTTGGGCAATAAGTTTTCTGGCTCCGTATCTCCCGTCCCAGCTAGTGACTAACCTAATATCCCTGTTATTTCTTATATTCTGGAGCGTTTTACCGTAAATAATGTTATTTTTTCTTTTGTATAAATCCTGTTCAAATTCTGATTTTGCCTGAGCGCGCAAACCCGTGTTTAGATCCATATATTTTTTTAACCAGGCACTTTGTTTAAATTTTAAAACCCTATGAATTTGTATCAATTTAATGCCCAAATTTAAAGCTTGGATAAGAAGTTTGTAATGTACAACGTACTTTTCTCTTTTGAAAAATGTGCTGGTCAATTTCTTAGGTTTTCCCGACGTTGTTTCATAGTGGTGCGGGAGCAACGGAAAGTCTCTGTGTTTTTCAAAAAGTTCTTGGGGATAATCGAGCGTTACTTCTAAAATATACCCAATTCCTTCGCCCCAACCGTTAATATCAATACCTGTTTCCGTGATATATCCGTGTCTAGAAGATTTTATGAACATTTCAATTTTTTCTAAATCATGTTCCCATTCAAAATTGGAGACGGGAAGTGGACAGGACATAGAAAAACCATAAAGGTTATTTACATCGCCATAAAAAATGTATGAGTCTGGGGATGATTCGTCATAATTTTTCATGTATTTATTATTCGCTTTCTCGTATCGATTGGAACAAATAACGAGCCCTCCTCTAATGCCTTTTTCGATAAACAAAATCATATTGTAATCGGTCAACAATTCCATTTCAGCTTTCGTCATCTTTAGCATGGCGTCCCAGGAAAAATGGGCCGCGGTGAAGAAATGTGCAGCGTCTAGACCGTAATTATTAATGCAAAAATCGCGATAGTTCTCAAAAATGTCCGCCAGTAAGATTACATCTATTCGGAGATATAGATCGCTATATTGCCCCAAATTTTGTATTTTGAAGGTTTTCCAAACATTTTGAGCATGCAAGTATTTTTCATTGGAAATTGTTTCCCCCGTCAATTTACTGTTAAAATGGCGCATGGCGGGCAGTTCGTTTTCGCTTAATTTTGAAACGGAATCGAGATAGTCGTATGGAAACGCGCCCTTCTTAATAGCTAAATTAAATTGTTCGGGGTCTGGAAAAGTCTTACGCGTTAAAACGAACTGATCGGCATTGAGCGATTCGGCTAATTTTTGCAAGGAAGCGGGTAAAAATCTCAAACTGTCCAAAAATCGCATATAAAGACTTCCCGACCTTTTACTGAAAGAAATAAATTTTTCAAACGAAATCGGCAATAGGGAAATTGGTTGATCGTCAAAATTCAACTCCCTGATAATAAAATGTGCGTCATAGCCGCTTAAATTATGGAAAAATATAGGTACAAAATTCACGTTTTTACATTGCAAATTACAGTTATTACAAAGTGTTTTTCGATATTCACCCGTCAGGTGATTGTGATCGAAAACTTTCGGGTTACTTTCCGAAAATAATTCATCGCAAATCATACACCTGATGACGTTATCATGATTTATTTGCTGTTCTAGAGAAATTTTTGACATTGGTAATGTAGTTTTTAATATGTACTCAATTGTTTTCATTTCAAGACGAATTTTGTTAACGAACCATTTTACTGGGGCTTCTCCCCTGTATATCTCAAAGTGTGATAATGTTTCATCGAACGAGCAGACTACCTGATAAGCTATACTAAAAGGTTCATGTTTTTGGTAGGGATTGGTGTACGATTTCGAGGGATTATTTTCGCAATTTTCTATATTGACCGTTAAACATTCTATATCTGCATAAATGGAAAAGGGAACCTTTGCGGTTTTTTTGATGTCCTGAAATTTTAAAATGTTTTCATTTTTATTAGGTAAAATAATTTTCACTGGATCTACTCTTTGACAATCCTCTAAATGCGTCGTTAGTTGTTCATTGGAATTGAAATTACACAAACAGCGATCACATATGAATTTTTTTCGTTTATTTCCACTAATTTGATTTCCCGTCAGAGTACCTAAATCTAAAATGTAGCAAAAATGTCCCGAACTCGATCTGAACTTGGTCAAATAAAGCAAATTTACGTGAATTTCCTTAAGTTCTTTTGTGTGATAGATCGGACCGTTAATTTTTTTCTTTATGCTATCGTACCCAAAAACATTCACCGAAATGGTAGGATTTTGTTTTTCAAATTTAGACAAGTCTGTTATTTTCATAGGTAGTTCAATGTTTCTGAAATTTAAAAATTCGTAATAATTTTGGGGGTAGTCAGATGGATCGGTGGATCTAATTTTGGTAACGCCCGCCAATATGCACCAAACAAAACAACGCCTATCTACAGATTTTATATTTAAGATACATTGTTTTCTTTTTAATTCCGCAGGTAAATCGATAAAAGATCCTCCATTTATCGGATCATACTTATTGATATTAACAGTTAAATTAATAATTTCTTTTAAAGTCCATCCCGAATCGCCCTCTTCAAAATAAGATCAGTGAAAAAGGCAAAAACATCTTGTATGTGCGTTTCCTCGATAATTTCCTTGTTTGGTGTTGAAAAATGTTTAATTTCTTAACAAAAACAGCGTATAAAATAACGGTACACTTGATACATTTTAAACGAGACAGAAAATAAATAATCTTACGTTTAAAAATCGGGAAACAAGCTGACAGAAATTCATCGGGCAGAAGGTAGTCGCCGCTGTTGACTAAGGCGCCTGTCACCAGACGTCTTTGTAATGCTGAAGTAATCTGTAAATGCAGGAAGATGTAGAGAAATTTTTTTTTGCGAGCGGCTCGGATGGCTGCCAATGATGATTTTTTCAAATTTTTCATATCGTTAAGTTGGTGTTCATCAAATGATCTTTTCAGGGACTTTGCAACTTTTTTTACGATATCTCGTCTAAATGTCGGTCTCTTTTGTTTTGCTCCCATGCCCAGCTTTCGTTTCGTCTTCATGGCTGTGGTGACGAACCAAGCGGCGGCCTTCTCTCCAAATTTAGCGTCTTTCGATTTGACCCTATCCCAGGCGCGATTTTCCAATTCCCAGTCTGCCTTGTGTCGCTCTTCCACAGATTTATTTTTCAAATACGCCAAGTCGTGAATTCTACAGGCTGAGTCAAGTTTATTTACGCCGGAATCACCCCTTTCGATTCTTTCCCGTAATTTTGTTCCTGGCCCACAAAACTGATAGCCGGGGATATGCAATTCGACGGGTAGTTTGTTAATTAAACTGTTTACTAGACCTTCACCGGTGACTAGCAACATCGAAATGAATATGTTCCCACTCGCGCACTCATATTTATAAACGAACATCGAATTCGTGTTCCCGACATCGACACGAGTCCAACGAGGTGTCGCAAAGACATTTTTTCTCTTAATATTTGTCCACACTGTATATCTTCCATCCTTTTTTCTCTTAATATTCGATCACTCTCTCGCCTTCCCCATCCTGTATATTTTTTCTCATATTTAACCTAACTTTTGTTCATATTTTTTCTCAACCTAACGTCACTCTATTTTTTCCAATCTCAGCACATTTTGACATCTAAGACAGGCTCAAGACTCCTCCCCCTCTCAGGCCCCCGGATCCGGATCCTTTCACGCTACCTGACAGGCGTCCCTCGAGGTGCAAGCGCGCGCGCGCCCGAACGGATGACGTCGGCGAGACAGAACCTTGCCATTTCTACGGTGCGATTAGAATATGGACGGGTGGACGAGTGGTCAAGGCGACGGGATCGGGACACGAACGGAACCGGTTCGATTCCACACACGGGCTTTTTTTATTTCATTCCAGGAAAAGGCAACGTCGCACCTACACGACAAAATCGAGGATCCGGCAACGCCGCGAACGCCGCGCCGAGACTACGGACGAGAGAGACAGACCAAAAGTAGCGATAAGACCGCACCGGAAGTCGTTATCTTATATGGGAAAATACACGAGTGCGAGTGAGATGGAATGATGGTGCACCCGCTTTGCCTCTCTACTCTGCGTGTTCACCTTGTCCACCATCTTTATTTAAAATTTTTCACCCACTTCCAAATTCTGCAAACTCTCGAATCTCTTCAAGACCAAATTCGTGTTCAAACTTTCCACGAACGACTGCATTTTGTGGCTTAGGAATTTTTACTGCAACTGGCTTGAGAATGGTGCAGGAACTGCGCTCCATCAAACATATAGGCGGCACCCCTCCACCGGCGGTGGGGTCAGGAGTGGGGGCCAGAGTGGGGGTGGGGGCCGGCTTCCAAGAATCACACGGTCAACTGAGGCTGTGACGTCACGTGACCTCGGCTGTGACGTAGCCAAAATGCACGCATTTCTGGCCTTATGGAGATTAACATGGGGCAAGTGGCTTGGAACTCTCTTAGTATATCTACTGAGAGTCTGGAATCGGCTAACGAAGAACACTTTGAAGGCTTAGACACACAGATGAGAAAGGCAGTATTGCCATACGAAGGCACAGACCCACTGAGCAGACCACCGCTACCAAGATTGAATTCTTCCAGGAAGCTTGCAATCGTGCTCAATATTATGAACACCAGAATTTTACCTAACTATGTTTCAGTAACGCCAACATTAGAACATATGCACATGTTAATCTACTGTGCCGCAACGTCAATCATCACTGCAATGGGAGCCAAGATCCGGACGGCTCCAGAGTTAAATTGTGCAAGACCAGAACCATGAATCGCTCAATGGGAGATGCGACTAAGTCGGAAGATTGAGAGTCTCCGTAAAGACATAGGACAAGTAACGGAATATATCAGAGGAGTTAGAACTAGAAGGATCCAGAGGGCGGTGCAGGCTATAATGAGCCGCACCCAAATGCATTCTCAGCGTGACCCCGCGAACATCACTGCTCAACAATGTCTTGATACATTAAAACAAAAACTTTCTGTTTTCGCAGGGCGTCTGAGGAGATACAAGGCTAGTAACAACAGGAAACGAGACAAGTAACTTTTTGAACGATCTGAAAAAGTTTTCTACCGTACTTTGAATTCTAGCGCCGATGCCAGAAATACGAGTTACCCTAGCAGAGAACAGGTCGACGGTTTCTGGAGAAATCAACTTGCCACACCAGGTCCATGCAATGTCAGTGCAAGCTGGATCAGTGAAGAACGCGAGATGGGCCGGAACTATAGCCAGATGCAACACGAGCAATTCACAACCGATGAGGTCTCCAATGTCATCAAGAATTCCCACAACTGGAAGGCACCAGGTCCAGATCATCTCCAAAATTATTGGATTAAGAAGTTGTGGTGTACGCATGAACAAATAACTACCTTAATTAATGAAGTCTTGCTCGATCCTCTGAAAATGCCATTGTTTCTTACACAGGGTGCCACCTACTTATTACCAAAAGACCAGCGGAATACGGATAACCCTGCCAAGTACCGCCCAATAACCTGCTTGCCTACGCTGTACAAGATAATCACATCTTGCCTTATGCAGCGAATATATGCTCACTGCACTACAGTTTCCTTTTTAGAACACGTTATGACAACCTGGCGCACTAAGATACAACTCAGAACCGCAAGCAGTAACATCGAGACCGACACAATCAACATCCGAAGAGGGATTTTCCAAGGAGATTCACTCAGTCCACTGTTGTTCTGCATGGCGATGAACCCTCTATCACATCGATTGAACTCTACGAAATATGGCTTCGCTATCAAAAAACCAACTAACGCAAATGCTTAAAATTGTAGAGCAGTTCTCCAGGGACATCGGAATGCAGTTTGGACTGGACAAGTGCCGCACCCTTAACATCGTCCGGGGAAAGCTCGAACAAGGCGCACACGAGATGCAGGACAGCCAGGAGATCGAAGTGTGGTGCCCCGTAGATACCAATGTGGTGCTTTTACAACTGGAACTCCCTGAATAAATAGGTAAATATTTTGTAAAAAATAATGAAACAATATACAATGTGAAAATATTAACAATGGGAATAATAATATACAGTAATAATATATAAGACCGTATACCTTAACATCATCTTATAATATGGGACCGAAATGCTTCAATAATACGTTCCATAAATATTTAATTACGTAAATTGGTGGGTTTATCCATATCATTAGCTCGACACACAAGTTAGGATCTGTGGCCGAAACAACCCGTTTTTAAAAACAGATTTTATTCGATAAAACCTAACAAAATTTATAAGGGTTGTAAGATAATTACGATACAATAAAAATGTCAAGACTGACTTAAGGCGGGCCAGCGCGAGAATATATAACCTCGGTTGGTGTTGAGTCGGCAAAATAGTCTCTCGTGCTTTCTAGACAATATTAGCTCCTGTAACTTCTCCATCCTCTGAAGAAGTTTTGTAAGGGACGAACAAAACTTTATTTTTGGCTTCTTCCTGGTGCTTCTTGAGTCTAAATCGGTGCAGGCATTTGTAGCAGACAAATGCGAAAATCACTGTCACAAGTAAGTACAGCGGTGTGGTCCAAAAATGGGTGTAGTCGATGGCGTCTTCGTAGACTAATGATTGGAGTTGTTCTTCTTGTTGAATTTTATGCAACTCGTCTAAAGGTATTTTATCCAATTTAATCGGCCTTCTGATTTCTTTCCGATTAATTTGGGTTGTCTTGATTTTGGGTAACAGCAAGGGTTGTTCTTTGGATGAGTCATCGGAGTTGATGAAGTTCTCTGTCGGAGTTTTGAAGTTGCAGCCTAGGGGTAACTCGATGAGGTAGGTACCGTGAAGGTCTGCGATGCTTGAAGTCGTACACTGTAGATAGACTTTGGATGGCTTCGGGAAAATTCCAATATAACTTGATTTTGTTAATTCTTCAATAAGGGTGCTGTTCGCAACAACTGGAATGTAGTGGCAACGGGCTTCTCGATCGGTGAGGCGAAATATTTCTACGATGCAATCGTCCGAGTTGTCGTGGAGTTGTAAAGATCGAGTAGGGCATAAATAAATTGATTGAATTTTTCGACATGGTACATTTGAGTATTGGTAAAGTGCAGTATTCATGGTCAGATAAGGCAAAGGTGGAATAATTGTGGTGAAATTACTAGTGGGGATTGAATAGAGATGATAATGTGTAAAAACTTGAGGGTGTAGGAGAGGAAAGTGCAGAATAAAGACTATCATCTGGTTCGAGTAGTAGGCGTCTACTGATATGACGTCATAATATGCAGTCAAATCTTGTTCTTTGACGTAAAGCAGCTGTTCTTTTAAATGGCTTTCTAACATTGTTTCGATTATGGTTTCCATTTTATCTATTTTTACTATACTATTATGTAGAGTATTTGCCTTTGCAAACGTGATTGCGTTTTCTAGGTCAGTTAAAAGATGTAATACAATCTGTAGCGATAAACTCAGCTGGTCCATGATACTGTGTATTCTTATCTACTGGGATGTTTCATAAATATTCTGTTGAAGTTCATTTTTTAACGTGTTTATTTCTTTTGCCAGGATATTTTGGTTATGTTTTACCATTGTTGTCGTAGTATTAAAATTATCGATTAGTTTTTTAGTTAAGGAAATATGTTGGTTTACTTCCCGAATAACATTTTTTTGATTTTTCTGTAAGGTCGAAATTGCCTTGTTATATCGTTCAGCATCTGCGTTGTCTAAATTTCCAGATATCGTTTTAATAATGCTGCCTAAGGCATTTATTAGTCCTCTTTTGGTCCTGTGAATTGGGTAAATTGTTTCAAATTTTCGATGAACTACTTGTATTTGATATTGTAGAATTTTGTTGAAGTTTTTTAAGTTTTCGTTTCCGTATCCAATTAGAGTAGGCATACATTTTGAAAGTTCTTGGAAATGTTTTTGTAAGTGGTCGATCTCTTGGGCGATCGGTGTCAAGTTATAATAATGTATAAAATCGTGTGTACTAGTTTGAATCCTTGCTTGTCCCAGGTTTAGGGGAAGTATCCCTGGATTGTCTTTCAGGTCTTTTATTTTCACTTCCTGGCCCATGGCGAGGGACCATCAGTAATGAAGTACCTGTGTCAAATTTTTGTTGTTTCAATTTGGGTGTATGTTTAATATTTTTCTTATGGATGGTTGTATTAGGGAGGTTTACTGTGACTTTATTATTTGATTTTACTTTAGTGGCAGTAAATCTAGGCAACATTTTATTTCTTTTTGTTGTAGTTTTGGTGTAAATTTTAGTGTTTGCCTTATATGTCACTGGTACTTGTCGTTTTTTGTTTCTGTTTTCGATAGTACGTTCTTTTGTTTGAATAGATTTTTTATTTAGTGCAGAATATATCGTTTTTGTTTTTTCTCTGTGATTTTCGATGTAGTTATTAACCAAAGTACGATTTATATCAATATCGAAAGGGTCGCTCGGGTCTAGATGTCCATTTAATACGTCGATTGGTCTTTGTTTCGTCACGGAGTGTACAGAGTGACTGTATCCTAAAATTGCGTAGGGCATTTCTTCTTTTATATTAAACGGTTTTTTCTTTTCTTTTAGAATGCGGAGATGTTCTATGATAGTTGAATGAAAACGTTCGATCATTCCATTTGATTGTGGATTTTCTGGAGTTGTATAATGAATTGAAATTTTGTGTGTATCGACAAATTCTTGCATAAGTCCGTTTTTGAATTCGGTTCCGTTGTCCGAAACTAACATGTGGGGGAAAACCATGGTGTGTTATAAAAATCAATAAGGCATTGAGTACGCTGACTGCATTGGATCCATCAATTGGGTATGCCTGTCCATATTATTATTATTTTTTTTTATTATTTAACATTATTGTTAAAAACTTTTGCCCGTTAGCTTGAAATGTGTCCAAGTGAATAATTTCTAATGGTTTAGTTGGGGTCGGTGTTATCATAAATTTTGGTTTTGGTGGATTTCTGTCGTATTTGTTGGTTTGACAAGTGTCGCAAAGTTTAATGTATTCCTCGATGTCACTCCTTAAAGTTGGCCAATAATAGCGTCTTCTGATTTGAATTTCTGTCTCGTTTATTCCTCGGTGGTTGGTCTTTTCTTCATGATAGTTTTTTATGGTTTCTTGTTGACGCTCGGTGTTGTTGACGTCTTGCAAAAATTGGTTACATTTGACAAGGTCGAAGGCTGTATTTTTAAAAGTTTTTTGAAGAAATTCGCATGTTGGTTGGTAATTGTTTTCGGGTTCAAAAAGTACTGGGTACTTCACTTTAGGTCGGACATATTCTTTGAAAAAATTAATTATATTTTGTTCTGTGTTATCTAAGCCAATTTGAACATGATATCTTTTTTTGTTTAGAAAACATTGTTCTATGACTGGTCTGGCTGCACTGTGATTGACAAAACTTAGTCTTATTTGATTGTTATAGTAATTTAAGGGTTTTTCTGAAATTGGAAAACTAAATATAGGTTCTTCTTGGTTTGTGTGAACAGTTTCGTCATCATCGGGAGATAAGTCAGGTATTTCATCAGCTGTTTCTGTTGTGGAAGTTTCGTTGCTCTCTCGTCTTATATTTTGGGTTGAAGGTTGAACATGAGCGGTAATTTCTGAGAAATCGTCCGTTCTGTCATCAGGCGGGTTATTGTACAGCGAAGCATTTTCAACGTCGTTGTTTTCGAGCTGTTTATTAAAATCTTTCAAATAGTCAAAAAGGTCGAAAGTTTCTTTTGTATGAATTTCTATCCTTGAGAGGGCATCGGCATTGGTGTTACTTTTTCCTTTTTTATACACGATGTCGTAGGTGTATTCCTCTAATTTTAGTCTCCATCGAATTAATTTTGAATTTGGGTCCTTTAATGAGAAGAGCCATTGTAGAGGTCGATGATCCGAAAGAATTGTGAATTTTCTGCCAAACAAGTACGGCCTGAAATACTTGGTACCATAAATGATTGCAAGCATTTCTTTCTCTATAGTCGAGTAATTTTGTTCAGAGTCATTGAGTGTCCTTGAAGCATATGCTATTGGCTTGTCTTTCCCAATCGGTCCTTGAGATAGGATAGCACCAATTGCAAAATTGCTAGCATCTGTTGTGAGATTGAGGGGTTGGTCAAAGTCTGGATACTGTAGTAAAGGCTCATTTGTAAGTAGATTCTTACAAATTTCGAAACATTGAATAAATTTTGGCGTATGTTCTATTTTTGCATCTTTTTTGAGACATGAGGTTAACGGTTTGGTAATTTTAGCAAAATCTTTGATGAATTTACGGTAGTATCCCAAAAGTCCTAAAAATCCTTTAATTTCTCGTGTTGTCTTAGGAATAGGATATTTTAAAATTGCCTGAATTTTGTCGGGATTGGGTCTTATTGGGTCTTATTCCCTGGAAAACAGAAGTTACGATAAAGGGTTCGTTTTGAAAAGCGATGTCGGGATTTATAAAGGATTTTGACGATCCGGTATCAATAAGTAATTTGAGAGGTGGGTCTTTTTTGACAATATAGGGTAACTCTTTTTTGCCTTCTAAATTATTAAGTTCAATTATGTTGCTTCGTGGAAGTAGGCCTCTGTAGGAAAATTTACTTCCTCTTAGGTCGTGTTTTCATATTGGGGTTCTGTCAAAAATTCTTCTTGTGGGGTTTCCTCGTAGTAAGGACTTTCCAAATTTTCTTCGGCATGGTGATAAGATTGCTCTTGCTGTTCAATATTGTAAAGTGGAGCTTTGTACGATGGTGTCGCAAATGGTTTTTTATTCTGTTGACTTTGAGTATATCTCAAAGTTGTGCTCATGGGAGTTGGTTTTGGAAGTAAGCCGGAAGGGGTATTTTTTGCTGCCCATACATTCTGAGGTGGCTTTCCAAAAACTTGTTGGTTAGTGAAAAATTTTTGAGGTTGCAAGTTTGGTTTAGGCGTTACAGGTATAGGTCCTGTTGGAAATGTTTGGGGTGCCTGTTGATAATAATTTTGATATTGCTGTGAATGATTTTTAGGTGCTTGCGAGAAGTGTGCTTGTTGATAATTTTGGTTTTGAGACGTGTTTTGAGAATGCCATTGCATTTTTGGTTGAAGTTGAGATTGGGGTTTTCTTGGAACTTGTACTTGGGGCGAGTAATTTCTTTGAAGATAACGAATATTATTTTCTTCTTGAATGTACTGCATAGCGAGTGCGAGTGTAGTTGGTCGCATAGCTCTTATTGTTGAACCGAGAGGTTCACGAAGTCCTGCTAAGAAGGTTGTTAGTGTTTGTTTTCTGAAAAAGTCCTTTTTGTTATTCCTGATATTTTCTATGTTGTTATGAATATCGATATAATTGCAGATTGTATTTAACAGTGCCATACAACGTTCATAAAAATTGATTGGAGCTTCGTTTGGAGCTTGTCGTAAATTAACTAAGTCTCTGGTTAAAGAATTTTCGTCACGTTGGTCACCGAAATTTTGAATAAGGGTGTTTTTTATGGTGTCCCAGGATTGACATCCGTGAATGGAGATAACTTCTTTTGCGCGTCCTGTAAGTTTGCTTGTAATACCGTGTAGAAGCAATTTATTTTGAATACAGTTAACATTTGCCGGTGCGAAGTCGAAATAATGATTTAATAATGTGGTAGATACGTTTATAAAGTCGTGAAGTTCGTTGGGATTTCCATCGAAATTCGGGAGAATGGTAAGAACTTTGAAATCGAATTGTGGTCTAGCCATATTTTCTTCTGATGAATCTTCTGAATTCGAGCAAATTTGCAAGTTGCTGAGTAGTTTGCTTAAGCCTCACTCTGCACTTGGGTCCGACAAAGGATAAGGAACAGAGGAGTCTGACATGAAATACTCACAGTAAGATGATTATGCCCAATTGCATTCCGTCTTCTGCTTTCTTGAAAAGCTAATCCAAGTTCTCGGGGTGAGCGTCCAAGTGCTGCCTCCGATGGAACCACGAATTAACAGTTTTTGAGCGGTCCGATCGCGAATTAACGTTTAAAAACGAAGAGTAGCCCGTCGCGGACTCTTTCACGATCCTACCGACTGCGCCAGTTAGGATCTGTGGAAGAAACAACCCGTTTTTAAAAACAGATTTTATTCGATAAAACCTAACACAATTTATAAGGGTTGTAAGATAATTACGATACAATAAAAATGTCAAGACTGACTTAAGGCGGGCCAGCGCGAGAATATATAACCTCGGTTGGTGTTGAGTCGGCAAAATAGTCTCTCGTGCTTTCTAGACAATATTAGCTCCTGTAACTCACATGACCAGTGCTGTTGTTAGGGCTGTTTATTTACACTGCACAAACTCAAAATGGAGTCCGTGCGAAATTCAGCCCGGGAAAAATAAGCAAAATAAAAGCTAGGTTGGTGACATCGATGTGTAATTATTGTTATGAGGTGAGTACGCGGAGACTGCATCAGGATTGTTGGTCAAAGCGCATTCAGTGAATAATATCAACCTAGATTTTTTTGCATTCATGCTTATTTGGTGAGAATAGGTATAATCAATGACATCAAAACCTATAGACGTGTTGCCCCATGCCCTTTATTTTGACTCCAAGATTAAATATATCCATACTCAATGACGTCAAAACTACTACCTATTTTTTCGTACATGACATGCTTGTCACTAAGAAAAATCAACAATCAGAACCACGTCAGACTGGCCACAAGTCGATTGTTTCATTATTGAAAATTAGGTATATGTAAACTTTCCATCCTAAATTATTCAAATGCTATTTTATTGGAGGGGGAAACACAAACCTATATAAAATTAATAAATAGTTGTTTCATGTGTGCAAATGTTTAAGGCCGATGATCCTACTTGTCTCTTAATAGAAAGCAGGTTCCCGTTTTGCAGATAACCACAACCGAACCAGTACATGTCAATTAGAGGTATTCAGGATTCATAGAGGATCTAGATTTACTTTTTGTATCCAACAAGCTAGAATAATAGCTTTTAAAGAATAAAATTCACTTTAAAAAAATTAGCAAGAGGTTAGCTTACACAGGGTGGTTCAACTTTTATGGATAAAACTTCAGAAATCTATAGAAAAAATCATTTTTGCGCGTTTTAATTTTTTTAGTCTATATAGTTTATGTCTAGGCTTTTGAAATTTGGCACATCTACTCATTTTTTAATTCTGAACAACTTTGTTTAATGACATTTTGTCCTAAAACCTAAAAAAGGGTTTCTAGGTTGAAAAATCATGTGTCTTGGGAATTTTAAAAAAACTATTTTTTCGCTCCAGTAAAGTGGCCTTTATGTAGGTTTTACGGCAAAATGTTATTAAGAAAAGTTGTTCAGAATTGAAGACTGAATAAGTGTGGAATTTTAAAAGCCTAAACCTACTACAGTGTTGCTAAACTTTATATAAATCGTATAACTTATTTTTAAATATTTAAAAATATATTAGGTAGGTACAACAAATATATTTAAATAAAATTATATACTTATACCTTTATTTTCTCTTTTTATTTGGCCGTAATGGCCCTCAGACATCAAGTCTGAATGACCATGTAGGTACATTAAATTGTAAAACAAAGAAAATAATATTTTGTGTTTATTTTATGTAGTTTTAGTTATTTGACATGAAAGTTGTAGGCGTTACATAAATATGTTTATTCCATATTAATTTTTTGAGCAGAATCTAGGAGACTTCATAGTTTGCAGTTTGCATTCTACATTAGCTAAGCCGGGCTAGGCTGCATTCATTCTCTTCAGATAACGTCCTTGCGAAATAATTCATGGGCGTAGCTAAAATAATTTATTTTATGGTGTTATTATCTATTTCTATTTTTACCACGTAAATAACTCGTGCCAATATTAAATAAAATCCTTGAAATTCTTCTGCGAGGAATCATCGGGTTATGAGTCGAACCACCGGAAACTAGGAACATTAAGTTAAATTAAAAACCATGTTGTTTATATCTTATAATTATCAAAACGCCAGAAAAGTTCGCTATGGTTTAGTATTCTTTTAGTATTCGCTAAAATCATGTTGTTAGACATTCCATCCGCCCACACAAGCACACGTGCAAATCCTGGAATCGAGGCGAGAACAAAGAACGTAGCTGCTATAAAAAGGGGGTTACTCCCAAAAGTCAGGGAAGTCTCCGACTACCAGTTGTAGGGTGAAGTCCTGGCCGAAACAACATCCAGAATCTGCTGCCTTGCCTGCCCAGAGTCACACCAAGAACCGACCTTAGTACAAGCATGCTGTCCGTTGAGCTGACCAAAAGTAAGCTATCTTGTTTTTATTAATTTTGACGTCCGAGCTGCCCTATTATTGAGTATCTAAATATTTTTATTTTTATTTTTATTGAAACATAGTAAATAGTTTAAGCGCCTTGGAGTATTTTGCTATAGCTAGAAACATAACTGTGCTGTGTATGCACCATACTAGTATTTCACGCTAAATTTGGGTATTTTGATTGTGTTTTGTGCCAAGTTCGAATTAGTAATGGTTTTGTGTCTATATTTTCATTTTTGAGCATTTTTCATAATTTGTAGTTATTACCGTTTGTGACCTCAGGCTAACTAACTTGTATACCTAAACCTTATAACTTTATGTGAAGTAATTTAAGCTACATTTATTATCAACCGAATTCTTTTTGAAATAAGCTATTCTTGTTTGCCACCTAGGTTTGGGGACCAAGGGAAACTAGTAAATACATTTTTGTTCAAACTTTTATTGTCAATTCAGTCTTTAATATTTTTAATAATTCATTTGTACCTTTTTTTATCAACGAATATTTTACCATATTTATGTAACCCATATTTTGTACACCATAGGCGTACTATATTTATTTTTAAATATATGTATTAAAATTCCCCTGTTGTTTCCGTTAATTCTTAGAGCCACACCAAAATAAATTACTTATAGGCCACCTGTGAACATACCGCTCGACCAACTAACATCTAAAACACTGGTGAGCGCAATAAATGGTGTCAGGTGTGGGGTCAAAAGGATTTTAACGGAGGGGTGAGGTGTCAAATTTGACGGAAAAATAGGAAAATTTCGGGAAAAGTCAAAAATAGTTTTTGTAGAAAATCTGAGGTGCTAATAAGGAGAGAACGGTATTTTAGGGTCGAAAGGATTTTAACGGATATTTTGGTAGGAAAATAATAGGAAAAAGCGCAAAAAGGAAAAATAAAATTTTAGGGAAACTGTGTGATATACTAAGAGATAACGGGTCAAAGAGAGAGACTAGGAGGAACTATTTACGGGTGAAGAAAAATTCCATCCAAAAATAGAGGTAAATAGGCAAGAAAATTTAGGATTTTATTTTTATTAAAGAATATTGAAATGCCGAACGAACAAGAGCAGGAAATGGCAGGGGCAAACGGCGTGGAAGGTGAGGTAAGGAGGGAGGTAACCTCAAGACTTTTAATGGGGATAGAAACGGTACCAAATTATGATGGGAGAGATAGAGTGGAGGATTTTCTAGGTATTATCGAGGAAACAGCATTGTTAGCCGGATGGTCAGAGGAACAAAAAGTGGCTATTGTTAGGCTAAAATTGAGAGGTAGCGCCAAGCAATTGATAGAAGCAGAACCAGAATTGCAAAAGACGACAGATTGGGTTAAATTAAAAGGAGTTTTAAAGAAGCAATTTGAACGAAGGCACGTACCAGGTATGGCCATAAAAATGTTTATAGACGCGAGGCAGAGATATGGGGAAAGTAGTCGCCAATTTTTGACTAGGCTTAAAATACTAGGAAACAGGACCGTAACGTTTGTAGATGACCCGGTAAAAACGCAAGTTCTTCAAGAGAAACTTGAAATGGATATCACGACGCAATTTGTTTTAGGGTTATTAATGCCGATAAAACAGCGGGTTTTGTCATTAAGACCGAAAAATATGGAAGAGGCAATAAAATACGCGGAAAGGGAGGAAAGTATAGAAAGGATTATTAGGCCAGTCCAAATCAATAGAGAATGTCGGGTGGTAGGTAAGAATGAAACCGGAGACGCCAGGTCTAGCGGTTACGCGGATATTAGGTGCCATAAATGCAAACAAGGTGGGCATTTAGCGAGAGATTGTGACTAGTGAGGCAAAGCGGGTGCACCATCATTCCATCTTACTCGCACTCATGTATTTTCCCATATAAGATAACGACTTCCGGTGCGGTCTTATCGCTACTTTTGGTCTGTCTCTCTCGGTCGTAGTCGCGGCGCGGCGTTGCCGGATCCTCGATTCTGTCGTGTAGGAGCGACGTTGCCTTTTTCTGGAATGAAATAAAAAAAGCCCGTGGCTGGAATCGAACCTGTTCCGTTCGTGTCCCGACCCCGTCGCTCCGGCCAACTGGGCTATCGCCGCACGTCGAAGAAGTGACCTTAAAAAGCGCAAACTAGAATCTCGCCGACGTCATCCGTTCGGGCGCGCGCGCGCTTGCACCTCGAGGGACGCCTGTCAGGTAGCGTGAAAGGATCCGGATCCGGGGGCCTGAAAGGCGGAGGAGTCTTGAGATGTTGGAAAAAATAGGGTGACCAAAAGTTCAGAAAAATATACAGGATGGAACAAGAAGAGAAATATGTGAAAAATATTAAGAGAAAAAATATGAACAAAAGTTAGGTTAAATATGAGAAAATATACAGGATGGAACAAAAAGAGAAATATGTGAAAATATTAAGAGAAAAAATATACAGGGTGACCAAAAGTTAGGTTATACCAAAAGGTAGGTAAATATATGCGATGTCTTAGAAGAAAATGTCTTGGAAAGAGTTCCTTAAAGGCGGAGAAAAAGTTGCAGGGTGGACAAATTGTTCACAGAAAACATTTAAGCGATTTTAGGTGGAATCAATAATAATTGATGCAAAGTGCATGTTTTCTTTGTTCGTTAAAAATAGAATGCGATGTAATGTTTCCGGAGACATTTGATAAAGCTCCATAAAATCAAACACTGCAGAAAAGTCTTCATTTAGTCTCGTTGTTTCTTTGTGGCAAAATGGGTAAAGTAATGAGAAAGCTTCCCAAAAATTAAACCTCTAATCAATTATTTTTGTTTCAGAGTTTATATCATTTATTAAGCAAAGGGTGCAAACATTACCAGTAAGTTATAAAATTAAAACTATATCATAATTTATGCGTATTTTGTAGCCAGATGGGCAGTATTGCCTAATGTATGGGAAAAGGGTGAGGCGCCCTTTGGAAAGGAGGGGGCACCCCCTTCATAGGGGAACATGGATCATATTACGTATTCTTTTACGTGGAAGGACCTCTGGGGGTTGTTTGGGTGTACCCCAAATGGTATAACAATAATTCTTGTTATTTAACCCTTGTATAACCACTAAATTTGTTTCAGATTTGGTGCAGAATAAATAAAAATTAAACTCAAAAATTTTTTTTATTTTCCCCATTACTCCATCCATACAATCATTAAAAAATCTCCTTTTCTTTTTTCTAAAGTGAATCACTAAGATATATGTCTTTTAAAATAGATAAAAAATTACTCAATTTTTTCCCACTTGAATGCTCGATTTATAATAAACAAACCAGTGAATTTCTTGTGTCTTAGTGAAATGTTATAAAAATTCTTAAGAAAAATTATGTTTTTTAACCAGACCGGTTGATTAAAAGATAAGGAGAAAATAAAAAGAATGGATTCGTTAAAATTTGAGTTTCGATGGTGATTAAAAAGATAAGAAAAAAAATAAAAGATACCTATAGATATACAAATTTTTTTATTGTTAATAGGTATATAGGTTAACAAAGTCAATATTTAAAACTTTAGCTTAACGAAGGTAAAAAAAGAATACAATAATTACAAATATATAAAAAATAACATTTGGGGTAATTTCATGGGTTAGGTATACAGGTTCACAAAGTCAATTTTTAAAACTTTAGCTTAACGAAGGCAAAAAAAGAATACAATAATTACAAATATATTTGCGGTAATTTTATGAGGTAGGTATACAGGTTCACAGAGTCCTTATGTATAATTTTTTTTTGCTTTAACGAAGACAAAAAATACAACGAACGCAAAAAACCGAACCAGTACATGTCAATTAGAGGTATTCAGGATTCATAGAGGATCTAGATTTACTTTTTGTATCCAACAAGCTAGAATAATAGCTTTTAAAGAATAAAATTCACTTTAAAAAAATTAGCAAGAGGTTAGCTTACACAGGGTGGTTCAACTTTTATGGATAAAACTTCAGAAATCTATAGAAAAAATCATTTTTGCGCGTTTTAATTTTTTTAGTCTATATAGTTTATGTCTAGGCTTTTGAAATTTGGCACATCTACTCATTTTTTAATTCTGAACAACTTTGTTTAATGACATTTTGTCCTAAAACCTAAAAAAAGGGTTTCTTTCTAGGTTGAAAAATCATGTGTCTTGGGAATTTTAAAAAAACTAATTTTTCGCTCCAGTAAAGTGGCCTTTATGTAGGTTTTACGGCAAAATGTTATTAAGAAAAGTTGTTCAGAATTGAAGACTGAATAAGTGTGGAATTTTAAAAGCCTAAACCTACTACAGTGTTGCTAAACTTTATATAAATCGTATAACTTATTTTTAAATATTTAAAAATATATTAGGTAGGTACAACAAATATATTTAAATAAAATTATATACTTATACCTTTATTTTCTCTTTTTATTTGGCCGTAATGGCCCTCAGACATCAAGTCTGAATGACCATGTAGGTACATTAAATTGTAAAACAAAGAAAATAATATTTTGTGTTTATTTTATGTAGTTTTAGTTATTTGACATGAAAGTTGTAGGCGTTACATAAATATGTTTATTCCATATTAATTTTTTGAGCAGAATCTAGGAGACTTCATAGTTTGCAGTTTGCATTCTACATTAGCTAAGCCGGGCTAGGCTGCATTCATTCTCTTCAGATAACGTCCTTGCGAAATAATTCATGGGCGTAGCTAAAATAATTTATTTTATGGTGTTATTATCTATTTCTATTTTTACCACGTAAATAACTCGTGCCAATATTAAATAAAATCCTTGAAATTCTTCTGCGAGGAATCATCGGGTTATGAGTCGAACCACCGGAAACTAGGAACATTAAGTTAAATTAAAAACCATGTTGTTTATATCTTATAATTATCAAAACGCCAGAAAAGTTCGCTATGGTTTAGTATTCTTTTAGTATTCGCTAAAATCATGTTGTTAGACATTCCATCCGCCCACACAAGCACACGTGCAAATCCTGGAATCGAGGCGAGAACAAAGAACGTAGCTGCTATAAAAAGGGGGTTACTCCCAAAAGTCAGGGAAGTCTCCGACTACCAGTTGTAGGGTGAAGTCCTGGCCGAAACAACATCCAGAATCTGCTGCCTTGCCTGCCCAGAGTCACACCAAGAACCGACCTTAGTACAAGCATGCTGTCCGTTGAGCTGACCAAAAGTAAGCTATCTTGTTTTTATTAATTTTGACGTCCGAGCTGCCCTATTATTGAGTATCTAAATATTTTTATTTTTATTTTTATTGAAACATAGTAAATAGTTTAAGCGCCTTGGAGTATTTTGCTATAGCTAGAAACATAACTGTGCTGTGTATGCACCATACTAGTATTTCACGCTAAATTTGGGTATTTTGATTGTGTTTTGTGCCAAGTTCGAATTAGTAATGGTTTTGTGTCTATATTTTCATTTTTGAGCATTTTTCATAATTTGTAGTTATTACCGTTTGTGACCTCAGGCTAACTAACTTGTATACCTAAACCTTATAACTTTATGTGAAGTAATTTAAGCTACATTTATTATCAACCGAATTCTTTTTGAAATAAGCTATTCTTGTTTGCCACCTAGGTTTGGGGACCAAGGGAAACTAGTAAATACATTTTTGTTCAAACTTTTATTGTCAATTCAGTCTTTAATATTTTTAATAATTCATTTGTACCTTTTTTTATCAACGAATATTTTACCATATTTATGTAACCCATATTTTGTACACCATAGGCGTACTATATTTATTTTTAAATATATGTATTAAAATTCCCCTGTTGTTTCCGTTAATTCTTAGAGCCACACCAAAATAAATTACTTATAGGCCACCTGTGAACATACCGCTCGACCAACTAACATCTAAAACACTGGTGCGCGCAATAAATGGTGTCAGGTGTGGGGTCAAAAGGATTTTAACGGAGGGGTGAGGTGTCAAATTTGACGGAAAAATAGGAAAATTTCGGGAAAAGTCAAAAATAGTTTTTGTAGAAAATCTGAGGTGCTAATAAGGAGAGAACGGTATTTTAGGGTCGAAAGGATTTTAACGGATATTTTGGTAGGAAAATAATAGGAAAAAGCGCAAAAAGGAAAAATAAAATTTTAGGGAAACTGTGTGATATACTAAGAGATAACGGGTCAAAGAGAGAGACTAGGAGGAACTATTTACGGGTGAAGAAAAATTCCATCCAAAAATAGAGGTAAATAGGCAAGAAAATTTAGGATTTTATTTTTATTAAAGAATATTGAAATGCCGAACGAACAAGAGCAGGAAATGGCAGGGGCAAACGGCGTGGAAGGTGAGGTAAGGAGGGAGGTAACCTCAAGACTTTTAATGGGGATAGAAACGGTACCAAATTATGATGGGAGAGATAGAGTGGAGGATTTTCTAGGTATTATCGAGGAAACAGCATTGTTAGCCGGATGGTCAGAGGAACAAAAAGTGGCTATTGTTAGGCTAAAATTGAGAGGTAGCGCCAAGCAATTGATAGAAGCAGAACCAGAATTGCAAAAGACGACAGATTGGGTTAAATTAAAAGGAGTTTTAAAGAAGCAATTTGAACGAAGGCACGTACCAGGTATGGCCATAAAAATGTTTATAGACGCGAGGCAGAGATATGGGGAAAGTAGTCGCCAATTTTTGACTAGGCTTAAAATACTAGGAAACAGGACCGTAACGTTTGTAGATGACCCGGTAAAAACGCAAGTTCTTCAAGAGAAACTTGAAATGGATATCACGACGCAATTTGTTTTAGGGTTATTAATGCCGATAAAACAGCGGGTTTTGTCATTAAGACCGAAAAATATGGAAGAGGCAATAAAATACGCGGAAAGGGAGGAAAGTATAGAAAGGATTATTAGGCCAGTCCAAATCAATAGAGAATGTCGGGTGGTAGGTAAGAATGAAACCGGAGACGCCAGGTCTAGCGGTTACGCGGATATTAGGTGCCATAAATGCAAACAAGGTGGGCATTTAGCGAGAGATTGTGACTAGTGAGGCAAAGCGGGTGCACCATCATTCCATCTTACTCGTACTCATGTATTTTCCCATATAAGATAACGACTTCCGGTGCGGTCTTATCGCTACTTTTGGTCTGTCTCTCTCGGTCGTAGTCGCGGCGCGGCGTTGCCGGATCCTCGATTCTGTCGTGTAGGAGCGACGTTGCCTTTTTCTGGAATGAAATAAAAAAAGCCCGTGGCTGGAATCGAACCTGTTCCGTTCGTGTCCCGACCCCGTCGCTCCGGCCAACTGGGCTATCGCCGCACGTCGAAGAAGTGACCTTAAAAAGCGCAAACTAGAATCTCGCCGACGTCATCCGTTCGGGCGCGCGCGCGCTTGCACCTCGAGGGACGCCTGTCAGGTAGCGTGAAAGGATCCGGATCCGGGGGCCTGAAAGGCGGAGGAGTCTTGAGATGTTGGAAAAAATAGGGTGACCAAAAGTTCAGAAAAATATACAGGATGGAACAAGAAGAGAAATATGTGAAAAATATTAAGAGAAAAAATATGAACAAAAGTTAGGTTAAATATGAGAAAATATACAGGATGGAACAAAAAGAGAAATATGTGAAAATATTAAGAGAAAAAATATACAGGGTGACCAAAAGTTAGGTTATACCAAAAGGTAGGTAAATATATGCGATGTCTTAGAAGAAAATGTCTTGGAAAGAGTTCCTTAAAGGCGGAGAAAAAGTTGCAGGGTGGACAAATTGTTCACAGAAAACATTTAAGCGATTTTAGGTGGAATCAATAATAATTGATGCAAAGTGCATGTTTTCTTTGTTCGTTAAAAATAGAATGCGATGTAATGTTTCCGGAGACATTTGATAAAGCTCCATAAAATCAAACACTGCAGAAAAGTCTTCATTTAGTCTCGTTGTTTCTTTGTGGCAAAATGGGTAAAGTAATGAGAAAGCTTCCCAAAAATTAAACCTCTAATCAATTATTTTTGTTTCAGAGTTTATATCATTTATTAAGCAAAGGGTGCAAACATTACCAGTAAGTTATAAAATTAAAACTATATCATAATTTATGCGTATTTTGTAGCCAGATGGGCAGTATTGCCTAATGTATGGGAAAAAGGGTGAGGCGCCCTTTGGAAAGGAGGGGGCACCCCCTTCATAGGGGAACATGGATCATATTACGTATTCTTTTACGTGGAAGGACCCCTGGGGGTTGTTTGGGTGTACCCCAAATGGTATAACAATAATTCTTGTTATTTAACCCTTGTATAACCACTAAATTTGTTTCAGATTTGGTGCAGAATAAATAAAAATTAAACTCAACAATTTTTTTTATTTTCCCCATTACTCCATCCATACAATCATTAAAAAATCTCCTTTTCTTTTTTCTAAAGTGAATCACTAAGATATATGTCTTTTAAAATAGATAAAAAATTACTCAATTTTTTCCCACTTGAATGCTCGATTTATAATAAACAAACCAGTGAATTTCTTGTGTTTTTTAACCAGACCGGTTGATTAAAAGATAAGGAGAAAATAAAAAGAATGGATTCGTTAAAATTTGAGTTTCGATGGTGATTAAAAAGATAAGAAAAAAAATAAAAGATACCTATAGATATACAAATTTTTTTATTGTTAATAGGTATATAGGTTAACAAAGTCAATATTTAAAACTTTAGCTTAACGAAGGTAAAAAAAGAATACAATAATTACAAATATATAAAAAATAACATTTGGGGTAATTTCATGGGTTAGGTATACAGGTTCACAAAGTCAATTTTTAAAACTTTAGCTTAACGAAGGCAAAAAAAGAATACAATAATTACAAATATATTTGCGGTAATTTTATGAGGTAGGTATACAGGTTCACAGAGTCCTTATGTATAATTTTTTTTTGCTTTAACGAAGACAAAAAATACAACGAACGCAAAAAAGGTCACAACGAACGCAAAAATACAACAAACGCAAAAGGCTCACAACGTACGCAGAAAATTATATAAAAAAAATCTTATAATTTTGCAATATTTTAAAAACATTTTTCCAACACCAGTTTTTTAAAATTCAATAGCCGAATCATCATCGGTTTCATTATGCATGACTTCAAAACATAAATGTGGGTCATACAAATCGAAGAGGGGGGTTCTAGAACAATTTCCGCACCATTCTTGCGAATTTTTAATCCACCTGTTCATGACTTGAGTAACGTGTGATGAGAAGTGTTTGCGTTTCCTCTTGGGTGCGCGACGAAAATTCTGATACTCTTCAAATAAAAATTGAACTACACCTTTGCAGTAGAAACACACTTTCAAATTTTCTAACTGTGAAAACGTAAAATATTCCGTGATAACACAAAAAGGCATGTCATGTTCTTCCGGTAAAAAAAATCATTCTTTCATTGAACCAGAGATCATCCCACGCGGATTGATTTAGTAAAAAAGCCACTTCCCTAGGTGTCATCTCATTTTCAAAATGTATCACCTCCTGCTCTACACCTTCCCAGTCGTGAATGGTTTCGTTGTAAATTTGAAGCTTGTACTTCGTAAAATCACTAATAATTTCATATTGTAGAAGCTTCGGCAAATTCGTCTTTAGAATGTGACACGACATTTTGAGATTTCGCACAATTTCTTTTTTAACGAGATTTTGTAATGACAACATTTTTGTATGGTGCACTTAAATAGAACGATAAAAAACAATTGTATGGTAACTAAATTACATTGAGAGACAACGGTTTTTAAACCGCCTTTTCCTGTTGACGAGGGTCTTATCACAACGCTCTTATCAATCCGCGCGTCGCATACATTTCCTGTTTACGATCCATTTATGCAAATTTGAAAAATATATTATGGTGAATCATCGTAGCCTAACGGAAACGTTCCAATGTTATCTTCAAGGATTTTGCGTTTATCGTCAAAACTGCTTAAGGCGTTTTTATTAACCGTAAACGAATAAATATTATGTTTTTCGGACCTTATCGTATTAAATTTGGAATACAGGTCCGAAGAAGTACCGAAAAGAATGTCTTTATAATTTGGAAATGTTAAGTTATTAACAGCGAATTTTCCCACACCCTTAGCTTTCTTTACCGAAATTTCCGAATCATCGTCTTCATTGTGAAATTTGAACGCGTACATTTTTGCGGCCAGGCCGACAAATTCTGAAATAATTTTACCTTTTACCTCGTCTTTAATATACCCGATTTTCTTCTTGTTAAATTTTGCAATTTTAAACACGTTCCCGTCCGGATAATCGCTGGTATCGAAAAATTTGATGCAGTCATTTCGAATGATTTCGTAAAAATCGTGACAAAAAATATGATACATGAGGGAATCGGTATCGGAATACAGCAGCTTTATTTCCCTTACAGGTAATTTCGTGAAATAATTATAGTGAAAATCGTACACGAGGCTTTTGGAAATGTCTAGCACGGAAATGCCTACATAAATCGGTTTATTAAACAACAATTCGGTTTTTTTCATTTCTACGGCTATCAGATTTTCCGAGAAAATTTGCAAAGAATCAAAATTGGGTTGTGCAATAAGTTTTCTGGCTCCATATCTCCCGTCTCAGCTAGTGACTAACCTAATATCCCTGTTATTTCTTATATTCTGGAGCGTTTTACCGTAAATAATGTTATTTTTTCTTTTGTATAAATCCTGTTCAAATTCTGATTTTGCCTGAGCGCGCAAACCCGTGTTTAGATCCATGTATTTTTTTAACCAGGCACTTTGTTTAAATTTTAAAACCCTATGAATTCGTATCAATTTAATGCCCAAATTTAAAGCTTGGATAAGAAGTTTGTAATGTACAACGTACTTTTCTGTCTTGAAAAATGTGCTGGTCAATTTCTTAGGTTTTCCCGGCGTTGTTTCATAGTGGTGGGGGAGCAACGGAAAGTCTCTGTGTTTTTCAAAAAGTTCTTGGGGATAATCGAGCGTTACTTCTAAAATATACCCAATTCCTTTGCCCCAACCGTTAATATCAATACCTGTTTCCGTGATATATCCGTTTCTAGAAGATTTTATGAACATTTCAATTTTTTCTAAATCATGTTCCCATTGAAAATTGGAGACGGGAAGTGGACAGGACATAGAAAAACCATAAAGGTTATTTACATCCCCATAAAAAATGTATGAGTCTGGGGATGATTCGTCATAATTTTTAATGTATTTATTATTCGCTTTCGCGTATCGATTGGAACAAATAACGAGCCCTCCTCTAATGCCCTTTTCGATAAACAAAATCATATTGTAATCGGTCAACAATTCCATTTCAACTTTCGTCATCTTTAACATGGCTTCCCAGGAAAAATGGGCCGCGGTGAAGAAATGTGCAGCGTCTAGACCGTAATTATTAATGCAAAAATCGCGATAGTTCTCAAAAATGTCCGCCAGTAAGATTACATCTATTCGGAGATATAGATTGCTATATTGCCCCAAATTTTGTATTTTGAAGGTTTTCCAAACATTTTGAGCATGCAAGTATTTTTCATTCGAAATTGTTTCCCCTGTCAATTTACTGTTAAAATGGTGCATGGCGGGCAGTTCGTTTTCACTTAATTTTGAAACGGAATCGAGATAGTCGTAGGGAAACACGCCCTTCTTAATAGCTAAATTAAATTGTTCGGGGTCTGGAAAAGTCTTACGCGTTAAAACGAACTGATCGGCATTGAGCGATTCGGCTAATTTTTGCAAGGAAGCGGGTAAAAATCTCAAACTGTCAAAAAATCGCATATAAAGAGTTCCCGACCTTTTACTGAAAGAAATAAATTTTTCAAACGAAATCGGCAATAGGGAAATTGGCTGATCACCAAAATTCAACTCCCTGATAATAAAATGTTCGTCATAGCCGCTTAAATTATGAAAAATATAGGTACAAAATTCATGTTTTTACATTGCAAATTACAGCTATTACAAAGTGTTTTTCGATATTCACCCGTCAGGTGATTGTGATCGAAAACTTTCGGGTTACTTTCCGAAAATAATTCATCGCAAATCATACACCTGATGAGTTATCATGATTTATTTGCTGTTCTAGAGAAATTTTTGACATTGGTAATTTAGTTTTTAATATGTCCTCAATTGTTTTAATTTCAAGACGAATTTTGTTAACGAACCATTTTACTGGGGCTTCTCCCCTGTATATCTCAAAGTGTGATAATGTTTCATCGAACGAGCAGACTACCTGATAAGCTATACTAAAAGGTTCATGTTTTTGGTAGGGATTGGTGTACGATTTCGAGGGATTATTTTCGCAATTTTCTATATTGACCGTTAAACATTCTATATCTGCATAAATGGAAAAGGGAACCTTTACGGTTTTTTTGATGTCCTTAAATTTTAAAATGTTTTCATTTTTATTAGGTAAAATAATTTTCACTGGATCTACTCTTTGACAATCCTCTAAATGCGTCGTTAGTTGTTCATTGGAATTGAAATTACACAAACAGCGATCACATATGAATTTTTTTCGTTTATTTCCACTAATTTGATTTCCCGTCAGAGTACCTAAATCTAAAATGTAGCAAAAATGTCCCAAACTCGATCTGAACTTGGTCAAATAAAGCAAATTTACGTGAATTTCCTTAAGTTCTTTTGTATGATAGATACATAGATACCCAAAAACATTCACCGAAATGGTAGGATTTTGTTTTTCAAATTTAGACAAGTCTGTTATTTTCATAGGTAGTTCAATGTTTCTCAAATTTAAAAATTCGTAATAATTTTGCGGGTAGTCAGATGGATCGGTGGATCTAATTTTGGTAACGCCCGCCAATATGCACCAAACAAAACAACGCCTATCTACAAATTTTATATTTAAGATACATTGTTTTCTTTTTAATTCCGCAGGTAAATCGATAAAAGATCCCCCATTTATCGGATCGTACTTATTGATATTAACAGTTAAATTAATAATTTCTTTTAAAGCCCATCCCGAATCGCCCTCTTCGAATTCAGACATACTATTCAAAATAAGATCAGTGAAAAAGGTAAAAACATCTTGTATGTGCGTTTCCTCGATAATTTCCTTGTTTGGTGTTGAAAAATGTTTAATTTCGCTTATTTCGACCTCTTCGGAATCCCTAACGGTTTTCTTAACAAAAACAGCGTATAAAATAACGTTACACTTGATACATTTTAAACGTGACAGAAAATAAATAATCTTAGTAGATAGGCTATGTTGGTTCTGGCCCACTTTCCCCATGTATTTCTTATGGGGCCTAAAACGTGGTAAAAACGTGACCAAACTTTCTCCGGCGCGACTGCGCGAGACCCCCGACTTTCTCCCACGCCCCCGTCCAATCAGATCGCACCGACTAGGGTCTGCGCTAGCCCGAGGGGTGCCGAAGATGCCCGAGGGGTACGACCCGAGCGCGAGAAGATGCCCGAGGGGTACGACCCCAGCGCGAGGTCATTATCAAACCGTCCGCCCGCGGCGACGGTTCGAGTGTCCAGCCGCGACGCCGCGACATGTCACGACTCGCAACTAATAAAAACCCTAAATCATAATTAAGCCATGACGTCCCCCTGTCGACCTTTAGCCGCGGCCATGCATGGATTTTTGCTACCACCTCTGCCTGCGTATTTTTGCGTCCGCGACGCCGAGACATGTCGAGACTCGCAACTAATAAAAACCTGACACCTATAGAAAAAATACCAGCTTGCAATATGTACGTGATGTAATTCCTCGGAAAAAAGTACTTTCTCTTTGTCGGAATAAGCGCCTATGAAACGAGCACGCTGATCTCATCGGTACTGGCGATAAAAAATTTGTAGGAAAAGTGTAATAAAGAATAGATATGAGATACATATGAGTGTATACATTTTCTTGACTACATTTGTAGATTGTAGATTTCTTGGGGGTCGTTTTTTTCTTCACTGCGACCTAATTAGATCTTTTGTGAATTTTGACTACATTACCTAAGGATGTATCAAAAATATATATTCGTATATTTAGAGACTGCTCAAAAGGAAAGTGAACATTAAATTTGGGGCATAAATTAACCATTTTTAGTTGAGTTTATAACCATCTAGGTAAGTAAATTTCTTCAATTCCGAGAAAGCCAGGCCCTGTTTTAAATTACTTGACTAAAATATAAGAGGTGCAAAGTTTACTAGTTTTTAAAAATATCCCGTCACACGATTATCAAGTTGAAAGACTAGCTGGAAAACCCCATTTTGTGCAACGCGTTTCCTGTTTAAAATTTCACCCAGAAACAAAAAAAAAGGTACTAATTCTCACTTATGCCATGTTCACCGTATGATTTTTATACTATTCCGACTTCGAAAACCCAAAGGTATAAGTGTAGCGTGTGGAAAAAGGTGGAATTAAGGGTTTAAAACCCTTAAACGGTCTATATATGGAATAAAATGAGGGCATGCAACATGTTCTTCAATAATGAAAATTAAAAATTACAACAATGTTCATTTTTGACTGTCCATTATCCTACCAAGAAAAAGCTTATAGCGTCTAAGCGACTATAAAAACGACTCTAAAAACGTCTAAACGACTCTAAAAAACGACTAGACGACTCGTAAAAACGACTAGACGATTCGAAAAACGACTAGACGATTCGGAAAAAACGACTAAACGACTCTGAAAACGACTAAACGATTCTGGAAAACGACTAGACGATTCTGAAAAACGACTAGACGACTTGAAAAAGCGACATACCATTGAATACCATCGAGTACCATGGAATACCATCGAATACCATGAAATACCATCGAAAACCACGGAATACCATAAATGGTCTTGGATATCCCTGTGAAAAAAATTGCGTCGGGGAGAGCATAAAAGGAAATTATCCGTGATCGATGCTCTGTGATCGAAAGATATATAAGCCTTTGATAATACAATCACTCTCAGTTAAAGACATGTTTTTGTCACTTGAGATTGAACCTAGGAGTTATGGTATCCAACACACCAATGACGGATTAGTCATGGGACAAATACCAGTAACTGTTGAAGATAACGTATTATGTATTGGAGATCAAAATTACCCTTACACCAGGTCTGTCTCAACTGCTTTTGAAGAACAAACCACAAGGTATTAAGGAGAGTGACCTAAAAATATACAAACAATTGTTGATTACTAATTTTCGATAGGTTCAACAAATGAGGTTTTAAAAGTGTGTTTAGGTGCCTATGGTTTCATCTGGTATATGTTCCATACAGGATTCGAACCTTAGCCCACATTCCAAAGCCAAACACTGGGCATTTAAGTAAAATTCTAGGAAATGCTTGGCAGTGTGGTAATAATCTCGACGCGCTGTTGTAGCAGGGCTCCGCTGGCTCCCGCAGGCCTCGCCGGTCTCTGTAGACTCAGCAGGTCCCTTTAATGATGTGTACCGCAGGCTCCGATTAAATTAAAAAAATTACTATTAACACTAAAATACCCGGACAATAACCATCATTCCAACGCCAAAACACCCAACAGTAGTATTTCTGCGAATGCATCGCAGCCGGGCGCAAGGTGGATGACTCACATCCGCTAGCCGGAACTTGTCAGGACAGGTTGACGACCTAAAAACAATTCTCTCTACTTAAATAAAAATAGAATGTCCAATAAGATTTTTTTCACACACTTTTATATATAAGCACAGATAACGTAACCATATAAGTATATATTAGAATATTATAAAATATTTAAACCCCATATAGTTCGAATTTGAATGGGATATTATGTTACATGGGTAATATATCTCAACACTTCTTTAGGTAAAGGTAATAAACATTTGATACTATCGACAGGAGTCTACGCAAAATAATTGTATCCGTATTCAGCAAATAAAAAAGTTATGGGTACCCGTCACCGATGAAAAAGTATACAAAACTGATAAAATGTTCGTGGCATCTTGTATATTAAAATATTTATTCGCGTATCTAAGTTGTTATTTTATTCATTGTCTATCCCACAAATTTGGATTTTAGCTCTTGTAATCGCTCGATCACGATTGAAACTACACTCATAAAATGTTTAAAAAATGCCCATCCCACGTGATCGCTCGACAAAAACAAAACGTGCAAAGTGGCTACTGCTCGAGGTTTGACCTTTGTCCTTAGGGACACGTGTGACCCAGTGGATGTAATTTCAAACCAGGCATAATCAACATGTACGTTCAAAGTAAAAAAAAAACTTGTCGGTCAACTGTTTAACCCCGAAATTTTGTTGATTTCTAGGAATAAAAAGAAATACTGCGATTGTAAGTCCAAAGCTATTTACGCTATCAAGTTCGTTTAAAATGTGAATGATAATTTGCCGCATTAAAACCAGGCGTGAAAAATTCAACATACGTCCCTAAGAAGTTCAACCAATTTTACCCTGGAAATACAACATTTTTAATGAATAAAATATCGAACATACAACAACACCCTTCTAAATATAGTATAAATCATGGGTTTTTTTTGATAATGTGGAAAGCTAAACTGAAAATTGTTGCTAGAGGTTCTAAAAACCGAGGTGCCAAAAATCAACTATTATTAGAAAATACGCTGATGTCATAATATAGCCGTCGATGTCACCGTTAGCGTGTCCTATGAAAAATGCTAAGGTGTAAAAAATCCATGACGGGGCTTAGATGAATAAATAAAGTTTGATGTATGTGAAAGTATAGACTAAATTTTCGTATAGACCGCGTGATCGCTCGAGGTGGCGGTATCCTCTGGACTAGAAAATATCATATCGGCTCAATCTCCAAACATTTTCATTTTGAATTATACGTTTTCATTGATGATAGATATAGCAAGAAAATTGGACTGGACTCGATATGAGAGACATTAATCTAACTTTCACTAAACTGCACGTACTACTTAGAGGGTTGTAAGCCGTTTTAATAAAAGCACCAGACTTGCTTAAAATTCATGGCTAAACGTTAACATAATGTCATACAAACATGCGGCACGCAAAATATTAAGAATAGATATATGAGCTCAAACATGTTGATCAAAAATATATTAATTTCTGGCGATTTAGTTTACCAGTTATCATTTAAAAACAAAACCTGGTCCCAATATTCAGTGAAAATAATAATTGAAAACTTTGAACCTTATAAACCACCACTAAATAGCGAGTCGGAAATAAGTAAAAAAATATATATAAATATATTATTTTGATATTATAGCCGAAACTGAATTTATTGGGGTGAAGATGTAAGGAAATATTTTTAGCTAGGAAAAAGTAATGCAATTATCATAGGTACTGGTTGCAGAACCCGTTGTCAGTTTTGCAAGGATTTTTGATACAAATATAATTGCTAACGTTTAATTTGTTTACCCCATTTACGAAAATGATAACAAAATTGGATCAGACAAGATGTTTTTTAGAAGTATAGTTTTTAAACACAGGGTGCCACCACCGGTTTTACGATATAGGTTTAAAAATGCGACGCAAATACATAAAAAAAATACCCTAGAGATAAGAAAACAAAATACAACTCACCGAAAGATTCTTGGTGATGTATAAAAAGAAATCAGGTTACATATAATGCCCCAGACAGTAGAATAAACATCCCCGAGCGATGAGATATACCCAAACATCATTTTTCCAACGGCACAGTCATTTTCACGGGAAAAACAACCAGTAACCGTTCAAATTCCATAGATAGATACTGCCGTAATCCAAAATTTCACTGAACTACGCGTATCTATTATACTGAAGTAGGTACTGATACACTTCCATCTTTCCAAAGAAAAACAAACACGAAACTCAGACTTTTCATATATTACAACGCCTCGATAGAGTCTTTGTGGTCACGACCGAGAATCTACTGAAGCAAGTGCGACGCATAGGACGTGAAAAGTGCCGAGTTGGTTTTATTAAACAATGAAACTTATACCTACGTATATATATAAAATAAATGAGAAATATGCCAGAGATTTGAAACCTAATTGTGTTGCAAGTTTGAGGTCCAAAAAAATATTGGTTTTAATTTTTTAAGGTGAGAAACACATCTAACAGCCAGTTTGGAAATATACAAGGCAAAAAAAGTAGTGATGTGGCTGTCCCATTTTATGTTTTATACAGGTTGGATTATTTTAGAATAGTTGTTCAATAGACCGAGACAACATCATAAACGCTTCCCGTTAGAACAGAATCTGATGAAAAGAAAAATTCCATCTGGGTCAAGCTACCCGATAACCAAAATAAAAAATACTGAACGTTATAAAATTTAAAAAAATCATATTTTCAACGGATTTTTATCCTCTGAAAATGGCGTAAAATTCAGTTTCACTGGGTCAAGCTAGGTGGTAACTATATAACCAAAATAAAAAAAATACTGAACGTTATAAAATTAAAAAAAATCATATTTTCATGGGATTTTTGTCCTCTGAAAATGACGCAAAATTCAGTTTCAATAAGTTACTAATTGGGGTAATAGAGGAAAAATCTTAAATAGGAATTCTGAGACAACGAGGCTGAGAGTAAATAACATACAAAAATCTTGTGCGTTGACTTTCAACTGAATTTAATAATTAGGTTTAATAACGACAATTTTCTCGATTATCTAGAATCAAAAATATTGCAAGTGACAATTCACTATTTTCTCGACATTATGTAAAGCCTTATTATTGAGTCGTAAATTAAAAGATCCAAAAATATTGGCATCAATTGTTTAGTAAATGTGATTAAAATATGTCTACTTTATCAACAGTTATTTGTAACAGCTTATTATCTTGGAAGCGTAAACTCTTTGAATTTTTTAGACAAAAAGTTGTAGTTTAATAATGGTCAGTTGGATTCCTTTTTGAATCATGTTTGCGTATTACCTACAAGGATTTACCACCTCCAAACATAGAAATCGCTCATTTTAACCCGATTTAATAAAAATTTCACCAAAAACAATACTTTCAGTCATATACACTTCTGATTAATAAAAAAGGCGCTATAGTAATAATGAGGTTTTCAATGGAATTTTCATAGACTGTTTGCCCATTTTGAGAGTCTGTTTGCTAGCTTTTGGGGGTATTCCTTGATATTTTAGACAGATAAAAATGAATAACATTGGGTTTCCTAACTAAAATACAAAACGCACTGTTGACTTTACTTCCGTGGATAGTAAGCCTATAATACGTATCGAAAACAGAGAAATATTCAGGTCAAGAAAAAAGTAGCCTAATTTACAAGTTTGGGAATCAAAAACTACCTTTTGTCTTTTAATTTTGATGAGAAAATACGTCTAATTCGTAAGTCAAATAAATGGGGCATCATGAAAGATATACTAATAATTGAACAAATGCTATCTCAGTTCTATAGGCACAAAGGTCTGAAATAAAATTCCATGATGGGGACTTAGGCGAATGTTTGATGCAAGTGAATAGTATAGACAGAATTCCCGAAAAAAACGCCATTCGTTTGAATATAATAAAAAAAATCGAATAAGGAACGGGACTTATTAGACGAATATTTGATGCAAGTGGAAAAGTATAGATAGGTTTTTTCGAGTGACTGATAAAAATAGTTAGTCGGAAGGCCCCCAGATAACATTGATATTTTGTTTGAACAAAATCTGAAAAAAAAACTAGACGTGACTTAGACGAATGTTTGCAAGTGAAAAAAAAAACAAAAAAATTATTAGAAAAGTTGACCGGAAGGTTTAACCTAGGAAACGCCTTTCATTCGAATAGAATATGACAAAAAGAAAAAATCCGAGACGTGACTTAGACGAATGTTTGCAAGTGAAAAAAAAAAACAAAAAAATTATTAGAAAAGTTGATCGGAAGGTTTAACCTAGGAAACGCCTTTCAATCGAATAGAATATGACAAAAAAAATCCGAGACGTGACTTAGACGAATGTTTGCAAGTGAAAAAGAAACAAAAAATTATTAGAAAAGTTGATTGGGAGGCCGAGGTAACCTAGGAAACACCTTTCATTCGAATAGAATGTAACAAAAAAAAAATTCCAAGACGTGACTTAGACGAATGTTTGCAAGTGAAAAGCATACAGATTTTTTTTTCGAAAAACGGCGGCTGACTAAAAATTATTAGAAAAGTTGTTCGGGGCCGTGGTACCTAGGAAACGCCTTTCATTCAAACAAAATGCGACAAAAAAAAAATTTAGACATAGATGAATAAGAATGCAAGGACGATTGGAGTGATCTATAACCCTAAACAGAAGGGAGAAAATGCCCCTCAATAAGTCGAAATTTGTGTGTTTTCCATATGATTCAATGAGATTTTTACAAATTATTGGAAACTTAATGACGTGAGAAAAATAAAACGTCCATTGTCTGCTCACATTTTAGGAAATTTATCACAATTTATTCTAATTAATAATACCCTTTGTTTATGGAATCCCTAGTTAGCCAATGTGTCATGAGTAAGTATATGACAGGTCAAATACGTATATAATGTAAAGTAAAAATATAGTTAACAAGGCGTTAACGAGCATTGACAACATGTTAACGAACGAGGTGCTAACAACGCGATAACTTAACTTTGACAACTCGTTAACGAAGCGTTGACGAGTGTGGACCCTCCAAATCTTAGGAGATACATTCGCAACCTTACACCGGATCACGCGTCACAAAGATGCTACCTTAAATTAATGCGTTGACAACTCGTTAACACCAGATCAAACTCAACTGTGGAATCCTGTGACGTCACAGAGATGCTACCTTACATTTCTTTTAGGTAGATAACCTAACCTAACATTATTGTCGCGGTGTCCAAGAGGTTAGCGACTGGTGAACCGATTGCTATTGAGCAAAACTGACTTAATCCGCCTCTGATACACCTCTCCCAAATCCAATTGCAATCGGTTCACCAGTCGCTAACCTCTTGGACACCGCGACAATAATGTTAGGTTAGGTTATCTACCTAAAAGAAATGTAAGGTAGCATCTCTGTGACGTCACAGGATTCCACAGTTGAGTTTGATCTGGTGTAAGTTGCGATTGTATCTCCTGGAATTAACGAGTTGTCAACGCATTAATTTAAGGTAGCATCTTTGTGACGCGTGATCCGGTGTAAGGTTGCGAATGTATCTCCTAAGATTTGGAGGGTCCACACTCGTCAACGCTTCGTTAACGAGTTGTCAAAGTTAAGTTATCGCGTTGTTAGCACCTCGTTCGTTAACATGTTGTCAATGCTCGTTAACGCCTTGTTAACTATATTTTTACTTTACATTATATACGTATTTGACCTGTCATATACTTACTCATGACACATTGGCTAACTAGGGATTCCATAAACAAAGGGTATTATTAATTAGAATAAATTGTGATAAATTTCCTAAAATGTGAGCAGACAATGGACGTTTTATTTTTCTCACGTCATTAAGTTTCCAATAATTTGTAAAAATCTCATTGAATCATATGGAAAACACACAAATTTCGACTTATTGAGGGGCATTTTCTCCCTTCTGTTTAGGGTTATAGATCACTCCAATCGTCCTTGCATTCTTATTCATCTATGTCTAAATTTTTTTTTGTCGCATTTTGTTTGAATGAAAGGCGTTTCCTAGGTACCACGGCCCCGAACAACTTTTCTAATAATTTTTAGTCAGCCGCCGTTTTTCGAAAAAAAAATCTGTATGCTTTTCACTTGCAAACATTCGTCTAAGTCACGTCTTGGAATTTTTTTTTTGTTACATTCTATTCGAATGAAAGGTGTTTCCTAGGTTACCTCGGCCTCCCAATCAACTTTTCTAATAATTTTTTGTTTCTTTTTCACTTGCAAACATTCGTCTAAGTCACGTCTCGGATTTTTTTTGTCATATTCTATTCGATTGAAAGGCGTTTCCTAGGTTAAACCTTCCGATCAACTTTTCTAATAATTTTTTTGTTTTTTTTTTCACTTGCAAACATTCGTCTAAGTCACGTCTCGGATTTTTTCTTTTTGTCATATTCTATTCGAATGAAAGGCGTTTCCTAGGTTAAACCTTCCGGTCAACTTTTCTAATAATTTTTTTGTTTTTTTTTTCACTTGCAAACATTCGTCTAAGTCACGTCTAGTTTTTTTTTCAGATTTTGTTCAAACAAAATATCAATGTTATCTGGGGGCCTTCCGACTAACTATTTTTATCAGTCACTCGAAAAAACCTATCTATACTTTTCCACTTGCATCAAATATTCGTCTAATAAGTCCCGTTCCTTATTCGATTTTTTTTATTATATTCAAACGAATGGCGTTTTTTTCGGGAATTCTGTCTATACTATTCACTTGCATCAAACATTCGCCTAAGTCCCCATCATGGAATTTTATTTCAGATTATATTCGGACGAGAGGCGTTTTCTAGGTTACCTCGGTCTCCCGAGCAAAATTTTCTAATAAGTATATTTTTTTTGTCAGTCGCCGGTTTTCGAAAAAAATCTGTATACTTTTCACTTGCAAACAGTCGCCTAAAATTTTCTTGGATTTTTTTTGTCAGATTCTATTCGAATGAAAGGCGTTTCATAGGTTATCTCAACCTCCCGATCAACTTAATAATTTTTGTTCCGTCCCGATTTTCAAAAATTCTGCCTACTTTTCACTTGCATCGAATATCCGTCTAAGCCCCATTTTGTAACTATTTATGTCACTTTCTATTCGAAGGAAAGGCGTTTTCTAGGTTACATCGGTCTCCTGAGCAACTTTTTATAATAACTTGTTTGGTCAGTCACCGTTTTTGGAAAATTCAATCTACTTTTCACTTGCATCAAACATTCATCAACGCGTTAACGAAATGTTAACCAAAATCTAGTTACTACTTTCAATTTCATTAGACGTATTTTCTTAACAAATTTAAAAGCTTGTCTTTTGATCCCAAAACTATTACTACCCATAGTACCTTTGTGCCTATAGAACTGAGATAGCATTTGTTCAATTATTAGTATATCTTTCATGATGCCCCATTTATTTGACTTACGAATTAGACGTATTTTCTCATCAAAATTAAAAGACAAAAGGTAGTTTTTGATTCCCAAACTTGTAAATTAGGCTACTTTTTTCTTGACCTGAATATTTCTCTGTTTTCGATACGTATTATAGGCTTACTATCCACGGAAGTAAAGTCAACAGTGCGTTTTGTATTTTAGTTAGGAAACCCAATGTTATTCATTTTTATCCGTCTAAAATATCAAGGAATACCCCCAAAAGCTAGCAAACAGACTCTCAAAATGGGCAAACAGTCTATAAAAATTCCATTGAAAATCTCATTATTACTATAGTACCTTTTTTATTAATCAGAAGTGTATTATATGACTGAAAGTATTGTTTTTGGTGAAATTTTTATTAAATCGGGTTAAAATGAGCGATTTCTATGTTTGGAGGTTGTAAATCCTTGTAGGTAATACGCAAACATGATTCAAAAAGGAATCCAACTGACCATTATTAAACTACAACTTTTTGTCTAAAAAATTCAAAGAGTTTACGCTTCCAAGATAAATAAGCTGTTACAAATAACTGTTGATAAA
The DNA here is from genome assembly GCA_963920635.1 of Pseudeuparius sepicola. NCBI lineage: Eukaryota > Metazoa > Arthropoda > Insecta > Coleoptera > Anthribidae > Pseudeuparius > Pseudeuparius sepicola. Next base: position 32,912,735 of record OY987305.1, read on the forward strand.
GTAGACATATTTTAACCACATTTACTAAATAATTGATGCCAATATTTTTGGATCTTTTAATTTACGACGCAATAATAAGGCTTTACATAATGTCGAGAAAATAGTGAATTGTCACTTGCAATATTTTTGATTCTAGATAATCGAGAAAATTGTCGTTATTAAACCTAATTATTAAATTCAGTTCAAAGTCAACGCACAAGATTTTTGTATGTTATTTACTCTCAGCCTCGTTGTCTCAGAATTCCTATTTAAGATTTTTCCTCTATTACCCCAATTAGTAACTTATTGAAACTGAATTTGCGTCATTTTCAGAGGACAAAAATCCCATGAAAATATGATTTTTTTAATTTTATAACGTTCAGTATTTTTTTTATTTTGGTTATATAGTTACCACCTAGCTTGACCCAGTGAAACTGAATTTTACGCCATTTTCAGAGGATAAAAATCCGTTGAAAATATGATTTTTTAAATTTTATAACGTTCAGTATTTTTTATTTTGGTTATCTAGTAGCTTGACCCAGATGGAATTTTTCTTTTCATCAGATTCTGTTCTAACGGGAAGCGTTTATGATGTTGTCTCGGTCTATTGAACAACTATTCTAACATAATCCAACCTGTATAAAACATAAAATGGGGCAGCCACATCACTACTTTTTTTGCCTTGTATATTTCCAAACTGGCTGTTAGATGTGTTTCTCACCTTAAAAAATTAAAACCAATATTTTTTTGGACCTCAAACTTGCAACACAATTAGGTTTCAAATCTCTGGCATATTTCTCATTTATTTTATATATATACGTAGGTATAAGTTTCATTGTTTAATAAAACCAACTCGGCACTTTTCACGTCCTATGCGTCGCACTTGCTTCAGTAGATTCTCGGTCGTGGCCACAAAGACTCTATCGAGGCGTTGTAATATATGAAAAGTCTGAGTTTCGTGTTTGTTTTTCTTTGGAAAGATGGAAGTGTATCAGTACCTACTTCAGTATAATAGATACGCGTAGTTCAGTGAAATTTTGGATTACGGCAGTATCTATCTATGGAATTTGAACGGTTACTGGTTGTTTTTCCCGTGAAAATGACTGTGCCGTTGGAAAAATGATGTTTGGTTATATCTCATCGCTCGGGGATGTTTATTCTACTGTCTGGGACATTAGATGTAACCTGATTTCTTTTTATACATCACCAAGAATCTTTTGGTGAGTTGTATTTTGTTTTCTTATCTCTAGGGTAATTTTTTATGTATTTGCGTCGCATTTTTAAACCTATATCGTAAAACCGGTGGTGGCACCCTGTGTTTAAAAACTATACTTCGAAAAAACATCTTGTCTGATCCAATTTTGTTATCATTTTCGTAAATGGGGTAAACAAATTAAACGTTAGCAATTATATTTGTATCAAAAATCCTTGCAAAACTGACAACGGGTTCTGCAACCAGTACCTATGATAATTGCATTACTTTTTCCTAGCTAAAAATATTTCCTTACATCTTCACCCCAATAAATTCAGTTTCGGCTATAATATCAAAATAATATATTTATATATATTTTTTTATTTATTTCCGACTCGCTATTTAGTGGTGGTTTATAAGGTACAAAGTTTTCAATTATTATTTTCACTGAATATTGGGACCAGGTTTTGTTTTTAAATGATAACTGGTAAACTAAATCGCCAGAAATAAATATATCTTTTGATCAACATGTTTGAGCTCATATATCTATTCTTAATATTTTGCGTGCCGCATGTTTGTATGACATTATGTTAACGTTTAGCCATGAATTTTAAGCAAGTCTGGTGCTTTTATTAAAACGGCTTACAACCCTCTAAGTAGTACGTGCAGTTTAGTGAAAGTTAGATTAATGTCTCTCATATCGAGTCCAGTCCAATTTTCTTGCTAGATCTATCATCAATGAAAACGTATAATTCAAAATGAAAATGTTTGGAGATTGAGCCGATATGATATTTTCTAGTCCAGAGGATACCTCGAGCGATCACGCGGGCTATACGAAAATTTAGTCTATACTTTCACATACATCAAACTTTATTTATTCATCTAAGCCCCGTCATGGATTTTTTACACCTTAGCATTTTTCATAGGACACGCTAACGGTGACATCGACGGCTATATTACGACATCAGCGTATTTTCTAATAATAGTTGATTTTTGGCACCTCGGTTTTTAGAACCTCTAGCAACAATTTTCAGTTTAGCTTTCCACATTATCAAAAAAACCCCATGATTTATACTATATTTAGAAGGGTGTTGTTGTATGTTCGATATTTTATTCATTAAAAATGTTGTATTTCCAGGGTAAAATTGGTTGAACTTCTTAGGGACGTATGTTGAATTTTTCACGCCTGGTTTTAATGCGGCAAATTATCATTCGCATTTTAAACGAATTTGATAGCGTAAATAGCTTTGGACTTACAATCGCAGTATTTCTTTTTATTCCTAGAAATCAACAAAATTTCGGGGTTAAACAGTTGACCGACAAGTTTTTTTTTACTTTGAACGTACATGTTGATTATGCCTGGTTTGAAATTTTCATCCGTACTGAACCGGGGGATTTTAGATTCTATGCTATGGAAGTATGATTTACAGGGTTTTTTAGATTCTACATCAACTGGGTCACACATGTCCCTAAGGACAAAGGTCAAACCTCGAGCAGTAGCCACTTTGCACGTTTTGTTTTTGTCGAGCGATCACGTGGGATGGGCATTTTTTAAACATTTTATGAGTGTAGTTTCAATCGTGATCGAGCGATTACAAGAGCTAAAATCCAAATTTGTGGGATAGGCAATGAATAAAATAACAACTTAGATACGCGAATAAATATTTTAATATACAAGATGCCACGAACATTTTATCAGTTTTGTATACTTTTTCATCGGTGACGGGTACCCATAACTTTTTTATTTGCTGAATACGGATACAATTATTTTGCGTAGACTCCTGTCGATAGTATCAAATATTTATTACCTTTACCTAAAGAAATTAATATCCATGTCCAATAATCTAATTGTTTTGCTATATATTCCGTAAATTGGCCTTGCATTCATCCGGCGGTATTTATATTTTTAAATATGTGTGCGTCTCAAGTTTGATAATAACATTTTTAGTATACATCAGAGCTGCGCTTCATATTGTATTTGCTACTGCTGCATCCCAAGTCTGCCGCTTTAGTAGGTACCGAATTCACAGTAATAAAACTGTAAAGAACGAGCGAGTTTTGTTTGTGTACGAAGTGTTGAGATATATTACCCATGTATCCCATTCAAATTCGAACTATATGGGGCTTAAATATTTTATAATATTCTAATATATACTTATATGGTTACGTTATCTGTGCTTATATATAAAAGTGTGTGAAAAAAATCTTATTCGACATTCTATTTTTATCTAAGTAGAGAGAATTGTTTTTAGGTCGTCAACCTGTCCTGACAAGTTCCGGCTAGCGGATGTGAGTCATCCACCTTGCGCCCGGCTGCGATGCATTCGCAGAAATACTACTGTTGGGTGTTTTGGCGTTGGAATGATGGTTATTGTCCGGGTATTTTAGTGTTAATAGTAATTTTTTTAATTTAATCGGAGCCTGCGGTACACATCATTAAAGGGACCTGCTGAGTCTACAGAGACCGGCGAGGCCTGCGGGAGCCAGCGGAGCCCTGCTACAACAGCGCGTCGAGATTATTACCACACTGCCAAGCATTTCCTAGAATTTTACTTAAATGCCGAGTGTTTGGCTTTGGAATGTGGGCTAAGGTTCGAATCCTGTATGGAACATATACCAGATGAAACCATAGGCACCTAAACACACTTTTAAAACCTGATTTGTTGAACCTATCGAAAATTAGTAATCAACAATTGTTTGTATATTTTTAGGTCACTCTCATTAATACCTTGTGGTTTGTTCTTCAAAAGCAGTTGAGACAGACCTGGTGTAAGGGTAATTTTGATCTCCAATACATAATACGTTATCTTCAACAGTTACTGGTATTTGTCCCATGACTAATCCGTCATTGGTGTGTTGGATACCATAACTCCTAGGTTCAATCTCAAGTGACAAAAACATGTCTTTAACTGAGAGTGATTATCAAAGACGATCTTTCGATCACAGAGCATCGATCACGGATAATTTCCTTTTATGCTCTCCCCGAGGCAAATTTTTTCACAGGGATATCCAAGACCATTTATGGTATTCCGTGGTTTTCGATAGTATTCCATGGTCTTTGATGGTATTTCATGGTATTCGATGGTATTCCATGGTACTCGATGGTATTCAATGGTATGTCGCTTTTTCAAGTCGTCTAGTCGTTTTTCAGAATCGTCTAGTCGTTTTCCAGAATCGTTTAGTCGTTTTCAGAGTCGTTTAGTCGTTTTTTCCGAATCGTCTAGTCGTTTTTCGAATCGTCTAGTCGTTTTTACGAGTCGTCTAGTCGTTTTTTAGAGTCGTTTAGTCGTTTTCAGAGTCGTTTAGTCGTTTTTTCCGAATCGTCTAGTCGTTTTTCGAATCGTCTAGTCGTTTTTACGAGTCGTCTAGTCGTTTTTTAGAGTCGTTTAGACGTTTTTAGAGTCGTTTTTATAGTCGCTTAGACGCTATAAGCTTTTTCTTGGTAGGATAATGGACAGTCAAAAATGAACATTGTTGTAATTTTCATTATTGAAGAACATGTTGCATGCCCTCATTTTATTCCATATATAGACCGTTTAAGGGTTTTAAACCCTTAATTCCACCTTTTTTCACACGCTACACTTATACCTTTGGGTTTTCGAAGTCGGAATAGTATAAAAATCATACGGTGAACATGGCATAAGTGAGAATTAGTACCTTTTTTTTTCTGGGTGAAATTTTAAACAGGCAACGCGTTGCACAAAATGGGGTTTTCCAGCTAGTCTTTCAACTTGATAATGACGTCGGGATATTTTTAAAAACTGGTGAACTTTGCTATTTTAGTCAAGTAATTTAAAACAGGGCCTGGCTTTCTCGGAATTAAAGAAATTTACTTACCTAAATGGTTATAAACTCAACTAAAAATGGTTAATTTATGCCCCAAATTTAATGTCCACTTTCCTTTTGAGCAGTCTCTAAATATAGGAAGATAGATTTTTGATACATCCTTAGGTAATGTAGTCAAGAAAATGTATACACTCATATGTATCTCATATCTATTCTTTATTACACTTTTCCTACAAATTGTTTATCGCCAGTACCGATGAGATCAGCGTGCTCGTTTCATAGGCGCTTATTCCGACAGAGAGAAAGTACTTTTTTTCAGCGGAATTACATCACGTACATATTGCAAGCTGATATTTTTTCTATAGGTGTTAGGTTTTTATTAGTTGCGAGTCTCGACGTGTCTCGGTGTCGCGGACGCAAAAATACGCAGGCAGAGGTGGTAGCAAAAATCCATGCATGGCCGCGGCTAAAGGTCGACAGGGGGACGTCATGGCTTAATTATGATTTAGGGTTTTTATTAGTTGCGAGTCTCGACATGTCGCGGCTGGAGCGAAGGTCAACGGTCTGAGGGATAATGACGGGCACCCCGGGGTTGAGAGCGAAGGTCAACGGTCGGCGAGCTCGGGCACCTTCGGTCGCGTCGGAGAAAGTCGGGCCGGAGAAATTTGGTCACGTTTTGACCACGTTTTAGCCCCCATAAGAAATACATGGGGAAATTGTGCCAGAACCGACATAGCCTATCTACTCACTAGGTAAACGTCGGGATTTGCAGTTTTCTGTAACTCTTCACCGTAAAAACCTCCTTTTATAGGGTTTCCGGTCGTATCCTCCAGCAAATACGTAGCGGGATTGGTCATTTGTACTTTGACTATTTTAAAGAGTTCCATGGTCCAGTTTGGTGTGTAGCCTTTATTGAAAATATGCTTGGCTTTGCTGATTCTGAACATATCACCCATTTTGAATTTTTGCCTGCCTAAAATCTTCATGTGACTGTAAACGGTTTTCTGCAAGCGAGGTTCACTGCCCTTGTTCACATCTTTAGGTTTCATTTGAATAGTTCTATGTCTTTGATTATTGTACTCTCCTACTAGATCGGGTAGTACATCGAGCCATTTATATTTCCCGCTTAAACTGAAATATTTGAATAATTTTTCTTTTAAGGTACGGATCACTCTTTCCACAATGGCGGCTTTCGTATTGCTAAACGTGCTGTAATGGTTAATGTTGTACGACTTCATCAGTTTATTAAAGTGCGTATTATAGAATTCCTTTCCGTGGTCTGTTTGAAGATTTTGCGGGTGTCTAGAATTTTTTAAAATTTCACCAAAAGCCTTTGTGACCTCTTCGCCCGTCTTTGATTTAAGCGGTTTACACCACACGAATTTTGAAAAACAATCGATCACGACTAGAATAAATTTGAAATTTCTATTTTGCTTCGCATATTGATCCAATTGACCGAGATCTGCCTGCCAGAGATCGTCTAACCCTTTAATTATCGTCCTACGACGAGGATAATTTTTTCGGGCCGGTTTATGCAACTCTTCGACAACTTGAATTTTTTCTTTTGAATGATCGGGCATATTTTAATGTTTATGTTTCTTTGCGGCAGGAGCAGACGTTTCACCCTGTTGTTCGGGCGTTTCTATTATTTTCCGAGCCCCTTCCAGCTTTTTATTGATTTCCAAAATGGCCGCTATTTCGACGGAATTTACTTTAGTTTTAAGACCATTTTCTGCATTTTCAATTTTGCCACGTAAAATGTTCATATCACTGTCAAGGTCTGTCAAACGTTTTATGAAGGCCGTTTCTATTTGTTGAATTTGTTTCTTAACGTCTTTTATGTCCTTCACTCTGTCATTTAGTTCGGAATCCATTTTTGTCTTTAATTCTTTTTGTATAGCGACGTGTTCAATCCGAGATTCTTTTATGAACTTATTCGCGTCTATAATAACCGAGTTTAATGTTTTGTTTGCATTAATTTGCGTGTTTTTTTACACAACGATCGATATATTGTTTGGTGGCGGCGTCTCCGTTTTCGGTAGGTTCACTTAGGTTGGCAATTTTCAAATTTTTCGCATCTATTGATCCGTCGGGAGTTAATTCCAAAATAACACCACCCAAAGGCGTGGAGAGGTGGGAACATTGACGTGTTTTGGATTGTGAGTACTGTCCAAATTTGTTCACGCTCATTTTGAAAATGAACGAAAAGGTTGCTTTCTAGTAATTCGTTTAAGATAGCCACAATCTCGTTGTCGTGAGAATTATTTCCGGCGTTTTTGGATGCCACTAGCAGTCTCAACCTGTCCACTAATTCGTTTATATCGTCCCAGTACACGCATTCTATCGGTTTCTTGTTAAAAGCCAATTTCATACCCCCACCAATCGATGACAATGATTTTGAACGTGTACTAGCTTTCCTTTCTGGTACGGGTATGGAGCTAGGTGTTCTAAAAAAAGGTTTAATAATTTCCATGTACTTGTGACGAGTGGTACCCTTCAATCTGCCAAGCGAATCGAGATGAATTCCAGTAAGAGTTAGGATGATCTTATATTTTTCCCTGTCTTCCTCGTTGCTTTGTGGGTCATCGTGAAAAATTAAATTATAAAGCCCTTTTGTACCTTTAAATTTATCCTTTCCGTCGACAATAATATCTCCTGTCGTTTTATCAAAATCGATAAGTTTGTTTCCTAGAAACCATTTTGACTTGGAGGCTTCATAAAACGGCCCATACACCTTATCTATAAGCTGCGATTTATCGTGATATTCTCCGATATAGGGTTGAGCAATTTCCGGGTATGATTCAATATATTCTTGAAAAACTTGTGGTGGATATTGTGTTGTGTCAACATCGTCATCACGCAGCGTCGTCTCGTCAGCGGGACGAATGGGATCTTTATGGGATGTTTATTTTGTCTTAAATTCCTTCTTCTTGCTCTACTTTTTCTATAATTTCTGGTACTTCTTCTTTATGTTCAAATTTTAAGTTATCGATCAACGATGTATTGGCTTCAATCTTTTCAAGTTTACGTGTTACCGGTTTAAACATTTTCTCGAGAGATTCATCCTGTTCGAATTTCCCCAATTTTAGGGCCGTATACTTTTTTCTGATGGAGCGCGCGAGTTCTTTGATTTTCTTGGAACGTTGTGCCTTTAGGATGTCTTCTTGCGTTGTCAAAGGCATATTGACAAATGATTAATTGCGCGATAAAATCAAAGTTTTATATATTGATCGAACCCCTTTCTATAGCGCCCATTGTTCAAATTAAAATCCTTAATAATCACCAAAGTGCCATAGTTGTCGTTCCAGCACTGTGAACATAGCCTCTTAAATTCTTCATAGGTTAAATCGGGCGATACGTGTTCGTCGTACACATGCCTGAGATTAAGATCATCCTGTCTAAATAGTACAATGACATTACAGTTATCGCGGATCAATTGTTTAGGTATTTTCGAATAAGTCTGACAGAGATAGGCCACATCTATACCCCTGTGCCTACCCATGGAATAGAATCCCCTTATTTTATTTTGTCTATCGCTGGCCACATCGTCAAAAATGAAAATGGAATTGCGACGAGCTTCCGATGGTTCTATAACCTCCTCATTATCTTTAAAAGGAAAATGGCCCACACATTTGATATTTTCTAGAACGTTTTGCAATAATTGATATTTCGGTTGGCACAGAGATTTACTATACACATAGACGTTTTCGAATTTGAGTCCGTTCGGGTTAAATATTAAACTTAGTAGCGCGTTCGTTTTTCCGCAGCCGCTAGGCCCGCAAAAAATCGCCCTTATCGAATTTGGTAGCAGTTTACCATGTTTTGATTTTTAATGACCTTCCTCCTTTAAAATATCCAAATTTTCAATGGGAAGTGCCGTTTGTTGTTGCTGCAAACGCATCTTAAGCACTAAGGAAAAACTCGGGTATTTCACTCTTATATATCGCTCCCTTTACGGTTGCCTATAACGTTTTCGGGTTGTCTGTCAGGAAGTATGAAATAAAAGACGCATTTATTGTCAAGGAAGATAAGCTCGTATTTTATTGATTATAATTTTTCTACACAGCGGACATGCATCTATCGAAGGTGAACACTTCCCGCAAAATACTAGATGTCCACAGTGCACAAGCAAAATTTCTATATTATTTTCATAACAAATTTTACATGAAACATCACATTTATTCGTAATTTTCTGACATCTTAAATTCTCATCCTCGACCACGGCTTTGGGGCGAATTTCTACGGTGGCAATGGGTAGAATTTCTTGTGTCGGCGTATCGTCATCCTTTGTATTTAATATAAAAGGACAGCTGGGGCTCCATCTTGCGTGATCTTGTAGAGGGTCATCTTCGACTTGCCATTGATAACCTTCGATGAAACAGTACGGACACTGAACGACATCCTCAAAATTTGCATAGAAAAATCCGGCCTCAGCCAGTTTTTTTGGGTGAAATTACGGAAGTGTGTGGCCACGTTTCGAAAGATTGGAGTCTATTGTATAGATTTCCTTAGTCCATGCTACTGCCTTTGACGAATCACTATCGCGGCCCTTTGAATCGTTCTAACAGTCGATTTCAAGACGAGCAATGACAGACATACCGTTATGTAGTAAATGAATCCCAACACTGACGATGCATCTATTAATACGGTATCCGCACAGTTTTTACTTTCAACGTCACTATTCAAAGATTTCCACACCGTATCTCCATGAGTGCGATTTTTGAATATCATTCGCAACTTATATTCGGTGATATTTTTGGGCAATGTAATCATCAACACCGATTCCAGATCTGACGGATATAAAGACAGGCACTTATCATATTCATCTACACATAGACCGATTTCGGCCACATCACTCGGTTTATGAACATATAAAATATTATTAATTACGGCGCACAGTATGACAGTCTGCTCTCAACAACATTTTGATATTAAATGAAAAATTCGCTCGGAGATTTTCATTTTATGAAAAGGAGTCGGGGAGGATGAAATCATCAGGCATTGGCGTTACATATATTTATTTCAAAACAATTTTCTTAGGTACTACATTCCAATTCTTAAATCTATTTTTATTGGTAAAAACGTTCCTCTCCCATTTTTCTTCAAGATCGAGTTTTCCAAACATTGCACTCATTTGATTACGCGACTCACGCATTTACAGTAATCTTTTCACCTCTTTGATTTCTGCTAGATGATTCTCGATGCGGTCGTTAAGCGACATGGTCCTTCGGTAGAAACGTGTAGACCCACTCGTACAATTTTTCGCAATTGTTTAAACTGCACAACCATTTAGTTTTTCGCTGTGGTACATACACAATGGTACTGACCTCTCGTATTTCGGTATTTCCAACCAATCGCCATTCACTAGATTCTCCACATTTATAGAAAATAGACTGTTTGGTCGACGACGGATCGTAGGAATGTTTCCTTCACTTTTCCCTTGACATAGACGCAGTCGACATTGAACAAAAACTTTTCTATTATTTCTCGTAGAAGTTCGTATGCCACATAGCCGCTCGAGTACCAAAAACCCAATAAATTTTGCTCCAAATATCGCACCTGTTTTTTTATCTGAATCACCGAGTGTTAGAAAATCCCTGGGTGGTTTCAATAGCGCATATAACGTTTGTTTGTTGATTTTAATTGACAATTCTTTGGGGTAAAAACACCCCTCCAACGTGAAACCCTGAAACCAACTAGTTGGCAATTTCTAGATCACGTTCCTAACAATTTCACTTAACGGCAAATACTCCATGACGCAATCGTGCACGATGACGCAATAGACTCGAGTTTTTTCCGGAAAACCCTTAGTGCTCTCTATGTCTAGTTTTACGTCGACCGTATTGGATTTCATTGACTCATTTCTTCGGGAACAATCGATGACAAAGAGGGGAGCATCTTCTCCAAAATCATTATAGCTTAGTAGAGGTTGTTTGTCTCGAACTTTCGTAAAACTGGGATAAAATTCCACATAGTTATGGTAGGCGTCCACGTAGTCGTTTTTTGCAAAATTCAATCTGAGCCGCTCGAACGGATAATAGTCACCGTTCAATATTAATCTTACATCAGATATGTCCACGTGATCGAATCTTGACGAATCCTCTTTAGCGTTCTCCTTACGATCAGTTTGAAACCCTACGATAACATAACGGGGACTTTCCACGACCGCCGAAGTTTTGACAGACCAGATTTCTCTTTGCGAGTCCTTGGTGAGAGCCGGAAGCTCGTGCACTTCCCATTTTCGAAATGGAATTATTATAGGTTTATCCAGTTTGATTGATTCCAACAGATCTAGCCTAATCATGTCGTTTGGTTGAATATGTTTCACTTTTAATTCAATGTTATTAATTGTCAATTCTGCCGTTAATTCTACCGTCGTGTCTGGCGTTTGTTTCAACATTAAGGAGTTGTTATTATTGCGGGATCTTATTAGTCTTATGGTTTGCTTCCCACAAATAGCGTATTGATAATCGTTAAAAATTCCAAATAAATGTTTAAGTGGCATTCTTATATTGAACGTTCCATCATCGTTTACTGCTAAACCTTCATGGGGATAAGACCATCCTGAAGTTATCAGATATCTGTCAGAGTTGGGAGGATAACACAAATACGCTGTTATGGCGCTTACAATTCCCGGGTCTCGCACGCTCTCCAATTCCTTACTATTTATTTCGTAGGAGACAGAGAACCCATAAGATACTTTTCCTTGGTGTTCGGAACAAGTATTGTTGTATTTGTTCTCGAGCAGAATCCAAATGCTTGGCCGCACCAGAGCACCGATGTTACAAAAATTGGTCGTCAACCTCGACAAGTATGGAGAGTGATATTATTGTGGAGGGGTTCAAAAGAAGCATGGAATTGCATGGTGTCATCTTCAAACGACTTGTTGGAGATGGTGATAGCAGCGTATACAATAAACTTCTTGAAAGTAGACCATATGGCAATGTCCTTGTTGAAAAGATAGAATATAGGAATCATCTACTGCGAAACTTTTCTAAGAAAATTAGAGACATTTGTGGTGAGTAATTTTGTATTAACTTTCATTTTAAAAACTAGATCATTGAGTTATAAAGTAAAACCACATTACTTCATTTTTATGATAGATGAACTTTTTTGATAAGCTGTATTTAGAGTGCTTTAATATATGCCAATTCGTAGGGAGAAAGCGAAGTAACGCAAAAAATCTACCTGTTGTACCAGCCCTCAGGAAATTAGTGGAGAAAAATGCTATGCGCATGAGAACTGCTATCAAATATGCTGTGATACACCGTTCGCAAGAAAATACTGGTTTTGTGGAGAAAGTAGAAAATCTGAAGAGAGATTTGAGTAATATACCTTCTCACGTTTTTGGAGAACACAAGATCTGTTCTGAGCTTCAGTACTTTAAATGTACGAAGAAAGGACAAGAAACAAATTACATTCCTGCAATGGAAGAATGTGGCCTTCTCACTGATATAGATGTTTGCTTGAACCGTATTATCTATAATGCACAAAGCCTTATCATTAATATGGACACCAATATTGCCGAACAGTACAATGCTATTGTGTGCAAATTCGTTGGAGGCAAACGAATTAATTTTTCCAATAGAAGATCTTACATTACTCGGTGTGAAGCCGCTGCAGCTTCTTTTAACACAAAAGAAGAGTACTTTCTAACTTTATACGATGAAATATTGCATAAGGATCCACCACCTCTAGTTAGAAAATATGTTGGAAAAATGAAGAGAAGGCTTGAATTGAGATTAAATAAATCACCCATTCGAAGAAAGAAGACTGTTGCTCTGCCAGACAAAGATTATGGACTGGAAGCTCAAACAGAACCAGATCTCCCTAAAGATCAGTACAGGATGAAAGAATCGGAATTGCTTACGAATCTGGAATTTACTCAGAAGGAGATAATAGAACTTGAAGTTAACACCAGAGGACAACACTTCAATCCTCAATGGCACCAGGAAATGGGTATGCGGCTGACAGCTTCTCACTTTGGAGACATATGCAAAATGCGGCCAAGCACGTCATGCCAAAATAAAGTGAAGAATCTGTTGTACACGACATTTAAGGGAAACGCTGCCACAAGGTATGGGGCCGACAATGAACCATTGGCTAGGCGACAATTCGAACAAGAATTTGGTCAACAAGTCACGCAGTGTGGTTTATTTGTCGATACTGAGCACTGTGTATTAGCTGCAAGCCCTGACGGTCTCATCGGAAATGATGGAAAAGTGTCTTCCCAGTTGCACCCCAAGGATGTCATTAGAAGTAAAGTTCTAAAGTTTTGCACTTTGGATGAAAATGAGGACCTTCACTTGAAAGAAAACGACAATTATTATTACCAGATACAAGGCCAACTACATATTACCAAGCGTGATTATTGCTTTTTCATAGTTTGGTCTCCAATGGGAATGATGGTACAAAAGGTACAAAGCGGGTAGCTTTAAATCCATGGGCGTGGAATTAATGGATGGAGGAGCCTTTTTGATGCTATATTTTTCTGTTTTTGTTTTTTTTTGGAATGGCTTTTTTTTCATTTTTGTAATGGCATTTCAATACATCGATGTTTGGTGCTTTTACACAATGTTATGGTTCTTTTCATCTGTGATTTTTTTATTGTTGGAATTAATGTAACTGAAATGAGTACTTGTTCGCAAGCGTAGAATGTCATTGTCGAAAGACCCCAAGTGTTTGCAGACAAAAAGCATGAAACTGCAATATTTATAAAACGTAGATATTATTATTATATTCAACATTTATCATGTGTTTTTTTAGATCAACAAGGACAATGAATTTTGGGAATCCAAAATGGTGGAGAAACTACTGGTATTTTACAGAAAATGTCTCTTACCAGAACTTGTGGATCCTAGATATCCACGAAACATGGAAATTAGAAATCTTTCCAGATAAGGTGTCCATATGAAAACGGTATGTAGCAAAGTAAAAACCCTATGTTATCGATTTTTGTAATTTATAGATCATCCTGATTACAACGATCGTCATATGTTCGCTCCAGTCGTTTTTACAATACAGAGCATACAAACCTATATTTTTTCAAGCTTTCACACCTTATACGAGAATTTTTTTGAAAATAGTGCCATTTGTTCCATTAAAAAAAACCAATTTAGTTTCTTGGTCGTTTCGTCAATAATAAAACACAAATTTCTTGGGATTCGACCGAATAAAACAATATTTACTAAAAACTTTTTCACTACGTACGTTTCGGCTCAGCGGCCATCCTCAGGTACAATTTTACATCGAGTAATTTGCTAAAAAAGGGTTAAGAAATGCTTAAAAGATTTATCACTATATAAATAAAAAAATTTAAAAATTAATTTTTAAAATACTTACAAGAATTCTTATCAGTCAAAAGAAAAACATTCCAAATTAACAATGTCTAAACTATATCAGAAACATTGTAGTGTTAAATTTAACATAACTATAAGAGTATACTTTTCGCCAATTTTTACATTTAATTGGGAAAGGTTACAATTTTCACATTATATTTAAAATTTTGGTCAGGTATGTGGAACGAAAGAATTGCAAGTGGCGCAGAACGACGAGCAAGGAAGGCAAAAACAATATCCTTTTTTTCCCGAGTTATTGATTTTTTATTTCTATTCTATTTGGTATACAGGAGAAATTTTTAATTTTAATTTTTGAAAACAATAAAGCAGTTCTTAGTTATTTAATGAGATCATAGTAAATTTGTGATAAATGTTCAGTATCTGTTCTGTAATTCAAACTGTTATTATGTTTTTTTTATATGTATCATTTCTAGTATCTTACGTTTTAGAAAATCACCTTCATTGCAAATAATTTCAGTATTATCAAAGTCAAAATTATGAAATTGTTCTAGAGCATGCTTGCATAAGGCAGTTGAGTTATCATTGTGAGTTCTTATATAATACTTATGCTTATATAACCTTTTGTTGAGATATTGCTTAGTTTGGCCGATATAAGTAGATGGACAGTTTATGCAGTTAATTTTATAAATTAGTTGTGATTGGTCTTCTTTATTGACATGTGGTTTTAATGTTGTAAACAGGCTTTTAGTGTTATTAGGAGGTTTATGTCCAACGTTTACGTTATATTTTTTAAACAATTTTGAAATAGATTCAGAAGCACCTTGAACATACGGCATAGAGAAATATTTGGTAGTATTAGTTCTATTATTTATATCTGTGTTATATATTTTATGTATTCTTTTCTTAATTAATGGGTTGACAAAGGTTTCATGATAATTATTTTTGGTTAGAACGTTCTTTATTTTTTTTATGTTATGTGGTCTATACTTTGCGTGAGAGAGGATTATGGTCCTGTCAGTGAGACTGTTAACAACACTTTTTTTATATGTAATAGGTGTGTAAGAATTGAAATTTAAGTATCGTTCGGACCATATTTTCTTTATGTACCAATTAGTTGTGATATCACCTTGTGAGTTATATGTAATAGTTAAGTCGAGGAAATTAATGCTATTATGGTGCCCAGCGGGCATCCCAAGCAGAAAAGTCTTTAATTCATGATATTTCTACGATATCCCAGTAGGGGCCCCAGGCAAAATTATAAAAATATCACACTTATACGTGAATCTACTGTGGGCCTGGAAAAAGCCGCGGCCGGCGGTACTCCTTTGAGATGCCGAAAACATGTACCCTCCTAAGTGCTTTTCGATGTTCGTTTCCTTTGATTCCGATGCCGCCGAGATCCCAGGTGTTGGGCTCCCTAAAGAAAATTGGGTAAAATTCGGTATATATAAGGAGGCGAGCCGCGAGTTATGTTCCGGGGTCGAAAATCTTCGTTTTTAAAAAGGTTTATTGAACGTAGGGTATAAACTATTACTGATCGATTAATTGCGGTCGCGATATTTATATAAATTGGAAATGCGGTGTACGAAAAATAAAAAGCTGATTCCGCTGATTCGGGGTTTTCGTCCAGGTCGGTGTGCTGTGGGGTCGATGAACATAACTCTTCCCCCCTTAGGATGGAAGTTCGTCCTCGGGCTTCTTGTTGAGTTGTTGAAGTTCTTGGAGTTCTGAGAGTGATATTCTTGGTTTGAAAAAGAGTGTTTGGAGTCTTTTTCGTTTTCTTAGGATGAAGTAGATGATGACACACATTAGAGTGATGATAAGAAGTGTGGCTGACCAGGTTGTTGTGGAGATGACGACTGGATCTAGGTGCATGGGTTGGATAGCCGACAATTGCGGTGTTTCTTGAAGAGACTGTAAATGATTTAGTTGTAGACGATACTTGGGATTAATTTTGACAGGAACGATGGCTGGGATTTCGGCTTCTTCTTGCGTGGCGGTATACCATTGATTTTCAATTTGAATTGGACAGGGTGATTGGATGATTGCTAGTTGCTTTATGATTTTTTCTGTTTTTGAACATTTTTCGGTGATACGGAGTGGGTGATTTGTGCTGGCAATGAGGCTTCTCTTAGTTTGATGTATGATCGGTTGCAGGAGAATGGCAGTGGTGCAGTTTTCTAATGTGGGCAGTTGACATCTGGTTGTTGACATAGTTTGACAGGTGATTTTTCTTTCTGTAGGTGTGCATGTGGAATACCAACGATTATTCCCATAGTAAACAGCAGGGGGTACCAAAACGATATCTTCTTTGTTATGGATTGGGTAAACTTGGTAGAGTGGGAATACAAGTTCATCAAGGATAGGAATTTTTAGGATAATGAGTATCTGACTTTCTGTAGAGATTATTGTACTTTGAGCAGTTTCGATTAGTTCAAAAGGGTGCATGTTATCGGATAAGAGAGAGGCTTTATTATAGATTGATTTGAGTTGATTTTCTAGTTTAATAATTTCAGAGAGAGAAAAGAGTTCAATGTTCGACTGTTGCAATGCAGCTAAATTAATAGTTCGAAGTAATTTTTGAAGGAATTGATTTAAACGATCGAGATTAAGTATTTCGCTATGAAGTGAGAGATATTTGTCAAATTCGTCGCTGAGGAGATTAATATCTTGTGCAATTTTAACTGTGTTATTATTAATAGTTTCAACTAACATGTTATATCGTTTTATTGTTTGTGAGGCATAAGTTGTAGAGTTATTGAGGGTGCCAATAATTTGAGATTGCTTGTTTTCGATAGCTTGAATATGTTTTTCCAAAAATATACGATCATTCTCGTCGAGATTACCTGTGATTGATTTAATGAAAGTACCTATATAGTTCATAATTCCACGTTTCTGTCTAGGGCGAATTAGTTTATGAAAATTGTCAAGAGTTTCATGATAAAGCAGTTGATATTGATTAAACATTTTGTAATAAGACGAAGTCGTTGAAGTATTAAAAAGAACTAAATTAACGGGGTAAAGTTTAAGGGTATTATCTATAGTGCTTAAGTTGAAAGTAAGTATGTGACGGTGAAAGTGGTCAAATAATTGTGCTTGGCCTACCAATTCTTGATAGTATCCATTATTAGGGATCGGGTGCACTTGAAGGGCCAGGCAGTTGGTTATTAGGAGGGTGTTTCTGTAACAAGGGAGGTTTGCGTAAGCGTTTGATTTTTCTAGGATGAGAGTTAGTGGGTTTATTCTTAGTAGTTAAGACTTTAATTTTTGTATTGTCAGTAGAGGTAACAGTAGCGGGTATATAGGGTGCGTCGAGTTTGTTACGAGTGTTTTTGGAAAGGTACACGGTTTGTCCTTGTTCTGGAGTAGGAGTGGGATCTGGTAGATTTTTGTTGCGGTTTTCTAAAATGCGGGTTTCTTTTTCGTGAAGTTTAGTGTAAAGGGAATCAATAAAAGGGCGGAGTTCATCTTTATGTCGTTGATTATATTTTTCATAAATAGGTAAGTCGTCGTCGAATTGTATTTCTTCGATATAGGGGCCGTAGAGGATTGAGAAAGGGGAGTAGCCAGTAGCTGAGTGGATGGATTGGTTATAAATAAGGACACAGTGGGTGATTAGGTCTTGGAAATATTCTCTAGGTCGTTCATCTTGCATAACGCGCAGTTTTTCTGTAAATGTGGAATGGAATCGTTCGATAGGACTGTTAGAGTTAGGATTATTAACTGTGGTAAAATGTAGTTCTATTTTGTGGAGTTTACAAAATTCTTTAAAGAGATTATTGGAAAATTCAGTTCCTTCGTCACAGACAATTTTGCGCGGATAATTGTGATGAGAAAAGTAATGACGTAATTTGCTGAGAATGGATATATTCATTTTGTCTTGTATATTGTAAACTTGAGCGTATTTGGAAAATGAATCTATGATTGTTAGAAAACTTTGACGATTACAGCAAAAGGTGTCTATGTGGATAATATCAAAAGGTTTTTGTCCTAATAGGGGGCCTTTGAAGGGAAGTTTATAAGGGTGTCTTTCATATTTATTTCGGAGGCATATATCGCATTTATTAATATAATCGGAAATCGTAGTGCGCATATTTGGCCAATAATAATGGAGTTTTAAGTGATTGAGAGTTTCGAGTATGCCATTATGATTTTGCTTGTGGTAATCTTGAACACATTGAAGTTGTTTATCGGGATTCTCTATGTCTTGAGTTTGTTTAGAGCAGAAAGAGATACGAACGGTTTCATTAAAAGTATTGCGGACATATTCAGATATAAATTTTTGGATATCCGTTTGTTCTGTGAGGATATGGTAGCGTTGATTAGGAGATATTATAGAATGGAGAGTGTTTTTAATGTCAGTTTTCCAATCTTTTTCAGTAAGAGTTACGTAATATTGGTGTTTACTTTTGAATTTAAGGATGTATTGAACGTCATGTTTGTTTCCAAATTTTAAGATAATTTGATTAGGAAAATAATTAATGGGTTCTTCGGAAAATGGAATAGTTGCAATAGGGTTTTCGTGTGTGGAGTGTTGTGTGGATAGTCCAGTTTGTTTTTCATAAGTTTCGTTAATAAAGTCGTCAATATTAAAGTCATCGTCATGTGAGGGAGGATTTACACAGATCGAGTCTAATTCATGCATATTGAGTTCGATACGGGAAAGAGCGTCGGCTACAAAATTTTCTTTACCTTTGCGATATACAATTTCAAAATTATATTCTTCTAATTTGAGTTTCCACCGGGCGAGACGAGAATGGGGTTCCTTAATTTTATAGAGCCAGACTAAGGGGTTGTGATCGGTTTCTATGGTGAATTTTACACCAAAAAGATAGGGCCGGAAATGTTTACAGGATTCTATGATTGCAAGGAGTTCTTTCTCGATTGTGGAGTAGTTTCGTTCTGCGGTAATAAGGGTGCGGGAGTAGTAAGCGATTGGTTTTCCTTTTTGGGATAGGACAGAGCCAATAGCAACGTTAGAGGCGTCAGTAGTTAGTGTAAAAGGTAGAGAAAAGTCAGGGTATTGGAGAATTGGGGAGTTACTTAGAGCGGATTTACATTTTTCAAAACAATCTATATATTGAGGGTGGTCAATTTCAATTTTGGTGTCTTTTCGTAAACAACGTGTCATGGGTGTTGTCATTTTTGAGAAATTAGGAATGAAGCGGCGATAATAGCCTATTAGTCCCAAGAAACTTTTAATTTCCTTAGTAGTTTTAGGAATGGGGAAGTTTTGGATTGCGGATATTTTGTTTGGATTGGGTTTAATGCCTTCGGGAGTAATCACGTGGCCAAGGAAAGCTACTTCTTTGTTTAGGAATTCAGATTTGTCGAGTTGAATTTTTAGGTTTACTTCACGGAATTTTTGAAAAATGGATTTTATATGTACAAGATGTTCTTGTAAAGATTTGGAAAATATAATGACGTCATCCATATAGACAAAACATGATTTGTAAAGGTATTCTCTTAGAATTTCGTCCATCATGCGTTGGAAGGTCGCTGGGGCGTTTTTTAGACCAAACGGCATTCTTGTATATTCGAAGTGGCCATTGGGAACTGTGAAGGCGGTTTTTTCAACGGAGTTGGGGTGTACTTCAATTTGGTGAAAACCTTGGGCTAAGTCGAGGGTTGTGAAGTATGTGCATTTGCCTAAATTGTCAAGTATTTCGTCGATGCGGGGAAGGGGATATTTGTCTTCAACCGTATTATCGTTTAGTTTGCGATAGTCTATAACCATGCGAAACTTGCGTTTACCGGATGCATCCATTTTCTTTGGAACGATCCAAACGGGCGAAGAATAAGGGGAAATTGAAGGTCGGATTATATTTTGTTCTAAGAGTTTATCAATTTGGGAAGAAATTTCGCTTTGCATGACTTTAGGATGTCGGAAAGAACGGGAAAAAATAGGAGTTTCGTCTTTTGTGCGGATTTCGTGTTTGACAGAACTAGTAAATGACAGATCAGATGATTCATTGTAAAAAATATCTTTAAATTTATGACATAGATCAAGAATTTTTTGCTTTTCTTCGGAATTCAGATGTTTTGTTCGAATAGAGTTGGGATCAAATGAGTTATTGGAGAAGGGAGGTGATAATTCTTCAAAATCGGATAGTGGATAAACAGATATTGGTTCAGGGAAGTCAATATTTAAATTTTCTGGTTGTGGTATTTCTACAAACCCATCATTGGCATGGTGTATTGAAATTGGGAGTACAGTTTGGTTATCAAGGGTAATTTCTGGGAGTACAACTTCACCATTATTGATATTTACTGGGATACGGAGTCGATTATTCGAACGATATATAACTTCAAATGGAACGGAAACGCCTAATTTACGAATAGAAAATATATGAGTTTCATAATCTATATTTGCACCTAATTGGTCGAGTTCACCAGTACCTAAAAGAATATCGAAATCATTGTGCCAGTCAGCAATTCTAACTATAAACGGTTGATCAATGCCAATTTCGTTAAAAACGGGAAAATAAAGGTTTTCGGAGTAGGTTTTAGGAGTTTTCATAGAAATAAGAGTAAAGGGTTCAAAAAATTGATATTTTGGATCGAAATTTTGTGCAGCTTCGGGAGTTATTACAGTATCGGATCCACCAGAATCTATTAATACTTTAAGATTAGAATAAGGGAGATAGAAAAATGGAAGTTTGGTGGCTTTTGAAATATTATTTAATTCGATAATTCGGGATTGGGAGGAGATTCCGAGGCTTGTTCTCGAAAATTTTCGGAAAAGTATTCTTCGGTTTCTAAATTGGAATCGCATTCTATATTATTATGGAAAGTACGTGTGGACATTGGGGTTGGTTTGTAAGTTTGCTGTGACGGCAATTTTGAAGTTATGGACATAGGAGTTGGAGTTGGACGATATTGATTTTGGAAGTAATTATTGTTGGGTCTATTAGATGGTGGGCTGAATACTTGTCTATTAGGTGGAGGGTTTTGTCTTTGAGGAATGGGCCTATTTGTGTTGCCAAAATTTCTAGGTGAGTTTGAAGGACCTTGATTAAAGTTTTGAGGGAATTGTTGATTAAAATTTGGGTTCATATTCGTATTATGATTAGGTTGTGGGTTGCGAGGTGGTTGAGGATTTTGATTAGTAGGGCGATTGGTAGTGGTAGGTTGACTGTTTCTTTGATAATCGCGGGGATAGGTGGTAGATTTAAGATAAGACATATATTGCTGTTGCTGTTTGTGGTTATCTAAAGCTATGCATTTTTGAAGTGCTTCGTCGAGAGAGTTTAATTCAAAATGAGATAAATGATCGCAATAGGGATTGTTTATGCCAGTACAAAATGTTCTAAGGGCTTGTTTTCTGAAAAACGAAGCTTTAAACTCGATTGCCTGAGCGTTATTTTCATGTAAAGAAACATGCTGTAAAAGATCATTAAGTGCTAAAGTTATTCGGTTGTAATAGTCATCATAAGATTCAGAACGCTTTTGAACTGTGGTGGTTAATTGTGTTAATAAAATTTCTTCTGTGCGACGGTCGCCATATTTTTGGAGTAAAAGGGGCTTTATTTCTGCCCAAGAAGTTTTATTGTGTAAATTTAAGAAATCACGAGCCTCATTTTTAATTTTGGAAACGATATGAGTGTTAATTATATATAGTTGAGTGGCATTAGCACCTTGTTGAGTGAAAAAAGCAATTAAATTATCAACTGAATTTATAAATGTGGAGAGGTTATCTCCCGGTTTATATTCTGGAAGAGTGTTGCACAAATTATTAATGTCGGTAGTTGTTAAAGCCATTTCTTGAGTTTTTGAAGTTGAGGGCTGAGAAATTAAAATTTGAGGGTTTTTTAAATCTTCAGATAAATTTTTAGAATATGGTTTAAAACGAGGTTTTTGTTTAGGAGCTTTTGGAGTAATAGAAAAATGAGCTAAATCTTCTAATAATGAACCTTCAGGGTAATCAGAACTCATGAGAAAAAGGAAGTGAACTTACAGGACAAGAAGAATCGCTCTGGACATCCCTGCCGTATGGTTCTCCAATCTCTGCACAGGTTTCTTCTCCCAGGTCGTTGATAACTGCCAAATCGTTGAGACGAACCGATGATCCTCCTTTGGATTCCGTGCAGCTATCCTGTTCGCAGCGCCAGTTATGTTCCGGGGTCGAAAATCTTCGTTTTTAAAAAGGTTTATTGAACGTAGGGTATAAACTATTACTGATCGATTAATTGCGGTCGCGATATTTATATAAATTGGAAATGCGGTGTACGAAAAATAAAAAGCTGATTCCGCTGATTCGGGGTTTTCGTCCAGGTCGGTGTGCTGTGGGGTCGATGAACATAACTCGCGAGTCGTGGTAGCAGTTTCGATCCAGAAAGCATTTGCCGCTGAAGGCCCTGCCCGAAAGAAGAGGGCAGGCGGCCGCCCCTGCGGCCAACCGGCCGCAGGCCATCACCCAATTGGTAATGAAGAAAACCAAAAAGGAAGTATTTTCCTAAGCACCGCCGTAAGTTTGGACTGACCCAAAAGTAAGATATTTTTGTTTTTATTCCTTTGTGTCTGAATTGCCTTTTTATTTTGAATTATTTTGAAAACTTGTAGAGAAATTGAATTTATTGTGCAATTTTTAATTAATTAGAAATAATTTCACAACTTTTGTGAACCGTATTATGATTTTTGGGAATTTATTTTGAACCATATTATTTTACTGTAGATGTCAGAGTTTTAGTTTATTCAAACAGAAATAATATCTTGTAACTTTTGTTGGAAAGTTGAAAGGGATTTGGGAAACTATTTATAGAGTCAATTATTTTGGGGTTGAAATCAGAATTCTGTGTTTAATTGAACTCTTTTATGTCAGAATTTTCGAGTAATTTGAATTACATCCTTATTCAAACTTGGGCTGGAAATTAAGCAAAGCTATACAGAGTCAAGTAATTTTATTCTATTTAGGAAATCAAGTATTTTATTCTATTTGGGGAATCTTTTGCAATTTTTGTATTTTTATCTGAAGGTTTGTCATTTTATACCATAGTTTATGTATTTGTGCCATTTTGTCATATTGTCTTATGTCTTATTCTAAATTATATTGTTTATCAGTGTACCTTTTGAAATGTTTGGGTTTTGCTACTTAGAAAAGGGTTATATTTCGGATATCTTGAGTGTAGCGTTGTACGAATTCATAGATTTTTAATTTTATTCATTAATAAATTATTGCACATGTCTTAAACTTCCTCTTAACCTGTATTTTGTTAACGCAATGTACTGTGTCGTACTTAATTTTAATATACACATTAAACTATCCCTGTGTTTCCGTCATACACCCTTAGGCCCACACTAAAAGTAAGTAACTGTGACTCACCCTGTACATTACCGCTCGCCAATTAACATCTAACAGGGTAGAAGCATCACATTGGTGTCAGGTGTGGGGTCCACTAAGGGTTGACGGCTAGGGGTAGTTGTGAAAAATTTTTAGGAAAAATTCGGGAAAAATATCGGAATAAATTTTTTTTTAGAATTACTTTTGTCGGATAAATTCTGTGGATCAAACTTGTGGGGTTCACTAAGGGTTGACGGCTAAGGGTAGTTCGGAAAATTTTTAGGAAAATTTGTCGGAAAATCGGAGAAAAAAAAATTTTTTGAGGAAAATTTGTTGGCGTTTATTAAAAGTAATACAATAGTGTGCAGTACATAAGGATTAACGGATAGGGATGAGTTGTCAAATTTGACAGGAAAATTAATTTCTCAGAAAATATCAAGAAATCAATTTTTATAGAGAATCTGAGGCATAGAAAAGGTGTAACGGTATTTATTATGGTTCAAAAAGGGCAAGCGACACTGGTAAATTGTCAAAATTAGAAAATTGTCAGGAAATTGTCGGGAAAATGATTTTTATCAGAGAAATTATTAAGGTAAAATTTTAAAGGAAACTAAACGATGCTTAGAGACAATGGTTAGAAAAATTTAGGAAGAACGGAATAGACAACGGTGCTAGGAAAAATCCAGGGTTAGAAATAAAAAGATTTCAGGTGAAGAAAAATTCCATCGAAAACTAAGAGCTACTAGAAATATTTTTGGGTGAACTGAAATAATTTATAAAAAGTAAAAAAAAAATGCAAAACGGAGGAAAAATGTAGTAGTAGGGACAAGAGCAGAAGGAAACGGGAATATAGGTAAAATTTAGAAGTGAGGTCGTGCGTCAAAATTAATAATGGAATAGAAACCATACCAATATTCAACAGCAAAGCTAAAATATAAATTTTTTGAGTATATAGAAACGGCATTATTGACAACTTGGTCTGAAGGACAGAAAATAGCTATAGTCAGGTTAAAACTAAGAAGCAGCGCGAAACAATAAATCAAAGCGAAGCCAGGATATTTACAGAAATAATACAAAAGCGACTCATAGCAAGAACAGAAATTTAAATAAGAATATTCATAGAAGTTAGGCAAAAATACGGTAAAAATGTTAGGCAAATTTTAACACGACAAAATATTTTAGGAAATAGAACAGTTACTTTCGAAATCGGTCAAGCAAAAATTAGCGTTATCCTAGAAAATAGACGTTACTACGCAAATTGTGTTAGGTCTTTTAAGCATGTTAAACAACGAATATTATCTCTAGAACAGCAACATATAATAGAAGCTTAAATTATGCGGAAAAAGAACATACGATTAGGCCGCTGCAACACAAGAGGGAATGTCGCGAAGAGATGTTATACAGCCTGATTTTACCGCGGAGAGCACGCAATGTTGCATGAATCATAAATAGGAGAGAACGTCACCACGAATCACCTCCAAGTGTTTTAGCTGATACAAATAGGATAGTTTTGCCCAAAATTTAGATAAAAGCCGCTGCAGAGTAATAATCAAATTTGCTAAAATAGTAAGAAATTAGACCATTTTGTACGGAAATGCACAGAAAGCCGACTCAAAATTAGACGCGAAATTTAGTTATCTAAATAAGCAAAATAAAATTACAAGAAGGTAATATACCACAGGGAAGTAATATAGCGAATTTAGGGGATATTAATTTAAAAATTATTGAATCATCAGATGTGAGAAAGTATTGCATAAGCAAAGCATAGGCTACAGTATTGAGAAACGAGAAAATCGAAGGCAGAAATTTAGTTGGGATTAAGACTAGAATTTATATAAAAAAAATAAAACGAAAAGCTGATAAGAAAAAAAGGAATTAGCTACATGGTAAATTAAGAGTTAATAGGAAAAATGAATTATCCACACGGTAGATCAAGGAAAATGAAGAATGAAAAGTGTCATTCAATGCCGGAAGGGGTATTTGCCCTCGGAGTAGTTGTTTCTGTTGTTTTTATCTTTTGAATTATCTGCGTGTTAGGAAAAACTTAGTGAAGTTACTAAAGTAATGAATTACTGAAGTAGTGAGTTACAGAAGTAATAAGACAAAAAATGTCGTTAGAAGGATAAAAAAATAATGCGCAAATTCTAGTGGTAAAATGATTAAAATAATTAAGAGGATTAAAAGAAAAGTGCTACAAGCAACAAGTGACAATAAAGTCGGAAATTAAAGAAATAAATAAAATAAATAGAAGTGAATACGTGATGTGCTAAATGCGCCAGTGAAATGTAGTACCAAGTGATATTTTATTAGAAAAGTGAAGGATTGCGGAATGAAGTTAAAAGTTGGGAATGTATTAGTTAACTAGCTTGTCAGAAACCGCCATTAATTCTTGGTCTGAGTCAGAGGCCAGGAATGCGAGTGTTCAAATGACTGACTCCCGTAATGAGCATTGCAAGGATAACAACAGCCAGGCGGAGGGACAGGTAAAATTAGCAACATTCAGGGAAGCGCGAACTTCCCAGAAAGTAGAAAAGTCAAATAAAAAGGAAGGTAAGAATGAAATAGCAAGGAAAAATTCAGAAGATCCAGAAAAGAAGAAAAGATTGAAAGCCAGAGGATACAAGTACAAATCCAGGAGTGTTTTTGCCATTTTTGAAGATATTTGCCCAAGGGCCATACCTCTTAATTTTCGTAAGAAGAGAAATGGAACACTCAACGCGACAGGAAAGAAGTTGTACCTTAAAAGAAGGAAAATTACAAAAGTTCGATAGGTTCGAAGTACAAGCCAAGAGTGCGTGTATGCCGTCTTAGGGATAGTCAGCCACACGTTGGAACACTACCTGAATTTCTAAGGAAAGAGATGGAACATTAACTCAAAAGGGATGAACGTGAACCAAAAGGATTTAGTAATTCCCGGATATGTCAAGGAGTATGTATAACAGCTGTGGAAAAATTGGGAAAAGAAAACAGCAAATTTTAGCCGCTGAACAAAATCAGGACACACGGTATAATAATTGACAGAAAAATGACATAAGGCAGAAGGGATGGTATCAATTAATAAATATCACCAGATCAAAAGTTGATGGTACAGAAAAAGAAAGCTCTAGCAAAAGCTATAAGCAGAGGAAAAAGAGTAGGTATCCAGGAAATGGAAAGTCGACAAGGGAAATGAGTATATAGGACTCAGAAGAGATATTAAAATTATTGCAGCTAAGGAAAGTAGCGAAATGTGAAAATTAAAAGTGAGAAATTTAATAAAATGAGAAGATAAAAATATATTTTAAACAAAAGTGACCGGTAAATAAATTATTACGTATAAAATCGAGGAAGGTAATTAAATAAATAATAATAATAATAATTAAACCACTAACTGTCATTTTACTTAAGGGAGAAATAATTAGAAGCGCAAAGCAAAAGAGCAAAGAAAATACGTGCAGTTCCTTTATCTAGTCTAAATAGGTACCCGAAGCAGGTCCCCCCAACTAAAGTAGGTCAAGATCAAAGTCCCCCAGAGGTTACGAACGTGTGACGAAAACGCGAGGTCAACACGCGCCCATCGAATATACAGGTTGAGCTAAAGTAATATGAGATCGCGGAAGGAATTAAAAAATCAAATACAACTAAGGAAAAACGATAACTAAAATTTAGGCCTTAGGGAAGGTAGGAAAAGAAGGAAAAGAAAATAATAAATTAGCGAATGAAAAAGCAACTAGTAAGAAAATTCGAAAATGCAACCATGAATTAAGAAAGAAAGTCAAGAAACTAATATACCAAGATTTCAAGAATTCAGAAGCAAAACTTAAGGGAGCTAAATTAATTATTCATACGTGTCAAAAAATTAGTTAGATGTAGGTATGCGTTATAAATTAAGGAAGTAAGATAGGGATATAAAAATAAGAAAGTAAAAATTAATTAACTAGTTAGATGTTAGACGTAGAAAGACAGAGAGACAATGACCAGGTAAATAATCGCCTATAGAAAAAAAATCTAAACAAACAATAAAATTGGAAAAGAGGTAACTTAATTTATTCAAAGCCGTTTACGCACAATTCGTGATGAGTCAAGCAGGTAAAGAAACTTTTGCGAGTGCTATAGTCTCTTAGTACTGGGAAAATAATAGATACATCTACTTGAGTCATTTTCATAGTCAAGAAATAAAATAATCTCTAGTTACAGACAGAAGTTGACACGCTGTTATGATATTAAAGCCAAAATTTTATTAAAAGTCAGTCGCGAAGGCAAAGCTAATCAAAAAGATCGCGCTTATAGAAATTAAATCTCTAACACTAAACTGTAAATTATAGGCTTTCGAGAAGTGTCACATTTAATAAACCGCTATTAGATGAAGTGCGCCCTTCTATTCCGAGAATAACGGTAGGAAAGTAGGTAGTCCCAAGTCAAACAAAATTTTAATGAAACCAAAGGAAACCAATTTTAAGATAGGTATGCTGCAAGTGCCGCACTTGAGATCAGAAAAGCAATACCCTTTATATTGTAAACAAACCAAACGCTACATAAGAAATGAGTAATGAGTAGGCACGAAAATATAAACTTATGGCTAAAATTAAAACCAATAGGTCCAAAGATTGCATAGCCAAAAATAATCAGACATCACAATAAAATCAAGGTATATTAAGAATAAATTAGGCAATCCAGAATTTTGTTCAGAGTCATTGAGTGTCCTTGAAGCATATGCTATTGGCTTGTTTTTCCCAATCGGTCCTTGAGATAGGATAGCACCAATTGCAAAATTGCTAGCATCTGTTGTGAGATTGAAGGGTTGGTCAAAGTCTGGATACTGTAGTAAAGGCTCATTTGTAAGTAGATTTTTACAATTTTCGAAACATTGAATAAATTTTGGCGTATGTTCTATTTTTGCATATTTTTTGAGACATGAGGTTAACGGTTTGGTAATTTTAGCAAAATCTTTGATGAATTTACGGTAGTATCCCAAAAGTCCTAAAAATCCTTTAATTTCTCGTGTTGTCTTAGGAATAGGATATTTTAAAATTGCCTGAATTTTGTCGGGATTGGGTCTTATTCCCTCTGGTGTGATGATGTGACCTAAAAATGAAACTTGTTTTTGCAAAAATTCTGACTTATCAAGTTGGATTTTCAAGTTGGTCTCTCGAAGTCGTTGGAAGACTTTTGTGAGATTAACGATGTGTTCTTGTAGGGAAGTTGAATAGATAATAATATCATCCATGTAAACCAAGCAGATATGTCCTTGTAGTCCTTTTAGCACACTATCCATAACCCTTTGGAAAGTGGCAGGAGCGTTCTTAAGGCCGAATGGCATTCGGACATATTCAAAATGTCCATGTTCCACGTTAAATGCAGTTTTAGGTATATCTTCTTTTGCCATTTCTATTTGATGGAAGCCACTGGCAAGGTCCAATGTAGTAAAGTATTGGCATCGTCCTAATTTGTCCAATACGTCTGAGATGTTGGGGAGAGGATACTTATCGTCGATGGTTTTCTCATTTACCTTTCGGTAGTCGACTACTATTCTCCACTTAATTTTTCCAGATGCGTCTGGTTTTTTTGGGACTACCCAAATTGGCGATGACCATGGGGAATCACTCGGTCTTATTATGCCCTGATCTAGCATTGATGAAATTTGGTTTTGTACTTCTGGTTTGTGGACATGTGGGTACCGGTAAGATTTTGTGTACACTGGTATTTCGTCCTTAGTTTTAATTCGGTGTTTGACTTGATTGGTGAAAGTCAATGGCATATTAGGTCGGTGGAAAATATCTGAGAATTTTTCGCATAGTCTTTCTATTTGTTCTTTTTCTTCGGCATTCATATGATCTGTACGTATCAGATTTTTTATAATGGGGACTGGATATATTTCCGCTGAATAAAGATGATGTTCGTGTAAATTTAATTCAGTCGCAATTAGTGGTTACTGTAATCTGAATAAGTTTGTCAGTGTTGTTGATAAGTTCTGCCCACGCTAAACTTTTATTTGCTGTCGACAACGTGTTTTTAAGAATTGCGCCTTGAATATTCTGTTGGGATAACATTACGGGTCCATGTTCTTGTGTTACTGGTAACTTAACCTTTGTTACTGTGTGGGGCTCAAGTTGGATGTGATAAAAATGCGCTTTGTTTGTTTCGTATGATTCGAGGGGTAATATGGCTTTTGAAGTCAATAAACGATGTGGATACGATCTGAGATCTATCAGAGCTTGTAAAAGCTTAAGATTGTCCGTTCCAATAAGTCCGTGGAAGGTCTTATGAAATTTGAATAGGTACAATTTTAAGAATAATTTTGGGTGATTAAATTCGTTAAAACTAGGAATTTCTGCTGAATATTCTTGGGAATAATTTTGGAAAACAGAAGTTACGATAAAGGGTTCGTTTTGGATATATTTTTGGAAATTTTGAAAAGCGATGTCGGGATTTATAAAGGATTTTGACGATCCGGTATCAATAAGTAATTTGAGAGGTGGGTTTTTTATGACAATATAGGGTAACTCTTTTTTGTCTTCTAAATTATTAAGTTCAATTATGTTGCTTCGTCGAAGTAGGCCTCTGTAGGAAAATTTACTTCCTCTTCGGTCGTGTTTTCATATTGGGGTTCTGTCAAAAATTCTTCTTGTGGGGTTTCCTCGTAGTAAGGATTTTTCAAATTTTCTTCGGCATGGTGATAAGATTGCTCTTGCTGTTCAATATTGTAAAGTGGAGCTTTGTACGATGGTGTCGCAAATGGTTTTTTATTCTGTTGACTTTGAGTATATCTCGAAGTTGTGCTCATGGGAGTTGGTTTTGGAAGTAAGCCGGAAGGGGTATTTTTTGGTGCCCATACATTCAGGTGGCTTTCCAAAAACTTGTTGGTTAGTGAAAAATTTTTGAGGTTGCAAGTTTGGTTTAGGCGTTACAGGTATAGGTCCTGTTGGAAATTTTTGGGGTGCCTGTTGGAAATTTTTGGGGTGCCTGTTGATAATAATTTTGATATTGCTGTGAATGATTTTGAGGTGCTTGCGAGAAGTGTGCTTGTTGATAATTTTGGTTTTGAGACGCGTTTTGAGAATGCCATTGCATTTTTGGTTGAAGTTTAGATTGGGGTTTTCTTGGAACTTGTACTTGGGGCGAGTAATTTCTTTGAAGATAACGAATATTATTTTCTTCTTGAATGTACTGCATAGCGAGTGCGAGTGTAGTTGGTCGCATAGCTCTTATTGTTGAACCGAGAGGTTCACGAAGTCCTGCTAAGAAGGTTGTTAGTGTTTGTTTTCTGAAAAAGTCCTTTTTGTTATTCCTGATATTTTCTATGTTGTTATGAATATCGATATAATTGCAGATTGTATTTAACAGTCCCATACAACGTTCATAAAAATTGATTGGAGCTTCGTTTGGAGCTTTTCGTAAATTAACTAAGTCTCTGGTTAAAGAATTTTCGTCACGTTGGTCACCGAAATTTTGAATAAGGTTGTTTTTTATGGTGTCCCAGGATTGACATCCGTGAATGGAGATAACTTCTTTTGCGCGTCCTGTAAGTTTGCTTGTAATACCGTGTAGAAGCAATTTATTTTGAATACAGTTAACATTTGCCGGTGCGAAGTCGAAATAATGATTTAATAATGTGGTAGATACGTTTATAAAGTCGTGAAGTTCGTTGGGATTTCCATCGAAATTCGGGAGAATGGTAAGAACTTTGAAATCGAATTGTGGTCTAGCCATATTTTCTTCTGATGAATCTTCTGAATTCGAGCAAATTTGCAAGTTGCTGAGGAGTTCGCTTAAGCCTAACTCTGCACTTGGGTCCGACAAAGGATAAGGAACAGAGGAGTCTGACATGAAATACTCACAGTAAGATGATTATGCCCAATTGCATTCCGTCTTCTGCTTTCTTGAAAAGCTAATCCAAGTTCTGGGGATGAGCGTCCAAGTGCTGCCTCCAATGGAACCACGAATTAACAGTTTTTGAGCGGTCCGATCGCGAATTAACGTTTAGAAACGAAGAGTATCCAGTCGCGGACTCTTTCACGATCCTACCAGCAAGACTGCGCCAGTTAGGATGTGTGGCCGAAACAACCCGTTTTTAAAAACAGATTTTATTCGATAAAACCTAACAAAATTTATAAGGGTTGTAAGATAATTACGATACAATAAAAATGTCAAGACTGACTTAAGGCGGGCCAGCGCGAGAATATATAACCTCGGTTGGTGTTGAGTCGGCAAAATAGTCTCTCGTGCTTTCTAGGCAATATTAGCTCCTGTAACTAACAGATTAGTTTAAAGAATTAATTTTAAGGGTTCATATACAAAAAACATTCACTTTTCCTGTTCAGAATTTATTTAAATTATTATTATCATTACTTAAACAAAAAAAAATTTTTTCTTTGGATTGTGGAACATCGTCGAAATCGTCTTCGCAACCCGTAGACTTGTGCTTGTGACAAGGTAATTTCTTTTCTAAATTAACATTTTGTTTATATTTTATAGGCAGTTTATCCCAAATATTTTCTAAACAAATAGGGCTAATACCGTTCAGATAATCTATGGGTATCATTGTCAATTCCTTACAGCTTAGTTTCGTTAGATCTATATATACAGTGTGTCCCGTTTTTTCATGTTAACACCCCTGAAAATCTAAGTAGGCTGAAGGAATTGAACGGGGCAATTTTTTTATAGATATGTCCCTGAAAGGTCATCATTTGCGAAGTATTGGTTTGGCATTGCCGCGAAAGCCTGGCCTACTGCGATTTTTTAAAGTGGTGCGTTTTTCGAAAAACCATATTAGGCATTTTTTATTTACAATCTGACACCACAGCGTTAATCAGGACACACCGAAACCCCCATATACCAAATTTGAACAAAAAATATACAGGGAGTTCCATTCTGCAGGTTGTCAAAGTTGAGCAAAATAGGAATTTTAAAGGCATCTGGCGAGTCAAGTGTGCTATGGAATTACCTTAAAACAGTTGAATGGTCAAAAGGACCACTCAAAGTGTTGCTGTGCAAGGATTCAATACAAAAATATACAGGGTATTTTTCTCTGAGCCATCTCAAAATTCTGAAATTTTATGAAACTTATACGGATCAAGAGTGCTCTGGAATCATTGAAAAAATATTGATAAACACAAAAGTAATGTATTTCTTTACAAAATGCCAACTAACAAATAAAAACAATTTAAAATATTTGACTTTTTCAACAAAGTCACTGTCTAAGATGATACATTTTCTGTGCGTTTCCTGTTGTGGCACACCAGCCACCTTAACTGATATGGACTTACTAACTGGCAGGCTTCTGTATTTTTTAGATTTAGTTCATTTATAGTGTGTGGAGCGGTTTTGATATACTCGATTTTTGTTCCGTATAAAGTTCCAAAAATTCAGTATTTTGAGATAGCACGAATAAGAACACTCTGTATATTTTGTATTGGACCTTTGCACACCAACACCTTGAGTGGTCCTATTGACCATTCAACTGTTTTGAGGTAATTCCATAGCACACTTGACTCGCCAGATGCCTTTAAAATTCCTATTTTGCTCAACTTTGACTCCCTGCAGAATGGAACTCCCTGTATATTTTTTGTTCAAATTTGGTATATGGGGGGGTTCGGTGTGTCCTGATTAACGCTGTGGTGTCAGATTGTAAATAAAAAAATGCCTAATATGGTTTTTCGAAAAACGCACCCCTTTAAAAAATCGCAGTAGGCCAGGCTTTCGCGGCAATGCCAAACCAATACTTCGCAAATGATGACCGTTCAGGGACATATCTATAAAAAAATTGCCCCGTTCAATTCCTTCAGCTTATTTAGATTTTCAGGGGTGTTAACATGAAAAACGGGACACACTGTATATTGAAGACAATTTGAGTGTTCTAACTTAAATGAGGGACAAAATAATTTGTTATATATTAAATATCTGCGAAGAAAAAGTTTATTAAATATAATATTTCTGTTATTAAATATGTTTGACTACTCGAAGAAACTTTTTTAGTTCTAGTCTATAGACTAGTGACTTTTATAGAAAATACAACAATAAAAAAACACCAAGACCTAATTACCCCAAAACTATTACTATTTGACACACCCTATACATATCTAAATCAAATTCGCTTTCTATACACGTAATTCTCTGACATTGACCTATAGAACGCTGGTAAAAGGAAATGGTTATACGTGTCGTTAACCTACTAAGAAACCGTTTTACTGTTTATATTACCTGGGCGAGGCAAAGAACTTCAGCGCTTTGGTATA
This sequence comes from Pseudeuparius sepicola, assembly GCA_963920635.1. Taxonomy (NCBI): domain Eukaryota; kingdom Metazoa; phylum Arthropoda; class Insecta; order Coleoptera; family Anthribidae; genus Pseudeuparius; species Pseudeuparius sepicola. Next base: position 32,946,485 of record OY987305.1, read on the forward strand.
TAAATAACTATTTTTGTACTAATTTGTTTGGTTTTTGCAATGAACCCTTCAACTTAATGTCAAAACTATTTGTTCATAAAACTTATGGTTGGTATAAAAGTAGGTAGGTACCCCCAAAGTCACTTCACAGGAAACACAATTCAAAGTTTAACTGGAAATGTTTGAAACAAATAACAGCTAATTACTTTTATCCTTATATACTAGACAAAATCATATCTTAAGAGTTACATTCTAATATTGCATAACTAAAAACTACTTGAAAGGAACAAAGGAAATTACGCCAAACATATTTTTTCTTTATGTTTTACGTAAACCAGAGGGAGTATTTCCAATTTTATCATAATTTACATCAGATATACACGTTTACTGCCATGTGTATACAGTGACAGGCAGAAAGTTGGGTACAAATGGAAAACTTTTTTATTATTAATTTCTCAGAAAATTTTATTCTTGATAAAAGTTGGTGCATCATTTTAGAATCAAAACGCACATATCAAAATTTAAATATCTCTTTTTGGATACGAGGTAGATTCAAAAATGTCAAAATAACTCAAGATAAGTACCCTTATTTTTTAAAATACGGTAAAAAGATACTTACAAAAATTGTTTGAAATCAAAGGTGGATGTGAGATTTAAAGTCACAACCACCTAGTCAAAAAAGAAATTTAACTTTTTTGTATCTTTTCGAGCACCCTGTGTACTACAGAAAAACAAAATACCGAAAAATATATTGAGATATATGGATACAAATTGCAGCGTTATATAAAAAATGCTTATTTTTCAAACAAGTGTCCTTATCTATTATTGTACTGTTCATTGTCTAAAATGCTGACACGAGATTTTTAATTGTATAAAACCATTTTTGTAAACAACCCAAGCCCATTAATAAACTACTCCGTCTTGCTGTCACATCTGTTTAAAGAAATAAATTATTTTTTTAAAAAGACCTACCCTGCGTCCGCGGTCGTAATTGGCGCAGTCGGTAGGACCGCGTCGGGAATTTTTCGCTGAAGTTACTCAGTTATCTTGCGAGAAAACTCCTGTCGGTTTTCACCGTTCAACGCGGTCAACGGTTCAACCTCGAACCACCACGACAACGCAGACAACCAGGGCAGGACAGCACAAAGACTGGAAAGCGAAGACTGAAGTTTCATCTGGACGACGCCTGCTGCACGAAGTGTAAGAGCCAAATCCTTTTGATTCTTGTCCCACCTTTCTAAAGCGAGTTTATTAGTCACCGATCCCTGAATAGGATCACGTAATTTAAGGTAGATTTTAAGAAAGACAAACATTCAAACAAAGAAAGAAAGTTCCAATTTTGAACTTAACTTTCACTTCCATTTCAAAAATCAATTCATCTTTCATCAACTTTAGTTTTAAGTTAATGAAATTACATGTCATTCAACGACTTGAGTGAATTAAGCGATTTAATTGTAAACTTAGATATTTCATCAGATCAAAATCTAAGTAATCCATCAACAATGCTTCCAGCTCAACAACAACAACCAATTAATTACCAACTTTTAAGACTCTATATAGAAAATATTCCACAATTTTCTGGAGATTCCCATATTTTAGGAATTTTTATAGATTCTTGTGAATATTTAATTCAGACTTACACTAACAGACAAGATCCAAATGATCCCTTAAATAAATTTCTTATAAAGGCAATTATAGGAAAATTGACAGGTCGTGCGTTAACTTTAATTGGTTCACGCATTGAATTAAAAACTTGGGAAGAAATAAAAGGTGTACTTCAATTAACCTTTGGCGATAATAGGAATTTAGACTGTCTCGTACAAGATCTTTTAATAATGCAACCCTTTAAAAATGAGAATCCCACTCAATTCGGAGCTCGTTTACAAGATGCTCGAAGTTTAATATTTTCCAAATTAAATTAAACGGAGTTCGCCTCAGAACAAGAACGTAGACATCATTTGAAAAATTATTCTGATTTAGCCCTTAAAACATTTATTAGAGGTCTTCCTGGACGTTTACAAGACACTGTAAGAATTAAAAATCCGATAACCCTAGAAGCAGCCATATCAAATGTAGTAGAAGAACAAAACTTTTCTTATGCACAAAATCAGTCTAGATTTTTACCAAATCAATTATACAAACACCACAAACAAAAATCCCTATTATGACAAGACAAATCCCAAATCAGACAAACTTTAGACAACCTTACACCTAATGATTTTTATGATCACGAAATCCAAAATTTCGAATATTATCCCGAAATTCCTCCTGAAATTCCTGAAAATTCCCCAGACTATGTACAGGAATATTATACAGAATTTGACGCACAACAAAACGAATACTTACCTGAACAAGAAGCCCCCGATTTTGAAAATAACGCAAATTTTTCCAAACCGACTACTTCCAAAATAGCGAGGTAGCACCATTAGAATATTTATACCCCGAAGTCGAGAATTTCGAGAGTATAGAAATAAATACGGACAATGAAAACACCGAAGTAGTACCATTATAATATTTATACCCTGAAACAGAAATTGTAGAAATAAATACCGATAACGACGATAATACTCTAGGCTATATTAAAATCGAAAATCCCTCTTCAAAATTACTTATAGACTCGGGCGCAACAAGATCTTTATTAAATCCAAAATTTGTAGAAAAATATTTCCCTGAAACAATCTTTCATGATCCCTTCGTAATAAAAACATGTCACGGAGAAGAAAGTTGTAGATTTAAGGCAGAAATTCCCCTTTCAAGAATATTGCCTGTAGAAAACGACGAAACCATAATTTTCTATTTATATGATTTTCACGATTATTTCACTGGTTTAATAGGATTCCCCGATATAAAACGATTAGGATTTAAAATTGACCTTCCAAATAACTTCTTTTACAACGATCAGATACAACTTCCAATTTTATATAGAGAAAAACAAAACCAACAACATATTGTGAAATTAAATGCTCACGAAATTATTAAATTGAAATTACCGGTTAACGTTTATAATGACGACGTAATTATTCCAGAAATGCAAATTCAAAATTGTTATATCCCAGAAACACTTTCTCAAGCGAAAGATGGTTATGCATATACTGAAATTTATCCGACGAAAGTAAGACACTACACTTTTCACAACCTCTTACAGTAATTTCATATCCAGACTCAAAAAAAGAACGTTTTGAAATTTTCAATATAGAAGACGTTAAACCAAATTTTTATTCACATAACAAAATCTACATTAATAATTTGATTCGACCTGATCACCCTAATTCAGAAGAAAAATCTAAAATAATATCTCTCTGTAAAGAATTTTCCGATATTTTTCATAAGGAAACTGATCAACTCTCATTCACCAACCAAATGAAACACGAAATCAAAACAACAGACGAAATTCCAGTGCATACAAAGTCTTACCGTTACCCTTTTATACATAAAGAAGAAGTTAAAACCCAAATTGAAAAAATGTTAAATGACGGAATTATTAGGTCCTCAGTCAGTCCTTGGTCCTCACCAATTTGGATTGTCCCAAAAAAATTAGACGCCTCTGGCAAGCGTAAATGGAGACTAGTTGACTATAGAAAAATTAACGAGAAAACAATTGACGACCGATATCCCCTTCCGAACATAAATGATATCCTTGACAAATTAGGCCGATGCCAGTATTTTTCAACGCTTGACTTAGCTTCAGGTTTCCACCAGATAGAAATGCACCCGAACAGTATACAAAAAACCGCCTTTAACGTCGAACATGGTCATTACGAATATACCCGTATGCCCTTTGGACTTAAAAATGCACCAGCGACCTTCCAAAGAGTTATAGATAACATACTACGTGACCTTCAAAATGAAATATGTCTAGTTTATATGGACGATATTATTATTTTCAAGTTCCTTAGATGAACACATTAAAAATTTAAAACTCGTTTTCCAAAAGTTACGCGATTCAAGAATGAAAATTCAGCTAGATAAATCCGAATTTTTAAAGAAGAATGTAGAATTTTTAGGACATATTATAACCCCTCAAGGAATTAAAACTAACCCTAACAAAATCGAAGCTATCCAGAAATTCCCTATTCCAAAGACAGCTAAGGAAATAAAATCCTTTCTAGGTCTAATTGGCTATTAACGAAGATTCATAAAATACTTCGCGAAAATAACGAAACCCTTTACTAAATGCCTCAAAAAAGGAGAAAAAATAATTCAGGACGAGCAGTATATTAAAGCCTTTAACCTCTGTAAAAACTTATTAACTAATGACCCAATTCTCCAATATCCTGACTTCACAAAACCCTTCAACCTTACCACAGATGCTTCGAATTTTGCAATCGGTGCAGTACTCTCACAAGGTCCCATAGGCCAAGACTTACCAGTAGCGTACGCTTCGCGCACCTTAAACCCTGCTGAATGTAACTATTCGACAATAGAAAAAGAATTACTCGCAATCGTCTATGCAACTAAGTACTTTAGGCCGTACCTTTTCGGAAACAAATTTAAAATAATTACAGACCATAAACCACTACAATGGTTGTTTTCCCTCAAAGATCCAAATTCGCGACTAGTACGATAAAGACTTAAACTGGAAGAATATTCATACGAAATTATTTACAAAAAAGGAAAAACTAACACCAATGCAGACGCCTTATCTCGAATTGAAATAAACGCTATAGAAAACGCCTCAGTTTTAGCAGATCCCGGAGATATCGATAACGTAATAGAATCTTACTTACAAAACGAAGAACAACTTCCCGAAATACCACAACAATCCTTAAACTAGATTTTACAAATACACGAAAATGACCCAAAAATAAAAATTATTTCTGACATTCAATTAGTTCCACCTCGAAAAACCTCTACTGTACATACCTCTCATGAAAATCCGATTTTTGTAATACCGATTACTGAAAAATGTTTAAATTGCTATAACAACCAAGTATTAATATCTACTAGTAACAAAATTAACAATACATTTGTAATTCAGTCAAAACCTTTTAATGAAAAATTTAGGTTAACTGTAACCTTGCCTCTTCAAAATTTAGAAGAAAATATTATTTCATTTATTAAAGAGTATATTCCAAATAATATGACTTATTGCCTATTTTTCAAAGATTTAGAAATTGTCCCACAATTTATTAAAACAGTTCAAAAAACCTTTCGTAACAACGCCTTCAAACTAGTACAAAGTACTACACTTTTAGAAGATGTACAAGAACAGGACGTCCAACAAGAAAAAATAAAATTTCATCATGAAACTAAACTAAAACCAACCATAGAGGAATAAATGAAACTGAACTTTCTCTTAAAAGAAAATATTTTTGGCCTAACATAACAGATATTCAAAAATACATCAATAACTGCGAAATATGTCAAATCTCTTAATATGATAGATCACCACCTGTAGTAAAATTCAAAATACCACCAACGTGTACTAAACCCTTTCAAGTTATCCATATGGGTACGTTTCAGGATAATCAAAAATTCCTAACAATTATTGACGCATTTTCTAGATATGCACAAGCTTACAAAATTTCAGGCTCAAATGCCATAAACACTGTTGATTCTTTATTAAACTTCGCTACTCATCATGGACTTCCCAGAACTATAATAACAGACGGAGGAAAAGAATTTGATAACACGACTTTAAAAGATTTTGCAAAAATACACAAAATTAATCTTCATTTCTGTACGCCGCATAATTCAAATAGTAATTCCCCTGTCGAGAGATTGCACTCCACGCTTATTGAGCACATACGCTGCTTACGAGTAAAAGAAAAGTCAATTTCACTAGAACAATCAATGCAGTATGCAATTCTCGCTTATAATAACTCCATTCATTCAGTAACGAAACAAACACCTTTCGAAGTTATTTCTGGACACACTGATAGTATAGACCCTCTAGATCTCACTTATGAAAACCTAGTAAATGTTTATATTCAAGACCATCGCGACAGAACAAAATATTTGTACGAAAAAATACATGACCTTAATCAAAATTTCAAAGAAAAACTTACTCTTAAGCGTAATGAAAATCAAAAAAGAATAACAAACTTTATTAATAAATATGAAGGACTACTTAGATCCGAAACTGATTCTTTTTACAAGAATACTATTTTTCTAACTCTAATAAATCAAATTTTCATTAACGGGAATATAATCTTTAACTTTCTAGATGACGTAGAAAACGCTGTAACTCTTGCTAGATTACGTACAGTACATCCTGACGTACTAAAAATCAATGATCTTAACGAAATCTTACTAGAACTTAAAGCTTTTCATTCGAAAAATGAATTGATAAATCTATCCTTATATGATTGGTATTCAATAATCAAAGTAACTTGCCATTTATCAAATGACACGCTAATATTCGCTTTAGAATTCCCAATAACCCTTAAAGACTCCTTCGATTATTTTCATTTATATCCAATTCCGACACACAATCATACTATTTTGATTCCTTTAAAACCCTACCTGGCTCTTACGAAATCATCTTACCAATATATGGAAGTACCCTGTCAAGAAATTGGTGACATCTCCTATTGTATGCAAGAAAAGCTCCAAAGTAATCCAGAAGAAGATTGTATAGTCTCACTCATTCACGGGAAACCGAAGAATTGCCAATACACCGAAGTCCAAGAGTTTGAAGAAATTATTGAAAAAATTAACGAAGAACATTATAACGGCAGTTTCGGCCCGGCTATCGAAACCGGTTATAACTGACTCGACTTAAAACACTTGAAATAAAACAAACTTTTGCAAACAATTACAATGGTTGTTTATTGGAGTATGTAGTTGAACAATAAAAAAAATGGATATTGAAAATTTGAGTGGCAAACTGATTTCAGTTCTAAAATTAGATGATTTACAAAGAAAATTTGAATTTGAAAAGATTAATATAGAATTTACAGTTTTTTTTATTAGATTAATTACAGACTTCGAATTCAAAAATGCTAAATGCTTAAGAAGGAAGTAAAGTTATAATTTTAGTAGACACTGACCCGAGTAGTAAAGTCCAAAAAAACTCTGAGTGAATAAAGTTCTGCACGTGTAACTTAAAGTTTGGAACGCTTGAAACGAAGAAACACCTTACATGGAGATTTTAAGCACTTGGAAATGACGAGCCGTCTTCGACCAAGCCTCGGTGGTGGCCTCCGACAAAGTCCTAGTTTTGACGGCGACCAAGCCTAACAGCCTGACAATGGTGATGGTGGCGTAGATCTTACTAGCTCAGTTTCTTGCCAAGTTCCACTGTTACTGCGTCAGCTTGTGGTCTGCCAAATGTCGAAGGGCCTAACGACTTGTCAATCGTTTAGATGTTCCGTGATCCATGTGCAGTTATCATGAAAAGATTTCACGTGAATTAGACAGTGCTAGAACCTTTATATGTATAGTCTGTATAGTCAGGGTCACTGTGACTACTTATTTACAGAAGCGATATAGATAACAACAATTACTACTTAAAATTTTAAAAAATTATACAAGTCTAAATTAAATTCCATATATACTAACAAAGCCTATTCATGAATACGCCCCCCCCCCTTTTATATTCAACTAATCACAACTTCAAATTTACTAGTTGCGAGCCAAAAACAAAGTTAATGAACGATAAATGAGATGTTCGAAATAAAAAATATGAGGTCATGGTTCTAAAAAACCTCTTAAATTTGCATGAAATTACACGAAAATTATTGGCCAGAATCAGCTATGAAAATAAGCTGCTCTCAGTGAACTTAATAACAAAGTATACGTGTTCAAACTTGACCAGAATTATTTCAAAACGTTAAAGATATTACAAGAACAGAGGTCCTCCGTCAGGTATCGGCCCACTATGTGCATTGAATGTGAATGGTACCGCCGCACTGCTATAAGACAAACTCAAATAAAAACCGCAAAAGGCACAAACTTGAACCACACAGGGCAGGACAAAGATAGCTATGTCTATTTCTTGGGGTAAAGGTGCTATGAAAGCGTAGAGATTAACTCTAGCCAAGAAATACACGTGCAACGGAGTGAGCTACAGGTGAGTTTTAAATACGGATTTAACCAAAAAAATATCAAGATAATTTCAAAAACTCACCTGCCACATGTGCTCCACTCCTGTCCTGTGCCTCGTTCCAAGAAAGTGGAAATGCCAAATTCCCACGCCACGCTGCAATCTCGACCTATCCAAGGGTCGGCAACTATAACCTCGAAAATTCCAAAATGCGGGACGGCCGTTCACATGAAAATGAAAAAATACACCGTTAGTCGGGTACAGCAAATTAATCTACACAACAAATGCACATAATATAATTGAAAAAATAGCCTCAGGCAGGCGATAAAGTTAGATAAAGAATCTTGAAAAACCTGAGGTTATTTTTATACCTGACAGACACTTGCCCCTTGGAGATCGGAAAGATAGAGAGAGCTAGTGGCAGCCGACACTTGGTTTTATAGCGTCTCACAGAATAATACGGTTAGGATCTTTGAATTAAAATTCTGCGTACACGGATGGGCACTGGTTAGTGGAACAAACCCAGGGTATCCGAACAGACCACCAGAATCTAAGCGCTAACCTGGATCTAGGCGAACCAAGCCGAACGAACTACCACATGTGCTACAGTGTACTCTAAGGTTCAACGTACCTTGGATCTGAACGGATGTTTTCGTATTCACTACGTCACACCAAAAATCGATATCACAAAACAAGTTTTGTAACGTGAGTACTACTATTTATTTTCGTTTAGATGTTGATAGTTCTGTAATATTTTTCGTTACAATTTTGACACTTTTACGGGAATAGAAAGATGATAGTTTGTGGAGGACGCTGCCTCTCTTTTGTTCTTTAGTTTGCTCAGGCGCCAGTTATTTTATAGTGGTATGCTCCACTTGTCTTTTCTCGGATAGTTCAGTGAAGAAAAGAAAAATCCAAAGTTCGTTTAGCTATTTTGTTTTAGTTTGTTTGTTCTTTTTGAGATTGGGGAGTAAATAACACAATAAACAAGTTTTTACAATTTATTCCAATACTTTGGTGACAGCCAAAAGAAAATTATATGATCTTTTAATTTATTATACTGTTACAAACATCGCGTAGTTGAACAATATTTAATGAGTCATTTGTGCCCCAGTATTTGCCTGCAAGAGAAAATTATATAACCTGTGAACAAATTATTTTTGTTATAATTGGTTGTGGGAAAACGGAAAACCTATAGTTTATAAGATTCGGTTGTGGGTTTAGAAAATGTGACGAAAGTAAATAAACAGGCTGACCGGACTTGCAGTTGTACGTAACACTACGCGTATCTTAAATGGTCGGTGGTAAAAAAAATATAGGTACTTGTTAAAAAATTACGTTAGGGTAAGCAAGAAACTCTATCGGTTTCGGACGGTGGTAGAGAAATTCGTTTGTATCTACTGTAGGCCTCCGGTATTTGTATTTGGTTTTAGTTTTTAAACAACTATGTAAAGAGGGTTCGGTGTTTCCTGCTGACAGGCTTGATTTCGTTTGATTTCAAGTTTTGTAAAGGTCCACGCCTCTTACTCTAGGAGTAATGGCCAGCACTTACACTTGGTATCAGTGGAACATATTGTTTAATTTTCGATTTCAAGTTTTTGTAAAGGTCCAGGCCCCTTGCCCTACGAGCAATGGCCGGCAGTTACACCTGAATTCGGCTAGACCAGATATTTGTTTTCGATTTCAAGTTTTGTAAAGGTCCAGGCCTCTTACTCTAGGAGTAATGGCCGGCAGCTACACTTGAATTCGGCTAGACCAGATATTTGTTTTCGATTTCAAGTTTTGTAAAGGTCCAGGCCTCTTACTCTAGGAGTAATGGCCGGCAGCTACACTTGAATCAATTGCAAATATAAAAATTTAAACCCAATAGTTCGGTCGGAAAGAAAAAAAACATATTTTCGGCACTACAGTAAATAAAAATAGTCAGTAAAATGGTTACCCCACAAGAGTTTCTTACCTATGTTGCTAAGTCGGCGGACGATCAAAATGTGTTCCATTCGCATTTTTCGGTTCCCCTTTTATACCGGATTTCGGCCGGGCCGGTGGGGTAGACAAAAAACAAGAGCCCGGTTGCTATGCCGGCACCGAGACTTGGAGCGGTGCGAAATACGAAAAAAAAAAAAAGAAAAATCTCATAGACCAATAGTGAGCGGTTTGATGCAGCTTCTGGTACTAAAATGTAATAGTACAGATAAAATCATTCGGTTTTCCCACAAGAAACGCGTTTCTAGCCCTAGAAATAAAGATTATTCTCCACTAAATATATTTTACAGAAATATTGCTCGCCTAAATCAGTAGCTTCTTTTAAAACTCGGTATATAAAATAATTCGGAAAAACGGCAGATAAGATTTCGTTGAAGTTAAAAATGTTTAATTTTAATGCACACACCTAACCGGTGAAAATAACAAAAATATTTGGCGCGGTGCGGTCGACAGAAAAAAAATGAAAAATACGTTTCTTTTTAATAAAAAAAAAATAACGAACTTCGTTACAGTTTAGTGAACTGATATTCGACTGAATCAAATTCAAACTTGCGATTTTACAACAAAATACTCAAACCTGTGTGCAAGGTTGTTAATAATTATTTAAAAACGTAGTAACGGAGTTTTAACAAAAAAATTCCGTTACACATTCCTCCAACCCGATCAAAAAAATACGAAAACTCCAAGTTGAGTATTTTTCTAAGTAAATTCAAAGAAATCTAACAATGAAAAATATACAGGATGGTGTAAAATAACCGTAGGTCGGTTAATGAATTAGCAGCACTCCAAAGCCTACGCGAAATTTACTTATTCTCGGACACAAGTGCTATCTAAACCTTAAATAAGAACGGAAGAAATAGATGTTATTCATCTTAAGACACATTATGTGCTAGTCAAACCGAATTATAAAACACCCTGTATACTTCCATTAAGATCATCGCAAATTCGAACATAATTTTGAAAATTTAAACAGAAAGATTGCTACATATGATAAACTTACTAAAAAAATTTAAATTAATTCTTAAGGTACACTGCAAGCACATGGCTTGGTTCAGTCAGGTAAAATATTTGTTTGACTGTCAATCACTGAAATTCTTGATAAGCTAACTTGAGCTAAACTTGATAAAATTGAAAAAGCTGTATGCTTTGAAATCCGCAACAAAAAATATATCCCCGTTAACCCATAATAATTTAATTTACCTAATGAGGTATGAAAAATCTGACAATAAAAACTTGAATAGTGACCCCAAAAACTTAAAACTAGAAGAGAACGACTTGTCAATCGTTTAGATGTTCCGTGATCCATGTGCAGTTATCATGAAAAGATTTCACGCCAATTAGACAGTGCTAGAACCTTTATATGTATAGTCTGTATAGCCATGGTCACTGTGACTACTTATTTACAGAAGCAATATAGATAACAACAATTACTACTTAAAATTTAAAAAAATTATACAAGTCCGAAACTATAGGCTAAATTAAATTCCATATATACTAACAAAGCCTATTCATGAATACGCTCCCCCCCTTTTATATTCAACTAATCACAACTTCAAATTTACTAGTTGCGAGCCAAAAACAAAGTTAATGAACGATAAATGAGATGTTCGAAATAAAAAATATGAGGTCACGGTTCTAAAAAAACTACTTAAATTTGCATGAAATTACACGAAAATTATTGGCCAGAATCAGCTATGAAAATAAGCTGCTCTCAGTGAACTTAATAACAAAGTATACGTTATCAAACTTGACCAGAATTATTTCAAAACGTTAAAGATATTCCAAGAACAGAGGTCCTCCGTCAGGTATCGGCCCACTATGTGCATTGAATGTGAATGGTACCGCCGCACTGCTATAAGACAAACTCAAATGAAAACCCCAAAAGGCACAAACTTGAACCACACAGGGCAGGACAAAGATAGTGGAACAAACCCAGGGTATACGAACAGACCACCAGAATCTAAGCGCTAACCTGGATCTAGGCGAACCAAGCCGAACGAACTACCACATGTGCTACAGTGTACTCTAAGGTTCAACGTACCTTGGATCTGAACGGATGTTTTCGTATTCACTACGTCACACCAAAAATCGATATCACAAAACAAGTTTAGTGAACTGATATTCGACTGAATCAAATTCGAACTTGCGATTTCACAACAAAATACTCAAACCTGTGTGCAAGGTTGTTAATAATTATTTAAAAACGTAGTAACGGAGTTTTAACAAAAAAATTCCGTTACAACATGTTATCATAATTTCGAGACGCCCCTTCCAAATTCAAACTGCCAAAATCAAGAAACACGAGTTCTGCAAAGACCACACCTAATCAGGATACCATCAAATTGTAGCATCGAAGTAAACGACAAAAAGTATGGAAATCAAAGGACCAAGCAAAAAATACGTCCAATGATTGTCCCGAATATTTTAAATCAAAATTTTACAACAAATGTAAGGAAATTAGGAAGACTTCAGATTGATAAAGTTCCACTTTCGGAAATGTATAGCATACAAAAGAGTATAAATTCTCTAAATCCAGTAAAAATCGATGAAATCGATAACAATACCAAAATCAATTGGGTGTTATGGATCCTACTAGCCACGGCGATCACCATCACCGCAGTAACTTACCTGTATCTCAAATATTGGAAACCAAGATTATCAAAAGGGAAGAAATTGGCTCCTTCAGCGTTATTCATCCCCGAAGTCACCCTCTAAGGATGGAGGAGATATATGGATACAAATTGCAGCGTTATATAAAAAATGCTTATTTTTCAAACACGTGTCTTTATCTATTATTGTACTGTTCATTGTCTAAAATGCTGACACGATATTTTTAATTGTATAAAACCATTTTTGTAAATAACCCAAGCCCATTAATAAACTACTCCGTCTTGCTGTCACATCTGTTTAAAGAAATAAATTATTTTTTTAAAAAGACCTACCCTGCGTCCGTGGTCGTAATTATTGTCACGTTTTTCATACGTATGAGTACCTACAAGGTAATGTTACACAACAGAATAATAAGTATCTCTTGCTTAGATACTTCAAACAAAGAAAATAATAAAAATATTTTTTAAATTCGACTTATCCGCTTTGACGGTCGGCTCGTTATGCTGTAATGAAATTTAACAAAAAAAATCTGTGACATCTTACCTACTGAGGACACAGACCGGGCAAGCCTCGAAAAAAAAAACAAATATTTAAATCTAGAGGATAAAACATAAACAAAACAATTTTTAATTTTATTCCTTTTCTAGACAAGTGCCTGTAAATATTTAAGACCTTGACATTTACACCAGCCCCGCTCACATTCCAAAACCAGAATTAAATATGTAGGTACAGGGTTGGAAACAAAGAACCAACATGTACAGGGGTGCACGAAATGTACTTTTGTGTCAGGGGAACAGCAAACCGTAACTACTCAGACCCCCAAGTTGACAGATGAGAGAAGAGTGAGACAGGAAGTCTATCTAAAGAGACTGATAGCGCCTCAAGCGGGCCACACACCTCGTGATTTTTCGTTGGTCGTCGGTGATCATGAGAAGCCGTCGCGATTGTTTTTCACTCCCGATGAGCCCACAGACCTCATGTCAAAGTAGCAGTTCTGTTGACTATTCCCGATGAACAGAGTACACCTTTTGACAGTGGCGGCGGCTGTTGCGGTTAAAAGCGAAAAAAAGAATAGAAAAAGACGTTCGGTTTGGACCAAGGAATGGTTGCTAAAGAGAAAAATATTTTCACATGTTAGTTTATTAACATGTGAAAATGAATTAATGTGGGGAATTAAGGCTTGGATCTAGAGATTGGTTTAATTATTTAAGAATGGACGTATTCAGAGTTATCGATAAACCTTTGTAGGCTTTAATAAGTTCACTAAAAACTACGTCTAGGTTTTTTTATATCCATTTTTTGAATTTTAACAAGCAATATAAAAATTTCAACGGGCGTTGAGACGAGACGGTACTGAATTTAAACTGTCACGTTGGAAGGAAGTCCCCACACACCTAGGTTTTATTACGATGCACAATGCGTCGTCACGAAGAAAATCAAGCACCGACTGATATCCCTCGTGACGGTGCATCGGAACACTCATGGCTGGCTGCCATCCGTCATCAGTCATCCGTCCGTATCCGCCGCACCGCGTGCCACCTCTTGGCTCGATTAGTTTAGTTGAGTTCGGGGTTCGGGTTAGGCGTTATTTGTGCGCCTGTTATTTTTGTACAAAGGCAACAGTTGCTAACTTCATTGCCAAATAAGAGTTAAAAAATAACAGGTCGTTAAATAATAACCCATCTCTACATTCAAGGTTTCCAGTTTTTTTTATATGATTTAAGTTATTTTGTAAATATTGTAATCATAATAAGTATGGTCCGACAAACGAAAGAAGTCCAATGATAAACTCAGTCTAATCGCCCATGCCTATATTAATAACATACGGATGGCGTTTAGACTGAGTTTTTCATTGGACTTCTCTCGTTTGCCGGACTGTAAATAGGGTTTGGTTTTAATTAATTTATTTTTTAAGAATCAGATGTTTGTGAGTGGGTTAAATGTCCCTTGTTTATCAATTACCTAGGAGAATATATAACATAATTATTAGTTAAAAATTTTGATATTCAAGCCTTGATTTGTGACCTTATATTGCCGGACTGCTCGGGGTTTGTTGGAGTAGCATAAAAGGGATGGTTCAATTAATTAAAGGGTATTTTAAACTCATAAACTCATAAGGCTGTGGGTGCTATCTGCATAGACATAGAAGAAAAAGAAAGATAAATTTTAAGTTGTATCACACTTAGCACTATTTTAAGTAGGTATGTGCTAATTTGTAATAAGATATAAATTCAAAATATACAAAAAAGATAGATCTTCTTTAACCCAAATAGATATATTTACATACTTAGCAAGTAAATTTATAAATATTTACCTTCAAATCTTAACAAAAATAATAGGTATTTTTAAGTCTATAATAATTCAACTCAATAAAAAACCTAACCCTAAAATGTCAACAAATTATGGCGTTTATTTTTATGCCTATCCTATTTTCCCCTTTTTCTATTTTTCGGTGGGCCTTCTCACAGCCTCTTTTTATTTAGAAAAGGGAAAATCGGACCTACGGCGGGGCAGTTGCTCAGGCGCCAGCTTTTTTAGAGCGGTATGCTCCGATCTGCCCAGGATAGCTTTCGTCAGAGAAAAAAATAATTCCAGAGGTCAGTGGTGACTCAAGGGTAGGATGGAAGTAAAGTTATTCAACAAGTTTTACAAGGTTTATTTATTACATCTAAGTTTGTTTACAACTGATTAATATTTTATTACGGCCGGCCCAAAGAGATTCTCGAATCTGCAACAAAAGAAACGTGCGGGATAAGCCTCTATTTAAGCACTCTACGGCTAATTAACGCGGTTACACTTTTCGGGAAAACTTTAATAACGAGAACCTATACGCTTAGCTCAAGCTAGGTGAAACGGATGTTGGTTTGGGAATACTCGCACCACCAAGTTTCAGAGCCTAGCCCAAGCCGTAGCTAGCCTATCTATTTGTGCGGTAAAGTTCAATCGCGGAGTTAAATGAGACGGCTATTGGTTCGGGAATTTTATGTCTATTATTTTGGGCAGAAACCAAAATACAGATCTTACATTATAGGATTTTAGTTTTGACGAATAATAAAAACAAAATAGAAAATTTACTTCCAATCACGATGTTTGTTGAAATAGCAAGAGAAATCGGACAGCACTTAATCTTTAGAGACATTAAAAAAGTCCCTAATCATCGAGTACCATCAAACATTTTTTTTTCCAAAACAATAACAAAACGAACTCACTGAGGGCAAAGAACTGACGGACAATGTACGCGATAAAACTAGGTCAATTAATGTGCATCGGTCGCTAACCTAACTTGAAAACAACAGCTGAGGCATTTCAAATTGGAGACCTTTCAAAATTGCACGATAGCCTCTTTGCTTTAACGCAGTGGTGGCGTTATAAAATCGTTTATTAAAACAGAGACATTAATAATGTAAAATATTTTTTCTGGTAGTTTATGACTGGTAACGCCTATGGTCTCTTATGAGTCTCGTTTAAGGTAATGAAGTATGCATGTGCAGTAACGAGATATTTTGTTTTTGTTTGGATAACATATTTAAGAAAGCAGTTACGACATATTCTGTTTTTTTTTAAGAAAAATAAGAGAGGTTATTGAAAGGGTTAAGTAACGGGAATTACAGAGAAAATTCAGACACAGGGATTAACAAAAGTGCAGTAGACTGGTTGTAACGAAAATTTTATCTAATTTCCGTTACAGCGTTTAAATGCAGTATTTAATTCCAATTTATTCGTCACCCCCCGTATACACCTACCAAATCTAAAAATGTTGCCCTGCTATCTGCAACCACCTATACAAGTTGATGCATAATAAGTTGCCTACCTTGGTGTCTTAAACAAACCATTTATTAAAAGGTATGCGCCGGTCGCAAAAGTGTTTATATTTTATTAATCGATTGAAGGTACGTATTATTAGAACAATTACATTGTTGTAATCACTGTCTGATGTTAATTACAAAGATAATATTCACTTTATTCAGTTTGCGATTGACTAAGCGCCACGGTGATTCCGGGTACTAACGTCAATCTTTGTGTTCGACGTTTCTATCTTGTCGAGTATCAGTGGTAAGAGTTTGGCAGAATTGACAGTTGACACTGCTATCTGTTTTCCCTGATCTGCGAGTATAATATTTTTGATTGGTCATACATTGCCGAAAAGGTTATAAATAGAGGCCGCGACAAAAATCGGCCGGCTTCCCATTTTATCACTCGTGAGGTGTCATCACGTGAGGTTAAGTTCCGAATTATTCATTCGAATTTTCCGCTGGGAAATCTTTTTTTGGAATTTAATACTCATCTTTGCGAGCAGCAGTATTTTGCCAAGAGGTAAAATCGGGAAGTCGCTAGACCTTTTGTATTTTACTCATGTTACCCTTTATATGTAAATATTGTACAGAAAATTTATAAGACAGGTTTAGTCAAGATAATTGGTCATTTTAGTTATCAATTTTTAATCTATTTCATAGTCGGCGGTCATTAAGTCAAAGTTACGTCTCGTAATCTATCTTGAGATTATAACGTCAAGTATAAGTAAACTTTTAAGTCACGAATCTGTAATTAAATGACTGGCCACAGCAGTAGGCTTTTAAAAACTTTATTCGAAAAGCTTTTGACAAAGATCGGTTTTAATCTAAACGCGCTTTGTGATACAACAAATATATAAGTTTTCGGATTGCTGAGTTTGCAGGAGACGAGACGGTTCTGGAGCTTCTACAGTTTTCTTGATGATGCATGAATTTCTGTCTAGATAACTCCTCCATCCTTAAGAGGCTTCTTCGGGAGTGTAGAGGATCGAAGTAGCCGTAGTTTTTTCTTCTTTTTCCTTTCTGGGTTTTCGAAACTTCCAATATTTCCAAATTCCATATCCAATTAATATTAGGAGAACAATTACCATTAGTATCCATAAAATCCAGTTTGTTGTATACGTATTTGCAACTTCTTCGATGACCACAGGACTAATAGAGTTAATATGTTTTCGAAGAGCATGGATATCCTCGAGTGATATGTTCCTGATGTGAAGTTTCCCAAATGTATTGATGTTTTCTTGAACTTCGTCAATTTTAATCGCTGGCAATACCAATAAGTGGGTTTTGCTATTTGATTTATTATTTCCATAAGAAATTCCATTGATTTCCATACTGCATCCAGTGGGTAGCCAAATTAAATGCGGTGACTTTATTATGACATATTCCATGTTTTTGCATAACAATTTAATTTTTGATTCTTCTTTCGGGACAACAATTATAAATTCGTCGTTGACTCTTTCAACTATCTGATTGTGAGTTAGAACTTCCATAACGTTACAACTTGGTTCTTCTCCAGAAATTAGTGCGGCTATGCAGTCTTCTTTTGGAGTTGTTTGTAGTCGTTCTTGTAGACAAATATAAGTTCCATTTATTTCTTCGCAGGAATTTTCCATATATTGGTAGCTAGTATTGCCAAGAGCCATGTAAGGTTTGGAAGGAATAATTATGGTATTTTTGGAAGAAGGTAAAGGATATAAATGATAATAGTCAAAATTATCTTTATGAACTAAAGGGACGTCTAGGGCAAAAACAATTAGATTTTTTGAAATATAACTATTTCTCTTAATTACAGAATACCAATCATAAAAATTTATGTTAATAATTTCGTTTTCCGAATAATGTGTTTTTAAATCCATTAATATCTCTTGTAAGTCATCGATGTTTAATATATCAGGGTGAATGGTATGTAAACGTGAAAAGGTTATAGCATTTTCTAAATTGTCTAGGAAAGTAATTATTACATAAGCGTTGATAAAAATTTGATTAAGTATGCTTAAATACACAGTATATTTATAGAATATATCAGTTTTTCTTTTTATTAGTTCATGGTAACGTTCTAAATATTCAGAAATTTTTCGTTGATTATCAATTATAGTTTCGATTGAAGTTCCGTAGTGATCAATTAATTTTTTGAATAAGGAAATTTGTGTGTTTACTTCCGATACAATTTTCTGTTGATTTTTCTCAAGTATTCTTATAGCGTTGTCGTATCTAATACCGTCATTTGCATCAAGCGAGCCAGTAAACCATTTATTTACCGTTCCTATAGCATTAAAAAGTCCGCGTTTACTGCGTTTATTTATATTTTTCTTAAATATTATGTTATTAAATTTACTTTCTATTTCTAAGATTAAAGGTTTAAGACTATCATAGTTATTTCGTAAGCTAGAAGAAAATACAAATTGTGTTTCTTTAAAAATAGAAATGTTTAAATCATTATGAACCGATCCAAGATTTTTTATTTCGTTACTTCAGGCTTTAATTTGAACATAATGTAGAAAAGTGTGTTTTCTAGTTATGATCTTTGCTTTTCCTAATCTAAAAGGTAAGATTCCAGGTGAATCTTTCAAATCCGTTATTTTAACTTCCTGTACTTGTACCTGGGATATCAGGATCAAGGATATCAGGATCATCAGGGGGTTTCTCATGTCTGTCTGAATGTTCGTCCTCTAATAAAGATTTTTCTGTCAGTTTTCTTGGTCTTTTTAAATTCTTTTTGTGAATTATTTTGCGTGGTAATTTCGCTTTTATACATAAGTTTTTCTGAACGATTACCTTTTTAAAACGGGGTTTTATTTTTGAACGGTTTTGAACTCTTTCGTAAGCGTATTCATTTTCGTTATACTCTATAGGATCTTCGCGATTTTGGTTTCTTTTTTGAATGTTTTTTCCTTTGTAGATTGGTTGATTTCATGAATTTTGTCATAAAGTAGACGTGTTCTATTTTTATGTTCGTTAACATATTCATTTATAATTATTTCAAAAGTAGTATCGAAAGCGTCAAAACTATCAGTATGTCCACTAACAATGTTATATGGAGTTTGTTTTGTTACTGAATGAACTGTATTATTATATACCAAAATTGCGTAGAGCATCAGTTTATCGATTCGACTGTCTTTATCAGTTAATCTTAAACATCTTATGTGTTCAATTAATGTAGAGTGTAAACGTTCAACTAAACTGTTGCTATTAGAGTTATTAGGAGTAATAAAATGAATATTAATTTTGTGAAGTTTTGCAAAATCTTTTACGGATGTAATATTAAATTCTGATCCGTTGTCAGATACAATGGTTCTTGGTAGACCATGATGTGTTGCGAATTGTAAGAAACGATCAATGGTGTTTATAGCTGAAGCTCCACTTATTTTGTATGCTTGTGCATAACGAGAAAATAAATCTATTATTGTTAAAAATTTATTGTTTTCTATTTGGAAAGTGTCAACATGTATGACTTCAAAAGGTTTAGTACTAGTGGGCGTCAAATTAAATTTTATTTCCGTGGGTTTTCTGTCGTATTTAGCTAACTGTCAAATTCCACAGTTATTTACGTATTTTTCTATATCGGTTTTTTGTTTTGGCCAGTAATATCTTCGTTTTAGAGAATTTTTCATTTCATTGATACCTCTGTGGCAAACTTTACCTTCATGATAGTATTTTAGTTTTTCTTGTTCATCAAAAGTATAAATATCGTCTAAATAGGTTGAACTTTGTATTAGTTTAAAAGAAGAGTTTTGGAATGTTTTTTGGATAACGTTGCAAAATTCTGGGATTATATTAGGAGTTTTAAAATATACACAGTAAACTTTTTTATCTTCTACATATTCTTTTATAAAACCTATTGTTTCACTTTCAAAATTTTGGAGAGGTAAAGATACCGTTAATTGTTTATTTTCGTTAAATGGTTTGTTTCGAATTACATATTTATGTTGTGTCTTGTTGTTAGAAGAAACAATTATTTGATTTTTGTATGAGTTTACCGATTTTTCTGTTATTGGCATTAGTAAAACAGGATCTTCGACTGCTGTATGGACAGTTTCGTCTATATTATTATTTCTCGGAGCGTTTTCTTGGACATTGAATGCCGGTCTAATAAGTATATCAGAAATGATATTAATTTTTGGTCTTTCAACGGATTTTTCGTCAGGGGTAATTCCTAAAATTTGATTTACATCTTCGCTTGAGATTTCCGGAAGGTTTCCTTCATCTAAATTTTCTAAAAAGGTAATAATAATAATTTCGTCATCTGAATCACCTAAATTGACTATTACTGATTCGTTTTCTAAACAATTTTCTAGTGCATTTATTTCTACTCGAGAAAGTGCATACGCGTTGGTATTTGATTTTCCTTTTTTATATATTATTTCGTATTGATATTCCTCAAGTTTGAGTCTCCAACGAACGAGACGTGAACTAGGATCTTTAAGGGAAAATAACCATTGAAGGGGTTTGTGGTCAGTAATAATTTTAAATTTAAGTCCAAATAGATAAGGTCGAAAGTAATTTGTGGCCCAGACAATTGCTAACAATTCCTTTTCGATAGTTGAATAGTTCTGCGGGATTAAGTGTACGAGAAGCATATGCCACTGGAAGATCTTGGCCTACAGTACCTTGCGATAATACCGCACCTATAGCGTAGTTTGAGGCGTCTGTTGTCAAGTTGAATGGCTTAGAAAAATCTGGGTATTGTAAAATTGGGTCATTCGTGAGTATATTTTTGCACAACTCGAAAGCATTAATAAAATATTCATTGTGAATGACTTTTTCTCCCTTTTTTAAATATTTGGTGAAAGGTTTTGTGATCTTTGCAAAGTCTTTTATAAATTTTCGATAATAACCTACCAAGCCTAGGAATGATTTTATTTATTTTGCCGTTTTAGGAATTGGAAACTTTTGAATAGCCTGAATTTTTTTATATTAGGTTTGATTCCGTCTGGTGTTATTATATGCCCTAAGAATTCTACTTCCTTGCGGAGGAATTCACACTTATCTAATTGTATCTTAAGGTTGTATTCACGTAATTTTTTGAAAACTAGTTTGAGATTGGAAATATGTTCTCCTAATGATGATGAAAATATTATAATGTCATCAATGTAAACTAAACAAACTTTTCCTTGGAGTTCTCTTAGGATGTCGTCCATAACACGCTGAAATGTGGCTGGCGCGTTTTTTAGGCCAAATGGCATTCTATTATATTCGTAATGACCGTCTACACTAAAAGCTGTTTTTTCATTACTTTGGGGGTGCATCTCTATTTGATGAAAGCCGGTCATCAATAGTTTTTTCATTGATCTTCCTGTAATCGACTACTATACGCCACTTTTTTTGTCCGGAAGCGTCCGATTTCTTGGGGACAATCCAGATTGGTGAAGACCATGGACTTGAAGAAGGTCTAATGATTTCGTCATCTAACACTTTTTTTAATTTGTCTTTGAACTTCATTTTTTAAGGCGTAAGGATACCTATAGGACTTCGTGTGAACGGGGACCTCGTCGGTGGTTTTTATTTCGTGTTTTACTCTGTTTGTGAATGAAAGTTTGTTTCCTGTGTTATAAAATAAATCGGAAAATTCTTGACAGATTTTAAAAATTCTTTCTTTCTCTTCGGAATTTAGATGATCAGATCGTATTATATTTTGTACATCAAATTTTTGCCTAGATTTGTCTTTTTTGTTATTAAAAATTTGCTCGATATTAAAAAGAGAGTAATCATTATTGATTTCTTGAAAACTAGCTGTAGTGAATGGTTTATTTAGAGATAAGACTTTTGTTTCGTCTGAATGATTTTGAATTTCGACAATAGCATAACCATCTTTAGCAGTGGTTAGAATTTCTGGAATAAAACAATTTTTTGAAATGTCTTTTCTTGGAAAATAGATATCTCCTGAATTTACAGAAAAGGTATTTTCGCTTTACATGTTTAGTGAGGGTTTACTTCTATAAAAAATAAGTTAAGAGTGTTTCGGGTATTAACTTTAGTCTTTTTATATCTTCAAAGCCTAGTAATACATTAAAAAAATCATGAAATTGAAATAAGTGGAAAGTAATCTGATCGTTTAAACCTAAAAGTTCATTTATTGGTATGTCAGCTTTGAATCTACATTTATTTGTACCGTTACAAGTTTTTATTTCAAAGTCTTCATGATAGATTGTATTAGGGAAATATTTTTCTGCAAAACAAGGATTTATTATTGATTTTGAAGCTCTCGTATCAATTAAGAATTTAAATTTCGGGTTATAAGTCTCAATATAGGGTAAGATATTAGTATGAACGTTATTAAGATCAATTATTGTCATTTTCTTTTGTCTACAACACTGGTTTCCTGAAAATTTTCCTTTGAATTTTCATTTTTTATTTCCTCTAGATCTTCTGACTTTTCCGGTAAACTAGTATCACTTTCATATTCCGTATTATAGAGGTTTGAATAGTCATTTTCAAAAAGATTTTGATTCGAATTTTGGTTATATTCGTCAGGGATATAATAATATGAATTCTCTTCGTCGACAAATAAATTTTGGGGGTCGTAAATTGGGTTGTCGTCTTCTATGTTGTATAGTTCTTCCGATATAAAGTTTCTGGGACCTGAACTTTGGAAGTAGTTCTGTACACGGTGTGGTACTTGTTGGCGTAAACTCGGTATTGGTGCGTTTACTGACATAGGGGTTGGTTTGTCATTAGTTGTTCGTCCGGTTGATTTAAATACGTTAGTTTGCGGTTGCTTTGAACCAAAAACTTTGTAAAGTATTTTTGTTGTACTTGTCTTGGTTGAGGCATGTTTATAGGACCTCTGAGAAATTGGTTATTTTGTGGAAATCTTTGGGGTTGGACATGTTGTGGTAATATTTTTGTCATTTGTTGGTTTTGGAAAACGTTTGTCCTTGAGGTATTTGGGAATTGTATTTGAGGATTGAAAAAATTAGGTTTTGGGATATTTTGCGGATAGTTTTGCGCCTGAATTGGTCTTTGAATTTTTTGGATATTATTTTGAGGTTGAATTGAGGAGAAAAGACGATTTTGAGCGTAGAGAAAATTTTGTTCTTCAATTACTAACGCGATAGCATTTTCGAGACTATCAGGGTCTTTAATACGCACAATGTCTTGTAGTCTGCCGGTAAGACCTATTATAAACGTCTTTAAAGCTAGTTGTTTATAATTATTCAATTGTAACTGTTTCATATTTGGTGCTAAGTCACTAGAATTTAATTCGGAAATAATTAAGCTATGCGTATCTTGGATCCTAGATCCGAAATTTACAGGGGATTCATTTTTTAACTATCAAATCTTGAACAAGACAGTCAATGTTTCTATTATCTCCAAAAGTTAAGCGTAAAGCATTGCGAATTTCATCCCATGTCTGAAGTTCTGTTCTTGTCCCTATTAATGTTAGTGCCCTACCAGCGAGTTTTCCGATTATTGCACGAATTAAAAATTTGTTTATTGGATCGTTAGGAATCGCTCGGTTTGTATAAGTTTGTACAAGATAATTACAACTGTCGATAAAAATTTCGAGAGTATGTACATCACCAGAAAACTGAGGTATATTTTCAATATATATGCGTAATAATTGATAATTAACATTTTGATTTTGATTTTGTTGCTGGTTATTCATTGTTGAAAGATTTAATTGCCCAAACAAATCAACTAAAATTGCTAAATTTGTATTGTGATCGATACCTAACCTTTCACTATCAGAATTACTCATAAAAATTAAATTTTTGCTACTTAAAATTACTTAAAATTAAGTTTTGCTAAAAGAAAATCAAAATTTGAAAATGTGAAAAATTGTTTTTCGAATTTGAATTTGAATTCTTAACCTAGTGAGATTAAGTCTTTGCCCCGGCAGAGAGTATAGGATAGTTCAACGAAGGGAAATGGCTCTTTCCGTCGGTAGCTAGCGCTTTTCTTCTTCGGAACCTCAGTCCTTGCCCTCCTGGTTGAAGCCCAGTTGCTGCTTGGCCCAAGTCGTCTAACGGTGGAGACGATGTTGCAGGAAGGACCGCTTAATCGGAACCCGAAAGAAAAACGCGAGTTTCGGCGACTGCAAGGCTTGCCCAAATCGCAAACTTCTGCGATTTTCCGCGATTCGTCCTACCGACTGCGCCAATTAAATGATTGGTCACAGCAGTAGGCTTTTAAAAAACTTTATTCGAAAAGCTTTTGACAAAGATCGGTCTTAATCCAAACGCGCTTTGTGATACAACAAATATATAAGTTTTCGGATTGCTGAGTTTGCAGGAGATGAGACGGTTCTGGAGCTTCTACAGTTATCTTGATGATGCATGAATTTCTGTCTAGATAACTCTGTACAGATTACTTCATAATTTCTTTTATATAGCTATTGTTAAGTAACTTAACATTGAACCTTGAAAAGCATCGATTTTTCGACTGCAGTGTTTTCGGAGACTGTTCGTTGTGTTTTCTGTTACATGCACTCCGGTACATGAGCGAAGCACGTAAGCGAGACAGTGACGGACTAAGTACCAGCACACCAACCTTACAACCCGGCTTAGAGTAGTGAGCACGCCTTCCAGCACCAGCTCACGACACCCACGACCCGCTCGAGTTTCGAGACCTAGCCGAGGTCCTAATCCACGAAAAAGGAGCTTGGAGCGTTGGTGGGCACTACTCAGCTTTAATTTGGGAAGGTTTCAAGGTACTCTGTGAGATCCAATAGTCCAAATTTTCGAAGTGCTCATAAACAAGACTTTAAATGCTCACGTGAACTTTTCATGCTAGTAGTGCTGTCGGACATCTCTGATTTTGTATTTTTAAGATCGAACATCTTTCACAGTGTCTTTACTTTTCAACAGTAACAAATCCTAATTGTAAACAATAAAATTCACTGCTCAATTACCAACTTTATTGTAAACATTTTCATGTACAAATTACAACTTGTAAATATATTGTAAATAGAAAAATGTGCTTTTTATTTAACCAATAAATAATTCAAGCTTCTGGCGCTTTAACATAACCATTTTGGTTATATGGTATATTCAGAGTAACAAAATGTTATGGTTTTAATTTTTCTAGTTTAATAATTCCTTACCTATATGATACATAAAAATATTTACAACATTAAATTAAATCAATTTTTTCTCTATCTATTCTATGGTTAGTAATATCTACATTCTTAATCTGATTTTGATTACAAACTATACACATATCTTTTAAATACGTTATATACAATTTATCTTCACACACTTTGCACAGTAATTCCTGATCATCTCCCAGCTCCCTGGTGTAATATGAGCTAATGTGTTGATGAGTTCCTTGAGGTACAGTGTCAGTGTGGTACAAGTAGCATGTAGTACATACGAAGAAAAGTAAATTTTCTTCAGTCAAGTTTGTTCGTATGACTATGTATGACTGACACACACAAACTTGTTGATTTATACCATCACGTAACACTGCACCGGATGGTAAATGTTTGGATATTACTGCACTATCTGAACCTTCTTCTTCTCCTAAACCATCATCCACTTCTTGCTCAGTATGTGGTAAATGACGATTTTCATCACAACCTCTCAAAATATGACTTTTTAAAGTGAATGGATTTTCTTCAGCACTAATTTCACATATAATTTCTTTTGTGTCATAAGAATCATTGAAGTTAATTTCAGACATTTTGTGGTATGAACTTTTGGAAGACACTGTATGGGTGGAGGAACTGGATGCTTACATACCAAAACCCTGGTTTAAGCAATCATTATATTCCCTCCTGCTCTTGCATATAGTGCATATTTGATCTTGTATTGAGTGTAGTTAGTGCATAGAGGTAATTTTCTTCAGCTAACCTTCATTGCTAACTAAACGTTTCTACTTTTTTAACAACAGTTTTTAAATTTTTGCTTTTTTAAACTTTGCTACAGTTTTTTTCAGTTTTTTATTTTAAAAATGAATAATTTATCAAATATTTGTCTTATCCACGATCTTCCTAATTGTCATATCTGTAGCAACATGGTACGTAGACACGAGAACGGTGGTATTCCAAGCATACAGAACTTTATTAATCATGATATTACGGAATATTTGGATAATTATGTAAATTATTCAGAACCTGCTTCTTCTAAAGATTCAGAGAATCTTGAATTAGATGAAGCAGTAGCTACATTAGTAGAAATTCTCGAAGAATCCGAAAACAAAGTATGTATATTTGAGTCGCTTGGTATGAAAACCCGACAACTCCACTTTTCATGAAAAATGAGATGGATACGGTTCTGGATTCGTCTTTTAATTCTCTATGAGCCTATAATGACGTTTACCTATCAAAACCCAACAAATCCATATAAAATTTGAGTTCAAAATATTCAGTTAGTTTCAAAATCCGACAAATCCACGCGCGATTAAAATCAAACGCCAGCAAATCCATTCAGCCAATCACAGTCCTGCTTTATGAGCTGCTGACACCTAATAATATAACCTTGTTTCATGATACAATGAAAAGAAGGTATGATAGATCGGTGTCACAATTTCGTCCCGCTCTGCGCATGACGTCACGCGGAGCGGATTATTTGAATTTTAAGGCGGGAAGCGGGTTTTTCTAATCGAATATTGAGTTATGTATCCATAAATTAATGTTGAACTAGGTAGCATGATTTAGAACATACGACTAATTTGAAAATAACATGATAATCAAGCTAAGAAAATTCTCAGTAGGGTAAGCATTTGTATTTTTTAACACAAAGATAATGCATCAACTGTAAGGACTTCCTTAGTGCAGGTAAATAACTCAAAGTTTATTTCTTCTTACAAAGGAAATAAAAATGATCGATAACCACGAAAATTTCCAAGGATTGCAAGAGAATACTAGAATAATAGCAGTCGCCATAAGTAAAAAATAAATACCGATGATATAGTTTGTAATTATTGAAAAAATAAATAATACATAGATATCGGGACATGAAATTAAAAAATGCCTCCAATTCTTCCATGTGGCTCATCATTTGCTAGGATGGTTTATAACTTAGTCCACCATCACTTGTTAGATTCTTAACATAGAATACATATCTACATAAAAGCAAACTGTAATAAAATGCAAATATGGAAAAATATATATTTATTAAGTTTTGTTACACTTTTTTTAACCAAGAGGTCCAGACTGGGAATCCCTCAAAACTTATTTTGAACATTTAAGAAAATCCTATAAAAATCTAAAGACAAACTGTTACGAAACAGTTTTTAACATGTTCCTTTTTCTATACAAGGTCATTACTCCCAAATTTTTATTTAAATTTTTCATTCTAAAGTACATTCTTGACCTAAAAAAAGTTTTTTAATCTGCTTACTACAGTTTAGCAAATGTTAAATAATATCCTTTACAAATAAACAGTAAAATATCCTTTACAAATAAACAGTTCACCCAAATTTACACATATTAAATATTTTTTCTAGTTCCTCTATGTTTTTCATCATTTCTTCTGATGGCTTGGCCAAACCCCACATGACACATGACACATGATCAACCCAGGTGAAATTCTTCTGATTTGTTGATGCCATAGGTTCAGTGGCTCGTAATTTGCAACATACAAAGCCCGCTAAATATTATAAAGAATCGATTTCTTCAGCTAACTCATATCTGACAGCTCTATCCATTTCTTTTCCTTTAGAAGTCAAATCAGCAAGGCATTCACTGCTTAAAAGTTTTTCGGGCAATGGGCAATGGCTGCAGTTTTAGGGTATTAAAACAAATTAAACAACTTTAGATGTTCAACGAACCTGTCTTTCATCCACAATTTTTGATGGATTTCTTTTATTTATTTGTTCACTTCTCGCCTTATCATATATTTCACTGTTGACTTTTGATTTGGCAAATTAAGTATCGGTATGGATATGGCTTCACAAGCTGGTGATTTTTTGCTGAATACCCTGGCAATTCATATTTTAAATTCCTCTCATAGCTTTCCTCACTAAAATGTGAGCGAACTAGCGGTATTCACATTAAATTTGTCCTTTCGTTTACAAGCAATCGTCCACTGTTTAATAAGATTTTCGTCCTTTGGGAAACGGAAAAACATGAACTATCCCGTAAATGTCTTTGCTTCATTGTCTGCATTACAACTTGCTACAGCACAACGCATTTTAAAACGCAAATAATTATTTAAATTATGCAAATTAACGTCGCGACAAACTGACACTGACACCCCTAACCTAACCTAACCTAACCTATATATTTTGTGACTGCCACCGAAACCGCTCCGCGTGACGTCGCATGACTCCGCCCATAATGCGCAATATCATACCTTCTTTATTATTATATCATGACCTTGTTTATTAGTGCATGGGCGATCATCTAGAAGATGCAATTCCTGATCAATTAAAGGATGAGTTGTTTGTAACAATTAAGGAGAAAGCTGACCAATTAGCGGAGAGGAGGAGGTAATTAATTTCGTGAGACAGAATTGTTAATTGATGTTAATTGTTATCATTTCAGGTTGGATTCTTATAGAAATACTTCATCTCGAAATAAATATAAACAAGTACAACCCTTTGCGTGGATCGGCATACATTCCTGTACCCAGAGAAATTCAGAATATGAAATCTGTCATCAACGTACAAAATAATGACCAATTTTGCTTTGGATGGGCGTTGGTTTCTGCAGTATGTCAACCGACGGGAAAACCTTACAGAACAGGTTCTTATCAAAATTTTAGGAATTTTTTTAATTTTAAAGACATTAAATTTCCGGTAAAATTAAGAGATATTCACAGATTTGAAGCACAAAATAATGTATCTATAAACGTGTACGGTGTAGAAACTCTTTATAAATTAAATAAACAGGTTTTGGAGATTGTAGGTCCATTACATTATACAAAGCAAAAAAAAGTGCATATAAATTTATTACTACTAGAAGACGGTCTCGGCAATTATCACTATTGTTACATAAAAGATCTTGGAAAATTGGTATACTCACAAATATCCAAACATAAAAGTAAGAAACACCTTTGTGATGGGTGCTTGCAAAATTTTCAGACTTTTGAAAAATTGCAAAGACATTCGGAGAATGATTGCAATTTTGTAAGGATTGACTTCCCTTCAGATAATATGGTATTGGATAAATTTGGAAATTACTGTCCCGAAAACATACTCAAATTCGAAAATATCCATAAACAATTTAAAGCACCTATAACAGTTTATGCAGATTTTGAAAGCATCTTGAAACCTATTGCAAATGATAAAGAGTCCCTAGGCCAGCACTCTAGCTACAAAATTAAAACGTCAGAACACATTCCTCATTCTTTTGCATACTACATTAAATGCTCATTTGATGATACACTATCAAAATTTAAAATGTATAGAGGAGAGAATTGTGCTCGTAAGTTTATTGAATGGCTAGAGCACGACGTAAAAGGCTTATATCCATATTATTTTAGACGCAATACTCCAATGAAACCTTTAACTTTATTAGAACAAAAACAATATTACAATGTCACACATTGCTATATTTGTGAAAAACCATTTGGGGATACTCCAAATTTAAAAAAATGTAGAGACCATAGTCATTGGAGTGGGGATTATCAAGGTCCCTGTCACTCCATCTGTAATTTACATTTTAAACCTCCAGAATTTGTACCAGTAATTTTACACAATTTAAAAAACTATGATTGTCATCTTTTTGTGAAATCATTGTGCCACAATAAAGAAAATATTGATGTGGTACCTCAAACTAAAGAAAAATACATTTCTTTCAGCAAACAAATTCTTATGGATAAAAATAGTAAATTAAGGCTAAAACTTAGGTTTATAGATTTATTGCAGTTTTTACCAGAGTCCCTAGAAGTTATTTCTGTATTTCTGACGTAAATAGTTACATAATGTATGTTATATCCGACCTCAAGCATCACCTTGATCAGAACCTTGTTTTTACCCTTGATTCTGTTTACTGTTGGGTATTATATTCTCATTCTCTATTGTTCAAGATGCTTACTACAAAGATATTATTTTCCATTGTATATTGTTCTAGAATGATTACTAGAACATATCATATTACTTTTGAGTATTGTTAAAACTTGCTTACTGCAAGAATTGCAGAATTTGATCTTCCCTTTGTCTTTATATTCTTTTCCCATGAGAACCACAACACCTCAGCATAACAGATCTGTATAAATAGGACCTAGTAAAGTAAGAGTCTCAATTCTAGTCTTGTCTGTAGTCTAAGCCGAAACTCTGTAACTTGCGTTACTCAAATAAAAGTTTTTTTAAAAAGTCTTCGTCTTCACGTCGCCCGTAACATGTATCTCTGGACGCCACCAACCTCTACGGATACGCCATGCGCCAGTATTTGCCAGAAGGAGACTTTACTTGGGTTTCTAGGGACGAAATTGATAAACTAGATATATCAGCTCTTTCCGACACTTCGCCTATAGGTTATGTTTTTGAAGTAGAGAGAAGTAGAGTACCCTGAAAATTTTCATGCATATCACAATGAATTGCCGTTTTGTCCTGAAAATTTTCAACCCCCAAATTCTAAATGCTTCAAATTGATCGCAAATTTAAAAAATAAATCCATTATATTATCCATTACATGTATCTAAAACAATGTTTAAAATTCGGCCTAAAATTAATCAAACAATCGCCGTGGCTTCGCAAATATGTAGATAAAAATACTAATATTAGAAATGCTGCAAAATCTAAGTTTGAAAAAATCAAGTTAAATTGTTAACAAATAGCGTTTACGGAAAAACACTAGAAAATGTAGAAAAACGCGTAAATGTTAAACTTGTTTCCCATTGGAAATCACATGGAAATGCACATTCTGCGGAAAAATTAATAGCGAAACCTCATTTTAAAGATCTCGCGGTAGTTTCTGAAAATTTAATAGCGGTTCAGTTGCAGACCGTTTCAGTATTGTACAATAAACCAATATATGTTGGCTTCTCAATTTTAGACATTTCAAAAGTTATGTATAATTTTTACTATGAGTTTCTTAAACCTAAGTTTGGTGACAATATCAGTTTATTGTATATGGATACAGATTCTTTTATATTGGAGGTAACAACCGAAAATTTCTATGAAGATATAAAAAAATTTGGATCAGTTTGATACTTCTAATTACCCCAAAGATAACGTTTATAACATTCCCCAAAATATATCAATTGTTGGTAAGTTTAAGGACGAGTTTGCTGGTGAACCAATCCAATGTTTTTATGGAACAGGTGCTAAAGCGTATTGCGTAAAAACTAACAAAAGTATAGAAAAGAAAGCTAAAGGTATAAAAAAGAAAACTGTTAGGAAACAATTAGATCTTTCTCATTATAAAGAAGTTGTAGAAAAAAATTCAAAAATATATTGTAACATGTATGTTTTTAAATATTATTTACATAATATGTTTACAGAGCTAATAAATAAAGTAGCTTTGTCATCGGAAGATGACAAGCGATATCAAATACCTGGAACCACAAAAATATTGGCGTGGGGACACAAAGATATTTTTAAATATGAGGATGAACAAAATTGCAGAAAAAAACTTGATGAATTTTTAAATCTTTTAAACGAAGAATATGAACCAAAATCTAAAAAAAACAAAGACTGACTAATTTCTACTCCATCAATTTTTTTTATTGAAATAAAAAAACTGTACACCTCCGAAAAAAGATTTCAAACTTTTTTGCAACAGACTCTTAAGTTTCCACAAATGGACCGGTAAAGTCAATCCGGTAAAACTGGCAAGAAACGGTTTTTTTATACTGGCGAAAAAGATTATTGTTGTTGTGTCTTTTGCCATATAATCATTTATAACTGGAAAGCTGAAGACGATCCTCAAACTGAACATTTAAAGTACAGTAGGAGTTGTCCTTTAGCGCAAACTTTAAGCATGTCTAGTAGATATAAGAAAATTGGTTTGACCAAGTGTAACGACAGAAAATGGAATGTTTTGAATATTGTATACTTTGTAGTTGTTTTTTAAATTTTTGTAAAAACAGTTTGTAACTGGTAATTTTTTATACGTTAATTTTTTTGCATGTTTATTGTATCCCACATATTTGTTCAAAATATAATTTTACTAATAATAAACAAGTAATGAATATGCTCATGTGTTTTATTTTCTAAATATAGCCAAATACAAATTATTCAAATTAACATTTTTATTGATATTCACATTCACTATGACAGTTTTCATTATCGTCATTATCATAAAATATGAACAATAGTGTATTAATGTCTAAAACTTCACAAACTTGGTCAATTTTTAAATAATCTTTTATTTGCACCAAATATTTCTCCAAACCTAATTTATCGAGAGCAGCTGCTAACGCTCTTACATTTCTGTCTGATAAAAATTTGTCGCAGGCCTCGGCAGCATCTTCATAAATCTTTGCTCTCTTATAACATTGTTCAATTGGCAAAATTCTTCCTCTTCCATGTATAGCTTCAATTTCAGCATGAAATGCTAAATCATAAAACTGTTTTCTCAAACATTCTGCACCACTTTTCAAATCGTACACTTCTGGATACGTTGCGTGAGCAAGCCACATTATTATTCCTTTATTTCTGGGGTATTGTTGAAGATATATAGTCCTATATAGAGGAGGGAAAAGGAGGGGGAAGGAGGGGATTAATGTTTGCACTTTTGTTTTCACATAAAAGAAAGCATTTCTTCATAGCACAATCAGTTTTGCATTAGATTTTACAGTGCAATCATGAGCGCCCTTATAGTTTTAACCGCTCTGGTTGGTAATATTCTATATGCAAACTATATACCAAAAGTAAAAGAGGCATATGTATGTCTAAGTGTAAATAAAACCGAAAATGCCCAAGGGTGCTATTCTATGAAACTGCTGAATTCACATTATGGTTACCCTGTTTTCACACAAATAATGGATGCATTGAGACTAACCTCAAATAGTGATTTCAAAATTAAGTATGATGTCTTCAATAACACAACACTCTATTCAGATTGGATCCCAATATCTATTAACCAAAAATATGTAATTACACATTTTGTTATGTGACAATAAGTATATTAGCAATATTAAATACTATACTTTTAACACGCATGGTTTGGAAGGCATATAAACGTAGTGACCATTATTAGCAAAGGAGTGGGGACATAGATTTCTGAATATAAGGCTCAGAAGCAACTCTATTCTGTCATTAAGTATACATGCTTTGAGACAAAATGTCTGATTTTAACTTTCTAAACGAGTTTCTTCGAATTCCTTCAAGTGGAAATACCCGTATCAGTGAAAATAGTCCTATCAGTGACAAATGCGTTATAAACACACATGTGTGGTATTTAAATAACTCTTCAAGTAAATATGTTGGTGTTGGATTAGACAGTAACTTTGAACCATGCTTGAAAATTGGCGGAAATAAAGGATTTTAGTGTTATCAGAAAAGGAATGGAAAATGCTTTTGGAATGCCAAGGATGTGTTCTAAACTACTTTTATTTGCATGAATACAACTACACTCATCCTATTGATATAGAAAGTGCGAAAATATATTTTGAGAAAATTGGAGAAACTGTCCGACTAGCAAAATTATTTAAGAATGGATACTTTGTGTATTTGGGTTGTGAAACAGTCACCAACCTTTTCCAACTAAAACCTCTAATTTCCAACAGGATTAATATGTTAAAAAAACAACAGTTTGAAAAATACTTCAATTGATTTAAAGCATCTCTAAACAGAAGTAATAGTAACCCTTTGGATACTATATATGAAGTTTTATTGTCCCGAAGTGACCAGTGCAGTGAAAACGATTCAACTATGATGGAAATGGTTTTGTTGTATCCTAACCTGATAGAAGAAAAATTAAAACATGAAAAAAGTAACGTTTAATGAAGAAAACAACGAGGTTCGTGTAATGGTTGCATGGAATTATGCTTACAGAAAAACTAGGGAGAGTAGTTATCAGACTATTGTTCTCGATCGTTTACGGTTTAACAAAAGAATTCAGCATTGTGAATTAATTTTGAAAAATGTATTATGTCCTAATAGTAGAAATAAAATATATGAATCTCGCTTTATGAAATAAATATTTTTAAACTAAACATTGTTTTATTTAAAGGGGGTTGAAAGAAAAAATAATTCAAAAAATATATTTTTATTCATTCATGCAAAATGTCTCATACAAGTAAAACACATTTGATAGTGCACATACACATGGATCTTTTTTTATGAAAAAAACATTTTGATTCTTGACATCTTAACTGTGGTTGTTCATCGAGTTCAATAACTGTGTTGGTTGAATATTTCCTTATGTAATTTGCTTTCTCTCGTCCCTTAACAAACACTCTTTCATATTTGGTAACAATGTGTTGCAGAATCCTTGGAAACTTGTGCACTGGGACGAAACCATCTTCCCAGTCAACGCAGTGCTAATTTTCCATAAGCCAAACTGCTTGCGTATAAAGTTGTGGTGGCAATAAATTCATTCGGAAGGGTGGTTTAAACACGCAGTGACATGTCTTGTTTCCGTCGTACGCAGCAAACTCTTTCACAATAAACTTATTGTTTTCGGTTTTAAAGCCTTGAACGTCAATCACAACACTCATATTTTTAAGTTGCGAAACTTTCTAAATACTTCAATTTTCTTTTTAACATTTTATCGTGAAGAATTAAACAGTAAGCGGAGGTTTTATCGGGAACGTCTTTGCTTGTTTCAAACTCTACTCTCAATACAATCGGTCCCGTTTCAATAGCTTCCTTTTGATACATGCAATTAATGTATGTAATTGGAGCCATAACCTTAAATTCCTTTGGTGTGAAGATAGGCTCTAGGGAGGTTTCATAATATGATTTTCGGAAAGACGAAAACATTTCATAAAGATATGCAAATCTGTTATTATCGAAATCTAAATACAAGTCAGAGTAAGGATATTTGTCAGAGTTCAAAAACACTCTGATATTTCTGAGATTACAGTGGTCAAATTCGCTCATATTAGCAGAGACGTTCCCTCTTTTGTTTGTTTGAAAAGCTAGAATTACGTGACGTGGTGTTTCCACTTTGGTAGAAGTTTTAACCGGCCAATTATGTCTGGTTGTCTTTAAAAGTTCTGGATATTCTACAAGCTCCCAAGATCTGAACGAAATAAAAAATTCCTGTCCTTTGTTTATTAATTTTGTGAATTGTAGTTCTTTTTCTATATCGACTATAACGTGAGGTACAACCCACTCCAATTTTGAAATATTTATTCGCGGAACTTCGTTTGCATCTGTGCTATAAACTGCATTTTTATCTTCATTTGTCCTAACCAATATTAATTCTTGCCTAGCATTTAAAAGTATTGTTTTAAAGTCTTCGAAAAACCCATCAATGTATTTAGAGGAATGCAAACATTAAAGTTACCACGTGAATCAACAATTGTTTCTGATTTCGAAAACCAACTGGCGTTTAAAAGCTTTTTACTTTCATTTTGGGTGTATGATAAATATCCTTTTAATGTTGACGTTATACCAACATCTCTGACTGAATATATGGTGACTCCATTCAATTGGTATCGGATTTCTTTGAATAGAAAGGCAAGTGCGTTATTTACAAACTGTAGTTTTGTAGAAACCTTATCGTTCTGATCTTTTAAGCTACCTTCAATATATAAAATGCTTTCACATGGTAAAGTGTACTTTCCGATTTCTTGAATAGATATGATAATTTCATCGTTGTACTCAAAGTTTTTTGATGATTGGGAGTCGTAGGTATGAAACTCTTTTCTCCAAATAGAATTATCAATCATATTCCATTATATAAGCACAACAAATCCGAGAGATTTCAAAAAGATTCTATTTTTGCTTGTTAGTCGTTTGGCAGCAGCTTTTGCACTGAGTCGTTTTAATTTATACTTTTTCTTATAAACCTTATTAGTGTCAAGTCTATTATATCGGAGAACCATTATTCGGATTTTTTTTCACGTGCAGTCTTACCGTGACCGTCTCTCCACTGAAATTAACTAAATCTCCGTCTTGATCTAAAATTTGTACTGTAACTCTAGTAATAATTTTTACATGAACCGGAAAGTAAATAATGTTCTGAGGTGACTTTATAATTTTAAAACCGGGTCCTACACTAGGAAAAAACTGATGAACGATATGCACAGGTCTGCCATTATAATATGAACCCGCCGCAATGCTGCCGTCGATACATATCGCATTAACTTTAATTATTTCTGCCGGATAGTCAGGCACCCTTAATCCAGCCTGCCATATAAAATACGAAGACACCTCGCCGACTCAGCAGCTTCACCGATGTTATAAATTCTTTGTAGACACCTCTTGTAGTCAGTCTGTATTGTTCGTTCGCAATTATTTTATTTATTATTTAATTATTTATTCGCAAATATTTAACCTGCCCCAAGCAGAAAATCTAAAATTTTACGTTTTTAAATTCCATAATTTTTTCGACGGACTTATAGGACTCAATAATATAAAGTTTCTTAAAGGACATCTAGACTTCGAAAACGACTACTTTCTTACACCGTACACAACAATCAAACTAAATTACTACAAAGCTCCTCAAAATAAAAATAAAAATTTTTAAAAGGGAATCCTCCGCGTCCGATAAGTTATTTGGCGCAGTCGGTAGGATTCTGCGGGTCCCGATCGTATCGCACGTTGCGCGATTTTCCTTCAGCTGACTCAAACCCTATTCTCGAAAATATTGTGGAAGAAAACCGTTCATTGAATATTCTCTTGTTCAAACGCAAACAATGGCTCAGAATCAATTTAAATCTGAATATCTAAATTGCGTTCCACAATTTGATGACAATCCCAATGACAAATAGATTTTTGGCAGTATGTGATTCAATAATAAATACTTTTTACAATGCGGAAAATCCAGGTGATTTTCATAATGTATATTTGCTTAATTCACTAGTATCAAAATTATGTGGAAATGCTAAAGTAGTCGTGAACATTCAAAGCTGTTCTACTTGGACAGATCTAAAAAATACACTTTTAAATAATTTTGGAGACCAGCGCGATGAGACTTGCTTAAACCGTGACTTAGTTATTATGAGGCAACAGCCGACAGAAAAACCACACAATTTTTATGAAAGAATTTTAAATATCTTAAATTTACTATGCAGTTATGTTGATGCGCACGAACAGGACGAAAATTAAAAATTTTTGAAAAGAAATTTTTACAACAATTTAGCTTTAAGGACATTCGTATCAGGTTTAAAAGAACCCTTAGGTACGACTATTAGATGTATGAAACCAAATTCTTTAAGTGAAGCAATGCAGATGGTCATACAAGAAGACAACGTGCAATATTTCCAAAATTTTACTCGACATGGCAATTTCAGACCTTCTAACCCTTCTCCTAGGACACCGAATATGTCACAACCCCGACCAAATAATGCATACGATGCACCTCGTAGTACACCTTTTAATTCCCATACACCAAACAATTATTTATTTAGACAAAGACCGTCATTCCCTTCACAACCTATACCAGTGCAACCTAGAGCAGCCCCTCAACCTCAACGTTACTTTACAAATTCACAAGTTTTTCGACAACCCCAGCAAAACAGAAAGGTTTTCAAGCCAAATCAAAATAGATTTTTAAATAAATCTACTCCAATGAGCGCTATCACTAGTCGCTATCCCCAAGCTCCATCCACTTCTCAATACCAAAGAAACTTCCAACCCGAACCTATGGAACTACATAATACAGAAAGAGACCAAACAAACCCCAATTTATATGAAGACCAATACCAAACACCCGATTTTGACCCCCAAACCGAATGTGACACATATTTTTATGACGACACAGAAAATTACCCTATACCTAATCCTGATCCCGAAAATTTTTCGAAGTCGCCTCAAAACGACGACCAGACGTAGAATACAAAATAATTCACTTTAATTTTATAGATTCTAACATATTATCGTACATAATTTTCACAAAATACAATATAAAAATGTTACTCGATTGTGGCTCAACAAAATCTTTTATTAATCCCGAAATAGCCAAAAAATATTTTACGAATTTTATAAAAAATGATCCTTTCATAGCTCAAACTGCTTTTCAAAGTTCAGCCCACGAACACAGTGTAACAATTCCTGCACCAGAAATATTTAACCTGCCCCAAGCAGAAAATCTAAAATTTTACGTTTTTAAATTCCATAATTTTTTCGACGGACTTATAGGACTCAATAATATAAAGTTTCTTAAAGGACATCTAGACTTCGAAAACGACTACTTTCTTACACCGTACACAACAATCAAACTAAATTACTACAAAGCTCCTCAAAATAAAAATCAACTACACTTAATAAATCTCGAACCAAGAACAGAAAAAGTCATAAAAGTAAAAACTTCGATTAAGGAAGGCGAAATTATTATCCCTTATCAAAAATTCGGTAAATGTGAAATTCCAGAATGTTTAACAATTGCAAAAAACGGAAAAGCTCTAACCATAATTCTAAACAATTCCACAAACAAAGTAACGCTAGACCTTTCAGATCCTTTCGAAGTAGAAAAATTTACTAAAAATAGTTTACAAAATTTTGAACTCCATAATTTTGAAGATATAACCGACATACCTCAACTAGATCTTACAAAAATTCGTGTAGACCACCTAAATTCCGAAGAAGAATCAAAAATTTTAAATTTAATTAGTGAATATTCCGACATATTTTACAATGAAGATACGCCACTGACCTTTACAAACAAAAAATTAAACACAACATAAAAACCACAGACGAAATACCAGTATACTCCAAAACTTACAGATACCCTTTTGTCCATAAACAGGAAGTGGAAAACCAAACTCAAAAAATGCTCGAACAAAAAATTATCAGACCTAGTAATTCTCCCTGGTCATCTCCTATTTGGGTAGTGCCCAAAAAAGTAGATGCCTCGGGTAAACAAAAATGGAGAGTAGTGGTAGACTACCGCCGACTAAACGAAAAAACTATAGACGACAGATACCCGTTACCCAACATTACCGACTAACTTGACAAACTCGGAAGGTGTCAATACTTCACGACGCTAGACTTAGCTAGTGGGTTTCACCAGATCGAAATGAATGACAAAGACATTGAAAAGACCGCTTTTAATACCGAAAACGGACATTACGAATACCTACGTATGCCATTCGAACTTAAGAACGCCCCCGCGACGTTTCAGAGGGTTATGGATAACATCCTCAGGGGATGTCTTGTATACCTTGATGATGTGATCATATTCTCAACTTCATTACAAGAGCACATAGAACGACTCAAGACAGTATTCCAAAGACTTCGCGATTCAAATTTCAAAATTCAGTTAGACAAATCCGAGTTCCTGCGTAAAGAGGTTGCGTATTTAGGACATATTATAACCCCAAATGGTATCAAACCAAATCCAGACAAAATTAGAGCAATCAAAAATTTTCCCATTCCTAAAACGACAAAACAAATAAAAGGTTTTCTTGGCTTACTTGGGTACTATCGCAGATTCATTAATAATTTTGATAAATTGACCAAACCTCTCACTAAATGTCTGAAAAAGGGCGCTAAAATCGAACATAATGATGAATTCATAACTTGTTTTGAAAATTGCAAAACTCTTTTAATTAATGAACCTATCTTACAGTATCCCGACTTTTCGTTAAACATTTAACCTCACTACAGATGCCAGTAACGTAGCTTTGGGAGCCGTTCTCTCTCAAGAACCAATAGGAAGCGATTTACCCTTTGCGTACGCTTCACGCACTCTTAATGATTCCGAACAAAATTATTCAGTTATCGAACGTGAGCTACTCGCAATCGTGTGGGCGACAAAGTACTTTCGCCCTTATCTCTACGGCAAAAAATTCAATATCATTACAGACCACAATCCTCTCCAATGGCTTTTCTCACTAAAAGACCCGACTTCAAAATTACTTAGATGGCGCATAAAATTAGACGAATACGAGTATAACATAATTTATAACAAAGGTAAGCTAAACACGAATGCGGATGCATTATCTCGAGTTGAAATTCACACTAAAGAAACTTTATCCCCCACGTGTGAACAAGTAGAAGATTGCATAAACGAAATCCTAAGACTACGGACAGAAACACATGTACCAGATAACAATGAAACTGATACCCCTGTAAACGACATTGACTCTCTAGATAACCTGTCCATGATACCACAAACAGATAACGATGCTCCGAATATTAATGACGTAAATAATGCAAATGGCAACCCTGACAACCCTAACGACGATAACAACACTATCCACTCTAATAATGAACAAAACCCAATTATCAGTATCCCTATCAATGATTGTCCTGTAAATTTTGGTCAAAACCAAATTATATTTTCCACTGTTTTACATTCTCCCGCTAAACCTCGGATCTATATTTTATTAAAAAAAAAGAAACGTACCCTAGTACAAATATCTCAAAACAATTTTGAACAAGACATCGTAAATTTTGTCAAAAACTGTCTTACCAGACACTCAATATTACATATATTTTGAAAATGCTGATATGTATGAACCTTTTTCAAATACTCTTCAAAAATACTTTCGTTGGCCCTCTATCAAATTTTTAAGGTGTACCAAAAAATTATTAGACGTTACTAATAAAAATGACATAGAAGAAATAATACAAAAATATCACGAATCTAAATCAAATCACCGCGGCATCGATGAAACTACTCTAAGAATTAAAGAAAAATACTATTGGCCTAATTTGAAACCTGCTATCCAAACTTATATCAATAGATGCGAGATTTGCCAACAGGCGAAATACGAAAGAAACCCCGTCAAAACTAAACTGAATCAAACTCCCACAGCGTCAAAACAATTTGAAATAATTCACGTAGATAGATTCACCTTCGAAAATTCAAAATTTCTGACAATAATTGACAGCTTTTCAAAGTATGCCCAAGCCTACTTTTTGACTTCCGCAAACGCAAATGAAATTGCTGAAAATTTATTACAGTTCTTCTCACATTACGGTATTGCAAAACATGTCATTTCAGAAAACGGCACTGAGTTCAAAAATTCCGTAATAGCAGAACTCCTTGGCTTACATAAAATTACTATTCATTTTGTTTCTCCAAATCACCCTCAATCCAACGGCATGATTGAACGCTTTCACTCGACCCTCTCTGAACACATTCGTCTGCTCAACACTAAAGGCTTTCTTAAAACTCCTGTCAAAATGAAAATGACATACGCAATCTTAGCTTATAATCACTCGTTACATTCAGTTACAAAATTAAAACCTATTGACGTTATAACCGGACATATTACTAGTAATGACCCTTTTGATATGGAAATAGAAAAAAATATTGTTAAACGATTATGTCAATGAACACAAAGAAAAATCTAAATTACTTTACTCTGAAATAAATGACGATATTATCAAAAATAAAGAACGCATTATTAGTAAAAGAAATCAAAACCGCGATGACCCCGAAATTTTCGAAAATCAAGAAACAGCGTTTGTGAAAAAACATATACGTCAAAAGCATGCCAATAAATTTACAAAATCAACCCCCATAAAATCAATTAATACTAAAAGAAAAACGGTAACTACTGAAAACAAACCCAAAATTAGTATGGACAATCTTAAAAGGCCCCGAAAAAAGACATTTACGTTCAAAACAAAAACTAAAAAATAATTTCCTTTCTTTCTAGACTAACTGGGACAATTTCCCTTGCTCTGCAAGACAAAATAAGAATCCAAAATTTAAAAAATAACCCCGGACTTATACCTGTGAAACTAGGATCTACAAAAGTTCAAAAGACATTTACGTTCAAAACAAAAACTAAAAAATAATTTCCTTTCTTTCTAGACTAACTGGGACAATTTCCCTTGCTCTGCAAGACAAAATAAGAATCCAAAATTTAAAAAATAACCCCGGACTTATACCTGTGAAACTAGGATCTACAAAAGTTCAAGAGTATTCATACTTTCTTATCTATTACAATGACTACCAATCAAAAAGAAAAATTAGAAAATCACGAACCAGTCATCAACACCTGGAAAAATCAGAATAAATTTAGGTGAACTTAATTTAGATGAACTAAGTTCCCTAAAAACCCAAATTGTCGAAAATCAGCCAGATTTAAATTTCAACGAAGTATCTACAGTTCCTAGCTATTGGACAATATCAATTACGCACTTTTATTTATCTATCATATTTAATGTACAAGAAGCTCCACAGAAGAAAGAAGACCGAACCACAACCCATCGAACTTGCAACCGTTCAATTGCCTCGCTAACCCTCACAATTGAATCTTCGGGGGGAGGAATTATATCACACTTAATCCAGCCTGCCATATAAAATACGAAGAAGAAACCTCGCCGACTCAGCAGCTTCACCGATGTTATAAATTCTTTGCAGACACCTCTTGTAGTCAGTCTGTATTGTTCGTTGGCAATTGTGTAACCCAAAAGAAATAAAAAATTTTAAAAAGGAATCCTCTGCGTCCGATAAGTTATTTCATGTGTGCCTGGCTCTAAAATACCATTTTTAAAACCTACAATTTTTCCGATTGATCCGTCATAAATTTTCAAAACAGAATCCACAGTTTCTAATTCCCCGCGTACAAATTTATTTATGTCTTCTAATTCGTATGCACCTGACGGTATAGTTATTGTTACATTCCCACACGTAAATTTATTAGTAGATAGGCTATGTCGGTTCTGGCGCAATTTCCCCATGTATTTCTTATGGGGGCTAAAACGTGGTCAAAACGTGACCAAATTTCTCCGGCCCGACTTTCTCCGACGCGACCGAAGGTGCCCGAGCTCGCCGACCGTTGACCTTCGCTCTCAACCCCGGGGTGCCCGTCATTATCCCTCAGACCGTTAACCCAGCCGCGACATGTCACGACTCGCAACTAATAAAAACCCTAAATCATAATTAAGCCATGACGTCCCCCTGTCGACCTTTAGCCGCGGCCATGCATGGATTTTTGCTACCACCTCTGCCCGCGTATTTTTGCGTCCGCGACGCCGAGACATGTCGAGACTCGCAACTAATAAAAACCTAACACCTATAGAAAAATACCAGCTTGCAATATGTACGTGATGTAATTCCTCGGAAAAAAGTACTTTCTCTTTGTCGGAATAAGCGCCTATGAAACGAGCACGCTGATCTCATCGGTACTGGCGATAAAAAATTTGTAGGAAAAGTGTAATAAAGAATAGATATGAGATACATATGAGTGTATACATTTTCTTGACTACATTACCTAAGGATGTATCAAAAATCTATCTTCCTATATTTAGAGACTGCTTCTCAAAGGAAAGTGGATATTAAATTTGGGGCATAAATTAACCATTTTTAGTTGAGTTTATAACCACCTAGGTAAGTAAATTTCTTTAATTCCGAGAAAGCCAGGCCTTGTTTTAAATTACTTGACTAAAATATAATAGGTGCAAAGTTCACCAGTTTTTAAAAATACTCTGACGTCATTATCAACAAGACTAGTACCACCAAAATCCGATCTTGTGCAACGCGTTTCCTGTTTAAAATTTCACCCAGAAAAAAAAGGTACTAATTCTCACTTATGCCATGTTCACCGTATGATTTTTATACTATTCCGACTTCGAAAACCCAAAGGTATAAGTGTAGCGTGTGGAAAAAGGTGGAATTAAGGGTTTAAAACCCTTAAACGGTCTATATATGGAATAAAATGAGGGCATGCAACATGTTCTTCAATAATGAAAATTACAACAATGTTCATTTTTGACTGTCCATTATCCTACCAAGAAAAAGCTTATAGCGTCTAAGCGACTATAAAAACGACTCTAAAAACGTCGAAACGACTCTAAAAAACGACTAGACGACTCGTAAAAACGACTAGACGATTCGAAAAAACGACTAGACGATTCGGAAAAACGACTAAACGACTCTGAAAACGACTAAACGATTCTGGAAAACGACTAGACGATTCGGAAAGAACGACTAAACGACTCTGAAAACGACTAAACGATTCTGGAAAACGACTAGACGATTCTGAAAAACGACTAGACGACTTGAAAAAGCGACATACCATTGAATACCATCGAGTACCATGGAATACCATCGAATACCATGAAATATCATCAAAGACCATGGAGTACTATCGAAAACCATGGAATACCATAAATGGTCTTGGATATCCCTGTGAAAAATTTGCCTCGGGGAGAGCATAAAAGGAAATTATCCGTGATCGATGCTCTGTGATCGAAAGATCGTCTTTGATAATACAATCACTCACAGTTAAAGACATGTTTTTGTCACTTGAGATTGAACCTAGGAGTTATGGTATCCAACACACCAATGACGGATTAGTCATGGGACAAATACCAGTAACTGTTGAAGATAACGTATTATGTATTGGAGATCAAAATTACCCTTACACCAGGTCTGTCTCAACTGCTTTTGAAGAACAAACCACAAGGTATTAATGAGAGTGACCTAAAAATATACAAACAATTGTTGATTACTAATTTTCGATAGGTTCAACAAATCAGGTTTTAAAAGTATTTGTGTTTAGATGCCTATGGTTTCATCTGGTATATGTTCCATACAGGATTCGAACCTTAGCCCACATTGCAAAGCCAAACACTCGGCATTTAAGTAAAATTCTAGGAAATGCTTGGCA
The DNA here is from genome assembly GCA_963920635.1 of Pseudeuparius sepicola. Taxonomy (NCBI): domain Eukaryota; kingdom Metazoa; phylum Arthropoda; class Insecta; order Coleoptera; family Anthribidae; genus Pseudeuparius; species Pseudeuparius sepicola. The sequence continues at coordinate 32,991,352 of OY987305.1, forward strand.
GTGTGGTAATAATCTCGACGCGCTGTTGTAGCAGGGCTCCGCTGGCTCCCGCAGGCCTCGCCGGTCTCTGTAGACTCAGCAGGTCCCTTTAATGATGTGTACCGCAGGCTCCGATTAAATTAAAAAAATTACTATTAACACTAAAATACCTGGACAATAACCATCATTCCAACGCCAAAACACCCAACAGTAGTATTTCTGCGAATGCATCGCAGCCGGGCGCAAGGTGGATGACTCACATCCGCTAGCCGGAACTTGTTAGGACAGGTTGACGACCTAAAAACAATTCTCTCTACTTAGATAAAAATAGAATGTCCAATAAGATTTTTTTCACACACTTTTATAACGTAACCATATAAGTATATATTAGAATATTATAAAATATTTAAGCCCCATATAGTTCGAATTTGAATGGGATATTATGTTACATGGGTAATATATCTCAACACTTCGTACACAAACAAAACTCGCTCGTTCTTTACAGTTTTATTACTGTGAATTCGGTACCTACTAAAGCGGCAGACTTGGGATGCCACAGTAGCAAATACAATATGAAGCGCAGCTCTGATGTATACTAAAAATGTTATTATCAAACTTGAGACGCACACATATTTAAAAATATAAATACAAAATTTAGGTAAAGGTAATAAACATTTGATACTATCGACAGGAGTCTACGCAAAATAATTGTATCCGTATTCAGCAAATAAAAAAGTTATGGGTACCCGTCACCGATGAAAAAGTATACAAAACTGATAAAATGTTCGTGGCATCTTGTATATTAAAATATTTAATCGCGTATCTAAGTTGTTATTTTATTCATTGCCTATCCCACAAATTTGGATTTTAGCTCTTGTAATCGCTCGATCACGATTGAAACTACACTCATAAAATGTTTAAAAAATGCCCACCCCACGTGATCGCTCGACAAAAACAAAACGTGCAAAGTGGCTACTGCTCGAGGTTTGACCTTTGTCCTTATGGACACGTGTGACCCAGTTGATGTAGAATCTAAAAAAACCCTGTAAATCATACTTCCATAGCATAGAATCTAAAATCCCCCGGTACAGTACGGATGAAAATTTCAAACCAGGCATAATCAACATGTACGTTCAAAGTAAAAAAAACTTGTCGGTCAACTGTTTAACCCCGAAATTTTGTTGATTTCTAGGAATAAAAAGAAATACTGCAATTGTAAGTCCAAAGCTATTTACGCTATCAAATTCGTTTAAAATGCGAATGATAATTTGCCGCATTAAAACCAGGCGTGAAAAATTCAACATACGTCCCTAAGAAGTTCAACCAATTTTACCCTGGAAAACATTTTTAATGAATAAAATATCGAACATACAACAACCCCCTTCTAAATATAGTATAAATCATGGGTTTTTTTTGATAATGTAGAAAGCTAAACTGAAAATTGTTGCTAGAGGTTCTAAAAACCGGGGTGCCAAAAATCAACTATTATTAGAAAATACGCTGATGTCATAATATAGCCGTCGATGTCACCGTTAGCGTGTCCTATGAATAATGCTAAGGTGTAAAAAATCCATGACGGGGCTTAGATGAATAAATAAAGTTTGATGTATGTGAAAGTATAGACTAAATTTTCGTATAGCCCGCGTGATCGCTCGAGGTGGTGGTATCCTCTGGACTAGAAAATATCATATCGGCTCAATCTCCAAACATTTTCATTTTGAATTATACGTTTTCATTGATATAGCAAGAAAATTGGACTGGACTCGATATGAGAGACATTAATCTAACTTTCACTAAACTGCACGTACTACTTAGAGGGTTGTAAGCCGTTTTAATAAAAGCACCAGACTTGCTTAAAATTCATGGCTAAACGTTAACATAATGTCATACAAACATGCGGCACGCAAAATATTAAGAATAGATATATGAGCTCAAACATGTTGATCAAAAAATATATTAATTTCTGGCGATTTAGTTTACCAGTTATCATTTAAAAACAAAACCTGGTCCCAATATTCAGTGAAAATAATAATTGAAAACTTTGAACCTTATAAACCACCACTAAATAGCGAGTCGGAAATAAGTAAAAAAATATATATAAATATATTATTTTGATATTATAGCCGAAACTGAATTTATTGGGGTGAAGATGTAAGGAAATATTTTTAGCTAGGAAAAAGTAATGCAATTATCATAGGTACTGGTTGCAGAACCCGTTGTCAGTTTTGCAAGGATTTTTGATACAAATATAATTGCTAACGTTTAATTTGTTTACCCCATTTACGAAAATGATAACAAAATTTGATCAGACAAGATGTTTTTTCGAAGTATAGTTTTTAAACACAGGGTGCCACCACCGGTTTTACGATATAGGTTTAAAAATGCGACGCAAATACATAAAAAAATACCCTAGAGATAAGAAAACAAAATACAACTCACCAAAAGATTTTTGGTGATGTATAAAAAGAAATCAGGTTACATCTAATGTCCCAGACAGTAGAATAAACATCCCCGAGCGATGAGATATAACCAAACATCATTTTTCCAACGGCACAGTCATTTTCACGGGAAAAACAACCAGTAACCGTTCAAATTCCATAGATAGATACTGCCGTAATCCAAAATTTCACTGAACTACGCGTATCTATTATACTGAATTTTTTGAGTTTTGAGAGTCTGTTTGCTAGCTTTTGGGGGTATTCCTTGATATTTTAGACAGATAAAAATGAATAACATTGGGTTTCCTAACTAAAATACAAAACGCACTGTTGACTTTACTTCCGTGGATAGTAAGCCTATAATACGTATCGAAAACAGAGAAATATTCAGGTCAAGAAAAAAGTAGCCTAATTTACAAGTTTGGGAATCAAAAACTACCTTTTGTCTTTTAATTTTGATGAGAAAATACGTCTAATTCGTAAGTCAAATAAATGGGACATCATGAAAGATATACTAATAATTGAACAAATGCTATCTCAGTTCTATAGGCACAAAGGTACTATGGGTAGTAATAGTTTTGGGATCAAAAGACAAGCTTTTAAATTAAACAACCAGTAACCGTTCAAATTCCATAGATAGATACTGCCGTAATCCAAAATTTCACTGAACTACGCGTATCTATTATACTGAAGTAGGTACTGATACACTTCCATCTTTCCAAAGAAAAACAAACACGAAACTCAGACTTTTCATATATTACAACGCCTCGATAGAGTCTTTGTGGCCACGACCGAGAATCTACTGAAGCAAGTGCGACGCATAGGACGTGAAAAGTGCCGAGTTGGTTTTATTAAACAATAAAACTTATACCTACGTATATATATAAAATAAATGAGAAATATGCCAGAGATTTGAAACCTAATTGTGTTGCAAGTTTGAGGTCCAAAAAAATATTGGTTTTAATTTTTTAAGGTGAGAAACACATCTAACAGCCAGTTTGGAAATATACAAGGCAAAAAAAGTAGTGATGTGGCTGCCCCATTTTATGTTTTATACAGGTTGGATTATTTTAGAATAGTTGTTCAATAGACCGAGACAACATCATAAACGCTTCCCGTTAGAACAGAATCTGATGAAAAGAAAAATTCCATCTGGGTCAAGCTACTAGATAACCAAAATAAAAAATACTGAACGTTATAAAATTTAAAAAAATCATATTTTCAACGGATTTTTATCCTCTGAAAATGGCGTAAAATTCAGTTTCACTGGGTCAAGCTAGGTGGTAACTATATAACCAAAATAAAAAAACTGAACGTTATAAAATTTAAAAAATCATATTTTCATGGGATTTTTGTCCTCTGAAAATGACGCAAAATTCAGTTTCAATAAGTTACTAATTGGGGTAATAGGGGGAAAAATCTTAAATAGGAATTCTGAGACAACGAGGCTGAGAGTAAATAACATACAAAAATCTTGTGCGTTGACTTTCAACTGAATTTAATAATTAGGTTTAATAACGACAATTTTCTCGATTATCTAGAATCAAAAATATTGCAAGTGACAATTCACTATTTTCTCGACATTATGTAAAGCCTTATTATTGCGTCGTAAATTAAAAGATCCAAAAATATTGGCATCAATTGTTTAGTAAATGTGATTAAAATATGTCTACTTTATCAACAGTTATTTGTAACAGCTTATTATCTTGGAAGCGTAAACTCTTTGAATTTTTTAGACAAAAAGTTGTAGTTTAATAATGGTCAGTTGGATTCCTTTTTGAATCATGTTTGCGTATTACCTACAAGGATTTACAACCTCCAAACATAGAAATCTCTCATTTTAACCCGATTTAATAAAAATTTCACCAAAAACAATACTTTCAGTCATATAATACACTTCTGATTAATAAAAAAGGCACTATAGTAATAATGAGATTTTCAATGGAATTTTTATAGACTGTTTCCCCATTTTTAGAGTCTGTTTGCGAGCTTTTGGGGGTATTCCTTGATATTTTAGACGGATAAAAATGAATAACATTGGGTTTCATAACTAAAATACAAAACGCACTGTTGACTTTACTTCCGTGGATAGTAAGCCTATAATACGTATCGAAAACAGAGAAATATTCAGGTCAAGAAAAAAGTAGCCTAATTTACAAGTTTGGGAATCAAAAACTACCTTTTGTCTTTTAATTTTGATGAGAAAATACGTCTAATTCGTAAGTCAAATAAATGGGACATCATGAAAGATATACTAATAATTGAACAAATGCTATCTCAGTTCTATAGGCACAAAGGTACTATGGGTAGTAATAGTTTTGGGATCAAAAGACAAGCTTTTAAATTTGTTAAGAAAATACGTCTAATGAAATTGAAAGTAGTAACTAGATTTTGGTTAACATTTCGTTAACGCGTTGATGAATGTTTGATGCAAGTGAAAAGTAGATCGAATTTTCCAAAAAACGGTGACTGACCAAACAAGTTATTATAAAAAGTTGCTCAGGAGACCGATGTAACCTAGAAAACGCCTTTCCTTCGAATAGAAAGTGGCATAAATAGTTACAAAATGGGACTTAGACGGATATTCGATGCAAGTGAAAAGTAGGCAGAATTTTCGAAAATCGGGACGGACCAAAAATTATTAAGTTGATCGGGGGTTGAGATAACCTATGAAACGCCTTTCATTCGAATAGAATCTGACAAAAAAAAAATCCAAGAAAATTTTAGACGACTGTTTGCAAGTGAAAAGTAAACAGATTTTTTTCGAAAACCGGCGACTGACAAAAAAAATATACTTATTAGAAAATTTTGCTCGGGAGATCGAGGTAACCTAGAAAACGCCTCTCGTCCGAATATAATCTGAAATAAAATTCCATGATGGGGACTTAGGCGAATGTTTGATGCAAGTGAATAGTATAGACCGAATTCCCGAAAAAAACGCCATTCGTTTGAATATAATAAAAAAATCGAATAAGGAACGGGACTTATAGACGAATATTTGATGCAAGTGGAAAAGTATAGATAGATTTTTTCGAGTGACTGATAAAAATAGTTAGTCGGAAGGCCCCCAGATAACATTGATATTTTGTTTGAACAAAATCTGTAAAAAAAATGCCAAGACGTGACTTAGACGAATGTTTGCAAGTGAAAAAAAAAACAAAAAAATTATTAGAAAAGTTGACCGGAAGGTTTAACTTAGGAAACGCCTTTCATTCGAATAGAATATGACAAAAAAAAATCCGAGACGTGACTTAGACGAATGTTTGCAAGTGAAAAAGAAACAAAAAATTATTAGAAAAGTTGATTGGGAGGCCGAGGTAACCTAGGAAACACCTTTCATTCGAATAGAATGTAACAAAAAAAAATTCCAAGACGTGACTTAGACGAATGTTTGCAAGTGAAAAGCATACAGATTTTTTTTTCGAAAAACGGCGGCTGACCAAAAATTATTAGAAAAGTTGTTCGGGGCCGTGGTACCTAGGAAACGCCTTTCATTCAAACAAAATGCGACAAAAAAAATTTAGACATAGATGAATAAGAATGCAAGGACGATTGGAGTGATCTATAACCCTAAACAGAAGGGAGAAAATGCCCCTCAATAAGTCGAAATTTGTGTGTTTTCCATATGATTCAATGAGATTTTTACAAGTTATTGGAAACTTAATGACGTGAGAAAAATAAAACGTCCATTGTCTGCTCACATTTTAGGAAATTTATCACAATTTATTCTAATTAATAATACCCTTTGTTTATGGAATCCCTAGTTAGCCAATGTGTCATGAGTAAGTATATGACAGGTCAAATACGTATATAATGTAAAGTAAAAATATAGTTAACAAGGCGTTAACGAGCATTGACAACATGTTAACGAACGAGGTGCTAACAACGCGATAACTTAACTTTGACAACTCGTTAACGAAGCGTTGACGAGTGTGGACCCTCCAAATCTTAGGAGATACATTCGCAACCTTACACCGGATCACGCGTCACAAAGATGCTACCTTAAATTAATGCGTTGACAACTCGTTAATCCCAGGAGATACAATCGCAACTTACACCAGATCAAACTCAACTGTGGAATCCTGTGACGTCACAGAGATGCTACCTTACATTTCTTTTAGGTAGATAACCTAACCTAACATTATTGTCGTGGTGTCCAAGAGGTTAGCGACTGGTGAACCGATTGCCATTGATCAAAACTGACTTAATCCGCCTCTGATACACCTCTCCCAAATCCAAAACTGACTTAATCCGCCTCTGATACACCTCCCACAAATCCAATGGCAATCGGTTCACCAGTCGCTAACCTCTTGGACACCACGACAATAATGTTAGGTTAGGTTATCTACCTAAAAGAAATGTAAGGTAGCATCTCTGTGACGTCACAGGATTCCACAGTTGAGTTTGATCTGGTGTAAGTTGCGATTGTATCTCCTGGGATTAACGAGTTGTCAACGCATTAATTTAAGGTAGCATCTTTGTGACGCGTGATCCGGTGTAAGGTTGCGAATGTATCTCCTAAGATTTGGAGGGTCCACACTCGTCAACGCTTCGTTAACGAGTTGTCAAAGTTAAGTTATCGCGTTGTTAGCACCTCGTTCGTTAACATGTTGTCAATGCTCGTTAACGCCTTGTTAACTATATTTTTACTTTACATTATATACGTATTTGACCTGTCATATACTTACTCATGACACATTGGCTAACTAGGGATTCCATAAACAAAGGGTATTATTAATTAGAATAAATTGTGATAAATTTCCTAAAATGTGAGCAGACAATGGACGTTTTATTTTTCTCACGTCATTAAGTTTCCAATAATTTGTAAAAATCTCATTGAATCATATGGAAAACACACAAATTTCGACTTATTGAGGGGCATTTTCTCCCTTCTGTTTAGGGTTATAGATCATTCCAATCGTCCTTGCATTCTTATTCATCTATGTCTAAATTTTTTTTGTCGCATTTTGTTTGAATGAAAGGCGTTTCCTAGGTACCACGGCCCCGAACAACTTTTCTAATAATTTTTGGTCAGCCGCCGTTTTTCGAAAAAAAAATCTGTATGCTTTTCACTTGCAAACATTCGTCTAAGTCACGTCTTGGAATTTTTTTTTGTTACATTCTATTCGAATGAAAGGTGTTTCCTAGGTTACCTCGGCCTCCCAATCAACTTTTCTAATAATTTTTTGTTTCTTTTTCACTTGCAAACATTCGTCTAAGTCACGTCTCGGATTTTTTTTTTGTCATATTCTATTCGAATGAAAGGCGTTTCCTAAGTTAAACCTTCCGGTCAACTTTTCTAATAATTTTTTTGTTTTTTTTTTCACTTGCAAACATTCGTCTAAGTCACGTCTTGGCATTTTTTTTACAGATTTTGTTCAAACAAAATATCAATGTTATCTGGGGGCCTTCCGACTAACTATTTTTATCAGTCACTCGAAAAAATCTATCTATACTTTTCCACTTGCATCAAATATTCGTCTATAAGTCCCGTTCCTTATTCGATTTTTTTATTATATTCAAACGAATGGCGTTTTTTTCGGGAATTCGGTCTATACTATTCACTTGCATCAAACATTCGCCTAAGTCCCCATCATGGAATTTTATTTCAGATTATATTCGGACGAGAGGCGTTTTCTAGGTTACCTCGATCTCCCGAGCAAAATTTTCTAATAAGTATATTTTTTTTGTCAGTCGCCGGTTTTCGAAAAAAATCTGTTTACTTTTCACTTGCAAACAGTCGTCTAAAATTTTCTTGGATTTTTTTTTTGTCAGATTCTATTCGAATGAAAGGCGTTTCATAGGTTATCTCAACCCCCGATCAACTTAATAATTTTTGGTCCGTCCCGATTTTCGAAAATTCTGCCTACTTTTCACTTGCATCGAATATCCGTCTAAGTCCCATTTTGTAACTATTTATGCCACTTTCTATTCGAAGGAAAGGCGTTTTCTAGGTTACATCGGTCTCCTGAGCAACTTTTTATAATAACTTGTTTGGTCAGTCACCGTTTTTTGGAAAATTCGATCTACTTTTCACTTGCATCAAACATTCATCAACGCGTTAACGAAATGTTAACCAAAATCTAGTTACTACTTTCAATTTCATTAGACGTATTTTCTTAACAAATTTAAAAGCTTGTCTTTTGATCCCAAAACTATTACTACCCATAGTACCTTTGTGCCTATAGAACTGAGATAGCATTTGTTCAATTATTAGTATATCTTTCATGATGTCCCATTTATTTGACTTACGAATTAGACGTATTTTCTCATCAAAATTAAAAGACAAAAGGTAGTTTTTGATTCCCAAACTTGTAAATTAGGCTACTTTTTTCTTGACCTGAATATTTCTCTGTTTTCGATACGTATTATAGGCTTACTATCCACGGAAGTAAAGTCAACAGTGCGTTTTGTATTTTAGTTAGGAAACCCAATGTTATTCATTTTTATCCGTCTAAAATATCAAGGAATACCCCCAAAAGCTCGCAAACAGACTCTAAAAATGGGGAAACAGTCTATAAAAATTCCATTGAAAATCTCATTATTACTATAGTGCCTTTTTTATTAATCAGAAGTGTATTATATGACTGAAAGTATTGTTTTTGGTGAAATTTTTATTAAATCGGGTTAAAATGAGAGATTTCTATGTTTGGAGGTTGTAAATCCTTGTAGGTAATACGCAAACATGATTCAAAAAGGAATCCAACTGACCATTATTAAACTACAACTTTTTGTCTAAAAAATTCAAAGAGTTTACGCTTCCAAGATAATAAGCTGTTACAAATAACTGTTGATAAAGTAGACATATTTTAATCACATTTACTAAACAATTGATGCCAATATTTTTGGATCTTTTAATTTACGACGCAATAATAAGGCTTTACATAATGTCGAGAAAATAGTGAATTGTCACTTGCAATATTTTTGATTCTAGATAATCGAGAAAATTGTCGTTATTAAACCTAATTATTAAATTCAGTTGAAAGTCAACGCACAAGATTTTTGTATGTTATTTACTCTCAGCCTCGTTGTCTCAGAATTCCTATTTAAGATTTTTCCCCCTATTACCCCAATTAGTAACTTATTGAAACTGAATTTTGCGTCATTTTCAGAGGACAAAAATCCCATGAAAATATGATTTTTTAAATTTTATAACGTTCAGTTTTTTTATTTTGGTTATATAGTTACCACCTAGCTTGACCCAGTGAAACTGAATTTTACGCCATTTTCAGAGGATAAAAATCCGTTGAAAATATGATTTTTTTAAATTTTATAACGTTCAGTATTTTTTATTTTGGTTATCTAGTAGCTTGACCCAGATGGAATTTTTCTTTTCATCAGATTCTGTTCTAACGGGAAGCGTTTATGATGTTGTCTCGGTCTATTGAACAACTATTCTAAAATAATCCAACCTGTATAAAACATAAAATGGGGCAGCCACATCACTACTTTTTTTGCCTTGTATATTTCCAAACTGGCTGTTAGATGTGTTTCTCACCTTAAAAAATTAAAACCAATATTTTTTTGGACCTCAAACTTGCAACACAATTAGGTTTCAAATCTCTGGCATATTTCTCATTTATTTTATATATATACGTAGGTATAAGTTTCATTGTTTAATAAAACCAACTCGGCACTTTTCACGTCCTATGCGTCGCACTTGCTTCAGTAGATTCTCGGTCGTGGCCACAAAGACTCTATCGAGGCGTTGTAATATATGAAAAGTCTGAGTTTCGTGTTTGTTTTTCTTTGGAAAGATGGAAGTGTATCAGTACCTACTTCAGTATAATAGATACGCGTAGTTCAGTGAAATTTTGGATTACGGCAGTATCTATCTATGGAATTTGAACGGTTACTGGTTGTTTTTCCCGTGAAAATGACTGTGCCGTTGGAAAAATGATGTTTGGTTATATCTCATCGCTCGGGGATGTTTATTCTACTGTCTGGGACATTAGATGTAACCTGATTTCTTTTTATACATCACCAAGAATCTTTTGGTGAGTTGTATTTTGTTTTTTTATCTCTAGGGTATTTTTTTATGTATTTGCGTCGCATTTTTAAACCTATATCGTAAAACCGGTGGTGGCACCCTGTGTTTAAAAACTATACTTCGAAAAAACATCTTGTCTGATCCAATTTTGTTATCATTTTCGTAAATGGGGTAAACAAATTAAACGTTAGCAATTATATTTGTATCAAAAATCCTTGCAAAACTGACAACGGGTTCTGCAACCAGTACCTATGATAATTGCATTACTTTTTCCTAGCTAAAAATATTTCCTTACATCTTCACCCCAATAAATTCAGTTTCGGCTATAATATCAAAATAATATATTTATATATATTTTTTTACTTATTTCCGACTCGCTATTTAGTGGTGGTTTATAAGGTTCAAAGTTTTCAATTATTATTTTCACTGAATATTGGGACCAGGTTTTGTTTTTAAATGATAACTGGTAAACTAAATCGCCAGAAATTAATATATTTATTGATCAACATGTTTGAGCTCATATATCTATTCTTAATATTTTGCGTGCCGCATGTTTGTATGACATTATGTTAACGTTTAGCCATGAATTTTAAGCAAGTCTGGTGCTTTTATTAAAACGGCTTACAACCCTCTAAGTGTGAAAACATAGTGGAGTAGTTCATCTCGCCGCGCACATCGCCAAGCACCTGGCACCTCGGCGATGAAAAGACAATATCATTATTTTATTACGGTTAACACATAGTGAAGTAGTTCACCTCGCCACACTGCTCGCCGCGATGCTCGCCGAGCATCGAGATACAAAATAATTTGACTTTGCGGATGCAGTTGCCTGAAACTAGCAATGTGATTGGTTGTTTTCCTGTACCCCTACTCCTTCTCTTCCGTGCGCGTGTCGGGCGTTGGGCGAGACAGTAGTACTAAACAAGTCCCAGCGTGCTGTGCTTGTTTTGCATTTTATGCATATAATGGGCATTGATAAGGAAAAATTAATTAACCTTGTGTATACAAAGCCCCAAATATGGGACCAACGACACAAGGCACATCACAACAGATATATTTTGGATAAATGTTGGAAAGACGTTGCTGCAAAATGTAATGTGTCAGGTAGGTGTACAATAAGTACCTATATTAAATTAGGTTTGTTCCAACTGCAATTCCAAATTAGTCAGCGCTATTCAAATTCCCTTACGACTTTCCGTGGCGCTGATCGGCTCTGACTGGTTTCTTTTACTGCTGGTTGGAATAGGCCTATTTTCATAGGTTCTAGGTAGTGAAATGAAATATGTATTTTTTTGACATTTTGCATTTATTAAAGTAATAATTACAAATAAGTAGCAAAATTTAAAAATACACAATACTTAACGTTTCAGTTTTGTTTTAATGCGTAAAAAAATATTCTTTATACATATCTCTCACCGCAGCTGCCTCTACTGTATAATTATTGTTTCTTCTACCTTTTGCAATAATTGTACGTAATACATTGTCGCTAGCTACATTTTCTCCTAAGTTATTTATTATATTTTCTTTATCAATTATAGTATTGTGAAGAACACAAATAGCTTTAATAATTGAATCGGCGGTGTCGGGGTGAGTTTCAATAGCCTTACATAATATTCTCCATTTCATTGTTATAATACCGAAACTACACTCAACAGTTTTACGTGCCCGAGATAGCCTATTATTAAATACTTCACTTTCTTGGGTCAATTTGTTCCTGGCATATGGTTTCATTAAATTTGTTAACAGTGGGTATGCTTCATCGCCTATGAAAACAAATGGCGCCTTAATATCAGAATGTGGCAAAAGATCTTCAGCTGGTATATTTAAAGCCTGTTTTTTCATTAATTTATAGAGTGCTGAGCTTCGAAACGTTCCCCCATCACTCTGTTTACCGTACGCGCCAACTTCAATAAAGACAAATCTGCAGTTAGAATCGCTGACAGCTTGTAACACAGTTGAAAAATATTGTTTGTAATTATAAAACATTGTCCCGGATCTAGGTGGACATCTAATCCGAACATGCTTCCCATCAATTGCGCCAAGACAATTTGGAAATTGCCACTTATCATAAAAATTTTTTGCTATCGTTCTAAATGTTTCCTCCGTGGGTGGCTTCATATGTAAAGGTTGCAAAATATCCCACAACAATGTAGTGATTTCTTGAACAATGTTGGCAACTGTTGAAGCCCCCAACCGAAAGGAAAATGCGAGACTTTTGAAAGAATTTCCAGTGGCAAGAAATCTGAAACAGAGTTAAGTATAATTACCTAATTAGCTAATGCTAATTCGGAATGTGTTCTATATCTCTAAATTGTACTACTACTAATATCATAGGTAATATTACGAAAGCGTTAAGTGTACACAAATGTAGATGCGGTTAGTGGTGGGAGAACTTTCTTCCGACTCTTTATATATTTATATAGCATTTCATTTTTTTAGTTGAATTTGCCAAGAAAACATGGAAGGTCTTAAGACAGCAGTTTAAAACACATTTTGACAAACTCCCTAAACCAAAAACGGGAGATCCTGCTCCTGACGTAGATGTAGACTGGCCTTATTTTAAAAGTTTGCTTTTTTTAAAAGACATTTTTGAACAAAGGCCAGTAAGTGGAAATTTAACGGATACAGAAGATCTTGCATCTCAAAATATATCCCAAGATGCATATGATAACAGTGATATGGATGATTCAGAAGACATATCATTTTCTATGCCAACACCTCCTGCTACTACTTCAAGGGCATCAAGCGTTGATTCTTTTGCCGATACATCTCAAGCTCCTACCCCAACTTCAAATGCCGCTAAACCAGACAGTTTGGGATACAGAAAGAGATTACGCCAGACTGACTTGATAGGACAAGGCTTATTGGAAATTGAAAAAGAAAAATTGAAAATCAAGAAAGAAAAAGCGACATCTTCATCTTTGGACAAAAATGATGAAGATTTGGCTTTTTTTCTTTCTATATTACCCCACGTAAAAAAATTACCTCCAGCCGATAAGCTTCGGTTTCGAATGAATGTTCAACAATTGCTAATGGACAGCGTGTATGCCAAAGGTGAAGAGGCAGCAAGGGTAGCATCACCACAGTCATTGGAAAGACCACCTGCACCTCCCGAGTCACCACTGATATATCACGACAATAATAAATCATATGCCGAATTGCAGCCTTGCCATTCTGGTTTATTATATACCGAAATGTCGACTTCTCACTTGACTGATTTTTAGCATTAATACAGTGACCATGTCTATTGTCTAGATATTATCTATATGTATTGTATGTACATACCTACCAATATAAACATTCTAAGAATTGTATGGTTTTTTTTTTACAAAATTAGTTTTAAATATTAGTTTTAGAATCTTCAGAAAAAAAAATCGGTTATTATGGACAATTGATATATTTTTAATGTTTTTTTAACAATCGACGTTGCTAAAATTATTTTCTGAAGATTCGCCTATTATGTTGCAAAAAAGCTAAATAGTTTTTGAGAAAAAACAACATACGCATAGGTATGCTTATTAGATATTATGTATAAATTTTTCTCACCTTAGTGTTACTACTAATCTTTCTTCACCACTAACTGGCAACCTCTGCATGTTGGTAAATACTTTTTGAAGCCTCGGTTCTACTAGATTCAGGATATAGTAAAATGTTGGCCGAGTCATACGTAAGTATTCAAAAAATTTGTCGGGATATTCCTTTAATTGCTGGTACAAATGGTAAAACTCGCCATGTGTAGACCGTTCCATGTTTACGGGATGAACGCTGCACGTTCTTTCTTGTCGTGAAATTAACCACCATTTCACCGCGTTACTTGGTGAATCGCTATCACTCTCCGAATCCGACTTATTGAACATATTTAGGACCGCTCTGTGCCGGTAAACGTTCCTTGTACAACTGCCAACCTTCCTGAAAATATCGAGGTGAATGTTCCACACTATGTTTTGCAGTGGCGACTATAGGTGCCTGGCCATATGACTGGCGATGTGCTTGGCGATGAGCGCGGCGAGGTGAACTACTCCACTATGTTTTCACACTTAGTAGTACGTGCAGTTTAGTGAAAGTTAGATTAATGTCTCTCATATCGAGTCCAGTCCAATTTTCTTGCTATATCTATCATCAATGAAAACGTATAATTCAAAATGAAAATGTTTGGAGATTGAGCCGATATGATATTTTCTAGCCCAGAGGATACCACCACCTCGAGCGATCACGCGGGCTATACGAAAATTTAGTCTATACTTTCACATACATCAAACTTTATTTATTCATCTAAGCCCCGTCATGGATTTTTTACACCTTAGCATTTTTCATAGGACACGCTAACGGTGACATCGACGGCTATATTATGACATCAGCGTATTTTCTAATAATAGTTGATTTTTGGCACCCCGGTTTTTAGAACCCTCTAGCAACAATTTTCAGTTTAGCTTTCTACATTATCAAAAAAAAACCATGATTTATACTATATTTAGAAGGGGGTTGTTGTATGTTCGATATTTTATTCATTAAAAATGTTTTCCAGGGTAAAATTGGTTGAACTTCTTAGGGACGTATGTTGAATTTTTCACGCCTGGTTTTAATGCGGCAAATTATCATTCGCATTTTAAACGAATTTGATAGCGTAAATAGCTTTGGACTTACAATTGCAGTATTTCTTTTTATTCCTAGAAATCAACAAAATTTCGGGGTTAAACAGTTGACCGACAAGTTTTTTTTACTTTGAACGTACATGTTGATTATGCCTGGTTTGAAATTTTCATCCGTACTGTACCGGGGGATTTTAGATTCTATGCTATGGAAGTATGATTTACAGGGTTTTTTTAGATTCTACATCAACTGGGTCACACGTGTCCATAAGGACAAAGGTCAAACCTCGAGCAGTAGCCACTTTGCACGTTTTGTTTTTGTCGAGCGATCACGTGGGGTGGGCATTTTTTAAACATTTTATGAGTGTAGTTTCAATCGTGATCGAGCGATTACAAGAGCTAAAATCCAAATTTGTGGGATAGGCAATAAATAAAATAACAACTTAGATACGCGATTAAATATTTTAATATACAAGATGCCACGAACATTTTATCAGTTTTGTATACTTTTTCATCGGTGACGGGTACCCATAACTTTTTTATTTGCTGAATACGGATACAATTATTTTGCGTAGACTCCTGTCGATAGTATCAAATGTTTATTACCTTTACCTAAATTTTGTATTTATATTTTTAAATATGTGTGCGTCTCAAGTTTGATAATAACATTTTTAGTATACATCAGAGCTGCGCTTCATATTGTATTTGCTACTGTGGCATCCCAAGTCTGCCGCTTTAGTAGGTACCGAATTCACAGTAATAAAACTGTAAAGAACGAGCGAGTTTTGTTTGTGTACGAAGTGTTGAGATATATTACCCATGTAACATAATATCCCATTCAAATTCGAACTATATGGGGCTTAAATATTTTATAATATTCTAATATATACTTATATGGTTACGTTATAAAAGTGTGTGAAAAAAATCTTATTGGACATTCTATTTTTATCTAAGTAGAGAGAATTGTTTTTAGGTCGTCAACCTGTCCTAACAAGTTCCGGCTAGCGGATGTGAGTCATCCACCTTGCGCCCGGCTGCGATGCATTCGCAGAAATACTACTGTTGGGTGTTTTGGCGTTGGAATGATGGTTATTGTCCAGGTATTTTAGTGTTAATAGTAATTTTTTTAATTTAATCGGAGCCTGCGGTACACATCATTAAAGGGACCTGCTGAGTCTACAGAGACCGGCGAGGCCTGCGGGAGCCAGCGGAGCCCTGCTACAACAGCGCGTCGAGATTATTACCACACTGCCAAGCATTTCCTAGAATTTTACTTAAATGCCGAGTGTTTGGCTTTGCAATGTGGGCTAAGGTTCGAATCCTGTATGGAACATATACCAGATGAAACCATAGGCATCTAAACACAAATACTTTTAAAACCTGATTTGTTGAACCTATCGAAAATTAGTAATCAACAATTGTTTGTATATTTTTAGGTCACTCTCATTAATACCTTGTGGTTTGTTCTTCAAAAGCAGTTGAGACAGACCTGGTGTAAGGGTAATTTTGATCTCCAATACATAATACGTTATCTTCAACAGTTACTGGTATTTGTCCCATGACTAATCCGTCATTGGTGTGTTGGATACCATAACTCCTAGGTTCAATCTCAAGTGACAAAAACATGTCTTTAACTGTGAGTGATTGTATTATCAAAGACGATCTTTCGATCACAGAGCATCGATCACGGATAATTTCCTTTTATGCTCTCCCCGAGGCAAATTTTTCACAGGGATATCCAAGACCATTTATGGTATTCCATGGTTTTCGATAGTATTCCATGGTCTTTGATGATATTTCATGGTATTCGATGGTATTCCATGGTACTCGATGGTATTCAATGGTATGTCGCTTTTTCAAGTCGTCTAGTCGTTTTTCAGAATCGTCTAGTCGTTTTCCAGAATCGTTTAGTCGTTTTCAGAGTCGTTTAGTCGTTTTTTCCGAATCGTCTAGTCGTTTTCCAGAATCGTTTAGTCGTTTTCAGAGTCGTTTAGTCGTTTTTCCGAATCGTCTAGTCGTTTTTTCGAATCGTCTAGTCGTTTTTACGAGTCGTCTAGTCGTTTTTTAGAGTCGTTTCGACGTTTTTAGAGTCGTTTTTATAGTCGCTTAGACGCTATAAGCTTTTTCTTGGTAGGATAATGGACAGTCAAAAATGAACATTGTTGTAATTTTCATTATTGAAGAACATGTTGCATGCCCTCATTTTATTCCATATATAGACCGTTTAAGGGTTTTAAACCCTTAATTCCACCTTTTTCCACACGCTACACTTATACCTTTGGGTTTTCGAAGTCGGAATAGTATAAAAATCATACGGTGAACATGGCATAAGTGAGAATTAGTACCTTTTTTTTCTGGGTGAAATTTTAAACAGGAAACGCGTTGCACAAGATCGGATTTTGGTGGTACTAGTCTTGTTGATAATGACGTCAGAGTATTTTTAAAAACTGGTGAACTTTGCACCTATTATATTTTAGTCAAGTAATTTAAAACAAGGCCTGGCTTTCTCGGAATTAAAGAAATTTACTTACCTAGATGGTTATAAACTCAACTAAAAATGGTTAATTTATGCCCCAAATTTAATATCCACTTTCCTTTGAGAAGCAGTCTCTAAATATAGGAAGATAGATTTTTGATACATCCTTAGGTAATGTAGTCAAGAAAATGTATACACTCACATGTATCTCATATCTATTCTTTATTACACTTTTCCTACAAATTTTTTATCGCCAGTACCGATGAGATCAGCGTGCTCGTTTCATAGGCGCTTATTCCGACAAAGAGAAAGTACTTTTTTCCGAGGAATTACATCACGTACATATTGCAAGCTGGTATTTTTCTATAGGTGTTAGGTTTTTATTAGTTGCGAGTCTCGACATGTCTCGGCGTCGCGGACGCAAAAATACGCGGGCAGAGGTGGTAGCAAAAATCCATGCATGGCCGCGGCTAAAGGTCGACAGGGGGACGTCATGGCTTAATTATGATTTAGGGTTTTTATTAGTTGCGAGTCGTGACATGTCGCGGCTGGGTCAACGGTCTGAGGGATAATGACGGGCACCCCGGGGTTGAGAGCGAAGGTCAACGGTCGGCGAGCTCGGGCACCTTCGGTCGCGTCGGAGAAAGTCGGGCCGGAGAAATTTGGTCACGTTTTGACCACGTTTTAGCCCCCATAAGAAATACATGGGGAAATTGCGCCAGAACCGACATAGCCTATCTACTTTTATTGTTTCTCTCATCGATATTAGGAATAGCGTTAAATGTTTCAAAGTTTGTTAAGCCGATTACATATTCATCGTCATCTAGATAAATTAGAGGGTTAAAGTCGGCTGATAGCATGTTTGACGTTCCTGATAAAACCAATGTAAAAGACATGTTGACCCCCTTATAGTTAAAGATAAAATGAAATGACTGTCATATTTCAGAAACCCTTATACAGAAATTTAAAAACCAAGTGTCCGCAATTCACAGAATTATTCAGGACACACCGAAACCCCCATATAACAAATTTGAACAAAAAATATACAGGGGGTTCCATTCTGCAGGGTGTCAAAGTAGGAATTTTAAAGGCATCTGGCGAGTCAAGTGTGCCATGGAATTACCTCAAAACAGTTGAATGGTCAATAAGACCACTCAAAGTGTTGCTGTGCAAGGATTCAATACAAAAATATACAGGGTATTTTTCTCTGAGCCATCTCAAAATTCTGAAATTTTATGAAACTTATACGGATCATGAGTGCTCTGGAATCATCGAAAAAATATTGATAAACACAAAAGTAATGTATTTCTTTACAAAATGCCAACTAACAAATAAAAACAATTTAAAATATTGGACTTTTTCAACAAAGTCACTGTCTAAGATGATACATTTTCTGTGCGTTTCCTGTTGTGGCACACCAGCCACCTTAACCGATATGGACTTAGTAACTGGCAGGCTTCTGTATTTTTTAGATTTCGTTATACTCGATACTCGATATACTCGATTTTTGTCCCGTATAAAGTTCCAAAAATTCAGTATTTTGAGATGGCACGCATAAGAACACTCTGTATATTGTGTATTGGACCTTTGCACACCAACACCTTGAGTGGTCCTATTGACCATTCAACTGTTTTGAGGTAATTCCATGGCACACTCGACTCGCTAGATGCCTTTAAAATTCCTATTTTGCTCAACTTTGACACCCTGCAGAATGGAACTCCCTGTATATTTTTTGTTCAAATTTGGCATATGGGGGTTTCGGTGTGTCCTGATTAACGCTGTGGTGTCAGATTTTAAATAAAAAAAATGCCTAATATGGTTTTTCGAAAAACGCACCCCTTCAAAAAATCGCAGTAGGCCAGGCTTTCGCGACAATGCCAAACCAATACTTCGCAAATGATGACCTTCCAGGGACATATCTATAAAAAAATTGCCCCGTTCAATTCCTTCAGCCTACTTAGATTTTCAGGAGTGTTAACATGAAAAACGGGACACACTGTATATATATATATATAAGGTTTCAAATATATATATATATATATATATATATAGCATGAAACACGTGTATGCGGTTACTAGTTTTTTCTTTTTGTTAACTTTGAGTGTTTGCCCATTATCACCTTTTCTTGTAATTGTTACATTTACACTCGCTAACTTTTATTTATATATATATCTATATACATATAAGGATGTAAGATATATATATATAGATTTGTTTGACCGCTTATACAGACCCATTTCGCCATACTCTACCTACAATGTCAAGCCATTTTCGACGTTCTCAGACCCGGCTGTAGGTGAAGGGGGTAGTGGGGGTGCAGGGGGTGAATTTTCAGCCGGGTCTGTAAAGGCGGTTGTATATGTCATTATATACGGATTTAGTTCATTGCTGCGTTCTGCAGAGGGCTCAGCGGAGAATGCCGTATAAATGCGTGTAACAAAGTCAGACCCGGATACGTTCTACAGTTCTCTCAGACCCTACATTTGGCAACAGTGTTTTCAACGAATGTATCGCCTAGAATAACATAATATGAGTGTCTTTTATGTTGTATCGGTTGTATGTAGTTCTTTAGGTCCACGGGAAGAGGTTCCAAAAGGGAAAACTTTTTTAGTTTGCATTTTATCGCAAAAGTCACTCTCGATAAAAAATTTTACTTGTTCTGAGCCTAGCATTACAAAATGTTATTAATAGAAGTTGTTTCTAATACTAAGAAGATGTAGAATAGAATAAATTCAGTTATTTTTTAGTTCCTAATACCTAAGTTGTTCCTAATATCGAAATTGTCTATTGTCAAATATGAACAAAACCAATATTCAGATAACTTCGGGATATCGCTCATAGTGTTTTGCCTCAAAATGTGAGAGAGATGGTCCTTTTATAACATTTGGATCAGTTGATTGATAGATCGTATTTAAGCTCTTTTAGCATTAGAAACAACTTTTACTGTATAGTAAAATCATTTTGTCTTAATACATTTCACAGATTTTTTTATTGAGTAACTGAACGTACAATTCGATAATGACTCCCAATTAATAAATAATTTGGCAGAAAAAAATTTTTAAAAATGAAAAAATAATAAATAAATGAAAATTATAATCCAACTAAAACGTTTTACGGTCTAGACCTAGATCAGGATTATCTTATTACAAGCTTTTATTTAACTTGCTCTGTTAGTGTGTATGTGGTCAAATCTTGCAACTGAATTTTAAACCGCTTCCACCAAACCGATTGAGCTGAAATTTTGCACACGCACGTTTGGTTCTGATGACAATGCAATTTAGTATACTCAGTATTGTAATTTATTCAAAATGTCCTCCGCTCCAAGATGGCGGATTACATATTTCTTCACCACCTCCTCGACATTATTATCAAATGCAAGGGTTTGAGAATAGAAACCGACAAGGTCAACGACGTCATGCTAAATCCAAGATGGCGGCCCCCCAAGATAGCGGATTACTTATTTCTTCACAGGCTCCTTGAGATGGGTGTCACATGAAAGAGTTTCACGAGTAGAAAATGATAAGGTGGGTGACGTCATACTAAATCCAATGTGGCGGATGCCCAAGATGATGGACTAAATTTCTTTACCACCCTCGTGACATGGGAACCAGATATCGACTAAAAGGCACAAAATAAAATAAAAAATAAAAAACAAACAAGCTTTTATTTAAGCCATGTAGTAAAACAAATAATATAGGTTTAGGTTTTCGTTAAGGTAATTCAATGCTAAATTGCGACACGCGCTTTTTGAAATCTAAAAGCTTGTCGGGCGAATTGTATAGAAAATACATACTTTGGCAAGTACTTACTTGTCAACCAATCACCTTTTATGAAAATTTCACGTGACAAGCAATTACGTTAACGTACGTACTTTTCCCATGTTAATCCTTATGCGCCTATAAATGGATAAAAACGTGACGAATTTTTCCAAAAATTTTATGCGACGTTTTTTTCAGAGATCCGAGGTGACAATTACACATATGTGGCTAGGGTCGACAGAACTGGGATAGCATTCGACCACAATTTTCCGCAACCAGGGTTTTGAATTTTCTATTTCTCCAGTTTTTATCGTACTTCAGGCAAATCACTTTTTTCCACTCGGAGCGCATTTTCAAAATTTCTCTAATTTTCGTGAAAACCGCATGCTTCCGCTTTTAATCAGCTGGGTTTCAAGATCGAAAACTAATGGAATAATGGTACCCATTCAGAACTGATTGCGGTTGACGTGATTTTGGAATTTTCCTAGGACCTCAGAACTTAAGAATCCGAATTATTGTGCCGAGGTGCCAATTGCACATGTGGCTAGGGTCGACAGAACTGGGATAGCATTCGACCACAATTTCCCGGTTTTGAATTGGACAGTTGGAAAAAAGCACCAGAAATATTTTCAATAGGATAGGAATAGACATTATACTGGGGGTCGGGGATCATTTCTAACCAAATTTCCAGGCGACTTTTTTCAGATTTTCATTCTCGGTAACCTACTAGGAATATGTGAGACAAGACATACACAAGTGTTACTAAGATTTGATTGGTGAAAATAAAGGAATTTTCCGAATATGCTTTGATCAGTTTATGCGAGAAATTTTAACTTATATACAGGTATGGATTTTTCGTGACTGTAGCTGGAAGCAATGGAATACTGAGAAATCAACGTTCGGATTATCGATCGGGTACCAAACGAGTTCTGACCTGAGGTTTAGATATACCTATTTTCAGATTTTAGGGCTAGAGATTTTCTAGTGACGATTTTAGTGGGGGATACTCGGAGTTAGGATATTCTTTTATACTAAGATTTGAATATTGAAAATGGCATCAAATTGTATTCATAATATCATTTTACGTTTTATTTTTGTTGAAATTCTACACTTTTAATCACCTAGGTGTAGAATAATAGTTTGAGAATTTAGATGCTAAGAAAAGTGATACTAAAATTATGAACAGTAAAATTCACGTTTTTTTCCGAAAATAATTTTATGAAATAGGTACTAGTACTCTGTGATCTGAGAATTCTAACCTATTGATCTAACTATACTCAAATTATTTTAAGAAGTCCTTACTGGGACTGTCAATTGGTAATTTCGATATCCTAAGTTGGCATCAATGCAGCAAAAAATGCAACCGGGTCATAAGTTCAGGTCGGTAACGAGCCCATTTGCACTAATAACACGAAAAGTAACACAAACAAGAACAACACAGATGACGGTAAAACTCACGAAACGTAGAAAACCCGCGAATATTTTCATTACCGAATGTTTGAACCAGTTTGAACGATCTGGAAAACCTTCACTGTCACTTTGACACACCGAAGCTAAATTTGCCCGAGTCCGCCCCTAGACGCTGCCAAAAGCAGCTGATTATTACAAAATACCAAAACGACAGTGTTTCCATGACAATTGAAATTATTATTAAAATGAGTTGTAGTCATAGTTATTTTTATTTGTAGCGGCATAATCGTGATTGCAATAGGGTTTTTATTTTATTATGCACTTTTTTTCGTATCACTTGGGTAACTTTTCACATCTTTTTTCTTTCTCCTGGTAGTTTCTATAGTTCATTTAATAAAAATCCTGGGGTTCTACCAATTTGTTTGTACTTTTCAAATATTTTATCTAATATCCTTGGCAATAACAATTACCATATAAAAGACTCATGGGAATTTCATAAATTTATAAAAAAACAAATTATTCCAAAAAACCACACCCTCGTATCTTTTGACGTTGTTTCCCTTTTTACAAATGTTCCGGTTGGTCTCGTCCTTTCTTGCATAAATAAACACTGGGAAAAGATCCAATCTTTTACAACACTCCCGATAAATGAATTCCTAATGGGTGTTTCTACTTGCTTGAATTCAACTTTCTTTCAATTTAACAATGACTTTTATTCTCAAATTTTTTGAACGGCAATGGGCTCACCCCTTTCGTCTATAGTTGCTTATTTGGTAATGGAGGAATTAGAATCACAGGTTTTAAATAAATTATGTAAAAAACCACTATTTTATAAAAGATATGTTGATGATTGCATCCTTTGTGTCGACAAAAATGAAATTAAAAAAATTCATACAGCCTTCAATAACTTCCACCCACGTATACAATTCACTATTGAAGAAGAAACTAATAAATGTTTAAACTTCTTAGACATCACTATACAATATAATAACAATGGTAACATTTTCACAAACTGGTACAATAAAAATATTTGGTCAGAAAGATACTTAAATTTCCAATCTAATGTTCCTCATATATATAAAAAGAGTGTGGTTAACTGTCTTACTGATCGTGCCATAACCTTGTCACATGAACAATATAGACCAAAAAATTTAAATAAAATATAACAAGTACTCTAAAAAAATAGTTACCCCAAATCGTTTTTCAATCCTATAATTAAAAAACGTATTCATAAAATTTATAATAACAACAAAAGTTCCACTGATAATAATAACAACAAAAAATATTTCTCTATGCCATACGTAGAAGGTGTATCTGAGCCAATTGCAAAAATTTTCAAAGAATTTAATGTTTCTGTAGCACATAAAACACAAAATAATTCTAATATGTTTTTTACAAATTTAAAACCGAAAATTAACACTAACAACCAAACAAATCTTATCTATAAAATTAATTGCTTGGATTGTCATTCTTCCTATATCGGCCAAACAAAACAATTTGAATTCAACCGCCCTTTGTAAACACGCATTAGATAATTTCCATAACTTTGACTTTAACAATCCCAGGGTTGTTTGTAAGGAAGATGACCAAATGAAAAGAAATATTTTTGAAATGATACACATTAAAAAGCAACAGAATTGTGTTAATTTTAGAACAGATACAGAAGGTCTCTCACACATATATAATAACCTTATTACTTAGAATTAGGCAAAAAATAATCTTGTTTCTCCTTTTCTAATGTTTTATATAAAAACTAAAAGACAAGGAATTGTTTGTTATCTCACCAATACCAATGTTTACTTTTATATCGCCACCATGTACATACTTCTGAATATTTTTACTGTATGAAAACCTGTAGCTTATCTGTCCATATTTTTTTGTATTTTTTATATCGATTTAAACGCGCGACGCACCAAAACACTATTCGGGCCACTTGCTAACATGTAGCCTACGTAAAAACAACACCAGAGTTCCTTCATCCACCAAGTTTCCCTTGATTAACCTCTCAATTTATGTTAATGAGTTATGTACACTATGGTCTTGAATTAATTTTTTAAAAATTTGACTAGACAGCTGTTTTTTCGACCACAATCTACTTAAGATTGTTGCGCTCAAAAAACGTAAGTAAGATGTTTTATCTATATTTTAATTTGTTTGTCTTACATTTTTTATAAACTGAAAATATTATGTTAACTTTTTACATAAGAAAAATAAGAACAAAAAAACATTTTTTTTAGACTGTCAAAATTTATTGTGCCTGAAGATGGCATGATTTTTCGCCGAAACGTACGTTGTACACAAAAAATAAATAAATAAATACAAATTGGTAGAACCCCAGGATTTTTATTAAATGAACTTTTCACATCATAAATCAATGAGTGACGTCATTAACTGGTTGAGACACATATACCAATGTTATACCCATGGTTAACAAAAAATTCCTAGGGATTTTGCGGAGAATGTCATCTGACAAAATCGGGACTTCTTACAGTAATCGGGGTATACTTGGAACAAGGATTTTCGAAATTCGAAATGGCGGATCCAATTTGACGGACGTCAAATTGAAAATTTAGCCAAGTTTTCTGATACCTGTATTAGGGTTCCTGCTAATAAAGGACCCTACCTGGTATAAGGCTTTTGAAATCGCTGATTACGTATTTGGAACTAGATTATCATAATGACGACGCATTCCGTACAAGTTTGATTGTTTTGATTTTATGATTTTTCATAACCAGTTGGGCGTTTTGGCACTTCGGCTTTAAACGATTATTTGTTTGACCACTTATACAGGCCCAACTCATCATTATTCTACCTACAATGTCAAGCCTTTTTGAACGTTATTAGACCCGGGAATGTGTTTATATTTATAAAATGTAAGCAAGATAAATAATTTGTTTAGTTTTTAGTTACAAATATTTGAAATTTATTGAAATTATAATTTTCGTAGGAACTTTAACATTTGTTGTGTTGTCCTAAAGAAAATAAGGACAAAGCGCTCCAACTGTACCTACCTTTAAAAGGGACACGAACAAATGGAATTAAGTGACTTAGTTCGAAAATTCAATTATTTAAACCTTATTTGATTTTTAATTTTATCTTTTTTTATTCTTAAAACCGAATAATGTTTTACAAAAAAACATACTTATGTCTTTTTGAAATCTTGATTTGGTCGGTTGAATCCATTCACTGGGTTTACATTTATATGGATTTAAATTTATAAATTGTTTTATGGCTCAAATAATATCGATGGGAAAAAATCAATACATAATAAATATCATTTCAAAAACGAAAGAGCAGGGCCATCAATATCAATTTCTTAATACAACATCATACTAGATCAAGCTTCAAAATTAGATATTTGCACCATATTGCAACAATCTAAACTTTATAGTTTCAGTTAGAAATAAAACTCCTCAGTGGAAATAACAAAATATAAAAAATATTTTTATTTTCATTTGTTATGGTTAGAATATTATAGCAATCTATAAAAATAAGAAAATAATTGTCCATTTACCTTTTTTGTTTTGGATTTTCATTGCCGAATGTAATAATTAAAATTGGATATTTTTTAACCACTTTAGATAAAAACTGCCCCTTAACAAAATTATGTTTGCTTTATAAAAAATGTTAAGTTTTTTCCTTAAATGGAAATAAATCCTTATTTGTTAGCTAATTGTTTACTACGAAAATAGTTCAAGTAAATTAGTTTTTTAGGAGAAATAATTTTAGTTTTAAAAATTTGGGTGCAGAGTCCTAATAGACATCCAAATACAGATCAAAAGAGTCCCCACCTCTCACGGGTGTGCTTAAGGCTTCAGTGGTGTGGGAGCTAGAGTTGGTTAGGAGTGTGGAAACGTAGAACCAATAATACTTGCTGACTTTCGGGAAATGAGCATCCAATACAGAAAACAGCTCAGGAATCGATATTAGGGAAAATAATTTTTGTTTTAAAATACTTGTCAACTCTTCTATAAAATTGTCACACTGTAAATGTTTTTCTACAAATAATCTTAAAACTTTGATGTTATGCACGTTACGATCCACGGTAAATTCGAGCATTGTCTCTGGAAGCACAATAATTTTCAGAATGTAATCAACTGTTTTCAAATCACGCTCAGTAACTGACCGTTTCAAATAGTGTTCATAAACATATTTCGAACGAGTGAATAACTCGAACTGAAGCTCTTGTAGTAACATGATCGTTCAAAAAGAATGATTCAAGTTGGACACATCAATTTATACCCCCACGGAAGGGTAACCGTACTATCTCCTATGAGAATGCGCATTTCCAGATAGAGCTAGTTTGGATTGTTTAATGGTTCTAACCTCATGTTTACGTGATTGAAAGAGCAACTGTGTACAAATATACGTGTTTTTAGCAGAGAGTTCACAAAATCAACAATATTTTGCGTACTGCCGCTTTGGTAACACCTTTAATTTTTTTTCGGTGACTCCCCTGCACCTTTGTACCATACATTTTTCAAACAAATTCATAATTTGACCGTTGCTCTCATGTTTCATAAGACATAGAACTTTTTTGTTAACTTGAGGGATGTCATACACGTTTTCTTGCTGGTAGTCTGATGTGTCGAACCTATGAATATTAATAATCTACTTAATTAATTGATATATTTTTGCCGATAAATCTGACCTGCTTCAATTTCTTTTTGTATATGTTGTAAAAATTCTTCCGTGAAAATAATATCAAATCTTGCAGGTAGGGTCACCTTGTTCTCCTCTAATTCAACAATGATTCTTGAGTCGAAATTAGTATTTTTGTCTCCAGATATTCTCCACTTTAAATTGATGGTTTATTGGCAAATAAACACTCCTTGCAAAAGGTTTTACCTTGGAACATTTGTTTAAATATTCAACAGGTTCCATCTTCTTGCTTGCTTTCAGTCACAATAAAAAATTCTGAGATCTGTGACATTTATATAGAAATATACACATACGTCATTTTTCTGAAAGAAAATTCAAGCGGTTGAATATTGCAATGTCAGCACTTTCATTTGTAGGCAATCAAGAATTTTTGTTCTCTCACAAACATGTTCCTACAAGAAAAAAAATGTCCTTGTTATTACTATGTATTTCGAAAATTCTAGAACATTTAGAAGTGTTGTAACTGATATTAATAGTCGCACCGAAAAGATCTCAAATTTTAACTCTTTGTATTATTGATCCCGATCACGTACGTGTTCTGTTGCCTCGGATGCTTTGATGCCAGCCCGCTGAAAGAAAGCACTTTTATTTTATTGTAAATATTATTGAACAAGAAACGTTTCTATTTATTAATTCTCTTTAGAGTAGCTGATGGTAGTAAAAATTATATGAATGTAGGTAGCATTTCAGTGGAAACTTGTATACAATTTGAACACGTTTTTGGTGATCGACATATCAGTACGGATATAAAACAGTGGCTTATAGATGAAATTGTATATTTTATTCTCCTGAGATCAGCAAAAAAACGTTTTTAAATATGAAAACTTCACCGTTGACCAGACAGTCCAGTGCTAACTCTCATTCTTACAACAAGACAAAAATGGCTTTTTTTGAAATAATGCGTTTGGAAATTGTTGAAATTGCAAACAAAATAGTGCGAGACCATTTGCCGCCACCACAATGTGTAAGTACAAAGAGTGAAAACTCATACAATATTTATTATTTAATTTATTGTTACAGTGTTGGCTGACAATGATAATATTCCCTCTTGATAATTCACAAGCACCAGATGATTTTTCATTAATATATCAGGGGAACATCTTAGGACGTCAGTTTACCCTAAAAGTGAAAATTAATCTTTATTGGTTCTGCATGTTTATTGAACACAATGGTAAGTTTTTTAAAAAATATTTTATAACCTAAATTGTTAAATTCTTGATTTTTTTTTCATTCTTCTTATTATCCTAGAAGTGATAGCTAAATAGGTAGTTATAGGGGAGCCTGGGGTAAGACGGGGTCATGGGGTAAGATGGGGTACCCCTCTTATACCAAAAACTAACGTATGTGGATACCTTTAGGGCTGACCTTGAGTCCACTAGGCAACAACATAATCGAGTTTAGCCGAAACATCAGTTTGAGGCTCGCCGTTCTACAGTTGTGACCGATTTGTCAGTTTTACGTGTGAGTGATCTTATTTTGTGGCTTAGTACATCGTGTTTCAAAAAGTGCGCAGCAAACCAAGGGAAACTCTGCTATATTTTCTGCAGTGTACCTGAATATAGGCATCTTTAGGCAAAAACATTTGTTGGTTAAATTTATTAGAAAAAGGTAAGAAACCAACTTTGCAAAAATTGTCATTTGGGGTAAGATGGGGTACCTGTTTGGGGCATGATGGGGTATCATCTTTGTTGGGTACCCCATCTTGCCCCAAACCTTTTTCTTTTAGAAAAATCTTTTGGTAGGTAGGTATATTACTTAAGTATATATTTTTTATTTGCAGAATAATGGTGCGTAAATATATAGAATATCAACGAGAGGAGAGTGGTCAAAAGAAAATATGAAACAAGCGGTTGAAAAAGTATTGAACAAAGAAATGGGTTACCGCAAAGCCGCATTGCAGTACTCAGTCCCACAAACGACTTTGGAGAGACATGTTAAAGCAATTAAAACCAGAGGTGAAATGAATTTGGATTTGCCGTTAGGGCCGATTGAAACAGTTTTTAGTAAAGATGAAGAAAACGAATTAGTCAAATATTTGAAAGAAATGGAAGCAAGATTATTTGGACTCACTCTAATAGAACTCAGAAGTCTAGCTTACCAACTTGCCGTCAAGAATGGTAAGAAACATAGGTTTAATAGAACAACCAAACTCGCGGGTGTTGACTGGGCCCAAGGATTTTTAAAACGACACACTGACTTGTCCATAAGAAAGCCAGAAGCAACCTCAGCTGCCAGAGCTATGGGTTTTAATAGGATTTCAGTCGCAAAATTTTATGGGCTCCTGGGTGAAGTATTAGATAAATACATGTTAGCGCCTAACAAGATTTACAACTGTGACGAAACGGGAGTCTCGTCGGTTTCAAAAACAAAATCAAAAATTATCTCACGCAAGGGAAGGAAGCAAGTAGGATCGTTATCCTCGGCTGAAAGAGGACAAACTGTTACTGTTGAAATTTGTGTTAACGCTGCGGGAACCTATATGCCACCGATGATAATCTTTCCTCGAAAACGAATGAAAGCTGAATTATTAAATAATTCGGCACCAGGAACAACTTCCCATTGCAATGCCAGCGGATGGATGACAACAGATATCTTTGTGTCATGGTTCAAAAGTTTCATCCAATTTAGTGGGGCAAGCAAGGACAACCCTGTGTTACTGTTACTCGACGGTCACTCTACGCACACTAAAAACATCGAGCTTATAGACCTTGCCAGAGGAAATGGAGTGATTATAATATGCTTTCCGCCTCACTGCACGCATAGGCTTCAGCCGTTGGATGTTTCTTTTATGAAGCCTTTAAGTGTATACTACGACCAAGCCGCAACAGCTTGGCTTAGATCACATCCAGGTAGAGTTATTAGCATGTTCCAAATAAGCGAAATTTTTGGAAAAGCTTTTATACAAGCTGCAACAATGTCCACGGCAATCAATGGATTTCGTAAATGCGGCATATGGCCATTTAACTCAGAGAATTTCACAGATGCCGATTTTCTTGCTGCTGAAACAACAAATATTAACCTTATTGAGGACGAGCAGGTTCCCCAACCACAGGTTCCTGTAAATACAGATATTTTTCCATCTACCAGCCGTCAGTCCCTAACAGACATCCAGCCAAACTTAATCAACAATGTTATTTCTTCTACCAGCTTTTCTCATCCTCCTCGGCCACAGGTTTTAGTAAATGAAGATATCCTGTCATCTACCAGTTTTCAGACCTCTACAGATATTCAGCACAACGTAAGCAATGTGCTTCCGTCTACTAGTTTCCAAAGTTCAGACGATGACGACAATCTTCCTTTGAGCCTATTTGCAACATCTCGCCATAGCCCGTTATATAAAAGACCATTATTAGAAAAAACCCCATCGCCATGTAACTCCCCATGTGAAACTGTTCGCTTATCTTCTCCTGTAAAAAAAGCTTGCCGTAATTTGGATACCAGCTTTGAACACTGTTCTCCAGCTCAGGTAATGCCCATCCCCAATGTAGAAGTAAAAGCTAGAAGAAAGAATTACCGCCGGGGCAAGACTGCAATTCTTACTTCAACACCGTATAAAAGAGAACTTGAAGGTTCCAAAAAAAATGCATCCGCAGGAAAAAAGAAACAGAAAGTGACTGAAAAGAAAGGAAACTCTCAAACGAAAACGAACGTCAAACATGCTGCTCCTTTATTTACAGATGAAGATGACACAGAATGTTTATACTGTGGTGAAAAGTATTTGGAGTCCACTGAGGGATGGATTGCCTGTCAAATATGTGAAAAGTGGTCCCACAATTCTTGCGCTGGGATAGACGAAGATGATAAAGCAAAAATCAGCTACACATGTGATATTTGTAAATAAAACCGTAACCCCATCTTACCCCATAGGCTACCCCATCTTGCCCCTTACCCGGGGCAAGATGGGGTATTTCTTTGTTTTTAGATATATGGTTTTTAAACGTTTTAGTTGTGAGTTAAGCCAAATATTTTTATGCCAAGAGAGTTACGAATGTAAACGCAAGGGTTTTTAGAATAAACTTTATTTTTTTATTGTTTGCTTTCATTTTTACGAATATAAATGCTTAGCGTCCCCGTCTTGCCCCAGGCTCCCCTACATTTTTTCATGTTTGCTACAGGAAAATAATATTTAAAAAATTTATGACATTTTTGATATTTTCTTATTCATAGAAGTGCTAGTTAGACAAATAGATGCATAGATAAACAAATGGGAAATAGAGGGATAAATAATAATTATTTTTTCTTGTTACAGATGTGTTTGAGGAAGATGAAGGAATTGTTACAGATCCAGAACAGGAAGTTATTGCTATAGATTCAGAAGAAGAATTGATTGTTGTAGATTCAGATGAAAATGAACCGTAGATGAGGAGATATTATCTATTATTATATATTAAAGGAAATTATTACTACTTATATAAATATTAATAAATTGTAAAAAAATTAAAATTGTTTTTCTATTATTCCTACCCAAAACATTAAAAATTAGAGTGAAAAAATGATCTCTCGAAAAAGTCTTTACTAAGCTATTTTTAATTAGAGGTTCCCTTTAAGATTTATAAAAAGCTTATTCCAAGGTTAATACAAGAATATTTCTTTTTACTTTCTAGAAAATTATAGGAAATGTGAATGTAAAAACTGCTGACTAAGGAGATATGACATCTATTCTGCTATTTTGTAATATTCTCAGAATTAAGAAACGGTTGCGAATATGAAAAAATACTAAGAGATACTTTTTGTTAACCATTGAAGTTACCACTCAAAACAAATGTAAAAAAATGGGATTATACTATATCATCATATCATATCATATTTTTCTGAACTAATTAATTTTAATAACAACCAGTATCTCCGCAATTGGAGGCCTCAGAAGCTTCATATCAACCTTAAGTTTGACGGCTCATCCGAACGTGTGCCACGCCAAGTTTGAAAAAAATATGTCGTATATTTCTAGAGATACTAAGATATATGTGTATTTTTCTCTAAACTTCTACGCTCTGTGTAAAAAAAGCTATGGCCCGTATGAGAAAAAATATGTGAAGTGCCCTTATTTTGCCTCCAAGAATACGTGGTTTCATTTTTGACCATCCGTTTAGTTACACCCTGTATAACACAAACAACAAAAAAAATAGACTGGAAAATTTGGTATAATTATTTTGGACTGCATGTTTTTCTGTCGTCGATCTTGGTTCGATGGTGAAGCACATGTGTATTTATGTCTTTATAGAAAAGCACCGCTTATGATCAAGAGCGCTGGACAAAATGTAGATTCAGGGTATTGCTCTTTAATAGCTTTATCTATGTGATTTACTAATTGTCCTACACTCACTGTAATTACTATGGTTTTCTAAGGTTTTCCATATTACTTGAGCGAATGCGATCCTAGCTCCATCGGTAAAAGTCGGCCCTAGCCTCAACTGGCAACGAAGACAAAATAATAGTAATTGCCACCCCTCCCCGGCACAAGCATTTGGTTGCTTCTGGGGTACTCTTAGTTTAGAGTATTGTGAGTGTGAGGATTATTATTATTTTTACAAAAACTTTTAACGACTGCTTGCGGCTACTCTTATAAAAAAAAAACAGTTTCATAAACCTATATGCCAAAACCTTCTACCCACATACTCATTATGCTAAACTTTCCCATAGAGCTCATGTTCAAATATGTATACAAATTTTCTGCTGAAATCCGAAATGCTACCTCCATTCAGAAGAACCTTTAACAGCCATCGGCTAAGGAAAAATAATAAATACATATTTCGTGTTCATTCCAATAATATTTACAATAAAATAAAAAATACTTTCTGCGGGCATCAAAGCCGAGAGCAAGAAAAATAACTCGTATGACTTTGCCGTGAATACGCATCGAAATCAGATTCAATTATAAAATAATTATAACAAAGTGATGTCAAACACTCCAATAATATTTACAGCTGAACTTTCCCGTCGGGAAGCATGTTCAAATATGTAAACAAATTTTCTGCTGAAATCCGAAATGCTACCTACATTCAGAAAAACTTTTGACCGCGGCTAAAGGCAATTAATAAATGCATGCATTTCTCATTCATTCCAATAATATTTACACTAAAATAAAAGTACTTTCTTTTTGCGGGCATCAAAGCCGAGAGCATGAAAAATAACACGTATGACTTTGGTGTGAATACGATCGACGACTTCTAGTTAAATAATATAGGACAAATAATTAGAATTGCGATCTTTTTTCAGTGAGAACATGATTGCAACACTTTTTTAGAATTTTCGGTGTAAATGACCGGATGTTGAATCATCAGGGTTTTTTCCCGGAACGTGCTTTTGAAAATTATACCGTATTTCTCAGGAAAACGCTGACCCTGCCGGAACGTGATTTTGAAAATTATACCGTATTTCCCAGAAAAATGCTGACATCAGCCACATATTTACCAGGAAAATTCTGACATTACAATGTTAAACCGCTTGAATTTTCTAGAAAAATCTGTCAGCAAAAATGACGTAGGAGCAAAGTCATATAAATTGAGAAAATCTAAAAAATTTAATTGTTACTGACATCACCTAGCAACAAGATGGGATCTGTTGAATATTTAAACAAGTGTTCTAAGATAAAAGCCTTTGCAAGGTGTGTTGATTTGCCGCTAAATCAACCTCTTAAAGTGATAAACATCTGGAGGCAAGGTACCAAGTTCGGTTCAAGAATACTCATTGAGCTGGAGGAGAACAAGGTAACTTTACCTGCAAGGTTTGATATTCTTTTCACCGACGGATTTTTGCAACATATACAGCAGGGCGTTGAAGCCGGTCAGATTTATATAAAGGTGACGGAGCATTTTGGAGAAACAGTGAATGTGGAGTTTATTTATGAGAATGAAACCATCTAGTGCAGTTGAATGTTATAAAGAAAAATTAAACAATTACTTGTGTCAGTTACAACGTTTAAAGGAACAAATAAATTTGTATGAATTAAGACTTCAGCTGCAGACCCTCAGTTTGGAAAAGGAAAATAACAAAAAAATGAAACGTGTGCGCTTCGCAGAAACTGTAGTCGAGAAATTTCACAATGGGATAGGAAAGGACCATGGATGCAACATGCGCTTGATCGTCATAGATTTCAAAAACGCATTCAAGAATGTTCAACATATCTAAATATTGTTCTTGCAAATACAAAGAATATTTAAATATGTGTAAAAATAATAATGAATAAACCTATGCAAAACAATAAATTTGTTTTCTTTCTTACATCAATTTGTTTACATTAAATTTGCCAACACTTTTCTTGTACCTGTTAAAATATATTAAATTGTAGAAATTTCTAGAAAATTACTCCAATTTGTTTATATTAAATTTACCAATTTCTTGTACCTGTTTAAAACTATTAAATCAGTAGAAGTTTCTAGAAATTTCCAAGAAAAATGTTGTGTAAGTTTCTAGAATGACGTCACCGGCAATGAACTTCAGCCTCTGGACCTAAGACACGTTACGGGGCCTGCGGGCCAGCAACAGGTCGTATTGCCCCACTGCATTGAATTTTACATGTTGGCTTTGGAATGTTAGGTCCGAATCCTGGTAATTTTTTTAATAGCAATTTTCTGGGGCCAGGGGCGGAACCCTGGGCGGGGGGGTCTTTTAATAGTAATTTTCTGGGGCCGGGGGCGGAACCCTGGGCGGGGGGCTTTTTTAATAGTAATTTTCTGGGGCCGGGGCCGGTGGAGGGGAAAGGGGGCGGGGCTTAGAGGTGGAGGGGGAAAGGGGGCGGGGCTTAGAGGTCAAGGTCAAAGGTCAAAGTGCTCTGAAGTGGCTTACTTACTACTTATCTGGTTCTAGCAAGATGAAGCACCTAACCATTAGCACCGTGATGTGCGCAGTTGCACACCAAAGTAGAGTTTTTTGTGACCTACCTTTAGGAAAAATTAGCAGAAGATAATACAATTATTGAATAAACAGTACTTAGTTTTTAATAGATGAGAGTAGTATAGCAAGGGGTACTCCAGGGCGGAAGTGACGTCACAAGATGGCCGCCAAGGCGGGAAATTTGAAAATGGCCTTGACCTGCGGGTTCAATGAACTTTAAGGAGTCACGTTCAGTTAACCTTGACCTGAAGGTCAATGGACTTTAAGAGGTCACCTTGTTAACCTTGACCTAAAGATCAATGAACTTTAAGAGGTCACCTTGTTAACCTTGACCTGAAGGTCGATGAACTTTAAGGGGTCACCTTGTTAACCTTGACCTAAAGGTCAATGTACTTTAAGAGGTCACCTTGTTAACCTTGACCTGAAGGTAGATGAATTTTAAGAGGTCACCTTGTTAACCTTGACCTGAAGGTCAATGAACTTTAAGGGGTCACCTTGACACGTGGCACTTTTTCTGGGAACGGAAGTGACGTCAATATGGCCGCCAAGGCGGGAAATTTGAAAATGACCTGAGCTGTTGTCAATTAAGTGAGACCGATGATCTTTAAGGGGTCACCTGAAGGTTAATAATCTCGTGTTGACACGTGGCACCTTGAATTGCAAAAAACTTTGCTCGCAGTTCACGGAAGTGACGTCAATATGACAAAATGCGGGAAATTTGAAAATGCGATGGGGTTACCTTGACATGAAGGTAACATATAAGTTAAAGATCTCTAAGGGGTCACCTTGGAGACCAATGAAATTTAACGACAATGATCTCGTGGTCACCTTGACACGTGGCACCTGGATTCAACCTTTGCAAAAATTGAACTTTGTTCGCAGTTCTGGGACGGAAGTGATGTCAATATGTCAAAATTGCGGGGAATTTAAATGGTTGGTGAATGAGCTGGCGAGTTTCTAAAACTTTAAAAGCCGTAATTGGATGGCAAAAATTGCGTTACGGATAAACAATTTTTAGTTGAAGAATTAGTAGAAGTACATCTGGAAATTAGCAGGGACAAAAATTGCTTGGGTCTGAGAACAACAAATATTCAATTTTGCGAAGAGGCTGCATCTTATAAGAAAAAAGTTACAATCTGAACTAAGGATCTAGATAAATAAAATCTAGTCATTGACAAAAAATTCCACAGCCGTGTAGTATCTCACTTCTATACGGTATAGGTATGCACAGACGTGTTTCCGGGAACAATCTATACAGGGTGTCCCACAACTGTTGAAAACAAATTTAACTAGAGATTTTTTGGCCAAAAATAAGACTTTTTTCCTATAAACATATGCTCTATCTACCTTCGTTTTCGACATACAGGGCGTTGAAAATAAAAAAAAAAAGATTTTTTAAAGTTTATTTCTAAACAAATTGTATCGCTTTGAAATTTGGTAGGTATTAGCAGTATAGTCACCATTGTGAACAATATGAGCTCCAAACTTCCATCAGTGGCGTAGATACGGGGTTTCAACTTTTTCTTTAAAAAATGTGCTTAGATTTCAACGAAATCTTTGTACAAGTAGAAGAAGCGACTCAAAGCGACTATGAAAAATGCCTAGACTACTCGAAAAGCGTCTAAACGACTCGAAAAGGGACTCGAAACGACTCGAAAAGCGACATACCATGGAATACCATCAAAGACCGTGGAATACCTTCAAATGCCATGGAATACCATCGAATACCATGGAATACCATCGAATACCATGGAATACCATCGAATACCATGAAATACCATCAAAGACCATGGAATACTATCGAAAACCATGGAATACCATAAATGGTCTTGGATACCCCTATGAAAAATTTGTCACGGGGCGAGCATAAAAGGAAATCATTATCGACATCGTGATCGATGCCCTGTGATCGAGAGATATATAAGTCTTTTCTAATTACAATCACAATCAGTTAGACATGTCTCTGTCACTTGAGATTGAACCTAAAAATTATGGTATCCAACACACCAATGACGGATTAGTCATGGGGCAAATACCAGTAACCGTTGAAGATAACGTATTATGTATTGGAGATGAAAAAATTACCCTTACACCAGGTCTGTCTCAACTTCTTTTGAAGAACAAACCACAAGGTTTTAATGACACTGACCTAAAAATATATAAAGAATTGTTGATCATTACTAATGCTCACAAAAGACGATATGGGAACGCATTACGACTAAACCCTAGCAAAACGTGGAAATATATCAACATTATATCAAAGTTATTTCCATCTAGAAATAAAGCTCCAACCAGCTTTTCACGAGAGTTGCATTTAATGGAGTCTCCAACAACTTCCAACATTAAGTCAATACTTAAATGGGATCAAAATACCAATCCGAATGACATCGTCGATATGTATAGGAATGCTCTACAAAAGGGGGAAGAAACAGATATATATATATATATAAACACCCTAGTAGCTATGAATGTTATTAGAGATCCAAGAAATAAAAATGTTTAAATAAGTGTTTGTTTCTCTATACATACCTACTCTTGAATCACATCAGATAACAAACTATGGACTTGTCCTAACTGTGATGACTTCAACAAGAAGTTTAACCTAAAACTAAATTCTAATCATCAACCATTTTGTAAAGAGTGTCCAGTTCTTGTGAAGAAACTTGATAATGCAAGGAATAACCAATAGCAATTAAGTACTATTACACACAAAAATGGGGGTAGCATTTATATTTCAAATTGTCAAGGATTAAGGAGTCATTTCAATGAAGTATAATTTTTTGTTGCAAAACATTTACCATGTATTCTATGTTTAATAGGGACTCATATTACAAGTGAGGTTGAAGATTTTGAAATTAATTTAGATAATTTTAACATAATAATAAGACTAAATTCTAATAGTAATCATACAGGGGGTGTTATTTTTTATGTTAGACATGATATCTATTTTAAAGTTTTGGAGTCGGCAGACATCGACAAAAATATTTGGTTTTTACTTATAAATGTAAAAATTAATGAGAAAACATATATTCTAGGAGGTTTATATGATTCACCCAATAAGTCTCATGCAGAACTTCTAAATTTTATAGAACATTGGTTGGAAAATACTGGAATTTACATTTCAAATAATTTCCAAATTTTTGGAGATTTGATTAATTTTTAATCACACAAACTAAATAAATTAATTGATGACAGTGATTTTTATCAGCTAGTCAGAAATCCAACTCATATTTTTTACGGTGGAAAAACTTTAATTGATTTGGTAATTTCAAACAACAAACTTATACAGTGTTTAGTTTTAACCAATCCAAATATTTCTGACCATAATATGTTCAAATTACTTCAAATTATTCTTATTTGGATTCAATTTTTCTACAAAAAAAATGCTTGATGATAATATAATGAAAACAGCATTACCTCAAATCATAGTTATGACCCTCAAATAAATATTGAAATTAAGAGTACAAATTTCCAAGCTAATATTTGCAAATATTTGATACTTACGTGCCAAAAGTTGAAATTAAAATCAAACCTGGTCATCATTGGTTCAACGATAATATTCTTAAGGCAATTAAATATAGTGAAGACACTTACAAGTGAGAGAAACTTATGTTGATTGGGTAAATTACAAGGAAGCGCGAAATTTGATGGGTCCAAACATGAGCCAAAGCTTATGTGGCAGTGTCTAAAATCTCTAATTAGTGGTAAAAATAAAGAAAGCTATTTTGGAATATTGTTCAATGATTTGTGTTATAAAAATAATATTTATGAGATGGCAGAAAATTTCAATAGCTTTTATATTACGAGCATCTATGAAATTGCATCCAAAATTCCTGTAGCTAAAAAGAGTTTTGATTTTGATTTTGAACAAAATATATTTTTGGAATAAATTTGAAAAAGTAAGTCTAGCTAAAATTAGGGAAATAGTTTTTAATTTACCAAATAAGACAAGTCTTGACGAAATAGACATAAGTTTTATAAAGAAATATTTTAATGAAATTGGGGAAATGTTATTAGATCAAATCAATGATTCTTTAGAGTTAGGTATTATCCCAAAAAATGTAAAAATATCAACTATTATACCTGTAAGAAAAATAAAGAATTCTAACTGAGCTGAAGATTTTAGACCCTTTAATATGTTAGTTGCAATTGAAAAAATTTTAGAGTGTATTGTACATGAACAGTTGACAGAATATATTGAGAAAAATAATATTTTATCAAAATTTTAGTCAGGATTCAGAAAAAAACATGATTGTGAAAGTGCTGTGCAATATGTAATAAATGAATGGAAAATGGCCACAGATGAAAATAAGATTGTAGGCATTGTTTACTTGGATTTAAAAAGAGCATTTGAAACTGTTGATCGGTCTAAATTATTAAAGAAATTAGAAAAATATGGTTTAGGCGGAGTAGTTCTTAATTGGTTTCGAAATTATTTATATGATAGAAAACAAATAGTAAAGTGTCTAAATTTCAAGTCAAATGAATCATTTGTAGAAATTGGTGTACCACAAGGTAGGGATTTTTAAACGACTTGGCATATATTTTTCAAAATTGTAAATATCGTTTTTTTGCAGATGACACACTTATTTTTATAGTGAAAATTACAGAAATTTAGTGTTAAAGATAAATAGTGAATTATTAAGTGTATATAATTGGATGTGCGCTAATAAATTACAAATAAATATAGCAAAAACAAAATGTATGATATTAGGTTCACCAAAACTTTGTAAATTATTTATAGAAGAAAACTAATTTTTTTTATTAATAATTGTGTCATTGAAAGAGTGAATGAATATAAATATTTGGGTGTAATCAGAAGTTCAGATTTAAAATTTAAGGAGCATGTAAATTATATATGTAAGAAGATTTCAAGGAAAATTGGTGTGCTAGGTAGAGTGAGTGAAAATTTAACTCGACAAGAAAATCGGAAGTAAAATCGAAATATGAGAAAATAGTGCACATAAAAACCAAATTTTTGAAATCTTAACGTGATTATACCACGGCATGACAGTACGATACCAATGATTTTTATTTACGTTCAACTAGCATCTTAAAAACACTTAACTGAAAGTTCTGCAAAGTTTAACTTTTAAGTAGGTGGCTGTGAATTCATATTTGACATTGTATTGAGATTCCAAACAACTTTTCTTAGTGTCATTCTGCTGTAGTTCTAAAAATAAGGGTACTTTACTCTTGAGGAATTTTCATATTTTTCAACCTTCCCTGTATACGAATAGAAATTTCAAAATTTTTACGGGTGGATTTTGAGTTTAAGCATAAGCACCAACTTTTATCAAGAATAATTTTTTTTGAGAAACTATGGTGTCAAAGTAATCTTTAAAATATACACAATGTTTTTCAGTCCTTCATCAATACTCTTCACTCCGTCGTACACTCTCTTACCTGGCACAGAAACTTATGGAAATTAACATTAAGTTCAAGATAATCATATACAAAAAATCTATATACCAGGTTTGAAAATGGTTGCAAAGTGCAAAATCTCCTTGCAAAAATCATCCCACAGATGTTATCAATGACGTCAGAATCTATAGACAGGTTTGTTTTGATAAACGCTTGACGCCCAGAACTAACCAAAATCTAAGCGCTCCATTAAATTATTCCGAAATGTCGCGAGATTGTCAGAAATTGCCCCTTTTTGTCGAGCCGTAGCGAACTTATTTCGACTCTGGGCTCGGAGGCTGGCGTCGTTAGACCATCCCCCGAGTCTTCAGGTGAGGTTCCGATGCTTCCGGCGCCCCCAAATAAGAAAAAACATGCGATATCTGGAGGAACTATAACCGGGAATCACCGGGTGTATAGTTGGTTGATGGTTGACTTTCTGTCTTTGTTTGTAGCATGTTTTTAGAGTAGTATGGATATATTTAATCTTGCACTCAAAATAAAGGGCATTTTAACAATGGGGCACCACGTCTATAGGTTTTGACGTCATTGGATGTTATAAATAAATGGAAACGTAACGTTCTGGAATACATTAGGTTCTACAGAACCTAATATTTTTATTGGAACGTAGTTTGGAGACAGGCTACTTCAACACCACTGATCTGTCAAATTTGACGGCAGTATAAAAATTCTCGTAGGTAATATTCTTATCGTATATAGCTTGTTAAGTTGTGAGTCCTCCATGCCAAGATACTTATATGAATAAAAAGGAAAGAACTGTTGTAAGCATGTCAACAGAATTACTACATTTAAATGAACGTTTCCTTAAAGGATCATATAAAATAGTTCTGAATCGTTAAGGTTTAGTGAATTATGAGAATTAGTAATCAAATAATAATTCTCACCCTCATAATACACCAAACTAAGAGTAGGTACCCCAGAAGCAAATGCTTGTGCGGAGGACCGGTGGCAATTACTGTTGTCTTTGAGAGACTAGGATAGCATTCGCTCTACTTGAAAAAAAGCAGCTCGTGTATTTTTTAATCGTTTATTTAACAGAAGCAACAATGAACTGCAGTTCGTAGATGTTTATTTTAGAAGTGTACCTTTAATTTTAAGAGTCATGACCGCGCAGACAAGATCTAAAATTAACGGTCGCGACGACCGGCTGGAATCTCAGGAATATTCTCCTCTCGCCACCCCTCACCACGCACTCTCGTCCCTTCCCCTCTCACCGGCAGCCCGTTAGCGCGAGGAACGGTGTCGGACGACGGACGACGTTTTTTCGGACCCGAGCGAGTCTGACCGCCAGGCAGCCGAGAGCTGAATCGGTCGGAAGGGCGCCGGTGTACAGGGTGATTCCGCGAAATTAGGCCACTTCATAACTTTTTTATTTATCAACTTAGAAAAAAATATCAAATACAAAAGTTGTAGGGCTGCAACCTGACTACTTCATGGCGTTTTGTTGTTGACTCGGTTTGTGTATTTGTTGTGCTATTGTTGAAAAAATATAAATATTAAACACATATAAATATTAAACACATACCCCTATTTGTACGAATTCCGAAAGTATCTTTTCGAGTCTTTTTTGTTATTTACTAACCCTGTTTTTTTCTTCAGTGCCTTGCGGAAAATTGGGTTATAGAAATTAATAAAAAAAACATAAGTTTTGTCTGTATATTTCGATATTTTGTATGCAATAATAATTGTTTTTCTGATAAGTGCACTGAATTGGAAAGAAATTTTTTTATAACTTTTTAAAAAATTTTCTGACATGAAATTATTATTCCTATCAATCAAACAGCCAAAGTAGAACAGTGTTTCAATAAATTATTATTTCCACAGTAGGTAGGTAGGTAGGTTATGCTATATCTATGTGGTATTTTGGATTTCTATTACTTTTGTCTTTTCCTACTTTGTGCCTCTAAGATGTGTTGTGGTCGGATCTACCAATTCCGGGAGCAAACATTTTAAATATAACTTCTTCCCCTCTACGGAAACTCGCTTGAGGAGAGGGCAGGAGTGGGGCACGGGGAAATTCGGTGTATTCATATTGATTTCGGCTTTGCAGTGTTTTTCTAGAAGTCGATCTACTTTTTTATTTTCAGTTCCAAAAATTCGATTTTTTTACCAAAATGTAACTAATAAATGCAGGAACAATTCGTATGAATTTTTTTTAAAAAACATTGTTGGTACTTGTAAAATTTACAAAAATGCTACCGTTTCATTTTCTCGGGAGTATTTGAAGGAGTATTTTTGTTACCATTAAAAAACTGCAATTAAAAACAAAAAAATTGTCCATACGAATCGTAGACCTACATTTTCGCCACAGGTTGAGACAGGTTTGACAGAAATCAGTTTACGTATAACAGAGGAGATAGATTTTGAAGTTTCAAATTTCGTTTTGCATTTTTGGCGGACGTCCTGGGACTAATTCCATGTAAAGTATACGGTAGAAAGCTAGCGGAATTCCGTGCGTTTATCTGTACTATTTGCAGTGCCATTGCTCTAAAATCAGAAACAACGAATCTAGATGGATTGGAATAAATCTCCAAAATTTCGTGTTTTTTCCAAATTTGTAGTAAGCTAGTAAGCCATGCCTTTTTTCAAAAATCTACAAGGCGCGTTAAATTGCACCCACAAAACCGCAATTCTTTTCAATTTAACGCGCCTTGTGGATTTTTGAGAAAGTCATAGGTTACTAGATAGGTCTTTAGAAGAAAAAAAAACGAAATTTTGGAGATTTATTCCAATCCATCTAGATTCGTTGTTTCTGATTTTAAATAAAAAGTGTAAATACCAAAATTGAAGGGAATTGTGTCCCGAATGCGGATATCATGTCCTAATTTCCATGGCAGCAGCCATTTTCTACAACTTGTGTTTTTAAATGCAAAATATACTTATTTCCGTTATTTTTCTGAATAATCATATCGAGTATTATATCGTTGGAAAGCTCTAAATATGCATGATTTTTTGAGGCCACGGACAACTATGGTTCCCATTTTAAAAAACAGAAGTTTGTGTCATATCTCGAAAATGACAGCTGTCACGGAAAGTATAGGACATGTTAACAGCATTGGGGACACAAATCTCTCCAACTTTGGTATTTACACTTTTTATCTAAATTCAGAAACAACGAATCTAGACAGATTACAATAAAACGCCAAAATTTAGTTTTTTCAAAATATCTAGTAAGCCATGCCTTTTTTAAAAAATCCATAAGGCGCGTTAAATTGGGCCAAATTCCTTATTCAATGATTGGGCCCACAAAACTGCAATTATTTTCCCATCTGACCTTCCTTCTCTCTCCGCTAGTTTCCGAGATCCCCATACTGATCATCAAAAAAAACTCACCCTGTATAAAAGTAACAAAATATTATTAAATAATTAAAATTGAATAGTAGGTACTTTAACAAGTAACAAATTACACAGACTTACTTAAATAGATAGAAACACTCAAATCTCAGGGACAATTAACTTGATTGTGAGATTTTGCTATGAAAAAAACACGAAAAGTACATTTTTATTTAAAGCTGTTTATTTGACTTTTACTAATTTTCTTGACTAATAATTAAAATAGAAGGGGCGGCGAATTTCCGGTCGGCCCCAGGCGGCGAAAGCTCACGCTACGCCACTGGTTTTACAGCCATCCGCACTGCAGGCATGACTACATAACCGTCGATTCAATTCCATCGACGCTATAGGTATACAACACA
The DNA here is from genome assembly GCA_963920635.1 of Pseudeuparius sepicola. Taxonomy (NCBI): domain Eukaryota; kingdom Metazoa; phylum Arthropoda; class Insecta; order Coleoptera; family Anthribidae; genus Pseudeuparius; species Pseudeuparius sepicola. The sequence goes on from OY987305.1 coordinate 33,035,607, forward strand.
GTCACGGTCGGTCGGTAATATTTTGCGCGCACCCGGTAGAATGCGAACGAACCGCTATCAGCTACACTGTGCACTGTGTAAGCTTATTTTCTTATTAAATAATATATCGATCGCCCTACTCCGATGACGGCGGGCCGAGGGAGCGGGAGAGGGCAGGAATGAAACGTTTGTTTACACAAGGCCCAGTGCCCGGACACATATTAGTAGGTATATCTCTGGACGCTGCCTTTTGACCAATAGAATGGAGGGTTTTGACAAAATTATTTCGAAAATGTTTTTCGCACATCATTGTTTCAACTGGCAGTCTTCTAAATTTGTCAGTGCTATGTTTCCGCTATTTTATTATCCACTGCCTAAGTAGGTACCTACAGCGAATTTCATCTTTCACGGGAAATTTACGTGTTAGAACGCTTGCTGCTGTCGCAATTTATATAACAACAGCGGCGATAGACTACCATGGTTAATAAAAACCATATATTTTGTGATCAAAACCTTAATCAGACACAAAACACAACAAGAAAACAATAGCCACCAAAACGACAACAACAGTAAAATCGGCTGAAGTAACCAGAACCAAAGTTTACAGAACTATTTTAATTCTGTAAACAATCATATGCCACACACCAGGCTTTAGCAACGAGTTTGGTTGGAACTGTCATTTATCCCTTCCTCGCGTTGAAGGAGATGCGACAGAGCGGCCATCTGTCGATCTGTTAGCGAAACGTAGACTCGGTGGCTTGTTTCAGTCGGTCCCCGCTTTAGCTAAATGCGGTGGCCCACACTAATAGTTTTTCTTACGACTAGTAGATGACGCTCCGGTCGCCACAATTTCAAATGAGTCGACTAATTCCAAGATACAGTAACAGAGGGCCTACCTGTTCGCCACCTGGCAGTTACGCGTAATTTGTAAGCTACGCATAACGGCTATTTACTTATATTTCTTTACGAATTCCTTATTCAATGATTCTACCAAAGGATTAAGGTTGAATTTGGATTTAACAACAAAAAACTGGGCATGTACAAATAAAAAGATGGCTGCAATGAAGAACAGGTCAATCTTTCTACTAAAATGCAGACAATATGGTTTAGTTCCAAGACACGTTAATGATAGAACAAAAGGGTTGAACCTCATGATTGACTTCCATGATAGTACATCAGGACATCAACTAAGAAATTTTAATCATAGGTTAAACAATAATATCCTTAATTTAGAAATTAGTGTAACACATAGGAATATCAACAGATTAAATAAGGAACTAACTTTTTTAGAAACTAAAATTAATAGCTTTTTACCTGCATATATCTGGTTTGAATTTAAACGTAGACAAAATCAATCATATAATAGAATTTTTAATCAAATAAAAGAAACTAATTTACGTAAATTTGAGCATCTTAAAAATGAAAATAAAATCAAACTTAAAATAAATCAACGTTGGTTTAAAAATCTTACAAATGTTGATATTCCTATCGAAGTTAAGAATATTCTATCACTTGGTCCAAAATTTAGTTTACCACCAACTAAAACTGACATTTCTATTAAGAATCTCTTAGCAGATGTGGAATTCTCTCTTGAACAAATAAATAATCACGATCAAAAAAACATTATCCTTTGTCAGATGACTAATATAATAACTAATTTCATTAATCATTTTCCAACGCATTATTCTGAAATTACCTCTTGGTATAATACTACAAAAAAGTTTTTGAAAGAGCACCCAGAAATTATTGTAGTTAAGTCTGATAAAGGTAATGTTTCAGTTATCATGTTTAAAAATGAATACAGTGAACTTGCAAATAATATGTTACAAGATCCAACTTATTATATCAAATTACCAAGAGATCCAACTAATACCATACAACAAAAAGCTAATAATTTAGTTAGTAATTTAACTAAAACTAAAGAAATAGAAAAATATGTTGCTAAATCCTTAAAAATATACAATTCTATTGCCCCAAAATTTTATGGATTACCAAAAATCCATAAACCTAACCTAGCTCTTAGACCTATCATTGCTTCAATTGATTCACCAACTAGTAAAATCACTAAGTATTTAACTAACATCCTTAGTACATCTTATGAAGAAAATAATCCTTATTTTATTAAAGATTCCTTTAGTTTTGCAGAAAAATTCAATAATTTCCAACTCCCTGAAAATTATGTCATTATAAGTTTAGATGTTGTTTCTTTATTCACTAATATTCCATTAGAACTTACTTTAAGTTGTATAGAAAGAAAATGGAATAGTATCAAACATCATTGTACTATTAAAAAGGAAAGTCTGTTTATATTTTTGAGATTTATTTTTAATAATACTTATTTTTCATTAGACAATCAATTTTATAAACAAATTTTTAGTACACCAATGGGATCTAATATTTCACCAATCATTGCTCAATATGTTATGGATGAACTTCTTGAAAATTGTATACCAAAATTATCTTTTGAATTACCATTCTTATTAAAATATGTTGATGATATAATTTGTTCAATACCTAAAGGTAAAGAGCAAGAGATTTTACAAGTATTTAACAGTTACAACCAATATATACAATTTACTCTGGAACCTGAAAATCATAATAGTGTACCTTTCTTGGACACTAAAGAATCAGAAAAGATCAGAAAAGCAGATAATAGAATAATATTGGATTGGTATACTAAACCAACTTGTTCTGGTAGATACACTAATTATTTTTCGTACCACACTGAAGAAACTAAAATAAATTTAGTGCTAAGTATGAAAAATAGAATCTCAAAATTATGTCACCCATCACTTATAAAAAAGAATTTAGTTAAATTAAAAAAACTTTTTATTGATAATTCTTACCCTGAAAAACTTAAACAAATTATTGTTTTCAACAAGAACATCTAATAATATATCAGATCAGCAACCTTTAGATCAACAACCTAGTACAATTTCGAGTAATAATATTAATTTAAATCTTAAAATATACAGATCTTTTCCTTATATTAAAGACCTAACACCAAAAATTTCAAATTTATTAAAAAAAGAAACCAATGTCATAATTGCTAATAAAACAATAAAAATTGTAGGAAATCTCTTTACGAATCTTAAGGACAAGGTAAATACTCAAGATAGGTCTAATGTAGTTTATCGGATTAATTGCACTAATTGTAATAAAACTTACATTGGTCAAACATGCAGAAGCATTAAATCTAGAAATATTTCGCATAAAAGTGATATTCGTCTAAGGCCCGAATCATGTGCTCTATCTCAACATGTTAATTCAACAGGACACAAAATGGATTTTGATAATACTAAAGTTTTGGCAACTGAAAGAAATTATTTTAAGCGTTCTTTTTTTGAAATGTGTTACATTAACCGAGTTGAAAATACTCTTAACAAAAAAACAGATGTTCAGGACCTTAATATAATTTTTTCAAATGTACTTTTCTTAGAAAACAAACCAAATTTTACTAACAACAATAATAATTCAAATATACCTAGATAAAGGTATAATAATAGTAACTAGTGACATTTATATACCTTTAAAAATAAACTATTTTTAAGTGTCATATTGAACTAGATTTTTGTCAAAACTAAATTTAAAAAATTTTGTACTTTTGCCCTGTCCAATGCAAAATGTAATTCGATATATATATATATATATATATATATCGAATTACACAGGACGCAGAATTACATGCGCAAACCATAATGTATGGACGCAGAAATGACGTACAGACGTATATATATATATATATATATATATATATATATATATATATATATATATAGTATATATATGACGTACAGACGTATATATATATATATATAGTATATATATATATACGTCTGTACGTCATTTCTGCGTCCATACATTATGGTTTGCGCATGTTATTCTGCGTCCTGTGTAATTCGACGTCCGTATACGGACGCAGAAATGGAAAAGTCGCCAAAGTGCTCAGAACTGTGAGAAGTGTCTATATACGAATTTTCAGGTGGACGTCGAATTGTCGTTGAGATGAAAAAACGTGTATATTTTAGTTCGTGGAATCCGCCACGAGGGCGCTGCTGAAGCCACCGGTAATATACGCGTTCGTGTATGTTTATTACATGTCTTCGCGTTTTCTGCATCCAAGAAAGTTGGCAACGTCGCGCATGGTTCTTTCACGTATAGTTTTATTATTATGATCAATTTGCCTCCCGGGTTTGTTGTTTGTGCGTCCACGGAGGCAGAAGTAAGTGCATCGATTGCTATTGAAGCGGGGTTTTATTGTAATTTTGTTTTATTGTAATTTTAATTTGTGTTTGCTGCTGAAAAGGTATGCATGTTTAAAATTGAAAATTTCATTGTTATTTCATGTACATCACACTTGTGTGTAGCAATCTTGTTTTTATTATTGGTCTTCATCCCGACGCCCGATTAATACAGGGTGAGTCAGAATGTATAGTAAATACTTTGAAGGGGTGTTCGGCAGGTGGTTTTAAGGGGGGTCTTTCATTGCCAAGTTATTCGGGTCTACAGGGTGACCCAAAAGTATTTCTTTTTATTGATATCTCAATAACGGAGCTACTTAAAAATTTGAAATTTTGTATGTTTTATCTACTTACTGGAAGACGCCTTAGGGTAGTTTATTCATTTACACAGTGCTCTAAAAAAGGGTAAGAACTAACAAACCCTATTAATTTTTTGCTCAAACTTTTTTGAGGTTATCTCTTTGGTCTTGCAGGTCCATAATTTCAGTGTATCTTTTCATTTTGCAACAAAAGTGTACTCTTGTTTCATAACGATAAAATCAACCGTTTGCGTTGAAATTTTCAAAACGTGCCCCAAAACACCTGTTAACTTCAACATTCGAAACATAACATTTTTACCTACCGCTTTCAAACGTTACACATCGACTGTACCATTTAAACTGAGAAAAAAATCCTATGAACAATGTACCAAAACTTATTAGCTTTCAAAATGGAAAGGATTGAATTTGACAAAATTTGAACACCCTATTTCAAGAAAACCAATGCTGTTTTGACCAATGTCCAATTGATATTTTTTTCGATCTGTAATGTTTGAAAGCGGTAGGTAAATATTTTATGTTTCGAATGTTGAAGTTAACAGGTGTTTTGGGGCACGTTTTGCCAATTTCAACGCAAACGGCTGATTTTATCGTTATGAAACAAGAGTACACTTTTGTTTCAAAATGAAAAGGTACATATCCCGCATAAAACTTTGTTTTGTTTCAGAAATATGGCAAATACGAGCACAAGAGCTAAACGCATGTTATCGATGGTTAAAGAAGAAAGCCATCCTATTTTTAGACCATCTTATGAGACGACAAAAGGGTTAGATTCGTCACATAAGGATATAGGTTAGTACGATTCTTTTGCAAGCAAATAACACAAACGAAAAGTATTTACTTTATTTTCAGTAGTGACCAATAAGCACACTTTCGGTCTTGGTGTTATTCCTATAACAGTCAGCAACACAGAAAGAGGTTTGTTTACTTGCTTTGGCTATTATTATACATCGATCAACCAAAATGATTTACACAACTGGCAAGCTTCGAAATGCAACAGAATGCAAACAGAAGTGTAGCAACATATTATAATAACAATAACTAATAACATGTTCAGCTGGCTCGTGGTTTAGCACTTACTGTAGTGCACACCGGGAGTATAAGAACGACTTAGGGCAAGTTTTCGTAAACCTTTTGGTATCATGTACCTATATTTCTATGGTTACGCTACAGTAGAAATAAACGAAAATGGGAGTGGCTTCGGTTTTACACCACGGATATGTGATAGTAGGCCAGGGTAGATAATTTTTGAGAACAAAAAAACCCATTGGAAAAGGAATAAAATATAGCAAAAATAACAGGAATAATAATTTAAGGGCGATTTGAGGTACAAGGGGGTGGAATGGGGTGAACTTTTAGGGGTGGAAAACGGTTTATCACGATTTCCGGCAAAACTACTACTCTTATTGAAAAAATTTAAAAGAAAAAGTTGTAGCTAATAATTTTTATCTCGCACAAAAAAAATTCCACGAAATTTGGTGAAATCTTATACCTTCTTATGTCCCGAATAAGCTGTAATTTTTTCGAATCAAAATATTAATTTTTACCCCTTTTTTTATTTTAAACCGAAAAAGTAACCTCATTTTCAATCGAAAATACCCACGTCAAAAAAGCTGCATTTTAAAAAAGTCGGTTTGCTTTTTGTTTGTTAAAACCTCTACTTTCTGACGGTGTAAAAAAATATACATCACTATGGAAAATTTTCTCAGAAAATGCAAAAAAAACGAAAAAACTCTACTACAAAAAATTTTTTATTCATTGTTTTAAAAGTTTGCTCTATTTATTGAAATTTACACTTTAATTACTTGAAAAATTTAAGATTCCATTTTATATTGATAAACCAAGAAATTGCAAATCGATATACAATGTGTCCCGGATAAGAATGAACAGCATGGGGATCTTGCAAACGGTGATAGATAGAACAACGGTTAAATGGGGAAAAAGTTGCGCAATTTTGAGGTCAATCAAATGGTGCAAACAGATTTCCAATATCTTTTTTCGTTTTTGAGTTATTTTGAGAAATTTTGCATTTTTTCTGAAGTTGTTATCGCAGATAGGAAAACAAGAAAAATACTTTCTTGTGGCACTTTTTAACTGGCTTTAAGATGGCGCTATTAGATTTGTTCTGCAACATTTCGTTTTTGAGAAACCATCTTCACTTTATTTTTTAAATACGGACCTGGATTTTTTCAGGATTTGAAAGCACTTTTCATCGCAAATTCCATGATGTATGACACGAAATATATTTAAAATGTTTTGAGACAATTATACTGAAAATTTCTTTTTTCCATTCATTTTTGGCTATTGCGGCCCTGTATTTAATAATAAAAAGTCTAAATATTAATCAGTATCGACACATTGTATATCGATTTGCAATTTCTTGGATTATTAATATAATATGGAATCTTAAATTTTTCAAGTAATTAAAGTGTAAATTTCAATAAATAGCGCAAAATTTTAAACAACGATTAAAAATTTTTTTTCGAAATCGAGTTTTTCCGTTTTTTGCATTTTCTGAGAAAATTTTCCATAGTGATGTATATTTTTTACACCGTCAGAATGTATAGAGGTTTCAACGAACAAAAAGCAAACCGACTTTTTTTTAAAAGCAGCTTTTTTTACGAGGGTATTTTCGTAAGTAATATCATAATGGCATCTAATTTTTCCGAAGAAATCGAAAAAACACGTTGCTAAGTAATATTTAACAAGAAGCATGAGTGCTGGTGGCAACAAAAATCCGAGTCGAAGACGAGGATTTTTGCACCTGCATACACATAGCTTACAAAACATACTACCTATTATACAACAGCTGTGTGTTTTTCCGCGGGTAAACTCGAAAAAACTGCTGACAGGTGCTGTCATACAGTTTTCCATCTAGAAACCATTTGTAATTCAAAATTGCGCGTTTGTGATTGGTGGAAATTAAGTTGTGGGAAATAATCGATTATAATAGATCGAATATTTTGATTCGAAAAAATTACAGCGTATTCGGGACATAAAAAGGTAAGTTTCCACCAAATTTCGTGGAATTCTTTTTGTGGGAGATAAAAATTAAAAAACAGTAAATTGGTTATTTCGATTTTTCGTGGATATTTTGAGGTTATGTGAAAAAAGTGTAAATACGAAAGTTGTATATATTTTTATTACCTATACAACTTATTTTTTCTGTTATTTTTGCTATATTTTCTTCCTTTTTCAATGGGTTTCATACTGTTCTAAAGTGTCTGATATCTGTCTCACTAGTTGTTAAAATGACAAGGCAGCCGACTTTGTTATCAGTCTCTTCCTATTTTGTTCGAATTATAGTGATTTTTTAAAACTATTTTTAAGCTCTTATAAAATTCGGTGATCTGTGTAATTCTGCATCTGCAATCGGAAATTCCATACTAGTTATTTTAAAAAGTTTGAGGTTTGACTATTTCAGCCGTGTAAATTCGACATAAACTGCAGTCCTGCTGCATCCGTATACAAGGTGTCCCACCGAAAATTACCCTTTTTTATTTTTCGAGATAAAAAAATGTTCAAATAAAAGTTATGAGGAATTTTATACATTTTTGATAGTGTCAACCGATTTTATACGGGTCATAAAGTGTAGGGCAAACCAAGGCTAGTTTTTTTAAATGGTACACCCTAAATATTTTTGTTTGTTTGAATTTTACTCGGCCCGAGTAAAATGATTGGAATTTGGAATTCCCAATTTGTGGTTAAGCTAGTGAAGATCATGTCATTGACAAAAAATGCTTATTTTGACTTCAGTAATGTTATCTATTGTTAAATCTTGAAATGAAATATTTATGTTCAGCTCCTTTATATGAAATTCGAAAATCTGAATTTCACGAAAAACTGAAATCGTAGCTATCGATTTTAAATTTTAATATACCTAGCATTTACCAGATGAACATAAGCACATCTCGTTAATGACATGATCGCGCTAGTCTAAACACAAATTAGGATAAAAATTAAAATACCTATTTGAAATTTTAAATACGAATATTTAAAAAATAGCTAAATACAGTGAGGTGGCGTGGGTTGGAACAAATTTATTTAAAAGTCAGGGGTATATTTTTTTGAAAAAAGGCTCGGAGGCTGTTCATGTTAAATTCATGGTGGTCCAAAAATAAGTTACGACCATCAGCTTCATGGAAACACCTATTTTTTATTTCATTTTTGAGTTCTAAATATGTTTCATGTACCATGTCCTACACCTAAACTCAGTAGTTATTAAGAAATTTACGATTGATTTCTTTCGAAATATATTAGGACGCGTGGATTGGAGCAAAATCATTAAAAATCAAGAGATTTATTTTTTGAAAATTTATTTAAGAACAGCAAATCAAATCAAATGTTCAAATTCTTGACTATTAACTGCCTGGCAATAGGCAAGTCGATCCTCAAATTCCTCAATCTTAAATTTGTCGATAACTACTGAGTTTAGGTATAGGACATGGTAAAAATGAAATAAACAAATAGGTGTTTCCATTTGAAACAAATGAACTTGATTGTTTTTGGACCACCCTATATACATGAATTTAACAGGAAAAAAACCGCAGCCAACAATAAAAATCGACGTGTTCGAGCGTTTTGCCAAAAAATATAGCCCTGAATTTTAAATAAATTTGTTCCAATCCACGCGTCCTCATAATTTCGAAAGAAATCAAAATTTCTCGATAACTACTGAGTTCAGGTGTAGGACCTGGTACATGAAACATATTTAGAATTTGTAGAATTCAAAAATCAAAAATAGGGTCTCCCATTTAAAAACCGTAGGTTTGGTTTGCCCTACATTTTTGTGACCCCATGTAGAAAAACGGTTGACGCTATAAAAACAAAATCCTCTTAACCTTCAATTGAAACACAGTTTTCTATCTCGAAAAATAAATAGTTAAGGGGGGGTGGCAATTTTCAGTGGGACACACTACCCACACACTCCAAATATACGACTAACTTATTTTAACTTTCACCTAGCATTCAGCAGTTGCAGCAATTGTAGGGCTAGATTTTAGTGAAGTAGTATTCCAACTAAGTATACCTACCATCTAATTATGCATCCATACAGACATAATATATAGACGCAAAAATTTAGGAGTCACTACACAAGCGACTAACGCCAGAGATCCCACTTTGGCTTTCACATTGTACGCATGCCTACATTGGCGCGCCAAATTCAAATCAAGATAACGTTAAGTTATCGAACAGGATACACCCCAAACGAGGAAATAAAAAATAAAAAAAATCTTTGACATAATATTTGAACCCGAGACCCTCAGCATGCAAAGCAGTTCCGCTATACGTGCGGTTATTACTTTCACTCAAACATTGTGGTCAAAATTTCCTATACATAATTTCGCATGGTGCGCATGCGTATAATGTAAATGCCAAAGTGGAATCATTGGTTTCAAGTAAATGAGTTTTCGTCCTTTTTTTAGGAAAGTTCCCACGATTTTGCAACACGACATTCACAGTCCATTTTATACAAAAAGAATATTAAAAATGAATTTTTTCTTTAAAATGCACCCTATAGGTATATTATGTCATTCCACCTGTAATACGAAGAAAATAAATATTCTGCAGAAATATTTTTCGTGGTAAAGTAGACATCTATTATTGGCTGATGATTTTTTACGGACCTAACGAAATGTGATCAAAATGCAAATAAAATGACTTGCCAGTGACTTGCGCGGCACTTTTCATGTATTTAAATAAGACCTGGTACACGAGACTGCAATAGAAATTGTCGCAAATGACTGCCGTGAGATTGGCAAGTGCTTTTAGTTTGATTTTCGTTACACTTCGGTAGCTCCGTACGACACTGGCTTAAGCACTCATAAATAGAGCCAACAGGGGTTTGTGCACTTTATTTCGGTATTTAAATTTTTCCTCATTTACCCATATGAAAGTGTTTCTTCCATCTTTAAAAGGATTAATGTCAAGCTCATCCTCTTTAAGAAATTTTATTGCTTAATTTGCTTTTTCCGAGAGATAGTTTGTAAGGTCTTTAAAACTTGAGTAAGTATAATAATTATTGAAGGTTTGTTCAATTTTTTTATATTTAGGTCTGTTGCCGTGGTGGCCGGTATTTCAACCTCCATGCGTCGTAATAATTGCTTAAATATTTCTAATTGGCTCCTGTTTCTGCAGTATCTCAGCACTGCTTTAGGGAAGTCTGAATATTCATGGCAAATGTTGAAGATTTCTTTTTCTGGATCATATTTTGATATAGTATTGGTTGCATTTACGAACAAATCGAAGTAAATAGGTTGCAACCCGTCGTATAAATTTTTTATCTTAGGGTTTAATTTTTGAACTTGAATAAGTATTTTGGCCAGTACTCTCATCTTGCGCGAGCAAACTTTAACTAAATGTTTCTCTCTATGGCTTTTTAGATATCTTGACCCTTTCTTTAATCTTTGCTTGCCGCTAAAGGTACCTTATTTGTCATAATTCTAGGAAAAACCGTTTCCCTCAGTTTCTCATCAGTTTGCAAGTGTTTTACTAAAATGTCACTTAGATACAAATGATATTTTTTTATGTCCTTTATTTTGAGGACATACTTTACATGTCTCTACAGCCGTTTAAGCCTGCAATATCCCAAACAGTGTGAGCATGGGACTCAATCGCAATGGTCACTTCCAGGAATATGCAACTTCCTAACTGGTTTTGAAAATTTGTAGAGTTTATTAAATGATTACCTCTCTTCCTTATTGCTGCAATAAGGCTTTTTCGATGCAAATCTTTGAAAGGCAAGGAACGTATTTTTTGAAGTTCGCTTTCACCTTAACCCCTTTCTTTCTGGGTCTTTCCTCACAAGTACTGGCTTCGTCACTTTTTCGAAGATTTGATGTATTAGATTTAATCAATACATTAGAAATTGATTGTGATTAGATTGTATATTTTGTTTAATATTTACAAATTCAATGATTTCGCTTTCCTCAACACACATTGGAATATCTTCATATTTTTATTTATTATTGTCACATTCAGGAATTTGGTTTCTTTCCAATGTTAAGACTTCAGCTTTTCTTTGTTGCTTTTATACCTTTTTTGATCGATTTCTCGTTACTAACCCTTCTGTGTTTTCTTCTTTTATTTTTTGCATTTAGACTTTAGACAGACAACGCAGCTTCACTGAAAATATTATATTCTTTATCGTATTCCTGTTTTCTTTGCAGTCCCCTTTTAATTTAGCAAAATTTATTTCATCATCGCTTGTACTAGTAGAAGGACCATATTCAGAACGGTCAGGACTGAAAGGTTCACTCATATCACTCAACGAATTTGATCGTTTTTAATTCTGCTTTGGATCTATTTTCTTTCGAGCATTCGGTTAAAGCATCTGGAAGAAAATACTTTCATATGGCTATCACTAGTCACAATACCTTAATAAAGCACATACACTGAAACCACTTGGCAATCCCATGGTACTCACTTGCGCGGCACTTTCCATTTAGTCCAAGAAAATTATACATGGAGAAAAAAATTCTTAACAGGTAGATATTTTCAGGGTTGGTTGTGTGTAGCGCTCTGAGTGTAACCCCAAAAAATCACCATCGAAGTCGTGTTACGAACCCAGCAATATGGGTGGTTTTGCAAACATTTTTTTGCAAATTTTTTTTCTTATGTGTACATTATTACATTTTCTACAACTTTCCCTTATGAAGTTTTTTTTAACTTCAATACTTCACGAGATATAGGTAAAAGATCACCACTAGCTATAAAGTGCTTTATAAGGGTGAAAAAAACTTCTTTAAAACAAGCTGAATTTTTCAGGGTTAACTTGGGGTACACTCCTAAGTTAACCCCCAATTAACCCTGAAAAAATCAGCTTGTTTTAAAGAATTTTTTTTTTCACCCTTATAAAGCAGTTTAACTAGTGGAGATCTTTTACCTATATCTCGTGAAGTATTGTTAAAGTTAAAAAAAACTTCATGAGGGAAAGTTGTAGAGAATGTAATAATGTATACCTAAGAAAAAAATGAACACAAGAAAAAAAATTGCAAAAAAATGTTTGCAAAACCACCCTTATTGCGGGGTTCGTAACAATACTTCGGTGGTGATTTTTTGGGGTTATACTCAGGACGCTACCCACAACGAACCCTGAAAATATCTACCTGTTAAGAATTTTTTTTTCTACCTCTATAAAAAAATGACAATTTTCTTGAACTAATTCGCTAGGTCCGCACGAGACTGGCCTAAGCATTCATAAATAGAGCCAGCAGGGTTTTATGCTCTTCATTCTGTATTGTGATTTTTCTATATCTAGCCATATGAATGTCTTTTCTTCCAGATGCTTTAACCGAATGCTCGAAAGAAAATAGATCCAAAGAAGAATTAAATGCATCAGATTCGTTGAGTGATATGAGTGAACCTTTTAGTCCTGACCATTCTGAATATGTTCCTTCTACTAGTTCAAGCGATGATGAAATAAATGAAAATGTTAGTCAAATTAAAACAAGACTGCAAAGGAGACAAAAATTCGATAAAGAATATAACATTGTCACTGACCGTTCATCTGTGCTTACGCCGTTAGAGAATGTGCATTTCGACCTCGATTTTGACGTTTCTACTGAAGCTGCGTTGCCTCGGTCATCACCCAAAAATGAAATACGCGTTTCAGATGTTTCAAAAACATCTTCTGGTTCGGGTATTAGTCTAAAAGGAAAAAATAAAAGAAGAAAACAGAGGAGGGTTGGTAACGACAAATCGAACAAAAAAGGTACAAAAGCAACAAGGAAAAGCTTAAGTCCTAAAATTATTGAAAATATGCAAGTTGTGGAAAGAAACCAAAGTCCTGAATGTGACAATAATAAAGAAAAATATGAAGATATTAAAATGTGCGCTGAAGAAAGCGAAATCATTGAATTTTCAAATATTAAAGAAACTAATGCAGAAGAATATAAAAAAGTAAATATTCTTTCTAATGTATTGATTAAATCTAATACATCAAATCATCGAAATAGTGATGAAAGCAACACTTCTGAGGCAAGACCCAAAAAGAAATGGGTTAAAGTGAAACGAATAACTGATCATTGCTATTTTTGCGACTCAGAAGTGTTAAACTTTGCAAGGCACCTAATTCGAAGCCATAGTGGTGAAAGTGAAGTTCAAAAAATACTTTCATTGCCTTCCAAAGGCTTGCAACGAAAAAGGCTTATTGGAGCAATAAGGAAGAGAGGTAATCATTTAATAAACTTAAACTTAAAAAAACTCATTCGCATCTAACTGACGCCCAAGACATTTTAGTAAAACATTTTCAAATTGATGAGCAACTAAGAGAAACAGTTTTTCCTAGAATGATTGCTCTTTATCTCTTGATCTTTAGCGGCAAAGAAAGATTTGTTGATATGTAAATTTGGGTCAAGATATTTAAAAAGTCATAAAGAGAAACACTTAGTTAACGTTTGCTCGCGCAAGATGAGAGAACTGGCCAAAATACTTATTGAAGTTCAAAAATTTAATCCTGCGATAAAAAAATTATATGACGCGTTGCAACCTATTTACTTTGATTTGTTCGTAGGTGCGACAAAAACTATAGCAAAATATGATCCAGTAAAGGAAGTGTATGAATCTCCAACATTTTCCATGAATATTCAGACTTCTCTAAAGCAGTGCTGTGATATTGCTGTACTAACTACCTTAAAAAGAAGATCTAGTGATTGCTCTATTTCAACTGCAAAAACAGAAGGCAATTTAAAAACATTTAAACGATTATTAGAAGATGCATGGAGGTTTGAAATATCGACCACTGCGGCAACAGATCTAAATACAAAAAAATGGAACAAATCTACAATTATCCCACTTGCTCAAGATTTAAAGACTTTTAGAAACTATCTCTTAGAAAAAGCAAATGAAGCAATAGAATGTCTTAAAAAAGATGAGCTTGATATGAATGCTTTTAAATTACTCATGGAAACCGTATTTTGCAGACTTCTGCTATTAAATCGAAAAAGAGTAGGGGAGATGCAACGAATGCCTCTTCACGTATATCAAAATGCAGCCGCTAATCAAAGTTATGAGGAATTTGAGGATGCGATAAACATCACAGAGAGAGTCTTGCTAACTAAATTTAAACGTGTAGTCATTAGAGGAAAACGAGGACGTGGCGTTCCAGTGCTTTTCAGCACAGATTTACAACAGCATGTAGAAATTTTAGTATCAGCCCGAAAAAATTTTGTCGACACTAACAATATATATCTCTTCCCCAAATGTGGAACTACTAACCCTATCACTGGACACCAGGTTATGAACAAGCATGCAAAGCTAAGCAATTTAAAAAATCCTACTGCTATAATTTCAACACGTCTCCGCAAACATCTAGCCACCATGACGCAAATATTTAACATGTCACCAAACGATATCGAACAACTAGCAACATTTATGGGACACACCAGTGACATACATAAGCAAGTTTATCGTCTTCCAGATAATGTGTACCAAACAGCTAAAATATCAAAGCTCTTAATGTTGATGGAGAAAGGGGATGCAGGTCAGTACAAAGGTAAAAGTTTAGATGAAATAAATATTGATCTTGAAGACGAAATAGTCGAAGAAGAACAGAGTGACGATGAAAAAGAAAAAACGCTGCAAGAAAAAGAAGATATAATTCAAAATTCACCATCCACGAGTCACGTTGACAATGTTTTGATACCCAAAAGGAAGATAAGAACCTTGATTCCATGGACAGACGAACAAAAAGAAATCACCCGTGAATTTTTCAAAGACCATATCAAACGCAATATTCCTCCAAAAAAGGGTGAGTGTGAAAAGTTACGTAGAGAAAATCTAGGAAAATTTGACAACAAATCATGGCCTCAAATTAAAGTATTTATTCAAAATATATATGTGAAAAATAAAAAATAATGAAAATAAAAGATTGCAAATTTGATGTGGCATATTTTATTTCAAAACTGTTTAATGGCCAGTTGCACCGTCGTATCTTAAATTTTAAGACAGCCTTAACTACTTGACAATGATTATTATAACAATGGATGTAGAGTACGTGCGCACTTAAGGACCAAATGAAGGTACCTATTAAAATGATTTCCAGTTACTGGAAATTTATTCCTCGAAACGATTTTCTTGGATCTAATTTAACTGGCCCAATAATCAAGTAGATTGTCTAATAATCAAGTAGGTACCGCTCCCCCATAGCCATTTAATCCTAAAAAAAAATAGTTTTTACCTGTTTTGTTGACAATAAAAAAATTCAACATATTCTTGTTTGGGGCACCTATGCTGCCATAGTCAATGAATCCCAAAAAAAATACTTATTTTGTGAGTTATCTGCCATAATTTCTGTTTGGATTAAGCTTCGGTTTCCTAAGATAACGGTGCCGTAATATAATGGCCGTAACAAAACGTTGCATTGCATTTTGGAAGAAAATAAATAGGAACCTATCATAAAGAATATTCGGACCGATCCGTCCCGACCGGAAGACTAGGCGCTAGACTTATGTTACGGCCATTATATTATGGCGCCATTATCTTAGAAAACCATAGCGTTGACTGACAATACGTCAGTCAACGACCATAGCTTTACCTACCTATCGTCACTGTCATCTCTTATGTGACAATCATAGATAAGAAATATATAATATAGTGACAATATTTTCAAATATAAGGTATAATACATAGAATTGAAAGAGATCAATATAACGCGCTAATAATACCTTATTTTTGGAAATATTTTCACATAGGAGATATCAAAATGACAACGACACTATACTAATGCTTGATCTTTATACTGAAAAAGAAATAATATATTACATAACGAGAGTTGCAAAGTTGCATAACGATAGTAGAAAAATTGCACACGAGTCGCCCAGCGGCTAGTGCTGTAACTCCACGAGATTTACAATGAGATTTTGAGGTCACAAGACAAAAATCTCGTGAAAATGTTATCGTAGTTGATTTATTATTTTATATGATTACATGCCACTTTAAAACTTATCGTCATAATAAATTTCACTTTTCCGATTTATTCGAGATTTCAATACACTTCCAGTAGCTCCTAAATTCTACTGGAATGCACTTCTGAACGCAGTACACACTGCTTTCACATCTGTGTCTTGTTAATGTATCTAATAAATGTGGCAAGAATGAAACAAGTAGGTGTATGGGGTGAGTCATAAGTAATGGGACATAGTGTTTTGGGGCACATTTTGCCAAATTCAAAGCAAAGGGTTGATTTTATCGTTATGAAACACAAGATTACCTTTTTCTTACAGAATGAAAAGATGCACTAAAATGATGGACCTGCAACACCAAAAAGATAACCTCAAAAAAGGTTAGGAGTAAAAGCACGATCCAAAAACAGCGCAAGTGGCGCCCTCTGTGAGATATGTAGAAACTGGAATTTTCAGCTTATTCTCCATCCCCAAAAACATAGCAGTGCTAAATTTCAGTTCATCAGCTTGATTATTTTGGGAAATGTAGCCAAAATGCAATTTCAAAAAACAAATTTCAACGTCCTGTATCTCTTAAACCAACAACATTTCTATAATAGGCATAATATTTTGGCCCAAAATATATGCAGTTGCTCCCATTATTTATGACTCGTCCTGTATAGGTACACTATCTGTGTATTACTGGTAAGAAATGTTAGACAGGTCTTCCAAAAACGTATCTTTAGGTTGTATGACAAGATGCATTCTAAAACAAAGTGATTTTAATAATGCATAATGTACGTTGATTTTTTTTGGGAAATTTTACCATCAAAATCACTTTCTTTCAGAATCTTTAAAAAAAATTCTCTAAAAAATGCATCGTGTCATACAGTCATGAGAGGCGCATTTAGGATTTGAGATTTTTGTTAAATGGCAGTCGCTTAAGTGTTAGTTGCAAACATTCAGTAAATAGTATTAGCGATTTAGCAAATTAATAGCAGATTCTTGTTTGTAGTAGTCTAAAACCCTTTAGTACTAGTTTGTGTTCGTCTCAAAAATATTTTGTTTTACTAAATGGAGATAATGGTGTGAAATTGTTCACTAATTTATTATCGGCGAGAGTAAAAAGAATATTTTTGAGGAGGACAAAAACTTATAATAAGGGGTTTTAGACCGTTCATTGACAAGAATCTGATATTAATTTGCTCCTAAAAAAATATTCTTGCTTTAATTTTTGCATCCAAAAGTGAAGCGTAGCAAGCCATTGCTACAAATAACCAAAATCTTAATTCCTCCTTAGATACGTTTTTGGAAGACCTACGTAACAAAAAAAAATTGAATATCGGTTCACAAATAAAAAAAATACAACACTGGGAACTTCGTAACTTGGCCACACTGTATAAGCCATTGTGCTTGTTCAAGTTTCCTATAGTTTCTCCTTGCAACTCTGCGTCCGCCACGAGCGAGCCAACCTTATTTTTATATTTGCCCATCTAATAAATTATGAAAATAGAGCAGTCGAAATTTGGCAACATGGTGGATGCAGAAAACGGCTGCCGGTATAAATAATATACATATAGGGACGCAGAAATACTTGTATATACAGATGGACGCACAATTATCGACATCATATGGCGGATGCAAAATTGTCGATCAAATGTACAGGAAAACAAAAAGTTAATTAAAAATGTTAATGTATATTAAAATCTGTTGCGGTACAGAGGTTCATGGACCCAATCTATTCCAGAAAATAAAATCAGAAATGGATATACTCTACTCTTTCTGGTAGACGCAAAAATGATGGTGTGATAAAATGATGCAGAAATGACGATGAGACGTATATATATATATATATATATATATTTCTTTGCGGCATCACCGAGCATCCGCAATGAAAAATCTTAGGTTCACTCTGCGTCCGACGTCACCCAGCGTCCGATATACGGGCGCCGGGTGACCAACAACTGAAAATCGACTAATCCACTTCTCTTCAAGGTTTTATATCGTTTGCACATAAATTTGGGAGGACGCTGATTGACGCCGAAATTGAAAAAATGTATAAACCACAGTTCAGGACTTGACCGCTATGCGGCGCTTTAAAATTCTCCTATATACACGGTGAATATAAAAATCACGGCTTAGGTCCTCCTGGCGCTGTATAAAATAATCGTAGTAGCGGCCTATCGAGCGTATTATATTATGTAGAATAACAGCAGGTGTTTACTCGCCACCGTATTTTTATTTCAAATCCCATTTCTCAGTTTCCGATGGGACTGCGAAGTGGCCACGTGATAGTTTGTTGATAGTGTTGCAAATTCATACAAATTCAAAATGTATACGTTCCGCAGTCGAGCGGCAACTATTTTAAAGTTAGCAAGGAGTGTTCAAGAAGGTACATAATACTATAATTTTGGGGTAGGTACAGACTGTTTGATTCATAAGCACAAAAGCTGTAATAAGTAAAAAATTAATTTATTACTTACAAAAATGGAGCCGTTTATACAAAAACATATTAGCCAAATTACATAAATGCAGGTATGTTCACTGACCAAAATTTGATTGTTCTTAGCACCGCGTAGTATTTGACAATTCCATGGCCTCCTTTGTTTTTTGTTTCATATAAACCCGTGGCTGCCATAAAAAAAATTTCCGTTGGTTTATAAACGGACGTCAAATTTAAAAAATATCGCCGGTCATTATTGTTTCCACCATTACTATGCGCGTTTTAAAAAGTAATCCTTTATTTGGAATAGCAAGATGTAAAATGCCGACATTCCTTATTCAAATTTGCAAAAATTACTTGGCTAAAACCAAAAATTCTGTTCAATGTTCGATCATTTTGGATGCTTGGCTAATAATTATTATCAGTTCCCTGTATTATACAGGGAACTAAATCACGGTACACCCCACTTTTTTCCGTTGTTTTTGCGACACAATTTTGAAATTTTGCATGTTGTTACTTTATAAATGTCGTTTTTTGACGTATAAATGCATTTTTTCCGCTTCCGGCTTTACCTGAAGAGACATTCACTTTTGTTTTTTAAATGGGAATCTTTGTATGCTATTTAAGATTCAGATTCTCCTCGATTTACTGAAACCAACGATGTGTCACAACACAAGTGACACTTTGACTGACAGGAAGTGTTTTTTCTTAGTTATTTGGATTTGTAATAATAAACTAAAGGTGGCTATGAAATAAATGAACGTCGACGAACTGGATATCTCTAATGAACTGTCAAACCGTCTGTTTACAGAAAAGTAATTTAGGCCAGTAAAATTAGACAAAAATCGTCAAAAATTTATTGTAATTTGATTCAGGATGCGCCATATAGAAAAATCGATATATTTAGCATTCCAAGGCATCAAATTTTGAAGTTGCGCAAGATTGTTTAAACAATGGTTTAATGTGAAAAAAAAATCAGGTTTTTTTCAGGTAGTTCAGAGACTATTGCCGATGAGTGTTTCAAATTTTGTACACTACTGGAACATTAAAAGGTGGTTAATTTTAGACCTGGTAAGCTGAGATCGGCCCATAATTTGTTTAAATAATTGCAAAAAACCGATCAAATTTTCAAAATGTTCATGTACCTATTCTATGGGAAAAGCAAGTGCACCTGAAACGTTCAGGAAATAAGCCCTCTATGACCATTAAGTTTCGTTAAAAAATATTAATTATAATTGACGAGAAATTTAATTTGTTTTTTACCAATAGATCCAGTTGCCGTCATTCTGGAAGGCCCATCTTGGGCTCAATTTTTTTGTCGAAACTAACGCCTTATGAATCTGTTTAGAGCAGATCAATTTTTTATTATTTTCACCTTCAAAATTGTGTATGAAAAAGTGGGACATTTTTAGGGCTTGTTTTTTGTTATCTTTGCAAGAAATAAAGATATCGCTATACCACTTAAATATTTTAATAGCTGGTATTTTTACAAGAATTTAAAAAAAAACATTGTTCCACCGTGTGTCCGTGGATGGAGTTCCCAAGAGGACAAAGGACCAAAAATTTAATTTTTCGACAAAAAAGTCATTCTTGATAAAAGTTTCTGCTTCTCGAAAAAATATGGTCTACCGAGAGAATTTTGTTTTTTTTTATACAGGGAGCCCAAAAAATACAAAAACATGAAATACCATCAAGAATAAATTACATTTATTTTTAAAAATATCAAAAACTTTTATTTAGAAAAGTTGCTTAGAATTAAAAGACGTGTCAGTTTATAAATTTTCAAGCAATTAGGATGACTTTAATTTTTTTTTAATTTAATTTTTTTAAATCAAAGTCGGCCGATTTGCTTGAAAAGTTACAATCGGACACGTCTTTTAATTCTAAACAACTTTTCTAAATAAATGTTTTTGATATTTTTAAAAACAAAGAAGTTCTACACTTGGCAATAAAAAAAATCCAAGTTGGCTGATTGGCAACAAATTTTCTAAGTAAAAGTTTTGACGTTTTTAAAAATAAAGGTAGTTTATTCTTGATGGTAGGTATTTTATGTTTTTGTATTTTTTGGGCACCCTGTATAAAAAAATCAAATATTCCCTAAGTTGACCTATTTTTTCGAGAAGCAGAAACTTTTATCAAGAATGACTTTTTGTCGAAAAATGAAATTTTTGGTCCATTTGTCCTCTTGGGGACTCCATCCGCGGACACACTGTATATTAATTCTTAATTTGTGTATTTATAAATATTAAGAGTTGAAATAGTTACCATAGTTAGTTCAATATTTTAACTTTATAATGTCATTGAGTTTGAGAAAATTACAGTGTTTTTAAGTGTCAAAGTTAATGTCAAATTGACAGTAGTCGCTGAGCGGCGAAGAGAGAGAGACAGATGAGTCATCACTGCTGCGCATCCAGAAAGTTGATCTTGGCTACTTCAAATTTCATCTCGATGAAAAATTCGCTGTGTCTCCGTTAATTATGCGCCAATTTCGATGTATTTTTTTAAATCCGGGGTAGCGTGATAAAATAAATATTTTTGTCATTATTATACATTAATTTGTTATAAACAACTATTGTTGCAAATAAATTAATTCATTAGTTATTTCAAAAAACAGGCGGTACTTTTTCGATGGATTAAAAAAAGTGAAATTTAACTTTCGCGGTTACAAATTGCGCCGCAGGCGAAAATTTTTCGAATGTTCGAGGTCAAACAGTTTAAAAATGAAAGAAAAAAGAAATGTTAATTACTGGTGGAAACATTTTTGTTAATAATTATGCGAGACCATATTCATTTGTGCAGTAAGCAAGAATACTCTCTTTTCTTTTTTCATATAAGAGACAAAAGTAGTATCAAAGTTATATTTTATTTCAGTGTTAGGTAGGTACGTTGGTCAGACTGGCAGATATAATATTGATACCAGAATCAAAGAACACAAAAGAAATTGCCAAAAATCAAATAATTTAAATCCAACGGCTTATTGTTGAGCAAGCAAGAAAACAAAGGCCATTAATTTGACTTTGATGAAACTATAAATAAATCCTACAACTCTCAACAATATCTAACATTAATGGTTACGAAATTTTATCAAGATAATATGATTTATCGTTGATTTTTAACTGTCAAAAATTCAGTTAAGTATTGTCAATAGACAATAAGAGCTCTGAAAATAAAAGTTAGTGCCCATAAAATTTTTGCGACACCCTATAAATTATCATATACAGGGTGTTTCTAATTTATGGTGACAACGTAATTTGGAAGGTAGAAAATGCCATTTTGAACAAGAAGTTTGCTATAAATATGGGTCCGAAAATGCATAATAAAAAAGTTACAGGGTGATAAAGCTACAATTTGAAAAACATATTTTTCGAAAAAACTTCTACAGAAGTTATGCAATTAAAATGAAACTTGGTGCAGTCCTTTAGTCGCTGAAGTGCAACAACTTCGTGCAAAAATAATTTATTTCCATCGCCCAGAGGCGGAGGGGCAGGGTAATTTTGCAACAAAAGTTTATTCTTGTTCCAATACGATCAAATCAACCGTTTGGGTTGAAATTGGCAAAATGTACCCCAAAACACCTGTTGACTCAATGGTTCAAAAAAATAAAATTTTCTACTACCGCTTTTAAATTTTACAGAATAATTGTACCATTTAAAGTGACAAAAAATTCCCTATGAACAATGTACCAAAAATTGTTCGCTTTCAAAATGGAACGGATTGAGCTCGACAAAATTTTGACACCCTATTTCAAGAAAAGCAGGTGTTTTGGAGCACATTTTGCCGATTTCAAAGCTCAAACGGTTGATTTTATCCTTATAGAACAAGAGTAGGGGAGAGGGGGGCCAATGTGGACAGGGGCACATGTGGACAGTTTGAATTTCCCGCTTT
Organism: Pseudeuparius sepicola; assembly: GCA_963920635.1. NCBI lineage: Eukaryota > Metazoa > Arthropoda > Insecta > Coleoptera > Anthribidae > Pseudeuparius > Pseudeuparius sepicola. The sequence continues at coordinate 33,058,354 of OY987305.1, forward strand.
CTGTACGTGTAGGTATGTTCCCCCAATTTTCGATAGATGTCACCACTCGTACCCAACATGGTGCTGACAGTTAACTGGAATGTATGTGCTTTGTTTTGTCTAAACTTAGAAAACGTTTAATTTGTGGTAAAAAGTAAATATTTCGATTTACCTCGTTTCACTTGAGAAACTAAAGGATATTCCTTCATCTAGTACCATTTGTATCGGTTGTGAAGACAAAAGTATTGATAAATAGTAAGTAGCATTCATTTTTGCCAAAACATAACCTCAAATGTTTGACAATTATTTTTTTACTTTGAATACGTTTGGGGCAGATGTGGACAATGCTCCTGGGGCACATGTGGACATGTCCACATGTGCCCCATCGGCCCATGCAAGGTAACAAAGTTTGAAGCCATATAGAAAACATAAGAAATAATTTAATTTAAAGTGTCCTTTCATCTTTATGGTGGTAACCTACCTATACAAATTTTGTATCTAGTACCGGTTTTACATAAATAACTGTTTTAGTTTAAAGAATATAAAAATAGCATTTTTTGTATTAAAACAACTCCATTTTTACATGTGCTATTGTTCTATGTTCTACATGACTTCAAAGTAAAATGACTCTTTGACTTCTTTGGTAAAGAAATATGTAGGTACCTACACTTGTCCCACATACCTATTTCTTTTTTAGTTGTAAAGATCTGAAGAGCAAGAAGATGGTTCGTACGTATGTTAGGAAGTCTGATAGGGCAGAAATATCTGAAGATAATATTTTAATGGCATTACGTGATATTAAAAACGGAAACGGGTCTATAAGAGCAGTAGCCAGTAGATATGGGCTAAAGAAGTCGATGCTCCATAAGCGATTGAAAAAAATTAACGAATCAAATGCTGTTGACATCGACATTCCTGTTCGAAATTTTAATTCGAAATATGTGTCCCAACAAGTGTTTACAAAAGAAGAAGAGGCTACGTTAGAAAATTATCTTATACGTTCATCGAAACTGCAGTATGGATTGTCTTACTATCAGGTTCGACAGTTTGCATATGAGTATGCAGTTAGGCTTGAAAAGCGCATGCCAACGTCTTGGCAAGAAACTAAAATAGCTGGACTTGACTGGCTCAAAGGATTCATGAACCGACATAAAAATTTATCCCTACGAAAACCTGAATCTACGAGTTTGGCCAGAAACATCAGTTTTAATAAGACAAACGTAGATATGTTTTTTAATAACCTCGAAAGAGTTTACGAAAAATATAAATTTTCCAGTAACCGTGTGGTCAATGTTGATGAAAGTGGCGTTAATACAGTTTTACAAATGCCAAAGATTGTGGCAAGCAAAGGAAGTAAACAAGTAGGACAGGCGGTTGGTGCTGAACGAGGGGAACAAGTTACTTTCTGCGGGATAATTATTGCAAATGGTAATGCCATCCCTCCTGTTTACATTTTTCCTAGAGTAAGGTTCAAGGAAGCATTTCTAACAGGAGCACCAGAAGGAAGTGTTGGAATTGCTTCACAGAGTGGTTGGATGACCAATGATGGTTTTGTAGAGGTTATGAAACACGTTAAAAAGTACACAAATGCAAGTAAAGAAAATCCTGTCTTGGTTTTACTAGACAACCATAACACACACGCTACATTGGATCTTATTTTATACTGCCGGGAAAATGGGTTAGTGCTCTTAACATTCCCTCCTCATACAACACATCGGCTGCAGCCATTAGACGTGTGTGTCTTTGGACCGTTTAAGACTCGATGCAAAGCGTCTTTTAATTCATGGATGGCAAACCATCCCGGAAAAGCCATCACAATTTATGACATTGCAAATTTAACAGCGACTCCCTTTAATGAAGCATTTAGCCGTCAAAATATTTTGTCTGGATTTAAAAAGACGGGATGCTACCCTTTCAACAGAAATGTGTTTACTGCAGATGATTTTGTTGGGTCTCAAGTTACTGAATGTGATGGTATCACTGCAGTTTCAAGCCAGGAGCCCAATATTTCAAATTATAATGAGGAACACGATACAAGCATTGAAAGAGATGTGAAAGTTGAAGCTGCTATCGTACCGGTGAATGGCGTAGAAGTCTCAAGCACAAACACTGCAGAGGCAGTGGCTTCAACTTCAAACTCAAAAATAAACATCATATCTTGCATAACGTTAACATCACCTTCATTAACAGGAAGCAACTCATTTGTGAACAAACCTCTGCCAGAAGAGATTAGACCCTATCCGAAAAGTATTCGCCCGAAGACAAATAAGAGAAAGAAAAAATATTCTGCTATATTAACTGAAACACCAGAGAAAGAGAAACTTGAAAGTGAACAGAAGGAGCGAGAAAATAGAAAACGTCAAATTGGGCAAAACCAAACTGAAAGAAAAAAACGTAAGCAGCAGAAGTCGCATATTCGTAAAGTATTTGCAGATGAAACGTCCGAAAGTGGAAATGATGAAACCCTTTGTCAAGAATCTGATGACAGCCCAATGGAAGAAGATGAACAGGAGAATATTGATTATGATACTTCAAATCTAGTAGAAAATGATTTTGTCCTTGTGAGATTTGCTACAAAAAAAACAATAAAATATTTTGTGGGACAGATTTCTTCAAAAATATCCGATTACGAGTTTTTTGTGAATTTTTTGAAGATGGCTCCAGGCCAAAGATTTATTTTTCCTGACAAAGAAGATACATCAAGCATTTCACCAAAAGATATAATTTTAAGACTTCCACCTCCAATCAAAAAAGCAGGAACAAGCAGATCTAATTCATTTTACAAATTTTGTATAAATTTTGAAAATTACAACATGGGTTAGAGTCAATTTATGTTTAAAATATTAAATAAAGTGCATTGTTTAAGGGCAAATGTCAGTCTTTTGTATTTCACCTGCAAGGAGACAAATGAATCTAAATATATTTCAGCTATAACTTAGCATATTATTATTGTCCACATCTGCCCCATGTAAAAGACGTTCTGTCCACAACTGCCCCATGTAGGGGCAGATGTGGACAATACGCAATAATTTTTTTACGCGTGTTTTGTAGAAAAAAATAAACAATTTTAACTCTGAAACTATGGAAAATACTTAATTAGTTGCTGCTGGCCATGGTCAGATAGTTGTATGTTTATTATGTTTTTATATTGCTGTCCTAAAAATAAAAATTTAAAAAATGTCCACTTGTACCCCCCTCTCCCCTACCCATTTATTGCAAATTGAAAAGTTGCACTAAAATGATGAACCTGCAAGACAAAAAGATTACCTTAAAAAAGTTATGGCTATAAAACCCATCGAGCTACCCCGCCCCTACGCCTCTGGGCGATGGGAATAAATTGTATACACACGAAATTATTATCAGCGTCCAGAGATATACTGATAAGTCTGGGTACTTGGCTTTGTGTAAACAAACGTTTCCCCCTTGCCCTCTCCCGCTCCCTCGGCCCGCCGTCATCGGAGTACGGCGATCGATATCTTCTGGTAGAAGAAAATAAAGGGCCCCATTCATGTTGAGATCGGTATCGATACGTGTATCACGACAAACGGCGATACATGTATCTGAGATTTGTTTCCATTTGTTTTCTGTTCATACACGTTGAGACGAACTCATGAAACATCAGTTCAGTTCACATGTGATGCAGAAATGGTGCAACAACTTTTTTAAGTTTTCGTCGAAAGGCGCAACGAAAGCTGTGTATTTTCTTCATGACAAAATTACGATCACTATTAGCATACCTTTCCTCTACCAAAACTGTGTTTGCCGATTCTCTAAGTTGTCTATTTGAATATTCTTTGCACTTTGAGTTCCATAAACACGGATATAGTTTGTAAATACGGAGAAATTCCTCCCAAAACTCGCAATCTGCCATGTTGAAAATAAACTATTTTATATTTTTTAGTAGCGCGATACAAAAACATCAACATACACGTTGTGACATGTATCAGTTGCATGCGCACGGTATCGAAGTTTCACTACAGTGATAGAGACGGTGATACCAGCTGATACTGATACAGCGATACTGAGACAGCTAAATACACTATGCGATTTGAATCAAGATAGGTACTGATACTTGCAACATGTATCGATACCAATCTCAACGTGAATGGGGCCCTTAAGCTTACACAGGCCGCGGTGACGCTGATTTACAAGCAGTCGCAAAAAATTGTTGTTTTTCCCGAGAGAACAAAGAAGTGACCCGACTTATAGTATTCTCTAGATAGTATTCTCTAGACTTTGTTATTATACTTTAGCGACTGAAGGACTGCACCAAGTTTCATTTAAATTGCATAACTTCTGTAGAAGTTTTTACGAAAAATATGTTTTTCATACTGTAGGTACCTACCTTTATCGCCCTATAACTTTCTAATTATGCATTTTTTGGCCCATGTTTATAAGAAACTTTTTGTTCAAAATGACAATTTCCACCTGTCATATAATGTTGGCACCATAATTTAGAAACACCCTGTACATATATCCTTTCAAAGGGCCACACTGTATCTACAGTGTCCTCCAAAAAGTTCGCACCATAGGGGGTAATTTTTAATTAATGTTTTATTTTGAAATTTAATTCTGGGGTTACCTTTTGCTTCAAAAAAGAAGAAAAATGACAAATGACCCACTCAAACGTGGTCATGTGACTTTCGTTATCGGTCAAAAATATATATCGCCAAAAATGGGTTTATTTGTTAAAATATAAAAAAGTTTTACTTGAAAAAGTTGTTTCTTTTTCAATTTTACGTAAGTGTACCAAATTTGAACGCTCTAATAAAAGATTTAGTTTTTTTGCCAATTTTTTTATTTATATTTTTATATTTGCGAGGGGTGTCTCACTCAGGTAATCAGTGTACACACGCCCAGAAATCACAGGTAATTAGAAGAAATCAGAGGAAATCAGTAGAAATCTTAGAAATCATAGGTAATCAGTAGAAATCAAAGGTAATCAGTAGAAATCTTTGGAAATCATCAGAAATCATAGCTAATAAGAAGAAATCACAGGTAATCAGTCGAAATCTTTATCAAAAAATGATTTGCTACGTGTTTATTGTTAGAGAGCATATGGTTTCAATTGTGAGAACAAAAGGAACCTAAAAAACCCGAAATATACAAGGTATGTCAAAAATCCGACCAAGTGATGCCGGGATATTCCCAATCAATTTTGTTTCTTAAAAATACTGCTAGAACTGAATTCGCTAATCGTTTCCAATGGTGTAACCCACCCCCGATTTTCTTGAAACTTTGGCTGCCCTCTTATTTTCGAGGTCTCTGAACACGAATCTGGCATTGGTTTTCTCAGTCAAACGTAGTTTCCGAAAAGTTTCCGAAAGGTCTTAAAACCCGTTTCTTTTGACCTTCCCGCCGTTATGAAAATGCAAATTCGGGGCTGGCTACGACTTTTTTATACCCTCGATTTTCACTACAAAACCAGAGCTAAGACCATTACAATAGGTAAGTACTTAATTTAAATTTCTTTTATTTCAAATCTGACAACACGAGCGTTAATCAGGACACCCAAAAACCCCCGTGCACAACATTTTAACCAAAAAATATACAGGATGTTCCCGAGGATGTTCCATTCTTTAAGGTGCCAACGGTGCCAAAGTTGAGCAAAATACAATTTTTAACTGTATCTTACGAGTAAAATGTGCCATGAAATTACCTCAAAACAATTGAATAATTTTATTAAAATATTCATGACCGAGAAAGAATTTTTTAATTTAACCTCGAGTGGTATTCAGTAAGAAAATTTCGCAAAAATTTAGCATTTCACTTAATTTATGAATGAAAAGTGACACTTTATATATTATGTCAAAAAATCTCTACTGTAATTCTCTCAAGGGTCCTTCCCTAGCGCAAAAAATTTCCGAAAAATACTTGGGTTGCCATGGTAACGGTTCAAAATAAAGACTTCTGATTGGTTGAAACACGTAAGTGTGAAATTTTCACTAGTAATCGCCCTAGTGCTTGAATTATTGCCGGAAATTTTTCGAGTACACCAGTTTCTTGAAAATTATCGCGTAGCATAGCAATATGTATCAATAAATATATCGATTTTTTCGGCATCCTGAATCGAATAATTACAATATGCACTTTTACTAATTTTTCTGGCCCACTTCTCTTATAATGCACCACGTTATCAACGTGTTGTCAACTACAATTTCAAAAATAGTGCTTGCAAAATGCCGCAAACTTACACAATATCGGAAAAATGGATGTTGCTAATTTATGGAGAGTTAAGTACCAAAAAATGCCGTTGCTGCTAAAAACTTATAAAGTACAAAAGTACTTTTCTGTTAACAGTTCATTAAAGATGTCCAGTTTGTCGAAGTTCATTTGTTTCATAGCCACCTTTAGTTTATTATAACAAATCCAAATAACTTAAAAAAAAAACAATTTCTGTCAGTCAAAATGTCACTTGTGAGTCATCGTTGGTTTCAGCAAATCGAGGATAATCCGAAACTTAAATTATACAAAGACTTCAATTTAAAAAACAAAAGTTAATGTCAGAGGAAACAATGGAATTATACGTTAGAGACATTTAAAAAGTAACATCAAAATGCCAAATTCGACATTGTATCTCAAAAACAAGGGAAAAAAGTGGGTAGTACCATGATTCAGTTAACCACTCTTTATAATAGCAATACGTCAATCTGTAACTTAACAATCTGGAAGGAACCTGCCAAATATCCATCTATGTCCCAAAGCATAAGAAATTTCGAAAGTAAATCACAGAGATGGGTTCAAATTGGTGTCTCTATTTCCCTGGGTAATCTGTAATCTGAGTACAGCATCACAAACACGAAACGGAAAATGAGATTAGATATTTCGCATTTTTCCTTTAGACACTTTCAGGAGCAAAAGTTAAATATTCTCCACCTCTGTTATGTCTAAAATTTACCTATACAGGGTATCCCGTAATCATGTGCAAAAAGTTGGATAGGTGATAGAAGACATTTAGAAAATAAGTAAAGTTCGCAATAGATCATCTCGTTTTTAAAGAATATTTTTGACACTATTTGAGATACCGAGTTCAAATTTGGGACAGCTGAGTTTTAGATGATACGAAATATGGCAAAATGATTGTTTTCTCTGTATTCCGTAGATGGACGCAACTTTGCTCTCATATTTTTAGCCATAACTTTTGTGAAATACATATTTTGCCTTATACCATTTAAGTATGTGGCAATATGTACTGTTGACCAAAAAATATTTACTCAAAAATATTCTCCAAGGAGATTTAAATTTTGCGGATAAATTCTACCCAATAAGACAATAAAAAAAGTTTATAAAATAGCTATTTACGTAACTAGTTCCAAACTGACCGTACTCGCTACGCTCATGTTCCAGTCTTCACATCTAGATAAAAAAGCGCTGTTTTGCATTGAATTTTTGTACAACATTTTTTGCAATTCAGTTGTTACGAAAAAAATATCTTTGAGTTTTGTTTGTTAACCATGAAGGGGATGAGGTATCATCTGGGGTGTCCTATATTAATTAGAAATTAATTTTTTCTACTAAAACAGGATTGATAATATGAAACAATTATTTTTCTTAAATAGGTGTAAAAATGGAATCATATATATATATATATATATATAATATAATGATTATATGGAACTAGTAAGAATTAATAATATCTTGTATGTCATTTATACGTTTTAGAAAACAGAGAGTCTCTACCAGGATCTAATGGCCTTGATTTAAGCGATTCCGATTATGTACCAAGCAGCAACAGTAAGAAATGAACAACATACATTTAAAAATAAATTAATTCTTTGGGTTTTTCTTTCCTTTAGGTTCAGCGTCAATTAACACAAGCGGGCCCGGTTATATAGAAACCAGCTTAACCTTACTCCAGAATGTTGTACCCGAAAACAGTTATTTAGAAAATACCGTCGTTCAAAATTGTCTTGAATATTCATAAGGAATTGTCGTTCAAAATTGTCTTGAATATTCAGAAGGAATTGTCGTTCAAAATTGTCTTGAATACAGCTCTCCCAAAGAGGTTTCTATTGAAATATTGTTCATTGGGCTGATCCGGAAGGTGGAACAAGTTCGCCAGTTAAGAATGGTATTACAGGTATTGTATTAAAAATGCGAAATATACATGCAAGTAAAAGTTTATGTTTCCAATAATATTACAGCAGATGAACACAACTTTGAAGACAATGATGGCCTAGCTGCAGGAAATATTAACTCGAAACTTAGAAAATATAAAAGAAGAAAACATAACTGTATTTACTGTGATATAGTTGTTGACAATTTTGCTAGGCATTTAATAAGGCAACATTCAGATGAAATAGAAGTTCAAAAGTTTATAGATTTGCCGAAATATGATGTTCGTCGGAAACAAATAATAGATAAAATAAGAAAAGAAGGAGACTTTTGTACTGGGGATGTCATTCCGGTACAAGTAAAAGGGAATAAATCTGATGACCCTTGTTCTAAATTACCTTGTACCCTGTGTTCAGGTAAGTAAAAAGTTACTTATTTAGGGTGTTCCAACCGAGTTTGCAAGCACTATCATTTTTTACTTCACCTAGAAAAAGTTGTTTGTATGAAAGTTGTATAGGAAACGTCTTTGAAGCAGAAGGATAATAAATTATCTCATTTTCAAAATATAAATCAAACATGCCTCCATTTTTAAATTTAGAACCCCCTGTATTATTGCAGTTTAGTAATCTGCTCTGCTCTTAAATTTACATGTTAAAAATGTTTTCATTCGCACAGACGAACAAAAAAAAATTGCGTCCCACCGATATTGCCCTGGTAAAACATAAGGTTAATTTTATTTATATGATTTTTCATTTGTCTTTGATTAGGAGCTAGAAAAAAAACGGTAAATAGGTACCTACGTTGCAGAAAATTTTCTTGCGATCCCAACATACTAACAGAGAAGTTATGTTTACTAATTAATTTTTTTGTTCTTCAGAATCTACTAAACATTGAAAAAAAAAGTCTTTAACCCAATATAATGTGGTATTTTTTTACCGTTTTCGATATGACATTCAAAACAATATTAATTTGACTTAATTGCTGGGTCTTCTGAGCAATATAGACAATCCTTGTATTAACAAAATAATATTGATCCATTACCTACCTATTGCTGAAATTATCGCTATAGAAGAAATAATCCCAGTTTTTATATAATATAGAAGAAGATCCTGTACGTATTCCAATAACTGCTATTTAATAATGTTTTTTTCTCAAAAAATCGACACTACGCTACAGGAATATGTAGACAAAATTTGCTAAGAATTTTTCAAATTACTTTTAAGTGTTGTTTGTCATTTAACGTAATTTACCATGTACAGTTTGTCCCAGTTAAGGCGTTTCGAGCGATTATCTCAGTAATTTTTAAGATAAATGAGAAGCTCAAAATTGTGTAGTTTTTTCCAAGGAATTGAATGCCGCCGAGAAAAAAACAACGATATATAGGTATAGATACATTACCAAAAGCAACTTGTTTTGTTTCATGATATTGAAAAGATGTTATTGTTGGCACATTCAAGTTTTCCAGTTTTTTATACGATTTAGGTTATTTTGTAAATATAGAGGAAGAGACCCAAATTTGAGATAGCTCCTTATATTAAAGGATATGTATAGCCATCTAACATAAATAGCCTAGACTAATTAAAATAAACTTGGGTGTAGTGTTAAAGTGGTAGTTGAGCGCTTCAGTTCGTTTGTTTCTGTACAAAAGCACGTTTGGTGAGATTTGCCTGCTAAAATTTTTTTGATAGTGTAAATAAACTGGCATTTACAGTCAAGGTGAAGTGTAAAAAAATTATGTGTCGTAGTAGTTGGTATAGGAGGTGTTGCTTAATGATATTTTATTGAAATCTGGCACTATTTTTTCATAACTAACGTAAAATACTGTTGTCAATTTTTTATACTGAAAGTTCCTAATTTGAGATTCCAAATTTGTACTGTAATTGAGACTATCTCAAATTAGGCACCCAAACAATATTTTCATTTTTTTGATTACAGATGCCAAAAAAACACAAGAAATGGGACTCTCATACTATGGTAGAAGATGTAAAGGAAGTGCGTAATTGGGATGTCAGTCTGTCTCAAATTAGTCAGCCTGTCTCAAATTAGGCAACCTTTTATTTTATGGGGCAATTGACAAAAAAAAAGTTTAAGTTGAATAATTTGTCTAGATCGCTATTTAATGTAGTTTCTTTGCATCACTGTTTTGTCAATGCACTAAGCAACTATTCCAATACAAAATTATTAAAAAAAAATTAACGGTGAATTTTATTTCGAATTTACAAAGTGTCTCAAATTTGGGTCTCTTCCTCTAACTATCTCAAAGCATTAATTACGATATATAAGTCTATCAAAAAACTATTTATTATGCATTACAAAATAGGAAAGACTGAATTTAAGAAATGCCAATCTAAAACAAAGACGAAGACGCGGTAAGTCTTCGTCCCTCCGACCCGCTAATGTAGAAGCAAAATAAAAAAAGATTTATTTGTATTACAGTGAGTCATCTATTCCTTTATATCCTTGGAAAAAGCACTTTTTTATTAGGCTATAGGTACTGGATAAAAAACCTGCACCGCATATTTCAATATCACTTCCGATTTAGCCGGAAGTGACGTTTTTCTGATGGCGATTTTCTTGCATGTTTTTATTAGAATATTAAATTGAATAAAAAAATCTGCAAGGCACTCGAATATCACGTCCAGTTTAGCAGGAAATTCTTGATCAAGTTTACCTTGTATAGTTTGGTGTTTTTTGTAGGTGCGATTTTCAAAAAAAATATTTTTTAGGTTACTATGCAAGAAAAACATTACGCAGGCATGTTAAACGTTGTCCACAAAATATAAACAAAGAAGACTCTACTCGCAAGCGGCATCAATCTGCAGGACATACCTACATGGCTGATAATTTTGGGCCAAATGATATTCTACGAACCTCTGGACTTCTCAATTCCTTGAAAGCAGATAAAATTTCGTTGGTTGCAAAAAGGGATAAAATTATTTGCGAAGTGACAAGAAGGTATCTAAAATGTCACAAAGACAAACATTTAGTTGCAGTCGGAAAAAGATACATGAGGCGTATAGCAAGGTTGCTCATAGAAATTAGAAAAATTGAAAATAACGATTCACTTACATTGATAAATATTTTGCATCCTTCAAAATTTAAAGTAATTGTAGTGGCTTTGAAAGCAATCTCTCAATACGATGCCGTCAAAAAAACTTTTAATTCTCCTTCATTAGCCTTCCAAATGGGAACTCTTCTTAAAAAATTCCATTAATGCAGCATATTCTATTGAAATTAAAAGAGATATTAATTCGCCTATTCTGAAAATACTTGATGTAATGACAAAACTGATAAATGAGGAATGGGCAATTGAGATATCAACTGAAGCTTGTCAGAATTTAAATATGAACCGATTTAACAAACCATCAGCAATACCATTGACTGAAGATTTACAGGTAAATCGAACTTCTTTAATTATTCAATATCTAATATTCGTATTTTTTTTAGAAAATGAAAATATATTTGGATAGTTTGGTTAATAATGGGAAACATGAATTACAAAGAAATAACAAAAATGAAAATGCATACAGGAATTTGATTGAAGGGGCCTACTGTAGTTTACTTTTATTTAATAAAAGGCGGGTAGGAGAACTTCAACGAATAATGTTGCACAGTTATGAAAATCATTTAAATAATACTTTTTCTGGTGAATTTGAAAAGTTGTTAACACCTAGTGAAAAAATTTTGTTGAGCAAATTGAAGCGTATTGTAATAAAGGGAAAACGTGGCCGTGGAGTCCCTGTATTAATCGATAAAAATACTCAAGAGGCAATCGATGAATCACTGCAACATAGAAATAATTTCTTTGAAACTTTTAACCCGTACCTTTTCGGTTTATGTCATACAGAGGATCCTATAAGTGGGTACCATGTTTTTAGGAAACATGTCCAAAATGCTTTAAATGATGCGACCAAAGTTTCGTCTCTAACTTCTACAAAAATGAGAAAACACCTTGCTACCATATCGCAAATACTAAAAATGGACAATAACGATTTAGAACAACTTGCCACCTTCATGGGGCACACCACAAAAACACATGCTGAGTGGTACAGGTTACCATCAGATGTATACCAAACAGCAAAAGTATCGAAAATTTTGCTTCTTGCTCAAAATAATAACATTGATCAGTATAAAGGAAAAAATATAAATGAAATTCAAATCGATGAGACAGTTATTGAAACTAATAATAGCGATGAAGATGAAGAAAATGAAATGGACGTGAGCATAGAAAAAGAAATCTCTGAACAGAATATTATTCCCGGAAAAAAAATAACAAACAGTCGGAAAAAAAGTACGAGGATAACTTGGACTAAACAAGAAAAACAGCTAACCGAGGAACATTTTCGAAAACATATTCGAAAGAAAGTTCCTCCAAAAAAAGGAGAAGTGGAGGAGTTCATGCAGCTTCACTCAGAATTATTTTCTAAAAGAAAATGGGATGGGATAAAAGCATATGTTTGTAACCAATACAGCAAGAAATAGTTTCACTTTTATTTAATAATTTAGACGTTTTCATATTAGCCACACTTTTATGCAATTTGGACTAAGATTGATATTTATCTTAATATTACAATATTTTGCTGGGGTTCATCACAATGCTCAAACACTGACCTTTTTTAAATTATTATCTGCAGTTCAGTTCTAAAAGTTTCGTGTTATAAGTCAAATTTTATAATTTCCTAATATAAGTCGAAATTTTAAGAACTTTAAAAATTTTAAAATATTTATGAAAAGAAAATGCGAGTGTCTCTTCCAGTCCTTCCTTTTTGTAATATTTAGCACCTTGTTATGATTGGCGCTACCAAGTTCAATAGAAAAATAAATACTGTATTGTTTAATAGCCTTAAATGTAGTTTTTGATCCTGAATATATTGGTTAATTCTTAGGCTTGAAATAAAGGAACGCCTTTTTTCTCACAGCCAAAATTTATTTTTTCCTCATGAATCTAAAACATGATTTTTCCTTACTAGCTACTATCGAGCATAATTAAAAATTGACTACTGAAAATGATATAAAACGCAATAATTATGAATATCAATAAGCAGCTTAAGAACTATTTACGGATAAAGTTGGTTTTCAATTGTCACTTTATAATTAGTCATAACACAGTAAAATAAATTCTTGTTTAAACTTCACACAAATACCAACTTAGAGGTAGCAATTTTAATATTAATTTTAAAGACATATTTTAGTAGGGATATGGTTCTTATATTCGCTCTTCCCATTTACTTTTTTCTTTTTTGTTTTTCCAATGATATTTTTCAGTCCCAATAGTCATGAATAAAAGTTATTAAGTATGGGCCAAACATTCTTTTTAACTAGATTATTTAACATTTTTTTCTACACATTTAAATCGACCTTATTTTATTTTAACATTATAGACCAGTTTAAGAAATGTTAAATATTCTAATTAAAAAAGGAAACATAATGTTTGGACCATACTTAATAAGTTTAATTCATGACTAACTTTGTATCTGCAAAATATTATTTGGAAAACAAAAAAATGGAAAATAAGCAAATACAAGAACGATATCCCTACTAAAATGTGCTATTAAAATTAATATTAAACTAGATACATGTATTTGTGGGATGTTTAAAAAATAAGTTGTTTTAATGTGTTCTGACTTTAATTATAAGGTGACAATGGAACACCAATTTAAGCGTAAGCCGTTTGTTGTATTTTTATGCTGATTATGTGATTAATTGTGTTTCATATAATTTTTAATTATGTTCGATACTAGCTAGTAAGGATAAATAATGTTTTAGAGCCCTCAGGAAGAAAATAAGTTTTTCGGTTAGTTAGAAGAAAGCGTTCCTTTATTTCAGACCCAATCAGTATATTCAAGGTAAAAAATGTTTGGTTTGTCTAAACTAAGTGAGCCTTTTTGTAATATTGGTTTTGAATATTTCATTTGTATTTTCTAGAATTTATTTGTGGCGTAAACAGAAATTTTTTAATTGGGATTTTCGCCACCAAACTGGTTAAAAGACAACTTTTTCAAGTTGCCCGGAAAACTAATAAATTCTTAACAGGAACTGAACGAAACTTTGAACATGTAACGTATAATTTGTTTTCTGAGCTTTCGGAGTTTAGATCTTCCTCCTTTCTCAAAGATCATGTCACTAATGTCAAAATGAAATTACAGATTAATAAATTCCAGGTTAAAATGTCATGACAACAGAAACAATAGCCTACTCACCTGTCTGATATTTTACCCTGTGTTCTATCTAATTATCTATACTAAATTCTCTTTGAATAAGTGCCAATAATATTTTACTGAATTCCACTGAACATTCAGTAACACAGTTGTCCGTATTTCCTAGAATAAATGCTAATTATTTATTTTTTTGTCTATTTCCTACTTCTTCTTTGAAGCCTATCCCACAAAATCTTATGATTGTTATTAAAAGAGTTTTTCTGAGCTTTCGAAGAATAAATCTTTCTCCTTTCTCAAAGATCATAATGTCGCGTCAAAGTGAAATGACAGATTAATAAATTTCAGGTAAAAATGTCATGACCACAGAAACAATAGCCAGCCACCCGTCACTCTTTTAATAACAATCATAGGATTTTGTGGGATAGGTTCAAACCAATTCTCAAAAAAGAAGTAGGAAATAGACGAAAAATTAAAGACTCAGCATTTATTGTAGGAAATTCGGACAACTGTGTTGCTGAATGTTGAGTGGAATTCGGTAAAATATTATTGCCACTTATTCAAAGAGGTGAGTATAGATAATTACACTAAAATCGAGCAATCCGTACGCCTGGCGTAAATAAAACCACGTGTTCAATGACGATCCGCGATTGGTCGGTAGGCTATAAAATTTCACCCGACTCGGCAACAGGGACGTACTCGATCGCAAAAGTGTAGTTATTCGGTTTTAGCTTGTTGTTTTCAGCTATTTGGACACTGCCACAAATAATTTTAGTGATGTTTTGAACCATTTTAATTAAGCCAATATTTCTTGTCCGAAATATTTTGACGTAAACAATTGTAAAACTAAAATTAAATAAAGGTCGTACCTCAGTGCGGCCCTGGCGAATATGTCAACGCACGTGCTCTTGTTTACGTCAGGCGTAAGGGTTGTGCAATTTTAGATAGAACACAGGGTACAATATCAGACGGGTGGGTAGGGTATTGTTTCGGTTGACATGACATTTTAACCTGAAATTTATTAATCTGTCATTTCACTTTGACGTAACATGATCTTTGAGAAAGGAGAAAGATTTATTCTTCGAAAGCTCAAAAAACAAATTTTTTGAAGTTATTTTTTGAGTTACACGTTCGAAGTTTCGTTCAATTACTGTTACGAATTTATTAATTTTCCAGGCAACTTGAAAAAGTTGTTTTAATCAGTTTGGTGGCAAAACAAAATTAAAAAATTCAATGGGTATGTCATTTAGGTATGTTACTTAGTGCAATGTTGTCAAGCAATAATGGAATATATTTTTTTATAATTTTTTCTAGTTTTTTTAGATATAATTAACCAATCCACATTATTGGCATATTACAAAAACATTCATTTCTAAGGTATATTTTGGCGCAATATTTCATCCATACACTGTTAAATTGTCAAAATTTGTTTGTCTCCTTTACTTCATGAATGCTTATTGGCGTGCTGTATAAAAATGTATTACATTTTAATGAGGCAATATTGATCGACAGGATGTGCCAAAAATATACCCAGAATTTGTAAGGGGTGGTAGAGGACATAAATAAACCTGTTGCCTAACGATAGCTTTTATTGTGATTTACTTGGTAAACTGTAAGCCCAAAGGGGCGTAGTTATATAAGAAATGAACCAGACAGGAACAGTGACATTAAAAAGGTACCAGTTACGTAACATTGCTGGTTGGTGTTCTTGGCTGGAATGGAAGCTCTTCTTGGGATATACCTCACCCTGCTCGATCTGGACGACTTCCTGTCCTGTACAACAATCCCGTTGCAGCACGGCGCGTTATGATGACCACAAATAGTCTTACAACTTACTTTTTTTGTTTTTAAATGGAATGATGATGTGATGCTCTACCCTGTTAGACGTTAATTGGCGAGCGGTAATGTACAGGGTGATTCACAGTTACTTACTTTTAGTAGGGGCCTAAGGGTGTATGACGGAAACACTGGGATAGTTTAACATGTGTATTAAAATAAATACCAAACAGTACATTGAACTAACAAAATACAGTTTAAGAGGAAGTTTAAAAACATGTGCAATAATTATAATTGAATAAAACAAAACATCTATAAATTCGCACAATGCTACTCTCAAGATATCTGAAATATGACCCCTTTCTAAGTAACAAAATCCAAACTTTTCAAAAGATACACTGATAAACAATAGAATTTAAAATAAGACACAAAACAATATGACAAAATGGCACAAATACAAAACTATGGCATAAAATGACAAACCTTCAGATTAAATACAAAAATTGCAAAAGATTCCCCAAATAGAATAAAATTACTTGACTCTGTAAAGCTTTGCTTAATTTCCAGTACAAGTTTGTATAAGAATGTAATTCAAATTACTCGAAAATTCTGACATAAAATAGTTCAATTAAAAACAAAATTCTGATTTCAACCCCAAAATAATTGACTCTAAATAGTTTCCCAAATCCCTTTCAAATTTCCCAATAAAAGATACAAGATTATTTTTGTTTGAATAAACTAAAACTCTGACATCTACAGTAAAATAATTCGGTTCAAAATAAATTCTCAAAAATCATAATACGGTTCACAAAAGCTATGAAATTATTTCTAATTAATTAAAAATGCACAATAAATTCAATTTCTCTAAAAGTTTTCAAAATAATTCAAAATTCAAAAATAAAAAGGCAATTCAGACACAAAGAATCAAAAACACAAATATCTTACTTTTTGGCCAGTCCAACTTACTTGGGTGCTAGGAGAATATTTCTTTCTTGGCTTTCTTCATTGTAAACTGGGGGGTGCCCTGGGGCTGGCTAGCCGCAGGGGCTGCCGCCTGCCCTCTTCTTTCGGGCAGAACTTTTAGCGGCAACTGCTTCTCGTCGGATTACTACTCGAACTGTACTGGAACTGTTCAACTGGACCTCTTCAACGGGAACTCTCTTGCCCGTCGTGCTCTGCCTGCTTAAATACCCGGATCCTTCTCCTTCTTGATTAAGGCATCCAATCCCGAAATCTCGAATCCCGGGATCCCGGACAAATTTTGGTCCCGTTAATCCCGGGATTATAAAAAGTTAATTCCGGGATTTCGAGATTATTCAAGCTTGGAACGCCGCCTTGGCAGCCAACGAAAAATACCGGCCGTGTCGCGGCGCGAACTCACGTGACATTAGGAGTTCTAGCATTGCATACGTTTACCATTGCTTCACTTGTAAAATAGTGTAGGAAAAATGCAATACATTGGAATTATTGTAAATATTCTATTATTTTATTTGGATAAATTAGGCACTCAAGGCTAAAAAATATTAACAACAAAATAC
This sequence comes from Pseudeuparius sepicola, assembly GCA_963920635.1. Taxonomy (NCBI): domain Eukaryota; kingdom Metazoa; phylum Arthropoda; class Insecta; order Coleoptera; family Anthribidae; genus Pseudeuparius; species Pseudeuparius sepicola. The sequence continues at coordinate 33,075,857 of OY987305.1, forward strand.
CTAACCTAACCTAAATGATAACTCCTAGAGTCACGTGAGTTCGCGCCGCGCCACGGCCAGTATTTTTCGTTGGCCGCGGCCGCCTTATATTTACGTGCAACCACGTGCGAGGTAAAAAAATATCGATTTTCTCTGCCGGGAATTTCGTAGCCGATGAGCCCGAGCGTTTGTTTTGCTTACAGTAGCAGTTCCTTGCGTGTGATGGTCTCAATTTCACGCCATTTTCATTATAAATACTGCTTGTTATTGTACTTTACCTTCATATGCACTAAGATTCCTAGATGAATTAGTATTTTTTAAAAAAATAGTTGTTCGACTAAAACTTAGCATAAGTACTTTTTTTGTTTTCTGACTGGTTTAGAGTTTATTTTAAGTTTTAGTGCCTGTGCAACATAATTACGGTAATGTTTTGTTTGCTATATAATGTAGGTATATAATATATATATATATATATATATATATATATATATATATATATATATATAAATCAAAAGATAGGCATTTGTTGCTTCCCAAATCATGCCTATCTTTTGATTTGATTAATGTTACACCGTACTGATGATTGCCAAATAGCATGAAACACGTGTATGCGGTTACTAGTTTTTTCTTTTTGTTAACTTTGAGTGTTTGCCCATTATCACCTTTTTTTGTAATTGTTACATTTACACTCGCTAATCTTACATCCTTATTGTCATTGTATCTTGGGTTATGAAGATTTCCACGCAGGTCGCTTTAGCAGCCTCCGTGGCGATGTTAGTACAAGCCCCAAAATAGGGGATGTGCTGACTGAAGCTGCAAATGTGCTGTTGGCTCCTGCCTGGACTTCATTTGTTGCTTCCCAAATCATGCCTATCTTTTGATTTGGTTAATGTTACACCGTACTGATGATTGCCAAATAGCATGAAACACGTGTATGCGGTTACTAGTTTTTTCTTTTTGTTAACTTTGAGTGTTTGCCCATTATCACCTTTATATATATATATATATATATATATATATATATATATATATATATATATATATATATATATATATATATATATATATTGTAATTGTTACATTTACACTCGCTAATCTTACATCCTTATTATATATATATATATATATATATATATATATATATATCTCTTAGGGGTGTACCCTAAGAGTGTAAAAATAGGGGATGGAATTCCATAATAGGTTGATTCCTTTTTTATTAGAAGGGGAGAAAAAAATTACGCCCCTAAGGGTGGAAAAATAGGGGATGCAATTTCGTATTGGACCGATCTCGATGATTCTTGTATATTACAAAGGGTGTATTTAACTTTCTTACACACACGCGCTTCAATATTATGCCAGCTTTATCGCACCTATGGTGATTGTGCGTGAAATAGCGCAAGGAACTTCATTCTTGACGGGGATCCCCCGACCGCACACGTTTTTTATTATTATTATTAGGCATCCAAAGCAGCTCCAGGCTACAGGCAATAATAAAATACTCATTATATCCTACAATAAGGCAGCCGTTAGTAAGGTTTTAAGCCATAAGTTAAACGTCGATTTCCGGGACATTTTCTGAGATATAATGACGAGTTCCGGGACAAAATAGAGGCTTCTAAAAATACAGGTAAGAGTTTTTATTTTGTTTTTTAATTTTAATAGAGAGGGTATTTTCATGAAGTGTAAGGGAGGGATTGGGATAATAATCACTGCCTCACTTACCTAATCTACCCTAACCTAACCAGCAATTATAGAAAAAAAAGGTGTTCTCACAATTAAATGTTGCGCTAGATGCAGATTTTGGAGACTTTTCTGGTAGTTACATACATATACTATACTGAATTACGTGGCTACGGATTGGAAACTACATCTACACCTAGGAAATCTATTTATAATGGACCACAGATGATATGGACTTAATGATATGCGAATTATTTATATTTTCTGGGGTATATCACTGAATTCCGGGACAAATGAGTATTTTGTAAAAATACAGTAATTTTACTTTTCTTCAATATCCTATGAATAATCCAATCTTGGTTATTAGAGCTAGCACAAATTATCACATATTATAATTCTCTTACTAAAATATTTGTACAGCAAATTTATTACTTATCATCACACTTGGTAGGTAGGCAGGAGGAAATTACGACTGGTTCTATGATTGACAAGTAAGCGGTAGTTTGTAGAGAGTGGTGACATCTATGTGTGCCACTGACTCAGTGAGAATCCACCTGACCTGGGTACCCAGAGGAAGGAGGCACGGCAGATCTCTTTAGGCGAACCGAGAGAGGAAGACGAGGAAAGTGCACAGAAAATTATGGAAAAGGGTTTATTTTTTCTTAAAAACGATTCAACTATTAATTATTATTAATAAAACGCGATATTATCTGGGACTTGGCTATTCAAGATTGTAGTAGGGAAAAACGAATTTAAACTTAAAATTTTTAGAATATCTAGGATATTAGTTATTAAATCGTTTTTAGATTTATCACGTATCATAGATCTCAAAATCTTTATCAAGTTATGTTACATGTATCAAGAATATGTGTTTTGCAAATAAAGATTCATTATTGCTATTATTTCGAATGTATCTAGGTATACCTAATAATGTTCTTTAAATCCGGTTTGAAAATTTCTTCTCGTCTTTTCCACGTACAACTAAGAACGTTTACAACTACACCCGAATATAGTATAGGGTTTGTTTTATCTTTATTTTATATTTATAAACTAAGGTGTAGCGTTTAGCACCATACTTGGCGATAGATTTCAATCGGCCCATTCTACAGGGTGATTCTTAACTTATACGCATAAATTTGGGAAATTGTAGGTTATGCCAATCAAAAAGTTCAGTTTTTTCTGGCTTATGGGTACCTAACCTATATTAGATACATATTATGCGCATAGTTACAGATATCAAACGTCGATTTCCGGGACATTTTCTGAGATATAATGACGAGTTCCGGGACAAAATAGCGGCTTCTAAAAATACAGGTAGAGTTTTCATTTTGTTTTTTAATGTTAATGGAGAGTTTGGGTATTTTCATGAAATGTAAGGGAGGGATTGGGAAAATAATCACCGCCTCACTTACCTAACGTAACCAACAATTTTATGAAAAAAATAATTTGTATTCTCACAATTATATTTTGCTCTAGATGCAGATTTTGGAGACTTTTCAGGTACCTACATATACTATATGCGTACGTTGCTACGGCTTGAACACTACATCTACCAAAGAGAAAATCTATTTATAATGGACCAAAGAAAAATTTCCTTTATTGTATATCTAAATGTAAGTATATCAACCGCCGACTTCCGCGACATTTTTTGGGGTATATCGCTGAGTTCCGGGACAAATGAGCATTTCCTAAAAACACAGGTAGTTTTACTTTTCTTCAATATCCTATGAATAATCCAATCTTGGTTATTAGAGCTAGCACAAATTATTACATGTTATAATTCTCTTACTAAAATATTTATACGGCAAATTTATTACTTATCATCACACTTGGTAGGTAGGCAGGAGGAAATTACGACTGGTTCTATGATTGACAAGTAAGCGGTAGTTTGTAGAGAGTGGTGACATCTGTGTGCCACTGACTCAGCGAGAATCCACCTGGGTACCCAGAGGAAGGAGGCACGACAGATCTCTTTAGGTGAACCGAGAGGAAGAGGAGGAAAGTGCACAGAAAATTATGGAAATGTGTTTATTTTTTCTTAAAAACGATTCAACTATTAATTATTATTAATAAAACGCGATATTATCTGTGACTTGGCTATTGAAGATTGTAGTAGGGAAAAACGAATTTAAACTTTAACTATTTATAAAAAAATTTACTTTTTGTTACACTTGTATTTCGGTATTTCTAGTGTTAATTTTAATTTATTTTTTGTTCCTTTCCAAAATAACTGTCAAGATGTTCAGATTTAAATAACTTGGAACTTTATTAAGATATTTTGTCGTTTTTATTATTATTTAGGCATCTAAAGCAGCTACAGCAGCTCATTATATCCTACAATAAGGCAGCCGTTAGTAAGGTTTTAAGCCATACGTAATTTTTTTCCTGAAACTCTCAGTGCGAATTTAATTTAGCAGGATCTACCATCTTGTATGTTGTAAAAATGGCCTAACTCGTACTTAAATCATAGAGCCCCATCATTTGGCTTTAGAAAGATGAAACTAGAATGGAGAAAAATCTGTTGAAAAGTTCAGATTCATTAGATATACATATTATAAACATACTTACCTATATCAAACGTCGATTTCCGGGACATTTTCTGAGGTATAATGACGAGTTCCGGGACAAAATAGTTTCTAAAAATACAGGTAGAGTTTACATTTTGTTTTTTAATTTTAATAGAGAGTTTGGGTATTTTCATGAAGTGTAAGGGAGGGATTTGCATAATAATCACCGCCTCACTTACCTATTCTAGATTCTAGCCTAACCTAACCAGCAATTTTAGGGAAAAAAAAGAAATTTTTGTTCTCACAATTATATTTTGCGCTATATGCAGATTTTGGAGCCTTTTCAGGTACCTACATATACTATATACCTACTGGATTTCGTAGCTATACGGCTTGAACACTACATCTACCAAAGAGGAAATCTATTTATAATGGACCACAGATGATATGGACTTAATGATATGCGAATTATTTAATCTACGTTTCTATTTCAGACCTAACAAAATTTCATTTATTGTATATCTAAATGTATATCAACCGTCGACTTCCGCGACATTTTCTGGGGTATATCGCTGAATTCCGGGACAAATGAGTATTTTGTAAAAATACAGGTAGTTTTACTTTTCTTCAATATCCTATGAATAATCCAATCTTGGTTATTAGAGCTAGCACAAATTATCACATATTATAATTATCTTACTAAAATATTTGTACGGCAAATTTATTACTTATCATCACACTTGGTAGGTAGGCAGGAGGAAATTACGACTGGTTCTATGATTGACAAGTAAGCGGTAGTTTGTAGAGAGTGGTGACATCTGTGTGCCACTGACTCAGCGAGAATCCACCTGGGTACCCAGAGGAAGGAGGCACGACAGATCTCTTTAGGTGAACCGAGAGGAAGTGGAGGAAAGTGCACAGAAAATTATGGAAAAGGGTTTATTTTTTCTTAAAAACGATTCAACTATTAATTATTATTAATAAAACGCGATATTATCTGTGACTTGGCTATTCAAAATTCTATTCGGGAAAAATGAATTTAAACTTAAAATTTTTAGAATATCTAAGATATTATTATTAAATTGTTTTAGTAGGCCTTGAAAATTGACATTACGACCTTGTACCAAAATAGAATTTTTTGTGACCTATCTTTAGAAAAAACCCTGCTAAAATCGGATGAAAAATAAAAATTTTATGGTGGTGCTTCCATTTCAAATGGGTCACCCTGAATATAGATAAAGAAAGTATTCTCCGTTTTGTGTTTAAGGCCGCCGCAACTAAATCCCACATTCGTTTCAGTGCCTTGGTACACAAATGACTTCATTACACAAGGTTTTTTGCTGAGCCCTTAACTGCGGGACAAAATAGCATTCGCGAAATGAGAGAATATCTATTTTAAACAAACTCGCCAAAGTCATTATTTGTTTGCATTTCTAAAAAACGTTTGGCTTTTATAATAAGAAGGATGTCCTCAAATCTGCCATTTGATCAAATGTGTAGGGATAGTCCAATTGGCAGTTTTGAAGATGTGGCCCGCAATATCATCAAGTCCGGCAACATTGGTGCTGATGCAGCCGCGCCTCAAACCAGGACCACAGAGCGAAGCCGACAAAGGCACCGCCGTTTCTTTGATGGTGCCGCACAGTGGGGCCGACAGGGGCCAACAAAGGCACCACCTTTCCTTCCATGCTGCCGCCGTTGCGGCATTGCCGGATCTTTTTTAGAGCGTTGAAAGCGAGGGCGGCTACAAAGATTCTACCCAATTAATCACCAAATTTGCAAACGTTAAGGCTAACAAACTTTTCAGTTCACTAAATTACTCCACAAGTGTTTCAAAATGTACGAGAAAAAATTGAAAACATTATTTAATATATACCTAACTGGGTGGTAGCTATTTTCAGCATTTAGTGGATAGAATGATTAGTTAGATTTTTTGATAATTTTTTAGAATGGTTCATGGGAGATAAAAACTAGCGACTGTCGTCCCATGGAAAACGCCAGTAACGGCGAAAAGCATTCCGGAAAGGGTCTGCTAATACCTACGTATTTTTGTATAGCATCGAGCAGGAAATCTTATAATAATGTCCAAATTACGATTACATCAACTGCTTAGAAACTGCTTAGAAACTGTCACAAAATACTTGAAGAAACAAAACAAAAATCGACTTGATATTCCACCATATTCGGTACCCAAGCCTGCTTTTGCACCCTCTATCAACTATATCGAGTGCTTTTATTTTGTTTTTTAATTTTAATAGAGAGTTTGGGTATTTTCATGAAGTTTAAGGGAGGGATTGGGATAATAATAATAATAATTTTTCTGAAATTTTATGCAATTTATGATTGACAAGTAAGCGGAAGTTTGTAGAGGGCTTACTTACTTGTCAATCGCAGAACCAGCATGCACCGTAGTTTCCTTATGCCTACTTACGGCCTACAAATATTTTAATAAGAGAATTTTAACATGTAAAAATCTGTATTGGCTTTAGTAACAACATTTGATTATTCATAGGATATTAAAGAACAATAAAAATACCTTCGTTTTTAGAAAATGCTCATAGACACCTAACTGTCTAGACTGTGTAGACAGTTAGGTATACAATAAATGTAATTTTTTAGGTGTTTTATTAGTTTGTTTAGTCCATTATGAATAGATTTCCTCTTTGGTAGATGTAGTGTTCAAGCCTTAACTACAAAATCCAGTAATATTTGATAGTACCTGAAATTTCTACAAAATATGCATCTATGCGCAAAATAGAATTATTATTGTGAGAACACAAATTTCTTAATTTTTTTCTAAAATTGCTGGTTAGGTACGTGAGGCGGTTATAATTATCCCTATCTCCCCTTATACTTCATGAAATACCCAAACTCTCTATTAAAATTAAAAAACAAAATAAAAACTATACCTGCATTTTTAGAAGCCGCTATTTTGTCCCGAAACTCGTCATCATACTTATCTCAGAAAATGTCTCGGAAATCGACGTTTGATATATGTAAGTATGTATATAATATGTATCTAACCAGAAGAAAAAGCGAACTTTTAACAGGTTTTTTCAGTTCTAGTTTCATCGTTCTAAACCTAAACATACAAGATGGTGGCCAAATTTAGCTAAGCACTGAGTTTCAGGGGAAAAATGCTTATGGTTTAAAACCTTAAAAGAGGCTGCCTTATTGTAGGACACAATGGGTATTTTAGATGCTAAATTATAATAAAAAGTTACAACTTGATGGCACATTTAAATAAATTATCTCTAACTTTTCCAATTTTTGGAGCGAGATCAGCGCTTTCATCGAAACCTAAAAAAGTGTCATTCCATTCTCCTTTAAACTTTACCAAGGTTAGGCAACCAATGTTTCACCATTTGAAACGAAAAAACACTGAGCTCCATTTTTTCTATTCTTTCGTAACAAGACCGGAAAGTGGACTTTTATTGGGCAAATAGGCAGTTTGCAGCGAGCTGCTAGCCTGCGAATTATTCCAAATTAGGTGGCTATGATTTTTGTTTGAAAGTTTGCATGGCTCTCGCAGGAACTTAATTTCAGCTTTCGTCGTATTCCAGGACACCAGTTCATTGTATAATGATGATTTCCGGGACAGCACCCTCCCCACTCTTTATTATCAGTTTCGGTTCGTCATTTGACAATTAGTTCTCTCCCTGCATGTTGCATGTTTGTGTACGTATTCGTCCTTAAAGCATCGCGGTGTTTTTTACCGTCTACCTATCTGTGCGGCGTGCACCAGTGTGATTGTGTGTGAACAGGTAAGTAATTGCATAGATAAATAGTGTCTTTTTTGTGGTAACAGTGATTTATAGACACCTAACTCCCAGCCTGCCACGCCACGGCGCGGCAAAATCAAGATAGTCAAACTACAAATGGTTTAATACCATCCGGTGTGAAATTGGCGACTATTTTTTTAGATTAAAATACCTAGTGAAAATTGTAAAAGATCTATGATACAGAAAGGTTTTCTTTTCCTTAATTAACGTCGTCGTAATTATTTTAACAGACACACATAAAAACGTTCTCTGTTTTAGAGCATATAGGGGAATATTTTTTTGCTCTTCTGATTCCTTTCTTTAGTGTTCCAATCTGTTCTGAATAAAGGAGGTTCTTACTCGAGAAAGTCAACCGTTTGTCCTGAAATTATCAAAATATGCGCTTGAAATCACCTGTTGCGCATGACTTTTTTTTCCAAAAATTTGATCCCAGACGATGCAAATTTTGCAGATCAATTCTGCTTCTGCTTCCTAACGACACTTTTTGTTGAGAAATAATTGATATTTTTTTGAAACTTTCAACACCTTGTAACTTTAAAACGAAGCGTTTACGGACCTAATGTTCACATGAAATTTTCCTCTTCAAATAAATTTTTCTGTCGATTGTTAAAGTCCTGCTACAAATAATTGGACCACCCTGTATAAGTTGGACGTTGGACGGTACTGTTTAATATACAGGGTCTACAAATAAGCGAGCACGACTACTGTATCTCAGGAACCCCGGGCCTGACAACTTTGGGCAAAAAATGTTTATAATAAAAGTGGTAATGAGATATCGCTGGAAATTATTTATAAGTTCGTAAGTCGGCCGCTTGGGGGCGTATTCGGTACACCAAGTTAGTTTTTAAGTAGGTATTGGTATACTTAAATTAAAGTCCTCGAAGTTTTTATTTTAACTTTAAATTTAAATAAACAATTTAGTTGAAAAACTAAATAGGCTTTAAAACAAAAACATACCTATTGTATGTGTGGTGCTTGTTTGAATCGACAGGTATTATAATTATTGTTTAATATTATCATTGTTGATAAAATAAGATATTCCTTGAAAACGTGTTGCTAGGGATATATAGATATAAAAAATAGATATAAAAAATAAAGAAGGTTTAGATTTTATTTTTGTGTATTTAGATGACATTTTGGTTGCAAGTAAAAATGAAAAACAACATTTAATTCATTTGAATACTTTGTTTGAACGCTTGAACTCTTTTGGTATTAATATCAAATTACCAAAATGTGAATTTGGTGTGACTAAATTAAATTTTTTGGGATATACTATTTCCTCTAAAGAACGTACTGAAGTCATTAAAAATTTTCCCGAACCAAAAACTCTTAAACAATTACAACGCTTTATAGGTATGGTCAATTACTATCACAGATTCATCCCAAACTTTGCTAAAGTTCTTAGCCCATTAAATAAACTTTCAAGTAAATTACAAAATTGTAAAAATAAACAAAATTTTGATTGGACAAAAGAATGTAAACATAGTTTTGAAAACGCAAAAAATTTACTTATCAATGCTACAATTTTAGCTCATCCCTGTAATAATGCTAAACTTACTTTAACAACAGACGCATCTAACATTTCTATTGGTGCAGTTCTAGAACAAACTATCAATAATATTACTCAACCTATTGCTTATTTTTCAAAAAACTTAGCCCTTCTCAAACAAAATATTCTACGTTTGATCGTGAATTATTAGCTATCTATTCAGCAATAAAACACTTTCGTCATTTTTTAGAAGCATATGATTTTACAGTATTTACTGATCATAAACCTTTGACTACAGTGCTTACGTCAAAGACAGAAAAAAGTCCTAGGCAATTTCGCTACCTAGAATATATAAATCAATTTACTTCAAACATTCAATATATAAAAGGAGAATCTAACATTGTAGCTGACACCCTATCACGCGTTGACAGTGAGATTTCTTCTTTTGATTTAATTAAAATAGACATCGAAACTATTAAAAAATCACAAGATTCTGATGAAGAACTACAATTTTTACTAAAAAATCAAAAATTCAACTCTAATTCTTTCTTACAACAAGAAGAAGTTACATTTGCAAAAATCAAACTTTGGTGCGAAGTATCTTCTTCCAAACAACGTATCTACATTCCTAAAGATTTACGTTTTACTATATTTAATAATTTACATAATATTTCACACCCGGGAGTTAAAGCAACAAAACAAATGATTGGTAAATGTTATTTTTGGCCCAAAATGAATACAGACATAGACAAATGGACCAAATGTTGTTTAAATTGTCAAACTTCAAAAATACACAGACATACAAAATCTCCTTTAAGTAAATTTGAAATTCCTAAAGGTCGTTTTGAACATATACATCTAGATTTAGTAGGCCCTCTTACTCCTTCAAGTGGTTGTACATACATACTTACTGTTATCGAAAGATTCACTCGTTGGACAGAAGCTTATCCGATATCCAATATTACAGCACAGACTGTAGCTAAAACTCTTTTAACTCACTATTTTTCACGTTTTGGTTTACCTCATACAATAACGCACGATCAAGGTTCACAATTTGAATCAGCTTTATTCTGAGAATTTAGTAAATTTCTCGGTATTCATAAAATACACACATCTACTTATCATCCGCAAAGCAATAGAGAGATTTCATAGAACATTAAAAGCCGCTCTTACTGCCAGAGGAAATATAAATCGTAGGAAAGATGAACTACCTTTAATATTATTAGGTCTCAGAACCTCAGTAAAGGAAGACCTTCAGTGTTCCTCTGCTGAATTGGTTTATGGACAACCTTTGAGACTACCTGGAGAATTTTTTATTAAATCACAAGAAAACGTTGACACTTTCCCTATTTTAGTTAATTTACAAGAAATGTTTTGTAATTTAAAACCAACAACAGTGAGTAGCCATAATCGAGAAAAACCCTTTGTTTCACCAGCTTTAAAAGATACAAATTATGTTTTTGTTAAAGTTGAAGGTAAAAAAACATCTCTTTCACCAGCTTTCGAAGGTCCTTACAAGGTGATTAAAAAATTTTCAAAAACATTTGTTATTTTAAAAAGAAACGAAGAAATGGTAATTAGTATTGACCGTGTTAAACCCGCATTTATTCTTTCAGAAAATTTTAATGATTTTAACGAAAATAAAATTAAAAAAGAGTTACTTTTGTTTTAAATTAGATTGACATTTAATTCTTCTTAAAGAGGGGAGTATTTGTGGTGCTTGTTTGAATCGACAGGTATTATAATTATTGTTTAATATTATCATTGTTGATAAAATAAGATATTCCTTGAAAACGTGTTGCTAGGGATATATAGATATAAAAAATAAAGAAGAACCACAACAGATTAAAGAGTATTACTACTTATTATTTTTGGAGTCAGAAATCAAGAACAATAATTACTAAATTCTAAGTTAACATTCTTCAAATAAGTGGCACACACCATAATACGCCATAGTATGATAGATAGGTATGTCAAAAGTTTTATTGCCTCTGTGATTTGTTTGAAGTTAACAATGTATATTTCTAACGAGGAAGCTTATGATATGCTTGCTGTCTATTTTGAATGTATGCAGAATTCAAATGTTGCTTAAAAAAATAACATTTTGCACTCCTACCGAACTTTACTTGATTTTTGCGGTAATTTTTTTATTTTACTCAAGAGCGACCGCATTTTCAAATTGATTTATTTACATCTTCGGTTCTAAAAAAGATATCAACTTGCGGTTTACGCCATTTTTCTTCAAATTTTCTTCTCTTTTTAACTGTATTTTAAAAACCATACCGTTCCATTTCAATTTTTTAAGATAAACACGAAAATAAGTTTAGACGTAAAATAGCGCCCTCTAGTGGTAGCCACGAAATTCAAAATGACCTTATCGGACATTCATTTGATAGAACAATGAAAGCTCTTTTAAATAAGCCCAAGTTTGTCCAGCCAGAGCTATAAGCAATTTCTCATATCTGTTTGTCCCCCCGTTGCGGCTCTATTTGAAGAGCTAGAGCAAAAAATCATAAATGAAAATTGTTCAGAATTTTCTGGAGAGTCTATTTTTTTAACGCATTTTTCTAACTTGGTGTAGCGAATACTCCCCCTAGCGGCCGACTTACGAACTTATAAATAATTTCCAGCAATATCTCATGACAACTTTTATTATAAATATTTTTTTGCCCAAAGTTGTCAAGCCAGGGGTTCCTGAGATACAGTAGTCGTCCTCGCTTATTTGTACACCCTGTACAACCCCTATATAGGGTGGTCCACTTTTTTGTAGCAGGACTACAACAGTCGATAGAAAAATTTATTTGAAGAGGAAAATTTCATTTCACATAGGTCCGTATTCGCTTCGTTTTAACGATACAAGGTGTTCAAATTTTCCAAAAAAACTTATTTAAATAGTATTATTAATTAAATTCATGTTCTACCCCAAAACAAGTTTATTTTTGGATTTTACCAAAATATTAAAAATTTGGTAGGCAACCGTGGCAGATACAAAAAATGCCAAGAGACAATTTTTGTTGAGAATTAATCACTCTTTTAGAATAAAGTTTCTAATTTCATTTTGGACAGGGCCGTACTAGTTATTAATTAAAATTAATGGAAGGGAAACCACACAAATCCGCAACTGGCTGTTTGTAGGCCTTCATATTATTACCAAATTTGTAAGGTGGTGCTATATGCCAATTTTGGTTAAAATATCTCCATTGGTTGGGATACTATAAAAATTAATCCATATTTTTTTGATAATTTGAACATCTTGTATCTTTAAAACGAAGCTTTTACGGGCCTATGTTGATATGAAATTTTCCCCTTCAAATAAATTTTTCTATCGACTGTTGAAATTCTGTTACAAAAAAGATTAATTTCTAATTGACCAAAATAATATCTGGAAGTAGTAATACAAAGAGAGTACGGGACCACTTTGACCTCAGTTGACCCCTTGATCCTGAGAGTCCCCTACGGCCCGAGGTCATGGGAGCAAAGTGGCTACGTCATGCCCGAGGTCACGTGACGTCACCGGATGACCCCAGTTGACCCCTAGATCCTGATAGGTTAACCTTTGGGCCACGTGTGACCCCCAGTTGACCCCCCCCCACTCCAACGACGGGGCAACCCCCACTCCAACGGCTTGGTGGGGTGAGGTCTATATATTCGTGCGCAAGAGCAGTTTTCCCGTTATATACACTTACAATTTCCCACAGTCTGATTTGCCGAGTTCAAAATGCAGTCGTTCCTGAATCACCTGAACAAGAATTTGATCGTCAAGAAATTCGAAAGCGTTCAAAATATGGACGTGGATGAAAATTTTCAAATCACGAGCGTGGACAAAGTGAACACGCAATACGGAGAGAAGGTCTACGTAGAGTTCGAAGAATTTAAGACGGTGCTGCCGCAACGATACACGGCCGAGTTTACGCCCCAACGGATCGAAGAAATTAATAGGGATATCGGTAACGGAAGGAGGTATTACATGAAGAGTCTTGGACCCGTCGGCCGATCTACAAATATCGAATTTATTGTAGAACCATGACGAAGCTGGAGTACAGAAGAAAACTGCAACAATATTTGAAGAATTTAGAAGCATTGAAATATGAACTTATGTTATATGAAATTAAAATGAAGATAAAACATATTGACTTACACAATTAATTTTTAATAAACGTTTAAAAATCTTTTGTTGTGTTTTTTTATAAGAATCTTTGTGTTGAAGGGAAAACACCTGAAGCATCATATTATAATAAAACTCTCACTCTAAGCAATAATATCACTCTATTCCACTGTTATGTGTATACAGGGTGATTCTTAACTTATACACATAAATTTGGAAAATTGTAGGTTATGTCAAGTAATGGCTAATAATGAAAAAAAAAGTCTAATAAAATTGTTATCGATAAGGTCTGCGTTTGTGATCTTATGAACCATAATTTTTAATTTATTTGTGCAAATAAACCCTGAATTGTTCAAGTACACAAAATTATAACTCAGCTGTTGCGTCGCATCGGGTTACTCGCTGCGAACGCGTGACCGCATAGTAAATATATAGTAAGAGAAAACACGTGGAATAGTTCACGACAGACGCCTGCTTTGTTTGGTCGAGCACTCAGCGATTTTGCTGAAACCGCATATAGAACAATAGGCTACAAATTTCACCCAATTATCTTCTAAATAAAAAAATCTGAAAAAATTGCAGATAGAATAATAAACGGAAAATTTGGGAAAATCAGCATGTAACGCAAACGATTTATGCCGGAATCTTCAACTAGACACGTGGAAATCCGAGGTAGACTCCTTGGTATCAGGAAATGTGATACATTATGGTAAATAAGAAACCACGTGGAACCGTATATGATGCGATGTACAACGTAAACAATTAGTACGTCAGGGGCTCGGATTTTCTGCTGATGCAGGTATATCGTGATTTCCAAATATATCTTCTGATCGGCTGATCGGAAAAAATCCTCATATAGCGCAATCGATTTTGGGGCCACCCCTTGGGGGGGGTGGACTTAGTCTACCCCGGGGTGGGTGGGGGGTGGCGGGTGGGCAACTACGTGCCAGGAGGAACGGAGGCCGAAGGCCTCCGTCCGACTGGCATGTAGTTGCCCGAACAAAATCCACCCTTCCCCCTTGCACGCGTTTCGCGCATGCGCAGTTCCGCACTTTTGATACCTATGAAAATTCGAAAAATTTTGAAAATTTTTTATTCAAAAAATGTAATTTTAAAAAGGTCCTGATCCTATAATCCCGATAACATTTTGGGAAATTTTCATTTTTTGACGGTGAAATGTACAAGACAAGACTCAGACGAATGTTTTATATACAAGTGCAGATAGAATTTTTTCGAGTGACTGATAAAAACAGTTATTATAATAGTTAGTCGGAAGGCCCCAGATAACATAGGAAATTTTGTTTGAACAAAATCTGTAAAAAAAATCCAAGACGTGAAAATGTAGGTAGAATTTTCGAATAAGTTTTGTATACCGGTAAAAATATATGTAAAGGTAAAAATAACGTCAGTTTCACTTGGAAAAAAATGATGAAAAAATTTCAGTAAAAAAAATACGATGTAGAGGTTGTACCAAAAAAAAAATTGGAAATAATTATTTATTCCAGTAAAATATACACAAGACCGAAAAAGGTAATTGCGCGGCTGTCCCATTTTATACACCCTAACTGTTTCAGTTCATCTCGTTTGGAAAAATTTTAGGGGTTATTACTTTTTTAAATACCGGTTTCCTCAACCTTATTTGAAAGTAAATATTTTTTAGTTCCCCACAGAAGGAAATAATGACCATATTTTATACCGGTGGATTCAAAAAATATATAAGGTTAAGAAAAAACCTTGGTAGGCAAACGCGGCTCTGCTGACCAGACAAAAAAAAACCTTAGTCGACAAATAATGGCCTATAAGAAGGGTGCGTGATTCCACGTATCAGTTCGAGTGCTCCAAGATGCAAGTAAGTATATACCAGCTGTCCCATTTTTAAACAGCTAGATATTTGGAAACCTTTCGTAAAAAAATTCCCAAGGATTACATGAGCAAAAGAAAGAAAAAAATGTAAATATACCAGCTGTCCCATTTATAAACCGCTTGATATCTTGGAAACGAAAACTTATATAAAGGAAGTAAAAGCTATATCTTAATAGGCGGAGGACCGACTGTCATTCAGACAGGTGAAAATTTTTTGTGATTTTTTGTAGAAGTTTTTTGCCAAAATTTTTTTTTGTCAATTTTTTTTTGCCAAAATTTTTTTTTGCCAAAATTTTTTTTGCCAAAATTTTTTTTTACCAAAATTTTTTTTTACCAAAATTTTTTTTTTGCAAAATTTTTTTTTGTCAAATTTTTTTTTGCAAAATTTTTTTTCCCAAATTTTTTTTTCGTCAAAATTTTTTTTTCCAAATTTTTTTTTCGTCAAAATTTTTTTCCCCAAATTTTTTTTTCAAAATTTTTTTTTGTCAAATTTTTTTTTTGACAATTTTTTTTGCCAAAATTTTTTTTGCCAAATTTTTTTTTGCCAAATTTTTTTTTGCCAAATTTTTTTTTTGTCAAAATTTTTTTTGTCAAAATTTTTTTTGTCAAAATTTTTTTTTGCCAAATTTTTTTTTTGTCAAAATTTTTTTTGTCAAAATTTTTTTTTCTAAAATTTTTTTTGACATTTTTTTTGCCAAATTTTTTTTTGTCGAATTTTTTTTTGCCAATTTTTTTTTGCCAAATTCTTTTTCGACAAAATTTTTTTTTATACAAATATAATTGCTAACGTTTAATTTGTTTACCCCATTTACGAAAATGATAACAAAATTGGATCAGACAAGATGTTTTTTCGAAGTATAGTTTTTAAACACAGGGTGCCACCACCGGTTTTACGATATAGGTTTCAAAATGCGACGCAAGTACATAAAAAAAATACCCTAGAGATAAGAAAACAAAATACAACTCACCGAAAGATTCTTGATGATGTATAAAAAGAAATCAGGTTACATCTAATGCCCCAGACAGTAAAATAAACATCCCCGAGCTATCAGATATAACCAAACATCATTTTTCTAACGGCACAGTCATTTTCACGGGAAAAACAACCAGTAACCGTTCAAATTCCATAGATAGATACTGCCGTAATCCAAAATTTCACTGAACTACGCGTATCTATTATACTGAAGTAGGTACTGATACACTTCCATCTTTCCAAAGAAAAACAAACACGAAACTCAGACTTTTCATATATTTATTACAACGCCTCGATAGAGTCTTTATCTGTGGCCACGACCGAGAATCTACTGAAGCAAGTGCGACGCATAGGACGTGAAAAGTGCCGAGTTGGTTTTATTAAACAATGAAACTTATACCTACGTATATATAAAATAAATGAGAAATATGCCAGAGATGTGAAACCTAATTGTGTTGCAAGTTTGAGGGTCCAAAAAAAATATTGGCTTTAATTTTTTAAGGTGAGAAACACATCTAACAGCCAGTTTGGAAATATACAAGGCAAAAAAAGTAGTGATGTGGCTGTCCCATTTTATGTTTTATACAGGTTGGGTTATTTTAGAATAGTTGTTCAATAGACCGAGACAACATCATAAACGCTTCCCGTTAGAACAGAATCTGATGAAAAGAAAAATTCCATCTGGGTCAAGCTACTACATAACCAAAATAAAAAAATACTGAACGTTATAAAATTTAAAAAATCATATTTTCAACTGATTTTTATCCTCTGAAAATTGTTCTTGTGTAAAATTCAGTTTCACTGGGTCAAGCTAGGTGGTAACTATATAACCAAAATAAAAAATACTGAACGTTATAAAATTTAAAAAATCATATTTTCAAGGGATTTTTGTCCTCTGAAAATTGGTTTTGTGTAAATTGAGTTTCAATAAGTTACTAATTGAGATAATAGGAAAAAATCTTAAGAATCTCTTATAGAATTCTGAGACAACGACCCTGAGAGTAAATATCATACAAAAATCTTTGTGCGTTGACTTTCAACTCAATTTAATAATTAGGTTTAATAATGACAATTTTCTCGATTATCTAGAATCAAAAATATTGCGAGTGGCAATTCACAATTTTCTAGATATCATGTGAAGCCTTAATTTTGCGTCGTAAGTTAGAGGATCCAAAAATATTGGCTTAAATTGTTTAGTAAATGCGATTAAAATATGTTTAGTTTATCAACAGTTAATTGTAACAGCTTATAATCTTAGAAGCTAAACTCTTTAAAAAAAATTTTAGACAAAAAGTTGTAGTTTAATAATGGTCAGTTGGATTCCTTTTGAATCATGTTTGCATATTACCTACAAGGAGTTACAACCTCAAAACATAGAAATCGCTCATTTTAAACCGATTTAATAAAAATTTCACCAAAACAATACTTTCACTCATATGATACACTTCTGATTAATAAAAAAAGGCACCATAGGTAGTAATAATAAGATATTCAACGGAATTTTTATCGACTGTTTGCCCATTTTGCTAGCTTTTGGGGGTATTCCTTGATATTTTAGACTGATAAAAATGAATAATAAAAATTTCACCAAAACAATACTTTCACTCATATAATACACTTCTGATTAATAAAAAAGGCACCATAGGTGGTAGTAATAAGATATTCAACGGAATTTTTATCGACTGTTTGCCCATTTTGCTAGCTTTTGGGGGTATTCCTTGATATTTTAGACGGATAAAAATGAATAACTAAAATACAAAACGCACTGTTGACTTTACTTACGTGAATAGTAAGCCTATAATACGTATCGAAAACAGAGAAATATTCAGGTCAAGAAAAAAATGGCCTAATTTACAAGTTTGTAAATCAAAAACTACCTTTTGGCTTTTCATTTTGATGAGAAAATACGTCTAATTAGTAAGTCAAATAAATGGGACATCATGAAAGGTATACTAATAATTGAACAAATGCTATCTTAGTTCTATAGGCAGAAAGGTACTATGGGTAGTAATAGTTTTGGGATCAAAAGACGACCTGTTAGCTTTTAAATTTGTTAAGAAAATACGTCTAATGAAATCGAAAGTAGTAACTAGGTTTTGGTTAACATTTCGTTAACGCGTTGATGGATAAGAATGCAAGTGAAAAGTAGACCGAATTTCCCAAAAAACGGTGAGTGACCAAACAAGTTATTATAAAAAGTGGCTCGGGAGACCGATGTAACCTAGAAAACGCCTTTCCTTCGAATAGAAAGTAAAAAAAAGTTGCAAAATGGGACTTAGATGAATATTTGATGCAAGTGAAAAGTAGGCAGAATTTTCGAAAATCGGGGACGGATCAAAAAATATTAAGTTGATCGGGAGGTTGAGATAACCTATGAAACACCTTTCATTCCGACAGAATCTGACAAAAAATTCCAAGAAAATTTTAGACGACTGTTTGCAAGTGAAAAGTATACATAATTTTTTTGAAAAAACTGAGACTGACCAAAAAAAATAGATATTAGAAAATTTTGCTCGGGAGATCGAGGTAACATAGAAAACGCCTTTCATCCGAATATAATCTGAAATAAATTCCGAGATGGGACTTAGACGAATGTTTGATGCAAGTGGAAAGTAGACCGAATTGCCGAAAAACGCGGGAGGTCGAGGTAACCTAGGAAAAACGCCTTTTATTCGAACAGAATCTGACAAAAAAATCCAAGACGAATGTTTGATGCAATTGAAAGGTAGACAGAATTTTAGAAAAACGGCAACTGATCAAAAAATATATATTCGAAAATTTTGGTCGGGAGCCCGAGGTAACCTAGAAAACGCCTTTCGTTCTAACAGAATCCGACAAAAAAATTCCAAGACGGGATGGTAGTGGGACGAATGTTTGACGGAAGTTAAAAGTAGACAGAATATTAAAAAACGAGAACCGACCAAATAGTTATTAGAAAAAGTGGCTCAGGAGGTCGAAGTAACCTAGGAAATGCCTTTAGTTTGAAAAGAATCTGACAAACAAAAAATCCAAGACGAATATTTGATGCAATTGAAAGGTAGACAGGATTTTAGAAAAACGGCAACTGATCAAAAAAATATATATTCGAAAATTTTGGTCGGGAGCCCGAGGTAACCTAGAAAATGCCTTTCGTTCGAACAGAATCCGACAAAAAAATTCCAAGACGGGATGGTAGTTGGACGAGTGTTTGACGCAAGTTAAAAGTAGACAGAATATTAAAAAACGAGAACCGACCAAATAGTTATTAGAAGAAGTGGCTCGGGAGGTCGAGGTAACCTAGGAAATGCCTTTCGTTCGAACAGAATTCGACAAAAAAAAATTCCAAGACATGACTTAGAAAAATATTCATTTGATGCAGATGAAAAAGAGACAGCATTTCCAAAAAAAACTTCGACTGACCTAAAAGTTATTAGAAAAAGTTGCTCGGGAGGCTGATGTCTAGCAAAATATAACACCATTGCACCAGAGTTATTTCCATCTACGTAACATTATTGGCGTGGTGGTCGACTAATCGCGTTCACTATTAAATTAATTATGACTGGTCAAATACGTATATAATGCAAATTAAAAAACGCTTTAACGAAGCGTTTACAATGCGTTAACGAGGATTGACAGCGCGTTAACGAGGCGTTACCAACGCGTTAAACGCGTGAAAGAAGCGTTATCAACGTGTTAAACGCGTGAAAGGAGCGTTATCCATGCGTTACGCGTTAACGAAGCGTTATCAACGCGTTAACAACGCGTTATCCATGCGTTAACTACTAGTTATCGATTCTTTAACAATGCGTTAACGAACAACGCATTAACGAACAACGCGTTAACGAAACGTTAACGACGTGTCAGCAAAGTTTTAACAAAGCGTTAACGAAGCTTTAACATCGCGTCAATGCGTTAAGACGCGTTAAAACCGCGTTAACGAATCTTTGACGACGCATTAACGAAGCGTTGACGAGTGTGGAAGTGCGTGGACCCTCCAACTCCCAGAATCGCAACTTACACCAGATCAAACTCAACTGTGGAATCTTGTGACGTCACAGAGATGCTACTTTACATTTCTTTTAAGTAGTTAACCTAACCTAACATTATTGTCGCGGTGACCAAGAGGTTATCGACTGGTGAACCGATTGCCATTGGATTTGGGAGAAGTGTATCAAAGGCGGATTAAGTCAGTTTTGACCAATGGTAATCGGTTCACCAGTCGATAACCTCTTGGTCACCGCGACAATAATGTTAGGTTAGGTTAACTACTTAAAAGAAATGTAAAGTAGCATCTCTGTGACGTCACAAGATTCCACAGTTGAGTTTGATCTGGTGTAAGTTGCGATTCTGGGAGTTGGAGGGTCCACGCACTTCCACACTCGTCAACGCTTCGTTAATGCGTCGTCAAAGATTCGTTAACGCGGTTTTAACGCGTCTTAACGCATTGACGCGATGTTAAAGCTTCGTTAACGCTTTGTTAAAACTTTGCTGACACGTCGTTAACGCGTTGTTCGTTAATGCGTTGTTCGTTAACGCATTGTTAACGAATCGATAACTAGTAGTTAACGCATGGATAACGCGTTGTTAACGCGTTAATAACGCTTCGTTAACGCGTAACGCATGGATAACGCTTCTTTCACGCGTTTAACGCGTTGGTAACGCCTCGTTAACGCGCTGTCAATCCTCGTTAACGCATTGTAAACGCTTCGTTAAAGCGTTTTTTAATTTGCATTATATACGTATTTGACCAGTCATAATTAATTTAATAGTGAACGCG
The DNA here is from genome assembly GCA_963920635.1 of Pseudeuparius sepicola. Lineage (NCBI taxonomy): Eukaryota > Metazoa > Arthropoda > Insecta > Coleoptera > Anthribidae > Pseudeuparius > Pseudeuparius sepicola. The sequence goes on from OY987305.1 coordinate 33,096,991, forward strand.
ATTAGTCGACCACCACGCCAATAATGTTACGTAGATGGAAATAACTCTGGTGCAATGGTGTTATATTTTGCTAGACATCAGCCCCCCGAGCAACTTTTTCTAATAACTTTTAGGTCAGTCGAAGTTTTTTTTGGAAATGCTGTCTCTTTTTCATCTGCATCAAATGAATATTTTTCTAAGTCATGTCTTGGAATTTTTTTTTGTCGAATTCTGTTCGAACGAAAGGCATTTCCTAGGTTACCTCGACCTCCCGAGCCACTTCTTCTAATAACTATTTGGTCGGTTCTCGTTTTTTAATATTCTGTCTACTTTTAACTTGCGTCAAACACTCGTCCAACTACCATCCCGTCTTGGAATTTTTTTGTCGGATTTTGTTCGAACGAAAGGCATTTTCTAGGTTACCTCGGGCTCCCGACCAAAATTTTCGAATATATATTTTTTTGATCAGTTGCCGTTTTTCTAAAATCCTGTCTACCTTTCAATTGCATCAAATATTCGTCTTGGATTTTTTGTTTGTCAGATTCTTTTCAAACTAAAGGCATTTCCTAGGTTACTTCGACCTCCTGAGCCACTTTTTCTAATAACTATTTGGTCGGTTCTCGTTTTTTAATATTCTGTCTACTTTTAACTTCCGTCAAACATTCGTCCCACTACCATCCCGTCTTGGAATTTTTTTGTCGGATTCTGTTAGAACGAAAGGCGTTTTCTAGGTTACCTCGGGCTCCCGACCAAAATTTTCGAATATATATTTTTTGATCAGTTGCCGTTTTTCTAAAATTCTGTCTACCTTTCAATTGCATCAAACATTCGTCTTGGATTTTTTTGTCAGATTCTGTTCGAATAAAAGGCGTTTTTCCTAGGTTACCTCGACCTCCCGCGTTTTTCGGCAATTCGGTCTACTTTCCACTTGCATCAAACATTCGTCTAAGTCCCATCTCGGAATTTATTTCAGATTATATTCGGATGAAAGGCGTTTTCTATGTTACCTCGATCTCCCGAGCAAAATTTTCTAATATCTATTTTTTTTGGTCAGTCTCAGTTTTTTCAAAAAAATTATGTATACTTTTCACTTGCAAACAGTCGTCTAAAATTTTCTTGGAATTTTTTGTCAGATTCTGTCGGAATGAAAGGTGTTTCATAGGTTATCTCAACCTCCCGATCAACTTAATATTTTTTGATCCGTCCCCGATTTTCGAAAATTCTGCCTACTTTTCACTTGCATCAAATATTCATCTAAGTCCCATTTTGCAACTTTTTTTTACTTTCTATTCGAAGGAAAGGCGTTTTCTAGGTTACATCGGTCTCCCGAGCCACTTTTTATAATAACTTGTTTGGTCACTCACCGTTTTTTGGGAAATTCGGTCTACTTTTCACTTGCATTCTTATCCATCAACGCGTTAACGAAATGTTAACCAAAACCTAGTTACTACTTTCGATTTCATTAGACGTATTTTCTTAACAAATTTAAAAGCTAACAGGTCGTCTTTTGATCCCAAAACTATTACTACCCATAGTACCTTTCTGCCTATAGAACTAAGATAGCATTTGTTCAATTATTAGTATACCTTTCATGATGTCCCATTTATTTGACTTACTAATTAGACGTATTTTCTCATCAAAATGAAAAGCCAAAAGGTAGTTTTTGATTTACAAACTTGTAAATTAGGCCATTTTTTTCTTGACCTGAATATTTCTCTGTTTTCGATACGTATTATAGGCTTACTATTCACGTAAGTAAAGTCAACAGTGCGTTTTGTATTTTAGTTATTCATTTTTATCCGTCTAAAATATCAAGGAATACCCCCAAAAGCTAGCAAAATGGGCAAACAGTCGATAAAAATTCCGTTGAATATCTTATTACTACCACCTATGGTGCCTTTTTTATTAATCAGAAGTGTATTATATGAGTGAAAGTATTGTTTTGGTGAAATTTTTATTATTCATTTTTATCAGTCTAAAATATCAAGGAATACCCCCAAAAGCTAGCAAAATGGGCAAACAGTCGATAAAAATTCCGTTGAATATCTTATTATTACTACCTATGGTGCCTTTTTTTATTAATCAGAAGTGTATCATATGAGTGAAAGTATTGTTTTGGTGAAATTTTTATTAAATCGGTTTAAAATGAGCGATTTCTATGTTTTGAGGTTGTAACTCCTTGTAGGTAATATGCAAACATGATTCAAAAGGAATCCAACTGACCATTATTAAACTACAACTTTTTGTCTAAAATTTTTTTTAAAGAGTTTAGCTTCTAAGATTATAAGCTGTTACAATTAACTGTTGATAAACTAAACATATTTTAATCGCATTTACTAAACAATTTAAGCCAATATTTTTGGATCCTCTAACTTACGACGCAAAATTAAGGCTTCACATGATATCTAGAAAATTGTGAATTGCCACTCGCAGTATTTTTGATTCTAGATAATCGAGAAAATTGTCATTATTAAACCTAATTATTAAATTGAGTTGAAAGTCAACGCACAAAGATTTTTGTATGATATTTACTCTCAGGGTCGTTGTCTCAGAATTCTATAAGAGATTCTTAAGATTTTTTCCTATTATCTCAATTAGTAACTTATTGAAACTCAATTTACACAAAACCAATTTTCAGAGGACAAAAATCCCTTGAAAATATGATTTTTTAAATTTTATAACGTTCAGTATTTTTTATTTTGGTTATATAGTTACCACCTAGCTTGACCCAGTGAAACTGAATTTTACACAAGAACAATTTTCAGAGGATAAAAATCAGTTGAAAATATGATTTTTTAAATTTTATAACGTTCAGTATTTTTTTATTTTGGTTATGTAGTAGCTTGACCCAGATGGAATTTTTCTTTTCATCAGATTCTGTTCTAACGGGAAGCGTTTATGATGTTGTCTCGGTCTATTGAACAACTATTCTAAAATAACCCAACCTGTATAAAACATAAAATGGGACAGCCACATCACTACTTTTTTTGCCTTGTATATTTCCAAACTGGCTGTTAGATGTGTTTCTCACCTTAAAAAATTAAAGCCAATATTTTTTTTGGACCCTCAAACTTGCAACACAATTAGGTTTCACATCTCTGGCATATTTCTCATTTATTTTATATATACGTAGGTATAAGTTTCATTGTTTAATAAAACCAACTCGGCACTTTTCACGTCCTATGCGTCGCACTTGCTTCAGTAGATTCTCGGTCGTGGCCACAGATAAAGACTCTATCGAGGCGTTGTAATAAATATATGAAAAGTCTGAGTTTCGTGTTTGTTTTTCTTTGGAAAGATGGAAGTGTATCAGTACCTACTTCAGTATAATAGATACGCGTAGTTCGAAAAAAAAATTTGGGAAAAAAAATTTTGCAAAAAAAAATTTGACAAAAAAAAATTTTGCAAAAAAAAAATTTTGGTAAAAAAAAATTTTGGTAAAAAAAAATTTTGGCAAAAAAAATTTTGGCAAAAAAAAATTTTGGCAAAAAAAAATTGACAAAAAAAAATTTTGGCAAAAAACTTCTACAAAAAATCACAAAAAATTTTCACCTGTCTGAATGACAGTCGGTCCTCCGCCTATTAAGATATAGCTTTTACTTCCTTTATATAAGTTTTCGTTTCCAAGATATCAAGCGGTTTATAAATGGGACAGCTGGTATATTTACATTTTTTTCTTTCTTTTGCTCATGTAATCCTTGGGAATTTTTTTACGAAAGGTTTCCAAATATCTAGCTGTTTAAAAATGGGACAGCTGGTATATACTTACTTGCATCTTGGAGCACTCGAACTGATACGTGGAATCACGCACCCTTCTTATAGGCCATTATTTGTCGACTAAGGTTTTTTTTTGTCTGGTCAGCAGAGCCGCGTTTGCCTACCAAGGTTTTTTCTTAACCTTATATATTTTTTGAATCCACCGGTATAAAATATCGTCATTATTTCCTTCTGTGGGGAACTAAAAAATATTTACTTTCAAATAAGGTTGAGGAAACCGGTATTTAAAAAAGTAATAACCCCTAAAATTTTTCCAAACGAGATGAACTGAAACAGTTAGGGTGTATAAAATGGGACAGCCGCGCAATTACCTTTTTCGGTCTTGTGTATATTTTACTGGAATAAATAATTATTTCCAATTTTTTTTTTGGTACAACCTCTACATCGTATTTTTTTTACTGAAATTTTTTCATCATTTTTTTCCAAGTGAAACTGACGTTATTTTTACCTTTACATATATTTTTACCGGTATACAAAACTTATACGAAAATTCTACCTACATTTTCACGTCTTGGATTTTTTTTACAGATTTTGTTCAAACAAAATTTCCTATGTTATCTGGGGCCTTCCGACTAACTATTATAATAACTGTTTTTATCAGTCACTCGAAAAAATTCTATCTGCACTTGTATATAAAACATTCGTCTGAGTCTTGTCTTGTACATTTCACCGTCAAAAAATGAAAATTTCCCAAAATGTTATCGGGATTATAGGATCAGGACCTTTTTAAAATTACATTTTTTGAATAAAAAATTTTCAAAATTTTTCGAATTTTCATAGGTATCAAAAGTGCGGAACTGCGCATGCGCGAAACGCGTGCAAGGGGGAAGGGTGGATTTTGTTCGGGCAACTACATGCCAGTCGGACGGAGGCCTTCGGCATTCTATCTGCAATTTTTTCAGATTTTTTTATTTAGAAGATAATTGGGTGAAATTTGTAGCCTATTGTTCTATATGCGGTTTCAGCAAAATCGCTGAGTGCTCGACCAAACAAAGCAGGCGTCTGTCGTGAACTATTCCACGTGTTTTCTCTTACTATATATTTACTATGCGGTCACGCGTTCGCAGCGAGTAACCCGATGCGACGCAACAGCTGAGTTATAATTTTGTGTACTTGAACAATTCAGGGTTTATTTGCACAAATAAATTAAAAATTATGGTTCATAAGATCACAAACGCAGACCTTATCGATAACAATTTTATTAGACTTTTTTTTTCATTATTAGCCATTACTTGACATAACCTACAATTTTCCAAATTTATGTGTATAAGTTAAGAATCACCCTGTATACACATAACAGTGGAATAGAGTGATATTATTGCTTAGAGTGAGAGTTTTATTATAATATGATGCTTCAGGTGTTTTCCCTTCAACACAAAGATTCTTATAAAAAAACACAACAAAAGATTTTTAAACGTTTATTAAAAATTAATTGTGTAAGTCAATATGTTTTATCTTCATTTTAATTTCATATAACATAAGTTCATATTTCAATGCTTCTAAATTCTTCAAATATTGTTGCAGTTTTCTTCTGTACTCCAGCTTCGTCATGGTTCTACAATAAATTCGATATTTGTAGATCGGCCGACGGGTCCAAGACTCTTCATGTAATACCTCCTTCCGTTACCGATATCCCTATTAATTTCTTCGATCCGTTGGGGCGTAAACTCGGCCGTGTATCGTTGCGGCAGCACCGTCTTAAATTCTTCGAACTCTACGTAGACCTTCTCTCCGTATTGCGTGTTCACTTTGTCCACGCTCGTGATTTGAAAATTTTCATCCACGTCCATATTTTGAACGCTTTCGAATTTCTTGACGATCAAATTCTTGTTCAGGTGATTCAGGAACGACTGCATTTTGAACTCGGCAAATCAGACTGTGGGAAATTGTAAGTGTATATAACGGGAAAACTGCTCTTGCGCACGAATATATAGACCTCACCCCACCAAGCCGTTGGAGTGGGGGTTGCCCCGTCGTTGGAGTGGGGGGGGGGGTCAACTGGGGGTCACACGTGGCCCAAAGGTTAACCTATCAGGATCTAGGGGTCAACTGGGGTCATCCGGTGACGTCACGTGACCTCGGGCATGACGTAGCCACTTTGCTCCCGTGACCTCGGGCCGTAGGGGACTCTCAGGATCAAGGGGTCAACTGAGGTCAAAGTGGTCCCGTACTCTCTTTGTATTACTACTTCTGGAACATAACTCTAAAGCTTAGATATTTAGGTAGGTAGGTACATAATTATACCTAATACCCTTCAGACTCGTACTGCCTTCTAATACGAATTAGAAAACTTTTGGGTTTTGTGTTTGCTTATTTATCCATTTACAATTTCTACTGAATTAAAGACAAAATTACTTTGATAATAAATGATTCATAATAATTTCAATTTTTTTTGGTTAGATATATTTTTCTTACCCTTATTTTAGTTTTCATTACTTTTTGTTTTAGTGTCAAAGACTAATCAGAATTACCTACTTCAATCTTTGATAGGTAGGCACTCAATAAAAACAGGAGCACTCTTTAAAAAAAATTGTAACCAGTATACCTCGAAACAATTCGGGTGAAGAGTTTCAAAAAGTGAAACTTTAGAAATCATGCTTCAAAAAAATCTTGCTTTTCGCGCTACGGTATACGGTTTTATAAATATCAGTTAATAAGAAATCGATTTTTCTTTAAGTTATGTTTTTTGCAGGTTAGTTCATCGACATGTTTTATTTAGTTCGTTTTGATGATATGTCAACTGGCATTTACCCATCAAAATGCATTGTGCAACAAAAAGGGAATTGGTGCATCGTGAGGCATAAAGGATGTAAATTCCAGGCAACAATTATTCAGTCGAGTGGTAAGTCATTATTTACATGCATTTTCTTTCAATAGCTTCCAGGTAGAGCTCCATTTTTTAGGGTTCCGTACCCAAAGGGTGCCAACGGGACCCTATTACTAGGCTTTTAAACCATAATAGGCAGACACTTGTTTTCACAGAGTGTGTACTACTATAGCGGCTACAACAACAAATAATAAAAATAAAATAAAGTTACATTACGCGTCTGGTTTTTCGTAATTGTACCTATCGCCCACTTGACTTCATCTTCAGAAGAGAAACCTGCATATAAGCCGCAATAGTTCAGTTGTGAGAGCGTTATTAGACTGAAAATCTAAACGTCCGGTTCGATCCCTGGGCTCGACAGTATTTTTTTTTATTATATTTATTTTACTAAAGTATAATAAAAAAATATGTAGTATTAAATAATGTACGATGGTACGGAACCCTTCGTGTGCGAGTCCGACTCGCACTTGGCCGGTTTTTAAATCCTATCCTAAATGCAATCCATTTGTTCTGTTTCGTGATCTTTTTTAAACAGCTTTCAGGCTGTTCTTCAATCAACCGCTAATATTTTCTTCAAATAGTTCGTGGCAGCTGCCGTGGTACGGAAGATTATATTTTTTCGAATACATATACAGCGGCAAAAATTCAAGGGGTGATTCCTGAGGTATTTTTATGAAGAAAAGTTCATATCAACATTTATCGAAAAATGCTTCCTAAGGGAGCTAAGTACGCCCCTTCAAATGGGGCACCCTGAAGATGTTTTTTCCACGATATTTTTGAAACTGTTTATGAAATTTGGTATATTGCATAAACTTTTGACGCTGAATCAGAATTCAAGCTCAGAATTTTAAAATTTTAATCAGAACCTTACCATACTGAAGGGATTAAGGGAAAAAATAACCCAATTTTAGGAAGCATTTTTCGACAAATATTTATATGGACTTCATAAAAATAGGAATCACCCCTTGAATTTTTGCCGCATGTTTAAGAAACACTTTGTATATTTCGATAACCTCTAAAGATGAATTAATAAAAAATTGTAAACGGAGGCATTTTGTTGTACTCAACTTTTACTCAAATCTTATATTTTGCCTCAACCAAGATACCGAAGATATACACTTTTTTGTAACAGCAATTGGATACTCAATATATAAAAATTTATTCCAAACCGAAGCACTGATTTAATTTCCTATGTAGCTTTTATCAAGAAATACTTTTAGATTTCAAAGCTGATCAAATTGCCAATACCTAATGGGTGAATAAACATGAGCAAATGCTTTTACTCAAGAATTTTAAAAAATATCTTTTTTTTAATAAATCAGAATTTCATTGAAGCACCCAGCTAGAATCTCAGGTAACAAGTATGAAGACTAATTTTCGAATACCCTTTGCCAAAACTTTGGAGTAAAAGCATATGCCCCATTTTTATGTGATCCATTGTCTGCATATTTTTATCATTTGCTTATGTCATATGTCATGATCGATTGGATTTTTTTAATTAGCAAATTTTCAAGATTGTTATTTTATTCAAGATTGTTATTTTCTCATAACCGTAATAATTTGTAAAAAAAGTTATCCGGACAATTCAAAATACAGTCCTTCATCCATACCAAACTTAAGAGGCTACGATACTTATGAAATCCGCCCAAAGTGCCCGACTCAATTCAGGACAAACGTCGCTCGATTAGATATGCCTATCCTTTTCCTTCCTCTGGTCCCCACGACTCCCCACTCCAGCCTGCCCCTTCATAGTGCTACGATTGAGGGGCAGGCCGGCCGTGGGTACTACACTGAGAAAAATCTGTCACTTTGTAAAAAAACCCTGTTTAATTCAATATGATATATTATTCCTCAAACTCAAGCAGAAGCTTTTTTGTAACTAACAATAATCAATTCAATTACAATTGATATTGAATTCTAATGAATAATTTAAATGTAATATTTTATTTCAATAAATAGCGTGTTCTGGAATTGAGTCTATAATACTTCTTTTCTAAGCACATTATTTTGTCAGAACAACATAACGTTTCATGGTGTTGAATTAAATAGGGATACATTTAACTGTTCATTATACTGAAATTACAACTATTGTCACTGAATTTTTGCTGGATTTGTAATACTTAATTGTGGGTACTAATATCAATTATAGCCATTCACTTGCAGTGTTCATTATGACTACGAACGATATAGAGTGTAGGGTTGATTCAAAACCTTTAATTTGCGATCACTGTGTGCACTCCTAAGTTAACCCCCAGTTAACCCTGAAAAAAATCAGCTTGTTTTAAAGAATTTTTTTTTACCCTTATAAAGCACTTTAGATAGTGGTGATCTTTTTACCTATATCTCGTGAAGTATTGAAGTTAAAAAAAAAACTTCATGAGGGAAAGTTGTAGAGAACGTAATAATGTATACATAAGAAGAAAAAAAATTGTACACATGAGAAGAAAAAAAATTGCAAAAAAATGTTTGCAAAACCACTCCTATTGCGGGGTTCGTAACACGACTTCGACGGTGATTTTTTGGGGTTATACTCAGGACGCTACCCACAACCAACCCTGAAAATATCTACCTGTTAAGAATCATTTTTTTTTCTACCTCCATAAAAAAATGACAATTTGCTTGGACTATGATTACTTACATTGATGAATATAAAAGTTGCAATTAAGTTATTTTGTTCATCCAATGAATTATAATGTTTTTTCAGTTGCTTCTGGGGTACTCTTATATAGTTTGGAGTAGTCTGAGGGTGAGAATTATTATTATTCAAATAAAATAAATTTAATTGTTTAAATAAAACATAAGATATTTTAAAACCGAGGTTATGCTTTCATTGTAGTATGCCAATTTTAGTATCGAAGTGACAATACGTCTTCTTAACGGAAATTCAAACTATTTTAAACTTATTGGTTCATCTGCAATTACGTCAAAAGTATAGATTATATTGTTGGGACCACATGGATTTGCTTGTATATTTAAAGTAGGTAATGGAAAAATGACTATACACGAACTCACTAAAATCACGACAGTCTTTTTTTCCTGTGTAGACGTGTAGATAATATGAAATAATAACTCGTGCCGGCCGCCGCCGACGGCCGCCGGGGTCACACGAGTCTCGCCGATGCCGACGAAGAAGCGCGAATATATATTTAAAAAACGGCGGTGGCCTGTTTGCTTTATTGCAAAAATGATATTTTTCAGGGCGTTCACTTTTCGTTGGCAACAGACTGCATAGCTTTTTGGCGTCGAAGCAATTTTACTATTATTTTTCATATCAGCAAAGGTGCATGCTATGAAGGGTTCGTGTATAAAAAAAACTTCTGTAATTGCTCAATTATAAAATCTAAATTAACGATTCGATTACCGAATTCTTCTTGAACCACATTAGGGTCAGTTGAACATCTATTAATGTTTGATTGGATAATTGTTCTGCATAATAGTGTTGCTACGACTAAAAAAGTGCGTCTAAAGTCTACTTCTTCAAAATGTTTTATATAACTAGTAGGTATTCCATATTTACATTTGTGTAATAATAAATAAATCTAACTAAAAACTTTCTACACTGTAAGAGTTCACTTTAGAGGGATTAGAGTGAATAGGCCATATTATATCACAACGGTTTCGTTAATCTATAAAATTACATCCTCAAGGACTAATTTATAGAGTTACGAAACTGGTCTCCCTTTTTAAATAAAGTAATAGTTGTGAGATAATAGGAGCTATTAATTTCTAATCCCTTGTAAATGTTCCATTCAAAGCCCTGTTTTTCCCAGAAAGTTTGTTTCCCAAACCCTATGCACCTGCAGTACTACTTATACCTAAATCCGAATAAGTGTGCAAAATGCAAAATATGTAGGGTACCCCTCTCTCAAATTCTGGAAACCATATTAGGTACCTACGGGAATAAAAGCACTCAAGCCCACAAATTACTCCTATTGGTTTCACTACATGTGACTGTTGTGACATCATTATCAAACATTATAGGTATTCTTGCCCTGACTGCGGTTCAGTTTCAGAACCTTATTCTGACAAATCTGAATTATCGAACATCCTAGAAAATGTATTAAAATGTCATAAATTCGACAGACTGGAACAATAAAATGTACTATTTTTATTTTGCCCGATTTTCAACTCCAATGACTTTCGAACAATCTTCTAACGAAGAAGTTTCTAAAACTGACTGGATGTCAGAATTATTATCGTTCCCTCTGGAAAGTATATAAATTAGCTTTTATCATGCAGCGATTTACATAGGAATTCGTTTTCAAAAAATGCTTCACATGACCCATTTATTTGGCAAAATTATTACTTGTACCTATCACATTTTTAAAGTAAAAATCAAGCGCACAATTTGGTCTAGAATTTAAATTTACTCTTTTTGCACGACCAGGCCATTTTATGCCCTAGGGATTAAACCATTTTACACAAAAGCAAAAAGTAGGTACTTTGTGAATAATAATTATTTATTTTCTAAAATTTATTTGTGGCGCAATGGATTAATAATTATTTATTTATAATTCCTAGAGGAATAATAATAATGAGTATTATTATATGCCAGTCGACATACATAATGTCGCGGTAGAAAATATTTTCTTCGGGTACTCGGAAATATAAATATTTGCTAACATACTAACATTCAAAACAAGCGAAACACAAATAAGGGAGACTGAGACTAATAAAATGAAAAATGAACCATCTGATATCGATTGAAAGTTCTCCTGACGTGGTTTCCGAGCCCGGTGAGGTACGCCGACGTAGGGGGAAGTAGGGGAACCACGAGTTCCAGCGAACGCCCGCCCGCCCGCCTATCTCCGTACGTCTAATTCCTGCTCGAATGGCCAATTCACTGATCATTTTATTGCCGAGCAATGGGTTCGTAGTTTTCAAATCATAGCCAAACGAACAAACGTATCGACTTGAAAGTAGTCTTAAAATAATGTTATAGAATGCCTCAATCGTCGTTGTGTCCTTCGAATTATTTTTGAGCGGTGGAAATACTCGAAATTCTTAACCGAATATAGTCGAATTTCGGGTATGTTTGGCATTTTTTTTCACAGTGTCGCATTAGTCCTGCACAGTTCGTGATACACAACGACGATTCTTCGTAGTTTTATCTAAGCCACAAAAAAAAATCAAGTGAAAATATTAAGAAATGCAAGTAGGAGATGTAAACTACGAAACCCTTGAAAATGGGGGGTATCGTAGCGCCTTAAGAAAATTTATTTTTCACTTCATTCGAAAAAAATATTCAATTTTTAAACCAGAAAATTCGTGGTGTATTAAAGTATTTAGTACATAGATATATTCTGCATCATATTATAATCAAACTAATTATTATCTTAGCTTAACTTGTAGAAACAGAGAAATTTTTAATTTCTTTAACTACGCTATAGGTAATGAATAAAATTAACTGTAATAAACATTTTTCAGATTCAAAAGAAGGACTGTCTAGTAAGGAGGGTACAAACCTTAATTTTTACCACCAAGTAGAAGATTCGTATACTTGCAATCAGAGTATTCCCTCCCCTTCGATAACACAAACAAATCACGAGGAACAAATAAATAAAGCTTTAGAAACACAAATAAATATTTTTCCTGAAAAAGATATTGAAAGTTGCAAATATATCCCCGAGAATAATAACTTTTTGGATGAAAATTTAACTGACGAAAGCAATATGTTAAATGCAACATATATTGTTGGAAAACATGGAGAATTGCTTGAAATGGATGCAAAGAAAAATAAAATTAATATATTGGATGATACAATTGTATTTCCATCTACATGTGTAATGTCCACACCGAATTCTCACGTTGGATCTACTGAATTAACACCACCTTTACTGATAAAGTAGGCATTTTTCCAAATTCTGAAATTTGGAAAAATGCCACGGTTTAGTGGGTGCTCTCTTAAGTGCCAAGAGAGCACCCAGTAAACCATGGTATTTTTCAAAATTCAGATGAAGTAGGCTAAAACTTTTGCCCACAAATGTCATTAAAAAAATTTTTCGGCAACTCTTGAAACAAAAAAGTTACAAGCCGAAGTTTTGCCAATTTTCGGGTTTTTCAAAAATATCTCGGAAAGTAGGCCATGTGTTTTTACTCAGTTGGCCCATCAAAAAAGCATTTTTCCCTTTCAAATAAAGTTCCCCGAAAAATGCATATTTGTCGAGATATTTTCGAGAGGCCCTCCGTCAATAGACACCCTGTATACAGAGTAATGGAGCATCGTGTTTACTAGAACATTAACCAAACTTATCCTTCCTAAATCCTGTATATTATTGCATAATGTAATATTTGTTTGAGTACAGAGCTTTATCTCAGTATTTCTAAGGTTATTAGAGATAGATAATTGATGATATTTGTGGAAATTCATTATTTTTATTCTAATTTTGATGCTCTTCTATTGCATTTGAAGGAATAACGAAGAAAACCAAAACAAAAAACGAATGAAACTGCATATTGTTTATAGAGCTCTCAACATCTGTTTTCATGAGTAGCATGCTTTTAGTGCAATGTGAATCAGTATGTCTCTAATTGGTTCTAATAATAATAATAAAGTGTCCTGAGAAATACCAATAGTCAGCAAGAAAAATAATTATAGTTATCACCCTTGCAGTACCCTCATTGCCAACTCGCAAAACTAAACGCCACTCTGTCTGCGCCTCGTTCAGGTTAGCTTCGGTGCTTATGACTTTGGTAGTGTTGTCAGTAAATTTTGAGACAAATGTAAAAGCTAAATCAGTTACGTCAGGATTTAAGGCTTTTTAGGTTCGTAGGAAGCGAACTAAAGATATCATCTTTGTCGTATCATTTCGAACTGCCGCTTATCTCTATATTTTTCTATATTTTTGTTAGCGTATAATATCCTTGTATGTGAAGAGCACGACAATGTCATGCTGAGATATCATTTATCCTGAGATGCCAGCACCAAATTATGGTGGTTGAGTTGGTGATTTATACATCAAAAGTATATTACTAACAATTAGACCACCATACATTGGTGCTGCCATCTCGGGATTTAATCATTTAATAGATTAAGGAGGCATAGATAGTCAGAACCATTGTTGAAACCGTCCGCAAAAAAACCCTGTTACACCAACTTTCAAACTGTAATTTTTAAACGAAAACAAATTTTAATGTTTTACAATTCTTAGGACAAGATAGTGGAGGTATATCTAGGTATTTCAATTTAGTTATTAGTTTTCATATATAATTTTATGCAAAACATTTGGTGTACCTCGCGAAAAGTTCAACAATGGTTCTGCCAGTCTATGTAGCAGCGATGTCACCGTATCTTATTATTTCCGCTAGATCGTCATTCCTGAGTGTTCTCGTATAACTTTGTTTGTCCGAGGTACGCAAAAATATGCTTTATATTCTCCACATGCTTTAAAGTCTGACTCTTCTCTTTGCTTGATTATAATATTGGGTCTTCTCGATACTGTGAAGTATTCCAATTACCATCAGTACTAAATAGGCAGGTTTTTTTAAATAATATCTTCTATGAAATTTATACGTTCCGCTGTGCCATTGGGACGTCTTTTTTATTGTAAATGTTTTACTTGCCTCACTTCTCCCTCGAGAAGCATCAACCAGCATGAATGATACTTTACATGGTAGAAGTTCAGGTATATTTTTTATTTACTCTGGTAAGCATTAGTTTTGATGTAACTCTCAACCGGAAGATAATACGTCAAATTTAGTATGGTATTCTTGGGGCTTTAATAAAGGTTATTATCCTCAGCCCGATTTTAACTCTTTAATAGACGACCACAAATTATAATAAACCATAATATATTATTTATTGATAAAATGTTATAAAAATGAAACCAAGTGTTTGTGTCCCATCAAAAAACATATTGTATATATCGCGAAGATAATGCTCGATTGTTTTCCTGGATAGCTATAATTTTAGTCTTGTTTTTTTAGAAACTGTTAAAGGGTCGATATGAATAACAAAATAATTATTTTTGTTTCAGACAGCTCCAATTTGGTAAGTGATACTTATTCTATTTCCAATGAAGCCTTGAGCATAATTGCTGGAAATAATGAGCCTTACGATGCTGACTATCTTGCTGGTGAGAGTTCCAGCAAAAGTGAAATGGTTACGTCAAGTTCTGCTGCTGATGTAATACATTCAATGCATTTGTCAAGTGATATAAATGTACCTGGACTTATACCGTGTAAAGTAACAGATATGCGGGTTAATTCATCTCAAGGGCGAAGTGGGGCAGGAAAAACAAATTTTTGCTATTACTGTCATAAGAAGCACACTAAAATAGCAAGACATTTGGAACTTAAACATAAAGAAGAAGAAGACGTGGAAAGATTTATCCAGTTACCTAAAGGCACAGCAGCACGAAGAAATTTCATAGAGGAAATTAGAAAAAAAGGTAACTACCTATTTAATACTGATGGTAATTATAATGACGGAGAGCTAATAGTAACGAGAAGACCCAATATAATTAAGAAACGAGAAGCGTCAGACTTTAAGGCTTGTGGAAAATGTAGAGCGTATTTTTCAAAGTATACGCTTAGGACACATTTTGCTAAATGTGCTAAAACTAACAGCTCGAGGAATAGATGTGTTCTTATTTCGAGTCGGAAAGTTATGGGACGGGTACACTCGCGTGCATCAAAAGTTGTACGAGAACAACTGCTTCCTCCATTTAGGGATGACGATCTAGTACAAATAATAAGATACGATGAAACCCTTATATTGTATGCAAACAAGATGACAGAAAAATATAGAGAAAGGCGACATTTCGAAATGATACGGCAAAGATTACGCCTTGTACCTCGTTTCTTGCGAACTTTAAAAACATTACATGCCGAAGTAACCGATTTAGCCTCCATATTTGACCCAAAATTTATCGACGACACTACAAAGGCCATAAACATCGAAGCTAAGCTTAACGAGGCAAGTTACTGCTATGAGACCCCGACAGTGGCATTCAGTTTAGGGAGTTTATTAAAACAAATTGGGGGCATACTGATAAATGGTTGCATCAAAAAGCATGCTACTGATAAAAAAAAACGTTGAAAACTTTTTAAAATTACTCACTGAAAAAGTACAAATTGGTGTAAACCGACTAGTATCTGAGTCACAATTCCAACAACAGAGAAGAAAGAAGGTAAATCTGCCCTCCATAGAGGATATTAAATGTCTTCATTCATTTCTAACGTTGAAAAGGCTCAACGCTTTTAAAGAACTAAAAAACAAATTCAGCCACGAGTCCTGGATGGAATTAGCTAAAAGTACCCTAATCTCGGTACAATTGTTTAATAGAAGGCGAGCAGGTGAAGTAGAAAGAATTTTAATTAATGATTTTAAAAGCTACCAATGTGTTGAATTTGCCACCGACAAAGAATTATTTCAGTCTTTAACAACGGAGAGTCAACAATTAGCAAAAAAATATGTTCGTTTTGCCATAAGAGGCAAATTAAACAGAAACGTCCCTGTCTTAATAGATCACTCTTTGCTTCAATGTTTAGAATTAATACTTAGTAGCAGAAATCAAGCAGATGTATCAACGGAAAACCCTTATGTCTTTGGTATACCGTCGCATAAATCTGTCAATCAACATAAATATTTAAGAGCTTGCAATCTTATGCGTCAATATTCTGTTGAATGTGGTGCAAAGGATCCATTGAGCCTCCGGGGCACAAAACTGCGAAAGCACATAGCTACAACATGTGTGACTCTCAATTTAACTTCGAACGAAGTAGCTGACGTTGCAAATTTTATGGGACATGATGAAAAAATTCATAAAGATTTTTATAGGCAGCCTCTTGTTGCTAGAGAAATAACAAGAATGTCAAAGATATTGGAAATTGCTCAAGGTGTAAACGAAGATAGTGATAGTGACCAAGAAATAGAGAGGTCGCAGGAAATTGGAATGGAATCAGAAATACTCGAGATGAATTCATCAAAAAAGAAGAGGTCAAGTAAGTTTATTGCAAACGATATTATGTGCTCCTTTCTAATTATATGTATGTGCCTAGGAGGCCTTATGTTAAGGCCATTTAAATGTTACAAATGAATTGTACATTCAAAATGAAGAAGAAAATGCCTAACAATGCACCAACAATTTTTCGCTTTCAAAGTGGAATGGATTGAACTCGACAAATTTTGGACACCCTATTTCAAGAAAACCAATAATTGTGTTTTACCCAATGCCCATTTTTAACTTTTTCCTTCATTTTGAATGTACAATTTATCTGTAATATTTCAATGCAGTGGGTGAAAATTTTATGTTTCGAATTTTGGAGTTGACAGACGTTTTCGGGCACATTTAGCCAATTCCAATACAAACGGTTGATTTTTTCGGTATGAAACACTTTTGTTGAAAAATTAAAATGTTCACCCAAAGTTATGAGAATTTTTTATTGTTTTTATGAAAACCATTGCTGGGTTACAGATTAAAAAATATTGGTTACTAAGTTAAATGTTAATAATATTTTCCTTTATTTTCTAAATTTTGTATAGTAGCTTCGATCTCATTTGGATAATTGAAGTTGGTTGCTATAGCAACGATGGTTTTTGGGATATAACAATTGTCAATGAAGTAAAAAAGAAAGTGACAGATATACAGCCATAAAACATTATTTAAAACATTTTTTCTATAATTGTCTTTTTTTTATATAGGCTATATCAATTTTACAAGTTTGGAGCACCTTGTATAATAATTTTATATTTTGATTAAAAATTTGTAATTTAATTCCAGCATCGCAGTTTGGTTCGGTTAAAAGGACGCGATGGTCAAAAGAGGAGAAAAAGACCGTCTTAAGTTTATTCAAAAACTTAATGAAACAGCGGAAGTTGCCATCTCTAAGAGAAATTCAGATTGCAATTAATGAAAATCCTTGTTTAAGGAATCGTACATGTGCACAAATAAAAACTTGGATTCATAACCAGTTTAAGGTCAAAGCACCCCAGACATCTAGCGATGAAGACGAATGAGATTATTATATTATATTATCACAATAAAGAGAATTTGAGAAATTGCAATTAAGTTTTAGTAACCTGGTATAACAAAGTATATAGGTAGTTTCGCTTCTATTTCTGCAAGTTTTGAGATTCGAAAGAATTTCAAAGAAGAATTATTCTAGTTCTTGATAGTGTCTTCGTTTTGAAGATAAGACATTTTTAAATATTTTTGTGATACCTTCTAAAGTACCAGATATTTGAAACAAATTTGGAAAGCGTTACCAGAATAACTGGCTAAAAATGTGGGAATACTTAGTTAATTGTCAAACTCATCAATATTATTAAGAAAACTAATACAACTCTGCATAGTTGGCCAATTTATCAAGTCAAACCAAGAACTTTTTGTCATTCCCTGACTAGTTTTTTTTTTACGAAATACAGAGTTAATGTATTTTGTAAATCATAACTTATAACTAAATATTATCCACTTTTAATGGTACTCATGGAAAAATTTGTAAAAAATTCGCACATTAAAAAAAACAAACGCCTTAATTTTTTTCCGGAAGTTTTTTTTTATCAAAAAGTTAATTACCCCATTGAGATGTTGCGCAGACTGGCACTCTTAGACAAGGAAAGAGAGGACGCGTAATGCGATAGACGAATATATTTCTATCTGCCACTACGCAAAACCGATCGACGGGCTCATTTTATCACAAAATAATGATGTGTTTAATTCACTTTTTATATTCAGGGTGTTTCCTAAACATGCGGCAAAAATTCATGGGGTGATTCCTGAGGTATTTTTATGAAGAAAAGTTCATATTAACATTTGTCGAAAAATCTTCCTAAAATAGGGTTATTTTTAGCCTCAACCCGTCCAGTATGGTACGCTTCTGATTAAATTTTGAAATTCTGAGCTTAGATTCTGATTCAGCGTCAAAAGTTTATGCAGTACACCAAATTCCATATCAGCATTAACGGTTTCAAAAATATTGAGGAAAAACCGTGTTCAGGGTGCCCCATTTGAAGGGGCCTAGTTTCCTTAGGAAGCATTTATTTTTCGACAAAGGTCCATATCAACTTTTCTTCATAAAAGCACCTCAGGAATCACCCCTTGAATTTTTGCCGCATGTTTCGGAAACACCCTGTATATGTACCTACACACAAAGATATAATTTGGTTATATGTATTTGCTGCCAAACTAGCTTCTCTTTCACTTTGCCTACAAGCATAGAGAAAGGCAGGGTATAGAGAGCCCATCTTGTCAAATATGACAAATGGAGCCCAACTTTTACCTAATTTTTCACACTCCCGATATATTGTTTGGGTAGAAACTATGAAATACTGCATTTTTCCTTTATTATGCTTTAATTTAGAACTGACAAAGAAGATCCACAGTGAGGTACAATAGATTAATTTCCATTTAAAGTTGGGCTCTATTTGGCATATTTGACAAGATGGGCTCTCTATACCCTGACTTTCTCTATGCTACAAGTAATGCCTGTAACATGTCTTCTCTCTTTATTTGGCCAAACTCACCCTATTTTTTAATTAATAATTAAATGACAGAGTACTCCGACTCCTCCACTAGTAAATTGATAATATATCATTCTTACCTTCTATAGACCTTTATTGGAGATTTATATGTTTTCTGTGCAAGTGTCCTAATATAACGCAAATTATTGCGGTTGACAATATTTTGATACTCTGAAAAGAAAAACGCGAGAAGCTTTTTAGACTCTTAGAACAGATCTATTTTCGTATATTAGAGACATTAAGCAATAATCTTAGGAGTATAGTTAGAAGTTCATGTTTTTCCTTAATTTCTTGGGGTACCAATTTACTTTTCAACGAATTTTGTTCCAGTTTGTAGTGGCTTGTTTATATTTATTTATTGGTGGGCTTTCTCTTTTAACTAGGTATAAGCAAGTTCGGTGGTCTGGTAGTTCAGCCCCCAGATTCGGCCTAGCGGTTAACTCCGCTTTTGCCTTGATTAGTCAGAGAAAATGAATTCAGTAGTCGTGTTCTGAGGAAAAGGAGCAAAATTAAACAAACGGGTTACAGTTTGAACAAAACAATTTATAATGTAAATAATGTATTTGATTCGATTTTAACAACAAGGGTATGACAGCGGACATCGCGGAGGGCACCCGGACGGTCTGTAATTAAGAAACAAGCCTGTAAGCAAACTAAAAAATTCTACGGTAATCGGTATTTGTTGTTCGCTATTTGTTGTAAAATAAAATACTCAATTCGGTACGGATAAATAAACAATCATAGCGGTGTTAGCGGGTCGAAAGCGGGAGATAATCAAAGCAGAGGCGGGCAGGGCTTTCGCACAAGCCACCCGTAGGTACTAAAATCAGTTCTCGGTTTTCTTTGGGGACGGCCTCACACTCTTATTCTAAAGGATACTAACCAGAAAACTGTCTCGGACAGAAGGGGGCTCATCTTCGAAGCCGTCGTGGTTATACAGGGTGGTCACTCTTACAGTGCATACCATTTAGATATCCGAAACGGTGAGAGATACAGCGTGGGTTAAATTAAAGAAAAGTTGCGTATGCCTTTCAATAATCTGAAAAGAAATCTAAGATATCTTGGGTAGTTCCTGAAATATTGCTGAAAAACTGAAAATATGCGTTTTCTTTCTTCCTTCATAACTTTTTTATATGTAATGGAAAATTTATGAAACCAGGCAATCTTACATTTCTCGATGTGAGATTTTCAATGGCCAACTATAGATTGTGAAATATTCATAGCTACTTTTGATTTTTATATGGCCACCATATTGGATTTTTTGCCATTAAATAGAGCAAAAAAAAAACGATTTTATTGATGTATAACACTGTATAACACATTGGATTTAAAACTTCAATGACATATTAATTTTCCATTACATATAAAAAAGTTATGAAGGAAGAAAGAAAACGCATATTTTCAGTTTTTCGGCAATATTTCAGGAACTATCCAAGATATCTTAGATTTCTTTTCAGATTATTTAATGGTATACAAAAACGCAATTTTTCTCTAATTTAACCCACGCTATATCTCTTACTGTTTCGGATATCCCAATGGTATGCACTGTAAGAGTGACCACCCTGTATACCCCACCGGCCTCCCCACCAAAGAGCACGGATCCTGACGAGGGACTCCTCGCCCATTGGTCGGCATAGCGGCGGCGGCACCTTCGGCCATCCCCTCTCCCAGACGGCTAGAAAGGTGTCCGTTGGCCATTCAGCGTTATTAGGGGTGTTGCACCCCTTGGTTCCAGGCGATGGTTTATTTGTGACGGGTGTAGCCGGTTCCCCAAAAAGAACGGAGCTCCTAGCTGCAAGTCGGTTTTACTATTCGGCCCTACCCAGAATCGGTCTCCCAACTCCCTCTGTATCTTAAGAAATGTCTAGTCATTAGTCGGAGGCTGCAAACAATCCCCAAAGTTAAACGCAATAGATAGCCTCGGTTCTGCGATGTACAAGGAGGTGTCGGTGCGAACACAAAAACTAAGGGGGTCGGCCGGCCGCTAAACTAGCTGAACAAAAGAAACAATTCGGTGAACATTAAAATAAAATCCAGGAAAACTAGTAACTTCGCTACAAATTATACAACAGAAAATTAGATTGTGAGGTCCTACGGATTTACCTACTGGAGTATTTTGGTTATTGATTGCAAAATTGAAAGTTTCCTTAGGCGCCATTTATATTTTCGTCGTTTATTCCATGCTCAAATAAATCCTAAGTAGGAGAAAGAAGTTCCAGAATTCGGGTTCTAACTGAGTAGGATGCAAAGGCAAAACAATCAAGAAAGTTTAATACGTATATAAAAATATAATAAATGAATGTATTGGAAACTTCCACACTTCCGCAGGCCAAAACTAGTAGGTAGGTAATGAGTCACTGAGTCTTCCGGATAACACCCCCGTCATTTTAATACTAACTACACTAGGTACCGTTGAGCTATCGACCGAGATTGCTCAGGACATCCACACAACGCCACACTAATATCTCTCGATATCAAGTGTATTTAGTGTAAAATTGACTCGGGCGTGAGACTGGGAGACTGAGACAGTCTAAAAATTAGTGTTCATGTAGCGTTCTGAGGATGTCCCGTGTAATCACGAAAGAAAGCTCAACGATGTATAGTGTATTTAATATTAAAATAATTCGATTATTGTAAATTAAATGTAGCCCTTGGATAAGTTTATCTCTCCCAGTGCCTTTTGATGATGCGTTCTTGAAAAACATCGTTTAGTAAATTTGACTATCAATAATAATAATTTAAAGGCTTACGAAACGAATAATTCTTACTACTTTCTATTATTTTTATGCTCGTACCAAATGGTTCAGTCCCATTGTTACTAATATAATATGTTAGCTACACAATAAGAGAAAATGTTTGTTGTTTTTTACCACCAATTTTGCAATCGATTTTAAACTAAACTAGACTTAAACCTTAAAAAATAGCTCCAAACTGAATGACAATGCAATATTAACTTGTTTTCTTGTCTGTCTGTTTGTTTGTTTGTCTGTTCGGTAAAAAATTTGCGTTAAAATCGGTTTTAATTAAACTAACTTCCCGATGAGCTAGAAATTTGAGACTTTAAACATAGCTCAGAACTGCACGACAATCAAACAGACAGATAATAACGCGAGTTATATCACACACAAAAAACTAAAACGCAGAAAATCATTATTTAAATAAAAATAAATAAACCACGTTTTTAAAACGGACTAAAAAGTATAAAATTTATTTATTTAAAATAATAAACGTGGAGCGCATGCAATAGACAATAATAAGGAGTGTAGAGAGTAGCTGTCGTTGAGAAAACTCACACAACAGTTCATAATATCATTTGCAGTGCCAGTGAATTAGGTGAACTATTCATGCATCAATTATCTATTGCATGCACCCCATGTTTATTATTTTAAATAAATAAATTATACTTTTTAGTCCATTTTAAAAACGTGGTACTTATATATTTTTTATTGAAGTAATTATTAAAAGTATAAGTCTATGGATGTAAATAATCGATTTCGGGAACATTTTTTGATATGTAACGACGAGATCCAAGTCTCGTTAAAATTTTCGCATCTCGATGCTACCGATGTTCCGAGTTCCGAGGTAGTTAAAAAATGTACTAATACCTACATGGAATAGAAGAGATAAAACTACAGAAGTTGGTTAGTGACAAATTTGAAAAACTATGCCGAAATTCAAAGTTGAGCCAAATGCCGAACTTTTTAAGAAGCACCCTGTTTTTTTACGAATATCGAATAGGTACTGAAATCCAGTTATAAAAGATGTGTAAAATTTGATAAGTATTTATGAATTATTTAAGAGCAATAGTTAATACCTGCTACAGACTGTGCAAATACATAAAACATGATCAATCCAAATATAAATTGCAAACAAAACCTTATATGCAGCTTGTAGGAGTGTTTCATACACAAGTTACTTCCGAATATTTTGCGTTGTCCTGGAATTCGCCATTAGAGCAATCACGAAGAAAAAGATTTTTATTGAAATTTTAGTTTATTGGACTATACATATGTTTAAAAATATTGTTAATGTTTAGAGAACAACATGCGAAGTATTCTAACCATTTGAATTGAGAATGTATACTCTTTTTAAATAGTTATCCTGAATTATGTATTAATGTCCCGGAACACGGCAGTGGGTCACTGTATATCAAAAAATAGAAAAAAGGTATACATTAACAAAAAACTACGACCATCGGGAAGCAAAGTCAAATGTATACCAATATTTGAAAAAAAAATGTCCTGGAAGTCGTCGCTTGACATACCTATATATATATAATGGGTCTGTATAAGCGGTCAAACAAATCTATATATATATATATGGATTTGTTTGACCGCTTATACAGACCCATTTCGCCATACTCTACCTACGATGTCAAGCCATTTTCGACGTTCTCAGACCCGGCTGCGGGTCTGGAACGTTTTCACCTATATTTAGGTGAAGGGGGTAGTGGGGGTGCAGGGGGTGAATTTTCAGCCGGGTCTGTAAAGGCGGTTGTATATGTCATTATATACGGATTTAGTTCATTGCTGCGTTCTGCAGAGGGCGTTATTGCGTATATATATATATATATATATTTATAGACCAAGGTGGCATCCCCCCATGTAAAATTTACGTCCAAGTTGGCATCCGGGGTAAGTTGGCATCCGATATACGGATGCCAACTTGCCAAACGCTAAAAACCGGCTTTTCCTAGGTTATTGTGCGCCCCCTATCTAATGCGCTTAAAATTAGCCGGAGGCCAATTTGCCTGATTTTGTATATTTTTATACACCTTAGTGCCGAGTAAGACAGAGTGGTGGCGCTATCGTCGATATACACGTGTTTCAAAGTCAGGGCAGTTCGCATCCGTACATTTGGCAACGTTGTAATAAAAGCACATTATTTGTTTTGGAAACGTGTGTTGTGCAGGCTTTTGCGGTGTTATTTACAATGAGTAGTCGAAGTAAGAAATTACTGAAAATGGCCCGAATTGGTGATAGAGAACGGCTCAGGATTTTAAATTATCCTCCATACGGATCAACGCAGGGTTCGGATATTCTAGAGCGAGCCACTCTGGACCGTCTAGCAAAATCTGTTGCTAAAGAGAAAAGTACCTAAGTAATAGTGTTACCGGATTTTATAATAAGAATAAGTATTGAGATAACGAGAGTGCATTAGTTTTATCTTTACGTTGCAAACCTCTAATGAAATTATCGGTCTTTCGCGGTATTTATTACACTTCGTACGCTTTTTATTATACGGCGGTAACCGGTAACGTCCGATATAACAACGCCACCTTTTATTATAGTTATTATCTTAGTATGGGAACAATTTAGGAATCATCTTATTTACAAGCAGTTCAAAATCACTCCAAAATAAGTTATAAGTTGACCGCTTTAGATCAAAAACATTCAAATGCACAGTGGCGCAACCAGAAAAATACAAAATGCTCAACCAAATTTTTCCAGAATAAAAAAAATCAGAACAACGAAAATTTTAAACCACAAACCTATTTACAAGTTTCCATTTAACAAAAATGGGTGTGTGTGTGTGTGTGTGTTCTGACGATATCTTTATCTCTTTAACGCATTTGGATAGAGACTTGAAATTTTGTACCCTCACATCATTGGTCCCTGAAAATGAAAGCTGGAATAGTTTTTGGTGCAAATCGCTCCACAGGAAGGGGTTGAAATAGGGGGATGAATGTAAAAATATTTAATTTTTACACGTTTTTGTGACATTTCTTTACATAATATACAGACATAATATGTTTATACTATAAATTACAAGAAAAGGTGATAATGGGCAAACACTCAAAGTTAACAAAAAGAAAAACTAGTAACCGCATACATGTGTTTCATGCTATTTGGCAATCATCAGTACGGTGTAACATTAACCAAATCAAAAGATAGGCATGATTTGGGAAGCAACAAATGAAGTCCAGGCAGGAGCCAACAGCACATTTTCAGCTTCAGTCAGCACATCCCCTATTTTGGGGCTTGTACTAACATCGCCACGGAGGCTGCTAAAGCGACCTGCGTGGAAATCTTCATAACCCAAGATACAATGACAATAAGGATGTAAGATTAGCGAGTGTAAATGTAACAATTACAAGAAAAGGTGATAATGGGCAAACACTCAAAGCTAACAAAAAGAAAAAACTAGTAACCGCATACACGTGTTTCATGCTATTTGGCAATCATCAGTACGGTGTAACATTAACCAAATCAAAAGATAGGCATGATTTGGGAAGCAACAAATGAAGTCCAGACAGGAGCCAACAGCACATTTGCAGCTTCAGTCAGCACATCCCCTATTTTGGAGCTTGTACTAACATCGCCACGGAGGCTGCTAAAGCGACCTGCGTGGAAATCTTCATAACCCAAGATACAAGGACAAAAAGGATGTAAGATTAGCGAGTGTAAATGTAACAATTACAAGAAAAGGTGATAATGGGCAAACACTCAAAGTTAACAAAAAGAAAAAACTAGTAACCGCATACACGTGGATTTTTGCCTAAATAAATATATTGTCATTTTACTGAATTTATGCAATACATCTGCTGTTCACTATATAGTGTGTCCCCAGATTGAGTTCACATAAGATGTAATTAACAAAAAAATGCCGAGTTGAAATTTGAGCTTCTGGAAATCAGCCCTGCTTTTAGTTTCGTATATGCCTTATAAGTTATGAAAAAAGTTATTTCTAGTACCAATAAAGTGCCCTTTTTGTAGGTTCTACGACAAAATGTTATTAAGGAAACTTGTTCTGGATGAGAAACTGAGTAGGTTTGCGAAATTTCCAAAGTCTGGGCCTTCTTTGATTTTTTGGCATTTTCCCACTTTTTTACAAAAGTGCCTTTTTTCTAGGTTTTACGGCAAAATGCTATTAAGAAGACTTGTTCACAATGAAAAACTGGATAGGAAGTAGCCCAGGTCTACTAGACTTTTGTGCGTTTTAATTTTTTAGCGGAAAAAATCGAAGTCGACCTAGGCTTTCGAAATTTCACACCCATAGTTTTTCATTATGAACAAGTTTTCTTAATAGCATTTTGCCGTAAAACCTACAAAAAGGGCACTTTTCTCAAAAAAAGTGGAAAAAATGCCAACAAATCAAAGAAGGTCTAGACTTTCGAAATTTCGCAAACCTACTTAGTTTTTCATTCTGCACAAGTTTCCTTAATAACATTTTGTCGTAAAACCTACAAAAAGGGCACTTTACTGGTGCTAGAAATAAGTTTTTTCAAAATTTCCAAGGCATACGTAATTTTTCAAAACTAAAATTATGCCACAAATTAGTTTCAAATCAAGCAGGGCTGATCTCCAGAAGCTCAAATTTCAACTCGAAATTTTTTGTTATTTACACCTTATCGTCGTCGAGCGTGTAATACCTCCAATGTGACAATTAGGACCAAATTCGGGTTTTGACACATTTAGGTTCATTTTAACATTGCGCATCTATGTAGAATACCTACAATGTGAAATAATAGTATTTACCCCTACCTATACCTGATATTAACATATCTAATGTGCCCAGGTACTGCAGAATGAGACAAAAACATCTCTTATGTGCATTTATGTAACATCGTTGATATTACCCATTCTAAAAATATCTCCGATGTGACGTCTGGCTGTCACATTGGATACATTTTGATATTTCAATTCAGTACATCGGAGCAATTCTGCGTGTAAATTTATAATCTCAATGTTTTGATAGTTGGGTACATTTAATTTTAGTGCTTGAGTTTTTAAAGCTTTAAAAAAAATTTTTAAATAACTGCGCCAAATATGTGTAGAATGTAGATTATTTTAAATAGTTTTAAGTACATTGTACATTGTAAATTTTATTACCTTTATTACCGAATTTAGGTACTGTCTCATTTGCCAGTTGGCCCACGCTTTATACCTAGTTGACCATAATTTAAAAAATCATTTATAATTTTAATATACACTTTTTAATAATTTCCCTACCAAAACACAAACAGTAATATTAATATTTATGCAAGGCATGGGCGTAGGTAATGTTTCGCTAAAATACAATTTTGAAAATCCAATTTTCACTTTGATCTATAAAAAGAATGTTCCCCTGTTACATTTGGATCACATGTATATTTAGGTGGAAGCATTGAGTAAACGTATTCCTTTACTCAGTGGTGGAAGGTAAGGTCGAGGATAATGTTTTGTAGTAAATATGTATTGCGTTAATAATTTCTTATATTGTTGGAATTTATTTCCATCGATCGTGGAAATTATTCCCAGAACTCCCTCCTGTTACATACTACCACAGAGAAGACCAGAATACAGAGAGTCGCATCTTGTCAAATATGTCAAATGGAGCCCAACTTTTACGTAATTTTTCACACACCCGATAAGATCGTTCAGATAAATTATGAAGTAGACTGCATTCTTCATTTATTATAGATTAATTTAAAACTGAGAAAGAAGATCCACAGTGACCTACAACGGATTAATTACCATTTAAAGTTGGGCTCAATTTGATAAGATAATAGGTTCACAGGAAGGCCTGGAAGGGACACTCGCCTGTTTTTTCTAGATCCGCTCCTAAAATTTTGACTTATAAGCCGAAACTTTAAAATTTCGACCTATAAGTTGAAATATTGACCCAAAATTTCGACTTTATAACTCGAAGCTTTAAATTTTCGACTTATAAGTCGAAATATTGACGGTCAATATTTCGACCTATAAGTCGAAAATGTAAAGCTTCGAGTTATAAAGTCGAAATTTTGGGTCAATATTTCGAAATTTTAAAGTTTCGACTTATAAGTCGAAATTTTAGAAGCGGAAATTAAAAAAAAGGCGAATGTCACTTCCAGGCCTTCCGAGGTTCATGGCCATTTTCTGAGATTCTTGTTTGTTTTTCAATAGCTCCATAATTTGTATAAGTGAAACGTATTTTTTCATTATTAATCTTTGATTAAAAAATACATGTATTCTTAGATTATTGCTAATTACAAGCCTGAAAAATATCAACAATGTGCTATTGGACAAGAATATAATTCCTCCAATGTGACTAAAAAATCAGTTTTTTTGTCTTTATTTACCTTCTACTGCTATCACGCCTTAATTAATTAGTTTGTTTAATTTTTTTGCAATATACTATGCATTAAAGTATTTTATATATGATACAATTTAACAGTAACAAGTTTTTTGGCTTTCCTGAAAAATTTGATTTTTTTCACATTGGAGATATTACACGCTCGACGACGTTATGTGAACTCAATCCGGGGACACACTGTGTAAAGAAAATGATGGAAGTTTATGTGGCGTTTTAATAAAAGATGTTCAAAACTGTGCAAGTACCAAAGAAATTAAAAGGTTTCCGTTAAAAAGAGAACAAAAAATTGTTATTGTCTTTTATGGTAAATTGGTTCGGAATTATCCTATCAATTAAAGAAGGTATCAAAATGCAGTAGGTACTATATTTTCTATAACCTAGCTAAAAGCAAATATTTGTGCAAACTATCTACTTATAGAGAAATAACGTCTTAAAATTACTAATGCTTTAACTCAGTCTTTTGTTAAATTGCTTAGATTAAATAGGTACCTCTTTTTGGCGCATTTAAGTGGATCTATTAAGTTCAGTGCCACAACCGTGCACATAGTGATAGGAAGTGATATTCAGATAAGGTCAGGTGTTGCTAATTTTTCGAAAAAAAAATCATTTTTTAATTAAAAAGAAGAGGTTCTCCTAAATCATTAGCTCCTGTCATTTATGTAATATTATGTTAATTTGACTACATAGATATTAAAATATAATTTTCCAGACATCTAGATCATTGCGTTTTTTATAAATAAAATTGTAAACTGATAAAAAAGAAGCTCTGTTAAGTCATTAAAATTTCAAGTCAATATCGCAACCTGTTCGAGAGTCATCATTGTATCACTGGACACATAACACACATACACACCCACCCACACCCTCACACACCACAGACACAACAATTTTTTCAAATTTTTGTTTTTCTACGTTTTGAGATATTATGAATCCATTGAGATAATAAAAAAATATTTTTTTTGCCAACACAAAAACCTTCGCTTCGCAATGGGAGGTAATTACCTATTTGCTTATCTTGTGGTAATTCTTGAAGAAAGTTCTTGTACGACAAAGGTACTTGGTCCCCTTCAAAGTTTAATTTATTTCCACTTTAGAGCCATCGTAATTAACCAATTCAGTATTCTCCAACGAATCTTTTAAGAAGCAATTTTTCCATAATTTTGTAATATGCCAGGTTCTCAGCAAATGTCGAAGTGCCGCTTGACATCGAGGTAATAAATTGAAATTCTTATAGTATTGATATATATCCTTGTTTTTTTGAACTTGCCATTGCATATAGGAGTTAAAGCAATTTGCAGTTTCGATAAAATGTACTATTTGTTTCACTGTTCAAACTGGTCGTTAAGATGCGTTCCTGAGAAATAAGTCGGTTGAATATTTTTAACGTTAACTTGTCAAAACAATGCCTCCGAACACTTATGGTCCTTATTCACCACAATCAGCTAATAAATAGCTACCTATATTATATAGTCAGTTTCAAAAAGAGAGAGTAATAAAAATGCACATTATGAACGTAAAACGTATAAGGGTGAGCAAAATAAAGGTACAACTTTCTTTACTACTATTATACAAAACAAAGAATGAACGAACTTTCCTTCTAACTGGCCGTTTTGCGTCCTCGCTTATTTATAACTTTCTTTCTTCTTCCTGGGGATGGTTGTGGCAGTTTTACTATCCAGAATCTTTGGTGGGATAATCACATCTGATGGCATCGAATACGTTTCGAATAATTACACCGTTTCTTATTCTCTTCGCTAGCAAAAAACCTGAAGCTGAGCCTGAAGCATTTGCCATTTCTATCCTTGTAGTCCCCGGGCCCATGCCTATAAAAAATGTTGATTACCTCACCAATGATACTTTGTATATGTGCTCTTTATGTCCAGTCGGACAACATTTTACATAATATAAGAAAACTCTTAGTAGCAGGGCGTTTTTCTTGGGGCCCCTTCAAACTTTTAAGGGCCTCCGACAACGGAATTTCCTTAACATTTTTGTCGGACAAGGTAAAACTTGATTTTAAATATTTTTATTAAACGATTCTGAAAAAAAAACAGCTGCGACACCCTAACATGGAAAAATTATGACGTCATAAAATTTCACAGCTGATTTTTTTCAGGATCGTTTAATAAAAATATTTAACATCACAAAAATTTTCGGGAAAATCCGTTGTTGGACGCCCTTAAAAGTTTGAAGGGGTCCCAAAAAACGCCCCGCTATGAAGAATATTCTTATGTAAGAAATTGCTTGGACATAAATTATTACACATATACAAAATCTCAATGGTAGTTAATCAAAAAATTTTTTGTAGGCATGGGACTATTGACTCTTCTTGGCGAAAACTAAAGATAGCTTTAAAATAATGGGGAATTTATTGAAAGCAGATATGTTCAACAATTATTACCTGCAACCTGTGGACAATTACCGAAATGTTAATTACTATATTAAGTATATAAGTATTGGGCCCATGAATGAGAGCCAAATAGGGTCTATTATTAATCCCTCCCTCCTTTTGCAACGGAGTATGGAATTTGGCGCCCTTTCGGAACTGAAAATATCGCCATAAAAATATAAAAAAATATGGCATTACTGGCAACGTTGCTTGGATGCCAGTTTTCCACTATCTGCCATATACGGACGCCAACTTCACCTTTGTTGCGATTTTCATATACATTTTGGATGCACGCTTGCCTGTTAATATACGGATGCCATCTGACCGGTTAATGGTCCGTGTATATGTGTATATATTCGGTGTATATCCGCGGACGCCACCTTGTTTCAAGTTTGAACGGATGTCAAATAGGACTCCAACTATATATACAGGGTGATTCATTGGGAATGGGAAATCCCAAAACTGGGGGTAGGGGAGACCAAAATATTGCGATTGAGTCCAACATTGCTTAAACAAATGTTGTTTGTTTGAAAGATACAGTGCGTTCAAGTTCTTATTTTTAAATTGAATTATGGCTGTATCTACCAAAATAATCAAGCTGCTGACCTGAAATTTGGCACTGCTATGTTTTTGGGGATGGAAAATAAGCTGAAAATGTCAATTTTTACGTATCTCACAGAGGGCGCCACTTGCGCGGTTTTTGGATCGTGCTTTTACTCGTAACTTTTGTGAGGTTATCTTTTTGGTCTTGCAGGCCCGTCATTTTAGTGCATCTTATCATTCTGCAACAAAAAGGTACTCTTGTTCCATAACGCCCAAATCAACCGGTTGCGTTGAAATTGCCAAAACGTGCCCCGAAACACCTGTTGACTTCAAGATTCGAAAAATAAAATATTCACCTACTGCTTTCAAATATTGCACAACGACTGTACCATTTAAATCGAGAAAAAAAACCATATGAACAATGTCCCAAAAAATGTTCACTTTCAAAATGGAACAGATTGAAACTCGACAAACTTTGGACACCCTATTTCAAGAAAACAAATGTGTTTCGACCAATGTTCATTTGGCATTTTTTTCATCCTTTTCAATGTACAGTTGATCTGTAACATTTGAAAGTAGTAGGTGAAAATTTTATTTTTCGAATATTGAAGTGAACAGGTGTTTTGGGGAACGTTTTGGCAATTTAAACGCAAACGGTTGATTTGGGCGTTATGAAACAAGAGTACCTTTTTGTTGCAGAATGAAAAGGTGCGCTAAAATGACAAACCTGCAGGACCAAAAAGATAACCTCACAAAAGTTACGAGTAAAAGCACGATCCAAAAACCGCGCAAGTGGCGCCCTCTGTGAGATACGTAGAAATTGACATTTTCAGCTTATTCTCCATCCCCAAAAACATAGCAGTGCCAAATTTCAGGTCAGCAGCTTGATTATTTTGGTAGATATAGCCATAATTCAATTTAAAAATAAGAACTTGAACGCACTGTATCTCTCAAACAAACGACATTTGTTTAAGCAATGTTGGACTCAATCGCAATATTTTGGTCTCCCCTACCCCCAGTTTCGGGATTTCCCATTCCCAATGAATCACCCTGTATATAGCCAATTTTTAAGTGTGAAGACTCTTTTTATTGGTGAAAGCTTTCGCAGTTGTTTAACTGCTTCTTCAGTCACTCTAAAATTACATTAAAATAGTTTTTGTGATATAAATTTCAAAATTACTTACAATTAAGTGAGTTCCTAATATAATGTAAAGATGTTAATGTTTGAATTTTGCATTGGACAGGGCAAAAGTACAAAATTTTTTAAATTTAGTTTTGACAAAAATCTAGTTCAATATTACACTTAAAAATAGTTTATTTTTAAAGGTATATAAATGTCACTAGTTACTATTATTATACCTTTATCTAGGTATATTTGAATTATTATTGTTGTTAGTAAAATTTGGTTTGTTTTCTAAGAAAAGTACATTTGAAAAAATTATATTAAGGTCCTGAACATCTGTTTTTTTGTTAAGAGTATTTTCAACTCGGTTAATGTAACACATTTCAAGAAAAGAACGCTTAAAATAATTTCTTTCAGTTGCCAAAACTTTAGTATTATCAAAATCCATTTTGTGTCCTGTTGAATTAACATGTTGAGATAAAGCACATGATTCAGGCCTTAGACGAATATCACTTTTATGCGAAATATTTCTAGATTTAATGCTTCTGCATGTTTGACCAATGTAAGTTTTATTACAATTAGTGCAATTAATCTGATAAACTACATTAGACCTATCTTGAGTATTTACCTTGTCCTTAAGATTCGTAAAGAGATTTCCTACAATTTTTATTGTTTTATTAGCAATTATGACATTGGTTTCTTTTTTTAATAAATTTGAAATTTTTGGTGTTAGGTCTTTAATATAAGGAAAAGATCTGTATATTTTAAGATTTAAATTAATATTATTACTCGAAATTGTACTAGGTTGTTGATCTAAAGGTTGCTGTTCTGATATATTATTAGATGTTCTTGTTGAAAACAATAATTTGTTTAAAAGTTTTTCAGGATAAGAATTATCAATAAAAAGTTTTTTTAATTTAACTAAATTCTTTTTTATAAGTGATGGGTGACATAATTTTGAGATTATATTTTTCATACTTAGCACTAAATTTATTTTAGTTTTTTCAGTGTGGTACGAAAAATAATTAGTGTATCTACCAGAACAAGTTGGTTTAGTATACCAATCCAATATTATTCTATTATCTGCTTTTCTGATCACTTTAGTGTCCAAGAAAGGTACACTATTATGATTTTCAGGTTCCAGAGTAAATTGTATATATTGGTTGTAACTGTTAAATACTTGTAAAATCTCTTGCTCTTTACCTTTAGGTATTGAACAAATTATATCATCAACATATTTTAATAAGAATGGTAATTCAAAAGATAATTTTGGTATACAATTTTCAAGAAGTTCATCCATAACATATTGAGCAATGATTGGTGAAATATTAGATCCCATTGGTGTACTAAAAATTTGTTTATAAAATTGATTGTCTAATGAAAAATAAGTATTATTAAAAATAAATCTCAAAAATATAAACAGACTTTCCTTTTTAATAGTACAATGATGTTTGATACTATTCCATTTTCTTTCTATACAACTTAAAGTAAGTTCTAATGGAATATTAGTGAACAAAGAAACAACGTCTAAACTTATAATGACATAATTTTCAGGGAGTTGGAAATTATTGAATTTTTCTGCAAAACTAAAGGAATCTTTAATAAAATAAGGATTATTTTCTTCATAAGATGAACTAAGGATGTTAGTTAAATACTTAGTGATTTTACTAGTTGGTGAATCAATTGAAGCAATGATAGGTCTAAGAGCTAGGTTAGGTTTATGGATTTTTGGTAATCCATAAAATTTTGGGGCAATAGAATTGTATATTTTTAAAGATTTAGCAACATCTTTTTCTATTTCTTTAGTTTTAGTTAAATTACTAACTAAATTATTAGCTTTTTGTTGTATGGTATTAGTTGGATCTCTTGGTAATTTGATATAATAAGTTGGATCTTGTAACATATTATTTGCAAGTTCACTGTATTCATTTTTAAACATGATAACTGAAACATTACCTTTATCAGACTTAACTACAATAATTTCTGGGTGCTCTTTCAAAAACTTTTTTGTAGTATTATACCAAGAGGTAATTTCAGAATAATGCGTTGGAAAATGATTAATGAAATTAGTTATTATATTAGTCATCTGACAAAGGATAATGTTTTTTTGATCGTGATTATTTATTTGTTCAAGAGAGAATTCCACATCTGCTAAGAGATTCTTAATAGAAATGTCAGTTTTAGTTGGTGGTAAACTAAATTTTGGACCAAGTGATAGAATATTCTTAACTTCGATAGGAATATCAACATTTGTAAGATTTTTAAACCAACGTTGATTTATTTTAAGTTTGATTTTATTTTCATTTTTAAGATGCTCAAATTTACGTAAATTAGTTTCTTTTATTTGATTAAAAATTCTATTATATGATTGATTTTGTCTACGTTTAAATTCAAACCAGATATATGCAGGTAAAAAGCTATTAATTTTAGTTTCTAAAAAAGTTAGTTCCTTATTTAATCTGTTGATATTCCTATGTGTTACACTAATTTCTAAATTAAGGATATTATTGTTTAACCTATGATTAAAATTTCTTAGTTGATGTCCTGATGTACTATCATGGAAGTCAATCATGAGGTTCAACCCTTTTGTTCTATCATTAACGTGTCTTGGAACTAAACCATATTGTCTGCATTTTAGTAGAAAGATTGACCTGTTCTTCATTGCAGCCATCTTTTTATTTGTACATGCCCAGTTTTTTGTTGTTAAATCCAAATTCAACCTTAATCCTTTGGTAGAATCATTGAATAAGGAATTCGTAAAGAAATATAAGTAAATAGCCGTTATGCGTAGCTTACAAATTACGCGTAACTGCCAGGTGGCGAACAGGTAGGCCCTCTGTTACTGTATCTTGGAATTAGTCGACTCATTTGAAATTGTGGCGACCGGAGCGTCATCTACTAGTCGTAAGAAAAACTATTAGTGTGGGCCACCGCATTTAGCTAAAGCGGGGACCGACTGAAACAAGCCACCGAGTCTACGTTTCGCTAACAGATCGACAGATGGCCGCTCTGTCGCATCTCCTTCAACGCGAGGAAGGGATAAATGACAGTTCCAACCAAACTCGTTGCTAAAGCCTGGTGTGTGGCATATGATTGTTTACAGAATTAAAATAGTTCTGTAAACTTTGGTTCTGGTTACTTCAGCCGATTTTACTGTTGTTGTCGTTTTGGTGGCTATTGTTTTCTTGTTGTGTTTTGTGTCTGATTAAGGTTTTGATCACAAAATATATGGTTTTTATTAACCATGGTAGTCTATCGCCGCTGTTGTTATATAAATTGCGACAGCAGCAAGCGTTCTAACACGTAAATTTCCCGTGAAAGATGAAATTCGCTGTAGGTACCTACTTAGGCAGTGGATAATAAAATAGCGGAAACATAGCACTGACAAATTTAGAAGACTGCCAGTTGAAACAATGATGTGCGAAAAACATTTTCGAAATAATTTTGTCAAAACCCTCCATTCTATTGGTCAAAAGGCAGCGTCCAGAGATATATTATTCAGAAAAATAACGGAAATAAGTATAGTTTGCATTTAAAAACACAAGTTGTAGAAAATGGCTGCTGCCATGGAAATTAGGACATGATATCCGCATTCGGGACACAATTCCCTTCAATTTTGGTATTTACACTTTTTATTTAAAATCAGAAACAACGAATCTAGATGGATTGGAATAAATCTCCAAAATTTCGTTTTTTTTTCTTCTAAATACCTATCTAGTAACCTATGACTTTTTCAAAAATCCACAAGGCGCGTTAAATTGAAAAGAATTGCGGTTTTGTGGGCGCAATTTAACGCGCCTTGTAGATTTTTGAAAAAAGGCATGGCTTACTAGCTTACTACAAATTTGGAAAAAACACGAAATTTTGGAGATTTATTCCAATCCATCTAGATTCGTTGTTTCTGATTTTAGATAAAAAGTGT
Organism: Pseudeuparius sepicola; assembly: GCA_963920635.1. NCBI lineage: Eukaryota > Metazoa > Arthropoda > Insecta > Coleoptera > Anthribidae > Pseudeuparius > Pseudeuparius sepicola. The sequence goes on from OY987305.1 coordinate 33,133,071, forward strand.
TAAGAGCAATGGCACTGCAAATAGTACAGATAAACGCACGGAATTCCGCTAGCTTTCTACCGTGTACTTTACATGGAATTAGTCCCAGGACGTACACCAAAAATGCAAAACGAAATTTGAAACTTCAAAATCTATCTCCTCTGTTATACGTAAACTGATTTGTGTCAAACCTGTCTCAACCTGTGGCGAAAATGTAGGTCTACGATTCGTATGGACAATTTTTTTGTTTTTAATTGCAGTTTTTTAATGGTAACAAAAATACTCCTTCAAATACTCCCGAGAAAATGAAACGGTAGCATTTTTGTAAATTTTACAAGTACCAACAATGTTTAAAAAAAAAAAATTCATACGAATTGTTCCTCCATCTATTAGTTACATTTTGGTAAAAAAATCGAATTTTTGGAACTGAAAATAAAAAAGTAGATCGACTTCTAGAAAAGCACTGCAAAGCCGAAATCAATATGAATACACCGAATTTCCCCGTGCCCCCACTCCTGCCCTCTCCTCAAGCGAGTTTCCGTAGAGGGGACACTAAATAGACAAAGATAGGTACAATATGTTCGCCGTCGCACTCTTGTTTCCGCTTACCGTATTTTACAAGCTTTTTTATTTAACTTCACCTGTTAGTGTGGGTCGAATCTTGCAAGCTGAATTAGAACCACTTCCTGACATCCGATTGAGCTGAAACTTTGCATACACCTTTAGTTCCGGTGACAATGCAATATGCAATACTCAATATTGTAATACTTTCTACTTTCTAATACTTAATATGGGTATCAAATGAAAGGGCTTGAGAAGTAGAAAACGCTAAAGTTAGTGAGATCACACTAAATGCAATAAGGCCGCCGTTCGAAGATGGCGGATTACATTTTTTCTTTTCAACCCCCTGAATATGCGAGGTAAATAATGGCCTTCTCAACCGAAGTGTCTATAGATTTTTTCACTACTAACATTGAAATATTGATACATTTTACATATTTGGTTAGATTTTGATATTTTAGTCATTTCTCGCTTTTTTCAAATACTTCGAAAGCCTGGGAGTTCAGTTGTCAAGCTGATAAAATGAAAATAATTTTTAAATGTCATATAGAAAATTGTTCATTATTTACCTAGGTTTTTTTTATTATCATTATTTACCTAGGGAGAGAAATATTACTTCTCATTAGAGGAATGAGGTAAATAATGTTGATTTCTCAGGTTAGTAGTAAAAAAAATAATTAAATTGTTTGACGCCCGTCTACTATGAATTTTTACTTGATTTTCTGTAGTCAGGGGAATGGCATTTATCATGAAATTATTTTTTTGTAGGAAAAATATTGTTTTCGAGAAAAAATGTACAGGGAAAAAAGTTTCTTAAATAAAAGGGCTACGCAAATCATATTTTTGTTATACGTAAAAATGACCCACAAAAAAATTCGAGCAAAAAATTAATAGGGGTTGTTAGTTTTTACCCTTTTTTAGGACAGTGTGTAAATGAATGAGCTACCCTAAGGCGTCTTCCAGTAAGTAGATAACACATACCAAATTTCAAATTTTTAAGTAGCGCCGTTATTGAGATATAAATAAAAAAATATTTGGGTCACCCTGTAGACCCGAATAACTTGGCAAGGAAAGCCCAAATCGAAAAATTTTATATGAAAGACCCCCTTAAAACCACCTGCCGAAAACCCCTTTAAAGTATTTACTATACATTCTGACTCACCCTGTATAATATCTCCATATCTTTGACCGTGTTCCACCAAGAGAGGCTGGACCTCTAAAAATGATCACCCTGTACTTTTTTTGTAGGAAAAATCAAACTTAAAATTTTTATAAATGGTATTTTCAAGTACAGGGTGGTTCATTATAAATTGACACCCCCCTTAACTTGCTAGTTTTTGAGGTTAGAAAAAAAGTTTTTTTACAAAAGTTTTAGGTACGAATACAAAGTTTTTTGTGACGCTATTGGACCGTGCACAGTGTGTTCTAGAAAGCCGTGGCAGACATAACTTATGTTTTTTTAAATGGAACACCCTATATATTTTTGTATTTTTGAAATCTGCTCATCAAGGCAATTTAAATGATATTAAACTTTGTGGCATTATCTTTTTCCGTTTTTGAAAAATTCCGTTTTCAAATTTTATACTAAATTTATTTAACTCGAATTTGTGGATCTCGCTATAAAGATAGATGATCGATGTAATAACAAAAAATATTTGTTTTAAACAAGAGAGTAATATAGTGAAACTCCAAAATGTTTAGGAGCCTTTTCAAATTTTACTGATTATATTCTAGAAATAAAGAATTTCAGGAAAATCGTAAAAGCTCCTAAACATTTTGGAAATTTCACTACGTTACTCTCTTGTTTAAAACAAATATTTTTCGTTATTACATTGATCGTCTATCTTTATCACGAGATCCATAAATTCGAGTTAAATAAATTTAGTATAAAATTTGAATTCGGAATTTTTCTAAAATATAAACTAAACGTTTAAAAACACTTTAAACATTGAAAACTTCTCAAAACCCAAGCTGCCGCTTTCAGTTATGTGACAAATGACATGTAACGTCTGACTAAGATGGTCACGTGATTTTTGTGCGCCAGGGCCTGTCTTTATAGTAGGCCTTGTACGGTACAGATTCCCCCGAATTATAAAACTTAGACTAAGGTTTTTGGGAATTCACAATAGAGTCCTCCCCTGAGACGATTAAGGTCCTTTTGGCTTTGTCCCATCCATTATATGAATTATGAGACATCCTTTATTTTATTTCTTTTTAATTCTGTGACGTCATCGAGATTCTAGCTTACACTGTTTTAGGAAATATTTTTCTAGTGCGTCGATAGCTTAGTTGGTAAATGCGTCGACATTAATTCCGATGGTCGTAGGTTCGAACCCTGGTGTTGGTGTGCGAATTTTATTTTTTATGAGGTTCTGCGTTAAGTTTATGAGGTTATTTCTACATAAGGATGTTGACGTCACTATACCCCGGAATTTTTGTCATAATTATAACGTTAATTTAACGTGATTTTCCTAACGTCATGGAGGTATAAATATAACGATATTTTGACGTACAAAAAACGGTTGTTGGTTAGCTGGGGTGGCTTTTAAAGCTCGTGCGCTCCTGACATAAACTCGCTACTCCTGGAGATCTTCTTTTGGGCATTAAGTCCGTGTTTTCGTCCGCCAGATCAAACGCCATCACCGTTGAAAGCAGCCACGATTTTTTAAAATATATTTAAGACATGTTCTCGGTCGCCCGATTCAAGACCGTTGCTTTTTAAAAATAATCAGTGGGTTACGACGTTGCCAAATCAAAAGTGTAGCTGAGAAAATTGTGGCTCTTTTCACACCGATAGTTCATCCATCCATATCATATCATATCATATCATCATTTATGACATATATATTTTCCTATATAAGGTATACCGGCAAATGTTTCATTTTCGAAAAAATAAACATTAAAGTGCAAAATTGAAAGTTTCAAGGTCGCATATTTTCCAAACGCTTGAAAGAGACATATTACATGTATACATCATTGAAATTGTGACAATGATTAGATTTTAAATATCTAAAAATATAGAGGGTGTTCTAATTAAAAAACACATGTTTGGTTTGGCATCCCTTTCCTGAACACCCTGTACAAATCTGAATAAACGCTGAAAAAAGCTTTCTTTGGCTTCTTCAACTTTTATCTGAAGAGAAGCCCTGTACAGAGCGGGCCATCGGTGTCTGAGGCTCATTTTGTATGATAAATTTGAAAAAAATGTGCATTTTAGAAAAGTGGCCGTAACTTTTTTCAGGATGAAAGTTTTGTTTTTCTGTAAAAACATTTCTAGAGCACTTTTTTACGTAAAATCCAATGCTGCTACTAAATTTTTTTAAGTCAATGGTTTAGAGTTACTGATAAAAAAAATTAAAATTGAACAGCCTGTATATTTTTGCATTTTTTAATAGAGCAAAAAATTACCATTCCAAAAAATATATATAACACTTAATGATTTACTTAAGTAGTTATCAATTACTAATAACTTTTATGAAATTTTCATCAGTAACTCTTAAACCATTGACTTAAAAAAATGTAGTAGCAGCATTGGATTCTACGTAAAAAAAGTGCTTCAGAAATGTTTTTACAGAAACACAAAATATTCAACCTGAAAAAAGTTACGGCCACTTTTCAAAAACGCACATATTCAAAAAACGCCCTGTTACTCAATACTCAAGAACGGTGACAAATATCGATTTGCGGTTTTCGCCATTAAGTTATTTATCATAAAAAAATGAGCCTCAGAGATCAATATCAGTTTTCGTTAAAAATAGAGGGCCCTATTTTTAACGGAGATAGGGTTTCCCTTTAAAATTGTCCAATTTGGCTCACCCTGTATATAGAGGTATAATATGGGAATACACCAGAGCAGGTGTTTCATTTTATGTCCGATTAGGTATATTATGTCCTTACTTTTTCAAATAATTGAATTAAAAATTAATTACACGCTTGCGTATGTCTACGCCACTGGACAAATTCCTAAAATTATGTTTTACAAAAAGCCAGTAATTTGCGTGGCAAAAAAACGAAGTTTCAGTTTTTAGTCAAACTTTTAGGCAAAATTATTTTACTCATAATTTTGGCTCCAAAAATTGATGCAAAATATTGCGACGAAACTGACAGATGAGAAAAAATCTAAAGGCACTTTTTGTTCGAAATGGAATTCTCTATCTAAAAATTAAATATTTTTTTGTCAATCTCCTAAATTATTTATCTAATTAAATTAGCGGTAGGTACCGATTACCCGTATCTCCACCACTGATGCATAAAGGACGCAATCGATCCAAGTATAGGTAGGTGTAGGTACTTTGTACCAAAATTAGGTTAAAATTCCTTTTCTGGTTTAGAAATTAATAAATAAAACAATCTATTTTTAAAATTTTAACACCCTGTAACGTGGAAATTAAGCCTTTCTGAAGAAAACGTCACACACACCAAACACCCCATTTATTTTCAAAAATACCTACTAGCACAAATTGTCGGGTCGGACGATAGAAATGGCTCACCCTGTATAATAACCTACATACATTAGGTACACTTTTTTAACTGTTAACATTTATTAAGGTAATTCCTTATCCAATGGTATTAAGTATATTATATTATCGAGTAACATAAGGTATTATGTTATGTTTTCAACATGTCACACAAATCCTAAAAACCGACATTTAGGTACCTATTTATTGCCACTTTTTCGGACTTTCGTCCTCTCGCAACCATTGAACCATTCAGTTACATTTGTTCTTCAAATATTTATTAAAATTAACTAGGTATTCCTTGACCCCAAAAACATAAAAAACGACATAGATAGGTATCGCACCCTATATTCATCCCTTTACACCCCTCTCAATTTCCTCTCTTTAAATAAAAAAGTCGAAAACACTCTCTATCTCTAACTCGCTACAAGAGTGATTTCGTTTGCTAAAAATTACTGTATATATGAAACGGCAACGGCTGACCTTGAAATTATAAAGGGAAAATCGTCTTGGTTATTGATTATTCTGTTTGCCTTCAAATAAGAAATAAATACCTGCTATTCTTTGGCCTTGAACAGTATTTACAGAGGCATGCTGTCGTTAGAACGGTTGAACCTCCATCCGCGCGCCATCTCTCCGTCGGAAGATTTAATAAGGAGACGGCAATCCATTTTGGGTCTGTTTTATTTTAGTTATTTAATTGGACGCATTTAGTGCTTTATAGGCGCCACTTCCTGGGACCATAAATACGGGCGAGGGGAGTTAAGAGGGAATACATGGGCGGTCGTACAGCCAGTTACGGGTCTGTCCATTGATATTAGATATCTTTCCGAATACCTTAATCAATGGTCGAACGTAACAAGTTAAAAGTTAACGAATTGCTTACGAAAATGTTACGATATAACATACCAGCATTTCGCTCCCTCGATGGCTATCTTGATTGTGGCCAGCCGCAGCATCCGCCGTAACTCCCTGAAGTAGTTCAGGAAGGGGTTGTTGGTCGGGCGGCCGGCGCGGCACTTCTTGTCCTTTTCTTGCAGCGGGAGCGGCCGCATCGGCGCCTCGGCCACAGAATTCCCCTATTCTGTGCCTCGACTGCCTCGGCCGCATCGGAGCCTTGGCCGCGACTTACGGCGGCAGGCGGCAGGAGCGGCGCTTTCGGCACAGAATATTCTGTGCCTTCGGCGCGACTTGGGCGTACAGTAGGGCGCCGGGGCACAGTTCTGTGGCTGGGGCCTGCGGAGTTTGCGCGCTGTTTCGAGAATACGAGGGAAACATTTTCGAGAAAAAGAAGGAAACTTTTTCTCATTAGTCATTGATTTTCTGCGCACCTTATTCATAAAAAACACTCTTCAGCACTCTATGTATCTATACGATCTCTGTGGGATGTTCGGACCGCTGTTGTGACCACGTGATCAGTCGTGTGTTCTGTCCAGAGATATGGAGCGTCAAGCTACACGAACTTCGTAATCACGTGGGCCGCCATTTTTTAAGTTAAGCTTACACGGGATCCTTAATATTTATAATTATACAGGGTGAGTCACATCTAAAGGCAGAGCCGAAAACACAAGGTAGGATTCGCTAAAATAAGCACATATGCTTAATAAACATTAGCTCAAAAACGCTTGGTTCTCCATATACAGCGTGTTGAAACTTTTAACATATAAAATAGTAGAAACATAGTATAAACTTCAGAAAAATCAACTTCCATATACGAATATTTACTAATGACTATTTCGAAAAGTTCTCTAATTTTCATATCTTTTTTAAGATCAGGTTTAATTAGTTCAAGGAACATAGCAAATTGATTAACAAGACTGTTATGAAATATTTAACGATATTTTTGAAATAAGAGATGACATTGTTTCAACAAATCTTCATCTGATATTTCAAGCATATTATTAGGCTCTATAAAGTCAAAATATTTTTGGATTGATCGCATAGCAGAAAATCTCTGATCAATTTGATTGCTAATGGTATCAACAGAATAGTAATATGCCCGGGCTTTAAAGTATTCTTCTCTATTATCAAATTGGTAATCCAAAGCAAGCTCATCAAATTGTTTTGGCACTTTTCTTTGTCTTTTAAGTTGAAATTCTGGCACTATATTCCATTTAATTGCAAGATTTATTGCTTCAGATTTTATATCATTATAGGCGTCTTGTTCTCTTAAAGCAGAAATATAGTTCAATGTATTTTTTAAAACTGATGTTGCCTCGCCAAGATCGATATCAATTCTCTGTAAAATTCTTGATGCTTGGTTTATTCGACATAAAATTTTGAACATAAAAACAGTGATAAAAACAAACTCAAAGTTGGCCATTTTCTTTGTTAAATTTTTAGCTTCCGTAATTTCTTCCTTTTTCTGCGATTTTAATTCAATATCAGTAAGAGCTTTTATAATATCGAAAAATCTAAGTTTTATTGCCGTAATTGATTGAATTCTTCCTGACCAACGTGTAGGGTTAAGTTTTTTTAAAGTAATTTCTGATTCCCCAGTAAAAGAAGACAAAATATCCCAACGTTTGACACTAGATCCAAAAAAAACTATAAATACTTTGTATGGTAGCAAAAAATGCAGTTATATCACTGCAACCAGCCACAGCATCATTAACCACTAAATTCAGATTGTGACTGGCACAGTGTATATATTCTGCGTTCGGTTGAATATCTTTAATTTTTGCCTGGACGCCGTTATAAGCCCCACTCATTACGCTTGCGCCCCTTGCCCGTAATAATTGACTATTGGAATATTTAGATCTTTTAAAATACATAAAGTTTCATCAGTCATACCTTGTGCAGATTGATCTTTTAATTCATAAAATCCTAAAAAACTTTCGCTGATTTCAAACTTAATGGCTAAGCCATTTGCGTCTCTAATAATTTGAACCGTTCTGACAATAAGACTTAATTGGTCTTTTTTGGATATGTCTTGTGTTGTATCTAACATAAGAGAATAAAAAGGAGCTGAATTTATTTCTGATACAAGTTTCTCCACAACAAATTTTGGAAAACACTGAATTAATTCGTTTTGTGTTGTTTTACTTAAATACAGTACAGATCCAGATGGCATTTTCAAAATTTGCATCATGATATTATCATAATTAGATAATAGCTGCACCAAAGTCAAAAAATTTCCATTCAAATCCCCATCTTCTATATTTTCGCGGTGGCCACGAAACGATAAACAATTCTTGGCCAAAACTAAGGTTATACGAAATAATCTCTCTAAAACTAACTTCCAAAAGGAAATCTCATATTTCGTTTTTTCTTCCAGCTCCTTATCAACTGTCTGATTTTTTTGCCACAACTCGAAAATACCACAAGACTCAATATGTTTATGGGTATTACTATGTTCTGTTATTCTAGAGGAAATATGCTTCCAATCCCTTATTCCACTACGCCATAGATTGTTACCGGTAGAAAATAGCCAACAAGGAACGCAATAAGCTACATCTAAAACTTTTGAATATGACAGCCAAACCCGAGGAACAGTGCGATACTTAGTTTTCGACCAATAGTAACTTTCACTGAAGCTTCGATTCTCTTGTTTTATATCTTTTGGGAAAGGCCCTTTGGGTTTATTGGGGGGTAAAGAAATTATCAATCGTTCGTCATCGTCTGAAAGCTCTTTGCTGGAATAATCACTCAAATCGTTACTAAAATTTAAGCGTTTCAAATCTTCAGGTCCGACCATTTCTTCAGATGATTCAATAGATTCGCCTGGTTCGCCAGTAACAGATTTTAAAAGCTCCTGACAAGAGGCTTGTTCAGTATTTATAAGAATATCATCTAAGCGAATATTTTCATTTTCATTCCCTTGAAAATAATCTGCAAAATTGTAGACATAAATTTTTAAATATTCTTCCTTTACCTATATTTACTGAATTTAATCAATCACAAATTAGATTCTGTGATAATTTTTTCCTTATAAATAAGAATTCCTTATCTAATAAATTTAAAGCTCTTTTAAATAATCAAACATTGCATAATCTAAAACCTAAAACTCAACCAAATTTGTTAGTTAATATGACCAATATCTCGTTACTTTCTAATGTTGCTAATATATTAGCTTTAGGACCAAAATTTTCATTACCTCATACAAAGATTGATTTTCCTTTATTAGACATCATAACTGATGTTGAATTTTGTATCAGTAATACTCAAATTGATTCCCAACATAAAAACATTCTACGCAATCGATCAACCAACATCATTACTAATCATTTATTAACTTTATCTAATTTTAATAATAAAGGTTCCTTAATAATCAAGGATTACAATAAAACTAAAAAATTTCTTCAAGAAAATGATAATATAATGGTCACTAATTCTGACAAAGGTAATAAATCAGTGGTTTTGTATAAAGAAGATTATAATAACAAATTTAAATCATTATTAGATGACCTTCAAACTTATTTTGTTTTAAGAAGAGATCCAACATCCAAATATCAAAGGTTAAATAATAATTTAATTAGTAAACTTGAAATTCAATTAGAAATTTCTCCATTTGTTGCCCGCAAGTTAAAAGTGTATAATGCTGTTGCACCTAAATTATATGGTTTACCTAAGGTTCATAAAAATGGTATTCCATTGAGACCTGTTGTCACATGAATTGGAGCTCCTTCATATAAAATTTCTAAATTTATAGTTAATATTTTAAAACGCTTAACTTCTTCACATGTTTTTATTATAAAAAATTCATACCATTTTGCTAATTTTATTAATAATTTTACAATTCCAGATAATTATATATTAATTAGCCTTGATGTTAAGTCTCTTTTCACAAACATACGTAAAGATTTAGTTATTTCTTCAATTATTGAATCTTGGGACCTGATTGGCTTACATACTGATATAACGAGAGAGAGTTTTTTTAAATATTGTTCTTTTTACTTTTGAGAGTAGTTATTTTGTTAGTGATGGAATATTTTATCAACAAATAAAAGGTACTGCTATGGGTAATCCAGCGTCACCAATATACGCTGAAATTGTTATGAACAGAATTTTGCAAACAATTATTTAAAAACTTCCATTTGAACTACCATTTATTAAATTATATGTTGATGATTTAGTTACTGCTATTCCCATTAATACTGAATCACAAATTTTAAATATTTTTAATAGTTATGATTGTGATATTCAATTTACAATTGAATATCACAATCATATCACAAAAAATTGAAAACGATAAAAAATTACCATTCTTAGATTTATGTTTAATTCATAATCATGATAATACAATTATCACAGATTGGTTTATTAAACCATTATCATCTAAAAGAGTTCTTAATTTTGATTCTTTACATAAAAAATCCCAAACAATTTCTATTATTAAATCAATAAAACATAGAATCGCCCATTTATCACATAAGAGTTTTTGGAATAAAAATTTTAATCTAGCAAGAAAATTACTTTTAGATAATGGTTATCCCTTAAAAATTATAAATGCTGTATTATATAATAGTCCAAATTTTAATTCTGATGATTTAATTAATAATCCTATATTATCTGTTGACGATAATAATGACAATACTTTAATTCATAATAATACCATACAAATTATTCCTTCGTATCTCAAAACAACTTCATTTCTATTTAATAAAGTCAAAGATAAAACTCCTATCACCAATTTTTCTAATTTAGTTTATAAAGTTCATTGTTTAAGTTGTACAGGTACATATGTTGGACAAACTAAAAATTATTTAAAAAATCGTATGAATGATCATAAAAGAGATTGTAATCATAATAATAATCATACAGCTTTATCAAATCACCATAGTTTAACCAATCATAATTTCGATTTAACTAAACCATTAGTCCTTAATCTTGAACAAAATTATCAAAAAAGACTCATAAAAGAATCTATTTTTATTAATTCTGATCCTAATTCAATAAATTTTCGTACCGACGTAAATAATCTAAGCGTAATTTATTCTAATTTGATTTCTTCTATCCCTAACAAAATTACTACTCAAAATTAAAAATTAAAATTTAAAATTACCTATAATTAATATGCTATACAAAAAATATATATATACCTAATTAGAATTTTTGAATTTTTCATAGCTCTGTTCGACTTAATATATTGACCCCTCTTATTTTTCACACCTTTTACCTTTTTTATTATTGTATGACATTTTTGCAAATCTGACTTTATAAATCAACTTGATATTTAACAACTTTTTCCCCGCATATACAATTAATTTACGCTATTTTTACAATCATAGTAATATTTTTTCTAACTTCGGTAAGTTCTGATTCAAATTTAGTCTTAAGTGATCAAATTGTACCCATATTATTTCATTTTGTAGCCTGATGAAGCATATATATTATGCGAAAGCTTGCATAAGTTGGATTTTTAATTAGTTATCTGCAAGTCTAAACGAGTGTCCATAACCGAAAAACCCTTCTTGTTATATCTGTTACTATATTGGACAAATAAAGACAATATATATTTTTAACCTACATAGATAACCTGCAATGAGAACATCAAGCGCCTTATTTATTACTCCACGCACCTAAATTATCTTCGTAGGTCCCACACGATGTCGTCCAGATCCGTTGATCCCAACGACACCACCGCCGACCCCGAAGGCGGGTCCACAGGAATGTCGGAAGATGTTGAGTTTGCTGAGGACTTATCACTGCCCTCCGTGGGAAGAGACAAATTTTTAAGTGGTGTCAGCAGCACGTATATCTCTTTTAGTTTATCAAGCTGCATAATATATTGCGCCTCTTCATCTGAGCACTTGTCGCTTGTAACGGAGTCGCCGTCCGTGGGTGTTAAGTGGTGACAACACCAGGTAAACTTTTCGTAGCTGCGCGTGCCGCATACTCCCTCCTTCTCGATCTGCCACCACCACAGACTTAGGCTGTTCCTTGGATGACTGCTTCGACTTTTTTAATACTGGTTGTCCTCCTTTCATACTGACAGATCTTAAATTTATTGATATGTTTTGAATGCATTTTATACGAGGCAAGATTCTTCAATTTTCCTATCATTTTATATTTTTTCATTATTTTACCACTTACTAACTTTGAAACAAACCTCTCTCTCTTTCTGGTTTGTAAGTTTATTTGAATTGTCTTTTAGTTGGGAGCATAAAACCTCATTAAAAAGCAAGCGTTTTTAATTTCCTTGGGAACAACAATTCCCTTTGTTATTTGATTAACCTTTGTATTTGGTGATGGGTCGCTCGTCGATGAAGTAGGATTAATAACTTTCAGCTTCTCAGCTTTTCTTCGCCGCTCTTCTCTTTTCCTTAGTCGATCTATCTGTTTTTTCAAATTTCGAATTTCACTCTCTGCTTTTCTCAACTTTCTATAACAATTCGCTGTTTCACGCCATACTTTTTTTCTTCCTCTCTCTTTCTGACAACAATGTGTACTACAGCGACTAACATTGACATCATTTCCTTCTGAAGAAATAGCATTTACAAGTTGATCATCAGCATTGGTTGTATCGTATTCGCTTGTTGGTGGAGAATTTGTTTTCAAATACTTTTCATCTCCTAAAGCAAGTTTCTTATTCCTTCGGTATTTTGCACTTGCTGCGGTCCACCTTTTCCTCTGTTGCCTTTCATTAAGCGATGCAATATTTTTCACTGTCCCTTCCTCTTTCTTTCTTTTATATCTTTCTCTCTCCTTTCTTATTTTTTCTGCTAATTGTTCCTCTGTCATTTTGGCTCTAAACTTTTGTACTTTCTTTCTAGAACACTCTCTTTAACCTTCACTATTTTTCTTCTTTGCTTTTTTTTCTTAATATCACATTTATTTGATTTGTTGGATAATTTTATTTTAAGAGGAAAACGAGATTCCTTAATATCTGATGTGTTAGATTCCTGCTTAGCTAACACGCCACCACTATTTCTCTTTTCATCTTCAGTCTCACTCACTTCTTTAGAAATGTTTTTTTTTTATTGTTTTTTTTTGTTTTTATTCATGTTTCTAATAGCTTTTCTTCTTTTCCTTTCATTCTCTCTTTCTAAAAGTGCTGATTCGCGGTCGGATTTCAATTTTTCTTTTAGCTGAGAAAGTTTCTTTCCATCCATATTCAGATATCTGCAATGAATTAGACTTTCTAGTCATGAAAGCTTTTACGATCATTCCGGTAACAAGAACGTCATTCCGGAAACGGATTACCCAATTTATATATCGTTACCGAAATGATGTTACCGGAATGACGAAATTAGGTATGATTCGCTGCAGATCCCTTTTTTATCGACAAAACTAACAAAAATTTGTAGGTTATAATCCGAAATGTCGACACTATCGACTAATACTATTACCTATAATATATTCTATCCGAATTATTATAAAAACCTGTTACCCGCTTGGATGTATAACACAACCACAATTGATTCATTTCAAGCGCATTCCCAAATCGTTACTCAATACTGCAACCTCGTATACACATTTGTTCGATGCGTTACCGAAATGACGAAAAGCGCAAAGGACAATATATTCTGATTTGTATGAACATTATTTGATACCGCCGTTTAGAATTTGGGTTAACAAACGTAAGTAGGTACATCTGGAAGTAATTTTAATCACTTTTAGTAGCCGCCAAATCGTTCACTAATGTTAAAATTAGATTCAAAGTAGAAAAATTTAATTTTGGACACGTTACCGAAATGACAATTTCGTAGTATTTGTCTGAGGAACCTTTGAGGAAAAACTGAAATAAAAATTTACATTTTTGTAACAGAAAAATATATTATAAATTTTTAAGAAAACGGCCCGGACAACAAATTGACACTTTATGTGACTTTTACCCATAAATAATTTAAATTAACTTTAACCTACATAGATAACCTGCAATGAGAACATCAAGCGCCTTATTTATTACTCCCCGCACCTGAATTATCTTCGTAGGTCCCACACGATGTCGTCCAGATCGATCCCGGATGGTGCCTCCAAGTCTGACGGTAATGACGGTAATTCCATTAGAAGGCTAAGATCCGTTGATCCCAACGACACCACCGCCGACCCCGAAGGCGTGGAGGAGGGGGCGGTTGCAGGTGGAACGACGGTGCCAGAAGCTCCATTAACTCCGCGAGTCGTTCGGTCGTCGGTTGCAACCTCAGGTATTCACTATCGGCATCGACTATTTCGGAAGTAGACACAGGCTGTTGTATTTCTAAATCCGCATCGACGATTACTGCTGGCTCGGGTTGCGCCCTTGTTATTGGCACAAATATATTTTTTATCTCGCGTTCTAATTCCTCAAGCCACGTAGGCATTTTTGCCCCCGATTGAGTTGAAGGTGGAACGTTTTTACATGCTGCTAGCAGCTTATGGATTTCTCTTTCGATGTATGCCAATTGAGTAGTTGTCAGCGGTTCAACCTGGTCCACAGAATGTCGGAAGATGTTGAGTTTCCTGAGGACTTATCACTGTCCTCCGTGGGAAGAGACACATTTTTAAGTGGTGTGAGCAGCACGAATATCTCTTTTAGTTTATCAAGCTGCATAGTATATTGCGCCTCTTCATCTGAACACTTGTCGCTTGTAACGGAGTCGCCGTCCGTGGGCAGAGGCGGGAGTTGCGCCTTTTTAAGTGGTGACAACACCACGTAAACTTTTCGTAGCTGCGCGTACCGCATACTCCCTCCTTTTCGATCTGCCACCACCACAGACTTAGGCTGTTCCTTGGATGACTGCTTCGACTTTTTTAATACTGGTCGTCCTCGTTTTCTTTTTTTTTTACTTGGACAATGTCCTACAAAGAAACGTTCGTTTCAATAATAATGAAAGTTTCGTTGATTACACAAAACTTTCCCATAATAAGACCATTTTTTACAAAGTTTATATTAACAAATATTGTTATAAAACTCGACGTTTCGCTCTTGATTCGGAGCTTTTTCAAGAGTAATTCCTATAAAAAAAATTAACATTAAATAGGTACTAATTAAATTTTATACAAATAGAAAAATCTATGAAATAAATAAAATTGTAAACAGCCTACCTTAACATGACATCAAAAATGTTTAAAAAGATTAATTTGCAAAATGTTGTAAGATATAAAGAATTGTTTCGGGTATTTATACATTTAAAAACGATGGAAAAATTTTGACAGACATAAAATTAGAAAAATATTTATAAGACTACACACAAAAAACAGTATTTTTATATCAAAGAAAACAATAATTTTGAAACGATTGCTTTCATTTAATAATAACTATTTTTGTTTTGTGAATATACTGTTAAAATAATAATAAGCAAGCATTTGGATTAATACTATAAAAGTCTTGCCGGTTTCATTAAAACAACTTAATTGTTTTTGGAAATAAACTCAAGTATTTTTTTACTGAAATTACCGCGCGGTTAATATAATTTTTTTCGAAATTTTAAAGGAACTCTACTGTTATGTTCGTTTAAACGTATAATTTAATCACAATTTTATTTCAATGTTATGATGTTATTAAAACAATAATAAACCTGTCATGATATTAGAATGAAAATACCCTTAAATATTTCTTTATTTTAAAAGTATCACTTTACCGTTGCATTAAATTAATGATACCCACCTCTCCCCACCCCTGTACTAGGCGCCGGCGCCGGTCAGAAGTCTAAAAATAAACCAGTCCTACTCCCGGGTCCCGTGTTGCATGTGCCATTTTAAACGACACGTGTTTGTAGTTGTTTACGTGCGCCGACGGTCCGTTGACAGGTTGAAAGTCCATCATCATCCATTTCGGTTTCTAGTTTTGCCAGTTTTGTGCAAAAATTAAAGTTACGGGGCATAAGGCATAAGTCAAGACCAGTAAACTTAGAAGGTTGAAGCGTTGAGTGAAGTACAGTCAACGGTTGAAGGTTGCCTACTGTCGTAGAGAGAGAACATTATTATTCCCTGCCTCTCTGCGTTTGGTGAATTTAAACATCCTATAATATTTAGCTTTACTTTGCCTTTGTTAACTTTAAACAATAAATTACACGTTGATATACGCATACTATGAGGGAAACAAAATATTATCATTTGGCATTTTCATGACGCCATCTGACGTTCTCTCTCGATGAGGCAACCTTGTTGTAGTTTACCGGTCTTGTTATACCGGCGTAAGTAGGTATAAATATTTTATATCTACCTGTTTTGATTCGAGGACTTATTTGTATACCTATCCTATAATAGTAATAGTAGTGATGAAATAATATTGTGAAATGTGATGATGTTTCTGTGGTTGCAGAAAAACCAGGAGATCAAGGAACCTAAAATATGGATTTTGCGGACCTTGACCTTGTTGATCCCATAGTTCATTTATTACGAGAGTGGGGCATACCCGAGACCGTGATAACTGTATTTGTTAGTACGTACCTATATAATAATAAATATACCCTTTATATTTTATACACCAGTTTGTTATGGAGCGGGCTAATATAGGTAAACTTTTTTTTAACGTGCAAGTGTCTGTTCTGCTTGCAATTAAAAGTCTGAAAAAATCTTTGATAAATCTCTCTATAAAATTAATGACAATAGCTGTTTTGTTGGACTGTTGGACCCATGTACAGAGGGTTCAGATTTGATCCTGACCGGAGCACCCCTAAAATTTTGATGTGCTGCACGATTTTGATGATTAGGAAGTAGGAAGTGTGCTTATGCACTCTTGAGACATAATACCTACAGGGTGTTATTAAGTACGTCGCCAAACTTCAAGGGGTGATTCTTTGGGCGATTCTAAGACGAAAAGTTTATATAAACATATAGGTCCGCTGTCCGGTATCGCTTCGTTTTCAAGATACATAGGGTGTCAAACTTTAAGAAAAACCCTTTTTTTCAACATCTTAACAATCCTTTAGCTGATTTTATTGAAATTTGGCAGTGTTATTTACGGTATAGAGAGGGGTTAATTTAGCCCTCGATTTAGCCCTAAGTAGATTCCAATTATTAAGTCCAGTGGCGTCCCGGGGGCACCATGACCAATATTTTTGAGAAAAAAAATATGCGCCACTGACTTTTAAAACTTTCATATTTTTTTCGCATTAAGCAACTAAAAATACAACTTTTTGGTCGCTTGAATTTTTTTCGTATCTTGCTTCGTTTACGAGAAAGCAACAATGCAACAACAAAGCAAAATGACATGCAATAAAGTGGTTTTTATTTTTTCTCGAAAATTTTTAGATTAAAAATCACCCCCTTTGAGATATTTGAAAATGGGGTACATAAATATACCTAATCGAAACATCCCAAAAATGTCCCACTAATAAAGATAACTGAAAACAAACACAATCCTACCGTTTTAAAATAATAAAATAAAAAATAAAATAAAGAATATGTCATATTGAACTATTATTTTAAAGAGGTAGGATGTTGTTCTTTTTCCGTTTTCACCGAAAAAAAAATCATAGCAGGCTGTGGAATAGTGCTGTCACCATGACGATATGTCTCACGAGTGCGCAAGGACAATTTTACAGGGGTGTTCCGGATCAAATCTGAACACCCTGTAGATGACCTTATGACCCTACATCGAGTCCTACATCCTCGGCCCTATCCTATATTATACAAAACATTTTTTTTAGAAAACGATATTACGGTGGATCTCTTGAGCAAACTTACTGATGACAATATAAAACAGTTAGTAGGACCTTCTGTTGGCCTTCAAATAAGAATTATGCAAAATATTGCGAATATGATGAAGGCTGATGAGAACAACATCAATGTTAACAATAATATGGTAACATATTATATTTCTCATTTCTTTCAACTGTTGATAAAATTCATTTTTATTTAAAAAGTTACAGATACCAACACCACCAAATACACATCGCACTTGTTCTGCTACTACTGTAACAGAGGAACCCTCCTCCAGTTTAACATCGAGTTTAGATGAAGCTATTTTAGAAGCTGACATAATTACAGATCTCAATAATATTGACTACTTTTTGAAACCAAAATTTCCGGAATTCCACTTAAAAACCTTATTGCAGACTTCTCCATTAGGAAACAGCGTGCTCAAATTTTATGAAACGAATAACTTTTTGGATAATACCCGCAGAAATCGAATGGTTGACATCATCGTCAAGCATTTGTATTGCTACATTATAAATAAGTAAGCATATTTATTATTTATTTGCTTTCAAAAGTTGAAAAAATATGTAAAATGCTGCAAGAGAAAACTGCCCTTATTTGAACGGAAAAAGTTATTAGAAAAAGTCGTTCAAAATTAAAAGATAGACCACAATACAAATTTTATAAAAAATCGGCCTACTTTGATTTGATTTAATTGTAATATGTATAGGTAGTTTGGAATCTGAGAACAAGTTTTTCCAATAATTTGTTTCCGTATCTTTACAAATAAAGGTTACTTAATTTACTCATTCTGTATAAGAAATGTTACTTCAATGCCAAACTGATTTTAAAAACAATAGCATTTTTTATCACAAATATTTTTTTTATTTTTTTTATGAAGGTAGGAATTAAGCTCAAATTAAGTTGAAAGATCTATAAACCAGCAAAGAACTAATAACTTTATTTTTCACAGCCGTTTGTCAAGCGATGAATACAACATGCTAGCCGCAAAAATAGTGATGGGATTTCCTTCAGAGACGATGGGCACCTATTATGTGCCATCTATAAGAAAATACGTTTCTCCAACTGGACACTCGGTTACTGCAAGGGGGAAGCTTGTTGACAAAGTGAGAAACTTAATTATTAAATGCGGAGAGGCCAAAATTTTGAGAAAAAGAAAGGGGGGTTCTACTGATTCGCCGGAGGTGTCTACAAAAATTTTTTTTATGCAGGATGAAGCTGATGATGAAGGTAAATATTTTTCAAATTGAATAGTTACGTTTTATGTAGTTACTCGCATACTGTGAAAGCGAATATTTAAACTCAAGTTTTTTATGTACACTTGCCAGATTCTATTAAAACGGGCATATTATAGTTCCTCTAGAAAGCGTTCTGAAGTACCCTCGGAAATACCTAAACAAAATGCGTAGTTTTTTGATAAAATTCGAGTATAAAGAGCTACGTATTCTGAATTTGATTTTGTGAATATTCGCCTTTGAAGTTCACTAGTATCAAACTAAACTTAAGGAAACATGATATTATTTATACCTCGATTTGTACCTTTCTTTTAGATAATTTGAGTACTTCCGAAGATGTCCTTTGGCTGAAAATCAATTCAGAACCGTGGAGTACTGTTTTAGAGAAATGGGGCAAGACATTTTCCTTCAGGAAAAAACAAAACACTGACACAGTAGAAGAATTTTTACGAACTTGGCCCATTCTAACAGACTTGAGGTCAGAGGTGCTTGTAAGTATATGTATATGTAAAAATTAATTATTTTGAAGAAACACGGTCCCTTTTATATGCCCCCCTTAACAACACCATTCTTACTCTTAAGGTATTTTCGGTTTTTCCATTTTTGTAATATCCTAAACATTTTTTTTTTGTATTTGAAAACCCAGTTTTCAAAGTTTCAAGGCAAGCATTTTTTTATAAACTTTTTCTCAAGTTATGGGTGAAGTTAGAGGGGTGAAATACATAAAAGGCGAAAACTGTAAAAATAGTTGATGCGTCATTGTGATAAAATGAAGTTAGAATTTTACAAAATTCCAACAGTGAACCCGATCCGGGGACACTCTATGTTACCTATATTTTATGAAGCCCGCTGCATAACATTTGTTTTTTTTTATATCTTGTTCATTTGCGACCAAAACGACATATTTATTACTGTTATTAAGTATATTATAGATACGTAATATTAAATGTAATATGTCTTAAAATGATTGAAATTTCTAGTTTGGTGGCATGTATCCATTTTTTAGATTAACAACGATTTTGAAAAGCTGTTCCCACATGGAAGTTTAAATTTCTTCTTAAAGTGGGAAAACTTCTTCAACACCATTCTTAAACTCAGAAAATCTGGTGTTACACTTGACAATACATCTGGAGAGCTACTGCAATACCTCGATAGCAAAGACGAGATTAATGAAGGTATGCCATTTTTTAATTCTAATAATATTCGATTCTAGTGTAAAGAGAATTTTTGGTAGGATGTTCACATATTTTTCTCCTCCCTTAACTTTTTGAATTTTGAGCTGGAAAAAATGTTAAAAAAGAAATGTATAGATGCGAATCTGCGGTTTTTAATCATTTTGTGAAAACATCTACGGAGTGTCCCATATAAGCTGTAGATACAAATTAAAATTTTGTTTTTAGGTTTGAATCACTTATATGGGACGCCCTGTAGAAGTTTTCACATAATGGTTAAAAACTACGTGCTCTTATCTACAACTTTCTTATTTAATATTTTTTCTAGCTCAAAAAATGCTAAGGGTGAAATACAAGGTGTGCCATTGAAAACTTACAGATTTTGTCGCTCAATAACTCCAAAACTAAAAAATGTGTCAGGACGCGGTTTGCACGGAATCTTTAGATTCTCTCAAAGTTTTTGTTTGCGTTATTGCTAGATCTCCGACTTTGTTGAATTATTTTTTGTGGAAAACGCCCTTTTTTAAGTAAAATTATTCACTTATTTCAAATGGAACGCCCCTTATATTTCTTTGTCGTAGGAACGTCTGAAAATTCTACTTTTCACAAATGTATACATTGTTGCCTATTTATTGAAAAATGGGAGCATGAAAAATTCAATTTATTGGCTTCTCTACCTTGGATTGGATAATGGATTTTTCAGATTGACAATTTATGGCAAATTAGGTACTGTGCATTTCAAATTAAAAAAAAAGGAATAATAAAACGCTCGCCAATAAATTTAAACAGAGATGCTAATAAATTGAATTTTGTTCTTCCGTTTTTGAATAAATTGGCAAAAATGTATATATTTTTGAAAAGTATATACGGGACGTCCCATTTGAAATAAGAGAACACTTTTACTTCAGAAAATGGTATTTTCCGTACAAAATAATTCAACAGACTCTGAGGTTTGGTAACAACGCAAACAAACACTTTGAAAGAATCTAAGTCATCCCGTCCTAGAAGCATCCTGATACCTTTTTTAGTTTTGGGAGTTATTGAGCGACAAAATGTGTCAGTGGGACAAACGTGTATACGTGTAATTTATTTTACTAAAAAAATATGTATCATGTAAATGAGTGTGTACTGCTACCTATAAAAGCATATTATGTAAAGTATATTAAACTCATAAAGTATTTTACACAGTTAAACATAAAAATTTTTACTTATTTATTATGAAATTTATCAAACTAGATGTTATGTTTTTTTATAGTTCTTTTGTATTCTTATATATTTGTTTCTGAATTTTAACGATATAACACGAGGAAAAATGCATAAAACTAAACTTTATCAATTATTTTTAGATGGAAAATTAGCCGTGCAGCTATCACTTCTACCTCATCTTATACCTCCTAAAGGAAGAGTTTCATTGGGAAACAAAAAATTTTGGAAATTTACTGTCTTAGAAGCATTACAGGGCATTCTAGTACATGTAAAGGTAATTAATTAATAATAATAATTAATTTTTTCATCTTAAAATTATTGGAACAATACTCAGTCGAAACAGTGCAATAAATTTCCACGTTTTGTTCAGAAAACGGATGTATAAAACACCACATTAGTCACGATCATAGAAAATAGTTATTTGTGTAACTAGTGCAAAAAGTGTATATTTCTTGCACGAGGCATGAAGTCAGCTCGAGACGAAGACGAGTGCTGAAAACATGCTGAGTGCAAGAAATATGCTTTTTGCACATGTTGCTCACAACATTTTTTCTACGATCGAATTGAGGAGTACCTACAACTCGACATTTTTTCACAGCTTTACACAACAAAATATTAAAATCTTAAACTGACAACTTGAAATTACTTACGGGAATTGTCACTGTCAGGGGCCATCCATAGGTAACTATGATTATGCTTTGTATATTACTTTTTGCACTAGTGCAAAAAAATTAAACTTTTGGCACAGTAGATAGTGCAAAAAGTAGTAGAAAAAAGTAATTTTTGGTTACATCGAATTTTGAATACACTAAAATCCCATTTCCATGACAACTTAACAAGATATTGCAATAAAAAAAAGGTTATAGTTATCCTAGGCCGCACAAAAATACAGGCGGGCATAGATTGCTATCTATATCTCTCCATATATGTTACGCTAATTGTCCGCTCAGTCCAGGCCACCCAACAATTGTAATTGTTGCCCAACACAAAACAACAATTACAATTGTTGGGTGGCCTGGACTGATCGGACGATTAGCGTGACGTATATGGAGAGAGAGAGAGAGAGAAAGCGATCTATGCCGGCCTGTATTTTTGTGCGGCCTAGAGTTATCTACTTAGTTAAGGAATTTAATGTCAATATTTTACTTGTTTCAGAATGTATCCCACATTGATTCTACAATTGAGTGCATTAGGACCCAAGCAGCATCAAAGAAACAAACGGTCCAACCATATTTGCTAGTGGTAGGAGACAACATTCAAGAACCAAAAGATTTCTTTGTTGTCGTGGATAAGATTAGGTATCAATCAACTACATGCGCTAAAGCGTTTGACCTTTTATTTAAATTATATCACGTATTTTCTGTGAAGTATCCAGTACAATCGGAATATTTGTATATAATTATTCAAAGAGGGGTTTATAATATCAAGACAAAATATGACAGCACTCCTCCGTATGTCCTGGACATTTTAAATGCTTTGCCGTCGGATTAAATGTCATATTATTCTTTGTTGTTGTTTTTGTTACGTTGCAAAACTGACATGAAGTGTGTTGAATGTGGGAAAATATTTTGCAATGTCAAAAAATACACTTTTCATATTGAATATTTTCATAAAAAGAGAAATTACTTTTTATGCCCTCATGAGAATTGTAGTCGTCTGTATCACCGTAAAGCTTCATTTAACAGTCACATCAACTCTAAACATTCAGGGGGAAATAAAAATAAGAACAAGGAAGAAAAGACCGTTCCACTTAATGCGCAAAGTAGTTCTATTAGTCTTAATGATGAACCCTTAAATATAAATAAAACTGCAGAACACATTGGTCCAAGTGAAAATATGATTAATGAAAAATTTGAGGTCTTAGGGCTTGATGCTCAGTTAAAAGATAACTTCCATTCATTTAACAAAGTATTTAATGATGCTTTACAATTATTTTTGTCAAATTTATATGATAATTTATCTTTAACTAGGGCCGCTATACAAGAGATAATAGTAATGTTTAAGAAATTTCTTTCTTCTGGTATTATCGAATGCCTAAGAAACTCGTTAACAATTATTTGCAAGATGTATGCAATACCGACTGATATTCAACACATTTTTTCAATGCTAGCCCTTATTGAAGATCCATTTTATTCTTTAGGCTCAGAGTACAAAAGATTTCAGTTTTTCCAAAAATCTAATTTTTACATAAAGCCAATTCAACATAGAATTGGGGTATCATCTAATGCAAAACGTCAAAGTGGCGATGTTTCTATGGAACTGAAAAATGTTTATGCCTACTACATACCCATGAAAGAAACATTAAAAAATTTTTTAGAGCTTCCTGGAGTGTTCTCTACGATTTGGGAATACCAAACAAAAGTACTAGATATTGCACTCAACACAGAGGACATGCATAATATTGTAAATGCAGAGGTCTGGAAAAAGTTGCGCACTTCAGACACGAAAATTATTTTCCCTCTGATATTCTACTTTGATGACTTTGAAGTGGGGAACCCACTGGGTAGTCACGCTGGAATCTATAAAATAGGGACTGTTTACTACTCTCTAGCTACTATACCACCTGAATATGCAATGAGACTTGAAAATATATTTTTGGCTTTAATTTTTCATAGCTCAGACCGTGAACATTTTGGAAATGAACGACTATGCAACATACTGATAAGGCAAATACAGGAACTAGAAAAAACAGGAATTACACTTAACATTAATGGAGAAAATCGTCAGATATTCTTTAGTCTCATTTCAATTATCGGAGATAACCTGGGACTTCATTCAATATTTGGACTCGTAGAATCTTTTTCGGCAAAGCATTATTGTAGATTTTGTACGGTCCCAAAAGAGTACACCCATACTCAGATTAAGGAAGATACTGAAAGACTGCGTCAGAAAGAAGAATATCAGGATTATCTTTTAAATAATATGGGTGTCAAAGAATTGTGTATTTGGCATCAGCTAGAGAATTTTCATGTATTCGAAAATTTGACTTGTGACATCATGCATGATTTATTTGAAGGCGTACATCGCTATGACCTAGCACTTATAATTCGTTCTTTGCTGCAACAAAATTTTTTTACTTTAAATGAGTTAAATACCCGGCTTAAGTATTTCAATTATGATTTATTTGAAAAAAATGTTCCACCAGGAATATCTAAAGAACATATTGCAAATGGATGTATAATTCTCTCAGCTGCCGAAATGTCATGTTTGATCAGAAATTTCAGATATTTAGTCGGTGAACTTATTCCAGAAGGAAATGAAGTGTGGGAATTTTATTTAATTTTATTTGATATTTCATCTATATTCGTTAGTTCAAGTATTTAAAAAAAAACGTCAGAGTTATTAAAGTCACTAATTGAAGAACACCATAGATTGTAGTTGAAATTATTCAAATGCAATTTAAAGCCCAAGCATCATTTCCTTCTGCACTATCCCAACATTATTTCTAAAATTGGACCTCCGGCTTTAGTTTCTTGTATGAGGTATGAAGCGAAGCATAAGGATTTCAAAAGTTGTGCTCATAACATAAGAAGCCGTAGAAATTTGCCATATTCCTTGGCTGTACGAACTGAAATAAAAGCAAGTTATCGTTGTATGTGTAAAAGAGGATTTAATGATATTGACAATTACGGCATTTTTGAGGAAATTGATGCTACTGAAGTTGAGAAATTTAGACAATTTGTTGATCCTTCTGATTACGTGCTGACGACTTGGTTTGAACACAATGGGATTAAATTTCAAGTTAAAAGTATCTTGACATTCAATGAGTCTGTAGATGTACCAGACTTTTTTACTATCGAGTATATATTAATAAATAAAAATGACCATAGAATAATATATTTTATTTGTAGAAAATTTATGGTTTTGAGTTACGATGATCATTTTAGAGTATTTAAAATTGGCACTACTGAATCTAAATTAAAGTGTATTAGTTTTGCTGAATTAACATCACTTTTTCCCACAAAAATTCATAAAATTAGCGGCGCCCTTTATGTCAGTTTATAGGATAGCAAAGAAAATTATGTTCAGTTCTTCCAGGTATACAGTGTGTTCACGGATTGAGTTCGGATAAGGTATAAATAACCAAAAAAAATCAAGTTGAAATTTGAGCTTCTGGGGATCAGCCCTGCTTGGTTTGAAACTAATTTGGGACATATTTTTACTTTCGAAAAATCAGGTATGCCTTGTAAATTTTGAAAAAACTAATTTTCCACATCAGTACAGTGCCCTTTTTGTAGGTTTAACGACAAAATGTTATTAAGGAAACTTGTTCAGAATGAGAAACTTAGTAGGTTTGCGAAATTTCGAAAGTCTAGGCCTTTGATTTTTTGACATTTTTCCCATTCTTTTTAGAAAAGTGTACTTTGTGAACCTTTCACATCAAAATGTTATTAAGAAATTGGTTAACAATGAAAAACTAGATAGGTTTGAAAAATTTCAAAACCTAGGTAACAGATTTTTTCTGCTAAAAAATTTAAAACGCACAAAAATCAAAGTATACCTATATGCTCTTGAAATTTTTCACATTTATCTAGTTTTTTATTGTGAACAAATTTTCTTAATAACATTTTGATGTTAAAGCTACACAAAATTCTAAAAAAAATGGGAAAAATGCCAAAAAAATAAAGTAGGCCTAGACTTTCGAAATTTCGCAAACATACTCAGTTTTTCATTCCGAACAAGTTTCCTTAATAACATTTTGTCGTTAAACCTACAAAAAGGGCACTTTACTGATGTGGAAAATTAGTTTTTTCAAAATTTCCAAGGCATACCTACGTGATTCCTCGAAAGTAAAAATACGAGTATGTCGCAAATTAGTTTAAAACCAAGCAGGGCTGATCCCCAGAAGCTCAAATTTCAACTCGATTTTTTTTATTTACACCCTATCTGAACTCATTCCGTGGACACACTGTATATATAGGTTCTTATAGGTATATTTATATAGGTATAGCCCCGAAAAGGAGACCATTTAGAGAAATGTGTGGAATGCGATAACGTTGCTAAGTTAAATTCTATTGGTTGACTTGTCATTCTATTGGTTGGCTTGTCATTCTTCCATTCAGTAAAATGGACAAGCCAACCAATCAAATTTAACTTAGCAACGTTATCGCATACCACACATTCCTCTACTAGATGGTCTCCTTATCGGTGCTATGCTTTACCTACTTATTATTAGGTACATTTATCTTTTTATTATTTTGTTTCTAATGTGAGAATACATTTATTTTTTTACTTATCTTGTGTCTTTGATATTAATCCCATTCCCTTTCTTCAGAAAGTACACTACTAGCCTAAGTATTCTATCAAATGTCTATTAAAAAATAGGATTCACAAAAATTTACTGTTGTATAGATATAGGTGGCGCAAATAGGTAGTCTTTCCATTTGAAAAAGAAAATACCACTTTTTTAGTTGTAAAATTTTACCTTTTTTTTTAGAAATAATGAATTCTCGAATAAAAAGTGATATAAATACTTTTAGATGGAAAGAAACTACTTGCTCACCCTACATTAATAAATTTTTGTGCGATCTATTTTTTATTGAATGAATATTTAAAAGAATGCAAACTTTATTCCAAAGCTACCAGTTGCCCTGCGATAAATTACTTTTAAAAATAACAGTGGGTTAAACCAATGCAACTAAAAATTTTAAAATAAGATTACCATATAATTCAATTAATACTAAGGGAATCTATGATAGAAATTACCAAGAACTCATAAATAAATACCTATGACATTCGATCGAAAATATCAATTTTTTGCTTTCAATTCAGATAAATTTTGCTCCAATTATAATTTCTGTTCCTGTAATATTATAATATTTTTGATGTGAAGTTAACATTTCATCAACACAAATAGAACGTAATGTTTCTATAATAATAGATAACTTTGAAATAAAACTACGTTGATGTGGGAACTAATTTATTATATTATTTAGATAAAGTTACACTAGAATGTTTCTGAAAATAAGAGTAAATTGGAAACTATTTTAAAATTAAGAAAACGCGAAGGATTGACATAAACTCATGGTAGTGTTAATGGAAATATACCCAGTTTTTAGAATCAGATTAAAATTAAAAACACATAAAAGTTGATTTAATACAACGGATGCATTCGTTATATACGTGAATATGTTAATTTTAATATAAAATTAATAATTTTATATTAAGATTACTTTTTTTTGCGTGTATCATATTGACAAATAGGTAACAATTTTATATATACAAGGTTCTGTGTTACAAAGAAAAAACTGTGGATACTGTAAAAGAAAGTACAGTTATTGGTTGGCTTATTATATAGAAATTCAAATTAGGAAAAAACATATTTATAAAATTGTACAAAATTATTTATATCTGTTTTGTTGTTAAAATTATTTCCTAATGAATTAATATAACAGGCTTCAAGAAAAAGTCTTTTCCAGTAATTTCTTTCACCGTGTAATATTTCAGTGTTGTCATAATCAAATGAATGTCCTGTTTTTAAGGTGTGGTCAGATAATCCAGAATGTTGATCATTATTAATTCTTATATTATATTTATGTTGGTAGATTCTTTTTCGTAAATATTGTGAAGTTTGGCCAATGTAACATTTATTGCCTTGACATTGTAAACAATTTATTTTATAAATAATATCGGATCTAAGTTTAATATCTGTCTTATCTTTTAGTGAATTGTATAAAAAATTAATACAATTCATGGGTTGCCAAGCTGGTTTTAATCCAAAAGGTTTTAGTAAATCTTGTATGCTCTCTAGACTTGAATGGTAAGGTAACTTGACAAATTTCAAAATGTTATTATTCGGATTTAAAGAGTTTTGTAATGTTGTCTCAACAACAGGAAAGCGTAAATGATTAAGACGTTTTTTAATAATAAAATTGACAAACGTTCTAGGGTAGCAGTTGTTATAAAATATCCATTTTATTAATTTCAAATCTAGTTCCAAATAATCCTCATGCGATAAAAGAAAAGCTCGATCTATTAAAGCTATTATCGTAGAAATTTTGTATCTAAGAGGATGGAAAGAATAAAAATTTAAATATCTACCTGACCATGTCTGCTTTCTATACCATCTAGTTTTAATTTTATTATTTAAAAGTTCTAAATTGATATCCAAAAAATTGATAGAATTATTAGATGTAATTTCCATTGTAAATTGTAGGCGTTCATCGAAAGAATTAAAACGGCTAAATAAATTGTCAACATATCGGATATATAATGGAATTGGATATTCAATAGAAGATAATATATTATTTTCCATAGCAAATAGAGCTATATCAGCAAAAATTGGACTTAAAGGAAGGCCCATTGGGCAACCATATATTTGCTTGTATAAAACACCGTGGAAAGAAAAAACTGAAGAACTAAAAATGAACCCGATAATTGATATAACTAGGTCTTTTGATATATCAGTGTTAAGAATCTCAAAATTGTCTTCTATATATCTTAAAGTTAATTGTATTTGTGAATAATGAAGCAACATCAAAAGAGACTATCTTATAATTGTGCTGATTGTCCAACTCTAGAACTTTTAACTTATCTACCAATTCAAAAGAGTTCTTAGTTGTATAAGGAGAATGTTGTGTCAAAGGTTTTAATAAGTCTGCTAAAAACTGAGAAAGTTTATACACAGGAGAAGAAAAAGTGCTGATAACTGGTCTTAACGGATTGCCTTCTTTGTGAATTTTGACTAAACCATAAGCTTTAGAATTAGTGCCATTGTGACAACATAATTTTTTATACATAAAATCATCAATAAAATTTTCATTATGTAGTGCCTTCACATATTTGTTGTTTTTATTCAAAATGGAATTAAGTGGATTAGAATTAAGAATTTCATAAGTATCTTGATCATTAAACATTTCATTCATTTTATTGACATACTCAGTTTTCTCAATAAGCACACTAACATTCCCTTTATCAGCTTTGACTAAAATTACATCAGGATATAACTTTAAAAAACGTAAAGATTTATTAATGTCAATAGAGAGTCTTTTATAAAAGACAAAAAGTTCGCTGGAAATGTTGTAATTTTTCAATTTGTATAACAAAACACTTAGTTTTTGTCTCAGAATATGAACTTGATCATTATTATAATATGTGTAATTATTATTATCTTGATTATACTTTAGATTACTTTCAATAGAACTAATAAAGTCAAAAATGAATTTATTATTATTATAATTGTTAGAAGGTATATTAAATTTTGGTCCTAATGCAAAAATATAGGCTATATCTTCCGGTACATTTAATAGGGTTAAATTCTTGAACCAACTGTTAATATTCTTTTTTATAATTCGTTTAAAAACATGAAAGCAAAAATCAGAATTTAAAATGAGACTATTTAATTTTTTAATATTATTAGTTTTAATTATATTAAAGATTCTTTCGTTTTTTTGTAGCTCAAATTCTAAAAATTGAGTCAAAACAACATGTGGTTAAAAATTACTAATCTCACTAACCTGATTATTTTTATTCGCCAACATCCACTTTAAAGATTGTTCAGCTTCATTTATCTTTGAACACAAAACCCTGAATTTACAATCCCAAATAATTTTTCTACACCGAAAAGATAGCAAAAGATGTCTCGTTGAGAAATTCAAAAAAGTCGGAAAAACACCTTCTTCTTTACATCTTCTTAAAAAATGTATTTTATTTTTATTCTTGGTAATATTTAGCATAAATTTTGATGTTCCCCAAAATTACTTCTTATGTTGGTATAGAACATTCTTCCATTAGAGTCCATGTGGTCAGGTAGGGTTTACTCTAAACAAAAGACACCTTTTGTGTATAAATTCTTGATATTAATTCTAATATACTTTCCCGGTCTTCAGTGTAACATTACACAAAACTTTCCCATAATAAGACCATTTTTTACAAAGTTTATACTAACAAATATTGTTATAAAAACTCGACGTTTCGCTCCTGATTCGGAGCTTTTTCAAGAGTAATTCCTATAAAAAAATTAACATTAAATAGGTACTAATTAAATTTTATACAAATAGAAAAATCTATGAAATAAATAAAATTGTAAACAGCCTACCTTAACATGACCTCAAAAATGTTTAAAAAGATTAATTTGCAAAATGTTGTTAGATATAAAGAATTGTTTCGGGTATTTATAAATTTAAAAACGATGGAAAAATTTTGACAGACATAAAATTAGAAAAATATTTATAAGACTATCATATTGACAAATAGGTAACAATTTTATATATACAAGGTTCTGTGTTACAAAGAAAAAAAAACGGTGGATACTGTAAAAGAAAGTACAGTTATTGGTTGGCTTATTATATAGAAATTCAAATTAGGAAAAAACATATTTATAAAATTGTACAAAATTATTTATATCTGTTTTGTTGTTAAAATTATTTCCTAATGAATTATGACAGTTATTGATATTGTTTTCGGAATCATGGCCTACTGCCTGGCTTCAAAATATTTAATATATTAGAAATTTGACATTTAAGTGGGTTTAATTAGGTGTTGTGATACATGGTTGTATTCGTAATTTTTTGCTCTATCCAATGGTGGTAAAATCCAATATGGCCGCCATAAGAAAATCGAAATTTGGTTATGAACACCTAAAGATCCAAAGATCCAGATCCAGTATATTAAATTTGGTACTGTGAAGAAGTTATCAGGTTATCTATCAGTTTTAGCTACCACAATATTGGTTTAGCGTACTAGTCGTATTTCAGCGAAAATACCATATTCGTGGTATTATCCCTGAAATCATCACCTGATTAGTTAATATTTCAGAAATTGTGTCATCTTATTGGTTCATATTGGTAGGCGTTGAATTCTCCATAAATAAAATATGTTCCTACCGGTAGGCGCAGGATACACTCCATAAAAAAATATCACTAACACTCAGTTTCAATTTCAAGGGGTAGCCTTAATGTTACCAGCAATAAAAACTTACCCGTAAGCCTCATCGATTAGCAAAGGACGCTGAGCCGCCAGGTATCTTTCACAAGTTAATTCTAACTTAGGAATAGGCAATCGAGGTAGAGACGGTTGAAAATGCATTGTAGGGATCTTACTCTTTTGGAGATACTGGTAGTCGTCATTCTTCTTTGAAATAAAGTTTTTCTTCAGGAGTTTGTGCACTCCCGGTGAATACTGCTGAGATAATAACCTGGGTTTTACTCTAACTATCATCATTTTGTCGCTTGGTTGATGTTGATACTGTTATCATAAATACTATTTTAGGTAGGTTGGAAGCACTACACACTACTTATCTGTGTATCTTCATTTCCTTATAGTATTATTTTTGTGAATGGAACGTCATTTCTGCCTGGTATGAGATTCTGTTTTGTTTTTGCTGTAAAGTAAATACATTTGATTATTTACGTAGTGATCCAAATTTCACGCCCTCGGGGCTTATTATGGGAAAACAATGAGAACAAAATATTCCGCTTTGCTTTATGGGTACTAAATGGAAATTGGCATGTGACGCTCAGCGTTTGGATGCCCTTCGAGAAACATACATATAATATAGGGTAAGTCAGAATGTATAGTAAATACTTTAAAAGAGTGTTCGGCAGGTGATTTTAAGGGGGGTCTTTCATATAAAATTTTTCGATTTGGGCTTTCCTTGCCAAGCTATTCGGGTCTACAAGGTCCCAAAAGTATTTTTTTTATTTATATCTCAATAACGGCGCTACTTAAAAATTTGAAATTTGGTATGTGTTATATACTTCCTGGAAGATGCCTTAGGGTAATTTATTCATTTACACAGTGCCCTAAAAAATGGTAAAAACTAACAACCCCTATTAATTTTTTTGCTCAAACTTTTTTGAGGTTATCTTTTTGTTCTTGCAGGTCCATCATTTCAGTGTATCTTTTCATTTTGCAACAAAAGTGTACTCTTGTTTCATAATGATAAATAAAATCAACCGTTTGCGTTGAAATTAGCAAAACGTGCCCCAAAACACCTGTTATTAACTTTAACATTCGAAACATAAAATTTTTACCTAGGTACCGCTTTCAAACGTTACAGATCGACTGTACAATTTAAACCGAGAAAAAAATTCCTATGAACAATGTACCAAAACTTATTAGCTTTTAAAATGGAAAGGATTGAATTTAACAAAATTTGAACACCCTATTTTTCAAGAAAACCAATGCTGTTTTGACCAATGTCCAATTGGTATTTTTTTCCTTATTTTGAATGTACCGTCGATCTGCAACGTTTGAAAGCGGTAGGTAAAAATTTTATGTTTCGAATGTTGAAGTTAACGAATGTTAGGGCACGTTTTGCCAATTTCAACCCAAATGATTGATTTTATCGTTATGAAACAAGAGTACACTTTTGTTGCAAAATGAAAAGATACACTGAAATAATGGACCTGCAAGACCAAAAAGATAACCTCAAAAAAGTTTGAGCAAAAAAATTAGTGGTTGTTAGTTTTTACCCTTTTTTAGGGCACTGTGTAAATGAATAAACTACCCTAAGGCGTCTTCCAGTAAGTAGATAACACATACCTACTAAATTTCAAATTTTTAAGTAGCGCCGCTATTGAGATATAAATAAAAAAAATACTTTTGGGTCACCTTCCCCTCCCCCAATCGAAAAATTTTATATGAAAGACCCCCCTTAAAACCACCTGCTGACACCCCTCTAAAGTATTTACTATACATTCTGACTCACCCTGTATATTTTTACACTTTATTGGGTGGTAGCCTGTTCTATTTTCTATAATAACTCTTACTGAAGAAATTTTCTCATGTTTTGTTTAGTCAAAAAATATATCCTATATTCGAAAAGTTCAGTTTTCGCCTCCTGTAACAAGTTATGTAATTATGTATTTATTCAAGTGAAAGATTAAACTCTTATCTATTTTTTCCTTTATCTTATTTTTTTTACCTAGAAACTTGCAGACTGAAAAACAGCAGGTACACACAAACAATAACACAGTTTAATGATACCCCCTAATCTTATTATCTGTGATGCACTAAAACACACTACATAAGGAATTTTTCATTTCAAGGTTTGAGTTTATATCATGTCGATGGCCAAAGGTCAAAGGTTGTATTTGAAAACAAAAAGTGTTTAGACCGCAAAATTCTCTACTGCAAAGCAAACAGAAAACTTGAAGGTTAAGTTCAACCACAATATATATATATATAGGTTAGTTCAAACGTTCAAACCACAAAATATATAGATTAGGTTTTTCAAACCACTTGTACTTATCGTATACAGGGTGTCTACTGACGGAGGGCCACTTGGAAATATCTCGACAAATATGCATTTTTCGAAAAACTTTATTTGAAAAAAAATATATCTTTTTGATGGCCCAACTTTGTGTAAAAACAAATTCGAGATCCATGGCCTACTTTGCGAGAAATTTTTGAAAAACCCGAAAATTGCCGAGACTTCTTTGGCATGTAACTTTTTTATTTCAAGAGTTATCGCAAAAGTTTCTGAATAGAATCTGTATGCAAAATTGATTACTTTAAGCCTGCTTTATCATAATTTGGCAAAATGCCGCGGTTTAGGGGGTGCTCTCTTAGCGCTTAAAAAAAGTTACTCAATTATAGCAGGCCATGGCGTCAAAAAACTGCCTATTTTATGCACTTTCGATCGATATATCACAAGCGCTACATATCCCTTGCGTTAGCCTGATTTACAATTTTTTTAGAAAAAATAAATAAAATTTAGATGTCTTAGAAAAATGCTTTCAAAGTTCGGTTAAATAAACTACGTCTATCGATTTAATTAATTTCACAACACATTACATTGCAAATCTTTTGTCGAAACGAAATTTGTTGCGAGAAATCTGCATCTCCCACATTTTTGAAATTTTGTAGTATGCCTTGAAAAACAATAGCAACTAGCTTCTGTCAGTCAATCAATTGGATCTTTCAAACATTATTATTTGATGGAAGTTGAAAGAATTGATTCAAGAAATAGGTACTTGTATAAAATTAGCATGGCATTTTCAAACGAAGACAAATTCAATTTATTTGTAATGTACGTGGAAAGCAACTTTAATTCAACGCTAGCGTTAGGACAATATCAAGATAGATATCCAAACGCCCCTAATCCAAATAGAACCATATTTAAAAATCGGTGGCTTGGGACAAATGGACCAATTAGATGGCCTGCCCGATCTTCAGATGTTACACCCCTTGATTTTTTCTGGGGATACATAAAGGACAAAGTGTACCAAGAAACTCCAGAAAATGTCGAAGATCTAAAAACAAGAATAATGCAGGCATGTAGAACAATACCCCGGTGAAGCTCTAAGAAATGCCATGAAAGAAATTCCTAGAAGGGCGCGCTTGTGTTTCAGACAATTTGAACATTTAAAGTAGGTAATAAAAGTAAAAATAATTTTTATTATTCTAATTAAGCTTTGTGGAATGTTGAATTTTAATTTTTAAATTTAAAGTGTTTATTCTGTTTATGTTTATAAAGTAGATTATATCGATAAGTTAATAAGTAATTGTAGTTTATTTAACCGAACTTTGAAAGCATTTTTCCAAGACATCTAAATTTTATTTTTTTTTTCTAAAAAAATTGTAAATCAGGCTAACGCAAGGGATATGTAGCGCTTGTGATGTATCGATCGAAAGTGCACAAAATAGGTAGTTTTTTGATGCCATGGCCTGCTATCATTGAGTAACTTTTTTAAGCGCTAAGAGAGCACCCCCTAAACCGCGGCATTTTGCCAAATTATGATGAAGCAGGCTTAAAGTAATCAATTTTGCCTACAGATTCTATTCAGAAACTTTTTCGATAACTCTTAAAATAAAAAAGTTACATGTAAAAGAAGTTTCAGCAATTTTCAGGGTTTTCAAAAATTTCTCGCAAACTAGGCCATGGATCTCGAATTTGTTTTTACACAAAGTTAGGCCATCAAAAAGGTTTTTTTTTTTTCAAATAAAGTTCTCCGAAAAATGCATATTTGTCGAGATATTTCCAAGTGGCCCTCCGTGAATAGACACCCTGTATATCCTAACCAGGATATTTTGTGGTATATACCAATGTATAGAGTGATGGTTCATCCGCCATTATGGCTAATTTTGTACGACGCGCTGGGGCCTGCGGAGTTTGCGCGCTGTTTCGAGAATAGGAGGGAAACATTTTCGAGAAAAAGAAGAAACTTTTTCTCATTAGTCATTGATTTTCTGCGCACCCTATTCATAAAAAAACACTCTTCAGCACTCTATGTATCTAGACGATCTCTGTGGGATGTTCGGACCGCTGTTGTGACCACGTGATCAGTCGTGTGTTCTGTCCAGAGATAAGGAGCGTCAAGCTACACGAACTTCGTAATCACGTGGGCCGCCATTTTTTAAGTTAAGCTTACACGGGATCCTTAATATTTATAATTATATAAATAAATAATATAAACTATTAGATAAACGCATAAAAATTAACGTTAATGGAGCACTGCAAAATAGAGTTGAAGTGTGAAATGTTATGTCTGACGTCAAACAGTTTCAAACCTTCAAAACACTGCAAAAACAATACAAATAATATAAATCCTAAAAGTAAAACATATAGATTTTTTATGTATAATTCATTGTGAGAGTTTGAAATGTTTTGGTCAACCTCAAAAGCATTTCGGTTACCTAACGTTAAGCGTATATGGAAAAGCACAACCCTAAGTATATTCGTGAATATATATGTAGGTATGTCAGAAATTCATGTTTACATTATCAAGCCGCACTTCAACTCTAATAATCCAATGTTGTCATTGGTCGCACGTAACAAGTTAAAAGTTAACGAATTGCTTACGAAAATGTTACGATATAACATACCAGCATTTCGCTCCCTCGATGGCTATCTTGATTGTGGCCAGCCGCAGCATCCGCCGTAACTCCCTGAGGTAGTTCAGGAAGGGGTTGTAGGTCGGGCGGCCGGCGCGGCACTTCTTGTTCTTTTCTTGCAGCGGGAGCGGCCGAATCGGCGCCTCGGCCACAGAATTCCCCTATTCTGTGCCTCGACTGCCTCGGCCGCATCGGAGCCTTGGCCGCGACTTACGGCGGCAGGCGGCAGGAGCGGCGCTTTCGGCACAGAATATTCTGTGCCTTCGGCGCGACTTGGGCCTACAGTAGGGCGCCGGGGCACAGTTCTGTGGCTGGGGCCTGCGGAGTTTGCGCGCTGTTTCGAGAATACGAGGGAAACATTTTCGAGAAAAAGAAGGAAACTTTTTCTCATTAGTCATTGATTTTCTGCGCACCTTATTCATAAAAAACACTCTTCAGCACTCTATGTATCTATACGATCTCTGTGGGATGTTCGGACCGCTGTTGTGACCACGTGATCAGTCGTGTGTTCTGTCCAGAGATATGGAGCGTCAAGCTACACGAACTTCGTAATCACGTGGGCCGCCATTTTTTAAGTTAAGCTTACACGGGATCCTTAATATTTATAATTATACAGGGTGAGTCACATCTAAAGGCAGAGCCGAAAACACAAGGTAGAATTCGCTAAAATAAGCACATATGCTTAATAAACATTAGCTCAAAAACGCTTGGTTCTCCATATACAGCGTGTTGAAACTTTTAACATATAAAATAGTACAAACATAGTATAAACTTCAGAAAAATCAACTTCCATATACGAATATTTACTAATGACTATTTCGAAAAGTTCTCTAATTTTCATATCTTTTTTAAGATCAGGTTTAATTAGTTCAAGGAACATAGCAAATTGATTAACAAGACTGTTATGAAATATTTAACGATATTTTTGAAATAAGAGATGACATTGTTTTAACAAATCTTCATCTGATTTTTCAAGCATATTATTAGGCTCTATAAAGTCAAAACATTTTTGGATTCATCGCATAGCAGAAAATCTCTGATAAATTTGATTGCTAATGGTATCAACAGAATAGTAATATGCCCGGGCTTTAAAGCATTCTTCTCTATTATCAAATTGGTAATCCAAAGCAAGCTCATCAAATTGTTTTGGCACTTTTCTTTGTGTTTTAAGTTGAAATTCTGGCACTATATTCCATTTAATTGCAAGATTTATTGCTTCAGATTTTATATCATTATAGGCGTCTTGTTCTCTTAAAGCAGAAATATAGTTCAATGTATTTTTTAAAACTGATGTTGCCTCGCCAAGATCGATATCAATTCTCTGTAAAATTTTTGATGCTTGGTTTATTCGACATAAAATTTTGAACATAAAAACAGTGATAAAAACAAACTCAAAGTTGGCCATTTTCTTTGTTAAATTTTTAGCTTCCGTAATTTCTTCCTTTTTCTGCGATTTTAATTCAATATCTGTAAGAGCTTTTATAATATCGAAAAATCTAAGTTTTCTTGCCGTAATTGATTGAATTCTTCCTGACCAACGTGTAGGGTTAAGTTTTTTTAAAGTAATTTCTGATTCCCCAGTAAAAGAAGACAAAATATCCCAACGTTTGATACTAGATCCAAAAAAACTATAAATACTTTGTATGGTAGCAAAAAATGCAGTTATATCACTGCAACCAGCCACAGCATCATTAACCACTAAATTCAGATTGTGACTGGCACAGTGTATATATTCTGCGTTCGGTTGAATATCTTTAATTTTTGCCTGGACGCCGTTATAAGCCCCACTCATTACGCTTGCGCCCCTTGCCCGTAATAATTGACTATTGGAATATTTAGATCTTTTAAAATACATAAAGTTTCATCAATCATACCTTGTGCAGATTGATCTTTTAATTCATAAAATCCTAAAAAACATTCGCTAATTTCAAACTTAATGGCTAAGCCATTTGCGTCTCTAATAATTTGAACCGTTCTGACAATAAGACTTAATTGGTCTTTTTTGGATATGTCTTGTGTTGTATCTAACATAAGAGAATAAAAAGGAGCTGAATTTATTTCTGATACAAGTTTCTCCACAACAAATTTTGGAAAACACTGAATTAATTCGTTTTGTGTTGTTTTACTTAAATACAGTACAGATCCAGATGGCATTTTCAAAATTTGCATCATGATATTATCATAATTAGATAATAGCTGCACCAAAGTCAAAAAATTTCCATTCAAATCCCCATCTTCTATATTTTCGCGGTGGCCACGAAACGATAAACAATTCTTGGCCAAAACTAAGGTTATACGAAATAATCTCTCTAAAACTAACTTCCAAAAGGAAATCTCATATTTCGTTTTTTCTTCCAGCTCCTTATCAACTGTCTGATTTTTTTGCCACAACTCGAAAATACCACAAGACTCAATATGTTTATGGGTATTACTATGTTCTGTTATTCTAGAGGAAATATGCTTCCAATCCCTTATTCCACTACGCCATAGATTGTTAACGGTAGAAAATAGCCAACAAGGAACGCAATAAGCTACATCTAAAACTTTTGAATATGACAGCCAAACCCGAGGAACAGTGCCATACTTAGTTTTCGACCAATAGCAACTTTCACTGAAGCTTCGATTCTCTTGTTTTATATCTTTTGGGAAAGGCCCTTTGGGTTTATTGGGGGGTAAAGAAATTATCAATCGTTCGTCATCGTCTGAAAGCTCTTTGCTGGAATAATCACTCAAATCGTTACTAAAATTTAAGCGTTTCAAATCTTCAGGTCCGACCATTTCTTCAGATGATTCAATAGATTCGCCTGGTTCGCCAGTAACAGATTTTAAAAGCTCCTGACAAGAGGCTTGTTCAGTATTTATAAGAATATCATCTAAGCGAACATTTTCATTTTCATTCCCTTGAAAATAATCTGCAAAATTGTAGACATAAATTGTTAAATATTCTTCCTTTACCTATATTTACCGAATTTAATCAATCACAAATTAGATTCTGTGATAATTTTTTCCTTATAAATAAGAATTCCTTATCTAATAAATTTAAAGCTCTTTTAAATGATCAAACATTGCATAATCTAAAACCTAAAACTCAACCAAATTGGTTAGTTAATATGACCAATATCTCGTTACTTTCTAATGTTGCTAATATATTAGCTTTAGGACCAAAATTTTCATTACCTCATACAAAGATTGATTTTCCTTTATTAGACATCATAACTGATGTTGAATTTTGTATCAGTAATACTCAAATTGATTCCCAACATAAAAACATTCTACGCAATCGATCAACCAACATCATTACTAATCATTTATTAACTTTATCTAATTTTAATAATAAAGATTCCTTAATAATCAAGGATTACAATAAAACTAAAAAATTTCTTCAAGATAATGATAATATAATGGTGACTAACTGACACTCTGACAAAGGTAATAAATCAGTGGTTTTGTATAAAGAAGATTATAATAACAAATTTAAATCATTATTAGATGACCTTCAAACTTATTTTGTTTTAAGAAGAGATCCAACATCCAAATATCAAAGGTTAAATAATAATTTAATTAGTAAACTTGAAATTCAATTAGAAATTTCTGTTGCCCGCAAGTTAAAAGTGTATAATGCTGTTGCACCTAAATTATATGGTTTACCTAAGGTTCATAAAAATGGTATTCCATTGAGACCTGTTGTCACATGCATTGGAGCTCCTTCATATAAAATTTCTAAATTTATAGTTAATATTTTAAAACGCTTAACTTCTTCACATGTTTTTATTATAAAAAATTCATACCATTTTGCTAATTTTATTAATAATTTTACAATTCCAGATAATTATATATTAATTAGCCTTGATGTTAAGTCTCTTTTCACAAACATACGTAAAGATTTATGTTCGCGTAGAAATCGCGTAATAAGCTAATCCGGGACAATTAAGTCTGAAACCGAACTTATGTGCTACCCGAGTGTGCCACCCATGGTGGAATCAAGGCGCTTGCGCGTCCATGACAGAACGAACTAGGAGCGAGCGCGCAGAAGCGAAGCAGTTGCGATGAAGTCGACATGAAGTCGCGAGAGCGTCGTTGACAAAACCACTCAATGTAAGTACCGGCGTTTGTTTTATCCGTTGATCAAGAGAAATACAGTCCGCGAACGTAGATCGTTTATTAAGACCTAACATTGGTCCATACGAGACGGATTGAGTGGTTTTGTTTCGTGACTGAACGGGCCGGCAAGATCGTGTCGGGCGCGTAAGAACAAGCTCGAGATCGCGAGTTTTGACTGTTACAAGTATTCGTGAAAGACCTACGCCACGGCGGGCGGAGACCACCGCGTCGATCGTGAAAAGTGCGTTTGTCTTTGAGCGTAAACACAGGACCGTGTGTAAACAGATCATGTGTGGACAAAGGTAGGAACATTCCATTATTATCACTTCCGGATAGCGCTACCGTGGAGCGTTCGGTAGATCGGTAGAAGATCGAATTGAGTGTTATGAACTGAACACTAGGTTAGATCAGATTAGTTAGAACTTAGATCGTGAAAACTGATTAGAATCGTTGTGATCGTGTTGATCGGATCGTGATCAAATTGCTGAACTCTTGAACGTGATCTTTGAACTTTAATAACTGTAAAAATGGCGAAAGAATTACAAAAAATGAAAAATAAGCGTACTACGTTAAATAGTCAGTTAATTAGGTTTGAAAATTTTATAGACAATTTTGAAGAAGCACAATTAGTCCAACTACCAGAACGCATAGGGAAATGTGAGGTTTTATGGGACATTTTTGCTGAAAATCAGCTAGAAATAGAGGTACTAGATAGATCAGAACGTGAAGTACAAGAATGCATAGACTTTGAAGAGAGATATTTTAGGGTTATTGGTAGGGCAAAGGATCTTTTGAAAAAATCTGTTAAAAAGGATGAACCTATACAAAACCAAGAGCATCATGCGAATGTGAACATGCCGATAGCTTCGGATAGGCGTGTTAGACTACCCGTGATAGATTTACCGCGTTTTTTTGGTGATTCTGAAAAATGGATGTCTTTCTATGATTCATTTTATAGCTTGATAGATAGACACATCACTGGATCAAGTGCAGAAGTTTCATTACCTAAAGGGGTGTCTCAGGGGTGAAGCTTTGGACATTATAAGCAACTTAGAAGCTTCAGCGCTGAACTATGAAGTAGCTTGGACCTTGTTAAAAGAGAACTACGAAAACAAGAAGATCATAATCCACAACTACATTCGAGACTTGTTTGAAGTCGCACCTGTGGTAAAGGAGTCTCTTGTTGGCTATACCAAACTACGTGATGATGTCAAGAAAAGTCTGAGGGCATTAAAGGCTTTAGGACAACCTACAGACCAGTGGGATGCATTACTGGTTTATATGGTATCTAATAAGCTGGATTACAAGGCCAAACGTGACTGGGAAGATTTGAATACTTCAAAGGATACTCTGGCATCAATGGAGGAATTGTTTGAATTTTTAACACGACGTTGTCAGTTATTGAGGTCTTTAGAAATGAAAAATCGCCAAGGGAAACCGGGTGACACCGAATCAAGTCGACGATCGGGAGCCATGAACAGTGGCAAAGGTGCACGAAGTTTACATGTAGCTGGAAATGCAGCTGACTCGCAAGCCAATGAAGCTAGTAACGAGCGTCATAGTGCTTACTCTTGCTACTTTTGCAAGGAAAGACACGGATTATATCAATGTTCGAAATTCCAAGAACTATCGATTAAAAATAAGTACGATGAACTTAAAAAGTTGAAGGTTTGCGTAAACTGTTTACGCAAAGGACATGCACTACAAGATTGCGTTGCATCAAGATGTAGGACATGCAAGGAAAAACATCACTCATCTTTGCATCGTGATCAAGGTCAAGCAGTAACTAAGGCTTCAAACAGTGAAGAAGCAGACAACCGAACAGAACGTACTATGCACTGTATTCAAACGCAGGTGCGTTCAGAACCTCACTCAGAACGGAGTGAAGATAAGGAGCGATTTGACCAAGTTTCAAGGACATTTACATCGCAAGCACCAGAAGAGGTTACTATTCTAGCAACGGCACGCATTCATATCTTAGATATAAATGGCCAGAAACACGAGTGCAGAGTATTGCTAGATAACGGTAGTACTTCAAACTTTATTTCTACAGAACTTTGTAGAAGATTACAGTTACCATCATGCAAGTTAGACCTAACAGTATATGGTATCAAGCAAAGTGAGATTGCAATATCAGAACGTACTCGAGCATGTGTACAATCAAGAATCAATGACTTTCAACTAGATTTAAATTTTCTAGTGATCGACGAGATAACAGGTGATGTTCCTAGTGAACCTTTGCACAAGGAAGACATACTTGTTCCGAACAACTGCAAGCTGGCAGATGAGACATACTACAAACCAGACAAGGTAGATATTCTGTTGGGCAATGCAGTGTACTACAACATAATATGCAATGGCCTTAAGAGGTTAGGAAGGAAGAAACCTGTCCTTCAAAGAACACAATTTGGCTGGATCGTAGCTGGAGAAGTTCAGAACGTGGAACGAAAGAGGACTAGACCGCTAGATAGGTTTGTTGGTCACTTACTAGTAGATTTGCAAAGATTTTGGGAGATCGAAGAGGTTGAAAAACCCAAACCAAAGAATCAAGAAGACGAACGATGTGAAAAGGAGTTCGCAATGACACATACTAGAAGGCAGGATGGGCATTTTGTAGTAAGGTACCCAATGCAGAAAGAAGAGCAGTGTTTAGGTGATTCACGAGAAATAGCATTGAAAAGACTGCAATCAATGGAAGCTAAATTTAGAAAAGATCAAGAACTGAAGGAAAGGTATACAGACTTCATAGCAGATTATGAACGACGAGGTCACATGAGGTTAGTGACACAAAAGGAACGAGAGCAAGAGAAGATTCAACCAAACTATTTACCACACCATTCTGTTTACAAAACATCGAGTACTACAACGCAGCTTCGCGTAGTTTTCGATGCGAGCGCTAAGACAGACTCTGGATGGAGTTTAAATGACATCCTATCAACTGGACCGAAGATACAAGATGATCTAGTGAACATTGTTATCAGGTTTAGACAACATGCTTATGTCATGACAGCTGACGTAGCTAAGATGTTCAGACAAGTGTATATAAGTCCAGATCAATGCCATCTGCAACGAATATTGTGGAGATCAAGCAGTGAAGAGCCGATTAAGGAATATGAACTTATGACGGTCACGTATGG
This sequence comes from Pseudeuparius sepicola, assembly GCA_963920635.1. NCBI lineage: Eukaryota > Metazoa > Arthropoda > Insecta > Coleoptera > Anthribidae > Pseudeuparius > Pseudeuparius sepicola. Next base: position 33,176,225 of record OY987305.1, read on the forward strand.
GACAGCAGCGGCGCCGTACTTGGCTACGAGATGTCTCCAAGAGATAGCAATTGAGAATCAAGCGAAACACCCATTAGTTGCTCAAGAGATAATGCATAGCTTCTATATGGATGATATCTTGACGGGAGCTAGCACAGTACAAGAAGCTAGAGCACTCAAGAACAAGTTGATCGAGTTACTGTCGTCTGGAGGTTTCGAACTACGCAAATGGCGTTCTAACAACTCATCGATCGTGGAGCAGGAATCGTGTTCCACAGAATTCTATATCAAGGATGACAAGGAAACAAGAACACTTGGACTCACCTGGGATGCAGAACAGGATGTGTTTAAATTTGATATAACAATACACCCATCGCCAGCTGTGACCAAGAGAACTGTATTAGGAAGTATATCAAGAATTTATGATCCACTAGGATTAGTGGGACCGGTGATCGTACAAGCGAAGGTTATGATTCAAACTTTGTGGAAGATGAAGTTGGAATGGGATCAGGCACTTCCACCGGACTTGGAACGTGAATGGTTGAACTACAAGGCGGAACTTACAAGTCTGCAAGACGTCAAGATCGCTAGAAGAGTTATATGCCTCAATCCCACACAGGTGGAGATACATGGGTTCTCAGATGCCTCGGAGACAGCTTTCGGAGCATGCGTCTACATCCGATCGACAGATGAAGATAAGAACCATCATGTTCATCTTCTATGCAGCAAATCAAGAGTAGCACCAGTCAAAAGTAGAACACTTCCACAGTTGGAGCTATGTGGCGCTGTACTTTTGGTGAGACTAGTTGAGACTGTCAATGCATCACTGACGTGCAATGTCAACAGAACGTTTTACTGGTGTGATTCAATGATCGTACTGAGCTGGATTGCTGCAGAAGCGTCAACCTGGAAGACATTCGTGGCAAACAGAGTCGGAGACATTCAGAGAGCGAGCGAAATACATCAGTGGAGACATGTGAGGAGCGAACATAATCCTGCTGACGTGATATCAAGAGGAGTGACTCCGAAGAAATTAGCAGAATGCAGACAGTGGTGGCAAGGACCAACATTTCTGAAGCAAGAAATAGAAGAATGGCCTGCTGTACCGACGGTAATAACAAATTTACCAGATAGAAAGGTGAGTAAACAAAAGCACCTGACCTTGACACTGAACATGACAGAACTTACGATGTTCGAAAGATACTCATCATACCGAAGGTTACAACATGTAGTAGCTTGGATGGAACGTTTCAAGCACAATGCTCTCAAGAAAAACCCAAGGATGAGTGGAACTTTATCAACTTCAGAACTGAAGCAAGCCACAATTGTGTTGCTAAAACTTGCGCAAACACAAGCGTTTCCAAAGGAAATTGAGCAACTGAACAAGTCAAATTCATTGCCAGCAAGTAGCACGATTCTATCGCTAAATCAATTCTTGGACAATGACGGTCTTCTTCGAGTGGGAGGACGTCTGTCAAACTCTAATTTAACATATGATCAGAAACATCAAATAGTTTTGCCTAAGAACCATAGGTTAACAGAACTTATAATACTTCATGAACACCTCAAGAACTTGCATGCAGGACGTCAAACACTGTTAGCAACGATCAGATCCAAATTTTGGGTTATCTCAGGTGTCAGTACAGTCAAACGAGTTTTAAGCAAGTGTATCGTCTGCTTCCGAGCAAGACCGAAGGAATTTCAACACCGTATGGGAGATCTGCCAGAATCGCGTGTTACCCCTTCAAGACCATTCAGCATTTGTGGAATTGACTATGCTGGTCCATTTGAGGTAAAGGTACATAAAATCCGAGGACACAAAAAACTCAAGGCCTATCTGTGCATCTTTATTTGCTTCGCAACTAAGGCGTGCCACCTTGAAGTAGTGCCGGAGTTGAGTACAGACGCATTCTTGAATGCACTGAAACGATTTGTTGGTCGACGAGGAAGATGTTCGGAGATCTACTCAGGCAATGCGACTAACTTTACAGGAGCGAATAATTACTTACATGAAGTTCATGAGTTTTTACAGAACAAGGCTAATCAAGAACAGATTCAAGATTATCTCGCAGAGAATTCCATAGAATGGAGATTCATACCAGCAAGATCCCCACACTTTGGTGGTCTGTGGGAGAGTGCAGTAAAACAAGCCAAGTACTATTTAAGGAGAGTTATTGGAGAAACCGTTTTGACCTTTGAGGAGTTATGCACATTAACGACACAAGTAGAATCTTGTTTGAACTCCAGACCGATAACACCTCTATCAAATGATCCACTAGACAACTCATTTTTAACACCAGGACATTTCCTGATTGGGACGTCATTGAATGCGTTACCAGATCATGACTATCGTGACCACAAGATAAATAGACTATCGAGATATCAGCTGATGACTCAGATGTTCCAGTCATTCTGGACCAGTTGGTCAAGAGACTACTTGAATCATTTACAGCAGCGTTACAAGTGGAAGAGCAATGGGACAGTACCGAAGATAAACTCAGTGGTACTTATACAAGATGATAACCTACCCCCTCTAAGATGGAAATTGGGTCGTATAACTAAACTATACACCGGAACGGATGGGATAAGTCGAGTCGCCGACGTTAAAACTCAGAGTGGCATCCTAAAACGAGCAATTCGCAGACTCTGCCCTCTACCGTCCGATGAGTCCAAGCCCTAATAGTGAATCATTGAACATTGTATTCTAGTAGTAGGTTATTTTAATGTACAGTTAGTTGTAGATGATAGGTTAGTAGTGTTAAATCTTGTGTTAAGTGTTTGAGAGTAGCGAGCTCTCAAGGCGGGCGGGATGTTCGCGTAGAAATCGCGTAATAAGCTAATCCGGGACAATTAAGTCTGAAACTGAACTTATGTGCTACCCGAGTGTGCCACCCATGGTGGAATCAAGGCGCTTGCGCGTCCATGACAGAACGAACTAGGAGCGAGCGCGCAGAAGCGAAGCAGTTGCGATGAAGTCGACATGAGGTCGCGAGAGCGTCGTTGACAAAACCACTCAATGTAAGTACCGGCGTTTGTTTTATCCGTTGATCAAGAGAAATACAGTCCGCGAACGTAGATCGTTTATTAAGACCTAACAATTTAGTTATTTCTTCAATTATTGAATCTTGGGACCTGATTAGCTTACATACTGATATAACGAGAGAGAGTTTTTTTAAATATTGTTCTTTTTACTTTTGAGAGTAGTTATTTTGTTAGTGATGGAATATTTTATCAACAAATAAAAGGTACTACTATGGGTAATCCAGCGTCACCAATATACGCTGAAATTGTTATGAAGAGAATTTTGCAAACAATTATTTAAAAACTTCCATTTGAACTACCATTTATTAAATTATATGTTGATGATTTAGTTACTGCTATTCCCATTAATACTGAATCACAAATTTTAAATATTTTTAATAGTTATGATTGTGATATTCAATTTACAATTGAAATTGAAAACAATAAAAAATTACCATTCTTAGATTTATGTTTAATTCATAATCATGATAATACATTTATCACAGATTGGTTTATTAAACCATTAACATCTAAAAGAGTTCTTAATTTTGATTCTTTACATAAAAAATCCCAAAAATTTTCTATTATTAAATCAATAAAACATAGAATCGCCCATTTATCACATAAGAGTTTTTGGAATAAAAATTTTAATCTAGCAAGAAAATTACTTTTAGATAATGGTTATCCCTTAAAAATTATAAATGCTGTATTATATAATAGTCCAAATTTTAATTCTGATAATTTAATTAATAATCCTATATTATCTGTTGACGATAATAATGACAATACTTTAATTCATCGTTATAATATTCCATTTATTCCCGGACTTTTTCAAAAACTTTCCAAGATTTTATCTAATAATACCATACAAATTATTCCTTCCTATCTCAAAACAACTTCATTTCTATTTAATAAAGTCAAAGATAAAACTCCTATCACCAATTTTTCTAATTTAGTTTATAAAGTTCATTGTTTAAGTTGTTCAGATACATATGTTGGACAAACTAAAAATTATTTAAAAAATCGTATGAATGATCATAAAAGAGATTGTAATCATAATAATAATCATACAGCTTTATCAAATCACCATAGTTTAACCAATCATAATTTCAATTTAACTAAACCATTAGTCCTTAATCTTGAACAAAATTATCAAAAAAGACTCATAAAAGAATCTATTTTTATTAATTCTGATCCTAATTCAATAAATTTTCGTACCGATGTAAATAATCTAAGCGTAATTTATTCTAATTTGATTGCTTCTATCCCTAACAAAATTACTACTAAAAATTAAAAATTAAAATTTAAAATTACCTACAATTAATATGCTATACAAAAAATATATATACCTAATTAGAATTTTTGAATTTTTCATAGCTCTGTTCGACTTAATATTTTGACCCCTCTTATTTTTCACACCTTTTACCTTTTTTATTGTTGTATGACGTTTTGCAAATCTGACTTTATAAATCAACTTGATATTTAACAACTTTTTCCCCGCATATACAATTAATTTACGCTATTTTTACAATCATAGTAATATTTTTTCTAACTTCGGTAAGTTCTGATTCAAATTTAGTCTTAAGTGATCAAATTGTACCCATATTATTTCGTTTTGTAGCCTGATGAAGCATATATATTATGCGAAAGCTTGCATAAGTTGGATTTTTAATTAGTTATCTGCAAGTCTATACGAGTGTCCATAACCGAAAAACCCTTCTTGTTATATCTGTTACTATATTGGACAAATAAAGACAATATATATTTTTAACCTACATAGATAACCTGCAATGAGAACATCAAGCGCCTCATTTATTACTCCCCGCACCTAAATTATCTTCGTAGGTCCCACACGATGTCGTCCAGATCGATCCCGGATGGTGCCTCCAAGTCTGACGGTAATGACGGCAATTCCATTAGAAGGCTAAGATCCGTTGATCCCAACGACACCACCGCCGACCCCGAAGGCGTGGAGGAGGGGGCGGTTGCAGGTGGAACGACGGTGCCAGAAGCTCCATTAACTCCGCGAGTCGTTCGGTCGTCGGTTGCAACCTCAGGTATTCACCATCGGTATCGACTATTTCGGAAGTAGACACAGGCTGTTGTATTTCTAAATCCGCATCGACGATTACTGCTGGCTCGGGTTGCGCCCTTGTTATTGGCACAAATATATTTTTTATCTCGCGTTCTAATTCCTCAAGCCACGTAGGCATTTTTGCCCCCGATTGAGTTGAAGGTGGAACGTTTTTACATGCTGCTAGCAGCTTATGGATTTCTCTTTCGATGTATGCCAATTGAGTAGTTGTCAGCGGTTCAACCTGGTCCACAGAATGTCGGAAGATGTTGAGTTTCCTGAGGACTTATCACTGTCCTCCGTGGGAAGAGACACATTTTTAAGTGGTGTGAGCAGCACGAATATCTCTTTTAGTTTATCAAGCTGCATAGTATATTGCGCCTCTTCATCTGAACACTTGTCGCTTGTAACGGAGTCGCCGTCCGTGGGCAGAGGCGGGAGTTGCGCCTTTTTAAGTGGTGACAACACCACGTAAACTTTTCGTAGCTGCGCGTACCGCATACTCCCTCCTTCTCGATCTGCCACCACCACAGACTTAGGCTGTTCCTTGGATGACTGCTTCGACTTTTTTAATACTGGTCGTCCTCGTTTTCTTTTTTTTTACTTGGACAATGTCCTACAAAGAAACGTTCGTTTCAATAATAATGAAAGTTTCGTTGATTACACAAAACTTTCCCATAATAAGACCATTTTTTACAAAGTTTATATTAACAAATATTGTTATAAAACTCGACGTTTCGCTCCTGATTCGGAGCTTTTTCAAGAGTAATTCCTATAAAAAAAATTAACATTACATAGGTACTAATTCAATTTTATACAAATAGAAAAATCTATGAAATAAATAAAATTGTAAACAGCCTACCTTAACATGACATCAAAAATGTTTAAAAAGATTAATTTGCAAAATGTTGTTAGATATAAAGAATTGTTTCGGGTATTTATACATTTAAAAACGATGGAAAAATTTTGACAGACATAAAATTAGAAAAATATTTATAAGACTATCATATTGACAAATAGGTAACAATTTTATATATACAAGGTTCTGTGTTACAAAGAAAAAACTGTGGATACTGTAAAAGAAAGTACAGTTATTGGTTGGCTTATTATATAGAAATTCAAATTAGGAAAAAACATATTTATAAAATTGTACAAAATTATTTATATCTGTTTTGTTGTTAAAATTATTTCCTAATGAATTAATATAACAGGCTTCAAGAAAAAGTCTTTTCCAGTAATTTCTTTCACCGTGTAATATTTCAGTGTTGTCATAATCAAATGAATGTCCTGTTTTTAAGGTGTGGTCAGATAATCCAGAATGTTGATCATTATTAATTCTTATATTATATTTATGTTGGTAGATTCTTTTTCGTAAATATTGTGAAGTTTGGCCAATGTAACATTTATTGCCTTGACATTGTAAACAATTTATTTTATAAATAATATCGGATCTAAGTTTAATATCTGTCTTATCTTTTAGTGAATTGTATAAAAAATTAATACAATTCATGGGTTGCCAAGCTGGTTTTAATCCAAAAGGTTTTAGTAAATCTTGTATGCTCTCTAGACTTGAATGGTAAGGTAACTTGACAAATTTCAAAATGTTATTATTCGGATTTAAAGAGTTTTGTAATGTTGTCTCAACAACAGGAAAGCGTAAATGATTAAGACGTTTTTTAATAATAAAATTGACAAACGTTCTAGGGTAGCAGTTGTTATAAAATATCCATTTTATTAATTTCAAATCTAGTTCCAAATAATCCTCATGCGATAAAAGAAAAGCTCGATCTATTAAAGCTATTATCGTAGAAATTTTGTATCTAAGAGGATGGAAAGAATAAAAATTTAAATATCTACCTGACCATGTCTGCTTTCTATACCATCTAGTTTTAATTTTATTATTTAAAAGTTCTAAATTGATATCCAAAAAATTGATAGAATTATTAGATGTAATTTCCATTGTAAATTGTAGGCGTTCATCGAAAGAATTAAAACGGCTAAATAAATTGTCAACATATCGGATATATAATGGAATTGGATATTCAATAGAAGATAATATATTATTTTCCATAGCAAATAGAGCTATATCAGCAAAAATTGGACTTAAAGGAAGGCCCATTGGGCAACCATATATTTGCTTGTATAAAACACCGTGGAAAGAAAAAACTGAAGAACTAAAAATGAACCCGATAATTGATATAACTAGGTCTTTTGATATATCAGTGTTAAGAATCTCAAAATTGTCTTCTATATATCTTAAAGTTAATTGTATTTGTGAATAATGAAGCAACATCAAAAGAGACTATCTTATAATTGTGCTGATTGTCCAACTCTAGAACTTTTAACTTATCTACCAATTCAAAAGAGTTCTTAGTTGTATAAGGAGAATGTTGTGTCAAAGGTTTTAATAAGTCTGCTAAAAACTGAGAAAGTTTATACACAGGAGAAGAAAAAGTGCTGATAACTGGTCTTAACGGATTGCCTTCTTTGTGAATTTTGACTAAACCATAAGCTTTAGAATTAGTGCCATTGTGACAACATAATTTTTTATACATAAAATCATCAATAAAATTTTCATTATGTAGTGCCTTCACATATTTGTTGTTTTTATTCAAAATGGAATTAAGTGGATTAGAATTAAGAATTTCATAAGTATCTTGATCATTAAACATTTCATTCATTTTATTGACATACTCAGTTTTCTCAATAAGCACACTAACATTCCCTTTATCAGCTTTGACTAAAATTACATCAGGATATAACTTTAAAAAACGTAAAGATTTATTAATGTCAATAGAGAGTCTTTTATAAAAGACAAAAAGTTCGCTGGAAATGTTGTTATTTTTCAATTTGTATAACAAAACACTTAGTTTTTGTCTCAGAATATGAACTTGATCATTATTATAATATGTGTAATTATTATTATCTTGATTATACTTTAGATTACTTTCAATAGAACTAATAAAGTCAAAAATGAATTTATTATTATTATAATTGTTAGAAGGTATATTAAATTTTGGTCCTAATGCAAAAATATAGGCTATATCTTCCGGTACATTTAATAGGGTTAAATTCTTGAACCAACTGTTAATATTCTTTTTTATAATTCGTTTAAAAACATGAAAGCAAAAATCAGAATTTAAAATGAGACTATTTAATTTTTTAATATTATTAGTTTTAATTATATTAAAGATTCTTTCGTTTTTTTGTAGCTCAAATTCTAAAAATTGAGTCAAAACAACATGTGGTTAAAAATTACTAATCTCACTAACCTGATTATTTTTATTCGCCAACATCCACTTTAAAGATTGTTCAGCTTCATTTATCTTTGAACACAAAACCCTGAATTTACAATCCCAAATAATTTTTCTACACCGAAAAGATAGCAAAAGATGTCTCGTTGAGAAATTCAAAAAAGTCGGAAAAACACCTTCTTCTTTACATCTTCTTAAAAAATGTATTTTATTTTTATTCTTGGTAATATTTAGCATAAATTTTGAAGTATTCTTTAGTTTCAGTACAACATGTTCCCCAAAATTACTTCTTATGTTGGTATAGAACATTCTTCCATTAGAGTCCATGTGGTCAGGTAGGGTTTACTCTAAACAAAAGACACCTTTTGTGTATAAATTCTTGATATTAATTCTAATATACTTTCGCGGTCTTCAGTGTAACATTACACAAAACTTTCCCATAATAAGACCATTTTTTACAAAGTTTATATTCACAAATATTGTTATAAAAACTCGACGTTTCGCTCCTGATTCTGAGCTTTTTCAAGAGTAATTCCTATAAAAAAAATTAACATTAAATAGGTACTAATTAAATTTTATACAAATAGAAAAATCTATGAAATAAATAAAATTGTAAACAGCCTACCTTAACATGACCTCAAAAATGTTTAAAAAGATTAATTTGCAAAATGTTGTTAGATATAAAGAATTGTTTCGGGTATTTATAAATTTAATAACGATGGAAAAATTTTGACAGACATAAAATTAGAAAAATATTTATAAGACTATCATATTGAAAAATAGGTAACAATTTTATATATACAAGGTTCTGTGTTACAAAGAAAAAAAACGGTGGATACTGTAAATGAAAGTACAGTTATTGGTTGGCTTATTATACATATAGAAATTCAAATTAGGAAAAAACATATTTATAAAATTGTACAAAATTATTTATATCTGTTTTGTTGTTAAAATTATTTCCTAATGAATTATGACAGTTATTGATATTGTTTTCGGAATCATCGCCTACTGCCTGGCTTCAAAATATTTAAAATATTAGAAATTTGACATTTAAGTGGGTTTAATTAGGTGTTGTGATACATGGTTGTATTCGTAATTTTTTGCTCTATCCAATGGTGGTAAAATCCAATATGGCCGCCATAAGAAAATCGAAATTTGGTTATGAACACCTAAAGATCCAAAGATCCAGATCCAGTATATTAAATTTGGTACTGTGAAGAAGTTATCAAGTTATCTATCAGTTTTAGCTACCACAATATTGGTTTAGCGTACTAGTCGTATTTCAGCGAAAATACCATATTCGTGGTATTATCCCCGAAATCATCACCTGATTAGTTAATATTTCAGAAATTGTGTCATTTTATTGGTTCATATTGGTAGGCGTTGAATTCTCCATAAATAAAATATGTTCCTACCGGTAGGCGCAGGATACACTCCATAAAAAAATATCACTAACACTCAGTTTCAATTTCAAGGGGTAACCTTAATGTTACCAGCAATAAAAACTTACCCGTAAGCCTCATCGATTAACAAAGGACGCTGAGCCGCCAGGTATCTTTCACAAGTTAATTCTAACTTAGGAATAGGCAATCGAGGTAGAGACGGTTGAAAATGCATTGTAGGGATCTTACTCTTTTGGAGAAACTGGTAGTCGTCATTCTTCTTTGAAATAAAGTTTTTCTTCAGGAGTTTGTGCACTCCCGGTGAATACTGCTGAGATAATAACCTGGGTTTTACTCTAACTATCATCATTTTGTCGCTTGGTTGATGTTGATACTGTTATCATAAATACTATTTTAGGTAGGTTGGAAGCACTACACACTACTTATCTGTGTATCTTCATTTCCTTATAGTATTATTTTTGTGAATGGAACGTCATTTCTGCCTGGTATGAGATTCTGTTTTGTTTTTGCTGTAAAGTAAATACATTTGATTATTTACGTAGTGATCCAAATTTCACGCCCTCGGGGCTTATTATGGGAAAACAATGAGAACAAAATATTCCGCTTTGCTTTATGGGTACTAAATGGAAATTGGCATGTGACGCTCAGCGTTTGGATGCCCTTCGAGAAACATACATATAATATAGGGTAAGTCAGAATGTATAGTAAATACTTTAAAAGAGTGTTCGGCAGGTGGTTTTAAGGGGGGTCTTTCATATAAAATTTTTCGATTTGGGCTTTCCTTGCCAAGCTATTCGGGTCTACAAGGTCCCAAAAGTATTTTTTTTATTTATATCTCAATAACGGCGCTACTTAAAAATTTGAAATTTGGTATGTGTTATCTACTTCCTGGAAGATGCCTTAGGGTAATTTATTCATTTACACAGTGCCCTAAAAATGGTAAAAACTAACAACCCCTATTAATTTTTTTGCTCAAACTTTTTTGAGGTTATCTTTTTGTTCTTGCAAGTCCATCATTTCAGTGTATCTTTTCATTTTGCAACAAAAGTGTACTCTTGTTTCATAATGATAAATAAAAACAACCGTTTGCGTTGAAATTAGCAAAACGTGCCCCAAAACACCTCTTATTAACTTTAACATTCGAGACATAAAATTTTTACCTAGGTACCGCTTTCAAACGTTACAGATCGACTGTACAATTTAAACCGAGAAAAAAATTCCTATGAACAATGTACCAAAACTTATTAGCTTTTAAAATGGAAAGGATTGAATTTAACAAAATTTGAACACCCTATTTTTCAAGAAAACCAATGCTGTTTTGACCAATGTCCAATTGGTATTTTTTTCCTTATTTTGAATGTACCGTCGATCTGCAACGTTTGAAAGCGGTAGGCAAAAATTTTATGTTTCGAATGTTGAAGTTAACGAATGTTAGGGCACGTTTTGCCAATTTCAACCCAAATGATTGATTTTATCGTTATGAAACAAGAGTACACTTTTGTTGCAAAATGAAAAGATACACTGAAATAATGGACCTGCAAGACCAAAAAGATAACCTCAAAAAAGTTTGAGCAAAAAAATTAGTGGTTGTTAGTTTTTACCCTTTTTTAGGGCACTGTGTAAATGAATAAACTACCCTAAGGCGTCTTCCAGTAAGTAGATAACACATACCTACTAAATTTCAAATTTTTAAGTAGCGCCGCTATTGAGATATCAATAAAAAAAATACTTCTGGGTCACCTTGTAGACCCGAATAACTTGGCAAGGAAAGCCCCAATCGAAAAATTTTATATGAAAGACCCCCCTTAAAACCACCTGCTGACACCCCTCTAAAGTATTTACTATACATTCTGACTCACCCTGTATATTTTTACACTTTATTGGGTGGTAGCCTGTTCTATTTTCTATAATAACTCTTACTGAAGAAATTTTCTCATGTTTTGTTTAGTCAAAAAATATATCCTATATTCGAAAAGTTCAGTTTTCGCCTCCTGTAACAAGTTATGTAATTATGTATTTATTCAAGTGAAAGATTAAACTCTTATCTATTTTTTCCTTTATCTTATTTTTTTTACCTAGAAACTTGCAGACTGAAGAACAGCAAGTTATGTTCATCGACCCCACAGCACACCGACCTGGACGAAAACCCCGAATCAGCGGAATCAGCTTTTTATTTTTCGTACACCGCATTTCCAATTTATATAAATATCGCGACCGCAATTAATCGATTAGTAATAGTTTATACCCTACGTTCAATAAACCTTTTTAAAAAACGAAGATTTTCGACCCCGGAACATAACTGGCGCTGCGAACAGGATAGCTGCACGGAATCCAAAGGAGGATCATCGGTTCGTCTCAACGATTTGGCAGTTATCAACGACCTGGGAGAAGAAACCTGTGCAGAGATTGGAGAACCATACGGCAGGGATGTCCAGAGCGATTCTTCTTGTCCTGTAAGTTCACTTCCTTTTTCTCATGAGTTCTGATTACCCTGAAGGTTCATTATTAGAAGATTTAGCTCATTTTTCTATTACTCCAAAAGCTCCTAAACAAAAACCTCGTTTTAAACCATATTCTAAAAATTTATCTGAAGATTTAAAAAACCCTCAAATTTTAATTTCTCAGCCCTCAACTTCAAAAACTCAAGAAATGGCTTTAACAAATACCGACATTAATAATTTGTGCAACACTCTTCCAGAATATAAACCGGGAGATAACCTCTCCACATTTATAAATTCAGTTGATAATTTAATTGCTTTTTTCACTCAACAAGGTGCTAATGCCACTCAACTATATATAATTAACACTCATATCGTTTCCAAAATTAAAAATGAGGCTCGTGATTTCTTAAATTTACACAATAAAACTTCTTGGGCAGAAATAAAGCCCCTTTTACTCCAAAAATATGGCGACCGTCGCACAGAAGAAATTTTATTAACACAATTAACCACCACAGTGCAAAAGCGTTCTGAATCTTATGATGACTATTACAACCGAATAACTTTAGCACTTAATGATCTTTTACAGCATGTTTCTTTACATGAAAATAACGCTCAGGCAATCGAGTTTAAAGCTTCGTTTTTCAGAAAACAAGCCCTTAGAACATTTTGTACTGGCATAAACAATCCCTATTGCGATCATTTATCTCATTTTGAATTAAACTCTCTCGACGAAGCACTTCAAAAATGCATAGCTTTAGATAACCACAAACAGCAACAGCAATATATGTCTTATCTTAAATCTACCACCTATCCCCGCGATTATCAAAGAAACAGTCAACCTACCACTACCAATCGCCCTACTAATCAAAATCCTCAACCACCTCGCAACCCACAACCTAATCATAATACGAATATGAACCCAAATTTTAATCAACAATTCCCTCAAAACTTTAATCAAGGTCCTTCAAACTCACCTAGAAATTTTGGCAACACAAATAGGCCCATTCCTCAAAGACAAAACCCTCCACCTAATAGACAAGTATTCAGCCCACCATCTAATAGACCCAACAATAATTACTTCCAAAATCAATATCGTCCAACTCCAACTCCTATGTCCATAACTTCAAAATTGCCGTCACAGCAAACTTACAAACCAACCCCAATGTCCACACGTACTTTCCATAATAATATAGAATGCGATTCCAATTTAGAAACCGAAGAATACTTTTCCGAAAATTTTCGAGAACAAGCCTCGGAATCTCCTCCCAATCCCGAATTATCGAATTAAATAATATTTCAAAAGCCACCAAACTTCCATTTTTCTATCTCCCTTATTCTAATCTTAAAGTATTAATAGATTCTGGTGGATCCGATACTGTAATAACTCCCGAAGCTGCACAAAATTTCGATCCAAAATATCAATTTTTTGAACCCTTTACTCTTATTTCTATGAAAACTCCTAAAACCTACTCCGAAAACCTTTATTTTCCCGTTTTTAACGAAATTGGCATTGATCAACCGTTTATAGTTAGAATTGCCGACTGGCACAATGATTTCGATATTCTTTTAGGTACTGGTGAACTCGACCAATTAGGTGCAAATATAGATTATGAAACTCATATATTTTCTATTCGTAAATTAGGCGTTTCCGTTCCATTTGAAGTTATATATCGTTCGAATAATCGACTCCGTATCCCAGTAAATATCAATAATGGTGAAGTTGTACTCCCAGAAATTACCCTTGATAACCAAACTGTACTCCCAATTTCAATACACCATGCCAATGATGGGTTTGTAGAAATACCACAACCAGAAAATTTAAATATTGACTTCCCTGAACCAATATCTGTTTATCCACTATCCGATTTTGAAGAATTATCACCTCCCTTCTCCAATAACTCATTTGATCCCAACTCTATTCGAACAAAACATCTGAATTCCGAAGAAAAGCAAAAAATTCTTGATCTATGTCATAAATTTAAAGATATTTTTTACAATGAATCATCTGATCTGTCATTTACTAGTTCTGTCAAACACGAAATCCGCACAAAAGACGAAACTCCTATTTTTTCCCGTTCTTTCCGACATCCTAAAGTCATGCAAAGCGAAATTTCTTCCCAAATTGATAAACTCTTAGAACAAAATATAATCCGACCTTCAATTTCCCCTTATTCTTCGCCCGTTTGGATCGTTCCAAAGAAAATGGATGCATCCGGTAAACGCAAGTTTCGCATGGTTATAGACTATCGCAAACTAAACGATAATACGGTTGAAGACAAATATCCCCTTCCCCGCATCGACGAAATACTTGACAATTTAGGCAAATGCACATACTTCACAACCCTCGACTTAGCCCAAGGTTTTCACCAAATTGAAGTACACCCCAACTCCGTTGAAAAAACCGCCTTCACAGTTCCCAATGGCCACTTCGAATATACAAGAATGCCGTTTGGTCTAAAAAACGCCCCAGCGACCTTCCAACGCATGATGGATGAAATTCTAAGAGAATACCTTTACAAATCATGTTTTGTCTATATGGATGACGTCATTATATTTTCCAAATCTTTACAAGAACATCTTATACATATAAAATCCATCTTTCAAAAATTCCGTGAAGTAAACCTAAAAATTCAACTCGACAAATCTGAATTCCTAAACAAAGAAGTAGCTTTCCTTGGCCACGTGATTACTCCCGAAGGCATTAAACCCAATCCAAACAAAATATCCGCAATCCAAAACTTCCCCATTCCTAAAACTACTAAGGAAATTAAAAGTTTCTTGGGACTAATAGGCTATTATCGCCGCTTCATTCCTAATTTCTCAAAAATGACAACACCCATGACACGTTGTTTACGAAAAGACACCAAAATTGAAATTGACCACCCTCAATATATAGATTGTTTTGAAAAATGTAAATCCGCTCTAAGTAACTCCCCAATTCTCCAATACCCTGACTTTTCTCTACCTTTTACACTAACTACTGACGCCTCTAACGTTGCTATTGGCTCTGTCCTATCCCAAAAAGGAAAACCAATCGCTTACTACTCCCGCACCCTTATTACCGCAGAACGAAACTACTCCACAATCGAGAAAGAACTCCTTGCAATCATAGAATCCTGTAAACATTTCCGGCCCTATCTTTTTGGTGTAAAATTCACCATAGAAACCGATCACAACCCCTTAGTCTGGCTCTATAAAATTAAGGAACCCCATTCTCGTCTCGCCCGGTGGAAACTCAAATTAGAAGAATATAATTTTGAAATTGTATATCGCAAAGGTAAAGAAAATTTTGTAACCGACGCTCTTTCCCGTATCGAACTCAATATGCATGAATTAGACTCGATCTGTGTAAATCCTCCCTCACATGACGATGACTTTAATATTGACGACTTTATTAACGAAACTTATGAAAAACAAACTGGACTATCCACACAACACTCCACACACGAAAACCCTATTGCAACTATTCCATTTTCCGAAGAACCCATTAATTATTTTCCTAATCAAATTATCTTAAAATTTGGAAACAAACATGACGTTCAATACATCCTTAAATTCAAAAGTAAACACCAATATTACGTAACTCTTACTGAAAAAGATTGGAAAACTGACATTAAAAACACTCTCCATTCTATAATATCTCCTAATCAACGCTACCGTATCCTCACAGAACAAACGGATATCCAAAAATTTATATCTGAATATGTCCGCAATACTTTTAATGAAACCGTTCGTATCTCTTTCTGCTCTAAACAAACTCAAGACATAGAGAATCCCGATAAACAACTTCAATGTGTTCAAGATTACCACAAGCAAAATCATAATGGCATACTCGAAACTCTCAATCACTTAAAACTCCATTATTATTGGCCAAATATGCGCACTACGATTTCCGATTATATTAATAAATGCGATATATGCCTCCGAAATAAATATGAAAGACACCCTTATAAACTTCCCTTCAAAGGCCCCCTATTAGGACAAAAACCTTTTGATATTATCCACATAGACACCTTTTGCTGTAATCGTCAAAGTTTTCTAACAATCATAGATTCATTTTCCAAATACGCTCAAGTTTACAATATACAAGACAAAATGAATATATCCATTCTCAGCAAATTACGTCATTACTTTTCTCATCACAATTATCCGCGCAAAATTGTCTGTGACGAAGGAACTGAATTTTCCAATAATCTCTTTAAAGAATTTTGTAAACTCCACAAAATAGAACTCCATTTTACCACAGTTAATAATCCTAACTCTAACAGTCCTATCGAACGATTCCATTCCACATTTACAGAAAAACTGCGCGTTATGCAAGATGAACGACCTAGAGAATATTTCCAAGACCTAATCACCCACTGTGTCCTTATTTATAACCAATCCATCCACTCAGCTACTGGCTACTCCCCTTTCTCAATCCTCTACGGCCCCTATATCGAAGAAATACAATTCGACGACGACTTACCTATTTATGAAAAATATAATCAACGACATAAAGATGAACTCCGCCCTTTTATTGATTCCCTTTACACTAAACTTCACGAAAAAGAAACCCGCATTTTAGAAAACCGCAACAAAAATCTACCAGATCCCACTCCTACTCCAGAACAAGGACAAACCGTGTACCTTTCCAAAAACACTCGTAACAAACTCGACGCACCCTATATACCCGCTACTGTTACCTCTACTGACAATACAAAAATTAAAGTCTTAACTACTAAGAATAAACCCACTAACTCTCATCCTAGAAAAATCAAACGCTTACGCAAACCTCCCTTGTTACAGAAACACCCTCCTAATAACCAACTGCCTGGCCCTTCAAGTGCACCCGATCCCTAATAATGGATACTATCAAGAATTGGTAGGCCAAGCACAATTATTTGACCACTTTCACCGTCACATACTTACTTTCAACTTAAGCACTATAGATAATACCCTTAAACTTTACCCCGTTAATTTAGTTCTTTTTAATACTTCAACGACTTCGTCTTATTACAAAATGTTTAATCAATATCAACTGCTTTATCATGAAACTCTTGACAATTTTCATAAACAAATTCGCCCTAGACAGAAACGTGGAATTATGAACTATATAGGTACTTTCATTAAATCAATCACAGGTAATCTCGACGAGAATGATCGTATATTTTTGGAAAAACATATTCAAGCTATCGAAAACAAGCAATCTCAAATTATTGGCACCCTCAATAACTCTACAACTTATGCCTCACAAACAATAAAACGATATAACATGTTAGTTGAAACTATTAATAATAACACAGTTAAAATTGCACAAGATATTAATCTCCTCAGCGACGAATTTGACAAATATCTCTCACTTCATAGCGAAATACTTAATCTCGATCGTTTAAATCAATTCCTTCAAAAATTACTTCGAACTATTAATTTAGCTGCATTGCAACAGTCGAACATTGAACTCTTTTCTCTCTCTGAAATTATTAAACTAGAAAATCAACTCAAATCAATCTATAATAAAGCCTCTCTCTTATCCGATAACATGCACCCTTTTGAACTAATCGAAACTGCTCAAAGTACAATAATCTCTACAGAAAGTCAGATACTCATTATCCTAAAAATTCCTATCCTTGATGAACTTGTATTCCCACTCTACCAAGTTTACCCAATCCATAACAAAGAAGATATCGTTTTGGTACCCCCTGCTGTTTACTATGGGAATAATCGTTGGTATTCCACATGCACACCTACAGAAAGAAAAATCACCTGTCAAACTATGTCAACAACCAGATGTCAACTGCCCACATTAGAAAACTGCACCACTGCCATTCTCCTGCAACCGATCATACATCAAACTAAGAGAAGCCTCATTGCCAGCACAAATCACCCACTCCGTATCACCGAAAAATGTTCAAAAACAGAAAAAATCATAAAGCAACCAGCAATCATCCAATCACCCTGTCCAATTCAAATTGAAAATCAATGGTATACCGCCACGCAAGAAGAAGCCGAAATCCCAGCCATCGTTCCTGTCAAAATTAATCCCAAGTATCGTCTACAACTAAATCATTTACAGTCTCTTCAAGAAACACCGCAATTGTCGGCTATCCAACCCATACACCTAGATCCAGTCGTCATCTCCACAACAACCTGGTCAGCCACACTTCTTATCATCACTCTAATGTGTGTCATCATCTACTTCATCCTAAGAAAACGAAAAAGACTCCAAACACTCTTTTTCAAACCAAGAATATCACTCTCAGAACTCCAAGAACTTCAACAACTCAACAAGAAGCCCGAGGACGAACTTCCATCCTAAGGGGGGAAGAGTTATGTTCATCGACCCCACAGCACACCGACCTGGACGAAAACCCCGAATCAGCGGAATCAGCTTTTTATTTTTCGTACACCGCATTTCCAATTTATATAAATATCGCGACCGCAATTAATCGATTAGTAATAGTTTATACCCTACGTTCAATAAACCTTTTTAAAAAACGAAGATTTTCGACCCCGGAACATAACTAGCAGGTACACAAAAACAATAACACAGTTTAATGATACCCCCTAATCTTATTATCTGTGATGCACTAAAACACACTACATAAGGAATTTTTCATTTCAAGGTTTGAGTTTATATCATGTCGATGGCCAAAGGTCAAAGGTTGTATTTGAAAACAAAAAGTGTTTATATATATATATATATATATATATATATATATATATATATATATATACTACTACCCCTCTTCTTAATTATATATATATATATATATATATATAATTAAGAAGAGGGGTAGTAGTATATATATATATATATATATATATATACTACTACCCCTCTTCTTAATTATATATATATATATATATATATATATATATATATATATATATATATATAATTAAGAAGAGGGGTAGTAGTATATATATATATATATATATATATATACTACTACCCCTCTTCTTAATTATATATATATATATATATATATATATATATATATATATATATATATATATATATATATATATATATATATATATATATTAAAAATTCCTTTTATCAATAATTCTTAAGTATCTTTGGCGCAAGATCATACCCATGTAAATAAAATTGTATACAGGGGGACCTAATTATGCATTCTTCTCCAGCCGATGCCGGTGGGCAAGCCCGTAGCGGCCCGAGCGGTCGAATCTAGGCAAGCCATACGTCTGCGACAAGAGCTAACGCGCCCGAGCTGCGCGAAGATATAAACGTAGGTTACGCATATGTTCGGCCTTTAATTATTATTATGGTGGGCGAGCCCAGCCGACCCAGCGGCGAGCGTCCCGAAACAGCGACCGAACGAGGCCGTCCGCGGTCTGTTATTTAATTTACATATAGGTTAAATCAAATCGTGAAAATTCAGAAAAAATGAATCCATGTTGCATATCTTCAAAAATAACAGGTAGTATTTTAAGCGCAGAAATGATCGAAAATAGAATAAGCAATGAAAAAAATTATAAGTGCACTTCAAACGAAAAATAATGCATAATGAATAATAATGATAATAATAGTGGAAATGTAGCGTCCTCACTATTTGAGTTGATGGGCAAAATATCAGGTTGAGGACAAAAACAACAATATCTGTTTTTTTTTAGAAAGTGCCGACGTTTCGACGTATATTTTTCGTCTTCTTCAGGGCTAAAAATATATACAATGCTGACTATAGTGTAATGTATGACACAACAATAAATTACATAAACATATAACAACTATGTATATAGGTACGCTTGGAAAGTTGGAATTTTTCGTATTACAGTTTTTGTCGAAACAAAAACGCTTAAACTTTGGCGTACAATGTGTGGTATCATTGAGTAAAGGAATAAAATTATTCCTTTACTCAATGGTGGTATGGATTCTTGGGAAGAAAATATATGGGAAGCCAGAAGGTTTATTAGATTTGGTGGCCATTGCGTTTAGTGACTATGGCCACATTTTTATGTTTACAGCTCTTTGTTTTTGCGTGATTTTAAAAAGTCACGAAACGTATGCACCTATCTACTACTATGCACGTTAAAATCTAAAATCTATAAAATAAATAAACATTTCATTTCCATAAACAAAATTGTACAAAAATTCTTACGAATTTTCCCCTACTAACATTTTTTGAGGTATTACAAGTTTGAAATTATATATTATATAATCAACATTTTTTGAGGTATTACAAGTTTGAAATTATATATTGGATTGTCTCATTATTGGCAATTTCAGGTGCACGTACAGTTAAAAAGATGGTATTCAAGTAACGTTGCGAAGTTGCAACTTGAAGATCCTTTATCTTATGGATATAGACTTCAGTAAATGACAATTGAATTCGCATATTTTCATCTCAAGAATCCATACCAAACATTGTACGCCAAAGCTTAAGCCTTTTTGTTCCGACAAAAAGTGTAATGCAAAAAAGTGCAAATTTAATATTATTATAAAAAATCAATATAAAAATTTTTTTATTTTGCAGTTCATTAAATAAATGGTGACTTTAAACAGATACATAAAATAAGCAGGTGGTTGTTTGTTCATCTGGCAACTGTAATTACTGCTCAAAAATTGCCAAAAATCAACTATTTGGTTATTTTATTTCTTATTTTATTTTATTGGTCTGCTTGAACCCACATTATTTGGTCTAAAATTAATAATTAATTTTACCAGCGATCTGTTATAGAATAGTCCACACGGAGAGGTAAAACTACCACAATTCGTATATCTGAGAGTACTTCCAAATAGTTTATGTAAACGCTCCCAGAGACTTACCTACTCTTTGTCTTTTAGAGATCGTTTACAATGGCAGTGAGTTCTCCCTGAGAGGGTTTACATTGGCAAACTATTAGGAAGTACTCTAAGATATTTATACTTGTGATAGTTTCACTTGCGCGTGTAAACTACGCATTAGTTGTTGAGACATGCCTGCCACGCGTGGATATTCTCACGCAAGGGATTAATTTTGCGTTCCACGTGAGTAGCATGCGCCACAAAAAAATTCACAGTTCAAAAACTATAGGCGCTATAGGTAATTTTTTTTACCAAAAACTTCTTTTATGTTTTGGGCACATTTCCCTTGCAGCATGTATATAAAAATTTCCGCAAATAAAAAAGTTTCTCGCTTAGTGAAAATTTCATTACACTTTTTATAACCTTGCAATTTTGTTGCTATTTAAAGTGGTTAATAAACAATATTGGATAATAACAATGGCATTCGTTGTAAGCGCTCATATGTTAACTTCAATTTAAAAAAAATCGAGTCAATAGCTCCACTACTCTCAAAGATATGACGATGGAAACGTAAAAAACACAATTTCCGTTTTTTCGAAATAAAAAAGGTCTCGACCACAAAAAAATGTCTTAAATCGCCATTTCGTATGCAGAGTGATATACTTAATAACACCTATGGGGTCTGATCTAGTCTGATCTACCCACAAATTTTTTTTTTTGAGAACGGAGCGACTTTTTAGCCCGATTTCGCTCCACTAGTAGGTACCTTTCTTAAAACTGTATGTTGATGACATAATTTTAGCCATTCCAAAAAAACATGAATCTGAGTTGCTACAGATATTTATAGTCGAATTAAATTACGGACTTAAGCTTGCAAAAAATTGTAACATTATGAATTAAAGTGAATCCTATGTATTTTGAGGTCTTTCCGAAAAAAGTAAAAAAAAATGTAGCCCCGGGTCGAAATTGCCCAAATTTGGGGTTATGTTCATTTTTCAATTTTGCGCAGGCGTATCTTGGAAACGAATCAATATTTTGAAACGGGGTTTACACCATTTTAAAGCATAGGAAAAATGGTAATTTTCATGTCCCTTGAAAAATTTTGATCCGAGGCACCGTTCCCGAGATATAGACGATTGAAATGTATGTAGTATTTTGAGAAAAAATTGGGTGCTGAAGGCCGAAAATTTGAATGTTCGAACACTAAAGTTTTCATAACTTTATTAAAAATTAAGATATTTGAAAAAACAAAAATGCGTTTTGAATGTAAGGGACGAGACTATTGATATCCAGAGGGACGCAAGAAAAATCCCAAAATTGGGCATATGGCGGAGGGGCAAATGACCTAATTTCAATGGTTGCCTGTAACAGGCAAACTATTTGAAATTTGTTAATGCCACTGACAGAGCTTACTCTTGAATGTCCATTCTTATGTTTGTATGAGTTTTACCGAAATCGGACTATAATTGGCCAAGATATCAAAGAATTAAAATTTTTTTCCCCCAAAAAAATATATTTTTTTGAAAATCTGAAATGCACAAAAATGCCAAAAACGCACCCAATGACTAGAATTTTTTTATTTTTTAGTACCTCAATGTGTCTAGAATACCACTACGTTATAGAAAATTCGTCAAAAATATTTTGTCTATTTTTCTGACATTGTTCATTGTGTGAGTACCAAAAAAACATGGTTTTTGGGAAAAGTTGCCTAAATTGGCAATTTTCAATTACTTGGTCTGAAAGGTGGGCAAACCTGGATGTCGTCTCAACATGTGTACGAAGTTACAAGTCTGTATGTCTATTCTAAGTTTTAGAATTCCCCCGACAAAAGTCCCGTTACACGCGCTCCGCGGGATCCAAAAATCGTACAGTGTCACTATTGAAGCAGGCACCATAAGGGATTTTTTTTTTATTTTTGGATAAAATGTTAATTTGACTTTGCCATCAATTTGTGCTTGTCAGAAGATGAAAATGACGTCGCAAGAGTCGACCACGTGACTTGCGGTATCTGTCAAAATTTACATTTTTTCAAAAATTATCCAAAATCGGCTTTATTTGACACATTTTCGATAAAAGTTATTAGAAAAAGTTGTTTCTTTTGCAATTTTTGGCCTACATACCAATTTTCAGAGACCCTTGATAACATTTAACTTTTTGCGTGTTTTTGTAAAAAAATTTCCAAACATTTCAACTGAAATGTATTTATTGAAAGTTGAATTTTTACCTAACCTAACCAGTTGATTTCTTAAACAATCTCTATTTGGTTTAAAAAATTATGTTAAGCTTGGTGCAAAGTTGATTTAATTTCAAAGGTTTGATGAACACAAACCTAGTCTATTTTTCACGTCGTTAACTACTTTCATCTAAAAAGAGTTATGTAAAGAGAATACAAATAAATGAACACATTTGGTTCATTTGGAAATTAAAGTAGCGGTTCCCGATGGAAATTTATCTCTGATAACAGTTTAAGTAAAAAAAATGAGTAGGCTATGGAGACAGAAATCTTGCATTCCATTTGCGCGCTTTGAGTGCCGAACATTGCCAGAGAAATGTATACAAAATGGTTTCTATTGACAATCATCCCAAAAGTCAATGTTCAGGTTCTCGTTGAGATAAAGGCCATTGCTTTCCAGATATTCTGCCGTCTTCTTTTAAATGGAGGAAAATTTCGTTGAATAACAATGACTTGTCGATTTACTGAAAGAGAGAGAAAAAATGGGTCATATTTTTGCATACTATTGCAGATTTGGGCATGCGACTTATCACATTCAAAATATATCCGAAAAATACTCATTTTTTGGTCTTAGGAAATTGCTCATAAAACAAAAGTGGTTTTCTCTTAAATCCAAAATTTTCAATTTTTTCGAGTAAGAACAAGCACACTGTCGAACTTTTCGGTAATTTGGGCACCTTACAGACATTAGCGCAATTTCGTTTTGTTTCCATCTACAAGAGTGCCTGAAAATACGTAATAATCAGTAGGTCAAAAAATTGATGTTTTGCAAATTTTTCGCAAAATATTACAGATTTCGCCACCCGACCTCATTCGAAAGGTAACCAGAAAATACGCATTTTTTGTTTAGCATATATATCTTCTCGTATTTCAAGTTTTTTTTTCAAATCACGAAAAACCAGATTTTAGAGAACAAAAAACAAACTTATCTTATCACCAAGTTGGAACTTAACACACAGGCTTAGGATTAATTTCCTAAAATTATTTACAGTATATTTTTTGTGTATTTTTTTGCGTTCTTTCCGAAGGTGAAGTAAGCTTTCTACCAAAAAATTTTTTTTAGATAGTCCCGGAAAACCGCGCCAAAATCGCATGAGAAAGAATTTCAAAAAATTTCCCTTTCCGGTTTTTTGCAAATTTCCGAAAAACTATGGCAGATTTCGCCGCAGGACCTATTTTGTTTGAAAGCCAAAAAAAAACCCAAAATCTCTCATAGGCACATATTATGGCCTAACACTTATAGTTTCGCCACAAATTCAACGTGAATTTCGTGTTCATGGTTCTGATCAAAAAAACGAAAAAATCAACTTTTTGGTATAAGCGCCTCTGGCGGCGAGAAATACGCCTTAAAAATATGGGTATATGAATTTCCGAACTATTTTTGCCTCCTCTTTCGACTGGTGCATTTATTTTTACCATAGGGGTAGTACTTGGCGAAATAATTAGCAATTTTCCTTGAGAAAATCCGGAAAACCCGGTTTTTCCCAATTTAGAAAATTTCGACCAGGGGCTACATTTTATTTTTTATTTTTTTTGACAGAGCGCATCAAAATACATAAGATACAATTTGTTTCATCCAGTTACAATTTAATGCAAGCTCGAGAGGTCTTTTTTTCGTAATTTAATTAGATTATTAACAATTTTCAGCCACAGATACAATTTACAATGGAAACAGAATCTGATGATCAACTCCCGTTTTTGGATGTTTTGGTTGTCAGAGATCATGTAGGTACATTGTCCACCAACTGGTACACCAAACCAACAAGCTCAGGGAGAGCTGAATTATTTGTCCGGTCATCCACAGTCACATAAAGTAAACACTATTAAAAATTTAATACGTAGATCAGCCTCTCTCAGCAGTCCTCATTTTCACAAACAAAACAAAGAAAAAATAAAATCTATTTTAAAATTAAACAACTATCCATTATATTTTAAGTTTCCATATATCCGCAATTTGTCAGGAAAAATAGAAAAGGTCAAAATCTAGTCACCCTCTTTATCCTGTCAGACAGGTAAAATCTATATTATCATGTTTAAAAGACAAAACACCTCACATGGTCAATTCCAATTTAGTGCATCAAATCAATTGCAAAAATTGCAATAAGTGTTACATTGGTATTACAAAACAGTATTTAAAAAATCAAGTCTACCAACATCAATATAATTGTCGTGAGAGAAAAAAAAACAAATTTGAAAAAACTGCCTTAGCACAGCACCATTTTTTGACAAAACATGATTTTGACTTTGATGAAGTAAAGATTCTAGACAGAGAGCCATACTATTATAAAAGAACTATTAGTGAGATGATTCACATATCTACAAAGTCAACGGTGAATTTTAGAACTGATGTAGCAGGTCTAAGTATCTAATATTTGTAAAGGCCTGTTAACGATATACATCAAATTTGCAAAAGTAAAAGATAATGGTTACAGGTAGTAAAATGAATACACCCAGTATATAACTGTAAAATAAGTAGTTAAATTATAAAAAAATAAATAAAAAATAATCCATAACTTGATATCTACCGAACTAATTTTTTGTTGTAACATACTGAGGTTTTTTTGGGGAAAAAAATCTAATTATATAGCTGTTCTCGTTGACGTCCCGACCATAAATATATTTACGTTCTACATTGATCGCCAACTTTGACTAACAAATGATTTGGTTTCGTTTCTGTATCATTTTATCCTGTGATACCTATGTGCTCTATGAAATTTTGTATAATTGACTTAAATATCTGTGATATAGAATAGGTGAGTACTCTGTATTTTTGTATTGTTTCTTTTACGTTTGTTTGTACACATAGTTATGGTTGTTCTCAAGTTATCCTAACTTTCCAAGCGTACCTATATATAGTTGTTATATATTTATGTAATTTATTGTTGTATCATATACACTATAGTTAGCATTTTTAGCCCTGAAGAAGACGAAAAATATACTTCGAAAAGTCGGCACATTCTAAAAAAAACAGATATTGTTGTTTTTGTCCTCAACCTGATATTTTGCCCATCAAATGATAATAATAATGTGAATTTACCTAGTTTATCAAATTTTTATCCCGCTATATAAAATTTGATTTTGGCTCCAAAGGAACTGTGAAATTTTGTCCAATAGATACGATTATTATGGCTTATACCGGCAAAATTAGCATACCTACTAAAAAACATGTTTGTACCAAGACATAACCAAAATTCGATTAAGTATCTCAAAAACAAAAAACTAGGAAAAGACCATTATTTTGTTACATTCTATTTGTACCAGAAATTATGGCACCTTGTTTTTAAACACCCCTTTCTATTGTTTATATTAATAAATAAATTATGTTAGGTATACAAGTAGTGAATCATATAATAATGTCAATACAGGGCCGTAGCCAGACAGAAACTTCAGGCAGGACAAAGGACTTTCCTGTCAGGGCAGTACACATTTGAGAAGTGAGGGATAGGTACCTACAGGGCGTTACTTTGTTGGTGGGGAGAGGAGGGGAGGGGGGAGGGTAAAAAAATTGAATATAATTTTTGTTATAAAAAATGCGCCGCAGGCGAAAATTCCTGAAATTTTCAAGGTCAAATATAATATGAATATACAATTTTAAGTCAATGGTAGGTAATTTTTTTTGCTAATTATGCGGGCGCATAATCATTTGTGCAGTAAGCAAGAATACTCTGTTTTCTTTCATAGAGCAGGAGACAAAAATGTGTTAGGTATCAAATTTCTATTTTATTGTTGATTTTTAACTGACAAAAATCCAGCAAAAATTATCAATAACAACAATGAACACCGCCTTTTGTGATGTGGAAGTAAAAATAAAAGTTAGTGCTCATAGTGCCCTATAAATTATCATATTTTTTCAAAGGGACACATTATGTCTATAATTTTTGCAAAAATTTTCTGGCTGGCCAATGTAGTAGGTAGGTATGGGTAAATTGCAATTTGTTTGAAGGTGGGGCAATAAAGATTGTTGTTTTTTAAGCGGGTAATAAAAAGAGTACCTACTTAGAGGTGTCTGCTTACTAAAATGCGCCGCAGACAATTTTTTTTTCGAAGCTAAGGACCAATTCAGTTTAAATGAAGTATAATAAGTTGAAAAATCATCATGAGTCAATAGCAAAATTTTCCTAACAGAAATCCTCCTGCTTTTCGGTTCTCTTCGCGACCTTTTATAGCCAACGTTAAGTCAACAATATGATAACAAAACAACAACAGTAACAGCAAAAATAGCAGCGGCAATGTCAAAAACAAAACAACAAAATGTTCAAAAAGAACGTATCAACAAAACAACACAATAATAACACCAAAGCATACACGAAATATCGGAAATCCGTCGCTGTTAAACCGACAAACCACTTCCTGAGCTAATTCTGGAACGACGAAATTATCATATGTTTTAAAAAGCAATAAAAACTGCATCGCCTATGATGTCCGCTGCCTAGAGAGGGGAGGTACAAGTCACGTAGGACCCCGGCGATGCCCCTCTCCGCGTTCCATACGTAGGGGAGTACGCCAGCCGAATAAAATGAAAGAAAATGTCACTAAATCCCATTTTTTACTGTCATTTTTCACTTTATTGCCGATTTAAAAAAAGAAAACTGTTTAGGGACGTTGTACCGATCGATTGATGGTTTTAGAATTTTGATTTTCGGCCTAGAAATACGATTTTTGAATAAATAAATCAGAATATGAAAAAGGTAAAACCATCAATCTCTTGCTATTACTTTTCTAAATACAATGAAAAAAAAAACATCAAAATTGGTTGGAAAATAACGAAAAAAAACGGGTCCAAAAGATTGCTACTTTAATACACTGCGAGTTCCACCTTAAAATAAATAAATAGTTTTCCGGGCCTACATTTATGTCCATTTCAAATAATAATTGTCCCAAAATTTTCTTTAAATGGTTTTATGTCTTTTTACTTGTTACTTTATTTTTAGTATTTCTTTGAAACAATGTAGCTGTCTGCCACCTTTAAACGTAGATAGGTATTTAATTTTTTTTTCGTTTCAAGTGCCTGTGCTTATAAAATGTTAGTTTGATTTTGTACCTACTACTTATTTTATTTTCAATAATTTCTGCTCTCAAAACATTACCTACCTAATAATACTACTTAATAAACCAGTATAATATAATATTATAATTTACGTAATGCTAATAATGACTAGGAAGTGTGTTAAAATGCGAAATTGCAGACAAAGTTTACTACGTTTAAACACCCTCCTGTGTTGAGCTGCAGTAAGGTTTGTTACGAGAGAAAGATTATATCTTTTTAGGCAAACCTTACTGCATGTCAAACAGCCTCTGCGTTGAACCGTAGTAAACAATCCACAGTTCACTAATCACTAGCCACCGCAGCGGCCCCCGCCCTTCCACCTGCTTATTTATCGCCGTGATTGTAGTGCAACAGTCGGTGAAGTGGCAACGCTGCACGGATGTCACGAAATCCGTAATATTTTGGCGGATGATGCAAGCACCGTTACGTAAGAATGTATATAAGATATACGACGGACTTCACAGAGATAGGAAATTTAATTTTTTCATTTCGTGTATGGTTCGATTGTTAATAGCTTAATCGAATCCTCTCCTCAGACTTTCAAAGTCATATTTTTGTTTTGGGGCTAATGTGTTTCCTTCGTGTGGATGTCACAGAGCCGCACTTTTTACCGGATGTCACAAGATGCCCTGGATAAGTATATATATATATATATATATATATTGATTTGGTTAATGTTACACCGTACTGATGATTGCCAAATAGCATGAAACACGTGTATGCGGTTACTAGTTTTTTCTTTTTGTTAACTTTGAGTGTTTGCCCATTATCACCTTTTCTTGTAATTGTTACATTTACACTCGCTAATCTTACATCCTTTGTATATTTTTAGTTCCGGTGTATATCTACCAGGATATCTACCAGGTGGCGCGCGAGTTGCGCGGTTTTGTATATTAAATATACTCTGGATAATTTTACTCCAACGACTCGTGACATCCAGAACGTTTCTGGTGTATATTAGTTCTTACACGTTAGATTAAGTGGCATCCGAAATTTGACAACACCGCAAGAATAGCGGTCGCATCGCGTTATTTTCCTATCGCTTCTGATGTTCTAAAGAACGGCACGCGGCTTAGGGGCAATAAACTAGGGCAGTGCGGTCATGAAGGTGACTGGTGATTTTTGTGCGTTATGATCAGTGGACCAGGGGGGGGGGGGCTTGGGGCTTTAGCCCCCCCCCCCCAAAGATCTGCCGCGTAGTATTTATTTCTAAATAAAATTAATTTTAAAACAATAGTTTTGCCGTAAATATTACCGAACGATTTTTTAAAATAATTAGCCTCCACTCCAACTTTGAATTCTGGTTACTGGTTATGATATATGATAAAAGTTTTTTGTAGATATTTCTAATAGTGCTTTTGCTCTTTTGTGTTGCATCAGCAACGGCCTTTTTCGGAGGTAAATCAATATGAATAATTTATAAATTTTAAAAACTCAATATAACTGGCTTTGAATCAGAGTATTAGTATTCTGTAGCTTTCAGTTTACCTCTGTTTAAAGGAATTTGTGAAATACAAAATTTGTATTGCCCAATCGAATAGAACACACAAAAATTGTTTTATCTGTACTAATACTATAAAGAGAAAATATTTGTATTTTGTTTGTAATGAATAAACTCAATAACTACTAGACCGATATTAAAAATGCTTTCACTAATAGAATGCTACATTACCACTGAGTAACATAGGCTATATTGTTAATCGAGTTAAATTAGGCATCCCTACGAAAACTCCAATAATGTAACCCAAGATGTAAAAAGTTTACAAATGTTTGCCCGTGGGAAGCCGAGAAGGGCCGCTAGTTTTTTTTTTAAGAAAAATGACAACAATAAATCTAGTCCTATTTTCTCTTAGTTTACTCAGAATATATTAATGAAAAAATCATTAGAGAAAAAAGTTTTACGAAAACTGAAGCTAAAATTTTTAGAAAAATTGGGAAAACAACATACCTAACGTCTAATTCTTTTAATAGAAAATACCTTTAGAAAATTTATCTCCGAAGAAACCATTGGAGCCTATTTCAGGTTGTAATTTCGATGAAAAATATATATTGTAATGGTACCTAAGTCTCTATAAAATAAGTAATATTTTCTTAGTTCAAATTAAGCTATATCTAGAGGACTTTGGGAAATAAGTAATACCAAGGAGACCATATATTAAAAATGCCTTTTATCAATAATTCTTAAGTATCTTTGGCGCAAGATCATACCCATGTAAATAAAATTATTTATTATTATCCTAATTATGCATTCTTCAACAGCCGATGCCGGTGGGCAAGCCCGTAGCGGCCCGAGCGGTCGAATCTAGTCAAGCCATACGTCTGCGACAAGAGCTAACGCGCCCGAGCTGCGCAAAGATATAAACGTAGGTTACGCATATGTTCGGCCTTTAATTATTATTATGGTGGGCGAGCCCAGCCGACCCAGCGGCGAGCGTCCCGAAACAGCGACCGAACGAGGCCGTCCGCGGTCTGTTATTTAATTTACATATAGGTTAAATCTAGTCGTGAAAATTCAGAAAAAATGAATCCATGTTGCATATCTTCAAAAATAACAGGTAGTATTTTAAGCGCAGAAATGATCGAAAATAGAATAAGCAATGAAAAAAATTATAAGTGCACTTCAAACGAAAAATAATGCATAATGAATAATAATGATAATAATAGTGGAAATGTAGCGTCCTCACTATTTGAGTTGATGGGCAAAATATCAGGTTGAGGACAAAAACAACAATATCTGTTTTTTTTAGAAAGTGCCGACGTTTCGACGTATATTTTTCGTCTTCTTCAGGGCTAAAAATATATACAATGCTGACTATAGTGTAATGTATGACACAACAATAAATTACATAAACATATAACAACTATGTGTATAGGTACGCTTGGAAAGTTGGAATTTTTCGTATTACAGTTTTTGTCGAAACAAAAATGTTGATAAAAAGCACAATCAGTAGGGGGAAGATCGAAGAAGGTTTATTAGATTTGGTGGCCATTGCGTTTAGTGACTATGGCCACATTTTTATGTTTACAGCTCTTTGTTTTTGCGTGATTTTAAAAAGTCACGAAACGTATGCACCTATCTACTACTATGCACGTTAAAATCTAAAATCTATAAAATAAATAAACATTTCATTTCCATAAACAAAATTGTACAAAAATTCTTACGAATTTTCCCCTACTAACATTTTTTGAGGTATTACAAGTTTGAAATTATATATTATATAATCAACATTTTTTGAGGTATTACAAGTTTGAAATTATATATTGGATTGTCTCATTATTGGCAATTGCAGGTGCACGTACAGTTAAAAAGATGGTATTCAAGTAACGTTGCGAAGTTGCAACTTGAAGATCCTTTATCTTATGGATATAGACTTCAGTAAATGACAATTGAATTCTCATATTTTCATCTCAAGAATCCATACCAAACATTGTACGCCAAAGCTTAAGCCTTTTTGTTCCGACAAAAAGTGTAATGCAAAAAAGTGCAAATTTAATATTATTATAAAAAATCAATATAAAATTTTTTTTATTTTGCAGTTCATTAAATAAATGGTGACTTTAAACAGATACATAAAATAAGCAGGTGGTTGTTTGTTCATCTGGCAACTGTAATTACTGCTCAAAAATTGCCAAAAATCAACTATTTGGTTATTTTATTTCTTATTTTATTTTATTGGTCTGCTTGAACCCACATTATTTGGTCTAAAATTAATAATTAATTTTACCAGCGATCTGTTATAGAATAGTCCACACGGAGAGGTAAAACTACCACAAGTCGTATATCTGAGAGTACTTCCAAATAGTTTATGTAAACGCTCCCAGAGACTTACCTACTCTTTGTCTTTTAGAGATCGTTTACAATGGCAGTGAGTTCTCCCTGAGAGGGTTTACATTGGCAAACTATTAGGAAGTACTCTAAGATATTTATACTTGTGATAGTTTCACTTGCGCGTGTAAACTACGCATTAGTTGTTGAGACATGCCTGCCACGCGTGGATATTCTCACGCAAGGGATTAATTTTGCGTTCCACGTGAGTAGCGTGCGCCACAAAAAAATTCACAGTTCAAAAACTATAGGCGCTATAGGTATTTTTTTTTACCAAAAACTTCTTTTATGTTTTGGGCACATTTCCCTTGCAGCATGTATATAAAAATTTCCGCAAATAAAAAAGTTTCTCGCTTAGTGAAAATTTCATTACACTTTTTATAACCTTGCAATTTTGTTGCTATTTAAAGTGGTTAATAAACAATATTGGACAATAACAATGGCATTCGTTGTAAGCGCTCATATGTTAACTTCAATTTAAAAAAAATTTGTTAAAAAATACTGTCCCTACATTTTGTGGTGGTACCGAAGAGTTGAACTTTTTCTTAAAACGAGCAGAAAAATTTCTAAACGAATTAAGATTTTCTGATGTGAGTTTAAATGACACTTTTTTCAATTTCGTTTTGTCTCAAATACAAGGAGACGCACGTAGGCAGATAATTTTGCATGATCCCGAAGATTGGCCCACCTTAAAGACACTGCTTTTACAAAAATTCGCTGATAATAGGTCTGAACTTACTCTCCAAAATAGGCTAACCTCTTGTTACCAATTTCCAGGTCAAAATATTGAAAATTACGCTAATGAAATAACAAAACGGTTAATACAATTGAAGGAACATATATCTCTTCACGAAAATAACGTTACGGTTAAAGAAACAAAAAACAAAATGTATGAAGAACAAGCCCTTAACTGTTTAATGGCAGGTATAAACGAGCCATATCGCTCTTACCTTCTAAATAATAAACCCGCTTCTATTGAAAATGCTATTAATTTATGTCAAGATTATGACAATGTTCAAAACCAAGCCAATTGCATTAACAATAACAATGGCATTCGTTGTAAGCGCTCATATGTTAACTTCAATTTAAAAAAAATCGAGTCAATAGCTCCACTACTCTCAAAGATATGACGATGGAAACGTAAAAAACACAATTTCCGTTTTTTCGAAATAAAAAAGGTCTCGACCACAAAAAAATGTCTTAAATCGCCATTTCGTATGCAGAGTGATGTACTTAACAACACCTATGGGGTCTGATCTAGTCTGATCTACCCACAAAATTTTTTTTTTTGAGAACGGAGCGACTTTTTAGCCCGATTTCGCTCCACTAGTAGGTACCTTTCTTAAAACTGTATGTTGATGACATAATTTTAGCCATTCCAAAAAACCATGAATCTGAGTTGCTACAGATATTTATAGTCGAATTAAATTACGGACTTAAGCTTGCAAAAAATTGTAACATTATGAATTAAAGTGAATCCTATGTATTTTGAGGTCTTTCCGAAAAAAGTAAAAAAAAATGTAGCCCCGGGTCGAAATTGCCCAAATTTGGGGTTATGTTCATTTTTCAATTTTGCGCAGGCGTATCTTGGAAACGAATCAATATTTTGAAACGGGGTTTACACCATTTTAAAGCATAGGAAAATTGGTAATTTTCATGTCCCTTGAAAAATTTTGATCCGAGGCACCGTTCCCGAGATATAGACGATTGAAATGTATGTAGTATTTTGAGAAAAAATTGGGTGCTGAAGGCCGAAAATTTGAATGTTCGAACACTAAAGTTTTCATAACTTTGGTAAAAATTAAGATATTTGAAAAAACAAAAATGCGTTTTGAATGTAAGGGACGAGACTATTGATATCCAGAGGGACGCAAGAAAAATCCCAAAATTGGGCATATGGCGGAGGGGCAAATGACCTAATTTCATTGGTTGCCTGTAACAGGCAAACTATTTGAAATTTGTTAATGCCACTGACAGAGCTTACTCTTGAATGTCCATTCTTATGTTTGTATGAGTTTTACCGAAATCGGACTATAATTGGCCAAGATATCAAAGAATTAAATTTTTTTTTTCCCAAAAAAATATTTTTTTTTGAAAATCTGAAATGCACAAAAATGCCAAAAATGCACCCAATGACTAGAATTTTTTTATTTTTTAGTACCTCAATGTGTCTAGAATACCACTACGTTATAGAAAATTCGTCAAAAATATTTTGTCTATTTTTCTGACATTGTTCATTGTGTGAGTACCAAAAAAACATGGTTTTTGGGAAAAGTTGCCTCAATTGGCAATTTTCAATTACTTGGTCTGAAAGGTGGGCAAACCTAAATTGGATGTCGTCTCAACATGTGTACGAAGTTACAAGTCTGTATGTCTATTCTAAGTTTTAGAATTCCCCCGACAAAAGTCCCGTTACACGCGCTCCGCGAATTACGGAATCACCACATTCCCTTATCTGTGTTTAGATAAATAAACAACCCCATTAGGTAGGATAAGAATCCACTTATCTGTGAAAAACAAGAAGGCACTTTTGGAGCAACCTTCGCCTTTTTAAGTTAGTCTAGATTTTAGATTCCTGATGTTAAGACCTCTCTTTGTAATCTAGTGTGTAGAAAAGAAATAAAAAACCTTTTTTTAAAAGTTACTCAATCGGGTACATCATTTAACTGGCGCTGCGAACAGCTTCCGTTTAAGCCAAAAGGCCGGGATTGCACAGTACGGTCGATTTTTATCGTTCGGCGCGGATCTCCAAAAGAAGTAAGATCGGAAAACCTCCACTGCATCCACAAAGGAAAAGGACGGCCTCCGAGACAACTTCCACGAACATTTCTTCGCGCTGCACCACGACTACAAGAGAGACTTCACCAGCAGAAGCTGTTCCACTAAGGCACACCGAGGACTCGGCTTTTGAACAAATCTTGGGTGAGAAAAGTGTGTGAATTTCTCATTGCGACTCTGTCATAGTTTAAGCAACCCGTAATATTTTATTTGCAAAAATTGATCTACAAATCGAAAGAAAGAAATTTATTGAAAAGAAAGTTGAAAGGTTTTCACCATATTTAAAACCAGACGAGATGCCTACACACGGTGAATCGTCCAATGCTGTTCAAATGACTTACAATGATATTAACGCGAAATTTAATTTGTTAAAAAATACTGTCCCTACATTTTGCGGTGGTACCGAAGAGTTGAACTTTTTCTTAAAACGAGCAGAAAAATTTCTAAACGAATTAAGATTTTCTGATGTGAGTTTAAATGACACTTTTTTCAATTTCGTTTTGTCTCAAATACAAGGAGACGCACGTAGGCAGATAATTTTGCATGATCCCGAAGATTGGCCCACCTTAAAGACACTGCTTTTACAAAAATTCGCTGATAATAGGTCTGAACTTACTCTCCAAAATAGGCTAACCTCTTGTTACCAATTTCCAGGTCAAAATATTGAAAATTACGCTAATGAAATAACAAAACGGTTAATACAATTGAAGGAACATATATCTCTTCACGAAAATAACGTTACGGTTAAAGAAACAAAAAACAAAATGTATGAAGAACAAGCCCTTAACTGTTTAATGGCAGGTATAAACGAGCCATATCGCTCTTACCTTCTAAATAATAAACCCGCTTCTATTGAAAATGCTATTAATTTATGTCAAGATTATGACAATGTTCAAAACCAAGCCAATTGGTTAAATTTCGTAAGAAACAATTCCAATAAAAGATCGAATAATTTCCAAAGTTTCCAGCAACCACCTAAACAAAATTTCCAAAGACAGTCTATACCACATAATAATTACCACAATAGGAATTATAGTCGTAATAATGAACAATTTAATAGGCATAATTTCAGTCAACCATGACAAAGTTATACAAGGCAAAATTTCCAAAACCAAAATCAGAGGAATTTCAATCAAAATAACTTCAAGTCAAACTCTCCCATGTGGAAATATAACCCTAGTAATAATAATTACCACGATAGGAATAACTACAATAACGGAAATAATTATAATAATAGTAACAATCGCTATAATAATAACTTTAATCCCCAATACAGAAATGATCAACAAACAAACATGTCTAGAGCACCAACCCGCCAGTACGAACCTATGTCAACGCGTACGATTCCGGCAACACAAATAAATAACATGGAATTTGAACCCAGTAGCTCGTCAAAAACAAATACAGCACATTCACAAATCGAAAATTTTCTAATGACGGCCTCGAGCAATTCGAAAAACCTGTAGTAACTCAGAATGTCAATAGTCTAACCGATTTCGAAAATCTACCGCTCATTTACTCTGAAGATTACAAATTAAAAATTTTAATTGACACTGGAGCTTCAATATCGGTAATAAACTCAAAAATTGCGCAAAAATTATTCCCAAACCAAGCTTTTTCTTTCAATTGCGAAATTTTAGCATGTAAGAATAAAATTTTAAGTAAACAAGCCATACTAGCCCCTATCTTAAAAGAATTTGATATTTTCGAACCCATTATATTCATAATAATAGATTGGCACGATAGTTTTGATTGTCTTTTAGCTTGGAAGGATTTAGTTAAGTTTAAAGCAAAAATAGACGCAGGCAGGCACCTTTTGCAATTTCCTCATCTTGATATACCACTACAATCTCACTTACAGCAATGCGTTATAACAAATATCCAAAACGGAATTGTGATAATCCCTCAAATGAAAAATGACTCAGAAACTTATCCCGAATATATTTGCCACGTAGAAAATTTTAGAGCACCTTTCCCGTTCAATAACAAACCTAATAAAAATTTCTCCACAATAGAAAGTGAACCCATTGAGAATTTTGAATTATTAAGCCCAGAAATAATTAAGCCCGAAAGTTTAAGCGCAAAACTTAATGTACCTATACGTACAGAGCACATGAACGACGAAGAAAAATATAAAATTATCACCCTATGCAAAGAATTTAAAGAAGTTTTCCACGACCCAGAAACTACCTTACAACCTTGTAAAGCAACCACTCATTCTATTAGGACTTCCGATGATAACCCTATATATATAAAAAAATTATCGATACCCTTTCCATTTAAAACAAGAGATTCAAAAACAAGTGCAAACGCTTTTAAAAAATGATATAATACAACCTTCCATATCGCCATACTCATCCTGTTTGGATAGTACCGAAAAAGATAGATGCGTCGGGACAAAGAAAATTCCGTATGGTTATAGATTTTAGAAAACTAAACGAAAAAACGATAGAAGATAAGTACCCTCTTCCCCGCATTGAAGAAATCCTAGATAACTTAGGTAAATCACAATATTTTAGTACTCTTGATTTGGCCCAAGGATTCCATCAGATCCCCTTACATTCTGATTCGGTGGAAAAAACCGCATTCACGGTAGAAAATGGACATTATGAATATACACGCTTACCTTTTGGATTAAAAAACGCACCCGCGGCTTTCCAGCGAATGATGGACCATGTTCTACACAAATACCTTCATAAAACTTGTTTTGTTTACATGGATGACGTAGTAGTATTCTCAAAATCCTTACAAGAACATTTAAATCACCTCAGACAAATTTTCAAATGTTTATTGCAAAATAATTTACGCGTACAGTTAGACAAAAGTGAATTTTTAAGAAAAGAAGTACCTTTCCTAGGACACGTAATTTCAACCGAAGGAATAAAACCTAACCCGGAAAAAATAAAAGCTATAGACGAATTCCCACTTCCGAAATCACAAAAAGAAATCAAATCATTTTTAGGACCTTTAGGATTTTATCGAAAATTTATCCCAAATTTCGCGGATGTTACAAAACCTTTTACACATTGTTTGAAAAAAAAATACTAAAATAAATACCGAAGATCCAAAATACATTGAAGCTTTTAAACTTTCCAAAGAACTATTATCCAATCACCCTATTTTAGCATATCCGGATTTCGAACAACCTTTCGTCCTAACCACAGATGCTAGCAACGTCGCTATAGGAGCTGTATTATCGCAAAACCAACACCCAATATCGTACTTTTCTAGAACTTTGAACTCAGCAGAAAAAAATTATGCCACAATAGAAAAAGAACTTTTAGCCATTGTAGATGCTTGTAAACATTTTAGACCGTATGTTTTTGGACAGAAATTTCTAATAGAAACTGATCATAAACCTTTAGTTTGGCTATTTTCTCTCAAAGAACCCAACTCTCGACTAGCTAGATGGAAGCTCAGGCTAGAGGAATATAATTTTGAAATTAAATATAAAAAGGGAAAAGATAACCACGTAGCAGACGCACTATCCAGAATTGAAATTAACGCAATCCACCCTCTTGTTGATGACGCAGATTCAATCACCCCTGAACCTCCAGAAGAAAACTTATATGACTTAATCGACGAATTAACTGATCAACTTTCCCAACGAGAACTCGAAAAAGAAACAGCACAAACCATTCACTCTAATGCCGAAGACCCAATTGTCGAAATTCCTATATCAGAAAAGTCCCTTTCTCAGTATAATTCCGCTATTTACATTAAGTTAGGAGATAAATACGAAGTAAAAATTGTAAAAAGAAATAAAGTAGCGAAACGTTACAATCTTACAATTAGAATAGGCTCAGAAAAAGAACAATTAACTACTTTCATTAAAGAATATTTGTTACCAGATAAAATCCATGGCATATATTTCAGTGATAACGAAATCGAAAAAATATTCCAAAAAGTAATTAAAGAACAATTTTCCTCAAACCTTAAATTTCATAAAGTACTCTATGCCCCTAACACTATAAATACAGATTTGTTTATGAAAGTTTTAGAAAAATATCATTCAACAAATCATAATGGAATAAATGAAACTTATGAACATTTTAGGAAAATATATGATGCGTATAAATTAAAAACGATAATCTCTAACTATATAAATCAATGTGAAACCTGTTTGCTTTCCAAATATGAAAGAAACCCTTTAAAACCCCCGTTTGAAGGACCCTTAGTTTCTAATCGCCCATTTGCCCACATATTTCTTGATATATTTACCTTTGATAACCAAAACTTTTTAACAATATTCGACCTTTTTTCAAAATACGCACAAGCATACGCAGTTGAGAACAAAACAGCTATCACTATTACTAATAAATTAAGACATTTTTTCACACACCATAATTTGCCATCAAAAATAACAGTAGATAATGGTACAGAATTCAACAACGATCTTCTAAAAGAATTTTGCGCTCTATTCAAAATAAATTTACATTTATCCACAACAAAAAACCCAAATTCCCTCTCACCAATCGAACGTCTTCATAGCACTTTAAAAGAAAAATTGATTATATTACGCAATCAAGATAAAAATGAAAGCACTTCAAATTTAATGACCACAGCTGTCTTAATATACAATCAATCCGTACATTCTACGCATGGTTTTACCCCTTTTACATTATTATACGGCCCTTACGATGATTTAAACGCTCACGAAATTAATCTAGACAAAGGAATTTATCAAAAATATAATCAGACACGAAAGAAAGAAATATTACCCTTCTATGAATCCCTTTATGATAAAGAAAAACGATCTAAAACACGAAGAATAGAAAAGGCAAACGAAAATAGAAAACAAAATCTTCCGGAAATAAGCGGAACAACTTATGTAAAAACAAAAGACAAACAATTCCATAAAAAATCCAAACCCTTGTATACGAAAACGCAAATGAAAACAATAACCGCAAAACCCTCCTTCGTCTCAGGCAAAGTAAAAGGTATAGTTAGACGCTATAAAATAGATAAAATTAAAACCCCAAGAAAGATAACAAAAATTTCTTCCTTTGCAGAAAATGAAAATACTGATACTTCTGATCATATGCAACCTAGTACGTCTACATCAGTCGACGATACAGATAAGTAGAATCCCATCAAATTCTCATTATATAGCTGAGTATATCTCTCCGGCAAAATTAACTTCTATTTACCATAATATTTACTTTAGGATAAATTTAGGACAAATAAATGTAGTCATTAGGAATATATTAACCAACAATTATTTACTCCAAAACAAAATTAGCAGTCATTTAACCGAACAATTGAATAATAAGATAATGCACGTTCAAAATCTTTATGACTCAATTAAACCCCCGAGAACAAAAAGAGGAATGTTTAACTTCCTAGGATCCGTAGTAAAAACTGTCACTGGAAATTTAGATCAGGAAGATTTTCAGGAAATAAAAACTAACATGGAAACTTTAGAAAATAATCAAGCTCTCCTAAAAGATCAAAATTCGAAAACAGTCACGTTGCTTTCACATTTAGAAAATCAGTTTGAAAATCAGATAGAAACTCTTTCGCAATATTTTTCTCAAACTGCTGAAAGACTTTCTAACGCATCGCAAACAATAGAAATGGAAAATCTTATTTTACAAGA
The DNA here is from genome assembly GCA_963920635.1 of Pseudeuparius sepicola. Lineage (NCBI taxonomy): Eukaryota > Metazoa > Arthropoda > Insecta > Coleoptera > Anthribidae > Pseudeuparius > Pseudeuparius sepicola. Next base: position 33,216,611 of record OY987305.1, read on the forward strand.
AAATCTACATATCGAATCATTGGCTCACTTTTTAGAAACTTTAACTCTAACTCTCCAATACTCACATAAAAATGAACTATATCCCCTTATTATGTTTGAAAACACTCAAAGAGAAATTCAAAACGAATTACAAAAAATTTATTCTCCTGAACAATTAAGAACTCTTCAATTAACTTTAACAGAATTTATTTCAGTATTAAGAAGCCATGTCATCATTACAAATAGTTTAATGATAATAATTATTCGCGTACCAATTTTCTCAGAAATCACTTATCAATTCTTAAAAATACATTTTACTATTTTTGACTCAAAAATGATTATAAATAAAAATACCAATGCTCTTAGGTATGCCAATACTTCGTTGATTGCAGACACTAGTTCTTGTATAACCTTAAGTAATCTGACCATTTGTAACAATGTTCAATTCGACCCATGTAACTTAATAACGTTCCAAAATTGTATAGTAGCTAGAATTAAAAATTATTCAGAAATTGTATTACTAAATAGTCAATCTGTTCTTGTAAACACTAATGTAAATCAAAAAATACTTGACTTAGATACATTAGATACTCACTATGTAACAACACCAAGCTTAATAAGTAATTATTCGCTAATTGAGATCAATAATACCATATATAAACAGAAAGAAACTTATGTAAATATACAAACACCTCATATAATGTCATTCGAAAAAACTGTTCAACATAATGTATCCTTACCGCACATCGAAAACTACAGTGAAATAAAAAGACAATTATTCGTTCAAAATCAAGAATTACTCTTGAACAAAATTCAATGGAAAACATACATTTCGATAATACCTATACTTATTATAGTTTTTATTACATTTATTGTTTTGTATCATTTTAGGAAAAGTATAATCAAATTATGTAAACGCAATTCGAAACCCCAAGAGGAGATACCTCTAGAAAAAATAAATCCAGTAGAGCAAATACAATTAATCTCTGAGTCTCAAAGAATTAATAGTATTTACCCGGTCTCAATGTAGGCAATTGAGAACTTATGGGGGGACGAATTACGGAATCACCACATTCCCTTATCTGTGTTTAGATAAATAAACAACCCCATTAGGTAGGATAAGAATCCACTTATCTGTGAAAAACAAGAAGGCACTTTTGGAGCAACCTTCGCCTTTTTAAGTTAGTCTAGATTTTAGATTCCTGATGTTAAGACCTCTCTTTGAAATCTAGTGTGTAGAAAAGAAATAAAAAACCTTTTTTTAAAAGTTACTCAATCGGGTACATCATTTAACTCGCGGGATCCAAAAATCGTACAGTGTCACTATTGAAGCAGGCACCATAAGGGATTTTTTTTTATTTTTGGATAAAATGTTAATTTGACTTTGCCATCGATTTGTGCTTGTCAGAGGATGAAAATGACGTCGCAAGAGTCGACCACGTGACTTGCGGTATCTGTCAAAATTGACATTTTTTTCAAAAATTATCCAAAATCGGCTTTATTTGACACATTTTCGATAAAAGTTATTAGAAAAAGTTGTTTCTTTTGCAATTTTTGGCCTACATACCAATTTTCAGAGACCCTTGATAACATTTAACTTTTTGCGTGTTTTTGTAAAAAAAATTCCAAACATTTCAACTGAAATGTATTTATTGAAAGTTGAATTTTTACCTAACCTAACCAGTTGATTTCTTAAACAATCTCTATTTGGTTTAAAAAATTATGTTAAGCTTGGTGCAAAGTTGATTTAATTTCAAAGGTTTGATGAACACAAACCTAGTCTATTTTTCACGTCGTTAACTACTTTCATCTAAAAAGAGTTATGTAAAGAGAATACAAATAAATGAACACATTTGGTTCATTTGGAAATTAAAGTAGCGGTTCCCGATGGAAATTTATCTCTGATAACAGTTTAAGTAAAAAAAATGAGTAGGCTATGGAGACAGAAATCTTGCATTCCATTTGCGCGCTTTGAGTGCCGAACATTGCCAGAGAAATGTATACAAAATGGTTTCTATTGACAATCATCCCAAAAGTAAATGTTCAGGTTCTCGTTGAGATAAAGGCCATTGCTTTCCAGATATTCTGCCGTCTTCTTTTAAATGGAGGAAAATTTCGTTGAATAATGTTGAAGTTAACGAATGTTAGGGCACGTTTTGCCAATTTCAACCCAAATGATTGATTTTATCGTTATGAAACAAGAGTACACTTTTGTTGCAAAATGAAAAGATACACTGAAATAATGGACCTGCAAGACCAAAAAGATAACCTCAAAAAAGTTTGAGCAAAAAAATTAGTGGTTGTTAGATTTTACCCTTTTTTAGGGCACTGTGTAAATGAATAAACTACCCTAAGGCGTCTTCCAGTAAGTAGATAACACATACCTACTAAATTTCAAATTTTTAAGTAGCGCCGCTATTGAGATATTAATAAAAAAAATACTTCTGGGTCACCTTGTAGACCCGAATAACTTGGCAAGGAAAGCCCCAATCGAAAAATTTTATATGAAAGACCCCCCTTAAAACCACCTGCTGACACCCCTCTAAAGTATTTACTATACATTCTGACTCACCCTGTATATTTTTACACTTTATTGGGTGGTAGCCTGTTCTATTTTCTATAATAACTCTTACTGAAGAAATTTTCTCATGTTTTGTTTAGTCAAAAAATATATCCTATATTCGAAAAGTTCAGTTTTCGCCTCCTGTAACAAGTTATGTAATTATGTATTTATTCAAGTGAAAGATTAAACTCTTATCTATTTTTTCCTTTATCTTATTTTTTTTACCTAGAAACTTGCAGACAGAAGAACAGCAGGTACACAAAAACAATAACACGGTTTAATGATACCCCCTAATCTTATTATCTGTGATGCACTAAAACACACTACATAAGGAATTTTTCATTTCAAGGTTTGAGTTTATATCATGTCGATGGCCAAAGGTCAAAGGTTGTATTTGAAAACAAAAAGTGTTTAGACAGCAAAATTCTCTACTGCAAAGCAAACAGAAAACTTGAAGGTTAAGTTCAAACCACAATATATATATATATATATATATATATATATATATATATATATATATAGGTTAGTTCTAACGTTCAAACCACAAAATATATAGATTAGGTTTTTCAAACCACTTGTACTTATCGTATACAGGGTGTCTACTAATTGAATTTGTCTTCGTTTGAAAATGCCATGCTAATTTTATACAAGTACCTATTTCTTGAATCAATTCTTTCAACTTCCATCAAATAATAATGTTTGAAAGATCCAATTGATTGACTGACAGAAGCTAGTTGCTATTGTTTTTCAAGGCATACTAGAAAATTTCAAAAATGTGGGAGATGCAGATTTCTCGCAACAAATTTCGTTTCGACAAAAGATTTGCAATGTAATGTGTTGTGAAATTAATTAAATCGATAGACGTACTTTATTTAACCGAACTTTGAAAGCATTTTTCCAAGACACCTAAATTTTTTTTTTCTAAAAAAATTGTAAATCAGGCTAACGCAAGGGATATGTAGCGCTTGTGATATATCGATCGAAAGTGCATAAAATAGGTAGTTTTTTGATGCCATGGCCTGCTATAATTGAGTAACTTTTTTTAAGCGCTAAGAGAGCACCCCCTAAACCGCGGGATTTTGCCAAATTATGATGAAGCAGGCTTAAAGTAATCAATTTTGCCTACAGATTCTATTCAGAAACTTTTTCGATAACTCTTAAAATAAAAAAAGTTACATGCCAAAGAAGTTTCAGCAATTTTCAGGGTTTTCAAAAATTTCTCGGAAAGTAGGCCATGGATCTTGAATTTGTTTTTACACAAAGTTAGGCCATCAAAAACGTTTTTTTTTCAAATAAAGTTCTCCGAAAAATGCATATTTGTCGAGATATTTCCAAGTGGCCCTCCGTGAATAGACACCCTGTATATCCTATCCAGGATATTTTGTGGTATATACCAATGTATAGAGTGATGGTTCATCCGCCATTATGGCTAATTTTGTACGACGCGCTGGGGCTGCGGAGTTTGCGCGCTGTTTCGAGAATAGGAGGGAAACATTTTCGAAAAAAGAAGGAAACTTTTTCTCATTAGTCATTGATTTTCTGCGCACCCTATTCATAAAAAAACACTCTTCAGCACTCTATGTATCTATACGATCTCTGTGGGATGTTCGGACCGCTGTTGTGACCACGTGATCAGTCGTGTGTTCTGTCCAGAGATATGGAGCGTCAAGCTACACGAACTTCGTAATCACGTGGGCCGCCATTTTTTAAGTTAAGCTTACACGGGATCCTTAATATTTATAATTATATAAATAAATAATATAAACTATTAGATAAACGCATAAAAATTAACGTTAATGGAGCACTGCAAAATAGAGTTGAAGTGTGAAATGTTATGTCTGACGTCAAACAGTTTCAAACCTTTAAAACACTGCAAAAACAATACAAATAATATAAATCCTAAAAGTAAAAAATATAGATTTTTATGTATCATTCATTGTGAGAGTTTGAAATGTTTTGGTCAACCTTAAAGCATTTCGGTTACCTAACGTTAAGCGTATATGGAAAAACACAACCCTAAGTATATTCGTGAATATATATGTAGGTATGTCAGAAATTCATGTTTACATTATCAAGCCGCACTTCAACTCTAATAATCCAATGTTGTCATTGGTCGAACCATTGAATAAGGAATTCGTAAAGAAATATAAGTAAATAGCCGTTATGCGTAGCTTACAAATTACGCGTAACTGCCAGGTGGCGAACAGGTAGGCCCTCTGTTACTGTATCTTGGAATTAGTCGACTCATTTGAAATTGTGGCGACCGGAGCGTCATCTACTAGTCGTAAGAAAAACTATTAGTGTGGGCCACCGCATTTAGCTAAAGCGGGGACCGACTGAAACAAGCCACCGAGTCTACGTTTCGCTAACAGATCGACAGATGGCCGCTCTGTCGCATCTCCTTCAACGCGAGGAAGGGATAAATGACAGTTCCAACCAAACTCGTTGCTAAAGCCTGGTGTGTGGCATATGATTGTTTACAGAATTAAAATAGTTCTGTAAACTTTGGTTCTGGTTACTTCAGCCGATTTTACTGTTGTTGTCGTTTTGGTGGCTATTGTTTTCTTGTTGTGTTTTGTGTCTGATTAAGGTTTTGATCACAAAATATATGGTTTTTATTAACCATGGTAGTCTATCGCCGCTGTTGTTATATAAATTGCGACAGCAGCAAGCGTTCTAACACGTACATTTCCCGTGAAAGATGAAATTCGCTGTAGGTACCTACTTAGGCAGTGGATAATAAAATAGCGGAAACATAGCACTGACAAATTTAGAAGACTGCCAGTTGAAACAATGATGTGCGAAAAACATTTTCGAAATAATTTTGTCAAAACCCTCCATTCTATTGGTCAAAAGGCAGCGTCCAGAGATATACCTACTAATATGTGTCCGGGCACTGGGCCTTGTGTAAACAAACGTTTCATTCCTGCCCTCTCCCGCTCCCTCGGCCCGCCGTCATCGGAGTAGGGCCATCGATATATTATTTAATAAGAAAATAAGCTTACACAGTGCACAGTGTAGCTGATAGCGACCGTGACTGTGTTGTATACCTATAGCGTCGATGGAATTGAATCGACGGTTATGTAGTCATGCCTGCAGTGCGGATGGCTGTAAAACCAGTGGCGTAGCGTGAGCTTTCGCCGCCTGGGGCCGACCGGAAATTCGCCGCCCCTTCTATTTTAATTATTAGTCAAGAAAATTAGTAAAAGTCAAATAAACAGCTTTAAATAAAAATGTACTTTTCGTGTTTTTTTCATAGCAAAATCTCACAATCAAGTTAATTGTCCCTGAGATTTGAGTGTTTCTATCTATTTAAGTAAGTCTGTGTAATTTGTTACTTGTTAAAGTACCTACTATTCCATTTTAATTATTTAATAATATTTTGTTACTTTTATACAGGGTGAGTTTTTTTTTGATGATCAGTATGGGGATCTCGGAAACTAGCGGAGAGATAAGGAAGGTCAGATGGGAAAAGAATTGCAGTTTTGTGGGCCCAATCATTGAATAAGGAATTTGGCCCAATTTAACGCGCGTTATGGATTTTTTAAAAAAGGCATGGCTTACTAGATTTTTTGAAAAAACTAAATTTTGGCGTTTTATTGTAATCTGTCTAGATTCGTTGTTTCTGAATTTAGATAAAAAGTGTAAATACCAAAGTTGGAGAGATTTGTGTCCCCAATGCTGTTAACATGTCCTATACTTTCCGTGACAGCTGTCATTTTCGAGATATGACACAAACTTCTGTTTTTTAAAATGGGAACCATAGTTGTCTGTGGCCTCAAAAAATCATGCATATTTAGAGCTTTCCAACGATATAATACTCGATATGATTATTCAGAAAAATAACGGAAATAAGTATAGTTTGCATTTAAAAACACAAGTTGTAGAAAATGGCTGCTGCCATGGAAATTAGGACATGATATCCGCATTCGGGACACAATTCCCTTCAATTTTGGTATTTACACTTTTTATTTAAAATCAAAAACAACGAATCTAGATGGATTGGAATAAATCTCCAAAATTTCGTTTTTTTTTCTTCTAAATACCTATCTAGTAACCTATGACTTTTTCAAAAATCCACAAGGCGCGTTAAATTGAAAAGAATTGCGGTTTTGTGGGCGCAATTTAACGCGCCTTGTAGATTTTTGAAAAAAGGCATGGCTTACTAGCTTACTACAAATTTGGAAAAAACACGAAATTTTGGAGATTTATTCCAATCCATCTAGATTCGTTGTTTCTGATTTTAGATAAAAAGTGTTAAGAGCAATGGCACTGCAAATAGTACAGATAAACGCACGGAATTCCGCTAGCTTTCTACGGTATACTTTACATGGAATTAGTTCCAGGACGTCCACCAAAAAATGCAAAACGAAATTTGAAACTTCAAAATCTATCTCCTCTGTTATACGTAAACTGATTTCTGTCAAACCTGTCTCAACCTGTGGCGAAAATGTAGGTCTACGATTCGTATGGACAATTTTTTTGTTTTTAATTGCAGTTTTTTAATGGTAACAAAAATACTCCTTCAAATACTCCCGAGAAAATGAAACGGTAGCATTTTTGTAAATTTTACAAGTACCAACAATGTTTTTTAAAAAAAAATTTCATACGAATTGTTCCTCCATCTATTAGTTACATTTTGGTAAAAAAATCGAATTTTTGGAACTGAAAATAAAAAAGTAGATCGACTTCTAGAAAAACACTGCAAAGCCGAAATCAATATGAATAGGGGAGAGTATTGTACCTCGGGCCATCTTGTACCTTGGGCCATCCTGATTTGGCAACCTTGTTGGGGCATAGAATTGTTGAGATTCAAGTAAACATCCGACAACACTGCACAGTTCCTACAAACAACGCGGCTAACTTCACTGCATTATATTTCACATTTAGTTCAAGGTTATCTTTGTAGGGTTATGTTGTGTAAATATTCATATGGTCAGTTAAGTGATTTTAAGTAGCAATGTAAGTAGTATTTTCAAGTAAAATAGTTATTAACTCTACCTGTAGATATCCCTCAATGTGTGGTAATAAATTTAATCGCTAAAATGCATGAACAAAAAAATTATATTAATTTTTTTAGCAACCTGTACAGTCTCGTACCTTAGGCCACTAGTTAGGTTTGTACCTTGGGCCGGGCCCAAGGTACAAGAGGCCTGGCCCAAGGTACAGGAAACCCAATATCTTATCAGAAAATACGCACATTTGTAGATGCCTAGAAGCAAAGACGGTGTAAAACGTACAAAAGTAAACATTGATTCCCTAACCAGTGCCGTAAATGCAGTTTTAAATGAAAACATGGCTACACGAGCTGCTGCTAAAGTATTTAATGTATCAAGAACTACACTCCAAAACCATCTGAAGAAAAAGGAAGATGATCAACCTTTTGTTTACAAAAATAACTGCGATAACTGGAAAGTTTTTTCCGTAGAACATGAAGAGATGTTGTGCAATTATTTAATTACTTGCAGTAAGATGCTGTATGGTGTTTCTATAAAAGAGGCACGAAAACTTGCATATAATTTTGCCAAGTGTAACAACATTACTTGTCCAGCTTCTTGGGACAGGCAAGGCCAGGCTGGAAAAACATGGTACTATGGATTTATGAACCGTCATAAGAACATGTCATTAAGAAAACCCCAATCGACTAGCCTTTCCAGAGCAACGAGTTTTAATAAACATAATGTTTCTTCCTTTTTTAATAAATATAAAGAATTATTAACTAAGTACCAGTTTGCCCCTGAAAACATATACAATGTAGATGAGAGTGGCATCTCCACAGTGCACACACCTTCCAAAATTATAGCTGTTAGGGGCACAAAACAAGTAGGAAGCATGACCTCTGGCGAAAGAGGCGTCAACACTACCATTATCGGCTGCATCAATGCGATAGGCAATACCATACCTCCAGCTATGATTTTTGCACGTGTTCATTTTAAGGAACATATGCTGAAGGGTGCACCCGCAGGTACATTGGGAATGGCACATGCAAGCGGCTGGTCGAATTCAGAAAAGTTTTTAGAATTCTTGAAGCATTTTATTAAACACGCAAAACCTTCTCAGAATAATAAGATTTTATTATTAATGGATAATCATGAAAGCCACATTTCCATTCAAGCCGTAGACTTAGCAAAAAGATCGGGGGTGGTTATGTTTACATTTCCGCCTCATACGAGCCACAAATTGCAGCCACTCGATAGAGGTGTTTTTGGACCGTTTAAAAAATTTTACAATGCAGCAGCTACTGAGTGGCTGCAGTCACACCCGGGAAAGCCACTAACGATTTATGACGTAGCTGAAATTGTTGGACAGGCCTATCCAAGGGCATTCAGCCCGATTAATATTCAAGCGGGTTTTAAAGCTTCTGGAATTTGGCCAGTGAATGAAAATGTCTTTGGCGAAGACGAATATTTATCTTCAAGCGTTACAGATCGAGTTCCAACCAATGATACTTTGCAAGATATGGATAAAGTAATTATTGAAACACCTAGAAATTTGTCTGAAAACATAGTACAAAATTTTTCAAACCCTTTACCAAGCACATCAGCCAGTTCACCAAGTTTAATAGCTATTCGCTCTCCTGAAATAATACGTCCATTTCCCAAAGCTGGCCCAAGGATTGTATCTGGCAGAGGTAGACGTAAACCTGGAAGATCAAGAGTGTTAACAGAAACACCGGAAAAGAACGAAATTGAACAAGAACATGAGAAAAGATTTGCTAGAAAAAGAGAAAGAGTTCAGAATGTAACAAAAAAAATACTAGAGGAAAGCTCCACATCCTCATCAGATGAAGAAATTGATGGATTGAAAGGGTCTGACTCTGATGATGTTGATTGGCCTCCCATGGTCGACACTGATGAAGAAAATGATGCGAATAATGCTAATCAAAAAATAGCAAAAGGCGATTTTTGGTTGACTAAATTAGACGGTAAGAAGAAAACACATTATTATGTTGCAGAGATAGTTGATAATGATGAAGAAGAGGTTACAGTTAAATATTTAAAAAAAGTTAGAGGTACAGCGAATAAATTTGTGTTTGAAAATGAGAAAACATATGAGATTGTAGAAAGAGACTTTATTATGAAATTACCCAAACCTACCAGAGTGGGAGGCTCAGCAAGACAGGCTTTGCAGTTCACTTTTTCTATAAATTTTGACACTTATTACATTGAATAAATAGTTTCCATACTTTACCTTTTTTAATGTACTATCCTTTTAAAGTTTTTTTTAAATAAAGGTATTTTAATATGTTTTTCCAGTATGGCCTAAGGTACAATACCCTACTGCCCAAGGTACAAGACAGGTTTGCACCTCGGGCCATTTATCAATTTTTTTTGATGACCTTAAAAAATTTATTTCAAAAATCATTATGACATTAATACTGCCAATTTTAACTAAATGTACGCGAATCATAATTCCAATGATGTTAAAAGATTGTTTGCATAATGTTTTCGAGGTTTAGTGTGTTTTTGAAAAAAAGTGGCCCAAGGTGCAATACTCTACCCTACACCGAATTTCCCCGTGCCCCCACTCCTGCCCTCTCCTCAAGCGAGTTTCCGTAGAGGGGACACTAAATAGACAAAGATAGGTACAATATGTTCGCCGTCGCACTCTTGTTTCCGCTTATCGTATTTTACAAGCTTTTTTATTTAACTTCACCTGTTAGTGTGGGTCGAATCTTGCAAGCTGAATTAGAACCACTTCCTGACATCCGATTGAGCTGAAACTTTGCATACACCTTTAGTTCCGGTGACAATGCAATATGCAATACTCAATATTGTAATACTTTCTACTTTCTAATACTTAATATGGGTATCAAATGAAAGGGCTTGAGAAGTAGAAAACGCTAAAGTTAGTGAGATCACACTAAATGCAATAAGGCCGCCGCTCGAAGATGGCGGATTACATTTTTTCTTTTCAACCCCCTGAATATGCGAGGTAAATAATGGCCTTCTCAACCGAAGTGTCTATAGATTTTTTCACTACTAACATTGAAATATTGATACATTTTACATATTTGGTTAGATTTTGATATTTTAGTCATTTCTCGCTTTTTTCAAATACTTCGAAAGCCTGGGAGTTCAGTTGTCAAGCTGATAAAATGAAAATAATTTTTAAATGTCATATAGAAAATTGTTCATTATTTACCTAGGTTTTTTTTATTATCATTATTTACCTAGGGAGAGAAATATTACTTCTCATTAGAGGAATGAGGTAAATAATGTTGATTTCTCAGGTTAGTAGTAAAAAAATAATTAAATTGTTTGACGCCCGTCTACTATGAATTTTTACTTGATTTTCTGTAGTCAGGGGAATGGCATTTATCATGAAATTATTTTTTTGTAGGAAAAATATTGTTTTCGAGAAAAAATGTACAGGGAAAAAAGTTTCTTAAATAAAAGGGCTACGCAAATCATATTTTTGTTATACGTAAAAATGACCCACAAAAAAATTCGAGCAAAAAAATTAATAGGGGTTGTTAGTTTTTACCCTTTTTTAGGACAGTGTGTAAATGAATGAGCTACCCTAAGGCGTCTTCCAGTAAGTAGATAACACATACCAAATTTCAAATTTTTAAGTAGCGCCGTTATTGAGATATAAATAAAAAAAATATTTGGGTCACCCTGTAGACCCGAATAACTTGGCAAGGAAAGCCCAAATCGAAAAATTTTATATGAAAGACCCCCTTAAAACCACCTGCCGAAAACCCCTTTAAAGTATTTACTATACATTCTGACTCACCCTGTATAATATCTCCATATCTTTGACCGTGTTCCACCAAGAGAGGCTGGACCTCTTAAAATGATCACCCTGTACTTTTTTTTGTAGGAAAAATCAAACTTAAAATTTTTATAAATGGTATTTTCAAGTACAGGGTGGTTCATTATAAATTGATACCCCCCTTAACTTGCTAGTTTTTGTGGTTAGAAAAAAAGTTTTTTTACAAAAGTTTTAGATACGAATACAAAGTTTTTTGTGACGCTATTGGACCGTGCACAGTGTGTTCTAGAAAGCCGTGGCAGACGTAACTTATGTTTTTTTAAATGGAACACCCTATATATTTTTGTATTTTTGAAATCTGCTCATCAAGGCAATTTAAATGATATTAAACTTTGTGGCATTATCTTTTTCCGTTTTTGAAAAATTCCGTTTTCAAATTTTATACTAAATTTATTTAACTCGAATTTGTGGATCTCGCGATAAAGATAGATGATCGATGTAATAACAAAAAATATTTGTTTTAAACAAGAGAGTAATATAGTGAAACTCCAAAATGTTTAGGAGCCTTTTCAAATTCAAAGTTATTAGAAAAAGTTGTTTCTTTTGCAATTTTTGGCCTACATACCAATTTTCAGAGACCCTTGATAACATTTAACTTTTTGCGTGTTTTTGTAAAAAAAATTCCAAACATTTCAACTGAAATGTATTTATTGAAAGTTGAATTTTTACCTAACCTAACCAGTTGATTTCTTAAACAATCTCTATTTGGTTTAAAAAATTATGTTAAGCTTGGTGCAAAGTTGATTTAATTTCAAAGGTTTGATGAACACAAACCTAGTCTATTTTTCACGTCGTTAACTACTTTCATCTAAAAAGAGTTATGTAAAGAGAATACAAATAAATGAACACATTTGGTTCATTTGGAAATTAAAGTAGCGGTTCCCGATGGAAATTTATCTCTGATAACAGTTTAAGTAAAAAAAATGAGTAGGCTATGGAGACAGAAATCTTGCATTCCATTTGCGCGCTTTGAGTGCCGAACATTGCCAGAGAAATGTATACAAAATGGTTTCTATTGACAATCATCCCAAAAGTAAATGTTCAGGTTCTCGTTGAGATAAAGGCCATTGCTTTCCAGATATTCTGCCGTCTTCTTTTAAATGGAGGAAAATTTCGTTGAATAATGTTGAAGTTAACGAATGTTAGGGCACGTTTTGCCAATTTCAACCCAAATGATTGATTTTATCGTTATGAAACAAGAGTACACTTTTGTTGCAAAATGAAAAGATACACTGAAATAATGGACCTGCAAGACCAAAAAGATAACCTCAAAAAAGTTTGAGCAAAAAAATTAGTGGTTGTTAGATTTTACCCTTTTTTAGGGCACTGTGTAAATGAATAAACTACCCTAAGGCGTCTTCCAGTAAGTAGATAACACATACCTACTAAATTTCAAATTTTTAAGTAGCGCCGCTATTGAGATATTAATAAAAAAAATACTTCTGGGTCACCTTGTAGACCCGAATAACTTGGCAAGGAAAGCCCCAATCGAAAAATTTTATATGAAAGACCCCCCTTAAAACCACCTGCTGACACCCCTCTAAAGTATTTACTATACATTCTGACTCACCCTGTATATTTTTACACTTTATTGGGTGGTAGCCTGTTCTATTTTCTATAATAACTCTTACTGAAGAAATTTTCTCATGTTTTGTTTAGTCAAAAAATATATCCTATATTCGAAAAGTTCAGTTTTCGCCTCCTGTAACAAGTTATGTAATTATGTATTTATTCAAGTGAAAGATTAAACTCTTATCTATTTTTTCCTTTATCTTATTTTTTTTACCTAGAAACTTGCAGACAGAAGAACAGCAGGTACACAAAAACAATAACACGGTTTAATGATACCCCCTAATCTTATTATCTGTGATGCACTAAAACACACTACATAAGGAATTTTTCATTTCAAGGTTTGAGTTTATATCATGTCGATGGCCAAAGGTCAAAGGTTGTATTTGAAAACAAAAAGTGTTTAGACAGCAAAATTCTCTACTGCAAAGCAAACAGAAAACTTGAAGGTTAAGTTCAAACCACAATATATATATATATATATATATATATATATATATATATATAGGTTAGTTCTAACGTTCAAACCACAAAATATATAGATTAGGTTTTTCAAACCACTTGTACTTATCGTATACAGGGTGTCTACTAATTGAATTTGTCTTCGTTTGAAAATGCCATGCTAATTTTATACAAGTACCTATTTCTTGAATCAATTCTTTCAACTTCCATCAAATAATAATGTTTGAAAGATCCAATTGATTGACTGACAGAAGCTAGTTGCTATTGTTTTTCAAGGCATACTAGAAAATTTCAAAAATGTGGGAGATGCAGATTTCTCGCAACAAATTTCGTTTCGACAAAAGATTTGCAATGTAATGTGTTGTGAAATTAATTAAATCGATAGACGTACTTTATTTAACCGAACTTTGAAAGCATTTTTCCAAGACATCTAAATTTTTTTTTTCTAAAAAAATTGTAAATCAGGCTAACGCAAGGGATATGTAGCGCTTGTGATATATCGATCGAAAGTGCATAAAATAGGTAGTTTTTTGATGCCATGGCCTGCTATAATTGAGTAACTTTTTTTAAGCGCTAAGAGAGCACCCCCTAAACCGCGGGATTTTGCCAAATTATGATGAAGCAGGCTTAAAGTAATCAATTTTGCCTACAGATTCTATTCAGAAACTTTTTCGATAACTCTTAAAATAAAAAAAGTTACATGCCAAAGAAGTTTCAGCAATTTTCAGGGTTTTCAAAAATTTCTCGGAAAGTAGGCCATGGATCTTGAATTTGTTTTTACACAAAGTTAGGCCATCAAAAACGTTTTTTTTTCAAATAAAGTTCTCCGAAAAATGCATATTTGTCGAGATATTTCCAAGTGGCCCTCCGTGAATAGACACCCTGTATATCCTATCCAGGATATTTTGTGGTATATACCAATGTATAGAGTGATGGTTCATCCGCCATTATGGCTAATTTTGTACGACGCGCTGGGGCTGCGGAGTTTGCGCGCTGTTTCGAGAATAGGAGGGAAACATTTTCGAAAAAAGAAGGAAACTTTTTCTCATTAGTCATTGATTTTCTGCGCACCCTATTCATAAAAAAAACACTCTTCAGCACTCTATGTATCTATACGATCTCTGTGGGATGTTCGGACCGCTGTTGTGACCACGTGATCAGTCGTGTGTTCTGTCCAGAGATATGGAGCGTCAAGCTACACGAACTTCGTAATCACGTGGGCCGCCATTTTTTAAGTTAAGCTTACACGGGATCCTTAATATTTATAATTATATAAATAAATAATATAAACTATTAGATAAACGCATAAAAATTAACGTTAATGGAGCACTGCAAAATAGAGTTGAAGTGTGAAATGTTATGTCTGACGTCAAACAGTTTCAAACCTTTAAAACACTGCAAAAACAATACAAATAATATAAATCCTAAAAGTAAAAAATATAGATTTTTATGTATCATTCATTGTGAGAGTTTGAAATGTTTTGGTCAACCTTAAAGCATTTCGGTTACCTAACGTTAAGCGTATATGGAAAAACACAACCCTAAGTATATTCGTGAATATATATGTAGGTATGTCAGAAATTCATGTTTACATTATCAAGCCGCACTTCAACTCTAATAATCCAATGTTGTCATTGGTCGAACCATTGAATAAGGAATTCGTAAAGAAATATAAGTAAATAGCCGTTATGCGTAGCTTACAAATTACGCGTAACTGCCAGGTGGCGAACAGGTAGGCCCTCTGTTACTGTATCTTGGAATTAGTCGACTCATTTGAAATTGTGGCGACCGGAGCGTCATCTACTAGTCGTAAGAAAAACTATTAGTGTGGGCCACCGCATTTAGCTAAAGCGGGGACCGACTGAAACAAGCCACCGAGTCTACGTTTCGCTAACAGATCGACAGATGGCCGCTCTGTCGCATCTCCTTCAACGCGAGGAAGGGATAAATGACAGTTCCAACCAAACTCGTTGCTAAAGCCTGGTGTGTGGCATATGATTGTTTACAGAATTAAAATAGTTCTGTAAACTTTGGTTCTGGTTACTTCAGCCGATTTTACTGTTGTTGTCGTTTTGGTGGCTATTGTTTTCTTGTTGTGTTTTGTGTCTGATTAAGGTTTTGATCACAAAATATATGGTTTTTATTAACCATGGTAGTCTATCGCCGCTGTTGTTATATAAATTGCGACAGCAGCAAGCGTTCTAACACGTACATTTCCCGTGAAAGATGAAATTCGCTGTAGGTACCTACTTAGGCAGTGGATAATAAAATAGCGGAAACATAGCACTGACAAATTTAGAAGACTGCCAGTTGAAACAATGATGTGCGAAAAACATTTTCGAAATAATTTTGTCAAAACCCTCCATTCTATTGGTCAAAAGGCAGCGTCCAGAGATATACCTACTAATATGTGTCCGGGCACTGGGCCTTGTGTAAACAAACGTTTCATTCCTGCCCTCTCCCGCTCCCTCGGCCCGCCGTCATCGGAGTAGGGCCATCGATATATTATTTAATAAGAAAATAAGCTTACACAGTGCACAGTGTAGCTGATAGCGACCGTGACTGTGTTGTATACCTATAGCGTCGATGGAATTGAATCGACGGTTATGTAGTCATGCCTGCAGTGCGGATGGCTGTAAAACCAGTGGCGTAGCGTGAGCTTTCGCCGCCTGGGGCCGACCGGAAATTCGCCGCCCCTTCTATTTTAATTATTAGTCAAGAAAATTAGTAAAAGTCAAATAAACAGCTTTAAATAAAAATGTACTTTTCGTGTTTTTTTCATAGCAAAATCTCACAATCAAGTTAATTGTCCCTGAGATTTGAGTGTTTCTATCTATTTAAGTAAGTCTGTGTAATTTGTTACTTGTTAAAGTACCTACTATTCCATTTTAATTATTTAATAATATTTTGTTACTTTTATACAGGGTGAGTTTTTTTTTGATGATCAGTATGGGGATCTCGGAAACTAGCGGAGAGATAAGGAAGGTCAGATGGGAAAAGAATTGCAGTTTTGTGGGCCCAATCATTGAATAAGGAATTTGGCCCAATTTAACGCGCGTTATGGATTTTTTAAAAAAGGCATGGCTTACTAGATTTTTTGAAAAAACTAAATTTTGGCGTTTTATTGTAATCTGTCTAGATTCGTTGTTTCTGAATTTAGATAAAAAGTGTAAATACCAAAGTTGGAGAGATTTGTGTCCCCAATGCTGTTAACATGTCCTATACTTTCCGTGACAGCTGTCATTTTCGAGATATGACACAAACTTCTGTTTTTTAAAATGGGAACCATAGTTGTCTGTGGCCTCAAAAAATCATGCATATTTAGAGCTTTCCAACGATATAATACTCGATATGATTATTCAGAAAAATAACGGAAATAAGTATAGTTTGCATTTAAAAACACAAGTTGTAGAAAATGGCTGCTGCCATGGAAATTAGGACATGATATCCGCATTCGGGACACAATTCCCTTCAATTTTGGTATTTACACTTTTTATTTAAAATCAAAAACAACGAATCTAGATGGATTGGAATAAATCTCCAAAATTTCGTTTTTTTTTCTTCTAAATACCTATCTAGTAACCTATGACTTTTTCAAAAATCCACAAGGCGCGTTAAATTGAAAAGAATTGCGGTTTTGTAGGCGCAATTTAACGCGCCTTGTAGATTTTTGAAAAAAGGCATGGCTTACTAGCTTACTACAAATTTGGAAAAAACACGAAATTTTGGAGATTTATTCCAATCCATCTAGATTCGTTGTTTCTGATTTTAGATAAAAAGTGTTAAGAGCAATGGCACTGCAAATAGTACAGATAAACGCACGGAATTCCGCTAGCTTTCTACGGTATACTTTACATGGAATTAGTCCCAGGACGTCCACCAAAAAATGCAAAACGAAATTTGAAACTTCAAAATCTATCTGCTCTGTTATACGTAAACTGATTTCTGTCAAACCTGTCTCAACCTGTGGCGAAAATGTAGGTCTACGATTCGTATGGACAATTTTTTTGTTTTTAATTGCAGTTTTTTAATGGTAACAAAAATACTCCTTCAAATACTCCCGAGAAAATGAAACGGTAGCATTTTTGTAAATTTTACAAGTACCAACAATGTTTTTTAAAAAAAAATTTCATACGAATTGTTCCTCCATCTATTAGTTACATTTTGGTAAAAAAATCGAATTTTTGGAACTGAAAATAAAAAAGTAGATCGACTTCTAGAAAAACACTGCAAAGCCGAAATCAATATGAATAGGGGAGAGTATTGTACCTCGGGCCATCTTGTACCTTGGGCCATCCTGATTTGGCAACCTTGTTGGGGCATAGAATTGTTGAGATTCAAGTAAACATCCGACAACACTGCACAGTTCCTACAAACAACGCGGCTAACTTCACTGCATTATATTTCACATTTAGTTCAAGGTTATCTTTGTAGGGTTATGTTGTGTAAATATTCATATGGTCAGTTAAGTGATTTTAAGTAGCAATGTAAGTAGTATTTTCAAGTAAAATAGTTATTAACTCTACCTGTAGATATCCCTCAATGTGTGGTAATAAATTTAATCGCTAAAATGCATGAACAAAAAAATTATATTAATTTTTTTAGCAACCTGTACAGTCTCGTACCTTAGGCCACTAGTTAGGTTTGTACCTTGGGCCGGGCCCAAGGTACAAGAGGCCTGGCCCAAGGTACAGGAAACCCAATATCTTATCAGAAAATACGCACATTTGTAGATGCCTAGAAGCAAAGATGGTGTAAAACGTACAAAAGTAAACATTGATTCCCTAACCAGTGCCGTAAATGCAGTTTTAAATGAAAACATGGCTACACGAGCTGCTGCTAAAGTATTTAATGTATCAAGAACTACACTCCAAAACCATCTGAAGAAAAAGGAAGATGATCAACCTTTTGTTTACAAAAATAACTGCGATAACTGGAAAGTTTTTTCCGTAGAACATGAAGAGATGTTGTGCAATTATTTAATTACTTGCAGTAAGATGCTGTATGGTGTTTCTATAAAAGAGGCACGAAAACTTGCATATAATTTTGCCAAGTGTAACAACATTACTTGTCCAGCTTCTTGGGACAGGCAAGGCCAGGCTGGAAAAACATGGTACTATGGATTTATGAACCGTCATAAGAACATGTCATTAAGAAAACCCCAATCGACTAGCCTTTCCAGAGCAACGAGTTTTAATAAACATAATGTTTCTTCCTTTTTTAATAAATATAAAGAATTATTAACTAAGTACCAGTTTGCCCCTGAAAACATATACAATGTAGATGAGAGTGGCATCTCCACAGTGCACACACCTTCCAAAATTATAGCTGTTAGGGGCACAAAACAAGTAGGAAGCATGACCTCTGGCGAAAGAGGCGTCAACACTACCATTATCGGCTGCATCAATGCGATAGGCAATACCATACCTCCAGCTATGATTTTTGCACGTGTTCATTTTAAGGAACATATGCTGAAGGGTGCACCCGCAGGTACATTGGGAATGGCACATGCAAGCGGCTGGTCGAATTCAGAAAAGTTTTTAGAATTCTTGAAGCATTTTATTAAACACGCAAAACCTTCTCAGAATAATAAGATTTTATTATTAATGGATAATCATGAAAGCCACATTTCCATTCAAGCCGTAGACTTAGCAAAAAGATCGGGGGTGGTTATGTTTACATTTCCGCCTCATACGAGCCACAAATTGCAGCCACTCGATAGAGGTGTTTTTGGACCGTTTAAAAAATTTTACAATGCAGCAGCTACTGAGTGGCTGCAGTCACACCCGGGAAAGCCACTAACGATTTATGACGTAGCTGAAATTGTTGGACAGGCCTATCCAAGGGCATTCAGCCCGATTAATATTCAAGCGGGTTTTAAAGCTTCTGGAATTTGGCCAGTGAATGAAAATGTCTTTGGCGAAGACGAATATTTATCTTCAAGCGTTACAGATCGAGTTCCAACCAATGATACTTTGCAAGATATGGATAAAGTAATTATTGAAACACCTAGAAATTTGTCTGAAAACATAGTACAAAATTTTTCAAACCCTTTACCAAGCACATCAGCCAGTTCACCAAGTTTAATAGCTATTCGCTCTCCTGAAATAATACGTCCATTTCCCAAAGCTGGCCCAAGGATTGTATCTGGCAGAGGTAGACGTAAACCTGGAAGATCAAGAGTGTTAACAGAAACACCGGAAAAGAACGAAATTGAACAAGAACATGAGAAAAGATTTGCTAGAAAAAGAGAAAGAGTTCAGAATGTAACAAAAAAAATACTAGAGGAAAGCTCCACATCCTCATCAGATGAAGAAATTGATGGATTGAAAGGGTCTGACTCTGATGATGTTGATTGGCCTCCCATGGTCGACACTGATGAAGAAAATGATGCGAATAATGCTAATCAAAAAATAGCAAAAGGCGATTTTTGGTTGACTAAATTAGACGGTAAGAAGAAAACACATTATTATGTTGCAGAGATAGTTGATAATGATGAAGAAGAGGTTACAGTTAAATATTTAAAAAAAGTTAGAGGTACAGCGAATAAATTTGTGTTTGAAAATGAGAAAACATATGAGATTGTAGAAAGAGACTTTATTATGAAATTACCCAAACCTACCAGAGTGGGAGGCTCAGCAAGACAGGCTTTGCAGTTCACTTTTTCTATAAATTTTGACACTTATTACATTGAATAAATAGTTTCCATACTTTACCTTTTTTAATGTACTATCCTTTTAAAGTTTTTTTTAAATAAAGGTATTTTAATATGTTTTTCCAGTATGGCCTAAGGTACAATACCCTACTGCCCAAGGTACAAGACAGGTTTGCACCTCGGGCCATTTATCAATTTTTTTTGATGACCTTAAAAAATTTATTTCAAAAATCATTATGACATTAATACTGCCAATTTTAACTAAATGTACGCGAATCATAATTCCAATGATGTTAAAAGATTGTTTGCATAATGTTTTCGAGGTTTAGTGTGTTTTTGAAAAAAAGTGGCCCAAGGTGCAATACTCTACCCTACACCGAATTTCCCCGTGCCCCCACTCCTGCCCTCTCCTCAAGCGAGTTTCCGTAGAGGGGACACTAAATAGACAAAGATAGGTACAATATGTTCGCCGTCGCACTCTTGTTTCCGCTTATCGTATTTTACAAGCTTTTTTATTTAACTTCACCTGTTAGTGTGGGTCGAATCTTGCAAGCTGAATTAGAACCACTTCCTGACATCCGATTGAGCTGAAACTTTGCATACACCTTTAGTTCCGGTGACAATGCAATATGCAATACTCAATATTGTAATACTTTCTACTTTCTAATACTTAATATGGGTATCAAATGAAAGGGCTTGAGAAGTAGAAAACGCTAAAGTTAGTGAGATCACACTAAATGCAATAAGGCCGCCGCTCGAAGATGGCGGATTACATTTTTTCTTTTCAACCCCCTGAATATGCGAGGTAAATAATGGCCTTCTCAACCGAAGTGTCTATAGATTTTTTCACTACTAACATTGAAATATTGATACATTTTACATATTTGGTTAGATTTTGATATTTTAGTCATTTCTCGCTTTTTTCAAATACTTCGAAAGCCTGGGAGTTCAGTTGTCAAGCTGATAAAATGAAAATAATTTTTAAATGTCATATAGAAAATTGTTCATTATTTACCTAGGTTTTTTTTATTATCATTATTTACCTAGGGAGAGAAATATTACTTCTCATTAGAGGAATGAGGTAAATAATGTTGATTTCTCAGGTTAGTAGTAAAAAAATAATTAAATTGTTTGACGCCCGTCTACTATGAATTTTTACTTGATTTTCTGTAGTCAGGGGAATGGCATTTATCATGAAATTATTTTTTTGTAGGAAAAATATTGTTTTCGAGAAAAAATGTACAGGGAAAAAAGTTTCTTAAATAAAAGGGCTACGCAAATCATATTTTTGTTATACGTAAAAATGACCCACAAAAAAATTCGAGCAAAAAAATTAATAGGGGTTGTTAGTTTTTACCCTTTTTTAGGACAGTGTGTAAATGAATGAGCTACCCTAAGGCGTCTTCCAGTAAGTAGATAACACATACCAAATTTCAAATTTTTAAGTAGCGCCGTTATTGAGATATAAATAAAAAAAATATTTGGGTCACCCTGTAGACCCGAATAACTTGGCAAGGAAAGCCCAAATCGAAAAATTTTATATGAAAGACCCCCTTAAAACCACCTGCCGAAAACCCCTTTAAAGTATTTACTATACATTCTGACTCACCCTGTATAATATCTCCATATCTTTGACCGTGTTCCACCAAGAGAGGCTGGACCTCTAAAAATGATCACCCTGTACTTTTTTTGTAGGAAAAATCAAACTTAAAATTTTTATAAATGGTATTTTCAAGTACAGGGTGGTTCATTATAAATTGATACCCCCCTTAACTTGCTAGTTTTTGTGGTTAGAAAAAAAGTTTTTTTACAAAAGTTTTAGATACGAATACAAAGTTTTTTGTGACGCTATTGGACCGTGCACAGTGTGTTCTAGAAAGCCGTGGCAGACATAACTTATGTTTTTTTAAATGGAACACCCTATATATTTTTGTATTTTTGAAATCTGCTCATCAAGGCAATTTAAATGATATTAAACTTTGTGGCATTATCTTTTTCCGTTTTTGAAAAATTCCGTTTTCAAATTTTATACTAAATTTATTTAACTCGAATTTGTGGATCTCGCGATAAAGATAGATGATCGATGTAATAACAAAAAATATTTGTTTTAAACAAGAGAGTAATATAGTGAAACTCCAAAATGTTTAGGAGCCTTTTCAAATTTTACTGATTATATTCTAGAAATAAAGAATTTCAGGAAAATCGTAAAAGCTCCTAAACATTTTGGAAGTTTCACTACGTTACTCTCTTGTTTAAAACAAATATTTTTCGTTATTACATAGATCGTCTATCTTTATCACGAGATCCATAAATTCGAGTTAAATAAATTTAGTATAAAATTTGAATACGGAATTTTTCAAAAACGGAAAAAGATAATGCCACAAAGTTTAATATTATTTTGATTGCCTTGATGAGCAGATTTCAAAAATGCAAAAATATATAGGGTGTTCCATTTAAAAAAACATAAGTTATGTCTGCCACGGCTTTCTAGAACACACTGTACACGGTCCAAATAGCGTCACAAAAAACTTTGTATTTATCTAAAACTTTTGTCAAAAACTTTTTTTCTAACCTCAAAAACTGGGAAAAATTTTAAAATGAAAATTTTATACCTAAATGTAGACCTCGCGATTTTTGGGAAAAACAGATGGAGCCAAAATTGGCGAAGTTATATTTAAAATGTTTGCTCCCGGAATTTTTTAGATCCTACCACAACACATCTTAGAGGCATGAAGTAGGAAAAGACAAAAGTAATAGAAATCCAAAATACCACATAGATATAGCATAACCTACCTACCTACTGTGGAAATAATAATTTATTGAAACACTGTTCTACTTTGGCTGTTTAATTGATAGGAATAATAATTTCATGTCAGAAAAAATTGTAAAAAGTTATAAAAAAATTTCTTTCCAATTCAGTGCACTTATCAGAAAAACAATTATTATTGCATACAAAATATCGAAATATACAGACAAAACTTATGTTTTTTTTATTAATTTCTATAACCCAATTTTCCGCAAGGCACTGAAGAAAAAAACAGGGTTAGTAAATAACAAAAAAGACTCGAAGAGATACTTTCGGAATTCGTACAAATAGGGGTATGTGTTTAATATTTATATGTGTTTAGTATTTATATGTGTTTAATATTTATATTTTTTCAACAATAGCACAACAAATACACAAACCGAGTCAACAACAAAACGCCATGAAGTAGTCAGGTTGCAGCCCTACAACTTTTGTTTTTGATATTTTTTTCTAAGTTGATAAATAAAAAAGTTATGAAGTGGCCTAATTTCGCGGAATCACCCTGTACACCTGCGCCCTTCCGACCGATTCAGCTCTCGGCTGCCTGGCGGTCAGACTCGCTCGGGTCCGAAAAAACGTCGTCCGTCGTCCGACGCCGTTCCTCGCGCTAACGGGCTGCCGGTGAGAGGGGAAGGGACGAGAGTGCGTGGTGAGGGGTGGCGAGAGGAGAATATTCCTGAGATTCCAGCCGGTCGTCGCGACCGTTAATTTTAGATCTTGTCTGCGCGGTCATGACTCTTAATACCAAAGTTGGAGGGAATTGTTTCCCCAATGCGGCCAGACTTAATCACCTCCCGATGATGCTATAACATCTGGCTGCCCAAAAGACGATCCCCAGCGGTAGCTATAGTTTGTCAGGGGCGTACGGGCTGGATGGACGCGTTAAATATACCTATTTAAAAAAATCGTGGTTGCTTTCAAATGAGACGACGTTCTAGCAGCCGAAAACACGTCCTAATTGCTCAAAAGAAGATCGCCAGGGGTAGCTAGTTTATATCAGGTGCGTACGGGCTGGACGGACGCGATAAATATATTTAAAAAAAAATCGTGGCTGCTTTAAAACGAGACGGCCTTTGATCTGGCAGCCAAAAACACGTCCCAAAAGAATATCTCCAAGGTAGCTATAGTCAGAGGCGTACAGGCTGGTTGGACGCGATAAATATATTTAAAAAATCGTGGCTGCTTTCATAGGTACCAATTAACCACGAATGACCTATAACGTCAATTTTACGTTATTTTCATAACGTAAAAAATACGTAACTTAATTTCCGGAAATTTAATATTTGTAAATGCATCAAAAATGACATATAAAAACAAGTAATGAAACTAGCGTTAATATTACGTCATTACTACGATACCCAGCTAACCACGAATGACCTATAACGTGAATTGTGCGTTATTTTGATAACGTAAAAAATACGTAGCTCAATTTACGGAAATTTAACTTATATAGTAAGTACATGAAAAATGACATAATAAAAATAAGTAATACAACTAGCGTTAATATTACGTCATTACTACGCTACCGAGGCCAACGATAAAGACAGGCCACAGCGCTAACGCATAATCGCGTAGTCACGTGACCAACTTAGTCGTATATAATGAAAGGCATTTTTGGAGATAAGTAGAAAAAACAAATTTCGTAACAATTTGGCAAGTTTTCTTTCATCTATTACATTATTGGTTTTGTGCATTCAAGCTTTCTCTAATTGTTTTTTCAAAATTTTCAACCTGCCTCAGCTGTTTTAGGCTGAGAGTTAAACGGCACTGCACTGCACTATTTTGGCACATTCTCAAAAATTGTTGGGACATCGCACCTTCCTTTAGCTTAGGCTGATATTCTCTATAGGTATTTTCCTCCCACAACACATTTGTCTTCCTGGCTTTTGTAATATGTATAAACAGACCCAATATTTGGTATTTAGGTTATTTTTTACGAGAAATAAAAATGAAAACTAACCTCAGTACTGTAAATATTGACGAGGTTGATCGGCAGCGTGAAAGACCATATTATTATCAGGGCGTAGGTCGACAAAGAAAATCCTCGAGTATGTTACAACACTGATTTATTTCGCACAAGGTGAATGTAACCTATATATTTTGTGGGTGAATGGTGAATACAATAAATACACAACCCGAACGTGGTCAACGAGAACGGCTTCCAGCCACCCGGACCGTCTGAACTCGCGAATCTCCCGTAATCAGTTCACCCCTCTGTGTCTCAGGCTCCACTGTCCAATACTGTCCCATGTCCATAATAGTCCATTCCGGGTTCCCTATTCTGTGGTTCGGGGGAGATTCCCCTTAACAGCGCTAACGCGGCGCGTCGGTGCGAGCGGCACCAATACTCTCTAAAATATAAACTAAACGTTTAAAAACACTTTAAACATTGAAAACTTCTCAAAACCCAAGCTGCCGCTTTCAGTTATGTGACAAATGACATGTAACGTCTGACTAAGATGGTCACGTGATTTTTGTGCGCCAGGGCCTGTCTTTATAGTAGGCCTTGTACGGTACAGATTCTCCCGAATTATAAAACTTAGACTAAGGTTTTTGGGAATTCACAATAGAGTCCTCCCCTGAGACGATTAAGGTCCTTTTGGCTTTGTCCCATCCATTATATGAATTATGAGACATCCTTTATTTTATTTCTTTTTAATTCTGTGACGTCATCGAGATTCTAGCTTACACTGTTTTAGGAAATATTTTTCTAGTGCGTCGATAGCTTAGTTGGTAAATGCGTCGACATTAATTCCGATGGTCGTAGGTTCGAACCCTGGTGTTGGTGTGCGAATTTTATTTTTTATGAGGTTCTGCGTTAAGTTTATGAGGTTATTTCTACATAAGGATGTTGACGTCACTATACCCCGGAATTTTTGTCATAATTATAACGTTAATTTAACGTGATTTTCCTAACGTCATGGAGGTATAAATATAACGATATTTTGACGTACAAAAAACGGTTGTTGGTTAGCTGGGGTGGCTTTTAAAGCTCGTGCGCTCCTGACATAAACTCGCTACTCCTGGAGATCTTCTTTTGGGCATTAAGTCCGTGTTTTCGTCCGCCAGATCAAACGCCATCACCGTTGAAAGCAGCCACGATTTTTTAAAATATATTTAAGACATGTTCTCGGTCGCCCGATTCAAGACCGTTGCTTTTTAAAAATAATCAGTGGGTTACGACGTTGCCAAATCAAAAGTGTGGCTGAGAAAATTGTGGCTCTTTTCACACCGATAGTTCATCCATCCATATCATATCATATCATATCATCATTTATGACATATATATTTTCCTATATAAGGTATACCGGCAAATGTTTCATTTTCGAAAAAATAAACATTAAAGTGCAAAATTGAAAGTTTCAAGGTCGCATATTTTCCAAACGCTTGAAAGAGACATATTACATGTATACATCATTGAAATTGTGACAATGATTAGATTTTAAATATCTAAAAATATAGAGGGTGTTCTAATTAAAAAACACATGTTTGGTTTGGCATCCCTTTCCTGAACACCCTGTACAAATCTGAATAAACGCTGAAAAAAGCTTTCTTTGGCTTCTTCAACTTTTATCTGAAGAGAAGCCCTGTACAGAGCGGGCCATCGGTGTCTGAGGCTCATTTTGTATGATAAATTTGAAAAAAATGTGCATTTTAG
The DNA here is from genome assembly GCA_963920635.1 of Pseudeuparius sepicola. Taxonomy (NCBI): domain Eukaryota; kingdom Metazoa; phylum Arthropoda; class Insecta; order Coleoptera; family Anthribidae; genus Pseudeuparius; species Pseudeuparius sepicola. The sequence goes on from OY987305.1 coordinate 33,243,081, forward strand.
AAAAGTGGCCGTAACTTTTTTCAGGATGAAAGTTTTGTTTTTCTGTAAAAACATTTCTAGAGCACTTTTTTACGTAAAATCCAATGCTGCTACTAAATTTTTTTAAGTCAATGGTTTAGAGTTACTGATAAAAAAAATTAAAATTGAACAGCCTGTATATTTTTGCATTTTTTAATAGAGCAAAAAATTACCATTCCAAAAAATATATATAACACTTAATGATTTACTTAAGTAGTTATCAATTACTAATAACTTTTATGAAATTTTCATCAGTAACTCTTAAACCATTGACTTAAAAAAATGTAGTAGCAGCATTGGATTCTACGTAAAAAAAGTGCTTCAGAAATGTTTTTACAGAAACACAAAATATTCAACCTGAAAAAAGTTACGGCCACTTTTCAAAAACGCACATATTCAAAAAACGCCCTGTTACTCAATACTCAAGAACGGTGACAGATATCGATTTGCGGTTTTCGCCATTAAGTTATTTATCATAAAAAAATGAGCCTCAGAGATCAATATCAGTTTTCGTTAAAAATAGAGGGCCCTATTTTTAACGGAGATAGGGTTTCCCTTTAAAATTGTCCAATTTGGCTCACCCTGTACATAGAGGTATAATATGGGAATACACCAGAGCAGGTGTTTCATTTTACGTCCGATTAGGTATATTATGTCCTTACTTTTTTAAATAATTGAATTAAAAATTAATTACACGCTTGCGTATGTCTACGCCACTGGACAAATTCCTAAAATTATGTTTTACAAAAAGCCAGTAATTTGGATGGCAAAAAAACGAAGTTTCAGTTTTTAGTCAAACTTTTAGGCAAAATTATTTTACTCATAATTTTGGCTCCAAAAATTGATGCAAAATATTGCGACGAAACTGACAGATGAGAAAAAATCTAAAGGCACTTTTTGTTCGAAATGGAATTCTCTATCTAAAAATTAAATATTTTTTTGTCAATCTCCTAAATTATTTATCTAATTAAATTAGCGGTAGGTACCGATTACCCGTATCTCCACCACTGATGCATAAAGGACGCAATCGATCCAAGTATAGGTAGGTGTAGGTACTTTGTACCAAAATTAGATTAAAATTCCTTTTCTGGTTTAGAAATTAATAAATAAAACAATCTATTTTTAAAATTTTAACACCCTGTAACGTGGAAATTAAGCCTTTCTGAAGAAAACGTCACACACACCAAACACCCCATTTATTTTCAAAAATACCTACTAGCACAAATTGTCGGGTCGGACGATAGAAATGGCTCACCCTGTATAATAACCTACATACATTAGGTACACTTTTTTAATTGTTAACATTTATTAAGGTAATTCCTTATCCAATGGTATTAAGTATATTATATTATCGAGTAACATAAGGTATTATGTTATGTTTTCAACATGTCACACAAATCCTAAAAACCGACATTTAGGTACCTATTTATTGCCACTTTTTCGGACTTTCGTCCTCTCGCAACCATTGAACCATTCAGTTACTTTTGTTCTTCAAATATTTATTAAAATTAACTAGGTATTCCTTGACCCCAAAAACATAAAAAACGACATAGATAGGTATCGCACCCTATATTCATCCCTTTACACCCCTCTCAATTTCCTCTCTTTAAATAAAAAAGTCGAAAACACTCTCTATCTCTAACTCGCTACAAGAGTGATTTCGTTTGCTAAAAATTACTGTATATATGAAACGGCAACGGCTGACCTTGAAATTATAAAGGGAAAATCGTCTTGGTTATTGATTATTCTGTTTGCCTTCAAATAAGAAATAAATACCTGCTATTCTTTGGCCTTGAACAGTATTTACAGAGGCAGTTCCATCTGTCGTTAGAACGGTTGAACCTCCATCCGCGCGCCATCTCTCCGTCGGAAGATTTAATAAGGAGACGGCAATCCATTTTGGGTATGTTTTATTTTAGTTATTTAATTTGACGCATTCAGTGCTTTATAGGCGCCACTTCCTGGGACCATAAATACGGGCGAGGGGGGTTAAGAGGGAATACATGGGCGGTCCTACAGCCAGTTACGGGTCTGTCCATTGATCTTAGATATCTTTCCGAATACCTTAATCAATGGTAGAATCCCATTCCTATTAATTAAGAGGAGGGGTAGTCGTGACTTGACTAGTTAAACAACAAGAACCAAATTTAGTGGGAAATAAGCTAATTATTAAGTGTGAAGACTCTTTTTATTGGTGAAAGCTTTCGCAGTTGTTTAACTGCTTCTTCAGTCACTCTAAAATTACATTAAAATAGTTTTTGTGAATTTGGATTTAACAACGCAAGAATATTAAAAAACTGGGCATGTACAAATAAAAACATGGCTGCAATGAAGAACAGGTCAATCTTTCTACTAAAATGCAGACAATATGGTTTAGTTCCAAGACACGTTAATGATAGAACAAAAGGGTTGAACCTCATGATTGACTTCCATGATAGTACATCAGGACATCAACTAAGAAATTTTAATCATAGGTTAAACAATAATATCCTTAATTTAGAAATTAGTGTAACACATAGGAATATCAACAGATTAAAGAAGGAACTAACTTTTTTAGAAACTAAAATTAATAGCTTTTTACCTGCATATATCTGGTTTGAATTTAAACGTATATATATATATATATATATATATATATATATAGGGTCTATATTATATAGGGTCTATATTTGAAACCTTATATATATATATATATACTGCTTTCACTGCTTTAAAAATTAATGTGTCAATTACTCTTGCTTAGTATAGAATAGGATACGATGAAGATCGTTAAACAGAATTTTTCTCTGTCTATAAAAAAATCATTATATGGAAACAGCTATTTTTCGTAAACATGCTGATTTATTTCTCGGTGATTGTAAAAGGGCTTTGGTTGTAGGACCCTCGGGATGTGGAAAAACTAATGTTGTTTTTAGCCTTTTGACCGAATCTCATGGATTGAGAAAAAAATTCCCAAAGATATTAAATATAGTTATGGTAAAATTGCCGCTTCCTCGCCTCGTTCATCGATATATGCTCACAAGCCTTTACCACCATTATTGCCTTTTGGCGGACTCACGTTTTAGAAGATAGTTTTGTCCCTGAACAAGGAGACCCTTTTGAATCAACTGGTCAAGATACCGTGACTCATAAGACCATTAATGATGCTGTTGAACAAAGCCGACAATATTTTGAGGATTTATCGAGGCAACCTGGTTACCAATTATGGCTTGAAGAATTTAATTCTCTTCCACGAACCTACATTGATGGACAGACACGAGGAATCTCTACAGATTATGATTACGTATATGGTATAAAATATGATATACCTACAGGCAAATTTTCGATAGGAAACGCTTTAGTTGATTTTATTGGAAAAGATATTCAAATATTTAGGAAAAATACACTTCAACCTGATATGAAAAGATTGTATGAAGGTACACCTGGACTGTACGAGTTATTGTTTAAACAAAACCCTCTGGGGTATACAAATGCAGACTTGGACAATTACATGGATATTTTGGATAAAACTTCGACATATAGACGAAACAATGATCCTGCCGAACAAGTACAGGGCTCTTTGAATTCCAAATAAATATGTAACAACTGTGCGACCATGGCTTGTTCAAAAGAATATTTTAAAAATGAAGTATTACGAACATTAGTAGAACCATCTGTGCTCAGAGAAAGATCAATGTCGGTTAGTTCACTACCGCGACCAACTACAAGATCGGTTACACGATCAAAGAAAGGTGGAGGCATGATGAGGCTATCTAACAAAAAGCTAGATTACTTATATTATAATGATCCCAATGAAATTGTCGAAAGATTAAAATTACTTCTGGCATCTCAAATCGCAGGTCACACTGGTCACCACAACGAAATGATGTCTATTGTCGAGGAACTTCGCGAAGCAAAAATTATTCAGTAGAAAATATTCAATAGTATATATATATATAATTGTCAAGGAATACGTTAGTGAGTGCATTTAAGACATAATGACTATTGATAAATTTGGAGCACATATATTTAAAAAGACTAATCAGTCTTTATCAGCTCTAGACAATAAACTATGCAATATAGTAGAAATCAAGGACGTAAAGCTTTATTATAATTTAATATTCCCATTTATTGAAAAACTAAATAAAATTTCTGGAAAAGATCATTTGCTGCAGGATCAAAGAGAGACTTATTCATGTCCTCTAACTGAATGTGAAATTGTGCGTGCCGAGTTCCCTTCTTCAGTTGTTTTGTTAATAAATGATGTTGAAGTCCCAACTCGCATTAGTATCCGTTTAATAAAAATGATAAAATTGCTTTCAAGAAAGCCAAGACTGGAACTTTAAATGATTTTTACGGTGAATTATTGGTGAAGTGTCCTGTAGAACAAGGAGATTAAAATATGAGTAAAATAATTACAGATGCAAAAAGACAAGTCGTTGATGAACGTTGAAGAATTATCGAAGACGGAGAGTAATTGTTAAAAGTCTCGATGATCTTTGGCAAGCTGATTTAGTTGAAATGCTCCCTTATGCCCGATTTAATAAAGGGTACCGCTATATCTTGGTTGTAATTAATGTGTTTTCTAAATTCGTCTGGGCACTGCCCGTTAAGACAAAAAATGCAAAAGATGTTACTAGTCCTATGAAAAACATACTTCTTAAAGTAGAAATACCTCCCAACAATCTCCAAACAGATTTGGGAAAAGAATTTTACAATAAAGATTTTTACAAATTAATGCAAGATTTTAATATCAACCATTATAGTTGTTTTTCAAACTTGAAAGCAAGTGTTGTTCAATGAGTTAACCGTAAGTTAACTATAAGTGGTTATCTTTATTACAAGATATTGTTGATAAATACAATAATACGAAACAAAACCATAAGATTTAAACCAATAGACATAAATAAAACCAATGAAAAAAGCATATTAAAAACAACATACACCTTCCCAAAAGTATTTAATCCTAAAAATGTTAAATTTACCAGCGGCAATCATGTTCGTATCAGCAAAAATAGAGAGGTTTTTGCAAAAAGTTATACTCCCAATTGGTCAAATGAGATATTTAAAATTAAAAAAATAAACCCCACCAATCCACCAACATATATGTTAGAAGACGAAAAAGGAAATACAATACAAAATGCATTTTACGCTGAAGAACTTCAAAAAGTCAAATATCCAGATGTATATTTAATTGAAAAAGTTCTTAGAAAAAAAGGAAATAAAGTATATGTTAAATGGTTAGGTATGGATAGTAGCAATAATTCTTGGATAAACAAAAACCAGTTGGCATAATTTTGTATGTTTATTGTGTATTTTTTAAATAAAACAATTTTATATATTTTTTTATTTTCTTTATTCATTTTTAGGGTAACAATCGAAACAATCACATATTTCTTGTTCGTGGTCTTCACTCTCAGAACAATCACTTTCATCGCACAAGCATGTGGTTGCTTCTGGGGTACTCCTAGTTTGGAGTATTGTGAGGGTGAGAATTATTATTATTATTATATAAACAAGTGTGTTAATATCTAAAACATCTACCAGGTCTTGCATAGGAATGTAATCTTTAATTTGCTTCAAGTCTGACTCTAAATTCAAGGTCTTCAGTCCAGTTGCAAAACTCTTCACATCTTTATATTCTAGGAATTTCTCACATACATCGACAGCGTCTGCATACCTTTTTGCTCTCTTATAACATTCTTCTTCCGGTAAAATGTTTCCCATTCCATATATTGGCTTCATGGTCTGCTTCAAATGACAAATCTGTGTATATTTGTCGCAAACGTTCCACTCCACTTTCTAGGATATGTTCTGTATGCCATCCGCATCTTGGTGAACCAACTGAATTTTACTACTAAAGAATTGAGAGTATATAGCAATTTAAAAGTGGGGATTGTCTTATGGCAATCAAAATATGAAAAATGCTTAATCGAGGACCAATCAGATTGGTCGCCAGAGTGGCTCTGGGAATTTTGGTTCAAGGTCTCCATTTCCTAGAATCCCCCCTCCACTCCTCTAGCTTTGATAAACGGCATAGTTTGGAGTTCAGTAGCCGAGTTGAGCTAAGATGGCTTGCAGCAAAGAAATGGATTTGAAAACCACCAACAAATTTGGTTGCTTGTCTCAGAAACCGACGGTAAAGTTGCCGGAATTGGGTGAAGGTGTGCCGATGAAAATTCTCTCTGGCAAGGTGGTGCAAACGGGGAGACCGTTTTGCTTGAGTTGGAGCATGGTGTCGTATTCTTGCCGGGCAGAGTGACGGAGGTGTTCAAGCCGTGCATCGAACATTTTTCCAGTGAAAAATACTCGCTGGTTTACAAAGGACAACTGGATATGGGAAAAAACTACAAGGCCAATCAGTTTGAAATAGTGCAAAATTAACGTGGGGGAGTAACATGGGGGGATTAAAGTGGGGGAATTAACGTGGGGGGTTAAAATGGGGAATTCTTCAAATAAATACTCTTGCTGTAATTTGTGTTTTATTAATCTGTTTATAGAAAAATCATGTGAATGTTCAGAAAAACCAAGGTCCCTAAAACTGAGGGTCCTTAAAAAATATCTCAATTCTTAGAAATACTACTTGTAATCATTGGAATAGAAAACATATTTACATGTTAGAATGTTGTAATTATTTCAATAAAGGAACATCACCAAGTACTTTATTATGAGCAACGTAGTAGTAAAACACGTCATCCTCCGCATCTCAAACTTTATTTGCTGTAAATTAAACAAACTGGTAGCGTATACATATCCCATGCCACGATAATATGTTGACGCAAGCCTAAACCTCGCGCGCTTGATGTACAAGCCGGGCGTAGTCTACCGCTTGAATGCAGAGACCCAGTTCCGCGCTCGTCGAACGCCACACGCCGTCTACAGCGGCGACCCGGCTCCAGTCGGAACGCGTTCGGCAAAGTTAGGCGGCCCGCGGTGGAGGTAAAATCCGCGCGGCTGGCGTCGCTCGGGGAATCAACATCTGGGAGTTACTTCGTACTACAATTAAAATAAAAACTCTTGCTGTAATTTGTGTTCTATTAATCTTTAGCTGTAGAAAAATCAATCTGTGATGTGAGGGTCCTAAAAAACTGAGGGCCTTACAACAAAGATTCTAAAAAAGAATTACTATAGAAAATATCTCCTAATTCTTTTAATAAAGGACCATCACCCAGTATTATGTCACTACATCGAAACTGGTAAATAAAACAATTCTTAATATGAATTCCAAACTTTATTTGTTGTTAACTAAACAAAACTGGTAGCGTAATGATCTGCGCGATGTAGCATGTAGCTCAGCCTATAGCATCAACCACACCGGCCTCTCTCACATGTCCAAACAATTATCGGGCGACCCAGGCCGACGTTCTCGAAATCGGCATCGCCTGGGATAGTGACTCACAGAATCTCTCAAATCAACCTCATTCTATCTTTATTTGCTGTGCATAGTTAAACAACGGTGGCATAATCATTTAAACGGTGTGGCAATATATGCAAAGTCCTCACATTTCCCAATCTCTACACTCTCCGACCTTGTAAAAACCGTTGCTGGATCATTAAGTAAGCCAAACTTCCATTAGACCGGTACCGCATCTCTCGGTCCCCGCCGGTAAAAGGTCTAATAATGTTTATTTATATAAGCTATATACATTTGCGCTCGGCAGGCAGGCAGATCCAAATTACGTGCGGTAATTATTATATCTAGGCGGCGCTTGGGAAATCGTCGCGCGACCGATATTATAATTAACTGGTGTCAAGTATCTTACACAGCATCGCTTTATAAACTATTCGCTTATATAGCTTATATTTAATTAAAGCAACATACTCTGTATATGAATAACCGAGAGTTCAACCGCGGCAACTTTATGACTAATCAGTTCTGTGTAATTTATACCTATTTAAATATTTGCGGGCTACGTGCGAGTGTTTTAAACGTCTGAATTAAAGAGCAGTCCAAATTTTAAGGTTTACTTAGCCGGACCTCGGTGACCAGTCGAGTTTTATATTCGGCTATACGCTCACGTTCGTTAGAACAATTGTGCTAACACCGCTATTGAATTCGCGCTTAACTTTCTATACGTTGGGTAATACAAACACATTTTGTTAGAGGCAATAATATATGACACAATCGAATGAATTCATAATAACATGTATGCTTAACCGATATACCGACATAGTCGCCATAATTATATGATAAAAGTAGTTTTATTTTAAACAGAAGTATTATCTACAAGGTTATTTAATAACGAAATTGTCATTTTATAATCCTTCACTTTGGTAGATGGCCAGTGACCGGAGTCTGATCCACAATCCCATCCAAGAATGGCTTCTGAATCCTCTTCATATTTTTGTATATTCTTTTGCAACCATTTTAGAATATACATATGACGCTCATTATGTATAGGCTGAAATTTATAGGTTAATTTCATATCATTTAGTGCCTTTGTAAAATCCCTCAAATTTTGATATCTTGCAAGATAAGCGGCCGCACATATAAAATCGTCAATGCATTTCATTAAATCCCTATAATTTGAAGTTAAGTTCTTGGTAGGATAGAACTGCTCTAAAAGGTATTCGTTGCTTAATATATTAAGAATATACATCTTATATTGGAACCCAGATTCCAAACCATATTTCTTCAGAAGTAAATCAAGCGTAAAATAATTTATTTGATCAATGTTTTCCGCGTCACATATATTAATGATTTGCCTCACGTAATTATCAATATGCTGTTTTTTTCCCAACATTAAACGATAGTCACAAATTTCATGTAGTTCTTGCTTGGCAACTTTTTCAAAACACTCGTTTGGGATAATAAAATCTTGTTTTTGTAGTATATAAGTCAATTAATTACCACGGCAATACTGAAAGTACACTGTGTGAAGCAAGATACGCCTCAAAGTCAATATTTACAAAGTCACTCATATTTATGAATATGCATGTCCACAATGAATTCTAAGTTATATATAGTCAGTTCCCCTCCACTGATTTTTTTACATGATAACTTTGAAAGTATAAATAGACATAAAATATCTTATTAATTTTAAAAGAGTCCAAAATGCAAATAAGTCAACAAAAAAGCTCTCTTCCTATTGAAAACTTAGACGTTGCAGATATAGGGATTAGACAGGCATCTAAGCATGAATTACCTCACCACTTTCTAAGAAGCTTGCAGGAAAAACGCTGAATGGCTCAGCACCCCGGCAAGCTACACCGAGTTTATAAATTCTCTTTGTATCCATTTTTGTGCCAGTCAGATACTGCTCTCGTGATGTAAAACATATTTTTGTACTAATAAAAATTTTTAAAAAACGGTTCTTTGCGTTCGAAGTAATTTTCGTATCTACGATTAACCGGATATCGAACAGTTGTCACGTTGTGTCGAACTTTAATTCGGTGTGGACTCACAAAAATCGGGGTTCCCGTCTATCGCAGACCTGAATTGGAGCTTGGCATCAGCTGGCATCGGAATTTGGAACAGCATCGTCCAAATTCGCGGGGGCACGTCACCGGAGAAGACAAGCATCGCTGATCTGGTTCGCCACCCTATAGTTGTTTAAGGAGTGAAGAATGCATTGGGCCGTTCTAGTAATGTAAGTGCAATTCATGTCAATTGACGATTTAACAAGTGAATTCGAAAGATTGATTTTAAATATACCTTCATCTGACTCTCAATCCTTAGAATCACACCCTTACTTATCCTTAAGTGAAAGTATTAATCAAACCGAAAATATGGCAGAATTTAAATCTGAATATTTAACTTGTGTACCGAGATTTGACGGTGATCCGAACGAATTGAATAGATTTTTAGTTACTTGCGAATCGATAATCAATACTTTTTATGATTTAAAAAATCCAAATTCTTTCCAAAATGTTTATTTGTTGAACTGTCTCGTTTCCAAATTGTCTGGAAATGCAAAATTAGTAATAAATATTCAAAATATATCTACATGGACAGAACTAAAAGAAGCTTTATATCGAAATTTTGCCGATCAAAGAGACGAAACCTGCTTAAACCGAGATTTAGTAATGCTAAGACAATTACCTAATGAAAAACCTCAAAATTTTTATGACAAAGTTTTACATATTTTGAACCTTTTATGTAGTTATGTAGATATTCACGAGCAAACAGCAGACGCAAAAGCACTAAAACGAAATTTGTACAATAGCCTATCATTAAAAACTTTCCTTGCTGGACTTAAAGAACCTTTAGGTACCACTATTCGTTGTATGAAACCTACCACTTTAGTTGAAGCATTGCATTTTGTTACAGAAGAAGATAATATCCACTATTTCCAAAATTTTTCCCATAGAAACCAACCCCAAGTTCCTAGACCAAATATACAAACACAAATGAGACCTAACTTTAACGCTCATACACAAAACAATCAATTTAGGGCGCCACAAACCTTCCCTTCTCGACCATTACCCATTCAACCCCGTCCTGTTAATCAACAAAGATATTTTACAATTTTTCCTATGTATCGAATATGACAAGACCAACGCCAATGAGTGTTTCAGTCCCAATTAATAATGCAAATCAACCCTCTACTATGAACAGACAACCCTCTACTATGAATAGACAACCCTCTACTATGAACAGGCAACCTCAACAACAACGACTAAATTATACCCCTAATCAATATAACAGTTATTTTACACAAAACCCGTCTACGTCAAGAAACTTTATTTCTGAAGAATTGTTTAACACTGAAATAGACGAATTAAATCCAATTTGTACTGGATCTACCCAACATGACGAAAATTTTGAAAATAATTCTCAAAATTACGAAGAACTAGAATATTTTGACCACCACCCTGATCAATCAGACGAAAATTTTATGAATTTGCCTCGAGACAACGACCAAACATAAAATACACTATTATTTCTTTTAATTTTACCGATACTGGACGTTTATATTATGTCGAATTTCCGAAATTTAACGCAAAAATATTAATTGATTCAGGCTCAACCAAATCTTTTATAAATCCAGAAGTAGCTCAAAAATTCTTTCCAAATTTAATTCGAGATGACCCTTTTATTGTTTCTTCGGTTTATCAAAAATCTGCTCACCGTTATAGCGCAACAATACCGGCTCCAGAAATTTTCAAAATGCCAAATAATACATACATGAAATTTTATCTATTTAAATTCCACGATTTTTTCGACGGTTTAATAGGAATGGACCACATAAAATTTTTAAAGTCACATCTCGACTATGAAAATGATTTCTTTATTACACCCTGTACTAAATTAAAACTTAATCCATATACAACAAAAAATGAATTAAATCTTATTCACGTAGAACCCAGATCAAAAAAAGTTATTAAAATAAATACGTCAATTCAAAATGGAGAAATAATAATACCTTACCAAAAAATTCAAAATTGCGAAATTCCCGAGTGCTTAACCATAGCGAAAAATGGAAAAGCTTTGACGACAATCTTAAATAACACAGAAAACAAAGTATCTTTAAACTTTTCAGAACCACTAGAAGTTGACGAATTTTACAGAAACGAGTTACAAAACTTTGAACTGCATAACTTTGACGAAACAGATACAACTCCTCTGGACCTGACAAAAATTCGCGTAGACCACCTTAACACAGAAGAAAAGAGTAAAATTTTAAAGTTATGTAAAGAATATTCTGATATTTTCTATAATGAAGACACTCCCTTGACATTTACTAATAAAGTAAAGCACAAAATTCGCACCACTGACGAAACGCCAATTTATTCCAAATCATACCGTTACCCATTTATTCACCGGCAAGAAGTCGAATCCCAAATCAAAAAAATGCTTAATCAAAACATAATCCGCCCTAGTGTTTCCCCTTGGTCGTCACCAATTTGGGTCGTCCCTAAAAAAGCTGACGCGTCGGGTAAACAAAAATGGCGTGTAGTTGTGGACTACCGGAAATTAAATGACAATACTATCGATGACAAATACCCATTACCTAATATACACGACTTACTTGACAAGTTAGGAAAGTGTCAATACTTTTCTACACTGGACCTTGCTAGCGGTTTTCACCAGATAGAAATGGACGAAAACGACATAGAAAAGAAAGCTTTTAACACTGAACAAGGACACTATGAGTACCTTCGTATGCCCTTCGGCTTAAAAAATGCGCCCGCGAGTTTTCATAGATTAATGGACAACATCCTCCGTGGTATTCAAAACGAAAAATGCCTTGTCTACTTAGACGATATAATATTTTTTTCTACTTCTCTTCAAGAACACTTAGAAAGCCTTAAATCCGTTTTCCAAAGACTTCGCGAAACAAATTTTAAAGTACAACTGGATAAGTCCGAGTTTCTAAAGAAAGAAGTTGCATACCTTGGTCACATAGTCACCCCTGACGGCGTTAAACCCAACCCTGACAAGATTAAAGCCATCAAAGAATTTCCAATACCCAAAACTACCAAACAAATCAAAGGTTTTCTCGGATTAGTTGGCTATTATAGACGCTTTATTCCTTCATTTGCAAAAATTACTAAGCCTTTCACAAAATGTCTAAAGAAAAATGCTAAAATAGTACATGATGATGAATTTATTTCTTGCTTCGAAACTTGCAAAAATTTGCTTACAAATTCTCCAATTCTGCAATATCCTGATTTTTCTAAATCTTTTAATTTGACAACAGACGCGAGCAATGTTGCGATTGGTGCTGTCCTTTCACAAGGGCCTATCGGTAACGATTTACCTGTGGCTTACGCCTCACGCACATTGAACGATTCTGAACAAAATTACTCAGTTATCGAAAAAGAATTATTAGCAATAATTTGGGCCACCAAGTACTTTAGACCCTATCTGTATGGACGTAAATTCAACATTATAACCGATCATAAACCACTTCAGTGGCTTTTTTCATTGAAAGATCCGAATTCGAAATTATTGCGCTGGCGTATCCGATTAGAAGAATTTGATTACAATATTATTTACAAGAAAGGGAAACTTAACACCAACGCAGATGCGCTTTCAAGAATTGAAATACACACCAAAACCGTTACTGACGAAATAGACGAAATTGCAGAGAACGTTTTACGTGATATACTCCAATATAACATGAGTAACGATAACTCCGTTCCTAGAACCCTTAATAATGACGCAACCCAAGATACCGACAATGTTTCACTACTTGTAATACCAGATAATGAAACCCAAGACCTTAGCGATAACGAAGACGACGATGACCGCCTCGAAACCGACAACAATACTGTACACTCGAATGCCGAACAAAATCCAGTCATCAATATTCCCATTTCCAAAAATCCCGTAAACTACGGACAAAATCAAATCATAATTTCTGTTGTACACCACTCACCCGCACAACCCAAAATTACTATTTTATTTGAGAAAAAGAAAAGAATAAATGTTCAATTTTCCGAAAATAATTTTAATCAAGATGTAATACGATTTGTCAAAGATTACGTTTTACCGAACTCACAATATCACCTTTATTTCGAAAATGCTGACATTTACCAAAGATTCACTAATGTTTTACAAGAAAATTTTAAATGGCCTTCAATCAATTTTCGAAAATGTAATAAAAAATTAATAGACGTTACTAACAAAAATGATATCGAGGACATAATAAAAAATTACCACGAAGGAAAGTCTAATCATCGCGGCATAGACGAAACCGTTGAACGAGTAAAGAATAAATATTATTGGCCTTACATAAAAAATTCTGTACAAACCTTTATAAACGATTGTGAAATCTGCCAACAAAGCAAATACGAGAGAAATCCAATAAGAATCAAAATGAACGTCACCCCTACAGCAAGCAAACCTTTCGAAATAGTTCATCTAGATACTTTTTCATTCGAAAAATCAAAATTTTTAACGATTGTAGATAGTTTTTCGAAATACGCACAAGCCTATCATTTAAATTCATTAGCAGGAACCGAAATAGTTGATAATTTAATTCAGTTTTTCTCCCATCACGGTATCCCTAAACAAATAATTTGTGACAACGGAACCGAATTTAAGAATTCAGTTGTTTTAGAGCTATTAAAACTCCATAAAATCAATATACACTTTTGTTCACCTAATCACCCTCAATCTAACGGAATTATAGAAAGATTCCATTCCACTCTTATAGAACACATTCGCTTATTAAATACAAAAGGTTTCCAAAAAACTCCAATAAAAATGAAAATAATTTATGCAATTTTGGCATACAACCACAGTATCCACTCTACAACAAAATTAAAACCAATAGATGTTATTAATGGTCACATTAGCGAAGATAATCCATTTAATCAAGAAATTGATCAAATTTTATTAAATGATTATATTAACGATCATAAAGAACGCTCAAAAGTTCTCTATTCCAAAATAAATTCCAATTTAATGCGAAATAAAGAAAGACTTATAGACAAAATTAATCAAAATCGTGATAACCCAGAATTATTCCAACCTCAAGAAAAGGTTTATACTAAAAAACATATTAGGCAAAAGAATGCAAATAAATTTAATAAATCAACTAAAATACAAACCGTAGATAGAAATATGAAAACTGTTTCTACTGATTCACAAGAAAAAATACATATGGACAATTTAAAGCGACCCTTAAGGCAAACTTACGATTTTAACAATTAAACTTACTTTCAGATTTCCCTGCATTTTGGCAGTTCAAGAGAAAAAAATAACAATTCGAAATTTAGAAAACAATCCAGGACTGATCCCAGTAAAACTAGGGACAGCTAAAATTGCTAAAGAAACCCACAAATTAATTCATTACTATGACTTAAGTCCGGTAGTGACAGAATTTAACAAACTGCGTAAACATTCGCAAACGCTAACACAAAATTTTATTGATACAAGCGAAACCTACCCAATCGAGTTAGCAACTCATTTAAAAATATTAACATTTCTTGAAAATGAAATAAATACTAAATTGACAGCAATTATTCCAAATTCTTACAAAAAAGAAAAAAGAGGTTTAATCGATGGCCTAGGATCAATATTTAAATCAATAACCGGAAATTTAGATTCGACAGACGCAGAATGCTATGATAAACTAATAGAAGAACTTCAAAATAACGAAAACAAGCTAGAAAGGAGTATTAAAACACAGAATTCGCTATCTATTTCCTTAATAGATAAGTTCAATTCTACCATTACACAAATAAGCCACAATGAAAATATTTTGGAAGAAAAATTTAAAGAAGTTTTTATGGTTCTCAAAAATTCTCTTAGTGCTATGGAATGCTCTTTAGTTCTTAAAGACGCCCTTATCCAAATTAGCACGATGTACGAAATTATAAATTCGATTCTACAGGACATTGAAAATTCTCTGGTATTTACCAAACTTCAAATTATGCACCCTAGCATAATAAAAGCAAATGACTTTTTCCTTGAATTAACAAAATTAGAAACATCTGTAAAGAAATATTTTCCGTTTGAATTAACCTTACAAAATATTCCTCTTTTTGAAAGCGTTGTAAAAATTGAATCATATATAAAAAATTTTAGAATTTCTTATATCCTACATGTCCCGTTGATTCACCCTTTTGAAGTTGACTATTACCACCTTTACTCCATTCCCGTATACTCAATGGGTCAGTTTAAGGCAATTATCTCTCAAAACAAATATTTAGTAAAAAATGAATTGTATTTTGCATTTATGAGCGAATCTTGCAAACAAGTCTCCCCAAAACAATTTTTCTGTCACAACTTGGACCTGCAGAACAACAACGAAAAATCAGCTTGCGAAATTAAAATTGTCGATATGAAAAATGCCTCCAATTGTCGCCAAACCAAAATACACGTAATGGAAACCTCAGTGCAACCAATTCAAAACACAAATAAATGGATATGTCTATTCCCGACTAAAGGACAATTAAAATTAAAATGCTTTAACCAAGAAGAAGCAGTGAGTCTACTTGGTACACATTTAATTGAAATCCCCGTGGGATGCAAAATTTCCAACACAAAGCAAACAATAACAAATGAAATACACCATTCAAGCGAAACTATCTTGTTTCCTGATTTGGACATAAGAATCAGCAACACAAAAATCGAAAATGTTAGCCTTCATTTAGAAAATATTAAACTTGATGAATTATACCAGATAAAGAATAAGATAATCGAAAACAGCCCTTCATTGTCATTTGGACAATCTTTCCATATACCAAGTCTTTGGACGATCTGTATATACTTGTTGGTTATTTGCTTAATAAGTTTTGTTGTCTACAAGAAGATTTCTACAAGATGTTCGAAGAAACCTCAGCCCAAGTGTGAAGACGTTCAGCTTCCTCGCACCCTCGTTTGCTGAATCTTCGAGGGGAGGAATTACCTCACCACTTTCTAAGAAGCTTGCAAGAAAAACGCTGAATGGCTCAGCACCCCGGCAAGCTACACCGAGTTTATAAATTCTCTTTGTATCCATTTTTGTGCCAGTCAGATACTGTTCCCGTGATGTAAAACATATTTTTGTACTAATAAAAATTTTTAAAAAACGGTTCTTTGCGTTCTGAACGATTTTTCATGGTAAACTGTTTCCAGAGTCCGTTAGAGCTGCTTTTATAGGACCTAGCAACTGTGGCAAAAGAAATGCCCTTTTAAGTATAATATTTAACAAGAATGGTCGTAAATTTGAAAATATTTACGTTTATAGTAAAAGCTTATATCAACCAAAATATCAGTTACTTCAGGATTTCTTAAGAAAAGTTCCGAAAATCGGATATTTTCCATTCAAAGCTAATGATGACGTCATTGCACCATCTGAGGCCTTGAAAAATTCAGTTTTTATTTTCGATGACGTGAGTTGTGATCGGCAAGATAAGATACGTGAATTTTATTCGATGGGACGACACAAAGGCGTTGACGTCGTATATCTTTGTCAGACTTACTCGAAAATACCTAAACAGTTGATCCGCGATGATATGAACCTACGTCATGTTTTTGATGAGCACGTGTCTCCCGATTTAACTTATGATCAATTTAAAGTTATGTGTAGCGAATGTTGGAATAATGTACTTAGTAAAGCAAACCTTGCAGTCGAAACTCCTCAAACAGTTTATATCCTCAAAAAGAAACTGTACATGTTTCAAACCACCAAGGGTTCATCTTCAGCAGCGAAATGAATAATCATGAGTTATACAAAGCTAGAAATAGGTATAAATATGAAAAGTCAACATATACAAAAAAAGGTTTTTAACCTTACCTTCCAAGCACATTTTAAAAAATTATATTATCAAAAATTCATAAGAAAACTCAAAAGTTAAATGGAGTCCAGTTGTAACCATAAAAAACCCAAAATTAAAAATTGACGCCACCAAAAGGCTTTAGATAGTTAGTTACGTTCCCACGAGAGGAAGCAAATCCAGAAATTAAGTGTAATATGATTTTGTATACTCAACACTTCTCTAATGTTATAAAAGATGTAAAAACCCCAGATGTAACCAGTCTTGTACTCCGTTCTCTAATAAATTGTTTTTAAAAAGCAATTGCCGTGGTCTCGTATCGTAATTGGCGCAGTCGGTAGGACGCTGCCAATCGGTCGTTAGTCTGTTGCAGATTCGATCGCGCTGTATCAACGGTTAAATTGGTATCGATCCGAACACCGGGCCCCACGGATCCAGCAAGGACAGCATCGCCTGCAGGACACCGAGAGACCCACAACCGAGACGAACCACGGAGAGAACGCCTAGGGAGAAGTCCAACTTCGACAACTCTCCTCTTAGGACCTTAGGATACGAAGTCCTGAGTACCTGGACAAGCATCGCCGGGACTTATAGGCACTAGGTATAAGAAGAAACAAATGAAAACATCGAGCTTCATCACACTGCTTTTGTAAGTTGCTTAATCCTTTTTGCCAATTTCCTTTTGTACAGTTGATTTTTTAGTTGTAATTTTCGTATTTTTAAGAAGCCATTTTCCCAATTATTTTTAGTTTATGAGCGATAGTATTATTGAAAGTTTAGCTGATTTCTTTTTAAATTTAAATATTGAGAACGAAATCAATATGCCAGCCGATAATGTTAATGTTCCTCTTCTACGTTACCAAGCAGATAATATTCCCTTGTTTGACGGAAACCCAAATTTGCTTAATAGATTTATCTCTTCTTGCGAAAATCTCCTCAGAAATTTCTTTGACACTAGAAATGCCGAAAATGTTGTAAATAATTGTCTATTAGATACCATTTTAAGTAAACTAAGAGATCGCGCAGCTGATTTAATAGGTTCTAGATCAGAAATAACTTCTTGGGCAGATATAAAAAATGCTTTAATTAATACTTTCTCCGATCAACGTAGTATAGACTGTTTGATACAAGATTTAATTTCAATGAAACCCCAAAGAAATGAAACTCCTTTACAATTTGGAATGAGGATCCAGGATGCACGAAGTTTACTTTTTTCCAAGTTAAATTTAACGAATATTAATGCAAACGAAAAAGTTATTACCATAAAACATTACGATGATTTTGCTTTAAAAACATTTATCAATGGCCTTCCCTATCAAACTCAACTTGTTGTTCGACTTAAATCTCCTGATTCGTTAGAAAAAGCCTTATCTTTAGTAGTAGAAGAAGAAAATTTCAAATATCTGAGTACCGGACAAAACCAAAATTTGACACCCTGTATATAAACCCCAACCAAGAATTAATCCTTTTCTAGTTAACAAACCTAATTTTTCTAGACCCCAATTTTCCTCACCAATTTTCTATAATAGACCACCAACACAACTTCCTACTTTTCCAAATCAAAGAATATTTCCTAGACCCCCAATATTTCAACCTCAAGTTACACAACCCCAATTTAGACCAACTACACAACCCCAATTTAGACCAACTACACAACCCCAATTTAGACCAACTATTCCTACTAGACCTAATTTTCAACCTCGTTTCACACCTTATTTTCAACCTCAGCAAAGACCCAATTTTTCTAATTTCCAATCTCGATATCCAACACAACAGCACCCCTATTTTGCTAATCAAAGAACAAGCGCAATTTTACGAAACCAACAACAACGAAACCCAAATCAACCCGAAGCTATGGAAACCAGTAGCACTCAATCTCGAACCAATAATCCAAAACACGTGTCTAAATTTGAAGAACTTTTCAATCACGAAATTAATCCCGATCAATCCGAAGCATCAATCACTGAAATTGACGAAAATCAATATCCCGATTATTTCTACAAAAACTTTTACTCGCCTGAGTACGACAGTTATTCTTTTTCCCACGATTATGACACTGATTATTCCCAGAATCCATACGAGACTTACCTACCTCAAATTTCACATTGCGATCCCATGCTTTCCGCTGACTTTTCACAAAGTACCTCGAACTCTGATATGAACTCTGGACAACACGTAAATTTTACCAAGGACAACTTGAAAGACAACCCGTCTTAATCGACTTAAATAACATCCAACTTCCAAGACGAAGTCGCCGTTATTCCAATTTTTAAAATTTTTAATACTCCGGGATATCATAAATTTTATTTATTTAACTTTTCTGAAAAATTTGATGGCCTCATCGGAGCCAATCTAATTGATAGATTAGATGCCAATATTAAACTAAGGCGCAGAAGATTAAAAACTCCAAATTCAGACATTCCAATAATTTACTCAAATAACGACGCCGATAGTACACCTCAACTTTTAGAACCCTTTCAATCCTATCAAATTATTATACCCCCTAGAACAAAACAAATTGTCAAAATACCAGTAGATTGCGATATTCGAAATTCTTTTGGAATATTAGATTATTTTAAATTCGGAAAAGGTACAGAAATGCCTCGCGCTATCGTAAACATAAAAAATAACTTTGCTATCACTACTATTACCAATATAAACGAAAATCCTGTTAAAATTGTACTAGACGAACCCTTCGAAATTGAACCAATAAACATATGTGATGTTAATTTTTGCGAGAAAATGGAAACTGACGAAATACTTGAACCCGACCAAGACAATATTTTAAAATCAAATTTAAAAGAATTAAGACTCGATCACTGCAACAAAGAAGAACGAGACGCTATTCGAAAACTCTGTTTTGAATTTAGAGATATATTTTACTGCGAAAAAATTCCTTTAACTTTCACAAACAAAATTCGTCATAAAATTAATGTAACTAATGAATCTCCAATTTTTACAAAAAGTTATCGTTATCCCGAAATTCACAGAAATGAAGTAAAAACCCAAATTTCCAAATTACTCGATCAAGGTATCATCCAAGACTCAACTTCTCCATGGTCTAGCCCCATTTGGATAGTTCCAAAAAAAATGGACGCTTCTGGAAAGCGCAAATGGCGAATGGTTATAGACTATAGGAAACTTAACGAACGGACTATTAATGACAAATATCCCTTACCCAATATCTCAGACATTTTAGACAAGTTAGGTAAAAGTCAATATTTTTCGACATTAGATTTGGCTAGTGGTTTTCACCAAATTGAAATGGACCCAGACGACATACCAAAAACTGCTTTTTCCACAGAAAACGGACACTACGAATTCAAACGAATGCCTTTCGGTTTAAAAAACGCGCCCTCTAGTTTTCAGCGGGTTATGGACAATGTCCTCGGAGGGCTCCAAAACGAAATTTGCTTAGTTTATCTAGATGATATAGTCATATTTAGTACCTCACTTCAAGAACACATTAGCAGACTTAGACAAGTTTTTACTAGACTCAGAGAATCCAATTTTAAGTTACAACTCGACAAGTCAGAATTTTTACGTACAGAAGTTTTATATTTAGGACATGTAATAACCCCAGACGGAGTAAAACCCAATCCAGACAAAATTTCCGCTGTAAAGAATTTTCCCATTCCCAATACTCAGAAGGACATTAAATCATTTTTAGGCTTACTAGGCTATTACAGACGTTTTATTAAATACTTTGCAAAAATTGTAAAACCAATGACACTTTGTTTAAAGAAAAATTCTAAAGTAGTCCACTCTCCCGAATTTATGAAATCTTTCGAACATTGCAAAAATTTACTTATCAATGCCCCTATTTTACAGTATCCAAATTTTGAAAAACAATTCATTTTAACGACAGACGCAAGTAACTACGCCATAGGTGCAGTTCTATCACAAGGTGACGTTCCTAATGACAGACCAATTGCATACGCATCCAGAACTCTTAATGACAGTGAAACAAAATACTCCACCATTGAGAAAGAACTTTTGTCAATTGTGTGGAGTTGCAAATATTTTAGACTCTATCTTTTTGGTAGAAAATTCAAAATTTATACTGACCACCGTCCCCTTGTCTGGTTATTTAATCTCAAGGAACCCAATAGTAAATTAGTTAGATGGAGACTAAGACTTGAAGAATTTGACTACGACATAATTTATAAAAAAGGAAAACAAAACACAAATGCTGACTGTTTATCTAGAATCAAAATTAACGCCATAGAAAATGAAAGTGTAATTAATAATCCAGGTGAAATAAACCAAGACATTGAACAATTTTTAAAAGATTTAACAGACGAAGCTTACAAAAAATTCGAAACAATTGACTTAACCGAGGACGAAGACACTTTTACTGACATGAATCCCAATTCTTTAATCGCAGAAAAGCCAAAACCAAGCCCAAAAATTAGAATCTTACAAGACATTCAAATTAAACCCCCAAATTTCCCAAGACGACATACTCCTGTAGATGATACACTCGCTACACCTCATTCAACTAGTAACCAATCTAGTTTAAATGATGGTATTCCCATAATCGACGATATAATAAATAATAAAAATAAACAGATAATAGTTTATCCAAACCCCTATAATAGATTAGAAGTTGTTCACGAAAATTTTGAACATTTAAAAGTTTTAAATATATCTCTCCCAAAAAATAATAAAAAACTTATCTTTGAATTTTTAAGAGACTATTTAACCTCTGACAAGACATATCACACTTATTTCCACGATGAAACAATGTATAAGGAATTTAATGAAGTATATATCACAAATTTTAATCCCAATACTCTTAAACTTATAAAATGCACCAAAATAGTAAATTCTCTTAAGGAAAAAGACGAACGCTTAATGGTTATCAAATTTCAACACGAAGGTAAATGCAACCACCGCGGAATAACAGAAACTTTAGAGCATCTTAAAAGAAATTACTACTGGCCTACTATGAAACGCGACGTGACTAATTACATAAATGACTGTAACCTTTGTCAAACTGCAAAATATGCAAGAAATAAACCATATGTTCCTATCGTGCTTACCGAGACCGTCGGAAAACCTTTTCAGCTTTTACATGCCGACTTATTTAAATATGATAATCACACCTTCCTTACAGTGATAGACGCATTTTCAAAATTAGGACAAGCTTTCCCAGTTCAAGGAAAAACAGCTATAGAAATTTGCAACGCTTTGATTAAATATTTCTCATTTTACGGCATACCCGAAAAAATTACAATGGACAATGGACGAGAATTTAAAAACGAGACAGTACAAGAACTTCTAAAATCTCACAAAATTCAAATTCACTTTACTACCCCTAATCACCATGAATCGAACTCTCCTGTTGAACGTTTTCACTCTTCATTAATAGAACATTTACGTTTACTCCAACAAAAACATACAAATGAAAATGTAACAAATTTAATGACTTACGCAATAATTGCCTATAACAATTCTATTCATTCTTCAACAAAGTTCACCCCTTTAGAATTAACATTAGGTCATACAAATTCACGTGACCCTTCACTGCTAATAGAAAGTTCGTTTTATGCAGATTACGTAAGTTCCCATAGAGATAAATTAAAAAACCTTTATGAAACTGTTTCCGAAAATCTTATAGACCACAAAAGAAAAGTTCTTGGAAAACACAACACTCAGGGACCAGACCAGTACCAGTTCAAAGTAGGACAGACTGTATACAAAACTAATATTCAAAGAAATAAAAAAGAAAATAAATTCATTGGACCGTACGAAATTTTTGAAATTCTCGAAAATAATAAAGTAAAAGTAAAAAATAAGAAAAATAAAATTTTAGTAGTTCATATTAAAGAATTAAAAATTCCTGTTTTAGGCTCGTCATCGGAGCAGGAGCTTTAATGCCAAAATTTCACAACCTTAATGAAAATCCAGGACTTCTACCTTTAAAATTAGGAAATGCAAAAGTCACCACTGATAAATGGTCATTTATTCAAACTTTTGATGTAACAAAAATAGTTGAACAATTTTACACTATTCATGGCAAGTTTTCAGAACTCAAGAATAGCTTTAATTACTCATCTACTTATAAAAAAGAATTTCATAACTCCTACAACTTAATTAATGTTTTGGAAAACAAAATTATTTCACAAATTAATCAAATAAACCCAATAATAAGAAAGAAAAGAGGCATACTTGATCCCTTAGGCACTTTAATTAAAACAATAACTGGAAACTTGGATCAAACAGACGCACAAAAATATGATTCAGCTTTATTTACACTTTCACAAAATGAACAAAAATTGAAGACTCTTGTAAAAGAACAAATAACCCTTTTGGAAAGATCTATTACCAAATTTAAGAATACTACAGATTTACTTAGCCATAACGA
Organism: Pseudeuparius sepicola; assembly: GCA_963920635.1. Lineage (NCBI taxonomy): Eukaryota > Metazoa > Arthropoda > Insecta > Coleoptera > Anthribidae > Pseudeuparius > Pseudeuparius sepicola. The sequence continues at coordinate 33,266,602 of OY987305.1, forward strand.
GGAAGTATTAGATGCTAGATTGAAAAACGTAGAAGAAGTTATTAAAGCAAACAGTATAGAAACTATAGAAGTTTTCAGATATTTTGAAATAGATATGGTAATCTCTCAGATATCACTGGCATATCAGACGATATACGACATTTTAGAAAAACTTGAAGTTGCAATAACATTTTCAAAATTAAATACCTTACACAATTCAATAATTGAGCCGCTAGATTTATTAATAGAATTAAAATCAATCAAGAAGCATTTGTACAAATTCAAATTACCTTTTGACACTATAACTGAAAACATATTATTATTTGAAAAAATAGTAAACATAAAAAGTTACAGCAAAGGAAATCAATTAGTCTTTATAATAGAAATTCCATTAGTGCTTCAAGAAAATTACAGCTACTAACGACTTTATCCTATACCAACTCCCTCGAAAAACAATAAATTCAAACTAATCCTTCCTCAAGAGAAATACCTTCTCCTTAATGAGCAATATTATATCTCAACGGACAAGCAATGCCAAGAAATTACCACCGAAGAATACCTGTGCCATGAACATAGTCCAGCCAAAATAGAAACTAACGCTCCATGCGAAGTCAGTCCTTTAAATTTTATCAAAAACTCCACGTCGTGTTCCTGTAGAAGTTCCCGAACTCCGAGTACATAAGATGGAAAACAATCAATGGTTAATTATCGCCCCCAAAGAGACTATAGCTAACCTATTCTGCGGATCCAGTGAACAAAAACTACCCTTAAACGGAACCTTTGTGTTAGAAATGGAAGTGAACTGTGAAGTGCACGTGAATGACTTTAATATTAGAATTTATCAAAGCTCAAAAATTAATTATAAAAATATTGTTTTACCTAGTTTAAATTTCGAAAATAATGTTCATTCTGATTTGATTGTAAATTTTAGAAATTTTAAATTGAATTCTGTAAACACAAATGAATTTAATAATATCAAAAATGCTTTAGATTTGCAAAAAGAAAAATTAGAAAATATTTCTGAAGTACCGATTCATTTTAACCAACTTAGTTTCTGGACTATTTTGATTTAACTTCATAATAATAATAACCTTACTCTCATTTTTAATTAAATTTTTCTATCAAAAACATATCATAAAAAAACAAAAGGAAAAAGAAAATAACAAAGATATCTTTTGAAATATTTTAACAATTAACAATTTAAAATCACCTCGCACCCTGTGCTCGTTTCTAAGGGATGGAGGAGTTACGTTCCCACGAGAGGAAGCAAATCCAGAAATTAAGTGTAATATGATTTTGTATACTCAACACTTCTCTAATGTTATAAAAGATGTAAAAACCCCAGATGTAACCAGTCTTGTACTCCGTTCTCTAATAAATTGTTTTTAAAAAGCAATTGCCGTGGTCTCGTATCGTAATTAGTTCATAAAATTCTGAAAAGAAAAGAAAACGTGGTAATCCAAGTAGCACTGTTAGAATGTAAAACATACCTTCAAAAAAACTTCACACTAAGCAACCATTAAACCAATAAATCTACGTCGTCAAATTAACATTTTAGTTTGTAACGTGAACGTTTTGGGGTTCCAAGGAACCAAAAAAAGCATAGTTTATTAAAAATTATAACGATCAGCTCATCATGACAGAAAATGGAATGTGGAAACTACGTATTTATGAGGAATGTAGGGGAATCTACTGCGCATGCTATAAAGGAAGTAGTAAGGCGCGACAGACTTAAAAACAAAGTCAGTATTTCAAAAAAAGGGGGGATAGGCAAACCGTCACCTCCACCAAAGTTTCAAAAATCTTTATCGTTCAACAGTTGGAAAAATTAAGGAACTTTAAACTCTTGTAAAACTGAAGATTAGAAAATTCAAGTTGATCATTAACAATTTGGAGATTAGGAGAATTTTTAGCTTTAAAAATCTCCAGACTCTCAAGCAAGTTCAAAATAGTTAAAATAGTTATGAAAGTGAAGAAAGGAAATATCTTGGGATGGGTCAAATAAATGATTGTTATTAACAATGTGTTCCGCAAAAGCGGACTTGAAGAATGCTGAGGGGTTGTTACTATTTTTCAAAATTTCTACCTGTTTGACCAATGTAAACCTTAGGGCAATCATCAGAACCACACTTCAAAAGGTATACTCCCGACCTGTCAGAATGCTGAATCAAATCTTTGTTGTTAACTAATTTGTTTTTTAACAGATTATGGGTTTTAAAGGAAATGCAAAAATTATATTGTTTAAAAAAAATTTTAATTTGAAAAGAAATCTTCCCTAAGAAAGGTAAAGAATAGTATTTAGTTTTGAAATTATTTTTGTAAGACAAACCTTTATTTAGAAATTTAGTCAAATGTTTCGAAAAGGTTTTATTGATGACATGTTTAGGAAATTTATTATTTAGAGCTATTTGGAAAATAATATTAAACTCAGCATTAAAATCCGTGGGGTTTAGAGGAATGGAGAAAAGTCTATGAAAATAACAATGAAGGGAAGCCAGCTTCTGACAGTGAGGGTGATTAGAGTCAAAAGGAATAATACTCTCAGTAGTGGTCTGTTTTCTAAAGATTTTGAATTTAAGTCCATTAGGGGTTCTTATGATAGAAAGGTCGAGGAAATTGATAGAATTGTCGGATTCAAGTTCAAGGGTGAATGATAAAGAAGGATGAATACTATTAAAAAATTCGAACAAGTCAAGGAGCTCAGAGTGAGAACCTGAGAAAAGGATCAAGATGTCATCGACATATCTATATTAAAAAACGACTTTTGAAAAAATAGGGTGTTTTTTAACTTGATCCTCAATATGACTCATAAAAACTGATGCTAAGAAAGGGGAAAGGCTAGAACCCATAGCCAAACCTGAGATCTGAGAAAAAATTTCGTTGTCAAATTGGAAAAAATTTTGGCTAACAATTAAGTCGATAAGAGAACAAATATTTAAAATATTATAACAATTCAAATCAGAGCTACCAAACAGATCTCTAACCAGTTCAATACACTCCTGGGGGGTATACTAGGAAAAAGGTTGATTACGTCAAAAGATACCAAAAATGAGGAGGAAGGAATTTCAATGTTTGAAATTCTATCAACTAGGTCCACCGAATTTTTAATTTCAACGGGATTATTAAAATGAGTGAGAGAAGGTAAAGTGTCACTGAGCAAAGAGGAAATGCGAGAACAAGGAGAATCTATGTAAGATACTACTGGTCTGATTGGAACATTCTGTTTATGATTTTAGGAAGACCGTACAATAGGGGCATTCGGATGTTCATAGGTATTAATTTATAATAAGAAGTATTAAGAAGTTCCAAAGTATCTCTGAAAAGGTTCAAAGTATTTTTTATGTTTTTAACAAAACCATTAAGAGGGTTAGAATTTAACCTCTGAAAACTGTCAGGTGTTAGAAAATTTGAAACTTTTTCATGGTAATGTTGTTTATCCAAAATCACTATGCAATTTCCTTTGTCTGCCTTTGAGATTATAAGATTATTATCTTTAATTTTATTTTTAAGTGAAATGACAGATTTATATAAAGGAACAAATGAACTTTTAGAAGATCTGTCGGAGTTAGAAACCTGAGGTTTATCCAAAGACTTATTTAAAAGAAATGAGGCTTGTGAACGTAAATATTCCTTGTCATTTTTATTGTCAACACATTCAATAATTCTTTCTGTATGAGCTGTCAGTACACATAGATCTTTAGTTGAGGGGTGTAAAGGTAAATTATATTTTAAACCTTTGTTTAAGATATTCATCTCAATAGAATCAAAGTTGGAACTACTAAGTTAAGAACTATGGGGTGAAATTTAAAAGGTTCTGGAGCATAAGTTGACTGAAACTCACCCTCGAAAGCGGAAAAAATGGTGTGTCAATTGAATCATTTAAATGATTGTTGGAAATGGGGTCAGAAAATTCAGAAAAAGAAGACGAGGAAAAACAGTGCAACCTGGACTTACCTTGGTACAGTTTCTTTTTATATACTGTTATAAACTGTTTGTGGAGTTTCGACTGTAAGGTTTGCTTTATTAATTTGATCACATTACTCCACTGTAAGAAGATGGACTATTTTTTCTATTTAGATTAACTAACTTTGAATCACGCCGTTAACAACGCAAGATCAAATATTTAAAATGCAGCGTGCAAAGAAAGTCAGTGAGCTCGCTCGCGCTGTTAGAAAAAAGTATGTGGCACTCAAATTAGGTAAAATTGAAGAAGACGAATCAATTAAAAAAATGTTCACACCAGTTACGCAATCTCTGAGCAAAATCAAACTACCTAACTTCGCAAAAATGAAATATAAAAAAAAAGAGCCGGAAAGCCCACAGTTAAAAAAGGAGGCAGATTTTTTCGATTCCGATGCACAAAATAGTGAGCCTGAAGATGTTTCCTATCCTAATATAGCAAAACAATATATACAAGACTACCATGATAATTCAAAGAAAATTGATAAAGTATATGGCCCCGTTTATGACGCATCTCAATCAAAATTTTTGCTAGCCGGTAAAAATATTGATTTTGATAGTAGTGGAGATATAATTGTTAAGGGAAAAAATTTTGAGGGAACATCGGGACTATACTATTTGATTTTTTATAATGATCCAAAATACACAGAAGAAGATTTTGCAAAATATGTCGAGATTTTAAAATTAACTGGGGCACATCTTGATACCAGAGGCAAATTAAAAAGCGCGAACAAATTAAAGTATTTTAACATTATTAGACCCTTTTTTAAACCAGGAAAATCTCCAGCTAAACCAAAAACACGTTCGGGTACTGGTATGCATTTAATTTACAATAAAAAAAAAACCAATCGAGTATATTTATTGGGATGATGTGAACGAATTAGTGGATAGATTAATGCTTCTTATTGCTTCTAAAATGCTGGAAACACCTCTCACGGGAATGAAATAACCGCTATAGAGACAGAATTAAAAGAGGCTCACATCATTTCGTAATATAAATACAAGCACATTACAAGGTTATCACCATATACGCTCATCGGCGTCTGTTTGGTTTTGTGCTCAGGAGAAAACTAAGTGAAACGCTGGTAATGTCTATTCTATACTATTGTGATATTTTGTTAATTTTCGGTCTCAGAAAGTTTGACCATGTGTCATGTAAATATGTCGAACTGAAGTGGTTAAAAATTGATTCTTTAATTAAATATCATTTTCTCGTATTCACACACAGATTAATTCTGGCGTCGGGGCCAGATTACCTGAGGCAGAAGGTGATATTTAATGGTGAGATTCACCACAGGGCTGTCAGAGATCGTAACATTGTTATAATTCCTCAACATAGCATGTCTCTCTTTGAACGTAGCTTCTCTTACAATGCAGCTATACTATATAATTCAATAGATGTTACCTATAAGACTATGTCCCTTTCATGCTTTCGACGACATGTCAAAAATATGTTGATTGCGAACGTGTAGTGTCTACTTTTCTCTATGTTTTCTTTCCCACTGTATATTGTATATATATATTTGTTTATCTCTTTGCCTCATTGTTTAGTGTATCATTGGTATCTATATGGTAACTTATTTTGTAATTACATGCAATTATTTAGATCAAGTGCAATTGGCCCATTATGGTTAAGTGTAAGAGTAGCTAATGCTAAACTTCGCCATTTTGAGCCCCACTTATGCTATTTTCTTTAATAAAGACGTTATTATTATTATTATTATTATTATCAACTTAGCCAAAAGGCATTCGCACTCCCTCTCTGGGGAACATTCCATTGTCCATTTCCCATTGCCTTCTAATTCGTTCTTCTAAGTCTCTGTACTTCGCGATCTTCTCGACTTGCTTCACACGCAGGTTGTTGTTGTTCGGGATGGCCACATCAATCAGAGTTGTCTTCCTAGAAATTTTATCAACTATTATAAGGTCCGGTCTGTTATGGGCGACTCGTTGATCTATCAGAACTGTACGATCCCAGTACATCTTGTAGTTGCTGTTCTCAAGAACAGGCTCCGGTGTGTAGCTGTAATATGGGATCCTCTCTGCCTGCACAAGCAGAAGTTTTTCCGCCAGTTCCTGGTGCAAGATCTTAGCAACCGAATCGTGCCGTTCCTTATATTCCGTTGATGCGAACATCTGACATCCTCCTGTTATGTGCTGGATTGTTTCTGAAGTTGGGCACCCGTATCTGCATCTGTCATCCACTACAGATGCATCTCCTACAATGAATTTTAGGTAGTTGCGAGTTGGTATAACCTGATCTTGTATGGCCAGTAGGAAGCCTTCCGTCTCGGGGAACATTCGTCCCGAGGTCAGCCAATAGTTCGACGCTAACTTGTCGACATGTTCCTGGTTAACCTCATTAGGATGCCTCCCGTGCAGCGGCTTCCCCAACCACCTCTGTAGTTTATCGTTGTCGGTTCGGTGGTGATTTTGATGCTCGTGTTCCGTCAGACGTAGCGGTGTTGAGACGTCTGCTCCGCATATAGCCCTATGTAGTGTGGAGCTGTTGGCCTGCCTGTAGAAATAATTACGCAGATTTAATATTTGTTGGTCCAATTGCTTGCTGAGATCTGCCAATCCTCTTCCTCCTAGTTGACGTGGCAGAGTTGTTCTTTCTACGGCGCTACGGGGATGATGTTTATGAGCTTTTGTCAGTAGTGTCCTAACTTTTCGTTGCAGGTTGTTGATGTCCGTGTTGGTCCAATTCACTATTCCGAACGAATAGCTGAGTACAGAGCACGCATACGTGTTCTGGGCCTTAAACAAATTCCTGCTGTTAAGATCAGTTCGCACTACTTGTCTTACTCTCTTGATGAATTCATTCGTTAAATCAGTCTTCATTGTTCGATGGTCTATCCTTTGAGCTTGTTTCATCCCGAGATACTTGTATGTATCTCCCTTGCTCATTGCTTCGATCTCCTGGCCGTCCTGCATCTCGTGTGCGCTTTGTTCGAGCTTTCCCCGGATGATATTAAGGGTGCGGCACTTGTCCAGTCCAAACAGCATTCCGATGTCCCTGGAGAACTCCTCTATAATTTTAAGCATTTGCGTTAGTTGGTTTTTGGTTGCGGCGATCAGTTTTAAATCATCCATATATAATAGGTGATTCAACTTGATCGCTTCTGCGAATTATTATTATTATTATTATTATTATATACAACATGAGTGTCAATAAGTTTGGTCAGTATTCAAGAATTTATTCACGACCAAGTATTCACACAGGTGGTTTAACTTTTACTCCTGAAGGTCATATAGATGCGAGAAATTTAAAAATCAGCAATCTTAAGACTCCAAAAGCATTAGGTGACGCAACTAACAAAAAATACGTTGATGATTCACTTTCTCAAGTAAAAAAAGCCTTACAGTAACATATTGAAATCCATGAAAAACTGCGTGAAATTTTGTATAGAATAAGAGTTCTGGAATATCAAAAACATAATGAAAGCAACGAAAACAAAGCATAGTAAAGAAAAGATTCAAATTGTGAATGAATTACACAGACGAGCATTGAAAAAATACCCTCGTCGTCGGACCATTATTAAAGGATTGGATGACCTCTGGCAGGTTGACATCGCCCAGTTAGAGCAATATACAGCTCACAATAACAAATTTAAGTTTATTCTTGTAGTAATTGACTGTTTTTCCAAGTACGTTTGGTGTGAAGCCCTTAAATCTAAGACTGGTGAAGAAGTGACAAAGGCCTTTGATACAATACTGAAAAACTCAACGGCACCCACGAAACTTGCAAAGTGATCATGGAAAAGAATTCTACAACTCCCATTTTCAAAATCTCATGAAAAAGTTTGAAATTAATCATTATAGTACATTCAGCATAACAAAAGCAGCAATAGTGGAGAGGGTTATACGTACGTTAAAGGAACGATTGTTTAAATATTTTAGCCTAAATGGCACATATAAGTGGATTGATACATTATCTACAATTCTTGATAAATATAATAACAGAAGACAGAACTACTGGAATGAGGCCAAAAGATGTAAATAAAAGTAACGAGGCTGCTTTACTTAAAACCTTCAGCTATCCTACAGTTTTTAAAATATGAGAGTTCAAAAAGGGCGATATGGTTCGCATCAGCAAAGCCAAACATGTTTTTAAGAAGGGCTGCACGAAATTATTTAAAATTATTATTTATTATTATTTAAAATTGTTAAAATTAAAAAAAAACACATTCATAACTTATTTGCTTGAAGATGTGCAGGGGAACCCGATAAAGGGCGGCTTTTACAGTGAGGAATTGCAAAAAGCTGCAAATCCAAATGTTTACCTTGTGGAGAAAGTTTTAAGAAGGAGGGGGGATAAAGTGCTGATTCGCTGGTTGGGTTTCGATAAAACACATGACTCCTGGATAAGGGCCACAGATGTAGTTTGACACCATGAGTGAATCGGGGTACAGCACTAGCAGCGAACATAACGAGGTTAATCGTGTTTTGAATGGTTACGATGAAGCAGTCCACAATGAAAAGCAGCTGTTGCTAAGTACACAATTTGTACTTAAGCCGGAAAATCTGTATGTGATAAACTGTGGACTCAGCCCCTACGATTCTTCAAACCAGCAGTGCAAATTATAAACCTGCTGATCCATGGACCGTTTAGAATGGTTCCAGTTCACAGTGGAATTAAACAAAATCCTTGAAAAATTGGGTGAAGATGTTGCAATACCACCAAAAGAATTCAGCTCCAATTTGAAATTGAGCGTGTACCCTGGTATCAACTGTATGATGATTGTGCTTCCTAAAGGGGATATTAATTTTTATTTCACTGCTTCTGATGTAATGGAATTGCTTACAATTAATTGTAAAATAACCTCAAAAATTAATTTAATATTAAAATATAACTTACTGGATTTCTATTATAACATGTTAGATGAAGTGAATGATTTCTTATTAAAATATAACTATAATATAAATGCTATAGATATTACAAAATCACTATGTACTCACTATCAGATAATATTAATGTATACTGTATTTTTGAACTTCTCTCATTCAATGAGAACTTTGTTTTAGCTGATTTGTATAGGAGGAGGTTTTATTAAATAAAAAACACACAAAGTTAATAAATCTTTTATTTATTACCCTAATACAATTATTTAGGACCAAAATAATGTGAAGGAATGTGTTTTGTCACATCTTTGAATAAATTCTTGGTGCTACATGAAATACATGAAGTATTGGGTGTATCTGTTGCTCCACCACATGTTGCACATTTATATTTTACTGGTACAGGCATGGTGCGGGTCTCAGTTCTCAATTTGTGGAATACTGTAGTGTCCCCACGGTAGAGTGACAACATTATTAACTAAGTATCGCTTATCATCGAAAGGGCTGAGTGCAATTTTGTTTTGTTTAATACTGAAAACATTATGAGCAAATGAACGAATAGTGCATTGGGTAGCGATCTTTTCTTTTTTCTTAAATAGGCAATTTACATAATCATCGAAAGTTAAATAATTTTTAACAACACCATACTTAATCCCCTTTGATTTTTTAATACATTGCTCACCTTCAACCAGAAACGTGTACATTTTTGACCTACCACCGACAAAGTTAGTCATTATTTTCCCATTAAGTTCATCTTTCATAAGACCTGGTACTTTTTTATTTACAAGCGGTATATTATACTGATTAATCAACCGAATAATCGCTGGTATCGAAACGATGCAAATCTCGCTTTATAACTTCATCATACACGTCATCACATTTTAATTCATAAAGTAAGCTATCCGTATCCGTATAAAGTAGTTTGCACTGGTCAGTTGAATATTTTTGTAACATGTAATTATAATGGAAATCATAGACGCACGTCTTTGAGATATCGAGTATCGCCATCCCGATGTACAGGAGCTTTGTAAATACGATTTTAGTTTTATTTAGTTCATAAGCAACTAAATCTGTATCAAAAATTAATCGACTGTTAAAAGCTGGGCTATAGCAATTAAATTCTTGGCTCCATACCTACCTTCCCATTTCTAACCAATTTAACATTTCTATGTTTGCGAATATTTTCCATGGTCTTACCGTATACGGCATTAACCATCAATTTAATTACTGTTTTTTCAAAATTAAACTTAGCTTTTGTCCTCAAGTCTGTATTAAATTTAATGTAAGGTGCTAGCCAGGCAGACTGACTAAACTTTAAAACCCTACGAATCTTTTTTAAAATTAAACCGTGACTTAACGCTTGTTTAAGAGCCCTGTAGTGTACAACATACTTTTCTTTTGAATTGAGAGTTGTCATAAGTTTGGGAAGTTTGGAATTTGGAGGTTTAGAATGTTCTGCGCAAAACGGTAGGTCTTTATGGGGGTCATGCAAATTTTCCGGGTAGTCTAAATCGACTTCTAAAACGTATCCTTCTGGACCGATATCTGGAATATTCATCACGTTAATGTTTGTATCAACCCATTGGAAGTTACCGTAAGGAAGAGATTCCCCCATTGCCCACACGTATAAATTATTTACATCCAGATAAAGTAAGTATTTGGAAGGATTGTTAGGATCATAATTTTTCATGTATTTGTTGTTTGCTTTAGAATATCTATTACAACATCCCTCTCACCCCTTTCTCAAAAAACATTAATATATCAATATCTTGAAAGGTTTCTAATCGTCACCCCGTATATTTAAGCATACAGTCCCAAGTATATCCCGGTAAAGTGTAGTACCAAGCCGGATCCAAGCAATAATTCTTTATACAAGTTTTCCTAAAGTTCTGAAATATATCGGTAAGAATCATAATGTCCGTCTTGAGATATAGGTCACTATATTCACCTAAACTTTGAATATTAAATTTATCCCAAACTAACTGGGCATGTCTGTAATCGCTTTGACTAATGTGAGTATCGTTTAACTTGCTATAGAATTCCTCGACTGGTGTTAAACACTTTTCATTAAGTTTATTTATGTTATCGATATAATCATAACAAAATATCCCCTTTTTGGTTAACAGATCTAGATTGTTGGAAGATACATCACTAAATTCCTTTTGGGTATTAATAAAGTCCCCTTTATTGAGAGACGATGCTAATGTATCCAAAGAGAAGCCTAAAAATTTAAAGGAGTCGATGCATCTAAATTTAACTTCTGTATCGGTATCAGAAACTGTAAAACTAATATATTTTTCTTTGTTTATTGGAAGCAATGTCACATTATGCTTTCTAGCAAGATCTCTTATAATAAAATGACTATCGTACCCACTAAAGTTATGAAATACTATCGGTACTACAAAGGAATTTCTGTAATTTAAGTTACACGCTTGGTGCGCGTATCTGCGAAAACGTAATGTCAGATGGTCATGGTCACGTACTATCATATCGTTAGAATTAAACGGTTTTTCACATATGTGACACGTAGCAGTTGCATTTTTTAAACTTATAGATTCACTCATTGGCTCATTATTTTTTAACTTTGAAGCAACAGAGATTGCTATATTTTCCATTTCATTCGCAAACCAAGACATGCAATCAATACCACGATAACTTATAAAAAGATAATGTATCGTCATAATCACATTTAAAATAGTAGCAAAGTCTAGATAGTAGCCTGCGCTAAAGGCTTCATGTTTCTGATATTTAGCAGTATTTAAACATTGTGATTCATCATAAGGTTTTAGGATTGATTCAAAATCAACATAAATAATAAATGGTACTTTTTCCTTATGGATATAATTTTTAAATTCGATATACTTATTTTTCGGAAATGAGACTTTGCAGTTATTTATATCTTGACAATATTCAATATGTTCGTTTAATTTTTCTTGGGATGAGTAATAATTTAAACATCTGTCACAAACAAACATCCTACCTTATGTTTATTAGTTTGGGATGCTATTAATCTCGATAAATTTTTAACCCAACAGTAATGATAATTGATTTCGGTTGATGATTCATCGATAGGGAGAGCTTCATGCTCACCAACTTTCGGAAAATATGTATACTGAACTAAAAGTAAATTAGCAAGTTTTTCCATTTTATTTTTAGTTAAGCGAGCCGGAGAAGTTCTAAAAGAGCTTGATTTGTCTTCATTTGACACTAACTCTAGAACATACAAATTATTCAGTTTTCGAATTTTGCTATTTGGCTTAGAGTTACAGGAAATTCAAGGCCATCTAGGTTTAAAACGGTCGAAGGGTGGGGATATAAGGATGTACGATTTAGTCTTTCAACAGGTGGATATAGAGCTGATACAATACTCCAAGCAAAACAAAGATTATCATCATTTTGAACGTTAATACAAGCGTGTTTAGATTGTATTGATTCCGGGAGGTTTATGTAAGATCTACCATCGTTTCCCAATCTCTACCTTGTTTATATTAACTTCCAAACTTAAGATTCTGTGAAGAGTCCAACCGGATTCCTGATGTTCGAAGGACTCAATGGCAGCTAAAATTTTTTCAATAATGTTGCTTTCAAACCATTGTTTTAACTGTGTTCCTTGATCGATTATTTCATTGTTTGTATTAAAATACTTATTCTCAACTATCTCCTGATCTCCAGACGTTTTAATAAATTTCCCACAAAGACAGCATTTACTTTAATTATATTATATTAAATGCGAGTCTTAAAAACAAAAAACGCGTCTTTAAAAAACTACAGAATATCTATGTGCTTTAAATTAATTATAACACCCGTGCGAATACGATTATTAAAAATTGATTTTATATCCTTCCACTTTACCCTATCACTTCGACTTTCCCGCTTACGTTGACCTGTTCCAACGTGTTGTAATTTTTTTAAGTACACTTTAAATCGTTTCAAATGACTCAAGTTAGTTTGCAATTTAATCCGAGTGCCATGATTACAGTCAGCCTTTTTCAATGCTTTATGAACTAACCGGATGTTTACATTTATTATTTTTTCCAATGTGCTAAAGTAGCGTCATCAGAGTTATTAATAAGCGTAAACAGTTTTTCAAGCGTTTTAATAATGTCATCACTTACCGTCCCGATTTCTGCTGACATTTTAAGATGTGTGAGTATCAAAAAGCAATGAGACAAAACCGAGAAGGTTATAACTTAAATAGTAGAGTTTTCCCCCACTCCTTTCTTCAAGTTGAAATACATTAACGAGTTCGTTTATTTCTCCAGTGAGTTTTGAACCTTAAAATGGAGACGTTCTTTAATCAACTAAATAAGAAATCGTTGATTAAACCATTCATGAAGGCTCGACGTATAGAAATTAGACAAGAGCTTCAAGTATTATCGTTTAGAAGAGTTTGCACACAGTACACAGAAAGAATTTCTGTGGAATTTTTTACATTTTATACTGTGCTACCGCAAAGATTTACAGTCAAATTCACTACCCAACGACTTATAGAATTAAATAGGGGAATTGAATGTGGACAGAAGGTGTTTCTAATGAGCCTTGGACCAACAGAAGGTAGAACCACGAATTTTGAATTTTCCCTGGAAGAATGAAAACTTCCGTTGAGATTGAGTATGTACAATCGAAGGAAACTTCAAATGTATTTGAAATCTCTAGATGATTTAAAGCATGAGATTGAAATGTATGAGATAAATAAGAAAATTGCTAATATTAATTTAATCTAATCTTACATCATTATTGTCATTGTATCTTAAATTTTAAACCCAAAAATGTTAAATAAAAAGCATTAAAAAGTGACTGTTGTTTTTTTTTTCACCTGTATCATGTATAAAGAAAATGAAAGTTTATACTTACCTTTTCTTTTCTTATCACTTCAGTTCCTTTCAGATAGTATCAATATTTCATAATGTTGATGTTTTTTGCTTAGGCACTGATCACTTGGATTCTTTTTTTAATCAGATTTAAGTTTCAAAATTTGTTTTAGGTTAAGAAATGATAATCAAAATTGGTAAATTATATGTTTATTAGGGAAATATAATAATTACATATCAAAATCAAAAAATTCTTAAAATTTTGTCATGAAACTGTTGGTTTGGGTTTCTTCTCGCGTTAATCTATCCGTATCTTGTAGAATATTTTTCTTCCTGGCTTCCAGTTTGGTTAGCTGCTCTTTGAGAGAATTTCTCTGCACCTTTATATCGCTGATCTTCCTTTTACAGAAGACGTTTGCGTGTCCTTTAACTTTGTGTAAATAGCTTGTTGGACTTTGCCCCCGGATTTGCTGCGTGTTGAAGAACTCTTTGTTACCTCCAACAGTCGCATCACTGATGACACTTATGTTGTCATCCTCGCTCACCGATTGCAACAGGGTCATATTTTTCCCCTTGCCTTTGCCCCTCCTTGCTGGTGTTGGATTCTTTGAAGTAGATGGTTGAGGTGCGGGTTCGGGTTGGGTTTGTTGCCCTCCAGTAAGGTAAATAAATCAACATCACCATTATTTTGGTTCAATGGCTGTAACAAAGAGAAAAAATCTGAGTATATTTGATTTTTCAAATTAATACTGAATTATGAGCTAATGAACGAATAGTAGCGATCTTTTCTTTTTTCTTGAAGTCTTTTTTTCATATCTCATATTCCAAATAACCAATAACAAATCACTTCAACTAAATGAGAGAATAATTTAACAAATCACTAAATGAGACATAAAAAATGTTTAAAGATAAATAATATTTTTCATTGAACTTACAGTTATGATAATGTCTTGTAGTATATTAGCCCCACTGCACTGCAAGTTTCTATTTCAAGAATTACTAATGCTGGTCACAGATCTGAAGAAAATTTTAGCTGAGAGCAAAGATATAATGTAAAATTTTACCGAGCTTGCATTATTCTTGAGGGGACACCCAAGACCCAATCGAGTGTGTCAAAAAGCCTACCACACCAATCCACATAGTGCATTCGCTTTCCTCGTCTAAACGCGCAGGCGTGGTTCCCACAAAGGGGCTGGGCTTATCTCCTTGAAGGATTGCTGCGCATGTGCATGTGGGTGGAGCTAACCAGAATTCCTGCTCCTTGGGCATGCAAAATCGCTGATTTCAATGTTTACAAAACGCAGATGGCTAACCCTGAGAATGTTTTTGAGACAAAATTTCCATCAGCTCGTCAGTTGAATGTTTAAAAAACACAGATGGTCAACTTGAGAATGTTGATGTGATCTCACACGTCGGCTCCCTTTTTGCATAGGATGTTTACAAAACACAACTGGGATATTTTCAACGAATGACCGTCAGAATACTGGGGAGCTGACAGAAAAATGAAACTACTTTTATTTTCATAACTTTATTATGTGTTAAGACTATACAAGTACTATAGCTCCACAACTGTTGTTAGTTTTTTAATCCATTGATTTTCTACCAACTTATGGATTAATTTAATCATCCATTTCAAAATCAAGAGCAAGGAACATGTGGCAATAAAATAAACCACGCTTTCTAGGGATTGACCTGTTGTAACTTGCTGCAGCTCATTTCACGTTTTAGAAATTGGTGTAACCCACTCTGTGTCAGCAACTGTACCATTTTTAATATTCTTACAGTTTCACTCAACGGTAAATACTCCAAGACTCGGTCATGGACGATGATGCAATATGCACGAGTCTTATCTGGAAATCCTTGAGAGCTCTCAATATCCAATTTAACATCAACAGTGCTCATTTTAATTGTTTCATTGCGACGTGAGCAGTCGATAACGAACAACGTCGCCCGGTCTTTAAAGTCAGCATAATTGAGTAGTGGGCTCTTATCGTGCGTATTCATAAAGCTTGGGTAGAAGTCTGTGTAATTATTGTAAACTTCCAAGTAATCCCTATTGAAATCTTGCCGCAAGCGTTCAAAGGGAAAGTATTTATCGTTTATTACAAGGCGGACGTCGGAAATATTTTAGGTGATCAAAGTACGTTGGGTCGGTTTTTGAATTTTCTTTGCGGTCGGTCTGAAAGACGACAATAACAAACCTTGGGCTTTCCACTGTGGCAGAGGTTTTAACGGACCATATTTCTTTGGTTGCATTTACGGTGAGATTAGGTAATTCATGTAACTCCCATTTGCGAAACGGTATCAAGATGGGTTTGTTACTCTTGAGGGCTTGCAATAAGTTATACTTAATTTTATCGTTTGGTATTATATGTTTTACTTTCAGCTCGATGTTAGTAATGACTACTTCAACCGTTAGCTCTGGAGTTGTATCGAGTGTTTGTTTCAGCAATATAGAGTTTTTATCATTTCGAGCTCTAGTTAACCGTATTGTTTGTTTACCAGAAATTGCATATTGGTAATCGTTAAAGATGCCAAACAGGTGTTTAAGCGGAACTCTAAAACTGAACGTTGAGTCTCTATTCAAAATGGTTTTTTTCCCGGGGTACCACCAACTCGAGGTGTGTTTTTCATCGGTGGGGTTGTAGCAAAAATACGCTCTGATAATGCTTAAAATGCCGGGGTCCCTCACAGAATCCACTTCTTGTCCGTTAAGTTCGTAAGTTATAGAGTCGAAGAAGAAAGCCGCTGCATTATTGACTAATTCGCAAGTGCCTTCTCCTTGGATAAAAGACTCGATGAAAGGATAGTAAGTACGGCTTTCTATGCGTTGGATTGACTCATCATACTTTGGACTTTGATACACGTCGAATACATTTGGTGTCAACGATATTCACAGGTAAATCTGATGCGTGGACACTTAGTGGGGGTAGTAAACGATTGGAATAACCGAGTAATGTGGCAATCGAATCTTTTGGTCGAAAATCAATCGTATATTTATCGCTGTATATTTCACACTGTATAGTATTAGTATTGGCTTTCAATGAAAAATCTGGTATTTCGTTAAGATTTCTTGAAATTTTAATTATCGCTGTCTCTATGGCAGCAATTTCGTAAGATCCTGTGGGTATTTCTAAAACTTTCAGTTCGTTTGCTTGATCGATTAAATAAAATTTATTATTCGGTGCCTCAATATTCGGTATCGTATTATATGAATAAAACCCGAGCAACGCTAAGCCGTATTGTAAAGTTGGGTCTAAATAAATGGAATCACTGTAATCAACCGAGAGCACAGAGTTGTAGCCTTTCAACGTGAATAACAACGACATGACTAATAGTTTTAAGTCGGACATCTCTTTTTATAAAGAAATTCGAGACAAAGATGTCCACAGTTTATTTCATTAAATTTTTGATATGCATCGTTATTATATACAATTTTAACTTTTCCTAAATATTTAACAAGTTCCTTCGGTGGTTTTAAGTTACCGAAACTATCAAAGTATTCAACAATATTATTATCTTTCTTATATGCTACCCAGTGAGTGCCTCTATTGTTTTTAACATCTAAATTAACAATTGCTGATTCATAGGCATGTGGTTTGCCTGGAAGTGCATCTCTCATAAATACGCCTCTAAAATATGACAACTTTAATTTCCTGGCAAATTTTTCGAGGTCAACGTTAGTTAATGGTCTCTTGGGTAGCTTCACTGGGAGTTTTTTGTTTCCTTAAAAATAAACCAAAGCCTCGCTTGTTTTTTCTCAAGTAAAGCCCCGATCCGATTGCTTCCATCGCTTTGTTATGACGTTTTTGTTCTTCCATCTTTTTCTGCATACCTTTCGCAGCGATAACTGTTTTAGCAATTGCGCTAGCACCGCCTGCCACCGATCCAAGAGCTCCCAAAGCACCTAGGATTGGAATCAAAGGAAGAAACCCACCGCTCGCCTCAAAAGGAATTATTCTGGGGACTCGCACTTTATTCTTTCCACTTTATTCTTTTTAACTGCTAAACGTGCCGCTTTAATTGCAGCTAGTGTGGTTTTCTTAATTCCTTTTTCATTATTAAGTTGATTTCCGTTAAATGATTTTTTTTTTCAATGATTTTTCAACCTTTTTCACTATATCACGTTTAAATGATTTTTTTAAGCCCATGCCTAACTTGCGTTTAGTTTTCATTGTTGTAGTAACAAACCAAGCAGCTGCCCTTTCACCTAGTTTTGCGTCCTTAGACTTAACTCTTTGCCAAGCTTTATTTTCTAACACTCGATCGGATTTATGTCGATCCTCTAAAGAGGAAGATTTCGAATATTCTATGTCGTGTTCCTTGCATGCAGCATCGAGAGGGTTTATGCCAGGGTCTCCCCTAGCTAATCTCGTTTAGCTTAGTTCCAGGTCCGCAATATTGGTATCCATGAATGTGCAATTCAACTGGTAGATTACTGATAAGGGTATTAACTAAACCGTCTCCTGTGAATGATAACATTAGACTGAATGCAAGTCTTTACATGAAAATATATTTATAAGTTTCAATCATTAGTAATTTATTTTCCTCGCTTGAATTTATTCTTTATCTGTTCACCACATCAAAATATTTATATAATATCCGAGCACGTTAAGATTTTACTTAAAGTTAGCCGGACCTCGGCGTTGGAAATGTGTTTATATAAATTCTGTAAACAGTATAATTGCGTATAATGAAACGTCTTTATTGCAGATCCGCTTGCTTTAATTCACCGCCAAACATTGGATCACAATGCCTGCGCGGGATAACTCTGAATTTTAAAACTCCTTCGTTTAGCATAAATATTTAAGTTCAATTTAGACCTTGCAATTGATGACTCATAAAAGTACCGCTATTTATGAATGGATTATTATTTCACAACAGAGTACGTTGCTGTCTTTCATTGCTATCGAATTATGGATCGCTTGATCCAGTTACTTTGTGAGTCATACCGTTGTTTATTCATGGCAAAATAAAAAATTGGAAATCAAATTATTTGTTTTATTTACAACAGTTACTCATAACACTGAAGGCATTTCTTTTATTGAATGATTTTCTACAGTAATTCTTTTTAGAATCTTTGTTCTAAGGACCCTCAGTTTTTTAAGGGACTTCAGTTTTTTAAGGGCCCTCAGTTTTTTAAGGGCCCTCAGTTTTTAAGGGCCCTCAGTTTTTTTAAGGGCCCTCAGTTTTAGGGCCCTTGGTTTTTCTGAACATTCACATGATTTTTCTATAAACAGATTAATAAAACACAAATTACAGCAAGAGTATTTATTTGAAGAATTCCCCATTTTAACCCCCCACGTTAATTCCCCCACTTTAATCCCCCACATTAATTTTGCACTATTTCAAACTGATTGGCCTTGTGGTTTTTTCCCATATCCAGTTGTCGATCCATATCGATGCACGGCTTGAACACCTCCGTCACTCTACCCGGCAATAATACGACACCATGCTCCAACTCAAGCAAAACGGTCTCCCCGAACGTCGTTTGCACCATCTTGCCAGAGAGAATTTTCATCGGCACACCTTCACCCAATTCCGGCAACTTTACCGTCGGTTTCTGAGACAAGCAACCGAATTTGTTGATGGTTTTCAAATCCATTTCCTTGCTGCAAGTCATCTTAGCTCAACTCGGCTACTGAACTCCAAACTATGCCGTTTATCAAAGCTAGAGGGGTGGAGGGGGGGATTCTAGGAAATGGAGACCTTGAACCAAAATTCCCAGAGCCACTCTGGCGCAATTTGACCTCTAAGCCCCCTGACCTTGAATGTCAATTCAAAGAAACCTTGAAAGCGATTCTCGGAAACCACTCCCTTTGACCTTGAACACCAATTCCCAGAAACCTTGAAAGCGATTCTCGGAAACCACGCCCCTTGACCTTGAACACCCCATCGCGACTTCCCAACAAACAACGACCTTGGCGGCCATTTTGTCCCAGAACCCGCTTTGACTCACTACTTCTATTATTTACAAAATAACCAAAATATGTACAAAAATAGCAAATAATAACGATAAGGTAGGTAAGATAAATTCAAATTTTACAGGTAGCGATAATCTTCACAAGCAACAAAGTAAATGCAGGCAAACATTAGCCGATAAAATCTCATAATATCATCATGAAATAACTTTAATGTACAATATTTAAACATATATTTAGGGTAAATCGAGGACAGATAGCGCATTAGGTGAGATGACGCAGTGGCCGTTTCCGCATTAGTAATAATAATATTATAAATCTGGCAACACTATCTTGCGTGCTATGCAGTGCCGAAGTGTGACGGTTGATCGCAGTTGGTTGTTATTTGTCTTAGGGAGTGTATTTCTACAATCTTGTTTTAATGATCTCCGAAAGTTTTTATATCGTTAGGTATCTAATTACAACTAGGTAGTGATTCAGTATTTCCAACTTTCTAAACAGTTTGGTTAGAAATTGATGCATCATCTCTCTTATAGTGTAAGGTGTGTTACGCACTCATAGCTAAGGACAGTTGACACAACTAAAACATTTAAAAATAAGTTGCTTATCACGTAATCATGATTTTTTTTCCAGGGATGCCGATAGAATACAAGAGAAAATGGAGCATCAGAAGGGGTGAATGGAGAACAGACGAGTTATCTGCAGCAATTAAAGCAATAGACAGAGGAGATATGAGCATCCGAGGAGCAGGTCGCGAATTTGGGGTTCCAGAAGCAACGTTGCGACGTCGAGTGAAATGTAAGGACATTCAAAATAAAAATCTGGGTCCGTCATCTGTATTAGCGAACGAAAACAAAGCCAAACTGGTGGCTCATATTAAAAAATTACAAAAGAATGAATTTGCACCTACTCGGACATTTGTACGCTCCGTGGTTTTTGAGTTAGCAGAAAAATTGAACTTACTCCATAAGTTTAATAGGGGATCTCGTAAGACTGGTTATCCTCAGCTCGATTCATTTTTAGGGGAGCTTACTATCCGAAAATCTGAAGAAGTTTCTGTTGCACGTTCATTGACGATGACGAGAGAAAATTTAGCTTCATATTTTTCTCTCCTTGTTGTATATCTGCTTTTTCTAGGTTCCTGGACTCTTTCCTGATGCTGAGTATGGTATTGCTCACACCTTTGGTGATTGCCTGCAGTTGCTGTCTTAGGACTGATGTGTCCATTACCATGGTATCTATTTTTTGTCGTGTGGCTCCTTTACAGCAATAGTTCACGCCATCTGCTATAAATGATAACGAGAATGCTCTTTTTCTTCTACTTGGATTCGTTAAGTTGTGCAAGTAACTAATGTCCCACTCTTTTGATAGCAAATTTAATTCATGGTCCGCCGCGTTTCTTGCTGTCGCATGTCTGACTCTTTCTCGAGCTTGGTTGATCTGGGACCCAATCTGATGTATAGGTCCTATGGTGTCTGGTATTGGTTTCCATGTGGCGCCTGCTGATACCTCGATCTGCTGGGCTGCTGCCTATATGGTCCAACATACCAAGCTTCTGTAATAGTAAGTTTTGGTACAAATATATTTATTATTTTTTTCCTTCTTAAATGTTGTCTGTCTGTCTCCTTCTCCTTGTTATCTCCCATTCTATTCCTTTCCCCTATAATTCTTGTACTTATTTCTCGCATATTATGTATTTTTTCTTATCTTGTAAAACTCTTTTAAACATATTTATGGCCATACCTGTGATTCTACATCCTATTTTAATATTTATTATTCTCCTGCCCCAACTTTTTGTCCTCAAAATATGTTTGTATATACTTGCTGTGACCTAGTTAAGCTTGGCATTGCAACTTCATTGCATTTATTATTGATTATTTCTATATTTAATTTGGCAATTGACCTACTTTGGGTTGTCCTTGAATATATCCACTTGTCCAGTATTATTTATTTGTTTAACCTAAGTATCCTTAACCCTTATTAATATTCTTGCTACTTTATTGTTGTCTTCTTATTGCTTACTCTTTATATCTATTTCCCGCTATATTTACTTTCTTACGTCTATCTTATTTTATTGGCTTTATATTTTCCCTACGGTTGCCTCTAAATCCTCTCGGCCTTGATTGAATGTGTAATCAAGGTTAATGCCGTTAATGCCATAATGCAACTTTTTTCTTTAATCTCTTTGTATTATGTAGCTCTGATAACTTCTGATAACCTCATTTCAAATATTGAAATGCATGAAAACGCTGTCCTTTCTGAAAACTATGAGTAATATAATAGTATGAGATGGCAACCCATACCATGACTCATCGCAGCCCGACTAAAACCATGTACAATCGATAGATTAGGTGACCCTAGAGCTGACTGTTGAGTAGTAACTCTCAGAAGTGTAGCATTGTAGCATCTTCACGGGGGGCCGTGCTGTGTAAAAAAATTGGTCGACTGTCGTATAGCAGCCCGTCTGATATTGTAAATGTACATAGATTTCGTTATTTCATTACTAAAATTTGCGTTTTCAGACGTTTTGCGCTTAGCGTTTGACCTGAGTGTATTTTCAAAAATGTCAACAAATCTGACCTAAGTGACACATAGCATCTCGATTCATTGTTGTTTTAAATCATTCGTATGGATGCCCAGAATACAAAAATACTGTTTTCAGACATTTTGAGTGTCGCCTATAATGAAAAAATATGCCGGAGTCGCCCGGCAAACATTCCGGCTCTTGTTACGCTCCTGTGTCAAGAACGGCCATTTACATGTCACGTCCCTGTCTCTCGCTTCACCACAGCTGCTGTGCAAGATGGCTGTTCTGTTTTGACAGGTGTAACGACGCGTGTGTCAACGGTGATATCCAGTAGTGCAAAATTTGTGAGAAGATGTCGAAACCACGGCGTTTTGCAAAAAAAACAAACAACAAATGTGCCTACGAAAACATTCACAGCGGATAATCTTAAAAAGAGCAACAAAGTAGCCGATTTTCGGGAGCACAAAGCCATCGAGGAGAAAATCAATTTACTCCGACATCGTATTGCCACGAAGTGTTGATGCCGAACATGGATACCACTCAGTGTGTTACAAAAATTTTACAGCCGTGACAATACCTAAGAATTTTACTGTTTCCCAGGAGAACGTTATAGATAGTTCGACAGAAAACGTTGGTGATAGTTCGACGGAAAATAAAATACTCCGACGTCAGCTAATCCGAAAAATGAAATCGGGAATATTTCTGATGAAGGTGCATCTACATCAAGAGCAAGGTAAGAAGAAAATTTGTATACAATAAATCTGTGTATACGACGCTCCTCTGCAATTGAATATCTTTTGAAATTTCAATCTGAAAATTCTGAAATAATTTAAAATTGTAAAAGTGTCGACGATTCGACTGCAGTAGGCACTTAACAGAGATTGTTTTGTGTAATTTCTTTTGCATGTGAGCACACGAGGCACAGGAGCGCGTCAACAACGGTCTAGGTGACAGTACCCCAGTCCTACAACGTGGTTCGAGAGTACTTTGCACACCTTCTGGCACCAGCTTGAAAACCACTACCCGACACGAGTCTCGAGGCCTAGCCGAGGTCACATCAACGAGAAGCTTGGCGCAGAGGTGGCAAATGCTCAGCTTTGACTGTCGATGGTTTCGAGGTGCTCTTTAAAGTGGTCCAAATTGTCTAAGTGCTCTCAACTGAACATTAACATCTTGTGTGAATTTTTAGAAACACAGTGCTCTCGTGTTAAACAAACGAGCTTCTGGCGCTCAAATATAACCATTTTGGTTATACTGAGTACGCGCTACAATCTGGGTGTCTGAAAACTGTGTTATTGGTGTCTCAGGGCTATTATCTAACTACATTCTGGAAATCAGATGGGCCGCTATGAGTCACTTAGGTCAGATTTGTTGACATTTTTGAAAATGCGCTCAGATCAGACACTACGCGCAAAATGTCTGAAAATCGGATTTCTGTATATAATCTATCGATTCCGTGCGGTTTTAGCCGGGACGCTATGAGTAAAAAATTTTGGTTACCATCTCTCGTACAATAATGAAGTGTTACAAAGTGCGAATTTAGGAAAGGAAGCCAAGATAAATGAAATGATCAGTATTACAGATATAAAGGGAAAGGAAACAAACAACACAGGAACAAAAGAAGTGGGAGTCAGCAGCATAGCAGGCACAAGTAGAGTGGGAACGACAAGTGCAAGCAGTGGAGCAGTACGGAAATGCATGCAAGGAAACAGTATGCACGAATCATTACTACAGCACTTGAAGGATCGAGACAAAGAAAGGCAAGCTCAAATCAAGGCCCTCACTGTTGAAGAGCGACCGGTGGATGTTGACGGAATTAATTCATTTTGTTCCCATATCGGAACTATTTTGTCCAAACTTAGTCCAGATTTGAGGGTAGAAACCAAAACCAAAATATTTAACATATTAGTGGAGTACGAGTTAAAATGCATTAATCAAGACTGAAGAAATACTTTTATCAATTCACCAATTTTAGAACATTACAGCTATTCATCATCAAGCCAGGGCACACCTGATAATCTTCACAATAAATAATCTACAAAATTAAACGATTATTTTCTTAACTTATTGTAGGGAAGAGTTTTTGTTCGGTTGTTATTAATAACTCATTTATTTTTGGTTTACTGTCGTCATGTATTAAACTATGTACAAAATTAAATTGTGTATGATTTAGTCTACAATATTTTCTGAACTTTTCCTCCCAGTAACTCGATATGGAAGCATCCCTCATTTGACCTTGAAGTATATAATGTGTCAATTTTCCTTCTTTTCTCTAACTCGAATGTCAATATAATTAAAATATCTTCATCTTCTTCCTCGTCCTTTAATAATATTGCTTTATTATTTTTTTCTTGGGCTATCTCAGGGTACACAATCCCTTGAAGTCACAATTTCGACGATACTGACGTCGACGATCGGTCGTCGTCTATATCAGTAGACTACTTGTCATTATGCGACATGCGAGGAAAGTTGCCAAAAGCGCTGGATCTCGGTTGCTTGTCAGTCGCTAGGATCCAAATGCTACCTTTAACATCTAACAGGGTGGGTCCTACAATCTACCGATACTGATCTCAATGTGAATGGATCCCTTTAGAAACATTTTTGTTAATATCACTAGTTCGGAAGAAAAGACCAAAGCCTGCTACACTACTGAAATACTTAATTTTTCAAAGGACAATTCAATTGCTGATATATCTAATGATTCCCAGTAATGAGAATTCTGGTGGAGAATTGAGATAATTTAAATGACATTGATGAAATTTACAATGAGAGTTCTGACTCGGAATTGGACGGTGTAGCCCAAACCTTTAATTGTGAAAAATGTCACACCGCGGTAACAAGTCTTCTTAATATCTTATCTGTTTATCGTCCTTCACTTCCTTTGGACAGTAGCAATATTAGTAGATAGACTAAGAGAGCACCAGACCAAACCTGTCGAAACCTGTCTGATCTGGTATTCTCTTAGGTTTTGGGGAGGTATACCGATTGGTCTGGTGCTCTCATAGATAGGTAAAGACAGCACAAAACCAGACCTGTCGAAACCTGTCTGGTCTGTCCTTGAACAATTTAAATATTTTGCTGGTGAAAAATCTGGTGATTGTTGGAGATTTGGCAGTAAATAAAAAATTTGAGATCCAGTGTTTTAAAAGAATAAATACTAAGTATGGTGAAAAGGTGGTTGGGGAATTTGACGACTTCAAAACCATTCTGCCTCAGCATTTTACGGAGCAATTAACTCTTTGTACCATAAGGTCAAATAAAGACTATTATTATTATTATCTCGACTTAGCCAAAAGGCATTCGCACTCCCTCTACTGGGAACATTCACTCAGATCCCGGGTATCCCGGATACCAAAAGGATCTGGCTCGGACGAGACCCTTGCCATGTTATCGGGCCCTAAGTGACATCGATGTTGTTGGACGTTCCTGCACTCCCCATGAATTTCCTGACGGTTCGGGCTGTCGCAAGTAGTACCGCTTTCTGCATGGACCTGTAAAGATTATCAGTTAGACTCAGCTCTTTGATGTTTCTCAGCAAACTTTTTGGTATGACACCAGTTGTTGACATGATGATTGGAATCGTCTGGACGTTCTCCATTTCCCATTGCCTTCTAATTCGTTCTTCTAAGTCTCTGTGCTTCGCGATCTTCTCGACTTGCTTCACACGCAGGTTGTTGTTCGGGATGGCCACATCAATCAGAGTTGTCTTCCTAGAAATTTTATCAACTATTATAAGGTCCGGTCTGTTATGGGCAACTCGTTGATCTGTCAGAACTGTACGATCCCAGTACATCTTGTAGTTGCTGTTCTCAAGAACAGGCTCAGGTGTGTAGTTGTAATATGGGACCCTCTCTGCCTGCACAAGCAGCAGCTTTTCCGCCAGTTCCTGGTGCAAGATCTTGGCAACGAAATCGTGTCGTTCCTTATATTCCGTTGATGCGAACATCTGACATCCTCCTGTTATGTGCTGGATTGTTTCTGAAGTTGGGCACCCGTATTTGCATCTGTCATCCACTACCGATGCATCTCCTACAATGAATTTTAGGTAGTTGCGAGTTGGTATAACCTGATCTTGTATGGCCAGTAAGAAGCCTTCTGTCTCGGGGAACATTCGTCCCGAGGTCAGCCAATAGTACGACGCTAACTTGTCGACATGTTCCTGGTTAACCTCATTAGGATGCCTCCCGTGCAGCGGCTTCTCTAACCACCTCTGTAGTTTATCGTTGCCTGTTCGGTGGTGTGCAAAGATCCAATAAAAAATATACAAGGTGTTCTTCTCTGTAGCAACTCGAAATGCTGAATTTTTTAAACTTTATACAGGTCAAAAATCGAGTATATCAAAACCACTCCAGACATTACAAACAAACTAAGTCTAAAAAATACAGAAGCCTGCCAGTCACTACCAGTCCATATAAGTTAAGGTGGCTGGTGTGCCGCAACAGGAAACGCACAGAAAATGTATCATCTTAGACAGTGGCTTTATTGGTCCAACAATTTGAATTGTTTTTATTTGTTGGTTGGATGATGTAAAGAAATAAATTGATTTTGTATTTATTAATATTTATTCAATGATTCCAGAGCACTCCTGACCAATATAAAGTTTAATAAAAATTCAGCATTTTGAGCTGGTCCAGAGAAAAATACCCTGTATATTTTTTATTGGATCTTTGCACATCGACACTGTGAGTGGTCCTGTTCATCATCCAACTGTTTCGAAGTAATTCCATGGCACACTTGACTCGCCAGATGAGTTTAAAATTCCTATTTTGCTCAACTTTGACACCCTGCAGAATGGAACTCCCTGTATATTTTTTGTTCAAATTTGGTATGTGGGGGTTTTAGGGTGTCCTGATTAACGCTGTGGTGTCAGATTTTAAATAAAAATATGCCTAATAGGGTTTTTCGAAAAACGCACCCCTTTAAAAAATCGCAGTAGGCCAGGATTTCGCGGCAATGCCAAACCAATACCTCGCAAGTGATGACCTTTCAGGGACATATTTATAAAGAATTGCCCGTTCAATTCCCCCAGCCTACTTAGATTTTCAAGAGTGTTAACACGAAAAATCAGACACACTGTAGATGTATGTAACGTAACATGTGGAGCATACTATAAAAATCAACCAACTCATACGATTTACGAGTTTGCAATTAGCAGCTATCCTGGTTACGCCATAGATGAGTCTATGAAAAATTTGGTGTGCACGGCAGTTGCATCTGACGACATGTTTTGTTTCATTAGTATTTTAATTCTGAGTGGCTGTGTCCAGAAAGAAAATGTACTGGCAAAATTCTGACAATACAAACTTATTTATTCGGCAATTTCTAGAGACCGTTTCCAACATGTTATGAGCAATTTTCATTGTGTAGATAACAAGGATTTAGACGTAAATTACCGATTTGTCAAATTGAGACCAGTTTTAGGCACTAAATAAAAAAAATTGGATCATGCCCCTCTTGAAGAACATCACTCCGTCGACGAAGCCATAGTGCCTTACTTTGGGCACCATGGCTGTAAACAGTTCATAGGAAGAAAGCCTATCAGTTGGGGATATAAGTTTTGGGTTGGAGCAACACGCCTGGGATATGTAATCTATTTTGAACCCTGCCAAGGTGCTTCTACAAATTTACCCCAAAAGTACAAGGAGCTGGGCTTTGGTGCATTTGTTGTTTTACAATATGCCGATGTCTTAGCATCAAACGGATTTGACAATGTTCATATTTTTTCCTATAACTTTTTTACGTCCTTATCATTGATCAAAGAATTAACTCTCCGAAAAATAAAAGCTACTGATACTGTAAGGGAAAACAGAATTGCAAAGTGTCCTCTGACTTATTAAAAAACATTGAAAAAAAGTATAGAGTTGCATTTGAATATGCCTTAGCAGACGATGAAATAGTAGTGTGTAGATGGAACGATAACAGTGTCATAACCATAGCAAATGCTTGTCCAGTAAATCCACTAAATAAAGCAAAAATATTTTCAGAGTGACAAAAAACATATTCAAGTAGACCAACCTAACCTCATAAGGGGCTATAATGAAAATATGGGGTGTGTAATAGAAGTGATCAAAACATTGGTCAGTATCGCATTTCAATTCGTGGTAAGAAGTGGTATTTTCCACTTGTAAGCCATTGCATCGATATGACTGTACAAAATGCTTGGTCCTTGCACAGATTCAATGGGGGTAAGTTAGACCAGCTAAGCTTTAGAAGGGCCATTGCCCATAAGGTCTTAGGGAAAAGGGGCCCTCAAAAAACCTAGCTGTTTCAAGCAGCACTCACGATTTGACAGACTGGACCACCTGGTGGTATATCAAGAGAAGCAAACGAGAAGTGCTGTATGCCACAAGAACGCTCATTTTCGTTGTGAGAAGTGCAATGTTGACTTGCATCCAAAAGACTGTTTTCGATGGTACCATACTCTGTGAACATTTACTTTGTAACATTGTAAAACTGTAAATTATTAAATCATTGCTCAAATTTTTCGACCATTTTTACCATTCTTTTAAAACAAAACCCTATATCTCAAAAACTGAAATTCGGATTTTTATTTCACTTTTTTTGTAACTTTCCCAGTATAAAAAAAGCAGAAAATCTTACTTTTTAAACGATTTCAAATAAAAAATAGCTTCAGGGTTATATGGGTTAATAACATTTTGACGTGAAAACTAAGAAAGGCAAAATGTAAAAAAAATGTTTACTGTAAATTGTACCTAAACGAAAAAAACAACAAAACGTTCAAAACAAAAATTACTTAAAAAGAACAGGGCTACTCAAATATCTAAAGCAAGGTATGTTCATCAAATTGTTGACCTGTCATCTCCATTTTTGGCCTAAATCTAGATTATTGTTCAGTTCGTTCCATTATATCTCCAGCGTAATGTCCAAAAAAACAGCTAGATCAATTTTACGTCAGAAACAGCCTATCTCCGTAAAAACACGTTACTTATTATTAGACTGTGGCAACAGGAGCACGTATTCTTAATGTTTAAAAATTTGTTAAAATTTAATTTATTTTTGGCTTTGTTAATCCAGCTTCAAGGTAAGTTCATCCCTAATTTTACCACTTTTTATGTTACCTAAACATGTATAAACATTAAATTTATTAATAAATTCAAGAGCTAGTAAGCTACGATGGAGGTAGCAGTTATTCGAATTACATTAATTTCATAACTGCTAAATTTACAATGAGATAGCAGGTATTAGATTTTCTTCCATTCTAATAATGTAATGGGGTTTCTTTTGAAAAACTGACCTTTCATTAACTTTTTTTTAAAAAACAATTGAAAAAGCAGGGTTTATTTTTTACAGTATGTCTAGTTCCAAAAAAAATGTGGAACTGGCACGAATGAACAAAATAGAAGAGAGCGGAACAGATGACAGCAAAATAAATTTGACGGCAATCGACATTTTACTATCAATCGAGTACGCTACTGTTTTGACTACTGTTTTGATGAACATACAAAAGTTGATGATCCCCTAAATGAATTAATTTTTGTTGAATGGAATTATTGGATAACCTTCAAATAGACGTTGTAGATAATGTTGGAATGGAAATCTTGCATGTGCCTTTTAATTCAGTTACTGATGATACTGGATGTAATTATTTAGAGTATCCATTGACATTAGATTCTACCACTCAAGATGAAATTTTGGTAGAAATCAAATAAATCAAAGAGCTCCATAAAACAATGGAATGTAATGGTATTTCTATCAAAAATCCCTTATTTCCAGAAATTATTCAAGGACTAGATGTTGGCACAACAAATTCAGGTGGATAAATGAACATGGCTTGCTGAAGAAAATAAGGTATTGAGAGAACAAGGTAAACAGTACTGTAGCAGAACAAAAAAGGATAATAAATAATGGTACTATAATGAGACAAAACAACCCCGTAAAATTAAAGGCAGCTTGTAAAAAGCCCACACCCTATAATGTTGCCTATCTTAGTTATTCGTTTTTTAAAAGATTTGACAGTAGGAGAAAGGTACCTAATACGGAATAGGTACCTAAAATTTAATAATACGTTCGACGACTACCAGGTGGTGCCATCTATTATTGAAGGCTCCAACGTTGAGTTTTATGATTTTCTGGAAGCGTCCAATGTTGTCGAAAACATCAGATTATTTTCGTGCAAGCTGTGCATGGTACAAGGTTTTTCGTGTTTCTGAAGTTTCAGTCGTTTATAATACGATAAGTGCCATCACCGTAATAAGGTAAGAATGGGCTAAATGTTTTATAATTTTGCCTTTATATACTGTAGCCAATATTTCGGAGATATTTCTAGAAAAATTGTCGTTATAGGTTATGTTATCTAAAATATTATTTTATTGCTTGGCCTAATTTGGAATACTCGATTATTGCCAATTAAATATGGAATATTCCATATTAGGAACAATTGCAATTTTTTTAATTTCTTTTGTAACGATAATTTAGTATAATTTCCGTTACGACGTTTTAAGTACATTGTTTCATTCCTATTAATTCGTCATACCCCGTATAAATTTTTAAAAATGTTGCCCGAACATCTGCAACCATCTATACAAGCTGATGTATCTGCCTACTCGATGTAGAGCTTGTGTTCTTAAACAAACCATTTATTAAAGATACATTGTTGTAAACACTGTCTGACGTAAATTACAAAGATAATATTCACTTTATTCGGTTTGCGATTGACTAGCGCCACGGTGATTCCGTGTACTAACGTCAATCTTTGTGTTCGACGCTTCTTATTAGTCTAATATCAGTGGTAGAAGTTTGGCAGAATTGACAGTGGATCTTGATGTGGCGGTCTCCAATTGTTTTTCTACTTAGATTTAGCTTCCCAGACCTTCTAGATTATGCTAGAAGCCGGAAGTCGTCACCATTGCCGAAAAGGTTATAAATAGACCCAACGACAAGGAGTCGAAGCACTTCCCTTCCGAACACGTGGTAAAACTCGCGTCAGGTGAAACTTGGCTTTGAATTTCCTGTCTCTGAAATTTCCATGTGAAAATCTCCTTCAAAGCCTAGTTTCCCACTTTATGGTCGGCTTAAGTGGTTTTGTATAGCGTGTGCCTTTATTTTCGCTGTGCTAATTGAGGTTTTCTGTTTTTTACATGTGTCTTGCAAGCACGTGGCATTAAGCTGTCTGAGTGGTCGATTTCCACGCATTCTTCGAGTTTCAACAGCGACCTGCTGCAGGTGGAACCACAGAGAGGACCCCTGGGAGCACAGTGTGGGTGAGTAGCTGCTCGATTTTTAATAATTTCTTATTAATAACGTCATTTTGACGACTTCTTGAGCTACTCTCACCTAGGCCTGTTGCCCCTTTTCTCTGTGTGCTACACGCTGCAGGCTGTGGCCATAATTTGGTTGTAATTTAGTTATTAGCACAGATATAGTAAAACGAACCCTTAAGTTGGCCGAGGCACGTGAACTTTACCACGGTTCCTTTTTTGGCTATCTAGCTTTCGGGCTGTTATATTTTTCGTCTTGTGTTTTGATATCGAATGGGGAAGTCGACAAACTTTTTGTATTTTATTAATGTTACCATTTATCTTGTGAATATTGTATAATAAATTTATAAGTCAAGTGTAGTCGAGATAATTGATCATTTTGTATAGTCGTTTTTAATCTATTTCATAGTCAAATTCAGGGTTCATTATCTCAAAGTTACAGGGTTTATTCTATCTCTGGGTTATTAGTAAGGTTTGTCAAATTTAATTGCAAAATCTGGTTATTTGTTTCCAAAATCGTTTAACATTTAAGAAATCTAACTATCCATTCTAAACGCATCAAGGTTTCGGCTGCAGTATTTTCGGAGACTGTTAGTTGTTACATGCACTCTGGTACGTGAGCGAAGCACCATCGGAGTACGGACACACACCATCCAACGACACAGGTCTGACAGTGGTCGCACATCGTGTAGCCCCAACTTGAATCGTCCACGACCCCACTCTGAGTCTCGAGTCTAGCCGAGGTCATCACTACAACGATAAGAAGTTTGGAGCAACGGTGGCGACTCACCAGTGTCCACGACCCAGAACGTTTAAGGTACTCTGTTGAAACCAGTCATCCAAATTTTCAAAGTGCTCATCAACAAGACTTTAAATGCTCACGTGAACTTTCCGTGCTAGTAGTGTTGTCATATTAAGCTCACGAGCATCTCTGATTTTATATCTTTAAGATTGAAGGTTTTTCATCGTGTTTTCTTTACTTTTTAACAGTAACAAATTCTAAATTGTAAGCAATAAAATTAACCTACTCAGTTTACCAACTTCACTTTATTGTAACCATTTTTTTGAACAATTTCAACTTGTAAATACATTGTAAATAGAAAAATGTGTTATTTTATTTAACCAACAAATAGTTCAAGCTTCTGGCGCTCAAAGATAACCA
Source organism: Pseudeuparius sepicola (assembly GCA_963920635.1). NCBI lineage: Eukaryota > Metazoa > Arthropoda > Insecta > Coleoptera > Anthribidae > Pseudeuparius > Pseudeuparius sepicola. The sequence goes on from OY987305.1 coordinate 33,299,022, forward strand.
TTTTGGTTATATATTTTTGGCGCCCAACGTGGGGCGCCTTGAGGTTAATTTTTTGTGGAAGCTTGCTCTATTGTGGTTAAATAAAATTAATTTAACTTTGACTTTTGAACTTTGAAAATTTGGACTATTTTTTTTGTTGATTCAATTATCTTGCCTAAAATATTTGTTGGCGTCAATTCTACCCAATTTTTGTAGTTTTGATTTTTTTTGAGATTTGGTAATTTTTTAAAATGGATCCTAACAGCTTGAAGGAACATGAGCTACCTTACAAACTTAAAGTTCGCGGTTTAGACGTGTCTGGTAATGTAGAGGCGAAACGTAAACGATTGAGAGGTGCATTAAGTCAAGAAGCTTCTAACCGAAGTTTTATTAAAATTGCTAACCCAATTATTTTTGCTGACGATGTTAAGCAATTTTTAGAGTCATTTAATGATGTCACAAGTGTCATTAATAAATTTGCTGGTATAAAGGGTGATGCAGCTTGTCGTAGAATAGAGTCAAGGCTTAACCATTTGTCTAATCGTATCTCCCGATTTAATATTGTGTCTGAAGACGATGAGTCACAGTATGGCGCGCACCTTTGTTTGAGATGTTAGTTGGTCGAGCGGTACCTTTAAAGGTGGTCCATAAGTTAATTTATTTTTGGTGTGGGCCTAAGAATTAACGGAAACAACAGGGGAATTTTAATACATATATTAAAAAAGTAAATGATACGCCTATGGCGTATATAGGTTACAATTACACAGTAAAATGAATTGAGGATGCACAAACGTGAACAAAATGAATTATTAAAATATTCCTAAGTAAATATTACAGAAAAGAATCGATAATAAAAGGTTTAGCGCAAAATAATTATCTTTAAATTTTAGTAACTGGTTTCAAACCTAAGTGGCGAACAATACTAGCTTATAGCATAAACTAATAACAAAACCTGCGGAAATAGTACGTGAATTTAGCTCAAATTATTCCAAGAAATAATACCAAAATTATTGGCACACAATTAATTAGCCTGATCACACAAACGATAATAAAAACATGTAAATTCTTAAAAATGATTCGAAATTGATAATAGAGACACACAATTATTAAAATGACTTGAAATTGGCACAAAAACGTATTTAAAAATACCCAAAATTTAGCGTAAAATATTCAGAACTGTAACGCGACACTGCTTTAAAATATGACAAAATATAACAATCCTTTACGACACCTCAAATAAACACCAATAGTATTCAAAATAAAATCAATTAAATTCAGTAACTCGAAATAGAAAGGCAACTCAGTCGACAAAACCCAACAAAACAAAATTCAATCGCTTACTCTGTGGTCAGTTCAACGGGCAGCATACTGTACTGAGGCTCTGGTGCTGGATCTATGGCAGGCAAGGCGTCAGACTCTAGTTGACTTCTCGGGCAGTACTTCGCCCAACCATTGGTGGTCGGAGACTTCTTTTCATTGCTGGTTCGGCATCGGACACTCGCTGGCCTCTCGGGCAGGACTTAGCCCTACAAGTGATGTTCGGCGACTTCCCCGACTCTTGGGAGAAACCCCCCTTTTATAGCAGCTACGTTCTTTGTTCTCGCCTCGATTCCAGGATTTGCACGTGTGCTTTTGTGGGCGGATGGAATGTATAACAACATGATTTTAGTGTAAGTTTTTCCAAGAATACTAATAACCGTAGCGAACTTTTCTGGCGTTTTGATAATTACAAGATGTAAACAACATGGTTTTTCGTTTAACTTAATGTTCCTAGTTTCCGGTGGTTTGACTCATAATCCGATGATTCCTCGCTGAAGAATTTCAAGGCTTTAGCTAACATTGCCTCGTGTTATTTGGTAAAATAAAAATGAGAATTTTGGTTGGTATATACGGGGCATTGGTATCTACGGGGCACCACAACAGGCTCAAACAATAAAGCTAAATCTAATTGAGTTAGAAGGCGAGTTTGCTTCTAAATTTTCACATCCATTACCCGTAACGTCGACACCTACTGAACCAATTCAGATGACTTTGCCTACTGTTTCTAAGTCTGTAGCTCCTTATAAATGGAATGTTTATTTTTCTGGCTCAAGTAAAGAAAAAGTTGAACTTTTACGAGAAGCTAGAGGTGTATCGAACCCAGATTTATTTTCATCTGCGTGCGATTTATTTAAAGGTCAAGCGTGGACCTGGTTTGTAAATAATAAGAATAGAGTTCATAATTGGGATGAGTTAGTTCAGAAATTAAAAGATTTTCTCCTTTATCAGTACGACCATGATTTACTTGAGGAAATTATAAATCGAACTCAAGGCTCGAAAGAAAGAGTTTCACTATACATTGCTACCATGGAAGGTTTATTCAAGCGATTGAGTAACCCTCCCGAAGAAATAGCTATTGTAAACCAAATGAGGAGAAATCTTGTACCACATTATGTGTCCCAACTAGATTTACATGAGTAGATATACTAAGAGAGTTCCAAGCCACTTGCCCCATGTTAATCTCCATAAGGCCAGAAATGCGTGCATTTTGGCTACGTCACAGCCGAGGTCACGTGACGTCACAGCTTGACCTCACTTGACCTTTGGGACACGTGTGATTCTTGGAAGCCGGCCCCCACCCCTGACCCCACTCTGTACGGCCCCCACTCCTGACCCCACCGCCGGTGGAGGGGTGACGCCTATATGTTTGATGGAGCGCAGTTCCTGCACCATTCTTAAGCCACTTGCAGTAAAAACAATTTCTAAGCCACAAAATGCAGTCGTTCATGGAAAGTTTGAACAAGAATTTGGTCTTGAAGAGATTCGAGAGTTTGCAGAATTTGGAAGTGGGTGAAAAATTTCAAATAAAGATGGTGGACAAGGTGAACACGAAGTATGGTGATAAAATCTGCGTAGAGTGCGAAGAATTTAAAACGGTGCTACCGCAACGATTCACCGCAGAGTTTACATCCGAGATAATTGACAAGATAAATGGTGAAATTGGTGCTGGCAAAAGGTATTTTCTGCAAAGTTTGGGGCCGATCGGAAGGACAACAAATATTGAATTTATTGTAGAACCTTGAATGCCCGAAGAATGGACAAATTGTATTATAGAAGAAAATTGAAGCAGTATTTAAAAAATTTAGAAACGTTGAAGCAGGCAGGACATTGCATTATATGAGGTTAATAAGAAAATAAAAAACCTAACCTTATATCAGGACATTACATTATATGAGGTTAATAAGAAAATAAAAAACCTAACCTTATAATTGATTTTTAATAAACATTTAAAATTATTTCCTGTTTGATTGTTCCACAATATGACTTATATTCACCCTGTTAGGCTGTAGGCCTATGATTTAGGAAGGAAAGGTCTCGCGGTCTAGGAATACGAGGAATTTATAGTAGCACTACCAATGTAGAGATGGCGCCACATGATCCTTCAAGGCACTTGCTATGGTTTTTAACGAGTTTTGATGGTTCCTATATCAAAAATCCTTTGTTGTTAAGTATTTAAATAAGGTACGAGAATAGCAAAAGTTGAGGAACAAAGGAAATGCTTAGGTACGCGAAATGCACCGAGGTCGTTTGAGTAACAAGCTATACAGGGAGGAAGAATAATACTTGAACTTTAATATTTCCATATAGTTTTAACTTATGTGGTATGAAAGGATAGGACAAAAATACAAAAAGGATAATAAACAAAATAAATATAGGCTAGGGTTGCTAGGCTAAAATAATACTTTAAAAAATTTTCTATAAATTAAATCGTTTTAATAATCTCGCACCGACAACCAAATCTTTTTGTAATTGTTGAATTAATTTATCACCCTTTATGTCCTGTTTTTTTTAATCGCTCCAATTCACGTCTTCTTTCTGACTTCTTATCTTGTTCCACCTGTAGCTTCCGCTTCGTCGCTTCATACTTTCGTTTCAGCTCAACTGTCACCCCTTTGACGTCTGAAGATATATCGCCTTTTCCTTCCGGATTCGAACTCATCCTAGCTGTCTTGAGTGGGTGGCAAGGTAATCACGCTGAAGGCGTCGTCGTCGTTTTTTTGCAGTTTAATTTTTTTCGTAGCTGCACCCATACCGTAGCGGTAGGGCGAACTGCGAGAAGCAACAGGTTGTAAAAGTTGTTCTTGCGGGGGTGGATATGTTGTAGACTGAAAAAAAAAATTTTTAGTGGGTATTGAGCTTAATTACCTTTAAAAAATGATTTTCAATGTTCATAGCAGATAAAAAGACACTTACTGGGATTACCACGTGGCTGTGAATAATTGGTTTCTGTGCAGGTTGACTAGTTGACGGCTGAGACTCGGATTGAGACTGCGACAGGTCCGTCAAATCCTGACTCAGTGACGGCATGTCAGGGTATGTCTGAGAAAAAAACACTAGGCTAAAAAAGCGTGGTTAAAACTGTTTCCAACATTCAATCGTGGCCCGTGCCAGGCCGAAGGCCGAACCACATCGGCATCATGGCTGCAGCAATCGCAGAGGTAAGTGATGATATTGTTAACGTTTGTGAAAAGGCTTTGATAACAAGCGGTATGGATATGAGAACGCGAGAGCGCTGGCATAAACTGATTAACAAAAATATTAGGCTCGTTTATGGTGCTATAAAAGCATGTCGATACAATCCTGGTACGATGACAAAACTGCATTTAAAAAGATTCAGAGCTTACTTAAAAAATATGAAACGCGCTGGGTGCGGAGTAAAAGCGAGTGGACGCGGTTGGGTCAAATGGGAAGACAGTCCGCATTCAAAAGTAGAATTCGTTCGGGAGTCATTATAAATCTTAAGCATAAAAACATAGTGGATTTCTTGAATAACGCTTTTCACCTTCTAAAACCACGCTTATCTAGAATCGTAAAAGAATACAACATAATAAAGGTTAACACCGTTTTCTGTGGGGAATTTATAAAAAAATCGGGAGATGAAGAAATTTTGGATAATAAATATTTCAATACAAGGTTGGCATGATATATATCAAAAGATATATATCTTGATACATATCAAGATATTTATTCTTTGATATTTATCAAGATATATATCAAGATTTAAAATGCAAGTACTTAGTTATAGCCCTGAATGCTTACCATTATCAAGACTGATGTAATGGGGAACTTGAACAATTTTTTTATTTCCCTAATATATTTGCCTACCTATAGAAAGAGCACATACCAAATATCAGCTCTCAAATCGCAATATTTAAGTTGTGACCGCAAGCTCTTCATTTGAAACGGCACGAAAAGCGCGGGAATGGTTGTCACGTCATATAGCTCGATCGATCAGAAGGCAGTGACAGGAGTGACAGCTACACAGAATTAGGGAAGGAAGAATGGAAATTGAACATTAAAATAAACAGTTCGGCGAGGGATCTGACGAGGTCAAAAATAAGAACCGCCTAAAAGTCCAAATTTAACAAGCACTTCTTTAACTGAATGGTGAGGCTACAGAACTAGTAATTCGTAGGTCTCGGGTTCAATCGCACAAGAAGTTTTTTTTTTAATTATCTCTTTATTCATTTTTAGTAATAATTGGACAATGGTTATTATGAAGATTATTACAAAATGTACTCCATAGTGCATTTAAATTCAAAATACTTACCTACCTAATATTGAATTGTCAGTAGCAGGACAAATGTAATACATTGCTTGATGCGTAAGCTCTTTTTGGCCTTGGAGAGAGTTTTAAGACCCGAGGCAACACGGGCGTTAAACAACCTCCTCGGCCAAAAAAGTGCGCTTACGCATCTCATAATGTAAATAACTATTTAATACAGCACACTCTTCAAACATTATAAACAATATCAAGAGATAGAGTATAACAAGACGGATAGACAAGGATGGGACTTTCTCGTTGATCTTTCTAACCAAAGCTTGCCTGGTGCTGTAGTTTTTGTACATGTGCCGCCCATATTAGTTTATACATGGTGCCGCCGCCCACCAGAGGCGCCACCACCACCGAGCTACTTGACGTCACAACCAAGGAGGGCGCGTATTAAGAATGATTTGAATTATGCAGTTTTTAATTGCTTACATTTATTACATCAAAATAAAAAATGAGTTTTTTTGTGAACTGTGGTTCATTTAATGGCAATAAATTACGTTTGAAAGTAATATTTTTGAATTGTAATTTTTGTGCAAGTTCCCCCTTATAATAATTACCTAATAAGTAGGAATAGCCTATTTTTGATACCATTACTTCTTACCGATAATTATTTTATAGGAGTTTTTTTATATAGGTATACAATCTAACGTTTTGTTTTTTGTTTATGAAGTTTAGTATTTATGTGTTATTTGAGAATCATTTTTTGAATTTATTTATAGTAAAGTACAAAAAAACGCTGGAGTTTTTAACAATATTTATACCTTAGATATACAAAATTCAATTTTTTTAAAATAAATATCAAGATTTGGATATATATCGATAAATATCCGATATTTTGATATTTATATAAATATCATGATATTTGCCAACCTTGTTTCAATACGAAAAATGTTACTATTGACGGGGGCACAGAGCTGAAACGTTGGTTTGCGGACAACGTCACCGACACCATTTTAAAGACTCTCGAAGAGTTCCAGGAACGTGATTCTGGTTGGGCGCTACATAGAATTTTATATTTGGAAGTTAATGTTAGCAAAGTCCAAATGGGGAACGGCGGTGGGTCGTACGTGAAATTACCGGATAAGATTTTAAAGAAAAGAGCTTGCGTTAACGTTAGAAACGATGATGACGCGTGCTTCATGTGGGCTGTCATTTCCGCCCTTTACCTCGTAGATCAGCATTCATGTCGCATGAGTGCGTACACCCACTACGCGGAGGTTTTGAACCTAGACGGGTTGGAGGACTTTCCCATAACGCTTCCTAAAATCGAAAGTTTCGAAAAATTAAATGAAATTTCCGTTAACGTATACGCCCTAGAGTTAGTATGCGAAAATCCGCGTAAATTTTGTACTGACCCGGTGCGATTGACTAAAAAGATGGATAGACACGTGAACTTGCTACTCATTCAGGATCAATATTTCCTAAAAATTAATGACTACGAGACCCCTCCCGCGGAAGATGTCGAAATGCCAGCTATAAAATATCATTTTTGTTGGATTAAAAATTTGTCACGTCTAATTTCTACGCAAATGAATAAACACAACGGCAAAATGTTCATATGTGACAGATGTCTGAATTATTTTCAAACCCAGGAAAAATTAGACAACCACACTGTTTACTGTGAAGAATTCAATAATTGTCAGGTGTCGTTCCCCAAAGAAAAATTTGTCAAGTTTAAAAATTACGTCTATAAAGAACGCACCCCTTTTGTTATATATACAGATTTCGAGTCCATGTTAAAACCTTATACCGATTCGGAGGCCATGTCGCAGACTTCCAAGTACCAAAAACACGAGGGGTTCAGTGCCGCTTTTTATTTTAAATGCTCCTACGATGACTCTTTGTCTTTTTTCAAAAGCTATCGAGGGTCCGATTGTATGTCTTGGTATGCGGATCAAATGGAGGAAATCGCAAAATTCGTTGCGTCGAAATTAACAACCGTGGAACCGATGGATCAAAATATAAGTTTGAAAAATGCCACGGCAAATTCATAGTCGATTCACGGCGATATCATAGTCCGTGATCATTGCCATTTGTCTTCTAGGTTTCGTGGGTACGCCCATCAGGCATGCAATCTAAATTATCGAAACTCGTTCGTGATTCCAGTGGTATTTCATAATTTCAGCGGCTACGACAGTCATTTCATTATCAGGGACCTTGCCAAGCGCAATCATATCTCCCTTCTTCCCATCAATAAAGAAAAATATATAAGTTTTACGATTTTCGATAATGAAACCAGTGTAAAATTTCGTTTTATAGATTCCCTCAGATTCATGGGATTTTCTCTAGAGACACTAGCGTCCTCTCTTAAAAGCCAGGATTTCGTTAATACTAAAAAGGAATTTTGTGACATCCCTTCGGATCAGTTGACCCTATTAACTAGAAAAGGCGTTTTTTGTTATGACTACATCGACAATTTGGAGAAATTACAAGAGACTTCGCTTCCAACTATCGATAAATTTCATAACAAACTAAATGACACCAATATCAATGAAAATGAATACGCTCACGCTCAACTGGTTTGGGAAAAATTCAATATAGGCACGATCGGTGAATACTCGGATCTGTACCTCAAAACTGACATTATGTTGCTAAGTGACGTGTTTGAGACGTTCAGAAAGTCGTGTCACGATAACTACGGTCTAGATCCCGCTTGGTATTATACCATGCCTGGTTATACCTTCGATTGTATGTTAAAATTCACCGGCTGTAAATTAGAAACGTTTCAAGATATCGATATTTTGCTATTTTTCGAGAGAGCTGTCAGAGGCGGCTTGAGCCAATGTTCTAAGCGCTTCGCGCAAGCAAATAATAAATACATGAAAGGACACAATCCGGACGATCCCTCTAAATATATTCTGTATCTAGACGTAAATAACTTGTACGGTTGGGCGATGTGTGAGTGTTTGCCTCAAGGCGGTTTTCAATGGGTAGACGACATTGACAGTATTGACGTTACTAAAATTCCCAACGATGCTAAAGAAGGGTATATTTTAGAGGTTGACTTAGAGTATCCTGACGGGTTGCACAATTTGCACAAAGATCTCCCTTTTGCTGCCGAACACCGAGTACCGCCAGAATCGAAATTACCTAAACTTATGACTACCCTTTATCCCAAAGAAAAATACGTGATACATTACAGGGCGCTCAAACAGGCCCTGAACCACGGTCTGGTCTGGTCTTGAAGACCCACAGAATTTAAAAATTTAAACAGTCCGCTTTTTTGGCGCCATACATCAAATATAACACCCAATTAAGAACGAAGGCTAAGTTTGATTTCGAAAAAACCATTATTAAACTTATGAACAACGCTATCTATGGTAAAACTATGGAAAATATTAGGAAACAGAATTGTGAAGTTAGTGAATAAGTGGGAAGGGAGATACGGTTCCAAAAATCTAATTTCACTTCCAACTTTTAGATGCAGGACAATATTTGATGAAAACCTAATTAGCGTTGAATTAAATAAAACGAATATTAACTTTAACAAGCCCCTGTATGTTGGAATGGCAATTCTAGACATATCCAAAACCTGCATCTACGAATTCCACTATGATTTTATGCTACAAAACTATTCATCCTCCGACTGTCAATTACTATACACTGATACAGACAGTCTTTTCTACGAAATTTGTTGCGATGATGTTTATCGGGACCTCATTCTGAAAAATATAGCAAGGTTTAACACCTCCGACTACCCACCAAATAATAGATACAACATTCCGCTTGTAAATAAAAAAGTACCAGGGCTAATGAAAGATGAATTAAACGACCCATTTCATTTGGCTTAGATCAAAAATGTATTCATACTTAATAGACGAGGGGGAAAAGTGCGTGAAAAAAGCAAAGGGGGTTAAATACAATGTAGTAAAAAATAAGATTACGCACCAGGATTATGTCGATAGCATATTTGAAAAAAAAGAAAAAATCGCCAGCCAGTGCTCGATACGTTCATATGCTCATACGGTGTTTAGTATCAAACAAAGTAAAATCGGTCTCAGCCCTTTCGATAACAAACGATATATCCTCGACAATATCATCACCTTGCCTTGGGGTCATAAGGATATCATAGATGTAGATTGAAATGTAAGAATGTGGGTATGTAAATAAAAAACACTATTTTTAAAATGTTGTTTTATTTAAGAAAACCTTCTCCTATACAAGTCAGCTAACAAAAACTCCCTGTCGAGATAAAAGAGTTCATAAATACAGTACTTTTCTATGTTACACATTGGATTACAAAGTAACTTAATAGTGTCTCTAATACTTATTCCAAAATTACTTTTTATCAACATCTCATTTGCCGTATCTAAAAAATTATAATAGAAATCGACTAACTTAAAACTATGCAATAAAGCAATTTTAAAGGAAACATCCTTATCTATGCGTAGCAGTTCGATACAGGATGCCTCGCTGAAGTAAAAATATACGCCGTTTCTGCCGAGCGTTACGATTTCTAATCCATCCGAATTAATGGTGTCCAATTCCATGTCACAACCAAATTTCGCAGGCAGACCATCCCTTGTTCGAAAAACTTATAGAGGTGCGACATAAGTTCTCTCCACTCCACGTGATCCATGCTCATTACGCATTCTTCTCGGGTACCTTGCCCGCAAACGATATTTACAGCAGGCGTAAAAAATCGTAGTGGACTCAGCCCACAATGTACGGTATATGTGTGACCAGGCGCCAAATGGAAACATGTTTTCAACAGAAGAAGTCTATCTCTTTGAATCATTTGCTGTGAAACGGCGTCGTCGACATCGCCGGCTGCGTCAGATTCGTAGCCACTACTGTCACCCATGCTCCGCCACTACTACAAGACGTCTGTTGCGTCTATCCAAGAGTCGTGGGTCTTATAGAACCCCAGCCAACGGACCAAAATCTTCTTTCCTTTTCTACGCAACACCTTTTCTACCAAATAGACGTCCGGATCAGCTATTTTTTGCAATTCCTCGGCGTAAAAGTCCCCCTGGATAGGTCTTCCGTTCAAATCTTCTAGAAGATATGTTGGAGGGTTCGTAATTTGAACTTTTGAGATTTTAAACACTTCAGTCGTCCAGTTGGGCGTATAACCCTTCTGAAAGACGTGCTTGACTTTGCTGATTCTAACTATGTCGCCTAGTTTAAACTTTTATTTAGCAAAAGTCTTTACGTGATTGAAAGATGCGTTAAGGACCTTCCGTTCGTTTGTTTTGTTCACATCTTTAGGTTTCATGCGTATGGTTCTGTCTCCTATCGTTATATTCATCAACTAGCGTCGGTAAAATATCGATCCACTTGTACGTGCCGCTTAAACTGAAATACTTGAACAGTTGTTCTTTCAAGGTGCGGATCACTCTCTCTACTATCGCCGCTTTCGTGTCGCTAAACGTGCTATAATGGTTAACGTTAAAAGTATTAAATAACTTCTTAAAATGACAGTTGTAAAATTCCTTGCCTCCATCGGTCTGCAGATTTCGAGGTCGACGCCCCGCAGAATTTTTGAAAATATCGGCGAAAGCCTTCGTCACTTCTTCTCCCGACTTGGATTTTAACGGTTTGCACCAGACAAATTTGGAAAAGCAGTCGATTACGACTAGCATGAATTTAAAGTTTCTATTGCGGCTGGCGTACTGATCCAGCTGCCCTAGGTCGGCTTGCCAAAGATCATCCAAACCTTTAATAATAGTTCTACGTCTAGGGTAATTTTTTCGTATCGGTTTATGTAATTCCTTAATCAGCTGAACTTTTTCCTTGGAATACTTGGAGTTCATATCGAAATTTGTGACCCGCTTTCTTCAGCGCGACTAAGTTATCTGATAACTTTAGCTTCCATCAGTTCATTTATAATGGCTACGATTTCGTTGTCGTGGGACGTGTTGCCGGCGTTTTTGGATGCCACCAGTAATCGCAATCTGTCAACTAATTCGTTGACGTCGTCCCAAAACATGTACTCCACCGGTTTTTCGTTGTAAGTGAGATGCATACCTTTAGTAACGGTTTAGTAACATTCGTGTACTTATATCGAGATGAACCTCTAAATTTACCCGCGCTATTCAGATGTAACGACGTTTCAGTTAGAATTTTACTATAATTTTTCATCTCCACCAAATTGGCTCGAGGATCGTTATAAAAAATCAATTGGAAAAGTCCTTTGGTACCTTTATACTTCTTCCTACCCACTATTATCTCCGACGTTTTTCTATCGAAATCTAAAGTTTCTTTTCCCAAGGTCCATTTTGATTCGCTTGCGCTATACTTGGGTCCGTATACAAAATCGATTTGGGGTGACTTTGCGTTATATTTTTGAATATACGGTCGAGCTATTTCCGGATATGCTTCTAGGTAGTCCTTTACAACGGTAGGAGAATACTGCGATACATCTTCAAAAATCTCCTCTTCCTTTTCATTTTTCTCTTCGACTGATGGCAGTGTCGGACTAAAATATGCCGTTGCCTTTTCGACGTGTGGTGGAAGTTTCGGGGTAAAATCTCCTTTTAACTTTTCAATCCGTTGCTTTAATGTTTCTACTTTTTTCTGTATTCTTGTATCACTGCTTTCCCCAATTTCTTCTTCTTTTTTAGGTTCCACCTTAGTTTTTTCTTTCTTCGGTTCGATGTCTAGAATGTCTTTTTTTATTTGTAACGTTTTGATAGATTGCGTCACTGGTTTGAATATTTTTTCCAGCGTCTCGTCTTCCTCGAATTTACCCAACTTCAAAGCCGTGTGTTTTTTTCTAATCGCCCGTGCAAGTTCACTAACTTTCTTTGCGCGGTGCGCTTTTAGAATTTGATCCTCTGACGTCAGCGGCATGTTGACCACTAACGCCAGAGAAGTACTCAGCCTTATATACTTGTCGAATCATTTCCTATACCGCCCGTTTTTCAGGCTAAAATCCTTAACTATGACCAGAGTGCCATAGCTGTCGTTCCAACATTGACAGCACAGCTTTTTGAAATCTTCGTACGTGACATCTGGCGAGACGTGTTCCTCATAAACGTGTTTCAGATTTACGTCGTCTTGTTTAAATAACACGATCACGTTGCAATTATCGCGTACTAGCTGCTTCGGAATTTTCGAATACGTTTGACATAGATAAGCGACGTCCACCACTTTGTGGCGCCCCATCGAATAAAATTCCCTGATTTTATTTTGTCTATCGCAGGCCACATCATCAAATATGAATATCGAATTTTCTAGAGCTTCCGACGGATCGATGACGTCCTCGTTTATCGTATACGGAAAGAAGCCGATGCAACCGACTTTTTTTACTACATCCTGCAATAATTGATATTTCGGTTGGTACAACGATTTCGTATATAAGTAGATATTTTCGAATTTCAGACCGTTTTCGTTGAAAATCAAACTAAGGAGTGCGTTCGTTTTACCACACCCGCTAGGTCCACACAAGATTGCCCTAAACGAGTCTGGTAGTAGGGTACCGTGTTTTGATTTTACCGTACCCCCTTGTATGACATCTAGATTTTCGATAGGGAGACAAACTTGCTGTTGCTGAACTTGCATCTTGTCAACTGAGAAATTCTGCGTGCTACTTCTCAATATATAGGCGACTGACCCCAAAATAAAAACAAGTTTTTGTTTTAAAATTTTATTTTGTATACATTTACTACATAAATTAGCTTATGGTAGATAGACACGCACTTTTTCACGTATCATCGTTCTGCACAAAGGACATGAGGAGATTTGAAGTGCGCATTCTATGCAAAGCATTACGTGTCCGCAAGGAATCATCACAACCTGTATATCGTTGTTGTAGCAAATTTTACATAAATTACTTTTTGATGCGGCTTGAGGTTGACGAACTACGGTATCTTCGACGACGGAGTTTGGTAGTATTGCGACCACTGGCAAAGGTTTAATATCCGCGAACGTCGTATTAAGTCCCGCATTACTTGCTTGGATGAAAGGGCAACTGGGGCTCCAACTTGCGTGGTCTTGCAATGGATCGTCGCCTTCTTCCCATCGGGAGCCTTCTATGAAGCAAAATGGACACTTGACTACGTCTTCATAATCTGTGTAATGGAATCCCGCTTCAGCCAATTGTATTGGGGAAATCGACGGATTTGACCACCAAAGATTTCAATCTATCATTTCGGTTTCTATAGTCACACACTTCTTCCATTTTATAAAGAGTAGGGACATGCTCGCTGTGTTTAGATAGGTATGAAACAGAAGTGGGAGGCGTTTGTGGTGGGGGGAATCTTAATGGGAGGCGCCTGCCTCCCACTACCGAGCCAGGCAAATAATTTCTCGCAATTTATGAAACTGCACATCCACATTGACTCTTGGTTGTGGTGTGCACACATCGAAATGCTTTTTTCAAATTTAGGTACGCCTGAATGACGTTCCAGGTTAATTACTGCGGCGCCGATGGTTTCTCGTAGGAAGCGTTCTTTCTGTTGGCCCTTGACGTAGACACGCTCGACACTGAGATTTTTTTAGGAGACCTTCCATCTCGACGTAGTCCACATGGCCGCTAGTGTATGCGATCCCCAAATGATTTTTCTCCAAATACCGCACTTGTCTTTTGTCGCGTTCGTTGGGATCACTAATTACGATGCGGGAGCGACGTAATAAATTTTTAAAAATTCGACCGACAACATTATTAAGCAAGATAGAGAATAAAAACCTAGTAAAAACAAAGAACAACTTGTATTTATAATTTTGAAGATGCTGATGCAGCGGCGCTGAGGTGGCGCTGAACATTCTAGTTGGGCGCTGACTAAGATGCTGATTCTGCTTGGTGTACGGACGTAACTCCTCCCCGCTAAGTAGAAACTTCGGGCCGGAACAGAGCTGAAGTTGTGGCTTCTTTTTGATTTTTGATTTTAATTTCGATTCTTCTTTTCTTGAACTTGATGATTCCATATACCATTATTACTGATAAAATTATTGCAATTATGATCCATAATATCCGATTTGTTTGATTTATATTCTTGATATCTTCAATTGATACTGGATTCGAAGCTTGAATTTGTTTTTCGAGGTGATGAAGTTCTTGAAGTTCCAAATTTTCTAACTTCAGAGGATTTCTTCTTGGTATTTCTGTTATAATTGATTGATTTTGAATTCTTGGCAATACAATCGGTTTTCCGGGTAATTGAATTGCTTCATAATTTTTGAAAATATAAGTTTTATACTCCATACTACAATTTTTTGGAATTTTGATAATATTGACTCCTTGAATAAGGTGTAGTTGTTCATCCTTGCATTTTGTTTTAATTTGGATTTCTTCTTGTGTTATGATTATTATAAATTCTTGATTTATTTTATTGATTAAAAACTTCGGTGGTAAGACAGGAACTTGTTCGCATTTTAGTGGGTGTCCTTGGATAAGTGAAGAGATGCAATCGTCGTTGCCATTTACTAATTCTTCGTGGGTACATAAATTATTTTCTTCAACTTGTATACAAGGGTGGTCCATATACTGGTAGCGATGAGTCTCTTCCACAGCCAAATATTGTTTGGTGGGTATAATGACATGGTTCTCATTTGAAGGAATTGGGAAAAGACGGAAATATTGATAATTTTCAGGATAGATAATTGGGACTTCCATGGAGAATATAATACT
This sequence comes from Pseudeuparius sepicola, assembly GCA_963920635.1. Lineage (NCBI taxonomy): Eukaryota > Metazoa > Arthropoda > Insecta > Coleoptera > Anthribidae > Pseudeuparius > Pseudeuparius sepicola. The sequence goes on from OY987305.1 coordinate 33,314,168, forward strand.
GTTTTTTGAAAAATGACAATTTGTTTGTATTAATGAATACCACGAGTTAATATCAATATCTAAAATTTCAGAAGGATTATAAAATGTATGAAGCTCTTTTAAGATTTCTTCCAGATTTTTCTTTGTAAGTATATCTGGATGTACAACATGTAATTTTGAAAAAGTTATTGCATTTTGAATATCCCCTAGCAAAGTTACGATAACATTTATGTTCATAAATATTTGATCAACTATTGATGTAAATGCCATATATTTATAGAATTCTCCAGTTACTTTACTTATATCATTTCGTATTTCAGTTATGTAATTGGAAATTTTCTCTCGGTCTTGATTAATTTTTTCAATAAGTTTTGAATATTTTTGGATCAGTTGTTTTGATAAGGATAATTGGGAATTTACGTTATTAACAATTTTTTGCTGCTTTGATTTTAGAGTTTCAATCATATCGTAAACCATCATTTGAGTCTAATGTTCCAAATAACCATTTGTGGACTGTTCCTCCTACATTTATTAAGCCACGTTTTTGTCTTGGAATTTTTGTACTTTGGAAGTTAATATTTTCGAATTTTTCATTTATCTCTAAAATAAGTGGAAGAAGGTGTTCATAGTAATTTCTTTTGTAAACGTTATTTTCTTTTGTAAATTCTACTTTTATAGAGGAGTTAAGATTTTCATAAATTTCTGTTATTCCATTAATTTGTTGTTTAATATCTAGTAAATCAATATCGTAAAGGAATGTATGTTTGCTTTTGATAATTTTTGATTGTCCTAATTTCAAGGGTAATATACCAGGGTTATTTGATATCTGAGTAATTTTAACTTCTTGTGCTTGTGCTAGGTTGATTGATATCAACATCATCAGCAGAATTATCATCATCTTGATTCTGTAACAATAAAGGAGGGGATTTTAGTTCTTTAATATGTATAGTTTCAATTTTGTTAGTTTTATTATTTTGAATTTTCACTTTATTGTGTTCTAAAAGTTCGATTATTTTGTAGGGACCTAAGAATTTGTTAATTTTCTTATTTCTATTTAAAGGGTTCTTTTTGAAAACAGTTTGATTTATTTTAAAGTTTGGGTTGTCGTTTCCTTTTTTATTTGTTTTTGTTAAAATGTTTATTTTGTTTTTCTCGGCATTTTCTTTTATTTTCGTTATGATTTTCTACATAGTCTGAGTAGAATTCTTTTGTATTAAATATTTCTGGGTTTCTAGTGTCAGTATGACCAAAGACTAATTCGAAAGGGGTATAATGCGTAGAATTGAAGAGTTGTAACCTAAAACGGCGTAATTAACTGGATCGGTTTCATTAGGATGAGATTCTTTTAAAATTCTTAAATGTTCGATTAGCGTGGAATAAAATCTCTCAACTATGCTATTGGATTCGTGATGTCCGGGCGTAGTAAAATGAACATTGATTTTATGCATTTTTAATAATTCTTTAACTGTTTCATTATTAAATTCTTTTCCGCTGTCCAAAATAATATTCTTAGGAATACCAAAATTTGAAAAATATTTGACTAGGGCATCACATACATTTATTGCAGATTTTCCAGGGATACAAATTACTTGTGCAAACTTCGAAAATGCGTCTACTAAGGTTAAATAATTTTTTGAATCATAATAGAATATATCTATATGAATAATTTTAAAGGGCTTTGAAGGTGTTTCTGTAACTCCAATGGAACGTATGGAGGATTTCTTCCGTATTTAGTTTTTTGACAAATTTCGCATTCATTTATAAATTTGGTAATGTCAGACTTCATGTTTATCCAAAAATAATTTCGTTTAAGATATTCTAATGTTTCTTGTATACCACGATGATTTCTTTTGCCTAAATGGTGATTTTTAATTAACATTAGTTGTTCTTCTCGATCCTTAATGGTGTTTATTAATTTTGTACATCTAATTAATTTAGGTCCTAATTGGTTGAAATGTTCTGAATAGACGTTGGTAAATTTCAAAATAAATGTTGGATTTTAAAAAAATATATGATAAGTTGTATTTGGTTTTAGGTATTGTTTTAAAAAGTCTAAGATCATCTGATCGTCACAATCGAGGGGAATTTTTAGTGTCATTATCTTTTGGTGAAAGTAATTTTCTTGTTCAACTGAAAGTCTATTACTTTTGAAAATACGTATTTGATTTGTTTTATTATTAATTATTTCATCTAAAATTTGAAGGCCATCGTTACTAACTTCTTTTGATAAAGAATGTGGAGTTTCATCGTCACTACTAATTTGGATAGGAATTTCGTTAAGTATTTTTTGTTTTGGTTTATCAGGTGGTCTAATTTGAATGTCAGAATGTATTATTATTTTCGGGTTAGAGGATGTCTTTCCGTAAACAGTCGGTGTTGATGTCGAAGTCACGTTTTCTAGGTCACTAGTACGTTCTGGATTATTCTCGCTGATATCGGGTAAAATAAAATTGTCTGGATTTTCTACGTAATTTCTAAGAAATTCTAGAGTGTCTTGGTTTATGTCACCTGGGTTATTTACAACGGATTGTGTTTCATGCATGTTCAGTTTTATTCTAGAAAGTGCATCTGCGTTTAAGTTTAATTTTCCTTTTTTGTGAACAATTGTATAATCGAATTCTTCGAGCTTAAGACGCCAGCGAACTAATTTTGAATTTGGTTCTTTAAGATTGAAAAGCCAAGTTAATGGTCGATGATCTGTAACTATAGTAAAACGTCTGCCATATAGATAGGGTCGAAAATATTTAAGAATAAACTATTGCGAGTAATTCTTTCTCTATGGTACTATATTTTTGTTCTGATTCGTTTAACGTCCTTGAAGCATACCCGACTGGTCTATCTTGTCCTATTGTGCCTTGTGATAATACTGCACCTATTGCATAGTTAGAAGCGTCTGTAGTCAAAATAAATTCTTTTTTGAAATCTGGATATTGTAAAATTGGGTCGTTGCAAAGAATTTTCTTACATGTGTTAAAAGCATTTACAAAACTCTGATCATGCACTACTTTAGCATTCTTTTTTAGACAAATTGTAAGTGGTTTAGTGATTTTGGCGAAATCTTTTATAAATCTGCGATAATATCCTAGTAGTCCTAAGAAAGATTTTATGTCTTTTTGTGTCTGTGGTATAGGAAATTTTTGTATTGCACTAATTTTGTCGGGGTTCGGTTTGACACCTTCGGGCGTTATAATATAACCTAAGTAAGCTACTGATTTTTTAAGAAATTCTTATTTGTCTAGTTGAACTTTTAGATTTGCCCTTTTTAATCTTTCAAAAACTGATTTTAGTCTTGAAATATGCTCTTGCAAAGAAGTACTAAAAATAATAATATCATCAAGATAAACAAGACAAATTTCGTTAGCCAAGCCTTTTAACACATTATCTATTACTCGCTGAAAGCTACTGGGTGCGTTTTTTAATCCAAACGGCATTCTAATAAATTGAAAGTGTCCTCCTATTGTAGAAAAAGCTGTCTTGGGAATGTCATTTTTATCGATTGGAATTTGGTGAAAACCGGATGCCAAATCAAGAGTTGTAAAATAATTTGCTCGTCCTAGTCGGTCAAGTATGTCTGTTATATTAGGAAGGGGGTATTTATCGTCTATTGTCTTTTCGTTCAATTTTTTCTTTTTCAGGATGAATCGAGTTTTTTAGGAAGGATCCATATAGGACTACTCCAAGGGGATGTTGATGGTTCTATTATACCTTGTTTTAGCATTGTATTAATTTGTTTTTTAACTTCGTCTCGATGAACTTCGGGAAATCGATAAGATTTAGTGTAAATTGGTGTGTCATTAGTAAGTTTAATTTTATGTGATATTTCACTAGAAAAACTTAAAGGAATGTCTTCTGAATAAAAAATGTCTCTATATTTATAGCAAAGATTACGAATAGCCTCTTTTTCTTCTTTATTACAGTGTTCTAATCTCAAATTTTAAGATTTTGTTTAAGCAAATTATCTTGATTTTTTGAAATTGTTGAGTCCGTTTCTATTTTGTCTATAAAATTGACTTCGTTTGGATTTAAAAGTTCAATATCAAAAGGTTTCGTTACAGTTATTTTAAAAGGTTTTTCATTAGGGTTTAAAATAGTTGTGTAAGCATAAAAATTTTGAATGTTTACTAAAGCTTTGGGCGATTCTACAGGGTGGTTCACTTTTATGTGGTAGGACTTTAACATTAGATAGAAAAAGATAATCTAAAATGAAAATTTTATATCAACATATATCGGGGAAAGCTTAGTTTCCGAGATACAGGGCGTTGAAGTGTTGGAAAAAATATGAAGTATTTTTTACACTGTCCGAACCAGTGGAGATATTTAAACCAAATTTGATGTGTAGTACCACCTTTTTGACTACGATATTTAGTGATAATATGAAGGTCCTGAAATAACCAGTGGTGGAGTTATGGGTTTTCACTATCACTAAATTTAAAAAGTAATTAGTACGGACCTGTCTCACATCAACGTAAATTTTTTTCGTAAAGTTCTTTCAATTCTCTACAAAAAGTGTATCTTGACATTTTTTTGTATCTGCCACGGTTGTGTAGTAAATAAATTATTTCGTTTCCATCTCAGCCTTTTTTGCCTAAAAATGTGTTTTCTAAGATTATTGATAAATATCGCAAATAACAGAAATTAATTATGGAACACTTATCGGATTCAGCTATTTTATTTTTAATTTTATGGAAACAATTTTAAAAATAAACTGGCACTTGGTTTGAGGTACATTACTTTATTATCATTTTAACATTTTTATCAAATCTAGTATTATTTCTTAATAATTTTTATAATTCTAAATTTGTAGAATTCTAAATTATACCACGACGAGTAAAACATGATTCTTCCGCCCATAAAATGTTATTTAAAAATTGTCTTATTTCCTTTGACTACAAAATCCATCGGCAAAATACTAATGTCCTTTCTGCATCGCCGTACTGGTGAAGATAAGTGTGCCATGGAAAAGAAAATCTTATTGACAGTTAATAATACAATAATGTCATCCAGTAGATGAACGTAGCAGCGCCGCAGTTTGTCTTTGTTAATAATTAAAATGCCGTTCCAATTTACAAATGAAGAGCAGGCTGACATCCATTTCTGCTATGGAGTTGCAAATGGGAACTCTGCGGAAGCAGCCAGAGGCGATTTCCAAATAGGCGCCATCCGCGTCCCTCGGTGTTTGTTAACATGCACCGGCAATTCAGAACTCGCGGTCTGAGAACTAGAATCGTCGAACGAGGAAATGAAAACAATATCCAACAAGTCAGACGCAACAATGAGATTCTTCGTGAATTCGATAGGAATCCTACAACAAGTAGCAGAAGAGTGTCAGTGGCCCTACGTGTTTCAAAGTCTGCAATTTTGCGAGCTTTAAAAAGAGATCACAGGCATGCGTATCATCTACAACCCGTACAAGGTTTAAGGCCCGGCGATGCAGAAAGAAGATTAGTGTTTTGCCGATGGATTTTGGAGTCAATTGAAGGAAATAGACAATTTTTAAATAACATTTTATGGACGGACGAGTCGTGTTTTACTCGTCGTGGAGTAGTAAACTTTCATAATCAGCATATTTGGGCACAAGAAAACCCACATGCAATCCGGCCAAGAAATTTTCAGGTCGAATTTAGTGTCAATGTTTGGATTGGACTGTACAACCATCATCTGTTTGGACCCTTTTTTTTGCCACAGCGAGTGAATGGTGACAATTTTTTGGAGTTTTTAGTAGCTGAGCATAATAATATGTGGGAAGACATTCCTTTAAACTTAAGATTGTTGGCTTGGTTCCAACTTGACGGCTGTCCTGCACATTTTCACCGAAATGTGAGGAACTGGTTAAATAATAACTTTCCAAATAGGTGGATCGGACGAGGGGGACCGGTCGCTTGGCCACCACGTTCTCCGGACATAACACCTCTGGACTTCTTCATATGGGGATTTTTAAAAGAGCAAGTCTATGCGACTCCTGTAGAAACAAGGGAACAACTTATTGATCGTATCAGAAATGCGTGCGATGAATTGAGAAATGGCAATTTAATCGATGCTGTTCAATCCGTTAGGCATCGAAGTGAATTATGTGTGCAACAGAATGGATCACATTTTGAACAATTGTTGAATGTTGTACAAATTTAGAATTATAAAAATTATTAAGAAATAATACTAGATTTGATAAAAATGTTAAAATGATAATAAAGTAATGTACCTCAAACCAAGTGCCAGTTTATTTTTAAAATTGTTTCCATAAAATTAAAAATAAAATAGCTGAATCCGATAAGTGTTCCATAATTAATTTCTGTTATTTGCGATATTTATCAATAATCTTAGAAAACACATTTTTAGGCAAAAAAGGCTGAGATGGAAACGAAATAATTTATTTACTACACAACCGTGGCAGATACAAAAAAATGTCAAGATACACTTTTTGTAGAGAATTGAAAGAACTTTACGAAAAAAAAAATTTACGTTGATGTAAGACAGGTCCGTACTAATTACTTTTTAAATTTAGTGATAGTGAAAACCCATAACTCCACCACTGGTTATTTCAGGACCTTCATATTATCACTAAATATCGTAGTCAAAAAGGTGGTACTACACATCAAATTTGGTTTAAATATCTCCACTGGTTCGGACAGTGTAAAAAATACTTCATATTTTTTCCAACACTTCAACGCCCTGTATCTCGGAAACTAAGCTTTCCCCGATATATGTTGATATAAAATTTTCATTTTAGATTATCTTTTTCTATCTAATCTTAAAGTCCTACCACATAAAAGTGAACCACCCTGTATATTATTTTCAAAATCTATGTAATCAAGGATACCTAAACCATTTTTATAGCAAACTGGAAGTTTTATGATTTTTTGACATCTTGGTGGAACTACTACTGTATGAAAGCAATTTTGAATTTTTTTTTAATTTTTATAATCTGGTTTATTATAAAACAAAGGAATTTGGGCTGTGGGAGTAATTAATGAATCACTACTTATACTAATGTCAGCATCTAGTTTCTTAAGTAAATCCATACCTATGATTCCGTCATATTTGGGAGAAAAATCGAACAAATAAAATTTATCAATTAAATCAATGTTAAAAATTTTAAAAATTGGGATAATTGCAATTTCGTCGTGGAAAGAAATACCATGTGATGTTTGTATATTAAAGTCCTCACTAAAAATTGAATTTGGGTAAAATTGGTAAGCTAATTTTGGATTCATAATCCTACGAGAACTTCCGGTATCTATTAAAAATTTGGCGTTAATTTCGGGTACAAAAATATGTGCTAAATCATTATGCAGGTGATTAAGGTATATTGTTACGTAGTCTCGTCCTGATTGGGGAATTTCGAAAAATTTACATTTTGTTCAGGTTGAGTTTCAAAAGGGTTTTCAAAATAATTTTGGTCACTTTCGGGTGCGTCATAATAAGGATTGTCTGTCTGCTGTTCATCATAGTATTCGGGATAATTTCTGTATTCATTTTGTTCATAATTTTCGTCATTTTCGGGATTTATTTCTTCAAGGTTATACAGTTCCTGGGATTGGAAATTTCTAGGTCCTGTGGGGCGGAAATAATTAGGAATTCTATGAGGTGTGTTTTGAATGGAATTATTATTTTTAAATGTAACTGCGGACATTGCTTCGGGGTTATTTCTAATGGTTACTGCAGACATTAACTCGGGATTAGTTTTAGGGATAGCTCCTGTGGGTTTAAACACATTCATGGGAGGTCCAAAAACTTGAGCGTTTGTGGGATATCTTGGTCGTAAATTTTGTTTCGGTTGTACGTTAATAGGTTGAGAAGGGAAATTTGGTCTCATTCTTTGTTGAAATTGAGATGGTTGTGAAAAGTTAGAGGGAAAATTGTTGGAATTTGGATATGGTGGGTTTGTATAACTTTGAAATTTTGTCATATTTTGAGTGTGAGATTTTGGTAAATTTTGGGAAAATTTATTTTGAGATGAATTTTGAAAAGGGTTCATTTGTTCTTGATTTAGAGTAAAATTTTCTTCTTCAATTACATAAGACATTGCAAGTTCTAAAGAATCTGGATTCCTAATTCGTACCATGTCTTGAATTCTACCTGTAAGGCCTCTAATAAAAGTTTTTAATGATAATTCGTCATAATTTTTTATTTGGAAAGTTCTTTCTTGAATTGTCATGTCCATGGAAATTAATTTGGAAGCAATGGAGCTTCGTGATTTTTGTAGTCTTTGTCCGAAATGTATGAATGATTCATCTTTACGCGGTCTCATAACAATCATTTCTTTAACCAAACACTCTAAATTACGTTGGTCGCCGAAAGAAAGTCTAAGTAAGTTTACTAAATCTATCCATGTCCTTATGTCGGGTCTACTACCTACTATTACTAAAGCTTGACCTGTTAGTTTGCCAATAATTGCTCTAGTCAGGAAACCGTTAATAGGATCATTAGGATTATCTTGATTTTGGTAAGTTGTGATTAAAAATTGGCAATGTTCGATGAAAATTTCCAATGTGTTTGGATCACCGCTATAACTAGGAATAGTATCAATATATAGTCTAAGTAAATTATAATTAACTTGGCGATCTGCCGCTTGATTTTGATTAGGCATGTTATCGTTACTTATATCTAGAGAATTTAAAATTTGAGTTATATTTTCTATATCTATTTTGAAGTTATTTTCTTAAACTTACAAAAATAGAGTTGTTTTTCACTTTGAATTTTCTTTGATTTTCTTAAATCTAAACTTAATTATGTTTTCGAGTGTTATATGCACTAACAATCGAAAAACGTAATCGTTTTCTTCGATTCAAAACTAAAATTTAAATTGTTTTTGTCGTGTTCATCGACAGAAGCAAGGAAAAATCATATGCAATGAATTTTATATGCAATGAATTTCCTTGGAAGGAAATTGTTCTTATATTTGCCACGGAGGAAAAAGCTAGAAAGAGGAAAATGGAATTTGGCTCCTACCTTGGCCTTGACTCTCCAGTTGTCTGGTGCTGGGGTGGTTCTTGTCGTAAAGGGTTGAGACCCACGTAGCGCGAGACCGATGAAAAACCGACCGCGATGGCGTTCTTCTGATCTGCGTTACTCAACAAATTTTTTTTAAAAATTCGACCGACAACTTTATTAGGCAAGATACAGAATAAAAACCTAGTAAAAACAAAGAACAACTTGTATTTATAATTTTGAAGATGCTGATGCAGCGGCGCTGAGGTGGTGCTGAACATTCTAGTTGGGCACTGACTAAGATGCTGATTCTGCTTGGTGTACGGACGTAACTCACTAAAGGTTTTCGGAGGTCTTATAAGAATATGTAAAGTTTCATCGTTAACTTTTATTGTCAGCTCTTTAGGACAGAAACGTCCGTCTATCATAAATCCCTGTGCGTCCACTACGGCGACCTTCATCTTAATGGGTTCTGTCTACCCCAACCACTTTATTTATCGATTTCGGAAAATGTATGGTAATGGGAGGGAACGGAAACACCGATATTTTATTTCTTGTTATTTTATTAGGTCAAGTACAAGTACAATAATGCCTTACACCTAAAAAGTCTCCTTAAAATTAAACTACATAAGTTGCCTAACTACTTCACTTAATGGTAAATATTCGATGGTACTATCATGTATAATAATACAATAAGCTCGGGTTGAGGCTGGAAATCCTTCGTTACTCTCGATGTCCAGCTTTACGTCAACCGTGGTGTTTTTCATGGACTATATTCGTCGGGAACAGTCCATGACAAAGAGAGCTGCGTTATTTTTGTATTCGGTGTAGCTAAGCTAGGGGTGCCTCTCATTCATATAACTAGAGCAAAAGTCTACGTAATTATGGTAGGCCTCCAGATAGTCATTGCCATTAAAATCCAATCTCAGCCGTTCAAAAGGAAAATATTCACCATTTATAATCAATCTGACATCCGCTATATTTATATTATCGAATACGGAAGGGTCCTTTCTAGCATTTTCATTGCGACTCCTTTGAAATCCCACGATAACGTATCGAGGACTCGACAAGGCCATTGAAGTTTTGACTGACCAAATTTCTCTGTTGGCATTGACCGTAAGACTTGGCAGTTCATGAAGTTCCCATTTACGATACGGTATAATTATAGGGCGATCACGTTTAATAGACTGAAGCAGATCCAATCTAATGAAATCGCTAGGTTGAATATGTTTCACTTTTAACTCGACATTGGAAACTGTTATTTCTGCTGTCAATTCGAAATAAAGAGTTGTTATCGTTTCTAGCTCGTGTTAATCTTAAAGTTTGTTTTCCGCAAGTGGCCAACTGATAATCGTTAAATATTCCAAACAAATGTTTCAGAGGTATTCTCAAGCAAAATGTTCCATCCAAATTTACGGCCAAAGGCTTGGTTGGACCAGACCAACTAGCAGTTACCAGGAATTTTTCATCGCTGGGGGCGTAGCATAGATATGTTCTGATAGCACTCACAATTCCAGGATTTCGAACTGTTTCCAATTCCTTTCCATTCAGTTCATATGAAATCGAATCGAAGAGAAACGCACCTCCATTATTAGCAAAACTACATCTCCCGGTTCCCGTTTTCTTCTCTATTTTACCTTTGATATAAATTGCAGCGTCATACATCAATAACCAAGTGTCTCCTTGGTTAATCGTTATCTCCACAATGTCATTATTCAGAAAATATTTCACAAACGGGTAATATGTTCGTTGCTCTAAACGCTGAATGGACTCATCGAAGGTTGGAGTGCGGTGCACGTCGAATACTTGAGGCGTTAACGACATGGTAGCCGAGTGCTTCTAGAAATCGACGGTTTTCCGGCGTTAGATTCAAGTTGCAATGGTGTTTCCACTTCGATGACGTCTTCGTCAATGAGGGTCGGAGGTCACTAAACCGCCTTCTATACGGTTGGTAGTTGCCTCCAAAAACCAAACGCATTTCACATAGATAGTCGTTTCACTTCCAATCTAACGATAATTTCTTCACCTCTGAAATTGACAGGCTTGAAATTCTGATCGAGGATGTTTATGGTCAGATTGTTTATTTCACGTTTCGTGACAGGCACGTAGAGTAAATTTTTAGGAGTTTCGTCTATGGCGTAACCAGGATCGACCCCAACGGCGAATTCGTAAATCGTGTGCATAGGTCGGTTTACGTAATAAGCACCGGCAGTGATGTTACAATCTATATGTATCGTTCTAACTTTAACGATATCTACTGGCAAATCCGAAAAATGTACTTTTCCTTTGTCTAAATATCGTTGGGAAAAACCCAAAAGTCTACCTATAGACCCGGGCGAAATAAAATCGATGGTATATTGATCGCTGTAGATCTCATACTGCAGAGTACTCTTATTCGCTTTTATCGATACGGTACCGCTATCGTTTTCGTCTTCCGACTTTTTCAAATTTTTTCTTATGTGCTCTTCTATGTTCTTTATTTCGTACGATCCGGTGGGAAATGTTATTACTCTGCTACCACCGAAACTGCCGGTTACGTAATAAAAATTATTGTCACCGCTTTCCTCTTCGATATTTGGTATGCTGTTGTACGTGTGGAATCCCAGCAAAGCTAAGCCGTATTCGGCGTTTGGGTCCAAAACTATCGGGCTATCGAAATCGATGGAGAGCGTGGATGTACGTCCGTGCAGAGTAAATAACAATGACATGACTGGCGACTTCTAAGGTGATCTCCACCTTTTATATAGAAATTCGAGACACAAATGACCGCAATTTATTTCGTTAAAATTTTGATAGGCATCGTTATTGTACGTGACCTTGACACCCTTTCCAAAATATCTATTCAGTTCTTTGGGCGGTTTTAAAGCGCCAAAGCTATCGAAATATTCTACGACGGGACCTCTTTTTTGTAAGCTACCCAATGCGTTCCTTTGTTGCGCTCCACGTCTAAATTTAAAATGGCCGCTTCATTAATTCTTGGCGTCGACGGAAGAGTATCTCTCATAAACACGCCTCTGAAATGTGGCATTTTTAAAATTTCTACGTAATTCGATATGTCTTCGTCGGACAGCGGTCTATTGGGTAGCTTCATTGAAAGTTTTTTTTGTTTCTTCAGAAACAGTCCTACCCCATTCTTATTTTTTCGTAAATATAGACCAGAGCCTTCTTTTCCAATGGCTTCCATCGCCCGATTATGTCGTTTTTGTTCTTCCAACCTTTTCTTGGCATCTTTTGCGTCGATAATTGTTTTAGCCACAGCACCAGCGCCGCCTGCCACCGAACCGAGAGCGCCCAAGGCCCCTAGCAAAGGAAGTAATGGAAGAAATCCACCGGTGTGCTGAAACGGAATAGTTCGCGGAATTTTCACGTTTTTCTTTCCACCCGCTTTCTTTACGGCTACTCGTGCTGCTTTTAAAGCAACCAGCGATGCCTTCTTCAAGGGCTTCATGTCGTTCATCTGACTGTCACTTAAAGTTTTTTTCAGAGATCTTTCAACTTTTTTGACAATGTCTCTTTTAAACGAAACTGGGCGCTTCTTTATACCCATGCCGACCTTGCGTTTGACCTTCATAGTATTTGTAACAAACCACGCGGCAGCTTTTTCACCAAATTTAGCGTCCCTTGATTTCACTCGCTCCCACGCTCGATTTTCCAATTCTCTGTCGGCTTTATGTCTCTCTTCCAAAGACTTATTTTTGGAGTATGCGATGTCGTGATCTTTACAAGCTGCGTCCAGCTTATTGATACCAGGATCTCCTCGAGCACGGCGTTTCTCCAACTTTGTACCTGGACCACAGTACTGATAGCCGGGAAGGTGTAATTCGACTGGCAACCTGTTGATGACACTATTAACCAATCCTCTTCCAGTAACAGACGGCATTATACTGAACTGAATAAACAACCACGACTTTTATTTATACCTTTTCCCAAGTGCCAAGTTTTGGCATATAAAGATTTTTTTTTATATATATATAAATAAAACAAAGGCAATGGTTTTAAACGTTTATTAAAATAATAATAGGGTTCAAGGTTCTACAATAAATTTGATATTTGTACTCCAACCGACTGACCCCAAACTTTGCAGAAAATATCTCCTTCCATTGCCGATGTCCTTGATTTTATCAACATACTTCGTGTTCACCTTGTCCACCATCTTTATTTGAAATTTTTCACCCACTTCCAAATTCTGCAAACTCTCGAATCTCTTCAAGACCAAATTCTTGTTCAAACTTTCCACGAACGACTGCATTTTGTGGCTTAGAAATTGTTTTTACTGCAAGTGGCTTAAGAATGGTGCAGGAACTGCGCTCCATCAAACATATAGGCGTCACCCCTCCACCGGCGGTGGGGTCAGGAGTGGGGGCCGTACAGAGTGGGGTCAGGGGTGGGGGGCCGGCTTCCAAGAATCACACGTGTCCCAAAGGTCAAGTGAGGTCAAGCTGTGACGTCACGTGACCTCGGCTGTGACGTAGCCAAAATGCACGCATTTCTGGCCTTATGGAGATTAACATGGGGCAAGTGGCTTGGAACTCTCTTAGTATATCTACTTACATGACATTAAGACTATTTCTGAACTCTCTACACTTTGTAAACGTTTGGAAGAATCGTTATCTTGGTCTGATCGATATAAACCTCCACCTAGTCGAAATTATTGGAGCCGGATTTAAGTTGTCTATCTACTCATGTGGCTGATGCTTTATCTCGATCTAATTCAGAAATAGCTGTTCTTAATGTTTCAAATTTTAAGCCTTGTAAATGGTATCAATCTCTTATCCAAAAAGTTCAAGAAAATCCTGACAGGTATCCTATGTTTCAAGTAAAGGAAAATATTTTATATAAACATATCTTTTCAAAAATACCTCTTATTAGTAATTGTTCCGAATGGAAAATTGTTGTACCTACAGCAAATCGCAAGGAAGTTTTAGCTATGTATCACGACCATCCTACTGGCGGTCACTTTGGAGTTTCTAAGACATTATCTAGAATTACCGAATTATATTATTGGCCTAAGGTGCGACAAGATGTCGTTAGATATGTAAAAAAGTGCTCTATTTGTGCCGCGAGTAAAAGTTCAAATCTTCTTGATTGGTTCATATAAAAATATAAATTTTCCGTTTCAAATTATTTCGGCAGATTTATTAGGTCCTTATCCTAGATCTAAGAATGGTAATCAGCACTTTCTCGTTATTGTTGATTGGTTTACTAAATTTGTTTTGATTCATCCCTTATCTAAAGCAACTACCAAGGCAATTACCAAATTTATTGAAAATCAAGTTTTTTTAGTTTATGGTGTTCCCCAAATCTTTTGTTGTGATAACGGTAGTCAATTTACTATCAATGACTTTAAAAAACTAATGGAAAATTATCGCGTACAGAAAATATGGTACAACGCTCGATATCATGCGCAGATAAACCATACTGAAATAGTTAACCGTGTCATTGTTACCGCAATTCGTTCTTTTATTCACGAAAATCACAAAACTTGGGATGTGGATATCTTTAAGAGAGCACGGATAATAGGTTAGCGAAGCACGACGTCACAGGCTACTCGCCTGCATTTTAAATGTTCGGACGCAATATACCACTCCCTGGAGATTATTATGGCAAGATTGCTGACAACAAAAATAATATTCCAGTTAAAAATCAGCTTATCGATAAGGTGTGGCGTCGAAATTTCAAACGACTTTTCAGCTAAACTAAGTCCAAAATACACCCCTTGTGTTGTTGATAAGGTTTTGTCTCCATTACTTTACCATTCAAAAGATGCACTGGGAAACTACCTTGGTAATTTTCATATTAAGGATTTAAAGCCAGATTTTGTGGAAGATTACCATTCGGATCTAGATTCGGACGATCTGTCTGAACCGGAATCTGACAATATCGCTTATTAAAAATATAGCTTATTAAGTTTTTTGGTGGTAATGCTGGACTTTTCATCTGTTCAGATTACGCCATCAAGGGCAGTGGTGGGTTCTATAATTTTTTTTTCGCTCTAGATTTTGGCATACGCACTTTAGCCAATTGTCTAGCGAGTTGGTCGAACATCTAGTCTAACAAAACAAGCTATATTTTTGAGTTCAAACTTTGATTAAACATCTCAAACAAATTAAGATCTTGCATTTTTACCTTCTATCTTAAGTATAATTTTTACTGTTTTGGTGTGGACCATATGTTGAATATCGTAATTTTGCATACGTAACGTTTTGTTTTTGGTTATCTAATACAAAGTTATCGTAGTATCTTTATCGTATTTTTGGGTTTTTGTATTAGAAATTTGTATCTTGTTAGGTCTGTAAATTTCGCTTATCAGGTTTTGTTAAAATTATTGTAGAGATGTTTGGTCAATAGCTTGATCTCTTCTCAGATTACCATTGGGTTTGTATCTCAAATAATTTTTTTGTCTATAATAAATAATTACCTTTGGATTTTTTAGTGTCAGTAAATTTTCGATTTTTGAACTTAAAGTTAAATATTAGTCAATTATAGCTTGTGATTTATTTTTTCCTCTCCTGAGGCTTTTGCGATGTTGGCGCGGACTATCCTTTTTATCTTTTCTAGTTATTTATCTTTGGTTTCGAAGCTAATCTGAACGGTTCCTTGATTGATCTTTGTATCTCTGGGAGATGATAATAGTGCACACGAACCTCCGGGTGATCGGCAGTAGCCCAGACAAGGAATTCCTTCTGATTAGTGGGGTTATAACTTCCTTTTTCCCCTTTTATTCCCTTCCTTAAAATCTGTTAAAATAGAAACAATAAGTCTCAGTTTAATTTTCATAGTGTTCGTAAAATCCCTTCTGGATTTCCATTTCTTCGTGGATCCAGACCCACTCTCTTCACAACTGACGTATGCTTTTTTCCCTTTTATTCCCTTCCTTAAAATCTGTTAAAATAGAAACAATAAGTCTCAGTTTAATTTTCATAGTGTTCGTAAAATCCCTTCTGGATTTCCATTTCTTCGTGGATCCAGACCCACTCTCTTCACAACTGACGTATGTGACAGGATGAAACCCTCTTGCATACATTTTTGGTTAATCGTTTATAGTACTTCTGTTCATTTTTTTTTTCACAGACATGAGTCTCTCTGAGTTCCTAGTGTCATTAATTAGATTTTTCAGTATAATAATTTGTTGTACCTTTGATAGGTTAATTGTTTTTGGGTTAAGTTGTCAAAAATAACAATTTATTTTGTTTGAAATATACAGAGATTATTTTGATTCGGCTAGGATAGCACGAAATGTGTCCGAAAACTGATAACTTTTTGTGGTTCTTAATTCGGTTTAGATAGCACCTTGAGTGTCCGAATTGTGTAACCTAAGGAATTTCGCGTAGGCTTAAGAAGTGCGGTTATTTATTGGCCGACCTTGTTATTCACATTCATATGTTATCCTGTATATTTCAAAATGTTTCCCATTTTGTTTTTCAAGCAACATGCTCGATTTTGAGTTTATACTTTTACCTTTAATAGGTTAATTTTGACAATGTTAAATCATAGGACTCAGAGTTGAACTATTTCTAGTTATCATTCATTTTTTTCTCTTCTATTTTTGCAATAGGTTATATTATCAGGTTATCTTCTTGTTTGTTTTCTTCGGCTAATTCATGTGATTTTCCAGTTGAATAACCGGTGAGCTTGCCTGTATAGGTGGCGGGTAGTAGTGAGGCAAAGCGGTCGCTCCATCTTCCATCTCACTCGCACTCATGTATTTTCCTATATAAGATAACGACTTCCGGTCGAGTCTAATCGTGATGTTGTCTCTGTCGGTTCAGTGGCGGCGTTGCCGGATCCTCGATTCTGTCGTGTTGGTGCGACGTTGCCTTTTCCTGGAATGAAATAAAAAAAGTCCTAGCCGCGAATCGGACCGGTCCCGTTCGTGTCCCGATCCCGTCGCCTTGACCACTCGTCCACCCGGCCATTTTCTAATCGCACCCTAGAAATAGCAAGGTTCGGTCTCGCCGACGTCATCCGTTTGGGCGCGCGCGCTTGCACTTCGAGGGACGCCTGTCAGGTAGCGTGAAAGGAGCCGGATCCGGGGGCCTGAAAGGCGGAGGAGTCTTGTCCGTCTTGGAAGATGTCTTTAGATGTCAAAATATCTTGAGATGTCAAAATGTGCTGAGATGTCTTGCACTTCGAAGAAGTGACCTTAAAAAGCGTAAACTAGAATCTCGCCGCCGTCACCCGTTGGGGCGCACGCGCGCTTGCACCCTGAGAGGGCACCTGTCAGGCACTGTGAGAGGAAGCGGGTCCGGGGGCCTGAAAGGCAGAGGAGTCTTGAGATTGTCTTGAAATGTCTTGAGATGTCAAAGTGTGCTGAGATTGTCTTGAGATCGTCTTGAGATGTCAAAATGTGCTGAGATGTCTTGAGATCTTGGAAAAAATAAAATATACAGGGTGACGTTGAGAAAAATACAAACAAAAATTAGGTTAAATATGAGAAAAATATATACAGGATGGAGAAGGTGAGAAATATATAGTGAACAAAAGTTAGGTAAATATATACAGGGTGAGAGAGGAATATAAGAAAAATGTGAGATTAAAAGAAAAATATATATATACAGGGTGAGATAAATATATATGCCCTTGTGACACTTCGTTGGACTCGATTCGTCATGAGGGTCACGAATTTGAAATAAAAAACTTTAAAATCTTATCGCGGGAGATCGGTGCTTGCTAGAACCAAACCGCCTTTTAAGAAAATGTAGAGGAGATCAATGAGAAGCCAAAAACGTCAACTTCCGGTCTCCATTTCCGGTTCGAGGAAAACACAAATTTGACATAAAATTTTTAAAGTCTTATCGCGGGAGATCGGTGCTAGGTAGAACGATTCTGATGCCTAAATAATGATCAGGGGATCGAGGAGAATCCAAAAACGTCAACTTCCGGTGTCCATTTCCGGTGTGAGGAAAATGCCATTGCGGTACCTCGTTGGACTAGTCTCGACGTCGGGAACACGAATTTCGAATAAAAAAGCTTTAAAGTCTTATCGCGGGAGATCGGCGCTAGGTAGAAATATTCTGACACTTAAATAATGATCAGGGGATCGAGCAGAATCCAAAAACGTCAACTTCCGGTGCCCATTTCCGGTGCGAGGAATATGCCCTTGCGGCACCTCGTTGGACTCGTCTCGATGTCGGGAACATGAATTCGATGTTCGTTTATAGATATGAGTCCGCGTGTGGGAACATATTCATTTCGATGTTGCTAGTCACCGGTGGAGGTCTAGTAAACAGTTTAATTAACAAACTACCCATCGAATTGCATATTCCCGGCTATCAGTTTTGCGGGTCAGAAACAAAATTACGGGAAAGAATCGCAAGGGGTGATTCCGGCGTAAATAAACTTGACTCGGCCTGTAGAAATCACGATTTAGCGTACTCTAAGAATAAATCTCTAGAAGAACGACATAAGGCCGATTGGGAATTGGAAAATCGCGCCTGGGATAGGGTCAAATCGAAAGACGCTAAATTTGGAGAGAAGGCCGCCGCTTGGTTCGTCACCACAGCCATGAAAACGAAACTAAAGCTGGGTATGGGAGCAAAACAAAAGAGACCGACATCATTTAGACGAGATATCGTAAAAAAAGTTGCAAAGTCCCTGAAAAGATCATTCGATGAACACCAACTTAACGATATGAAAAATTTGAAAAAATCATCATTGGCAGCCATCCGAGCCGCTCGCATAGCTATTAAGAAAGCAGGAGGAAAGAAAAATATTCGGATACCGAGGATTATCCCGTTCGAGCGAAAAGCTGGTGGGTTTGTACCGCTTTTGCCTCTACTTGGGGCCTTGGGAGCTCTGGGGTCGGTGGCAGGAGGAACTAGTACTGTTGTAAGAACTATACTAGACGCGAAACAAGCGCAAAAGAAGTTGGGAAAAGAGGCACAACACAGCCATGGAAAAGATTGGAAAAGACGGTTCGGGACTATACCTACGAAAAAATAATCGTGGGGGATTTGGTCTCTTTCTAAAAAAACAACAACAAAACTACCAATAAAGCTACCTAATAGCCCGCTGTCAGACAAAGATTTGATAAATTTTGCCAAAAAGTTAAAATTAAGAAATTTTAGAGGGGTCTTTATGCGACACTCTCCCAAGAAACGGTCCGCATAAAAACGAATCGGCAATTGTAAATTTAAATGTGATGCGTAACAGCGGAACGCATTGGGTAGCTTCTAAGAAATGCGGCAATCATGTGGAATATTTTGATAGTTTTGGCGGATTAAAACCGCCCCCCGAACTGATTACCTATTTAGGAAAAGGTGTGAAAATTGCATATAATAATAGTCCCTACCAAAAATACAACGAAATAAATTGTGGCCATCTTTGTTTAGAGTTTCTCTATAAAAGACGTGGTTTCATGTGAAAAACGTTGCACGGTACCTCCTCCACGCTATCTATTGATTTCGACACACCCATCTATTTAGATCAGGGCGCCGAATACGGATTAGCTCTTTTAGGATTTCACTCCTACAAGAGGGCGGGCATAAACAAATTTTACTTCATCGATAAAAATAATCAGAGAAAGACCATAGAAATTTCCACCGGTTCATATGAGATTAGCGTTATAGAATCTCAGATAATTAAATCATTAAATTTGGTCAAAGGAGACAAACCTCAAAACGAATTTTCGTTAAAGACCAACAATAGCACACTCCAGTGTGAGATTTATAGTCAAAACGATTCGATAGATTTTCAAACAGAAGGTTCGATAGGAAAAATTTTGGGATTCTCGGAACGTATATTACAGCCGGGCATACTGCACGCTTCGGATTTACCCGTAAACATCGTTAAAGTAAGAACCGTGCATATAGACAGCAATATAACCGTCGGAGCTTATTATAATAATCGTCCCACGCATACGATATACGAGTTTGCGATAGGAGCCGATCCCGGTTACGCCATTGACGAAACGCCAAAAAATCTGCTCTACGTACCTGTAACCAAGCGGGAAATCGATAATATTACCCTGTCGATTCTCGATCAAAATTTTGAATTGGTAAATTTTCGGGGAGAATAAATTATTGTGAGGTTGGAATTAAAGAGATTATCTTGATGGGTCTAGTCTTTGACAACAGATACCAGCCATATAAAAACTATCGAAGTTATTCGCGAGGATCACAACCTGTCGCACCTTTAAGGTGTTTAGATCGTGGTAAAATGCTTACTCTCGAGAACCGTTTATTTTTGGAATCTCTCGGTAACAATGTCTCTAACGCCCCAAGTTTTCGACGTGCTTCGAAACCCAAATTTTGACGAATCCATTCAACGGCTGGAGACGCGCACCTACTATCCCTTTGTTAAATCATTCATGAACAATGATATAGTGGAGATTACTATTAATCAAGGTGATTCCTGGCTATTAATATATGACGCGGCTATTTGTATTAAGGGAAACTTAACTAAAACTGGTGGAAATGGTTCGTGTAAGCTCGCCAATAACGCCGCCGCATTTTTATTTGATTCCATCTTCTACGAAATAAATAGTAAGGAATTGGAAAGTGTTCGAGATACCGGAATTGTAAGCGCAATAAGAGCGTATTTGTGCTATCCACCCAACTCCGAGAGATATCTAATTACTTCGGTATGGTCATATCCTGACGACAGTTTAGCAGTAAACGACGATGGAACGTTCAATATAAGAATGCCACTTAAACTTTTATTTGGAATTTAACGATTATCAATACGCTATTTTCGGGAAGCAAACCACACGACTAATAAGATCCCGCAATAATAACAACTCCTTGATGTTGAAACAAACGCCAGACACGACGGTAGAATTAACGGCAGAATTGACAATTAATAACATTGAACTAAAAGTGAAACATATTCAGCCAAACGACATGATTAGGCTAGATCTGTTGGAATCAATCAAACTGGATAAACCTATAATAATTCCATTTCGAAAATGGGAAGTGCACGAGCTTCCGGCTCTCACCAAGGACTCACAAAGAGAAATCTGGTCTGTCAAAACTTCGGCGGCCGTGGAAAGTTCCCGTTATGTTATCGGAGGGTTTCAAACAGATCGTAAGGAGAACGCGAAAAATGATTCGTCAAGATTCGATCACGTGGACATATCTGATGTAAGATTAATATTGAACGGTGACTATTATCCGTTCGAGCGGCTCAGACTGAATTTAAAAAAAAAACGACTACGTGGACGCCTACCAACTATGTGGAATTTTATTCCAGTTTTACGAATGTTCGAGACAAACAACCTCTACTAAGCTACACTCACCGGCACGAAAAACGGAGCACTTATAATTTTTATTTAAAAAATGTAAAATTTTAATACTTTGCCATGGTTTATTATTATAATAAGTTAAAAGCAAACAACAACATGTTTTAAGTAATATCTAACAACAATTAAACGTTTATTTGAAAAGCAAGACTAGACTGTTTTGAATAAAAGTTTCCAAAAATTAAAAAGTACACAAGTCTTAGTTGGCCATGACTTTTCTTTTGTTTTTATTGTTTTGACAAGTCTGAGTTTAAAGAAGTGAAACAGTTCAAAGCTGTACTGCGTTTATTTAAGGTAAAAATATGGCTGTTAACAGCTGCTGCTATTGTTGCGTTGCTTCAAGACGGAAGAACTGAGCGATATGTTGCCCAACAATATGCCGTATCCAATAGCACTGTGCACCGTATTTATACACGTTTTTTGGAAACTAGAGCTTACACCAGACGACCTGGAACTGGTCCCCAACGAAAAACTAACGCTCATGATGATCGCTTCATCCTCTTGCAAAGTCTACGAGATCGTCGTGCTACAGCTGTAGAAATCAGAAATAGACTTCATCATGTTCGGAATACCAATGTAAGCGAACGTACAGTTAGACGAAGACTTGGAGAAGCCAATCTTACCAGTCGTAGACCTGCAACAGGTCCAGAGCTTCTTAGGCGTGTTGCGCGACTTCGGTTTGCCAGAAATCATGAGCACTGGGGTGAAAATGATTGGGGGCGAATTTTATTTACTGATGAGTCCAGGTTTAGCCTGCGATCTCCAGATGGTCGCGAGAGAGTATGGCGAAGACCACAAGAGCGTTTTGCAGAATGTACCTTCAGTCCTAGAGTAGGATACCAAGGAGGTTCAGTAATGGTGTGGGCTGGAATTTCTCTGGAGGCACACACTGAGTTGTACACCGTTCCAAGAGGCTCCTTAACTGCTGCCAGGTACATTGATGAAATTGTTGTCCCGTATGTTGATTTTATTGGAAATAACTTTCTTCTGATGCATGATAATGCCAGACCTCATACCGCAAGAATCACTCAACAGTATTTAAATGATGTAAACATTCCTGTTTTGGAGTGGCCAGCGTTAAGTCCAGATGCGAACCCGATTGAACATGTTTGGGACATGCTTGGGCGAAGAATGCGAAGTCGTGTTCCTGCTCCTTTAACCATAAATCAGTTGAAACAAGCTCTTTTAGAGGAATGGGACCTTATTCCTCAAGAGGACATTCGCCATTTGATTTTAGGCATGCCACGGAGAATGCATGCAATCATTCGAGCTCACGGGGGTAATACCCGTTATTAACACGTTGACTGCCATGGCATTTTTATAAAAACCCTTCCCGGACGCCACTGTGTGAAATCGCAATAATCAGTCAAAGTGTGTTAATTACCAACATTTCTTATAATTTTAGGTAACATAGAATTTTTTTTTCCCAAAAAAACAACTCACGAGTTATCTCGTGGTCGGGCGTCTCTAAGCCGAAGATGCTTGAGGCGCCACGAGATAACTCGTAAGGCAGGCAGATTATAAACACGTGGCGCGCACATATACGTATGCCGCTGATGAACCCATTGCGCAGCGATTTGCGCTACGGTCTAAAAAGAGACACAAAGCGCGGCTATTTTGATGCCCATAAATATGCGACGGTTGCCATAGTTACCATGTGAACTCTGTGGCAAATATGTTTCCTTCTCAACAGGCCCGTAAGTCCAGTTGCATACCTAGATACGCACATGGTAGGTGGTAGTCGCTTTGTATCTCTTTTTAGCCCGCAGCGCAAGTCGCTGCGCAATGGGTTCATCAGCGGTATATGTGCGCGCACAATCCGCATACCTAACCTATTTTGCAGAAGCACGCAGTTTAGTTAACATGAGGCCAGACGTGTAAACGAGTGGATGGTTATTTCTAATGCTTTCTAGTTGTTTTCTTGTGCCAACTTGAGCTACAAAATGTCGCGAAAACGTCGTTTGAACCAGCAAGACCTTGAGAAATTTGCCGAAATGGACGAGGATGAGTGGGACAGTTTTCTAAAAGATAATTCGAGTGACGACCCGGACTATGAAACGTCTAGTGAGGAGAATTCAATAAGTGAATGTGTTCAGGTTCGGACTCAGCCACCCGAAGAACCAAATCTAGATGCCGAGTGGGTTGGCATTGAGGACGAGCCACCCGAAGAACCAAATTTAGACGCAGAGTGGGTTGACATTGAGGAGGAGCCACCAAATTTTGATTTTTTAGTAAATGATGTTGGATTTAAGTTGCCAGGGCCGGTAACGATGATGTATTTAATAAATTTGTTCTTTTCTGATGAATTTTTAACCTATTTGGCACAACAAACAAATTTATATGCAACCCAGGAGATCGCAAAAAATCCGTTGACGAGGTCCTCCAGACTGACCAGATGGGTCGAAACAACCCCAAATGAGTTGCGAATATTTTTCGGTCTTCTTTTACATATGGGTCCCTGTAGCTTTCCATCTATTGAGCATTATTGGTCTCAAAATATCATGTACAAGATGCCCTTTTGGAGCCATGTTATGAGCAGAAATCGGTTCCAGTTACTGTTACGTTTTTTGCATTTTGCTGATAACTCGCAAATGACAGAAGATCGATTATTCAAAATTAGACCAGTCCTCGATCATTTTAACAAAATAATGCAAGATCACTATGTTCCGGATAAAAACTTATGCATTGACGAATCAATGGTCTTATGGCGTGGCAGGTTGTTTTTTAGACAATATATAAAAAATAAAAAACATAAGTACGGAGTAAAATTGTATGAACTATGCGAATCAGCTGGCATGGTTTTAAAAATAAAAGTATATTGCGGAAAATCAGAAGCTAACGAAAATGATATGGGTCATGCTGCAAGTGTAGTTCTTCATTTGATGGAGAAGTATTTAGATAAGGGTTATGTTCTCTATACTGATAATTTTTATAATTCAGTAGGCCTAACTAACAACATGACAGCGAAAAAAACATATATTTGTGGCACCTTACGCACTAATCGAAAAGGAAATCCAAAAGCTGTTGTTTCAAAAAAGCTGAAGAAAGGCGAGTGTATATGGCAAAGACGCAAATCGGTAGTTGTTTGCAAGTGGAAAGATAAACGCGAGGTATTAACGATTTCAAATATGCACAAGGTACAAATGGTTGAAGTGCGCAACAGGAACGGAAAAGTTTCTATAAAACCTAACATAATAAAAGACTACAATGCTGGAATGTCAGGTATCGACCAGTCCGATCAAATGCTAAGTTACTACAGCGCACTAAGAAAAACCATTAGATGGCCAAAAAAGATTGCATTGCACATTCTCGAAATATATATACAAAATGCATACTTGCTTTATCGTAAATCGACCGGAAGCAAAATAAAATCTTTAAAATTTAGAGAGATGTTTGTGTCTACTCTCCTCGGTGATAAAATGCCTAAATTCAGTAGCGTACAGCAGGGGAATTTTCACTACTTGGAAGCTATACCACCAACGGAGAAGAAACAGCGACCCACAAGGGCTTGCCGGGTATGTACTTCGAATAAAGTTCGGCGAGAGACACGTTATTTCTGTCCGGTGTGCGAAGAAAAGCCAGCTCTATGTGTGGAAAACTGCTTCAAGGACTACCACCTAAACTAAAAATGGTTATCCATTTTTTTAGAGAATATTTTTTTATTTGAATACTATTTTTGCTTGTACTTTGGCGACTAACTTTCCCTATTTTTATGGTAATTACATTACAACTTTTTTGTATACCCAGATTTTATTTCTTCAATGTACTAAACAAAATAAAAAATATACTTTTTATGACGCCATTATGTGTTTTACTTGTCTATTGCGGTCGCCCAGCATCACTAATTTCAGTGCAAACGCCACGAGTTTAATCGTACTGGGCGCCGCAAAACAGTTCGTCAAAAACGAGTTAACTCGTGGCTGGCGCCAGGCTATAGAATGCCGACCACGAGTTAACTCGAGCTTGGCAGTCAACGTGTTAAAAATGCTCCTCATTAGTTTTTGCTCAAAAATCGTTTAAGTTTTGATTCATTTAAGGACATTTTGCCACAACACCAATGTGGGTTTATCGTTCTAATTTTTTAAATTGTAACAAGAGTTTTTATTTAAAAAAAAAGCGCCCAATTGTTATTAGAAATTACTTAAAACATGTTGTTGTTTGCGTTTAACTTATAATAATAAACCATCGCAAAGTATTAAAATTTCACATTTTTTAAATAAAAATTGTAAGTGCTCCGTTTTTCGTGGCGGTGAGTGTATAATGATTTTGGAGAAGATGCTCCCCTCTTTGTCATCGATTGTTCCCGAAGAAATGAATCAATGAAAACCAATACGGTCGACGTAAAACTAGACATAGAGAGCACTAAGGGTTTTCCGGAAAAAACTCGAGTCTATTGCGTCATCGTTCATGATTGCGTCATGGAGTATTTGCCCTTAAGTGAAATTGTTAGGAACGTGATCTAGATATTGCCAACTAGTTGGTGATGAGACGATGAAGGTAGCGGTAGTAGATGTCCAGGGCTTCACGTTGGAGGGCAGTTTTTACCCCAAAGAATTGTCAATTAAAATCAACAAACAAACGTTGCATGTGCTATTGAAACCACCCAGGGATTTTCTCACACTCGGTGATTCAGATAAAAAACAGGTGCGATATTTGGAGCAAAATTTATTGGGTTTTTGGTACTCGAGCGACTATGTGGCATACGAACTCCTACGAGAAACAATAGAAAAGTTTTTGTTCAACGTCGACTGCGTCTATGTCAAGGGAAAAGTCAAGGAAACATTCCTACGATCCGTCGTCGACCAAACAGTCAAAATAATAAATGTGGAGAATCTCGTGAATGGTGATTGGTTGGAAATACCGAAATACGAGAGGGCAGTACCATTGTGTATGTATCACAGTGAAAAAACTAAATGGTTGTGCAGTTTAAACAATTGCGAAAAAATGTACGAGTGGGTTTACACGTTTCTACCGAAGGATCATGTCGCTTAACGACCGCATCGAGAATCATCTAGTGGAAATCAAAGAGGTGAAAAGATTACTGGAAATGCGTGAGTCACGTAATCAAATGACCGCAATGTTTGGAAAACTCGATCTTGAAGAAAAATGGGAGAGGAACGTTTTTACCAATAAAAATAGATTTAAGAATTGGAATGTAGTATCTAAAAACATTTTTTTGAAATAAATATATGTAGTGCCAATGTCTGATGATTTCATACCCCCCCCCCCACTCCTTTTCATAAAAAGAAAATCTCCGAGCGATTTTTTTCATTTAATATCAAAATGTTGTTGAGAGCAGACTACGTCATACTGTGCGCCGTAATTAATAATATTTTATATGTTCATAAACCGAGTGACGTGGCCGAAATCGGTCTATGTGTAGATGAATATGATAAGTGCCTGTCTTTATATCCGTCAGATCTGGAATCGGTGTTGATGATTACATTGCCCAAAAATATCACCGAATATAAGTTGTGAATGATATTCAAAAATCGCACTCATGGAGATACGGCGTGGAAATCTTTGAATAGTGACGTTGAAAGCAAAAACTGCGCGGATACCGTATTAATAGACGCATCGTCAGTATTGGGATTCATTTACTACATAACGGTATGTCTGTCATTGCTCGTCTTGAAATCGACTGTTAGAACGATTCAAAGGACCGCGATAGTGATTCGTCAAAGGCAGTAGCATGGACTATCGAAAACTACACAATAGAATCCAATCTTTCGAAACGTGGCCGGACACTTCCGTGATTTCACCCAAAAAACTAGCGGAGGCCGGATTCTTCTACACAAATTTCGAAGACGTTGTTCAGTGCCCGTACTGTTTCATCGAAGGTTATCAGTGGCAAGTCGAAGATGACCCTCTACAAGATCACGCAAGATGGAGCCCCAACTGTCCTTTTCTAAACGGGGGAGATGAAGCTGTTACCACCGTAGAAATTCGTCCCAATACCGTGGTAGAAGACGAGAATTTTACCTGTGACAAAATTACGAATAAATGTGATGTTTCATGTAAAATTTGTTATGAAAATAATATAGAAATTTTGCTTGTGCCCTGTGGACATCTAGTATTTTGCGGGAAGTGTTCACCTTCAATAGATACATGTCCGCTGTGTAGAAAAATTATAATCAATAAAATACGAGCTTATCTTCTTTGAAAATAAATGATTACGTCTATTTTTTATTTCATACTTCCCGACGAGCAACCTCTTAGGGTCGGGCGCAGCGGCCCGAAAACGTTATAGGCAACCGTAAAGGGAGCGATATATAAGAGTGAAATACCAGAGTTTTCCTTAGTACTTAAGATGCGCTTGCAGAAACAACAAACGACACTTCCCATTGAAAATTTGGATATTTTAAAGGAGGAAGGTCATTCAAAATCAAAACATGGTAAACTGCTACCAAATTCGATAAGAGCGATTTTTTGCGGGCCTAGCGGCTGCGGAAAAACGAACGCGCTACTAAGTTTAATATTTAACCCGAACGGACTCAAATTCGAAAACGTCTATGTGTATAGCAAATCTCTGTACCAACCGAAATATCAATTATTGCAAAACGTTCTAGAAAATATCAAATGTGTGGGCTATTTTCCTTTTAAAGATAATGAGGAGGTTATAGAACCATCGGAAGCTCGTCGCAATTCCATTTTCATTTTTGACGATGTGGCCAGCGATAGACAAAATAAAATAAGGGAATTCTATTCCATGGGTAGACACAGGGGTATAGACGTGGCCTATCTTTGTCAGACTTATTCGAAAATACCTAAACAGTTGATTCGCGACAACTGTAATGTCATTGTACTATTTAGACAGGATGATCTTAATCTCAGGCATGTGTACGACGAACACGTTTCGCCCGATCTAACCTATGAAGAATTTAAGAGGTTATGTTCGCAGTGCTGGAACGACAACTATGGTACTTTGGTGATTATTAAGGATTTTAATTTGAACAATGGGCGCTATAGAAAGGGGTTCGATCAATATATAAAACTTTGACTTTATCGTGAAATTAATCATTTCACAATATGCCTTTGACAACGCAAGAAGAAATCCTAAAGGCACAACGTTCCAAGAAAATCAAGGAACTCGCGCGATCCATCAGAAAAAAGTATACGGCCCTAAAATTGGGGAAATTCGAACAGGATGAGTCTCTAGAGAAAATGTTTAAACCGGTAACACGCAAACTTGAAAAGATTGAAACCAATACATCGTTGATCGACAACTTAAAATTTGAACCTAAAGAAGTACCAGAAATTATAGAAAAAGTAGAGCAAGAAGAAGGAATTGAAGACAGAATAAACTGAAAACTCGCCGCGTTGAAAGCCAGCATCGAAAAATCTCGTTCGCCTTTCCTTCAAGATGAAACCTACTGGGAAGGTCCCATTCGTCCCGATGACGACACGACGTTGCGTGATGATGACGATGTTGACACATCACAATATCCACCACAAGTTTTTCAAGAATATATGGAATCATACCCGGAGATTGCTCAACCCCTTTATCGGAGAATATCATGATAAATCGCAGCTTATAGATAAGGTGTATGGGCCGTTTTATGATGCCTCTAAGTCAAAATGGTTTCTAGGAAACAAACTTATCGATTTTGATAAAACGACAGGAGATATTATTGTCGACGGAAAGGATACATTTAAAGGTACAAAAGGGCTTTATAATTTAATTTTTCACGATGACCCACAAAGCAACGAGGAAGACAGGGAAAAATATAAAGCCATCTTAACTCTTACTTGAATTCATCTCGATTCGCTTGGCAGATTGAAGGGTACCACTCGTCACAAGTACATGGAAATTATTAAACCTTTCTTTAGAACACCTAGCTCCATACCCGTACCCGAAAGGAAAGCTAGTACACGTTCAAAATCATCGTCATCGATTGGAGGTGTCGGTATGAATTTGACTTTTAACAAGAAACCGATAGAGTACGTGTGCTGGGACGATATAAACGAATTAGTGGACAGGTTGAGACTGCTCGTGGCATCCAAAAACGCCGGAAATAATTCTCACGACAACGAGATTGTGGCTATCTTAAACGAATTACTAGAAAGCAACCTTATTTATTAAGTTCGCGACAACATTTTCGTTTATTTTCAAAATGAGTCTTAACAAGTTCGGTCAGTACTCCCAATCCAAAACAGGTCAAAGTTCCCACCTCTCCACGCCTTTGGGTGGTGCTATTTTGGAATTAACTCCCGATGGATCAATAGATGTGAAAAATTTGAAAATTAGCAACCTAAGTGAACCTACCGAAAACGGAGATGCCGCCACCAAACAATATATCGATCGTTGCATAAAAAACGAACAAATTAATGCAACCAAAACATTAAAAACGGTTATTATAGACGCGAATAAGATCATAAAAGAATCTCGTATTGAACACGCCGCTATACAAAAAGAATTAAAGACAAAAATGGATTCCGAGCTAAATGACAGAGTGAAGGACATAAGAGACGTTAAGAAACAAATTCAGGAAATGGAAACGACCTTCATAAAACGTTTGACAGACCTTGACAGTGATACCAAAATTTTACGCGGCAAAATTGAAAACGTAGAAAATGGTCTTAAAACTAAAGTAAATTCCGTCGAAATAGCGGCCATTTTGGAAATCAATAAAAAGCTGGAAGGGGCTCGGAAAATAATAGAAACGTCCGAACAACAGGGTGAAACGTCTGCTCCTGCCGCAAAGAAACATAAAAATTAAAATATGCCCGATCATTCAAAAGAAAAAATTCAAGTTGTCGAAGAATTGCATAAACCGGCCCGAAAAAATTATCCTCGTCGTAGGACGGTAATTAAAGGGTTAGACCATCTCTGGTCGTGATCGATTGTTTTTCAAAATTCGTGTGGTGTAAACCACTTAAATCAAAGACGGGCGAAGAGGTCACAAAGGCTTTTGGTGAAATTTAAAAAAAATCTAGACACCCGCAAAATCTTCAAACAGACCACGGAAAGGAATTCTATAATACGCACTTTAATAAACTGATGAAGTCGTACGACATTAACCATTACAGCACGTTTAGCAATACGAAAGCCGCCATTGTGGAAAGAGTGATCCGTACCTTAAAAGAAAAATTATTCAAATATTTCAGTTTAAGCGGGAAATATAAATGGCTCGATGTACTACCCGATCTAGTAGGAGAGTACAATAATCAAAGACATAGAACTATTCAAATGAAACCTAAAGATGTGAACAAGGACAGTGAACGACGCTTGCAGAAAACCGTTTACAGTCACATGAAGATTTTAGGCAGGCAAAAATTCAAAATCGGTGACATGGTCAGAATCAGCAAAGCCAAACATATTTTCAATAAAGGTTACACGCCAAACTGGACAACGGAACTCTTTAAAATAGTCAAAGTACAACTGACCAATCCCGCTACGTATTTGCTGGAGGATATGGCCGGAAATCCTATAAAAGGAGGTTTTTACGGTGAAGAGTTACAGAAAACTGCAAATTCGGACGTTTACCTCGTGGAATAAATTTTGAGAAAAAAAGGAGGGAAAGTTTTGGTACGCTGGCTTGGCCTTGACAAATCTCACGATTCGTGGATAGATGGCGTTAATGTTTTGTGAAATGGTGGGGATAAAAGATGTCGCGCAAAAACCCTCCGCGTTAGTTTTCAAAAGATGAGCGTCGATAGCGGTTACGGTTCCTCGCGGCCATGTTGCGATTGCAATCACGAAGTCGGGCGCATTACGAGCCTCTACGAAGAAAATATAAAGAAGAGACAACAACTTGTGTTAAACACGTGTTTTGTGTTAATTCCGAACGTTTTCACCATACATTGCGGCCTGAAGCCGGACTCTTATTCCAAGCCCACGGTCAATATCACCAACCACTTGGATACGAGAGATTTCGCCACCATATCGTTGGATCAAGAGGAATGGAACGAGTTTATTTCGTTATTGAATAAATTTACGCGAGAATTCTTCGGGATGACGTCAACACGAGACATTTCCCTGAAATTTACCACAAACGAAAATCTGGAACTTAGCACGATGGTCGGATTGGACAGTCTCAAGATTGCTGTACTCTCCATTGCTGTACTCTCCATGAACGCCATTATTTTCTGGAATCCGTTATTTTTGAATTAGTCAATGTAATCGATAAGTTTATTTCCACGAAATTTGACGTATTGTTAAAACTGAAAATTAACGAATTTTATGATAACTTTTTAGATAGAGTAAACGAATTACTTATTAGGTGTAATTATGTATTGAATCCCATAGAAATAATATTAGAAATTTGTAATGCCTCTTTCACCTTGGAAACATTTTGCGTATTCGAACTGCTTCATTTCGATAGAAATAAGTTGTTATCCGACCTGTACATGAGAAGATATTTTTGAATAAAGATTAAGAAAACTCAAATCTTCTATCCCTTTAAGGCCCCCGCTCCCTGGTGCCTGACAGGTGCCCTCTTAGGGTCGACCGCTTTATTGTTCGTTGTGGTCTCCTCGCGTCAACAACGCGCGCGCCCGCTTCCTCATGGATTTCAAGAAACTAGAAGAGGCGGTTAATTTCAACCTAAATCCGATAAAAAAATTAGTCGAACTGGAACTGGGCACGGAGTACATAATTCTGGACGTTGATAGAAAACACACGGAAATTGGAGAAGCCGTCCTAGTTAATTTGGGTGAATTTAGTTGCTGGTTGCCGAAAAGATTCCTGCACGTTTTTGATCGGGCGGCCGTGGAGGACTTCATACAGCGATGGGCCGGTAAAATGGTGTTAGTCGTGAAGGAGGTGAAGACGGTGATGGGACAAGAGTGTGCGCTAATCGACATCAGGACCCGAAACGATAAACAGTATTTTTTTTTGTTTTTTTACTGGTGAAAATCTAAAGAACCGTTTTTACAGATAAGCACACGTCTAAAAAATGGATCACAGCACAATTCAGTCCGTTCAAAACTTGTATTATTTGGCGCAAACAGAGGGTGATTTATCGGACCTAATCGAAAAAAATGGAAAATACATCGATCGCTGCAGAAGCCTCCTTCTCGGATCAGCAAAACTCTCCGAAAAAAGAAGATTGGAATTCATACTGGCGGGTGGGCAGCGCTATTTCTGCACCATTGCCGGAAACGTCTTTAAGCAAGAAAGTAAAGTGGATTGAGGTTAGTTTATTTTTTAATGAAAAAAATTTCTCTACATCTTCCTGCATTTACAGGTTACTTCAGCATTACAAAGACGTCTGGTGACAGGTGCCATAGTCAACAGTGGGGACTACCTTCTGCCCGATGAATTTCTGTCAGCTTGTTACCCGATTTTTAAAAGTAAGATAAATCATTTTCTGTCACGTTTAAAATGTATCAAGTGCAACGTTATTTTATACGCTGTTTTTGTTAAGAAAACCGTTAGGGATTCCGAAGATGTTGAAATAAGCGAAATTAAACATTTTTCAACACCAAACAAGGAAATTATCGAGGAAACGCACATACAAGATGTTTTTACCTTTTTCACTGATCTTATTTTGAACAGTATGTCCGAATTCGAAGAGGGGGATTCGGGTTGGACTTTAAAAGAAATCATTAATTTAACTGTTAATATTAATAAGTACGATCCGATAAATGGGGGATCTTTTATCGATTTACCTGTGGAATTAAAAAGAAAACAGTGTGTCTTAAATATAAAATCTGTAGATAGGCGTTGTTTTGTTTGGTGCATATTGGCGGGCGTTACCAAAATTAGATCCGCCGATCCATCTGACTACCCGCAAAATTATCACGAATTTTTAAATTTGAGAAATATTGAATTACCTATGAAAATAACAGACTTGTCCAAATTTGAAAAACAAAATCCTACCATTTCGGTGAATGTTTTTGGCTACGATAGCATAAAGAAAAAAATTAACGGCCCGATTTATCACACAAAAGAACTTAAGGAAATTCACACAATTTTGCTTTATTTGACCAAGTTCAGATCGAGTTCGGGACATTTTTGCTACATTTTAGATTTAGGTAGATTGACGAGAAATCAAATTAGTGGAAATAAACGAAAAAAATTCATGTGATCGCTGTTTGTGCAATTTCAGTTCAATGAACAACTAACGACACATTTAGAGGATTGTCAAAGAGTAGATCCGGTCAAAATTATTTTACCTGAGAAAAATGAAAACAATTTAAAATTTAAGGACATCAAAAAAACCGTAAAGGTTCCTTTTTCCATTTATGCAGACATAGAATGTTTAACGGTCAATAAAGAAAATTGCGAAAATAATCCCTCGAAATGGTACACCAATCCCTACCAAAAACACGAACCTTTTAGTATAGCTTATCAGGTAGTCTGCTCGTTCGATGAAACATTATCACACTTTGAGATATACAGGGGAGAAGCCCCAGTAAAATGGTTCGTTAATAAAATTCGTCTTGAAATGAAAACAATTGAGGACATATTAAAAACTAACCTACCGATGTCAAAAATTTCTCTAGAACAGCAAATAAATCATGATAACGTCATCAGGTGTATGATTTGCGATGAATTATTTTCGGAAAGTAACCCGAAAAGTAGTATAGCTATAGGGATACTGGATCACTTTGGTAACCCTGTCCATCCGCATCTCCCCCGTATAGGGGTGGGGTGGCCTCCACGAGCAGTTGAAGAAGTCATCAAGGTCATTGCCGAAGAAGTGGTGACACCTGCGAAGTGTCGCACCAGCAGGTTACCTGTGTCACCTCGCCGAAGAAGTCGACAATAACCAGAAGAGGCTGTTGAAAAAATGTGTGCCATGTCGTGAATGCTGGTGACACAGAGAGAGAGAACACCTGGTTAGGTGTGACGAGCCTAGCCTCGCCTTGCCGCGAAGAAGTCGTCGACAATAACCAGAAGAGGCCGTTGAAAATTATAGTGTTGAAATTTTTTTCAAAAGTCTCATTAAATCAAATGACCAATTATTGGAAGTGCAATAAACATGTTTACTTGAGAAATTTAAAAAATCTAATTAACAAATGACGTCAATCCAATTATTGGAAATAAACATGTTAACTGGATATATATTTTTTTAAATCTAATTAATAAATAAAGCACATATAAAATATAATATTTTTTTATTGATAAACGTAAAATGCAATAAAGAATAATTTAATGAGCAAACTGCAAGCATGAAACGATGTGGTGGATGATGGTGACTGCGTGTTTCCTTGCGTGTTTCACTGGTGGTTCCTGCGTGTTTAACTGTAACAAAAAGAAACTAAATTAATAATGAAACAAAAAAATAATAATTGAAATTCTTACCATTTTCAACTAGGTGGAATTGATTCATAGCAAAACAAATCGATAGTCGAAGAATTGTTAGTTGGTAAAGGATGATTTTCATTGTTAGTTGGTAAAGGATGATTTTCTATGGACTTCTCGCAAAAACAAAAAGTTTTTTTACAATGGTGACACCACCAAGATCTGTTTGGAATCCAAGTTGTTTGAATTCTCTTTGTCGTCTTCGTCGTCGCATCAGTTGCTTGGAAACGATGTGGTGATTCTATGATTTCTTCCAGCTTTCTTTTTCTCGCATCCTGAGGTTCACCACCGTAGTAGTAGTTAAATAGATTAATAAAAACAAAAACGATTATGCTAAGTTGTGTCATTAAAACCCCAAGGTAAAGTGTCTGTGTACACATAATTGACCATTCTTTTGTCATCGTAAGGACTTAAAGCAATTTTTTTCTGTGATATAGTGTAGACGTCATGTTTTTTGGAAACTATAGAATTTTGTTGAATTTCAAATTGTGTATTATGAAATAAACATTTATAGTAATCGTCAAATGTAATTTCTTTCAAAGATGATTTCTGAATACCTTTTGCTTTTTTAATAACCTCATAATTATTTTCAGAGAAAATTTTGATAGAGTACATTTTAGATCGTAATCCAATAAAATAAGTCATTATTCTTCCACTTGTTTCATCCTTCATCAAACCTAAAACTTTTTTGTTTTTCTGGGTATGTTAAATTGATTATTTTCAGGGTAATCTGATGTATCAAATTTGTGTATATCTTGTTTTATATGGTGATATATATCGTCAACCAAAAAGTGATAAATAAGACTATCGGTGTCACAATAGAGTAATTTAGCTTTATCACCAAACTTCATCATTATATAATTATAATGAAAATCATAGAGGAAATTTTTTGAAATGTCTAGTATACACATACCTACAAAAGTAGGTTTATTTAATTCAACTTGAAGTCTTTTCATTTCGATTATAACTACGTCTTTGTCAATAATTAGAGAACTGTGAAAATTTGGTTGAGAAATGTAATTCCGAGCACCATATCTACCAGACCATTTCGTTACTAATTTTACATCTCTATATTTTTTTCCGTTCTCAATAGTTTTACCATACGGGGAGTTGTTCATTAATTTAAAGAATTTTTTTTCAAATTCATTATTACTACATTTACGCAGTTCTGTGTTTAAATCGATATACTTTTTAATCCAACAAGTTTGTTTGAATTTTAAGCAGCGATGAATTTTGGTGACTACGATTCCCAAATCTATAGCTTGTTTCAAACTTCTATAATGAATAACATAATTTTTTTTGTTATATAAAGTAGTTAATAATTTCTTTAAATCGGAAGCTGCAGTCGGTGGAGTTAAATGTTCAGGACATAGCGGCAAGTCCTTGTGTAAATTAAATAATTTTCTAGGATAGTGTAAATCTACTTCAAGAACAAAACCATAATCACAATTTTCAGGTTGGTTAATGACATTATAGAAATCTTCGCATGAGACCCATTCAAATCCTCCATATGGTAGATAGGTGCTCATAGCTGTTCCATATAGATTATTTACATCAAAATACATCAAATACGATGTACAAACGTCGGGTTTATACAAGTTCCCCATATATTTATTATTAGCCTCTCCATACCTATTGCTACATTGTGAAATTCCCCCTCTTATTCCCTTTTGAATAAACGAAGACATTTCATAGTCGGTAATTAATTCCAATTCTACTTGTGTTATTTTCAACATTGCATCAAATGCAAGACCCGGAGCTGTGTAATAATGAAGAGCATCTAATTTGTATGTTTTAAAACACATATCTCTGAAATTTTCAAAAATATCTGCAAGTAATAACACATCTGTTTTTAAATATAATTCTGCATATTCTTGTAAATTTTGAATGTTGAAAGTTTGCCATACATTGTTAACGTGACTGTAATCACCATCAGACATGTCTTCGTTGTGTATTTTACTAAAAAATGATTTTTTTGATGGTAAACTGGTGTCCGACAATTTTTCCCAACAGTCTAGATATTCATAAGGAAAAACACCTTTTCTTGTAACTAATTCAAATTGTTCTTTATTGGAAAAATATGATTTCGTTATTACTTTCTGTTCGTTATTCAAATAAGATGTTAGTTTACTTAAACTACTTGGCATGAATCTAAATGAATCTAAAAATCTGAAACTAATATTCGTACCATCGATATACTTTGTAAACGAAATATATCTTTCTTTGTTCAAGGGTAATAAACTTATTCTACCTTTAACTTTTGTACTAAGCGATTTAATTAAAAAATGACAATCGTATCCAGACATGTTATGAAAAATAACTGGAACAACGTATGATTTTTTTAAATTGTAGGTTGCATAGCATGTGTGCCGCTCCTCTATATTTTCCAGTGAAATGATTGTGATCTTTTACTTTATCATTAAGTGTGTTGTCAAAGGGTTTTTCACATATGTGACAATCATGAGCTGTTGTGAAATTGTTTCTTTCCTCACTTGTTAAATCGTCCATGGGTTTAGGATTATTAAATTTGTATGTAATTCTATAGCAATTTGTTGCAGTTCTCGTGAAAACCAATCCTGACAATTGCGACCTGTATATAGTTTAAATTTCGATAAAGAATCATCATACGTTGATTTCAAATAATAACAAATACTGAACGCTTCATGTTTTTGATATTTCTCCGATTTAGTAGCACTGTTGTAATCGTCAAAAGGTATAAGAATACTCTCAAGATCTGCATATATAACGAATGGGGTAAGCTGTTTGTATGCAAAATTTTTAAATTTCATAATTTTATTTTTTTCTGTAGGTAAAACTACTTTAACATCATTCAAATTTACAATTCTATATGTTTATTTAAATGAAATTCACTGCTAAAATTATTGAAACATCTCTCACAAAACCATTTCTTGTATTTTGCGTTACCAATTTGTTTATGAACCAGACGAGATAAATCTTTTATGTAAGCAAAATGATAATAATCTTTGTAGTATTCACAATCACTCTCACTATCACTCCACTCTTGGTTACAGCAAATCATAAGTAAATTTATCTTAGGTGAAAATTTTGTTTTACTCATCGTCAATGGTAGAACTTGATTTTTTCATTAATAGTAAACACATTTATTGCTAGTCTAGTTAATTGTTCAAATTTGGGAATGTCCTTTAAATTTATAGGAAATTGAATGGTATTGAATTTCAAAATTTTACTAAAATGAGGATATGATGAAGTTCGATTTACATTATTTTTTGCCGGATATAAGGCACAAACAACTGACCATAGAAAGCAATAAGGATCTTTGTTTTTTATATTAATGACACTTTTTGTATTCTGTATAGCTTTGGGTAAATCGACATAGGTCGATATACCAACAGTTATAGGACAATATTGATTTAAATTAATTTTCAAATGTAAAATTTCCAATAACGCCCATCCACTGTCCCTTTCTTGAAATTCTTCAAGTTTCGTTAAAATTTTATGTGATACATAAGATTTGTACCAGTCCTTTAAATTAGTATTATTATCGATGATTGCATTTTGCGTTACAAAGTGTTTAATAGAAATTTCGCCAGTTTGAGGTTTGATAAATACACCATAGAAAACAGTATTTACTTTCAACAGACATTCTTTTAATTGTTTTTTAATTTGAATCGAGAAACTTCGAAATGCCTTTTCGAAAAATTGCATCGGATCTTTAATTTTGATATTTGTTATGATACCAGATTTAATTCTACTATTAAAACATGACTCTACATCTTGCCAAACTAAATTTTTATTTTTTGAAACTCCCCTTTTTTTCTCTAATTTAGTTTTAAACTTTTGAATATAACTTCTAAGAATTGCAAGATTTGATTCGACTTTAGAAAAAATTTTAACACATTTTATTTAAGAGCTTTTTTCAAAGTAAAAACAATTTTTTTAAAATGACAAATAAATGTTAGCAAATCGTTTTTTGTTTTAATTAATCTACTCACCATTTCTACTTTCTTAACGGCTTCATCGGACATCTCATCGAGGACTTGCTGAGAACTGCTGCTGCTACTCATATTGACGAAATGGTAACAAGCTAAACCACCAGTACTGAATTCCGAGGCCAATTAAATGTAATGAGGTTGATAACAAGAATTTATTATGTTTGCTGTTTTGCATTTAAATATTAATTAACTAATTAAAAAAAATTATATTTTCATTGTTAAATTTGTACTTGTTATCAACAAACCTCGCCATTCGAAGGCGTTCCCTTTCACGAAATGCCTTCTTCTCTCTTTTGTTTTTCGTGGTTGGAAATCTTATTACGTTTTTCTCTTCTAGTTGGGGTCTGTACATACCTTCGTCGTTGCCCCAATCATCCCAGTAGTGCCGTTCCTTCTCCTTTATTTCTATTTTCCTGTTCTTCTCCTCATCCTCCTCCCATAACCTTGTTTCTTCGATAATTGCCATTTGTAGTGCTGGATTCCTATTCTTCTCCTCGTCCTCTTTCCATAATCTCGTTTCTTTTCGATAATTGCTTTTTCTAGCGCTGAATTCATGTCGATAAATGATCGCAAGAGACTGGCTTTACTGAATCTAACGTCAATATTTAAAGCGCCTCTAATTAAATGTAGGATTGATAACAATTTTTTTCTTTCAACAAAACTAACAAGGAAACGCATATGGAAATGTTTTGCATTACAGTAATGAAGGTTGTCCTAATTATTTTTAATGATATGTTTTAGTTAATAAGATAATCCAATTAACTACACAATAACATATTTTGAATACATATTTAGCATAAATGAAGGTTGTCCTAATTATTTTCAATGATAAAATTTTAATTAATTGACTTGTGCAATAGTGTGTAAATTTGTAATGCATAGATTTTTTTTTTCAAATTTCTGTATATAATCTCGAATCGTTTTCGATGTAAGCATTAGTTGCATTTGCTTGTTCAACGATTCAACAATGGCTACCGTTCCATGTACGATTGTAGTATTTACCAACGACAAAGTGAACTTTCCAATAAAACATTTGATGGTCGTTATGAAACAATTATTTCAGTAAGTTATTTATTTATTTAAAATTTATTTAAAATTTTATTTAATTTATTTATTTCTAGATATGGTGTTAAGGAATTAAGAAGTAAAGGTGACAAAGTCTTCTCTCGTTGTCTTGTTGTCCTAGGGCTGTAACATTGAGGAAGAAATTTGGAAATTTACCCGTAAAATATATGAGAGCAAAGATCGAAAAGGAGGACGAGTTTAAAATTTTAGAAGACAGTCAGAAAATATAAATTTAATTTATTGGATGATCAAGATGAGGATCGTCCCAGCATCGTTGGAGGAATAAAACGAAAATTATATTTAGAGTCGCCTGATTTACAAGAGATATCTAGTGATGAGAGGAACAGCAGCAGCAGCAGCAGCAGCAACGTAGAGAGAAGCAGCAGTTTCAAAACAACGTAAGGATGAAACGTTGACGACGACGACGACACTTCCAAGTTCACAACAACAAGACGGGGGGACACTACTTGATGTTGGATATGGTCAAATATGGTAGAATAAAAAACTTTTTATAATTTGTCTATTTATTTTATATCCTATTTTTACAGTAAATAATCCAATAATACAAGTAGTATACATTTTCCAAAGTACAATTTAAAGCATTATTTACGTGTTGTAAACAGTGGTAGGACTTAAATGCGAGCTTCAAATTCTCTAGTGCTGGACACCCATCGTCGAATAAATCGGTGATTTGGTTATTTGGTAGAAAATTTTCCAACCACCTTTTCTTCTGAAGGCCTTTAACTACGACTTTCTCTTCTTTGACTTGTTCCTTGATAAAATCACCAATGTTTTCATAAGCCAAAAAGTCTTCACTGTAACTGTTAAAACACAAACCGTGCAAATTTCTCGTTAACCATTCCATGTGACACTGTATCTTTGGTTTGAATTGAGTCAAATCTAGCGGTAAGTTTACAAACTTGTGTACGGCAGTTCCCATATTTACATTCAAAACTGAAATTTCTTTACACAAAAAATTGTGTTCATCTCCATACTGGAACCTTTGGACGTCAATAATAAACATAATGATTGTATGGTGCACACTTGTCGACAACTAAATTCAAACTATTTGACTATTGCTATAAATGTTTATTTATATACACAATTTGAAATAAAAATTAAATTATCTAGTTAATCGGCTAACGAATCAGTTGACCTCGTAGGGGAATGCGATGGTCTAGTGGGAAGATTGAACCTTCTTGCAAAAGAGTTTTTCCCTTCTTCGCTCATAAATTTAGACGAGTTTACAATTCTTCTCAAATCGTTCGACGATAACTGAGTCGGATGCTTACACACTTCTATAACGCGCCCCTGTGGGGGCGCTATTTTTTTTATAGCGTAGTTTTCGTTCACGTCCGATTTTCCCTTTTTGTGTACTCACCGGGGGGCTCCCTTATAGCCTCTTTTATTTAAGAAAGGAAAAATCGGACTCTCGGTGAAACGGTTTGCTCAGGCGCCAGTTTTTTAGAGCGGTATGCTCCGCTTTATACCCAGGATAGCATTCGTCAGAGAAAATTTAATTCCAGAGTTCAGTGGTGCGTCGAGAGTGGGGCACAAATAAGGAAGACTTGGCAAATTTTAACACGGTTTATTAACGTTTCGATTAACAATAACTATTATTGAAAAGTATGAGTTTAACAATTTCAAATTACTGCCACGGCCGGTCCAGAGAGATCCACGTGAGTGTCTGGAAAAAGAAAGTGCAGGTTAAGCCTCTATCGCGGATATTCTGTTTTATTATTGACACGGTTTTGTCTACAGGCGGTAAGCAAGCTCGAAACTATTCAGGACAACTAATAGAAAATACGGCAATTCAACAAGACGCGGGGCGAGTCTACACACCCAGTCCAAGCGGTACGGTTCGGCTAAGCTTGGTGCAAACGGTACTTAAATTATCTTCCCGTGTCGGTGGTAGATGGTACTCACACCACCAACACGGTACCGAGCTTAGCTTCAGTTAACCTTGATCTGGGGGTGTAATGAACCGGTGTCGGCTGCGGATAAATAACTCACAACAGCAACACGGTTCGGGACAGTTTCTAAATCTTAACCTAATAAGGCTCACCAGGAAATATGCCGGAAATCAGAGAGCCTCCTCGGCAGCCGCGGCGTATTTATCGGGCTCGGTGGCGCCCCTCCCTTCGTGAGTGCGCCGGCCGTCCATTGGTCGGAGCAGTGGCGAGACATCCGGTGGTCGTCCCCACTCTTCTGGTACCCAAAACGGCTGCCGGGGGCTAGAGTGGCCATTAGGGGTGGTTGCACCCCCCCAGAGCTCGGACGGTGGTCTCTCTGGATCGGGCATGTCCGGTATACCCGGTTTCCCAAAAAGAACGGCGGCTCTAGCTGTAATTTGAATTAATATCCCGATTCTACCCCTAGCCGGTATCCCTTATCCCTTATGATGACATAAACAATTCTTTACAAGCGGCGGAAAGTCGGAAAATAATCAAAACTAAAGTTTACTTAAATGCAATTCGAAATAGCGACCGCCGGTCTCCTATGTGGAAAAAAAGAATCATTCATAAATATATAAAAAACTACGGCGGTCGGCCGGTTGTTCCAAACAGCGCGGCGAAGAAATAAATGAAATAAAACGAAAATTCAGAACTAGCGGGAAATTCCTAGTAACTTCGTTACACTTCATACACCTTTTTTAAATCGTGTCTGTACATTGGCATTCGCTTCATCTTATCGAGTGCTTTTTGTTGTCGCACTTGTTCTTCTTCCATTAAATTTCGTTTCACCATTGTCGCCGCTCTGCTTCTACTGCTACTACAGATACAACACTAAACCCAATTTTGATTTGGATGTTATATTTATAATGAGTTATTTCTAAAAAAACCCTTTTATCCTTCATTCGTGAAAACATGTTTATGCAAATTCCAAGATCAAAATATGTTATTTTGTAGTTAATTGGATTTTTGAAAAAATTGTTATCTCTAAAAAAACCTTTTTTAATTCGTTCGTGAAAACATGTTTATGCAAATTCCAAGATCAAAATATGTTATTTTGTAGTTAAATGGATTTTTGAAAAAAATGTTATCTCTAAAAAAAACTTTTTTAATTCGTTCTTGAAAATATGTTTATGCAAATTCCAAGATCAAAATGTTATTTGGTAGTTAATTGGATTTTTGAAAAAAATTGTTATCTCTAAAAAACCTTTTTTAATTCGTTCGTGTAAACATGTTTATGCAAAACATTTCCAAGATCACAATATGTTATTTTGTAGTTATTTGGATTTTTGAAAAAATTGTTATCTCTAAAAAAGCTCCATTCGTGTAAACATGTTTATTAGATTAGAATCCTCCCGAAATGTTATGACCGCTAGCGTCCTTTAACAGAAATGTCGTAGGATTTATCAGTTGCACTTTACTAATCGTAAAAATTTCAGTTGACCAATTGGGTATGTATTTTTTTATCAAAGACCCCTCGTAGTTTCGAAATGCGTACGTGATCTCCAACTTTAAATTTATTTTTTAGGTCGACAATTTTTATGTTATTGTAGACTGTACTCAACAGACGTTTTTCATGTTTTTCGGTTACGTCAGCCGGTTTCATACCGATCGTTCTATGTTTTTTATTGTTGTATATTATCAAAATTTTTGGAAGCAATTTTAACCATTTATAGTTACCTTGCAAACTAAATTCTTTCCACATCATACCTTTTAATGTTCGATTCACTCTCTCCACCATAGACGCTTTCTTTTCGCTAAATACACTGTAGTGATTGACACCGTATTTTTTCATAAGTTTCTTAAACGTATCATTGTAGAATTCTTTACCTAGATGCACATTTTTTGGTGTTTGTTTTTTAAGGACTTGTTCCATAGCAGACGTAACCTCAGAAGCGGTTTTATTTTTTAAAGGTAGAGCCCAAACGTATTTTGAAAAACAATTTATAACTACTAGTATGTACTTGTAACCCTTATTTTCCTTTGAGTAGGGAATCATTTCAACTAAATCGGCTTGAAACAAATCGTATAAGGATTTTATTATAGTTCTACGCCTAGGAAAATTGATTCTAGCTGGTTTGTGAATTTCCTCGACAACTTGTCTTTTAGCATCTGTAATCATAGCAGCAATTACGCAATTATTTTTGCTTCTGTCAATTCTTCGATTATGGAATTAATCTCGTTGGTGTGACCAGTATGACCTGCTGTCTGTGATGCTAACAACAAACGAAGTCTATCACTAACTCGTTTGGATCGTCCCAATGAATGTAATCGATTTTATGTTCGTTCACCTCCATAAACATTCCTTTACCAGTTGTTATTGGAGCAATAATTTACTTATATTTTTTAAGCCTACTTCCATCAACCTGTTTGTTAGGTTTATAATGACGCCGATTTGCATTGGTCTTGAGTACAATTTGTTGATAATTTGCTTGATCTTCTGGGGTGAAATTGTGAGGACTTTTTTAAAAAAGCAATTCGTACAATCCTTGGGTACCTCTAAAACGTTTATTTTTAACTAAGATGTCAGAACCATCAATGTCTACTTTTGAATCTCCAATCATGAATTTTTCACTATTTTTATCTAAACGAATACCGTATTTGTGATCAAATTCTTTATTTTCCTCATCTTGATACATTCCATTTATGTATTTTCTCGGTAAAGGATCATACTGTTCCAAATAATCCCTATATGACTCTTCTGCAATGTTTGTAAAACGTGTTTTTTCTTCCTTTTTTTTCTTGTTCATCAACATCATCTTCATCATCATCATCATTGTCTGATTTTATATTTTCCAAAATCGATTGTTTTAACTCACTGGGTTCATCATCATCATCATCATTATCTTCGTAGTTCTGTTTAACGGGAAAAGGTGACAGTTCTATAGATAATCTACGTGGAATTTTAGGTGTTTCGGTATATCCTGCATTATTATAATCCTCGGTATCGTATTGTAATGATTTTGCTCTGTTGATTTTTCTCTTAATAACTCCCTTTTTTGGTTCAATTTCTCTCTTCGCATCTTCGACAGTTGTTGCTG
Source organism: Pseudeuparius sepicola (assembly GCA_963920635.1). Lineage (NCBI taxonomy): Eukaryota > Metazoa > Arthropoda > Insecta > Coleoptera > Anthribidae > Pseudeuparius > Pseudeuparius sepicola. The sequence goes on from OY987305.1 coordinate 33,358,594, forward strand.
CTGTTGTTGAAGTTGTTATTGGTGATTGCGGTTGTAGCGGTGATAATTTAGATTCGATATTAATCAAATGTCTTGTTATGGGATTCAATAATCTCTCTTGAGCGATCTCTCCACTTTTCAACAATTCTAGTTTGTTTTTTACATTTCTACGTTTTGTAATAAGTCTTTTCTTTAGTTGTTTTTCATTCATGTTTCAACAAAACAGGTCTAGAACAGGTCTCAGAACAGGTCTCGAACAGGTCTCGAACAGGTCTAGAACAGGTCCAGAACAGGTCTAGAACAGGTCTAGAACAGAAAGCAGTTCTCCAAAACAGAAAGCAGTTCTCCAGAACAGAAAGCAGTTCTCCAGAACTGGTCTCGTTCACTTCTTCAATTCAAATAAATAAATTGATCAAATCCTTTCCTATATCTACCGTAAATAAGTTCAGTCTTTGAAAATCACTAAAAAATCGTGTGGATTTTTCCAACAGAACGAACAAATTGTTTTAAACTTTTCAAATGTCATGTCTGTACCGACGTGATCGTTGTAGATGTGTTTTAAGTTTAAATCGTCCTGTTTGAAAAGAATCAAAGCATTAGCATTGTCTCTTATCAAATGTTTCGGAATTTTAGCGTAAGTCTGACATAAGTAAAATGAATCAATGTTATTGTGTCTACCCATACTAAAGTAGTCTCTGATTACATCTTGGTTATCACATGCGACATCATCAAATATAAAAATTGAGTTTGCTTTTGCATCAGACGGATGTAGTATGTCATCGCTCGCATTAAACGGATAGTAACCGATCCCTTTGATTGGTTTCAACAGCTTCTCCAAATACCTGTATTTCGGTTGATATAATGATTTCGAATACACGTAGACATTTTCAAATCTTAGTCCATTCTCATGTTCGAGTAGATTGAGCATCACATTTGTCTTACCACAATTGGACGGACCGACAACTAAACATCTTACTGTCGACGGAAGTAAAATTCCATGTTTTCTAACGTTTTGCTTATCATCGTTAAACACATCACTTTCGATGTTTAAAGTAGCCTGTTGTTTGACTAATTTCATTTTCACACGCACACTCATTCAACAACGACTGCTAGTAAAATGTTATATAAAAATGCATTTCTTAATTTTTATATTCACTTCACAGTAATCGACTATGAAGGTCTATTGTGGACAAGGATTACTGAATACGTTAATCAACAAATTACCGTTCGAATTACATATACCCGGTGGTTATCAGTACTGTGGTCCGGGAACTCGTCTACAAGAACGTCTTTCTCGCGGTGACCCCGGTATTAATGGTTTGGATAGAGCATGCAAAGATCAAGATATAGCATACTCTCAAGAAAAAGATTTAAAACGTCGACACGCCGCAGATTTGGTCTTAGCGAAGAAAGCACTCGAAAGGTTCAGACCGAAGGAAGCATCTTTCGGTGAGAAATTGAATTCGTTGGGCGTTGCGGGAGCGATGAAAGCTAAAGTTAAACTTGGAATGGGTTTAAAAAAACACGAAATTAAAAATTGTGTTAGAAAATTGGAAAATTCGATGCAAAACATCGCAAGTGCTATTGAAATTTTACAATTGACTACTACTACTTCTAAACGACAAACTGTAAAGAAATCTAAACGAGAACCACGTTCAAAAAAACTCAAACAAGAGAGAAAAATGCAAGAAGAACCGATGGACATTGCAGATGACTATCCTATAAACAAACCAATTTTAAAAAGAAAATGTTTGGATGGGGAAATTTTACCGGAAAAAATAATTAAACTAAGTGACGAAATTGCATTAACACCACAAAAAAGAAAACGAAACGATGACAACGAATTGAATGGAGATGACGTGGTTAAAAAGTTAAAAATTGATTCACCAATTGATCTACCAAAACCAAATAGGAAAAGAAAACTAATCACTAACTAAGTGACATTAACGACGAAATTCCAAACAAACTAAAAGTTGTATAAATTGAAAGCGAATTTCATTCATTTGTTCATTCCTAAACTCTAAGCGATTATGGCATCATCTAAACGTTCTACTAGAAAAATTCCACGACGAAAATAAAAACAGAAAAAACAGAAAAAACAAAATTTTTTACAAATAGTTCGACAGCTGAAATCAAAAATTATTCAAGATAAACCTAGAACGTTGGGGGAAGCTATCCAAGTGGCTATTAAAACAGCTCACAAATTAAAAAACAAAATTAATTCATCATCTCGTGTCATAAAAGTACCAAATTCTGGAGGAATTTTACCTCTAATTCCCATTTTTGCCGGTTTGAGTGCTTTGGGTGCTCTTAGTGGAGGAGCAGCGGGTATAGCAAAAGCCGTCAACGATGCCAGAGCCGCAAAACGACAACTCGAAGAAGCACATCGTCACAACAAAACGATGGAATCGATCGCCGTGGGTAAGGGTTTGTATCTGAAACCCTATAAAACAGGACTTGGGCTTTTTTTAAAACCATACAAATAATTGTCGGAGAAGCAGTCGCACACCACCACCTCCAAAATGATTTTACCAATGAACAATCCAACGACAAACATCGACTTGGAACATTATGCGCACACTTTAAAAATTCCACATTTTAGAGTATACAGTGTGTCCACGGATTGATGTCGGAATAGGTGTAAATGACAAAAAAATTTCGAGTTCAAATTTGACCATTTGGGGTTCAGCCCTGCTTGGATAGAAACTAATTTGTGCCATATTAGTAGTTTCGAAAAATCAAGTAGGCCTTGACTGGAACGATTTATTTATTTTCTGTGTAGGTTAAGTGCCTTTTCTGAACAAGATATCGAAAAATGTTATTAGAAAAAGTTGCTTAGAATTCAAAATTATGTCCCTGTGCAGATTTTCAAAATAATTGGCCTACTTTGATTTTAATCCATTTCATTTAGGTAGTTGAACTTTTATATTGCCGAACACACATTTTCAGTCAAGTTGGCATGTTTTTATTATTTTTTTAAACTGTTCAGTGCAGTTTGGTAGTTATATCCTGTGGGTTTTAGCGTATTAATAAAAAACTGCCAGTAGGACTGAAATTTACAAGATACCAAAATTGCATTTAATTCCTCCGGTGACAGAGATCCCACCAAACGGTAACAATACCTTATTTTAGCAATAAAACGACCTGTCACCGTCTTGTCAACTAAAACATCTACCTACATTTTCAAAAAAAGCAAAGAAAGTTTTCACCTCGATAAAACAATATGTTAACACTTCAGCAGAAAATTTATGTTATTCAGTGTTATGGAATTGGTAACCGTTCGTTCCCTGAAGTTATTCGAAGATTTAACGAAAAATATCCTGAAATCCCCTTAGTTGACAGAACAGCGTCAAGGACAGTTCATAAGTTTCTCGCGACTGGAAGTGTGCTTAACCAGAAAAAAACGAAAAAACGTTATGATGAGGATGATGCGGCTACCTTGCTTGTTTACAATTCGGTAGAAGAGGACGCAAAGAAACCTTTAAGATCCAGAGCTGACCATTTGGGTATAAGTAAGTCGCAGATTCAAAAAATTTGCAAAATTAATAAAATTCGCGCATATAAACCAACGTTTTTTCACACTTTGGAAGACGGTGATGAAGCCAAACGACTTGAATTTTGTCTCAAACTAGGTGAAAGAATTATGCATGACCAAAGTTTTTACAGAAATATTATCTTCTCGGACGAGTCAACGTTTACGACCAACGGTGTCCCGTCATCACAAAATTGTAGATTTTGGAGTCAAACAAACCCGAATTTTAGAATCGCAAACAAAAGTCAGTACTTTAAAAAAGTGAATGGCTGGTGTGCTCTTTCATATCATTAGGGTGTGATTGGCCCATATTTTATTGAGGGTAGGCTCAATCAACATAAGTATTTAGATATCTTAAATTGGTTTATCACACAAATCCCGCAAGGACAGCAACATTTATATTTCCAACAAGACGGATGCCCATCGCACTCTACAATACTTATTTCTAATTGGCTAAACAGGAATTTTGAAAACCGCTGGATTGGGCGCTCTACCCGTGAGCTAGAATTCAATGAGGATGGGCCCATCCTATGGCCACCTAGGTCGCCAGATTTAACGGTAATGGACTTTTACTTCTGGGGTCGCATCAAACAGAGGGTTTATGAGCAACCATTGCAAAACAATGAAGAAGTGCTTAAGAATAAGATTAGAGTGACCATAAATACGATACCTTTAGAAGAAGTTCAGCGCAGCTTCGGCGAATTCCGAAGAAGACTTGAGTTGTGCGCTGACAAAGGCGGTGATTTGATAGAATAACATAGTGTTTATTTTATATTGATTTTTTTTTCATTAGGGGTTAGATAGTGTTTGCTTTGTTTATTGTTTTAATGTCAAATCTTAGCAAATTCTAGCAATGGAGTTTAAAAAAAATAATAAAAACATGCCAACTTGACTGAAAATGTGTGTTCGGCAATATAAAAGTTCAACTACCTAAATGAAATGGATTAAAATCAAAGTAGGCCAATTATTTTGAAAATCTGCACAGGGACATAATTTTGAATTCTAAGCAACTTTTTCTAATAACATTTTTCGATATCTTGTTCAGAAAAGGCACTTAACCTACACAGAAAATAAATAAATCGTTCCTGTCAAGGCCTACTTGATTTTTCGAAACTACTAATATGGCACAAATTAGTTTCTATCCAAGCAGGGCTGAACCCCAAATGGTCAAATTTGAACTCGAAATTTTTTTGTCATATACACCTATTCCGACATCAATCCGTGGACACACTGTATATGAGAGATGGTTTACCAAAGAAAATTAGAAAATTTGAAACGGGTATTATTAATTTGGATGAGCGAGAAGGACCAGGCACCCATTGGACAGCATACAAAAAATTCGATAAACGACTTTGGTACTTTGACAGTTATGGAAATCTCCGACCACCCCTGGAAGCCTTAGAGTACTTTCAGTCTGCAGGACCCTGTAACATTTTATATAATCATGCTACGTATCAAAAATTTAACTCTGTAAATTGCGGACAATTATGTATTATATTTCTTACTCAATAAATATATAAGTCTAATTAGTTTTTCTTTCATTTACTTTAAAACCTTCAATCAGAAAAAATGTGTTCCTATACTTTTACGTTGTCAGCTAGAGATTCGGTGTTGTCATCAAAAATTTACCCACCGATCGTACTGTCCGATGAAAAAGAGTATGTTTTGGGTCTAATTGATTTTGTAACTTTTAATTCCATTCCCAACGTTGATAACACCAATAATAAATTTTATATTGGAAAACATGTGTTTGAAATACCCGAAGGATCCTACGAAATTACCGACATTGAAAATAGTATTTTACAACAAATTTCAGAAATGGAAGAAAAATCGAGTAATAAGAAAAAACATTCTACAGTGGTATCTAATACAATTCTAAAGGAAGAAGATGAAAGCATTTATTTAAAAATGAATACCAACGTCAATACTTTCCGATTTGAAATTAGAAGCAACAAGACAATTAATTTTGAAAAATCCGATTCTATCGCTCCTCTGCTGGGATTTAAAAAGAAAAAATTAAATGCTAACAAAAAACACATTTCCGATTTTCCTATAAACATTTCAAAAGTAAACTCAATCTGTATCGATTGCAATTTAATTACAAATTCCTACAACAATGATTCTCTCGTTCACATTCTGCATACACTCTATCCAACAGTTCCGAGCGGTTTCAAAATTGTGGAAAAAGTTTCAAACGTTATCTACCTACCCATCAACACAAGATACACCGATGAGATTGTTCTTAAAATTGTGGATCAAGACGGTAAACTTATCAATTTGCGTGAAGAGCTGGTCACAGTAAGACTACATTTAAAGCAATTGATTAACAATGGTATTTAGGTATAACCAGGAGTTTGCACCACCTCAACCCATTTTAAAAGAAGTCGTAGCAAGAAAAAACAACAGTGTATCGAAAGTTACCAAGGTGTTAACATCAGAAAACAAGATATTCTTAAAATCTTTGGGTTTTAGAATTTTATAAAACAGCTACCGAAAAGAAGACTTTTTTCAAATTTTGGTACAATTTGAAGGTTGGAATTTTATCTGGAATAAGAAAAATTATTGTTTACATTAGGTGTTCTTGTGTGACGTCATACAAACAACAACAACAACAACAAGATGAGTTTTAACATTTTAAATGTGGGTGAACACGTTTTAATGGATAATTCCATTATAAACTGTGAAATTCATAGTCACCCACCGTATGCTAATACAACCTTAAATAAATCCGATGAGATTCGTCTACCTATACAGACACAAGACATCTACACTCTACCTTCTCAAAGTTTCCTATACATCGAAGGAAAACTAACCGATACCGAGGACAAAGCTAGTACTACATTACATTTTGTTAACAATGGTATTGCATTTCTTTTCGATGAGATTCGTTATGAAATTGGAGGAATCACAATAGATCGCGTACGCAATCCAGGTACAACTTCATGCATGAAGGGTTATGTATCGTTTACCAACAGCGAATCGGTAAGATACGAAGGTGCCGGCTGGTCGTATATTTTCTAGTTCTAATTTTGAAAAATTCCGCCAGTTGTGTGTGAATACTGATTGGCGTATTATAGGGCACAAAAATCCCTTATCTACTTTACATGGACTAATCCTGGATGTCTTTGAACGGGCTTTTCCTAAGGTGTTAATAAAAAGAAATAAAAATAAACATCATAAACCTTGGATAACGAAGGGCCTTAAAACTTCGTCCCAAAATTTACGTTCCCTGCATTACATTAGAAAGTTTGTGCCACCGGATAGTTTCTTGGTGGGGTATTATAACATTTATAGAAGGATCTATAGGCGGCTAATTGTTCTTGCCAAACAGATTCACTTTCGTGGCCGCATAAGTATCTCTAAGAATGGACCGAGAGAATGTTGGTCAATAGTGAATGAGCTTAGAGGTAGAACTGGGATAAGGGCTGATACTTCTTCCCTTTCGGGAGATGATTTTAATAGGTTCTATTGTTCGGTTGCTTCCGTGTTGACCGCAAGCATTCCGACTTCCATTGATCCGCTTGAATATTTGGCGGATCGGCACGTTAGGGATTCCTTTTTTTTTACTCCTACTGACGGTGGGGAATTAAGAAGTGTGTTTACGGAGATCAAAAATAAGAAGTCCTCTGGCTGGGATCAAATTTCTATAAGGGTGCTTCATCAGTTACCAACTCCAGCTATTGAGGCATTGGCTGATGCTATAAATTTGTCATTTTGTACTGGCACATTTCCTTCTTGCCTTAAGTCTGCCATTGTTGTTCCTCTTCATAAGGGAGGCGATTGTAGTGACCCCTCCAACTTTCGCCCTATTTCATTGTTACCTTCTCTTTCCAAGGTTGTGGAAAGGTTGGTAAAGAGTAGAATCTTGGGTTTTCTGGAGGAGTCTAAAGTTTTGTGTTCGGCTCAGTTTGGCTTCCAAAATTCAAAGAGCACTAAGGATGCAATGTTTTCTTTCTTTGAGAATCTTTATATGGACCTCAATGATGGTGACGCTGCTGCAGCGGTTTTCTGTGATTTATCCAAGGCTTTCGATTGTGTGAACCATGACATATTGTTGGGAAAGCTTGAGTGTTATGGCTTTAGGGGTGTTTGTCTTGAGTGGTTCAGATCTTACCTGTCTGATCGTCGCCAGGTTGTTTCTGTGAACGGCACAACTTCACATGAGGCTGACATACATTGTGGGGTTCCCCAGGGATCGGTCCTGGGTCCTGTTCTGTTTCTCCTATATGTGAATGATTTGGCATTTATTGATGTTAAGTGTAGATTCACAATGTATGCTGATGACACTACTCTGCTGTGGCATAACAGAGATCCGGTCCAACTGAATGCTGTCATCGCGGAAGATATTCTTAGAGTGAAGAGTTGGTGTGACTCTAACCTTTTAAAGTTTAACATTTCAAAAACCAATGTTCTCTCCTTTAGGTGTTGTCTCAATAAAATAAGTATAGATCAACAAAGTATTAAACAATCTTCATGTTCTAAATTTCTTGGTCTGAATATTGACGACACGTTATCTTTTCGGGATCATATTCTTTCTCTGTACGCGGTGCTTTCTAGGGGTTGCTATGCGCTTTTAGTCATCTCAAGAGAGCTTGACTTTTCTGTTAGAAGAACTGCTTATTTTGCTCTGATAGAATCTCACTTAAGATATGGTATCTGCTTCTGGGGAGCATGTGGTCTGGTTCTTTGGAGATCGTTATTTGTGTTACAAAAAAGAGCCCTACGCTTCATTTGTGGTGCTATGCCCCGTGAGTCCTGTCGTCCATTATTTAGGACTCATAAAATTCTGACTCTCACTTGCCTCTTCATTCTGGAGACTGTGTGTTTAATCTTTGAGAAACATAAGCCTGGCTTTTCGAGACGCTGCAGTCGTAGCACAAGGCAGGCGCTAAATGTCGATCTTCCGATTCCTGTGTCCGCTCTGGTCAGGAGGTCGATTTTTTACGGTTCTAAGAAGATTTTCAATCACTTGCCGAATTCCATTAAATCCCTGAGCTCTAAGACAGTATTTAAGAGGTCAGTGAAGGAGTTGCTATTGGAAAAAGCCTTCTATACATTAGAAGAGTTTTTCCTGGATTCATTGTAGTTTTATATTGACATACTCTTATTTGCTGTTTGTTTTGCTTGTTGCTTGTTTCTTTGTTTTTGTGTTTTTTTTTTCTATTTTTTTGTTTTCCTTTTTTTTTTAAATATGTGTTTTTACTTTTAATATTTTTTTTTTTTTCTCTCCTTTTTTTGCATTTTTTTTTTTGCATTTTGCATATTTTGCATATTTATATATATTTACATTTTTATTACTATTAACACAGCTTTGTCAACAAGTCCTTACTTATGGCAATAAAGCATATTTGATTTGATTTGATTTGATTTGATTTGAAACACTTAAGACAATCCCGACATTGTCGATTCGGATGAAAATTTTAGCGTGTGTATACCGTTAAAAATGTTATTGGGATTCTCAAAAAAATTTTGATAAATGTTCGACAAGAATTGGTATTGATTAGAAGTTCTACAGATCATAATGCAATTATTACTAGTAAGGCTACAGAAAATCCAAAAATTGAACTAACTAAAGTTTTATGGAAAATGCCGCATGTTCAAGTAGCCGATGTGGAAAAGCTGCGTTTATTAAAGTACATTGAAAAAGGACGAGAATTGGAAATTGCGTTTCGTAGTTGGGAATTGCACGAGTATCCCGTACTACAAGTAACAACTAGACACACGTGGAACGTAAAAGCGACAAATCAGTTGGAAAAACCTCGCTTCATAATTGTAGGTCTTCAAACGGCTAAAAAAAATCAAATCTCTCAAGATGCTAGTCACTTTGATCATTGTATGTATTGTATCCGTATGACAATTTGAATCTTAATTTTGATAAAAAAACATTTTACTATTTTGTACGAAATGTATACTCAGTTTCAACAATCCTACTACTACAAACATTCAATCGAACCATGTTTGACTTTGGAAAAATTTAAAAGTATAGCTCCATTGATTGTCATCGATTGTAGTAGACAAAATGAAAGTTTAAAAAATGGAACCGTTGACATTAGATTAGAATTTGAAACGGACAAAAATGTTCCTGCAAATACAACAGCTTTCTGTTTAATTCTTCACGATCGACTAGTAAAATATAGTCCACTTACAAATGTAGTTAAAATTATGTAAAAATTAGGCAAATACTTAGAAATAATGTAATTTATGTAATTTATATATTTTTTAATTAATGACTATATGTTTTAGTCTCTAATTCTTCTTTTATATATTACCAAGACTCCAAGTCGTTCAACAAATGTCTTATTTTTCTTATCTGTGTACAAAATGTTGGAGAGAGACAGAGAGTATATTTTTTACTTTAAATGTTAGACCTCGAATGAGAAAGTTTCAGTATTGTTGGAAGTGTCGACAACAAACTTTGTGGTTACTAACAGAAGAATAATGTACAACAACAACAACCACTTTAATTTTGTATTCTCGTTAATTTTCTTAGTAATCAATTGCGTAACGATGATGGCAACCACAAAATTTGAAAATGTTACCACCACAGAAGCCTACAACGTATCTGCACTACTCGAGTCATGCAAACAACAACACAACAAATTGAAATCTGATTATAATGTTTTATACGATACCAATTCGATAATGTATAAAGAATGCACCGAAAGACTGGATTCCTATATGGAAATGTACGATAAAGAACTACAAGTAAACAATTTCTGTATGGAAAAAATCGATCAATACGAACAAAATTCTATGAACCTAAGTGGAATCGTTAACGCTACAAAATTACTTAAGGAAAACATTCAACTTGAATCATCCCTACATCTTTTGCAAAACACTTTAAAAGAAAAAAATAATCTTTGGGAGAGTAAAATTAAAATTGCTTATTCCTTAATCGAAGAAGGTAAACAAAAGATTTTAGATTTAACCGACAAAGTAAATTTTTTAACGCATGAAAAGACTCTCGAGGTTAAGAGATGTGATCACGAATTACAACAACAAAATAAATGTTTTGTAAATCTAAATGATTGCGTCGAAAGAAAAGACATCTGTCAAGACCAAAAAAATAGATTTGTAATTAGACTTAGTACATGCAGAAAAAACCAAACTGAAAAGACGTTTTAGTATTTAAACACACAGGTTCAGCTTAATAACATCAGTTTGTCTCAAACTTTGCAAGATGAAGTTCATCGTCGTAGATCTTCAAGGATATCATACTCCTCCCGAATTTCAAGTTAAAGAACTAGCAATTTACAATGGTTACGAGATGAAACATTATGTGTTTAAACCAAAAACACCGCTACACTTGCTAAATCAAGAAGAAAAGAAAAACGCAAAAAACCTATTCAACAATCACATCGGAATTCATTACGATAGTGGATTCATCGATTATGATCAAGTATACAACATTTTGTCAAAAGAACTAACAGACGTTGACAGAATTTACGTAAATGGTTTTGAGAAAAAAGATTTTCTGTTGCAGTGTATCATTCAACACATATCTATCTCAATCATACCACATGTAATTAATTTAGAGTCCGATCCAAACTGTCCGAAATTAGAAAAAAGCCAGATTGTTTGTCGATACCATGAATTAAATAAATGTGCTTGTAGTATCAATTTTGCTCGTATTATTTACAATTATATAGATGGTTTGTTACCACAATAAATTATGTATTTATGTTATCAATAAAAAAATTATATATTTATATGTGCTTTATTTCTTGTGATGATGCAACACAATTTCTCGTTAAGCAAAACATTTCCAATAATTCAAAAAAATTATAAACATGTTTATTTATTATTTTTTTTTTATTTGTTAATTAGATTTTTTAAATTTCTCAAGTAAACATGTTTATTGCACTTCCAATAATTAGATTGACGTCATTAGACTACTTTTGAAAAAATTCTTAATTTCAACACGATAATTTTCAACGGCCTCTTCTGGTTATTGTCGACGACTTCTTCGCGGCAAGGCGAGGCTAGGCTCGTCACACCTAACCAGGTGTTCTCTCTCTCTGTGTCACCAGCATTCACGACATGGCACACATTTTTTCAACAGCCTCTTCTGGTTATTGTCGACTTCTTCGGCGAGGTGACACAGGTAACCTGCTGGTGCGACACTTCGCAGGTGTCACCACTTCTTCGGCAATGACCTTGAAGACTTCTTCGCACAACTGCTCGTGGAGGCCACCCCACCCCTATACGGGGGAGATGCGGATGGACAGGGTTACCAAAGTGATCCAGTATCCCTATAGCTATACTACTCCGAAAGTTTTCGATCACGATCATCTGACGGGTGAATATCGAAAAACACTTTGTAACAACTGTAATTTGCAATGTAAAAACGCGAATTTTGTACCTATATTTTTCCATAATTTAAGCGGCTATGACGCACATTTTATTATCAGAAAGTTGGATTATGACGATCAGCCAATTTCCCTATTGCCGATTTCGTTTGAAAAATTTATTTCTTTCAGTAAAAGGTCGGGAACTCTTTATATGCGATTTTTTGACAGCTTGAGATTTTTACCCGCTTCTTTGGGAAAGTTGGCTGAATCGCTTAATGCCGATCAGTTCGTTTTAACGCGTAAGACTTTTCCAGACCCGGAACAATTTAATTTAGCTATTAAGAAGGGCGTTTTCCCTATGACTATCTCGATTCCGTTTCAAAATTGACTGAAAACGAACTGCCCGCCATGCACCATTTTAACTAAATTGACGGGAGAAACAATTTCCGACGAAAAATACCTGCATGCTCAAAATGTTTGGAAAACCTTCAAAATACAAAATTTGGGGCAATATAGTGATCTATATCTCCAAATTGATGTAGTCTTACTGGCGGATATTTTTGAGAACTATCGCGATTTTTGCATTAATAATTACGGTCTAGACGCTGCACATTTCTTCACCGCAGCTCATTTTTCCTGGGAAGCCATGTTAAAGACGACGAAAGTCGAAATGGAATTGTTGACCGATTACAATATGATTTTGTTTATCGAAAAGGGCATTAGAGGAGGGCTCGTTATTTGTTCCATTCGATACGCGAAAGCGAATAATAAATACATGAACAATTATGATGAATCATCACCAGACTCATACATTTTTTATGGCGACGTAAATAACCTTTATGGTTTTTCGATGTCCTGCCCACTTCCCGTCTCAAATTTTGAATGGGAATCGGATTTAGAAAAAATGAAATGCTCATAAAATCATATAGACACGGATATATCACGAAAACAGGTATTGATATTAACGGTTGGGACGAGGAAATGGGGTATATTTTATAAGTAACGGTTGATTATCCCCAAGAACCTTTTGAAAAACACAGAGACTTTTCGTTGCTCCCCCACCACTATGAAACGACGCCGGGAAAACCTAAGAAATTGACCAGTACATTTTTCAAAAGATAAAAGTACGTTGTACATTACAAACTTCTTATTCAAGCTTTAAATTTGGGTATTAAATTGATACAAATTCATAGGGTTTTAAAATTTAAACAAAGTGCCTGGTTAAAAAAATATATGGATCTAAACACGGGTTTGCGCGCTCAGGCAAAATCAGAATTTGAACAGGATTTATACAAAAGAAAAAATAACATTATTAATAACAGGGACATTAGACTAGTTACTAGCTGGGACGGCAGATACGGTGCGAGAAAACTTATTGCCCAACCCAATTTTGATTCTTTACAATTTTTTTCGGAAAACCTGATAGCCGTAGAAATGAAAAACCGAATTGTTGTTTAATAAACCGATTTATGTAGGCATATCCGTACTAGACATTTCCAAAAGCCTCGTGTACGATTTTCACTATAATTATTTCGCAAAATTACCTGTAAGGGAAATAAAGCTGCTGTATTCCGATACCGATTCCCTTATGTATCATATTTTTTGCCACGATTTTTACGAAATCATTCGAAATGACTGCATCAAATTTTTCGATACCAGCGATTATCCAGACGGGAACGTGTTTAAAATTGCAAAATTTAACAAGAAGAAAATCGGGTATATTAAAGATGAAGTAAAAGGTAAAGTCATTTCAGAATTTGTCGGCCTGGCCGCAAAAATGTACGCGTTCAAATTTCAAAATGAAGACGATGATTCGGAAATTTCGGTAAAGAAAGCTAAGGGTGTGGGAAAATTCGCGGTTAATAACTTAACATTTCAAAATTATAAAGACATTCTTTTCGGCACTTCTTCGGACCTGTATTCCAAATTTAACACGAAGATCCGAAAAACATGATATTTATTCGATTACGGTTAATAAGAAGTCGTTAAGCGATATTGATGATAAACGAAAAATCCTCGCAGACAAAATTAGTACAGTTCCATTAGGATACAATATTCTGCTATAACGTATTTCTTCCCACATGTTTTCTGCGCAATTAGATAAGAACGTCGTCAACAGGAAATGTTAGCGGAAACTGATAAACTCGCATACATCTCGGGTATTCTTTACCAATTTTAATTCGTTTTATTTTAAGTGTACCACACAAAAAATGTCATTACAAAATCTCGCTAAAAAAGAAATTGTCCGAAATCTCAAAATGTCGTGTCACATTCTAAAGACGGATCTGCCGCAGCTTCTACAATATGAAATTATTAGTTATTTTACGAAGTACAAGTTTCAAATTTACAAAGAAACCATTCATGACTGGGAGGATGCAGATCGGGACTCGATAAATTTTGATGAACAGCTGACGCCCAGAGAAGTGACTTTCTTAATAAATCAACCCGCGTGGGATGATCTCTGGTTCGATGAAAGAATGCTTTTTTTACCGGAAGAATATGACATGCCTTTTTGTTTCCACGGAATATTTTGCGTTTCCACAGTTAAAAAATTTTAAAGTGTGTTTCTACTGCAAAGGTGTAGTTCGATTTTTATTTGAGGAGTATCAGAATTTTCGTCGCGCACCCAAGAAAAAACGCAAGCATTTCTCATCGCACGTTACTCAAGTCATGGACAGATGGATTAAAAATCCACAAGAGTGGTGCGGAAATTGTTTTAGAACCCCCCTCTTCGAATTATATAACCCACATTTATGTTTTGAAAATATGCATAATGAAAACGACTATTCGGCTATTGAATTTTAAAAAATCTGGTGTTGGAAAATGTAAAAATATTGCAAAATTATAAGATTTCTTATATAATTTTCTGCGTACGTTGTGATTCTTTTGCGTTCATTGTATTTTTGTCTTCGTTAAAGCTAAAAAAATATTATACATAAGGACTCTGAACCTGTATACCTCCTCATAAAATTAGCTCAAATGTTATTTTATATATATTTGTAATTATTGTAATTTTTTGCGTGTGTTTATCAATAAAAAATATGTATATCTATAGGTATGTTTTATTTTTTCCCTTATCCTTTAATCATATTTGTCAAAAAAGCATTTTTTCGAAACTTGAATTCACGAACTGATTTCAAGATTACTTTTCCTTTAAGATCGTCTAAAGACATTTTTGACATCTTCTAAGACCCAAGACATTCCCTCAACGATCTCAAGACATCCTAGACAAAGAGATGTCATATATTTCTCTTTTTGTTCCATCCTGTATATTTTTTCTATATTTTTCCACTCTTACTCTCGTCATGAACCTAACTTTTGGACACCCTGTATTTTTTCTCTTAATATTTGTCCACACTGTATATTTATCTTCCATCCTTTTTTTCTCTTAATATTTGACCACTCTATTTCTCACCTTCTTGTTCCATCCTGTATATTTTTTCTCAACCTAACTTTTGTTCATTCTATATTTTTTCAACCTAACTTTTGGTCATTTTTTCCAAGATCTCAAAACATCTTCCAAGACGGACAAGACTCCTCTGCCTCTCAGGCCCCCGGACCCGCTTCCTCTCACGGTGCCTGACAGGTGCCCTCTCAGGGTGCAAGCGCGCGTGCGCCCCAACGGGTGATGGCGGCGAGATTCTAGTTTACGCTTTTTAAGGTCACTTCTTCGAAGTGCAAGACATCTCAGCACATTTTGACATCTCAAGACATCTTCCAAGACGGACAAGACTCCTCCGCCTTTCAGGCCCCCGGATCCGGCTCCTTTCACGCTACCTGACAGGCGTCCCTCGAGGTGCAAGCGCGCGCGCGCCCAAACGGATGACGTCGGCGAGACCGAACCTTGCTATTTCTAGGGTGCGATTAGAAAATGGCGGGGTGGACAAGTAGTCAAGGCGACGGGATCGGGACACGAACGGATCCAGTTCGATTCGCGGCTAGGACTTTTTTTATTTCATTCCAGGAAAAGGCAACGTCGCACCAACACGACAGAATCGAAGATCCGGCAACGCCGCCACTGAACCGACAGATTAGACTCGACCGGAAGTCGTTATCTTATATGGGAAAATACATGAGTGCGAGTGAGATGAAAGATGGAGCGACCGCTTTGCCTCACTACTGCGGGTGCTGTAGTGTTGGTCAAACTGCAGTATCTCTTCTGTTCTAACGACCCATGGAATAACTGCGTGGTTATTCTGGGAGGTGTTTGTCAGGATCTGTTGTATCCTTGGGTGTTTTCACGTCGCCCGTAACAATTTGGTGTCAGAAGTGGGATCCTCGATAAAAGGGTCTTCAACGAGGGAGATCCGGAGGCACATAGAAGGACAGTTTCCTCGGTAGTCACCACGGTTTGAAAGCGAAAATATGAGTTATAATATAAATAAGGTTACGATAGAACTACGATGCGAAAAAATATGCAAGTTTCATACGAATAAATATACGAATAGAGAAATGATCTTATGCGCACGAGTAGAAAAGGTATATGTGCCAAACGCTAGTAAGAATAAGCGAAGAAAGTAATTTCTATACAACAATATTAAACGTTAATGCCATAACAAAGGATATTTGTTTTGAAGAATTTGAATTCGAACCTTACATTAAAGAAGTTAATGATAGTACTAATATTATTTGCAATTTTAATAAAACAAAAAGTAGAGTAGAAGAAATAAAAGGATAATTAAGGCTAGAACATTTGAACGAAGAAAAAGAATTAATTACAAATTTATGCTTGAATGTTGAAGATATATTTTATTTTGACGGAGATTTCCTAAGTTTTACTAATGAAATAAAACAAACTATTGATACAGGTGACGCTAAGCCAATTTTTACCAAATCTTATCGATATCCACAAGTTCATAAGGAAGAAGTAAAAACACAAATTAATAAAATGCTTTCTCAAGGAATAATTATACCTTCTGTCTTACCATGGTCGTCCCCAGTTTGGGTCGTTCCAAAAAAATTAGACGCTTCAGGCAAACAAAAATGGGAAATTATAATTGATTATCGAAAATTAAATGAATTAACAGTCAATGACAGGTATCCACTGCCTAATATTTCAGATGTATTAGGATTGTATTGGATAATTGCCATTATTTTACTACTTTAGATTTGGCTTCTGGGTTTCAACAAACTGAAATGAATCCACAAGACATTCCAAAAACTGCTTTTTCCATTGCCAATGGTCATTTTGAATATTTACGAATGCCCTTTGGCCTTCGTAATGAGCCCTAAACTTTTCAGAGAGTTATGGATAATATATTAATGGGGATTCAAAACAAACGAGTGTTTAGTTTATTAGAACATTATTATTTATTCTTCCACAATTAATGACATTTCTCGTATTACTGAAGTTTTTCAAAGATTAAGGAATTCAAATTTAAAAATTCAACCAGATAAATGTGAATTCTTACGAAAAGAAATAATTTATTTAGGACATGTTATTACACCTGAAGGGGTTAAACCCAATCCACAAAAAGTACAAGCTGTAATCGATTTTCCTCAACCTACTGATACTAAACAAATTAAACAATTTTTGGGTCTTACTGGTTACCACATGAAGTTTATTCCAAATTTCCTTAAAATGACAAAACCTTTAACTCGACTCTTAAGAAAAGACGTACCATTTATTTTTGATAAGGATTGTCGCGAATCATTTGAACAACTTAAAAATGCATTAATACCTTCACCAATTTTAATATATCCTAATTTTGAAAAATAATTTGTTTTAACTACAGATGCAAGCGCTTTTGCTGTAGGCGCGGTACTTTCTCAAGGACCTGTTGGAAATGATCTTTCCATAGCATACTTTTCAAGGACCTTAAGTAAAGCAGAAATGAAATATAGTGTTATCGAGAAACAACTTTTGGCCATAATTGCTGCCGTCAAAAACTTTAGACCTTATCTTTTCGGACGAAAATTCTTATTGGTTACCTTGGCTTTTCTCAATAAAAGATCCCGGTAGTCGTTTAGCCCGTTGGCGACTTAAATTAGAAGAATATAATTATCAAATAATTTATAAACCTGGAAAAATTAATCGAAATGCCAACGCTTTGCCTCGAATCAAAATTAATCATATAAAAGAAGCTGTTTCCTATCATACTTCCCTAGACATAGGGACAATATATAGGCATATATAAACACAAAAATAAAATGAAATTCATTAACCATATCTACGATACACAAAAGAAAAAAATCATAATGTAAGAACAAAATGTTCACAAAAAGTTGTCGGTCAAAGAAGTCACGAATATCTCTTAGAACGGATTTTTAACTTTTTACCAACAGATTTTAAATTGTTTTTAATCGAATGCAATTCTATAGGTATTATAAAGGCCAAAACGAAAACATAATCAATTCCACAACCAGACAAAGCATTAGAAATGTAGTTAATACAAAAATTTTAAACTAATCATTGTTAAAATAGTCCCTTCATAAAAACTGTTTAACAATGTCTAATACAAAATATTGTACCTTTGTTGTAAAGATTATTTGAAATTGCAATATGTAAAGAGCAAGCTTTATGATGTGAAATGTTTATGGATTGAGATAATGTCACGCACGACGAAAGTCTTTGGGGATTGTCTGTATGTTTGTTTGTAGACTGTTCTAACTAAGCCTCTTGTATGTGTTATTACAAATAAACATTATTATTATTATTATTATTATTATTATAGACAAACCATCTACTTCCTATGATTTTACCATATGGTATCTACTGATACTAAATATGTAGCAAGAAGCGATGACCCAGCTCTCTACATAATTCTTTATGATATAAAAAATTGTAAAGAACTAGCATTTGATTTAATAATGTGTAAAGATTTATATCCTACTCCTATTGACTCACATTCAAGATGTGAAGCTCAATTATTAGAGGTAAAAAACTATTTACCTAATACTTGTGACATTGTCACAATTTCAATTGAACGTTATAATGTACAATTGATTCAAGAGAATCAATGGTTAATAATTTTAAGTGAAATATTTCCTATAACTATCAAGTGTAATAATCAAAATCCTTTAACTACAATAATGGACAAAACTTCAATTTTAACGTTAAAATCTGGATGCATTGCCTATATTGGAATTACTAAAGTTCAAACGAAAAATTTAAATAAATCTAATCAAACCTATGAATTTCACCCAATTAATATACCATTTGAATGTTGTAAAGAAACTCAAAATAGTTTCCTGATCTAAAGCATTTACAATTAAATAAATTTAATTATGACAATTTAAATACCACGAAACATAAATTAGACGAATACGCAAAGGATCTGATATTATTAATGAACCAACTGTAAGTAAGTATACGACAATATTGACATATCTATCTACTGCTTTAATCATACTTTTAATTATTATTTATTTTCATTTTAAATGTAAAAAGTCTAGAAACATTAAAATAGGCATTACTACTACTAATAACGAAGATGATCCTCCACAACCACCTAGAACTAGAAATAACGTTTTTCAAAATCTAAGAAAATTTGTGGCTGTCAAAAGAAGACCTTCTTATAGATTGAACGAACCTCGAGAAGAAATTGAATTAAATTTAATGTCAAAATTTTTTTAACACACATTTTTAATATAAGGGGGAAGGTGTTATATCCGACCTCAAGCATCACCTTGATCTTAACCTTGTTTTTACCCTTGGTTCTGTTTACTGTTTTGATATTATGTTCTCATTCACTATTGTTCGAAATGCTTACTATAAAGATATAATTTTCCGTTGCATATTGTTCTAGAATGATTACTAGAACATATCATATTCCTTTTGAGTATTGTTAAAACTTGCTTACAGCAAGAATTGCAGAATTTTATCTTCTCTTTGTTTATTATATTCTTTTCCCATGAGAACCAAAACAGCTCGGCATAATAGATCTGTATAAATAGACCTAGTAAGTAAGAGTGTAGTCATTCTAGTCTTGTCTGTAGTCTAAGTAAAAAACGCTTAACTTGCGTTATAAAAATAAAGATTTTTTAAAAAGTCTTCGTCTTCACGTGGCCCGTAACATTGATAATCTGCCATACCCAGGGGCGTATTTATTGATATACAGTGGAACACCCATAACTCGAGCTTCTTTAACTCGAAATATTCCCTATGTCGAATATTTTTGTGAGTAATAAGGGTTAGACAATTTTATACAGTATTTTTTCTCTTTAAGTCAAATTTATATTTCTCGAATTTTTCTATTTCTCGAACTAATATTTGTGGGAGCACCATATATTATTTTTTTTCTGTCTATTAGACCCACCTAAGAAGGGCTGCGTGATTTATTATGTTAAGTAATAAAAATAAAGGCACTTGACATGCCGCCAGATATCAAGTTTAGTGAAATCAGGGTAGAGGTAGGTAGAAAGAAAGAAGGCAGCCTTGGACGATGAGAGTACGGCTTTGAATCTCTTGTTCTCTAATTGTAAATGTTAGATTGAAGTGTTTTGAATTGGTAATGACTAATAGTGACGTGTGATGCTGTAGATTTTTTAAATTTGTTTTATTTTCCTGGTTGTCAATATTTTATTTTCAAAAATTCTTGTCGTGGGAATCAACCATCATAATAAATGTGGTAGTGTTATCACATTAAATCTTTATTAAATACTTATTTAGTTGTAGAATGCTTACATATGTTTCGAACTGTAGTAAGATCATCTTCAGAGCAATTATAAAAACATGTTCAAATTAGTATTTTCTACTTTTTTAGGTGCTAAAAATTTTTTTTATTAAAGACATATTAAAATATTTAAAGAATATACAAACATTTTAAAAGTTAAAAAGTTAAAATTTAGATTTACTTACAAAATTTCATGTTGCATTAGACAGACATGGCTTTCAGTTAAAAAAATAGTTGTAGGTATATTCTTAGGGTACTATTCATAACAATTTGTAGATACGTCTTTATCTACAGAACCATTTTTTACAGTGGGCAAGGTAAAAAGTCGGTATTGAATATATAGTGGGGCAATAAAAATAACAATAGTTTAATATTAGTTTATAAAATTTTTATATATATTCGAAAAATTATTAAGATCATTTTTTATGTTAACAGTATTACTGCTCAAATGGATGTGATACATTTCGAGATAACTTCTCTTAGTAAAATCACATTCGGTACTTAAAATTTCAGTATTTTCGAAATCGAAAGAATGTTTTTCATTAATCGCGTGTTGACTAAGTGCAGAAGAGAATTGATTGCAATTTTTAATATCATTTTTATGTTTATATAACCTGTTTTTAAGGTATTGTTTTGTTTGTGTCCAATGTATATAGAAGGACATTGTTGGCATTCAACTTTATAAATTAAGTTAGATTGTAAAAATTTTTCGGTTGTCGGTTTTAGTTTAGAATTATTATTTCTCTAAACTAAAACCGACAACCGAAAAATTTTTACAATCTAACTTAATTTATAAAGTTGAATGCCAACAATGTCCTTCTATATACATTGGACAAACAAAACAATACCTTAAAACAGGTTATATAAACATAAAAATGATATTAAAAATTGCGATCAATTCTCTTCTGCACTTAGTCAACACGCGATTAATGAAAAACATTCTTTCGATTTCGAAAATACTGAAATTTTAAATACCGAATGTGATTTTACTAAGAGAAGTTATCTCGAAATGTATCACATCCATTTGAACAGTAATACTGTTAACATAAAAAAAATTTAGCACCTAAAAAAGTAGAAAATACTAATTTGAACATGTTTTTATAATTGCTCTGAAGATGATCTTAGTACAGATCGAAACATATGTAAGCATTCTACAACTAAATAAATATTTAAGAAAGATTTAATGTGATAACACTACCACATTTATTATGATGGTTGATTCCCACGACAATAATTTCTGTAGATTTTTTGGCGAATTACCTGCTCAACTTCCGGGATTTATACTAACTTTCGGTGAAGTAACAAATTGTGTTGAGTGCTGTTGGAATCTTATTTTCTTGGTCCACTTAGTGAATTTGGTGGTACACTGAATGAAAAACTAAAATTAATTTCTGATGTAAAGAGTCAAAAGAAAAAGAAAGATATTGTGGAACAATTTGGGACACATTGTCGACTATTTTAAAAAACAAGGACAAACTTTTAGAAAAAAGAGGTGATCATGTTTTTAACAGTAAATCAAAAAGGCTTAAAACTTGCGTCAACAATGATGCAATGCTTGAGTGGGTTACTACTGCACGTTATAAAAATCTTCCTCTTTTGGGAACTCAATTAGAGAAAAACCTGAAGAATTTGCTGCTGCTTTGGGATGGGGCGATTTGGCAGCTAGCCTAGGATGGTTAGAGAAGTTTAAGAAGAGTCATAATATCGTTCAAAGGTCACTGTGTGGTGAAAGTGCTACTGCTGATTTACAATGTAGTGTTTTACCCACTTTAATCAGTCAATACGATCAAAATGACATTTTTCATGCAGACAAGACGGGAGTTTCTATTAAGTGTTTTCCCAACAAAACACTTGCATTTAAAGGAGAAAAATGTTTTGGTGGCAGAAACAGCAAGGAGAGAATTACAGTTATGGTTGGGAGTAACATGAGTGGATCCGAAAAGTTGAAATTGCTTATTATTGGAAAGTCAAAAAATTCGCGTTGTTTTAAGGGCATTAAATCACTTGAAGTGGATTATGAATTTAACGAGAATGAGTGGATGACAAGTACAATTATTGAAAAGTGGCTATTAAACCTTGAGAAAAAATTTGTGGCCAAGAAAAGGAAAATTTTACTGTTTGTTGATAACTGTCCCGCACACCCCAAGTCTGTATAACCAAATTGAAAAATATTAAAGTGGGATATTTTCCTCCAAATCTAACTTCCATCTTACAACCAATGGACCAGGGAATTATAAAAAAAACTAAAACAGCATTACAGAAAACGAATTGTTATGAAAGGTTTGGCCTACATGGAAGAGGCAGCTCCTACAAGTGTGTCTTTACTCAACGCAATTAAATATCTAAATTAAATATGGAATCTTGATGTAAAAGAAGCTAATTGCTTCAGGAAGACAGGCTTTGCTAAAGACGAATTGCTGCAAGATGCTGATGACTGGAATGAAAATGATCCAATATTCCAATATCCGAATTGAAAAAAATGGTGGGAACCATACAGAATTGCAATAAATATGAATGATGTTGCAAGATTATGTTAGTGTCGACGATGGTTTGCATACAATGGGTTTCTCAACCGATGAAGATATTTTGGAAAGGTAAAACTAATACCCAGACACATTATGCAGGTTAAAAATAATTTTTATTATTGTTTGAGGACGAAGATAATGGTGAAAGCGAGAGTGAACCAACTGTTGCTATACCTACATTTGACCAAGCGATATCTGCTATCGAAAATCTAAGGAATTTTGATTCGTCCAGAGAAAATGTTCCATGTGCAGTAAAGCTTCCTCACACAACTTATTTGTTTGCTTTTTGGATGATAATATGATCGTTAAAGATCTTATTTTCTGCAAAAGCATCAGTGAAGGGGCAAAGGCTCAAGACTTGTTTGAAATCCTCGACGAGTTTATAACAGAAAATAATTTAGATTGGTAAAAGTGCATTGGTGTATGTACTGATGGCGCCCGATCAATGTCTAGCCACTATGGAGGATTACAAGCACTTATTTGCAGTAAAGCACCGCATGCTATGTCCATAGGGAAGCACTTGCATGTAAACTACATAAAATCTAGGCCGCTGAAAGCCAGACTTTTCAAAAAAACTTTGCATGGACATGGGAGCTGAACACAGCCTTGGTTATTACTGCAGTTCACGATGGCTTTCACGTGGAAATGTCTTATCCCGCGTATTCAAGTTACATTAAGAAATTCACACTTTTCTGCAAGAGGAAGGTCATGCAAACTCCATATACTTTGCAGAACCATATTTTTTACTAAAACTGGCATATTTGTTCAATATATTTGACAAACTGAATGCCTTGAGTCTGTCTCTGCAAGGCAATAACATGCACATTTTGAAGAATGGAGAATATTGCAGCGTTTAGGAGAAAACTGCAGTTGTAGATAAGAAAAATTAATGAGGATGGCAGTCAAGATTGTTTCCCAGAATTGCATAAATACGCGTCCTCTAATGAGCTCGTTAGTCTCTCAAGACTTGCTGTCTCTTTTCACGGAACATCTTTCGAAGCTCACTGAATGGTTTGCAAAATACTTTGCAGAAGAAAATGTAGAAAACTTTTCGTGGATCCCGGATCCTCTCCATGCTCAACCCCCACCAGAATTCACTTCACAAGAAGAGGAGAGTCTCATTGAACTCTCTTGCAACAACAGACTTAAAACAAAATTCGCTTGTTGCCATTTGGTGCAGTTTTGGATAACCGTCAAAAATGAATATCCAACTCTAAGTTCAAAAACTATAAGGATTCTCGTTCCCTTTGCAACATCATATTCATGCAAAAACCAGATCAACATGGAGCAAGAAATGAGTGGCAGTGTCAAGCCTTATCCCTCGCTTTGAAAACATGTTTGGAGATCACCAAGCTCACCCATCATATTGATTCTTTTCCTATTTTTCTTTAATAATAATATATTCTTATGTACCATTGTGGTTGTTCTCTTTTCTGTGGCTGGTCACCAGTGTCAATATATAGTCGTGTTCAATGAAGTGTTGTGGTTTACTAGTATTGTATACATATTTCGACTAGGGCGCCGTGACAAAATACCAAACCTGTAAGTGCTCCGCCAGCTGAAAAGTATGGGAACTTCTGCCTTATGCTTTTTTTTTAGAAAAATTGTTTCAGGTATACGAGATATGCAGTGGCTGAATTTTTCACTTTTGAGATGAAATCTAACAGATCTGGTAGGAATGCAGCAATGCTCCCAGAAATTCCTACTGTGACCGAAAAACACAAACTAAAATACTTAAAATTTGCCCATTTAATGGATCTCTTGCAATTATTAAGGCCGAGGTGAACAGTACAAGCTGCACTTTTGTTTTAAATTCAAGAGCATCGGCCTCCCTAATGAAATTATTTTTGGTAGGTACCAAACTTTCAATTAGAAGGTCCACCTACAAATCTTGTAGATGTACAGAATTATCCAACGCCAAATTTAGAAAGTTTTAGAAATTAGAGTAGCCAAAAATATGCTGTTGCTTATAATGGCTTAATAGATCAGAAAGTTGCATCTAATTTGAATAAGAAAAAAAATTATTCGCATAAAATCCATTTCTGTAGCTTTGTTTCATTTTAATGAAGTTTCTAAACCACTCCAACCTATCAAGGGTCACACAATCTAATAGATCCCCACTGACACCTTCCGAGGGTTTTTAATAAAGATTTAATGTGTTGGATAAGTGCAAATGTTTCAAGAGTTTTGGACAGCATTATTAATTGGGTAAGATATGGCAAAACTCCCGTGCTTCGAATTTCAAAAGGGAATTAAGACATGGTATAGGATTCAAACTAACCCCCATCAAAGTGGCCTGAGAATCCAAAGGTTAATAATAAATAAAGGGTTTCTCAGAAATATTTTTCTTTGTGGATCTGTCCTCTGGCGCAATACGCATGTTCCGGAGAAAGGAGATAGTTGGCAAACGTTTGGCAACATTGTTAAGTTTTAGTTGCAATAGTGTTTTATGGGGCCGCAACGTGCTTTGTGTTCGTGCATTTTATAAAAACAATTATTCTTATGTTCTTGTGCATTGTTTGTACAGAAATCATTATAACATAGCAAGAATGAGAGATGTCCCAAGTGCAAATTTCATTAAATATTGGGTAAGAAAGTTCGAGAACAGTGGAAACACGATGACTAATAAACCGCCAGGTTGCCCAAGATGGAACAAAAACATTGAGTCAACTGTTCATCACATTATTTGCAAGGATATGCGTTTCGACCTATACAAGATTGTTATTACACAAGAATTAAAACCACAAGATCCTGCTAATCAATTAGTTCTGTAGGTTACACCATATGGTTTTCTGATTAATCGAATTTTCACATTAACAGACATGTTAATAAGCAGAACTGCCAATACTGGGCCGAGCAGAACCCACAAATCTTTATGAGACGCCACTACACTCGCCTAAAGTTATCGTCTGGGCTGATATGTCAAGGCAAGGAATCATTAGCCCATATTTTTTTGAGGACAATCGTGGTCAAGCTCAAACTGTTATATCTGAGCACTGCTGCCACATAACCACATAACCACATAACCACGGTGGCTACAATAGAAACGTTTCTCCAGCAAGACTCATGTCACAAATGATTCCTTGGATGCTCTTCATCATTTATTCTCAGAGAGGGATCAGTCGCAGAGGAGACATTAACTGGCTGAGAAGTCCCGAGTTGACACCAGCAGATTTCTTATGGGGACACCTCAAGAGTAAGATATACACCCCATTGCCACAAGATTTGAGAGAATTGAACCAAAAAATAACAGATGAAATCAACGCTATTCCTCATGCAATGCTTCAGAGAGTGATCCAAAAACTTCAGTTAGAGATTAAGAGAACAGTGCTCATTTATTCAATGCTCTTGTCCATAAACAAAAATTTAATATTTAGGCTTTCTTTTGGTAATAAATTTATCTTGGTAAAAAAAAATTTTTATTGCATAAAATAAGCAAGTATTTTCGAGACAGCCTTTATATTCCTTATAACAGCCAAAATAAGTTTGTGTGATCTGTATCTCAGTGAGATTTATCTGCGTACCGTGCGCTCTGTACTGTACTAGGGTTTGACTTTACGCATATGGGCATTCCTGTATATGTAGCCGAACTGCTTTCAAAACTCAGCCACCATTCAAACAGCGGTCCGAAACAAGCCTGAACACCAAACCATATAATTCAATTTGGGCTGCGCAAGCAGTTAGGCTTGTTCAAATATAAACATGGCAAACATGATAAAAGATGTTTTCATGAAATTCCACACTATTATGACTGCTCCGAAAACACTTATTGGACTACACTATTTGATTTAGGTAAGTACCTATGTAATTGATGTAAATAACAGTTTCTCTTTACCAAATATGAAACGGTTTAATGAAAGATATAAAAAAAGATGTCACCCAAGATTTCCAAAATGAGGTACTTACACTTGGTAACTGTTACTTATGTGTACTGTACTTTCGGCTTGGTTAGAACTGATTTACCTTAAGTTGGCAATACTTTAACAAATTTTGAGAACTAATCAAGTTACTGTATTGTTGACGTTGCACAAATATTGTTTCCTCACTTAGAAAATACCCGCTTAGCAACTGCCATCTTGGAAACAACATATTTTCAGAAATTACTTAAAGCTCCCTTCCTCGTTAGCCCCTAAAACTGTGCTTGCCAAGGGGGTTGATTTCCACAATATTGGAAAGGGCTTCAGTCACCAGGTTATCTCATCGTGAATTGGGAAGGAGACACTGTGCAACGATTCAGCACTTTTGGGTAAGAACCGTGTCCCTTTGCAACTGACAAGTTCTTGTATAGCTGGCACAACTTGAAGAAAAGGTAGATGGAATTTCTTGAGGATGTTCAGTCTCCAACAGTACAGGTGCTGAAAGAAAATAAATAAAGTAAATTGACATATTGGTTAGACCCAGATATTTTTTTATGAAGAAATGGTAATTTCATGTAAATTTTGTATTATAGTGGTGGTCTCAGAGTAAGTAAATCTTTGAATAAAATCAAAAATTTGAAACAGAGATATAGAAAAATCTTTATAATGAAATAAATGGCTCAGCAAAATTCATTGATTTCTTTATCTTGCTTGGTTTTGTTTTCTTCAGCTTCCCAGCTCGGGGAGGCATTCTACTGTATAATGGTAGTCGATAGAAAAATTATTAAAATAAACAAAAGTATAAAATTACAAGAAATACTGTTATTACGGACGAGAAACAAGAAACTTTACTCCCATTTAACTCACTTTTTTGTTTAGTATTACTACTTTACAATAATGGGCGTTGTAAAAACAACCACCCTGTAGATCGATATTAAATTTGCGTATCATTTTTTGTGAAAGATTACTTCGCTGCAAAATTGGAAATAAAATAGTTTTTCACGCGCTTTCTCTTCTTGTAGAATCTATCTGGGTGATAGAGGAAACTAGCACAATCCATTTGACCATAGACTTTTCTTATGCCTTTTTTATTTACCTGAAAATACAGGGTGTAAAATCTCATTTTGAGCATAAGGTTCATATGAAACGTTATTAACATAGGTTTCCATAATGCCCAATAAAAAAGGTACAGGACGTTCCAAATGACAGTCTACATACACGTTATAAAAAGTAGTTTTTAAATGCTATAACTAAAACTAATGTTGAAAGAGCTCATTTTAAGCAGAAAATTTTACACGAATATAAGTGAAAAATCAGTTAATAAGAAAAGTATAAGTCACTGAAAATTACCCAAGCGACAGATTTTTCGGGTGCAACCTATAAGTTCCCTCATTTTACACAAAATGATTTATTAGAACCATAGGTGAACAAAAAAAAATTTGGGGAAGGGGGGGCAAAGGGTGCATCAGCCATATTTTGTTCCATTTCTTTATCTTTGAGTTTGTAACGGAATTTTTGGTTAAAACTCCGTTACCACTTGTCTGAAGTGTCAAATTCGAACCTTGATTCAGTTTAATATCAATATCAGTGCTCTCAACTCTATTTTCATATCAATGTTTATTGTGACGTAGTGAATACGAACCCATCTCTAATTCAAGGTACGTTGTACATGCATGGTGGGGCGGTTCTGGTTGGTTCATCTATTGCAGTCGATGCTCGGATTCGAGAAATCGGTTCGGTGAACAACTGACTGGGTCTGTTTCTATGATCCAGTGCAACTTTTTTATGGTTCAAGTTTGATTTTCTGTTAGAACACTGATGTCATTAGATCAAGAACTTAATTTGCTATAAAGGCACGTCAATTCTCTTTTTAGCTCTCTTGATTTTTTTTTATCTTCATGCTTGAGGAACAACCCGTCAGGTTTTCCAAGGTAGCCCCAGGTGGTTTTTCTTTTTCGGATTGTTATCTAACTATATCCCCCACCTGTGACTATCTTATAGTTATTTTGTGTGCCAAAATTTAGCAGCTTGTGAGTTAATTTTCTAACTGTATATTTTTTGGTTTTTCATGTGAATCGCCGAGTTGCTTGGGAATTTGGGATTTCAAGGCGTCGAAGTCGAGACAGGTTTTCAAGGGGGCTGAGTCGTGTGATATCCACACCGTGGTTTTGGAAGGTTACGTCTAGAGTAGTCAGGTGCAGAACCGGACCGAAGTCTATGTTGATAAGTGAGTTTTTTTTATCAATTACCTTTGATAATTTGTTGTTGAAAAAACTCACTTGTGACGGCTTTAAGCATTTTTCTTTCTTGGTTTAAATCTTATCGCTTTAATAGCGTCTTTACCCCAAGAAGTAAATACTGCTACTTTTTCTGAACCCGAGTGGCTCGCTTATGTGGCTTTCCTCGTTTTGTCTCGGGTCATAATTATTGGCTGGAAGATTTCACAGTTTCTTTGGGGCACACAATTAACCATACCTGACGGAGGTTCTCAAAGATTGTTTTGTGTATCGGCTTAAACAAATATTGTAATTTTTTATAAAATCACTGAGAGCAGCTTAGTTCATAGCAGATTTTTTACAAATATTGTTATTAGTTTCATGCAAATTTGATTGATTTCTGGGAAGACCGTAACCTCATATTTTCTTAATATTTTAACTTTTCACTTATCGTTGGTCTGTTTTTGGCTCGCAGTTGGTCTAGCATTTTATTATAATATTATTAATATATGTTCAGGGTTAATTAGTAATTTTGGGAGCTGAGGCAGTAGCAGCTGAACTTGGCAAAACCCTGAAAACCTGAGCTAGTAAGATCTACGCCACCATCACAGTTGTCAGACTGTCAGGCTTGGTCTCTGTTGAAACTAGGACTTTGTCGGAAACCACAACGGAATCTTGGTTGAGGACTGCTCATCACTCCCAAGTGCTTCAAACGTCCATGTAAGGTGTTTTCTTGTTTCAAGCATTCCAAACTCTAAGTTTCATGTGCAGAACTTTATTAACTTGAGTTTTTTGGACTTTAGCACTTGCTATGCCAGCGTCCACTTAAATTCTAGCTTTGCTTATTTTCCATATAAGCAGGTTCTTTATTTTTCGAATTTTAAGTGTGTAATTAATAATGATTAAATATTTTTAATTATATATTAATATTTTCAAATTCAAATTTTGTTAGCCACCCAAATTCTCAATATTCATTTTTTATTGTTCAACAACTACATAGTTTGTTACTAAATAAACAACCCTTGTAACTGTTGTAGATGCGTGTTTTAATTCAAGTGTCATAATATCGAGTTATATAACCGGTTTCGATAGCCGAGCCGAAACTGTCGTTATAACTTGTTAACTAAAATTTCACAAAAAATATGTATCTATGGGAATTTTGTTCACAATTCAACTTCAACTGAGTTATAGGGATTGCTGCAAAAAAAAGTTTGGAGATCTGAAAATTTCACAATGCCTTCTATCTACATTTTAAATTGCCTCTTTTATGCTGTTGATAACATTAATTAATATTCTAGAAGTGGAGATGGCCACCTAGCCTTTGCTTACTCCAGAATTACAAGGGCCAGAGATGGCCAAAATTATTTTGCTATTTGCTTACTCCAGAACTGCAATGACCAGAGACAGACAAAATTAGTTTGTTATAAGTTCTACAATGCTTTGCCAAAAACAACCAAACTTTTAGAGAAACTTAAGGCTTTCTATAGTTTTTATGAGTATCTAAACAATGATTTTTTGGACTTACAGAAGTCTTGTCATTCATTATATTAAGTGTGTATCAGCCTGCATAACTTAAAGGTGCCTGACGTTTGTACTTGTAATTTTACCTTAATTTAATTTAGAGTGTTGAAGCTGTCTTTATACCATATTAATTAATTTTCAATTTTATTGTGAATTTTAAATGGTGCATTTTGTGACCTGTGAAAACTCCCCAAGTATATCATCAATAAAGAATCAATCAATTAGTCAGTCAATAACCCTTTCCATACAGCTGGCTGATTTATCTGCAAGGCAGAAATTTTGTAGGAATTCTAAAAA
The DNA here is from genome assembly GCA_963920635.1 of Pseudeuparius sepicola. Lineage (NCBI taxonomy): Eukaryota > Metazoa > Arthropoda > Insecta > Coleoptera > Anthribidae > Pseudeuparius > Pseudeuparius sepicola. The sequence continues at coordinate 33,389,427 of OY987305.1, forward strand.
TATTGCAAATTAATAGCAATGACTTTCTTAAATGGCTAGATTGTTCTTCGTTATACAGGGTAAGTTGAAGTTAAACCGCCATACTCAAAATTTGAGTAGTATTTTTAAAAATAAATGGGGTTCTTCATATAACATTTTGTCCAAAAACGCTTCGTTTTCGACATACAGGGCGTCAAAGTTTTCTTTTAAAAACTGAAAAAAAATAGTATTTTCGGTTCCCTTTATGCTATCGAGTTGAAAATTGGTACTTTTATGTTTTCTGGGACGGCGATTATGAATTTTCTATCAACTTTCTTCTAGCCGCTAGAGGGCGTTGGCTACGTCGTTACTTTCGAACAAAAGTTTTTTAAACTTTTTTGTCGTTGAAAAATCTGCATTTTAGACAGCGGAATATTAAATTACATTCGATTTTGAACAAAAAATGTCTCTTGTAAAAATACGAAAACCTTAACCGTTTTCATGAAAGATGCAATTTTGCATCGCGGTGCGCGTGAATTCGAAAAAATTAAAATTTCGTAGTAGGCTGAGAAATGGGATTTATTCATTTGGAATTCTTTATTTACAGTAGGTATTGTCCTAAATTAACAATTTTTGTGAAATTAGTAACCCACAATTGTTTTCAAAGCCTACTAAACGTTGAAGCATTTTTTCTCTGTTTTTGCTAATAAAGTTGTCTTGGTTAAAGTTCTTTTTATTACTAATTTCACAAAAATTGTTAATTTAGGACAATACCAACTGTAAATAAAGAATTCCAAATGAATAAATCCCATTTCTCAGCCTACTACGAAATTTTAATTTTTTCGAATTCACGCGCACCGTGACACAAAATTGCGTTTTTCATGAAAACGGTTAAGGTTTTCGTATTTTTGCAAGAGACATTTTTTGTTCAAAATCGAATGTAATTTGATATTCCGCTGTCTAAAATGCAGATTTTTCAACGACAAAAAAGTTTAAAACACTTTTGTTCGAAAGTAACGACGTAGCCAACGCCCTCTAGCGGCTAGAAGAAAGTTGATAGAAAATTCATAATCGCCGTCCCAGAAAACATAAAAGTACCAATTTTCAACTCGATAGCATAAATGGAACCGAAAATAATAATTTTTTTCTCTTTTTAAAAAAAAACTTTGACGCCCTGTATGTCGAAAACGAAGCGTTTTTGGACAAAATGTTATATGAAGAACCCCATTTATTTTTAAAAATACTACTCAAATTTTGAGTATGGCGGTTTAACTTTGCAACGGATATTATTTTGCGCCACTCCGTACCTCTATCAGTTTTTTGTTGTTGTTTTTTCTGTTCCTGCGTCGCCGCCCGTCTCGCAGCGGCCACTCCGTCTCAAACTAGCAATACAGACTGTTTTGGCGAAGCTATTTTAAGGCAGCCTCTGGGTTGTACTAACTACTTGAATAACAGCTCGACATTGTTAATCATTGTGGTTGTGCCTGGTGTCATATTTTAGGTATGTTTATTTATTTTAATTAATTCTATTCTTTGTGTAATTTTTTGTCATATTTTAGCTCGACAAATAATTGTCTTTTCCACGTTTGAAATAAAAACACTTAAACTGAGGTGGAAATTCCTTGCCATCAACCCCGACAAACCCTGTTCTGTCTCATCTTTTGGCACCCAAACGGCTGGCAAGGTCGAAACCGAAGTGAATATGGAAAACAATGCAGAATCTGGAGACGATGGGCAAAGGTATGATATGAGGAAAAGAACGACAAGTGAAGGGATACCTAGCCGTGTTGCGGACCTCCGGAGGCGCATTAGTGGAGCAAACGCGGGTCTAGGAGAGACACCGAAGTTCATAGATCAAGGTAGGAATGTTCCTTTTCGATTACTGGAAGGTACCGCGCCGGTAAACGTCGAAGAAAATAGAAGTAACATGGAAAATAGCGTCAGTCCATCGACGGTACCCCACGCGTCGTCAATTATAAATCATTCTTTTGCAAATAACCCGGTAAATTTCGCAAATGGTAATTTTCAAAACGTTCATAATAATCAAGCACCATTTATTATAACACCAGATGCAATAACACAACTGGTAAGTCAAGTTGTCCAAAATTTGCAGCGAAATAATATTGTTTCACAAAGTTTTGTAAATCAGACGAGCAGTAAATTATAAATTATTATTAAATACAAACATTAGTTTGTAATAGTTGTACAACCAAGAGAGTGCCCCCTACATGTAACGGTTTAGTCGTTCACCCGGTTGAATTTTTTAATATATTAGAAAGTAATTATCTTGTACACAATATGCCGTATGGCGATTTTAAGTTTTTTGTGTATGATTTATTGCTGGATAAGGCGAGGTTTTGGGCTGATGCTTTTTTAAATAAATTTTATTCGTATATCGAATTTAAAACGGAATTTCTGAAATACTTTTGGGGAGATTACGAACAGTGGTGCGCTAGAACCGAAATTGAAACAAAGTGTTATAGGGAAGGCGAATTGTTTGTGGATTTTTTCAATAGTTTTGTGATTTTATCAAAGCATTTGAATCCCCCATATCCTGAAAAAATTTTGCTCATCTCTATTGCGCATTCTTTGCCACCCCAAGTTTCCTGCCTGTTAATACAATGTAATACTTTGAATGAGGCCCTTATGCAAATGAAAAAAGTTGATTTATACTATAATAAATTAAATAAAAACAGAAACAATAATTATTGTCCAGACACAGGTTTTAATACGAATGCGTCGCGTTCTGTACAGGAGAGACCAAACCATTTTTACCGCAGTTCTAATCAGAAACCGTTCACCGCTAATACTGAAAATAATAGAGATAATCGTAGGTTTTTTGATGGTAAAACAAAAAAAGTCTCGGTTGTAACTATGGACCCGGTGGGTGAGGAATCGGAAAACGAATTGTCCAGTTACCTAGGGGAGCAGGAATAACTGGAATATTAGCAAAAGCTCCCTTATTTGTTGAAAATAACCCCTGTCAAGATCTGTTGAGTAATCCCGATTGCGATTTTGATCATACGCTTTTAGAGAGTCGTTGCCCTGTTATAGAAATGTCATTATACAATTATAAATTTCCAGCCATGTGTGATACTGGAAGTGAAATTTGCTGTATTTCGGAAGATATTTGGTCTCAGTTAGAGAATTTTCACAACATAATCCCGTCTTTTCCGTGCGTAGGTGTTAGGATTACCGGCGCATTCCGTACCAAATATAAGCGTGTCAAGACGCAAATTAACTTAACTTTTGGGCTAGGTCAGGTTTTTTTTTACACATGAATTTTTGATAATTGGCGATTTGACATACCCAATTATACTGGGAGTCGATTTTTTGTGTGCTGTATATGCAAAAATTGATATGGAGATGCGAAAAATAATGGTAAAATGTAATAATAAAATCGTTGAAATACCAGAAATAAACCCGATTCACAAATTAGGTACCATCGACGGCTCTTGGCGTATAAAAACAGTTTTGACCGGAAAAAACGCGCGTGTGAAAAACTTAGTCCTGCGGTCGATTTGCCGCGCAGATTGTGGCAAAGATTCGCCATATGAATTATTAGACCCACAGAATAGCGATAAATTGAAGTTTTTATTTGAAAAATATGCCTCCGTTTTTTTTTCCAAGTAAGCCAGGGTTGACGAACTTATATCAACACGAAATTAAAGTGACTGACAATGGCGGTTTTTTTGTAAAACCGTACCCGATACCCATAGCTCATCGTAAGGCGGTTCAAAAGGCAATAGACCAAATGGAGGAGTGGGGGGTAATTTCGCGCGGCACATCACCATTTATTTCCCCGATTATGACGGCTCTAAAAAAAGACGGATCGGTGCGTGTATGCTTGGATGCGCGTCATTTAAATAAAATAACTGAAAAGGATCATGAATTGGTGCGCCCCATAGATGAAATTATGCGAACATTATCGGGGTTTAAGTATAAAACCATACTAGATTTAAACAACTCATATTGGCAGATCCCTTTAGACGAAAATTCAAAAAAATATACCGGTTTTATATTCGGCACCAAGTGTTATTTTTTCAATGTTATGCCTTTTGGTCTCTGCAATGCCGTATCCTCTTTTACACGTTGCATCGACCAAATTTTTGGCCATGAGTTCTCGTCATTTTTGGTACCTTATGTTGACGACTTACTAATCATTAGTGGTAGTAAAGAAGAGCACTTGCATCATATCGAACTGGTCTTAAATAGATTGAAACAAGCGGGTCTAACACTCAAGTTGCCAAAATGTCAGTTTTTCTGTGAGTCGGTGAGGTTTTTGGGTTTTGTTTTGACAGATGAAGGTTTCCGCTCGGATCCTCAACGGGTGCAGGCGATTGTTGATTATAAAACCCCCGAAAATATTCGGCAGTTGCAAAAGTTTTTAGGCGTATGCCAGTTCGATCGTTCTTTTTGCCCTCAATTTTCCACCATTGCGGAACCACTGACTTTGCTTTTGAGGAAAAAGACCAAATGGATTTGGGGAGCCCCCCAACAAATGGCATTTGAGGAGATTAAAAACCGCCTGGCCCAAAGTACCCTGTTATACTACCCTGATCATAACGAGGATTTCTTTGTTGAAACCGACGCTAGCGATGTAGGTGTGGCCGCACACTTATATCAAAAAGTAAACGGAGTGAGGAAACCGGTGGCTTGGGCCAGTAGGTTGCTGTTAGATAGGGAGCGCAATTATAGTAGTACGGAGAAAGAAGTTTTGGAGCTGGTTTTTGCGGTGAACAAATGGCGGGTTTATCTATTGGGTCGCACATTTATCGTTTATACCGATAATAAAGCAGCTACGTATCTCAACAGCTGTCGGCTGCTCTCCCCTAGGATTACGAGATGGGCCCTGGCACTACAGGAATTTGATTTTGAGGTTAGGCACATTTCCGGGCATCACAATGTCCTAGCCGACTCCCTTAGTAGATTCGCGTGTGTACGGCTACCAGTGCCCGACGACAAAACTTTTCGACTTTTTACCGTCCTCACATTACCTGGCGAAATCCTCAAGGATCTAAGGGCCATACAATCGTACCAGGAAAATGATGAGAAACTAACAGATATACGCCAAAATCTGGAATTAGATCCTGCGCTTCAAGGGAAATTTTGCATGATCGGGGACATTTTGTATCACCTCCAAGCTGCGGACGACCCACCGCTACTTTGTGTGCCCCATGTGCTCCAGGAAAAAATTGTTTGTGCGTACCACGAGGCACTGGGGCATTTTGGCGTATACAAATGCTGGACTGCCCTTAAGAAAGAGGTCTGGTGGACGAATATGGCTAGGGACATTAAGCGTGTAGTAAAGTCGTGCGATATTTGGCAATGGTCGAAAACCTGTATCCTTCCCAAACCTCCGCAACAAAATATTGTTTCCACAGGGAGGGGCGATTTGGTGGCCCTCGACCTTTTTGGGCCTCTCCCAAATAGTACGGCAGGACTAAGATATATCCTGGTAGTCTTAGATACTTTTATGAAATATGTTGTGCTATACCCCCTTAAGACGGCCACTACCCGTTCGTGTTTAAACCGGTTGATGCTGGACTATTTTCCGAGAGTCGGTATTCCCAAAAGAATTCTTTCGGACCAAGGAACGCAATTTTCTTCTCCACGCTGGAAACAATCATTGGAAGCTGTTAGCATCAAAGTCGTCTGTACGTCGGTACGGCATCCCCAAGCCAATAACTCGGAGCGAACTATGAAAGAATTAGGGCGGTTGTTTAGGGCCTTCTGTCATGATAAACATAGGCGGTGGGCCTTAGAAGTAAAAAAAATTACCGCATTCTTAAATAATGTTACCCATTAATCAACTGGCTATACTCCCCAGGAACTCCAATTTGACTGTGATCGGGTAAGGCTTCTACCAGCTAAATTACGGCCTCCTCAAGGGAAACGCCTGGCCCCGACGGAAAAGTTAATTTTGGTGCGTGAAAATTTGCTTAACAAAGCTCAAAGAAGAAAAGCTCAAAATGTAGGACGTCCCCCTTATCCGCCGTTCAGTATAGGAGACTTAGTTTTACTTAAGGCTAACCCCCGGTCATCGGCAGCCGATCACGAGATTAAGAAATTCTTATTACTTTTCGAAGGACCCTTTAAGATTAAAAAACAAGTTTCTTATGCAAGTTATGTTCTGGAAGATCTAGAGAGTGGCAGGGAGCACGGGATATTTCATGCAAGTCACCTGAAATTGTACGTTGCTCGGGATTCAACTGTTTTTACCACTAATAGCGGGGAAAAAAGTTGAGGGGGGCGGATGCAACGAATATTATTTTGCGCCACTCCGTACCTCTATCAGTTTTTTGTTGTTGTTTTTTCTGTTCCTGCATCGCCGCCCGTCTCGCAGCGGCCACTCCGTCTCAAACTAGCAATACAGACCGTTTTGGCGAAGCTATTTTAAGGCAGCCTCTGGGTTGTACTAACTACTTGAATAACAGCTCGACATTGTTAATCATTGTGGTTGTGCCTGGTGTCATATTTTAGGCAGAGAAAGGAAATCGAGTAGGTACTAAAGGTAATAAGTAATACAGTGTAACAGTGGTTTTTTCTTTGTGACGTTCAGTAGCTCGTTGGTGGTGGCGCCTCTGGTGGGCGGCAGTGGTGGGCGGCAGCACCATGTATAAACTAATATGGGCGGCACATGTATAAAAACCACAGCACCATGCACATTTTTTTTAGAAGGAGTAACTAGAACGTCCTATCCTTGTCTATCCCTCTTATTATAGTCTATCTCAGTCTTGATACTGTTGATAACGTTTGAAAAGAGTGTGCTGTATTAAATAGTTATTTACATTGCGAGATGCATAGAAAGTAAGCGCACTTTTTAATGCCCGTATTGCCTCGGGTCTCAAAGCTCTCTCCGAGGCCAAAAAGAGCTTAAGCATCGAGCAATGTATTACATTTTTCCTGCTACCGACAATTTCAAATTAGGTAGGTAAGTACTTTGAATTTAAATAGGTACACTATGGAGTAGATTGTGAGTAATAACAAAGATTTGGTAACAATCTTCATAATAACCATTGTCCAATTATTACTAAAAATGATAATCAGTGATAAATATAAGAGATAGAATGCAGTGATAATAAAAAATAACTTCTTGTGGGATTGAACCCGGGACCTACGAATTACTAGTCCCGTGCCCTCACAATTCGGTTAAAGAAGTGCTTGTTAAATTTGTAATAAATATTTTATAAATGGCTAATCCAGGCAAATATTGAGAGACCTGTTATCTTATTTGTAGATGGACATTCTTTGCACATTACCTACCATACTAGTAAATTTTGTGAAGAAAATGGTATAGTCCTCGTAGCCCTGTATCTGAATGCAACACATTTGGATGTGTCTATAAACATGACAAAAAAAATAGAGGAAAAAGAAAATTAAATTATAAATGAACTAGTTACCCCATAAATATATCAGATAATCAAGGCTTGGAGTGAAAATAAAAAAAGTTATATTGAAAATGTAGAAAGGAAATTTACGGTGGCTAGAATTTAAAGAAGTTGCTACCAGGAAAAGAAAAAAGGAAAATATTCCATTCGTAGCAACTTCCCACCAGTGGAAAAGTTACTATGAAAAGAAAGAGCATGATAAATTAGAGAAAAAAAAATTTAAGATCTGAGGAGAGGGAAAAGAAGAAACAAGAAAAACAAGACTTATGTTTGAATAAGAATAAGATATTCATCTGATTGAGAAGAAGGACTGGGTGGAATCAGGTAGCGGCGGTGATGATGTGAGCGAATTTGGAGAAGTTAGCTATCCCGAAAATGTCTGTAGCAGTGAAGATCTTCCTACAATGAGCTCAGAAGTAATTTCGTCCGATTTGTATGAAAAGGGGATTGCCCAGGAAAAAACTACAACTACAACTACATCTGTCTAATTCTGCAAAATAATAACAATAAAGAGTTTGAAGTCATGGCACTCAGAAGTTGTAATTTTTTTATTTACATTATCCAGCAGATTACAAATCCATTTACAAGATATGATGTAACATCTATACTACATGGGTGATTCTCTGGCATTTTTACATTTTCAGAAGGGTGGAAGAAAAAAAAATTGTTTTCTAATTAGATTTGCAACTTGCTCATTCTAAAGATTATACTAATGGCTTCTGGTTTCTAGCTGGGTAACAAAATATTTTGTAAAAGTTATGAGATAAAGTAGGAAGAAACCTGTCATGTCGAGAATTCCGTCATTACCGTCCTTTATGTTCTTCTGCATGAAAACATGTGAAGTCTTTATTATATTTGAGATTTTGCGTCACACATTATAACGAGTGCCTAGCATATAATAAAAAAGTGTGTAACAAAAGCCAATGACACTTTCTGTACTATAATGGCAACTGGAAGAATAAGGAAAAAGTGGAATAATTGAAATTTACAAGTTTATCTTTCTTGTAATTTTATGAAAACGTACGGGATATTATAAATTTTATTAGGAACGGTTAGTCACTTATAGTTACTTCATATAAATCCATCGAATTCTATTTTGTGGAAGCTATATTAAATAAAAAAAAAATTTTGTGAAGGACGGTAATGACGAAAGGGACGGTAATGACAATTATTGTGGGACGGTAATGATTTTACACTCATCATTTGTTAGGTTCGGAGCTGCCTTTTTTAACATGATTAATTTGTGATGGAAGGTGTTTTTTAAAAATGTGACGGTATACAATAGACGCTGCTTCAGATTGAACGTGATATTTTTTATAAATAGGAGAGGAGATACAAGCCCCTATTATATTTTTTCCACTTCATTAGATACTTTTGCCTCTGCCGTGATTTCTCTTACCAAACATTCACTAAAGAGTAATTTCTTTTTTACTTCTTTAGTTGCTTGCCTTAGAATTGTTTTTACCTTTTCCTATTTCGTTCTTTCTCTCTCTCTCTCTCTAGGTGTTTTTTTTATAAGCTTCTATGTTTTGTTTTCTCTTTTTCTCTCTGCCTCCTCTTTTTTTCACGTGCTTTTTTCCGTTCCTCTTCATTATTTACCTTGGCCTTTTTCTTTTTTACTTGTTCTTTTTTTCCGCAGCTCTTATCAGCACATATGGTGGAGCTAGTAGATTGGTTTTCTTCGGCAATATTTGGCCCTAGTTTTATTTTTAAAGTATTTTTCTTTGGCAAAACCGAAGGTAAAACTTCACTATTACTATTTTCTTGGGACGGTTCTTCCTTTGCTATTCCCTCTTTGGCTTCTTCTTTTTTTATGGTATTTTTCTCTTTGTTTTCTTTAACTCATATTTTTCAACTTTGCTTTTAATCTGTTTACTTGATGCCCTAAAAGTTATATACATATCACCAAGCAATCATTACCGTCCCTTTAAAATCATTACCGCCCCCAGGCAGAAAAATCTTCCAAAGGGACGGTAGTGACGGAGACGGTAATGACGTTTAAACATGTTATTTCGCGCTTATTAAATTGAGGTTATGTTATGACATTTATAAGGTTCACCAAAGTAATTTGGACTATTTTTGCCATCTTATGCAGGTTAGTAAAGCAGTTTACTCCCAGTAGGCTTTGTTTTAGGCATAGGGACGGTAATTAGCCCAAAATGTAAATTAAACCATTTTTCATACCTTTCTTAGATGCTCACTGCACAACAGCATCGCACACACACTTCGGCTGCCAAATATCAACTAAAGAGTGATGACGCGCGTCTTAAAAACATGTTACATTGAGACGGGGCGCGATTTGGTGGCCGCAAATCGTATTAAAAGAAGACGGGACGGTAATGACGTGTAAAAGTCTGGACACACTTCCAATATTTAATAGTCAATTACTATCGTAAAAAAGTAACAAATTTCGACTTTTAATACATTGTTCATACTATTTACAAGTATAAGCAAGCACCAAACGTGTCTGAAAATGGTTTATTGTTATAATACTGCATAAAATAACCATGAATTTAGTGGGTAGGGACAGGGGACGGTAATGACCTTTGACCTATTCTTCTCTATATTAGGAGCATTTGTGACAAAAGAATCGACATTTTTAAGTCGTACCTCAGTTGGAGTGATAGTATAGTTTAAATTCGTAAAAGATGTTTAATGATAACTGGTAATTTGAAGTAATAGCTTGCCCGGGACTTGAAATGCAAAAATGTCAGAGAATCACTCACATAAACAAGTATTCTATTTTATACTGAAATGAATATAATAATAATAATATATTTATTGATGATATACATACATAAAAGCAATTTCACAAGTCAAATTCATAAAATAGTGTGATTAAAATAGAAGCAAGTACTGCGTTAAAAATTATTGGAAATTATTAGGGACTATCAGGAGCAGCAAGTAAGTGAGTTGGGACAAAAAATGTAATACAATTGTACACATTAAAATTCATCACAATAAAAATAATGACACATACATGCACATACTGCTCATACATCTCAGGCTGCCATGATTGACAAGGACAGGTCATTGAAATTGTTATTAAGGAATTCGTCCATACTGAAGAAAGCCTTTGCCTTTAGGTATCTTTTCATTTTATTTTTAAATTGAGTTGGTGGTAACTCCCTAACTGTTTCCGGTAGCACATTATAAAACTTAATAGCACAATAATTATGCCCATCTCTAGCCCTGTTGATCCGATGATATTCAATACACAAATGTTCTTTTGCTCTAGTGCCGTATGAATGAAAGTCTGAGTTTTTACGTCAATATTTATCTTTAGATGGAGAAGGCATTCAAGAATAAACACACTAGGTAGGGTGAGGATACCAAGCGAAATAAACTTGTCTCTACATGGTTCGCGAAACGCAATACCTGCCATCAATCTAATGCATCTTCGCTAAACACCAAACACTCTTGTTGCATGAGGGGTATGACCCCACAGTAATATACCATATAGAAGATAAATCAATATGATAAGTTAATTATGCAAAAAGAAAGTATTATTACATTATGAGACAGAATTTAGCTTTTTTCTGCAGTTGAATATATCGAGGGTCTCTGGGATGGCATTGTGATTGTTACACATTGAATACAGAGGAAAAAATTTCTGAAGGTTTATCCGTGGGGTATGAAGGTAAAATACATCGGTGTTTCTACATGATGCTCTCGATACGAGAAAGTTGAGACGTTGTAAGATTTCAGGTCAGTCAATCATATTATGAATAATTTTGAAGAGCAATATTTCTTGCGGTTTTATCCTGCGACAACTAAGAGAAGTCACTCCAAACCATTCTAGTAGTAAACTATCCTGTGGGCACCCTATACCAGGGTAGATGCCATCCTCCTTGAAACATTGGCCACCACGTGGTCGCGATATGACCTATTCTCTTATTGGTCTGGCCGTCGTAAAGTCTCAAGTGTTTAGGCGGCGAGTGAAATGGAGAACCGGCTCTTCCCTCAGTCGAGTTTCCTGCATAGATAGGATCACACGCAGACTTGTTGCAGAATCTCATATATTAGTCCAACCCTGGTAATCAATAGCAATGCGGTCATGTGATTTTGTTTATATCTACTGCCGCTGTAACTTGGATAGACTATAGTTCATATATATGATTTTTATAATTTGGCGAACAAACAGGACAGGCATATCCAATATTAGACCTAACATATGTGTTATATAAGATTATTAATCTGTGCTTATCACTGAACATTTTTGAGTTACAGATTACAAAACCCAATGCTCGAAAAGCTTCATTACAAACGATATGTATATGTGTGTTGAAAGATAGCTTTCTATCAAAGGTTATTCCCAAATCTCTAATGGTATCAGCCCCAGGAACGGTGGTGCCCTCCAATTTATAAATTGGAGGGCACCACCACCACCGTATCTAATCAAGTCCTGTTTTAAAGTATAGCTAACAACATTGCATTTAGTAACGTTTAGTAACCAATAACAAATTTTTCTCCAACCATTCGTGAATTATATCTAATTGAGCATGAAGAAAGTGACAATTGGGAATATTTTCAATTTTACGATACAGCTTTAGGTCATCAGCGTACGAGATATAATGTAATTCACTAAAAAAAAGTTCCATACATCTGGCACAGCAGATAAAAATAGTGCTGTCTTGGAAAGGTTAACAAATTGTATTTTAAAATCGAGGAGCAAATGGCAAAGTCCTATTATATTGCTTCAAAGAATCTTGGTCAATAGATCAACCCTTGAACATTTGAGACAATTTGAACAATTGAGAAAAGAAAACGAGGAAAATAAGACCTCATGATGATGTGATTTTATAATTTATTATAGCTCATACCTCATTTAAAGTGCCTATTAGTCCTTCCAATTTGAAAAAATTTCACCTGCGGTGCATTTTAATAAGCATACACTACCTTTTTACTTAATAGCCTCAAGCTAATTTCAGTTTATATGACACTGGTCAGAACAATGTTTGCAAAAATTATACAGAGCGTCTCATTATCACATTAATCAGTACCAAATTTCAGTTCAGCAGCTTGACTCTCTTGGAAGATACCGATTTTTTAAAGGGGTTCGTTTTTCAAAAAACCATATTAGGCATTTTCTTATTTAAAATCTGAAACCACAGCGTTAATTAGGACACACCAAAACCCAGACATACCAAATTTGAACAAAAAATATACAGGGAATTCCATTCTGCAGAGTGACAAAGTTGAGCAAAATGTGAATTTTAAAGGCACGTGCCGTGGAATTACTTCAAAACAGTTGGCTGGTCAACAGGACCACCAAAAGTGTTGGTGTGCAAAGATTCGATACAAAAATATACAGGGTATTTTTCTATGGACCATCTCAAAATGCCGAATTTTTATGAAACTTTATACGGATCAAGAGTGCTCTGGAATCATTGAAACAATATTAAAAAACACAAATGTAATTAATTTTTTTACAAAATGCCATCCAACATATAAAAACAATTTAAATTATTGTACCTTTCTCAACAAAGTCACTGTCTTCCTGTTGTGGTACACCAGCCACCTTAACTCATATGGACTTACTGGCTGGCAGCATCTCCACAGTTAATTCAAATTCTGATTGTTATTACATTCCCCGCCTTTGTGTTACGTCCCTCTAGCTCTATGACAAAAATTCACGTTGTTTTCGATGCCAGTACAAAAGCTCAAGATGGCTTGTCTTTAAATGACACACTTATATAAGGTCCAAAATTACAACAGGACATTGTGTCTATACTTTTACGTTTCAGAGTGTAACCGATTGTCTTTACGGCCGATATACGCCAAATGTTCCGGCAAATGCTAGTGAGAGGAAGACCGAAAATATCAACGCATCTTGTGGCATTTTTTGAAGTCAAATCCTGTGCAGGATTATGTACTGAATACTGTCAGTTATGGCATAACCTCTTCTCCTTTTCTCGCAATTAGATGCATTCTCCAATTAGCAAAATATTCTAAACTTGACTTCTCTCTTGCTTCCAAAATTTTGGAAAGTGACATCTACGTGGACGATGTAGTGTCTGGTGCTTGGTATATGGATTTGGCACTAAGGAGCTTATTCTAGGTTTGCAATGGAACCCATCTTCCGACTCTTTTAGCTACAACATTAGTTTGATTGACAAGCCTTGCACAAAGCGTTCAATGCTCTCGGACCTTGCACGAATTTTTGACCCACTAGGATTTTTAACTCCTCTCCCTCTCTTGAAATGCCTGATACAGCATTTATGGATGCAAAAACTCGTTTGGGATAGTGCTCCTTCAGAAGATATCACTACAATATGGTGCCAGTTCAAGTCTGAACTTCCTAAATTGACTAAACTTTGAATCCCCCAACAGAATTTTTTATCTGGTGCACTCTCATGAATTACATTGTTTCTGTGATGCCAGCGAGAAAGGATATGCGTGTGTTGCTTATCTCTGAGTTTCATATCCAGATAAGGTTAATGTTAGCCTAATTTGTTCTAAATCTAAAGTAGCCCCAGTGAAGAAACTGTCAGTACCTTGCCTGAAATTATGTGCCACACTTCTCTGGAGCAAACTTTTAAATTTTTTGAAAAACACCTATAAAAATAGAGTTCTGATCTCAAATATGTTTGCTTGGAGTGATTCAATGGTAACTCTTTCGTGGATTAAATCATCTCCTCATAAATGGGCCACATTGAGTTACTCAAATTGAGGAAAAAATACCTGCTTCTCATTGGCATCACAGAAAACTCTCTTGAAAACCTGGCTGTTATATTTAGCTACATTCGATTGTTTTTATAGGTCGCTGGTAAAAATAGGGATTATATTTGCTATATCACTTACCCGATGTTGATGTAACACTTTGACATTAAAAATTGTCCATTATGGTAGAAGGGAAAGAGAGGATGGGAAGGAATGATAGGAAAAGGATTTTATGCCGCACGAGATCTTTGATGACCGTGAATGAGTACGTATAATCCAATAATTGTGAAACTTCCCTTTTTAGCCTTTCTTTAACTGAAAACTACACGACCCGGTGCCAACCAATTTGGCCCGTTCTATTATTCAGAAAACAAAACCACAAAATTCGCACTTCGCGTTCTTCGAGCCGCCGCGGTGTTGCGGGACTTATCCTAACCTTAAACCTACCCAGAAACAAAATACTGTTAAATTTAATTATGATATAACATACCCCCCACCCCGAAAAAATGTTTTTAGTACAAAATAAATTTATAATACAAAAAAATAAAAATAAATGAAGCAACATTATTTCATTGGTTTGGCAAAGGACATACCTTTACCACAGGGCGAGCCAAAACACCCTTTTGAGTTTTTACCGTAACATTACGCACAGTTCCATCTTTCCCTGGATGAACCTGAGTAATGATAGCAAGCGGCCAATGCAAAGGAGGCGAATTATCCTCGTTTAGAACCACACCGGTTCCTACTTCAATATTCTCCCTCTTTTCACTCCACTTTGCCCGACTTTGCAAACTAGTTAAATACTCCAACCTCCACCACTTCCACAAATCTTGGACCATTCGGCCAATTAATTGAAATCTGTCCAAGCGGTTTAAAGGTACATCAGTGACATCGTCAGACGGCAAAGTCTGCAAGGTCAGAAAATGAGAAGGGGTAAAAGCCTCCGGTGCTGTCGGATCAGTAGAGCCGACATAACGGTCGAGAATTTAAGAGCGCCTCTATTTGAGCTAAAAGTGACGCAAATTCTTCATAGGTCAATAATTGATCGAAAGAGATGATTTTTGGCTGATTTAACGTTGCTCTCCCACAGACCACCCATTTGCGGAGATGTCACTGTGTTAAAACGCCAAGCCACTCCGTTCAGCGACAATTCAGAAGAAAAGGCCTTTTTAAATTGTTCAGAATTAACAAAGCTATTGATCTCGGCGAGAACGGTTTTTGCTCCTACAAAGTTCGTGCCCCTGTCCGAGTATAATATTTTACATATTATGATATAACACCGGCTGATCCCGCTTCTCGTGGTCTCTTACCACCCAAATTAGTCTGCAAAAAATTATGGTGGGAAAGCCCCTCGTTTTTACACTCGCTCTCGGATTCTTGAATGGATTCACAAGATATTCCAGAAACCGATGAAGAAATGAAACAAATAGTTTTCCTTTCTGATACTACCACTCACCCATTTTTTGATTTGCTAGATCGCTTCTCTTCGCTGTCCACAATACAGCATAATATATTGGCCTATGTCTTACGATTTGTTCATAACACTATACACCGCAACTCTCCTCGCTCTGGAAATGTCACTTGTTTTGAAATAGAAGAGGCAAGCGTACCATATATCGAGTATTCGCAAAATGCATCAAGTGTTTTAGAGCCAACCCCTCTTCTTAAATTACCCTTATGGGTAATTTACCCCCTTCAAGAGTTCTACAAATTAAACCATTTTCGAAAGTTGGTGTGACTTTGCAGGTCCATTTTGAGTTACCATGGAAAAATTCGTAGTGCTAAAACTTACATCTGCTTTTTTGTTTATATGGCAACCAAATCTATTCACTTGGAGCTGGTATCTTCGCTCCCTTCTGATGCATTTTTAGCAGCCTTCTGTCGTTTTGTTTCTCGCCACGGTCAATGCACAGACATCTTTGCAGACTGTGGCACAAACTTTGTTGTAGCTTCCAAACAAATTGTTTCTTTCACATTAGTACAAATTGAGGCAATTCTTTGAGTAGCGATCCCAATGACTTCGCCGTTCTCACCCCTGGTCATTTTCCGGCTCAGGCCCCTCAGAATTCAGTACTGGATAGTGATTATACCGATGTGTCAATGAATCGTCTCTCTAGATGGCAACTCATTCAAAAATTGCAGCAGGATTTTTGGAGTAGGTGGCATAAGGAATATTTGCATATGTTATTGCAGCGAAGTAAATGGACTGGGCTTACTAAACCTATTGAAAAGGATACTGTGGTGCTTTGAAAAGATGAGCTGTGACCTCCTACTAAGTGGCACACAGGTCGAATTGATAAGATTCATCCTGTTATTGATGCATAACGCAAGTAGTCACCGTGAAAACCTCAAATGAAACTTTCAAGAGACCGGTTTCAAAGGTCTGCCCACTTCTCTTAAATTAATTCCTATAGTAAATTTCTCCATTTGTATCGTCTCTAATAATTGTTGTTCAGGTAAAATATGTATTTTAGGTGGGTGGTAGTATAATCAAATTTTATTTATTTTCCAAAATTCTAAGTACTCAACATTTTAGAATTTATATTTGTTTTGTTATTTTAACATGAAACTTTACTCTACATTTGAAATTCAACTCAAAACTGTACCCAATCAGACTTGTCCTTTTCCTGCGCATGTGTGATGAAGAGGTGAAAAAAAAAACACATGTAAAATACACAGCTTCCTTTATTACTTTTGCCAAGACCAGTGAAAATTAGTTTGATCCGATTTATGGCGGCTGCCAAGAGCGTGAACTGCATTTTATCAAAGAAAGAAGAACAGCATCCCCGGACACCAGCAGTCATTAGGTAAATCTGATTGGGGTATCTTTACTCATCTCATTTCTCGGTCCTTCTATCGAAGTTTTTATCTCTCGCCCAACAATACTGTTTAAGTTTTGTTTTTGATAAATAAATAAAAGTAGTAAAAGAAGGTTTTTAATGCTTTTTCAAATATTGTTCAATTACTGGTAAAAGCCATGGTCAAATATGAGGGTGTCTATGGTCAATTACTAGACATTTCCGACGTTTTTTAACTTTTTTTTTTCATGAGTCAGCAAAAGACTTTTTTCGTTTAAATATTTTTTCTATGTTTAAAACACGGCCCAGTTGCTGGTAATTTATAATTTCAATTAAAACAATAAAAAAAAGTTGTAATTTTTAATTTAAAAATTTTTCTTAACTGGTCTATTACTGGCTCATCCACCCTAGGTGTTGTTAAGGACTTTACTGTAGGCGATTAGGGTGAATGCACCTGTTAGTCGGACAGTACCTGTTGTTGGTCATTTTTAAAAAAATGATTAAATAAATAGTAAGCTTTCAGTAAAGAAATCTATTTCAATGCGCGACCGATTTTCGGACACCCCCCCCCCCCCCCCACCAACTTTTGAATATAGCGCCCTCTTTAGAACCCAAATAAGTTTACAGATGGTATAAAATGGCCGGTGAAGTCGCGTGCACAGTGTCCTCTCCTAGTGTAAGTGTAGTGCGAATTCAAGGAGAAAATAGTAAGTAAATTCATTCAGGTTCCAGTTTAGATTATTTTATATATTTTGTTATGTTGAAAACATATTAATTTACATGTCTAAACATAAAAACTCTATGAAAATGTCTGTTCTGCTGTTATTTTTAAGTGGCCGGTTAATTGGTCTAACAACTATGGAAAATCCTTTTCTCGGACACACTGTTCGAGAAACGGTCTGACAAAGCAAACATATATTTTATCCTTGTTTGTATTAGAGAATGAATAGCGGTTTCTCTTTTTACAATTTATTGATTATTGCTATTAGTTACTTCTGACCGGATTTCGGACACCAAAATTGCAAAAGCGCGCCAAACTGGACCCCTGGGAAGCCGCTTCTGAGGTATTGCATACTATTTCTCGGACGTTTTTCAGTATTTAGGCATAAAAAAGGCACGTTTCATGTGTTTTGAAAAATTGCGTCCGCGTAAATCGCAGTTCTCGTTAAAAAAATATCTATTTACAAGATTTCAGAAAATTCTTTTTTCCAGATGGCACCTTCGAAAACAAGGGCAAGGGTTAAAAAAAATGTCATCTAAAAAACTGTTCACTTACATCAGAGCTGCTGCAAAACAGTTTGCTGTACCCAAAAGTACCATTCAAGACCGGATCAGGAAAAACATCAGATTTGTTACGCAAAACTGGCCCAGCACCAATAATAACGGTCGCAGGTGAAAAACATATAGTAGATGGGACTCTGAATCTTGCAAAATGTGGATTCCCAATAAAAAAACAACAACTTATCGAGACAGTTACGAAGATCACGACAGATACTGGGAAAATATATAATTTTAAAAATAAAAGACCGGGTGAAAGATGGTATCGAAATTTCTTAAAGAGACATCCCGAAATATGTCTCAGAGAAGCAGAAAGTATCAATAAGGCCAGAGCAGTAATCACAGAAGAGTACTTAAGATCTTGGTTTGACGAATTGCAGCGGTTTTTAAAAGAAAACGATGTTGAAGATATTATGATGGACCCTACGAGAATATATAATGGCGACGAGTCGGGCTTTTCTCTTTGCCCCAAAACGGGGAAAGTTTTAGCTCCTCGTGGTTACAAAGATGTATATGCGATTAAATTAGGAAATGAAAAAGAAACCTTGACCGTATTAATTAATTTTAATGCTAATGGTGATGTCTGCCCCCCTCTTGTCATATTCCCGTATGTTAGGCCTCCAAAAGCGTTAATCAACAATATACCAGAAAACTGGGTAGTAGGAAAGTCAGACGCGGGATGGATGAAAACAGATATATTTTATGAGTATATTTGCAACGATTTTAATAAATGGCTCAATGACAATAATACAAAAAGGCCTGTTATTTTATTTATTGACAGCCATAGATCACATATAAATTTACACCTAAGTGATTTTTGCGAAAAACTCAAATTTTTTTATATGCATTGCCAGCAATCACTACCCATATACTCCAACCGGCCGATGTTATTGTTTTTAGGCCATTGAAACATCAGTGGAAGAAGATTATTAGATTGTGGCAAAGCACGCAAGAAAATCCCAATGACTATTTCCACTAGAGCCCAATAATGTCGATTATAACAATGTGTGAAAAATATATTGGAAACAATAAGTAACAAATACGAACCTCGGAGCGCCACCAACTTGAGGGGTGCCAAGTAGTCGTCGCGCTGAAACCGCGGCAGGCTTATAAACGCCTACGCGGTTTTTTTTTTGCGATGCCACTGTCACTGTCGCTTGTTACAGCACTCCTACAAGTTTTTTCTATATCCCCTACCTGTCCCCCACAAATCTTTGAGATATATTTGCACAACAATTTTAGAATTTTCTTCCTTGGGATTTTTTGCGAAGCCACCGTCGTTTGTTACGGCACCCAGCCAGGTTTTTCCGATACACCTACATCCCCTACGAGTTTCCCACAAATATCTTTGAGATTCAGATTAATTTACAAAAAAAATCAGAATTTCTTTACAATTTTTTGTGACGCCACTGTCATTCACCACGACATCCCTACATTTTTTTTCAATACTCCTACGCGTCCCCACAAAATATATTTCAAATTGAGATTGATTTACACAAAAAAGTTTTCTTTAGGATTTTTTGCGACGCCACTGTTGTTTGTCACAGCAACCCTACAGTTTTTTTTCTATATTACTACATCCCCTATGCCTCTTCCAAAAATACCTTTGAGATTAAGATTGATTTACACAAAAATAAAATTTTTTTTTTGCGACGCCAATGTCGTTTGTCACGACACCTACAGGTTTTTCTATATTACTACATCCCCTATGCGTCTCCCAAAAATATCTTTGAGATTAAGATTGATTTACACAAAAATAAGATTTTGGTATTTTTTTGCGACGCCACTGTCTTTGTCACGGCACCCCCTACAGGTTTTTCTCTATATTACTACATTCTCTATGCGTCTTCCAAAAAATATCTTTGAGATTAACATTGATTGACATGAAAATAAGATTTTTGGTATTTTTTTTGCGACGCCACTGACGTTTGTGACGGCACTTCCTACAGGTTTTTCTATATTACTACATCCCCTATGCGTCTCCCAAAAATATCTTTGAGATTGAGATTGATTTACACAAAATAATATTTTTGGAACTTTTTTGCGACGCATATGTCGTTTGTCACGGCACCTCCTACAGGTTTTTTCTATACCTACTCCTACATCCCCTATGTGTCTTCCAAAAATATATCTGAGACTGACATTGATTTACACAAAAAAATCAGTATACTCTATACTAATACATCCCTTACGCGTCCCTCAAAAATATCTGATTGAGATTGATCTACACAAAAAGAATCAGGTTTTGTTTGGCGACGAAATAAAAATCGAAAAATGTTCAAGAACTTTTCCGTAAAAATTTGAAATGTCCAGATTTTCAAAAAAAAACATAATTGTCAAAGTAATACTCACTTCCAGTCAAACCGGAAGATGGAAATAAGAACTGACCATTTTTTGCTACTCCCTGTATAGTCATTACTAACAATTTCTTGATACAAGTCTTGTTTTTTAATAACTTTTTGACAATCCCCCACATAAAAAAACCTGAAACGTGTGAGACTGCAAATCTCTGTGCTAAATATAGGTGAGGCGTATTAATCGTAACTTATTTAATGTTAATAACAGCTGATCAATTTTCTGTATGTTTTCTACCTTCCATCCTAAATAATAATTATTAATCTCTACATACTTAATCAAATTAAATAGTGCCTCAAAAATGCATGCTAATCATATATAAGAATATAAATGCCATGCATGTGCCAAAGAAGCGAATTTTAAGCGCCGCTCGCGTGCAGAAAGGTGTGCAATTCAATTTTCCGTTTGCATGAAAAAGTGATGTCTCCAAACGATTATTATTATTATCAACAAAAATGCAGATTGTATCGTTTACTATTATAACATTATACAATAAAAATAAAAATTAAAATCTGAATTTTCGTTGCTAATTAAAAAAAAAGAAAAAGCATTGTGTGGGATTTGAACCTACGATGAAATAAATGAAGTTTATCCTTTACCCGCTGGGCTATATCCAGTTCTGTAATTCTTTCCATGAGGTTGCTCATATCTAAAATTTTTATGTAAACAATTGTAAAACTAAAATTAAATAAAGGTCGTGCCTCAGTGCGGCTCTGGCGTGCACTTGTTTACGCCAGGCGTAAGAGTTGGTCGATTTTAGTTTAGGGACTTTTTACTTTTACTTGTTCGGCGCGGCACGCCAAATTCGACACCCTCCCCGACGCGTACCAAATCGGAAAATGCTCAAATGGCGGAACGGCTTTTAGGCTTCTGGCACGCTTCAATAGCGATGTGGCACTTATTTTTTTGCAGCCCGAGGAAAAATTTGGACTATGAATATCGAAAACTGAGCCCGATAGCCGTGACCAAACAAAAGCGTTACATACATACTACATTTTTTGAGAAGCGAGGGTGACTATAAACACCTAGGAGGTCCGGCAGGACCGGACTAGGAGTTTATAACAAGGAAGATAATATAAATCCCAACATAGAAAAAGAAGATTGCGAAATTACCAAAAGAGTAATAAAAGCTTATAGAGAGCAACCTAACCGATTATGGTATTAACATAGACGTTATAAATAATGAGATTGATGAATTAATGACCACCAGAAAATCCACTGTCAAAGAGGAAGAAACAAAAAAGATACATGTTATTAGTGGCATAACATTAAACGATTTTGATACCATTTCAGTAGGATCTATAGTACCGATGGAATCTGTGAAAGTAATCCCTACAGATCAATTAGAACTAGTTTATTTTCTGTCTAATATCTTAGAAGCACCACTTCAATTATCAGTACAAGATCACCCAACAGAAAATTTTTAATGTTTTAGAAACGACCAATCATCAACAACATTCACAGTTAAAGCTATAATCGAGATTCCTGAAAATGAGCGTGAAGTAACAACTATCGTGGAAGATGATCTTGCAAATAAAAAAACTATTATTGATACCAAAGTTGAAGACGTTAAACAAGAACATTGTGGTACATTAGAAACTCTAACACATCATGAAAAAAATAAAGAATCATCAAAAGAAAGTTCCCCTTTTGAAATTTGTAGAAATTTCGCGAACATAGACAAAAACCCTGAAAAACCACCGAGAGAACTATCCCTTTTTAAAGATATAACCAATTTTGTTAACATCGTTGTGCCTTGCGAAAATGCTAACGCATTACAATTGAATAAGGACGATTCCTTATTCAATAATGCTTTAACTTTTGCAAAAAGCCCAATAAAAAGTACACCTTGCAATAACCAAACAATGTTAAAGGAATTTCCCGGCGAAAAAACCCCAAATAAAATTACCAATGACACCACAGCAATAAGCCCATTTAGCTGCCATCTAAAATTTCCGGAACCAATAAAAAAAAGTACTGACAAGAAAATGAGACTGCCTAGTGCAATTTCTTCAAATGTATGGAGAACATATTATTAAAAAAAAGAGCAAGAAAAAGAATCAAAAATGGAAACTCAAAAGATAAAAAAGGAACGATTAGAAAAGAAAAAGAATATCCAAAAAGCCGGAAAACTTAAAAAGGAGAGCAATAAATCAAAAGAACCAAAACAAAAAAAAACACAAAAATTATGTGTTCTTTATGTGAAGATGAACTGATCAGTGATACTAAGGAAGATTCTTTAAAAAACATAGGCTGTGACCAATGCCCTAAATGGTATCATTTAGCCTGTACCAAATTTTCCAATTCAAGCTATCAAGAAGCTTCAACCAAAAATTTTGTTTGTAGTTTGTGTGTCTCATAGGACTGACACTGTTTTTAATGTTTTTGTTTGAGGAAGAATTTATTTTGTATTATTATTGTTTACATTTTTTTAACCAATTTACCTAACTCAATAAAATACTAAAAACTTTTTTTTGTATCAATACCTACCTAGGCATTACTTACCTCCGTCTACCTACCACACGCGTGACCGAAAATTGGTCTTACTCGGACACCCGTCCGACAATGGGCCTATTCCTGTCCGAGAAAAATGACAAATGTCCGAAAACGGGTAAAATCAACAATTTCGAATACTTATGTATTTTTTCTTTATAATAATCAATTTTGCGATATTTCGAGCCATATTAAACTATTTAATATATCACAGGATAGTTTAAAAAATCTGTGGTACCATTTATTCTTATAATTATTTTATAATCCTCAGTTTATTTCCGAAATTTCCTTAAGTGTCCAACAACAGGTGCATTCACCCTATTTGCTCGTTACATTTACAGGAGGAAAGAGGAAAAGTATGAATACCGATACGCGATACGCGTGTGTAATACAAAATGTTTTTGATGATGAAAGTGAAGTGGAGGTAATGTCCCTGAAAGTATTAAATAGTGAGAATACACAATTTAGAATAGATGACAATGACATTTCAACAGTAGACAAAAATGTGTAACGGAATTTTTTGATAAAACTCCATTACCACGATTTTAAATAATTATTAACAACCTTTGAACACATAATTTGAGTATTTGTTCTGAAATCGCAAATTTGAACTTTAATTCAGTCAAATATCAGTGCTCACAACTCTTTTTGATATTGATTTTTAGTGTGATGTATTGAATACTAACCCATCTCTAATGCTGTAATGCATGTGGTAGGTCATTCTGCTTGGTTCACATAGATCTAAGTTAGCACTCGGATTCGAGTAATCTGTTCAGTGAACAACTGACTGGGCCTGTTTCTATGATCCAGTGCAACCTTTATATGGTTCAAGTTCGATTTTCTGTCAGAGCACTGACATCATTAGATCAAGAACCTAATTTGGGTATTTTGTGAAAATTGTCAAAAAAGGAACGTCAACGACATCGCCCTCACTTCTGTCTGATTTGATCTTTGAAAACGAGAGGTTCAGGTAAAAGGTAGCATCGGGTGCATTGGTTTTCCGGAGTTTTATCCATCTTTATCGCCGCCCTGATACTATCTTTTCGTAATATTGTGTGCTTATTTGCTGTATCACGTTTTAGTGTAAACAATTTATGGTTTAAGTAGCGGGTTATGGATGGTCCTGGCCTCCTGCGTGACCTAGATAACTCATTGGCCCCCCACTCCTCAAGCCACGCCTCCTTCAGATGTTTATTGGTCCCCCACCCCCGAAACCACATCTCCCTAATCTTTTCATTGGTTTCCCCCATTTCTTAAACAACGCCCTCATCCGTGACCTACAAATTCTATTGATCCCCCACTTTTCAAGCCACGCCCTCCCCACCTCTCAAACCACATCCTTTCTCATAACCTTGATACATGATTGATCCCCCATTTTTTAAGCCAAGCCCTCCCCCATCTCTCAAACCACATACTTTCTCATAACCTTGATACATGATTAATCTCCCACTTTTTAAGCCACGCCCTCCCCCACCTCTCAAACCACATCCTTTCTCATAACCTTGATACATGATTGATCCCCCCATTTTTAAACCACACCCTCCCCCACCTCTAACCAAGTCCTTTTCCATAACTTAGAAAATTCTATTGGTCCCCCACTCCATAAGCCGCACCCTCTTCCTTAACCTATAAATTCTATTGGTCCCCCACTCCATAAGCCGCACCCTCTTCCTTAACCTATAAATCTGATTGTTTCCCATTCCACTTGCTTTGCATTAAATTAAAATCCCCACTTTTCAAAACATAATACTTCCTCATGTTCCTCTCCCTATCTAATATATCTATATAAATATCTCTATCTCCAAGTTCATTAGTATAATTATTTTTAAAATAGGTATAATTTAATAATATTTAACCACATTGGTAACAAAGTAATAGATATGCAGTATCAAACAAAAACCAAAATAAACTAAATTTGAAAAAATATATTCAAATCACCTCCTAGTTTAGACAATTGGACAATCGTTTTAAATATTAATCATCCTCTATTAAACAACTATATAATGTAATTGAGTTTCTAATTTCTAAAGTATTTTAAAAACAAGTATCGTTTGATTAAGAAAAATATCTTCTCGGCAATTTTCCCATATGCATTGACATATCTACACATAGACTGTCAGAACCATTGTTGAAATTTTCACGAGGAAATTTTTTCAACAACTTTTTTTTCCAAATAAGGAAATTCAAAATCAAAGCTTTACTTTTTAATATACCCGGTATCCAAATGGGTGAGAAGTTATTTGACTTGTGATAATTGTTTTAAAAACCAAAGTATAAAGTATAGTTTAATAATATTTAAACATTACATACATCCTGGAACCTATACAGCTGTATCTATCTAGGTATGCAATCTAAGGTAAAACCACACAGAGAAATACCTTCTCTTTGTTGTTTGTTGGTTTTTCGTATCTGTTATGGCTTCGTAAAAATTTGTTTTTTTATTTGTTTTAGAATATGCTTTTTACTTAATAAATATCAGAATAGAAAACAAGTCTTAGCTGCAACAACTTTTTTTTCAATAAGAAAATCCAATAATCTATCTGGGTATGCTCTGATTTCACGACAAATTTGATTTTTTATTTGTTTTAGAATATGAAAGTCAAAACATGCTTCATACATAATAAAATAAAAAAAATAGTTTCAACTTTTTTCCAATAATCTATCTAGGTGGGTAGTCTAAGGTAAGACCTAACATACACAAAAACATATCCTCTCAACATTTTTTGTGTATGCTATGATTTCATGACAAATTTGATTTTTTATTTGAGGATAATTACTATAAAAGTTAAAATATTTGCTTCCAACTTAAAAAATTCAAAATAAAAAAATCACCCTTTCAACAACTTTTTTTTTTCAACAAGTAAATCCAATAATAAAAGTTATTTTGTCATTTTACCAGTGACTATAGAAAGGTTAAGACTGTCGACGCTGTATTAAATATCATGTCTAAAAATTTTCTCATCCGCTCGGGGTGCGCCATCTATGAATCGAGAAATCCCGACGGGAAGCCAGAGTAGCTAGAGTTTTGAGAAACCTGTAATCGTCCGGCGTGTTTTCACAGCCGGACGTTCGTTCGGTGCAAGGCGACTTGCGGCCGGAGAGATCGCGACGTTGCCGGATCTCTAAATTGGAATTGGTTTTGTCGGGTGAGAATTGAAAAGATTATACATAGTGTGAAATGGCATCGCGCTCATCGCGGATTTCGCAAGGAATCAAGTTCTTCGACGTGATTCATTTTGACATTAGCCGACACTAACAAGAATATCCAAAGAGACAAACAAACAAATACAGTACGAGTTTAAGGTGTGAGGACAGAAAAACGCTCTCCCTTTTGTTACACTAAATAATTATTTTTCTTTGGAAAATATGTATATTATTGTAATATACATATCGAGATAAATATATTATTATATGTAATATTAAAGCATGTTCCATTTATAAAATAAAATGTGAGATATGCCCAGTTTTTGTTAAGCTACGCCATAATACAGAATATTTCCCAGGAAGGTAGAAAAACTGAAAATAAAATCTATACAGGGTGTTCACTTTCAAAATGCCCACCATTGGTATTTTTGAAACGGTAAGAACTACAAGGTTGGTTAAATTAGACAAAAGTTGCGCATTTTGATGTGTTTCAAGAATCTGTAAAGAAATTTGACATAGCTCACGTGGTTACTAAAATAACCTGAAAAAACTGAAAACTTCCACTTTTTTATTTTGTCCGTAACTTTTTTAATATCAAACGGAATTGAATGAAATTTGGTGGAATTACGTAATTAGGTACGGGCTTTCGAATGCACTATTCAGAAAAATTCTCTGCCTACTGGATCTTTACGTGTTCATAACCAAATTTCGATTTTCTTATAGCGGCCATATTGGATTTTACCACCATTGGATAGAGCAAAAAATTACGAATACAACCATGTATCACAACACCTAATTAAACCCACTTAAATGTCAAATTTCTAATATTTTAAATATTTTGAAGCCAGGCAGTAGGCCATGATTCCGAAAACAATATCAATAACTGTCACCTAATAAACAGAAACGTCAAATTTGATGTCAAAAGTTTATTTATTTAACGTTATTTTAATAGGAACAAGAAACTAAATACTAATAAATAGATAGATGGCGCCAGGGGTCAGTATCTAACCGGCAGGCCTTAGTCCCCCGGCAATAAATAAGTAACTTTTGTACGGGTTGAATTTTAAAGTCATGATATCTGTGTTTTTTTAAAATATTGTTAACTGCCCCTAACGACAAACCACATTCCCTAGCAATTTTCCTTTGCGATGTCTCTGGATTTAAATGAATTTGAGCCAAAACATTGATTTCACTTACAGCTCCTCTAGCTCTTACAAAATCATTTCTTCTTTTGTTTTGTAACGTCGCATCCGCTTCCATACGCCTACACAACCTTCGGAAAATAGTTCTGTTAGGCTGCCTTCGTTCGGGGTATAATTCTTGATACTGGCTAGAATTACGGTAGTTTCGAATATAAACATTGTACATATCCAATCTTTCATTTATTGGATATTGTTGTGGCATGATTCAATAAGCTTTAGTCACTTAAGACGGTTAACACACAATTTTAAGTAGTTAACAAAGGTTATGGGAACTAACTGACGTTTCAGTTTATTAGGTGACAGTTATTGATAGGTATTGTTTTCGGAATCATGGCCTACTGCCTGGCTTCAAAATATTTAAAATATTAGAAATTTGACATTTAAGTGGGTTTAATTAGGTGTTGTGATACATGGTTGGATTCGTAATTTTTTACTCTATCCAATGGTGGTAAAATCCAATATGGCCGCCATAAGAAAATCGATATTTGGTTATGAACACCTAAAGATCCAGTAGGCAGAGAATTTTTCTGAATAGTGCATTCGAAAGCCCGTACCTAATTACGTAATTCCACCAAATTTCATTCAATTCCGTTTGATATTAAAAAAGTTACGGACAAAACTGCCGCTGTTTCCTGATATGTTTTGTTTTCTCCACAAGTTAATACTATTTCAATTTTTTTCTTGGAGACTCAACATCGCGCAGTTAATAAGTTCACTGTGTAAATAACAAATATTATTATGCACAACAAATTATTGTCAACTGCTGCTGTTACATCGCAGGCAATAATCATTGTTTCCATAGCCTATTACTCAGTTTTTTTTTAATTAAATTCAAAATGAACCAAATGTGTTAATTTATCTGGTTTCTCTTTACATAACTCCTTTTAGATACATGTATTTAACGATGTGCAAAATAGACTAGGCTTGTGTTCATCAAACCTTTGAAATTAAATCAACTTTGCACCAAGCTTGACATAATTTTTTAAACCATATAAAGATTTTCTAAGAAAACAACTTGCTAGCATTAGAATTGATGTTAAAAATGAATTAGAGATGTCGATCTGTCAAAAAAAGTACAACTTTCAATAAATAAAATTTAGTTAAAATGTTTGGATTTTTTTTTTAAAACTCGCACAAAACAAATTTTATCGTGGGTCTCTGAAAATATGTATGTAGGCCATAAATTGAAAAGGTAACAACTTTTCTAATAACTTTTATCGAAAATGTGTCAATTAAAGCCAATTTTGGATGATTTTTGAAAAAAAAAGTTCATTTTGACAGTTACCGAAAGTGACGTGATCGATTCTTGTGACGCCATTTTTCGCCTTGCGACAAGCACAAATCGGTGGCGAAGTCAAATTTTCATTTTATAAAAATAAAAAAAATCCCATATGGAACGTACCTACTTTATTGGTCAAACTGTATAATATTAAATGTCTTGTATTACGGCTGTGTTAAGTAATTGTAGCAATGAAAATAACGGGTTTGCAGCCAAAAAACATTTAATATACTTCTTTCAAATAACCAAGCTTTCGTTCAATCTTTTATACTTCTTCAGGGCTAAAAAATATGTATTCAATGTAACAATGTATAATAATAATTAAAAAATACATCAGGGTGAGTCTTTGATTCCGACAGAAATTTTAAACAGGTGTAAAATTAAACCGCCACAACTACCGGGTCTGTGGCGTGAGCCTTTGCCGATCAAGACCAGTGCCTTTGTCCCGCACCTTCGGGTGTGCTATCGTTATAATACGCGATGATCAATTGATTGCTTTGGTAATTATAGATTGAAATGTGATTAGATAGCCCTTAAAATTTCCTTAGATATAAGTATAATATTAAGGCATAGAGGATTAAGTGTTATCTCTTAGGTTGTTTCTAATAATTTTGATTTATGACAGGACATATTTTGCACACTTTAGAATCTACAGTTTGTTCAGCGAATGTTCGGCCGTACGTCACAACTCCCGTCTAATTGTCTTACTCGTGAATATACGATGGATATCGGATATCGGTCGTATATTCACGAGTCAGACGGGGCGAACATTATCGCTGAACAAACTGTATGGAACTTGTTATGCAATACATGTCACAAAACCTGATAGCAGTCCTCAAGACTTCACTTTTCCTATGCGATAGACTGTGACATGCTGGTCCTCTTATTTTAAAGAGTCCCAGGACTATCTGCGGTATTATACAATCAAACACTACTAATCAATCCGTATATCTTGAAAAGGAAAACGTTTATATGAAAAATTAACCCTTTCGCTACAGCACACACAAAAATCAACGTTGGCCATAACTGCGGTATTTGTTCCACATGCAGATAAATTGTCCATAGCAGTAGCGGCAACAAAAAAAAACATGAATGTATTTAGAAACCAAACTGCTGTTGACGAATATATTCGTCTTATTTTATAAATCAAAAAGTGCACAAAATAAAAAATCTTTCTGATGTAGACTATTTAATAGAAAGATACAGAAAGCATTCTAGAAATTTTTCTTTGCATGGTAAATACCGAAACATGGGGCGACTCAAAGGGGGACAAATAACACTCTTTACACATATTATAACGTGGCTCGGCGTTTTTTTATTTTGTGTACAGACAACACATCTTTTGGTAGGATTTTTCCTACATGTACAGTTTCTGAAATAATGTCAGGAAAATGTCTTCCAGTTATGTCTACCTAAAATATTGAAAAATTCGCGTAAACCTAGCCCCTAGCCTTCCCATATTTTTTTATACTACTACTACAATAGGTACCTATATGAAAAATGAATTAACGCAATTTTTTTCGAAAACATGTCAAAAATGCGAGAGTAACAGTAATTAATGGCAATAAACCACTGTACACCAACTTAATCAGCACTAGACTACTTCATGTTGCCCAAACTGTGGTTGACGAGAATACTCGATCACGTGATTCAATCACATGGCCGATTTTGACCAATAAGAAGACTTTGCCTGATCCCATTTTAGTCGGCCCCCGCATGCGAGATAACTTGCGTTTAGCAGTTTGCCCACAAAATTAAAATTAAAATGCTCATCGTTAGCACTATGGGTACAGAAATCCATTTGCGATCATACTCAAAAGGTTTAACCAACTTCGACCTCGAAGTTAGTGAATCTAAAATCTAAAAGTGATTCACACGCATAAATAATATAAAAATTAATATATTACTGACAATGAAAATACTATCATATTTGTTCTAATAATGCGCGCGTTGCATTTTCTTTTCTGCCGGGCCCATGCAAGCCGGCCGGCCGGCGAATCCTCCCTTTTCTGGAGAGTCGAGTTCCAGAAATACAATAGGTATATTTTTATTTGATAATTGGATGACCTTGTCCCTCAAAACGTAGGTAAGTAGTTTTGATAGAGCCCCAGGCGGCGGTATCGCGTGGCCCCGAGCGGTGTATCAAAATTTGATTCATCAGTGGTCCCGTCGCGTCGGCCTGGCGTCTGCATTTGGTGTCGCAGGCCGCAAATGGAGAATATTGCCACGGTAGGCGTATATTATTACAATCAGTTTTCTTTCTATAGTCACTGTTACAATTATTAATTCTGTTAGTGACTATGTGTTCTTATAAGCAAAATTCAATTTTTAAATTTATTAGCATAATATTATTATTCAGCGACGCTGAATACAATCATGTACCTAGGTACCTACGATTTAACAGAAAAAAATCGCTAACACGATTTCTCGAATTTTCGTAAGAAATTGATGCAAAGTAGGCGTTGGTTTTTGTAGTATGTATCTGTAAACTTGCTATAAAATTCAGTTTTTCAAGGGATACAATTAACAAAATGTTTGTCAAAATCGATCAAAAAATAACCGCTATGTGTTTTTTTTATAAAAACACAGTATTTACCTGTTTGTGTAAAATAGTATAAAATATTTGATAGTATTTATAGTATAAAATATTTGTTTTCTGTTTTCATTCTTGTTTCTGAGATACCTTCTACGTATGAAACTTATACCATATTATAATATAATGGTACTTAAACAGAATGTTTACAGGGTTCTAAAGTATTTTTCACAGCCGGTACGTCTGCAGACTGCAGTCATCTCCTTACTCCTTATTCTTATACAAATCGCCTGATACAACTCCAGCAATAATTATAATATAGTCGGCATTATCTCATTATGCCTCTATACGGAAATCTGGCAACAGCGCCCAGTCCTATAAATGAACCACATCCCGTGAACCGCCAGCTACTACGCTTGTCCAAAAATGCCAGTAGGGTGTGCCACCTTACGGGTCACTTTCAGCGGCGGTTGGAGGGGGAGACAACCGGGCCGGCGAGCAGTGTCGGCACGCTATGCTAGGCTTCGTCGACCGTCTTATTCCTTCTATAGTCACTGATTTCACTTACTGGAATCTATGCAGATTTCTCTCTTAGGTACGCAATCTAAGCTAACTCCATACATATTTGTTTTAGAATATGAAAGTCAAAACACATGCTTCATACGTAATAAAATAGTTTCAACCTTTTTCCATCTAGGTTGGTATTCTAAGATAAGACCTAACATACACAAAAATATACTCTCATCATATTTCGTATATGCTATGGTTTCATAACAAATTTGATTTTTTTTTAATTTTGGGATAGTTATTAAAATCAAAACACTTGCTTGATACGTAACGAAATTGAAAATAGAAAAATATTATTAGTTTCCACAACTTTTTTTAAATAAGGAAATGCAATATTCATACCTGGATTTTAGTTTAAAATTATAATAAGAAACAAAAAAAGGTTAATTAGAATAACTCACCCCAACACACCGCAAAACACAATCTTTGTTGAGATAACAAAATAAATCTGACAGTACATAAGTTTAGAGACATTTAAAAAAGCCCCACAATCTGTACGTATTGTCAAATATCTTTGCAAAAAAATATTATGAGTTCGCACAAAACATACATGTTCCTTAAATAAACAACTTGTTGGTCTAAGCATTCAATTCAACCTATACTTCCTTCTTTGTTTTTAGAAATTGACGAACTTCTTGAAGTTTTTTTCTGAATCTCCTTCATAAAATATAATTTCTAATCGTATAAGGATTTTCCTGCCATAAATTTACAATTAATTTTTCTAATATGTTCTGGCCTTGAGAATTTGTACTGGGTATGGACTTTTTGAAGACTGTGTACTATCTACCTGACGTGTGGGGTATTTTTTTTATTTCGAAGAGGTGGGAATGGATGTGGATATACAGGGTGTCCCGGTTGTAAATGTCATAAATGAAAACAATGGTAGAAAAACTAATTTTAAGCATAAAAGTTTATATGTACATATGCCCTAAAATGCATATTAAAAAAGTTACAGGGCGTTAAAATTTTATAAAAAAATATAGTTTTTATTTTCTTATTTCCCACGTTTTAAAGGTAACTAAACGAAATTCGACAGAAATGTCACATTGACGGAGAGCCATAAGAGTAAAAAAATATTAAGCTCCTAAATTATGCAGTGGCGGATACGGGTAATTAGTTAGATTAATTTGCTAAGGAAAGTATTACCACCCTGTACAAAATTAAAACAGATATTTTTTCCGAAACGGGCATTTAGTGACAAAAAATGACTCTTGACAAATTGTCGTAAAATGCTTAGATTTTATGTGAAACTCAAAAGTAACAACTAACCCTCCCGAAATAATGTATCGGTTGCTGAACAGCGAAAAATGATAGTTCAGGTAAAAAAAGGAGTAAAGGATTCTGATTTATAGTTCTGTTATTAATTTAGACGAACTTTTTCAATAATATGCAATATTTGTAAAAAAAATGCAAACAATGCAAATAAAACAATTAAAATACCTAAATTGATTTTGGTTGAATTGTCATTTTTCTGCCCTACCTAACTGAAAGATCATTTTGGGAGAGTAAGCCGTTTTACACAAAATCTAAGCATTTTACAATAATTTGTCAAGAGCCATTTTTTGTCTGAAACTAAATGTCTGTTTCAGAAAAAATATCGGTTTTAATTTTGTACAGGGTGGTAATACTTTTCTTAGGAAATTAATCTAACTAATTACCTGTATCTCCGCCACTGGCTAATTTAGGAGCTTAATATTTTTTACTCTTATGGCTCTCCGTCAATGTATTATGTCTGCCGAATTTCGTTTAGTTATCTTTAAAACGTGGGAAATAAGAAAATAAAAACTATATTTTTTATAAAACTTTTTAATATGCATTTTAGGGCATATGTACATATAAACTTTTATGCTTAAAATTAGTTTTTGTACCATTGTTTTCATTTATGACATTTACAACCGGGACACCCTGTATATTCCTTCAGGTTTCCCTATAGTAGTTAATAAAGTTCAATTAATTTTATTTTGTGAAACCGTTTAATTGCCGCAACCAAAATGTATTCAAAGTGCCAACCAAAACACGATGTAGAAAAAAAAGCACTACTTCAGCGAAAATTGGAAGAAGAGAAGAGGTTTTGCGATGCCTGGGGTAAAGACGAATCGGAGCAAAATGAACTTCAGCAAGATGTGGAGATGTTGGAGGTCCTAGGACAAAAGTTGGATGAAGAGAAACGACAAGATATAAATAACGAAGAATACTTAGACACGTGGGGCAACGAAGGATATGAAATGTATAAACCAAACCTGGAGGGCAGGGACATCCTGCGACAACCTAGCTCGCTCTCCAAAAAGCAGAAGGCCAAAATTAAAAAGTATGAAGATAGTGTTTGCATGGAAAATCTAGTATGTGGTAAAAAAAACATTTGTTAATATCAATAATAAGAAATTGAATTATCCTTCAAAATTTTAAAAACATGTAAGTACATGGATCCATACTGGAAGTGAATGTGAATGTGAATAATTATCCTAATATTAATATTTTTATTTTGTACGTATATTATTGGACATTTTTATATAAGTATTGTATTACAGGCCATGTTTTCTGACAATAAAACATTTTTTATTGACTTATATATTTTTTAATTTATCATTTTTCTGTAAAAAGCAATTCATTGTGAAAGGGTTCTGTTTTATTAAAAATTTGTTTCTCCTAATATACAAGGTTCTATTAGATATATACAGGTATATGCTGCAACTCGGTGATAAATCAGAGGCAGTAAAATTCTAAAATGTTTTGAATTCTTGAGATTTCACTAAAATTAGTCAAAATGGATTACTAATTGGATGTAAGATTGACTGTAGCAGACTTATCATGATTGTACATAAATTGCAATGTTTAGTATATAAATAGCTTAAACCAAAATACTCAAAATTACTACTTTTTTTAAGAAAATCTACTGACCGATATATATATAATATCTAATACGTCATATTTTGAATCAATGTTTAATCACTTACAAGGATCCTGAAATTGTGACATAAGAAATGACAAAACCATCAGTTGGGGAATAACAGGTGTACATTATATCAGGTACAGTAGCCACCAACATTCGATATTTTGAGAAATTTATGTTTCAACACAATATATTTAGTTAAAAATAAGATACTATTAGCATAAACGCCATAAACTAATCATTGCAATCATATAAATTAATATCATAACACGCATTAAAAAATATTTTTATTGCAATAATAATAATTGCTCCCTGTCTCATTCCAAGTATATTTTTTGTATGTATCGTTATTTGCAGAATGTTTGAAGTAGTATTTTTACATTATTTAGCAAAGATATTAATGTTAAGCAAAAATATCTGAAAACATACAATATGCTCAGAAAGCTATACATACCTTCTATCAAACATATCTATCTATATTGGGAAGAAGTAATTTATTAAAATCGAGACAGCACAAAAGAAGGAAGACCACTACAAGGAATGTGCTAGCGGACAGCCGGAATACTAGTATCAGTTTTCGAATACAGAATTTAAAGTATAGTAATATTACTAAATATAAGTTAAGAATTCTAAAAATAAGCTAAAACTTACATACAAACATAATATTTAAATTTGAAATTATATGGTATCTCTCTGTAATTAAGACATAGCATCTATGTAAGATTTATTTGAACTTCTAAAAATAGTAAATACCGTATTATTTAGAGTATATAACTATATAAATCAAAATAAAGAAATTACGTTTCTAGTGTGAAGAAAAAAATAATTTGGAAATGTTTAGTTGTATGTTATAAATGTTTGTTAGTTTACTCAGATTACAACGGTTTTCTAGGGTTTTCCAAAGTACTTTAGCGAATGCTATCCTAGTTGTAGCGGGAAAGTCGACCATAGCTGAGTATGGTAATGAAGACAATAAAAAATAATAGTAATTGCCCATCTCCCTCGAACAAGCATTCAGTTGCTTCCGGGGTACTCCTAGTTTGGAATATTGTGAGAGTGAGAATTATTCATGTTAGTGAGTATAACAAGAAATTACTTCTATATTTTACTCTATAATTTCTGGAAATAGTAAATATCATATTTAGTTATATATACCAAGACAAATAAAAATATAGAAGTAATTCTGCAGAACGAAGAATTTTTTTTTTGTAATTTGACTATGACATGCTAGTGAAAATTGGAAAAAGGCGAAGATACACATTGGTATGTGTATATTTTAAACACTGTATATAGGATTTTAATAATTTTTATTGAAAAATTGTAAACTTGATCATAACATTAAGTATATAATTAGGATTTTGTTGGCTTTTTTTTGTAAATTGTACAGATAATTTAGAGACAATATTTATAACTATCAGTTAATAACGTTAGTATATTTATACCTGCATTATAATTTGGAAAAAATAAAACAAATTTTTCTTGTGAATGCTTAACATAAATAAACATTATATGATTTTAAAAATCTTTTTACAGGGGGTGTACTGCACAAAAATTAAAAAACGAATAAAAGTTTTACAGTTTAAATAGTCATAGAACTAAAGAAGATTCATTTGATAAAAATTTCTATATATTGTTATGGCACCAGTGCATTCACCATGTTTTTAAACAAATGTCTTATTATTACAGCATCGACACAATCGACACATATAAAACATTTCGTTTTTATATCTATCTGTTTACCATCATATTTGAATATGTTTTTGTCACTAAAAGTTTAGAGTTTTTATTTCAGATATTATCGCCATATTCCTAAATAAAAACGCTTCACTTGGGTATATGAAAAAAGCAGATTTAAGTAAACAAGTAGGAAATTAAATATGATCTGATCTCTCCTCAGACACATATATTGATAACAATTTATATTACTTACATTTATAATACACTTATAATAGCATGTAATAAAATATCGAAACTTCAATAATTAATCAAATTCATAATACACAATGCAAGTACACAATACATATCTTTTTTACCCAAGTAAGACAAAAAACTATTTAAGTAGCAAACACGAACGTAAATAAAAAAATTAATAACAGCCAAGAATATTTGATGTCTACATATTTATTACCTAGAAATATATATTATTTACGCATCTAATACTAATATTACAATTTGAGGATCTTTTTTTTTGTGTATTTAATTTATTTTTAACATTTTTATATCTAATGCTTTTTTTTAATTTTCTCAGAAAATTTTCATGAGTCCTTTTCAATTGCCCTCCCATAGCTCCATAATCAGGTTATTATTAGCAAAATGTAAGACGTCTACAGTCTCGTTGCACTACAAGAATTTTTGTTCATGCTTATGAACTGCTACAGATCTCTTTGGATTTCAATGCGTTTGTACCGTTCTTCATCCCAATCTATTTGAATACCTCTAGATTTCTGTTACAGCTTTTTTTTTAAGAAGTTTTCCTCCAAAACTACTCTATGAATTCATTTTTTCATTATTACACATCTCAGTTAACTGTTTAAAATTAGATATGAATTTTGTACAAAATTTTTACAAAACACTATAGCGTAACTTGTCACAGGCTTCTCCTCCGCTCTGAAACTCACTTAAGTCGCAAGCGACACCTTATTATAGATAGATTAAACGTCGAATATTTAAAACAATCATATAAAGGAACAAATGACTCACTCTAATACAAATAAATCGGTTTTATTTTGCTTCTACATTAGCGGGTCGGGGCGACGAAGACGAGGTAATTTGTTTACATTGCCATTTCTTAAATTCAGTCTTTCCTATTTTGTATTGCATAATAAATCGTTTTTTGATACACTTGTATATCGTATAGAGGGTGTTCACTTTTAAGTGGACACAAATCAATAAAAAAATTGATTCGTTGGGATATTTTCAAAATTTTTTTTTTGATACAAAGGTCTTCAAAATGCGCAATTTTCTACGCGAACACATTTGTCAAATTGCAATTCCAGGGCCGGCTAAGATTTTTTTTAAACCCCGATTTTCACAAAATCTATTTAGGCATTTTTTTATTTAAAATCTGACCATACAGCGTTAATTAGGACCCTCTAAAACCCTTAAGTTAAAAATTTGAACTAAAAATATACAGGGAGTTCGGTTTTACAGCGCCTTAATGTTGCGCAAAGTAGTGATTTGGAGGGCCCCTGGAGAGTCAAGCGTGCCATGGAATGATTTTAAAACAATTGAAGAATTAACATTACCACCCAAAGTATTGATGGATGAGACTGCAAGAAAAAATAATACAGGTTGTTTTTCTCTACCGCTGCTGAAAGTTTAGACTTTTTTCGAATTTTATTCTGATCAAGTTTGCTGTGCTTTTTGAAACAAATAAACGAGCTACAACAAAAAATAATTGAAGCTTGCGATTCCGTAACAATAGATGAATTAAGACGAGTTGTTTCTAATAACAAAAAAAGGTCTTGAAAAATGTATTACGTTAGAAGGCGGTTATGTTGAAAAAACCGCAATAGTTTAAGATCTAAATATTTTGTTTATTTTATTGTTAAGATTAAATAAATTTTGTTATAAGTAACTTTGTTTCAAAAAGCACAGCAAACTTGATCAGAATAAAATTCGAAAAAAGTCTGAACTTTCAGCAGCGGTAGAGAAAAACAACCTGTATTATTTTTTCTTGCAGTCTCGTCCATCAATACTTTGGGTGGTCCTGTTAATTCTTCAATTGTTTTAAAATCATTCCATGGCACGCTTGACTCTCCAGGGGCCCTCCAAATCACTACTTTGCGCAACTTTAAGGCGCTGTAAAACCGAACTCCCTGTATATTTTTAGTTCAAATTTTGAACTTAAGGGTTTTAGAGGGTCCTAATTAACGCTGTATGGTCAGATTTTAAATAAAAAAAATGCCTAAATAGATTTTGTGAAAATCGGGGTTTAAAAAAAATCTTAGCTGGCCCTGGAATTGCAATTTGACAAATGTGTTAACGTAGAAAGTTGCGCATTTTGAAGACCTTTGAATCAAAAAAAATTTTTTGAAAATATCCCAACAAATCGATTTTTTATTGATTTGTGTCCACTTAAAAGTGGATGCTTTGAGATACTTATATTTACAAAATAACCTAAGTCGTATAAAAAAATACTGGAAAACTTGAATGTACCAACAATAACATCTTTTCAATATCATGAAACAAAACAAGTTGCCTTTGGCAATGTATCTAAACCTATATATCGTTGATTTAAAACATGAAAGGTTGGACGTAAACAGAGACCTGTATCCCAATCGCTTGAATTTAGTCAATTTCCACTATGTGACATTTAATAAATTTCAGCAGGTATCTCGACAGTTTGTATTAGATAACTCTCCTGAGTGGTGTAGGTCTAAATCGGCACCACCAAAACGGTTTTTGAATAACTGAAGCCTTCGAATCAAATAATTTGAAAAAAAATCTGTACCATCTAAACCAACAGATATCGTTCTGCGCTATCCTATCTGTATTTTGTTATTAATAAATTATCGTGACTATAGAAAAGCTAATATAAATCTTAATCTATATAACGTGTCGGGCGTCTAATACTCGATCTTTACTGCATATGAAATACTTACAGTAAACTTTTGCTATGTGTAACACAGTGTAAAAACATAGTGGATTTTTAATAATTATTACTTTGAAATATAATTAAATCGATAACAGATTATTTCTTGTTCTTTTTTTGTGTGTAAAATAAATTAAATCGTTTTTTAATAAGTGTACCCAAAATTGCAATGAATCTCAAACTTGAGAATTAGTTATTATTTAATATAACACCTTCTGCCAGTGGTCACTATAGACTACTCTGCAAAATATTTTGTGTATATCTATTTGCAGCTCGAGAAGTCAGTTTTTTAGTTCTGTTTAAATTTGCAAAGCGATCTTACTGAATAAAAACAAATAATGTATGGCATACATCAAATATTCTCCTTGTGGTAATTATGTATAGTTATCACATAATCTGATCGTAATTATTGTAGAAGGATGTAGAAATTAAAAAGATTTTATTTTTTAGGCGCATTTATTTCGAGAGAGATGTGTAATAATGAAAAAATGGATTCATAGAGTAGTTTTGGAGGAAAACTTCTTAAAAAAAGCTGTAACAGAAATCTAGAGGTATTCAAATAGATTGGGATGAAGAACGGTACAAATGCATTGAAATCCAAAGAGATCTGTAGCAGTTCATAAGCATGAACAAAAATTCTTGTAGTGCAACGAGACTGTAGACGTCTTACATTTTGCTAATAATAACCTGATTATGGAGCTATGGGGGGCAATTGAAAAGGACTCATGAAAACTTTCTGAGAAAATTTTTTAAAAAAAGCATTAGATATAAAAATGTTAAAAATAGATTAAATACACAAAAAAAAGATCCTCAAATTGTAATATTAGTATTAGATGCGTAAATAATATATATTTCTAGGTAATAAATATGTAGACATCAAATATTCTTGGCTGTTATTAATTTTTTTATTTACGTTCGTGTTTGCTACTTAAATAGTTTTTTGTCTTATTTGGGTAAAAAAGATATGTATTGTGTACTTGCATTGTGTATTATGAATTTGATTAATTATTGAACTTTCGATATTTTATTACATGCTATTATAAGTGTATTATAAATGTAAGTAATATAAATTGTTATCAATATATGTGTCTGAGGAGAGATCAGATCATATTTAATTTCCTACTTGTTTACTTGAATCTGCTTTTTTCATATACCCAAGTGAAGCCTTTTTATTTAGGAATATGGCGATAATATCTGAAATAAAAACTCTAAACTTTTAGTGACAAAAAAATATTCAAATATGATGGTAAACAGATAGATATAAAAACGAAATGTTTTATATGTGTCGATTTTGTCGATGCTGTAATAATAAGACATTTGTTTAAAAACATGGTGAATGCACTGGTGCCATAACAATATATAGAAATTTTTATCAAATGAATTTTCTTTAGTTCTATGACTATTTAAACTGTAAAACTTTTATTCGTTTTAGAGTTTTTGTGCAGTACACCCCCTGTAAAAATATTTTTAAAATCATATAATGTTTATTTATGTTAAGCATTCACAAAAAAAATTTGTTTTATTTTTTCCAAATTATAATGCAGGTATAAATATACTAACGTTATTAACTGATAGTTATAAATATTGTCTCTAAATTATCTGTACAATTTACAAAAAAAAAACAACAAAATCCTAATTATATACTTAATGTTATGATCAAGTATACAATTTTTCAATAAAAATTATTAAAATCCTATATACAGTGTTTAAAATATACACATACTTATGTGTATCTTCGCCTTTTTCAAATTTTCACTAGTATGGCATAGTCAAATTACAAAAAAAAAATCTTCGTTCTGCAGAATTACTTCTATATTTTTATTTGTCTTGGTATATACAATACAATACAATACAATACAATATTATTTATTACAATAATTGAAAAATATACAATTTTAGTTTTGAGGAGCAACTCTCGCCTAAATTTTTAATTTGTGTGCGTGAGCCACTCCTTTTCTCAGTTAGGTACAGATACAAGCAACAAAGCACAACGTAATAATGATACTAATCTGAAAAACATGAAAAAGGGAATGAGAAAAAAAGAGAATAGCAAACAAAAACCATACATCCTACTCAAAGGATCCACAGCAAGAGAGGTCAAGGCGAAAGGAACGGCGTGAACCTTTTGACCAAAAATTCATTTATTGTCGAATGTGGTTAGAACATACTTGAAAAAATATGAGGGTTATTCATGAGGTGTTCTTTTAGGCGTTTTCGAAATTGTTTAGAATTTTTAGTTAAGCACCTTTGTCTTATTTGAAGAGGTAATAAATTGATGAATCTAGGTGCACAGTTCCTTATAAATCTTTGCGATATAGAACCAGAAACCATCGGAACATACAACAGTTGATTTGATATTGCTCTTGTATGCTGTAAGATATGTCGATCAGTGTAATACGTAATATAATTTTCAAAACCGTATTCTGACAGACAGCAAGGTATTTTAACGCATTATCAAATAAACATCCCCATACTATTATACAATATCTGAACATAGATTCGACTAAAGCGTTATATACTGACAAAAGCATTTCACGATTTAGGATATTTCTTAGTTGAAAGAATTTATGATAAGTTTTTCTAACCTTGCTGGCCAGTAAACACGCATGTTCGCCCCACTTAAGGTTCTCATCAATAGTCACTCCTAAGTATTTGATGTTTCAGTCTTTTTAATAGAGGGGCAATCACAAAACTTGTTTTTGCTGTATTGGTCACTGTGTATTAGAATTTCTGTGAAGTCAGGCTGACCAACAATTGTGGAAGAGAACGTCATAAAATAAGTCTTGTCCAGGTTTAAACTTAATAATTTAAAGTTTAGCCATTGTTGTACTTTTTGTAAACCGCTTTTTGTTTTATTATACACCTGTTCCCAACTCACTTTACCGTCCATACATAAGTTACCAATGTTGTTGACATATATTAGAAATAATATGGGTGCAAGAACAGTCCCCTGTGGGATGCCTGTAGTGATCATTTGTTCCTGACTAGTTATACCATTAAGTTTTACACATTGTTTCCTATCAGTTAAGTAGTTTATTAATAAAGCCAGTGTCTTACCCCTTACTCCGACCCGTTCTAGTTCATCAAATAAAAGTTTGTGCGAGACTGTGTCGAACGCTTTTTTTAGATCCAAAGATACAGAAATGAATTTTTCGTTATCAAATTTACTAATCACAGTGTCAACAAGTTCGTAGACTGCGTCCTCTGTACTTTTTCCGTTTCTAAATCCGTATTGTCCTTTAAATAGAATACCTCTATTTTCGAAAAAATCGACTAGTCTTTGCTTAAGGCATTTTTCAAACAATTTGGCGAAGTTATTAATGATTGAAATAGGACGGTAATTTGTCAGATGTTTTTTGTCGCCTGTTTTGTATACAGGTGTCACCACAGATATCTTCCAATCTGGGGGTATTTCAGAGTTAATAAAGCTCAAATTAAACAAATACACAAGTGGTTTCAGAATAAGAGTGTGTATACTTTTAATTATTGTGGTTGTAATACCGTCTCTCCCTGGTGAGGAGTGATCTTTTAATAATATATAACTAAATATAATATATAACTAAATATGATATTTTTACTATTTCCAGAAATTATAGAGTAAAATATAGAAGTAATTTCTTGTTATACTCACTAACATGAATAATTCTCACTCTCACAATATTCCAAACTAGGAGTACCCCGGAAGCAACTGAATGCTTGTTCGAGGGAGATGGGTAATTACTATTATTTTTTGTTGTCTTCATTACCATACTCAGCTATGGTCGACTTTCCCGCTAGAACTAGGATAGCATTCGCTAAAGTACTTTGGAAAACCCTAGAAAACCGTTGTAATCTGAGTAAACTAACAAACATTTATAATATACAACTAAACATTTCCAAACTATGTTTTTCTTCACACTAGAAACGTAATTTCTTTATTTTGATTTATATAGTTATATACTCCAAATAATACGGTATTTACTATTTTTAGAAGTTCAAATAAATCTTACATAGATGCTATGTCTTAATTACAGAGAGAT
This sequence comes from Pseudeuparius sepicola, assembly GCA_963920635.1. NCBI lineage: Eukaryota > Metazoa > Arthropoda > Insecta > Coleoptera > Anthribidae > Pseudeuparius > Pseudeuparius sepicola. Next base: position 33,432,591 of record OY987305.1, read on the forward strand.
ACCGTATAATTTCAAATTTAAATATTATGTTTGTATGTAAGTTTCAGCTTATTTTTAGAATTCTTAACTTATATTTAGTAATATTACTATACTTTAAATTCTGTATTCGAAAACTGATACTAGTATTCCGGCTGTCCGCTAGCACATTCCTTGTAGAGGTCATCCTTCTTTTGTGCTGTCTCTTATGGTTTGCGCATGTAATTCTGCGTCCTGTGTAATTCGACGTCCGTATACGGACGCAGAAATGGAAAACTCACCAAAGTGCTCAGAACTGTGAGAAGTGTCTATATACGAATTTTCAGGTGGACGTCGAATTGTCGTTGAGATGAAAAAACGTGTATATTTTAGTTCGTGGAATCCGCCACGAGGGCGCTGCTGAAGCCACCGGTAATATACGCGTTCGTGTATATTTATTACATGTCTTCGCGTTTTCTGCATCCAAGAAAGTTGGCAACGTCGCGCATGGTTTTTTCACGTAGTTTTATTATTATGATATATTCGCCTCCCGGGTTTGTTGTTTGTGCGTCCACGGGAACAAAACTGATGCATCGATTTATGTTCTTTTAGTAGAGTCCATGAATCTTCAAATTGTGATTTTCATTTGTACTTTCATATTAAAAGTTAAAATAAATTTTAGATGATTCCCCACCCCACCATTAATGCTACAAAATACCACAAGGCATCAAAAGTAGTTCTGTACGGGGGTGAAATATGAAAATTACCCTAAAAGTTATTTTTCGATATTTGAATAAAAAGAAACAGTTGAATAGTTGTAGATAACAATTTGCCTCAGATCACTGGAGATATAAAATATATATGTTACGGGTACGGGTAAAGTAAGGTTAACGGTTAAACTTAGGTTTACCCAAGTAAACTGCGAAATACCCAAGAAACGTGGGTAAAGTAAGAAATATAACCGACATTATAGGTATTTCTGTCTTTAGCCTGGCAAACCGCGTTCTATCCATTTTTTTTTTTGTTAAAGTGGGGTGTAGGAATTATTACTGCGCCAAACCCGCAGAAAAACCAAAATTTTGAAAGATTTATGCCGTGTTTCTGATGGCCAGAAATTTTTTACATGCTAAGTGCATTTTTCCTTCGAACAGTTTTGTTGGGCGATTGTTTGTGAATGTTTCTCACCATTCCGGACTGCTTTGATAGAGAAGCAAGGTATATAAGTCTGGACTCACTCACTTAATACGAAAAATGTGATGTTTTTAGTGGGGATGCATGCAGTCAAGAGGTAATATAAGAAAACTCTTTTTTTATGTAGTCAAGCTTTCGGAGTAATTTATCAGGGAATCAGGGCTACTACAAATGGTAATATTTAAACAAAGGAGTATTATATAAATTAAAAGACTACTTACTAAATTTAGGTTGTATAAATTCGCAAAAACCATTTAATCTAAAAAGAATCCAAATAAATGTGACTTCTTTCTTTGGGCAATTATTTCCTCTTCCAATCCATTTATTTGAATTCTTTTTCCATTCAATTTCTTCTCAAGTTTGACGTTTAATTTCATAGGCAACTTTTGAATTTTCAAAGATTTTAAATATCACATAATATGCAACACGTGTTTTCAGTTATTCGCGTTTTTGGTGAAAGTGATAAAGTCTTTCGAAAAATAACAAGAGTAAAAAAAGTACTAGAATTAAATTACTCATAACAAAAAGTACCAATTTTGTCAGTCCGCCAATGGACAAAAAAGTTCTGTCACATTTTTAAGGTGCATCACTCTGTATCAACCCTTTAAATGGTACAATTGAACTATGTTGTCTGTCGATTAATGCCCTTGCAACAGTGTGTGCCAAATTTGGTTTTTAGAAGTTCAAAAATAACTGATATTGTTTTTTCGAAATTACAAAGGTCACTTTCAAGGCCTATAACTTTTCAAGTGTACAACTTAGTATAGAGGTAAGTTGCGTTAAATGTTAAATCACCTTATTTTGGGCTCCCCTGTATGCTCCTGCTCTGTGTCGGTTCTTATGCGGAACACCCTGTATAGTAGTTTTATACATTATTTTAAAGGCTTCACTGTTTCACAGTTTGCGAATTTATACAACCTCAATTTAGTAACTAGTCTTTTAGTTTTTATAATATTCCTTTATACCTACCATTTGTAGTTGTCCTGAAGATGTAATAAATTATTCCGAAAGCTTGACTACATAAAAAAGTAAAAGAGTTTTCTTATATTGCCTGTTGACTGCATCCCCAATAAAAACATCACATTTTTCTTCTTAACTGAGTAAAAAATTATTTACCTTGCTTCTCTATCATTGTACCTTGCTTATCTATCATAATATACCTATAAATTTAAAAATTGTAGCACCTGTTAGCTTTTCATATACAGTAACGTTACTTATTTCAACAATTATACAGGGTTATTGGTAATTCGATACATCCCTTTGGAGATGTGATAGGGGAGGAGGTAAGGAGTAAATTTAATCCTAATATGCATTATGCAAACCTCAATAGTTTTTGAGATATTTAAATTTTTCTTAGTAGACAAAAAAATCTATGGAACTTTTTTAAAACTTTTCAACTGGATTACTTACCAAACACTGTGATGGTTTTATGTTTGAAATGGAAAAAGTACCGAAACATTTAGATCGTAGGAAAATTTTAAATAAAAAGTCAAACATATTTAATGAAATTGGGTTTTGCATAATGCATATAGGGTTAAATTTACTTCTTACCCCTTCCCCTATCAGATCTTCAAAGGAATGTATCGAATTGCCATAAGCAATAACCCTGTATAATTTTAATAGGTATGTTATTGCAATACAAGCAGTTCAGAATGGTGAGAAACAGTCAGATAATATATTACATAACGAGAGTTGTAAAGTTGTATAAGGAGAGCGGAAAAGTTGCACACGAGCCGCGCAGCGACGAGTGCTGTAACTCCACGAGATTTACAATCAGATTTTGAGGTGACGAGACAAAAAATCTCGTGAAAATGTAGTTAATTCATTATTTTATAAACTTAAATGCCACTTTAAAACTGACCGTTATAATAAAATCTTCCTGAAGTAACGTTTAGTATTTTTTGAAGATCAAACAAGTTACCTGTATGTATGTTACTATGTACCTAGTTAGCTGGTACCTACCTACCTAATTTTTACTTTTACGATTTATTCCAGATTTCAATACATTTCCAGTAAATACTAAAATCCACTTTCTGCACTTCTGAACGCAGTACACACTGCTTTTACATATGTGTCTTGTTCATGTATCTAATAAATGTGGCAAGAATGAAATAAGTAGGTATACGGGGTGAGTCATGTCATAAATAATGGCACATGGAGCAACTGCATAAATTTTGGACCAAAATAGAAATGTCGTTTGTTTAAGAGATACAGGGCGTTGAAATTTGTTTTTTGAAATTGCATTTTGGCTACATCTCCCAAAACAGTTAAGCTGCTGAACTGAAATTTAGCACTTATATGTTTTTGTGGATGGAGAATAATCTGAAATGTCAGTTTCTACGTATCTCATAGTGTATCTCAAAGTTATCCTTTTGGTGTCGCGGGTTCATCATTTAGTGCATCTTTTAACTCCAACATTCAAAACAAACAATTTTCAGCTACCGCTTTCAAATCTTACAGATCAACTTTACTGTACATTCAAAGTGAAGAAAGTAATGCCAAATAGGCATTGGTCAAAACACCATTCTTTTTCGTGAAATAGAGTGTCCAAATTTTGCCGAGTTTGAATCCATTTCATTTTGAAAACGATACATTTTTGGTACATTGTTAATAGTGACTTTCTTCTCACTTTAAATGGTACGGTTGATTTGTAACATTTGAGAGTGGTAGGTAAAAATTTTATTTTTCAAATGTTGGAGTCAACAGGTGTTTTGATGGTACATTTTTCCAAATTCCCTTAAACAAACAACATTTCTGTAAGGCATATTAGCCTCAATCGTATAATATTTTGGCCCAAAATATATGCAGCTGGTCTATGTCGTATTATTTATGACTTACCCTGTATAGGTATACTATCTGTGTATTGCTGGTAAGAAATAAAAAAGTACACTTGCACCATATACAGTGTGTCCACGTTAAGGAGTTCTTCACCCTTTCATTTAGAATATTTTTGAGGAGGACAAAAACTAGTAACAAAAAAGGTTTTAGCCCATTCATTTCCAAAAATCTGATATTTGTTCCCAAAAAAGGCTAGGAAGACCTATATCTAACAAAAAAAAAGGTTTTGAATATCGGTTCACAAATAAAAAACGGAGGCTGCTAAAGCGACCTGCGTGGAAATCTTCATAACCCAAGATACAATGACAATAAGGATGTAAGATTAGCGAGTGTAAATGTAACAATTACAAGAAAAGGTGATAATGGGCAAACACTCAAAGTTAACAAAAAGAAAAAACTAGTAACCGCATACACGTGTTTCATGCTATTTGGCAATCATCAGTACGGTGTAACATTAACCAAATCAAAAGATAGGCATGATTTGGGAAGCAACAGTAATCCATTTTGACTAATTTTAGTGAAATCTCAAGAGTTCAAAACATTTTAGAATTTTACTGACTCTGATTTATCACCGAGTTGCAGCATATACCTGTATATATCTAATATAACCTTGTATATTAGGAGAAACAAATTTTTAATAAAACAGAACTCTTTCACAACGAATTGCTTTTTACAGAAAAATGATAAATTAAAAAATATATGTCAATAAAAATTGTTTTATTGTCAGAAAACATGGCCTGTAATACAATACTTACATAAAAATGTCCAATAATATATATACAAAATAAAAATATTAATATTAGGATAATTATTCACATTCACATTCACTTCCAGTATGGATCCATGTACTTACATGTTTTTAAAATTTTTAAGGATAATTCAATTTCTTATTATTGATATTAACAAATGTTTTTTTACTACATACTAGATTTTCCATGCGAACACTATCTTCATACTTTTTAATTTTGGCCTTCTGCTTTTTGGAGAGCGAGCTAGGTTGTCGCAGGATGTCCCTGCCCTCCAGGTTTAGTTTATACATTCCATATCCTTCGTTACCCCACGTGTCTAAGTATTCTTCGTTATTTATATCTTGTCGTTTCTCTTCCTCCAACTTTTGTCCTAGGACCTCCAACATCTCCACATCTTGCTGAAGTTCATTTTGCTCCGATTCGTCTTTACCCCAGGCATCCCAAAACCTCTTCTCCTCTTCCAATTTTCGCTGAAGTAGTGCTTTTTTTTCCACAGTGTTTTGGTTGGCACTTTGAATACATTTTGGTTGCGGCGATTAAACGGTTTTACAAAATAAAATTAATTGAACTTTATTAACTACTATAGGGAAACCTGAAGGTATATATATCCACAACCATTCCCTCCTCTTCAAAATAAAAAAAATACCCCACACGTGAGGTAGGTAGTACACAGTCTTCAAAAAGTCCGTACCCAGTACAAATTCTCAAGGCCAAAACATATTAGAAAAATTAATTGTAAATTTATGGCAGGAAAATCCTTATACGATTAGAAATTATATTTTATGAAGGAGATTCAGAAAAAAATTTCAAGAAGTTCGTCAATTTCTAAAAACAAAGAAGGAAGTAAAGGTTGAATTGAATGCTTAGACCAACAAGTTCTTTATTTAAGGAACATGTATGTTTTGTGTAATCCAAACCAACTTAAGTATCTATATAGGTATTAGTAATCATAGGATCGGTAGAGAAAAATAGATTTAATTTAGATAGAATGCTTTATCTTTTTAAATATATTATTATTATGTAGGTAATTATGTTTAAGTGTTATTAAACTGGTAACCATAAATAATTGCTCCTTTGTTTTTTTAATTTACCTATTCTTACTATTAATACATAAGTCTTCTGCACTTTTGTCAATCCCTGTGTGCGCTACAATGTCTCTGTAATTCCCACTTAACCCTTTAAAAAGGATCTCTCTTACTTTCCTCAAAATAAAAATATAAAGAATATTCGGTTACTGTATCAAACTTTCTTAAAATATGTTCCAGAAAAAATCTGGTTACTGCCTCCAACAAAGGTCATATGCGTAGGGTTCCTTGTTTCATTTATGCTCTTGAAACATGGATCTTATAATATTATTTCTAGCACAGAAACTATCATAGTTACCTCGCAGCTTCCAGCAAAAATGTTTAATATAATTTATTATTCTATATCAACCTTTTTAATATAAATTTAAATAAACCTTGTTAATGCGATTTTATATCTAAGAAATATATTCGACGCCACCACTGTGCTGCAACTATGTTGTATACATTTTGGATGCATCTGTTATTAAAGAAATTGAACTTTCTCGGTCTGCCGCATTCCCGTTCCATTCGCTTTCTTGCAGGCCGGGTGACCTAGTTTCGAAACTCTCTCGGGTCTATTGCGATACCATCATTTCAGTTCCAAACGTTCTCGTTATATCTTCGTGTTGCGGCGAACTCATAATATTTTTTTGCAAAGATATTTGACAATACGTACAGATTGTGGGGCTTTTTTAAATGTCTCTAAACTTATGTACTGTCAGATTTATTTTGTTTTCTCAACAAAGATTGTGTTTTGCGGTGTGTTGGGGTGAGTTATTCTAATTAACCTTTTTTTGTTTCTTATTATAATTTTAAACTAAAATCCATTAGGTATGAATATTGCATTTCCTTATTTAAAAAAAGTTGTGAAAACTAATAATATTTTTCTATTTTCAATTTCGTTACATATCAAGCAAGTGTTTTGATTTTAATAACTATCCCAAAATTTAAAAAAATAAAATTTGTTATGAAACCATAGCATATACAAAAAATGATGAGAGTATATTTTTTTGTATGTTAGGTCTTATCTTAGAATACCCACCTAGATAGATTAATGGAAAAAGGTTGAAACTATTTTATTACGTATGAAGCATGTGTTTTGACTTTCATATTCTAAAACAAATATGTATGGAGTTAGCTTAGACTGCGTACCTAAGAGAGAAATCTGCATATATTCCAGTAAGTAAAATGCCAAAATAACTTTTATTATTGGATTTACTTGTTGAAAGGGTGATTTTTTATTTTGAATTTTTTAAGTTGGAAGCAATTATTTTAACTTTTATAGTAATTATCCTCAAATAAAAAATCAAATTTGTCGTGAAATCATAGCATACACAAAAAATGTTGAAAGGATATGTTTTTGTGTATGTTAGGTCTTACCTTAGACTACCCACCTAGATAGATTATTGGAAAAAAGTTGAAACTATTTTTTTTATTTTATTATGTATGAAGCATGTTTTGACTTTCATATTCTAAAACAAATAAAAAATCAAATTTTTACGAAACCATAACTGATACAAAAAATAATGTAGAAAATGTATTTTTCTGTATGGTGTTAGCTTAGATTGCGTACCTAAGAGAGAAATCTGCATAGGTTCCAGGATGTTTGTAATGTTTAAATATTATTAAACTGTACTTTGGTTTTTAAAACAACTATCCAAAGTAAAATGATAAAATAACTTTTATTATTGGATTTACTTGTTGAAAAGAAGTTGTTGAAACGATGATTTTTTTTTTCATTTTGAATTTTTTAAGTTGGAAGCAAATATTTTAACTTTCATAGTCCTCAAATAAAAAAATCAAATTTGTCGTGAAATCATAGCATACCCAGATAGATTATTGGATTTTCTTATTGAAAAAAAAAGTTGTTGCAGCTAAGACTTGTTTTCTATTCTGATATTTATTACGTAAAAAGCATATTCTAAAACAAATAAAAAAACAAATTTTTACGAAGCCATAACAGATACGAAAAAACAACAAACAACAAAGAGAAGGTATTTTTCTGTGTGGTTTTAGCTTAGATTGCATACCTAGATAGATACAGCTGTATAGGTTCCAGTATGTATGTAATGTTTAAATATTATTAAACTATACTTTATACTTTGGTTTTTAAAACAATTATCACAAGTCAAATAACTTCTCACCCATTTGGATACCGGGTATATTAAAAAGTAAAGCTTTGATTTTGAATTTCCTTATTTGAAAAAAAAGTTGTTGAAAAAATTTCCTCGTGAAAATTTCAACAATGGTTCTGATAGTCTATGTGTAGATTTGTCAATGCATATGGGAAAAATGCCGAGAAGATTTTTTCTTAATCAAACGATACTTGTTTTTAAAATACTTTAGAAATTAGAAACTCAATTACATTATATAGTTGTTTAATAGAGGGTGATTAATCTTTAAAACGATTGTCCAATTGTCTAAACTAGGAGGTGATTTGAATATATTTTTTCAAATTTAGTTTATTTTGGTTTTTGTTTGATACTGCACATCTATTACTCTGTTACCGATGTGGTTAAATATTATTAAGTTATACCTATTTTACAAATAATTATACTAATTAACTTGGAGATAGAGATATTTATATAGATATATTAGATAGGGAGAGGAACATGAGGAAGTATTATGTTGCATTAATTTTATTTATGTGGAGAAGAGCAGGGTCTTTAGAAATTGGGAAAATAATTGAAAAGTGGGGATTTTAATTTAATGCAAAGCAAGTGGAATGGGAAACAATCAGATTTATAGGTTAAGGAAGAGGGTGCGGCTTATGGAGTGGGGGACCAATAGAATTTATAGGTTAAGGAAGAGGGTGCGGTTTATGGAGTGGGGGACCAATAGAATTTTCTAAGTTATGGAAAAGGACTTGGTTAGAGGTGGGGGAGGGTGTGGTTAAAAATGGGGGGATCAATCATGTATCAAGGTTATGAGAAAGGATGGGGTTTGAGAGGTGGGGGAGGGCGTGGCTTAAAAAGTGGGAGATTAATCATGTATCAAGGTTATGAGAAAGTATGTGGTTTGAGAGATGGGGGAGGGCTTGGCTTAAAAAATGGGGGATCAATCATGTATCAAGGTTATGAGAAAGGATGTGGTTTGAGAGGTGGGGGAGGGCGTGGCTTGAAAAGTGGGGGATCAATAGAATTTGTAGGTCACGGATGAGGGCGTGGTTTAAGAAATGGGGAAAACCAATGAAAAGATTAGGGAGATGTGGTTTATTTTTGACTTTCCATATGGATCAGCACCCTTTGAGATTTTTGAATTTTCGAGGACGTCGAAGGACGGCCATTTTGTAGGCTAAGGAATGCGTGGAGCGGTTGCGTGTAAATTTAAAGTTTTTTTATTGTAGTGTACTTTGCTCTGTTTGCTTTCACTGAATTTACTTGTCGAAATATCGTTTTAAATGTTTTAATATAAATACCTACCTACATTATATCAAAATAATTAGTGGTTTGACTAAGTCAATAATGGGTATGTCAAAAATGGAATTTTGTAAAATTTACTATGTCAATTACTAGATCTTAAAAGCTGTTTTTTGCATAATAAAAATTTAGTGAAAACAAACCTTTTTTTAAGTTTGTTTTCACGGGAATTCATTAAATAAACAGTAAATTTAACCCTAAAAAAATCTTATCGTTTAAAATTGATTCACCTACTGGTTGTTTTACCTTACGGTCTTTTTAAGAGGATTTACCTACATTATGTTAGTTTGTCAACACCAATTTAAATAATGTTATTGACAAAGCTGGGCCAACAAAGTTCAATGTTTAGTTTTTAAAATGTTCACTTTTGTATTTTTCTTCTAAATACGCACTTAAAAGGAGATTTTTTCTTTAAAAAAGGAAGGGTAATTCTTCATTACGTAAAGCATTGAATACCAAATTCCTTCATGCGGATTTTGAGAACAAGCGCTCTGTTTACTTCTCTTAATATCGGTGGTACCTACTTTAAATCAGCACCCCCTCCGACTCAAATATGAGGCGTCAAACAGAAATAGAGGACAGGGCAACCTACCGGAAAAAAATGCATATATCTTATTTCTGTTTTTCCGCGGGTTTTCGCGAAGTTTCGATGTTGCAAAAGGTGGAAAATGATATGGTGATTATTTTGAGCTGCATAGGGGAGACCAGGGATGGTTGATATGTAGGGAGGGTTGATACATTAAAAATAATTCCCTAATAAATGACATTTCCGGGTCAGTCTGGCAACAGTGGATGCAGGCATTCATATTCTAGTAGATCGTGAAAATTAGGTCGATAAAAGCAGTGTAAGCATTTTTGTGAAAAAATGTGTTTTTGACATCCAAAAATTATGTACATCTACTAAACACAAGCGTCTATCCCCAAAATATAATTATTTGGTGAAACCCTACCAGAAACTATAAATAAAGGGCAGTTTAGGGGTTGTTATGGTGTAGGTTATGTTTTCAATGGCTGCTTTATTTTAATTCAGATAATCGTTTTTTGTTTACAGTGACTGTAGGAGATAATTGATACACCTAGTGCGGGGAGCTTTGATACATATCAAAGCTCCCCAAATCTATTATTATTACTTGAAAAATATATTATGTTACTCAAAATATAGGAAAAATTTAAACAAATGTATTTTTTTAGATGGCGATGTTTTACTAAGGATGGAAACAAAGAAAGAGTTCCTGTGCCTTCAGTCATTATGGAAAAAGCCGTAAAAGTTGTTATGAAGAAAAAAGTATTCGGAAAATCGGTGAAAAATATCAAATGGATAAAATGACGCAGTTGATATATGTGAAGAAATACAAGAATGACACAAAGATGAATAAACAAACTAATTTTGAACCAAATTATTGCACAAAGCAAATTTTTTGTAAAAAAGAAGAGGCTATATTAAGTGATCACTTTAAGATGACTTCGCAGTTACATCACGGCTTTGGTATGTACAACTTGTGTTAGAGAACTAGCGTACAATTTTGCGGCAAGAAATAATAAAAACTACCCAAAACAGGGGGACGAAAAGAAAATTGCTGAGAATTACTGGTTCAGAGGTTTTATGCGCTGAAATAAAGATCTGTCAATTAGGGACCTGAGGAAACTAGCTACGCATGCTCTTATACATTTAATAAGGAAACTGTTAAGAAATTCAAAGACAATTTAGAAAATGTTCAGAAGAGATACAAAATTGAACCCAAAGACATCTGGAACTTGGATGAGACGGGACTAACTACTACCCATAAGCCTACTAAAATTGTTGCAACTAAGGGAGTGAAGCAAGTCTGGCAAGCCACTTCCCAAGAACGTGGCACCTTGGTGACAGCTTCCCATGCTGTTAGTGCTACAGGAAATGTTATCCCTTCCTTTATGGTTTTACCACGAGTAAAAGTAGAAGATTATATGGTAAATGGTGCCCTCACAGGAACTGTAGCTGTAGGACATCCTAAACACCGTAGTTGGATGACTAGAGGGAACTTTGTTGAGTTTAACATTTTATATGTCACGTTGAATGTTCCAACAACTGAAAAGCTCTACTTCTAATGGACAACCATTAATCCCATATATCTATTAATGTTCTCGATTTGGCAAAGACAAATGAGATTATTATGCTTACTTTCCCACCGCACTGCAGCCACGGGCTGCAGCTGTTGGACGTCAGCATATATTTTCCTTTTTAGCATGCCTACAATAAAACTGAGCAGCAATGGACAATCTATGACAATTTATAACACCAGTGAATTAGTTGGAAAAGCATTTCCATTAGCATTCACACCACAAAATATCACAGCTGGGTTTAGAGAGACAGGAATTTGCCCCTTCGATCTAAGTCCAGAGGATATACTCCCGTTTCCAAATGTCCATCCACAAGAAAGTGAGCCAAAGAGAAAAAGAGAAAACCTAGAAAGTCGTTAATTTTGACAGATACCCCGAACAAAACCGAAATCGAAGAGGGGCAGAAAAACCGAAAGGCAAGAGCAAATAAATCTGAATCCACTAAATGAAACGTTTTCTTAAATAAAAAGAATCTGGAAAAAACTATAAGTAAGTTCAAGTGGCCAAACAAAATATCAGTGTAGTAGATGAAACTCAAATAAAAAATCTACTGTCACAGCCCCTTTTTCATTTTCAAAATGATCGTATGACCCATTTTACATATAGTGAAAAGTTTGATAGTTTAATGGTTGTCCAAAACTTTTATTTGCCATTGTTCAAACAATCTTCTGAAATCTGTATCATGCCTCCTTCAACCCGTATCAAAGGAACCCAAAAGGGAGCCTTGATACAATACATTGTTTTAATTAAATTAAAATTAAATCATTAAATAAATATCAAAATATCAATACATTAACAAACCAGTCCCAACAAAGTTTTCGAAACGACTATTATAGATGTATTTGATATAATTTTAAAATAGAAAGTGGCTATTTACTATAGGTATATGAAAGTCGCTTTATGTCTTGCGCTCTCATTTTTTGGCGAGTTGAGTCACGTGACTTCTTTGGATGTAGATTTAATTCCATACACGCAATGTAAAAACCTTGCCTTCGTCTCCACAATAAAAGATCTCGGTGTCATGTTTGACCTCGTGTTTGTCACTAGGATGTCGTTCAATCTGCACATCGATTATTTAGCCAACAAGTGCAACAAGATGCTGGGATTCTTGAATAAAACTTGTAGAGATTTTACCTCTATCACGGCCATTAAATCCCTTTACTTTGCACTGGTTTACAGTAGATTAAATGCCATTTTATAATTCCCATATTGTTAGGCTGGAAAGAATCCAAAATCGTTTTGTAAGGTTTCTTTATTTTATAGTACACGGAATAGGTATATGTAAGGCATAACATGCCCGCTCCGAGGAGTGAATTTGGTTCAGTGTCCTTGGAAAGCAGACGTCTGCATGCTGAGGTTATATTTTTGTATACAAGGTGGTTATAACTACCTCGTTAATTCTCCAATTAATTATTTACAACATTTCCATTACAAACAGTCGATCTCGAGACTTATTCTACAACAACTACAGAAGAACCAACCTGGGTGTTAATTCACCTTTAAGTAGGGTTTATAGTTCACTTGATAAGTTTTGTGGTAATTTATATTTATTTTGGGCACTCACTTCGGCACTTTAAGTTGGAAGTGAGGCGTATTTGCAGTTCCCTTTGTTAATAATTGTAAGTTTGTTTAAGTTTCTCATAAAACTACTTAGTTCATGTTAATTCTTTCTTTTTCTTTTCTTTATTAGCTTCATTATTGTCATTAGTATTACTGTTATTGCTAGATATTATTATTACTATTAATTTACTTTTCTGTATAAGTACTTACTAGAGCACAACCAATTGTGATAAGTTGTGGATACTCGTTGTTGACTTCGGGTCTGTTTGTATCCCAAAGTGGCAAATAAATAAATAAATAAACTGATTCAGATACGTCAGAAGTGCATTTTTCACAAGCATTGTTGCAATATGGAGCATATGCCCTCCTTTTTTCGGCAATGGGCGCTGCAGTATGAAAAAGTAAGTGGTAATTATTTCCAATGGTGTAACCCACCCCTGATTTTCCTGAAATTTTGGCTACGGGGGGGCTATTTTTGCCTGACATTCAGCACACTCCAAATGTCAGGCAGAAATGAGGAGGTAGCCAAAATTTCAAGAAACTCAGGAGTGGGTTACAGCCCCGAACGTCGGGCGAAAATAGGGGGTACCTAGCTAAAATTTCAAGAAAATCAGGGGTATAATAACCACTTCTTTTTTCATACGGCAGAGCGCATCGCTGCCAACTGCTACAATATAGTGCAAATGCCCCTTCTTGTTTGGAAGTGGCTATTTATACGTCCGACGTATAGTATATAAAAGTCGCTATACGTCTTGTGCTCTCATTGGTGGATTGAGGCATGTGACACATAACCTTATTTCTACCGTCTGATGGATGATTACGAAAGCCTGGAGGGGCCATGGCATGTTAAAAATAAATAAAAATTTCTAGATAGCAATTAGAAATTTTCACTTAACGATCTCAAAATTTCAATATTAAATAGAAATTTCCACTTAGTATCTAGAAATTTCCACTTACTATCTAGAAATTTTCACTTACTATCTAGAAATTTCCACTTAGCTATCTTGAAATTTCCACTTAGCTATCTAGAAATTTCTACTTACTATCTAGAAATTTCTACTTCCTATCCTATCCAGTGCAGGGGGTGGCCGCCTTAAATCGGCCTGGCACGTAGGCCACAGTGGGACCGTTGTGCCCCCTCGGCCAGCGTCACAAGGCGGCCAGCAGGCCGGCCCTCTTAATGAAGACCCACAGCTCACCCACCCCGACACCATACACATCCTCTGCGCCCAGCTTGGCTGAGCCAAAGGACTCGAATCTAACCCTGTCAAGTGCAGGGCACTCAGTAACCAAGTGATGCGGCGTCTCCTCATCCTCCAGACACCATCTGCACTCCGACTCCCCTCCCACACCTATAAGGTGCAGGTGGCGAGCCAGGCAGCAGTGCCCAGTGAGGACCCTCACCACTCCCCTCAACTCTGTCCTAGGCAGACGCAGCAGCTCTCTGGACATGACGGACGACGGCCCACGAATCATGAGCCTGGTCTGTCTTATCCCCGGAGCCCTGCGCCACTCCTCGACGAACCTGCCAAATATGAGACAAGATAGGTCTGAATAATCTCAGACATCATCCAATCGACTTAGTAAACAAGCCGATTCATCATCTACGAAAGCCTGGAGGGGCCATGGCATGTTAAAAATAAATAAAAATTTCTAGATAGCAATTAGAAATTTTCACTTAACGATCTCAAAATTTCTAAATATTAAATAGAAATTTCCACTTAGTATCTAGAAATTTCCACTTACTATCTAGAAATTTCCACTTACTATCTAGAAATTTTCACTTACTATCTAGAAATTTCCACTTAACTATCTGAAATTTCTACTTACTATCTAGAAATTTCTACTTACTATCTAGAAATTTCTACTTACTAACTAGAAATTTCCACCTAGTTACTATCTAGAAATTTCTACTTAGCTATCTTGAAATTTCCACTTAGCTATCTAGAAATTTCTACTTACTATCTAGAAATTTCTACTTAACTATCTAGAAATTTCCACTTACTATCTAGAAATTTCCACTTAGCTATCTTGAAATTTTCACTTAGCTATCTAGGAATTTCCACTTACCATCTAACAATTTTGCATCTAGAAATGTTGCACCAAGTCTTTCTTCAGATTGGTGCAACATTTCTAGATGCAAAATTGTTAGATGGTAAGTGGAAATTTCCAGATAGCTAAGTGGAAATTTCAAGATAGCTAAGTGGAAATTTCTAGATAGTAAGTGGAAATTTCTAGATAGTAAGTGGAAATTTCTAGATAGTAAGTAGAAATTTCTAGATAGTAAATAGAAATTTCTAGATAGCTAAGTGGAAATTTCAAGATAGCTAAGTAGAAATTTCTAGATAGTAAGTGGAAATTTCTAGTTAGTAAGTAGAAATTTCTAGATAGCAAGTAGAAATTTCTAGATAGTAAGTAGAAATTTCAGATAGTTAAGTGGAAATTTCTAGATAGTAAGTGAAAATTTCTAGATAGTAAGTGGAAATTTCTAGATAGTAAGTGAAAATTTCTAGATAGTAAGTGGAAATTTCTAGATACTAAGTGGAAATTTCTATTTAATATTTAGAAATTTTGAGATCGTTAAGTGAAAATTTCTAATTGCTATCTAGAAATTTTTATTTATTTTTAACATGCCATGGCCCCTCCAGGCTTTCGTAGATGATGAATCGGCTTGTTTACTAAGTCGATTGGATAATGTCTGAGATTATTCAGACCTATCTTGTCTCATATTTTCTATTGCGTATGCCTCCCTTTTTCGACGATGAGCGTTGTGGTATGAAAAATGAAGTGGTAATTATTTCCAATGGTGTAACCCACCCCCGATTTTCTTGAAATTTTGGCTACCCCCGACATTCGGCGCCGGGTCGAATTTTGGGGGTAGCCAAAATTTCAAGAAAATCGGGGGTGGGATACAACGCCGAACGTCGGACAAAAATAGGCGGTACCTAGCCAAAATTTCAAGAAAATCGGGGGTGGGTTACACCATTGGAAATGAATACCACTTCTTTTTTCGTAAGGCAGCACGCATCGCTGCCGACTGCCACAATATGGTGCGAAAGCCCCTTCTTTTTTCATGTGGCAGTGCCTGTCCCCCAAAAATGAGGGCATACACTCCTTATTGCAAGGATGCTTGAGAAAAATGCACTTCCGATGGCTTCCGACGTATCTAAATAAGTATACTTCGGACATTTACGGAGTTAAATGTACGTCCAAAGTCCAAAGAAGTCACGTGACTCAACTCGCCAATGAGAGGGCAAGACGTATACCGACTTTTATATACGTGGGACGTATAAATAGCCACTGCCTTCTTTTTTCATACGGCAGCACCTATCCCCCAAAAAAGAGGGCATACTCTCCTTATTGCAAAGATGCTTGAGAAAAATGCACCTCCGACTATGGTTGCCACCTTTTTAACATGGTTAACCCGGAGGTTTCAATTTAGATGGGTAAATGCTGTATAGGAACGGTCTTGGTTTTAGAAAAGGTGGGGGGAAGGGAGGAGCCGAGGGAAAATGGAAGGGGAGGGGAGAGGGGGAATTCTAGAATAAAAGTTGTTTCAAAAAAATTATAAAAATAAATACAGGATGGTCCATTTGAAAAGAAGGTACCCCGTGAAATTTTTATTTTTCATCTGATTTAACCGGGTTTTTTCTGAATATAGGTCACAAAAAACTCTTTTACCTAGAGATTTTTTTATTTAAAATATGACACCAAAGCGTTAATCAGGCAAAACCCCCACATGTACCAAATTCGAACAAAAAATATACAGGAAGTTCCATTCTACAGGGCTCCAAAGATGAGCAAAATGGGAATTCAAGTGTCGTGGAATCTTCTCAAAATATAAAAATGTACATGGTATTTTTCTCTGGGCCATCTCAAAATGCTGAATTTTGATGAAACTTTATATGGGTCAAAAATGCTCTGGAATTATTAAAGAAACATTAATAAACACGAAAGTAAATTATTTCTTTACAAGATGCCAACAAATAAAAAACAATTTAAATTATTGGACCTTTATCACTAAAGTCGCTGTCTAAGGTGATACATTTTCTGTGCGTTTCCTGTTATTGGACTTCAGCCACCTTAACTCATATGGACTTAATGACTGACAGGCTTCTGTATTTTTAGTTTAGTTCGTTTATAGTCTGGGGCGATTTTGATATACTCAATTTTTGACCCGTATAAAGTTGTATAAATTGCAATATTTTGAGATGGCACAGATAAGGACACTCTATATTTTTGTATGAGATCTTTGTACACCAACAGTTTGAAGTGGTCCTGTTGACAACTCAACTATTTTTCGACTTTTTGCTGATGCATAACGAGTTTTGTTCCGGGTTCCGTATTGGGTTTGGGCAAAATTCACAGTTTGACGATTCATAGGCTCTGCAATTAGACAAGGTCAAGTAAATCATATTTATGTTTAAATAATATTTAATCACGATACCTGCTGTTTTGTTTATCCAGGTTGAAGTCTATAATTTCGTAATCTCCAGTAAAAGCACTAAATTTTTTACCCCGGAGAAATTGGCTTCAAACCCGGAGCCCGGAGAGTAGGTACACAAACCCGGAGACTCATGGTGAAACCCGGAGAGGTGGCAACCCTACCTCCGACATATCTAAATAAGTTTACTTCGGACGTGTATGGAGTTAAATGTAGGTCCAAAGAACTCACATGACTCAACTCGCCAATGAGAGCACAAGACGTAGGTACACCGACTTTTATATACGTCGGACGTATAAATAGCTACTGCCTTTAAGATAATTATGCAATTTTTGTTGGAAGTGGCTATTTATACGTCCGACGGATACAAACATCAGTATACGTCTTGTGCTATCACTGGTCGATTGAGTCACGTGACACATAACCTTACTTCTACCGTCCGATGGATTATGAATCGGCTTGTTTACTAAGTCGATTGGATGATGTCCGAGATTGTTCAGACCTATCTTGTCTCATTTTATATTGCGTATGCCCTACTTTTTCCGCGATGGGCGCTGCGGAATGACAAATGAAGTTGTTATTTTATTATTTACAATGATGTATCCCACCCCCGATTTTCTTGAAATTTTGGCTACCCCCCAACATTCGGCGTGGCGCCGAATGTTGGGGGGGTAGAAAATCGGGGGTGGGTTACAACGCCGAACGTCGCATCGGGCGAAAATACGGGGTACCTACCTAGCCAAAATTTCAAGAAAATCGGGGGCGAGTTACACCATTGGAAATTATTACCACTACTTTTTTCATACGGCAGCGTCTATCCCCCAAAAAGTAGCAGTGCATACGCTCCTTATTGCAAAGATGCTTGAGAAAAATGCACTTCCGACATATCTAAATATTAGTTTACTTCGGCTTCGGACGTGTACGGAGTTAAATGCACGTCCAAAGAAGTCACGTGACTCAGCCCGCCAATGAGAGCGCAAGACGTATACTGACGTTTGTATCCGTCGGACGTATAAATAGCCACTTCCATTTTTGTTAGCCTAAACAAGAAAAAAAACTGTATCAACCATCCCTGGTCTCCCTTACAGTAAAAATGCATCCCAATTACCACAAATATCGCTGTGAAAAGTGAGGGATCAAAAGAAATTTAAAAATTAATTTCTCGGAAACTATGTCCGAGCACCAAAAACTAGGTCAGATTCGTGTTCAAGGACTTCAAAAATAGGGGGTAGCCAAAATTTCAAAAAATTGGAGGTGGCATACACCGTGGGGAAGTTTTACCAAAAATTCTATCCTAATTCGATCAGGAAAAAGTGGGGCCTAGCTGCAATAAACCTGATATAGTATTAGTTGACAGCCCTTACCACACACAGGCATGTGGTTGCGTCTGGGGGTACTACTTCTAGTTGAGTCAGGGCCGCGCCAAGACAGGGGCAAAGCGGGGCACCGCCCCAGGGGGGCCAAACCTACACTTGGCACTGACTGATGATTCTCAAAATCACAGTGATACTGACGGTGTTCAGTTGTTAAATAATTAGATAGAAATACTGAGAGATTCTTTACAAAAACAAAAGAAGAGTTACTCAAATACATGGTGATAAATAACCTAATAAAAAAATTTCCAAACTTAGCAATATCTTTAAGAATTTATTTGACATTGCATGTCTCTGTAGCTGAAGGAGAAACGTCGTTCAGTAAATTAAAATTAATAAAAAAACTTTTTAAGATCTACCATGAGTCAGGAAAGGTTGGTAAATTTGGCGACTATTTCCATTGAACTTAAAATCTTAGATGAGGTGGGTGTCAAACAAATTACAAAAACTTTTTCTTAGTCTAAGGCAAGAAAATGTTCCTTCTTTAGAATTTAACTGTCCCTGTATTTTTATTTTGTTTCTATAGAGTATATTTTTATTTTCAATTTACCGTTTGATTTTTTTTCTTTTTCTTTTTATTTCCAATAAAAATTAAAAATATTACCGCAGGCTTGCACTCATCCTCGTTGTCAACTTAACACCTAAGGGGGCACAAATTGGGGAAAGATTGATTACCTTGCAAGGGGCGGCGAAATCAATCTTTGCCCCAGAAGAAAAAAATGGCTTAGCGCGGCCCTGAGTTGAGTATTGTGAAGGGGAGAATTATGATAAAATTATAAACTTCCAACTTACCACAACACTTCTCCAAGTTTCACGTAAAACGTTAAGAGCCACCTAACATCAAAGGCACTTTGAATTTTTATTTCTTCTCATTTCGACTATCCTTTATCATTCTTGTGTTGTAGATATTATTTTAAACCTTATTTCCCAATATAAAAATACATTATTGGTAGCAATCAATGGTAGCATAAGGCATAAGCAGACATGAATTACTTATTATTACTGAGAGGCACATAACACGAAGTTATGTGCTGAGAGGAGAGGTATGTCCATTGCTCTGTTATTAGTTATTACCATAGAGAAGTGAATGATAATATAATTCCTTTGTCTATGGTTATTACCACCAGAAAACAAAAGCAGAATTCTCCACATGCTAGGAAATGCTGCGCACCTGTTCGCGCAGCCGCCATTTGGGAATAGATTCTGTCAAATGGATGCAGTGTCGGGGCGATTGGGAAATTCTTTTTTTGGCTGTATGAGAGATATTAGTGTCGTGGAGAGTGCGCTACGCCACACCTACCTACCGCGAGTTCTAAATCCCAGCACTTCGAATTCTCTCCAGACCGACTTCTCGACAGGACGACTTTTGCAACACCGCATACGATATCGTCGCCGACACCTAAGTCCCAGGAGTCATTCCATAAAACCGAAGTGTCGCGAGGCCGACTTTTAGTTTGGCAACGCTGTACGTGGTTAATTCTGCCCCCCCTGTCTCCCTTCCCCCCAAGTCCCATCCTCAAATGTCACTGGTCGAAGCGACGTTGCCAAGTTTATAAATGAAATAAGAGTCGCATTCGGGTATTACACTTAGAGCACTCCAGAGCTACTCAGGAGTAGCTTCCATTTCATTCTTTCGGGTATGCTTGAGCTTGATGCTCCAGAGTTGCTCTTTTTTCCTCCCCCTGCCCCTCGAGCACCAGCCGTTTATTAGGTACGTGACGCTCCGAGTTGCGCAGTAGAATCATTGATTATCAGTTTGACGTTTTATGGACCTTCGCTTGATTCTCTTGCGGAGTCAATGCTAATTAACGAAAAATATAACTTACCATAACTTCACTATCAATCATTTTTTCCATTTCGATTTGCAAATCACTTGCATCGTAAATTTAAGGTTAGCTCATAGACAAAAAACAAAAATCATAACTGGATTCTATATAGCGTTCGGGTATGAACGGCACACAAGCAAAACGGAGTCTCAAACACCCAGAGCTTGACCCATCATACCCGAAAGCGCCTAAGGTTTGATTTCATCAGACCTAACTTTGCAGTTTTGCCGTTTAGATGACTAGATTCATCCTTTGTTTTTCTGTGATCTGTTTATTACTCCATCATCTGTGTCACACTAACCCATATATCTCTGCTATATATTTTGTAAATAACAAAGGATAAAGGATGTTTTATTGGCATGTCAGGTAAAAGATAAAACATCCTTTATTATTTATAATTATTACAGGTACTAAAAGTCTTTCTGTGTATATATTTTGCGTTTGGCACAACCTCAGACTAATGAATAAAGGGGACACCGCATTATAGCGTCGTTATACAGATGTAAACAGTAAGCTGAACCCTCTCACTTTATAAAAGAGATAAATATATTTACAAACACTACCTATGGAACGAAATATTCTCTTTATTCACTTTAGAGGAAAGACACTTGCACTTTATGCACCTTTTTACCATTTTTTAATATTTTAAACTTGGAACCGCACGAAAAACTCGATTTTAGCGTTTGTTCTCTGGTAAAACTAGCAAATACCGAAGCACACACCAAAACAAACAAAATGGAAAACAAACAAGTTGAGCAAGCGCTAACTTTGGTCCCTTTGGCCCTGTTAAACTGCCGCAACGTTGCCGATTAGTGCGAAGAATAATGGGTGTTCTCTACTATATCCATTTTGTCAATAATAAAACAGCTACATAATCTTTCTTAAACACGAAAAGGTTGTTTTACTTTACTGTTCCGCCTGAATTTTATAAGTGGAGGCAATTTTTTTCAATGCATCTACAAAAGAAATTGCCGGTTTTATTTATGATATTCCTTCCTAAATGTGACAAATGTTTGGGGCAGGTCAGTAAGACCAATATTTGTAAACATGGGGATAGTAATAAACAACTATGAATGTTAACAATTCACTTAAATTAAAGATAAGGGCACAACCTAATGAATGGAAAATGCAAAAGGAGCATCTTGTGCAAGAAATCAGGAGAAAAACATTATGCCTTGGATCAGAACTAATGTGAATTATTAAAAACGACGTAGGTACCTATTTTGTGAAAGTAGGAAAAGAAATGCAAAATTTTGATGTTGGAAACCCGAATATACATATAATAATAATAATAATAAAATTGTAGAGGAGTTCTCCAGGGACATCGGAATGCTGTTTGGACTGGACAAGTGCCGCACCCTTAATATCATCCGGGGAAAGCTCGAACAAAGCGCACACGAGATGCAGGACGGCCAGGAGATCGAAGCAATGGGCAAGGGAGATACATACAAGTATCTCGGGATGAAACAAGCTCAAAGGATAGACCATCGAACAATGAAGACTGATTTAACGAATGAATTCATCAAGAGAGTAAGACAAGTAGTGCGAACTGATCTTAACAGCAGGAATTTGTTTAAGGCCCTGAACACGTATGCGTGCTCTGTACTCAGCTATTCGTTCGGAATAGTGAATTGGACCAACACGGACATCAACAACCTGCAACGAAAAGTTAGGACACTACTGACAAAAGCTCATAAACATCATCCCCGTAGCGCCGTAGAAAGAACAACTCTGCCACGTCAACTAGGAGGAAGAGGATTGGCAGATCTCAGCAAGCAATTGGACCAACAAATATTAAATCTGCGTAATTATTTCTACAGGCAGTCCAACAGCTCCACACTACATAGGGCTATATGCGGAGCAGACGTCTCAACACCGCTACGTCTGACGGAACACGAGCGTCAAAATCATTTATGTCGTTATCTATATTACCTGGATTGGCTAAAACGGAGTCCGTTTCGACAGCGTTTATTTCGATTCGGGAGAGGGCGTCGGCGTTAGTGTTTGCTTTGCCTTTTTTGTAAATGATCTCATAGTCATATTCCTCTAGTTTAAGGCGCCATCTAATAAGTCTTGAATTTGGGTCTTTCAACGAAAATAACCACTGTAATGGTTTATGGTCTGTAAGAATTTTGAATTTTGTTCCGAATAGATATGGTCGAAAGTACTTGGTTGCCCAGACAATAGCTAAAAGTTCTTTTTCTATAGTAGAATAGTTATATTCCGAAGGATTTAGTGTTCGAGAGGCGTATGCAATGGGTCTATCTTGGCCAATTGGTCCTTGAGACAGTATTGCTCCAATTGCAAAATTAGAGGCGTCGGTAGTAAGGTTAAAAGTTTTTGTGAAGTCTGGATCATTTGTGAGAATGTTTTTGCAGTATTCAAAAGTTTTTATAAAATTTTCATCGTGTATTATTTTTTCTCCTTTTTTTAGCATTTAGTAAATGGTTTAGTAAGCTTTGCGAAATCTTTCATAAATTTTCTGTAGTATCCGAGTAATCCTAAAAACGACTTGATTTCTTTAGTTGTTTTGGGGATAGGGAATTTTAGAATAGCTTCAATTTTACGAGGATTGGGTTTAATTCCGTTCGGGGTTATGACATGACCTAGAAATTCTACTTCTTTTCTAAGGAATTCGGATTTGTCTAATTGAACTTTTAATTTTGATTCTCTTAATTTCTGAAAAACTAATTTGAGATTTGCGATATGTTCTTCGAGACTACTGGAAAATATGATAATGTCATCCATATAGACGAGGCAAATTTTGTTCTGGAGGTCTTTTAGAATATTGCCTATAACGCGTTGGAAGGTTGCTGGAGCATTTTTGAGTCCGAATGGCATTCTAGTGTACTCAAAATGACCATTTTCTACGTTAAAAGCTGTTTTTTCAATACTGTTTGGATGCATTTCAATCTGGTGGACGCCAGATGCGAGGTCTAAGGTCGAGAAATATTGACATCTACCGAGTTTATCTAGGATGTCTGAAATATTCGGAATAGGGTACCGGTCGTCGATTGTTTTCTCATTTATTTTTCTGTAGTCAACTACGATTCGCCATTTAACTTTTCCTGAAGCGTCTGGTTTTTTGTGTACTATCCAGATGGGAGATGACCAAGGGCTACTGGATGGCCTAATGATGTTATCATCGAGGATCTTATTGATTTGTCGTTGTACTTCATTTTTATGAACGAACGGATAGCGATATGACTTAGTATAAATCGGGATTCCATCTTTAGTTTTTATTTCATGCTTAATTTTATTTGTGAAAGTTAATTGTTTATTATCGCAATGAAAAATATCCAAAAATTGCTGGCATAGTTGAATTAATTCCGATTTTTCTTCCGAATTTAAGTGTTCGGTACGCTACAAGGGTTTAATGTCAAATTTTTCGGTTGTGAAATTTTCTGGGACGGTATCTTCGATGTTATAGATCTCAAAGTGTTCTTTATTACAGTCAGGAAATGAGGTAGCCTTAATCGGGTTTTCGAACGTAAGTAACTGCGCGTTATCAGAGTAGTTTCGTATTTCGACGTAGGCGTATCCGTTGTTCGCTACGGAAAGCGTTTCTGGAATGAAACAATCTTTAATTTGTTGGGGTCCGAGAATTATGTCGCCTGAATAAACGGTGACTGGAAGTTTTACTCTTCTTATTTCGTGCGGAGCGATTTCGACATTAAGCACGTTTTGCTGGTTTGGTTTTTCGCGGTATTGAATGGGAAGTGCGATAAGTGGATTATAAAAATATTATTTTCGTAGTCAATATGGAAATTTAAACGTTTTAAATCTTTGGAGCCAAGAAGTCCATGGAAAAAATTATGAAAATTGAACATGTGAAAAGTAATTGAGTCGTTGAAACCTAATAAATCTTTTAAGTTTATATCTGCTTTAAATCGACATTTATTTTCGCCGGTACATGTTATTATAGAGAAGGGGTAATGATAAATTGTTTGGGGAAAGAATTCTTCTGCAATATTGGGACTTAAAATGGATTTGCTCGTGCCTGTGTCTATTAAAATTTTTAAAGGTGGGTTTAAAGTTTCTATATATGGTAAATAGTCTCTATCGCTAATATTTAATTATATTATGGTATAGTTATTTCGAGGCATTATGTTGTTGGGGTTGAAGGGTCGGTCATATAAAAATTTTGGTCTTCTGGTGCATTAGTTTCGTCAATTTCGGTAATTGTCGCAGCTGGGTATTCTGGGTTCTCATAGGAACATTCAGAATTTTCGTAATATTCGTTTTGTTCAAAATAGGGGTTATAGTCGTAATGTGTTTGTTCTTGCTCGCTAAAGTTCGGCTCATAGTATCCGTTAGAGTCGTCACAATAGGTTTGATAGAGTTCCTCTGATATGAAATTTCGCGGTCCTGTTGGTTGGAAATAGTTTGGATTCCTTTGTGGGTACGTTTGTCTAGGAATAGTCGGGATTTTAGAAGTTGTGGACATGGGAGTTGGTTTATAATCGGAAGTTTGGTTTTTTGGTTTAAAAACGTTCGTATTTTTATTTTGGAAATTTTGAGGATTAAAAACTTCTTTATTGGTGAAATATCTTTGTTGTGGAATATTTCTAGGTGTAATGTTTACAGGATTGGATGGAAATCTTGGTGTCGATAGTCCTGGAAATTGTGCAGGAGTCTGGGGTTTTAGGAACTGTGTTGGAGCTCTAAAATTTTGGGATTGGTTTGGAAATTGGAATTGTCTTTGGGGAAATTGGTTAATTGCTGGTACTGGAAGACGGAAATGCGAAGTCATTTGCGATTGTCTCGGTAAGTATTGTGTCATGTTAGGTTTTGGCAAAAATTGCGTTGTATTTGGTCGTGTTAGGGTTTGTCTAGATTGATTTTGAGTGTATGCAAAGTTTTCTTCTTCTATTGCTAATGCAATAGCGTTTTCTAAACTTGGAGGATCTCTCAATCTAATAATGTCTTGAAGTCTAAAACGTAGGCCTCTGATGAAAGTTTTTAAAGCAAGGTCTCTGTAAGTTTTCTGATTTAGCTCTCTTTCGAGAGGATTAGCGAAATTTTGTGAGTTTAGTTTTGAAATAATTAAGCTACAAGCGTCCTGTAGTCTTGATCCAAATTGGGGAGGGGTCTCGTTTTTATTTGGTCGCATAACGATAAGGTCTTGAACTAAGCATTCTATGTTGCGATTGTCGCCGAATGTTAAGCGCAAGGCATTTTTTATATCGTTCCAAGTTTTTAGTTCGGTTCTTAAGCCTATAAGTGTTAAAGCTCTGCCCGTTAGTTTACCTATTATTGCTCTCTGTAAAAATTGGTTAATAGGATCGTTCGCGTTCTGGTTAGAATAAGTTTCAATCAAAGCATTGCAACTGTCTATAAATATTTCCAAAGTGTAGGGATCGCCTGAATAATTTGGGATGTTTTCTACGTACAGCCTAAGTAACTGGTAGTTAATAGGTTGAGTCATTTTTGGGGGTTCTGGTTCTTGTATTTCAGATTTTTCAAAATTCAGATTAATTCTATCGATCAAATCACTTAACTCGTCGAGACAAGGATCTGTCATTCAGAAAAAGTCAAAAATTGCTCATACCCTTCTGGATCGCAGGCTTTTTTCTGTTGAACCTCTGGTTGTCTTCAGCCTCTAGTCCACCCTGGTGTGCTGCTGGTCTACGAACGACGGCTACTTGTGACCTCGATGGCCTGATGGTTTTCGGATGGTTCTGAGTCTTCTCGGTTGGTGCCCGACGGTGCCCGCAAATTGATATTCGGTCAATTTCAGCGCGCCCGGACTCGTCCTACCGACTGCGCCAGTTAAATAACTGTCGAACGCAAACGTCTTTTTAAAAATAAACGGTTTATTCTCAAAAAGGTTACAGCGGTTGCCAAGATCTTAATGGTGCTCAATGGTCGGTGCAAGACTTATATAAACTAAAAATGTTTACAATGCAAAAAGGTAATTTTGATTACAGTACAATAATTTTGTGTCGAGTTCGGAAGTTCTGTTCATGTAACTCGTTGCAACATCGTTAACAGCAGCATTAAATTGTTCTTTTGAATAAGCCGCTACTTTATTCGTCTTCCGTAGTTTCTTACCATTTTTTGCTAAAAAAACTTATTTAGCATTTGGGGCAAGAGCACCCCCTATGGGCTCATTTGCCTGTTTGACACTTTTGTCCGGGGCAAGTGCGACCCCCTAGTTATTATCTAAACAAATTAAATTTCATTCTGCCTTTACTATAAACATCATAATTTTACTCTTATATTCTTTAGAGAACCACCAAAACACAGAATAATTACAAATTTAATAATAACTTCCTGACTTCCAAAGTTATCCTACGAACTCGGTTTTTAGGTTATCTTCGTATGCTTCGAAGTTGGCAACAACAAATGACAGAAAAAAAGGATGCAATGTTACCAAACCTATTTTAGTGGATGGGTTTAGACATGTGTTACTAAAAAATTCGTATTTGTGTATCAATTCACTTCATTCAACAAAGAAAATACACAGAGTCGCACTTGCCCCAAATGTGTATTTGCCCCAGCTGACCTTACTAATATTTTTGTATCTAATAATACAATACACAATTTAGAACTTTTTTCCTGACATTCGCAAACCGGAACCAATCCGTAACGGCATACTCAAATGATTTATCTGTATATTGGGTATGATAAGTGATATTCACTTCTTAAACACAGCATAACAGAAGTGTCAGCTGTTCTAAAATCATCTGGGCAGTCCACATACACAAAGTTGCTAAATCTGTGTCAAAAACTTGACTTAAACATCTCTTAAGGAAATATTTCTCATTTTTTCCACCTCACAGTAACATTTTATATTTATATTTTCGGTGCACACATCAATATATTTTAAGAACGCTTGTAGAGAAAATTGTTTAATAAGTAATACAAAAATAACACTGCTGCATAAAGGCTTCTTGATCGCTTTTTAATAATTCTTTAAAACTTAAAAGATCTTCTATGGATTCTAGTGGCAAAGCATTAACTATGTTATCATCTTTTAGAATATTATCATTGCTTTTCAAATTGAGATTATTCAGTTTACTGAGAATAAGTTTCTGTGTCTCTTTCACTTCAAGCATATCTTCGGTTAGTCGTTCTAACATACTAATGACTTTGGGTAGTTGTCTTGTGTAGGCCACAATGACAGTTAAATCATTTACTTCATTTGTTAAGGAAGCATCTTCAATATTGCCTCAAAATTTGGATTTTTTCAATCTTTGATTCATTCTTAAAGTTTCATTAAGAACATCATCAGCACTTTTGGAACTACTCGAGATATCTTCTGAATCTTAAAAAAAACGATAGTATTGAGTCAAAGCGGGTCCCAGGACAAAATGGCCGCCAAGGTCAAGGTCGTTTGTTTGTTGCGAAGTCGCGATGGGTTAGAATAGCTTCAAGGTTAATTTCCGAGAATCGCTTCAAGGTTAATTTCTGGAATTGAAGGGGGGCGTGGTTTCCTAGAATAGCTTCAAGGTTTCCTAGAATCGCTTTCAAGGTTGAATAGCTTCAAGGGGGCGGGGCTTAGAGGTCAAAGGTCAAAGTGCTCTGAAGTGTCGCACTTCTGGGAATTTTAGTTCAAGGTCAAGTGGGCGGGGTTTCAAAGTCATTTCCTAACATTAGGTCCCCCCAGCTTTGATAAAAGACAGACTTTGCTGTTGTGTGGAGTTCAGTAGCCGAGTTGAGCTAAGATGGCTTGCAGCAAAGAAATGGATTTGGAAACCATCAACAAAGTTGGTTGCTTTTCTCAGAAACCGACGGTAAAGTTAGTGGAATTGGATGAAGGCGTGCCGATGAAAATTCTCTCGGGCAAGGTGGTGCAAACAACGTTCGGGGAGTTGGAGGATAGTGTCGTTTTCCTGCCGAACAGTGACACAGGTGTTCAAATCGTGCCTAGAACATTTTTCCAGTGAAAAATACGCGTTGGTTTACAAAGGACAACTGGATATGGAAAAAAACACAAGGCCAATCAGTTTGAAATATGGTCATTGGGGGAATAGAAAATTAACATGGGACATCTGAATGTATTAGTCATAAAACGTACTTAATAAAGGAATATAAAAGCGTCATGGTAGCCTGTGTTTAAAAATATCTCGTAATTATTTTTAATAAAGGTTTAAACATCAGCCAGCGTTTTATTATGAGTAACGTAGCATCGAAACGAATCATATAAATTCCAATCTTTATTTGTTGCAAATTAAACGAAACTGGTAGCGTATACATATCACAGCACTTAATAATATTTACTCCATTGCCCGACCGTAGCCGGGAGCTGTGGCGCTTGTATCTTACATGCAGTCGGGAGCTACGATGGGCGAGGCTCCCGCTTATCGAGCACCGCGGTGCCCGGTTACGGGCGGCGGCGGCAGCGCGGCCGACCAGCGGCGGCGGCGGCGGCTTTCGGAAAAGGTCCCAGCGTAGCGCAATGCTTGGAAAAGGGGCTTGCGAATCGGCGGTCGGGGCCTGGGTCCGAGCCCCCTGCCAAATGCCGCGGCAGCAAAACCCCCTGCCTTTTTGACAAGGGGCCGGATCCCCCCCATACCCAAAGGAATTACGTGATCCGACGTAAGCGGTACAACCTCCGGGTAGGGGGGAATCCTATCCTTACGTCGTAATTCAATACCTCAAACTTTCTGTGCCACCTCAATTTAACGAAAACTAATGGTACTTGTACGGTCAGTATATACAAACGCATATTTGTTTTCGACGGGTGGGTACAGGCAGATCCAAGAAACACCAACTACCTTAAAGTAAACTTATGCTAAAGTAAAATTAACCTAAAGTAAACTTAAACTAATTAAACCTAATGGTGTTTACAAACTCTCGTCACTGCCCCACACAGTTCAAAGTATTGCAGCGAGGAACGCGCAGTGACAATGTTAAAAAACATCTGATCCCGAACCTTTTTTAAAAAAGTCCTCGGTCACCTATCCCAGCCACTGCCATAGCTGAGTTTCAAATCTGGGAATACGAACTACCTTCACGTCGCATTTCTACCAGACCACCTCGCCAGAAATAAACAAAATCTGATACAAGCGAAGTCCATTAAAAATTAGAATTCACATGTCTAATATCCCGATGCGGTCAACATAATTTGAACTCTAGTTCGTTAAAAGAACGACTTCGCTATTAATGTGAGAATCTATGTACCCCGCCGCAGTCGCCATAATTTGAATTTGGTAGATATAAATGGATATCTCGTTTAAGGAACAAAATCAGACAAGTAGGTTAAACGTAGTTTTATTTTTAAAAAGTATTATCTACAAATGTATATAATAACGAAATTGTCATTTTGTAATCGTCCACTTTGGTAGATGGCCAATGACCGGAGTCTGGTCCACACTCCCATCCTAGAATGGCTTCTGAATTCTCTTCATATTTTCTTACATTCTTTTGTAGCCATTTCAAAATATGCATATGACGCTCATTATGTATAGGTACAAATTTATAGGTTAATTTCATATCATTTAGTGCCTTTGTAAAATCCCTTAAATTTTCATATCTTGCAAGATAAGCGGCCGCACATATAAAATCATCAATACATATTAATAAATCCCTATAATTTAAAGTTAAGTTCTTGGTAGGATACGACTGTTCTAAAAGGTATTCTTCACTTAATATGTTAAGAATATACATCTTATATTGGAGCCCAGAGTCCAAACCATGTTTCTTCAGAAGTCCATAATTTATTTGTTCAATTTTTTCTGCGTCACATATATTAATGATTTGTATCACGTAATTATCAATATGCTGTTTTTTTTCAACATTAAACGATAGGTACAAATTTCATGAAGTTCTTGCTTGGCAACTTTTTCAAACCACTCGTTTGGGATAATAAAATCTTGTTTTTCTAGTATATAAGTCAATGAATCACCGTGTCAATGCTGAAATAACACTCTGTGTGAGGCAAGATACACCTTAAAGTCAATATTTACAAAGACACTCATATTTACGAATATGTCGATGTGGTTCAGTGTTTGCACAGCTCTGCTATGTGGATAAACCATCCGCTCTTTATATACCAAGGTGCAACCGCTAGAAAATTTAATTTTGCAACGAAGCAAAAATTCATGTCCTGAAACCTACAATCTAGAAAAAATGTTTCTAATGAAATATATTCCGAGAAAGAAGCTAAATGCTTTTATCAAATAAAAACAGCAGGGTGTCATTGAAAAAACCAACTTAATTGTCATATGACCTTGAAAACGTCATCTGTAAATTTTCTTTTATAAACATTTGATTAGCCCCTTTGAAAACTTTTATTTGAAACATTTTTTTGTAGAGTCCTTAGTTTATAAGATATTCAACTTTCAAGCGCATTACGTAATTATGAGACCAGTTGACTATCACCTGTTTCGACCCGGCTTTACGATTGCTTGTGACGCGGAACGAAGGCGAAAGCCGACGCGGTGAGATTATAATCCCGGGCGGAGCCTGGCGGAGCCGGGCACTTGTCGATTCTATTTCTTAGATTCAAGTAGCGTTCGGTATTTTTTTCTTTTATTATGTTCAGGAGAGGTCACTGTTTTGTTGTAGATTATCACACGTTAGGAAAAGGATCACACTAAAAAGGTCGACAATTTTTAAATGATTTTATTTGAATTTTTTTACACAATACTGTAGAAAGTATAAATAGACATCAAATGTCTTATTAATTTTAAAAGAGTCCAAAATGCAAATAAGGTAACAACAAAGCTCTCCCCCTATTGAAAACTTAGACGTTGCAGATACAGGGATCAGACAGGCATCTAAGCATGGTAAACTGTTCCCAGAGTCCGTTAGAGCTGCTTTCATAGGACCTAGCAACTGTGGTAAAACAAATGCCCTTTTAAGTTTAATATTCAACAAGAATGGTCTGAAGTTTGAGAATATCTACGTTTATAGTAAAAGCTTATATCAACCAAAATATCAGTTACTTCAAGATGTCTTAAAAAAAAGTTCCTAAAATCGGATATTTTTCATTCAAAGCTAATGATGATGTCATTCCACCATCCGAGGCCTTGGAAAATTCAGTTTTTATTTTCGATAACGTGAGTTGTGATAGGCAAGATAAGATACGTGAGTTTTATTCGATGGGACGGCACAAAGGCGTTGATGTCATATATCTTTGCCAGACTTACTCGAAAATACCTAAACAGCTGGTTCGCGATAACTGTAATGTTATTGTACTATTTCGACAGGATGATATGAACTTACGTCATGTTTTTAATGAGCACGTGTCTCCGGATTTAACTTCTGATCAATTTAAAGTTATGTGTAGCGAGTGCTGGAATAATGCTTACGGTACTTTAGTAATCGTAAAAGATTTTCAGTTAAATAATGGGCGTTACAGAAATGGATTTGATAAGTATATAAAGCTGTAACTCAGCTAGATTAACTAATTTTGAATCATGCCATCAACAGCGCAAGATCAATTATTTAAAATGCAGCGTGCGAAGAAAGTCGGTGAGCTCGCTCGCGCTGTTAGAAAAATGTATGTGGCACTCAAATTAGGTAAAATTGAAGAAGACGAATCGATTAAAAAAATGTTCACACCAGTTACGCAATCTCTGAGCAAAATCAAACTACCTAACTTCGCAAAAATGAAATATAAAAAAGAAGAACCGGAAAGCCCACACTTAAAAAAGGAGGCTGATTTTTTCGATTCCGATGTACAAAATAGTGAGCCTGAAGATTTTTCCTATCCTAAAATAGCAAAACAATATATACAAGACCATCGTGATAATTCAAAGAAAATTGATAAAGTATATGGTCCCGTTTATGAAGCATCTTAATCAAAATTTTTGCTAGCCGATAAAAATATTGATTTTGATAGTAGTGGAGATATAATTGTTAAGGGAAAGAATTTTGAGGGAACTTCGGTACTATACGATTTGATTTTTTATACTGATCCAAAATACACAGACGAAGACTTTGCAAAATATATCGAGATTTTAAAATTAACTGGGGCACATCTTGATACCAGAGGCAAATTAAAAAGCTCAAAACTATCAAAATATTTTAAAATTATTAGACCCATTTTCAAACCAGGAAAATCTCCAGCTAAACCAAAAACACGTTCGGGTACTGGTATGCATTTAATTTACAATAAAAAACCAGTCGAGTATATTTATTGGGATTATGTGAATGAATTAGTGGATAGATTAATGCTTCCTATTACTTCTAAAAATGCTGGAAACACCTCTCACGATAATGAAATAACCGCTATAGAGACAGAATTAAAAGAGGCTCACATCATTTCTTAATATAAATACAAGCACATTGCAAGGTTATCACCATTCACAACATGAGTATTAATAAGTTTGGTCAGTATTCAAGAATTTATTCACGTCCAAGTATTCACACAGGCGGTTTAACTTTTACTCCTGAAGGTCATATAGATGCGAGAAGTATTAGGTGACGCAACTAACAAAAAATACGTCGATGATTCACTTTCTGAAATAAAAAAAGCTTTACAGTCACATATTGAAATCCAAGAAAAACAACTGCGTGAAATTTTGTATAGAATAAGGCTTCTGGAATATCAAAAACATAATGAAAGCAACGAAAACAAAGCATAGTAAAGAAAAGATTCAAATTGTGAATGAATTACACAGAAGAGCATTGAAAAAATACCCTCGTCGTCGGACCATTATTAAAGGATTGGCAGGTTGACCTCGCCCAGTTATAAAAATCCGTTGAAAATACGATTTTTTTATATTTTATGACGTTAATTTTTTTTATTATTTTGGTTATGAAGTTACCCCCTAGCTTGACCCCACGAAATATATCAGATCGGTTTACAAGGGGTTTTATTATACTAGAGGCATGGTTTACAACGGTTTTTAGATTTAACTGGGCTCACACATGGAAAAGGTCAAGTCTCGAGATGTAGTCACTTTGGTTTTCTGGCCATGGGTGCAATACCTATTTTTACAATGTTTATTTTTATTTGCCAGATATTAAAGCGGATCAATTTAGCACCTATGAATAATGCCACTGTTGAGCAATGGCACGGGGGCTATATATACATATTTTTATGAGTGTAGCTTCAATCGTCATCGAGCGATTACAAGAGCTAAAAATCCATATTTTATCAGTGTAGTTTTGTATACTTTTTCATCAAGTGAGAGGTATCTGTAACTTTTTTATTTGCTGAATACGGATACTGAACAATTATTTTGCAATCATTTTGTGTATCATAAATTTTCACGCCCAGCAGAATGCATTTTTGGCCGGACACGCTAGGGGTACCATCGACGGGTATGCTGTGACGTCGACGTATTTTCTAATAATACAAGAAGGATTTACTGTCAGACTTGTATGTAAGTGATTTTTTGACACCTGGATTTTTACTTTAGCAGATTCTACTGTAGGTATGATTTACAGGTTTTTTTTAGATTCTACTTCAACCGGGTCACACGTGTCCCAAAGTGTGAAGACTCTTTTTATTGGTGAAAGCTTTCGCAGTTGTTTAACTGCTTCTTCAGTCACTCTAAAATTACATTAAAATAGTTTTTGTGATATAAATTTCAAAATTACTTACAATTAAGTGAGTTCCTAATATAATGTAAAGATGTTAATGTTTGAATTTTGCATTGGACAGGGCAAAAGTACAAAATTTTTAAATTTAGTTTTGACAAAAATCTAGTTCAATATGACACTTAAAAATAGTTTATTTTTAAAGGTATATAAATGTCACTAGTTACTATTATTATACCTTTATCTAGGTATATTTGAATTATTATTGTTGTTAGTAAAATTTGGTTTGATTTCTAAGAAAAGTAAATTTGAAAAAATTATATTAAGGTCCTGAATATCTGTTTTTTTGTTAAGAGTATTTTCAACTTGGTTAATGTAACACATTTCAAGAAAAGAACGCTTAAAATAATTTCTTTCAGTTGCCAAAACTTTAGTATTATCAAAATCCATTTTATGTCCTGTTGAATTAACATGTTGAGATAAAGCACATGATTCGGGCCTTAGACGAATATCACTTTTATGCGAAATATTTCTAGATTTAATGCTTCTGCATGTTTGACCAATGTAAGTTTTATTACAATTAGTGTAATTAATCTGATAAACTACATTAGACCTATCTTGAGTATTTACCTTGTCCTTAAGATTCGTAAAGAGATTTCCTACAATTTTTATTGTTTTATTAGCAATTATGACATTGGTTTCTTTTTTTAATAAATTTGAAATTTTTGGTGTTAGGTCTTTAATATAAGGAAAAGATCTGTATATTTTAAGATTTAAATTAATATTATTACTCGAAATTGTACTAGGTTGTTGATCTAAAGGTTGTTGATCTGATATATTATTAGATGTTCTTGTTGAAAACAATAATTTGTTTAAAAGTTTTTCAGGATAAGAATTATCAATAAAAAGTTTTTTTAATTTAACTAAATTCTTTTGTATAAGTGATGGGTGACATAATTTTCAGATTCTATTTTTCATACTTAGCACTAAATTTATTTTAGTTTTTTCAGTGTGGTACGAAAAATAATTAGTGTATCTACCAGAACAAGTTGGTTTAGTATACCAATCCAATATTATTCTATTATCTGCTTTTCTGATCACTTTAGTGTCCAAGAAAGGTACACTATTATGATTTTCAGGTTCCAGAGTAAATTGTATATATTGGTTGTAACTGTTAAATACTTGTAAAATCTCTTGCTCTTTACCTTTAGGTATTGAACAAATTATATCATCAACATATTTTAATAAGAATGGTAATTCAAAAGATAATTTTGGTATACAATTTTCAAGAAGTTCATCCATAACATATTGAGCAATGATTGGTGAAATATTAGATCCCATTGGTGTACCAAAAATTTGTTTATAAAATTGATTGTCTAATGAAAAATAAGTATTATTAAAAACAAATCTCAAAAATATAAACAGACTTTCCTTTTTAATAGTACAATGATGTTTGATACTATTCCATTTTCTTTCTATACAACTTAAAGTAAGTTCTAATGGAATATTAGTGAATAAAGAAACAACATCTAAACTTATAATGATATAATTTTCAGGGAGTTGGAAATTATTGAATTTTTCTGCAAAAGTAAAAGAATCTTTAATAAAATAAGGATTATTTTCTTCATAAGATGTACTAAGGATGTTAGTTAAATACTTAGTGATTTTACTAGTTGGTGAATCAATTGAAGCAATGATAGGTCTAAGAGCTAGGTTAGGTTTATGGATTTTTGGTAATCCATAAAATTTTGGGGCAATAGAATTGTATATTTTTAAAGATTTAGCAACATCTTTTTCTGTTTCTTTAGTTTTAGTTAAATTACTATATATTACTATATTACTATACTATTATATTACTATACCATACAACAAAAAGCTAATAATTTAGTTAGTAATTTAACTGAAACTAAAGAAATAGAAAAAGATGTTGCTAAATCTTTAAAAATATACAATTCTATTGCCCCAAAATTTTATGGATTACCAAAAATCCATAAACCTAACCTAGCTCTTAGACCTATCATTGCTTCAATTGATTCACCAACTAGTAAAATCACTAAGTATTTAACTAACATCCTTAGTACATCTTATGAAGAAAATAATCCTTATTTTATTAAAGATTCTTTTAGTTTTGCAGAAAAATTCAATAATTTCCAACTCCCTGAAAATTATATCATTATAAGTTTAGATGTTGTTTCTTTATTCACTAATATTCCATTAGAACTTACTTTAAGTTGTATAGAAAGAAAATGGAATAGTATCAAACATCATTGTACTATTAAAAAGGAAAGTCTGTTTATATTTTTGAGATTTGTTTTTAATAATACTTATTTTTCATTAGACAATCAATTTTATAAACAAATTTTTGGTACACCAATGGGATCTAATATTTCACCAATCATTGCTCAATATGTTATGGATGAACTTCTTGAAAATTGTATACCAAAATTATCTTTTGAATTACCATTCTTATTAAAATATGTTGATGATATAATTTGTTCAATACCTAAAGGTAAAGAGCAAGAGATTTTACAAGTATTTAACAGTTACAACCAATATATACAATTTACTCTGGAACCTGAAAATCATAATAGTGTACCTTTCTTGGACACTAAAGTGATCAGAAAAGCAAATAATAGAATAATATTGGATTGGTATACTAAACCAACTTGTTCTGGTAGATACACTAATTATTTTTCGTACCACACTGAAAAAACTAAAATAAATTTAGTGCTAAGTATGAAAAATAGAATCTGAAAATTATGTCACCCATCACTTATACAAAAGAATTTAGTTAAATTAAAAAAACTTTTTATTGATAATTCTTATCCTGAAAAACTTTTAAACAAATTATTGTTTTCAACAAGAACATCTAATAATATATCAGATCAGCAACCTTTAGATCAACAACCTAGTACAATTTCGAGTAATAATATTAATTTAAATCTTAAAATATACAGATCTTTTCCTTATATTAAAGACCTAACACCAAAAATTTCAAATTTATTAAAAAAAGAAACCAATGTCATAATTGCTAATAAAACAATAAAAATTGTAGGAAATCTCTTTACGAATCTTAAGGACAAGGTAAATACTCAAGATAGGTCTAATGTAGTTTATCAGATTAATTGCACTAATTGTAATAAAACTTACATTGGTCAAACATGCAGAAGCATTAAATCTAGAAATATTTCGCATAAAAGTGATATTCGTCTAAGGCCCGAATCATGTGCTTTATCTCAACATGTTAATTCAACA
Organism: Pseudeuparius sepicola; assembly: GCA_963920635.1. Taxonomy (NCBI): domain Eukaryota; kingdom Metazoa; phylum Arthropoda; class Insecta; order Coleoptera; family Anthribidae; genus Pseudeuparius; species Pseudeuparius sepicola. The sequence goes on from OY987305.1 coordinate 33,469,802, forward strand.
GGACATAAAATGGATTTTGATAATACTAAAGTTTTGGCAACTGAAAGAAATTATTTTAAGCGTTCTTTTCTTGAAATGTGTTACATTAACCAAGTTGAAAATACTCTTAACAAAAAAACAGATATTCAGGACCTTAATATAATTTTTTCAAATTTACTTTTCTTAGAAATCAAACCAAATTTTACTAACAACAATAATAATTCAAATATACCTAGATAAAGGTATAATAATAGTAACTAGTGACATTTATATACCTTTAAAAATAAACTATTTTTAAGTGTCATATTGAACTAGATTTTTGTCAAAACTTAATTTAAAAATTTTGTACTTTTGCCCTGTCCAATGCAAAATTCAAACATTAACATCTTTACATTATATTAGGAACTCACTTAATTGTAAGTAATTTTGAAATTTATATCACAAAAACTATTTTAATGTAATTTTAGAGTGACTGAAGAAGCAGTTAAACAACTGCGAAAGCTTTCACCAATAAAAAGAGTCTTCACACTTAAAAAATGGCTTATTTCCCACTAAATTTGGTTCTTGTTGTTTAACTAGTCAAGCCACGACTACCCCTCCTCTTAATTATATATATATATATATATATATAATAAACTTCTTTTTGTGGTTTAGCACAACATACAATAGACCTTGGACATAATCCTGATTTTTTAAATCTGAAAATTTTACAAAATGAAAATAATAATAATAAAAGAATATTTTTAGAAACTTTCGAAATTATTAAAAAAGATACAATCAATAAAAAGAAAGATTTACAACATTTTATTAATTCATATTCATATTTACTTTTGCGTCCTTTACAAAATACTGACATTATTTCTTCATAAGGAATTAATAGTTTGTATACAATATAAAAAATTGTTGTTACCTCCCAGATAAAAAATTCCATCCTTTATATTTTCCACCTTAAAGGTTTATTGTATTATTAACAATCACTAAATTATAAAAAATGTCTTTTGAAATTTCAAATTTTTTGTATGTCAATCAAAAAGATGCATTTATCCATTTATTAACTCACCTTACAAAGTAAGTAATACTATTCATTGTATACCATCATAATAAGAGTTTCTAATTGTTATAGCCTTGATAAAGGGAATAAATATTTCCGAAAGCTTGGTGCAGTAAACAAGAGTTTTAATCTTATAGCCCTATTTGAGACGGTCACCCCAAAAAAAGAAGTTTATTATCCAACTATCCGTCAAGAATACAATTCAACTATATATATATATATATATAATATATATAACAGGTTTTTTTTATATGGGGATTGTCAAAAAATTCTAAAAAAAAACAAGACTTTTATCACGGAATGTTAGTAATGACAAAGATATATATATATATATATCTTTGTCATATATATATATATATATATATATATATATATATATATATATATATAGATATATATATATATCTTTGTCATTACTAACATTCCGTGATAAAAGTCTTGTTTTTTTTACAATTTTTTGACAATCCCCATATAAAAAAACCTGAAACTTGTGAGACTGCAAATCTCTGTGCTAAATATAGGTGAGGCGTATTTAGGATATTTTCATTAATGTTAACAACAGCTGATCAATTTTCTGTATTTTTTCTACCTTCCATCCAATAATATATAAGAATAATATAAATATATAAGAATAATATAAATGCCATGAATGTGCCAAAGAAGCGAATTTTAAGCGCCGCTCGCGTGCAGAAGGGTGTGCAATTCAATTTTCCGTTTGCAAAAAAAAGCGGTGATTATTATTTTTACCAACAAAAATGCAGATTGTATTGTTTACTATTATGACATTAGATCATAGTATACAATAAAAATAAAAAATAAAATCTGAATTTTGGTTGATAATTAAAAATAAAGAAAAATAATTGTGTGGGATTTGAACCTAAGATGAAGTAAAGGAATTTTTCTAAGGTACGCGCCTTTACCCACTCGGCTATACCCACTTCTGTAAATTCTTTCCATGAGTTTGCTCATATCTAAAATAACCTGAAATTGTTTGCACTTTTCGCATTAACTTTTGACAATGTTCTGCACCACAGAGGCTGCATCGTCAAGTGCCAAATCCTACTTAAGTTTCCCATGGACTGATTCTAAAGCTTTTCTGGCCTAGCTTTCCCGAATAAAAGAAAGAAATAGAAGACGTCGAGGGCATTGTGTACAATCAAGTTAGGTTAGGTACAGTAAAAGCAATCGCGCAATTACCTGTTCACCGCGTGAATACTCCCTACTAACTAAGTAAAAGCCCATACTGTCAGAAAATTAAAGAAATTCTCGGAAAAGCAAACAAAACAAAACTGGCCAATTTTCTTTTGCGGATATCTCGATCGATTTCTATAACTAAAATCGTGGCGTAAATAAAACCACGTGTTCAGCGAGCCTAGCAACAGGGGCGTACTCGATCGCAAAAGTATATGTACGCGGTTCTATCTTGTTGTTTTCAGCTATTTAGACACTGCCACAAATAATTTTATCGATGTTTTGGACCATTTTAATTATGCCAATAATTTTCTTCCGAGATATTTTGATGTAAACAATTGTAAAACTAAAATAAAATACAGGTCGTGCCTCAGTGCGGCACTGGCGAATATCTCAGTCCGCGTGCTCTTGTTTACGACAGAGTTGCTCGATTTTAGTATAGGGACTTTACTTTTACTCGTTCAGCGCGGTGCGCCAAATTCGACTCCCTCCCCGGCGCGTACCAAATCGGAAAATGGCTCAAACGTAGGAATGGCTTTTCCGCTTCTGGCGCTCTCCAATAGCGATGTGGCACTTATTTTTTTGCGGCTCCAGGCGAAATTTGGACTTAAAATATCGAAAACTGCGCCCGCTAGCCGTGACCAAAGGAAAGCGTTACAAACATACTATATTTTTTGAGAACCGAGGGCGACTTTAAACACCTAGGAGGTCCGGCAGGACCGGACTAGGCGTTTATACCAAGTACAGACCTCGGAGCGCCACCAACTTGAGGAGTGCCCAGTTGTGGCCGTGCAGAAACCACGGCAGACTCACAAGCGCCTATACACAATACTCCATTTATTTACAAATAACAATTTTCGTCCAACAAATCCCCCAATAAATCTTACCATTTATTTTTCTGAGAACTTTACTTGAAATAAATGGTTGCTTTTTTGATATTGTAACTTTGTGTAACATTTGAGATCCGTGGCCTACTTTTAGAGATATTTTTTAAAAACCCGAAAACTCCCGAAATTTCTTCGGTTTGTAACTTTTTGTTTCAAGAGTTACCGAAAAATTTTCCCCAATGCCATTTGTGGGCAATACTAATTGCTACTTTATCAGAATTTAAAACAATGCCACGGTTTAATGGGTGTTCTCTTAGTACCCACCGAAAAATGTGCCCATTTTATTGTAGCGAGCCGTGGCCTCGAATCCTGTACCTTCATCTTTTAGGTATTTTTTTGCTAATATACTACATTGGAAATCTTTGAAATTTCTTGCGAGGTATCGGTATCTTGCACATTTTTCACATTTTTAAAATTTTCTAGTATATGCATGACCGCTATAAATATAAAAAATTTAAGTGTTAAGAGAGCACACAACAAACCATGGCTTTTTCCAAATTCTGATAAACTAGGTTTAAGGCAATCAGTTTTGCCCACAAATTTCATTAAGATTGTTTTTCGGTAACTCTTGAAACAAAAAAGTTACATGCCGAAGAAATTTCGGCGATTTTCGGGATTTTGAAAAATATCTCGGAAAGTAGGCCATGGATCTCAAGTGTGTTTTTACGCAAAGTTAGCTCATCAAAAAAGATTTTTTTTTGAGTTTTCATAAAAATGCATATTTGTCAAGATTTTCTCGAGTGGCACTTCTTAAATAGACACCCTGTATTTTTGTCCTTACCTTTTCGAGAACACCCTGTACATAAATTCCGAAGCTATATTCGGATTCTCCAGAGAAAAGTGCATCATCCTGGTTTTAAGCTGGTCTTTTCATTTCAAAAACTAAGGATATAATTTGACTTTATTTCAGACACCTAATATACCCTGAAAAAGTTTCTCTTTTTGCTATGCGAAAAACACAAGTCTATTATACTTAGAAAAATAGTTATTTGTGTAACTAGTGCAGAAACTACGTATTTGTTGCACGAGGCATGAAGTTTTCAGCTCGGGTCGCAGTCCAGGTAATTGATGGACAAACTTAATTTCCAGTATTTTTTTGAATTTTGTTTTCTTTATTGCCTGTGAAGGTCTCAGGTTCTTCACCTAAAACTCTTTTTCGAATTGTTGTGAAGTTTCCAGTATTGGTACTTGGTTCACCTTCCAGAATTTGAGCAGCTATTTCAGTTTTTTTATAGAAATTGAAGTAGGTATATAAAGTTAAAACTCGGCCAAGTGCTTGTCGAACTCGCACACGAAGGGTTCCGTACCACCGTACCATATTTAACACTACATATTTTTAAAAAATACTTTAGTAAAAATAAAAAAAAAAGAAATAAAAAAGTTTGCCCCAGAGCGTGGTTTCGAACGCCGAACCTCTGGGTTATGAGCCCAGCACGCTTCCACTGTGCTACTTCGCTGGTTGAGGAATGTTCGATAGTATTTAGTTAGCCGTGTCGATGGGATTGTCTTTGTTATTTACAAAAATCGAAACTATTATATTGACTTTATTTTACTTTTATTGTTTGTTGTTATAGCGGCCATACATACTCTGTGAAAATTCCAATTGTCTACCTATTACGATTCAAAAGATACAGCCGTATATTTGTAAATTCTCCACAACAAAACAATACCAAATGGCAATCGATGTTTACGAATAAGTATCGGGGGCGGGGCTTACGCGACGGCCACGATGTATAGTAGGCGCACTGAGAGATTGCGTCCGCGGGGAGCGCGGAGAACGATTTGTCGCTATTGGCCGACTGCAACAGTGCAAAAAATGCACCGCGCTTTCGTATTCGCAATTAAAAATAGAACCAAGGCGAGGTTCAGAGGACTGATTATCCCTAGGCGTGCGCGTCTAAATTAATAATACTAAGAAGTTTTCAAAACTATAAATTTCGACGCGCACGCCTAGGGCCTAGCCTGAACCTCGCCTTGGTTCTATTTTTAATTGCGAATACGAAAGCGCGGAGCATTTTTTGCACTGTTGCAGTCGGCCAATAGCGACAAATCGTTCTCCGCGCTCCCCGCTTCCCCGCGGAGGCAATCTCTCAGTGCGCCTACATTATACAGTATGACCCCGGGAACCTCGCCAAATCGCGAAAAAAAGGCGGCCCAAACGGCCGAACGGCTTTTTCGATCGGTGTGCCCTCTGGCAGGCGAGAGACCCGTATCCGCCGGCGGCCCCACGCGAAAATTGAACTCGACCGGCGCTCTTCGTTCGAATCCATAGCCATATTTTCCGAAAAAAATCGAAAAAAAAATGGAAAAAAATTCCAGGGGCCGAAACGGCTCTTCCGATTCGGACGCCCATCAAAAGCCTTCTTGCCCATCAGCTCGGTCGGCCGTACGCCAAATTTGGGCACGAAAACTCGAAAACTGCGACCTGTAGATGATAAAGTAGGTTTTTTTTAACAAGGCCTATGTTCCGGCAGGGCCGTTAGGCGCTTGTTAACAAGTATGCTTTCAAGCTCGCTTTGTAGTTCATCTTGGGTATTAGACGTAGACGGTAATACAATATCATTTAAGGAATTGTTTGGTGTTTCATCAGTGCTCGTCTCGGATAGGAAGTCAGAATTAGATAGCTACAATTAATAATAAAAGTTTTCAATTCTACCAGCTGTCAATCGGAACTAGATAGTTACAATTAATGACAAAAGTTTTCAATTTTATAATCTATAAAAACAAAGCAAAAAATGTGCAGGTTAAGTACGTACCATTTCAATAATTGTCCGTATGTATTTAAATCAACGATTTCGAAAAACACGTTTTTAAAACAATTCATTGTGACAGTTACAACAGGGCAGCGTCTACTGATACAAGACAAGATAGAACTCATGAACAATTGATCAAAGGTTAAATATATAGGGATATAAAATGCAACTTAGCCTACACGTGCCGGCGCACTCAGCACTTTGTCCGCACTTCAACACAATCGGGACCATTGTTCATAGCGCCGTAACTCCTCCCTCCTTAAGACGAAAATATCAACCTGGAGGATTGTTTTTCCGTTTCCTTCTCCACCATTTCAAATTTGACTTGTCCTCTTCTTTTCTTGAATTTTCTTTGATATATTTTCCATGCAATATATCCAATAAGTAGTAGAACAATAATATGCTTGTAGCGAATCCATAGCTGAGGGCATGTATCTTCTGAATATCGGGGACCTGAAATAGTGTAGACTTTTCTTGAAGCTTATGAATATTTTCTAAGTTAATAGTTTGGAGTTGAAGTGGCTTCGCTCGTAAGTAATTAAAGTTGAGGTCATTTATTCCAATTTCTGGTAAATTAAACGGTTTTCCTTTTATTTCTTCATTTTTATTAATAAATTGGAAATCTTTGATTTTGATTTCACAATTTCCTGGCAAATGTATCAAATTTAGTTCGCTGATAATTTTGATTTCTTCTTTCTTTCGACAATTTGTTGAAATTGTGAGTGCTTCTTCGGCAGGAATAGCAACAACGTATTCACTGTCGACTGCCTGAATTATTGGGTTTATTATCTTAATTGGTAAACCATGACAAAACTTTCCTTCGGCTTCCTTTATCATGGAAATTATGCATTCGTTTCAGTGCGGCGTGAGTAAATTTTGACAGATATACATTTTTTCAACTTTTGGACATTCTTCGTTCTGGAACTGTTGTTGGTTTGAGCCAAGTATAAGGTAAGGGTGACTTGGGATAACAATTGAATTTTTAATTGGGATTGGGAATAATCGATATGTTTGAAATTTTTCGTGTGAAAATATTGGGAAATGAATTGCAAATATAATTCTATCATTATTAAAGTTTACTTGTATTCCAGCGAGTTCATAATAAGAAATTACATTTTTTAGTTTTAAAATAGATTCAATAGAGTATAAATTTTTCAAATATTTAATCATGGAACGTAATTGTAAGGCAGAAATTATTGAATTATGTAAAGTATTAAGTTTTGCGAACATTATCGCCTTTTCCAAATTATCGAGAAAAGTTATGAGATTTTGACAATTATTAAGATTAATGTTTTGTGCTTGTAAATATGCTGAAATATCGTTAATAGTTTTATCGATATTAACCTCAAAATTTTCTAATTTTTCCTTTATCAAATTTTGATTTGATTGGAAAATTGTTATAGTAGAGTTATAATAATTATCAATAAGTTGCTTTGTTAAAGAAATTTGTAGGGAAACTTCTTTCGTAAAGGATTGCTAATTACTTTGAAGTGCGTAAATCGCTTTATCATACTTTTCACCATCGTCAGAATCTAGTGTGCCAAAAAGCCATTTTGAAGCTTTACCTACGATATTTATTAAACCTCTCTTACTTCTATTATGGGGAGTAATATTATCTAATTTTCTTTCTACTTCCATTATTAAATAGTCTACATGTCGTAGTAGATTATATAAAACATTAGAATAGGAGTTAGTAGCAATTTCTGATATATTACTTTTATCTAAAGATAATTTCATTATGCTATAAAATTTACGCATATTACTAAATTGATTAATTATAGGGTTAATTTTAATATAGTGAATAAAAGTGTGTTTTGTTTCAGTAATTTTTGTATCTCCTAACTGGAAAGGCAGTGAAGGAGTTTTTATAGGTGTAAAAGTCATTTCAGTCGTCGTTGTCAGTGTCAATACTGGAGTTAATATTAATATCGTTGTCGTCAGGGATAGCATAACTGCAGGAAAGAAATGTATCAATGTCAACATCCTGTAAACAAGGGTTTAAATTAGCTTTGGGGCGTTTTAGTTGCGAATTGTGAATAATTTTGTCATCCGAAGTTTTGACTTTTGTCCCTAAATCTTCCTTAATTTCGATTTTCGTATGTTTTGGTTTGGTTTTATCCTTTAATGACGCTTTATTTTTCTGAAATTGAACAGTACAAGGCTCTTAATTTTGTAGTTCTTCCCTATCCTTGTTGTGGCTTGTATTTTGTTTATGTTTTTCGCTCATGAGTTTTGTCAAAAATTATTTATAATTTATTTTTCGTTCATCTATATACTGATTTAGTATTATTTCATCTGTGATATCGAATGGATCGAGGGCACTGGTGTGACCGTTAATAATATCAAAAGGTCTTTGTTTTGTCGTATTATGAACAGAATTATTGTAATCAAATATAGCATACTGCATTAATTATTTTATTTCCGAGTTCGGATGAGTTAAGTTTTAGTACGCGTATACTATCAAGTAGCGTATTATGTAATCTTTCTATATATTGCTATTACTATTTGAGTTACCGGGGGTCGTGAAATGTAGATTTGCATTATGAAGTTTACAAAAATCAGTAAGAAGACTTGTTTGAACTCAGTACCATTATCACATGTTATTGATTTTGGTATTCCAAAGTGTGACAAAATTAAAAATTCTATCCATTACATCGGTTAATTACATGATTCTAAAGGATAAGCTTGAGCGTATTTTAAAAAAAACATCAATTCTTGTTAAATACTTTCTTCCTAAAATTTGAAAGTGTTATGGATTCAAAAGGTTGTGACGGAGTTGTAGTTAAGGCAAATTTTATTTTAGGTGGGTTCCTGTCATATTTAACATTACAATATTCGCATCTATTAATATATTCCGTTATGTCATTTTTCAATAATATATTTTTTTCAACGCTAATAAAGTTTCGTTTATGCCACGATGGCATGTTTTTCATGATGATATCGTAACAATTCTTTTTGACGATCCTTTTCATTTATATCGGCTAAGAAAATATTACAGAAATTAAGTTTATATGCATGATTTTTGAAAGTTTTAGCAAATAAATTTCAGATTCTCGGTTTTAAATAAATTTCACTTTTTTGAATATAAATACTGTAGAGTAGTTTCGAATTTATGTATTCCTTGAAAAATTTAATTAATTCATAAGCGTAATTTTTCAGTCAGTTTGACTGTCTAATTTTATTATGTCTTGTTATGTCTTTATAACATGATATCTTCCAGAGTCTTTTAAAATAAATATAATTTGATTCGTATAAGTATTTAAGCAATTTTCGGTTATAGAAATAGTTAAAATTGGGTCCTCAAAAGCTGAGTGAACTGTAGAAATTCAAAAATTCTGGATTCAAAAATCTACTAATTTCCTCATCAATATCACCGGGGTTTCCTAAAATTGACTGATTCTCAATAGCGTTCATATCATTGTTATTTCGACTTTTACTAACTTTTTCTTTTTGTTGTTTTAAAAGTTCGTCTAACTTTAATTCAAATTTTAAATCCGGGTTACTTACTTGAATATTATTTTCAGAAATATATTTTACTGTTATCTTATTTCCGTCAACTGTACGTTCTTTAAAAAAATTTATTGGTTCTTCAAAATGAATTGTTCGTTGATCTGTGTTTAGAGAAATTTTTATATTTTTTGGTACACCATATATAGGTTCTGGTGGACTCTACTAATTTGTAGAGAAAATTGGTTTTACTTCTAAAACGTCATTTTGTAGCAAATGACTATTTCCACTTGCACAGATTTAAAAATAAAATTAATCATTTTTTTCATTATATTCCAATCTGATTGGTCAAGACCGCATCATGTCCTTAGCATGGCTAAATATTTTGTCATTTTTTATCACATGACTTCGTAAGTTTTTAAGACAAGTAAATATGTTATAGTACGTTGGTTTCTCATAAAAGTGTTTTCTTGGTAATTAAATAGTATATAAAACGTTTTCTAGTATTCATAACTGTCAATATTCCTACTTCGCCTACTTGTTTGTTTTGTTTTCTTAAATTAGCAACGTTATCATACCTTTCTTTAAATTCGGCTGCAATACCAGCGCAAATTTTAAAATCAGATGAAACACAATGTGCCAATGAGTACCTCTCGGGCATTTCAAATAAATCTCTTTTTATTTCAACAACATTACTATTATTTTCATTGTTATTATTATTTTCTATAAATTTCCTAAATTCATAATATTCTTTATCAATATCATAAAATAGGATATTATCGACATTATCGTCATTTTCAAATTGAATACGAGATAATGCATCCTCATTAGTATTTATTTTTCCTTTTTTTGTATTTAATTTCATAGTCGTATTCTTCTAACTAAACGTGAGTTTGGTTCTTTGAGGTTGAATAACCATTGTAATAGTTTGTGATCAGTAATTATTGTAAACTTTCTTCCAAATAAATACGGTCTAAAGTAATTGGTAAAATAAACGATTGCTAAAAGTTCTTTTTCTATGGTGCTATAATTTTGCTCTGCGGGACTTAATGTTCTTGATCCATAAGCAATTGGTAAATCGCTACCTATTTTTCCTTGACTTAGGACTGCACCAATAGCGATGTTTGAAGCATCTGTTGTTAAATTAAAAGGTTTTGTAAAATCTGGGTATTGAATTATAGGGTCATTACATAAAATATTCTTGCAAATTTCAAAAGTTTTTAAAAATTCTTCTGTATGTTCTATTTTTTCACCTTCCTTTAAACATTTCGTAAATGGTTTAGTTATTTTTGCAAAATTTTTAATAAATCTTCTCTAGTAGCCTAAAAGACCTAGGAAAGATTTAATTTCTTTCGTAGTTTTTGGTATAGGAAGGCGTTTGTTACAACCAAATGTGATTTTAGTTTGATATTTGGTGAACTCGCTGGGGTCACTAGGAAATACCTAATAAAAACAATAATTGTTTTTCTACGCATGTAATCGCCCTGGAGTTTCACGAGTATTTCCTGATATTCTTCTGTTTTAAATCCCTCCAAACTGCTTAATTTTTATCCGCTTCCTAAGTATGTTTCTGATATAATCTCTAATTCCGAATTAAAGTTATTTCCTAAGGCAACTACATCGCCACCTATTGAGCAGCGCCTGGAGCTACTATGTATTGGTGCCGTGGTTCAGTGGCACCCTCGCTGTGTTTTCTCGCTATCAATCACAGATGTCCTTCGGACCCAGTCTATCGAATTAAATCGTTCTTATATCATTTTTTTGCGTGCTTGGGGATTTTCGAATACCTACGTCGCCAGTTGAGATTCTAAGTTCCCGATGTTACAGTGGTTCGGCATAAATTTTGGGAAAAATATTTCCAAACCCCAGTAGGACCGATTCCGAGTGTTGTGTAACTCGTCCGGCTTGTTTTCCGGGAGTATTTCGCCTGCTGTACGTTCCAGAAGTGCCTGAATTTGGCTTTTTGGTTCACGGACTTCTAGCCGCCTTTTGCGGGATATATAATTTGCCATAACCAGCTGTAAATATCTGATCCATAGGGATCCACTATTTAATACATCTCATTCCATCCCGAGATTACATTTTGGGTAAGTTCAACTGTGAATAGTTTATTCTTGGAGCTATTTTTTTACACAGTGTTTTCTTTATAGAGCACCTACTCCAACGGTTTTGGTGCCGGAATTTCACGAGAATTCAAGGACACTTGTTGATAAAAAATATCTCGAGGTAAGATTTATTTTTGTTTTTCAAGTTCCCAAATTAATTTATAGGTTTTCTATTTTAGGGTTTTTCTTTTCCTGCCTATAAGTTCTTAATTACGATCTACGAATTTTTCTTGTTTTGGATTTGAGTTTGGAGCGTGGCCTTGATGATTCATTAACAGCGAAGACCTGGCGATTTCCTTCTTTTAGCGCACATTGTCCTTGACTGCTCTAAGAGGGGTTTGGAGAACCTTTGCCCAAAAACATCGCAGTAAGACTCAACTTGCAGCTAAGTTTTGCATGTTTACCATTTTTACATTTATCGTGCCTGGACTAGTAAAACTAATTTGATTTACGTGTACAATCGAAAGCGTAGGCTGCTACTGCTTACCTTCCTTTTATTATTGCGTACGTTGTGATATTTCTGCGTACGTCTTGATTATTATTGCGTATATTATGTCGTGTCAACTCTTGTGGGGTTGTGATTATTGCAACGTTCTGTGCTATTATTATTGTTTTTTTTGTGAATTGAACGTGTACACGCTCGGGGGTTTATGATACTATACGCTTGTTTTACTATACAGCACGTACCATTTTAATTATTAATATAGCTGGTGAATCTGAAAGGCATAGCTTTAAAGTTACGACTAGAAATAATTGTTTATAACTGAGAATATTTAGTGCCATTTGAGTAAATCTTATTGATATTGTTACGTTTTGGGGGACGTAGCGGGGAGGATCGTGTGGAAAGAACCAAATTAGACGTTTAACCCCTTTTATTAGTTGCAAATAAACCCTGAACGGCACATACCTGACCCTATAGCACCTAGCACCCACGCTTCGCCGCCATCCGCAACACCGTCCGAGGCCCCTGCCGCCTGTCTTGCCCGTTGCCGACCGACTCCCCCGAGCGAGCGTCCGCCTCCTCACGTCTTCCTTCGCACAGTCGTCCAACTGTCGAACGAGTCTTTTTCTAACATTTCCCCCCCTCTTTGAAAAGTGAGGTAAGTAAAATAAAATTCCCTATAATCTGATTCACAATAAAAGAATCTAACCTACATGTGCCGTTCAGATAAAAATAAAAAAACAATGCTCATAATGGGGTAAGTTTTACAAATTCGTTGATCTTCCCGATATAATCTTCTTAAATTTTCAGACATCTACGAGAAGCTCGGCAGCAACCTTCGTAGACTTGTTTCTACCCATTTCCATTCCATCCAAGCCGTCGTAGCGCGAAGTTGGAGTGTCGCTTGTTCTCGAGTCCAACAGCCATGTGTAAACAAGTAGCCGCCCTCCAGCTCGCGTTGAGGGTTGCGTGGTGGTGGTTTAGTCATGAAAAGGAAATATACCGGTATTAGCAGAGCAAAAAGGAAAATCTACATTTCGGTAAGTATTAAAAACATATATATTTTTTTCCCATAAAAAAAATTACATCCCACTCTTTTTCCCAAAACAAAACTGTGGTTGGAGAAGCTGTCGTCCTATCACTTTTGACCAATGAGCAATCTTAACTTCTTTCTTTTCCCACGAACTCTTTTTACACATAAGTACATTTTTCCTTCAACCAACAACATAAAAACATGAGAAAACATAAATCTTGCCCCACGCTTCGATAGCTACACGAGGTGATCAGTCTCGCGTTTGACCATCAAAACTAGAAGCCACGAGTTCATTGTCCGGACCAAATTACCTCGTATCAATTTGCAAAAAAAAACACATCTGTTTCATTACGATAACACTTACAATAACACGTTTTTATTTCATACAGGAAAGAAAATCGGACTGTGTCACTTCTCCCCCCCTCTAAATAAAAAAAAATCCTTTTTCCAAACCTTAATCTCCCAATGAAAAACTAGCATAATATGGTGCTAATCTATTTACATGTACTACTTCACTTTTACTCTTTGCACCTTCTCCTTTTTGTATCGCATAATTTAATGGCGAAATCTGTTTTACTACAACAAAAGGTCCTTGGTATTTTGGTTGTAACTTATCACTTTTCCCTTTTTTCCTTATAAAAACTCTTAATTTTACTTTATCTCCTGTAGAATATTTTGTCTCTCTTCGTTTTTCATCGTATTTATTTTTTGAATATTCCTGTGTTTTGTTAGTATTTTGTTTTGCTTTTTCTCTAATTTTATTTATTTCATTTGCAGATAATTGAAGAAATCCCGTTGTCGGAGTTGGAAGACTTGCATCTGGAATCAGCTGTGGCTCCCGTGCATAGACCAGAAAAAAAGGTGAGTATCTTGTAGTTTCATTAATACTGGTGTTGTACGCAAAAGTAACCATTGACAAAAAATTATCCCAGTCATTTTGACTAGATGATGTGTAATGACTTACAAGTTGAGTCACTATTTCTGACCTGAAGACAAGTCCTCTATCGCTTAGAATTTTTTTTGGTACACCATGTCGACATATTATTTGTTCTAAAAGGAATGTAGAAATTTCTTCAGCTTTTGCGCTTGGTACAGCTTTAGTCTCTGGCCATTTTGTGACGTAATCCGTACACACAATGATATTATTATTTCCGCTTTTTGTTTTTGTTATTGGTCCCAATATGTCGATTCCAATCATCTCAAAAGGTTGTCCTTCAACTTTTATTGGTTGTAAAAAACCTTGAGGTTTTACGTTTGTAGGTCCTTTTCTAGCTTGACATTCCGTACAGCCTTGTACATATCTTTTAATTTCTTTTAGCATATTGTCCCAATAATATCGTTTTTGAATTTTATTGTATGTTTTTGTAAAGCCGAGGTGTCCTGACAAAGGTTCGTTGTGCAATTGTTGCAAAATATCTATTTTTAGACTGTTAGGAATAACTAGTTTATCTATTTCGTTATAATTTGATGATTTTTTATATAGGCATTGATCGATGATATTAAAGTTCTTCGTTCTTCTTTGCAAATGTGAGTTGCCATAATTTTCATCTTCTTTTGCTTTTATTAATTGCGACACAATTGGATCTTCCATTTGAAGTTTTCTGATATCTACCGTGGAAATTGAAAATGTAGATATTTCGTTTGCGAGTTCCTCGTCCTTTTTTGTAGCCTTAAAGCAAGGATATCTCGAAAGACAATCGGCATCTAAATTGTATTTTCCCGGTTTATGTACCACTTTAAAATCGTACTCTTGTAATTTGCAACTCCACCGTGCTAGTCGACCAGATACGTTTTTCAAGGATGATAAATAACAAAGTGCTTGATAATCGGAAAATATCTTTATGTGTTGTCCCCAGATGTAACAACGAAGGTACTGTAAACTCCACACTGCTGCTAAACATTCTTTTTCTGATATTGTGTAATTTTTTTCGCATTTTGTTAGAGTCCTAGATATATAACAAATGGGATGATATTCCTCATTAATTTCTTGTAAAAGTACAGCTGCAATTCCTTCATCGCATGCATCAATATGTAGTTCTTTTTTTGCCTCCGGTAAATAATGACATAATACTGGTGGCGAACTTAATTTCTTTTTTAAAATTTCAAATGTTTTTTCATGAATTTCTTCCCATGCAAATTTCGTATTTTTTGTGCATAAATTATATAATGGTTTAGCGATTATACTAAATTTTTCAATAAATCTTCTGTAATAATTTGCTAATCCTAAGAAGCTTTGAACAGATTTTTAGTCGGTTGGAGTTGGAAATGACATAATTGCTTGTGTTTTAGTAGGTTCTGGCGAAATACCTTCTTTTGATACAGTGAAACCTAATATTGTGACGACTTTAGAGTTAGACGAGCTGCTTTAAGTTTTGCCAAAAATTTTTCTAGGTTTTCTTGGTGTTCTTTAAACGTTTTTCCGTAGACAATGATGTCATCAATGTATGTCAATGCTCCATGCCACTTCATGTTGCCTAATACCGTGTCAGCTAACTGTTGGAACGTACTCTGGGCATTACATAATCCGAAACTTAAACGATTGAATTCAAAAAGTCCATCAGTAGTTATAAATGCAGTTTTGTATTTATCTTCTTCTTTTATTTGAACTTGCCAATACCCAGAAAAAAGGTCTAAAGCAGAAAAAAAAATTGAGTTTCCTAAATAAGTTAATATGTCGTCAATAATCGGTATGGGATATACATTTCTTACAGTTTTTGCATTTAACTTTCGGTAATCGATGCAAAAACGCCATTCATTATTTTGTTTAGGGACTAGGATCACCGGACTAGAATACGAGCTATTTGATTTTCTTATAATTCCATTTAGTAACATTTCTTCTACTTGATTATTTATTATTTGCCTTTCTTTATGTGACACTCGGTACGGTCTGGAATTCACTGGTGTTTTATCTATCAGATCTATTGAATGTTCAACAATATCGGTGTTTCCCAGTTCGTTCATATTCCACGCAAAAATGTCTTCAAATTTTTCAATTACATTTGTGAGTTTCCTTTTCTTTTTCGTTAAGGTTAATATTTATGTTATATGTTTTATTTTTAATTATATTATGATTTTTTGAGTTTAAGATTTGCAAAGTTTTTGATTTATTTTTTTCCATATCGTCTTTTTTTAATTTATACGCGACACAAGTTCCCGCGAAAATTTTCTTTGGCACTGCACTATAATTTTTTAGAGTTATAAAGATGTCATTATTTTCCGAGTACATGTTTTTTATTTCTAGTCCATTTTTAATCAAAAAATTATAATTTGGAACGTACGAGTTTAGGTTTATTGTGTTAATATTTTTTGAATTAATTCTATATTTTTCAACATTGTCTTTTTCTATTATTATGTCACCATTTACTGTGATTTTAGAATTTTCACTACAGTCTATTTCTTCATAAAAATTAGGAAGTTCAGCAAAATAATTTTCAGTATTATTGTTATTTTTTATGTTAATGATAACATTACCACCTAGAGTAGTTAAACCAGTTTCGAAATTAATATTTACATTTGAATTATTAGTTTGGTTTACTAACTTGATATTTTTATTTTTCAGGCTTATATCAGCATCGCAGGCGTACAGAAAGTCCATTCCCAACAGCAGTGGTTTCGGCAAATTTTCTATTACGATAGCTTCGACCCAATGTGACCGTTCTCCGAAACTAAGTGGAACTCTTGTTGTACCAAGGGCACATACTAGTGATCCATTGGCAAGTAACACAAAAGGTAAGTTTTCTTTTTTATTTATTGTAGATTTTACTTGATCGTAATTGATGATACTTGTTTCTGCGCCCGTGTCTATGATTATATCGACTAAGTTTTGATCCTCATAAATTGTACCTTTACATGTTAGTGGGCCTTTTTTTTGTAGGGGACTTTGATAGTGGTGGGCGGCATTATAAAAATGCTTTAACGCCGCCCAGGGTTCCCGTTTCCCTGTTGGTGAAACGAACTTGTGCTATTTTGACTTTGACCATGTCTGTAACCATAATTTTTTGGATATCTACATGCTCTTGCGCGGTGTCCTGGTTTTCCGCAATTGAAACATACTGGACCATTATCATAGTATTGTTGCCTGTCTTGACTATTGTAATAGGGTCTTCTTGGCGTTGAATTATAAGAATTAATATTAGAATTGTTTCTGTTTTTTATTATTTCATTTCTCATGGCGCTTGCTATTTATTCTTGAATAATTTTTTTAATTCGGCCATATTGAAGGTTTCTGTTGGGGGTGGTGTGGGGGTTGGGCCTTTCGCGGAGCTTGTTGACGTCTGCGGTTCTTGTAGCGATGAATTTGGCGACGTTGGATTACTGGAGTACTTATAAGCATCTTTTTGAGCAGCTACTTCATTTTCGGCGTTTTGTATTGTTTCGACAATTTTTTTCATTTCTGCGAAATCCTCAGGTTGTTTCAATTTTATTTGATACAAATATGTTGGAAGAAGACCAGATTCAAAATATTCTTGTTGAGTGGCTTCCGGCATTTTGTCGTCCACCATATCACAAAGGAAAAGGATATCTCTCAAGTAATTCATAATAGACTCTCCACATTGTTGTCTACGATATTTTAATTTCAGTTTCATTTCTTTTTTATAGGTTTCAAAATAAAAATCATTTTTTAGATCTTTCAAGGTCTGTACCCAGTCTGCCTCTGGATGCCGAGTAGCGTATGTTTGATACCACTTTTGTGCTTGACCTTCCAGATATTGTGATAAATAACTTAATTTTAAGTTATTGTCCCAATTATTTGCATTTGCTGCTGCTTCGTAGTTTCTTAAAAATTGAAATATATTTTCAACATCTGGATTAAATGACTTTGGAGAAATAAACTTTGGTACTGCAGGGGTTCTGTCGGGGTGATGCAAATTTCCTAAGGTGCAATTAAAGTTTGGCATGATTTCTTCTTTTTTCTGAACCTTATTATCGATTTTCTTTGAATTTTCTTGTTTTCCTTCCAAATTTTCTTCTATTGTGTGTTCTTGATTTATTAATGTTGCGTCTTCTATTGTTGAAATATCGTCAAAAAATAAATTTGTTTTCGTAAGTATAGGAAAACTTTTAGTAGTGCGAATCGGCGTTGAAAAAGGAACTTGTTTGTCTAGGTTTTCTAAAGATGATGATGTTGTTGGAGATCGATGGGTTTTGTCACTTTTTTTAAACAGATTTGCTTGTTTTAATTCGTCAAGTTTGATTTTACTTTGTGATGCTGATCTTAATACTCTTTTATTTTCAGGTTCTGACATATACGCTGCTGATCACCGATTGACAAGATTCAAAAAAAGGAAAATGTAAGTATAATTTCAATAAAGTTATTACCAAAATATGTTAATTTTAATTTCAAACAGAGTTCGACCTTTTTTCCCGTGGCGACTGTACATCGGTTTCTAAAAATAGCGCGGCTTATTTGGCGACCGGCAATGCGACAAAAAATTATGGTTTGAATTATTGATACGACGCAAATATGGATATATGGATTTACTTAAATTCAATTTCATTGCAATTAAACTGAAAAGACATATTAAAAGATTAATTTAAAGACTACCACATGAACCAACGCCTAGACCACAACACCACCACACGGGGAGGATCGTGTGGAAAGAACCAAATTAGACGTTTAACCCCTTTTATTAGTTGCAAATAAACCCTGAACATACCTGACCCTATAGCACCTAGCACCCACGCTTCGCCGCCATCCGCAACACCATCCGAGGCCCCTGCCGCCTGTCTTGCCCGTTGCCAACCGACTCCCCCGAGCGAGCGTCCGCCTCTTCACGTCTTCCTTCGCACAGTCGTCCAACTGTCGAACGAGTCTTTTTCTAACAATATTTTTGAATTCAGTTTTTATTTACCTACGAAGTATTTTCCTAGTTTGGACTTAAAAGAAATTGTGTGAGGTGTAGAGCGCACAAACTAGGTGGCGCCTATTATTAAAAAAATCTTTTATTTCCCACGCCCGTCTCCACTGTTAGCTGGCGGCCGCTCGATACTCACCAACTAACAATTGAGGTAGGTAATTTGACTTTATCTTGGATTTATTTTTCTTACCATCGCGTTACGCTTTGAAGGTAACACGTTTTATTGCTTCTATCTTTTTGGGTTTGGTTTAACACCATCCGGCGTTACCACGTGACCAAGAAATTGAACTTCCTTTCGTAAAAATTCCGATTTGTCTAACTGAATTTTAAACCTAGCTTTTCTCAGTGTAGTAAATATTAACTTTAAATTAGAAAACGTGTTCTGTAAGATTTGTTGAGAATACTATTATGTCATCCATATGAAGTAAACAAATTTTTCCTTGTAACTCCCGAAGTACAGGGTGTCCAGATTTGGTTGTAAATGAGGGGTATCTCGGTTATTTTTAGAGCATAATATAGATAATAACTACGTAGTGTTATATATTTTTGCAAAGCTTACGACAAGCTGAATATAACTAGTAGAAAATATACAGGGTGTTCCATTTAAAAAACCTAAGTTTGGTCCATATATCAAACACTATCAATTTTAGTAAAAAACTGAATACGGCACTGAATTCTACGTGAAAATGTCTATAAGATACGGTTTTTGCCATTTCAATATCATTAACCGTTCCCAAGATGCGAGGTATGCCCCAAAAGCGCAAATTTTCAATTTCGCCCTGTATCTTAAAAACGAAGGTGGCTATGAAAAATCTGTTTACGGTACCTTTCGTTTCACAAAAAAGTAGCTAAAACTATTATTTTTAGAGATAGGAAGTTGCGGTTTTCGCGAACCGTTGCTACTTTTTTGTAAACGAGAGATACCGTAAACAGATTTTTCATAGCCACCTTCGTTTTTAAGATACAGGGCGTAATTGAAAATTTGCGCTTTTGGAGCATACTTCGTATCTTGGAAACGGTTAATGATATTGAAATGGCAAAAACTGTACCTTATAGACATTTTCACGTAGAATTCAGTGCTGTATTCAGTTTTTTACTAAAATTGATAGTGTTCGATATATGGACCAAACTTAGGTTTTTTTAAATAGAACACCCTGTATATTTTCTACTAGTTCTATTCAGATTGTCGTAAGCTTTACAAAAATATATAATAATATGTAGTTATTATTTATATTAGGCTTAAAAATGACAATTTTAGGGAATTCAGAGAATGTTTATACATATAAGTAGGCCTTGGAAAACAATAAATAAGAACAAGAACGATTAAGAAAAGTTTGAATACAGTTTACAAAAATCGTTCAAATTGATTTCCGTTATGTCTCAAACACATTTGACAAATTTTTCTAATCCTACGTAAGGCATTAAGAATTATTAGGGGTTGTGCTTGTAAAACCTTGAACTCTCTTTCTATGGCAGCACGTAAATCCTCTATTGTCTCATACTGAACATTATATATTTTGTTGTTTAAGTACCCCCACAAGAAGAAATCGAGTACTGATAAATCGGGAGATCTTGCGGGCCATCTTACAGGACCAAATAACTTTGGAAGCAAAATTCATATCAATATTGGTCATTTGTAGAAACCAATTGCAGAAGTCCATTCTTCTTACGGCGTCTCCAGGATATAAATGATGAACTAATTTAAACTTAGAAGGCTTATATTTGTGTTTTTTCAGTATCTCATGAACCCTAGTTTTCTTTATGCCAATATCAGTTGCAATTTTTCTACAAGAGTTTACCCGATTTGCCTCAACGCTCGCCAAAACATTTATCTCGTCAATTTCGTTATTATTTTTAGTACAAGAGCGTAGGCGAGGTTTGATAAAAGAACCGTAATTTACCAAATTTGACTTTATTCTAAGAAATATCACTTTACTCGGTTGTCTCCTCTCGGGAAACCTAAAATTAGTTATTATTTTTTTATTAACCAGGTAATCAACTGTTAAATAAATACCTGAGCAAATATAACCCCGAAGATTCATTTGTGTTCTCGTTGCATTAAATAAAGCAAGATAACATGTCACATTTTTCTAAATTATCAAAAACTTCATTTGCTGCCATTTTGAAGAAATTACAAACACGAATAAACACTAAGCACTGTTACAGCAAAGATGCAAAAAATTATCACAAGGGAAAGTATTATGACGGTTAACGAATAATGACCTTTATTTTTTTATTGTTTTCCAAGGCCTACTTATACAAACATTCTCTGAATTCCTGAAAATTTTCATTCTTAAGGCTAATATAGATAATAACTACATAGTGTTATATATTTTTGTAAAGCTTACGACAAGCTGAATATAACTAGTAGAAAATATACAGGGTGTTCCATATAAAAAACCTAAGTATGGTTCATATATCGAGAACTATCAATTTTACTAAAGAACTGAATACATCACTGAATTCTACGTGAAAATTTCTATAAGATACGGTTTTTGCCATTTCAATATCATTAACCGTTCCCAAGATACGAGGTATGCCCCAAAAGCGCAAATTTTCAATTTCGCCCTGTATCTTAAAAACGAAGGTGGCTATGAAAAATCTGTTTACGGTATCTTTCGTTGCACAAAAAAATAGCAATGGTTTGCGAAAACCGCAACTCCCTATCTCTAAAAATAACCGAGATACCCCGCATTTACAACCAAATCTGGACACCCTTACATTGTCCATAACTCTCTGAAAACTCGCGAAGGCATTTTTCAAACCAAAGGGTATTCTAACATATTAATAGTGACCATTTTCTACAGTAAAAGCAGTTTTTTCTATCGAATACTCATGCACTTCAATTTGATGAAAACCTGACGCGAGGTCAATGGTTGAAAAATATTGACGGCCTAATTTATCTAAAATGTCATTAATATTCGGCAAGGGATACCTATCGTCAATAGTTTTTCGTTTACTTTACGATAATCTACAACAATTCTCCACTTTTGGACTCCACTAGCATCTAATTTTTTCGGGACAATCCAAATTGGGCTACTCCAGGGGCTCTGACTATGGCGAATAATACCGTCATCTAACATTTTCGAGATTTGTTTTTAAACTTAATTTTTCTGAATAAAAGGGTACCTATAAGATTTCGTATAAATTGGGATTTCGTCAGTAGTCTTTATTTCATGTTTTGCCTGGTTGGTAAAAGTTAATTTGGAGCCATCATTATGAAAAATATCTCTAAATTCGTTACAAAGTTTAAACAAAGCGTTCTTTTCCTCTTCGTTCAAATGATCCATCCTAATCATGTTCCTAACGTCTATATTCTCAGAATTATTTTTCCCAGTGTATTTGAAATTTTCAATATTAAATAAATAAAAGTCATCTTTATGTTTGTCAGAAAATTCTTGCACCTGCATGTGCTCTACAAAAGTTAATTGTATCGTCTTATCTTTATTATTATGAACCTCAGTATAAGAAAAACCATTGTTTGCTGTCGTTAATGTTTCAAGAAAATAAAGTCCGTTTATATTACTTTCTGGGACAATGATATCATTATTAAATTTATTCACTGGCATTTTAGTTGAAAGCGCCTCGTGTGCGTTAACTGACATGGAGTATTGTTTATCATCCGGTCGCCTATAATAAAAAGGAATTGTTGTTACATCGTTGACAAGAATATCATTTTCGAGGTCAATATGGAATTTTAATTTCTTTAAGTCGCGTAAGCCTATAATGCCATCAAAATAAGGGTGGAAATCAAATAAAATTATTGCAATGACCATACCAGTGTTCAATTCATCTGGAGCCGGAATATTGGCTCTGAATTTAATTTCTGTTTTCTGAATTTAATTTATGTTTCGCCTAAACTGGTTTTAACCTGTGTAGGGCAATTATAAATACAATTTGGAAAATATTTTGCTAGGATTGAAGGTCTTAAAATTGAATGAAAATAACCTGTATTGGGAGGATGACTTGATAATGGAAAATTTCCAGCATTTTTATTATTTTGAATTCGATTTTGGGGTTCATTTTGAGAAAGAGTTTGGTCATACGCATTGCGCATTGACTGTGTTGAGTTAGTTGCAATTTCATTATCAATTTGATACATTTCTTCAGTTATAGCATTGTTTTGCGACTGAAAGTTATTTCGGGGAAAAATATTTTGTCGTGCTGAAAAACTTCTATGCACATTAGAAGGTACACGCGAATAAAATTCTGCAAAACTGCAAATCCCGACGTTTACCTAGTGGAAAAAATTTTGATAAAAAAATGAGGGAAAGTTTTGGTACGTTGGCTTGGCCTTGACAAATCTCACGATTCGTGGATAGATGGCGTTAATGTTTTGTGATGGTGGGGATAAAAGATGTTGCCCAAAACCCTCCGCGTTAGTTTTCAAAAGATGAGCGTCGATAGCGGTTACGATTCCTCGCGGCCATGTTGCGATTGCAATCACGAAGTCGGGCGCATTACGAACCTCTGCGACGAAAAGAAGAGACAACAACTTGTGTTAAACACGTGTTTTGTGTTAATTCCGAACAACGTTTTCACCATACATTGCGGCCTGAAGCCGGACTTATTTCAAGCCCACGGTCAATATGACTAACCACTTGGATACGAGAGATTTCGCCACCATATCGTTAGATCACGAGGAATGGAACGAGTTTATTTCGTTATTGAATAAATTTACGCGAGAATTCTTCGGGATGACGTCAACACGGGATATTTCCCTGAAATTTACCACAAACGAAAATCTGGAACTTAGCACGATGGTCGGATTGGACGGGCTCAAGATTGCAGTACTCTCCATGAACGAAGTGTGCCATTATTTTCTGGAATCCGATATTTTTGAATTAGTCAATGTAATCGATAAGTTTATTTCTGCGAAATTTGACGTATTGTTAAGACTGAAAATTAACGAATTTTACGATAACTTTTTAGATAGAGTTAACGAATTACTGATTAGGTGTAATTATGTATTGAATCCCATAGAAATAATGTTAGAAATTTGTAATGCCTCTTTCACCTTGGAAACATTTTGCATATTCGAACTACTCCATTTCGATAGAAATAAGTTGTTATCTGACCTGTACATGAGAAGATATTTTTGAATAAAGATTAAGAAAAAATCAAATCTTTCTATCCCTCTCAGGCCCCCGGATCCTCGTCCTTTAAGGATACCTGGCAGGTGCCCTCTTAGGGTCGGGCGCTTTGCACACTGCGGGAATCCCGTTCTTAATATTTCCCCGCCTTAACGTGCGCGCGATAAGCCTTTCCCCGCCTGGGCGCGCGACGAGCGATAAGCCTTCGCCTCGTAGCCGAACCGAGTTTCATTGTTCGTTGTGGCCTCCTCGCGTCAACAGCTTCCTCATGGATTTCAAGAAACTAGAAGAGGCGCTTAATTTCAACCTAAATCCGATAAAAAAATTAGTTGAACTGGAACTGGGCACGGAGTACATAATTCTAGACGTGGACCGAAAACACACGGAAATTGGAGAAGCCGTCCTAGTCAATTTGGGTGAATTTAGTTGCTGGCTGCCGAAGAGATTCCTACACGTTTTTGATCGGGCGGCCGTGGAGGACTTCTAACAGCGATGGGCCGGTAAAATGGCGCTAGTGGTGAAGGAGGTGAAGACGGTGATGGGACAAGAGTGTGCGCTAATCGACATCAGAACCCGAACCGTAAACAGTAAGTTTTTTACCGGTGAAAATCTAAAGAACCGTTTTTACAGATAAACACACAAAATGGATCACAGCACAATTCAGTCCGTTCAAAACTTGTATTATTTGGCGCAAACAGAGGGTGATTTATCGAACCTAATCGGAAAAAATGGAAAATACATCGATCGCTGCAGAAGCCTCCTTCTCGGATCAGCAAAACTCTCCGAAAAAAGAAGATTGGAATTCATCCTGGCGACGTTGGAATCCTTTCAACTTAAGCTTTTTCAAAAACTGGAAAATGCAAAGGTGGGCGGCGCCATTCCTGCACCATTGCCGGAAACGTCTTCAAGCAAGAAAGTAAAGTGGATTGAGGTTGGTTTATTTAAAAAAAAAATTCTCTACATCTTCCTGCATTTACAGATTACTTCAGCATTACAAAGACGTCTGGTGACAGGTGCCTTAGTCAACAGCGGCGACTACCTTCTGCCCGATGAATTTCTGTCAGCTTGTTTCCCGATTTTTAAACGTAAGATTATTTATTTTCTGTCTCGTTTAAAATGTATCAAGTGTAACGTTATTTTATAAGCTGTTTTTGTTAAGAAAACCGTTAGGGATTCCGAACAGGTTGAAATAAGCGAAATTAAACATTTTTCAACACCAAACAAGGAAATTATCGAGGAAACGCACATACAAGATGTTTTTACCGTTTTCACTGATCTTATTTTGAATAGTATGTCTGAATTCGAAGAGGGCGATTCGGGATAGACTTTAAAGAAATTATTAATTTAACTGTTAATATCAATAAGTATGATCCGATAAATGGAGGATCTTTTATCGATTTACCTGCGGAATTAAAAAGAAAACAATGTATCTTAAATATAAAATCTGTGGATAGGCGTTGTTTTGTTTGGTGCATATTGGCGGGCGTTACCAAAATTAGATCCACCGATCCATCTGACTACCCGCAAAATTATTACCAATTTTTAAATTTGAGAAACATTGAACTACCTATGAAAATAACAGACTTGTCTAAATTTGAAAAACAAAATCCTACCATTTCGGTGAATGTCATTGGGTACGATAGCATAAAGAAAAAAATTAACGGTCCGATCTATCATACAAAAGAACTTAAGGAAATTCACGTAAATTTGCTTTATTTGACCAAGTTCAGATCGAGTTCGGGACATTTTTGCTACATTTTAGATTTAGGTACTCTGACAGGAAATCAAATTAGTGGAAATAAACGAAAAAAATTCATATGTGATCGCTGTTTGTGTAATTTCAATTCCAATGAACAACTAACGACGCATTTAGAGGATTGTCAAAGAGTAGATCCAGTGAAAATTATTTTACCTAATAAAAATGAAAACATTTTAAAATTTAAGGACATCAAAAAAAACGCAAAGGTTCCCTTTTCCATTTATGCAGATATATAATGTTTAACGGTCAATATAGAAAATTTCGAAAATAATCCCTCGAAATCGTACACCAATCCCTACCAAAAACATGAACCTTTTAGTATAGCTTATCAGGTAGTCTGCTCGTTCGATGAAACATTATCACACTTTGAGATATACAGGGGAGAAGCCCCAGTAAAATGGTTCGTTAACAAAATTCGTCTTGAAATGAAAACAATTGAGGACATATTAAAAACTAAATTACCAATGTCAAAAATTTGATAAATCATGATAACGTGATCAGGTGTATGATTTGCGATGAATTATTTTCGGAAAGTAACCCGAAAGTTTTCGATCACAATCACCTGACGGGTGAATATCGAAAAACACTTTGTAATAACTGTAATTTGCAATGTAAAAACGTGAATTTTGTACCTATATTTTTCCATAATTTAAGCGGCTATGACGCACATTTTATTATCAGGGAGTTGAATTTTGACGATCAACCAATTTCCCTATTGCCGATTTCGTTTGAAAAATTTATTTCTTTCAGTAAAAGGTCGGGAACTCTTTATATGCGATTTTTGGACAGTTTGAGATTTTTACCCGCTTCCTTGCAAAAATTAGCCGAATCGCTCAATGCCGATCAGTTCGTTTTAACGCGTTAGACTTTTCCAGACCCCGAACAATTTAATTTAGCTATTAAGAAGGGCGTGTTTCCATACGACTATCTCGATTCCGTTTCAAAATTAAGCGAAAACGAACTGCCCGCCATGCACCATTTTAACAGTAAATTGACGGGGGAAACAATTTCCAATGAAAAATACTTACATGCTCAAAATGTTTGGAAAACCTTCAAAATACAAAATTTGGGGCAATATAGCGATCTATATCTCCGAATAGATGTAATCTTACTGGCGGACATTTTTGAGAACTATCGCGATTTTTGCATTAATAATTACGGTCTAGACGCTGCACATTTCTTCACCGCGGCCCATTTTTCCTGGGACGCCATGCTAAAGATGACGAAAGTTGAAATGGAATTGTTGACCGATTACAATATGATTTTGTTTATCGAAAAAGGCATTAGAGGAGGGCTCGTTATTTGTTCCAATCGATACGCGAAAGCGAATAATAAATACATGAAAAATTATGACGAATCATCCCCAGACTCATACATTTTTATGGGGATGTAAATAACCTTTATGGTTTTTCTATGTCCTGTCCACTTCCCGTCTCCAATTTTGAATGGGAACATGATTTAGAAAAAAATGAAATGTTCATAAAATCTTCTAGACACGGATATATCACGGAAACAGGTATTGATATTAACGGTTGGGGCGAAGGAATTGGGTATATTTTAGAAGTAACGCTCGATTATCCCCAAGAACTTTTTGAAAAACACAGAGACTTTCCGTTGCTCCCGCACCACTATGAAACAACGTCGGGAAAACCTAAGAAATTGACCAGCATATGTTTCAAAAGAGAAAAGTACGTTGTACATTACAAACTTCTTATCCAAGCTTTAAATTTGGGCATTAAATTGATACAAATTCATAGGGTTTTAAAATTTAAACAAAGTGCCTGGTTAAAAAATATATGGATCTAAACACGGGTTTGCGCGCTCAGGCAAAATCAGAATTTGAACAGGATTTATACAAAAGAAAAAATAACATTATTTACGGTAAAACGCTCCAGAATATAAGAAATAACAGGGATATTAGGTTAGTCACTAGCTGGGACGGGAGATACGGAGCCAGAAAACTTATTGCCCAAACCAATTTTGATTCTTTGCAAATTTTCTCGGAAAATCTGATAGCCGTAGAAATGAAAAAAAACCAAATTGTTGTTTAATAAACCGATTTATGTAGGCATTTCCGTGCTAGACATTTCCAAAAGCCTCGTGTACGATTTTCACTATAATTATTTCACAAAATTACCTGTAAGGGAAATAAAGCTGCTGTATTCCGATACCGATTCCCTCATGTATCATATTTTTTGTCACGATTTTTACGAAATCATTCGAAATGACTGCCTCAAATTTTTCGATACCAGCGATTATCCGGACGGGAACGTGTTTAAAATTGCAAAATTTAACAAGAAGAAAATCGGGTATATTAAAGACGAAGTAAAAGGTAAAATTATTTCAGAATTTGTCGGCCTGGCCGCAAAAATGTACGCGTTCAAATTTCACAATGAAGACGATGATTCGGAAATTTCGGTAAAGAAAGCTAAGGGTGTGGGAAAATTCGCTGTTAATAACTTAACATTTCAAAATTATAAAGACATTATTTTCGGTACTTCTTCGAACCTGTATTCCAAATTTAATACGATAAGGTCCGAAAAACATAATATTTATTCGTTTACGGTTAATAAAAACGCCTTAAGCAGTTTTGACGATAAACGCAAAATCCTTGAAGATAACATTGGAACGTTTCCGTTAGGCTACGATGATTCACCATAATATATTTTTCAAATTTGCATAAATTGATCGTAAACAGGAAATGTATGCGACGCGCGGATTGATAAGAGTGTTGTAATAAGACCCTCGTCAACAGGAAAAGGCGGTTTAAAACCGTTGTCTCTCAATGTAATTTAGTTACCACACAATTGTTTTTATCGTTCTATTTAAGTGCACCATACAAAAATGTTGTCATTACAAAATCTCGCTAAAAAAGAAATTGTGCGAAATCTCAAAATGTCGTGTCACATTCTAGAGACGGATCTGCCGCAGCTTCTACAATATGAAATTATTAGTGATTTTACGAAGTACAAGTTACAAATTTACAAAGAAACCATTCATGATTGGGAGGATGCAGATCGGGACTCGATAAATTTTGATGAACAGCTGACGCCCAGAGAAGTGGCTTTTTTACGAAATCAACCCGCGTGGGATGATCTCTGGTTCGATAAAAGAATGATTTTTTTTACCGGAAGAATATGACACCCCTTTTTGTGTTTTCACGGAATATTTTGCGTTTCCACAGTTAAAAAATGTGAAAGTGTGTTTCTACTGCGAAGGTGTAGTTCAATTTTTATTTGAAGAGTATCAGAATTTTCGTCGCGCACCCAAGAGAAAGCGCAAGCACTTCTCATCTCACGTTACTCAAGTCATGGACAGGTGGATTAAAAATCCAAAAGAATGGTGCGGAAATTGTTCTAGAACTCCCCTCTTCGATTTATTTGATCCCAATCAATGTTTTGAAAATATGCATGATGAAAACGACGATTCGGCTATTGAATTTTAAAAAACTGGTGTTGGAAAATGTAAAAATATTGCAAAATTATAAGATTTTTTTATGTAATTTTCTGCGTACGTTGTGATCCTTTTGCGTTTGTTGTATTTTTGCGTTCGTTGTATTTTTGTCTTCGTTAAAGCTAAAAAAAAATGTTATACATAAGGACTTTGTGAACCTGTATACCTAACCCATGAAATTATCCCAAATATATTTGTAATTATTGTATTCTTTTTTACCTTCGGACTTTGTGAACCTATATACCCATAAACAATAAAAAAAAAAATTATATCTATAGACATCTTTTATTTTTTCTTATCTTTTTAATCACCATCGAAACTCAAATTTTAACGAATCCATTCTTTTTATTTTTCTCCTTATCTTTTAATCTGGTTAAAAAACATAATTTTTCTTAAGAATTTTTATAACATTTCACTAAGACACAAGAAATTCACTGTTTTTGTTTATTATAAATCGAGCATTCAAGTGGGAAAAAATTGAGTAATTTTTTATCTATTTAAGAAGACGTATATCTTAGTAATTCACTTTAGAAAAAAGAAAAGGAGATTTTTTAATGATTGTATGGATGGAGTAATGGGGAAAAAAAATTGTTGAGTTTAATTTTTATTTATTCTGCACCAAATCTGAAACAAATTTAGTGGTTGTACAGGAGTTAAATAACAAGAATTATTGTTATACCATTTGGGGTACACCCAAACAACCCCCAGGGGCCCTTCCACCTACAAAAAACACGTGGTGTGCGGCGTGCTCCCCTATGAAAGGGGGTGCTCCCTCCTTTCCAAAGGGGGCATCCTCCTTTTTTCCGAACATTATACAATACTGTCCATCTGGCTACAAAATACGAATAAATTATGGTATAGTTTTAATTTTATAACTTACTGGTAAGGTTTGGACCCTTTGTTTGATGAATTTAACAAATTCTGAAACAAAAAAATTGATTAGACGATTAATTTTTAGGAAACATTAACATCTTTACATTATATTAGGAACTCACTTAATTGTAAGTAATTTTGAAATTTATATCACAAAAACTATTTTAATGTAATTTTAGAGTGACTGAAGGCAACTTCTGGAGTGCACAACATGGATTATTGGACTCAACAGCGACCAACTTGGAGTACACAAGATAACTAGGACTCAACAGATTTTAAGGGAACAGGTTATATTATATTTTTATCTGCACAATATGTCACATAGTAATTGCGGCGATAATTCACTTAGCGTGAATGCAACAATGTCGACTTTTATAAGTATAAAGTCGGTATGTTTCTCTCTCTTTTTTTTAACCTTTGAAATTTTAAATATAAAATAAAAGTATTACTTACAGTTGTTAGTGGTCTTTCTGGGTTTTAAACAGTTTCATTCTATCGCTGGCGACCACTCCTCGGAATCGTCTACGGTCTTTGGACAAGGATTCCACACGGTACCGGTCATTGGGTAAGACCGCTACAATCTTCACTGGTCCGATGTATTTTTGTACCAGCTTTCCACTTGTTAAGCCTTTAATGTGTGGTGTCCTTTCACGTTTTACTTCTACTATTTTATCTTCTCAAGATGAATAATCTTCTCCTATAGCTGTTGACAAAGCATTTAAAATTGTGGCATTAAATCTTTCCACCTGTCCATTACTCCTTGGACTTGCAATAGCGTTTAATACATGCTGTATATGTTCTTCTGCACAGAATTCCTTCATTTCTTTACTAGTGACACATTTTCCGCGGTCACTAATTATTCGGACCGGGTTGCCATAAAATTTTATTAGCAATTTTAAACATTGAATGACAGGGCCTGCACTAGTGTCTTTTACAGGTTCAATCCAAATAAACTTTGTTAATGCATCCACAACTGCTAAGATGTACGCATTACCATTAAAACTTTTGCAAAATGGTCCCAAATGATCCATGTGTAGTGTTTGAAATGGCTCCGCAATTTTCTGGATTGGATGCAGAAAACCTCGTCGTTTTCCTGTCGGTTTTTTAACACATAAACAAGCGATGCAAGAGTTTACGTATTTGGTGATGAATTTGTTCATGTTTGAAAACCAATATTGTTGTTTAATACATTCAACCGTTTTCTTTACACCTGGGTGTCCATTGTCATCATGATAAAGTTTAACTATTCTCCAGCGTACGTCTTTTGGTATAAATAATTTATTTACTTTTTTGACAATCCTGCAAATTTTATCATTTTATCATTTTCTATGACGTAATCCTTAGTTGTTTCTATTTATTTCCTGATCTTTTGATATTCATCGTCTTCAGATTGTACACAGTAGAGCCAGTCGGATTCTTGTATCAAATTTACTGGTTTTGATGGTCTGCTTAGGGCGTCGACATGCTTCATTTGTGAGCCGGCTCTGTAAATTACATCAAAATCGTACTCTTGTAATGCTAACCAACAGCGCCCTATCCTAGGAGTTAAGTCTCTTTTGGTCCATGTTAAAGGTAATGCATTACAATCTGTTAATTTGTGACCATACAGATAGTTGCGGAATTTTTTACAAGCCACGACAATTGCTACGGTTTCCAGTTCATAGCTATGGTAGTTGGCTTCGCAAGTAGATGTTTGTTGACTCATATACATAACTGGTTTCCATTTTCCATCAGGTTGTTTTTGCAGCAGAATTGCTCCTAATCCGTCCTTGCTAGCATCTGTATGCAACTGAGTTTCTCGTTTTTCATCAAATAACGCTAAAACAGGTCCTTTGCTTAGGTCAGCTTTAAGCAATTCAAAAGCATCTTTCTGAGGTTTTCCCCAGGACCACGGTACGGATATTTTGGTTAACAATGGTAATGGTTTGGCCTTTCGTGCAAAGTTTTGGATAAACTTCCGGAAATATGATGCTAAACCTAAAAATTTTCTTACATCATGTACATTTTGCAAAGGTGGGAAATGTAGAACTGCTGAAACTTTTTCTGGTGATGGTTTCAATTCTCCATTACTTATAACACAACCCAAATACTCAACTTCGGATTGAAGAAACGTGCATTTTTCTTTATTTAGTGTCAATTTAGCAGTCCTAATTATTTTTAAAATATTTTCTAGTCGTTCTAAACCCTCATCAATTTCTCTTGATATTATTAACACATCATCCAAGTAAGCCAAAGCGTAAGAAAATCGTAAGGGTCCCAGAATTTCATTTATCGCCCTTTGAAATACAGATGGCGCATTGGCCAATCCAAAAGGAACTCTCTTGTACTGATAATGGCCATCGGGTGTTACAAATGCAGTGTATGGACGACTTTCTTTTGAAACGCGTAACTGTTGATATCCAGACTTCATATCTAATGTTGTGAAACATGTGTTTCCTGCTAATCTTTCTAATTGGTCTTCTATACGAGGTAATGGGAAATGATCCTTTTCTGTAATGGCATTTAGCTTACGGTAATCAACACACATTCGCACATCACCTGTCTTTTTCTTGACAAGTAATACGGGACTTGCGTATTCCGAAACTGCGGGTTCAATAATATCATTTTTTAAAAGGTCTGCTACTATTTTCTTCACCAATTCCCTTTCATAGTACGAAAGTCGATAAGGTCTATAAAATACTGGAGTATTACTGGTTAATTTTATTTTCATCTCAACATTCGTGTTACCTAACTCTGAATTGTTAGATGCAAAACAATCTTTATAGTTTTGAAGCAAGCCATTTAAACGGGTTTGGTCACTGATAGATAAAGAGGTGTGAAACACAGGTACTTCAGTAGTTAACTGCCCTGCTGGGATTCCCCGTGCAATACAGCCTCCTTTATCTAAAACAACAGTTTTATGGCTGATACATAAAATCGTTAAAATCCCCAGATTGTTTGAAAAATTTATCAGTTTGGATGGAACAATTATCAAATTATTATGACGATACTGCTCAGATGAATTTATTGTTAATTTCTTATTATTAACGTGGGCACAAACTTGCACTTTATTTATACCAGGATATATTATTGTCTCATTTTCAACTATAACGGGATATTTTGTGCATGGTTCATTGTCTATCGAAGGTAATTGTCACAAAGCAGAATTGTTTTCTTCTTGAAAATGTAATTTATCTTGCGTTTTGATCACTAAAATGTTTGGTGCTTCTGTAAATGTACGCCCGATTAATAAATCCATGTCTCGTTTAGAATCACCTACAATTAATATAGCGACCTTCCTTTCTACTTTAATATTATCTTCCGTCTCTCCGATCGATGTTACAAAGGCGCCCCCGTAACCTCGCATGGTGGTTGGTTTGTTGTTATCAATCGAAAGTTTCAACGTGCATGCGCAGTCGTAAAACGTTACAGGCACTACCAAAATCAATGTATGCCTGTACGTCCTCGTCATTTACTTATTTTGGCTGTAACATGATACTTCGCATCGTCTCTGGACACAAGGTTAATTTTGTTGGGAACCTTGTTTAAATTATCCGTAAACTTTAACTTGAAACAAATATCACGAGTGTGTCCCTGTTTCTGGCAATACGTGCAAACTGAAGGCTTAAAAGATCTGTTTGTATTAGGCCGAAATTTATAACCGAAATTATGCTTGAAGGGTCTTTTTACAGTATCGTGTCGGGTTACAATATTTTGTTGATGTTTGGGTAGTGGAATTTCACGTCGAGTGTTCGCGTAGTCTGACTCGGTCAAAAATTGTAATAGTTCATCCGTGCTTTTACAATGCGCTGCGTGTGCACTTACTTTTATTAAATTGTTATTAATTGTTGAAATAATAACATCTGTAATAACACCGTCAGGTAAATTGCAATGTTTACCCACACGTAATTTTTCGTAATAAAAAGAAATCATGTCTTGATCCAGACGTCGTTCGGTGTTTACGAATTCCTTTAATTTAGATGCTATGCCTTTATGAGGGGGAAAAGCGAATGTTAATTTTTCCACCCACTCAGACCAAGTGGTTGGCGTAATAGTTTGACACTCGTACCAGGACTGCGCGTTGCCCTTAAGACGTGCAATCAAGCAAAATATTTTCGCACTATCGTCCCAATGATAAAGGTTACTTATGGAATCTATCTTTGCTAACCAACGATCAACGGTTAGTGCATCAACGGAACCATCAAATTCAGGAACTAATTCAAAACGCCCCACAAATTGAGAATGGTTTTGTTCAAAATTTGTGCTCAGCCGATACCTGTCAGGAATGACGATGTCATTTTTTGCGGTTTCACTATACTGCGACGAAGTATGTGCTGACGCTGATGAAACTTGGAGTGTTTCATTAGATGGACGTGCATTAGAAGATACATTTGCCTGTGGATTCTGAATCATACTTTCTAAAGCTTTTAAACGACATTGTAATAAGTTGAAATTTTCGACAAAGTAACGTTCTTGACTCCCTGGTCGGTTAGGTCGACGTCGCGAACGTGATCTACGCTGTTTATGATTGTCTTTGTTCGGTTTATTATTATTATCTTTCTCCATTGTTAATAACTAAGGCTTGAAGGGTAATCTTAATCGACTTAAAAGTGAATAAAGGCTTTGGTACTCACCACTACGGTGTACAATTAAGTGAGAATATAGTCCAATCCACAATGATCAAATCAACACAATTGCACGTAAGTTGTTTATCCCACTTCCGATGTGTTAAACTCACTGGGATTTATTATGAAAATTAAAATATATATTACGTTATAAAAATACAATATAAGACCACGTCTATCTTAACAGATCGATAGCCATTGTCGAATGCCCCGACTCCAACGCGGGGACACCAGCCGCGGGTCCAGACCATGGCCTCTTCGACGGATTGGTATCCATTTCATGTTTATAAAGTCGGGCAAAAATATAAACATTCCTAACACTACACTAAATGAAGTAAGGTCTCGTGATTCCTCATCTAACGGGATTTGGTGAAATCCTGAGATCAAATCGATAACAGAGAACCATCTAGCTCTACCCAATTGATCCAGGGTATCATCGATTCGAGGAAGTGGGAATTTGTCCGCGATTAATTTCTTATTAAGTTTTCAAAATCAATTACTAAACGCCAAGATTTTTGATCGTTGCCTGGTGACTTTTTGGGCACCAACAAAACTGGGCTATTATATTCAGATATTGAAGGTTCAATAATTTTATTTTCTAACATGTTTTCTATTTGTCTATTTATTTCTGCTTTGTGCATTTTTGGTGTTCTGTAGTTTTTAGTGTAAACCGGTTCGTTATCTCGTAATTTAAATTTTTGTTCATAGAAATTATTAAGTGTTATTTTGTCGGTTTTTAACGCAAAAATATCGGAAAAGTCATTGCCAAGGGTAAGAACATCTGATTTTACAATTTCTGGTATGTCCGTGTTCAATTCTTTTAACAACTGTGCTTTCCTGTTTTTATTTTCAATTTCTATATTATATATTTTAAAATGACTCAAAGGAATTGTTAAAAGAGAAGGTAATTTTAAATTCACACTTTCGAAAGTTGTGTTTATAAGTTTAACTAATTAATTTTCTATCGAAACTATAGTTCTAGCAATGAATACTCCTGGTTTTAATTCTTTATTTACTACCACTGATTCCTGGTTGATTTCTTTTAAGCAGTTCATTTCTCTTACTACCTCACATCGAGGTGGGATGTAAATGGAATTTTCATATGGGCTTGAGTAAACAGGCACAACAACTTTAATTCCATGATTGGGTCGTCATAATTTTTGGAAATTCCTTTTTTAAAACTAGCTTTGCTTGCTTATAAGTTTCAGCTTGCAATGTTTTTAACTTGACAGAGACATCGATATTACTAATTTCCATGTGCTTCCTAAGCAGGGTGTACCAAAAGTAGGCAAAACCCGGTAGTACCTTTTATATTACACCTAATGGACCTAAAACAGAACTTATAACTAGACACTTCACTGCACTTATACGTAAATGCGTAAACAGCTGTAAAGAAAAAATTCATGGTTAAAGGTCTAAACAGCTTGCATGTTGTGTGCTGTTGATACATCCAAATAGCCAAACGTATTACCAAAACTGCCAATATTAAATACAGAATTATTTTGACGTCTTTGGATAAATGGTATTCCTTTTCTTGTATGATGAAATTCGAGTTTACCACACCATTTTCGTTCAGTTCCATTTCTTTTGACTGTGACTTTCCCATGTTTCTGCTACTTAATTTTCCAGAACCATTTATATTTCAGTTTCCATTTCATTTTATTATTTATAAACAATTTTTCCTTCTTCTTCGGCAGTTCTCTTTTTCCAACACCTTTTACAGGATTTAGGCCTTTGGCAGGGTCGCCATGTAATAGTTGTTAGTAGGGCCGATTAAAGTACACAGTATTCACCTTGGAATTCGTAAGTATATTGAGTTCAATATTCTACATTGTACAATCCCAGTAAACACCAGGCAGACACAGTTACTTCTTATGGAAGTCGCACTGTTAACATCAACCTCGCATGCGATGTCCTAGGCGATTATCACAGGAGGTTTATAGAAAGCCAAATGTCTGCCACATCATGTCAACAGCATTAAGTAATGTCTCATAGAAGTCGCACTGCCTATTAAAATTTAACATGCACCTTGAACTCAAAACCACCTGAATGTAAGGACTTCCCATAGAGTTCGCAATGTGTACATTTCTTTATATTCAGAATAGCAGAAACAGTGAGATGACTATGTGATTTCTAAATGTAATATTCTTTTAGTTCCCTTTTTAGCTGTCCATTTTGGTTACTGGGGCACAGTCTATAGACATTCATTTTTATAAGCCTATAGGCATTCCTTTTTAATTGCCCATAGGCCTTCCTATTTATTTGCACATAGGCTTTTTTTTTAATCGTCCATAGGCATTACTTTTTAATTGTCTATAAGCATTTGTTTTTAATTTTTAGTGCGGCGCCAGATGTACAATTTTGTGGCGTCACTATACCCATTCAGGTTCGGATAGAATGGCGGGAAATTCGGGAGTCATGACTTCAATACTGAAAAGAAATTTTATCCGTCGATCCATAACTCCAGAATTTCTCGTCATTCTGTCTGAATCTGAATGGAAGTGATAGTACAGTGACGTGACCCCATAAGATTGTCCATCTGGTGCCGCACTAAAAGTTAAAAACAAATGCCTATAGACAATGAAAAAGTAATGCCTATGGACGATAAAAAAATGCCTATGGGCAAATAAACAGTGACATTGTGGTGCCACAAAGTGGCTCATCTGAAGCAGCCCTTAAAATCTTCAAAGATCTTCCAAATACACTTAAGCATTAATGTCTTTTCTAAAAACTGTTGCAAATCAAGTAATGATATTTTAAGGTGTTAACTGGCTTGGCATTTTACACTGAACAAGTTGAGTGCTCATGACCTAATTAATTCGTCTAGTCAATAGGTCTCTCTGAGCTGAACCAAACACGCAATTTTTTTTTTCAACAAAACGAAAATTAACAAAGGAAAAGTTTCCAATGGACTAATACACCACTTTTTTTTATTTGCTCATCGGATAGTATTGGGTGAGATATACTTGCTGTATTTTTTTAAATTTTTTTTTCGCCCCCGTTTTGCCGCAATTAATTTTTAAAGTTCAATATACGTAACTACCTGTTGGATTTTATTTTTCCCTAAATTTACCGCGGTGGCACCAGGTTTGGCAACGCCGCACCTTAATGCCAAGCTGTCAGCCTGCGAGAACATAAACATAACCTATTTTGTGGCGTCACAAATCGGAACATCGGATCCCGCGGCCCGAATAATCCATGACGGAAATGAACTATTCTATTTTGCTGAGGAAAATGCTGGGAGCACTAGGTATTGGTATTGATGATTCGGACGTTATGCTGGTTGGTTTACAAAACTTTTTTTTTATTGGAAACAAGTCGATTTTATCTATAAAACGACACAATTCGTAAGTACCTAACTGAACTTGCACAAATTAGATATCTAGACTTGCTGATATATTAAAGACAATAAAGAACCAACCAGGGGTAACATTTTAGCTGACGATTTTAGATTAGTGGCTCTGCCAAACGATTTTTTACTTGTTATCAAGTATATTCCACCGACTGCTAGTTGTTTGAAGAAACTGATGATATTTTAGCCTCAATACCTAGTGTCACAGAATAAATAGCTTCACAGCAGAAGCGTCCATAAGGACGTGTCAAAAGGATGCTCGCTTTGACGCGAAATATCTTCTTAAGGGATAAACATTGTGCATTTTGTTTGATTTTACATTAATCCACATTGCAAAGAGATTGTATTAGGACCAAATTTATGTACAAGTTCTTGGTTATTTTCCTGTAAATTGAAATGGAGCTCGCTTATTTTTGACACGTCTTTATGGACGCTTCTGTTGTGAAGCTATTTATTCTGTGCTGGTGTTAATCAACAGCATTGATTGGTTATAAACTAAACTGAGAAAAGTCAATCCTCTAGACGTCAAGCACATACCTGGTCCGAATATAAAAAATTTATTACTTTAATTTCATGAGCCCTTACTTACAGAATTAAGTTAGTAGCAAAGATCATAGAATATCATGATCTTTGGTTAGTAGTTAGACCTGCATCGGTTCAAAAATGTAACGCTAGAATATTGGAGAAGGTGCCAGTTCTTGGTGATGTTAGAAACATAACATGTAAAACGCAATAAAGCCAAGTTTTCAGTCGAAAAACTTTATTGTCATAGCTTGAACTATTTTAGACCCATTTAGGTAAATTATATTGTGATTGCCGAAGCATCCTCATAAAAAATGACATAATTCTTTAGGATTTTTTCACTATACATATTATATACCTATTTTTTCTGGAAAATAAATTTTCATAAGCATATTTTGTGATTGTGGTTAATGGAAGTTAAAAATAAAAAAATATAATGCAGCAGCCGGCCAAAAATTAAGATTTCTTTAATTTGCAAGAAAAAAAAAACATTATTTTGCATTCTATGGCAAAACCCCAAATCAGTTATCTATTAAATTTAGTGAAAATATTCCAAAATCAAATAATAGTTTTCATGTCGCATGCACAGAGTGCAACAAACTGGATGTTTTTTTTGGGGGGTTTCTTCTATTCTGCGAAGAGATAGACAAAGAGTAGGTAGGTGTACTGTGCTCGATTTTTGAGGGCAGTGGAAAGCAGTTGAATCTCAAAATCTTGATTCGTTTTGGAGATACAGGGCATTTTTCGTTTTTTAACATGTCAGACAGTCCCTCCTTGTAATATGTTTTGATTTTTGCCAAAAATCTTCTGTCATACTACTCCAATGTATAATAATTATTGAGGTATGTCGGTATGTCTTTGTCAACTAAATCCTGTAAGGTAGACCTTCATATTTTTTTATTGCACTTGTGTTGACTTTTTCCAATATAACAATCTACTGATGTTGTCCATGATTCTTCGCTATTTCCAGGAAGTCAGCTTACATTCATCTAAAATAAGTTTCCCATTAATATGTGCAAAATTTTACAAGCGTGCTTAGTTCTATTAGTTGACAAAGTTAATGTCACTAGTGCAGAAAAGTACAACTTTCCGCATCAAAATGGATGCGACAAAGTGTACTACTACGGACTTAATTAAATAAATACTTCATTAGATCATACAAGAAAAAAATACCCGCAAAAAGTCATTGACGGTCAAGCACTTGATATCGAATGAAACTCTGCTGTCGAACTTGCATTGACTTTATTAAATTTATTTAAATTAGTTCTGAATCATGGTTTTCACATGTAGATATCAACGATCGTTTTTACAAACGCATGATTTCTTGTTTTGATAATCGATTTCAACATTGGGCTGTGCGACACCCCCACGCCCCCTCCCCCATATCTTAACTATAGGTTAATAAGTATTTCTTTACTGTACTAGCAACTAAACTAGAAGCACAAAAAGCTGTATCTACGTATGTGCCACGATGTATGATCCTCGTACATCGTGGTATGTGCATAATTTAGGACTAATCTGCTTATGTTGGGTAATTACAACATAATATACCTACTTCCACAACTATTCAGTTGAATTTCTTCATTTTTAACCACAGTATCATTAACATTTTTCTTATTAATTTTGTGCTCGGGGGTAATTTTTGCCTTAACCGGGCATTATGCATTCAATGCTAGGTTCTTTCCTCTGCGTGTCTCCAATAACATTGTTACCATAATATTTATTCTCTAGTCTACCTAAAACCAGAATTTAAGCTATATCATCATCATTAAGCAATATTAAAACAATATACAAATCAAATAACAAACATACTTCTTCATTTCTCCATGTTTTGCTCCCCGTTTTTATTGATAAAATTGACACACCATATCAAAATCTATGCAAGGCAAGTTATCAGGACAAGCTTTAACAAATCTTGTCTTCATTATAAACCGAAAAAATAAAGTATTCACAGCAAGATTCTTTTAAAACTGAGAATAGAATTTATTTAGTTTTCACTAAGGTTATTAACCTTGGCTTCGGCGTTCCGCGGGCGAAAGTGAGGTTATATGCAAAGTGCGGCGTTGCCGACGATTTTCTTTAAAGCATTGAGTAATATGTCATCTGTCATATTTTATAGGGGGCATCTAATAAGTTCAGAATGGGATCAGTAAAATCCAAATATTTCATTGAAATGCTACGAAATTTGATTATTTCTCATCAGGCGCATACAAACTGAATCTAATAATTTGCCTGGGAATGCTTGGTTATATAAAAAAAGACGAAATAAGTACTAAGAAAATAGCAGGTACTTATTGAAATTAGGGATCGTGATGTCACATTCCCTACTTTTGCGACCGTTTTTTTCAATTTTTGAGCAAACTAATGGGAAAAAAAATCTGTTGGTTGGGTTTCGTGATTATCTAGACATGTTTTACAAATTCCAAGGCAAAAAATTATTTTTCATTCCTAAGTATACTTGTCCATTGTTATTTTTATTTTTTTAAAATATACATATTCTGTTATTGAATTATTATTGATAATGATATTATAGAACGTATTGAAGAAAGTGCTATAAATAGTAGAGATAGCAGAATACATGAAAAAAGGAAGAAAACATGACATAAAAATTAGAACGTTTTCATAATACAGGGCCTCAATTTTTTTTAATCTAATTATTTTGGCTGTAGCTCAGACACTATTTGAGATAACAAGTTGAAATTTGGCACAGCCAGGTGGTATATAGTGGTTGAAGAAGAACTTTTAAATTATTGTCGTCTGCTAAAGACACCATTATTTTGCTGTCATATTTTCAGTCTTAACTTTTTAGTAATACCTTGATAAAAACTTGATAAATAGTCGGAAATAGGATAACAGAATTAAACTATATTATTAACTCGTCAACGTTTCTCTCCTTTAGGATTTCATCAGGACTACAATATAATTACAATATATAGAAGTTGGTAGAATTATGATACAAATAATAAAATTGGTAAAGACGTGTACACATTGACAAACTCAAGTTTTATATACAACATATCAGGTAAGTCCAACCAGTCACTAGCAAATAATTGTCGATCAATAAACAATCAAACATACCTTGTTAACAAACGCCTAGTCGGGTCCTGCCGGACCTAATAAGGCACTTATTAATATTCAAAGGAAAAAACCAGCGGAGCTAAAAGGAAGGATAAATGGGAAAAAAGTGCAGTTTTGTGGTCCCAATTTAATGTGTCTTTTAGATTCATGTAAAAGTTCATGGCTTACTAGATATTTTAAAAATAATGAATTTTCCCTATTCCTTCAAATCCCGCTAGCTCCGTTATTTTTGGTTTTACATTGTATATAAAACTTGAGTTTGTCAATGTGTACACGTCTTTACCAATTTTTATTATTTGTATCATAATTCATGAACATTTTCTATATTTTAATTATATTGTAGTCCTGAACTTTTTCAAAAATCCTAAAGGCGCATTAAATTGGGGCCACAAAACTGCAATTCTTTCCCCATTTAACCTTCCTTCTAGCTCCGTTGTTTACCAAGATCCCCATGCTGAACATCGAAAAAACTCGCACCCCGTATATAACTTGAGTTTTTTCAATATGTTTTTATTATTTGTATGAAAATTTAACCAACTTATATATTTTAATTATTTATATTGTAGCCCCGATAACGCCCTAAATTAAAGTAGCGAAACGTTGGTTAAGTTCTTGATAAATATGCATTTTTCGGGGAACTTTATTTGAAAGAAAAAATGCTTTTTTGATGGGCCAACAATAAAGTTCCTCAAAAAATTCATATTTTTGTCGAGATATTTTCGAGTGGCCCTCCGTGAATAGACACCCTGTATATTAATTCTGTCGTGTCGTCTGTAGTTCAGACTATTTATAAAGTTTCAATCAATTTATAGTAAACAACGCAATTAAATTTTGAAAGAATTCCTATTCCTATCTGTACCAAATTTCACTATATATTTTGAATGGGGACTTTGTATTATGAATGCTCCGTTTTCAAAATAACATACACTTTTTATACTTATTGACTGAATGCTGTGCTGTTTTTTGTACAAGTTAGACATTAATACTCAGCATACTTACAAGATCCTGTAAAATATTGTTAACTACTAACTTAAATGAGGTTGAAATAAAGATAGATCATTGTTGCTGTCTGCCACCTTTATTAGGTACATCTCTTATTACATTATTTTTTCTTCTTCTTCTTCTGCCATTCCTTTCTTTGCTTTGCATGTCTTAGCCAATCCTTTACATATAATTCAAAGTCCTTTTCAGTTATTGCTGTTTTCTTCTTTATAACGTCTGAAAATTAAAAAAAAAACAAATAATACAGCCTTCACGGGAGATACAACTCTTATTCGAAATAAATCATTGGTTTTAAGTTTTAAATGATGATGATGAATCATCCAAAGCTTTACTAAAACTACCATTACTGATTCAACATAAAGATAAAGTTTGCAGCGAGAGCGTTAGCGAGTGTTAAAATTTGAGTAATTACCATTGCTTGCAAGTTAAATACTATACTTTTTCTACGATCATCAGATTTTTTAAAAGCAAAATATAAGAAATAAATAAAAGTTGTCTGTTAATAAATTGTATAGATTTCTAAACTATATACTTAGATATATTATCTAAACGCTTCCTTAAACGTAATGTTCGTAATCAGGGAACTTTAAGAATACAAAAAATAAAAACATACCTTTTCTCACATTTGAACTCAAGACGGATATGGTGGTATAGTAGGAAGCCAGTAATTATAGTCATAAAAAAGCTAATTTCATCACGGGTCAAGGGAAGAACTTATATTAAAAAAGGCATACATCATTGTTGGCAAATATGATTAATTTACGAATTTCGATTAATCTGATCAGTTGGTAGCCCATGAGTAATGGCATTACTCACGGGATGAGTAATACAAATCTTGTTACCTTTTCAAAAGTACCCATGTAAAAAATTATCAAATGACCGTAGAAAAATAAATATGATACCACTTTAAACTTGATGATGTATTGTAATTATAGAGACCACAATATTTTTACTACCGATTCCTACTCAACTATAAATAAACTGAAGAGAAGTTTTCCAACAAAAAAAATTGAAATAATTTCCAATATAAATTATTTGCTTTTGTATTCAGTTTTCACCAATTTCACTCAGGTGTCGCTATGTGATAAATTCAATATTGTAACATAATGTAAGAAATTAAAATAGTTGAAAACCTCCTTTTCAAAACCTGTTTACAGAATACTGAAAGTATTTAGTAGTAGTAACA
Source organism: Pseudeuparius sepicola (assembly GCA_963920635.1). Taxonomy (NCBI): domain Eukaryota; kingdom Metazoa; phylum Arthropoda; class Insecta; order Coleoptera; family Anthribidae; genus Pseudeuparius; species Pseudeuparius sepicola. Next base: position 33,513,470 of record OY987305.1, read on the forward strand.
GTTTTTGATTTAGCACTTACTTAGTAGTATATTTATTAAGGCAGTGTCCTTTACCGCCAAGTTGTTTTTTTGTCCTGTCCAGGAACAAAATTCTGCAACTTCATTTGTAAATATAAATGTGTAGTCCCGGCTCCCACTTCCTCCAACGTTCTCAAATTCCTTGATCTGTAAAGAAAAGTTTCAAGCATTTTAAAGTCACTTATTGGGCATAGCGATAGAGATGTGAATCTGGGATGGGATGTTTGTATTAATATTTCCAAATTTAAATTGATGAGTTTCGCTGATGTTTAAATTATAGATGGCAAATGTCCGAGCATTTATGATTTTGAGCAGGACACTTTTAAAAATGTCCGCCAAAGCCTCGAGCATTTATGGAAAACGCGTTTGAAATTTTTTTTTTCCTGTGCATCAAACGGTATAGGCACTAGCAGTATAGCCGGACTTCGCACACGACTCGCGTGGTCGAGGTCCAGACTATGAGAGTAGATTTGCCTAAAACTTAACCACGACTTCTTTAAATAACAATGATCGGGCCCATATTAACTGAGGCAACCTACTCGCTTCAAGTAAAGAAATATACTGTCTACATTTTACATAACATCTTATTATATAATATTATCAGAGTTGAAATCATGCGGCCGGCTCTCATACTCTAAAACCAAGATTATAAAGTCACATAAACACATACCGGTACAGGTTGTTTGGAGTTAAATCAGCCATTCCTTTTAGCAGCTACGTCTTTGCTCAATTCTAACAACAAAGTGTATAACAGTGTAGCCACAGATGCTGTGTTTTCAATATAATGAGGTGGCTCAACAAAATCCTTCCCACCTCAATTTTCAGCTACCTCAATCTTGGTGGAAAAGGCTGTTGAAATTTTAAATACACATCAAATAAGAGTACTACAGAGGCGTGTCATTTTGCAAACTTAGGATATAAATGAAAAACTGAAGAGAACATTTTTAGTTTAAACGTTTTGAAACTCTGGTCTTTTTAATTTGAAAACCTTAAAAATGTAGAAAGGAAATGTTCAAATTGGTCCCTAACCAAGAGTTGTTCTATGCAAAAATTGTAACTGTAGAGAATAAAATGCATCATTCAGTTCATTTAGTGTAACAAGAGATAACGCAGCCCATTGCAGTTATGCACTCGCCTGCTGAGAAGACTTATTGATACTCATGGTATTGAAGTTTTGGGCATTCCCTTGTCTCACTTTAGGAAGGTTATCAGGGAATTATTTTGATTATATGTGTATGTACAGCGTGTCCCAAATAGTTTGTCCTACCCCCTGGATCTCAGGAACCGTAAGAGATACGAAAAAAACTTGAATACAAAAGTTGTAAGGTTGGCAGTGGACGTAACCTCTCTTTTACTTTCACATACACAGGGCGATTCGTATTTGCAGGACAAAAATAAAATATTTAGATTTTGACAATTGCATTAATCCTTTGGAATATTTGCATTCTCCATGAAATTTGCTACAGAACCATTTTTTTGTTTTGTATTTTGGATGCAGCGTTGGCAAGATATCGAATTTTTCTTGGAATTTAGGGACTTTGTGGAGGTTATGGAAACTGAATGCTGTATCTTTATTTTAATAGATATCAAAGATATATTTTAGCCGAAGTATGACAGCACAACTGTGTGTGGTGTGGTATGTCGAAATTGGTTTTTGCTATTCAGTGTGTTCATAACAGGCTCTCAAAATCCGATAATTTCAAACAGCAATAACTTATTTATTTCAAATGGAATGACCCATATTTCTATAGTTTGTTGGATGCCCGCGTCCAAGCCCCACATTTTGTGTAAATAACATTCTATACCAAAAACTACCCGTTTTCGAGATATTTAGTATTTAAGAAAATTTCTTTGCATTTTTCATTCAGGTGAGAAGGTTTTATCAAGCAAGCCATAACTATTTTTCCAGACAGTGGCAGAAATAATTGTCACTTTAGATAATACGGGAAATAAAATTCCTATACCCGTATACAGTATGTCCACGGATAGACACCCCAAGAGGACAAATGGACCAAAAATTTAATTTTTCGACAAAAAGTCATTCTTGATAAAAGTTTCTGCTTCTCGAAAAAATATCGTCCACGGAGAGAATTTTCGATTTTTTTTATACAGGGTGTCCAAAAAATACAAAAACATGAAATGCGATCAAGAATAAACTGCCTTTATTTTTAAAAATATCAAAAACTTTTACTTAGAAAAGTTGTTTAGAATTAAAAGATGTGTCCGATTATCACTTTTCAAACAAATCAGCCAACTACGTTTTTTTTTCATTTCCAAGTGTGAAACTCCTTTGTGTTTAAAATTATCAAAAATATTTATTTAGAAAAGTTGTTTAGAATTAAAAGACGTGTCTGATTGTAACTTTTTAAGCAAATCGAACGACTTTGACTTAAATGGGTAAAAAATTACCCTCTGACACGTCTTTTAACTCTAAACAACTTTTCTAAATAAATATTTTTGATATTTTTAAAAACAAAGGAATTTCACACTTGGAAATCAAAAAAATTGGAGTTGGCTGATTTGTTTGAAAAGTGACAATCGGACACATCTTTTAATTCCAAACAACTTTTCTAAGTAAAAGTTTTTGATATTTTTAAAAATAAAGGCAGTTTATTCTTGATCGCATTTCATGTTTTTAATTTTTTTCGAGAAGCAGAAACTTTTATCAAGAATGACTTTTTGACGAAAAATTAAATTTATGGTCCATTTGGGATGTCTAACCGTGGACATACTGTATACGGGTATAGGAATTTTATTTCCCGTATTATCTAAAATGACAATTATTTCTGCCACTCTCTGGAAAAATAATTATGGCTTGCTTGATAAAAACTTCTCACCTGAATGAAAAATGCAAAGAAATTTTCTTAAATACTAAATATCTCGAAAACGGGTAGTTTTTGGTATAGAATGTTATTTACATAAAATGTGGGGCTTGGACGCCGGCATCCAACAAACTAAGAAATATGGGTCATTCCATTTGAAAAAAATAAGTTATTGCTGTTTGAAATTATCTGATTTTGAGAGCCTGTTATGAACACACTGTATATGTAAAAACCAATTTCGATATACCATACCACACACGGTTGTGCTGTCATACTTCGGCTAAAATATATCTTTGATATCTATTAAAATAAAGATACAGCATTCAGTTTCCACAACCTCCACGAAGTCCCAAAATTCCAAGAAAAATTCGATATCTTGGCAACGCTGCATCCAAAATACAAAACAAAAAAACGGTTCTGTAGAAAATTTCATGGAGAATGCAAATATTCCAAAGGGTTATGTGTATATGTGAAAATAAAAGAGGGGTTACGCCCACTGCCAACCTTACAACTTTTGTATTCAAGTTTTTTTCGTATCTCTTACGGTTCCTGAGATCCAGGGAGTAGGACAAACTATTTGGGACACGCTGTACGTAACATATTAGTTGATTTGATCTTGATTTACTTTAAGTAATACCATAATTTTGTGATTGGTTGGAAATATTTAGTATACATTTATAGATAGATATATAGTTGTTTAGTATTGTTGACGGTTGGTTATTGAAATTTTAACTGTTTTCTTTGTAATGGGGTTGATCCCGTGTATTAAATAAATAAATATATTGTCTTGATTCTTGCACACACTGATTTTTAAAGTAATATTTTTGTGTAGAAACTAATTCAAAAGTTTTTTTTAGATAGTACTATGACACCAGGATGGTCCAAGGGTATTGGAAAAAGTTCCCCATTTGTAAAAAATATGTTTTAAAATTTGTTAGATTTTGAGGTTTGGTAAATAAATTTCGTCGGAAAGTTTCAGATATTAATTCGAAGTTTTATATGATGATGTCAACTTTATGTTCAAGCCCTGCATTGGCAAGAACAAGATTTCATACATTGGAGATAGTGGTGATTGGCCCCAAGTTTACCACATCAAGGTTGCCTCTATTCCACAAGCTTTGACATCAAAGATTGGGTGCACAATGGGCCTGGCCTACATCACAAGTTTGATCACGTCTAGGCTCATTCTGCACCCAGCTTCCGACTTTAAAACTCGTCGAATAGGGACAACCTTTTAATTAAGGCCCACCATTCCCCGAGCTTAATAACATAAATCTCTTGGGGAATCATTCATTCATCAATTTATTCATTCCATAAATGTGAAATCATATTATTAAAATACTTCTTGACTAGCAACTAAAAGGTTGTCCACGTGTAAGCTTTTGCTTCCAGAAATTAGATGGGAGTGATGATGACAATCTGCTTTTCACACAGTATTAAAAAAAGTTCTGTGGTTTTTCAATGTATTTTGTTTCTAGAGTGGACATGGTGATTCAAAAAAGTATCAAGAATATATCAGCTGTTACCAGTCTTTATAATTATTCTTTCAGTAAGCACATTAAGGATAAACTAAGGAGTCCTAGAACGAAGGAGCTGAAACAAATCCGGCAAAATGAAATTTATGGTGGTGGCGGGGGTAAGGTTTTTAACATTTGCAAAACTACACAGAGTGAGCAGTGAGGTTGAGCGTAATTTGCATTTTTATACGTTGTTTCAGCTCCTTCCTTCTAGGCCTCCTTAGGATAAACTATGACTTTTTGACATAACTGTAGATCTCCTTAAACATTTTGTGTGTAACAAAATTAGTTTAAATATCTTGCTAGATTAAGAAGTATTAAAAAATATCCATATTTCAATAAAATATTAAACATATTTCAATAATAATAACCATAGTTGGTTAGAACTAAATAGGAAAATATAAGTACCTAAAGTTTCAGAAGGGATGTCATCTGAATATGAACAAACATCAACATAAGTTGCCTTAGAAGATGGTGATGATGATGTTTCATTGGAACTACCAAGATTGGGCACATTATTATTTTCTTCTTCCATCATCGGAGAACGTTGACTTAAATTGTCTGATGTAGTCTCTAAAATAAGTAGTTCATAAAGTTACTTGCAAGTCACAGTTTGTTCAGCGAATATTCGGCCCTACGTCACAACTCCCGTCCTTGTCTGACTCGTGAATATACGACCGATATCCATCGTATATTCACGAGTAAGACAAGGACGGGAGTTGTGACGTAGGGCCGAACATTCGCTAAACAAACTGTATGTTACTACCCAATAGAAAAATTGTAATAGAGAAATAAACGAGGGATAACGGCTGTCAACAGACTAGCTTATATGGCATTAATGGTATGGTAGGTATATTACTACATTACTAGTCATATAGAAGAATTATGTTTTTAGAAGGGTATTTCTGACAGAGATATGTGAAAACTACTTCAATTTCAACTCTTAAGACAACTTACCCAGAGTGATGGTATCATTTCGTTTTGGAGCCTTGTGAGCAGCGTTTAAGAAAATATTGGTTTCTAAAAAGATAATATTATGTAAAAATAGAAACGTATATAAAAATCACAGCTCTGAATTCTTGTACCTTCTATTAAATCTTCGATAGAGGTCTCATTCTCGCCATATTCATTTATTGAATTTTGAACCTGAATTTGAGATGATCTAGAATTATTGGATTGTGACAAAGGTTGAGCTAAAATAGATCCATCGTGTGTCTTTTCTACCATAACACTACCATTTGTTTGTTGTGACAAAACGGAAGCAGCATGATAGTTGTGGTCAAATTTAGTCATAGATTGGCCTAAAGGATTAACAGATAGTGTGTTAAAATGTAATTAAATTTACTCACATTCTCCATTATGTGTATTCGGCTTGTTTTTATCATCTTTTTTTATCCGTGTCTAAAAACCCTTGTCCTATGTCAGGAGGCAATATCTGAGCTGAAATGAATATACAATGACAACTCAAATAAAATACTAAATTTTTTCATCACAATTTTTTTAAATACAATTTTAATATTTAAACTAAATATGCACCTGATTCCAAACATAAGGACACAGACTATGATTTAGGTTTATAATGTATTGCTTAATAATAATGATAACTATAATTATCATATTACGTCCAGTGACTCTCTTTTTAAAAGACTTAAATTCCGTTTATCCCATCTTTCGGCTCGAGTGTTGCGTATACTTATGCCTAAAGTTGATGACGAAAAAGCAATGCATGAAGCTAAGTTTCTATGGCAAATTATCGCTTTAGATCTAATAGGCCCACTTCCTCGATCAAAAGGTGGCTATAGTTGACTTTCTACCACTAGATATTGATGATGACATTTGGCAACAAATTAAATATAGAAAACAAAAGAAAAATGAATCTATAGTCATTTTTATCGCCCAATTAGACGCTTTATTTAAACGTTTGAGTAGACCACCTGCCGAACCAACAAAAACATATTAGACACAATTTATTGCCTGAATACATTTCACAGTTGGCTTTAATACAAATTGATTCGGTACAGCATTTAATCTCCTTGTGTAAAAAATTAGAATAAACTAGCCTTAAAACTAAGAAACAAAATTTACCTCAGGTTTACGCTGTTTCTTCATTTATTACCTCACCTGTAGACAAACCCCCGAGTACCTCAAGGACTGTTTTCAGGAAGACAGTTAGTAATGAGCAAAAAAACCTTAACTGAAGTGTAGCGTATTTAAAACACACGGACGGCAGCTGTTTGCCTGGAGAGCAATATGGTCGTGGGTGGAGAAGTTTTTCGTAAAGGGGTTAAGCTGAATAGGTGTTCGGTCACTTTTAAAATAATAGGGCGCCACTTAGTTTGTTAGCTTCGAACTAAGAAAAAGCATAAAATAAATAAAGGTTACCTTGGTGCAGGTATAGATAAATAGTAACACTAGACCTCTAGACGTTTGCTCAACTACTCGTTTTATTGTTGACAGATTATGTTGTTACAAATGAGAACAGAATGACTGTAAGCGATATAACATTATAAAGATACTTTACGTGTAACCATACTAACTATTTACCATTGTAGTACTATGGATTTCCTTTATGTATACTTTTATAAAAAGAATAGTTATACCTGACTATTGAATCTCTTTATACCAAAATTAATTAACTACTGCGGCGAAGTTCATGAACTTTTCCTTGTCTTTTTTTATATATTGCACTGGCACATATATATATATATATATAAAGTGATACTTACATTCCAGCAGTATGTATATAATCATTATAGAATTTTGAAACTTAAAAAAGAACTGGTTACTGTATCGTTTAAAAATAACATATAACTCAAATTAATAATAATAAAATGGTTTGGACTGGCCTGTGACTCCAGCGATGGTTGAACATACGAAAACGATAGATGCAAATCGTCTCGGACAACTCCGTTGTAATTGGTGTCCACCTCAATGATACGAGTTCAAAACAGCAAGCAGGTATTCAATATCAAACTCCTACGGTCGACGTGCAGCAACAATATTAATGAAAACTTGTAGCAGGCAAAATTCTTAGATGGTAGAACAAACGACCTCGTAGATGGATGTTGTGTTTAATGAAAAAGATAGTGAAGGTAGAAGGAAAAAAACCCGAAAAAAGAACATTAATTGTAGGTTGTGAAAATTGCATTACTTTTGCTATTACTTACCTCATTTGCATGAGGGTTTCCCTTTGATAGGATATACTCCGTAATTAATATGATATGTCTTGTTTATTCAAGGTTGCTAAAATACAATAAGAAACTATTCTAGGACATATTCCAAGTATTTTGAGAGAGTAACAACTTACCCTTTGGTATTGATAAGGCCAAAAAGATAATACAACCAGTAAGGATGGTACAGAGATTCTTACGCAGGAATGACAACATAAATTAGCTCAAATCTTATCTCGAAATCGCGGCACCCTTCAGTATATCTTCAGAGATTGGTTTACTGTTAGATTAAATCAAATCCACTTCGGTAATCTAATATTTGGGCTTTTTCGCCGGATTCGGTATCGTCGCCTGGGACGCTTCTTTTTCAAAAATAAATAAATGTCAATAAACAAACAAACGATCGCCATAGCCTACTGAAGAATGTCAAGTGATGGGCACGTCATTCGCGTTGGTAGCGCGCCAAATTTGAAATCAGGTGTATTGTTGGTTGCATAGGTAAGGGTCCTATTATTTATTACTTTGGAGACTGATGTACAGGGTAGTGAGAAAGCAATAAGGGATAATTACAACGTAACAAGAAATAGAGTAGAAATGGAGCATTTTATAAGTTTGGAGATATTGGAAAATAAAAATGCTACACTATCCTCCTCCGAAAAGAATAAAAAAGGATACGTAGTATGCTTTTTTATAGTGTGTATCAGCTCATCAGCTGTCGTCTTGAGAAGGCATAAGCAGCAAACATTGGTATTTTAAATACTAAATTCAGGCATACAGAATGGAACAAATGATGAGCGTGAAGCATGGATTGCTCACGACTCAAAATTTTTCTCAGTTTTAATAATAACATAATAGAAGCTATAATAATAAAACTAAATGGAACCTAACATCTTTTGTAGGTTAAACATTATGATATAATTTGGACACAGTCAAGATATTATGTGTCGTGCTCAATGGAATTTAGATATATAGTGCTATTGCTAAAAACCAAGGCAAGGAAATAATAGTATTAGTACCTACGCACCGTCTAAACCCACGATACTATATCTGAAAAGCTGTAGGGATCAGAAAATAGTACCACCAAAAAGATAACAAAGATAATACTGTACTTGACACAAGAACTGAAGTTTAGTATACCCGTGTACAAAGCACACCCAACTGGGAAGGGACTTGTATGTATTGGATTAGTACATTACATAGTACATAGTATACCCGTGCACAAAGCATACTCAACTGGGAAGGGACTTGTATGTATTGGATTAGTCAATGTACGTCATTGTTTGAAAGTCACTCCTCCTAAGTTCTATAAAACATATGAGTCCACATGTCTATGAATTAGGAAGATATGCTAACTAAAATGAAATTGGTATATCTTAGTATAAGGGAGTTTTGAAATGACATTAATATACTACAAACAAAACTGAACATGACAGGGCTATATTACAATAGAGAATTACTAAAGGGAGTAACGTTTTTCAGAACGTTGAGTAACGTTAAGGTAAGGTAAGGTAAAGGTAACTGAAAAGTTGGCCAGGCTTTCAGATTTACTGATCACGCCTGCGGTAAGGTAATAATATATGTACACAATGTACATAATACGATACATAGGTACAAGCACGGGCGTAGCCAAGGGGGGGGGTTTCGGGGGTTCAAACCCCCCCCCCCCGAAATAAGCAAAATATTACCTAATATTATACCGAAAAAATACGAGGAGTGAAGAGTTAAATTATTATTACGTTTGAATATATGTAGTAATAGTAGCGCCTAGCGCCATCTTTTGACGAGAGGCAGACGCAGTTGCAGCCAAACTATTTTGTATTGTAGGGACACTTTGCGTTGTTTCTCGATTATTCGCCACGCCCCTCGGTCGAAATGAGCGGAACTTTGTGGAAGTTCGTGGAAGTTTCTGGACGGCTACTGGGCTGCTATATAAGCGGCGCCGCGGCGCGTGACCGCGCTTACGACAGTATTGTTCCATGCGAACTCGAAGCGAATAAAAGTGAAAAGTGGTGAACGAATAGTGAAGAGAATGAAGTGTACCGTGGAAGTGAGTAATTTTAGTGCGCTGTTATTCGATGACCTTGTTAAGGATAGATACGTGAATCATTATTACTGTCGAAAAATGGAGGGGAAAAAAAGGAAGGGTGATAAACTTAAAGGTATGGACTACTGGAAAAAGTGGTGTAGTCAAGGTCAAGGGGTTTCTAATAAAAAAACAAATTTGGATTTAGCTATCAAAGCTTCAGCTACCTTGGATGCTGATAAGAAGACTGCCTACCCCGAAATCTAGTTTGGAATGCCTAGATATGTGCGATAAAAACCTTTATCCTAATATTTACACATTACTACAAATCTTGGCTACCATTCCTGTATCCACTGCTACCCCAGAAAGGCCTTTCTCGAGCCTAAGGAGACTGAAAAACTATTTTCGAAACACTACAAGTGAAAACAGACTTAATGGTTTGGCTCTAATGAACATTCACTATGGAACAGAAATTCATGCAGATGAAGTAGTGGATATATTTAAAAGAAAAAGCCGAAGATTTCTTCTTTAATGGTTTTAGATTTAGCGCAGAGGAACGAAATTAATTTATCCATTTCATTTAAAGTTAAGAACTTTATAAATATGTCGTAGTTTTTCGGATGAATATATAGATATTAAATTTCATGTAAGTATATTTTTGTTGTTTTATTTACTTCTCAAACTAAACCCCCCCCCCCCAAAACTAAATCCTGGCTACGCCCGTGGGTACAAGGTATATACAAGCGGAACGAAATATAGGAAAGGTAATAAGGCAATGAGCACTTTGCGTGCTATATACTAGCGGTTTCATCTTCACAGGTAAAAAATGGTTTTAGGTCCTTGATATGCCAGTTACCAGCGCAAGTACCATCCATATTCGACAAAGTATACACCAGGCGAGATAAATTTTTTGTAACGGTACTAAGGACAAACTTTGGGGCTAGCTTGGCAGAAAATCTTTTAGCAGCATTTGATAGGACTTTGCTTCTACGCCAGACTTTATCTCCGACAGAAAAGGATGCTTCTCGTTTCCTGAGGTTATAGGCCTTGGCGTTACGAACGTAGGCAGTGTGCAAATTCTTTCGAACTGTAGAGAAAATGTCTCGAAGACCGATAATTTCAGAAGCATAATTATCTCTACTTCCAGGTAAAATTTCTATGTCTTCTGTATTGGACCATTAGCATAATAATAACCAGATAAAGGAACATGTCGTGCAAAATTTAGAAAGGCGGGAGAGAATTTGGTAACTTCATGTTTGGCGGTATTAATAGCTTGTTGTAGCTTAGGTAATTCTTTGTCCCAATTTTGGTGTTCGTCAATAAAACAACGAATGGCTGTACCGATAGTTTTATTAGTGCGCTCAACAAAATTGCACTGGGCAGAATAGACAGCATTAAACCAAATTTTCTGGACGTTATATTTGTTACACAAGTTACGTAATTCATGACCACTAAGGTTTGGTGCGTTGTCACAAATGACAAACTGTGGTACTCCAAAGACAAGGAAAACTTTGTTTTCTAAGAAATCTATGATATTTTTAGACTTAGCATTACGTAAGGGGTGAACGAGAGTATACTTAGAAAACCAGTCACCAACGACTAAAAGCCAACTATAGCCACCTTTTGATCGAGGAAGTGGGCCTCTTAGATCAAAAGCGATAATTTGCAATGGAAACTTAGCTTCTTTTTCTTTACCCATGAAACCCATTCTAGCTGTATTTGGCGTCTTTTGTGCTCCACAAACTAGACATGACCTAACAAACTTAAGAACATCTTGGCGCATCTTCGGCCAATAGTAAAATTCTTGAATTCTAGCTAGAGTTTTAAAAAACCTAAGTCAGCAGAAGTGGGAGGATCATGGCAAGACTGAAGAATTTCAAACCTCTGTGGTTTTGGTACTGAAGTTTTCCATTCGATAGTGTTGGTTTGAAAGGGGATATTTGAAGGAATAAACTTATATACTTTGTCTTGTTCAACTTCCCATTGTGGATAACTTTGTGGAGACTTACTGATTTTCTCACGCAAGGAATCATACCAGGGGTCTATTCTATCCATGTCAATTTCAATAAAAGAGATTTCAGGTAGAGAAGAAGAAATATCAGTGACCTCATCATCTGAGTTAGTTGAAAACATACGGCTTAAAGCATCAGGGAAAACATTATGAGCTCCTTTACGATGAACCAAATCGAAGTTGTGTTGTCTGAGTCTCACAGACCATCTAGCAAGTTTACCAGTGGGATTTTTAAGATTGCTAAGCCAGAGTAGAGAGTAGTGGTCAGTAATGACAGTGAATTTTAGTCCTTCGATATAGGGGCGAAACTTCTCTATAGAAAATAGCACGGCGAGGCACTCGCGTTCAGTAACAGAATAGTTGCGTTCAGCTCAAGAAAGAGAACGACTAGCATAAGCAATAACTCTTTCTTCACCTCCGATAATTTGTGTCAGAACTCCTCCTAGATCCGAGTTCGATGCATCACAATGGATAGTGAAAGGTTGAGAGAAATCGGGCTGAGATAGAATAAGTGACGAGACTAATGCCTTTTTTATTGAGTCAAATGACTGTTCAGCTTCTGCTGACCAATAAATTGAAGCTTTCTTCTTCTTGCCTTTCAGGAGATCATTTAAAGGAGATACTAGTGATGAAAAATCGATACCATGAACACAAACCTATAAATCGTTTTATTTCGGTGGTATTTGTTGGACGAGGATAGTTTTTCATTACAGATGTTTTTTCTGGGCCTGTACGTAACGAATTATCACCTATAATAAAACCAAGAAATCTGAGGGATATTTTAAACAATTCACATTTCTTAAGATTCACAGTAAGATTTGCTTCTAATAAGTTTTGTTTGACTTCTATGAGAAGGGAGACATGTTCTTCAAAGGTGGGAGAGCAAATAATTATGTCGTCTAAGTAAAAAAAAATATGAGGTTCATAACGAGGACCAAATATTGCATCTACTAAACGCTGTTGTGTTTGGGCAGCGTTACAAAGACCAAACGGCATGGTTACAAATTGAAATAGGCCACGGCCCAAGACACTAAAGGCGGTTTTTTCGCGAGAGGAAAGATCAACAGGAATTTGCCAAAATGATTTTCGTAGATCTATTGAGGAAATAAATTTGGCGTTGCGAAGTGAATTATGTATTCGATCGATATGAGGCAGGGGATAAGAATCATGTTTTGTTACCTCATTTAGGGGTCTACCGTCAAAAAAAAAAACGATATTCTCCTGTCTTCTCCTTAACAAGAAGCACTGGTGATGACCAAGGACTTGAAGAAGGTTCGACAACTCCTAATTTGAGCATTTCGTCTAATTCGTCATTTAAAATTTTTTGCATATAGGGAGACATGAGGAAAGGACGTTTCTTAAATGGTTTGGCGTCGCCTGTATCAATAGTCAGTGTAATTTTGTCAGTGCGACCCAAACGTTCTTCACTACTAACTTCATGGAATGAAGATATAAGGGATTTGGCTAAAAGACGTTGTTCAGAAGATAAGTCGTCCATAGAGAAAATGAAGTGATTACAGAGAGTGTTGTCGAAAGGTGATTTACTGGAAATAGCGTGGCAATGGGGCGTAGTCTGGATTCGCCATGTCTTTGCTTTGAAATCAATAAGAGGAGAGGTTTCATCAACAAAATCACTGCCAATGATAAATGAGTGTTTAATTGAAGGGACAACGAGAGATGGTATGACGAAACGATCAGTTTCTACGTCAATGGGTAAATCAACAATCCCATTCACTTTCCTTAGAGCACCATCGGCAAGACAAATAGACGCAAAAGGTGAGATAACTAAATCAATCAGTTTCTTAATAAATTCTAATCCATCGTTACCGATTACAGTATTTGTACTTCCTGTATCCAAAAGTACTAAGAAGTCATTGTTAAATATCTTAACCTTAAGATAATGCCGATTATCTGCGCCTTTTTTGATTAATGGCAACTCCATGGATGATAACAGGGGTGGACGTAGAAAATTCTTAACCGTATTGAGCCATTTTAACCAATCAGCAACATTAAATTTAGGGATGGCATGCCTGTTGCTGGGGCATACTTCCCTCGTTAGTTTTTTTGACAGTTAGGGCAGGTACTAATAGTGAAGTTAGCGATAACAAAACCTTTTTCTAGGAAGTCTGCAATTATTATAAACATGGTTAGACCGACCGCAGTTCCAACAAGTAACAGAAGAGGCAGTAGAATGAAATTTTTGATTGGTTTGCTGTTTGGGACCAGAGTCCTTTATATTCTCCTCAGTATTTTGCTCTTTACTGTCTTCCTGAAAACAGTCCTTGAGGTACTCGGGGGTTTGTCTACAGGTAAGTTAATACCTGAAGAAACAGCGTAAACCTGAGGTAAATTTTGTTTCTTAGCTTTAAGGCTAATTTCTTCTAATTTTTTACACAAGGGGATTAAATGCTGTACCGAATCAATTTCTATTAAAGCCAACTGTGAAATGTATTCAGGCAATAAATTGTGTCTAACATGTTTAATTTTTGTTGGTTCGGCAGGTGGTCTACTCAAACGTTTAAATAAAGCATCTAATTGAGCGATAAAAATGACTACAGATTCATTTTTCTTTTGTTTTCTATATTTAATTTGTTCCCAAATGTCATCATCAATATCTGGTGGTAGAAAGTCAACTTTAAGTTTACTAACAAGAGAATCCCAACTATTTACTGTGTCTTTGATACTGCGAAACCAAACAAATGCATCTCCCACAAAAAGTTCTACGGCAGAACGAAAAAGGTCTTGTTTATTAACGTTACGTGCATCAGCGAGTTCAGTAACACGTTCTAGAAAAGTAAAAACAGATTTTGCGTCACCGTTAAACTTGATATTCCATTCAGATAAATTCAAGGGTTTACCTACGTTAATAACCTGTGGCGGGATGTTAACATTAGGTATAGGATGACCTAAAGAACTACCGAGAATGAGAGGACATACAGGGCGAGAGGGTATTACACGTTCATGTAATTCTGCTTCCAGTTGTAGACAGGTAGCATACGATTCATTTTGAAAAACTAATGCTTCATGCATTGCTTTTTCGTCATCAACTTTAGGCAGAGGTATACGCAACACTAGAGCCGAAAGATGGGATAAACGGGATTTAAGTCTTTTAAAAAGAGTCACTGGACGTACCTTCAAATTCATTAACGAGAGACTTACCTAATTAATAGCAAGGTATTTGTAATATCAGCACATTCTTGTTCATGTGTAACATCATAATTTGACATGTCGATAAGATATCCAGGTTTTGTACGTTCTTTTTCGAGTAACCTACTTAAAATTTTTCGTTTTTCATTCATATCACGTTGTGTGACTATGTTACGAATTTTAAGTTCATAATTAAGTTCATCGATAAGTAAATGACCTACTTGAAATGTGGCAGTTTTCATTGTTTATGTTTTACAAAGAATATTTAATTAACTGCACCTAGGTAGTATTAATGAAAGCAAAGGCAGAATTTAACTAGAAGTGAGTTAGGAATGAGTTACGATAAACTTCAGGCTGGCCCCGCGTTGCGTGCGCCACTTAACTGAAGTGTAGCGTATTTAAAACACACTATCCTTAAGGCGGACGGCAGCTGTTTGCCTGGAGAGCAATATGGTCGTGGGTGGAGAAGTTTCTCGTAAAGGGGTTAAACTGAATAGGTGTTCGGTCACTTTTTATTATAGAATTTTGACTAAACTTAAAAAAGAACTGGTTACTGTATCGTTTAAAAATGACATATAACTCAAATTAATAATAATAAAATGGTTTGGACTGGCCTGTGACTCCAGCGATGGTTGAACATACGAAAACGATAGATGCAAATCGTCTCGGACAACTCCGTTGTAATTGGTGTCCACCTCAATGATACGAGTTCAAAACAGCAAGCAGGTATTCAATATCAAACTCCTACAGTCGACGTGCAGCAACAATATTAATGAAAACTTGTAGTAGGCAAAATTCTTAGATGGTACAACAAACGACCTCGTAGATGGATGTTGTGTTTAATCAAAAAATAGTGAAGGTAGAAGGGAAAAAACCCTAAAAAAGAACATTAATTGTAGGTTGTGAAAATTGCATTACTTTTGCTATTACTCACCTCATTTGCATGAGGGTTTCCCTTTGACAGGATATACTCCGTAATTAATATGATATGTCTTGTTTATTCAAGGTTGCTAAGATACAATAAGACACTATTGTAGGACATATTCCAAGTATTTTGAGAGAGTAATAACTTACCCTTTGGTATTGATAATGCCAAAAAGATAATGCAACCAGTAAGGATGGTACAGAGATTCTTACGCAGGAATGACAACAAAAATTAGGTCAAATCTTATCTCGAAATCGCGGCACCCTTCAGTATATCTTCAGAGATTGGTTTACTGTTAGATTAAATCAAATCCACGTCGGTAATCTAATATTTGGGCTTTTTCGCCGGATTCGGTATCGTCGCCTGGGACGCTTCTTTTTCAATAATAAATAAATGTCAATAAACAAACAAACGATCGCCATAGCCTACTGAAGAATGTCAAGTGATGGGCACGTCATTCGCGTTGGTAGCGCGCCAAATTTGAAATCAGGTGTATTGTTGGTTGCATAGGTAAGGGTCCTAACCTAACCTAACCTAACCTAACCTATGTCAATGTGAAAAATTCCAAAAATTTCACTGGGTATTAAAAAACCACAAAATTGCGAATGTTTAACATGTGCTCAAATTTTTTTGGAGGTTAAAATAATTATAATTATGCAGTCATTCCTTATAAATAAGTGTTGTACGTACCTTTCTTTTTCTTACTGCAGTACTCTTCATCAGGGCTATATATATATTATATATATATATATATCTGGTGATTTCGGAACTCGAGGAAGGTCGAGGATGTACCTCGACCTTCTTTTTCATCTTTTTTTCTATAAAAATTTTTGGCTTGCTGAAGAGACTCTAAAAGCAATTAATAATGATCCTATATTTGTAGTACAAAACATAAAAAAAAATGTTACTCAAATTTTGTACAAAATGTATAGGTATACCAGAACAGAGAATAGCAACCTAAGAATTGTCTAGATTTTTTAAAGACAATTCTTAAACATTTATAATATAAAACACTCAATGGCATGGTAATGAAGCCTCAAGAACGATAACGATATCAATCTAGTTGATATATATGTTGTTTAATTTATCTCCAAATTTAGACCTTACCCATAGAAGAATTTACTACGACAAGAAGTCCAATCCTTATGGTAGCGCTGAAAATGCCCCAGCCGGTCTACATTTATAATTTTTACGACTCGTGCGGCAGCCGAACGGCGCGCGGTTGCCAAATCACCACCGGCCGTGCCCGTCACCACCGCCACGATGGCCGCGGCCGCGGCCGGCCGCCCCGAGGAGCCGGGCGCGCGAATCAGTGAATCAGTGGCCAGCTCAAAGAAAGTGCGGTGGAGGTGGCTAGGGGTTCAATTCTTGAACTGAGGAGTTATCCCTCAAATGAAGACGACGTTTTGTTCTCCTGTTATGATACATTCACTCTCACTCGGGGATCGATTCCATTGACTCAAGAATAAGGCCCCAGCCCAGAGCTTTGGTATAGTCCACGGCACGAAAGAATGACCACTTCCAACACAGTCGAAGTGTCAAGTGTTTGCTTAAGCCAACCTACTAAACGCTCATACTTAGCTTCAATAATTGGTCATTCTTTCGTGCGGTGGACTATACTTGGTATATACAGTGTCTGCCAGAAAGTTGGATACAAATGGGAATTTTCTTTATTTGAAGTTTCTCAAAAAAATTATTCTTGATAAAAGTTGGTGCTTGTGCTTAAACTCAAAATCCACCAGCAAAAATTTTGAAATTTCGATTCGTATACAGGGTAGGTTGAAAAATATGAAAATTCCTCAAGAGTAAAGTGCCCTTATTTTTGGAACTACATCAGAGTGGCACTAAGAAAAGTTGTTTGGAATCTCAAGACAATGTCAAATATGAATTAACAGCCACCTACTCAGAAGAAAAAAAATTCACACTTTTTGCATTTTTTATTCATCCCGCTGTATAATTTTTATTGTTGAATTCTCATTTATTAAATAACTCTTAAATTGTACCTGTACCTAGAGTAGCTAAATATTATTTTCATGTGCCTGTATTTTTTTATTGTTTAAAAACTTGGAAATAATATATTTCTATTTTGGTACCTAGCTAGGTAGTTTAATATTTCCGCTAAAATTAAAATGTCATAGGGCATATACAGTGTCTGCCAGAAAGTTGGATACAAATGGGAATTTTCTTTATTTGAAGTTTCTCAAAAAAAAATTATTCTTGATAAAAGTTGGTGCTTGTGCTTAAACTCAAAATCCACTCGCAAAAATTTTGAAATTTCGATTCGTATACAGGGTAGGTTGGAAAATATGAAAATTCCTAAAGAGTAAAGTACCCTTATTTTTGGAACTACATCAGAGTGGCACTAAGAAAAGTTGTTTGTAATCTCAAGACAATGTTAAATATGAATTCACAACCACCTACTCAAAATAAAAAAAAATTCACACTTGCTCATTTTTTACTCATCACGCTGTATAATACATAATGTTAGATATGTATTTTGAGGCACATCTTCGAGCACGACAGTACGATACCAATGATTTTTATTTACATTTAACTAGCATCTTAAAAACACTTAATAAGTGAAAGTTCTGCAAAGTTTGTCGTTTTTTTGTGTCCAGGTAAAATACTCCTACAATTTCAAACATAACATAGCATCTAATCTGTGGAACATAAAAATATTTTAATAGAGCAACAATTTAAGAGTTATTTAATAAATGAGAATTCAACAATAAAAATTATACAGCGGGATGAATAAAAAATGCAAAAAGTGTGAATTTTTTTTCTTCTGAGTAGGTGGCTGTTAATTCATATTTGACATTGTCTTGAGATTCCAAACAACTTTTCTTAGTGCCACTCTGATGTAGTTCCAAAAATAAGGGCACTTTACTCTTGAGGAATTTTCATATTTTTCAACCTACCCTGTATACGAATCGAAATTTCAAAATTTTTGCTGGTGGATTTTGAGTTTAAGCACAAGCACCAACTTTTATCAAGAATAATTTTTTTGAGAAACTTCAAATAAAGAAAATTCCCATTTGTATCCAACTTTCTGGCAGACACTGTATATGCCCTATGACATTTTAATTTTAGCGGAAATATTAAACTACCTAGCTAGGTACCAAAATAGAAATATATTATTTCCAAGTTTTTAAACAATAAAAAAATACAGGCACATGAAAATAATATTTAGCTACTCTAGGTACAGAGTTTTTCCGTAATTTTTCAACCAGGAAGAACCTAGATTTTTGATCCTTGAAAGATACTTGTGACCTGAAAGCTGCAGGATATTTTACGTACAGTCGAAATCTGTTAGCAGATCAAACAAATGAATATCGGAAAATTCGGAAAAATATATACCTAAACTTTTTTTAATTTAAGATTAACAATAAAAAAAGATGCACCCATTATTCCATACATTTGACGGGCCCTCTATATATTGTTGGAATAAGAAGGACTAGTGTATTTATAAAATCCAAAAATATACAAGGTGTTCTATTTAAAAACCAAAAGTTTATATATTTTTCTTAATTTTCCGATATTCACTTATTTGATCTGCTAACAGATTCTGACGGTCCATGAAATATCATACACTTACATATTATAAGAATTTTTTTCTGGGATCAAAAATGGACGTGCTAGTGGGGGTTGAAAAATATACGGAAAACCCTGTACAAGGTAGTCACAGTTATTTTAGCCCATACCTACAGCCTTTGTTTGTGGAGATACAACAAATGCTTATTTATTTTTCAGGAATGTCGAATGTTATCAAATTTTCGTATCAATGGGTTGTTGTAAATCTCCAGAAATCCGAATTTCACTAAAAACGGTAAAAACTCAAATGGGCGATTTTGAATGTTAATTGGACATTTGCCACATCAAGACAAGTATTTTTTTGTTAAAGGCATGATCTTCTACCTCTTCTAGTTTAAGCACAAATCAGGGTTAAAAATCTAAATTTTCGAAATATCACATTGAATAAGTATTTCAAAAAGTACTTAAAATAACTACTTAGTGTGATATATCATTAGACTCTTAAAAATAAGTAGAATTTCATCTCTTACTGCCAAAAAATAATACACCTGAAACCTTACAACTTTTGCCTCAACACTTTCTTTCGTTAGGTACCTATCATCTCCAAAAATAAAGGCTGTAGGTATGGGTACTTTAATATCTGAAAAAAGAAACACCACAAAAAATAGTTGATGCTCATATAAATCGTATAGACAAAAAATTGCAAAACAAATTAATACCTAGCAGGATATACAGGGTGTTTCATTAATATGGTAAAAAAAAATGAAACTGGGAGTAGAGGGGACCAAAATATGACGATTGAGCGCAACATCGCTTATACAAATTTTGATGGTTAAAAAGATACAGGGCGTTCAAAGTTAAAATTTTATTTGCAAATTTCTTAATAACTTCGACAGTTTTTATGATATCGGCTTAAAAATTGGTACATTGGGGTTTTTTAGGACGGCAAACAAGAATATTTTATCAGTTTTAATGTAGTCCCTAGAGGGCGCCATTTACTCCCTTAAAAAAAGTTGTGCGTACTTTTAAATAATTCTAAGGGAGTAAGTGGCGCCCTCTAGGGACTACATTAAAACTGATAAAATATGATTTTCAATGATGATGATGATTTTCAAAACTGAAAATTTTAAAAATTTATATTAGAAACAATATTCGCGAAAACCGACTGAATGGGTTAACACTCCTTTATATGTACCCTATGAAATAACCATATCTCCAGAGGAGATATTCGAAGAGTTCAAGACCAAAAAAAGAATACTTGATTTTGTGCTATAGATTTTACTGGTTCGAAGGAGAATTATTTTTATGTTATACAGGGTGTCCGGTAATAACTTAAAAAATTAAAAAGAAAAATGGGAAATATGACGAAAAGTTCATAATGAACATAGGTTCGCAGATGTTTGGTTTTCGAGATGCAGGGTGTGAAAATTTCAATTTCGGTTTTTTTAAGTAGCTTTTTAAGACTACAAAATTCTCTTGCAAGAAAACAACAACAACAAGTTAATTAAACTGTCAAAAAAGTTAGGGCAAATTAAATTAAATAATGATAGCCTACGCAGCGCCCTCTACGGCGTGAACTTTTCGTCATATTTTCCATTTTTCTTTTTAATTTTTCAAGTTGGTGCATTTATTTCCGGACACCCTGTGTTATTTTAGAAAATATGTTTTTGTTCTGTTTTTATCCATTAAAATTATCGACAGAGTTTTGTCGTTTATATAACTGATTTGCCCCCCCAGACGTTAATCCTGCGGATACGCCACTGAAAAGCTATATTGTTAACTATAATCACCAAGAAGAACTCCACTATGTGGAAACTCTATTTAGCAGTAAAAAAGTCCGTATGGATTCAAATTGCGCATGTGCAAATAATTTTTAAAAGCAAGCTGCCTGAATGTATGCTTTATTTCTTTAAAGAAAAACATAAAGCAAAAGCATAAAGATAAAGTTGCTGTATGAACCAGGCTTAACTGTCGGCGACGCCATTAAAAACAAAATATTGTTTATAGAACTGTTGTACTACTAAGTTCATAATGTAAAAAATTACTAATTACCTTATCTAAAATAACGTGATTAATAATAAAATAACTATTATTGAAGAGCTTAGAATAAAAGGGGTGGTGCAACGTTCTTTAAGTTAAATAGAATCGTCTATGCTCCGAGAACATATTATATTATTATTATTATGTAGGTAGTACCAAGAACATTTTAGTTATTCTGTGGTAGTACCCTTGTTTATGAGACTAGTTAGCTTTTGCTTATGGCGGAATTTCTATATATTAATAGATTTAGTTGCTTGTGTCGGCCTCTAAGGACCAAATCTAAAACTAACGGAGATCTATGATCGGATTCACAAGGCGCCACCTATTACCAAAATCTAAAACTAACGGAGATCTATGATCGGATTCACAAGGGCGCCACCTATTATCAAAATCAAAAACTTTAGCGCTTCTTACTCGATCTCGTTTAGAAACCTGTCACGCTACGCAGATCCCATACGGTGTATATTCGCAGACTTATCGATCGGCAGTGACGTCACTGGAGCCCTCAGCCGGTTTGTTTACTCTTGGCACAGCCGACCAGAGTAATAAAAACGGTTGAAAGCGATTTTTTCTATAGTTTTTGTATCGATCGCTGAGTCATCACCGGTCAGCCGGCCCGCCAACAACCATGCCTCCCAAGGTCATTATATTCTTCCCTACCTAGGTCGACGCATTATATTACAAATGAATTTTAGGTGTTGAAAATAATTACGGAAACAATAATTGTAATAAAGTTTATTCAGATATTTACAATTATATACCTAGCTATACCTTGGTATTGAAAACATTTTAAATAATAAACTGAAATAATCCTCAAGAAAAATTTGCTTGTGCATGCTTTCGTTGATTGAGGATTCCCATCCTCCATCGACGAGGCTTTTAACGAGGATAAGATCACAGACCTATACAGGATGTCTATATTAAAGGGGAGCCAGTGAATATCTTGATAAATATGCATTTTTCGGTTTCGGACAAACTTTCTTTGAAAGAAAAGATTGCTTTTTTGATGGTCTAACTTTATGCAAAAGCATATTCGAGAATTACGGCCTATACTTTCCGAGATAATTTTGAAAAACCTTTGTAAAAACCGCCTTGTTTTAAGAGTTGCCGAAAAAATTCTTAATGACGTTTGTGGGCAAAACTGACTGCTTTCAGTTTACTTTATTAGAATTTGGAAAAAGGCCACCGTTTACAGCACTAAAAAAACTCAGCTGGCATGCTAGAAAATTTTAAAACTGTCCGAGATAGTTTTACCTTTACCACAGGATAAACAATACCTTTACCAATACCTCCTGAGAAATTTCCAAGATTTGCAAAATAGTAGTTATGTTGTGAAATATAGCGTTGATTTTCATCGACGAATGTAGGTATACAGGGTGAGTTGCCCACTATGGGGATCTCGGAAACTAGCAGAGCTAGAACAAAGGTTAAATGGGAAAAGAATTGCGGTTTTGAATGCTCAATCTAATGCCTCTTTTGAAATTTTAAAAAAGTTCATGGCTCACTAGATAGGTATTTTGAAAAGAGTGTTTTTTTGCTATTTTTCATAAGATCTCTGTAGCTCCGTTATTTCTGATTATACAGAAAAACTCTAGAGACAAAAATTGTAGATCATTTTGGGCTTAATAAGATAATCTTATCCACTTTTTTATGTTGTTTCTGATTTTTGAGATATGACATAAACTTGTGTTTTTTTAAAATGTAAATCATAGTTGGCTAAGGCCTTATAAAATCGGTCATTTTTTGAGCTTTCCAAAGATATAATACTCGACATAGTTATTATAAAAAATGAAAGAGATGGCTAATTTTCTGATTTTTTTCAAAATTTTCACATAGTCAGACATGGAATATTTTCATAATTACATTCTATTTTATAATTAGACATTCTTCAAACTTCCTAATATTTTGTTTTTAGCTGATATCAAAATGTAACAAAATAAACAAAAATTAAAAAAATCAAATTCAAATTATTATTTTTTTAAAAGGTCACCTTTTAAAATAAAAAAGGTGTTCAAACAATCTATCATTATTATTTACGCAAATATTGCATCTTTTTAAAACTGAATTTGTCGCCTTTCTTAGAGAGCGCCTGTCAATACTGGCAATTGCTTCTAAAACAGCTGCTCTTAATTCAACAATTGTCTCGTACTTTATTTTGTACTATCCAAAACAGACAAATTGGGGGATCTGGACTGCCAGGAAATCGGTATATTTCTCCCTATCAAACTATTTGGATATAGCTGATCTAGGTAATTTCTTACGGGCAGATAATTATGTGATGGAGCTCCATCATGATAATTTTTGTTTTATTTTGTTACATTTTGTTACCAGCTAAAAATAAAATATTTGAAAGTTTGAAGTGTCTTATTATAAAATAGAACGTAATTATGAAAATATTCCATGGCTGACTATGTGAAAATTAAGAAAAAAAAACAGAAAATTAGCCATAGCTATTTTATTTGTTAACTATGCAGAGTATTATATTTTTGAAAAGCTCAAAAAATGGCCGATTTGATAAGGCCACAGCCAACTACGATTTACATTTAAAAAAACACAAGTCTATGTCATATCTCAAAAATCACAAACAACATAAAAAATTGGATTACATATCTACAATTTTTGTCTCTACAGTTTTTCTGTATAATCAGAAATAAAGGAGCTACAGAGATCTGATAGCAAAAAATCACTATTTTCAAATTATCTAGTGAGCCATGAACTTTTTTAAAAATCCAAAAGGGGCATTAGATTGAGCATTCAAAACTGCAATTCTTCCCCGCAATTCTTTGTTGTAGTTCT
Organism: Pseudeuparius sepicola; assembly: GCA_963920635.1. Taxonomy (NCBI): domain Eukaryota; kingdom Metazoa; phylum Arthropoda; class Insecta; order Coleoptera; family Anthribidae; genus Pseudeuparius; species Pseudeuparius sepicola. The sequence goes on from OY987305.1 coordinate 33,537,470, forward strand.
GCTAGTTTCCAAGATCCCTATAGTGGGCATCGAAAAAACTCACCCTGTATATATAGCGTCTGCCAGAAAGTTGGACACAAATGGGAATTTTCTATATTTGAAGTTTCTCAGAAAAAAAAGTATTCTTGATAAAAGTTGTGCTTAAACTCAAAATATACCCGAAAAATTTTAAAATTTCTATTCGTATACAGGGAAGGTTGAAAAATACTTATGAAAATTCCTCAAGAGTAAAGTAACCTTATTTTTAGAACTACAGCACTATGGCACTAAGAGTTGTTTGGAATCCCAAGACAATGTCAAATATGAAGTCACAGGCACCTACTCAAAAGAAAGAAAAATCACACTTTCGCATTTTTTATTCACCACGCTGTATAATAGATAATATTAATATTAGCTATGTACCTATTTTGAGGCACATCTTCGAGGATGACAGTACGATACCAACGATTTTTATTTACGTTCAACTCTAGCATCTTAAAAACACTTAATAACTGAAACTTCTGCAAAGTTTGTCGTTTTTTTGTGTCCAGGTAAAATACTACTAGGTACCAGGTAACATAGTAACTAATCTGTGGAACACAAAAATATTTTAATACAGCAACAATTTAAGAGTTATTTAATAAATGATAATTCAACAATAAAAATATCACAACAAAAAAAAAATTATGATAATAAAAATTTCAGTGACTACGTGTGCCCCTTCCTTCGCTTCCTTTCGCCTTCAAACAACGCCTACCCCACTCGGCAATATCACAAATTTTTGAATACGCTTCCTCAATGTTTGAATACGATTTTGCAGACTTTTAAGCTTCACAACTCTCAACGCTTTCGGCCATGCCTTTTTCAACCTGTCCATGTTCAATTTTTTGTTTTTTTTTTCTTTGGGATCTTCCCTACGACTCGTGCTCGATTTGGACAAATAACTTGGGCAACCTGCTAACTTACAAGGTATTGCACCTAAAAAAGTAAGTATATTTTGTAAAAATATAATAAAATTAACTTGCCATGAAAATTTAAAACCTTTAGCTAAACGTGGGATTTTTAAAGGTGCACGTAGTTTCACCAGTCGATTCTAAACACACAGTTAATTCAGGACCATCGACGAACACACGTAGTCTCCCTTTCAATGTCTTGTGTTAAAAAGTGTTGTTCACAGACCTACAATAACCCGAAGCTTTATAAAAAATATATAAAAAATGTAACATATAACATACCTTGAATGTTTCTTGACTACAAAGTAAGCACTTTTTATGGCTTGCACCCTTGTTTGTATAAATAAGGCTTGCACCCATTTTGCCCTCAAAACTGGATCCATAGGAAAGGCAAAAACGGACATTTTTGGCTTTGGCCCGGTTAGGTAATTGCCTTTCCAATTTGGGCGTCGATTGATTCCTTCCTCCATCGACGAATTTGGGACACAACACTTGCATGGCTAGAACCGTTGAATTGCATCGATTCTAAAACCACAAGAAAACACTCATTTTGATACAACCATAGAAGAATCTACTACGACTAGATTCTTCTATGATACAACAAAACACATTTTCACTTCCTAACCTCTGTACCTATTTATCGTTTATCTGATGGCTCAAAACACGAAATGTTTTTTATATGCACACACTAATTATCGGACTAGAACACCACCGCACACTATCCACCAAATACAGGTAACAATAATATAAGTGAAAATAAGAAAACGAGAATCACAGCAAATTAATAACCGGCAGCAAAAAGCAAAAACAGCTGGCTGGACCTTGGACGTGACGATGCGCTTGGTCGATCGATACCCGGCCCGCGTACGTATGTACATAATTACAGTTTCCTGCCCTGTAAAATTTAACCTTCTTCCATCGACGCTTTTCTCCAAACGTCGATTGCGGATTCCTTCCTTCATCGACGGCTCGGACCGTGGTTCGGAATTTGGCGCCACCGTACGGACGCGTCTCGGTGAAATGTAAGGGAACGAGGCAGAAATATTTAGTAACAAGTGGGAATGTGACAGACAGACCATAAGGACATATTTGAAGGTTATAGAAATTCCGCCATAAGCAAAAGCTAACTAGAACCTCCATAAACAAGGGTAGTACCTATACTTAATCTAAATAGGTATGTAATTTTTGAAAAAGTGTCACTTGGAAACCATTTTATTCTAAGCTTTTCAATTAAGTATTTGAAATATTATATTATTTACCAGAATTTACTATCCATTGCTGACATAACGTGTCATTTCGGTAGGGAAATGTATACATTTTCACATTGTTATCTCGTATGGTAAGCATGCAGTTGAAATATTGGCAAACATTTCCAGCCATCATATACTAATTTCTATTACACAAACTCTGATATAATATTAACCCTTGCATACTTGTAAACAAACCCGCTTCACCCCTCGCTGCCCGCGCCTAATCGATCGATGAGAGTTCCTACTGGACGCGAGTCGCGACCGGCGACCGGGGAGCGGATAGAAGATATGGCAACAAACGATGTGATTCGGACGGTGTCGGCCGGTTCGCTGCAGCATGGAACTCGGCTCTCAAAGCCGAGTTCCATTTACGGGGTCGAAAATTATACATTGGTTTGGATTTCTTGTCGTAGTAAATTCTTCTATGCCTTAACTAAGTGACATTCTATATTCAGCTGTAAGCATATATTGAGAAAAAAAGTACGTATGAAAACATACATATGAAACATACATCCTTTTCTGAAGTCGGTTAAAAAGAGAAACAACGGTTGTCAAACTTGACATATATTTTTTTCCTAACCACCCTTGCTGCCTAATTAAGAATAATAACAAACTCAAAAATTTATTTGCCATTGTATGTTGATGATGGTGATGGGTTATTTTATACCTAACAAATGACTATGCAATTTATGCAAAGCAGAATACTTAGTTAATGTATGATCTTTATGTTTGGGAATGAACTTACCACAAATAGTTTCAACAATTACTGGATAGGCTATCCAGTCATCACCTGGAGTTTTGTATTTATTTATAAAAACTGATACTAATTGCTGATAAGGAGGCCATTTGCACATGGTCCGAGTATCATCAAGCCATATCACAGGCACTTCTGCCTGCAGTCATTTGTTCGGAGCTGCTCGACTCTCGCACAAAAGTGACCACTACATACTGCTTCATAACTAAAATAATTAAAAATTTGATTTTATAGAATTAAATTCCTTAGGACTGTAAGCGTTGAATGAAGAATGTGGTAAATACAGTCACTACCCAGATGTAAATTTTTCCAGTTAATAGACACACATGTTATTTAAAATATTTTAAACAATTATTCACCAATCAACGCTGCGAGTCAGTTATTATTGGGGACCAACCTATGTTTATCTGCTACTTGGGCCGGGTGCCAGCTTAATTTTGGCTTTTTACTAGGTACCTATTTAATTTAGTACCTAACTGACTCAGCCTGTATTGCTAGTGAAATTTATTACTCTTTATTAGAGTATTTAGTAATCAATCATATCATAATAAAAGAAGTTACTCAAACATCTTACTTAATAAAGGATTAATATTAATCAATTTGTCTGATAGTCAGAGGTGCATGTCTCGCACTTCTACTGTACACTTAATCGAATCTTGAGTAAATAATTAAATATCACTCAATTGACCTTCATGTAAAAGAGGTATTATTAAATAAGAATCTTGATTATCTAATTGAAGTTTTACACATTTTGTTATCTAAGTTAATTATAGAGCATATTTCTTCTATTCCAAGATCATTTTCATGTACATGGGAAATTTGTACATATGAAGATTTTAAGGGAATATGAAAATAATCATTTTTTTATGTATTTTTTAACTTTTATACTTAACTCTCCGTCATATCCGTTTAGTATATCAATCACAATTCCTGGTTCTCCAGTTTTTAGTAAAATGCAATTATCAGGGTATTTATTTTTTACCTTCAAATGAGGTAATTCTATCCTTTGTGTTGATAATTTTATTGATATTCTTAACATTCCTTTGTATTTTAACAGTTGCTTCTTCCTTTATTCTATTGTGTATTTGCTCTAAAGGCTTTCTTCCTACTGCCAACGACTTCTTTAATTTTGATATATAATGCTCGTATTTGAAACTACTGAAGTTATCGACTGGACCAAATTTTCTAGCATCATTGGATAAATGTATTAGATAGATTGTAAACGTTATATGATAAATCTTGTAGATCATAAAAACATAAAACTGTTCTACAAAATACTGAAGAAGTTTGTCAGCTTCATCTATATATTGATTATGTTTTGGGCTAGCTCATAATCTGATTCCGATAGAGAAACTTAGGAAATGCCAATATTTTTCGAAAGTTAAACGATTTTTTAAAATAACAAAGCTTGTATATAAAAGAAATTGCCGAAATTCTGTGGCTTTCCAGTTGTCCAATTCTTCTAGACTTCTTGGTTTCCTAAAAAACTCAACCGGAATACATTTTTTTAAATTTATTAAATCCAAGGATGCTTGTTCTAAATCTCTAAATCGTTGATCAGATCGCCCTTTGGTGTATTGTTTAAGAAGTTTTTTTGTGACACCCAAGCATACGAGATGCATATAATCCAATATAAATTGATCTACCATGTCAATGTCCAGTTCCTCTAAAATGCTGTATCCAGTGTGATGTCCGATGTTGAACGTATTCCCCTTCCTGTATGCATTTGGCACAGGAAAAATATTCACTGTGTGTTTTAATATATGTAACAGCCTTGGCCGGTGCATCACAAATAAATGCATTTACAGAAGCAGATACAATTTTCCCTTCATACTGCACGCCATTTTGTAATATATCTTTTAATTCGTTTACAAATTCACGGATATATTCATTAACATCTTTAGACTTACTTTTGCCATGATATATACCTATTGGAAACACTTCAGTGCAAATATTTTTAATAACCAAAGATCCCAAAATAGGCGAAAATTTACTTTTTGAGCTTTTTGATAATGGCATGCCATCTACATTAAAATTCAATTTAATTTCATGTGGCGCAAATTCATAATTCTTTTTTAATGATCTCTGAATTCCCTCTATCAGCCAAAATGACAGTAAGCTTCACTGTCCATACATACTGTAAAATTGTTCTAGGAGTTTCTAGAATTCATTGGTAAATTTAAGCCATTTTTATTCAAAATTTGAAGTAACCTGGTCAATGTATTGTGTCCAATTTTTTCCCGTATGGACCATTCACGTAGATCATTTGATAGATCAGATGATGTGTTACAAATGATTGAATTCACCGTTTCATAATTAGTATTACTAGATGTTACCGAGTTCTCAGCTAGCTTATTAGACTGAAATTCTACCAATTTCTGCAAATAAATTTGACTTTCTGAATATCTAGTTTCATCAAATCATTGGACCGATTAACTGGATTAACCAAATTACACGAAGATTCTGGTTGTTTATTTGGTGTTGATGATGCCCTGCAACTTTCAATTTTCAAATTTGTGTTATGAATCAACAAATTTGATTTTATTTGTGGCAAAACTTGAGTGGTAGTTGAGGTGATACTTCTGTTGGAAAGGGAGGTCAGTAGCTTCTTTAGTCTTCTTCACCTCATAATTGTAGAACATGTAAACAAAGTGAAATTTGCAACCACCACAATATTAAATAATATAATATTTTTCATAAACCTAACTTGTGTGTTGATGCTCACAAATTTAAATAATTTAGTTTTCAATTTTCCATAAATACCATTATGTCGACATCACTGATTTGTAAAACTTAAGTGAGGTTATACTTCTATTGGAAAGAGAGGTCAGTAGTATATAACTTGTTCCTGCGTCTTAACTTTTGTCTCGATTTTATTTCATTATAAAATCGTTTGGCATCTATCTAAAATTTAGGAATACAGAATAGTATAATATGTAAAAAGTATCTTCACCGCTTAATAATTGTTCAACATTTAAACGAAGTGAAATTTGCAACCACATATTAAATAATACAATATTTTTCAGTTACCTAACAGTTTTGATGCTCACAAATTTAAATAATTCCATTTACAATTTTCTATAAATATCATTATCGTTGACTGACGTACCTATTTATAAGGCTTCTCACGGCTACAGCTTTGTGTTTTGCGGGACAGATGGCGCTGATGTCTAACAATGTATTTTGCATTGTATTTTGTCTCCGGAAAGCGCATGATGAGTCAAAAAAGTATCAAATGTGACAGCCGTGAGCAGTCTTTATAAATGCGTCACTCAACGCCATTATGTTGACAATAGTTATACCAGGAGTTACACCCTATACATCAATGATTTGTATAATAGACACCTAATTTAATTACTACGCCTAAGAAAAATCTGCGCTCTACTACTCTATGCAAGAAAGACCCATATATTTATTTTCGATTTTAAAGGCTCTAGTTTTTGGATCACAACAATAATGATGTTGCAAAAACTAAAGAAGTTTTAAAAATATTTATCAATAGAAATTTTAGTTGCATTTTTCTCCTTTTTTTCACAGCTATTTCAATTATAACAGGTAATAATTTTTTTATACCTACTGGATTAATTAAGCTCTGTTTGTCATATTTTGAAATTCTTTTTTATACTTCAGGTAAAATGTATCCCACTATTGTTAATCATTATTAATGTTGTTATTTAGCTAAAGTATTAAAAAAGAATTTCAAAATAATGACAAACATGGAGTATAATTAATCCAGTAGGTATTAAAATAATGATCACCTGTTATATTTGGAATAGCTTTGAAAAAAAAGGAGAAAAATGCATAGTCCAGGACCGTATTAATTTTTTTCTTAGTAAATGTGCATTTTAGCAGCTAAAACGAGAAAAAATATGCACGTGTCATACATCGTTATACTCAGGACAACTAATCATTTCGAAATATGCAATAAAAAATCCAGGTCCGTATTTAAAAAAATGAAGATGATCAATCTATCTCAAAAACGAAACGTCGTCCCGAATATCTACAAATACCATGACGTAGTCCAGAAAAAATTGCAATGAAAAAGTATAATTTATTTTTCAATATTATCGCAAATGGCGCCGGAAAAAAATAAAATCTAATTTTCAAAAATTCAGTTTTTCTTAAATATCTCAGCAACCCATGAAAATATTTTAACTTTCTCAACGGCATATTGTTAGGCGCCCAAATTCGCAAGTTTGCCTCCATTTGACCGACTTCGTATCTGTTACGGTTTCCGAGATCCCCATGTTGAGCACCGGAACTGAATCACCCTGTATATATCGTCGTATAATAGAGATTTCAGTCGCCTATCCAAATATGGAAAATAAAGTTGGGCTTCACTTTTAAAAAAGTGGGGTTAGATCCGTAACTTTTTTGTTTGATGCTCGATTGTTTTTTTGACAGCAGATTCTGAAAATTTGGAAGAAATTAGTACAGATGTGCCTTTTTTACGCTTAAAATACCTTCTTAAAATTAAGAAAATAAATGGGGGTGGTACTTTTTTGGGGGGTCACCCTGTACTCGTCTGGCAGACACTTGCAACAACCAGAATAGGCTGGCTGTTTACATATTCTTTTAAAACTATTAAAAGAATATTCCCTCAAAATTTCAGCCTTGTGGGAGCAGGTTACGAATTACTATCCCTATGACAACTTTACTGTCGTCTGGCACATACTTGCAACCCTCAAAATAGGTTGTCAATTTTTTTAAAGCTTAAACTTATGTACATTAAAGCATATTAAAATTGTAGCCTTGTGGGAGTAGATTTATTTATTTTTTATTTTTTTATATTTTCAAAAATTTAAGAGATGATGACGCAACCGCGAGATGCCTGCCAGAACGGTACTTTCTTAATTGACCGATAATAAAACATTATTTAAAAAAAATCTAGCTTTGTGGGAAACGGGTTAGTCGGATGAACCGCTAGCTCTTTGACTAAATAATGTCAACATGTTTGACGGCCTTTAAACTTTCCTGTTCCAAATTAGAAGTCAATATCTTGAAAACTGTGAAATCTGTAGATTTGCCAAAATTATAAATATCATACTCCGTCTATTGACGGAGGGCCACTGGAAAATGTCTCGAAAAATATGCATTTTTCAGTTAACTTTATTTTAAAGAAAAAAATGTTTTTTGATGGGCCAACTTTGAGTAAAAACACATTTGAGATCCATGGTCTACTTTCCGAGATATTTTTGAAAACCCCAAAAATTGGCAAAACTTCTTCGGTTTGTAACTTTTTTGTTTCAAGAGTTACAGAAAATAGTTATTTATGTACCAAGGCACTGAAGTTCAATTTTTTATGACTTGTGGAATTTAGTTGCCGGTGTTTCTGGCCGAGGCAAATAAACCACATGAGTTGCTTGACTTTGACAATCGCTCTACCTAGGTCAAATATGACAATACACGTCGCCTTCGAACAGAAAAACCAAACTGCTGCTTGTTGTGCAGCCTCCATAACAAATATATTAATATTCAAACCTACTAAAATATTTATACTGAAAGATTGCGGCGCTATAGGTAACAATTTCGCAATGTGTACGAAAAGTTAAATGGGCCTTTATTGGCCGGGTTTTGAATGTTTGGTCACTTTTGACGGACGATGGCTCCGCGACTGACGTTTGATGTGTACATCTCGCCAAGGCCTACTTATTGAAAAAGTCGTACAATAATGGACTACTTCAGTGCCGATTTTTGAGCTTTTAATGACGATTATGGGACACTTCACTGCCGATTTCAAGAAATTTTTTTTAATGACATTTGTTGGCAAAATTTGGCAATTTATAGCAGGCATACTAGAAAATTTTAAAAATTTGCGAGATACAGACACCTCAAAAGAAATATCCAAGATCTGCAATGTAGTATGTTGTGAAAATAATACTGAAATAAATGTGAAAGTACATCCTTCGTGGCGATGGCCATGCTATGCAATGAGTAAATTTTTTTGGGAAAAGAGAGCTCCCACTCAACTGTGGCCTTTTTCCCAATTCTGATAAAGTAGGCTTAAAGCAACCAACTTTGCCCACAAAAATTTCATTAGGGATTTTTTTCTGTAACTCTTGAAGCAAAAAGTTACAAGCCGAAAAAGTTTTGACAGCATTCGGGTTTTTCAAAAATATCTCAGAAAGTAGGCTATGGATCTCAAATGTGTTTTTACTTAAAGTTGATCCATCAAAAAATCATTTTTTTCTTTCAAATAAAGTTCCCCGAAAAATGCATATTTGTCGACATATTTTCGAGTGGCCCTGGAGATCCTGTACTTTAAACCACGACGATTATTGGAGATACAATGTGATATGAACTTCTTTTTTGAGGTCTTCAATCAATTCTGTAAATATATATTGTACACAATTACATGACACCCAGTACGAGACACTGTATAATCACCTGCAATATAAGGCTTTTTTTTGCTCTAACCAAACCTGTTCAGTTTAAGTCGAGATTTAAGTGTTAAATCAAAACAACCCCTTCCTTAATTAAAAACTAACATGTGCTAGATTATACCTATATGTATATCATCGGTTTGGGTTTTGGATGCCTAGACATAGACCAGAAAAAATTGCCAGGTACGGTAAAGCATACATCAGAGGGTAGGTTCTGACAAATAAACATTAGGTAATTATGGAACGTAGTGTATGCACCGCCCGATTTTCTTGAAATTTTGGCTACCCCCTATTTTCGAGGTCCCTGAACACGAATCTGACCTCAGTTTTTTAAAGCCCGTAGTTTCTGAGAAAATGAATTTTCAAATTTTTCTTTTGACACCCCACTTTTCACGGCGATATTTGTGGTTATAATCCGGATAAATTTTTACTGTACGCAGCTCAAACTGATCACCACCCTATTTTGCATCTTCTGCAACATCGAAACTTCGCGAAAACCCACGGAAAAACCGAAATTTTGAAAGATTTATGCCGTGTTTGAGTCTGGCCCGGCCGGTTTTCGCCCGACATTCGGCGCATCTTTCAAAATTTCGGTTTTTCCGCGGGTTTTCGCGAAGTTTCGATGTTGCACAAGGTGCAAAATAGGGTGGTGATCAGTTTGAGCTGCGTACAGTAAAAATTTATCCGAATTATAACCACAAAATAGCGCCGTGAAAAGTGGGGTGTCAAAAGGAAATTTGAAAATTCATTTTCTCAGAAACTACGTCCGGCCTCAAAAAAATGAGGTCAGATTCGTGTTCAGGGACCTCGAAAATAGGGGGGTACCCAAAATTTCAAGAAAATCGGGCGGTGCATACACTACGTTCCATAATTACCAAACATTAATCAATTGAATTGGAGTACGTAGGTAATTATTGAAAAACGCTCGAGTGCAGAGTGCTTGAATATGATCGACTAATATATCTATCAAACGATTATTAAACAGTTGGCATACCTACGTTTCAGTGATATATGAGAATGCAGACAAATATAGTACATTATGTGCATAAATTAATAGTGAATCCATTGCCAAACTTGTTACCTACTTTTTTCAAATATAAGTCTGTAGTAGATAAGCTATGAGAGTTCGGCCTCACGATTCCCATGTTAATCGCCCATAAGAGATTTTTGCGCCGAAATCGTACCATAACCTCACTTTTTCACCCAACTATGCAGTAGGTACTAATACGCGCGACGAAGTCGCGGCCAATCTCGACGCGCTGTTTTAGCAGGGTTCCGCTGGCTCCCGCAGGCCCCACCGGTCCCCACAGACTTAGCAGGCCCCGCAGGCCCCTTTAACGACTTTCACCGCAGGCTCCAGCTAAATTAAAAATTACTATTAAAAAATAAAATATCTTACCAGGATTCGAACCTTAGCCCGCATTCCAAAGCCAAACACTCGGCATGTAAGTAAAATTCTAGGAAATGCATGGCAGTGGAATAATAATCTCGACGCGCTGTTTTTGGCAGGGTTCCGCTGGCTCCCGCAGGTCCCACCAGTCCCCACAGACTTAGCAGACCCCGAGGCCCCTTGTAACGACTTTCACCGCAGGCCCCAGCTAAATTAAAAATTACTATTAAAAATAAAATATCTTACCAGGATTCGAACCTTAGCCCACATTCCAAAGCCAAACACTCTGCATGTAAGTAAAATTCTAGGAAATGCTTGGCAGTGGGGCAATAATCTCGACGCGCTGTTGTAGCAGGGCTCCACTGGCTCCCGCAGGCCTCGCCGGTCTCTGTAGACTCAGCAGGTCCCTTTAACGATGTGTACCGCAGGCCCCGACTAAATTAAAAAATTACTATTAACAATAAAATACCTTACCCGGATTCGAACAATAACCATCATTCCTACGCCAAACACCCGACATATATGTAGTATTTCTGCGAATGCATCGCAGCCGGGCGCAAGGTGGATGACTCACATCCGCTACCTGGAACTTGTCAGGACAGGTTGACAATCTAAAAACAATGCTCTCTACTTAGATAAAAATAGAATGTCCAATAAGATACATTTTTTTCACACACTTTTATATATAAGTATATATTAGAATATTATAAAATATTTAAGCCCCATATAGTTCGAATTTGAATGGGATATTATGTTACATGGGTAATATATCTCAACACTTCGTACACAAACAAAACTCGCTCGTTATTTAGAGTTTTATTACTGTGAATTCGGTACCTACTAAAGCGGCAGACTTGGGATGCCGCAGTAACAAATACAATATGAAGCTCAGCTCTGATGTATACTAAAAATGTTATTATCAAACTTGAGACGCACACATATTTAAAAATATAAATACCGCCGGATGAATGCAAGGTCAATTTACGGAATATAGCAAAACAATTAGATTATGGACATGGATATTAATTTCTTTAGGTAAAGGTAATAAACATTTATAATTTATAGTTAAATAGTAGTGAGGCAAAGGGGTCGATCCATCTTCCATCTCACTCGCACTAATGTATTTTCCCATATAAGATAACGACTTCCGGTGCGGTCTTATCGCTACTTTTGGTCTGTCTCTCTCGTCCGTAGTCTCGGCGCGGCGTTCGCGGCGTTGCCGGATCCTCGATTTTGTCGTGTAGGTGCGACGTTGCCTTTTCCTGGAATGAAATAAAAAAGCCCGTGTGTGGAATCGAACCGGTCCCGATCCCGTCGCCTTGACCACTCGTCCACCCGTCCATATTCTAATCGCACCGTAGAAATCGCAAGGTTCAGTCTCGCCGACGTCATCCGTTCGGGCGCGCGCGCGCTTGCACCTCGAGGGACGCCTGTCAGGTAGCGTGAAAGGATCCGGATCCGGGGGCCTGAGAGGGGGAGGAGTCTTGAGCCTGTCAAAAATATACAGGATGGAACAAGAAGAGAAATATGTGAAAAATATTAAGAGAAAAAATTAAGAGAAAATATACAGTTAGAGAAAAAATATGATCAAGAGTTAGGTTTGAGAAAAATATAGAGTGATCAAAAGTTAGGTTTAAATATGAGAAAAATATACTGGATCGAACAAAAAGAGAAATATGTGAAAATATTAAGAGAAAAAATATACAGGGTGACAAAAAGTTCGATTATGTTGAGAAAAATAGTAACCAAAAGGTAGCTAAATATATGCAATGTCTTAGAAGAAAAATGACTTGGAAAGAGTTCCTTAAAGGCTGAGAAAAAGTTGCAGGGTGGACAAATTGTTCACAGAAAACATTTAAGCGGTTTTAGGTGGAATGAATAATAATTGATGCAAAGTACATGTTTTCTTTGTTCGTTAAAAATAGAATGCGATGTAATGTTTCCGGAGACATTTGATAAAGCTCCATAAAATCAAACACTGTGGAAAAGTCTTCATTTAGTCTCGTTGTTTCTTTGCGACAAAATGGGTAAAGTAATGAGAAAGTTTCCTAAAAATGAATCATCTAATCAATTTTTTTTGCTTCAGAATTTATTCAATTCATAAAACAAAGAGGGCAAACCTTACCAGTAAGTTATAAAATTAAAAACTATATCATAATTTATTCTTATTTTGTAGTCAGATGGGCAGTATGTATTGATGTATGGGAAAAAGGGCGAGGCGCCCTTTGGGAAGGAGGGAGCACCCCCTTCATTGGGGAACACGCGTCCCACTACATATTCTTTTATGTGGAGGGACCCCTGGGGGTTGTTTGGGCGTTCCCCAAATGGTATAACAATAATTCTTGTTATTTAACTCCTGTATAACCACTAAATTTGTTTCAGATTTGGTGCTGAATAAATAAAAATTAAACTCAACAATTTTTTTTTCCCCATTACTCCATCCACACAATCATTAAAAAATCTCCTTTTCTTTTTTCTAAAGTGAATTACTAAGATATATGTCTTCTTAAATAGACAAAAAATTACTCAATTTTTTTCCCACTTGAATGCTCGATTTATAATAAACAAAAACAGTGAATTTCTTGTGTCTTAGTGAAATGTTATAAAAATTCTTAAGAAAAATTATGTTTTTTAACCAGATTAAAAGATAAGGAGAGAAATAAAAAGAATGGATTCGTTAAAATTTGAGTTTCGATGGTGATTAAAAAGATAAGAAAAAATAAAAGACGTCTATAGATATAAATTTTTTTTTATTGTTTATGGGTATATAGGTTCACAAAGTCTGAAGGTAAAAAAGAATACAATAATTACAAATATATTTGGGATAATTTCATGGGTTAGGTATACAGGTTCACAAAGTCCTTATGTATAACATTTTTTTTTAGCTTTAACGAAGACAAAAATACAACGAACGCAAAAATACAACAAACGCAAAAGGATCACAACGTACGCAGAAAATTATATAAAAAAATCTTATAATTTTGCAATATTTTTACATTTTCCAACACCAGTTTTTTAAAATTCAATAGCCGAATCATCATCGGTTTCATTATGCATGACTTCAAAACATAAATGTGGATCATACAAATCGAAGAGGGGGGTTCTAGAACAATTTCCGCACCATTCTTTTGGATTTTTAATCCACCTGTCCATGACTTGAGTAACGTGAGATGAGAAGTGTTTGCGTTTTCTCTTGGGTGCGCGACGAAAATTCTGATACTCTTCCAATAAAAATTGAACTGCACCTTTGCAGTAGAAACACACTTTCAAATTTTCTAACTGTGGAAACGTAAAATATTCCGTGATATCACAAAAAGGCATGTCATGTTCTTCCGGTAAAAAAATCATTCTTTCATTGAACCAGAGATCATCCCACGCGGATTGATTTATTAAGAAAGCCACTTCCCTAGGTGTCATCTCATTTTCAAAATGTATCACCTCCTGCTCTACACCTTCCCAGTCGTGAATGGTTTCTTTGTAAATTTGAAGCTTGTACTTCGTAAAATCACTAATAATTTCATATTGTAGAAGCTGCGGCAGATCCGTCTCTAGAATGTAACACGACATTTTGAGATTTCGCACAATTTCTTTTTTAGCGAGATTTTGTAATGACAACATTTTTGTATGGTGCACTTAAATAGAACGATAAAAACAATTGTATGGTAACTAAATTACATTGAGAGACAACGGTTTTAAACCGCCTTTTCCTGTTGACGAGGGTCTTATCACAACGCTCTTATCAATCCGCGAGTTATGTTCATCGACCCCACAGCACACCGACCTGGACGAAAACCCCGAATCAGCGGAATCAGCTTTTTATTTTTCGTACACCGCATTTCCAATTTATATAAATATCGCGACCGCAATTAATCGATCAGTAATAGTTTATACCCTACGTTCAATAAACCTTTTTAAAAACGAAGATTTTCGACCCCGGAACATAACTGGCGCTGCGAACAGGATAGCTGCACGGAATCCAAAGGAGGATCATCGGTTCGTCTCAACGATTTGGCAGTTATCAACGACCTGGGAGAAGAAACCTGTGCAGAGATTGGAGAACCATACGGCAGGGATGTCCAGAGCGATTCTTCTTGTCCTGTAAGTTCACTTCCTTTTTCTCATGAGTTCTGATTACCCTGAAGGTTCATTATTAGAAGATTTAGCTCATTTTTCTATTACTCCAAAAGCTCCTAAACAAAAACCTCGTTTTAAACCATATTCTAAAAATTTATCTGAAGATTTAAAAAACCCTCAAATTTTAATTTCTCAGCCCTCAACTTCAAAAACTCAAGAAATGGCTTTAACAAATACCGACATTAATAATTTGTGCAACACTCTTCCAGAATATAAACCGGGAGATAACCTCTCCACATTTATAAATTCAGTTGATAATTTAATTGCTTTTTTCACTCAACAAGGTGCTAATGCCACTCAACTATATATAATTAACACTCATATCGTTTCCAAAATTAAAAATGAGGCTCGTGATTTCTTAAATTTACACAATAAAACTTCTTGGGCAGAAATAAAGCCCCTTTTACTCCAAAAATATGGCGACCGTCGCACAGAAGAAATTTTATTAACACAATTAACCACCACAGTTCAAAAGCGTTCTGAATCTTATGATGACTATTACAACCGAATAACTTTAGCACTTAATGATCTTTTACAGCATGTTTCTTTACATGAAAATAACGCTCAGGCAATCGAGTTTAAAGCTTCGTTTTTCAGAAAACAAGCCCTTAGAACATTTTGTACTGGCATAAACAATCCCTATTGCGATCATTTATCTCATTTTGAATTAAACTCTCTCGACGAAGCACTTCAAAAATGCATAGCTTTAGATAACCACAAACAGCAACAGCAATATATGTCTTATCTTAAATCTACCACCTATCCCCGCGATTATCAAAGAAACAGTCAACCTACCACTACCAATCGCCCTACTAATCAAAATCCTCAACCACCTCGCAACCCACAACCTAATCATAATACGAATATGAACCCAAATTTTAATCAACAATTCCCTCAAAACTTTAATCAAGGTCCTTCAAACTCACCTAGAAATTTTGGCAACACAAATAGGCCCATTCCTCAAAGACAAAACCCTCCACCTAATAGACAAGTATTCAGCCCACCATCTAATAGACCCAACAATAATTACTTCCAAAATCAATATCGTCCAACTCCAACTCCTATGTCCATAACTTCAAAATTGCCGTCACAGCAAACTTACAAACCAACCCCAATGTCCACACGTACTTTCCATAATAATATAGAATGCGATTCCAATTTAGAAACCGAAGAATACTTTTCCGAAAATTTTCGAGAACAAGCCTCGGAATCTCCTCCCAATCCCGAATTATCGAATTAAATAATATTTCAAAAGCCACCAAACTTCCATTTTTCTATCTCCCTTATTCTAATCTTAAAGTATTAATAGATTCTGGTGGATCCGATACTGTAATAACTCCCGAAGCTGCACAAAATTTCGATCCAAAATATCAATTTTTTGAACCCTTTACTCTTATTTCTATGAAAACTCCTAAAACCTACTCCGAAAACCTTTATTTTCCCGTTTTTAACGAAATTGGCATTGATCAACCGTTTATAGTTAGAATTGCCGACTGGCACAACGATTTCGATATTCTTTTAGGTACTGGTGAACTCGACCAATTAGGTGCAAATATAGATTATGAAACTCATATATTTTCTATTCGTAAATTAGGCGTTTCCGTTCCATTTGAAGTTATATATCGTTCGAATAATCGACTCCGTATCCCAGTAAATATCAATAATGGTGAAGTTGTACTCCCAGAAATTACCCTTGATAACCAAACTGTACTCCCAATTTCAATACACCATGCCAATGATGGGTTTGTAGAAATACCACAACCAGAAAATTTAAATATTGACTTCCCTGAACCAATATCTGTTTATCCACTATCCGATTTTGAAGAATTATCACCTCCCTTCTCCAATAACTCATTTGATCCCAACTCTATTCGAACAAAACATCTGAATTCCGAAGAAAAGCAAAAAATTCTTGATCTATGTCATAAATTTAAAGATATTTTTTACAATGAATCATCTGATCTGTCATTTACTAGTTCTGTCAAACACGAAATCCGCACAAAAGACGAAACTCCTATTTTTTCCCGTTCTTTCCGACATCCTAAAGTCATGCAAAGCGAAATTTCTTCCCAAATTGATAAACTCTTAGAACAAAATATAATCCGACCTTCAATTTCCCCTTATTCTTCGCCCGTTTGGATCGTTCCAAAGAAAATGGATGCATCCGGTAAACGCAAGTTTCGCATGGTTATAGACTATCGCAAACTAAACGATAATACGGTTGAAGACAAATATCCCCTTCCCCGCATCGACGAAATACTTGACAATTTAGGCAAATGCACATACTTCACAACCCTCGACTTAGCCCAAGGTTTTCACCAAATTGAAGTACACCCCAACTCCGTTGAAAAAACCGCCTTCACAGTTCCCAATGGCCACTTCGAATATACAAGAATGCCGTTTGGTCTAAAAAACGCCCCAGCGACCTTCCAACGCATGATGGATGAAATTCTAAGAGAATACCTTTACAAATCATGTTTTGTCTATATGGATGACGTCATTATATTTTCCAAATCTTTACAAGAACATCTTATACATATAAAATCCATCTTTCAAAAATTCCGTGAAGTAAACCTAAAAATTCAACTCGACAAATCTGAATTCCTAAACAAAGAAGTAGCTTTCCTTGGCCACGTGATTACTCCCGAAGGCATTAAACCCAATCCAAACAAAATATCCGCAATCCAAAACTTCCCCATTCCTAAAACTACTAAGGAAATTAAAAGTTTCTTGGGACTAATAGGCTATTATCGCCGCTTCATTCCTAATTTCTCAAAAATGACAACACCCATGACACGTTGTTTACGAAAAGACACCAAAATTGAAATTGACCACCCTCAATATATAGATTGTTTTGAAAAATGTAAATCCGCTCTAAGTAACTCCCCAATTCTCCAATACCCTGACTTTTCTCTACCTTTTACACTAACTACTGACGCCTCTAACGTTGCTATTGGCTCTGTCCTATCCCAAAAAGGAAAACCAATCGCTTACTACTCCCGCACCCTTATTACCGCAGAACGAAACTACTCCACAATCGAGAAAGAACTCCTTGCAATCATAGAATCCTGTAAACATTTCCGGCCCTATCTTTTTGGTGTAAAATTCACCATAGAAACCGATCACAACCCCTTAGTCTGGCTCTATAAAATTAAGGAACCCCATTCTCGTCTCGCCCGGTGGAAACTCAAATTAGAAGAATATAATTTTGAAATTGTATATCGCAAAGGTAAAGAAAATTTTGTAGCCGACGCTCTTTCCCGTATCGAACTCAATATGCATGAATTAGACTCGATCTGTGTAAATCCTCCCTCACATGACGATGACTTTAATATTGACGACTTTATTAACGAAACTTATGAAAAACAAACTGGACTATCCACACAACACTCCACACACGAAAACCCTATTGCAACTATTCCATTTTCCGAAGAACCCATTAATTATTTTCCTAATCAAATTATCTTAAAATTTGGAAACAAACATGACGTTCAATACATCCTTAAATTCAAAAGTAAACACCAATATTACGTAACTCTTACTGAAAAAGATTGGAAAACTGACATTAAAAACACTCTCCATTCTATAATATCTCCTAATCAACGCTACCATATCCTCACAGAACAAACGGATATCCAAAAATTTATATCTGAATATGTCCGCAATACTTTTAATGAAACCGTTCGTATCTCTTTCTGCTCTAAACAAACTCAAGACATAGAGAATCCCGATAAACAACTTCAATGTGTTCAAGATTACCACAAGCAAAATCATAATGGCATACTCGAAACTCTCAATCACTTAAAACTCCATTATTATTGGCCAAATATGCGCACTACGATTTCCGATTATATTAATAAATGCGATATATGCCTCCGAAATAAATATGAAAGACACCCTTATAAACTTCCCTTCAAAGGCCCCCTATTAGGACAAAAACCTTTTGATATTATCCACATAGACACCTTTTGCTGTAATCGTCAAAGTTTTCTAACAATCATAGATTCATTTTCCAAATACGCTCAAGTTTACAATATACAAGACAAAATGAATATATCCATTCTCAGCAAATTACGTCATTACTTTTCTCATCACAATTATCCGCGCAAAATTGTCTGTGACGAAGGAACTGAATTTTCCAATAATCTCTTTAAAGAATTTTGTAAACTCCACAAAATAGAACTCCATTTTACCACAGTTAATAATCCTAACTCTAACAGTCCTATCGAACGATTCCATTCCACATTTACAGAAAAACTACGCGTTATGCAAGATGAACGACCTAGAGAATATTTCCAAGACCTAATCACCCACTGTGTCCTTATTTATAACCAATCCATCCACTCAGCTACTGGCTACTCCCCTTTCTCAATCCTCTACGGCCCCTATATCGAAGAAATACAATTCGACGACGACTTACCTATTTATGAAAAATATAATCAACGACATAAAGATGAACTCCGCCCTTTTATTGATTCCCTTTACACTAAACTTCACGAAAAAGAAACCCGCATTTTAGAAAACCGCAACAAAAATCTACCAGATCCCACTCCTACTCCAGAACAAGGACAAACCGTGTACCTTTCCAAAAACACTCGTAACAAACTCGACGCACCCTATATACCCGCTACTGTTACCTCTACTGACAATACAAAAATTAAAGTCTTAACTACTAAGAATAAACCCACTAACTCTCATCCTAGAAAAATCAAACGCTTACGCAAACCTCCCTTGTTACAGAAACACCCTCCTAATAACCAACTGCCTGGCCCTTCAAGTGCACCCGATCCCTAATAATGGATACTATCAAGAATTGGTAGGCCAAGCACAATTATTTGACCACTTTCACCGTCACATACTTACTTTCAACTTAAGCACTATAGATAATACCCTTAAACTTTACCCCGTTAATTTAGTTCTTTTTAATACTTCAACGACTTCGTCTTATTACAAAATGTTTAATCAATATCAACTGCTTTATCATGAAACTCTTGACAATTTTCATAAACTAATTCGCCCTAGACAGAAACGTGGAATTATGAACTATATAGGTACTTTCATTAAATCAATCACAGGTAATCTCGACGAGAATGATCGTATATTTTTGGAAAAACATATTCAAGCTATCGAAAACAAGCAATCTCAAATTATTGGCACCCTCAATAACTCTACAACTTATGCCTCACAAACAATAAAACGATATAACATGTTAGTTGAAACTATTAATAATAACACAGTTAAAATTGCACAAGATATTAATCTCCTCAGCGACGAATTTGACAAATATCTCTCACTTCATAGCGAAATACTTAATCTCGATCGTTTAAATCAATTCCTTCAAAAATTACTTCGAACTATTAATTTAGCTGCATTGCAACAGTCGAACATTGAACTCTTTTCTCTCTCTGAAATTATTAAACTAGAAAATCAACTCAAATCAATCTATAATAAAGCCTCTCTCTTATCCGATAACATGCACCCTTTTGAACTAATCGAAACTGCTCAAAGTACAATAATCTCTACAGAAAGTCAGATACTCATTATCCTAAAAATTCCTATCCTTGATGAACTTGTATTCCCACTCTACCAAGTTTACCCAATCCATAACAAAGAAGATATCGTTTTGGTACCCCCTGCTGTTTACTATGGGAATAATCGTTGGTATTCCACATGCACACCTACAGAAAAAAAAAATCACCTGTCAAACTATGTCAACAACCAGATGTCAACTGCCCACATTAGAAAACTGCACCACTGCCATTCTCCTGCAACCGATCATACATCAAACTAAGAGAAGCCTCATTGCCAGCACAAATCACCCACTCCGTATCACCGAAAAATGTTCAAAAACAGAAAAAATCATAAAGCAACCAGCAATCATCCAATCACCCTGTCCAATTCAAATTGAAAATCAATGGTATACCGCCACGCAAGAAGAAGCCGAAATCCCAGCCATCGTTCCTGTCAAAATTAATCCCAAGTATCGTCTACAACTAAATCATTTACAGTCTCTTCAAGAAACACCGCAATTGTCGGCTATCCAACCCATACACCTAGATCCAGTCGTCATCTCCACAACAACCTGGTCAGCCACACTTCTTATCATCACTCTAATGTGTGTCATCATCTACTTCATCCTAAGAAAACGAAAAAGACTCCAAACACTCTTTTTCAAACCAAGAATATCACTCTCAGAACTCCAAGAACTTCAACAACTCAACAAGAAGCCCGAGGACGAACTTCCATCCTAAGGGGGGAAGAGTTATGTTCATCGACCCCACAGCACACCGACCTGGACGAAAACCCCGAATCAGCGGAATCAGCTTTTTATTTTTCGTACACCGCATTTCCAATTTATATAAATATCGCGACCGCAATTAATCGATCAGTAATAGTTTATACCCTACGTTCAATAAACCTTTTTAAAAACGAAGATTTTCGACCCCGGAACATAACTCGCGCGTCGCATACATTTCCTGTTTACGATCCATTTATGCAAATTTGAAAATATATTATGGTGAATCATCGTAGCCTAACGGAAACGTTCCAATGTTATCTACAAGGATTTTGCGTTTATCGTCAAAACTGCTTAAGGCGTTTTTATTAACCGTAAACGAATAAATATTATGTTTTTCGGACCTTATCGTATTAAATTTGGAATACAGGTTCGAAGAAGTACCGAAAAGAATGTCTTTATAATTTTGAAATGTTAAGTTATTAACAGCGAATTTTCCCACACCCTTAGCTTTCTTTACCGAAATTTCCGAATCATCATCTTCATTGTGAAATTTGAACGCGTACATTTTTGCGGCCAGGCCGACAAATTCTGAAATAATTTTACCTTTTACTTCGTCTTTAATATACCCGATTTTCTTCTTGTTAAATTTTACAATTTTAAACACGTTCCCGTCCGGATAATCGCTGGTATCGAAAAATTTGATGCAATCATTTCGAATGATTTCGTAAAAATCGCGACAAAAAATATGATACATGAGGGAATCGGTATCGGAATACAGCAGCTTTATTTCCCTTACAGGTAATTTTGTGAAATAATTATAGTGAAAATCGTACACGAGGCTTTTGGAAATGTCTAGCACGGAAATGCCTACATAAATCGGTTTATTAAACAACAATTCGGTTTTTTCATTTCTACGGCTATCAGATTTTCCGAGAAAATTTGCAAAGAATCAAAATTGGGTTGGGCAATAAGTTTTCTGGCTCCGTATCTCCCGTCCCAGCTAGTGACTAACCTAATATCCCTGTTATTTCTTATATTCTGGAGCGTTTTACCGTAAATAATGTTATTTTTTCTTTTGTATAAATCCTGTTCAAATTCTGATTTTGCCTGAGCGCGCAAACCCGTGTTTAGATCCATATATTTTTTTAACCAGGCACTTTGTTTAAATTTTAAAACCCTATGAATTTGTATCAATTTAATGCCCAAATTTAAAGCTTGGATAAGAAGTTTGTAATGTACAACGTACTTTTCTCTTTTGAAAAATGTGCTGGTCAATTTCTTAGGTTTTCCCGACGTTGTTTCATAGTGGTGCGGGAGCAACGGAAAGTCTCTGTGTTTTTCAAAAAGTTCTTGGGGATAATCGAGCGTTACTTCTAAAATATACCCAATTCCTTCGCCCCAACCGTTAATATCAATACCTGTTTCCGTGATATATCCGTGTCTAGAAGATTTTATGAACATTTCAATTTTTTCTAAATCATGTTCCCATTCAAAATTGGAGACGGGAAGTGGACAGGACATAGAAAAACCATAAAGGTTATTTACATCCCCATAAAAAATGTATGAGTCTGGGGATGATTCGTCATAATTTTTCATGTATTTATTATTCGCTTTCGCGTATCGATTGGAACAAATAACGAGCCCTCCTCTAATGCCTTTTTCGATAAACAAAATCATATTGTAATCGGTCAACAATTCCATTTCAACTTTCGTCATCTTTAGCATGGCGTCCCAGGAAAAATGGGCCGCGGTGAAGAAATGTGCAGCGTCTAGACCGTAATTATTAATGCAAAAATCGCGATAGTTCTCAAAAATGTCCGCTAGTAAGATTACATCTATTCGGAGATATAGATCGCTATATTGCCCCAAATTTTGTATTTTGAAGGTTTTCCAAACATTTTGAGCATGCAAGTATTTTTCATTGGAAATTGTTTTCCCCGTCAATTTACTGTTAAAATGGTGCATGGCGGGCAGTTCGTTTTCGCGTAATTTTGAAACGGAATCGAGATAGTCGTATGGAAACACCCCCTTCTTAATAGCTAAATTAAATTGTTCCGGATCTGGAAAAGTCTTATGCGTTAAAACGAACTGATCGGCATTAAGCGATTCAGCTAACTTTTCCAAGGAAGCGGGTAAAAATCTCAAGCTGTCCAAAAATCGCATATAAAGATTTCCCGACCTTTTACTGAAAGAAATAAATTTTTCAAACGAAATCGGCAATAGGGAAATTGGCTGATCGTCAAAATTCAACTCTCTGATAATAAAATGTGCGTCATAGCCGCTTAAATTGTGAAAAAATATAGGCACAAAATTCGCGTTTTTACATTGCAAATTACAGTTGTTACAAAGTGTTTTTCGATATTCACCCGTCAGGTGATTGTGATCGAAAACTTTCGGGTTACTTTCCGAAAATAATTCATCGCAAATCATACACCTGATCACGTTATCATGATTTATTTGCTGTTTTAGAGAAATTTTTGACATTGGTAATTTAGTTTTTAATATGTCCTCAATTGTTTTCATTTCAAGACGAATTTTGTTAACGAACCATTTTACTGGAGCTTCTCCTCTGTATATCTCAAAGTGTGATAATGTTTCATCGAACGAGCAGACTACCTGATAAGCTATACTAAAAGGTTCGTGTTTTTGGTAGGGATTGGTGTACGATTTCAAGGGATTATTTTCGCAATTTTCTATATTGACCGTTAAACATTCTATATCTGCATAAATGGAAAAGGGAACCTTTACGGTTTTTTTGATGTCCTTAAATTTTAAAATGTTTTCATTTTTATTAGGTAAAATAATTTTGACTGGATCTACTCTTTGACAATCCTCTAAATGTGTCGTTAGTTGTTCATTGGAATTGAAATTACACAAACAGCGATCACATATGAATTTTTTCTCCCTATGTTTGTTAATTTGATTTCCCGTCAAACTACCTAAATCTAAAATGTAGCAAAAATGTCCCGAACTCGATCTGAACTTGGTCAAATAAAGCAAATTTACGTGAATTTCCTTAAGTTCTTTTGTATGATAAATTGGGCCGTTAATTTTTTTCTTTATGCTATCGTAACCAAACACATTCACCGAAATGGTAGGATTTTGTTTTTCAAATTTGGACAAGTCTGCTAGTTTCATAGGTAGTTCAATGTTTCTGAAATTTTCAGATGGATCGGTGGATCTAATTTTGGTAACTCCCGCCAATATGCACCAAACAAAACAACGCCTATCTACAGATTTTATATTTAAGATACATTGTTTTCTTTTTAATTCCGCAGGTAAATCGATAAAAGATCCTCCATTTATCGGATCATACTTATTGATATTAACAGTTAAATTAATAATTTCTTTTAAAGTCCATCCCGAATCCCCTTCTTCGAATTCTGACATACTGTTCAAAACAAGATCAGTGAAAAAGCCAAAAACATCTTGTATGTGCGTTTCCTCGATAATTTCCTTGTTTGGTGTTGAAAAATGTTTAATTTCGCTTATTTCAACCTCTTCGGAATCCCTAACGGTTTTCTTAACAAAAACAGAGTATAAAATAACGTTACACTTGATACATTTTAAACGAGACAGAAAATAAATAATCTTACGTTTAAAAATCGGGAAACAAGCTGACAGAAATTCATCGGGCAGAAGGTAGTCGCCGCTGTTGACTAAGGCACCTGTCACCAGACGTCTTTGTAATGCTGAAGTAATCTGTAAATGCAAGAAGATGTAGAGAAATTTTTTTAAAAAAATAAACCAACCTCAATCCACTTTACTTTCTTGCTTGAAGACGTTTCCGGCAATGGTGCAGGAATGGGACCTTTGCATTTTCCAGTTTTTGAAAAAGTTTAAGTTGAAAGGATTCCAACGTCGCCAGGATGAATTCCAATCTTCTTTTTTCGGAGAGTTTTGCTGATCCGAGAAGGAGGCTTCTACAGCGATCGATGTATTTCCCATTTTTTCCGATTAGGTCCAATAAATCACCCTCTGTTTACGCCAAATAATACAAGTTTTGAACGGACTGAATTGTGTTGTGATCCATTTTGTGTGTTTATCTGTAAAAACGGTTCTTTAGATTTTTGACCAGTAAACAAAAAAAAACTTACTGTTTATCGGTTCGGGTTCTGATGTCGATTAGCGCACACTCTTGTCCCATCACCGTCTTCACCTCCTTCACCACTAGCGCCATTTTACCGGCCCATCGCTGTTTGAAGTCCTCCACGGCCGCCCGATCAAAAACGTGTAGGAATCTCTTCGGCAGCCAGCAACTAAATTCACCCAAATTGACTAGGACGGCTTCTCCAATTTCCGTGTGTTTTCGGTCCACGTCTAGAATTATGTACTCCGTGCCCAGTTCCAGTTCAACTAATTTTTTTATCGGATTTAGGTTGAAATTAAGCGCCTCTTCTAATTTCTTGAAATCCATGAGGAATCTGTGGACGCGAGGAGACCACAACGAACAATGAAACTCGGCTCGGCTACGAGGCGAAGGCTTATCGCTCGTCGCGCGCCCAGGCGGGGAAAGGCTTATCGCGCGCACGTTAAGGCGGGGAAATATTAAGAACGGGATTCCCGCAGTGTGCAAAGCGCCCGACCCTAAGAGGGCACCTGCCAGGTAGCCTTAAAGGACGAGGATCCGGGGGCCTGAGAGGGATAGAAAGATTTGATTTTTTCTTAATCTTTATTCAAAAATATCTTCTCATGTACAGGTCAGATAACAACTTATTTCTATCGAAATGGAGTAGTTCGAATATGCAAAATGTTTCCAAGGTGAAAGAGGCATTACAAATTTCTAACATTATTTCTATGGGATTCAATACATAATTACACCTAATCAGTAATTCGTTAACTCTATCTAAAAAGTTATCGTAAAATTCGTTAATTTTCAGTCTTAACAATACGTCAAATTTCGCAGAAATAAACTTATCGATTACATTGACTAATTCAAAAATATCGGATTCCAGAAAATAATGGCACACTTCGTTCATGGAGAGTACTGCAATCTTGAGCCCGTCCAATCCGACCATCGTGCTAAGTTCCAGATTTTCGTTTGTGGTAAATTTCAGGGAAATATCCCGTGTTGACGTCATCCCGAAGAATTCTCGCGTAAATTTATTCAATAACGAAATAAACTCGTTCCATTCCTCGTGATCTAACGATATGGTGGCGAAATCTCTCGTATCCAAGTGGTTAGTGAGATTGACCGTGGGCTTGAAATAAGAGTCCGGCTTCAGGCCGCAATGTATGGTGAAAACGTTGTTCGGAATTAACACAAAACATGTGTTTAACACAAGTTGTCTCTTCTTTTCGTCGCAGAGGTTCGTAATGCGCCCGACTTCGTGATTGCAATCCCAACATGGTCGCGAGGAACCGTAACCGCTATCGACGCTCATCTTTTGAAAACTAACGCGGAGGGTTTTGGGCAACATCTTTTATCCCCACCATCACAAAACATTAACGCCATCTATCCACGAATCGTGAGATTTGTCAAGGCCAAGCCAACGTATCAAGACTTTCCCTCCTTTTTTTCTCAAAATTTTTTTCACTAGGTAAACGTCCGAATTTGCAGTTTTCTGTAACTCTTCACTGTAAAAACCTCCTTTTATAGGGTTTCCGGTCGTATCCTCCAGCAAATACGTAGCGGGATTGGTCATTTGTACTTTGACTATTTTAAAGAGTTCCGTGGTCCAGTTTGGTGTGTAGCCTTTATTGAAAATATGCTTGGCTTTGCTGATTCTGACCATATCACCCATTTTCAATTTTTGCCTGCCTAAAATCTTCATGTGACTGTAAACGGTTTTCTGCAAGCGACGTTCACTGCTCTTGTTCACATCTTTAGGTTTCATTTGAATAGTTCTATGTCTTTGATTATTGTACTCTCCTACTAGATCGGGTAGTACATCGAGCCATTTATATTTCCCGCTTAAACTGAAATATTTGAATAATTTTTCTTTTAAGGTACGGATCACTCTTTCCACAATGGCGGCTTTCGTATTGCTAAACGTGCTGTAATGGTTAATGTTGTACGACTTCATCAGTTTATTAAAGTGTGTATTATAGAATTCCTTTCCGTGGTCTGTTTGAAGATTTTGCGGGTGTCTAGAATTTTTTAAAATTTCACCAAAAGCCTTTGTGACCTCTTCGCCCGTCTTTGATTTAAGCGGTTTACACCACACGAATTTTGAAAAACAATCGATCACGACTAGAATAAATTTAAAATTTCTAATTTGCTTCGCATATTGATCCAATTGACCGAGATCTGCCTGCCAGAGATCGTCTAACCCTTTAATTATCGTCCTACGACGAGGATATTTTTTTCGGGCCGGTTTATGCAACTCTTCGACAACTTGAATTTTTTCTTTTGAATGATCGGGCATATTTTAATTTTTATGTTTCTTTGCGGCAGGAGCAGACGTTTCACCCTGTTGTTCGGACGTTTCTATTATTTTCCGAGCCCCTTCCAGCTTTTTATTGATTTCCAAAATGGCTTTTTCCGCCGCTATTTCGACGGAATTTACTTTAGTTTTAAGACCAGTTTCTGCATTTTCAATTTTGTCACGTAAAATGTTGATATCACTGTCAAGGTCTGTCAACCGTTTTATGAAGGTCCTTTCGATTTGTTGAATTTGTTTCTTAACGTCTCTTATGTCTTTCACTCTGTCATTTAGCTCGGAATCCATTTTTGTCTTTAATTCTTTTTGCATAGCGACGTGTTCAATCCGGGATTCTTTTATGAACTTATTCGCGTCTATAATAACCGAGTTTAACGTTTTGTTTGCATTAATTTGCGTGTTTACGCAACGATCGATATATTGTTTGGTGGCGGCGTCTCCGTTTTCGGTAGGTTCACTTAGGTTGGTAATTTTCAAATTTTTCGCATCTATTGATCCGTCGGGAGTTAATTCCAAAATAACACCACCCAAAGGCGTGGAGAGGTGGGAACTTTGATGTGTTTTGGATTGTGAGTACTGTCCAAATTTGTTCACGCTCATTTTGAAAATGAACGAAAATGTTGTCGTGCACTTAATAAATAAGGTTGCTTTCTAGTAATTCGTTTAAGATAGCCACAATCTCGTTGTCGTGAGAATTATTTCCGGCGTTTTTGGATGCTACTAGCAGTCTCAACCTGTCCACTAATTCGTTTATATCGTCCCAGTACACATATTCTATCGGTTTCTTGTTAAAAGCCAATTTCATACCCCCACCAATCGATGACGATGATTTTGAACGTGTACTAGCTTTCCTTTCGGGTACGGGTATGGAGCTAAAAAAAGGTTTAATAATTTCCATGTACTTGTGACTAGTGGTACCCTTCAATCTGCCAAGCGAATCGAGATGAATTCCAGTAAGAGTTAAGATGCTCTTATATTTTTCCCTGTCTTCCTCGTTGCTTTGTGGGTCATCGTGAAAAATTAAATTATAAAGCCCTTTTGTACCTTTAAATTTGTCCTTTCCGTCGACAATAATATCTCCTGTAGTTTTATCAAAATCGATAAGTTTGTTTCCTAGAAACCATTTTGACTTGGAGACATCATAAAACGGGCCATACACCTTATCTATAAGCTGCGATTTATCGTGATATTCTCCGATATAGGGCTGAGCAATTTCCGGGTATGAGTCCATATATTCTTGAAAAACTTGTGGTGGATATTGTGTTGTGTCAACATCGTCATCATGCAGCGTCGTCTCGTCAGCGGGACGAATGGGATCTTCCCAGTAGGTTTCATCTTGAAGGAAAGGCGAACGAGATCTGTCAATGCTGGCTTTCAACTTGGCGAGTTTTCTGTTTATTCTGTCTTCAATTGGTTCTTCTTGCTCTACTTTTTCTATAATTTCTGACACTTCTTCTTTAGGTTCAAATTTTAAGTTATCGATCAACGATTTATTGGCTTCAATCTTTTCAAGTTTACGTGTTACCGGTTAAAACATTTTCTCGAGAGATTCATCCTTTCTATAGCGCCCATTGTTCAAATTAAAATCCTTAATAATCACCAAAGTGCCATAGTTGTCGTTCCAGCACTGCGAACATAGCCTCTTAAATTCTTCATAGGTTAAATCGGGCGATACGTGTTCGTCGTACACATGCCTGAGATTAAGATCATCCTGTCTAAATAGTACAATGACATTACAGTTATCGCGGATCAATTGTTTAGGTATTTTCGAATAAGTCTGACAGAGATAGGCCACATCTATACCCCTGTGTCTATCCATGGAATAGAATTCCCTTATTTTATTTTGTCTATCGCTGGCCACATCGTCAAAAATGAAAATGGAATTGCGACGAGCTTCCGATGGTTCAATAACCTCCTCATTATCTTTAAAAGGAAAATAGCCCACACATTTGATATTTTCTAGAACGTTTTGCAATAATTGATATTTCGGTTGGTACAGAGATTTACTATACACATAGACGTTTTCGAATTTGAGTCCGTTCGGGTTAAATATTAAACTTAGTAGCGCGTTCGTTTTTCCGCAGCCGCTAGGCCCGCAAAAAATCGCCCTTATCGAATTTGGTAGCAGTTTACCATGTTTTGATTTTGAATGATCTTCCTCCTTTAAAATATCCAAATTTTCAATGGGAAGTGCCGTTTGTTGTTGCTGCAAACGCATCTTACTAAGGAAAAAACTCGGGTATTTCACTCTTATATATCGCTCCCTTTACGGTTGCCTATAACGTCTCGGGTTGTCTGTCAGGAAGTATGAAATAAAAGACCCATTTATTGTCAAGGAAGATAAGCTCGTATTTTATTGATTATAATTTTTCTACACAGCGGACATGTATCTATCGAAGGTGAACACTTTCCGCAAAATACTAGATGTCCACAGGGCACAAGCAAAATTTCTATATTATTTTCATAACAAATTTTACATGAAACATCACATTTATTCGTAATTTTCTGGCAGCTTAAATTCTCATCCTCCACCACGGCGTTGGGGCGAATTTCTACGGTGGCAATGGGTAGAATTTCTTTTGTCGGCGTATCGTCATCCTTTGTATTTAATATAAAAGGACAGCTGGGGTTCCATCTTGCGTGATCTTGTAGAGGGTCATCTTCGACTTGCCATTGATAACCTTCGATGAAACAGTACGGACACTGAACGACATCCTCAAAATTTGCATAGAAAAATCCGGCCTCAGCTAGTTTTTTGGGTGAAATTACGGAAGTGTGCGGCCACGTTTCGAAAGATTGGAGTCTATTGTATAGATTTCTATAGTCCATGCTACTGCCTTTGACGAATCACTATCGCAGCCCTTTGAATCGTTCTAACAGTTGATTTCAAGACGAGCAATGACAGACATACCGTTATGTAGTAAATGAATCCCAACACTGACGATGCATCTATTAATACGGTATCCGCACAGTTTTTACTTTCAACGTCACTATTCAAAGATTTCCACACCGTATCTCCATGAGTGCGATTTTTAAATATCATTCGCAACTTATATTCGGTGATATTTTTGGGCAATGTCATCATCAACACCGATTCCAGATCTGACGGATATAAAGACAGGCACTTATTATATTCATCTACACATAGACCGATTTCGGCCGCATCACTCTGTTTATGAACATATAAAATATTATTAATTACGGCGCACAGTATGACATAGTCTGCTCTCAACATTTTGATATTAAATGAAAAATTCGCTCGGAGATTTTCTTTTTATGAAAAGGAGTGGGGGAGGATGAAATCATCAGGCATTGGCGTTACATATATTTATTTCAAAACAATTTTTTTAGGTACTACATTCCAATTCTTAAATCTATTTTTATTGGTAAAAACGTTCCTCTCCCATTTTTCTTCTAGATCGAGTTTTCCAAACATTGCACTCATTTGATTACGCGACTCACGCATTTCCAGTAATCTTTTCACCTCTTTGATTTCTGCTAGATGATTCTCGATGCGGTCGTTAAGCGACATGGTCCTTCGGTAGAAACGTGTAGATCCACTCATACAATTTTTCGCAATTGTTTAAACTGCACAACCATTTAGTTTTTTCGCTGTGGTACATACACAATAGTACCGACCTCTCGCATTTCGGTATTTCCAACCAATTACCATTCACTAGATTCTCCACATTTATTATTTTGACTGTTTGGTCGACGACGGATCGTAGGAATGTTTCCTTCACTTTCCCCTTGACATAGACGCAGTCGACATTGAACAAAAACTTTTCTATTATTTCTCGTAGAAGTTCGTACGCCACATAGCCGCTCGAGTACCAAAAACCCAATAAATTTTGTTCCAAATATCGCACCTGTTTTTTATCTGAATCACCGAGTGTTAGAAAATCCCTGGGTGGTTTCAATAGCACATGCAACGTTTGTTTGTTGATTTTAATTGACAATTCTTTGGGGTAAAAACACCCCTCCAACGTGAAACCCTGAACATCTACTACCGCCACTTTCATCGTCTCATCACCAACTAGTTGGCAATTTCTAGATCACGTTCCTAACAATTTCACTTAACGGCAAATACTCCATGACGCAATCGTGCACGATGACGCAATAGACTCGAGTTTTTTCCGGAAAACTTAGTGCTCTCTATGTCTAGTTTTACGTCGACCGTATTGGATTTCATTGATTCATTTCTTCGGGAACAATCGATGACAAAGAGGGGAGCATCTTCCCCAAAATCATTATAGCTTAGTAGAGGTTGTTTGTCTCGAACGTTCGTAAAACTGGGATAAAATTCCACATAGTTATGGTAGGCGTCCACGTAGTCGTTTTTTGCAAAATTCAATCTGAGCCGCTCGAACGGATAATAGTCACCGTGCAATATTAATCTTACATCAGATATGTCCACGTGATCGAATCTTGACGAATCCTTTTTAGCGTTCTCCTTACGATCAGTTTGAAACCCTACGATAACATAACGGGGACTTTCCACGGCCGCCGAAGTTTTGACAGACCAGATTTCTCTTTGTGAGTCCTTGGTGAGAGCCGGAAGCTCGTGCACTTCCCATTTTCGAAATGGAATTATTATAGGTTTATCCAGTTTGATTGATTCCAACAGATCTAACC
The DNA here is from genome assembly GCA_963920635.1 of Pseudeuparius sepicola. Lineage (NCBI taxonomy): Eukaryota > Metazoa > Arthropoda > Insecta > Coleoptera > Anthribidae > Pseudeuparius > Pseudeuparius sepicola. The sequence continues at coordinate 33,569,569 of OY987305.1, forward strand.
TAATCATGTCGTTTGGTTGAATATGTTTCACTTTTAATTCAATGTTATTAATTGTCAATTCTGCCGTTAATTCTACCGTCGTGTCTGGCGTTTGTTTCAACATCAAGGAGTTGTTATTATTGCGGGATCTTATTAGTCTTATGGTTTGCTTCCCACAAATAGCGTATTGATAATCGTTAAAAATTCCAAATAAATGTTTAAGTGGCATTCTTATATTGAACGTTCCATCATCGTTTACTGCTAAACCTTCATGGGGATAAGACCATCCTGAAGTTATCAGATATCTGTCAGAGTTGGGGGGATAACACAAATACGCTCTCCAATTCCTTACTATTTATTTCGTAGGAGACAGAGTCAAATAAAAATCCGGCGGCGTTATTGGCGAGTTTACACGAACCAGTTCCGCCGGTCTTAGTTAACTTTCCCTTAATACAAATTGCCGCATCATACATTAATAGCCAGGAATCACCTTGATTAATAGTAATCTCCACTATATCATTGTTCATGAATGATTTAACAAAGGGATAGTAGGTGCGCGTCTCCAGCCGTTGAATGGATTCGTCAAAATTTGGGTTTCGATGCACGTCGAAAACTTGGGGCGTTAGAGACATTGTAACCGAGAGATTCCAAAAATAGACGGTTCTCGAGAGTAAGATTTTTACCACGATCTAAACACTTCAAAGGTGCGGTAGGTTGTGATCCTCGCGAATAACTTCGATCGTTTTTATATGGTTGGTATCTGTTGTCAAAGACTAGGCCCATCAAGATAATCTCTTTAATTCCAACCTCACAATAATTTCTTCTCCCCGAAAATTTACCAATTCAAAATTTTGATCGAGAATCGATAGGGTAATATTATTGATTTCTCTCTTAGTCACCGGTACGTAGAGAAGATTTCTTGGCGTTTCGTCAATGGCGTAACCGGGATCGGCTCCTATCGCAAACTCGTATATCGTATGCGTGGGACGATTATTATAATAAGCTTCGACTGTTATATTACTGTCTATATGCACGGTTCTAACTTTAACGATGTTTACGGGTAAATCCGACGAATGCACTATGCCCGGCTTTAATATACGTTCCGAGAATCCCAAAATTTTTCCTATCGAACCTTCTGTTTGAAAATCTATCGAATCGTTTTGACTATAAATCTCACACTGGAGAGTGCTATTGTTGGCCTTCAACGAAAACTCGTTTTGAGGTTTGTCTCCTTTGACAAAATTTAATGATTTAATTATCTGAGATTCTATAACACTAATCTCATATGAACCGGTGGGAATTTCTATGGTCTTTCTCTGATTATTTTTATCGATGAAGTAAAATTTGTTTATGCCCGCGCTCTTGTCAATATTCGGTATGCTGTTGTAGGAGTGAAATCCTAAAAGAGCTAATCCGTATTCGGCGCCCTGATCTAAATAGATTGGTGTGTCGAAATCAATAGATAACGTGGAGGAGGTACCGTGCACAGTGAATATCAGCGAGGACATGACTGAACGTTTTTCACATGAAACCGCATCTTTTATAGAGAAACTCCAAACAAAGATGGCCGCAATTTATTTCACTGTATTTTTGGTAGGGACTATTATTATATGCAATTTTCACACCTTTCCCTAAATAGGTAATCAGTTCGGGGGGCGGTTTTAATCCGCCAAAACTGTCAAAATATTCCACATGATTGTCGCATTTCTTATAAGCTACCCAATGCGTTCCGCTGTTACGCACCACGTCTAAATTTACAATTGCCGATTCGTTCTTATGTGGACCGTTTCGTGGAAGAGTGTCTCGCATAAAGACCCCTCTAAAATTTCTTAATTTTAACTTTTTGGCAAAATTTATCAAATCTCGGTCTGACAGCGGTCTATTAGGTAGCTTTATTGGTAGTTTTTTTGCTGTTTTTTGAGAAAAAGACCAAATCCTCCACGATTATTTTTTCGTAGGTATAGTCCCGAACCGTCTTTTCCAATCTTTTCCATGGCTGTGTTGTGCCTTTTTTCCTCTTCCAACTTCTTTAGCGCTTGTTTCGCGTCTAGTATAGTTCTTACAACAGAACTAGTTCCTCCTGCCACCGACCCCAGAGCTCCTAAGGCCCCAAGTAGAGGTAAAAGCGGTAGAAACCCACCAGTTTTTCGCTCGAACGGGATAATCCTAGGTATCCGAATATTTTTCTTTCCTCCTGCTTTCTTAATAGCTATGCGAGCGGCTCGGATGGCTGCCAACGATGATTTTTTTCAAATTTTTCATATCGTTAAGTTGGTGTTCATCGAATAATCTTTTCAGGGACTTTGCAACTTTTTTTACGATATCTCGTCTAAATGATGTCGGTCTCTTTTGTTTTGCTCCCATGCCCAGCTTTCGTTTCGTCTTCATGGCTGTGGTCACGAACCAAGCGGCGGCCTTCTCTCCAAATTTAGCGTCTTTCGATTTGACCCTATCCCAGGCGCGATTTTCCAATTCCCAGTCTGCCTTGTGTCGCTCTTTCACAGATTTATTTTTCAAATACGCCAAGTCGTGAATTCTACAGGCTGAGTCAAGTTTATTTACGCCGGAATCACCTCTTTCGATTCTTTCCCGTAATTTTGTTCCTGGCCCACAAAACTGATAGCCGGGGATATGCAATTCGACGGGTAGTTTGTTACTTAAACTGTTTACTAGACCTTCACCGGTGACTAGCAACATCGAAATGAATATATTCCCACTCGCGCACTCATATTTATAAACGAACATCGAATTCGTGTTCCCGACATCGACACGAGTCCAACGAGGTGTCGCAAAGAAATTTTTTCTCTTAATATTCGATCACTCTCTCGCCTTCCCCATCCTGCATATTTTTTCTCATATTTAACCTAACTTTTGATCATATTTTTTCTCTAACTGTATTTTTTCTCTTAATTTTTTCTCTTAATATTTTTCACATATTTCTCTTCTTGTTCCATCCTGTATATTTTTGACACGCTCAAGACTCCTCCCCCTCTCAGGCCCCCGGATCCGGATCCTTTCACGCTACCTGACAGGCGTCCCTCGAGGTGCAAGCGCGCGCGCGCCCGAACGGATGACGTCGGCGAGACAGAACCTTGCCATTTCTACGGTGCGATTAGAATATGGACGGGTGGACGAGTGGTCAAGGCGACGGGATCGGGACACGAACGGAACCGGTTCGATTCCACACACGGGCTTTTTTTATTTCATTCTAGGAAAAGGCAACGTCGCACCTACACGACAAAATCGAGGATCCGGCAACGCCGCGAACGCCGCGCCGAGACTACGGACGAGAGAGACAGACCAAAAGTAGCGATAAGACCGCACCGGAAGTCGTTATCTTATATGGGAAAATACATGAGTGCGAGTGAGATGGAAGATGGATCGACCCCTTTGCCTCACTACTTTAAATAAATAATTGTACACTAAGGTATGGGGAGGGTATACTTTTATTTTAGTTTTGTGTTGAGAATTACTTGTATTTATAGGACCATATGTGACCGGATACACCAAAAATATTAAATTTACATCAGTTCTTATGAGAAACACGAACAGATCGGGCCTCGCGAGGGGGCCTTTTTGCAAAATGTTTAGTACTCCGTCCGACCTTTAAGGGATATATAGGAGGGTGTGGTGATCCAACAGTTCATTCTAGCAACAACTGTCGCTACGTCATTACAAGTGCTCGCCGTTAGCCGTGGAACAGGTATCAACTTGCAAAATGGAAACAATAAATAGCACAGTTACCAAGTTGCAAACTCAATTGTTTGATGGTAGCCAACTGGATGTAGAGAATGGATTAAAAGAATGTGGCAAAATTATTAAAGTCCTAAATGTTTACTTGAAAAAGGCTACCTCTGTATCGGAAAAACAGCATTTAACTGCCACTCTTGCTAAATTTAGAAATTATAAACACTTATTTAAAAGGTTTATAATTGTCGGAGGTGGAGTTAATAAGCGAAAACAGAGAGCTTCCGATAGAGTGAAGTGGGAAAAAACACTTACCCTACTTATCTCACTAAAAATAAGAAAACTAAACACGTAAATTTACTAATGATACAAAATCATTATTTTAATGATGATGAAGAATTGGAAGAAGTAAGTAAAACTCCAGTTAGATACCATTTTGTTTGGATTAAGGACCTTTCCCGCCTGCTATCTACGCAGCTGGACAAACGTAATGGGAAAAAATTCATCTGCGATAGATGCTTACACTATTTTCATTCTGAGGAAAAGTTAACAACGCATTATGAAGATTGTAAAAATATGAATGAGTGCAGAGTAAGGTTACCAGCAGAAGATAAAAACTTCTTGAAATTTAGTAATTTTAAAAACAAGGAAAAGGTGCCATTTATTATCTATGCGGACATAGAAAGCATTCTGAAACCTATTGAAGAGAAGAACAAGTACCAGGAACATGCACCCTGTAGTGTAGGATATTATTTGAAATGTAGCTATGACGATACACTATCATTCAACAAATCATATACTGGAACAGATTGTATGGAGTGGTTTAGTAATGAATTGAATCATCTGGCCGAAGATATAGAAACAGTTTTCCTATGTCCGCTATCTATGGACCCGCTAACATCTCAACAGGAGATGGGCTTCAATATGTCAACAGCGTGCCACGTTTGCGAGGAACCGTTCACCGCTGATCAGAAAAAGGTTCGAGATCATAACCATCTGACTGGAAAATTTAGAGGAGCCGCCCATGACGAATGCAATATTAATTATCAGGACGCCCATGTTGTACCCGTAGTATTCCACAATTTAAGCGGCTATGACGCTCATTTCGTGATTAAAAGCATTGCCAGTGACATTGAAGGTCGCGTTGAACTGCTGCCAGTCAATAAGGAAAAATACATCTCGTTCACAAAATATATTCCTGAAAATAGTATCAAATTTAGATTTATTGATAGCTACCGATTTATGGCTGGAGGACTAGATTCACTTGCGGCTAACTTGAGCAGTTATCCTATTCTTAGAAGTCAATTTGCACATTTACCTGAAGCTAAGTTTAAACTGCTTACAAGAAAGGGTGTTTTCCCTTATGATTTTGTGGACTCCATGGAGAAGCTGTATTATAATCAACTTCCACAGAAAGTTTGTTTTTATAACAGATTAGAAGAAAGGCCTATTTATGAAAAGGAGTACGTTCATGCACAGAAAGTATGGAGGGAGTTTGAATGTAAAAATATCAGAGAATATGTTGAGCTGTACATGAAGACAGATATACTTCTCTTATCACACATATATGAAACGTTTAGAACCAGCTGTATAAGCACATATAAACTGGATCCTGCTCATTATTATACATTGCCAGGATATACGTGGGACTGTATGCTGAAATATACCGGGGTTGAACTAGAACTTCTCACAGAAATTGACAAAGTAATGTTTATAGAGAAAGGTATTAGAGGAGGCCTCTCACAGGTGTCAAAGCGCCGCTCTACTGCAAATAATAAATATATGCCAAACTATGATTCCGAAAAACCCTCAATATATCTGTCCTACTTTGACGTAAATAACCAATATGGGTGGTCAATGTCCCAATCACTTCCATACGCAGGATTTAAATGGACAGATCAGAATATTAATATACAAAGTATCCCAGACAACTCCAATATTGGATACTTTCTAGAAGTTGACTTAGCTTATCCAGACTCCATACACGACGTACATAAGAACCTTCCTTTCTGCCCTACACATTGTAAGGTAGAGGGGGAATCAATAGTAGAAAGTAAAAAATGCTCAAAACTGATGGCAACCTTACACAATAAGGAAAAATATGTCATTCATTATAGGGCGTTGAAACAGGCTTTGGCTAATGGACTAATACTTAAAAAAATACACAGGGTCCTAGAATTCAAACAGTCTCCATGGTTGAAATCATATATTGATCTCAACACCAAACTCCGCACACAAGCAACTAGTGCATTCGAAAAAGATTTGTATAAACTACTAAACAACGCAGTCTTCGGAAAAACCATGGAAAACGTCAGAAATCATTCTGTAGTAAAACTAATAAATAAATGGGAAGGGCGTTACGGCGCAGAAGCATTAATTTCAAGACCAGAATTTAAATCGGTATCTATTTTTGAAGAAAACCTGGTAATAATTGAATTAAATAAATCAGAAGTATTTCTTAATAAACCCATATACGTAGGTATGGCGATCTTAGATCTAGCTAAAACTACCCTCTACGACTTCCACTATAACTACATGCTACCCGAATTTGGAAACGATTGTACAATACTTTACACAGATACAGACTCACTAATTTATGAGATACTTAATAAGGATATTTATGAAGTAATGCGACGAGATTGTGACACATATTTTGATACTAGCGACTTCCCCCAGAAAATAATTATGGTATACCACTTGTCAACAAAAAAAGTGCTAGGATTGATGAAAGAAGAAAATGGCGGTAGAATAATGACAGATTTCGTGGGGCTGAGATCTAAATTGTATGCAACTAAAGTTTTAAGAACCAGGGAAGATGAAAATATGCAGAAAATAAAGTTAGAAAGAGATGGATTAACTCTAGAAGAAATTAATGAAATTATGCAAAATGTAGATATAACCAGGAAAGCAAAGGGGATTAAAAAATCTGTAGTTAAGAGAAAAATCACGTTTGAAGACTACCTATACTGTCTAGAAGAACAGAAAGAAAAAAGTATTAGCCAAAATTTAATAAGATCCGATAAACATAACGTATACTCCATTACACAAGAAAAAATTGCTCTAAGTCCACATGATGATAAAAGACAAATTGTATTCAATAGCTATGAAACACTTCCCTGGGGACATTACTCTATAATGCAAGGAAATTAACTATAATGTATGTGTATAATGTTATTATAATCTATTATTATAGATTATATAATTAAAGGTTGAGTAAAAATCATTGTTTATATACATACTATGTAAAACAGAAGTTTAATGTACTTGCAACAAATATATATAATAAAATAAGTGAAAACTTCCGAACTGGTTTTATTGAAAAGTAAATACACCCTCATAGAAAAAATATTAAAAATATCATCAGGTATTAATTTATAGTTATATATCAATATAAAAATAATACTTTGTTCTTAGGAATACATCTCGGGCAGGCATCTGTCGGTCGGGTTATTAATTACTTCTTGAGCACGTCCGTTTAAACTAAATAAGCAGACAGAAATTAATATTACATTTTAGGCATCGTTGTTTATTTAAAGTATAACCCATTAGAGCTCGCTTCAGAACGGTCGGTCGGATATAGGTATATGGAGGAAAAATATTCTTGATAAATATAGATGGCGGTATCAGTATCTACCTATTGATATACATATATTAATAATCAGATAGTAATCAATATAAAGTAATAACAAAATAGTTATTTATGTACCAAGGCACTGAAGTCCAACTTTTTATGACTCATGTGGAATTTAGTTGCCGAGGTCTCTGGCCTTATATATATTTTTTTGAAATCGGAAAAGTGTTTATTAGGCAAGAAAATAATCATACGGAATGATCCGTCCATGAATCAACGGCGCGCGGCATTGCTTGACTTTTACGATCGCTCTACCTAGGTCAAGTATGACAAGACACGGTATGACAAGACACTGCTGCTTGTTGTGCAGCCTCCATAACAAATCTTTTGATATTCAAACCTACTACAATATTTATACTGAAAGATTGCTCTGCTATAGGTAACAATTTTGCAATGTGTACAAAAAGTTAAATAGGCCTTTATTGGCCGGGTTTTGAATATTTGGTCACTTTTGACGGGCGATGGCTCCGCGTCTGACGTTTGATGTTTACATCTCGCCAAGACTTACTTATTGAAAAAACCGTATAATAAGGGGTTACTTCCAATGACGTCAAAACCTATAGACAGGTTTGATTTGATAAACGCTTGACGCCCAGAACTAATCACAATCTTAGACCATCCCCCGAGTCTTCAGGTGAGGTTCCGATGCTTCCGGCGCCCCCAAACAAGAAATAACATGCGATATCTAAGTGTGATCCTGGAGGAACTATAACCGGGAATCACCGGGTGTATAGTTGGTTGATGGTTGACTTTCTGTCTTTGTTTGTAGCCTGTTTTTAGAGTAGTATGGATATATTTAATCTTGGAGTCAAAATAAAGGGCATTTTAACAATGGGGCACCACGTCTATAGCTTTTGACGTCATTGGTTACTTAGTAGATAAAATAACGAGTTTTGCAGCCAGAAAGGTATATATTAACTTCTTTTTATAATACCAAGCTTTCGGTCTACTTCGTGACCTTCATTTATTATTATTTATTTATTTATTTTCATTGGTTACTTCAGTGCCGATTTCTGAGCTTTTAATGACGATTTTGGGATACTTCGCTGCCGATTTCAAGAAAAAGAATATCATAGAATCATAGGATTTTGTGGGATAGGGGATAGGTCCAAACCAATTCTGAAAGAAGTAGGAAATAGACGAAAAATTTAAGAATCATCATTTCTAGGAAATATGAACAACTGTGTTGCTGAATGTTCAGTGGAATTCACTAAAATATTATTGCCAGTTATTCAAAGAGAAGTTAGCATAGATAATTAGATAAAACACAGGGTAGAATATCAGACAGGTGGCTAGGCTATTGTTTCTGTTATGACATTTTAACTTGACATCTATTAATCTACCATTTCACTTGTAACGAAGTTACTAATTTCCCGCTTTCATTTTTATTTTTAACACCCATTTATTTCCTCGCCGCGCTATTTTTAGCGGCCGGCTATCCGCCGTGGTAGTTTTTATGTCCACACCGATGACTTTTTCTACATAGTAGGCCGACATTCCAGTTTTATTGCATTTAATTAAATCCTTGTTTTGATTAGTTTCCGGCTTTCCGCCGCCGAATAATGGATGCTTATGTTACCATAAGGGTTGTGGGATACCAAAAAGGGGTAGAACCGGGTTACTAATTCAAATTGCAGCTAGAGCCGCCGTTCTTTTTGGAAGCCCGGGTATATTGGACATGCCCGAGCCAGAGAGACCACCGTCCGAGCCCTATGGGGAATGCAACTACCCCTAACGGCCACTCTAGCCCCCGGCAGCCGTTTTGGGTACCAGAAGAGTGGGGACGACCACCGGATGTCTCGCCACTGCTCCGACCAATGGACGGCTGGCGCACTCACGAAGGGAGGGGCGCCACCGAGCCCGATAAATACGCCGCGGCTGCCGAGGAGGCTCTCTTCTCTTCTCTCTCCGCTCTGATTTCCGGCATATTTCCTGGTGAGCATTATTAGGTTAAGATTTAGAAACTGTCCCGAATCGTGTTGCTGTTGAGAGTTATTTATCCGCAGCCGACACCGGTTCATTACACCCCAGATCAAGGTTAACTGAAGCTAAGCTCGGTACCGTGTTGGTGGTGTGAGTACCATCTACCACCGACACGGGAAGATTATTTAAGTACCGTTTGCACCAAGCTTAGCCGAACCGTACCGCTTGGACTGGGTGTGTAGACTCGCCCCGCGTCTTGTTGAATTGCCGTATTTTCTATTAGTTGTCCTGAATAGTTTCGAGCTTGCTTACCGCCCGTAGACAAAACCGTGTCAATAATAAAACAGAATATCCGCGATAGAGGCTTAACCTGCACTTTCTTTTTCCAGACACTCACGTGGATCTCTCTGGACCGGCCGTGGCAGTAATTTGAAATTGTTAAACTCATACTTTTCAATAATAGTTATTGTTAATCGAAACGTTAATAAACCGTGTTAAAATTTGCCAAGTCTTCCTTATTTGTGCCCCACTCTCGACGCACCACTGAACTCTGGAATTAAAATTTCTCTGACGAATGCTATCCTGGGTATAAAGCGGAGCATACCGCTCTAAAAAACTGGCGCCTGAGCAAACCGTTTCACCGAGAGTCCGATTTTTCTTTTCTTAAATAAAAGAGGCTATAAGGGAGCCCCCTTTGAGTACACAAAAAGGGAAAAATCGGACGTGAACGAAAACTGCGCTATAAAAAAAATAGCGCCCCCACAGGGGCGCGTTATACACTTTGACGTGACATGATCTTTAAAAAAGTTTCGTTCATTTACTGTTAAGAATTTATGAATTTTCCAGGCAACTTGAAAAGGCTGTCTTTTAATCAGTTTGGTGTCGAAAAACCCAATTAAAAAATTAAATAGATAGTTTCATGAAACTTTCGATAAAAAAAATAATGATAAGAAGTGATAAAAATAGCATAGGTAGTAAAATAAATATATAATAATTATACCATTACAACATTTTGAAAACTGTTCGTTTGATGGATAAGGGATAAAGACAAAAACGAAACCCTCACAATATTTTGTATGCTTGGTGGAAACAGTGAAATTTGTCCGAATTCTGTTTTAGTTTTCATTGTTCCAAAAAAACCGGACAAAACAGAAACTCGACTAGTCCGTTTGGTGTTTGGTTTGGTTTTCAGTAGGAGAAATAAAAAGCTTGTAAAAATAGCAAAAAAAAATAAATGAAATGAGATGCTAAAAATGAGATTATTTCTCATCATATGAACAGGATAACGATATGTACCAAAAGAGTCTGGTTGGACTTTGAAAACCGTTGTAAATTTACAAATAAACATTAACAAGTTAGAGTTTTTTACGGGACAAAACGTAAAAATTTCTATTGAAAACGCTTCGGAAGATTACTAATGATATGAATTAACTTTTTTTTAGAATATGTCTGATTGTATTACTTATAGTTAAACCATTGTACCAAGTTAGAGCTTTTTTTATATATCTTGAATGAAACAACTTCACTTTGACGTGACATGATCTTTGAGAAAGAAGGAAGATTTATCCTCCGAAAGCTCAGAAAACAAATTTTTTGAAGTTATTTTTTGAGTTACACGTTTAAAGTTTCGTTCATTTAGTGTTAAGAATTTATGAATTTTCGAGGCAACTTGAAAAAGTTGTCTTTCAATCAGTTTGGTGGCGAAAAAACCCAATTAAAAATTAAATGGATCTGTTTGCGCCACAAATAAATTTTAGAAAATATCTGAAACAACGTTGTTTTATTCTTAACCTTTTATTTCATTTCCAAAACATAATCTCATGCAAGAGGTTCTAATACAAAACCAGGTTTTAAAATTAAAAAACAGGTGCCAAAAATCCAAAGTATGACGTCACGCCGCTGGTTAAAAAAGTGATGTGTGTTCCAACAACAGACAAGAGGACCTTAGTCGTCTCCTGATCTGCTTGTAAATGCGAATTAAATCCAAACTATTTAACAAAATGTATTGCCCATTATTGACTTAATATATTTTCGGATAAATTAGTTATCAATTAAATTTTGAAACTAGTTATTTTTGAAGAATGCAGCTAATGCGTTCTTATATAAACATTGTAAACTAACGGGGCCTCATATTAGCTAAACTTCACAGCTGAATAGCTTCAGCTAAACTTCGCCGCTGTGACCGTAAAAGGATGTGCAGAACACCCGTGTAGACGTGTACTATTGGTAAAGCCGTGTTTATTATATGACAAATTTAGTTATTAATTAAATTACCCAGACTTTTTATAATTATTTTCGGCATACCACCGTTTTTCTGTTTTGGAGAAAATGATGCTATTGGACTGCGGGACAACAAAATTATATAGGATCCATAACACGTTTCATTCTTCAAATCGACCAATTCGACGAGAAGGAACAAATTATTTTTTTAGTATAATAATTTTTGAAAACCACTTCTTTCGTTTCTGAAAATAAAATGCTTACAGATATGATTTTGAACCCTGATTATTTTACACGATTTACCCTTTCGAGGCCCAACATTACGATCCACTGCTTCAAACTAAGCTGGAGAAATGTAAAGTTTGTTTCGTACAGTTTTCTGTATGGAATGTTCAGCTTCAAATATGTGCTCTTTGTGTAGGCAAGTTATATAGAATAAAATGAGGACATAGCTTCAATTAATACATATATTTTTTCAATAATTAAAATAAAATTACGATACTCATTTTTGAATGCCCCTTATCCTACCAAGAAAAGCTTAAAGCGCCTAAGCAACTTGAAAAACGACTAAACGACTCAGAGAAACGACTAGACGACTCGGAAAACGACTAGTTGTTTAGTCGTTTTCCAAGTCGTTTAGTCGTTTAGTCGTTTTCAGAGTCAGAGTCAGAGAAGTGGTTTTCAAAAATTATTATACTAAAAAATTAATTTGTTCCTTCTCGTCGAATTGGTAGATTTGAAGAATGAAACGTGTTATGGATCCTATATAATTTTGTTGTCCCGCAGTCCAATAGCATCATTTTCTCCAAAACAGAAAAACGGTGGTATGCCGAAAATAATTATAAAAAGTCTGGGTAATTTAATTAATAACTAAATTTGTCATATAATAAACACGGCTTTACCAACAGTACACGTCTACACGGGTGTTCTGCACATCCTTTTACGGTCACAGCGGCGAAGTTTAGCTGAAGCTATTCAGCTGTGAAGTTTAGTTAATATGAGGCCCCGTTAGTTTACAATGTTTATATAAGAACGCATTAGCTGTATTCTTTAAAAATAACTAGTTTCAAAATTTAATTGATAACTAATTTATCCGAAAATATATTAAGTCAATATTGGGCAATACATTTTGTTAAATAGTTTAGATTTAATTCGCATTTACAAGCAGATCAGGAGACGACTAAGGTCCTCTTGTCTGTTGTTGGAACACACATCACTTTTTTAACCAGCGGTGTGACGTCATACTTTGGATTTTTGGCACCTGCTTTTTAATTTTAAAACCTGGTTTTGTATTAGAACCTCTTGCATGAGATAATGTTTTGTAAATGAAAAAAAAAAAGGTTAAGAATAAAACAACGTTGTTTCATTCAAGATATATAAAAAAAGCTCTAACTTGGTACAATGGTTTAACTATAAGTAATACAATCAGACATATTCTAAAAAAAAAAGTTAATTCATATCATTAGTAATCTTCCGAAGCGTTTTCAATAGAAATTTTTACGTTTTGTCCCGTAAAAAAAACTCTAACTTTTTAATGTTTATTTGTAAATTTACAACGGTTTTCAAAGTCCAACCAGACTCTTTTGGTACTTATCGTTATCCTGTTCATATGATGAGAAATAATCTCATTTTTAGCATCTCATTTCATTTTTTTTTTTGCTATTTTTACAAGCTTTTTATTTCTCCTACTGAAAACCAAACCAAACACCAAACGGACTAGTCGAGTTTCTGTTTTGTCCGGTTTTTTTGGAACAATGAAAACTAAAACAGAATTCGGACAAATTTCACTGTTTCCACCAAGCATACAAAATATTGTGAGGGTTTCGTTTTTGTCTTTATCCCTTATCCATCAAACGAACAGTTTTCAAAATGTTGTAATGGTATAATTATTATATATTTATTTTACTACCTATGCTATTTTTATCACTTCTTATCATTATTTTTTTTATCGAAAGTTTCATGAAACTATCTATTTAATTTTTTAATTGGGTTTTTCGACACCAAACTGATTAAAAGACAGCCTTTTCAAGTTGCCTGGAAAATTCATAAATTCTTAACAGTAAATGAACGAAATTTTGAACGTTTAACTCAAAAAAAAAACTTCAACAAATTTGTTTTCTGAGCTTCCGGAAAAAAATCTTTCTCCTTTTTTAAAGATCATGTCACGTCAAAGTGAAATGGTAGATTAATAGATGTCAAGTTAAAATGTCATGACAACAGAAACAATAGCCTAGCCACCTGTCTGATATTCTACCCTGTGTTTTATCTAATTATCTATGCTAACTTCTCTTTGAATAACTGGCAATAATATTTTAGTGAATTCCACTGAACATTCAGCAACACAGTTGTCCATATTTCCTAGAAATTATGATTCTTTAATTTTTCGTCTATTTCCTACTTCTTTCAGAATTGGTTTGGACCTATCCCCTATCCCACAAAATCCTATGATTCTATGATATTCTTTTTCTTGAAATCGGCAGCGAAGTATCCCAAAATCGTCATTAAAAGCTCAGAAATCGGCACTGAAGTAACCAATGAAAATAAATAAATAAATAATAATAAATGAAGGTCACGAAGTAGACCGAAAGCTTGGTATTATAAAAAGAAGTTAATATATACCTTTCTGGCTGCAAAACTCGTTATTTTATCTACTAAGTAACCAATGACGTCAAAAGCTATAGACGTGGTGCCCCATTGTTAAAATGCCCTTTATTTTGACTCCAAGATTAAATATATCCATACTACTCTAAAAACATGCTACAAACAAAGACAGAAAGTCAACCATCAACCAACTATACACCCGGTGATTCCCGGTTATAGTTCCTCCAGGATCACACTTAGATATCGCATGTTTTTTCTTGTTTGGGGGCGCCGGAAGCATCGGAACCTCACCTAAAGACTCGGGGGATGGTCTAACGACGCCAGCCTTCGAGCCCAGAAGTCGAAATAAGTTCGCTACGGCTCGACAAAAAGGGGCAATTTCTGACAATCTCGCGACATTTTCGGAATAATTTCATGGAGCGCTTAGATTGTGATTAGTTCTGGGCGTCAAGCGTTTATCAAATCAAACCTGTCTATAAGTTTTGACGTCATTGGAAGTAACCCATTATTATACGGTTTTTTCAATAAGTAAGTCTTGGCGAGATGTAAACATCAAACGTCAGACGCGGAGCCATCGCCCGTCAAAAGTGACCAAATATTCAAAACCCGGCCAATAAAGGCCTATTTAACTTTTTGTACACATTGCAAAATTGTTACCTATAGCAGAGCAATCTTTCAGTATAAATATTTTAGTATGTTTGAATATCAAAAGATTTGTTATGGAGGCTGCACAACAAGCAGCAGTGTCTTGTCATACCGTGTCTTGTCATACTTGACCTAGGTAGAGCGATCGTAAAAGTCAAGCAATGCCGCGCGCAGTTGATTCATGGACGGATCATTCCGTATGATTATTTCCTTGCCTAATAAACACTTTTTTCCGATTTAAAAAAAATATATATATAAGGCCAGAGACCTCGGCAACTAAATTCCACATGAGTCATAAAAAGTTGGACTTCAGTGCCTTGGTACATAAATAACTATTATGTTATTACTTTATATTGATTACTATCTGATTATTAATATATGTATATCAATAGGTAGATACTGATACCGCCATCTATATTTATCAAGAATATTTTTCCTCCATATACCTATATCCGACCGACCGTTCTGAAGCGAGCTCTAATGGGTTATACTTTAAATAAACAACGATGCCTAAAATGTAATATTAATTTCTGTCTGCTTATTTAGTTTAAACGGACGTGCTCAAGAAGTAATTAATAACCCGACCGACAGATGCCTGCCCGAGATGTATTCCTAAGAACAAAGTATTATTTTTATATTGATATATAACTATAAATTAATACCTGATGATATTTTTAATATTTTTTCTATGAGGGTGTATTTACTTTTCAATAAAACCAGTTCGGAAGTTTTCACTTATTTTATTATATATATTTGTTGCAAGTACATTAAACTTCTGTTTTACATAGTATGTATATAAACAATGATTTTTACTCAACCTTTAATTATATAATCTATAATAATAGATTATAATAACATTATACACATACATTATAGTTAATTTCCTTGCATTATAGAGTAATGTCCCCAGGGAAGTGTTTCATAGCTATTGAATACAATTTGTCTTTTATCATCATGTGGACTTAGAGCAATTTTTTCTTGTGTAATGGAGTATACGTTATGTTTCTCGGATCTTATTAAATTTTGGCTAATACTTTTTTCTTTCTGTTCTTCCAGACAGTATAGGTAGTCTTCAAACGTGATTTTTCTCTTAACTACAGATTTTTTAATCCCCTTTGCTTTCCTGGTTATATCTACATTTTGCATAATTTCATTAATTTCTTCTAGAGTTAATCCATCTCTTTCTAACTTTATTTTCTGCATATTTTCATCTTCCCTGGTTCTTAAAACTTTAGTTGCATACAATTTAGATCTCAGCCCCACGAAATCTGTCATTATTCTACCGCCATTTTCTTCTTTCATCAATCCTAGCACTTTTTTTGTTGACAAGTGGTATACCATAATTATTTTCTGGGGGAAGTCGCTAGTATCAAAATATGTGTCACAATCTCGTCGCATTACTTCATAAATATCCTTATTAAGTATCTCATAAATTAGTGAGTCTGTATCTGTGTAAAGTATTGTACAATCGTTTCCAAATTCGGGTAGCATGTAGTTATAGTGGAAGTCGTAGAGGGTAGTTTTAGCTAGATCTAAGATCGCCATACCTACGTATATGGGTTTATTAAGAAATACTTCTGATTTATTTAATTCAATTATTACCAGGTTTTCTTCAAAAATAGATACCGATTTAAATTCTGGTCTTGAAATTAATGCTTCTGCGCCGTAACGCCCTTCCCATTTATTTATTAGTTTTACTACAGAATGATTTCTGACGTTTTCCATGGTTTTTCCGAAGACTGCGTTGTTTAGTAGTTTATACAAATCTTTTTCGAATGCACTAGTTGCTTGTGTGCGGAGTTTGGTGTTGAGATCAATATATGATTTCAACCATGGAGACTGTTTGAATTCTAGGACCCTGTGTATTTTTTTAAGTATTAGTCCATTAGCCAAAGCCTGTTTCAACGCCCTATAATGAATGACATATTTTTCCTTATTGTGTAAGGTTGCCATCAGTTTTGAGCATTTTTTACTTTCTACTATTGATTCCCCCTCTACCTTACAATGTGTAGGGAAGAAAGGAAGGTTCTTATGTACGTCGTGTATGGAGTCTGGATAAGCTAAGTCAACTTCTAGAAAGTATCCAATATTGGAGTTGTCTGGGATACTTTGTATATTAATATTCTTATCTGTCCATTTAAATCCTGCGTATGGAAGTGATTGGGACATTGACCACCCATATTGGTTATTTACGTCAAAGTAGGACAGATATATTGAGGGTTTTTCGGAATCATAGTTTGGCATATATTTATTATTTGCAGTAGAGCGGCGCTTTGACACCTGTGAGAGGCCTCCTCTAATACCTTTCTCGATAAACATTACTTTGTCAATTTCTGTGAGAAGTTCTAGTTCAACCCCGGTATATTTCAGCATACAGTCCCACGTATATCCTGGCAATGTATAATAATGAGCAGGATCCAGTTTATATGTGCTTATACAGCTGGTTCTAAACGTTTCATATATGTCTGATAAGAGAAGTATATCTGTCTTCATGTACAGCTCAACATATTCTCTGATATTTTTACATTCAAACTCCCTCCATACTTTCTGTGCATGAACGTACTCCTTTTCATAAATAGGCCTTTCTTCTAATCTGTTATAAAAACAAACTTTCTGTGGAAGTTGATTATAATACAGCTTCTCCATGGAGTCCACAAAATCATAAGGGAAAACACCCTTTCTTGTAAGCAGTTTAAACTTAGCTTCAGGTAAATGTGCAAATTGACTTCTAAGAATAGGATAACTGCTCAAGTTAGCCGCAAGTGAATCTAGTCCTCCAGCCATAAATCGGTAGCTATCAATAAATCTAAATTTGATACTATTTTCAGGAATATATTTTGTGAACGAGATGTATTTTTCCTTATTGACTGGCAGCAGTTCAACGCGACCTTCAATGTCACTGGCAATGCTTTTAATCACGAAATGAGCGTCATAGCCGCTTAAATTGTGGAATACTACGGGTACAACATGGGCGTCCTGATAATTAATATTGCATTCGTCATGGGCGGCTCCTCTAAATTTTCCAGTCAGATGGTTATGATCTCGAACCTTTTTCTGATCAGCGGTGAACGGTTCCTCGCAAACGTGGCACGCTGTTGACATATTGAAGCCCATCTCCTGTTGATATGTTAGCGGGTCCATAGATAGCGGACATAGGAAAACTGTTTCTATATCTTCGGCCAGATGATTCAATTCATTACTAAACCACTCCATACAATCTGTTCCAGTATATGATTTGTAGAATGATAGTGTATCGTCATAGCTACATTTCAAATAATATCCTACACTACAGGGTGCATGTTCCTGGTACTTGTTCTTCTCTTCAATAGGTTTCAGAATGCTTTCTATGTCCGCATAGATAATAAATGGCACCTTTTCCTTGTTTTTAAAATTACTAAATTTCAAGAAGTTTTTATCTTCTGCTGGTAACCTTACTCTGCAATCATTCATATTTTTACAATCTTCATAATGCGTTGTTAACTTTTCCTCAGAATGAAAATAGTGTAAGCATCTATCGCAGATGAATTTTTTCCCATTACGTTTGTCCAGCTGCGTAGATAGCAGGCGGGAAAGGTCCTTAATCCAAACAAAATGGTATCTAACTGGAGTTTTACTTACTTCTTCCAGTTCTTCATCATCATTAAAATAATGATTTTGTATCATTAGTAAATTTACGTGTTTAGTTTTCTTATTTTTAGTGAGATAAGTAGGGTAAGTGTTGAAGTTTCTATTGGATTTTCGTAGAAGATACACATTGATTGATATATCGTTTTGCTTTTCAAATCGTGGAATCTGTCGTAGTGTCATAGGGCAGTTTAATTCTTCTAAATTCAGAACGGTTGAGGGGTGGGGGTAGGTGCTGGGTCTATCAGAATTCAATCTGACTGGATATAGAGCAGAAGTCACGCTCCATCCAAAGCAGAGTTCATCTTCATTCTTCACGTTGATACAAGCTTCCTTTCTTTTAATAGTATCCGGTAAATCAATGTACGATGATCCCAAAAGTGGTGTATACTTGTTGATATTTATTTGAATGTTCATAATAGCCTTTAATGCCCAACCAGACTCTTTTTCCTGAAATTCATCTAATTGAATAGAAATGGCGTCCTCGATATTATCCTTAAACCATTTAACCAGGTCAGTGTCTTGATAAATTGCCATATTTTTAGTATTAAAGTATTTTAGTTCTCGAATTACTTCATCTGATTTCTTGAGCTCAAATAGTCCACAGAACACTGCATTACATTTAACCATATCATTAATTTTTAGTGCATTTTTTATTCGTCGACTGAAAAGGTTTAAACAATCTCTCAAAAATGCCTTGACGTCTACTGAATGCTTCAAGTTAATAATTAAGCCCGTCCTGATTCTTCCACTAAATGCTGATTGTAAATTTTCCCACTTCACTCTATCGGAAGCTCTCTGTTTTCGCTTATTAACTCCACCTCCGACAATTATAAACCTTTTAAATAAGTGTTTATAATTTCTAAATTTAGCAAGAGTGGCAGTTAAATGCTGTTTTTCCGATACAGAGGTAGCCTTTTTCAAGTAAACATTTAGGACTTTAATAATTTTGCCACATTCTTTTAATCCATTCTCTACATCCAGTTGGCTACCATCAAACAATTGAGTTTGCAACTTGGTAACTGTGCTATTTATTGTTTCCATTTTGCAAGTTGATACCTGTTCCACGGCTAACGGCGAGCACTTGTAATGACGTAGCGACAGTTGTTGCTAGAATGAACTGTTGGATCACCACACCCTCCTATATATCCCTTAAAGGTCGGACGGAGTACTAAACATTTTGCAAAAAGGCCCCCTCGCGAGGCCCGATCTGTTCGTGTTTCTCATAAGAACTGATGTAAATTTAATATTTTTGGTGTATCCGGTCACATATGGTCCTATAAATACAAGTAATTCTAAACACAAAACTAAAATAAAAGTATACCCTCCCCATACCTTAGTGTACAATTATTGATTTAACTATAAATTATAAATGTTTATTACCATGTCCATATTCTAATTGTTTTGCTATATTCCGTAAATTGACCTTGCATTCATCCGGCGGTATTTATATTTTTAAATATGTGTGCGTCTCAAGTTTGATAATAACATTTTTAGTATACATCAGAGCTGAGCTTCATATTGTATTTGTTACTGCGGCATCCCAAGTCTGCCGCTTTAGTAGGTACCGAATTCACAGTAATAAAACTGTAAAGAACGAGTTTTGTTTGTGTACGAAGTGTTGAGATATATTACCCATGTAACATAATATCCCATTCAAATTCGAACTATATGGGGCTTACATATTTTATAATATTCTAATATATACTTATATATAAAAATGTGTGAAAAAAATTTATCTTATTGGACATTCTATTTTTATCTAAGTAGAGAGCATTGTTTTTAGATTGTCAACCTGTCCTGACAAGTTCCGGGTAGCGGATGTGAGTCATCCACCTTGCGCCCGGCTGCGATGAATTCGCAGAAATACTACATATATGTCGGGTGTTTGGCGTAGGAATGATGGTTATTGTTCGAATCCGGGTAAGGTATTTTATTGTTAATAGTAATTTTTTAATTTAGTCGGGGCCTGCGGTACACATCGTTAAAGGGACCTGCTGAGTCTACAGAGACCGGCGAGGCCTGCGGGAGCCAGTGGAGCCCTGCTACAACAGCGCGTCGAGATTATTGCCCCACTGCCAAGCATTTCCTAGAATTTTACTTACATGCAGAGTGTTTGGCTTTGGAATGTGGGCTAAGGTTCGAATCCTGGTAAGATATTTTATTTTTAATAGTAATTTTTAATTTAGCTGGGGCCTGCGGTGAAAGTCGTTAAAAGGGGCCTCGGGGTCTGCTAAGTCTGTGGGGACTGGTGGGACCTGCGGGAGCCAGCGGAACCCTGCCAAAAACAGCGCGTCGAGATTATTACCCCACTGCCATGCATTTCCTAGAATTTTACTTACATGCCGAGTGTTTGGCTTTGGAATGCGGGCTATGTTCGAATCCTGGTAAGATATTTTATTTTTTAATAGTAATTTTTAATTTAGCTGGAGCCTGCGGTGAAAGTCGTTAAAGGGGCCTGCGGGGCCTGCTAAGTCTGTGGGGACCGGTGGGGCCTGCGGGAGCCAGCGGAACCCTGCTAAAACAGCGCGTCGAGATTGGCCGCGACATCGTCGCGCGTATTAGTACCTACTGCATAGTTGGGTGAAAAAGTGAGGTTATGGTACGATTTCGGCGCAAAAATCTCTTATGGGCGATTAACATGGGAATCGTGAGGCCGAACTCTCATAGCTATATACCTATATTACAGCTATGTCATTGGATTTTTAGATAAAACCTACCTTTAGCCTTGGATGACTTATTCAGAAAACACAATAAATACCTACTTACGGGCAAGTTTTTAAAGTCAATGCCAAAAATCTGATAAATACTGAATTTTTAAAAATGTTCTGTTCTATAGAATTTATAATTTAATTGAAAAAAATTGGATAAATATTTATATATCGGATATATATTATCTTAACGAACGAGGTTATAATCACCACAAAATATCTACGATTTAACAAAACATTGCTGGGTAAGGTTAACATGTATGGTGGTACCTAAAACTAAACGTCCCAAAAAAATCACCATAAATGCACTAGGAAATGCACGTTAAATAATTATAAGAACAACTTCCGATGCATGCATTTTGTTGCGCAACGAAATGCATAATGTGAATGCCGAAATACATGCATTTTGTTGCAGCAACTCAGTTGCATGCATGGAAATGCACAAGTGAGAACCCTTACTTAAACTAAAATCACAAAATGGACGCCTATACGTGAAGGTCATAGTGAAGCGAACGCCTATTTTTTCGTGGCTGATAGCAAATTGAGACGCGCTAAAGCATCGGTCGCCCACTTTGATAGTTATTATGTTGTACATACAGTGTGTCCCACTTAAGGACTGACCACCCCTGTAAAATTTTTATTTATGGCTCGATTTCCATAAACTTTTTTTTGTTGGATAGAGCTTCAAAAATGGCATTAAATGCATAATTCAGGTGCCTCGTGCGTTACATTCATGGCCCACTGAGACGAAGTTTTAGTGCTGAAATTTCGAGAACTTTTTTAGAGAAAAATTAATGCTAGATTTTTATTCAACGTTGTTGGAAACCCAAACGTACCAATTTGCATTAGAAAATGGAGGACTAATTGAAATGACTTAAATTTGAGTTTATGTTATGTTGTGTTGTTTATTCATGTATTGATGATATTAAATTAAATAAAAAATTTGTTCGCTAATAAATTTTTGAAAGAATATGAGTTCCTCATGAATATTTTAGTGACCAACTTACCAGAAATTAAGAAAATTAATTACAAATTAGCACGTTTTTGTTTGGAACCTCTCACTGTATATAAGAATCCGGCCTTACTTTTCCTTTTAATTTTTTTGGAACACCCTATGGAGCTATGGTAATGCAAATTGGTACGTTTGGGTTTCCAACAACGCTGAACAAGAAACCGGCATTAATTTTCCTCTAAAAAATCCCTAATAGTACTTCTCGAAATTTCAGCACTAAAACACTTTTAAAACATTTTTAAAGCTCTATCCAACAAAAAGTTTATGAAAATCAAGCTATAAATAAAAATTTTACGAAGGTGGTCAGCCCTTCAGTATGGCAATAAAAATTTTGAAACTCCCTGTAGAGCAAAGCAAATTGGTACGTTTGGGTTTCGAACAATACTGAATGAGAATCTGGCATTCATTTTCCTCTAAAAAATCCGTAATAGTACTTCTCGAAATTTCAGCACTAAAACACCGTCTCAGTGGGCCATGAACTTAACGCACGAGGCACCTGAACTATGCATTTAATGCCATTTTTAAAGCTCTACCCAACAAAAAAAAGTTTAGGAAAATCGAGCTATAAATAAAAATTTTAAGGGGGTGGTCAGCCCTTAAGTGTGGCAATAAAAATTTTGAAACTCCCTGTAGAGCTACGGCAATGCAAATTGGTACGTTTGGGTTTAGAACAATGCTGAATAAGAGTCTGGCATTAATTTTCCTCTAAAAAAATCCCTAATAGTACTTCTCGAAATTTCAGCACTAAAACACCGTCTCAGTGGGCCATGACTTTAACGCACGAGGCACCTGAATTATGTGTTTGATGCCATCTTTGAAGCTCTATCCAACAAAAAAAGTTTATGAAAATCGAACTATAAATAAAAATTTTACAGGGGTGGTCAGTCCTTAAGTGGGACACACTGTATGTGCTTACCTTTTCCACTCTCTATTTCCGCCATTTCCAACCACACGTCTACACTACCGTGAACGCCATCGAATAAGTTTTCGCCGGCGCGGCGGCGGGCGCCCAGTGCACGGCGCAACATGGTGTCGCCTCACGCTTGCGCGGATGATCTCTCAATAGCCATCCTTATTATCCATTGTTATAAAGGTCAAAATCCGATGCTTCTAACGGACCGCCAAAAGTGTGTGACCATGTGATGTTAAAATGTGTGATTTATATGCCCACTTTTGGAAATTAATTATATGACATTTATATACTCTTCTCAAAGTTACTTTTTTTTCAGTTATTTATGTACACAGTTAAAACGTTGCGGGTTGAACCAAAGCTGTATTTCTATACGAGATCATTTTGGCACACCATAAAACTTCATCGACCTTTATCTTATATAACGTCTAAAATACGCAGCATTGCCATGTTAACATTTTTTGCTATCTATTTTGGCAGTTGCCCAGAGGTTAAATATTAGATATTTTAATTTGTCTCCTTAAATTTCTTTTTTATCATTTTATTCATGTACACATTTGAGCAGTTTCAAATAATACATAAGTTTGCGTTAAATATGAAGGTATTTTAGGACTTATTAATAGAAGTGCTACAAAGGCTTAGAGCTAATTCTTTTTCATCCTTGGTCCAAGCTGTTCGTTTTTTATGAAAGAGTTGCATGTACAGCAACATTTTGACAGTTGGTGGTTTATCCTGCAACAAATTTTCTAAAACCTATTTTATACTGGAAAATAAAAGTTTATTACGTAATCTGTAATTAGTTCAAGATAGTTTCTTTACTTTTCTTGTTAAATACGAAATTCTACCTTTCAGTTTCTTTTTTACTGGTGTTGACTGTGGTGAGTCAGACGAAATATCTATTGTAAAGGATTGCGGGTCATCGCTTTCATTATCATCAAATTTTGATGGAGTAGGAGGGACAGTAATAAATGCTAAGTCTTGCATACTTATATTTTTTGAATCTGATATCTCAGAGTATTTCCTTTTTATAGTGTACTTACGATCACCTGGAACTTTCATCACTGACAAATCAGCAGATAGCTCCATTGTCGATGTTGTTGCTAGAAACAATGTTGATCTCACATAGCAATCATTATTGTCCATATTTGCTTTAAAATTATTTGAACATTGTGGATGCGTGGGTACTGTGTACCTGTGTGTTAGAGTGTGGGTGTGGGTGAGGGTGTGTGTGTGTGTGTTTACACTTATATTGAATGCTATAGGCTACACTCCACCTAATACACAATTCATCGCATTGTATAAATTATATTTATCTTTACATATTTGAATAATTAATATCAAGCTGTAATAAAGTTTAATTTGTATTCTCTGTTTTCTATAGTTATAATAATTTGAACAAATTCTATCCCAGTTCTATTTACTATACATACCTATTATACCGAGGTCTTATTTTCCAACTTTACATTAGATAAACTTTAAATTAGAGGAAATTACGCTTCAAAATATCTCACAAACTATTTTATGTAGGTATATGTACAGAGTGATTTTATTCGCATCCAATGATTTTAATTCGCATCCACAGTCTTTGGGTGGTACCATTGATTTATGGAGTAGTATGAACTAAATTACCGATGTGTCTTACCCGTTGAATATAATTATTGTAACACATTTTTATCAGGGTAATAGTTTTTAGTGTAATATTTCTGTTATATTATATGTATACACTGTTTCCTCATTTTGAATTCTTGACACCCCCTCCTCCGTACCTAAGCAAAACTTCGTCTTTTATAATATGTTTATTTGAGGTGTTGAGAACCAGAATGGACCATCCCCATTACAAGTTGTAAGTTACCACTTTTGGATTTTCCGACAGATAAATCGTATTATCTTGTCCGGATTTTTAATTAAACATTTACAATTGCGTTTATCACTATAGATTAAGCAAACACATATTTTCAACATTTTCTTAAATTTGGTGTAGGTTAGTCCGTTTTGATTCTTAGGATATATTTTATTTATTTTTTATGATGTGCAATTGATCAAATAATACAAGTCAAAAATATTGTTTGGTTTTATTCAACCCAAAAATACAAATAATTATTCAAAATCATTTCCTCTAATGGGTACATCATTCTG
Organism: Pseudeuparius sepicola; assembly: GCA_963920635.1. Taxonomy (NCBI): domain Eukaryota; kingdom Metazoa; phylum Arthropoda; class Insecta; order Coleoptera; family Anthribidae; genus Pseudeuparius; species Pseudeuparius sepicola. Next base: position 33,594,648 of record OY987305.1, read on the forward strand.
AAGAGCATAAAAGCTGTGATAGATGAGTGGAATAAATTCTTTCAACTGCAGATCCTTTCTTTCGCTGTAGTAATACTATGTTGAATAGTTGACAGCTGTGGTCGTTTCAATAGACCGAATGCACTGCAACGTATAAATTTCCACCAATGCTAAATTGGACTAAGCTACCTAGTTCATTATAGCATGGGGTTTTGCTAGTCTAATCCATGTGGGTCATCCTCTTTAGTCTTGCCATCTATAGTAGAGTAGCTAAGGCTCATTTGGTCCTCTTTGACATGAAAAATTTTATGTTTTTTACTACATAAGACCGTACTTATTTAGATATCAAGAATTTTTTGTGGGATGATCCGCTATGGTTCTCAGCGCCACATTTGTAAATCTGATATTAGACAATTAAAATTAGTCTATACTGAGAATCTAATTGCCTTTGTTGTTACCGTAACTTTCAATTGGTAATTTCGACATCCTAAGTTGGCATCAATGCAGCAAAATGCAATCGGCTCATAAGTTCAGGTCAGAAACGAGGCCATTTGCATAACACAAAAAAGTAACAAGGAGAGCAAGAACAACACAGATAATGGTACCTTTAACTGTCACTTTGACACATGGAGGTCAAATTTGCCTGAGTCCACGCATAGACGCTGCAACAAGCAGTTGATTATACCAAAAAATATTAAAATAAAAAATTTTATATGACGTTTTAAATTATTATTGTTATTTGTAGAGCTATAATCGTGATTGTAATAGGGTTTTTATATTAATAAGCTCTTATTCATATCACTTTGGTGACTTTTACCATAATAAATCAAGGAGTGATATTATTAACTGGTTGTGATGCATATATGCTAGTGGATGACAGAAAATTCTTAGGGATTTTGTGAAGAATTGTCATCTGACAAAATCCAGACTTCTTACAGCAATCGGGTATACCTCTCTTATTTATGTATTTCCAAAATTACTTGTTCCTTAAAATTTTAAACCTTGGTCTTTATCTTTTCTTATAGACAAAACATTCATAAGTAGATATACGAGTCTATCACAAGAATATAATATAATATAAGTATATTTTAATTTGTTATTTTAACGCTTCCCTGTATCTGTCTCCTGGCGCACCCTGTATCTAACACCTGCCCATACCCTTAAATGGTGTTTTCATGGTTCTCTGATGCTCCCTGTAGTCATGTGGTTTCTTCATAATAAAAGTTGAAGTTTTACATTCAAATTAGGTAGATATTGGTAGATATTGGTAGATATATGGGCGGTCGACCCATAAAAGTATTGGTTGAGAAGATATTAGGGAGGTGTGGAAACAAAGTGTATGTGAAAATAGTTTGGGATTCTCGACAGAGCATAACAGCTGGATACATAAGAATTATGTAATCTCATAAATAAATTATGTATGTGTATGACATGTATTAGACTTGTATCTGTTTGAAATAAATCTTAAAAATATATGTTTCTTTTTTTATTATTTTTTCCCTGAGTTAAATATATTATCAGCAGAAAATTTTTGGGGTAGAAAAGTGGACAAAAATTATTACGATATCAAAATGTATATTTAAATTAGTACATGAGAATTAGATGGGGATGAGGCACCTAGAGGAGTGAACACGGCTTTCACTTCGACGCATCTTTATTTTTTTACATGGATGTGGTTAGATAGTAATTATTATAGCACTAAAACGTTTTGCGCTGCCTACGATGAATTTTTAATATGTTTTACTATGTGTGGTCTCCTCCTGCAAGGGGGTACATCTAGTAAAAGTATCTTTTTTATTATGGTATTCTTTAATTCCGCTCGTACGTGTACCTATACGTATAGTCTGAAATAATATCAAAGCACTGCAATGTATCCGCTTTTAATTTGTTGTTTTATTTATACTACGCCACTGCCTCTGCATACCCGGATTTGTTGTGCTTGCGTCTTCTGAGAAATTAGAGAAAAAATCAATATCAGCCTAGATATAGTTGGCAGAACAGGTGTTAAAACCTGTTTTGGCTTTAAAGCAATGTTGCCAACTCACTGACTTGACTCTTAGATTAAACTATAAATAGAGAGGCCCATGTCATGGTAGGGATAAAGGAGCCGTGTGACAATTTGAATTTTTGGGAAAGTACGTGGCAACGTTGTCCTAGAACGACCAACTTGTTCGAAGATGTGACGGGTTCATGCCTAATAATATTAAATAGAAAACAAGTAATCGATTTGTGCTCGTCTTACATGTATAATTACCCGAAAAATAATAGATTTAGGGCGCTGGCTATGTGACATCGCAAACTAATTGCATATGTGTGGATAGATTTTGGAATTCTTACGGGGAAAGTGTACCTATGTGGGTACCTATTTTTTAATAGTTCTATAGTTTTTTATAATTCTACAGTTTTTTTTATAGTTCTGCAGGTATAAAGAAGAAAATAATTGATATTTTGTTTATTAAATAAATAAATAAATAATAATGGGAATAATTATGTGGGAAAAAGCTTGCATTGTATTTTTTTATTGTATAGGGATAAATACATAACAAATCGGCTTTTATCTGTAACCTATACTCCCCCCCCCCCCGTAAATTACCTTATCAGCTATCTTTAATTCCACTAGTACACGTAGGTACTCGTATATTCTGAAATAAAGCACTGCAATGTATCTGCTTTTTAATTTTAATTATATACTGTTAAAATATTTTCTGCTCCGGCACTGGGCCGGCCGGCGGCTATACCTACCTTGGGGTGGTCGGTAATGGGACAGCGCACTCTAGGTATCGATACTAGCACGGTCGATGGAATTTTCAATGGACTGGATCGCAAGCACGGCAGGTACCAAGCAGCGGTCTCTAAATCGAGGGATCCGGTGGTACGAGATGTGTTTTGGAAGTCGGTAGATGGCAGAGGGTACTACATTTCTACTATTTTATCGATTGGTCACCCTTTGTCTGAGGGCGGCTCGGCAAAAGCCGTTCTGCATTAAAAATGGTCGTCGCGACACCGCTTTGTTTGTTTCGTGTGCATATTTAAATAATAAATAATGTCGCGATTGCTTTCAAGCCAATTGACACGACATAACGGTGCAAAGTATCTTTGTGACGGGTGTTTGCTATAATGGAGAGACTGTTCTCGGTTCGGTGGCTGTTTTTTGGGAAAGTGCATCTGGCTGGACGGATGCTGTTGTGTGTTTGGAATATGTGTTTGAACTCATGCTTTGAAACTGTTTTTAATTGCTTCTTTGATAGAGTTTTTCATATATATCCTTACATTATTCTTCTTAGGAGTACCTATTCAGTTTAAAGTAAGTACACTGTATTTTTTCTTTGTTTGGGAATTTCTATGGCGTTGGCTATGATTTTACAAGCTAATTAAGAGGAGTAACCTGGGAATTTTCAGATTTTAGTAGATGTAGGACATATAGAAGTTAATTTTTGTTTATTACATGAATATAGGGAATAAAATACGCTATACAGTGCAGTACACTGTATTTTTTTCATTTGAAAGGGGTAAATTATTGTGTAATTAGTCGAAAATATAGGAAATGACAGTATGCTTATTTTTTATTAGATCTGAGGTAAATAGAAGTTAATTATGCGTAAATACAGCCTAATACGCTATACAGTGCAGTATATGTAATGTTTTTTCATTGCAAAAGGTGTAAATTGTGTTAATTAGTAAAAAAACGGGAAATGAGAGTGATTATACCTATTTTAAATAGTTATGTAGGTATAAACGGTACTTAACCAATAAATTGACATTGGCAGTCCATGTAATGTTTTTTCATTTGAAGGGAGATAAATAGAGTAATTAGACAAAAAACCGCCGAAAATGAGAGTGATTGTCTATTTTCAATATTTCATCACGTACATACGGTACTTAACCACATTTATTGTGCGAATTTCGCGGAAATATGGACCCACGGCATTGTAATTACTCATTACGCCGCAATTACACGGTATGATGGGTGCGGGGTGCGGGGGAGAGGTCATGCGCTCGGTGCGCATGCGCGGGGGAAAAGTGGGCGGGGCCTACCAGGGGCGTAGGAGTGGGGGGACCAAAATGAGGGGTGGGGGACTAGCCAGAATTGTCTATTCTTAACTACTAATGGGCAACAATGTAACAGAACCATGAAATTCTCCAAATATTTTGACATATACCTATCTAACAATTTCTAAAAATATAACGTTTGCTTATGGTAAATTCTTTACTTCAACGCACACACCTTTTGACCAATAGAATGGAGGGATTTGAGAAAATTCTTTCGAAAATGTTTTTCGCTCAACATCATTTGTTTCAACTGGCAGTCCTCTACATTTTTGTCAGTGCTATGTTTCCGCTATTTATTATCCACTGCCTAAATACAGCGAATTTCATCTTACACGGCAAATGTAAATACACTTAATGTTTTCGTGTTTCAACGCTTGCTGCGGACGCAAGACAACAAGAAAACAAAAACCACTAAAACAACAACAACAACAACAACAACAGTAATAACGAAATTGTTAAAGAAAATCAACCGAACGAACCAACTAACCACCAGAACAATATGCCAGACTACAACGAATTTGGTTGGCGCTGTCATTATCCCTCCCTCAAGTTGAAGGAGATGCGACAGAGCGGCCATCTGTCGATGTGTTAGCGAAACGTGGCCTCGCTGGCTTGCCCAGTTGGTCCCCCGCTTTAGCTAAATGCGGTGGCCTACGACTAGTAGGCTCCGGTCGCCACTATTTCAAACGGGTCGACTAATTCCAAGATACAGTGACAGAGGGCCTACCTGTTCGCCACCTAGCAGTTACGTGTATTATGGAAGCTACGCATAACGGCTATTTACTTATATTTCTTTACGAATTCCTTATTCAATGGGCTGAGGAAATGTCACTTGGTTTATAAATTATTGTCAACAATAATGCCGGCGCGCTTAAATTACACAAACGAAGATTATGTATCGCACGTTCTTGATATTACTTTGTTGCACTCTCCGTAGATAATAAACAAATTTAAATAATCTTCGTTTGTGTAATTTAAGCGCGCCGGCATTATTGTTGACAATAATTTATAAACCAAGTAACATTTCCTCAGCCGCGATTGTCTTTTCAACGTCCACGGCTAATATGCTTTTCCAAGCGTTAAGCAAACCCCGCATTTTATGGGCGAAAAGTGGGTTTTTCGTAAATTAATCGAAAATTACTGCATTTAGGTATAGGAAACCTTACACAAAGTTGTCATCATTTTTAGTGGTGAATAAGATCGCATTAAAAAAATTGGGGTTTCCATTTGAAAATTTCGAGATTTAAGCACATTTTGAATGTAATTTTTATTCATATTTTGTGAACACCCTGTATAAGAACGGTTTTATTTCTCAGCAGAGATCACTAGGTCAGGGCTTCTGTTACACGATGCCAAAAATTCGTTTGGAAATTTCGCGTTTTCCTCGTATAAATTGCTAATTGACTTTAGGTCTGCACCTGTAATTTTTTTCGGAAAAATGCACATAAATAAATAAATCTCAAAAACGGTTGGGTTTAGACATAGGACATGTTGCATGTTCTTGTTCCAAAATGATTCCTATAATCCAAAAATGCAATAATACAAGGTGTTCACTTTCAAAATGCCCACCATTGGTATTTTTGAACCGGTAAGAGCTACAAGGTTGGTTAAATTAGACAAAAGTTGCGCATTTTGATGTGTTTCAAGAATCTGTAAAGAAATTTGACATAGCTCACGTGGTTACTAAAATAACCTGAAAAAACTGAAAACTTCAACTTTTTTATTTTGTCCGTAACTTTTTTAATATCAAACGGAATTGAATGAAATTTGGTGGAATTACGTAATTAGGTACGGGCTTTCGAATGTACTATTCAGAAAAATTCTCTGCCTACTGGATCTTTAGGTGTTCATAACCAAATTTCGATTTTCTTATGGCGGCCATATTGGATTTTACCACCATTGGATAGAGCAAAAAATTACGAATACAACCATGTATCACAACACCTAATTAAACCCACTTAAATGTCAAATTTCTAATATTTTAAATATTTTGAAGCCAGGCAGTAGGCCATGATTCCGAAAACAATGTCAATAACTGTCACCTAATAAACAGAAACGTCAAATTTGATGTCAAAAGTTTATTTATTTAACGTTATTTTAATAGGAACAAGAAACTAAATACTAATAAATAGATAGATGGCGCCAGGGGGTCAGTATCTAACCGGCAGGCCTTAGTCCCCCGGCAATAAATAAGTAACTTTTCTAAGGGTTGAATTTTAAAGTCATGGTATCTGTGCTGTGCTTGTTAACTGGCCCTAACGACAAACCACATTCCCTAGTCCCTAGCAATTTTCCTTTGCGATGTCTCTGGATTTAAATGAATTTGAGCCAAAACATTGATTCACTTACAGCTCCTCTAGCTCTTACAAAATCATTTCTTCTTTTGTTTTGTAACGTCGCATCCGCTTCCATACGCCTACACAACCTTCGGAAAATAGTTCTGTTAGGCTGCCTTCGTTCGGGCTATAATAACTAACTGACGTTTCAGTTTATTAGGTGACAGTTATTGATATTGTTTTCGGTATCATGGCCTACTGCCTGGCTTCAAAATATTTAAAATATTAGAAATTTGACATTTAAGTGGATTTAATTAGGTGTTGTGATACATGGTTGTATTCGTATTTTTTTGCTCTATCCAATGGTGGTAACATCCAATATGGCCGCCATAAGAAAATCGAAATTTGGTTATGAACACCTAAAGATCCAGTAGGCAGAGAATTTTTCTGAATAGTGCATTCGATAGCCCGTACCTAATTACTTAATTCCACCAAATTTCATTCAATTCCGTTTGATATTAAGAAAGTTACGGACAAAATAAAAAAGTGGAAATTTTCAGTTTTTTTCAGGTTATTTTAGTAACCACGTGAGCTATGTCAAATTTCTTTACAGATTCTTGAAACACATCAAAATGCGCAACTTTTGTCTAATTTAACCAACCTTGTAGCTCTTACCGTTTCAAAAATACCAATGGTGGGCATTTTGAAAGTGATACAGTATACAGGGTGTTCCATTTGAGATAAGAAAGTTGATATCGACTTCCGGTATAACCGGAAGTGCCAGATTCATCAAAATATTTTAGTTGAGCAGCGCCCATCGGCATTGGTGAGGTGCCAAATTTTCAGAATTTTCCTACTTTTAGTTTTCCATATACAGGGTGATTTATTCATAAATACATTAATTTTAACCACGTCATCAGGGAGGTACATATATACCGAAAACGCAAAAAAAAATTTTTTTTGCGTTTTTATTATTTATTGATAATTTAATTACGAAAAAATATTCAGTTTATGAATTATTTACCTAGTTGATATGCCAATAACAGGGTGTTAGCACACCTTGGACTTGGCGTGTTCAGCATCTAACTCGAGAGACCCTTATCACTACACTTTTCACAGCACCCGCTATAACAATACAAAAGGCCTTCACAATAACACGCACAAAACGCACTCAGTGTCTACAGAGGGTGGAAAATACTGAAACCTCAAAAGACTGAAACTGTCTCCGAAATTCGCTAGATTTTGAGATTTAAGACAAAAGTTTTATTAAAAACAACGCAGGCGTCCCATCCGCATTCCACAACTATTATTTATTACGTCAAACTTGTCATTGTCAAGGATCTGCTGCCGGTTTCTATTGTATGTGGCGCCATCTCGTTGGTATTAACGTCGCCGAATCTGTGGTTGAGCTCTCAGTCACCCTCTGTGTGTTCAAAACCGAAAGTCTACAGCGCGCTTTATGACACGGTAACTAGCGAACCTTTCTAATAGATGGCAGCACGTACTACAGAAACCAGAGTTGCCTACATTCTGTAGGTATATTCGGTACTCTTTGTGCAACATTTTTGCTTTTTTACCAAAACGGTTCTCTAGACAAATGCGGAAATGATAGACATAATAACGATCCTTCATGGAGAATGCCTGCAGAATGTCAGTCAAGCTACCGCGGAACTATTTAGAAGCGCGCCACCTATCGGCAGGTAGCGAAACTAAGTACGAAACCACAACGACGTTTCATTACGGGAATGCTTTCTACGAACGAAGTAGTGTCAATGAATGCGACATGGGACATAACCTTTAAAAATATCCAAACCAAAATACGGAGAATGTGCACTGTGAAATACGGGAAACAATAACATCACATGTGCGATTAGTGAGGCGGAGTGCGAGAAACGAAAGGAAATTCACAGTGCACTCTGCAGAAACTTGGCAAGGATCAATGCCGCAAACACCAACGCGCCGCGTGCCGGAAATTCTCGGCCACGGGCAATCGCCAAGCTCCTTTTGCGGAGTTCGGGCTACACACATCCTCCTACTCCTACTAACGACTGCACGACAAGGGTTGTGACAAACAGAAGTCAAGAAAGCTAAGGACTTTTAGCAACCCATCATCCCTAACTCGCCCAGAAATAATACTAAGACTCGGTAGGTTACACATCAGGCTATACCCGGTAACATACCTAACGGCAGGAAAAGAAACTAGAAAAAGCTGTAAAGATCGAAAGGTGGAAATTAGAAAGATTCAAGTACTTACGACTGAACCAATGTCACAGAGGAGGACCACCCCCACGGAAACGATTCTATTGCAAATATGGATCCCTAGTAACAATGAAAAGCAAACATAACGAGAAATAAAGGAATGAGAAGTGTATCGTTGGTGATGGTAACCAACTTAAGCGGAAAGTAAGGTAATTTTAAGCAACTGTATCCCAGAGATGTTGGCTAATTTTGACGTTCTTATTTCAGAGGAAGCAGAACAATCACAGAACACAACTACTTACTCTAGGAGCGTCTTGGTGTAGTAAAAAGGATTATCAGTGAACTAGTGAGCGGAAATATTAGTGCCCCAAGCGAAAGTGAGTGAAGTTCGTTTTATCGAGAAAAAATCGTCTTCAGTGGTGTCGAGGTCCACGAAATCATGTAAGCCCCCTAGTTGAATAGGTACCTACTTAATAAAGCATCCAAAAATCAAAAGGTCACGTAAGCAGTCGTTTCATTTATTTTTCTCGTTGGCATTTATCCCTTAAGGCTCGCCTTAAGGTGTCTCAGGGCAAAACTAACCGTTACAAGAGGTAAGCGTTAACATTTGTCCATAATTTCCGCAAGCATTTGGCGGAACATTCGCCTACAATACAAATAATTATGTACTGAAAACATTCCTTTAAATTTACGAAAGTTGCGTACATCTGGCAACAATGTTGACGCGCGCAACGGCAAGCGTCGTCCGATGCCTCATGCGCCCTGGAAGCAATCCAGTAGCAGCTGTAAATAGAGGGCCAAATAGGTAAAAATGCGGTTTAGAAAAAAAATAATTCCGGCTTTAAAAAAAAGTTGGAATTTTTTTAATTGCGATTTCGCATTCATAGCATTTTTCCCTACCCACTGTTAAAATTAATGTAGTATAGATCCATGCAGTTCGTGTTGGGCCACCCTGTATAAATAGCCCATGCTTTTAAATCTACATTTATTAACGACACTAAATAGAAATGGCGTGTGCTTCAGGTTTTTCTCCAGCAAAAAGAATAAAAAACTGGGCGTTGTCTTTTAACGAAAAAGTTATTATTCTTAATGTATTCGACGCTATCGGATATTATCATCTTACAAATCTATTTTCGACGCTACGGAGATGTGTTCAAAAAAGACAGGGGTGGGAAAATCTACCATATACAGAGTGCTACGTGAAAGAAAAGTCGGTACAGTTAAACCACCACACCAGGAAGAAAAAAGAAAATTTTAGACGAAGCCACAAAACGAGCAATAAGGAGAAAGGTTCACTCGTTTTTCTTCAAGAATGAAATTCCGACATTGGATAAAATTCTAATATTACTTAGAGAAGACGAAGACATTCCTTCGATTAGCAGAAAAATGTTAGGGAAGACTCTACGGGAAATGAATTTTGTTTGTGAAATATATAACGGAAAGTCCATTTTGCTCGAAAGTGACGAGATTGTTTGTTGGAGAAGAAATTACCTGAGATCTATAAGACAATATCGCATGGAACAACGATAAATTTATTACTTAGACGAGACTAAAACACTAAAAAATGCATATTCAATTTTAGACCTAACATAATATGCATTATGTAAGATCATTAGTGTGTGCTTATCACTGAACATTTTTGAGTTCCGGATTACAAAACCTAACGCTCGAAAAGCTTCATTGCAGACGATATGTATATGTGTGTTGAAAGATAACTTTCTGTCAAAGGTTATTCCCAAATCTCTAACGGTATCAGCCTTAGGAACGGTGGTGTCCTCCAATTTATACTCGTGTCTAATCAAATCCTGTTTTAAAGTATAGCTAACGACCTGACATTTAGTAACATTAACAAATAACAAATTTTTCTCTAACCATTCGTGAATTACATCTAACTGAGCTTGAAGAAAGTGACAATTGGGGATATTTTCAATTTTACAATACAGCTTTAGGTCATCAGCGTATAAGAGATAATTTACTTCAGGACACAGGTCGTTACCTATGCCATTAATAAATATAACAAAAAAGAGAGGGCCAAGTATGGAACCTTGCGGCACACCTGAGGTTGCTACAAACTCTTTAGATTTGTAACCATTTATATAATGTACCGTATGTTTTTCTTTCAAATTAAATGTGTAAAAAAACTTAGAAGTTGATTTTTTTGCCTTCACATAGCTTTTTTTAAATTATACTCGTAAAATACAACTGTTTTGGATTCTCGACTTATTAGGAATTAAAAAAAATGGTTGCATTACATATATTATGTTTGAAGAATTGGGCTTTTAATACTTACCGAAATCGGGGGCGGGTGGGGTGTTTAACCTCAGCGGACGCCTATAGTGGCCGAAAATACACCTGCGTGCCCAGGAATCCTATTGTTGCCGGCCAGTTTCGGGGTGAGCCAAATATTAAACCTATTGTTTAGCATGTTGTGGTACCGAAGAAGCCCTATCTTTATTTTGCTCACCCTTCTGAGGATTTGCATACTTAATGAGCTTTTATTACTTTCAATTCAATATAGACTATAGCACCACAAATATGAAAAACTGTTAGTTAAACTAACCTTGATTGTGATATTTTTAGAAATGATATTTTTAAAAAATAGGCCGATTAATTAATACACAGGGCATTTTTAGAAGGAATTTTCAAGAAAATAATTATTTATGTACCAAGGCACTGAAGTTCAACTTTTTATGACTCATGTGGAGTTTAGTTGCTGAGGCCTCTGGCCTGGTTGGACATAAAAATAATAAAATTATTTTAAATAGCACAAACGTACGCTCGCGCGACCAAAATCAAACTGGTTTGAAAAACAAACAAACGCGATCACGCGATGCGACGTGCTTGCGCGCGATCATCTCCGATTTGGCCACATGCGTTTCGCTATATATGTTTGTTTTTCCATCGCGTCGCTCGCTCGCTCGCGCGATCGAAAATTTTTGCCAATTAGGACCCGGCCTTAAAGTAATTTTATTATTAATATGTCCAACCATATATTAATAGAACAATTAATAAATGAAGTGCAGAAACGGCCCACTGTGTGGAATAAGTGGTCCCCACTGTATAAAAACCGGGTGGCCGTAGATAAGGAATGAGAAGCTTTAAGTTTCGCTTTTTAATCAAAGTAAAATATTTAATGTAAACGTTCTCACACAACATTTGACGAATGCGTTTGTCGCGTGTCATTTTGCCACTGATCGACACAATCAAAAAAGTAAATTCACAACACGAATCGTTCGCGAAAAAACACTGCAATTAGGACCCAAGCGCGATGATCGCGCAATATGGACGACGCGATCATCGCATCGCTCGCTCGCGCGATCAAAAATTTTTGCCAATTAGGACCCGGCGTAATGCAAATTTTCTGAGGCATTAACTTCTGTAGTTTCATCTATTGAAACCTTCTCGAAATAAAAATTGCCTATTTCATCTGCTGCTAGTGGCTCGGAACAAGTTATCAACAATAATTCTCGAAGAGCATATTTTACAGAATCGTTACTATATTTTGCCGCGAGTGCGATTCTAAAATAAAGGAACCATTTGAAAAATGTATCCAGCCGATGGGAATTAATTAAAAGTAAGCTTCGCCAATTTTTTTTTGTCATTTTCCGTATAACAAACATAAACAATTTCTAAATATCTGGCCAGACTCATTTGGTTCCAGAAATACATAACTGCGTTTATAAGCGCAAAACTAAAATCGGTTACAACTCGATGGAAAATCGGCCAGCTCTTCTTATTTTGTAAGACAAATGCCTTAAACTGCGCCAACCATATTCCGATTGAAATTGTATTATTAATCATCTCAAATACCAGACAGATTCTGGAATTGAATGTCGTTTTTATCACTCCAGCATAATAAAAAATGTTTTTAATTTGGGTTTTAGGTTTTCTTGGTACCGAACCAGAACCAGTTGCATCTAAATAGATAACTACGTTTCCTTTATTTGAGGAAATTAGTTGCAATTGCTCCCGACTATAAATATACACAAAGGTTGTCCAACAAATTTAATATAAGCATAATTTTCGGGCTGCATTAAGAACATGTCCCAAATACCGTCCTTGTACCTATCATTCAGACCAAAATGTTCGGAACGGATTTTTCTTAGAACACCGTCCGACTTGACGTCTTGTAAATTGCAGCCCAGTTTAACTAATTTCTCATCAACGTTGTTAACCCGAGACTCCCTTACTTTTGAGGGCTTAATATGGGCTAACTCATTCCGAGCTAGTATACGTTCATCTCCTTTGACATATCGCGTAGCCAGTTTTAAATGATTAAAATTTAAAGATTAACTACAGTGTGACCCATTTGTTTTGGGGTCAGTCTGTAAAAAGTGTATCAATCGTGCGATTTGGCTGATTTTTTTTTTAAATTGTAGAGCTCGATGAACTGCACATTTTGAACAAAAATTGCCTGGTTCGCATAAAATCCAAAGCCTACTATGACCGTTTTTATGAGCAAAATTTTAAGAAACCATATTAGCGTTTTTTTTTGAAAAAATCTGTGTGCGCCAATGGATTGAGCACCCCTCGAAATGGGTATGTACAAAATTTCATCAAAATATTTCAAGTAATAACGATTTTGTAGAAAAATTAAAAATGCAGCCAAGGTACGTCTTTATTTTCAAAAATTCAAAGTTGGCCATGGAAAATAATTGAATTGTAATAATACAACCTTATGCTTATAAACACAAAACATAAAAACAATTAAAATTATAAAATTTTTGTAACTTCTACCAAGCCTCCATTTTCTACAATGCATTTGTCGTTCCTCTTGCGTACATTCAAAATTACATTTCGTATTTGCTGTGGAGTAATTTCCTCACAACTACGGTTTATCCTAGCTTGCAGTTCTTGTAAATTATGGGGTCTTGACTTATAAACATTTTGCTTAAGTGTACCCCAAAGAAAAAAATCTAAAGGAGTTAAGTCCGGAGATCTCGGTGGCCACTCACAGAAAGGACTATTTCGCCCTATCCAACAGTTTTCAAAATTATTATCTAGCCAGTTTCTGATTAAACGAGCATTATGAATAGGACTGCCATCTAACTGTAACTTTAAATTTAAACGGTATCTTAATGGTAACTCATCTAAAGCATTTCTAAATTCAATTTCTAGAAAATTCAAGAAGCCAGCCGCATTCAAATTCCCTTCAAAGAAAAATGGGCCAATTATTCTGTCGCGTAGTATTCCACACCAAACGTTAATTTTTTGTGAATATTGTCTCCTTGCATTTATTATAAACTCTGGATTTTCAGCTGACCAAATTTCATTTAAAAAGTTGCCATTATGGAGATATTCACCTTGCAGCCAATAGCAAAATTCTAATCTTCTCTCCTCATCTCCTGGTTCCAGGGTGTGCAAAAATTTTGGCTTAAACGGTTTTATTTTGTTTTGTCTCAAACATCTCCTTATACTCTCTCTGGGTATATGAAGGTCTAAACTAGCCGTTCGAACACTATTTCGAGGATTGTCACTAAAGTATTGCAGAATTTGATTGTTATTTTCAACAAGTCCACGGCGTCCATTTTGCCTAGTTTTTAATAAATTTTTAGAAATCGATCCAGTTTCATCAAAAATATTGTTTATACGTTGTACAGTACTTCGACTCACTGATCTACCTGGGTGTCTATTGTTAAATTCGGCCGCAGCTTCTGCTGCCGAGCGCTCGTTGTCGCCCACGAGTCGAACAATTTCTATTTTGTCTCTTATGCTTAAATATTCCATAATTATGATAATTAATTGTATTGAGCACAAACAATTTCTGAACTCAATTTAGACAGTTTGACACTTAATAAAAGTAAACAATTCAATTATTTTCCATGGCCAACTTTGAATTTTTGAAAATAAAGACGTACCTTGGCTGCATTTTTAATTTTTCTACAAAATCGTTATTACTTGAAATATTTTGATGAAATTTTGTACATACCCATTTCGAGGGGTGCTCAATCCATTGGCGCACACAGATTTTTTTAAAAAAAAAACGCTAATATGGTTTCTTAAAATTTTTCTCATAAAAACGGTCATGGTAGGCTTTGGATTTTATGCGAACCAGGCAATTTTTGTTCAAAATGTGCAGTTCATCGAGCTCTACAATTTAAAAAAAAAATCAGCCAAATCGCACGATTGATACACTTTTTACAGACTGACCCCAAAACAAATGGGTCACACTGTATATACAGTGACAGTGTGGTGCCCCGGTAAGGGCCCAAGAAAGAAGGTTTAATTTCACGATATTTCTACTATATCCCAGTGAGGGCCCCAGGCAAAGTTATAAAAATATCACACTTATACGTGAATCTACTGTAGGCCTGGAAAAAGCCGCTGCCGGCGGTATTTCTTTCAGATACCAAAAACATGCACCCTAAGTGTTTCTCAAGGTTCGTTTCCTTTGGTTCCGATGCCGCCAAGATCCCAGGTGTTGAGGCCCCTGAATAATATTGGGGAAAATTCAGTATATAAGAAGGCGAAGCCGCGAGTCGGGTGACCATTGCCCAGTCGACGAGCAACCCGTCCAGCAGCAGAGAAGTCGCGGGATTCGGCCCGCGGCGCGCGGCCGTAGTCCCAGATGCTGTAGAAATCACTGACAGAAAACCAAGAAAGAAGTATTCTCCTAAGCACCCAAGTAAGTTGGACTGGCCAAAAAGTAAAATATTTCTGTTTTGATTCCTTTGTGTTTGAATTGCCTTTTTATTTTGAATTTTCAAATTATGTTGAAAACTTTGAGAGAATTTGAATTTATTGTGCATTTTAATTCATTATAAATAATTTCATAACTTGTGTGAACCGTATTATGAATTTTGGGAATTTATTTTGAACCATATTATTCTACTGTAGATGTCAGAGTTTTATTTTATCAAACTAAAATAATTTTGCAACTTTTATTGGAAATTTGAAAGGGATTTGGGAAACTATTAAGAGTCAAATTATTTTGTCATTGAATTTAGAATTTTGTTTTTAATTGAACCATTTATTATCAGAAATTTTGAGTAATTTTGAATTACATTCTTAAACAAACTTTTACTGGGAAATTAAGCAAAGCTATACAGTCATCAATTAATTTTATTCTATTTGGGAAATATTTTGCAATTTTTGTACTTTTAATCTGAAGGTTTGTTATTTTATGCCATAGTTTTGTATTTGTGTCTTTTTGAACTTTGTCTTATTTCCTATTTTAAATTCAATTGTTAAACAGTGTACCTTTTGAAACGTTTGATTTTGTTACTTACAAAAGGTTAAATTTCGGATATCTGGAGTGTAGCATTTGTAATAAAGCATCTTTCATACTTAATTTAGTTAGTAGTTTACTTAGGGTTTAGACATTGGATGAAGAAAAATATGCATACTTAACAAAGTATATTCAATATTAAATCTATAATTACAATATATGTACAACGTAGCCTTAACTAGGTCAGTAGAGTGCTGAGTATCGTGGCATCGGGTTGACCTATCCAAACACCTGCAAACTGCTGACTAACCTATAAACTAACGACTAAAACAATAATGATTATTATAATTTACACCTTACACTACATTTCCCCTGTAAAAAAAATAAAAAAGAATACATATTACATACAATATTTTTTTTCTAACATGCTAAAAGAAAATTATATTAAATAAAATACATTTTTACCCTATTTTTGTGAACTTCCACATTTTTACGATTAATTTTTATAATCACATTAGGGTGTTTGTCTTCTATTACTGAATATGGACCTCTAAACAGTGCTTCATATTTACTTCCGGTGATATCTCTCAACAGTACCAAATCACCTGCTTCATACCTCTTTTTGGTGGATTTTTTGTCAAACCTTTCTTTTCTTTTAATTTTTGCCTTCATTAAATTTTCTCTTGCGTCTAAACATGCTTGTTGTAATCTATATTTTAGTTCTAACGGATAATTATCGAAAGTGCACAGTAGTAGAGATACTAAGAGAGCACCAGACCAAACTTGTCGAAACCTGTCTGGTCTGGTACTCTCCTAGGTTTTGCCCGTCTCCCCACTCTCTGCCCACTCCTATTAAAACAGCTAAATAGGAGAGGTTCAACTAAGATCTCATCAGACACGCAGATCATTTACAACATGTCCTTCTTAAATAGTTTAAACAATTTGCTGGTGAAAAATCTGGTGAATGTTCGAGATTTGGAAGTAAATAAAAAATTTGAGATCCAGTGTTTTAAGTGGGGGAAAAGGTAGTGGCGGAATTTGCCGACTTCAAGACTATCCTGCCTCAGCGTTTTACGGAGCAATTAACTCTAGAGCGAATTGACGAATTGAATGGTGACGACAAAAGGTATTTTTTAACAAGCTTGGGGCCCGTCGGCAAGACTACAAATATTATATTTTCTGAAGCATGAGCGAGAGACTGCGGCGATATATGGAGGCACTCGAAGAGCTGAGACGCTTGATTATTATGTATGAACTAACTAAAAAGTTTAGAAATGTAAAATTGTAAAAATAAAAAATATTTTTTGTTTGTGTGTTTTTTATTTCTCTAAGAGGGTGTGATTGAATAAACTTGTGTCAATCCAATGCCGGTTGTTAGGCAATTTTGCTTCAATTATGTCCGGACACAAATGTTCTGACAATTTAAACAGCAAAACATAAAAAATTGACTAGTGAATTATCCAGTGAAAAAATATTCTACATAATATCCAATTGGGCAATTGCTCAAGTCGGTCCTCCAAATTTCTCGAATATGCGTTTTTCCAAAATATTGTCTGTGTTTTTTACTTCGGATTTGAGGGGTATATCGATTGGTTTGATGCTGAGGGGTGAGAGGTTCGACCAACAGAGAAGTAAAAAATTCGAGAGTTTTAAGAGGATAAATATTAACACGTTGACTGCCATGTATATATAATATTATGCATAGATTCGTCTGCTGCTGCGGTTCGATTAACAGAGAAGTAAAAAATTCGAGAGTTTTAAGAGGATAAATATTAACACGCCTTGTGTATATATATTATGCACAGATTGGTCTGCTGCTGCGGTTCGATCAACAGAGGAGTAAAAAATTCGAAAGTTTTAAGAGGATAAATATTAACACGTTGACTGCCATGTGTATATACAGGGTGATTCAGGAGGAAATGTCAATATTTTAGGTACGTATTCGGGGACCCAAAATAAACATAAAAGTTCCTATAAACATGGGTCCTATTCCCGGCCGTTACCGAAATACAGGGGTAAACAACATTCAATTTAAGGTTTTTATTACATTATTTATAACAGGTAGGCTAGGTTTTGGGTGATTCAGGCGGAAATTCCTGTTGCTTAGCAATAGTAGACCTTAATCCTCTGGATTATTGTCTTTGGGGGTGGTTTAAATCATTGGTATATTCAAGTAAAGTAAACACTAGAGATGCATAGTAGTAATACAAAGAGAGTACGGGACCACTTTGACCTCAGTTGACCCCTTGATCCTGAGAGTCCCCTACGGCCCGAGGTCACGGGAGCAAAGTGGCTACGTCATGCGCGAGGTCACGTGACGTCACCGGATGACCCCAGTTGACCCCTAGATCCTGATAGGTTGACCTTTGCCCTTTTGGCCACGTGTGACCCCCAGTTGACCCCCCCCCACTCCAACGGTGGGGGTCAGCCCCCACTCCAACGACGGGGCAACCCCCACTCCAACGGCTTGGTGGGGAGAGGTCTATATATCCGAGCGCAAGAGCAGTTTCCCCTTATATACACTTGCAGTTTTATACAGTCTAATTTGCCGAGTTCAAAATGCAGTCGTTCCTGAATCACCTGAACAAGAATTTGATCTTCAAGAAATTCGAAAGCGTTCAAAATATGGAGGTGGGTGAAAATTTTCAAATCACGGGCGTGGACAAAGTGAACACGCAATACGGAGAGAAGGTCTACGTCGAGTTCGAAGAATTTAAGACGGTGCTGCCGCAACGATACACGGCCGAGTTTACGCCCCAACGGATCGAAGAAATTAATAGGGATATCGGTAACGGAAGGAGGTATTACATGAAGAGTCTTGGACCCGTCGGCCGATCTACAAATATCGAATTTATTGTAGAACCATGACGAAGCTGGAGTACAGAAGAAAACTGCAACAATATTTGAAGAATTTAGAAGCATTGAAATATGAACTTATGTTATATGAAATTAAAATGAAGATAAAACATATTGATTTACACAATTAATTTTTAATAAACGTTTAAAAATCTTTTGTTGTGTTTTTTTATAAGAATCTTTGTGTTGAAGAGAAAACACCTGAAGCATCATATTATAATAAAACTCTCACTCTAAGCAATAATATCACTCTATTCCACTGTTATGTGTATACAGGGTGATTCTTAACTTATACACATAAATTTGGAAAATTGTAGGTTATGTCAAGTAATGGCTAATAATGAAAAAAAAAAAGTCTAATAAAATTGTTATCGATAAGGTCTGCGTTTGTGATCTTATGAACCATAATTTTTAATTTATTTGTGCAAATAAACCCCGAATTGTTCAAGTACACAAAATTATAACTCAGCTGTTGCGTCGCATCGGGTTACTCGCTGCGAACGCGTGACCGCATAGTAAATATATAGTAAGAGAAAACACGTGGAATAGTTCACGACAGACGCCTGCTTTGTTTGGTCGAGCACTCAGCGATTTTGCTGAAACCGCATATAGAACAATAGGCTACAAATTTCACCCAATTATCTTCTAAATAAAAAAATCTGAAAAAATTGCAGATAGAATAATAAACGGAAAATTTGGGAAAATCAGCATGTAACGCAAACGATTTAGGCCGGAATCTTCAACTAGACACGTGGAAATCCGAGGTAGACTCCTTGGTATCAGGAAATGCAACTACGTGCCGGGAGGAACGGAGGCCGAAGGCCTCCGTCCGACTGGCATGTAGTTGCCCGAACAAAATCCACCCTTCCCCCTTGCACGCGTTTCGCGCATGCGCAGTTCCGCACTTTTGATACAAATTCGAAAAATTTTGAAAATTTTTTATTCAAAAAATGTAATTTTAAAAAGGTCCTGATCCTATAATCCCGATAACATTTTGGGAAATTTTCATTTTTTGACGGTGAAATGTACAAGACAAGACTCAGACGAATGTTTTATATACAAGTGCAGATAGAATTTTTTCGAGTGACTGATAAAAACAGTTATTATAATAGTTAGTCGGAAGGCCCCAGATAACATAGGAAATTTTGTTTGAACAAAATCTGTAAAAAAAATCCAAGACGTGAAAATGTAGGTAGAATTTTCGAATAAGTTTTGTATACCGGTAAAAATATATGTAAAGGTAAAAATAACGTCAGTTTCACTTGGAAAAAAATGATGAAAAAATTTCAGTAAAAAAAATACGATGTAGAGGTTGTACCAAAAAAAAATTGGAAATAATTATTTATTCCAGTAAAATATACACAAGACCGAAAAAGGTAATTGCGCGGCTGTCCCATTTTATACAGGGCTTGATATCTTGGAAACGAAAACTTATATAAAGGAAGTAAAAGCTATATCTTAATAGGCGGAGGACCGACTGTCATTCAGACAGGTGAAATTTTTTTGTTATTTTTTGTAGAAGTTTTTTGCCAAAATTTTTTTTTGTCAATTTTTTTTTGCAAAAATTTTTTTTTTGCCAAAATTTTTTTTTGCCAAAATTTTTTTTGCCAAAATTTTTTTTTACCAAAATTTTTTTTTACCAAAATTTTTTTTTTGCAAAATTTTTTTTTGTCAAATTTTTTTTTGCAAAATTTTTTTTCCCAAATTTTTTTTTCGTCAAAATTTTTTTCCCCAAATTTTTTTTTCGTCAAAATTTTTTTCCCCAAATTAGACAGAATTAGGTAGACAGAATTTTAGAAAAACGGCAACTGATCAAAAAATATATATTCGAAAATTTTGGTCGGGAGCCCGAGGTAACCTAGAAAACGCCTTTCGTTCTAACAGAATCCGACAAAAAAATTCCAAGACGGGATGGTAGTGGGACGAATGTTTGACGGAAGTTAAAAGTAGACAGAATATTAAAAAACGAGAACCGACCAAATAGTTATTAGAAAAAGTGGCTCAGGAGGTCGAGGTAACCTAGGAAATGCCTTTAGTTTGAAAAGAATCTGACAAACAAAAAATCCAAGACGAATATTTGATGCAATTGAAAGGTAGACAGGATTTTAGAAAAACGGCAACTGATCAAAAAAATATATATTCGAAAATTTTGGTCGGGAGCCCGAGGTAACCTAGAAAATGCCTTTCGTTCGAACAGAATCCGACAAAAAAATTCCAAGACGGGATGGTAGTTGGACGAGTGTTTGACGCAAGTTAAAAGTAGACAGAATATTAAAAAACGAGAACCGACCAAATAGTTATTAGAAGAAGTGGCTCGAGAGGTCGAGGTAACCTAGGAAATGCCTTTCGTTCGAACAGAATTCGACAAAAAAAAAATTCCAAGACATGACTTAGAAAAATATTCATTTGATGCAGATGAAAAAGAGACAGCATTTCCAAAAAAAACTTCGACTGACCTAAAAGTTATTAGAAAAAGTTGCTCGGGAGGCCGATGTCTAGCAAAATATAACACCATTGCACCAGAGTTATTTCCATCTACGTAACATTATTGGCGTGGTGGTCGACTAATCGCGTTCACTATTAAATTAATTATGACTGGTCAAATACGTATATAATGCAAATTAAAAAACGCTTTAACGAAGCGTTTGCAATGCGTTAACGAGGATTGACAGCGCGTTAACGAGGCGTTACCAACGCGTTAAACGCGTGAAAGAAGCGTTATCAACGTGTTAAACGCGTGAAAGAAGCGTTATCCATGCGTTACGCGTTAACGAAGCGTTATCAACGCGTTAACAACGCGTTATCCATGCGTTAACTACTAGTTATCGATTCGTTAACAATGCGTTAACGAACAACGCATTAACGAACAACGCGTTAACGAAACGTTAACGACGTGTCAGCAAAGTTTTAACAAAGCGTTAACGAAGCTTTAACATCGCGTCAATGCGTTAAGACGCGTTAAAACCGCGTTAACGAATCTTTGACGACGCATTAACGAAGCGTTGACGAGTGTGGAAGTGCGTGGACCCTCCAACTCCCAGAATCGCAACTTACACCAGATCAAACTCAACTGTGGAATCTTGTGACGTCACAGAGATGCTACTTTACATTTCTTTTAAGTAGTTAACCTAACCTAACATTATTGTCGCGGTGACCAAGAGGTTATCAACCAAAACCTAGTTACTAATTTCGATTTCATTAGACGTATTTTCTTAACAAATTTAAAAGCTAACAGGTCGTCTTTTGATCCCAAAACTATTACTACCCATAGTACCTTTCTGCCTATAGAACTAAGATAGCATTTGTTCAATTATTAGTATATCTTTCATGATGTCCCATTTATTTGACTTACTAATTAGACGTATTTTCTCATCAAAATGAAAAGCCAAAAGGTAGTTTTTGATTTACAAACTTGTAAATTAGGCCATTTTTTTCTTGACCTGAATATTTCTCTGTTTTCGATACGTATTATAGGCTTACTATTCACGTAAGTAAAGTCAACAGTGCGTTTTGTATTTTAGTTATTCATTTTTATCCGTCTAAAATATCAAGGAATACCCCCAAAAGCTAGCAAAATGGGCAAACAGTCGATAAAAATTCCGTTGAATATCTTATTACTACTACCTATGGTGCCTTTTTTATTAATCAGAAGTGTATCATATGAGTGAAAGTATTGTTTTGGTGAAATTTTTATTAAATCGGTTTAAAATGAGCGATTTCTATGTTTTGAGGTTGTAACTCCTTGTAGGTAATATGCAAACATGATTCAAAAGGAATCCAACTGACCATTATTAAACTACAACTTTTTGTCTAAAAATTTTTTTAAAGAGTTTAGCTTCTAAGATTATAAGCTGTTACAATTAACTGTTGATAAACTAAACATATTTTAATCGCATTTACTAAACAATTTAAGCCAATATTTTTGGATCCTCTAACTTACGACGCAAAATTAAGGCTTCACATGATATCTAGAAAATTGTGAATGCCACTCGCAATATTTTTGATTCTAGATAATCGAGAAAATTGTCATTATTAAACCTAATTATTAAATTGAGTTGAAAGTCAACGCACAAAGATTTTTGTATGATATTTACTCTCAGGGTCGTTGTCTCAGAATTCTATAAGAGATTCTTAAGATTTTTTTCCTATTATCTCAATTAGTAACTTATTGAAACTCAATTTACACAAAACCAATTTTCAGAGGACAAAAATCCCTTGAAAATATGATTTTTTAAATTTTATAACGTTCAGTATTTTTTATTTTGGTTATATAGTTACCACCTAGCTTGACCCAGTGAAACTGAATTTTACACAAGAACAATTTTCAGAGGATAAAAATCCGTTGAAAATATGATTTTTTAAATTTTATAACGTTCAGTATTTTTTATTTTGGTTATGTAGTAGCTTGACCCAGATGGAATTTTTCTTTTCATCAGATTCTGTTCTAACGGGAAGCGTTTATGATGTTGTCTCGGTCTATTGAACAACTATTCTAAAATAACCCAACCTGTATAAAACATAAAATGGGACAGCCACATCACTACTTTTTTTGCCTTGTATATTTCCAAACTGGCTGTTAGATGTGTTTCTCACCTTAAAAAATTAAAGCAAATATTTTTTTTGGACCCTCAAACTTGCAACACAATTAGGTTTCACATCTCTGGCATATTTCTCATTTATTTTATATATACGTAGGTATAAGTTTCATTGTTTAATAAAACCAACTCGGCACTTTTCACGTCCTATGCGTCGCACTTGCTTCAGTAGATTCTCGGTCGTGGCCACAGATAAAGACTCTATCGAGGCGTTGTAATAAATATATGAAAAGTCTGAGTTTCGTGTTTGTTTTTCTTTGGAAAGATGGAAGTGTATCAGTACCTACTTCAGTATAATAGATACGCGTAGTTCAGTGAAATTTTGGATTACGGCAGTACCTATCTATGGAATTTGAACGGTTACTGGTTGTTTTTTCCCGTGAAAATGACTGTGCCGTTAGAAAAATGATGTTTGGTTATATCTGATAGCTCGGGGATGTTTATTTTACTGTCTGGGGCATTAGATGTAACCTGATTTCTTTTTATACATCATCAAGAATCTTTCGGTGAGTTGTATTTTGTTTTCTTATCTCTAGGGTATTTTTTTATGTACTTGCGTCGCATTTTGAAACCTATATCGTAAAACCGGTGGTGGCACCCTGTGTTTAAAAACTATACTTCGAAAAAACATCTTGGCTGATCCAATTTTGTTATCATTTTCGTAAATGGGGTAAACAAATTAAACGTTGGCAATTATATTTGTATCAAAAAAAATTTTGTCGAAAAATTTGGCAAAAAAAAAAAATTGGCAAAAAAAAAATTCGACAAAAAAAAATTTGGCGAAAAAAATGTCAAAAAAAATTTTACAAAAAAAAATTTTGACAAAAAAAATTTTGACAAAAAAAAATTTGGCAAAAAAAAATTTTGACAAAAAAAATTTTGACAAAAAAAAAAATTTGGCAAAAAAAATTTGGCAAAAAAAATTTGGCAAAAAAAATTTGGCAAAAAAAAATTGGCAAAAAAAAATTTTGGCAAAAAAAATTGTCAAAAAAAAAATTTGACAAAAAAAAATTTTGGCGAAAAAAAAATTTGGGGAAAAAAATTTTGACGAAAAAAAAATTTGGGGAAAAAAATTTTGACGAAAAAAAAATTTGGGAAAAAAAATTTTGCAAAAAAAAATTTGACAAAAAAAAATTTTGCAAAAAAAAAATTTTGGTAAAAAAAAATTTTCGTAAAAAAAAATTTTGGCAAAAAAAATTTTGGCAAAAAAAAATTTTGGCAAAAAAAAAATTTTTGCAAAAAACTTGGGAATTTTTTTACGAAAGGTTTCCAAATATCTAGCTGTTTAAAAATGGGACAGCTGGTATATACTTACTTGCATCTTGGAGCACTCGAACTGATACGTGGAATCACGCACCCTTCTTATAGGCCATTATTTGTCGACTAAGGTTTTTTTTGTCTGGTCAGCAGAGCCGCGTTTGCCTACCAAGGTTTTTTCCTAACCTTATATATTTTTTGAATCCACCGGTATAAAATATCGTCATTATTTCCTTCTGTGGGGAACTAAAAAATATTTACTTTCAAATAAGGTTGAGGAAACCGGTATTTAAAAAAGTAATAACCCCTAAAATTTTTCCAAACGAGATGAACTGAAACAGCTAGGGTGTATAAAATGGGACAGCCGCGCAATTACCTTTTTCGGTCTTGTGTATATTTTACTGGAATAAATAATTATTTCCAATTTTTTTTTGGTACAACCTCTACATCGTATTTTTTTTACTGAAATTTTTTCATCATTTTTTTCCAAGTGAAACTGACGTTATTTTTACCTTTACATATATTTTTACCGGTATACAAAACTTATTCGAAAATTCTACCTACATTTTCACGTCTTGGATTTTTTTTACAGATTTTGTTCAAACAAAATTTCCTATGTTATCTGGGGCCTTCCGACTAACTATTATAATAACTGTTTTTATCAGTCACTCGAAAAAATTCTATCTGCACTTGTATATAAAACATTCGTCTGAGTCTTGTCTTGTACATTTCACCGTCAAAAAATGAAAATTTCCCAAAATGTTATCGGGATTATAGGATCAGGACCTTTTTAAAATTACATTTTTTGAATAAAAAATTTTCAAAATTTTTCGAATTTGTATCAAAAGTGCGGAACTGCGCATGCGCGAAACGCGTGCAAGGGGGAAGGGTGGATTTTGTTCGGGCAACTACATGCCAGTCGGACGGAGGCCTTCGGCCTCCGTTCCTCCCGGCACGTAGTTGCATTTCCTGATACCAAGGAGTCTACCTCGGATTTCCACGTGTCTAGTTGAAGATTCCGGCCTAAATCGTTTGCGTTACATGCTGATTTTCCCAAATTTTCCGTTTATTATTCTATCTGCAATTTTTTCAGATTTTTTTATTTAGAAGATAATTGGGTGAAATTTGTAGCCTATTGTTCTATATGCGGTTTCAGCAAAATCGCTGAGTGCTCGACCAAACAAAGCAGGCGTCTGTCGTGAACTATTCCACGTGTTTTCTCTTACTATATATTTACTATGCGGTCACGCGTTCGCAGCGAGTAACCCGATGCGACGCAACAGCTGAGTTATAATTTTGTGTACTTGAACAATTCGGGGTTTATTTGCACAAATAAATTAAAAATTATGGTTCATAAGATCACAAACGCAGACCTTATCGATAACAATTTTATTAGACTTTTTTTTTTCATTATTAGCCATTACTTGACATAACCTACAATTTTCCAAATTTATGTGTATAAGTTAAGAATCACCCTGTATACACATAACAGTGGAATAGAGTGATATTATTGCTTAGAGTGAGAGTTTTATTATAATATGATGCTTCAGGTGTTTTCTCTTCAACACAAAGATTCTTATAAAAAAACACAACAAAAGATTTTTAAACGTTTATTAAAAATTAATTGTGTAAATCAATATGTTTTATCTTCATTTTAATTTCATATAACATAAGTTCATATTTCAATGCTTCTAAATTCTTCAAATATTGTTGCAGTTTTCTTCTGTACTCCAGCTTCGTCATGGTTCTACAATAAATTCGATATTTGTAGATCGGCCGACGGGTCCAAGACTCTTCATGTAATACCTCCTTCCGTTACCGATATCCCTATTAATTTCTTCGATCCGTTGGGGCGTAAACTCGGCCGTGTATCGTTGCGGCAGCACCGTCTTAAATTCTTCGAACTCGACGTAGACCTTCTCTCCGTATTGCGTGTTCACTTTGTCCACGCCCGTGATTTGAAAATTTTCACCCACCTCCATATTTTGAACGCTTTCGAATTTCTTGAAGATCAAATTCTTGTTCAGGTGATTCAGGAACGACTGCATTTTGAACTCGACTGTATAAAACTGCAAGTGTATATAAGGGGAAACTGCTCTTGCGCTCGGATATATAGACCTCTCCCCACCAAGCCGTTGGAGTGGGGGTTGCCCCGTCGTTGGAGTGGGGGGCTGACCCCCACCGTTGGAGTGGGGGGGGGGTCAACTGGGGGTCACACGTGGCCAAAAGGGCAAAGGTCAACCTATCAGGATCTAGGGGTCAACTGTGGTCATCCGGTGACGTCACGTGACCTCGCGCATGACGTAGCCACTTTGCTCCCGTGACCTCGGGCCGTAGGGGACTCTCAGGATCAAGGGGTCAACTGAGGTCAAAGTGGTCCCGTACTCTCTTTGTATTACTACTATGCATTACTCGATCGAATAATAAATGCAGCAGCAACTATAAGAAACAGGCCCGTATCCATTCATAGAGCGACCCGAGCTATTCACCAGAGAGCTGACTTATGTTTAGAAGTAAACGGTGGCATTTTTGAAAACTATAAAACCTAGCCTACCTGTTATAAATAATGTAATAAAAACCTTAAATTGAATGTTGTTTACCTCTGTATTTCGGTAACGGCCGGGAATAGGACCCATGTTTATAGGAACTTTTATGTTTATTTTGGGTCCCCGAATACGTACCTAAAATATTGACATTTCCTCCTGAATCACCCTGTATATTATGCACAGATTGGTCTGGTGCTGCGGGTCGATCAACAGCGAAGTAAAAAATTCGAGAGTTTTAAGAGGATAAATATGAACACGTTGACTGCCATGTGTATATAATATTATGCATAGATTCGTCTGCTGCTGCGGTTCGATTAACAGAGAAGTAAAAAATTCGAGAGTTTTAAGAGGATAAATATTAACACGCCTTGTGTATATATATTATGCACAGATTGGTCTGCTGCTGCGGTTCGATCAACAGAGGAGTAAAAAATTCGAAAGTTTTAAGAGGATAAATATTAACACGTTGACTGCCATGTGTATATATATTATGCACAGATTGGTCTGGTGCTGCGGGTCGATCAACAGCGAAGTAAAAAATTCGAGAGTTTTAAGAGGATAACTATTAACACGCCTTGTGTATATTATGCACGGGTCTGGTTCTGCGGTTCGATCAGGTAAAAAATTCAAGAGTCTTAAGAGGATAAAGGTTGTCGAATTTGCATGAAAAAAATTTGTGTGAAAATTATGTGTTTTTTACTAACCAATAATGGCATTCAGGCTGCGGCCATGGAGGCAATGTCTGAGAAGCATGATTATGAGCGAAATAAAAAGTTTAAATTATGAAAATATTTGTTAATAATAGTTAAAATAGTCCTCAAGTTGTGTGAATTTCAGATGATAGAAAAAATCAATACTACGGCAGAGCGCCCATAATCGGCCGCCGTAGGGCTCCGCATCATAAACCCTCTAAAGGGGCCATTTACCGCAAAGGATTGCTTCAAGAAAGAAAAAGAAAGAAAAAGAATTAATTAAAAAATAACTTATTATTTGTTACATGAGTAGTACCATGATGATTTAAATCTAAAAAATAACTTGTTTATTATTTATGAGTAGCACCGAGATTAAATCTGAAAAATAACTTTATATAGCTAACGCCCTCTGGGTGCCAGCGTCTGCTTTACTGGTCGAGAAATTTTAACCGTTACTAATGGCGGGGTGGATTTCTATTGAAACAGCTTGGAGACTATTCGAGCGCCGGTATTTTGTATTCTTTTCTTCCTCGGTCCGCCAGATGGGTCTATTATGCAACTTCCCGACACGAGCTTGTTTGAAATAGATAAGTTATTGTCCTGGACCTCTCAACGATCGAGCTGGGGTTCAAAAGGTACAGCACTATTAGATATTAGTCAGTTATCAAGGAACCCCAATCAGCTCCCCGCCCCTTCTCCGACACAATTTCGTCCGATCTGTACAGTTCCGGAAGGAATGGTCTGTCGGTTGGGGAACCGCCACCCTTTTTTTGGGTGGCGGTGGTGGTTATTAAAAGCTCGAACCCCCCGCACGAGGCTCGGCAATAATGTATCTGCTAGATCCAGCTCTATGTTAAAAATGTTCGATCTAATGAAGTAAACATTTTTGCAGTCCTATTGGACTCTAAGTATATCCTGACTCGAAATATAACAGTCACATTCAAACAGGATTATGCAATAACTTTTTTGAATATCCATGTTTATCATCCGGTATATTGTCCGGATGCGGCACGTGCCAAGCAGAGGATATTACCTAGACCCATAGACCTTACTCTCCCTTCAAGATTTATGACTTGGCAATTATAGCTTCTTCGGTACAATAAGGTTACGTACCTTATTGTACCGAAGAAGCTATAAATATTCTTGGCGATAAAAACCTTAACACGTTGAGTGTCGAACTTGCCCAACGCGCCATGTGCATATTCAGGCAGCGCTTTATGTCAGGCTGCGTAATGTGCATATGTGCGGTGCAGGAATCTGATGGTGCGGCGTGGGATTAACACCATCTTAGTTGGTGATATCTTACTATTTTGATTTTTGTTAGATATTAGCTGTAGTAATATAAATAACTAAATACAGGGAAATAAATAAACTGCGGTGGTGGTTAAAAAAGCACGAACCCCCCGCGCGAGGCTCGGCAATAATGTATCTGCTAGATCCAGCTCTATGTTAAAAATGTTCGATCTTATTATTTTGTCAGTTTAGAAATCCTATTCTCCATTCAATATTAAAAACTTGGTGATTTTCAAACAAATTATAAAAGGAGCGTGCACGCTTAGATTCCCTGACTTAGAATAAAATTTAAAAGATTTGTTATACAATTTCGAATCTGACGCTGAACTTAATCTACTTGAAGTATTTTTTCAAAATATGAAGATAGTCAAATTCTAAACACATTTGCAAGTGATCATCACATGTTTGAATACACAATGTATTATTTTAAATATTGGATCTAATATAATAAAGTAAAAATTTTGACAGTTTACCTAATAGCACAGAATAAATAGCTTTGCAACAGAAGCCTCCTTACGGGCATGTATCAAAAATAAGCGAGTCTCCATTTCAATTTACAGAAAGACAAACAGTATATTAATCATAAATTTGGTTCTAATACAATCTCTTTGCTATGTAGATTAACGTAAAATCGAATAAAATGCAAATTATTCATGACTTTAGAAGATATTTCGCTAAAAAGCGAGTCTCCTTTTGACACATGTCGCTAAGAAATTGACTGTATTACTCGTTAGTCTGTGCTAATAGGACCTCCCAACTCGATAATCCAGCTATAAAAGTCGCATTCAGGATTATGCTTTTTCAATATCCAGTTGTATCATCGCGGCACGTGCCGCAGAGGGTATTAGACCTATAGACCTGTAATTATTATTCTCACTTCAAGATTTATGACTTAACAATTATAGCTTCTTCGGTACAATAAGGTATAATAACGTATTCGAAGTTCTCAGATTGTAGCACCGTGTATGTTTAACATTAATAGGAAACTTAGCATAATAAAATACAGTAAAATTTTTTAATTATTTATTAATGAAAAATATTCTTATTATAATTTTGTCTCATATACAAGAGGATTGAAGCAAACTTTAATTTTAGAATCTATGCAATTTGAGTTCGATGTTGTCGATATTTATAATCGAATTTAAATAATTACAATCTATTAAGTCTCACACATCACAAGTTTTACACAATTTGCATGCAAAACCTTGTATGAATGTATGCAAAACCTTGAAAGTCGCAAAAATTGGACGCAACTCGCAAGCAACGCAACATGTATGCAAATCCTTGAGAGACGCAAAAATTGGACTCGCAAGCTGTATATATAGTACGCAATTAAAAGACATTTGACCTACCTTGGAAGCTAATGGACATTTTTTCGACTTTTAAGTGTTAACTACTATAGTTACTTTTCGAAAGAGAGAGTACCTGCGAGCTGTTTCAACAAACTGAGCGGTATAATACATGTAAAAAATTATAAGTTAAAGTTTAAGCTTAGGAATCATTCATAATATAGCAATTTTCCGATTATGAATTCGGAAGAGTCGCGTATAAACATAATAAGTACCACATACCCACCAAATATTTCACCAAAATTGTCATATTTTCTCACCTGTTGTGTGGAGAAATAAACAAAACATCATAGCCTCAAGGGAGCCGAAGACCCTGTGTAATTTCTGAAACTAAGTATCCAGTTGTGCCATCAAAGTTTTCTTCTTCTTAAAATAAGCTACGTTTTTGCTAAATTTGTTTTTTATATTGTGCCGATTTGCAGCATCACTTAGCTGTCTAATGACACATTTTTACGTTTTAGGACGCAAAATCGCGGTACTAAAAAATCATCCTGTATAGAAAACTTGATCGGTTAAAGTTACAAAAACAGATTCTAAAAACAATAATATGAATGTTACACATCCAGATCCTGACGTTTCAAAACTTAAACAGACGTTAAACAAAAATTGAAATGAGTTTCTATAGTCTACTTGTCTTGGAAATTTGTAAATAATAGTAAAATCTTTTTTCATCCTAGGCGTTTGTAAGGCAAAATACTAACCATACAGTATGCGCAGGGAAAATGTGAGACCTGTCATACCTAGAATATATGTTTTATGGTAGAATTATGGTGTATTTAATTTATTCGTTTCCCAAAGCACCACATGTTTCATACAAGCTGGCGGTACAACTTTTTGATGCAGGTGAAAGCGACGTTAATCTAGAACGATCCAATTGCTATTGTATTATTTTTGGACAAAATTTATGACGGCTTTACACTATCAGGTGAAGGGTACCCCTTCAGACGTATTGCCCACCATAAAGCATGTCACAAAAGTATATTGTCCGTTTTAGAAAGTCCAAACATCCCCAAAGCGAGCTGTTTAAATATTAAATCATTTAGAATATACAGGCAATTTGTAGATATACATGTATCCTTTTTCCCTGTAGACCCTTTTCCCCTGTAGACCCTTTTTCCCTGTAGACAAATTTTAACACGACAAAAATTTTAGGAAATAGAACAGTAACTTTCGAAATCAGTCAAGTAAAAAATAGCGTTCTCCGAGAAAAAAAATAGAAATGGACGTTACTACTCAAATTCTGTTAGGTCTTTTAAGGACAACGAGTATTATCAATATAATAGGGAATGCCGCGAAGTAGGTAAAAGTGCGTGGACGACAGCGTGAACGCATTACGAAATATTGCATAAATAAGAGAGAATGTCGCCACGAATCATCTTCAAGTGTTTTAGCTACTAAAAATTTGGACATTTGCTTAAAAATTTAGAGAAAAGCCGCTGCAGGTAATAATCAAGTTTGCTGAAAATAGTAGGAAATTAGACCATTTTGCACGGAAATGCACAGAAAGCCGCCTCAAAAATAGACGCGAAATTTAGTAAATTAAACCAGAGCTATTAGTTCAGGAAAATAAAATTACCAGTAGGTAATATGCAGGCAAGTAAGATAGCGAATTTAGGGGATATTAATTTAAAAATTATTGAATTATCAGATGCAAGAAACTATTGCAGAAGGCTACAGTACTGAGAAACGAGAAAATCGAATGCAGAAATTTAGTTTGGGGTTGGACTAGAATCTTTTCATAAAAATGAAACGAAATGTTGGTAGGGTAAAAGGAATTGTCTACAAGATAAGTAGTATAGCTATGTGCGTTCTAGCGCAATTTCCCCATGTATTTCTTATGGGGGCTAAAACGTGGTCAAAACGTGACCAACCGCCGCGAGACCCCAACCCTGGGTGCCGAACATGCCCGGCTTTCGCCGACCGTTGACCTTCGCTTCAGATACCAACCCTGCCGAAGGTGTCCGAGTCCCCGCCGATAATTAAAAAACCCTGTTATAGAAAAATCATAATTAAGCCATGACGTCCCCTTTAGCTCGCACGATGTCGAATAAAGATGAAACACGAGAAACATATGAGAGTATACATTTTGTCTACCTACCTAAAAATGTGTGTAAAAATATATATTCGTATATTTAGAGACTGCTTCTCAAAAGGAAAAGTGGGCATTAAATTTTGACACAAATTAACCAATTTTAGTTGAGTTTATAACCATCTAATTTAGGTAAGTAAATTTTAAAAAAGGTCCCGACTTCAATCCGAGAAAACCAGGTTCCCGTTTTACTTTTACTTGGCTAAAATATCAAATATTGAGATAACCAGTTTAAAAAATATCCCGACGTCATTATCAACAAGACCACTAGCTGCAAAATCCGATCTTGTGCAACACGTTTCCAGTTTAAAATTGTTTTTCGCCCAGCAACCCGTCCCCAAAACGTTGCAAAGAAAGATGAACTAAAATGATGACAGCTAATATTAGTTTGTCAGTCAAAACCCCCCAACAGTCGCGCATGATAATTTAGATGCCAGTTCTTTCAATGATAAAAAATGGTAAAAAAACAGGTGAAAAATCATAAAAAAGAGGCCCCGTTAATTGGTTTAAGTGCCCACGGAAATATGCTAGATTTCTAGAGAAAAATACTGTGCCCGAAGCTGTTTACGCGTTGACATTTTAATGTAAACATGAAACGTCCCAGAAAGTTCAATTTGCACTGGAAACATTTTTTTATCGAAAATATTGCGGAAATATAGTATCACGATAATGTAAAATGCTAGACTGCTGCTAGAGGTTCTAATAAAAACCAGGTTATTAAATTAAGGCACCAAAAATCCAAAGTATGACGTCATACCGCTGGTTTAAAAAATGTGCCCCAACAACAGACCTTAAACGTCTCCTAATCTGCTAGTAAATGCGAACTAAATATAAACTATTTAACAGGATCTCACATATTGAAAAAAATCTAAATAATGCCCAATATTGACTATATATATATGTTATATCCGACCTCAAGCATCACCTTGATCATAACCTTGTTTTTACCCTTGATTCTGTTTACTGTTGGATATTATGTTCTCATTCTCTATTGTTCAAGATGCTTACTACAAAGATATCATTTTCCATTGTATATTCTAGAATGATTACTAGAACATATCATATTCCTTTTGAGTATTGTTAAAACTTGCTTACTGCAAGAATTGCAGAATTTGATCTTCCCTTTGTCTTTTAAAAAATGTGCCCCAACAACAGACCTTAAACGTCTCCTAATCTGCTAGTAAATGCGAACTAAATATAAACTATTTAACAGGATCTCACATATTGAAAAAAATCTAAATAATGCCCAATATTGACTATATATATATGTTATATCCGACCTCAAGCATCACCTTGATCATAACCTTGTTTTTACCCTTGATTCTGTTTACTGTTGGATATTATGTTCTCATTCTCTATTGTTCAAGATGCTTACTACAAAGATATCATTTTCCATTGTATATTCTAGAATGATTACTAGAACATATCATATTCCTTTTGAGTATTGTTAAAACTTGCTTACTGCAAGAATTGCAGAATTTGATCTTCCCTTTGTCTTTAAATTCTTTTCCCATGAGAACCACAACACCTCAGCATAACAGATCTGTATAAATAGGACCTAGTAAAGTAAGAGTGTTAATTCTAGTCTTGTCTGTAGTCTAAGCCGAAACTCTGTAACTCGCGTTACTCGAATAAAAGTTTTTTAAAAAGTCTTCGTCTTCACGTCGCCCGTAACAATTTGGTGTCAGAAGTGGGATCCTCGATAAAAGGGTCTTCAACGAGGGAGATCCGGAGGCACTTAGAAGGACAGTCTCCTCGGGGGTCACCACACCACTACGATTGGAGCCAGCTGAAAAGGGTCTTCGACAGGAAGATCCGGAGGCACTAAGAAGGACAGTCTCCTGAGGCCAGCATCCAGCAACAACAGCAGCATCAACGACATCCAGCGAGCATGAAGTTACTTCTATTGTAAGTGAAAAACTTGAAGTGAATTTTGTTTGTGATTTTTTTTTGAACTTTCTACGTTGCTATTATTGAACTTTCTACGTTATAACGATATTACCTTTTCATTTCAACATGCCGAATAACGAAGCTATAAACTCTAATGTAAACAATGAAGCAAACGCTTCAAATAACGACGAAGTACCATTTAAATTAAGCGAAATATTTTCTATCATCCCTGAATACGATGGGGATCAAATCAATTTAAATACTTTTATCATTGCATGTGATAGGGCCATGCAAATGACTGTTGGCGACCAAGCCATTTTACTTGTTATAAAAATTAAAAATCAATTAAAGGGACGTGCAGCCCAACTCATTAATTCAAGAGATTTGAGTACCTGGCGCGAAATCAAACAATTACTTAACGTTCATTTCGGAGATCCTCGCGATCTAACTTCATTAATTCAAGATTTACAAAGAATGTGTCAATCCCAAAATGAAAATGCTTTGACTTTTGTAGGCAGAGTTCAAACTCACTGCTCGAAAATGTATGCCGCAATAGGAAAACAAAGCCTTCTCACTAGGGAACAAAAAGAATCGCAAGCTACCTTCGATCGATAGCATGTGTTTAAATACAGTTTTGACAGGTTTAGAACCAAGAATAGGGCAACTAATTCGTGCTAGCAATCCACCAAACATGATGGATGCTATAGCTTTAATTAAGAGAGAATTGCAACTTTCTTATTTTGAAAATCAAAAATTTCAGAGGCAAAATCGTGTACCAGTCTTCAATAATAATGTTAAGAGAACTAATAATAGTTTTCCAAAATTTTGTAATTATTGCAAAAGAAATGGACATACTATCAATGAATGTCGAACAAAAAATCAAAATAATTATTACAGAAATGGTCCAAATCCTTCTAGCTTCTCTAACAATTTCCAAAATAACTCCCAAAGAAATAATTTCTCCCAAAATAGGTTCCATCAAAGACCATCTTTTCCTCAGCAAAATAATTTTCAAACTCCTTCTTTCCAACCTAGGAATCACCCTCAAAACTTCCAACCAAGAAATCAACCTCCTAGAAATTTTTCTAATAATATTCCTAGAAACAATTTCCCAAGAACTTTTAATAATAATTCAGGTTTCCAGCCTTCTAATCAAAATTTTACTCCTAGATTCCCAAATTCAAATCCAAATAACCAAAATAGAACTCCCCAACAACATTATCTGGGCCAAAGCGAAAATTTTCAATTAACAGCCTCGGACCAGAATCCTATTCCCAACTTCAAGAATCTTGGTATGACCAATACGGACCAAACGTTTGCATAAATACCGTTGACAATAGCAATCTATATTATATTAAAGATAATACCGATAAGTACAAAATTTTAATTGACACAGGAGCTGGTATTTCAATTTTCAAACCAGAGACGGTTCAGCAATTTTTAAATCGATGTCCAGAAAATTTTCAAATTAAAGGTATTTCTGGCCAATCAATTCCTATTACTGAAGCGGTATTTGTTTCTTTTACGGGTCCTCTTTCTCCCCATAAAGTTTATATTTGCGATCTAGATATAGGATTCGACGGAATTTTAGGCGCTGACTTTCTAGAAAGGTACGGTGCAATAGTAGATTTTAGGAATAAACAATTAATTACGTACTATAAGGTACACGAATTATTTAAAGACGGAGATGAATTAAACGAGTTAACGAATAATAATGATAATAATAATCGAGTTGTTTATAAAAGACAAGTTAATGTTGACGAAAGATACGATAGCCTTCATATAAACGCTTATGAACGAAATAATAATAATAATGATTACACGGAAAATATAAATAATTTTGAAAGCGAAAATACGAGTTATAATATAAATCAGGTTACGATAGAACCGCGTTGCGAAAAAATATGCAAGTTTCATACGAATAAATATACGAATAAAGAAATGATTTTATGCGCACAACGAGTAGAAAAGGTATACGTGCCAAATGCTATAGTAAAAATAAACGAAGACGGTAATTTTTATACGACAATATTAAACGCTAATGCCATAACAAAGGATATTTGTTTCGAAGAATTTGAATTTGAGCCTTACATTAAAGAAACGAACGCTAGTGCTAATATTATTTGTAATTTTAATAAAACGAAAAGCAGAGTAGAAGAAATAAAAGAATCATTAAGGCTAGAACATTTAAACGAAGAAGAAAAAGAATTAATTACTAATTTATGTTTGAATTTTGAAGATATATTTTACTTTGACGGAGATTTTTTAAGTTTTACTAATGAAATAAAACATACTATCGATACAGGCGACGCTAAGCCAATTTTTACTAAATCTTATCGATATCCACAAGTTCACAAGGAAGAAGTAAAAACACAAATTAATAAAATGCTTTCTCAAGGAATAATTAGACCTTCTGTTCACCATGGTCGTCCCCAGTATGGGTCGTTCCAAAAAAATTAGACGCTTCAGGCAAACAAAAATGGAGAATCGTAATTGATTATAGGAAATTAAATGAATTAACAGTTAATGACAGGTATCCACTGCCTAATATTTCAGATATATTAGATCAGTTGGGTAATTGCCATTATTTTACTACTTTAGATTTGGCTTCTGGTTTTCAACAAATTGAAATGAATCCAGAAGACATTTCGAAAACTGCTTTTTCCGTTGAAAATGGACATTTCGAATATTTACGTATGCCCTTTGGCCTTCGTAATGCGCCCTCAACCTTTCAGAGGGTTATGGATAATATACTAATGGGGATACAAAACGAAAAGTGCTTAGTTTACATGGACGACATTATTATTTATTCTTCCACAATTAATGAACATATCTCTCGTATTACTGAAGTTTTTCAAAGATTAAGAAATTCAAATCTAAAAATACAGCCAGATAAGTGTGAATTCTTACGAAAAGAAGTAATTTATTTAGGACATGTTATTACACCTGAAGGGGTCAAACCAAATCCACAAAAAGTACAAGCTGTTATCGATTTTCCTCAACCTGCCAATACTAAACAAATTAAACAATTTTTGGGTCTTACTGGTTACTACAGGAAGTTTATTCCAAACTTCGCAAAAATGACAAAGCCTTTAACTCGACTTTTAAGAAAAGACGTACCATTTATTTTTGATAAAGATTGTCGTGAATCTTTCGAACAACTTAAAAATGCATTAATAACTTCACCAATTCTAATATATCCTAATTTTGAAAAAGAATTTGTTTTAACTACAGATGCAAGCGCTTTTGCTGTAGGCGCGGTACTTTCGCAAGGACCTCTTGGAAATGATCTTCCCATAGCATACTTTTCAAGAACCTTAAGTCCAGCAGAAATGAAATATAGCGTTATAGAGAAAGAACTTTTGGCAATAATTGCTGCCGTAAAAAACTATAGACCTTATCTTTTCGGACGAAAATTCTTATTGGTTACAGATCATAGACCTTTAACCTGGCTTTTCTCAATAAAAGATCCCGGTAGTCGTTTAGCACGTTGGCGACTTAAATTAGAAGAATATAATTATCAAATAATTTATAAACCTGGAAAAATTAATCGAAATGCCGACGCTTTATCTCGAATCAAAATCAATCATATAAAAGAAGCTGTTTCCTTTCATACTTCCCTAGACGAACCATCTACTTCCCATGATAATCCTCAAGACATTGACCCGCCTATTGACAATAATGAGACTGACGAAATTGCTATAATCTGTAATGAATTTGACAGATTTTTTGATCTATACAAGACGACTTCAATGATCGACTATTCTAAAATCCAATATACAAATAATCAACTTTTAGACAAAACACACAAGGACATTGTACTAATTTTTCAACAAGACAAATTAACAGACCTTCACGAAAAAGTTATTGATGATTTACTTGAGCTAAATCCTGATTTTAACTATAATAAAGCAAATGTTCTTTCCAGTCAAACCGTAGCTAAAAGAAAATATTATATAATTCCTGTTCCTTTTAATTTTGAAACCGCAATACAAGTACTCTTCATATCTCTTTATTACAGTAAAGATATATTCGAAGAAAATAAAACTTATTACATTGAAAACAATCCAGATTTTCCAATTTTAGAAATGTTTAATTTTTTGTTCTCAGATAAAAATTTCCAACTAACAATTTGTCAGAACATTGTGACTATACCAGACGAAGACCAAATACCTATAATAATAGATCAATTTCATTCAGGCAAGACAAACTTACATCGAGGAATAAACGAAACAATTAGACGTATTAAACAAAAATATAATTGGACAGGACTAACTAAAGACGTTGAAACCTTTATTCGACAGTGCGAAATCTGCCAAAAGACAAAAATTTTTAGACAAAACTTGGACAGTCCCCTAGTTATTACCGAAACTCCTAAAACTCCTTTCGAAAGAATAAATATTATATCCTAGAAATCCCAGTAAAAAATAATATCCTTACCATAAGAGTCGAACTAACAAAATTTACCCAAGCTTATGCACTTCCTAATAAAACAGCGAGATCTGTAGTAGACGCTCTGTTACTCTATTTTCAACATTTTGGAACTCCCTTAAGAATCCATTGCGATGTAGGTAAAGAATTTAATAATCAATTAATGAAAGATCTTTGTAAATTATACAATATAAAATTAACTTTCTCTAGTGTTAGTCATCCGCAATCAAATGGCTCCTTAGAAAGATTTCATGCCACCTTAACTGAAATGATACGCGCATGTAGTACAGAAAATCCTAACGAACACCCATTTCAAATGCTTCCTTACGCTTGTATAGCATATAACAATTCTATAAATAAAACACACGGCTTTACTCCTTACGAATTGCTATTCGGTCACACCTCGTCTCGACCTCCAGAAGTTTTGTATAATCAGCAAGAATTAATCTCTAAGTACGTTCGCGATTTAAACAATAAAATAAAGCATTATTATGAAGTGGCAAGAAAGCGTACGGATATGCGCAAACAAAAGGCGAAACAGCGATTTGATACACACGTTTCGGAGCAGCGACAATTTCGCGTAGGAGAAAAGGTTTATGTCAAGGAGTCCCAAATAAAAAATAAACTAGCTAACAAATTTAATGGACCCTATAAAATTAAAGAAATTTATACGAATTCAGCTTTGCTACATAACCCAATTACTAACCAAACCACAAAAATGAATTTTGATATGCTAAAGAAATGTCACGAATTGGAGGAAGAAGAACTAACGGTTAAAGAATTCTTTTATACTCTAGATCGAAAAATCCCTATTGAAAATAATAACGTTTCCATTGAACTGGGCAACTTATTTGATGCCCCTGAAAATATTTCATTAGCTCACTGTGTATCTAAAGATTTAGAAATAAATGCAGGAATTGCAAAAGAATTTAAGAATAAATTTGGACACGTAGATGAACTAAAAAATCAAAATAAGTCAATTGGTGAAATAGCAGTACTTCAACTTCCGACAAGAAATATTTATTATTTAATAACTAAAGAATTTTTCTATTATAAACCAACTTATGCTAATTTATTTAATTGCTTGAAGGAATTACGAACAAATTGTCTGGAGAGCACTGATGAAAAAGATAAAATTATAGCTATACCCAAGTTAGCTTATGGATTAGATAAATTAGATTGGGATACAGTTCTCCCTATGATCAAATATATTTTCAAAAATACTGATATTAAAATAATTTGTTATATCGAACCAAGTTCCTAATTCTGAAACTTCGTTACAGATTTTCTTTGTTCGCTACCGCTATGGCACAATATACACTGCGACCAATTAATAACACCATAGGCGTGTTCTATCAAGAGCAATCCGGACTCAAAATTTCTAATGACAAGTGGAGTTTATTGGTATGTAAAGACATTTCATCTCTAAAAACAACATTCGAAAATAATAATAAAATTTTAGAAAATATGCAATTTATAATTCAACCAAAAGACGTACGAATGGCCGCCTTTCTAAGCGAAGTTAAGTCACATCTCACTTTACTAAATCAACTTTCCGAAAACATTGCGCTCAAATTTGAAGAATTAGCTATTGATGTAAGAAGATATAAAAGAGGTTTAATTAATGGTTTAGGGTCAGTTTGGAAATTTATTATCGGAAATTTAGACGCTTCAGACGGACAGTATTATAACGATTGTATCGACAAAATTAACAGAGACGAACACGAATTAGAAAAAATAATGAAAAAACAAATTTTAGTAACTACTTCAGTTATCAAAAATTTTAATGACTCTATCAACAAATTACAAATTGATGAAATTACTTTTAATAATGACATAAAACAAATCGAAAATTACATTTATAACATTTCTGATAATTTTAATTATTACACTGCAAAATTACAAGTTTTAGAGATGGCCGAAAGACTCCTAGAATCCTATACCTTTATCGAAGGCAATTTAAATGACATTCTAAACTCTATTACTTTTGCAAAACTACATATCATTCACACGTCAGTTATAACTCCTGAAGACCTGGTTCATCATTTGCAAATAATCGCTCAAACTTTAAACAAAAATAATTTGCCCGTAACTCCTCAACTTCTAAATGTTGCAACTTATCTTGATTTTATAGAACTAAAGGTTTTTCAAACAGAAAATAGACTTGTTTTTATATTAGACATTCCTTTAGTAGAACCTCAATGGTATACTCTTTATAGAATTTATCCTATTCCAATTTTCGACAATAAAACTGGATTTTATCACATGGTATCCACTGATACTAAATTTGTAGCAAAAAGCGATGACCCAACTCTCTATGTAATTCTCTATGATATAAAAAATTGTAAAGAACTAGCATTTGATTTAATAATGTGCAAAGATTTATATCCTACTCCTATTGACTCACATTCAAGATGTGAAGCTCAATTATTAGAGGTAAAAACCCATTTACCTAATACTTGTGACATAGTCACAATTTTAATTGAAAGTTACAATGTACAATTGATTCAAGAGAATCAATGGTTAATAATTTTAAGTGAAATATTTCCTATAACTATTAAGTGCAAAAATCAAAATCCTTTGACTATAATGCTAGACAAAACTTCAATTTTAACGTTAAAATCTGAATGCATTGCTTATATTGGAAGTACTAAAATTCAAACGAAAAATTTAAATAAATCTAATCAAACCTATAAATTTCACCCAATTAATATACCATTTGAATGTTGCAAAGAAACTCCAAATAAACTAAAATATCCTGACTTAAAACCTTTACAACTAAATAAATTTAACTATGACGATTTAAATGTCGCAAAGCATAAATTAGACGAATATGCAAAGGATCTTGATAATATTATTAACGAACCAACTGTAAATAAGTATACGCCAATATTGACATATCTATCCATTGCTTTAATCATACTTTTAATTATTGTGTACTTTTATTTTAAATGTAAAAAGTCTAGGAACATTAAAATAGGCATTATTACTACTAATAACGGAGACGATCCTCCACAACCTCCTAGAACACGAAATCGCGTTTTTCAAAATTTAAGAAAATTTGTTACTGTCAAAAGAAGACCTTCGTATAGATTGGACGAACCTCGCGAAGAAGAAGAAATTGAACTAAATTCTAATACTAAAACATATGCCTAATTTAATGTCAAAATTTGTTAACACAAATTTTTAATATAAGGGGGAAGGTGTTATATCCGACCTCAAGCATCACCTTGATCATAACCTTGTTTTTACCCTTGATTCTGTTTACTGTTGGATATTATGTTCTCATTATAACAGATCTGTATAAATAGGACCTAGTAAAGTAAGAGTGTTAATTCTAGTCTTGTCTGTAGTCTAAGCCGAAACTCTGTAACTCGCGTTACTCGAATAAAAGTTTTTTAAAAAGTCTTCGTCTTCACGTCGCCCGTAACATATATATATATATTTCGACTTTGATTATCAATTAATTTACTTATACTCTTTTAATTTGCAACGATTGTAACTGCCTAGACAGGTCGAAAAATGCGATCTTATATAAAACAGGAGCAAGTAACGGGATCTCACGTGTTGTATTAGCTAAGCTTCACAAATTAAGCTAGCAATTACATTTTCTACTCTATTTTTATAATTATTTTTGGCCTACCACCGTTTTTTACATTTCTGTTTTGGAGAAAATGGTCTAAGATGCTTGATAATCTATCAAAAGAAATTGGGTCTTCCAGCGGGCAACGAAATTATATAGGATCCAACACTTTTCATTCTTAAAATCAACTAATTGGACGAGAAGAGACAAATTATTTTTCCAGTATAATAATTTTGAATACCACTTCTTTCATTACTTAAAATAAAATGCATACGGAAATGGCTTTGAACCATGATTTTACACGATTTACCCCTTCGAGGTCCAACATTATGATCCACATGTTCGGCTTAAATATGTGCCCGTTGTGTAGACAAGTGATATGGAATAAAATAATAACATGGTTTCAATAATAAAAATTAAAAATTACAATGATGTTAATTTTGGACTTTTTCTTATCCTACCACGAAAAAAGCTTAAACGTCTAAGCGACTTGAATAAACGACTAGACGACTCTGGAACCGACTAAACGACTCTGAAAACGACTATAAAAACGACTAAACGACTCTGAAAACGACTATAAAAACGTTGAAACGACTCTGAAAACGTCTAAACGACTCTGAAAAACGTCTAAGCGACTGTAAAAACGACTAAACGACTCTAAAAAACGTCTAAGCGACTGTAAAAACCACTATAAAAACGTTGAAACGACTCGGAAAACGTCTAAACGACTCGTAAAAACGACTAAACGACTCTGAAAAACGACTAGAGGACTCGTAAAAACGACTAAACGACATACCATGGAATGTCATCAAATACCATCGAATACCATGGAATACTATCGAATACCTTCAAAGACCATGAACTACCATCGAACCATGAAATCTTTGCCATGTAACCGTTGAAGATGACCTATTATGTATTGGAGATGAAAAAATTACTGTCTCAACTGCTTTTGAATGAAAGTGACCTAAAAATAAACAAGGAATTATTGATTATTACTAATTTTGATAGGTTCAACAAAACCAGGTTTCAAAAGTATTTGTGTTTATTTTTTGATAGATGTCTATATGTTCCATACATTTTACATATCGAACAAGATTGTATTTACATCAACTCAAATTCATGGTAGATAGTCTGTTACAGTAGTGATCGTGGATAAAAAATCTAACAAGCTGCCCTTAATTTTTGAAGATTTCTATCTTCTATGCCTCTTATATCCACTACGGTAAATTGTGATAAGCAATCGTACATGGTTCATATGCATTCGTTTCCCCACACACCACCCTAGAGGTAAAATGCAAGGTGCGCTTTTTTTACATGGTTTCCCCCATAGGCCTAATCCATGTTTAATTAAACAACATAAATATTTTTTTGTCCCAGTAGTAGCAAATATAGCAAGGGGAGCTTTTTTTTAGGACAGCTCGGAGATAATTAAAACACTAACTCATGCAAACTTTCACATGATGCTTCAGCAGGCCAGAATAACAAATGAAACAACAAACTTATTTAATAAATTTATTGGTGATAACTATAATACATTATAAACCTATTATGTATAACTAATGTAATAATACATTATAAAACTATTACGTATAACCATTAATATAACTAAGTAATAATACATAAACCTATTACAGTAACCTATTTCTATAATTAATACTACTCCATTTGCATCTGCGAATAGTGGCCCCACGGAAGTGTTTCATAGCCTGGTAAAATTTTTCTTTTATCATCATTGGGACTTAACGCGATTTTCGTCTGAGTTATGGAGTAAACGGTATGCTTTTCCGATCGAATCAAATTCTGGTTAACTGTTTTTCCCATATTCTCCT
Source organism: Pseudeuparius sepicola (assembly GCA_963920635.1). Taxonomy (NCBI): domain Eukaryota; kingdom Metazoa; phylum Arthropoda; class Insecta; order Coleoptera; family Anthribidae; genus Pseudeuparius; species Pseudeuparius sepicola. Next base: position 33,638,733 of record OY987305.1, read on the forward strand.
CCAGACACTGTACATAATCGTCGAAGGTGATTCTGTTTTTAATAACGGATTTCTTGACACCCTTCGCCTTCTTTGTAACTCCACCATGTAACATTATTTCGAATACTTCCTCTTCAGTAAATCCATTTTCCCGCAGTTTACGTATTTCCATATATTCACAATCTTTTAATACTTTAAATGTATACATTTTTGACCGTAGACCCACAAAATCCGTCATAATGCGCCCATTGTTTTCGTCCTTCATCATGCCCAGAACTTTTTTGTTTACTAGAGGTATGCTGTAGATGTTATCTGGTGAATAATCGCTTGTATCAAAATATTTATAACAGTCTCGACGCATAACTTCATAAATATCATTATTCCGAATTTCATAAATTAGGGAGTCAGTGTCCGTGTATAAAATGGTGCAATTGTCACCTAACTGAGGCTGCATGTACCCATAATGGAAATCATATAGAGTTGTTTTTGCTAGATCCAGAACACTCATACCAACGTAAATTGGTTTATTCATGAATACTTCACATTTATTTAATTCGATTACTACGAGGTTTTCATCAAAAATCAGTGCAGACTTGAACTCAGGTTTGGCGATAAGTGCCTCTGCCCCATATCGTCCCTCCCACCTGTTAACCAGCTTTACCACGGAATATTTGCGGACATTTTCCATCATTTTCCCGAAGACTGCGTTATTCAGAAGCTTGTAAAGATCTTTTTCAAAGGCACTGGTGGCTTGGGCACGAAGTCTGGTATTTAGATCTATGTAACTTTTCAACCAAGCACTTTGCTTAAATTCGAGTACACGTCGTACTTTCTTCAGGACAAGACCGTTTGCTAATACTTGCTTAAGTGCCCGGTAGTGAATCACGTACTTTTCTTTGTTGTGGAGGGTAGCCATTAATTTTTTCCCTGTCTTATCCCCTTGTATATGTTGCGGACAGAAAGGCAAATCTCTGTGTTTATCGTGAAGTTTCTCAGGGTACTCTAGATCGACTTCTAGGAAATATCCCGTATCAGAATTGTCCGTCAATTTTCCTATATTCAATCCTTGAATCTCCTTATCATCTAACCATCTAAACCCACCGAAAGGGAGAGCCTGGGACATAGCCCATCCATATTGATTATTAATATCAAAGTAACTTAAAAATACTGCAGGTTTCTGTGGATCATAATCGGGCATGTATTTATTATTTGCAGTGGCGCGTCGTTTAGAGCATTGGCTAAGTCCTCCGCGGATTCCTCTTTCGACAAACATTACTTGATCGATATCCGTAAGCAACTCTAACTCAATTTTTGTATACTTTAACATCGAATCCCAAGTGTACCCAGGCAATGTGTAGTAGTGAGCGGGATCTAGTTTATGGGTTCTCATACAGCTCGCTCTAAATGCTTCAAAAACATCAGCTAGAAGTAATATATCTGTTTTTAAATATAGGTCGGTATATTCTTTTAAATTTTTACAATCAAATTCGTTCCACACTTTCTGCGCGTGAGCATACTCTTTTTCGTATATCGATCTTTCTTCGAGTTTGTCGATGTCCTTGGCAATGCTTCTAATAACAAAATGTGAGTCGTACCCGCTTAAATTGTGAAATACCACGGGTACAACATGGGTATCTTGATAATTTATGTTGCAGTCTTCATGTGCGGCTCCTCTAAATTTTCCAGTCAGATGACAATGATCCCGAACTTTTCTTTGCTGCGCTGTAAACGGCTTCTCGCAAACGTGGCATACGGTAGTTAACTTAAAGCTCATCTTCTCATCTGCTGTTAGCCTATCAATCGGTAGTGGACACAGAAAAACTGTCTCTATATCCTCTGCCACTCCTCTCAGTTCTTTAGAAAACCATTCCATGCAATCGAGCCCAGTGTATAATCTGTAGAAGGACAAGCTGTCATCATAACTGCATTTAATATAATAACCAATGCTGCAGGGTACGTGTTCTTGATACTTATTATTATCACCTGTCGCTTTAAGCAGACTTTCTATATCGGCATAAATTGTAAAGGGAACCATTTCCTTATTTTTGTAATTCTTGAATTTGAGAAATTTTCGATCTTCACTTGGCATCCTAACTTTACAATCGTTCATATTTTTGCAATCTTCATAGTGCGTTGTTAGCTTTTCCTCGGAGTAAAAGTAATGCAGTCATCGATCACAAAATAATTTTTTTCTATTATATATGCTCAGCTGAGTTGAAACGAGCCGAGAGAGGTCTTTGATCCAACAAAAATGATATTGTACAAGTGAACTGTCATTATTTCCTTCTTCATTATCCTCATCATAATAAACACTCTGTACCATTAGAAGATTGACATGTTTGTCTACCTTATTTTTAGTGATATAAGTAGGTAAGGTGTGAAACTTGTTTCGATGCTTTCGCAGAATATAAACATTTACAGACATGTTGTTAAGATTTTCGAATTTTGGGATCTGTTTAATGGTCATTGGAAAACGTAGTCCGTCCAAAATCAAAACAGATAAAGGGTGGGGGTACTTGGTTATTCGCTGGGGATCTTTCTCAACTGGATACAGAGCGGAAGTGACGGCCCAGGCAAAGCAAAGGCCATCATCATTCTTCACGTTGACACATGCATGTTTGGCCTTGATTGATTCAGGTAGCTCTATGTATGAAGATCCTAACAGGGGAGTATATTTATTTATATTTATCCCCAAGTTCACTATAGCCTTCAGCGCCCAACCAGAGTCTTTTTCTTGGAATTCTTGAAGCTGAGTTAAAATCGGTGTTGCTATGTGCTGATCGAACCATTGGATTAAGTTTGTGTCTCGGTAGACCGGTGCGTTAGATGTTGTAAAATATTTCAACTCCTCAATAATCCTGTCAGCCTTTTGCAACACAAATAGTCCACAGAACACTGCATTGATTTTAACCGCCTCTTCCTTTTTAAGGACATTGGCAACACGTCGCTTGAACAAAGCAAAACAGTCTTCGAGAAAATCGCCTGGGTCCTTGTGCTTAAGATTAGAGATGACCAGTTCGAATACGGCATGAAAATGCGGTTTCCGAATCGCTCCAGCTCACGCGTTTTTTTGCCGTCTCTTTTATAGATGCCCCAGCACCATGTTTAATTTCACATTTAATTTGAGTACGCAGTGTTTTTACATTGGCCAGAGTTGTTAACAGTTTTTGTTTCTCGCCTATGCCCTTGGCTGATTTTAGTTGGCGCTTTATATGCCGAACTGCCTTCGTACATTCACGAAGACCATCTTGAGCTGTTTCACCACTATATGCTGATCGAAGTAGACTCAATATACTGGCTATCTTGAAGTATATGGATTTTAGTACAGCTGTGGGAGGCATGGTTCCAAGCACAACAATTTACTTTATCAGACGTGCAACCACCGGTAAGACAGAATTCGTGTTTTTCCAATCCGTACTCACCAACAAGCGTCCTCCTTGATTTTTACTTACTCACCAACCGGTGTACTCCTTTTTTCTCCTTAGCTCAACCTAGAAAGGAATGATTTTCTAAATTGTGCAAGCTTCAACCTGGGGAATAAGGGTGTTAAATTTTTTATATTTCGCTAGAAAAATATTAATATACACGTTGATGCGCTATTTGCTTACAAGCGACGACACGACAGAGAAAATGGGTGGAGGGAACTCCTTTTTATAAACTCGTTCATCAAATTCTAAGAAAAAGATTACGTTTCTCAGAAAAACTTGTCACAAAATGTGTTGTCCAATTCACAAACAAAACTTCGCCCCTCAAGAGAAACAGCACGACTGAGGAAATGGGTTTTCCCTTTTATACATTCAATAAATTCAAAGAAAATGTTTACAATTCTCATAAAACTTAAAATGTTAAGCTAATCCAAACAAAAAAAAGGTTTTATCGTAAAAATTTGTCAAAAATGTCCAATTCACAAAGTCGACTTCACCTTACAACAGTATCAACACGACTGAAAAAATTGAGGAGGAACACCCCTTTTATAGTCTCACCTGAGATACTCAACCAATCAGAACAAAGCTAATTTTCTAGGGCTGAAAAGGCCCCTCAATAAGACGAAATTTGTGTGTGTTTTCCGTAAGATTCAATGCTAATTTGCAACTTTTACAAATATTGTATATTCAATGTCAGATAAAAATTGAACTGACACTGTTTGCTTTAGGAAATGCGTTGTTCACTTCACAAAGCCGACTTCACCTTACAACAGCATCAACAAGACTGAAAAAATTGGGGATGAACACCCCTAGTCTCACCCTATGATATGCTCAACCAATGAGAACAGAGCTTATTTTCTAGAGCTGAAAAGGCTCCTCAATAAAACGAAATTTGTGTGTTTTCCGTAAGACTCAATACTAATTTGCGAATTCTATACTGGAAACTTAATGACAGATAAAAATTGAACTGCCGCTGTTTGCTTTAGGAAATGCGTTGTCCAATTCACAAAGTCGACTTCACCTTAAAACAGCATCAACACGACTGAAAAAATTGGGGATGGACACCCCCTTTTATAATCACACCCTATGATATGCTCAACCAATCAGAACAAAACTTATTTTCTAGGGATGAAAAAGGCCCTTCAATAAGACCGTAAGACTCAATGCTAATTTGCAACTTTTACAAATATTGGAAAACTTGATGACGTTAGAAAAATGTATGAAGTTCCATGAAAAATTGGGGAATTTCTCGAAAAACTTGACAAAGTGATGATAAAAGATAAGAGTTTCTATATAGAAGTTCTCAAAAAAAAATCAAGACCTTCCCAAGAAAAAATTCGAGACATTTCTCAGAAAGTGACTGCAAAACCTTCCCCAGAAAACTTAAGACAATGATGTGAGGTTTCAAATCACCAAGTGATGTTAACAATCAAGTTTCGAGCCGCCAACATCTCAGTAAATTGTTGTTAAAGTGATCCTTTGTTTAAAAAAGATAATTTCAAATAACCTCAATCGTGAAAACAATGTATTTTCAAAAAATCCTCAATATCAACATAAAATAAAGTATACGCTAAAATGTGTTTGCTTCAAAACTATTAGGTATAAAATTTTAAACCTAAGCCTGGAAAAGCAAATACATAAAAAATATCATTACATAGTGGTTTTTATCTGCAATGCAATGTTTTTTTAATTAAAACAGTTTTCTAGTAGTACTTGAGCTAATGCTATCCCAGTTCTATAAGGAAAGTCGGCTCTAGACGTAAATGCTAATGAAGTAATAATAGTAACTACCACCCCTCCAATGGCTTCTGGAGGTAATCTTAAGTTATTGCGATCGATTAAACCCCTGAAAAGCATAAATTTTTTTAAATTAGTATCTGTGGATTCAAAAGGAAGTTTTTACTGAGACGTTTCTCAGGAATGTTGTTAGACGCTGTTTCAAAATTATTACACAATTCTAAACAAAATATTAACTTGTTCTGGACTATAATTTTTAGAATACAACTATCACCCGTTAAGTTTTTTAGTAAAAATATTTAGCAAAAACAGTTGTAAACTATCGCACAAAGTTTACGAATTTCTCAAAAATACTAAAACCTCCCTGAAAAATAAAAAATACTCTCACAAAATTCTACAAAGACTTGAACGCAAAATTATTAAAATAAATTAGGATGTCTTTCAAAATATTAAACCTCCCTGAAAGGCAAAAAATACACTAGAAATATCCTACATAGTGTTTTTTATATTCAATGCAAAATGTTTTTTAATCACTACTTCTAGTAGTACTTGAGCAAATGCTATCCCAGTTCTATAAGGAAAGTCGGCTCTAGACGTAAATGCTAACGAAGTAATAGTAATTACCACCCCTCAAATTGCTTTTGGGGGTAATCTTAGTTTTTGGGTACTGTGAGAGTGAGAATTTTTATTACTTAAACCTCCCTGAAAAGCATAAAATGTTAACATATTCTTTGGTGTTCTCGTTCTTTACCATTTTTCAACAAAATATTAGCGTTTTCTCTAGACTATAATTTTCGACAACACGACTATCATCTATTAAGTTTTTAGTAAAAATGTTTAGCAAAAACAGTCATAAACTATCGCACAAAGTTTACGAATTTCTCGAAAATACTAAAACCTCCCTGAAAAATAATCATTAAAATAAATTAAGATGTCTTTCAAAATATTAAACCTCCCTGAAAAGCAAAAAATACACTAAAAATATCCTACATAGGGGTTTTTATCTGCAATGCAAAATGTTTTTCAATCACTACAGTTTTCTAGTAGTACTTGAGCAAATGCTATCCCAGTTCTATAAGTAAAGTCGGCTCTAGACGCAAATGCTAACGAAGTAATAGTAATTACCACCCCTCCAATTGCTTCTGGAGGTAATCTTAAGTTATTGCGATCGATTAAACCGCTGAAAAGCATAAAGAAATTTTTTTAAATTAATTTCTGTGGATTCAAAAGAAAGTTTTTACTGAGACGTTTCTCAGGAATATTGTTAGACGCTGTTTCAAAATTATTACACAATTCTAAACAAAATATTAACTTGTTCTGGACTATAATTTTTTAGAATACAACTATCACCCGTTAAGTTTTTTAGTAAAAATGTTTAGCAAAAACAGTTGTAAACTATCACACAAAGTTTACCAATTTTTCAAAAATACTAAAACCCCCCTGAAAAATAAAAAAATACTCTCACAAAATTCTACAAAGACTTCAACGCAAAATAATTAAAATAAATTAAGATGTCTTTCAAAATATTAAACCTCCCTTAAAGCAAAAAATACACTAAAAATATACTACATAGTGGTTTTTATCTGCAATACAAAATGTTTTTCAATCAATACAGTTTTCTAGTAGTACTTGAGCACATGCTATCCCAGTTATATAAGGAAAGTCGGCTCTAGACGCAAATGCTAACGAAGTAATAGTAATTTTCACCCCTCCAATTACTTCTGGGGGTAATCTTAGTTTTTGGGTACTGTGAGAGTGAGAATTTTTACTACTTAAACCTCCCTGAAAAGCGTAAGATGTTAACATATTCTTTGGTGTTCTCCTTTTTTACCATTTTTAAACAAAATATTAGCGTTTTCTCTAGAGTATAATTTTCGACAACACGACTATCACCTATTAAGTTTTAGTAAAAATGTTTAGCCAAAACAGTCACAAACTATCGAACAAAGTTTTTTAACTAAGGCTTCTCAGGAAGGTTATTAGATGCTATTTCAAAATTTTACACAATTCTAAACACAATATTAACTTTTTCCGGACTAATAATTTTTTTAGAACACTATTATCACCCATCAAGTTTCTAACAAAACAATTATAAACTACTTACTAAGTGAAGAAGTTTCCCAAGTTCTTAAGAAAAATTTTATACCTTTCTTAGAGAAGCTGTCATATATATCAGTTAAAAATTGAAATAAACATAAAATATTAACTTTTTTGACTTTTTTTAACAGTTTGTATACCAGGTCGAAAGTGTGTGTATGTTTTTATGGATGTCAGTAATAATTATTGCCTTGAAACAAAGTAATCCTGAACAATTATTAGATATTACATGTGCATATAATAAAGCAAGAAAAAAGAGGTGAATCAGAAACAAAAATTCCTTAATTTTAGGGCATTTTGATTTTTATAGAAAGGAAGTGATAGCGAGTGATATGTCTCGTATGTTTTTTTTTTAAATGAAGGAATTTTGATATTAATTTGTAGAAAGAAAATAAGTGAGAGTGCGGTTACCAGGGATGAGAAAATTAAAATATATCAGCATATAGCGGAATTTCTAGACAATATTGGAATTTACTATTAAATAATGGATTTAAGAGAGTAACGTGAAAGTATTGATTTCATTGGAGACGGTTTTTAATATGTATAGTCATTAGTAATTTTTTATAAATAGTGGTTAGTATTTAGATGTATATTATTTTATCAATTTTTTCCATACGTCCCATGGTTTCCTACAGTGGTTACAAATTTGGTTACAACTTTTTCAAGTTGCCTGAAAAATTCAAAAATCCTTAAAAATAAACGAACGAAACTTTGAACTCAAAAATAACTTCAAGAAAATTGTTTTTCTGAACTTTCAGCACAGAAAATATATCCACAACAGAGAGCTCCTTAATGACAGCTGTCAAATGGACTCCAACTTTTAAGCTTAATATTTTCCAAATGCAATGATATTGAGGTCCACTATTAGATGATCGCTAATCTATAAATTGGGAAGATTATATTTTAGGAAAATATCATTTCATAAGAAATGTAATCTCCTTGTTTTCGGAGTCTGAAGTTGGAGTCCATTTGACAGCTGTCATTAAGGAGCCTTCTGTACTGGATATATTTTCTGTGCTTTCAGAGGATAAATGACAGAGTGAAATGACAGATTAATATATGTCAAGTTAAAATGTCATGACAGAAACAATAGTCTAGCCACCTGTCTGATACTGCACCCAGTGTTCTAATTATCTATACTAACTTCTCTTTGTATATCTGACAATAATATTTTACTGATTTTTACTGAACATTCAGTTGTCCATATTTCCAAGAATAAATGCTGATTCTTTAATTTTTCATCTTCTTTGATTTTTCTTTGGTTTGTACCTATCCCACAAAATTCTATAATTGTTATTAACAGAGTGTTCACATATGGGGCCGCGGTGGCGACGCTCGTACCGGCGCTGACTTTTTATAGGCTGCATGTTTTTTCTGCCTTCGATCAACCTTGGTTCGATGCAAGGGCATGCACATGTCTTTAAAGAAAAACACCGCTATGGTCAAAAGCGCTGGACAAATGTGGGTTCACGGTATTGCTCCTAAATAGCTTTATCCGTGTGATTTACTAATTGTCCTACACTCACTGGGATTACTATGGTTTTCGAGGGTTTTCCGTAGTACTTGAGCCAATGCTATCCTAGTTCTATAAGGAAAGTTGACCCTAGCCGCAAATGGCAACGAAGTAATAGTAATTGCCTTCCTCCATTTGCTTCTGGGGTACTTCTCGTTTGGAGTATTGTGAGGGTGAGAATTATTATTTATTATATTTTTGACGAAATTTGATTTTGCCTGATATAATTTTTATTTTCTTTCAAGCGAACTTTAAATGGCCTACAAGTCTCCCCAACATAGAACTTTCCACATTCACAAGGAATTTTGTAATGCAATTTTTTGAACGTTGTACTTCATTAATTTTTCGTTTTAACTAGCATCGATCTTAATGTTTTTTTTGGTTTTAAAATGCTGTTCCGATAACAAATTTATTGAAGTTATTTTTGAGTTCAAAGTTTCGTTCATTTTCTTTTAAGAATTTTTGAATTTTCCAGAGAACTTGAAAAAAGTTGCCTTTTCATCTGTTCGGTGGCGAAAAACCCAGTTAAAAATCAAATGGATCTGTTTGCGCCACAAAGAAATTTCCTACAATAAATAATTAAGATGTTTTTCAAAATACTAAAAACAAAAAATAGTCTCACAAAATTCTACAAAGACTTTAACGCAAAATCAATAAAATAAATTAAGATGTATTTCAAAATATTAAACCGCCCTGAAAAGCCAAAAACTTAAAATATCCTTGGGTGTTTTTAAGACAGATTTTAATTAATTTCTTTGGAGTCCTATTGGGGATCATTTGAATGTCCATGTTGAAATCGATGATGAACTTGTTTTCCTTAAAGGGATGCAAAGTGTAGGTTTTGCTATGTCAACTTTTTTTTCTCACAGATTGGGTAACAATAACTTTAGGTAATGTTTCAGAAAACTTATGAAAATCAGATCAAAAACAATTCTCTGGGAGTCTGGAGGGGGTGGTTTTACCGAATTTTTTTTCCACGAATTCATCTGACATTATTTTGCTTTGCTAGAAACGACCTAGGATGGAGCCAAAACAATGTTAATTTGTAGTTTTTGATTTGGTCAACGTTATACTATACTGATGATTACCAAATAGCATAAAACAAGTGTACATGGTTACTACTCATTTTGAGTGCATTATCACTTTCTTATGTCTGCAAGCATGATTTCGTGCATCAGAGATTATTCTAAATGCCCTTGTTAAGACTGAGACAACATTGGGAAAGTATTTTTTAAAGGAATAGGATAGTTTTTGATTTTTAATATATAATTTTTACCGCGGATTTGTCAAAGAGTGCGTTTTCAAAATCTGTGGGAATGCTCTCTAGTCTCAGGGATACTTTTTTGACCTGGAAAATTTTTTTTTCAAACACAAATTCGTACATTTTGAACATCTTTGCTAAAAACAGATGATAATCGATCGAAGAAAATGCAAAAGAGTAGTTTTTGATCTGCAAATTTTTGTTTAACATAGATTCGTACATTTTCGACGTCTTTGCTAAAAACGGGTGAAGAAACGATAATTTTTTTCTTAAAAGGATACAAAAGGTTAGTTTTTTCGCTGTCATTTTTTTTCACAGATTGCACCGATTTTAGTTAATGTTTCAGAAAACTATGGGAATCCAACTAAAAACAATTCTCTCTAGGGGTATTTTTTACCCGACAATTCGTACATTTTGAACGCCCTTGCCCGAAACAAGATCTAAACTATGAGAATCGGACTAAAACAATTCTCTCTGGGGTAGCTTTTGACCGGCAAATTTTTTCAAACACAAATTCGTACATATTGAACATCCTTGCTAAAAACAAGATCGGACCGAGAACAATGGAGTTATAATTTGTTTTAAAGGGATGCAGGAGAGTATATTTTGCCCTGCTGGTGCAAAAACTATGAGAATCGGACTAAAGCAGTTCTCTCTGGAGGTAGCTTTTGACTAGCAAATTTTTTTCGAACATAAATTCATAAATTGTGAACATCCTTGCTAAAACAGGCGATAATCGTGCGAAGAAAATGCATAGGGGTACTATACGTGATACTATATTTCCGCAATATTTTCGATAAAAAAATGTTTCCAGTGCAAATTGAACTTTCTGGGACGTTTCATGTTTACATTAAAATGTCAACGCGTAAACAGCTTCGGGCACAGTATTTTTCTCTAGAAATCTAGCAAATTTCCGTGGTTACTTAAACCAATTAACGGGGCCTCTTTTTCATGATTTTTCACCTGTTTTTTTACCATTTTTTATCATTGAAAGAACTGGCATCGAAATTATCATGCGCGACTGTTGGGGGGTTTTGACTGACAAAATAATATTAGCTGTCATCATTTTAGTTCATCTTTCTTTGCAACGTTTTGGGGACGGGTTGCTGGGCGAAAAACAATTTTAAACTGGAAACGTGTTGCACAAGATCGGATTTTGCTGCTAGTGGTCTTGTTGATAATGACGTCGGGATATTTTTTAAACTGGTTATCTCAATATTTGATATTTTAGCCAAGTAAAAGTAAAACGGGAACCTGGTTTTCTCGGATTGAAGTCGGGACCTTCTTTAAAATTTACTTACCTAAATTAGATGGTTATAAACTCAACTAAAATTGGTTAATTTGTGTCAAAATTTAATGCCCACTTTTCCTTTTGAGAAGCAGTCTCTAAATATACGAATATATATTTTTACACACATTTTTAGGTAGGTAGACAAAATGTATACTCTCATATGTTTCTCGTGTTTCATCTTTATTCGACATCGTGCGAGCTAAAGTGGCGAAAGCGGGGACTCGGACACCTTCGGCAGGGTTGGTATCTGAAGCGAAGGTCAACGGTCGGCGAAAGCCGGGCATGTTCGGCACCCAGGGTTGGGGTCTCGCGGCGGTTGGTCACGTTTTGACCACGTTTTAGCCCCCATAAGAAATACATGGGGAAATTGCGCTAGAACGCACATAGCTATACTACTAAGGTAAATTAACAAAAGTTGATAGGGAAAAAGGAATTATCCAAACAGTAGATTAAGGAGAATTGAGAATCAAAAGTGTAGTTCAATGCTGGTAGGGGTATTTGCCCTCGGAGTAGTTGTTTCTGTTGTTTCTATCTTTTAAATTATCTACGTGTTAGAAGGAAAAACTTGGTGAGTTACTGAAGTAGTGGAGTTACTGAAGTAATAAGACAAAAGTGTCGTAAGAAGGATGAAAAATAATGCGTATTTTCTAGTGGTAAAATGATTAAATGAAAAAAAAATGCTTTAAGTGAAAATGTGGCATAATTAAAATCGAAAATTAAAGAAATATATTAATGAAAGAAATATAAGTGACTAAGTGTAAGTGACTACGTGTAAGTGACTAAATGTTGTGCTAAGTGCCAGTGTAGTATTGTACCAAGGGATATTTTATTAGAAAAGGAAAAGGTTGCGAAGTGAAGTTAAAAAGTTGGGAATGGAGTTAGCTAGCCTATCAGGAGCCACCACTCATTCTTGGTTTTTGCCAGAAATCAAGAATGCTAGTGTTCAGACCACTGGCAATTGTTCTGGACACTAATTAACAACCAGGTGAATAGACAGGTAACGTTAGCAACATTCATGGAAGCGCGAAATTCCCAGAAAGTAAAAAAGCCAAATAAAAAGGAAGGTAAGAATGAAATAGCAAGGAAAAATTCAGAAGATCTGGAAAATAAGAAAAGTTTGAAAACCAGAGGGTACAAGTACAAATCCAGGAGTGTTTTCGCCAATTTTGAGGATATTCGGCCAAGGTCCATACCTCTTAATCTCCGTAAGACGAGAGATGGAACACTCAACGCGGCAGAAAGGAAGTTGTACCTTAAAAGAAGGAAATTACAAAAGGCCTAGAGGTACGAAGTACAAGTGCGTATGCGCCGTCTTAAGGATAGTCTGCCACCCTGGACCACTACCTGAATTTCCGGAAGAAAAGAGAAGGAACACTAACTCCAAAAGGGATGATAGTGAACCAAAAAGGACTTAGTAATTCCCAGATATGTCAAGAAGTATGTATAACAGCTGTAAAGAAGAAAATTGGGAACAGAAAACAGCAATTTTAGCCGCTGAAGAAAATCAGGACACACGGTATAATAGTTGACAGAAAAATGACATGAGGCAGAAGGGATGGTATCAATTAATAAATATCACAGATCAAAGTTTGATGGTACGGGAAAGGTAAGCTCTAGCAAAAGCTATGAAGCAGAGGAAAAAGAGTATCCAGGAAAGTCGACAAGAAAAATGAGTGCACAGGACTGAGAAGAGATAGTAAAATTATTGCAGCTAAAGAAAGTAGCGAAATGTGAAAATAAAAGTGAGAAATTTAATAAAATGAGAAGATAAAAATATATTTTGAACAAAAGTGGCCGGTAATAATACGTATAAAAACGCAGAAAGTAATTAAATAATAATAAAAATTAAACCACGAACTGTAATTTTACTTAAGGAAGAAACCAAAAATTTAAAAGCGCAAACCAAGAAAATACGTGCAGTTCCTTTTATCTAGTCTAAATAGGTACCCAAAGCAGGCACCCAACTAAAGTAGGTAGGTCAAGATCAAAGTCATCCAGAGATTACGCACGTGTAACGTAAAAAACAAAACGCGAGGTCAAAACGCCGCGTCCGAGATCCCGAGGAATATACAAACTGAAGTAAAGCCGTATGCGATCGCGAAAGGAATTAGAGAGTAAAATACAACCAAAAAAACGACAACTAAAAATTAGGCCTTAGGGAAGGTAGGAAAAGAAGGTAAAAAAAAATAGCGAATGAAAAAGCAACTAGTAAGAAAATTAAAATGTAACTATTGTGCTGGGCCTAACCCTCCTCAAGTTAGTGTTGTGACTAAGTTAAGACGATTGGAGTCAAGGAAATGCAAATGTGCCGCGCGCACTGTGTAGAAACGCGCGCGAAATGCTCTTTGAAAAAGGAGGCCGGACGCTCGGTCTTGGTCGGGAAGGTTCTATCCCGAGTGTTCGGGCAGGGCGGGCCGCATTTAAGCAAACCGTACCATTATATAGTCAATAGTGCGATTTTTCCTGCTCTGATTGGTCGGGACCAAACGCAGGTACGTTTTGCCAAACTTAACTAAAAAATAGTTAATTTTACCAAGCCTCCAAATGCCTGGTACTGAAACGCGGTACATCTATGTAGTTCATTTGTGTACAAACAGCAAGCTGTGCTGCGTGCATGTTTTTTTCTGCATCATGTCGATGGATGGATGCGAAAACATTGGGTGTCTTACTCATGAAGTAGATGTGACACGGGTAGAAGATTATAACAATGGATATTTTTCTGATAGACACATTGTAGCTCTCGTAGAAAAGCTTATGGAAATAATGAAACTGAAACACAAACAGTTCGGTTCATGTCATATAATCGTTAATAGATGCATCAAAAGATTGTTGAAAGTTACCCACAGAGGAACTTGGGATACATTTTTGAGCAATTTTGGAGGAAACATCCCAGTAAGGCGACGGACAGGAGCAGCAATTCTAGTTCAACCGACAGCACTGTCACGAAGGGCACCTGGTGTCACAGGGAGCTCCAAAAGATTGTCGTCCGCGTCCGCCTTCCAACAAAACACGAAGAGCTCCCAAAAGGAAACGCAGTTTAGTTTCTAATGTACGCGCAAATGTTCCCAATGCCAAATCACATGGTTAAAGGACACTAGTTTGGTTTTCCATTCTAAGTTGCAGCAGTAAGCATATATTGGCCTATTTGAATAAAAATGTTCGTCGGGCATAAAACATTTAAATTAAACATTGTTCGTCGTATTATAATAATTACATATATATCAGATATCTCTATTTAACGTTATAAGCAACAATTTAAATTGTTGTGTAACAAAATATTAGATTCGGCGGATCATGTTTATGTTCAGCCAGGATACGATATTTTGAAATTATTAATATCCTTTTGGTTAAGAAAAATAGAAAATTCAGAATTTAAATTGCGACATGGGCTTACTCCACTTCTGCCTTTTCCAGTTTGGCAAAGCCAACGCAAAAATTTAAACAAAAAACATGAAACGTCAATTTGAATAAATGAATAGTTATTTCTCGGTAAGTCAACTATACCAGCGTTTGATTCGATTAAGCTATGCGGAAGGAGGAATGGCAAAATGTACCGTGTTTTAGTCACGTTTGGCAAAACGTACCTGCGTTTGGTCTCGACCAATCAGAGCAGGAAAAATCGTACTATTGACTATATAATGGTACGTTTTGCTTAAATGCGGGCGGGCCAGTCCTCCCCAGTGCTGCCAACTTGGGGATTTTATCCCCAGATCTGGGGATTTTTGTCTAAAATTTGTTCTGGGGGACATTTTACTAAAAAAATTAAAATCTGGGGATTTTCTTTTCAAAAGGTTTATTGGAAAAGAAGATGACTTGAGTCGGGTATCACAATTTTATTTTACAGATCTGTGATTGTGTTTGAGTTTGGGTTCAAGAACTGACATGCCGCGCTCGTGGCTCGTGACGCTCGCGCACAGCCGCGCCGTGAGGTAGTGCGTGACGTCACGCACTTGCTCGATTGAGCTATCCTTGTCTATATATAAGTAATTGTTTTGTGATTTTAGACAATTTTGACAGTATTGACATTTCGTGAACTTATTTCTTATTTTTTGGTTTTATGAATCGGAATAGAACTGTGTGTGGGTGTTTTGTAAAAACAAAAATAATAATGTAAATTATAATAAATTGAGTTGTTGAGTGTACAGTAGGTAGATAGAAAATTAACAAAATATCCACCCCTAAAAAGAACAGAAAACTTCGACACGAATTACGGAAAGATGAAAAATCAAAGCAATACCAACAAAAATTTAGGTTACAATGGACTGAAAAATTTAAAGGTATTTTCGAAGCAGTGAAAAATCCTGTTTACTGCAAATGTACAGTGTGCAATGTAGAGTTACACTGCCGTAAAAGTGAATTAGTAAAACATACAAATACTGTTAAACACATTCAAAATGTTAAAAAATTAAAAGGATGTCGAAATGTTGCCCAATTGTTTAAAAAAGGAAATGAAAAAAACGAGGAGGAACTGAAACTTATGGAAAATATTACTAAGGCAGAAATAAAGTTGGCATGTTTTTATGGAGGTAAGTTTTACCTATCACTGTGATGTGATCTATAATGTTTTTTTTAAGAACATAAAGTTGCATTTGTAACTGTTGACCATTTAGTTCCGCTGCTGAAGGACATAATACCTGATTCAAAAATAGTTCAAAACATTCAACTGGGAAGGACAAAATGCACAAACATTCTTAAAAATGTATTAGGAAAACAGGAAACAAATGAAGAGCACACGGGAAAAACGATCTAAGTCCAAAATATCAAAAATCAGGATTATTACGCCAAAAGGTAGTGTAGCATACGAATTTTATTTTGTCCATAGTCGAACATTGGAAGACCATTCTAAGTCCCTTAGATTCGCGTCTAAAAACAAGTGTACAGTGAAAAAGCGATCTAAGTCCTCCCAATTTATGAATAACTGATCCAAGTCCAATAGCCAATCCAAGGGGTAGACGAATGAGTCGACGTAGTCTGATTCTAATCGTGTTCGGGCGAGCAGTGCATTTTTTGTTACGCGTTATCAAGGTCAAAAATAATATTATTGTCATGTCTAGTAGTGATAGCGACTCTGTGCCATCGACAAATTACTTAAGTAAGACACGAAAAAGAAAGTCTTGTGGTCTTGTAAGAGATGTTGATAAACATGTGCGAAACCATACGTTTGAGACTGGGAACCCTTGTAGCTGTAAAAATCGCTGTTTTCAAAAATTGAGCGACGGCGAAAAGAAAAATATTGCGAGGAACTTTAATGTATTAGAAAACAGAAATTCCCAGAACAGACATTTAGCTGGGTTAATTTCCATGCTGCCAATTAGAAGACGTCGGCCACGGAAGAGTGAAGATAGTGCTAATTTGAGATCCAATGCATTTCGTTATAAAATAAGAGTTCAAAATGGGGAGAATAATAGATTCCATGAAATGTCAGTGTGTCAGCAGGCCTTTATCAGTCTACATGGAATAACAAACATAAGACTAATAACATTAAAAAGTGGTCTTAAAAGGGAGGGTAGCTCAGTTGACGATATGAGAGGTAAGATGTGTAAAACATAATAATTAGGTAAAAATCTGAATGTTACACCTGTGTAAATTTTAAATTGTAGGTAGACATCAAAATCGACGACATAAGATGAGTCCAGAAATGATCCAACTTGTCGAGGAACATATTAGATCATTCAAAGGCCGTGTATCTCATTATAGTTTAAAAAAATCAAAAAAACTGTATCTCCCAGAGACCCTAAATATTAAAAAGATGTATCTCTTCTTTCGAGAAAAATATCCGGATCAGAAAATAAGTTATGAA
Organism: Pseudeuparius sepicola; assembly: GCA_963920635.1. Lineage (NCBI taxonomy): Eukaryota > Metazoa > Arthropoda > Insecta > Coleoptera > Anthribidae > Pseudeuparius > Pseudeuparius sepicola. The sequence continues at coordinate 33,655,836 of OY987305.1, forward strand.
TCTTACAGACTAATTTTCTCGACAAAATTCAACATTGGGTTTGGGCATCCAAGATCAGATACCTGCAGTTACTGCGATGAAGTTAAAGCCAAAAAGTCTTCCTTGGAGATTCAACTAAAAAACATAGGTGCTGATAATCAAGAAAAGAAGTCAGATATAGAGAAACAGCTGCGAACTATTGAAATTGAACACAAACTACACAAACTGAAAGCGGAAACCTTTTACTCAAGAAAACGTAATGCTAAGAAAAATGCTCGAAAACAAGTAACCTTTGAAGCTATAACAATGGATTATTCCAAGAATTTACCAACACCGAACATCACGACTAACGACGTCTATTACAAAAGGCAGTTGACGTTCGTAAGCTTTAATATCCATATCCTTTCATCAGGGCAGTCTATTTTTTATACATACCCGCAAACTGTTGCTAAAAAAGGGTCAGATGATGTTGTGTCCCTTTTGAACCATTTTTGCTACAATTTTCTTGGTGCAGAAGTACGACATTTAGAGATCTTCTGTGATTCCTGCGCTGGCCAAAACAAAAATTATACCCTTATAAGATTTTTGCATTTCCTGGTACATAAAAAAAAGCGCTTTGACTGTGTGCTTGTCACATTTCCTATAAGAGGGCATTCGTACCTGGAATGTGATAAAGACTTTGGTCTAATTAACCAAAAAAGTGAAGTTGATGTCCCACAGCAATGGGTGGAAGTTTTTAAAAACGCCAGGTGCAAACCACGACCATTTGATGTTGTAGACTGCAAGCAAGACATGTTTTTCGCCTGGACAGACTCTCTAGCACCAACCTACAAGAAGAAGTGTCCATTTTCAACAAGACCCCTAAGAGAAATTCGCATAAGCCACGAACATCCAAGAACAATAGAAACAAGAGAAAATTATAACGGAGCGAGAAGCAGCTTTATTATTGCGGGACCCAATTCGACAAGCAACAACAATCTTCAGAAAAGAGAGAAGCTCTTATTTTGACAGTTTAGTACATTTGTCCAAAAACAACAAACGATTGAGGTCAAAGTTGTTATTTTTGTTTCCTTAAAAGCAGTTAAAACAAAATTTGTTTTGGACTTAGATCTCTTCTCCATTTTTTTTTGTGTAGTTACCATATTCTTTGGGATTGTTTTTTGAAAAAAAAATTTGGTATTACTTTTGCTTTACTTTTTGTCAAAACGTTAATAAATCATAATAGTTAACACAAATGGATATTTTGTTTTTTCCATATGTAATAAAAGGGGACTTTCAAACTTTAAAACTGATTTATCTTAAAACTTGCCAAAAGTGACTTAGATCGTTTTTCCCGTGTGCTCTTCAAATGATTTAGCAACACTACTACGCACATCAAAATTTAGTGTATTGGTAGATGAAAGCACTGACATTGCTTCAAAAAAATTATTAGCTGTGGTAGTAAGATATTTTAATATCAATGAAAATAAAATAAAAAATAACCTGTTGGAACTAATTACGGTAGATGCGAAAAATGCTTCTGCTGAAAAACTATTCGAGGAATTTAAAACATGCATCGATAAAAAAAGGAATCCCAATAAAAAACGTTATAGGAATGGCGAGTGACAATGCGAGCGTTATGATTGGAAAGCACAATAATTCCTTTCAATCGAGACTTAAAGAAAATACTGATGTTTTAATAACGATCCCATGCACTTGCCATTCGGCAGCTTTAGCAGCGAGTAAAGCTTGTGAATCGTTACCAAAAACTCCTGAAGAATTTTTAAGGTCTTTAGGGTCATATTTTTCATATAGCTCAAAAAGAGTAGCCGAACTTGAAGAATTTTATTTTATTTTATTTTATTCTACACAAAGCTACAAAATTTTACACGTTAGTGGAACAAGGTGGTTGAGTTTACACCAATGCATTTCTCGTGTGTTACAAATGTGGCCAGTATTAATTAATTATTTTAACCTAGCTGTATTCAAAAGACAAGACTAAACAATCAGAGTTTATATTAGAGCAACTAAAAAATAAGTGTACCGAAGCATACCTTCATTTTTTAAAGTACCTATTCCTTGTATTACTTTAATACATTTAATGCCCTTTTCCAAGATATTTTATCGTTTTGGAAAAAAATAGACCTGGAAAACAATGCAGTAATATTTTATGTGATATACCTAAAGAAATTGCCGAAGAAATTAGAAAAAAATGTCTGCAGTTTTATGTGGTAGCATGCCTGTAATTACAGAAAAGGATGCCTTTAGATGATATTTTATTTAACTCTGGCATTTTTGAAACCAGAGGTTAGTGCATCATCATTTATTTATTTTATATTCCTAATTGTTTAACTTTCCGATAGGTGGCAACAAGCGTAACCAAGCCAGAGTCGCTTAAAAACTTAAATAATATTTGCATGAAGTTTGGAAAAATTATTGATACTGACGATGTGAATAGAGAGTGGAGAAAAATTGCTTTATGTTTTGAGGATGAAACTAGAGAGTCAATATCTGTGTTGTCTCCAGAAGAATTTTGGATTAAAGTTAGTAAACTTGAGGAATGCGATGGGTCTTTGAGCTTTCCAAGTCTCTCGAAATTGGCATTTTGGGTGATGAGCCTTCCGCATTCAAACGCAGAAACGGAGAGGATTTTTTCCATTATTACTGATGTGAAAACAAACAAAAAAAGAAATTGCTTGGGGGAAGTAGCATTAAATGCTATAGCCATTACAAGGCATTCATTAAAAAGTGATGACAAAACCTGTGTTAATTTTACAGTTACCGGAGATCATTATGCACTAATGAAAGCTAATAATTTGTATTTATAGTATTAAAAGGGGTTAGACTGATTTGACCTTATTTATTGTCAAGAATCGAAATTATTTTTTATATTTTTATTTTATTTTGTTAGAAATCAATATTTTATCAGATACCTATTGTTTGTTATTATTATAGGTAGGATTTTGATTTTAAATAATAACTATATTGAAATAAATACAGCCCGGGGCTGTTGGCAGCACTGGTCCGCCCGCCAGTCGGCTCTAGACTCTAGATAGCGGAAGGTGCGTTCGGCGCCCGCGCCGTGCCCACGGACGCCGTCAGGTCGTGTCCACGCGGTGCCGCAAGGAGTTCGCCGCCACCCTCATCCCTACAATCGGTGCCCCGTTGCAGAAGCAGCCTGGTGGTACCGTGGCGCCCAACGTGATAAACGTAAGTCGAGTATTGACCATTACGTATTGAACAAGGCGGGAGATACTTGCACCGCAAATACGCCATTTTGTGAATTGCCCTGAGCGCCATCCGGTTTCGCACATAATCGTCGTCCGATTTGGCATTTTGGCATCCGGCTGGTCGCTACACGATGTAATTAAAAAGAAAGTCAATAAATTAATATGCCAAGATTTCAAGAATTCAAAAGCAAAACTTAAGGGAGCTGAATTAATTATTCATACGTGTCTAAAATTAGCTAGATGTAGGTATGCTTTATAAATTAAGAAAGTAAGATAGGGATATAAATTAAGAAAAAATTAATTAACTAATCAGATGTAGAAGGACAGACGTCAGCAATTATTGTTGTAGGGTGAAAAAGAAAGACAATAACCACATGAATAATCGCCTATAGAAAAAATCTAAACAGACAATAGATTGGATAAAAGAGGTAGCTTAATTTATTTAAAGTCGTTTACGCACAATTCCAGATAAGTCAAGCAGGTAAAGAAACTTTTACGAGTGCTTATAGTCTCTAAATATAGTACTGGGAAACTGAGAGGTACATCTTATTGAGTTATTTTCACAGTTCGAGTAATAAAATAATCTCTAGTTACTGGGAGAAGTTGACACGCTTTTATTAAGTATTTTGAAACCAAAATTTTATTACAGAAGTCAATCGCGAAGGAAAAGCTAACCAAAAAGATCGCAGTTATAAAATAAAAACTTCAACACTAAACTGCAATTATTAGGGCTATAGAAGTGTCTCAATTAGTAAACCGCTATTATATGAAGTGCACCCTCTTATTCTGAGAATAACGGTAGGAAACAGATACCCAAGTCAAAACAAAATGAGACAAATTTTAAGAAAGATATGCTGCATGTGTCGCACTTGAGGTCAGAAAATCAATAACCTTTATAGTGTAAACAAACCAAACGCTACGTAACAGATGAGTAGGTACGAAAATAAACTTATGGCTAAAATTAAAACTAATAGGTCCATAGATTGCATAGTCAAAAATACACAGACATCACAGTGAAATTAAAGTATACTAAGGACAAATTAGGCAATCCAGGTATATAAGGGCTGAAAGCAGAAAGTTTTGCTAGAAAAATTTTGTCAGTTTAATCAAAGTAGTGCTGAAAAGAAAAGGGTATGCGTGAGGCACGCATAAGAACGCAATTCAGTACCTACCTTGCCAGCCGGCACAGGTAATCAGGAATTGGAAATGGGATGAAGTCAGGCCGCCAATAGCCGCAAGGGAGGCCGCCGCCTGTTGCCTTGAGGTAGTGTAGCGGCAGCGTCGCGACGCCGCGCCGCAGTACAGCCGCAGAGGACATGGATGGTCAGCACCAACAAACAGTGGGGGCCGCCACAACAGCTAAATGGTGACCGATGGTAATGGATCAGCAATCGGCACTGCAATGGGCCGAGACTTCTTGAAAGAGGAGTCGGGAGTCGTCGGGACTTCTTGAAAAAGGAGTCGGGACGCAGCAGGACTTTTTGAGAAATGAGTTGGAAAAAGGTGAAAAGAACTCAGAAATAGTGAGTGTCGGTAAAAGAGAGACGCGTGTGTCATGTGGGTTATAGTATAAGAGGTTTAGAGATGAGATTTTGGCACGTGTATTAACTAAATAATCTAAAGGTATTAACAAGTAGTAAATACAAAATATGTAATCATAGAGAAATAGGAATTGTATCTAAAGGATAACAAATTGTGTAATCCAGTATAGTTGAGATAGGAATTATGTAATCTTAGAGAGTAAGGTAGATAAGTTATCGTAAGTTAGGAAGGAGGAAGTTTAATTTTTGAAAACTGTAAGGTCAGTCCAAAGGGTAAAAATTTCGAGGAAGAAAACGAATCTAATTTTTACCATTCCAGGAAATTAAAAATAGTATTTTTAATTTTCTTTTAATAAGAAGGGAGGGATGTGGTGCCCCCCTAAGCGCCCAAAAAAGAAGGTTTAATTTCACGATATTTCTACGATATCCCAGTAAGGGCCCCAGGCAAAGTTATAAAAATATCACACTTATACGTGAATCTACTGTAGGCCTGGAAAAAGCCACTGCCGGCGGTATTCCTTTGAGATACCAAAAACATTCACCCTAAGTGTTTTTCAAGGTTCGTTTCCTTTGATTCCGATGCAGCCGAGATCCTAGGTGTTGAGGCTCCTGAATAATATTGGGGAAAATTCAGTATATAAGAAGGCGAAGCCGAGAGTCGGGTGACCAGTGCCCAGTCGACGACCAACCCGTCCAGCAGCAGAGAAGTCGCGGGACGCAGCCCGCGGCCGTAGTCCCAGATGCTGTAGAAATCCCTGACAGAAAACCAAGAAAGAAGTATTCTCCTAAGCACCCAAGTAAGTTGGACTGGCCAAAAAATAAAATATTTGTGTTTTGATTCCTTTGTGTTTGAATTGCCTTTTTATTTTGAATTTTCAAATTATGTTGAAAACTTTGAGAAAATTTGAATTTATTGTGCATTTTAATTAATTATAAATAATTTATCAAACTAAAATAATTTTGCAACTTATATTGTAAATTTGAAAGGGATTTGGGAAACTATTTAGAGTCAAATTATTTTGTCGTTGAATTTAGATTTTTTTTTAATTGAACTATTTATTATCAGAAATTTTGAGTAATTTTGAATTACATTCTTAAACAAACTTTTACTGGGAAATTAAGCAAAGCTATACAGAGTCATCAATTAATTTTATTCTATTTGGGAAATCTTTTGCAATTTTTGTACTTTTAATCTGAAGGTTTGTTATTTTATGCCATAGTTTTGTATTTGTGCCTTTTTGAACTTTGTCTTGTGTCCTATTTTAAATTCAATTGTTCAACAGTGTACCTTTTGAAACGTTTGATTTTGTTATTTAGAAAAGGGTAAAATTTCAGATATCTTGAGCGAATCCATAGATTTTTAAATTATTCATTAATATTTATTGCGCAGGTTTTTCAAACTTCCTTTTAAACTCTATTTTGTTAATTCAATGTACTGTTTCGTATTTAATCTTATTACATATATTAAACCATCCCTGTGTTGTTACGGGTTCAAAACGGCCTTATCAATAACTTTGTGATCGCTTAATTCAGGGCCTTAGGTGACCACCCTGTATAATGCAACCCGAACAAATTTATTTTAGAGTGCACCGTCTGAGGCCACAAAAAGGCAATTTAAAGTGCAGACGGCCCAATAGCTAGCTCTGTCGGCGTAATGGGGTGGTTCTTATATAAGCGACAGTCGCGCAACAACGGGATATTATTAAATGATTGACAGAAAAATTGTAAGAAATATATTATTAAATGCCTCTCCCTTAACCCCTCTAATCTATCACATAATAATTATATCACAATAGTTATATTCGTTGTTGGTATCACAGATTTTCTTTTAATATTGTTTAGTGCCATATGGTGCCTAGGTTTTGAACACAATTATTATTAACACATTTAAAATATTGGAAGCCGAATGCAGCTTTAGATGTAGCTATAAATGCAAAATCCCTAAAATTATTTATTTGGAAGCTAACGCGAGTCCGTGAACCACTTATTTGGTAAACTTATCTGGCTCGCCACGCTGTAACGGCGTTCAGCAGCACAACCACCATCAGTGGAGCCCTCGGCGCATCCTTGGACACGTCATCACTCGCCCAGCATCTCTGGTTCGCACAGACGAAGCTCAGCGCGGTAGTTCCGAACCAACCAAAGTTTGCTACCCAGCAGATCCAATAAGATAACGTAGAGAGCAGGTGAAACCTCGCAGCAAGAATTGAGGAGGAGAAAACAAAAGCCCTGAAAACGTAGTTACGTAATACTTGCTTTATAGCATCCGATTATTCACGAGAATCGTGTAATGGACTATCTTCATCAAGACCTGTAAAACGAAAGGAGTGCAACGTGAATCACCGGCCCAGGGCCAAAATGGTGGACACTTACCAGTACACCCGAAGAAGATGAGGTAGAAATCCGGCAAATGCCGCAGTCACGCGCTCATACACAAGAACACATCAAAGAGAAATGCGTGTGACTATTTTGCAATAATTACTTAAGCAATATCCTACACCGTAGTGCCATAACCATTGGCCACTCAAAAAAATTGCTCTCACTTCGAGAAGTACCGGACTTGGAATGGCGTGACCAGAGTGGGCCGGAGCGCCACGTCACGGGACCGGAAAGGGGTTCAAATGGACAGCGGCAAAAGTTCATAGAGAACCAACGGGAGACCAAACTAAAATTATTATAACTTAAAGGAATCAAGGGGACTCGCCCAGACCTTCCCAGCCACAATTTCCGAAGTCATCACTGCGTGGAATATCGAGTAGCTTCCATACGAACACCAAGCAGCCCTAACATTTGACAGAACTTCCGCTGACGGCACGCGCAGAGGGCGGGCCGGAACCACCGCGCACAGCAGGCCGCTGCCGCCGGAACGGTACCGCCGAACGACGGGATTTCGACAGTCGCCAATGGCCGTCAACCAAAACAATACACGGTCGGCACCAACGCGTACCCGTCGCCAAGAAAATCATCCCCGCAGACTCGTTTAAACGAAGGATCCTCCATCAAAACTGGTATGTATACTCGGTATAACCAACCCATTTCCCTGATAGTTGAGCATTTCAAGACTAGCCCGAAACTAAACTGTGTAAACAAACCGCTCCGTACGAATTCGGACCATAATTTCGGTAGTAGTAATACAAAGAGAGTACGGGCTCACTTTGACCCCAGTTGACCCCCAGGTCTTGAGTGCCCCCTACAGCCCGAGGTCGAGCAAACTGGCTACGTCACGCCCGAGGTCACGTGACGTCACAGGATGACCCCAGTTGACCCCTAGATCCTGATAGGTTGACTTTTGACCTTTGGGCCACGTGTGACCCCCAGTTGACCCCCCCACTCCAACGGCGGGGGTCGCCCCCACTCCAACGACGGGGCAACCCCCACTCCAACGGCTTGGTGGGGAGAGGTCTATATATCCGAGCGCAAGAGCAGTTTCCCGTTATTATATACACTTACAGTTTTATACAGTCTGATTTGCCGAGTTCAAAATGCAGTCGTTCCTGAATCACCTGAACAAGAATTTGATCTTCAAGAAATTCGAAAGCGTTCAAAATATGGAGGTGGGTGAAAATTTTCAAATCACGAGCGTGGACAAAGTGAACACGCAATACGCAGAGAAGGTCTACGTAGAGTTCGAAGAATTTAAGACGGTGCTGCCGCAACGATACACGGCCGAGTTTACGCCCCAACGGATCGAAGAAATTAACAGGGACATCGGTAACGGAAGGAGGTATTACATGAAGAGTCTTGGACCCGTCGGCCGATCTTCAAATATCGAATTTATTGTAGAACCATGACGAAGCTGGAGTACAGAAGAAAACTGCAACAAATATTTGAAGAATTTAGAAGCATTAAAATATGAACTTATGTTATATGAAATTAAAATGAAGATAAAACATATTGACTTACACAATTAATTTTTAATAAACGTTTAGAAATCTTTGTTGTTTTTTTTTATAAGAATCTTTGTGTTGAAGGGAAAACATCTGAAGCATCATATAATAAAACTCTCACTCTAAGCAATAATATCACTCTATTCCACTGTTACGTGTATACAGGGTGATTCTTAACTTATACACATAAATTTGGAAAATTGTAGGTTATGTCAAGTAAAGGCTAATAATGAAAAAAAAGCCTAATAAAATTGTTATCGATAAGTTCTGCGTTTGTGATCTTATGAGCCATAATTTTTTAATTTATTTGTGCAAATAAACCCAGAATTGTTCAAGTACACAAAATTATAACTCAGCTGTTGCGCAGCAACGGGTTATTCGCTGCGACCGCGTGACCGCATAGTAAACATATAGTAAGAGAAAACGCGTGAAATAGTTCACCGACAGACGCTTGCTTTGTTTGGTCGAGCACTCAGCGATTTTGCTGAAACCGCATATAGAACAATAGGTTACAAATTTCTACCAAACCACCCAATTATCTTCTAAATAAAAAATCTGAAAAAATCGTTATTTCCGTGTGCATCAGTGAGAAAAATTATCAATTTGTATGGGAAACTCGAACTCAGCAGTAGTAATACAAAGAGAGTTCTAACCCACGACCTTGAAAAAGCTTGCAAATTGGCTACGTCATTCCCGAGGTCACGTGACGTCACAAGATGGCCGCCGAGGCGGGAAATTTGAAAATGGCCTTGACCTGCGGGTTCAATGAACTTTAAGGGGTCACGTTCAGTTAAACTTGACCTGAAGGTTATCTAGAGGTCAAGGGGTTACCAGATCGATAACCTTTAAGGGGTCATTGACCCGCGGGTTCAATGAACTTCAAGGGATCACGTTCAGTTAACCTTGACCTAAAGGTCAATGAACTTTAAGAGGTCACCTTGTTAACCTTGACCTGAAGGTAAATGAACTTTAAGAGGTCACCTTGTCTACCTTGACCTGAAGGTCAATGAACTTTAAGAGGTCACCTTGTTAACCTTGACCTGAAGGTCAATGAACTTTAAGAGGTCACCTTGAGTTAACCTTGACCTGAAGGTCGATGCACTTTAAGAGTTCACCTTGTTAACCTTGACCTGAAGGTCAATGAACTTTAAGAGGTCACCTTGACACGTGGCACTTGAAAAATTGAACTTTGCTCACAGTTCTGGGAACGGAAGTGACGTCACAAGATATAAGGTTAGGAAAAAAAAACCTTAGTCGACAAATAATGGCCTATAAGAACTTCCAATCTTGGAAAAAGGTATAAATAATACTCGTCGTTGTTCGTTCAGCTCAGTGTGATGTCGTCTTTCGCAGGAAGTAGATTGGGTAATAGCGTCATCAATAGGTTGCCAGTCGAATTACACCTTCCCGGCTACCAGTACTGTGGTCCAGGAACAAAGTTGGAGAAACGCCTTGCTCGGGGAGATCCCGGCATCAACAAGCTAGACGCTGCATGCAAAGATCACGACATCGCATATTCCAAAAATAAGTCTCTGGAAGAGAGACATAAAGCAGACAAAGAATTGGAAAATCGAGCGTGGGAGCGAGTGGTATTGAGGGACGCTAAATTTGACGAAAATGCTGCCGCGTGGTTCGTTACAAATACGATGAAGGTCAAACGCAAGGTCGGTATGGGCATAAATAAGCGCCCGGTTTCGTTTAAAAGAGACATCGTCAAAAAAGTTGAAAGATCTCTGAAAAAAACTTTGAGCAATAGTCAGTTGAATGACACGAAGCATTTGAAGAAAGCGTCGTTAGCTGCTTTGAAAGCGGCACGAATAGCCGTTAAGAAGGCGGGTGGAAAGAGGAACGTGAAAATTCCTCGCACAATTCCGTTCCAGCATACCGGCGGATTTCTTCCTTTACTGCCCCTCCTAGGTGCCTTGGGCGCTCTTGGTTCGGTGGCAGGCGGTGCGGGTGCTGTAGCCAAGACAATTATCGAGGCAAAGAATGCGAAGAAGCGGTTGGAAGAACAAAAACGGCACAATCGGTCAATGGAAGCCATCGGAAAAGAAGGCTCCGGCTTATATTTACGTAAAAATAAGAATGGATTAGGACTGTTCCTCAAGAAACAAAAAAACTCCCAATGAAGCTACCCAATAGACCGCTGTCTGACGAAGATATATTGAATTACGTCGAAATTTTAAAAATACCATATTTCAGAGGCGTCTTTATGAGAGATACACTTCCGTCAACGCCGAAAAATTACGAAGCGGCCATTTTAAATTTAGACGTGCAACGCAACAAAGGAACGCATTGGGTAGCTTACAAAAAAAGAGGCTGTGCCGTAGAATATTTCGATAGCTTTGGCGCTTTGAAACCGCCCAAAGAACTGATTCGATATTTTGGAAAGGGTGTCAAGGTCACGTACAATAACGACGCCTATCAAAATTTTAATGAAATAAATTGCGGTCATTTGTGCATTGAATTTCTCTATAAAAGGTGGGGGACAACTTAAAAAGTCGTCAGTCGTGTCACTGTTGTTTACTCTACACGGACGCACATCCACGCTCTCCATCGATTTTGACAGTCCGATAGTTTTGGACCCAAACGCCGAATACGGTTTAGCTTTGCTGGGATTCCACACGTTCAACAGCATACCGAATATCGAAGAGGAGAGCGGCGACAACAATTTTCGTTATCTAACCGGTAGTTTCGGTGCTAGCAAAGTAATATCACTTCCCACCGGTTCATACGAGATAAAGAATATAGAAGAGCACATACGGAAAAATCTGAAAAATCGGAAGACGAAAACGATAGCGGTAGCATATCGATACAAGCGAACAAGAGCACTCTGCAGTGTTAGATCTACAGCGATCAATATACCATAGATTTTGTTACAGCCGGGTCTATTGGAAGACTTTTGGGGTTTTCCGAACGATACTTAGATAAAGGGAAAGTGCACGTTTCAGATTTGCCGGTAAATATCGTGAAAGTTAGAACGATACATATAGATTGTAACATCACAGCCGGTGCTTATTACGTAAATCGACCTACGCACACGATTTACGAATTCGCCGTTGCGGTTGATCCCGGTTACGCCATAGACGAAACCCACCATATTTAAAATTGACGTGATTAGATCCCAGAGGCTATCAGGCGAAAAGCGGCTGTGTTATCGACTCAACTAATGCGTTTGGTGACATATATTCCTCAAAAACTTTAACACTATGTAAACTGATCCGTAATTTGATACTTTTCCATCCGAAACCGTGTGCGGGCGACACCTATGGGTAACAAACTTGCAGAAACGTGGAATCTAGGTTCCGAACAGCCGGGTTACCTGTCGGCAAAAATCTAAACGCCACAAAACTATTACAGAAACGTACTTGCCTCAACAATAGTACTTCTAGGTCCCATTCAACAGGTGTATTTACATGGATATTAAGATTTACCTAGAGCGTTGTCGACACATGAATATTAAAATTAACATAGAGCACTTTATATTTTTTAAGATCAGATTAATATGAATTTCCAGTGTGGTTGCTTTAGCTAATTCCTCATATGTTTTCCGCCATTTAAGTTCATTTTAGTAGGCACATTAATGTTAAGAAATCGAAAGAATGTTGAAAAAGTATCAAGTTGCAAGTCTAAAGCTATCGTTTTACCACTCCTATATGGAGTTAGACACCCAAGACGAGGTGGAAGTCGAGGTGACTCGAGATTCTACCAAGTCATGACTGCGAAGAAGACCAATGGGGTGAAGGCGCTGCTACGGAATCCCAATCTTGGGGTGAAGATCAATCCTGAGACAAAGGTTGGACTCAAGACCAATCCTGGGGGTGAAGGCGTTGGGAAGACACCAAGGACCAATCCTTGAATAAGCGCGCAGACCACTACTGGGGGCACCTGGAGCGAGGAGGGGCCAACCAAGGGCGGTGGAGAGAAACGTTCTCCGCCAAGTTCCTCCGGGAATGAGCAAATCGGCGGGAATTCCGCAATCAGGAGCGGGATGCAGCGGTTCAGGGGCAATCTGTATAACTAAATAAAAAAATTTAAACTTATCCTGTTTTTATGAACTACCACAACATTTAAAAGCAAAAACGAATCATATATTTACAAAAATATCAAAGATTTCAACGAAATCTTTGTACAAGTACCGGTAGAATATTTGACCCATTCCTACAGCCTTTATTTTTCAAGAAAAAATAAAAAGTTGTACTGAACCGCTAGGATCTGTTATCAAATGAAACAAATGAGCATCTCAAAGTTGTGAAAAAAACTTTTTAATGGAACACCCTGTATATTTAGGATTTTGTATTACGATATATACATGTTTGGTTTCGCATGATAGTACATGATATAAATAATCGCAACCCTTCAATATAACTTGTTGATTTTTTGAAAAATAAAGGTTGTGGTAATGAGTTAAAATATACGAGAACACTCTGTACATGGTTCAATAGCTGTCAATGTTATCAATATAAAAATTTCGATCTTTTTTAATATGACAAACTCAACTAATAAAAATTCACGCTAAAACATAAAAAAGTCGAACATATATTAAAATCTTTATACTGACCTCAGTCCAGAGCATTGCTACTAAAACTTGATACTTCTGTTAATGGATGTACCTACCCAGATTACGTAATAAAAGCATATGATACTTAAATTACGCAATGCATTTCGCACTATGCTATATTTGCAAACCAAGGAACTCTCGCGAAACTAAAACGTGCTTCAGGCGTCTAATCCAGACGGTGAAAAGAAAGTGCTTTTTTTTCTGCAGAAATTAGAAAGCTGTACGTGTCTTTCATCAAATTAACAATAAGCTTCTAGTTTTACATCGTTATAGGGATATATTTTTACATTATGTACATCTCTTGTTTTCTAGAAAGCTGAAATGCAAATAACAACAACAAAAAATGAAAAGAAAGTGTCTTTTTCGGCATTACGTGGAGATGTACTTTCGCACATTATGTCAATGTAATACAGACAATTCCTTAGCGACATGTCAAAAGGATGCGCGCTTTTAGGCGAAATATCTTCTATTGGGCATTTTATTTTATTTTAGGTTTTTTTGGGAGCATATTTTAAAATTATATATGTCTTTTTTTCTAGAAAGCGAGAATGAAAATATGAACAGCAAAAAATTAGTGCATGAAAATGCAATGTCGCATTAAAGACTAGTCAAACGATTCGATTGCGATTATTTTCGATTTGATATTAGAAAATAAAAACTATACTTACATTATTTGAATCTTATCTGCAGCTCAGAAGACACTAAACACTTTCACATTTTCACATTTGTAATTTGCACGTTCCAATAGCAGAGTGAAATAAAAGCATAGAACGTTGGTTTCACTAACATTATTTATTAAAAAAAACTAAAGCTATATAATAATAAAAAAATATATGTATAATATAAATAAAAAACTACAACTATAACTTAAAACTACTTTATACAATATATACAATTTACAAGGATACGAAAATGGAGAAACTTACGCACGCGCACACACATTCTCACAAAAATTCATACTAAGAAGGGAATATGATTTTAATAAGATGATACTTGAAAGAACAAAACTACTGAGTCGTTTAGACGTTTTCAGAGTCGTTTCAACGTTTTTATAGTCGTTACACGTCACTAAGGAATTGTCTGTATTACTTTGTTAGTGTGTGACATAATGTGTAAAAGTCACGTACATATTTTTCTAACGTAATGTCATCGAAAAAGCACTTTCTTTTCATTTTTTTGACGTTGATATTTGCATTTCCTAGCTTCCTAGAAACATAATTAAAAAATATATATTCTCTGTAAAGACGTAAAACTGTCACTTTATATTATTAATTCCAACAAATGTGTGAAAGTACATATCTTTCTAACGTAATGCCTTCGAAAAAAGCACTTTCTTTTCACCGTCTGGATTAGACGCCTAAAGCACGTTTTAGTTTCGCGCGCGAGTTCAGTACCTTGCAAATAATAGTATAGTGAGAAATGCATTACGTAATTTTAGGTAACTTATTATTTTATCACGTTGTAATCTAGGATGAACGAACGGAAGTATCAAGTTTTAGTAGCAATGCACTAGACTTCGTGAATTCTTATTAGTTGAGTTTGTCATATTAGAAAAGATTGAAATTTTTATATTGATAACATTGACAGCTATTGAATCATGTACAGGGTGTTCTCACCTCTAGACTATTTTTCAAAAACAACTTAAAATTGTAACAGATATCAGGCTAGCAATTATATTCCAAAACTTCTTGCACAGGAGTCTTTATTAGGAGTAGGCACACGTGTACGAATCGTGAGATGCGTTCATGCGTTTGTGAACAAGTCGGAAGTGTAGTAATATTTTAACAAATAGAATACTTATTTTTAATACAGCAAATATTTCAACCTACCTGGTCCTAAGTTCAGAGGGAAAAAATCGCCAGCCAGTGCACCATACGTTCGTTCGTACGCCCATACGGTGTTTAGTATCGAACAAAGCAAAGTCGGCCTCAACCCTTTCGATAATAAGAGGTATATCGTCGACAATATCGTAACCCTGCCTTGGGGTCATAAGGATATCATAGACGTAGATTGAAATGTGAGAATGTGTGGGTGTGTGAATAAAAAAAATATTTTTAAAATGTCGTTTTATTTAAGAAAACCTTCTTCTATACAAGTCAGCTAACAAAAACTCCCTATCAAGATAAAAGAGTTCATAAATACAATACTTTTCTATGTTACACATTGGATTACAAAGTAACTTAATAGTATCTCTAATACTTATTCTAAAATTACTTATTATCAACATCTCATTTACCGTATCTAAAAAATTAAAATAGAAATCCACTAACTTAAAACTGTGCAATAAAGCGATTTTAAAAGAAACATCCTTATCTATGCGTAGCAGTTCGATAAAACATGCCTCGCTGAAGTAAAAGTATACGTCGTTTCTGCCGAGCGACACGATTTCTAGTCCGTCCGAATTAATCGTGTCCAATTCCATGTCGCAACCAAATTTCACAGGCAGACCATCACCGTGTTCGAAAAACTTATACAGGTGCAAGATAAGTTCTTTCCACTCCACGTGGTCCATAGTCATAACGCATTCTTCTCGGGTACCTTGTCCGCAGACGATATTTACAGCAGGTGTAAAAAATCGTAGTGGACTCAACCCACAATGTACGGTATATACGTGACCAGGTGCCAAATGAAAACATGTTTTCAACAGAAGAAGTCTCTCTCTTTGAGTTGTTTGCTGTGGAACGTCGTCGACATCGCCGGCTGCGTCAGATTCGTAGCCACTACTGTCACCCATGCTCCGCCACTACTACAAGACGTCTGTTGCGTCTATCCAAGAGTCGTGGGTCTTATCGAACCCCAGCCAACGTACCAAAATCTTCTTTCCTTTTCTACGCAACACCTTTTCTACCAAATAGACGTCCGGATCAGCTGTTTTTTTCAATTCCTCGGCGTAAAAGCCCCCCTGGATAGGTTTTCCGTTCAAATCTTCTAGGAGATATGTGGGAGGGTTCGTAATTTGAACTTTTGAGATTTTAAATACTTCAGTCGTCCAGTTTGGCGTGTAACCCTTCCGAAAGACGTGCTTGACTTTGCTGATCCTAACTATGTCACCTAGTTTAGACTTTTGTTTATCAAAAGTCTTTACGTGATTGAAAGATGCGTTAAGGACGTTCCGTTCGTTTGTTTTGTTCACATCTTTAGGTTTCATGCGTATGGTTCTATGTCTCCTATCGTTATATTCATCAACTAGCGTCGGTAAAATATCGATCCACTTGTACGTGCCGCTTAAACTGAAATACTTGAACAGTTGTTCTTTCAAGGTGCGGATCACTCTCTCTACTATCGCCGCTTTCGTGTCGCTAAACGTGCTATAGTGGTTGACGTTAAAAGTATTCAATAACTTCTTAAAATGACAGTTGTAAAATTCCTTGCCTTGATCGGTCTGGAGATTTCGAGGTCGACGCCCCGAGGAATTTTTGAGAATATCGGCGAAAGCCTTCGTGACTTCTTCTCCCGACTTGGATTTTAACGGTTTGCACCAGACAAATTTGGAAAAGCAGTCGATCACGACTAGTATGAATTTAAAGTTTCTATTGCGGCTGGCGTACTGATCCAGCTACCCTAGGTCGGCTTGCCAAAGATCATCCAAACCTTTAATAATAGTTCTACGCCTAGGGTATTTTTTCGTATCGGTTTATGCAATTCCCTAATCAGTTGAATTTTTTCCTTGGTATACTTAGAGTTCATATCGAAATTTGTTGACCGCTTTCTTCGGTGCGACTAAGTTATCTGATGACTTTAGCTTCCTTCAGTTCGTTTATAATGCCTACGATTTCGTTGTCGTGAGAAGTGTTGCCGGCGTTTTTGGATGCCACCAGTAATCGCAATCTGTCAACTAATTCGTTGACGTCGTTCCAAAACATGTACTCCACCGGTTTTTCGTTATAAGTGAGACGCATACCTTTACCGCTTGCCCCCTCATCATCTCCGCGTTTTAGTAACGGTTTAATAACATTCGTGTACTTATATCGAGATGAACCTCTAAATTTACCCGCGCTATTCAGATGTACCGACGTTTCAGTTAGAATTTTACTATAATTTTTCATCTCCACCAAATTGGCTCGAGGATCGTTATAAAAAATCAATTGAAAAAGTCCTTTGGTACCTTTATACCTCTTCCTACCCACGATTATCTCCGACGTTTTTCTATCGAAATCTAAAGTTTCTTTTCCCAAGGTCCATTTTGATTCGCTTGCGCTATACTTGGGTCCGTATACAAAATCGATTTGGGGTGACTTTGCGTTATATTTTTGAATATACGGTCGAGCTGTTTCCGGATATGCTTCTAGGTATTCCTTTACAACGGTAGGAGAATACTGAGATACATCTTCAAAAGTCTCCTCTTCCTCTTCATTTTTCTCTTCGACTGATGGCAGTGTCGGACTAAAATCTGCCGTTGCCTTATCGACGTGTGGTGGAAGTTTCGGAAAATCTCCTTTTAACTTTTCAATCCGTTGCTTTAATGTTTCTACTTTTTTCTGTATTCTTGTATCACTGCTTTCCCCAATTTCTTCTTTTTTAGATTCCACCTTAGTTTTTTCTTTCTTCGGTTCGATGTCTAGAATGTCTTTTTTTATTTGCAACATTTTGATAGATTGCGTCACTGGTTTGAATATTTTTTCCAGCGTCTCGTCTTCCTCGAATTTCCCCAACTTCAAAGCCGTGTGTTTTTTTCTAATCGCCCGTGCAAGTTCACTGATTTTCTTCGCGCGGTGCGCTTTTAGAATTTGATCCTCTGACGTCAGCGGCATGTTGACCACTAAAGTCAGAGAAGTACTCACAGCCTTATATACTTATCGAAGCCTTTCCTATACCGCCCGTTTCTCAGGCTAAAATCCTTAACGATGACCAGAGTGCCATAGCTGTCGTTCCAACATTGACAGCACAGCTTTTTGAAATCTTCGTACGTGACGTCTGGCGACACGTGTTCCTCATAAACGTGTTTCAGATTTACGTCGTCTTGTTTAAATAACACGATCACGTTGCAATTATCGCGTATGAGTTGCTTTGGAATTTTCGAATACGTTTGACATAGATAAGCGACGTCCACCGCCTTGTGTCGCCCCATCGAATAAAATTCTCTGATTTTATTCTGTCATCGCAGGCCACATCATCAAATATGAAATCGAATTTTCTAGAGCTTCCGACGGATCGATGACGTCCTCGTTTATCGTATACGGAAAGAAGCCGATGCAACCGACTTTTTTTACTACATCCTGCAATAATTGATATTTCGGTTGGTACAACGATTTGGTATATAAGTAGATATTTTCGAATTTCAGACCGTTTTCGTTGAAAATCAAACTAAGGAGTTCGTTCGTTTTACCACACCCGCTAGGTCCGCACAAGATTGCTCTAAACGAGTCTGGTAGTAGGGTACCGTGTTTTGATTTTACCGCACCCCCTTGTATGACATCTAGATTTTCGATAGGTAGACAAACTTGCTGTTGCTGAACTTGCATCTTGCCGACTGAGAAATTCTGCGTGCTACTTCTCAATATATAGGCGACTGACCCCAAAATAAAAACAAGTTTTTGTTTTAAAACTATTTGTTTTATACATTTACTACATAAATAGCTTATGGTAGATAGACACGCACTTTTTCACGTATCATCGTTCTGCACAAAGGACATGAGGAGATTTGAAGTGCACATTCTATGCAAAGCATTACGTGTCCGCAGGGA
The DNA here is from genome assembly GCA_963920635.1 of Pseudeuparius sepicola. Classification (NCBI taxonomy): domain Eukaryota; kingdom Metazoa; phylum Arthropoda; class Insecta; order Coleoptera; family Anthribidae; genus Pseudeuparius; species Pseudeuparius sepicola. The sequence goes on from OY987305.1 coordinate 33,674,697, forward strand.
ATCATCACAACCTGTATATCGTTGTTGTAGCAAATTTTACATAAATTACTTTTTGATGCGGTTTGAGGTTGACGAACTACGGTATCTTCGACGACGGAGTTTGGTAGTATTGCGACCACTGGCAAGGGTTTAATATCCGCGAACGTCGTATTAAGTCCCACATTACTTGCTTGGATGAAAGGGCAACTGGGGCTCCAACTTTCGTGGTCTTGCAATGGATTGTCGCCTTCTTCCCTTCTATGAAGCAAAATGGACACTTGACCACGTCTTCATAATCTGTGTAATGGAATCCCGCTTCAGCCAATTGTATTGGGGAAATCGACGGATTTGACCACTTCGCGAAAGATTTCAATCTATCATTTCGGTTTCTATAGTCACACACTTCTTCCATTTTATACACAGTAGGGACATGCTCGCTGTGTTTAAATAGATATGAAACAGAAGTGGGAGGCGTTTGTGGTGGGGGGAATCCTAATGGGAGGTGCCTGCCTCCCACTACCGAGCCAGGCAAATAATTTCTCACAATTTATGAAACTGCACATCCACATTGACTCTTGGTTGTGGTGTGCACACATCGAAATGCTTTTTTCAAATTTAGGTACCCCTGAATGACGTTCCAGGTTAATTACTTCGGCATCGATGGTTTCTCGTAGGAAGCGTTCTTTCTGTTGGCCCTTGACGTAGACGCGCTCGACACTGAGATATATTTTTTAGGAGACCTTCCATCTCGACGTAGTCCACATGGCCGCTAGTGTATGCGATCCCCAAATGATTTTTCTCCAAATACCGCATTTGTCTTTTGTCGCGTTCATTGAGATCACTAAAGGTTTTCGGAGGTCTTATAAGAATATGTAAAGTTTCATCGTTAACTTTTATTGTCAGCTCTTTAGGACAGAAACGCCCGTCTATCAAAATCCCTGTGCGTCCACTACGGCGACCTTCATCTTAATGGGGATCTGTCTACCCCAACCACTTTATTTATCGATTTCGGAAAATGTATGATAATGGGAGGGGGAAAGGAAACACCGATATTTTATTTTTGTTATTTTATTAGGTCAAGTACAAGTACAATAATACCTTACATCTAAAAAACTCTCCTTAAAATTAAACTACATAAGTTCCCTAACTACTTCACTTAATGGTAAATATTCGATGGTACTATCATGTATAATAATACAATAAGCTCGGGTTGAGGCTGGAAATACTTCGTTACTCTCGATGTCCAACTTTACGTCAACCGTGGTGCTTTTCATGGACTCTATTCGTCGGGAACAGTCGATGACAAAGAGAGCTGCGTTATTTTTGTATTCGGTGTAGCTAAGCAAGGGCATATAACTAGAGCAAAAGTCTACGTAATTATGGTAGGCCTCCAGATAGTCATTGCCATTAAAATCCAATCTCAGCCGTTCAAAAGGAAAATATTCACCATTTAAAATCAATCTGACATCCGCTATATTTATATTATCGAATACGGAAGGGTCCTTTCTAGCATTTTCATTGCGACTCCTTTGAAATCCCACTATAACGTATCGAGGACTCGACACGGACATTGAAGTTTTGACTGACCAAATTTCTCTGTTGGCATTGACCGTAAGACTTGGCAGTTCATGAAGTTCCCATTTACGATACGGTTTAATTATAGGGCGATCACGTTTAATAGACTGAAGCAGATCCAATCTAATGAAATCGCTAGGTTGAATATGTTTCACTTTTAACTCGACATTGGAAACTGTTATTTCTGCCGTCAATTCAGCAGGATCATCTTCCAGAAGTAAAGAGTTGTTATCGTTTTTAGCTCGTGTTAATCTTAAAGTTTGTTTTCCGCAAGTGGCCAACTGATAATCGTTAAATATTCCAAACAAATGTTTCAGAGGTATTTTCAAGCTAAATGTTCCATCCAAATTTACGGTCAAAGGCTTGGTTGGACCAGACCAACTTGCAGTTACCAGGAATTTTTCATCGCTGGGGGCGTAGCATAGATATGTTCTGATAGCACTCACAATTCCAGGATTTCGAACTGTTTCCAATTCCTTTCCATTTAGTTCATATGAAATCGAATCGAAGAGAAACGCACCTCCATTATTAGCAAAACTACATTTCCCGGTTCCCGTTTTCTTCTCTATTTTACCTTTGATATAAATTGCAGGGTCATACATCAATAACCAGGTGTCTCCTTGGTTAATCGTTATCTCCACAATGTCATTATTCAGAAAATATTTCACAAACGGGTAATATGTTCGTTGCTCTAATCGCTGAATGGACTCATCGAAGGTTGGAGTGCGGTGCACGTCGAATACTTGCGGCGTTAACGACATGGTAGCCGAGTGCTTCTAGAAATCGATGGTTTTCCGGCGTTAGATTCAAGTTGCAATGGTGTTTCCACTTCGATGACGTCTTCGTCAATGAGGGTCGGAGGTCACTAAACCGCCTTTTATACGGTTGGTAGTTGCCTCCAAAAACCAAACGCATTTCACATAGACGATAGTCGTTTCACTTCCAATCTAACGATAATTTCTTCACCTCTCAAATTGACAGGCTTGAAATTGTGATCGAGGATGTTTATGGTCAGGTTATTTATTTCACGTTTCGTGACAGGCACGTAGAGTAAATTTTTAGGGGTTTCGTCTATGGCGTAACCGGGATCAACCGCAACGGCGAATTCGTAAATCGTGTGCGTAGGTCGATTTACGTAATAAGCACCGGCTGTGATGTTACAATCTATATGTATCGTTCTAACTTTCACGATATTTACCGGCAAATCTGAAACGTGCACTTTCCCTTTATCTAAGTATCGTTCGGAAAACCCCAAAAGTCTTCCAATAGACCCGGCTGTAACAAAATCTATGGTATATTGATCGCTGTAGATCTCACACTGCAGAGTGCTCTTGTTCGCTTGTATCGATATGCTACCGCTATCGTTTTCGTCTTCCGACTTTTTCAGATTTTTCCGTATGTGCTCTTCTATATTCTTTATCTCGTATGAACCGGTGGGAAGTGATATTACTTTGCTAGCACCGAAACTACCGGTTAGATAACGAAAATTGTTGTCGCCGCTCTCCTCTTCGATATTCGGTATGCTGTTGAACGTGTGGAATCCCAGCAAAGCTAAACCGTATTCGGCGTTTGGGTCCAAAACTATCGGACTGTCAAAATCGATGGAGAGCGTGGATGTGCGTCCGTGTAGAGTAAACAACAGTGACATGACTGACGACTTTTTAAGTTGTCCCCCACCTTTTATAGAGAAATTCAATGCACAAATGACCGCAATTTATTTCATTAAAATTTTGATAGGCGTCGTTATTGTACGTGACCTTGACACCCTTTCCAAAATAACGAATCAGTTCTTTGGGCGGTTTCAAAGCGCCAAAGCTATCGAAATATTCTACGGCACAGCCTCTTTTTTTGTAAGCTACCCAATGCGTTCCTTTGTTGCGTTGCACGTCTAAATTTAAAATGGCCGCTTCGTAATTTTTCGGCGTTGACGGAAGTGTATCTCTCATAAAGACGCCTCTGAAATATGGTATTTTTAAAATTTCGACGTAATTCAATATATCTTCGTCGGACAGCGGCTATTGGGTAGCTTCATTGGGAGTTTTTTTGTTTCTTGAGGAACAGTCCTAATCCATTCTTATTTTTACGTAAATATAAGCCGGAGCCTTCTTTTCCGATGGCTTCCATCGACCGATTGTGCCGTTTTTGTTCTTCCAACCGCTTCTTTGCATTCTTTGCGTCGATAATTGTCTTGGCTACAGCACCCGCACCGCCTGCCACCGAACCAAGAGCGCCCAAGGCACCTAGGAGGGGCAGTAAAGGAAGAAATCCGCCGGTATGCTGGAACGGAATTGTGCGAGGAATTTTCACGTTCCTCTTTCTACCCGCCTTCTTAACGGCTATTCGTGCCGCTTTTAAAGCAGCCAACGACGCTTTCCTCAAGTGCTTCATGTCATTCAACTGACTATTGCTCAAAGTTTTTTTCAGAGATCTTTCAACTTTTTTGACGATGTCTCTTTTAAACGAAACCGGACGCTTATTTATGCCCATACCGACCTTGCGTTTGACCTTCATCGTATTTGTAACGAACCACGCGGCAGCTTTTTCGTCAAATTTAGCGTCCCTCGATACCACTCGCTCCCACGCTCGATTTTCCAATTCTTTGTCTGCTTTATGTCTCTCTTCCAGAGACTTATTTTTGGAATGTGCGATGTCGTGATCTTTGCAGGCGGCGTCTAGCTTGTTGATGCCGGGATCTCCCCGAGCAAGGCGTTTCCCCAACTTTGTTCCTGGACCGCAGTACTGGTAGCCGGGAAGGTGTAATTCGACTGGCAACCTATTGATGACGCTATTAACCAATCCACTTCCTGCGAAAGACGACATCACACTGAGCTGAACGAACAACGACGAGTATTATTTATACCTTTTTCCAAGATTGGAAGTTCTTATAGGCCATTATTTGTCGACTAAGGTTTTTTTTGTCTGGTCAGCAGAGCCGCGTTTGCCTACCAAGGTTTTTTTCCTAACCTTATATCTTGTGACGTCACTTCCGTTCCCAGAACTGTGAGCAAAGTTCAATTTTTCAAGTGCCACGTGTCAAGGTGACCTCTTAAAGTTCATTGACCTTCAGGTCATGGTTAACAAGGTGAACTCTTAAAGTTCATCGACCTTCAGGTCAAGGTTAACTCAAGGTGACCTCTTAAAGTTCATTGACCTTTAGGTCAAGGTTAACTCAAGGTGACCTCTTAAAGTTCATTGACCTTCAGGTCAAGGTTAACAAGGTGACCTCTTAAAGTTCATTGACCTTCAGGTCAAGGTAGACAAGGTGACCTCTTAAAGTTCATTGACCTTCAGGTCAAGGTTAACAAGGTGACCTCTTAAAGTTCATTGACCTTTAGGTCAAGGTTAACTGAACGTGACCCCTTAAAGTTCATTAAACCCGCGGGTCAATGACCCCTTAAAGGTTATCGATCTGGTAACCCCTTGACCTCTAGATAACCTTCAGGTCAAGGTTAACTGTGACCCCTTAAAGTTCATTGAACCCGCAGGTCAAGGCCATTTTCAAATTTCCCGCCTTGGCGGCCATCTTGTGACATCACGTGACCTCGGGAATGACGTAGCCAATTTGCACGCTTTTTCAAGGTCGTGGGTTAGAACTCTCTTTGTATTACTACTCTCAGCTAATTCCGTGGTGTCAGGCTACACAAGCGAACCGCGTGGTTCTAATAACGTGCTGGGGCAAGTAACTTGTTATGTGTCACTGTGATTGTCTGCATTGATAACGGCTTGTGTTTGATAAATCAGATCCACCTTCCATACAGGAAAATAAAAAAATCGTCGTAAAGCAGACCACACACGTCAAGTTTTCGATCCACTACTACTATGGTAAACAACCAACAAGAAGACATAACGAATCGCGATCAATTAGACTAATTAAGGGACCTACGAATGCGAATCTTGCCGAAGTAAGAAAGGTGATAGAGCAAATTAAAGACGAGTTTTCTATAAAAATCAATAAATTAAACAGTACAGTCGCAAATCTTGAAGCCGAAAATAAGACATTAAAGAATCATATGGTACAGCTGGAACGGAAAAGTCGGAAAAATAATATCATCTTTTCGGCTTAAAAAGTAGTGCTTCAAATCTGGAACTACGTGATTGGACTGCAAATAGGATCAACAATCTTTTGGGTGTAAATATAAGCAAAGATTCAATCAGTAATATCTATTACACTGGTGCACCAACTGAAAACAACAGACCCTTGGTGGTTGAGTTTGTTGCATATCTAACCGAATTGGAAGTACTAAAAAACGCCGGGAATCAATCTTCATCGCGAATGACTACTGCAAAGAAGATCGTGTTATAAATAAAATATTTGTGGCCAACCTCAAGCAAGCTCGTAAGCAGAACTTAAAAGCATACATCCGCAATTTCAAATTGCATGTTGGTAATGATGTATTTTTCCCTGAGCAACTTACTTTAAGAGAACAAGATTTTGTTGATGAAGTCAGTGGCACTGAATTTCCTAAACCGCAGCAACGACTTTCTCTGAGCACTCCGTCCAGCCCACATATTGGGAAATATCCCGATCTGGAAGACGAACCTCCAAAGCATCCACCAACTGAGGTTAAATCGGATGTTTTAAAGAATCAAGCAAAGAGATCCAACGTTACACCTAAGGCAACTACCTCCACACAGTTCACACAGTCCAGCAAATCAAACGATGTAAGAGGCCGCCTCCGGTCAGTGAAGAAATAGACATAGTCAATAATAAATTTGTTTATGTGCTATAGCCTTCAATAATTGTTACTTTATATTTATTTACCTTCTACATGCGGTTACTCCTTGCTCTAGGACTTTATATCCAAGGCCGTGTGCTTTTCTAAACGATCTGTAAAAATGACTCAACTTAATAATTCCAGTAATGTAGTATCTGTTTATCATCAAACCGTTGGCGCCCTGCGTAGTAAAACCACAGAACTCCTAAATGCAACATCTCAATGCACCTATGAAATCATAACTTTAACAGAGACCTGGCTAACTTCCTCTTTTCTTGATAATGAGCTAATATCTCAAAGGTTCTTGGTATACAGGTCTGATAGAAACCAGAGCTTAACCGGTTTGTCTAGAGGTGGCGGGGTACTTATCGCAGTCGACAGAACGCTTGAATCCCATAATATTCTGATTGTTTCACCCTCCCCTAACATAGACATGGTAGGGGCAAAAGTTTCCATGGGGAGATACTGTATTGTTGTGATTGTTCTCTATGTACAGCCACCGGTCACTGTATTAGATATCGCCTAGTTTCATTGGAAGCGATATATGGAGATCATATTTTGATTCTGGGAGACTTTAATATTCCGTCTTATAGCGAATATCTGGATACTGGACGTGGAGATTCTCGTGTGAACTCAATAATTAATTTCGCCAATATTTTGGGTGTGAACCAATGCAATTTTGTTCGCAATAACAATGGTCGAATCCTGGATTTGATTTTCGAGAGAGGACTAGACTGTTCGGTTTCTAGATCAATTGATATTCTCACTGGAGAACAAGCTCATCACTCAGCACTTGTTGTTTCCTTCTATGTTGGTGGACCTCGAACAAGAATATTCGATCGTATTGATTTTTAGGGAAGCTATAGTTTTAGAAGGGCTGATTTGCCCACTCTATGAAAGCTTACTTCAGACAGATTGGTCTTTTTTTGAGGGAATTACGGATGTGGATACTGCTTGCAGCAGATTTTATGAAACCCTTTATCGGCTTTTGGACCGAACGGTACCTAAAGTTAAAGCGCCACGTAATTACAAGTATCAGTACCCACCTTGGTACACTAATGATATCATCAACAACATTAAAATTAAATCTAGGTTACATAGGGTTTTCAAAAGAACAAGAGATCTCAATGTGTATGCTGAATTTCGTGAAATAAGAGCCAATATAAAGCGTCAAGTAGACATCGCCTACCGTAATTATATCGGTGGTATACAGGATAGAATAATAAACGATCCTTCGCGGTTCTGGTCCTTCATTAAGACCAAGACCAGCTCATCCACAGTCCCTAGTGTTGTTAAGAATGGCACTAACTTCTCTAGGAAGCCTTATGACATTGTCAACACCTTCGCAAATTTTTTTGCGACTGCGTTCTGCATCTTTACGTTCTGGCAACACGACCTCCGCTAGCGTAACAGCTAGCAATATAGTGATTAGAGAATTCACAAAGGACGAAATTGAACTTGCACTTAAAAAACTAAAGCCTAAGATGACATCAGGCCCAGACCTCCTACCATCTTTTTTAATTCGGGACTGCGCTCCAATATTGTCGAAACCACTCAAATTGATCTTCAATCTATGCTTACAAGAGGAAAAGATTCCACGCATTTGGAAAGATGCGAAAGTGTGCCCAGTTCATAAATCCAATGCTCCAGATGATGTCAGGAACTACAGACCAATTTCGATTATAAGCAACTTCCTTAAAGTGTTTGAGTTCTTGCTATGTGATCGAATTACTTTCTCTATTAAACATCAAATTTCCCCACAACAACACGGTTTTGTGAGAGGGCGGTCTACGAGTAGTAACCTTTTATTATTACTCAATACATCGCAGAGGCCCTTGACACTGGCGGCCAAGTCGATGTGATATACACGGATTTCTCCAAAGCATTCGACAGGCTCGACCACAATATCTTACTGGAAAAACTTGCTCAATTTGGCGTTAGTAGTAAATTGATCAACCTTATTGATGACTATCTGAGGGATAGACGTCAATATGTCTCACTCAATGGATTCAGGTCTGTCGACTACGTGGCCACATCCGGCGTGCCACAGGGGTCTGTCTTGGGTCCTCTATTATTTAACATCTTCATAAATGACATAGGAAACAACTTAGAAATAGAATATCTATTATATGCAGATGATTTGAAGATCTATTGTATGATTAGTGATATCTCAGACTGTTACCGCGTTCAAGATAACATCAATAAACTGTGTGACTGGTGTGGCTTGAACAATCTTTATTTAAATATTTCAAAGTGCAGCGTCATGTCGTACTCTACTAAAAGAACCAGTATTGAGTATCAGTATCATATTGGTAACGAGGTGCTCGAGAGACCTGAATTTATGCGTGATCTGGGTTTTTTATTTGATAGTAAATTATCCTTCATACATCACATTAATACTATAATATCGGACGCCTCTCGGATGTATGGATTAGTCGTAAGATGCACAAGGGATTTCACTAACGTTGATGTAATTAAGACATTGTTCTTTACGTTTGTTAGATCTAAATTGGCGTATGCTTCCATAATTTGGGCACCGGGTTATGCAGTTCATGTTGACAACATCGAGAGTCCAGCGGAGGTTCCTCAAACTGCTTGCATTCAGGTTGGATGGTTCTTACCCTCCCCAAGGTTTCTCACAAGAAGCTTTGCTGGACAGATTCCAGTTTTCCTCACTGGCAGTCAGACGACAATACTTTTCTCAGATGCTGTTGTTCAGGGTTCTCAACGGAAGTGTTGAGTGCTCAGATATCTTAAGTCGCCTGGGGTTCTCGGTGCCACGACTGACCTCTCGACAGATGAGGACTTTTTATTTATATGCTCCAAGAACAAATGTGCTAAATTTCTCACCACTCTATCAAATGTGTAATGTTCATAACAAGCTGGTCTCTAGAGACGTGGACATATTTAATTGCAAGTTGTCTCAACTGCGAAGATTTTTCTTTTCTCTTCAATGTTTATGTATTGCTTACTGCTGCATTGCTGGAATTTGAAATTTGAAATTATGAAGTTTGAAGTCGGAAATGTAAATTTTGCACCTAGTTAATATATTGTGTAGGAATGAGTGATAGACTTGTTGTCTTTATTTGTGGATTGCTCGTACATTATAATAATTTGTATGTGTAATTATTTGTATGTGTATTTGATTTGTTATTCTGTCTTGTAATTGGGATCTTTCCTGTAAGACAGTGTACCTCTAAATAAATAAATAAATAAATAGTTGTAAAAACACGAGGTTAGATTCTCGGCAGACATATCGTCTAGCCGGTGAGCGCTCGTCTATTTCATTGACATTGCAAAAGTGCATATATAGAATAATAAACGAAAAATTTGAGAAAATCAGCATGTAACGCAAACGATTTAGGCAGGAATCTTCAACTAGACACGTGGAAATCCGAGGTAGACTCCTTGGTAGCAGGAAATGTGATACATTATGGTAAATAAGAAACCACGTGGAACCGTATATGATGCGATGTACAACGTAAACAATTAGTACGTCAGGGGCTCGGATTTTCTGCTGATGCAGGTATATCGTGATTTCCAAATATATTTTTTGGGACCACCCCTTTGGGGGGGTGGACATAGTCTACCCCGGGGTGGGTGGGGGGTGGCGGGTGGCGGGTGGGCAACTACGTGCCAGGAGGAACGGAGGCCGAAGGCCTCCGTCCGACTGGCATGTAGTTGCCCGAACAAAATCCACCCTTCCCACTTGCACGCGTTCCGCGCATGCGCAGTTCCGCACTTTTGATACCTATGAAAATTCGAAAAATTTTGAAAAATTTTTATTCAAAAAAATGTAATTTTAAAAAGATCCTGATCCTATAATCCCGATAACATTTTGGGAAATTTTCATTTTTTGACGGTGAAATGTACAAGACAAGACTTAGACGAATGTTTTATATACAAGTGCAGATAAAATTTTCGAGTGACTGATAAAAACAGTTATTATAATAGTCGGAAGGCGCCCAGATAACATAGGAAATTTTGTTCGAACAAAATATGTAAAAAAAAATCCAAGACGTGAAAATGTACGTAGAATTTTCGAATAAGTTTTGTATATCGGTAAAAATATAAAGGTAAAAATAACGTCAGTTTCACTTGGAAAAAAAAATGATAAATTGAAAAAAAAATCAGTTTCAAGTTAAATTAACGATTTCGAAAAATACGTTTTTAAAACAATTTATTTTGACAGTTACAACAGGGCAGCGTCTACTGCTACAAGACAAGATAGAACTGATTAACAAAGAGCAAAGCTTAAATATATAGGGATACAAAATGCAACTTAGCCTACACGTGCCCGCGCACTCAGCACTTTGTCTGCACTTTAACACAATCGGGACCATTGTTCATAGCGACGTAACTCCTCCCTCCTTAAGACGAAAATATCAACCTGGAGGGTTGTTTTTCTGTTTCCTTCTCCACCATTTCAAATTTGACTCTTCTTTTCTTGAATTTTCTTTGATATATTTTCCATCCAATATATCCAGTAACTAGTAGAAAAATAATAATGATGCTTGTAGCGAATCCATAGCTGAGGGTATGTATCTTCTGAATATCGGGGACTTGCAATGGTGTAGACTTTTCCTGAAGGATGTGAATATTTTCTAAGTTAATAGTTTGGAGTTGAAGTGGCTTCGCTCGTAAGTAGTTAAAGTTGAGGTCATTTATTCCAATTTCGGGTAAATTAAACGGTTTTCCGTTTATTTCTTCATTTTTATTAATAAATTGGAAATCTTTGACTTTGATTTCACAATTTCCTGGCAAATGTATCAAATTAGGTTCGCTGATAATTTTGATTTCTTCTTTCTTTTGACAATTTGTTGAAATTTTAAGTGCTTCTTCGGCAGGAATATCAATAACATATTCACTGTTGATTGCTTGGATTATTGGGTTTATTATGTTAATTGGTAAACCATGACAAAACTTTCCTTCGGCTTCTTTTATCATGGAAATTATGCATTCTTTTGAGTGAGGCGTGAGTGAATTTTGGCAAATATACATATTTTCAACCTTTGGACATTCCTCGTTCTGGAACTGTTGTTGGTTTGAGCCAAGTATAAGGTAAGGGTGACTCGGGATAGCAATTGAATTTTTAATTGGGATTGGGAACAATCGATATGTTTGAAATTTTTCGTGTGAAAATATTGGAAAATGAATTGCAAATATAATTTTATCATTATTAAAGTTTACTTGTATTCCAGCGAGTTCATAATAAGAAATTGCATTTTTTAATCTAAAAATGGATTCAATAGAGTATAAATTTTTCAAATATTTAATCATGGAAAGTAGAGAAACTTCCTTCGTAAAGGATTGCTGATTATTTTGAAGTGCGTAAATCGCTTTATCATACTTTTCACCATCGTCAGAATCTAGTGTGCCAAAAAGCCATTTAGAAGCTTTACCTACGAAATTTATTAAACCTCTCTTAATTCTATTATGGGGAGTAATATTGTCTAATTTTCTTTCTACTTCCATTATTAAATATTCTACATGTTGTAGTAGGTTATATAAAACATTAGAATAGGAGTTAGTAGCGATTTCTGATATATTATTTTTATCTAAAGATAATTTCATGATGCTATAAAATTTAGGCATATTATTTAATTGATTAATTATAGGATTAATTTTAATATAGTGAATAAAAGTATGTTTTGTCTCAGTAATTTTTGTATCTCCTAACTGGAAGGGTAGTAAAGGAGTTTTTATAGGTGTAAAAGTCATTTCAGTCGTCGTTGTCAGTGTCAAAACTGGAGTCAAGATTAATAACGTTGTCGTCAGGGACAGCATAGCTGCAGGAAGGAATTGTATCAATGTCAATATCCTGTAAACAAGGGTTTAAATTAGATTTCGGGCGTTTTAGTTGCGATTTGTGAATAATTTTGTCATCGGAAGTTTTGACTTTTGTCCCTAAATCTTCTTTAATTTCGATTTTCGTTTGTTTTGGTTTGGTTTTATCCCTTAATGACGCTTTATTTTTCTGGAATTGAACAGTACAAGGCTCGTAATTTTGTGGTTCTTCCCTATCCTTGTTGTGGCTTGTATTTTGCTTATGTTTTTCGCTTAATGAAACCTTATGAATTTTGTCAAAAATTATTTTTCATTTATTTTTCCGCTCATCTATGTACTGGTTTAGTATTATTTCATCTGTGATGTCAAATGGGTCGAGGGCACTGGTGTGACCGTTAATAATATCAAAAGGCCTTTGTTTTGTCGTACCCACTATGAACAGAATTTTATTGTAACCTAATATAGCATACTGCATTAATTGTTTTATTTCCGAGTTCGGATGAGTAAGTTCTAGTACGCGTATACTATCAAGTAGCGTATTATGTAACCTTTCTATATTACTATTACTGTTCGAGTTACCGGGTGTAGTAAAATGTAGATTTGCATTATGAAGTTTACAAAAATCAGTAAGAAGACTTGTTTTGAACTCAGTACCGTTATCACATGTTATTGATTTTGGTATTCCAAAGTGTGATACAAAATTAAAAATTCCTTTCATTACATCAGTTGAATTACATGATTCTAAAGGATAAGCTTGAGCGTATTTTGAAAAAACATCAATTATTGTCAAATACTTTCTTCCTAAAATTTGAAAAGTGTCCATATGTATGGATTCAAAAGGTTGTGACGGAGTTATAGTTAAGGCAAATTTTATTTTAGGTGGGTTCCTATCATATTTAGCATTACAATATTCACATCTATTAATATATTCCGTTATGTCATTTTTCATATTGGGCCAATAATATAATTTTTTCAAAGCTAACAGATTTTCGTTTATGCCACGATGACATGTCTTTGTTTCATGATGATATCGTAACAGTTCTTGTTGACGATCCTTTTCATTTACATCGGTTAAGAAAATATTAGAGAAATTAAGTTTATACGCATGATTTTTGAAAGTTTTTGCTAGTAAATTGCAGATTCTTGGTTTCAAATCAATTTTTTTGAATGTAAATACTGTAGAGTAGTTTCGGATTTGTGTATTCCTTGAAAAATTTAATTAATTCATAAGCGTAATTTTTCAGTGTTAGGTTGACAGTTAGTCTAATTTTATTGGGAAAAGGACATGTCTTTATAACATGATATCTTCCAGAGTCTTTTAAAATAAATATAATTTGATTTGTATAAGTATTTAAGCAATTTTCGGTTATTGGAATAGTTAAAATTGGGTCCCCAATAGCTGAGTGAACTGTAGAGACTGAGGTGTTTTGATAAACTGTTTCAATTTCACCTGTGGGTTTTATACGTATATCCGAAATAATATTTATTTTTGGCCTAACTCTCTCATTATTTTGATTTTCATTATTGTCATTTATATCAGGGATTTCTTCGGGGAATTCAGCTTCTAGATATTCTCTTATTTCATCATTGGTTATAGGGTTTATAACGACAATTTTCCTTGGGCGAAGGAAAACTGCTTATATGACTCGCTCTTGATAACCCAGGAATAAAACACACGTTTTAAAATTATTTACAAGGGTGGTTTATTAAAAAATAAAGAAATGTGTTAACATTAAAAATTGTGCAATGATACTTAATTTACAATAGAAATATGAATTTATAAAAGTCGTAGAATAAAACTAGACAATGATTTGAATTGAAATGTAACTTACAAGATAATTGACAAAGTGAGGTTACGTTAAAGTTGAATTGAGTGGCGCTGACTCTACCGAGCAGGATTTAAAGTTCCAAAAAGCTCAAATTAACCTAACCAAAGTTCTGCACCGTTCTGAGGTTAAACGTGGAACGCTTTGACACAACACCTTACTTAAAAGTTTGCTCCTTACGAACTTCCGAGGTTGCCCTCCGCTGAAGTCTACGCAGCTGACCAAAACCAGGTTCGACAGGCCGAAAGCTGCGTTACGGGCCTTGGATGTTTGCCAGCTCAGAGTTTGACCTTAGTTCAGCCAACCCTGTCTCCCTTGTTGGTTTGCGGACAGTCAGCGGGGTTGTCGACTTGTTGTTCGATGAGGCGTTAGTCCTCGTGCAGTTTTGAGCGTGTGGAAAATTCAGAAGCAATTAGACACAGCCAATATACTCTGTCAGTGACGTCAAATGTTTATTTACAAGAAAAAATGTTCGATAAAAAAATATTAATAATTATAATAAGTACTACAATTTGCTTAGTTAAGATAATATTTAACTACTACTTAATAAACCCCAAATGTATATTCCAGAATATACCCTGTACAATAACACTTAATTGACTGGATTGCGAGATAAAATTGACGACAAGAAAATTACTGAATTTAAAGAAAGATATCCCGAGCTTAGAACCCAAACAAAAACCGACAATAAGAGGTCACGAAAATTTAGAAATTAAGTTTACAAAACAACCAAACGTTTAGCTATCTATCAGCTCAAACGCTGCTCTTTCCGATGCAAATTAAGAAAATGACAGTACTAATTTGAAGTAAACGATAATTAAAACAACTATTACTAGAAAAGATAAAAAAATATGTCTTCGTCAGGCTATTGGTACATATTGAGTGCGATTTTCAACTTTACCGATACAATAAAACTTACTTTTGAGCAGACCAGGACTGAAAGGCAGCCACGATTATTCTTCCTTTTATATTTGCAATTAAGCTGGGAGAAATCTCCAAAAAGAATAAACGTGCCTGGGGCAAGCCGCAGGTGAGTTTCAACAAAGAAGGAAAATTACCAAAATTATAAAAATAATTTTAAATGAAACTCACCTGGTACTTGTGTCCACCTTTCCTGTGCCCTGCTCAAAAATCAACAGGTTTTCCGAAAAACCACGGCGTCGCCCTTGAACGCCAAGATGGCCACCTGGTCCCAAACTTCACAAAAACTCCAGGTGCGCCAGGTCGAGATTTTACATGAAACACAGAAAAATACGGTTGTATTCCGCTGCAGCAAACTATACCACAAAATATAAGCACTCAATATTTCCAAATGGAGATAACAGGAAGCCGATAAAAGTAGATAATTAAATCGAGACACACAGCCTTCCTGTAATCACCAGGTACCTGTCGGATATTGCACGCTAAAGATTCGCTTGGAAAGAGAGCGAGACGGCGCTCGCAGGTAGTTTTGAAAGATATTGTATTATAAAAATAAAACGTAACAAAACCAATCAGAACGCTGCATTTGTCGAGGTCATCTGGCCATCTGATTATAGAGCAACCAAAAGGTTTCTTTTTCCAGAATTTCACGATGGCTTCCCGCCTAGGGCATGGAACCAGACTCGCAGAAAATATTTGCTCTGAACTGAACAAGTGACATCAACAAATGCGTAGCGGATTACTTGCTAATCACTTTGGTGCTAACTGCTGGAACGTACCTTCGACTCAATGCACAAGAATCACTGTAAACTTAGCCACAACAACCCAGTGTATCTATTCACCGCTAGGTGGAAGCACACATACCAAAAGAAATGAATTTAAATCGAAAATTGTGATTTATCTTACAAATAACGATGTATTATTCTTTAAGACGTGGTAATGGAATTTTTTCAGCAATTCTTTCAGAGTAAGTTACTTATTCGTGGACACTCTCTGTGCTATCTAAACCTTAAATAAGAACTGAAAGAAAGACATTCGGTTCTGGACACCTTCGGCGCTATTTGAGCCGGAATTAATTAAATTTAACCCTGTATATTTCCATTAAGACAAATCACAAATTTCTTATTTAAAACTTGACAAATACTGAAATTGGATAATAAATTGACTCTAAATAATTGAAGTTACTTTACAAAAGTCCAAGGTACATTACAACACAGTTGGTCGTGAAGGTCTGGTTGGCTGTTGGCTACTGTAATTCTCGACAAGCTATGAAAGCTAAACTTGATATAAATTTGAAAAGCTATTTGCTTTGAAATCCACAATAAAAAAAAACATATTAACCCATAATTTATTTTACCCACGAGGCATAAAAAATTGACAATAGGAATCGTGACCCCAAAAAACTTAAAACTAGAAGAGAACTTAAGCTACGTGAGGAGAAGAGAAAAGTAAGAAAGAAAACTCCTCGAGGAAGCGTGACATCCCCACGAATTGTGACACAAATACGTGCCTCCGTCCGAAGTCCACACAGCAATGGGCACATTTTGGGTCCTATCGCGGAGCACCAAAAGTGCCAACCCCAAAACCCGAGGGTACAACGACCAAACACCCACATTCACACCACAAAACGAAGTTCAGCCACGGGCCGACAGAAAACAAATACTGTTGGCTTGACCAGACCAACCAGTACCGCCACCTATGCAGGCAAGCACACCGGATATCCTTACGGAAAATCTCCTGTATTAGAGGAAAGAAGGGTAAAGTAAAGGTGGGATAGAAAAGAAAAAAATCAGAGACGTTATAAGAGAAAGGAAGAGAAACGAGACAGAATAGTGATAGTGGGAAGAAGAGAAGGTAAGAAGGTAAATCCAAAAAATATGCAAGAGAGTACCAGTCTGTTACACATGCCAGTTGTGCAAAGAGTGGGTCTGGACCCAAGAAGAAGTGGAAATCCAGAAGGAATTTTAGACAGAACTATGACAATTAAACTGAGCCGTCCATTGAAGTTAGGTATAGATGTGAGGAGGGGTAAGGAAGGTGGGAAAGTATAACCCTACTAATCTGACTGAATTTCCTGCCTGAGTTACGGCCATTCGCCCGAAGACATGTGTGCACTGTTATCATCCCTCAGGGATACAAAAGCATCAACCAGGAAACCCGTCCAAAATAGCTTCGAACTAAAAAATAAAAACTAAAAAAGAGAATGATTCAAGGGAATATCTAATACCTACAACAATGAATTTCACAGGAAGAAAAATATCTACTCGAAGAGTAGCGAAAAAATATAATCGAAAAAAGATAACCTCAAAAAGACCAATTCAAAAATTTACAGAGACCCCAAAAAAACTTAGACCAAAGACCGTTCGATTGCGCAGCGAGCAAATCTCCAAAAGCTTCAAAAAACGTATATATGGTGGTCGTACATTCCAGTCTCCTGCACAACACTTTCACCCAATGCGCACGCCAAAGTGACAAGTATTGCACGACGCTATCACCTAGGTAACAACGTTGTATCAAACAACAAAGGAGATTAAAAAACTACCAGTCATAAGCCATGTCAGCTATACTATCATATGGTCAGCCAAAATAAAAGATCCAACACGACAAGCTAACCTATGATTTACTAAGCTAAATTAGCTATACCAGATAAGCTTGACTAAACTCAAAATATTACCAAAAAACACACTGCGCAAACCAACTTTGACTAAGGTTACATTTGAAGTTGTAACAAGAAAACTTCAAATGTAGGTGCATGATGTTCTGCAACCTAGCTCATAACACATTAGATATAGTGCTTTCGCTAATGCTATGGCTTTAAAATAACAAGTGCCCACCTCTCTCCCATTGTGATCTAATTTGAATTGATGTTAAGTCCAAATAAGTCACCACCAAAAAATAATAAGTAGTCCTTAGTCTTGGTCTGATTCGTTAGCTGACTCATACACAGATGAGTCATCAGAATTTTCATCCGTTGGATAATCAGCACTAAAATCAGGTTTCAAATCTTTAATATGGAAATTCCCAAGGTCTTTACCAGAATGATCTTTTAAATTATAAACTAAAGGTGATAAAACTTTATTTACAACACAAGGAATATATTTCGGTGCCAATTTGGCAGAGTAGTCGTTAGCTGCGTTAGACAGAGTAAAGTTTTTCTTCCAGACGTAGTCACCAACATGAAATTGAGCAGAACTTTTCCGCAAATTATAATATTTGGCATTCCTGTCATGAGATCGCTTTAATTTAGCTCTTACTTCCTCGAATAACTTTGGCATTTCTTGCACATCGTTAACTAATTGATTTTTGAATTCTATAACAGGAATGTTAGTAGAATTTTCTGAAATTTTGCCGTAGTAATCACCGGTAAGAGGAATATTTCTGCCAAATACCAAAAATGCAGGGTCGTAATCAGCAATTTCGTGTTTTGATAAGCGTATAGCTTGAGCAATTTGATGGATATTTGCTTCCCATGTTTTATGATTTTCATGGGTGGAACTGAATCATGGTACACCCTACTTTTTTCCCTTGTTTTTTTGAGATACAATTTTGAAATTTGGCATGTTGATGTTACTTTATAAATGTAACTTTTTGACGTAAATTCATTTATTTTCGCTTCCGGTTTTACCGGAAGTGACATTCACTTTTGTTTTTTAAATGGAACACCCTGTATATTATTTGAGTTTCGGATTCTCCTCCATGTACTGAAACCAACGATGCCTCACAAGTGACATTTTGGCTGACAGAAAGTGGTTTTTCTTTAACTTGTTTGAATTTGCAATTATTGTGTGGATAGAAATTGTGGAATATTGCTTATATTTCTTAAAATATTCCTCATATCAAAAACATTATTCCCCGTTTAGTGATATCAAGCAATCTTTCGTAGCACAAAAAATGTGGTTGCCATGGTAACCCATTTAATTTTTTTAAATCTCACCATAAACTTTTTTTGGTGAAAATTAATACATTGGAACTTTCTGAATAGGATACAATACTATTTTAATAGGGTCGCATAAGAAAAAAATACAAAAAAAAAGTTTTCTATTATGCTATCGACAATGTTTATCAAAATAATTATTAACATCAAGTTAGCCATGCCAAAATCAGAACAATGCGAAACTGTCACTAGCTGTCGGTTGTAATTGTGTGCATCGTTAATTTACTTTTTATTTAACTTACTTTTTTACTCAATTTTCTGTGTACTTAAGTACTTAGTAAGTTATAATGGTGCTTGAATTAAGTGAAACGGAAAGAATAAAGGTTAACATACTAAGTACTTAAGTACACAGAAAATTGAGTAAAATGTACGTTTAGTGTAACAATGTACACAGTTACACAGCTAGTGACAGTTTTGCAATTATTACAAATCCAAATAAGTTAAAAAAAACACTTTCTGTCAGCCAAAATGTCACTTGTGAGGCATCATTGGTTTTAGTACATAGAGGAGAATTCGAAACTTAAATAATATACAGGGTGTTCTATTTAAAAAACAAAAGTGAATGTCACTTCCGGTAAAACCGGAAGCGGAAATAAATGAATTTACACGTCAAAAAGTGAAATTTATAAAGTAACAACGACATGCCAAATTTCAAAATTGTATCTCAAAAAACAAGGGAAAAAAGTGGGGTGTACCATGATTCAGTTCCACCCTGTATACGCTTTTAAGGCAGTAACGATAACTCTATTTACACGCTCAGTATGGTTTATTTGCGCGTGGTATCGGGCGTTGAAAAAGATCTTCCGTACTCCATATTTTTCCATTAAAGCTCTAAATTCCTTGCTTATGAACTGGCTACCGTTATCGCAGCAAAAGACCTGTGGAACTCCATATATCAAAAATACCTGATTTTCGATAAATTTGATAATCGAACTAACAGTAGACTTAAACAGTGGTTGTATTAAAACATATTTTGTAAACCAATCTACAACCACAAGAAGGTACTGATTACCCAACTTAGATCTAGGATATGGTCCCAATAAATCTGCAGACAACATTTGGAAGGGAAAGTTGATGTTACGGTATGCACCCATTAATCCTGGTTGTGCCACATTAGGACTTTTAGTAGCTCCACACACAGAACATTTTCTCACATACTTTAAAACATCCTTGCGGATATTAGGCCAATAATAAAACTCCATCATGATACATGGAAAGAATTTCCTTCGGATTCGGAGTAGGTACGACTAACTTCCATTCTGAAATATTACTTACTAAAGGTACTTTACTAAAAATATGTTTATAGAGCAAATTGTCTTTTACCATAAATGTAGAATAGTCGTCAGGATTAGTTTTAACCTTTTCGATAAGTGACAGATACCAATTGCAAAACTTAAATTTTGAGACTTCCAAAACAGCTATTTCTGAGGTTGACCTAGAAAGTGCGTCGGCAACTATCATAGTGGAACCTTTACGATGCTGAATATCAAAGTTAAATTGTGACAGCTTTACTGCCCAACGAGCAAGTCTGCCAGCTGGATTAGACAGGTTTTTAAGCCAAATAAGTGACGCATGATCCGTTTCGATGGTGAAATGAGTGCCCTCTATGTAGCTACGATACTTCTCTATGCCGAATATAACTGCTAAACACTCTCTTTCTGTAACGGAGTACTGTTGTTGACATTTGTTCAGAGTTTTACTAGCAAAACTATAGGGCGCTCAGCTCCGTCTATTTTCTGATACAAAACAGCTCCTAAACCGGTATTACTCTCGTCTGTTTGTATTATAAAAGGCAAATCGAAACACGGTGCAGCTAAAACTGTGCTCGTTGTGAGGCGTCTCTTAATTTCTGTAAAAGCTTCTTCTGCAGCTGAAGTCCACTTGATCGGTTGTCCTTTTTTACGACCATGTAAAAGGTCAGTAATAGGAGAAGACAAACTACTAAAATCTTTAATAAACCTTCGGTAATAACTAATTAAGCCTATCACTCTTTTAATATCAGTTGTTGTTTTCGGAGTCGGATAATTGACTATTGACTCAACTTTTTCAGGATTAGTTCTTAAACCTTCTTTGTCAACTACAAAACCTAAGTATTTTAGGGAAGGTCTACAAAATTCACATTTGTCAACATTAATTGTTAATTTGGCCTCCTTTAAACGGTCATACATTTTGGACAAAATCTCAATATGTTTCTCAAAATTAGGAGTTGCAATAATGATATCGTCAAGATAAACAAAGGCATAAGGCTCTAAACTGGGATCTATTATCCTATCCATTAATCTTTGCATCGTTTGCGGAGAGTTGGATAAACCAAAAGGCATAACTTTAAATTGAAAACTTCCTTTACCATGTACAGCGAAAGCAGTCTTAGGTCTAGATGATGGATCTAACGGAATTTGGTAAAAAGCTTTCCTTAAATCAATAGAAGTTAAAAATTTGGCATCTCTTAATTTATTTAAAATACTGTCTATTAATGGCAAGGGGTAACTATCCTCAACTGTTACTTGATTTAATTTCCTACCATCAAAACAAACTCTATATTCACCTGAACTTTTGGTGACCAGCCATAATGGACTAGATCAAGGAGACTGGGACGGTTCAATAATACCAAGCTTTAACATTTCGTCGATTTCTTTATTTAAATGCTGTTGCATTGCCGGAGATAATGGATACTATCGTATTTTGAATGGCTTGGCATTACCAGTATCGATACTATGTGAAATTAGATCGGTTAGGCCTAGTTTATTTTTCGATGCAATATTTTTAAACAAATTAACTACTTTATTAAGATCTGCTTGCTCTGCACAGGATAAGTCACTAAAAGAATGAATGTTCTTAACATCCGATTCAGTACCTTTTGCTAAACAACTGCAACTATACTGACACTTACTACTCTTTGACGGTAACGGTAATTTACAAAAATTGGTAGATAACTTAGAAGAATTTGAAGGAACGGAATATGAAAAGTTAGCGTAGTCTACTCTTAATACAAATGATTTCAAAAAGTCCATACCCAAGATTAAATCATGCTGTACCTGTGGAACTACTAAAACCTTGTGTCGTTTCGTACGGCCTTGTAAAGATAATGGGAGATAGCAATAACCTTTTATCCCAGACCTACTACCATCTGGGTACACAACTATTACTGAGGGGTCTGAATGTACTTTAATATTATTTTTCTTAAGTAATGGAAGAGCGGAGGATCCTAAGATAGAAAAGTTTGAGCCTCCATCTTTGAGTGCAACAAGAGTGTCGCTAAAAATATTGATAGGTAGATAGCAACGGTTGTCATTGTCTTTTTGGATAAAAATGGCTTTAATACTTACATAAGTTTGCTTATAAAAATTCTTGAAAACGTTAAGCCAATTTTTCCACTCAGGTGAGTTTAGTTGGAAGTTGGATTGGGCTTGGGTGTTTTTTGTTTTGGGCCACGTAGAGGATTTTGACCATTTTGACCGTTTTGACCAGCGACAGTTGACGTCTGATTGCCACTGGTGCTTGATCCGTTTTTGGCCTACACCTAGAACATTGTGGTATAATGATACCTTGCCTACCACATCCAAAACAAAACCTAGTTTTCTGTGCCCTACAATCCCTATAAATATGACCTGACTTTTGACAGTTCCAACAAACAACCGAAGATATAGCATTGACACTAACTCGACGAGACCACTCCTGAAGTGACAGACAACTCCAATCTGGCTATAACAAACCTGAATCTCTCGTGGGAGGTGCACGATAACGTTCTGACCATGAAAAGGACTCTTCCAGACGCTTGCAGAACGTGGTAAGCTCATCGATACTCTTAATATCAACTAAAGCCAATTGGGTATGGTATTGAGGTAACAAATTTCTTTTAATTTGGTCTATGATCGCTTGTTCTGAGGGAGGATTCGTTAAACGCTTAAACAAAGCTTCTATGTAACAGATCCTGATCATAGTGGTATGGTAAGAAATCTTCTTTGAGTTTCTTCCTCAATTCTGGCCAATCATGAACCCTATCTTTATTATTGAGGTACCACGTCCATGCATGTCCCTGGAATAGGTCACAAGCCGAAGCGAACAAATCTTCTTCCGAAGCACCTCGAGCTTGACGCAAAAGCTTAACCTTTTCTAAAAATGCCACTAACGACTCTTTATCGGTACCAGAAAAGTGTACATTCCACTTAGCTATATTTACAAAGGGTTTCGAGACAATACTGGAACGGTTTTCTCTTATAGGAGTAGAGACGTGACCTGGGGTTTCAAATTCTATACTTGTGACTTTTTCAGCAAAGTCACCCTCTAAGTCTAGTAATTCAGTCTTTGCCTTATCCAATTTAGTTTGCTCTTCAGGAGTCTCAGCACTCATTTGAGAGATTCTACCCGATAAATGACTCAAGCGAGACTCAATGCACGCTTGGTCCCCCTTAATACCCGAAAATTCAGTAACCACCTTGATAACATCCTTCATCGAATCACAAAACTGCTTAATGTCGCAAAAGAAATTGGATTGGCAACATTGGCAAAGCTACGATTTGCTGCTGCCTGCTGTAAAATACCCCGTAGACGTTTGCGTTTAACTTCTACCGTTCCAGTAGCATCAATTCCCCTAATTTTTAATTCGTATGTTAATTCACCCTCTTTTAAATGTTTTGGTTCCATACTGTCGTAAATCTCAGTAACCACAATCAATGTCAGCAGAAAAATTAAAAAATACCAACGAATAAATTTAAAATCAAAAAATTTTGGCAAATTTAAGCAGTTCCAAATTTAAGTTCAAAACTAAGGGATATACTACAAACTTTTAAAAAATGGAATAAGATAACGTGCCTCGCAATCAATCTTTTATACTTGGAAAATGTTGCTTAATTCCCAGGTACCAAAATCGAGTTAACAAAAAAATTCCGAAATCGTGCTCCAGGTTGGGTTACGCCAATTTGTATAACGACAATTTTCCTTGGGCGAAGGAAAACTGGTTATATGACTCGCTCTTGATAACCCAGGAATAAAACACACGTTTTAAAATTATTTACAAGGGTGGTTTATTAAAAAATAAAGAAATGTGTTAACATTAAAAATTGTGCAATGATACTTAATTTACAATAGAGATATGAATTTATAAAAGTCGTAGAATAAAACTAGACAATGATTTAAATTGAAATGTAACTTACAAGATAATTGACAAAGTGAGGTTACGTTAAAGTTGAATTGACTGGCACTGACTCTACCGAGCAGGATTTAAAGTTCCAAAAAGCTCAAATTAACCTGACCAAAGTTCTGCACCGTTCTGAGGTTAAACGTGGAACGCTTTGACACAACACCTTACTTAAAAGTTTGCTCCTTACAAACTTCCGAGGTTGCCCTCCGCTGAAGTCTACGCAGCTGACCAAAACCAGGTTCGACAGGCCGAAAGCTGCGTTACGGGCCTTGGATGCTTGCCAGCTCAGAGTTTGACCTTAGTTCAGCCAACCGTGTCTCCCTTGTTGGTTTGCGGACAGTCAGCGGGGTTGTCGACTTGTTGTTCGATGAGGCGTTGGTCCTCGTGCAGTTTTGAGCGTGTGGAAAATTTAGAAGCAATTAGACACAGCCAATATACTCTGTCAGTGACGTCAAATGTTTATTTACAAGAAAAAATGTTCGATAAAACAATATTAATAATTATAATAAGTACTACAATTTGCTTAAGTTAAGATAATATTTAACTACTACTTAATAAACCCCAAATGTATATTCCAGAATATAACCTGTACAATAACACTTAATTGACTGGATTGCGAGTTAAAACTGACGACAAGAACATTACTGAATTTAAAGAAAGATATTCCTAGCTTAGAACCCAAACAAAAACAGACAATAAGAGGTCACGAAAATTTAGGAATTAAGTTTACAAAACAACCAAACGTTTAGCTATCTATCAGCTCAAACGCTGCTCTTTCCGATGCAAATTAAGAAAATACAGTACTAATTTGAAGTAAACGATAATTAAAACAACTATTACTAGAAAAGATAAAAAAATATGTCTTCGTCAGGCTATTGGTACATATTGAGTGCGATTTTCAACTTTACCGATACAATAAAACTTACTTTTGAGCAGACCAGGACTGAAAGGCAGCCACGATTATTCTTCCTTTTATATTTGCAATTAAGCTGGGAGAAATCTCCAAAAAGAATAAACGTGCCTGGGGCAAGCCGCAGGTGAGTTTCAACAAAGAAGGAAAATTACCAAAATTATAAAAATAATTTTAAATGAAACTCACCTGGTACTTGTGTCCACCTTTCCTGTGCCCTGCTCAAAAATCAACAGGTTTTCCGAAAAACCACGGCGTCGCCCTTGAACGCCAAGATGGCCACCTGGTCCCAAACTTCACAAAAACTCCAGGTGCGCCAGGTCGAGATTTTACATGAAACACAGAAAAATACGGTTGTATTCCGCTGCAGCAAACTATACCACAAAATATAAGCACTCAATATTTCCAAATGGAGATAACAGGAAGCCGATAAAAGTAGATAATTAAATCGAGACACACAGCCAGAGAGCGAGACGGCGCTCGCAGGTAGTTTTGAAAGATATTGTATTACAAAAAATAAAACGTAACAAAACCAATCAGAACGCTGCATTTGTCGAGGTCATCTGGCCATCTGGTCATAGAGCAACCAAAAGGTTTCTTTTTCCAGAATTTCACGATGGCTTCCCGCCTAGGGCATGGAACCAGACTCGCAGAAAATATTTGCTCGGAACTGAACAAGTGACATCAACAAATGCGTAGCGGATTACTTGCTAATCACTTTAGTGCTAACTGTTGGAACGTACCTTCGACTCAATGCACAAGAATCACTGTAAACTTAGCCACAACAACCCAGTGTATCTATTCACCGCTAGGTGGAAGCACACAGACCAAAAGAAATGAATTTAAATCGAAAATTGTGATTTATCTTACAAATAATGATGTATTATTCTTTAAGATGTGGTAATGGAATTTTTAAAATAAAAATTCCGTTACAGTTTATTCAAAAATCTATGAATTTCCTCATCAATATCACCGGGGTTTCCTAAAATTGACTGATTCTCAATAGCGTTAAGGTCATTGTTATTTCGACTTTTCCTAACCTTTTCTTTTTGTTCTTTTAAAAATTCGTCTAACTTTAATT
Source organism: Pseudeuparius sepicola (assembly GCA_963920635.1). Classification (NCBI taxonomy): domain Eukaryota; kingdom Metazoa; phylum Arthropoda; class Insecta; order Coleoptera; family Anthribidae; genus Pseudeuparius; species Pseudeuparius sepicola. The sequence goes on from OY987305.1 coordinate 33,700,565, forward strand.
CGAATTCTAAATCCGGGTTACTTAATTGAAAATTATTTTCAGGAATATATTTTACTGTTATCTTGTTTCCGTCAACACCGTTCTTTATAAAATTTTATTGGTTCTTCGAAATTAATTGTTCGTTGATCTTTGTTTAGAGAAATTTTTATATTTTTTGGTACATCATATATAGGTTCTGGTGGACTTTCATTTGCAGAAAAAATTGGGTTTACTTCTGAAACATCATTTCCTATGTAGCAGATAACTATTTCCACTTTCACAGATTTAAAAATAAAGTTAATCATTTCTTTCATTATATTCCAATCTAATTGGTCAAGACCGCATCCTATCCTTGGCATAGCTAAATATTTTATGTCATTTTTGATCACATGACTTCGTAAGTTTTTAAGGCAAGTAAATATATTATAGTACGTCGGTTTCTCATAAAAGTGTTTTTTGGTAATTAAATAATATATAAAACGTTTTCTAGTATTTATAACTATTAATATTACTACTTCGCCTACTTGTTTGTTTTGTTTCATTAAATTAGCAACGTTATCATACCTTTCTTTAAATTCGGCTGCAATACCAGCGCTCATTTTAAAATCAGACGACACACAATGTGCCAGTGAGTACCTCTCGGGCATCTCAAATAAATTTCTTTTTATTTCAACAACATTACCATTATTATCATTGTTATCATTATTTTCTATAATTTTCCTAAATTCATAATATTTTTTATCAATATAATAAAATAGGATATTATTGACATTATCGTCATTTTCAAATTCGTAACTTCCGTAAAATTCATCTTCAAAGTTTTCAGTATTATTCCTATCATTATAAGTTATAACTTCGTTATTTTCACTTATAAGATCTTCATTATTTATCTCAACTTTATTCTTATTCTTCCTAACACTATTTTTATTTTTCCTAACTTTGTTTTTATTTATTTTAATTTCATTAGTTTCTGTAAAAACTACATTTATTTCACAAGTTTCACAAAATATATCGTCATTAATATTATCATTATCATTATTAAAATCTTGAAAATCTAAATATAGCGAATTAATCATATCAGAACCATCTTCGTTATTTAAAACTGTGTCCGTTGTTTCTGGAGAATAAAGACTAGTTATGTTGCGTTGGGGAACAATAGCATTATTATTAAATTTATCTACTGGGATTTTAGTTGAAAGCGCCTCGTGTGCGTTAACTGAAATGGAGTATTGTTTATCATCCGGTCGCCTATAATAAAAAGGAATTGTTGTTACATGGTTGACAAGAATATCATTTTCGAGGTCAATATGGAATTTTAATTTCTTTAAATCGCGTAAGCCTATAATGCCATCAAAATAAGGGTGGAAATCAAATAAAATTATCGGAATAACCATATCAGTGTTTAGTTCTTCTGGAGCCGGAATATTGGCTCTGAATTTAATTTCTGTTCCGCCTAAACTCGTTTTGACTTGCGTGGGACAAGTATAAATACAATTTGGAAAATATTTTTCTACGATAGAAGGTCTTAAAATTGAATGAAAACAACCTGTATCGATAAGCAATTTCATTTTGGGATTTTTAATTTGGATATAAGCTAGACTATTATGTTGTTCCACATAAATTTCGACTATTTCTTTTTCCTGGTTTATTTCTTCCGTTTGGGAGGATGACTCGCCAATGGAAAATTTCCGGAGTTAATTTTTTGAGTTTGAATTTGGTTTTGGGGTTCATTTTGAGAAAGAGTTTGGTCATACGCATCGCGCATTGACTGTGTTGAATTATTACTCGCGTTTTCATTATTAATTTGATATAGTTCTTCGACTATAGCGTTATTTTGCGGCTGAAAATTATTTCGGGGAAAATTATTCTGTCGTGCTGAAAAGCTTCTATGCACATTAGAAGGTACACGCGAATTTGTCGACATAGCTTCTGGGTTTCTAAAATTTGTGTTATTAAAAGTATTATTTCTAGTCATTTGGGAATTGACTTGCATGGGCTCGTATTGCCTTTGTATATTTTGTCCTGTGGGTCTAAAAACGTTACGGGGTGGTCCAAAAACTTGTCTGTTTGTGGGAAAACGTCTTTGTTGGTTATTAAAATTTGGTTGAATGTTAATGGGTTGGCTTGGGAAATTTGGTCTAGTTGAAAAATTCTGGTTTTGGAAGTTATTCCTAAAAGGTTGATTATTATAACTTTGGAAATTATTTTGGAAATTATTTTGATAACTAGGACGAGGGGAATTATTTTGGAAATTAGTCTGATAGTTAGGGCGAGAAAAATTACTTTGTGAGAAATTATTTTGTCTTTGATGTGTTCTCTGATTATTTTGTGGAAAACTTGGAAAATTACTTTGAGAACTACTTTTAAAAATATTTTGGGTATAGTTAAAATTTTCTTCTTGAATGGTTAGTGTCATTGCATCTTTGAGTGATGCAGGTTCCTTCAAATGAATGATAGTCTGTAGGGGACCTGTCAAACCTCTAACAAAAGTCCTTAGACATAATTCATCATATTGCCTAACGTAAATTTCTTTAGCGGCCTGGGTTAAGTATACATCCGAATTCACCTTTTGTCTCAGATTACTCCTCATAACCTGAAGTCGTTTTGCGAAATCTAAAAGAGATTCATTTTTAAATGGCCTAGCCGTAAATAAGTCCTGCTCTAGGCACTCTAAATTGCGACGATCACCAAAGCATTGATTTAGTGCGTCCTTAATTTTCTGCCACGTATTTAACTCATTGCGGCAACCTATCAATAATTCAGCGCGTCCAGTGAGTTTCATCTGAACCGATCTGACTAAGTAATTTTTTAAAAATTCATCATTTATGCCATTATAAGTTTCAAAAAGGTAATCATATGACGAGATAAATTTCGGCAAGGAAGTTGCATTGCCGTCAAAATTAGAAATTGTTTCTACATACATCTTAAGCATTGGTAAGTTAAGATTTTCGTTTGCCATTGCGATTATTTTATTTTTACTTTCTTCTTTAATAACTTGGTTAACGTCAGATGAACTACTTGATTCGTCAAAACTTAAACTTGATGAAAATAAACTTGTAATATCCTCAATATCAACGCCACTCATCAAATAAATATATCAAAATCTTCAAAATATCGTCAAAAATCTTCAAAAATATCGTAAAAAATCTTCAAAAATATCGTAAAAAATAAGGAATAAAAATAGGAATCCAAAGGAACACTTGACTCTTACCAAAAGCTGGTTCTGGTCGCCGGCCAAAGTCCTAAGGTGAGCAATATCTTGTCTGTAGCTCCTGCGGTGTTGGCTGCCAGGGGTTGATCCAGGGGCTGCTGCTGCGATGCCTCGAAGATCAGGTTGTTGGACGACGTCTTCAAGATAAAAATCTTTCAGCTTCTCGCGACGCGGTAGAATGCGGTGCCGATACCGTGGGGATTCCAAACTACGGTCGCGGAAACTGGACGCACGTCCTACCGACTGCGCCAGTTAAATTAACGATTTCGAAAAATACGTTTTTAAAACAATTTATTTTGACAGGTACAACAGGGCAGCGTCTACTGCTACAAGACAAAATAGAACTGATTAACAAAGAGCAAAGCTTAAATATATAGGGATACAAAATGCAACTTAGCCTACACGTGCCCGCGCACTCAGCACTTTGTCTGCACTTTAACACAATCGGGACCATTGTTAATAGCGACGTAACTTTCAATTAAAAAAATACGATTTAGAGGTTGTACCAAAAAATTGGAAATAATTATTATTTTATACCAGTAAAATATACACAAGACCGAAAAAGGTAATTGCACGGCTGTCCCATTTGCCAATTTTTTTTTGCCAAAGTTTTTTTGCCAAATTTTTTTATGCCAAATTTTTTTTTGCCAAATTTTTTTTTGCCAAAAATTTTTGTTACCAAAATTTTTTTGCCAAAATTTTGTTTTGCCCAAAATTTTTTTTGCCAAAATTATTTTACCAAAATTTTTTTTTGCCAAAATTTTTTTGCCAAAATTTTTTTTCGCCAAAATTTTTTTTTGCCAAAAATTTTTTTTGCATTTTTTTTACAACAATTTTTTTTTGCCAAAATTTTTTTTCGGGAGGCCGAGGTAACCTAGGAGACGCCTTCCATTCAAACAAAATGCAACAAAAAAATTCAGACTTGGATTAATAAGAATGCAAGTGAAAAGAATGAATAACATTGGGTTTCCTTTCCTTACAAAAACGGCACTGCTGCCTTTATTTACGTGAATAGTTAGCCTATAATACCTATCGAAAACAGAGAAATATTCAGGTCAAGACAAAAAGTAGCCCAATTTACAAGTTTGGAAATCAAAACTACCTACTGGCTTTAAATTTTGATGAGAAAATTCGTCTAATTTGTAAGTCAAATAAATGGAACATCATGAAAAATATACGAATAATTGAACAAATGCTATCTTAGTTCGACAGGCAGCAAGGTACTATAGGTAGTAATATATTTGGAATCAAAAGACAACCTATTAGCTTTTAAATTTGTTAAGAAAATACGTCTAATGAAATTGAACATTTCGTTAACGCGTTGATGAATGTTTGATGCAAGTATAGACAGAATTTCTCAAAAAAACGGTGACTGACCAAACAAGTTATTATAAAAAGTTGCTTGGGAGACCGATGTAACCTAGAAAACGCCTTTCCTTAGAATAGAAATTGACAAAAAAAAATACAAAATGGAACTTGGACGAATATATGTTGCAAGTGAAAAGTAGGCAGAATTTTCGAAAATCGGGGACGGATTAAAAATTATTAAGTTGATCAGGAGGTTGAGATAACCTATGAAACGCTTTCCGTTAGAACAGAATCTGACGAAAGAAAAATTCCATCTGGGGTCAAGCTAGGGGTAACTACATAACCAAAATAAAAAATACTGAACGTTATAAAATTTAAAAAAATCATATTTCCAACGTATTTTTGTCCTCTGAAAATTGTTCTTGTGTAAATTCAGTTTCACTGGGTCAAGCTAGGTGGTAATTACATAACCAAAATAAAAAATACTGAACGTTATAAAATTTAAAAAAAAAAACATATTTTCAACGGATTTTTGTCCTCTGAAAATTGTTCTTGTGTAAATTCAGTTTCACTGGGTCAAGCTAGGTGGTAACTACATAACCGAAATAAAAAATACTGAACGTTATAAAATAAAAAAAAACATATTTTCAACAGATTTTTGTCCTCTGAAAATTGTTCTTGTGTAAATTCAGTTTCACTGGTCAAGCTAGGTGGTAACTATACATAACCGAAATAAAAAATACTGAACGTTATAAAATTTAAAAAAATAATATTTTCAACGGATTTTGTCCTCTGAAAATTCTGTGGCTTGGTCGAAAAAGGGCCTATCTACAAAAATTAAGTTTTTGGATAATCGCGGATTTGTATAAATTTTTTAAATGTTTGTCACATGAAAATGTCTTATCTGAATTAAATGAAATTTGGCCAGCATCTAATCAGACGTGTTATAATTCTAAACATATTTTTAATTTGTTGATAATTTTATTTTTTAACATATTTTTGCTTGTTAGGCCCCTACACTTTTGGCCTAACTTACCTAGGCCCTATATCTGATATTCAAATTTTAGCACATACGCCCTAAACATTATCACTTAAGCCCCATATTGACTGAATAGAACTTAGACCCTTTTTACATAAAAAATATATCTTATAATAATTTATTTTTAGCACTATAATAACAATAAAAAAACACTAATAAATTCGGTAAAATCAATAAAAAATTACAGTTTTTAACATAGGTACCTGTAGAAACTAACTTCAAGTCGTAATCTAAAGAACCTTTATTTAAAAAATGGAATTACATGCAAAATCAAATTATTAACGTTAATCATCGTATTGTAATGAATCAGTAGGGCACACACCTTCATCTTCATCGGTAGTGGAAGTGGTCTCTTGTGCTTTAAGATTCCCATAAAAAAGCTGACAATTTGGGTGTATGTAACACATCAGACTTTTAATATCATCCAATTTCTTTTTCGGAAGAGGCAGAGGGTATGAGTTATGCAATTTTTCCAAAGTAGGTAGGGCTTCACGTGGTGCTGCTTTTTTCTTTTTTGTGATATCCCAGACTTTGAACTCTTCATTTGCTGAAAAGCCTTTCTTGTAAAAAATTTTTCCAGTGTTTTCCTTAGTGTAATAGAAATAGTTTGCTTTCAAAAAAGACATTTGCTCTCCATCTGCGTTCTTTTTTCGATTTACAAAACACGCTTTCTGAAGAGCACTTACATTGTAAAAATCATCCTGAGACATGTCAATTACTTTAATTCCTCCTTTTCGTTGAATGTTTCTAATAAGTGTAGACCAGTCCTTAGGTATCTCTATGTCCATTGTTGTATGTTTTTTTGCTTTTTCAATCGAAGCATGGATGGAATCCGCTTCCAAATGAGTGTGACCGGAGATTAGGAATTTTTGATGGATTTCTTTTAAATTGTGGTTTGGTGGCAAAAATTCAAAAACCTTGGAAAGAAGAGTAGTGACATAAATGTTTTTATTTTGCCCTGAGCAGCAGTCGCTATATAAATTAAGACAAGTAATTCCTGGGGGCAAGTTTCTTATGTACTTAAGGAGACAGGAAGCAATTTCTTGTCCTCCACGGCTTGCAGTGGTTTCGTCCCACATAAAACAAAATGATTTATTTTCGTTGGCCCTTGATACCTCATAGATTGTAAGGTTGAAAACCCACAACTGCCTTTTATAAAATGCAATTCCGCTTTTTAGATGGGGTGTGGGTAAACACTTTTGTAGGTCAAACATTGCAGTTACCATAGTTTCATTTTGTTTACTTTTCTCTTTGTCAATCCTTTTTTCATTGTAGGCTGTTTCTGCTGCATTTAAATGTTCTTTCTTTTCTCGTAGGTAATCTATTTTCTCTCCTTCATTAGTGGAAGCTTTTATCAAAATTTCTAATTTATCGCACTTGCTGCAGGTGTCGTTATGAGGCGGATGGAAGGAAAGGTTGAAATTTGAGACAAAAATATTTCGGTAAAAATGATGAGAGACCGGAGTCTTGTCGATTACTTCACAATGTTGCACATACAGTCTGTACATTTGTTGAATGCTTAAATCGGGTGATAAATAACGTTTTTCAGAATGCGATCGAGAATAATGGCTCTTGTAAGCTGGAAATTTAGAGATATGTTGAATTACAACATTTTTAACTTCTTCCGATATTTTAGGGTGATTATTATGTTTTCCCCTTTTATCTGATCCACATATTCCGCTTTTAGAAAGCCTATATTTTTCCATCGTATATCGTAGTCTCTTAAAACCTATATCCAGAGTGTTCATAAACATTACTTTACAAACTTCTATAGGTAATCCTTCTTTTTTCAACAGAAAGGTACGACTGAATGATCTTCTGCTCTCTCCTTCACGTTTCGTACGACGAAGTTTTTCAAATTCCCTAACGGAAGTTGACAAAAACTGAGTTTGTTCATTATAGGTCAATGAATAAAAGTCGTTAAAGAGACTCAGCCTTTCCTCATTGCTAAATTTTTCATAGCACTTTTTCCTGCATGTGCATGGGTCTTTTAAGCTTTTTTCCTTGACAATTTTATTCATTTTTGTTTTATATTCTTTGCCGTTTGCTCTTGCAATCTTCCTTTTATTTACTGCCCACTCTTGCTCCTTCCTCATTCGTTTTCTTGACTTTCTCTTTCCCTTTCGTGTTTCCCTCTCTGACTCACTAGTTTCTTCTTTGCTTTCTGCGCTGTACGAAGTATCTGAATCTGTCGCAAAAGGGTCACTCTTCTCGCTACTGTTGTCATTTATGTCTTGCATAACAACTGGCCGATGCTCGGATGTGCTACCGCTAGCGAGGACACCATATGGTTCCTGAAATTATTACACTTTTTAAATTTTGGCCCATGTTACTCTTTTACAAGCTTTGTTTAAAAACTTACTTGAATAACATAATTTTCCAAAATGGTGATCTTTTTAATTTCACCGGTTTTGGTAACTTCATTAAATACGCTATTTTCATGAGGGGGCATTGTATTTGATAAGTTCTAAAATACAATTTAATAATATTATTGGAGTAAAGGGTTTATCTAATTATTAACTTACTACGGGTATAACGTCATTATCATTTATTTCATTAAAATGTTCCGATGGAAAAAGTTCGTTTTCCAAAATGGTAATCTCCTTAATGTTATCGGTTTTGGTAACTTCATTGTATTCGCTATTTTCACAACGAGACATTGTATTTGATATGCCCTAAAAACGCAATTTGATATGCTATTATGATCGTCAAGGGTTTATTATTTAATTGACTTACCACGGGTACTGGTTCATTAACACGTTCCGATGGCATAAATTTATTTTCTAAAGCGAAACCTACTATTCTCTGGATACGTGACTGATAAGCTTTTCCATTGCTTAAAGACATTCTTAATCTCTATAGATCAAATGTTAGAATTTATCAAAAATACACACAAACACTTTCCTACATACACCTGTCTGTTAAAAACTAAATTTTGAGGTTAGGACATAACCCCAAACACATCGTGTTTGCCGGAAATTCCGCTAAGGCTAGGGCCCAGGTCACACATCAGCCGAAACAAAATTCATACTTTTAAATGAACAAAGGCTTAAGTGGCAGATAGGATAAAAACTAAAGGTATTATTGTTCTGTGTTTCAGTTAGGCCTTTATCAAGTGTACTTGTTGAATAATAATACGGCCAAAGTTAACATAGGCCCAGAGATTTAAATACGCTTTGAATAAGTGGCAGTTAGGCCCAAAATAAAAAAAAACAAAAGTAAATGATAAAGAGGCCTAAGATCACATAGACCCATAATTTCTAGGCCTATTAGTCACTTAGGCCGATCTATGTTTTTAGTTATTAACTTTTCTGTTACATATGACCAATAAAAAAGTCCTAACGTGTACATAGGTCTTTACAGCTTACACTTTACACTTAAGTCCTTGCACTTAGGTCCTTTTCCCATACAATTACACGACAGTCACTAGCTTTATTCACATGGGACCATTTTTATTAAAAAGAGAATGTTTCATTTAGTAAGATAGGCCCACTAACTAATTTTTTGCAAATTTGTACTTAGGCTCTTTTTCGACCAAGCCACAGAATTTTTCTTGTGTAAATTCAGTTTCACTGGGTCAAGCTAGGTGGTAACTACATAACCGAAATAAAAAATACTGAACGTTGTAAAATTTAAAAAAAATCATATTTTCAACGGATTTATATCCTCTGAAAATTGTTCTTGTGTAAATTCAGTTTCACTGGATTAAACTAGGTGGTAAATACATAACCGAAATAAAAAAATACTGAACGTTATAAAATTTAAAAAAAATCATATTTTCAACGGATTTTTGTCCCCTGAAAATTGTTCTTGTGTAAATTCAGTTTCACTGGGTCAAGCTAGGTGGTAACTACATAACCGAAATAAAAAATACTGAACGTAATAAAATCTAAAAAAAAATCATATTTTCAACGGATTTTTGTCCTCTGAAAATTGCTAGAAAAATCAATCAATACCAATTTACAAGTTTAGGAATAAAAAGAATACCTGAAGAAACCACTTATCTTTTAGAACCAATTTCACATTTATTTCATAGAGAATATACACTTTCTTTAGAGTCGTATAGCTATGCCGGTTCTAGCACACTTTCCCCATGTATTTCTTATGGGAGCAAAATCCTGCACTTTTTTGACCAAACTTACCCCCTCCACTCCCAAACCACGCCCCCCAGCCAATCGCACCGACTCTGAACCCTGCGAGGGGTGCCGAAGATGTCCGAGTTCGCTGACCTTCGCCCCTGCCGCGACCTTAGACCGCTCGACAGCGAGGGGTGCCGAAGGTGCCCGGCTTTCACCGACCGTTGACCCAGCCGCGACGCCGTGACATGTCACGACTCGCAATAATTAAAACACCCTGTTATAGAAAATCATAATTAAGCCATGACGTCCTCTGTCGACCTTTAGCCGCGGCCATGCAAGTCTCGGATTTTTGTTGAGTGCACTAGATTTCCAGGCAGAGGCACAGTCCGGTACGCAGTCGAATAATTTTATCAAAAAAAGATGACAGGCAAAGTCGTTTTCTCCGCTTTGTGATTTATCGGTACACCGACCTGAAGTGTTTCTAATTCGCACCAAGTTTCAAAAAAGACAAATCTACAGAACAAATGCTATCATTTTATAAAAAGCAAACGTTATTCGCAAAGGTCGAAAACATTTTACTTGTGCAGCTGTCCCGAATTGAGAAAACGAGTCCCCGGTTTTAACTTTCAGTTGACTAAAATAAAAAATATTGAGATAACCAGTTTTTTACTTTTAAAAATACCCTGACGTCACAAAATTATCAAGTTGAAAGACCACTAGCTGCAAAATCCGATTTTGTGCAGCACGCGTTTCCTGTTAAAAACTGTTTTTCGCCCAGCAACCCGTCCCCCAAAACGATGCAAATAGAGGTAGCTTGGTGAACTAAAATAATGACTGCTAATATTTAAAAGTTGGTCAGACCCTCGCAGAACCTTCCAACAATCACATAATGCATGATAAAATTAGATTTCTTTCAATCGTTAAAAAATGCTATACGGACATATTTCCAGGAAAAAAAAAAGTTGAAAAATCATGAAAAAAAGATGCCCCGTTAATTGGTTTAAGTGCCCACGGAAATTTGCTAGATTTCTAGAGAAAAATACTGTGTCCGAAGCTGTTTACGCGTTGAAATTTTAAGGTAAACGTGAAACGTCCCAGAAAGTTCAATTTGCAGTGAAAACATTTTTTTATAGAAGTTTACTAGAGGTTTTAATAAAAACCAGGTTATTAAATTAAAAAACAGGGGCCAAAATCCAAAGTATGACGTCACACCTCCGGTTAAAAAAAATGTATTCCAACAACAGACCTTAATCATCTTCTGATCTGCTAGTAAATGCGAATTAAATATAAACTATATAACAAAAATCTATTGTCCTTAATATATTTTGATAAATTAGTTGTCAATTAAATTACTAGTTTTTAATGAATGCAGCTAATGCGTTCTAAAATATTGTAAACCAGCGGGACCTCATATTAGTTAAAATTCATACGACAAATTTAGGTATTAATCAAAAAGACTATATAATTATTATCAATATTTGGGGAAAATACTCCAAGTAGTATGTCAAAATTGTTAGCAACAAAATTATATAAGATCCAACACTTTTCATTCTTAAAATCAACTAATTGGACGAGAAGAGGCAAATTATTTTTCCAGTATAATAATTTTGATTACCACTTCTTCTCATTACTTAAAATAAAATGTATACGGAAATGGCTTTGAACCCTTATTTTACATGATTTACCCCTTCGATGTCCAACATTATGATCCACTGCTTCAAACTAAGCAAGAACTGTCCCTTATCCTACCATGAAAAAGCTTAAAGCTTTTAAGCGACTTGAAAAAACGACTAGATGACTCGAAAAACGACTAGACCACTCGGAAAAACGACTAGACGACTCTGAAAAACGACTAGACGGCTCGAAAAACGACTCTGAAAACGACTAAACGTCTCGGAAAATGACTAAACGACTCTGAAAAACGACTAGACGGCCCGAAAAACGACTAGACGACTCGAAAAACGACTCTGAAAACGACTAAACGACTCGGAAAACGACTAAACGACTCGGAAAACGACTAAACGACTCTGAAAAATGACTAGACGACTCAAAAAACGACTATGAAGACGACTAAACGACTGTGAAAACGACTAAACGACTCGGAAAAACGACTAGACGACTCTGAAAACGACTAGACGACTCGAAAAACGACCCTGAAACGACTAAACGACTCGGAAAACGACTAAACGACTCTGAAAAACGACTAAACGACTCTGGAAAATGACTAAACGACTCTGAAAAACGACTAGACGACTTGAGAAGCGACATACCATGGAATGTCATCAAAGACCATCGAATACCATGGAATGCCATCGAATACCATCCAATACCATCAATGATTATGGATAAAGAAAAAGATTGCATTTACATCAACTCAAATTCATGGTAGGTAGTTTGTTTATCTGTTACAGTAGTGATCGTGGGTCAAAAATCTAACAAGCTGCCCTTAATTTTTGACGATTTCTATCTTCTATGCCTCTTGTATTCACTACGGTAAAATGTGATAAGCAATCGTACATGGTTCATATGCATTCGTTTCCCCACCACCCTAGAGGTAAAATACAAGGTGCGCTTTTTTTACATGGTTTCCCCCATAGGCCTAATCCATGTTTAATTAAACAACATAAATATTTTTTTTTGTCCCAGTAGTAGAAAATATAACAAGGGGAGCTTTTTTTAGGACAGCTCGGAGATAATTAAAACACTAACTCATGCAAACTTTCACATGATGCTTCAGCAGGCCAGAATAACAAATGAAACAACAAACTTATTTAATAAATTTATTGGTGATGACTATAATACATTATAAACCTATTATGTATAACCATTATTATAACTAAGAATATGTAATAATACATTATAAAACTATTACGTATAACCATTAATATACCTAAGTATATGTAATAATACATTATAAACCTATTACAGTAACCTATTTCTATAATTAATACTACTCCATTTGCATCTGCGAATAGTGGCCCCACGGAAGTGTTTCATAGCCTGGTAAAATTTTTCTTTTATCGTCATTGGGACTTAACGCGATTTTCGGCTGTCTTATAGAGTAAACGGTATGTTTCTCCGATCGGATTAAATTCTGATTAACTGTTTTCTCCATATTTTCCTCCAGACACTGTACATAATCGTCAAAGGTTATTTTGTTTTTAATGACGGATTTCTTAACCCCCTTCGCCTTCTTTGTAACTCCACCATGTAACATTATTTCGAATATTTCCTCTTCAGTATATCCATTTTCCCGCAGTTTACCTATTTCCATATCTTCACAATCTTTTAAAATTTTAAATGTATACATTTTTGATCGCAGACCCACAAAATCCGTCATAATCCGTCCATTGTTTTCATCCTTCATCATACCCAAAACTTTTTTGTTTACTAGAGGTATACCATAAATGTTATCTGGTGAATAATCGCTTGTATCAAAATATTTATAGCAGTCTCGACGCATAACTTCGTAAATATCATTATTTCGAATTTCATAAATAAGGGAGTCAGTGTCCGTGTATAAAATGGTGCAATTGTCACCTAACTGAGGCTGCATGTACCCATAATGGAAATCATATAGAGTTGTTTTTGCTAGATCCAAAACACTCATCCCAACGTAAATTGGTTTATTCATGAATACTTCACATTTATTTAATTCGATTACTACGAGGTTTTCACCAAAAATCAGTGCAGACTTGAACTCAGGTTTGGCGATAAGTGCCTCCGCCCCATATCGCCCGTCCCACTTGTTAACCAGCTTTAGCACGGAATATTTGCGGACATTTTCCATCGTTTTTCCGAAGACTGCGTTATTCAAAAGCTTGTAAAGATCTTTCTCAAAGGCACTGGTGGCTTGGGCACGAAGTCTGGTATTTAGATCTATGTAACTTTTCAACCAAGCACTTTGCTTAAATTCGAGTACACGTCGTACTTTCTTCAGAACAAGACCGTTTGCTAATACTTGTTTAAGTGCCCTGTAGTGAATCACGTACTTTTCTTTGTTGTGGAGGGTAGCCATTAATTTTTCCCCTGTCTTATCCCCTTGTATATGTTGCGGACAGAAAGGCAAATCTTTATGTTTATCGTGAAGTTTCTCAGGGTACTCTAGATCGACTTCTAGGAAATACCCCTTATCAGAGTTGTCCGGCAATTTTCCTATATTCAACCCTTGAATCTCCTTATCATCTAACCATCTAAACCCACCGAAAGGGAGAGCCTGGGACATAGCCCATCCATATTGATTATTAATATCAAAGTAACTTAAATATACTGCAGATTTCTGTGGATCATAATCAGGCATGTATTTATTATTTGCAGTGGCGCGTCGTTTAGAGCATTGGCTGAGTCCTCCGCGGATTCCTCTCTCGACAAACATTACTTGATCAATATCCGTAAGCAACTCTAACTCAATTTTTGTATACTTTAACATCGAATCCCAAGTGTACCCAGGTAATGTATAGTAGTGAGCGGGATCTAGTTTATGGGTTCTCATACAGCTCGCTCTAAATGCTTCAAATACATCTGCTAGAAGTAATATATCTGTTTTTAAATACAGGTCGGTATATTCTTTTAAATTTTTACAACCAAATTCGTTCCACACTTTTTGCGCGTGAGCATACTCTTTTTCATATATCGATGTTTCTTCGAGTTAGTTATAAAAAGAGTCTTTAGGTGGTAAGTGACTGTGGTCTAATTTCTCCATACAATCCATAAAATCATATGGGAATACACCTTTTCGAGTAAGAAGTTTAAAACGAGACTCGGGGAGGTCGGAAAAATGGCTCCTAAGGATTGGGTATTCGGAAAGATTGGTGGCTAAAGAATCTAAGCTTCCTACCATAAAACGGAAACTATCGATAAATCTGAACTTGACCAAATTTTCCGGTATGAGTTTGGTGAAAGATATATATTTTTCTTTATTAATAGGGAGGAGCTCCACACGTCCCTCGATATCCTTAGCTATGCTCTTGATAACGAAATGTGCATCGTAACCCGAAAGGTTGTGGAAGACTATGGGTACAACATGGGTATCTTGATAATTTATGTTGCAGTCTTCATGTGCGGCTCCTCTAAATTTTCCAGTCAGATGACAATGATCCCGAACTTTTCTTTGCTGAGCTTAAACGGCTTCTCACAAACGTGGCATACGGTAGTTAACTTAAAGTTCATCTTCTCATCTGCTGTTAGTCTATCCATCGGTAGAGGACACAGAAAAACTGTCTCTATATCCTCTGCCACTCCTCTCAGTTCTTTAGAAAACCATTCCATGCAATCGAGCCCAGTGTATGATCTGTAGAAGGATAAGCTGTCGTCATAACTGCATTTAATATAATAACCAATGCTGCAAGGTACGTGTTCTTGATACTTATTATTGTCGTCTGTCGCTTTAAGCAGACTTTCTATATCGGTATAAATTGTAAAGGGAACCATTTCCTTATATTTGTAATTCTTAAATTTGAGAAATTTTCGATCTTCACTTGGCATCCTAACTTTACAATCGTTAATATTTTTGCAATCTTCATAGTGCGTTGTTAGCTTTTCCTCGGAGTAAAAGTAATGAAGACATCGATCACAAAAGAATTTTTTATGTTCGTGTTTACTTAGATGGGCTGAAACGAGGCGAGAGAGGTCTCTGATCCAACAAAAATGATATTGTACAAGTGAACTGTCATTATTTCCTTCTTCATTATCCTCATCATAATAAACATTCTGTATCATTAGAAGATTGACATGTTTGTCTACCTTATTTTTAGTGATATAAGTAGGTAAGGTGTGAAACTTGTTTCGATGGTCGAATATAAACATTTATGGACATATTGTTAAGATTTTCGAATTTTGGGATCTGTTTAATGGTCATTGGAAAACGTAGTTCGTCCAAATTCAAAACAGATAAAGGGTGGGGGTACTTGGTTATACGGTGAGGATTTCTTTCAACTGGATACAGAGCGGAAGTCACGGCCCAGGCAAAGCAAAGGCCATCCTCGTTCTTCACGTTGACACAGGCGTGTTTTGCCTTGATTGATTCGGGTAGCTCTATGTATGAAGATCCTCACAGGGGAGTATATTTATTTATATTTATCCCCAAGTTCACTATAGCCTTCAGCGCCC
The DNA here is from genome assembly GCA_963920635.1 of Pseudeuparius sepicola. Classification (NCBI taxonomy): domain Eukaryota; kingdom Metazoa; phylum Arthropoda; class Insecta; order Coleoptera; family Anthribidae; genus Pseudeuparius; species Pseudeuparius sepicola. The sequence continues at coordinate 33,716,289 of OY987305.1, forward strand.
GACCAGAGTCTCTTTCTTGGAATTTTTCTTGGAATTCTTGAAGCTGAGTTAAAATCGGTGTTGCTATGTGCAGATCGAACCATTGGATTAAGTTTGTGTCTCGGTAGACCGGGGCGTTAGATGTTGTAAAATATTTCAACTCCTCGATAATCCTGTTAGCCTTTTGCAACACAAATAGTCCGCAGAACACTGCATTGATTTTAACCGCCTCTTCCTTTTTTAAGGCGATGGAAACACGTCGCTTGAACAAAGCAAAACCGTCGTTAAGGAATTCGCCTGGGTCCTTGTGCTTAAGATTAGAGATGACACCAGTTCGAATACGGCATGAAAATGCGGTTTCCGAATCGCTCCAGCTTACACGTTTTTCTGCGGTTTCTTTTCTAGGTTTTACTCCAGCACCACGTTTTATTTCATGTTTAATTTGGGTACGTAGTGTTTTCACATTGGCTAGATTTGTCATTAGTTTTTGCCTCTCACCTAAGGCCTTGGCAGATTTTAGTTGGTGCTTTATATGCCGAACGGCCTTGGTGCACCGACGGAGGCCATCTTGGGTAGTCTCACTATTGTATGATGACTGAAGTAGACCCAATATACCACTTATCTTGAAGTACAAGTACTTTAATACATCTGTGGCAGGCATGGTTCCAAGCACAACAATCAGAGAGTCTGTAAAATGAGTGGCAAGCACCTCCTTATATAAGACGAAAATACCAGGAAGTTCACGATAAGGAGAAATTTGTGTTGTTCCAATCTGTACTAACCAACAGGCGTCCTCTTTGATTTTTACTTACTCACCAACCGATGTAGTCCTTTTTCTCCTTAGCTCAACCTAGAAAGGAATGACTTTCTAAATTGTGCACGCTTCAACCTGGGGACTATGTTCGATTAATAAGGGTGTTAAATTTTGATATCTCGCTAGAAAAATATGAATATATACGTTGATGCGCTATTTGCTTACGTTTTATGTAAAACGTTGTCCAAATCAAAATATTGACTTTACCTTAGACAAGCACAACACGACTGAGGAAATGGGTCGAGGGAACTCCTTTTTATAAACGCGTTCATCAAATTCTAAGAAAAAAGATTACGTTTCTCGGAAAAACTTGTCACAAAATGGGTTGTCCAATTCACAAACACAACTTCACCCTTCAAGAGCAACAGCACGACTGAGGAAATGGGCTTTCACTTTAATACGTTCAAGAAATTCCAAGAAAATGTTTACAATTCTCACAAAACTTAAAAATGTTAAACTAATTCAAACAAAAAAGATTTTCTCGTAAAACTTGTCAAAAATGTCCAATTCACAAATTCGACTTTACTTTACAACAGCATCAACACGACTGAAAAAAATTGTGGATGAACACCTCCTTTTATAGTCTCACCTGAGATGCTAAACCAATCAGAACAAAGCTTATTTTCTAGGGTTGAAAAGGCCCCCCCAATAAGATGAAATTTGTGTGTGTTTTCCGTAAGACTCAATGCTAATTTGCAACTTTTACAGATATTGGAAACTTGATGACAGAAAAAATTGAACTGCCGCTGTTTGCTTTTAGGAAATGGGTTGTTCAATTCACAAAGTCGACTTCACCTCTCAGCAGCATCAACACGACTGAAAAAATTGGGGATGAACACCCCTAGTCTCACCCTATGAGATGCTCAACCAATCAGGACAAAGCTTATTTTTTAGGGCTGAAAAGGCCCCTCAATAAGACGAAATTTGTGTGTGTTTTCCATAAGACTCAATGCTAATTTTCAACTTTTACAAATATTGGAACCTTCATGACGTTAGAAAAAATGTATAAAGTTCCAAGAAAATTTGAGGCATGTCTCGAAAAAAAAATTGATGATAAAAATCAGAATTTCAATCTAGAAATTTTACAAGAAAATTCAAGACGTTCCCAAGAAAATTCGGGGCATTTCTCAGAATCCGAAAACACCTCATTAAAAGAAAAATCTCCGAAACTTTAAAAAAAAAAATTCTAGACAGTTCTCAAAAGCCTTGGCAAGGTGATGGTAGGTTTTGAATCATCAACACCTCATTAAAAGAAAAATCCCCGAAAGTTTCCATGAAAATTCTAAACATATCTCAGAAAAACTTGGTTAAGGTGATGTTGGGTTTTAACAAAAAAATCAGAAAGTTTCCAAGAAAATTCTAAAGATATCTCAGAAAACTTGGTAAAGTGATGGTTTCAAATTGCAAACACCTCATTAAATCTTTCCAAGACAATTCGAGACAGTTCTCAGAAAACTTGGCTGTTAAAAAATCAAGGTTTAGGCAACACCTCATTAAAAGAAAAAAATTTGAAGGTTTCCGAGCAAATGTTTTTAACCAAGACGTTTCCCAGAAAATTTGTCAAAGTATCGTTTGTTTCAAATCGCTTCAATGATGGAAACGATGTATTCTCAAATAAATCATCAATACCAACATAAAACAAAGTACGCTAAGATGTGTTTTGTTTCAAAACTATTATACAATTTTAAACCCATGTCCGAAAAAGCAAAAATACACTAAAAATATCCTACATAGTGTTTTTTTATCTGCAATTTAAATGTTTTTCAATCACTACAGTTTACTAGTAGTACTTGAGCAAATGCTATCCTAGTTCTATAAAGAGAGTCGGCCCTAGCCGCAAATGCTAATGAAGTAATAATAGTAATTACCACCCTCCAATTGCTTCTGGGAGTAAACTTAGTTTTTGGGTACTGTGAGAGTGACAATCTTTATTACCTCCCTGAAACGCAAGAAATCATAAAATATACTTGGATGTCCTCAAGAAAGTTTTTTACCTCTCGCAGGAACGCTGATAAAATATTTCACATTTTTAAACAAAATATTAGTATTTTCTGGACTATAATTTTTAATCACCTATTAAGTTTTTTTTACAAATGTTTAGCAAAAACAGTCATAAACTATCGAACAAATTTACCTAATTTCTCAAGGAAGTTTTTTAACTATGGTGAAGGTTATTAGATACCTAGCTATAAAAAATAATTAAGATGTTTTTCAAAATATTAACTCTGAAAAGCAAAAAATCTTAAAATATACTTGGATGTCCCCAAGAAAGTTTTTTACCTCTCGCAGGAACGCTGTTAAAAATATTTCACATTTTTAAACAAAATATTAGCATTTTCTGGACTATAATTTTTAATCACCTATTAAGTTTTTAGTAAAAATGTTTAGCAAAAACAATCATAATCTATCGAACAAATTTACCTAATTTCTCAAGGAAGTTTTTTAACTAAGGTGAAGGTTATTAGATGCCTAGCTACAAAAAATAATTAAGATGTTTTCAAAATATTTAACAATTTAGGCCCATGTCTGAAAAAACAAAAAAAATAGTGTCACAACATTCTACACAGATTTTGACGTCAATGCAAAATCATTAAAATAAATTAAGATGTTTTTCAAAATATTAAACCTCCCTGAAAAGCAAAAAAATCTTAAAATATACCTGGGTTTCAAGAAAGATTTTTAATTCTTGCAGAAAGGCTGTCATGCTTTTTCAGAATATTTTACAATTTTGAACAAAATATTAGCATTTTCTGGACTATAATTTTTGAAAACTGGACTACCACCTATTAAGTTTTTGGTACAGTCATAAACTATCGAACAAAGTTTCCAAATTTCTCAAGGAAGTTTTTAAACTAAGGTTACAAAAAAAAATAACTAAGATTTTTTCAAAATATTAAACAATTTACCCCATGTCCGAAAAACAAAAAAAAATACTCACAATATGCTACAAAGATTTTAACTTCAATGCAAAATCAATAAAATAAATTAAGTTGTTTTTCAAAATACTAAACCTCCCTGAAAAGCAAAAAAAAATTAAGTATACCTGGGTTTGTTAGTCACAAGTCTGTGTTACCCAGTCGGGTAACAATAACTTTAGTTAATGCACTTTCAGAAAATATGAAAATCTAACCAAAAACAATTCTCCCTGGGGTCTGGAGGGGTAGTTTTTACCAAAAAATTTTTTTATCCACGAATTTATGCATTTGGTATTATATTTTGGTTGCCTTACTAGTATGGAACCAAAAACAATGTTAATTTATAATTTTTTTTGGTTTGGTTAACGTCACATCATACTGATGATTAACAAATAGCATGAAACACATGTATACGGCTGCTACTTTTTTTATTCATTTTGAGTGCTTGCCCATTATACTTTTTCGTGTAATTTAGTAATTTTGCAAGCACTATCTGTGGTTATTTTGAATGCCCTTGCTGGGGCTGGGCCAACAACAATGGAAAAGTATTTTTTTTTAAAGGAACGCAGAAGAGTTTTTGATTTTTATTATATAATATAAACCGCGAATTTGTCTAATCAGACTTCTAGTGTGTCAAAATCTGTGGGAATCGGACCAAAATCAATTCTCTGTGGGTCTGGATTGGTGGTTTGTACCCGACAATTTTTTTTATCCACAAATTCATGCATCTGACATTATTTTGTCTTGCTAGGAACGACCTATGATGGACCCGAACAATGTTAATTTGTAGGTTTTTTTTATTTGGTTATTACGTTACACTACACTGATGATTGTCAAATAGCATGAAACACGTACATACGGTTACAAATTTTTTTGCTCAGTTTGAGTGCTTGCGCACTTTCTCTTGTCTGCAAGAACAATTTCGTGCATCTGGGGTTATTCAAAATGCTTTTGCTAGAACGGATACAACAATGTAAAAGTATTTTTTTAAAGCAATGCAGAAGGGTAGTTCTTTTTTATTATATGTAGTTTTTACCGCGGATTTGTCAAAGAGTGCGTTTTCAAAATCTGTGGGAATGCTCTCTAGTCTTTAGGGATACTTTTTGACATGAAAATTTTTTTCAAACACAAATTCGTACATTTTGAACATCCTTGCTAAAAACAGACGATAATCGATTGAAGAAAATGCAAAGGGTAGTTTTTGACCTGCAAATTTTTGATTAACATAGATTCGTACATTTTCAACATCCTTGTTAAAAACGGGGTGAAGATACGTAAATTTTTTCTTTAAAGGATACCAAAGGGTAGTTTTTTTCCCTGTCAATTTTTTTTTCACAGATTGCGCTGATTTTAGTGAACGTTTCAGAAAACTATGAAAATCGGAGCAAAAACAATTCTCTCTAGGGGTAGTTTTTTCGGCTGACAAATTTTTTTCAACCATGAATTCATATATTTTGAACTCCCTTGTTAGGGCCGAACCACGAACAATGGAGTTATAATTTGTTTTAGAGGTTTACAGGAGAGTAGATATTACCCTGCTGGTGCAAAATCTGTGAGAATCGAAAAACAATGCTCTCTAGGAGTACTTTTTTATCTACAAATTTTTATTACAAATTCGTACATTTTGAACATCCTTGCTAAAAACAGACGATAATCGATTGAAGAAAATGCAAAAGGGTAGTTTTTGACCTGCAAATTTTTGATTAACATAGATTCGTACATTTTCAACATCCTTGTTAAAAACGGGGTGAAGATACGTAAATTTTTTCTTTAAAGGATACCAAAGGGTAGTTTTTCCCTGTCAATTTTTTTTCACAGATTGCGCTGATTTTAGTGAACGTTTCAGAAAACTATGAAAATCGGATAAAAAACAATTCTCTCTAGGGGTAGTTTTTTCGGCTGACAAATTTTTTTCAACCATGAATTCATATATTTTGAACGCCCTTGTTAGGGCCGAACCACGAACAATGGAGTTATAATTTGTTTTAGAGGTTTACAGGAGAGTAGATATTACCCTGCTGGTGCAAAATCTGTGAGAATCGAAAAACAATGCTCTCTAGGGGTACTTTTTTATCTACAAATTTTTATTACAAATTCGTACATTTTGAACATCCTTGCTAAAAACAGACGATAATCGATTGAAGAAAATGCAAAAGGGTAGTTTTTAACCTGCAAATTTTTGATTAACATAGATTCTTACATTTTCAACATCCTTGTTAAAAACGGGGTGAAGATACGTAATTTTTTTCTTTAAAGGATACCAAAGGGTAGTTTTTTCCCTGTCAATTTTTTTTTTTCACAGATTGCGCTGATTTTAGTGAACGTTTCAGAAAACTATGAAAATCGGATCAAAAACAATTCTCTCTAGGGTTAGTTTTTACCGAACAATTTTTTTTATCCACGAATATATGCATCTGACATTATTTTGGTTGCCTTACTAGAAAACACTGGTATGGAGCCAAAAGCAATTATTATTATAATATAAATAAATAATAAAAAAATAAATTATAATTTTTTGGTTTGGTTAACGTCACATCATACTGATGATTAACAAATAGCATGAAACACATGTAGGTTTTGACAGGCAATTTTTCCACAAATTCGTACATTTTGAACATCTGCGCTAAAAATGGGCGATAATCAGACGAAATAACTAGAGAAGTATTTTTTTTTCCTTAAAGAGGGTAGTTTTTCCTTGTCAATTTTGTCACAGATTGCACCGATTTTAGTTAATGTTTCAAAACTGTGAGAATCGAGCCAAAAACAATTCTCTCTAGGGGTAGTTTTTACCGAACAATTTTTTCAACCACGAATTCATCTTTTTGAACGCCTTGCTCGAAATTGGATCGGACCAAGAACAATGAATTTATAATTCGTTTTAAAGGTATGCAGGAGAGTAGATATTGCCTTGCTGGTGGATGGAAAAACTATTGGAATCCAACTAAAATCAATTCTCTCTGAGGGTATAATCCTATCAAAATATAGACACTCAAGCTTACATTAATTCGCATAGAGCTGAATCTTGGTTTGATTGTTTATATCATCAATATAAAATTAATGCCGAAAAAGTCCCCATCGACCCCGCATGTGCAGAAAAAAGTTATTCAAGGTCAAAGTTCGCAAAAATGTTTTTTTTTTTGCATTTTTCAGCCAAAACGGTAAGTTTTATCACAAAAAATACGTCAAATAAAAATTGTAGAACATACAATTATCTACAAAAATTGTCCTTACACTTTTTTCCCTAAGAATCACCGGTTTTGAGATATCACGATTAAAAAAGTTGAAGTTTTAAGGTCTTATAAAAAGTTACAGTGTTAGAAAATATGTGGACTTGAATGTTTACCAAACTAGATATTTAAGTTATATTTGGTACACGTTGTAACGGCATGGGTTAGCATAAAGCCTGTTAATATAGAACATCTTTAACAACCAGTGACGGATAAGTTGGTAATTAGTACAATTGTTTTTACAAAAAAAAAAGAATCATCTTGTAGGTATAAGTAATAAACGTATTGAGTTTTCTATGTAGATTTTAATTGCAGACAAAAATATCCTCTTGGTATTTTTAGTATGTGTCACGATTTCATGGCAAATTTGACTTTTTTTGTATTAGTTCAGGATATTTGTTAAAAATTAATAAAAAAAGTTGCTCCGTAAGCAAGACTCAAAATAGAAAAAAAACGTGTTTCTTACTTTAAATAAAGTAACTTTTTCCAATAAACGGACCCATTCAAGCTTTAACTTTTTAAGATATCTCGTTTTAAAGGTATGCAGGAGAGTCCATAATATTGCCCTGCTAGTGAATGCAAAAACTATGGTAATCTGACTAAAAATAACATAATTGCAAAAAAACAGACGATAATCACGCGAAGAAAATGCAAAGGGGTAGTTTTTGCTCTGCATTTTTTTTTTCACCCATTTGTATACGGAAACGGTTCAAAATCTTGGTCATGAAATATTTTTTTGGGCTCCTAAAAAATTATAGTTTTCCAAAAATTTCACCTTTTGGGTCATTTTCAATGGGTCTTTTTTATCGATAGGTTTTGAATTTGTCAGAAGTTGTTATCAATGACGAACATTGTTTTACAAACGTTATTCAAAATATGAAATGATGTTTTGTATTGAAATTTGAATTTGATGGCTATTATTGGTTTGGTAGCTCTACCGACAATTTATACGTTTATACTATGTCTCGAAATGTAACCATTACAATGACACACACGAGGACGTGCATCGGATTTTATTTTGTATAAACCATAGCTTAGTGGTGGTAAATTCATTTTTAGCGATATTTAAAAAAAAATAGAAGACCGTTAGTTGATATTTTCTGTGACAGAGTACGTTCTGTGATCTCAGTATAGCCGCTTCTCAAAAAATAGTTTCCAAAGTTTGGAGAAAAAGTTATTTAGCCCAACAAAGTCTATTTAAAAAACTTTTAAGAAGCTATTTCAACATTATAAAGTAGCTACTTACAAATAAAACTCCAAAACTATATTCCAAGAAAAAACTCACACATTAAAATAATTCCAATTGGGAATCACACACTAAAATAATTCAACTTTAAAAACTTCGCACTCCGAGACCGCTCTGCTTAAACTGAAGGCTACACATAAAAAGTCAGTATCCAAGGCGGTTATACACACGCTGCATTTTTCTTAAGACGTGCTCGTGCAATACAATATAAGTTTCCGGAGTTAACCGTAAGCAAAAATATCTCGTTTCGGGAATCATATAAAATGTAATACTGCAGGCTGGCTTTGAAATTAAATTATTAGGGATTTTAGGTGTGTACCACAGTAAAATAATATTGTAAAATCTATATGGGTATCTAGTTTTGAAGTTTCACACGCCTTCCACTGGATTACCTTTGATTTTTTTTATTAGCTAGAACTTCTTATCTAATTGGTCCATTTGAAGAATAAATAATGTTACAGATCCTAATTAATAATTTTGTTGCCAGGCAGTCCAATAGCATCTCCAATACAGAAAAAACGGTGGTAAGCCGAAAATTAAAAATCAGTTCTCTGAGTAAAAACTAAATTTGCGTCATATAACAACAATAAACACGGCTTTATTTACCAACAGTACACGTTAGTCCGCACAGGTGCACATCCTGTTACGGTAAAGTTTAGCTGAAGCTATTCAGCTATGAAGTTTAGCTAATATGAGATCCCGTTGCTATACAATATTTATATAAGAACGCATCTGACACTAGTGGAATTTTTTGGGAATTAAAAAATAGTCTATGGGACGGACAATCAATGTCTAAATATACGTAGACGTCGTTTCTAGTCGATTTTTTGGCACCTGGTTTTCCTTCAATAATCTGGTTTTTAGGAGAACCCCTAGCAACAGATTTTTTAGTCTAGTATTTTATATTATCGTAATTTATAATATATTTTCGCAATATTTTCGATAAAAAAAAAATGTTTCCAGTACAAATTGAACTTTCTGGGACGTGGGCACTTAAACCAATTAACGGGGCCTCTTTTTTCATGATTTTTCAACTGTTTTTTTCCTGGAAATATGTCCGTATAGCATTTTTTAACGATTGAAAGAAATCTAATTTTATCATGCATTATGTGATTGTTGGAAGGTTCTGCGAGGGCCTGACCAACTTTTAAATATTAGCAGTCATTATTTTAGTTCACCAAGCTACCTCTATTTGCATCGTTTTGGGGGACGGGTTGCTGGGCGAAGTTTTAAACAGGAAACGCGTGCTGCACAAAATCGAATTTTGCAGCTAGTGGTCTTTCAACTTGATAATTTTGTGACGTCAGGGTATTTTTAAAAGTAAAAAACTGGTTATCTCAATATTTTTTTATTTTAGTCAACTGAAAGTTAAAACCGGGGACTCGTTTTCTCAATTCGGGACAGCTGCACAAGTAAAATGTTTTCGACCTTTGCGAATAACGTTTGCTTTTTAATGATAGCATTTGTTCTGTAGATTTGTCTTTTTTGAAACTTGGTGCGAATTAGAAACACTTCAGGTCGGTGTACCGATAAATCACAAAGCGGAGAAAACGACTTTGCCTGTCATCTTTTTTTGATAAAATTATTCGACTGCGTACCGGACTGTGCCTCTGCCTGGAAATCTAGTGCACTCAACAAAAATCCGAGACTTGCATGGCCGCGGCTAAAGGTCGACAGAGGACGTCATGGCTTAATTATGATTTTCTATAACAGGGTTTTTTAATTATTGCGAGTCGTGACATGTCACGGCGTCGCGGCTGGGTCAACGGTCGGTGAAAGCCGGGCACCTTCGGCACCCCTCGCTGTCGAGCGGTCTAAGGTCGCGGCAGGGGCGAAGGTCAGCGAACTCGGACATCTTCGGCACCCCTCGCAGGGTTCAGAGTCGGTGCGATTGGCTGGGGGGCGTGGTTTGGGAGTGGAGGGGGTAAGTTTGGTCAAAAAAGTGCAGGATTTTGCTCCCATAAGAAATACATGGGGAATGTGTGCTAGAACCGGCATAGCTATACTACTCTTTAGGAAATAACGATACAGACATTTTGGGAACATATAAGGCAAGAAAGTAATGATGCAGCTGTCATTTTGTGTCACTATATTCATACTGGTTAGACAGGAAATTTGATTTTGGTCATTTAGAAAAGTTGCTCAGTAGGCAATCGAACATTTTTTAAACGATTAAACTATCGACAATATTTTAAACTCAAAACCCTTCGAAAATACTGTGATAAATCATGAAATTTTATGACAAGTTCCTAGCCTAATTTTACAAATTTGGAAGTGTGACCAAGGAGACGCCTTTCTTTCGAATAGAATCTGACAGAAAAAAGTTACAGAATGGGTCTTAGCCGAATGTTTTATGCAAATGAAAAAAAGACAAAATTTTCGAAAAACAGCGACTGGCCAACCAAGAAGCTACCTATTAGAAAAAGTTGCTCGGGAGGCCGAGGTAACCTAGGAAACGCCTCTCATTCGAATAGAATCTGACAAAAAAATTCCAGACGGGACAGACGAATGTTTGCAAGTGAAAAGCATACAGAATTTGTTTGATGTACAGGATGTCAATGATACCAATTTTATCGGTTTTACTATTTAATTTTGGGCCTAACCAAGGTTTACAGAATAAAATCATTCGGTAAACTTTGGCTTAACTGAATAATACTTGTTGCATATTAAATTTATCATTTTAATCTCTGTTTCTGTGATGTTCTTATTAACGCCGGGAAATAACAGTCACAATTCTAATTATGGACTATTTATTCACACACACCTAAGAACCTACCCACATGGTAGACACGACTCATCCTCATATCCGGTTCAGTAGCCGTCAATAAGTGGGGATGGCGCGCAGGCTAACTGGCGCGAAATTCAAATGTCACACCTCTCCCCTCTCATTGAGTGCTAGGCATAAATACATTTAGAAAACGGTTCTCCAAGTGCAAAAAACATGTGAGTCCCATAAGGCATCTCGCATAGTGATAGTTCAACAAGTTACATTTAATTATAAACTAGTCGATCCGGAGATTTTCGGATTCGCTTTGGTCGATTGGTTATTAAAAGTGACGTTCTAGGAGAAGTTGTTGTACTTGGAATAGGATTATCATTTAACGATTTTCTCCCATCAACATCAGTTTCAATACCAAAATCCGAATTTTCAAAATCGCACTGCGCGGACGCCCTCTCCGAAGCACTTTCACTAAACTCTTTGTTTACAACTTCATATATTTGCGCAATTGGTTTAAATGTCTCTTCCAAGTAAGTTCGGTATTTAGTACCTTAACAACGTATACATTTTTACCAAGGACTTTCGATACTTTGGCAGATGCCCAACATGGTTTTAAAATATTTCGAAAATCCTTAGCATATACATTTTGCCCTAAAGAAAATCTCTCGTTCCTTCTCCCCCTAAAATATTTTTGTTTTCTCTTTTGAGATTCGTAAATATTATTTCTAATTTGGCTTACAGATGGAATTTTCGGTTTTTCTACCTTTTCTGGGAGTAATAAATCAAATCGTGATCTTACATTTCTACCTAAAAATAATCGTGAAGGACATTCACCTGTAGTACAATGTTCTGTTATTCTATAAGTCATTAAAAATCTATTTAAGGATCTATTAAAATCAATTTGATTGTTATGTGCGTTGAGCTCTTTTATTAAGAAACTTTTCACCGTTTTCTGCAGCGCCGTTTGAGGCAGGGTGATAGGTAGGTGATGTAAGATGCTCAATGCCATTTTGTTTTAAAAAATCTTGGAATTCTTGTGATAAAAATTGTGTTCCGTTGTCTGAACATAATGTTTTTGGTAGTCCATACCTTGCAAAAATATCTCTCAAACGATCTATTGTTTGTGTTGCTGTTATTGACGTCATAATAAAAACTTGCAACCATTTAGAAAAAGCATCGAGAATGACTAAGCCATATTTGCCATGAATAGGACTAAAAAAATCTATATGAATTCGCTCCCATACCCTTGCGGTATAGGCCAATTTATTAATTTGTTTGACAAATGGTACAGCTTCTACAAATATCTTCGATATTTTTATTGAGAGAAGGCCACCAAACGTAAGATCTAGCTAAAGATTTTGTTTTCACTATACCCATATGGGTACTATGTAATTCGTTTAAGAGCGTTCTATATCAGCTGATCAACTCTGCCTCAATTTTCCTCGTCCCTTACGTCTGTATCGGTCCCCCCTCGAGTACCCCTATTTTATGCAACCATAAATAATGCAATGTAAATATGTGTATGCCAGGAAACAAAAGATATCCAGGTCACCGCGCAGTGGTCACCGCTAACGTGTACCATTATTTTATAATATTATAATGACGAAATAATTTGTTTCTGGGGTATTTTTAATATATTCTCTTCACAAGAATGATTAGCCATGCACTTTTACTTGTTTATTACTCTGGATCTACCATTTGGGCGGTTTATGTTCTGTAATGTATCTATGTGTGATTAAATAAACATAAGTAGCTATTAGCTATTTGAAAAAATAGTCAATTTTCTTTCAGTGGAGTAAGAGGGTAAAATTAAACAAAACAAAATTCTCTCAGTAAATTGTATTGCCTATTTGTATATATTTTTTAATACATTTATTCATCATAGATAGTTGGGAAATCCTATCAATATCTGCAGCTGAATACAAAATACAGGTAAAAATCACATGGATGAACATTTTTGTTGCCTTAATTATACTATAATTTTTTTCAGTACATCCCAGGAGTTTATGAAAACGAGGTAAAAGCTACAGTTCTGGCTTTATATTTTATTAAATGATTCTGACATATTTACGTATCACAGTGTTTAATTTCCATAACAATATTTTAGTGTTAATTGTATAAGCTAATATAATAATTATTATAAAACGTAGTTCAGTAATATAATGATTTATATAGAACAAAATTCATAAAGTTTTGAAAATTGGTGGAAGAAATGTTAGATATTACATAAGAATTCCTAAATCACAAAGTTCCTGTGTTACCTAGCGGTCACTTAGAATCGCTTGTAATTGGTCTTGAACAGTAGATCACTTTGGAGCAGTCCGATGGAAAGCACGTCATAACTTCTTACTATATTTTTAAATTTATTTAATTTTTTTAACTGTAAAAATTTATGGGTACCTACTGTTACTGGTACGGTAGGTAAAATTTGACAGGAATTTGGAGCTATTACAATCTAGTACAATTTTGTGAACAATTCTAGTACATTTGCCATAGGTCAAAAGCACAACGCTTTTCAGCACTTTATGATTTTTGTTTGTTTTATCACAATAATTATTACTATAATATTACTGAATTAATAATGGTAATTTATATTTCCATTTTTTTCACTTCCTAAAACATAAATAAATGTTAATACTTGTATAATAAAAATTATACTTATAACTTCTATTCTTCTTTTGTGTTGCGCCGACACTTGCTTTCGCCAAAAAGATGACAGTCAACACTAGCATCCTTACTAAATACCATTTTAGTTCACTATTTGAAGAGGTCATTTTTTTACTTGTGTTTTGCCCTAAACAAATTGTTAATTAACATGGTTTGAATTAAGAATAAATTATTTTTACACTGTTCTTTTTCGGAGTCGAGTGTCTACAGGAAGATTATATACTATATATTATATAAACACCATTTACTCGTCCGAAGAGATCACCAATCACCATCTTCTTGTGCAGGGGGTGGCCGCCTTAAATCGGCCCGGCACGTAGGCCACAGTGGGCCCGTTGTGCACCAATCACCATTTAGTTCTTTGTTATTCATCCCCCATCGCATGTCTGAAACATTATTATATATATAATAAATTATTATTATCAAAAGAGTTCATCTATCATAAAAATGAAGTAATGTGGTTTTACTTTATAAAACAATGACCTTGTTTTTAAAATGAAAGTTAATACAAAATGAACAAAAAAAGACTCACACATATACCCCTAATTGTACTATTATTTTCTAAAATCTGATTGGTGATTACCATTACTCACCACAAATGTCTCTAATTTTCTTAGAAAAGTTTCGCAATAGATGATTCCTACATTCTATCTTTTCAATAAGGACATTGCCATATGGTCTACTTTCAAGAAGTTTATTGTATACGCTGCTATCACCATCTCCAACAAGTCATTTGAAGATGACACCATGCAATTCCATGCTTCTTTTGAACCCCTCCACAATAATATCACTCTCCATACTTGTCGAGGTTGACGACCAATTTTTGTAACATTGGTGCTCTGGTACGGCCAAGCATTTGGATTCTGCTCTAGAACAAATACAACAGTACTTGTTCCGAACACCAAGGAAAAGTATCTTATGGGTTCTTGCACCAATAATGCACGCCTAAAAATAAAATTTACTAATAACATACAGGATGAACGAAGGTTTTTGTTGACACATTTTGACAATTGGCATCAAAAGTCATTTTAGAACAAAAAATTCCTATTTTCAAAGAGAGGTAAACTTCAGATTCTATATCACAGGTTAAATAATATAATATATGAAATTCTATATATGTACTCGTAGTAAGACCAACAGGTATGCTACAAAACTGCCCATTTAGATTCAGTAGGGGCGTACAGGGGGGGGGGTAACTAGCAACCCTTTTTTAAACACAATTTCTGCTCCAATGGTCATACCAATAATAATTATTGCCAAAGTTTGTCTACAAAAACCGCGAACATCCTGTATAATGTAATGTACAAAAGAATAAATCACATTTATACTTACCACCCCAGATTTAGCATCATAATTTATAGAATATGACCGTTTACTCCAAGCACCATCAGCTACCACCGTTATTAGTGGTACACCATTTTTGTCGATTTCGCCCAAATTTCTCGCCATCTCAGCTTCTTCTTTGCCGGCATCTTCAATGGTTCTCCATGCAATATTATGAATAGCATCTGCCATGGTCTCCTCGTATTCGTAATATATTGATGGGGCCATAAATGGGATATTTAGTGAAGAGAATAGTGTTTCACTGCCAGAATATCCAGAGCCACTTGATATGCTACCCAGGACAAGTCCCTTGTTTGGATCAATGCTGTCGCTGCTGCCTTCAGTGGTATCACATAAGCTTACAGATTTGGTAATATTACACATTTTGCATTTGAATGTGATAATACTATTAATCCCCATTCTTCTTTCACTAGTTGGGTACATATCTTCAAACGAACAGTCGAAAGGGGGTTGTTTTCCAATTCTGGAAATTTCCTTGAATAAACGTCCTACATCGACTATTCTTCTGCCTCCCAGTAATATTTCGTCTTTTTCTATGGTATGGTTGGTCTCATTTTCTGGGACTATTTCCAGTTCTGGCAGTATACTGAAGAATGGAACATATATACAGGATGTGTCACTAATAATGGTGCATATTTTAATAGCAGACAACTGACATGAAAATACAGCGATTATGCCAAACATGTCTTTTCAGAATCTCGCTCCTTTTTGATTTACACTGTGATTTTTTGCACTTTTTGGCACTATTAGGTCAGTCGAACTGAAAATTTGCATACTTATTAGATTTGCCCCCGCCCTCTAGTGGCAAGTTAAAAACTGATAAGTCATTTACTGCGCTAATAACGCAGGGATTTATCCTCTAAGAAAACATAAGTATAAAATATTTCAGCTCGATTGACTTATTGGTTCGAAAAAATGACAGAAGAGGAAGATATTCTTTCAACTTTTAGGGTGTAGACCGAATCGCTCTATTTTGACGCCAGCTAACTGCTATCAAAATATTATGTGCAATTACTAATCTCATCCAATATATCGATAGAAGCAAAATATTTTGATTAGGTATAGTTTAGGATCTTACTTGTTTGCTGGCAAATTTTCAAATGTGGTGATCTCTTCTCTGATCCCTTCTTGACAACTTAGATCTACATCCATAAGAATTATCCTAAAATAAATTTTATTTGAAAAATATAAGTTATACAGTGTCCGGCAGAAAGTACACACCATATGTTTTTTTTTAAATTTTAATTTATCAGAAAATTTTATTCTTGATAAAAGTTTGTGCATTCCTGCAAACTCAAAACGCAGTTTTCAAAATTTGAATATCTCATTTCGTATATGGGGGAGGTTCGAAAATATGAAAAAGACTAAAAAGTACCCTTAGCGTTGAATGAATGAATAATAAGAAACGCAGCCTTACGGGACGCAGCGTAGCCGGCCCGAAAAGCGTCCGAGACAACAAAATACATATCCTTCCAGTAAAATAAAAAATATATAAAATTGTACCGTTAGCCCGTTGCACAGGGATCAGTGTTCTCGAAAACATAAACAAGTTGTAAAAATTCGTGGTCGCTAGGCGGCTAGAACGAGTGGGGGCAACGAGGGACTTCAGGGTAAGCACACTCCGACCGGACACACAATTTTATATGGACTCAACGTCCTTAGGTATTGTTAATTTTAGAGAAAACATTATGTAGGTATTATGAAAAGTTTAGAATTAAAAGGTAATGCCAGCAATGAAGTTTCAAGTTTCTATTCCATAAAACACCTTTTTGACATTTTTATGATTTACCCCGTGTAGAAAATAAAACCACCACTTTATTTAATATGCCAGTTACTTTTCAGAGATTTATCATTATTCATAAACAAATACAAATTTTCTGGTGCAAACTTTCTTCGTGTTATTTCTTTACTCCATGGTATATCATTTTTTACGAGTATGCATTCGGGAATATAATTTACCTAAATGGGTTTGAAGTAGTCAATTCAATTCGAGCGATGACCTACTATAAAGTTTTTCGACTAAAAACTTGGCTTTGTTGCTTTTTACATGTCATTTTTTGAACAATATCTAGAGCTGACAGTGAGCTGACACCTATTATATGTGATAAGGGCTCAATTTGTTTAAATGCCCAATCTTCTATACCTATTAATCCCTGTTTATTAATAAACCATTATAACATTTTTTTTATATTCTAACCAAGTCAGTGCTGGACGTCTATAGGATTCGATGACTTTTCTGTCTCAATTTCTAATAAATCAATTATTAACTCCACTGTTTATGTCTTGCTTTGAAAAGCACTGGTAATGCTTTTTGAATATCATTAGATTTAGATTCAGGCCAAAATATCAGTTCCTTCATACAACTAGCAATCGGCGGAATATACTTTGAACCTGGTCGGTTCTTATCATTTTTTGCTTCATAATGTATCAGCACTTGTATCCTTTTGTACCACACTCCTATACTTTTGTCAGACCTAAATAAAATCGACTCTTGTTTACAATAAACAAATTGCTAGGTTTTGTAGACTAACTGGCATTATCTCTGAGTCGTCAATAGAGTTCTCAGGAGAATAGAATGACTGTGATGCTGCTACCTACCTGAATCTCAGTAGAACAAGTATTATTGACAAACAAAAATACAATTTTATTGAAATTTCGCTTGTACTTGAACAAACAGGTACAAAAAAGTCTTTTTCCTAATCATTTCCGTCATGTAATGGAATGAATGGCGAAAATACGGTGAAAATAGATCAAATGTAGGTATAATATTAGCAGGATCTGATTTTTCCTTGCAGATTTATAGGTTAAGTTCTCTTGACATTGAGGCACGGCGTTGCCAAACGTGGCGCCTGGCAGTAAATTTAGGTAAAAATAAAATCCAACAGGTAGTTACGTATATTGAACTTTAAAAATTAATTGCGGCAAAACGGGGGCGAAAAAAAAAAATTAAAAAATACAGCAAGTATATCTCACCCAATACTATCCGATGAGCAAATAAAAAAAGTGGTGTATTAGTCCATTGACGACAAATTTCCATTACCAAACATTTCGGACATTCTAGACAAACTCGGAAAAGCCCAATATTTCTCGCCACTCGATTTGGCGAACGGCTTTCACCAAATAGAAATGTCACCCGACGACAGCCATTTTGAATTCAAAAGAATGCCCTTTCGGACTTAAAAACTCACCCTCTACGTTCCAAAGGGTTATAAATAATGTCCTACGCGGTCTACAAAACGAAACATGTTTAGTGTACCTCGACGACATTATAATTTTCTCGACATCTTTACAAGAACATATAGACAGACTAAAATCAGTTTTCGAACGCCTTAGAGAATCAAACTTTAAAGTCCAACTGGACAAATCGGAATTTTTACATAAAGAAGTAGCTTATTTAGGACACCAAATTACCACTGACGGAGTTAAGACCAACCCGGATAAAATTAAAGCAGTTAAAGATTTTCCTATACCCCGTACGCAAAAAGAAATTAAGTCATTTTTAGGTTTAGCTGGTTACTACCGTAAGTTTATCAAAGATTTTTCCAAAATTAGTAAACCCTTAACTGAATGCCTCAAAAAAAAAACCGTAAAGTAGACCACTCTCCAATTTATCGAAGCTTTTAATCATTTAAAAGATTTGCTGATAAATGCCCCTATTTTAAAATATCCAGAATGTGACAAACCCTTCGTTCTAACAACAGATGCCTCTAATGTAGCATTAGGAGCAGTCCTGTCACAAGGAACCCCGCTTAACGATTCGCCAATCGCATACGCATCACGCACCCTCAACAATACTGAACAAAAATATTCAACAATAGAGCGTGAATTACTCGGAATTGTATGGTCATGTAAGTATTTTAAGCCTTATCTATACGGTAGAAAATTCTTTATATACACAGATCATCGCCCTCTCGTTTGGCTTTTTAATCTGAAAGAACCTAACTCCAAATTAGTCAGATGGCGCTCAAACTTGAAGAGTTCGATTACCACATTATATATAAAAAAGGAAAATAAAATTCCAATGCAGTTGCCCTTTCTAGAATTCAGTTAAATGCAATAGAAACCCAATCTACCTTTAATAATGCCGCAGACATAGACTTTGACATAGATCAATTTTTGCGCCAAGAATCAAATTTTTACCTAATCCTTCCTCAACTTCAGACTTAACTACTGACTTAGACGAATCTTTAAAACAGAATGATATTGACAAGCAAGAAATTATCGAAATAATGAATGATTTACAAAAATTTACCTTACCTGAAAGCCCTAAACAAAAAATAAGAATTTTGCAAAATATACAAATACGACCACCGACTACTGATGCCACTGCGCATAGTGTCAATGCCCCCGAAACTACGACCAATATCCCAATATTCGACGAAATTATTAACAATCGACCAAACCAGATGATTATCAAAAAATCACCCTACGAGTTATACTCAAAAATTGAACAAGAAAATTTTGACGACCACCATATTATTTATGCAACCTTACCTACCAATATTAATGAAATAACAAAATTTTTAAGAGAATACATAAGTAACAAAAACCATGTATATTTACTTTCATTCTAAAGAATTACGGCCTTACTTCCAAGAATCACTTAATACACATTTTCAAAATTGCAAACTTATCGAATGTACCAAACTTATTAATAATGTTAAACCGGAAGAGAGACAGATGCTTATAAAATACAAACACGAAGGCAAGACAACTCATCGCGGAATCGACGAAACTTATAAATTAACTATTGGAAATCCCAAAAATCCAATAGTACATAAATCAATGCGAAATATGTCAACGGTCAAAATACAATAGAAGACCTCCTAATGAACCCTTAGTTTTGACTCAAACCCCTTCTAGGCCTTTCTAAATATTACATATTGACACATTTATTACAGGAAAATATAAATTTCTAACTTTAATAGACAAATTTTCGAAATTTGCTCAAGCTTTACCTTAGTTTGGAACGGCAATATCGGCCTGCCAACAACTAGTTAATTTCTTTTCATTCCACGGAATTCCAAAGCTAATTGTTTGTGGTAACGGCTCAGAATTTAAAAACGACGTTTTAGACGACTCATAATATAAAAGTACATTTTACCACCCCCCGTAGTAGAGATACTAAGAGAGCACCAGACCAAACTTGTCGAAACCTGTCTGGTCTGGTACTCTCCTAGGTTTTGACCGTCTCCCCACTCTCTGCCCACTCCTATTAAAACAGCTAAATAGGAGAGGTTCAACTAAGATCTCATCAGACATGCAGATCATTTACAACATGTCCTTCTTAAATAGTTTAAACAATTTGCTGGTGAAAAATCTGGTGAATGTTCGAGATTTGGAAGTAAATAAAAAATTTGAGATCCAGTGTTTTAAGAGAATAAATACCAAGTTTGGGGAAAAGGTAGTGGCGGAATTTGCCGACTTCAAGACTATCCTGCCTCAGCGTTTTACGGAGCAATTAACTCGAGAGCGAATTGACGAATTGAATGGTGACGACAAAAGGTATTTTTTAACAAGCTTGGGGCCCGTCGGCAAGACTACAAATATTATATTTTCTGAAGCATGAGCGAGAGACTGCGGCGATATATGGAGGCACTCGAAGAGCTGAGACGCTTGATTATTATGTATGAACTAACTAAAAAGTTTAGAAATGTAAAATTGTAAAAATAAAAAATATTATTTGTTTGTGTGTTTTTTATTTCTCTAAGAGGGTGTGATTGAATAAACTTGTGTCAATCCAATGCCGGTTGTTAGGCAATTTTGCTTCAATTATGTCCGGACACAAATATTCTGACAATTTAAACAGCAAAACATAAAAAATTGACTAGTGAATTATCCAGTGAGAAAATATTCTACATAATATCCAATTGGGCAATTGCTCAAGTCGGTCCTCCAAATTTCTCGAATATGCGTTTTTCCAAAATATTGTTTGTGTTTTTTACTTCGGATTTGAGGGGTATATCGATTGGTTTGATGCCGAGGGGTGAGAAAATATTGTCTGTGTTTTTTACTTCGGATTTGAGGGGTATATCGATTGGTTTGATGCTGAGGGGTGAGAGGTTCGACCAACAGAGAAGTAAAAAATTCTAGAGTTTTAAGAGGATAAATATTAACACGTTGACTGCCATGTGTATATATAATATGCACAGATTGGTCTGGTGCTGCGGGTCGATCAACAGAGAAGTAAAAAATTCGAGAGTTTTAAGAGGATAAATATGAACACGTTGACTGCCATGTGTATATAATATTATGCATAGATTCGTCTACTGCTGCGGTTCGATTACAGAGAAGTAAAAAAATTCGAGAGTTTTAAGAGGATAAATATTAACACGCCTTGTGTATATATATATTATGCACAGATTGGTCTGCTGCTGCGGTTCGATCAACAGAGGAGTAAAAAATTCGAGAGTTTTAAGAGGATAAATATTAACACGTTGACTGCCATGTGTATATATATTATGCACAGATTGGTCTGGTGCTGCGGGTCGATCAACAGCGAAGTAAAAAATTCCAGAGTTTTAAGAGGATAACTATTAACACGCCTTGTGTATATTATGCACGGGTCTGGTTCTGCGGTTCGACCAGGTAAAAAATTCGAGAGTCTTAAGAGGATAGTGGTTGTCGAGGCAATGTCTGAGAAGCATGATTATGAGCGAAATAAAAAGTTTAAATTATGAAAATATTTGTTAATAATAGTTAAAATAGTCCTCAAGTTGTGTGAATTTCAGATGACAGAACTTGTCAGGAAAAAATCAATACTACGGCAGAGCGCCCATAATCGGCCGCCGTAGGGCTCCGCATCATAAACCCTCTAAAGGGGCCATTTACCGCAAAGGATTGCTTCAAGAATTTTGTCTGAAGTTTTAAACGTGGGAATATGTCGCGTATTTAGTTTTTCTACATAGATGATTTTAATTTGGTCTGTAGTACCATGATTGTTTAAATCTAAAAAATAACTTATTATTTGTTACATGAGTAGTACCATGATGGTTTAAATCTAAAAATAACTTGTTTATTATTAATGAGTAGCACCGTGATTAAATCTAAAAAATAACTTTATATAGCTAACGCCCTCTGGGTGCCAGCGTCTGCTTTACTAGTCGAGAAATTTTAACCGTTACTAATGGCGGGTGGATTTCTATTGAAACAGCTTGGAGACTATTCGAGCGCCGGTATTTTGTATTCTTTTTTCTTCCTCGGTCCGCCAGATGGGTCTAGTGTGCAACTTCCCGACACGAGCTTGTTTGAAATAGATAAGTTCTTGTCCTAGACCTCTCAACGGTCGAGCTGGGCTTCAAAAGGTACAGCACTATTAGATATTAGTCAGTTATCAAGGAACCCCAATCAGCTCCCCGCCCCTTCTCCGTCACAATTCCGTCCGATCTGTACAGTTCCGGAAGGAATGGTCTGTCGGTTGGGGAACCGCCACCCTTTTTTTGGGTGGCGGTGGTGGTTATTAAAAGCTCGAACCCCCCGCGCGAGGCTCGGCAATAATGTATCTGCTAGATCCAGCTCTATGTTAAAAATGTTCGATCTAATGAAGTAAACATTTTTGCAGTCCTATTGGACTCTAAGTATATCCTGACTCGAAATATAACAGTCAGATTCAAACAGAATTATGCAATAACTTTTTTGAATATCCATGTTTATCATCCGGTATATTGTCCGGATGCGGCACGTGCCAAGCAGAGGATATTACCTAGACCCATAGACCTTACTCTCCCTTCAAGATTTATGACTTGGCAATTATAGCTTCTTCGGTACAATAAGGTACGTAATAAATATTCTTGGCGATAAAAACCTTAACACGTTGAGTGTCGAACTTGCCCAACGCGCCATGTGCATATTCAGGCAGCGCTTTATGTCAGGCTGCGTAATGTGCATATGTACCGTGCAGGAATCTGATGGTGCGGCATGGAATTAACACCATCTTAGTTGCTGATATCTTACTATTTTGATTTTTGTTAGATATTAGCTGTGGTAATATAAATAACTAAATACAGGGAAATAAATGAACTGCGGTGGTGGTTAAAAAAGCACGAACCCCTCGCGCGAGGCTCGGCAATAATGTATCTGCTAGATCCAGCTCTATGTTAAAAATGTTCGATCTTATTATTTTGTCAGTTTAGAAATCCTACTCTCCATTCAATATTAAAAACTTGATTTTCAAACAAATTATAAAAGGAGCATGCACGCTTAGATTCCCTGACTTAGAATAAAATTTAAAAGATTTGTTATACAATTTCGAATCTGACGTTGAACTTAATCTACTTGAAGTATTTTTTCAAAATATGAAGATAGTCAAATTCTAAACACATTTGCAAGTGATCATCACATGTTTGAATACACAATGTATTATTTCAAATGTTGGATCTAATATAATAAAGTAAAAATTTTGACAGTTTACCTAATAGCACAGAATAAATAGCTTTGCAACAGAAGCCTCCTTACGGGCATGTATCAAAAATAAGCGAATCTCCATTTCAATTTACAGAAAGACAAACAGTATATTAATCATAAATTTGGTTCTAATACAATCTCTTTGCTATGTAGATTAACGTAAAATCGAATAAAATGCAAATTATTCATGACTTTAGAAGATATTTCGCTAAAAAGCGAGTCTCCTTTTGACACATGTCGCTAAGAAATTGACTGTATTACTCGTTAGTCTGTGCTAATAGGACCTCCCAACTCGATAATCCAGCTATAAAAGTCGCATTCAGGATTATGCTTTTTCAATATCCAGTTGTATCATCGCGGCACGTGCCGCAGAGGGTATTAGACCTATAGACCTGTAATTATTATTCTCACTTCAAGATTTATGACTTAACAATTATAGCTTCTTCGGTACAATAAGGTATAATAACGTATTCGAAGTTCTCAGATTGTAGCACCGTGTATGTTTAACATTAATAGGAAACTTAGCATAATAAAATACAGTAAAATTTTTTAATTATTTATTAATGAAAAATATTCTTATTATAATTTTGTCTCATATACAAGAGGATTGAAGCAAACTTTAATTTTAGAATCTATGCAATTTGAGTTCGATGTTGTCGATATTTATAATGGAATTTAAATAATTACAATCTATTAAGTCTCACACATCACAAGTTTTACACAATTTGTATGCAAAACCTTGTATGAATGTATGCAAAACCTTGAAAGTCGCAAAAATTGGACGCAACTCCCAAGCAACGCAAGATGTATGCAAATCCTTGAGAGACGCAAAAATTGGACTCGCAAGCTGTATATATAGTACGCAATTAAAAGACATTTGACCTACCTTGAAAGCTAATGGACATTTTTTCGACTTTTAAGTGTTAACTACTATAGTTACTTTTCGAAAGAGAGAGTACCTGCGAGCTGTTTCCACAAACTGAGCGGTATAATACATGTAAAAAATTATAAGTTAAAGTTTAAGCTTAGGAATCATTCATAATATAGCAATTTTCCGATTATGAATTCATACTTGCAAAAACATCTTAGTTTGAGGGAAGAGTCGCGTATAAACATAATAAGTACCACATACCCACCAAATATTTCACCAAAATTGTCATATTTTCTCACCTGTTGTGTGGAGAAATAAACAAAACATCATAGCCTCAAGGGAGCCGAAGACCCTGTGTAATTTCTGAAACTAAGTATCCAGTTGTGCCATCAAAGTTTTCTTCTTCTTAAAATAAGCTACGTTTTTGCTAAATTTGTTTTTTATATTGTGCCGATTTGCAGCATCACTTAGCTGTCTACTGACACATCTTTACGTTTTAGGACGCAAAATCGCGGTACTAAAAAATCATCCTGTATAGAAAAGTTGATCGGTTAAAGTTACAAAAACAGATTCTAAAAACAATAATATGAATGTTACACATCCAGATCCTGACGTTTCACTATGCATTAGTTATCATATTTACCACGAATTGCTCTTTCCCGTATACAGATTTCTGTTAATAGTTCCCAAATTATACTTATGTTTTTCTCTAGAAAGATCTATTGTCTATGCATTTTATCTCAGAATCAAGAACCACATTCAGATAGAAGATGGCATTCATTAACAGATAGTACAGACTATTGTTATTCAGTTCGGATAGTTTCTACTTGTGTGCCATTCGACGAGCCCAGTGTATAAATCCAATATACTTTTTTAAGTACAGGACCAACCGCCGGAGCGGCCTCCCGCGGTGCCCGGGTTTAAACAAAAATTGTAACGAGTTTCTATAGTCTACTTAATAATAATAATAAACTACTTACTAGATTAGAGGATGAGATTTAGCATGATGCTACTCTTACGTCTAACCCCAATACATGATAATATTAAATTAATTTAAACAGGTATAAAACTATGAAACATTCTTATTAATTAAGTAAAGGTAAATTCGTTATAAATTCAATGTGTCTGCATAGATAATGATGTAGTGAGAACCAAGAGGTTTGCGCTTTCAAAAGATGTCTTTTAAGTTTTTGTTTGAACATGAATGTGGATCCGCTTATTTTTATTTCATTATTTAGACTTGTTGTAGAGAAGAACTGAATTATATGTGTCTCTCTTTTACAACATATTATGGAAATTTTGTAAATAATACTTGTAAAATCTTTATTTTTTCATCCTAGCCGTTCGTAAAATCCGGCAAAATTCTAACCATACAGAAGTATTTGTAACCCGCAATAAAACAGGTAAAATGTGATACCCATCGTAAAATACCTAGAATATATGTTTTATGGTAGAATTAAAAAGGTGTATTTTCGTGAGATTGACCCACTTGTTAAGCACGGTAATTTTCCATCGCTTTCCAAAGCACCACATGTTTTAAACTCATATTTCTTGTCACACGCTGGCGGTACCCTGTATATTACAACTTTTTGAAGTAGGTGAAAGCGGCATTTGCTAATCTAGAACGATCCAATTGCTATTGTATTATTTTTGGACAAAATCTATGATACCGACGGCTTTACACTATTAGGTAAAAAGGGGGTATCGCTTCAGACGTATTGACCCCCATAAAACATGCCTAGTTAACAAAAGTAGACATATTATCAAAGTCTAGAGAGTATTCTCTAGACTTTGATATTATTGTCCGTTTTAGAAAGTCACATCCAAACATTTCCCAAAGCAAGCAAACTGTTTAAATATTAAATCATTTAGAATATACTCCAGGCAATTTGTAGATATACAGGAAATGTATCCTTTTTCCCTTAACTCGAGGTGCTTAGATATAAACCTCAATAACTCTATGCAAAAAACATGTATAATATTTAGTTGCTACATATACAATCTACATTTCGTACTCTAACTCGAGGTAATTATAAGACATATTTTTATTATAAGATAGAAATGAACCCAAAAGAAAAATTTAGAACAAAATTCCTAAAATATAAACTAACTTCAGATGCTTTTAACTGAAAAAATCTTTGCTGTGTAAGACCAGAAGTTGTAACAAACAAAAACAACATACTTATAAAAAATACTCTCAATTCATACAAAACTAGTTATTTTTTAACATGTTGACTGCCAAAGCGAATTTCGTGATCGGGTCCGCTGCGCCGAAGTACTCGTAGTTTTATTGAAAATTTTATTTATTTTTACGTTTTGGGAGCAAAATAGTTTAAGACTGAATACAAATTTATACTTATAGTATGCAATAGAAGTGTGCATAAAATATATGCACATGGCGCCTGATTAAATCATTTCAAATTTCAAATACACCTTGTAAACAGGTAAAGTACAGCCCTGTCGTCAATACCGTTGACGACCTTCAACGATTGCGCCAAGTCAGAGTGGGCTGTTAGCGTGAGCTGTATAGACGTGTGTTTGACGTTTACACGTGACAGTAAAATCGTCGTATTGTTGGTTCTATCGGCAGTTATTAGTTACTAATAACTTATTAGTAGTGGTCATGTCGCTCGCAAGTCAAGAAAAGAAAATAAGAAGGTTAGAAGTACTAATGGAAGAATGTTTGAAGGACTGTGACATAAGTGATGAAGAGCCGTTTGCCGCCGACTCTGATGGCGATCCGGAATATGTGCAAGAAAGTGAAAGTAGTGGTTCAGAGTCAGGGCAACAAGTACCAAGAAAGAAACAGAAAGTTGATATTAGGCAATCCGTTCCTTTAACTTCAAATACAGTAAGTAGCAGTAGCTCAGATTCAAGTTCTCTCTCCGATACCGAGGATATTGATGATATACCGAACGTAGCCAGCTGGGGACCCATTGAAAGAAAATTTAAAGATTTTGCATTTGATGTACCTGTCGATATACCTGTAGATCTTAAAAAGGAACTTAGAGGTCTTAACGAATTGGATTGTTTCTTAAAAATTGCGACTGAAGAAGTTTTTGAGTTAATGGCGCAACAAACTAATATCTATGCCGAGCAGAAGATTGTCGAGAAAATTGTTGATAACAGTATAGGAAGAAAATCAAGACTCAATAACTGGATACCTACGAATGCAGCTGAAATGAAAATGTTTCTGGGAATAATTATTTGGATGGGACTGGACCGAAAACCTACTTTGAAAGATTACTGGAGTCGATCTGCTCTTTATGCAAATCAAATTTCGAAACAGATACCAAGAAATCGTTTTGAAATACTATTGCAAATGTGGCATTTTTCAAACAATAAAGAATGTCTTCCTGCAGACAGACTTTATAAAATACAACCACTTATCGACGTTATAAATAAAAACATTAAAGTTTGTATGGTTCCTGCAGAAAATGTTTGTATTGATGAAAGCATGGTACCGTTCCGTGATCCAATATCTTTCAAACAATATGTGAAAGGAAAGAGACACAAGTTTAACTTTAAAGTTTTTAAATTGTGCATAAAAGGTGGTTACACATATCATCTAAAAGTTTATTGTGGATTTGAGAAAACAGATGGCATGCCAGTAGCTAATAATGGTGATGAATTAACAGAAGCTCCTGCCAGAGAAGGTATCCCAATGAAGGCAACAGCTATTTGTGCCTATAATTCTGCAAAACCATACATATATGTGGCTGACCAAATGTCTTCATATTCTACTTATTTGCATAGGTCGGTAAAATGGTTTCGTAAGATAGCCGTAGAGGTATTGACAGAAATATCGCTGGTAAATGCTTGGCATTTGTACAAAGTTGTTAATAATTCATCTATGCAGATTACAACTTTTAGAGAAAAACTTTGCATGCTATTATTGGAGATTTATAAACAACCGATCCCAGAAGAAAACAATACAGATCATAAAATGCAGACATCAGAAAATAGACACCGATGTAAGTTTTGTTATAAAAAGCACACAAAAGACCATGACAGAAAATACGCTATAGCTCACAGTAAGCAAGTTCTCTACGTATGTCCAGCTTGCCCGGGAAGTCCAGCGATTTGTGTGGAATGTTTTTTTACTGTTCACAAGTCAAAATTAAAATAATCTTTTTGTTTGTATACAGTAGGTATATTTCTGTGTCAATCTATGTAGAAAAACATTTTTTGTTACCAGAAAAACCATTTTTTGTTGCCAACATTTTTTACTTTTGCCGAAAACTTGTCGACAGAAAATATAACTTGAAAGGGGAATATTGCAGTACATTTATTTTCCTGTATTTAGTTATTTACAAGAATAAATACCTTATAGACTGAAATTAAAAGTTGAAAATTTGTAACAAAAACGTAAATGGTAAGATAGCACGAGACCAACTAAGATGGTGAACAGATTCCCCATAAGAAATGCACGGTATGCACATTACGCGGCCTGACGTAAAGCGCTGTGAATATACAAATGGCGTGCAAGTTGTCTGTGCATATATGCACATGACAGTCAACATGTTAAAAAATAGATGGTTTTGTATGAATTGAGAGTATATTTTATAAGTATGTTGTTTGTTACAACTTCTTCTACACAGCAAAGATTTTTTCAGTTAAAAGCATCTGAGGTTAGTTTATATTTTAGGAATTTTGTTCTAAATTTTTCTGTAGGGTTCATTTCTATCTTAATAAAAATATGTCTTATAATTACCTCGAGTTAGAGTACGAAATGCTGCATATGTAGCAAATATACATGTTTTTTTTGCATAGAGTTATTGAAGTTTATACATAAGCACCTCGAGTTAAGGGAAAAAGGATACATGTATATCTACAAATTGCCTGTATATTCTAAATGATTTAATATTTAAACAGCTCACTTTGGGGATGTTTGGACTTTCTAAAACGGACAATATACTTTTGTGACATGCTTTATGGTGGGCAATACCTCTGAAGGGGTACCCTTCACCTGATAGTGTAAAGCCGTCATAAATTTTGTCCAAAAAATAATACAATAGCAATTGGATCGTTCTAGATTAACGTCGCTTTCACCTGCATCAAAAAGTTGTACCGCCAGCTTATATGAAACATGTGGTGCTTTGGGAAACGAATAAGTTAAATACACCACAATTCTACCATAAAACATATATTCTAGGTATGACAGGTCTCACATTTTCCCTGCGCATACTGTATGGTTAGTATTTTGCCTTACAAACGCCTAGGATGAAAAAAGATTTTACTATTATTTACAAATTTCCAAGACAAGTAGACTATAGAAACTCATTTCAATTTTTGTTTAACGTCTGTTTAAGTTTTGAAACGTCAGGATCTGGATGTGTAACATTCATATTATTGTTTTTAGAATCTGTTTTTGTAACTTTAACCGATCAACTTTTCTATACAGGATGATTTTTTAACCTAAGATGTTTTTGCAAGTATGAATTCATAATCGGAAAATTGCTATATTATGAATGATTCCTAAGCTTAAACTTTAACTTATAATTTTTTACATGTATTATACCGCTCAGTTTGTTGAAACAGCTCGCAGGTACTCTCTCTTTCGAAAAGTAACTATAGTAGTTAACACTTAAAAGTCGAAAAAATGTCCATTAGCTTTCAAGGTAGGTCAAATGTCTTTTAATTGCGTACTATATATACAGCTTGCGAGTCCAATTTTTGCGTCTCTCAAGGATTTGCATACATCTTGCGTTGCTTGGGAGTTGCGTCCAATTTTTGCGACTTTCAAGGTTTTGCATACATTCATACAAGGTTTTGCATACAAATTGTGTAAAACTTGTGATGTGTGAGACTTAATAGGTTGTAATTATTTAAATTCCATTATAAATATCGACAACATCGAACTCAAATTGCATAGATTCTAAAATTAAAGTTTGCTTCAATCCTCTTGTATATGAGACAAAATTAGAATAAGAATATTTTTCATTAATAAATAATTAAAAAATTTTACTGTATTTTATTATGCTAAGTTTCCTATTAATGTTAAACATACACGGTGCTACAATCTGAGAACTTCGAATACGTTATTATACCTTATTGTACCGAAGAAGCTATAATTGCTAAGTCATAAATCTTGAAGTGAGAATAATAATTACAGGTCTATAGGTCTAATACCCTCTGCGGCACGTGCCGCGATGATATACCTAGATATTGAAAAAGCATAATCCTGAATGCGACTTTTATAGCTGGATTATCGAGTTGGGAGGTCCTATTAGCACAGACTAACGAGTAATACAGACAATTTCTTAGCGACATGTGTCAAAAGGAGACTCGATTTTTAGTGAAATATCTTCTAAAGTCATGAATAATTTGCATTTTATTCGATTTTACGTTAATCTACATAGCAAAGATATTGAACCAAATTTATGATTAATATACTGTTTGTCTTTCTGTAAATTGAAATGGAGACTCGCTTATTTTTGATACATGTCCGTAAGGTTGCAAAGCTATTTATTCTGTGCTATTAGGTAAACTGTCAAAATTTTTACTTTATTATATTAGATCCAACATTTGAAATAATACATTGTGTATTCGAACATGTGATGATCACTTGCAAATGTGTTTAGAATTTGACTATCTTCATATTTTGAAAAAATACTTCAAGTAGATTAAGTTCAACGTCAGATTCGAAATTGTATAACAAATCTTTTAAATTTTATTCTAAGTCAGGGAATCTAAGCGTGCATGCACCTTTTATAATTTGTTTGAAAATCAAGTTTTTAATATTGAATGGAGAGTAGGATTTCTAAACTGACAAAATAATAAGATCGAACATTTTTAACATAGAGCTGGATCTAGCAGATACATTATTGCCGAGCCTCGCGCGAGGGGTTCGTGCTTTTTTAACCACCACCGCAGTTCATTTATTTCCCTGTATTTAGTTATTTATATTACCACAGCTAATATCTAACAAAAATCAAAATAGTAAGATATCAGCAACTAAGATGGTGTTAATTCCATGCCGCACCATCAGATTCCTGCACGGTACATATGCACATTACGCAGCCTGACATAAAGCGCTGCCTGAATATGCACATGGCGCGTTGGGCAAGTTCGACACTCAACGTGTTAAGGTTTTTATCGCCAAGAATATTTATTACGTACCTTATTGTACCGAAGAAGCTATAATTGCCAAGTCATAAATCTTGAAGGGAGAGTAAGGTCTATGGGTCTAGGTAATATCCTCTGCTTGGCACGTGCCGCATCCGGACAATATACCGGATGATAAACATGGATATTCAAAAAAGTTATTGCATAATTCTGTTTGAATCTGACTGTTATATTTCGAGTCAGGATATACTTAGAGTCCAATAGGACTGCAAAAATGTTTACTTCATTAGATCGAACATTTTTAACATAGAGCTGGATCTAGCAGATACATTATTGCCGAGCCTCGCGCGGGGGGTTCGAGCTTTTAATAACCACCACCGCCACCCAAAAAAAGGGTGGCGGTTCCCCAACCGACAGACCATTCCTTCCGGAACTGTACAGATCGGACGGAATTGTGACGGAGAAGGGGCGGGGAGCTGATTGGGGTTCCTTGATAACTGACTAATATCTAATAGTGCTGTACCTTTTGAAGCCCAGCTCGACCGTTGAGAGGTCTAGGACAAGAACTTATCTATTTCAAACAAGCTCGTGTCGGGAAGTTGCACACTAGACCCATCTGGCGGACCGAGGAAGAAAAAAGAATACAAAATACCGGCGCTCGAATAGTCTCCAAGCTGTTTCAATAGAAATCCACCCGCCATTAGTAACGGTTAAAATTTCTCGACTAGTAAAGCAGACGCTGGCACCCAGAGGGCGTTAGCTATATAAAGTTATTTTTTAGATTTAATCACGGTGCTACTCATTAATAATAAACAAGTTATTTTTAGATTTAAACCATCATGGTACTACTCATGTAACAAATAATAAGTTATTTTTTAGATTTAAACAATCATGGTACTACAGACCAAATTAAAATCATCTATGTAGAAAAACTAAATACGCGACATATTCCCACGTTTAAAACTTCAGACAAAATTCTTGAAGCAATCCTTTGCGGTAAATGGCCCCTTTAGAGGGTTTATGATGCGGAGCCCTACGGCGGCCGATTATGGGCGCTCTGCCGTAGTATTGATTTTTTCCTGACAAGTTCTGTCATCTGAAATTCACACAACTTGAGGACTATTTTAACTATTATTAACAAATATTTTCATAATTTAAACTTTTTATTTCGCTCATAATCATGCTTCTCAGACATTGCCTCGACAACCACTATCCTCTTAAGACTCTCGAATTTTTTACCTGGTCGAACCGCAGAACCAGACCCGTGCATAATATACACAAGGCGTGTTAATAGTTATCCTCTTAAAACTCTGGAATTTTTTACTTCGCTGTTGATCGACCCGCAGCACCAGACCAATCTGTGCATAATATATATACACATGGCAGTCAACGTGTTAATATTTATCCTCTTAAAACTCTCGAATTTTTTACTCCTCTGTTGATCGAACCGCAGCAGCAGACCAATCTGTGCATAATATATATATACACAAGGCGTGTTAATATTTATCCTCTTAAAACTCTCGAATTTTTTTACTTCTCTGTAATCGAACCGCAGCAGTAGACGAATCTATGCATAATATTATATACACATGGCAGTCAACGTGTTCATATTTATCCTCTTAAAACTCTCGAATTTTTTACTTCTCTGTTGATCGACCCGCAGCACCAGACCAATCTGTGCATATTATATATACACATGGCAGTCAACGTGTTAATATTTATCCTCTTAAAACTCTAGAATTTTTTACTTCTCTGTTGGTCGAACCTCTCACCCCTCAGCATCAAACCAATCGATATACCCCTCAAATCCGAAGTAAAAAACACAGACAATATTTTCTCACCCCTCGGCATCAAACCAATCGATATACCCCTCAAATCCGAAGTAAAAAACACAAACAATATTTTGGAAAAACGCATATTCGAGAAATTTGGAGGACCGACTTGAGCAATTGCCCATTTTCTCACTGGATAATTCACTAGTCAATTTTTTATGTTTTGCTGTTTAAATTGTCAGAATATTTGTGTCCGGACATAATTGAAGCAAAATTGCCTAACAACCGGCATTGGATTGACACAAGTTTATTCAATCACACCCTCTTAGAGAAATAAAAAACACACAAACAAATAATATTTTTTATTTTTACAATTTTACATTTCTAAACTTTTTAGTTAGTTCATACATAATAATCAAGCGTCTCAGCTCTTCGAGTGCCTCCATATATCGCCGCAGTCTCTCGCTCATGCTTCAGAAAATATAATATTTGTAGTCTTGCCGACGGGCCCCAAGCTTGTTAAAAAATACCTTTTGTCGTCACCATTCAATTCGTCAATTCGCTCTCGAGTTAATTGCTCCGTAAAACGCTGAGGCAGGATAGTCTTGAAGTCGGCAAATTCCGCCACTACCTTTTCCCCAAACTTGGTATTTATTCTCTTAAAACACTGGATCTCAAATTTTTTATTTACTTCCAAATCTCGAACATTCACCAGATTTTTCACCAGCAAATTGTTTAAACTATTTAAGAAGGACATGTTGTAAATGATCTGCATGTCTGATGAGATCTTAGTTGAACCTCTCCTATTTAGCTGTTTTAATAGGAGTGGGCAGAGAGTGGGGAGACGGTCAAAACCTAGGAGAGTACCAGACCAGACAGGTTTCGACAAGTTTGGTCTGGTGCTCTCTTAGTATCTCTACTCCCCGTCATCATGAGTCAAACTCCCCAATAGAAAGACCACATTCAACCCTAATTGAGCACCTTCGAATTCTTAGAGAAAAGGACAAAACATCTGATATACCGACCTTAATGACATACGCAATAATAGCTTACAATAGCACAATTCATTCTCATACTAATCACACGCCTTTTGAAATATTCTCAGGTCATACAGACTCTCGCGATCTTATACCCGCTCAAGTTTTCACGGAATATGTTAACAATCATCAGAATAACACGAAAGCGCTTTATGATAAAATTCATTCCGACTGTGCTGACAAAAAGGAAAATATAATTAACAAGCGAAACAATAGTAAGACAACGGCTGAAATTACAGTAGGCACTCAGGTTTTTAAACAAGTCGATCCGAGGTCAGCGAAATTAAAATCCAAATTTACAGGCCCTTATTTAGTTACAAAAATTCTCGAAAACGGAAAAATTGAAATACAAAACCCAAAAACAAAAAAGACGGAGATTACACACAAAAACGAGACTAAAATAAAACACGTTGTTACAGATGGACCTGGACCATCGACGCAACCGACACAAACTTCCATAACCTCAACTCCTATCCCGGACTCTTCCCATACAAGTTAGGAACGACACAAATTGTATCTAATCACTGGCCACTTGTTCAAGTATACGACTTAGCCCCAGTAGTTTCAAGATATCTACAAATCAAAAATCAAGTGTATAAGCTTAATAATGACATTAAAAGTAAAATTGGACACTATGTTGACGAATACAAAAATTCATTTTCATATTTGTTTGCATTAGAAAAGCAGATCGATTTACAAATAAATCAAATAAATCCTATTCAAAATGTAACTAGACAGAAAAGAGGCTTACTTAATCCGTTGGCATCTCTCATTAAATGTATTACAGGAAATTTAGATCAAGAAGATAGCCAAAGATATGACATGCAAATAAAAAACTTACAAGAAAATCAAAACAAATTAAAGGGTGTTGCTTTCAGTCAAATTACATTATTAAAATCTACCATTAAGAAATTTGAGGAAACAGAGACAAACATAACTCACAACCAACAACAAATTGAATTTAAAATTAATCAAATAGGGGAAGCTCTCCAGAAATTAGCTCAAGCCCAACTAGATGACTTCAATTATTTTCAAATTCATATTTTGATTCATCAACTTACTAATATATACCAAAATATCTACAATATATTTGATAGAATGGAAGTAGCAGTTTCTTTTGCAAAAATGAATACTTTACATAACCCAATCATAAATCCTATGGACTTGTTATTAGAAATAAAAGAATCTGAAAAATATTTAAAGTTAGGCAAAGTACCTCTTTCACCAACTATTGATAATATTTTGATTTTCGAAAAATTTATTGGAATCAAAAGCTACTCAAAAGAGTTCAGTATCACATTTATTTTAGAAATACCCTTGGTTGAATCAGAGTTATACCAATATTACAAAATCCTACCATTACCAATCCCAAAAAGTAATGAATCCGATTTTTACTTTTGCCTACCTTATAAACCATTCCTTGCACTTAACAATGAAAAGTATGTTTCCAAGGACAAAATCTGCAAGAAAATTGAAGAAACCAAGTATATTTGTGAAGAAGTTAGTCCTACGCATGTTAATGACGACGCTCCTTGCGAGGTGCAATTAATATCATTCTAAAATTTAACGAACTGTTCTCCCTTCAAGACTACTATCCAAAAAGTTCAAATAGCCAAGGTTGTAAAAAATAAATGGCTAATAACTGTTCCGTCAAATCGAATAGCGGTTAGTTCCTGTAAAAACTCAGTACCAAATAACACACCACTACAAGGAAGTTACTTAGTTGAACTGTTTTCCGATTGCACTTTAAAATTAAATTCGGTAATATTACAAAGTTATAAAACTAGCAAACTACCCTTCATAAAAGTGTCTTTACCCTCTATAAACTTTTCGAGTAAAAACTTCACTAGCATCCCGAAGAAGATAGGTCTGCCAGAACTCAGCCTCAACAAAATCAACTTAGAAGAAACAAGAAGTATTCAAGACACCCTTGAAGAACACAAGAAGATTTTAGAAGACATGTCGTCACCACTTGAAACAAAGAAAATTAACATTTTTACAATTTTTATTTTCATTTTAATATTAATTGCTTTATACTACTCTTGCTCAAATTAAACAAAAAACATTTTCAAAAATTTTCTATTAACCCAAAACAAAAGGAAACACGAGAAGAAATCATCATTTAATTTTGGGAACCACATCCTAAAGAATATGCTTCCCAGTAGGGCCGGAGGAGTTACATGAACACATATGACAGGTTTCTGGAAAGAAGACGCTACATGCTGAGAAGACAATTTTAATATTATAAATACTAAAACATGTACCATTATAGTCAGTCTCTCTTGTAAAACTTGTCAATAAACATCTTTTTAAAAACAAATTTGTTACGTTCGCCCACGTAACTACAGGTAATGTAAACAATAGACAAAGCCGTATCAATATAATTTATAATATCCACTTTGGTACTTTATGAAAAGAAAAATATTACCTTTATAACAGGGTGTTTCTTCCTTCGATTCCAAATAACCCCATATTTTCTTTCGTAGTTTTTTATAATTTTACTAGGAATACTGTTTAATCTGACCCTGGCGTGTCAGCCATATTGATCACAGACTTAGCCACACCCCCTGAACCCGTTTGCTATGATGCGACAAAGTAATGTTATGGCGCCTCCCCCATACTACATCAATGGTCAATATCGAATTTTAAAGTGATGATATATAAAAAATATGCATTTCCGCGAAATATTTCTGCCATTTTCGTAATCTACAGCCCCAAAATAGAGGGAATACAATATTTCGCGAAAATCGGGGAGAAGTGCAAGATCAAAACAGCTGAAAACAATACAAGCGGGTTGTAGTACAAGTACCCCGAAAACATCGATTTAAAAGTAGGATATCTTGAAAAATACTAACTTCCGCCAAATATTTCAGCCATTTTCGTAATCTACGGCCCCAAATTAGGAGTGCGAGAAGTAAAAAAATACCAAAGCTTGTTTTTAAAAAGGCTTTTTTATCTTTTTTTTTTGTTTTATTATATGATCAAACGAACTTACCTAAGTGATGTTCGATCATAATTATATGAAACGCCTCGTCAGAAGATTACTAGATGTAGTACCCCTACTTTCCGCCAGGTGTCACCACCATTTTTAAAGACAACTTAAATACCAACTGGTGGTAGGTCCCTTTCCTTCCGCTCGGTCGGTAACCCGCCAGTAACTTCAAAGCCAAAAGAAATTTTTGGTCCAACTTAATTGGGGGTTAAATCTACTTTAACCGAAGGGAATAATTATTTGAATATGTGTGTTATAATACAACTTAAATGGGAGGGAGTAATCTTCTGACGAGGCGTTTCATATAATTATGATCGAACATCACTTAGGTAAGTTCGTTTCATCATATAATTATATTTCACGCCTCGTCCTTCAGATTACTAGATGTAGACTTTTAAAGTAGTTGGGCAAAAATTTCATTTGAAAGACATGAATTAAAACATACAATTCGCAAGTTAACTGGAGAATTTATTGCAACCTATGCATTTCTAAAATAGATCTTGCAAATACATCTCTATTATAAACTGGTCTATTATAAAAATTTTCAAATGTTGTTGAATCCTTATACCAACCGGCCGTGCTCCTTATAATATCTAAACTAACACCCTGTAGCTTAGCAGCCGAGGTAGAGGCATGCCTTGTGCTATGAGCTGTGAAGACACTTGTGTCAATCCCACTCTTGTTAAGCATTACTTTTATCCAGCGGCTAATGGTCTGCGCTGTTGCATTATGAAAGGGTTTTTTACATATAATGAAAAGTCTTAGGCAATTAGAATCTCTCGTGTGTTGAGTCTTATCAATATAACAAAGAATGGCACTAGCAACACCTAACGGAGGGTTTTCTCGATAAAATGGAAGAAACAAGGCTGGTTAGAATCTAGAGCGACCCGAAGTCTTAATCGTGTCAGGGATCTTTATATCTAATCCTTCAATGGTACATGTGACATTTTCTACTAAAATTAGGGAAAAAGTCTGAACCCTGTGGGCAGTTACTAGAGCCAACAATGTGACTACTTTTTGTGTCAATACTTCCAGGCTAAGGTCTTCATTAGGATATAAGGTAGAAATGTATGTTAATACTACAGAAACATCCCAAGTAGTATTGTACCTTGGAATGCTAGGTCGTGACTTATAGACTCCTTTAAAAAATCTTTTAATTGTTGTTCTTAAGGAGTAAAACTATTGCAGAGCGATAACTATTGAGAGAACCATATGAACAACCATTTCTGTAGTGTTGTTCTAAGAAGGTTAAGAGATCTTTTAGCGTACAGTCGAACATGTTTTAGAGCACAGTTATATTGTCTTATTGTCGAATCGCTTAAGGAAGACAAAAGTGTATTTACAGAACATAACGGTGCATCTTTTAACCGGAAGGCCTCCCGGATAAGATTCCTGCTACCAATGAAAGATTGTTGTGTAGTGGATGGATCTTTTGGCTGGAAGAAGAAAGAAGAGCTGGGTTAGGATAAAAAATTATTGGTTAATCAACGAGCAACTTGTTAAACAGAGGAAACCATGGTTGTGTAGTCCAATAAGGAGCTACAACAATCCCTATAGCTTTCTCTCGAACAATTTTTTTGGAGGACACTCGGAACCAAAGAAAATGGAGGAAATGCGTAGAAAAAATGTGAATTCCACGACACAGAATATGCCTCTGGGTCAGGAAACCAAGATATAAAGCGAGTACACTTAGAATTATTTCTATCTGCAAATATATCGATTTGGGGCATACCAAATTTTTTAACAATTTCCTGAAAGGCATAATTGGCTAGACTCCAGTCGCACTCCGGAAATGCTTTCCTCGACTCATGATCTGCTTCAAAGTTATCAGATGAACTTACATAAGCTGCATGTATCCAAATATTGCGAATCTCGCACCATTGCCAAATCTGACGTGCAAGGTTATTTAACAAGGGAAATTGTATACCCCCCATGCGATTTATGTAAGCGATTGCTGTAGTATTATCGATCCTTAACAGTATAGAACAATTTGACAACTTTGAAGCAAAACACTTTAAGGCAAAGAATGCAGAGAGTAATTCTAGGTAATTTATATGAAATGTGCTTTCTTCCTTATTCCAATGACCGTGAGTTCTTTGCTCACGACATACAGCACCCCAACCGCTAAGAGAAGCGTCTGAATATATTTCAAGGCAGAAATCGTCTTTTCTAAGGGGATTTTGTGATCTTGAAACATTTTCTTTCCACCAATAGAAATCATCCATTAAACAATGAGAAAGAATCATCACTCTGTCATAATTACCCTTTGTCTTTCTTAGGGCTAAGAATTTTTCCCTTTCCATCCTCTTTGTATATAACCATCCATACTTAAAACATGGACATACAGATGTAAGAACTCCTAAGAAATGAGCAAAATCTCTTATTTTGCACGAACGCAGTGAAATAAATTTGTTTAACAAACTATCTAGTTTAGAGCATTTTTCATTAGGAAGGGTAACTCGCATAAGTGATGAATCGTAAATGAAACCTAAAAATTTACATGTGTTTGAAGGTTTTAGTAGACTTATTTGTCTATTTATGATGAAGCCCAGTTTATTAAGGAGTTTGCACGTGTCAGACACATTGTTAACACAAGCGCTGTAGGAATCTCCTATTAGAAGAATGTCGTCCAAGTAAACGATTGAAATATGACCCTAGATCTTAGTTCAGAAATTACAGATTTCATAATCTTGGTGAAGACCCAAGGGGCAACACTTAAGCCAAAGGGAAGGCAACAAAATTCATATATATTACCATCAAATAGAAATCGTAGATATTTCCTATGACATTCTGCCACAGAAATAAGAAAATAAGCTTCTTTAAGATCAATCTTAGCAAAGAAGCAATCTTGAAAAATAAGGTTCTTAACAGACTTATAATTTTCCAGTTTAAAATGTTGAGTGATAACAAACTCATTTAATCTCTTCAGATTTAAAATTAAACGATTGCTTCCATCAGGCTTAGGTACTAAAAAAATCTTTGATATAAACTGATCCTTTACTGGCCCTGAACACCTTGAAATTGCCCCTATTTGCAGTAAATGACCTATAGCTAGATGGATATCCTGTTTTTCTGTCACTGACCATTTAGTCTCCTTAGGAGGGTGAATTTGAAAAACAGGATGATCAAAGGGAATTTCAAACCCCCTAAGCCAAGAAAGAATAACAGGGTCCAAGGATATTTCCTTCCATCTATCTACAAATGCTGTTAAGCGGCCAGCAAATCTTACATTAATTAATGTCTCTTCCTGCTGGCATCTGGACGTGTCTTCGCTTCGGTCCTGGAAAACTGGTTGCTGCGGCGATACCTCGGTGCTCCTTGCATTGATTTCTTCTGGGCCCCAAATTGAGCACCCTGCCTTTGGGGACCCCTGAAGTTTAATGCATTGAAGGACTTAGATACTAATGGCCTAGGTTTCACAGATTTATTTGGTAATCTTAAGTCGAGGTTTGAACGTTCCAGGGTCTTGACTGCCTTCACTCGATCACCTAGATTGTCGCCAAACAACCAACCATCCAAGGAACTATTACTGAGGGTGTCTTTCATCTTCTTGTTTAGGTTCGAACCTACCAAAATTCTACGAGATTCTGATTCTTCGTGATGTACGTTGCATAATAGCCGACCGGCATCGCTAATTAGAGTTATTAACGGTAAGTTATAACTCTGTCCTTCTCCTTTCTCTAATAAAACGGTGAGGGCTTTGCCTAGGGCTGAAAGGCTTGCACCTAGTTGACCTTGGATGGACACCAACCGATTGTCGCGGCGTAGAGCCGAGTCATTAATCGAAGCCTTCACTTCGGGATTTAATTTGGGGGCATCAATCAACTGGCAGTTGGAGGGCGAAGGATATTTCTTCATAACTGTCGTTCTTGTTTCATCGGCTAACCCCTTCTGTAAGATTGACGTCCATCGCGATGCGATATCCTTATGAATAGCCTCAGTCACATTTTCTTTCTCCTCATCTTCCCCCAAGATTTCTAAAACCTCTGCATTTAGAGGGTGAGTATCGATTATTTGTGTATCGATGCTTAGGGGGTCCCCTTGAACTTCCACAGCATCTGGAGCATTTGGAGCAACATCTGAAAGCAAGGTACTTGTGTGAAGAAAAAACTGTCTCTATAGCTAAAGCCAGTTGACATGATAACTAAACATCGATCTGAGAATAAAGTAATCTTGATCGATTGATTTCAAATCTCGTTTGAAATCACTTTTTAGATTAAATTATTATGGCCTTGGGAGAATGAGCCCAGTTAACATCTCGTGTTAACTGACTATAGCCTCAGGCAGGAAACTGTACTGCCGTCTCGTGGCAGCAGATTTTCCAATCTCGTTGGAAATCTACAGTACATACTTGTAGGGTCCAATTGCTCGGCCTCTACTGTTTGAAACTCCGGAGTAACCACAACTTCCGATACCTCCGAGACAAATGAGGAACTCTCCGAAGGATTTTCCGGGGAAACAGACCTCGATCGTAAACTACTTGAAGATGGTTGTCTTCTTCTTCTGTAGGCTGCTGGCAGCTCTCTTCGGGAAACAGATCTAACAGATCTAGAACGGGACCGGTAATGCTGTCCGTGACGCGCTCTCGAAAGTGGTCGAGAAACTCGCTCCCTGCGTGACGGGCGCGACGACGAGCTACGATGGGCCGGGGACGGCTCATGGCGTCTCTTCCCTAGACGCTGAAGTTCTCGACGCACCATCCCTCTGATTTCCCGACTCAAGTCCGGTCTCCCCCGACGTAATGGGTTATCCTTATCGGAATCTTGCATTTTATATTCTTATTCAACTACTGTTTATAGTTTGAAGCTCGAATTTTTCGGATTTAAAATTCTCGAACAGAACACTCTGGCACAAAGAAGAGTAATGGCGGGTTACCGACCGAGCGGAAGGAAAGGGACCGACCACCTGGTGGAAAGTAGGGGTACTACATCTACTAATCTGAAGGACGATGCGTGAAATATAATTAGTTTCAGTACGTGGCTTTGTAATTTTCTGTTATACGCGCATATGACCGATTTTAACGAAATTTGGTACACTTACGTATATTGAGGCGTAGATTACGGAAATCAAAACGAAATTTGGGGCTGAGGCTTAGTTTTAGAGTTACACCTTTGTAAAATCGCTGGTTTCGGGTACTTGTTTTACAAACCGCCTGTGTTGTTTTCAACGGTTTTATGATTTTTTACCTGTGTCAGTGTCACCACAAATCACATTCTATAAAAATGTTATCAAAAAGTTAGGTTATATTTTGGTTTAGTTTTCAAAAAATAAAACATTACTGATTTTTTAGGAGTTCCGAGTTCCCGTGCAAATGTGAACAAAAATTGATTTATATCAGTGATATCGATGCAGGAATCATTATTATACAGCCTGTGAAAGTCCCCAATCAAGAAAAAAAATGCAATGCAATTATGCAATGGCTTTTAGCAATATTTAGGTTTAATATTTAATTACGTCTTTAGGAAAGAATTTGCGGCAAATTCAAGATTTTTATTGCGTCCTTTTTGGCTGAACACGAAAATCTGTTCTACGTTCTTTTTATACGGCAGGGCCCATCATCTTCAAGTCGGTTCACCCTTCTTTGTACTGTTGGCAGCGCCCATCGTCCCGAGTAGCTATGACATAGGCAGCCATATGCAGCTGAAGGTGCATCTTCTTTCACCATAAGGCGGTGCCGATCACCCAAGTCGGCAACGATAAGTGCCATATATTTCTTCCTTATTTTTCCACTATGCTGCTGAACGCCTCAATAAACAAATAGGTAACCATTTTTTGTTCATAAGTAAGTGCCCATCGTTGCCGATAAGGATAAGGGGTGTGTGCCCCCTTTTTTCATACGGCAATGCCCATCGGTGTCGACTGCCACCGTAAAGGGCGCATACCCCTTGTTTCATATGGCAGGGCCCATCGCTGCTGGCTGCCACCGTAAAGGGTGTATGCCTCCTTTTTTCATACGACAGTGCCCATCGTTGCCGACTTTCTTTTTTCATATGGCAGCGCCTATCATTGCAGACTCGCACCGTAAAGGGTGTATGTCTCCTTTTTTCATACGGCAGCACCCATCGTTGCTGACTTTCACCTTAAGAGGCGTATGCTCCTTCTTTTTTTATACGGCAGTGCCCATCGGTGTCAACTGTCACCTTAAGCGTCGTCTGTCCCTTTCTTTTTTCATACAGTAGCGACTGCTAACATATGAAAAGGAAGGGGTATACGTTCCTTACAGTGGAAGTCAGCAATGGGCGCTGCCGTATGAAAAAAAGAGGCATGCACCCTTTACGGTGGCAGTCGGCACCGATGGGCGCTGCTGTATGAAAAAAGAAGGGCATACGCCCCTTAAGGTGGAAATCGGCAACGATGGGCGCTGCCGTATGAAAAAGAAGAGGCATACGCCCCTTAAGGTGGAAGTCGGCAACGATGGGCGCTGCCACCTGAAAAAAGAAATATACTCCCCTTATGGTGGCAGTCGGCATCGATGGGTGCTGCCGTATAATAATAATAATATAGCATTTATTGCCCAACAGGTAACCCCCATTTACAGGACAAGTATATAATAACGAGTAAGAGAATCACATATGCATATTAGGTACTAATAAACTATACATAAAAGACTACATAAAGAAAGCAGGATAAAGAAGCAATATAAAAAAGTAATATAAAAACCCGGATATAAGTGACAAAACATTACAGTGAACAAAGGCAAATAATTATGGTGTATACACAGAACACAGAAAAAGTTTAAAAAGTGAAGTTGTCTAAATTATCAGCAGCCTCTCTTAGAATTACATTCAGATTATGAAAATTAATATCACAGTGTTCACTCAGCTTATTAAAGTTATCACACATTAAAAACAGAGGTGTTCTAAAAAATAAATTTGTTCTCGCTCTATCACAATAAAAAGTGTTTGAGTTGCGAGTTCTAATGATAGATGGAACATAAAAATTAATTTGAGAGACGAGATCACATGCATCTATCTCGTTATGCAGAATCTTATGCAAAAACTTCAGTGCTGCACATTTCCTTCTCAAATCTAAGGACTGAATCTGAAACCTAGTTGTTAGCTCAACATACGGAGTACCCATCGCGGGATATATTCCGTCTACCCTAAAAGCCAAAAATTTTAGAAACTTTTTCTGTACGCGTTCAATGGCTACTTTATGGCATCTATAAAATGGACACCATATGATTGAGAACAAGACTAACAAAGGACTGAATTGTGTGAAAGTACGACAATTTCTTACTATGAAGCCATATGCCTTAGAGGCCTGGGTAACCTTCCATGAAATATGGTCGACAAACGACAACTTTGAGTCAAAAATGACACCTAAATCCTTCACTGAATCGCAACGAGAAAGAGCACATCCGGAAACACTATAGTTGTGTGCCAAAGTCGATTGTTTTTTAGTATAGCTCAAGACTTTACATTTAGCAATATTCAAGTGAAGCCGGTTTTCGTTGCACCACTGATGAATACGATCAAGATCAAGCTGTAAGTGTATGCAATCCTCAATGGTATTAACCTCGGCATATAATTTTAGATCATCAGCAAATAGCACTCTACCACAACTGAGCGAGTT
Organism: Pseudeuparius sepicola; assembly: GCA_963920635.1. NCBI lineage: Eukaryota > Metazoa > Arthropoda > Insecta > Coleoptera > Anthribidae > Pseudeuparius > Pseudeuparius sepicola. The sequence goes on from OY987305.1 coordinate 33,760,918, forward strand.
CGCAATATCATCAACAAACAAGAGAAACAATAAGGGTCCCAGATTCGAGCCCTGCGCTACACCTGATTTTGGAGTATATTCAAACGAGTGAAATCCGTTATAGAAAACAGACTGTTTACGCTGATCAAGGTAATTGCACAATAAGGCCAATGCAGAGGAATTAAGACCATACATATTAATCTTCTCTATGAGTATACCATGATCAAGTCTATCGAACGCTTTCGCAAAATCAGTGTATATTACATCAACTTGCTTTTGTTTGTCAAGACGTCTCGCTACAAATTGAGTGAAGCATGTTAAATTCGTGACAGTGGATCTCTTTGACAGAAATCCATGTTGATGTGGGGAAAGGACATTGCGTACAGATGGATAAATTCTGTTATACAAAACGACTTCAAGAACCTTGGCAAAGTTCGACAAAATAGATATAGGCCGATAATTTCGCACATCAGAAGGATCACCACACTTCAAAACCGGGCACACCCTTGACATCTTCCAAATGTCAGGGAAGGTGTTGCTGCTAGTAGCTAAATTAAACAATGTAAGTAGTGGAGCCGAAAGAACACCAATGCAGTCTTTAACTAGAAAGGAGGGAATAGAGTCCGGACCGGAAGTTACCTTATTTTTCAATTTCGATGATGCAATAATTATTTCCCGCTCCGTAATGCCTGCAAAATCGATACTGGAAGAGTCGCCCAACACAAAGTCCCCACGTCCGGTGCCACCAACATGTGGCACAACAAACACGCTCTCAAAGTAACTTGCAAAACCATCAACTATACCTGTAGGGGAGTCAAAAGTTACGTCATTAAGTCTCATCTCACCAGGTATCCTCGTTGAATTATTCTTAGAGTGTACAAATGCCCAAAAACTCTGAGGATCAAACGAAACAGATGCCTGGACTTGCTCTAAATAACGGTGATATGCAACTGAGATAAGTTGTTTTACCAATAACCTCAATCTTCTGAACTCATCGAGAAATACATTATTCCTATTTGCTTTATATTTCTTAAAAACCTTTGCCTTCAGTTTTATAGTACTAATTATTTCGGCAGTGTACCAGGATGGGTATTTATGGCTGAAATTTTTGAACTTGGGAACACACTTGTCAAAAATTCGGTTTATATAACTATAAAAACTATTTACTGCCTGATTGACATCATTAATACCATCCAAGAAGGACCAGTCTGCCTGAAGAAAAGCCTGATAAAGATCAGGATAATTAGCCTTGCGAAAATTATAGGAACTATCATCGTTGCGTGAAGGAAAGGCCTCCAGTTTATGAGCAAGGTCTTCAATACTTATTTCCAATGCTGGATGATATAGTGCTTCCTCAGGTACTAGAGGCGCATTTTCCCTTGACACAGCACAGTTAAAGTTAGATATGACCAAATCAAGCAATCTATTCATTCCATTGAGAACGCCATTGAATTGGCGCATGTTAAGAAAACTTAACAGGCCATGAACTGCATTGACTTTTCTGTCTGAATTATCTGAGTGGACAAAGTGTGAACAATTAAAATCACCCAGTAAAATGACATTCCCTGACTGCAAAAACTGAACCTCTTCAATAGCTTCACAAAACAACTCAAAAACGTCAACAGATACAGATGGTGGGATATAGACAACAACGATATAAAAACATTTGAAATCAATCATACATTTACAGATTATAACATCAATTAGAGGAAAGCTATTGTCTAGTTCCGGTACATCCATAACTTTACATTGTATAACATGTTTCATGGCTAAAAGCACTCCACCACCGCACTGCTCATTGACGACATTGAATTTTCGATCCTTCCGAAAGATGACATACTGGCTTGGAAACAGTTCACTACTAAGGATATCCGGATGCAGGTTTGTTTCGCATAATGCCAAAATGTCATAATCACAAGCACTAATAGACGACGAAAAAATGTGAAACTTCGATCGAAGCCCACGAACGTTTTGAAAATAAATTAGTAAGTTGGAGGAGTTACTGCTGGACCTGATTAGTTTTCCGAAACAATTTTTGGGATACCATTTACGTATTTAATTCGTAAGTTAGATTCACCTGAGTTTAGTCGCTCCTGTAATTCATCCTTTAGTTTTCTGTAGTAGGACTGCTGCCGTACGGTACGATCATAATCGATCCTTGAATTGAGAATTTCTAAGCGCTTTGCTATTTCGGATGAGATCAACAACATGTTGATCACAGTCTAACTGAATTTTTATGGGCCTACATTTACCTTCAACAGGTCGACCAAGTCGGAAAGGCTTAATCTCATCGACATTAAAATTCGGTTTCGAAACATATAACACATCCTCGACAGCTCTCTTATCGGCAGACCTCTGATCTGCATCAGACTCGTTCTGGTTCTGCTCAGGAATACCAAACAATACAATATTTTTACGTCTCTTTGTACGTTCATCAACCTCAGCAACGATTTCCTCGAACAAAGTATCTTGGTTCACAGATGTATTGTCTACGTTAATCGATTTTAGCTCTTGGATATCCTCCTGAAGCTTCATTATAATGGCTTTCAAATCCTTTATATCGCTTCCAAGCGATCTGCAGGACCTACAAGACCAGTCATAGCCTTTGTTGGAGTTGAACATTCGAACCTCTGCCGACGTAATATCAACACAAGAGTTTTTAAACTGCTTCTTACAAACAGAACACTTTATCATAGAAATAGCATCATATGATTTATTGCAGCAAGCACAAACCACCGATACTGGAGCCATGTAGTTAGATTAATATCAATCCAGCTGAATTTTAAAGTTTCAAGTCAACTCAAAACAATGCACCGCCCATGCAGATTGTCCCGACCCAGACTTGTATTTTAAACAAAAAAAGAACAGCACAGCACGCTATTCGGAGCAAAAACAGCCACAAAACGCGTACATACGCCGATTACGATGGTACTTTTACATGTAAGACTTACTGTCGCTGCCAGGTAGTCAGTGGAGGGATCTCGGGAAATTTATCTGCTTCGAGACTGCTCAAATCGAAGTGGTAACAAACAGGAGCTCAAAAACACATCTGGCGCAGACAAACAGCTCGGACAAAAAAAGAAGGGAGCTTCCGCCCCTCAAGGTGGAAATCAGCAATGATGGGCGCTGCCGTATAAAAAAGGAGGCATACACCCTTTACGGTGGAAGTCTGCAACGATGGGTGCTGCTGTATGAAAAAAGAAGGGGGCATGCGCCCTTTTGGTAACAGTCGACAATTATGGGCACTGCTTTTTCCAAAAATCCCTAACGTTGAAAATGGAAAAAATAGTTCACTTTCAAAACAATTTTAATCATTATTAATGTTTCTTTTTCTCAATTTAAATATATATCAGTCTGATTCTACCAAAATTACTATTGGGAGATAGAGCTAAATTTGAGGCTAAATTTCATAAGGCCCCAAAGTAGTATAGCAAAGGGTACTCCAGGGCGGAAGTGACGTCACAAGATGGCCGCCAAGGCGGGAAATTTGAAAATGGCCTTGACCTGCGGGTTGAATGAACTTTAAGGGGTCACGTTTAGTTAACCTTGACCTGAAGGTTATCTAGAGGCCAAGGGGTTACCAGATCGATAACCTTTAAGGGGTCATTGACCCGCGGGTTAACCTTGAAGGGGTCACCTTGTTACCTTGACCGGTCAATGAACTTTAAGGGGTCACCAGTTAACCTTCACCTGAAGGTTATCTAGAGGCCAAGGGGTTACCAGATCGATATCCTTTAAGGGGTCATTGACCCGCGGGTTCAATGAACTTGAAGGGGTCACGTTCAGTTAACCTTGACCTAAAGGTCAATGAACTTTAAGAGGTCACCGTTAACCTTGACCGGTCGATGAACTTTAAGGGGTCACCTTGGTAACCTTGACCTAAAGGTCAATGAACTTTAAGAGGTCACCTTGTTAACCTTGACCTGAAGGTCGACGAACTTTAAGAGATCACCTTGAGTTAACCCCTGAAGGTCAGTGATCTTCTTGGCACGTGGACCTTGATATAAAAAACGTAAGCAAAAATTATGCTGATGTTTGCACTAAAACAGTTGACGTAGCATTTAGGTGGGGGGCATTGGGGATATAAGCAGGATGCCGTTGGGAGAGCTCACTATACCCAGTCAACAGTGCTTGAATAATATTGAAATATGTCTTTTCTGAAACAGTTGAACGAAAATAACTTCGTAAAAGAAATTGTGAGTGCAAGAGAGTTAGTGGTTGGTGAAAAACATAAAATTTTATCTTTTAGAAGAATTGAAACAAGGTACGGGGAGAAAGTGTTCGTCGAATTTGAAAATTTTCAAACTGCGCTACCTGCACGGTTCGTAAAAGAATTTACGTCTGAACGCATCGAAGACATAAACCGGGAAATCACCAACGGAAAGAAGATCTTCTTGATGAGTCTGGGCCTCATTGGTAGGACAACGAATATTAAATTTGAGGAAGAATGAATCCCACTGACAAGAGGCGACGCAGACAACACTACAAAAGAAGATTGGAATTTTATCTAAGATCTCTTCAAAATTTGAAATATGAAATTCAAATTGAAATAAATAAAAAGTTCAAAAACATAAATTTAGAAAATTGTAAAAAATAAAATATGAAATCTAGTCTATCTTTTATTTACCCCTACAAAATTGAAACTCAAATCTGAATGTTCCGATTGCTTCTGAGCGCCGAACATATAAACACGTCCAAGTGCATTTGACAGGATTCATTGACACTTGATAGACTATATTAATAACAATTTTGGGTGCGGTTACTTTAATTCCTAGTATATTTTTGGACATTTTCGTTCATTTTATTTACAAAATTATTCTTCATTATTTTTTATAAGATTATAAGTTGGCTGAAGTAGCTGCATTAATGTTAAGAAATCTAAAAAACGTTGAAAAGTTATAAGTCTAAAGGAATAGCTCTGGATATTCTTATCTATTAATAAAAGTATTTCATTTTCTGACACGTCAGGTCAACAATCTACCGAACAGCGAAATTATACGCTGATTTCTTGACGCAGCAGGTCAATAATCGACTCACATTGCAAACTGCAACATCAGCTAAATATATGCTAACGCCGCAGGTCAACAACCATGCTATGTCATCAGATTGTTTTCTGCCGAATAGCATGAAATTTAAAACCGGAAATGAAACATGATACCACGGTGTCAGATTACAAAGGTGTCAAATTTCATGGGTTTCTTGATTCATTGACTCACATTGTAAACTGCAACATCAGCTAAATATATGCTAACGCCGCAGGTCAACAACCATGCTATGTCATCAGATTGTTTTCTGCCGAATAGCATGAAATTTGAAACCGGAAATGAAACATGATACCACGGTGTCAGATTACAAAGGTGTCAAATTTCATGGGTTTCTTGACTCATCGACTCACATTGCAAACTGCAACATCAGCTAAATATATGCTAACGCCGCAGGTCAACAACCATGCTATGTCATCAGATTGTTTTCTGACGAATAGCATGAAATTTGAAACCGGAAATGAAACATGATACCACGGTGTCAGATTACAAAGGTGTCAAATTTCATGGGTTTCTTGACTCATCGACTCACATTGTAAACTGCAACATCAGCTAAATATATGCTAACGCCGCAGGTCAACAACCATGCTATGTCATCAAATTGTTTTCTGTCGAATAGCATGAAATTTGAAACGAATTTTATCTAAGATCTCTTCAAAATTTGAAATATGAAATTCAAATGTATGAAATAAATAAAAAGTTCAAAAACATAAATTTAGAAAATTGTAAAAAATAAAATGTGAAACCTGGTCAATCTTTTATTTACCCCTACAAAATTGAAACTCAAATCTGAATGTTCCGATTGCTTCTGAGCGCAGAACATATAAATACGTCCAAGTGCATTTGACTGGAATCAGTTCAATGTCATCCTTCACAGGTGAAGGGTTGGTGAACACGCTAATAAATAAGTTGCCCGTCGAATTACATCTTCCTGGATATCAGTTTTGTGGTCCTGGCACAAAATTACAAAAAAGAATTGCGAGAGGTGACGCTGGTATAAATAAGTTAGACGTTGCGTGCAAGGAGCACGATATTGCATATTCAGAAAATAGATCTTTAAAGGAGAGACACGCAGCCGATTTAGAATTGGAAAATAGGGCTTGGGGACGTGTTAAATCAAAAGACGCAAAATTTGGTGAAAAGGCTGCCGCTCTTCTAGTCACGACCGCAATGAAAACTAAACGAAAATTGGGAATGGGAATAAAGCCGAAAAAAGGTTCGGTTTCTTTTAAAAAAGATATCGTGGGAAAAGTCTCGAGATCATTGAAAAAAACATTTGATAGAGATCAGCTTAATGATGTCAGGAATTAAAAAAAAACTTCATCGGCAGCTTTGCGCGCTGCACGATTAGCCATCAAGAAGGTGGGAGGGAAACGAAAAATTCGAGTACCGAGAGTGATTCCCTTTGAAAAGAAAACAGGGGGTTTTTACCCCTACTGCCCCTCTTAGGAGCTTTGGGGGCCCTCGGTTCGGTAGCTGGTGGTGCTAGCGCTGTTGCGAAAACCGTTATAGACGCAAAAAACGCGCAGAAAAAAATGGATGAACAAATACGTCATAATAGGGCAATGGAAGCTATTGGAAAAACGGGATCTGGGCTTTACTTAAAGAAAAATAATCACGGAGGATTCGGTTTATATTTAAAGAAAAAAACTCCCATTGATGCTACCCAATAGACCTCTAACGGATAAAGATTTAATTTTTTACGCTAAAAAGATAAAAATATCTTATTTTAGAGGTGTCTTTATGAGAGACACGCTTCCAAAACTTGGTCCAAACAAAAACGAATCGGCAATTTTGAATTTAGACGTCAAAAGTAATGCTGGAACACATTGGGTAGCATATGAGAAAAGAGGTAACAACGTTGAGTATTTCGATAGTTTCGGGGCGCTGAAGCCACCGAAAGAACTGATCCTATACTTGGGGAAACATGCTAATATCGTATACAACAATAACTCGTATCAAACATACGATGAAATAAATTGCGGACACCTCTGTTTGGAATTTTTACGTGGAAAAACCCTATAAAACAGAAGAAATTATCATATTTTTGCTCAGTCATGTCGCAGACGTTTACTTTGACGGGTAACGGTAGCTACATCTCCAAATCGTTTTTTCCGCCCCTTGAGCTAGATCCTCAGTACGAATATTCGCTAGCGTTAATTTCTCTATCTACTTGGAATTCAATTCCAAATATAGAGGGAGGACAGAACAAGCTATATTTCGTAGATCACAGAGGAAGCGAGATAGAAATTGAGATTCCGACAGGAGCATATGAGATTCGGGATATTGAGAATTACGTTCAGAAACAACTAGGAAGTTCGCTGGATAATCAGCAAGAACTAGACGAAATTTTTTCGTTGAAACCTAACAATAATACTTTAAAGTGTGAACTTAAATCTCTGTATAACGTAAATTTTAAACAGCCCGATACTATAGCTAAATTGCTTGGCTTTTCCAATAAAATATTGAAATCCTGAGATTTACATCAATCAGACCTCCGAGTAGAGATTGTGCAAGTGGTAACAATAAGAGTGGAGTGCAATTTAATTTCGGGATCATATTACAACAACGCACCTTCGCATACTCTTTTTGAGTTTATGCCTACAGTAGACCCGGGATACAGTATCAATATCGAACCTAGGAATCTAATTTATTTGCCTGTCAGTAGGAAAACCATCGACAATATTACAGTGCAACTTTTAGATCAAGATTCAAGATCGGTAAATCTCAACGGGGAAGAAATCATAATCAGATTGGAGCTGAAGAGAAATGGTGTTAGTTTTTGATGGTAGGTACCGACCATATAAAAGGAGTGTCGGTCGGTCGAGAAGTTCGCAACCAGCAGAGCTGTACAAGAGTAGAGATCGTAATACGAGTCTTACACCTGAAAATCGCTTGTTCCTAAAATATCTCGGTTATCATGTCATTGACGCATCAAGTGTTCGACGTGCATCAGAAACCAAAGTTCGATGAATCTATTCAACGTTTAGAAGCACGCTCCTATTATCCGTTCGTAAAGTCCTTCATGAACAATGACATCGTAGAAATAACCGTTAATCAAGGGGACGCTTGGTTGTTGATGTATGATGCTGCAATTTTCGTAAAAGGTAAAATAAGCAAGAAATCAGGCACTGGTACTTGCAAGCTTGTAAACAATGGTGCATCGTTTTTCTTTGATTCTGTCTCATACGAACTTAATGGCAAAGAGTTGGAAATGGTGAGAGATCCTGGAGTTGTGAGTGCCATGAGGGGATATTTATGTTATTCTCCTAACGATGAAAAGTACTTGGTAACTTCAAGTTGGAGCTATCCCAAGGACAATGCGCCAATCTTGAATAAGGACGGAACTTTCAGCGTAAGAATACCGCTTAAACATTTGTTTGGGCTCTTTAATGATTATCAATATGCCATTTGCGGCAAGCAAACAATAAGACTAATTCGAGCCCGCAACGACAATAATTGCCTGCTACTAGAGAAAGCTGCCGACTCCACTACAGAGTTGACAGCAGAATTATTGATTACCAATATAGAACTAAAAGTGAAACATATACAGCCAAACGATATGATTAGATTAGATCTCCTGCAATCCATAAAGCGAGATCAACCCATTATTATACCCTTTAGAAAGTGGGAATTACATGAATTGCCAACTCTTACGGCAAACTCTCGTAAAGAAATTTGGTCAGTGAAAACATCTGCAGCAGTGGAATCGCCTAGGTTTGTTGTAGTTGGTTTTCAAACTAATCGCAAAGAAAATAGCAAAAGCGATCCCACAAAATTCGATCACATAAGTATATCAGACGTTAGGTTAATTCTAAACGGTGAATATTTCCCATTTGAAAGGCAGAGGCTGGATTTCAAAAATAATGATTACTTAGAAGCTTACAATAGTTACATTGAATTTTATTCAAGTTTTATGGGCGTTCGTGAGAAACGTCCACTGCTAGATTACAAAGATTACAAAGATAACGTAACTCTGTTTGTTATCGACTGTTCTAGAAGAAATGAGACCCTTAAGACCAGCACTGTTGACGTCAAACTAGACATAGAAAGTGATGTCGGTTTTCCTAAAGACACTCGAGTGTATTGCTTAATTATTCACGACAGTCTTATGGAATATCTGCCGCTAAGCGAAGTAGTCAGAAACTTGATGTAAGACCGCTTACCTCAATAAACTCCCAGTTGCTAGTTTGACTCGGAAGAATGAAGATCGCAGTCGTAGACACTCAAGGGTTTATAATTGACGGACTTTTCTACCCCAAAGAATTGTCGATCAAAATTAACAATCAAATTTTACACCTGCTGATAAAACCCCCTAAGGATTATTATTTGCTAACTGCGGTGGATAGAAAGCAAGTATCTTATTTGGAACACAATTTTCATGGTTTATGGTATTCCAATGGATATGTGGAGTGCAATCATGTGCGAGAAATTTTAGAAGAGTTTCTTTTCGATGTCGACATCATCTACATCAAAGGATATCAGAAAGAAAAATTCTTGCAGACTATCGACATCGATCCTACGAAAATAATCAATATTGAGAAACTGGAGAATAATTTTGGAAATTTACCGAAATTCGAAAAAGATGTACCCCTTTGCTTGTATCACCTAAAACATTCTAAATATATGTGCAGTTTGAGAAATTGTGAAAAGTTGGACAGCTGGTTGAAGAATTTTCTATTTAAAAGGAATATCGAAGCGACGACTTCACAAGGGTTGAAGGAGTAAACGAAAAAATGTTTTTTAATATATATTTAAGTGTAGAATGTAATATCTAAAAATGTTAAAAATAAAGCAAAGCAATTTTTAATTGTTGTTTCATATTTCACCTTACACTTGAAATTTGAGAACAAATGAACTCGACACTACCCCTCCTCATATTTCACCTTACACTTGAAATTTGATAACAAATGAACTCAGCACTTCCCCCCTCCAACAATACTTATATATAAATAACGATCTGCGGAATCTCTAGCCAGTAGTACTCGAATCGTGTATTAAAAAATGGAACTAGTGTCATATAAAAATATTGATGACAGACTCAAATCGTTTGAGTCTTGGCCATCAAGTAGTGTGATTGCGGGGCAAAAACTGGCGGAAGCTGGTTTTTTCTATAAAAATAACGAAGATGTGGTTGAGTGTCCATACTGTCATATCGAAGGATATCATTGGGAACCTGAAGATAATCCTATGCTCGATCACGCAAGTTGGTCTCCGAACTGTCCCTTTGTGTTACAAGGTGGTGATACTGATGCGGAATTACCTGAAATTCGCCCGATTGAAATTCGCCCGAATGCCGTTCCCGAAGATGAGGTGTGGACTAGAAAAGTTGATGCTTATTCTCAAACTGAGCAAACTTGTAAAGATGAAGAAAAAAATTTATGTAAAATTTGTTTTTCTAACCCTATAGAGGTATTAATGTCTCCTTGCGGGCATTTAGTTTTTTGTATGGAATGTTCAACATCAATAAATAGATGTCCGTTGTGTAGACAAGTTATATGGAATAAAATGAGGGCATACCTCCCATGAAAACATTGTATTTTTTTCAATAATAAAAATTACAACAATGTTAATTTTTGACTGCCCCTTATCCTACCAAGAAAAAGCTTAAAGCGTCTAAGCGACTCAAAAAACGACTAGACGACTTGTACAAACGACTAAACGACTCGAAAAACGACTATAAAAACGACTAAACGACTCGAAAAACGACTATAAAAACGACTAAACGACTCTAAAAACGACTAGACGACTCGAAAAACGACTAGACGACTCGAAGCGACTCGAAACTATAAATACTTACGTATCTTTGTCGGATCAGTCAGATTCATTCATAATGCAAATCGAACAACAGCAAACATCGCTCCCTATTGAAAACTTAGATGTTCTGGCTGAGAAGCAGCTTAAGTCGAAACATGGTAAACTATTTCCAAATTCAATTCGTGCAATTTTTTGTGGTCCAAGTGGATGTGGAAAAACAAATGCACTTTTAACTTTAATATTTAACCAAAATGGTTTGAAATTTGAAAACGTGTATGTATATAGCAAATCGCTCTATCAGGAAAAATATCGGCTACTACAAGATGTTCTAAAAAATATTGATTGTATCGGATATTTTCCATTCAAAGCCAGCGATGATGTAATAGATCCATCTGATGCTCGAGAAAATTCCCTCATTGTTTTCGACGATGTGGCTTGCGACAAGCAAAATAAAATCAGGGAGTATTATTCTATGTGCAGACATAAGGGTATTGACGCGGTGTATCTTTGCCAGACTTACTCCAAGATACCCAAGCAGTTGATTCGAGATAACTGCAACTTTATAGTACTTTTTAAGCAGGATGAGACAAATCTCAGACACGTGTATGACGAGCACGTGTCACCTGACCTAACCTTCGAACAGCTTAAAGATATATGTCGCCAGTGTTGGAATGATAATTATGGCTCTTTGGTAATCGTGAAAGACTTTAGCATAAACGAGGGACGTTATCGACAGGGATTCGACAAATATATAAGGTCTGGACAATAGCTTCTACGGATCATTAGCGCATCTGACAATATGCCGTTAACATCTCAAGAGCAAATTGCTGAAGCCCAACGCTCAAAAAAAATTAAAGATCTTACTCGCTCTATCAGGAAAAAGTATACGGCTTTAAAATTAGGTAGATTTGAAGAAGATGAGGTCTTGGAGAAGGTATTTCAACCTATTACCAAATCTATTACAAAAATTGAAAAAAATAAAAATGAAAGAGCGGAAAACATGAAGTTTGAACTCAAAAGAGATAATGATGGTTTATGTAAGGTTGAGAAAAACTAAGGAAGCGTCGAAAAAAAGGAGGAAGAAAACGTTGAGGATAGAATCAGCAAGAAACTCGATAAGTTAATAGCAAGCATTAATAGAAACAAGCAACAATCCCTCAATGAGTCACATTATGAAGCTACCGTACCAACTGATAACGATACCGTTTTCAACGAATCATTTAACATGAGTACATTTCGACCGGAGGTTTTGGAGGAGTACTTGGATGCCTATCCCGAAATAGCTAAGAAGTACATTTTAGACCACAATGAAAAACTTCCAAAAATTGATCCGGTTTATGGACCCCTTTACAATGCGTCACAGTCACAATGGATGCTAGGAAAAAAAGTTATGGACTTCGATAAAAGTAGCGGAGACATTTTGATTGATGGACACCGCTATAAAGGTACCGAGGGACTCTACGATTTAATATTCTACGATGATCCACGTATAACTACTAAAGAGGAGAACGATAGGTATAGACATATTTTAGTTAATACCGAAGTTCACCTAAATACTCTTGGAAGACTGAAAGGCACAAAACCTTTCGTTACGACTTCAACATCTAAATCGAGGCCCCGTGCGAATACAATATCTGGCTCGGGTACTTCCGGGATGCATTGGATTTTCAATAAAAAACCCATAGAATACGTTTATTGGGGTGATGCCAATGAATTAGTTGACCGTTTAAAATTGCTCGTGGCATCTAAAAACGCAGGCAATACATCGAATGACAACGAAATTGTAGCAATAATAAATGAGCTCAAAGAAGCTAATATAATCAGATAGATGCACAAAAGGTGTTTAGTATCAAAATGATCTTGAAAAAGTTCGGACGTTCTTCCAAAGCGCCTAACGAAGTCAAAGTTTTTCGTACTCAGAATTTGTTTGCGGTAACCAAAGAAGGAGACTACGATCTTCAAAACCGTAAATTGTGCAACGTTGAACTACCGACTGAAGGTGGCGACGCCGCAACAAAAAAATACGTCGATGCTAGCTGTACTTCTATAATGAATTCGATCGATGAAAAATTTCAAAATATCTCTAAGATCTTTACAAGCAATTTCGATAAAATGATTTCGAGCTTGAATAAGATAGTATTGAGTTCATCTTCGACGTCAACCGATAACACGACTCTACTCAATAAAAACGTTGAAAAAACTTCCGTGATTGACCAGAAAGTGACATCCCTGCAGACTCAAATCACTGATTTGAATATAGAATATCAAAATCGTTTAAAATCAATATCCATTCAACTTGATTCACTAAATAGCGACTACAAAAAACTAACTACCATACTTAATAGTGTGGATGCAAAAGGATCGTCTCAAAAGAAATCGACATGAACTCCAATCACTCAAAAGAAAAAATTCAAATAGTTAAAGAGCTTCATAAGCCTGCACGCAAAAATTATACACGACGACGAACTATCATCAAAGGGCTGGACGATCTCTGGCAAGCCGATCTTGGACAACTTGATCAATATAAATCCTATAATAGAAATTTTAAATTTATACTTGTCGTTATTGATGCTTTCTCAAAATTTGTTTGGTGTAAACCGTTGAAAACGAAAACTGGAGAAGAGGTTACGAGAGCGTTTGCAGAGATCCTTAAAAGTTCAGAACGGCGGTGTCCGAAAAACCTTCAAACTGATCACGGAAAGGAATTTTACAACACTCATTTCAAACAGTTGATGGGAGCTTACAACATTAATCACTATAGCACATTTAGCGTCAAGAAAGCAGCCATTCTTGAAAGAGTGATACGTACTTTGAAGGAAAAGCTTTTTAAATTTTTCAGTTTGAGCGGAAAATATAGATGGATCGATGTATTGCCTACCTTGACAGATGATTATAATAGTCAAAAACATCGCACTACACAAATGAAACCTAAAGATGTAAGCAAAAGTTGCGAAAAGCGGTTATTAAAAAACGTCTATAGCCACTTGAAGACTTGTGGTAATAGAAAATTTAATGTTGGTGATATAGTTAGGATCAGCAAAATGAAGCACGTTTTTAACAAAGGTTATACCCCCAACTGGACTACGGAATTGTTTAAAATTGTGAGGATTCAAATCACCAATCCAGCAACATATTTGCTTGAAGATATGAATGGAAGTCCCATAAAGGGTGGATTCTACGCTGAAGAACTACAGAAAACGGTTAATTCCGACGTCTATCTAGTTGAAAAAGTGTTACGTAAGAAAGGGAAAAAAGTTTTAGTTCGGTGGCTTGGTCTTGACAAATCTCACGACTCCTGGATAGATAGCAATAACGTTTTATAAAAATGTAGAGGGGATAGGTTAGAAGGGGTAGAGTGGAGGGGGTAGAGTGGAGGGGGTAAGAGTAGTGGGGGTAGAGTAGAAGGGATAGAGTGGAGGGGAGTATACTATAAGAGACAGCTACATAAAAAAATACTACTTACCTTCAAGAAATATCTACAGTAGCAGTTCGAATATTTTAAAAATGAGTGACAGTGCTTACGCTTCCGAATTTAGTGAAGATACAACATCTGTAGATGCTGCCAACGATGAGGATCTTATTCTAAATACGTGCTTTGTGTTGAAGCCCAATCATGTGTTTACTGTTCATTGTGGATTGAGCGCCGCACGATATTTCACTCCAGCTATCAAGATTGTTAACCACCTAGATACGCAAGGTTACATGTTGAATCCTATAGATTTAATTACAGCATTATTTAGTTCAACGCTCAATTTAGAAATGTATTGTATTTTTGAATTTTTTAATTTTAGTAGAGATAAGTTTTTAATTGACTTGTATAACAGAAGGTATTTTTGAAATAAAACAATATAAAAATATAAATGATTTTTATTTCTTAAACATAGATACATACAAACAGTAATACAAATCGTGCGAATACTAAAGGTAAGTAAGATATTCTGCTTCTAAAACAATAATACAAATCGTGAGAATAGTAAAGGTAAGTAAGATATTCTGCTTCTAAATAGTTGCTCGGAAAGTAAAAAAGTGGTGTTAATCTATTATACTATAATGACCCGAAGGAAGCGTATCGTGAGAATGCTTTAATAAAAATCGTTTATCATCAAAAGGATTAAGGGCGATTTTTTTCTGTTCCACGCTGTAGACATCGTGGTTGTAAGATCTTATACAGCGTTGTGTTTCACTATTAATTTTAAAATTTTGAAGGGCGTGCAAATAATCTTCAAACCGAATTTTTTGTTTAACTACATTATATTTAACACCCTTAGCCTTCTTAACGCATGTTCCACCTTGAACTTTATAAGTGTATTGTTTAGAACGTAAGCCGACAAAGTGAGTCATGATTTTTCCGTTATTCTCATCTTTCATAAGGCCCGGCACTTTTTTATTCGCAGATGGTATATTATATGGGTTGTCAGCTAAATAGTCGCTGGTATCAAACCGATGTAGATCTCTTTTTATAACATCTTCGTACACATCTTGGCAATGTATTTCATAAATCAATGAATCCGTGTCGGTATATAGCAGCTTACATTCAGACGGTTGAAATTTCCGAAGCATATATCCATAATGAAAATCATAAACACAAGTTTTCGAAATCTCTAGAATTGCTGCTCCAATATAGAGGGGTTTATTGAAAATTATTTTTGATTTGTTTAATTCTACGCTAATCAAACATTCGTCGAAGATCGTTCTACTTCTAAAGTGTGGACTAGAAATTAGATTTTTTGCACCATATCTACCCTCCCATTTTCGAACTAATTTGACTACGCGATGTTTTCTTATATTCTCCATCGTTTTGCCGTAGACCGCGTTATTCATTAGCTTGAAAAGATTTTTTTTAAATTCGTTTTTGGCCTGCGAGCGGAGTCGTGTATTGACATCTATATATGGTTTCAACCACGGTGCCTGACTGAATTTTAAAACACGATGTATTTTTTTAAGCACTAACCCATTATTCATAGCTTGTTTTAAGTTCCTATAATGTAAAATATATTTCTCTTTAGGATGTAAGGTTGTCATAAGTTTTGATAATTTCGAATTTTTGGGGGTACTATGTTCGGCACAAAACGGAAGATCTTTGTGTAAGTCATGCAGACGTTCCGGATAGTCTAAATCTACCTCAAGCATATAACCTATTGGACCTTCGTCGGGAACGGTAGTTACATCGATATTTGAATCGATCCATTTAAATTCTCCGTATGGAAGGTATTCACTCATGGCCCAACCGTATAAATTGTTTACATCTAAATAGAGGAGATACTTTGAAATTTCGTTTGATTTAAAATTCTCCATATATTTGTTGTTTGCCTCTGCAAAGCGATTGCAACATTGACTTATACCTCCTCTTATAGATTTCTCAAAAAACATTAGCATATCTATATCTTGAAAAGATTCAAGCCGACACCCCGTATATTTGAGCATACAATCCCAAGTGTATCCCGGAACTGTGTAATAATGTGCAGGATCCAACCCGTAAGTCTCGTGACATGTTTTACGAAAATTTTCAAAAACGTCTACTAACAGCATCACATCAGTTTTAAGGTACAAATCTGAATATTCACCTAAATTTTTAATATTAAATTTTTTCCAAACGTTTTGAGCATGTATATACTCATTTTCATCAATATTAACATTGTTTAGTTTGCTATAAAAATCATCAATTTTAGGTAAAGATGTTTCCTCTAGTCTTTCAATTGTGTCTATATAGTCATAAGGAAAAATACCTTTTCGGGTTAACAATTCGAAATTTTCTTTAGGTAAACCGCGAAACATATTTCTGGTATTTATTAAATTCCTTTCATTGAGATTTGAGACTAGAGTGCTCAGTGATGAGTTCATAAATCTAAAGGAATCTATAAATCGAAATCTAATATTAGTATTATTATCAAATATTGTGAAACTAATATACTGTTCTTTGTTTACGGGAAGCAATGAGACATTATTTCTCTTCGCTAAATCTCTAATTATAAAATGACTATCGTATCCAGAAAGGTTGTGAAAGATAACGGGAATTACAAAAGAATTGGTATAATTTAGATTACATTGATTATGCGCATATCCCCTGAAGTTACCTGTCAGGTGACAATGGTCTCGCACTATCTTATCGGTAAGCTGGAAATTTTTATTGCAAATATGACATGACTTTGTAGCGTCCTTGAGACTTACAACTTGATTCATTGATTTCACGTTTTTCAATTTTGATGATACTATAGCGGCAACTTCAGCCAACTGATCTGCGAACCAACTCATACAGTCTGTATTTCGATAACTTTTGTAACAAGAGAGACTATCATCATAACTGCATTTAAAGAAATATCCGGCACTAAACGCTTCATGCTTCTGATATTTTTCAGTCTTTAGCGTTCGTTGGGAATCATTGTATGGTTTTAAGATGGACTCAAAATCGGAGTACATTAAAAATGGAACGCTTTCTTTGTTAACGTAGTTTTTAAACTCAATATACTTCTCCGTAGGGAAAATTATTTTACATTCATTCATTTTTTCACATTCATCGGTATGCTCTTCCAACTTTTTTTGCGTTTGAAAGTAATTTAAACATCTGTCACAGAGAAACTTTTTTGAGTGATGCTTATTTACTTGTTTAAATATTAATCTAGACATATCCTTTATCAAAACGTAGTGATATTTTATTTCAACATTTTCATTATCGTTAGTGTCCCAGGTATCATAATTTAGTTTAGGAAAATATTTATCTTGAATTAATAAGAGGTTAACGTGTTTGTCTACTTTCTGTTTGGTTAGACGACTGGGTACAACAGAGAAATTATATTTTGTATCCATCTCTAAACAAAAAACATTAATTGAGACATGGTTGAGTTTTTCAAATTTTGTAATTTGAGGAATAGTCATTGGAAACTGGATTCCGGTTAAATTCAAAACATCGGAATAGTGAGGATACGAAGAAGTTCTACAGGTTTTTTTGTTTGTCGGATATAGACCAGCTACTATGCTCCAGACAAAACAGGCTTCATCTTGATTTTGTATATTTAAGCAAGCATTTCTATTAGAAATTTGTTCGGGTAACCTTATGAAAGATGAAGCTCCATTGCCCAATTCATATTTGTTAATATTTACTTCAAGAGATATTATTCTGTTAAGAGCATACCCGCTTTGTCCTTCTTCGAACTCTTCGAGCGAATTTAAAATTTTTTCATATACGTTCGTTCTGAACCAGTAGTCTAAATCTACTCCTAAATCGATCTCACAGTTTTTGGTGTTAAAATACTTATTTTCTAGAATTTCATCATCTCCAGATTTTTTTATAAACTCTGCGCAAAAGCAAGTATTCACTTTAATCATGGAATGAGATTTCAATATTTTTTTTATTTTTAATTTAAAAATTGTGGAGCAGTCGTTTAGAAATTCCTTTACGTCTTTGTGTTTTAAATTGATTATTATGCTCGTCTGCAGTCTGTTCGCGAAAGCCGAGTTGATATTTTCCCACTTTATGCGTTTTGCTAATTTCCCCTGAGCTAAACCCATTCCTGTATGAGAGTTTTCATTTAATAACTGCTTGATGGAGGCTCGAAATGCTTTAATCAACCCTAAAGAAGATTGTAATTTTCGACGAATACCCACCGAAAGATTTTGTTTCTTAAGACATTTATTGAAAAGGGTAATATTTATGTTTGATAAATTAACCCACCTATTTATTTTTATCGGTAATGGATTTATGTGTAATAACTGGTAGGCTTTAGTAGCATTCTCACAGATTCCTTTAGTAATTTTTGTGATTTCTTGTTCATCGTTACTATTTGAAATTATAAACATCTTTACTTAAATGAGCAACTAAATATTCTAACCTTACTGTTAAAACTGATGACAAGGTTCTTGGAATCTTAGACCAATTGCGCGACCACTTGCATTCGCTCTTCGCCGACTAATATAAAAATTAAACCATTTTCAGATATTTATACATCTCCAATCTGATGACATAGCATGGTTACCTACCGAGTCAACATATATTTAGCTGATGTTGCAGTTTGCAATGTGAGTCGATGAGTCAAGAAACCCGCATTATAATTAAAACATTTTTTTAAATATATGCGTCTCCAACCAGGCGATCGAGAATTTTTTTCGAGGTGTCATATTACATGTAATTTGACACCATTTCCGGTATCATATTACATCTCAAATTTCACTTCCGGTGTCAAATTTCATCTCAAATTTAATTTTCGGGTGTCAGATTACATCTCAAATTACACTTCGGGTGTCAAATTACGTCTCAAATAACACTTTCGGTGTCAAATTACACTTTCGGTGTCAAATTGCATCTCAAATTACACTTCCGGTGTCAAATTACTTCTCTGCGTGGCATCACTCGATTTTGAAATTTAACACCTTTCTAATCTGACACCGTGGTGTCATGTTTCTATTTCCGGTTTCATATTTCATGCAATTCAGCAAAACAAATATGATGTCTTAGCATGGTTGTTGACCTGCTGCGTCAGGAAACCGGTATATGATTTCGCTGAACTTGCGATTTGAAATGTGAGTGTCGATTATTAACCTCAGAACATCAGCATCTAATTTCGCTGTGTTGCAGTTTGGTTTGTTGAAATGCATCACGTAATTTAAGTATCTTATTATTTTATTATGTAATCTGGGTACATGCACGGAAGTATCAAGTTTCTAGTATCAATGCTCTGGACTGAGGTTAAACTTTTTTATGTTTTAGCGTCAATTTTTATTACTTGAGTTTGTCATATTAAAAGAGATCGAAATTTTTATATTGATAACATTGACAGCTCTTGAACCATGTACAGGGTTTCCCCGTATATTTTGATCCACCCCTACAGCTTTTGTCTAGTTAAAAAACTTAAGTTAAAGTTGTAAGATTTTTCCGAACCGCTAGGATCTGTGATCAGATAAATAGTAAAAATTAGTACATTTCAAAAATCCATGAACATACAGGGTGTTCCATTAAAAATAGCAAATTTATATTTTTTCACAACTTTGCTATGCTCATTTCTTTCATCAACAGATCCTAGCGGTTCGGAAAAACCTAACAACTTTAATTTAAGTTTTTTTAACTAGAGAAAAGCTGTATGGGTGAGTCGAGATATACGGAAACAACCGGTATTTGTACAAATATTTCATTAAATCTTTAACATTTTTTTTTCTGATTCGTGACTTATGTTGTGTTAGTTGATAAAAAATCAGTATACAGTAAATAATCTTTATTTGGTTTATTTATAACCATATCGATTTTCCTCAAAACTCTGCATCCTTGCCCGTTCTTGGTTGCGGAATTCTCGTCGGGCAGCTCTGCTCAAACCTGGAGGAACTTGGCGGAGAACGTTTCTCTCCTCCGCTCTTGGTTGGTAGCACTCCTCCTCGCCCCAAGAGTCCCAGTAGCGGCCTTCAGTTCTACCAGCGTTCCAGGATTCGTGTTCACCCCAGGGTTGGTCTTCAGTTCCACCAGGGTTCCAGGATTGGGCTTCAGTAGCAACGCCTTCACCCCAGGATTGATCTTCGCCCCAGTAGGGGTCACTTGTACCAGCGTCTTCATCGCAGGGTTGCTCTTCTGTTCTACCAGCGTTCCAGGCTTGGTTTTCAGTTCTTCCAGCGTCTTCGCTCCAGGACTGGACTTCAGTAGCAGCGCCTTCACTCCAGGATTGATCTTGGCTCAATGAGTTCCAGTAGGGGTCAATGTCCGTCCAGGATGTTCTTCCATGATCATGTTTGCAGTCATGACTTGGTTGCCACGTTGAATCTTCACTTGCCACTTCGACTTCCATCTTGTCTTCAGTGGAATCCCACTCCATAGGGGTGATGATATTTGTTGTTGTTGAACGGGTACTGATATAACTCATAGTTGAAACTGAATGAATTTGTTCACGAACGTACAGCTTTATATATTGATAGAAAATGCTTAAATCACCTTGTTTACCTAAACAAAAATATCTGCAAGATTGCAAATCTTGACCCTCGGTCAAGGTTAACTCAAGGTGACCTCTTAAAGTTCATTGACCGGTCAAGGTTAAAAGGTGACCCCTTAAAGTTCATTGACCGGTCAAGGTTAACAAGGTGACCTCTTAAAGTTCACTGACCGGTCAAGGTAACAAGGTGACCCCTTCAAGGTTATCGATCTGGTAACCCCTTGGCCTCTAGATAACCTTCAGGTCAAGGTTAACAAGGTGACCCCTTAAAGTTCATTCAACCCGCAGGTCAAGGCCATATTCAAATTTCCCGCCTTGGCGGCCATCTTGTGACGTCACTTCCGCCCTGGAGTACCCTTTGCTATACTACTCCCCAATAAAAATCTTCGGTAATTTTGTGTTATTTGCACGTAGCTACATTACGGAAATCAAAACGAAAATTAGGACTTAAGCTTCGTTTTTGAGATATTGTTGAAAATATGGAGTTATTGGCGATTAGAAATATGTTGGTACTTTTTTCAGTGATTTATGTTCTTTTACTACTATTCATTTTTTTAATACATACACAAAGTTTGTTTTGATAAACCAAATTCTAAAATTTGTTTAAGGTTCCCAATTTATGTTACAATATAAAAAAACATTGAAGAACTCTATAAATATTTTAGAACCGATAAATATCAATTTCAGTACTTTAGTTTTGCATTTTTCATGAAAAGTATGAATACTTAAACGGTGAAGAAAGAAATATTAATAACAACAATGAATAAAATTTCCTAAAATAATGAATACAATTTGTTTTCTTTTCACATTGTGTAAGACGCACGTGAACAATTCTGAGGTCTAATACGAGGCAGAGCCGCATTAAGGACGATCTCTATGAATTTTATAATATAAAATATTAAAATAATATGCCCCAGTATTAAGAACTTTAAAAACAAACTTTTATGGCACACCTAGTCATTCACTTAGCTGCAAATTTCTACTATTAACACAAATCGTCGCTCCAACAATTAATAAACAGCGAAAGAAATATATCGGAAAAAATGAAAAGTCCACTTGCAACTCAATACACCTCTGTAATAAATAACGACTCGCTGAACTCGCCCGCCGGGAAAGACTTTATTGCCGACTAGCCAATAGCAAGCCGATCACGTGCGTATCACGCTCTAGCCATGCAACAACTTTTGTTTATGTTTCACTTGCGTTTAGTTTGAATAGAGTTTAATTCTTTATATTCAGGAAAGCCCAAAACAAAAATTAGTTTTAGTGAAAAATCAAGAGAAATTTCTCTTCCAATGAGCAATCAGGCTTTGATATAAATATCTGAAAAAAGTAAAGTGATTTCCCCTTCTTTTTGCTTGCAGCAGTGCCCGCATCCGTTAACAGGTTGGGCACTGCGTATCTTTCAGATGGTAGTATACTCGTACACATATTGGCGGACTGATGTCTTTTGAAGAAAGAAGAGAAAAACAAAATTTTTAGGTGCAGCAGAGGTCCAATAAGCGATAGAGGCTGACTCTGATTCTTTAAAGAAGGCACCAACGAACTGCACCGTACATACCTTACTGAACATAAAAGAAAAGACTGCCTTCAACAACTGATAAATTGCAAAATATTTTACTAAAAATATCACACCTACATACTATAAGAATTGAAACATCAACAACTTTGAATACAAAATCACCATAGAAATGGGTAACCATATTATTATTTGTACATGTTTTTTGTCGTTCTAAAAAACTCTTCAATTCTATTTTCCGGCAAAACACTTCTCTTAAAAATAAATTCCGAAAGGTATCCAACATAATGGTGTTTTCTAATGCCATATCGAGGTATATTCGATTTTACCTCCCTCCACATTCGCTCTGTTTTTAGTATAGGCCCCTGAAATTATAGAAAAGACAAAGTCCCTGATAAAACAACACACTATTGGTTGAGGATTATTAATATTAGCGTTATTATTTAACAAAAATACCTGTTTCTAGATCCACAACATTGATTGAATGATATTACAGTCTGATATTATAGTCCTTTTAGGCAAAATATACTGCTTAATCACAGATAACAATTTATCTTTGCCTCTTTCTTCGACTGGAACTAAAAACACATTTCTTGTTCCCCTCTCAATTACCCCAAAAATCCATTGACGTTCAATTATTCGACCTTTATGATATTTGCGTTTGCCAATTTTTGCCTCGTCAATTTACACAATTTTGCCCTCACCATCAATTTTTTTGTCAGTGTGGAGTAAACACCATTCTATACATACCTTAAATATATTGTCACGTCCAGGGTGACTAGGGGCGGCTCAAAAATGTTTAACAACATTAGTTTATTATGCATTGAAACATATACATTTCGTTAGGTCAGATCAAAAAATTAATTACAAAAGAAGGGGTTGTCCCCTTTTAAGACAAAGGACATTCTACTTACATTGGGGGTTTCATTATGGCCAGGGGGGTGTCTAAATAGCGATGGTGGTGGAGTCTAGTCGGCGGCTTCTCTTGAAGGAATCTGTTTGGTAACTGTTTCGTATCTGATCCTTAGTCGCGGCCCCAATCGATATTTATATTAAATCGTATTGCCGCGTTTGCAAAGAATTGGTTGCGCCGCGGAAATCGCGGAAACGGCCAGACTATTATTCTATGCTATTAGTTAGCAATTCTAGAGTGCGTTAAACTTTGACTTAAATTAATGGATAATTTTGGATATTTGGGCATTATTGACATATCCCCCGGGACTATGAAAGCTGGTCCCCAGCTTTAAGAAATAACAAAAAGAAAAATTATAAACTTAACTTAGTTACAACAGACTTATCTAACAATTTGAAATGAAACATATTTTATTGAGAGGTAAAGTGTCTAATTGTGCACCACGCAAGGACTACATACTGCTGAAATATTAATCTAGAGTTCTCGCACAGAGCCGCACTTAACGTATTTCTTAAGATCCCGCACTGTTCGTCACCCCGAAATTAATTCGCACGCCGCACTATACTTTAAGTTTTTTTTTTGAAGGGAAAATTGTCTCTGGAACGTAGTGAAGGACTTCTGGCTGCTAGACAGTGGTTGGTAGTGATTTGGCCCGAGCATTATAACTTTTGCTCCAGGGCCAAATCGTTATGTTGTAGAGATGAGATATACTTGAACACTGACGAAGTTCGCTTATCCTGGGCTCTGGGCTATCTGCTCAAAAGGGTTAAACCATCTGTCTCCATGTGTTGAATGGGCAAGGCAAGTGGCTAGCCCACACCTGCATAATTCCTCGGAAATCGTGTAATGGTATACCATTACAGGCGATATGGAATTTTGCTGAGGAGACTTTGTGGGTCGAGTCTTCTCGGTTTATGCTCGAACCATGGCGTGGAAACCGTTTTTATTTATCTTGATATCGTGTGATGTCCCTCTTATTGGTATCAGTGCGTTTGTGGGTATCCCGTGGGTGCGGTTATGGGATCGGGCCCTGTGGCTGTGTGCGTGTGCGTAGGTTGCGTGCGTTGTGTCTCAAGGAGCAGCTCAAACAAAAATTAGAGGAATATAACAAACAAGTGGTAAGTGTTAACAAAAATTAATGTAACGTGATAAGAATTAAAATTAAATGTCCCAGAACTAAACTCAAATTTATACTTAATTAAGGCCTATACAATTTTTATAGTTATGAGTTAAAATTTTATTTCAAAGAGTTACGAATTATGAATTACAAAAACGAGTTTTTAAATGCACATATTACTTATAATTAGGATTTCTTATCTCACGGGTTCACAAAACTATATAACAATATATCTAATGACTTTTATATACTCATATTAGGTATACTCTCACAAATTCATTTTTTGAAACAAATCATTTTCTAACTTATAAGTAGTATAGCAAAGGGTACTCCAGGGCGGAAGTGACGTCACAAGATGGCCGCCAAGGCGGGAAATTTGAAAATGGCCTTGACCTGCGGGTTCAATGAACTTTAAGGGGTCACGTTCAGTTAACCTTGACCTGAAGGTTATCTAGAGGCCAAGGGGTTACCAGATCGATAACCTTTAAGGGGTTATTGACCCGCGGGTTAACCTTTAAGGGGTCACCTTGTTACCTTCACCGGTCAATGAACTTTAAGGGGTCACGTTGAGTTAACCTTGACCTGAAGGTTATCTAGAGGCCAAAGGGTTACCAGATCGATATCCTTTAAGGGGTCATTGACCCGCGGGTTCAATGAACTTGAAGGGGTCACGTTCAGTTAACCTTGACCTAAAGGTCAATGAACTTTAAGAGGTCACCGTTAACCTTGACCGGTCGATGAACTTTAAGGGGTCACCTTGGTAACCTTGACCTAAAGGTCAATGAACTTTAAGAGGTCACCTTGTTAACCTTGACCTGAAGGTCGACGAACTTTAAGAGATCACCTTGAGTTAACCCCTGAAGGTCAGTGATCTTGTCACCTTGACACGTGGACCTTGATATAAAAAACGTAAGCAAAAATTATGCTGATGTTTGCACTAAAACAGTTGACGTAGCATTTAGGTGGGGGGAGGGATTGGGGATATAAGCAGGATGCCATTGGGAGAGCTCACTATACCCAGTCAACAGTGCTTGAATAATATTGAAATATGTCTTTTCTCAAACAGTTGAACGAAAATAACTTCGTAAAAGAAATTGTGAGTGCAAGAGAGTTAGTGGTTGGTGAAAAACATAAAATTTTATCTTTTAGAAGAATTGAAACAAGGTACGGGGAGAAAGTGTTCGTCGAATTTGAAAATTTTCAAACTGCGCTACCTGCACGGTTCGTAAAAAAATTTACGTCTGAACGCATCGAAGACATAAACCGGGAAATCACCAACGGAAAGAAGATCTTCTTGACGAGTCTGGGCCTCATTGGTAGGACAACGAATATTAAATTTGAGGAAGAATGAATCCCACTGACAAGAGGCGACGCAGACAACACTACAAAAGAAGATTGGAATTTTATCTAAGATCTCTTCAAAATTTGAAATATAAAATTCAAATGTATGAAATAAATAAAAAGTTCAAAAACAAATTTAGAAAATTGTAAAAAATAAAATGAAATCTAGTCTATCTTTTATTTACCCCTACAAAATTGAAACTCAAATCTGAAAGTTCCGATTGCTTCTGAGCGCAGAACATATAAATACGTCCAAGTGCATTTGACTGGAATCAGTTCAATGTCATCCTTCACAGGTGAAGGGTTGGTGAACACGCTAATAAATAAGTTGCCCGTCGAATTACATCTTCCTGGATATCAGTTTTGTGGTCCTGGCACAAAATTACAAAAAAGAATTGCGAGAGGTGACGCTGGTATAAATAAGTTAGACGCTGCGTGCAAGGAGCACGATATTGCATATTCAGAAAATAGATCTTTAAAGGAGAGACACGCAGCCGATTTAGAATTGGAAAATAGGGCCTGGGAACGTGTTAAATCAAAAGACGCAAAATTTGGTGAAAAGGCTGCCGCTCTTCTAGTCACGACCGCAATGAAAACTAAACGAAAATTGGGAATGGGAATAAAGCCGAAAAAAGGTTCGGTTTCTTTTAAAAAAGATATCGTGGGAAAAGTCTCGAGATCACTGAAAAAAACATTTGATAGAGATCAGCTTAATGATGTCAGGAATTAAAAAAAAACTTCATCGGCAGCTTTGCGCGCTGCACGATTAGCCATCAAGAAGGTGGGAGGGAAACGAAAAATTCGAGTACCGAGAGTGATTCCCTTTGAAAAGAAAACAGGGTTTTTTTTACCCCTACTGCCCCTCTTAGGAGCTTTGGGGGCCCTCGGTTCGGTAGCTGGTGGTGCTAGCGCTGTTGCGAAAACCGTTATAGATGCAAAAAACGCGCAGAAAAAAATGGATGAACAAATACGTCATAATAGGGCAATGGAAGCTATTGGAAAAACGGGATCTGGGCTTTACTTAAAGAAAAATAATCACGGAGGATTCGGTTTATATTTAAAGAAAAAAACTCCCATTGATGCTACCCAATAAACCTCTAACGGATAAAGATTTAATTTTTTACGCTAAAAAGATAAAAATACCTTATTTTAGAGGTGTCTTTATGAGAGACACGCTTCCAAAACTTGGTCCAAACAAAAACGAATCGGCAATTTTGAATTTAGACGTCAAAAGTAATGCTGGAACACATTGGGTAGCATATGAGAAAAGAGGTAACAACGTTGAGTATTTCGATAGTTTCGGGGCGCTAAAGCCACCGAAAGAACTGATCCTATACTTGGGGAAACATGCTAATATCGTGTACAACAATAACTCGTATCAAACATACGATGAAATAAATTGCGGACACCTCTGTTTGGAATTTTTACGTGGAAAAACCCTATAAAACAGAAGAAATTATCATATTTTTGCTCAGTCATGTCGCAGACGTTTACTTTGACGAGTAACGGTAGCTACATCTCCAAATCGTTTTTTCCGCCCCTTGAGCTAGATCCTCAGTACGAATATTCGCTAGCGTTAATTTCTCTGTTTACTTGGAATTCAATTCCAAATATAGAGGGAGGACAGAACAAGCTATATTTCGTAGATCACAGAGGAAGCGAGATAGAAATTGAGATTCCGACAGGAGCATATGAGATTCGGGATATTGAGAATTACGTTCAGAAACAACTAGGAAGTTCGCTGGATAATCAGCAAGAACTAGTCGAAATTTTTTCGTTGAAACCTAACAATAATACTTTAAAGTGTGAACTTAAATCTCTGTATAACGTAAATTTTAAACAGCCCGATACTATAGCTAAATTGCTTGGCTTTTCCAATAAAATATTGAAATCCGGAGATTTACATCAATCAGACCTCCGAGTAGAGATTGTGCAAGTGGTAACAATAAGAGTGGAGTGCAATTTAATTTCGGGATCATATTACAACAACGCACCTTCGCATACTCTTTTTGAGTTTATGCCTACAGTAGACCCGGGATACAGTATCAATATCGAACCTAGGAATCTAATTTATTTGCCTGTCAGTAGGAAAACCATCGACAATATTACAGTGCAACTTTTAGATCAAGATTCAAGATCGGTAAATCTCAACGGGGAAGAAATCATAATCAGATTGGAGCTGAAGAGAAATGGTGCTAGTTTTTGATGGTAGGTACCGACCATATAAAAGGAGTGTCGGTCGGTCGAGAAGTTCACAACCAGCAGAGCTGTACAAGAGTAGAGATCGTAATACGAGTCTTACACCTGAAAATCGCTTATTCTTAAAATATCTCGGTTATCATGTCATTGACGCATCAAGTGTTCGACGTGCATCAGAAACCAAAGTTCGATGAATCTATTCAACGTTTAGAAGCACGCTCCTATTATCCGTTCGTAAAGTCCTTCATGAACAATGACATCGTAGAAATAACCATTAATCAAGGTGACGCTTGGTTGTTGATGTATGATGCTGCAATTTTCATAAAAGGTAAAATAAACAAGAAATCAGGCACTGGTACTTGCAAGCTTGTAAACAATGGTGCATCGTTTTTCTTTGATTCTGTCTCATACGAACTTAATGGCAAAGAGTTGGAAATGGTGAGAGATCCTGGAGTTGTGAGTGCCATGAGGGGATATTTATGTTATTCTCCTAACGATGAAAAGTACTTGGTAACTTCAAGTTGGAGCTATCCCAAGGACAATGCGCCAATCTTGAATAAGGACGGAACATTCAGCGTAAGAATACCGCTTAAACATTTGTTTGGGCTCTTTAATGATTATCAATATGCCATTTGCGGTAAGCAAACAATAAGACTAATTCGAGCCCGCAACGACAATAATTGCCTGCGACTAGAGAAAGCTGCCGACTCCACTACAGAGTTGACAGCAGAATTATTGATTACCAATATAGAAATAAAAGTGAAACATATACAGCCAAACGATATGATTAGATTAGATCTCCTGCAATCCATAAAGCGAGATCAACCCATTATTATACCCTTTAGAAAGTGGGAAATACATGAATTGCCAACTCTTACGGCAAACTCTCGTAAAGAAATTTGGTCAGTGAAAACATCTGCAGCAGTGGAATCTCCTAGGTTTGTTGTAGTTGGTTTTCAAACTAATCGCAAAGAAAATAGCAAAAGCGATCCCACAAAATTCGATCACATAAGTATATCAGACGTGAGGTTAATTCTAAACGGTGAATATTTCCCATTTGAAAGGCAGAGACTGGATTTCAAAAATAATGATTACTTAGAAGCTTACAATAGTTACATTGAATTTTATTCAAGTTTTATGGGCGTTCGTGAGAAACGTCCACTGCTAGATTACAAAGATTACAAAGATAACGTAACTCTGTTTGTTATCGACTGTTCTAGAAGAAATGAGACCCTTAAGACCAGCACTGTTGACGTCAAACTAGACATAGAAAGTGATGTCGGTTTTCCTAAAGACACTCGAGTGTATTGCTTAATTATTCACGACAGTCTTATGGAATATCTGCCGCTAAGCGAAGTAGTCAGAAACTTGATGTAAGACCGCTTACCTCAATAAACTCCCAGTTGCTAGTTTGACTCGGAAGAATGAAGATCGCAGTCGTAGACACTCAAGGGTTTATAATTGACGGACTTTTCTACCCCAAAGAATTGTCGATCAAAATTAACAATCAAATTTTACACCTGCTGATAAAACCCCCTAAGGATTATTATTTGCTAACTGCGGTGGATAGAAAGCAAGTATCTTATTTGGAACACAATTTTCATGGTTTATGGTATTCCAATGGATATGTGGAGTGCAATCATGTGCGAGAAATTTTAGAAGAGTTTCTTTTCGATGTCGACATCATCTACATCAAAGGATATCAGAAAGAAAAGTTCTTGCAGACTATCGACATCGATCCTACGAAAATAATCAATATTGAGAAACTGGAGAATAATTTTGGAAATTTACCGAAATTCGAAAAAGATGTACCCCTTTGCTTGTATCACCTAAAACATTCTAAATATATGTGCAGTTTGAGAAATTGTGAAAAGTTGGACAGCTGGTTGAAGAATTTTCTATTTAAAAGGAATATCGAAGCGACGACTTCACAAGGGTGGAAGGGGTAAAAGAAAAAATGTTTTTTAATATATATTTAAGTGTAGAATGTAATACCTCAAGTTGATGCTTATTCTCAAACTGAGCAAACTTGTAAAGATGAAGAAAAAAATTTACGTAAAATTTGTTTTTCTAACCCTATAGAGGTATTAATGTCTCCTTGCGGGCATTTAGTTTTTTGTATGGAATGTTCAACATCAATAAATAGATGTCCGTTGTGTAGACAAGTTATATGGAATAAAATGAGGGCATACCTCCCATGAAAACATTGTATTTTTTTCAATAATAAAAATTACAACAATGTTAATTTTTGACTGCCCCTTATCCTACCAAGAAAAACTTAAAGCGTCTAAGCGACTCAAAAAACGACTAGACGACTTGTACAAACGACTAAACGACTCGAAAAACGACTATAAAAACGACTAAACGACTCTAAAAACGACTAAACGACTCGAAAAACGACTATAAAAACGACTAAACGACTCGAAAAACGACTAGAGACTCGAAAAACGACTAGACGACTCGAAGCGACTCGAAACTATAAATACTGACGTATCTTTGTCGGATCAGTCAGACTCATTCATAATGCAAATCGAACAACAGCAAACATCGGTCCCTATTGAAAACTTAGATGTTCTGGCTGAGAAGCAGCTTACGTCGAAACATGGTAAACTATTTCCAAATTCAATTCGTGCAATTTTTTGTGGTCCAAGTGGATGTGGAAAAACAAACGCACTTTTAACTTTAATATTTAACCAAAATGGTTTGCAATTTGAAAACGTGTATGTATATAGCAAATCGCTCTATCAGGAAAAATATCGGCTACTACAAGATGTTCTAAAAAATATTGATTGTATCGGATATTTTCCATTCAAAGCCAGCGATGATGTAATAGATCCATCTGATGCTCGAGAAAATTCCCTCATTGTTTTCGACGATGTGGCTTGCGACAAGCAAAATAAAATCAGGGAGTATTATTCTATGTGCAGACATAAGGGTATTGACGCGGTGTATCTTTGCCAGACTTACTCCAAGATACCCAAGCAGTTGATTCTAGATAACTGCAACTTTATAGTACTTTTTAAGCAGGATGAGACAAATCTCAGACACGTGTATGACGAGCACGTGTCACCTGACCTAACCTTCGAACAGCTTAAAGATATATGTCGCCAGTGTTGGAATGATAATTATGGCTCTTTGGTAATCGTGAAAGACTTTAGCATAAACGAGGGACGTTATCGACAGGGATTCGACAAATATATAAGGTCTGGACAATAGCTTCTACGGATCATTAGCGCATCTGACGATATGCCGTTAACATCTCAAGAGCAAATTGCTGAAGCCCAACGCTCAAAAAAAAAATTAAAGATCTTACTCGCTCTATCAGGAAAAAGTATACGGCTTTAAAATTAGGTAGATTTGAAGAAGATGAGGTCTTGGAGAAGGTATTTCAACCTATTAACAAATCTCTTACAAAAATTGAAAAAAAAAATAAAAATGAAAGAGCGGAAAACATGAAGTTTGAACTCAAAAGAGATAATGATGGTTTATGTAAGGTTGAGAAAAAGGAAGGAAGCGTCGAGAAAAAGGAGGAAGAAAACGTTGAGGATAGAATCAGCAAGAAACTCGATAAGTTAATAGCAAGCATTAATAGAAACAAGCAACAATCCCTCAATGAGTCACATTATGAAGCTACCGTACCAACTGATAACGATACCGTTTTCAACGAATCATTTAACATGAGTACATTTCGACCGGAGGTTTTGGAGGAGTACTTGGATGCCTATCCCGAAATAGCTAAGAAGTACATTTTAGACCACAATGAAAAACTTCCAAAAATTGATCCGGTTTATGGACCCCTTTACAATGCGTCACAGTCACAATGGATGCTAGGAAAAAAGTTATGGACTTCGATAAAAGTAGCGGAGATATTTTGATTGATGGACACCGTTATAAAGGTACCGAGGGACTCTACGATTTAATTTTCTACGATGATCCACGTATAACTACTAAAGAGGAGAACGATAGGTATAGACATATTTTAGTTAATACCGAAGTTCACCTAAATACTCTTGGAAGACTGAAAGGCACAAATCGTTCAAAGTATATTGACATCATAAAACCTTTCGTTACGACTTCAACATCTAAATCGAGGCCCCGTGCGAATACAATATCTGGCTCGGGTACTTCCGGGATGCATTGGATTTTCAATAAAAAAACCATAGAATACGTTTATTGGGATGATGCCAATGAATTAGTTGACCGTTTAAAATTGCTCGTGGCATCTAAAAACGCAGGCAATACATCGAATGACAACGAAATTGTAGCAATAATAAATGAGCTCAAAGAAGCTAATATAATCATATAGATGCACAAAAGGTGTTTACTATCAAAATGAGCTTGAACAAGTTCGGACGTTCTTCCAAAGCGCCTAACGAAGTCAAAGTTTTTCGTACTCAGAATTTGTTTGCGGTAACCAAAGAAGGAGACTACGATCTTCAAAACCGTAAATTGTGCAACGTTGAACTACCGACTGAAGGTGGCGACGCCGCAACAAAAAAAATACGTCGATGCTAGCTGTACTTCTATAATGAATTCGATCGATGAAAAATTTCAAAATATCTCTAAGATCTTTACAAGCAATTTCGATAAAAAGATTTCGAGCTCGAATAAGATAGTATTGAGTTCATCTTCGACGTCAACCGATAACACGACTCTACTCAATAAAAACGTTGAAAAAACTTCCGTGATTGACCAGAAAGTGACATCCCTGCAGACTCAAATCACTGATTTGAATATACAATATCAAACTCGTTTAAAATCAATATCCATTCAACTTGATTCGCTAAATAGCGACTGCAAAAAACTAACTAGCATACTTAATAGTCTGGATGCAAAAGGATCATCTCAAAAGAAATCGACATGAACTCCAATCACTCAAAAGAAAAAATTCAAATAGTTAAAGAGCTTCATAAGCCTGCACGCAAAAATTATACACGACGACGAACTATCATCAAAGGGCTGGACGATCTCTGGCAAGCCGATCTTGGACAACTCGATCAATATAAATCCTATAATAGAAATTTTAAATTTATACTTGTCGTTATTGATGCTTTCTCAAAATTTGTTTGGTGTAAACCGTTGAAAACGAAAACTGGAGAAGAGGTTACGAGAGCGTTTGCAGAGATCCTTAAAAGTTCAGAACGGCGGTGTCCGAAAAACCTTCAAACTGATCACGGAAAGGAATTTTACAACACTCATTTCAAACAGTTGATGGGAGCTTACAACATTAATCACTATAGCACATTTAGCGTCAAGAAAGCAGCCATTGTTGAAAGAGTGATACGTACTTTGAAGGAAAAGCTTTTTAAATTTTTCAGTTTGAGCGGAAAATATAGATGGATCGATGTATTGCCTACCTTGACAGATGCTTATAATAGTCAAAAACATCGCACTACACAAATGAAACCTAAAGATGTAAGCAAAAGTTGCGAAAAGCGGTTATTAAAAAACGTCTATAGCCACTTGAAGACTTGTGGTAATAGAAAATTTAATGTTGGTGATATAGTTAGGATCAGCAAAATGAAGCACGTTTTTAACAAAGGTTATACCCCCAACTGGACTAGGGAATTATTTAAAATTGTGAGGATTCAAATCACCAATCCCGCAACATATTTGCTTGAAGATATGAACGGAAGTCCCATAAAGGGTGGATTCTACGCTGAAGAACTACAGAAAACGGTTAATCCCGACGTCTATCTAGTTGAAAAAGTGTTACGTAAGAAAGGAAAAAAGTTTTAGTTCGGTGGCTTGGTCTTGATAAATCTCACGACTCGTGGATAGAGAGCAATAACGTTTTATAAAAATTTAGAGGGGGTAGAGTGGAGGGGGTAGAGTGGAGGGGGTAGAGTGGAGGGGGTAGAGTAGAAGGGATAGAGTGGAGGGGAGTATACTATAAGAGACAGCTACATAAAAAAATACTACTTACCTTCAAGAAATATCTACAGTAGCAGTTCGAATATTTTAAAAATGAGTGACAGTGCTTACGCTTCCGAATTTAGTGAAGATACAACATCTGTAGATGCTGCCAACGATGATGATCTTATTCTAAATACGTGCTTTGTGTTGAAGCCCAATCATGTGTTTACTGTTCATTGTGGATTGAGCGCCGCACGATATTTCACTCCAGCTATCAAGATTGTTAACCACCTAGATACGCAAGGTTTCGCTAATATTTTATTAGATCGCCTCGAATGGAACGAGCTAATTCTAATTTTGACAGGATGCGTCGAAGATTTTTTCAATAAACCTAATTCGTCTGCCATATCGAGGAGATTTGTATCCAATGAAAATGTTAGAATTAATACAATGATTAGAGTGGATGGGTTAAAAGTTGCTATGCTTTCAAAGGAGGGCGTCGACTCCTACTTTTCTCATTCAGATATTTTAGAATTAATAAGCCTCGATAAGATAATTTCTTCTAAAATCGATGTAATGTTAAAACTAAATATTTGCGAACATTATTTAAACTTTTTAGATACAGTAAATATGCTTTTGTTTAGATGTAATTACATGTTGAATCCTATAGATTTAATTACAGCATTATTTAGTTCAACGCTCAATTTAGAAATGTATTGTATTTTTGAATTTTTTAATTTTACTAGAGATAAGTTTTTAATTGACTTGTATAACAGAATGTATTTTTGAAATAAAACAATATAAAAATATAAATGATTTTTATTTCTTAAACATATATACATACAAACAGTAATACAAGTCGTGCGAATACTAAAGGTAAGCAAGATATTCTGCTTCTAAAACAGTAATACAAATCGTGAGAATAGTAAAGGTAAGTAAGATATTCTGCTTCTAAATAGTTGATCGGAAAGTAAAAAAGTGGTGTTAATCTATTATACTATAATGACCCCAAGGAAGCGTATCGTGAGAATGCTTTAATAAAAATCGCTTATCATCAAAAGGATTAAGGGCGATTTTTTTCTGTTGCACGCTGTAGACATCGTGGTTGTAAGATCTTATACAGCGTTGTGTTTCACTATTAATTTTAAAATTTTGAAGGGCGTGCAAATAATCTTCAAACCGAATTTTTTGTTTAACTACATTATATTTAACACCCTTAGCCTTCTTAACGCATGTTCCACCTTGAACTTTATAAGTGTATTGTTTAGAACGTAAGCTGACAAAGTGAGTCATGATTTTTCCATTGTTCTCGTCTTTCATAAGGCCCGGCACTTTTTTATTCGCAGATGGTATATTATATGGGTTGTCAGCTAAATAGTCGCTGGTATCAAACCGATGTAGATCTCTTTTTATAACATCTTCGTACACATCTTGGCAATGTATTTCATAAATCAATGAATCCGTATCGGTATATAGCAGCTTACATTCAGACGGTTGAAATTTCCGAAGCATATATCCATAATGAAAATCATAAACACAAGTTTTCGAAATCTCTAGAATTGCTGCTCCAATATAAAGGGGTTTATTGAAAATTATTTTTGATTTGTTCAATTCTACGCTAATCAAGCATTCGTCGAAGATCGTTCTACTTCTAAAGTGTGGACTAGAAATTAGATTTTTTGCACCATATCTACCCTCCCATTTTCGAACTAATTTGACTACGCCATGTTTTCTTATATTCTCCATCGTTTTGCCGTAGACCGCGTTATTCATTAGCTTGAAAAGATTTTTTTCAAATTCGTTTTTGGCCTGCGAGCGGAGTCGTGTATTGACATCTATATATGGTTTCAACCACGGTGCCTGACTGAATTTTAAAACACGATGTATTTTTTTAAGCACTAACCCATTATTCATAGCTTGTTTTAAGTTCCTATAATGTAAAATATATTTCTCTTTAGGATGTAAGGTTGTCATAAGTTTTGATAATTTCGAATTTTTGGGGGTACTATGTTCGGCACAAAACGGAAGATCTTTGGGTAAGTCATGCAGACGTTCCGGATAGTCTAAATCGACCTCAAGCATATAGCCTATTGGACCTTCGTCGGGAACGGTAGTTACATCGATATTTGAATCGATCCATTCAAATTCTCCGTATGGAAGGTATTCACTCATGGCCCAACCGTATAAATTGTTTACATCTAAATAGAGGAGACACTTTGAAATTTCGTTTGATTTAAAATTCTCCATATATTTGTTGTTTGCCTCTGCAAAGCGATTGCAACATTGGCTTATACCTCCTCTTATAGATTTCTCAAAAAACATTAGCATATATATATCTTGAAAAGATTCAAGCCTACACCCCGTATATTTGAGCATACAATCCCAAGTGTATCCCGGAACTGTGTAATAATGTGCAGGATCCAACCCGTAAGTCTCGTGACATTTTCAAAAACGTCTACTAACAGCATCACATCAGTTTTAAGATACAAATCTGAATATTCACCTAAATTTTTAATATTAAATTTTTTCCAAACGTTTTGAGCATGTATATACTCATTTTCATCAATATTAACATTGTTTAGTTTGCTATAAAAATCATCAATTTTAGGTAAAGATGTTTCCTCTAGTCTTTCAATTGTGTCTATATAGTCATAAGGAAAAATACCTTTTCGGGTTAACAATTCGAAATTTTCTTTAGGTAAACGGCGAAACATATTTCTGGTATTTATTAAATTCCTTTCATTGAGATTTGAGACTAGAGTGCTCAGTGATGAGTTCATAAATCTAAAGGAATCTATAAATCGAAATCTAATATTAGTATTATTATCAAATATTGTGAAACTAATATACTGTTCTTTGTTTACGGGAAGCAATGAGACATTATTTCTCTTCGCTAAATCTCTAATTATAAAATAACTATCGTATCCAGAAAGGTTGTGAAAGATAACGGGAATTACAAAAGAATTGGTATAATTTAGATTACATTGATTATGCGCATATCCCCTGAAGTTACCTGTCAGGTGACAATGGTCTCGCACTATCTTATCGGTAAGCTGGAAATTTTTATTGCAAATATGACATGACTTTGTAGCGACCTTGAGACTTACGACTTGATTCATTGATTTCACGTTTTTCAATTTTGATGATACTATAGCGGCAACTTCAGCCAACTGATCTGCGAACCAACTCATACAGTCTGTATTTCGATAACTTTTGTAACAAGAGAGACTATCATCATAACTGCATTTAAAGAAATATCCTGCACTAAACGCTTCATGCTTCTGATATTTTTCAGTCTTTAGCGTTCGTTGGGAATCATTATATGGTTTTAAGATGGACTCAACATCGGAGTACATTAAAAATGGAACGCTTTCTTTGTTAACGTAGTTTTTAAACTCAATATACTTCTCCGTAGGGAAATTATTTTACATTCATTCATTTTTTCACATTCATCGGTATGCTCTTCCAACTTTTTTTGCGTTTGAAAGTAATTTAAACATCTGTCACAGAGAAACTTTTTTGAGTGATGCTTATTTACTTGTTTAAATATTAATCTAGACATATCCTTTATCAACACGTAGTGATATTTTATTTCAACATTTTCATTATCGTTGGTGTCTCAGGTATCATAATTTAGTTTTGAGAAATATTTATCTTGAATTAATAAGAGGTTAACGTGTTTGTCTACTTTCTGTTTGGTTAGACGACTGGGTACAACAGAGAAATTATATTTTGTATCCATCTCTAAACAAAAAACATTAATTGAAACATGGTTGAGTTTTTCAAATTTTGTAATTTGAGGAATAGTCATTGGAAACTGGATTCCGGTTAAATTCAAAACATCGGAATAGTGAGGATACGAAGAAGTTCTACAGGTTTTTTTGTTTGTCGGATATAGACCAGCTACTATGCTCCAGACAAAACAGGCTTCATCTTGATTTTGTATATTTAAGCAAGCATTTCTATTAGAAATTTGTTCGGGTAACCTTTGCTCCATTGCCCAATTCATATTTGTTAATATTTACTTCAAGAGATATTATTCTGTTAAGAGCATACCCGCTTTGTCCTTCTTCGAACTCTTCGAGCGAATTTAAAATTTTTTCATATACGTTCGTTCTGAACTAGTAGTCTAAATCTACTCCTAAATCGATCTCACAGTTTTTGGTGTTAAAATACTTATTTTCTAGAATTTCATCATCTCCAGATTTTTTTATAAACTCTGCGCAAAAGCAAGTATTCACTTTAATCATGGAATGAGATTTCAATATTTTTTTATTTTAATTTAAAAATTGTGGAGCAGTCGTTTAGAAATTCCTTTACGTCTTTGTGTTTTAAATTGATTATTATGCTCGTCTGCAGTCTGTTCGCGAAAGCCGAGTTGATATTTTCCCACTTTATGCGTTTTGCTAATTTCTCCTAAGCTAAACCCATTCCTGTATGAGAGTTTTCATTTAATAACTGCTGTGAGTCGATGAGTCAAGAAAGCCGCCTTATAATTAAAACATTTTTTTAAAAATATATGCGCCTCCAACCAGGCGGGTCGAGAATTTTTTTCGAGGTGTCATATTACATGTAATTTGACACCATTTCCGGTGTCATATTACATCTCAAATTACATCTCACATTTCACTTCCGGTGTCAAATTTCATCTCAAATTTCATTTTCGGGTGTCAAATTACATCTCAAATTACACTTCGGGTGTCAAATTACGTCTCAAATAACACTTTCGGTGTCAAATTACATCTCAAATTACACTTTCGCTGTCAAATTTCATCTCAAATTACATCTCAAATTACGTCTCAAATTGCATCTCAAATTACACTTTCGGTGTCAAATTGCATCTCAAATTACGTCTCAAATTTCATCTCAAATTACACTTCCGGTGTCAAATTACTTCTCTGCGTGACATCACTCGATTTTGAAATTTGACACCTTTCTAATCTGACACCGTGGTGTCATGTTTCTATTTCCGGTTTCATATTTCATGCAATTCAGCAAAACAAATATGATGTCTTAGCATGGTTGTTGACCTGCTGCGTCAGGAAACCGGTATATGATTTCGCTGAACTTGCAGTTTGAAATGTGAGTGTCGATTATTAACCTCAGAACATCAGCATATAATTTCGCTGTGTTGCAGTTTGGTTTGTTGACCTAATGTCAGGCGGAAAATCGGAGTATTGTTTCACAGATTTTGCAGTTTGGTTTACTATAAAGTTCTGCGCTAGTTATAATTTTTTCATTCTACTCAGTACTCTGTACCAGTAATATTAGTGTACCTAGTGCCATTGCCACTCGCCGAGAAAATGAAGACACCACGTGTGCTAATTTTGGGGAGCCAACTTGTTGAGGCTGTAAGTACATTTTACATTTTTTACTATTTTATTCAAAGTCAGTATCTTAATTATTGCATGTATTCATCACATACATTTTTTTACAGGCCTCAACAACCGCTCCGACAAGGGTTCCACCCCCGACCTCCCGACCGAGCATGCCCAGTCTCGTTAGAATTCTGGACCCAGTATATCTCGTAAGCAAAATTTCAAAATATTTGTATATGCATTTTTTGTACGCTTTTTATACATGTACTTATACACTTTTTTGGTTTTCAGCCCTCATCTCCCGAGCTGGAGACCATTACCATCGACAGCAGCCAGGACCTCGACAGCCAGGAGATGGAAAATGTAGTCCGGGAGATGCAGTCGGAGATCCTGGGACTGCCGCTAGAGGATCTAACTTTAGTGAGTGTTAATTTTTTGCTTTTTTATAAATTATTTCTTTTATATGTACCTGTTGTACTTATTTGTTTTTCTTTTCAGCCACCCTCCCCGGCTATCACCATTCGCGGCAGCAGCCAAGAGGTGGAGGAGATAGCCGAGGAAGTGGGCATCGAGATCCTCGAGCGGACACAGGAGAGCGCCCTGGAGCAGCCGGCAGCGACTTCGGCACAGCTCCCTTCTTCGTCGAAGGGACGCAAGGTGCCGAAGCTAATCATCAAGCTGCCGCCGCCCCCAGCTGCCCAGGAGATACCGTCACCACCCAGCTCTCCTGTGCTAATACCCAGCGGCAAGAAGCGGCCCTTGAAGCTGAGGATCAAGCTCCCTTCTCCAGCGGTTGCAGCTTCTTCACCCCCCCGCCGCCCCTGAGCCAGCCCGTCAAACGAAGAAGCGGTGTTTGGGGGCTAGCGCCGCTTCAACTTCGACGGGAAGGGGGATGAAGGATATGGACCAGCTGGAGAGGGTGCTGAGGCCGTACGAGGATACGGAAATAGAGCCACTTACGCAAGTGAGTCAGTGCGATGGGGGGGGGGGGTGAGTGTTGTGACTGAGAGTGTGATTAGAACGAATGAATTGTGTGATAGGAGAGATGAGGAGATTGTGCAAAATTTAGATGATTGTGATAGAGAGTTAGAAAGAATAAGAGAGATGGAGAGAGTGATACTTGAAAAAAAGACAAAGCTAAAAAAGGAACTTGATTTTAATGATAAAATACGTCAAAGGTTAAAATTAAAACCTAGAGATTAAGTTTTGACGTATTTTAGTATGAATTTTTATGTAAATGCGTGTGTGAATGTGCGTAATTTTCTCTATTTCCCTATCTTTGTAAATTGTATATATTGTATAAAGTAGTTTTAAGTTATACTTTTTTATTTTTATTGTATATAGTAGGTTTATGTATTTTTATTATTATACAGGTTTACTTTTTTCAAATAAATATGTTAGTGAAACCAACGTTCTATGCTTTTATTTCACTCTGAAAAAAGAAAATACCTAGTGAAACATGTAAATTACAAATGTAAAAGTGTTTAGTGTCGTCCGAGCTGCAGATAAGATTGAAATAATGTAAGTATAGTTTTTATTTTCTAATATCAAATCGAAAATAGTCACAATCGAATCGTTTGATTAGTCTTTAATGCGACATTGCATTTTCATGCACTAATTTTTTGTTGTTTTTGTTGGGATTACTACGGTTTTCTAGGGTTTTCCGTAGTACTTGAGCGAATGCTATCCTAGTTCTATCGGGAAAAAAGTCGGCCCTAGCCGCAAATGGCAACGAAGATAAAATAATAGTAATTGTCCCCCTCCCTCGCATAACTTTGTGAGGGTGAGAATTATTATTATTGTTATTATTATATTTTCATTCTCGCTTTCTAGAAAAAAGACATATATAATTAAAAAATATGCTCCCGTAAAGACCTAAAAATAAAATAAAATGCCCAATAGAAGATATTTTACCTAAAAGTGCGCATCTTTTTGACATGTCGCTAAGGAATTGTCTGTATTACACTGAAAGTACATCTCCACGTAATGCCATCGAAAAAGGTACTTTCTTTGTATTTTTGCATTTGTTATTTGCATTTTAGCTTTCTAGAAAACAAGAGATGTACATAATGTAAAAATATATCCCTATAACGATGAAAAACTAGCAGCTTATCGTTAATTTGATAAAAGACACGTACTGCTTTCCAATTTCTGCAGAAAAAAAGCACTTTCACTAAGTCGTCTCAAACACACGCTATAGGCACGTTTCAGTTTCGCGGGCGATTCCCTGGTTTGCAAATATCTAGTGCGAAATGCATCACGTAATTTAAGTATCTTATTATTTTATTAGGTAATCTGGGTACATGCACGGAAGTATCAAATTTCTAGTATCAATGCTCTGGACTGAGGTCAAACTTTTTTATGTTTTAGCGTCAATTTTTATTACTTGAGTTTGTCATATTAAAAGAGATCGAAATTTTTATATTGATAACATTGACAGCTCTTGAACCATGTACAGGGTTTCCCCGTATATTTTGATCCACTCCTACAGCTTTTCTCTAGTTAAAAAAACTTAAGTTAAAGTT
Source organism: Pseudeuparius sepicola (assembly GCA_963920635.1). Taxonomy (NCBI): domain Eukaryota; kingdom Metazoa; phylum Arthropoda; class Insecta; order Coleoptera; family Anthribidae; genus Pseudeuparius; species Pseudeuparius sepicola. The sequence goes on from OY987305.1 coordinate 33,802,389, forward strand.
GTAAGATTTTTCCGAACCGCTAGGATCTGTGATCAGATAAATAATAAAAATTAGTACATTTCAAAAGTCCATGAACATACAGGGTGTTCCATTAAAAATAGCAAATTTATATTTTTTCACAACTTTGCTATGCTCATTTGTTTCATCAACAGATCCTAGCGATTCGGAAAAACCTTACAACTTTAATTTAAGTTTTTTTAACTAGAGAAAAGCTGTATGGGTGAGTCGAGATATACGGAAACAACCGGTATTTGTACAAATATTTCATTAAATCTTTAACATTTTTTTTCTGATTCGTGAGTAGTGAGTCAAAGCGGGTACGAGTCCAAAATGGCCGCCAAGGTCAAGGTCGTTTGTTTGTTGCGAAGTCGCGATGGGGTGTTCAAGGTCAAGGGGCGTGGTTTCCTAGAATAGCTTCAAGGTTAATTTCCGAGAACCGCTTCAAGGTTAATTTCTGGGAATTGATGTACAAGGTCAAGGGGTGTGGTTTCCTAGAATAGCTTCAAGGTTAATTTCCGAGAATCGCTTCAAGGTTAATTTCTGGGAATTGAAGGGGGCGTGGTTAGAATAGCTTCAAGGTTAATTTCCGAGAATCGCTTCAAGGTTGAATCGCTTCAAGGAGGCTTAGAGGTCAAAGTGTACCAGAGTGGCGCACTTCTGGGAAACTGGGCGGGGTTTCAAAGGCATTTCCATTAGCCCCACCCCTCTAGCTTTGATAAAAGACAGAGTTTGCTGTTTGGAGTTCAGTAGCCGAAGATGGCTTGCAGCAAAGAAATGAATTTGGAAACCATCAACAAAGTTGGTTGCTTGTCTCAGAAACCGACGGTAAAGTTAGTGGAATTGGATGAAGGCGTGCCGATGAAAATTCTCTCGGGCAAGGTGGTGCAAACGACGTTCGGGGAGACCATTTTGCTGGAGTTGGAGGAGAGTGTCGTTTTCCTGCCGAACAGAGTGACACAGGCGTTCAAACCGTGCCTCGAACATTTTTCCAGTGAAAAATACGCGTTGGTTTACAAAGGACAACTGGATATGGGAAAAAACAAGGCCAATCAGTTTGAAATATGGTCATTGGGGGAATAGAAAATTAACATGGAATTCTTCAAATAGTAATTTGTGTTATAATCTTGTATTAGTCATAAAACGTACTTAATAAAGGAATATAAAAGCGTCATGCTTGTGTTTGAAAATATCTCATTATTTTTAATAAAGGTTTAAACATCAGCCAGTCTTTTATTATGAGAAATGATAAACTGTTGTAAATAAAACAAATAATTCAAATTCCAATCTTTATTTGCTGTAAATAAACAACAATGGTATGACTCACAAAGTAACTGGATCAAGCGATCCATAATTCGATAGCAATGAAAGACAGCAACGTACTCTGTTTAAAACCTGAAATAATAACTCATTCATAAATAGCGGTTATGAGTCATCAGTTGCAAGGCTCAATCTAAATTGAAAATTATACTACTTTAAATATTTACGGGCTACGTGCCAGTGTTTTAAACTTTATTTAAATTAAAATTAAGAGTTATCCAACGCAGACCTCGATGATTCGATGTTTGGCGGTGAATTAAAGTGGGTCTGCAATAAAGTCGTTTCATTATACGAAATTATTCTTTATACAACATTTATATAAACACACTTTCCCGAGGTTCGTTTAACTGAAATCTTAACGCGTTCGGATATAAATGTGGTAAACAGTTGAATAAATTGGAACTTATAAATATATTTTCATGTAAAGACCTGCATTCAGTCTAATGTTATCATTCACAGGAGACGGTTTGGTTAATACCCTTATCAGTAATCTACCAGTTGAATTGCATGTTCCTGGATACCAATATTGCGGACCTGGAACTAAGCTAAATAAGAGATTAGCTAGGGTAGACCCTGGCATAAGTCCTCTCGATGCTGCATGCAAGGAACACGACATAAAATATTCAAAATCTTTCTCTTTAGAGGATCGACATAAAGCCGATCGAGTGTTAGAAAATAAAGCTTGGCAAAGAGTTAAGTCTAAGGACGCAAAACTAGGTGAAAAGGCAGCTGCTTGGTTTGTTACTACAACAATGAAAACTAAACGCAAGTTAGGTATGGGCTTAAAAAAATCGTTCAAACGTGATATAGCGAAAAAGGTTGAAAAATCATTGAAAAAATCATTTAACGGAAATCAACTTAATATTGAAAAAGGAATTAAGAAAACCACACTAGCTGCAATTAAAGCGGCACGTTTGGCAGTTAAAAAAGTAGGTCGAAAGAATAAAGTGCGAATCCCCAGAATAATTCCTTTTGAAGCGAGCGGTGGCTTTCTTCCTTTGATTCCAATCCTAGGTGCTTTGGGACCTCTTGGATCGGTGGCAGGTGGTGCTAGCGCGATTGCTAAAACAGTTATCGCTGCGAAAGATATGCAGAAAAAGATGGAAGAACAAAAACGTCATAACAAAGCGATGGAAGCAATCGGATCGGGGCTTTACTTGAGAAAAAACAAGCGAGGCTTTGGTTTATTTTTAAGGAAACAAAAAACTCCCAGTGAAGCTACCCAAGAGACCATTAACTAACGTTGACCTCGAAAAATTTGCCAGGATATTAAACTTGTCATATTTTAGAGGTGTATTCATGAGAGATGCACTTCCAGGCAAACCACATGTCTATGAATCGGCAATTATTAATTTATATGTTAAAAACAATAGAGGCACTCACTGGGTAGCATATAAGCAAGATAATAATATTGTTGAATACTTTGATAGTTTCGGTAACTTAAAACCACCGAAGGAACTTGTTAAATATTTAGGAAAAGTTAAGATTGTATATAATAACGATGCATATCAAAAATTTAATGAAATAAATTGTGGACATCTTTGTCTCGAATTTCTTTATAAAAAGAGCTGACCGACTTAAAACTATTAGTCATGTCGTTGTTATTCACGTTGAAAGGCTACAACTCTGTGCTCTCGGTTGATTACAATAATTCCATTTATTTAGACCCAACTTTACAATACGGGCTAGCGTTGCTCGGGTTTTATTCATATAATACGATACCGAATATTGAGGCACCGAATAATAAATTTTATTTAATCGATCAAGCAAACGAATTGAAAGTTTTAGAAATACCCACAGGATCTTATGAAATTGCTGCCATAGAGACAACAATAATTAAAATTTTAAGAAATCTTAACGAAATACCTGATTTTTCATTGAAAGCCAATACTAATACTCTACGGTGTGAAATATACAGCGATAAATATACGATTGATTTTCGACCAAAAGATTCGATTGCCACATTGCTCGGTTATTCCAATCGCTTACTACCCCCACTAAGTGTCCACGCATCAGATTTACCGGTGAATATCGTCAAAACCAGAACAATACATATTGACAGCAATTTGACCTCTGGAGCATACTATAACAACAGACCTACTCATACTATTTACGAGTTTTCTCCTGAATGTAATCCGGGGGACGCCATAGACGAAACCCCCAGAAACCTACTTTACTTACCTGTCACTAAACGGGAAATAAATAATATAACCTTATCGATTTTGGATCAAAATTTTCAGTTAGTAAATTTCCGTGGAGAAGAAATAATTGTGAGATTAGAAGTAAAACCTTTGTAATGGGTCTCGTTTTCGGTGAGGGTTTCACATATAAAAGTGAGTTAAACCACTTTATAAACACACTCTCGTCTGAACCTCACAAGCGTCAACCTGACGCCTACACCTAAAAGCATAAATATTTTAAAGTCGCTCGGATATAATGTCGTTGGCACCAAATGTATTCAACGTGTATCAAAGTCCAAAGTATGATGAGTCAATCCAACGCATAGAAAGCCGTACTTACTATCCTTTCGTCAAGTCTTTTATGAATAATGACATCATTGAAATAACAATTAACCAGGGAGATGCTTGGTTGTTAATGTATGACGCCGCAATTTTTATTAAAGGAGAAATAAAACCTACACAAGGAGAAGGCACTTGTGAATTAGTTAATAATGCCGCGGCTTTCTTCTTCGACTCTATATCTTACGAACTTAACGGACAAGAAGTAGATTCTGTGAGGGACCCCGGCATTTTAAGCAGTATCAGAGCGTATCTTTGCTACAACCCCACTGATGAAAAACGCACCTCAAGTTGGTTGCACCCCGGGAAAAAAACTATTTTGAATAGAGATTCAACGTTTAGTGTTAGAGTTCCACTTAAACACCTGTTTGGCATCTTTAACGATTACCAACATGCAATTTCTGGTAAACAAACAATACGGTTAACTAGAGCTCGAAATGACAAAAACTCTATATTGCTGGAACAAACACCTGGTACAACTCCAGATCTAACGGTTGAAGTAGCCATTACTAACATCGAGCTGAAAGTAAAACATATAATACCAAACGATAAAATTAAGTATAACTTATTGCAAGCCCTCAAGAGTAATAAACCCATCTTGATACCGTTTCGCAAATGGGAGTTACATGAATTACCTAATCTGACCGTAAATGCAACCAAAGAAATATGGTCCGTTAAAACCTCTGCCACAGTAGAAAGCCCAAGGTTTGTTATTGTTGGCTTTCAGACCGACCGCAAAGAAAATTCAAAAAAGGACCCGATATACTTTGATCATGTAAATATTTCCGACGTACGCCTTATAATAAAAGGTGAATACTTTCCGTTTGAACGCTTGCGGCAAGATTTCAATAGGGATTACTTGGAAGTTTACAATAATTACAGAGACTTCTACCCAAGCTTTATGAATACGCGCGATAAGAGCCCACTACTTAATTATGCTGACTTTAAAGACCGGGCGACGCTGTTCGTTATTGACTGCTCACGTCGCAATGAAACAATTAAAATGAGCACTGTTGATGTTAAATTGGATATTGAGAGCTCTCAAGGATTTCCAGATAAGACCCGTGCATATTGCATCATTATTCATGATAGAGTTGTGGAGTATTTGCCCTTGAGCGAAACTGTAAGAAGCTATATGATGTAAACAGATCCCGGATATAAATGCAGGGACATCAGCACCATACCAACAGTTTTATTCGAGAACTAAGTTAAGATGAAGATTGCTGTAATATATATTCAAGGTTTCATGGTGGAGAATGAGTTTTATCCCAAGGAATTGACAATTAAAATTAATGGGCAAGTGATGCCCAAAAAGTTTTATGGCTCTTAACAATTTAAATAAGAGGCATGTGCGTGTTATGGAAGACAATTTTCTGGGGATAAAATATTCAAGTGGACATGTTGAGTATAACAAATTGGTTGAAATACTGCAAACTACTCTACTAGACGTTCACATAGTTTACGTGAAGGGACATCAAAAAGAACGTTTTCTACGTGAAATAATCAACAATAAAGTGGTTGATGTGGGAAATTTGCAAAACAATTGGATAGAGGTGCCGCTATTTGACAAAGACATTCCGATGTGCCTCCACCACAATGAAAATAAAAAATGGATGTGCAGCTTTAGGAATTGTGAAAAATTATATTCTTGGTTAGAAAAATACTTAATCGATTACTAAAAGTTGTAAGTATTTACTTAAAATAAAGGTCTTTATTTGCATTTTGTTGTTTGATTCCTATAAAAGAGAGAGAAAACTTAAGTAGGACACACTTTCGAAAATGATGTTGAGTGCAGAATACCTGTTACTTCATTCTCCGATTATCAATAACATAATATACGTCTATAAACCGTTTGACGTAAACGATGTTGCTATTTGTATGGATGATTCATTAAATTGCATTTCATTAACTCCTACAACTACCACTGATGAAGTTGTAATGACAAAGATACCAAGTAATATCAAACAGTATAAACTTCGAATGATATTTGAAAATGGTACAGTTGCTGACACAGAGTGGGTTACACCAATTTCTAAAATGTTAAATGAACAAGTTGCAACAGGTCAATCCCTAGAAAGCGTGGTTTATTTTATTGCCGCATGTTCCTCACTCTTGATTTTAAAATGGATGATTAAATTAATCCATAAGTTGGTGGAAAATCAATGGATTAAAAAGCTAACATCAGTTATGGAGCTATAGTATTTGTGTAGTCTTAACACATAATAAAGTTATGAAAATAAAAGTAGTTTCATTTTTGTCAGCAATATTTTCGCCGGTATTCTGGCGGTCATTCCTTGAAAATAACCAAACATCTTATAAAAGCGGGCCGACGTGAGAGATCACATTAACATTCTCAGGGTTAGCCATCTGTGTTTTTTAAACATCGAAATTCTTTCAGACTAAACATCTTGTAAAAGCGGGTCGACGTGAGAGATCACATCAACATTCTCAGGGTTAGACATCTGTGTTTTTTAAACATCGAAATTCTTTCAGACTAAACATCTTATAAAAGCGGGCCGACGTGAGAGATCACATCAACATTCTCAGGTTAGACATCTGTGTTTTTAAACATTCAATTGACGAGCTGAAATTTTGTCTCAAAAACATTCTCAGGGTTAACCATCTGCGTTTTGTAAACATTGGAATCAACGATTTTGCATGCCCGAGGAGTGGGAATTCTGGTTAGCTCCACCCACTTGCACATGCGCAGCAAACCTTTAAGGAGATAAGCCCAACCCCTTTGTGGGAAAGACGCCTGCGCGTTTAGACGAAGAAAGCGTATGCACTATGTGGATTGGCTTTTCGACACACCCACTAGTTCTTGAGTACCCCCTCAAGCTCAGTAATTTTTACACTATACTATATTCCCATAACTGCAAAGTTTGACATTATTCTATCTGAAAGTCTGATCAGTGAAATAACAGTGTTGTGCTTCATCATCATCAAAATGAAAACACCAGTACCAGTGAGCAAATCAGCCCCCAACGTTGCATCTAATGGGATCTCCATGCTACAAGACTATCTTATAATAGTAAGCACTACTCTCCTAAATAAACTCTAAAGTTAATATTGCTATTTTTTACAGCCAGCTGGAAATCCTGAGATGAATCCTGAGATGGAATTATTCTCATTGTTGGGACCTGAATTAACACTCCAGCCGGTGACAAAAGGTGAGCCTCAACCCGGACCATCAAATGCCCCCAACACCCTCGATGAATCCACCAGAGGTAACGACATACGAAGAATGCAGGCGACTCCCAAATCCAACAGCATGCAATCAGCCCCCAACGTTGTAGATACAGGGATCTCTATACTACAGAACTATCTTATAAGAGTAAGCACTACTCTCCTAAATAAAATTTAAAGTTAATTACAAGAAAAGGTAATGGGCAAACACTCAAAGTTAACAAAAAGAAAAAACTAGTAATAGCATGAAACATGTGTATGCCCATTATCACCTTTGCTTGTAATTATTACATTTACACTCGCTAATCTTACATCTTTAAAGTTAATATTGTTATTGTTTTACAGCCGGCTGGACATCCTGAGATGGAAGGAGTTTCATTGGGCCCTGAGGTAACAATCCAGCCGGTGACAAAAGGCGAGCCTCAACCCGGACCGTCGAATGCCCCCAACACCTTCGCTGAATCCACCACAGGGAAAGACATACGTAGGATGCAAGCGATGCGAGATTATGATGACAACATCAGCATTTTTAGTGATGTAACAACCGAAAGTCAAGGTGAGGAAGAATATTCAAAGATAAGGGGTCAAAGTCCTACCGCATTTCTCCACAAATTAAAAGCGCAGGCAAATGTGTTTTGCAAGAGAAAATGTGGGGACATAAAGTCCCAAAAACATTTGCTAAGAGAGCAATTAAAAGTAGTGGTTGGACAAGTTCAACAACTGAAAGAAAGGGAAAAAAGGATCCTTTCAGAACTTGACAATTTAAATTCAGACGAGACACGAGTTGTGAAAATCATGCAAAGAGTGCAAGAAATTCTGAACGTTTAATAGTCCCCACATTTTCTCTTATTTTAATGATATTATATTATTTTATTATTTTATTATTGTATTATAGTTATATTTTAATAAACATATAATTTACCAATTTGATCATCATTTCTTAACCTAAAACACACATTTTGAAACTTAAATCTCATTAAAAAGAATTCAAGTGATCAGTGTCTAAGCAAAAACAATATTTTGAAATATTGATACTATCTGAAAGGAAGTGATAAGAAAAGAAAAGGTAAGTATACACTTTCATTTTCTACATGAAACAGGAAAAAACAACACTCACTTTTTAATAGTTTTTATTAAATTCAAATTAATATTAGCAATTTTCTTATTTATCTCATACATTTTAATTTCATGCTTTAAATCATCTATAGATTTCAAATACATTTGAAGTTTCCTTCGATTGTACATACTCAGCAGTCTAATCTCGGAAGTTTTCATTCTTCCAGGGAAAATTCAAAATTCGTGGTTCTTCCTTCTGTTGGCCCAAGGCTTATTAAAAACACCTTCTGTCCACGCTGAATTTCCCTATTTATTTCTATAATTCGCTGCGTAGTGAATTTGTCTGTAAACCTTTGCGGTAGCACAGTGTAAAATGTAAAAAAATTCCACAGAAACTCTTTCTGTATACTGTGTGCAAACTCTTCTAAACGATAATACTTGAAGCTCACATCCAATTTCTATACGTCGAGCCTTCATGAATGGTTTAATCAACGATTTCTGATTTAGTTGATTAAAGAACGTCTCCATTTTAAGGTGCAAAACTCACTGGAGAAATAAATGAACTCGTTAATGTATTTCAACTTGAATAAAAGAGTGGGGACAACTTTACTATTTAAGTTATAACCTTCTCGGTTTTGTCTCATTGCTTTTTAATACTCACACATCTTAAAATGTCAGCAGAAATCGGGACGGTAAGTGATGACATTATTAAAACGCTTGAAAAAGTGTTTACGCTTATTAATAATTCTGATGACGCTACTTTGGAGCATTGGAAAAAAATAATAAATGTAAACATCCGGTTAGTTTTTTGCAATAAAAAGGCTGACTGTAATCATGGCACTCGGATTAAATTGCAAACGAACTTGAGTCATTTGAAACGATTTAAAGTGTACTTAAAAAAATTACAACATGTTGGAACAGGTCAACGTAAGCGGGAAAGTAGAAGTGATAGGATAAAGTGGGAGGATATAAAATCAATTTTTAATAATCGTATACGCACGGGTGTTATAATTAATTTAAAGCACATAGATATTCTGCAGTTTTTTAAAGACGCGTTTTTTGTTTTTAAGACTCGCATTAATAGGATCTTAAGATCATTCAATATAATTAAAGTGAATGCTGTCTTTTGTGGGGAATTTATTAAAAAGTCTGGAGATCAGGAGATACTTGAGAATAAGTATTTTAATACAAACAATGAAATAATCGATCAAGGAACACAGTTAAAACAATGGTTTGAAAGCAATATTATTGAAAAAAATTTAGCTGCCATTGAGTCCTTCGAACATCAGGAGTCCGGTTGGACTCTTCACAGAATCTTAAGTTTGGAAGTTAACATAAACAAGGTAGAGATGGGAAACGGTGGTAGATCTTACATAAACCTCCCAGAATCAATAGAATCTAAACAGGGTTGTATTAACATTCAAAATGATGATAATCTTTGTTTTGTTTGGAGTGTTGTATCAGCTCTATATCCACCCGTTGGAAAACCACACCGTACATCCTCATATCCCCACCCTTCAACCGTTTTAAACCTAGATGGCCTTGAATTTCCTGTAACTCTAAATCAAATAGCAAAATTCGAAAAACTGAATAATATATCGGTAAATGTGTATGTTCTAGAGTTAGTGTCAAATGAAGACAAATCAAGCTCTTTTCGAACTTCTCCGGCTCGCTTAACTAAAAACAAAATGGAAAAACATGCTAATTTACTTCTAGTTCAGGATACATATTTTCCGAAAGTCGGTGAGCATGAAGCTCTCCCTATCGATGAATCATCAACCGAAATCAATTATCATTACTGTTGGGTTAAAAATTTATCGAGATTAATAGCATCCCAAACTAATAAACATAAAGGTAGGATGTTTGTTTGTGATAGATGCTTAAATTATTACTCATCCCAAGAAAAATTAAATGAACACATTGAATATTGTCAAGACATAAACAACTGCAAAGTATCATTTCCGAAAAATAAGTATATTGAATTTAAAAATTATATCCATAAGGAAAAAGTACCATTTATTATTTATGCTGATTTTGAAGCAATTCTAAAACCTTATGATGAATCACAGTGTTTAAATACTGCTAAATATCAGAAACATGAAGCTTTTAGCGCAGGCTACTATTTTAAATGTGATTATGATGATACATTATCTTTTTATAAGAGTTATCGTGGTATTGATTGCATGACTTGGTTTGCAAATGAAATGGAAAATATAGCACTCTCTGTTGCTTCAAAGTTAAAAAATAATGAGCCAATGAGTAAATCTATAAGTTTAAAAAATGCAAGTGCTACGTGTCACATATGTGAAAAACCGTTTAATTCTAACGATATAATAGTACGTGACCATGATCATATGACATCACGTTTTCGCGGATACGCCCACCAAGCGTGTAACTTAAATTACAGAAACTCCTTTGTAGTACCCATAGTATTTCATAACTTTAGTGGGTACGACAGTCATTTTATTATAAGAGATCTTGCTAAAAAGCATAATGTGACATTGCTTCCAATAAACAAGGAAAAATATATTAGTTTTACAGTTTCTGATACCGATACTGAAGTTAAATTTAGATTCATCGACTCCTTTAAATTTTTAGGCTTCTCTTTGAATACATTAGCATCGTCTCTCAATAAAGGGGACTTTATTAATACCCAAAAGGAATTTAATGATGTATCTTCAAACAATCTAGATCTGTTAACCAAAAAGGGGATATTTTGTTATGATTATATCGATAACATAAATAAACTTAATGAAAAGTGTTTACCACCAGTCGAGCAATTCTATAGCAAGTTAAACGATACTCACATTAGTCAAAGCGATTACAGACATGCTCAGTTAGTTTGGGATAAATTTAATATTCAAAGTTTAGGTGAATATAGTGACCTATATCTCAAGACGGACATTATGATACTTACCGATATCTTTCAGAACTTTAGGAAAACTTGTATAAAGAATTATGGTTTGGATCCGGCTTGGTACTACACTTTACCGGGATATACTTGGGACTGTATGCTTAAATATACTGGGTGTCGATTAGAAACCTTTCAAGATATTGATATATTAATGTTTTTTGAGAAAGGAGTGAGAGGGGGGATAAGCCAATGTTGTAATAGATATTCTGAGGCAAACAACAAATACATGAAAAATTATGATCCTAACAATCCTTCCAAATACTTACTTTATCTGGATGTAAACAATTTATACGGGTGGGCAATGGGGGAATCTCTTCCTTACGGTAACTTCCAATGGGTTAATACAAACATTAACGTGATGAATATTCCGGATAACAGTCCAGAAGGATACGTTTTAGAAGTCGATTTAGACTATCCGGAAAATTTACATGATCCCCATAAAGACCTACCGTTTTGCGCAGAACATTCTAAACCACCAAATTCTAAACTTCCCAAACTTATGACAACTCTCAATTCAAAAGAGAAGTATGTTGTACACTATAGGGCTCTTAAACAAGCGTTAAGTCACGGTTTAACTTTAAAAAAGATTCATAGGGTTTTAAAATTTAGTCAGTCTGCCTGGCTAGCTCCTTACATTAAATTTAATACAGAATTAAGGACAAAAGCTAAGTTTAATTTTGAAAAAACAGTAATTAAATTGATGGTTAATGCTGTATACGGTAAGACCATGGAAAATATTCGCAAACATAGAAATGTAAAAATGGTTGGTAAATGTGGAAAATGGGAAGGTAGGTACGGAGCTAAGAATTTAATTGCTAGCCCGGCTTTTAACAGCCGATTAATTTTTGATACAGATTTAGTTGCAATTGAACTGAATAAAACTGAAATCGTTTTTACAAAGCCCCTGTACATCGGGATGGCTATACTCGATATCTCAAAGACGTGTGTTTATAATTTTCATTATGATTACATGTTGCAAAAATATTCAACTGACCAGTGTAAACTACTTTATACGGATACGGATAGCTTACTTTATGAAATAAAATGTGATGATGTGTATGATGAAGTCATAAAGCGAGACTTGCATCGTTTCGATACCAGCGATTATTCGGTTGATAATCAGTATAATATACCGCTTGTAAATAAAAAAGTACCAGGTCTTATGAAAGATGAACTTAATGGAAAAATAATGACTCACTTTGTCGTCCTTAGGTCAAAAATGTACACGTTTCTGATTGAAGGCGAGCAATGTATTAAAAAATCAAAGGGTATTAAGTATGGTGTTGTTAAGAATTATCTAACTTTCGACGATTATGCAAATTGCTTATTTAAGAAGAAGCAAAAAACCGCTACTCAATGCACTATTCGTTCATTTGCTCATAATGTTTTCAGTATTAAACAAACAAAAATTGCACTCAGCCCTTTCGATGATAAGCGATACTTAGTTAATAATGTTGTCACTCTACCGTGGGGACACTACAGTATTCCACAAATCGAGAACTAAGCTATTGTATATAGCTAAGAAACAATAATTGTTTCATTTAATCCCTCCCTGCTAATAGATTAGTCATACCTCCCACAACTTGCAGAGTATATATAGCAGAGAAACCTAACAGTCTTTACAACATTATCCAAAGTCAACATGTTCAACCAACAGCTAGCAGACCAACAGGGACTGGTTTCCTGTCCATATGTCAACAGTCATAAAATTAAGAAGTCACGCCTACGGATGCAATGAAATGTCGGAGGCAGTTGAATCATGTTCCCGAGGTCAACTGGCAAGAGTATTTCGAACGAATTAATAAAGAAGAATTAATCACCTTCAGGAATCCACCTCGGATTAGGCCAGAGTAATTTTGTGTGAATATAAAAGAAGTTCCAATATTTGTTAACTTTATTAACACAAGTTCCAACTGAATACAACACCATGCCTGTGTCAATAAAATATAAATGTACAACATGCGGTGGGGCAACTGATACACCCAATACTTCATGTATTCCATGTAGCACCAAGAATTTATTCAAAGATGTGACAAAACACATTCCTTCACATTATTTTAGTCCTAAATAAATGTATTAGGGTAATAAAAGATTTATTATGTTTGTGTGTTTTTTATTTAATAAAACCTCCTCCTATACAAATCAGCTAATACAAACTCCTCGTTGAATGAGAGAAGCTCAAAAATACAGTATGCATTAATATTATCTGATACAGTACATAGTGATTTTATAATATCTATAGCATTTATATTATAGTTGTATTTTAATAACAAATCATTCACTTCATCTAACATATTATAATAAAAATCCCATAAGTTATATTTTAATATTAAATTAATTTTTGAGGTTATTTTACAATCAATTGTAAGCAATTGCATTACATCGTTAGCAGTGAAATAAAAATGAATATCATCTTTAGAAAGCACAATCATCAAATAGTTGACACCTGGATACACGCTCAATTTCAAATTGGAGCTGAATTCTTTTGGTGGTATTGCAACATCTTCACCCAATTTTTCAAGGATTTTGTTGAATTCCACTGTTAACTGGAACCATTCAAAACGGTCCATGGATATAGGATTTGACGGATCGAGCAGGTTTATAATTTGCACTGCTGGTTTGAAGAATCGTAGAGGGCTGAGTCCACAGTCTATCACATACAGATTTTCCGGCTTGAGCACAAATTGTGTACTTAGCAACAGCTGCTTTTCATTGTGGACCGCTTCATCATAACTATTCAAAACACGATTAACCTCGTTATTTTCGCTGCTAGTGCTGTACCCCGATTCACTCATGGTGTCAAACTACATCTGTGGCCCTTATCCAGGAGTCATGTGTTTTATCGAAACCCAACCAGCGAACCAGCACTCTATCCCCCCTCCTTCTTAAAACTTTCTCCACAAGGTAAACATTTGGATTTGCTGCTTTTTGCAATTCCTCGCTGTAAAAGCCACCCTTTATCGGATTCCCCTGCACATCTTCAAGCAAATAAGTTATGGGTGTTTTTTTGAATTTTAACAATTTTAAATAATTCCGTACTCCAATTAGGGGTGTAGCCCTTCTCAAAAACATGCTTGGCTTTGCTGATGCGAACCATATCGCCCTTTTTGAACTTTGATATTTTAAAAACTGTAGGATAGCTGAAGGTTCTAAGTAAAGCAGCCTCGTTACTTTTATTTACATCTTTTGGCCTCATTCCAGTAGTTCTAGTAGTTCTATGTCTTCTGTTATTGTATTTATCAACAATTGTAGATAATATATCAATCCACTTATATGTGCCATTTAGGCTAAAGTATTTAAATAATCGTTCCTTTAACGTACGTATAACCCTCTCCACTATTGCAGCTTTTGTTATGCTAAAGGTACTATAATGATTAATTTTAAACTTTTTCATGAGATTTTGAAAATGGGAGTTGTAGAATTCTTTTCCATGATCACTTTGCAAGTTTCGTGGATGCCGTTGAGAGTTTTTCAGTATTTTATCAAAGGCCTTTGTCACTTCTTCACCAGTCTTAGATTTAAGGGTTTCACACCAAACGTACTTGGAAAAACAGTCAATTACTACAAGAATAAACTTAAATTTGTTATTGTGAGCTGTATATTGATCTAACTGGGCGAGGTCAACCTGCCAGAGGTCATCCAATCCTTTAATAATGGTCCGACGACGAGGGTATTTTTTCAATGCTCGTCTGTGTAATTCATTCACAATTTGAATCTTTTCTTTACTATGCTTTGTTTTCGTTGCTTTCATTATGTTTTTGATATTCCAAAACCCTTATTCTATACAAAATTTCACGCAGTTGTTTTTCCTGAATTTCAATATGTGACTGTAAGGCTTTTTTTATTTCAGAAAGTGAATCATCGACGTATTTTTTGTTAGTTGCATCACCTAATACTTTCGGAGCCTTAAGATTGCTGATTTTTAAATTTCTCGCATCTATATGACCTTCAGGAGTAAAAGTTAAACCGCCTGTGTGAACACTTGGCCGTGAATAAATTCTTGAATACTGACCAAACTTATTAATACTCATGTTGTGACTGGTGATAACCTTGTAATGCGCTTGTATTTATATTAAGAAATGATGTGAGCCTCTTTTAATTCTGTCTCTATAGCAGTTATTTCATTATCGTGAGAGGTGTTTCCAGCATTTTTAGAAGCAATAAGAAGCATTAATCTATCCACTAATTCATTCACATCATCCCAATAAATATACTCGATTGGTTTTTTATTGTAAATTAAATGCATACCAGTACCCGAACGTGTTTTTGGTTTAGCTGGAGATTTTCCTGGTTTGAAAATAGGCCTAATAATTTTAAAATATTTTGATAGTTTTGAGCTTTTTAATTTGCCTCTGGTATCAAGATGTGCCCCAGTTAATTTTAAAATATCGATATATTTTGCAAAGTCTTCGTCTGTGTATTTTGGATCAGTATAAAAAATCAAATCGTATAGTCCTGATGTTCCCTCAAAATTCTTTCCCTTAACAATTATATCTCCACTGCTATCAAAATCAATATTTTTACCGGCTAGCAAAAATTTTGATTGAGATGCGTCATAAACGGGGCCATATACTTTATCAATTTTCTTTGAATTATCATGGTAGTCTTGTATATATTGTTTTGCTATTTTAGGATAGGAAACATCTTCAGGTTCACTATTTTGTACATCGGAATCGAAAAAATCAGCCTCCTTTTTTAACTGTGGGCTTTCCGGTTCTTCTTTTTTATATTTCATTTTTGTGAAGTTAGGTAGTTTGATTTTGCTCAGAGATTGCGTAACTGGTGTGAACATTTTTTTAATCGATTCGTCTTCTTCAATTTTACCTAATTTGAGTGCCACATACTTTTTTCTAACAGCGCGAGCGAGCTCACTGACTTTCTTCGCACGCTGCATTTTAAATAATTGATCTTGCGTTCTTGATGGCATGATTCAAAATTAGTTAATCCAGCTGAGTTACAGCTTTATATACTTATCAAATCCATTTCTGTAACGCCAATTTTTTAACTCAAAATCTTTTACAATTACTAAAGTACCGTAAGCATTATTCCAGCACTCGCTACACATAACTTTAAATTGATCATAAGTTAAATCCGGAGACACATGCTCATCAAAAACATGACGTAAGTTCATATCATCCTGTCGAAATAGTACAATAACATTACAGTTATCGCGGACCAGCTGTTTAGGTATTTTCGAGTAAGTCTGACAAATATATATGACATCAACGCCTTTGTGCCGTCCCATCGAATAAAACTCACGTATCTTATCTTGCCGATCACAACTCACATCATCGAAAATAAAAACTGAATTTTCCAAGGCCTCGGATGGTGGAATGACATCATCATTAGCTTTAAATGGAAAATATGCGATTTTAGGAACTTTTTTTAAGACTTGTAGTAACTGATATTTTGGCTGATATAAGCTTTTACTATAAACGTAGATATTCTCAAACTTCAGACCATTTTTGTTAAATATTATACTTAAAAGGGCATTTGTTTTACCACAGTTGCTAGGTCCTATGAACGCAGCTCTAACGGACTCTGGAAACAGTTTACCATGCTTAGATGCCTGTCTGATCCCTGTATCTGCAACGTCTAAGTTTTCAATAGGGAGAGAGCTTTGTTGTTGCCTTATTTGCATTTTGGACTCTTTTAAAATTAATAAGACATTTGATGTCTATTTATACTTTCAAAGTTATCTTGTAAAAAAATTCAAAATCATTTAAAAATTGTCGGCCTTTTTAGTGTGATCCTTTTCCTAACGTGTGATAATCTACAACACAGTGACCTCTCCTGAACATAATAAAAGAAAAAAATACCGAGCGCTACTTGAATCTAAGAATCGACAATTGCCCGGCTTCACCCGGGATTATAATCTCACCGCGTCGGCTTTCGCCTTCGCCCGCGTCACAAGCAATTTTAAAGTCGGGTCGAGTTGGGTGATAGTCAACTGGTCTCATAATTACGTAATGCGCTTGAAAGTTGAATATCTTATAAACTAAGGAATCTACAAAAAAATGTTTCAAATAAAAGTCGTAGCATATCAAAGGGGCTAATCAAATGTTTATAAAAGAAAATTTACAGATGACGTTTTCAAGGTCATATGACAATTAAGTTGGTTTTTTCAATGACACCCTGCTGTTTTTATTTGATAAAAGCATCTAGCTTCTTTCTCGGAATATATTTCATTAGAAACATTTTTTTCTAGATTGTAGGTTTCAAGGACATGAATTTTTGCTTCGTTGCAAAATTAAATTTTCTAGCGGTTGCGCCTTGGTATATAAAGAGCGGATGGTTTATAAACATAGCAGAGCAAATACTGAACCACATCGACATATTCGTAAATATGAGTGCCTTTGTAAATATCGACTTTAAGGCGTATCTTGCCTCACACAGAGTGTTATTTCAGCATTGCCATGGTGATTCATTGACTTATATACTACAAAAACAAGATTTTATTATCCCAAACGAGTGGTTTGAAAAAGTTGCCAAGCAAGAACTCCATGAAATTTGTACCTATCGTTTAATGTTGAAAAAAAAACAGCATATTGATAATTACGTGATACAAATCATTAATATATGTGACGCAGAAAACATTGAACAAATAAATTATTTTACGCTCGATGGAATTCTGAAGAAACATGGTTTGGACTCTGGGCTCCAATATAAGATGTATATTCTTAACATATTAAGTGAAGAACACTTTTTAGAACAGTCGTATCCTACCAAAAACTTAACAAATTATAGAGATTTATTAATATGTATTGATGATTTTATATGTGCCGCCGCTTATCTTACAAGATATGAAAATTTGAGGGATTTTACAAAGGCACTAAATGATATGAAATTAACCTATAAATTTGAACCTATACATAATGAGCGTCATATGCATATTTTGAAATGGCTACAAAAGAATATAAAAAAATATGAAGAGAATTCAGAAGCCATTCTAGGATGGGAGTGTGGACCAGACTCTGGTCATTGGCCATCTACCAAAGTGGACGATTATAAAATGACAATTTCGTTATTATATACATTTGTAGTTAATACTTTTTAAAAATAAAACTGCTTTTAACCTACTTGTCTGATTTTGTTCCTTAAAGGAGATATCCATTTATATCTACCAAATTCAAATTATGGCGACTGCGGCGGGGTACATAGATTCTCACATAAATAGCGAAGAGGTTCTCTTAACGAACTAGAGTTCAAATTATGTTGACCGCATCGGGATATTAGACATGTGAATTCTAATTTTTAATGGACTTCGCTTGTATCAGATATTTGACTAAATTTTGTTTATTTCTGGCGAGGTGGTCTGGTAGAAATGCGACGTGAAGGTAGTTCGTATTCCCAGATTTGAAACTCAGCTATGGCAGTGGCTGGGAAAGGTGACCGAGGACTTTTAAAAAAAAAAGTTCGGGATCAGATGTTTTTTAACATTGTCACTGCGCGTTCCTCGCTGCAATGCCTTGAACTGTGTGGGGCAGTGACGAGAGTTTGTAAACACCATTAGGTTTAATTAGTTTAAGTTTACTTTAGGTTAATGTTACTTTAGCATAAGTTTACTTTAAGGTAATTGGTGTTTCTTGGATCTGCCTGTACCCACCCGTCGAAAACAAATATGCGTTTGTATATACTGACCGTACAAGTACCATTAGTTTTCGGTAAATTGAGGTGGCACAGAAAGTTTGAGGTATTGAATTACGACGTAAGGATAGGGTCCGCCCCTACCCAGAGGTAGAACCGCTTACGTCAAACCTCGTAATTCCTTTGGGTATGGGGGGGATCCGGCCCCTTGTCAAAATGGCAGGGGGTTTTGCTGCCGCAGCATTTGGCAGGGGGCTTGGACCCAGGCCCCGACCGCCGATTTGCAAGCCCCTTTTCCAAGCATTGCGCTACGCTTGGACCTTTTCCGAAAGCCGACGCCGCCGCCGCTGAGCTGCCACGCCCACGCTGGCTGTTCGACGCCGCGCGCCGCCACGCTGGTTGTTCGACGCCGCTCCCGGGTTGCCCGATCACCGCCGCTGGCAGGCCGCCGCCGCCCGTAGCCAGACACCGCGGCGCTTAGCAGGAGCCTCGCCCAGCGTAGCTCCCGACTGTGTAAGATGCAAGCGCCACAGCTTCCGTTTGTTACGGTCGGGCGATGGAGTAAACATCGTTAAGTGCTGGGATATGTATACGCTACAGTTTCGTTTATTTAATTCATAGCAAATAAAGATTGAAATTTATATGATTCGTTTCAATGCTATGTTACTCGCATAATAAAAGACTGGCTGATGTTTAAACCTTTATTAAAAATAATGAGATATTTTCAAACACAAGCATGACGCTTTTATATTCCTTTATTAAGTACGTTTTATGACTAATACAAGATTATAACACAAATTACTATTTGAAGAATTCCATGTTAATTTTCTATTCCCCCAATGACCATATTTCAAACTGATTGGCCTTGTTTTTTCCCATATCCAGTTGTCCTTTGTAAACCAACGCGTATTTTTCACTGGAAAAATGTTCGAGGCACGGTTTGAACGCCTGTGTCACTCTGTTCGGCAGGAAAACGACACTCTCCTCCAACTCCAGCAAAATGGTCTCCCCGAACGTCGTTTGTACCACCTTGCCCGAGAGAATTTTCATCGGCACGCCTTCATCCAATTCCACTAACTTTACCGTCGGTTTCTGAGACAAGCAACCAACTTTGTTGATGGTTTCCAAACCCATTTCTTTGCTGCAAGCCATCTTCGGCTACTGAACTCCAAACAGCAAACTCTGTCTTTTATCAAAGCTAGAGGGGTGGGGCTAATGGAAATGCCTTTGAAACCCCGCCCAAATTCCCAGAAGTGCGCCACTCTGGTACACTTTGACCTCTAAGCCTCCTTGAAGCGATTCAACCTTGAAGCGATTCTCGGAAATTAACCTTGAAGCTATTCTAACCACGCCCCCTTCAATTCCCAGAAATTAACCTTGAAGCGATTCTCGGAAATTAACCTTGAAGCTATTCTAGGAAACCACACCCCTTGACCTTGTACATCAATTCCCAGAAATTAACCTTGAAGCGGTTCTCGGAAATTAACCTTGAAGCTATTCTAGGAAACCACGCCCCTTGACCTTGAACACCCCATCGCGACTTCGCAACAAACAAACGACCTTGACCTTGGCGGCCATTTTGGACTCGTACCCGCTTTGACTCACTACTTTCGTGACTTATGTTGTGGGACTTGATAAAAAAAATCAGGGTAAACTTAATCATCAGATTTGTTTAGATAAATTTCATAAATGTTATAGTGCAAAAAAATCTTGATGCATTAAATATTTTATTTAGCTTATTTATAAGTATATTCTAAATATTTATTTTCTCTAATTCTCTGCATCCTCGCCCACTCTTGGTTGCGAAATTCCCGCCGGGCCGATTTGCTCAGCCCTGGAGGGACTTGGCGGAGAACGTTCCTTTCCTCCAGTCTGGGTTCGTAACACTCCTCGCCTTCACTCCAGGTGTCCCAGTAGTTGTCAGCGTCTTCAGTCTTCCCAGCTTCCCAGTGGTCATCAGTCTTCCAGTGGTTATCAGCCTTTCTAGCGTCCCAGGAGTGTTGGTAGTCAGTCTTCCCAGCTTCCCAGTGGTTATCAGCCTTTCCAGCGTCCCAGGAGTGTTGGTAGTCAGTCTTCCCAGCTTCCCAGTGGTAGTCAGTCTTCCCAGCTTCCCAGGAGTGTTGGTAGTCACTGTAGTCAGTCTTCCCAGCTTCCCAGGAGTCCGAGTTGCCTTCGGTTCTTCCAGCGTCCGAGGGGTGTTGATCTTCGGTCTTCCAGCATCCCAGGAGTCTTCGGGCCTTCGAGTTTTGTCTCCGGAGTCTCGTCCATGGTCATGACCGCAGTCGTGGTTTGGTTTCCAGATGTGGGCTGGACCTCTCGATACTTCCACCTTCATCTTTTCATCAACGTAGTCCCACTCCATAGGAGTGATGTTTGTTGAACTGGTATTGACATAACTCATCGTTGAACTGAATGAATTTGTTCACGAACGTACAGCTTTATATATTGATAGAAATGCTTAAATCAAGTTTTTTTTAATGCTGATATCACAATGTTTTTTGTTTACCTAAACAAAAATATCTGCAAGATTGCAAATCTCATAATTACACCTAACCTCTAAAATGCAGACTAAGATGGCCCCCTTAAAGGTCTTTAGCCCTTAGTTAAAGGTTACGTGAAGGTGACCCTCGGGTCAAGGTTAACTCAAGGTGACCCCTTAAAGTTCATTGACCTTTAGGTCAAGGTTAACAAGGTGACCTCTTAAAGTTCATCGACCTTCAGGTCAAGGTTAACAAGGTGACCTCTTAAAGTCCATTGACCTTTAGGTCAAGGTTAACTGAACGTGACCCCTTAAAATTCATTGAACCCGCAGGTCAAGGCCATTTTCAAATTTCCCGACGTCACTTCCGCCCTGGAGTACCCCTTGCTATACTACTCTTATATTTAAGATGATAGACTCCTTATATGATTTTTATTAATTGGCTCCTTATAATTCGGATTTGATACATCTTTTCATATAATCATCATCATCATGTCATTATTTTCCCTATATTTCTCATTATACATACAGATATATTATCTTTCATTAATTTCTTTTCTTAAATAATTCAGCATTTACTACTTTTAAATTCGAAATTCTTAATAATTATAAGTAACTCATTATATATACATATATTATATATATCTAATATAGGTCAATATATATATATATATATATATATATATATAAGAAAAGGTGATAATGGGCAAACACTCAAAGTTAACAAAAAGAAAAAACTAGTAACCGCATACACGTGTTTCATGCTATTTGGCAATCATCAGTACGGTGTAACATTAACCAAATCAAAAGATAGGCATGATTTGGGAAGCAACAAATGAAGTCCAGGCAGGAGCCAACAGCACATTTGCAGCTTCAGTCAGCACATCCCCTATTTTGGGGCTTGTACTAACATCGCCACGGAGGCTGCTAAAGCGACCTGCGTGGAAATCTTCATAACCCAAGATACAATGACAATAAGGATGTAAGATTAGCGAGTGTAAATGTAACAATTACAAGAAAAGGTGATAATGGGCAAACACTCAAAGTTAACAAAAAGAAAAAACTAGTAACCGCATACACGTGTTTCATGCTATTTGGCAATCATCAGTACGGTGTAACATTAACCAAATCAAAAGATAGGCATGATTTGGGAAGCAACAAATGAAGTCCAGGCAGGAGCCAACAGCACATTTGCAGCTTCAGTCAGCACATCCCCTATTTTGGGGCTTGTACTAACATCGCCACGGAGGCTGCTAAAGCGACCTGCGTGGAAATCTTCATAACCCAAGATACAATGACAATAAGGATGTAAGATTAGCGAGTGTAAATGTAACAATTACAAGAAAAGGTGATAATGGGCAAACACTCAAAGTTAACAAAAAGAAAAAACTAGTAACCGCATACACGTGTTTCATGCTATTTGGCAATCATCAGTACGGTATAACATTAACCAAATCAAAAGATAGGCATGATTTGGGAAGCAACAAATGAAGTCCAGGCAGGAGCCATTTGTTGCTTCCCAAATCATGCCTATCTTTTGATTTGGTTAATGTTACACCGTACTGATGATTGCCAAATAGCATGAAACACGTGTATGCGGTTACTAGTTTTTTCTTTTTGTTAACTTTGAGTGTTTGCCCATTATCACCTTTTCTTGTAATTGTTACATTTACACTCGCTAATCTTACATCCTTATTGTCATTGTATCTTGGGTTATGAAGATTTCCACGCAGGTCGCTTTAGCAGCCTCCGTGGCGATGTTAGTACAAGCCCCAAAATAGGGGATGTGCTGACTGAAGCTGCAAATGTGCTGTTGGCTCCTGCCTGGACTTCATTTGTTGCTTCCCAAATCATGCCTATCTTTTCATTTGGTTAATGTTACACCGTACTGATGATTGCCAAATAGCATGAAACACGTGTATGCGGTTACTAGTTTTTTCTTTTTGTTAACTTTGAGTGTTTGCCCATTATCGCCTTTTCTTATATATATATATATATATATATATATATATATATATATATATATATTGACCTATATTAGATATATATAATATATGTATATATAATGAGTTACTTATAATTATTAAGAATTTCGAATTTAAAAGTAGTAAATGCTGAATTATTTAAGAAAAGAAATTAATGAAAGATAATATATCTGTATGTATAATGAGAAATATAGGGAAAATAATGACATGATGATGATGATTATATGAAAAGATGTATCAAATCCGAATTATAAGGAGCCAATTAATAAAAATCATATAAGGAGTCTATCATCTTAAATATAAGAGTAGTATAGCAAGGGGTACTCCAGGGCGGAAGTGACGTCACAAGATGGCCGCCAAGGCGGGAAATTTGCTTTAAGAGGTCACCTTGTTAACCTTGACCTGAAGGTCGATGAACTTTAAGAGGTCACCTTGTTAACCTTGACCTAAAGGTCAATGAACTTTAAGGGGTCACCTTGAGTTAACCTTGACCCGAGGGTCACCTTCACGTAACCTTTAACTAAGGGCTAAAGACCTTTAAGGGGGCCATCTTAGTCTGCATTTTAGAGGTTAGGTGTAATTATGAGATTTGCAATCTTGCAGATATTTTTGTTTAGGTAAACAAAAAACATTGTGATATCAGCATTAAAAAAAACTTGATTTAAGCATTTCTATCAATATATAAAGCTGTACGTTCGTGAACAAATTCATTCAGTTCAACGATGAGTTATGTCAATACCAGTTCAACAAACATCACTCCTATGGAGTGGGACTACGTTGATGAAAAGATGAAGGTGGAAGTATCGAGAGGTCCAGCCCACATCTGGAAACCAAACCACGACTGCGGTCATGACCATGGACGAGACTCCGGAGACAAAGCTCGAAGGCCCGAAGACTCCTGGGATGCTTGGAAGACCGAAGATCAACACCCCTCGGACGCTGGAAGAACCGAAGGCAACTCGGACTCCTGGGAAGCTGGGAAGACTGACTACAGTGACTACCAACACTCCTGGGAAGCTGGGAAGACTGACTACCACTGGGAAGCTGGGAAGACTGACTACCAACACTCCTGGGACGCTGGAAAGGCTGATAACCACTGGGAAGCTGGGAAGACTGACTACCAACACTCCTGGGACGCTAGAAAGGCTGATAACCACTGGAAGACTGATGACCACTGGGAAGCTGGGAAGACTGAAGACGCTGACAACTACTGGGACACCTGGAGTGAAGGCGAGGAGTGTTACGAACCCAGACTGGAGGAAAGGAACGTTCTCCGCCAAGTCCCTCCAGGGCTGAGCAAATCGGAACGGCGGGAATTTCGCAACCAAGAGTGGGCGAGGATGCAGAGAATTAGAGAAAATAAATATTTAGAATATACTTATAAATAAGCTAAATAAAATATTTAATGCATCAAGATTTTTTTGCACTATAACATTTATGAAATTTATCTAAACAAATCTGATGATTAAGTTTACCCTGATTTTTTTTATCAAGTCCCACAACATAAGTCACGAAAGTAGTGAGTCAAAGCGGGTACGAGTCCAAAATGGCCGCCAAGGTCAAGGTCGTTTGTTTGTTGCGAAGTCGCGATGGGGTGTTCAAGGTCAAGGGGCGTGGTTTCCTAGAATAGCTTCAAGGTTAATTTCCGAGAACCGCTTCAAGGTTAATTTCTGGGAATTGATGTACAAGGTCAAGGGGTGTGGTTTCCTAGAATAGCTTCAAGGTTAATTTCCGAGAATCGCTTCAAGGTTAATTTCTGGGAATTGAAGGGGGCGTGGTTAGAATAGCTTCAAGGTTAATTTCCGAGAATCGCTTCAAGGTTGAATCGCTTCAAGGAGGCTTAGAGGTCAAAGTGTACCAGAGTGGCGCACTTCTGGGAATTTGGGCGGGGTTTCAAAGGCATTTCCATTAGCCCCACCCCTCTAGCTTTGATAAAAGACAGAGTTTGCTGTTTGGAGTTCAGTAGCCGAAGATGGCTTGCAGCAAAGAAATGGGTTTGGAAACCATCAACAAAGTTGGTTGCTTGTCTCAGAAACCGACGGTAAAGTTAGTGGAATTGGATGAAGGCGTGCCGATGAAAATTCTCTCGGGCAAGGTGGTACAAACGACGTTCGGGGAGACCATTTTGCTGGAGTTGGAGGAGAGTGTCGTTTTCCTGCCGAACAGAGTGACACAGGCGTTCAAACCGTGCCTCGAACATTTTTCCAGTGAAAAATACGCGTTGGTTTACAAAGGACAACTGGATATGGGAAAAAACAAGGCCAATCAGTTTGAAATATGGTCTTTGGGGGAATAGAAAATTAACATGGAATTCTTCAAATAGTAATTTGTGTTATAATCTTGTATTAGTCATAAAACGTACTTAATAAAGGAATATAAAAGCGTCATGCTTGTGTTTGAAAATATCTCATTATTTTTAATAAAGGTTTAAACATCAGCCAGTCTTTTATTATGCGAGTAACATAGCATTGAAACGAATCATATAAATTTCAATCTTTATTTGCTATGAATTAAATAAACGAAACTGTAGCGTATACATATCCCAGCACTTAACGATGTTTACTCCATCGCCCGACCGTAACAAACGGAAGCTGTGGCGCTTGCATCTTACACAGTCGGGAGCTACGCTGGGCGAGGCTCCTGCTAAGCGCCGCGGTGTCTGGCTACGGGCGGCGGCGGCCTGCCAGCGGCGGTGATCGGGCAACCCGGGAGCGGCGTCGAACAACCAGCGTGGCGGCGCGCGACGTCGAACAGCCAGCGTGGGCGTGGCAGCTCAGCGGCGGCGGCGTCGGCTTTCGGAAAAGGTCCAAGCGTAGCGCAATGCTTGGAAAAGGGGCTTGCAAATCGGCGGTCGGGGCCTGGGTCCAAGCCCCCTGCCAAATGCTGCGGCAGCAAAACCCCCTGCCATTTTGACAAGGGGCCGGATCCCCCCCATACCCAAAGGAATTACGAGGTTTGACGTAAGCGGTTCTACCTCTGGGTAGGGGCGGACCCTATCCTTACGTCGTAATTCAATACCTCAAACTTTCTGTGCCACCTCAATTTACCGAAAACTAATGGTACTTGTACGGTCAGTATATACAAACGCATATTTGTTTTCGACGGGTGGGTACAGGCAGATCCAAGAAACACCAATTACCTTAAAGTAAACTTATGCTAAAGTAACATTAACCTAAAGTAAACTTAAACTAATTAAACCTAATGGTGTTTACAAACTCTCGTCACTGCCCCACACAGTTCAAGGCATTGCAGCGAGGAACGCGCAGTGACAATGTTAAAAAACATCTGATCCCGAACTTTTTTTTTAAAAAGTCCTCGGTCACCTTTCCCAGCCACTGCCATAGCTGAGTTTCAAATCTGGGAATACGAACTACCTTCACGTCGCATTTCTACCAGACCACCTCGCCAGAAATAAACAAAATTTAGTCAAATATCTGATACAAGCGAAGTCCATTAAAAATTAGAATTCACATGTCTAATATCCCGATGCGGTCAACATAATTTGAACTCTAGTTCGTTAAGAGAACCTCTTCGCTATTTATGTGAGAATCTATGTACCCCGCCGCAGTCGCCATAATTTGAATTTGGTAGATATAAATGGATATCTCCTTTAAGGAACAAAATCAGACAAGTAGGTTAAAAGCAGTTTTATTTTTAAAAAGTATTAACTACAAATGTATATAATAACGAAATTGTCATTTTATAATCGTCCACTTTGGTAGATGGCCAATGACCAGAGTCTGGTCCACACTCCCATCCTAGAATGGCTTCTGAATTCTCTTCATATTTTTTTATATTCTTTTGTAGCCATTTCAAAATATGCATATGACGCTCATTATGTATAGGTTCAAATTTATAGGTTAATTTCATATCATTTAGTGCCTTTGTAAAATCCCTCAAATTTTCATATCTTGTAAGATAAGCGGCGGCACATATAAAATCATCAATACATATTAATAAATCTCTATAATTTGTTAAGTTTTTGGTAGGATACGACTGTTCTAAAAGGTGTTCTTCACTTAATATGTTAAGAATATACATCTTATATTGGAGCCCAGAGTCCAAACCATGTTTCTTCAGAATTCCATCGAGCGTAAAATAATTTATTTGTTCAATGTTTTCTGCGTCACATATATTAATGATTTGTATCACGTAATTATCAATATGCTGTTTTTTTTTCAACATTAAACGATAGGTACAAATTTCATGGAGTTCTTGCTTGGCAACTTTTTCAAACCACTCGTTTGGGATAATAAAATCTTGTTTTTGTAGTATATAAGTCAATGAATCACCATGGCAATGCTGAAATAACACTCTGTGTGAGGCAAGATACGCCTTAAAGTCGATATTTACAAAGGCACTCATATTTACGAATATGTCGATGTGGTTCAGTATTTGCTCTGCTATGTTTATAAACCATCCGCTCTTTATATACCAAGGCGCAACCGCTAGAAAATTTAATTTTGCAACGAAGCAAAAATTCATGTCCTTGAAACCTACAATCTAGAAAAAAATGTTTCTAATGAAATATATTCCGAGAAAGAAGCTAGATGCTTTTATCAAATAAAAACAGCAGGGTGTCATTGAAAAAACCAACTTAATTGTCATATGACCTTGAAAACGTCATCTGTAAATTTTCTTTTATAAACATTTGATTAGCCCCTTTGATATGCTACGACTTTTATTTGAAACATTTTTTTGTAGATTCCTTAGTTTATAAGATATTCAACTTTCAAGCGCATTACGTAATTATGAGACCAGTTGACTATCACCCAACTCGACCCGACTTTAAAATTGCTTGTGACGCGGGCGAAGGCGAAAGCCGACGCGGTGAGATTATAATCCCGGGTGAAGCCGGGCAATTGTCGATTCTTAGATTCAAGTAGCGCTCGGTATTTTTTTCTTTTATTATGTTCAGGAGAGGTCACTGTGTTGTAGATTATCACACGTTAGGAAAAGGATCACACTAAAAAGGCCGACAATTTTTAAATGATTTTGAATTTTTTTACAAGATAACTTTGAAAGTATAAATAGACATCAAATGTCTTATTAATTTTAAAAGAGTCCAAAATGCAAATAAGGCAACAACAAAGCTCTCTCCCTATTGAAAACTTAGACGTTGCAGATACAGGGATCAGACAGGCATCTAAGCATGGTAAACTGTTTCCAGAGTCCGTTAGAGCTGCGTTCATAGGACCTAGCAACTGTGGTAAAACAAATGCCCTTTTAAGTATAATATTTAACAAAAATGGTCTGAAGTTTGAGAATATCTACGTTTATAGTAAAAGCTTATATCAGCCAAAATATCAGTTACTACAAGTCTTAAAAAAAGTTCCTAAAATCGCATATTTTCCATTTAAAGCTAATGATGATGTCATTCCACCATCCGAGGCCTTGGAAAATTCAGTTTTTATTTTCGATGATGTGAGTTGTGATCGGCAAGATAAGATACGTGAGTTTTATTCGATGGGACGGCACAAAGGCGTTGATGTCATATATATTTGTCAGACTTACTCGAAAATACCTAAACAGCTGGTCCGCGATAACTGTAATGTTATTGTACTATTTCGACAGGATGATATGAACTTACGTCATGTTTTTGATGAGCATGTGTCTCCGGATTTAACTTATGATCAATTTAAAGTTATGTGTAGCGAGTGCTGGAATAATGCTTACGGTACTTTAGTAATTGTAAAAGATTTGGAGTTAAAAAATTGGCGTTACAGAAATGGATTTGATAAGTATATAAAGCTGTAACTCAGCTGGATTAACTAATTTTGAATCATGCCATCAAGAACGCAAGATCAATTATTTAAAATGCAGCGTGCGAAGAAAGTCAGTGAGCTCGCTCGCGCTGTTAGAAAAAAGTATGTGGCACTCAAATTAGGTAAAATTGAAGAAGACGAATCGATTAAAAAAATGTTCACACCAGTTACGCAATCTCTGAGCAAAATCAAACTACCTAACTTCACAAAAATGAAATATAAAAAAGAAGAACCGGAAAGCCCACAGTTAAAAAAGGAGGCTGATTTTTTCGATTCCGATGTACAAAATAGTGAACCTGAAGATGTTTCCTATCCTAAAATAGCAAAACAATATATACAAGACTACCATGATAATTCAAAGAAAATTGATAAAGTATATGGCCCCGTTTATGACGCATCTCAATCAAAATTTTTGCTAGCCGGTAAAAATATTGATTTTGATAGCAGTGGAGATATAATTGTTAAGGGAAAGAATTTTGAGGGAACATCAGGACTATACGATTTGATTTTTTATACTGATCCAAAATACACAGACGAAGACTTTGCAAAATATATCGATATTTTAAAATTAACTGGGGCACATCTTGATACCAGAGGCAAATTAAAAAGCTCAAAACTATCAAAATATTTTAAAATTATTAGGCCTATTTTCAAACCAGGAAAATCTCCAGCTAAACCAAAAACACGTTCGGGTACTGGTATGCATTTAATTTACAATAAAAAACCAATCGAGTATAATTATTGGGATGATGTGAATGAATTAGTGGATAGATTAATGCTTCTTATTGCTTCTAAAAATGCTGGAAACACCTCTCACGATAATGAAATAACTGCTATAGAGACAGAATTAAAAGAGGCTCACATCATTTCTTAATATAAATACAAGCGCATTACAAGGTTATCACCAGTCACAACATGAGTATTAATAAGTTTGGTCAGTATTCAAGAATTTATTCACGGCCAAGTGTTCACACAGGCGGTTTAACTTTTACTCCTGAAGGTCATATAGATGCGAGAAATTTAAAAATCAGCAATCTTAAGGCTCCGAAAGTATTAGGTGATGCAACTAACAAAAAATACGTCGATGATTCACTTTCTGAAATAAAAAAAGCCTTACAGTCACATATTGAAATTCAGGAAAAACAACTGCGTGAAATTTTGTATAGAATAAGGGTTTTGGAATATCAAAAACATAATGAAAGCAACGAAAACAAAGCATAGTAAAGAAAAGATTCAAATTGTGAATGAATTACACAGACGAGCATTGAAAAAATACCCTCGTCGTCGGACCATTATTAAAGGATTGGATGACCTCTGGCAGGTTGACCTCGCCCAGTTAGATCAATATACAGCTCACAATAACAAATTTAAGTTTATTCTTGTAGTAATTGACTGTTTTTCCAAGTACGTTTGGTGTGAAACCCTTAAATCTAAGACTGGTGAAGAAGTGACAAAGGCCTTTGATAAAATACTGAAAAACTCTCAACGGCATCCACGAAACTTGCAAAGTGATCATGGAAAAGAATTCTACAACTCCCATTTTCAAAATCTCATGAAAAAGTTTAAAATTAATCATTATAGTACCTTTAGCATAACAAAAGCTGCAATAGTGGAGAGGGTTATACGTACGTTAAAGGAACGATTATTTAAATACTTTAGCCTAAATGGCACATATAAGTGGATTGATATATTATCTACAATTGTTGATAAATACAATAACAGAAGACATAGAACTACTAGAACTACTGGAATGAGGCCAAAAGATGTAAATAAAAGTAACGAGGCTGCTTTACTTAGAACCTTCAGCTATCCTACAGTTTTTAAAATATCAAAGTTCAAAAAGGGCGATATGGTTCGCATCAGCAAAGCCAAGCATGTTTTTGAGAAGGGCTACACCCCTAATTGGAGCACGGAATTATTTAAAATTGTTAAAATTCAAAAAAACACCCATAACTTATTTGCTTGAAGATGTGCAGGGGAATCCGATAAAGGGTGGCTTTTACAGCGAGGAATTGCAAAAAGCAGCAAATCCAAATGTTTACCTTGTGGAGAAAGTTTTAAGAAGGAGGGGGGATAGAGTGCTGGTTCGCTGGTTGGGTTTCGATAAAACACATGACTCCTGGATAAGGGCCACAGATGTAGTTTGACACCATGAGTGAATCGGGGTACAGCACTAGCAGCGAAAATACCGAGGTTAATCGTGTTTTGAATAGTTATGATGAAGCGGTCCACAATGAAAAGCAGCTGTTGCTAAGTACACAATTTGTGCTCAAGCCGGAAAATCTGTATGTGATAAACTGTGGACTCAGCCCTCTACGATTCTTCAAACCAGCAGTGCAAATTATAAACCTGCTCGATCCGTCAAATCCTATATCCATGGACCGTTTTGAATGGTTCCAGTTAACAGTGGAATTCAACAAAATCCTTGAAAAATTGGGTGAAGATGTTGCAATACCACCAAAAGAATTCAGCTCCAATTTGAAATTGAGCGTGTATCCAGGTGTCAACTATTTGATGATTGTGCTTTCTAAAGATGATATTCATTTTTATTTCACTGCTAACGATGTAATGCAATTGCTTACAATTGATTGTAAAATAACCTCAAAAATTAATTTAATATTAAAATATAACTTATGGGATTTTTATTATAATATGTTAGATGAAGTGAATGATTTGTTATTAAAATGCAACTATAATATAAATGCTATAGATATTATAAAATCACTATGTACTGTATCAGATAATATTAATGCATACTGTATTTTTGAGCTTCTCTCATTCAACGAGGAGTTTGTATTAGCTGATTTGTATAGGAGGAGGTTTTATTAAATAAAAAACACACAAACATAATAAATCTTTTATTACCCTAATACATTTATTTAGGACTAAAATAATGTGAAGGAATGTGTTTTGTCACATCTTTGAATAAATTCTTGGTGCTACATGGAATACATGAAGTATTGGGTGTATCAGTTGCCCCACCGCATGTTGTACATTTATATTTTATTGACACAGGCATGGTGTTGTATTCAGTTGGAACTTGTGTTAATAAAGTTAACAAATATTGGAACTTCTTTTATATTCACACAAAATTACTCTGGCCTAATCCGAGGTGGATTCCTGAAGGTGATTAATTCTTCTTTATTAATTCGTTCGAAATACTCTTGCCAGTTGACCTCGGGAACATGATTCAACTGCCTCCGACATTTCATTGCATCCGTAGGCGTGACTTCTTAATTTTATGACTGTTGACATATGGACAGGAAACCAGTCCCTGTTGGTCTGCTAGCTGTTGGTTGAACATGTTGACTTTGGATAATGTTGTAAAGACTGTTAGGTTTCTCTGCTATATATACTCTGCAAGTTGTGGGAGGTATGACTAATCTATTAGCAGGGAGGGATTAAATGAAACAATTATTGTTTCTTAGCTATATACAATAGCTTAGTTCTCGATTTGTGGAATACTGTAGTGTCCCCACGGTAGAGTGACAACATTATTAACTAAGTATCGCTTATCATCGAAAGGGCTGAGTGCAATTTTTGTTTGTTTAATACTGAAAACATTATGAGCAAATGAACGAATAGTGCATTGAGTAGCGGTTTTTTGCTTCTTCTTAAATAAGCAATTTGCATAATCGTCGAAAGTTAGATAATTCTTAACAACACCATACTTAATACCCTTTGATTTTTTAATACATTGCTCGCCTTCAATCAGAAACGTGTACATTTTTGACCTAAGGACGACAAAGTGAGTCATTATTTTTCCATTAAGTTCATCTTTCATAAGACCTGGTACTTTTTTATTTACAAGCGGTATATTATACTGATTATCAACCGAATAATCGCTGGTATCGAAACGATGCAAGTCTCGCTTTATGACTTCATCATACACATCATCACATTTTATTTCATAAAGTAAGCTATCCGTATCCGTATAAAGTAGTTTACACTGGTCAGTTGAATATTTTTGCAACATGTAATCATAATGAAAATTATAAACACACGTCTTTGAGATATCGAGTATAGCCATCCCGATGTACAGGGGCTTTGTAAAAACGATTTCAGTTTTATTCAGTTCAATTGCAACTAAATCTGTATCAAAAATTAATCGGCTGTTAAAAGCCGGGCTAGCAATTAAATTCTTAGCTCCGTACCTACCTTCCCATTTTCCACATTTACCAACCATTTTTACATTTCTATGTTTGCGAATATTTTCCATGGTCTTACCGTATACAGCATTAACCATCAATTTAATTACTGTTTTTTCAAAATTAAACTTAGCTTTTGTCCTTAATTCTGTATTAAATTTAATGTAAGGAGCTAGCCAGGCAGACTGACTAAATTTTAAAACCCTATGAATCTTTTTTAAAGTTAAACCGTGACTTAACGCTTGTTTAAGAGCCCTATAGTGTACAACATACTTCTCTTTTGAATTGAGAGTTGTCATAAGTTTGGGAAGTTTAGAATTTGGTGGTTTAGAATGTTCTGCGCAAAACGGTAGGTCTTTATGGGGATCATGTAAATTTTCCGGATAGTCTAAATCGACTTCTAAAACGTATCCTTCTGGACTGTTATCCGGAATATTCATCACGTTAATGTTTGTATTAACCCATTGGAAGTTACCGTAAGGAAGAGATTCCCCCATTGCCCACCCGTATAAATTGTTTACATCCAGATAAAGTAAGTATTTGGAAGGATTGTTAGGATCATAATTTTTCATGTATTTGTTGTTTGCCTCAGAATATCTATTACAACATTGGCTTATCCCCCCTCTCACTCCTTTCTCAAAAAACATTAATATATCAATATCTTGAAAGGTTTCTAATCGACACCCAGTATATTTAAGCATACAGTCCCAAGTATATCCCGGTAAAGTGTAGTACCAAGCCGGATCCAAACCATAATTCTTGTTACACCAATAATTGTTACATTTACACTCGCTAATCTTACATCCTTATATATATATATATATATATATATATATATATATATATATATATATACTGTTATTATATATATATATAATTATGTATATATTATATAATTATATATATATATAGTATATATTATATAATTATGTAGCTTAAAAAAAACGAAATAGGCCTTTATTGAAAGCAAGAAAAATAAAAGTAGAAAAAAAATAAAATATTGTAAGTACGCCTATGTACTTGGGTGTGTTGTAACCCAAAGCAATGAATGACTATCCTAACTTAAACATTATTATCTTAATAGTAATTAAGATGAAGAAATAGATAAAATTAAGTTATATCTCTATACAAGTGTTAAGCCAGTAAACTTATATTTATATTATTAACAAATTTTATATCAGTTTAGGCATTTTTGTAATGGTATAGGTTTCGCCACATCCTGTAAAATAGCCCTATATATGAGAGAGTGTCAGAAGATGAATGAAGAGACCGTCAAAGTAATATTCTGCAATTCCCAGTGTAAAGAAGCGTATTTGTATCTTTGTCAGCAGATGTATCCCCCTCGCCTTGAATCCCCATGTTTAATGATACTGATTAAACGGTAAATATTAAAAATCCAATAATTTCATTCAGATGCAGTCCATTTCATATCCAGCCACTTTATTAGTGCTCGTCAAGCCATCATTTTATAATAGGCCTCTGAACCGAGACGTTGTTGTGGGTTTGCCCTATCTAAATTCGCAACATTTTTTAGTCATTCGATACGGATTTAATCCATTCGAGGCGGACCTTCTGGCCCACTAAGTGCCAAATCCCGCAACATTTTCTAGTAATACCAAACAAATATTCTGGCCCACCAAGTGCCAATAATTCAATCTTTTCATTCCATACAAAGATCCCTGACCTTTCGAAACACCAATTTTCGAAAGGTGGATCAAAGTGAAACAAGGCGAGGGTGCAAGAAAATAGCGGCAATTTCGCGTCTTTTCTTGCGTAGAAGAAAGCCACAGGAATACCAATTTCATAGAAAATCGTCGTTGTAAAGGACTTTCACTTTTGACAAGTTTGGCAGCCGGTTCCAGCACAAGAAGCGGACGTAGCAAAGTCGGAAACCTTGAGCTTGGACGTCCGATTCAGCACCTAGCGTCTACCAAGGCAACGGGCGATCATCAGCAGGGCGGCAGACATGCTCCTTTAAGTACGAAGACATCACCAGCGGATTTCGACAAGAAGCTGCTGCAGTGCAGGTCCAGTTCCAGGTATTCTGGTCTAAGTATCCTTCCTCTACCCTTCCTTTTATTCATTGTATGTGTATGTGTTTTTTTGATTTCCAGGTTGGTCAATAAACTAATATATAGGTAAAACTATAATACGATGTCGCAAAATAGTGACTTACAAGCCCTGATTCGAAAAAGGGGCAGCTTAAAGTCAAATTTGACAAGATTTTCTAGTTTTTTCAATGCCATTAAGAATGAAATTCCAAATCACAATTAATTGAACTTAAACTAAGAATTTCAAAACTAGAGGATACCTGTCTATCTCAGTTTTCAGAGTTACAATTCGAGATAAGAAGCCTTGATCCTGACAATTTTGATATCTCAGAAACAGAATCATTTGAAAATTTTTATTATTCATTAATGTCCAGAGCAAATGAGTATATCCAAACGCATTCCACTAATATTTCTAGTTCAACTGATGCAATACTTCATGCAAGTTCAAGTACAATGTCAGCCCAAAGTCCTCCTTCGGTGCAAACAAAGGAAAGTACACGGGTTAAACTTCCCATTATTGAGTTGCCTAAGTTTTCCTGTCAATATGAATATTGGTTGAGATTCCGAGATTCGTTTGTATCTTTAATTCATAACAGTACAAAAATTGAACCGGTTGAAAAGTTTCATTACCTTCAAGCTTCAAGGAGCAGCGGCAAGATGCATAGAGTCCATAGAATTTTCGGCAAGCAATTATGATCTCGCATGGAAGGTTCTATGTGACAGATTTGAGAATAAACAGCTTATGATTCATAATCATATCAAAGCGTTGTTTAACATAAGGGAAATAAAAACACCTTTTTCTAATGCATATCGTGACTTAGTCGACACTATTTCGAAAAATTTACGATCATTAGAGACATTAGGTGTCCCTACCCTACAGTGGGACCCTTTAATCGTTTTTATGCTCACCAGAAAGATAGATGCAGAGTCATTTAGTCGGTGGGAACTTCAATCATTTGAAGATACTTTGCCAACATTGGATGAATTTAAAAAATTCTTATCTAGTCCTGCGGACTATTTAGAAAAGTTAAATTTGCATAAGCAACCTGAACAAAATAAGAAATTCGAAAAATCAGAAATAAAAAATAGATTCAAACCTCATGAAACGCAAAAGTCATTTCTTGCAGCTACAGAAAAACAAAAAAATAAATATACTTGTTTCATATGCAAAGAAAATCATTCCATTTTCAAATATTTACAATTCTTGGCACTTTCAATCGCAGATAGACGCAAGAAAATTGAAAGTTTAAATCTATGCACAAATTGTTTTAGACGCAACCATCAGTCGCAGACTTGTAAATTTGATCATTGTAAGTTATGTCCACAAAAGCATAATACCTTACTGCACCAAGTGGAGCCTATAAGTAATCCTGAATTTGCTCCAGAACGCACCTTCACACGCTGTAATTATTCAGGACAGAAAAAGGGTCTTCTTGCGACCGCACAAGTTAATGTTTTTAACAATTACAATAAGAAATTTGTGTGCAGGGTAGTCATTGATAATGGATCTATGTATAATTTTATTTCGGAAGAACTTGTAAAAAAATGGGCATATCAATGAATCAAGAACAATGTACGGTTCTTGCCCAGACAACACAAAATATTTTGAAAATATTTTTAAATGATTCCAAAGATGCAGAAAATATTACAATATTTATATAATATGACGAAAATGTTTTGGTAAAATATTTTTCCTCACATTATATTAATATTCCGACAAAATATTTTATAAATATTATAAGAAATATTATTAAAACACTCTCTTAAATGTTACGCCTAAGTGCCGAAGTATCCTACATCTCACCGCTACTAACTAATATCAATTGGAATAAATAGCACCTACCCGATGGAACCCGTATCCATGATACTATCATAGTTTTATGCCCGTATACGTCCGGTAGTTGGTAGTTTAGGTGTTTAGTGCCTATAGGGCCTACGGCCACAGCAAAGTTTACAATCATTCTGTAAACTTTGGCCACAGTAACAAATCCTTCTTTATTTATAATAATGGTAAAAAATTGACTGTTTCAACATTACGACCCTAATCCCTGATTGCAGCAACTATCATTTTATTATATACCTAATATAGCTTGATAATGGTGACAATGGATATTAGCACATAATATTTCAAAAATATTTTTAAAATATTTTATGCAACGTATTAAAAATATTTTAACAACCTTATAGTTGGTCCCCTCTTATAATTTATAAAACATTTAAAAAACATTAATTGGATAATATAGGAATATTTTATTAATATTTTCATATTTCTCTGAAAATGTGTATAAAATATTCCAATAATATTATAGTGTTATCTGGGTGGTGTTGCTCGTTCGCAGTCAAATGTTGATAATTCCTGTACAATAAGGGTATCTTCTAT
This sequence comes from Pseudeuparius sepicola, assembly GCA_963920635.1. Taxonomy (NCBI): domain Eukaryota; kingdom Metazoa; phylum Arthropoda; class Insecta; order Coleoptera; family Anthribidae; genus Pseudeuparius; species Pseudeuparius sepicola. Next base: position 33,839,776 of record OY987305.1, read on the forward strand.
GCATACTGAATATTCAACTGAATTTTCTTGTTTAGTGGTTTCCGAAGTTACTGATTTCCTGCCAGATGTGCCATTCGATCCGTCCCAGTTGCAGATCTCCCCATTTTTAACTTTGGCAGATCCATCATTTTACAAACCAGGTAAAGTTGATTTGCTTGTAGGAGTTGAGGTGTATAATGAAATTATCTGCGATGGTAGGATTAAGCTAGGAGGGAATAAGAAACCTGTTGCCCAAAACACGTATTTTGGTTGGATAATTTCTGGGTCTTTACGCAATGTCATTCTTTCCTCATCAAATTCAAGGTCGACACGAACGCAGTGTCATTTTTGTCAAAGTGTAGATATCCAAAAGCAACTTTCAAAATTCTCGGAACTTGAGGAGGTAAATTCAAAACCACCACTCAGTGAGGAAGAACAGCTTGCGGAAAAACACTTTTCGGATACATTTCAGCGAGATTCAACTGGACGTTTTATTGTTTCAGTGCCTCTGAAGGACACCATCGACAAATTGGGCGATTCTTCAGAGCGCGCACGTCAACAATTTTTGAGTCTAGAGCGCAAATTGAACTCTAAACCCAAAATGAGGCAGATGTATGTAGACTTCATGAAAGAATATGAATATTTGTCTCAGTAGTATAGCAAAGGGGACTCCAGGGCGGAAGTGACGTCACAAGATGGCCGCCAAGGCGGGAAATTTGAAAATGACCTTGACCTGCGGGTTCAATGAACTTTAAGGGGTCACCTTGTTAACCTTGACCGGTCAATGAACTTTAAGAGGTCACCTTATTAACCTTGACCTGAAGGTCAATGAACTTCAAGAGGTCACCTTGACACGTGGCACTTTTTCTGGGAACGGAAGTGACGTCAATATGGCCACCAAGGCGGGAAATTTGAAAATAACCTTGACCTGCGGGTTCAATGAACTTTAAGGGGTCACGTTCCATTAACCTTGACCTGAAGCTAGAGGTCAAGTGGTTACCAGATCGATAACCTTTAAGGGGTCATTGACCCGCGGGTTCAATGAACTTTAAGGGGTCACCTTGTTAACCTTGACCGGTCCATGAACTTTAAGAGATCACCTTTTTAACCTTGACCTGAAGGTCAATGAACTTTAAGAGGTCACAGTTAACCTTGACCTGAGGGTCAATGAACTTTAAGAGGTCACCTTTTTAACCTGAAGGTCAGTGATCTCATCACCTTGACACGTGGCACCTTGATATAAAAAACGTAAGCAAAAATTATGCAGATGTTTGCACTAAAACAGTTGACGTAGCATTTAGGTGGGGGGCATTGGGGTTATAAGGAGGACGCCGTTGGGAGAGCTCACTATACCCAGTCAACAGTGCTTGAATAATATTGAAATATGTCTTTACTCAAACAGTTGAACGAAAATAACTTCGTAAAAGAAATTGTGAGTGCAAGAGAGTTAGTGGTTGGTGAAAAACATAAAATTTTATCTTTTAGAAGAATTGAAACAAGGTACGGGGAGAAAGTGTTCGTCGAATTTGAAAATTTTCAAACTGCGCTACCTGCACGGTTCGTAAAAGAATTTACGTCTGAACGCATCGAAGACATAAACCGGGAAATCACCAACGGAAAGAAGATCTTCTTGACGAGTCTGGGCCTCATTGGTAGGACAACGAATATTAAATTTGAGGAAGAATGAATCCCACTGACAAGAGGCGACGCAGACAACACTACAAAAGAAGATTGGAATTTTATCTAAGATCTCTTCAAAATTTGAAATATGAAATTCAAATGTATGAAATAAATAAAAAGTTCAAAAACATAAATTTAGAAAATTGTAAAAAATAAAATATGAAATCTAGTCTATCTTTTATTTACCCCTACAAAATTGAAACTCAAATCTGAATGTTCCGATTGCTTCTGAGCGCCGAACATATAAATACGTCCAAGTGCATTTGACAGGATTCATTGACACTTGATAGACTATATTAATAACAATTTTGGGTGCGGTTACTTTAATTCCTAGTATATTTTTGGACATTTTCGTTCATTTTATTTACAAAATTATTCTTCCTTATTTTTTATAAGATTATAAGTTGGCTGAAGTAGCTGCATTAATGTTAAGAAATCTAAAAAACGTTGAAAAGTTATAAGTCTAAAGGAATAGCTCTGGATATTCTTATCTATTAATAAAAGTATTTCATTTTCTGACACGTCAGGTCAACAATCTACCGAACAGCGAAATTATACGCTGGTTTCTTGACGCAGCGGGTCAATAATCGACTCACATTGCAAACTGCAACATCAGCTAAATATATGCTAACGCCGCAGGTCAACAACCATGCTATGTCGTCAGATTGTTTTCTGCCGAATAGCATGAAATTTGAAACCGGAAATGAAACATGATACCACGGTGTCAGATTACAAAGGTGTTAAATTTCATGGGTTTCTGACTCATCGACTCACATTGTAAACTGCAACATCAGCTAAATATATGCTAACGCCGCAGGTCAACAACCATGCTATGTCATCAGATTGTTTTCTGCCGAATAGCATGAAATTTGAAACCGGAAATGAAACATGATACCACGGTGTCAGATTACAAAGGTGTCAAATTTCATGGGTTTCTTGACTCATCGACTCACATTGCAAACTGCAACATCAGCGAAATATATGCTAACGCCGCAGGTCAACAACCATGCTATGTCATCAGATTGTTTTCTGCCGAATAGCATGAAATTTGAAACCGGAAATGAAACATGATACCACGGTGTCAGATTACAAAGGTGTCAAATTTCATGGGTTTCTTGACTCATCGACTCACATTGTAAACTGCAACATCAGCTAAATATATGCTAACGCCGCAGGTCAACAACCATGCTATGTCATCAGATTGTTTCCTGCCGAATAGCATGAAATTTGAAACCGGAAATGAAACATGATACCACGGTGTCAGATTACAAAGGTGTCAAATTTCATGGGTTTCTTGACTCATCGACTCACATTGTAAACTGCAACATCAGCTAAATATATGCTAACGCCGCAGGTCAACAACCATGCTATGTCATCAAATTGTTTTCTGTCGAATAGCATGAAATTTGAAACGAATTTTATCTAAGATCTCTTCAAAATTTGAAATATGAAATTCAAATGTATGAAATAAATAAAAAGTTCAAAAACATAAATTTAGAAAATTGTAAAAAATAAAATGTGAAACCTGGTCAATCTTTTATTTACCCCTACAAAATTGAAACTCAAATCTGAAAGTTCCGATTGCTTCTGAGCGCAGAACATATAAATACGTCCAAGTGCATTTGACTCGGATCAGTTCAATGTCATCCTTCACAGGTGAAGGGTTGGTGAACACGCTAATAAATAAGTTGCCCGTCGAATTACATCTTCCTGGATATCAGTTTTGTGGTCCTGGCACAAAATTACAAAAAAGAATTGCGAGAGGTGACGCTGGTATAAATAAGTTAGACGCTGCGTGCAAGGAGCACGATATTGCATATTCAGAAAATAGATCTTTAAAGGAGAGACACGCAGCCGATTTAGAATTGGAAAATAGGGCTTGGGGACGTGTTAAATCAAAAGACGCAAAATTTGGTGAAAAGGCTGCCGCTCTTCTAGTCACGACCGCAATGAAAACTAAACGAAAATTGGGAATGGGAATAAAGCCGAGAAAAGGTTCGGTTTCTTTTAAAAAAGATATCGTGGGAAAAGTCTCGAGATCATTGAAAAAAACATTTGATAGAGATCAGCTTAATGATGTCAGGAATTTAAAGAAAACTTCATCGGCAGCTTTGCGCGCTGCACGATTAGCCATCAAGAAGGTGGGAGGGAAACGAAAAATTCGAGTACCGAGAGTGATTCCCTTTGAAAAGAAAACAGGGTTTTTTTTTACCCCTACTGCCCCTCTTAGGAGCTTTGGGGGCCCTCGGTTCGGTAGCTGGTGGTGCTAGCGCTGTTGCAAAAACCGTTATAGACGCAAAAAACGCGCAGAAAAAAATGGATGAACAAATACGTCATAATAGGGCAATGGAAGCTATTGGAAAATCGGGATCTGGGTTTTACTTAAAGAAAAATAATTACGGAGGATTCGGTTTATATTTAAAGAAAAAAAACTCCCATTGATGCTACCCAATAGACCTCTAACGGATAAAGATTTAATTTTTTACGCTAAAAAGATAAAAATACCTTATTTTAGAGGTGTTTTTATGAGAGACACGCTTCCAAAACTTGGTCCAAACAAAAACGAATCGGCAATTTTGAATTTAGACGTCAAAAGTAATGCTGGAACACATTGGGTAGCATATGAGAAAAGAGGTAACAACGTTGAGTATTTCGATAGTTTCGGGGCGCTGAAGCCACCGAAAGAACTGATCCTATACTTGGGGAAACATGCTAATATCGTATACAACAATAACTCGTATCAAACATACGATGAAATAAATTGCGGACACCTCTGTTTGGAATTTTTACGTGGAAAAACCCTATAAAACAGAAGAAATTATCATATTTTTGCTCAGTCATGTCGCAGACGTTTACTTTGACGGGTAACGGTAGCTACATCTCCAAATCGTTTTTTCCGCCCCTTGAGCTAGATCCTCAGTACGAATATTCGCTAGCGTTAATTTCTCTATCTACTTGGAATTCAATTCCAAATATAGAGGGAGGACACAACAAGCTATATTTCGTAGATCACAGAGGAAGCGAGATAGAAATTGAGATTCCGACAGGAGCATATGAGATTCGGGATATTGAGAATTACGTTCAGAAACAACTAGGAAGTTCGCTGGATAATCAGCAAGAACTAGACGAAATTTTTTCGTTGAAACCTAACAATAATACTTTAAAGTGTGAACTTAAATCTCTGTATAACGTAAATTTTAAACAGCCCGATACTATAGCTAAATTGCTTGGCTTGGCATCAGAAACCAAAGTTCGATGAATCTATTCAACGTTTAGAAGCACGCTCCTATTATCCGTTCGTAAAGTCCTTCATGAACAATGACATCGTAGAAATAACCGTTAATCAAGGTGACGCTTGGTTGTTGATGTATGATGCTGCAATTTTCGTAAAAGGTAAAATAAGCAAGAAATCAGGCACTGGTACTTGCAAGCTTGTAAACAATGGTGCATCGTTTTTCTTTGATTCTGTCTCATACGAACTTAATGGCAAAGAGTTGGAAATGGTGAGAGATCCTGGAGTTGTGAGTGCCATGAGGGGATATTTATGTTATTCTCCTAACGATGAAAAGTACTTGGTAACTTCAAGTTGGAGCTATTCCAAGGACAATGCGCCAATCTTGAATAAGGACGGAACATTCAGCGTAAGAATACCGCTTAAACATTTGTTTGGGCTCTTTAATGATTATCAATATGCCATTTTCGGTAAGCAAACAATAAGACTAATTCGAGCCCGCAACGACAATAATTGCCTGCTACTAGAGAAAGCTGCCGACTCCACTACAGAGTTGACAGCAGAATTATTGATTACCAATATAGAACTAAAAGTGAAACATATACAGCCAAACGATATGATTAGATTAGATCTCCTGCAATCCATAAAGCGAGATCAACCCATTATTATACCCTTTAGAAAGTGGGAATTACATGAATTGCCAACTCTTACGGCAAACTCTCGTAAAGAAATTTGGTCAGTGAAAACATCTGCAGCAGTGGAATCTCCTAGGTTTGTTGTAGTTGGTTTTCAAACTAATCGCAAAGAAAATAGCAAAAGCGATCCCACAAAATTCGATCACATAAGTATATCAGACGTTAGGTTAATTCTAAACGGTGAATATTTCCCATTTGAAAGGCAGAGGCTGGATTTCAAAAATAATGATTACTTAGAAGCTTACAATAGTTACATTGAATTTTATTCAAGTTTTATGGGCGTTCGTGAGAAACGTCCACTGCTAGATTACAAAGATTACAAAGATAACGTAACTCTGTTTGTTATCGACTGTTCTAGAAGAAATGAGACCCTTAAGACCAGCACTGTTGACGTCAAACTAGACATAGAAAGTGATGTCGGTTTTCCTAAAGACACTCGAGTGTATTGCTTAATTATTCACGACAGTCTTATGGAATATCTGCCGCTAAGCGAAGTAGTCAGAAACTTGATGTAAGACCGCTTACCTCAATAAACTCCCAGTTGCTAGTTTGACTCGGAAGAATGAAGATCGCAGTCGTAGACACTCAAGGGTTTATAATTGACGGACTTTTCTACCCCAAAGAATTGTCGATCAAAATTAACAATCAAATTTTACACCTGCTGATAAAACCCCCTAAGGATTATTATTTGCTAACTGCGGTGGATAGAAAGCAAGTATCTTATTTGGAACACAATTTTCATGGTTTATGGTATTCCAATGGATATGTGGAGTGCAATCATGTGCGAGAAATTTTAAAAGAGTTTCTTTTCGATGTCGACATCATCTACATCAAAGGATATCAGAAAGAAAAGTTCTTGCAGACTATCGACATCGATCCTACGAAAATAATCAATATTGAGAAACTGGAGAATAATTTTGGAAATTTACCGAAATTCGAAAAAGATGTACCCCTTTGCTTGTATCACCTAAAACATTCTAAATATATGTGCAGTTTGAGAAATTGTGAAAAGTTGGACAGCTGGTTGAAGAATTTTCTATTTAAAAGGAATATCGAAGCGACGACTTCACAAGGGTGGAAGGGGTAAAAGAAAAAATGTTTTTTAATATATATTTAAGTGTAGAATGTAATATCTAAAAATGTTAAAAATAAAGCAAAGCAATTTTTAATTGTTGTTTCATATTTCACCTTACACTTGAAATTTGAGAACAAATGAACTCGACACTACCCCTCCTCATATTTCACCTTACACTTGAAATATGATAACAAATGAACTCGACACTACCCCTCTTCATATTTCACCTTACACTTGAAATTTGAGAACAAATGAACTCAGCACTTCCCCCCCCCCTCCAACAATACTTATATATAAATAACGATCTGCGGAATCTCTAGCTAGTAGTACTCGAATCGTGTATTAAAAAATGGAACTAGTGTCATATAAAAATATTGATGACAGACTCAAATCGTTTGAGTCTTGGCCATCAAGTAGTGTGATTGCGGGGCAAAAACTGGCGGAAGCTGGTTTTTTCTATAAAAATAACGAAGATGTGGTTGAGTGTCCATACTGTCATATCGAAGGATATCATTGGGAACCTGAAGATAATCCTATGCTCGATCACGCAAGTTGGTCTCCGAACTGTCCCTTTGTGTTACAAGGTGGTGATACTGATGCGGAATTTCCTGAAATTCGCCCGATTGAAATTCGCTCGAATGCCGTTCCCGAAGATGAGGTGTGGACTCAAAAAGTTGATGCTTATTCTCAAACTGAGCAAACTTGTAAAGATGAAGAAAAAAATTTATGTAAAATTTGTTTCTCTAACCCTATAGAGGTATTAATGTCTCCTTGCGGGCATTTAGTTTTTTGTATGGAATGTTCAACATCAATAAATAGATGTCCGTTGTGTAGACAAGTTATATGGAATAAAATGAGGGCATACCTTCCATGAAAACATTGTATTTTTCAATAATAAAAATTACAACAATGTTCATTTTTGACTGCCCCTTATCCTACCAAGAAAAAGCTTAAAGCGTCTAAGCGACTCAAAAAACGACTAGACGACTTGTATAAACGACTAGACGACTCGGAAAAACGACTAGACAACTGGAAAAACGACTCGGAAAAACGACTAAACGACTTGAAAAACGACTATAACAACGACTAAACGACTCTAAAAACGACTAGACGACTCGAAAAACAACTAGACGACTCAAAGCGACTCGAAACTATAAATACTGACGTATCTTTGTCGGATCAGTCAGACTGATTCATAATGCAAATCGAACAACAGCAAACATCGCTCCCTATTGAAAACTTAGATGTTCTGGCTGAGAAGCAGCTTAAGTCGAAACATGGTAAACTATTTCCAAATTCAATTCGTGCAATTTTTTGTGGTCCAAGTGGATGTGGAAAAACAAACGCACTTTTAACTTTAATATTTAACAAAAATGGTTTAAAATTTGAAAACGTGTATGTATATAGCAAATCGCTCTATCAGGAAAAATATCGGCTACTACAAGATGTTCTAAAAAATATTGATTGTATCGGATATTTTCCATTCAAAGCCAGCGATGATGTAATAGATCCATCTGATGCTCGAGAAAATTCCCTCATTGTCTTCGACGATGTGGCTTGCGACAAGCAAAATAAAATCAGGGAGTATTATTCTATGTGCAGACATAAGGGTATTGACGCGGTGTATCTTTGCCAGACTTACTCCAAGATACCCAAGCAGTTGATTCGAGATAACTGCAACTTTATAGTACTTTTTAAGCAGGATGAGACAAATCTCAGACACGTGTATGAAGAGCACGTGTCACCTGACTTAACCTTCGAACAGCTTAAAGATATATGTCGCCAGTGTTGGAATGATAATTATGGCTCTTTGGTAATCGTGAAAGACTTTAGCATAAACGAGGGACGTTATCGACAGGGATTCGACAAATATATAAGGTCTGGACAATAGCTTCTACGGATCATTAGCGCATCTGACGATATGCCGTTAACATGTCAAGAGCAAATTGCTGAAGCCCAACGCTCAAAAAAAATAAAAGATCTTACTCGCTCTATCAGGAAAAAGTATACGGCTTTAAAATTAGGTAGATTTGAAGAAGATGAGGTCTTGGAGAAGGTATTTCAACCTATTACCAAATCTATTACAAAAATTGAAAAAAATAAAAATGAAAGCGGAAAACATGAAGTTTGAACTCAAAAGAGATAATGATGGTTTATGTAAGGTTGAGAAAAACTAAGGAAGCGTCGAAAAAAAGGAGGAAGAAAACGTTGAGGATAGAATCAGCAAGAAACTCGATAAGTTAATAGCAAGCATTAATAGAAACAAGCAACAATCCCTCAATGAGTCACATTATGAAGCTACCGTACCAACTGATAACGATACCGTTCTCAACGAATCATTTAACATGAGTACATTTCGACCGGAGGTTTTGGAGGAGTACTTGGATGCCTATCCCGAAATAGCTAAGAAGTACATTTTAGACCACAATGAAAAACTTCCAAAAATTGATCCGGTTTATGGACCCCTTTACAATGCGTCACAGTCACAATGGATGCTAGGAAAAAAAGTTATGGACTTCGATAAAAGTAGCGGAGACATTTTGATTGATGGACACCGCTATAAAGGTACCGAGGGACTCTACGATTTAATTTTCTACGATGATCCACGTATAACTACTAAAGAGGAGAACGATAGGTATAGACATATTTTAGTTAATACCGAAGTTCATCTAAATACTCTTGGAAGACTGAAAGGCACAAATCGTTCAAAGTATGTTGACATCATAAAACCTTTCGTTACGACTTCAACATCTAAATCGAGGCCCCGTGCGAATACAATATCTGGCTCGGGTACTTCCGGGATGCATTGGATTTTCAATAAAAAACCCATAGAATACGTTTATTGGGATGATGCCAATGAATTAGTTCACCGTTTAAAATTGCTCGTGGCATCTAAAAACGCAGGCAATACATCGAATAACAACGAAATTGTAGCAATAATAAATGAGCTCAAAGAAGCTAATATAATCAGATAGATGCACAAAAGGTGTTTAGTACCAAAATGAGCTTGAACAAGTTCGGACGTTCTTCCAAAGCGCCTAACGAAGTCAAAGTTTTTCGTACTCAGAATTTGTTTGCGGCAACCAAAGAAGGAGACTACGATCTTCAAAACCGTAAATTGTGCAACGTTGAACTACCGACTGAAGGTGGCGACGCCGCAACAAAAAAATACGTCGATGCTAGCTGTACTTCTATAATGAATTCGATCGATGAAAAATTTCAAAATATCTCTAAGATCTTTACAAGCAATTTCGATAAAAAGATTTCGAGCTTGAATAAGATAGTATTGAGTTCATCTTCGACGTCAACCGATAACACGACTCTACTCAATAAAAACGTTGAAAAAACTTCCGTGATTGACCAGAAAGTGACATCCCTGCAGACTCGAATCACTAATTTGAATATAGAATATCAAAATCGTTTAAAATCAATATCCATTCAACTTGATTCGCTAAATAGCGACTACAAAAAACTAACTACCATACTTAATAGTCTGGATGCAAAAGGATCGTCTCAAAAGAAATCGACATGAACTCCAATCACTCAAAAGAAAAAATTCAAATAGTTAAAGAGCTTCATAAGCCTGCACGCAAAAATTATACACGACGACGAACTATCATCAAAGGGCTGGACGATCTCTGGCAAGCCGATCTTGGACAACTTGATCAATATAAATCCTATAATAGAAATTTTAAATTTATACTTGTCGTTATTGATGCTTTCTCAAAATTTGTTTGGTGTAAACCGTTGAAAACGAAAACTGGAGAAGAGGTTACGAGAGCGTTTGCAGAGATCCTTAAAAGTTCAGAACGGCGGTGTCCGAAAAACCTTCAAACTGATCACGGAAAGGAATTTTACAACACTCATTTCAAACAGTTGATGGGAGCGTATGACATTAATCACTATAGCACATTTAGCGTCAAGAAAGCTGCCATTGTTGAAAGAGTGATACGTACTTTGAAGGAAAAGCTTTTTAAATTTTTCAGTTTGAGCGGAAAATATAGATGGATCGATGTATTGCCTACCTTGACAGATGATTATAATAGTCAAAAACATCGCACTACACAAATGAAACCTAAAGATGTAAGCAAAAGTTGCGAAAAGCGGTTATTAAAAAACGTCTATAGCCACTTGAAGACTTGTGGTAATAGAAAATTTAATGTTGGTGATATAGTTAGGATCAGCAAAATGAAGCACGTTTTTAACAAAGGTTATACCCCCAACTGGACTACTGAATTGTTTAAAATTGTGAGGGTTCAAATCACCAATCCCGCAACATATTTGCTTGAAGATATGAACGGAAGTCCCATAAAGGGTGGATTCTACGCTGAAGAACTACAGAAAACGGTTAATCCCGACGTCTATCTAGTTGAAAAAGTGTTACGTAAGAAAGGAAAAAAAGTTTTAGTTCGGTGGCTTGGTCTTGACAAATCTCACGACTCGTGGATAGAGAGCAATAACGTTTTATAAAAATTTAGAGGGGGTAGATGGAAGGGGAGAGAGTGGAGGGGGTAGAGTAGAGGGGGTAAGAGTAGGGGGGTAGAGTAGAAGGGATAGAGTGGAGGGGAGTATACTATAAGAGACAGCTACATAAAAAAATACTACTTACCTTCAAGAAATATCTAGTTCGAATATTTTAAAAATGAGTGACAGTGCTTACGCTTCCGAATTTAGTGAAGATACAACATCTGTAGATGCTGCCAACGATGATGATCTTATTCTAAATACGTGCTTTGTGTTGAAGCCCAATCATGTTCATTGTGGATTGAGCGCCGCACGATATTTCACTCCAGCTATCAAGATTGTTAACCACCTAGATACGCAAGGTTTCGCTAATATTTTATTAGATCGCCTCGAATGGAACGAGGTAATTCTAATTTTGACAGGATGCGTCGAAGATTTTTTCAATAAACCTAATTCGTCTGCCATATCGAGGAGATTTGTATCCAATGAAAATGTTAGAATTAATACAATGATTAGAGTGGATGGGTTAAAAGTTGCTATGCTTTCAAAGGAGGGCGTCGACTTCTACTTTTCTCATTCAGATATTTTAGAATTAATAAGCCTCGATAAGATAATTTCTTCTAAAATCGATGTAATGTTAAAACTAAATATTTGCGAACATTATTTAAACTTTTTAGATACAGTAAATATGCTTTTGTTTAGATGTAATTACATGTTGAATCCTATAGATTTAATTACAGCATTATTTAGTTCAACGCTCAATTTAGAAATGTATTGTATTTTTGAATTTTTTAATTTTAGTAGAGATAAGTTTTTAATTGACTTGTATAACAGAAGGTATTTTTGAAATAAAACAATATAAAAATATAAATGATTTTTATTTCTTAAACATATATACATACAAACAGTAATACAAATCGTGCGAATACTAAAGGTAAGTAAGCTATTCTGCTTCTAAAACAGTAATACAAATCGTGAGAATAGTAAAGGTAAGTAAGATATTCTGCTTCTAAATAGTTGCTCGGAAAGTAAAAAAGTGGTGTTAATCTATTATACTATAATGACCCCAAGGAAGCGTATCGTGAGAATGCTTTAATAAAAATCGCTTATCATCAAAAGGATTAAGGGCGATTTTTTTCTGTTGCACGCTGTAGACATCGTGGTTGTAAGATCTTATACAGCGTTGTGTTTCACTATTATTTTAAAATTTTGAAGGGCGTGCAAATAATCTTCAAACCGAATTTTTTGTTTAACTACATTATATTTAACACCCTTAGCCTTCTTAACGCATGTTCCACCTTGAACTTTATAAGTGTATTGTTTAGAACGTAAGCCGACAAAGTGAGTCATGATTTTTCCGTTATTCTCATCTTTCATAAGGCCCGGCACTTTTTTATTCGCAGATGGTATATTATATGGGTTGTCAGCTAAATAGTCGCTGGTATCAAACCGATGTAGATCTGTTTTTATAATATCTTCGTACACATCTTGGCAATGTATTTCATAAATCAATGAATCCGTGTCGGTATATAGCAGCTTACATTCAGACGGTTGAAATTTCCAAAGCATATATCCATAATGAAAATCATAAACACAAGTTTTCGAAATCTCTAGAATTGCTGCTCCAATATAGAGGGGTTTATTGAAAATTATTTGTGATTTGTTTAATTCTACGCTAATCAAGCATTCGTCGAAGATCGTTCTACTTCTAAAGTGTGGACTAGAAATTAGATTTTTTGCACCATATCTACCCTCCCATTTTCGAACTAATTTGACTACGCGATGTTTTCTTATATTCTCCATCGTTTTGCCGTAGACCGCGTTATACATTAGCTTGAAAAGATTTTTTTCAAATTCGTTTTTGGCCTGCGAGCGGAGCCGTGTATTGACATCTATATATGGTTTCAACCACGGTGCCTGACTGAATTTTAAAACACGATGTATTTTTTTAAGCACTAACCCATTATTCATAGCTTGTTTTAAGTTCCTATAATGTAAAATATATTTCTCTTTAGGATGTAAGGTTGTCATAAGTTTTGATAATTTCGAATTTTTGGGGGTACTATGTTCGGCACAAAACGGAAGATCTTTGTGTAAGTCATGCAGACGTTCCGGATAGTCTAAATCTACCTCAAGCATATAGCCTATTGGACCTTCGTCGGGAACGGTAGTTACATCGATATTTGAATCGATCCATTCAAATTCTCCGTATGGAAGGTATTCACTCATGGCCCAGCCGTATAAATTGTTTACATCTAAATAGAGGAGATACTTTGAAATTTCGTTGGATTTAAAATTCTCCATATATTTGTTGTTTGCCTCTGCAAAGCGATTGCAACATTGGCTTATACCTCCTCTTATAGATTTCTCAAAAAACATTAGCATATCTATATCTTGAAAAGATTCAAGCCTACACCCCGTATATTTAAGCATACAATTCCAAGTGTATCCCGGAACTGTGTAATAATGTGCAGGATCCAACCCGTAAGTCTCGTGACATGTTTTACGATAATTTTCAAAAACGTCGACTAACAGCATCACATCAGTTTTAAGGTACAAATCTGAATATTCACCTAAATTTTTAATATTAAATTTTTTCCAAACGTTTTGAGCATGTATATACTCATTTTCATCAATATTAACATTGTTTAGTTTGCTATAAAAATCATCAATTTTAGGTAAAGATGTTTCCTCTAGTCTTTCAATTGTGTCTATATAGTCATAAGGAAAAATACCTTTTCGGGTTAACAATTCGAAATTTTCTTTAGGTAAACCGCGAAACATATTTCTGGTATTTATTAAATTCCTTTCATTGAGATTTGAGACTAGAGTGCTCAGTGATGAGTTCATAAATCTAAAGGAATCTATAAATCGAAATCTAATATTAGTATTATTATCAAATATTGTGAAACTAATATACTGTTCTTTGTTTACGGGAAGCAATGAGACATTATTTCTCTTCGCTAAATCTCTAATTATAAAATGACTATCGTATCCAGAAAGGTTGTGAAAGATAACGGGAATTACAAAAGAATTGGTATAATTTAGATTACATTGATTATGCGCATATCCCCTGAAGTTACCTGTCAGGTGACAATGGTCTCGCACTATCTTATCGGTAAGCTGGAAATTTTTATTGCAAATATGACATGACTTTGTAGCGTCCTTGAGACTTACGACTTGATTCATTGGTTTCACGTTTTTCAATTTTGATGATACTGCAGCGGCGACTTCAGCCAACTGGTCTGCGAACCAACTCATACAGTCTGTATTTCGATAGCTTTTGTAATAAGAGAGACTATCATCATAACTGCATTTAAAGAAATATCCTGCACTAAACGCTTCATGCTTCTGATATTTTTCAGTCTTTAGCGTTCGTTGGGAATCATTGTATGGTTTTAAGATGGACTCAAAATCGGAGTACATTAAAAATGGAACGCTTTCTTTGTTAACGTAGTTTTTAAATTCAATATATTTTTCCGTAGGGAAAATTATTTTACATTCATTCATTTTTTCACATTCATCTGTATGCTCTTCCAACTTTTGTTGCGTTTGAAAGTAATTTAAACATCTGTCACAGAGAAACTTTTTACACCGATGCTTATTTAATTGCTTATATATTAGTCTAGACATATCCTTTATCAAAACGTAGTGATATTTTATTTCAACATTTTCATCGTCGTTGGTGTCCCAGTTATCGTAATTTAGTTTAGGAAAATATTTATCTTGAATTAATAAAAGGTTAACGTGTTTGTCTACTTTCTGTTTGGTTAGACGACTGGGCACAACAGAGAAATTATATTTTGTATCCATCTCTAAACAAAAAACATTAATTGAGATGTAGTTGAGTTTTTCAAATTTTGCAATTTGAGGAATAGTCATTGGAAACTGGATTCCAGTTAAATTCAAAATATCGGAATAGTGAGGGTACGAAGAAGTTCTACAGGTTTTTTTGTTTGTCGGATATAGACCAGCTACTATGCTCCAGGCAAAACATGCCTCATCTTGATTTTGTATATTTAAGCAAGCATTTCTATTAGAAATTTGTTCGGGTAACCTTATGAAAGATGAAGCTCCATTGCCCAATTCATATTTGTTAATATTTACTTCAAGAGATATTATTCTGTTAAGAGCATACCCGCTTTGTCCTTCTTCGAACTCTTCGAGCGAATTTAAAATTTTTTCATATACGTTCGTTCTGAACCAGTAGTCTAAATCTACTCCTAAATCGATCTCACAGTTTTTGGTGTTAAAATACTTATTTTCTAGAATTTCATCATTTCCAGACTTTTTTATAAACTCTGCACAAAAGCAAGTATTCACTTTAATCATGGAGAGAGATTTTATTATTTTTTTTATTTTTAATTTAAAAATTGTGGAGCAGTCGTTTAGAAATTCCTTTACGTCTTTGTGTTTTAAATTGATTATTATGCTCGTCTGCAGTCTGTTCGCGAAAGCCGAGGTGATATTTTCCCACTTTATGCGTTTTGCTAATTTCCCCTGAGCTAAACCCATTCCTGTATGAGAGTTTTCATTTAATAACTGCTTGATGGAGGCTCGAAATGCTTTAATCAACCCTAAAGAAGATTGTAATTTTCGACGAATACCCACCGAAAGATTTTGTTTCTTAAGACATTTATTGAAAAGGGTAATATTTATGTTTGATAAATTAACCCACCTATTTATTTTTATCGGTAATGGATTTATGTGTAATAACTGATAGGCTTTGGTAGCATTCTCACAAATTCCTTTAGTAATTTTAGTGATTTCTTGTTCATCGTTACTATTTGAAATTATAAGCATCTTTACTTAAATGAGCAACTAAATTAACCTTACTTCTAAAACTGATGACAAGGTTCTTGGAATCTTAGACCAATTGCGCGACCACTTGCATTGGCTCTTCGCCGACTAATATAAAAATTAAACCATTTTCAAATATTTATACATATCCAATCTGATGACATAGCATGGTTGTTGACCTGCGGCGTTAGCATATATTTCGCTGATGTTGCAGTTTGCAATGTGAGTCGATGAGTCAAGAAACCCATGAAATTTGACACCTTTGTAATCTGACACCGTGGTATCATGTTTCATTTCCGGTTTCAAATTTCATGCTATTCGGCAGAAAACAATCTGATGACATAGCATGGTTGTTGACCTGCGGCGTTAGCATATATTTAGCTGATGTTGCAGTTTACAATGTGAGTCGATGAGTCAAGAAACCCATGAAATTTGACACCTTTGTAATCTGACACCGTGGTATCATGTTTCATTTCCGGTTTCAAATTTCATGCTATTCGGCAGAAAACAATCTGATGACATAGCATGGTTGTTGACCTGCGGCGTTAGCATATATTTAGCTGATGTTGCAGTTTACAATGTGAGTCGATGAGTCAGAAACCCATGAAATTTGACACCTTTGTAATCTGACACCGTGGTATCATGTTTCATTTCCGGTTTCAAATTTCATGCTATTCGGCAGAAAACAATCTGACGACATAGCATGGTTGTTGACCTGCGGCGTTAGCATATAAGTAACCGCACCCAAAATTGTTATTAATATAGTCTATCAAGTGTCAATGAATCCTGTCAAATGCACTTGGACGTATTTATATGTTCGGCGCTCAGAAGCAATCGGAACATTCAGATTTGAGTTTCAATTTTGTAGGGGTAAATAAAAGATAGACTAGATTTCATATTTTATTTTTTACAATTTTCTAAATTTATGTTTTTGAACTTTTTATTTATTTCATACATTTGAATTTCATATTTCAAATTTTGAAGAGATCTTAGATAAAATTCCAATCTTCTTTTGTAGTGTTGTCTGCGTCGCCTCTTGTCAGTGGGATTCATTCTTCCTCAAATTTAATATTCGTTGTCCTACCAATGAGGCCCAGACTCGTCAAGAAGATCTTCTTTCCGTTGGTGATTTCCCGGTTTATGTCTTCGATGCGTTCAGACGTAAATTCTTTTACGAACCGTGCAGGTAGCGCAGTTTGAAAATTTTCAAATTCGACGAACACTTTCTCCCCGTACCTTGTTTCAATTCTTCTAAAAGATAAAATTTTATGTTTTTCACCAACCACTAACTCTCTTGCACTCACAATTTCTTTTACGAAGTTATTTTCGTTCAACTGTTTGAGTAAAGACATATTTCAATATTATTCAAGCACTGTTGACTGGGTATAGTGAGCTCTCCCAACGGCGTCCTCCTTATAACCCCAATGCCCCCCACCTAAATGCTACGTCAACTGTTTTAGTGCAAACATCTGCATAATTTTTGCTTACGTTTTTTATATCAAGGTGCCACGTGTCAAGGTGATGAGATCACTGACCTTCAGGTTAACAAGGTGACCTCTTAAAGTTCATTGACCCTCAGGTCAAGGTTAACTGTGACCTCTTAAAGTTCATTGACCTTCAGGTCAAGGTTAAAAAGGTGATCTCTTAAAGTTCATGGACCGGTCAAGGTTAACAAGGTGACCTCTTAAAGTTCATTGACCTTTAGGTCAAGGTTAACAAGGTGACCCCTTAAAGTTCATTGAACCCGCGGGTCAATGACCCCTTAAAGGTTATCGATCTGGTAACCACTTGACCTCTAGCTTCAGGTCAAGGTTAATGGAACGTGACCCCTTAAAGTTCATTGAACCCGCAGGTCAAGGTTATTTTCAAATTTCCCGCCTTGGTGGCCATATTGACGTCACTTCCGTCCCCAGAAAAAGTGCCACGTGTCAAGGTGACCTCTTAAAGTTCATTGACCTTCAGGTCAAGGTTAATAAGGTGACCTCTTAAAGTTCATTGACCGGTCAAGGTTAACAAGGTGACCCCTTAAAGTTCATTGAACCCGCAGGTCAAGGTCATTTTCAAATTTCCCGCCTTGGCGGCCATCTTGTGACGTCACTTCCGCCCTGGAGTCCCCTTTGCTATACTACTTGTCTCATATGACAAAATTCGAGCCCAGGGAAGGCCAGGTGGTTTTTTATTCACCACATCATGGAGTTTTAAGAGAAGATAGTTGCACTACTAAACTGAGGGTTGTCTTTAATAGTTCCGCTCCGTCATCTTTGGTTTATCTTATAATAGTCTTCAAATGGTTGGCCCTACTATTCAAGGCGATCTAGTTTCCATTATTCTAAGATTCCGACAGCATGCTTATGTCGTGACAGCTGACATTTGCAAAATGTATCGACAGATAAGAGTTCGTGACGAATATAAACCACTGCAGTTGATATTTTGGCGTGCCAGGCCTGAGGACGAATTGCAGACCTTCTCTCTCAATACTGTCACATATGGCACAGCTAGTGCCCCATTTCTAGCAACAAGGTGTATTAAACAGCTTGCCTTAGATTGCGAATCTTTTCCACAGGTTTCCCAAACGATACATAGAGATTTTTACGTAGATGATCTTTTAACTGGGTCAAACACCATTGAAAATACAATTGAGCTTAGTCAAAAAATTTCAGCCGTTTTGCATTCAGGTTGTCTAGAACTCCGGAAATGGCGATCTAATTGTTCTGAGGTTTTAACTGGCATTGCGGCAAATATCTCATCTAAAGATGATCATCATTTTGGCAGCCCAGAAAGTACCAAAACCTTAGGGCTCTATTGGTCTTGTAGAAAAGATAATTTTTCATTCCAAATACAAAGTGTCTGCAAAAATAAGCGTGTCACTAAACGTGCAATACTTTCTGATGTGGCTAGAATTTTTGATCCTCTTGGATTAATTAGTCCTGTTGTTGTTGTTGCCAAAATCATGCTGCAATCATTATGAGCATTAAAACTATCTTGGGATCAAGAAGTGCCCCCAGATATTGCCTCAAGATGGATTTCTTTTAAAAATGAATTACCAGAACTAAATTCTTTGAAAATTCCTCGACATGTTGTCTGCATCGAACCGATAGGCATTCAATTACATGGTTTCTCAGACGCATCTCAAAATGCTTATGGTGCTTGCATATTCATTAGGTCGGTAGACTGTCACAATCACGTTCACGTCAAACTCCTTTGTTCTAAAACAAGGGTGGCTCCAACAAAATCAATTAGCATCCCTCGATTGGAATTATGCACAGCACTAGTTTTAGCCAAACTCTTTGAAAAGGTTAATAAGGCAATGACACTTGCCTTTGACAAGTGCTATCTTTGGAGTGATTCCACAGTGACTCTAGCATGGATTCGGTCAGAACCTCATATTCTCCAAACATTTGTTGGCAATAGAGTGACAAGCATCCAACAACTTTCTGACGTCAATAGCTGGAGATATATCCCAACAAATTCAAATCCAGCGGACATTTTGTCCAGGGGACTAACTCCAAAAGCTTTAGCAAACGCAGATTCCTGGTTTTCTGGTCCTTCATGGTTATTTCAGACCGAGTCAAATTGGCCTGATGACCTATCAAAACAAAATAAGTTAACCAATGAACTCCCTGAAATGCGGAAGTCAACTCGTTCTTATCTACATGTTGATAACAATCAACTGTTTCCATTTACTCGATTTTCATCCCTAAATAAAATAAAGCGTGCATCAATATACTGCTTTAGGTTTATTCATAACCTAAAAAACCCCGAGAATAAACGAGTCGGTTCTCTAACCCACGAGGAGCTTCGGCAAGTAATGGAAATATTAGTTAAAATTGCCCAAAGGGAGTCATTTCCTCAAGATTTACACGATCTTCAAAAATTTAAATCCGTTTCAAAATCTAGTAAATTGATGCCTTTAACTCTTTTTTTGCAAGATGGAATCATTCGGGTAGGAGGAAGACTTAAACATTCGCCGTATCCATACCCTAAAAAACATCCTGCCATATTATCAACAAAACATCATTTAACATTTTTAATTTTTAAACATACACACCATAATCTTCTTCATTGTGGGTCACAAGCTTTAATGGCTGCAGTCCGTGAAAATTATTGGCCTGTTGCAGGTAAATGTCTTGCGCCAAACGTATAGTAAGAGAGTGTATGGTTTGTTTTAAATTTAATCCAAAAACACAACTCCCTATAATGGGTAACTTGCCTGCCGCACGAATCACACCAAGACCGCCATTCTTCGATACTGGTGTGGATTATGCGAGACCATTTATTATTAAAAATCGCAAAGGTCGGGGTTCTAAAATGAATAAGTGTTATTTGTGTCTTTTCGTGTGCCTCGCTACCAAAGCCCTAAACTTTGAATTGGTGACCAATCTTAGTACTGATGGGTTCCTTGAAACCTTTCTCCGTTTCATTTCACGTCGGGGTCGACCAGCTAATATATATATATATATATATATAGTGACAACGGCAGCAACTTTTTAGGCGCCTATAATAAACTTATAGAATTAGGGTTGTTTTTAAAATCGAATAATCCCAATATTACCGCACTGGCAGAAGCCAAATATTAATGCAAATGGCATTTTATAACTGCATATTCCCCTCACCAGGGAGGACTTTGGGAAGCCGGTGTTAAGTCCTGTAAATATCATATTAAACGAGTCCTTGCGAATGCATGTTTAACATTCGAAAGTTTTTACACAGTACTTACTCAAATAGAAGGTATACTCAATAGTAGACCGTTAACCCCTCTTTCAACCGACCCAAATGATTTGGAAGTCCTAACACCTGCACATTTCCTGTTCGGTCGCTCCCTCCAATCACTCCCATACCCTAATCTAGACCAAATACCTGCCAACAAAATGGAACACCAATGCACAAAACATAAGTGTCGGCACAATGGTTGTCATCAAAAATGAAAATGTTCCTCCATTCCAGTGGCGCTTAGGCCGTGTAGTCGCTCTGCATCCCGGAGACGATGGAGTGGTTAGAGTTGTTTCTGTAAAAACAGTTTTTGGTGTCATAAAACGCTCTGTAGTGAAATTGTGTCCTCTTCCAATAGACCAAAGTTGCAAAGAAGAGTAATTTAGTTTAAGCATTTATGTAATCTAGAGCCACTAGAGGCCATGTAAATTAGGTTAAGCATCTTTATGTTCATGCTGTGTTGAAAGACTCTCTTTCAAGGCGGGGGCTATGTTAAGCCAGTAAACTTATATTTATACTATTAACAAATTTTATATCAGTTTAGGCATTTTTGTAATGGTATAGGTTTCGCCACATCCTGTAAAATAGAGAAGGAACGCGAATAGCCCTATATATGAGAGAGTGTCAGAAGATGTCAGAAGATGAATGAAGAGACCGTCAAAGTAATATTCTGCAATTCCCAGTCTAAAGAAGCGTATTTGTATCTTTGTTAGCAGATGTAACCCCCTCGCCTTGAATCCCCATGTTTAATGATATTGATTAAACGGTAAATATTAAAAATCCAATAATTTCATTCATATACAGTCCATTTCATATCCAGCCACTTTATTAGTGCTCGTCAAGCCATCATTTTATAATAGGCCTCTGAACCGAGACGTTGTTGTGGGTTTGCCCTATCTAAATTCGCAACAACAAGTCATACCTGTTTTTGCTTTTTAAAGGTCAAAACCATAGGTCGTCATCCCCAAATAAACGTAAAAATGTGTCTTTTAATTTTTGTATCTCTGAACTTTTCCAGTGTGTGAATCTGTCGGGGATTGTGTCCCTACCAGGAGTTCTTGGTCTTCCATCATCGTATATATTACGTTTTTTTGATTTGACGCTGGTTTTTGTTCAGCCGTTTACGACCCATGATCTTGCCTGCTTGTTGGTATACTTACGTGAATAGTCGAATTAAGTAGGAATTAATTAGGTAGGAGATTTTTAGACCGTTGTTCCAACCATTTGCAGCACTCGTTCGCTCATACTGTTTTAAAAATTCTGCCGCGTTACCAGAGCAAGGGTTAAAAGTTGCGGGGCACAAAAATTTTGGTACTGCTGGAGTCTTTGGATTTGCTACACTTTCTGCAAAGGTTAAATCTGCCATATTTACACCTAATTGGAACTGGTTTCTTATGTCCTGATTCCGATTTCTTTCATTTTCTGCTCGATTTTCTTCTTCAAAATTGTCCGCCTTATCTTCTATTTCTTCACTTGTGTGAATTATTTCTGATTCTTCTTTTCCTGAATTATTTTCTTCCCGTATATCGTTTTGCAATAAATCTTCACTTATGTGAATGATGTCTGATTCTTCTCTTCCTGAATTATTTTCTTCCCGTATATCCTTTTGCAATAAAGTACTTTGTAAAAATTCCGAAGAAATGGCAGAAGAGAGATGATTAGGAGAAACTGATAAACGTGACGCCCTAGCGAAAGGGTTGACTGTAGTTTCAGGATAAGCAGTACTTCGATGTGGGGGATTAAATTCTACTTGTACCTTGGCTTTAGATCTAGTAACTATTTTATCATTATCTGACATAACGGAACCATGTTTTATTTATGAACAAGAACCTTATTACCTAACTCATACAAAAATTTTTAAAGTAGAATGTTGTAAATGCAAAGAAACATTTATATTAATATTAGACAAGGACTAAAATAAAATGAAACATTTTTTCCTTTGTTGCATTTAGCATAAGCGTGTTTCGCTACCGTCAGCGTTAACTGTCAAATGCGGAAGACGACTTATTGTTTAGTCGAAGAGTTCATTGAATCCCCGGCAGCGCTAACTGAATCACACTGGGACCAACCAACTTAATCGACCAACACAAAAAGAAAAATATCGCTAAAAATTATTATTGATTTGAACGGGGTGTTTAGGCCGAATTGGTTTCCACCGACAGAGTTAACTATCTAGGCAGGACCATGACAGCTTTTAAGTCAAAAAGTATATACTCCCTGCGGCCAGCGTGAACTGATCTTCGCCGGAAACATACAAACTTTAAGACTAACGCCCCATTTAAGTAAAAAAATAATTATAGCTACTGAGATACCATCCACCAGCATTAAAAATTCGGCGCCTCCACCATATGTCACGGCTCAAAAATGATGGAGAGCTCTAGTTTACCAACATTAGTTTATTATGCATTGAAACATATACATTCCGTTAGGTCAGATCAAAACATTAATTACAAAAGAAGGGGTTGTCCCCTTTTAAGACAAAGGACATTCTACTTACATTGGGGGTTTCATTATGGCCAGGGGGGTGTCTCAATAGCGATGGTGGTGGAGTCTAGTCGGCGGCTTCTCTTGAAGGTATCTATTTGGTAACTGTTTCGTATCTGATCCTTAGTCGCGGCCCCAATCGATATTTATATTAAATCGTATTGCCGCGTTTGCAAAGAATTGGTTGCGCCGCGGAAATCGCGGAAACGGCCAGACTATTAATTAGCAATTCTAGAGTGCGTTAAACTTTGACTTAAATTAATGGATAATTTTGGATATTTGGGCATTATTGACAATATACTCGTATTATATAGGCAAGTAATACTTCAACGATTTATTAAACTTTTAGAAGGTAAATATAATACTTAAATAATTAAAATACATACCTCTCTGCAAAAATTGCTCCAATCTACCACGGTAACAAAAGATATATAACTCCCTCTTCAAAAATGTTGACCGAGGATGTGGCACTATCAAAAAATATGCCACAAACAATCCAATTACATCTAATTTCATTTTCTCCTCAAAAAAAGTGTTTTTGCGCGCACTTTTCCAAAAACCACATTGTTTCTTTCCTTTTTTTGTTTTAGGCGTTTTTCCACATCTATATTTCATGTTTATAGGATTTAAATGAACATAATTTTCTCCACATTTTTCGCAAAGTATTTCAGTTTGAAATACTCCTAAAGTAACCAGAAACTGTACAAAGTTATTGATACTGGATACTAATCTTATGTAGTTTTTTAAATTCATTTTAAAATGTAAGATACTGTTTTATAACACAAAAATAGGAGATAAAAAAGAAATAGGTTGCTAAATTTAAAATTCGAAATGAAAGTGCCTCTGGCGCCAACAATTCTCTCAACATAAATGTCAATTTTCCACATTGCATGTAACTAGAAAAGAGAATAAAACCCAGCAGAAAACGCAAAGAAGAAGAAGAAGAGGAAATAAATGTCAGATATAAACAACACAGGCGGTTTGTAAAACAAGTACCCTGAAACCAGCGGCTTTACAAAGGTGTAACTTGAAAACTAAGCCTCAGTAAGTGAATGACTAGCTGTGCCATAAAAGTTTGTTCTTAAAGTTCTTATTACTGGGGCATATTATTTTAATATTTTATATTATAAAATTCATAGAAATCGTCCTTAATGCGGCCCTGCCTCGTATTAGCCCTCACTAGTGCGTAGCCCTCGGAATTGTTCACGTGCTTCCATCGTGTAAATGTTTACGCGCCACTTGCATTTAGTTTGAATAGAGTGTAGAATCGTTATGAACATAACGTAGGTACTTGCTAAAATCGGCCAGGATCCGACAATGAAGTTAAGGTGTGCTGGGGGTAGTTTTCACACAACAATTGATTTCAACCGAGAATTCGTGAATCTAGCTAGAATCATTATGAACGTACTTGATGGGTGGTGAGGGTAGTTTTCGCACAAGAAATTTTTTCAGCCGCGAATTCGTGAATCTAGAATAATTAAGAACGTAGTGGCGCCATGGCGCTAGCGTCAGTGACGCCAACTTCACCCAAGTCGCGAAGGTTAGCTTCAGGGATTCAGGAGTTGACGTCCTCCGCGCTGAGGCAGAGACAAGGGACGAAGGGACTCTAACCTATTATTGTAACCTAAGCCCAAGGTCCATAGAGGGATAGGTTGCCTGGTAACTCAGCGGCGGAAGAGACGGCGGGGGGGATGACGCGTCAACACACGTGCCCATTGTTGTTTTGCTGTTTTGGCTAATGTGTTGGTTTCGAGTATTTTTACTGTTTTTTTTTTCAACTTTTTTGAGTTTGGAGACAAAGTTTTCTGTATATTTTGAACCTGTAATAGTGTCGTGTTAGTTTATAGTGCATCGAAAGACTCATATTTACCTTGTAAAGACGTTTCAGGAAGGAATTTTTAGACTTCTTGTTAACCTCGTTCCTAAAAACTGATCCTATTTGTAGCAAGTCACGATTAAATTTTAGTAGTAATTAATAAATGTGATTATCTACATATCTTTTGATTTATCAGGTTCAGAATTGAATATATTATAATGCCCATGGATAGAGCGAACAAAAGAAGGCAAAATGCAAGGAATTTCAAAAATTCAAAGAAAAGACATTCATCATAAAATCTACACCTATATTCCATGACAAGTTTCACAAACCAACACTGATTTTGACTTTCCTAAATTTCAATTCGAATTTAGTAAAAATTCTACATTTTTTCCAACGCTATGCTGAAATTAAATACGTTATTTATGTTATGTTAATATGTTATTTGAAAAAAAAATTATCTTGATTCCATTACCATGATATCATGCATCCATCAAATAAAACGGTGAAATATCTGTAGAGCAAGTAAAATAAACTAATCATATGAAATCATATTTTCGTTTTAATAACAATGGCAATTACAGTCATACTGGCTTCACGCAGTTGTCCTCTTGGTCATTCTTTTATTCGATTCATAATAGTATATTATACACTTAGGACTTAGGTTGAGAAGTTTTTTTACCGACCATTTTTATATCCTGAGGCGCGTAGTTCCGAAGGATATAATATGCGAGGTAAATAATGGCCTTCTCAACCGAAGTGTATATAGAATTTGTTTTACTACTAACATTGAAATATTGCCATATTTTAGATATAGCTTTTTCCAAGGCCAATTTCATAATCAAGCTATAATATTCTATAAAATAAAATTTTTATTATGGAAAATATATTATTTATTTGTTAAGGCTGTATGATGTAAAATTCTCTATGAAATTTTCATGAGAATCGTAAAAAAGTGATTCTGATAAGTAATAACGTCATGCGTTATTATTATCTTTTTTTTGCAGTTTTCATGAGAAATTTATAGAAAATTTTGTGTTGTGTCATACAGGCTTATCAAATAAATAATATATTTTTATAATACAAATTTAATGTTATAGAATATTATAGCGTGATTATAAAATTGGCCTAAACGTTGACTGAATTTAGCCAATGTTCTTAGGCTGTTATTAAACTAAAATAAGTTCTTCTGTTTAACATATTTATTTAAGAACAAGAAACAAGGAAACACTTATTATATATATATGACACTACTAAATAAATATATAAAACAATAAATAAATGAATAATTTCGAACTAGATTTTAGTTCGACTATGCTACAAGATTTTTCATTTCCGAAATTCGCTTGTTAATTTTTTTTGGATATAATATTTTTGCCTTGCCTGTTGTTTTATAGGATCTTTGGTAAAAACATTTTCTGCTTTGCCTTTTAAAAATTTATTTATGTTTTTAGTCCAAGTTAAGATATGAAAATAGGAAATAAAAGTTAAAGTAATCTTAAATAATGAGTGTTTCACAGGTATTTAAATTATTCAGCAAATTTTGTTCCAACAGACAACTAACAACAGATTTTACATTTTCATTGTGGCACACTTTGGCTAGTATATCTTCCAAAATAGAAATTGTGGTTTGAAATAATTCACTGAACTTTGAACTAGGGCATAATAAATTTGAAATTTCTTTGGTTTCCAGTAGGTCACGTCGGCAGCATTTACAGTCTTTTACATATTTTAGCGTATTTTTCCAATATAACCTGCGACATGTTTATAGGTTTGACTTTTAGTTAAATTTATTGTAATAGCTAATTCTTTCGGTATGTCTATGTCAGGTATTTCAATTACTACTGGTGAATATGACAGAGGAGTCATGATAAAAAATTTTAAATTGTCTAAAACAACAGCATCATCTTTTTCACAATTATCCCCTGGAGAATGTATCGATAAAAAGTTATTCACAAGTAAGCTTTTAAATGAATTTTTAAAAGAATCACAACTTGGATTTATATTCCGCACGCCATGGCTTCTTAAACTCCCAAAAAAATTGTCCAAGGGGTCTTGGTTTAAATTGCGAACGATTAAAAAATTAAACCCCTCCTTTTGCACATTTTTCCACAAATATTTTATACCTTTTAAAGAAACAATCCAATTTTTAACTGATGGTGGTACAAATCGACTTCCATTCTTTCTAATAAATTTCATATTTTCAAACGTCTTTATTGCTTCAGTCCAGAATTCGACGTGGCACGAGTCGGCTTTGACAGCACTTCGCAGAATGTTGTCGGACCTAATATTCGAGCCGTTGACGCTGTCGAAACACTTGTTCATAAACATTATTAGTTCGGATGTCCCCATTGTTGTTTCTGTGAGTTTTTCTGGAGCTGAAAATAATGTATTAATATACAGTTAGACTTCTAACTTCTTGCTACTTACCCACATTAGCCAGTCCTCTCATTGTAGAAGCAACTCTCTGGCTGAAGACTTGCGCGGCTAGAGACACCTTCATCTTCTTTAAATTAAAAATATGGATGTCGGTTAATTTATGAAGCATTCGATAATCGGACTCATTTTGATTATCGAGTTCATAAATTTTTTCAAATCTTTCCATGAGGCGATCACGCGATCTTCAGAAGTTATTCCGAATCCCCTTCAGAAGGTGCGATGGGTCATACAAGGGAACTATTTCGGCTCCACCCACTAAAAATCCAAAGAACTTGTAAGGATCTTCTTCCTTCGAAACAAGTTCTCTTTCGGTCTCCTCTCTTAATATATTTATGGCACTCCTATTTGGGCCTCCTTGGTCACAAACAGTGGCAACTACGACAAGCCCACTTCTTTGGGCAGATTTAATCATTTGTTTCAGAGTTGATACCAACATGTCTGTTTTCATCCCTCCTTTGTTGAAATAATATGCCAACGGTTGTTTCCATTTTTTATTAATTCCACGGACCATAAATACCATCGCCTTATCGGCTAAATATGGCATTCTCAACTTCTGGCCATTATCTTGAAACCTCTCGATTATATCGGCTTTTTTATTGAGAAAAGTCCCGGTTGGACAGCCATTTCGTCAAAAATAATAGAACAGTATCTATCAATGGGCTTCATCATTTTCACAGTCTCCTTAAGGTGTTCGAAAATTGCATGGTTTATTCCTGTGCCAAATGGAATCTTATTTAGCAATGTGTTAACTAGAAGCACTCTGCTTCATTAAACCTAAAGCGAAGATCTTGTCATCTAAAGAATATCTTCTTCCTTTTGGCAGCACATTTTGTCGAAATATTTGGGACATCACAAAATTAAATGATGCTTTATTCATTTTTAATTTCATAAATTCCCCTGACTCTGCGAACTTCATAACTTTTCTCAGGCGTTCCTTTGATGAATCATTCTCGAAGTCCAACTTTTTTGCACATCTTTTTAAGTTATTGGCAAGTTTATATAGTTTTTTAGCCTTCGGTGTTAAGATTCTAGCAGAGCGAGCATTAATTGTTTGTAGTAGGCTTGAAGTACCTTTCAATATATCTATAACAAAACAATATATTAGATATCAAATCAAGTGTCTGTCTGAAAATAAATAAAATGAATAATAGTTATATAAAAAAAAATAAAACAAAATATAAAATGTTTACTTAACATTCCTTGCAGTAAAAAAAACCATACGAATTCTTACCTTGGCACGCATTGGATGTACTACGTGAACTGACTGATTTTGAAGTTTCTTCCACCCTTGATTCACTCGATTCCATTGCAGTCGCAGCCACAGCTTTACTCGCGCTGGGGATCGCTTCAACAGCAAAAGTTTCTGTGGTTTGATCTGCTCTTGTTGCAACATTTGTTTCTAAAAAAATAGGTAGTATTTTATGACCAATGACGATAGCAGAACAAGCAAATTTGAAAAGCAGGTAATAGGTTTTTTATTTACCTTCTTGATGTGGTAGAAACAATGACGGAACAGCAGTAGTTTCTAGTCCAGCTCCATGCCTTCCTGCTTGTATACGATCATTATCGACAAAATGAATATCACAAATTCCGTAGTTATTGTACAGTATATTTGGATCCATTTCTTTGAAAATTTGATTTCCAATTTTTTTTAATCTATATTTCCCGTATCTTAAAAAAATAATAACATAAAAACAAAAGTTAGGTTAACAGGTTCTTGGGTAGAATTCTGGGTCTTGGGTCGGGGTCCTTATTTTCGTTTTTTTTTTTTCGATTACATAGCTTTTTCAAACAATTTTGAAAATAAAAAAATCAAATTTTAGACAGAAACCTAACTTTTCAGAACCTCACGTAGAACCACAGATCACGAAACATTCCTCTACTGAGTATGCACAGATTAATGAACCCTACGTAGAACTTTCCCTTTTATCAACAAAATACACGTTCCCGAACCCGATACCCAAGAGCCACAACCTGACCGGTATTTTCTTTAAGCAAAACTAAAAATGAACAAAATCAACATGTAATTTACCTTTGAATCCTTGAGAAATCGATGCATTTTTCCATGCACGTTTCTCCCACGATTTTTACATGAAGACACACAACAAACAAAAACCATTTTCACGTTCGCTAGATACAATGCAACACTGAAGATAGTACAGGACGATACTTTCCAAGTTAAAATAATCCCAGTTCAAGAATTTCCTCAAAAAAATAAAAAACATATTAATACCAGAGAATTTCTAAAACAAAAGATATTGAAGGTTAGGGAAAATGACAGACACAAACTAAATACACAAAACACAACAAAAGAAGACCCCCTAGTGTTTGGAGTACCAACCAATAGTTTAAATCGGAGTTATACGGGAGTTGACAGGCCGTGCGTTACATAATTAGGAGTTCCCGTGCAAACACAAACACTGATCTATATTAGCTACATCCATGCAGGAATTATCAAATACAGCCTGCGAATGTCTTCAAGCAAGAAAAAAAATAGTTATGCAATTACAGTGGCTTTGGGCAATATTTTGGTTTGATTTGAAAGAATTTGTGAGAAACTGAAGACTTCTATTGTGTCCTTTCTGACTGCACACGAAATTCCGGTGTACCTTATTTTCTATAGGTCAGTGCCTATCATCTTCAAGTAGGCTATTCTTCTTGTTGCTGTCAGCAGTGCCCATTGTCCCAAGTAAGTTACGCTAAGGCAGCTATGTGAAGCCGAGGGTGCACCTTTTTTTCACTCATATAGCATCGCTGCCGACTGCCACCATAAGGGGCGTATGCCCCTTCTTCCTTCATACGGCAGCGCCCATCGCTGCCGACTGCCACCACAAGGGGCGTATGCCCCCTTCTTTTTTCATACGGCAGCGCCCATAGCTGCCGACTGCCACCACAAGGGACGTATGCCCCCTTCTTTTCTTCTTACGGCAGCGCCCATCGCTGCCGACTGCCACTATATGAAAAAAGGAGGGGGCGTGGCATATGCCCCTTGTAGTGGCAGTTGGCAGTGATGGGCGCTGCCGTATGAAAAAAGAAGGGGGCTATGCCCCTTATGGTGGCAGTCGACAGTGATGGGCATTGCCGTATGAAAAAAGAAGGGGACATACGCCCCTTGTGGTGGCAGTCGGTAGCGATGGGCGCTGCTATATGAAGAAAGAAGGGGCATACACCCTTATGGTGGCACTCGGCAGCGATGGGCACTGCTGTATGAAAAAAAAGGGGCATACGCCCCTTATGGTGGCAGTCGGCAACGATGGGCGCTGCCGTATGAAAAAAGAAGGGGCATACACCCCTTATTGTGGCAGTCGGCAAACATAGTCGCTGCCGCATGAAAAAAGAAGAGGGCATAAATATCCTCTTTATGGTAGCAGTCGGCAACAATGAGCACTGTTTTTTACAACAGGCTCTAATGTTGAAAATAGAAAAAAATAGTTACCTTTCAAATCAATTATAATCACTATTGTGGTATCCTCACCCCTTTTCTGGTGGTAGTTGGCGAGCGGTTTTGTAAGGGGTGAGCCACAAGTTATTTACTTTTAGTGTGGGCCTAAGGATGTATAACGGACACACAGGGATAGTTTAGATTTCCCAAATATAATAAAATTAATTTTTCCCAAATCCCTTTCAAATTTCCAATAAAAGTTACAAAATTATTTCTGTTTGAATAAAATAAAACTCTGACATCTACAAAATAATATGGTTCAACATAAATTCCCAAAAATCATTCATTATATCAGTATATCTACTGCAACTGGGTGATGGCTTGCGGCTGGCTAGCCGCAGGGCGGCCGCCTGCCCTTTTCTTTCGGGCAGAGCTTTCAGCGGCAACTGCTGGTAGTCGTCTTACTACTGTCGGTAGCTCCTGTCGGGAGCCCTTTTATATCATTTCTCGTGGGGGGCCTCAGCTAGGAAATCTGGTTTTAGTCGGTTTTCACTGGTATTCGCGGCGCAGGTGGCCTGAGCTTCACAGAATATTGGCCTCGCGTTTAACCTGGGCACGTGTGGCTTTGGCCAAGCTTCATAGAAGCGGATAGTTTTTAAGTTTTGAAAATCTGGAATGCGGGGTCTCTCTAAGATACTGTAGGAATATTGTGAATTTAAATATTCTGGCTTTAGGCGTTTGCCTGGGCACTACATCCCTCCCTTCTTATTCAAAGAAAATTAAATATACTATTTTTAATTTTCTGGGATGCTAGAATTTTGACTCGTTTTCTTCTCAATTTTTAACAATCGAACGAACTTACCTGTGAAGTTCGATTGTAATTATATCCTGCAGGCGCTCCGTCCGAAGAGATTACTTTACTAGGTAGTAGCGCTTCTACTGCTAACTTTCGCACAGTGCTTTTGGAGACAAATGATCAAAATCTATCACACACTTCCCTCTATGGTGACCTTGATTTTTCATTCTTTTACAGATACAGATGGTGTGGTTGAGTAGACAACCCTACATACTGCCATTGTGGGACCTCGGACTCATTTGCAGGAATTTGGTGAGGGTGGTTGCGGGTGTAATCTCTTCGGACGGAGCGCCTGCAGGATATAATTACAATCGAACTTCACAGGTAAGTTCGTTTGATTGTTAATTATACCTCCTCAAGATTACTTTACTAGGTAGATGTTTAAAGTCAACTACCTGCAAGTGATGTCCTACTGATTTTGTGGGCTAAGGGAAACAGAAACAAGCCCTTGGTTTACTTCAAAATGCCTTTATTTCTTACTCAAGATGTTCCTTGCGAATACCTGCTTTCTCCAAGATATTTTTTTATCCACCTAGATACTGATTGTGTACTTGCTTTTCTGTACGGTGACCTGGTTGTAAGTATTAAAAATTCTTCTGAATTTCTAAACTCAATGGTCTTATCTATATTAACCTGAAGTACCGAAGCTACACATACCTCCGGTCTGTCTGGAAAAAATGGTAGCTTCAAACATGGTTGCTCCCTGCCTGGAGCGCTAGTCTTTATTGGGTCTGTTATTAATATTTGGATTCCTTCGCTGTCTATAATGACGTTCTGGACTCTTATTAATGTTAAAGTCTGTATTCTGTGGCTCGTGGTTAATGCCAGTAAAGTCACTAAATTTTTCCGTTAGCTTCTCCAACTACAATTCTTCATTTGGCATATAACCAGACAAATACTGCATTACCTTCTCTGGATCCCATGTAAAATTGTACCGAGGTCTTTGTGGTCTGAGTCTTGACACCCCTTCTAAAAATCTTCTAATCTGGGTATCGGTACCCATATTTCCTGGCAGAATTAAAGATAGGGCGCATCGATATGCATTGACTCTACCATAACGGGCCGTTGGCTTGTTGTCCAATTGTGTTTGCAAAAATCTTAGAACTTCTGATACTGAAGCTCCATACACTTGAATCCTTTCTTCCTGACAAAATTTCCACCATTCCTTCAGGGCGCTATTGTATTGGCGCCTAGTTGAAGTAGAGATCGACTCCAGTATTACGTTGAGGCTTCCTTCGGGAACTCCTTTTATGGTGTATGCTTCCCGGATAGCATGGTCGCAGCCAGGATAAGTGAATCCGCCAACGGGTGCTGCTTCCTGAAAGGGGATGTAAGTAAGCTAGGACTGGGCCCTAATAAGATGGGATCTCGAACTGACAGTTCTTGGAAGAGGGGGAACCGCGGTTGAGAAGGCCAATATGGTACTACTACTATTCCCTCAGCCTGTTTTAACTTTATTTTTTTTAACATTCTTAAAATTAAGGAAAATGGAGGGAAGGCATAAAAAAATAACTGTCCCAAGGGACTGTAAAGGCATCCACTGCTATTGAGTCTGGGTCTCTGAACCATGATACGAATTTATCGCATTTTCTATTAATGTTTGTAGCAAACAAATCTATTTCTGGTTTACCAAAGTTTTTTATTATACTTGTAAACCCCTCTTCCGACAATTGCCATTCGGTTTCTAAAGAAAGAATCCTCGAGTCTTTATCGGCTAAATTTTGTTTTGAAGGTACATATGACGCATGAAGCCAGACGTCTCTAATCTCACACCATTGCCATATTTTTCTTGTTAGGTCATTTAGTTTCTTGTGTTCTATACTTGTCAAACGATTAATATATAACACTACTGTCGAATTGTCAACTCGCAGCAACACACTACTTGAAGTTCTGTTTTTAAGAAAACATTTTAGTCCATAAAATACTGCCAAAAGTTCAAGGAAATTTATGTGTTCTCTTTGTTGTGCCATGTGTACCTTCATTTCTACAACAAGCTCCCCAACCCGAGAGCGAACTGTCAGTGTATATTTCGATATCAAATTTATCTTGTCTTATTTCACAGGTGGCAGAAAGAATAATACCTTCCCACCACCTAAGATCTTCTTCTAAAACTGTTTGCTTTACGCCCATTTTTGCACTATAGTTTTGCTTGTGCTTGTCTAGTGCCCGGCACTTTTCCCTCTCAAAGGACTTTAGGTACAGCTTGCTATATTTTATTGCTGGACACATCGATACCATCAGGCCTATAAAATGTGCAGTCTCTAATAGAACAAACTCGTATTTGTTGGTATTTCTTTACTAAATCCCAAATCTGTTTTCTTTTTTGTACTGGTAACTCTAACCTCATAGTTTCGCTGTTAAAAATAAAACCCAAGTATTTACATTGACAACTTGGAAGTAGTACACTCTGTTCATAATTTATGATAAAACCCAAGCTTTCCAATACTCTTTGAGTCAAAACCACATTCTGCTCACAACTCTTTTTATTTTGTCCCAAAATAAGAAAATAATCTAAATATACTACGCAAGGTATTTTGTACACCAAACGTAGCAGTGTAACAATAGGCTTTAACATCTTGGTGAAAACATATGGAATTATGGACAGGCCAAAGGAAGCACAGGTGAATTCATACAGATTTCCTTTGAAACTGAATCTAAGAAATTTCCTGTATTCTTTGTCAATTGGGATTAAGAAATATGCATCCCTTAAATCGAGTGTTGCCATATGGCAATTTTTTTCTAAAAGTTCTAAAGTCCTCCATTTTAAAATGGGGAGTTTCAATGAACTTATTAAGTTCTTTTAAATTTAGAATAAAACGGGTTTTTCCCGATAATTTCAAAATATGGAGAAATGAATTCACCCTTCACCGACTGGCAAGGCTTTATTGCCCCTTGCTCCCTCAGCTTCCTAATAGCCTCATCCAGATCGGTCCCAACTTCCAAGCTGCCTTTAATTTGGTATTGCCTAGGTGGGGACGGAATTTTGTATCCCCTTATCCACTGCAGAATGACTGTGGGGGTATTTAAAAGTGGGTAATTTACCCACACGTCGTAAAAGTTTGACAACCTTCCCGCCGTTATATTGCTACTTGCCTCCCCTAATTCCTGGTGCGTCTCGGCTGTCGAACATCTTGACGATTCGGGTGGTATCTCCTCTGCTGGTGGGTTTGGCCCATTACTGGTCGCGAACCCCCCCTGGTTCGCACCGGGCCCCACGAGTTTAAATATTGTTTTGGTTGTTGTTTTAATGGCTCCACTCTTTTTGCTTTCATTTCCTTGCCTGTTTTCTCTAAGTCCTTGGCGGCTTTCAGCCTCTCATGCAAATCTCCCCCAAAGAGAAGATGGTCAATAGTGCTCGCTCTGGCAATAGGGGTTACCGATGAGTTAAGTTGTGGAATGAGAAATGATCTTCTCTGTAAAGAGAATTTATAGAAAAGATCCGCCATTAATTTCCCACAGCCGCTTAATTCTGGAATCAATTCTTTTCCTTTGTTGTTATTCTCTAGGACCAAACTTATTGCTCTGCCTAGAGATGTGAGAGGTGCGCCTAGCTGTGTTTGCATCTCTACCTGGTATCTATCTTTCTTTTGAGATAGTTCGGGTACCGCCTGTAATATTTCAGGGTTGAGTTGTGGTGTTTTTAACCCGACACAATTGCCAGGTACTGTATATCTATTAATAATAGCAAGTTTTTGTTTCTTATCAAAGCCCTGTTTTAAAGTGTCCCATCTACGCGTTAATTCTTGGTGGAAAAGAATTTCTTTGGCCTTGTTGGCATCTGGGTCTTCCCCTAGTTGCTGTAGTACATCAGCGTCAATATTGGTGTTCACCACTGCCAGGCCTTCGTTCTCTTTGTTGTGTTCCCTTACGTTTACAGATGGTGAGGTACGAGCCCTTACCACCACCGGGGGTCTCGCCTTCCAAGCCAGAATGAGAGGGGGTGATACCCTCCAAACCAAAACAGGAGGGGGTGTTGCCCTCCAAGCCAGTATGGGAGGGGGTGTTGCCCTCCAAGCCACGTGTTCTGCGCCTTGTTTTGCGTCCGCGATCTCGTGCCGACCCCGGCGACGATGGAGAGCGTCGTGATCTCGACCTCGAACGACGCGTTCTTGACGAATTTGAACCGCTCGCGTGCCTCTCATGTCGCCGTTCAAAATGGCGCTCAAGTCGTCGCAGGCGTGCTTCCAATTCGGACCTTTCCCTCTTTGGTTGCGGCTCCGGACTTCTGCTTCTTGTTTCGTGTCTCCTTGGCGAATGATGCTTTCGCTTCTTGCCCATTTTTCTTCAATTTCCCACTTTTCTTCCCTTTTTTCCTTCGGCGTGTTATGGCGCACTGTGTTTGCGTCAGCGCACAAAAGCACAATGAAAAATCAAGGTCACCATAGAGGGAAGTGTGTGACAGAGGGAGATAGATTTTGATCATCTGTCTCCAAAAGCACTGTGCGAAAGTTAGCAGCAGAAGCGCTACTACCTAGTAAAGTAATCTTGAGGACGGAGCGCCAAAGAGATATAATCTCCCTTTGGACTGACCTTACAATTTGCAAAAATTTAAACTTTATTTTTCCTACTTACAAAAACTTACCTACCTTCCTTATTCTCTATGATTACATAATTCCTACCTCTACTATACTGGATTACACAATTTCTTATCCTTAGATACAATTCCTATTTCTCTATGATTTTTAATTACTACTTGTTAATACCTTTAGCTTAATTGGTTAATATACGTGCCAAATCTTATCTCTAAACCTCTTATGCTATAACCCACACGACACACGCGTCTTTCTTTTACCGACACTCACTATTTCTGAGTTCTTTTCAGCTGTTTTTCAACTGCAAAGTCCTGATGCTTCCCGACTCCTTTTTCAAGAAGTCTCGGCTCATTGCAATGCCGATTGCTGCTCCATTCCATACGTCACCATTTACTTGTCGTGGCGGATCCCATTGTTCGTTGGTGCTGACCATCCACCTTTGCCGACTGGCTAGGTACCTACTGTACTGCATTGCATTCATTATGCGAACCTCACGCATACCCTTTTTCTTCAGCACTACTTTAGTTTAGTTTTATTAATTTCTCACTTTTATTTTCACTTTTCGCTACTTTCTTTAGCTGCAATAATTTTACTATCTCTTCTGAGTCCTGTATGCTCATTTTTCTTGTCGCCTCTCCATTTTCTGGATACTCTTTTTCTTCTGCTTTATAGCTTTTGCTAGAGCTTACCTTTTTTCTTCTGTACCATCAACTTTTCATCTGTGATATTTATTAATTAATACCATCCCTTCTGCCTTGCTGCAGGAAACATGCCTAAAGCCCACCGACAATTTCAATATCCCAGGTTTCCATGTGCACAGGCTCGATAGGCAGCGAGATGGCCGCTCAGGGGGCGTGGCCGTACTCGCCCGCAAGCACCTAAACCCCGCCATCTTCTCTAAGCACTCCTATGACGACCTAGAGGTTGCCTCGCTAATTATCTCCGTAGGTAATCAAAAAATCTGCTTTTCTTCCGTTTACATACCCCCAAATAAGCCTATTCTTCAGGCGGACTTAGACAAGTTATTCGACTTTGAAGGTCCGGTAGCTGCATTGGCGATTTTAATGCCAAATCCCCGTCTTGGGGGAGCCGGCTAAAAAATCAAAAGGGCAGAATCCTAGAAAATTATTGTTCAATAGCAAATGTCCTAACTTTTGGTCCTGAAGAACCCACACACTACCCCAGAAATCCTGACCACAGACCCGATGTTCTTGATATCGTCCTTTTAAAAGACTGCAATCTCGAATGCGACATTCGCGTAACTCGCGACTTCCGCAGCGATCATAATCCGCTCACAATTCTCCTGGGGGATCCCGAATCCTCCCCGGACGACACCGTCACTATCCGGCGGGTCCTCTGGCCCCACTTTCGCAATAGTCCAATTCTCCAAGAGTGTAACGCCCAAATATCCGCCCGGAACGGGGTTGAGCTTGAACGCGAAGCCCGGTCCTGGGAGCATCGGATATGTATATGAGTTGTCGCCTAGCTGAAACCTCGGCAGACTTACAAACGCCTACGCGCAATACACGACCATTTATTAAAGTTTTTTCACAAATAACAATTTCCCCCCAACAAATCCCCCAATAAATCGTACAGTTTATTGGTATAAATCGTAGAATTTTTTGTTTTCAATTTAATGGTAGGTATAAATTACAAAATTGGCGAAGAAATTAAAATATTGAGATGACGATTTACAGATTAAATTATTCCAAAATTCCAGAGCTGTCAACACAAAGCATTCTGCTGTTTGCGGCAACTTGTGGCTAATTTCGAGATTTTTCTATTTTACTGTATAGAGGTTTTTTTAACGAATTTTGATATTAAATTTTGAATTTCTACTGGGAGGGAATTTTTTATCATTTATTTTACTTTGACGGGGCTTATCTTAATTCAAATGTTGTATCAGTTTCGATAGAACTAAGATGAGTGCCATGGAAAACCCAAGTCGTTTGTATATCGCTAATAATAATAAACTTGTTAACCTCCAAACAATTCTGAAAATAAAAAATTGTTAAATTCCCTTATACATTCCAAAGACAATGCAAGTTGTTCCAAATTTTTATCTTTAATAATAAAAAAAAGTTACGCCTCTTTCGAAAAATAATTGAAATATTGACCGTTCGGATTGCTTTCTGTCTATAATAATACACTAACTTCAGAATTTTTGCGCTTACCATCGATGAAATAAAAAATATTTTTCAAAAACTATTCTTTTTACGGCCGTTTTCTTCCTTTTGATATGTGGGGTCAAACAAAAAAAAATCCCATGTCTCTACCTGCTTTAATAATAAAGTGATTCACTTCCAAAAAATCCTTGGTGGCCATGAAAAAAATTTGGTTCAATCCCTTTTTACATTCTCAACACAACGCAAGTTATTGTCTTAATTTCTATCTTCACTAATAAAAATAAGTTAGATTTTTTTGTAATGTCATGGGATGTTTTGTTGATCGACATTTAAAAATCGCACACTTTTAATTGGAGATTAGCGGTACTTATATCAAACAAGTCTGAAATAAAAATATAGTTTAAAAAACTAAAAAAAACACGCTTACGCTTAGCAAACTGAACTAAAAAGTAAAAAATAATAATAGCAAACCGAATTTTATTGTAAAAAAAGAAGCGTGGGGTGCATGATATCAATTGTTATAAATATTTCATTAGTAGCTATTGATAAAAGTAGAGTTATCATAAAAAATATATATATAATAAAAAAAGCACCCCGCACGCTTCTTTTTTACAATAGAATTCGGTTTGCTATTATTATTTTTTACTTTTTAGTTCGGTTTGCTAAGCGTAAACGTGTTTTTTTAGTTTTTTAAACTATGTTTTTATTTCAGACTTGTTTTGAGTTGAATAAATTTTTTATAATTGGGGATATATGTAAATGAATAAGTGCGAAAAAATTCAGGAGGTGATTGCCTTTTTAAAAATAAGGGGGGTTCTCGTATAAAATTTTTCGATTTGGCGTTTCCCTGCAATGTTATTCGGGTTACAGAGTGACCCAAAAGATTTTTTTTTATTTATGTCTCTAAATAATCAAGTTGCACAGCTGAAACTTTGCACTGTTATGTTTTTGGCGATGGAGAATAAGCTGAAGGTGTCAGTTTTTATGTATCTCATAGAGGGCGCCGCTTGTGCTGTTCTGTGATCGTGCTTTTACTCCTAACTTTTTTGAGGTTATGTTTTTGGTCTTGAAGGTTCGTCATTTTAGTGCAACTTTTCATTTTGCAACTAAAATGTACTCTTTTTCATAACGATAGAATCAACCGTTTGCGTTGAAATTGGCAAAACGTGCCCCAAAACACCCGTTAACTTCATCATTCGAAACATAAAATTTTTATCTAGCGCTTTCAAACGTTACAGATTGGGCAAAACACCATTGGTTTTCTTGAAATAGGGTGTTCAAATTTTGTTAAATTCAATCCTTTCCATTTTGAAGGCTAATAAGTTTTGGTACATTGTTCATAGGAATTTTTTTCTCAGTTTAAATGGTACAGTCTATCTGCAACGTTTGAAAGCGGTAGATAAAAATTTTATGTTTTTAATGTTGAAGTTAACAGGTGTTTTGGGGCACATTTTGCCAATTTCAACGCAAAGGATTGATTTTATTGTTATGAAACAAGAGTACAATTTAGTTGCAAAATGAAAAGGTGCACTAAAATGACGAATCTCCAAGACCAAAAACATAACCTCAAAAAAGTTGCGAGTAAAAGCACGATCAAAGAACAGCACAAGTGGCGCCCTCTGTGAGATACGTAAAAACTGAGACCTTCAGCTTATTCTCCATTTCAGTTCTGCAACTTGATTATTTTGAGATATAAATAAAAAAATACTTTTGGGTCACCTTGTAGACCCGAATAACTTGGCAAGGAAAGCCCAAATCGAAAATTTTTATTTATTTTATACTATTTATTTACACCCTGTATATTTAATAAATGGAGTATTGCGCGTAGGGGTTTGTAAGTCTGCCGCGGTTTCAGCGAGGCGACTACTCGGCGCCCCTCAAGTTGGTGGCACTCCTAGGTCTGTGCTTGTTTTGAGTTGAATAAATATTTTATAATTGGAGATAAATGGAGTATTGCGCGTAGGCGTTTGTAAGTCTGACGCGGTTTCAGCGAGGCGACTACTCGGCGCCCCTCAAGTTGGTGACGCTCCGAGGTTTGTGCTTGTTCTTCTGTGACCATTAAATTTCCATTGATGCAATGTGAATTACACATAATTTCAAATAGAAAATTGAATTGAATACTTATTTTTTGTATCTATGGCGAATGCGCTGGGATAGTTAAAAGAAACATTAAATTAATTACGTGAACGATATCTAGTCTTACTTTTCTGTGTAATTTCATTTGGAGTATTTTGTATATTCCATCATTAGTGTTAAATTTTTCGTAAATAAATAATACTTCCAGGACCTCTTCACTGCAGTTTATTTTAAATAAAGAAATAAAGTACACATTGCATCAGTTCGATAACTTCTCGACAATCATAGGGTAAATACTCCTGCAGCTGTGGTCCATATCTGAAGGTGTACTAAAAAGGAAATTATATTTAGGTGATTATTCACAACTACTGAGCCAAGAGACTAACCTTGTAGCTTTCCATTAACCCGCCTCGCCGATAAGGTGCTTTCAGTTTTTCGTTTAAACACGCATAGACAACAATAACAAACTTTGAGGTTATGGTTGGTTGGCCGAAGGATTGAGGCCTGTCATTTCTGGCAGTTCCGTCTAGCTGTCATTTCTGGCATTCAATATTTGCGTTCACTTTTAATACAGAAAAACAGAAACTAAGAAATTGTCTCCATGTCTCGTCAATCTCTGTCGCTACTTCGGGAGATGTACATGACCCAGGGGCCGCTGTACTTTACGGTTAAACGTTTGAGGTCCTTAAAATAAGATAGAAACTGACGGTGGTGTTTCGTAGCCATAAGACTAACTAATCAAAACTACCCCACAACTTTCCCGCCAGGGGTTCTTTTGAGCACACATTGACTGTATTATAGGCGAAGACTTCCAAAGCAAGAAGAGGGCTAGTGCGAGCGTTCTTCACACCTGAAACAAAATTTATGTATTGAGATATAATTCTGCGACAATTAAGCAGATATTTAACGTAACATAACCCATATCGACAGAAACAGGTTCGAAATATGTATATGTGCTTTTTTAAACGGCAAAAACATATCTAGAAATATCTACTTACGACAAAGTTTTCCGTCGGGTTAGACTTGCCAAAACCCATGTAAAAGGACATTGTCTAAGAAACCCTTTCTTCGGCACAAGCATCGATCAAGTTTAAACGGCAAATTGATACCCCTCAGTCTTCCGCATATATTCTTTTAACGGTGCATTGTCCTCGCTTCGTTTCGCAGGATTATTAGACGGCAACAAAGACCCCAGAGTACCTAAAAATCTGAAATAGGTGAAGCAAATCATATCTAAAAATGCTCTCCATACCTTTCTGTACAACTCAGTTTTCCATTATTCCTGTTAAGCCGGAAAGCGCCAGATCACCACTAGAGGGACAAGGGCACGGCCATAAGTTCGTTCTAACACGGGTTTCTGAGTTTCTCAAGCCTGATTTTCCAAGAAAGGCAAAGTAATAAGTGGATCTCTCCCGTGGCGTTTTCTAAAACCGAAATTTTACATAAAAACCTACATACATGCATACCTAACCTACAGTGCGTCCGTACCTGGAAAACTTACTCATGGAATAACAGATGGGTTTCTGAGCTCTCAAACTCCCAAACCACTACGAATGTTGGAAATTTGGAAATTGTAAACACCAAAACCAAACGACAGCTGATTACCACCATTTTGTTTCTGAATTATAACTAATCGATATATTATCTAGCGCGTGCGCCTCGGCCACGATGAATATACAGGGTGTTCTCGGGCCCTTTCTTTCCAAAATAGTCTAAAAAAGTCGGAAAGAAAATTCCGGGGGGCCGAACGGCTCTTTTAATCCGGACGCTTTTCAATAGTCTTCTTCCTCATGTACTCCCGCGGACGTACGCGAAATTTGGGCTCGAAAAATCGAAAACTGCGTCCTGTAGAGTGTTTCCAAGACAGCCCGGACTAGCTAGAGGCAAGGGCCATAACAAGCGCCTTTCAGGCGTTTGTTAACAAGGCAATCAAACTCCTTCCACAAGAACAAATCGTCAAATTTCTTAATCTGATTAATCAGTGCCTGCGTCATTTTTACTTTCCCACTTGTTGGAAACATGCCATCGTAATAATTATTCCTAAGAAAAAGTCGTCATCCTACCCCCAAGATTATCGCCCCATTAGCGTGCTGCCAGTAGCAGGAAAAATCCTAGAACGTGTAATCCAGTCCCGTCTACAAAGCGAGCTCAGCCGAGTAGACGCACTCCCCCCAGAGCAATTTGGCTTTCGAGGTGCACATTCCACTGAACACCAAGTCGTCAGACTGGTGGAAGAAGTCACGCACAACTTCCAAAACCACATAAATACTGTAGCCATTTTCCTAGACGTAGCCAAGGCCTTTGACCGAGTATGGCATCCAGGCCTTACCTACAAACTTATCTTGCTAAATATCTCCTTGGCTATCGTAAAAATAATGTCCTCTTTCTTAGCCGACCGGACCTTCCAGGTTAGAATAGATCGTCTCCTCTCTTCCCGTAAAACGGTAGAGGCGGGGGTCCTACAGGGTTCAGTGTTAGGTCCCACTCTATACAATGTCTTCACTCACGATATTCCCAGATTTCCCGGCACCTCGTTGTACCTATACGCGGATGATACTGCGATAACCGCTTCCGGTCGTAGCAGTGAGCACGCGTCCAGGGTGCTTCAGGTCGCTGTGGACTCTCTCTCCGAGTGGTTTGACAAGTGGAAAATCAAAGTCAATCCTGGTAAAACCCAAGCTGTCGTTTTCTCTAAGGGGCGCCAGGCCCCACCTCCCAGAATTGTTTTAAATGATTCTGAAGTTGACTATTCCACTACCGCGCTGTACCTAGGCGTTCACCTAGACAGCCGACTCACTTTCCAGAAACACACTGAACAAATCAGGCAAAAGGCCCTTAACATCTATAAAGCAGTGTTCCCTATGATCCACAAGGGATCCAAACTCCCCATTCAGTCCAAACTTACTCTCTACAAGACCATTCTTCGCCCCGTGATGACATACGCCTGTGCTGCCTGGCAGCACATGGCAGAAAGTCACCACAAAAGACTCCAGGTAGTTCAAAGTCGCTGTCTTAGGACTATCACGGGTGCCGATTGGTATGTCGCCAATAGACACATCCACCGTGACATGAACATTCCCTTTCTTAACGATTATATCAAGGAACTCTCCTTGAGAACCTATACAAAGATGGAGACTCATCCAAACGCTCTTCTCAGAACTGCCACAAATTATAATCCCTAATCCTGATCTGCCACATAAAAGGCCCTGTCAAACTCTCTTCTGATGAATTTTCCAGTCCTTTTCCGAAAGGCAACCAACAGCCATACTCTTCTGGCAAAACTCTTCTCGTAGTTCTACGCTAAACCGCCAAGGCTTCTTCTAGTAGCCGCACAACACTCCCTACAGCCACCTAACCTACAAAATAGGGCTGGAATCCACTCACTATACCCTAAAATAGGCTAGGTTTTTAGTGGGTATGCCCCGTTTTGGGGAGACTCCCATACTACCACGC
The DNA here is from genome assembly GCA_963920635.1 of Pseudeuparius sepicola. Classification (NCBI taxonomy): domain Eukaryota; kingdom Metazoa; phylum Arthropoda; class Insecta; order Coleoptera; family Anthribidae; genus Pseudeuparius; species Pseudeuparius sepicola. Next base: position 33,883,575 of record OY987305.1, read on the forward strand.
GGAACGGCCGCGTGGTGCCTATAAAAGGTTTTCCTCTCCTATCGCAAATCTACAAAAAAATCCTTTCTGACTTATGTCATTTTTCTGTCAACTATTACACCGTGTGTCCTGATTTTGTTCAGCGGCTAAATTTGCTGTTTTTTTCCCAATTTTTTTCTTACAGCTGTTATACATACTTCTTGACATATCGGGAATTACTGTCCTTTTTGGTCCACTTTCATCCCTTTTTGAGTTAAGTGCCATATCTTTCCTTAGAAATTCAGGTAGTGTTCCAGTGTGTGTGGTAGACTATCCTTAAGACGGCGTACACGCACTCTTGGGCTTGTACTCGTACCCATAAGACCTTTGTATTTTCCTTCTTTTAAGGTACAACTTCCTTCCTGTCGCGTTGAGTGCTCCATCTCTTTTCTTACGAAAATTAAGAGGTATGGACCTTGGCCGAATATCCTCAAAATTGGCGAAAACACTCCTGGATTTGTACTTGTACCCTCTGGCTTTCAAACTTTTCTTCTTTTCCAGATTTTCTGAATTTTTCCTCGCTATTTCATTCTTACCTTCTTTTTTATTTGGCTTTTCTACTTTCTGGGAATTTCGCGCTTCCCTGAATGTTATTAGTTTTACCTGTCCCTTCAGCTGGCTGTTGTTATCCTTGAGATGTCCATAACGAGTCAGTCGTTCGAACACTGCAGTCCTTGGTCTCTGACCCAGACCCAGAACTATCGGCGGCTCCTGATAGGCTAACTAACTTCAATCACAACTTTTTAGCTTCATTACACAATCTTTTCCTTTTCTAATAAAATATCACTTGGTACAATATTTCACTGGCATTTAGCACATCACGTAGTCACTTCTATTTCTTTTATTTCTGACTTTTATTATGTAACTTTCTCGCTTATAGCACTTTTCTTTTAATCCTTTTTAATTATTTTAATCATTTTATCACTAGAATTTGCGCATTATTTTTCATCCTTCTAACGACACTTTAGTCTTATTACTTCAGCAACTCACTACTTCAGTAATTTTACTAAGTTTTTCCCTAACACGTAGATAGTTCAAAAGATAGAAACAACAGAAACAACTACTCCGAGGGCAAATACCCCTTCCGGCATTGAACTACACTTTTGATTCTCCGTTTTCCTTGATCTACCTTGTGGATAATTTATTTTCTCCTATTAACTTTTGTTAATTTATCATGTAGACAATTCCTTTTTTCCTATTAACTTTGGTTTCATTTTTTATATAATTTCTAGTCTTTTTCCCAAACTAAATTTCTGCATTCGATTTTCTCGTTTCTCAGTACTGTAGCCTATGCTCTGCTGTAGCCTTCTACAATATTTTCTCGCATCTGATAATTCAATTTATTTATTTTTTAATTTAATATCCCCTAAATTCGCTACATTACTTCCCCGTATATTACCTACTGGTAATTTTATTTTGCTGGTTTAGAATTTAAACCAGCAAAATAACTTTAGATAATTAAATTTCGCGTCTATTTTTGAGGCGGTTTTCTGTGCATTTCCGTACAAAATGGTCTAATTCCTACTATTTTAGCAAACTTGATTACTATACTCCGCGGCGGTTTTTTCTTTGAAATTTTGAGGTTTCTATTATATTTTGATGTTCTAGATTATTAACATGCATTAGAATCCTAACACAATTTACTTGACCGATTTCGAAAGTTACTGTTCTATTTCCTAAATTAAGTCGTGTTAAAATTTGTCTACAATTTTCGCCGTATTTTTGCCTAATTTCTAGGAATATTTTTATTTAAATTTCTGTTCTTGCTATAATTCGCTTTTTGCAGTATTTCTGTCAAGTAGCCTTAAAATGAAGCCAATCTTTTGTCTTTTGTAACTCTGGCTTTGCTTCGATTAATTGTTTAGCACTGCCTCTTAGTTTTAACCTGACTATATCTACTTTTTGTCCTTCAGACCAAGTTGCCAATAATGCCGTTTCTTTATACTAAAAAATTTTTCTATTTTAGCTTTCCCGTTGAATATTGGTACGGATTCCATTTCATTATTAATTTTGACGCACCTTCCTTCTAAATTTAGCTATATTTCCGCTTCCTTCTGCCCTTGTCCCTACTACTACATTTTCTTTTCCGTTTTGCAAATTTTTATTTTTTTATAAATTACTTAAGTTCACACAAAAATATTATTACTTGTTCCCAGTTTCTCGATGGAATTTTTCTGTAGTCACCTAAGACTTCTTATTCCTAACCCTGGCTTTTTCCTAGCACCGTTTTCTTTTATTCCGTTCTTCCTAAAGTTTTTTCCTGGCAATTTTCTAAAAAAATGTTCCTGACAATTTTGACGATTCACCCCTATTGTCAACAAAGTGACATCTGTGGACCGATGACCGAACCATTCAAACTCATTTCTACTAAATCATAACAAGTAAAGATAACATTATACAAATTTATAAATACAGGGGACAATCAATAACAAAACATACAAGGATTGTTCAATAAGATAAACACTAGATAGATCGAAGTCCAAACGCTAAGTCGGCAAAATCTGCTAGTATAAATTCGGCACCAGCCACAAGCTGGGCATCAGTAAGCCCCGCTTATTAGCAGCTACTTGATCACTGACCACCCTCGGTGGTCTGACTTGGCAATGGACCCCGCTTGAGTAGCCTCCTCCGAGAGGCAGACGACAGCGCCCCGAGCACTGTTGAAGTCATCAGTGGGTCAGCAGCGGCACCGCGCCGCCGGGCCAAGGGCGCAGCTCGCGCCCCGGTCACTTCCACGTACTATCGGTCGCGTCGGTTCACAGTCCGCGCTACCCCCGCCATGGTCCAGATACTGTTAGAGGCATATCTGTGAGTGGAAGAATAAACATCACCCTACTTTGTACCTGCTGTCTTCTTCAATCTGCGCTTCGCGACTCCCGCACCCAGTGATCCCGGCAAACCGTGAGGGTCAGTCCAACCCTCCGGCACACACAAGTAGTGCGACACATGGTAGAGGCCCCGTGTGAAGGCACTCAGTTGTGACACTATCATTAACCCTTTTTGAACCACAATACCGTTATATATATTTTTATGCCTCAGATTTTCTATAAAAATTATTTATTGATATTTTCTGAAAAATTAATTTTCCTGTCAAATTTTAAAACTCATCTCTATCCGTTATTTCTTATGTACTTCAGACTATTGTGTTACTTTTTATGCGCGGTGCAAATTTTTCTCAAAAAAAATATTTTCTTCCGATTTTTCCGACAATTTTTTCTGAAATTTTTTCCAAAACTACCCTTCCGTTAACCCTTATAGGCGCCCCACAAGTTTATTCTACAAAAATTTATTCTGATTTTTTTTTGCTTTCACGAAATTGTCCTAAACATTTTCCGAACTTCCCCTATCCGTTAACCCTTATAGTACCCCACACCTGACACCATTTGTGGTATCCTCACCCCTTTTCTGGTGGTAGTTGGCTAGCGGTTTTGTAAGGGGTGAGCCACAAGTTATTTACTTTTAGTGTGGGCCTAAGGGTGTATGACCCTTTTCTAAGTAACAAAATCCAAACGTTTCGAAAGGTACACTGTTTAACAATTTAATTTAAAATAGGATACCAGACAAAGTGTCAAAAAGGCATAAGTACAAAACTATGGCATAAAATAACAAACATTCAGATTAAAAGTACAAAAATTGCAAAAGATTTCCCAAATAGAATAAAATTAATTGATGACTCTGTATAGCTTGTCCCAGTACAAGTTTGTATAAGAATGTAATTCAAAATTACTCAAAATTTCTGATATAAAAATGGTTCAATTAAAAACAAAATTCTGATTTCAACGGCAAAATAACTTGACTCTAAATAGTTTCCCAAATCCCTTTCAAATTTCCAATAAAAGTTACAAAATTATTTCTGTTTGAATAAAATAAAACTCTGACATCTACAGTAAAATAATATGGTTCAACATAAATTCCCAAAAATCATAATACGGTTCACAAAAGTTTTGAAATCATTTCTAATTAATTAAAAATGCACAATAAATTCAATTTTTCTAAAAGTTTCCAAAATAATTCAAAATAAAAAGGCAACTCAGACACAAAGGTATTAAAACAAAAATATCCTACTTTTGGCCAGTCCAAACTTACTGCGGTGCTTAGGAAAATACTTCTTTCTTGGTTTTCTTCATTAGGGATTTCTACCGCAACTGGGTGCCTGCCGCCTGCCCTCTTCTTTCGGGCAGAGCTTTCAGCGGCAACTGCTGGTAGTCGTCTTACTACTGTCGGTAGCTCCTGCCGGGAGCCCTTTTATATCATTTCTCATGGGGGCCTCAGCTAGGAAATCTGGTTTTAGTCGGTTTTCGCTGGTATTCGCGGCGCAGGTGGCCCAGATTCTTCAAAGAATATTGGCCTCGCGTTTAACCTGGGCACGTGTGACCTGGCCAAGCTTCATAGAAGCGGATAGTTTTTAAGTCTTGAGAATCTGGAATGCGGGACCTCTCTAGGATACTGTAGGAATATTGTGAATTTAAATATCCTGGCTTTAGGCGTTTGCCTGGGCACTACACTATTATCGTTCATTTTTTCTCTATGTAAAATACATTGATATATAGAGTTCTTCAGTCCTTGATTCTACCAAAATTACAATTAGGAGATCCAGTTAAATATAATGAAGCCACAATAGAAATCTTCAATTTGTCACAATTTCTTTCCAAAAAAACAATTAAATAAGAGAATAACCATTGTAATGAATACCTTTATTTTTCTTAATGGATACTTTCAGAAGTTATATTTGATGATTCCTGCACCGATGCAGCTGTTTTAAATTTTTACTTTAGTGTTTTTGTTTTGCGTTTTAAAATTTTCAATAAATGAAAAAGTAAAATAGCATATATATATATATATATATATATATATATATATATACAGGGTTAACTATCACTTAGTACAAAAATTTTTATGGCAGATAAAGAAAAATTAGACTTGCTAAAATAAATTTTCAAAAATTTTCTAACATTTGTCTTAAGCCTAAAAAAATTTTTTTTCAAATTGTATTAAACCCCTCAAAAAACGCCGCCTATGGACGCCCGCGCGACATGTCTAAAAATTTCGCATATGTCAATAGCGCGGCGTTGCCACGTCTATCAATTTATCCGAGGATTCACCACAAAATTTCGATTTCCTTTTAAAAACGATTACTTTCTGAGGAACATGTAGAATGCCTATGAAACACCTACCTTACTGACATTTCCAGGATTGTTTGCACCATTTTCTGTTTTCTTGCTTTTTTACATTAAAAGTCACACAACACAACATTCACATTTTTTAAATCTGTTGGGGATCTCTTGGTTTCCCTCTGCTATTCCTTTTGTTTGAAGCGAGGTACTCAGCCTGACGACCACGACGAGGTAGATCCCCTCCGCCAGGAAAACCCCGAAGGGTAACCGAAAAATCACAACTGCACTAGCACACATTGCACAAATGCACATGCAAAGCACTACAGTAGCTGTTCAAAGAGGCCGCCGTTAACTTCGATGCACAAATTCACTCGGTTAACTAAAGAAGTCCGGATACGTGCAAAAAGTCCATGATTATTCCGGATTTGAACAGCTGCACCTTCAATTCGTTCACGTAACTGCTGCTCGTTGTCGATTTCCTGCTCGTACACAATCGCCTTCATGAATCCCCAAATACAAAAATCCATTGGATTCAAGTCTGGTGATCGCGGCGGCCATGCAATGGGCCCTCCTCTTCCGATCCAACGGTTGGGGCATTGGTCGTCTAAAAGTGCACGAACAGGTCTCGCAAAATGGGCTGGTGCACCATCGTGCATAAACCACATGTCATGCAGTACTTGTAGTGGCAAATTATCAAACAAAACATTTGTCAGAAAATACAAGTATCGTTCAGCGTTTAAATTTTCCGGTAGAATGTATGGTCCAATTAATCGATCTCCATAAACTCCAGCCCAAACATTGATGGAAAACCGACGTTGGAAATTAAACCGCCGAACAGCATGTGGGTTCTCATCGGACCAAATATGGCTGTTGTGTCTAAAAAAAAAAACAAAAATTAGAAATATTCACAATTTTGGCGAAGGCGTTAGGATTGACATAGCCAATTTTATAATAAATAAAAAAGATAATATGGAGGAGAGAAAGCTATAAGTAAGTAAAAATTTACATACGTGTTTAAAACCCCAGCACGTGTGAAGCAGCATTCGTCTGTCCAAAGAATGTTGAAAACAAAGTTTGGGTCTTGGGCGATTCGATCACGTAGCCAAGTGCAGTAGGTCATTCTCACCGGAAAATCATTTGCTTCTAATGCTTGGACCTTTTGTATGTGATAAGGGTGAAGGCCGTTTTCCCTTAGAATCCTCCATGCCTGTAAATAATTGTATTGTTACATTTTAAATTTTATGTAGGTATTAGGTGCAAGCAAAGACAATCCCATCACATGGGATAGTCTTTGGTAGAAGTCAGTTTTATTGGTTTTATTTTACTTGCCTTGTTCTGAGATATTCCCAATCTCCTTGCAATAGCTGTAGTGCTTATGGAAGGTTGCTCTTCCACCAAATCAAGCACTGACTCAACATCGTCCATGTTCATTTGCCCTCCAGGCCCACCCCTTCGAGCTTGCAAAACACCAGTGTTTCGCATACGTTGTACAATGTTCACGAAAGTACGTGGGTTAGGCATATTTGCCCTGTTAGGAAAACGAATACGGTATTCTGCTGCAGCTCGATGTGCACTTTCATCGCATCTCCCGTACATTATAACCATGTCCGTTAACTCGGCGTTCGAATACTCCGGCATTTTCACAAAGACGCTGAACGATTTGCCGCGAAAATCAAGACAAAACTGGGAAATAACGCCATGTTACATTCGCAAATGCCCTCCGTCGGCTACTAGCCAAACTTGAAAAGGTTTGTTCCAACAGGGCCAATAACCGTGCTCAAGCACGTTCAGCGCATGCGCACTACCCCGCTGGCTGTTCCAACTGAATTATGTACCTACCGACACGGGACGATACACGCACTGTTCCAGCCGATTTATGGATCATTTGTGTATCGTCCTTGTACGATAAAAACGGTGCCTGGTCTAAAGCAATAACCGCGTGTACTGACATGCGCAATGTAGTCATGTGACAGAGATAAACAATAACCTCATATTTTTGTTTTTACGTAGATGGTTTTAAATCGATGGCTGGGATCGTGTTTTTTATTTCTTGTTGGTTTTTGGCTTGTTGGGTAGGGCGGGGAATCGTTGAACAATAATTTTTTAGAGTGAAGAGTGAGGTTAGCCCACCGAACATTCGGTTAGCCACATATTAAACACGCAGGTTAGGTGCGGTCGCAAAACGTGATTTGGTCGATTTGATTCACAATCCATTCCATCTGAAATTTTCTTTGGGATCGCACATGAACGGTGCAAAACTAGCGCATGCGTTCTTTAAGGGTTATCATCTAGTTCATGTACAGTTCTGTGACGGTACGTAAATTCGAGTTGGAACAAATGATCCCAAAGAAAATTTCAGATGGAACGGAAAAATTGTTCAACGATTCCTCGCCCTACCCAACAAGCCAAAAACCAACAAGAAATAAAAAACACGATCCCAGCCATCGATTTAAACCTATCTACGTAAAAACAAAAATATGATGTTAATGTTTATCTCTGTCACACGACCATACACTGCGCATGTCAGTACACGCGGTTATTGCTTTAGACCAGGCACCGTTTTTATCGTACAAGGACGATACACAAATGATCCATAAATCGGCTGGAACAGTGCGTGTATCGTCCCGTGTCGGTAGGTACATAATTCAGTTGGAACAGCCAGTGGGGTAGTGCGCATGCGCTGAACGTGCTTGAGCACGGTTATTGGCCCTGTTGGAACAAACCTTGTATGTACAGTTAGTTGCCTAGCTAGGAAGTTATGAAATGACGAACGGGGCAACGCGGAGCAGTCGAAAAAACGTTTCATAGACTCGACCGGGCCGATACGTCGCTTAATTCATACCGCCGAGGCTTCAGAACAATAAATCCTTTATCTATGCTTCAGAAGAGGTTAGATGGTGGACAAGAATTCATCAGAGCTCCGGGGGTATTAAGGGAGACGGCTTGTGGTGTCGCGGTAATGAGCTTTCCGCGAGAGTAGGAACCGGTCCGGATACGAGCTAAGGTAAGGGGAATCTAATAGCGCTGCATCTGTACAGATTCAAATCGATTGTTATTTATGTATTTTTTAAATTTGTTTGAGTAAAAAGGTATTTTCACCGTTCCTAAATCAACGGCAACACCGCGGAAAATCACTTCAGCTGTCAGTACCTTCAGAAGCCAAATTGGATGACGTCATTAAAGGCGGGGATTTACAGGGAAAATAGGGGTCTTTACCCGTTTTTTTAAAGATCGTAAAAAAAATCTAAAAATATTTTTCTATGTTTTCTTAAGCCACCCTGCGCACGTGGTAAAAATTTTTGTACTAAGTCATAGTTAACCCTGTATATATATATATATATATATATATATATATATATATATATATATATATATATATATATATATAAATAGTTTATTTTTAAAGGTATATAAATGTCACTAGTTACTATTATTATACCTTTATCTAGGTATATTTGAATTATTATTGTTGTTAGTAAAATTTGGTTTGTTTTCTAAGAAAAGTAAATTTGAAAAAATTATATTAAGGTCCTGAATATCTGTTTTTTGTTAAGAGTATTTTCAACTTGGTTAATGTAACACATTTCAAGAAAAGAACGCTTAAAATAATTTCTTTCAGTTGCCAAAACTTTAGTATTATCAAAATCCATTTTATGTCCTGTTGAACTAACATGTTGAGATAAAGCACATGATTCGGGCCTTAGACGAATATCACTTTTATGCGAAATATTTCTATATTTAATGCTTCTGAATGTTTGACCAATGTAAGTTTTATTACAATTAGTGCAATTAATCTGATAAATTACATTAGACCTATCTTGAGTATTTACCTTGTCCTTAAGATTCGTAAAGAGATTTCCTACAATTTTTATTGTTTTATTAGCAATTATGACATTGGTTTCTTTTTTTAATAAATTTGAAATTTTTGGTGTTAGGTCTTTAATATAAGGAAAAGATCTGTATATTTTAAGATTTAAATTAATATTATTACTCGAAATTGTACTAGGTTGTTGATCTAAAGGTTGCTGATCTGATATATTATTAGATGTTCTTGTTGAAAACAATAATTTGTTTAAAAGTTTTTCAGGATAAGAATTATCAATAAAAAGTTTTTTTAATTTAACTAAATTCTTTTTTATAAGTGATGGGTGACATAATTTTGAGATTCTATTTTTCATACTTAGCACTAAATTTATTTTAGTTTTTTCAGTGTGGTACGAAAAATAATTAGTGTATCTACCAGAGCAAGTTGGTTTAGTATACCAATCCAATATTATTCTATTATCTGCTTTTCTGATCACTTTAGTGTCCAAGAAAGGTACACTATTATGATTTTCAGGTTCCAGAGTAAATTGTATATATTGGTTGTAACTGTTAAATACTTGTAAAATCTCTTGCTCTTTACCTTTAGGTACTGAACAAATTATATCATCAACATATTTTAATAAGAATGGTAATTCAAAAGATAATTTTGGTATACAATTTTCAAGAAGTTCATCCATAACATATTGAGCAATGATTGGTGAAATATTAGATCCCATTGGTGTACCAAAAATTTGTTTATAAAATTGATTGTCTAATGAAAAATAAGTATTATTAAAAACAAATCTCAAAAATATAAACAGACTTTCCTTTTTAATAGTACAATGATGTTTGATACTATTCCATTTTCTTTCTATACAACTTAAAGTAAGTTCTAATGGAATATTAGTGAATAAAGAAACAACATCTAAACTTATAATGACATAATTTTCAGGGAGTTGGAAATTATTGAATTTTTCTGCAAAACTAAAAGAATCTTTAATAAAATAAGGATTATTTTCTTCATAAGATGTACTAAGGATGTTAGTTAAATACTTAGTGATTTTACTAGTTGGTGAATCAATTGAAGCAATGATAGGTCTAAGAGCTAGGTTAGGTTTATGGATCTTTGGTAATCCATAAAATTTTGGGGCAATAGAATTGTATATTTTTAAAGATTTAGCAACATATTTTTCTATTTCTTTAGTTTTAGTTAAATTACTAACTAAATTATTAGCTTTTTGTTGTATGGTATTAGTTGGGTCTCTTGGTAATTTGATATAATAAGTTGGATCTTGTAACATATTATTTGCAAGTTCACTGTATTCATTTTTAAACATGATAACTGAAACATTACCTTTATCAGACTTAACTACAATAATTTCTGGGTGCTCTTTCAAAAACTTTTTTGTAGTATTATACCAAGAGGTAATTTCAGAATAATGCGTTGGAAAATGATTAATGAAATTAGTTATTATATTAGTCATCTGACAAAGGATAATGTTTTTTTGATCGTGATTATTTATTTGTTCAAGAGAGAATTCCACATCTGCTAAGAGATTCTTAATAGAAATGTCAGTTTTAGTTGGTGGTAAACTAAATTTTGGACCAAGTGATAGAATATTCTTAACTTCGATAGGAATATCAACATTTGTAAGATTTTTAAACCAACGTTGATTTATTTTAAGTTTGATTTTATTTTCATTTTTAAGATGCTCAAATTTACGTAAATTAGTTTCTTTTATTTGATTAAAAATTCTATTATATGATTGACTTTGTCTACGTTTAAATTCAAACCAGATATATGCAGGTAAAAAGCTATTAATTTTAGTTTCTAAAAAAGTTAGTTCCTTCTTTAATCTGTTAATTTTCCTATGTGTTACACTAATTTCTAAATTAAGGATATTATTGTTTAACCTATGATTAAAATTTCTTAGTTGATGTCCTGATGTACTATCATGGAAGTCAATCATGAGGTTCAACCCTTTTGTTCTATCATTAACGTGTCTTGGAACTAAACCATATTGTCTGCATTTTAGTAGAAAGATTGACCTGTTCTTCATTGCAGCCATCTTTTTATTTGTACATGCCCAGTTTTTTAATATTCTTGCGTTGTTAAATCCAAATTCAAACTTAATCCTTTGGTAGAATCCCATTCCTATTAATTAAGAGGAGGGGTAGTCGTGGCTTGACTAGTTAAACAACAAGAACCAAATTTAGTGGGAAATAAGCCAATTTTTAAGTGTGAAGACTCTTTTTATTGGTGAAAGCTTTCGCAGTTGTTTAACTGCTTCTTCAGTCACTCTAAAATTACATTAAAATAGTTTTTGTGATATAAATTTCAAAATTACTTACAATTAAGTGAGTTCCTAATATAATGTAAAGATGTTAATGTTTGAATTTTGCATTGGACAGGGCAAAAGTACAAAATTTTTTTAAATTTAGTTTTGACAAAAATCTAGTTCAATATGACACTATTAAAAAGGAAAGTCTGTTTATATTTTTGAGATTTGTTTTTAATACTACTTATTTTTCATTAGACAATCAATTTTATAAACAAATTTTTGGTACACCAATGGGATCTAATATTTCACCAATCATTGCTCAATATGTTATGGATGAACTTCTTGAAAATTGTATACCAAAATTATCTTTTGAATTACCATTCTTATTAAAATATGTTGATGATATAATTTGTTCAGTACCTAAAGGTAAAGAGCAAGAGATTTTACAAGTATTTAACAGTTACAACCAACATATACAATTTACTCTGGAACCTGAAAATCATAATAGTGTACCTTTCTTGGACACTAAAGTGATCAGAAAAGCAGATAATAGAATAATATTGGATTGGTATACTAAACCAACTTGTTCTGGTAGATACACTAATTATTTTTCGTACCACACTGAAAAAACTAAAATAAATTTAGTGCTAAGTATGAAAAATAGAATCTCAAAATTATGTCACCCATCACTTATAAAAAAGAATTTAGTTAAATTAAAAAAACTTTTTATTGATAATTCTTATCCTGAAAAACTTTTAAACAAATTATTGTTTTCAACAAGAACATCTAATAATATATCAGATCAGCAACCTTTAGATCAACAACCTAGTACAATTTCGAGTAATAATATTAATTTAAATCTTAAAATATACAGATCTTTTCCTTATATTAAAGACCTAACACCAAAAATTTCAAATTTATTAAAAAAAGAAACCAATGTCATAATTGCTAATAAAACAATAAAAATTGTAGGAAATCTCTTTACGAATCTTAAGGACAAGGTAAATACTCAAGATAGGTCTAATGTAATTTATCAGATTAATTGCACTAATTGTAATAAAACTTACATTGGTCAAACATTCAGAAGCATTAAATATAGAAATATTTCGCATAAAAGTGATATTCGTCTAAGGCCCGAATCATGTGCTTTATCTCAACATGTTAATTCAACAGGACATAAAATGGATTTTGATAATACTAAAGTTTTGGCAACTTAAAGAAATTATTTTAAGCGTTCTTTTCTTGAAATGTGTTACATTAACCAAGTTGAAAATACTCTTAACAAAAAAACAGATATTCAGGACCTTAATATAATTTTTTCAAATTTACTTTTCTTAGAAAACAAACCAAATTTTACTAACAACAATAATAATTCAAATATACCTAGATAAAGGTATAATAATAGTAACTAGTGACATTTATATACCTTTAAAAATAAACTATTTTTAAATGTCATATTGAACTAGATTTTTGTCAAAACTAAATTTAAAAAAATTTTGTACTTTTGCCCTGTCCAATGCAAAATTCAAACATTAACATCTTTACATTATATTAGGAACTCACTTAATTGTAAGTAATTTTGAAATTTATATCACAAAAACTATTTTAATGTAATTTTAGAGTGACTGAAGAAGCAGTTAAACAACTGCGAAAGCTTTCACCAATAAAAAGAGTCTTCACACTTAAAAATTGGCTTATTTCCCACTAAATTTGGTTCTTGTTGTTTAACTAGTCAAGCCACGACTACCCCTCCTCTTAATTAATAGGAATGGGATTCTACCAAAGGATTAAGTTTGAATTTGGATTTAACAACGCAAGAATATTAAAAAACTGGGCATGTACAAATAAAAAGATGGCTGCAATGAAGAACAGGTCAATCTTTCTACTAAAATGCAGACAATGTGGTTTAGTTCCAAGACACGTTAATGATAGAACAAAAGGGTTGCACCTCATGATTGACTTCCATGATAGTACAGTCGCGGACAGTTGGTATCGAACGACCTGAAGAGGTTTCTCGTGGCTATCGTTACAGGGCGCGCGGAGACGGCAACATCGCGCTGGAGTCTGCAGCCGGCCGGTCTGCTAAAAATAGAACCATAAAATGCAAATTACAGCCTCCAGCCTCTCACAGCAAAGGAACAAAATTCGAGGAAAATGCAACTTTGTGCTGGTAATAATTCCAACCCCAGTGTTGGCATTTAATATTTCGTACTATTTTATCATGTTACTATACCGTCTAGTATTTATGATAATGAAATAAAAAAATAATAAATATCAAGGCTGAGATTAGAATCAACACCACAATAAAAGTTGCTTTTTCTCGAGTTTCCTTCCTTTGCTGCCAGCACCCTGTATTAATTAGGAATATGAAATTAGGTAAATCCATAGTCAATTTGAGCCACAATAGAATTCCGAAGAATTTCTCAAAAACAATAATTTAATATACAGGGTGTCTACTTTTAAACATATGCAAATTAATAAAATCTTTATTTTTGGAGATAATCCCTGAACATTCTTTGTGTGAAAGGCCTTCAAAAATCGCTTCTTTTAGCCTTCCTATCATTTTCAAAAGGCAAATCCAGGTCCGGCTACGATTTTTGAGTGTTTTTTTATTTAAAATCTACCAATACAGCGTTAATCAGGATCCCCCTAAAACCCCTTTATATACCAAATTTGAACAAAGAATTTAGAGAGAGATCTATTCTACAGGATGTCAAGGTTCAGCAAAATAGGAAATTTACAGGCATTTGGCGAGTCAAGTGTGCCATGGAATCCCGTCAAAATAGTTTAATTGTCAACAGAACCACTCAAAGTGTTGGTGTGCAAAGATTCAATACAGGGTATTTTTCTCTGCCCCATCTGAAAATGCTGAATTTTTATGACTTGACTCGCCAGAGATGCCTGAAGAGGTTTCTTTAAATTTCCTATTTTGCTCAATTTTGACATCCTGTAGAATAGAACTCTCTCTATATTTTTTGTTCAAATTTGGTATATAAAGGGTTTTCGACTGTCCTGATTGACGCTGTGGTGTCAGATTTTAAATAAAAAAATGGCTAAATGGTTTTTGTGAAAATCGGGGGAATAAAAAAATCGTAGCCGGCCCTGGATTTGCAATTTGAAAATGGCAGGATTGCTAAAATAAGCGGCTTTTGAAGTCCTTTCGGACAAAAAACAGATCAAGCGATTATCTCAAAAATTAAAGATTTCAAGGATTTGTATAATATGTTTAAAAGTAGATATGGGGGCTCTTAATATTAATTAGAAAATGTATGGCACAAAATTAATGGATTATCGGATTACCTGAGTTGAAATATTTTAGCATAGATATTTATATCTTTTTAAATAGGTATTTATTAATTATACCTACCTGCACTTAATATAACTAAATTTAGGGGATTAACTTAATAATTGTAATATTGAATTGGATGTAGATTTTGAAAATATCGATTATACCTGCTCCTAGCCCTTTGTATAAATACTAAGGTGGGTGGGCTAAAATTATTTAGTCAGTATCCTAATTCGAGAGAGTAACTAACAGTGTTCGTTATGCCTCGTTTGAGTGAATCCGTCAAGCACCGTATCATCGCCAAACTAGAAAATGGTTGGGCTATTTCCCGACTGGCCGAAGAATTTGGTGTATCTAAAAGCACCATTTTCAATATAAAGAAGAAATATGACGAAACCGGAAGCGTGGAAAACATACATAGAGGAGGAAATGTGAAAATTACGTCTGACCAACAAGATGAGCAACTAGCTAATTTTTGCCTTGCAAATCCGTTTAAATCCGCCGTTGAAGCAGTATCTGCAACACAATTTCCAGCAAGTGTTAGAACTGCCCGAAGGAGATTAGATGCAGCCAATCTGAAATCTCGCACGGCCAGCAACAAAATTCAGCTGACCGAGGCTAATAAGGAAGTCAGGTTGCAGATATGCCGAGAGTTTCAGCGTTTACCGCCACATTATTGGGAGAAGGTAATATTTAGCGACGAAAAGATCTTTCAAAGCCATTACAATGGCAAAGTGCGAGTATATAGACCTTCGGTGAGTTCAAGATATGACGAAAGATTTGTGTCACCCAGGAAAAGGAGTGGGCATTTTTCCGTCAACATATGGGCCTGGATAAGCTACCGTGGACCTGGCATTTGTTGGAGAATCGACGACCGCTTCACAGCAGCTCGCTATTGCGAGATACTCGAAGGCGGATTGTTACCAACTGCAACGGAAATGTATCCCGATGGCTTCGTTTTCCAGCATGATAACGCTCCTGTGCATACAGCAAGAATAGTTCGCGAATGGTTCACCGAAAACAACGTAGAAAAGTTGCAATGGCCGGCGAAGAGTCCTGACTTGAATCCCATTGAGAATGTGTGGGGCAGAATGGCGCGGACAATGGAGAACTTCGTACCCGAAAATAGGGAGGCACTTTGGCAGAAGATTCAACAAACGTGGGATGAAGTCGTAACCCATGATCTCTGCTGCCAACTCATAGATTCGATGAGCAGGAGAGTTCAGAAAGTCATCCTATCCCAAGGTGGGTATACTAAATATTAATATACATATAATATAATAATGGAAAATGCATTTGATTTCTTGCCTTTATTTAATTATGTTATAGTCATAAAGATTTTAATGGGTTTATAGTTTTTTCGGATTCTTCCTGTGTCGGTGGTTCTAATAAAACTTCGTAATCATTATATCCAGCTTGTGGAAGTCCTCAATCACCTGAAATTATTTTATTTTATCCAGGTAATCACATTGAGGTCCAGGGAGGTGTGTAAAGCTTGACACGTGTCCCTGCTGTGTGTCTTCTGATGTTATTGATAAAGGTATGCAATTTAAATAATAGAGAGTTATTGCAGAAATAAATAACGTCGCGCTCTTTTTTGACGTTATTTTGACATTTGAGCATGCGCAGTCGTAGTTTGACATAAGGTCGTCCATAATAAGGTTATTTTCCTTTATTTTTGTTTATTGTGTATACCATAATATACGTTATTTTTACCTTATTTGTCACAATTCTTAAAATAAATTCTGATTTGTCAGAAAACGCTAGTGTTCTGTGAAAGTAGGACTTAACCTAAAATGTTCGTTGCTTGTTTGCGTTTGCACCTTGTTTGTTTTCATTAGTCTTTCACCTTGGTGTTCCGTGGTTATTTGGCTGTTTTCCCAGTTTTTTCCGGAGCAAAATTATAAAAGCACATAATATTCTAGTGAAAGTGTAGAAATACAAAACAATAAAGTAAACGTAAACAAGCCCTTAATTTGGATACATAAATTACGACTTGCAATAACTATTGTCAGAATCATAAATAACGTATGAGAGTATTCAAATAAGGTCGTCTTAAATACTGCTTAATGCCAAAAACAGTTTCTGCAATAACTCTCTATTAAGTTACAAGGGTAATTTTATGTCTGTGACCCCCTAATCTCATTTATCTGTTGAAGGGCATTTTATGAGAAACAATGGAGCATTGCAGCACCACGAAAACCAATTTATTAAAACTTCTGATCAATTTCTTCAAAAATAAGAAAAAATAAATAAAAGGGACACCCCTTTTATTTTATAATCATTTATGTTTAGGACTACGAGACCTAACAACTAAATGTTGGAACAAATACTTATTTTGCAAAGAAAAGAATAATTTATGAAAATCCTTTTAATTAACTTTTTTAATTCTAGGGTTATTAGCTAAATATATTTTTAGTGTTACCACATATTTTTTTATTATAACATAAAAATACATTTTTGTTGCAACGCAAAATATTTATTAACTTAATGTCTAAAACCGCTGACAACTATACTTAGTGTATTTGGAAATGAAAGGAGGCCATAAATATTGATTGAGAAGGAAAATTCGACCATTTCAGTGGCGTGCTCTTTTGCTAAAAATCTGATGAGGATAAATACGCAAATTAATATTCGGGCGAGTTATGTAGTATTTTATGACGGACTCTCGAGCCTCTGATAAAGAATTTGCATTTATATTTATAATAAGCCATAAACCTTCCTTTCATTTCCAAATACACTATGTATATACAGTATGTCCACAGAAGAGGTGTTGAATAGGAACACTTTCTTATCTTTAATTTTACCGCAAAAAGTTACTCTTGATAAAAACTTTGCTAACATTTCTTATGTGGAAATAAGTTGCTAGGAAAAGTTGTTCAAAAGTAAAGGATACTCCATACTACCAATTTTAGAAACAATTGGCACACTTTGATTTATTTGAAAAACATTTTGCGCTTTGGCCCTATCACTGCATTAAATATATTTTTTTTATGTAAGTAAGCTTATATAAGCATAATAAATATGGCAATTTTAGACGGCTAGGTGATGTTAAAAAATAAATCGGCATCCATAACCAACTTTTCACGCAATACAAAAAAAAACTCAAGTCGACAAAAATGTGAAAACAAAACTATCAATTTATTTAATTTTTTTTTGATCAAACAAGATCTTTAATATGAGAAAATTTGTCTTTAATTTGAATAACTGTTGATGTTTTTAATTGCTATTTCGACTTCACACTTTAAACAAATTAGCGGGAAAACTAGTACAAATTGTATGAAAATTTTCTTTTGTCAATGTTCTTGCGTGATCTAATTGCCGCTAATCTCCAATTAAAATTTTCCCTCGACTTTCAAAATAAATTGATTGTTTTCAGATTCTTGTTGATTTAAGTTTTTTTTGGTATTGCGCGAAAAGTTGGCCATGGATACCGACTTATTTTTTTAACATTAACCAACTATCTAAAATTTACACGTTTTTGTTTCTTAAGATTTTTCAGTAGGGAGCCAAATAACTACTTTAATAAACTAAAACAATGGCCTTTAATAACTAAAACAATGGCCTCAACAGAGCCGAAGAGCCTGTGTAATTTTCAGAAACTATCTGAGCACCCAGTTGCATAAAGCTTCTCAGTGCCATCAATTTTCAATATAAAAGTTTTCTTCGGTATCTTAAAATAAATAGGTATGTTACGGCTATTTAATAATTTTGCTCAATTGGAGGTTTTTTTATATTGCGCGACAAGTTGACCATGGATGTTGATTACTTTTTCAGGGCCACTTAGCTGTCCAAAATTGTCACCTTTTTGTTTCTCATGTTTTTTTTGTAGGGCGCAAAATAAGCGAGGAAATCGCGGTGGTAGTTTAAAAAATCATACTGTATACTTGTGAACTGTTTTAATAAATAGTTTAATACTGATTCCTTAATTTTTTTTAACCCTTTCGGTGACATCGGCTTAATCGCTTGCAAAGAATTCTCGGAACAAGACACCCGTTCGAACCATCCGATGCCGAAGGCGCGCGCTGTTGCCGTCTCCGCGCGCCCTGTAACGATAGCCACGAGAAACCTCTTCAGGTCGTTCGATACCAACTGTCCGCGACTGTACATCATTGAGAGTAGTTATAAATAAAATACTTACTTTAAAAATTAGAATAAGGATGCAAGATTAGTGAGTGTGAAACATACAAGAAAAAGCGGTAAAGGGCAAGCACTCAAAAATAACAAAAAAGTAGTAATCATATACAGGATGATTTTTTTAGGTCTACCACTCGCTCATTTTGCGGCCTACAAAAAAAACGTAAGAAACAAAAATGTGGCAATTTTGGACAGCTAAGTGGTGCTGCAAAAGAAATCGGCATACATGGCCAACTTGTCGCGCATTATTAAAATAACCTCAAATTGAGCAAAACTATTAATGGCCGTGGAATGTTTATTTTAAGAGACAGAGGAAAACTTTTATATTGAAAATTGATGGCACTGAGAAGCTTCATCCTCCCAGGTGCTCAGATAGTTTCAGCAAATTACACAGGGTCTTCGCCTCTCTTGAGACCATGAAAATTTTTGTCGATTTTAGTTTTTTTTTAGGACACCGCGAAAAGTTGGGTATGGAGGCCCATTCCTTTTTTAATGTCGCCTCGCTGACCAAAATTTCCATATTTTGTTTTTTTTACATATTTTCTGAGCGGCCCAAAATAAGCGAGAAAATCGCTTAACAAGAAATAAACAAAAAAAATTGATAGCCTCAAGAGAGCCGAAGACCCTGTGTAATTTTCTGAAACTATCTGAGTACCCTTTTGCATAAAGCTTCTTAGTGCCATCAATTTTCAATATAAAAGTTTTTCTCTGTCCCTTAAAATAAACATTCCACGGCCATTAATAGTTTTGCTCAATTTGAGTTTTTTTTAATATTGCGCGACAAGTTGGCCATGGATGCCGATTTCTTTTGCAGTACCACTTAGCTGTCCAAAATTACCACATTTTTGTTTCTTACGTTTTTTTGTAGGCCGCAAAATGAGCGAGAAAATCGCGGTGGTAGACCTAAAAAAAATCATCCTGTATACGTGTGTCATGCTATATGGCAATCAGTTCGGTGTAACGTATGAGAGATATGCAGATATGTAGATTTCCACGTACGTCGCTTTAGCAGCCTTCGTGGCGACGTTAGTACAAGCAGGCGCGGTTATATCCATACCTGTGTATGTATTCCTTTAGGCGGTTTTAGGTAGGTACCTACTATAACAATAGAAATTCAATAAGGCAATCAGGCAATATCACAAAAAAAATAAAAATCAAAAAAATATATTTTAAATAAAAATTATGCAAACAAATTTTTTTCATGTACGTTGGTTATACAGGGTGTTCCGCATAAGAACCGACAAGGAGCAGGAGCATACAGAGGAGCCGAAAATAAGGTGAGTTAAGGAAACTTACCTCCATACTAAGTTCAAGTTGCATCCTTGAAAAGTTATAGGCCTTGAAAGTGGGCTTTGAAATTTCGAAAAAATCAATATCTCAGTTATTTTTGAACTCGGAAAACCCACATTTGGTACACGTTGTTTATGTACCAAGAGCATTAATCGACAGAAAACATAGTTCAATTGTATAAAGAGTTGATACAGAGTGATGCACCCTAAAAATGTGACAACTTTTTTGCCCGTTGGTAGACTTACAAAATTGTTACCTTGTGTTATGAAGAATTTAATTCAAAAACTTTTTTTACGGTTATTTTTCAAAAAACTTTATCGCTTTCGATAAAAACGCGAATAACTGAAACACGTATTGCAGATGTGATATTTAAAATCTTTGAAAATTCGAAGGTTGGCTATGAAATTAAACGTCAAACTTGACTATAAGGAAAAATGTCATTTAATTTTAGTAATTGTATTAGTATTTTTCGACGAAGAATAATTTTATGCCTCAGAGAAAACGGTGATCATTTTCAACAATTTTCAGTGCAAATTATTGTTATTCCTGGTGTTTAGATTATTTCTCCATTAAACGGTTGTTATTCAAGTTTGACGTTTAATTTCATAGCCAAATTTTGAATTTTCAAAAATTTTAAATATCACATCTGCAATACCTGTTTTCAGTTATTCGCGTTTTTGGCGAAAGCGATAAAGTTTTTCGAAAAATAACAAGAGTTTTTTTCCTAAAAAATTAAAACGCACAAAAATCAAAGTAGACCTAGGCTGTTGGAATTTTTTACACCTATCGAGTTTTTCATTGTGAGTTTTCTTAATAACATTTTGTTGTGAAATTACACAAAATGCACTTTTCTAAAAAAGTGGGAAAAATCCCAAAAAATCAAAGCAGGTCTAGATTTACTCAGTTTTGCATTCTGAACACGTTTTCTTTATAACATTTTGCCGTAAAACCTACAAAAAGGGCACTTTACTGATGTGGAAAATTAGTTTCTTCATAATTTCCAAGGTGATTTTTCGAAAGTATATGTCACAAATTAGTTTCAAACCAAGCAGCGCTGATCCCAGAAGCTCAAGTTTCAACTTGAATTTTTTTTGTTATTTTCACCTTATGTGAACTCGATTCGTGGACACTAATTACATGTATCAACGCAGCAGTAGGCTTTTTAAAAATCGTTTATTTGGGTAAACGCGTTACAAGGAGTACGGCTTCAATCTGTCTCTCGCGAATGTTATACAAAGTTTTTATAAAATCGTTTTTGCTGATGTGGCAGCTGTTCTTGCACTTCTTCTTTTGATGTATCAGGAACTTCTATGTACGTAACTCCTCCATCCTCAAGAGGCTACTTCAGGGATGAAAAGGACTGAAGTAGGCACCTTTTCTTCTTGTTCTTCTTTCTTCTTCTTTGAGTTCGTCGAACGTATCCAAAGCTTTCGGCATTTGTAGATTCCATACCCAATCAATATTATTATTATGGTTGTTACAATTATCCATAAAACCCAATTATTATTTGTTTCTTGAAATTGTTCCATGACAACTGGGCTGATTGAATCGATGTGTTTTCGGAGAGTATGCAGTTCGTTGAGAGATATATTTTTTATATGTAGTTTTCCAAAACTTTGGCTTTTCTTTGTCATACTAATTTTAATTGCGGGTAGTATCAAGGAATGCGTCTTGCTGTTGGATTTTTCGTTGCTATATATAATTCCATTGATTTCAATTTTACAATTCGTTGGTAACCAGATAAGGTGCGGAGTTTGCAATACGTGGTATTCAGTATCCTTGCAGGTTGATTTTATTTTCATGTTGTCCTTTGGGATCACGATTATGAACTCGTCGTTAACTTTCTCTACTATTTGGTTGTGAATTTGTATCTTGACCATATTGCAGCTTGATTCTTCTCCAGTGATCAGAGCAGTAACGCAATCTTCTTTGGGGTTGGAAATCAGGCGTTCTTGAAGGCAAATGTGAGTTCCGTTGACTCCTTCGCAGGGGCTATCCATATATTGGTAGTTGGTGTTGCTCAGAGCCAAGTAGGGTTTTAGGGGTAAAATTATGGAATTGTCCGATGAGGGGATAGGATATAAGTGATAATATTCGAATTTATTTGGGTGGACCAAAGGAACATCTAAGGAGAATATTATTTGATTATTTGAGATAAAACAGCTTGTTTTTATAACCGAGTACCAGTCGTATAGACTTAAGTCAACAATTTCGTCAGAAGAATAGTGTGTATTTAGCTCTTTTAGTATTTCTTTTAAATCGCCAATACTTAGAATGTCCGGGTGAATTGTGTGCAAATGGGAAAATGTTATAGCATTTTCTAAATTATCGATAAAAGTAATAATGACATTTGCATTTATGAAAATTTGATTTAGTATACTGAGGTATACGGTATACTTGTAGAAAATATCTGTTTCATGTTGAACTCGTTCATAGAAGCGTTCCATATACTCTGAAATCTTTTGTTGATTATTAATTATTGTTTCTATCGAATTGCTGTAATGGTCAATCAACTTTTTAAATAGTGAAATTTGGTTATTAGTTTGCGATAAAATTTTCTGTTGGTTCTTTTCGAGAGTGCGTATAGCATTATCGTATTTTACTCCATCATTCGCATCGAGAGACCCTGTAAACCACTTGTTTATGGTACCAATGATATTAAAAAGGCCGCGTTTACTACGTTTATTAAACCTTTATCTTATTCTCGACTTCTAAAATTAGGGGTTTTAAATTTTCGTAATTATTTCTTAAGCTAGATGTGAAAACATATTCTGTCTCATTAAAAATAGATTGATTGAGATTATTATATATAGAAATTAAATTTTTCACTTCGTTCTTTAGCGGTTTAGTTTGCACATAATGGATAAAAGTATGTTTTTTAGTTATTATCTGAGCATTTCCTAATTTAAAGGGTAAAATGCCCGGGGTATCTTTAAGGTCGTTAATTTTTACTTCCAGCACTAGTGCTTGGGATGTCAGGGTTAGGATTATCAGGAATGTCGGGAAGTTCGTCATCGTCTTTCGATTTGTCATCCTGTAAGAGAGATTGATTTGTGAATTTCCTTGGACGTTTGAGGTTTTTCTTATGTACTATTTTGTTAGGTAGTTTAGCTTTTATACCTAGATCTTTAACAATTGTTACCTTTTTGAAACGAGGTTTGATTTTTGATCGAAGGGGGTTCTTTTCAAAGGCGGTGGCATTTTCTCTATAGGATATCGGATCTTCTCGTTTTTCGTTGCGCTTTTGGATGACCTTTTCTTTCATACTTTGACTAATTTGATGAATTTTGTCATAAAGTAAGGATGTCTTGTTTTTGTGTTCATTTATATATTCATTAATCAACATTTCGGCAGTTGTATCGAATGCATTTACACTGTCTGTGTGGCCGCTTACAACGTCAAAAGGGGTTTGCTTAGTAACAGAATGAATAGTGTTATTGTACGCTAAAATGGCATAAAGCATAAGCTTATCTATGCGATCTTCTTTGTCTGACAATCTTAGGCATCTTATATGCTCTATGAGGGTGGAATGTAGACGCTCAACTAGACTGTTACTATTGGAATTATTCGGTGTTGTGAAATGGATGTTAATTTTGTGTAATTTTATAAAGTCTTTTAGGGTGGTATTATTGAATTCGGTGCCGTTGTCGCACACAATTGTCCGTGGTAACCCGTGGTGAGTTGCAAATTGTAAAAGGCAGTCAATAGTATTTATTGCTGACGCTCCTGTAATTTTATATGCTTGCGCATATCGCGAGAACGAGTCTATTGCGGTCAAAAATTTTTGATTTTCCATCTGAAACGTGTCCAAATGTATAACTTCGAATGGCTTGGAGCTCGTGGGTGTTATATTAAATTTCACTACCGGGGGATTCCTATCGTATTTAGATAACTGGCAGATATCGCAGTTGTTTATGTATTTTTCTACATCGATCTTAAGTTTAGGCCAAAAATAGCGTTTTTTGAGAGACATTTCGGTTTCGTTAATGCCTCTATGGCATACTTTGCCCTCGTGATGGTATTTTAATTTTTCTTGTTGTTCTTCGTAAGTAATAACGTCGTCTAAATATGTTGGACTTTGAATAAATTTGAAAGAAGAGTTTTGAAAAGTTTTGCGAACAATATTAGAAAAGTCAGGAATTATTTCAGGTGTCTTAAAACATAGGCAATAAGTCTTTTTGTGTTCTACATATTCTTTAATAAAACTAATAACTTCTGGTTCCAAATTTCTTAAAGGTAGTGACACTGTTATTCGTGAATTTTCGTTAAAAGGTCGTGACCTAATTACGTATCTACGTATCATTTTGTCATTAGAAGAAACAATAATTTGATTTTTAAACGAATTAACGCACTTTTCGGTTATTGGCATTGTAAAGACAGGGTGTTCTGCTGCCGTGTGGACAGTTTCATTTGTGTCTGAGTCATTTTGGGTATTTTTGGTGGCGTTTTCAGTTTGTAGAAACTGTAAGTGGGTGTTATTTTGAGCGGGTTGTTGGTTAGCCGGTCTAATTAATATGTCGGAGATTATATTAATTTTTGGTTTTGATTTTGCTTCTGATTCATCAGAAATTTGTCCTAAAATTTCACTTAAGTCTTCACTACAAATTTCAGGTAGTTCTAGGTTATCTAAATTTTGTAAAAAATCGTTAATTTCATCATCAGAATCTCCAGAATGTACTATTATTGATTCGTTTTCTGCCACTTTTTCTATAGCATTTATCTCTATTCGAGAAAGTGCATCAGCATTTGTATTTGCTTTGCCCTTTTTATAAACTATGTCAAATTGGTATTCTGAAAGTTTAAGTCTCCATCGTGTAAGGCGTGATACGGGGTCTTTAAGAGAAAATAAATATATGAGAGGTTTGTGATCTGTAACAATTTTGAATCTATTTCGAAAAGATATGGCCGAAAGTAGGTTGTTGCCCAGATGATCGCGAGCAATTCTTTCTCAATAGTCGAGTAATTGAGTTCTGCCGGATTCAATGTCCGCGAAGCATATGCTACGGGTAGGTCGTTGCCTACGGGGCCTTGTGAAAGGACGGCGCCCACGGCGTAATTTGACGCGTCTGTAGTTAAGTTAAATGGCTTGGACAGGTCAGGATATTGTAGAATTGGATCATTGGTAAGAATTTTTTTGCAAAGATTAAAAGATTGAAGGAATGCATCATTATGGATTATTTTTTCGCCTTTTTTCAGACATTTAGTCAATGGTTTGGTTATTTTTGCAAAATCCTTAATGAACTTTCGGTAGTATCCTACAAGTCCGAGAAAAGATTTGATTTCGTTGACAGTTTTGGGTATAGGAAATTTCTGAATTGCCTCGACCTTTTTTGGGTTAGGTTTTACCCCTTGTGGAGTCACGATGTGCCCCAGGAACTCTACTTCTTTACGAAGGAATTCCGATTTATCCGGTTGTATTTTTAAATTATATTCTCGCAATTTTTGAAAGACTAATTTCAGATTATTAATGTGTTCATCAAGGGAGGTCGAAAATATGATAATGTCATCAACGTAAACTAGGCACACTCGTCCTTGTAAGTCGCGAAGGACATCGTCCATAACCCGCTGAAAGGTTGCTGGCGCGTTTTTTAAACCGAACGGCATTCTAGTGTACTCGTAGTGTCCGTTGTCAACAGTGAAAGCAGTTTTTGGAATGCTTTTAGGGTCCATCTCAATTTGGTGGAATCCCGACGCTAGATCTAAGGTGGTAAAATAAGAGCATCGACCTAATTTATCTAATATTTCGGTGATATTGGGGATGGGATACCGATCGTCAATGGTAATTTCATTGATTTTTCTATAGTCTACGACGATACGCCACTTTTTCTCGCCTGACGCATCTTCTTTCTTGGGAACAACCCAAATCGGGGAAGACCAAGGACTGGACGAAGGACGTATTATTTCGTCGTCTAATAATTTTCCAATTTGTCTTTGTACTTCGGATTTTAACGCGTAAGGATAGCGATAAGACTTTACGTGTATGGGGTCTTCGTTAGTTGTCTTTATCTCGTGCTTAACACGGTTTGTAAAAGAGAGTTTTTTCTCTGAATTATGAAATAGATCTGAATAATTTCGACAAAGTTGTAGGACCTTTTGTCTTTCTTCCGGATTTAGGTGGTTAGTTCGAATAAGGTCTTTTACGTCAATATTAGGATTTTTGTCATTATTGTGAGGTGTATCGACTATTTCCTCGATATTAAAAAGAAAATAATCATTATTTATTTCCTCGAAAATAGGTTCTGGGAACGGTTTGTCTAAGCGCAAGAGTTTTGTTTCATTAGAGTGGTTTTGTATTTCAACAATGACGTGACCATTTCTTGCAGTGGTCAGAGTTTCTGGAATAAAACACTTGGGAAAAATCTCTTTTTATGTATTATCACGTCGCCTGTCTGCTTGGAAATAGGAATTTTTGCAAGGCACGTTTCTTGCGGATTTACAAGAAGTGAAAAAATATGAGAACCTTTATTATGTTTGTAGAGAATTTGAATGCAGGTGTTGTCGTTATAAAAAATATTATTTTCAAAATCTGGTTTTAATTTTAAGCGTTTCATGTCTTCAAAACCGATTAACCCGTCGAAAAAGTCATGAAAATGAAATAAATGGAATGTAATCCGATCGTCTAAACCAATCAATTCATTTAAAGGTATATCTGCTTTGAAACGGCATCTATTTACACCATTACAAGTTTTTATATTAAAATTTTCGTGACATGTTTTGTCTGGGAAATATTTTTCTGCGAAATATGGGGATAGAATAGATTTTGACGCACCTGTATCAATTAAAAGTATGAATTTGGGTTTATTTGTCTTTATATAGGGTAAGGTACTGTCACTGTCATAGTTGTTTATTTCGATTGTCGTCATTTTTCGGGTTCTTCGAGACATAATTGGTGAAAATTTGGGTCATTTGGAACAGTAGTTTCCTGCTCAACAGAAATTTCTGAGTTTCCCTGATTTTAGATTAGATTAGCCTGGGCAGACGGTTGGGTGAGTAAACTACTTAAAAAAAATCTGGTAGGTATCCGAGCAAACCGAAAACGAAAACCTGAATTTTAAAATTAAATTGCAAAAGAACTTATCAGAAAGATCAAAACCCGTTATTTATTCTTGCTAGTCAACAAAATAATAAACAATTAAAGCTATTTAATACCAGTACGACCGAGGGATGCTACAATCTGACATGGTTTCGTGGCAAAGTGGCAAAAAAATCTATGCATATAGAAAAAATTGGATATGTTTCGCATTCCTTACTTTAACAGATACTCGTATAATGTGATTAAACGGATTCATTAATAGACAGAGAGTTCCATATTCAAAAACTAGTTTTTTAATATCCAGAAAAATCGCTGCACGATGGTTTTTGAGTTGGGATAAAGTCTGATCAAGTCAAATATTTGCGTTGCTCTACAGGGTGCTACTGGACTAGGTCTAAAAATTGAACCACGTATTGTTTGGTGCATTTTAGGACTTTCAATAAAAAAATTGCCATATACATTGTGTCCCAGTTTGATATTGGACATCTCAGAAATATATGAGGGGTAGTACCAAGGGAGAGTATCTCATAGGCGGTGGTATTTGGATGGGGTAATTATTTCATGGCCTGTTATGATTTTTTAAAATAGCAAATTTTCAAGAAACCAGATTAGGGTTTTTTACGACAAAATGTTATTAAGAAAACTTGTTCAAAATGAAAAACTGAGTGGATTCACAAAATTTCAAGAGACTAGGCCTACTTTGATTTTTAGATTTATCTCCCACTTTTTTCTTAGAAAAGTGTCCTTTCTAGAGCTTTCACTTCAAAATTTTATTTTTTCGCGATGATCAAGTTTCCTTAATAATATTTTGACGTGAAAGCTCCAGAAAGGACACATTTCTAAGAAAAAAGTGGGAGAAAAAGGCGAAAAAGCTAAAAATCAAAGTGGGCCTAGACTTTTGAAATTTAGAGTTCTACTCAGTTTTTCATTCTGAACAAGTTTTCTTAATAACATTTTGTCATAAAAAAATCCCTAATAGGGTTTCTTGAAAATTAGCCATTTTAAAAAATCATAGCAGGCCATGCAATAATTACCACATCCAAATACCACTGCCTATGATATACTCTCTCTTGGGACTACCAATAAAAAAATAGAGACCATTTGTTTTCCTTGTTCTTCATATAATTCTGAGGTGTCCAGTATCAAATTGGGACACACTGTATTATATTCTACATATTTACTCAGTGGCGATTCCCCCCCTCCCGCCCTCTTAGCCTGAGCGCCCCTCGGCCTGCCGTCTGCGCCGATTTGGCCCGCTCCCGGCAGTCCCCAGGAGAACGTTTTTTATACCAGGCTTTTAAAATATGATTCATCCATAAAGATTCGTACTGAAAGGTAGAAGAGCCACGTAGCAATTTTTTTTTAATTTTGATTGATTTTTCTCAAAGTTTTGACTTTTTTCTCCGAATTTTAAAATTCAGACTTTTGCTCTGAATTTTAAAATTCAGAATTTTTTCTTGGAATTTTAAAATTCTTATTTTTTTCTCAAAATTTTGACTTTAGTCTCAATATTTAAGATTATTCTCAAAATTTTGACTTTTTCTCTGAATTTTAAGTCAGACTTTTTCTCTGAATTTAAAAATTCAGACTTTTTCTCAAACAATCTCAACATTTTGAGAATAAAGTCAAAATGTTGAGAAAAAGTCTGAATTTTAAAATTCGGAGAAAAAGTCCAAATTTTGAGAAAACTCTCAACATTTTAAGAAAGATCTAAACATTTAAAAATTTTGAGAAAAAAATCTAAAAAAAATACAACGTGGCCCTTCCACGCTTCCGTAGATTCGACAAACGTGGGGCGCGTGCTATAGATAATAGTAAAGAGTGTAGAGAAGCAGCTGACATTGGAAAACATTAGGTATTTGCAGTACCTACAATAAGCTTTTAGTGACTCAATTATTATTCAATTCAATATTCAATTATTATTATTATCTATTGCATGCGCCCCACGTTTTTTCAGTACGTGTTATACTTACCTACCTATTAAAAAAATTATTTATTTTTTAGTTTTTTTATATACAATGTTTCCACAGATTGAGTTCACATACAGTGTGTCCCAATTTGATACTGGACACCTCAGAACTATATGAAGGACAAGGATAACAAATGACCTCTATTTTTTATTGGTGGTCCCAATGGGAGGTGGTGGTATTTGGATGGGGTAAGTATTTCATGGCCTGCTATGATTTTTCAAAATAGCTAATTTTCAAGAAACCCTATTAGGGATTTTTTACGACAAAAGAAAACTTGTTCAGAATGGAAAACTGAGTAGAATTGCAAAATTTCAAAAGTCTAGGCCTACTTTGATTTTTAGCTTTTTCGCCTTTTTAGGGTTTCCAGTCCCGGTATTTAGTATCGGGATTGTCCCGGGATTTTACCCGAAAAGTGTGGTCCCAGGATTTTCCTCATGGTCCCGAAACCTTAAAAGTCCCGAATTTTTTTATTACATCATAAACACGCCACCAATTCCCCAGAAAACCTAAAAAAAACTAGGGCAGGGGTCGTAGGGGATTCACTGGTATTCATCTTTTTTAAAATTATTATGATTCTAGGCCGTGAAGCCTTACCCCTTGTAATACAATACCGTGTGGTTGTGTGGTGTGGTTAATCATATATAGTTCTTTAATTAATACATAAAATTGTGGAATTATTAAAATTTTTAGATTTTACTGAAATAAGAATACTTACTTGTATACTTAGTC
Organism: Pseudeuparius sepicola; assembly: GCA_963920635.1. Taxonomy (NCBI): domain Eukaryota; kingdom Metazoa; phylum Arthropoda; class Insecta; order Coleoptera; family Anthribidae; genus Pseudeuparius; species Pseudeuparius sepicola. Next base: position 33,913,238 of record OY987305.1, read on the forward strand.
ATACAATTAAATTAGTTGGAGTTGGAACTACTTTAGTTGTGTGTTGTGTTTTTTAAGTAATCTCAGTTTTAATTTGCTATTTCATGTTTGGTATTTTGTAGGTAGGTACTACCCACATCTAAATAAAAATATTTCATTTTACAAATTGTTTCTTACAAAATTTGTTGTAGAGAAACAAAATTTTGATTTCGGGACTATTTTTGGGACTTTCGGGACTAGTACCGGGACTTAAAATTTGGGACCAAAGTCCCGAATACATTTTCGGTCCCGGGATTTGGGAACCCTAGCCTTTTTCTCCCACCTTTTTCCTTGAAATGTGTCCTTTCTGGAGCTTTCACGTCAAAATATTATTAAGGAAAGTTGATCATCATGAAAAAATAAAATTTTGTCGTTAAAGCTCCAGAAAGGACACTTTTCTAAGAAAAAAAGTGGGAGATAAATCTAAAAATCAAAGTAGGCCTAGCCTTTTAAAATTTTGCGAGTCTACTTAGTTTTTTATTCTGAACAAGTTTTCTTAATAACATTTTGTCGTAGAAAAACTCTAATGGGGTTTCTTGAAAATTTGCTATTTTAAAAAATCATAGCAGGCAATGAAATAATTACCCCATCCAAATACCACCACCTATGTGATACTCTCCCTTGGTACTACCAATGAAAAATAGAGACCATTTGTTTTCTTTGCCCTTCATATATTCCTGAGGTGTCCAGTATCAAATTGGGACACACTGTATAAGGTGTAAATAACAAAAAAAAATCTAGTTGAAATTTGAGCTTCTGGGATCAGCCCTGATTGGTTTGAAACTAATTTGTGACATAATTTTACTTTCGAAAAATCACGCATGCCTTGGATGAAAAAACTAATTTTTCACATCAGCAAAATGTCCTTTTTGTAGGTTTGGCAACAAGGAAACTTGTTCAGAATGAAAAACTGAGTACGTTTGCGAAATTTCGAAAGTCTAGGCCTTTTTTGATTTTTTGTCATTTTCCCACTTTTTTAGAAAAGTGCACTTTGTGTAGCTTTCACATCAAAATGTTATAAAGAAAACTTGTTCACAATGAAAAACTGGAGAGGTGTGAAAAAATTTAAAAACCTAGACCTACTTTCATTTTTGTGCGTTTTAATTTTTTAGCAGAAAAAATCAAAGTCGACCTAGGCTTTTGAATTTTTTCACACCTATGCAGTTTCTTAGTAACATTTTGATGTTGCCAAGAAATGCCAAAAAATCGAAGTAGCCTAGACTTTCGAAATTTCGAAAACCTACCTACTCAGTTTTTCATTCTGAAAAAGTTTCCTTAATAACATTTTGTCGTAAAACCTACAAAGAGGGCATTTTACTGATCTGATTAGTTTTTTAATAATTTCCAAGGCATACGGGATTTTTGGAAAAGTAAAATTATGTCACAAATTAGTTTTAACCCAAGCAGGGCAGGGGTGATCCCCAGAAGCTCAAATTTCAATTCTTTTTTTTGTTATTTACACCTTATGTGAACTCGATCCGTAGACACACTGTATGACAGATGTGTTACTTTTATTTTAAACCAAAGAACAGCATATTTTTTGTATAGGCATTATTTTTTAATAAATAATATACAGTGCTATTCATAAAGTTTGCACCAAATAGGAAAAAATTTGTATTATTCAATTTTTTTGAAAACATGATTTCGGGATATATTGGAGTATATTGCGCCTAAAGAGAGTCGTGACGACACAGCCCATGCCATTTGGTGCAAAGTTTATGAATAGCATTGTATTTTCTGTGGATTTTTATAATTTTTGTTTACCTATTTCAATCAGAATAAGCACAGTAGACAAAAAAGCTTTCGGAAAATTTCGCCCACCTCCCCCCCCCCCCGCCCTTAAATGCTGGCTACGCCACTGTATTTACTTAAAATCTCAGGTTTTAATTTTTTCTCTACATTAATGTTGCAGTAAACTATGTTGAGAGATTTTATATTTCGTGCAAAATCGAAGTGGAACGCTAAAACTTTACTACAGATAAAAAAGTGGGGGTTAAGGTTAGGGCAAATTGGACTTTTTTTATTAAACAACCTTCCTAAAATACTCCAAGCACTACGCAGTTCCATTTTTTAAACATATTTACGGAACACCCTGTAAAACTAGCAGTCAACAAGTTATTGTTTATTATTTATGCTTGAAACATTTATCATGGTTCTTCACTGCAAACATAAATTTGTACAGGGTGTCCCAAAAACATATCGACAAACTTTAAGGGATGGAAAGGGGACATGAAAACAAACCTTTTTTGTTTTAATAACACGCAAATGAGCCGTTTGGACGGAACAAAGGAAAAATTGTTTTGGTGGGTTATATTCATTTCAGTGATAAATAATTAATTTCATTTCACAAAAAATGTTCATGAGGACTTTATTTCATTGATAAATAAAAATAAATGATGATGCAGCTTTTCATAATTAAGCATACGTTACAATTTGCTGTACCATAAGCAACGTGGATATCAGTAAGTTCTTCAAATAATAAATTATCTACCATTTTTAATACAAATTTTGAATTAAAAATCAATAGAATCAATGTTCTGATGCTAACTAAATAAGTCATAATACTACGGTCTTAAAATTGACAGCTTTGGAATGTTTATTGTGATAATTTTTTTCTCTGAGCAAAAAGCGTAGTTGAAACAAAAAATGTTGAAGGAAATACACTGGTGTCCAACTAAATCGATAATTAATTTAGTTATAATATGGGTATGATCTAAAACATGTTATTGTTCTATAAATGACAAAGAGTGAAAAAAATTTAGAACGGTATCAAAACCATTGGGAAAGGAAGAAAATATAGCAAAAATAACAGAAAAATAATTTAAGGGCGATTTGAGGTACGGGGGTTGCAGGGGGTGATTTTTTTAAGGGTAAAAACGGTTTTTCGCGATTTCCGGCAAAACTGCAACTCCTATCGAAAAAAGTTAATGGGCAAAGTGTGTAGGCAATAAAAAGATCTACAACTTTTGTATTTGACTTTTTTCACGTAACCTCAAAATATCCGCGAAAAATTGTAATAACCGATTTTTTGGTTTTTAATTTTTATCTCTCAGAAAAAAAAAATTCCACGAAAAAATCCAGGTCCGTCTATAAAAAAATTAAGTTGAAGATGGTTTCTCAAAAAACGAAATGTTGTAGAACAAATCTAAAAACGCCATCTTAAAGCCCGTTAAAAAGTGACATAATAAAGTGTTTTTCTTTTTTCCTATCCTAACTTCAGAAAAAAATAAAATGGAAAATGCAAAATTTCACTTTTTTCAAAATAACTCAAAAACGAAAAGAGATATTAGAAATCTGTTTTGTCATTTTATTGACCTCAAAATTGCGCAACTTTTTCCCCATTTAACCGTTGTTCTATCTCTCCGTTTGCAAGATCCCCATTCTTATCCGGGACACATTGTACATCGATTTGCAATTTCTTGGTTTATCAATGTAACATGGAATCTTAAATTTTTCAAGTACCTAATTAAAGTGTAAATTTTAATAAATAGAGCAAAATTTTAAACAATGATTAAAAAAAATTTCGAAATCAATTTTTTTCGTTTTTTGTATTTTCTGAGAAAATGTTCCATAGTGATGTATATTTTTCTACACCATCAGAAAGTAGAGGTTTCAGCGAACAAAAAGCGTACCGACTTTTTTTAAAAAGCAGGTTTTTTACGTGGGCATTTTCGATTGAAAATGAGGTTACTTTTTCGGTTTAAAATCAAAAAAAGGGGTAAAAATAAATATTTTGATTAGAAACAATTACAGCGTATTCGGGACATAAGAAGGTAAGTTTCCATTAAAATTTTTGGAAATTTTTTTTTTTGTGGGAGATAAAAATTAAAAACCAAAAAATCGGTTATTACAATTTTTCGCGGTTATTTTGAGGTTACGTGAAAAAAGTGCAAATACAACAGTTGTAGATCTTTTTATTGCCTACAACTTTGCCATTTAACTTTTTTCGATAGGAGTTGCAGTTTTGCCGGAAAACGTGATAAACCTACAACCCCCGCACCTCAAATCGCCCTTAATTTTTTTTCTGTTATTTTCGCTATATTTTCTTTCTTTTCCAATGGGTGTCATTCTGTTCTAGATTTTTTTGTTCTCAAAAATTATCTACCCTGGCCTATCATATTTGTTAAGTTTTTCGTTTAATAAAAATATAAGTTTTCTAAAATTCTGAAAATAATGACACTAGCCTGGTTTCCACGATTGGAAGAAGGAAACGTATTCGTATTTATTTTTGATAAACGCTGTTTCATCATTCCAATTTAAAAACAAAAAAAGTACGTTGTAAGACTATTTGTGGTCATCATAACGCGCCATGCTGCAACAGTACTGTTGTACAGGAGAGGAAGTCGTCCAGATCGAGCAGGGTGAGGTATATCTCAAGAAATGCTTCCATTCCAGGCAAGAACACTAACCAGCAATATTACGAAAGTGGTACCTTTGTAATGTTACTGTTTCTGCATTTTTATTTTTTATTCCTCATCGCTTTGTCTGGTTCATTTCTCATATAAGTACTCCCCTTTGAGCTTACAGTTTACAAAGTAAATCACAACAAAAGCTATCGTTAGGCAACAGGTTTATTAAACAAAAAAAATAGCTTTCATTATTCATCATTATTTTTGACACATCCTGTAGATCAATGTTGCCTCATTTAAATGTAATACATTTTTGATACAGCACGCCAATAAGCATTCATGAAGTAAAGCAGACAAACAAATTTTGACAATTTAACAGTGTGGATGAAATATACTTAGAAATGAATGTTTTTATAATATCGCCAATAATGTGGGTTAGTTAATTATATCTAAAAAAATAAGGAAAAATTATAAAAAAATGTATTCCATTATTGCTTGAAAACATTACACTATGTAACACAAATGAAACATCCATTGAATTTTTAATTTGTTTTTTGCCACCAAACTGGTTAAAAGACAACTTTTTCAAGTTGCTGGAAAATTAATAAATTTTTAACAGTAACTGAACGAAACTTTGAACGTGTAACTCAAAAAATAACTTCAACAAATTTGTTTTCTGAGGTTTCGGAGAATAAATCTTCCTCCTTTCTCAAAGATCATGTTAGGTCAAAGTGAAAGTCAGATTAATAAATTTCGGGTTAAAATGTCATGACAACAGAAACAACAGCCTTCCCACCTGTCTGATATTGTACCCTGTGTTCTATCTTATTATCTATACTAACTTCTCTTTGAATAAGTGACAATTATATTTTACCGAATTCCACTCAACATTCAGCTACACAATTGTCCGAAGTTGCATGAATTTGCTATCAAACTACAAATCACGTGGCCACATCGCAGTCACATTGGAAATTGAGAAATGGAATGTGAAAAAAATACGGTGCCGAATGAACACCTGCTGTTATTCTACGTAATATATTACGCTCGTTAGGCCGCTATTACGATTATTTTATACAGCGCCAGGAGGACCTAAGCCGAGATTTTTATATTCACCGTGTATATAGGAGAATTTTAAAGCGCCGCATAGCGGCAAGTCCTGAACTGTGGTTTATACATTTTTTTCAATTTCGGCGTCATTCAGCGTCCTCCCAAATTTATGCCCAAACGATATAAAACCTTGAGGAGAAGCAGATTAGTAGATTTTCAGATGTTGGTCATATATATATATATATATATATATATATAGATAACAAGATAACAAGAACCAAATTTAGTGGGAAATAAGCCAATTTTTAAGTGTGAAGACTCTTTTTATTGGTGAAAGCTTTCGCAGTTGTTTAACTGCTTCTTCAGTCACTCTAAAATTACATTAAAATAGTTTTTGTGATATAAATTTCAAAATTACTTACAATTAAGTGAGTTCCTAATATAACGTAAAGATGTTAATGTTTGAATTTTGCATTGGACAGGGCAAAAGTACAAAATTTTTTTAAATTTAGTTTTGACAAAAATCTAGTTCAATATGACACTTAAAAATAGTTTATTTTTAAAGGTATATAAATGTCACTAGTTACTATTATTATACCTTTATCTAGGTATATTTGAATTATTATTGTTGTTAGTAAAATTTGGTTTGTTTTCTAAGAAAAGTAAATTTGAAAAAATTATATTAAGGTCCTGAATATCTGTTTTTTTGTTAAGAGTACAATGATGTTTGATACTATTCCATTTTCTTTCTATACAACTTAAAGTAAGTTCTAATGGAATATTAGTGAATAAAGAAACAACATCTAAACTTATAATGACATAATTTTCAGGGAGTTGGAAATTATTGAATTTTTCTGCAAAACTAAAAGAATCTTTAATAAAATAAGGATTATTTTCTTCATAAGATGTACTAAGGATGTTAGTTAAATACTTAGTGATTTTACTAGTTGGTGAATCAATTGAAGCAATGATAGGTCTAAGAGCTAGGTTAGGTTTATGGATCTTTGGTAATCCATAAAATTTTGGGGCAATAGAATTGTATATTTTTAAAGATTTAGCAACATATTTTTCTATTTCTTTAGTTTTAGTTAAATTACTAACTAAATTATTAGCTTTTTGTTGTATGGTATTAGTTGGGTCTCTTGGTAATTTGATATAATAAGTTGGATCTTGTAACATATTATTTGCAAGTTCACTGTATTCATTTTTAAACATGATAACTGAAACATTACCTTTATCAGACTTAACTACAATAATTTCTGGGTGCTCTTTCAAAAACTTTTTTGTAGTATTATACCAAGAGGTAATTTCAGAATAATGCGTTGGAAAATGATTAATGAAATTAGTTATTATATTAGTCATCTGACAAAGGATAATGTTTTTTTGATCGTGATTATTTATTTGTTCAAGAGAGAATTCCACATCTGCTAAGAGATTCTTAATAGAAATGTCAGTTTTAGTTGGTGGTAAACTAAATTTTGGACCAAGTGATAGAATATTCTTAACTTCGATAGGAATATCAACATTTGTAAGATTTTTAAACCAACGTTGATTTATTTTAAGTTTGATTTTATTTTCATTTTTAAGATGCTCAAATTTACGTAAATTAGTTTCTTTTATTTGATTAAAAATTCTATTATATGATTGATTTTGTCTACGTTTAAATTCAAACCAGATATATGCAGGTAAAAAGCTATTAATTTTAGTTTCTAAAAAAGTTAGTTCCTTCTTTAATCTGTTAATATTCCTATGTGTTACACTAATTTCTAAATTAAGGATATTATTGTTTAACCTATGATTAAAATTTCTTAGTTGATGTCCTGATGTACAGTCGCGGACAGTTGGTATCGAACGACCTGAAGAGGTTTCTCGTGGCTATCGTTACAGGGCGCGCGGAGACGGCAACAGCGCGCGCCTTCGGCATCGGATGGTTCGAACGGGTGTCTTGTTCCGAGAATTCTTTGCAAGCGATTAAGCCGATGTCACCGAAAGGGTTAAAAAAAATTAAGGAATCAGTATTAAACTATTTATTAAAACAGTTCACAAGTATACAGTATGATTTTTTAAACTACCACCGCGATTTCCTCGCTTATTTTGCGCCCTACAAAAAAAACATGAGAAACAAAAAGGTGACAATTTTGGACAGCTAAGTGGCCCTGAAAAAGTAATCAACATCCATGGTCAACTTGTCGCGCAATATAAAAAAACCTCCAATTGAGCAAAATTATTAAATAGCCGTAACATACCTATTTATTTTAAGATACCGAAGAAAACTTTTATATTGAAAATTGATGGCACTGAGAAGCTTTATGCAACTGGGTGCTCAGATAGTTTCTGAAAATTACACAGGCTCTTCGGCTCTGTTGAGGCCATTGTTTTAGTTATTAAAGGCCATTGTTTTAGTTTATTAAAGTAGTTATTTGGCTCCCTACTGAAAAATCTTAAGAAACAAAAACGTGTAAATTTTAGATAGTTGGTTAATGTTAAAAAAAGAAGTCGGTATCCATGGCCAACTTTTCGCGCAATACCAAAAAAAACTTAAATCAACAAGAATCTGAAAACAATCAATTTATTTTGAAAGTCGAGGGAAAATTTTAATTGGAGATTAGCGGCAATTAGATCACGCAAGAACATTGTCAAAAGAAAATTTTCATACAATTTGTACTAGTTTTCCCGCTAATTTGTTTAAAGTGTGAAGTCGAAATAGCAATTAAAAACATCAACAGTTATTCAAATTAAAGACAAATTTTCTCATATTAAAGATCTTGTTTGATCAAAAAAAAATTAAATAAATTGATAGTTTTGTTTTCACATTTTTGTCGACTTGAGTTTTTTTTTGTATTGCGTGAAAAGTTGGTTATGGATGCCGATTTATTTTTTAACATCACCTAGCCGTCTAAAATTGCCATATTTATTATGCTTATATAAGCTTACTTACATAAAAAAAATATATTTAATGCAGTGATAGGGCCAAAGCGCAAAATGTTTTTCAAATAAATCAAAGTGTGCCAATTGTTTCTAAAATTGGTAGTATGGAGTATCCTTTACTTTTGAACAACTTTTCCTAGCAACTTATTTCCACATAAGAAATGTTAGCAAAGTTTTTATCAAGAGTAACTTTTTGCGGTAAAATTAAAGATAAGAAAGTGTTCCTATTCAACACCTCTTCTGTGGACATACTGTATATACATAGTGTATTTGGAAATGAAAGGAAGGTTTATGGCTTATTATAAATATAAATGCAAATTCTTTATCAGAGGCTCGAGAGTCCGTCATAAAATACTACATAACTCGCCCGAATATTAATTTGCGTATTTATCCTCATCAGATTTTTAGCAAAAGAGCACGCCACTGAAATGGTCGAATTTTCCTTCTCAATCAATATTTATGGCCTCCTTTCATTTCCAAATACACTAAGTATAGTTGTCAGCGGTTTTAGACATTAAGTTAATAAATATTTTGCGTTGCAACAAAAATGTATTTTTATGTTATAATAAAAAAATATGTAGTAACACTAAAAATATATTTAGCTAATAACCCTAGAATTAAAAAAGTTAATTAAAAGGATTTTCATAAATTATTCTTTTCTTTGCAAAATAAGTATTTGTTCCAACATTTAGTTGTTAGGTCTCGTAGTCCTAAACATAAATGATTATAAAATAAAAGGGGTGTCCCTTTTATTTATTTTTTCTTATTTTTGAAGAAATTGGTCAGAAGTTTTAATAAATTGGTTTTCGTGGTGCTGCAATGCTCCATTGTTTCTCATAAAATGCCCTTCAACAGATAAATGAGATTAGGGGGTCACAGACATAAAATTACCCTTGTAACTTAATAGAGAGTTATTGCAGAAACTGTTTTTGGCATTAAGCAGTATTTAAGACGACCTTATTTGAATACTCTCATACGTTATTTATGATTCTGACAATAGTTATTGCAAGTCGTAATTTATGTATCCAAATTAAGGGCTTGTTTACGTTTACTTTATTGTTTTGTATTTCTACACTTTCACTAGAATATTATGTGCTTTTATAATTTTGCTCCGGAAAAAACTGGGAAAACAGCCAAATAACCACGGAACACCAAGGTGAAAGACTAATGAAAACAAACAAGGTGCAAACGCAAACAAGCAACGAACATTTTAGGTTAAGTCCTACTTTCACAGAACACTAGCGTTTTCTGACAAATCAGAATTTATTTTAAGAATTGTGACAAATAAGGTAAAAATAACGTATATTATGGTATACACAATAAACAAAAATAAAGGAAAATAACCTTATTATGGACGACCTTATGTCAAACTACGACTGCGCATGCTCAAATGTCAAAATAACGTCAAAAAAGAGCGCGACGTTATTTATTTCTGCAATAACTCTCTATTATTTAAATTGCATACCTTTATCAATAACATCAGAAGACACACAGCAGGGACACGTGTCAAGCTTTACACACCTCCCTGGACCTCAATGTGATTACCTGGATAAAATAAAATAATTTCAGGTGATTGAGGACTTCCACAAGCTGGATATAATGATTACGAAGTTTTATTAGAACCACCGACACAGGAAGAATCCGAAAAAACTATAAACCCATTAAAATCTTTATGACTATAACATAATTAAATAAAGGCAAGAAATCAAATGCATTTTCCATTATTATATTATATGTATATTAATATTTAGTATACCCACCTTGGGATAGGATGACTTTCTGAACTCTCCTGCTCATCGAATCTATGAGTTGGCAGCAGAGATCATGGGTTACGACTTCATCCCACGTTTGTTGAATCTTCTGCCAAAGTGCCTCCCTATTTTCGGGTACGAAGTTCTCCATTGTCCGCGCCATTCTGCCCCACACATTCTCAATGGGATTCAAGTCAGGACTCTTCGCCGGCCATTGCAACTTTTCTACGTTGTTTTCGGTGAACCATTCGCGAACTATTCTTGCTGTATGCACAGGAGCGTTATCATGCTGGAAAACGAAGCCATCGGGATACATTTCCGTTGCAGTTGGTAACAATCCGCCTTCGAGTATCTCGCAATAGCGAGCTGCTGTGAAGCGGTCGTCGATTCTCCAACAAATGCCAGGTCCACGGTAGCTTATCCAGGCCCATATGTTGACGGAAAAATGCCCACTCCTTTTCCTGGGTGACACAAATCTTTCGTCATATCTTGAACTCACCGAAGGTCTATATACTCGCACTTTGCCATTGTAATGGCTTTGAAAGATCTTTTCGTCGCTAAATATTACCTTCTCCCAATAATGTGGCGGTAAACGCTGAAACTCTCGGCATATCTGCAACCTGACTTCCTTATTAGCCTCGGTCAGCTGAATTTTGTTGCTGGCCGTGCGAGATTTCAGATTGGCTGCATCTAATCTCCTTCGGGCAGTTCTAACACTTGCTGGAAATTGTGTTGCAGATACTGCTTCAACGGCGGATTTAAACGGATTTGCAAGGCAAAAATTAGCTAGTTGCTCATCTTGTTGGTCAGACGTAATTTTCACATTTCCTCCTCTATGTATGTTTTCCACGCTTCCGGTTTCGTCATATTTCTTCTTTATATTGAAAATGGTGCTTTTAGATACACCAAATTCTTCGGCCAGTCGGGAAATAGCCCAACCATTTTCTAGTTTGGCGATGATACGGTGCTTGACGGATTCACTCAAACGAGGCATAACGAACACTGTTAGTTACTCTCTCGAATTAGGATACTGACTAAATAATTTTAGCCCACCCACCTTAGTATTTATACAAAGGGCTAGGAGCAGGTATAATCGATATTTTCAAAATCTACATCCAATTCAATATTACAATTATTAAGTTAATCCCCTAAATTTAGTTATATTAAGTGCAGGTAGGTATAATTATTAAATACCTATTTAAAAAGATATAAATATCTATGCTAAAATATTTCAACTCAGGTAATCCGATAATCCATTAATTTTGTGCCATACATTTTCTAATTAATATTAAGAGCCCCCATATCTACTTTTAAACATATTATACAAATCCTTGAAATCTTTAATTTTTGAGATAATCGCTTGATCTGTTTTTTGTCCGAAAGGACTTCAAAAGCCGCTTATTTTAGCAATCCTGCCATTTTCAAATTGCAAATCCAGGGCCGGCTACGATTTTTTTATTCCCCCGATTTTCACAAAAACCATTTAGCCATTTTTTTATTTAAAATCTGACACCACAGCGTCAATCAGGACAGTCGAAAACCCTTTATATACCAAATTTGAACAAAAAATATAGAGAGAGTTCTATTCTACAGGATGTCAAAATTGAGCAAAATAGGAAATTTAAAGAAACCTCTTCAGGCATCTCTGGCGAGTCAAGTCATAAAAATTCAGCATTTTCAGATGGGGCAGAGAAAAATACCCTGTATTGAATCTTTGCACACCAACACTTTGAGTGGTTCTGTTGACAATTAAACTATTTTGACGGGATTCCATGGCACACTTGACTCGCCAAATGCCTGTAAATTTCCTATTTTGCTGAACCTTGACATCCTGTAGAATAGATCTCTCTCTAAATTCTTTGTTCAAATTTGGTATATAAAGGGGTTTTAGGGGGATCCTGATTAACGCTGTATTGGTAGATTTTAAATAAAAAACACTCAAAAATCGTAGCCGGACCTGGATTTGCCTTTTGAAAATGATAGGAAGGCTAAAAGAAGCGATTTTTGAAGGCCTTTCACACAAAGAATGTTCAGGGATTATCTCCAAAAATAAAGATTTTATTAATTTGCATATGTTTAAAAGTAGACACCCTGTATATTAAATTATTGTTTTTGAGAAATTCTTCGGAATTCTATTGTGGCTCAAATTGACTATGGATTTACCTAATTTCATATTCCTAATTAATACAGGGTGCTGGCAGCAAAGGAAGGAAACTCGAGAAAAAGCAACTTTTATTGTGGTGTTGATTCTAATCTCAGCCTTGATATTTATTATTTTTTTATTTCATTATCATAAATACTAGACGGTATAGTAACATGATAAAATAGTACGAAATATTAAATGCCAACACTGGGGTTGGAATTATTACCAGCACAAAGTTGCATTTTCCTCGAATTTTGTTCCTTTGCTGTGAGAGGCTGGAGGCTGTAATTTGCATTTTATGGTTCTATTTTTAGCAGACCGGCCGGCTGCAGACTCCAGCGCGATGTTGCCGTCTCCGCGCGCCCTGTAACGATAGCCACGAGAAACCTCTTCAGGTCGTTCGATACCAACTGTCCGCGACTGTACATTTAAATTTAAATCCAAATTATCAATATCTCATCCAGAATAGTCGTCTAAGGTTATTAGGATAGCCTCTACTTAATTCTCTGGCTCTTAGATGATCTGAAACATTGCATTAAAATATTGGGAGCGCCAAATGAACCCTACAATGGTTTCTGAAAATACATGGCGTTTAAAATAACTTCTTTAATCGTTGTGAAGCGGATATAATATGCAATGGTTTTCATTTTTTTTTACGTTGGACGCTCAGTGAACCTACAAATAAATTATGTGCCACGTGGACTCTTAAATAAATTCTCGAAATACTGGGCGTATATGGCCGGACGCCGCGTGAGAACGTTTTTAGACTGGATATATATATATATATATATATATATATATATTTCTTTACGGCATCACCGAGCGTCCGCAATGAAAAATCTTAGGTTCACTCGGCGTCCGACGTCACCCAGCGTCCGATATACGGGCGCCGGGTGACCAACACCTGAAAATCTACTAATCTACTTCTCTTCAAGGTTTTATATCGTTTGGACATAAATTTGGGAGGACGCCGAAATTGAAAAAATGTATAAACCACAGTTCAGGACTTGACCGCTATGCGGCGCTTGAAAATTCTCCTATATACACGGTGAATATAAAAATCACGGCTTAGGTCCTCCTGGCGCTGTATAAATTAATCGTAGTAGCGGCCTAACGAGCGTATTATATTACGTAGAATAACAGCAGGTGTTCATTCGGCACCGTATTTTTTATTTCACATCCCATTTCTCAATTTCCAATGTGACTGCGATGTGACCACGTGATTTGTAGTTTGATATTGCTGCAAATTCATACAAATTCGGACAACTGTGTTGCTGAATATTGAGTGGAATTCGGTAAAATATTATTGCCACTTGAAGTTAGTATAGATAATTAAATAGAACACGGGGTACAATATCAGACAGGTGGGTAGGCTACTGTTTCTGTTGTCATGGCATTTTAACCAGAAATTTATTAATCTGTAATTTCACTTTGACGTAACATGACCTTTGAGAAAGTAGGAAGATTTATTCTCCGAAAGCTCAGAAAACAAATTTGTTGAAGTTATTTTTTGAGTTACACGTTCAAAGTTTCGTTCAATTACTGTTAAGAAATTATTAATTTTCCAGGCAACTTGAAAAGGGTGTCTTAACCAGTTTGGTAGCAAAAAAAACAAATTATTTGATATTTGATTTTTTGTGACATATCAACTGTTTTTACCTACCTTGTATATTTTTGTCCACCTCGAGAAAAAATCTGTGACGCGATGAAATTAGGCCCTTTTGACTTTCCCTTGATTTAACGCATCCTGTATATAATTTTAATCAGTTGCTTATGAGACACCTTGTATTTATTCTTAATTTTGTGACGTCACCGAGAATCTAGTTTACACCATTTTAAAGTATTATTTTCAAATGCGTCGATGGTTGGTTGAGCGTCGATTTTATAAACCGATGGTCGCAGGTTCGGACCCTGGCGGATTTTTTTATTTTCAGAATTTGTGACGTCAGAGCACGAGATGAGATGCTGGAGATGCTGGACCACGAGATGAGATGCTCGAGATGATGGACCATTATCTCGGTTTGAATTTGGCTCCATGACGTCAGAGCTCGTAGGTTAGACCGCTACGATTGGCCGCCAGGAAAGGGGGCGGGGCCTAGGAGGAAAGTGGAGGGAGGGCGCCCAGGGTGCCGCCTTACCTACTATTATTCGTTTTCAAAAAATGCTTCACATGACCCATTTATTTGACAAAAATACTACTTGTACCTATCACATTTTTAAAGTAAAAATCAAGCGCACAATTTGGTCTAGAATTTAAATGTACTCTTTTTGCACGACCAGGCCATTTTATGCCCTAGGGATTAAACCATTTTACACAAAAGCAAAAAGTACTTTGTGAATAATAATTATTTATTTATTATTCCTGGAGGAATAATAATAATGAGTATTATTATATGCCAGTCGACATACATAATGTAATATTCTAACATTCAAAACAAGCGAAACACAAATAAGGGAGACTGAGACTAATAAAATGAAAAATGAAACATCTGATATCGATTGAAAGTTCCCCTGACGTGGTTCCCGAGCCCGGTGAGGTAGGCCAAAGTAGGGGGAGTAGGGGAACCATGAGTTCCAGCGAACGCCCGCCCGCCCGTCTATCTCCGTACGTCTAATTCCTGCTCGGATGGCCAATTCACGGATCATTTTATTGCCGGGCAATAGGTTCGTAGTTTTCAAATCATAGCCAAACGAACAAACGTATCGACTTGAAAGTAGTCTTAAAATAATGTTATCGAATGCCTCAATCGTCGTTGTGTCTTTCGAATTATTTTTGAGCGGCGGAAATACTCGAAATTCTTAACCGAATATAGTCGAATTTCGGGTATGTTTGGCATTTTTTTAACAGTGTCGCATTAGTCCTGTACAGTTCGTGATACACAACGACGATTCTTCATAGTTTTATCTAAGCCACAAAAAAAAATCAAGTGAAAATATTAAGAAATGCAAGTAGGAGACGTAAACTACGAAACCCTTGAAAATAGGGGGTATCGTAGCGCCTTAATATAAAATTTCAGAATTTCTGAATTTTAAAATTCCGAGAAAAAAGTAAAAAAATCTTAAAATTTTAAGAAAAATCTAAATATTTTGAGAATAAAGTACACATTTTGAGAAAAAATCTGAATTTAAAAAATCTACGTGGCCCTTCCACGCTTCCGTATATTCTACAAACGTGGGGCGCGTGCTATAGATAATAGTAAGGAGTGTAGAGAAATAGCTGACTAGCTGACATTGGAAAACATTAGGTATTTGCAATGCAATAGATACCTACAATAAACTGTTAGTGCGTGCATCAAATTATTATTATTATTATCTATTGCATGCGCCCCACGTTTTTTCAATGCGTTTATTAAAAACGTTATACCTATTAAAAAATTTATTATTTTTTTTAATACAAGGTGAGTTTTTTTGATGCCCACTATGGAGATCTCGGAAACTAGAAGAGTAGTGAGGCAAAGGGGGCGATCCATCTTCCATCTCACTCGCACTCATGTATTTTCCCATATAAGATAACGACTTCCGGTGCGGTCTTATCGCTACTTTTGATCTGTCTCTCTCGGGCGCGGCGTTCGCGGCGTTGCCGGATCCTCGATTTTGTCGTGTAGGTGCGACGTTGCCTTTTCCTGGAATGCAATAAAAAAAGCCCGTGTGTGGAATCGAACCGGTTCCGTTCGTGTCCCGATCCCGTCGCCTTGACCACTCGTCCACCCGTCCATATTCTAATCGCACCGTAGAAATGGCAAGGTTCTGTCTCGCCGACGTCATCCGTTCGGGCGCGCGCGCGCTTGCACCTCGAGGGACGCCTGTCAGGTAGCGTGAAAGGATCCGGATCCGGGGGCCTGAGAGGGAGGGGAGTCTTGAGCCTGTCAAAAATATACAGGATGGAACAAAAAGATAAATATACAGGATGGTAGAAATATACAGGATGGAACAAATATAGATAGAAAAAATACAGAATGTGAGAAATATACAGAATGGACAAATACAGATAGAAAAAATATACAGTGTGGACAAATATTAAGAGAAAAAATACAGGATGGAACAAAAAGAGAAATATACAGGTTGGAACAAAAAATAAGACCAGGAAAAAATATATATACAGAATGGGAGAAATATACAGGATGGAACAAAAGGTAAGAAATATACAGAGTGACTGTGGGTAAAAATAAAACATGTCCTTGTGACACTTCGTTGGACTCGATTCGTCATGAGGATCACGAATTTGAAATAAAAAACTTTAAAATCTTATCGCGGGAGATCGGTGCTTGCTAGAACCAAACCGCCTTTTAAGAAAATGTAGAGGAGATCAAGGAGAATCCAAAAACGTCAACTTCCGGTCTCCATTTCCGGTTCGAGGAAAACACGATTTTGACATAAAATTTTTAAAGTCTTATCGTGGGAGATCGGTGCTAGGTAGAACGATTCTGATGCCTAAATAATGATCAGGGGATCGAGGAGAATTCAAAAACGTCAACTTCCGGTGTCCATTTCCGGTGCGAGGAATATGCCCTTGCGCCACCTCGTTGGACTCGTCTCGATGTCGGGAACACGAATTTGATGTTCGTTCATAAATATGAGCGCGCGAGTGGGAACATATTCATTTCGATGTTGCTAGTCACCGGTGAAGGTCTAGTAAACAGTTTAATTAACAAACTACCCGTTGAATTGCATATCCCCGGCTATCAGTTTTGTGGGCCAGGAACAAAATTACGGGAAAGAATCGAAAGGGGTGATTCCGGCGTAAATAAACTTGACTCAGCCTGTAGAATTCACGACTTGGCATATTTGAAAAATAAATCTGTGGAAGAGCGACACAAGGCAGACTGGGAATTGGAAAATCGCGCCTGGGATAGGGTCAAATCGAAAGACGCTAAATTTGGAGAGAAGGTGCCGCTTGGTTCGTCACCACAGCCATGAAGACGAAACGAAAGCTGGGCATGGGAGCAAAACAAAAGAGACCGACATCATTTAGACGAGATATCGTAAAAAAAGTTGCAAAGTCCCTGAAAAGATCATTCGATGAACACCAACTTAACGATATGAAAAATTTGAAAAAATCATCGTTGGCAGCCATCCGAGCCGCTCGCATAGCTATTAAGAAAGCAGGAGGAAAGAAAAATATTCGGATACCGACAATTATCCCGTTCGAGCGAAAAACTGGTGGGTTTCTACCGCTTTTACCTCTACTTGGGGCCTTAGGAGCTCTGGGGTCGGTGGCAGGAGGAACTAGTTCTGTTGTAAGAACTATACTAGACGCGAAACAAGCGCAAAAGAAGTTGGAAGAGGAAAAAAGGCACAACACAGCCATGGAAAAGATAGGAAAAGACGGTTCGGGACTATACCTACGAAAAAATAATCGTGGAGGATTTGGTCTTTTTCTCAAAAAACAACAAAAAAACTACCAATAAAGCTACCTAATAGACCGCTGTCAGACAGAGATTTGATAAATTTTGCCAAAAAGTTAAAATTAAGAAATTTTAGAGGGGTCTTTATGCGAGACACTCTTCCACGAAACGGGCCACATAAGAACGAATCGGCAATTGTAAATTTAGACGTGGTGCGGAACAGCGGAACGCATTGGGTAGCTTATAAGAAATGCGGCAATCATGTGGAATATTTTGACAGTTTTGGCGGATTAAAACCGCCCCCCGAACTGATTACCTATTTAGGGAAAGGTGTGAAAATTGCATATAATAATAGTCCATACCAAAAATACAGCGAAATAAATTGTGGCCATCTTTGTTTGGAGTTTCTCTATAAAAGATGTGGTTTCATGTGAAAAACGTTCAGTCATGTCCTCGCTGATATTCACTGTGCACGGTACCTCCTCTACGTTATCTATTGATTTCGACCCGCCAATCTATTTAGATCAGGGCGCCGAATACGGATTAGCTCTTTTAGGATTTCACTCCTACAACAGCATACCGAATATTGACAAGAGCGCGGGCATAAACAAATTTTACTTCATCGATAAAAATAATCAGAGAAAGACCATAGAAATTCCCACCGGTTCATATGAGATTAGCGTTATAGAATCTCAGATAATTAAATCATTAAATTTTGTCAAAGGAGACAAACCTCAAAACGAGTTTTCGTTAAAGGCCAACAATAGCACTCTCCAGTGTGAGATTTATAGTCAAAACGATTCGATAGATTTTCAAACAGAAGGTTCGATAGGAAAAATTTTGGGATTCTCGGAACGTATATTAAAGCCGGGCATACTGCATTCGTCGGATTTACCCGTAAACATCGTTAAAGTAAGAACCGTGCATATAGACAGTAATATAACAGTCGGAGCTTATTATAATAATCGTCCCAGGCATACGATATACGAGTTTGCGATAGGAGCCGATCCCGGTTACGCCATTGACGAAACGCCAAGAAATCTTCTATACGTACCGGTGACTAAGCGAGAAATCAATAATATTACCCTATCGATTCTCGATCAAAATTTTGAATTGGTCAATTTTCGGGGAGAAGAAATTATTGTGAGGTTGGAATTAAAGAGATTATCTTGATGGGTCTATTCTTTGACAACAGATACCAACCATATAAAAACGATCGAAGTTATTCGCGAGGATCACAACCTGCCGCACCTTTGAGGTGTTTAGATCGTGGTAAAAATCTTACTCTCGAGAACCGTTTATTTTTGCAATCTCTCGGTTACAATGTCTCTAACGCCCCAAGTTTTCGACGTGCATCGAAACCCAAATTTTGACGAATCCATTCAACGGCTGGAGACGCGCACCTACTATCCCTTTGTTAAATCATTCATGAACAATGATATAGTGGAGATTACTATTAATCAAGGTGATTCCTGGCTATTAATGTATGATGCGGCAATTTGTATTAAGGGAAAGTTAACTAAGACCGGCGGAACTGGTTCGTGTAAACTCGCCAATAACGCTGCCGGATTTTTATTTGACTCTGTCTCCTACGAAATAAATAGTAAGGAATTGGAGAGCGTGCGAGACCCGGGAATTGTAAGCGCCATAAGAGCGTATTTGTGCTATCCTCCCAACTCTGACAGATATCTGATAACTTCAGGATGGTCTTATCCCCATGAAGGTTTAGCAGTAAACGATGATGGAACGTTCAATATAAGAATGCCACTTAAACATTTATTTGGAATTTTTAACGATTATCAATACGCTATTTGTGGGAAGCAAACCATAAGACTAATAAGATCCCGCAATAATAACAACTCCTTGATGTTGAAACAAACGCCAGACACGACGGTAGAATTAACGGCAGAATTAACAATTAATAACATTGAATTAAAAGTGAAACATATTCAACCAAACGACATGATTAGGTTAGATCTGTTGGAATCAATCAAACTGGATAAACCTATAATAATTCCATTTCGAAAATGGGAAGTGCACGAGCTTCCGGCTCTCACCAAGGACTCACAAAGAGAAATCTGGTCTGTCAAAACTTCGGCGGCCGTGGAAAGTCCCCGTTATGTTATCGTAGGGTTTCAAACTGATCGTAAGGAGAACGCTAAAAAGGATTCGTCAAGATTCGATCACGTGGACATATCTGATGTAAGATTAATATTGAACGGTGACTATTATCCGTTCGAGCGGCTCAGATTGAATTTTGCAAAAAACGACTACGTGGACGCCTACCATAACTATGTGGAATTTTATCCCAGTTTTACGAACGTTCGAGACAAACAACCTCTACTAAGCTATAATGATTTTGGAGAAGATGCTCCCCTCTTTGTCATCGATTGTTCCCGAAGAAATGAATCAATGAAATCCAATACGGTCGACGTAAAACTAGACATAGAGAGCACTAAGGGTTTTCCGGAAAAAACTCGAGTCTATTGCGTCATCGTGCACGATTGCGTCATTGAGTATTTGCCGTTAAGTGAAATTGTTAGGAACGTGATCTAGAAAATTGCCAACTAGTTGGTGATGAGACGATGAAGGTAGCGGTAGTAGATGTTCAGGGTTTCACGTTGGAGGAGTGTTTTTACCCCAAAGAATTGTCAATTAAAATCAACAAACAAACGTTGCATGTGCTATTGAAACCACCCAGGGATTTTCTCACACTCGGTGATTCAGATAAAAAACAGGTGCGATATTTGGAGCAAAATTTATTGGGTTTTTGGTACTCCAGCGGCTATGTGGCGTACGAACTTCTACGAGAAATAATAGAAAAGTTTTTGTTCAATGTCGACTGCGTTTATGTCAAGGGAAAAGTCAAGGAAACATTCCTACGATCCGTCGTCGACCAAACAGTCAAAATAATAAATGTGGAGAATCTAGTGAATGGTGATTGGTTGGAAATACCGAAATACGAGAGGGCAGTACCATTGTGTATGTACCACAGCGAAAAAACTAAATGGTTGTGCAGTTTAAACAATTGCGAAAAATTGTACGAGTGGGTCTACACGTTTCTACCGAAGGACCATGTCGCTTAACGACCGCATCGAGAATCATCTAGCGGAAATCAAAGAGGTGAAAAGATTACTGGAAATGCGTGAGTCACATAATCAAATGACTGCAATGTTTGGAAAACTCGATGTTGAAGAAAAATGGGAGAGGAACGTTTTTACCAATAAAAATAGATTTAAGAATTGGAATGTAGTGTCTAAAAAAATTGTTTTGACATAAATATATGTAACGCCAATGCCTGATGATTTCATCCTCCCCCACTCCTTTTCATAAAAAGAAAATCTCCGAGCGAATTTTTTCATTTAATATCAAAAAGTTGTTGAGAGCAGACTACGTCATACTGTGCACCGTAATTAATAATATTTTATATGTTCATAAACCGAGTGACGTGGCCGAAATCGGTCTATGTGTAGATGAATATGATAAGTGCCTGTCTTTATATCCGTCAGATCTGGAATCGGTGTTGATGATTACATTGCCCAAAAATATCACCGAATATAAATTGCGAATGATATTCAAAAATCGCACTCATGGAGATACGGCGTGGAAATCTTTGAATAGTGACGTTGAAAGCAAAAACTGCGCGGATACCGTATTAATAGACGCATCGTCAGTGTTGGGATTCATTTACTACATAACGGTATGTCTGTCATTGCTCGTCTTGAAATTGACTGTTAGAACGATTCAAAGGGCCGCGATAGTGATTCGTCAAAGGCAGTAGCATGGACTATCGAAAACTACACAATAGAATCCAATCTTTCGAAACGTGGCCGGACACTTCCGTGATTTCACCCAAAAAACTAGCGGAGGCCGGATTCTTCTACACAAATTTCGAAGACGTTGTTCAGTGCCCGTACTGTTTCATCGAAGGTTATCAGTGGCAAGTCGAAGATGACCCTCTACAAGATCACGCAAGATGGAGTCCCAACTGTCCTTTTCTAAACGGGGGAGATGAAGCCATTACCGCAGCCGAAATTCGTCCCAATGCCGTGGTAGAAGACGAGAATTTTACCTGTGACAAAATTATGAATAAATGTGATGTTTCATGTAAAATTTGTTATGAAAATAATATAGAAATTTTGCTTGTGCCCTGTGGACATCTAGTATTTTGCGGGAAGTGTTCACCTTCGATAGATACATGTCCGCTGTGTAGAAAAATTATAATTAATAAAATACGAGCTTATCTTCCTTGACAATGCGTCTATTTTTTCATACTTCCTGACAGGCAACCCGAAAACCGTAAAGGGAGTGATATATAATAGTGAAATACCCGAGTTTTCCTTAGTACTTAAGATGCGTTTGCAGAAACAACAAACGACACTTCCCATTGAAAATTTGGATATTTTAAAGGAGGAAGGTCATTCAAAATCAAAACATGGTAAACTGCTACCAAATTCGATAAGGGCGATTTTTTGCGGACCTAGCGGCTGCGGAAAAACGAACGCGCTACTAAGTTTAATATTTAATCCGAACGGACTCAAATTCGAAAACGTCTATGTGTATAGCAAATCTCTGTACCAACCGAAATATCAATTATTGCAAAACGTTCTAGAAAATATCAAATGTGTGTGCTATTTTCCTTTTAAAGATAATGAGGAGGTTATTGAACCATCGGAAGCTCGTCGCAATTCCATTTTCATTTTTGACGATGTGGCCAGCGATAGACAAAATAAAATAAGGGAATTCTATTCCATGGGAAGACACAGGGGTATAGATGTGGCCTATCTCTGTCAGACTTATTCGAAAATACCTAAACAATTGATCCGCGATAACTGTAATGTCATTGTACTATTTAGGCAGGATGATCTTAATCTCAGGCATGTGTACGACGAACACGTATCGCCCGATTTAACCTATGAAGAATTTAAGAGCCTATGTTCGCAGTGCTGGAACGACAACTATGGCACTTTGGTGATTATTAAGGATTTTAATTTGAACAATGGGCGCTATAGAAAGGGGTTCGATCAATATATAAAACTTTGATTTTGTTGCGCAATTAATCATTTGTCAATATGCCTTTGACAACGCAAGAAGACATCCTAAAGGCACAACGTTCCAAGAAAATCAAAGAACTCGCGCGCTCCATCAGAAAAAAGTATACGGCCCTAAAATTGGGGAAATTCGAACAGGATGAATCTCTGAGAAAATGTTTAAACCGGTAACACGTAAACTTGAAAAGATTGAAGCCAATAAATCGTTGATCGATAACTTAAAATTTGAACCTAAAGAAGAAGTGCCAGAAATTATAGAAAAAGTAGAGCAAGAAGAACCAATTGAAGACAGAATAAACAGAAAACTCGCCAAGTTGAAAGCCAGCATTGACAGATCTCGTTCGCCTTTCCTTCAAGATGAAACCTACTGGGAAGATCCCATTCGTCCCGCTGACGAGACGACGCTGCGTGATGACGATGTTGACACATCACAATATCCACCACAAGTTTTTCAAGAATATATGGACTCGTACCCGGAGATTGCTCAACCCTACATCGGAGAATATCACGATAAATCGCAGCTTATAGATAAGGTGTATGGACCGTTTTATGATGCCTCTGAGTCAAAATGGTTTCTAGGAAACAAACTTATCGATTTTGATAAAACGACGGGAGATATTATTGTAGACGGAAAGGATAAATTTAAAGGTACAAAAGGGCTTTATAATTTAATTTTTCACGATGACCCACAAAGCAACGAGGAAGACAGGGAAAAATATAAGTCCATCTTAACTCTTACTGGAATTCGTCTTGATTCGCTTGGCAGATTGAAGGGTACCACTCGTCACAAGTACATGGAAATTATTAAACCTTTTTTTAGAACACCTAGCTCCATACCCGTACCCGAAAGGAAAGCTAGTACACGTTCAAAATCAACGTCATCGATTAAAGGTGGGGGTATGAAATTGGCTTTTAACAAGAAACCGATAGAGTACGTGTACTGGGACGATATAAACGAATTAGTGGACAGGTTGAGACTGCTAGTGGCATCCAAAAACGCCGGAAATAATTCTCACGACAACGAGATTGTGGCTATCCTAAACGAATTACTAGAAAGCAACCTTATTTATTAAGTGCACGACAACATTTTCGTTTATTTTCAAAATGAGTGTCAACAAGTTTGGAGAGTACTCCCAATCCAAAACAGGTCAAAGTTCCCACCTTTCCACGCCTTTGGGTGGTGTTATTTTGGAATTAACTCCCGACGGATCAATAGATGCGAAAAATTTGAAAATTGCCAACCTAAGTGAACCTACCGAAAACGGAGACGCCGCCAACAAACAATATATCGATCGTTGCGTAAGAAACACGCAAATTAGTGCAAACAAAACATTAAAGTCGGTTATTATAGACGCGAATAAGTTCATAAAAGAATCTCGTATTGAACACGTCGCTATACAAAAAGAATTAAAGACAAAAATGGATTCCGAGCTAAATGACAGAGTGAAGGACATAAGAGACGTTAAGAAACAAATTCAACAAATGGAAACGGGCTTCATAAAACGTTTGACAGACCTTGACAGTGACATGAAAATTTTACGCGGCAAAATTGAAAACGTAGAAACTGGTCTTAAAACTAAAGTAAATTCCGTCGAAATAGCTGCGGAAAAAGCCATTTTGGAAATCAATAAAAAGCTGGAAGGGGCTCGGAAAATAATAGAAACGTCCGAACAACAGGGTGAAACGTCTGCCCCTGCCACAAAGAAACATAAAAATTAAAATATGCCCGATCATTCAAAAGAAAAAATTCAAGTTGTCGAAGAGTTGCATAAACCAGCCCGAAAAAATTATCCTCGTCGTAGGACGGTAATTAAAGGGTTAGACGATCTCTGGCAGGCAGATCTCGGTCAATTGGATCAATATGCGAAGCAAAACAGAAATTTTAAATTTATTCTGGTCGTGATCGATTGTTTTTCAAAATTCGTGTGGTGTAAACCACTTAAATCAAAGACGGGCGAAGAGGTCACAAAGGCTTTTGGTGAAATTTTAAAAAAATCTAGACACCCGCAAAATCTTCAAACAGACCGCGGAAAGGAATTCTATAATACACACTTTAATAAACTGATGAAGTCGTACGGCATTAACCATTACAGCACGTTTAGCAATACGAAAGCCGCCATTGTGGAAAGAGTGATCCGTACCTTAAAAGAAAAATTATTCAAATATTTCAGTTTAAGCGGGAAATATAAATGGCTTGATGTACTACCCGATCTAGTAGGAGAGTACAATAATCAAAGACATAGAACTATTCAAATGAAACCTAAAGATGTGAACAAGGGCAGTGAACCTCGCTTGCAGAAAACCGTTTACAGTCACATGAAGATTTTAGGCAGGCAAAAATTCAAAATGGGTGATATGGTCAGAATCAGCAAAGCCAAGCATATTTTCAATAAAGGGTACACACCAAACTGGACCACGGAACTCTTTAAAATAGTCAAAGTACAAATGACCAATCCCGCTACGTATTTGCTGAAGGATACGGCCGGGAACCCTATAAAAGGAGGTTTTTACGGTGAAGAGTTACAGAAAACTGCAAATTCGGACGTTTACCTCGTGGAAAAAATTTTGAGAAAAAAAGGAGGGAAAGTTTTGGTACGCTGGCTTGGCCTTGACAAATCTCACGATTCGTGGATAGATGGCGTTAATGTTTTGTGAAATGGTGGGGATAAAAGATGTTGCCCAAAACCCTCCGCGTTAGTTTTCAAAAGATGAGCGTCGATAGCGGTTACGGTTCCTCGCGACCATGTTGCGATTGCAATCACGAAGTCGGGCGCATTACGAACCTCTGCGACGAAAAGAAGAGACAACAACTTGTGTTAAACACGTGTTTTGTGTTAATTCCGAACAACGTTTTCACCATACATTGCGGCCTGAAGCCGGACTCTTATTTCAAGCCCACGGTCAATATCACTAACCACTTGGATACGAGAGATTTCGCCACCATATCGTTAGATCACGAGGAATGGAACGAGTTTATTTCGTTATTGAATAAATTTACGCGAGAATTCTTCGGGATGACGTCAACACGGGATATTTCCCTGAAATTTACCACAAACGAAAATCTGGAACTTAGCACGATGGTCGGATTGGACGGGCTCAAGATTGCAGTACTCTCCATGAACGAAGTGTGTCATTATTTTCTGGAATCCGATATTTTTGAATTAGTCAATGTAATCGATAAGTTTATTTCTGCGAAATTTGACGTATTGTTAAAACTGAAAATTAACGAATTTTACGATAACTTTTTAGATAGAGTTAACGAATTACTGATTAGGTGTAATTATGTATTGAATCCCATAGAAATAATGTTAGAAATTTGTAATGCCTCTTTCACCTTGGAAACATTTTGCATATTCGAACTACTCCATTTCGATAGAAATAAGTTGTTATCTGACCTGTACATGAGAAGATATTTTTGAATAAAGATTAAGAAAAGATCAAATCTTTCTATCCCTCTCAGGCCTCCGGACCCTCGTCCTTTAAGGCTACCTGACAGGTGCCCTCTTAGGGTCGGGCGCTTTGCACACTGCGGGAATCCCGTTCTTAATATTTCCCCGCCTTAACGCGCGATAAGCCTTTCCCCGCCTGGGCGCGCGACGAGCGATAAGCTTTCGCCTCGTAGCCGAACCGAGTTTCATTGTTCGTTGTGGCCTCCTCGCGTCAACAGCTTCCTCATGGATTTCAAGAAATTAGAAGAGGCGCTTAATTTCAACCTAAATCCGATAAAAAAATTAGTCGAACTGGAACTGGGCACGGAGTACATAATTCTAGACGTGGACCGAAAACACACGGAAATTGGAGAAGCCGTCCTAGTCAATTTGGGTGAATTTAGTTGCTGGCTGCCGAAGAGATTCCTACACGTTTTTGATCGGGCGGCCGTGGAGGAGTTCAAACAGCGATGGGCCGGTAAAATGGTGCTAGTGGTGAAGGAGGTGAAGACGGTGATGGGACAAGAGTGTGCGCTAATCGACATCAGAACCCGAACCGATAAACAGTAAGTTTTTTTTTGTTTTTTACCGGTGAAAATCTAAAGAATCGTTTTTACAGATAAACACACAAAATGGATCACAGCACAATTCAGTGCGTTCAAAACTTGTATTATTTGGCGCAAACAGAGGGTGATTTATCGGACCTAATCGGAAAAAATGGAAAATACATCGATCGCTGCAGAAGCCTCCTTCTCGGATCAGCAAAACTCTCCGAAAAAAGAAGATTGGAATTCATCCTGGCGACGTTGGAATCCTTTCAACTTAAGCTTTTTCAAAAACTGGAAAATGCAAAGGTGGGCGGCGCCATTCCTGCACCATTGCCGGAAACGTCTTCAAGCAAGAAAGTAAAGTGGATTGAGGTTGGTTTATTTATTTTTTTTAAATTTCTCTACATCTTCCTGCATTTACAGATTACTTCAGCATTACAAAGACGTCTGGTGACAGGTGCCTTAGTCAACAGCGGCGACTACCTTCTGCCCGATGAATTTCTGTCAGCTGGTTTCCCGATTTTTAAACGTAAGATTATTTATTTTCTGTCTCGTTTAAAATGTATCAAGTGTAACGTTATTTTATACGCTGTTTTTGTTAAGAAAACCGTTAGGGATTCCGAAGAGGTTGAAATAAGCGAAATTAAACATTTTTCAACACCAAACAAGGAAATTATCGAGGAAACGCACATACAAGATGTTTTTACTTTTTTCACTGATCTTATTTTGAATAGTATGTCTGAATTCGAAGAAGGGGATTCGGGATGGACTTTAAAAGAAATTATTAATTTAACTGTTAATATCAATAAGTATGATCCGATAAATGGAGGATCTTTTATTGATTTACCTGTGGAATTAAAAAGAAAACAATGTATCTTAAATATAAAATCTGTAGATAGGCGTTGTTTTGTTTGGTGCATATTGGCGGGTGTTACCAAAATTAGATCCACCGATCCATCTGACTACCCGCAAAATTATTACGAATTTTTAAATTTCAGAAACATTGAACTACCTATGAAAATAACAGACTTGTCTAAATTTGAAAAACAAAATCCTACCATTTCGGTGAATGTTTTTGGGTACGATAGCATAAAGAAAAAATTAACGGTCCGATTTATCACACAAAAGAACTTAAGGAAATTCACGTAAATTTGCTTTATTTGACCAAGTTCAGATCGAGTTCGGGACATTTTTGCTACATTTTAGATTTAGGTAGTTTGACGGGAAATCAAATTAACAAACATAGGGAGAAAAAATTCATATGTGATCGCTGTTTGTGTAATTTCAATTCCAATGAACAACTAACGACACATTTAGAGGATTGTCAAAGAGTAGATCCAGTCAAAATTATTTTACCTAATAAAAATGAAAACATTTTAAAATTTAAGGACATCAAAAAAACCGTAAAGGTTCCCTTTTCCATTTATGCAGATATAGAATGTTTAACGGTCAATATAGAAAATTGCGAAAATAATCCCTTGAAATCGTACACCAATCCCTACCAAAAACACGAACCTTTTAGTATAGCTTATCAGGTAGTCTGCTCGTTCGATGAAACATTATCACACTTTGAGATATACAGGGGAGAAGCCCCAGTAAAATGGTTCGTTAACAAAATTCGTCTTGAAATGAAAACAATTGAGGACATATTAAAAACTAAATTACCAATGTCAAAAATTTCTCTAGAACAGCAAATAAATCATGATAACGTCATCAGGTGTATGATTTGCGATGAATTATTTTCGGAAAGTAACCCGAAAGTTTTCGATCATAATCATGTGACAGGTGAATATCGAAAAACACTTTGTAATAACTGTAATTTGCAATGTAAAAACTTGAATTTTGTGCCTATATTTTTTCACAATTTAAGCGGCTATGACGCACATTTTATTATCAGGGAGTTGAATTTTGACGATCAGCCAATTTCCCTATTGCCGATTTCGTTTGAAAAATTTATTTCTTTCAGTAAAAGGTCGGGAACTCTTTATATGCGATTTTTGGACAGTTTGAGATTTTTACCCGCTTCCTTGGAAAAGTTAGCTGAATCGCTTAATGCCGATCAATTCGTTTTAACGCGTAAGACTTTTCCAGACCCCGATCAATTTAATTTAGCTATTAAGAAGGGCGTGTTTCCATACGACTATCTCGATTCTGTTTCAAAATTAAGCGAAAACGAACTGCCCGCCATGCACCATTTTAACAGTAAATTGACGGGGGAAACAATTTCCAATGAAAAATACTTGCATGCTCAAAATGTTTGGAAAACCTTCAAAATACAAAATTTGGGACAATATAGCGATCTATATCTCCGAATAGATGTAATCTTACTGGCGGACATTTTTGAGAACTATCGCGATTTTTGCATTAATAATTACGGTCTAGACGCTGCACATTTCTTCACCGCGGCCCATTTTTCCTGGGACGCCATGCTAAAGATGACGAAAGTTGAAATGGAATTGTTGACCGATTACAATATGATTTTGTTTATCGAAAAAGGCATTAGAGGAGGGCTCGTTATTTGTTCCAATCGATACGCGAAAGCGAATAATAAATACATGAAAAATTATGACGAATCATCCCCAGACTCATACATTTTTTATGGGGATGTAAATAACCTTTATGGTTTTTCTATGTCCTGTCCACTTCCCGTCTCCAATTTTGAATGGGAACATGATTTAGAAAAAATTGAAATGTTCATAAAATCTTCTAGACACGGATATATCACAGAAACAGGTATTGATATTAACGGTTGGGGCGAAGGAATTGGGTATATTTTAGAAGTAACGCTCGATTATCCCCAAGAACTTTTTGAAAAACACAGAGACTTTCCGTTGCTCCCGCACCACTATGAAACAACGTCGGGAAAACCTAAGAAATTGACCAGCACATTTTTCAAAAGAGAAAAGTACGTTGTACATTACAAACTTCTTATCCAAGCTTTAAATTTGGGCATTAAATTGATACAAATTCATAGGGTTTTAAAATTTAAACAAAGTGCCTGGTTAAAAAAATATATGGATCTAAACACGGGTTTGCGCGCTCAGGCAAAATCAGAATTTGAACAGGATTTATACAAAAGAAAAAATAACATTATTTACGGTAAAACGCTCCAGAACATAAGAAATAACAGGGATATTAGACTAGTTACTAGCTGGGACGGTAGATACGGTGCGAGAAAACTTATTGCTCAATCCAATTTTGATTCTTTACAATTTTTTTCGGAAAACCTGATAGCCGTAGAAATGAAAAAAACCGAATTGTTGTTTAATAAACCGATTTATGTAGGAATATCCGTGCTAGACATTTCCAAAAGCCTCGTGTACGATTTTCACTATAATTATTTCACAAAATTACCTGTAAGGGAAATAAAGCTGCTGTATTCCGATACCGATTCCCTCATGTATCATATTTTTTGTCGCGATTTTTACGAAATCATTCGAAATGACTGCATCAAATTTTTCGATACCAGCGATTATCCGGACGGGAACGTGTTTAAAATTGCAAAATTTAACAAGAAGAAAATCGGGTATATTAAAGACGAAGTAAAAGGTAACATTATTTCAGAATTTGTCGGCCTGGCCGCAAAAATGTACGCGTTCAAATTTCACAATGTAGACGATGATTCGGAAATTTCGATAAAGAAAGCTAAGGGTGTGGGAAAATTCGCTGTTAATAACTTAACATTTCAAAATTATAAAGATATTCTTTTCGGCACTGCTTCGAACCTGTATTCCAAATTTAATACGATAAGATCCGAAAAACATAATATTTATTCATTTACGGTTAATAAAAATGCTTTGAGCAACTTTGACGACAAACGCAAAATCCTCGAAGATAAAATTAGTACAGTTCCGTTAGGCTACGATGATTGATCATAATATATTTTTCAAATTTGCATAACTGCATAACAGGAAATGTATGCGGTGTGCGGGTTGATAAGACCGTCGTCAACGGGAAATGTTAGCGGAAACTGATAAACTCGCATACATCTCGGGTATTATTTACCAATTTAATTCGTTTTAAGTGCACCACACAAAAAATGTTGTCATTACAAAATCTCGCTAAAAAAGAAATTGTCCGAAATCTCAAAATGTCGTGTCACATTCTAAAGACGGATCTGCCGCAGCTTCTACAATATGAAATTATTAGTGATTTTACGAAGTACAAGTTTCAAATTTACAAAGAAACCATTCACGATTGGCAGGATGCAGATCGGGACTCGATAAATTTTGATGAACGGCTGACGCCCAGAGAAGTGACTTTCTTAATAAATCAACCCGCGTGGGATGATCTCTGGTTCGATGAAAGAATGATTTTTTTACCGGAAGAATATGACATGCCTTTTTGTGTTTCCACGGAATATTTTACGTTTCCACAGTTAGAAAATTTGAAAGTTTGTTTCTACTGCAAAGGTGTAGTTCAATATATACTTGAAGAGTATAAGAATATTCGTCGCGCACCCAAGAAAAAACGCAAGCATTTCTCATCGCACGTTACTCAAGTCATGGACAGGTGGAATAAAAATCCGCAAGAATGGTGCAAAAATTGTTCTAGAACTCCCCTCTTCGAATTGTATAACCCACATTTATGTTTTGAAAATATGTATGATGAAAACGACTATTCGGCTATTGAATTTTAAAAAATCTGTTGTTGGAAAATGTAAAAATATTGCAAAAAATTTTTTATATAATTTTCCGCGTACGTTGTAATCCTTTTGCGTTCGTTGTGATCTTTTTTGCGTTCGTTGTATTCTTTTTTGCCTTCGTTAAGCTAAAGTTTTAAATATTGACTTTGTGAACCTGTATACCTAACCCACGAAATTACCCCAAATGTTATTTTTATATATTTGTAATTATTGTAATTATTTTTTGCGTGTGTTTATCAATAAAAAATATGTATATCTATAGGTATCTTTTATTTTTCCCTTATCCTTTAATCATATTTGTCAAAAAAGCATTTTTTTTTCGAAACTTGAATCCATTCACGAGCTGATTTCAAGATTAATTTTCCTTTAGGATCGTCTAAAGACATTTTTAACATCTTCTAAGACCCAAGAGATTCCCCCAAAACGATCTCCAAGGCATCCTAGACAAAGATATGTCATATATTTCTCATTTTGTTCCATCCTGTATATTTTTCTATATTTGTCCATTCTGTATATTTCTCACATTCTGTATTTTTCTCTCTATTTGTCCGCTCTGTATATTTCTCTTTTTGTTCCATCCTATATTTTTTCTACCTATATTTGTCCGCTCTGTATATTTCTACCATCCTGTATATTTCTCGTTTTGTTCCATCCTGTATTTTTTCTATCTATATTTCTCCGCTCTGTATATTTCTACCATCCTGTATATTTCTCTTTTTGTCCCATTCTGTATATTTCTCACATTCTGTATTTTTTCTCTTAATATTTGTCCACACTGTATATTTCCACCATCCTGTATATTTCTCTTTTTTTCTATCTGTATATTTCTCCCATCCTATTTTTTCCCAACCTAACTTTTGTTCATATTTTTCTCAACCTAACGTCACTCTATTTTTCCAATCTCAGCACATTTTGACATCTAAGACAGGCTCAAGACTCCCCTCCCTCTCAGGCCCCCGGATCCGGATCCTTTCACGCTACCTGACAGGCGTCCCTCGAGGTGCAAGCGCGCGCGCGCCCGAACGGATGACGTCGGCGAGACAGAACCTTGCCATTTCTACGGTGCGATTAGAATATGGACGGGTGGACGAGTGGTCAAGGCGACGGGATCGGGACACGAACGGAACCGGTTGGATTCCACACACGGGCTTTTTTATTGCATTCCAGGAAAAGGCAACGTCGCACCTACACGACAAAATCGAGGATCCGGCAACGCCGCGAACGCCGCGCCCGAGAGAGACAGATCAAAAGTAGCGATAAGACCGCACCGGAAGTCGTTATCTTATATGGGAAAATACATGAGTGCGAGTGAGATGGAAGATGGATCGCCCCCTTTGCCTCACTACTCTTCTAGTTTCCGAGATCTCCATAGTGGGCATCAAAAAAACTCACCTTGTATTAAAAAAAATAATAAATTTTTTAATAGGTATAACGTTAGTAGAGATACTAAGAGAGCACCAGACCAGACTTGTTGAAACCTGTCTGGTCTGGTACTCTCCTAGGTTTTGCCCGTCTCCCCACTCTCTCCCCACTCCTATTGAAAGAGCTATATAGGAGAGGTTCAACTAAGATCTCATCAGACACGCAGATCATTTACAACATGTCCTTCTTAAATAGTTTAAACAATTTGCTGGTGAAAAATCTGGTGAATGTTCGAGATTTGGAAGTAAATAAAAAATTTGAGATCCAGTGTTTTAAGAGAATAAATACCAAGTTTGGGGAAAAGGTAGTGGTGGAATTTGCCGACTTCAAGACCATCCTGCCTCAGCGTTTTACGGAGCAATTAACTCAAGAGCGAATTGACGAATTGAATGG
This sequence comes from Pseudeuparius sepicola, assembly GCA_963920635.1. Lineage (NCBI taxonomy): Eukaryota > Metazoa > Arthropoda > Insecta > Coleoptera > Anthribidae > Pseudeuparius > Pseudeuparius sepicola. The sequence continues at coordinate 33,946,306 of OY987305.1, forward strand.
TGACAAAAGGTATTTTTTAACAAGCTTGGGGCCCGTCGGCAAGACTACAAATATTATATTTTCTGAAGCATGAGCGAGAGACTGCGGCGATATATGGAGGCACTAGAAGAGCTGAGACGCTTGATTATTATGTATGAACTAACTAAAAAGTTTAGAAATGTAAAGTTGTGAAAATAAAAAATATTATTTGTTTGTGTGTTTTTTATTTCCCTATATAAGAGGGTGTGATTGAATAAACCTGTGTCAATCCAATGCTGGTTGTTAAAGGGGGTGGAGTGTTGAACACATTAATTGACAAATTACCGATCGAGTTACATTTTCCGGGATACCAGTATTGTGGCCCTGGTACTAAATTAGAAAAACGTCTTTCTAGGGGTGATACTGGCATAAACAAGTTGGATGAATCTTGCTTAATTCATGATGTTGCATACAGTAAAAACAAATCATTAGAAGAACGACGCAAGGCAGATTGGGAACTGGAAAATCGGGCTTGGAATAGAGTCAAATCAAGAGACGCCAAATTTGGTGAGAAAACAGCTGCCTGGTTCGTTACGAGTGCAATGAAAGTTAAAAGGAAATTGGGTATGGGTATGAAACGCCCATTTTCGTTTAGAAGAGATATTGTAAAGAAGGTTGAAAAAGCCCTAAAGAAATCTTTTACTAACAATGAGTTGAATGATCTAAAAAAATTGAAAAAATCATCGTTAGCAGCCGTGAGAGCAGCACGCGTGCACATAAAAAAAGCGGGTGGAAAAAGTAAACTAAGAATACCTAGAATTATTCCCTTTGAAGAAAAGAAAGGAGGTTTTCTCCCGCTTCTGCCTATACTGGCTGCTTTAGGGGCCCTTGGTTCTATAGCCGGAGGGGCTAGCAGTATAGCCAAAACAATAATTGACGTAAATAATACAAAAAAGCTGATGGAGAATGGAAAGCAATCTATGAAGATCGTCGGTTCTGGACTCTATTTGCGGAAAAATAAACGTGGGTTCGGTCTTTTTTTAAAGAAAAAAAACTATTGAAGCCGCCCAACAGACCTTTATCCAACCTAGATTTACTTAAATATGCCGATGGAATTCCTTACTTTAGAGGTGTGTATATGAGAGATACACTACCTAAAAAACCGAGAAAAAATGAGTCGGCCATTTTAAATTTGGATGTGCAGAGGAACTCCGGGTCTCATTGGGTGGCATATTGCAAGAGAGGAAGAAAATGCGAGTATTTCGACAGCTTTGGCAACCTGAAACCGCCAAAAGAACTCATCAGATATTTGGGAAATGAGGTTGAAGTTGAATATAACAACAATTCTTATCAAAACTATAACGAGATGAACTGTGGTCATTTGTGTCTAAGCTTCCTAAGAAACTAAATAAAATTTCAAAATATGAAGTGTGTTTAATTTGTTCCCAAAAGTCGCCGAAAATATTCTGAATACCAATTAGACAATAACAATAACAGTTTTCAAGTTTTTCTATAAAAGGGGTAGTTGAGGAGAGAATTCATCAATTATGTCGCTGTTGTTCACACTACACGGATTTACTTCCACACTGTCTATTGACTTTAATATTCCTATACATTTAGAATCAGATTTTGAGTATGGTTTGGCCCTGCTAGGATTTCACACATATAACAGTATACCCAATATAGATGTTGGTGTCAACAAATTTTATTATATAAATGCTGATGGGTATCGCAAATGTTTAGTAATCCCCACAGGCTCGTACGAAATTGAGGCCCTAGAAAAGTACATAGTTGGCTGTGCATCGCACCCCAACCTATGATGAATCTATTCAACGTTTAGAGAAGCGCACCTATTACCCATTTGTAAAGTCATTTAGGAATAATGATACTGTGGAAATAACCATTAATCAGGGTGATGCATGGTTGTTGATGTACGATGCGTCGATTTTTGTCAAAGGTACAGTGGCTAAGAAAACCGGTGCTGGAGAATGCAAACTAGCCAACAACGGTGCCGCATTTCTATTCGATTCAATTTCTTATGAACTAAATGGCAAGGAAGTAGAAGTAGTGAGAAACCCCGGAATTGTGAGTACGATCAGATCGTATCTTTGCTATACTGCTAATGACGAAAAATGCATGTCAACAGCAAGCTGGGTTGGGGTTAATAAATCTTTTGCTGTTAACAATGATGGAACATTCAATGTAAGAATACCGCTAAAACATCTGTTTGGAATATTCAACGATTATCAGATGGCAATTTGTGGTAAACAAACAGTGAGACTAATACGAGCTCGAAATGATAACAATGCCTTATTACTAACCCAAGACGCTGCAAGACCAGATCCTGCCATAACTGCAGAAATAACAATTTCCAACATTGAATTAAAGGTTAAACATATTCAGCCGAATGATATCATTAGATTGGATCTGCTTAAATCTATAAAAATTGATCGTCCAATTATAATGGCGTTCCGCAAATGGGAGCTACATGAATTGCCAAATCTTACTGTAAACTCCCAAAGAGAAATATGGGCCGTAAAATCGTCAGCAGCCGCGTCAACTCCTCGGTACGTCATAGTTGGATTTCAGACTGATCGCAATGATAATTCTAAAAAAAATCCCACGTCATTTGATCACATAGATGCGACTGATGTAAGATTAATTGTAAACGGTGAATATTTTCCATTCGAACGTCAGAGATTGAATTTTGCTGCTAACGACTTTTTGGAGGCCTATCACAACTATGTGGAATTTTATCCGAGTTACATGAATGCAATGGAGAGTCGCCCGCTACTTAGCTATGCAGATTACAAAAATAATGCAACCCTGTTTGTAATTGACTGTTCTCGCCGGAATGAATCTATAAAAATAAACACAGTTGATGTTAAGTTGGACATAGAAAATAGTGATGGATTTCCTGATAGAACTCGAGCCTACTGCATAATTGTGCATGACTGTACCATGGAGTATTTACCTTTAAGTGAAACTGTACGAGATTTAATGTAGATCCGTATATATAAAAGAACATTTACTGATACATTTCAGTTATAATCAAGATGTTGCTGAGTTTGGGTCACATTATTTTGTTCTCATTAATAAATAATGTGTTCTATATTTACAACCCTGAAGATGCTAAGGTATCTATTTGCGAACAGGATAAAAGATGTTTCCCATTTAAAACGGTAGTTGAAAAAATTTCGGTAGCAAGACTGCCTAAAAATGCTACTCAGTTTAAACTTCGAGCAGTATTCCAAAATCATACGATTGCTGAAAGTGTGTGGAGGGAGGTCCCACCTTCCACCACGCCCACAATGGCCACACCCAGAGACCTCAGTCAAGAACAACATATAAAAGACCTCGCTTTCGTGCCACTAATTTACTACATTACTATATGTTCTTCATTGCTAGTAGCAAAATTATTTATTGAAATAGTAAGAGTATTACTGAATGAGCGATGGAGCATAATTACGAGAGTCTTATAAGAACGTTTGAAAACTGGTCAAGCCCCCTATCATCAGAGAAGCTTGCCCGAGCAGGATTTTTTTATACGAATTACGAAGATGTTGTCCGGTGTCCATTTTGCAATATTGAAGGATATAAATGGGAAAAGGATGATGATCCATGGCAAGACCATGCTAGCTGGAGTCCCAGTTGTCCATTTATTAAAGGTGAAATCAAGCCTGTGGACATCCCACCTGAAAAAGTAAATAACACCAATCCAGACTTTTTATGTATAGTATGCTACTGCAGAAACATAGAAGTCTTGCTGGTTCCATGTGGACATTTGGCATGCTGTATGAGTTGTGCAAACTCCATGGAGAAGTGCCCGCTGTGTAGGAGTATTGTGCAGCAGAAGATTCGAGCTTACATGCCTTAAATGTATTGTAATAGTTGTAGAAAATAAATATTCTTAATCGAAAAACTGTTATTTACATCCCGATAGGTATATATGCATCAAGCATACGCTATCTTATTAGATGTATACAAGATGCGTATCGAATCACATCAACTATCTCTACCAATCGAAAATCTAGATTTTGCTCGAAGTGAGAAATCTAAACATGGCGTACTCTTACCAAATTCGATTAGAGCAATATTTTGCGGTCCTAGCGGTTGTGGTAAAACAAACAGTCTGCTTAGTTTAATATTCAACGAGAATGGCTTAAAATTTAAGAACATCTACCTTTACAGTAAATCTCTATACCAACCTAAATATCAGTTACTACAAGACGTGCTTAAAGAAGCAAAATGTGTTGGATATTTTCCATTTAGCTCAAACGATGATGTCATTGCACCAACAGAGGCTAGAGAAAATTCAATTTTTATTTTCGATGATGTGGCTTGTGGGACACAGGAAAAAATTAGAGAATATTACTCCATGGGTCGTCATAAAAATATAGATGCTGCATATCTCTGCCAGACATATTCAAAAATACCTAAGCAATTAATACGAGACAATTGTAATGTAATCGTTTTGTTTAAACAAGATGAGGTAAACCTTAGACATATTTATGAAGAGCACGTATCACCAGACATCTCATACGGTGATTTCAAGAATCTCTGCTCGCTTTGTTGGAATGATAATTTTGGAACTCTAGTTATTGTTAAAGATTTCAATATGAATGAGGGACGCTTTATATTAGTTTTTGATAGGTATATAAAGTTATGAGAAGCACAATACGCTTATTATTAATCGAGATGTCGATGCAAGAACAGATTCAAGAAGCGCAGCGCGCAAAGAAAATCAGTGAACTAGCTCGAACGATTAGAAAAAAATACACCGCCTTAAAAATAGGGAAATTTGATGAGAATGAAACTTTACAAAAAATTTTCAAACCTGTGACAAGCTCTCTAGCAAATTTACAAGTTAAGCAAGAATTAAAACCGGAAGTAAAACCGAAAGTTGAACCAAAAGTTGAATCATTTATGGAAAAGTGGCGCGAGTCGTTGAAAAGTCCAATTGCACTTTTAGGAGAAATGAATGAAACGTTAAATGATGTTGAGAAAGGAATTGACAAAGTGTACAGGCATTTTGATACTGTGTATCCTAAAGTATCTATACCATGTATAACAGACTTTATGGCTAATTCACTTAAAATCGATAGGACATATGGTCCTAAGTATGACGAAACTAAATCAGTATGGATGCTAGGAAATAAATATATCGATTTTGAAAAAACGTCTGGTGATATAATCATCAACAATAGCCGATTCGCGGGAACTGATGGTCTCTACCAGCTAATTTTCTATAATAATCCAGAAGGTACTGATGATGATTTGAAAAGTTACAGAGATATTTTAAATCTCACTGGTGCTCATCTTACTTCAAACGGACGATTAAAACATAGCTACAAGAATAAGTATTCTAATATTATTAAACCTCTTATGAAGGGCCCGGTGGCTACCTCCACACCTGTAAAGGGTTCTGGCATGCATCTTAAGTATAACACAAAACCTGTGGAATATGTTTACTGGGATGATCCTAATGAACTTGTGGACAGGTTAAGGTTATTAATAGCATCAAAAGATGCCGGAAATATTTCCCACGAAAACGAAATAACAGCAATAATCAATGAATTGAAAGAAGCAAAAATTATTCTCTAACGTTATTTATAAGATGCCTTTAAACAAGTTCGGACGTGTTTCAAGGACTATTCCTTACTCGTTGAATGACGGGGATTATGATTTGAAAACCCGCAGACTGTGCAACGTTAATTATCCGATTAGCAGCAATGATGTTGTGACAAAGCAATATGTTGACAAACAAATGAATGAGGCATTCAAAACTTTTAACGTCACTCTCGAACAACATGATGTTAATATTGAGAGTAGCGTGAAAGACGCTTTGGAGAAAGAGATCGATGAAATAAGAAAATTTGTTAAAATTGTTGAAGAATGTTATTTAAAAATGGTTGGTGAACAGTCCGGGCCAAATCCCAAATTATTAGACAGATTTGTCCCTATAGATCATTCAAGTTAGTTAAAAGATGTCCTTAAACAAGTTCGGACGTGCCTCGAAATCAAGGAGCAGGTCTTGCCCACCTGTTTACACATTAAATTTGACTCTAGAAGGAAACTATGATTGTAGCAACCGCAGACTGAGCAACGTTAATCACCCGATCGATGAAAGCGATGCCAGCACAAAACAATATGTCGATGAGGGGGTCATTCATACATTACAATATTTTTACACAAATCTTAAACAGCATTCTGATGAATGCGATCTTCATATTCGCAACACAATGATAGACAATTTCCAAGATAAGATCGATGAATTGAGAGAGTTGGTTAAAACTATGGAAGATTATTATTTAAAAATAACTGGTAAGAGCATGCAATCCTTACTATCTCTCAGACTTGCAGAGATCCTTGAGGGTGGAGCATAGTCATGCATAGTAAAGAAAAAATTCAAGTAGTTAAGGAATTACATAAACCAGCGCGAAAAAATTATCCACGTCGTCGAACTATCATTAAAGGTTTAGACGATTTGTGGCAAGCTGATCTCGCGCAGTTAGATCAGTATGCTAGTCACAATAATGGCTTCAAATTCATACTGGTTGTAATCGATTGCTTCTCTAAATTTGTTTGGTGCAGACCGCTCAAATCCAAGTCTGCCGAAGATGTTACCAACGCCTTTGCTGATATCCTATCGGGAACTCGAAAGCCTCGCAACCTTCAAACTGATCAGGGCAAAGAGTTTTATAACTCTAGATTTCAAAATTTGATGCGAAAATTCAAAATTAATCATTACAGCACTTTTAGCATCACGAAAGCCGCCATGGCCGAGAGAGTAATACGAACTCTAAAAGAGCGATTATTTAAGTATTTTAGTCTAAATGGTAAATTTAAATGGGATGATTATTTGCCTACGCTAGTTGCCGAGTATAATAACAGAAAGCATAGAGTGATTCAGATGAAACCCAACCAAGTTAATAAAAGTAACGAACAATATCTGCTTAAAAAAGTGTATAGTCACGTGAAGATTTTCAGAGGTAGTAAATTGAAGGTTGGAGATATTGTGAGAATAAGTAAAGTGAAACACGTATTTGCCAAAGGATATATGCCTAGTTGGAGTACAGAATTGTTTAAAATAAGCAAAGTACAAATTACCAACCCGCCTACATATCTTCTAGATGATTTAAATGGAAGTCCTATAAAGGGCGGGTTTTACCGCGAAGAATTGCAAAAAACTGAACATCCCGATGTCTACCTGGTTGAAAAGATTCTTCGTAGAAAGAGGGGGAAGGTGCTAGTACGATGGTTGGGCTTTGATAAAGACCATGACTCGTGGATCTCTGAGTCAAACGTCGTGTAGAGCTTCAAGTGTTAAGATGGTTGACAGCGGCTATGAAACCGATGGTAGCGACCATGAAGAAGTAAACAATGTAAGCGAAGATTCTCTGCTTCTATCATCATGCTTCACATTACCTACATATATTATTAATAATGGTTTGAGCATTATGAGATATTTCAAACCCCAAGTTAATATCCGATCAACAGTGCGACGAAATGTGATTTCGCTGGACTATTTGGAGTGGAAAGAATTAGTGAATAATTTAAACAACTTTACCAACAACCTGGGTACCCCGATGTTCATCAGATTTGACGATATATTGTTAAGAACCATGTTGACTGCAGATGGAAATCAACGAGTGTTGCTTGCAAAATATGGTGTTAGCCAATGGTTTTCCATAGCAGAGGTTTTCGAGCTACTAAATATCGCACCATATGTGACTTTAAGGATGAGCTTTTTGATTAATTTTGAATTGTATGATTTTTACCTTAATTTTTTAGATAAGGTCAATGAATTATTAGTACGTAGTAACTATGCCATAAATGTAATGGAAATTGTATTTTTAATGTGCAATGCGGTATGTAGCATGGAAACATATTGCATTTTTGAACTGTACTCTTATTATAATCAATTTTTGTTAGCAGACTTGTATAGAAGAAGGTTGGAATAAAGCACTGATTAAAAAATATGACTTTTATTTTACAATATTTTTATTTTACAACATTTTTATTCCGGGCCAATCCTGGGATTTCTTATGATCATCGACGGCTGATTGTTGATATGTCGGTAATACTCTTCCCAACTGATTTCAGGCACATGTCCCAACTGTCGCCGACACTTCACCAGATGATTCTGCAGTCGACTTCTCCGTACCATGTGGCTGGCAATGTAGGGGCAGGGCACCATGTCTGATTCGATCTGAATGGTCTGGTTGTACATGTTGCTGCGAACTCTTGTTACAAGTTTTCAGACTGCAGAATGAGCTCGATGTCTCGGTTATATATACAAACTGGGCGGTGGGACGTCAGGGGTGGGGGGGCTACAAGAGAATGAAACACTATTTGTAAAATATATTTTTTATTCATCCACACGTACATCTTTATGACCCCAAGGAAGGGTTGAAACACTATCAACTAAATATCGCTTATCGTCAAATGGATTTAAACCAATCTTAGATTGACTTATGCTAAAGACGTTATGAGAAAACGATCGTATAGATCGTTGATTTACAATTTTCTCTGTCTTATCGAATAAACAATCGAAATAATCTTGATACGTTATCTGCTTCGCTACAACACTACCTCTAACACCTTTGGATTTTTTAACACACAAATTTTTTCCTTGAACCTTATAAGTATACATTTTAGATCTAAGTCCAACAAAATGTGTTAAAATACGACCATTTAATTCGTCCTTCATCAGTCCTGGCACCTTCTTATTTACAAGCGGAATTCCATATTGATTATCTGCAGGATAGTCACTAGTGTCAAACCGATGAATATGATTCTTAATTACATCCTCGAACATGTCCTCACAGCGGATTTCGTAAACTAAACTATCAGTATCAGTATATAATAATAAGCAGTTAGTTGGTGAAAATGTTTTCAACATAAAGTCATAGTGAAATTCGTAAACACAGGTTTTTGATATGTCCAGAATAGACATCCCAACGTACAGAGGTTTATCAAACATAATATTTGTCTTATTTAATTCGACACTTATTAAATTCTCTTCAAAAATTATCCTATGTCTAAAACGAGGGCTAGAAATTAAATTTTTGGCGCCGTATCTACCCTCCCACGTCCTTAATAATCTCACAATCCTATGTTTTCTAACATTTTGCATTGTTTTGCCGTAGATTGCATTATTCATTAGTTTCATTTCATTTTTTCAAAATCTAATGTTGTCACAGTTCTTAAGTGGGTATTGAGTTGTATATAGGGAGCTAACCAGGTAGACTGCTTAAATTTCAAAACTTTGTGAATTTTTTTCAGAATTAAACCATGTTGTAAAGCTTGCTTAAGCGCTCTATAATGAATCACATAATTCTTCTTATCATCGAGAGTGGTCATGAGCTTTTTTATTTTGGAACCTGGAGGTTTACGATGTTCAGGTGCGAAAGGAAGATCTTTATGATGGTCATGAAGATGATCGGGATACGACAAATCCACTTCTAAAATATATCCTTCATCGGCATTGTCAGCAATCTTGGTGACGTCAGTATCGTTGGAGGCCCACTCAAATCCTCCGTAAGGAAGGGGTTCACACATTGCCCAGCCATAAAGGTTGTTAACGTCCGCATAAAGAATATATTTTGATGGCATACTAGCATCATAGTTTGCCATATATTTGTTGTTGGCCTGAGAAAAGCGGTGGCTTACCCCACCTCGAATTGCCCTCTCGAAAAACATTAAGATGTCACTATCTTGGAAGGTTTCTAATTTACATTTCGTATATCGAAGCATGCAATCCCAACTGAATCCAGGCAAAGTATAGTACCAGGCAGGATCTAAACCGTAATTTTGAAGACAAGTCGTTCTAAAGTGTTCAAATATATCTGTGAGCAAGAGCACGTCAGTCTTTAAGTACAGATCTAAATACTCACCCAAGGTTTTTACACCAAACCTCTCCCAAATTAATTGCGCATGTCCGTAATCCTTCTCGTTAATATTAGTGTCATTTAATTTGTTATAAAAATGTTGAATCGATGGTAATGCGGTTTCTTCCAATTTTTCCAGAGAATCGATATAATCATAACAAAAAACCCCTTTCCTAGTTAACAAGTCAAAATTTTCGGAAGACAATCGAAATTCATTTCTAGTGTTTTCGAAACTATTTAGAGATGATGCGAGTTTGTCGAGAGGAAAGGCCAAGAACTTGAAAGAATCGATGAACCGAAATTTAATATTTGTTTCATTATCGAATACTGTAAAGCTTATATATTTTTCATTATTAACAGGAAGTAGGTTGACATGATTCCGTTTGGCAAGTTCTCGTATTATAAAGTGGCTGTCATACCCACTAAGATTGTGGAAAATGATGGGAACTACAAACGAGTTTTTATAATTTAAGTTGCACGCTTGATGTGCATAACCTCGAAACATCGATGACAGGTGACAGTGGTCACGTACAATTATGTCGTTAACATTGAATTTTTTCTCGCAAATGTGACAATTAGGGTGGCATCTTTAAGACTTATGGCTTCATCCATAGGTTCAACAAGATTCAATTTGGATGATATAAACTTAGCAATTTCCTCTATTTGATTGGCAAACCATATCATACAGTCTCCCCCGCGATAAGCTTTGTAGAAAGAGAGCGAGTTGTCAAAAGAGCACTTGAAATAATAACCGGCACTGAATGCTTCGTGTCTTTGATATTTAACAGTTTTTAGGCTAGCATCAGAATCTCCGCAGGGTTTTAGCATTGCTTCAAAGTCAGCATACAGGGTGAATGGGGTGCGTTCTTTATTAACAAAATTTTTAAATTCGATAAACTTCTCTTTGGGAAAATCGATTTTACAATTATTTATTTGCTCGCAATAAACTGTATGCTCTTCTAACTTATCTTGCGATGAAAAGTAATTTAAACATCTCTCGCATATAAATTTTCTACCGTTATGTTTACTAGACTGTTTCGAAATCAGTCTAGATAAATCTTTAATCCAACAATAATGGTATTTTATATCAACGTGCGCATCGTCGACAGACGGTGCTTCAAAGTCGCTAGTTTTCAAAAAATAATGACTTTGAATTAGAAGTAAATTCACATGTCTATCCATTTTATTTTTAGTTAGTCGAGCTGGAGAGGTGATAAATTGACGTGGAGTCTCACTTACCAACTCCAAAATATACACATTTATAGAAATTTCATTTAATTTTTCGAATTTCGATATTTGAGATAATTGCATTGGTAGGTCTATATCATCTAATTTAAATTTCAGCCTGTAGTGAGGATATGAATTAACCCGATCAATATGCTTTTGAGAGGGGTAAAGAGCGGCAATAACACTCCAAAAGAAGCATGCTTCATCACTATTTTTTACATTGACACATGCTTGTTTTTTGGAAATTTCAACGGGGAGTGGCAGATATGAAGCACCGTTTCCTATCTCAACTTTATTTATACTGATGACTAAACTCAAAATTTTGCGTAACGCCCACCCCGATCCATTGTCATGAAAATCTTCAAGCTTCTTTATAATCCTATCCTTTATATTATCTGTAAACCACAACTTTAAATCACTCCCCTGGTCAATTATAGCATTTTTTGTGTTGAAGCATTTGTTGTCACTTATGACTGTATCTTGAGACATTTTAACAAATTCACCATTAAAAACCGCATTTACCTTAACAATGTGAAAAGCATTTAAAGTTCTAGTTATGCGACTCTTAAAAAGAATAAATGCATCGTCAAAAAACTGGAATAAATCGATGTGCCTCATATTTACTATAACACCTGGGCGAAGACGACTCTGGAACGCTGCTTGAACGTCCACCCATTTGACTCGATGACTTCTATTGAGGTGTTGCTTACCAGATCCAGTTTTGCATAATGTTTTGAAGTATAATTGAAGTCTTTTGAGATGTTGCAGATTGGCATGCAACTTTGACAAAGTGCCTTGGTGAAAATGACATCGGAGTGCTGAGGAATGCTGTCTCACCGACAATTGTAACTTTTGCTGCCAACGTTGTAATACTTGTGGAAGTGTAGGTCTGTCACTTTCATTAAGTATGTTAAACACCTTCTCATATGCCTTTACAGTTTTGTCGCTCTCTGTAGCTATTTCATTACCATCGATCATCTTCGAAGCAATGAGTAGAGCAGTGTGCTAGAAATAGGCAGAGTTCCTACCTATATAGGGTAAGAGCGTCGAAGGATGGTCCCCTCTCCAAAATTTTAGTATGAAAACAGGATCTGAGAAAAGGTTTTTTTTTGCTCCCTTTTTTATTTTAACATTTTACCATTTTCTACAAACATTAATTTCACGAAGCACGTCTTTCCTGCAGCGGGAAAGTTTTTAAATTGACTTTTTTTCATAATCATTCTTTTCTGCTGGAAATGAAACAGCATAATAACTTTACATTTTTATTTACATTTTCACAAAAACTAAATTATTTACATCGTCTTATAAATTCAGAAAAAAACATTAGTTCTACCCTCGGGCAGTGAAATGCTTTTCCAGGCCTCGTGATGTGTCGCTCACATTGGTTAGCACGCACTCGCTCGTAGAACCTCTGCTGCTTCCGAACAAGGACGTCGAACTTGGGGCAGCCTAGATCCTCGATATTGTAAGATAAATGGGCATACCCCGCGGCCTGCAGCAGATTCCTTTCAACTTGTCCTCCCTTGTAAGCTATAAGTTCATCGCCAGCGGACTCCCCCAGACGCCGAATCTCTTCTAACGCACTTTCCTGGGCTTCATCCGTTGCACAATCTTCAAACTTCAAGCCGTGCAAGTTCATCGTTAACCAACGAGCAGTGCATGCATCCTTAGAAGATAGGCTGCGGTAGTTTCCCACACGATAATACCTGGATGTCACTTCCCTCGATTTCATATCGTATATCGACATTTCTTTTATAACGAACTTTCCACTAACTTGAAAGCCATCAGCGTCGATGATATACCTGATGTTAGACATTACGATTTGCAGAAAACTAAAGATTTGTAGAAACTATCACTGAAAGCAAAGATATGACTCTTATATTCCAATACTTCTTACTATGCGGAAAGAAGGGATGTGGGCGGTACCATGTAGGAGGGCACTGATGGGGCGGGGTTGGTGGGGACTTTCGGTAATCTGACAACGTTGCCTCCGGTGGGCGGGTCTCCCTAACGTTCAGGAAAAATCTACCAAACTGGCAACACTGTTCCGATATACACACGATGCGTGGCGCGTTTCCTCTTCAGTTCACCCGTGTTTCACAGTCGTGTTCCGAGCCGCTTTTACTCAGTTCACCCGTGTTCCGAACCGCTTTTACTCAGTTCACCTGTGCTTCGTCGCTTTGAACAGTATGGAATCATCAAAAATTAAAATTCTAAGTGATTGCCGTTTGGTAGCTGTAAGTTTTTTAATTTAATTTCTCATTCGATTCTCATTGAACCCATTTACTTGTAGCCAACTCGGAGTGCCGACGAGACGGTCAACGCTGTGGCGTCAATTTGCCCCGAACCTGTAAGTTTGCATTAATCAGTATTTTCCCATATAATGTTTTCCTTTCATAGCTGCCCAATCTCAACTCAAGCGTGTTGAGTCTGCTGGAGGAGCCATTCATCGCAGGGCTCACCAACCAGCAACTCTGCGACATGGCTCTTGATGATTATGGTTCCGATTTTGAAGTTGGACGTCTTCCATCACCGGCAGCATCGTCAAAGGTAAGCTAACATTTATAAAATTCGCTATTTTCAAATAAGGTTTCTTCCTCACAGATAGATAATCAAAGCCGGTGTGGGGGCTCCAGGGCTTCATCGCGGTCGTCATGCAAGAGGTTAAGCGACGAGGCAGACGATTTGGTAGCGAAGCGACCGTCCCAGGAGTCACAGACAACGCGTGGGGGAAAGAATTTGACAATGCTAAATGAAAAGGGGAGATTTGTGAACGAGCAGCATCAAAGTGTGAGTGAAGTATTTATGAATATGAGAGAGTTGGCAGATGGGGGCATTTCAAACGCAAACGAAAAAAAGAGAAGGTTTGAATGTGTGATGAATCGAATGCAAAGGGAGTGGGATGAATGTGAAAAGAGGATGTTGAAAATAAAAGCCATTTATAATCGTGCGAAAGAAGGGCGTGCCTCATGTATGAATGAAGTTGAAAAACTTGAACGCATGAAAAAAAATCTCCCCTAAATATATTTAGTTATACGTATATGTATAGATAAGTTTCATTATTTTATCCAATTAGATGTAAGTGTGTATATATTTAGAAATTAGTGTTTATTGTATATATATATTTTTTTAATATAAAACATAAATATATTTCTCTTGTTTCATTCCACACATTAAATATCTAACAAAATCATTCTGAGCCTTTAATTTTCCAGTTTCTTAAACAAAGAAACCAATATAATTAGTCTGGAGAGCGCTCAGTCAAACACTCTGTATACCATAGAACTCTGAAAATATAAAGAAAAAACTATTTTTATAATAAATAGAGAATAATTTGTATAACACAGCCGTAAAGTTTTCAAAATAAACTATAGTCGCCCCCAGTTAATTTTCAAGAATGTTTCTTAAGCATAGAAACCAATATAATTAGTCTGGAGAGCGCTGAGTTAAACACTCTGTATACCATAGAACTCTCTGAAAATATAAAGAAAAACGATTTTTATAATAAATAGAGAATAATTTGTATAACACAGCCGTAATGTTTTCAAAAATAAACTATAGTCGCCCCCAGTTAATTTTCAAGAATGTTTCTTAAGCATAGAAACCAATATAATTAGTCTGGAGAGCGCTGAGTTAAACACTCTGTATACCATAGAACTCTCTGAAAATATAACGAAAAACGATTTTTATAATAAATAGTGAATAATTTTATATAACTCAACCATAAAGTGTTCAAAAAATAAGTTATAATCAACCCAAGACCACAGCTTCCAGCCCGAAGCGTCGTCTGTACCGCACGTCGACTGGAACCGCGCCTCGACCTTCGATGGAGCGCGTGGCGCGTGTCCGCCACCTTCTGGAATGAGAGCGCCGAGTTAAACACTCTGTATACCATAGAACTCTCTGAAAATACCATAAAGAAAAAACTATTTTTATAATAAATTTGTAAATATCGAATAATTTTGTATAACACAACCATAAAGGGCCCAAAAAATAAGCCATAGTCAACCCAAGACCGTAAGGTCGAGTCCAGTTCGAAGCGCGGTTATTCTACCTGCCTGTCTGGACTGTACCGGAGGAGCCCCGACTGAGCGGTATTCTAGCGTCCGAGTGGCAATTAAAGCAATTGGCAATTGGCAATATTTTTTTAAATAAAAAAATAAAAATTTCTTTTTCAAAAAATGTTTTACTTTTTTTTGCATATTCTTAGAGCAATTGTCTAATTGGATATTATGTAGAATATTTTCTCACTGTCCTTGGGAAATTCGCTAGGCATTTTTTTTATGATTTGTTTAAAATCAGAATATCTGTGCCCAGACAATATTGGGATTTGTAGTAAAAAACACACAAACAAATAATATTTTTTATTTTCACAACTTTACATTTCTAAACTTTTTGGTTAGTTCATACATAATAATCAAGCGTCTCAGCTCTTCGAGTGCCTCCATATATCGCCGCAGTCTCTCGCTCATGCTTCAGAAAATATAATATTTGTAGTCTTGCCGACGGGCCCCAAGCTTGTTAAAAAATACCTTTTGTCACCATTCAATTCGTCAGTTCGCTCTTGAGTTAATTGCTCCGTAAAACGCTGAGGCAGGATGGTCTTGAAGTCGGCAAATTCCACCACTACCTTTTCCCCAAACTTGGTATTTATTCTCTTAAAACACTGGATCTCAAATTTTTTATTTACTTCCAAATCTCGAACATTCACCAGATTTTTCACCAGCAAATTGTTTAAACTATTTAAGAAGGACATGTTGTAAATGATCTGCGTGTCTGATGAGATCTTAGTTGAACCTCTCCTATATAGCTGTTTCAATAGGAGTGGGGAGAGAGTGGGGAGACGGGCAAAACCTAGGAGAGTACCAGACCAGACAGGTTTCGACAAGTCTGGTCTGGTGCTCTCTTAGTATCTCTACTAACGTTTTTAATAAACGCATTGAAAAAACGTGGGGCGCATGCAATAGATCATAATAATAATAATTTGATGCACGCACTAACAGTTTATTGTAGGTATCTATTGCATTGCAAATACCTAATGTTTTCCAATGTCAGCTAGTCAGCTATTTCTCTACACTCCTTACTATTATCTATAGCACGCGCCCCACGTTTGTAGAATATACGGAAGCGTGGAAGGGCCACGTAGATTTTTTTAAATTCAGATTTTTTTCTCAAAATGTGTACTTTATTCTCAAAATATTTAGATTTTTCTTAAAATTTTAAGATTTTTTTACTTTTTTCTCGGAATTTTAAAATTCAGAAATTCTGAAATTTTATATTAAGGCGCTACGATACCCCCTATTTTCAAGGGTTTCGTAGTTTACGTCTCCTACTTGCATTTCTTAATATTTTCACTTGATTTTTTTTGTGGCTTAGATAAAACTATGAAGAATCGTCGTTGTGTATCACGAACTGTACAGGACTAATGCGACACTGTTAAAAAAATGCCAAACATACCCGAAATTCGACTATATTCGGTTAAGAATTTCGAGTATTTCCGCCGCTCAAAAATAATTCGAAAGACACAACGACGATTGAGGCATTCGATAACATTATTTTAAGACTACTTTCAAGTCGATACGTTTGTTCGTTTGGCTATGATTTGAAAACTACGAACCTATTGCCCGGCAATAAAATGATCCGTGAATTGGCCATCCGAGCAGGAATTAGACGTACGGAGATAGACGGGCGGGCGGGCGTTCGCTGGAACTCGTGGTTCCCCTACTCCCCCTACTTTGGCCTACCTCACCGGGCTCGGGAACCACGTCAGGGGAACTTTCAATCGATATCAGATGTTTCATTTTTCATTTTATTAGTCTCAGTCTCCCTTATTTGTGTTTCGCTTGTTTTGAATGTTAGAATATTACATTATGTATGTCGACTGGCATATAATAATACTCATTTGTGTAAAATGGTTTAATCCCTAGGGCATAAAATGGCCTGGTCGTGCAAAAAGAGTACATTTAAATTCTAGACCAAATTGTGCGCTTGATTTTTACTTTAAAAATGTGATAGGTACAAGTAGTATTTTTGTCAAATAAATGGGTCATGTGAAGCATTTTTTGAAAACGAATAATAGTAGGTAAGGCGGCACCCTGGGCGCCCTCCCTCCACTTTCCTCCTAGGCCCCGCCCCCTTTCCTGGCGGCCAATCGTAGCGGTCTAACCTACGAGCTCTGACGTCATGGCGCCAAATTCAAACCGAGATAATGGTCCATCATCTCGAGCATCTCATCTCGTGGTCCAGCATCTCCAGCATCTCATCTCGTGCTCTGACGTCACAAATTCTGAAAATAAAAAAATCCGCCAGGGTCCGAACCTGCGACCATCGGTTTATAAAATCGACGCTCAACCAACCATCGACGCATTTGAAAATAATACTTTAAAATGGTGTAAACTAGATTCTCGGTGACGTCACAAAATTAAGAATAAATACAAGGTGTCTCATAAGCAACTGATTAAAATTATATACAGGATACGTTAAATCAAGGGAAAGTCAAAAGGGCCTAATTTCATCGCGTCACAGATTTTTTCTCGAGGTGGACAAAAATATACAAGGTAGGTAAAAACAGTTGATATGTCACAAAAAATCAAATATCAAATAATTTGTTTTTTTTGCTACCAAACTGGTTAAAAGACACCCTTTTCAAGTTGCCTGGAAAATTAATAATTTCTTAACAGTAATTGAACGAAACTTTGAACGTGTAACTCAAAAAATAACTTCAACAAATTTGTTTTCTGAGCTTTCGGAGAATAAATCTTCCTACTTTCTCAAAGGTCATGTTACGTCAAAGTGAAATTACAGATTAATAAATTTCTGGTTAAAATGCCATGACAACAGAAACAGTAGCCTACCCACCTGTCTGATATTGTACCCCGTGTTCTATTTAATTATCTATACTAACTTCAAGTGGCAATAATATTTTACCGAATTCCACTCAATATTCAGCAACACAGTTGTCCGAATTTGTATGAATTTGCAGCAATATCAAACTACAAATCACGTGGTCACATCGCAGTCACATTGGAAATTGAGAAATGGGATGTGAAATAAAAAATACGGTGCCGAATGAACACCTGCTGTTATTCTACGTAATATAATACGCTCGTTAGGCCGCTACTACGATTAATTTATACAGCGCCAGGAGGACCTAAGCCGTGATTTTTATATTCACCGTGTATATAGGAGAATTTTCAAGCGCCGCATAGCGGTCAAGTCCTGAACTGTGGTTTATACATTTTTTCAATTTCGGCGTCATTCAGCGTCCTCCCAAATTTATGTCCAAACGATATAAAACCTTGAAGAGAAGTAGATTAGTAGATTTTCAGGTGTTGGTCACCCGGCGCCCGTATATCGGACGCTGGGTGACGTCGGACGCCGAGTGAACCTAAGATTTTTCATTGCGGACGCTCGGTGATGCCGTAAAGAAATATATATATATATATATATATATATATATATATATATATATATATATAAAGAAATGTAAAGAAATGTAAAGAAATGTAAAGAAATATATATATATATATAAAGAAATGTAAAGAAATAAAGAAATGTAAAGAAATATATATATATTATTATGTCATATCTCAAAAATCACATACAACATAAAATATTATTAAGCCCAAAATTATCTACAATTTTTGTCTCTACAGCTTTTCTTTATAATCAGAAATAACGGAGCTACAGAAATCTGATTAAATAGCAAAAAATCATTTTTTCCAAAATATCTAGTGAGCCATGAACTTTTTTAAAAATCCAAAAGGGGCATTTAACCTTTGTTGTGGCTCTTCTAGTTTCCGAGATCTCCATAGTGGGCATCAAAAAAACTCACCTTGTATTAAAAAAAATAATAAATTTTTTAATAGGTATAACGTTTTTAATAAACGCATTGAAAAAACGTGGGGCGCATGCAATAGATAATAATAATAATAATTTGATGCACGCACTAACAGTTTATTGTAGGTATCTATTGCATTGCAAATACCTAATGTTTTCCAATGTCAGCTAGTCAGCTATTTCTCTATACTCCTTACTATTATCTATAGCACGCGCCCCACGTTTGTAGAATATACGGAAGCGTGGAAGGGCCACGTAGATTTTTTTAAATTCAGATTTTTTCTCAAAATGTGTACTTTATTCTCAAAATATTTAGATTTTTCTTAAAATTTTAAGATTTTTTTACTTTTTTCTCGGAATTTTAAAATTCAGAAATTCTGAAATTTTATATTAAGGCGCTACGATACCCCCTATTTTCAAGGGTTTCGTAGTTTACGTCTCCTACTTGCATTTCTTAATATTTTCACTTGATTTTTTTTTGTGGCTTAGATAAAACTATGAAGAATCGTCGTTGTGTATCACGAACTGTGCAGGACTAATGCGACACTGTTAAAAAAATGCCAAACATACCCGAAATTCGACTATATTCGGTTAAGAATTTCGAGTATTTCCGCCGCTCAAAAATAATTCGAAAGACACAACGACGATTGAGGCATTCGATAACATTATTTTAAGACTACTTTCAAGTCGATACGTTTGTTCGTTTGGCTATGATTTGAAAACTACGAACCTATTGCCCGGCAATAAAATGATCCGTGAATTGGCCATCCGAGCAGGAATTAGACGTACGGAGATAGACGGGCGGGCGGGCGTTCGCTGGAACTCATGGTTCCCCTACTCCCCCTACTTTGGCCTACCTCACCGGGCTCGGGAACCACGTCAGGGGAACTTTCAATCGATATCAGATGTTTCATTTTTCATTTTATTAGTCTCAGTCTCCCTTATTTGTGTTTCGCTTGTTTTGAATGTTAGAATATTACATTATGTATGTCGACTGGCATATAATAATACTCATTATTATTATTCCTCCAGGAATAATAAATAAATAATTATTATTCACAAAGTACTTTTTGCTTTTGTGTAAAATGGTTTAATCCCTAGGGCATAAAATGGCCTGGTCGTGCAAAAAGAGTACATTTAAATTCTAGACCAAATTGTGCGTTTGATTTTTACTTTAAAAATGTGATAGGTACAAGTAGTATTTTTGTCAAATAAATGGGTCATGTGAAGCATTTTTTGAAAACGAATAATAGTAGGTAAGGCGGCACCCTGGGCGCCCTCCCTCCACTTTCCTCCTAGGCCCCGCCCCCTTTCCTGGCGGCCAATCGTAGCGGTCTAACCTACGAGCTCTGACGTCATGGAGCCAAATTCAAACCGAGATAATGGTCCATCATCTCGAGCATCTCATCTCGTGGTCCAGCATCTCCAGCATCTCATCTCGTGCTCTGACGTCACAAATTCTGAAAATAAAAAAATCCGCCAGGGTCCGAACCTGCGACCATCGGTTTATAAAATCGACGCTCAACCAACCATCGACGCATTTGAAAATAATACTTTAAAATGGTGTAAACTAGATTCTCGGTGACGTCACAAAATTAAGAATAAATACAAGGTGTCTCATAAGCAACTGATTAAAATTATATACAGGATGCGTTAAATCAAGGGAAAGTCAAAAGGGCCTAATTTCATCGCGTCACAGATTTTTTCTCGAGGTGGACAAAAATATACAAGGTAGGTAAAAACAGTTGATATGTCACAAAAAATCAAATATAGGGTGAGACAAAAATAAAAAAGGCCTATTTATATCACGTGACGTCTCAGACTTAAGAATAAGTAAAATACAGGGTGAATCGGAAACTAAAGCCAAAAGGACCTTAATAATTTATCGTCACAGATTTTTTCAATTAGCGTAAGTACATCGTGGACAACAAAAATATACAATGTGTGACAAAAAAAAACAATATCAGCACGTGGCGTCTCAAAATTCACATTTGTACAGGGTAGAACAAAAACTAAAGATAACACGGCGTTAATCTAAAGTCAAAAGGACCTTAATCGTTGTGTGACAGATTTTTCTCGTACAGGGGTGGACAACAAAAATATAGAAGTTGGCATAAGAAAACCAAAAGGACCTTAATAATACGGAGTGTGACAAAAGCCAAAAAGGCCTAATTTCACGTGGCGACGCAGATTTAAAATGTCTCAAAATTCATGTACAGGCTGGGGTAATCTAAAAGGTCCTTAATCGATGCGAGATTTTTCTCAAATAGGTGGACAACAAAAATATACAGGGCGGGCAAAACAGCTGATAAAAGAATCATGTACAGGATGTGACAAATGCCAAAAAGACCTAATTTCATCACATGGCGTATCATAATTATTAAGAACAAGTAAAATCCAGGGTGTCGCAAAATTCATATTTATACAGGATAAGACAAAAATCAAAGCAAAAACGACGTTAATCTAAAGCTAAAAGGACCTTAATCATTGCGTCGTAGATTTTCTCAAATAGTACAGGGTCGGACAACAAAAATATTTAAGGTGGCATGAGAAAGCCAAAAGACCTTATCACCTGGCGTCTCAGAATTAAGAATAAGTAAAATACAGGGTATCTCAAAATTCAGGATAGTGTGCTATGGGTATTTGTCCTAATGATAAGATAATTTTTTATATATAGATTTGCCCGTGTTAGAATTTTTGAAGATATAAAGCATAAATAATATTGTGGTTATAAAAATAATTTTTGTAATTTTAACCACACGTTTTTTTGGGTTTTCACTGCGTTTTGACGTTTACGTGGTGGCATTTGGCATTCATATAGACGACAAAAACCAATACCAAAACGGTCTTAGGCGCCTCAAGCAAAAATATTCTATTGCTATAAGATTCAAAACAATTTTATGTTAAATCTACCAGCGCGAGACAATCTACGTAATAAATCTCCTGATGTCAAAACGGCCTTCTAAACACAGACGATTTTCAGCTTAATGACCTGAAGGTGAATAAAAAATTCGATGTAGGTACAGCGTACAATAAAAACCAAAAAGACGTTACTCCACGCGAAATCCCACAGCTACCAAAAATAGCATTTTTCCTAAAACGACATGTAGACTTACTCAAAAAGTATATTTAAAGAAAGAATTATATTATGTGCATAAATGCATAGTAAAATAAGCTACGGAAACGTTGGCCCGCCAACACCGGCCACTGGTATTTGTCATCATTTTTCCAACATACAAGGCAAATATTGCATCGTCAGCGAAATCAAAAATAAAAAACGTAGGTTGCGGGCATCGACACAGGCGGATATCTACGTCTGGTAAAATATAAATTCCACACTTTTAAAATTAATAATTTCAGAAATAAGTAAAATACGGCACCAGGATTCGAACCTACGACCACTGGAGAGACAATAACTAAAAGGGCCTTAATAGTTTCAGCACGTGACCTCGTAGAACTAAGAATATAGGGTGTATCAAAATTCATGTACTTACAGGGTGTGACAAAAAATCAAAGCCAAAATGTCCTTAATAATTTAACCCTGTGACACCGCTGAATTAATGGACCGTCTGTATAATAGTTATTTATGTACCAAGGCACTGAAGTTCAACTTTTTATGACTCATGTGGAGTTTAGTTGCTGAGGCCTCTGGCCGAGGCAAATAAACCACATGAGTCATAAAAAGAACTTCAGTGCCGAGGTACATATTATATTTTTCTTGAAATCGGAAAAAAAAATGTTTTATTAGGCAAGAAAATAATAATAAGGGATCACCCGTCCACGAACCGACTACGCGCGGCGTTGCTTGACTTCACCGATCGCTCTACCTAGCACAAGCATAATGATGTACGGCACCTTCTGACAGAAAAACCAAACTGCTGCTTCTTGTGCAGCTTACACAACAAATCTATTGTTTTTCAAATTTACTAAAATATGTATACTGAAGGATTGCGCTTCTATAGGAAACAATTTCGCAATGTGTACGAAAAGTTAAATGAGCCTTTATCGGCCGGGTTTTGAATATTTGGTCACTTTTGACGGGCGATTTCTCCGCGTCTGACGTTTGATGTTTACATCTCGCCAAGGCCTACTTATTGAAAAAATCGTACAATAATTCATATACCGAGACAAAAACATATATACGAAAAACAAATGGACTTTAATCGCGGCGTGACATTACAAAATTTTTCTCAGATGACGTAGACAAACAGAAATTACAGATATACATATGAACTCAAAATATACTTGCAAAAAATAAATAAAAACGGGGCTACTAACGCAAGAACAAAGTATATGCTAAACCCTCAGTCTCAAAACGACCTACAACCTTGACGAAAAAATCGTGGGTAAAAATATCTCTTTATTAGGTATAAATTAATTTTAGAAAAATGGGTCCAAATAAAATTACTACTACAAAACGACCGGCAAAAAATCGTAAAATTGGTCAAGATATTATGTAGGGTCATAAATCTTAATTCGTAGTAACAGAGTGTACAAAGTACCCAACAACAGTTATAATATTATAAAAAATAATATACAGTGTACGTCAAAACACTGCGCAAACGGAAAGCCAAAAGGGCCTTAATAATTTCATCACACCCCAGAATCTTTTTCAGACTGCATAAGTACAGGGTGGACAACAAAATACATAGGAGTGACAAAAGCCAAAAAGACCTAACTTCATCACGTGGCGTATCATAATTAATAAGGGAAATACAGGGTGTCTCAAAGAAAACTGTCGAAAATGTATATGTGTATGGATAAAAACATCAGAAAATTACATCTCAACACGTGACGTCACTGAATTTTTCAGACTGCATACAGGCCGGCCAAAAATCAATACAAGTTGTGTCAAAAATTACTATAGAGTGGGAATAAAAACACTGTAAAAATTCCGAACTATGGTATCTGACCAAATAACTGAACTACCGACGCAAACGTGGGTAAAAATACCTCTTTATTAATGGATCCAAATAAAATTAATTCCTCTACTACAAAACGACCGGCAAAAATCGTAAAATTGGGCAAGATATACATAAATCGTAATCCGTAGTAATAGAGTGTACAAATTAGCCAACAACAGCTATATTTTTCGTAATAATTGCCTCTACACGAGCGTGAAAGATAATCTAAAATTTTCCAATAAACGCACAAAATATGACATAAAAATAGAACATCATGTGAAGTCGCAGAATTAATGTATAAGAATTCATAATTTTCCTATTTGTTCTAATAATTCTCGAATTTTTAAGCTAAAACGCAGGGACTGATGACGTACTAAACCCACAATCTCAAAACGGTCTGTAAGTTGAACGAAAAAATAAAACGAAAACTTGATTTTTTAAAATGGCTCTTTTACCAACGGACCGGCAAACGCCTTAAAAACTGATAAAAGTAGGCCGGGAAGGTAAAAAGACACGACACATAATAGGTTAATACAAAAAGCACACCGCTTAATTCGCAATACCGAAGTGTACATAAAGTACTCGACAATAGAAGCGAATATTTTTCGTTATACCTCTACACGACAAAAAAAATTGCAAAAAACATTGTCAGCGGTTTCACAAACACAAAATCTAGTTTGCGGCCGGAAGGAATGGTAAAGGTCTCTAAATTAAACATAAAAAATAACGTTACAGGATGTCTCGAATTTCTTGGATGAGACAAAAACAATTTTTATTAAAAAACTAGCAAAAAGTAAGACAGTCGAAATCTCCCAATCTCAAAACGATCTTCTAACCACAGACGATTTTCAGCTTAATGGCGTGAATAAGAAATCGATATATGTACACATAAAAACGAAACCAAAAAAAAAAGCCATCACGCGGGGACCTAAATCGTCACGTGACGTCACAGATTATTTTCTCAACAAAATATACAAAGTGGGCAAAACAGATGTTAAAAAATCTCTTAAACCAAAGCCAAAAAGACCCTAATAGGTCGTAACAGAATTAAGAATAAATAGAAGGTGTCTCAAAAGTAACGGACAAAAATTTATGTACAGGATGGGTCCAGAGCCAAAACGACGACTTTAATAGATCATGACAGAGTTAAGACTACAGGTTGGGCAAAAAAAGAACAACTGTAAAAATTCATGGATAGGACAAAACCCAAAAAGGCCTAAGCCAAAAGGACTTTAATAACCCGTGACAGATTTAAGACTGCAGGATGGGCAAGAGCAACTGTCAAAAATGCACGGATGGAACAAAAGCCAAAAAGATCTATTTCGTCACGTGACGTCGCAGACTTAAGAACGAGTAAAATACAGTTAGGTATTTGCAAAAATTCCGAACTATTCGTTCTAATTTTTAACTTAAAACTACCAAAGACAATCGACGCAATGTTAAAACGACCTTATACTCACGTCTGGTCGCGCAGAATGAAATATTAGGATTTTTCGCGAACTTAGTATGTTAAAATTGAATCTTAGCGTGAACAAAGGTAGGCTACTGAACACAGGGCGCAGGGATTTAAAATATATACGCCAAAAGCGTGTTGCGAAATTAGCGTTTTAGACAGAAAAAAAAAGGGACATTTCAGGGTCAATACGTTGGCTCAGTCATTAACCCCTGGAGCTTGCCGACAGGGACTTGCAAAAAAAAACTTGCTCGGCACTTTTCCCAAATATTTCACAAGTGGTATATCAACAGCTACAAGAAAAAAAATCTTGGTCACGGGTAGCGGCGTACGAACGGAAGGATAAATGGCAAAATACAGGTCTCTAAATTGAACATTTTCTCAAAAATTAACGATACGGCGAAATTAATGGTGGAGACCAAAGACAAATGGACTTTAACAGTGGCAGAATTAATACAGGGTATGCCAAAATGTATGAGTGTGACCAAAGCCAAAAGGACATTAATAGGGCAGATTTAGTACAGGGTGTACCAAAATCATGGGTGTTACCAAAGTCAAAGCAGTTTAATAGGTCAGATTTAATACAGGATGGGCAAAATACGGCCAAAAAAAGGATAACTTCAGAATTAAGTACAATAATAAAGGCACAGAGTGATTCAAATACCAAAGCCGAAAAAGCCTTATTTCATCACGTGACAGATTTAATACAGGTTGTGGCAAAAGCAACTCTGACGGGACTAAATCCAAAATGATCTTTCTTTGGTCGCGGGTTACAGATTTTTCAGAAACCGACGTAGATATCCATCACCAAGCGCCTAAGAACGTGTCCCTAAAGGATAAGGAAGAAAATTCTTTAAGTAAAATATATTGTTTCTACTGTGCGTTATGAAATTTCGAAACGATAACGAAAATTTTCAAAATCAGCATAAGGCATCAGCAACAACAAACATGAAAACTAGGTCACGGGAAATGACGTACGAACGGGAGGGATAAAATGGTAAAATTTCAGGTCTCTAAACTAAACATTTTCTCAAAAAATTAACGATACAGGATGTCTCGAAATTAATGTGTCTTAGAATACAGGACAAAAATTCACGGATGGGACAAAAACCAAAAAAGGACTAATTTCATCACATGACAGAATTAGGAATAAATACAGGGTGGACGAAAGCAACTGATATGTGAAAATTCATATACAGGATGGGGCAAATACCGAAAGAACCGTAATATTTACGTGACGCTACAGAATTACTTTTCGACGACGTACAAATTAATAGCAGATGAAATATACTTGTAAACATCCCGAACTATGCAATTTCTCCTAATACTAATTTTCAAGTTAAAAAAAAGGTCTGCCAACACAACAACGGGCGGTGTGCTAAATCCTTAATCTCAAAACAACCTGGTCGAAAAATCGTAAGTAAAAATACCTCTTTGGGCATTATTAAGTATAGATTAATTTAGAAAAATGGATATAAATTAATTCATCTCCATCAAACCGGCCATCAAAAATCGTAAAAATTCTTAATTCAAGATTACGCCCGAGTTTACGCCCGAGATTACGCCCGAGATTACGCCCGAGTTTACGCCCGAATTTACGCCCGAGTTTACGCCCGAGATTACGCCCGAGTTTCGTGAAACGCCCGTGCGTACGTGAAACGTGGATCAAGCGTGGGTAAAACGTGCGTGTGTGCGTGAAACGTGGCGTGCGTGCGTGGCGCGCGTGGCGTGCGTGCGTGTGTACGTGACGCGCGTGACGTGCGTGCGTGGCATGCGTGGCGCGCGTGGCGTGCGTGCGTGGCGTGCGTGACGCTACAGAAATCTGATTAAATAGCAAAAAATCATTTTTTCCAAAATATCTAGTGAGCCATGAACTTTTTTAAAAATCCAAAAGGGGCATTTAACCTTTGTTCTGGCTCTGCTAGTTTCCGAGATCCCCATAGTGGGCATCAAAAAAACTCACCTTGTATAAAAAACACAAAAAATAATAAATTTTTTAATAGGTATAACGTTTTTAATAAACGCACTGAAAAAACGTGGGGCGCATGCAATAGATAATAATAATGATAATTTGATGCACGCACGTAAGTCACTAACAGTTTATTGTAGGTATCTATTGCATTGCAAATACCTAATGTTTTTCAATGTCAGCTAGTCAGCTATTTCTCTACACTCCTTACTATTATCTATAGCACGCGCCCCACGTTTGTCGAATATACGGAAGCGTGGAAGGGCCACGTAAATTTTTTTTAAATTCAGATTTTTTCTCAAAATGTGTACTATATTCTCAAAATATTTAGATTTGTCTTAAAATTTTAAGATTTTTTTACTTTTTTCTCGGAATTTTAAAATTCAGACTTATTCTCTGAGACATTTTTCTCAACATTTTGACTTTAGTCTCGGAATGTTGAGATTTTTTGAGAAAAAAGACTGAATTTTAAAATTCAGAGAAAAAGTCTGACTTTTAAAATTCAGAGAAAAAAGTCAAAACTTTGAGAAAAATCAACCAAAATTTTGAGAATAAAGTAAACATTTTAAGAAAAAAAACTGAATTAAAAAAAAATACTACGTGGCTCTTCTACGTTTCAGTACGAATCTTTATGGGGGCTAGGATTATTTCATATTTGTGTTATAAAAAGCATTCTCGTGGGGACTGCCGGGAGCGGGGCAGCAGGCAGTGGGCCAAATCGGCACAGGTGGCAGGCCAGGGGGCGCTCAGTAGTAAGACTATGAGAGCATGACGCCAAACCTGTCTCAACAAGTTTGGCGTCATACTCTCATAGGGGTTTTCGGTTGGCGTCATACTCTCATAGGGGTTGTGGCGTCATGCTCTCATAGGGTTTGGGGGAGGGTGGGGGCCACCCATACTCTGGGGTGGGGAGGTCCCTACATTATATAGGCAAGGTTCAGCGAATATTGTCAACAAACTCAACATGTCCTTCTTAAACAATTTAAATAAGAACTTGCTGCAGAAAAATCTGGTGAACGTTCGAGATTTGGAAGTAAATGAAAAGTTTGAGATTCAGAGTTTTAAGAGAATAAATACTAAGTATGGTGAAAAGGTGGTTGTGGAATTTGAAGACTTCAAGATGATTCTACCGCAGAGGTTTACGGATAAATTAACTCAAGAACGTATAGATGAGTTGAATGGGGACAACAAAAGGTACTTTTTAACAAGCTTGGGACCTGTTGGTATAACGACTAATATTATATTTTCTGAAGAATGAACGTGAGTCTACGTCGCCATATCGAAGAATTGGAAAAGCTGAAAAACATGATTATTATGTACGAGTTAAATAAAAAGTTTAAAAGTGTAAAATTGTGAAAATAAAATATTATTTGTTTGTATGTTTTTTATTACAATATTTTTCATGTTTGTGGTCGAGGCCTATAAAAGTGGTAGTTGTGGAGAAGATTCGTCAATCATGTCGCTGCTGTTCACCCTGCATGGATTTACTTCAACACTATCTATTGACTTTAATATTCCTATACATTTAGAACCAGATGTTGAGTATGGTTTGGCACTCCTAGGATTACACACATATAACAGCATACCCAATATAGATGTTGGTGTCAACAAATTTTATTATATAAACGCTGATGGATATCGCAATTGTTTAGTGATTCCCACAGGGTCGTATGAAATTGAGGCT
This sequence comes from Pseudeuparius sepicola, assembly GCA_963920635.1. Taxonomy (NCBI): domain Eukaryota; kingdom Metazoa; phylum Arthropoda; class Insecta; order Coleoptera; family Anthribidae; genus Pseudeuparius; species Pseudeuparius sepicola. The sequence continues at coordinate 33,975,233 of OY987305.1, forward strand.
CTAGAAGCGTACATAGTTCGCGCTTTAAGAAAAGAGGAATCTGATCAGAAAAATCCAATTTCAATAAAGGCTAATAATAGCACCTTACAGTGCGAAATTTACAGTGATAAATATACAGTAGATTTTCGACCAAAAGACTCTATTGCTCATGTGTTAGGGTTTTCTCCTAGTCTATTAGAGTCTGGTCAATTACATACTTCTGATATATCTGTAAACATCGTGAAGGTCAGAACTATACATATAGATTGTAACGTAACATCTGGAGCATACTATAAAAATCAACCAACTCATACGATTTACGAGTTTGCAGTTAGCAGTGATCCTGGTTACGCCATAGACGAGTCTCCGAAAAATTTGGTGTATATGCCAGTTGCAAATCGTGAGATTCATAATTTAACGTTAACTATTCTCGATCAGAACTTTCAGCCTGTAAATTTTAGAGGTGAGGAAATAATTGTGCGGTTGGAGTTGAAGCGTGTATAAAATTTTTTGAGTTCGATCAGAAACAAAATGGTTTTGGTTTTTGGTGACAGATATCAACCGTATAAAAGGCAATCACAACGCTGTAAAAACTCACTAGTAAAGATTTCACGGAAGGGTGCAGGTCGGCTCTCGTTGGAAAATCGGCAATTTTTAAAAGCACTTGGCTATGTCCCTAACACCTCAAGTGTTTAATGTGCATCGCACTCCCAAATATGATGAATCTATCCAACGTTTAGAGAAGCGCACCTATTACCCATTTGTAAAGTCATTCAGGAATAATGATATTGTGGAAATAACCATTAATCAGGGTGATGCATGGTTATTGATGTACGATGCTTCAATTTTTGTCAAAGGTGCAGTGACTAAGAAAACTGGTGCCGGAGATTGTAAACTATCCAACAATGCGGGGGCATTTCTCTTCGATTCTATTTCTTACGAACTAAATGGTAAAGAAGTGGAGGTAGTGAGAAACCCGGGAATTGTAAGCACAATCAGATCGTATCTTTGCTATACTACTAGTGACGAAAAATATATGTCAACAGCGAGCTGGGCTGGGGTCGATAAATCTTTCGCTGTCAACAATGATGGAACATTCAATGTAAGAATACCGCTAAAACATCTGTTTGGAATATTCAACGATTATCAGATGGCAATTTGCGGCAAACAAACAGTGAGATTAATACGAGCTCGAAATGATAACAATGCTTTATTACTAACCCAAGACGCTGCAACCCCGCTTCCTGCCATAACTGCAGAAATAACAATTTCCAACATTGAATTAAAAGTTAAACATATTCAGCCGAATGATATGATTAGATTGGATCTCCTTAAATCTATAAAAGTTGATCGTCCAATTATAATTGCGTTCCGTAAGTGGGAGTTACACGAATTGCCAAATCTTACTGTAAACTCCCGAAGAGAAATATGGGCTGTAAAGTCATCTGCAGCAGTGTCAACTCCTCGGTACGTCATCGTGGGATTTCAGACTAATCGCAATGAGAATTCAAAAAAAAATCCCACGGCATTTGATCACATAGATACGACAGATGTGAGATTAATTGTAAACGGTGAATATTTTCCATTCGAACGTCAGAGGTTGAATTTTGATGGTAACGACTTTCTGGAGGCCTATCACAGTTATGTGGAATTTTATTCAAGTTATATGAATGTGGGGGAGAGTCGACCGCTACTTAGCTATGCAGATTACAAAGATAATGCAACCTTGTTTGTCATTGACTGTTCTCGCCGGAGTGAATCTATAAAATTAAACACAGTTGACGTTAAGCTGGACATAGAAAACAGCAGTGGGTTTCCTGATAGAACTCGAGCCTACTGCATAATTATTCATGACTGCGCAATGGAATATTTACCTTTAAGTGAAACTGTACGAGATTTAATGTAGATCCTCATATATAAAAGAACATTTATCGAGACATTTCAGTTATAATCAAGATGTTGCTGAGATTGGGTCACATTATATTGTTCTCACTAATAAATAATGTGTTCTATATTTACAACCCTGAAGATGCTAAGGTATCTATTTGCGACCAGGATAAAAAATGTTTCCCATTTAAGACGGTAGTTGAAAAAATTTTGGTAGCAAGCCTACCTAAAAATGCTACACAATTTAAACTTCGAGCCGTACAAAATCATACGATTGTTGAAAGTGTGTGGAGGGAGATCCCACCTTCCACCACGCCCACAATGGTCACACCCAGAGAACTCAGTCAAGAACAACATATAAAAGACCTCACATTTGTACCACTAATTTACTACATTACTATATGTTCTTCATTGCTAGTAGCAAAATTATTTATTGAAATAGTAAGAATATTACTGAGTGAGAGATGGAGTATAATTACGAGAGTCTTCTAAGAACGTTTGAAAACTGGTCAAGCCTCCTATCCCCAGAAAAGCTTGCCCGAGCGGGATTTTTTTATACGAATTATGAAGACGTTGTCCAGTGTCCATTTTGCAATATCGAAGGATATAAATGGGAAAAGGATGATGATCCATGGCAAGATCATGCTAGCTGGAGTCCTAATTGTTCATTCATTAAGGGGGAAATCAAACCTGTGGACATTCCACCCGAAAAAGCCATTCGGAGCACGAATCCCCAAACTACAATCGAGTTTTCATGTAAAGTTTGCTACTGCAAAGACATAGAAGTCTTGATGGTTCCATGTGGACATTTGGTGTGCTGTATGAGTTGTGCAGACTTCATGGAGAAATGCCCACTGTGCAGAAGTCTTGTGCAGCAGAAGATTCGAGCTTACCTCCCTTGAAAATGTATTAATCTATATCACTGTAGGAAATAAATATTCTTAATTGAAAAACTGTTTATTATTTACATCCTGATATGTATATATGAGGCAAGCACGTGATATATTATTAGATGTTTATAAGATGCGCATCGAACCACATCAGTTATCTCTACCAATCGAAAATTTAGATTTTGTTCGGAGTGAGAAATCTAAACATGGAGTACTCTTGCCAAACTCTATTAGAGCTATATTTTGCGGTCCTAGCGGTTGTGGCAAAACAAACAGTCTACTTAGTTTAATATTCAACGAGAATGGATTGAAATTTAAGAACATCTACCTTTACAGTAAATCCCTTTACCAACCTAAATATCAGTTACTACAAGATGTTCTTAAAAAAGCTAAATGTGTTGGTTATTTTCCATTTAGTTCAAACGATGACGTCATTGCACCGTCGGAGGCTAGAGAAAATTCAGTCTTTATTTTTGATGACGTGTCTTGTGACAAACAGGATAAAATTAGAGAATTTTATTCCATGGGTCGCCATAAAAGTATAGATGTTGCATATCTGTGCCAGACATATTCAAAAATACCTAAACAATTAATACGAGACAATTGTAATGTAATCGTTTTATTTAAACAAGATGAGGTAAACCTTAAACATATTTATGACGAACACGTGTCACCAGACATCTCATACGGAGGTTTCAAGAATCTATGCTCACTCTGCTGGAATGATACCAATTTTGGAACTCTGGTTATTGTTAAAGATTTCAATATGAATGAGGGTCGATATAGAATAGGGTTTGATAGGTATATAAAGTTATGATAAGCACAATACGCTTATTATTAATCGAGATGTTGATGCAAGAACAGATTCAAGAAGCGCAGCGCGCAAAGAAAATCAGTGAACTAGCTCGAACGATTAGAAAAAAATATACAGCCTTAAAAATAGGTAAATTTGAGGAGGATGAAACATTACAAAAAATTTTCAAACCTGTGACAAACTCTCTAGCAAGTCTACAAGTTAAGGATGAATTAAAACCGGAAGTAAAACCGGAACTAAAACCGAAAGTCGAATCATTTATGGAAAAGTGGCGCAACACTTTGAAAAGTCCAATTGCACTTTTAGGAGAAATGAATGAAACTTTAAATGATGTTGAGAAAGGAATTGACAAAGTGTACGGCCATTTTGATAACGTATATCCTAAAGTGGCTATATCATGCGTAACTGAATTTATGGATAAATCGCCTAAAATCGATTGGAAATATGGTCCTAAGTATGACAAAACCAAATCAGTATGGAGTCTAGGAAATAAACAAATCGATTTTGAAAAAGTGTCTGGCGATATAATCATCAACAAAACTCGATTCGCAGGCACTGATGGTCTCTACCAACTAATTTTCTATGATAATCCAAAAAGTACTGAGGATGATTTGAAAAGTTACAAAGATATTTTAAATCTCACTGGTGCTCACCTTACTTCAAAGGGACGATTAAAATCTAGCAACAAAATTAAGTACTCTAATATTATTAAACCTCTTATGAAGGGGCCGGTGGCTACCTCCACGCCTGCGAAGGGTTCTGGCATGCATCTTAAGTATAACACAAAACCTGTGGAATATGTTTTCTGGGATAATCCTAATGAACTTGTAGACAGGTTAAGGTTACTAATAGCATCAAAAGATGCCGGAAATACTTCACACGAAAACGAAATCATCGCCATAATTAATGAGATGAAGGAAGCGAAAATTATTCTCTAACGTTATTTACAAGATGTCTTTAAACAAGTTCGGACGTGTTTCAAGATCTAGGATTAGTCCTTACTCATTGAATTATGAGGGGGATTTCAAAACCCGCAGACTGTGCAAAGTTAGTTATCCGATTAGCAGCAATGATGTCGTCACAAAGCAATATGCCGATGAAAATATCAATGCAACATTGAAAACGTTTAACGCGACTCTCGAACAACATAATAATTATATTGAGAGTACGGTTAAAGATGCTTTGGAAAAGGAGATTGATGAAATACGAAAATTTGCTAAAATCGTTGAAGAGTGTTATTTGAAAATAGTTGGTGAACAGGCCCAGCCAAACCCCAAATTGTTAGATACATTTAGAGAAGTCTCATAATTTATAGTTCATTCAAGTTAGTTAAAATATGTCCTTAAACAAGTTCGGACGTGCTTCGAGACCGAAGGGCAGGTCTTGTCCACCTATTTACCCATTAAATTTGAATCTAGAGGGAAACTATGATTGTAACAATCGTAGACTGAGCAACGTTAAGACCCCGATCGACGGTAGTGATGCCAGCACAAAACAATATATCGATGAAGGGATAATTCATGCATTACAATATTTTTACACAAATCTTAAACAGCATACTGATGAATGTGATCTACATATTCGCAACACAATGATCGAAAATTTTCAAGATAAGATTGATGAATTGAGAGAATTGACTAAAACTGTAGAAGATTATTATTTAAAATTAACTGGTAAGCGTATGCAATCCTTACTGTCTCTCAGACTGGCAGAGATCCTTAATGGTGATGCATAGTCATGCACAGTAAAGAAAAAATTCAAGTAGTTAAGGAATTACATAAACCAGCTCGAAAAAATTATCCACGTCGTCGAACTATTATTAAAGGTTTAGACGATTTGTGGCAAGCCGATCTCGCTCAGCTGGATCAGTATGCTAGTCACAATCATGGTTTCAAATTCATACTTGTCGTAATCGACTGCTTCTCTAAATTTGTTTGGTGTCGACCGCTCAAATCCAAGTCTGCGGAAGATGTTACCAACACCTTCGCTGACATCCTATCGGGAAGTCGAAAGCCTCGCAACCTGCAAACTGATCAGGGCAAAGAGTTTTATAACTCAAGATTTCAAAATTTGATGCGAAAATTCAAAATTAATCATTACAGCACCTTTAGCAGCACGAAAGCCTCCATGGCTGAGAGAGTAATACGAACTCTAAAAGAGCGATTATTTAAGTATTTTAGTCTAAATGGTAAATTTAAATGGGATGATTATTTGCCTACGCTAGTTGTCGATTATAATAATAGAAAACATAGAGTGATTCAAATGAAACCCAACCAAGTTAATAAAACCAATGAACAATATCTGCTTAAAAAAGTGTATAGTCACGTGAAGATTTTCAAAGGTAGTAAATTGAAGGTTGGCGATATTGTGAGAATAAGTAAAATGAAACACATATTTGCTAAAGGATATACACCTAATTGGACTACAGAATTGTTTAAAATAAGTAAAGTACAAATAACCAATCCTCCCACATATCTTCTAGAAGATTTAAGTGGGAGATCTATAAAGGGTGGGTTTTACCGTGAAGAATTGCAAAAAACTGCAAATTCTGATATTTATCTGGTTGAAAAAGTGCTTCGTAGAAAAAGAGGGAGAGTATTGGTGCGATGGCTAGGGTTTGATAAGACCCACGATTCTTGGATAGACGAGTCAAACGTTGTGTAGTGCTACAAACGATAACATGGTTGACAGCGGCTATGAAACTGATAGTGGTAGCGATTATGAAGAAGTAAACAATGTGGACGAAGATTCTATGCTTTTATCATCTTGTTTCACATTGCCTACATATAGTATTGCTAATGGATTGAGTATTATGAGATATTTCAAACCTCAAGTAAATATCCAATCAACAGTGCGTCGAAATGTGATTTCACTGGATCATTTGGAATGGAAAGAATTAGTGAATCATTTGAGCAACTTCACCAGCAATCTGGGTACACCTATGTTTATCAGATTTGATTCTAATATAATGTTAAGAACAATGTTGACTGCAGATGGAAATCAACGAGTGTTGCTTGCAAAAAATGGTGTTTGCCAATGGTTTTCAATATCGGAGGTTTTCGAGCTATTAAATATCGAACCATACATAACCTTAAGGATAAACTTTTTGCTTAATTTTAAACTGTATGATTTTTACCTCAATTTTTTAGATAAGGCTAATGAACTATTAGTACGTAGCAACTATGCCATAAATGTAATGGAAATTGTATTCTTAATGTGTAATGCTGTGTTTAGCATGGAAACACATTGCATTTTTGAACTGTACTGTTATTATAAGCAATTCCTGTTAGCAGACTTGTATAGAAGAAGATTGGAATAAAACAATGATTACAAATTGTGTTTTTATTTAAATATACTTTTATTCTGGTCTAACCCTTGGATTCACAATGACAATTGGCGGCTGGTTGTTGATTGTCTTGAAATATTCCCCCCAATTTATTTCAGGCACAGTACTCAACTGGAGGCGGCACTTCACCAAGTGATTCTGGAGTCGAGTTCGCTTCACCATATGGTTGGCAACGTATGGGCAGGGAACCAAATCTGACACAAACTGGATTGGTTGGTTGTACATGCTGATGCTGTTGTCGATGTTGCGGGTTATCAGACTGAAGAATGATGGGGATTTCTCAGTTATATACAATCTAGGGATGGTAGGGGTGCGTCCGCAAGGAGGCGGCTGGTGGGGGATGGGGTGTGGCTAGGACGTTAGTAGGGGTGGATACATTTTCAGTTGAAGGGGGAGTAAAACACTATTTGCAAAATATATATTTTTTTATTCATCAACTTTACACACATCTTTATGACCCCAAGGGATAGTTGAAATACTATCAACTAGAAAACGCTTATCATCAAATGGATTTAAACCAATCCTAGTCTGACTTATGCTAAAAACGTTATGAGCAAATGAGCGTATAGAACGCTGATTTACAATTTTTTCGCTCTTATTAAATAAACAATCGAAATAGTCTTGATATGTTATTTGCTTCGCTATAACGGAACCCCTGACACCTGTTGATTTTTTAACACACATATTTTTTCCTTGAACTTTATAAGTATACATTTTAGATCTAAGACCAATGAAATGTGTCAAGATACTGCCGTTTAATTCATCCTTCATTAAGCCGGGCACTTTCTTATTTACGAGTGGAATTCCATATGGATTATCTGCGGGATAGTCACTGGTATCAAACCGATGGATATGTTTCTTAATTACGTCTTCGAACATATTTTCACAACGTACTTCGTACACTAGACTATCAGTATCAGTATATAATAATAAGCAGTTATCAGAAAATGTTTTCAACATAAAATCATAGTGGAATTCGTATACACAGGTTTTGGATATGTCTAGGATAGACATTCCAACGTACAGAGGTTTATCAAACATAATATTAGTCTTATTTAATTCAACACTTATTAAGTTCTCATCAAAAATTACACTACGTCTAAAACGCGGGCTAGAAATAAAATTTTTCGCACCATATCTACCATCCCATTTCCTTAATAGTTTAACAATTCTATGCTTTCTAACGTTCTGCATTGTTTTACCGTAGATTGCATTATTCATGAGCTTCATTATAGTTTTTTCAAAATCCAACGTTGTCACAGTTCTTAAATGAGTATTGAGCTGTATATAGGGAGCTAACCAGGTAGACTGTTTAAATTTCAAAACTCTATTAACTTTTTTCAAAATTAAGCCATGTTGTAAAGCTTGCTTAAGCGCTCTATAATGAATCACATAATTGTTCTTATCATAGAAAGTGGTCATGAGCTTTTTTATTTTGGAACCTGGAGGTTTGCAGTGTTCAGGTGCGAACGGAAGGTCTTTATGGAGGTTATGAAGATGATCAGGATATGACAAATCAACTTCTAAAATATATCCATCATCAGCATCATCAGCAACCTTTGTGACATCGATATCAGACACCCACTCAAATCCTCCGTAAGGAAGAGGTTCACACATCGCCCAGCCATAAAGGTTATTAACATCAGCATAAAGAATATATTTTGACGGCATATTAACATCATAATTTTCCATATATTTGTTGTTGGCCTGAGAAAAGCGGTGGCTCACCTGGCTAACCCCACCTCGAACGCCCCTTTCGAAAAACATTAAGATATCACTGTCTTGGAAGGTTTCTAATTTACATTTCGTATATTTAAGCATGCAATCCCAACTGTATCCAGGTAAAGTATAGTACCAGGCCGGATCTAAACCATAATTTCGAAGACAAGTGGTTCTAAACTGCTCAAATATATCAGTCAACAAAAGTACGTCACTTTTCAAATATAGATCAGAATACCCACCCAAAGTCTTTATACCAAACCTCTCCCAAACTAATTGAGCATGATTGTAATCTTTTTCATCGATATTATAATCATTTAATTTGTTATAGAAATTTTGAATAGGTGGTAATGAGGTTTCTTGCAATTTTTCCATTGAATCGATGTAATCATAGCAAAAAACACCTTTCCTAGTTAGCAACTCAAAATTTTCAGAAGGAAATTCATTTCTAGTATTTTCAAAAGTATTTAGAGATGCTGTGAGTTTGTCGAGAGAGAAGGCTAAGAACTTGAAAGAATCAATAAACCGAAATTTAATATTTGTTTCATTATCAAATATTGTAAAGCTAATATATTTTTCATTATTTACAGGAAGTAGTGTGACATGATTCCGTTTGGCAAGTTCTCGTATTATAAAGTGACTGTCATATCCACTAAGATTGTGAAAAATTATGGGGACTAAGAATGAGTTCTGGTAATTTAAATTGCATGCTTGATGTGCATATCCGCGAAATATAGAGGTCAGATGGCAGTGGTCGCGAACAATCATGTCATTAACATTAAATTTTTTCTCGCAAATGTGACAATTAGGAGTGGCATCTTTAAGGCTTATAGTTTCATCCATAGGTTCAACATGTTTCAATTTGCTGGATACAAACTTAGCAATTCGCTCCATTTGACTAGCAAACCATACCATACAATCGACTCCGCGATAACCTTTGTAGAAAGAGAGTGAGTTATCAAAGGAGCACTTGAAATAATATCCAGCACTGAATGCTTCATGTTTTTGATATTTGTCAGTTTTCAGTGTATCATTAGAATCTCCACATGGTTTTAGAATTGCTTCAAAATCTGCATACAAAACGAATGGAGTGCGTTCTTTATGAACAAAATTTTTAAATTCGATAAACTTCTCTTTCGGAAACTCGATTTTACAGTTATTTATTTGCTCGCAATAAACTGTATGCTTCTCTAATTTAGTGTCAGATGTAAAGTAATTTAGGCATCTTTCACATATAAATTTTCGACCATTATGTTTGCTTGACTGTTTCGAAATCAGTCTAGATAAATCTTTAATCCAACAATAATGATATTTTATATCGATATTCGAATCATCTACAGGTGGAACGTCAAAATCGCTAGTTTTCAAATAATAATGGTTTTGAATTAGAAGTAGATTTACATGACGGGCCATTTTATTTTTAGTTAATCGAGCTGGGGAAGTGATAAATTTACGCGGAGCCTCACATACCAGCTCCAAAATATACACATTCACAGAAATGTCATTCATCTGTTCGAATTTCGATATTTGAGGTATTTTCATTGGTAAATCGATACCATCTAATTTTAATAACTGATTGTAAAGCGGGTATGAATTAGTGCGATCAGCATGGTTTTTAGAGTTAATCGGATAGAGTGCGGAAATAACGCTCCAAAAAAAGCAAGCTTCATCATCGTTTTTTACATTGATACACGAACGTTTTTTAGAAATTTCCACAGGGAGTGGTAGATATGAAGCCCCGTTCCCAATCTCATATTTATTGACGTTAATATTTAAACTTAATATTTTACGTAACCTCCAACCAGACCCATGTTGATGATAATCTTCAATCTTTTTTATGAGTGCATCAACAACATTATCTTGAAACCACCGCTTTAAATCAACCCCCTGATCAATTGTAGAGTTTTTCGTATTGAAACATTTAATATCGGTTATCATACCACCTTCAGATATTTTAGTAAATTCACCATTAAATATGACATTTAACTTGACAATGTGAAAAGCATTTAATATTCGAGTTATACGATATTTAAAGAGGATAAATGCATCATCAAAAAACTGCCATATGTCAATATGTCTCATATTCACTATCAAACCTGTGCGAATTCGATTCTGGAACGCTGCCTGAACGTCCAACCATTTAACTCGTACACTTCTATTGTGACGTTTTCCGGCACCAGTTTTGTTCAACGTTTTGAAGTATAGTTGAAGTCTTTTCAAATGTTGCAAATTGGCATGCAACTTGGATATAGTACCATGGTTAAAGTTACATCGAAGCGCTGAGTAATGTTGTCGTATTGTCAATTTTAAATGTTGTTGCCAACGTTGCGATACTTGTGAATGTACAGCTGAACTACCACCATTTAGCGTATTAAACGCTTTCTCACAAACTTTGACAGTTTTGTCACTGACTGCAGATATTTCACTTTCTACAACCATCTTGCAGCGAAGCACTGAAGCAGTATGTCAAGCATCTGCGGCACCGCAACCTATATACTATAAGCAGAGTATATAAAACAACCAGCAGTATTACTTCCCATGGCGGGAAAATTCTGCGCACCTGTTCGCGCAGCCGCCATTTGGGAATAGATTCTGTCAAATGGATGCAGTGTCGGAGCGTTTGAGCAGTTCTTATTTGGTTGTATGAGAGATATTACCGTGCCGTGGAATGTGCATTTTTGTAAATTGTGCTAGTATCTTAAATAAAGAATCTCAGGACGGAGTCAAAACTGCTTGTGCTTACCACACACTATTTACTAATACTACTCTGTATTTCTGAATTGATTTTCTCGGATACGCCTCTGACTTCTATCTCCCCAATATGGCCGACTTCTATTCCCCCAATATGGCTGACTTCTGTTCCCCCAATATGATCAACTGCTGGTTGTTTTATATGTTCTGCTATAAGAAAGAGCAATCCGACAATGATGCGTCGCACACCGACAGAGAAATGCTGTGAATAAGTGTCAACCTGAGGGAACTTTCTAATTAAGAGTAATAACGCAGACTTCTGCGATTTGTTATAGATTATCGAGAATTGAAAAAATAGTCTTAGCATTTTCATAATTCATATTTGCACAGCACTAAGTTAATTTCTAGATATTGGTGTTCGACAAATAGACGGAGATATTTTAGAGGGTGATTCCTTGTTAAAAATATGAACAAATATTAAAGTTACAAAAACGGCAGTGGCGTACATTTTTTTTCTCCCAATAATATTCGCTAAGGTGCTCCCCGGGACGCCACTGGACTTAATAATTTTAATCAACATATTTGACTAAATTAGACTCTTAATACAACAAACATTGCCAAATTTCAACAGAATTGATATTTTTTAAGATATTAATAATTTTTTAAATTTAACATCCTGTAACTTGAAAACTCTACATTTGCGGACCCATATTTATAGATTTTTTTTTCATATTTTTTAACAAGGAATCACCCTCTAAAATATCTCCGTTTATTTTTCGAACACCCAGTATTTGTAGATATTTTTAAATAATCGGCATTTTCTGACCATCACTTGAATTGATCGAATTCGAAGTTGTCTGCACTACAGATTTTAAAATAGTGGGAAAACTATGATATTCGGAGAATTTAAAATTTAAGTTGGTAATATTGACGTCTAATACGGTTTCCACTTGATTTGCACAGGTTACACCACTGTAATTATCCAAATTGCAAAAATGTTATCAACATAAGAATATCTGCACTATTGATCAGATTTTATAACGGCGGGAAAGTTTTAAGTTTAAAAATTTAAGTTGGCAGTATTGGCATACAATATGGCTTCCACTTTGCATCTTCAACCAACGCTCTTCACGCCTCTCGGTGTTGCCAGATCAGACTCCTCCCCGTCTCCAATACTGAGGCGAGAAGGAATTAACACAACAAAAGTTCATATGTTTTATTTGATTTTTCAAATTTATACAATTTAAAACAACGTTGTAAATACAAGACATAAAGGTAATTGTAGCAATTTTTATATTTATTTGAATATAATGTATAGCATGATTCAACTTTTATTACCAAAACTTAAAATAAGTAGATTTTTCTTATAAAACATAATTATTTATCTACACTTATATACAATTTAAAACGAGAATGCAAATAGGTAATAATTTTTACATTAATTTTACATCGATTGTACTGATTTATACAGGGTGGTCCAACATTTAGTAACAAAACAATAGAAAACGTAAAAGTAGAGACGTAGAGCGACAATTGCTTCAAGTTTTCTTTTCCTAAAGGAAGCCAGTTTAGACGCTCATACAATACTATAAAAATATCCATCTACTTATACCAGTGCCGTAGAGAGTAGGATTATATTTTTTAATAACAAAATAATACCCGCTGGAAAAGTAATATTTTTTTGCTTCACTAAATTTCGAAATAAATTCTAAAAAACATTCTTTACTTTTTTGAAAATGTACCGTTTTGAAAAAATTCAGTGCGTTTTAATTTCTAGCAGAGGAAACTCAAAGTAGGTCTAGGCTTTAGACATTTTGCACAGCAGTTTTCAATTCCGAACGACTTTTCTTAAGACTGAGATCAAAAATCATATTTTTTAATAACAAAATGGTACCTGCTGGAAAAGTAATATTTTTTGTCTTCACTAAATTTGTCAAAAAAAAATCTAAAAAAACATTCTTGACTTTTTCGAAAAATGTACAGTTTTGAAAAATTCAGTTTCCTGAATTTCTATTTTTAGCAGAAGAAAATCAAAGTAGTTCTAGGCTTTAGACAATAACATTTTGAAGTAAACCTACATAAAAAAATAGTTTTAATTCCCAGGACGTGATTTTTTGAATCTAGAAAACCTTTTTGTACACTTTACGGTAAAATGTTATTAAGGAAAGTTTAAAAACTCAATAGGTCGGTGCGTAAATGATTTTCTAAAAATACTTGAAAAATTGATTCGCTGTATATTGAAAACTGTTAGACATATTTGTAAGAAAAAATCTACTTTAACGTTCTTAAAGTTTTGTTACTAAAAATTGTCTCAATACAATTATTACTGATACAGAAATGACAATAAAATTCACTAAAAACCTACATAGTATTTACAATGCTTCACAATAACCATACCTTCGCACATACTCGGAAAAAAACGTCAGCTCCACCCGAGGGCAGTGTAGCGGTTTTCCATTCCTCTCGATGTGTCTGTCGCACTGCCTTCCTCGCACCCTTTCGTAAAAAACGGGATGCTTTTTTACCAGAACGTCAAACTTTGGACACCCCATATTCTCGATATTGTATCCAAGATGTCCATATCCAGCCGCATGCAACAGGTCCTTCTCCACACGTCCTCCTTTAAAAGCAATCTTCTGAACCCCGGAAAGCGAACCCAGAAGTTGGAACTCTGCCACAACGCTGTCCTGTGCTTGATCCATTGGCCTATCATAAAATTCGAGGCCGTGAATGTTCTTCGTCACCCATCTCGCACTGCAGGCATCCTTGGCGCTTAGATTCCTGAAGTCACCAACGCGGAAATATTTTGAGGTGACATCTCCGGTCTCCATATTGAAAATTCCCAATTCTTTAATTAAGAATTTGCCATTGACTTGAAAACCGTCGGCATCCACTATGTACTTCACAAACACCATTCTTGAATTGTATGGAAAAATTATTTTCAGAACTGACGATGAATCTACTGGGGGCGTTATATTCAATAGATGTACGGAGGGATGATGGTGGGAGGGTGGTAGGGACTCATTTCTAACATCCAGGAAAATGCCGGATATCTGACAACGTTGTGCTCGGGCGTACGGAGGGGTTTGATTGGAGCTTACGGCGAAGCGTCTCGTTGATTGGATAACTCGATGATGGTGGGAGTCTGGTGGTACTCATCTGCAGTACCGTTGATCTGACAACGTTGACGGGCGTACCAGGGTTTCATTGGCAGGGGGGTTGTCTCGTTGAATGTGGGCGGATCTGATGATAGCGGAGCATATCTACAGACGATAGTTTGCTTATTTACTTTCACGTCAGTTCGCTGCTTGATCGAACCTAGTGAATCCTGTGATTTTAGTGCTTCGCTGCTGTTTCATGATGAGCCGTTTCTTTAGTAACAATACCTTGGTGGCTGTAAGTATTACTATTTTTTTAACCTTGATTTGAAACTTATTTTTAATAAACAAATTTAGCAGAACAGTATAATTTTAGTCATACTTTAAGCGTAGCAAAGTTAAATAAAATTCAACCTAATTTGTTTTGTCAAAATGTTTACTAAGTGCTATTGTGGTTCAGAAACAGGTGTTTTTTCTTTTGTATTTCCTTTTAATTTTTTAGATAAATTGATTCATGCGAGCACAGTTTTTAAGGGAAATTATTTTCTGTTAAATGTTGTAATAATGTCAATTTTAATGCTATGACTAAATTATTACTGAAACGAAATTTATAGCTTATTACTAAAAGTTTTAGAAACCTAGCTGAAATGTTTCAATTATTGTTAACATATTAATCCTTTAAAAATCGAATTTTTAACGAATTTTGAATTTTTTTTTGGTCGAGAACAAAATTTTCCTCGCAAAATTACAACGCCTGTCAGATGATTGGTAATGTGGTTTAAAGAACTTTTCGAATAAAAATATCTGCGTTGACGCTTTGTTTTTAATATATGGAGTGTTAATTTTATCAAACATAGAAAACGATACCCTTGACCATGTGAAAAATCATTTGCTTCACGCTCTTCTGCTAGATTCCAAAACCTTCTATAGCCTTTTTGATAGAAATTGATTCATGAGAGCATCGGATGAGTTTTAAGAGAATTATTTTCTGTTACATATCGTAATAATGGCAATTTTAATATTATGCCTAATTATTACTAAAACAAAATTTATAGCTTATTACTGAAAGTTTTAGAAACCTTGCTGAACTGTTTTAATTAATGTTAACATATTAATTCTTTAAAAATCGAATTTTGAACAAATTTTAAATTTATTTGGTTGAGAACAAAATTTTCCTCGCAAAATTACAACGCTTGTCAGATGATAGGTAATGTTGTTTAAAGAACTTTTGAATAAAAATACGTGCGCTTTGTTTTTAATATATGGATTGTTATTTTTTTAACAAACATGTGAAAAATCATTTGTTTCACGGTCCTCTGCTAGATTATAGTTTCAAAACCTTCTATAGCCTTTTTGTTGAAAAATGTTTTCTATTTTACAAGTTAGGGGGACACTGCAGTAAATTTGAAAGAGATGTTTTCTGTTTAGAATTGAGTGTGGAATCATTTAAAAAATCTGTTGGTGTAAAAGCTCTTTACGGAAAGCTTACCCACAAGCATGCCGCTGACGCTTTAAAAAATCCTGTATTACTTTTTAATAACGCCTTACGATGTTATCTTCCCTACCTCGCATTTTGTAGTTTCATAATTAAAAAAAAATCATAAGTTAATTGTAACATTCTGTATATTAAAAACAAAGCGCACATATTTTTATTCAAAAGGTTATAAAACTACATTTCCTATATCCTCTGTCAAGCCTTGTCGATGAATTTTGTGGACACCCTGTACATTTCTTTCAATATTCCTAAAATTTCCAAAGAAAACAGTTTAGTCTTCAAAAGTAAATTTACATAAAATAATATTTGTGTTCATTGTAAAATATATTATTCTGCTTACAATTCCCATTTTCTGAATAGTAAAAGAGGCCAGTATAGGGTTTCCAAATTGTAAATCTTACCTAAGGTGCTAAAATAATATTTTTGGGAACAATGGAATATCATTTAGTATTGTATAGAAATGAGAAAGTAATGTTAGGATTGTAAAATAATATCATTAAGTATATTGTATGGAAATGCCCATGTCGTAAAATTGATTATTCTGATACTTCCAAAAGGTAGGATCGTAAAATAATATCATTGAGTATATTGTATGGGAATGTCCAAATCGTAAAATTCTGCTAATTCTAGATGTCGAGATCGTAAAATAATATCATTAGTATATTATTGTTTGGAAATTTCCAAGCAATACCATTTATTCTGCAAAAATTTCTATATTAAGACATTTTAATTTATTTAACGTACGCGATGATCTTTTTCATCTGTGTAAATTTTAAGTTTAATTTGGAGTCAATTTTCTTTACAGCTGTGTCTCCAGCAACCCATTTAGTTTTTTCATTGTTTTCTCTGTAGAGTTTAGGTTTTCTAGAATTTTTTCCAGAATATTATGATTTGTAGAACTATATTAACATTTAAAATTTTGACTTCCTCCTTCATAATATCATTGATTTGTAAAATTTGAGCTCAACTTTTTAAATATAAAATAATACACAAAAAATGAATTTTAGCAAAATTATCTATTATTTACTTTCAGCCAACTCAGTTAACACTGAACGAGGCAGAAACCATTGACGCAGTGTCTGCAATCCTTAGCCCCTCTGTAAGTTTTGGATTAATAATTTATATTCTCAAAAAAAAAATAATGTTTCATTAAATAGTTAACAACCACTGAACTTCTGGAGACGTTAGAGGATGAGACGTACGTGCCAACTAAACTTGATTCCCGTGCTGTAAGTTAACATCATCAATCAATATGTTATTTTTTTCAAATAATGTCTCCTCACAGCTACGCGAAATGTCTCTAGGCCAAGGCTACCCTGGGTACAGTACTGGCTTACCATCGAGCCATAATACTCAGGTCGCAAACGTTTCTGTAAGTTATTATTATTATAGTATTATCGACTTGTTATTGCTTTCTTCTCACAGCCACACGCTTCTGCCAAGGCAGAATCGTGGTTGCCAACAACGGGTCCATACAATGGACCATACATGGGTTTATACACGGACCCATATACTGGGCCATACCCGGCTCCATACGTTTCTGTAAGTTAACACACCATTAAATCACTAGGCAAATATTATTATCGACTTATTATTATTATTATTATTATTATTATATTATTATCGACTTATTATTATTATCGACTTATTATTATTATTATATCGACTTAGCCAAAAGGCATTCGCACTCCCTCTACGGGGAACATTCACTCAGATCCCGGGCATCCCGGATACCAAAAGGATCTGGCTCGGACGAGACCCTTGCCATGTTATCGGGCCCTAGGTGACATTGATGTTCTTGGACGATCCTGCTTTCCCCATGAATTTCCTGACGGTTCGGGCTGTCGCAAGTAGTACCGCTTTCTGCATGGACCTGTAAAGACTATCAGTTAGATTCAGCTCCTTGATGTTTCTCAGCAAACTTTTTGGTATAACACCAGTTGTTGACATGATGATTGGAATCGTCTGGACGTTCTCCATTTCCCATTGCCTTCTAATTCGTTCTTCTAAGTCTCTGTACTTCGCGATCTTCTCGACTTGCTTCACACGCAGGTTGTTGTTGTTCGGGATGGCCACATCAATCAGAGTTGTCTTTCTAGAAATTTTATCAACTATTATAAGGTCCGGTCTGTTATGGGCAACTCGTTGATCAGTCAGAACTGTACGATCCCAGTACATCTTGTAGTTGCTGTTCTCAAGAACAGGCTCAGGTGTGTAGTTGTAATATGGGACCCTTTCTGTCTGCACAAGCAGCAGCTTTTCCGCCAGTTCCCGGTGCAAGATCTTGGCAACCGAATCGTGTCGTTCCTTATATTCCGTTGATGCGAACATCTGACATCCTCCTGTTATGTGCTGGATTGTTTCTGAAGTTGGGCACCCGTATCTGCATCTGTCATCCACTACCGATGCATCTCCTACAATGAATTTTAGGTAGTTGCGAGGAAGCCTTCCGTCTCGGGGAACATTCGTCCCGAGGTCAGCCAATAGTTCGACGCTAACTTGTCGACATGTTCCTGGTTAACCTCATTAGGATGTCTCCCGTGCAGCGGCTTCCCCAACCACCTCTGTAGTTTATCGTTGTCGGTTCGGTGGTGATTTTGACGCTCGTGTTCCGTCAGACGTAGCGGTGTTGAGACGTCTGCTCCGCATATAGCCCTATGTAGTGTGGAGCTGTTGGCCTGCCTGTAGAAATAATTACGCAGATTTAATATTTGTTGGTCCAATTGCTTGCTGAGATCTGCCAATCCTCTTCCTCCTAGTTGACGTGGCAGAGTTGTTCTTTCTACGGCGCTACGGGGATGATGTTTATGAGCTTTTGTCAGTAGTGTCCTAACTTTTCGTTGCAGGTTGTTGATGTCCGTGTTGGTCCAATTCACTATTCCGAACGAATAGCTGAGTACAGAGCACGCATACGTGTTCAGGGCCTTAAACAAATTCCTGCTGTTAAGATCAGTTCGCACTACTTGTCTTACTCTCTTGATGAATTCATTCGTTAAATCAGTCTTCATTGTTCGATGGTCTATCCTTTGAGCTTGTTTCATCCCGAGATACTTGTATGTATCTCCCATGCTCATTGCTTCGATCTCCTGGCCGTCCTGCATCTCGTGTGCGCTTTGTTCGAGCTTTCCCCGGGTGATATTAAGGGTGCGGCACTTGTCCAGTCCAAACAGCATTCCGATGTCCCTGGAGAACTCCTCTACAATTTTAAGCATTTGCGTTAGTTGATTTTTGGTTGCGGTGATCAGTTTTAAATCATCCATATATAATAGGTGATTCAACTTGATCGCTTCTGCGTTGTTGCTTTTGATAGCGAAGCCATATTTTGTAGAGTTCAACCGATGTGATAGAGGGTTCATCGCCATGCAGAACCACAGTGGACTGAGTGAATCTCCTTGGAAAATCCCTCTTCGGATGTTGATTGTGTCGGTCTCGATGTTACTGTCTGCGGTTCTGAGTTGTATCTTAGTGCGCCAGGTTGTCATAACGTGTTCTAAAAAGGAAACTGTATGATGATCTATTTTATACAGCTTTAAGATACCTGTTATTATTATTATTATCTCGACTTAGCCAAAAGGCATTCGCACTCCCTCTACGGGGAACATTCACTCAGATCCCGGGCATCCCGGATACCAAAAGGATCTGGCTCGGACGAGACCCTTGCCATGTAATCGGGCCCTAGGTGACATTGATGTTGTTGGACGATCCTGCATTCCCCATGAATTTCCTGACGGTTCGGGCTGTCGCAAGTAGTACCGCTTTCTGCATGGACCTGTAAAGACTATCAGTTAGATTCAGCTCCTTGATGTTTCTCAGCAAACTTTTTGGTATAACACCAGTTGTTGACATGATGATTGGAATCGTCTGGACGTTCTCCATTTCCCATTGCCTTCTAATTCGTTCTTCTAAGTCTCTGTACTTCGCGATCTTCTCGACTTGCTTCACACGCAGGTTGTTGTTGTTCGGGATGGCCACATCAATCAGAGTTGTCTTCCTAGAAATTTTATCAACTATTATAAGGTCCGGTCTGTTATGGGCAACTCGTTGATCAGTCAGAACTGTACGATCCCAGTACATCTTGTAGTTTCTGTTCTCAAGAACAGGCTCAGGTGTGTAGTTGTAATATGGGACCCTCTCTGTCTGCACAAGCAGCAGCTTTTCCGCCAGTTCCTGGTGCAAGATCTTGGCAACCGAATCGTGTCGTTCCTTATATTCCGTTGATGCAAACATCTGACATCCTCCTGTTATGTGCTGGATTGTTTCTGAAGTTGGGCACCCGTATCTGCATCTGTCATCCACTACCGATGCATCTCCTACAATGAATTTTAGGTAGTTGCGAGTTGGTATAACCTGATCTTGTATGGCCAGTAAGAAGCCTTCTGTCTCTGGGAACATTCGTCCCGAGGTCAGCCAATAGTACGACGCTAACTTGTCGACATGTTCCTGGTTAACCTCATTAGGATGCCTCCCGTGCAGCGGCTTCTCTAACCACCTCTGTAGTTTATCGTTGTCAGTTCGGTGGTGATTGTGATGCTCGTGTTCCGTCAGACGTAGCGGTGTTGAGACGTCTGCTCCGCATATAGCTTTATGTAGTGTGGAGCTGTTGGCCTGTCTGTGGAAATAATTACGCAGATTTAGTATTTGTTGGTCCAATTGCTTGCTGAGGTCTGCCAATCCTCTTCCTCCTTGTTGACGTGGCAGGGTTGTTCTTTCTACGGCGCTACGGGGATGATGTTTATGAGCTTTTGTCAGTAGTGTCCTAACTTTTCGTTGCAAGTTGTTGATGTCCGTGTTGGTCCAATTCACTATTCCGAAGGAATAGCTTAGTACAGAGCACGCATACGTGTTTAGGGCCTTAAACAAATTCCTGCTGTTAAGATCAGTTCGCACTACTTGTCTTACTCTCTTGATGAATTCATTAGTTAAATCGGTCTTCATTGTTCGATGATCTATCCTTTGAGCTTGCTTCATCCCGAGGTACTTGTATGTATCTCCCACGCTCATTGCTTCGATCTCCTGTCCGTCCTGCATCTCGTGTGCGCCTTGTTCGAGCTTTCCCCGGACGATATTAAGGGTGCGGCACTTGTCCAGTCCAAACTGCATTCCGATGTCCCTGGAGAACTCCTCTACAATTTTAAGCATTTGCGTTAGTTGGTTCTTGGTTGCGGCCATCAGTTTTAAATCATCCATATATAACAGGTGATTCAACCTGAACGCTTCTGATCTGTTGCTTTTGATAGCGAAGCCATATTTCGTAGAGTTCAACCGGTGTGATAGAGGGTTCATCGCCATGCAGAACCACAGTGGACTGAGTGAATCTCCTTGGAAAATCCCTCTTCGGATGTTGATTGTGTCGGTCTCGATGTTACTGCTTGCGGTTCTGAGTTGTATCTTAGTGCGCCAGGTTGTCATAACGTGTTCTAAAAAGGAAACTGTATGATGATCTATTTTGTACAGCTTTAAGATACCTGTGAGCCAGTCGTGAGGTACGGAATCAAATGCTTTTTTGTAGTCCACATAAGCCATGTAGAGGTTTCGTTGCCTGGAATGAGCCTGGTTGCAGATGACAGAGTCTATGATGAGTTGCTCTTTGCATCCCATTGCGCCCTTCGCGCAGCCCTTCTGCTGCATTGCCATGATGTTGTTCCGCTCACAGTGAGCATATATTCGCTGCGTAAGGCAAGATGTGATTATCTTGTACAGCGTAGGCAAGCAGGTTATTGGGCGGTACTTGGCAGGATTATCCGTATTCCGCTGGTCTTTTGGTAACAAGTAGGTTGCACCCTGTGTAAGAAACAATGGCATTTTCAGAGGATCGAGCAAGACTTCATTAATTAAGGCAGTTATTTGTTCATGCGTGCACCACAACTTCTTAATCCAGTAATTTTGGAGATGATCTGGACCTGGTGCCTTCCAGTTGTGGGAATTCTTTATGACATTGGAGACCTCATCGGTTGTGAATTGCTCATGTTGCATCTGGCTATAGTTCCGGCCCATCTCGCGTTCTTCACTGATCCAGCTTGCACTGACATTGTATGGACCTGGTGTGGCAAGTTGATTTCTCCAGAAACCGTCGACCTGTTCTCTGGTAGGGTAAGTCGCATTTGTGGCATCGCCGCTAGAATTCAAAGTACGGTAGAAAACTTTTTCTGATCGTTCAAAAAGTTTGTTGTCTCGTTTCCTGTTGTTACTAGCCTTGTATCTCCTCAGACGCCCTGCGAAAACAGAAAGTTTTTGTTTTAATGTATCAAGACATTGTTGAGCAGTGATGTTCGCGGGGTCACGCTGAGAATGCATTTGGGTGCGGCTCATTATTGCCTGCACCGCCCTCTGGATCTTTCTAGTTCTAACTCCTCTGATATATTCCGTTACTTGTCCTATGTCTTTACGGAGACTCTCGATCTTCCGGTTTAGTCGCATCTCCCATTGAGCCATTCGTGGTTCTGGTCTTGCACGATTTAACTCTTGAGCCGTCCGGATCTTGGCTCCCATTGCAGTGATGATGGCCGTTGCGGCACAGTAGATTAACATGTGCATATGTTCCAATGTTGGTGTTACTGAAACATAGTTGGGTAAAATTCTGGTGTTCATAATATCGAGCATGATTGCAAGCTTCCTGGAAGAGTTCAATCTTGGTAGCGGTGGTCTGCTCAGTGGGTCTGTGCCTTCGTATCGCAATACCGCCCTTTTCAGCTGTGTGTCTAGGCTTTCAAAGTGTTCTCCGTTAACTGATTCCCGATTCTCAGTTGTTCGTCCCGTCGTCTCGGCGTTTTGTTGTGGTCCAGGCACTTGAATTTCCCGATTCTCAGTTGTTCGCTCTGCCGTTCCGGCTTCTTGTTGTGGTCCAGGCAGTTGAATTTCCCCATTGTTGTTGTCTATGTCTATGTGTTCGCCATGGATCTCTAGCTCAACTTCCCGTTTTATAGCGTTGAGTCGCGTTTCTGGAATTCGGTTATTTCTTAGAATAGTTCGATACTGATCTGACACTCTTTGTTCAGACACTTGCATGTGTGGAAACTCCCTGCAGAACTCGGCATGCAGTTGTTGTCGGTAGCCGATCATCTCTTGTCCTAAGTTTGTCACCCTGTAAAAAATACGCATTATCGATTCATTCATGGACCCAGTCCATTTCATGCGTCGTCGTTGTAATCCCGCCTGAGTGAACGCTGGCTGAAGTTCCCGCGCAGCACCTTCGGTGGGTGGAACCCTAGTTCTCGTTTGGCTCCCATGTTGTAGATGTTCGTGTTGTTGGGCTGTAGCTGTTTGTGCAACAGGGGCCCGCCTCATCAGCGCCCTGTCACCGACGTCCCGCTCGCTGTCATGCCCAGCGCCGGCTCCAGACATGCCCTGGCGATCCCCAGGCAGCGGCCCTATGACAATACTCCTATTAATCTCCATTCCATGGGTTTCTCCCGTAACGTGGGAGTGACGGCCCTCGGTCGCCTTTTACGACTCGCGGAGCCACGATAGGAGTATTCTAACCCGCTACCCATACGGGTCAACTAGGATAACGCGGGATCGTTACTCCCGAGGATCTGCCCCTGTCACCGGCCAAACCCCTCCTTGCGTTAACTGGGAAACACGGGATCGTTACACCCGAGGATCTGACCCTCTCACAGGCTAGACCCATCCCTGTGTAACTGGGAGTCGCGGGATTGTCACACCCGAGGATCAGCCTCCGTCACCGGCTAGACCCCTCCCTGCGCAACTGGATATCGCGGGATTGTCACACCCGTAGGTCTGCCCCTGTCACAGGCCAAGCCTTTCCATGCGTAACTGGGAATCGCGGGATCGTTACACCCGTGAATCTGCCCCTCTCACAGGCCAGACCCATCCCTGCGTAACTGGGGAGCGCGGGATTGTCACACCCGTGGATCTGCCTCTCTCACAAGTCAGATCCCCCCTGCGTATTTATTATTATTATTATTATTATATTGACTTAGCCAAAAGGCATTCGCACTCCCTCTACGGGGAACATTCACTCAGATCCCGGGTATCCCGGATACCATAAGGATCTGGCTCGGACGAGACCCTTGCCATGTTATCGGGCCTTAGATGACATTGATGTTGTCGGACGTTCCTGCATTCCCCATAAATTTCCTGACGGTTCGGGCTGTCGCAAGTAGTACCGCTTTCTGCATGGACCTGTAAAGACTATCAGTTAGACCCAGCTCTTTTATGTTTCTCAGCAAACTTTTTGGTGTAACACCAGTTGTTGACACGATAATTGGAATCGTCTTGACGTTTTCCATTTCCCATTGCCTTCTAATTCGTTCTTCTAAGTCTCTGTACTTCGCGATCTTCTCGACTTGCTTCACACGCAGGTTGTTGTTGTTCGGGATGGCCACATCAATCAGAGTTGTCTGCCTAGAAATTTTATCAACTATTATAAGGTCCGGTCTGTTATGGGCAACTCGTTGATCTGTCAGAACTGTACGATCCCAGTACATCTTGTAGTTGCTGTTCTCAAGAACAGGCTCAGGTGTGTAGTTGTAATATGGGACCCTCTCTGCCTGCACAAGCAGCAGCTTTTCCGCCAGTTCCTGGTGCAAGATCTTGGCAACCGAATCGTGTCGTTCCTTATATTCCGTTGATGCGAACATCTGACATCCTCCTGTTATGTGCTGGATTGTTTCTGAAGTTGGGCACCCGTATCTGCATCTGTCATCCACTACCGATGCATCTCCTACAATGAATTTTAGGTAGTTGCGAGTTGGTATAACCTGATCTTGTATGGCCAGTAGGAAGCCTTCCGTCTCGGGGAACATTCGTCCCGAGGTCAGCCAATAGTTCGACGCTAACTTGTCGACATGTTCCTGGTTAACCTCATTAGGATGCCTCCCGTGCAGCGGCTTCCCCAACCACCTCTGTAGTTTATCGTTGTCGGTTCGGTGGTGATTTTGACGCTCGTGTTCCGTCAGACGTAGCGGTGTTGAGACGTCTGCTCCGCATATAGCCCTATGTAGTGTGGAGCTGTTGGCCTGCCTGTAGAAATAATTACGCAGATTTAATATTTGTTGGTCCAATTGCTTGCTGAGATCTGCCAATCCTCTTCCTCCTAGTTGACGTGGCAGAGTTGTTCTTTCTACGGCGCTACGGGGATGATGTTTATGAGCTTTTGTCAGTAGTGTCCTAACTTTTCGTTGCAGGTTGTTGATGTCCGTGTTGGTCCAATTCACTATTCCAAACGAATAACTGAGTACAGAGCACGCATACGTGTTCAGGGCCTTAAACAAATTCCTGCTGTTAAGATCAGTTCGCACTACTTGTCTTACTCTCTTGATGAATTCATTCGTTAAATCAGTCTTCATTGTTCGATGGTCTATCCTTTGAGCTTGTTTCATCCCGAGATACTTGTATGTATCTCCCATACTCATTGCTTCGATCTCCTGGCCGTCCTGCATCTCGTGTGCGCTTTGTTCGAGCTTTCCCCGGATGATATTAAGGGTGCGGCACTTGTCCAGTCCAAACAGCATTCCGATGTCCCTGGAGAACTCCTCTACAATTTTAAGCATTTGCGTTAGTTGGTTTTTGGTTGCGGCGATCAGTTTTAAATCATCCATATATAATAGGTGATTCAACTTGATCGCTTCTGCGTTGTTGCTTTTGATAGCGAAGCCATATTTTGTAGAGTTCAACCGATGTGATAGAGGGTTCATCGCCATGCAGAACCACAGTGGACTGAGTGAATCTCCTTGGAAAATCCCTCTTCGGATGTTGATTGTGTCGGTCTCGATGTTACTGTTTGCGGTTCTGAGTTGTATCTTAGTGCGCCAGGTTGTCATAACGTGTTCTAAAAAGGAAACTGTATGATGATCTATTTTATACAGCTTTAAGATACCTGTGAGCCAGTCGTGAGGTACGGAATCAAATGCTTTTTTGTAGTCCACATAAGCCATGTGGAGGTTTCGTTGCTTGGAATGAGCCTGGTTGCAGATGACAGAGTCTATGATGAGTTGCTCTTTGCATCCCATTGCGCCCTTCGAGCAGCCCTTCTGCTGCATTGCAATGATGTTGTTCCGCTCGCAGTGAGCATATATTCGCTGCGTAAGGCAAGATGTGATTATCTTGTACAGCGTAGGCAAGCAGGTTATTGGGCGGTACTTGGCAGGGTTATCCGTATTCCTCTGGTCTTTTGGTAACAGGTAGGTTGCACCCTGTGTAAGAAACAATGGCATTTTCAGAGGATCGAGCAAGACTTCATTAATTAAGGTAGTTATCTGTTCATGCGTGCACCACAACTTCTTAATCCAATAATTTTGGAGATGATCTGGACCTGGTGCCTTCCAGTTGTGGGAATTCTTGATGACATCGGAGACCTCAGCGGTTGTGAATTGCTCGTGTTGCATCTGGCTATAGTTCCGGCCCATCTCGCGTTCTTCGCTGATCCAGCTTGCACTGACATTGTATGGACCTGGTGTGGCAAGTTGATTTCTCCAGAAACCGTCGACCTGTTCTCTGCTAGGGTAACTCGCATTTGTGGCATCGGCGCTAGAATTAAAAGCACGGTAGAAACCCTTTTCTGATCGTTCAAAGAGTTTGTTGTCTCGTTTCCTGTTGTTACTAGCCTTGTATCTCCTCAGACGCCCTGCGAAAACAGAAAGTTTTTGTTTTAATGTGTCAAGACATTGTTGAGCAGTGATGTTCGCGGGGTCATGCCGAGAATGCATTTGGGTGCGGCTCATTATTGCCTGCACCGCCCTCTGGATCCTTCTAGTTCTAACTCCTCTGATATATTCCGTCACTTGTCCTATGTCTTTACGGAGACTCTCGATCTTCCGATTTAGTCGCATTTCCCATTGAGCCATTCGTGGTTCTGGTCTTGCACGATTCAACTCTTGGGCCGTTCGGATCTTGGCACCCATTACAGTGGTGACTGCCGTTGCGGCACAGTAGATTAACATGTGCATACGTTCTAATGTTGGTGTCACTGAAACATAGTTTGGTAAAATTCGTGTGTTCATAAGATCGAGCACGATCGCAAGTTTCCTGGAAGAATTTAATCTTGGTAGCGGTGGCCTGCTCAGTGGGTCTGTGCCTTCGTATCGCAATACTGCCTGTCTCATATGTGCGTTTAAGCCTTCAAAATGTTCTTCGTTAACCGATTCCAGACTCTCGGTTGTTGGTTCTACCGTTTCGGCTTCTAGTTGTTGTCCAGGCGCTTGAAGTTCCCCATTGTTGTTGTTGTCATCTATGTCTATGTGTTCGCCGTGGATCTCTAGCTCAACTTCCCGTTTGATAGCGTTAAGTCGCGTTTCTGGAATTCGGTTATTTCTTAGAATAGTTCGATACTGATCTGACACTCTTTGTTCAGACACTTGCATGTGTGGAAACTCTCTGCAGAACTCGGCATGCAGTTGTTGTCGGTAGCCGATCATCTCTTGTCCTAAGTTTGTCACCCTGTAAAAAATACGCATAATCGATTCATTCATGGACACAGTCCATTTCATGCGTCGTCGTTGTAATCCCGCCTCTGTGAACGCTGGCTGAAGTTCCCGCGCAGCACCTTCGGTGGGTGGAACCCTAGTTCTCGTTTGGCTCCCATGTTGTAGATGTTCGTGTTGTTGTTGGGCTGTAGCTGTTTGTGCAACAGGGGCCCGCCTCATCAGCGCCCTGTCACCGACGTCCCGCTCGCTGTCATGTCCAGCGCCGGCTCCAGACATGCCCTGGCGATCCCCAGGCAGCGGCCCTATGACAAAACTCCTATTAATCTCCATTCCATGGGTTTCTCCCGTAACGTGGGAGTGACGGCCCTCGGTCGCCTTTTACGACTCGCGGAGCCACGATAGGAGTATTCTAACCCGCTACCCACACAGGTCAACTAGGATAACGCGGGATCGTTACACCCGAGGATCTGCCCCTCTCACAGGTCAAACCCCTCCTTGCGTTAACTGGGAAACACGGGATCGTTACACCCGAAGATCCGCCTCTCTCACAGGCTAGATCCATCCCTGTGTAACCGAGAGTCGCGGGATTGTCACACCCGAGGATCAGCCCCCGTCACCGGCTAGACCCCTCCCTGCGCAACTGGATATCGCGGGATTGTCACACCCGTAGGTCTGCCCCTGTCACAGGCCAAGCCTCTCCATGCGTAACTGGGAATCGCGGGATCGTCACACCCGTGAATCTGCCCCTCTCACAGGTCAGACCCATCCCTGCGTAATTATTATTATTATTATTATTATTATTATTATTATTATTATTGCTTTCTTATCACAGACACACGCTTCTGCGAACTCTGGGTTGACAAGACCCCAGGGGCCATACACTGGTCCATATACAAACGTTTCTGTAAGTTAACACGTAAAAATCACTATTCAAATATTATTATCGACTTATTATTATTGTTATTATTATTGCTTCCTTCTCACAGCCCCACGCTGCTGCTGCACATACCCCAGTGCCTCAACCGCGCCGCAGTCCCAGCGGAGATTCGGTGGTGTCACAATCCGCTTCCTCTAAAAGGAAGAGGAATGAGGGTGATGTGACAGACGCACCATCACCGAAGAGGATAGGGGGAGGTCCCGGGGGGAAAAATATATCCTTATTAGAGACTTTGAAAGGATTGGTAATTATTATCATTATCATTATTATTATTATTATTATTATATTATTATTATTATTATTATTAATAATGTTTCCTTCTCACAGCTACAGGAACAATCTGAAAGCGATTCAGTGGGGTCACAATCACCCCAACCCTCAGTGGGGTCACAATCGCCCCAACCCGAGGCTTCTTCGAGAGATGCGGGCTGTTCAGTGGGGCCACAATCGTCCCAACCCGCGGCTTCTTCAAGGGACGCGGGCGTGACGATAAACCCCGAAAGTTCCGCAGCTCTCGGAAGGAGTGCTAGGGTCGAAGAGGGACTAGATGAGATGCATGCGGGACTAGACCGAAAAATTGGGGCTCTTGAAGCGCAACTTGGAGACACTAATAGGGTGATTAGAAGTTTAGACGATGAAATAGCAAAATTACTACGAAGAAAACAACGAGAGGTGAACAGTGAAGAGTTACTAAAAAGAGATATTAATGACTTTAAAAATATAAAAAGACAATTGTCCATTTGGTATTCTTAGTCTTTAAAATTTACAAGTTTTTGGGCTATTGTCGCATGTAATTCTTCATCCAATCCTTATATATTATATACAGGGTACTTGTACACATATATAAGGATTGGTTAAAGGATTACATGCAACAATAGATCAAAAACTTGCGAATGCTAAAGCTTAAGTATGTCGGGTCAATAATCTTTTTATGTCTTCAAGGTCATTGTAGTCTTTTTGTAATACCGCACCCATATATTCCTCACGTTGTTTACTTCTTTTTAACTCTACTATTTCGGCATCTATACATCTCACCACCCTAGCATTTTCATCAAGTTTTGCTTCAATATTCGCAAGTTTTTGTTCTATTGTTGCATGTAATCCTTCAACCTTATATATTATATACAGGGTTTTTACTTTATCTTGTACACTATAGGGATCTTTAAAACCGTATTAAACCGTATTAATTTTTGATGTAATCAGTGGACATGTTCAAAACATAAGAGTATAAATTTCGTAATGTTGCTTAAAATATTTTCGAAATCTTCAGTTTTCAAAACGTGGTGAGCTATCTCTTTCTTTTCAGATCCCTGAAGCTCATAAAAAGCGCAGCTTTTTCCTAATTTAACCAACTCTGTATCCCTAACGGTTTCAAAGATGCCTATAGTCTACAAAGTAAAGTAAACACCCTGTATATGATATATATTATATAAAATGTATATATTTAGATATAAGTGAGATTTAGGTTTTGTATATAAGTGTATATAATAGGAATAAGTATTTTTTTTAATTGAACATAATGTATATATTTCTCTGTATATACTTCTCTGTATATATTTCTCTGTATATATTTCTCTGTACATATCTCTGTAACTATTTTTAGTTTAATATAAAGCGTATATATTTTTCCGTTTTAATTTTATGCTAAAAATACCTATTTATCTGACAAGAATAAAATATTCCATATACAACAATGGTTGTAGGAAACAAATATAAAAGCAGTTATACTGTCTGGCTTATCGTCGAGTTAAGGATTTTGTACAACATTCGGGCGACAGAAAACGACATAATAGCACTAGTGCATGTCAACAGTAAAATTTGAAACATCTCGTTTAATTATGAATACAATAATTGTGAGTTACTTTAAATACATAGTAAAGATAATGAGGAGATGATTATTGGGGAAAGAAAAACACACTTCATATTTTCAGATTTTATTTCTTTACGAGAAATTTTGTTTCTCTAGTAAAAACATCAAACAAAGATGACCACAGTTTACTTGGTTAAAGTTTTGATATGAATCGTTATTGTATACTACTTCAATGTCTCTCCCCAAGTATCTAATGAGTTCTCTTGGTGGTTTCAAATTGCCAAAGCTGTCAAAATATTCACATATTTTTCCTGTTTTCCGGTAGGCTACCCAATGAGATCCAGAATTTCGCTGAATATCCAAATTCAAAATGGCCGTCTCGTTTTTTCGAGGCTTTTTAGGTAGGGTATCTCTCATATATACACCTCTAAAGAATGGAATGTCTTTAGCGAATTTTAAAAGGTCTAGATTGGTTAAAGGTCTATTGGGTAGCTTCAAAAGTTTTTTTTCTTTAAAAATAATCCCAGACCGCCACGCTTGTTTTTACGCAAATAAAGTCCTGAACCAACGGACTCCATAGCTTGCTTTCGATTTGCCATCAGCTTTTTTGCATTATTTACGTCGATTATAGTTTTTGCTACACTGCTCGCTCCCCCCGCCAATGAACCGAGAGCAGACAGAGCACCCAGTATAGGCAAAAGAGGCAGATATCCTCCTGACCTTTCTTGAAACGGAATTATCCTGGGTATTTTTAGTTTAGCCTTTCCACCAGCTTTTTTTATGTGTACACGTGCTGCCTTAACTGCCGCTAACGATGATTTTTTTAAATTTTTTAAGTCGCTCAACTGTTTGGTTGTAAAGGATTTTTTTAGAGCTTTATCCACCTTCTTTACTATGTCTCTTCTAAACGAAAATGGTCGTTTCGTACCCATTCCCAACTTCCTTTTAACCTTCATTGCGTTTGTAATAAGCCACCCAACTGTTTTTTCACCAAATTTGGAATCTTTTGATTTCACTCGGTCCCAAGCACGATTTTCCAGTTCCAAATCAGCCTTGTGTCGTTCTTCTAGAGATTTGCTTTTACTGTAAGCAATGTCATGAATTCTACAGGCTGAATCAACTTTATTTATACCTGAATCACCTCTAGAAAGCCGTTTTTCTAATTTAGTGCCAGGACCGCAGTACTGATAGCCAGGAATGTGTAACTCTATCGGCAATTTGTCAATTAATGTGTTGAGCACTCCGCTCCCTTTAACAATCAACATTAGATTGTTCAAGTTTGTTCAATCACCCCCCTTATATAGAAAAAAACAACACACAAACAAATAATATTTTTATTTTCGCAGTTTTACACTTTTAACTCATGTTTTCCCAGTTCCAGCATATGGCCTCACAGTTCTTCAGAAAATATAATATTAGTCGTTTTACCAACAGGTCCCAAGCTTGTTAAAAAGTACCTTTTGTTGTCCCCATTCAACTCATCTATTCGGTCTTGAGTTAATTCATCCGTAAACCTCTGCGGCAGAATCGTCTTGAAGTCTGCAAATTCCACAACCACCTTTTCACCATACTTAGTATTTATTCTCTTAAAACTCTGAATCTCAAACTTTTCATTTACTTCCAAATCTCGAACGTTCACCAGATTTTTCTGCAGCAAGTTCTTATTTAAATTGTTTAAGAAGGACATGTTGAGTTTGTTGACAATATTCGCTGAACCTTGCCTATATAATGTAGGGACCTCCCCACCCCAGAGTATGGGTGGACCCCACCCTCCCCCAAACCCTATGAGAGCATGACGCCACAACCCCTATGAGAGTATGACGCCAACCGAAAACCCCTATGAGAGTATGACGCTAAACTTGTTGAGACAGGTTTGGCGTCATGCTCTCATAGTCTTACTACTGCGCTCAGGCTAAGAGGGCGGGGGGGGGGGGGGGAAAGGGCATCGCTCCCCCGCCCCCACCTAGCTATGCCACTGAGTAAATATGTAGAATATAATATGGCAATTGTTTTTGTTGTTGAAAGTCCTAAAATGCACCAAACAATACGTGGTTCAATTTTTAGACCTAGTCCAGTAGCACCCTGTAGAGCAACGCAAATATTTGACTTGCTCAGACTTTTGCGGTATCCCAACTCAAAAACGATCGAGCAGCGCTTTTTCTGGATATTAAAAAACTAGTTTTTGAATATGGAACTCTCTGTCTATTAATGGATCCATTTAATCACATTATACGAGTATCTGTTAAAGTCAGGAATGTAAAACATACCCAATTTTTTGTATATGCAGAGATTTTTTATAGAAGCGACTTTGCCACGAAACCATGTCAGATTGTAGCAAACCTCGGTCGTGTAGGTTTTAAATAGCTTCAATTGTTTATTATTTGTTGACTAGCAAGAATAAATAACGGGTGTTGATATTTCTGATATAGTGGAGCGAAATCGGGCTAAAAAGTCGCTCCGTTCTCGAAAATTTTTTTTGAGGGTAGAACTAAGAGACCTTTTTTATTTCGAAAAAACTGTCAAAATTGGCAATTTACGGAAATTGTGTTTTTTACGTTTCCATCGTCATATCTTTGAGAATAGTGGAGCTATCGACTCGATTGTTTTTAATTGATTTTTTTAACATATGAGCGCTTACAAAGAATGCCATATTGTTGTTGTCCAATTTTGTTTATTAACCACTTTAAATAGCAGCAAAATTGCAAGGTTATAAAAAGTGTAATGAAATTTGAGGGTAGAACTAAGAGACCTTTTTTATTTCGAAAAAACTGTCAAAATTGGCAATTTACGGAAATTGTGTTTTTTACGTTTCCATCGTCATATCTTTGAGAATAGTGGAGCTATCGACTCGATTGTTTTTAATTGATTTTTTTAACATATGAGCGCTTACAAAGAATGCCATATTGTTGTTGTCCAATTTTGTTTATTAACCACTTTAAATAGCAGCAAAATTGCAAGGTTATAAAAAGTTTAATGAAATTTTCACTAAGCGAGAAACTTGTTAATTTGTGGAAGTTTTTATATACCTACATGCTGCTAGGGAAATGTGCCCAAAACATGAAACAAGTTTTTGGTAAAAAAAATTACCTATAGCGCCTATAGTTTTTGAACTGTCATTTTTTTTGTGAAATTAATCCCTTGCGTGAGAATATCCACGCGTGGCAGGCGTGTGTCAACAACTAACAACTAATGCGTAGTTTACATGCGCAAGTGAAACTATTACAAGTATAAAAATATCTTAGAGTACTTCCTAATAGTTTGCCAATGTAAACCCTCTCAGGGAGAATTGTAAACGAACTCTAAAAGAGTAGGTACGTCTCTGCGAGCGTTTACATAAACTATTTGGAAGTACTCTCAGATATACGACTTGTGATAGTTTTACCTCTCCGTGTAGACTATTCTATAACAGATCGCTGGTAAAATAAATTAATAATTTTGGACCAAATAATGTGGGTTCAAGCAGACCAATAAAATAAGAAATAAAATAACCAAATGGTTGATTTTTGGCAATTTTTGAGCAGTAATTACAGTAGCCAGGTGAACAAACAACCACCTGCTTATTTTATGTATCTTATTAAAGTCACCATTTATTTAATGAACTGCAAAATAAACATTTTTTTATATTGATTTTTTATAATAATTAAATCTTTGTGCATGCTGCACCTATAGTATATCATAGCACCTAAATATAGGTATAAAATAAATATTAAAAAAATATCTTTCACGTTATCAACAGACTCGTCTTCGGTATTTTCTACATTACTATCACTATTATTGCACTTGCCACATTTACATTGATCACAGCATTTCAGTCTTTTCTTGATATGCAGTTGCACTTTTTCGGAACAAAAAGGCTTAAGCTTTGGCGTACAATGTTTGGTATGGATTCTTGAGTTAAAAATGTGCGAATTCAATTGTCGTTTACTGAAGTCTATATCCATAAGATCCAGGATCTTCAAGTTGCAACTTCACAACGTTACTTGAATACCATCTTTTTAACTGCTGTGTGCACCTGCAACTGCCAATAATGAAACAATCCAATATAATATAATTTCAAACTTTTGTAATACCTAAAAAAAATGTTGATAAAAAGCACAGTCAGTAGTCAGTAGGGAGAAGTTCGTAAGAAAGTTTATTAGATTTGGTAGCCAGAATTGTGCTTTTTATCAACATTTTTTGAGGTATTGCTAGTTTCAAAATAATTATTTTTGTATTGTTTAATTACTGGCAGTTGCAGGTGCCCGTAGCAGTTAAAAATATGGTATTCAAATAATGTTGCGAAGTCACAACTTGAAGATCCTGGATCTTATGGATGGACTCCAGTAAACCTAAACTGGCTTCACATATATTTTCCTCTCAAGAATCCATACCACAGCCAAAGTTTAAGCGTTTTTGTTTCGACAAAAACTGTAATACTAAAAATTGCAACTGTATCTGTATGATAAATAAAATAAGCAAGTGGTTGTTTGTTCACCTGCGGCAACTGTAGTTACTGCTCAAAAATTGCCAAAAATTAACCATTTTGGTTATTTTATTTCTTATTTTATTTTATTGGTCTGCTTGAACCCACATTATTGGGTCTAAAATTATCAATTTATTTTACTAGCGATCTGTTATAGAATAGTCTACATGCTACACGGAGAGGTAAAACTATCACAAGCCGTATATCTAAGAGTAGTTCCAAATAGTTTATGTAAATGCTCCCAGAGACGTACCTACTCTTTTATAGCAGAGAGTTCTCCCTGAGAGGGTTTACATTGGCAAACTATTAGGAACTACTCTCAGATATATATACTTTTGGTAGTTTAACTTGCGCATGTAAACTACGCATTAGTTGTTGAGACATGCCTGCCACGCGTGCATATTCTCACGCAAGGGATTAATTTTGCGTTCCACGTGAGTAGCGCCCGCCACAAAAAATGCACAGTTCAAAAACTATAGGCGCTATAGGTAATTTTTTTACCAAGAACTTCTTTCATGTTGTGGGCACATTTCTCTCGCAGCACCTAGATAAAAAATTCCACAAACAAAAAAGTTTCTCGCTTAGTGAAAATTTCATTACACTTTTTATAACCTTGCAATTTTGTTGCTATTTAAAGTGGTTAATAAACAATATTGGACAACAACAATGGCATTCGTTGTAAGCGCTCATATTATGTTAGCTTCAATTTTAAAAAAAATATAGCTCCACTACTCTTAAAGATATGACGATGGAAACGTAAAAAAACACAATTTCCGTAAATTGCCAATTTTGACAGTTTTTCCGAAATAAAAATGGTCTCGACCACAAAAAAATTTCGTAAATCACCATTTCGTATACAGAGTGATGTACTTAACAACACCTATAGGGTCTGATCTAGTTCTACCTTGAAAAAAATTTTTGACGACTTTTTAGCTCGATTTCGCTCCACTAATAGGTTCTTTTGCAATTTAATTTTAAAATTCAAGTTTTCGGTTTCGGTTTGCTCGGATACCAGATTTTTTTATGCGGTTTACTCACACAACCGTCCGCCTAGGGTACCCAAGTAACATTTAAAGTTGCATAAAACACGTGAAGACGTTGTTGCGACCAATAATACAACTTGTCTATAGACGTATCGTCCTTTTTACAACTCCTTTATGACTGAATATGGACGGTTGAAAAGGAGTTTTCATGACTTTTCATACAACTTTTATCTGACTTAATTGGATATGACTTTTATAAGTCCATTAGGTCGTGTAAATTCAAAGATACCTTAACGTCATAAAGAAGTAGCTCTAAAGTTGTGAAGATCTCTATTATAATACCTTCCTATTACCAATTGGTCGTAAATATGGAACGTAGTGTTATATTGTGCAGTGTTTGCTTGTAATACGAAGATATTTCATTCTGTCTCGGCCGTAAGTGGCAAAAACGAAATTATACGTTGGTGATATTATGCAATAAAATATCTCGGTTTTGACAATTGTACTCAACGCAATCTATTGAGAATTTCTATTTACTGTGGAAATTATAAATATAGCTAGAAAATTTACAACGCGCCTTTAATATAATGGAAATTAAAGGAAATGAAAGAAAAAATGTAAAATATGAACGTGCTTTAAATTAAAATTTAAAGTGCTTCAGTTGTACAGAATCGTTCGATATGTCGAAAATACATGTTTTCCACTCAAATTTCTATGATTTGTGCCCACAAATTAAATTAGAAGTTTTGCCACTTTCGTAAGACAAACATGGTTGTCCTATTTAACTGAATTTCTGATGGCAAACATGGCCGACGGTGCTTATATGACTTAGTAGTTGTAAAACTTCAGTCAAACTACTAAGAGGTCATAAACAGTTCTAAAACTGTCAAACGACTATTAAGAGGTTATAAATCGACTAAAACTAAAATCAAAATTACAGAATAAGTATTTATATGCGCATGCGCGTGGAGGGCTGTTTTTAGAAATTTCTGCAGTCCGGGGTAGGTGCCTCGTCAAGTTCGTAGTAGTGCTAGTAGTAGTTATATAAAAAAATAAAGATTTGTATGACAAAACTGATTTAATTCCAAATTTTTGTAACTGCTCGTCTATAACTTCCTGAGCATTTGTATTTGCCCAGTCTTTTGTAAAACTCATAATAATTTTTAACAGATGCTGATATGCTTATACTGTATATATTTATTACTGCATTACATTTGCTGTATGATATATGGCACATCATAATATGATACATATTATGATACAATAAATTAAGTCTCAATTTTACTAATGACCCTACGAAAGTCGTATAAAGGTATTTTATTAAAATTACCACTTAATGGGGTCATATTGAGGTTGAAATTAATATTAACGCGCATGTGCACTACTTTCTTACCGTCATGTTCTCATTTCTATGTTGTATTAAGATCTTGCTTAAGACTATTCTACAACATCTATGACTTCCACTTACTGATGTCTTATAATATATATTTAAATCGTCTTTATACGACTATAGCTCCACCAAGTTTTAATGTGGTCAAATTATTTTCTTTACAACCGTCGTACATCTATATTTCTAAAGTCGTAAAAGTTGTTGTATTCTCAACGACGGAGATCTCTTTACAACCTTATAATAACCTTTGAAAGACTATATAATGTTGACGTTAAAGTAACCATTTTATGCCTGTTATAAGACTTTTATAGAACAATTACTTTCACCGAGTAAATAACATCCTAGCAACTACCTACTATAAGACCTATAGTTATTTTGTCTACCCTAAGCGACAATTTTATAACCCTAATACAACTATTTGGACTTAAGATAAATAATTATAACTTAAAATGTTACTTGGGTAGCTTATTAGTCAACGTGAACCAAATCAAAAAGATAGACATGATTTGGGAAGCAACAAATGGAAGTCCAGGCAGGAGCCAACAGCACATTTACAGTTTCAGTCAGCACATCTCCTGGATTTGTGGCTTGTACTAACGTCGCCACGAAGGCTGCTAAAGCGACCTACGTGGGAATCTACATAATATCTGCATATCTCTCATACGTTACACGGAATTGATGATTGCCAAATAGCACAAAACACTTGTATACGGTTACTACTTTTTTGTTGTTTTTGAGTGCTTGCCCATTACCGCTTTTTTTGTAGGTAAATACTTTCACACTCACTAATCTTACATCCTTATTCTAATTTTTAAAGTATTTTATTTATAACTACTCTCAATGATCTACATTTAAATTTAAATCCAAATTATCAATATCTCAAAGAAAATAGTCTAAGGTTATAACGATAGCCTCTGCTTAATTCTCTGGCGCTTAGATGATCTGAAACATTTCATTAAAATATTGGGAGCGCCACATGAACCCTACAATGGTTTCTGAAAATACATGGAGTTTAAAATAACTTCTTTAATCGTTATGAAGCGGATATAATATGCAATGGTTTTCATTTTTTTTTTACGTTGGACGCTCAGTGAACCTACAAATAAATTATGTGCCACTTGGACTCTTAAATAAATTCTCGAAATACTGGGCGTATATGGCCGGACGCCGCGTGAGAACGTTTTTAGACTGGACGCCCAGTGATGCTCTATATATATATATATATATATAGAGCACATAGGTGGAGATACACCATAGGCGCCATATTGGATTTTTCTATTTTTGAAAAGAGGATTTTTTCTGGTTAAAATGATGTGTCACACGTTATGTTTTACTTTGCTTTTCTTGCCGAAATATCAAATTAATCGTTTTTGCATAGAGTGCCTTGGAAACATAAGCCCCATATAACGTTTGATACTTTAGTACAATTTTAAGTGTCACGGATACTTTTACTGAAAAAAAAGTCATTTTTCACATGAAGAAAAGCGTGACATGATTCAAATTTATTATTCCTCAAATATAAATGACGTCGAAGGGATATTGGACGAGCCGTAAACAATTTAAGAAAACGTGCTGCATTGTGCCTTGAGGAACAAGGAGGACAAATTGAACATTTATTGTAAAACAGGATTGAATACTCGTCTAGGTTTTTGTTGTTCTTATGTTTCCAGTTTGACTCTTTTAGTGTTAATGTGTTATGTGGCAGATGACGAATAAATAACAAGGTCTCAGATCATAACCGTTAAACAATATTCCAAAGCACACTTCGCAACAATGGGTAAATAGGCTTAGATATGTTTCCAAGGCACTCTATGCAAAAACGTCAAACATTATGAGGCTTACGTTTCCAAGGCACTCTATGCAAAAACGATTAATTTAATATTATGGCAAGAAAAACAAAGTAAAGCATAATGTGTGACATCATTTTAACCAGAAAAAAATCCTCTTTTCAAAAATGCAAAAATCCAATATGGCGCCCATGAGACAAATAAAAGTTGATCGTCATATCTTTGTCCAGGGGGCGAATAAAAAACGCGAGATTATATTTAGATTCCTTGTAAAAAAGTGCCTTAAAAATGTTTAACTTAGAAATGTCCAGCGCCATTCGTTTTCGTTTAAAAAATAAAAACGACAATTTTCAGTGTTTCGCATTACTTTTCAGAACAAAAAGGGCCAGCCAAAATTTCTTTTTACCATGTTACTCGGCATCAAATTCCGCTACTTTGCCCCAATTTAACTGACCTCGTATCTCTTAAGATAACCAAGATCCCCATGCATTGACTCGAAATACGATCACCCGTATATATTTTTTCCCCTTTCTTTTTCAATTTTTTCAGAACTAATAAAATTCTCGTTGATTCATGCTCATTTTAGCCGGGCAGGATGTTGCGTTTTCCTTTAATTTGGGTTGGCAAAAATATGTATTATTTTTTTAAACAGGAACAAAACTGGTGGTTTTTTTTTGAAAGAAGAAAGAAGAAAAAAAGAAGAAAAAAATGTTAAATGGATATTGGTCAAAACACCATTGGTTTTCTTGAAATAGGGTGTTCAAATTTTGTCAAATTCAATCCTTTCCATTTTGAAAGCGAATAATTTTTGGTGCATTGTTCATAGGGATTTTTTTCTTCACTTTGAAGGTACAGTTGATCTGTAGCATTTGAAAGCAGTCGTTGAAAATTTTATGTTTCGAATATTGGAGTCAACAGGTGTTTTGGGGCACATTTTGCAAATTTAAACGTAAACGGTTGATTTAATCGTTATGAAACAAGAGTACCTTTTTCTTGCAGAATGAAAATATGCACTAAAATGATGGACCTGCAGGACCAAAAAGATAACCTCAAAAAAGTTACGCGTAAAAGCGTGATCAAAAAACAGCGCAAGTGGCGCCCTCTGTGAGATACGGTGAAATTGACATTTTCAGCTTATTCTCCATCCCCAAAAACATAGCAGTGCCAAATTTCAGTTCAGCAGCTTGATTATTTCGGGAGATGTAGCCAAAATTCAATTTAAAAAAATGAACTTCAACGCCCTGTATCTCAAAAATTAGGACGTTTACGACATACGTTCATATGAAGTTTTTTTCTTAAAATGGGCCAGAGAATTACCCCCTTCCGTATGTGCACGTAATTTCCGGACACCCTGTATATTAAAGACAGAATGGGCCCAAGCAGAGTTCCCTGTGGGACGCATAAGTTATTTTTCTTTCCAAGCTAAGTTTCCCATTTATGTAAACTTTTTGTTTCCTGTCCCATAAGTAGCTTTCTAGCAAGGAATGTGCTGACCCTCTAATTCCCATATAATACAATTTTGACTAAAGTCGTCGATGGCTCACTGTATCAGAGGCTTTAGCCAGATCCATGAAAACTGCAACACTCTGCCTCCCGCTGTCTAGACTTTAGAAATCAATTCAGCCATAGCCTCCCTGGTAGATCGATTTTTTTGAAAGCCAAACTGTAGTTTAGATATTAAGTTATTTTTTGTTAGTCCAGCAATCTACGACGACGCTGAGCTGCCACCGCGCAAGTAAACTTTTTTTAGATATAATTTACACTTTATCTGTAAATTCACACTTTAGTGGGACGGTTGGGAGACATCACCATTATATATTTTATTTTAATAACAACCTAACATTTAAATATTTTCTCTTATACAAAAATATATTATCGGGGAATATGAATAAATAGATACACACAAACTGTAACGAAGTTACCATTAATTTTCCGCTAGTTATAAATTTTCATTTTATTTCATTTATTTCTTTGCCGCGCTATTTGTAGCAGCCGGCCGACCGCCGTTTTTTTTATATATTCATGAATGATTCTTTTTTTTCTACATAGGAGACCGGCGGTCGATATTTTAATTGCATTTAATTAAACGTTGGTTTTGATTGTTTTCCGGCTTTCCGCCGTTTGTAAAGAATTGTTTATGTTACCATAAGGGATGAGAGATACCGGCTAGGGGTAGAACCGGGTTACTAACTCAATTTGCAGCTAGAACCACCGTTATTTTTGGGAATCCGCGTATATTGGACATGCCCAATCCAGAGAGGCCACCGTCCGAGACCTGTTAAATACGTTAGTAAGGAAAATAAAAATGCACCCCATAATAAGAAAATTTCTCTCAACAACGACGGCTGTTTAAGACCAAAAAAAGACATGTGGGTACCAAAGAAGATGCGTTAACCAGACCAGATAGTCAAGAAGTCAATAAAATTGCAATAAATATGTTAGTCACATTAGAATAAAATATTTAAAAAAAGCTTTAATTTTTTTTTAATTAGCCAGAAGAATGCTTTCTACCTCAAACCGTCCTCAATCAACGCTCAAACTAAAAGCATGCGTTCACGAAAAAGATCGTCTAAATTTCGTATTTTTTTAAGTTGTATAGCATAAAATCTAATAACATTTTACCTGGCAAAAATTTAGTACGAACATCTCCGTCTTCATTTTAATCATAATAAGATCTTAAAAGTATGTGCACTGGAATTATTATTTTCCCAAGGTTTTCATAACCTATAAAACAAAACACTGCTTGTAATATCTTATATAAATATGATTAAAATGAAGACGGAGATGTTTGTACTACATTTTTGCCAGGAAAAATGTTATTAGATTAAAAAATACGAAATCTAATAACGTCACTCGCTGTCGGCAACCCCCGTTGCCAAGTTTAAACATTGCGCGAAAATTTAACGCATGCGTACAATGTGAAAGCCAAAGTGGAATGCGGGGCGCTAGCCGCCAGTCTCCGCGCCGCTGCGCAGACCGCCTCCGCCCCAGTCACTCGCCGGCCGACGCACGGCCCGCATCGCTCCGGTGGCGGGGAACACTTCGCCCTCGGCGGATCTCTGCTGGCGCTGTGGAGCTCGGGGTCATACGCGGAGGGAATGCACAGGAACGCCGAAACTATTTTGCTCACGCTGTGGCAAGACAGGAACTATGTCTCGGGACTGCCCTTGTGGTATTCCGGGAAAAACGAACAAGGCACTGCCTCGAACCGGGGACAGGCAGCAGCCACCGTTAATCACCGCTCCTTGGCTGTTTTCCGGCGGGATCGCGACCGCACACGACCGCCCGTATTCTTGATAACTGTTATAGTGCGCTTTTAGATACCGGAGCCGCGAGTTCTTATATAGGGGAATGTATCCGTTGTGCTATTAGAGACCACGGAATCCGTAGCGAAGTGCCTTGTATGGGTTTCGCCCGCTTAGCCGACGGACAAACGATTGCCGTAACCGAATCGTATGCCGTGCCGCTGGAAGTAGGACGGCAAAAGATAACTGTAAAGCTCACGTACCTACCACAGTTGGCATCTGAGCTCGTGATAGGGATGAATGTAATGCGTCCATTACGTTTTGTGTAGATTTGGGCACCGGGAAAATTTCCGCGAGGGACGAGATGCTGCAGCGACCCGTAGACGCCGCTGCGGCTAGCAGACTCGATCTCGTACAGATTTGCCACCGCGAAACCGACCGCTGTCAGCAAGTTTCTGCGAGGGACGAGAGATTTGATAATTCCGCGGATACCGCCGTAAATTTAATAATCGACCCCGCGGAACCTTCTACCAACGGGACAAACCAGAACCGGGAAATTTCTACAGGGGGCGACAAGTGACGAATATCCGTGGAAACCGCCGCGGGGAGCACATCCGACCTTTTAGAAATTTCTAACCGCGAACACGAAATCTGCCGAGAAATTTCTGCGAGAACCGATATGTCGCCGGAACCTGTGGAAACCACCACAGGTGACATAACCAGGCTCGCAGAATTTTCTGGTCCCAAAACTGAAACACTGAGTTTTGGG
This sequence comes from Pseudeuparius sepicola, assembly GCA_963920635.1. Taxonomy (NCBI): domain Eukaryota; kingdom Metazoa; phylum Arthropoda; class Insecta; order Coleoptera; family Anthribidae; genus Pseudeuparius; species Pseudeuparius sepicola. The sequence goes on from OY987305.1 coordinate 34,017,919, forward strand.
GAGCGAACAAATCTGCCTAAAGTCGCGGAAACCGCCGTGAGTACCGCCGTATCCGAGATATCCGACCGCCCAGATGGTCTACCGCCTCTGATATTATCTAACCGAAACGTCGAAAAACTTAGTAAATTTTTAGACGCCGAACTTATGCTATTTGAACATGTGAGAGGTACCACGTCTCTGGTATCGCATGAAATTCACTTATTAAATTCCGAACCGATTAAGCAACGCTACCGCCCGCGCAATCCGTACATGCAGGAAGTTATCAATCAAGAAGTTGATCGAATGCTCGCCGATGGCGTAATAGAACCCTCTACCAGTCCGTGGAGTTCACCGGGCGTTTTAGCTAAAAAGAAGAACGAAACTTATCATTTTTGTGTAGGGTTTCAAAAAGTAAATGACGTAACCCGCAAGGATGCGTATCCGTTACCGTTTATACAGGCTATACTGGATAAATTACGCCGTGCCAAATACATTTCGACCATAGATCTTAAGCACGGATATTGGCAGGTGCCATTAACGCCTAAAAGTAAACCGATTACCGCGTTTACAGTACCTTCCCGCGGCTTATATCAATTTCGTGTACTGCCATTCAGCTTACACTCCGCTCCCGCAACTTTACAACGGCTTATGGACTCAATCATAACTCCCGATTAGAGCCGTATTGTTTTGCTTACCTAGATGACATAATCGTGCTCGGTGAAAGTTTCGAACACCACCTACAACTTTTACGCGAGGTTTTCCGCCGTCGTCGCGCCGCTAATTGGAAACTTAATCCCAACAAATAATGTAGTTTTGGTTTCCAATCATTACAGTATTTGGGGCACGTAGTTACGTCAGAGGGCATCCTTACCGATCCAGAAAAAGTTTCCGCGATTTTAGAACTTCGGGCACCGACAACCGTCCGCAGCTTACCTCGTTTTCTAGGAGTCGCTTCCTGGTACCGCCGCTTTGTTCTGAATTTCTCGCAAATCGCCGCACCGCTTAATCAATTACTTAAAAAACAACAAAAATGGAAATAGACCGACTCACAAGAAGCCGCTTTCCGTGAATTAAAAGAACGCCTGACCAATGCACCTGTCTTGGCGTGTCCCGATTTTTCGAAACCCTTTGTTTTGCAAACAGACGCCTCGGACGCGGGTTTGGGCGTTGCCTTGACGCAGAACGCGCATGGTCAAGATTGCGTGGTTGCCTATGCGAGCCGCTCACTAACCGGAACCGAGAAAAATTACAGCACGACCGAGAAAGAGGCTTTGGCCATCGTTTGGGGCATCGAGAAGATGCGTCCTTATTTAGAAGGATATAAATTCACCGTAGTAACCGATCACCAGTCCCTAGGGTGGCTCCGATCTCTCAAAAATCCGTCCGGACGTCTAGCGCGTTGGGTTGTATTTTTACAACAATATGATTTCGATATAAAATATCGCCGAGGCACGCTTAACCGAGTAGCAGACGCTTTGTCACGCGCACCCGTCGAAACTCCGCCCTCCGATGACCATTCCGAAGTAGTACTTGTTATTGAAACTCCTACGTGTAGGTGGTATGTCCGTAAACAAGCGGAAGTAGAGCGCGAGCCGGAAAAACACCCAGACTATTGCATTACGCAGGGCCGTTTGTACCGTCATATTTGGGATCTTTCCGCCCCGACCGAACCTGAACTCTCCGAGCCGTGGAAATTATGCGTACCAACCGAATCTCGACCGCGAGTACTCCGGGAATGTCACGATCTTCCTACCGCGGGACATCTCGGAATTTCGAGAAATACGGCGCGAGTAACCGCACGTTATTAATGGCCAGGGATGCTGCGGGACGTAGCTACCTACGTTGGCCGCTGCGCGTGTTGTCAACAGTATAACGTTGAGTCACAGAAACCGGCTGGCAAAATGCATCCCTCGCGTAATCAGGATCCGTGGGAAATAGTCAGTACAGATCTAGTAGGGCCGCTACCGCGCTCTAGTAAAGGAAATTCTTACCTAGTAGTTTTCCAGGACAGATTTACCAAGTGGGTAGCCGCCCGTGCAATCCGAAAAGCTACCGCTAAAGCCGTTACGCAAGCGTTTTACGAGGAAGTCATTACTCGATTTGGGTGTCCAAAAATAACCATTACCGATAATGGAACCCAATATACCGGTCATCTGTTTAAAGATTTTCTAACCGAGATGAATATTCAACACAGACTTACCCCACCGTATACGCCGCAAACCAACTCCGTAAAGCGCACCAACCGAACTTTAAAATCCATGATTGCGCAATTTTGTCGCGACGACCAAAAGAAAGTGGGAGTCCCATCTCCCCGAATTATTATTTGCAATAAATACCGCTCGTCACGATTCTACCGGTTTCAGCCCAGCTTTTCTAAATTTTGGGCGCGAATTTTACGTACCTGGCGCATTATACCGATCCGGCGAACCTGATTCCGACCCTGTAGAAAACCGAACAAATCGCCTAGTCAAACCGGGGCGTAAATTTAGGTCGAGCGTTCACACAGCAGAGCCGACATTACAACTTAAGCCGCAGAGAGTGGCGATGTTTCCTGCAAGATCGCGTAATGAAGCGCGAGCATCACCTATCCGATGCTTCAAAAAGTTTTGCGGCAAAGCTTGCTCCAAAATATTCCGGTCCGTATACCGTGGTGAGAGTACATTCCCCTGTGGTATTTGATCTAAAATCCGATACAGGGAAAATGCTCCGCCGCGTACATATTAAGGACTTAAAACCCGTCGCTGATTACGAGCTTTTTTGTCTACCACAGGTTAAGCGTTAAATAAAAGCTAACCGCCCACCGAATGGCAACCAACCGTGCCACCGACGCCCGCCCGCCGGGCGTACCCGGACCCATGCCCGTGCATTCCCCGGCCGAGGGACCGGTCATTAGGGGTCCGGCACAACCCAACCCCCGCATTAATATCATAAGCAACGTCATTGTCCGGCCCGCGGACCCCGACGTGCGGTTCTGGACTCCCACAATAATGGCAGACCTAGTGACCAAGTATCCCGAGCCGCGCCGCTGGTCCCCCAATATGTGGGACATTTTAGAAAGTATGCGGCCCCACGATGCGCTCCCTGGACGGCCTCACTGGGTAAACTTGCGCACGTCCAAGGGGAAGAGAGTGCGGGTGCTCATACCGGCACCACCCTCTCGACACCCCGGCTGAGCGGCGGCCGCTAGATCCTCTATCAACCCGCAAAGAAAAAAAAACAAACAAGAACATAACAAGGCCACGGGCCGGACCGCGGCGGACAAATAACGTTGTAATTTTACAGGCTTGACGACCGCCATGAGCCTTCCGGGTAGCCCGTTCTTGTAAATCAACTTGGAGGCCGAAGTCGCCTCCGAGCTTGGGGAATACATCACCGCAGAACTCCCATAAGGGGATAGTACCGATAAAAATTCACCACCAATCCAGTCCGAGGCCGTCGCCGCCGAAGCCGTCGCGCCCGAACCAACGGCGCACGCCGAAGAATCAAAGGCTTTCTCCGCCATGGACCTGCAGGGCGGAAACGCGAGTGGCACCGCTCGGCAGGGGTACCAGCTGGGATTGGACGAGTTGGGTAACCTAGATGATCACCCAGCGCGGCCGCTCACCGTCACGTGAGACCTGCACGGCCCCGGCGATCAAATTTTGTTCCAGATGCGGCCGCCTAGGAAAGTTGTCCGTGGAATGCCCATGCCCCGCCTGTTGCTGCCGTTCGTATCACTGGAACACCTATTAGTGAGTGCAGGGTGTATACAAAGACAAAAAAAAAATCAAAAATGACTTTTTAATTTTTTTTTCTACATAAGAGACCGGAGGTCGATATTTTAATTGCATTTAATTAAACGTTGGTTTTGATTGTTTTCCGGCTTTCCGCCGTTTGTAAAGATTTGTTTATGTTACCATAAGGGATGAGGACATGCCCAATCCAGAGAGGCCACCGTCCAAGACCTGTGGGGGGTGCAACCACCCCTAACGGCCACTCTAGCCCCGGCAGCCGTTTTTGGGTACCAGAAGAGTGGGGACGATCACCTCAGTCTTCGCCACTGCCCCGACCAATGGGCAGCCGGCGCACTCATCTCTAGAGGGCGCCACCCAGGCCGATAAATACGCTGCGGCTGCCGAGGAGGCTCTCTGATTTCCGTCATATTTCCTGGTGAGCATTATTAGGTTTAGAAATTGTCCCGAACCGTGTTGGTGGCGTGAGTTTATTATCCCAAGGCGACACCGGTTTAAAATTAAAAATCTGCAAAGAACAGAAAAGAAATGTATGAATGTATATGCTAGTAAATGGCGAAGTTTGCATCTACCTGTGCATGGCATAACCAGCACAGAAAGGCACATTCTTACACTTAACCAATAAAATTCACACAAAAATAACCAGTATATAGATGCCATACTTATATCTACATATTTTACAATATACTTCTCCCTCTGCCCGAATATGTAATAGGCAACATAATATAAGTGCTAATACCAATTATATATATTATATGCTAAAACTAATCCTTACTTTGAGTACAACAACCAAATAATGTAAATTATACTAAATATTATTATATACTAATTAAATACTACAAAAAAATTCTAAAGTACTAAATTGATATAGGCATTGTCAGTTCTCCATTTTGCAAATGTAATTTAATTTTGTTTTAAAACTTTTGACAGAGTGAAATTTTAGGGGTGGTGGTATATAATTATAGCATTTATATATGCAATAGGAAAATGATCTTTTGAAGAGACTGGTGTAGTGCTTTGGAGGTGATAATAGATTAATATTTCGTGTATTTCGTTGGTGTAATGTTGTGACGAAAAGAGATCTTGTTGTAAAGGTAAGCTGGTGTTTTCGACATTATGATATCGTGATACAAAGTATAACAATGCAAAAGTCGACGTTGTTTCATTGTTAGCCATTTGATTTCATTAAGTTTACCTCTCACCGATTAATACTTTTTAATCCCGAAAATTAAGCGAAGACAACTGTTTTGCATTCTTTGAATTTTATTTTCGTCTGCTTTAGTGATCGCAAAATTGTACAGAGTGCCTCCCTAATTGAAGTGACTTAATACCAGGGAATCGCAAAGTAAGATTTTAGATTTCACATCAAGCATTCCACGAGCAGAATAAACTAACTTTAAATTAAGAAATGATCTTTTTATTAAACTACTGATATATTCGGAGAATCTCAAGTCGACATCTAGTTGTATTCCCAAATTCTTTACCAAGACGCTGGGTCCCAAGGTCTCCCCACTCAGAATTACCCTGAATTCCTCCAGACATTGCACTCGCTTCTGCTTAGGGCCAAACATTATAACACTTGATTTGGAACGATTGACATTTAGGCAATGATTTATAGATGTGTTATATAAAGCATCCAAATCAGAATTTACTCGTATAGAGGCGTCTGGCAACTCCGAATACGGAAACGAGTAATACAGCTGAGTGTCATCAGCGTAGAAGTGCGAAGTACAATAACTCAGAGAATCCTGAAATTTAGAAGTATAGATGGTGAAGAGAAGCGGCCCCAATATCGATCCTTGTGGGACTCCATGTCTTAGGCGAAGCCAATTTGATGTTATAGTGCCTATCTTGGCACTCTGCATCCTATCTGAAATATAGCTCTCTATCATATGGACGGCTTTAGTACTTAGACCAATGTGACGTAATATGGCAAGCAAAAGTGAATGATTTAACATATCAAAAGCCTTGGAGTAGTCCAACAAGATTAGAGCTGTTAGATGAGATCGATCACTGGCGGCAATAATATCATGTGTAGCCAGACTGGTGGCTAGGGAGAATATTATAATTTTCCAAATGCTTTTTAATTTGTGTGTTAAGTACTTTTTCCATTATTTTTGAAAAGGTAGGTAAAATACTAATAGGTCTCAGTTCTGTAAATTTTGTTGGGCTATTTTTCTTAGGCAGTGGGATGACATAAGACCGCTTCCAAGATTTTGGGAAGTATGGAGCTTCAATACTACAGTTAATTATATGGGTAATATAAGGGACAATATAAGGACAGCAATACGACAATAAGGTGATTATCCAAAATTTATTATTGTTAATCGAATATTTTATATTTAACAAACCGTGTTAAATTTGCCAAACCTCAGTTATTTGTATCCTACCCTCGACGCACCAAAGACCTCTGGAATTATTTTTCTCTAACGAACTCTATCCTGGGCACAGCGGAGTATACCGCTCTAAAAAAACTGGCGCCTGAGCAACCGCTCCGTCGGAGGTCCGATTTTATCTTTCCTAAATAAAAAGAGGCTATAAGGAAGCCCACCGAGGGTGAGAAGTTAAACAGGGGAAATCGGACGCCCATACAAAACAAACGTCATAAAACCATTAGAAACAACTTTTTTTCATATCAATATATTTATATACAAAATACCTCTACACTAGGTGTGATCTTAGGTCTAACCAAGTCAATATTTAGCTTATAATTTAAGCCTACATTTTCTAATTCTTTTTCAAACCAGTAATTTCAAACTGTAAAATAAATGGAGTTTTATGTCGGTAGGTACACCACTTCTCGAATACCACAAATAACCAATTCTGTTCCTTCTTCCAAAGTCTCTAATCTACTAGTCTTTAAACTTTATTTTCCCATTTATGGTCTGCATAAGAGCATTATTAACTTGATCAACGATGACTTCATCATATTGCATGGTTCCCTCCCGGGTGCCTTTATGGAACTGTACATCTTCCAATTTCGGATAAATGTTTCCCTTAAAATTCGAGAGTCCATTAGTTTTTAAAGGATGCAAACAACTCTTTACTAAGTAAATAAACAACATTTAAATGATTGCCTCTGTTTGTTGTCAACGCGGCAGTTACGAATCTAGTCTTATTTAACCCCTCTTTATTTCTGCACATTTGTATAAACACATTTTTATAGAAACCTTTTAAATAGTAAACCGATTTCTTATTATGATTTTCGGCAAGGGTCCCCCATAGCTAAAAGAATCTTTAGTGTTGGCAAATTGCATAGGAACCTGTTGTTTCCAGATTCGACCACATTCGCATAAAATTGTTCATTCTCACAAATTGAGAAAGGACATTACTTCAAACACACTGCAACAATATCTACACTGAAGGAATTACTTTGCTATGGTTAGTTGTAACGGAATTTTTTTATAAACCTTGGTTACCACGATTTTAAATAATTAATATCGACCTTTGAACACATAGTTTTGGGTATTTATTCAGAAATCGCAAATTCGAACCTTAATTCAGTCGAATATACGTGCTCTCAACTCTTTTCATATCGATCTTTAGTGTGGCATAGTAAATACGAAACCATCTCTAATGGATCCAAGGTTGCGGCCGACTGCATTTTTTTGTATTTTGAAGCAAAGGCACCGGACAGGACTGGAACAGAAGGACAGGTGAGTTATTGTGAAATTATTTCTTTATAATTTTTGGTAAATCCATATTTGTGTAACTCACCTGTGCCTGTTCATTTTGCACGCCTCTTTCTTGATCTCGATCAAGAAATAAGTGTTGCTGCCTTGTCGTGATCTGTGCTGCTCGATTAAGATTGGGTACCTATTTTGTCGGTGATCACATGGGTCCTTAGCACACAAGGTTCGATTGCCTGACACCAATGTGAAAACAGCCACGGTCTACCCAGCCACGGTTTGCAATTTGGCAACACTGTAAAATTTCTAGCCAAACTCAGCCATGGTTTTATATATATTTCAGCCATGGTACAGCCACGGTCCACGGTCTACCCAGCCACGGTTTGCAATTTGGCAAAACTGTAAAATTTCTAGCCACACTCAGCCATGGGTTTATAGAGAGGAGAGGAGAGGCCAGATGACGGCCCGGGATATCAAGTAGTGGAATGTATCCAGGGTGATCTGAGGAACATCCCTCTACCTCCCAAGTCAGTGTCGCGGACTTCAATTTTTGCCAGGGGGTTTGAATATAATAAAAAAAAATTCTACAGGGGAGACCAGATGACGGCCCGGGATATCAAGTAGTGGAACGTATCGAGGGTGATCTGAGGAACATCCCTCTACCTCCCAAGTCAGTGTCGCGGACTTCAATTTTTGCCAGGGGGTTTGAATATAATAAAAAAAATTCTAGAAGAGAGACCAGTTGACGGCCCGGGATAACAAGTAGTGGAACGTATCGAGGGTGATCTGAGGAACATCCCTCTACCTCCCAAGTCAGTGTCGCGGACTTCAAATTTTGCCAGTGGGTTTGAATATAATAAAAAAAAATTTAGAAGAGAGACCAGTTGTCGGCCCGGGATAACAAGTAGTGGAATGTATCGAGGGTGATCTGAAGAACATCCCTCTACCTCCCAAGTCAGTGTAGCGGACTTCAATTTTTGCCAGGGAGTTTGAATATAATAAAAAAAATTCTAGAAGAGAGACCAGTTGACGGCCCGGGATACCAAGTAGTGGAATGTATCGAGGGTGATCTGAGGAACATCCCTCTACCTCCCAAGTCAGTGTCGCGGACTTCAAATTTTGCCAGTGGGTTTGAATATAATAAAAAAAAAATAGAAGAGAGACCAGTTGTCGGCCCGGGATAACAAGTAGTGGAATGTATCGAGGGTGATCTGAAGAACATCCCTCTACCTCCCAAGTCAGTGTAGCGGACTTCAATTTTTGCCAGGGAGTTTGAATATAATAAAAAAAATTCTACAGGAGAGACCAGATGACGGTCCGGGATATCAAGTAGTGGAACGTATCGAGGGTGATCTGAGGAACATCCCTCTACCTCCCAAGTCAGTGTCGCGGACTTCAAATTTTGCCGGGGGGTTTGAATATAATAAAAAAAATTCTAGAAGAGAGACCAGTTGACGGCCCGGGATAACAAGTAGAGGAATGCATCCAGGGTGATCTGAGGAAAATCCCTCTACCTCCCACGTCAGTGTCGCGGATTTCAATTTTTGCTAGTGGGTTTGAATATAGTAAAAAAATCTACAAGAGAGGCCAGATGACTGCCCGAGATATCAAGTAGTGGACCGTATCGAGGGGACCAGATGACGGCCCGGGATATCAAGTAGTGGAACGTATCGAGGGTGGTCTGTGGAACATCCCTCTACCTCCCAAGTCAGTGTCGCGGACTTCAAATTTTGTCAGGGGGTTTGAATATAATAAAAAAAAATTCTACAGGAGAGGCCAGATGACGGCCCGGGATATCAAGTAGTGGAACGTATCGAGGGTGATCTGTGGAACATCTCTCTACCTCCCAAGTCAGTGTCGCGGACTTCAAATTTTGTCAGGGGGTTCGAATATAATAAAAAAAATTCTAGAAGAGAGACCAGTTGACGGCCCGGGATACCAAGTAGTGCAATGTATCGAGGGTGATCTGAAGAACATCCCTCTACCTCCCAAGTTAGTGTCGCGGACTTCATTTTTTGACAGGGGGTTTGAATATAGTAAAAAAAAATCTACAAGAGAGGCCAGATGACGGCCCGGGATATCAAGTAGTGGAACGTATCGAGGGTGATCTGAGGAACATCCCTCTACCTCCCAAGTCAGTGTCGCGGACTTCAAATTTTGTCAGGGGGTTTGAATATAACAAAAAAATTTTAGAAGAGAGACCAGTTGACGGTCCGGGATACCAAGTAGTGCAATGTATCGAGGGTGATCTGAAGAACATCCCTCTACCTCCCAAGTCAGTGTTGCGGACTTAATAAATTTCAGGTTAAAATGTCATGACAACAGAAACAATAGCCTAGCCACCTGCCTGATATTGTACCCTGTGTTCTGTCTAATTATCTATACTAACTTCTCTTTGAATAAGTGGCAATAATATTTTACTGAATTCCACTGAACATTCAGCAACACAGTTGTCCGTATTTCCTAGAATAAATGCAGATTCTTTACTTTTTCGTCTATTTCCAACTTCTTCTTTGAGAATTGGTTTGGACCTATCCCACAAAATTCTATGATTGTTATTAAAAGAATGTTCACATATTTTTGACTTAGAAATTTGATTTTGCCTGATATAATTTTTATGTTCTTTTAAACGAACGTTAAATGGCCTACAAGTCTCCCCAACATAGAACTTTCCACATTCACAAGGAATTTTATAAATGCAATTTTTTGAACTTTGTACCTCATTAAATGGTTTCGTTTTAACTAGCATTGATGTTAATGTATTTTTGGTTTTAAATACTGTTGTGACATTAAGTACCTATTAAAGTTTTTCATTGTAAACAAACAGTCTGTGAGAGATTAACAACACTTATTTAAGGTCGTAGCACAGTATAATTTGACCTAATTATTCTTTCATGCACAACTGCACCTGGCACGTACACTGAGCTACCTAGCCGTCCAAGCCTTGCCATCTGCTGACCACAAGCGTAAGCATCCACAGCTTCACTTGGCAAGGAAACCCTGAGATACTGAGCTACTTCCATGGCACGCCATACAGGCGCGCATATAGTGGCTGTTGGACTGTCAGTGATTGGTCGCATTCTGGTCCTGACTTGATCGGAACCTGGTTCGAAAACTCCATCGATACCCAGTGGGCTACTCCTGGATGAATCAGACGTATATGTAAGGTGTTCCTTTAGTTAAAGCGTTCCATTCTTAAGATCGTACGTGCAAAAGACTAGACATTGTTTTTTTAACGTTCACACGTCTCGAGCAGTGCTAAGGTGTTTTGGACTTTCTTAATCGTTTCGCAGAAATTCACTTTGATTTAATTTTAAAACTTACAGTTGTTCCATTTAAATAAATTGAATTCTGTCGGACACTTTTATTGTAAAACATTTCACAATTTTTTATTGTTAACAAATTTGAGTCATTTCTTTATAAACAATTCTCAAGTTTCTAATAAACAACTTTTGTAAATAATTTGAACGTGTGTTTTATTCCTTGGTGTCAAATAACGGGTTTCGATAGCTGGGCCGAAACCGTCGTTATATAGTAAGAACTCAATTACCACAGCAAAATATCTGCATTAAATAGGCGCCGAGTGAGTTACCTTGTTTCCGCAGCAAAGCACGCTTTGCTAAAGACAACTCAATTGCAGTAAGTGAGCAGTTTGTTAAAAATCACTATGCTGCTCTAATTCGACTCTTGTATTAGGGCACGTGAGTCAGCTCACTAACTACAAGTGAGTTGCTTAACTACCATAGCAAATAATTCGATTGTGGTTTTGTAGGTTTTTTTGCTCATTAATGACAATTAAGCTGCTCGCTAGCCGCAAGTGAGTTGCTTACGTACCATAGCAAGTAATTTGTTTGTGGTTGTATTATTTTTTGTTGTTGTTAATGAGTCCACTTAATAATGGTAATTGAACTGCTTACCTATTCCGGCAAATATATTAGCTATTGCTAGTGAGTTTTCTAGCTGTCGGAATTAAGTTGGGTGAATTACAATAAGGTAGTTTCTACTTACGGTCGTTAGTTTTTTTGTTGTTAGACCAAAGTAACTCAGTTCTCACAGGTACGACGTTTTGTTGCTGTACCAAATATCTTGCTGAAAATAAAATACAACTTGCATTGATTTAAAAAAAATATTTTCTATACAGAGTGTCTCAGGTTTTTAGACTTTGACATTTTGTATAAAAACTCATAAGCTGGGTTGCTCATATAAACATATTCCTTAAAGTTGAAACAAGAGTACCTTTTTGTTGCAGAATAAAAATAGGCACTAAAATGATGGATCTGCAAGAGCAAAAAGATAACCTCAAAATAGTTTCGAGTAAAGCTGGATTTATAGATTGACAACCGTAAGAAGTTGAAACATACAAAAATAGACCGGGCAATTTATAGATTTACATAACTTATGCCGTAACGTAACGTTTCCGTAAGAAATTCGTCAACTTTTAAAGAAAATTCCTGGGGGACAATTGCCAATACCTTAGATATTACAGGTTTGTATTCTCTTTTATTCTATTTGTTCCACTGTATCTACTACTTTACTTTTGTTTTAGTGGACGAGTGCCAAAGAATTTGGAAAAATTTGAGAGAACGGTACGCAAAAGAAAGGAAGCTGCTACCCACTGGGACAGGAACAGAAGATGAAGCATATACACCTGATTGGGAATATTTTGACCAAATGTCGTTTATGGATAAACATATAAAAAAGAAAGTAAGTTTGATTGCTAAAGACTACTTAAGAACCATTTTTCCTTTACTGGAAACCAGCATTTATTTTGTTATTGATATGTATAGTTAAAAAAAATTAGTACCTATACAGGGTGTAACTTTGATAAGTACAGAAATTTTAAGGGCAGGTCGGGAAAAATGCACTTGTTACGCCTATGCAATTAAAATTTTTCTAAAGTGCATATTAACGTCAGAAATAATTTTTTTAAAACGCTATTAAAACCCCTTTTTCCGACGCTACGGCCATGGGTCCTTGACCTTGCCGGGACCAGCTGGAACTGAGGCCGGTTCCGGCGGATCCCCCCCAATTCCGCCGTGCAGCGTTGTCAGACGTATAGCTCTTTCACAGTATTTCAGGAATAGTCTTTCAACTAGTTTTTGAACAAATCTTTAATGGTTCTTTTAGCGAATAGCATGCAAAAAAACTACCTTTCGGATGCCTGGATGATTTTCCTTGCGGGTGTCGTACTCCTTTCTTATGTTATCCAAAAATCCTCTCGAAAATCACAAGAAGCACTAGGTAACTGGTTGCCAGTCGAATCGCTTTTTCCGAGGCTTTTTCGCAGTATTTGAAGAATATTGACGCAACCATGTATCATTTGGTGTATGTGGAGATTAAATAAATAAATAAATAATTTTTGGACAACTCCTTAAAGGTTCTTTTAGCGAATAGCTCGACGAATAGCATGAAAAAGCCTACCTTTGAGATGCATTGATTATTTTTACTATTTTCTTGTGTTTAGATACTATCAAAAAATCTTCACAAAATCACATAAAGCACTAAGTACCTACCTAACTAGTGGCACTGTTTTTATACGATGGTCGCGAAGGTATAACACTTCATAGTCTCTTTTTACGGAAATACGAACAAAACACTTGTTTTTTTTTCACTGCACACTTAAAGCGGCGCGATGCCAAATATTAGGGACGTCTCGGTTTCCCTCAGCTGATTTATTCCAACGGGGACTCGACTAGGTGGATTGTACAATTAGATCCATACCGTATGCGTCTAATAAAACCCGAATTTTCACGAACCCTTGAAGCTGCTTCTTTTATCCTCGCGCGTAATTGGGGTACCTAGTAGGAACCTATCTAGCACTGTTTTCATACGAAGGCCTCGAACGTTTAACACTGCATTTCTTAACGGAAATATGAAAAAATCACTTGTTATTTCACTGCAAATTCGTAGCGGCAATTGCAACAGGTTTGGACATCACTGCTGGTCCAAAAAAATGGCGAACGGATCTGGAAAAATGTACAGAAGCAGGTTCAGTTCCGACGACAGTTCGTAAAACAAAGCAAAGTAACGGAACAATATCGATTAGCAAGACGCGACGTTTGCATACGCGTCCACGTTTTGGAAACAGAATTGTTATACCACAGAATAGCCACACGTAAGGCATTCTGTATAATAATAAATTGCTTATTGAAGCTGGCGCTCCCAAAAATTACAGGCGGACGCGGATCGATATCAATCAGCTGTTAAATCCCAAAATCAGACGGACGATCTTCGACTAGCGCGTCGGCTACGGCGCGGCGGTACGGTGACGGAGACGGCGTACGTGCGCACAAGCTTTCCCCCATACCATTCAATACCACTATTCGGTGTTGCCGTTTATGCCGACATGTCCCCAAACTGACTTAAAGTCCCTTAAATCCGATTTTTGATTTTCGCGGATTTATACCGGGTTTCATTCGTTATAAGTTAATCTACTATCTCGTATAATTATTACGCACAAAAACGGGTAAATCCATGTAAAAATCCACTACACAATTAAATTTATACGGAATTAAATTACTAAATCAGGTAAATTTTCAGCACACTTGGCAACATAGTAGCGCCGCCCCGAGAGAAGTAGGGGCCGCGAGCCGCGATTGGCTAATATCGCGCACTAGTTATGAGTAGTGGGGATCACCTGTAGTGTCGATGTCAAGTGGCGCCCCGCGCTTGCGCTCCTCGCCCAGCTGTAATTTAGTAGGTCGGCCGGGCCGGACGGCGTGGAAATGGAGCAAAATCGAGTGAATCAGTGCCAGTGAATTCATTCGTAATTGTAATTATTGCGCGATTCGGCGCGGCGTCGACGCCAGCGTCGACGCCAGCGCCCGACACCAACGTCATATGCCCGCGCCTGGCGAATCTCGGCGAAGGAATGTCGGGCAGTAGTCAAGGGCACGCAGAAGCTTAAATTCACCAGGAGGAGTCGCTGTTTTTCGGTTTTTGGGGACATTACGCGACATCTCGCCACCAAGTTTTTACGAAAAGTAAGAGGAATGGTAAGGAATTAACTTGAGAGAGTTCCGAAACGGCAAAGGGTTAAAAAATGCGGAAATGATAAGCACGCCAATTTGACAGTCTTCCCCAACTATTTTCGGAACCGAATAATTTTTTATTTACAACCATGTCTGTAATATCGACATTTCTGACTTTTTAGAAGTTTGAAAGTGTAAATTTTTTGACTTTTACTTCCCGCCCTCCCGCCCGGGTGGAAAGTTTACTTTATCTCGAGACACCTCGGTGTGTAATATACTATTAAAAGTAGACAATAGACAGGACAACAACCCTGAGGGGGTTTAAAAGTGGCGCACCATCAGGCAAGGGTAGAAAAATATTAAAAACGATGAACAAATCGGGGCCGCGCGTTAAATTCACATCAAATGACAGTCTTCCCCCACTTTTTTCGGAAACGAATAATTTTTTAAAAGTAGATAATACATAGGACCACAACCCTGAGGGGGTTTAAAGGTGGCGCACTATCGGGCAAGGGTTGAAAAATATTAAAAACTATGAACAAATCGAAGCCGCGCGTTAAATTCACGTCAAATTACAGTCTTCCCCCACTTTTTTCGAGATGATAGGGCTACAGGCGAACACTCGCTAAAAAAAAGTAACGCGCCGCTGCTCTACGCTCTACCCTATGGGTGGTTGTGGAAATTTGCAATTTTTACAGATAATTTGTATTTTAAAACAAATACTTTATTCAGTTGATTGCCGATCAGAAATTTATTATCCCAAGGTGTCCCAAGAGATGGCTAATTATTATTATAAAAAAATTGCGGCCTGAAAATCAGTTGTAAAATAGGTAGGTAGGTAGATACCTACTCCACAAAAGACTTGTCAAAAAATTATGAGTGTGAAATCAGCAATGAGTTTTCTAGCAATGACTTCTCCGAGCGGCGCTCGGATACATTTCTGCTGCCTAGGGACTTAAAATAACAGTAAAGTGATAAAAACTGACGTGTTTGTTAAATTATTGTGTGCGCCTGTGAAGAAAGCAATAAACAGTTCGTCACAGCAACCGACATCATAAAAAAACGTGGATACCTACCAGCAGTAATTTTCAAAGGTACCTAGGTACCTAATTCTGCAAGCAGATTTATTCCACTCTGACATGCGGCAACGTCGCGGTATTCCCCTTCCTAATCTAACGTTATTCCCCTCCATCTCCTAGGGAGAGGTTAGACCTCCCCTCTAAGCGCTTCTAGTGACGATCCAGCGGCGTGCATTGAGCACGGATAAAGATTGATTTGCCCCATTTTCTAAACATCGATTAAAAAAAATTTTTTTTTTCATTTTTCGGTTTTATGAACGTCCCCGATTACGTGGTTAAAATTTCTGTACCTATCAAAGATACACCCTGTATATACCTAGGACGTGTTCGTATTTCATAAAAAATATGTGATAGAATCCGACAATATTGTGATGGAGATTGGGCCGTTACATATTTATGGTGAAATCACGAACTCACCTCTAGTTCTTTTTCTTTCTTCCATAATCGTCTACATATAATACTGTGCATTGTTGTAGGACATATACTAATGGCCGAGAAAAGGAGCCGAAGAAAACCCAAAAAACTAAACTGCAAAAATCACAGAATTCACCGTATGATTCGTTGAGAACTATATTGGGTAAAGTTAATTTATAAAAAAAATTGAAGCAAATTAGTACAAAGTGTGGTTGTTCCTTTTTACAGAGAGTCAGGAGATTGGATCCTAAGCAAGTACGCAAGTTGATGAGATGGAAACACAGGACGAAACACTAAGCTACGTCCAGTCCTTGAATGAGCCAAGTAGGCTTTTTATAATAGCAAAGAGAACTGTTTATGATTATTGCTATTTTTAGGCACCAGCAAAGTAGGTGGAAATAAAACAAACTCTAAACCAGAGAAAGAATTGTGCACGATCGCTAAAACATTAGCCACAAGACTAATGGAAAGAAACTCGAGCGTTAATTCAAGTTTTGCCCAGTATGTTGCTGCAACGCTTGATACGCTGCCATTAGAAAAGCAACGAGAAAGCAAAATTAAAATTTGACAAATTTTTGAAAATGAAGACTAGGTATTTATGTTAATATTGAGACTGATAATGTGATACACAGGTTTTTTTATTTTGTTTGTGATATATTTTTTTACGTTTTAACTTTGGATAAGTATTTTTTTATTTTTACGTTTTAACTTTGGATAAGTATTTTTTGTTTTATATTTTGTGATTTAGTTTAAAATAGGTTTCTATTATTATTTGATAGGAATATTATATTTTTTTGTAAATAAACCAAAGTTTACCAAAGTGTTTTTAGGCACAATAGTAACTAAGCCTATTATTTAACGAAAAGAAGCAAGAGTTAGCATTTAGTAGAACACATTAATTTTTCAAATTTTTTGATGACCTCAAAAAAGTTACCTATTATGAATAAAAACACGATCCAAAAACACATGGTCAATAATAAGAATTTTATTATTGTTATTTTATGAAGTTCTGTATGCTCCAGAAGTTATGACTGGTTTTTCTAAAACACTCTATATAAATTCTTCAAAAATTGCGTGGGAAAACCAGTTGGGTGCCCATTGTTACCCTTTCAATTTGCCATGGGACTCGGCCTTCGGTGATGAAGTATTGCGCGACAGCATTTCTCAATGAATATAAAGATCTGGTCGCATTGTTGGTTCCTGTTCTTCTAACGGATGAAAGATTATTTGTTTGAGACCGCCATTGCCCGTTTTCTTCATTGCCCGAATCAACAAATCCAGGCGGATAATAAACTGTGTCCGAACATTTCAGTTTGCAGAAATTATGTAGCACTACACATGTTTTTACAAAAAGATCAACATGTTCAGGAGTAGCTACTATCGTTTGTCTGAGTAACCGCCACCTTGCGACTAAGATGCCGAATGCATTCTCAAGTACCCTTCGACATCTTGACAGCCTGTAGTTAAAAATCCTTTGTGTTAGTGATAATGATGCCTGGGTACCAGGATATGGCCTAAACATATAACTTTTTAATGGAAAGGCTTGATCGCCAACCAAAACAAAAGGCATTTCGATGTTTGAGTTAGGCATTTTTCTAGGTTGGGGTATTGGCATACTCCCTTCTTCGAATCTTTCTCCATAGGCAGAATTCTTAAATAAGCCGCCATCACTTTGTGACCCAAAGCTACCTGCAAAATAGATTTACTTCTGGTATTTAACTATTAACGATCTACTAAAGTGTGGCGGTTGGTCCTTTTTAGATGGTAATTGGCGAGCGGTATATACAGGGCCAGCCACAAGAACTTACTTTTGGTGTGAGTCTTGGGAAGTAACGGAAATACGGGGTTGAATTTAATACATTTATTAAATAAAGTAAAATGTGATTAATTTGAATATAAAAGAAAATTATCAATTTTGTAGTTACACTGGTGGTTATAATTGTATAAAGGGTATATTCTTTAAGGACTAGAGACACACTCCTACCTTAATATCTAGTTAAGACCTAACCTTATTGATATGAACCTGTAGCTATTGGCATAATTATAATTACTCTGAATGTTTCTCTAATTTTTTGCATTATTATTTCCTAAAAACTACAACATACAAAGCTTCCTAAATGCACGGCTCAAATATTAAAAGTTCACGAAAGGTAACTCAGATTTCAGAAAATCTTACAAACAAAGTTGCTTACTTTCGATCAGCTCAACGGTGAGGGTGGTGGCTTTGATTTCTGTGCTGGCCTTTGAGGTGTTGTCTGCTTGGCGACTTCTGGCAATTTCTTGCTACGGCTTCGACTGTTCTTCCGCTGGACTGCGACTCTTTTCAACGGGGACTGTCTGGACACTCTTCTGCGACTATTCTTGCCTTCTGACGACTCTGTTTCAACTGTCCTGGCTCGTCGTGCGAGGCCTGCTTAAATACCCGGATCCTTCTCCTGCTTGATCCCTGGACCGTGAGAATCCTGGTTTGGCCTCTCGTAAATCATTTTGATTTATGGCCCAATAATCGTAAATCAGTCATTTTTGTATATATTTTCGAATATTTATTAGCATAACAATCGTAATTCATCCAGATTTGTATATACACCGTGACATATGTTTATGATTTCCTTTCTTTGGCGGCATCTCCCCGATTTCAGGAGATTTTATCCTGGGGCTCCCGCAAAGATTCTAAAATTTTGAAGTTTTTCTTCTGCAGTTCCTGCAGGGGCACCACATTCCTTCCTCCTTAGAAAAAAAAATTAAATAAAGTAGATTTAATTTTTGAATGAACGATCTTGACCTGCTTCTCCACCCTTATTATGTTGAGTTGACCCTTTACATTATGTGACTGAGTTACCTGTTCCTAGGCTATTTAAACTTCCTTTTCCCTAACCTAACCTATCCTAATTTAACAACTATCCTAATTAATTACGAACTTACAGCTAAGATTACAACCTTAATTACTACCTTAACCTACACTTAACCGTTATTCTTTCCACTTACACTTAACCATTATCTTTTTTTTTCACTCCACGTTCACATGCGGCACTATTGTCTTATTGACCGTCCTTCTCAGTACCAGGGGGTGTGTCTGGTTCCTGCTTAAATTGTATGAACGAAAGTACATGTGTCTCCAATGGCACAAGAGGGGGAGGCGGTCTACGGAGCTCCGCCTCTTCATCTCGGAGGTAGTCTTCCAGTCCCCAGTCCTCTTCTGGCATGAGGACGGGATTGGAAGTTGAGGGTGGGGGCGGGTGGTCTACGGACGTCGATGCGGCTGGTGCAACCCCTGTCCTTGCTACAAAAAGTGGCTGGCACACGACTGGCGGGGGTGCTGTGGTCGAACTTGCCGGCGCACAGTGGATCGAGGTATAGGAAAATAGGGACATTGGCTATAACTTTGCAATGACAGGTCCGATTTTAATAATTTTGGTCAATCCGGAAAGAGAAAACTTTGCAATAATTGAATTTAATGTGAAATTTGACATTTACTTAAAATCCAATATGGCGGACAATTTTTAAACACAGGCCTTCACTTTAGTTTATGAGTCATTGCCACAAAAAGTTTTATTTTGTGAATTTAGGTCAGTTTAAAGAAAGAACACTGCATATTGTTTAAATTCGTTATGAAATTTGACATTTAGACAAAAACCAAAATGGTGGATAATTTTTAAATAAAGACTATCGGCACGGGCATTCGCATAACAAAGTGACCAATTATTTTAAAAAAAGTAAATTAAATGAATGTCGGCTAATTTCTGGGAATGAATAAACATACGCGTAGTAAGAAATTCACATATTCAAACCATATAAAAGCGTCTTTCAAAGCTTATATTATTTAATTAACAACAAATACAAGATAATTACTCAATTCCAGAATTATCCAGTAGCGATAATACTTCGACATTTAAGTTACCAATATTTGCTTGGTTTCTAATTGGTGGCAGGCTAGAAATAACTGGATCAGATGAAATCAATAAATTGTTTAAAATATCTTCATTTGAAAATTTTCTGTTGCATTTCCGGGATCTAAGTTCTCTATACTTTCGAAAGTCTTTGTTCCTTGCCTCTGCGGCTTCTTCTGAAAGGTGCCCAATAGGTAGCAAAGCGTTTTTAATTATTTCTGCCCCGTGAAATAAGATCTTATGGACCGTAGCTGGCATATAGTACCAGCTATATAACCTAATGTATAGCTGTGCGGTTTCTTTTGCATAGTTCTGAAATGCATAAACATCTATGTTGCGACCAGAAGCTATAGCCTGTAATATGATGTAAAATCTTTTGATTAAATTAATATCCAAACCGGTAATTTCCGCAGAAATCGTGGTATTGCTAAAAAATCTTCTTGCGGTGTTGCCATCATTGCTGGTGCCAAATCCCTGTTTCACTATATCAATTTTCAGTCCCAATTCTTTTTTAAAGCTTTCTTCCGTGGTTCTTGCTGACCACTTTTTAAATTCCATATTGTAAGAGATGTGAAGCAAACATTCAAATGTCCTTATCCATGCATGAAGCGAGGACATTCCTAATTTATAAAACTCCTCAACTGGTCTTTTATTAGCTATTAAATCCAGGTTGTTCATTTCTGTAGGTTTTGCTCCACAAATATAACAATTCATTGTCGATTTTGATCCTGCTACTACAGAACAAATTTTACCATCGATCATTGTTAAAAGAAGTGTGTGTTTTATAGACGTAATTTCAGAAAGTTCTGTCTCGGTTAATAGGTTAATTTCATCTTTTAAAGATTCCCGTGCATTACTTATTACCTATAATAATAAAAATTTTCCACTAGTATCAAAAAGATCCTGTATTATCAAATAACAGGAAAGTTTACGAAGTTTAAGTCTCAATATACACAGTGCGGTGCGGTGCGCGGTGTTTCGGGAGAAAAAGGATACATTAAAGACTATATTCTGGATGTCAAAATAATCAAAAAAGTTCATATAAACATAGGTCTGCAAATGTTTTGCTTTCAAAATATTGGGTGTTAAATTTTTATTTTTGTGTTTGTCTTTTCTGGATAATTTTTAAAATACTGTCAATATTTAAATGAAGATTGGTATTTGGTGGTGCTTTGACATGAGAAATTCAAGTTTGTTCATAGTTTTAATAAAAAAACAAATATAATTTTCATTTAAACATCGAAATTATTAAAAATATTATTTAGAGAAGACAAAAAACAAAAATAAAACATTAAGACTGTATTTTAAAATTAAAACATTTGAGGACCTATGTTTATATGAATTGTTTTGATTATTTTGACAGCCAAAAAATGCGCTTAAAATATTTTCTCTTCCTCCCGAAACACCCTTTATATCGTTTTACATTTTATTCATTTCTTGATGTTAGATTTTTCTCTTGTAATTTGGATCTGACGATGCCTCATAAAGGCGAAACGCACCATATGAGGCGAAGCGCATCGCCAATGACTAAATAGATATAACCCTATTGAATCCCAGACTTCGTAAACTTTTCTTTTCCTTCTTCTTTCTTACCTCTTTAGATTCTTTTATAAACTGGAAATTAACTGGTCGACAATAAAATGGCGAAGATGGTCGTGGATTTTCCCAAATGACATTTGACTCTTCATTTAAAAAAAGCTTAAGTGGGACATAAGCTGTCATGAAAATACTTGAGTCATCCGATTCACTATTTTCAAAAGTCTGCTTATAATTAGATTGGCCAGAAGCGCCATCGAATCCACATTTGCCTATAAGAGTGAGTTTGCCAGTGACAGTGATCTTAAGCGATTCTACAATTCTCCTAGCCGTGTGATCCAAAAGGGACTGCAACGTAATTCTCGCAAACGTATCGGTTATTATGATAGAACTTTTTGGAGGATAACAATCACGTTTTGCCAGTTGAACCTGGTAATATGACGGGTACAGAAAACAACCTTTTAGCTCAGCAGATTTTCGTAAAGTCAGGTAGTCATTTTTTGAAAGTTTTAGGGACACGTATATTGCTAGCGACTTTTCCTTTGAATATGAATGCCGGTGATACTTCTCGATGTTTTCGCAAAAATGTCTTACTTTTTCTACATGTTGAGGATGTTGAATTAAAAATGTAAATATTTTATTTACATCTTCATTTTCAGATTCGCTCATTTTGGAAGTTATAGCAAACGATAACTCTTCCACATTTTCTTGTTTTAAATACTCGGTTCTTCTTTTCTTTTGCTTTAAGGAGAGATCTTTAAACTTTTTACGTTTCTTCTTGGATGCCGATTTTACTGGTTGAGATAATAAAACAAAACGCGGCCAGACAAAGTCTTGTTTAATCCACGATTCGTTTTTCTTTAAAAACTTTTCGTACGTACGATTGCATTCTCTCCATCTTTTTGACACATTTAAACAAAACTTTCTTAGACACTCACTTAAAATAGATTTCTCACTTAAATTAGCCAAATTCAGTTTTTCCACGGTATCACTCAGTAAAGTTTTAAAATCGCTTAAACTAACATCCGACGATCTCAATTGTGTAAATAAATCAAAATTACTTGTTAATCCTTCCATATTTTACTTTAAATATTATTAATTGAACGTATTTTATAATGCACGCACCAAAAAGATACCGACCAAACGCTTGATAACTCAAATACTGTGATAATATAAACAATTCATTTATTTCTTCAAAGCCAGCTATGTTCTTAGACACATTATGACCTATATTTTCCAAAGTGGCGCCTAGTGGCGGCAAATCTCTTTATATTTGTTTAAAGAAACCTTGGTCCTTACTAACAGATATAAAAAAAGTTTGTGCATATTTAAGCATTTTTTTAAAACTCAAGATGTAGCTTAATTTTGTGTATTATATCGTATAACAATAACATTTTAAAAATTATGGTTACTAAATACACGTTGATATTAAAGTAACTGGGTTGTTTGAAAGCTCGAATATCATATGAAATGAAACTGTAATAAAAAATATAAATTCGTGGTTAAGTATGGATTTATGCTGTTTAATTTTTAATAGTCAATCTAATAAGGAAAACAAAAAAAATAATTTTCTTCGCAAAAAACGCCTCCCGTACTGTTTAGTAAGTTAATAAAAAAAAAGTTATGCTTATTTTAGAGAAATATGAAGTTCTTAGAAAACATTTGTATACAAAATTATATCCCATTCGGATTTTTGTATAATTGCTCTATGTCCATCAAAATACATTGGCTCGATCCACTGTGCGGCGTGGCAGTGGGGGTTGTTGACGTGCGGCTGGTGGCGATGCGGCGGGTGCGTTCGCCGACGTAGCGCCTGGGGGTGGCCTACCGTGTGACGGCAACCAGGTGGGGAGCAAGTGACTTACGCGTGGCAGCCGGGTACCTGCCGGTCGCCTGGGGTTGGTGTTCTGCCTTCTCGGGCCGGTTGTGGCGCGTGCAGGCCTACCTGGGGTCGGCTGGGCCATTTCAGGTGGGCGCCAGTCAGGCCAAGGAACAAATGGCGGCGGTCCTTCAAACCCGCGCTGCTCCCACTCCGTACTGTAACGGCACCATAGACATCTGCACGTTGCCGGGTCCACACCTGCTAATATAACACCACATACCACGTATGGTACAGTGAAACCTATATCCTCATAAGGGTTCTCGTCGAGTCGTGCGTTGTTGGTATTGTTTCCGCCCAGTATATTAGTCCCGGGAACCAGGCCAACAATCGCTCCAGGATGACGGCAGCCGTCCCGCGAGGGAGTCGCAAAATCGACCGCAACGCGAGATCCATTTTGTCAGAGCCCTGATCCACTACTGACCGTTTTAAAATTTTCGTCTGGTCGGTTTGGCTATTTGTTTCCAAGTTTCCATCAATCTAAGTCACCTTTATTTATAATAACCATAACTTAAAAATTTTTGTTCCTTTTGTAGCATGCCGCCTTTAAAGAAAAAGTCGTGTTCTATTTAGGTTATGCCAATAACGTAGGTTTATAAGTCCGCGACTATGTTTATCGTACGTGCCCAATCGGTATTCTTCACTGAACTATTTTCTACGCGTAATATTGACATTGATTCCCTACTGAGGCCTAGCCTGGAAATAATTTTCTTTGTCTAGCCCTTTTTAATTAAGTCTAGGATATAATTCATTTGTTATGTTATCCTCTGGGGCTGTAGGAGTATTCAAAACAGCTGGAGGATTGCAAACTACGACGCTGTCAAATTCTAGCTGCGTTTGTGCGGTTATATTTCCCTTATTTTGTTTCGAAGGATTACTTTTATCTTTACTGTTGTCGAAGTTTCTTCGTAAAATGATAAAATGTACTAATGTAGTCCAACAACTTGCAAACATGTGATAAGTACAACCTGTTGCGTGGTGGAGAGCCATTGCATTGATAAAAGTGGATATTAAAAATTTTATTACTCGAAATATGAAATATATCCCAATAAATGCGCTTGTCCACTTCCCTAGTATTATAAAACACTCATAAAATTTTCTCAGGGCTGAAGATGCTAGTTCTTGTAATTCTTCTGGATTAAATAATGAAAGGGTTGAAAATCCCTGCGCATCCACTATTTTTCCAGCGATTCTACGGACTATAATATTAGATACGGCCTTTCTTTCTTGGTGGAACATAATAGATTCCTGCGCTTGCCTAATTTCGTATAAGAATTGTATAAATCTCTCCTGAACCTAAGTTTTTTATATCCTGGAATTGATATTTCTCTTCTTTATCAACTTCTAATTGGGATGGTGAGACGTGCACAATAGGATTAGGACCAAAACCTACCCATTTTTGCCCTAACACAAATAAAGAGGGTATCAAATTATTGCATTCTATTTCTTCACCAAAGTCCTGGATAATGTGAGTTAAAGGTGCTATAAAACAACTTTTGTTATAGGCAGTAATGGGTAATTCATTATAACACCGTTTTGCGTTTCTCCTAATTTCTACTAGAATAGGTAAACACTTCATTAAATATAGTACTTCTCCGGCAATTTTACCTACATAGCCTTGCGAATTTTTTAACAATAATGTCGCTGCGTTGGGAGTAACTGTAGCCAATAAGAGTCGGTTTTTTAAAATTTCCCTGTGTAATAAACATCGGCGGTGCACGGTTTGCGTAAACATTTCCCTCATAGTTCTCTTAAATGCCTGTTCCACATACAAAAATTTAGTATTTACGTAGGTGATAAGATCTAGGTTTCGTGGCTGTTTTTCGGTGGACCAGCTATTTCGGATTTGTAGCTGAGGTTCTTCCAAAACTAATAGTCTAGGGTGCTCTGTAGTCCAAACCATTGTTCCACATAGCCGATCTTGTTCGAGCATTTGGATTGCAAACACCTGCTGTTCACTTTCTACTACGGCATATCGTTTATTGTAAGCCTCGGCCCTTTGTTCTAGTACTATAGTAGCGTTACCATCATACAGTATGTTATATTTCTTACAAGTTTCTAAGCTATTGATTTTCCAAACTGACTCACCCATACTAGGGTCCATGCAATACCCATCTAGAAAAGGACAAACTACTCCATTGAATAGACTTATTTCGTTTAGGTCTAATTTCGTAACTGCAATGTAGTCCCTAACAATGATTTTTATTGAGGCGGGGACTATGACGTCGCGCCATTGTTTACCATGTTCGTAGTAATCTGAACCTTCACAACTTCCATCGTTGCTTAGCGTTCCGGCTAGAGTCACTGTCGTGGTAAGAGTACTGTTCGGTTTAATATCCGATATAATTATTCCTCGGAACCCTCGATATTCCTGAAATTCGTGAATTTTTTGACATTCCTCTCTTCCTACTTGGTGTATGTATGTAAGTATTCCATCTGCCACTATTGAGTTATGTGACCACATTCCGCAATGCGTTATTTGTCTAGTTACTTCTATTAAACAAGTTTTCACCATTATATCCTGATATTTCTTCTTTTCAATTACTTGTATTTCTTTAGTAGTGGACACATAATTTGTTTCGGGATTTGGGCACGGAGTGACATCTCTCAAGGATATGGCAGATATATTTGTGGCGGCATTACGGCAGTCATATGCGACCAAACTACCCGCCACTACTTCTAATAGGGCTATTCCAACAATCACTGTGGTCACCACTGTAACAAAAGACTAATGGCAGTCTATTACTCTCCCAATTTCTAACTAATCTATATTTTAACTTTAATTACTATCTTATTATTATCTTATTTATTTTTCCCAAACTTTTATAATTAATTCTATATGGCCCTTCTTAGAACCCAGGGGTGCTCGTCGGCTTCTCCCCTTGACCTAGTCTGGTAAGTGTGCCTCGGTTCTTCAAGTGGCGCGCGTTCATTCATAGGTTCCAGAGCAGCTGGTACCTGACCTACTTCACGGCGACCTTCATTGAGGCCTGGTTCGTCGTCCGGTATACGTGGATGCCGGCCGACTGGGTTATCCTCTATCGCGTCATTCTCGTCAGAACTACTGTCGGTGTCTTCCAGTGGCGGCGGTGCGGGTGGGATATCTTCGTCATTCCAATTTTCTTCGGACTCTCCCTCACTAAGTGTGTCATGAATGTCATTATTCTGTACGTTCGGTTTATCTGGTACCTGTCCATGGAATTCTTTTAATCGGTTCGCATGTACTATTTGTTCTTTCCCTCCTCATAGCTCTTTTATTTTAAATGTTACGGGGCCTTTCTTTTCTGTAACTCGAAAAGGACCTGTCCATTTTGGTTGGAACTTTTTTGCTAACTTATTCCCAGGTATTACTGGAGTATTTAGATATACTCTATCTCCTACCTGAAATTCTTTCTTAGTTTTCTTGGCATTAAATTTATTACAGCGAACTTCTACCGAGTGCTCTATGTTTTCTTTCGCTTTTTCATGTGCCAACTGCCTACGTGCTAACATTTCAGTGGCGTAGTTTTCATCCAGATCATATTTTACTGTTCTATTTTTTATAGTTAAATGTTGTGGCAATTCCATATCTTGGGTCGGTCGGTCGGTCGGTCTGTTGCGTTTTTTGGCTGCTCCTATTATTGGATTATTCTGGAGTTCTGTTCGAGAGTTAATGTATTTGCGGCACGCTATTTGAGTCTGCCATGCCATGCTGCTGTAAGTACTCAACTTGTACTTCACAATAAGGGAATTATTTCTATTATAAGTAGTAATTGGAATACGAAATATCTGTGCGTACATGAAAAACAATCACCGACTGGGACGGTGGCCCTCTTCCGCCAACGGTCGCGATGGTTAGCTGTGTACTTTGCTCCACTGCC
Source organism: Pseudeuparius sepicola (assembly GCA_963920635.1). NCBI lineage: Eukaryota > Metazoa > Arthropoda > Insecta > Coleoptera > Anthribidae > Pseudeuparius > Pseudeuparius sepicola. Next base: position 34,044,884 of record OY987305.1, read on the forward strand.
GTCAACAGTCGTTCAAAGCCTGCCGTGTATTGCGATATTTGCAAGAATGCCTATCACGCTTCATGCATCAGCAAGAATGTGGACGTCCTCTCTGTACTGAATGCAATACCTGGACTGTGCTGGAGATGTGATGATTGCAGGGGTTGTTCCCTAACCTTAAACCAAAATAATGTTACTGAATTCCTCGAATCCAAGGTGGAAGATGCCTTGTCTCAACTTACTCAGAAGCTGGAGTCTTTCAAATCGGAATTGTTAAATAAAGCCTCGCCTGCTGCATGTCAGTTGCCTGATCCACCGCGATATTCTGATGTACTAAGAAATAGATCGTATCCAGCTGTAGTTGTGCGACCGAGAGACATACAGCAGGCTGTGGATCAAACTAAGGCTGATATAATACGGCATGTTAATCCTAATGAAGCTGATCTACAAGTTGCGAAGGTTCGTAATATGAAAGATGGGGGCCTACTAATTGGTTGCAATTCTAAGGAGGACAATAAGAAACTGTTGTCGATTATGCAGAACAAGATGGGAGATTCTTATACGGTGAAAGAGGTTGGGGGCTTTAGTCCGAGAGTACGATTGGTGGGACTGACCGAGAACTATTCGAGCGATCAGATCACCCATCTTCTTCTGAAGTCCAATCCTTCGGTTTTCATCGTCGGTGAGGCAAGCTGCCGAATTATTCGTACATCACCTGTCAAAAATAAACCTACCAAATTCCAGTGTACTATTGAGACAGATAATCTATCGTATGATCGCCTGCTGAAGGCCGGTTCAGTCCTTGTTGGGTTGGACAATTGTAAGGTCTATGATGCAGTGGAAGTGTCCCGGTGCTTCAAGTGCAATGAGTTCCAGCATGGTTCGAGCGCATGCAAGAATAAACTATCGTGTCCTATATGCGGGAGTGAACACGATATTAAGCAGTGTAAATCATCAGTTAAACAATGTTCCAACTGTATTAAACACAACCGTAAATCGTCAGATAAAGTTCCTGTTGATCATGCTGCTTGGGATAAGAATAACTGCGCCTCATTTATTCAAGCATCACTCAAACTCAAATCTGACCTCTTGTCGTTAAAATAGCAACTATCGAGTGTCAAATCACGCGCCGCGGACTTGACCATAACTAACAAGCACGCCTTAAAGAAAGAGTTCTATCTCTACTATCAAAATACCAGAGGCCTCCGCAGTAAAACTACAGCCATATTCAATTCTATATCCTGTAGCGAGTATGACGCAATAGCTCTCTCGGAAACGTCACTGGATGTCTCTATCCTGAGTGGGGAAATATTTCCTTCAAATTATGAGGTTTTCCGTGCTGATCGTGATTATCAGGCGTTGAACTGGAGCAAGGGGGTGGAGTTGCTCTTGGAGTTCAAACTAAATATTCTCCTAAAATAGTAAAAACTGACGATAATACTATGTTTAATCAGTTGTCTCCTAATATTGACGTTATAGTTGTAACATTGCGGTTTGGTTTTTGCAGGTTCTGTATTGTGTGTGTGTACATTCGGCCTCAGACACCGATGGTGGAATACGTTCAATTGACTGACGCACTCGAATCACTTTCATGCTTGTACGACCACGATATTATAATTGTCGGAGATTTTAACATACCAGAATATAGCCGATACATTGAAACTGGCGATATGAGTGGACAATTGGGTGCTCTAGCGCAACTTGCTGACGTTTTTATTTTAAATCAGTATAACTATGTTTTCAATAGTTATCTAAGGTTATTGGATCTGGTGTGGAGCAATCTCATTTGCTCGGTTGAGCAGTCGGTGGGTCCACTCGTGCCCGAGGACACCCCTCACCCTGCCCTTGATATAATGTTTAGATCAGATCGAGTTAAAAGAAGAGATGTCCCTGGTAATGGTATTATTGGTTTATATAATTTTCGTCGTGCAAACTTTCCGTTACTTTACGAAATTCTCTCAAATATATCGTGGGACCCGCTATACCGATTGGATAGCATCGAAGATGCATGTAATTATTTCTATGGTAAATTAACCGAAGTGTTTGATTGCTGCGTTCCCAAATGTACTCGTACTTTTAAGCGAAATTATCCTCCTTGGTATGACAAGAATATTATTAGCAACTTAAAATTAAAAGGTAAGGCATTTCGCAGGTACAAAAAGTATAATGACGGCGGTGCACTAGCTGATTATAAAAGACTAAGGTTGCGTGTTAAAGTTGATACTGACATTTCATATAGGCGCTACGTTAGAAACTGTGAGGAGACTGTGGCTGGTAATGCAAACAAATTTTGGAGTTTTGTAAACTCTAAAAAAAGTAAGCCCGCCATCCCTCTGCAAATGACATATAATGGTGAAACACTAACCACTAGCGATAAAATTAGTAATGCTTTCGCAGAGTTTTTTAGTGATTCATATGTTTTACCATCTATGACTGCTAGTAATATTGATTTGTCAGTCAACCCTAACCTTCTGATTCCTGTTTTTACCGAGTCGGATATTCTCAGTGCGTCTAAAAAACTCAAACCCAAAATTACATCAGGGCCTGATCAAATTCCTGCTTTTCTGGTGCGTGACTGTGCCTGTGTTCTTGCTAGCCCTTTGGCCAAACTGTTTAATCTCAGTCTGCAATCAGGAAGATTTCCTAATACCTGGAAACTTTCCAAGGTGACACCGGTATTTAAAAAATCCGATCGCAGCAATGTCATCAATTACAGACCTATAACTATTATTTGTAACTTTGCAAAGTTATTTGAAATTCTGCTTCACGAACACTTGTATTTCCATGTGAAACGATACATCACGATTCACCAACATGGGTTTATGAAGGGACGTTCTACTACTACCAATCTAATTCAGATTACCCAATATATAGCTGAATCTATGGATAATCAGGAACAAACCGATGTTATTTACACAGATTTTAGTAAAGCCTTCGACAGATTAGACCATACCATCCTGCTTAGGAAACTATCTGAGTTTGGTTTATCACATTCATTAGTTGAATTCTTTAGGTCCTACCTTACTGATAGGCAACAGTTTGTCGTCTGCAATGGATCTAGATCTGAGGTCTACACTGCTACATCCGGAGTTCCCCAAGGATCTAATTTAGGGCCACTTCTGTTTAACATGTTTCTTAATGACATTTCCACGGTCCTAGATACTGATTACTTGATTTACGCGGATGACCTCAAAATCTTTTCTTCCATCTCGAACGTGCGTGATTGTACCTCCCTGCAGAGAAATATTTCCAATGTCAGTGCTTGGTGTCATGAAAATCGTCTCCCGCTCAATCCACAGAAGTGCAGTGTTATGTCATACTCTTTAAAGACCGAGACCCTTGTTTCCAATTATGAACTAGATTCAATTACACTTTCACGTCCTCACATAATCGCCGATTTAGGTGTAATTTTTGATCAAAAACTTAGTTTTTCTAATCATATTGAATCGGTAATCACCCGTGCCCTAAAGGCCTATGGGTTTATTATTAGGAACTCACGCGATTTTCGTGACATTTCCACTATGAAATTATTATACTTTGCTTTTGTAATTTGTAATTTGGAAAAAGTCCAAAGGAGATTTCTCAAATATCTGTCTTACAGGTTAGATAACAGGTACCCGGAGATAGGTACGCCGAGCGACGAACTGTTGTCTAGACACAATTTAACAAGCTTGCAGGTGAGAAGGTCTGGTTACTCGGTTGTGTTTCTTCATAAATTAATATCAAATGTCGTGGACAGCCCTCAGTTGCTGGCAAACTTAAATTTTCTCGTGCCTCGAATCTCAGCTCGCAAGGACCAGACCTTCTACCCAGGTAGGCCGAGGCTGAATGTGCTGAAGTTCTCGCCAATGCACAATATCTGCAACAACTATAACGCCATTTGTTCGAGTGTCGACATATTCAAATCACACATAAATTCGGTCACTTCCTATTCGAATGCAGGAGTAAGGTGAAGTTAATTGAGGTCAATTAAGAGTTGAAGTGGTTGAATGTGTGTTTTATTATATGAGCACCTCAACTTTTCGCTAGTTCTTATCTCAAGCAACAGCATAGTGTTAAGTTATTTCTAGTGTTAAGTTGTTTCTTGTTAATACTTAGTTAGGAGTAATTATTAATGATCCATGTTATGTTTGTTATCTACATGTTATTCCACCCTTTAAATGGCCTTGGCTGTAGGGTGAAGTAAGTTAAATAAATAAATAAATAAATCTCTTCCAAACATTAAAAAAATGGAGTTTCCCTTGTGGCACTGTGACCGTTGTTTCGATAAGCCATTAAGGCGAATGGCAACCAGTTATCCCAGCTGTCCTGATCCTGGTTAACATAATGTGAAATATGAGTTTTTAAGGTTTTGTGGAACCGTTCTATAATCGCATTAGCTTCTTCTTCTTCTTCTTCCTCTAATTTATGGGCTTTGCTACTGAGGCAATTTACCCAGTGTCCTGGCCTTACGTAATGTTTACGCTATCCAGATTTTGTTGCTGGTATATAAGTCTGACCTGATGTCATGCTATACCAGCGTTTCTTTGGTTCAATTTCTTGTTCCTTTCCTTTTCCTTATTTCTGTGGTTGAGTGATGTCTCCATATATGTTTTGGCTTCCTTTTATTGTAGTTTGTAGGAGGTTTGTAATGGGGAGTTAATTTGACAGCACAACACAGGAATAAACCCTTCTCGCTCCCGGGCGCCGGAGGAGCTACGACACACCCGAAATGGCACCTCGGAAAATAGAATAAGAACCCGGGTATTATTACAGATTGGGAGTTAGGGTCTGAGTCTTGTCCTGTCTTCGTTATAATTTTATTTGATTGAAATTTAAAAAATTATTGATTAGATTGACAACATTGTAATTTGGTATACTTAAAATGTCATATACAGATATCGGGCCCTCTTTTATTTCCTCCACCAGGGCACGGTACAGGTCTGTATTATTAGGGGAATGATTCAGCGGGCATTCAAAGAGTATGTGAGTGAGGGATCCTCTAGAGCCACATCTGCAATCCGGGGAATTCAAGACACCTATGCTGTGCGCGTGCTCTGGTGTCAGACAATGTCCGGTTCTCATCCTTATAAAGGTTGTTACGTGTCTTCGATTTTTAAAAATGTGCTTTATAAACCAGGGTTTCATTGAAAATGAAAAACTCAGCCTTGAGTACATATAATTTTTTCTTTTGATGATTGAGTTCCATTCATTAGAGAATTTTTTAATAATGTACTTCTTAAGTATGGGGGCAATATCTTCAGAGTCTACCTTTATTGGGTGAGGAACTTTTAAATCTTTTCCTATTTTTGCTAATTTATCTGCCATCTCATTCCCTGAAATCCCGCAGTGTCCTGGTATCCATACCAATTTAATGTCATACCCTTCTTCTCTACTAACTATTAGATATCTTTTCGTTATTGCCGTAATGTAATGGGAGATATATCCCCTAATATTGTTTAACTTATAAATGGCGCTTTTAGAATCAGAGAATATGATTGCTTTGGTGATGTTTTTGCTTATGCATGTCTCAATAGCTTTATTAATGGCAATGATTTCCACAGAACAAATTTGAGTCAGGTCGTGTAATCTGGATGAAAAATTGTGATCTAACTTGGGAATATGTACCCCTACGCCCACTCTCCCAGTTACTGGATCACGAGATCCATCAGTATAAATGAACGTATAATCCCCAAATCTAGATTGGAAGTAGTTTAAAAAATCTTGATTATTAGTAAATTCAGATTTGTTGGTTTTCCAAAGGATTTTTGAAATCGGTTTTATCTGGTGGTCTAGTTCAACCTTAAATTCTATAGGGGTGGAGTACGATCTGAGATCCCTATTGTGTGACTGATTGATGCTTAGAGCCTCACTTAGGTAGGGAAAACCCTTCCTTCGCCAAAATTTGCTATTGGGGTCTATTGTCTGAACTAGTTTTATTATAAATTTAACAGTAACATTTTCCCAATGTCCCAATCTTTTGTTTATAAATTTGGTAGCCAGCCATATTCTTCTGTACTCTAGAGACATTTCAGCCCCTTCTCCCAGGAGGGAAATATTGGGTGTGGATTTCATAAGGCCCATCGCAACTCTAAGTGAGCTGAATTGAATTGCGTCAAGTTTATTGAGGTTTTTTTGGAATTTGGTTGAAACAGAAAGGATCCGTAGTCCAAATGTGCTCCCTGCCAGGGACTTGAGGGTGATAAGAAGTCGTTTGCAACTTTGTGATATTTAATATCTTGCAAATTTCTTTGAATAATTTTGACAAAAATTGAGTTCCCTCATCTGTAAGAATTTCTCGTGGTACTCCGAATTGTGTAATGAGATTTACTACAAACGCTTTTGCAACCGTTTCCGCACTTATATTCGGTAGTGGTACACAAATTGGATATCTTGTTTAGACGTCTATACATGTCAAAATGTATTTATTCCCATTTCTAGTTTGATTGAGTGGACCTACAATATCAAGAGCTACTCTTCCGAACACAATAGATGGTGTTGGCATTTTTGTAGCTCTGCGGGTGGACTATAATTGCTTTTTCTGACATTACATGAATGACAGTTCAAACAGTATCTCTTTACATCGGTGGCCATCCTTCTCCAATAAAAATCCTTCTTTATTAGCTCGAGGGTCTTCTTTTGTCCTGCATGTCCCGCTAGGGCACTATTATGATAAATAAACAGTACATCACTTACAATTACCCGCGGCGCGAAAATCTTGTCTTGGCGTTCGTTTTCCGTCCTGGTTACATATAATAGTCCGTCTTCACTTAGGTAGAACTCCGGTCGATATCTCTGTAAGTTTCTAAGTATGTAAACGGCGTCTTCGTCTTCGCGCTGTTTTCTTTGGATTTCCTCTCGGCTCCATATAGTACCTATTATTGGAATCACAGTGCTGTTATCTTCATGGCTTACCATTGCGATTCGTGGTGTTTCCTCACGAAGTTTTGTAAGACTGTCCGCGTTAGTATTCAGTTTTCCTGGCCTATACTCAATGCTAAATGAATACTCCATTAGGAACATAGCCCATTTGGCTAGCCTCGAACTTGGATCTTTTATCGTTAATAGATATTTTAACGGTCGGTGGTCAGTTATTATCAAAAAATGGGTACCTGTCAAATACTCTCGCCACTTCTTGATTGCCCACGTCACTGCTAACCCTTCTCTCTCTATAGTCGAGTACCTGCGCTCTGCATTATTTAGACTTCGACTAGCATAACATACAGGGTGTTCTAAATTTTCATATTTTTGGCACAATAACGCTCCGAGCGCGGTGGCGCTGGCATCTGTTACCACTATAAAAGGTTTACTAAAATCTGGGAACTTTAAAATTGGACTTGTGATTAGCAAATTTTTTAATGTTTCGAACGATTCCTGCTGTTTTTCTGTCCATTGAAATGGTACGTCTTTCTTAGTTAATTCCGTTAATGGTTGTGCTATTCTTGAAAATTCCCTTACCATTGTTCGGTAAGCTAATGAATGCTCTAATTTCTCTCACTGTCTTTGGCACTGGATAATTCTTTACCACCTCTATCTTTTCTGGATGTGCTCTGTAACCCTTGGAATTTATAATGTGACCTAAATATTATATTTCCTCCTTCATGAAATGACACTTAGTAGGTTTAAATTTCAAATTACTTTCTCGCATTTTTTCAAACACATGTCTTAGGCGTTTAAGATGTTCTTCTACGTCTCCCGCGCTGAAAACTATGATATCATCTAAGTATATGAGACACTCTTTGTACGTGAGGGTAGAAAATTGATTGTACATCAACCGCTGCCATGTCGCTGGCGCATTCTTTAAACCCATTCCCATTATTTTGAACTCGTAATGACCGTCCTGCGTCGAAAATGCACTTTTCTCCCTGTCTTGTTCTTCTAATTCGACTTGAAAGTAACCACTGGCTAAATCCATCGTGAAAAACAGGCTGCAACCCTGCAGTAAGTCAATGGTGTCCTGTAATCGTGGAAGTGGGAAAAAATCTGTTTTTGTAATTGCATTTAATTCCCTGTAGTCGATGCATAACCTAAATTGAGGTTCTTCTCCCGGATGCAAACGTTTTTCTACCAGCAGAGCTGGAAAGCTCCACGGAGATTGACTTTCCGTTATTATGTCATTATCTAATAGTTCCTGTATTTCTCTCCTCAAAATTTCCTTTCTGTGATGAGGAACTCGGTATGGTCGTTTCAAGATTGGCGGAACATCTTCTGTAATAATCCGATGCTTTACCTTAGTTGTACATGTCAACTTTTCACTAAGTACTCGGAAAATGTCTATAAACTCTCTTATTAAATTTTTAAATTTTTCTTCGTCCTCTGTCTTTACGTTATCCAGCTGTAGTAATTTTAATATATCTTCTGACTCTTGTAATTTACCTTCCTTATAGTTTTTCCTTCTGTTGTATACTCATTTTCCTCAGCTTCGTAAGCATTTGCTAGCACATGCTTCCTCTGTATCATTAATTCCTGATCCGTAATATTCATTAAGCGGATTGGTATCTCCCTCTCAGCTTTATTTATACTTCTTGCAACAATTATTCCATGGGTAATGTCCTGTCTTGGTTCAACGACAATAAATGGCGTTTCTATTCTCCCAACTTTCCCTATTGCTGCCATACAAATTGCTTGACTTCTTGGGGGTATCACTAAGTCCTGTCTAAGGTACACGTTCATTCCCTTCAAGTTTGATGTCCCATTTCTTTCTTTACAGAAATTAGAGTTAGTGGACCTTGGTTGACTATACTCAAAATGGTAATCGCACTCTTGGGTTTGTACTTGTACCTCTCTTACCTTCCTTTCTTTCGAAGTTACCTGTTTTTCCTTATCTTTACTTACTTCTTTCTTCTCACTATCATTTTCACTTAGCTTTTCTGCTTTCTGGGAATCTCGAGCTTCCCTGGATGTAGCTAACTTTACTTGCCTATCCACCTGTTCGTTGATATTCTGGTTGTGCCCAAAACGAGTACCAGTCGTTTGAACACTGACATTCCTAATCTCTGGTACAGACCAAGAATGATCGGCGGCATCTGACAAGCTAGTTAACTGCAACCCCAACTCCCTAACTTCACTTCTCAACTTATTAACTTCTTCACATAGAACCTCACTTAGAACCACATTTTCTGGTTTTCTTGCACTAAGCATACCATTTACCTGTTTCTTTCTAACTTCATTAATTAATTCCTTAATTTCTTTGCGCAATTCCTGCACTTCACTGTATAAAACATCACTAACATCACTAAGAATAACACTTTCCTTCCCCCTTATTTCTTCATTATCACTAAGACTCTCAAACTTATCTTTTCTTCGAACGACACTTGCTCTGTTACTATAGTTATTTTCTTCTATTAGGTCAATTTCCTCCTCTAATACATAAATAACACTATTACCCCAGTCTACTTTCACTCCGTATTTATGTAAGAAATCCAGTCCCAACAAAATATCTGCGTTAAACGCGATATCGTCATTTTCTAACACAGTAGCCTTATGCTCTAAGTTTTTTCCATTTGGTAACTTAATTTTCAAAATGTCTCCCAAACTCGCTATACTATTCCCCTGTATATCTACTAATATTACATTATTTTTTCTAAGTTTCAACCCCTTTGCAAACTCTGGGTTTACTAAAGAAACAACTGCACCGGAATCTATTAATATTCTACATTCTTTATCGCACACAGTCATTGCCGCAATATTCCGAGGATGTATTCCGGGCCTAAAGCAATTGCGGATCGGTTTCTTTATTAATTTCGAGTTTCTAATGTTCCAGCCGTACTTCGGAGTTGTGAAGTGGCTGCCTGTTCGTTTAAATGGTCACCCTGTACCTCACGTCGGCGCGGCGAATTTCCCGTACACTCGCGCGCGTAATGTACCGTCTGTCTATACTGAAAACAAATTCGGTCCTTTCTCGGCGGCGGATTGCCGTGCGCTCGATTTGTCTCGGGACACTTTCGAGCTAGGTGTCCTGCTTTCCTACAGTTATAGCAATTTTGGTTATAACGCGCCGGTGGTTTCTTTTGCGTTGGACAGTTTCGTACAATATGCCCTTCTTGTTGACAATTGTAGCAGTTATAGCTTTTCTTTTCGGTTGTTGTTCTTTTTCCTACCATTCGACATTCCCTATTAATCTGAAATGGCTTTCTTATCCGTTCTATTGACTCCTCTCGCTCGGCATACTCTAAGGCATCTGCCATGTTTCTTGGTTCTAACGAGAGAACTCTCTGTTTAGTTGGCATTAATAGTCCTAATACGAACAGAGTGGTGATATCTACTTCAAGTTTTTCTTGAGAACGAGATTTTTTACCGGGTCATTCACAAAAGTTACCGTTCTATTGCCCAAATTTTTAAGACGCGTCAAGAATTGCCTACAGTTCTCTCCGTATCTTTGTTTCGCTTCTATAAACATTTTTATAGCCGTCTCAGGTATGTGTCTCCGCTCGAATTGTTTTTGCAAGGTAGCCTTAAAATTAGCCCAATCAGTGGTTTTTTGTAAATCAGGTTCTGCCTCTATAAGTTGTTTTGCGCTACCCCTCAATTTTAACCTAACTATTGCTACTTTCTGTCCATCGGACCATCCTGCCAAAAGTGCAGTTTCCTCGATTATACTTAAGAATTCCTCTATTTTCCCTTTTCCATCGTAAGTTGGCACTGTATCTATCCCTAACATTAATTTGGTCGCTACCTCCCGCCTAGCTAGATCCTCGTTCCCGTTTGCTCCTGCTACTACATTTTCTTGGTCGTTAGGCATTTCTTTTAATTTTATTTTACTTTTCTACGAAATATATTCAGTTGCTATTGTACCTAGTTTTTTAGATGGAATGTTGCCTCACCTTAAAACTAGTATCCGCAGTCCCTAATAAATTTTCTAATATCGCCTTCCTAGCACCGTCTTAAAATTTCCGTTTTGTTTACTAAATTTTCCTATAACTCTTCCAGCCGTTTGCTCTTAGCACTGTCCAAAAATTTGCCTTTACTATGCTCTCTTTAGTACCTCACAGGTTAAAATTTTTCCTAAATTTTTCTGAAAATTTTTCCAAACTACTCCTCTGTTTACAACCCTTTGGCCCTACAACAGCGTTATAATTTTTCACGCCTCAGATTATAAAAAAATATATATTTCTTGATGTTTTCTAGCCTGGTTGCAGATGACAGAGTCTATGATGAGTTGCTCTTTGCATCCCATTGCGCCCTTCGAGCAGCCCTTCTGCTGCATTGCAATGATGTTGTTCCGCTCGCAGTGAGCATATATTCGCAGCGTAAGGCAAGAGGTGATTATCATGTACTTATTTTTATTATTATTATTATTATCTCGACTTAGCCAAAAGGCATTCGCACTCCCTCTACGGGGAACATTCACTCAGATCCCGGGTATCCCGGATACCAAAAGGATCTGGCTCGGACGAGACCCTTGCCATGTTATCGGGCCTTAGGTGACATTGATGTTGTTGGATGATCCTGCATTCCCCATGAATTTCCTGACGGTTCGGGCTGTCGCAAGTAGTACCGCTTTCTGCATGGACCTGTAAAGACTATCAGTTAGACCCAGCTCCTTGATGTTTCTCAGCAAACTTTTTGGTATAACACCAGTTGTTGACATGATGATTGGAATCGTCTGGACGTTCTCCATTTCCCATTGCCTTCTAATTCGTTCTTCTAAATCTCTGTACTTCGCGATCTTCTCGACTTGCTTCACACGCAGGTTGTTGTTGTTCGGGATGGCCACATCAATCAGAGTTGTCTGCCTAGAAATTTTATCAACTATTATAAGGTCCGGTCTGTTATGGGCAACTCGTTGATCTGTCAGAACTGTACGATCCCAGTATATCTTGTAGTTGCTGTTCTCAAGAACCGGCTCAGGTGTGTAGTTGTAATATGGGACCCTCTCTGCCTGCACAAGCAGCAGCTTTTCCGCCAGTTCCTGGTGCAAGATCTTGGCAACCGAATCGTGTCGTTATTATTATTATTATTATTATTATATCGACTTAGCCAAAAGGCATTCGCACTCCCTTTCTGGGGAACATTCACTCAGATCCCGGGTATCCCGGATACCATAAGGATCTGGCTCGGACGAGACCCTTGCCATGTTATCGGGCCTTAGGTGACATTGATGTTGTTGGACGTTCCTGCACTTCCCATGAATTTCCTGACGGTTCGGGCTGTCGCAAGTAGTACCGCTTTCTGCATGGACCTGTAAAGATTATCAGTTAGACCCAGCTCTTTGATGTTTCTCAGCAAACTTTTTGGTATGACACCAGTTGTTGACACGATGATTGGAATCGTCTGAACGTTGTCCATTTCCCATTGCCTTCTAATTCGTTCTTCTAAGTCTCTGTACTTCGCGATCTTCTCGACTTGCTTCACACGCAGGTTGTTGTTGTTCGGGATGGCCACATCAATCAGAGTTGTCTTCCTAGAAATTTTATCAACTATTATAAGGTCCGGTCTGTTATGTGCAACTCGTTGATCTATCAGAACTGTACGATCCCAGTACATCTTGTAGTTGCTGTTCTCAAGAACAGGCTCCGGTGTGTAGCTGTAATATGGGATCCTCTCTGCCTGCACAAGCAGAAGTTTTTCCGCCAGTTCCTGGTGCAAGATCTTGGCAACCGAATCGTGTCGTTCCTTATATTCCGTTGATGCGAACATCTGACATCCTCCTGTTATGTGCTGGATTGTTTCTGAAGTTGGGCACCCGTATCTGCATCTGTCATCCACTACCGATGCATCTCCTACAATGAATTTTAGGTAGTTGCGAGTTGGTATAACCTGATCTTGTATGGCCAGTAGGAAGCCTTCCGTCTCGGGGAACATTCGTCCCGAGGTCAGCCAATAGTTCGACGCTAACTTGTCGACATGTTCCTGGTTAACCTCATTAGGATGCCTCCCGTGCAGCGGCTTCCCCAACCACCTCTGTAGTTTATCGTTGTCGGTTCGGTGGTGATTTTGACGCTCGTGTTCCGTCAGACGTAGCGGTGTTGAGACGTCTGCTCCGCATATAGCCCTATGTAGTGTGGAGCTGTTGGCATGCCTGTAGAAATAATTACGCAGATTTAATATTTGTTGGTCCAATTGCTTGCTGAGATCTGCCAATCCTCTTCCTCCTAGTTGATGTGGCAGAGTTGTTCTTTCTACGGCGCTACGGGGATGATGTTTATGAGCTTTTGTCAGTAGTGTCCTAACTTTTCGTTGCAGGTTGTTGATGTCCGTGATGGTCCAATTCACTATTCCGAACGAATAGCTGAGTACAGAGCACGCATACGTGTTCAGGGCCTTAAACAAATTCCTGCTGTTGAGATCAGTTCGCACTACTTGTCTTACTCTCTTGATGAATTCATTCGTTAAATCAGTCTTCATTGTTCGATGGTCTATCCTTTGAGCTTGTTTCATCCCGAGATACTTGTATGTATCTCCCATGCTCATTGCTTCGATCTCCTGGCCGTCCTGCATCTCGTGTGCGCTTTGTTCGAGCTTTCCCCGGATGATATTAAGGGTGCGGCACTTGTTCAGTCCAAACAGCATTCCGATGTCCCTGGAGAACTCCTCTACAATTTTAAGCATTTGCGTTAGTTGGTTTTTGGTTGCGGCGATCAGTTTTAAATCATCCATATATAATAGGTGATTCAACTTGATCGCTTCTGCGTTGTTGCTTTTGATAGCGAAGCCATATTTTGTAGAGTTCAACCGATGTGATAGAGGGTTCATCGCCATGCAGAACCACAGTGGACTGAGTGAATCTCCTTGGAAAATCCCTCTTCGGATGTTGATTGTGTCGGTCTCGATGTTGCTGCTTGCGGTTCTGAGTTGTATCTTAGTGCGCCAGGTTGTCATAACGTGTTCTAAAAAGGAAACTGTATGATGATCTATTTTATACAGCTTTAAGATACCTGTTAGCCAGTCGTGAGGTACGGAATCAAATGCTTTTTTGTAGTCCACATAAGCCATGTAGAGGTTTCGTTGCTTGGAATGAGCCTGGTTGCAGATGACAGAGTCTATGATGAGTTGCTCTTTGCATCCCATTGCGCCCTTCGCGCAGCCCTTCTGCTGCATTGCCATGATGTTGTTCCGCTCGCAGTGAGCATATATTCGCTGCGTAAGGCAAGAAGTGATTATCTTGTACAGCGTAGGCAAGCAGGTTATTGGGCGGTACTTGGCAGGGTTATCCGTATTCCGCTGGTCTTTTGGTAACAAGTAGGTGGCACCCTGTGTAAGAAACAATGGCATTTTCACCGTTACACCTGTGTAACGGGGAGTCGCGGGATTGTCACCCCCGAGGATCAGCCCCCGTCACCGGCTAGACCCCTCCCTGCGCAACTGGATATCGCGGGATTGTCACACCCGTAGGTCTGCCCCTGTCACAGGCCAAGCCTCTCCATGCGTAACTGGGAATCGCGGGATCGTTACACCCGTGAATCTGCCCCTCTCACAGGCCAGACCCATCCCTGCGTAACTGGGGAGCGCGGGATTGTCACACCCGTGGATCTGCCTCTCTCACAGGTCAGATCCCCCCTGCGTTATTATTATTATTATTATCTCGACTTAGCCAAAAGGCATTCGCACTCCCTCTACGGGGAACATTCACTCAGATCCCGGGCATCCCGGATACCAAAAGGATCTGGCTCGGACGAGACCCTTGCCATGTAATCGGGCCTTAGGTGACATTGATGTTGTTGGACGATCCTGCATTCCCCATGAATTTCCTGACGGTTCGGGCTGTCGCAAGTAGTACCGCTTTCTGCATGGACCTGTAAAGACTATCAGTTAGATTCAGCTCCTTGATGTTTCTCAGCAAACTTTTTGGTATAACACCAGTTGTTGACATGATGATTGGAATCGTCTGGACGTTCTCCATTTCCCATTGCCTTCTAATTCGTTCTTCTAAGTCTCTGTACTTCGCGATCTTCTCGACTTGCTTCACACGCAGGTTGTTGTTGTTCGGGATGGCCACATCAATCAGAGTTGTCTTCCTAGAAATTTTATCAACTATTATAAGGTCCGGTCTGTTATGGGCAACTCGTTGATCAGTCAGAACTGTACGATCCCAGTACATCTTGTAGTTTCTGTTCTCAAGAACAGGCTCAGGTGTGTAGTTGTAATATGGGACCCTCTCTGTCTGCACAAGCAGCAGCTTTTCCGCCAGTTCCTGGTGCAAGATCTTGGCAACCGAATCGTGTCGTTCCTTATATTCCGTTGATGCAAACATCTGACATCCTCCTGTTATGTGCTGGATTGTTTCTGAAGTTGGGCACCCGTATCTGCATCTGTCATCCACTACCGATGCATCTCCTACAATGAATTTTAGGTAGTTGCGAGTTGGTATAACCTGATCTTGTATGGCCAGTAAGAAGCCTTCTGTCTCTGGGAACATCCGTCCCGAGGTCAGCCAATAGTACGACGCTAACTTGTCGACATGTTCCTGGTTAACCTCATTAGGATGCCTCCCGTGCAGCGGCTTCTCTAACCACCTCTGTAGTTTATCGTTGTCAGTTCGGTGGTGATTGTGATGCTCGTGTTCCGTCAGACGTAGCGGTGTTGAGACGTCTGCTCCGCATATAGCTTTATGTAGTGTGGAGCTGTTGGCCTGTCTGTGGAAATAATTACGCAGATTTAGTATTTGTTGGTCCAATTGCTTGCTGAGGTCTGCCAATCCTCTTCCTCCTTGTTGACGTGGCAGGGTTGTTCTTTCTACGGCGCTACGGGGATGATGTTTATGAGCTTTTGTCAGTAGTGTCCTAACTTTTCGTTGCAAGTTGTTGATGTCCGTGTTGGTCCAATTCACTATTCCGAAGGAATAGCTTAGTACAGAGCACGCATACGTGTTTAGGGCCTTAAACAAATTCCTGCTGTTAAGATCAGTTCGCACTACTTGTCTTACTCTCTTGATGAATTCATTAGTTAAATCGGTCTTCATTGTTCGATGATCTATCCTTTGAGCTTGCTTCATCCCGAGGTACTTGTATGTATCTCCCACGCTCATTGCTTCGATCTCCTGTCCGTCCTGCATCTCGTGTGCGCCTTGTTCGAGCTTTCCCCGGACGATATTAAGGGTGCGGCACTTGTCCAGTCCAAACTGCATTCCGATGTCCCTGGAGAACTCCTCTACAATTTTAAGCATTTGCGTTAGTTGGTTCTTGGTTGCGGCCATCAGTTTTAAATCATCCATATATAACAGGTGATTCAACCTGAACGCTTCTGATCTGTTGCTTTTGATAGCGAAGCCATATTTCGTAGAGTTCAACCGGTGTGATAGAGGGTTCATCGCCATGCAGAACCACAGTGGACTGAGTGAATCTCCTTGGAAAATCCCTCTTCGGATGTTGATTGTGTCGGTCTCGATGTTACTGCTTGCGGTTCTGAGTTGTATCTTAGTGCGCCAGGTTGTCATAACGTGTTCTAAAAAGGAAACTGTATGATGATCTATTTTGTACAGCTTTAAGATACCTGTGAGCCAGTCGTGAGGTACGGAATCAAATGCTTTTTTGTAGTCCACATAAGCCATGTAGAGGTTTCGTTGCCTGGAATGAGCCTGGTTGCAGATGACAGAGTCTATGATGAGTTGCTCTTTGCATCCCATTGCGCCCTTCGCGCAGCCCTTCTGCTGCATTGCCATGATGTTGTTCCGCTCACAGTGAGCATATATTCGCTGCGTAAGGCAAGATGTGATTATCTTGTACAGCGTAGGCAAGCAGGTTATTGGGCGGTACTTGGCAGGATTATCCGTATTCCGCTGGTCTTTTGGTAACAAGTAGGTTGCACCCTGTGTAAGAAACAATGGCATTTTCAGAGGATCGAGCAAGACTTCATTAATTAAGGCAGTTATTTGTTCATGCGTGCACCACAACTTCTTAATCCAGTAATTTTGGAGATGATCTGGACCTGGTGCCTTCCAGTTGTGGGAATTCTTTATGACATTGGAGACCTCATCGGTTGTGAATTGCTCATGTTGCATCTGGCTATAGTTCCGGCCCATCTCGCGTTCTTCACTGATCCAGCTTGCACTGACATTGTATGGACCTGGTGTGGCAAGTTGATTTCTCCAGAAACCGTCGACCTGTTCTCTGGTAGGGTAAGTCGCATTTGTGGCATCGCCGCTAGAATTCAAAGTACGGTAGAAAACTTTTTCTGATCGTTCAAAAAGTTTGTTGTCTCGTTTCCTGTTGTTACTAGCCTTGTATCTCCTCAGACGCCCTGCGAAAACAGAAAGTTTTTGTTTTAATGTATCAAGACATTGTTGAGCAGTGATGTTCGCGGGGTCACGCTGAGAATGCATTTGGGTGCGGCTCATTATTGCCTGCACCGCCCTCTGGATCTTTCTAGTTCTAACTCCTCTGATATATTCCGTTACTTGTCCTATGTCTTTACGGAGACTCTCGATCTTCCGGTTTAGTCGCATCTCCCATTGAGCCATTCGTGGTTCTGGTCTTGCACGATTTAACTCTTGAGCCGTCCGGATCTTGGCTCCCATTGCAGTGATGATGGCCGTTGCGGCACAGTAGATTAACATGTGCATATGTTCCAATGTTGGTGTTACTGAAACATAGTTGGGTAAAATTCTGGTGTTCATAATATCGAGCATGATTGCAAGTTTCCTGGAAGAGTTCAATCTTGGTAGCGGTGGTCTGCTCAGTGGGTCTGTGCCTTCGTATCGCAATACCGCCCTTTTCAGCTGTGTGTCTAGGCTTTCAAAGTGTTCTCCGTTAACTGATTCCCGATTCTCAGTTGTTCGTCCCGTCGTCTCGGCGTTTTGTTGTGGTCCAGGCACTTGAATTTCCCGATTCTCAGTTGTTCGCTCTGCCGTTCCGGCTTCTTGTTGTGGTCCAGGCAGTTGAATTTCCCCATTGTTGTTGTCTATGTCTATGTGTTCGCCATGGATCTCTAGCTCAACTTCCCGTTTTATAGCGTTGAGTCGCGTTTCTGGAATTCGGTTATTTCTTAGAATAGTTCGATACTGATCTGACACTCTTTGTTCAGACACTTGCATGTGTGGAAACTCCCTGCAGAACTCGGCATGCAGTTGTTGTCGGTAGCCGATCATCTCTTGTCCTAAGTTTGTCACCCTGTAAAAAATACGCATTATCGATTCATTCATGGACCCAGTCCATTTCATGCGTCGTCGTTGTAATCCCGCCTGAGTGAACGCTGGCTGAAGTTCCCGCGCAGCACCTTCGGTGAGTGGAACCCTAGTTCTCGTTTGGCTCCCATGTTGTAGATGTTCGTGTTGTTGGGCTGTAGCTGTTTGTGCAACAGGGGCCCGCCTCATCAGCGCCCTGTCACCGACGTCCCGCTCGCTGTCATGCCCAGCGCCGGCTCCAGACATGCCCTGGCGATCCCCAGGCAGCGGCCCTATGACAATACTCCTATTAATCTCCATTCCATGGGTTTCTCCCGTAACGTGGGAGTGACGGCCCTAGGTCGCCTTTTACGACTCGCGGAGCCACGATAGGAGTATTCTAACCCGCTACCCATACGGGTCAACTAGGATAACGCGGGATCGTTACTCCCGAGGATCTGCCCCTGTCACCGGCCAAACCCCTCCTTGCGTTAACTGGGAAACACGGGATCGTTACACCCGAGGATCTGACCCTCTCACAGGCTAGACCCATCCCTGTGTAACTGGGAGTCGCGGGATTGTCACACCCGAGGATCAGCCTCCGTCACCGGCTAGACCCCTCCCTGCGTAACTGGATATCGCGGGATTGTCACACCCGTAGGTCTGCCCCTGTCACAGGCCAAGCCTCTCCATGCGTAACTGGGAATCGCGGGATCGTTACACCCGTGAATCTGCCCCTCTCACAGGCCAGACCCATCCCTGCGTAACTGGGGAGCGCGGGATTGTCACACCCGTGGATCTGCCTCTCTCACAAGTCAGATCCCCCCTGCGTATTATTATTATTATTATTATTATTATTATTATTATTATTATTATTATTATTATTATTATTATTATTTCGACTTAGCCAAAAGGCATTCGCACTCCCTCTACGGGGAACATTCACTCAGATCCCGGGCATCCCGGATACCAAAAGGATCTGGCTCGGACGAGACCCTTGCCATGTAATCGGGCCTTAGGTGACATTGATGTTGTTGGACGATCCTGCATTCCCCATGAATTTCCTGACGGTTCGGGCTGTCGCAAGTAGTACCGCTTTCTGCATGGACCTGTAAAGACTATCAGTTAGATTCAGCTCCTTGATGTTTCTCAGCAAACTTTTTGGTATAACACCAGTTGTTGACATGATGATTGGAATCGTCTGGATGTTCTCCATTTCCCATTGCCTTCTAATTCGTTCTTCTAAGTCTCTGTACTTCGCGATCTTCTCGACTTGCTTCACACGCAGGTTGTTGTTGTTCGGGATGGCCACATCAATCAGAGTTGTCTTCCTAGAAATTTTATCAACTATTATAAGGTCCGGTCTGTTATGGGCAACTCGTTGATCAGTCAGAACTGTACGATCCTAGTACATCTTGTAGTTTCTGTTCTCAAGAACAGGCTCAGGTGTGTAGTTGTAATATGGGACCCTCTCTGCCTGCACAAGCAGCAGCTTTTCCGACAGTTCCTGGTGCAAGATCTTGGCAACCGAATCGTGTCGTTCCTTATATTCCGTTGATGCGAACATCTGACATCCTCCTGTTATGTGCTGGATTTTTTCTGAAGTTGGGCACCCGTATCTGCATCTGTCATCCACTACCGATGCATCTCCTACAATGAATTTTAGGTAGTTGCGAGTTGGTATAACCTGATCTTGTATGGCCAGTAGGAAGCCTTCCGTCTCGGGGAACATTCGTCCCGAGGTCAGCCAATAGTTCGACGCTAACTTGTCGACATGTTCCTGGTTAACCTCATTAGGATGCCTCCCGTGCAGCGGCTTCCCCAACCACCTCTGTAGTTTATCGTTGTCGGTTCGGTGGTGATTTTGACGCTCGTGTTCCGTCAGACGTAGCGGTGTTGAGACGTCTGCTCCGCATATAGCCCTATGTAAGGTGGAGCTGTTGGCCTGCCTGTAGAAATAATTACGCAGATTTAATATTTGTTGGTCCAATTGCTTGCTGAGATCTGCCAATCCTCTTCCTCCTAGTTGACGTGGCAGAGTTGTTCTTTCTACGGCGCTACGGGGATGATGTTTATGAGCTTTTGTCAGTAGTGTCCTAACTTTTCGTTGCAGGTTGTTGATGTCCGTGTTGGTCCAATTCACTATTCCGAACGAATAGCTGAGTACAGAGCACGCATACGTGTTCAGGGCCTTAAACAAATTCCTGCTGTTAAGATCAGTTCGCACTACTTGTCTTACTCTCTTGATGAATTCATTCGTTAAATCAGTCTTCATTGTTCGATGGTCTATCCTTTGAGCTTGTTTCATCCCGAGATACTTGTATGTATCTCCCTTGCTCATTGCTTCGATCTCCTGGCCGTCCTGCATCTCGTGTGCGCTTTGTTGATAGCGAAGCCATATTTTGTAGAATTCAACCGATGTGATAGAGGGTTCATCGCCATGCAGAACCACAGTGGACTGAGTGAATCTCCTTGGAAAATCCCTCTTCGGATGTTGATTGTGTCGGTCTCGATGTTACTGTCTGCGGTTCTGAGTTGTATCTTAGTGCGCCAGGTTGTCATAACGTGTTCTAAAAAGGAAACTGTATGATGATCTATTTTATACAGCTTTAGGATACCTGTGAGCCAGTCGTGAGGTACGGAATCAAATGCTTTTTTGTAGTCCACATAAGCCATGCGGAGGTTTCGTTGCTTGGAATGAGCCTGGTTGCAGATGACAGAGTCTATGATGAGTTGCTCTTTGCATCCCATTGCGCCCTTCGAGCAGCCCTTCTGCTGCATTGCAATGATGTTGTTCCGCTCGCAGTGAGCATATATTCGCTGCGTAAGGCAAGATGTGATTATCTTGTACAGCGTAGGCAAGCAGGTTATTTTTGCGGTACTTGGCAGGGTTATCCGTATTGCGCTGGTCTTTTGGTAACAGGTAGGTTGCACCCTGTGTAAGAAACAATGGCATCTTCAGAGGATCGAGCAAGACTTCATTAATTAAGGTAGTTATCTGTTCATGCGTGCACCACAACTTCTTAATCCAATAATTTTGGAGATGATCTGGACCTGGTGCCTTCCAGTTGTGGGAATTCTTGATGACATCGGAGACCTCAGCGGTTGTGAATTGCTCGTGTTGCATCTGGCTATAGTTCCGGCCCATCTCGCATTCTTTGCTGATCCAGCTTGCACTGACATTGTATGGACCTGGTGTGGCAAGTTGATTTCTCCAGAAACCGTCGACCTGTTCTCTGCTAGGGTAACTCGCATTTGTGGCATCGGCGCTAGAATTAAAATCACGGTAGAAACCCTTTTCTGATCGTTCAAAGAGTTTGTTGTCTCGTTTCCTGTTGTTACTAGCCTTGTATCTCCTCAGACGCCCTGCGAAAACAGAAAGTTTTTGTTTTAATGTGTCAAGACATTGTTGAGCAGTGATGTTCGCGGGGTCATGCCGAGAATGCATTTGGGTGCGGCTCATTATTGCCTGCACCGCCCTCTGGATCCTTCTAGTTCTAACTCCTCTGATATATTCCGTCACTTGTCCTATGTCTTTACGGAGACTCTCGATCTTCCGATTTAGTCGCATTTCCCATTGAGCCATTCGTGGTTCTGGTCTTGCACGATTCAACTCTTGGGCCGTTCGGATCTTGGCACCCATTACAGTGGTGACTGCCGTTGCGGCACAGTAGATTAACATGTGCATACGTTCTAATGTTGGTGTCACTGAAACATAGTTTGGTAAAATTCGTGTGTTCATAAGATCGAGCACGATCACAAGTTTCCTGGAAGAATTTAATCTTGGTAGCGGTGGCCTGCTCAGTGGGTCTGTGCCTTCGTATCTCAATACTGCCTGTCTCATATGTGCGTTTAAGCCTTCAAAATGTTCTTCGTTAACCGATTCCAGACTCTCGGTTGTTGGTTCTACCATTTCGGCTTCTAGTTGTTGTCCAGGCGCTTGAAGTTCCCCATTGTTGTTGTTGTCATCTATGTCTATGTGTTCGCCGTGGATCTCTAGCTCAACTTCCCGTTTGATAGCGTTAAGTCGCGTTTCTGGAATTCGGTTATTTCTTAGAATAGTTCGATACTGATCTGACACTCTTTGTTCAGACACTTGCATGTGTGGAAACTCCCTGCAGAACTCGGCATGCAGTTGTTGTCGGTAGCCGATCATCTCTTGTCCTAAGTTTGTCACCCTGTAAAAAAAATACGCATAATCGATTCATTCATGGACACAGTCCATTTCATGCCTCGTCGTTGTAATCCCGCCTCTGTGAACGCTGGCTGAAGTTCCCGCGCAGCACCTTCGGTGGGTGGAACCCTAGTTCTCGTTTGGCTCCCATGTTGTAGATGTTCGTGTTGTTGTTGGGCTGTAGCTGTTTGTGCAACAGGGGCCCGCCTCATCAGCAATTATTATTATTATTATTATTATCTCGACTTAGCCAAAAGGCATTCGCACTCCCTCTACGGGGAACATTCACTCAGATCCCGGGTATCCCGGATACCAAAAGGATCTGGCTCGGACGAGACCCTTGCCATGTTATCGGGCCTTAGGTGACATTGATGTTGTTGGACGTTCCTGCATTCCCCATGAATTTCCTGACGGTTCGGGCTGTCGCAAGTAGTACCGCTTTCTGCATGGACCTGTAAAGACTATCAGTTAGACCCAGCTCTTTTATGTTTCTCAGCAAACTTTTTGGTATACCACCAGTTGTTGACACGATAATTGGAATCGTCTTGACGGTTTCCATTTCCCATTGCCTTCTAATTCGTTCTTCTAAGTCTCTGTACTTCGCGATCTTCTCGACTTGCTTCACACGCAGGTTGTTGTTGTTCGGGATGGCCACATCAATCAGAGTTGTCTTCCTAGAAATTTTATCAACTATTATAAGGTCCGGTCTGTTATGGGCAACTCGTTGATCTGTCAGAACTGTACGATCCCAGTACATCTTGTAGTTGCTGTTCTCAAGAACAGGCTCCGGTGTGTAGCTGTAATATGGGACCCTCTCTGCCTGCACAAGCAGCAGTTTTTCCGCCAGTTCCTGGTGCAAGATTTTGGCAACCGAATCGTGTCGTTCCTTATATTCCGTTGATGCGAACATCTGACATCCTCCTGTTATGTGCTGGATTGTTTCTGAAGTTGGGCACCCGTATCTGCATCTGTCATCCACTACCGATGCATCTCCTACAATGAATTTTAGGTAGTTGCGAGTTGGTATAACCTGATCTTGTATGGACAGTAAGAAGCCTTCCGTCTCGGGGAACATTCTTCCCGAGGTCAGCCAGTAGTTCGACGCTAACTTGTCGACATGTTCCTGGTTAACCTCATTAGGATGCCTCCCGTGCAGCGGCTTCTCCAACCACCTCTGTAGTGTATCGTTGTCGGTTCGGTGGTGATTTTGATGCTCGTGTTCCGTCAGACGTAGCGGTGTTGAGACGTCTGCTCCGCATATAGCTTTATGTAGTGTGGAGCTGTTGGCCTGTCTCTGGAAATAATTACGCAGATTTATTATTTGTTGGTCCAATTGCTTGCTGAGGTCTGCCAATCCTCTTCCTCCTAGTTGACGTGGCAGAGTAGTTCTTTCTACGGCGCTACGGGGATGATGTTTATGAGCTTTTGTCAGTAGTGTCCTAACTTTTCGCTGCAGGTTGTTGATGTCCGTGTTGGTCCAATTCACTATTCCAAACGAATAGCTGAGTACAGAGCACGCATACGTGTTCAGGGCCTTAAACAAATTCCTGCTGTTAAGATCAGTTCGCACTACTTGTCTTACTCTCTTGATGAATTCATTCCTTAAATCGATCTTCATTGTTCGATGGTCTATCCTTTGAGCTTGTTTCATCCCGAGATACTTGTATGTATCTCCCATGCTCATTGCTTCGATCTCCTGGCCGTCCTGCATCTCGTGTGCGCCTTGTTCGAGCTTTCCCCGCACGATGTTAAGAGTGCGGCACTTGTCCAGTCCAAACTGCATTCCGATGTCCCTGGAGAACTCCTCTACAATTTTAAGCATTTGCGTTAGTTGGTTTTTGGTTGCGGCCATCAGTTTTAAATCATCCATATATAATAGGTGATTCAACTTGATCACTTCTGCGTTGTTGCTTTTGATAGCGAAGCCGTATTTTGTAGAGTTCAACCGATGTGATAGAGGGTTCATCGCCATGCAGAACCACAGTGGACTGAGTGAATCTCCTTGGAAAATCCCTCTTCGGATGTTGATTGTGTCGGTCTCGATGTTGCTGCTTGCGGTTCTGAGTTGTATCTTAGTGCGCCAGGTTGTCATAGCGTGTTCTAAAAAGGAAACTGTATGATGATCTATTTTATACAGCTTTAAGATACCTGTTAGCCAGTCGTGAGGTACGGAATCAAATGTTTTTTGTAGTCCACATAAGCCATGTAGAGGTTTCGTTGCTTGGAATGAGCCTGGTTGCAGATGACAGAGTCTATGATGAGTTGCTCTTTGCATCCCATTGCGCCCTTCGCGCAGCCCTTCTGCTGCATTGCCATGATGTTGTTCCGCTCGCAGTGAGCATATATTCGCTGCGTAAGGCAAGAAGTGATTATCTTGTACAGCGTAGGCAAGCAGGTTATTGGGCGGTACTTGGCACGGTTATCCGTATTCCGCTGGTCTTTTGGTAACAAGTAGGTGGCACCCTGTGTAAGAAACAATGACATTTTCAGAGGATCGAGCAAGACTTCATTAATTAAGGTAGTTATTTGTTCATGCGTGCAACACAACTTCTTAATCCAATAATTTTGGAGATGATCTGGACCTGGTGCCTTCCAGTTGTGGGAATTCTTGATGACATTGGAGACCTCATCGGTTGTGAATTGCTCGTGTTGCATCTGGCTATAGTTCCGGCCCATCTCGCGTTCTTCACTGATCCAGCTTGCACTGACATTGCATGGACCTGGTGTGGCAAGCTGATTTCTACAGAAACCGTCGACCTGTTCTCTGCTAGGGTAACTCGTATTTGTGGCATCGGCGCTAGAATTCAAAGTACGGTAGAAACCCTTTTCTGATCGTTCAAAGAGTTTGTTGTCTCGTTTCCTGTTGTTACTGGCCTTGTGTCTCCTCAGACGCCCTGCGAAAACAGAAAGTTTTTGTTTTAATGTATCAAGACATTGTTGAGCAGTGATGTTCGCGGGGTCACGCTGAGAATGCATTTGGGTGCGGCTCATTATTGCCTGCACCGCCCTCTGGATCTTTCTAGTTCTAACTCCTCTGATATATTCGGTTACTTGTCCTATGTCTTTACGGAGACTCTCGATCTTCCGATTTAGTCGCATCTCCCATTGAGCCATTCGTGGTTCTGGTCTTGCACGATTTAACTCTTGAGCCGTCCGGATCTTGGCTCCCATTGCAGTGATGATGGCCGTTGCGGCACAGTAGATTAACATGTGCATATGTTCTAATGTGGGTGTTACTGAAACATAGTTGGGTAAAATTCTGGTGTTCATAATATCGAGCATGATTGCAAGCTTCCTGGAAGAATTCAATCTTGGTAGTGGTGGTCTGCTCAGTGGGTCTGTGCCTTCGTATCGCAATACCGCCCTTCTCAGCTGTGTGTCCAGGCTTTCAAAGTGTTCTCCGTTAACTGATTCCCGATTCTCAGTTGTTCGTCCCGCCGTCTCGGCTTCTTGTTGTGGTCCAGGCACTTGAATTTCCCGATTCTCAGTTGTTCGCTCTGCCGTTCCGGCTTCTTGTTGTGGTCCAGGCACTTGAATTTCCCCGTTGTTGTTGTCTATGTCTATGTGTTCGCCATGGATCTCTAGCTCAACTTCCCGTTTTATAGCGTTAAGTCGCGTTTCTGGAATTCGGTTATTTCTTAGAATAGTTCGATACTGATCTGACACTCTTTGTACCGACACTTGCATGTGTGGAAACTCCCTGCAGAACTCGGCATGCAGTTGTTGTCGGTAGCCGATCATCTCTTGTCCTAAGTTTGTCACCCTGTAAAAAATACGCATTATCGATTCATTCATGGACCCAGTCCATTTCATGCGTCGTCGTTGTAATCCCGCCTGAGTGAACGCTGGCTGAAGTTCCCGCGCAGCACCTTCGGTGGGTGGAACCCTAGTTCTCGTTTGGCTCCCATGTTGTAGATGTTCGTGTTGCTGGGCTGTAGCTGTTTGTGCAACAGGGGCCCGCCTCATCAGCGCCCTGTCACCGACGTCCCGCTCACTGTCATGCCCAGCGCCGGCTCCAGACATGCCCTGGCGATCCCCAGGCAGCGGCCCTATGACAATTTATTATTATTATCGACTTAGCCAAAAGGCATTCGCACTCCCTCTACGGGGAACATTCACTCAGATCCCGGGTATCCCGGATACCAAAAGGATCTGGCTCGGACGAGACCCTTGCCATGTTATCGGGCCTTAGGTGACATTGATGTTGTTGGATGATCCTGCATTCCCCATGAATTTCCTGACGGTTCGGGCTGTCGCAAGTAGTACCGCTTTCTGCATGGACCTGTAAAGACTATCAGTTAGACCCAGCTCCTTGATGTTTCTCAGCAAACTTTTTGGTATAACACCAGTTGTTGACATGATGATTGGAATCGTCTGGACGTTCTCCATTTCCCATTGCCTTCTAATTCGTTCTTCTAAATCTCTGTACTTCGCGATCTTCTCGACTTGCTTCACACGCAGGTTGTTGTTGTTCGGGATGGCCACATCAATCAGAGTTGTCTGCCTAGAAATTTTATCAACTATTATAAGGTCCGGTCTGTTATGAGCAACTCGTTGATCTGTCAGAACTGTACGATCCCAGTACATCTTGTAGTTGCTGTTCTCAAGAACAGGCTCAGGTGTGTAGTTGTAATATGGGACCCTCTCTGCCTGCACAAGCAGCAGCTTTTCCGCCAGTTCCTGGTGCAAGATCTTGGCAACCGAATCGTGTCGTTCCTTATATTCCGTTGATGCGAACATCTGACATCCTCCTGTTATGTGCTGGATTGTTTCTGAAGTTGGGCACCCGTATCTGCATCTGTCATCCACTACCGATGCATCTCCTACAATGAATTTTAGGTAGTTGCGAGTTGGTATAACCTGATCTTGTATGGCCAGTAGGAAGCCTTCCGTCTCGGGGAACATTCGTCCCGAGGTCAGCCAATAGTTCGACGCTAACTTGTCGACATGTTCCTGGTTAACCTCATTAGGATGCCTCCCGTGCAGCGGCTTCCCCAACCACCTCTGTAGTTTATCGTTGTCGGTTCGGTGGTGATTTTGACGCTCGTGTTCCGTCAGACGTAGCGGTGTTGAGACGCCTGCTCCGCATATAGCCCTATATAGGGTGGAGCTGTTGGCCTGCCTGTAGAAATAATTACGCAGATTTAATATTTGTTGGTCCAATTGCTTGCTGAGATCTGCCAATCCTCTTCCTCCTAGTTGACGTGGCAGAGTTGTTCTTTCTACGGCGCTACGGGGATGATGTTTATGAGCTTTTGTCAGTAGTGTCCTAACTTTTCGTTGCAGGTTGTTGATGTCCGTGTTGGTCCAATTCACTATTCCGAACGAATAGCTGAGTACAGAGCACGCATACGTGTTCAGGGCCTTAAACAAATTCCTGCTGTTAAGATCAGTTCGCACTACTTGTCTTACTCTCTTGATGAATTCATTCGTTAAATCAGTCTTCATTGTTCGATGGTCTATCCTTTGAGTTTGTTTCATCCCGAGATACTTGTATGTATCTCCCTTGCTCATTGCTTCGATCTCCTGGCCGTCCTGCATCTCGTGTGCGCTTTGTTCGAGCTTTCCCCGGATGATATTAAGGGTGCGGCACTTGTCCAGTCCAAACAGCATTCCGATGTCCCTGGAGAACTCCTCTACAATTTTAAGCATTTGCGTTAGTTGGTTTTTGGTTGCTGCGATCAGTTTTAAATCATCCATATATAATAGGTGATTCAACTTGATCGCTTCTGCGTTGTTGCTTTTGATAGCGAAGCCATATTTTGTAGAGTTCAACCGATGTGATAGAGGGTTCATCGCCATGCAGAACCACAGTGGACTGAGTGAATCTCCTTGGAAAATCCCTCTTCGGATGTTGATTGTGTCGGTCTCGATGTTACTGTCTGCGGTTCTGAGTTGTATCTTAGTGCGCCAGGTTGTCATAACGTGTTCTAAAAAGGAAACTGTATGATGATCTATTTTATACAGCTTTAAGATACCTGTGAGCCAGTCGTGAGGTACGGAATCAAATGCTTTTTTGTAGTCCACATAAGCCATGTGGAGGTTTCGTTGCTTGGAATGAGCCTGGTTGCAGATGACAGAGTCTATGATGAGTTGCTCTTTGCATCCCATTGCGCCCTTCGAGCAGCCCTTCTGCTGCATTGCAATGATGTTGTTCCGCTCGCAGTGAGCATATATTCGCTGCGTAAGGCAAGATGTGATTATCTTGTACAGCGTAGGCAAGCAGGTTATTGGGCGGTACTTGGCAGGGTTATCCGTATTCCGCTGGTCTTTTGGTAACAGGTAGGTTGCACCCTGTGTAAGAAACAATGGCATTTTCAGAGGATCGAGCAAGACTTCATTAATTAAGGTAGTTATCTGTTCATGCGTGCACCACAACTTCTTAATCCAATAATTTTGGAGATGATCTGGACCTGGTGCCTTCCAGTTGTGGGAATTCTTGATGACATCGGAGACCTCAGCGGTTGTGAATTGCTCGTGTTGCATCTGGCTATAGTTCCGGCCCATCTCGCGTTCTTCGCTGATCCAGCTTGCACTGACATTGTATGGACCTGGTGTGGCAAGTTGATTTCTCCAGAAACCGTCGACCTGTTCTCTGCTAGGGTAACTCGCATTTGTGGCATCGGCGCTAGAATTAAAAGCACGGTAGAAACCCTTTTCTGATCGTTCAAAGAGTTTGTTGTCTCGTTTCCTGTTGTTACTAGCCTTGTATCTCCTCAGACGCCCTGCGAAAACAGAAAGTTTTTGTTTTAATGTGTCAAGACATTGTTGAGCAGTGATGTTCGCGGGGTCATGCCGAGAATGCATTTGGGTGCGGCTCATTATTGCCTGCACCGCCCTCTGGATCCTTCTAGTTCTTACTCCTCTGATATATTCCGTCACTTGTCCTATGTCTTTACGGAGACTCTCGATCTTCCGATTTAGTCGCATTTCCCATTGAGCCATTCGTGGTTCTGGTCTTGCACGATTCAACTCTTGGACCGTTCGGATCTTGGCACCCATTACAGTGGTGACTGCCGTTGCGGCACAGTAGATTAACATGTGCATACGTTCTAATGTTGGTGTCACTGAAACATAGTTTGGTAAAATTCGTGTGTTCATAAGATCTAGCACGATCGCAAGTTTCCTGGAAGAATTTAATCTTGGTAGCGGTGGCCTGCTCAGTGGGTCTGTGCCTTCGTATCGCACTACTGCCTGTCTCATATGTGTGTTTAAGCCTTCACAATGTTCTTCGTTAACCGATTCCAGACTCTCGGTTGTTGGTTCTACCGTTTCGGCTTCTAGTTGTTGTCCAGGCGCTTGAAGTTCCCCATTGTTGTTGTTGTCATCTATGTCTATGTGTTCGCCGTGGATCTCTAGCTCAACTTCCCGTTTGATAGCGTTAAGTCGCGTTTCTGGAATTCGGTTATTTCTTAGAATAGTTCGATACTGATCTGACACTCTTTGTTCAGACACTTGCATGTGTGGAAACTCCCTGCAGAACTCGGCATGCAGTTGTTGTCGGTAGCCGATCATCTCTTGTCCTAAGTTTGTCACCCTGTAATTATTTTTTTTATTATTTTTATTATTATTATTATCTCGACTTAGCCAAAAGGCATTCGCACTCCCTCTACGGGGAACATTCACTCAGATCCCGGGTATCCCGGATACCAAAAGGATCTGGCTCGGACGAGACCCTTGCCATGTTATCGGGCCTTAGGTGACATTGATGTTGTTGGATGATCCTGCACTCCCCATGAATTTCCTGACGGTTCGGGCTGTCGCAAGTAGTACCGCTTTCTGCATGGACCTGTAAAGACTATCAGTTAGACCCAGCTCCTTGATGTTTCTCAGCAAACTTTTTGGTATAACACCAGTTGTTGACATGATGATTGGAATCGTCTGGACCTTCTCCATTTCCCATTGCCTTCTAATTCGTTCTTCTAAATCTCTGTACTTCGCGATCTTCTCGACTTGCTTCACACGCAGGTTGTTGTTGTTCGGGATGGCCACATCAATCAGAGTTGTCTGCCTAGAAATTGTATCAACTATTATAAGGTCCGGTCTGTTATGGGTAACTCGTTGATCTGTCAGAACTGTACGATCCCAGTACATCTTGTAGTTGCTGTTCTCAAGAACAGGCTCAGGTGTGTAGTTGTAATATGGGACCCTCTCTGCCTGCACAAGCAGCAGCTTTTCCGCCAGTTCCTGGTGCAAGACCTTGGCAACCGAATCGTGTCGTTCCTTATATTCCGTTGATGCGAACATCTGACATCCTCCTGTTATGTGCTGGATTGTTTCTGAAGTTGGGCACCCATATCTGCATCTGTCATCCACTACCGATGCATCTCCTACAATGAATTTTAGGTAGTTGCGAGTTGGTATAACCTGATCTTGTATGGCCAGTAGAAAGCCTTCCGTCTCGGGGAACATTCGTCCCGAGGTCAGCCAATAGTTCGACGCTAACTTGTCGACATGTTCCTGGTTAACCTCATTAGGATGCCTCCCGTGCAGCGGCTTCCCCAACCACCTCTGTAGTTTATCGTTGTCGGTTCGGTGGTGATTTTGACGCTCGTGTTCCGTCAGACGTAGCGGTGTTGAGACGTCTGCTCCGCATATAGCCCTATGTAGTGTGGAGCTGTTGGCCTGCCTGTAGAAATAATTACGCAGATTTAATATTTGTTGGTCCAATTGCTTGCTGAGATCTGCCAATCCTCTTCCTCCTAGTTGACGTGGCAGAGTTGTTCTTTCTACGGCGCTACGGGGATGATGTTTATGAGCTTTTGTCAGTAGTGTCCTAACTTTTCGTTGCAGGTTGTTGATGTCCGTGTTGGTCCAATTCACTATTCCGAACGAATGCGCTGAGTACAGAGCACGCATACGTGTTCAGGGCCTTAAACAAATTCCTGCTGTTAAGATCAGTTCGCACTACTTGTCTTACTCTCTTGATGAATTCATTCGTTAAATCAGTCTTCATTCTTCGATGGTCTATCCTTTGAGCTTGTTTCATCCCGAGATACTTGTATGTATCTCCCTTGCTCATTGCTTCGATCTCCTGGCCGTCCTGCATCTCGTGTGCGCTTTGTTCGAGCTTTCCCCGGATGATATTAAGGGTGCGGCACTTGTCCAGTCCAAACAGCATTCCGATGTCCCTGGAGAACTCCTCTACAATTTTAAGCATTTGCGTTAGTTGGTTTTTGGTTGCTGCTATCAGTTTTAAATCATCCATATATAATAGGTGATTCAACTTGATCGCTTCTGCGTTGTTGCTTTTGATAGCGAAGCCGTATTTTGTAGAGTTCAACCGATGTGATAGAGGGTTCATCGCCATGCAGAACCACAGTGGACTGAGTGAGTCTCCTTGGAAAATCCCTCTTCGGATGTTGATTGTGTCGGTCTCGATGTTACTGTCTGCGGTTCTGAGTTGTATCTTAGTGCGCCAGGTTGTCATAACGTGTTCTAAAAAGGAAACTGTATGATGATCTATTTTATACAGCTTTAAGATACCTGTGAGCCAGTCGTGAGGTACGGAATCAAATGCTTTTTTGTAGTCCACATAAGCCATGTGGAGGTTTCGTTGCTTGGAATGAGCCTGGTTGCAGATGACAGAGTCTATGATGAGTTGCTCTTTGCATCCCATTGCGCCGTTCGAGCAGCCCTTCTGCTGCATTGCAATGATGTTGTTCCGCTCGCAGTGAGCATATATTCGCTGCGTAAGGCAAGATGTGATTATCTTGTACAGCGTAGGCAAGCAGGTTATTGGGCGGTACTTGGCAGGGTTATCCATATTCCGCTGGTCTTTTGGTAATAGGTAGGTTGCACCCTGTGTAAGAAACAATGGCATTTTCAGAGGATCGAGCAAGACTTCATTAATTAAGGTAGTTATCTGTTCATGCGTGCACCACAACTTCTTAATGCAATAATTTTGGAGATGATCTGGACCTGGTGCCTTCCAGTTGTGGGAATTCTTGATGACATCGGAGACCTCAGCGGTTGTGAATTGCTCATGTTGCATCTGGCTATAGTTCCGGCCCATCTCGCGTTCTTCGCTGATCCAGCTTGCACTGACATTGTATGGACCTGGTGTGGCAAGTTGATTTCTCCAGAAACCGTCGACCTGTTCTCTGCTAGGGTAACTCGCATTTGTGGCATCGGCGCTAGAATTAAAAGCACGGTAGAAACCCTTTTCTGATCGTTCAAAGAGTTTGTTGTCTCGTTTCCTGTTGTTACTAGCCTTGTATCTCCTCAGACGCCCTGCGAAAACAGAAAGTTTTTGTTTTAATGTGTCAAGACATTGTTGAGCAGTGATGTTCGCGGGGTCATGCCGAGAATGCATTTGGGTGCGGCTCATTATTGCCTGCACCGCCCTCTGGATCCTTCTAGTTCTAACTCCTCTGATATATTCCGTCACTTGTCCTATGTCTTTACGGAGACTCTCGATCTTCCGATTTAGTCGCATTTCCCATTGAGCCATTCGTGGTTCTGGTCTTGCACGATTCAACTCTTGGGCCGTTCGGATCTTGGCACCCATTACAGTGGTGACTGCCGTTGCGGCACAGTAGATTAACATGTGCATACGTTCTAATGTTGGTGTCACTGAAACATAGTTTGGTAAAATTCGTGTGTTCATAAGATCGAGCACGATCGCAAGTTTCCTGGAAGAATTTAATCTTGGTAGCGGTGGCCTGCTCAGTGGGTCTGTGCCTTCGTATCACAATACTGCCTGTCTCATATGTGCGTTTAAGCCTTCAAAATGTTCTTCGTTAACCGATTCCAGACTCTCGGTTGTTGGTTCTACCGTTTCGGCTTCTAGTTGTTGTCCAGGCGCTTGAAGTTCCCCATTGTTGTTGTTGTCATCTATGTCTATGTATTCGCCGTGGATCTCTAGCTCAACTTCCCGTTTGATAGCGTTAAGTCGCGTTTCTGGAATTCGGTTATTTCTTAGAATAGTTCGATACTGATCTGACACTCTTTGTTCAGACACTTGCATGTGTGGAAACTCCCTGCAGAACTCGGCATGCAGTTGTTGTCGGTAGCCGATCATCTCTTGTCCTAAGTTTGTCACCCTGTAAAAAATACGCATAATCGATTCATTCATGGACACAGTCCATTTCATGCGTCGTCGTTGTAATCCCGCCTCTGTGAACGCTGGCTGAAGTTCCCGCGCAGCACCTTCGGTGGGTGGAACCCTAGTTCTCGTTTGGCTCCCATGTTGTAGATGTTCGTGTTGTTGTTGGGCTGTAGCCGTTTGTGCAACAGGGGCCCGTTATTATTATTATTATTATTATTATTATTATCTCGACTTAGCCAAAAGGCATTCGCACTCCCTCTCTGGGGAATATTCACTCAGATCCCGGGTATCCCGGATACCATAAGGATCTGGCTCGGACGAGACCCTTGCCATGTTATCGGGCCTTAGGTGACATTGATGTTGTTGGACGTTCCTGCACTCCCCATGAATTTCCTGACGGTTCGGGCTGTCGCAAGTAGTACCGCTTTCTGCATGGACCTGTAAAGATTATCAGTTAGACCCAGCTCTTTGATGTTTCTCAGCAAACTTTTTGGTATGACACCAGTTGTTGACACGATGATTGGAATCGTCTGAACGTTGTCCATTTCCCATTGCCTTCTAATTCGTTCTTCTAAGTCTCTGT
Source organism: Pseudeuparius sepicola (assembly GCA_963920635.1). Taxonomy (NCBI): domain Eukaryota; kingdom Metazoa; phylum Arthropoda; class Insecta; order Coleoptera; family Anthribidae; genus Pseudeuparius; species Pseudeuparius sepicola. The sequence goes on from OY987305.1 coordinate 34,078,689, forward strand.
ACTTCGCGATCTTCTCGACTTGCTTCACACGCAGGTTGTTGTTGTTCGGGATGGCCACATCAATCAGAGTTGTCTTCCTAGAAATTTTATCAACTATTATAAGGTCCGGTCTGTTATGGGCAACTCGTTGATCTGTCAGAACTGTACGATCCCAGTACATCTTGTAGTTGCTGTTCTCAAGAACAGGCTCCGGTGTGTAGTTGTAATATGGGACCCTCTCTGTCTGCACAAGCAGCAGCTTTTCCGCCAGTTCCTGGTGCAAGATCTTGGCAACCGAATCGTGTCGTTCCTTATATTCCGTTGATAATAATAATAATAATAATAATAATAATAATAATAATAAATAAGGATTTATTAGAGTTAATAAAACTAATATTAAAATTATAATTATATAGCCTAATAAATCTTTAAATGAGAAAAAAGGATGAAAAGGGGTTTTATCAATATTACTTTGAGTGCCTAAAGGCACTCGGGCGACAGCCCGAACCGTCAGGAAATTCATGGGGAATGCAGGATCGTCCAAGAACATCAATGTCACCTAGGGCCCGATAACATGGCAAGGGTCTCGTCCGAGCCAGATCCTTTTGGTATCCGGGATGCCCGGGATCTGAGTGAATGTTCCCCGTAGAGGGAGTGCGAATGCCTTTTGGCTAAGTCGATATAATAATAATGTCATAGGGCCGCTGCCTGGGGATCGCCAGGGCATGTCTGGAGCCGGCGCTGGGCATGACAGCGAGCGGGACGTCGGTGACAGGGCGCTGATGAGGCGGGCCCCTGTTGCACAAACAGCTACAGCCCAACAACAACACGAACATCTACAACATGGGAGCCAAACGAGAACTAGGGTTCCACCCACCGAAGGTGCTGCGCGGGAACTTCAGCCAGCGTTCACAGAGGCGGGATTACAACGACGACGCATGAAATGGACTGTGTCCATGAATGAATCGATTATGCGTATTTTCTACAGGGTGACAAACTTAGGACAAGAGATTATCGGCTACCGACAACAACTGCATGCCGAGTTCTGCAGGGAGTTTCCACACATGCAAGTGTCTGAACAAAGAGTGTCAGATCAGTATCGAACTATTCTAAGAAATAACCGAATTCCAGAAACGCGACTTAACACTATCAAACGGGAAGTTGAGCTAGAGATCCACGGCGAACACATAGACATAGATGACAACAACAACAATGGGGAACTTCAAGAGCCTGGACAACAACTAGAAGCCGAAACGGTAGAACCAACAACCGAGAGTCTGGAACGGGTTAACGAAGAACATTTTGAAGGCTTGGACACACATATGAGACAGGCAGTAGTGCGATACGAAGGCACAGACCCACTTAGCAGGCCACCGCTACCAAGATTAAATTCTTCCAGGAAACTTGCGATCGTGCTCGATCTTATGAACACAAGAATTTTACCAAGCTATGTTTCAGTGACACCAACATTAGAACGTATGCACATGTTAATCTACTGTGCCGCAACGGCAGTCATCACTGTAATGGGTGCCAAGATCCGAACGGCCCAAGAGTTGAATCGTGCAAGACCAGAACCACGAATGGCTCAATGGGAAATGCGACTAAATCGGAAGATCGAGAGTCTCCGTAAAGACATAGGACAAGTGACGGAATATATCAGAGGAGTTAGAACTAGAAGGATCCAGAGGGCGGTGCAGGCAGTAATGAGCCGCACCCAAATGCATTCTCGGCATGATCCCGCGAACATCACTGCTCAACAATGTCTTGACACATTAAAACAAAAACTTTCTGTTTTCGCAGGGCGTCTGAGGAGATACAAGGCTAGTAACAACAGGAAACGAGACAATAAACTCTTTGAACGATCAGAAAAGGGTTTCTACCGTGCTTTTAATTCTAGCGCCGATGCCACAAATGCGAGTTACCCTAGCAGAGAACAGGTCGACGGTTTCTGGAGAAATCAACTTGCCACACCAGGTCCATACAATGTCAGTGCAAGCTGGATCAGCGAAGAACGCGAGATGGGCCGGAACTATAGCCAGATGCAACACGAGCAATTCACAACCGCTGAGGTCTCCGATGTCATCAAGAATTCCCACAACTGGAAGGCACCAGGTCCAGATCATCTCCAAAATTATTGGATTAAGAAGTTGTGGTGCACGCATGAACAAATAACTACCTTAATTAATGAAGTCTTCCTCGATCCTCTGAAAATGCCATTGTTTCTTACACAGGGTGCAACTTACCTGTTACCAAAAGACCAGCGGAATACGGATAACCCTGCCAAGTACCGCCCAATAACCTGCTTGCCTACGCTTTACAAGATAATCACATCTTGCCTTACGCAGCGAATATATGCTCACTGCGAGCGGAACAACATCATTGCAATGCAGCAGAAGGGCTGCTCGAAGGGCGCAATGGGATGCAAAGAGCAACTCATCATAGACTCTGTCATCTGCAACCAGGCTCATTCCAAGCAACGAAACCTCCACATGGCTTATGTGGACTACAAAAAAGCATTTGATTCCGTACCTCACGACTGGCTCACAGGTATCTTAAAGCTGTATAAAATAGATCATCATACAGTTTCCTTTTTAGAACACGTTATGACAACCTGGCGCACTAAGATACAACTCAGAACCGCAGACAGTAACATCGAGACCGACACAATCAACATCCGAAGAGGGATTTTCCAAGGAGATTCACTCAGTCCACTGTGGTTCTGCATGGCGATGAACCCTCTATCACATCGGTTGAACTCTACAAAATATGGCTTCGCTATCAAAAGCAACAACGCAGAAGCGATCAAGTTGAATCACCTATTATATATGGATGATTTAAAACTGATCGCCGCAACCAAAAACCAACTAACGCAAATGCTTAAAATTGTAGAGGAGTTCTCCAGGGACATCGGAATGCTGTTTGGACTGGACAAGTGCCGCACCCTTAATATCATCCGGGGAAAGCTCGAACAAAGCGCACACGAGATGCAGGACGGCCAGGAGATCGAAGCAATGAGCAAGGGAGATACATACAAGTATCTCGGGATGAAACAAGCTCAAAGGATAGACCATCGAACAATGAAGACTGATTTAACGAATGAATTCATCAAGAGAGTAAGACAAGTAGTGCGAACTGATCTTAACAGCAGGAATTTGTTTAAGGCCCTGAACACGTATGCGTGCTCTGTACTCAGCTATTCGTTCGGAATAGTGAATTGGACCAACACGGACATCAACAACCTGCAACGAAAAGTTAGGACACTACTGACAAAAGCTCATAAACATCATCCCCGTAGCGCCGTAGAAAGAACAACTCTGCCACGTCAACTAGGAGGAAGAGGATTGGCAGATCTCAGCAAGCAATTGGACCAACAAATATTAAATCTGCGTAATTATTTCTACAGGCAGGCCAACAGCTCCACACTACATAGGGCTATATGCGGAGCAGACGTCTCAACACCGCTACGTCTGACGGAACACGAGCGTCAAAATCACCACCGAACCGACAACGATAAACTACAGAGGTGGTTGGGGAAGCCGCTGCACGGGAGACATCCTAATGAGGTTAACCAGGAACATGTCGACAAGTTAGCGTCGAACTATTGGCTGACCTCGGGACGAATGTTCCCCGAGACGGAAGGCTTCCTACTGGCCATACAAGATCAGGTTATACCAACTCGCAACTACCTAAAATTCATTGTAGGAGATGCATCGGTAGTGGATGACAGATGCAGATACGGGTGCCCAACTTCAGAAACAATCCAGCACATAACAGGAGGATGTCAGATGTTCGCATCAACGGAATATAAGGAACGACACGATTCGGTTGCCAAGATCTTGCACCGGGAACTGGCGGAAAAGCTGCTGCTTGTGCAGACAGAAAGGGTCCCATATTACAACTACACACCTGAGCCTGTTCTTGAGAACAGCAACTACAAGATGTACTGGGATCGTACAGTTCTGACTGATCAACGAGTTGCCCATAACAGACCGGACCTTATAATAGTTGATAAAATTTCTAGGAAGACAACTCTGATTGATGTGGCCATCCCGAACAACAACAACCTGCGTGTGAAGCAAGTCGAGAAGATCGCGAAGTACAGAGACTTAGAAGAACGAATTAGAAGGCAATGGGAAATGGAGAACGTCCAGACGATTCCAATCATCATGTCAACAACTGGTGTTATACCAAAAAGTTTGCTGAGAAACATCAAGGAGCTGAATCTAACTGATAGTCTTTACAGGTCCATGCAGAAAGCGGTACTACTTGCGACAGCCCGAACCGTCAGGAAATTCATGGGGAATGCAGGATCGTCCAAGAACATCAATGTCACCTAGGGCCCGATAACATGGCAAGGGTCTCGTCCGAGCCAGATCCTTTTGGTATCCGGGATGCCCGGGATCTGAGTGAATGTTCCCCGTAGAGGGAGTGCGAATGCCTTTTGGCTAAGTCGAGATAATAATAATAGCACCATTATTTTACCACCATTATTATTATTATTATCTCGACTTAGCCAAAAGGCATTCGCACTCCCTCTACGGGGAACATTCACTCAGATCCCGGGTATCCCGGATACCAAAAGGATCTGGCTCGGACGAGACCCTTGCCATGTTATCGGGCCTTAGGTGACATTGATGTTGTTGGATGATCCTGCATTCCCCATGAATTTCCTGACGGTTCGGGCTGTCGCAAGTAGTACCGCTTTCTGCATGGACCTGTAAAGACTATCAGTTAGACCCAGCTCCTTGATGTTTCTCAGCAAACTTTTTGGTATAACACCAGTTGTTGACATGATGATTGGAATCGTCTGGACGTTCTCCATTTCCCATTGCCTTCTAATTCGTTCTTCTAAATCTCTGTACTTCGCGATCTTCTCGACTTGCTTCACACGCAGGTTGTTGTTGTTCGGGATGGCCACATCAATCAGAGTTGTCTTCCTAGAAATTTTATCAACTATTATAAGGTCCGGTCTGTTATGGGCAACTCGTTGATCAGTCAGAACTGTACGATCCCAGTACATCTTGTAGTTTCTGTTCTCAAGAACAGGCTCAGGTGTGTAGTTGTAATATGGGACCCTCTCTGTCTGCACAAGCAGCAGCTTTTCCGCCAGTTCCTGGTGCAAGATCTTGGCAACCGAATCGTGTCGTTCCTTATATTCCGTTGATGCAAACATCTGACATCCTCCTGTTATGTGCTGGATTGTTTCTGAAGTTGGGCACCCGTATCTGCATCTGTCATCCACTACCGATGCATCTCCTACAATGAGTTTTAGGTAGTTGCGAGTTGGTATAACCTGATCTTGTATGGCCAGTAAGAAGCCTTCTGTCTCTGGGAACATTCGTCCCGAGGTCAGCCAATAGTTCGACGCTAACTTGTCGACATGTTCCTGGTTAACCTCATTAGGATGTCTCCCGTGCAGCGGCTTCTCTAACCACCTCTGTAGTTTATCGTTGTCGGTTCGGTGGTGATTGTGCTGCTCGTGTTCCGTCAGACGTAGCGGTGTTGAGACGTCTGCTCCGCATATAGCTTTATGTAGTGTGGAGCTGTTGGCCTGTCTGTGGAAATAATTACGCAGATTTAGTATTTGTTGGTCCAATTGCTTGCTGAGGTCTGCCAATCCTCTTCCTCCTTGTTGACGTGGCAGGGTTGTTCTTTCTACGGCGCTACGGGGATGATGTTTATGAGCTTTTGTCAGTAGTGTCCTAACTTTTCGTTGCAAGTTGTTGATGTCCGTGTTGGTCCAATTCACTATTCCGAAGGAATAGCTTAGTACAGAGCACGCATACGTGTTTAGGGCCTTAAACAAATTCCTGCTGTTAAGATCAGTTCGCACTACTTGTCTTACTCTCTTGATGAATTCATTAGTTAAATCGGTCTTCATTGTTCGATGATCTATCCTTTGAGCTTGCTTCATCCCGAGGTACTTGTATGTATCTGCCACGCTCATTGCTTCGATCTCCTGTCCGTCCTGCATCTCGTGTGCGCCTTGTTCGAGCTTTCCCCGGACGATATTAAGGGTGCGGCACTTGTCCAGTCCAAACTGCATTCCGATGTCCCTGGAGAACTCCTCTACAATTTTAAGCATTTGCGTTAGTTGGTTCTTGGTTGCGGCCATCAGTTTTAAATCATCCATATATAACAGGTGATTCAACCTGAACGCTTCTGATCTGTTGCTTTTGATAGCGAAGCCATATTTCGTAGAGTTCAACCGGTGTGATAGAGGGTTCATCGCCATGCAGAACCACAGTGGACTGAGTGAATCTCCTTGGAAAATCCCTCTTCGGATGTTGATTGTGTCGGTCTCGATGTTACTGCTTGCGGTTCTGAGTTGTATCTTAGTGCGCCAGGTTGTCATAACGTGTTCTAAAAAGGAAACTGTATGATGATCTATTTTGTACAGCTTTAAGATACCTGTGAGCCAGTCGTGAGGTACGGAATCAAATGCTTTTTTGTAGTCCACATAAGCCATGTAGAGGTTTCGTTGCCTGGAATGAGCCTGGTTGCAGATGACAGAGTCTATGATGAGTTGCTCTTTGCATCCCATTGCGCCCTTCGCGCAGCCCTTCTGCTGCATTGCCATGATGTTGTTCCGCTCACAGTGAGCATATATTCGCTGCGTAAGGCAAGATGTGATTATCTTGTACAGCGTAGGCAAGCAGGTTATTGGGCGGTACTTGGCAGGATTATCCGTATTCCGCTGGTCTTTTGGTAACAAGTAGGTTGCACCCTGTGTAAGAAACAATGGCATTTTCAGAGGATCGAGCAAGACTTCATTAATTAAGGCAGTTATTTGTTCATGCGTGCACCACAACTTCTTAATCCAGTAATTTTGGAGATGATCTGGACCTGGTGCCTTCCAGTTGTGGGAATTCTTTATGACATTGGAGACCTCATCGGTTGTGAATTGCTCATGTTGCATCTGGCTATAGTTCCGGCCCATCTCGCGTTCTTCACTGATCCAGCTTGCACTGACATTGTATGGACCTGGTGTGGCAAGTTGATTTCTCCAGAAACCGTCGACCTGTTCTCTGGTAGGGTAAGTCGCATTTGTGGCATCGGCGCTAGAATTCAAAGTACGGTAGAAAACTTTTTCTGATCGTTCAAAAAGTTTGTTGTCTCGTTTCCTGTTGTTACTAGCCTTGTATCTCCTTAGACGCCCTGCGAAAACAGAAAGTTTTTGTTTTAATGTGTCAAGACATTGTTGAGCAGTGATGTTCGCGGGGTCATGCCGAGAATGCATTTGGGTGCGGCTCATTATTGCCTGCACCGCCCTCTGGATCCTTCTAGTTCTAACTCCTCTGATATATTCCGTCACTTGTCCTATGTCTTTACGGAGACTCTCGATCTTCCGGTTTAGTCGCATCTCCCATTGAGCCATTCGTGGTTCTGGTCTTGCACGATTTAACTCTTGAGCCGTCCGGATCTTGGCTCCCATTGCAGTGATGATGGCCGTTGCGGCACAGTAGATTAACATGTGCATATGTTCTAATGTTGGTGTTACTGAAACATAGTTGGGTAAAATTCTGGTGTTCATAATATCGAGCATGATTGCAAGCTTCCTGGAAGAGTTCAATCTTGGTAGCGGTGGTCTGCTCAGTGGGTCTGTGCCTTCGTATCGCAATACCGCCCTTTTCAGCTGTGTGTCTAGGCTTTCAAAGTGTTCTCCGTTAACTGATTCCCGATTCTCAGTTGTTCGTCTCGTCGTCTCGGCTTTTTGTTGTGGTCCAGGCACTTGAATTTCCCGATTCTCAGTTGTTCGCTCTGCCGTTCCGGCTTCTTGTTGTGGTCCAGGCAGTTGAATTTCCCCATTGTTGTTGTCTATGTCTATGTGTTCGCCATGGATCTCTAGCTCAACTTCCCGTTTTATAGCGTTAAGTCGCGTTTCTGGAATTCGGTTATTTCTTAGAATAGTTCGATACTGATCTGACACTCTTTGTTCAGACACTTGCATGTGTGGAAATTCCCTGCAGAACTCGGCATGCAGTTGTTGTCGGTAGCCGATCATCTCTTGTCCTAAGTTTGTCACCCTGTAAAAAATACGCATTATCGATTCATTCATGGACCCAGTCCATTTCATGCGTCGTCGTTGTAATCCCGCCTGAGTGAACGCTGGCTGAAGTTCCCGCGCAGCACCTTCGGTGGGTGGAACCCTAGTTCTCGTTTGGCTCCCATGTTGTAGATGTTCGTGTTGTTGGGCTGTAGCTGTTTGTGCAACAGGGGCCCGCCTCATCAGCGCCCTGTCACCGACGTCCCGCTCGCTGTCATGCCCAGCGCCGGCTCCAGACATGCCCTGGCGATCCCCAGGCAGCGGCCCTATGACAATACTCCTATTAATCTCCATTCCATGGGTTTCTCCCGTAACGTGGGAGTGACGGCCCTCGGTCGCCTTTTACGACTCGCGGAGCCACGATAGGAGTATTCTAACCCGCTACCCATACGGGTCACCTAGGATAACGCGGGATCGTTACTCCCGAGGATCTGCCCCTGTCACCGGCCAAACCCCTCCTTGCGTTAACTGGGAAACACGGGATCGTTACACCCGAGGATCTGACCCTCTCACAGGCTAGACCCATCCCTGTGTAACTGGGAGTCGCGGGATTGTCACACCCGAGGATCAGCCTCCGTCACCGGCTAGACCCCTCCCTGCGCAACTGGATATCGCGGGATTGTCACACCCGTAGGTCTGCCCCTGTCACAGGCCAAGCCTCTCCATGCGTAACTGGGAATCGCGGGATCGTTACACCCGTGAATCTGCCCCTCTCACAGGCCAGACCCATCCCTGCGTAACTGGGGAGCGCGGGATTGTCACACCCGTGGATCTGCCTCTCTCACAAGTCAGATCCCCCCTGCGAGTTTATTATTATTATTTATTATTATTATTATTATTATTATTATTATTATTATTATTATTATTATTATTATCTCGACTTAGCCAAAAGGCATTCGCACTCCCTCTACGGGGAACATTCACTCAGATCCCGGGTATCCCGGATACCAAAAGGATCTGGCTCGGACGAGACCCTTGCCATGTTATCGGGCCTTAGGTGACATTGATGTTGTTGGATGATCCTGCATTCCCCATGAATTTCCTGACGGTTCGGGCTGTCGCAAGTAGTACCGCTTTCTGCATGGACCTGTCACCAGTTGTTGACATGATGATTGGAATCGTCTGGACGTTCTCCATTTCCCATTGCCTTCTAATTCGTTCTTCTAAATCTCTGTACTTCGCGATCTTCTCGACTTGCTTCACACGCAGGTTGTTATTGTTCGGGATGGCCACATCAATCAGAGTTGTCTGCCTAGAAATTTTATCAACTATTATAAGGTCCGGTCTGTTATGGGCAACTCGTTGATCTGTCAGAACTGTACGATCCCAGTACATCTTGTAGTTGCTGTTCTCAAGAACAGGCTCAGGTGTGTAGTTGTAATATGGGACCCTCTCTGCCTGCACAAGCAGCAGCTTTTCCGCCAGTTCCTGGTGCAAGATTATTATTATTATTATTATTATTATTATTATTATTATTATTATTATTATTATTATTATTCTCACCCTCACAATACTCCAAATTAGGAGTACCCCAGAAGCAATCACATGCTTGTGCGGGAGAGGGGGGCAATTACTATTATTTTATCTTCGTTGCCATTTGCGGCTAGGGCCGACTTTTTTCCCGATAGAACTAGGATAGCATTCGCTCAAGTACTACGGAAACCCTAGAAAACCGTAGTAATCCCAGTGAGTGTAGGACAATTAGTAAATCACACGTATAAAGCTATTTAGGAGCAATACCGTGAACCCACATTTGTCCAGGGCTCTTGGCCATAGCGGTGTTTTTCTTTAAAGACATGTGCATGCCCCTGTCTCGACATCGATTCGAACCAAGGTCGATCGAAGGCAGAAAAACATGCAGTCTAAAAAGTCAGCGCCGGTACGAGCCACGCCACCGCGGCCCCCATATAGATCCATAACAATTACTATTTGCAAAATTGGTTGACCTTCGTATCACTGGTAGTAAAAAACGTTATTTATCAAAATAACAGAAATTTCAAGACGATGACGCCTTCAGCGTAATCAGTTTGCCACCAACCCAGGAAACAAACAACGAAGACGAATTTGAGGAACTCGCTGGTGGCAATGGTGATATGTCGTCATTCGTCAAAGGGGTGACGGTGGAACTGAGGCGCAAACATGAGAAAAGGAAGCTACAAGCTGCAGAGGATAGGCAAAAAACCAGGACCAAAAGGGTGCTAGAGAAATTGATAAATTAAAAAAAGATTTGGTACTCAGTGCTAGATTATTAAAGAGATTTAATTTATAGAATTTTTCTAAAAATGAAATCTTTTTACCTGACACCCCCGCTTCTCTCGCTTTTTTATCCTGTTTCGTTTTGTATAAGTCTATTATTCTGTTTTATGCTTTTTTTAACATAATTACGTTTTTACTACTATGTTTTGTATTTTAAGTTTCTTTTTAAATTAACTACATATTTCTTTAAATTAGCAAGTATATTTTCTAACTTATTCTCTCTCCTCGTACACAATTGCCCCGTGTCGACTGGAGGGCACGTCAAGAACAACGATTGTGTTATTCGGTACACAAGCATTTTCAGATTGCATTCCTCATCCTCAACTTTTGTCAACAAATATTCTCATACTCAGTTTTCAAATTATGCGGTTCTTTGGCTTTTGGTGAAAATTTCCACTAATGAAAACGAAATAGGCCCACTATATTTGAAACAGGTCTGAAACCTAAGTGTTTTCGAATTAAGAATAAAACAATGTTGTAGCATTCAAGATATATTTAAACACGATAGGTACAATGATTTAACTACAAGTAATACAATCCTACATATTATAAAAATGTGAATTCATATGATTAGTAATCTTCCGAAGCGTTTTCAATAGAAATTTTTGCGTTTTATTCCCTAAAAAACTCTAACTTGTTAATGTTTATTTGTAAATTTACAATAGCCTTCAGAGTCCAACCAGAGACCCTTTGTTCAAATTCCTCCAGATCGTTACATATAGGATCTTCCACGTTATCCTGAAACTACTGTACCATGTTTGTATGATGAGAAATAATCTCATTTTTAGTGTTGAAATATTTAATCTCTTCGACGGTCATCTCTTTTTTACCACGTTCAAACATCCACAGAACATTGTATTGACCTTGAGCATCTCATTTCTTTTTATACTATTTTTTATTCTCCTACTGAAAAGGACTGAACAATCTTTAAAAAATGCTTTGACGTCTATCTTGTGCTTCAAATTGACAATTAATCCAGTACGAATCCTACTCTTAAACGCAGATTGCATATCTTTCCACTTGACACGATGGGATGCAGTTTCCTTTCTAGATCCACTTCCCACAACTTGTAGCGCCTTAAACATTCGTTTGAAACTGCAAACTTGAGCTATGGCAGTAGTTAGATGTTGTTTTTCAGAAGTTATGTTAGATCTGATTATTAGCGTGTTTACAATTTTCGTAATTCACACACATTCACGAAATCCCATTTGTACCTCCTCAGGTTTTAATTGTGAAGAAAATATTAGGGATCGCAGTTGATCAATTCCGTTGTTAACCGACTCCATTTTCTTTATTATTCGAGTTTGACTTTCAAACTGTGTCTGTAAATGTCAAGGTCTTAAATATTTGCAGGAACTTGTCTAGAAAAGGAATAAAATTAAAAATTGTTTTTCTCTGTTTACGTTTTATACTCTAGATATAATATTTGGTTTTTTTCGAGGCTAGCCCGGTCTGTGTCCTCAGTAGGTAAGATGTCACAGATTTTTTTGTTAAATTTGATTACAGCATAACGAGCCGAGCGTCAAAGCGGATAGGTCGAATTTAAAAAATACGTTTATTATTTTCTTTGGAGCGAGAGCTAATTATTATTCTGTTGTGCAAAATTACCTTGTAGGTACTCATACGTATGAAAAACGTGACAATATATTTTGAGGAATTTTGTTTTTCTCTAATACTAAAAAAAGGTAAATTTCTCTTTTTATCGTATTTTAAAAAATAAGGGTACTTTACTCTGGAATTATTTTGACATTTTTTAATCTACCTCGTATCCAAAAAGAGATACTTAAATTTTGATGTGTGTGTTTTGATTCTTAAATAATGCACCAACTTTTATCAAGAATAAAAATTTCTGAGAAATTAATAATAAAAAAGTTTTCCATTTGTACCCAATTTTTTGCCTGTTACTGTATACACAAGGCTGTAATTTGACTAGGTGGCTGTGACATTAAATCTGACATCCACCTTTGATTCCAAACCACTCTTGTAAGTAACTTTTTACCGTATTTTAAAAAATATGGGTACTTTACTCTTGAGTTATTTTGACATTTTTGAATCTACCTCTTATCCAAAAACAGATATTTAAATTTTGATATGCGTGTTTTGAGTATGAAACGACGCGCCAACTTTTATCAAGAATAAAATTTTCTGAGAAATTAATAATAAAAAAGTTTCTCATTTATGTCCAACTTTCTGCCGGTCACTGTATACGTATACACATGGCAGTAAACGCGTATATCTGATGTAAAGTATGATAAAATTGTAAATACTCCCTCTGGTTTACGTAAAACTTAAAGAAAAAAATATGTTTGGCGTAATTTTCTTTGTTCCTTTGTCCTTTTCAAGTAGCTTTTAGTTATATATTATTAGAATGTAACTATTAACATATGATTTTGTTTAGTATATAAGGATCAATAGAAATAGCTGTTATTAGTTTCAAACGCTTCCAGTTAAAGTTTGAATTGTGTTTCCCTGAAAAGCGAATTTGCGGGTAAGTTTTATGAACAAATGTTTTGACATTAAATTGAAGGGTTCATCGCAAAAACCAAACAAATTAGCATTAAAATAGTTATTTATGTATCAAAACGCTGAAGATATTCGACTCGGGCAGGTAATATATGCGGTGAAGGTGAAACGGTTTATTAGTAGGTTGACGACCGTAAACCCACTTCCAGTGTCTCGGTCAATATCATATAATTACGCCTATAGAAAACGAACTTGATTTGTATAGGGTGTATCAAACAGTAATAGTTTGAGGTAATTGGGTCTAAGTGCTTGTTTTTATTGTTGTATTTTCGTCAAACGTCACTATAGGCTAGAACTAAAGAAGTTCCTTGGAGAAGTCAAATATATTTAAGAAACATTAATTTGTCTTAACAGATATTTAATATACAACAAATTATTTCGTCCAGCATTTAATTTAGAACATTCAACTTGTCTTCAGTATATATAGATCCAACGAAACTAAGCTGTAAGGAATTGACAATGATACCTATAGATTATTTAAACGGCATTAGTCCTATTTGTTTAGAAAATATTTGGGATAAACTGCCCATAAAATATAAACAAAATGTTAATTTACAAAAGAAATTGCCTTGTCACAAGCACAAGTCTACGGGATGCGAAGACGATTTCGATGGTGTTCCACAATCCAAAGAAAAATGTTTTTTTTTTAAGTAATAAGAATAAGTAATAATAATAATTCTTTTGCCCTCCAAATGTCATATTAAAACCATTGTTAAGCAAATGATTAAGCGTGACAACGGAACAGATATAATGAATAAAAAATATGTATTTGCCCAAATCAAAATTTTTCAAAAACTAGTTACCCAACGTTCATGTAATTAAGATTCCTCCTGAAATTAATTTATATACACAGGCTTGTGAAATATTTTTATTTACAAAATTATCTGAGATTGTTAAGTTATATAGTTAAAATAAATTAATTTTTCTTTGGGGCAGTATAGATTTTAGGTAAGAAACTTAATATTTTTTATATTATTAGGAGTGGGTTGGTACAAGATATTAAAAACTAGATTAACAGTTTTCATATTTTTGTTGAAGTCATTATAATTATAATTAACAATTAAAATTTCTACTATTTTATTTTGTATTAATTTAGACTACAGATGTAAGTTTGATAATTGTTTAATTATCAATTTTCTTAGACACTAAACGTGAATTATTTGTTTAATAGCTTTTATTTTTTCCTGGTGAACTAATAATTTTCTTCTGTAATCACTCGTGTTAAAATTCGACATATTCAATTACAGTTGTTTAACAATTTTAGTAAGAGGGTTACACGTAAACACTTTGTCGCGTAAAATAAGACAATAAGCTGAAGTTTGAGGTTTTATAGGGGTTTACATTCAAATTCTAATCGCATGACAACAGGGCTAGATTCTAGCGCACCCTTTTGATTAGAGCAGTCTATGTAAACGATTGGAGCTTTAGAAACAAAATTTTTAGGTGTTAGGACTGGTTCGCTAGAAGTTCCGTAATAGGATTTTCGAAAATTTGCGTACATTTCATAAAGCGATGAGTACTTATTGTTTTTAAAATCGATGTACAGATCATCGTAGGGGTAACGATCTGAATTTAAAAAGACTAATATTTCTTAAGTCACATTTACTAAACTGGCTCATGTTTTCATTTATTTTGTCCCTAAAATTTTCTTGGAAAGCTACACAAACATGACGAGGGCTTTCAACCTTTGTACTCGTTTTAACTGGCCAAGTAAATCTTGTCGTTTGCGGCAGTTCAGGCCATTCTATTATTTCCCAGGATCGAAAAAACATCGTTAGATCGACATTTTTATCAATTAATTTGGTGAGCGTTAATTCTTCAGGAATCCCAACAGATATGTGGGGCATTCGCCAACACAATTTTGACAGCTCAATTTTACATGTATCGGTTTCCTTTTCACTATAGCAACAGTTCTTATCAGAACTAGATCTTATTATAATTAGCTCTTGTTTACAGTTAAGTAAAAATTTTTTATAATCTTCTGCGAACCCAATTAACATTTTCAGAGGAATGCAAGCGTTAATATTTCCCTTGTCATCTATTATTGAGGCCAAATCTTCTTGTGGGAATAATCCAGCATTTTGCAGCTTGTTACTCTCATTTAAATTATAGGAAAGGTAACTTTTTAGTGTGGAAGTAATTCCTACATCTCGAACCGAGTCTATAGTGTGTCCGTTGATAATATATCTAATTTCTTTAAATAAAAAAGCTAAACCATTATTGATTATTTTCAAATCTTTTGTGTAAACAGAAGCTTCGTTTGTAAGTTTCCCCTCAAGATAAAGGAAAGTCTCACATGGTAACGTGTAGTTGTCTATTTCTTGTACCGGAATAATTATTTCATCGTTGTAACCTAATTTAGTAGGCAAATAGGGATCATAAGAGTGAATTTCATAACGGGTGATTGAATTATCTTCAAACAGAGGTTCTGTGACGTTAAGAACATCCATTAAGATTTTTTTCGTTGAAGAACTTTTAAACCAAGAAATTTTAGAAATTTTACGTTTGATTGTGTTAACCGTTTGGGTTTCTTTTTAACACTAAAAAGACGGTTGTAAGATTTTCTCTTATATTGAAAATTTGGCAATAAATTATAACGAATAACCATTTGAAATTAGTTTTCCTTCTTAATGTGTAACCTTATCGTTACGGTCTCTCCTCTATTATTAACTAGATTACCCTCCTGGTCCAATATTTTAACTGAAATGTGATTAATTGTTTTTATATTCACAGGAAAATATAAAACATTTTGAGGTGTTTCAACAATTTTGAAACCTGCCCCTACAGTGGGGAAAAATTGATGTATAATATGACCGGGCTTTGCATTTATGTAGCTACCACTAGCAATATTACAGTCAATGCACAGAGAATTAACCTTACAAATTTTAATTGGGTTTTGGGACTTATGTACTATTCCGGCTTTGTAAGTACCATTACTAAAACCTAACATAGGGCCTAAGCTATCATCAGTAAACGTTACAGATTCGGAACATACCATTTCTGTTTCTAGTGTGTTATTATTCGCTCGAAGATGAAAACTAACTTCTTCATCGTGGAGTTTTCGATAGAGAAAGTTCGCTATGTCTGTAAGTTCATATGTACCTTCAGGTAATATAATGGTTTTTCCCCCGTAATAAAATTTATTATTCGTTTCATCAACGTTAGGTATGGCGTTAAACGTATCAAAATTAATTAAACCTATACAATAATTTATATTATCTTCCAGATAAATTGGCGGATTAAAACTTGCGTCTAGAATAGTGGATTTGGCGGATAATGTTAAAGTAAAAGACATTGATTGCGCATGCTTGTCTTGAACTGAGAACAAGTTTCCAAACTATGCATAATTATACAAAAACTGTAATGTTAATTGACCACAATTTATTCCGGTTGATTTTTGGTAGCGATCGTAATTGTAGCTAATTAAGTTTTTCTTTGAGTCGCCTAAGAAGTATTGAATTTTGAACCCTTTTTAATATAGGATACCCAATGACTACCTTTTCCTTCAGCCTGGTCTAAATTCACAATTCCTGTTTCAGTTAAATTAATTCGTTTCGGTAATTTATTTCTCATAAAAATGCCGCGAAAATGGGGTATTTCATATTTTTTGGCATACTTTGCCAAGTCGATATTTGTTAGCGGTCTATTTTTGGGAAGGTTCCTAAGGAGTTTTTGAAAATCGTTTCAAAAACAATCCATATCCTTTTTTATAGGGACGCATGTACAATCCTTTTCCTATAGATTGTTGTTTAACAACGTTATTATGTCTTTGCATTTCTGATAGTTTTGCTTGATTTGTTTTTGCTTGATTTACGGCGTTTGCAATGGCTGCTGCTCCACCTCCAAGGGCTCCTAATGCAGATAATCCGGCAAAAAGAGGAATTAACGGCAAGAAACCCCCCCGTACTTTTAGGGATGGGTATAACCCTTTGTTTAGGTTCCAACACTTTTTGTGAATTTTTTTTTTGCCTGAAGGGCTTTTTGTGCCGCTTTTTGCAAACCAAGTTTTTTATTTCCACTGATGCTTTTTCTTGCTTTTCTTACAGCCGCAAGAAAAGATATCGCTTTACCTCGCACAGTTTTCTTGATAATATTTTTTCTTTTTTGTTTCGTTTTGGTTTTTGTTTTTAAACCCAAACCCAAAGTTCTTTTAGCTTTCATCGCTCCTTTGATTGTCAGGGCTGCAATTTTTTCACCAACACCTGAGGATTTTGATTTCAAACGTTCTGTAGCTTTATGTTCTAAAACAGAGTCAGCTAATTGTCTATTTTTGAGATCACTATATTGACTATATGCTATATCGTGTAATTTACAAAATTCATCTAATGGATTGATGCCAACGTCTCCTCGTTTAAGTCGTTTCTCTAACTTAGTGCCCGGACCGCAAAAATTATAACCAGGAATATGTAATTCGATTGGCAATTTGTTTAAGAAATTGTTAAACAAACCGAACCCTTGGAGAGCTTGAGGATGATTAACAGATGAATGGTAAATTGCAGGCATTTAAATACTTATATGCCCAACTGTTGGCTGTAATATGGTTATAGACATCTTTAAAAATCTTTATATATACATAGAGAACGGGCTCTATGTGACACAGAGCGGTCTTAGAAGAAGAAGAATGAGGATTGAAAAGCAAAGATTTTCCCTTCATATAAAAAATCATGACCAAAGTTTTGTTTCGTTTGATAAACATGGACAATTATTGAAAGGGGGTTGTAAACGAGGACTAATTGTTGGACCGTCCGGATGTGGAAAAACTAATGTAATAATTAGTTTGTTGGAACAACCAAATGTACTACGCTTTGAAACGTCTATGTTTACTCCGAGTCTTTACAGCAACCAAAATATCAATATTTACGTGAATTACTAAAACCTCTAAAATAAATCGGATATTACGAATCTAATGATGGTCAAGAAATCGTTTCACCCGATAGGATTTTACCTAACGCGGTCATAATCTTCGACGATGTGGTTTGTTGTAATCAAAATATAATTCGAGACTATTTTTGTTTTGGCAGACACTCGAATACAGATTGTTTTTATTTAAGTCAGACCTATTCTTCAATACCTAAACAACTAATTAGAGACAATTCAAATATGTTGGTAATATTTCAACAAGACAACTTAAATTTGAAACACATATATGAAGATCATGTCATCTGTGACATGCCACTTCTAAAGTTTAAAGAGCTTTGTTCTTTGTGCTGGAAAACACCCCACGGTTTTTTGGTTATTGACAAAGACTCACCGATAACTAAGGGTCGATATAGACAAGGTTTTGATAAGTTCATTTTTCTATAATAAACTTTCAACTAGAACGAAAAAGGTTTTAGTGCAGTAAAGGTCACCATCTAAATACGAAGAATGAACCGGAAAGCAGCGATTGAATTGGTGAAGACCCGTCGTGCGGTGAAAAAAAATATCGTACTCTGAAGAGTGATATTGCACAAATGGATATTAAAAAAGAACGTGAATTTAAACCGATTACTGAACCACTTCAAAATTTAATTGCACGCATCAAAACCGAACCAGAAATTTTGAATGCTAAAGAAGAAAAAAAAGCTAAAAATGAATCAAATCAAAATTTTAAAAAATTTGCCGCTTCCTCACCACGATCTTCAATTTATGCAATAAAGCCCATGGAACCATTCTTACCAACGGGAGAATTAACATTTCTAGAAGATACAGAGATTACTGAACGTCAAGACCCTGCCGAACGTACTACTACTTCAGAAGATACAATGACAGATAGGGCAATTAACGAAGCTGTTGAACAAGCTAGTCAATATCTTAAAGATCTTTCTAAAGAACCTGCTTATGAACAATGGCTGGAACAATTTGAATCTCTGCCTCGTTCTTTCATCGATCAACAAATAAGGGGGGATCCATCAGATTTTGATCACGTTTATGGAATTTTTCACGTGGATTTTGTTGGAAACGATATTAAAATATTTAGGAAAAACGTGCTTCAACCAGACCTAAATAGAGTTTATAAGGGGACTACAGGGTTGTATGAATTATTGTTTAAACAAAACTCAGTCGCTTACAAAATAGCTGATTTAGATGATTATATAAAGATACTTGAACTTACAGCAGCGTATCGAAGAAACAAAGATCCCACCGAACAAATTCAAGGATCCGCTAACTCTAAATACGTTTCAATTATTAGACCTTGGTTAGTCAAATATAATATCTTAAAAGTGGAGGTTTTAAAACCTTTAGCAAATCCACCATCAATTAGAGACAGATCGCTGTCTACAAGTTCTTTACCACGATCGAAGGTAGTTACGAGATCAAAGAAAAAGGGTGGAGGACTATTAACAGTAACACAGAATAAACCTGATTACATATATTACGATGACCCAAACGAGCTGGTGGGGCGTTTAAAATTATTGATTGCCTCTCAAAACGCAGGTCACACGGGTCACAATAATGAAACTCAATCGATATTGGAAGAGCTTCGAGAAGCCAAGATAATAGCATAAAAGCTAAATAGAATAATCACAGTATGTGTTCAATCTTTCAACCGTCATGACGCTTGATAAATTTGGAGCTCATATTACAACAAAAAAAGCAGAAGTTAGTCCTTCCGCTTCTGTTCAACCTCAAACTCCGTATACGTCAGACCAAAAAAATGTTATAACTTAGTTAACGTAGCAGATGTAAAATTATATTATAATTTAGTATTACCGTTCATCGGTACTTATCAGAATAAAAATAGATTGTATGAATTATTACAAAATCAACAATTTGAATATTCATTTCCATTAAAAAGCGCTGAAATTATTAGGTGTGAATTACCAGATCTTGTGAATCTATTTATAAATGGTAATTTAATTCAAAAACCAGTGGGAGTCCAATTAACTGAACTAGATAAATTGTCATTTAAACCGAGTGGACAAAACGTTTTGAAACAATTTTACGGCGAACTTTTAATGCGTTGTCCAGTTAATGTAGAAAATTAATCAATTGACTCATTACTAAGTCAATAAACAAACATACTACATGTCGAAACAAGTTGTCGATGAAATACATAAAGATGCTAGAACGAATTTCAAAAGACGAAGGGTACTTTTAAAAGGTTTCAAAGACTGAATGCAGGTTGATTTGGTAGAGATGCGTCCGTACTCGAAAATCAATCGAGGTTATAAATACATACTTGTGGTCATTAACTGTTTCTCAAAATTTGCATGGGCGCTACCACTTAAAAATAAATCTGCTACTGAAGTAACTAAAGCAATAGAAACAGTTTTCAAAAAACAGGTTCCCAAAAATTTACAAAGTGACCTTGGGCGTGAATTCTTTAATAAGGAGTTTAAAAAGTTAACTGATAAATATAAAATTAATCATTATGCAACATTTAGTGAAAAAAAAGCTTCCATTGTTGAGAGGCTTAATAGAACACTCAAAAATTTAATGTATAAAGAGTTTAACTTACGGGGAAATTATAAGTGGATTGATTTTTTAGAAGAAATAGTCACGAAGTATAATAATTCAAAACATTCTGTAATAAAAATGAAACCAATTAATGTAAGTAAAAAAGATGAACGTAGATTGCTCAATACTGTTTATAACAGAATTAAACAAGCTGATCTCAAATCAAAATTTAGTGTAGGAGATCCTGTGAGAATATCTAAAGTTCGAGGAATTTTCTCGAAGAAATATTTTCCAAATTGGTCAACTGAAATTTTTGTTATAAGAAAAGTTCAACATACAAATCCAACTACATATCTTTTAAAAGACTCAAAAAATGAAGATATCTTAGGATCCTTTTATAACGAACAACTGCAAAAAGTAAAGTATCCAGATGTCTACTTAGTTGAAAAAATTTTAAAACGAAACAAAAATAAGGTCTACGTTAAGTGGCTCAATTTGGATAATCGACATAACAGTTGGATAAATAAAAGTAATATTGTATGATAATAAAGCAAAGGTTTTTAAAATTTGTATAGTTCTTTAGTAAAATTTAAATCTTTGTATTTATGTATAATTTTGAAATCTTAAGTCTAAAAAGAATAAAAACAACAATGTTTTCTAAAAAAATTTTGTTTTATTTAAAAAAAAATTGTGTTTCAGGCAATAATTCTATGCCGTCATCAATAATTCTTGTACGAATTTTTTTTTGTTGGCTGTGATGATTTCTGCTGGTTCTGTTGTTGAGAAGATTCACCTTCCGGATTTACTTGCTTCCTCTTGAGACATTTTCCGAGGAGAGAAGCAGTCTCTTCAACACAGTTCGTGGTGGGGGAGTCCTCTAATTCAACCACTGCTCCCTCGGTGTCCTCAAAATTAAATTTGTATTTTTTGCACACTTTTTCGAAAATTTTAATGTCATCTTTATTTTCTATATTCATTCTTATAAAATGAATTGGTAAATTGCCAAATTTTTTAATTAATGTACTTTTTTGGGGGAGTATGTTAGGGAAATGATGATTTTATCGTTGGATATCGATAGTTCTTTCACCCCATATCTGAAAATAAGAAAAATAATCTAAATTAGACCTTTACATAGAAAGAAATTAAAAATCTTACCTAAATACCTGCTTCAGAACTATATAGAGTTCTTTTGTTGTCAGATCTGAAGTTTCGTTGTTTGTGACGATCAAGGTGCAGGAGGTTGTTGCCATTTTTGTAATGATCTTATAGACAATCGTGACTTGTGACTAATTTCAGTTGTGTCAGAGTCTCCTTTTATATTGAACAACTAATGACATTAACATAGAATGTAAAACTATCCTTTCTAATAACATTGAAAGCGTTGATATAAAAAAAAGCTGTACCATGAAAAACATTTTATTTGCTTTCTATAGTACTTGCGGTTTACAACCGGTTTTCCTTGTTCTTTTAAAAATTAAAAAACATAAAATGAACAATAATGAAAGTGTCGATGAATTATCCACGAAAGTTCTGAAGAAAATTGAGATGGTGAGTGAATTCTTAGGACGACGTGTGAATTTTCAAAATACATTAAATATCTCAATAACTCAATAATATTAATTGAAAGATGTATAAAAAATAAACTAAAATATGTAGAAAGTTTCTATAGGGTTGAAGCAAACTTGGCGCTCTTGAAAAATTATTTAGAAAATTTGTTGTCGTTGAATCCTGTTTTAGTAGTAGGATTAAAACGGGTGTTATAATAAACTTAAAAATTAAAGATCCCTATATATTTTTTAATAGGGCTTTTAGGCATTTTTCCCTAAAAATTAAAAAAGAATTAAAAACTTGTCTATTAAAAGTTAATACAACATTTATAGGGCTTTTTATGAAACCTCAAACAGGAGAAACAGATTATAAACATTTCAATACCAAAAATGAAATAATACATTGTAACAAAAATTTAAAAAATTGGTATAAAGAATTTGTGGTTGACAAAATTTTAACTAAATTAGAGGATTTTCAAGAAAAAGATAGCGGGTGGGCCTTAAGTAAAATTTTACAGCTAAAAATTCACATTAATCATTACGTTCCTTTTAATGTTGGGTTATCTACGTTTACTAAGCTACCTGCTTTCATTAAAAATCGTAAAGCTGTCATCAACATATCTAATGATGATTTGTATTGCTTTTTGTGGTCTGTGGTGTGTGCGTTGTACCCTGCAGACCCAAATAAACATCCTAATCGCGTCTCTTCATATCCCCACTATAGCGAAGTTTTAAAATATTACCTTCCCCATTCGTTTAAAGGATATTCCTAAATTTGAAAAAATGAATCAAATAGCAATAAACGTATTTTCTTGCGACTCCTTGAAAAAGGAAATATTACCGGTTTGTTTAAGTAAAACCGAATATTCAATACGTATTAATTTGTTAATGTTACCAAGTGAAACACCCAGTACAAAGGAAAGCGATAGTAGTAGTAGTGAATTTGAGCTTAATTATTCCGATTCAAACAGTAGTACTGATGACATCTTCAATCAAAACATGCAACTTTTTCATTTTGTTTATATTAAAAATTTATCAAGATTAGTTAATAAACAAGTGGGAAATTTTTCACATAAGAAGTGGTTGTGTGACTTTTGTTTACTTTCTTTTTCATCAAAACAAGTCTTAGAAAAACATCAAGTTGATTGTAAAAATTTAAATTGTTTCAAAGCAGTTAGGATGAAAAAATCCTGCAATTTAAAAACTTTAGAAATAAAATTTTAACACCGTTCGCTCTGTACTGCGATTTAGAAAGCCTTTTAATTGACTATAAAGATACTAAATGTTCTACTAATTCGGAAAAGACACACAAACATGAATTATTCAGTATAGGATATTTCCTTAAATGTTGTTATGATAATAAATTATCAAAATTTTGTTCTTATACAGGGAAGAATTGCGCAAACTGGTTCGTAAAAGAACTTGAAAATATTGCCAAACAAGTCGACCATATCTACAATGAAATCTTTAACAAAAGAACAAGAAAATATTTTTTTGTTTTCTGACACTTGTCATATTTGTATGAAACCTTTTAAAACAGATGATGTGAAAGTAAAAGATCACAATCATATGACTGGTTTGTACCGAGGGGCATCACACCAAAATTACAATTTAAATTAGAGATCTACCCCTACTTCCTGAAAAGCTTATTCCGCCTGGTTCGCACTCGAAAATACCTAAGTTGTTAACAACATTTTTTAAGAAACAAAAATATAGAATTCATTGTAAAACTCTAAAACAAAGCATTCAATTAGGTTTAAAAATAGAAAAAATTCATAGATGTTTAAAATTTCGACAATCAACTTTTTTACGAAAATACATACATTTAAATATAGAACTTCGTAAAAAAAGTAAAAATACCTTTGAGAAAAACTTCTATAAGCTCATGATTAATTCGGTATATGGGAAAACAATTGAGAATGTAAGAAAATATAGAGATATTAAACTAGTTAATAAATGGTCAGGACGATTTGGGGCTCGGTGCTACATTTCCCAACCAAACTTTCACAGTTGTGAAATTTATGACAATGATATGGTTATTATTGAAATGAAACGTTTGAAAATTAAATTTAACAAAGCTATTTTTGTAGGAATGAGCATATTGGAAATTTCAAAAATCTACGTCTATGACTTTCATTATAACTATATAAAAAATAAGTTTGGTCCAAATGCAAAACTGTTGTATACTGATACAGACAGCTTAATTTACCAGTTTTTTGTTGACGATATTTATGAACATATTAGAAATGACATAGAAAAATTTGATACGTCAGACTACGCACCAAATTATATTTATAATATTCCACAGGTTAATGCAAAAGTTTTGGGGCTTATGAAAGATGAGAATGCGGGAAATATCATGACACATTTTGTTGGGTTAAGATCTAAAATGTACTCTTTAAAAATACTTTCAACTGTTAATTATGAAGAAAAAAGAAAATAACTTGAGGACAAAGGTTTAAATAATGATCAAATTGAGCATTTTCTTGCCAATGTAGGAGTGATTAAAAAAGCAAAAGGAATAACTAAATCGGGTTTAAAATCTATAACTTTCGATGATTATGTCAATTGTCTCACTAACCAAAAAATTCTTAATACCAATCAAAATATCATCCTGTCAAAAAGACATGAAGTTTTCACTATTAATCAGAAAACAGTTGCGTTGACTCCATATGACGATAAAAGAGTTCTTAATTATTTAACTACAGATACTTTGCCTTGGGGTTATAACAATTCTTTTTAGGTTGAAAAAGAAGAAATAGGAGGCCCGTGTACGCCAGAGTATAATTTCGAGCTTCAAACTTGGTCGCCTGCAACGCTTTCATATCAGGCGGCCAATTTCATTGCTAGATATTGATAAATTGAGCTTTCTACCTCATCATTTATTGAATCTTATAAGAACGAATTGGTTAAAAAATGAAATTTGTAACTAAATTTTGTTAATTAAAATCTAATGAAAAATACAAATTATGTTGTGATCTGTAAATTGCATCAGAATATTAAACCACAACAGCAGATACTTACTTTCACAATGTGAATAACAAGTTTTTGTTTAGAGCTAATGTATTTCGAAAATGTATGTCTTGTCTAAAGAAACTATACCTCTGAATTGCATCAGCCAATTACATCAGCTTGGTAAGTTGGTTCTATAACCTTTCACATAACTAAATGTTACTATATATACACTCCTAATTACAGATAGTTTTCAAAGTTTTTGTTTGAATATAACAATGATGTATAAACGGGCGTTTGATAGTGATCCATTTGAACAAGCAACAGAGAAAAAGAAGAAAAATATCAAAATTTGACGATAACCTTGGAGAGCTGTTAGATATTTTTTATAACGAAGAAAATATAACGACCTTAACCAAAAGTATCAAGCACAACCTCAATACGAAGAAGATTGGTTGTACATGGAACAATCATATTTAGAAGTACAGGAGGAAACATATTTGTCTAACTCTGTAATTTTTGAATATAATAACAGAGTCCATCAAGAGAACTTGTATTTTCAGTTATATATAACATTTTTTAATGTAAGTTTCCCGAAAATTATTTCTATAAACACCTATAATTATTTTCTTTTTATTTTTAGTTATGAAAGACTTTGTTATCAAAACCGCCACCACCATTACTAAATACCACCACCACCACCACACCGACAATCTAATTTGAAAGCTATAAAAAGGTTTTCAGGTAAGAAATTGATATTTTATATATCTATACTAGTACTAAAACAACATGAAATTTGTAGTAATTGACATCCAGGGTTATACCACACCAAAATTTCAAGCTAAGGAATTGGCAATCTACGATGGGAAAACGATGAAGCATTGGGTCTTCAAACCGAAAATTAGCCATCACACTTTAGATGCTTCTAACAAAAGGACTGCTAAGTATTTGTACAACAACCACTTAGGGATACACTACAATTCGGGATTTGAAGACTACGATAACATCTATTCAATTTTATATGAAGAAATTAAAAATGTGGATCGAATTTATGTGAGAGGACAAATCAAGAAGGAATTCATTTTGGAATGTCTATCAGACTACAATTTTTCAGATATTCAACCGGATATTGTCAATCTAGAATATATTTCAAATTGCCCAAAATTAGAAAAAGGTTTAGCTAAGTGTGAATACCACGACTTAACAATTTGTAAATGCAGCATTAGCTTTGCATCTCTATTATACTCTTTTCTTGTTAAATTATTACCCTAATAAATTGTTTTTAAAAATTGTCTTTTATTTCTTAAACATTTTTATTACAAGTAATACAGAGTCTTTATTTACACTGTATATTCAATCATTACAGACACTATATGGGGATAAAAATAAATCCTTAATTCCGTTCATTAAGTCCATTCGCATTGGATGCACATCTACAGGAAGGTGTTCTAAAACTTGTTTAATTATTGTTGTGCCTATAGGAACCTCCAGTTGCAAAACTGTGTCTTCGCCATATCGACGAACACGCTCTTCCCCGAAAATATGTGTTGTACATTGTTGAATGTAGCTGGGATGAGCACAATATAATCCTTTTCGTTCAGATATTAGTGATATAACGAAATAATTATATTTTCCTAGAAAAACACATATTACTTAAATTCAAACAGAAAAATTTTAGTATCTTACTATCACACATCTTGTTGGAATCACCAACTAACGCTATGTGTTAATTTTTGAATGCATTTTTGCTTTATATAGGTATATCTGTGATAAAAAAATAAACAATGTTTCTTTTGAAACTTTATTTTTAATAACTGTTCTAACAAGAATCACAAACGTCGAGGTTTTTCTCCAGGTAAAAATTCCTTTAAATACTTCAAAAATATATTTAACTCTCCATAATAAAAATTGCTGTGAAGTTCTTCTATAGACAATTTTTGATCAAGATAATCAGAACAAATTTTAGAACCATGTTTATATACGTGTAAAACATAATTGTTCCAATTTCTGTCGTCTTCCGATAATTCAGGGTCATCTAAAACCGTCATTACTGTTGAGATTCCATCTTTTAGTCTGTCATCTCGGACATATCTAACTGCAGAATTTAGATTTTTAGGTGCTTGAGATAATTCAAACATTTTAAGTGATTATTAAGCACACGAGCTGTTGTGAAGGTATAATAAAATTATTTTCTGTTTAAATACTATTTTTGATCCATATATTGTCACGTTTTTCATACGTATGAGTACCTACAAGTAATGTTGCACAACAGAATAATAATTAGCTCTCGCTCCAAAGAAAATAATAAACGTATTTTTTAAATTCGACCTATCCGCTTTGACGCTCGCCTCGTTATGCTGTAATCAAATTTAACAAAAAAATCTGTGACATCTTACCTACTGAGGACACAGACCGGGCTAGCCTCGAAAAAAAAACAAATATTATATCTAGAGTATAAAACGTAAACAGAGAAAAACAATTTTTAATTTTATTCCTTTTCTAGACAAGTTCCTGCAAATATTTAAGACCTTGACATTTACACCAGCACCGCTCACATTCCAAAACCAGAATTAAATATGTAGGTACAGGGTTGAAAACAATGAACCAAGGGGTGCTCAAAATGTACTTTTGTGTCCCAGAAACAGCTAATGGTAACTACTCTTATATTTTGTGGTATAGTTTGGTGCAGCGGAATAAAACGGTATTTTTCTGTTTTCATGTGAAATCTGATCTGGAGTTTTGGGAAATTTGGAACAAGGTGGCCATCTTGGCGTTCAAGGGCGACGCGTGATTCATTGGGAAGCCTGTTGATTTTTGAGCAGGGCACTGGAAAGGTGGACACAAGTACCAGGTGAGTTTCATTTAAAATTATTTTTATAATTTTGGTAATTTTCCCTATTTATTGAAACTCACCTGTGGCTTTCCCCAGGCACGTTTGTTCTTTTTGGAGATTTCTCCCAGCTTAATTGCAGACATAAAATTAAGAATAACCGTGGCTGCCTTTCAGTCCTGTTCTGCTCAAGAGTAAGATTTATCGTATCGGTAAAGTTGCACTCAATATGTACCAAGCCTGACGGAGACCTCTTCTTTTATCTTTTCTAGTAATATCGTTGTTGTCTTAATTATCGTTTACCTCAAATTAGTACCGTCATTTTCTTAATTTGTATCGGAAAGAGCAGCGTTTGAGCTGATAGATAGCTAAACGTTTTGTTGTTTTGTAAACTTAATTCCTAAATTTTCGTGACCTCTTATTGCCGGTTTTTGTTTGGGTTCTAAGCTCGGGATATCTTTCTTTAAATTAAGTAAATATTTTGTCATTGATTTTAACTCGCAATCCAGTCAATTAAGTGTTATTATACAGGGTATATTCTGGAATATACATTCGGGGTTTAATAATTAGTGTACTACCTTAAAACTTAAGTCAATTTTTAATACTTATTCAGTAATATATTTTTGGACATTTCTGTCTAATACGTTCTGAATTTTCCCTACACGCTCAAACTGCACAAGGACCAACGCCTCATCGAACAACAGGTCGACAACCCCGCTGACTGTCCACAAACCAGCAAGGGAGACAGGGTGTGCTGAACTGAGGTCAAAACCCTGAGATCAAGCTAGCAAAAATCCAAGGCCCGTAACGCAGCTTTCGGCCTGTCGAACCTGGTTTGGGTCAGCCTCGTAGACTTCAGCGGAGGACAATCTCGGAAGTTCGTAAGGAACAAACTTTCAAGTAAGGTGTTGTGTCAAAGCGTTCCACGTATAACCTCAGAACGGTGCCGAACTTTGGTTATATTAATTTGAGCTTTTTGGAACTTTAAATCCTACTCAGTAGAGTCAGTGCCAGTCAATTTACCTTCATTTGGTCAATTTATCTTTAAGTTATATTTCAATTTAAACCATTGTCAAGTTTCATTCAACGACTTGTATACATATAATTCATTTCCCTTTATTGAAAAAAATGTTCGTTTTTTTCCTTAAGACCACCTATACCCAGATTCCACCTTTCGCCGTCCCCTCAATATCATATCTTATCTTTCTAACCATTCTTTGTATTTCTTATATATGTATTATTCTTAAATTAAATTCTTAATTAATGGGTACCCTTATGCTAATTTTACCATATACTAGCGCTCTTTTCTTCCTTCTTTCTCATTTCCTTGTATTGATGCCTCTTCCGCATCTGGTTGTCTTGGCCCCTTTTTAAACTTTGGTTTATTTTTATTTGTCCTCGCTTTTATCCTCTTAGTCCCTTTCCTCTTTTTTGGAACCTGATCTCTATTATTACTCATTTTTCCCCCTATTGTTTTGGGCAATGCATTATTTACTGCCTTTTCTTCTTTATTACTCCCTGTTTCGGCCGTTTCCTTTTCTTTCGGCACTTTTTCTTCTTCTATCTCTATTGCCTCTAACTTTTTCTCTATCGATTCTAGCTCTGTTTCTGTTATCTGTAATTCTTCTATTACCTCCGATTCTTTTTTAGCCTTTGTCTATAATTCTTCTATTACTTCCGATTCTTCTTTAGTCTCTGGTGCCTCTATTGGTACTGAAGCCGTCCACGGGTCGTTGCCCGGTACAATTCTGCTTATATGAACTGTGTCTACCTTTTTCCTGTTCTTCGCCCTTACCTTATAATCTACTTCCCCTTATTTTTTGTATTACTATGTATGGTCCAAACCATCTGAGTAGTAGTTTTTCGCTTTTCCCTACCTTTCTTATTGGAGTAAAAACTTTTACTTTGTCTCCTATGTTGAAGTTTAGCTCTCTGTGGCCTGCATCGAAACGTCCTTTGTCGCTACTGGCGGTGCTATTGCTACCTGCGGGTGCCTCTACTGCTACTGCTTCTGGTGACGTCGCTGCCGCTGTCTTCTCTGTCGCTGCTGATGTTGCCAATGTTGTCTCTGCCGCTTCCTCTGCTACCGCCGCTGTTGTCCAGGTGGAGCTTGCAGTACGCTCGACACCCGGGATCGTCGTGGCCTGGCGTGTCCAAGCGGAGCAATGGTCTGCTCGACGCCTGGGGTTGCTAAACCCAAGCGGAGCACCAGCAAGCTACCACGCATGGAGTGGCCTAGCCGGGCCTCTGCGGCCTCGCCGCCTGGAGCCCAGATGCTTGCGCGGGGTGGCGCTTGTCGACATGACTGCGCTGGAATGCGGGTGCGTCCCGCCTCTGTAGCTTCCATCTTCTGTGGAGTCCTCTGCTCCATACTGGCCCTTGATCTTTTCTTTCTTCTTTTACAGGTCCTATGCGTCGTCGCCACTGCTCCTGAACCACCCTCTGCTGCCGTCAGAGCTGCTGGGGCATCTGCGCCGTCACTTGTGTACTTTTACTGCACCTGGACCCTTGCTCCTCCAAGTCTCTGAGTAGACCTCTACGCTAGACGTCGGCCTGGCTCCTTGGGTTGGCGTCCTTGACGTCTCTCCACGGGGTTGAGGTGTTTTGAGGAACGTTTTACCAATTTCAACGCAAACGGTTGATTATATCGATATGAAACAAGAGTACAGTTTTGTTGCAAAATGGAAATGTGCACTAAAATGATGAACCTGCAAGACCAAAAATATAACCTCAAAAAAGTTACGAGGTATAACACGATCCAAAAATAGTGCAAGTGGCGCCCTCTGTGAGATAAGTAAAAATTGATGCCCTCAGATTATTCTCCATCGCCTAAAAACAGCAGTGACAAATTTCAGTTCAGCAGCTTGATTATTTTGGAAGATATTGCCATAATTTAATTTCAAGAAAAGAACTTCCACCCTGTATCTCCGTAAGGGGGCCCTCTGGGAAATTTTTTTATAGGAACTTGTCATGTTATTTTAACGTCCCCTGTATAAATCTGGGAGATTGCCCACATATTCTGAGACACCCAGTATACAGTGTCTGCCAGAAAGTTGGACACAAATGGGAATTTTCTTTATTTGAAGTTTCTCAAAAAAATTATTCTTGATAAAAGTTGGTGCTTGTGCTTAAACTCAAAATCCACCCGTAAAAATTTTAAAATTTCTAATCGTATACAGGGAAGGTTGAAAATACGAAAATTCATCAAGAGTAAAGTACCCTCATTTTTAGAACTACGGCAGTATGGCACTAAGAAAAGTTGTTTGGAATCCCAAGGCAATGTCAAATATGAATTCACAGCCACCTACTCAAAAGAAGAAGAAAAAGCACACTTTCGCATTTTTTATTCACCACGCTATATAATAGATAATATTATCTATGTATTTTGAGGCACATCTTCGAGCATGACAGTACGATACCAACGATTTTTATTTACGTTCAACTAGCATCTTAAAAATACTTAATAACTGAAACTTCTGCAAAGTTTGTCGTTTTTTTGTGTCCAGTTAAAATACTACTACAATTTCAAACATAACATAGCAACTACTGTGTGGAACACATAAATATTTTAATACAGCAACAATTTAAGAGTTATTTAATAAATGATAATTAAACAATAAAAATATCAAACCAAAAAAATTATTATGAGAATAAACATTTCAGTGACTATTCTACATGTGCCCCTTCTTTCGCTTCCTTTCTCCGTCAACCAGCGACTATCCCACTCGGCAATATCACAAATTTTTGAATACGCTTCCTCAATGTTGGAATACGATTTAGCAGATTTGCTTTACAACTCTCAACGCTTTCGGCTATGGCTTTTTCAACCTGTCCAAGTTCAATTTTTTGTTTTTTTATTCGGGACCTTCCCTACGACTCGTGCTCGATTTGGACAAATAACTTGGGCAACCTGGTAACTTACAAGGTATTGCACCTAAAAAAGTAAGTACATTTTGTAAAAATATAATGAAATTAACTAGCCATGAAAATTTAAAACTTTTAGCTAAACGTGGAATTTTTAAAGGTGCACGTAAAGTTTCACCAGTCGATTCTACAACACACCGTTGATTGAGGACCATCGACGAACACACGTAGTCTCCCTTTCAATGTCTTGTGTTAAAAAGTGTTGTTCACAGACCTACAACAACCCGAAGCTTTATTAAAAATATATAAAAAAATATAACATATAACATACCTTAGAATGTTTCTTGACTACAAAGTCAGCCCTTTTTATGGCTTGCACCGTTGATTGACTTCCTCCATCGACGCTAGCACCCATTTTGCCCTCAAAACTGGATCCTTAGGAAAGGCAAAAACGGACACTTTTGGCCCGGTTAGGTAATTGCCTTTACGATTTGGGACACAACACTTCTCGGGCATGGCTACAACCACAAGAAAACACTCATTTTGATACAACAAAACACACTTTCACTTCCTAACCTCCGTATTTATCGTTTATCTGATGGCTCAAAACATGAAATGTTTTTGATATGAACACACTAATTATCGGACTAGAACACCACTGCACAGTACTGTATCCACCAAATACACGTAACAATAATTTGTATAAGGTATAAGTGGAAATAAGAAAACGAGGAACACGGCAAATAACCGGCAGGAAAATTTAAACAGCTGGACGTCGGACGATGCGTGATGACTAAGCGCTGGGTCGATACACCACTCCAGCTGTATGGCCTTGTCTATAGGTGGCGGTGCGCTAACCGCGTACGTACATACAGTTTCCTGCGCTTTAAATTTAACGTTCTTCCATCGACGCTTTGCTCGAACCGTTGATTGAGGATTCCTTCCTCCATCGACAGCTCGAACCGTGGAATTTGGCGCCTCCGAACGGACGCGTCTCGGTGAAATGTAAGAGAACGGGACAGAAACATTTAGTAACAAATACGGACCTCGCCACCAACTTGAGAAGTGGCAAGTGGTCTCCGCGCTGAAACCGCGACAGGCTTATAAACGCCTACGCGGATTTTTTTCTTCTTTGTGATTTTTTTGCGAAGCCACTGTCGTTTGTTACGGCACCTATACAGTTTATTCTATACTCCTACATCCCCTACGAGTTGCCCACAAATATCTTTAAAAGCCAGATTAATTTACACAAAAAAGTTCAGAATTTCTTCTTTGGAATTTTTTTGTGACGCCACTATCGTTTACCACGGCATTCCTACAGTTTTTTTAAATACTTCTACATCTTCTACGCTTCCCCACAAAATATCTTTCAAATTAAGATTGATTTACTGTATATACAGCGTGATCTCTGCGCTCTACTTCGCCGATCGCGAAGCAAAGAATCGGAAAAATGGTCCAAACGGCCGAACGGCTTTTCCGATTGGGGCGCCCTTCGGCACGAGTGAAGCCCATATCCGTCCGGGGCCCGCGGGAAAGTTGGAGTCGCAATTGGGTGCTAACGATATGTGTGAAAATGCAGTGTTGCCACATTGATATATTAAGCGCTGAAATAGCAAAAAAATAATAATTCAAGGTTAGTAGGTACAATTTGTTTCGAATTACTTTAAGAGGTAGATTGGTAATAAGACCGTAAGGAAAACCTAGTTTCTGCAGTCTTGTGTAAAGGATAGATACCTTTATTCATCCAGCAAACAATACATTTTTGGACATGTCAAAATTATTATTGAATAAATCAATATTATTATTATTTCGTATTTGTACATTGGTTAAAATTTCTTTTTTTACATATATAGTAAGTTAACGCATAAAAACAGATAAAACCAGCACGGGGTGGTTCACCGTAACTAGGCATAATCGTGGATTTTATTGCAGAATTCGTCAATACAGTATGGACACATCTCTTTAAGTATACTCTGAAGAGCACTTTTAAAAGGTTTTTTTGGCAGCAAATGAAATCGGCCTGGTAAGGAGTTGTAGAGAGGAATTCCCAGCAATTTGCATTTATTTATCCTGTTTCTAGGAGGTGTTATATTTCCCTTTCCCCTGGTATTGTAATTGTGGACATCTTTATTACACGCAAATTTATCAACGTTGCTCTTGACATACATAAGATTTTCCAAAACTATGACTGCGAAAAGTGACGGAATGCCCAGTGACCCAAAAAGTGGCTTACAGTGAGCATCACGTTTGGCTCCCACAATATTCCGCACGCAAGCCTTCTGAATCACAAAGATTCTCTGTAGCTGTGCGTGAGAGGCACTGCCCCAACCCAGAATGCCGTAGCACATCACCGAATGAAACAGACCATAGTATGTCAGAAGTGCATCTCTCAAACCCACGAGGCAGGTAATTCGCCTGACAGCAAACACAGATCTAGAGAGCTTAATACACAAATGATCTATCTGAGGAATCCAAGTGAGACCAGAGTCAATATGTATCCCCAAAAACCTCACTTGCTTTGCATATTCGTCAAAATTAATTGTGTTAAATACACAGACTTCCGTCTTATCTTTGTTTAAAAATAATTCATTTTTATTGAACCACTGCTGAGAATGGTCAGTGTTATCTACTATTTGCAATTTTACCCCATCTACCGTTCTGATTTTGGTTTCAAATAGGAAGTTTGTGTCGTCTGCGTACATAGTAGTTAATATATCATCGCTAAGCCCTGACATATGACAAGCAACGTCATTTACATAGAGCAAAAAGAGCAGTGGCCCCAGAATCGAACCCTGGGGTATGCCCCTTTTCCCGAGCAACACATCACTTGAGCCCCCTCCTTGTACAACAGTCTGGGGTCTGTCGGCTAGATATGACTTGATAATATCGTTTGGGACACCACGTATTCCGTACGAGTGTAATTTATCCAAGAGTCCCGTGTGGCTAACGCAGTCAAAAGCCTTTGATAGGTCTGTGAATATTCCGACGCACATACTTCTGTTTTTCAAAGCGCTCTGAACCTTCTCTATAACGCTCATGATCGCATCTGATGTTGTTTTCCCTTTTCTAAAGCCGAATTGTGTTTCCGCCAGAATGTTATTGTGTTCGCAAAATCTATATATCTGGGACAAA
Organism: Pseudeuparius sepicola; assembly: GCA_963920635.1. NCBI lineage: Eukaryota > Metazoa > Arthropoda > Insecta > Coleoptera > Anthribidae > Pseudeuparius > Pseudeuparius sepicola. Next base: position 34,113,199 of record OY987305.1, read on the forward strand.
ATAGCCGACTCTAACACTTGAGAAACTGGGCAATATGTGTATTTGTCTATAATTTAATTTAATTTTTTTTTATATTTTTGCGCTTTTTAATTTTTTGTGGAAAGGTGATGGAAAAGAGGTCAGTGATTATGTTATGGAAGTTATTTGCTTTTTCCTCCGCGCCAACCGCGAGATAGACCCGATCCCAAGTCTCCTCACCCATCAAAGCATTTAAGTCTATTTATGTTGATCTCTGAAAAATCACGCTTGAAGTAGAGGCTCTCCTGGGAATCAGCACCGCATTCAAAAGTCAATAGCTGTGCGCTGTGATCGGACACGCCCATTTCCAGGACCTTCGCTCTGTGGTATCTAAAGTTACAAAAGACATTATCCGGAAGTGTTTTGTAGTTTCCGAACTGTCGAGTAAAGTAAAAAATTGTTTGTTTTAGATTGTACTTGTTAGAAGCTCTACGAACTGCTTGGTTTTGCTGTCAGGACAATGAAATTTTAAGTTAAAATCGCCGCAAAAGATAACTTTTTCTGTTGGAAATTGTGCATCCAATTGAGATAATACCTTACCAATTATTTCGAAAAATATATTTATATTTTCTTTATCTGATGAAGATCTGTAGATGACCACAATTACAAGATGTTTGCTTTTTATGTGAATAGCTACCAGCTCACAATGGATCTCTCGAGACAACTCTCTCACAAAACCAACCTCCTCTGCACATATTGAGTCTCTTGTATAGATGCTAACACCGCCATGTATATGTATCCTTCTACAAAACATGGCACGGAGAGTAAAATTTGTCAAATTATACAATGAAGATTCGTTTGGCTCAAGCCAATGCTCCGTCAAGCACACCACCTCGAGATTGGACAGGTCACCTATAAAATTATCGATATGTAATAGTTTATTGCGAAGGCACTTCACGTTGGCCTGTAGAACTCCCACAAGGTTGTCCTCTCCTAGACTTGTAGGTTGGTTGGAGTCGGTTTTCCCGAAAAAAATTTCTTGTTCGAAAAAAGTTCTTAGGTCGATGGTTAGTCATGAGTGTCTTCATACGAGCTCCCTCCGGCCATATTTCAGGACGCAGCAGAATTTTCTCCGCCAACGGCTCTTCAATATATATCCTAAAGGACTTATAAGTCTTAGTCTCTGAATAGGGATTTGTCTCTTCGCAAGTAACATCTGTTGTGTTATTTTTTTTTGTTTAGGTATTCTTGTAGTTTATTTGCTTGTGTATCTGTGGAGAAGGATGTTGCAAATACACCACTTTTACCGACATCTATCGATTTGCCTATCGTTTTAATCCCATCGGGTACATCAGTACTGGTTCCGACGACGTCTTCCTGCTCCTCTCTAACAGTGTTCTTTATTTTGTTCTGTGCGTTTTCGATCGCGACAGATACCTGCCGGCTACTTATTTTTTGGGCCACTTTTTGCGCGGGCTGGCACTGCTGCAGGGTACTGTCGAGAGCCGTGACCTTTCCATTTGGTGTAGGTCTCTGTGGTGCTTTTTTTGTACGTGTCTGTCTGGTATTTTGGATCGCTTCAGTAGAAATAGTAGATTCTGTAATGAGGTTAGAATGAAAAAATTCGTATGGGTCGTTTTCTTTTCTTGTTGCCACTCCCTTAACAACGCATAATATTTTTCATATTCATGTTTCGATTTTTGCGGCAGCAGGTTCTCACTTATATTATTTGCACAATTTGTAATTTCAGGTGGAGTATTATCAAATTCCATATCAAAATCACTCGATTTTTCACTCGTTTTATTTAACTTAAAACACGTTCGAAAATACTTATTATGACGCGCACCCCCACGCCGCTGTTGTTGACAGCGAGGTTGACAGTCTTGAAATCCATGGCACTCTATGCTGTGTTTAGTTCGATTAACGTACATTCATTCATTGTCTTATTATGGAATGAAAATATATAAAATAATGCAATGATTTATTATTATTAGTACGAAATATTAGTATCCCTATTATTATATTGTTTATTTATGTGCAATAAATTACAAAAATTATATTAAGATCCTGGAAATACATGCAAAACACTCGAGAAGCAAGTATTTAAGAATAAATCATCTCGCTCTAGAGTGAGAATTTTTAAGTTCTATTATTAAAAATGATTTTAGAATACTTGCATTCACGAATGGTCGGGGAGAAAATATATTATACTAGGTTTTTCTGTATGTTACAAGTAAATAAATAAGGAAAAATAAACTAATTATTTTATAGATATGGGTTGCTGATATTATTTGTATAAGAAAAATTCCAAATTTAATCTTGGCCAATAAACAGGGTGTTTCTTAAGTTGTGACTTTTTTAATAACGTGTAGAATTCCAAAAAAGAGATGTTTTTTATCGTTTAGTACCATTTTTTCTAAAACTCAAAAATAAGGGAGATATGGAAATTGAAAGTTTTCAAACAATTATGATTTTAAATACGTACCTATTATTCTTATATAAACCTTATTTTAATTTGGGTAGCTTACACTAAACGTGTCCATTTTAATGATATAGACAGTGATAGATTCTTGGATGAGAGTATACCTATTCACCTTTTATCAATATTTGCAGCTGCGGCCTCAGATATACAGAGGGTGCAAATTTGAATGCCAAAAATATACAGGGTGAGTTTTTTTCGATGCCCACTATGGGGATCTCGGAAACTAGCAGAGCTAGAACAAAGGTTAAATGGGGAAAGAATTGCAATTTTGAATGCCCAATCTAATGCCCCTTTTGGATTTTCAAAAAAGTTAATGGCTCACTAGATATTTTGAAAAGAGTGATTTTTTGCTATTCCATCAGATCTCTGTAGCTCCGTTATTTCTGATTATACAGAAAAATTGTAGAGACAAAAATTGTAGATAATTTTGGCCTTAATAAGATAATCTGATCCAATTTCTTATGCTGTTTGTGATTTTTGAGATATGACATAAAAATATGTTTTTTAAATCTAAATCATAGTTGGCTGTGGCCTTATCAAATCGGCCATTTTTTGAGCTTTCCAAAAATATAATACTCGGCATAGTTATTATAATAAATAAAATAGATATGGCTAATTTTCTGATTTTTTTAATTTTCACATAGTCAGCCATGGAATATTTTCATAATTAAGTTCTATTTTATAATAAGGCATACTTCAAACTTTCAAATATTTTATTTTTAGCTGGTAACAAAATGTAACAAAAATTATCATGATGGAGCTCCACCACATAATTATTTGCATGTAAGAAATTACCTAGATCAGCTCTATCCAAATAGTTGGATTGGGAGAAATAGACCTATTTCCTGGCAGCCGCGATCCCCCGATTTGTCTCTTTTGGATCTCTTTTCGTGGGGAACAGTACAAAATAAAGTATGAGACAATTGTTGAATTAAGAGCAGCTGTTTTAGAAGCAATTGCCAGTATTGACAGGCGCTCTCTAAGAAAGGCCACAAATTCAGTTTGAAAAAGATGCAATATTTGCATAAATAATAATGGTGAATTGTTTGTACACCTTTAATATATATTAATAGCTAATAAGGGCGGCCTTTTCGAAATGGGCTTGAAAAACGGCGAATCTTTCTGACAGCGATTTCGGCAAGCGTTTTTGTCGAGTAGGGACGGCCTTTTTCTACAGGATAGGCGTATTTTCGAATCCTCGAAAATTTTCCCCGCTTAAATACGACGCGAAAGACGATAGTAAGTTTCGGTCATAGATGTGTGCGGTAAAGAGGTATATAGGTTTTCGAGTGGTACAGTGGCCCGTGAAAACTGTCTCGGCCGAGAGCTGGGCCAAGAAGATCCTTAAATAGGATCGCGGGGCGGGGGAAATCGCAATGGGAAGCGAGAAGACGGCCCGAAGAAGAAATTTTAACACTTTTTCGGATTTTTTAAGAGGAAATGCCGGAGATATAAGCTTTTTTCTTTAGAGAAATCGGTCGGTGTTTATGTGTCGTGCTGCGCCAAAAAATTACGACGAAAATGTCGCGAAATTGTCAGAAATTGACCATTTTCGTCGGGCCGTAGCTACGTTATTTCGACTCGGGGCCACGAGATCGTAATTTTTAGAACTTTCCCATGTCTTCCCCCATGCCTCCGGAGCCCTCGAAAAATCGAGAAATGAGAAAAAACACGCGATTTCCAAGTGTGGTTTCGGAGGATTTCAGTCGATTTCGCTGATTTTACAGCCGTCCCATTTCTCGGAAGAATAAAATCGAGATTGCGGAAATTTTCTCACATATCGGATCTTGGAGGTTTCTTTCGGTACCGGAGGAAACTACGAGACCAAATTAAGGGATCTACCACCTCCTCCGATTTTTAAAACGGCTCTATTCCAGGTTATCGAAAGACCTTTGCGAAGAAGATGGCTCATGTTCGTGGGACGGGTTGTAAGATTAGTCACTAAAAGTCCGGCAACCTAACGGCACGAGTTTTTGCGACAACGCCATCTGGCGACTTGAGGGTGCATACCAGATGTCGACATGCGGATTTTTTCGCCGGCCAAAGAACTAGGCATCTGTTGAATATCTGCGATTTCGAAACGGACGGATACGGGGGTGGCGATTTTCGAATACGCACGCCTGTTGAATATCTGCACTTTCGAAGGGAATACAGGGTGGATATTGGTGTCTTCTTCGCCGCCGCCAAAGACAAAGAGCTAGGTTGCGAAGGGCCGCCAGACCCGGAGGGCGTACCGGGCGTCTCTTTCCGGAAAATGTGTCGCGCGAGACGACCAGTGAAATGTACGAAACGTAATCTCTGCCGTTATAGATAGAGCGTATCCGTTTGTTTTGATTACAAGCAGATTGGAAGAGGAGAAAAATGGACGAAGAAATTTGTCCGTGGCCACCTCGATTTTCTCACGACTGCTAATTTTTTACCTTTAGAGATAGAAGATTCGGGTTTCCTTTGTTGGCTTGCCAGGGTAAAATGATTGGGAAATGCGGAGAAGAAAATTCCATGGCCTGCTCGCTTTCGCTGAAAACACAACTTTTTTTGCGTCTAGATAGAAAGACAGGATAAAGTTCGTCAGGTGCAGAAGGTCGAATGACCCACCCCGATCCTTCGGAGGTGAATAACTTTCTCATTAGTGGAGATAGAGAAAATTTGTCCACAGCACGCACAGTTTTCCCAGAACTGTGTTTCTGTTCGGCGAGATAAAAATTTTGTTTCTGCTGCTATGGAATGTGTACCGGAAAGGAAGAAAATTGACGTGAAATAATTTTCCCACGCCTACTTGGTTTTCGAGAAAGTACGGACAACTTTTTCATATTCGGAGATAGGAAAAACTGAAAAGTGCACCCTCACTTTCTCGAAACAACCTGTATATTATAGCCGAAAAAATTTTTCGTCCACCTACTGAATTTTCGAGGAAACGCGTGCAACTTTTTCGTTTTCAAAGGTAGAAACTTGGTTCCTTCGGGGATGTAAAGGGCAAGCGAAAGTAAATAAAAGTTACTTGAAACAATTTTTTCCAGCCTACTTGATTTTCAAGAAAAACCTTAAAACAGATTTCCGGGGCTTAGCCGTTTTTTGGGAGGATTTTTTTTTCAGAACCCTCAGGTATACAAGCCTTTGACACTTTTAAACATTAAAAATGATGGCTAACCTATTTTCGGGTTAAGTTCTTATGACAGGGGTGTTGCCTGCAAAGGAAATGATCGAGAGGTTAGGATATGAGAATTTTGAAACGGGATGATGGGAGGTTAGAATTCGCCTTCACGTTACTGCCAAGCAAAAGGGACTTTGACGTTATAGACATTTCAAACGGCGAATGAGTACCGGGTGTCTCTTTATGGAAATTGACCATTTTCGTTGGGCCGTAGCTATGTTATTTCGACTCGGGGCCACGAGGTCGGAATTTTTAAAGCTTCCCCCAAGTCGTCAGGTCATGCTCGGACGCCTCCGGCGCCCCCGAAAAATCGAGAAATAGGACAAAACATCCGATTTGCAAGAGTGGTTTCGGAGGATTTTCCGTCAATTTTGCTATTACACAGCCGTCCCATTTCTCGGAAGAAGAATATCGAGAGTCGGGAAATTTTCTCAGATATCGGATCTTCGAGGTTTCTTTCGGTACCGGAGAAAAGTACGAGACCCAACTAAGAGATCTACCACCTCCTCCGATTTTTATCAGGTTATCGAAAGACCTTTGCGAAGAAGATGGCCGTCGTTCGTAGGGCGGGTTGTAAGATTGGAAACTATAAGTAGGCAACATAAAGACTTTGACTATTTGCGGTCACTCGCGCCTTCGAGGTTTCGGCGGGAAGTCAAACCCCGACTTGACGGTGCATATACCGGGTGGCGACATGAGGATTTTTTCGCCGGCCGAAGAACTCGCACCTGTTGAATATCTCAGATTTCGAAATGGACGTATACGGGGGTGAGGATTTCAAGTTACCGAACACCTGTTGAATAATTGCGCTTTTCAAAGCTGTCGACGCGGAGGGTTGGAATTTTTTATTTTTGCCACCAAAACAACGTCCCTTAGGTTATGGACGACTTTCAGACTGCGAATTTAGTTGGAAATTTAAGCGGCCGTAACTCCTCTGCCATTAGAGATACGGGGTTGCCGTTTGTTTTGATTGTAAGCAGATAGCGACGGGAAAAAAATTAACGACAGAAATTTTTCATGGTTACCTCGATTTTGAAAGAACAAGTGCAAGTTCGATTTAACGCGACGGGAAAGACGGGGTGGCGATTCTCGAATACGGACGCCTGTTGAATATTTGCACTTTCGAAATGGATACAGGGTGGATATTGGCGTCTTCTTCGCCGCTGCCAAAGACGAAGAGCCATTTTGGGTTGCGGGGTGCCGTCGGACTCGGAGCGCGTACCGCGGGCGCCTCTTCGAAATTCTTTAAGCAACCGTAATTCCTCTGCCGTTATAGATAGAGGGTTGCCGTTTGTTTTGATTATAAGCAGATAGGTGGAGGAGAAAAATGGACGACGAAATTTTTCCATGGCTACTTCGATTTTCTCACAACAACTGCTATTTTTTTGCCTTTGAAGATAGAAGATTCGGGTTTCTTTTGTTGGCTTGCCAGGGTAAAATGATTGGGAAATGCGGAGAAGAAAATTCCATGGCCTGCTCGATTTCGCCGCAAAACACAACTTTTTTATACATCAACATGGAAAGACGGGACAAAGCCCGTCAGGTGCAGAACGCTCGGTTTTCCCAGAACAGACACAACTCTTTAGTTCGGCGATATAAAATTTCGCTTATGCTGCTATGGATTGTGTACGGGAAAGGAAGGAAATTGACGTGAAAAATTTTCTCCCGCCTACTTGGTTTTCGAGAAAATAAGCCCAACTTTTTCATATTCGCAGATAGAAAAAAACGGAAAAGTGCAGCTTCACTTTCTCTAAACACCCTGTATATTTTACCAGAAAAAAAATTCGTCCACCTATTGAATTTTCGAGAAAACATGAGTAGGTAACGCCTTACTTGACCGGACCCCCTCCACTTTCCTCCTAGGCCCCGCCCCCTTTCCTGGCGGCCAATCGTAGCTAACCTATGATGTCATGGCGCCAAATTCAAACCGTGGGAGATAATGGTCCATCATCTCATGGTCCAGCATCTCGAGGTCCAGCATCTCCAACATCTCATCTCGAGGTCTAGCATCTCCAGCATCCCTCTGACGTCACAAAAGTCTGAAAATAAAAAAATCCGCCAGGGTTCGAACCTGCGACCATCGGTTTATAAAATCGACGCTCTTCCAACTGAGTCATCGACGCATTTGAAAATAATACTTTAAAATGGTGTAAACTAGATTCTCGGTGACGTCACAGAATTAAGAATAAATACAAGGTGTCTCAAAAGCAACTGATAAAAATTATATACAGATTGCATTAAAACAAGGCAGAGTCAAAAGGGCCTTAATAATTTAATCGCGTCACAGATTTTTTTCTCGTACAGGGGCGGACCACAAAAATATACAAGGTCGGTAAAAACAGTTGATATGTCAAAAAAAATCAAATACAGGGTGAAACAAAAATAAAAAAAAGGCCTAATTTCATCACGTGACGTCTTAGACTTAAGAATAAGTAAAATACAGGGTGAATCAGAAACTAAAGCCAAAAGGACCTTAATAATTTTTCGTTACAGATTTTTTCTATTAGCATAAGTACAGGGTGGACAACAAAAGTCACGAGTGTGGCAAAAGCCAAAAGGGCCTTAAACATCACGAGGCGTCTCAGAATATGTAAAATACAGCGTGTCTCAAAATTCACATTTGTACAGGATAGAACAAAAACTAAAGCTAAAACGGCGTTAATCTAAAGTCAAAAGGACTTTAATCGTTGTGTGACGTCACAGATTTTTCTCGTACAGGGGTGGACAACAAAAATATACAAGCTGGCATAAGAAAGCCAAAAGGACCTTAATCATATCTAGGTACGGGGTGTGACAAAAACCAAAAAGGCCTAATTTCACGTGGCGACGCAGATTTAATGTCTCAAAATTCATGTACAGGCTGGGGTAAGTCAAAACGACCTTAATCGTTCTGTGACGTCACAGATTTTTCTCAAATAGTACAGGGGTGGACAACAAAAATACACAAGGTAGGTAAAAACAGTTGATATATATAAAAAAATCAAATACAGAGTGAGATAAAAATAGAAAAAAGGCCTATTTATATCACGTGACGTCTCAGACTTAAGAATAAGTAAAATACAGGGTGAATCAGAAACTAAAGCAAAAAGGACCTTAATAATTTATCGTCACAGATTTTTTCAATTAGCATAAGTACAGGGTGGACAACAAAAATATACAATGTGTGACAAAAAAAACGACCTGAATCAGCACGTGGCGTCTCAGACTTAAGAATAAGTAAAATACAGGGTGTCGCAAAATTCATATTTATACAGGGTAGAACAAAAACTAAAGATAAAACAGCCTTAATCTAAAGTCAAAAGGACCTTAATCGTTGTGTGACGTCACAGATTTTTCTCGTACAGGGGTGGACAACAAAAATATAGAAGCTGGCATAAGAAAGCCAAAAGGACCTTAATAATGTCTAGGTACAGGGTGAGACAAAAAAAAAGACCTTATTTCATCACGTGGTAGACTTATGAATAAGTAAATACAGGGTGAATCAGAAGCCAAAAGGACCTTAATAATTGATCGTCACAGATTTTTTTCATTTAGCATAGGTACTGGATGGACAATAAAAATTCATGGTGTGACAAAAAATCAAAAAAGAGCTAATCTCATCACATGACTTCCTAGAACTAAGAATGCCGAGTGCCTCAAAATTTATATAGGTATCGAATGGGTCCAAAAGCAGTTCATATACTAGGTGAAACAAAAGCCAAAAGGTCTAATTTCACGGTTGAACTATCTATTTGTCCTAATTATAAGATTCAAAACAATTTTTAAGTTAAAAATGCCAAGAAATAAGACAATCGAAATCTCCCAGAGCGGCTTTATACTCGTATCGCCGACAATTTTCAGCTTAATGACGTGAAAGCGATTAAAAAATTCGATGTAGGTATAGTGCGTATAAAAAACAAAACCAAAAAGACGTTGCTCTCTCACCAAGAGGGGTTCCATAGGGTCCAAAGGCCATTTTTCCTTAACGATGTGTAGAATGAGACAAAAATTGAAAGGCAACCAAAACTTTTCGCGAAATTAGTTTGTTGTTATAAAAATTGGAATTATCTATTATGTGCATAAATGCATCGTGAAATAAGGTCAGCTACGAAAACGCTGGTCCGCCAACACCGGCCGCTGGTAATGGCATTTGTCATCATTTTTCCAACATACAGGGCAAATATTGCATCTTCAGCGAAATCAAAAATAAAAAGTAGGTTTCGGGCATCGACACAGGCGGATATCTACGTCTGGTAAAATGTAAATTCCACATTTTTAAAATTAATAATTTCAGAAATAAGTAAAATACGACACCGGGATTCGAACCTACGACCACTGGAGAGACAAAAACTAAAAGGGCCTTCATAGTTTCAGAAACCTCGTAGAACTAAGAATATAGGGTGTACCAAAATTCATGTATTTACAAGGTGTGACAAAAAAAATCAAAGCCAAAATGTCCTTAATAATTTAACCCTGTGACATCGCTGAATTAATGGACCGTCTGTATAAAAATTCATATACCGAGACAAAAACATATATACGAAAAACAAATGGACTTTAATCGCGTCGTGACATTACAAAGTTTTTCTCAGATGCCGTAGACACACAGAAATTACAGATATACCATATGAACTCAAAATATACTTGCAAAAAAAAGCGGGGCTACTAACGCAAGAACAAAGTATATGCTAAACCCTCAGTCTCAAAACGACCTACAACCCGGACAAAAAATCGTGGGTAAACATATCTCTTTATTAGGTATAAATTAATTTTGGAAAAATGGGTCCAAATAAAATTACTACTACAAAACGACCGGCAAAAAATCGTAAAATTGGTCAAGATATTATGTAGGGTCATAAATCTTAATTCGTAGTAACAGAGTGTACAAAGTACCCAACAACAGTTATAATATTTAAAAAAATAATATACAGTGTACGTCAAAACACTGCGCAAACGGAAAGCCAAAAGGGCCTAATTTCATCGCACCCCAGAATCTTTTTCAGACTGCATAAGTGCAGGGTGGACAACAAAGTACATGGGTGTGACAAAAGCCAAAAAGACCTAACTTCATCGCGTGGCGTATCATAATTAATAAGGGAAATACAGGGTGTCTCAAAGAAAACTGTCAAAAATGTATATGTGTATGGATAAAAACATAAGAAAATTACAACTCAACACGTGACGTCACTGAATTTTTCAGACTGCATACAGACCGGTTAAAAAGGTATATCAAAAATTTATATACATAGGGAATAAAAACACATACAAAAATTCAGAACTATGGTATCTGACCAAATAACTGAACTACCAAAGCCAACGCGAGTAAAAATTACTCATTTAGAAAAATAGATCCAAACAAAATTAATTGACGTTCTCTGCTGTATGCTACAAACCGGCCAGCACAAACCGTAAAAATTGGGCAAAATATGCATACTTAATTCGTAGTAAGACAAGACTTTGAATATTTTTTCGTAATAATTACCTACACACGAGCCTGAAATATAATCTATAATCTTCAAATAAACACACAAAATATGACATAAAAATAAAACATCACGTGAAGTATAAGAATTCAAAATTTCGCTATTTGTACTAATAATACAAGAATTTTTAAACTAAAACGCAGGGACTGATGGCGTACTAAACCCCCTAATATCAAAACGGTCTGTGAGATAGACAAAAAAACGAATACTTGATTTTTAAAAATGGTTCTTTTACCAAAGGGCAGACAAAAGCCGTAAAAATTGATCAGAATATGATGGGAAGGTAAAAGGACACGACATATAATAGGTTAATACAAAAATCACACCTCTTAATTCGCAATACCGGAGTGTATAAAAAGTACTCGACTATACCTCTATACGACAAAAAAAAACTTGCAAAAAAAAACCTTGTCAGCAGTTTCCCAAATATAAAGTGTAACACATGTATAAAAATCTAGGTCACGGCCGGAAGGAATGGCAAAGATCTCTAAATTAAACACAAAAAAATTAACGTTACAGGATGTCTCGAATTTCTTGGATGGGACACAAACAATTTTTATTAAAAAACTCTCAAAAAGTAAGACAGTCTAAATCTCCCAATCTCAAAACGATCTTCTAACCACAGACGATTTTCAGCTTAATGGCGTGAATAAAAAAAGTCGAAATACATATAAAAACAAAACCAAAAAGGCTAAGGCCTAATTTCATCACGTGACAGATTTAAGAACGAGTAAAATACAGATAGGTATTTTCAAAAATTCTGAACTATTTGTTCTAATTTTTAAGTTAAAACTACCAAAGACAATCGATGCAATATTAAAACGACCTTATACTCACGTCTGGGCATGCAGAATTACACACATATCTAAGGATTTGTTTTCAAAAGGCATTTTTCCGACACACAGGCTTAACAAAAAAAAAGCACATTGAAAGATATACGCTAAACCTTTCGCGAAATTAGTGGGTATGTTAAAAATTAAATCTTAGCGTGAATAAAGATAGGCTACTGAACACAGGGCGCAGGGATTTAAAAGATATACGCCAAAAGCGTGTCGCGAAATTAGTGATTTAGACAGAAAAAATGGGACATTTCCGGGTCAATACGTTGGCTCGGTCATTAACCCTTGGAGCTTGCCGACAGGGACTTGCAAAAAAAAAGCTTGCTCGACACTTTTCCCAAATATTTCACAAGTGGTATATCAACTGCTACAAAAAAAAAGAATCTTGGTCGCGGGTAGCGGCGTACGAACGGAAGGATAAACGGCAAAATACAGGTCTCTAAATTGAACATTTTCTCAAAAAATTAACGATACGGCGAAATTCATGGTGGAGACCAATGACAAATGGACTTTAAGAGTGGCAGAATTAATACAGGGTGTGCCAAAATGTATGAATGTGACCAATGCCAAAAGGACATTAATAGGTCAGATTTAGTACAGGGTGTACCAAATCATGGGTGTTACCAAAGCCAAAGGAGTTTAATAGATCAGATTTAATACAGGATGGGCAAAGGCGGCCAACAAAAAAAGCCTAACTTCAGAATTAAGTACAATAATAAAGGCACAGAGTGATTCAAATACCAAAGCCAAAAAGCCTAATTTCATCACGTGAGAGATTTAATACAGGTTGTGGCAAAAGCAACTCTGACGGGACTAAATCCAAAATGATCTTAAGCGTCACAATTTTTCTCAAGTAGCATAGGTTGTCACGAAAAAAATGGCGACATAATGTTTTAATAAAAAATATGTTCTTTGGTCGCGGGGTACAGATTGTTCAGAAACCGACGTAGGTATCCATCACCAAGCGTCTAAGAACGTGTCCCTAAAGGATAAGGAAGAAAATTCCCTAAGTAAGTAAAACATATTGTTTCTACTGTGCGTTATGAAATTTGGAAACGATAACGAAAATTTTCAAAATCAGCATAAGACATCAGCAACAACAAACATGAAAACTAGGTCACGGGCAATGGCGTACGAACGGGAGGGATAAAATGGTAAAATTTCAGGTCTCTAAACTAAACATTTTCTCAAAAAATTAACGATACAGGATGTCTCGAAATTAATGTGTCTTAGAATACAGGACAAAAAGCAACTGACAAAAATTCACGGATGGGATGGGACAAAAGCCAAAAAAGGCCTAATTTCATCACATGACAGAATTAAGAATAAATACAGGGTGGACGAAAGCAACTGATATGTCAAAATTCATATACAGGATGGGGCAAATACCGAAAGAACCGTAATATTTACGTGACGTTACAGAATTACTTTTCGACGACGTACAAATTAATAGCAGATGAAATATACTTGTAAACATCCCGAACTATGCATTTTCTCCTAATACTAATTTTCAAGTTAAAAAAAGGTCTGCCAACACAACAACGGGCGGTGTGCTAAATCCCTAATCTCAAAACAACCTGGTCGAAAAATCGTAAATAAAAATACCTCTTTGGGCATTATTAAGTATAGATTAATTTAGAAAAATGGATATAAATTAATTCATCTCCATCAAACCGGCCCTCAAAAATCGTAAAAATTCTTAATTCAAATCTTAATTCGCAGTAACAGAGTGCACAATTCTTTTTCTCAGATTTAGGGATTTTTGTGGAAATTTATATATGGAAAAAGGTGCATTAAAAGATAGAAGTACGTAAAAGGTGTAATGTAATAATTTTCGACACATTCCACGAAATCTAACAAAGGGAACCTCATGTATTGGAGAGAGATAGAACTTTCTTATTGGCGGTCATGAACCTCTGGGAGCTTGTCGACAGGCATGGGCTTGTAGTAGATAACCCTTTTGTCAGCATTTTTTACAAAATAAATACAACCCAAGCAAATAAAGAATTATCTATAACTGATCTCAAATTGAAATTTCTCCCCAACGCTGCCGTATAACACAATGTGCCTAGAGTTCTCGTTTTTTAGTAATTTCATAGAATGAATGAATACCGCCATGGAACGCCATGAACTACCATGGAACGCCATGAACTACCATGGAACGCCATGGACTACCATGGAACGCCATGGACTACCATGGAACGCCATGGACTACCATGGAACGCCATGGACTAACATGGAACGCCACGCACACCACGCGCGCCACGCACGCACGCCACTCGCGTCACGCACGTCACGCGCGTCACGCACGGACGCACGGACGCCACGCGCGCCACGCACGCACGCCACGTTTCACGCACACACTCACGTTTTACCCACGTTTGAACCACGTTTCACGCACGCACGGGCGTTTCACGAATCTCGGGCGTAATCTCGGGCGTAAACTCGGGCGTAAACTCGGAGATTACGAGATTCGTGAAACGCCCGTGCGTGCGTGAAACGTGGTTCAAACATGGGTAAAACGTGAGTGTGTGCGTGAAACGTGGCGTGCGTGCGTGGCGCGCGTGGCGTCCGTGCGTGTGTGCGTGACGCGCGTGACGCGCGTGACGTGCGGGCGTGGCGCGCGTGGTGTGCGTGCGTGGCGCGCGTGGTGTGCGTGGCGTTCCATGGTAGTCCATGGCGTTCCATGGTAGTCCATGGCGTTCCATGGTAGTTCATGGCGTTCCATGGTAGTTCATGGCGTTCCATGGCGGTATTCATTCATTCTATGAAATTACTAAAAAACGAGAACTCCAGGCACATTGTGTTATCCGGCAGCGTTGGGGAGAAATTTCAATTTGAGATCAGTTATAGATAATTCTTTGTTTGCTTGGGTTGTATTTATTTTGTATCGAAAATGCTGACAAAAGGGTTATCTACTACAAGTCCATGCCTGTCGACAAGCTCCCAGAGGTTCATGACCGCCAATAAGAAAGTTCTATCTCTCTCCAATACATGAGGTTCCCTTTGTTAGATTTCGTGGAATGTGTCGAAAATTATTACATTACACCTTTTACGTACTTCTATCTTTTAGTGCACCTTTTTCTTTTATTAAGTCCATATATAAATTTCCACAAAAATCCCTAAATCTGAGAAAAAGAATTGTGCACTCTGTTACTGCGAATTAAGAGTTGAATTAAGAATTTTTACGATTTTTGATGGCCGGTTTGATGGAGATGAATTAATTTATATCCATTTTTCTAAATTAATCTATACTTAATAATGCCCAAAGAGGTATTCGACCAGGTTGTTTTGAGATTAGGGATTTAGCACACCGCCCGTTGTTGTGTTGGTAGACCTTTTTTTAACTTGAAAATTAGTATTAGGAGAAATTGCATAGTTCGGGATGTTTACAAGTATATTTCATCTGCTATTAATTTGTACGTCGTCGAAAAGTAATTCTGTAACGTCACGTAAATATTACGGTTCTTTCGGTATTTGCCCCATCCTGTATATGAATTTTGACATATCAGTTGCTTTCGTCCACCCTGTATTTATTCTTAATTCTGTCATGTGATGAAATTAGGCCTTTTTTGGCTTTTGTCCCATCCCATCCGTGAATTTTTGTCAGTTGCTTTTTGTCCTGTATTCTAAGACACATTAATTTCGAGACATCCTGTATCGTTAATTTTTTGAGAAAATGTTTAGTTTAGAGACCTGAAATTTTACCATTTTATCCCTCCCGTTCGTACGCCATTGCCCGTGACCTAGTTTTCATGTTTGTTGTTGCTGATGCCTTATGCTGATTTTGAAAATTTTCGTTATCGTTTCCAAATTTCATAACGCACAGTAGAAACAATATGTTTTACTTACTTAGGGAATTTTCTTCCTTATCCTTTAGGGACACGTTCTTAGACGCTTGGTGATGGATACCTACGTCGGTTTCTGAACAATCTGTACCCCGCGACCAAAGAACATATTTTTTATTAAAACATTATGTCGCCATTTTTTTCGTGACAACCTATGCTACTTGAGAAAAATTGTGACGCTTAAGATCATTTTGGATTTAGTCCCGTCAGAGTTGCTTTTGCCACAACCTGTATTAAATCTCTCACGTGATGAAATTAGGCTTTTTGGCTTTGGTATTTGAATCACTCTGTGCCTTTATTATTGTACTTAATTCTGAAGTTAGGCTTTTTTTGTTGGCCGCCTTTGCCCATCCTGTATTAAATCTGATCTATTAAACTCCTTTGGCTTTGGTAACACCCATGATTTGGTACACCTTGTACTAAATCTGACCTATTAATGTCCTTTTGGCTTTGGTCACATTCATACATTTTGGCACACCCTGTATTAATTCTGCCACTCTTAAAGTCCATTTGTCATTGGTCTCCACCATGAATTTCGCCGTATCGTTAATTTTTTGAGAAAATGTTCAATTTAGAGACCTGTATTTTGCCGTTTATCCTTCCGTTCGTACGCCGCTACCCGCGACCAAGATTCTTTTTTTTTTTTGTAGCAGTTGATATACCACTTGTGAAATATTTGGGAAAAGTGTCGAGCAAGCTTTTTTTTGCAAGTCCCTGTCGGCAAGCTCCAAGGGTTAATGACCGAGCCAACGTATTGACCCAGAAATGTCCCATTTTTTCTGTCTAAATCACTAATTTCGCGACACGCTTTTGGCGTATATCTTTTAAATCCCGCGCCCTGTGTTCAGTAGCCTATCTTTATTCACGCTAAGATTTAATTTTTAACATACCTACTAATTTCGCGAAAGGTTTAGCGTATATCTTTCAATGTGCTTTTTTTTTGTTAAGCCTGTGTGTCGGAAAATGCCTTTTGAAAACAAATCCTTAGATCTGTGTGTAATTCTGCATGCCCAGACGTGAGTATAAGGTCGTTTTAATATTGTATCGATTGTCTTTGGTAGTTTTAACTTAAAAATTAGAACAAATAGTTCAGAATTTTTGAAAATACCTATCTGTATTTTACTCGTTCTTAAATCTGTCACGTGATGAAATTAGGCCTTAGCCTTTTTGGTTTTGTTTTTATATGTATTTCGATTTTTTTTATTCACGCCATTAAGCTGAAAATCGTCTGTGGTTAGAAGGTCGTTTTGAGATTGGGAGATTTAGACTGTCTTACTTTTTGAGAGTTTTTTAATAAAAATTGTTTGTGTCCCATCCAAGAAATTCGAGACATCCTGTAACGTTAATTTTTTTGTGTTTAATTTAGAGATCTTTGCCATTCCTTCCTGTGTTGCACTTTATATTTGGGAAACTGCTGACAAGGTTTTTTTTTGCAAGTTTTTTTTTGTCGTATAGAGGTATAGTCGAGTACTTTTTATACACTCCGGTATTGCGAATTAAGAGGTGTGATTTTTGTATTAACCTATTATATGTCGTGTCCTTTTACCTTCCCATCATATTCTGATCAATTTTTACGGCTTTTGTCTGCCCTTTGGTAAAAGAACCATTTTTAAAAATCAAGTATTCGTTTTTTTTGTCCATCTCACACACCGTTTTGATATTAGGGGGTTTAGTATGCCATCAATCCCTGCGTTTTAGTTTAAAAATTCTTGTATTATTAGTACAAATAGCGAAATTTTGAATTCTTATACTTCACGTGATGTTTTATTTTTATGTCATATTTTGTGTGTTTATTTGAAGATTATAGATTATATTTCAGGCTCGTGTGTAGGTAATTATTACGAAAAAATATTCAAAGTCTTGTCTTACTACGAATTAAGTATGCATATTTTGCCCAATTTTTACGGTTTGTGCTGGCCGGTTTGTAGCATACAGCAGAGAACGTCAATTAATTTTGTTTGGATCTATTTTTCTAAATGAGTAATTTTTACTCGCGTTGGCTTTGGTAGTTCAGTTATTTGGTCAGATACCATAGTTCGGAATTTTTGTATGTGTTTTTATTCCCACTGTATATAAATTTTTGATATACCTTTTTAACCGGTCTGTATGCAGTCTGAAAAATTCAGTGACGTCACGTGTTGAGATGTAATTTTCTTATGTTTTTATCCATACACATATACATTTTTGACAGTTTTCTTTGAGACACCCTGCATTTCCCTTATTAATTATGATACGCCACGCGATGAAGTTAGGTCTTTTTGGCTTTTGTCACACCCATGTACTTTGTTGTCCACCCTGTACTTATGCAGTCTGAAAAAGATTCTGGGGTGCGATGAAATTAGGCCCTTTTGGCTTTCCGTTTGCGCAGTGTTTTGACGTACACTGTATATTATTTTTTTAAATATTATAACTGTTGTTGGGTACTTTGTACACTCTGTTACTACGAATTAAGATTTATGACCCTACATAATATCTTGACCAATTTTACGATTTTTTGCCGGTCGTTTTGTAGTAGTAATTTTATTTGGACCCATTTTTCCAAAATTAATTTATACCTAATAAAGAGATATTTTTACCCACGATTTTTTGTCCGGGTTGTAGGTCGTTTTGAGACTGAGGGTTTAGCATATACTTTGTTCTTGCGTTAGTAGCTCCGCTTTTTTTTGCAAGTATATTTTGAGTTCATATGGTATATCTGTAATTTCTGTGTGTCTACGGCATCTGAGAAAAATTTTGTAATGTCACGACGCGATTAAAGTCCATTTGTTTTTCATATATATGTTTTTGTCTCGGTATATGAATTTTTATACAGACGGTCCATTAATTCAGCGATGTCACAGGGTTAAATTATTAAGGACATTTTGGATTTGATTTTTTTTGTCACACCTTGTAAATACATGAATTTTGGTACACCCTATATTCTTAGTTCTACGAGGTTTCTGAAACTATGAAGGCCCTTTTAGTTTTTGTCTCTCCAGTGGTCGTAGGTTCGAATCCCGGTGTCGTATTTTACTTATTTCTGAAATTATTAATTTTAAAAGTGTGGAATTTACATTTTACCAGACGTAGATATCCGCCTGTGTCGATGCCCGAAACCTACTTTTTATTTTTGATTTCGCTGAAGATGCAATATTTGCCCTGTATGTTGGAAAAATGATGACAAATGCCATTACCAGCGGCCGGTGTTGGCGGACCAGCGTTTTCGTAGCTGACCTTATTTCACGATGCATTTATGCACATAATAGATAATTCCAATTTTTATAACAACAAACTAATTTCGCGAAAAGTTTTGGTTGCCTTTCAATTTTTGGCTCATTCTACACATCGTTAAGGAAAGATGGCCTTTGGACCCTATGGAACCCCTCTTGGTGAGAGAGCAACGTCTTTTTGGTTTTGTTTTTTATACGCACTATACCTACATCGAATTTTTTAATCGCTTTCACGTCATTAAGCTGAAAATTGTCAGCGATACGAGTATAAAGCCGCTCTGGGAGATTTCGATTGTCTTATTTCTTG
Source organism: Pseudeuparius sepicola (assembly GCA_963920635.1). Taxonomy (NCBI): domain Eukaryota; kingdom Metazoa; phylum Arthropoda; class Insecta; order Coleoptera; family Anthribidae; genus Pseudeuparius; species Pseudeuparius sepicola. Next base: position 34,132,455 of record OY987305.1, read on the forward strand.
GCATTTTTAACTTAAAAATTGTTTTGAATCTTATAATTAGGACAAATAGATAGTTCAACCGTGAAATTAGACCTTTTGGCTTTTGTTTCACCTAGTATATGAACTGCTTTTGGACCCATTCGATACCTATATACATTTTGAGGCACTCGGCATTCTTAGTTCTACGAAGTCATGTGATGAGATTAGGTCTTTTTTGATTTTTTGTCACACCATGAATTTTTATTGTCCATCCAGTACCTATGCTAAATGAAAAAAATCTGTGACGATCAATTATTAAGGTCCTTTTGGCTTCTGATTCACCCTGTATTTACTTATTCATAAGTCTACCACGTGATGAAATAAGGTCTTTTTTTTGTCTCACCCTGTACCTAGACATTATTAAGGTCCTTTTGGCTTTCTTATGCCAGCTTCTATATTTTTGTTGTCCACCCCTGTACGAGAAAAATCTGTGACGTCACACAACGATTAAGGTCCTTTTGACTTTAGATTAAGGCTGTTTTATCTTTAGTTTTTGTTCTACCCTGTATAAATATGAATTTTGCGACACCCTGTATTTTACTTATTCTTAAGTCTGAGACGCCACGTGCTGATTCAGGTCGTTTTTTTTGTCACACATTGTATATTTTTGTTGTCCACCCTGTACTTATGATAATTGAAAAAATCTGTGACGATAAATTATTAAGGTCCTTTTTGCTTTAGTTTCTGATTCACCCTGTATTTTACTTATTCTTAAGTCTGAGACGTCACGTGATATAAATAGGCCTTTTTTCTATTTTTATCTCACTCTGTTTTTACCTACCTTGTGTATTTTTGTTGTCCACCCCTGTACTATTTGAGAAAAATCTGTGACGTCACAGAACGATTAAGGTCGTTTTGACTTACCCCAGCCTGTACATGAATTTTGAGACATTAAATCTGCGTCGCCACGTGAAATTAGGCCTTTTTGGTTTTTGTCACACCCCGTACCTAGATATGATTAAGGTCCTTTTGGCTTTCTTATGCCAGCTTGTATATTTTTGTTGTCCACCCCTTTACGAGAAAAATCTGTGACGTCACACAACGATTAAAGTCCTTTTGACTTTAGATTAACGCCGTTTTAGCTTTAGTTTTTGTTCTATCCTGTACAAATGTGAATTTTGAGACACGCTGTATTTTACTTATTCTGAGACGCCTCGTTGTGATTAAGGCCCTTTTGGCTTTTGCCACACCCGTGACTTTTGTTGTCCACCCTGTACTTATGCTAATTAAAAAAATCTGTAACGAAAAATTATTAAGGTCCTTTTGGCTTTAGTTTCTGATTCACCCTGTATTTTACTTATTCTTAAGTCTAAGACGTCACGTGATGAAATTAGGCCTTTTTTTTATTTTTGTTTCACCCTGTATTTGATTTTTTTTGACATATCAACTGTTTTTACCGACCTTGTATATTTTTGTGGTCCGCCCCTGTACGAGAAAAAAATCTGTGACGCGATTAAATTATTAAGGCCCTTTTGACTCTGCCTTGTTTTAACGCACCCTGTATATAATTTTTATCAGTTGCTTTTGAGACACCTTGTATTTATTCTTAATTCTGTGACGTCACCCAGAATCTAGTTTACACCATTTTAAAGTATTATTTTCAAATGCGTCGATGGCTCAGTTGGTTAGAGCGTCGATTTTATAAACCGATGGTCGCAGGTTCGAACCCTGGCGGATTTTTTTATTTTCAGACTTTTGTGACGTCAGAGGGATGCTGGAGATGCTGAAGATGCTAGACCTCGAGATGAGATGTTGGAGATGCTGGACCTCGAGATGCTGGACCATGAGATGATGGACCATTATCTCCCACGGTTTGAATTTGGCGCCACGAGTCCAGCGTCATAGGTTAGAGCGCTACGATTGGCCGCCAGGAAAGGGGGCGGGGCCTAGGAGGAAAGTGGAGGGGGTCCGGTCAAGTAAGGCGTTACCTACTAACATGTGCAACATTTTCGTTTTCAAAGACAGAATTGACTCCTTCGGGGATATAAAGGGCACGCGAACGTAAATAAAAGTTACTTTGAACAATTTTTTTCCAGCCTACTTGATTTTCAAGGAAGGCGTTAAAACAGATTCCCGGGACTTAGCCGTTTTTTTTGAGAGGATTTTTTCCAGAACCCTCAGGTATACAAGACTTTTACATTTTCAAAATGATGGCTAACCTACATTCAGGTTAGGTTTCTATGTCAGGGGTGTTGCCTGCAAAGGAAATTATCTAGAGGTTAAGATTAGACGTCAATATGCGACTTGGAAGGCATACATGGTGTCGATATGATTTTTTTTTACTTTGAAACTGGACGATGGGCAGGTTAGAATACGCCTTCACGTTACTGCCAAGCAAAAGAGCCTTTGAGGTTATAGAGATTTCAAACTGGGAATGAGTACCGGATGTCTCTTTCTAGAAAATGTGATTGGCGAAACAACGTGAAATTTTACGGTACATTTCGGAGGGGAATATTTTTTTATTAGTACCTAGAGATAGAGACGTCGTTTTTTTTGTTCGACAACAAATGCGAGGAAAATTTTCCATGGTTTTTGACGATTTTTTGGATTATTCGTAGAGATAAAGACTTCGGGTTTCTTCTATCCCAAATGCCGAGGAGAAAATTATCGAGAAAAATTTTTCTAATGACACGTTCAGTTTTCCCAGAACAGATACAACCCTTTTGTTTACCGAATTAAAAATTTCGTTTCTACTGGGATGGAATGTGTACGGGAAAGGAAGGAAATCGACGTAAAAAAAAATTTTCCCCGCCTACTTGATTTTCGAGAAAGTACGCGCAACTTTCTCCTTTTTCGGAGATACGAAAAACGGATAAGTGCACGATCACTTTCTCAAAACACCCTGTATATTTGACAAGAAAAAAAATTTTCGTCCACCTACTGGATTTTTGAGAAAACGCGTGCAACATTTTCCTTTTCAAAGGTAGAATTTTGGTTCCTTCGGGGATGTAACGAGCACGCGAAAGTAAACAAAAGTTACTTGAAACGATTTTTAATAGCCTACTTGTTTTTTAAGGATAACGTTAAAACAGATTCCCGGGACCGTTTTTTTGAGAGGATTTTTTTCAGAACCCTCAGGTATACAAGACTTTTACACTTGCAAAACGATGGCTAACCTACATTCTGCTTAGGTTTCTATGTCATGGGTATTGCCGGCAAAGGAAATTATCTAGAGGTTAGGATTAGACGTCAATATGCGACTGGGGATATGTGTAGATATGAGAATTTTTGCACTTTGAAACTGGACGATAGGCAAACTAGGATTGAGTACCGGGTGTCTCTTTCTGGAAAATGTGATTGGCGAAACAACGTATAATTTTACGATACATGGTGAATAACTTTTTTAACAGTACAGATAGAGACTACGTTTTTTGTTCGATGCCAAATGCGAAGAAAATTTTCCATGTTTTTCCCGATTTTTTGGAGGTTGGGTTTTTACACTCTGTGCATTTTACTTCATATAAAAAGCTCATATTTTCTTCTTTACAGCTATATTATATGCAACCACACTGCTGTAACTTTTTTACTTGATGCTCAATTGTTTTTAATAGATTTGAAAAATTTTGAAAAAATAAGCAGGAATACATTTTTTCTAAGCGAAAAATATTGAAAACTAACAAATTAAGGGGGGCGTTCCTTTTGGATGGATGGATAGATCCTATAATTACATCGCTCTGAAGTCGAAAGGGCGTTAAAAAGAGATATTATAAGCTCTGTAAAATACATCCCACTGAAATCGCAGGGAAGTTAAAAAGATAATTTAGCAAGTTCTTATGGAAATCGCAATGGACTATGGACTTCCCCATCTATTTCAGAGATGGATGTCTATTTGCTGTTACAGATGGCACATTCGTTGAAGACATAATTGAAACTCATATTGCGGTCAAAAATAAAATCCCATTAATGTTAACATAGTCTCATTTATAAGATGTACCATTAACTCGCGATGGTACAGTTTCTAAGTGGTCGCATAAAGACGTTCCATGCGATGAATTTGTGATAACATTAACGAACATGTTAACAGTGGGAGTACTATAGAATATCTTTTAAAGTGCTCTATCTGAGAATAATAATGAACTTCGCTCTTGCTGACATAATGTGGGAGACATTTGGCTTTCTTCAAACATCCTATCTGAGTCCTGCACAACCTCGCACGCGACATTGATGTTCACAATGTTACCTCCCAGGGAAGTAACTGTAATGTTTTGTGTTTGCTGGGAAGGAAGGAGAGAATATAAACTCGATGGCGGCGCCTTTGATGTTTTGCAGCCGGTGGTCGCCATGTTCTCCGTTCAGAAGGCAGGGTCGTATTTAGAATTTAGTGAAGGGATAATGTAGGTCCGTACTCAGATATTTTAAATCGTTAATTTATAAACACAAAACAAATCATACATACCGAAATGATGATTGGAACAGGCAAAAATATTAATTGGATTTTGAAGGAATATTTTTAATTGAAGGTAGTTAGATAACTGAAATATTTAGTAGGTATAGAAAGGCGATTTTTCTCATCTTATTTCAAAAATTTAATACTTTAATGATCTTAAAATTTGATGACTGCCTGAGCAATATTTTTTAAACAATCATTTTGTAGAATACAAATGAAAAACAAAACATAGGTATATGTATTAGAATATTGTCTTCATCTTATTAATTAAATATACCTACCCAGTTCTAAAACAGTTTCGTTTTTTGGTTATCATAAAAACTTAAAAAGGTGCTATTACGCACTATATTACGCGTGTGTGTCGCTATTACTTTAGAAGGGTGTCTAACTTCTAAAAAACTATGAAATTAGTATCCATAATAGGTATGGTATTTCTAAGTCACTTGAAACAGCATAAAAAACTCTAATTACATAAAAAAAACTCTAATATAGGACATAAGCGTCACGCAGTTTTTATAGATGTACATATTGTGCAAGCAACATAATATTTAGCTTTTAAGGTTTTTTTAAGATTGTCGTCAAACACAACGTAAAGGTTAATGCACCATACAATATTGTCAAAAGGTCTCTTAAAAGCCATATCGATTACAACTATTTACGCAAGTATATCCTAAAATCTGTGAAATTATCGAACGCCTATCCACCGCATTTCGCTGTACAATTGGCCGGCCGTCGAACTGTGTAGCCGATGCAAGTATTGGTGATATATTATATTAGGCGAGCATGCAGTCACTTGTTTTTACTACAATATCAATCGTCTCTGTCTCCTTTATCTCCTTTTACTTCTAATACCAGGTGCGGTTTAATATGGTTAAAAAAAGTGTTTTGTCTCGTAATTTATTGCCGGAAGCGCCTGTTGTCGAGCTACCCTGGTAAAATATAAATGAACTCACTTGGAACACAGTGATATACGAGCGCGATTTATTTCATAGCATTTACCACGCTCTGCTACTGGTAAAAATACCAGACTTATCAGCAGAAATCACCCTTATAAAATTGAAAGGTTTTTATGCTGTTCCAAGTGACTAGAAATACTATACATAGGTATGACCACAGGTAAACAGAGTAAACCCACACAGGTAACAATAACTTATGGCCTGTCTATGCAGTCTTAATTTAAGGACAGGATTTATGATGTAATTTAACCCTTTAAATAAAATTAGATATTCCATTTATCCACATTTGCTTCATGATTAAAATTTAGCGCCCAAAAAACATATTTTTGTTTTGAAAGGTTTTTGTTGTTTTTGTGCCTTTTTGTCTTAAATTACATGTAAGTTCGATAATTTTATGTACGAATGACTTAAATATTATAATAATGTAAAATTAAATAATATTAAATTATTCTTATTAAGTGAAATCGCGTGAATACACCATGCATTTTCAGTGTTTTAACTTAAGATTTTTAAATTAAATCCTTAAATTAAGTCTGCCTTTAAATACTTTCAAAATTAATTATCTACCAAAATTAACTTGCCTTGCATGCTCTTTTGGAAAGGAGAGTAACGATAACCTGCAGTTGTAACTTTTGTCACGCAGCCTTTCGCTGCGCACACAACGCCCGCTTTTGTCTTACTCATGATCATAAGACAAAACACTGAACAAAATAACACACTCGCAATAAAGAAAACTTCAAATTAACGCCGCCACTGAAGATCTGTTTGCTCGAAACGCTAAACTGAAAGTGACGCCTCTGTCTAATCCCAGATGCGCAGGCTAGCTCCGCCCCTTGAGTTTAAATTCTCCCATTCCTTGTTTTCTGATGTAAATGAGGGCTCGCTAGCCGCAAATGAGTAATTGAATTATACCACAGCTGAGTGCATTGCAACAGACTGCACTCACCTGTAGCCGGCTAACGGTACAATTTTATTTATTTTTTATTTTACTGGAAGGATATGTATTTTTTTGTCTCGGACGCTTTTTATCTCGGACGCTTTTCGGGCCGCGTTTTCGGCCTCGCTGCGCCCCGTAAAGTTGCGCCTCTTATTATTCCTCACTCAACGCCTGTAGTAACAAAACGACTGGCTTCATGTAAGTAAGTGGGCTCACTAAAAAGAATTTCTAGTGATCTATCCTTTAACCGCAAGTAAAAATTTTGCTGTGGTAGTAAGGAAGTTTTGGAAAAACAGGTTTACTTGCCACAGCATTTTTTTTGCTATGACAGCATAATATCTATTTACCCCAGCAAAAAATCATAGCAAAGCAAAAGCAACTCACTGGCGGAATTCTTTCAGTATAAAAGTTGCCGTACAGAGAGCGATCTGTTCACATAGAATGTCTGGAAACTAATAATTAATTTGATTGCAAATCTCCGTTTCATAGAATCCAACTAATTGAGGAGCAGACTTTCTATATGCATTTTGTCCATTACTTCAAGTTTTCGACCAAAGATGGCATGACAAACTACAAACATAGAGCTACAAATTTCATGTAAAGAAAGACGTTCTAAATGCATTTTGTCCCATGTAAACTAAATGATAAAAATGTCTTGGACTTTCTATATGATGTATGTCCAACAGAAGTAGACAAACTAACAGCAGTTTGTCCTTGGCCGTGGACTAACTGCTATTTGATTGTCATTAATGCCCTTGTTTTGATTTGATTGCCGAATCAAGGTTGTTTTTGTGTGCGTTCTGAAAAGTGGAATTTAGAATAATGGATGTAATTAATGTGACTGGGGAACATATTGTTGGTGATACGGACCGCGGCAGCAGAAAACGGAAAAGAAATCTCACTTCAAAAGAACGTAAAAGCAAAGTTAGGTAAGTTTAAACAGTTTTTAGGTTATGTTTTATTATTTTTTTTTGTACAATGTTATTATATTTTATATTCTGATCTTTTTAAGGCATTCAGATCATTTTCCTAATTTGGAACATATTGACTTTGTCTGTAGTCATAAACGTAAGGATTTTTCCTGCCATGAAATAACCCAAGACGATATAAGAGTAATCAGAAATGATTTTTTTAAAACAACAACGAAAAATGTACAGGATAATAAACTCGGGCATTCTATGTCTATTGAAAAACCAGCTAGAAGTCGTAACCGAAAACCAGAAGGCAAATCCCACAGTTTCACTATCAAATATCATGTAATTATTATTTATTTGTCTATCTATCTTATCAAGTTATTGCCATATTTCTGTTACTTTATGCAAGGTAATGGTGACATTGTTATTTTTAGATTTGGAAGAACCTGGAAAAAGTTAACATTTGTCAAAAATTATTTTTGGCAATATTTAGTGTCAGTCAGAGACGTGTAAATACTATCGCTCAGAAAATGCAATCTGGACGTGGTATTGTTGATAAACGTGGAGGAGACAAACGCTCTTTTAAGAATGTAACTCGACTTCAAAATGTGAAAAATTTTATAGCCAGCTTGAGAGGACATGAAAGTCATTACGGGCGTGCTAAATCTCGCCGCATTTATCTGTCGTCCGAAAATAATATTACTGTATTATGGAAAATATATAACGAGGGTGCAGCAGAAAATTTAAAAGTAAATTACAAGTACTTTAGTAGAATCTTTAATACTCATTTTAATATTGCGTTTGGGAGGCCTGCGACAGATGTATGTGGCTTCTGTGTTAGATCCCTAACTTCGATTAGTAATTCCAAAGACAAAAATGAAATAGAAAAATTAAAAACTTCTCTACGTGTACATAAACTACGAGCCAAACAGTTTTTCAAACTAATGAATGAAAAGCCGGTTCACAGTGCTACGTACTGTTTTGATCTTCAACAAGTTCAGGTCTTACCAAAAGTGCCAATTCAAGATGCATTTTATGCTCAACAGCTCTCTTTTTATTGTTTTTGTGTTGCTGGCGTTGATATTAAAAAACCAGTGTTTTACACCTGGATGGAACATCAGGCAAAAAGGGGATCTGCAGAGACAAGTTCAGCTTTACGTGATTTTCTTAATAAAGCAGAATTTGGGCCTGATATCAAACACATTCGCGGATGGATGTGCTGGCCAGAATAAAAACGCACACGTGATGCATATGCTTATGCTTTGGCTGCACAGAGATGCCCCGCAAACTGTTGAATCTGTGGTTATTACATTTCCAATACGCGGACATTCATATTTACCAGCAGACCGTGTTTTCGGTCAAATTGAGAAAGTTACACGATCTTACAGCACAATAAAATCTCCTACACAGTACTATGACATTTACTCCAAGAAGGGAGAAATTCGACAACTTGGTAGGGACTGGGTTGTGTACGATATAAAAACTGCGTTAAAATCATTAAAGAAAATTGAAGGGATCAGCGCGGCCAAACGGATTATTATTAAGAGATCAAAAAACAACACCGATATCAAGCTTAAAACCGAATTGTTATATAGAAATGACGATCCCTCCAAACAATTTCAAACATTATTAAAACGCGGAAAGAAGCTTGGGGCTCTAAAACTACCTACTGTAGCACTCTACAATACCATTAAACCAAAAAAACTCCGGAGCCTCTCGAAACTATTAGTGGAATTGTCAGGGGCAAATTGGGCCAACGATCCTGAACTAACATGGCTACAGCCTGTTTTATCAGACAATCTTGAGCAAAATGATATTCAAGATGACCAAGATGATCCTACAGAAGGTAATAACGATATCGATGAAGCTGACTTGGTATGCGATTGTAATAATGATGAAAGCGATCTTTGTGACATATAAAATGCCATTATTGCGTTGACTGACGTATTAATAAGACTATAGCTTCATATTCTGAAAAGTAGATGGCGCCTATGGTCAACAATGTATTTTGCATTGTATTTTGTCTCCGGGAAGTGCATGGTGAGCCAGATAACTGTCAAACATGACAGCCGTGAGCAGTCTTTATTAATACGTCAGTCAACGATTATTGTTTTATTTTCATATTTGTAACATATTTGGTATTAAAAACTAAAATATTACTTTTATATCTAGTCTTTTTTTACATGTTTCTCACCAAGCATAGAATAAAGTGGTACTAAGTCAATGATGCTGCTTTATGTAGACAATCGAAATGCATTCTGTCCCAGAATGACAATCTAAATGCAGTTTGTCCATCAGATTTTTCAGTTTTTTTGGATAGTCATAAATACTAGATTTTTCTAATGTGGGTATATTATTTGCTTGATTTTTCTTGCATTTTAGGGAAAATTAATTTTTTGATAAATTACTTGTTACTCGTGTAACAGATTTTCTTCATTTGCCTAAATTACAAGACATGGACAAAATGCATATAGAAAGTCTGCTCCTCAATTATTCAGGCACTTCCGCGTATGCGTAGCACCCAACGCCATGGACTACCATGGAACGCCATAATGGTACCATGGTGATGTATGTAGTTGAAACAGGGGTAGTTGAAAGTATAGTGATGAGGTTTTGTACCTATATGATTTTGACCCCCAAACTGAATGTGACTGATATTTTTATGACGCACAGTAATTACCCTTTACCTAGGCTGGGCCTAGGAGGATTTGCAATCAAATTAATTATTAGTTTCCAGACATTCTATGTGAACAGATCGCTCTCTGTACTGTAACTTTTAGTTATTGTGGCAGTGTGTTTGAAGTAGTGGAAAGTACAATGTCCTTTTCTCAGTTAGTGAGAATGAGCTTAAAACGCATTTTATGCGAAAGTGGTCGAAAAACAACAGGTTCCCATGCAATTTACGCATTTGTAAACACTAAAGATTCTTTTAGCTATGTGGGGGTCCTTGCCGAAAATCATAACAAGAACTCTGTTTACTATTTAAAGGGTTTCCATAAAAATGTATTTATTACAAATGTACAGAAATAAAGAAGAGTTAAATAAGGCTACATTCGTAACTGCAGCATTGACAACAAACAGAGGCAATCATTTAAATGTTGTTTGCATCCTTTAAAACTAATGGACTCTCGAATTTTAAGGGAAACATTTATCCGAAATTGGAAGATCTACAGTTCCATAACGGCACCCGGGAGGGAACCATGCAATATAATCAAGTCATCGTTGATCAAGTTAATAATGCTCTTATGCAGACCATAAATGGGAAAATAAAGTTTAAAGACTGTAGTAGACTAGAGAATTTGGAAGAAGGAACAGAACTGGTTATTTGTGGTATATGCGAAGTGATGTACCTACCGACATAAAACTCGATTTATTTTACAGTTTGAAATTACTGGTTTGTAAAAGAATTAGAAAATGTAGACTTAAATTATAAGCTAAAGATTAAATTGGAATGACTTAAGGTTACACCTAGTAAGAATAGAGAAAAGTTGTATTTTGTATATACAGTGTGTCCCAATTTGATACTAGACACCTCAGAAATATGTGAAGGGCAAGGAAAACAAATGGTCTCTATTTTTTTTTATGATGGTAGTCCCAAAGGAGAGTATCTCATAGGTGGTGGTATTTGGATGGGGTAATTATTTCATGGCCTTCTATGATTTTTTAAAGCAGCGAAATTTCGAGAAACCGTATTAGGTAGGTATTTTTTTATTTAAAATCTGACTACATAGCGTAATGCAGATCCCTCCAAAACCTCCACACAAAAAATTTTAACAAAAAAATACAGGGAGTTCCATTCTGCATGGTGTCAAAGTTGAGCAAAATTGGAATTTCGAGGAAATCTGGAAAGTCACGTGTGCCATGGAATCCCCTCAAAATAGTTGAATGGTCAACAGGACCACTCAAAGTGTTGGTGTGCAAAGATTCAATACAAAATTATACAGGACTTTTTTTCTCTGGGCCGTCTCAAAAAGCTGAATTTTCATCAAGAGCGCTCTGGAATTATTGCAAAAACATTAATGCACTCAAAAGTAAATTATTTTTAACAAAACACCAACCAACAAATAAAAACAACAACAAAATCGTTTTTTTTTTCAGATGGCACAGAGACAGACGCCCTGTATAAAAACCCAAAATAGCACTGTTCGCATCAAGCATGCCACGACTAAAAATAGTAAACTTATTTCATTTAATCTAAAAAATTCGAGAAACCGTATGAATGAATGAAAACAAAAATCGCTTTTGCCATGCAGGTAATGACAGTTCTTCCACTAGACGCTAAATTGGAAGGAGATAGATTAAGTTTAGTATAAAAAATAGAAATTATAAGACTAACAGGAGAAAATACTCTTAGTTGTGGACAAGTACCACAGGTATTTATTTTAAGGCATCCAAATCGACATATCTCGCGCAGTAATGTGTCGCGAATTAACAAAATGTTTTATGATACAGCTACAACACAGGAACGTTATTTTCATTACAGGTTAAATTGACTTTTTATTTTCCAGGAAGTGTGATTACAACTAATACGTTACACGAGGGAGATGTTGAAAGAAGATTCGAATACTGCCTCTAGATGCAGGGAAATTATTTGAATATTCAAAACTTTGCCAGATAATTTACACATATGAAGCAACATATTTACAACAAATGGAGTTGTTTCTTCGCAAAACCTAAGATATTGGTCAGCGGAAAATCCAAATTTTGTAATAAATTGCAAAGATCAATACTCCCAAAAAATTAATGTTTTCTGTGGAATGTCCTCGCATAGAATTATTGGCCCTTTTTTGAAGGAAATCTAATCGGCGGCGTCCGATTTTTAGATTTCCTGAATAACGAATTTTGGGAAATTCTGCAAGAAAGACAAAATGCGTACTTACAGTTAGATGGCGCTCCGTGTCACTGCACAGCTGCGGCTACACAATGGTTAAGCGCAAACTTTCCAAACAAATGGATAGGGCGACGAAGTCCTTTAATTAACTGCCCCCCTAGGTCACCTGACCTCACTCCCATGGATTTCTATTTTTGGGGACATGTCAAAAATAAAGTTTACAAAAGCAGACCTAGGAACTTAGATGAACTTCGACATCGAATTTGCCAAGCTTGCAGAGAAATTCCAGCTGTGGAATTGCAAAAAGTTGTGGAAAACGGGAGAAAGCGAATAGAGAAATGTATCGAATTGGAAGGAGGCATAGTAGAATCCACAAAAATTTAAAAACCCGTGTAACGGACATTTCCATTTCAAAATCCGTTACCCATTTTTTATATTTTTTTATTAACATAAAGTCATTATTTTCAGACATATATCTCATACTTGATAACTAAATTATTTTTCGTACAGTTTCAATTCATTTATAATGTCACACTACGTGCCTCAACCACGGGGCTTCCACCTCGTGTCGCACTATTCGTGTGTGCCGGAGGGTTGGACTGACCCTCACGGCTTGCCGGGATCACTGGGAGGGGTCGCGACCGACGACGGAGCGTCTCCAATTAGATACAGGTATACACGAAACGGACTTGTATTGTTCGAAACTCACATAAACGTTTGCAACAGCATCTTGACTGCTTGGGAGACGCGTACGAAACTGTGGACCAGCGGGACCGGCGCGTGGGAAACCTAAGAGCAGATGTAACCTGGCTCGCGATTTGCAGAGACCGATCTCCAACAACCCGGCGATCACCAACACTCCAGCATGACCCCCGAAGGAATCTGCCGTCAAGCAGAACACAAGTTCGCTGATAAGCTGCACCTTGTGCCCGAGCCGACCCCTCGGGGGTGGTTGGCGATCTAGTGGCTGCTGAAAAGCGGGACCCACTGATACCCAGCTTGGAAACTGAGCTATACTTATACCCGCAGATTCTGCCGAGTCGGCGGGTGGACTTTGATCTATTTATTATTTAACTTATTAATTCATCCTCGTGTTTACTTTATTGACTGTCCCTCGTACTCATTAAATTTGTTATTGTTATCTTCACTTTTGTTTTGTTTTGTTTGGTAGAAGTTGGTTTGAATAATACGGTCACTGGTCCACAGATGTCACTTTGGTGACAATAATTTGTATTCAATTTTACTACGACTTTTTCAAATTTTAAAACTTAAATTATTTCAATTTTCGCACGTCATATGGTCAATGGCCGCATACTTCCGCCTAGCCTCGAACCCTGTGCAGATTCAAAATGCGAAGGTTCAAGTGTGTGTTTACCTATCAGCAGGTATGTAATTAAAAATCTGTATTATGAATTACTCGATTTTTCGGTTCTTTGGATGAATAATTTGAACATAAACACTATTTAGTTTATTAAATACGTTTCGTGCTAAAACCGGATTGGTCGAGAGCGGACGGATGACGTAGGTCCTGCCGGCCACCAGCCGGGAGGGTCTCATTTTACGGAGGAGTTTGCTCCGGTCTTCGCTTGTATTAAGTTCGCAGAGGCATCTGCCAATTTCCCGCCAAATTTTCGATTTTTCGGCATTTATCCCGCTCAATTTTTAACATCGGTGATTTGTTTGAGTGGTTTTGTATTTTTATATCGGGGATTGACTTGGTGTGACTAATATTTTTGGGTTTTTCTGTTTTTCTATGTTCACGGCATTGTGAGGCAACGACGCTTGCACGAGGCCCTTCCTTTTTGGCTGCGTCGCTGATGAATCGCGGGACACAGCGAGCGGGTGGTGGCTGTTTCTCCTGGAAAACCGCACAGGTAAGTAATTTCTTTTGATTCTTGCTTAGTTCAGCGACTTTACTACTCACCTGTGGCGTTTTTTTGACGTGCTGTTTTTTTGAAGGACTCATTTTGTCGAAGGCCACGGCCATCTCTAATTCAAAAATATAGCACTGTCTTTCTTTGAATACCCACCATCTTGCGGTTGTTTTCTTATCGAATATTTTCAAGTTTTGGTCACATTAGTCACACGTTACTTTCTTATTTTTCGGGTTAAGTCTCGATTCTGTAGTACGGAGCCACTAAGATAAATCCGACACCGATAAATTCAGTTTTCTAGTAAATTCATATTAACTTATATTTTTTCAACTTTCTTAAATTCTGTACTAACCGTTCAAGTCTCAAATAAATTTTTCGCGTTAAATTTGATTTAGAATATAATAATTTTCATTAAATTCGGGCTGGAGCATTCTCACATTTTTTCTTTTAATTAAATATTAAACACTTTGCTATTCCGGTCAGTTGATTTATATTGTCTAAAATTTAAAAAACTATGCATAGTTTCCAATAGTTTAGTATAATTCTAAACATTTAAATTTCATCATTCAATATTGCATAACTTTGGTATCGTAATTCAATTTTAAATATTAATCGTAACCTAGTGGTTTATAATTTTGTGTAAAAAGCTTAGACCTTGTCTAATGCTACTTTCTTTCTGATCTGTTCACGCTTGCAACACCATCTCGGAGGACGCTACGACGACAGCCTACTGACGACGAACAACGTAACGGAAGTTGCGTAGCCATAGACGTGGATTCCTGGTCAGCTCTACTTCGGCGAAAAACCCCTGATATTTGCTAGCCACAACAACAGCAGCGCCTACATGAGCAGACAAGGACCGGAGGAAGCCCTAGCCTCGCCCCGCACTACAGCAAGCTTCGTTTGAATTTAATCTTTTTATTTGTTCTCAAACCAATTTTTATTTGTTCTCAAACCAATTTTTAACTAAAATTTAACTTTCAATTTTTAACTAAATTTAACTCTATTTCCTAGTTTATTATATTTAAATAGTCGCTCAATTCTAACTTCATATAGTCCTCCTTATGGCAGAATGCGTGCGACGAAAGGGGGAGGAACTCGTAAATATTATGGGATTAGTCACAGTTCAGGGGCGTAGCTCAATTTTGTGTAACTCACTGACTTAATTTTCATACATTATTTAATTTATAGTTAATATTATTCTTAACGGTGATGCCTAAGACTTTGGAGGAAGGATGATGCAGAATAAAAAACTATTTTTGCCCATCATAAATGTCAGGCTTGAAAGTCTGGGCGAATTAGAAATACATATGGTGTTCCCCAATTTCGTTATTAAAAAAGGAGGAATAAAATACAAAAGGCTTGTTTTTTTGCAAAAACAACTGTAAAAACTCTATATTTCAACAACACAAAAGACAAACTCTAAATCATAAACATAACATAAACTTAAAAAAATAAAAGTCCAAAAACAATTAAAAAATACCCTGAAATATAAATATAAGAATAAATACATCAAAATAAAATAAATCATGTAGGTTCGTATGAACATAAACATAAATATAACTAATCACTTGACTCAGAAAGTAAACCACTAAAATATTCATTTTCACTCTCTTCTGAATCTGAACCTAAATTAATAATAATTTCTTCTGTTTTTTCTTCGATCAGTCTGTCGGTCTCCCAAAACTTATTTTCGATATTGATCACATGCTGAATAAATTTCTCCAAGTCAGATTGCGTAACTGAAGCAATAGCTCCTTCAGTTACTTCAAACAACCTCTTTATAGTAAACTCACCCATTGTATTGCGACTTCGTATATGGTGCTTTATTTGTGCCCAAGCCAGTTCTATTGGATTAAGTTCACACATGTAGGGGGGAGTGCGTAAAGGAATATGGCCATGGCTTCTAATAATATTGTCTACTTTAAAATTTTTCTCATAAATTGGAGGTTTGTTAACTTGTACTATTTCATACAGCTCAATTTTTCTCAATCCAGGGTCATGGGGTATATTTCTCTTAGACAACCAAGATGACATACCTTGTTTGGATGTAGATTTCGTTGGGACCTTATCTTCTAGTACAGAGTGGTATGAAGCGTTATCAAGTACGATTATGGAGTTTGGGGGAATATTGGGCAAAAGTTTTTCTGTCAACCATTTGCTGAAATTGTCCATATTCATCTGGCCATGATAATCACCCGTCACTTGTCCTGCCTTAAATATCAGTGCAGCATTAGGCACAAATCCTTTATCAGAACCAGCATGTACTAATATAAGTCGACCTAAAGAAGAAAAAAAAAAGATTTTCAAGAAATGTATGAATTAACGAAAAGGCCTTTTGAAAGTTGTATATAAAAAAATGCGACGAATTGAACTTACGTTTTATTAAATGGCACACTCTGTATATTATTCGATTTTTGAAATTAAATCGCCATATTTTTGTGATACACACATTCAAAGAGTAAAATTCCGTACAAATCTTTTTGAATAATCTTTTTACCTCAAAAAATAACCGAGATCAAGGAATTAGGTGAGAATATATAATAATTAATCACAGGGTACGTATTTTACGTATATTAAAATATGTAGGTATGTGGCTATGAAAACCATCCTGTAAATAATTCTACTCACCAGTCGAACTGATATTACTGACAACTCCAAAAATGTCATTGCTTTGCCAGCATTTTTTAAATGTTAGGTCGTTATCAACCCACGTTTCGTCGAGGTATATAATATGTCGTCCTTCGGATCTGTATTTTTTTATACTTCTAATATATTTGCATCGCCAGTGAAATATATTGGGCCTATGAGGATCTTTCGTTTATTTCGGCATTTCCTCCAATAAAAGCCATTTTCTTTCAATAGCCGCCGTAAAGAATCCTTGCTATAAGGGAACTCCATTGTTTCTTGAAGTTTGTGCAATAGTTTTGCAGTTGTTGGAACGATTTTCCACTCTAACTAAAATTTTTCTATTCTGCGACGTATAATAGCGAAATCAAAGTCGTCCACTTTCTCTATAATGGAGAGTCGAGGCCGTCTTTTGCTCGGAGATGACAAGGGTTTTTAAACATTTTCTTCGTTTCGTTCCTTGTCTTCTTTTCTAATTTTTAAAATTGTTGATTTTCCAACCCCCGTGTACATAGCCGCTCGTTCCGTTTTCTGCTTTAGCGGCAACTTAAAGGCATTATTTGTGGCCTCTTGGTCGCAAACTCTTATGACATTGGCAATTATTTCTCGTGCTTGAGAATGCAACGTTCTTCCCTGCTTGCTCATTTTGCGTACGCGTTAACTTTCGAACATACGAAACGCCACTGAGTTCTCTGCGCCGGCGGCCAAGGTTGCCGGCGGCAGAAAAAACGAGCGCTGTGTTGTGGTAGCCCAATAAATACGCAGTTAAGTCTACGTACTATAGAAACAGGCACAAAACGCGTTGGCTAACTGTTTTTTTTAGGCGACTAGCTGGCAGAGTACTTTGTTGCCGGATTTCAAAGGCGATGGTAGACGCGACGATGTTGAAAAAATATAATAGGTGTTTTATCACACCGCGTTAAAAATGAATTAAAAACAAAAATGAGTAAGTGGTCGCGTGATGCGAGCTTTATTTTTTTGGTATTACAAAGTTCAGAAATTCTGCTTCAATATGCTAAAACTTGTTTTCGCCAATAAATAACGACTACTCGTATAGGAAATCTCGCAACGCTGCACGCATTCTTTAGAAACGTTTTCTTTCGTGCTTTGGACTATACTAAAGTTGATTTATTTTTTTTATAATTGTCCATTAAAATTAATTAATTAATAATTGTAACATCTCTCAACTATTGTGATCAATAAATTATATATATGTTGTAATAAGGTAACAAG
Source organism: Pseudeuparius sepicola (assembly GCA_963920635.1). NCBI lineage: Eukaryota > Metazoa > Arthropoda > Insecta > Coleoptera > Anthribidae > Pseudeuparius > Pseudeuparius sepicola. The sequence continues at coordinate 34,150,233 of OY987305.1, forward strand.
GTTTTATTGAACAGACCCAACTATAGAAAACCTCGGTTTGTTATACAAATTGGCGTGCCCCAACGTGTGGCCTGGTTTTCTTGTCTGGTTTTTATTAACATAAAGTTATTATTTTCAGACATATATCTCATACTTGATAACTAAATTATTTTTCGTACAGTTTCAATTCATTTATAATATTGTATTCAATTTTATTACGACTTTTTCAAATTTTAAAACTTAAATTATTTCAAATAATTCAAATTTTCGCGCGCCGTATACGTCAATGGCCGTGCACTTCCGCCTAGTCTCGAACCCTGTGCAGATTCAAAATGCGAAAATTCAAGTGTGTGTTTACCTATCAGCAGGTATGTAATAATTAAAAATGGGTATTATGAATTACTCGATTTTTCGGTTCTTTTGATGCATAATTTGAATATAAACTCTATTTAGTTTATTAGATACGTTTGGTGCTATTGCGCGGTGGCGTCGCTCGTACCGGCGTTGACTTCTTAGACTGCATGTTTTTCTGCCTTCGATCGACCTTGGTTTGAGGCAGGCGCATGCATATGTCTTTAAACAAAAACACCGCTATGGCCAAGAGCGCTGGACAAATGTGGGTTCACGGTATTGCTCCTAAATAGGCTTTATCCGTGTGATTTACTAATTGTCCTACACTCACTGGGATTACTACGGTTTTCTAGGGTTTTCCGTAGTACTTGAGCGAATGCTATCCTAGTTCTATCTGGGAAAAAGTCGGCCCTAGCCGCAAATGGCAACTAAGACAAAATAATAGTAATTGCCCCCCTCCCCCTCACAAGCATGTGGTTGCTTCTGGGGTACTCCTAGTTTGGAGTATTGTGAGGGTGAGAATTATTATATTTATTATTATCTCGACTTAGCCAAAAGGCATTCGCACTCCCTCTACGGGGAACATTCACTCAGATCCCGGGTATCCCGGATACCAAAAGGATCTGGCTCGGACGAGACCCTTGCCATGTTATCGGGCCTTAGGTGACATTGATGTTGTTGGACGTTCCTGCACTCCCCATGAATTTCCTGACGGTTCGGGCTGTCGCAAGTAGTACCGCTTTCTGCATGGACCTGTAAAGACTATCAGTTAGACCCAGCTCCTTGATGTTCCTCAGCAAACTTTTTGGTATAACACCAGTTGTTGACATGATGATTGGAATCGTCTGGACATTCTCCATTTCCCATTGCCTTCTTATTCGTTCTTCTAAATCTCTGTACTTCGCGATCTTCTCGACTTGTTTCACACGCAGGTTGTTGTTGTTCGGGATGGCCACATCAATCAGAGTTGTCTGCCTAGAAATTTTATCAACTATTATAAGGTCCGGTCTGTTATGGGCAACTCGTTGATCTGTCAGAACTGTACGATCCCAGTACATCTTGTAGTTGCTGTTCTCAAGAACAGGCTCAGGTGTGTAGTTGTAATATGGGACCCTCTCTGCCTGCACAAGCAGCAGCTTTTCCGCCAGTTCCTGGTGCAAGATCTTGGCAACCGAATCGTGTCGTTCCTTATATTCCGTTGATGCGAACATCTGACATCCTCCTGTTATGTGCTGGATTGTTTCTGAAGTTGGGCACCCGTATCTGCATCTGTCATCCACTACCGATGCATCTCCTACAATGAATTTTAGGTAGTTGCGAGTTGGTATAACCTGATCTTGTATGGCCAGTAGGAAGCCTTCAGTCTCGGGGAACATTCGTCCCGAGGTCAGCCAATAGTTCGACGCTAACTTGTCGACATGTTCCTGGTTAACCTCATTAGGATGCCTCCCGTGCAGCGGCTTCCCCAACCACCTCTGTAGTTTATCGTTGTCGGTTCGGTGGTGATTTTGACGCTCGTGTTCCGTCAGACGTAGCGGTGTTGAGACGTCTGCTCCGCATATAGCCCTATGTAGTGTGGAGCTGTTGGCCTGCCTGTAGAAATAATTACGCAGATTTAATATTTGTTGGTCCAATTGCTTGCTGAGATCTGCCAATCCTCTTCCTCCTAGTTGACGTGGCAGAGTTGTTCTTTCTACGGCGCTACGGGGATGATGTTTATGAGCTTTTGTTAGTAGTGTCCTAACTTTTCGTTGCAGGTTGTTGATGTCCGTGTTGGTCCAATTCACTATTCCGAACGAATAGCTGAGTACAGAGCACGCATACGTGTTCAGGGCCTTAAACAAATTCCTGCTGTTAAGATCAGTTCGCACTACTTGTCTTACTCTCTTGATGAATTCATTCGTTAAATCAGTCTTCATTGTTCGATGGTCTATCCTTTGAGCTTGTTTCATCCCGAGATACTTGTATGTATCTCCCTTGCCCATTGCTTCGATCTCCCGGCCGTCCTGCATCTCGTGTGCGCTTTGTTCGAGCTTTCCCCGGATGATATTAAGGGTGCGGCACTTGTCCAGTCCAAACAGCATTCCGATGTCCCTGGAGAACTCCTCTACAATTTTAAGCATTTGCGTTAGTTGGTTTTTGGTTGCGGCGATCAGTTTTAAATCATCCATATATAATAGGTGATTCAACTTGATCGCTTCTGCGTTGTTGCTTTTGATAGCGAAGCCGTATTTTGTAGAGTTCAACCGATGTGATAGAGGGTTCATCGCCATGCAGAACCACAGTGGACTGAGTGAATCTCCTTGGAAAATCCCTCTTCGGATGTTGATTGTGTCGGTCTCGATGTTACTGTCTGCGGTTCTGAGTTGTATCTTAGTGCGCCAGGTTGTCATAACGTGTTATTGTTTTTTTGTATTATTATTATTATTATTATTATTATTATATATAGCTCCACCCCCGATGGACCGATTTTCCTCGCAGTAGTCTCAAAATGTAGAGGAAGGACCACTTTACTCACTTTTTGCATTGGTTGCATCATGCCGACATTTTTTCTTCAAAAAGAATTAGCCCAAACAAAGGGCTAAGTTTAAGCATAGCCGCCATGTTGGATTTTAAAAAATCAGAAATTTTGAAGCTTTCTGTCAATAGCTTATTCTTTTCTGCAAACAACGATGCTTGGTTTTTAAATCGGTTGATAAACAAAAAAATATGGTTAAACAAAAAAGTCAAAATTTTTTCGGCCCACCCGGTATGATCATTGTTTGACTCTACAGAGCGAATAAAGACTGCAACTATTACAAAACGTTTGTATGAGTTATTCTACGAACGTAAAAAGGAGATATTATATTACACCCTGTCTTTTTGTAGTATCCTTGGAATAAATTACATATTAGAAGACAAATTCATTATGTTTGCTTTCTTAATAAAATTAATAAACTCTAAAATACCGTGTCACACCGGGCTGGGAATGCCCTGTGTGTGCCACGAGAGAACCCTGTTGTCCCTCGCGGCTTGCCGGCGATCTTTGAGGGGGACGACTGGCAGTGGATGCTGGACGTAGGTAATCCCAGGGGAACACACACGTACTAACGACACGAGGTAATTATAAAAACTTGGTTTTATCCAGACGACTCACAGTTGGCTTTTAGGACACGCATCCTGGCGATCAGGGCGGCGACTCGGACGGGCGAGGGAGGCAGGCTTTTCGCGACCGTTCGGACCTACGGCGAGCGGGCCGCGGATCCTGGGAACCGGACTTCTCGGAACACCTTTCGACCCTCAACTACCCCAGCGCTCCAAGGGTGGCGAACATGCCGATGCCCTTGCAACTAACTAGGGGGAACTCCACCTATTTCGACCCTGGTGGCGAACACGCCGATGCCTTGGTCTCTACAGGGGAGTAGTCGAGGATCTAGTGGTGACTAAGAAGCCGATGCCACTGATGTCCAGCTCTTGGCTGGCGCCGATTCTGTCGAATCTGCTGAATCGGCGCTGGACTTTGATTTGTTATTGCTATTACTTATTAATTGTTCATCGTATTTACATTATCGATTTTCCCTTGTATACGTTGATGAGGATGTTTTCTAAACATTGTAGTAATTAGGGTCACCCGCCTCCAGGTGTAAAACATAATTAGTTTAACTATTAGAACATAGATGTGTCACTTTTGTGACATATGCCCCCCTCCTAATGAGCCTTGGTCCCCAAGGAAAAGATGTGTGTCCTTTTTACAAAAATAAAATTAATTGGTTACAAATATGTGTCGTTCCTTAAGTTATTACTAACATCACTTTTTTCACTGCCTTCACTTATAGGAGTTCATCAGCCATATCCGCTACAGTCACTTTTTTCACTTGCTGGTCTCGTTTCCTTGTTATACTGTTCGTCCATACACCGTAACCATAATTTTGATCAGGGGCCGTGGATTAATTGGTCACGTTAGCGTGGAGTGAGTCTCTTAGTGGCTGATGTTCCTTTTTTGCAGGTCAGTGTATTCTACAATTAAACAATAAACAAAAAATATTAGTGTAAGCATAAGCTCGAAAATTTCCTAATTAGATTTTAGTCATAATTCATTAATTTGTGTGTGGTGTGTTTTTAAAATTTATACTTATATTATTTCTATCCCCCTATATTTCTAGATTGAAATGTTACGAAGTTACAGACTGTGGCCCGCCGCATCCTTCGGTGGACCCGTCCCGAGGCGGTCTTCCAAAATGTGGTCATTGTCCATATTGTCCCTATTCGGTGGCCTCCCGCCTTGGACCATCAAGAGTTTTGGCAAAACCGGGCTGAGCCGGAGCGTCCCCCGGGTTCCGACCTGCTCTGGGAGGGGTATATTGTGCGTCGGTGGTGTCGGATATACTTCCGATGTAGGCCTCGGCGCTGAATTTTGTATATATTTTATATGTAAATAAAATGTAAGTGTAAAAAAATTATTTCCTATTTCTTATGATGCCCCCTTCTAAAGGTAAACTATCTTAGCTTATGCTCCTTTAATTTATCATTTTGTCTTATTCTACGATTGTGGATTAAAGAGAAAAATGCCATTCTTTGTTTTAAGTTTTAAAAAAATATTCCTAGACCGGTCCTGCCTATAGTTTGTTACTTTACATTGAGATTACTTTTAACAAAATAAGCAAGTGACCCCGGTCTGTTCTGTCACATTTATTTAGAGCTAGTTTTGACTAATTTAACATATGCCGTGTAGTTGGCTATTTATTTGTAAAGTAATGTTTAATACCCTAGTTTCTGAATCATTCGCCCATTAGTTCCCTTTAGGAAGGTATTATTAGAACAAGTTTTATGCTGTGAATTGGCTTGCAAGAAACAATTCTGTGTAACCTAATGCGCATCTCAGTTACTCGGACTTGTCTCTATTAAGTTTTTATATTTATTTTACCTAATCCGGTCTACAAAAATGAAAAAGTAATGTTTGGGTTTGCTTCCTTCTGGCATACTTTTCTTTAAAAACAAACTTATCTACCACGGTACCGTCTTAAAAACAAAATCCTATCCTATGATTGTTAAATATAAGTTATGATACATAAACCTTTTACCCTACATATTCTTCTGTCTTTGCAACATGCGGTCGTTGCCCGGTGGAATCCGCTGGGGTTGCAGTCGTCCAGCTGCATCGATCCGGCTTATGTCTTGCCTAGAAAGTCTGATTCGAAATTCTTGCTCTTCGGGGGTGGTCTGTTCTCTCTGGTGTGGTTGTACTTCTCTGCGTGGTGCTGATTTTTTCATCTGGTAGTACTTCAGTAATAATCTCCATAGTGCATACAAAATAAAACTTGAGAAACATGTACAGGTGAGTCCAAAAATAATGTCGTGAATCGTTTCTGTTTGCTGGTTGTAGGCCTGTGCTACTTGTGTGAAAACTGGTACTGCTGATGCTCGACGATGAAATATGATGTGCCAAACTGCTATGGACAATAACTTGTTCCAAATTACTATTATTGATTGATTATAGTTCGTCCAACTTAGTGATATGGGTAAGTTGTCGAATAAGCATTTATCTTCTTTAATTTGTTGTGTTATCTCATTTAATGTGTCTCTTGTTGACGTTAAATTCAAATGCGGGACTGAAAGAGTCCAGTTTGTGTTCAGGCCTTCAGATAAATTTTTAAATTTGGGTGGGTTGCTATCTAATGCTGGGTTTAGAATAAATGTTTTTAAATTTGTCCATGCTGCGGGTATTACGAGTACGGTATTGGCTGTTCTGATTTTACTGTTAGTGCGTGGGAATCTTTTATATATTAAAATCTCTTTTTCTGTTTTTAGGGTGCAACTGCATGAAATTGTTACTCTTATGACTCCTAAATACTGATTTGGATGGTTTACCGATGTTGTGCTGGCGTCGCACTGGATTATTGTCTCTGGTTTTGGGTGTGTAGAATTGTGTTCGATAATGCATGTGTGATTATGCCAAGCAAATGGTGTAGTTATTAATTCATACAGTGTAACGGAAATTTATGCTAGTTAACTTACGGGAGCTAGTTAACGAATTTTTAAAAAATGTATTTTTTTTTGTTTGACAAGAGAACAACTTTATTCGGCAAAGTTACAGAGAATAATCACACAGAAATGATGTTCTTACAAGATTTATAACTTTTAGGAGTTGATGCGGCGACGGCTTCTGGTTGCTGTTGAGTCAGCGGGTTTCGTAGACGTAACTCCTCCCCTCTAAGCGAGAACTTCAGGGTTGAAGAAAACTGAAGTGGTGGCTTTTTCTTTTTCCTCCAATTTTATATTAATTTTCTTTGTTTTGAATTTGTAGATTCCATATGTGATAATGATTACTAAAATGACTCCAACGATGATCGAAAGTATCCAGTTAGTTTGATTTAAATTTTGAAAATCTTCGATAGAAAGTGGGTTCGATGCTTGTATTTGTTTTTCCAAAGCGTGCAAATCTTCTAGTCGTATATTTTCCAATTGAAGCGGGTTTCTTTTTGAGTTTTTCTTGATTGATGACTGGTCTTGAATTTTGGGCAATATGACTGGTCTTCCTTTGAGATAATTTTCTTGATTTGTAAATTTGTAGTTTTTATACTCCATGTTACAATTTCGTGGTATCTGTATTATATTAGTTCCTTGTATTAAACTTATTTGTTCATCCGTACATTTTGTTTTAATCTTGATTTCTTCTTTGCTGATGACGATGATGACGATATATTCTTGGTTGATTTTGTTAATTAGGAAGTTTAGTGGTAGAACGGGAATTTGTTCGCAATGTTGTGGCTCGCCTCTGATGATCGTTGATACACAATCGTCGTTATTGTTGATTTCTTCGTGGGTGCATAGGTAGATTTGTTCTGTTTTTACGCAGGCTTTGTCCATGTACTGATGTCTTTTGTCTTCTAGAGCCATGTAGGGTTTGTGTGGGATAATTATTTTATTTTCGTTGGATGGGATCGGAAAAAGGTGAAAATATTCAAATGTTTCGGGATAAACGATTGGTATTTCCAAAGCAAATACAATATCATCATTTGAAAAGTGACAGTTTGTCTGAATTAAAGAATACCATGTATCTATGTCAATTTTTAATATTTCTGAAATGTCATAATAAGTAAGAAGTTCGTTTAAAATTTCTTTTAGATTTTCCTTTGTCAATATGTCCGGATGAGCTACGTGTAATTTTGAAAAGTGATTGCGTTTTCAATATCTTCTAATAAAATAACAATAACGTTTGCATTCATGAAAATTTGATCAATTATTGATTTGAAGGTTATGTATTCATAAAATTCACCAGTTATATTCTTTATGATATTTTTCATTTCTAATATGTAGTTGGAAATTTTCTTTTGATTTTTATCGATATCTTCTATTGTTTTTGAATACTTTTGAATCAATTGTTTCGATAGGGATAATTGAGAATTTAGGTCATTGACGATTTTTTGTTGATTCGATTTTAAAATTTTGATGGCATTGTCATATTTTAATCCATCGTTGGCATCTAACGTGCCGAAAAGCCATTTGTGAATGGTTCCACCTAGGTTAATTAGGCCGCGTTTCGTTATAGAATTTTTTGAATTATAAAAATTTATATTTTCAAATTTTTGATTTATTTCTGACATGATTGGAAGTAAGTTTTCATAGTCATTTTGAGCATTTTGAATAGAAGAATATTTTGTTTCGATTTTCTTTACTTTGATGGAGGAGTTTAATTTTTGAAAAAGTTTATTAATTTCATATATCTGACTTTTTATTGCTAGGAGATCTACGTTGTAATGAAAAATGTGTTTGTTATTAATTATTCTGGCTTCGCCTAATTTTAACGGTAAAATACCGGGATTATTTGTTATTTTGGAAATTTTGACTTCCTGAGCTAGTACTAGGCTCGTTAATATCGATGATGTCAGCAGAATGTTGAACATCTTCTCTCTGTAACAATGAAGGGGGTGATTTTAATTCTTTGATGTGCACAATTTCAGTTTTATTAGTTTTGTTACTTTGAATTTTAACTTTGTTGTGTTCTAAAATCTCAATAATAGTATAAGGACCTAAAAATTTATTATTTTTCTAGTTTCGGTTTAAAGGATTCTTTTTGTAAACTTTTTGGTTAATTTTAAAATTTGGGTTCTCGTTGCCATTTTTATTTAATCTAGATATTATTTTTGTTTTCTTATAATCGACCTTTTCTTTGACCTCAGAATAGACATGTTTTAGCTTGTTGTTGTGGTTTTCGACATAATCGGTGTAAAAGTCTTTTGTGTTGAATATTTCAGGATTTCGAGTATCGGTGTGACCGTAAATTAATTCGAAAGGGGTGAAATTTATAGTGCTGTGAATAGCCGAATTATATCCTAAAACGGCGTAGTTCATTAAATCGTTTTCATCGGGGTGAGACTCTTTTAAAATACGTAAGTGTTCTATTATAGTTGAATGAAATCTTTCTACTATGTTGTTAGACTCGTGGTGACCAGGTGTCGTAAAATGGATACTAATTTTGTGCATTTTCAAAAGTTCTTCGACAATTTCATTGTTGAATTCTTTACCGTTGTCTAATATAAAATGTTTAGGGGTGCCGAAACATGTAAAGTATGTCACTAATGCATCGCATATATTGATAGCTGATTTTCCTGGAATTTGTATTGCTTGCGCAAATTTTGAAAAAGCGTCTACCAGAGTCAAATAATTTTTGGAATCATAATAAAATACATCGACGTGAATAATTTGGAAAGGTCGGGACGGTGTCTCTGTTAGGACAAGGGGTACGTAAGGGGGATTTCTACCATATTTCGTTTTATTGCAAATTTCGCACTCGTTTATAAATTTGGTGATATCGGTATTCATGTTAATCCAGAAATAATTTCTTTTGAGATATTGCAAGGTTTCTTGAATACCGCGGTGGTTTGTCTTACCTAAATGGTGTTTTTTTATTAACATTAACTGTTCTTCGCGATCTTTGATAGTGTTGATTAATTTCGTACATTTAATTAATTTTGGTCCTAAATGATTAAAATGTTCGGAATATACATTAGATAATTTTAAGCTGAATTCTGGATTTTTAAAGAAGACGTGGTAAGTCGTATTTGGTTTTAAATATTCTTAGTAGATAAAATAACGAGTTTTGCAGCCAGAAAGGTATATATTAACTTGTTTTTATAATACCAAGCTTTCGGTCTACTTCGTGACCTTCATCAGGGAATTATGTTGAAGTTTTTTACCAATATTAAAACCAGATAGATTTTAGGTTTAAAAGGGCCAGAAAAAGGTTTTTACTGGCACTGAACTTTTAGGTTTGCTTGTCTTAGTCTGTCAAAAACTGATTTTAGTCTAAAAATGTGTTCTTGCAGAGAAGTGCTAAAAATGATGATGTCGTCGAGATAAACTAGACAAATTTCGTTGGCTAACCCTCTTAACACATTGTCCATCACCCTCTGAAAACTACTGGGGGCGTTTTTTAGCCCAAATGGCATTCTAACAAACTGAAAATGTCCGCCAATAGTGGAAAAGGCTGTTTTTGGAACGTCATTTTTGTCTATAGGTATCTGGTGAAAACCGGATGCGAGGTCTAGTGTCGTGAAGTAATTTGCTCTACCGAGTCTGTCAAGAATGTCAGTAATATTTGGGAGTGGGTACTTGTCGTCTATAGTTTGTTCGTTTAAACGTCTGTAGTCGATAACTATCCGCCATTTACGCTTGCCTGAGGAATCGAGTTTTTTGGGCACGATCCATATGGGACTGGATCATGGAGAGGTTGAAGGTTCTATTATTTTTTGTTGTAGCATTTTGTTAACTTGATTTTTTACTTCCTCACGGTGGACTTCGGGGAAACGATAGGATTTGGCATAAACTGGGGTGTCATTACAAAGATTGATTTTGTGTGTTATTTCGCTTGAAAAACTTAAGGGTATGTCTTCACAATAAAATATATCTCTATAGTTAAAGCAAAGTTTCCGAATGGTTTCTTTTTCTTCTTTGTTGCAATGGTCAAATCTAAGGTTTTTGAGATTTTGCTTAAGTAAATTATCTTGTTGTTTTGAAATTTCGGAAGTTTGTTCAATTTTAGTTCGTTTGATTGAGATTGAGATTTCTCATTGGGATTTAATACTGTGGTATACGTATAAAAATTTTGAATGTTTACTAGAGCTTTCGGGGATTCTAAATTATTTTCGAAATTAATGTACTCTAGGATGCCTAAACCGCTTTTTAAACACACCGGGAGTTTTACCACTTTTCGGGATCTAGGATGAATTATTATAGAGTGAAAACATTTTTTGAAGTTTTTAGAATTTTGGGAATAAGTTTTCTTAAATATCATAGGAATTTGAGCGTTTGGGGTAATTAATAGGTCACTTCGTATGCTTATGTCAGAGTCAAGTCTTTTTTAGAAGGTCCATGCCAATAATTCCATCGTATTTATTTGAAAAATCAAAAAGGTAGAATTTATAAACTAGGTCTGTGTTAAATATCTTAAAAATTGATATAATAGCTATTTCACCATGAAATGAAATTCCATGTGACGTTTGAATATTAAAATTTTCACTAAAAATGCAATTTGAGTAAAATTTATAAGCCAATTTTGGGTTCATAAGACTACGTGAACTGCCAGTGTCAATTAGAAATTTGGCATTAATTTCGGGGATATAGATGTGTGCTAGTTCGTTTAGTTGATGTAGGTGGTTAAGGTCAATCGTTATATATTGTTGTCTGGACATGGGGATTTGGGAAAATTTACATCAGGTTGGGAACCGTCAAAGTGTGGTTCGTCAAATTCAGATATTTGGTAAGAATTTTCCGTAAAATATACGGTGGAATATTCGTCATCGGTGGTAGCATATTCGGGTTGATAGATTTGATTTTGGTATTGTTCATATTCATTTTGAGTAGGTTCGAATGTGGGACGGTATTGTTCTGGGGATATTTCCGTGGTTTCGATATTATGTAGTTCTTGGGAATGAAAATTTCGAGGCCCTGTATTTTGGAAAAAGTTGGGATTTCTACGGGGTTGTTCGGTAAGTCTAGACGTAGTTGACATTGGTGTAGGATTATTTTTTGGAATAGCGCCGGTTGGCTTGAAAACGTTTCTGGTAGTACTAGATTGTCCGAAAACTTCTCTATTAGTGGGGAATCTAGGAGGAGGCATATTTTGACGTGGTTGTATGTTAATCGGTTGAGAAGGGAATTGGAGTCTAGGTGAATAATTTTGGAATTGCTGAGGTTGCGAATATCGTGGAAATGAAAAATTTGGATAGGTATGTGATGCATAATTTTGAGGTCTCACAAAATTTTGGGTATTGGGTTTTGGATGATTTTGGGGAAATTTATTTTGAGAAGCATTTTGGAAAATACCCATTTGTTTTTGGTTTAAAATAAAATTTTCTTCTTCTATTACTAAAGAAATTGCATGTTCGAGAGAGTTGGGGTTCCGAATTCTAATCATGTCTTGGATTCTTCCAGACAAACCTCGAATAAAAGTTTTAAGTGCAAGTTCGTCATAATTTTTTATCTGAAATACTCGTTCTTCGTTAGTCATATTCATCGATATTAATTTTGAAGCAATTGAACTGCGGGATTTTTGTAATCTTTGGCCAAAATTTATGTATGACTCGTTTTTATAAGGTTTTGTTACTATCATTTCTTGTACTAGACAGTCAAGATTTCTCTGATCGCCAAAACTAAGTCTAAGCAAGTGAATTAATTCTATCCAAGTTCTTATGTCTGGTCGGTTACCTACTCTAACCAAAGCTTCGCCTGTTAATTTGCCGATTATAGCCCTGATTGAGAAACTATTGATTGGGTCATTTGGGTTATTTACATTTTGATATGTGTTAATTAAAATTTGGCAGTGCTCAATAAAAATTTCCAACGTACTAGAGTCGCCACTATAATTGGGAATAGTATCGATATATAACCTTAAAAGACTATAATTAATTTGGCGTTCCGCCGGTTGTTGTTGATTTGGCATTTCAACGTTACTGTTATTACTAAGATCTAAATTACTTAAAATGGTAGTTATGTGTTCAAGATCAATTTTGGAAAATTATGTTACATAAAAAGGGGAACAACAATTCTTAAAATTAAGAGTTTAAAAATCTAAAATAATGTGAAACTAGTGAGATTTAAAAATCAGATTAAAATTAATTTTCTTCTTTGAAAATTGGAATTTGATTTTCTTTTAAAATTGTACTAATTCTAACTTAAATATGTTTTTGATTATTATATGCTCTAATAATGCAAAAAACACAATCCTATTCACAGATTCAAATTGTTGTCGTATTCATCGACGTGACAAGGAAAAATCATGTGCATTGAATTTCCCTGGGTGAAAATTCTTGTATTGCCCTGGAGGAAAAGCTAGGAAAAAGAAAAAGGAATAGCTCTCACTCTTGGCTTTTCGTATCTCCCTGGAGTTGTCCTCGAGCCTGGTTCTTCTCGTTGGCAAAGGGTTGAAACCCACGTAACGCACGACAAAACGACGGCACGACGATCGCGACGCGCTGGCGATTTGTGGTCTTCGCGTTACTTCAACGAATCCACAAGACTGCGCCAGTTAACTTACGGGAGCTAGTTAACGAATTTTTAAAAACTGTATTTTTTTTTGGTTTGACAAGAGAACAACTTTATTCGGCAAAGTTACAGAGAATAATCACACAGAAATGATGTTCTTACAAGATTTATAACTTTTAGGAGCTGATGCGGCGACGGCTTCTGGTTGCTGTTGAGTCAGCGGGTTTCGTAGACGTAACTTGCTAATCTCCGTTACCACGATTTTTAATTTTGGCTCGTCCAATATACGGCCAGATATTTATAGGAGGCTAAATAAAAATCTCCGCACCACTATGCAACCATGTATACGCCAAAAGTTTTGTGCGGCAATTTAGCGAATTTGGCTTAATTCATTGATATACAGGTACGTTATTGTCTATTATTTTAAAATAACATTAAATTAATCTTAACAGTTTCAAACAATAACTATTTAGTGACAAAAAGGTATGTAACAGACCAACAGATTTTAAACCATACAGAATCGTTGAAGAAGAAGAGCGCCTAAGTTGACAGATGTATAACCTAACCATTGTGTTTTGTACCGGAACCCGTCAGTTCGCGGTTTATTTTTTATGGTTTTTCACCATAACTTTTTGAGAGAACAATTCCATCATGTTCTAGCAACGCGGAAGTGGTCACTGACGTCCGAAGGTTATAAATAAGGCTTGACAGGGAGTTTCGAGGCTTTTTCCTCTCTGCTCGTCGTCGAGACAACAGGTGCGGTACTGATTTAACTTATGCGCGTTTGATTTTTCCTTCGGAATTTTTCAATCTTTGTTCATCGTGCATAGGTTTCATCTTTTGATGGCGTGATTTAGTGTAAAAAAGAATGTTATAATTAAGTTTACCATGCTAAGCTGATCTTTTGGTTTTTCTTTAATTTTTCATGTGAACACGCCGGAGTATCGTCGGTCGTGTAAGGTTTTCCTCGGACCAAGCGGTCTTGAGAACATCATTGGAGGCTGAGTAGCGAAGGTTGACGGCTTTTGGTTCTGGCTGCGGCGACACAGCAATTTGGGGTGAGTATTTTTCGATGTTTCATTTTTGAAAATGGCTTTGCCGTCTCTGCGAAAAATATCTCACTACCCAGGTTGGCTGTACTTTTGGGGACCACTAGCTATCGGCTGATCGCCTTATCAGACCCGTTTTTATTGTTATTTTATATTAAATTTTGTGGTGAAAAGAACTCCGTTTTCAATTCAGTAGCACACGGTACAATAGTTCATTAGGTCAGAGTATTTACCTTATCGTTTCGAATGATTCTTTTGCACTAAATCAGCCGCTCTTTGAGTACCGTTGCCTTGTTGGTTAAATGACAATTTTTTTTATATTCCTATTAAAGTCTTGAGTAGAGAAGAAGCCCAATTTTTTTTCTGTTATCCGCTGATCAAATTTCAGTAATTTTTAGTTAATATTTCAAATTAATTACATTTGTTTTTTATCAAGTGTCAAGGAAATCGAGCTCATATATTACAGTACAGCAGTACAAGCTTATTATATTGGACCACGTTTTAACTTTTTCTCAAGGCAAGAACATCACAATTTGATTGTTGATTTTTACCTATATTTAATTGATTTTCACGTATATTTTATAATTTATTGTTGAGTTGACATATGAATCTAAAGTTCGAGGTATAGATGCTACTGGCAATGTAGAAACTAAACGTAAACGTTTGAGAGGCGTTTTGCATCAAGAAGTTTCTAATAGAAGTTTTGCGAACGTAGCCAACCCGATTCCTTTTGCCAACAGTTTTTGTTGCGTAACCGACGGCTCTATTAGAGTTAGAGCTCGGTTAAAGAAAAGAAAGAGAGACTGTACTCCCAAAGGGGCGGTGTTATGATTTGGAAGGAACAAAACTTTCTAACAAGTCACTAAACAGGATACACCACTTACTTGTGAAACTGATCGCAGAGAGTCTCTGGAGCAGTTCTTCTTGGAGGTACCTCCGCTTGCCTTGTTCTGCTCACTTCCCGCGTGCAACGATTCCCAGTTGACACGGGCGCAATAATACCACAACTGATGTATTGGGATTTTCAGATCTTCAGAGGAAAACCAGTCAAAAAAGTGTAAAAGTCGTGAATTTAGCTAGGCGATGGCGCGAACCGACGATACCAAGTCGCCGTCTTGGACGTTAATGTTCTTCCCACGCGCGCGGGCAAGAGGTGGTAACCAATTTAGTGACAGAAAAAGTTTTTCAAAAAAATACCACCAGTTTTGTTCCTGTTTAAAAAATAATACATATTTCTTCCACCATAAGTTAAAAGGAAAAACGCAACATCCTGCCCGTCTAAAATGAGCGTGAATCAACGAGAATTTTACTAATTCTGAAAATTGAAGAAAAAATAATATATATACATTATTATTCCCAAAAATATAACAAAAAAATACCTTTTGTTTTAGACGCCACAATACACGAAACTTGCCAAAAGACAACAAGGGTTAAGGGTGATCAGGAAGCGGCAGCGGGCATAGCTTCACCAACGGACGGCTAAGCGTACCAGACGCCGTTTTTACGGTAGCAACGCGCGCCACACCATCTGGACCCCGAGTTACGGAGATTATGCGACCTAAGGACCACTGTAAAGGAGGAACGTTATCATTTTTTATGGCAACCAAATCGCCAATTTCAGGGGGAGTGGAAGCTTGCAACCACTTACCCCTTTGTTGGAGTGTATGGAGATATTCCAGATGCCATCGCCTCCAAAAATCTTGATGTAAGCGCTGTAGTAATTGCCATCTCGATAAGCGTGAAAGCGGGAGGTCGGCGAGATTTGGACCAGGCAACGCAGACAACGGCTCCAGAGTGAGCAAGTGGCCAGGTGTCAAGGCGGTGACGTCGTCAGGATCAGAACTCATTGCGGAGAGTGGTCGTGAATTTAATATAGACTCAATCATTGCCAGTAGCGTGTAAAATTCTTCGAAGGTACACACTTGATGGCCTACAATGCGGTTCAAATGAGATTTGACTGATTTTATCCCAGCCTCCCATAGTCCTCCGAAATGAGGAGCAGAGGGGGGGTTAAAGCGCCAAGAAATATTCTCTTTACAAGCGGCGTCATGCATTAATTTTTTTATTTCTTTATACGCACCTACAAAATTGGTGCCGCAGTCACTGTAGAGCGTTTCACATCGGCCACGTCGGGTTATGAATCATTGTAGAGCTGCCAGGAAAGTATCGGATGACAGGTCACTTGCTAGTTCCAAGTGAACTGCTTTCGTGGCGAAACACACAAATAGGCATCTGTACGCCTTGCATGTTTTAATTCCTCGATGCCGAGTCATAGTTATTGGAAAAGGACCTCCATAGTCCACCCCAGTACGAGAAAAGGCTTTCACTTGCGACACTGGTAAGTCAGCCATTGGGGGTTGAAACGCTCGAGGCTTCGTCTCCAACATGCAACGCATCGTGAAATTACCGAATAAATAGCACGTTTTGGTGATAGTATCCAAAATTGTTGAGAGAGAAGAAAATGTAAAGTACGGCAACCAACGTGCAAATACTTTTTGTGAAAAAAATCTATTAAAAGTGATGTAAGGCGACACTTTCTTGGCAAAAGAATGGGGTGTTTGGCAGCATATGAAATCAAAGCGTGAGTTAAGCGACCGCCTACACGTAAAATACCTTCTTTATCTATAAAAACGTTCAATTTTCTTAATGGCTTTGAAAAGGTGTTATTGGCAAGTTCCTGTTCAAAAAGTAATTGCTGTGAACGTTTGACTATAAGTAATAAAGCTGCATTTAATTCGTCAGAGGTCAGACAACCAGAAAGTCTAGAAGACTGCTTGTTTGCGTTTTTAATAAATCGAGAAGCGTATGCAATAATGCGTTGGCAAGAAGTAAAGTTAGAAAAGCGCTCCAATAAAAGATCTATAACGTGATTTTTCTCTATGGAAGCGAAAAAACAGGATTTTTTCTCTTCTTGGTGAACATCTTGCGGTTCAATAGATGGCGTACCTATTGTCGTGGCAGTGGAATAGCTCGCAGCATTCGTTAAAAACGATGGTCCATTAAACCAAATGGGTCTATGGAACATTTCCGAGGGAAACAGTCCGCGCGAAGCGACATCGGCAGGGTTGTCTTTTGATGTGATATAAAACCAAGAATCGGGGGATATTTTTTCCTGTATATAGGCGACCCTATTGGCAACAAAATTTTTCCACCTATGAGGCGATGAGCGGATCCATGCCAGGGCTACTTGCGAATCGGACCAAGCTACTATCTTTTGACAACGAATATGATTACTTATGGTATTTTTAATAAAATGAAGCAATTTTGCTAAAAGGACGGCGGCGCACAGCCCAAGCCTAGGTATAGTTAATTTTTTGACAGGTGCCACCTTTGTTTTTGCACATATAAATTGTGAGTCCATAACGCCATCTTTGCTTCTGAGTCGCAAATAGGCTGTAGCCGCGTAACCTTTTTCGGAGGAATCACAAAAACCATGGAGTTCAAAAATGCAGGCGGAATTTAAAGAATAAAGTTTGCGATTTATTTTTAAATTAGATAAAGTGGGTAGTTCTTGTTTATAGCGGTTCCAAGAATTAACTATTTGTGGCGAAGGTATTTCATCCCACTTGTTGCGAATTTAGATAGGGCAAACCCACAACAACGTCTCGGTTCAGAGGCCTATTATAAAATGATGGCTTGACGAGCACTAATAAAGTGGCTGGATATGAAATGGACTGTATATAAATGAAATTATTGCATTTTGATATTTACCGTTTAATCAGAAGTATCATTAAACATGGGGATTCAAGGCGAGGGGATTACATCTGCTAATAAAGATACAAATACGCTTCTTTAGACTGGGAAACGCAGAATATTTCTTTTGACGATCTCTTCATTCATCTTCTGACATCTTCTGACACTCGCTCATATATAGGGCGATTCACGTTCCTTCTCTATTTTACAGGATGTGGCGAAACCTATACCATTACAAAAATGCCTAAACTGATATAAAATTTGTTAACAATATAAATATAAGTTTACTGGCTTAACATAGCCCCCGCCTTGAAAGAGAGTCTTTCAACACAGCATGAACATAAAAATGCTTAACCTAATTTACATGGCCTCTAGTGGCTCTAGATTACATAAATGCTTAAACTAAATTACTCTTCTTTGCAACTTTGGTCTATTGGAAGAGGACACAATTTCACTACAGAGCGTTTTATGACACCAAAAACTGTTTTTACAGAAACAACTCTAGCCAATCCATCGTCTCCGGGATGCAGGGCGACTACACGGCCTAAGCGCCACTGGAATGGAGGAACATTTTCATTTTTGATGACAACCATTGTGCCGACACTTATGTTTTGTGCATTGGTCTTCCATTTTGTTCGTATTTGCAGTTGTGAAATGTATTCTGAGGACCATCTTTTCCAGAAGTGTTGTTTTAACTGTTGCAACTTCTCGTAGTATGATAATCGGTTGGCAGGTATTTGGTCTAGATTAGGGTATGGGAGTGATTGGAGGGAGCGACCGATCAGGAAATGTGCAGGTGTTAGGACTTACAAATCATTTGGGTCGGTCGAAAGAGGGGTTAACGGTCTACTATTGAGTATACCTTCTATTTGAGTAAGTACTGTGTAAAAACTTTCGAATGTTAAACATGCATTCGCAAGGACTCGTTTAATATGATATTTACAGGACTTAACACCGGCTTCCCAAAGTCCTCCCTGGTGAGGGGAATATGCAGTTATAAAATGCCATTTGCATTCATATTTGGCTTCTGCCAGTGCGGTAATATTGGGATTATTTGATTTTAAAAACAACCCTAATTCTATAAGTTTATTATAGGCGCCTACAAAGTTGCTGCCGTTGTCACTATATATATATATATATATATATATATATTAGCTGGTCGACCCCGACGTGAAATGAAACGGAGAAAGGTTTCAAGGAACCCATCAGTACTAAGATTGGTCACCAATTCAAAGTGTAGGGCTTTGGTAGCGAGGCACACAAAAAGACACAAATAACACTTATTCATTTTAGAACTCCGACCTTTGCGATCTTTAATAATAAATGGTCCCGCATAATCCACACCAGTATCGAAGAATGGCGGTCTTGGTGTGATTCGTACGGCAGGCAAGTTACCCATTATAGGGGGTTGTGTTTTTGGATTGAATTTAAAACAAACCATACACTCTCTTACTATACGTTTGGCAAGGCTTTTACCTGCAACAGGCCAATAATTTTCACGAACTGCAGCCATTAAGGCTTGTGGCCCACAGTGAAGAAGATTATGGTGTGTATGTTTAAAAATTAAAAATGTTAAATGATGTTTTGTTGATAATATGGCAGGATGTTTTTTAGGGTATGGATACGGCGAATGTTTAAGTCTTCCTCCTACCCGAATGATTCCATCTTGCAAAAAAGGAGTTAAAGGCATCAATTTACTAGATTTTGAAACGGATTTAAATTTTTGAAGATCGTGTAAATCTTGAGGAAATGACTCCCTTTGGGCAATTTTAACTAATATTTCCATTACTTGCTGGAGCTCCTCGTGGGTTAGAGAACCGATTCGTTTATTCTCTGGGTTTTTTAGGTTATTAATAAACCTAAAGCAGTATATTGATGCACGCTTTATTTTATTTAGGGATGAAGATCGAGTAAATGGAAACAGTTGATTGTTATCAACATGTAGATAAGAACGAGTTGACTTCCGCATTTCAGGGAGTTCATTGGTTAACTTATTTTGTTTTGATAGGTCATCAGGCCAATTTGACTCGGTCTGAAATAACCATGGAGGACCAGAAAACCAGGAATCTGCGTTTGCTAAAGCTTTTGGAGTTAGTCCCCTGGACAAAATGTCCGCTGGATTTGAATTTGTTGGGACATATCTCCAGCTATTGACGTCAGAAAGTTGTTGGATGCTTGTCACTCTATTGCCAACAAATGTTTGGAGAATATGAGCTTCTGACCGAATCCATGCTAGAGTCACTGTGGAATCACTCCAAAGATAGCACTTGTCAAAGGCAAGTGTCATTGCCTTATTAACTTTTTCAAAGAGTTTGGCTAAAACTAGTGCTGCGCATAATTCCAATCTAGGGATGCTAATTGATTTTGTTGGAGCCACCCTTGTTTTAGAACAAAGGAGTTTGACGTGAACGTGATTGTGACAGTCTACCGACCTAATGAATATGCAAGCACCATAAGCATGTTGAGATGCGTCTGAGAAACCATGTAATTGAATGCTTATCGGTTCGATGCAGACAACATGTCGAGGAATTTGCAAAGAATTTAAGTAGTAATACAAAGAGAGTACGGGACCACTTTGACCTCAGTTGACCCCTTGATCCTGAGAGTCCCCTACGGCCCGAGGTCACGGGAGCAAAGTGGCTACGTCATGCCCGAGGTCACGTGACGTCACCGGATGACCCCAGTTGACCCCTAGATCCTGATAGGTTAACCTTTGGGCCACGTGTGACCCCCAGTTGACCCCCCCCCCCCACTCCAACGACGGGGCAACCCCCACTCCAACGGCTTGGTGGGGTGAGGTCTATATATTCGTGCGCAAGAGCAGTTTTCCCGTTATATACACTTACAATTTCCCACAGTCTGATTTGCCGAGTTCAAAATGCAGTCGTTCCTGAATCACCTGAACAAGAATTTGATCGTCAAGAAATTCGAAAGCGTTCAAAATATGGACGTGGATGAAAATTTTCAAATCACGAGCGTGGACAAAGTGAACACGCAATACGGAGAGAAGGTCTACGTAGAGTTCGAAGAATTTAAGACGGTGCTGCCGCAACGATACACGGCCGAGTTTACGCCCCAACGGATCGAAGAAATTAATAGGGATATCGGTAACGGAAGGAGGTATTACATGAAGAGAACTACGTGCCAGGAGGAACGGAGGCCGAAGGCCTCCGTCCGACTGGCATGTAGTTGCCCGAACAAAATCCACCCTTCCCCCTTGCACGCGTTTCGCGCATGCGCAGTTCCGCACTTTTGATTTTGTTTGAACAAAATCTGTAAAAAAAATCCAAGACGTGAAAATGTAGGTAGAATTTTCGAATAAGTTTTGTATACCGGTAAAAATATATGTAAAGGTAAAAATAACGTCAGTTTCACTTGGAAAAAAATGATGAAAAAATTTCAGTAAAAAAAATACGATGTAGAGGTTGTACCAAAAAAAAAATTGGAAATAATTATTTATTCCAGTAAAATATACACAAGACCGAAAAAGGTAATTGCGCGGCTGTCCCATTTTATACACCCTAGCTGTTTCAGTTCATCTCGTTTGGAAAAATTTTAGGGGTTATTACTTTTTTAAATACCGGTTTCCTCAACCTTATTTGAAAGTAAATATTTTTTAGTTTCCCACAGAAGGAAATAATGACGATATTTTATACCGGTGGATTCAAAAAATATATAAGGTTAGGAAAAAACCTTGGTAGGCAAACGCGGCTCTGCTGACCAGACAAAAAAAACCTTAGTCGACAAATAATGGCCTATAAGAAGGGTGCGTGATTCCACGTATCAGTTCGAGTGCTCCAAGATGCAAGTAAGTATATACCAGCTGTCCCATTTTTAAACAGCTAGATATTTGGAAACCTTTCGTAAAAAAATTCCCAAGGATTACATGAGCAAAAGAAAGAAAAAAATGTAAATATACCAGCTGTCCCATTTATAAACCGCTTGATATCTTGGAAACGAAAACTTATATAAAGGAAGTAAAAGCTATATCTTAATAGGCGGAGGACCGACTGTCATTCAGACAGGTGAAAATTTTTTGTGATTTTTTGTAGAAGTTTTTTGCCAAAATTTTTTTTTGTAAATTTTTTTTTTGCCAAAATTTTTTTTTGCCAAAATTTTTTTTGCCAAAATTTTTTTTTACCAAAATTTTTTTTTACCAAAATTTTTTTTTTGCAAAATTTTTTTTTGTCAAATTTTTTTTTGCCAAATTTTTTTTTGCCAAATTTTTTTTTGCCAAATTTTTTTTTTGTCAAAATTTTTTTTGTCAAAATTTTTTTTGTCAAAATTTTTTTTTGCCAAATTTTTTTTTTGTCAAAATTTTTTTTGTCAAAATTTTTTTTTGTAAAATTTTTTTTGACATTTTTTTTGCCAAATTTTTTTTTGTCGAATTTTTTTTTGCCAATTTTTTTTTGCCAAATTCTTTTTCGACAAAATTTTTTTTGATACAAATATAATTGCTAACGTTTAATTTGTTTACCCCATTTACGAAAATGATAACAAAATTGGATCAGACAAGATGTTTTTTCGAAGTATAGTTTTTAAACACAGGGTGCCACCACCGGTTTTACGATATAGGTTTCAAAATGCGTCGCAAGTACATAAAAAAAATACCCTAGAGATAAGAAAACAAAATACAACTCACCGAAAGATTCTTGATGATGTATAAAAAGAAATCAGGTTACATCTAATGCCCCAGACAGTAAAATAAACATCCCCGAGCTATCAGATATAACCAAACATCATTTTTCTAACGGCACAGTCATTTTCACGGGAAAAACAACCAGTAACCGTTCAAATTCCATAGATAGATACTGCCGTAATCCAAAATTTCACTGAACTACGCGTATCTATTATACTGAAGTAGGTACTGATACACTTCCATCTTTCCAAAGAAAAACAAACACGAAACTCAGACTTTTCATATATTTATTACAACGCCTCGATAGAGTCTTTATCTGTGGCCACGACCGAGAATCTACTGAAGCAAGTGCGACGCATAGGACGTGAAAAGTGCCGAGTTGGTTTTATTAAACAATGAAACTTATACCTACGTATATATAAAATAAATGAGAAATATGCCAGAGATGTGAAACCTAATTGTGTTGCAAGTTTGAGGGTCCAAAAAAAATATTGGCTTTAATTTTTTAAGGTGAGAAACACATCTAACAGCCAGTTTAGAAATATACAAGGCAAAAAAAGTAGTGATGTGGCTGTCCCATTTTATGTTTTATACAGGTTGGGTTATTTTAGAATAGTTGTTCAATAGACCGAGACAACATCATAAACGCTTCCCGTTAGAACAGAATCTGATGAAAAGAAAAATTCCATCTGGGTCAAGCTACTACATAACCAAAATAAAAAAATACTGAACGTTATAAAATTTAAAAAATCATATTTTCAACGGATTTTTATCCTCTGAAAATTGTTCTTGTGTAAAATTCAGTTTCACTGGGTCAAGCTAGGTGGTAACTATATAACTAAAATAAAAAATACTGAACGTTATAAAATTTAAAAAATCATATTTTCAAGGGATTTTTGTCCTCTGAAAATTGGTTTTGTGTAAATTGAGTTTCAATAAGTTACTAATTGAGATAATAGGAAAAAATCTTAAGAATCTCTTATAGAATTCTGAGACAACGACCCTGAGAGTAAATATCATACAAAAATCTTTGTGCGTTGACTTTCAACTCAATTTAATAATTAGGTTTAATAATGACAATTTTCTCGATTATCTAGAATCAAAAATATTGCGAGTGGCAATTCACAATTTTCTAGATATCATGTGAAGCCTTAATTTTGCGTCGTAAGTTAGAGGATCCAAAAATATTGGCTTAAATTGTTTAGTAAATGCGATTAAAATATGTTTAGTTTATCAACAGTTAATTGTAACAGCTTATAATCTTAGAAGCTAAACTCTTTAAAAAAATTTTTAGACAAAAAGTTGTAGTTTAATAATGGTCAGTTGGATTCCTTTTGAATCATGTTTGCATATTACCTACAAGGAGTTACAACCTCAAAACATAGAAATCGCTCATTTTAAACCGATTTAATAAAAATTTCACCAAAACAATACTTTCACTCATATGATACACTTCTGATTAATAAAAAAAGGCACCATAGGTAGTAATAATAAGATATTCAACGGAATTTTTATCGACTGTTTGCCCATTTTGCTAGCTTTTGGGGGTATTCCTTGATATTTTAGACTGATAAAAATGAATAATAAAAATTTCACCAAAACAATACTTTCACTCATATAATACACTTCTGATTAATAAAAAAGGCACCATAGGTGGTAGTAATAAGATATTTAATGGAATTTTTATCGACTGTTTGCCCATTTTGCTAGCTTTTGGGGGTATTCCTTGATATTTTAGACGGATAAAAATGAATAACTAAAATACAAAACGCACTGTTGACTTTACTTACGTGAATAGTAAGCCTATAATACGTATCGAAAACAGAGAAATATTCAGGTCAAGAAAAAAATGGCCTAATTTACAAGTTTGTAAATCAAAAACTACCTTTTGGCTTTTCATTTTGATGAGAAAATACGTCTAATTAGTAAGTCAAATAAATGGGACATCATGAAAGATATACTAATAATTGAACAAATGCTATCTTAGTTCTATAGGCAGAAAGGTACTATGGGTAGTAATAGTTTTGGGATCAAAAGACGACCTGTTAGCTTTTAAATTTGTTAAGAAAATACGTCTAATGAAATCGAAAGTAGTAACTAGGTTTTGGTTAACATTTCGTTAACGCGTTGATGAATAAGAATGCAAGTGAAAAGTAGACCGAATTTCCCAAAAAACGGTGAGTGACCAAACAAGTTATTATAAAAAGTGGCTCGGGAGACCGATGTAACCTAGAAAACGCCTTTCCTTCGAATAGAAAGTAAAAAAAAGTTGCAAAATGGGACTTAGATGAATATTTGATGCAAGTGAAAAGTAGGCAGAATTTTCGAAAATCGGGGACGGATAAAAAAATATTAAGTTGATCGGGAGGTTGAGATAACCTATGAAACACCTTTCATTCCGACAGAATCTGACAAAAAATTCCAAGAAAATTTTAGACGACTGTTTGCAAGTGAAAAGTATACATAATTTTTTTGAAAAAACTGAGACTGACCAAAAAAAAAAAGATATTAGAAAATTTTGCTCGGGAGATCGAGGTAACATAGAAAACGCCTTTCATCCGAATATAATCTGAAATAAATTCCGAGATGGGACTTAGACGAATGTTTGATGCAAGTGGAAAGTAGACCGAATTGCCGAAAAACGCGGGAGGTCGAGGTAACCTAGGAAAAACGCCTTTTATTCGAACAGAATCTGACAAAAAAATCCAAGACGAATGTTTGATGCAATTGAAAGGTAGACAGAATTTTAGAAAAACGGCAACTGATCAAAAAATATATATTCGAAAATTTTGGTCGGGAGCCCGAGGTAACCTAGAAAACGCCTTTCGTTCTAACAGAATCCGACAAAAAAATTCCAAGACGGGATGGTAGTGGGACGAATGTTTGACGGAAGTTAAAAGTAGACAGAATATTAAAAAACGAGAACCGACCAAATAGTTATTAGAAAAAGTGGCTCAGGAGGTCGAGGTAACCTAGGAAATGCCTTTAGTTTGAAAAGAATCTGACAAACAAAAAATCCAAGACGAATATTTGATGCAATTGAAAGGTAGACAGGATTTTAGAAAAACGGCAACTGATCAAAAAAATATATATTCGAAAATTTTGGTCGGGAGCCCGAGGTAACCTAGAAAATGCCTTTCGTTCGAACAGAATCCGACAAAAAAATTCCAAGACGGGATGGTAGTTGGACGAGTGTTTGACGCAAGTTAAAAGTAGACAGAATATTAAAAAACGAGAACCGACCAAATAGTTATTAGAAGAAGTGGCTCGGGAGGTCGAGGTAACCTAGGAAATGCCTTTCGTTCGAACAGAATTCGACAAAAAAAAATTCCAAGACATGACTTAGAAAAATATTCATTTGATGCAGATGAAAAAGAGACAGCATTTCCAAAAAAAACTTCGACTGACCTAAAAGTTATTAGAAAAAGTTGCTCGGGAGGCCGATGTCTAGCAAAATATAACACCATTGCACCAGAGTTATTTCCATCTACGTAACATTATTGGCGTGGTGGTCGACTAATCGCGTTCACTATTAAATTAATTATGACTGGTCAAATACGTATATAATGCAAATTAAAAAACGCTTTAACGAAGCGTTTACAATGCGTTAACGAGGATTGACAGCGCGTTAACGAGGCGTTACCAACGCGTTAAACGCGTGAAAGAAGCGTTATCAACGTGTTAAACGCGTGAAAGAAGCGTTATCCATGCGTTACGCGTTAACGAAGCGTTATCAACGCGTTAACAACGCGTTATCCATGCGTTAACTACTAGTTATCGATTCGTTAACAATGCGTTAACGAACAACGCATTAACGAACAACGCGTTAACGAAACGTTAACGACGTGTCAGCAAAGTTTTAACAAAGCGTTAACGAAGCTTTAACATCACGTCAATGCGTTAAGACGCGTTAAAACCGCGTTAACGAATCTTTGACGACGCATTAACGAAGCGTTGACGAGTGTGGAAGTGCGTGGACCCTCCAACTCCCAGAATCGCAACTTACACCAGATCAAACTCAACTGTGGAATCTTGTGACGTCACAGAGATGCTACTTTACATTTCTTTTAAGTAGTTAACCTAACCTAACATTATTGTCGCGGTGACCAAAAGGTTATCGACTGGTGAACCGATTGCCATTGGATTTGGGAGAGGTGTATCAAAGGCGGATTAAGTCAGTTTTGACCAATGGTAATCGGTTCACCAGTCGATAACCTCTTGGTCACCGCGACAATAATGTTAGGTTAGGTTAACTACTTAAAAGAAATGTAAAGTAGCATCTCTGTGACGTCACAAGATTCCACAGTTGAGTTTGATCTGGTGTAAGTTGCGATTCTGGGAGTTGGAGGGTCCACGCACTTCCACACTCGTCAACGCTTCGTTAATGCGTCGTCAAAGATTCGTTAACGCGGTTTTAACGCGTCTTAACGCATTGACGCGATGTTAAAGCTTCGTTAACGCTTTGTTAAAACTTTGCTGACACGTCGTTAACGTTTCGTTAACGCGTTGTTCGTTAATGCGTTGTTCGTTAACGCATTGTTAACGAATCGATAACTAGTAGTTAACGCATGGATAACGCGTTGTTAACGCGTTAATAACGCTTCGTTAACGCGTAACGCATGGATAACGCTTCTTTCACGCGTTTAACACGTTGATAACGCTTCTTTCACGCGTTTAACGCGTTGGTAACGCCTCGTTAACGCGCTGTCAATCCTCGTTAACGCATTGTAAACGCTTCGTTAAAGCGTTTTTTAATTTGCATTATATACGTATTTGACCAGTCATAATTAATTTAATAGTGAACGAGATTAGTCGACCACCACGCCAATAATGTTACGTAGATGGAAATAACTCTGGTGCAATGGTGTTATATTTTGCTAGACATCGGCCTCCCGAGCAACTTTTTCTAATAACTTTTAGGTCAGTCGAAGTTTTTTTTGGAAATGCTGTCTCTTTTTCATCTGCATCAAATGAATATTTTTCTAAGTCATGTCTTGGAATTTTTTTTGTCGAATTCTGTTCGAACGAAAGGCATTTCCTAGGTTACCTCGACCTCCCGAGCCACTTCTTCTAATAACTATTTGGTCGGTTCTCGTTTTTTAATATTCTGTCTACTTTTAACTTGCGTCAAACACTCGTCCAACTATCATCCCGTCTTGGAATTTTTTTGTCGGATTCTGTTCGAACGAAAGGCATTTTCTAGGTTACCTCGGGCTCCCGACCAAAATTTTCGATTATATATTTTTTTGATCAGTTGCCGTTTTTCTAAAATCCTGTCTACCTTTCAATTGCATCAAATATTCGTCTTGGATTTTTTGTTTGTCAGATTCTTTTCAAACTAAAGGCATTTTCTAGGTTACCTCGACCTCCTGAGCCACTTTTTCTAATAACTATTTGGTCGGTTCTCGTTTTTTAATATTCTGTCTACTTTTAACTTCCGTCAAACATTCGTCCCACTACCATCCCGTCTTGGAATTTTTTTGTCGGATTCTGTTAGAACGAAAGGCGTTTTCTAGGTTACCTCGGGCTCCCGACCAAAATTTTCGAATATATATTTTTTGATCAGTTGCCGTTTTTCTAAAATTCTGTCTACCTTTCAATTGCATCAAACATTCGTCTTGGATTTTTTTGTCAGATTCTGTTCGAATAAAAGGCGTTTTTCCTAGGTTACCTCGACCTCCCGCGTTTTTCGGCAATTCGGTCTACTTTCCACTTGCATCAAACATTCGTCTAAGTCCCATCTCGGAATTTATTTCAGATTATATTCGGATGAAAGGCGTTTTCTATGTTACCTCGATCTCCCGAGCAAAATTTTCTAATATCTTTTTTTTTTTGGTCAGTCTCAGTTTTTTCAAAAAAATTATGTATACTTTTCACTTGCAAACAGTCGTCTAAAATTTTCTTGGAATTTTTTGTCAGATTCTGTCGGAATGAAAGGTGTTTCATAGGTTATCTCAACCTCCCGATCAACTTAATATTTTTTTATCCGTCCCCGATTTTCGAAAATTCTGCCTACTTTTCACTTGCATCAAATATTCATCTAAGTCCCATTTTGCAACTTTTTTTTACTTTCTATTCGAAGGAAAGGCGTTTTCTAGGTTACATCGGTCTCCCGAGCCACTTTTTATAATAACTTG
Organism: Pseudeuparius sepicola; assembly: GCA_963920635.1. Taxonomy (NCBI): domain Eukaryota; kingdom Metazoa; phylum Arthropoda; class Insecta; order Coleoptera; family Anthribidae; genus Pseudeuparius; species Pseudeuparius sepicola. The sequence continues at coordinate 34,178,543 of OY987305.1, forward strand.
TTTGGTCACTCACCGTTTTTTGGGAAATTCGGTCTACTTTTCACTTGCATTCTTATTCATCAACGCGTTAACGAAATGTTAACCAAAACCTAGTTACTACTTTCGATTTCATTAGACGTATTTTCTTAACAAATTTAAAAGCTAACAGGTCGTCTTTTGATCCCAAAACTATTACTACCCATAGTACCTTTCTGCCTATAGAACTAAGATAGCATTTGTTCAATTATTAGTATATCTTTCATGATGTCCCATTTATTTGACTTACTAATTAGACGTATTTTCTCATCAAAATGAAAAGCCAAAAGGTAGTTTTTGATTTACAAACTTGTAAATTAGGCCATTTTTTTCTTGACCTGAATATTTCTCTGTTTTCGATACGTATTATAGGCTTACTATTCACGTAAGTAAAGTCAACAGTGCGTTTTGTATTTTAGTTATTCATTTTTATCCGTCTAAAATATCAAGGAATACCCCCAAAAGCTAGCAAAATGGGCAAACAGTCGATAAAAATTCCGTTGAATATCTTATTACTACCACCTATGGTGCCTTTTTTATTAATCAGAAGTGTATTATATGAGTGAAAGTATTGTTTTGGTGAAATTTTTATTATTCATTTTTATCAGTCTAAAATATCAAGGAATACCCCCAAAAGCTAGCAAAATGGGCAAACAGTCGATAAAAATTCCGTTGAATATCTTATTATTACTACCTATGGTGCCTTTTTTTATTAATCAGAAGTGTATCATATGAGTGAAAGTATTGTTTTGGTGAAATTTTTATTAAATCGGTTTAAAATGAGCGATTTCTATGTTTTGAGGTTGTAACTCCTTGTAGGTAATATGCAAACATGATTCAAAAGGAATCCAACTGACCATTATTAAACTACAACTTTTTGTCTAAAAATTTTTTTAAAGAGTTTAGCTTCTAAGATTATAAGCTGTTACAATTAACTGTTGATAAACTAAACATATTTTAATCGCATTTACTAAACAATTTAAGCCAATATTTTTGGATCCTCTAACTTACGACGCAAAATTAAGGCTTCACATGATATCTAGAAAATTGTGAATTGCCACTCGCAATATTTTTGATTCTAGATAATCGAGAAAATTGTCATTATTAAACCTAATTATTAAATTGAGTTGAAAGTCAACGCACAAAGATTTTTGTATGATATTTACTCTCAGGGTCGTTGTCTCAGAATTCTATAAGAGATTCTTAAGATTTTTTCCTATTATCTCAATTAGTAACTTATTGAAACTCAATTTACACAAAACCAATTTTCAGAGGACAAAAATCCCTTGAAAATATGATTTTTTAAATTTTATAACGTTCAGTATTTTTTATTTTGGTTATATAGTTACCACCTAGCTTGACCCAGTGAAACTGAATTTTACACAAGAACAATTTTCAGAGGATAAAAATCCGTTGAAAATATGATTTTTTAAATTTTATAACGTTCAGTATTTTTTTATTTTGGTTATGTAGTAGCTTGACCCAGATGGAATTTTTCTTTTCATCAGATTCTGTTCTAACGGGAAGCGTTTATGATGTTGTCTCGGTCTATTGAACAACTATTCTAAAATAACCCAACCTGTATAAAACATAAAATGGGACAGCCACATCACTACTTTTTTTGCCTTGTATATTTCTAAACTGGCTGTTAGATGTGTTTCTCACCTTAAAAAATTAAAGCCAATATTTTTTTTGGACCCTCAAACTTGCAACACAATTAGGTTTCACATCTCTGGCATATTTCTCATTTATTTTATATATACGTAGGTATAAGTTTCATTGTTTAATAAAACCAACTCGGCACTTTTCACGTCCTATGCGTCGCACTTGCTTCAGTAGATTCTCGGTCGTGGCCACAGATAAAGACTCTATCGAGGCGTTGTAATAAATATATGAAAAGTCTGAGTTTCGTGTTTGTTTTTCTTTGGAAAGATGGAAGTGTATCAGTACCTACTTCAGTATAATAGATACGCGTAGTTCAGTGAAATTTTGGATTACGGCAGTATCTATCTATGGAATTTGAACGGTTACTGGTTGTTTTTCCCGTGAAAATGACTGTGCCGTTAGAAAAATGATGTTTGGTTATATCTGATAGCTCGGGGATGTTTATTTTACTGTCTGGGGCATTAGATGTAACCTGATTTCTTTTTATACATCATCAAGAATCTTTCGGTGAGTTGTATTTTGTTTTCTTATCTCTAGGGTATTTTTTTATGTACTTGCGACGCATTTTGAAACCTATATCGTAAAACCGGTGGTGGCACCCTGTGTTTAAAAACTATACTTCGAAAAAACATCTTGTCTGATCCAATTTTGTTATCATTTTCGTAAATGGGGTAAACAAATTAAACGTTAGCAATTATATTTGTATCAAAAAAAATTTTGTCGAAAAAGAATTTGGCAAAAAAAAATTGGCAAAAAAAAATTCGACAAAAAAAAATTTGGCAAAAAAAATGTCAAAAAAAATTTTACAAAAAAAAATTTTGACAAAAAAAATTTTGACAAAAAAAAAATTGGCAAAAAAAAATTTTGACAAAAAAAATTTTGACAAAAAAAATTTTGACAAAAAAAAAATTTGGCAAAAAAAAATTTGGCAAAAAAAAATTTGGCAAAAAAAAATTTGGCAAAAAAAAATTTTGGCAAAAAAAATTGTCAAAAAAAAAATTTGACAAAAAAAAATTTTGACGAAAAAAAAATTTGGGGAAAAAAATTTTGACGAAAAAAAAATTTGGAAAAAAAAATTTTGACGAAAAAAAAAATTTGGGAAAAAAAATTTTGCAAAAAAAAATTTGACAAAAAAAAATTTTGCAAAAAAAAATTTTGGTAAAAAAAAATTTTGGTAAAAAAAAATTTTGGCAAAAAAAATTTTGGCAAAAAAAAATTTTGGCAAAAAAAAAGTGACAAAAAAATTTTGGCAAAAAACTTCTACAAAAAATCACAAAAAATTTTCACCTGTCTGAATGACAGTCGGTCCTCCGCCTATTAAGATATAGCTTTTACTTCCTTTATATAAGTTTTCGTTTCCAAGATATCAAGCGGTTTATAAATGGGACAGCTGGTATATTTACATTTTTTTCTTTCTTTTGCTCATGTAATCCTTGGGAATTTTTTTACGAAAGGTTTCCAAATATCTAGCTGTTTAAAAATGGGACAGCTGGTATATACTTACTTGCATCTTGGAGCACTCGAACTGATACGTGGAATCACGCACCCTTCTTATAGGCCATTATTTGTCGACTAAGGTTTTTTTTTGTCTGGTCAGCAGAGCCGCGTTTGCCTACCAAGGTTTTTTCCTAACCTTATATATTTTTTGAATCCACCGGTATAAAATATCGTCATTATTTCCTTCTGTGGGGAACTAAAAAATATTTACTTTCAAATAAGGTTGAGGAAACCGGTATTTAAAAAAGTAATAACCCCTAAAATTTTTCCAAACGAGATGAACTGAAACAGCTAGGGTGTATAAAATGGGACAGCCGCGCAATTACCTTTTTCGGTCTTGTGTATATTTTACTGGAATAAATAATTATTTCCAATTTTTTTTTTGGTACAACCTCTACATCGTATTTTTTTTACTGAAATTTTTTCATCATTTTTTTCCAAGTGAAACTGACGTTATTTTTACCTTTACATATATTTTTACCGGTATACAAAACTTATTCGAAAATTCTACCTACATTTTCACGTCTTGGATTTTTTTTACAGATTTTGTTCAAACAAAATTTCCTATGTTATCTGGGGCCTTCCGACTAACTATTATAATAACTGTTTTTATCAGTCACTCGAAAAAATTCTATCTGCACTTGTATATAAAACATTCGTCTGAGTCTTGTCTTGTACATTTCACCGTCAAAAAAAGAAAATTTCCCAAAATGTTATCGGGATTATAGGATCAGGACCTTTTTAAATTTACATTTTTTGAATAAAAAATTTTCAAAATTTTTCGAATTTTCATAGGTATCAAAAGTGCGGAACTGCGCATGCGCGAAACGCGTGCAAGGGGGAAGGGTGGATTTTGTTCGGGCAACTACGTGCCAGGAGGAACGGAGGCCGAATCACCCTGTATACACATAACAGTGGAATAGAGTGATATTATTGCTTAGAGTGAGAGTTTTATTATAATATGATGCTTCAGGTGTTTTCCCTTCAACACAAAGATTCTTATAAAAAACACAACAAAAGATTTTTAAACGTTTATTAAAAATTAATTGTGTAAGTCAATATGTTTTATCTTCATTTTAATTTCATATAACATAAGTTCATATTTCAATGCTTCTAAATTCTTCAAATATTGTTGCAGTTTTCTTCTGTACTCCAGCTTCGTCATGGTTCTACAATAAATTCGATATTTGTAGATCGGCCGACGGGTCCAAGACTCTTCATGTAATACCTCCTTCCGTTACCGATATCCCTATTAATTTCTTCGATTCGTTGGGGCGTAAACTCGGCCGTGTATCGTTGCGGCAGCACCGTCTTAAATTCTTCGAACTCTACGTAGACCTTCTCTCCGTATTGCGTGTTCACTTTGTCCACGCTCGTGATTTGAAAATTTTCATCCACGTCCATATTTTGAACGCTTTCGAATTTCTTGACGATCAAATTCTTATTCAGGTGATTCAGGAACGACTGCATTTTGAACTCGGCAAATCAGACTGTGGGAAATTGTAAGTGTATATAACGGGAAAACTGCTCTTGCGCACGAATATATAGACCTCACCCCACCAAGCCGTTGGAGTGGGGGTTGCCCCGTCGTTGGAGTGGGGGGGGGTCAACTGGGGGTCACACGTGGCCCAAAGGTTAACCTATCAGGATCTAGGGGTCAACTGGGGTCATCCGGTGACGTCACGTGACCTCGGGCATGACGTAGTCACTTTGCTCCCGTGACCTCGGGCCGTAGGGGACTCTCAGGATCAAGGGGTCAACTGAGGTCAAAGTGGTCCCGTACTCTCTTTGTATTACTACTAATTTAGTTCTGGTAATTCATTTTTAAAAGAAATCCATCTTGAGGCAATATCTGGGGGCACTTCTTGATCCCAAGATAGTTTTAATGACCATAATGATTGCAGCATGATTTTGGCAACAACAACAACAGGACTAATTAATCCAAGGGGATCAAAAATTCTAGCCACATTAGAAAGTATTACACGTTTAGTGACACGCTTATTTTTGCAGACACCTTGTATTTGGAATGAAAAATAATCTTTTCTACAAGACCAATAGAGCCCTAAGGTTTTGGTATTTTCTGGGCTGCCAAAATGATGATCATCTTTAGATGAGATATTTGCCGCAATGCCAGTTAAAACCTCAGAACAATTAGATCGCCATTTCCGGAGTTCTAGACAACCTGAATGCAAAACGGCTGAAATTTTTTGACTAAGCTCAATTGTATTTTCAATGGTGTTTGACCCAGTTAAAAGATCATCTACGTAAAAATCTCTATGCATCGTTTGAGAAACCTGTGGAAAAGATTCGCAATCTAAGGCTAGCTGTTTAATACACCTTGTTGCTAGAAATGGGGCACTAGCTGTGCCATATGTAACAGTATTGAGAGAGAAGGTCTGCAATTCGTCCTCAGGCCTGGCACGCCAAAATATCAACTGCAGCGGTTTATATTCGTCACGAACTCTTATCTGTCGATACATTTTGCAAATGTCAGCTGTCACGACATAAGCATGCTGTCGGAATCTTAGAATAATGGAAACTAGATCATCTTGAATAGTAGGGCCTACCATTTGAAGACTATTATAAGATAAACCAGAAGATGACGGAGCGGAACTATTAAAGACAACCCTCAGTTTAGTAGTGCAACTATCTTCTCTTAAAACTCCATGATGTGGTGAATAAAAAACCACCTGCCCTTCCCTGGGCGCGAATTTTGACATATGAGACAAATCTTCATATTCTTTCATGAAGTCTACATACATCTGCCTCATTTTGGGTTTAGAGTTCAATTTGCGCTCTAGACTCAAAAATTGTTGACGTGCGCGCTCTGAAGAATCGCCCAATTTGTGGATGGTGTCCTCCAGAGGCACTGAAACAATGAAACGTCCAGTCGAATCTCGATGAAATGTATCCGAAAAGTGTTTTTCCGCAAGCTGTTCTTCCGCACTGAGTGCAGTTCCCAGAATTTTGAAAGCTGCTTTTGGATATCTACACTTTGACAAAAATGACACTGCGTTCGTGTCGACCTTGAATTTGATGAGGAAAGAATGACATTGCGTAAAGACCCAGAAATTATCCAACCAAAATACGTGTTTTGGGCAACAGGTTTCTTATTCCCTCCTAGCTTAATCATACCATCACAGATAATTTCATTATAGACCTCAACTCCTACAAGCAAATCAATTTTACCTGGTTTGTAAAATGATGGATCTGCCAAAGTTAAAAATGGGGGCACCTGCAACTGGGACGGATCGAATGGCAGATCTGGCAGGAAATCAGTAACTTCGGAAACCACTAAACAAGAAAATTCAGTTGAATATTCAGTATGCATAGAAGATACCCTTATTGTACACGAATTATCAACATTTGACTGCGAACGAGCAACACCAAGAACCGTACATTGTTCTTGATTCATTGCTATGCCCATTTTTTTTACAAGCTCTTCAGAAATAAAATTTGACATAGATCCGTTATCAATAACTACCCTGCACACAAATTTCTTATTGTGATTGTTAAAAACATTAACTTGTGCAGTCGCAAGAAGACCCTTTGTCTGTCCTGAATAATTACAGCGTGTGAAGGTGCGTTCTGGAGTAGATTCAGGATTACTTATAGGCTCCACTTGGTGCAGTAAGGTATTATGCTTTTGTGGACATAACTTACAATGATCAAATTTACAAGTCTGCGACTGATGGTTGCGTCTAAAACAATTTGTGCATAGATTTAAAGTTTCAACTTTCTTGCGTCTATCTGCGATTGAAAGTGCCAAGAATTGTAAACATTTGAAAATAGAATGATTTTCTTTGCATATGAAACAAGTATATTTATTTTTTTGTTTTTCTGTAGCTGCAAGAAATGACTTTTGAGTTTCATGAGGTTTGAATCTATTTTTTATTTCTGATTTTTCGAATTTCTTATTTTGTTCAGGTTGCTTATGCAAATTTAATTTTTCTAAATGGTCCGCACGACTAGATAAGAATTTTTTAAATTCATCCAATGTTGGCAAAGTATCTTCAAATGATTGAAGTTCCCACCGACCAAATGACTCTGCATCTATCTTTCTGGTGAGCATAAAAATGATTAAAGGGTCCCACTGTAGGGTAGGGACACCCAATGTCTCTAATGATCGTAAATTTTTCGAAATAGTGTCGACTAAGTCACGATATGCATTAGAAGAAGGTGTTTTTATTTCCCGTATGTTAAACAACGCTTTGATATGATTATGAATCATAAGCTGTTTATTCTCAAATCTGTCACATAGAACCTTCCATGCGAGATCATAATTGCTTGCCGAAAATTCTATGGACTCTATGCATCTTGCCGCTGCTCCTTCTAAAGAAGCTTGAAGATAATGAAACTTTTCAACCGGTTCAATTTTTGTACTGTTATGAATTAAAGATACAAATGAATCTCGGAATCTCAACCAATATTCATATTGACGGGAAAACTTAGGCAACTCAATAATGGGAAGTTTAACCCGTGTACTTTCCTTTGTTTGCACCGAAGGAGGACTTTGGGCTGACATTGTACTTGAACTTGCATGAAGTATTGCATCAGTTGAACTAGAAATATTAGTGGAATGCGTTTGGATATACTCATTTGCTCTGGACATTAATGAATAATAAAAATTTTCAAATGATTCTGTTTCTGAGATATCAAAATTGTCAGGATCAAGGCTTTCTATCTCGAATTGTAACTCTGAAAACTGAGATAGACAGGTATCCTCTAGTTTTGAAATTCTCAGCTTAAGTTCAATTAATTGTGATTTATTTGGAATTTCATTCTTAATGGCATTGAAAAAACTAGAAAACCTTGTCAAATTTGACTTTAAGCTGCCCCGTTTTCGAATCAGGGCTTGTAAGTCACTATTTTGCGACATCGTATTATAGTTTTACCTATATATTAGTTTATTGACCAACCTGGAAGTCAAAAAAACACATACACATACAATGAATAAAAGGAAGGGTAGAGGAAGGATACTTAGACCAGAATACCTGGAACTGGACCTGCACTGCAGCAGCTTCTTGTCGAAATCCGCTGTTGATGTCTTCGTACTTAAAGGAGCATGTCTGCCGCCCTGCTGATGATCGCCCGTTGCCTTGGTAGACGCTAGGTGCTGAATCGAACGTCCAAGCTCAAAGTTTCCGACTCTGCTACGTCCGCTTCTTGTGCTGGAACCGGCTGCCAAACTTGTCAAAAGTAAAAGTCCTTTACAACGACGATTTTCTATGAAATTGGTATTCTTGTGGCTTTCTTCTACGCAAGAAAAGACGCGAAATTGCCGCTGTTTTCTTGCACCCTCGCCTTGTTTCACTTTGATCCACCTTTCGAAAATTGGTGTTTCGAAACGTCAGGGATCTTTGTATGGAATGAAAAGATTGAATTATTGGCACTTGGTGGGCCAGAATATTTGTTTGGTATTACTAGAAAATGTTGCGGGATTTGGCACTTAGTGTGCCAGAAGGTCCGCCTCGAATGGATTGAAAATCCGTATCGAATGACCAAAAAATGTTGCGAATTTAGATAGGGCAAACCCACAACAACGTCTCGGTTCAGAGGCCTATTATAAAATGATGGCTTGACGAGCACTAATAAAGTGGCTGGATATGAAATGGACTGTATATAAATGAAATTATTGCATTTTGATATTTACCGTTTAATCAGAAGTATCATTAAACATGGGGATTCAAGGCGAGGGGATTACATCTGCTAATAAAGATACAAATACGCTTCTTTAGACTGGGAAACGCAGAATATTTCTTTTGACGATCTCTTCATTCATCTTCTGACATCTTCTGACACTCGCTCATATATAGGGCGATTCACGTTCCTTCTCTATTTTACAGGATGTGGCGAAACCTATACCATTACAAAAATGCCTAAACTGATATAAAATTTGTTAACAATATAAATATAAGTTTACTGGCTTAACACCACTGCAATCCTTCGCTCCAGAATTTTTGGATTAAAGTTTTTGTAAAAAAAGTTACGGGTGCCAAAAAACCTAAAGGATCAAACACGCGGGCTAGTTCGGACAACATGGTGCGCTTGGTACAAGCTCTCTCGGTAGGATGAATAGAAAATGAAAAACAATCAGAAACTTGATTCCATTGCAACCCTAAAACTTTTAAAGACGCATCTTATGGGTTTTTATCAAATGTGAGCGACCCTTTAGATAAATATTCCGGAGCAAATGATGCGAGAAGCGACGGATCGTTGGACGACCACTTTCTTAGTTCAAAACCCCCTTGTTTGAAAATAGAAATTAATTCATTTTTAAGATTTAATGCATCATTGTATGAGGACGCACCAGTTACTACGTCATCGATGTAGGTATGATGTAAAATGGAATTTGAGGCGATCGGATAATTATCACCGTGGTCAGTGACTAGTTGGCGAAGCGTCCTGAGAGCTAAAAATGGCGAGGGCGTTAATCCATAAACTACGGTTAAAAGGCGGAACTCTTGGAGCGGTTCGTTTTGAGAAAATCGCCATATAATGCGTTGGTAATCGCACTGATCAGATTGTACCCATATATTGCGGTACATCATTTTCAAATCCGCACACAAAACAAAATTATGTAAGCGAAAAGTCAATAAAATTACCGCAATATCCCTTTGCAATTTGGGACCGCTTAATAAATAATTATTAAGTGATTTGTCGTGCGATAATTTTGCGGAACCATTAAAAACTACGCGTAACTTAGTAGTGGAGCTCTCTGGTCGCAGAATGGGAAAATGTGGCATATAGTACGCTTTAAGTGGTAAATTCTTTTCGGAGATAAGCTCCATGTGTTCTTGATCTAAATATTCACGCATGAAAGCATCATATTGTTTTCGTAAAAGAGGGTTATTTTCTAGGCGGCGCTCCATTGACAGAAACCTATTTGCTGCAAGATCGCGACTGCTTGAAAAAATCGGAAATGTATTGTCGCGAAAAGGTAGCGGAACCACATATTTGCCGTCTGGAGTACGTGAATGTTTATTTACATATAAATCTTCGCAAAATTGCTCGTCGGGTGACAAAAAAGGCTGTTTAATCTGTTCCGATGGCAAATTTTCCACTTCCCAAAAGTTGCGCAGCGTAGAGTCCAAATTATTAATTTGTATTGCGTTGTGTAAAACAGTTAAAGGCGTTGATAGACGATGTTGAACGAATTTTCCCGTGATAACAAAGCCAAAATTGTGTTAATAGCATCAGGCTGTCCACTTGCACCTAAAATCTTCCCATCTAACAATATTTTTGAAAACACGTCGGCTCCCAGTAATAAATCAATTGAACTTGGAGTAGAGAATGTGGGATCGGAAAGTGACAATTGGTTAATATGGTCCCAATTTTTTGTATTCACTTTGGAGGTTGGTAACTTTCCACAAATTTTTCGTAAAGCCAGAGCCTCAACTAAAACCTTCATATTGGGTGTACCTAAAGGTAACGGTACTCTCGGTGGTGGATTGCATTGAATCAAGTCCACTTATTTCGTAAAAACATTTTTGCCCCTCTAGTCCTAATTGGTTAAGCGCTTTTTCGGATATAAATGACGTTATACTACCTCCGTCCAGGAGACATCGAAAACGATGATCTTGATTCTATTTCAATTAGTGCCGTGGCTAATAACACCAAGTTTCTTTGCGGAATAACTCCCGCGGCAGTAAAAACAGGATTGGCGTTTTGGAGAACTAGGGGCAACATTATGACCAGCACTAGTTGGTACGCGAGATGTACTTTGCGGGGTGTCTTCTGAAAACTAAGAATTTCTGCCGTTTGGGCAGTTATTTTGCGAAGGAAAATGCAATAACGTGTGATGCCTGCGATTACACTTACGACAAAAAAATTCAGATTTACAGTTTTGTGTAGAAAGGATATTACTTAAACAATTTAAGCGATGCGTTTTTGAAAAATTATATCTTTCTTGTGGCGTCTTATTTAAAAACAGTGGGCAATTATATAATAAATGGTTGTCCTTATTGCAAAGTAAACACCTGCAATTATTGTTTGTTTGGGATCGGGGAGTCGGTTGATCTACAAAAAAGGACGCAGAGCGGTTTGACGATTGAAAGCGAGGCGCACTAGATTTCTTGAAGGCGGGCGTCGGCGGAGTTAAATTAAGCGAATCATATGCGTTGCAACATTTTGTTAGAAATTTAACCAGACTGGAATATGTTGGACTCTCACAAGAGCCATGCTCTAGCTCGAATTTGGTTACAGTGTTATTGTCTAATTTTTTAAAAATCATGTTTACCAAAGTGAAATCCCAATGTTCTATTGGAAACCCTAAGTTTTTAAGAGCAGCGAGATTCTCGGAATATGTGTCTAATAATTTTCGCAGAGCGTTCGGATTTTCATTATTTATTTTGGGTACGATTTCCAGAGCCTGCCAATGAGACTGAGCGCGTAATCTTTTATTAGAGTACCTTTCCACAAAATTATCATAGACCACTTGATAATTATCAGATGTCATGGGTAAGGCGCGTATAAGAGACAATGGTTGTCCTTCCTAAAGACAGATTTTCATGGACTAATGCATTAAATAAATCGATAAAGGGCGCGAAAGATTGGTAGTCGCCATTGAATTTCGGAATTTCTATTTTCGGTAATCTCACTTGTGATGCAGTATTTGCACTACCAGTTGTGGAGTTCATATTCAGGGTTTGAGACATCCGATTATCCGTTTCCGCAAACTCCATATACATTGCTTTGACATCATAGAAATCATTCAAAAAACCCTCTCGAATGGTGTTGTCAGCCTCTAAGTCAACTGAAGCATCCGTTAAAATGGCAGAGATGATACTTTGGTGATGTTTAAGAAAATCTTCTTTTAAGTTATCTAGTTCGGCACCTCGAACTTTCAATACTCGACGCGCTGATCTGTCAGATTTAGCACGTTCACCAAGCGAACGTAACGTTTCAACTTCTATTAAACAATTTTTTCTTAAATTTGTTAGCTTTTTTAGGCGTACCGGTTCAGTCATTGTTAATAAATGTCAAGTAGCGACGCGAAATGCTATAACAGTACCTTGGGAGCCGATGACAGCACGTAATCCACGTAAAGTGCTTTCACAACACTATTATTGGTATTTTACGCACAGCACACCGCAAAAGCGCGTGAACAAACAACAACAATCGCAACAATCAGTCCAAAAAGACCACAAACCAACAACCGAATTAAGAGATCTTGATTGGGAAAAATGGCGTGAGGTAGTTCGCGAGTTTAAGTTAAGTTAAGTTTAAGTTAAGCCAGTTAAATACAATATTAATTCCCTTTTTTATATCTTTGAGATCGCCCTTGTGGTTTGTAACTTGGGGTCTACTTGAGTTTAACCCGATTGATGTGGTTAATGTTGTGTCCGTTCTGTGTCTTCCATTTTTCCTTAGGTTGTTTTTGAATGATAACAGTTTTACTCTAAATGTTTCCTTTAATATCACGGCTCTTTTTGGGATGTCTATTACAGCTCTATGTTTTTCAAAAAATCCATCCCGAGTATCATTGCGTATGGGATGTATTGCACCACTGCGCCCTTTATTTCGCAACAGTACGTATCTCGTTGGCTCGGTAGTCCTATCTGTTGTGTTGTTGTGCCTAAAACTGGGATACGGTGTCTGTCAGCTGTTACTAGTGTACATGTGTTTGTTCCTTTTTCTATTTTTCTTGCGATATCTGACCTAATGATGCTGCTTTCTGACCCAGTGTCCACGATGGCTTGGTATCTTTGGTTATTAATTTTAATCCTTATTCTTGCGATTGTGGTCTTAACTCTACATAATGGGTGACGGCCTTGGGTCAGGACGACGGGGCGGCTGTGATTGTTCCTTGGGTCCCTGTGGGCTTCTCTGGAAGTTCTTGCATGCTATTGCGTAGTGGCCAGGTCTCTTGCAGTTGTAACATACCGGTCGATTGTCTGTCGTTCTTGGTTGTTGCTGCCAATACTGTTGTGGGGGCCCACTCTTTTGTGGTGCCTGATGTGTAGGCCTTGTCCCTGACGGCCGGTTTCCTTGGTATAGTGGCCTTGAACTTCTACATACCGCTGCAAAGTGTCCGTATCTTCCACAGTTATAACATGGTGGTTCGCTGTTTCCATTCCCTAAGTATCTAGGCGGGTTGGCTCCTGTACCTTGTCTTTGCGCCATCATCATCTGTCCTTGTCCCTGCGAGCCTGGCTGGAATCGTGGGGTCCTTGACGGCTGATCTCGTCTTTTCGGGGCCATGTCTATTGTTGTTGCTATCTTTTTTAGTTCTTCCATGTCTGTTGGTGGTTTATTTGGTGCGCTGGTCATCCAGTAGTAATGGTAATAAGCTTCTTCCGTTAGACCTTTTTCGAAGAATCTTAGGAATTCTTCAAAATCAAATACAGTTTTGTACTCTTTGTACAGTACCTGAAGGTCATAAAAGAAATCTTTCACCGTCTCTGTTGATTGCACTCTTTTTCCTAGTCTTGCTTTTCTTGTCTCTTCAGATTCGCAGAAATCGAACTCTTTTAAAAACGCCTCGCACATGTCCTTCCATGTGCTGGTAGGGTTTCCTTCTTTATACGTACCAAACCATAGATTCGCGGCTCCCTCTAAAAACGTTTCGAAGTAGCTAATCTTTTACGCATCGTCCCAACCATTCGCTATTGCTGTTCTCTCGTAGCCATTGATGAACTGCCCTGCAGAACTCTTGGCGTGGTGGTAGGTCGGTGGGTTGATGAACTGAGGTAGAGATGGTTTCTTTACAGCTTGTGTAGCCTCCGAGATTGTTGTGTTAGCCATGATTCTTTCTATTGCCTTTCTCGTTATTACTTCTTCTTTCTGTTGGGCCTCTATCTCGTTGTCTGCAGCTTCTCCTTCTGCTATTCCGTTAGCTTGGCTCTCTTCTCTATGCGCTTCCTCTTCTTCACTCGTATCTCTATTGTGCTCTGTTGGCAATTTAATGCAAGCCTCGGCACAGTGTGGCTGTTCTATCCTCACTGCCGTTATTTGCTTCGGTGCTCCTGGGCTGTTCTGAATTGTCGTGGCCACAAAGACCAGATCGTCGTCACTTGTTGACTGTTTCCTTGTCGGTGAACGAGTCAAACTCCTGGAGGGTTGGAACGGGGAGTCTGCGCTTCCAACCTCAGTGCTACGATGGCGTGGTTTGAACGATGTTGACCGCAGCTCATAGGGGCGTGACATCAATGTCGATGACCCGGCTATAAGTCCTTCAGACCCTGATTGAACTTGTAATCCAACAGGTTTATTCCAAATACCTTTTCTATTTCCTCTAGTGACACCGATCCCTCTTTTCTCTTTATTTCTTCCAATTCTTCTATCTTCTTCCTATGGTGCTCTATTTGGCGATCTAGGCTCATTAACTTGTCTACCGACTGTACATTCCCTTATTCTCTCGTCCAACCTCCTCAGCAATTCCTCTCTGTCTTGCGCCGTGAAGTTGTCGATTTTCCCTAACGACCTCCTCTTATTTCAGGGCCTCTACGTTGTCGCCGACGTTCCTGGACGCACTCTGCCGCCGTCCGGGCTGCTGGGCACAAGATGGCACCCTTACTAACTGACGTCAGCCATCTCCAATGAATGTCGTCTGCTTCTCCAAACCACCAAGTGTCGCCTCCACGATGTGCCGTCTGGTTCCTCAAGCACGGCACCTGTACCATGTGTCGTCCCTCATCTCAAAATCGGCGCCTCCACCATGTGTCACACCGGGATGGGAATGCCCTGTGTGTGCCACGAGAGAACCCTGTTGTCCCTCGCGGCTTGCCGGGGATCTTTGAGGGGGACGACTGGCAGTGGATGCTGGACGTAATTAATCCCAGGGGAACACACACGTACTAACGACACGAGATAATTATAAAAACTTGGTTTTATTCAGACGACTCACAGTATGGCTTTTAGGACACGCATCCTGGCGATCAAGGCGGCGAGGGAGGCAGGCTTTTCGCGACCGTTCGGACCTACGGCGAGCGGGCCGCGGATCCGGGGAACCGGACTTCTCGGAACACCTTTCGACCCTCAACTACCCCAGCGCTCCAAGGGTGACGAACACGCCGATGCCCTTGCAGCTAACTAGGGGGAACTCCACCTGTTTCGACCCCGGTGGCGAACACGCCGATGCCTTGGTCTCTACGGAGTAGTCGAGGATCTAGTGGTGACTAAGAAGCCGATGCCACTGATGTCCAGATCTTGGCTGGCGCCGAATTTATACCCGTCGATTCTTCTGAATCGGCGGTGGACTTTGATTTGTTATTGCTATTAATTATTAATTGTTCCTCGTATTTACATTATCGAGTTTCCCTTGTATACATTAATGAGGATGTTTTCTAAACATTGTAGTAATTAGATTCACGCGCCTCCATTAGTTTAACTATTAGAACATAGATGGTTCTCCATGTCACGTTTGTGACACTATTTAAATAGCAAGCCTACTTTTTCTGCTACTGTTCAAGGTATGCCAAGACTTGATCCCTTCTTTATTCAAATACCACTAATTTTTCTAGTTTTAAATATGAAGTGAAGCGTAACTTTCAATCAAACTAGTCCCGAAGAGGAATTGTTATATGTTACCGCTTACCATTGTTTTTTCCTTTCCTCTAGTTGTGGCTCACTATTAAATTAAATAGATATATATTAACATACATGTGCATCCTTATATAGGGTACTTGTCGGTGGGGATCCTTGAACTTATGTATTTTTGGAGTATCCGGTTAGAGTTCAGACAAAAGCTAATGATAAACGCTAGGTTAGTTAGTAGGACATGGTGTATAAAGCATCTTCATATTTATTCCATATAGACCAGTAGCGTTTGACATATTGGTTTTTTCAACAGTGCTGCTAGCGGAATTTAACGCTTGAATCTCTTCTGGTAAGAATTATTTGTCCAAATAAGATCTGCCAATTTCATCATGATTTCCAGAGGCCAAAGGTACACTGTCTTAAAAATATATATATATTGAATTCATCTTGGTTGCCAATATCTTCAAAACTGTTAGTACCAGATTGAGAAATATTAAAATTTTTTATTTTTTTATGCAATTCTGAAGGTATGTCCGTTTCTCAGATTTAGTTGCAATGTTTACTGTGTTCCTAAGCTGTTTATAGTGACCAGTTTGCTTCAGTTTTGTTTCCTTTGTACTTTGACAGAGCCTTTTCTAGTAACGACATTATAAGCCGCTCGTTCGAGGTCAACCAAGGAGCGGGCGGCTTAGTGACTCTAATGCTTTTGACAGTTAATTACAATTCTATAGAGAAAGTCGAGCATCACGTTGGCATTGGAAAGTGGGCAAATATAATTCCAATAAAGAGAATATAAGTCGCAAAGAAAAATGTTTATATCAATGACAATAAGGATGTAAGATTAGCGAGTGTAAATGTAATAATTCCAAGAAAAGGTGATAATGGGCAAACACTCAAAGTTAACAAAAAGAAAAAACTAGTAACCGGATACACGTGTTTCATGCTATTTGGCAATCATCGGTACGGTGTAACATTAACCAAATCAAAAGATAAACATGATTTGGGAAGCAACAAATGAAGTCCAGGCAGGAGCCCACAGCACATTTGCAGCTTCAGTCAGCACATCCCCGATTTTGGGGCTTGTACTAACATCGCCACGGAGGCTGCTAAAGCGACCTGCGTGGAAATCTTCATAACCCAAGGTACAATGACAATAAGGATGTAAGATTAGCGAGTGTAAATGTAATAATTACAAGAAAAGGTGATAATGGGCAAACACTCAAAGTTAACAAAAAGAAAAAACTAGTAACCGCATACACGTGTTTCATGCTATTTGGCAATCATCGGTACCGTGTAACATTACCCAAATCAAAAGATAGACATGATTTGGGAAGCAACAAATGAAGTCCAGGCAGGAGCCAACAGCACATTTGCAGCTTCAGTCAGCACATCCCCGATTTTGGGGCTTGTACTAACATGCAAATGTGCTGTTGGCTCCTGCCTGGACTTCATTTGTTGCTTCCCAAATCATGCCTATCTTTTGATTTGGTTAATGTTACACCGTACCGATGATTGCCAAATAGCAGGAAACACGTGTATGCGGTTAATAGTTTTTTCTTTTTGTTAACTTTGAGTGTTTGCCCATTATCACCTTTTCTTGTAATTATTACATTTACACTCGCTAATTTTACATCCTTATTGTCATTGTATCTTGGGTTATGAAGATTTCCACGCAGGTCGCTTTAGCAGCCTCCGTGGCGATGTTAGTACAAGCCCCAAAATCGGGGATGTGCTGACTGAAGCTGCAAATGTGCTGTGGGCTCCTGCCTGGACTTCATTTGTTGCTTCCCAAATCATGCCTATCTTTTGATTTGGTTAATGTTACACCGTACCGATGATTGCCAAATAGCATGAAACACGTGTATGCGGTTACTAGTTTTTTCTTTTTGTTAACTTTGAGTGTTTGCCCATTATCACCTTTTCTTGTAATTATTACATTTACACTCGCTAATCTTACATCCTTATTGTCATTGTATCTTGGGTTATGAAGATTTCCACGCAGGTCGCTTTAGCAGCCTCCGTGGCGATGTTAGTACAAGCCCCAAAATCGGGGATGTGCTGACTGAAGCTGCAAATGTGCTGTTGGCTCCTGCCTGGACTTCATTTGTTGCTTCCCAAATCATGCCTATCTTTTGATTTGGTTAATGTTACACGGTACCGATGATTGCCAAATAGCATGAAACACGTGTATGCGGTTACTAGTTTCTTCTTTTTGTTAACTTTGAGTGTTTGCCCATTATCACCTTTTCTTGTGTATATCAATGTTAGAGAAGTCACGATGCGTTTTTAAGAAAGGTTATTGGCGACCCTTCGACAAATCCAACTCCACCGCAACCGGATGATGATCTGAAATTTCCTCCATCCCCGTGTATTTTTCGTGATATTTGGACAAGATGTGGGCAAAATGTCTTTGAGACTCGAACTGGATGCAGTTATTCTAGTATGGATCATCATATCACTCACTATTTGAAAATTTACCCTCTTTCACACCCTCTCAACCACCCCCTTTCATACTAATATCAAAAATGCTCTCCAATAATAATTATATGCTAATTTCATTGGCTAAAACTATTGCAGTGTGAAAAAATAAATAATACATAATTTCATCTCCCTTCACGTAGAGCAATTTTGCCCAATAGCGATGTTGCAGTTCTTATCATATAAGTATATTATGTAGTTTCAATCATATATAAGGATGGCTCTAAAATGTTTTCCTGAAAGCATTGTCAAATTCAACTTGGAAGTGTATAAACAACAAGTCAGATAAGTTTTGTAATTAGATAAAATCTTCACTATTTAGACTATCTGGCATAGTCAAAAAGAAAATGGCCTTACCCGACGTAAATTGTAATTGTCTAAATGACCAGATAGGTACCTAAGTCTTTAAATTTTTTTGAGGGGACAGACAAGGAAGGTGAGAATTTCCTTGTAGTAATAAATTTTTATTGTCGTAACAAACGATTTACAGAAATCGATACAAACGGATATTTTACAAAAACTATTATATTAAAGTAACTTAAAAATCCTATTATAGTATTATCTAATCAAAATAAATAGCTCCGTCATCTAAAAAATTAAAAGGACAATTTCTGACCAAACATTCTCTGCGGCAGCGCTGTAGCTCTCTGTCGAACATCTTGAACACACCACAGGATTTAAGAGTTTGCGTAAGTTCTCCGTTGACTAGCTTGCATTCGTAGTACTCCTGGCAATTGTAATCGACGGGGAAGCGACCTTGTGTGCTGCATTCGAATATGGGAGAATCCTTAGACATACAAGTAGACGAATGTATGCATGTGTGACTGTCTGCGTCATAAGCTTGGTTTTCTGGACACCTGTATTGCCTCAGATCGTATCTGTCATATACGTAGTTCCAGTCACAGGTATAGTACCTGTTACACTCTGTGGGATGTAGGAACGTTCCATCTGACGTGCAATTCAATATAACTTCTCCTGGACATTGCACGGGATCTGTGGTACAGATGCTGTTGTGAGCATCGTACAGGGTACCTTTCGGACATTCCCCAGGAACGTCGACAATGTCAACGATAACATTTACACAAAGATGGAACTTGGAGCAGTCAACTGGGTCAGGGAATTTGCCTGGTTCCTTACAGATGAATGTGTCATTCGAACCAGGTGTAGTAATTAAAGGTTTGGTAGTCGTAGTAGTCGGCCTTCTCGTGGTTGTAGATATAGTTGTTGTGGTAGTAGCCTTAGTTGTCGTGGAAGTGGTTTTCGATCCTTCTGTTGTGGTAGGACCTGCTGTGTTCTCTTCAGCTGTAGTTGTGGTTGCGACCTCAGTTGTTGTTGCAACCTCAGTTGTTGTGGTAGGAGCAGTTGTGCTTTCATCCGTTGTGGAATATTCTTCCGTGTTGGTGGGATTTTCAGTGGTAGTACTTTCCTCCGTGGTAGTGGGTTCTTCAGTTGTGGTTGTGGGAGGAGCAGTGGTACTCTCCTCAGTTGTGGAAGACTCAGTTGTTGTGGTAGGTGCAGCAGTGCTTCCTTCCGTTGTGGTAGGTTCTTCAGTTGTGGTTGTGGGAGGAGCAGTAATATTCTCCTCAGTGGTAGAAGACTCAGTTGTTGTGGTAGGTGCAGCCGTACTTTCTTGCGTGACAGTGGGTTCTTCAGTTGTGGTTGTGGGTGGAGCAGTGGTACTTTCCTCAGTGGTGGAAGACACATTGATTGTGGTAGGTGCAGCAGTGCTTCCTGCCGCGGTGGTAGGTTCTTCAGTTGTGGTTGTGAGAAGAGTAGTGGTACTTTCCTCAGTGTTGGAAGACTCAGTTGTTGTGGTGGGTGCAGCTGTACTTTTTTCCGTGGTAGTGGGTTCTTCAGTTGTGGTTGTAGGAGGAACAGTGGTTCTCTCCTCTGTAGTGGAAGACTCAGTTGTTGTGGTAGGTGCAGCAGTGCTTTCTTCCGTGGTAGTGAGTTCTTCAGTTGTGGTTGTGAAAGGAGGTGTGGTACTCTCCTCAGTGGTGGAAGACTCAGTTGTTGTGGTAGGTGCAGCAGTACTTCCTTCCGTGGTGGTAGGTTCTTCATTTGTGGTTGTGAGAAGAGTAGTGGTATTCTTCTCAGTGGTGGAAGACTCAGTTGTTGTAGTAGGTGCAGCAGAACTCTCTTCAATGGTAGTTGGTTCTTCAGTTGCGGTTGTGGGAGGAGCAGTGGTAATTCCCTCAGTGGTGGAAGACTCAGTTGTCGTGGTAGGTGTAGTGGGTTCTTCAGTTGTGGCTGTGGATGGAGCAGGGGTACTCTCCTCAGTGGTGAAAGACTCAGTTGTTGTGGTAGGTGCAACAGTGCTTTCTTCCGTGTTAGTGGGATCTTCAGTTGTGGTTGTAGGAGGAGCAGTGGTACTCTCCTCAGTGATGGAAGACTCAGTTGTTGTGGTAGGTGCAGCAGTGCTTTCTTTCGTGGCGGTAGGTTCTTCAGTTGTGGTTGTGGGTGGAGCAGTGCTTCCTTCCGTGGTGGTAGGTTCTTCAGTTGTGGTTGTGGGAGGAACAGTGGTTCTCTCCTCTGTGGTGGAAGACTCAGTTGTTGTGGTAGGTGCAGCAGTGCTTCCTTCCGTGGTGGTAGGTTCTTCAGTTGTAGTTGAAGGTGGAGCAATGTTATTCTCCTCAGTGGTGGAAGACTCAGTTGCTGTGGTAGGGGCAGCTGTATTTTCTTCCGTGGTAGTTGGTTCTTCAGTTGTGGTTGTGGGTGGAGCAGTGGTACTCTCCTCAGTGGTGGAAGACTCAGTTGTTGTGTTAGGTGCAGCAGTGCTTTCTTCCGTGGTAGTGAGTTCTTTAGTTGTGGTTGTGGGAGGAGCAGTGGTACTCTCCTCAGTGGTGGAAGACTCAGTTGTTCTGGTAGGTGCAGCAGTGCTTTCTTCCGTGGTAGTGAGTTCTTCAGTTGTGCTTGTGGGAGGAGCAGTGGTACGCTCCTCAGAGGTGGAAGACTCAGTTGTTGTGGTAGGTGCAGCAGTGCTTTCTTCCGTGGTAGTGAGTTCTTTAGTTGTGGTTGTGGGAGGAGCAGTGGTACTCTCCTTAGTGGTGGAAGACACAGTTGTTGTGGTAGGGGCAGCTGTATTTTCTTCCGTGGTAGTTGGTTCTTCAGTTGTGGTTGTGGGTGGAGCAGTGGTACTCTCCTCAGTGCTGGAAGACTCAGTTGTTGTGGTAGGTGCAGCAGTGCTTTCTTCCGTGGTAGTGAGTTCTTTAGTTGTGGTTGTGGGAGGAGCAGTGGTACTCTCCTTAGTGGTGGAAGACACAGTTGTTGTGGTAGGGGCAGCTGTATTTTCTTCCGTGGTAGTTGGTTCTTCAGTTGTGGTTGTGGGTGGAGCAGTGGTACTCTCCTCAGTGGTGGAAGACTCAGTTGTTGTGGTAGGTGCAGCGGTGCTTCCTTCCGTGGTGGTAGGTTCTTCAGTTATGGTTGTGGGAGGAGCAGTGGAACCCTCCTTAGTGGTGGAAGACTCAGTTGTTGTAGTAGGTGCAGCAGTGCTTCCTTCCGTGGTGGTAGGTTCTTCAGTTGTGGTTGTGGGTGGAGCAGTGGTACTCTCCTCAGTGGTGGAAGACTCAGTTGTTGTGGTAGGTGCAGCAGTGCTTCCTTCCGTAGTGGTAATTTCTTCAGTTGTGGTTGTGGGAGGAACAGTGGTTCTCTCCTCTGTGGTGGAAGACTCAGTTGTTGTGGTAGGTGCAGCAGTGCGTTCTTCCGTGGTAGTGAGTTCTTCAGTTGTGGTTGTGAGTGGAGCAGTGGTACTCTTCTCAGTGGTGGAAGACTCAGTTGTTGTGGTAGGTTCAGCAGTGCTTTCTTCCATGGTAGTGAGTTCTTCAGTTGTGGTTGTAGGAGGAGCAGTGGTACTCTCCTCAGTGGTGGAAGACTCTGTTGTTGTGGTAGGTGCAGCAGTGCTTCCTTCCGCGGTGGTAGGTTCTTCAGTTGTGGTTGTGGGAAAAACAGTGGTTCTCTCCTCTGTGGTGGAAGACTCAGTTGTTGTGGTAGGTGCAGCAGTGCTTTCTTCCGTGGTAGTAAGTTCTTCAGTTGTGGTTGTGGGAGGAGCAGGGGTACTCTCCTCAGTGGTGGAAGACTCAGTTGTTGTGGTAGGTTCAGCAGTGCTTCCTTCCGTGGTGGTAGGTTCTTCAGTTGTGGTTGTGGGAGGAACAGTGGTTCTCTCCTCTGTGGTGGAAAACTCAGTTGTTGGGGTAGGTGCAGCAGTGCTTTCTTCCGTGGTAGTAAGTTCTTCAGTTGTGGTTGTGGGAGGAGCAGTGGTAATCTCATCAGTGGTGGAAGACTCAGTTGTTTTGGTAGGTGCAACAGTGCTTTCTTCCGTGGTGATAAGTTCTTCAGTTGTGGTTGTGGGAGGAGCAGTGGTTCTCTCCTTAGTGGTGGAAGACACAGTTGTTGTGGAAGGTGCAGCTGTACTTCCTTCCGTGGTGGTAGGTTCTTCAGTTGTGGTTGTGGGAGGAACAGTGGTTCTCTCCTCTGTGGTGGAAGACTCAGTTGTTGGGGTAGGTGCAGCAGTGCTTTCTTCCGTGGTAGTAAGTTCTTCAGTTGTGGTTGTGGGAGGAGCAGGGGTACTCTCCTCAGTGGTGGAAGACTCAGTTGTTGTGGTAGGTTCAGCAGTGCTTCCTTCCGTGGTGGTAGGTTCTTCAGTTGTGGTTGTGGGAGGAACAGTGGTTCTCTCCTCTGTGGTGGAAAACTCAGTTGTTGGGGTAGGTGCAGCAGTGCTTTCTTCCGTGGTAGTAAGTTCTTCAGTTGTGGTTGTGGGAGGAGCAGTGGTAATCTCATCAGTGGTGGAAGACTCAGTTGTTTTGGTAGGTGCAACAGTGCTTTCTTCCGTGGTGATAAGTTCTTCAGTTGTGGTTGTGGGAGGAGCAGTGGTTCTCTCCTTAGTGGTGGAAGACACAGTTGTTGTGGAAGGTGCAGCTGTACTTCCTTCCGTGGTGGTAGGTTCTTCAGTTGTGGTTGTGGGAGGAACAGTGGTTCTCTCCTCTGTGGTGGAAGACTCAGTTGTTTTGGTAGGTGCAACAGTGCTTTCTTCCGTGGTGGTAAGTTCTTCAGTTGTGGTTGTGGGAGGAGCAGTGGTTCTCTCCTCAGTGGTGGAAGACACAGTTGTTGTGGAAGGTGCAGCTGTACTTCCTTCCGTGGTGGTAGGTTCTTCAGTTGTGGTTGTGGGAGGAACAGTGGTTCTCTCCTCTGTGGTGGAAGACCCAGTTGTTGTGGTAGGTGCAGCAGTGCTTTCTTCCGTGGTAGTAAGTTCTTCAGTTGTGGTTGTGGGAGGAGCAGTGGTTCTCTCCTCAGTGGTGGAAGACACAGTTGTTGTGGAAGGTGCAGCTGTACTTCCTTCCGTGGTGGTAGGTTCTTCAGTTGTTGTTGTGGGAGGAACAGTGGTTATCTCCTCTGTGGTGGAAGACTCAGTTGTTGTGGTAGGTGCAGCAGTGCTTTCTTCCGTGGTAGTAAGTTCTTCAGTTGTGGTTGTCGGAGGAGCAGTGGTACTCTCCTCAGTGGTGGAAGACTCATTTGTTGTGGTAGGTGCAGCAGTGCTTCCTTCTGTGGTGGTAGGTTCTTCAGGTGTGGTTGTGAGAAGAGTAGTGGTACTCTCCTCAGTAGTGGAAGACTCAGGTGTTGTGGTAGGTGCAACAGTGCTTTCTTCCGTGGTAGTGGGTTCTTCAGTTGTGGTTGTGGTAGGAGCAGTAGTACTCTCCTCAGTGGTGGATGACACAGTTGTTGTTGTAGGTGCAGCTGTACTTTCTTCCGTGGTAGTGGGTTCTTCAGTTGTGGTTGTGGGTGGAGCAGTGGTACTCTCCTCAGTGGTGGAAGACTCAGTTGTTTTGGTAGGTGCAACAGTGCTTTCTTCCGTGGTGGTAAGTTCCTCAGTAGTGGTTGTGAGAAGAGTAGTGGTACTCTCCTCAGTTGTGGAAGTCTCAGTAGTTGTGGTAGGTGCAGTAGTGCTTTCTTCCGTGGTAGTGAGTTCTTCAGTTGTGGTTGTGGGTGGAGCAGATGTACTTTCCTCAGTGGTGGAAGACACAGTGGTTGTGGTACTTGCAACAGTGCTTTCTTCCGTGGTGGTAGGTTCTTCAGTAGTGGTTGTGAGAAGAGTAGTGGTTCTCTCCTCAGTAGTGGAAGACTCAGGTGTTGTGGTAGGTGCAACAGTGCTTTCTTTCGTGGTAGTGGGTTCTTCAGTTGTGGTTGTGGTAGGAGCAGTAGTACTCTCCTCAGTGGTGGATGACACAGTTGTTGTTGTAGGTGCAGCTGTACTTTCTTCCGTGGTAGTGGGTTCTTCAGTTGTGGTTGTGGGTGGAGCAGTGGTACTCTCCTCAGTGGTAGAAGACTCAGTTGTTTTGGTAGGTGACACAGTGCTTTCTTCCGTGGTGGTAAGTTCTTCAGTAGTGGTTGTGAGAAGAGTAGTGGTACTCCCCTCAGTTGTGGAAGTCTCAGTAGTTGTGGTAGGTGCAGCAGTGCTTTCTTCCGAGGTAGTGAGTTCTTCAGTTGTGGTTGTGGGAGGAACAGTGGTTCTCTCCTCTGTGGTGGAAGACTCAGTTGTTGTGATAGGTGCAGCAGTGCTTTCTTCCGTGGTAGTAAGTTCTTCAGTTGTGGTTGTGGGAGGAGCAGTGGTACTCTCCTCAGTGGAGGAAGAATCAGTTGTTGTGGTAGGTGCAGCAGTGCTTCCTTCCGTGGTGGTAGGTTCTTCAGTTGTGGTTGTGGGAGGAACAGTGGTTCTCTCCTCTGTGGTGGAAGACTCAGTTGCTGTGGTAGGCGCAGCAGTGCTTTCTTCCGTGGTAGTGGGTTCTTCAGTTGTGGTTGTGGGTGGAGCAGTGGTTATCTCCTCAGTGGTGGAAGACTCAGTTGTTGTGGTAGGTGCAACAGTGCTTTCTTCCGTGGTAGTCGGTTCTTCAGTTGTGGTTGTGGGAGGAGCAGTGGTACTCTCCTCAGTGGTGGAAGACTCAGTTTTTGTGGGAGGTGTAGCAGTGCTTTCTTCCGTGGTAGTGGGTTCTTCAGTTGTGGTTGTGGGTGGAGCAGTGGTAATCTCCTCAGTGGTGGAAGACTCAGTTGTTGTGATAGGTGCAGCAGTGCTTTCTTCCGTGGTAGTAAGTTCTTCAGTTGTGGTTGTGGGAGGAGCAGTGGTACTCTCCTCAGTGGAGGAAGAATCAGTTGTTGTGGTAGGTGCAGCAGTGCTTCCTTCCGTGGTGGTAGGTTCTTCAGTTGTGGTTGTGGGAGGAACAGTGGTTCTCTCCTCTGTGGTGGAAGACTCAGTTGCTGTGGTAGGCGCAGCAGTGCTTTCTTCCGTGGTAGTGGGTTTTTCAGTTGTGGTTGTGGGTGGAGCAGTGGTTATCTCCTCAGTGGTGGAAGACTCAGTTGTTGTGGTAGGTGCAACAGTGCTTTCTTCCGTGGTAGTCGGTTCTTCAGTTGTGGTTGTGGGAGGAGCAGTGGTACTCTCCTCAGTGGTGGAAGACTCAGTTTTTGTGGGAGGTGTAGCAGTGCTTTCTTCCGTGGTAGTGGGTTCTTCAGTTGTGGTTGTGGGTGGAGCAGTGGTAATCTCCTCAGTGGTGGAAGACTCAGTTGTTGTGGTAGGTGCAACAGTGCTTTCTTCTGTGGTGGTAGGTTCTTCAGTAGTGGTTGTGAGAAGAGTAGTGGTACTCTCCTCGGTAGTGGAAGACTCAGGTGTTGTGGTAGGTGCAACAGTGCTTTCTTCCGTGGTAGTGGGTTCTTCAGTTGTGGTTGTGATAGGAGCAGTAGTACTCTCCTCAGTGGTGGATGACACAGTTGTTGTGGTAGGTGCAGCTGTACTTTCTTCCATGGTAGTGGGTTCTTCAGTTGTGGTTGTGGGTGGAGCAGTGGTAATCTCCTCAGTAGTGGAAGACTCAGTTGTTGTGGTAGGTGCAACAGTGCTTTCTTCTGTGGTTTTAGGTTCTTCAGTAGTGGTTGTGAGAAGAGTAGTGGTACTCTCCTCGGTAGTGGAAGACTCAGGTGTTGTGGTAGGTGCAACAGTGCTTTCTTCCGTGTTAGTGGGTTCTTCAGTTGTGGTTGTGGTAGGAGCAGTAGTACTCTCCTCAGTGGTGGATGACACAGTTGTTGTGGTAGGTGCAGCTGTAATTTCTTCCGTGGTAATGGGTTCTTCAGTTGTGGTTGTGGGTGGAGCAGTGGTACTCTCCTCAGTGGTGGAAGACTCAGTTGTTGTGGTAGGTGCAACAGTGCTTTCTTCCGTGGTGGTAGGTTCTTCAGTAGTGGTTGTGGGTGGAGCAGTGGTACTCTCCTCAGTGGTGGAAGACTCAGTTGCTGTGGTAGGTGCAGCAGTGCTTCCTTCCGTGGTGGTAGGTTCTTCAGTTGTGGTTGTGGGAGGAACAGTGGTTCTCTCCTCTGTGGTGGAAGACTCAGTTGTTGTGGTAGTTTCAGCAGTGCTTCCTTCCGTGGTGGTAGGTTCTACAGTTGTGGTTGTGGGAGGAACTGTGGTTCTCTCCTCTGTAGTGGAAGACTCAGTTGTTGTGGTGGGTGCAGCACTGCTTTCTTCCGTGGTAGTGAGTTCTTCAGTTGTGGTTGTGGGAGGAGCAGTATTACTCTCCTCAGTGGTGGAAGACACAGTTGTTGTGGTAGGTGCAGCTGTACTTTCTTCCGTGGTAGTGGGTTCTTCAGTTGTGGTTGTGGGTGGAGCAGTGGTAATCTCCTCAGTGGTGAAAGACTCAGTTGTTGTGGTAGGTGCAACAGTGCTTTCTTCCGTTGTATTAGGTTCTTCAGTAGTGGTTGTGAGAAGAGTAGTGGTACTCTCCTCAGTTGTGGAAGACTCAGTAGTTGTGGTAGGTGCAGCAGTGCTTTTTTCCGTGGTAGTGAGTTCTTCAGTTGTGGTTGTGGGAGGAACAGTGGTTCTCTCCTCTGTGGTGGAAGACTCAGTTGTTGTGGTAGGTGCAGCAGTGCTTTCTTCCGTGGTAGTGGGTTCTTCAGTTGTGGTTGTGGGTGGAGCAGTGGTACTCTCCTCAGTGGTGGAAGACTCAGTTTTTGTGGCAGGTGCAACAGTGCTTTCTTCCGTGGTGGTAGGTTCTTCAGTAGTGGTTGTGAGAAGAGCAGTGGTACTCTCCTCAGTGGTGGAAGACTCAGTTGTTTTGGTAGGTGCAACAGTGCTTTCTTCCGTGGTAGTGGGTTCTTCAGTTGTGGTTGTGGGAGGAGCAGTGGTTCTCTCCTCAGTGGTGGAAGACACAGTTGTTGTGGAAGGTGCAGCTGTACTTCCTTCCGTGGTGGTAGGTTCTTCAGTTGTGGTTGTGGGAGGAACAGTGGTTCTCTCCTCTGTGGTGGAAGACTCAGTTGTTGTGGTAGGTGCAGCAGTGCTTTCTTCCGTGGTAGTGGGTTCTTCAGTTGTGGTTGTGGGTGGAGCAGTGGTACTCTCCTCAGTGGTGGAAGACTCAGTTTTTGTGGCAGGTGCAACAGTGCTTTCTTCCGTGGTGGTAGGTTCTTCAGTAGTGGTTGTGAGAAGAGCAGTGGTACTCTCCTCAGTGGTGGAAGACTCAGTTGTTGTGGTAGGTGCAACAGTGCTTTCTTCCGTGGTGGTAGGTTCTTCAGTAGTGGTTGTGAGAAGAGCAGTGGTACTCTCCTCAGTGGTGGAAGACTCAGTTGTTGTGTTAGGTGCAACAGTGCTTTCTTCCATGGTAGTTGGTTTTTCAGTTGTGGTTGTGGGAGGAGCAGTGGTTCTCTCCTCAGTGGTGGAAGACACAGTTGTTGTGGAAGGTGCAGCTGTACTTCCTTCCGTGGTGGTAGATTCTTCATTTGTGGTTGTGGGAGGAACAGTGGTTCTCTCCTCTGTGGTGGAAGACTCAGTTGTTGTGGTAGGTGCAGCAGTGCTTTCTTCCGTGGTAGTGGGTTCTTCAGTTGTGGTTGTGGGTGGAGCAGTGGTACTCTCCTCAGTGGTGGAAGACTCAGTTTTTGTGGCAGGTGCAACAGCGCTTTCTTCCGTGGTGGTAGGTTCTTCAGTAGTGGTTGTGAGAAGAGCAGTGGTACTCTCCTCAGTGGTGGAAGACTCAGTTGTTGTGGTAGGTGCAACAGTGCTTTCTTCCGTGGTAGTGGGTTCTTCAGTTGTGGTTGTGGGAGGAGCAGTGGTTCTCTCCTCAGTGGTGGAAGACACAGTTGTTGTGGAAGGTGCAGCTGTACTTCCTTCCGTGGTGGTAGATTCTTCATTTGTGGTTGTGGGAGGAACAGTGGTTCTCTCCTCTGTGGTGGAAGACTCAGTTGTTGTGGTAGGTGCAGCAGTGCTTTCTTCCGTGGTAGTAAGTTCTTCAGTTGTGGTTGTGGGAGGAGCAGTGGTTCTCTCCTCAGTGGTGGAAGACACAGTTTTTGTGGAAGGTGCAGCTGTACTTCCTTCCGTGGTGGTAGGTTCTTCAGTTGTGGTTGTGGGAGGAGCAGTAGAACTCTCCTCAGTGTAGGAAGGCTCAGTTGTTGTGGTAGGTGCAACAGTGCTTTCTTCCGTGGGGGTAGATTTTTCAGTAGTGGTTGTGAGAAGAGTAGTGGTACTCTCCTCAGTAGTGGAAGACTCAGTTTTTGTGGTAGATGCAACAGAGCTTTCTTCCGTGGTGGTAGGTTTTTCAGATGTGGTTGTGGGTGGAGCAATGGTACTCTCCTCAGTGGTGAAAGACTCAGTTGTTGTGGAAGGTGCAGCTGTACTTCCTTCCGTGGTGGTAGGTTCTTCAGTTGTGGTTGTGGGAGGAACAGTGGTTCTCTCCTCTGTGGTGGAAGACAAAGTTGTTGTGGTAGGTGCAGCTGTACTTTCTTCCGTGGTAGTGGGTTCTTCAGTTGTGGTTGTGGGTGGAGCAGTGGTACTCTCCTCAGTGGTGGAAGACTCAGTTTTTGTGGCAGGTGCAACAGCGCTTTCTTCCGTGGTGGTAGGTTCTTCAGTAGTGGTTGTGAGAAGAGCAGTGGTACTCTCCTCAGTGGTGGAAGACTCAGTTGTTGTGGTAGGTGCAACAGTGCTTTCTTCCGTGGTAGTGGGTTCTTCAGTTGTGGTTGTGGGAGGAGCAGTGGTTCTCTCCTCAGTGGTGGAAGACACAGTTGTTGTGGAAGGTGCAGCTGTACTTCCTTCCGTGGTGGTAGATTCTTCATTTGTGGTTGTGGGAGGAACAGTGGTTCTCTCCTCTGTGGTGGAAGACTCAGTTGTTGTGGTAGGTGCAGCAGTGCTTTCTTCCGTGGTAGTAAGTTCTTCAGTTGTGGTTGTGGGAGGAGCAGTGGTTCTCTCCTCAGTGGTGGAAGACACAGTTTTTGTGGAAGGTGCAGCTGTACTTCCTTCCGTGGTGGTAGGTTCTTCAGTTGTGGTTGTGGGAGGAGCAGTAGAACTCTCCTCAGTGTAGGAAGGCTCAGTTGTTGTGGTAGGTGCAACAGTGCTTTCTTCCGTGGGGGTAGATTTTTCAGTAGTGGTTGTGAGAAGAGTAGTGGTACTCTCCTCAGTAGTGGAAGACTCAGTTTTTGTGGTAGATGCAACAGAGCTTTCTTCCGTGGTGGTAGGTTTTTCAGATGTGGTTGTGGGTGGAGCAATGGTACTCTCCTCAGTGGTGAAAGACTCAGTTGTTGTGGTAGGTGCAGCAGTGCTTCCTTCCGTGGTTGTAGGTTCTTCAGTTGTTGTTGTGGGAGGAGCAGTAGAACTCACCTCAGTGGTGGAAGACTCAGTTGTTGAGGTAGGTGCAACAGTGATTTCTTCCGTGGTGTTAGGTATTTCAGTAGTGGTTGTGAGAAGAGTAGTGGTACTCTCCTCAGTAGTGGTAGACTCAGTTGTTGTGGTAGGTGCAGCAGTGCTTTTTTCCGTGATGGTAGGTTCTTCAGTTGTGGTTGTGGGAAGATCAGGGGTACTCTCCTCTGTGATGGAAGACTCAGTCTTTGTGGTAGGTGCAACAGTGCTTTCTTCCGTGGTGGTAGGTTCTTGAGTTGTGGTTGTGGGTGGAGCAATGGTACTCTCCTCAGTGGTGGAAGACTCAGTTGTTGTGGTAGGTGCAGCAGTGCTTTCTTCCGTGGTAGTAAGTTCTTCAGTTGTGGTTGTGGGAGGAGCAGTGGTACTGTCCTCAGTGGTGGAAGACACAGTTGTTGTGGTAGGTGCAGCTGTACTTTCTTCCGTGATAGTGGGTTCTTCAGTTGTGGTTGTGGGTGGAGCAGTGGTACTGTCCTCAGTGGTGGAAGACTCAGTTGTTGTGGTAGGTGCAGCAGTGCTTCCTTCCGTGGTGGTAGGTTCTTCAGTTGTGGTTGTATAAAGAGCAGTGGTACTCTCCTCTGTGGTGGAAGACTCAGTTGTTGTGGTAGGCGCAACAGTGCTTTCTTCCGTGGTGGTAGGTTGTTCCGTTGTGGTGGTGAGAGGAGCAGTGATACTCTCCTCTGGGGTGGAAGACTCAGTTGTTGTGGTAGGTGCAGCAGTGCTTTCTTCCGTGTTAGTAGGTTCTTCAGTTGTGGTTGTGGGAGGAGCAGTGGTACTGTCCTCAGTGGTGGAAGACTCAGTTGTTGTGGTAGGTGCAGCAGTGCTTCCTTCCGTGGTGGTGGGTTCTTGAGTTGTGGTTGTGGGTGGAGCAATGGTACTCTCCTCAGTGGTGGAAGACTCAGTTGTTGTGGTAGGTGCAGCAGTGCTTTCTTCCGTGGTAGTAAGTTCTTCAGTTGTGGTTGTGGGTGGAGCAGTGGTAATCTCCTTAGTGGTGGAAGACTCAGGTGTTGTGGTAGGTGCAACAGTGCTTTCTTCCGTGGTAGTGGGTTCTTCATATGTGGTTGTGGGAGGAGCAGTAGTACTCTCCTCAGTGGTGGAAGACACAGTTGTTGTGGTAGGTGCAGCTGTACTTTCTTCCGTGGTAGTGGGTTCTTCAGTTGTGGTTTTGGGAGGAGCAGTAGTACTCTCCTCAGTGGTGGAAGACACAGTTGTTGTGGTAGGTGCCGCTGTACTTTCTTCCGTGGTAGTGGGTTCTTCAGTTGTGGTTGTGGGTGGAGCAGTTTTACTCTCCTCAGTGGTGGAAGACTCAGTTGTTGTGGTAGGTGCAACAGTGCTTTCTTCCGTGGTGGTAGGTTTGGTAGGTTCTTCAGTAGTGGTTGTGAGAAGAGTAGTGGTACTCTCCTCAGTTGTAAAAGACTCAGTTGTTGTGGTAGTTGCAACAGTGCTTTCTTCCGTGGTGGAAGGTTCTTCAGTTGTGGTTGTGGGAGGAACAGTGGTTATCTCCTCTGTGGTGGAAGATTCAGTTGTTGTGGTAGTTGCAGCAGTGCTTCCTTCCGTGGTGGTAGGTTCTTCAGTTGTGGTTGTGGGAGGAACAGTGGTTCTCTCCTCTGTGGTGGAAGACTCAGTTGCTGTGGTAGGTGCAACAGTGCTCTCTTTTGTGGTGGTAGGTTCTTCAGATGTGGTTGTGGGTGGATCAGTGGTACTTTCCTCAGTGGTGGAAGACACAGTGGTTGTGGTAGATGCAACAGTGCTTTCTTCCGTGGTGGTAGGTTCTTCAGTAGTGGTTGTGAGAAGAGTAGTGGTACTCTCCTCAGTTGTGGAAGACTCAGTTGTTGTGGTAGTTGCAACAGTGCTTTTTTCCGTGGTGGTAGGTTCTTTAGTTGTGGTTGTCGGAAGAGCAGTGGTTCTCTCCTCTGTGGTGTAAGACTCAGTAGTTGTGGTAGGTGAAGCAATGCTCTCTTCCGTGGTAGTGAGTTCTTCAGTTGTGGTTGTGGGTAGAGCAGTGATACTCTCCTCAGTGGTGGAAGACTCAGTTGTTGTGGTAGGTGCAACAGTGCTTTCTTCCGTGGTAATTGGTTCTTCAGTTGTGGTTGTGGGTAGAGCAGTGGTACTCTTCTCAGTGGTGGAAGACTCAGTTGTTGTGGTAGGTGCAGCAGTGCTTCCTTCCGTGGTGGTAGGTTCTTCAGTTGTGGTTGTGGGAGGAGCAGTAGTACTCTCCTCAGTGGTGGAAGACACAGTTGTTGTGGTAGGTGCAGCTGTACTTTCTTCCGTGGTAGTGAGTTCTTCAGTTGTGGTTGTGGGTGGAGCAGTGGTAATCTCCTCAGTGGTGGAAGACTCAGTTGTTGTGGTAGGTGCAACAGTGCTTTCTTCTGTGGTGGTAGGTTCTTCAGTAGTGGTTGTGAGAAGAGTAGTGGTACTCTCCTCGGTAGTGGAAGACTCAGGTGTTGTGGTAGGTGCAGCTGTACTTTTTTCCATGGTAGTGGGTTCTTCAGTTGTGGTTGTGGGTGTGGGTAGAGCAGTGGTACTCTTCTCAGTGGTGGAAGACTCAGTTGTTGTGGTAGGTGCAGCAGTGCTTCCTTCCGTGGTGGTAGGTTCTTCAGTTGTGGTTGTGGGAGGAGCAGTAGTACTCTCCTCAGTGGTGGAAGACACAGTTGTTGTGGTAGGTGCAGCTGTACTTTCTTCCGTGGTAGTGAGTTCTTCAGTTGTGGTTGTGGGTGGAGCAGTGGTAATCTCCTCAGTGGTGGAAGACTCAGTTGTTGTGGTAGGTGCAACAGTGCTTTCTTCTGTGGTGGTAGGTTCTTCAGTAGTGGTTGTGAGAAGAGTAGTGGTACTCTCCTCGGTAGTGGAAGACTCAGGTGTTGTGGTAGGTGCAACAGTGCTTTCTTCCGTGGTAGTGGGTTCTTCAGTTGTGGTTCTGGTAGGAGCAGTAGTACTCTCCTCAGTGGTGGAAGACACAGTTGTTGTGGTAGGTGCAGCTGTACTTTCTTCCGTGGTAGTGGGTTCTTCAGTTGTGGTTGTGGGTGGAGCAGTGGTAATCTCCTCAGTGGTGGAAGACTCAGTTGTTGTGGTAGGTGCAACAGTGCTTTCTTCTGTGGTGGTAGGTTCTTCAGTAGTGGTTGTGAGAAGAGTAGTGGTACTCTCCTCGGTAGTGGAAGACTCAGGTGTTGTGGTAGGTGCAACAGTGCTTTCTTCCGTGGTAGTGGGTTCTTCAGTTGTGGTTGTGATAGGAGCAGTAGTACTCTCCTCAGTGGTGGATGACACAGTTGTTGTGGTAGGTGCAGCTGTACTTTCTTCCATGGTAGTGGGTTCTTCAGTTGTGGTTGTGGGTGGAGCAGTGGTAATCTCCTCAGTAGTGGAAGACTCAGTTGTTGTGGTAGGTGCAACAGTGCTTTCTTCTGTGGTGGTATTTTCTTCAGTAGTGGTTGTGAGAAGAGTAGTGATACTCTCCTCGGTAGTGGAAGACTCAGGTGTTGTGGTAGGTGCAACAGTGCTTTCTTCCGTGGTAGTGGGTTCTTCAGTTGTGGTTGTGGTAGGAGCAGTAGTACTCTCCTCAGTGGTGGATGACACAGTTGTTGTGGTAGGTGCAGCTGTACTTTCTTCCGTGGTAATGGGTTCTTCAGTTGTGGTTGTGGGTGGAGCAGTGGTACTCTCCTCAGTGGTGGAAGAATCAGTTGTTGTGGTAGGTGCAACAGTGCTTTCTTCCGTGGTGGTAGGTTCTTCAGTAGTGGTTGTGGGTGGAGCAGTGGTACTCTCCTCAGTGGTGGAAGACTCAGTTGCTGTGGTAGGTGCAGCAGTGCTTCCTTCCGTGGTGGTAGGTTCTTCAGTTGTGGTTGTGGGAGGAACAGTGGTTCTCTCCTCAGTGGTGGAAGACACAGTTGTTGTGGAAGGTGCAGCTGTACTTCCTTCCGTGGTGGTAGATTCTTCAGTTGTGGTTGTGGGAGGAACAGTGGTTCTCTCCTCTGTGGTGGAAGACTCAGTTGTTGTGGTAGGTGCAGCAGTGCTTTCTTCCGTGGTAGTAAGTTCTTCAGTTGTGGTTGTGGGAGGAGCAGTGGTTCTCTCCTCAGTGGTGGAAGACACAGTTGTTGTGGAAGGTGCAGCTGTGCTTCCTCCCGTGGTTGTAGGTTCTTCAGTTGTTGTTGTGGGAGGAGCAGTAGAACTCACCTCAGTGGTGGAAGACTCAGTTGTTAAGGTAGGTGCAACAGTGATTTCTTCCGTGGTGGTAGGTATTTCAGTAGTGGATGTGAGAAGAGTAGTGGTACTCTCCTCAGTAGTGGAAGACTCAGTTGTTGTGGTAGGTGCAGCAGTGCTTTTTTCCGTGATGGTAGGTTCTTCAGTTGTGGTTGTGGGAAGATCAGGGGTACTCTCCTCTGTGGTGGAAGACTCAGTCTTTGTGGTAGGTGCAACAGTGCTTTCTTCCGTGGTGGTAGGTTCTTGAGTTGTGGTTGTGGGTGGAGCAATGGTACTCTCCTCAGTGGTGGAAGACTCAGTTGTTGTGGTAGGTGCAGCAGTGCTTTCTTCCGTGGTAGTAAGTTCTTCAGTTGTGGTTGTGGGAGGAGCAGTGGTACTCTCCTCTGTGGTGGAAGACTCAGTTGTTGTGGTAGGCGCAACAGTGCTTTCTTCCGTGGTGGTAGGTTGTTCCGTTGTGGTGGTGAGAGGAGCAGTGATACTCTCCTCTGGGGTGGAAGACTCAGTTGTTGTGGTAGGTGCAGCAGTGCTTTCTTCCGTGTTAGTAGGTTCTTCAGTTGTGGTTGTGGGAGGAGCAGTGGTACTGTCCTCAGTGGTGGAAGACTCAGTTGTTGTGGTAGGTGCAACAGTGCTTTCTTCCGTGGTGGTAGGTTTGGTAGGTTCTTCAGTAGTGGTTGTGAGAAGAGTAGTGGTACTCTCCTCAGTTGTAAAAGACTCAGTTGTTGTGGTAGTTGCAACAGTGCTTTCTTCCGTGGTGGAAGGTTCTTCAGTTGTGGTTGTGGGAGGAACAGTGGTTATCTCCTCTGTGGTGGAAGATTCAGTTGTTGTGGTAGGTGCAGCAGTGCTTCCTTCCGTGGTGGTAGGTTCTTCAGTTGTGGTTGTGGGAGGAACAGTGGTTCTCTCCTCTGTGGTGGAAGACTCAGTTGCTGTGGTAGGTGCAACAGTGCTCTCTTTTGTGGTGGTAGGTTCTTCAGTTGTGGTTGTGGGTGGAGCAGTGGTACTTTCCTCAGTGGTGGAAGACACAGTGGTTGTGGTAGATGCAACAGTGCTTTCTTCCGTGGTGGTAGGTTCTTCAGTAGTGGTTGTGAGAAGAGTAGTGGTACTCTCCTCAGTTGTGGAAGACTCAGTTGTTGTGGTAGTTGCAACAGTGCTTTTTTCCGTGGTGGTAGGTTCTTTAGTTGTGGTTGTCGGAAGAGCAGTGGTTCTCTCCTCTGTGGTGTAAGACTCAGTAGTTGTGGTAGGTGAAGCAATGCTCTCTTCCGTGGTAGTGAGTTCTTCAGTTGTGGTTGTGGGTGGAGCAGTGATACTCTCCTCAGTGGTGGAAGACTCAGTTGTTGTGGTAGGTGCAACAGTGCTTTCTTCCGTGGTAATTGGTTCTTCAGTTGTGGTTGTGGGTAGAGCAGTGGTACTCTCCTCAGTGGTGGAAGACTCAGTTGTTGTGGTAGGTGCAGCAGTGCTTTCTTCCGTGGTAGTAAGTTCTTCAGTTGTGGTTGTGGGAGGAGCAGTGGTACTCTCCTCTGTGGTGGAAGACTCAGTTGTTGTGGTAGGCGCAACAGTGCTTTCTTCCGTGGTGGTAGGTTGTTCCGTTGTGGTGGTGAGAGGAGCAGTGATACTCTCCTCTGGGGTGGAAGACTCAGTTGTTGTGGTAGGTGCAGCAGTGCTTTCTTCCGTGTTAGTAGGTTCTTCAGTTGTGGTTGTGGGAGGAGCAGTGGTACTGTCCTCAGTGGTGGAAGACTCAGTTGTTGTGGTAGGTGCAGCAGTGCTTCCTTCCGTGGTGGTAGGTTCTTCAGTTGTGGTTGTGGGTGGAGCAGTGGTACTCTCCTCTGTGGTGGAAGACACAGTTGTTGTGGTAGGTGAAACAGTGCTCTCTTCCGTGGTGGTAGGTTCTTCAGTTGTGGTTGTGGGAGGAGCACTAGTACTTTCTTTCGTGGTAGTGGGTTCTTTAGTTGTGGTTGTGGGTGGAGCAGTGGTACTCTCCTCGGTGGTGGAAGACTCAGTTGTTGTGGTAGGTGCAACAGTGCTTTCTTCCGTGGTAGTAGGTTCTTCAGTTGGGGTTGTGGGTGGAGCAGTGGTACCCTCAGTGGTGGAAGACTCAGTTCTTGTGGTAGGTGCAGCAGTGCTTCCTTCCGTGGTGGTAGGTTCTTCAGTTGTTGTGGGAGGAACAGTGGTTCCCTCCTCTGTGGTGGAAGACTCAGTTGTTGTGGTAGGTGCAGCAGTGCTTTCTTCCTTGGTAGTGAGTTCCTCAGTTGTGGTTGCGGGAGGAGCAGTGGTACTCTCCTCAGTGGTGGAAGACTCGGTTGTTGTGGTAGGTGCAGCAGTGCTTCCTTCCGTGGTGGTAGGTTCTTCAGTTGTGGTTGTGGGTGGAGCAGTGGTACTCTCCTCAGTGGTGGAAGACACAGTGGTTGTGGTACTTGCAACAGTGCTTTCTTCCGTGGTGGTAGGTTCTTCAGTAGTGGTTGTGAGAAGAGTAGTGGTTCTCTCCTCAGTAGTGGAAGACTCGGGTGTTGTGGTAGGTGCAACAGTGCTTTCTTCCGTGGTAGTAGGTTCTTCAGTTGTGGTTGTGGGTGTAGCAATGGTACTCTCCTCAGTGGTGGAAGACACAGTTGTTGTGGAAGGTGCAGCTGTACTTCCTTCCGTGGTGGTAGGTTCTTCAGTTGTGGTTGTGGGAGGAACAGTGGTACTCTCCTCAGTGGTGGAAGACTCAGTTGTTGTGGTAGGTGCAGCAGTGCTTTCTTCCGTGGTAGTAAGTTCTTCAGTTGTGGTTGTGGGAGGAGCAGTGGTACTCTCCTCTGTGGTGGAAGACTCAGTTGTTGTGGTAGGTGCAGCAGTGCTTCCTTCCGTGGTGGTAGGTTCTTGAGTTGTGGTTGTGGGTGGAGCAATGGTACTCTCCTCAGTGGTGGAAGACACAGTTGTTGTGGTAGGTGCAGCAGTGCTTTCTTCCGTGGTAGTAAGTTCTTCAGTTGTGGTTGTGGGTGGAGCAGTGGTAATCTCCTCAGTGGTGGAAGACTCAGGTGTTGTGGTAGGTGCAACAGTGCTTTCTTCCGTGGTAGTGGGTTCTTCAGATGCGGTTGTGGGAGGAGCAGTAGTACTCTCCTCAGTGGTGGAAGACACAGTTGTTGTGGTAGGTGCAGCTGTACTTTCTTCCGTGGTAGTGGGTTCTTCAGTTGTGGTTGTGGGTGGAGCAGTGGTAATCTCCTCAGTGGTGGAAGACTCAGGTGTTGTGGTAGGTGCAACAGTGCTTTCTTCCGTGGTAGTGGGTTCTTCAGATGTGGTTGTGGGAGGAGCAGTAGTACTCTCCTCAGTGGTGGAAGACACAGTTGTTGTGGTAGGTGCAGCTGTACTTTCTTCCGTGGTAGTGGGTTCTTCAGTTGTGGTTTTGGGAGGAGCAGTAGTACTCTCCTCAGTGGTGGAAGACACAGTTGTTGTGGTAGGTGCCGCTGTACTTTCTTCCGTGGTAGTGGGTTCTTCAGTTGTGGTTGTGGGTGGAGCAGTTTTACTCTCCTCAGTGGTGGAAGACTCAGTTGTTGTGGTAGGTGCAACAGTGCTTTCTTCCGTGGTGGTAGGTTTGGTAGGTTCTTCAGTAGTGGTTGTGAGAAGAGTAGTGGTACTCTCCTCAGTTGTAAAAGACTCAGTTGTTGTGGTAGTTGCAACAGTGCTTTCTTCCGTGGTGAAAGGTTCTTCAGTTGTGGTTGTGGGAGGAACAGTGGTTATCTCCTCTGTGGTGGAAGATTCAGTTGTTGTGGTAGGTGCAGCAGTGCTTCCTTCCGTGGTGGTAGGTTCTTCAGTTGTGGTTGTGGGAGGAACAGTGGTTCTCTCCTCTGTGGTGGAAGACTCAGTTGCTGTGGTAGGTGCAACAGTGCTCTCTTTTGTGGTGGTAGGTTCTTCAGTTGTGGTTGTGAGTGGAGCAGTGGTACTCTCCTCTGTGGTGGAAGACTCAGTTGTTGTGGTAGGTGCAGTAGTGCTTCCTTCCGTGGTGGTAGGTTCTTCAGTTGTGGTTGTGGGTGGAGCAGTGGTACTCTCCTCTGTGGTGGAAGACACAGTTGTTGTGGTAGGTGAAACAGTGCTCTCTTCCGTGGTGGTAGGTTCTTCAGTTGTGGTTGTGGGAGGAGCACTAGTACTCTCCTCAGTGGTGGAAGACACAGTTGTTGTGGTAGGTGCAGCTGTACTTTCTTTCGTGGTAGTGGGTTCTTTAGTTGTGGTTGTGGGTGGAGCAGTGGTACTCTCCTCGGTGGTGGAAGACTCAGTTGTTGTGGTAGGTGCAACAGTGCTTTCTTCCGTGGTAGTAGGTTCTTCAGTTGGGGTTGTGGGTGGAGCAGTGGTACCCTCAGTGGTGGAAGACTCAGTTCTTGTGGTAGGTGCAGCAGTGCTTTCTTCCTTGGTAGTGAGTTCCTCAGTTGTGGTTGCGGGAGGAGCAGTGGTACTCTCCTCAGTGGTGGAAGACTCGGTTGTTGTGGTAGGTGCAGCAGTGCTTCCTTCCGTGGTGGTAGGTTCTTCAGTTGTGGTTGTGGGTGGAGCAGTGGTACTCTCCTCAGTGGTGGAAAATTCAGTTGTTGTGGTAGGTGCCACAGTGCTCTCTTCCGTGGTAGTGGGTTCTTCAGTTGTGGTTGTGGGTGGAGCAGTGGTACTCTCCTCAGTGGTGGAAGACACAGTGGTTGTGGTACTTGCAACAGTGCTTTCTTCCGTGGTGGTAGGTTCTTCAGTAGTGGTTGTGAGAAGAGTAGTGGTTCTCTCCTCAGTAGTGGAAGACTCGGGTGTTGTGGTAGGTGCAACAGTGCTTTCTTCCGTGGTAGTCGGTTCTTCAGTTGTGGTTGCGGGAGGAGCAGTGGTACTCTCCTCAGTGGTGGAAGACTCGGTTGTTGTGGTAGGTGCAGCAGTGCTTCCTTCCGTGGTGGTAGGTTCTTCAGTTGTGGTTGTGGGTGGAGCAGTGGTACTCTCCTCAGTGGTGGAAGACACAGTGGTTGTGGTACTTGCAACAGTGCTTTCTTCCGTGGTGGTAGGTTCTTCAGTAGTGGTTGTGAGAAGAGTAGTGGTTCTCTCCTCAGTAGTGGAAGACTCGGGTGTTGTGGTAGGTGCAACAGTGCTTTCTTCCGTGGTAGTAGGTTCTTCAGTTGTGGTTGTGGGTGTAGCAATGGTACTCTCCTCAGTGGTGGAAGACACAGTTGTTGTGGAAGGTGCAGCTGTACTTCCTTCCGTGGTGGTAGGTTCTTCAGTTGTGGTTGTGGGAGGAACAGTGGTACTCTCCTCAGTGGTGGAAGACTCAGTTGTTGTGGTAGGTGCAGCAGTGCTTTCTTCCGTGGTAGTAAGTTCTTCAGTTGTGGTTGTGGGAGGAGCAGTGGTACTCTCCTCTGTGGTGGAAGACTCAGTTGTTGTGGTAGGTGCAGCAGTGCTTCCTTCCGTGGTGGTAGGTTCTTGAGTTGTGGTTGTGGGTGGAGCAATGGTACTCTCCTCAGTGGTGGAAGACACAGTTGTTGTGGTAGGTGCAGCAGTGCTTTCTTCCGTGGTAGTAAGTTCTTCAGTTGTGGTTGTGGGTGGAGCAGTGGTAATCTCCTCAGTGGTGGAAGACTCAGGTGTTGTGGTAGGTGCAACAGTGCTTTCTTCCGTGGTAGTGGGTTCTTCAGATGCGGTTGTGGGAGGAGCAGTAGTACTCTCCTCAGTGGTGGAAGACACAGTTGTTGTGGTAGGTGCAGCTGTACTTTCTTCCGTGGTAGTGGGTTCTTCAGTTGTGGTTGTGGGTGGAGCAGTGGTAATCTCCTCAGTGGTGGAAGACTCAGGTGTTGTGGTAGGTGCAACAGTGCTTTCTTCCGTGGTAGTGGGTTCTTCAGATGTGGTTGTGGGAGGAGCAGTAGTACTCTCCTCAGTGGTGGAAGACACAGTTGTTGTGGTAGGTGCAGCTGTACTTTCTTCCGTGGTAGTGGGTTCTTCAGTTGTGGTTTTGGGAGGAGCAGTAGTACTCTCCTCAGTGGTGGAAGACACAGTTGTTGTGGTAGGTGCCGCTGTACTTTCTTCCGTGGTAGTGGGTTCTTCAGTTGTGGTTGTGGGTGGAGCAGTTTTACTCTCCTCAGTGGTGGAAGACTCAGTTGTTGTGGTAGGTGCAACAGTGCTTTCTTCCGTGGTGGTAGGTTTGGTAGGTTCTTCAGTAGTGGTTGTGAGAAGAGTAGTGGTACTCTCCTCAGTTGTAAAAGACTCAGTTGTTGTGGTAGTTGCAACAGTGCTTTCTTCCGTGGTGAAAGGTTCTTCAGTTGTGGTTGTGGGAGGAACAGTGGTTATCTCCTCTGTGGTGGAAGATTCAGTTGTTGTGGTAGGTGCAGCAGTGCTTCCTTCCGTGGTGGTAGGTTCTTCAGTTGTGGTTGTGGGAGGAACAGTGGTTCTCTCCTCTGTGGTGGAAGACTCAGTTGCTGTGGTAGGTGCAACAGTGCTCTCTTTTGTGGTGGTAGGTTCTTCAGTTGTGGTTGTGAGTGGAGCAGTGGTACTCTCCTCTGTGGTGGAAGACTCAGTTGTTGTGGTAGGTGCAGTAGTGCTTCCTTCCGTGGTGGTAGGTTCTTCAGTTGTGGTTGTGGGTGGAGCAGTGGTACTCTCCTCTGTGGTGGAAGACACAGTTGTTGTGGTAGGTGAAACAGTGCTCTCTTCCGTGGTGGTAGGTTCTTCAGTTGTGGTTGTGGGAGGAGCACTAGTACTCTCCTCAGTGGTGGAAGACACAGTTGTTGTGGTAGGTGCAGCTGTACTTTCTTTCGTGGTAGTGGGTTCTTTAGTTGTGGTTGTGGGTGGAGCAGTGGTACTCTCCTCGGTGGTGGAAGACTCAGTTGTTGTGGTAGGTGCAACAGTGCTTTCTTCCGTGGTAGTAGGTTCTTCAGTTGGGGTTGTGGGTGGAGCAGTGGTACCCTCAGTGGTGGAAGACTCAGTTCTTGTGGTAGGTGCAGCAGTGCTTTCTTCCTTGGTAGTGAGTTCCTCAGTTGTGGTTGCGGGAGGAGCAGTGGTACTCTCCTCAGTGGTGGAAGACTCGGTTGTTGTGGTAGGTGCAGCAGTGCTTCCTTCCGTGGTGGTAGGTTCTTCAGTTGTGGTTGTGGGTGGAGCAGTGGTACTCTCCTCAGTGGTGGAAAATTCAGTTGTTGTGGTAGGTGCCACAGTGCTCTCTTCCGTGGTAGTGGGTTCTTCAGTTGTGGTTGTGGGTGGAGCAGTGGTACTCTCCTCAGTGGTGGAAGACACAGTGGTTGTGGTACTTGCAACAGTGCTTTCTTCCGTGGTGGTAGGTTCTTCAGTAGTGGTTGTGAGAAGAGTAGTGGTTCTCTCCTCAGTAGTGGAAGACTCGGGTGTTGTGGTAGGTGCAACAGTGCTTTCTTCCGTGGTAGTAGGTTCTTCAGTTGTGGTTGTGGGTGTAGCAATGGTACTCTCCTCAGTGGTGGAAGACACAGTTGTTGTGGAAGGTGCAGCTGTACTTCCTTCCGTGGTGGTAGGTTCTTCAGTTGTGGTTGTGGGAGGAACAGTGGTTCTCTCCTCTGTGGTGGAAGACTCAGTTGTTGTGGTAGGTTCAGCAGTGCTTCCTTCCGTGGTGGTAGGTTCTTCAGTTGTGGTTGTGGGAGGAACAGTGGTTCTCTCCTCTGTGGTGGAAGACTCAGTTGTTGGGGTAGGTGCAGCAGTGCTTTCTTCCGTGGTAGTAAGTTCTTCAGTTGTGGTTGTGGGAGGAGCAGTGGTAATCTCATCAGTGGTGGAAGACTCAGTTGTTTTGGTAGGTGCAACAGTGCTTTCTTCCGTGGTGGTAAGTTCTTCAGTTGTGGTTGTGGGAGGAGCAGTGGTTCTCTCCTCAGTGGTGGAAGACACAGTTGTTGTGGAAGGTGCAGCTGTACGTCCTTCCGTGGTGGTAGGTTCTTCAGTTGTGGTTGTGGGAGGAACAGTGGTTCTCTCCTCTGTGGTGGAAGACTCAGTTGTTGTGGTAGGTTCAGCAGTGCTTCCTTCCGTGGTGGTAGGTTCTTCAGTTGTGGTTGTGGGAGGAAAAGTGGTTCTCTCCTCTGTGGTGGAAGACTCAGTTGTTGGGGTAGGTGCAGCAGTGCTTTCTTCCGTGGTAGTAAGTTCTTCAGTTGTGGTTGTGGGAGGAGCAGTGGTAATCTCATCAGTGGTGGAAGACTCAGTTGTTTTGGTAGGTGCAACAGTGCTTTCTTCCGTGGTGGTAAGTTCTTCAGTTGTGGTTGTGGGAGGAGCAGTGGTTCTCTCCTCAGTGGTGGAAGACACAGTTGTTGTGGAAGGTGCAGCTGTACTTCCTTCCGTGGTGGTAGGTTCTTCAGTTGTGGTTGTGGGAGGAACAGTGGTTCTCTCCTCTGTGGTGGAAGACCCAGTTGTTGTGGTAGGTGCAGCAGTGCTTTCTTCCGTGGTAGTAAGTTCTTCAGTTGTGGTTGTGGGAGGAGCAGTGGTTCTCTCCTCAGTGGTGGAAGACACAGTTGTTGTGGAAGGTGCAGCTGTACTTCCTTCCGTGGTGGTAGGTTCTTCAGTTGTTGTTGTGGGAGGAACAGTGGTTATCTCCTCTGTGGTGGAAGACTCAGTTGTTGTGGTAGGTGCAGCAGTGCTTCCTTCTGTGGTGGTAGGTTCTTCAGGTGTGGTTGTGAGAAGAGTAGTGGTACTCTCCTCAGTAGTGGAAGACTCAGGTGTTGTGGTAGGTGCAACAGTGCTTTCTTCCGTGGTAGTGGGTTCTTCAGTTGTGGTTGTGGTAGGAGCAGTAGTACTCTCCTCAGTGGTGGATGACACAGTTGTTGTTGTAGGTGCAGCTGTACTTTCTTCCGTGGTAGTGGGTTCTTCAGTTGTGGTTGTGGGTGGAGCAGTGGTACTTTCCTCAGTGGTAGAAGACTCAGTTGTTTTGGTAGGTGACACAGTGCTTTCTTCCGTGGTGGTAAGTTCTTCAGTAGTGGTTGTGAGAAGAGTAGTGGTACTCTCCTCAGTTGTGGAAGTCTCAGTAGTTGTGGTAGGTGCAGCAGTGCTTTCTTCCGAGGTAGTGAGTTCTTCAGTTGTGGTTGTGGGAGGAGCAGTGGTTCTCTCCTCAGTGGTGGAAGACACAGTTGTTGTGGAAGGTGCAGCTGTACTTTCTTCCGTGTTAGTGGGTTTTTCAGTTGTTGTTGTGGGTGGAGCAGTGGTACTCTCCTCAGTGGTGGAAGACTCAGTTGTTGTGTTAGGTGCAACAGTGCTTTCTTCCGTGGTAGTTGGTTTTTCAGTTGTGGTTGTGGGTGGAGCAAATGTACTCTCCTCAGTGGTGGGAGACTCAGTTGTTGTGGTAGGTGCAGCAGTGCTTCCTTCCGTGGTGGTAGGTTCTTCAGTTGTTGTGGGAGGAACAGTGGTTCTCTCCTCTGTGGTGGAAGACTCAGTTGTTGTGATAGGTGCAGCAGTGCTTTCTTCCGTGGTAGTAAGTTCTTCAGTTGTGGTTGTGGGAGGAGCAGTGGTACTCTCCTCAGTGGAGGAAGAATCAGTTGTTGTGGTAGGTGCAGCAGTGCTTCCTTCCGTGGTGGTAGGTTCTTCAGTTGTGGTTGTGGGAGGAACAGTGGTTCTCTCCTCTGTGGTGGAAGACTCAGTTGCTGTGGTAGGTGCAGCAGTGCTTTCTTCCGTGGTAGTGGGTTCTTCAGTTGTGGTTGTGGGTGGAGCAGTGGTTATCTCCTCAGTGGTGGAAGACTCAGTTGTTGTGGTAGGTGCAACAGTGCTTTCTTCCGTGGTAGTCGGTTCTTCAGTTGTGGTTGTGGGAGGAGCAGTGGTACTCTCCTCAGTGGTGGAAGACTCAGTTTTTGTGGGAGGTGTAGCAGTGCTTTCTTCCGTGGTAGTGGGTTCTTTAGTTGTGGTTGTGGGTGGAGCAGTGGTAATCTCCTCAGTGGTGGAAGACTCAGTTGTTGTGGTAGGTGCAACAGTGCTTTCTTCTGTAGTGGTAGGTTCTTCAGTAGTGGTTGTGAGAAGAGTAGTGGTACTCTCCTCGGTAGTGGAAGACTCAGGTGTTGTGGTAGGTGCAACAGTGCTTTCTTCCGTGTTAGTGGGTTCTTCAGTTGTGGTTGTGGTAGGAGCAGTAGTACTCTCCTCAGTGGTGGATGACACAGTTGTTGTGGTAGGTGCAACAGTGC
Organism: Pseudeuparius sepicola; assembly: GCA_963920635.1. Taxonomy (NCBI): domain Eukaryota; kingdom Metazoa; phylum Arthropoda; class Insecta; order Coleoptera; family Anthribidae; genus Pseudeuparius; species Pseudeuparius sepicola. The sequence goes on from OY987305.1 coordinate 34,222,589, forward strand.
TTTCTTCCGTGGTGGTAGGTTCTTCAGTAGTGGATGTGGGTGGAGCAGTGGTACTCTCCTCAGTGGTGGAAGACTCAGTTGCTGTGGTAGGTGCAGCAGTGCTTCCTTCCGTGGTGGTAGGTTCTTCAGTTGTGGTTGTGGGAGGAACAGTGGTTCTCTCCTCTGTGGTGGAAGACTCAGTTGTTGTGGTAGGTTCAGCAGTGCTTCCTTCCGTGGTGGTAGGTTCTACAGTTGTGGTTGTGGGAGGAACTGTGGTTCTCTCCTCTGTAGTGGAAGACTCAGTTGTTGTGGTGGGTGCAGCACTGCTTTCTTCCGTGGTAGTGAGTTCTTCAGTTGTGGTTGTGGGAGGAGCAGTATTACTCTCCTCAGTGGTGGAAGACACAGTTGTTGTGGTAGGTGCAGCTGTACTTTCTTCCGTGGTAGTGGGTTCTTCAGTTGTGGTTGTGGGTGGAGCAGTGGTAATCTCCTCAGTGGTGGAAGACTCAGTTGTTGTGGTAGGTTCAACAGTGCTTTCTTCCGTTGTATTAGGTTCTTCAGTAGTGGTTGTGAGAAGAGTAGTGGTACTCTCCTCAGTTGTGGAAGACTCAGTAGTTTTGGTAGGTGCAGCAGTGCTTTTTTCCGTGGTAGTGAGTTCTTCAGTTGTGGTTGTGGGAGGAGCAGTGGTTCTCTCCTCAGTGGTGGAAGACACAGTTGTTGTGGAAGGTGCAGCAGTGCTTTCTTCCGTGGTAGTAAGTTCTTCAGTTGTGGTTGTGGGAGGAGCAGTGGTACTCTCCTCAGTGGTGGAAGACTCATTTGTTGTGGTAGGTGCAGCAGTGCGTCCTTCTGTGGTGGTAGGTTCTTCAGGTGTGGTTGTGAGAAGAGTAGTGGTACTCTCCTCAGTAGTGGAAGACTCAGGTGTTGTGGTAGGTGCAACAGTGCTTTCTTCCGTGGTAGTGGGTTCTTCAGTTTTGGTTGAGGGAGGAGCAGTAGTACTCTCGTCAGTGGTGGAAGACACAGTTGTTGTGGTAGGTGCAGCTGTACTTTCTTCCGTGGTAGTGGGTTCTTCAGTTGTGGTTGTGGGTGGAGCAGTGGTACTCTCCTCAGTGGTGGAAGACTCAGTTTTTGTGGCAGGTGCAACAGTGCTTTCTTCCGTGGTGGTAGGTTCTTCAGTAGTGGTTGTGAGAAGAGCAGTGGTACTCTCCTCAGTGGTGGAAGACTCAGTTTTTGTGGTAGGTGCAACAGTGCTTTCTTCCGTGGTAGTGGGTTCTTCAGTTGTGGTTGTGGGTGGAGCAGTAGTACTCTCCTCAGTGGTGGAAGACTCAGTTCTTGTGGTAGATGCAACAGTGCTTTCTTCCGTGGTGGTAGGTTCTTCAGATGTGGTTGTGGGTGGAGCAATGGTTCTCTCCTCTGTGGTGGAAGACTCAGTTGTTGTGGTGGGTGCAGCAGTGCTTTCTTCCGTGGTAGTGAGTTCTTCAGTTGTGGTTGTGGGAGGAGCAGTATTACTCTCCTCAGTGGTGGAAGACACAGTTGTTGTGGTAGGTGCAGCTGTACTTTCTTCCGTGGTAGTATGCTCTTCAGTTGTAGTTGAGGGTGGAGCAGTGGTACTCTCCTCAGTGGTGGAAGACTCAGTTGTTGTGTTAGGTGCAACAGTGCTTTCTTCCATGGTAGTTGGTTTTTCAGTTGTGGTTGTGGGTGGAGCAGTGGTACTCTCCTCAGTGGTGGAAGACACAGTTGTTGTGGAAGGTGCAGCTGTGCTTCCTTCCGTGGTGGTAGGTTCTTCAGTTGTGGTTGTGGGAGGAACAGTGGTTCTCTCCTCTGTGGTGGAAGACTCAGTTGTTGTGGTAGGTGCAGCAGTGCTTTCTTCCGTGGTAGTAAGTTCTTCAGTTGTGGTTGTGGGAGGAGCAGTGGTACTCTCCTCAGTGGTGGAAGACTCATTTGTTGTGGTAGGTGCAGCAGTGCGTCCTTCTGTGGTGGTAGGTTCTTCAGGTGTGGTTGTGAGAAGAGTAGTGGTACTCTCCTCAGTAGTGGAAGACTCAGGTGTTGTGGTAGGTGCAACAGTGCTTTCTTCCGTGGTAGTGGGTTCTTCAGTTTTGGTTGAGGGAGGAGCAGTAGTACTCTCGTCAGTGGTGGAAGACACAGTTGTTGTGGTAGGTGCAGCTGTACTTTCTTCCGTGGTAGTGGGTTCTTCAGTTGTGGTTGTGGGTGGAGCAGTGGTACTCTCCTCAGTGGTGGAAGACTCAGTTTTTGTGGCAGGTGCAACAGTGCTTTCTTCCGTGGTGGTAGGTTCTTCAGTAGTGGTTGTGAGAAGAGCAGTGGTACTCTCCTCAGTGGTGGAAGACTCAGTTTTTGTGGTAGGTGCAACAGTGCTTTCTTCCGTGGTAGTGGGTTCTTCAGTTGTGGTTGTGGGTGGAGCAGTAGTACTCTCCTCAGTGGTGGAAGACTCAGTTCTTGTGGTAGATGCAACAGTGCTTTCTTCCGTGGTGGTAGGTTCTTCAGATGTGGTTGTGGGTGGAGCAATGGTTCTCTCCTCTGTGGTGGAAGACTCAGTTGTTGTGGTGGGTGCAGCAGTGCTTTCTTCCGTGGTAGTGAGTTCTTCAGTTGTGGTTGTGGGAGGAGCAGTATTACTCTCCTCAGTGGTGGAAGACACAGTTGTTGTGGTAGGTGCAGCTGTACTTTCTTCCGTGGTAGTATGCTCTTCAGTTGTAGTTGAGGGTGGAGCAGTGGTACTCTCCTCAGTGGTGGAAGACTCAGTTGTTGTGTTAGGTGCAACAGTGCTTTCTTCCATGGTAGTTGGTTTTTCAGTTGTGGTTGTGGGTGGAGCAGTGGTACTCTCCTCAGTGGTGGAAGACACAGTTGTTGTGGAAGGTGCAGCTGTGCTTCCTTCCGTGGTGGTAGGTTCTTCAGTTGTGGTTGTGGGAGGAACAGTGGTTCTCTCCTCTGTGGTGGAAGACTCAGTTGTTGTGGTAGGTGCAGCAGTGCTTTCTTCCGTGGTAGTAAGTTCTTCAGTTGTGGTTGTGGGAGGAGCAGTGGTTCTCTCCTCAGTGGTGGAAGACACAGTTGTTGTGGAAGGTGCAGCTGTACTTCCTTCCGTGGTGGTAGATTCTTCAGTTGTGGTTGTGGGAGGAACAGTGGTTCTCTCCTCTGTGGTGGAAGACTCAGTTGTTGTGGTAGGTGCAGCAGTGCTTTCTTCCGTGGTAGTAGGTTCTTCAGTTGTTGTTGTGGGAGGAGCAGTAGAACTCACCTCAGTGGTGGAAGACTCAGTTGTTGAGGTAGGTGCAACAATGATTTCTTCCGTGGTGGTAGGTATTTCAGTAGTGGTTGTGAGAAGAGTAGTGGTACTCTCCTCAGTAGTGGAAGACTCAGTTGTTGTGGTAGGTGCAGCAGTGCTTTTTTCCGTGATGGTAGGTTCTTCAGTTGTGGTTGTGGGAAGATCAGGGGTACTCTCCTCTGTGGTGGAAGACTCAGTCTTTGTGGTAGGTGCAACAGTGCTTTCTTCCGTGGTGGTAGGTTCTTGAGTTGTGGTTGTGGGTGGAGCAATGGTACTCTCCTCAGTGGTGGAAGACTCAGTTGTTGTGGTAGGTGCAGCAGTGCTTTCTTCCGTGGTAGTGGGTTCTTCAGTTGTGGTTGTGGGTGGAGCAGTGGTACTGTCCTCAGTGGTGGAAGACTCAGTTGTTGTGGTAGGTGCAGCAGTGCTTCCTTCCGTGGTGGTAGGTTCTTCAGTTGTGGTTGTATAAAGAGCAGTGGTACTCTCCTCTGTGGTGGAAGACTCAGTTGTTGTGGTAGGCGCAACAGTGCTTTCTTCCGTGGTGGTAGGTTGTTCCGTTGTGGTGGTGAGAGGAGCAGTGATACTCTCCTCTGGGGTGGAAGACTCAGTTGTTGTGGTAGGTGCAGCAGTGCTTTCTTCCGTGTTAGTAGGTTCTTCAGTTGTGGTTGTGGGAGGAGCAGTGGTACTGTCCTCAGTGGTGGAAGACACAGTTGTTGTGGTAGGTGCAGCTGTACTTTCTTCCGTGATAGTGGGTTCTTCAGTTGTGGTTGTGGGTGGAGCAGTGGTACTGTCCTCAGTGGTGGAAGACTCAGTTGTTTTGGTAGGTGCAGCAGTGCTTCCTTCCGTGGTGGTAGGTTCTTCAGTTGTGGTTGTATAAAGAGCAGTGGTACTCTCCTCTGTGGTGGAAGACTCAGTTGTTGTGGTAGGCGCAACAGTGCTTTCTTCCGTGGTGGTAGGTTGTTCCGTTGTGGTGGTGAGAGGAGCAGTGATACTCTGCTCTGGGGTGGAAGACTCAGTTGTTGTGGTAGGTGCAGCAGTGCTTTCTTCCGTGTTAGTAGGTTCTTCAGTTGTGGTTGTGGGAGGAGCAGTGGTACTGTCCTCAGTGGTGGAAGACTCAGTTGTTGTGGTAGGTGCAGCAGTGCTTCCTTCCGTGGTGGTGGGTTCTTGAGTTGTGGTTGTGGGTGGAGCAATGGTACTCTCCTCAGTGGTGGAAGACTCAGTTGTTGTGGTAGGTGCAGCAGTGCTTTCTTCCGTGGTAGTAAGTTCTTCAGTTGTGGTTGTGGGTGGAGCAGTGGTAATCTCCTCAGTGGTGGAAGACTCAGGTGTTGTGGTAGGTGCAACAGTGCTTTCTTCCGTGGTAGTGGGTTCTTCAGATGCGGTTGTGGGAGGAGCAGTAGTACTCACCTCAGTGGTGGAAGACACAGTTGTTGTGGTAGGTGCAGCTGTACTTTCTTCCGTGGTAGTGGGTTCTTCAGTTGTGGTTGTGGGTGGAGCAGTGGTAATCTCCTCAGTGGTGGAAGACTCAGGTGTTGTGGTAGGTGCAACAGTGCTTTCTTCCGTGGTAGTGGGTTCTTCATATGTGGTTGTGGGAGGAGCAGTAGTACTCTCCTCAGTGGTGGAAGACACAGTTGTTGTGGTAGGTGCAGCTGTACTTTCTTCCGTGGTAGTGGGTTCTTCAGTTGTGGTTTTGGGAGGAGCAGTAGTACTCTCCTCAGTGGTGGAAGACACAGTTGTTGTGGTAGGTGCCGCTGTACTTTCTTCCGTGGTAGTGGGTTCTTCAGTTGTGGTTGTGGGTGGAGCAGTTTTACTCTCCTCAGTGGTGGAAGACTCAGTTGTTGTGGTAGTTGCAACAGTGCTTTCTTCCGTGGTGGAAGGTTCTTCAGTTGTGGTTGTGGGAGGAACAGTGGTTATCTCCTCTGTGGTGGAAGATTCAGTTGTTGTGGTAGGTGCAGCAGTGCTTCCTTCCGTGGTGATAGGTTCTTCAGTTGTGGTTGTGAGAAGAGTAGTGGTACTCTCCTCAGTGGTGGAAGACTCAGTTGTTGTGGTAGTTGCAACAGTGCTTTCTTCCGTGGTGGAAGGTTCTTCAGTTGTGGTTGTGGGAGAAACAGTGGTTCTCTCCTCTGTGGTGGAAGACTCAGTTGCTGTGGTAGGTGCAACAGTGCTCTCTTTTGTGGTGGTAGGTTCTTCAGTTGTGGTTGTGGGTGGAGCAGTGGTACTTTCCTCAGTGGTGGAAGACACAGTGGTTGTGGTAGATGCAACAGTGCTTTCTTCCGTGGTGGTAGGTTCTTCAGTAGTGGTTGTGAGAAGAGTAGTGGTACTCTCCTCGGTTGTGGATGACTCAGTTGTTGTGGTAGTTGCAACAGTGCTTTTTTCCGTGGTGGTAGGTTCTTTAGTTGTGGTTGTCGGAAGAGCAGTGGTTCTCTCCTCTGTGGTGTAAGACTCAGTAGTTGTGGTAGGTGAAGCAATGCTCTCTTCCGTGGTAGTGAGTTCTTCAGTTGTGGTTGTGGGTGGAGCAGTAGTACTCTCGTCAGTGGTGGAAGACACAGTTGTTGTGGTAGGTGCAGCTGTACTTTCTTCCGTGGTAGTGGGTTCTTCAGTTGTGGTTGTGGGTGGAGCAGTGGTACTCTCCTCAGTGGTGGAAGACTCAGTTTTTGTGGCAGGTGCAACAGTGCTTTCTTCCGTGGTGGTAGGTTCTTCAGTAGTGGTTGTGAGAAGAGCAGTGGTACTCTCCTCAGTGGTGGAAGACTCAGTTCTTGTGGTAGATGCAACAGTGCTTTCTTCCGTGGTGGTAGGTTCTTCAGATGTGGTTGTGGGTGGAGCAGTAGTACTCTCCTCAGTGGTGGATGACACAGTTGTTGTGGTAGGTGCAGCTGTACTTTCTTCCATGGTAGTGGGTTCTTCAGTTGTGGTTGTGGGTGGAGCAGTGGTAATCTCCTCAGTAGTGGAAGACTCAGTTGTTGTGGTAGGTGCAACAGTGCTTTCTTCTGTGGTGGTAGGTTCTTCAGTAGTGGTTGTGAGAAGAGTAGTGATACTCTCCTCGGTAGTGGAAGACTCAGGTGTTGTGGTAGGTGCAACAGTGCTTTCTTCCGTGGTAGTGGGTTCTTCAGTTGTGGTTGTGGTAGGAGCAGTAGTACTCTCCTCAGTGGTGGATGACACAGTTGTTGTGGTAGGTGCAGCTGTACTTTCTTCCGTGGTAATGGGTTCTTCAGTTGTGGTTGTGGGTGGAGCAGTGGTACTCTCCTCAGTGGTGGAAGACTCAGTTGCTGTGGTAGGTGCAGCAGTGCTTCCTTCCGTGGTGGTAGGTTCTTCAGTTGTGGTTGTGGGAGGAACAGTGGTTCTCTCCTCTGTGGTGGAAGACTCAGTTGTTGGGGTAGGTGCAGCAGTGCTTTCTTCCGTGGTAGTAAGTTCTTCAGTAGTGGTTGTGGGTGGAGCAGTGGTACTCTCCTCAGTGGTGGAAGACTCAGTTGCTGTGGTAGGTGCAGCAGTGCTTCCTTCCGTGGTGGTAGGTTCTTCAGTTGTGGTTGTGGGAGGAACAGTGGTTCTCTCTTCTGTGGTGGAAGACTCAGTTGTTGGGGTAGGTGCAGCAGTGCTTCCTTCCGTGGTAGTGAGTTCTTCAGTTGTGGTTGTGGGAGGAGCAGTATTACTCTCCTCAGTGGTGGAAGATACAGTTGTTGTGGTAGGTGCAGCTGTACTTTCTTCCGTGGTAGTGGGTTCTTCAGTTGTGGTTGTGGGTGGAGCAGTGGTAATCTCCTCAGTGGTGGAAGACTCAGTTGTTGTGGTAGGTGCAACAGTGCTTTCTTCCGTTGTATTAGGTTCTTCAGTAGTGGTTGTGAGAAGAGTAGTGGTACTCTCCTCACTTGTGGAAGACTCAGTAGTTGTGGTAGGTGCAGCAGTGCTTTTTTCCGTGGTAGTGAGTTCTTCAGTTGTGGTTGTGGGAGGAGCAGTGGTTCTCTCCTCAGTGGTGGAAGACACAGTTGTTGTGGAAGGTGCAGCTGTATTTCCTTCCGTGGTGGTAGGTTCTTCAGTTGTGGTGGTGAGAAGAGTAGTGGAAGACTCAGGTGTTGTGGTAGGTGCAACAGTGCTTTCTTCCGTGGTAGTGGGTTCTTCAGTTTTGGTTGAGGGAGGAGCAGTAGTACTCTCGTCAGTGGTGGAAGACACAGTTGTTGTGGCAGGTGCAGCTGTACTTTCTTCCGTGGTAGTGGGTTCTTCAGTTGTGGTTGTGGGTGGAGCAGTGGTACTCTCCTCAGTGGTGGAAGACTCAGTTTTTGTGGCAGGTGCAACAGTGCTTTCTTCCGTGGTGGTAGGTTCTTCAGTAGTGGTTGTGAGAAGAGCAGTGGTACTCTCCTCAGTGGTGGAAGACTCAGTTGTTGTGGTAGGTGCAACAGTGCTTTCTTCCGTGGTAGTGGGTTCTTCAGTTGTGGTTGTGGGTGGAGCAGTGGTACTCTCCTCAGTGGTGGAAGACTCAGTTCTTGTGGTAGATGCAACAGTGCTTTCTTCCGTGGTGGTAGGTTCTTCAGATGTGGTTGTGGGTGGAGCAATGGTTCTCTCCTCTGTGGTGGAAGACTCAGTTGTTGTGGAAGGTGCAGCTGTACTTCCTTCCGTGGTGGTAGGTTCTTCAGTTGTGGTTGTGGGAGGAACAGTGGTTCTCTCCTCTGTGGTGGAAGACTCAGTTGTTGTGGTAGGTTCAGCAGTGCTTCCTTCCGTGGTGGTAGGTTCTTCAGTTGTGGTTGTGGGAGGAACAGTGTTTCTCTCCTCTGTGGTGGAAGACTCAGTTGTTGGGGTAGGTGCAGCAGTGCTTTCTTCCGTGGTAGTAAGTTCTTCAGTTGTGGTTGTGGGAGGAGCAGTGGTAATCTCATCAGTGGTGGAAGACTCAGTTGTTTTGGTAGGTGCAACAGTGCTTTCTTCCGTGGTGGTAAGTTCTTCAGTTGTGGTTGTGGGAGGAGCAGTGGTTCTCTCCTCTGTGGTGGAAGACTCAGTTGTTGTGGTAGGTGCAGCAGTGCTTTCTTCCGTGGTAGTAAGTTCTTCAGTTGTGGTTGTGGGAGGAGCAGTGGTTCTCTCCTCAGTGGTGGAAGACACAGTTGTTGTGGAAGGTGCAGCCGTACTTCCTTCCGTGGTGGTAGATTCTTCAGTTGTGGTTGTGGGAGGAACAGTGGTTCTCTCCTCTGTGGTGGAAGACTCAGTTGTTGTGGTAGGTTCAGCAGTGCTTCCTTCCGTGGTGGTAGGTTCTTCAGTTGTGGTTGTGGGAGGAACAGTGGTTCTCTCCTCTGTGGTGGAAGACTCAGTTGTTGGGGTAGGTGCAGCAGTGCTTTCTTTCGTGGTAGTAAGTTCTTCAGTTGTGGTTGTGGGAGGAGCAGTGGTAATCTCATCAGTGGTGGAAGACTCAGTTGTTTTGGTAGGTGCAACAGTGCTTTCTTCCGTGGTGGTAAGTTCTTCAGTTGTGGTTGTGGGAGGAGCAGTGGTTCTCGCCTCTGTGGTGGAAGACTCAGTAGTTGTGGTAGGTGCAGCAGTGCTTTCTTCCGTGGTAGTGAGTTCTTCAGTTGTGGTTGTGGGAGGAGCAGTGGTACTCTCCTCAGTGATGGAAGACACAGTTGTTGTGGTAGGTGCTGCTGTATTTTCTTCCGTGGTAGTGGGTTCTTCAGTTGTGGTTGTGGATGGAGCAGTTGTACTCTCCACAGTGGTGGAAGACTCAGTAGTTGTGGTAGGTGCAGCAGTGCTTTTTTCCGTGGTAGTGAGTTCTTCAGTTGTGGTTGTGGGAGGAGCAGTGGTTCTCTCCTCAGTGGTGGAAGACACAGTTGTTGTGGAAGGTGCAGCTGTACTTCCTTCCGTGGTGGTAGGTTCTTCAGTTGTGGTTGTGGGAGGAACAGTGGTTCTCTCCTCTGTGGTGGAAGACTCAGTTGTTGTGGTAGGTGCAGCAGTGCTTTCTTCCGTGGTAGTAAGTTCTTCAGTTGTGGTTGTGGGAGGAGCAGTGGTACTCTCCTCAGTGGTGGAAGACTCATTTGTTGTGGTAGGTGCAGCAGTGCTTCCTTCTGTGGTGGTAGGTTCTTCAGGTGTGGTTGTGAGAAGAGTAGTGGAAGACTCAGGTGTTGTGGTAGGTGCAACAGTGCTTTCTTCCGTGGTAGTGGGTTCTTCAGTTTTGGTTGTGGGTGGAGCAGTGGTACTCTCCTCAGTGGTGGAAGACTCAGTTTTTGTGGCAGGTGCAACAGTGCTTTCTTCCGTGGTAGTAGGTTCTTCAGTAGTGGTTGTGAGAAGAGCAGTGGTACTCTCCTCAGTGGTGGAAGACTCAGTTGTTGTGGTAGGTGCAACAGTGCTTTCTTCCGTGGCAGTGGGTTCTTCAGTTGTGGTTGTGGGTGGAGCAGTGGTACTCTCCTCAGTGGTGGAAGACTCAGTTCTTGTGGTAGATGCAACAGTGCTTTCTTCCGTGGTGGTAGGTTCTTCAGATGTGGTTGTGGGTGGAGCAATGGTTCTCTCCTCTGTGGTGGAAGACTCAGTTGTTGTGGTGGGTGCAGCAGTGCTTTCTTCCGTGGTAGTGAGTTCTTCAGTTGTGGTTGTGGGAGGAGCAGTATTACTCTCCTCAGTGGTGGAAGACACAGTTGTTGTGGTAGGTGCAGCTGTACTTTCTTCCTTGGTAGTGGGCTCTTCAGTTGTAGTTGAGAGTGGAGCAGTGGTACTCTCCTCAGTGGTGGAAGACTCAGTTGTTGTGTTAGGTGCAACAGTGCTTTCTTCCATGGTAGTTGGTTTTTCAGTTGTGGTTGTGGGTGGAGCAGTGGTACTCTCCTCAGTGGTGGAAGACACAGTTGTTGTGGAAGGTGCAGCTGTACTTCCTTCCGTGGTGGTAGGTTCTTCAGTTGTGGTTGTGGGAGGAACAGTGGTTCTCTCCTCTGTGGTATAAGACTCAGTTGTTGTGGTAGGTGAAGCAGTGCTTTCTTCCGTGGTAGTAAGTTCTTCAGTTGTGGTTGTGGGAGGAGCAGTGGTTCTCTCCTCAGTGGTGGAAGACACAGTTGTTGTGGAAGGTGCAGCTGTACTTCCTTCCGTGGTGGTAGATTCTTCAGTTGTGGTTGTGGGAGGAACAGTGGTTCTCTCCTCTGTGGTGGAAGACTCAGTTGTTGTGGTAGGTGCAGCAGTGCTTTCTTCCGTGGTAGTAAGTTCTTCAGTTGTGGTTGTGGGAGGAGCAGTGGTACTCTCCTCAGTGGTGGAAGACTCATTTGTTGTGGTAGGTGCAGCAGTGCTTCCTTCTGTGGTGGTAGGTTCTTCAGGTGTGGTTGTGAGAAGAGTAGTGGAAGACTCAGGTGTTGTGGTAGGTGCAACAGTGCTTTCTTCCGTGGTAGTGGGTTCTTCAGTTTTGGTTGTGGGTGGAGCAGTGGTACTCTCCTCAGTGGTGGAAGACTCAGTTTTTGTGGCAGGTGCAACAGTGCTTTCTTCCGTGGTAGTAGGTTCTTCAGTAGTGGTTGTGAGAAGAGCAGTGGTACTCTCCTCAGTGGTGGAAGACTCAGTTGTTGTGGTAGGTGCAACAGTGCTTTCTTCCGTGGCAGTGGGTTCTTCAGTTGTGGTTGTGGGTGGAGCAGTGGTACTCTCCTCAGTGGTGGAAGACTCAGTTCTTGTGGTAGATGCAACAGTGCTTTCTTCCGTGGTGGTAGGTTCTTCAGATGTGGTTGTGGGTGGAGCAATGGTTCTCTCCTCTGTGGTGGAAGACTCAGTTGTTGTGGTGGGTGCAGCAGTGCTTTCTTCCGTGGTAGTGAGTCCTTCAGTTGTGGTTGTGGGAGGAGCAGTATTACTCTCCTCAGTGGTGGAAGACACAGTTGTTGTGGTAGGTGCAGCTGTACTTTCTTCCTTGGTAGTGGGCTCTTCAGTTGTAGTTGAGAGTGGAGCAGTGGTACTCTCCTCAGTGGTGGAAGACTCAGTTGTTGTGTTAGGTGCAACAGTGCTTTCTTCCATGGTAGTTGGTTTTTCAGTTGTGGTTGTGGGTGGAGCAGTGGTACTCTCCTCAGTGGTGGAAGACACAGTTGTTGTGGCAGGTGCAGCTGTACTTTCTTCCGTGGTAGTGGGTTCTTCAGTTGTGGTTGTGGGTGGAGCAGTGGTACTCTCCTCAGTGGTGGAAGACTCAGTTTTTGTGGCAGGTGCAACAGTGCTTTCTTCCGTGGTGGTAGGTTCTTCAGTAGTGGTTGTGAGAAGAGCAGTGGTACTCTCCTCAGTGGTGGAAGACTCAGTTGTTGTGGTAGGTGCAACAGTGCTTTCTTCCGTGGTAGTGGGTTCTTCAGTTGTGGTTGTGGGTGGAGCAGTGGTACTCTCCTCAGTGGTGGAAGACTCAGTTCTTGTGGTAGATGCAACAGTGCTTTCTTCCGTGGTGGTAGGTTCTTCAGATGTGGTTGTGGGTGGAGCAATGGTTCTCTCCTCTGTGGTGGAAGACTCAGTTGTTGTGGAAGGTGCAGCTGTACTTCCTTCCGTGGTGGTAGGTTCTTCAGTTGTGGTTGTGGGAGGAACAGTGGTTCTCTCCTCTGTGGTGGAAGACTCAGTTGTTGTGGTAGGTTCAGCAGTGCTTCCTTCCGTGGTGGTAGGTTCTTCAGTTGTGGTTGTGGGAGGAACAGTGGTTCTCTCCTCTGTGGTGGAAGACTCAGTTGTTGGGGTAGGTGCAGCAGTGCTTTCTTCCGTGGTAGTAAGTTCTTCAGTTGTGGTTGTGGGAGGAGCAGTGGTAATCTCATCAGTGGTGGAAGACTCAGTTGTTTTGGTAGGTGCAACAGTGCTTTCTTCCGTGGTGGTAAGTTCTTCAGTTGTGGTTGTGGGAGGAGCAGTGGTTCTCTCCTCTGTGGTGGAAGACTCAGTTGTTGTGGTAGGTGCAGCAGTGCTTTCTTCCGTGGTAGTAAGTTCTTCAGTTGTGGTTGTGGGAGGAGCAGTGGTTCTCTCCTCAGTGGTGGAAGACACAGTTGTTGTGGAAGGTGCAGCCGTACTTCCTTCCGTGGTGGTAGATTCTTCAGTTGTGGTTGTGGGAGGAACAGTGGTTCTCTCCTCTGTGGTGGAAGACTCAGTTGTTGTGGTAGGTTCAGCAGTGCTTCCTTCCGTGGTGGTAGGTTCTTCAGTTGTGGTTGTGGGAGGAACAGTGGTTCTCTCCTCTGTGGTGGAAGACTCAGTTGTTGGGGTAGGTGCAGCAGTGCTTTCTTTCGTGGTAGTAAGTTCTTCAGTTGTGGTTGTGGGAGGAGCAGTGGTAATCTCATCAGTTGTTGTGGTAGGTGCAACAGTGCTTTCTTCCGTGGCAGTGGGTTCTTCAGTTGTGGTTGTGGGTGGAGCAGTGGTACTCTCCTCAGTGGTGGAAGACTCAGTTCTTGTGGTAGATGCAACAGTGCTTTCTTCCGTGGTGGTAGGTTCTTCAGATGTGGTTGTGGGTGGAGCAATGGTTCTCTCCTCTGTGGTGGAAGACTCAGTTGTTGTGGTGGGTGCAGCAGTGCTTTCTTCCGTGGTAGTGAGTTCTTCAGTTGTGGTTGTGGGAGGAGCAGTATTACTCTCCTCAGTGGTGGAAGACACAGTTGTTGTGGTAGGTGCAGCTGTACTTTCTTCCTTGGTAGTGGGCTCTTCAGTTGTAGTTGAGAGTGGAGCAGTGGTACTCTCCTCAGTGGTGGAAGACTCAGTTGTTGTGTTAGGTGCAACAGTGCTTTCTTCCATGGTAGTTGGTTTTTCAGTTGTGGTTGTGGGTGGAGCAGTGGTACTCTCCTCAGTGGTGGAAGACACAGTTGTTGTGGAAGGTGCAGCTGTACTTCCTTCCGTGGTGGTAGGTTCTTCAGTTGTGGTTGTGGGAGGAACAGTGGTTCTCTCCTCTGTGGTATAAGACTCAGTTGTTGTGGTAGGTGAAGCAGTGCTTTCTTCCGTGGTAGTAAGTTCTTCAGTTGTGGTTGTGGGAGGAGCAGTGGTACTCTCCTCTGTGGTGGAAGACTCAGTTGTTGTGGTAGGCGCAACAGTGCTTTCTTCCGTGGTGGTAGGTTGTTCCGTTGTGGTGGTGAGAGGAGCAGTGATACTCTCCTCTGGGGTGGAAGACTCAGTTGTTGTGGTAGGTGCAGCAGTGCTTTCTTCCGTGTTAGTAGGTTCTTCAGTTGTGGTTGTGGGAGGAGCAGTGGTACTGTCCTCAGTGGTGGAAGACTCAGTTGTTGTGGTAGGTGCAGCAGTGCTTCCTTCCGTGGTGGTAGGTTCTTGAGTTGTGGTTGTGGGTGGAGCAATGGTACTCTCCTCAGTGGTGGAAGACTCAGTTGTTGTGGTAGGTGCAGCAGTGCTTTCTTCCGTGGTAGTAAGTTCTTCAGTTGTGGTTGTGGGTGGAGCAGTGGTAATCTCCTCAGTGGTGGAAGACTCAGGTGTTGTGGTAGGTGCAACAGTGCTTTCTTCCGTGGTAGTGGGTTCTTCAGATGCGGTTGTGGGAGGAGCAGTAGTACTATCCTCAGTGGTGGAAAACACAGTTGTTGTGGTAGGTGCAGCTGTACTTTCTTCCGTGGTAGTGGGTTCTTCAGTTGTGGTTGTGGGTGGAGCAGTGGTAATCTCCTCAGTGGTGGAAGACTCAGGTGTTGTGGTAGGTGCAACAGTGCTTTCTTCCGTGGTAGTGGGTTCTTCAGATGTGGTTGTGGGAGGAGCAGTAGTACTCTCCTCAGTGGTGGAAGACACAGTTGTTGTGGTAGGTGCCGCTGTACTTTCTTCCGTGGTAGTGGGTTCTTCAGTTGTGGTTGTGGGTGGAGCAGTTTTACTCTCCTCAGTGGTGGAAGACTCAGTTGTTGTGGTAGGTGCAACAGTGCTTTCTTCCGTGGTGGTAGGTTTGGTAGGTTCTTCAGTAGTGGTTGTGAGAAGAGTAGTGGTACTCTCCTCAGTTGTAAAAGACTCAGTTGTTGTGGTAGTTGCAACAGTGCTTTCTTCCGTGGTGAAAGGTTCTTCAGTTGTGGTTGTGGGAGGAACAGTGGTTATCTCCTCTGTGGTGGAAGATTCAGTTGTTGTGGTAGGTGCAGCAGTGCTTCCTTCCGTGGTGATAGGTTCTTCAGTTGTGGTTGTGGGTGGAGCAGTGGTACTTTCCTCAGTGGTGGAAGACACAGTGGTTGTGGTAGATGCAACAGTGCTTTCTTCCGTGGTGGTAGGTTCTTCAGTAGTGGTTGTGAGAAGAGTAGTGGTACTCTCCTCAGTTGTGGAAGACTCAGTTGTTGTGGTAGTTGCAACAGTGCTTTTTTCCGTGGTGGTAGGTTCTTTAGTTGTGGTAGTTTCTTTAGTTGTTGTTGTGGGAGGAACAGTGGTTCCCTCCTCTGTGGTGGAAGACTCAGTTGTTGTGGTAGGTGCAGCAGTGCTTTCTTCCGTGGTAGTGAGTTCCTCAGTTCTGGTTGTGGGAGGAGCAGTGGTACTCTCCTCAGTGGTGGAAGACTCAGTTCTTGTGGTAGGTGCAGCAGTTCTTCCTTCCGTGGTGGTAGGTTCTTCAGTTGTGGTTGTGGGAGGAACAGTGGTACTCTTCTCTGTGGTGGAAGACTCAGTTGTTGTGGTAGGTGCAGCAGTGCTTTCTTCCGTGGTAGTGAGTTCTTCAGTTGTGGTTGTGGTAGGAGCAGTGGTACTCTCCTCAGTGGTGGAAGATTCAGTTGTTGTGGTAGGTGCAACAGTGCTTTCTTCCGTGGTGGTAAGTTCTTCAGTTGTGGTTGTGGGAGGAGCAGTGGTACTCTCCTCAGTGGTGGAAGACTCAGTTGTTGCGGTAGATGCAGCAGTGCTTTCTTCCGTGGTAGTAAGTTCTTCAGTTGTGGTTGTCGGAAGAGCAGTGGTTCTCGCCTCTGTGGTGGAAGACTCAGTTGTTGTGGTAGGTGCAGCAGTGCTTTCTTCCGTGGTAGTGAGTTCTTCAGTTGTGGTTGTGGGAGGAGCAGTGGTACTCTCCTCAGTGATGGAAGACACAGTTGTTGTGGTAGGTGCTGCTGTATTTTCTTCCGTGGTAGTGGGTTCTTCAGTTGTGGTTGTGGGTGGAGCAGTGGTACTCTCCTCTGTAGTGGGAAACTCAGTTGTTGTGGTAGGTGCAGCAGTGCTTCCTTCCGTGGTGGTAGGTTCTTCAGTTGTGGTTGTGGGAGGAACAGTGGTTCTCTTCTCTGTGGTGGCAGACTCAGTTGTTGTGGTAAGTGCAGCAGTGCTTTCCACCGTGGTGGTAGGTTTTTCAGTTGTGGTTGTGGGAGGAGCAGTGGTACTCTCCTCAGTGGTGGAAGACTCAGTTTTTGTGGTAGGTGTAGCAGTGATTTTTTCTGTGGTGGTAGGTTCTTCAGTTGTGGTTGTGAGTGGAGCACTGGTACTCTCCTCTGTGGTGGAAGACTCAGTTGTTGTGGTAGGTGCAGTAGTGCTTCCTTCCGTGGTGGTAGGTTCTTCAGTTGTGGTTGTGGGTGGAGCAGTGGTACTCTCCTCTGTGGTGGAAGACACAGTTGTTGTGGTAGGTGAAACAGTGCTCTCTTCCGTGGTGGTAGGTTCTTCAGTTGTGGTTGTGGGAGGAGCACTAGTACTCTCCTCAGTGGTGGAAGACACAGTTGTTGTGGTAGGTGCAGCTGTACTTTCTTTCGTGGTAGTGGGTTCTTTAGTTGTGGTTGTGGGTGGAGCAGTGGTACTCTCCTCGGTGGTGGAAGACTCAGTTGTTGTGGTAGGTGCAACAGTGCTTTCTTCCGTGGTAGTGGGTTCTTCAGTTGGGGTTGTGGGTGGAGCAGTGGTACCCTCAGTGGTGGAAGACTCAGTTCTTGTGGTAGGTGCAGCAGTGCTTCCTTCCGTGGTGGTAGGTTCTTCAGTTGTTGTGGGAGGAACAGTGGTTCCCTCCTCTGTGGTGGAAGACTCAGTTGTTGTGGTAGGTGCAGCAGTGCTTTCTTCCTTGGTAGTGAGTTCCTCAGTTGTGGTTGCGGGAGGAGCAGTGGTACTCTCCTCAGTGGTGGAAGACTCGGTTGTTGTGGTAGGTGCAGCAGTGCTTCCTTCCGTGGTGGTAGGTTCTTCAGTTGTGGTTGTGGGTGGAGCAGTGGTACTCTCCTCAGTGGTGGAAAATTCAGTTGTTGTGGTAGGTGCCACAGTGCTCTCTTCCGTGGTAGTGGGTTCTTCAGTTGTGGTTGTGGGTGGAGCAGTGGTACTCTCCTGTGTGGTGGAAGACTCAGTTGTTGTGGTAGGTGCAGCAGTGCTTTCTTCCGTGGTAGTGAGTTCGTCAATTGTGGTTGTGGGAGGAGCAGTGGTACTCTCCTCAGTGGTGGAAGACTCAGTTATTGTGGTAGGTGCAGCAGTGCTTCCTTCCGTGGTGGTAGGTTCTTCAGTTGTGGTTGTGGGTGGAGCAGTTGTACTCTCCTCTGTGGTGGAAGACACAGTTGTTGTGGTAGGTGAAATAGTGCTCTCTTCCGTGGTGGTAGGTTCTTCAGTTGTGGTTGTGGGTGTAGCAATGGTACTCTCCTCAGTGGTGGAAGACTTAGTTGTTGTGGTAGGTGCAGCAGTGCTTCCTTCCGTGGTGGTAGGTTCTTCAGTTGTGGTTGTGGGGGAAGCAGTGGTACTCTCCTTAGTGGTGGAAGACTCAGTTGTTGTGGTAGGTGAAACAGTGCTCTCTTCCGTGGTGGTAGGTTCTTCAGTTGTGGTTGTGGGAGGAGCAGTAGTACTCTGCTCAGTGGTGGAAGACACAGTTGTTGTGGTAGGTGCAGCTGTACTTTCTTCCGTGGTAGTGGGTTCTTTAGTTGTGGTTGTGGGTGGAGCAGTGGTACTCTCCTCAGTGATGGAAGACTCAGTTTTTGTGGTAGGTGTAGCAGTGCTTTCTTCTGTGGTGGTAGTTTCTTCAGTTGTGGTTGTGAGAGGAGCAGTAGTACTCTCCTCAGTGGTGGAAGACTCAGTTGTTGTGGTAGGTGCAGCAGTGCTTTCTTCCGTGGTAGTAAGTTCTTCAGTTGTGGTTGTCGGAAGAGCAGTGGTTCTCCCCTCTGTGGTGGAAGACTCAGTTGTTGTGGTAGGTGCAGCAGTGCTTCCTTGCGTGGTGGTAGGTTCTTCAGTTGTGGTTGTGGGAGGAACAGTGGTTCTCTCCTCTGTGGTGGAAGACTCAGTTGTTGTGGTAAGTGCAGCAGTGCTTTCTTCCGTGGTAGTAAGTTCTTCATTTGTGGTTGTGGGAGGAGCAGTGGAACTCTCCTCAGTGGTGGAAGACACAGTTGTTGTCGTAGGTGCAGCTGTACTTTCTTCCGTGGTAGTGGGTTCTTCATTTGTGGTTGTGGGTGGAGCAGTGGTACTATCCTCAGTGGTGGAAGACTCAGTTGTTGTGGTAGGAGCAACAGTGCTTTCTTCCGTAGTGGCAGGTTCTTCAGTAGTGGTTGTGAAAAGAGTAGTGGTACTCTCTTCAGTAGTAGAAGACTCGGTTTTTGTTGCAGGTGCAGCAGTCCTTTTTTCCGTGGTGGTAGGTTCTTCAGTTGTGGTTGACGGAAGAGCAGTGGTTCTCTCCTCTGTGGTGGAAGACTCAGTTGTTGTGGTAGGTGCAGCAGTGCTTTCTTCCGTCGTAGTGAATTCTTCAGTTGTGGTTGTGGGAGGAGCAGTGGTACCCTCCTCAGGGGTGGAAGACACAGTTGTTGTGGTAGGTGCAGCTGTACTTTCTTCCGTGGTAGTGGGTTCTTCAGTTGTGTTTGTGGGTGGAGCAGTGGTACTCTCCTCGGTGGTGGAAGACTCATTTGTTGTGGTAGGTGCAACAGTGCTTTCTTCCGTGGTGGTAGGTTCTTCAGTTGTGGTTGTGGGAGGAGCAGTAGTACCCTCCTCAGTGGTGGAAGACTCAGTTGTTGCGGTAGGTGCAGCAGTGCTTTCTTCCGTGGTAGTGGGAGGAGCAGTAGTACTCTCCTGAGTGGTGGAAGACACAGTTGTTGTGTTAGTTGCAGCAGTGCTTTCTTCCGTGGTAGTCGGTTCTTCGGTTGTGGTTGTGGGAGGAGCAGTGGTACTCTCCTCAGTGGTGGAAGACTCAGTTGTTGCGGTAGGTGCAGCAGTGCTTTCTTCCGTGGTAGTGGGAGGAGCAGTAGTACTCTCCTGAGTGGTGGAAGACACAGTTGTGGTGGTAGGTGCAGCCATACTTTCTTGCGTGGTAGTGGGTTCTTCAGTTGTGGTTGTGGGTGGAGCAGTGGTACTTTCCTCAGTGGTGGAAGACACAGTGGTTGTGGTAGGTGCAGCAGTGCTTCCTTCCTTAGTGGTGGGTTCTTCAGTTGTGGTTGTGAGAAAAGTAGTGGTACTGTCCTCAGTGGTGGAAGAATCAGTTGTTGTGGTAGGTGCAGCAGAACTCTCTTCCGTGGTAGTGGGTTCTTCAGTTGTGGTTGTGGGTGGAGCAGTGGTACTCTCCTCAGTGGTGGAAGACTCAGTTGTTGTGGTAGGTGCAACAGTGCTTTCTTCCGTGGTGGTAGGTTCTTCAGTTGTGGTTGTGGGAGGAGCAGTAGTACTCTCCTCAGTGGTGGAAGACTCAGTTGTTGTGTTAGTTGCAGCAGTGCTTTCTTCCGTGGTAGTCGGTTCTTCGGTTGTGGTTGTGGGAGGAGCAGTGGTACTCTCCTCAGTGGTGGAAGACTCAGTTGTTGCGGTAGGTGCAGCAGTGCTTTCTTCCGTGGTAGTGGGAGGAGCAGTAGTACTCTCCTGAGTGGTGGAAGACACAGTTGTGGTGGTAGGTGCAGCCATACTTTCTTGCGTGTTAGTGGGTTCTTCAGTTGTGGTTGTGGGTGGAGCAGTGGTACTTTCCTCAGTGGTGGAAGACTCAGTTCTTGTGGTAGGTGCAGCAGTGCTTCCTTCCGTGGTGGTAAGTTCTTCAGGTGTGGTTGTGGGAAGAGCAGTGGTACTCTCCTCAGTGGTGGAAGACACAGTTTTTGTGGTAGGTGCAGCAGTATTTTCTTCCGTGGTAGTGGGTTCTTTAGTTGTAGTTGTGGGAGGAGCAGTGGTAATCTCCTCAGTGGTGGAAGACACAGTTGTAGTGGTAGGTGCAGCAGTGCTTTCTTCCGTGGTAGTGGGTTCTTTAGTTGTAGTTGTGGGAGGAGCAGTAGTACTTTTCTCAGTAGTAGAAGACTCGGTTGTTGTGGTAGGTGCAGCAGTGCTTTCTTCCGTGGTAGTGGGTTCTTCAGTTGTGGTTGTGGGAGGAGCAGTAGTACTCTTCTCGGTGGTGGAAGACACAGTTGTAGATGTCTCAGTTGTTGTGGTATGAGCAACTGTGCTCTTTTCCGTATTCGATGTGGAAGGCTGATATGTTGTGGTTGAGACAGTAATTGATGGCGCTTCGGATATTGTTGTTAACTTTTGGGTTGTTGTTGACGCATATTTCGTGGTTGTTTCTGAATCTTCAGGATCTTCGCATTCCCAATCGAAAGCGTCATTACATATAAACCCAGGTGGGCATTCTTGCGGCGTACCAATCACTACCGTTCTATTTCCAAGTTGTACACATTGGTAGAATCTTGTCTCATCGTAACACAAGAATCCTTTGCCATTGCAATCGTATAATATTTTTGCTTGTGCTATGTATACCTAGAATATCATATTAAAAAATTATTTTTGGTAGATTACAAAAATAGTTTTAAATATTTTGTTAATTGCTTTATTGATCTGAGTATTCCTTGTGTCACCTGCACAATATGGAAGAAATAAATGGTTCACTAATTCTTTATAGAAAAAGAGGTAAATTTGAAAGCAACATTTTAATTAAATTTATGCTTGAGTGAAATCCAAAATATAAAAAATATTGGTACTTACGTGATTACTAACAAGTACGAGCAATAGTCCAGGTATCAAACGCATGTTGCTTTTTCAGCACATCTCACTTGATACTGGATACAGAGATAGGGAGGTTCGCAATTTTATAATTTTAGATTTTTGTTTTCAATTGTTTCCATTAATCCCGAAAGTCGTAGGCAAATATTCTAGGAATCTGGTATTTACTATTCAATTTGCTTTAGCATAACTCCCATTGTCTTCGACCAAAAATAAACTGGCACCTTTGTAATCTCACTTCTTCTAAGAAAGCGACAGATACGCAAAAATGTTGGTAGTTTGTTCCCAAATATTTTTTTAGTGTTGGATGGGATAGTCCGTTTGCATCTTGAGTTGTGGGCGACGTGAGGTTTGAGTGTCCATTTTAGTGCAAGCAAATACGATATTTTTATTAAAAATTTTAGTTAGGTTTCAACCTTAGCTGTAAGTAGATTATTTACTTTTGAATAAAGGGTGTTGCTTTTGGAATTGCTGCGATCATTATTTTCTTGGGCCGGCTAACCAATGGCAGTAGGTACCGCTATATATACAATTTTGCTCCCTGTATATATTAATAAATACATGAAAACACATTACGCAATTGAAAATTTTTGTTGTATTTGCCTTTCCCAAAAGCCCATTTTGAAAAATAAAAACACAAGTTAATTTGTTTAGTTTAATTCTAATTGATCGAATTTAGAATATAAATGTTAAGAGTATAAGCAATAAGATGAAAACTCTTTCAAATTAATTAATTAATATATACAGTGTGTCCCAATTTGATACTGGACACCTCAGAACTATAGGAAAGACAAGGAAAACAAATGGTCTCTATTTTTTTATTGGTAGTCCCAAGGGATAGTATCTCATAGGCAGTGGTATTTGGATGGGGTAATTATTACATGGCCTGCTATGATTTTTTAAAATATCTTATTTTCAAGGAACCCTATTAGGGATTTTTTTACGGCGAAATGTTATTAAGAAAACTTGTCCAAAATGAAAAACTGAGTAGAATTGCACAATTTCGAAAGTCTAGGCCTACTCTCCCACTTTTTTCTTAGCAGTATGTCCTTTCTGGAGCTTTCATGTCAAAATATTATTAAGGAAACTTGATCATCGTGAAATATAAAATTTTGACTTGAAAGCTCTAGAAAGGACACTTTCTAAGAAAAAAGTGGGTGATAAATCTAAAAATTAAAGTAGGCCTAGCCTTTTTGAAATTTTGAGAATCTACTCAGTTTTTCATTCTGAACAAGTTTTATTAATAACATTTTGTCGTAAAAAAATCACTAATGGTTTCTTGAAAATTTGCTATTTTAAAAAAATCATAGCAGGCCATGAAATAATTACCCCATCCAAATACCACCGCCTATGAGATACTCTCCCTTGGTACTACCAATAAAAAATTAGAGACCATTTGTTTTCCTTGGCCTTCATATATTTCTGAGGTGTCCAGTATCAAATTGGGACACACTGTATAATTCAGAAAGTCTATAGCAACTTCGAGGCTCTCTGGATAGCTTCAAAAATCGTATAGAAAAATTGAAAACAATCTTACCATTATTGAATTGAAATAGAATCCTGCTGAAAAATTGTCCTACAAGTTAAAAATCTATTTAATTTAATCTTGTTATCAATTAGCATTTTGCTGATAATATCAACAACAAATATTTCATAATAGAAAAATGTTTGCGACAAAATGTTATAATCCTGGGAACGTGCAATATAAGAAGGTCTATTGACAAGAACGAATTTCTCTGTATTCATTAAGTACCTACATATCTTTGTAAAGACCACTGATTATGATTACTTACTTTAAAGTCAACAGATAAAACTGACAATTGTGTAGTTTATTTATGATGCGCTAAAATTACCACATATTTGTCGGTAATAATGAAGTTAACCTTTAGAGTTCGAAAATTTGGTTGTGCAATCTCCAATATACAGGGTGGTTCACTTTTATGTGGTAGGACTTTAACATTAGATAGAAAAAGATAATCTAAAATGAAAATTTTATATCAACATATATCGGGGAAAGCTTAGTTTCCGAGATACAGGGCGTTGAAGTGTTGGAAAAAATATGAAGTATTTTTTACACTGTCCGAACCAGTGGAGATATTTAAACCAAATTTGATGTATAGTACCACCTTTTTGACTACGATATTTAGTGATAATATGAAGGTCCTGAAATAACCAGTGGTGGAGTTATGGGTTTTCACTATCACTAAATTTAAAAAGTAATTAGTACGGACCTGTCTCACATCAACCTAAATTTTTTTTTCGTAAAGTTGGTTTGAGGTACATTACTTTATTATCATTTTAACATTTTTATCAAATCTGTATTATTTCTTAATAATTTTTATAATTCTAAATTTGTACAACATTCAACAATTGTTCAAAATGTGATCCATTCTGTTGCACACATAATTCACTTCGACGCCTAACGGATTGAACAGCATCGATTAAATTGCCATTTCTCAATTCATCGCACGCATTTCTGATACGATCAATAAGTTGTTCCCTTGTTTCTACAGGAGTCGCATAGACTTGTTCTTTTAAAAATCCCCATACGAAGAAGTCCAGAGGTGTTATATATATAAAAATTTTACGTTGATGTGAGACAGGTCCGTACTAATTACTTTTTAAATTTAGTGATAGTGAAAACCCATAACTCCACCACTGGTTATTTCAGGACCTTCATATTATCACTAAATATCGTAGTCAAAAAGGTGGTACTACACATCAAATTTGGTTTAAATATCTCCACTGGTTCGGACAGTGTAAAAAATACTTCATATTTTTTCCAACACTTCAACGCCCTGTATCTCGGAAACTAAGCTTTCCCCGATATATGTTGATATAAAATTTGCATTTTAGATTATCTTTTTCTATCTAATGTTAAAGCCCTACCACATAAAAGTGAACCACCCTGTATAAAGGAGGAGTTATCAAAACCAGATTTTTTAAATATACAGTATGTCCGCGTTTGCTGTGAACTCTCTAGAAATGGTTGAAGAGCCGAGTAAAATTAGGCATTGTATATTTTTTTTAGATTCACACAAGGAAAGATATCTCACAGACACTACTATTTCGATTGGATGACTATAAAAAAATGGACAATGCCATCGAATTGCCCTTAGCTCAAAACCTTTAGTACAAAATATCAATACCCTAAGTTACAAAGTGGGGCCGAAATAAAAAAAGATTTTCCGGAGCACCCTGCATAAACCACGGGGCACATATCGGTGATCTTTTTTGGAAATCTATTAAGCTTTGCCTAAGGTATTATTGTACGTAGTATAGCTAGTCAATATCATACAGGGTTTTCGTAAAAAATCAATTTTGACGAAAAAAACATTTATTAAAAAAATAACCAAAGAAAAATTGATTTTACATTAGCCCCCTATACTAAAATCGAGCAATCCGTACGCCTGGTGTAAATAAAACCACGTGTTCAATGACGTTCTGCGATTGGTCGGTAGGCTATAAAATTTCACCCGACTCGGCAACAGGGACGTACTCGATCCCAAAAGTGTAGTTATGCGGTTTTATCTTGTTGTTTTCAGCTATTTAGACACTGCCACAAATAATTTTATCTATGTTTTGAACCATTTTAATTAAGCCAGTAATTTTTTCCGAAATATTTTGATGTAAACAATTGTAAAACTAAAATTAAATAAAGGTCGTCCTCAGTGCGGCCCTGGCGGATATCTCGACGCACGTGTTCTTGTTTACGCCAGACGTAAGAGTTGCTCGATTTTAGTATAGGTAACTGTCAAATATGTTGACACTGTCGTTTTTGTTTTCATGGCATTCATGGCACACCTGATTTGATCGATATGTTCCAACGTGATGAACAAAGCATAATAATTACGGATGGAGGATGATGCCTCAAATTGTAAAGAAATGTTAAAATAAAGTATAGATTTTTCAAGGGGGATCAACAGAATGCAGTGAAATCCGGAATTTTGTCTTTAGCTAGACTGGCTACCTCAGGCAAAGAGCCCCGTAGTTTACACAGGGTATTCTGAAAAATCATATTTGAAAATTGATCATTAAAAAAATCAGAGCTAGCCATGGAATAAGCACCCAATCGAAACACATATCTCCCCTTAGGTGAATCTAAAAAATATATATAATGCCGAATTTTACTACACCCTTCATAGATTTCTAAAGTGTTTACAAGCAAACGCGGACACGCTGTATACCTACCTGGTTTGATAATGAAACCAATTTTGGTTACTGTTTTGGTACAATTTTATATTATAGCTTCTGTTTTTCGAATGATTGAGAATTTTGTAACTTTAGGACTTTATATAATAATTGAGGCATTGCATTCTTGTAGAGAGTAAAATCAGTTTATGCCTGTGTATCCATATTACCTCATCATAGATCCCAGTGTTGAATTATGTTTATACCAAATTTTTTTGGAAGTATATCCTACATGACAGAATATACCTTCTACTTAACTTTTACCTTTATGTCTTTCCGAGAAATTTGTATTTCTGTATCGTATTTCTATATTATCCTTCGCTTTAATTAAAATAAAGCATATAAAATAATTTTATGTGGTGCTTATATAAATACTTCAGTGACGTGAAATGAACGCAAATAATTTTCATTGTATGTTAAACAACTAGAGAAATCATCAAAATTAGACTAAAATAAACTGGTCATAGAAATTTAATACTATGTGCAATTTTTTGAAATATGTTCCTACTTTGTAAAGCGCATTTATATATTAGTATAAGCCCATCATAATAAGTAGGTATGCACCTACAAATACAACAAGACCTATTGGTCCGGCAGGGCCGGTAGGCGCTTGTTGACAAGGAATGTGAAATACTTAATCTACGGTACCTACCTAATTACGTTAATCCGTTAACATATAAAATGATCTAAAATGTTTTCATTTTAACTGTATAAGCAGGGTATACAGGGTGGCCCACCACGAACTGCATCGATCTATATATGGAAAACTAAAAGTAGGAAAATTCTGAAAATTTGGCACTTCACCAATGCGGATGGGCGCTGCTCAACTAAAATATTTTGGTGAATCTGGCACTTCCGGTTATACGGGAAGTCGATATCAACTTTCTTATCTCAAATGGAACATCCTGTATATTATTGCATTTTTGGATTCTAGGCATCATTTTGGAACAAAAACATGCAACATGTCCTATGTCTAAATCCAACCGTTTTTGAGATATTTGCATTTTTCCGAAAAAAATTACAGGTGCAGACCTAAAGTCAATTAGCAATTTATACGAGGAAACCGCGAAATTTCAAAACGAATTATTGGCATCGTGTAACAAAAGCCCTGACCTAGTGATCTCTGCTGAGAAATAAATCTGTTCTTATACAGGGTGTTCACAAAATATGAATAAAAATTATATTCAAAATGTGCTTAAATCTCGAAATTTTCAAATGGAAACCCCCATTTTTTTTAATGCGATCTTATTCACCACAAAAAATGATGACTATTTTGTGTAAGGTTTCCTATACCTAAATGCAGTAATTTTCGATTAATTTACGAAAAACCCACTTTTCGCCCATAAAATGCGGGGTTTGCTTAACGCTTGGAAAATCAATTAGCCGTGGACGTTGAAAAGACAATCGCGGCTGATGAAATGTCACTTGGTTTATAAATTATTGTCAACAATAATGCCGGCGAGCTTAAATTACACAAACGACGACTATTTAAATTTGTTTATTATCTACGGAGAATACACAATCTTTGTTTGTGTAATTTAAGCGCGCCGGCATTATTGTTGACAATAATTTATAAACCAAGTGATTGTCTTTTCAACGTCCAGGGCTAATATGATTTTCCAAGCGTTAAGCAAACCCCGCATTTTATGGGTTTTTCGTAAATTAATCGAAAATTACTGCATTTAGGTATAGGAAACCTTACACAAAGTAGTCATAATTTTTTGTGGTGAATAAGATCGCATTAAAAAATGGGGGTTTCCATTTGAAAATTTCGAGATTTAAGCACATTTTGAATATAATTTTTATTCATATTTTGTGAACACCCTGTATAAGAACAGATTTATTTCTCAGCAGAGATCACTAGGTCAGGGCTTCTGTTACACGATGCCAATAATTCGTTTTGAAATTTCGCGGTTTCCTCGTATAAATTGCTAATTGACTTTAGGTCTGCACCTGTAATTTTTTTCGGAAAAATGCAAATATCTCAAAAACGGTTGGATTTAGACCTAGGACATGTTGCATGTTTTTGTTCCAAAATGATGCCTAGAATCCAAAAATGCAATAATATACAGGGTGTTCCATTTAAGATAAGAAAGTTGATATCGACTTCCGGTATAACCGGAAGTGCCAGATTCACCAAAATATTTTAGTTGAGCAGCGCCCATCGGCATTGGTGAGGTGCCAAATTTTCAGAATTTTACTACTTTTAGTTTTCCATATATAGATCGATGCAGTTCGTGGTGGGCCACCCTGTATAATAACTACGTAAAAAATGATTATTTTTTATTATGTACAAATAATGTAGGTGTATTAATTATCTGAATAAAGAAGTATTTTAAATATTTTTGCCTTATTTCAATAGATACTACACTACCTACAGTGTGTTCATGGATGGAGTTCCTCTTGTGAACTTGAGAAATTTTTTTATTATTGATTTTACGACGAAAATTTATTCCTTATAAAAAATTCTTCTTGTCTAGAAAACAAGATTACTACACAAAAATTTTAGATCAAATGTGCAAGGTGTTAATATTAAGAAAACATAAAAATATTTCAAGAGAGGCACAATTCTTTATTATTTAGATAAAATGTTTATAAATGAAAGTTGTTTATAATCAATAACAAAGCTTTAATACAAAATTTTAAAACTAAATTTTATATTTAAATAATTAATAGGCATTGGCCGCGGTGGCGTCGCTCGTAGTGGCGCTGTTTTTTTAGGCTGCATGTTTTTTCTGCCTTCGATCGACCTTGGTTCGAGGCAGGCGCATGCACATGTCTCTAAAGAAAAACACCGCTATGGCCAAGAGCGCGGACAAATGTGGGTTAGCGGTATTGCTCCTTAATAGCTTTATCCGTGTGATTTACTAATTGTCCTACACTCACTGGGATTACTACGGTTTTCTAAAGTTTTCCGTATTACTTGAGCGAATGCTATCCTAGTTCTATCGGGAAAAAAGTAGGCCCTAGCCGCAAATGGCAACGAAGACAAAATAATAGTAATTGCCCCCCTCTCCCGCTCAATCATGTGGTTGCTTCTGGGGTACTCTTAGTTTGGAGTATTGTGAGGGTGAGAATTATTATTATTATTATTATCTACGGAGAATACACAATATTATTATTATTATCTCGACTTAGCCAAAAGGCATTCGCACTCCCTCTACGGGGAACATTCACTCAGATCCCGGGTATCCCGGATACCAAAAGGATCTGGCTCGGACGAGACCCTTGCCATGTTATCGGGCCCTAGGTGACATTGATGTTGTTGGATGATCCTGCATTCCCCATGAATTTCCTGACGGTTCGGGCTGTCGCAAGTAGTACCGCTTTCTGCATGGACCTGTAAAGACTATCAGTTAGACCCAGCTCCTTGATGTTTCTCAGCAAACTTTTTGGTATAACACCAGTTGTTGACACGATGATTGGAATCGTCTGAACGTTCTCCATTTCCCATTGCCTTCTAATTCGTTCTTCTAAATCTCTGTACTTCGCGATCTTCTCGACTTGCTTCACACGCAGGTTGTTGTTGTTCGGGATGGCCACATCAATCAGAGTTGTCTGCCTAGAAATTTTATCAACTATTATAAGGTCCGGTCTGTTATGGGCAACTCGTTGATCTGTCAGAACTGTACGATCCCACTACATCTTGTAGTTGCAGTTCTCAAGAACAGGCTCCGGTGTGTAGCTGTAATATGGGATCCTCTCTGCCTGCACAAGCAGAAGTTTTTCCGCCAGTTCCTGGTGCAAGATCTTGGCAACCGAATCCTGTCGTTCCTTATATTCCATTGATGCGAACATCTGACATCCTCCTGTTATGTGCTGGATTGTTTTTGAAGTTGGGCACCCGTATCTGCATCTGTCATCCACTACCGATGCATCTCCTACAATGAATTTTAGGTAGTTGCGAGTTGGTATAACCTGATCTTGTATGGCCAGTAGGAAGCCTTCCGTCTCGGGGAACATTCGTCCCGAGGTCAGCCAATAGTTCGACGCTAACTTGTCGACATGTTCCTGGTTAACCTCATTAGGATGCTTCCCGTGCAGCGGCTTCCCCAACCACCTCTGTAGTTTATCGTTGTCGGTTCGGTGGTGATTTTGACGCTCGTGTTCCATCAGACGTAGGGGTGTTGAGATGTCTGCTCCGCATATAGCCCTATGTAGTGTGGAGCTGTTGGCCTGCCTGTAGAAATAATTACGCAGATTCAATATTTGTTGGTCCAATTGCTTGCTGAAATCTGCCAATCCTCTTCCTCCTAGTTGACGTGGCAGAGTTGTTCTTTCTACGGCGCTACGGGGATGATGTTTATGAGCTTTTGTCAGTAGTGTCCTAACTTTTCGTTGCAGGTTGTTGATGTCCGTGTTGGTCCAATTCACTATTCCGAACGAATAGCTGAGTACAGAGCACGCATACGTGTTCAGGGCCTTAAACAAATTCCTGCTGTTAAGATCAGTTCGCACTACTTGTCTTACTCTCTTGATGAATTCATTCCTTAAATCGATCTTCATTGATCGATTATTATTATTATTATTATTATTATTATTATTATTATACTATATTAATATTCCTTGAACCTGTCGCAGTTTAAAATTGGCGCGAAAAAGGGTCGACTTGCTGTATTCGTTTTGTAGCGGGGAGGCCGCGAAGCGGCCGACCGCCGGTACGTACGCGTCCGGCCGTCCTCGGTTCATCGAACGCCCGTACTCTCGAAGCCCGAACGCGTCTCTTCGCTTAAATACGACGCGAAAGAGGACGGTAGGTTTCGGCGGTTCGAAGTGTGCGCTAAAGAGGGGATATAATTTTGGGCACAGCAGTTTTCCGTGAAAACTGTCTCGGCCGAGGTCGGGACGGAGAAGATTCTTAAATGGGGTGGTAGGGTGAGGGAAATCGCAACTGGAAGCAAGAGGAAGGTCCGACGAAGAGATTTAACACTTTTTCGGATTTTTAAAGAGGCAAATGCGAGAGTTATTAAGCTTTTTTCCCGAGAGAAATCGGATCGTTTTTATGTGTCGTGCTGCGCCAAAAAATTAGTCAAAAAAAGTCGCGAAATTGTCAGAAATGGCTCTGCCGTACATTGCTCCTCGCTTCGCTCGTCGCGACCGGCTTCTTTTGGGTAATTCGCGCGTGGGCTCTGCCGGCCATTGCTCCTCGCTTCGCTCGTCGCGACAGGCTTCTTTTGGGTAACTCGCGCGTGGGCTCTGCCGGCCATTGCTCCTCGCTTCGCTCGTCGCGACAGGCTTCTTTTGGGTAATTCGCGCGTGGGCTCTGCCGTACATTGCTCCTCGCTTCGCTCGACGCGACACGCTTCTTTTGGGTAATTCGCGCGTGGGCTCTGCCGGCCATTGCTCCTCGCTTCGCTCGTCGCGACAGGCTTCTTTTGGGTAACTCGCGCGTGGGCTCTGCCGGCCATTATTATTATTATTATTATCGACTTAGCCAAAAGGCATTCGCACCCCCTCTCTGGGGAACATTCACTCAGATCCCGGGTATCCCTCTCTGGGGAACATTCACTCAGATCCCGGGTATCCCGGATACCATAAGGATCTGGCTCGGCCGAGACCCTTGCCATGTTATCGGGCCTTAGGTGACATTGATGTTGTTGGACGTTCCTGCACTCCCCATGAATTTCCTGACGGTTCGGGCTGTCGCAAGTAGTACCGCTTTCTGCATGGACCTGTAAAGATTATCAGTTAGACCCAGCTCTTTGATGTTTCTCAGCAAACTTTTTGGTATGACACCAGTTGTTGACACGATGATTGGAATCGTCTGAACGTTGTCCATTTCCCATTGCCTTCTAATTCGTTCTTCTAAGTCTCTGTACTTCGCGATCTTCTCGACTTGCTTCACACGCAGGTTGTTGTTGTTCGGGATGGCCACATCAATCAGAGTTGTCTTCCTAGAAATTTTATCAACTATTATAAGGTCCGGTCTGTTATGGGCGACTCGTTGATCTGTCAGAACTGTACGATCCCAGTACATCTTGTAGTTGCTGTTCTCAAGAACAGGCTCCGGTGTGTAGCTGTAATATGGGATCCTCTCTGCCTGCACAAGCAGAAGTTTTTCCGCCAGTTCCTGGTGCAAGATCTTAGCAACCGAATCGTGCCGTTCCTTATATTCCGTTGATGCGAACATCTGACATCCTCCTGTTATGTGCTGGATTGTTTCTTATTATTATTATTATTATCTCGACTTAGCCAAAAGGCATTCGCACTCCCTCTACGGGGAACATTCACTCAGATCCCGGGCATCCCGGATACCAAAAGGATCTGGCTCGGACGAGACCCTTGCCATGTAATCGGGCCTTAGGTGACATTGGTGTTGTTGGACGATCCTGCATTCCCCATGAATTTCCTGACGGTTCGGGCTGTCGCAAGTAGTACCGCTTTCTGCATGGACCTGTAAAGACTATCAGTTAGATTCAGCTCCTTGATGTTTCTCAGCAAACTTTTTGGTATAACACCAGTTGTTGACATGATGATTGGAATCGTCTGGACGTTCTCCATTTCCCATTGCCTTCTAATTCGTTCTTCTAAGTCTCTGTACTTCGCGATCTTCTCGACTTGCTTCACACGCAGGTTGTTGTTGTTCGGGATGGCCACATCAATCAGAGTTGTCTTCCTAAAAATTTTATCAACTATTATAAGGTCCGGTCTGTTATGGGCAACTCGTTGATCAGTCAGAACTGTACGATCCCAGTACATCTTGTAGTTTCTGTTCTCAAGAACAGGCTCAGGTGTGTAGTTGTAATATGGGACCCTCTCTGTCTGCACAAGCAGCAGCTTTTCCGCCAGTTCCTGGTGCAAGATCTTGGCAACCGAATCGTGTCGTTCCTTATATTCCGTTGATGCAAACATCTGACATCCTCCTGTTATGTGCTGGATTGTTTCTGAAGTTGGGCACCCGTATCTGCATCTGTCATCCACTACCGATGCATCTCCTACAATGAATTTTAGGTAGTTGCGAGTTGGTATAACCTGATCTTGTATGGCCAGTAAGAAGCCTTCTGTCTCTGGGAA
Source organism: Pseudeuparius sepicola (assembly GCA_963920635.1). Taxonomy (NCBI): domain Eukaryota; kingdom Metazoa; phylum Arthropoda; class Insecta; order Coleoptera; family Anthribidae; genus Pseudeuparius; species Pseudeuparius sepicola. The sequence continues at coordinate 34,253,733 of OY987305.1, forward strand.
CATTCGTCCCGAGGTCAGCCAATAGTACGACGCTAACTTGTCGACATGTTCCTGGTTAACCTCATTAGGATGCCTCCCGTGCAGCGGCTTCTCTAACCACCTCTGTAGTTTATCGTTGTCGGTTCGGTGGTGATTGTGATGCTCGTGTTCCGTCAGACGTAGCGGTGTTGAGACGTCTGCTCCGCATATAGCTTTATGTAGTGTGGAGCTGTTGGCCTGTATGTGGAAATAATTACGCAGATTTAGTATTTGTTGGTCCAATTGCTTGCTGAGGTCTGCCAATCCTCTTCCTCCTTGTTGACGTGGCAGGGTTGTTCTTTCTACGGCGCTACGGGGATGATGTTTATGAGCTTTTGTCAGTAGTGTCCTAACTTTTCGTTGCAAGTTGTTGATGTCCGTGTTGGTCCAATTCACTATTCCGAAGGAATAGCTTAGTACAGAGCACGCATACGTGTTTAGGGCCTTAAACAAATTCCTGCTGTTAAGATCAGTTCGCACTACTTGTCTTACTCTCTTGATGAATTCATTAGTTAAATCGGTCTTCATTGTTCGATGATCTATCCTTTGAGCTTGCTTCATCCCGAGGTACTTGTATGTATCTCCCACGCTCATTGCTTCGATCTCCTGTCCGTCCTGCATCTCGTGTGCGCCTTGTTCGAGCTTTCCCCGGACGATATTAAGGGTGCGGCACTTGTCCAGTCCAAACTGCATTCCGATGTCCCTGGAGAACTCCTCTACAATTTTAAGCATTTGCGTTAGTTGGTTCTTGGTTGCGGCCATCAGTTTTAAATCATCCATATATAACAGGTGATTCAACCTGAACGCTTCTGATCTGTTGCTTTTGATAGCGAAGCCATATTTCGTAGAGTTCAACCGGTGTGATAGAGGGTTCATCGCCATGCAGAACCACAGTGGACTGAGTGAATCTCCTTGGAAAATCCCTCTTCTTATTATTATTATTATTATTATTATTATTACTAAATAAAACATTTTTATGTTGCCTGTACATCTGATCAAAGATATTTTTATGATAATCTTATTTTCTCAACAAGCAGATTTTTGTAAAATCAATAATACAATTTTTTTTCTCCTGTGCATAACGAAACGTTCTTTACCTGGTAATTGTCAAATAATAGCCGGCATTCAGGATAATTCGCACAATCCGGCAACACTGCGCGCCCTAGTTCTGCTACCGCCAGATAGCCGGCAATACAGGGTAATTTAGTTTTATTCTAGGACACTTCAAGAGGTGGTAAAAAAACATAAAATATGACTATTTTGTGGTATAACTTTTTATCTACAGCCGTCTAGTTTTCGAAATTTGGTACACCGAATGCATTGATCAAGTGTCTTAAAATGTGATAATACCAAGTTCCGCAAATAGCCAGTGGTGAAGATATGGGTATACACTACATTTGTTTTATCAAGAAAAATACTAATTCGGGCCTTTGCACAATTTTCTATTATGCGTTTGGATACCTTTTTTATTCTAAGCATAAACTGTCTCTTTGCATTTTTTTTATATCTACCACAGTTTTACGGGAAAATTAATATTTATCCCTTATTACATTTTGGAACGCAAAAAATTAAATTATTTCATTTGAAAAAATACATTTTTAGTTCCCGATTTAGCCAGTACTGACGTGAACTGACTAAAATATCAACAAAACAATAATTTCAGCCATTGCCAACTAATTTTGCTAGTCAAAACGTCGATAAAATTACATATTTTTAATATCGCACAAAAGTGGATTTTGACAGGCAATTTTTGATAATTTTTCTTGATAAAACAAATGTAGTGTATACCCATGTCTCCGCCACAGGTTATTTGGGGAACTTGGTATTATGGCAATTTCCGACACTTGACCAATGCATGCTGTATACAAAATTTCGTTTGAATAAATTTAACGGTTGGAAAAATAAAAAATTAAACGAGGTGGCTGTGGATATTTTGGCTGTGGATATTTTATGGTTTCTACCACCTGTTGAAGTAACCTAGAACAAAACTAAATCACCCTGTATATAATATAAATCGTGAGTTGTTTTTTTTGAAGATCAGTATTGGGATATCGGAAACTAGTTAAATGGGGAAATAATTGCAGTTTTGTAGTCCCAATTTAATGCACCTTGTGGATTTTTGAAAATGTCATGGCTTACTAGATATTTTGAAAAAACGAAATTTTGTCGATTCATTCTAATCCATCTAGCTTCGTTGTTTCTGATTTTAGAAAAAAAGTGTAAATACAAAAGTTGGAGGAAATTATGTCCTTTCCGTGACAGCTGCCATTTTCGAGATATGACACAAACTTGTGGTTTTTTAAATGGAAACCATGGAGATTGATTAGAATAAATCGACAAAATTTCGTTTTTTTATGGGGTTCTCGGAAACTAGCGGAGATAGAAGGAAGGCTAAATGGGGAAAAATTGCAGTTTTGTGGGCCTAATTTAACACGCCTTGTGGATTTTTAAAATAGTCATAGCCTACTAGAAATTTGAAAAAAAAAACAAATTTTGGCGATTCAATCTAATCCATCTAGCTTCGTTGTTTCTGATTTTAGATAAGAAGTTTAAATACAAAAGTTGGAGGGAATTATGTCCCCAATGCGGTTATCATATCATACTTTTCATGGCAGCTGTCATTTTCGAGATCGCACACAAACTTTTGTTTTTTTATGGAAACCACAGTTAATTAAATTATTTTTCCGAATAACCATATCGAGTATCATATCGTTAGAAAGCTAAAAATGCCTGATTTTTCAAGACCATGGCCAACTATGGTTTCCATTTAAAAAAACACAAGTTTGTGTCATATCTCGAAAATGGCAGCTGGCACGGAAAGTAGGACATGCCATCCGCATTGGGGAAACAATTCCCTCCAACTTTTGTATTTACACTTCTTGTCTAAAATCAGAAACAAATTAGCTAGAATTATTAGAATAAATCGCCAAACTTTCGTTTTTCAAAATATATAGTAAGCTATGACTTTTTTCAAAAATCCACAAGGTGCATTAAATTGAGGTACAAAACTGCAATTCTTTCCCCATTTAACCTTCCTTCTATCTCCACTAGTTTCCGAGATCCCCATACTGATCATAAAAAAACTCGTCCTGTAGATAAACTAACCGTCTGGTTTAACGTTCTTGAGACTAACCGTTACGTTGTCTTTGAAGAAAAGTATTGATATCGCGTGGCATTTTTCAATCATCTTACCCTGGCAACCCAATAAAAGAAACCCGGATATTCTAGCTGTAAAGACAAAAAGTTGAACTTGTTGAGAGAAAATCGAGATAGCCGTGAACAAATTTTGTCGTCCATTTTTTCCTCTTCCTATCTGCTTATAATCAAAACAAAATCCAACCCTGTATCTCTAATGGTAGAAGAGTTACGGCAGCTTAAATAATTTCTAGGATAAGTGTCGCACATTTCCCAGTCATTTCGCCCATAACATTTTTCAGAAAGATACACCCGGTACGCATTCGCAGTTTGAAAGCTTTCCATAACCTCAGTTCAAAGGTCCCCTATAATTGCAAATATTCAACAGGTGTGAGTTCTTCTGTAATAAAGCATCTTTCATACTTAATTTAGTTAGTAGTTTACTTAGGGTTTAGACATTGGATGAAGATAAAGATGCATACTTAACAATAGTATATTCAATATTAACTCTATAATTACAATATACGTACAACGTAGCCTTAACTAGGTCAGTATCGTGGCATCGGGTTGACCTATCCAAACACCTGCAAACTGCTGACTAACTATAAACGACTAAAACAATAATGATTATTATAATTTACACCTTACACTACATTTCCCCTGTAAAAAAAAAAAATACATATTACATACAATATTATTTTTTTTCTAACATGCTAAAAGAAAATTATATTAAATAAAATACATTTTTACCCTATTTTTGTTAACTTCCACATTTTTACGATTAATTTTTATAATCACATTAGGGTGTTTGTCTTCTATTACTGAATATGGACCTGTAAACAGTGCTTCATATTTACTTCCGGTGATATCTCTCAACAGTACCAAATCACCTGCTTCATACCTCTTTTTGGTGGATTTTTTGTCAAACCTTTCTTTTCTTTTAATTTTTGCCTTTATTAAATTGTCTCTTGAGTTAATGGTCGGGAGCGTAACGCGGTCTTTTTAAAAAATTATTTATTGAACATAAAGTTACAATACAAAGTATAGAATAAGAATGAGGTATACAATATAGCAAAGTCCCGCTTTTATAGGGGACGCTTCGGCGGTGTCTTCTTGTGCAGAGTCAGCGCTTCTTCGGGATCGGTGGTGACATAATTCCTCCCTCCGCAGGACCAACTCTAGGGCACCGTAGGAGTTGGATATCTCCTGGTTGTGGAACTTCTTTCTTCTCTTTGTTACGTCTTCTTGATTTCCATCTTCTGTAGCCGTAATAAATCGCTGGTAATATCAATAAACCATAAATAATAATTGTCCAAAGGCTTGGTATATAGTGAACTTTAGTAAAAGTAAGTTCGGGGTTGTTTTGAAGAACTTCTGTCTTTAATTCTTGAAGTTGGTCAAGTTGCAGATTTTCTAATTCGAAGTCTAAGTTGAGCGTCGTATTGCTTTTTAATTGCATTTATAGTTTTGGAAAGAGTACTGGGTTTTCGATTAAACTTGTTTCTTGTTCATTTATTATTTTTTCTCGATTCGTCGACAGCTTACAATTTATTGGAATCTTGAACAGGTGAGAGCCGATGAGTTTAACTGTTACAATTTTTGGAAATAGACCAATGTATTGATTGGTTTCGCCAAGTTGTTTGATAACTGGTTTACTAATGGTAATGTCGAACTCTTTGCATGTAGTTATACTTCTTGAAGTGAAGAGTTGAATTCCACAAGGTGCGTCTTGTCGGATTTCTTCTAGGTCCAGTTTTTTTACAAACGTAGTCTTGGGACTTTGTTCTTGAGCATGCCTTACTCGTAAATGCGTAGTGCAATTTATTTTTTAATAGGAATTTGTTTTTTGGAAAAACTGTCTTAAAATGACTCTCCGAAAATATAGGAGTAGAGAATAAATGAAAGTATTCAAAATCAAAAGGGAAAGTAATAGGGATTTTTAATAAATAAGTGATTTTGTTATTTAGAATATAACATTCAATATTAATTAGACTTTCAAAAAGTAAAATATTTTCTAAAGAAATTTTTAATGGGAATTGTTCAGGTTTTAAGAATTTTTGAAGTTTAAGAAGCTCCTTGTAAAAGTCTGATGTGTTAATGATGCTTGGATGCATAATTTTTAATTTTGACTATCTTGTAAAATTGAATTGATAATTCCGTAAAGATTTATTACTTGATTTGTAATATCTTTGATAAAGATCGAGTTTTCTCTATAAGCTTCTTTTTGGACAATTGTTGAAATTTGTTTTATTTTGGATTCAAGTAAAAGTTCATTGTGTTTTATTTGTTCAATCGTGTTCTTAAATTTGTCGATAACTTCTGTCGATATTGAATTCTGACGTTTAATATTATATTCTAATTTTTCTTGATTTTGTTGCAATTCTTTAATTATGTTTTCGAAACGTTTGCCATCTAAAGCATCCAAATTTCCAGTCACTGCCTTGAATATAGAGCCCAAACCGTTTATTAACCCTCTTTTATATCTACGAGCATTTGGCAAAATTTCTTCTACTTTAATATGTACTTTTGATCTAGTAAGATTTAATATTTTGAAATAATTAGAGCTTTCGAGTTTGTAGCCATCATTCGTATTAATTAAGTTTTCAATCTGATTGGATTTATGATCCAATTCTTCAATTTCAGTAATCAAAGGGTTCAAGTCGTAAAAATGAATTAAAGTGTGGGTGTATTCTTGAATTTTCGCGTTTCCTAATTTTAAAGGTAGCATTCCAAAATTTTGGTCCAGATTTCTTATTTCGATTTTTTCTTGAAGTCCGAAGACTAGCAAGGGTAAGCTAAAAGAGAAAAATATGAAATTAATTTTGAGAGTTTGCAAAGGTATAGGTTTTCTTTAATGGGCGTTTAAGGTTATCCATATGCACTTTATCGTGGGTGTCCGTTGACACAGTTTTGCGAGCGGTATCTACAGTAACAGCTGTTGTGGGTTTATTGAATTTGTTAGCATTTTTCTGCCTAATGTTTTTCTTGGTATATACCCGTTGTTGTTCGCTAAACAACTTTGGATCATCGCGATTTCGATTGATCTTTTCTATTAAATTTTGTTTGTTTTGAGACAGTTTCATTTATTTTAGAGTACATTAATTTGGTTCTGTCTTTATGGGAATTAATATAATCATTCGTCAATAGTTGATCAATATTTATGTCAAAAATGTTTTCATCGCTAATATGGCCGTTTAATACGTCTATTGGTTTGAATTTGGTGGCCGAATGGATTGAGTGATTGTAGGCTAGTATAGCATACGTCATTTTTAAAGATACTGGTGTTTTTTAAGAATCCTTGCGTATTAAGTAAACGTATGTGTTCGATTAAAGTCGAATGTAAACGTTCTATCATACCATTGGACTGTGGATGGTTGGGAGAACAGAAATGAATTTTAATTTTGTGTAGACTCAAAAGTTCGTTTATTACAGAGTTTTTAAATTCGGTACCATTATCAGTTATTATTGTCGTTGGTACTCCATGGTGAGAAAAGAACTGAATTAGATTATCTACTATTTCGCTTGAAACTAATGACTTTAATGGGTATGCTTGAGCGAATTTTGAAAAACTATCTATAATTGTTAAGAATTTTATTTGTTCTAAAGTGAATGTGTCCATATGGATAATTTCGAAAGGTTTACTAGCGGTTGGTGTTATATTCATTTGCATTCTTACAGGGTGTCTTTCATACTTGCACTGTTGGCATAATTCACAATCATTAATAAAGGTTTGAATTGAATTTTTTAGTTGCGGCCAATAGTATTTTACTTTTATTCTTTGTTCTGTTTCATCTATTCCACGATGATTGGTTTTACTTTCATGGTAATTTTTTATGATATCGGAAATATCGTTTTTATTGGTGACATCAATAAGTTTTATTGTGCAACGTTTTAATTTCAGAGAGGGCCATTTAAAGTGTTGTCTAACAGTTTCGCAGAAAGGTTCGTATATGTCTGGATTTTCAAAATAAAGATGATATTGGACATTGGGTAACAAATACTCTTTAACAAAGTTAGTTACATCTGATTCAAAATCATTTTTGGAAATTTGAACTTCTATTCTTCTTTTCTTTTCAAAAATAATTTTAATTTTTGGTTTGGCAGGGGAATGAAAAACGCTATAAATTATTACTTGATGAGAACCGTAATTTACAGGGGTTTCTGAAATAGGAATGCCGACAATTGGGTGATTTTCTGCATTAGAATGGACTGTTTCATTTTCATCAACATTTTCGTTTGTGCTTTCATCAATATCTAAAATATCGTTATCGGGTTGAACTTGAGTAGATAAAGTGTCTAAATTTGGAGATTGATTTTCGTTTTCTAGTTCCTCATTAAATCTGTGAATATAATCAAAAATATTTTGGGCATTATCGCTTGACTTAGTTTCTTTTGTGTTTATTTCGATACGAGACAAAGCGTCTGCGTTCGTATTTAGTTTTCCTTTTTTGTATATGATGTTATAGTCATATTCATCCAATTTAATCCGCCATCTTAACAATTTTGAACTTAGTTGACCAGACGATACAGAGCAATTCTTTCTCAATGGTACTGTAGTTTTGCTCGGATTCGTTCAACGTTCGCGACGCATAGGCGATTGGTAGATCTTTACCAATAGGGCCTTGAGATAATACGGCGCCTAAAGCAACGTTACTGGCGTCAGTTGTCAAATTGAACGGTTTTGAAAAATCCGGATATTGTAAAATTGGAATTAGTTAACATATTTTTACAAATTTCGAAACATGATATAAATTCTTGATCGTGAATAATTTTAGCGTTCTTTTTTAAGCATTTTGTTAGGGGTTTTGTGACTTTTGCAAACGATGGAATGAACCTTCGGTAGTAACCGAGTAGTCCGAGGAAACCTTTGATTTCTTTTGTAGATTTGGGAATAGGATATTGTTTTATTGCCACGATTTTGGAAGGATTAGGCTTCACGCCTTCTGTTGTGACTACATGTCCTAGATAACCTACCTCTTTACGTAAGAATTCGGATTTATCTACCTGAAGTTTTAAGTTTGCCTATCTAAATCTATCAAATACTGATTTTAAACGATCTATGTGCTCTTGTAAACTCGTTGAAAAAATTATAACATCATCCAAATATACCAGGCACATTTCGTTTTGGATACCCCGTAGTATATTATCCATTATTCGCTGAAAGGAAGCCGGCGCATTCTTTAAACCGAATGGCATACGAAGGTATTCATAATGACCGGTTTCACAACTAAAGGCAGTTTTTGGGATGTCATTTTCTTCCATTTGAATCTGATGGAAGCCGCTTGCTAAGTCGAGAGTACTGAAATACTGGCAACGATCCAGTTTGTCCAAAAGATCAGTAATGTTCGGCAGTGGGTACCGATCATCGATAGTCTTTTCATTAAGACGTCGATAATCCACTACAACACGCCAGTTTTGTTTGCCAGTCGCATCTATATTTTTGGGCACAACCCAAATAGGTGATGACCATGGCGAACTACTGTGCCGAATGATATTTTGGTCAAGCATTTTTTCGATTTGATTTTCGACTTCTTTTTTTGTGAATATAGGGATAACGATAAGACTTTGTGTATATGGGTGATTCATCCGTTAATTTTATTTGATGTTTAATTTTATTAGTGAAAGTTAAAGTTGAGTTTTCGTTGTAAAATATATCAGAATATTGAGATAATAAATTAATTAATGCTTCTTTTTCTTCGGCGTTTAGATGATCAAGCCTAAGTTTTGATATATCGAGATTATTTGATTATCGAATTTTGATCAAATATTTCAACTTCTAAAGGTTCCGAGAAATTTAGCATCACCTCTTTATCAGTCGGGTTTAGAATTGTAGTTATCGCATAACCGTTCTTAGAAGTTGTCAGCGACTCTGGGATTTCACAATCTTGTACCTTTTGGTGTGGAATTACAATATCTCCGTTTTCTGCGGTAGTTTTAATTTTTATAACTTGTTTACAACGAGGAGCTACTGCTATCAGGTTTAGCGTTTTATGTTTAGTGTAATAGAAGTACATTTTAATTTTTGTATAGGGTGTTACAATAAATTTATCCACATAGTCTAATTTTGATAGTTACAATACAAAGTATAGAATAAGAATGAGGTATACAATATAGCAAAGTCCCGCTTTTATAGGGGACGCTTCGGCGGTGTCTTCTTATGCAGAGTCAGCGCTTCTTCGGGATCGGTGGTGACATAATTCTTGCGTCTAAACATGCTTGTTGTAATCTATATTTTAGTTCTAACGGATAATTATCGAAAGTGTACAGTGGATCGTTACGATTCTGCAAGTTTAAAGGAATTTTGCATGTCTTTCCGAATACTAACTCAAATGGTGTATACCGTGTTTCGGTATTAACTGTGGTATTGTAAGAAAATGACCAAAATGGTAGCCATGAACTCCAAGTTTCTGGATGTTTGGACGCTTGAATTCTTAAATATGCTCCTAATGATTTATGTGAATTTTCGAGAGACCCTAGACTTTCATGGTGATAAGCTGTAGAAGAACACAACTTTTTTATTTTTAAAATTTTACAACAATCTTTCAATACAGTGGCCATAAATTCTGAACCTTGATCTGTTACAATAGTGTCGCAGATCCCATACCTTAATAAAAAATTCGTCACAAAAGATTTAGCTACTGTTAATGCTTCTTTATTAATTAATGGAAAATATTCTACGAATTTGCTTAAATCACTCTGAATGGTTAAAATGTAACGATTTCCATCGATATCTGGTTCTAAAGGTCCTACTAAGTCAAGAAAGATTTTTTGGAAAGCTGTATAAGCTGTGTCTGTTACCATCATTGGTTGAATGTTAGGTCTAGAATGCTTACAGCGTTGACAGTCATCACACCGTTTTACCAAATTTTGAACATCCGCATGTAAATTAGTCCAAAAAAAATATTTTTTTATATTATTATACATCCTATTTACTCCTGCGTGTCCTCCTGTCGGCAATATATGAAAGTCATTTAGTATCAATTGTCGCGTTTCGTAGTCAATTATTGTCTGGACGTCATTTATAATAGAAATTTTTATTTCACTACTTTTTATTTCATCGAGTACTCTTAATATTTCTTTAATTAATCGCGCGCTTTTTTCATTTTTAATTATAACAAATTCCGGAATATTATATTTTTCTTTTAATGCTGCCAAGTCTGTCAACGATGCTTTTAGAGCCAACGTCGATCCAGAAACATGGTGCTTTAAAAAAATTGATTTATCTTTTTCGATAAATATTACATTTTTCGTATTAAAGTCGTATTGTTTAGAATTCTGTAACTTGTCAAAATCTTTTTCAGAAAGGGGGAGAATTTGAAAACTATCTTTTGGGTATTTTACTAATTCTACTACGCCAGGGTGATCAGTCCTTGCGGTAGGCATAGAATATTTCAAAAGCGTTTGTTCTTCCTTTTCTTTCCGTTGTTGCCTAGTCATTACATGCACCGTTGCGTCAACTTTGTGTGATAATTTTTTTAAATCATTGGACGATATTTCTATTCGTGACAATGCGTCAGCGGTTACATTATTTTTACCTTTTACATACCTAACAATAAAATCGTATTCCTCTAATACCAGCCTAAATTTAATTAATCTGCTAGAGGGATTTGTCATGCCAAAAAGATATACGAGAGGTCTGTGGTCTGTGTAAATAATAAATTTTCTACCTAACAAATAACTTCTAAACGTTGTAGTCGCATACACAATGCCTAATAGTTCTTTTTCTATAACCGAATAATTTTTTTCTGCGTCATTAAGTGACCTACTAGCATATGCAACAGGTCTGTCGTCGCTATTTGATAATATTGCTCCTAACGCATAACCTGAAGCATCGGTTCTAACTATGAAACAGTTATCTGGGGAGAAATCCGGATATTGTAATATTGGTGGGTTCATTAGCGCTTCTTTCAATAAACTAAATGCTTCATGACATTCCGGTGTCCAATTAAATTCCACGTCTTTTTTGCTTAATCTATTTAAAGGATAAGCGATTTGCGTAAAGTTCTTAATATATTTTCGGTAATAATTTGCAAATGCAACAAAGCGTTTTGTTTCATTGGCATCTTTAGTTATTGGAAAATTCCTGATTGCTGCCGTTTTTTCCGGATCGGGCGAAACTCCCTCTGCGGAAATAACATGTCCCAAATATAAAAGTTCTCTTTTTAAAAATTCGCATTTGTGTGGATTTAATTTCAAGTTTACGTCATGTAGCCTTTGGAAAACTTTTACTAAATTTTTATTATGATTTTATAAAGTATTACCAAAAACAATCAAGTCATCTAAATAGATAAAACAATTTTTATATGTTAATCCGGACATAGCAATGGTCATGGCTCTGGAAAAAGCGCTAGGACTAATTTTAAGACCCATAGGTGATCTAGTCATCTGGAATTGACCTTTTTCGGTGGAAAACGCTGTGTACTTTTCTTATCTAGTTCTATTTGATAATATCCCTGTGATAAATCTAAATGAGAGAAAAATGTAGCGCCTGATAAAGAATCTAAAATCTCTGCAATGCAAGGCAATGGAAATTTTTCATCTTGGATACGCGTATTTAACTGCCTGTAATCGATAACAACACGCCATTTTTTATTACCCTCATTGTCGGCTTTCTCTGGATTCATGCAGATCTGGCCTCCTCAATTACACCATCTTTTAACAATTTGTCAATTTGTTTATTAATCTCCACTTTTTGAACGTGTGGTAATCGATACGGCTTTATATAGCAGGGCGCTGCATTGGGTTGCAATCTTATTTTTTCCTTATAAATATTACTTGTTGGATCATTTTCTAAATAAAAAATATCGGAAAATTTAGCACAAATTTTTTGTAATGCGTTTTTCTGATTGGCACCAAGGTGCTCCAAAGTTAATATTGACAGTAACTTTTCTACACGACTCACTGAGTTCCGATTAGTATAAGATTCACAAAATTCATAATTTTTTGCTGATTCAATTTTTGGAGAAAAATTTTTTATTTTGATTTCTTGTTCACGTATATTTAGAATTTGTACAGGTACTAGTTTAGAAAGAGGTCTGACCAACATGCCGGCTGTAAAAACACCTTCGCATATTTCAGTCTGACAAATAACACAATCTTCATCTGTGTTAACTTCAAAATACTTAATTATTTCACAACGCGCTGGAATTGTGATATAAAATTCTCTGTATCGAGAAATCATAGGCGTTGATATTTTGTTGTTAGCCAACCAGAAAGAAAATAAGGATGTCTCAAAATTTATAGTTGCAAAATATTTCTTAAAGAAATCTGATCCAATTACACCATGCACTCCGTCCTCAAAAGCGTAGAATAATAGAAATTCATGACACACATTATAATTGTTTACAAACATAGATAGATTGACTGAACCTTCGGACGTGAGTGACCCAGATATTCCACTTACTTTTATTTTATTTAAATAATTAATTTTCTCATTTCCATTTAGATATTTTTTGAAAATAACGCTAACAGATGTGTCTAACAAAAATATGAGTTTAGAAGAATTATAAGTTATCTCAACCGAATGCAAGCCATTTAAATTTAGAATAACTTCACTTGTGTGATATTTAGGAGGTGTGGGGGGGCTCGAAAAAACAAGTCAGGCGTATGTTGGGGAGGGTTATTTGGGTTTACAGCATTTCCTGAGCTCTCTACATTTTGCAAAAAATAATTACGAGCAGCAGATCCGTTGGACCTATTGAAATTACCACCACGAAATATTCTTGTGGGTTGGCTAAAATTATTGTTCCTACCTCGGAAGTTATTACTAGAACCACTAGACTTGAAACCTTGCGATTTACCCTGATAGTTGCTAGCATTATTATATTTGTTAAATCTTTGACCACTTTGAAGAAATTTAGAACCTCTGTGAAAACTTCTACCTCTACCTCGTATGTGAAAAAATTGCTGGGGGGGCCTATCTCCTAAATTAATACCTTCGACTTCCGCACCCCGAATCGCATCCGTTAAACTTGTATAGTTCCTAGCTTTTATTATAGTCCTCAACTGACTATTTTGAAGCCCATTTACAAAGCAATTAATAGCTATCTTTTCATTCACTGGCCTTAAAATGTTTATACTGTCTCAGTTTCCCGAACCTTGCGTAATCGTTAAGTCCACTAACAACTCTTCGATAGATTTTCCAAAATCTGTTACTGATTTAGAACCCTGTTTTACATTACTTAACTTAACTGAAAGAGCTGCCGCCGATTTTATAGTGAAAAAATTCTTTTTTAAATCGTCAATTAAACTTTCATTTGACACATATTCTTGCTTCAAACGGATTTTCGCACTTTCAGTAAGTTTAGTTTTTAAAACATACCTCGTAAGAAGTTTTTGCCCATCATTGTCCAAAAGAGAATCGTACAACTGTATGGCGTCAACTAATTGTTTGACACTCGTTTCGGTTCCATCCATTGAAGGTAGCAAGCTGGCTGCTGTTTTTAAGTCAAATTTTTCACCCATGGTTTCAATATGAAGCTCTGTTACTTCCTGATTTTTTATCCTGTCTTCCAACACTGCACTTATCTCTACAAAATGTTGATCTAATGCCTTAAGATAAGATTTTATTTCCTCTATATCTCCTAACTCTTCCTGCTTTACTTTCTTAAAACCCTCTTTAATATTACTTAACTCTAACTTAAAACTATTAAATTTTTCTAACTTACGACTATTAACATTCTTATCTTTTCTACGTTCACTGTTGTCCTTGTTTACATTCCTGTGGAAAACTCGAACTTCTTCCCATAAATACCTTAAATTAGTTGGAACTGGCATTTAACATAAATTTCGCTGTCCATCCCTTAGGCTAATTCTTGGCTTCTTACAATCTCTCTTCGTATCTTCCTTTCCAACCTCTTCTTACACTTCTCGAAGCAAAAATAACCAATGACCAGTACTCCCACAACTAACGTCACCATCTCTAAAATCGATGTAGCTGAAACGTTACCCGTGGCCGTCGCTCCGCCGCTGTTTCCCGCTTGTGCAATTACTATTTCTTCCTCTTTCGTCTGCGTGGTCCCCATTTTTATTTTACTATTTCGCTAGGTACCATACGGATTACTTTAAAATTTTATGGAGCCTTTTCGCAGGGTCGCCATGTAATAAAGCATCTTTCATACTTAATTTAGTTAGTAGTTTACTTAGGGTTTAGACATTGGATGAAGATAAAGATGCCTACTTAACAATAGTATATTCAATATTAACTCTATAATTACAATATACGTACAACGTAGCCTTAACTAGGTCAGTAGAGTGCTGAGTATCGTGGCATCGGGTTGACCTATCCAAACACCTGAAAACTGCTGACTAACTATAAACTAACGACTAAAACAATAATGATTATTATAATTTACACCTTACACTACACTTCGGCCGTCGAGAAGCCCACATGTCATGCAAGTCAAAGTTGTCAGAGTGCGTTGGCAGTAAATTTGGCGCAGTTAGATTGCCATTAGGTCGCCTGTCTAATCTTAAAATCCGCCCCACGAACATTGGCCATCATTTTTGATAACCTTGAAAAGAATGGTAAATCCTTTAATTGGGTCCCATATCTAAGAAAATTTCCCAACCCCCGGTTTTCTACTTTCGAGAAACAAGACGGCCGTAGAAGTAGCGAAATTGACAGGAAATCCTCGGAAATTGCGTGTTTTTTACCTGAATCTGAGTTTTTTTGGAGGCGTAGTACACAATGCGTTAATAGAAAAATGAGATTAGTGTCAGGTCTGCACCTATGTAAAATAAATCTATCTTTTTAGACCGTCAGACAGTGACAGGTTTAGGTGCTCCATTTTCCCATACAAGCCGCGAAGAGGGTTGAAAAGTACATCGATGTTGAGTAGAATGAAGGGAAATTTACGAGTAGCCCCTGGGGATAACATATGGAAAATTCGATTTTCCGTATCATAAATAAAAGTTGTTGCCCATATTTTCACGCTAGCCGTGTTCACTAAAGGACTAATTAATAGAACCGGGCTTCGGAAAACCAAAGGATTGAGTGTTGCAGGTGACTAAAGGGTTGAAATAAGAGCGTAATCTTGTAAAGCAAAAATCATGATTTTGAGCGATTTTTCCACACAAGCCAAAAGTATGAAAATATACATCGCCATTAGCCCGAAGAACATAAAAAAACGTATTATAAATAATCAACATATTATATCTATTATACATTGTATCCCCGGATTGAGGTCCCATAAGGCTTAAATAACAAATTTTAAGCAGGCTTAATTTTTAATCGAACAGTACAACATTTTACCGAATTTATTCCAACCTTTACGTGCTTGCTGTATGAACTCAACCTGGAGCCACTCGTAAATTTTCCTTTATTCTAATTAACATCGAGGGTCTAGGACATCTGGGCGTCGCCGTTTCGGCGTGGCCATTTCGGCGTCGGCGTTTGGACGTCGGTCCAAGTCGCCGGCGGCCGTTTCGGCGTCCTATCGACATTAAAAATTAAAATAAAAAGACTACTGTTTGAAAGTTAAAAATTTGTTCTCAGGAATAATTCTAATTCAGGTAAATTCATTAGGTTTCTCCACAAAAGGTAATCTCCTCCTGCACCCCAATAAAATTTTATATTGTTGAAATAATAATTAATTAATAATTAAATAAAGAATGTTTGAAAAAAAAAATACCTTAGTATTTATTTTCAAATATGCCCAATACAAAACTTATAAATATATAAAAGCAATGTCCTCCTGCACCCCAATAAAATTTTATATTGTTGAAGGTATAATAATCCCAATTCAGGTAAATCAATTAGAAGCCCTTATAATACAATAAGTGTAAATGGCCACGCCGAAACGGCGACGCCCAGATGTCCCATTCCGTAACATCGACGTACTTTTCAACCCTCGTCGAGGCTTGTATGGGAAAATGGGGCACCTAGATTATTCACTATCTGACGGTATATTTAAATTGACAGCGCGGTCATCCAAATATGTGGCAAGTACTCATAGAGAAAATCATTTCAGTAGCACACAATATGAGAAAAACAAAAACAATAAGAAAAAAATGAACGTAATATCAAGTCTGCATCTAGGTAAAATAGACTAACACAAGTTATGATATATAACTTGCCTACTATTATATTATATTACGCTTACTATGTAACTTGCAACTCAGCAGCTCTAAACTTATAAATACGCCATACTCTGAATTGCAAGACAGTCAGTACTCTGTACGCTTCTTCAATAGACGCTCCCACAAACAGCAAAATTTCAATTTTTTTAAAAACCAAATCGTTTTAGGCCAAACGAAAAGTCACAACACTTTTTTATTTGCTCATTGGATAGTATTGTGTGAGATATACTTGCTTTATTTTTTTGCCCCCGTTTTGCCGCAATTAATTTTTAAAGTTCAATATACGTAACTACCTGATTTTATTTTTTCCTAAATTTGAAATATTTTCACCGTTTGTTCTAATAATATATGACGGAAATGAACCATTCTATTTTGCCGAGGAAAATGCTGAGAACACTAGATATTGGTATGGATGATCCGGATGTTATGCTGGTTCGCTTACAAAACTTTTTTATTGGAAACAAAAGTCGATTTTATCTATAGGAAGTGTACAAAACGATACAATTCGTAACTACCTAACTGAATTTGCACTAATTAGATATCTAGACATGCTGATATATTAAAGGCAATAAGAATCAACCAGGAACGCTTTATGAGTGGCTCTTCCATACAATTTTTTCTTGTCATCGGTATATTCCACCGATTGCTACTTGTTTGAAGGAACTGATGATATTTTGGCCTCAGTACTTAGTGTTATTCAACAGCATTACTGCAGTGCCTTTCAGAGCAAGATATAAACAATATAACAAGTACCGACCTCGGAGCGCCACCAACTTGAGGGATGCCAAGTTGTCGCCGCGCTGAAACCCCGGCAGGCTTATAAACGCCTACGCGGATTTTTTTGCGATGCCACTGTCGCTTGTCACAGCACTCCTGCAAGTTTCTTCTATACTCCCCTACCTGTCTACCACAAATCTTTGAGATAGATTTGCACAACACTTTCAGAATTTTCTTTTTTGAGCTATCGTCGTTTGTTACTGCACCCATACAGGTTTTTTCGATACCCCTACATCCCCTACGAGTTTCCCCACAAACATTTTGGAGGTTCAGATTAGTTTACAAAAAAACACAGAATGTCTTCACATTTTTTGTGACCTCACTGTCGTTTACCACGGCATTCCCATAGATTTTTTCAAAACTCCTACGCGTCGCCACAAAATATATTTCAAAGTGAGATTGATTTACACAAAAAAGTTTTCTTTAGGATTTTTTTTTCGACGCCACTGTTGTTTGTCGCCTCACCCCTACAGTTTTTTTTCTGTATTACTACATCCCCTATGCGTCTTCCAAAAATATCTTTGAGATTAAGATTGATTTATACAAAAATAAGATTTTTGGGATTTTTTGTGATGCCAATGTCGTTTGTCTCGGCACCTCCTACAGGTTTTTTCTATATTACTACATTCCCTATGCGTCTCCCAAAAATATCTTTGAGATTGAGATTGATTTACACAAAAATAAGATTTTTGGGATTTTTTTCGATGCCAATGCTCTTTGTCACGCCACCTCCTACAGGTTTTCCGCAATAATATTCTTCGGAAATATTTTTATGTAAACAATTGTAAAACTAAAATTAAATACAGGTCGTGCCTCAGTGCGGCACTGGCGAATATCTCAGCCCACGTGTTCTTGTTTACGACAGAGTTGCTCGATTTTAGTATAGGGACTTTACTTTTACTTGTTCAGCGCGGCGCGCCAAATTCGACTCTCTCCACGGCGCGTACCAGATCGGAAAATGGCTCAAACGGCGGAACGGCTTTTCCTCTTCTGGCGCTCTTCAATAGGGATGTGGCACTTATTTTTTTGCGGCCCCAGGCGAAATTTGGACTTAAAATATCGAAAACTGCGCCCGCTAGCCGTGACCAAAGGAAATCGTTACATACACACTACATCTTTTGAGAAGCGAGGGCGACTATAGTGGAGTAAATATTGTCGAAAATTTCTATATTACAGACGTCAAGCACTTACCTACCTGGTCCGAATATAAAAAATTTAATACTTTGAAATATCTAATTTCATGAGCCCGCTTACTTACAGAAGGTAAGTTAGTTAGACTTCTGCATCGGTTCAAAAATGTAACACTAGAATATTGGATAAGGTGCCAGTTCTTGGTGATGTTATGTAACAAGCAATAAAGCCAAGTTTTCAGTCGAATAACTTATAGTAGGTCATAGCTTGAACTATTTTAGACCCAAGTAGATATACTATGAGAGTTCTGTCTGGGCCACAATTTACATGTAAATCTCCATAAGGTCAAAAAGCTTCAATTTGACAGGTGGTCTGCAAGATTTTCTCAAAGTATGTCATTTTTAAAGTGACAGGTCACTGTCATAGCCACTAATTTCTGGGCCACTTGGCCGCAGCCTTTCCGGCGTGATTAGACCTGCGTGGGACTTGTTCCGACACGACTTAAAATTCTTAGAAGTCGTCGCCGACACGTGTGACCCCCAGTCGACCCCTAGATCCCGAGAGAGTTCTAACTCAGGTCCCCAACAATTTTTTACTGGCAGCCCCTAGATTTGTCCTATCATGTTTTAGAATTTTAAGAAATCTGACGCGTTTCTGGACCACGCCGAGTGACGGCCTTGCACAGTTCCCGGTCGCATTTGCAATCCGCAAATTCGACTTCGCCTTGGAAAATCGAACATTTATTAACTGTATACTAACTCATGGATGATAAAAAATCTAAGATATTTCTGTGTATTTTCCTGGTGCAAAAATTCGTTTTCGGGTAACTAAATGAAAACAAAAGCTTTTCAAATGTTAGTAAATGGTGGAGGGTGGGGGAAGGTTAGCGACTATAAGAAGGGTCACGCTAACTGCTCTTGACACAGTTTGGAAGTCAAACTTGAATAATAAAGAAAATGGAGTCGGTTAACCACAGAGTTGATCAACTGCGATCCCTAATATTTTCTTCACAATTAAAACCTGAGGAGGTACAAATGGGATTTCGTGAATGTGTGAAAATTATGAAAATTGTAAACACGCTAATAAACAAATCCAAAATAACTTCTGAAAAACAACATCTAACTACTGTCCTAGCTCAAGTTTGCAGTTTCACACGAATGTTTAAGGCCCTACAAGTTGTGGGAAGTGGATCTAGAAGGGAAACTGCATACCAGCGTGTCAAGTGGGTCGATATGCAATCTGCATTTAAGGGTAGGATTCGTACTGGATTAATTGTCCATTTGAAGCACAAGATAGACGCCAAAGCATTTTTTAAAGATTGTTCAGTCCTTTTCAGTAGGAGAATAAAAAATATTATAAAAAGAAATGAGATGATCAAGGTCAATACAATGTTCTGTGGATTGTTTGAACGTGGTACAAAAGAGATGATCGTCGAAGAGCTTAAATATTTCAACACTAAAAATGAGATTATTTCTCATCATATGAACATGGTACAGTGGTTTCGGGATAACGTGGAGGATCCTATATGTAACGATCTGGATGAATTTCAGTATAGAGGCTCTGGCTGGACTCTGAAGGCTATTATAAATTTACAAATAAACATTAAAAAGTTAGAGTTTTTTAAAGGACAACACGCAAAAATTTCTATTGAAAACGCTTCGGAAGATTACTAATGATATGAATTCACTTTTTTAGAATATGTAGGATTGTATTACTTATAGTTAATTCATTGTACCTATCGTGTTTAAATATATCTTGAATGCTACAACATTGTTTTATTCTTAATTCAAAAACACTTAGGTTTCAGACCTGTTTCAAATATAGTGGGCTTATTTCGTTTTCATTAGTGGAACTTTTTAAGCAAAAGCCAAAGAACCGCATATTTTGACAACTGAGTATGAGAATATTTGTTGAAAAAAGTTGAGGATGAGGAATCAATTTGAAAATGCTTGTGTAGCGAATAACAGAATCGTTGTTCTTGACGGCCCTCCAGTCGACACGGGGCAATTGTGTACGAGGAGAAAGAATAAGTTAGAAAATATACTTACTGATTTATATATTTTTCTAGGATGAGGGATAGAACAAAAAAAATACAAAATAGTAATATGTATATTTAATTATGTTAAAAATGTAACAAGTCACAAAACATAATATACAAGAAATATGTAGTTAATTTAAAACGAAACTTAAAATCCAAAACATAGTAGTAAAACGTAATTATGTTAAAAAAAGCATAAAATAGAACAATAAACTTATACAAAACGAAACAAGATAAAAAAAAGCTTAAAAAAGCAGGAACAAAGAGAGAAGTGAAGGTAAAAATATTAAATTTTTAGAAAAATTCTATAAATTAAATCTCTTTAATAATCTAGCACTGAGTACCAAATCTTTTTTTAATTTATCAATTTCTCTAGCACCCTTTTGTTCCTGGTTTTTTAAACGTACCATTTCACGTTTCCTCTCAGTTTGCCTATTCTCTGCAGCTTGTAGCTTCCGTTTCGTGGCCTCATGTTTGCGCCTCAGTTCCATCGTCACCCCTTTGACGAATGACGACATATCACCATTGCCACCAGCAAGTTCCTCAAATTCATCCTCGCTATTTGTTTCCTGGGTTGTGGCAAACTGATTACGCTGAAGGCGTCATCGTCTTGAATTTTCAGTTTTTTTTGTGGCCGCACCCATACCGTAGCGGTAGGGTGAGTCACATGAGGACACCCGGGGCCCCAACAAATCCTCTTGACTTGACGGCAGGGATGGACAGGCAGTAGACTGAAAAAAAAATAGTGGGTAAAGAGCGAAGAATTTGCACATTTAAAATAGTTCCATCGTTCATAGGAACTTTTTAACACATCCGTTTTGATAAAACACTTACTGGTATTATTATATGCTGATGGATGATTGGTTTCCGGCAAGACGCAACTCGGGGATCACTAGTTGGGGGTTGATCTGTAGTAATCGGCGGCAAGACCGACGAATCCTCCCGACCAAGTGATGCAAGGGGTGGGCACGTTGTAGACTGAAAAAAATTCGCCTTTAAAATGATTTCAACGGACTTTTTAACACATTTTGAAAATAGTACTTACTGTTTTTTTGAGAGACAGGCTCGGTCTGTTGTTCATGACGGCTGGTGGTTTCTGTGCAGGTTGACTAGTTGACGGCTGAGACTCGCATTGAGACTGCGACAGGTCCGTCAAATCCTGACTCAGTGACGGCATGTCAAGGCATGTCTGAGAAAAAAAAAACACAAGGTTTTAGGCTAAAAAATTCACCTTTAAAATGTTTTCCACGGACTTTTTAACACATTTTGAAAATAGTACTTACTGGTTTTTTGAGAGACAGGCTCGGCCTGTTGTTCATGACGGCTGGAAAAGCGTGAACAGGTTTCTGGCAGGCCGCGGGCTGTCCACTAGTTGATAAAGCGACCGTATGTCTGAAGGTGAACAGGCGGTGGACTGAAAATTCGCGACTTTTAACGTTTTTCAACGGACTTTTAGCACATTTTGAAAATAGTACTTACTGGATTCTTAAGGGACAGCGACGGCCTGTTGTTCATGGCTGGAGAACCGCTGGTAGATGGCTGTAGCGCGAAAGTAGATGGTCGGTAAAAAACTACTCATACACGATCGCGAAGTAGATGATAAACTAACTGGAATCATCTAATGCGATGCACTTTATAGGGATTAAACGCAGAGTCAGCAAAAAAAATGCTGCGTCAACAAAAAATTTAGAAAAGGTTCTAAAAGTAACATCTTCACCAAAGCACAGACCTATATAGCTTCGCTACAGACTGTGCCTCGCCGTATATTTTTAGGCGAACCCAAAAGGATGCCAAGTCCCTGGAGTTGGCATCCTTTGTGGGAATTCGTACAAATATTTCCACTACCGTCCCATAGAGGTCGCTGAGTTCTACATCTTTCCACTCGTCGTTGCCAAATGTCGCCTATCCGGCCCATTTTAGGGATAAAAATACATCTGCATACAAGCAGATGTATTATGTATATAAACACAGACCTATATAGCTTAGCTAAGATGTATACGTCTGTGATATAAATAATATGTTCACAGAAAGAGGCAAGGAAGATGGAATTGGTAGGTAAGGATTTTTGAGATTCATATTGATGTACATATACTTACTTAAAATTGCCGGGAAAACTACACCCTGAAAATCTCAGAAGTACAAAAATTGCCTGACAAAAAACTACCCCTTCCCACCCCCGAAATGTTTTTGGTCGGATCCTCGCCATTTTCAGCCAGAACGTTCAAAGTTTACCCAGACGCACCAATCCGCGGTTGAAAAAATTTACCTGACGAAACTACCCCCTGCATCCCTTTAGGGAAAAAAATTGATAACTCCATTGTTTCTGGTCCGATTTTCGCCGTTTTCACAAGAACGTTCAAAAGAGTCTCAGAAGCATAAAAAACTGCCTGGCAAAAACTACCCCTTCCCACCCCCGAAGTTGTTTTTGGTCGAATCCTCGCCATTTTCAGCCAGAACGTTCAAAATTTACCCAGACGCGCCAATCCGCGGTTGAAAAAATTTTCCTGGCACAACTACCCCCTGCATCCCTTTAAGGAAAAAAAAATGATAATTCCATTGTTTATGGTCCGATTTTCGTCGTTTTCACAAGGATGTTAAAAAAAGTCAGTCTGAGAAATAAAAAAAACCGCCGGAAAAAAAACTACCCCTTCCCACCCCCGAAATTGTTTTTGGTCGGATCCTCGCTATTCTTAGCAAGGTCGTTCAGAATAACCCCAGAAACACCAATCCACGGTTGAAAAAAATTGCCGGACAAAACTACCCCTGCATCCCTTTACGAAAAAAAAATATATAAATTCATTGTTTCTGGTCCGATCTTCGCCGTTTTCACAAGGATGTTCAAAAAGTCAGTCTCAGAAATAAAAAACGGAGACGGAGAAAACCACCCCTTCCCACCCCCGAAGTTGTTTTTGATCGGAACCTCGCCATTTTTAGCAAGGACGTTCAAAATTATTCCAGAAGCACCAATCCGCGGTTGAAAAAAATTGCCGGACAAAACTACCCCCTGCATCCCGTTAGGAAAAAAAATGATAACTCCATTGTTTATGGTCCGATTTTCGCCGTTTTCACAAAGAGGTTAAAAAAAGTCAGTCTGAGAAATAAAAAAACTGCCGGAAAAAAAACTACCCCTGCCCACCCCCGAAGTTGTTTTTGATCGGAACCTCGCCATTTTTAGCAAGAACGTTCAAAATTATTAAAGAAGCAACAATCCGCGGTTGAAAAAAATTGCCGGACAAAACTACCCCCTGCATCCCTTTAGGAAAAAAAATGATAACTCCATTGTTTATGGTCCGATTTTCGTCGTTTTCACAAGGATGTTAAAAAAAGTCAGTCTGAGAAATAAAAAAAACTGTCGAAAAAAAAACTACCCCTTCCCACCCCCGAAGTTGTTTTTGATCGGAACCTCGCCATTTTTAGCAAGGACGTTCAAAATTATTCCAGAAGCACCAATCCGCGGTTGAAAAAAATTGCCGGACAAAACTACCCCCTGCATCCCGTTAGGAAAAAAAAAAGATAACTCCATTGTTTATGCTCCGATTTTCGTCGTTTTCACAAGGATGTTAAAAAAAGTTAGTCTGAGAAATAAAAAAACTGCCAAAAAAAACTACCCCTTCCCACCCCCGAAGTTGTTTTTGATCGGAACCTCGCCATTTTTAGCAAGGACGTTCAAAATTATTCCAGAAGCACCAATCCGCGGTTGAAAAAAATTCCCGGACAAAACTACCCCCTGCATCCCGTTAGGAAAAAAAATGATAACTCCATGGTTTATGGTCCGATTTTCGCCGTTTTCACAAAGATGTTAAAAAAAGTCAGTCTGAGAAATAAAAAAACTGCCGGAAAAAAAACTACCCCTTCCCACCCCCGAAGTTGTTTTTGATCGGAACCTCGCCATTTTTAGCAAGGACTTTCAAAATTATTCCAGAAGCAACAATCCGCGGTTGAAAAAAATTGCCGGACAAAACTACCCCCTGCATCCCTTTAGGAAAAAAAATGATAACTCCATTGTTTATGGTCCGATTTTCGTCGTTTTCACAAGGATGTTAAAAAAAGTCAGTCTGAGAAATAAAAAAAACTGTCGAAAAAACTACCCCTTCCCACCCCCGAAGTTGTTTTTGATCGGAACCTCGCCATTTTTAGCAAGGACGTTCAAAATTATTCCAGAAGCACCAATCCGCGGTTGAAAAAAATTGCCGGACAAAACTACCCCCTGCATCCCGTTAGGAAAAAAAAATGATAACTCCATTGTTTATGCTCCGATTTTCGCCGTTGTTTTGAGCGTCCTTACTAAAAATGGCGAGGTTCCGATCAAAAACAACTTGGGGGGTGGGAAGGGGTAGTTTTTTTCCGGCAGTTTTTTTATTTCTCAGACTGACTTTTTTTAACATCCTTGTGAAAACGGCGAAAATCGGACCAGAAACAATGGAGTTATCATTTTTTTCGTAAAGGGATGCAGGGGTAGTTTTGTCCGGCAATTTTTGTCAACCGTGGATTGGTGTTTCTGGAGTTATTCTGAACGACCTTGCTAAGAATAGCGAGGATCCGACCAAAAACAACTTCGGGGGTGGGAAGGGGTAGTTTTTTTTTTCGGCAGTTTTTTTTATTCCTCAGACTGACTTTTTTTAACATCCTTGTGAAAACGACGAAAATCGGACCAGAAACAATGGAGTTATCATTTTTTTCCTTAAAGGGATGCAGGGGGTAGTTTTGTCCGGCAATTTTTTTCAACCGCGGATTGGTGCTTCTGGAATAATTTTGAGCGTCCTTGCTAAAAATGACGAGGATCCGACCAAAAACAACTTCGGGGGTGGGAAGGGGTAGTTTTTTTCCGGCAGTTTTTGTATTTCTCAGACTGACTTTTTTTAACATCCTTGTGAAAACGGCGAAAATCGGACCATAAACAATGGAGTTATCATTTTTTTTCCTAACGGGATGCAGGGGGTACTTTTGTCCGGCAATTTTTTTCAACCGCGGATTGGTGCTTCTGGAATAATTTTGAACGTCCTTGCTAAAAATGGCGAGGTTCCGATCAAAAACAACTTCGGGGGTGGGAAGGGGTAGTTTTTTTTTCGGCAGTTTTTTTATTTCTCAGACTGACTTTTTTTAACATCCTTGTGAAAACGACGAAAATCGGACCATAAACAATGGAGTTATCATTTTTTTTCCTAAAGGGATGCAGGGGCTAGTTTTGTCCGGCAATTTTTTTCAACCACTGATTGGTGTTTCTGGAGTCATTCTGAACGACCTTGCTAAGAATAGCGAGGATCCGACCAAAAACAACTTCGGGGGTGGGAAGGGGTAGTTTTTTTTTCGGCAGTTTTTTTTATTTCTCAGACTGACTTTTTTTAACATCCTTGTGAAAACGACGAAAATCGGACCAGAAACAATGGAGTTATCATTTTTTTCCCTAAAGGGATGCAGGGGGTAGTTTTGTCCGGCAATTTTTTTCAACCGCGGATTGGTGCTTCTGGAATAATTTTGAGCGTCCTTGCTAAAAATGACGAGGATCCGACCAAAAACAACTTCGGGGGTGGGAAGGGGTAGTTTTTTTCGAGCAGTTTTTTTTATTTCTAAGACTAATTTTTTTAACATCTTTGTGAAAACGGCGAAAATCGAACCAGAAACAATGGAGTTATCATTTTTTTCCCTAAAGGGATGCAGGGGGTAGTTTTGTTCGGCAATTTTTTTCAACCGCGGATTGGTGCTTCTGGAATAATTTTGAACGTCCTTGCTAAAAATGGCGAGGATCTGACCAAAAACAACTTCGGGGGTGGGAAGGGGTAGTTTTTCCCGCAGTTTTTTTTTCTGAGTCTTTTTGAACGCCCTACTGGAGGTATGAAGTTATTTCGCTAAAGGAATGCAGGGAGTAGTTTTTGGCAGACAATTTTCTCCAATCGCGGATTGGTGCATCTGGAATACATCTAATAATTTCAAATTGTGGCTGCCGTATTATTAATACTCGTATACCCGCTATTCCTTCTATCACAGACCTATATAGCTTCTATCCACATGTTCTTGCACTGACAACATTGCTGCGTTTTTTATGGGATAGGTGCTTTCAAGGCCACTGAATTATTGTCGTCAGGCCCGCCGATTATATTTTTATTCGAATTTCCCGCATGCGGCGCCCTTTATGTGTGCCAGCTCAGACAATTGGGTCCCCAGGCCCCAGGCACTGTCTGTAGCGAAGCTATATATGTCTGTGACCAAAGCAAAAAAGTTGAATTTTTTGTTAGGAACAGGTCCCAGAAGTGGTACTCCATCGTCGCTAAATCCCAATTTACATGTTTCAAAACAATCGTTCAGGCACGCAAATCTACATGCCAGCTGTTCATCAAATATCTCCATTTTGGTCACGGGGTCACAGAAATCCGCTGCACATAATTTCCAGGAAATCTTTCGTTATAATTAAAAAAAAAATCAAACGGGTTTTTGTCCTTTTGCAGCCGATACTTAGCGTTGACACCGGTAAATTGACCCGTTTTGTTGACAAAAAAATGTAGCAGAGCCCGCAAGCCGCCTGACCTATGCCGACGATCTGACCCTGCGCACATCTGACGTCATGGCGCCAAAAAAAATCGCACCAGGATTCGAACCTAAGACCATCGTAAATCGACGCTCAGACCAACCATCGACGTAATTAAAAATATAAGGTAGAATCTCGAAGAATGGCAACAAGCCTTGGGGTGGGACCGGTGCCGAAGATGACCGAGGGGTTCACCTCGACAAAAATCGTACCTGGATTCGAACCATCGTAATTAAGTCCCACGCTCTGACCAACCATCGACGCAACTAGGACCATCGTAATTAAATCCTCTGACCAAACATCGATACAATTGAGAATACCAGAGATATACCTCCTGTGTAAATTCAGTTTCAATAAGTCACTGATTGACTAAGGACTCTACAAAAAAATGTTTCAAATAAAAGTCGTAGCATATCAAAGGGGCTAATCAAGTGTTTATAAAAGAAAATTCACAGATGACGCAGGATATTCACCCATATCATGAAAATTCCGAAAATTTTCGGTAATTCTAATGTCATTTCAAAAGGTAGGTACTGATGACTTAGAGAAGTGGGTAAATTTAATTGTTTTTCACAAAAAATTATCCGTGAAACGTTTCCACACTAGGTGACGACATATAAGCGGGCGAGATTGCGAAAAAAAACTGTTGAAAAACGCTATCCAGGCACGCTACCTGTAGGATAACAGACACCTATATTAAGCTAGTCCGCTTGAAGGCAGGTAGTGTTTGTCCAGCCGCGACCTTCAAGCCGGGGGGGGGGGGGGGTGTGGATAAAAATGGCCGCGATTCCACTCTACTAAATCATCAACCCACCTCGACGATTATTCTGCAGGTAGGCCAGCGCCCAGAACATATTTTTTTTTATTCCGAGTTATTTTTGTGTTTATAATATGCAACAAAGTTTTGTTATGACTTGTCTGGAATACTGAGAAAAATCTTCCAGGCGGCAGCCGTGACCTTCGAGATATAATATTACATTGCGGCACAGTCACACCGTGTCATCAATCAGAAAAAGCTTATTTTATAGAAGGGAAAATGCCCCCCAATAAATACAGAGCTAGCAAAAAAAGTGTCGCGTAACCAAAAAATTCGGAAAAGGCCCTAGAAGTGATATCTTCTACAACGCTAAAAAATCCGATTTTGTATAAGAAAAAGTGATACAAGTGGTACTCCAGCGCTAAAGTTGTCATCATTTTTAGTGGTGAATAAGATCGCATTAAAAAAATGGGGGTTTCCATTTGAAAATTTCGAGATTTAAGCACATTTTGAATATAATTTTTATTCGTATTTTGTGAACGCCCTGTATAAGAACGGATTTATTTCTCAGCAGAGATCACTAGGTCAGGGCTTTTGTTACACGGTGCCAAAAATTCGTTGTGAAATTTCGCGGTTTCATCGTATTAATTGCTAATTGACTTTAGGTCTGCACCTGCAATTTTTTTTTCGGAAAAATGCAAATATATCAAAAACGGTTGGATTTAGACATAGGACATGTTGCATGTTTTTGTTCAAAAATCATGCCTAGAAACCAAAAATGCAATAATATACAGGATGTTCAATTTGAGATAAGAAAGTTGATATCGACTTCCGGTATAACCGAATGTGCCAGATTCACCAAAATATTTTAGTTGAGCAGCGCCCATCGGCATTGGTAAGGTGCCAAATTTTCAGAATTTTCCTACTTTTAGTTTTCCATATATAGATCGATGCAGTTCGTGGTGGGCCACCTTGTATATTAAGAGAAAAACGCGTTCACCGACAGACGCCCGCTTTGTTTGATCGAGCACCCAGCTATTTTGCTGAAACCGCATATAGAACACTAGGCTACAAATTTCACCCAATTATCTTCTAAATCAAAAATCTGAAAAAAATCAGTATTACCGTGCATCAATGATAAAAATTATCAATTTGTATGGGAAACTCGAACTCGGCTAATTCCGTGGCGTCAGGCTACACATGCGAACCACGTGGTTATAATAACGTAGAAATAGTTGTAAAAACGCGAGGTTAGATTCTCGGCAGACATATCGCCTAGCCGTTGAGCGCTCATCTATTTTTCATTGACATTGCAAAATTGCAGATAGAATAATAAACGAAAAATTTGAGAAAATCAGCACGTAACGCAAATGATTTAGGCAGAAATCTTCAACTAGACACGTGGAAATCCGAGGTAGACTCCTTGGTAGCAGGAAATGTGATACATTATGGTAAATAAGAAACCAAAGAAACCACGTGGAAGCGTATATGATGCGATGTACAACGTAAACAATTAGTACGTCAGGGGCTCGGATTTTCTACTGATGCAGGTGTATCGTGATTTCCAAATATATCATCTGATCGGCTATGCTATATGTTATGCCGCCAACAGCCGAGTTATAATTTTGTGTAACAGTTGCATTGAAAACATGCAAATTCATTTTTTTTAGCGCTGGAGTACCACTTGTATGACTTTTTTTTTATACAAAATCGGATTTTTTAGCGTTGTAGAAGATATCACTTCTAGGGCCTTTTCCGAATTTTTTGGTTACGCGACACTTTTTTTGCTAGCTCTGTATTTATTGGGGGGCATTTTCCCTTCTATAAAATAAGCCTTTTCTGATTGATGACACGGGGTGACTGTGCCGCAATGTTATATTATATCTCGAAGATCACGGCTGCCGCGTGGAAGATTTTTCTCAGTATTCCAGACAAGTCATAACAAAACTTTCTTGCATATTGTAAACGCAAAAATAACTCGGAATAAAAAAAATATGTTCTGGGCTTTGGTCTACCCGCAGAATAATCGTCGAGGTGGGTTGATGATTTAGTAGAGTGGAATCGCGGCCATTTTTGTCCACCCCCCCCCCCCCCCGGCTTGAAGGTCGCGGCTGAACAAACACTACCTGCCTTCAAGCGGACTAGCTTAATATAGGTGTCTGTTAGCCTACAGGTAGCGTGCCTGGATAACGTTTTTTAACAGTTTTTTTTCGCAATCTCGCCCGCTTATATGTCGTCACCTAGTCACCTTCTCTAAGTCATCAGTACCTACCTTTTGAAGTGACATTAGAATTACTGAAAATTTTCGGAATTTTCATGATATGGGTGAATATCCTGCGTCATCTGTGAATTTTCTTTTATAAACACTTGATTAGCCCCTTTGATATGCTACGACTTTTATTTGAAACATTTTTTGTAGAGTCCTTAGTCAATCAGTAACTTATTGAAACTGAATTTACACAGGAGGTATATCTCTGGTATTCTCAATTGTATCGATGTTTGGTCAGAGGATTTAATTACGATGGTCCTAGGTTCGAATCCGGGCACGATTTTCGAAAACTAAAATTGGGTGAGACAAGTTATTTTGTAGTTGCGTCGATGGTTGGTCAGAGCGTGGGACTTAATTACGATGGTTCGAATCCAGGTACGATTTTTGTCGAGGTGAACCCCTCGGTCATCTTCGGCACCGGTCCCACCCCAAGGCTTGTTGCCATTCTTCGAGATTCTACCTTATATTTTCAATTACGTCGATGGTTGGTCTGAGCGTCGATTTACGATGGTCTTAGGTTCGAATCCTGGTGCGATCTTTTTTTGGCGCCATGACGTCAGATGTGCGCAGGGTCAGATCGTCGGCATAGGTCAGGCGGCTTGCGGGCGTCTGCTATATTTTTTTGTCAACAAAACGGGTCAATTTACCGGTGTCATCGCTAAGTATCAGCTGCAAAAGGACAAAAACCCGTTTGATTTTTTTTTAATTATAACGAAAGATTTCCTGGAAATTATGTGCAGCGGATTCCTGTGACCTCGTGACCAAATGGAGATATTTGATGAACAGCTGGCATGTAGATTTTCGTGCCTGAACGATTGTTTTGAAACATGTAATTGGTATATAGCGCCGATGGAGTACCACTTCTGGGACCTGTTCCTAACCAAAATTCAACTTTTTTTGCTTTGGTGAAGGTGTTACTTTTAGAACCTTTTCTAAATTTTTTGTTGACGCAGCATTTTTTTTGCTGACTCTGCGTTTAATCCCTATAAAGTGCATCGCATTAGATGATTCCAGTTAGTTTATCATCTACTTTGGCGATCGTGTATGAGTAGTTTTTTACCGACCATCTACTTTCGCGCTACAGCCATCTACCAGCGGTTCTCCAGCCATGAACAACAGGCCGTCGATGTCCCTTAAGAAGCCAGTAAGTACTATTTTCAAAATGTGCTAAAAGTCCGTTGAAAAACGCTAAAAGTCGCGAATTTTCAGTCCACCGCCTGTTCACCTTCAGACATACGGTCGCTTTATCCGGAGGATAAGTACTATTTTCAAAATGTGTTAAAAATTCCGTTGAAAACATTTTAAAGGCGAATTTTTTTCAGTCTACAACGTGCCCACCCCTTGCATCACTTGGTCGGGAGGATTCGTCGGTCTTGTCGCCGATTACCACAGATCAACCCTCAACTAGTGATCCCCGAGTTGCGTCTTGCCGGAAACCAATCATCCATCAGCAAATAATAATACCAGTAAGTGTTTTATCAAAACGGATGTGTTAAAAAGTTCCTTGAACGATGGAACTATTTTAAATTGTTACGGTTTTAAAATGCACAAAGTATTCCTAGGCAAATAATTGAAAGGCACACACTCCTACGATTAGCGATATATTCCGAACGCAACTAACGTGACAACTTTAGCAAAATAATTTACACTTCAAGTGTTACTTTGCCGGTGGACTGGGGTTTTGATGCTCCAGGTGTTCCAGGGTCTCCTTGCTTAGATAGATTGGCAGTCTACAACAAATTAACAACAAATTATTCACCCGAACCAAACATTTCATACAAGAAGCAAAATGTAACCATAACCTATATCTGTCTTACCAAAACTTTTCTGAATATCTCTTTTGACACATTAATTTATCTTGGCTGAGATTAAATACCAGAATAAATGTCTTTTATCAGTATTTGTTACAAACATCTTATACAAAATTAAAATTTTGATATTTGATTTGTGACAGTGTTGACATTGACATTTTGATGACACCTGTCGATCACATGTCATGACATCACTTCCTGGAACTTGGGAAATTGTGTCACTTTTTGGTGGGAACTTGCTAAGGTAGCATGCCTTTGCCTTAGGGAGCGATTCAAGAAAAGTGAGAAGGTGGTGAGTTAAGCAAGTTTTTTTGAGTGAAAGTTGTACCTTGGGGGTGCCCTTACAACCGAGGGTTGGATTCGAATTTGCACATTTAATTCACCTGAAGCCTTCTCGACACAGTTTTTTTATCGACTTTTTTTAGTCGCACACGTGGCCACCCAACATCAAAGGTAAGCTTTTAATACCCATTTTCCATGGTGTACATGTCATTTTCTTGGAAATAATCACAGCCAAGTACAAAGTAAGCTAAGACAGATATCGGGTGTGTTCTAGGCCAAGTCCCTATCTTCAAGCCTTCACGTCTCAAGTACCTATCAGGTTTCGAAGCCTCAAGTCACCAGTGCTTTTACATCACCGCACACATACTGCGCTAACCACCAAACCACATTCGCACGTTCCACTACCACTACGACGGGTTCAGTCACTCGGACTTGGACTCAGCACGCATACCTGGTTCAGAGGCGTACGGGAAGCCACTAGGTCTACGGGGAGACACCATCTCTAGTTTCGGACAGTCGTGAGGGACTCCAGATTGCTGCCTGCCCACCTGGCAGCCTCAGATAAGTGGGAACACTGCATTTTACGAACATTGCTTATTATCTCCGCAGGCTGTTATCTTGTGCCTACGCTAGTACTTTGGCTTGTGCCCGTAACCTAAAAAGGACATTTTTATACTTTATTTTCATGCTGTTTGCACGCCTACATTCGATTTGATTTATAGTTGCTTATACCTTTTATGTGGCACTGCCGTAGAGTAGCTTTAAAGCTTGAATTGAAACCTACCTTAGGTGAAGATTTATCTCGGCTTTTGTACACCTGGTATACCAAGGTATTAGGCTTCTTAGGGGGTGATTGTACTTGATTTTGTCCCCATTATTTCCAACAAATAGGTTTGCAGACATAGATGTCAAAGCGAGGTTACAACCACAAAATATCAAAAGTGTTATACCACCAAAACATAAAAACCATAGAGCTTATAAAAACTCGGAGCCTCCAGGGCCACACCTAGGCAGAACCAACCCCGAGCGTTTAGACAATAATTTTCTTTGTGATAACATCTAAGTTGTTTTATTTACTTAGCTTATTCTGTGATTAATAATATAATAATAAATATTGTAACTACCTGTGATACTTGCCTAGTAAAAAGTTGCATATAATATATTATATTTCAGTAAGAAAATATATTGTTTATTTATTTACACCTGGTTGGTCATTAATTTGAGAGCAACCAAAAAGTGTAACAAAATGTGCAAATTCTTCGCTCTTTACCCACTAATTTTTTTTCAGTCAACTGCCTGCCCATCCCTGCCGTCAAGTCAAGACGATTTGTTGGGGCCCCGGGTGTCCTCATGTGACTCACCCTACCGCTACGGTATGGGTGCGGCCACAAAAAAACTGAAAATTCAAGACGATGACGCCTTCAGCGTAATCAGTTTGCCACCAACCCAGGAAACAAATAGCGAGGATGAATTTGAGGAACTTGCTGGTGGCAATGGTGATATGTCGTCATGCGTCAAAGGGGTGACGGTGGAACTGAGGCGCAAACATGAGGCCACGAAACGGAAGCTACAAGCTGCAGAGAATAGGCAAACTGAGAGGAAACGTGAAATGGTACGTTTAAAAAACCAGGAACAAAAGGGTGCTAGAGAAATTGATAAATTAAAAAAGATTTGGTACTCAGTGTTAGATTATTAAAGAGATTTAATTTATAGAATTTTTCTAAAAATTTAATATTTTTACCTTCACTTCTCTCTCTGTTCCTGCTTTTTTAAGCTTTTTTTATCTTGTTTCGTTTTGTATAAGTTTATTGTTCTATTTTATGCTTTTTTTAACATAATTACGTTTTACTACTATGTTTTGTATTTTAAGTTTCGTTTTAAATTAACTACATATTTCTTATATATTATGTTTTGTGACTTGTTACATTTTTAACATAATTAAATATATATATTACTATTTTGTATTTTTTTTGTTCTATCCCTCATCCTAGAAAAATATATAAATCAGTAAGTATATTTTCTAACTTATTCTCTCTCCTCGTACACAATTGCCCCGTGTCGACTGGAGGGTCGTTAAGAACAACGATTCTGTTATTCGCTACACAAGCATTTTCAAATTGATTCCTCATCCTCAACTTTTGTCAACAAATATTCTCATACTCAGTTTTCAAAATATGCGGTTCTTTGGCTTTTGCTTAAAAATTTCCACTAATGAAAACGAAATAAGCCCACTATATTTGAAACAGGTCTGAAACCTAAGTGTTTTTGAATTAAGAATAAAACCATGTTGTAGCATTCAAGATATATTTAAACTAAAAAACTCTAACTTGTTAATGTTTATTTGTAAATTTACAATAGCCTTCAGAGAACAGCCATAGTCTCTATGCTCAAATTCATCCAGATCGTTACATATAGGATCCTCCACGTTATCCCGAAACCACTGTACCATGTTCATATGATGAGAAATAATCTCATTTTTAGTGTTGAAATATTTAAGCTCTTCGATGACCATCTCTTTTGTACCACGTTCAAACAATCCACAGAACATTGTATTGACCTTGATCATCTCATTTCTTTTTATACTATTTTGTATTCTCCTACTGAAAAGGACTAAACAATCTTTAAAAAATGCTTTGGCGTCTATCTTGTGCTTCAAATTGACAATTAATCCAGTACGAATCCTACCCTTAAATGCAGATTGCATATCGACCCACTTGACACGCTGGTATGCAGTTTCCTTTCTAGATCCACTTCCCACAACTTGTAAGGCCTTAAACATTCGTGTGAAACTGCAAACTTGAGCTAGGACAGTAGTTAGATGTTGTTTTTCAGAAGTTATTTTGGATTTGTTTATTAGCGTGTTTACAATTTTCATAATTTTCACACATTCACGAAATCCCATTTGTACCTCCCCAGGTTTTAATTGTGAAGAAAATATTAGGGATCGCAGTTGATCAACTCTGTGGTTAACCGACTCCATTTTCTTTATTATTCAAGTTTGACTTCCAAACTGTGTCAAGAGCAGTTAGCGTGACCCTTCTTATAGTCGCTAACCTTCCCCCACCCCTCACCACTTACCAACATTTGAAAAGCTTTTGTTTTCATTTAGTTACCCGAAAACGAATTTTTGCACCAGGAAAATACACAGAAATATCTTAGATTTTTTATCATCCATGAGTTAGTATACAGTTAATAAATGTTCGATTTTCCAAGGCAAAGTCGAATTTTGAGACACCTGGCTAATATACATAGAAATTTTTCAGATTTTTTTGGTAGCAGTTAAAGCCGTGTGCGTTTTAATAAACTGCAGAATCGAAATCTCACCCGGTGTGTTCATTCATATTTTTACAATCTTTTTTAGTTTACATTTCATATTATCAAAATTTCATGACTTATACCATACTATTTTCAAAGTGTGTCTAAAATATTTCAATACTTATTTTCGATTTTCAGGGCAAGTAGGTTGACATTTTTTTTCGTCTGATTTTACCTTAAGGCAAAATTTTATATGCACTAATACAAAGAAATTTTTTAGATTTTTGTTAGCCGTTGAGCTAGTGTACAGTGTACCTTAAATAAACTACGTTGTCTGTTTTTTTTTTATCAAAATCGTTTGCGTTGAGGATTTTCTCAGATTTTTTGGAGATATTTTAGTATTTCTATTGAAATGTGTACACCCATTGTACTATGGAATAGCTTACACACGCAGATCCGTCGGTCGCTTCAAGGCGACGCTCGGATGTTTTTTCTACACGTGCGTTATTACTACTGTTGTATTTATTGCATCATGGCTTTTTTACTTATCATCTCTTTCGACTTGGTACCGCACGGCCTCACATCGGGGTTTTAGAATCTTAGGGGAATTATGATTTACAAGGGTTTCGATTCGTATGTCAGGGACACTGGTGACGTCCCACCGTTCTAGGAAGCGAGGCGAAATTAAGAAATTCAACGACTAATCACGCGTTCTCATCACAACTTTTCCATGGGGCGAGTTGGGCGATTTCCTAGAAATTCTATGTTAGGACGATGGATGTCATGCGCTCCGCGTGGCGAGATGTTTCCTATTCAAACTGCGGATTGCAAATGCGACCGGGAACTGTGCAAGGCCGTCACTCGGAGTGGTCCAGAAACGCGTCAGATTTCTTAAAATTCTAAAACATGATAGGACAAATCTAGGGGCTGCGAGTAAAAAATTGTTGGGGACCTGAGTTAGAACTCTCTCGGTATCTAGGGGTCGACTGGGGGTCACACGTGTCGGCGACGACTTCTAAGAATTTTAAGTCGTGTCGGAACAAGTCCCACGCAGGTCTAATCACGCCCGAAAGGCGGCGGCCAAGTGGCCCAGAAATTCGTGGCTATGACAGTGACCTATCACTTTAAAAATGACATACTTTGAGAAAATCTTGCAGACCACCTGTCAAATTGCAGCTTTTTGACCTTATGAAGATTTACATGTAAATGGTGGCCCAGAACTCTCATAGTATATCTACTGACCCATTTAGGTAAATTATATTGTGATTTCCAAAGCATTCTCATAAAATTGAGATAATTCCTTAGAATTTTTTCACTATATTATGTTTTTTTCCTGGAAAACAATATCTTTAGATTTTTTGGGTTTAACAGATGGAACACTATTCATGACTGAGATATTCCAAATTAATTTTGCTAAAGGAAAATGCAAATAACATATTGTTTACCATACCGCTATAATGACAAAGTGCATAACGATAAAATAGTTAATTATTATATTACTTTTTCAAATTTTGTTGATAAATAAAAATTATAACAAAATATTTTTGTTTATGTAAGCTATAGTAGGCATACCTACCTATTTTTATATCAGCAAATATTGCCAGTATTATCCATTAGAAATACAATTAATTGATTTATTTTCATTTTTCCTGTTTGTTATAGAAGCAATACAGAAAAGTAAACAATGTGCACCAGAGTTAAGTTAAAAAAAAACAACCAAGTGGCTGGTAAAACCACACCCAAGCATACCTATTACGTGATTGTGGTTAATGGAAGCCAAAAAACAAATAATGCATCAGCCGCCCAAAAATTAAGAAATTTTGAATTTGCAAGAAAAAACATTATTTGCATTCAAATAAGTTTTCTATTAAATTTAGTGAAAATATTCCAAACTCAAATATTTCAGTTTTCATGTTGCATGCACATGGTGTCCCAAACTGGATGTTTTTTGGAGGGTTTCTCCTATTCCGCTAAGAGATAGACAAAGAGTAGCTAAGGTGAACCGTTGAGTGAGGAATAATAAGAGGGGCAACCTTACGGGACGCAGCGAGGCCGAAAATGCGGCCCGAAAAGCGTCCGAGATAAAAAGCGTCCCAGACAAAAAAATACATATCCTTCCAGTAAAATAAAAAATAAATAAAATTGTACCGTTAGTCCGTTGTAGAGGGATCGGTGTTCTCGAAAACATAAACAAGTTGTAAAAATCCGTGGTCGCTAGGCGACTATAGCGAGTGGGGGCAACGGGGGGCTTGAGGGTAAGCACACGAAAACCGGTCACGCAATTTTATATGGCGTTCCGCCTCTTATTATTCCTCACTCAACGGGTGAACTTACTGTGTTCGATTTTCGAGGACAGTTGAAAGCAGTTGAATCACAATATCTCGATTTGTTTGGGAGATACAGGGCCCCATTTTTCGTTCTGTCGAGTTTCTTAAACGTGTCATAACTTCTTTGTTTGTGAATATTTTCCATTAGTATAACAGAGATATAATATTTTCCTTGGTTGTCGGAAAAAAAAAAAATCTCTATGATTCAAAGTTGAGACATTTCGGATTTTTTTATTTAGAACAATTAATCAAAGAATATGTTTCTGACTGCACCAATGAATTTGACGCAAACAGAATGCACACAAAATGTTCTTATAGAAGTTGAAAATAATCACAAACAAAAAATTTATGGCACTTTTGAGAAACTGGACAAAGCGAAACCCCCTGTATCTCCGAAAGGAATCAAGATAACAGGATACGGTTTGTGGCATTCAACTGTACCTATTGAAATTAAAGCATACTAAGTACGTCTTACCTACTGTTAGGGGTGAATAAGTACCTATACTCGTAGTTCAACAATGAAAATATTAAATTTATTAAACTTTGGCAGAACACGTTACAAAGGAATATTCTCACAATAGCACCGTTGCCTGACTGACTAATCTTCCACCAGTGGGTGGCGTTACACAACCATGCGACT
Organism: Pseudeuparius sepicola; assembly: GCA_963920635.1. NCBI lineage: Eukaryota > Metazoa > Arthropoda > Insecta > Coleoptera > Anthribidae > Pseudeuparius > Pseudeuparius sepicola. Next base: position 34,291,776 of record OY987305.1, read on the forward strand.
GTGTTTTTTTCCATTTTGTGAAGCATTCCCTTATAGTCGGCCACGCTATTGTTCACCAACGTCCTCGTGGTACGCCACGTCGGTCTCGCTAAGATCACTGTCCATATCTTGTTGGAGAGGATAGGGTTTCATCCTGTCCACCGAGCATACCCCTTTATAGGGCTTCCTTGATCGGTTGCTACCCTTCAACTCTTCAATCTTATATCTATCCCAGTCCAGAACCTTGGTAACTACAAATGGGCCTTCATACTTGGGTAGGAGTTTCCTACTCTTTCCATCATTCGAAGCAGCTTCCTTTCGAACAACCACCTGCTGGCCAATGGAATAACTCTTAGGGAGACAACGTTTTCTATCAAAACGGGCCTTTTGTTTCTCCTGAACACTAACGATTTGATTAGACGCTCGCTCACGTAACACAGAAACGTCTTCTTGATTACAAGGAGGCTCTACTTCATTTCTAAGGAAGTTATCATTTACTCCTCGTGGGTTGTAGCCAAACAATACCATATAAGGACTAGAACCTGTAGTCTTATTAACCGAAGTATTTATACCCCATCGAACCTTTGGTATAGCATTATCCCACTCCTCTTCATTTATTGAGGTAGCTGCCAGTGATGAGAGAATCGTCCGGTTATACCTCTCCACTTGTCCATTAGCACGGGGTGTTGCCGTTGCGTTATGCACCAATTTCACCCCCAATCGTTGACAATACGTCTGAAATCGTTTGCTTGTATAGCAGCTTCCTCTATCACATATTATACGTCGTGGAACTCCAAAAATTTCCACAATTTCGTCAATAAATGTTATTACAGGCTTTGTTTCAGTAGTTCGTACTGCCTTCATGAAAACAAACTTTGTGACTATCAAATATGAATTTTGCCGTTTGCTTTTGACAAACGGCCCTAAGTGGTCTATGTGAAGAGTATCCATTGGGCAGCTAATTTTCTGAATTGGATGGAGGTATCCTTCCTTTCTGTTGGGTGCTTTGTTATACAAACAACCTAGGCACCCCTTCACGTAATTTTTGATGTACCTCGCAATCCCAGGAAACCAATATAGATTGTTGATTGATTTCTATGTTTTCTCTGCCGAAAAATGCCCTGCACTATCATGATAGACCAGAACAAGCTGCTTTCTGGCCGATTTTGGCACCAACCATTTCAATTTCTCACCTTCCCGGCGATAGACTCGACTATCGTGTAGTTTATACTCATTATGAATTTTTCTTTCCTCATGGTCATTTGGCTTCTTCAACAGAACCTCCCGTATGTATTGACATCTTTCATCTTGCATCTGAGCTGCCAGAACCCAGTCATCTTCGTTAATGTTGACAACAAACGTTTCGATATCATCAAGACATTCTGGTGGGTTGGCGGCATTTCGACTAAGAGCATCTGCATCATTTTTGATCCAGGTCGATATTCAATTGTGAAGTTGAACTCCTGCGTAGACAACCACCATCTACCAATCCTAGGTATTAGGTCCCGTTTAGTGAGAGTCATACGCACAGCGTGGCAATCTGTTACCACCTTAAAGTGTATTCCGATAAGATAAGCTCTATAGTGCTTCATAGAGTTTACCACAGCCAATGTCTCAAGCTCGTAAGAGTGATAACGTTGCTCTTCTTTACTTGTTTGCCTGCTATAATACATGACAGGCTTTCTGCATCCATCATCTTGTTTTTGGAGCATTATACCTCCAATACCGTACTTGCATGCATCGGTATGTAATTCGGTTTCCGCCTGTGGATTGTATATAGCTAGTAAAGGGCGACTTTTAATTTTTCTTTTAAGGTTTCGAATGCGGTCTGTTCGGCTGCCTCCCATTTAAATGAAACATCCTTTTTAGTAAGTTGGGTTAATGGACGAGCAATAAGCGAAAAGTGTTTAATATACTTCCTGAAGTATCCCGAGATGCCCATAAATTGACGAACTTCGTGTACATTACGGGGTTGAGGAAAATTTTCAATGGCCTCAGTTTTTCGCTTGCCTGGTTTCACTCCTTCATGAGAAATTTCGTGACCTAAATACTCCAGTTGTGTTTGGAAGAAACTGCATTTATTAAGGCGCAACTGAGTTTGGCATTTCTTAAGACTTCCAAAACTTTGCGTAAATTAACTAAACCTTCTTCTATCGTTCTCGATGGAATCAGAATATCATCCATATATGCGATAGCAATAGTAAATCGGAGGGTACCCAAAACGTTATTTATCATTCGTTGGAAACATGCTGGCGCATTTGCCAGTCCAAACGGCATCACGAAGGCGGTTCTCGCAATTGAATCTGCAGCCATAGGAATCTGGTGGTAGCCCGACGAAAGGTCAAGGGACGTAAAATATTTGCAACCCTTTAGTCGTTCAAGATGCTCATCAACACGTGGAAGCGGGTATTTATCCTTTACGATTTTTGCATTTAATGCACGATAGTCCACGCACATTCTGTATTCCCCAGTTTTCTTCTTGACTAATATAATTGGGCTAGCATATGGTCAACTCGATTCTTGGATAATATTTCCATCCATAAGATCATCCACAATTTTTCTAACTTCAAACCGTTCAAACACAGATAGTCGGTAAGGGCGATAGGTTATCGGCTTGTCATCCAGCAGCCTGATGTGCATCTCCGTCTTGCATTTTCCTAAATCAGTTGTCGTCCCGGAAAAGCAGTCGCAAAATTCTTGAAGCAAGAGCAACAGGCTCTCCTTATTTTCAGGTTTGATCTACATGCAAGTTGTTTAAATCCAGCTTGGAAAAACAGAGTTCGTGTTGATCCATGATCATACATTCCTCAATATTAGGTGGAACAACTATCTCGCAAGGTTCTCCTCTGGCAAGGAGATCTTGTTTTCGAAAAACCAAAGTGGAATCCGATATATTGACTACTGGTACAACAGGACTGACTGATGTAGTAATGCAACAGCCAATCCCATGCTCCATGCCAGGCTGACTCCTGATCTTAATTTCAACAAAAATATCACCATGATATTCATCGCAAGTAACCATCACATTGGCTATATGTCCAGGGGGAATTATTATATGTTCTCTTGCACGCAGGTTTATACGGGACATTGATGATAAACCTGCGAAAGGTTCCGGTTCGCCATCAATCATGTGAAGGATGTTATTCTTTACCGTCAGTTGCTTATTCTTGCCATTGATAAATGAGCGACCAACTATGAGAGGTATTTTCGGAAGCACATAGTCTTCGACGACCACTGCATCTATGTCATCTGTAGCTTTGTCGACTCTTAAGTGGAAACTGGTGACACCCAAAGCGCCAGTCTTCCAATCTCCTAATCCAGAAATGACTACTGGATTAGGGCGCCACGTCAATCTTAACTTGTTGGCGTCTTGCTCTCGGATAACTACAGATGAACAGCCAGTGTCTACCAACGCTTGCACCGATTCACCATTAACTTTACATTCTAAGAAATAGCAGGATTTAGTTTCACTTGTACTCGCATATTTTACAACAACTTTGGATTGTACTTTCTTGCTGCACGTTTCCGTAATATGACCCATTTGTTTGCAGATCGAACATCTAAGCTTAGGTTTTGGACACTTGTAATAAGGATGTCCTGTTTCGTTACAGTTGTAACATTTCAATGTCTCATTCAGTTGATGTTTAGCTCTTTCAGGTGCTGATATGGGGCGCTTATCATATTTATGGGTACTGGTCATCGTACGACTTTTTGCAGAATCAGAGCCTGACGGCAGTGTCGTCAAAAACTCGGAGTAGAGTCCTTCAGGTGTCTGATATCTACCAGCTTTGGCGCCGGTTTTGATATTTTGATCAGAAATTCCATCGATCATGCAGGAGACGGCATGTTTTCCAGTAATTTCGCATGCTCGTATTAGCTCCATTTTCTCGAAATAGTAGGTGTCCCATGATTCAGTTTGTAACTTTGTTCTATATAGCATTTTTCTTAACAAGGTTGCATAGTCTTGATGAGATGGAAATGTATTGATAATGAGAGATTTCCAATCATCCCATGACCGGCTGTACAAATCTAGGCCATTTTACCAACTCCTAGCTAAGCCTCCTAAACGGCTCTGCATATGATAAAAAGTCATTTTCTCGTCCCAACCATTAATTTCGGCCAACTGTTCGATTTTATTTATCCACTTTTCTGAACTAGCACCTGAATTCCCAGGCTCAAATAAAGGAATGCAATCAGATTTGATATTACTTCGAATGGTTTGTTCCCGACGTTCACTGCTGTTAACACTACCACTCCGGATCACCTGGGTTAAAATGTTTTCTAGCATTTCTAATCTGACTTCAGTAGGGCTTCTAGATTGCCGTCGCCTTTGGTAGTTTTCTGGACTAAGAGGAATCCGAGATCGAGCTTCTCTCCTAGATCTTGATCTTCTCGGTGTCCTTGAACTTCTATCTCTAGATCGTTCTCTTGCATTTCGCCTGGAAGGACTCCTCGCTGATCTCTTCCTTATTGGAGAACGGGTTCGCCGGCGACGATCCATACCAATACCTGTTAACATTTTTTGTTAGACACCCACTTTTGAACTGGATATTTGACACATACTAGATACCAATATACTACCTGTATGTATCCTGACATACATCCTGTACATCGTAATAACCTATAAACGTCATACAACCTGTATGTATCCCGATATACATCCTGTACATCGTAATAACCTATCAAGCACATTAATAAACACCATACAACCTGAATGTATTCCGATATACATCCTGTATACCCTAATAACCTATAAAGTATACTAATAAACACCATACAACCTGTTTGTATCCCGACATACATCCTGTACATCGTAATAACCTATAAACATCATACAACCTATATGTATCCCGATATACATCTTGTACATCGTAATAACCTATCAAGCACATTAATAAACACCATACAACCTGTATGTACTCCAATATACATCCTGTACATCGTAATAACCTATAAACACCATACAACCTGTATGTATCCCGATATAGGTACATCCTGTACATCGTAATACTAAAGCACATTAATAAACACCATACAACCTGTATGTATCTTGTGTGTCTAAATATCCAAAAATCCTATTCATAATGTTAGATACCTATTATTGTACTAACCTTGTACCTGCACTTCTTGATTTTCGAAATAGGCTTAGAGACTATCCCGCCGCTGCACTGTTAGGGGCGAATAAGTACCTATACTCGTAGTTCAACAATGAAAATATTAAATTTATTAAACTTTGGCAGAACACGTTACAAAAGAATATTCTCACAATAGCACCGTTGCCTGACTGACTAATCTTCCACCAGTGGGTGGCGTTACACAACCATGCGACTGTGTTTTTTTTTTCCATTTTGTGAAGCATTCCCTTATACTACTTTGTGATTATCTCTTGGGGAAATATGAGAAACTCCCAGAACCGCATCCATCTGCAGTTTTACACCTTCATAGCAACTTCATAATGGGGGGTTGTACCAGAGTGATGACTCATTGACATTTAGTAGCCTGCTCTGCATTGTAACGAAGTTACTAGTTTATTTCATTCATTTTTGTTTTACCAAAGGGATGAGGGATACCGAAAAGGGGTAGAACGTTAATAAAGTACCTAAAGTTTGTAACTAACAAACCGTGTAGAATTTGTACGACTATTTTACTTATACCCTATCCTCAAACACCACTGAATTCTGGAAATTATTTTCTCTGACTGAAAGTTATCCGAGCATAGCGGAGTGTACCGCTCTAAAAAATTGGCGCCTGATCATCCGTTCCGCCAGAAGTCCGATTTTCTCTACTAAAAACAAAAGAGGCTATAAGGAAGCCCACCGAAAATAAAGAGACCTACCCTATAAAAAAGGGAAAATCCGCCATAAACGCAAACTACACTATAGCCTTGATGCACATTTTGTCTGGCATGGTCGTATGCCTAATTTTATAAACTTTCTGCAGAAATGTCAAATTAGGTAATATTTTTTAAATTACTAATGTAACGATGTACTGAATAGCATTCAAATTTGAAAACTGCAAAAAAACTGAGAAAATGGCGTCCATAAGAAAATTAAAAGTTAATGTTAAAGTCCTGTCTTTGCGTAACCATCGGTTTCTAAGATATTTAACAAAAACGACCTTGGTTTGGTAACATGACTCAGTGCAGGTGTAAGATCTGAAAATAAAGCTTTAAAAATAGCATGAATCAATAAATGAAATAAGCCATAAAAAAGAAATTTTTTGATAAAATTTAAAGATTTTTTTATAAATTAATTCTATATTTTTTGCAAAATATTTTTGTATACAAAACCAATTAGAAAATAAGTTGTTAACATTTACTTACAATTATTATTGATAGAAGGATATTTTTAGAACTTTCTATTTTTCAATTGTACGTTTAACAATATACAGTATGTTTTACTGTGTGATTCTCAAAAAAATTATAACTAAAATATGCTTGGTTGTTTGTACAGGGTAGTTACCCAATTTATTCGAAATTTAGCCCCATTTGGGGACGCCGTGTATAACTTATGGTATTGAAATTTTGTACCATTATGACCAATATGATGCCACTGTCCATTTTGTTCTTAAGGAAATGCCTAATATAGTTTTGTAATTTTTGGTTGTCTTCTTTTAATAACAAAAGGCCATGAAATAGGACTATCTAAAAAAAATATAGCCTAAAATGTAGAGCTCTTCGAGTACTATAGGCTGAACAAAAGTTTTTGAACATCGGCGAATATTGCGAAAAATGCGGAATTGACTCGACTAAAAGTGAAACACACTGTGCATCATGTGGCGTCATCGGTGTTGCAGATATGACGTCATCGTCATTTTTTAAATTGCAAGCCCCACTTTTGATAACGCCATTTGAAGGAGTAAATTTTTATACATACGAGCACAAAACGGTGATTTTTGGTAAGTATTGATTACACAAAAAAAAATTATGATAAAAAAAGTATTTCATAGCTTCTTATGTATGTTACGGGCGACGTGAAGACGAAGACTTTTTAAAAAACTTTTATTTGAGTAACGCGAGTTACAGAGTTTCGGCTTAGACTACAGACAAGACTAGAATTAACACTCTTACTTTACTAGGTCCTATTTATACAGATCTGTTATGCTGAGGTGTTGTGGTTCTCATGGGAAAAGAATATAAAGACAAAGGGAAGATCAAATTCTGCAATTCTTGCAGTAAGCAAGTTTTAACAATACTCAAAAGGAATATGATATGTTCTAGTAATCATTCTAGAACAATATACAATGGAAAATGATATCTTTGTAGTAAGCATCTTGAACAATAGAGAATGAGAACATAATATCCAACAGTAAACAGAATCAAGGGTAAAAACAAGGTTATGATCAAGGTGATGCTTGAGGTCGGATATAACATGTATATTTCAATTTATTCAATTCTAACAAGAACAGTTAAAGTAAATGAGCCAAAAATGGGAAAAACGTGCAATTTTTAGATTTGAGTCACGAAAAATACCAGTATAGAGTAAACTATTTAAAAGACAACAAATTATGACATTTGTTAAAATTTACAGTTAGTCCTTGCCGCAGAACAGAACCAACAATGTAATAATAAAACTGCGAAAAATACAGCAAATAAAGATCGGACAACCAAAAAATGCAACGAAAAAATTATTTCTATATTGGAGCGTTTCTTATGCCTTATTTATACTATTTGCAAGCCTTTGTTGGCGTATTTACTCTAACTATTCTTGTTAGAATGGAATAAATTGACAAATACATAAGAAAGTAAATATATCGTATTACACGTGACACTCCTCCTTGGTAAAAAAAAAAGAAAAACCCCACCGTGGCTACCCGGTTCTACTTCTACAGGGGTGGATTCGAAATAGAAAAAAAAAAAATGAGCGCCACGAAGTCTAAAAGTCAGAGTGGCAGTGATAGCAAAACAAATTCTATACTAAAATCAAGTAACTCTTACGCCTGGCGTAAATAAAAGCACGTGTTCGAAGTCGTTCCGCGAAATAAGGCGATTGGTCAATAGGCCATAAAATATCAGCACGTCAACAGGGATGTACTCGATCGCAAAAGCGTATTTACGAGGTTTTATCTTGATGTTTTCAGCTGCCACAAATAATTTTATCGATGTTTTGACTCATTTCAATTAAGCCAAGACATTTTTTCCGAAATATTTTGACGTAAACAATTGTAAAAGTAAAGTTAAATAAAGGCCGTGCCTCAGTGCGGCTCTGGCGAAAATCTTTATGCACACGTTCTTGTTTACATCAGGCATAAGAGTTATTTGATTTTAGTATAGTGCAGACTACGAAATTTGATAACGTTACTTTTTTGCCAAATTATAAAGAAAACTACGAAAGCGTAGAAGGGCCACCTTGTAAATATTTTTTCCCGAACTAAATTCCGACTTATAAGTCGGAATTCCGACTTACATCTCGGAATTCCGACTTATAAGTCGGAATAAGGTCATTCCGACTTACAAGTCGGAATTCCGACTTATAAGTCGGAATTCGACAGTTAGTACCTAATAGGTTAGGTTAAATTATTCTAGACGCACCAATCCGCGTTTGAAAAAATTTGGCGGACAAAACTACCCCCTGCACCCCTTTAAGGAAAAAAATTGATAACTCCATTGTTTCTGCTCAGAATTTCGCCGTTTTCACAAGAACATTCAAAAGAGTCTCAGAAGTGAAAAAATTGCCAGGCAAAAAACTACCCCTTCCCAGCCCCGAAGTTGTTTTTGGTCGAGTCCTGGCCATTTTCAGCAAGGACGTTCAAAATTATCCCAGATGCATCAATCCGCGGTTGAAAAAATTTGCCGGACAAAACTACCCCCTACACCCCTTTAGGGAAACATTTGATAACTGTACTTTTTCTGGCCAGATTGTCACCTTTTCACCAGGTGATTCTAAAGTATCAGAATTCAATAACAAATTTTTGGGGGATGCAGGGGTAGTTTTTATCCGGCAAATTTTTTCAACCACTGATTGGTGCGTTTGGAATAATTTTGAACGTTCTACTGTAACTGGCGAACATGGCGAACAACTTGGGGGGTGGGAAGGGGTAGTTTTTTCGGCAATATATTTTTACTTCTGAGACTTTTTTTAACTTCCTTGCGAAAACGGCGAAAATCGGACCAAAAACAATAGAGTTATCATTTTTTTCTTAAAGGGATGCAGGGGTAGTTTTGTCCGACAAATTTTTTCAACCGCGGATTGGCGCATCTGTAATAATTTTGAACGTCCTTGCTGAAAATGGCGAAGATCCGACTAAAAACAACTTCGGCGGTGGGAAAGGGTAGTTTTTTACTTATGAGACTTTTTCAACGTCCTTGTGAAAACGGCGAAAACCGGACCAGAAAAAATGTAGTTATCATTTTTTTTCCTAAAGGGATGCAGGGGGTAGTTTTGTCCGGCAAATTTTTTTAACCGCGGATTGATGAGTGCGTCTGGAATAATTTTGAAGGTCCCTGCTAAAAATGGCGAATGCATTTTGAATTTCTGAAATATTGTTTCGAAACGGTGATGCATACGCACGGCACATTGTATAGGGTGTTTCAAAACTATGCGGCACCCTTTTAAGGGTCTACTTTACTCATTAAAATAAGACATATAACATATTAACATGGGTCCAAAAACTCTTCGTTACGAAGATACAGGGTGATTAAACTTCCAAAAAATATCGATTTTTCTTTATATAACCAAATTTGGTACACAATAAAACCATCATAGGGTGACATAAGAAATGATAATATCAGGTCTCTAAAGTACCCAGTGGCTGAGCTAAGGGTAATCGGTACCATAAATTAAACAAAAAAAAAATAGTATGGCCCTGTACAATACAACAATTTATTATGTTGTTGAATAAACAATACAGTTTGGAATTTATTTTTTTTCATATCTCTCTCCCTTTTGCGGAAAATTTGAGTTTTCGGTCTTTTTGGACGCTTTTTCGGATTGAAGAATTATAGTCAAATTTTGTTAAGAGTCCTTACTGGGACTGTCAATTGGTAATTTCGACATCCTAAGTTGGCATCAATGGAGCAAAAAAATGCAACCGGGTCATAAGTTCAGGTCAGTAACGAGCCCATTTGCACAATGAATATAACTACTAATAACACGCGCGAAAAGAAACAAAACAAGAACAACACAGATAACGGTAAAACTCACGAAACGTACAAAACCCGCGATTATTTTCACTGCCCAAAGTGTGAATCACTTTGAACGATCCGGAAAACCTTCATTGTCACTTTCACAACGAAACAAAATTTGCCTGAGTCCGGCCCGCACCAGACGCTGCCGCAAGCAGATTATACCAAAATACCAAAATGACGTTTGAAATTACTATTGAAATGAGTTGTAGTCATAGTTATTTTTATTTGTAGCGGTATAATCGTGATTGCAATAGGGTTTTTATTTTATTATGCTCCTTTTTCGTATCACTTGGGTAACTTTTCAGATCATAAATCAATGAGTGAAACACATATTATACCCGTGGTTAACAGAAAATTCCTATGGATTTTGTGGAGAATGTCATCTAACAAAATCGGGACTTCTTACAGTAATCGGGGTATATTATGTAACAATGATTATTTTAACTAAACGAAATGATTTTCAAATGGAATGGCAGTAGGAGTATGTAATTTTTGTTACTAGTAAGGCGCTAAGGCATAAAAATAATAGCATTAAAGCTTGTTAATTGTTTTTTTTTAATGTTTAATCACCCTGCATCTTCGTAACGAATAGTTTTTAAACCCATGTTAATATGAACTTTCCGTCTTATTTTAACGAGTAAAGTACGCCCCTGAAAGGGTGCCGCATGGTTTTGAAACACCCTGTATAATTCCATAAACGCGTGGCTATACATACGTTTTGTTTTATAAGGCATACTTAAGACAGGGTGCAGGCCCGGCCGACCCTGCCGCCCTTGTAGAGCCGCCACTATATTCTACCACCACAAAATATGCAGATACTACAGTATTCTGCTCCGGAAAAAGAAAAAGGTACCTAGATCCAATAATGATATAATATTTTTATCGATGGTTCTCTCCTTAGCAGTATTACCAAAGTCTAGAGAATACTATAAGTCGGGGCACTCGGCCTTGTATAAACAAACGTTTCCCCCTTGCCCTCTCCCGCTCCCTCGGCCCGCCGTCATCGGAGTACGGCGATCGATATCTTACTTAATAAGAAAATAAGCTTACACAGTATAGCCCAGAGCGGTTCGAGGCTGATTTACGACCAGCCGCAAAAAATTTTGTTTTTTCCGAGAGAACAAAGAAGTGAGCCGACTTATAGTATTCTCTAGACTTTGGTATTACCACTGTCAGTACGTTCGTACTAGAATCTAGTACTATTTTTTAAAATTTAATACGCTTGTACGCCGCTCTAAAATCTAGCACTTTTTTTTCCATCCTTCCTTGAGCCAAGATGGCCCTGGATTACAAAAAAAGAAAAGAAAATAGATCTCTGTTTCCATTAGTTCTGTGTTCTAAGTTAGAAAGTTTGTTCGCATTTCGTTCCCAAATATCAAAATACACACCCTCTGTCTAGCGAAATGAACCCTAGGGCACGTTCACTGCTGTAAATAATATGTGCTGACGGACGAGGTCCAGTTTTGTAGATCTTTTGAAGGCGAAAAAAAACTTTACTTTTTTATTGTGGACAACCTGGTTTTTCGTTAAAATATAAAATAGTAGTTTTTATGGGCCTGTAAACAATAATTTTACCCTCCGACTTTAGGCTACGGGTAGTAGCAAAGATTAGGTAGTAGGTAATTGCTATCTTGTTATGTCACCCTATATTTTTATTTTTGACTTCAGAAACCAAAGTTCAATATAAAAGTTGTAAAGGGCGGTCCACTGCACTGGTTGTTATTTTTGAGCTATAAGTAAAATTTAAAGGAGAATTTTATGGCGAATCCGAATATTATTTCAGGTTTTTTGTTATGGAGTTATCAAATGTTTCCCTAAAGGGGTGTAGGGGGTAGTTTTGTCCGGCAAATTTTTTCAACCGCGGATTGATGCATCTGGGATAATTTTGAACGTCCTTGCTGGAAATGGCCAGGACTCGACCAAAAACAACTTCGGGGCTGGGAAGGGGTAGTTTTTTGCCTGGCAATTTTTTCACTTCTGAGACTCTTTTGAACGTTCTTGTGAAAACGGCGAAATTCGGAGCAGAAATAATGGAGTTATCAATTTTTTTCCTTAAAGGGATGCAGGGGGTAGTTTTGTCCGCCAAATTTTTTCAAACGCGGATTGGTGCGTCTAGAATAATTTAACCTAACCCATTAGGTACTAACTGTCGAATTCCGACTTACATCTCGGAATTCCGACTTGTAAGTCGGAATGACCTTATTCCGACTTATAAGTCGGAATTCCGAGATGTAAGTCGGAATTCCGACTTATAAGTCGGAATTCCGACTTGTAAGTCGGAATGACCTTATTCCGACTTATAAGTCGGAATTCCGAGATGTAAGTCGGAATTCCGAGATGTAAGTCGGAATTCCGACTTATAAGTCAGAATTCCGACTTGTAAGTCGGAATTCCGAGTTTTAAGTCGGAATGACCTTATTCCGACTTATAAGTCGGAGTTCCGAGATGTAAGTCGGAATTCCGAGATGTAAGTCGGAATTCCGACTTATAAGTCGGAATTTAGTTCGGGAAAAAATATTTACAAGGTGGCCCTTCTACGCTTTCGTAGAAAACACTAAGGAGAAAATTGACCAAATTTAATTAATGAAAGTAGTAGTAGATAAAATTAGTTGTTAAACAGTATATGTTCACAATATTTCACAGGTACGTTATTGAGGACATGCTATAAATAAATGATACTACTTGTATCTGTTTTGGCAAGTCATTTGAAATTTGAACCAATCATTGCCAGATAAAATTAATTGGTAAGTACCTACTTTTATGAACATTCCGCGCGACAAGCTTTTTGATTTAAAAAAGCTTGTCGGAGTTTGGCACTGAATTATCTTAACGAAAACATAAACTTATTTTATACGTTTTAGTACAGGGTGTCCAGATTTGGTTGTAAATGCGGGGTATCTCGGTTATTTTCAGAGCCTAATATAGATGATATATATATTATGTGTTATATATTTTTGTAAAGCTTACGACAATCTGAATATAACTAGTAGAAAATATATAGGGTGTTCTATTTAAAAAAAACCTAAGTTTGGTCCATAGAACAATATCAATTTTAGTAAAAAACTGAATAAGGCACTGAATTCTACGTGAAAATGTCTATAAGATACAGTTTTTGCCATTTCAATATCATTAACCGTTCCCAAGATACGAAATTTGCCCCAAAAGCGCAAATTTTCAATTTCGCCCTGTATCTTAAAAACGAAGGTGGCTATGAAAAATCTGTTTATGGTATCTTTCGTTTCACAAAAAGTAGCAACGGTTCGCGAAAACCGCAACTCCCTATCTCTAAAAATAACCGAGATACCCCGCACTTACAACCAAATCTGGACCCCTGTACATGCCTTAAATAAAAGCATGTTAAAAAGGTTATTTTTTTTTTAATTTTTATTTTTTATTTTATTTTGTGCTTTTTAGTACCTATTTGATTCCCATGTGAGGAGAGTGGTAAAGAAATTTAGTCCGCCATCTTGGGGCATTCGCCCTATTGTATTTAGTATGACGTCACTCACTTTATCGTTTTCTATATTATATTATATTAGATTATATTGTATTGTATTGTATTGTATTGTATTGTATTGTATTGTATTGTATTGTATTGTATTGTATTGTATTGTATTGTATTGTATTGTATTGTATTGTATTGTATTGTATTGTATTGTATTGTATTGTATTGTATTGTATTGTATTGTATTGTATTGTATTGTATTGTATTGTATTGTATTGTATTGTATTGTATTGTATTGTATTGTATTGTATTGTATTGTATTGTATTGTATTGTATTGTATTGTATTGTATTGTATTGTATTGTATTGTATTGTATTGTATTGTATTGTATTGTATTGTATTATTGCATTGCATTGCATTGCATTGCACTGCACTGCACTGCACTGCACTGCACTACATTACATTACATTACATTACATTACATTACATTACATTACATTACATTACATTACATTACATTACATTACATTACATTACATTACATTACATTACATTACATTACATTACATTACATTACATTACATTACATTACATTACATTACATTACATTACATTATATTACATTACATTACATTACATTACATTACATTACATTACATTACATTACATTACATTACATTATATTACATTACATTACATTACATTACATTACATTACATTACATTACATTACATTACATTACATTACATTACATTACATTACATTATATTATAAGGTAGAATCTCGAAGAATGCTAACAAGTTATTAATGCCACTAACATTCTGCGAACCCGACAGGCTGCGACCAATCGCCTCAGCCCCTAACCTCTGGACAAATCGTTGCGCGCTGACGTCATGGCAAAAATCGCGCCAGGATTCGAACCTAAGACCATCGCCGACGCCAACCATCGACGCGTCTCGACATGAGAGTTCCACTTGCATAAATATCTCCATAATTATTTTGGTCGCACCCGAGGTCACAGAAATCTGGCCACGGCATATAATTTCCACGGAATCTTTCGTTATAATTTTAAAAATTTTTCAACGGATTTCTGTCCTTTGCAGTGGATACAGCGATGACACCGCTAAATTGATCCGTTTTGCTGGCAAATAAAAAAGTAAAGATTGCAAATATAGGTATCGCACCCATCGCGACAAAACCAGAGTGACTACGTCACGAGTCTTGACCTTTGTCTACGTGCGTGACCCTAGTAGGATCTAAATCAATGCCTCTAGTATAGTAAAACCTCTGTAAACCGATCTGAAAAAGGCAGTGTGGTACCGAATGTAAAAAAAAGCCATGATGCAATAACAATACAAAAAGCACGTGGAAAATCCGAGACGCCTTGTCTGGTCGAACGTTTACCGATCCGAAAGAGGGCGTGTGGTAGGTACCAAAGCATTGCAAAGTGATGATAAGATAAGTAAAAAAAACCATGATGCAATGAAATACAACAGTGGTAACAAAGCACGTGTAACATACGAGCCGCCTTGAACGCTGGAGATCTGCTTGCTTAGCTTCCATAGTACAATGGGCTCATTTCCATCGAAATATCCAAATATCTCAAAAAATCTGAGAAAATCGCCAACGCAAACGATTTTGACAATGCTAAGCCGGCTGGATTTATCCTAATGTCAAAATGGATTTCGGCCACTACAACCTCAAAAATTTCGGTTTTGTTTTTACCCAATGCGCCATGATTAGGGAATTATATTAAAAGTTCAACCTACTTTACCTTGGAAAATCGTACATTTTTAATGATTAAAGCATTGAAAATATTCTAAACACACGTCGAAAATAGTTTATTATCTATAAATCACGAAATTTTTGATAATATAAGATGTAAACTAGACTGAAAAATTGATGCTTAAACAACATTGAAACTACACTGATAAAAATTAAGGTAAAATCAGACGCAAAAACATATCACCCAAAAAGTTCAACCTACTTTGCCCTGAAAAATCGAACAGAGGTATCATCCATCGCTCACAAAACCAATAGGTACCAAAAAGGACAGGGACGGATGGGCTCAATGAGACCGGCCCGGGAAAATTTCGTGTCAAGCGGCCCACTTCACTTGGCACTTCGTGTGTAGAAGTTGCATCATTGTATCTTAAATTTCAAGACAGTCTTAACTACTTGACAACCATTGTCACAATAATCATTGTCAAGTTGTTAAGACTGTATTAAATACTAAGATACGATGGTGCAACTGGCCACTAAACTTTAAATGAGGACTTAACTATTAAAAACAACAAACAAATAGGAAAACAGGTATAAAAAATAATAACAAACAGTGCTATTCATATAAAGTTTGTACCAAATAGAAAAAATTGTATTATTCTATTTTTTTAATCTCATTTCGGGATATGTTGGTGCACGTTTTATTTACACTATTGCGCCTAAAGAGGGTCGTGACGTCACAGCTCATGGCTGTCAAATTTGACATTTAAAATAAAAAATTTGGAAAAAATCAGGTTTGCCTTGAAAACATCGGAAAAAGTTATTAAGAAAATGTGTTTGTATTGCATTACTGTGCCGCTATGCAAATTTTCAGAAGGATATCAGAATATTCGTGTTTCTTACTTGATATTCCTGAACTTGAAACGGAACCCATAAAATTCGATGTAAAACCGTAGCTTATAATTTTGTTTCACTGAATTTTCAAAATATGGATATATTTTATGTAAAAATATTACTACACTGACCCAGGGAAAAAACTTATCTTAAAATGAAAGAGTCTTTGCACCAAGATTGCGTTCACTTTAAAAAATCTCATATTTCTCCTGAACCTAGCATTGAAATTTATTTGTATTGTTATAATTTAGTAAGAGAGCAACCACTAAATAAGTTTCTTCGGTTATTTGCGGGAAAAAATATCGAGTAGCGATTTGAAGATAAATAATTAAGAAAAAACGAACATCGTGATATCCTTCTGAAAATTTGCATAGGGGCACAATAATGCAATACAAACACATTTTCTTAATAACTTTTTCCGATATTTTCAAGGCAAACTTGATTTTTTCCCATTTTTTTTTATTTTAAATGTCAAATTTGTCAGGCATGGGCTGTGGCGTCACGACCCTGTTTAAACGCAATAGTGTAAACCAAACATGCACCTACATATCCCAAAATCAGATTTTCAAAAAATGGAATAATTCAAATGTTTCCCATTTGGTGCAAACTTTATGAATAGCACTTTCATCAACAAAACATGGAAATCTTAAAATAATAATATGTTATTCAGCACATCAAGCTTTTTTTTAAATAATGTACAGGAATCTGCTACTTCATTTATAATATCTTCGTTATCTATTTGATTGAGTAGGGATCTTTCGATATTCATACGCATAAAAGATTCAAGCCTCTCGTCACATAACCTATTTCTTAGCCTATTCTTAATATAATTGAGAATTGAAAACGATCTTTCACATTAGGTCAGCAGTGACGCAGGCGACGCGACGTATCCAAATGACACACTTGAGTAAAATGATACCTTTTTCAGCGTTGTCAAACTGCACGGATAATAATTAAATGAATTAAATATAAAAAGTAGGTGAACACAAAAGATTATTTGGTAATATATTTTTACCAATATTGTAGTCACTTTTCGCCAACCGGCCGACCGGCCCACCGGGAAATGTCCCGGTCTCCCGCCTGTCCCATCCGTCCCTGAAAAAGGACAAGAACGCCGAGAAAACTACACTTATAAAAAATGTTTAAAAAATGCCCATCGTAATCGCTCGATAAAAAACCTTGCAAAGTGGCTATGGCACAAGGCATGACCTTTGTCCACGTGTGACCCAGTTGAAGTAGAATCTAAAAAAACCCTGCAAATCATACCTACAGTAGAATCAAAAACCCCGGGTACGGCACGGAAGAAAATTTCAAAACTAACCATGTAAAATCAACATAGATACACGTTCAAAGTAAAAAAAAACTTGTCGGTCAACTGTTTAACCTCGTTTAATGATGAGGTTTAATAAAAGTATTCACGGCAATGTTCTAGATGTTCTAGATCTCTATAAATACTGCGTCTAGAATTCCAAAGCTTTTTACGCTATGAAATTCGTTTAAAATGCGAATGATAAATTGCCGCGTTAAAATTAAGCGTGAAAAATCAACATACGTCCCTAAAAAGTCCAATCATTTTACACTGGAAATTGAACCTTTTTTAAATGAATAAAGTGTCGAACATATTTTAAAGACCCTTCGAAAATATTCTATAAATCATGCATTTTTTTAATACTATGAAATACTAAACTGAAAATTGTTGCTAAAGTAAAAATCAGGTTCCAAAAAATCAACTAGATACACGCCCAAAAGTAAATCCTTCTTGTATTGTTAGAAAATACGTCGATAACAGAGCATAGCCATCGATGACACCGCTAGCGTGTCCGGTCAAAAATGCGTTCTGCTTAAAATAAGGCGTAAAAATGTATGATACTATCGACAGGCGTCAACGCAAAATTGTCCAGTATCCGTATTCAGCAAATAAAAAAGTTACCCCATCACCTGACGAAAAAGTATTCAAGAATGAAGGCTTTTAAACAGCATTGAAACTACACCATAAAAAATATAGCCCGTGCGATCGCTAGAAATTATCGGTTGAATTTCATTTTGATGTTGACTTACGTTTCCATATTAGCCCTGTGTTAAGAATAGTCGTTTTAAACACGTATACAAGATTTTTAAAATCGGTGCGTGTGATCACCTTCGTAACAGGACTCTAAACTCCTAAAAATATCAATAATCTATCAGTATTTTAATATAGGCAATTTTGCCATAGAAAATATATACCTAATGAACTGGAAAATTCTTGCGGGTAAAATCAGCCTGACATCATGCACAGACCGAAATTCTAAAAATAGCAGTGCGTTTATAGTATAACATTAATACGACTAAGCTGTCGGTTATCATTGCATAGTTTTTTATTTTTGAATAACCTTTGGTAAAATTGCACATCTTAAATTTTCAGTAAACAATTCTCAGTGAAACACGGAACACTCATTTTTTATAGTTTGCATAAATGTTTTTAAAAAATCCTCTCAAAATTTGTTACCTGCAAAATCGAACATTTGTTAAAACGATTAAAGCTTCGACAATATTTTAAACACGAGACCCTTTGAAAATTCAGCAATAAATGCTATTATTACTACCTATATAACCTTTTTAATTAATCAGAAGTGTATTACTTGAGTGAAAGTATTGTTTTAGTCGAATTTTTATTAAATCCGTTTAAAATGTCCTAGAAACGTTGAAGATCTAATCTACAACCTCAACATTGGGGTATGTAATTATAAAATTTTCATTCAAATTCCAATCTTCCCTGTGAATATATTCTAACTTTTTAGAGAAATGAAAACGTTTCGTTTTCAAATAGACGTCAGAGGTGTTTTCTCATTTAAAATTAAGGTCAATAGTTTTTTATTTTATTAAATTGTAAATAAGGCCCATTTATAATATTATACAATTTTAAAAAATACTTATGCAGTCTGCATTCTGGTAATACAATAACATTTTACTCAGCCGGCATCATTTTCCTGCCACCTTGCTTCTCTCTATATCTTCTGTGGCAATGTAGGAATGTTTGGTTTACTATAAGGCGTAAAAGTCCGTTTTATCGTGCGGTTATTGGGAAATGACCATCGCGGTACGCGTAGTGAAAAGTGAGTCTGATTTATGTGTTTTGTTGGGGAAAATATTGGATTAACTACGGCAGTAGATACCTCTGGAATTTAATCGGTTACTGATTGTTTTTCCTGTGAAAAATGGCCGTGTCGTTGGAAAAATGATATTTGGTTACATATGATGGCTAGGGATTTTTTATTTTACTGTCTCTGGCATTAGATTTTGCCCGATTTATTTTTGATTATATCAACAAGAACCTTATACGGTGAGTTGTCCGATTTGCTATTTGACACCTGATTTACTTTTATAGAATCTTTAGTCATAATTTTCAGTCTAGTAGACATTTTATTTTATGAGAAAATTTAATTTTCAACGGAATTTTTATAGTTTTAGATGCTGTTTAAAATAATTCAATGTGTTTGACCTCTTTTACCTCATAATTACCTAAGTATGGATGAAAGAGTGTCAATCCGATGCCCCAAAATATTGATTAATCATAATTTTGATACTTGTTATAAAAATCATCAAATTACCCTTGAAAAGTTTTTAAATTAATAATGAGATCGATATTAGCCATAAGATTATTCAGTTGGGAAAATAACTTTCAAGACGAGAGAAAAAACTCAAAACCTCCCGACTGCTGCAGGAGGCACCCTTTCACAATCTGTTACTCTAGTAAAATCGAGCAACTCTTACGCCTGGCGTAAACAAGAGCACGTGAGTTGAAATATTCGCCAGGGCCGCACTGAGGCACGAACTTTATTTAATTTTATCAAAATATTTGGGAAAAGAATTATTGGCTTAATTAAAATGGTTCAAAACATCGATAAAATTATTTGTGGCAGTGTCTAAATAGCTGAAAACAACAAGGGAAAACCGCGTAACTACACTTTTGCGATCGAGTACGTCCCTGTTGCCGACTCGGATGAAACTTTATAGCCTACCGACCAATCGCGGATCGTCATTGAACACGTAGTTTTATTTACGCCAGGCGTACGGATTGCTCGATTTTAGTATAGGCAGTTGCATTCTAAAAATTATTGACCAGAAAAAACTGTAAATTGACTGTTTGCCCATTTTGAGAGTAAGTTTGTTAGCTTTTTGGGCGATATTTTAGACATATAACATTGAATGCCATCGAGTTTTCTAACTACAATACAAAACACACTATTGCTTTTACTTACATGAATAGTAAGCCTGTAATCCGTATCGAAAACAACGAAATATTCAGGTGGAAATAAAAAGTAGCCTGATTTACAAGATTTGAAATCAAAACTATCACACGCCATGAGAGATGTAAGAACAATTTTGAACAAATGCTATCTTAGTTATACAGGCAGGAAGGTAATATGGGTAGTAAAAGTTTGGGATCAAAAACAACCTGTTGGCTTTTAATTTTGTTAAGAAAAATACGTCTAATTTATAAGTTAAATAAACGGAACATTAGAAGAGATGTAAGAACAATTGAACAAATGCTATCTTAGTTCTAATTGACGGTGAAAATTTACAATACAAGATTTAGACGAATGTTTGATGCAAGTGCAAATAGATAGAATTTTCGGGTGTCTGATCAAAAAAGCAGTTATTATAATGGTTACTCGGGAGGCCCCAGATAACATAGAAAATGTCTTTTGTTCGAACAAAATCTGTAAAAAAAAATGTAAAAATATACACAAGGTGGGGGTTTTGAATATGTGTCGCCAAACTGCTCAGTGGAAGAATCCACAAATTACTTGGAGGCACTGAGGGAGGCCACGAGGAGATTGGCACCGGGGCTGACAATACTGCTTGCAGGGGATTTCAATGCCAAAAGCCAGTTATGGGGATCCGAGAAGGAGGATAAGAGAGAACGGGTGTTGGCAGACTGGATGGCGGCCGGGGGGCTCGCCACAGCAAACGTAGGGAACAAACCGACCTTTATGAGACTGCAACAGAGTAGTGTGCTGGATGTAACGCGGTGATCACCGACGGAAAACTGAGGAGGATATGCGAGTGGGAGGTCTCGGGCGTGGAAACTCTTAGCGACCACTGCGCAATAACCTTTAGTCTGGAGATAGGGGATCCGAAGCAAGACCAGGCGATAGAAACGAATACGAGGTTCTATTGAAACAAGGACACGAGCGCACCGTTTTTGGAGGAACTTGTACGCAAACTGGCCTCGGAAAATGGTTGTAAGGCTGAAGGGATCCAACAGCTGCTCGAGGAGGTGTGTCAGACAATATTGGGGGTGAAGGAAGGGGGTCGAACCCGAAAGCCGGTCTAATGGTGGTGTGAATAAGTAGGACCGGCGAGGAAAAAATGCCTAGCGGCGCGTAGGGCATGGACGAGGGCAAAGACAAAGAAGAAAATGAGGGGTGAGACCGATAGAATACATGAGGCATATGCGGAAGCGCGCAGGAAGCTAAAGACCATGATTCAAAAGGCAAAGGAGGGAAAGTGGAAAGAGACTTTGGCACAGGTTGACGAGGACATATAGGGTTCTGGCTACAAGATAGTATCTAAGAAACTAAGGAAAAGGGCACCGAGTATAGATCCGGTAAAAAAGAGAAGCCTGATTCGGGAACTATTTCCCCTGAAGGAGCAAATAGTCTGGCCGCAAAAATAGAGCGAGGCGCTGCCTCCGTCGGTTACCGAAGAGGAGATTATTAGAGCTGCTGCCAAAATAAAGGCCAAGAAAGCACCGGGACCGGATGGTATACCACCAGAAGTGATGAAGTTAGTGGCAAATAATAGTCTTGGGGAAGTGGAAAAAGCCTTTGAGAGGAGAGAAACACCGAAGGTATGGAAAAAGGCAGAGGTAATACTCATACCCAAGGCAGGAAAGACACCGGTCACGTACCGTCCAATCTGCCTTATAGATTGTACGGCGAAGCTGTTTGAGGTGGTATTGCGAGTGAAATTAGAAGCCTCTCAGCGCGCCAGTTTGGTTTTCGGGCAGGAAGGTTCACGACAGATGCATTAAATAAGATGGAGGAACTGGCGCGGACTGCCAAAGAGGGACACTGGATAAATCTGGAGGTGTGCGTAGGGGTCGCCTTAGACGTCCGAAACCCCTTCAACACGGCACCATGGGAGGGGATAGTAGAAGCCTTACGCAGGAGGGGAATATCCAAATGTCTGATGGAAATGGTACAGAACTATTTGGAAGAAATGAATGTATGCTTCGACGAACAGGAGATGAAAGTAACATGCAGGGTCCCGCAGAGCTCCGTGCTGGGTCCCCTGTTGTGGTATATGATGGAGTCCTGCGGCTGTGGGCTCGTCGCGTATGCCGATGATCTGATGGTGGTTGTCGCTGGTCGAACGGAGGGCGAAGTGACAGACAGGGCCGAGGAAATAATAGGCGGAGTAGCGGGGTGGATAGAAGCTGCGGGCCTGGAACTGGCCCCAAACAAAACGGAGGCTATATGTGTGGGTGGAAGGAGACATCTAGAGCAAATTAAAATAAACTGCCTATCTAGGAAGCATAATCAAGGCAAAACCGGAAATGAAGTATCTATGGGTAATAGTGGATAAAAACCTGAGCTGGACACCGCATATACGCGAGGCGGCGGAAAAGGCAAGAAAAAAAAAACAACCTCATTGCTGAGGCTAAATATGCGAGAAATATGAAGCATCTAAACGACATACAACGGCGTATGTTAATAGGCGTTGCGGGGGCGTACAGAACGGTCTCGGGGGAAGCCTTGCAGGTTATCTGTGCGACCCCGCCGATGGACCTCCTAGCGGCGGAAAGGGCGAACAACTTCAGCGCCGACCCAGGAACAAAAAAGGAGAGTAGGGATACGCTTATGAGGAAATGGCAGGAGAGATGGCAGCGGTCGAAGAAGGGGGCTTGGACAAGAGCCTTCATCCCAAATATCAAGGAGGTGTGTGAAAGAAAGCATGGACGGGTGGATTACTACTTGACACAGGCATTGAGCGGGCACGTATACTTTGAAGAGTATCTAAAGAAAATAGGGAAAACACTAAACGGCAGGTGCAGACAATGTGTCGGGATGGAGTCGCCTGAACACCTAATGTTTAAGTGTCCTGAATGGGAGAATTTCAGAGAGGCCGCGCAGGCTATCGTGGAAACCCCGCTAAAAAATTCAAATTTTGTAAATGTCATGTTAAGAAGTGAACAGGATTGGGATATCTTGGCAGGAATGGTAAGCGACATTTCAAAGACAAAGGAAGAGCAAGAACGATAAAGATGAACAAGGGAAAGAAAAGGGGAAAAATAGGCCTGAGGTAATGCATATATATTTATATATACAGGGGTCAATCAATGATAAAACATACGAGGATTGTTCAACAAGATAAACACTAGAGTGATCAAAGTCGAACCGCCGATTCAGCAGAATCGACGGATATAAAATCAGCTCCGCTCGAGAGCTAGATGAGTAGATACCGCTCGCCTTAGCAACCACTCAACCCCTGACCTCCTCCGGTGAGTGTGGCCTGGCAAAGGATACGCCAGCCTTAGCATCCTTGTGCAGGTCAGAACTCTGGCGGATCGATAACAGGGTCCTTCGGGGCGCTGTTGGAGTATGTCGGAGGGTTGTGGTGATCGTGACGCGCAGCACCGTCACACCAATACATACATACATACAAACATACATACATAATATGTATGTATGTGTGTATATGTATTACATATACATACATACATATACACACATACATACATACGTGCATACATACGTGCATATATACGTGCATACATACTTACAAACATACATACATACATACATACATACATACATACAGGCAGGCAGACAGACAGACAAACACATAGGTACTATCACGGCTGTAAAATATTCAAATTTCAGGGAATAATGGTTCTTTATATATATTTATTAGTATAACTTCTATTTAATAAACCAAACTTTCGGTCAACAATGTGACCTTCGTTAGGACTGAAATATAATTTTATTTTTAATAATTATTAAAAATATAATTGAACTCACTATTAACTGAAGGTATATAATTTTATGATACTTATTTTGGGAATCTTTGAGAGCTTTGATGGCTTTCATAAGAAAATATTATAAATTTGTAAAAGTATTAAAATAAATAAATTCTTATTATCAATAGATACTATTCATGTTTTTGAAAGAACAAAACAAAAACCATAAATAAACTACAAAAATAATTAGATTATGTCCTATAGACAATAGATAGTAATTAATTTTGCAATATTTAATCTAGCAAATCTGTAATTCTGCAAGTAGGTATTATTACCTCTCTATTAAAATTCCAAAATATACTTTTTACATTTTCTGTACGATAATAAAACACAAATTTCTTGGGATTCGACCGAATAAAACAATATTTATTAAAAAACTTTTTCACTACGTACGTTTCGGCTCAGCGGCCATCCTCAGGTACAATTTTACATCGAGTAATTTGCTAAAAAAGGGTTAAGAAATGCTTAAAAGATTTTTCACTATATAAATAAAAACATTTAAAAATGAATTTTTAAAATACTTACAAGAATTCTCATCAGTCAAAAGAAAAACATTCCAAATTAACAATGTCTAAACTATATCAGAAACATTGTAGTGTTAAATTTAACATAACTATAAGAGTATACCTTTCGCCAATTTTTACATTTAATTGGGAAAGGTTACAATTTTCACATTATATTTAAAATTTTGGTCAGGTATATGGAACGAAAGAATTGCAAGTGGCGCAGAAAGACGAGCAAGGAAGGCAAAAACAATATCCTTTTTTCCCCGAGTTATTGATTTTTTATTTCTATTCTATTTGGTATACAGGAGAAATTTTTAATTTTAATTTTTGAAAACAATAAAGCAGTTCTTAGTTATTTAATGAGATCATAGTAAATTTGTGATCAATGTTCAGTATCTGTTCTGTAATTCAAACTGTTATTATGTTTTTTTATATGTATCATTTCTAGTATATTACGTTTTAGAAAATCATCTTCATTGCAAATAATTTCAGTATTATCAAAGTCAAAATTATGAAATTGTTCTAGAGCATGCTTGCATAAGGCAGTTGAGTTATCATTGTGAGTTCTTATATCATACTTATGCTTATATAACCTTTTGTTGAGATATTGCTTAGTTTGGCCGCTATAAGTAGATGGACAGTTTATGCAGTTAATTTTATAAATTAGTTGTGAATAAAGAAAAAAATGAGGTTAAATTTGAGAGTTACAACAAAACACTTCAATAATAAATATACCTGTACCTAAATCATTTTTCGCAAATCACAAGATAATATCAAACATTCGAACAGTTTTCCATTAAGAAGCACACCTCAATACCAAAACGAAGACACATGATATTATTGTGTATCAAAGAGAAAATCAAAGCACCTTTTTTGAAAAATGTATTTGCTTTTGAATATTTAACAGTGACAGGTAATGAATTAAAGATACCTGGAAGGACAACGACCTTTGAAATAGTGACGTGGAATACAAGGGGATCGAAAGGGTACCTTTAAACCTAATATTTATATTGTGCACATTGGTTTGAAAAGTAATCTTTCGTGGGAGATCGGCTGGTATTTGAGACTTGGTTATTTAAAAAAAATAAAGTTGCAGAGTGGAGCCTCCTGCGGTTAGACATATTTAGCTATTTACTGATTTTTAAGGTATGACTTATGTGTTCAAATTTTCTTATACCATGTATAAACCGAAGTCAAAAGTTGCAACTTTTGTATTATCTGTGACTCAACTTTTCACAAACAAGATAGCATCACAGAAATTCATGTGAAATAAAACTAAAGATTTACAGAGAGTAATGTTCTTCAAACTGTTTACCATATGAAATAATAGACTTCGCTGGATTTACGAAAATGTAATGAACATAATCCATTTCAAGGCTAGACGCCTCAGTCTATCTTAGCGCTTTGTGAGAAATAACATTTTTAAAAATAAATTCGTTTCCGCTCTGCGAAAACTGGCGCAGTTGGCCAGTAGGATTTGTTGAACGAATCCTCGCGTCGCGATTATTCGGCCCATTTTTACGGTTTGTCAAAGAAAGATCCTACGGGAAAATTTTGTTGCTCCAAGAAGAAGGCTCGCAGACCAGGGGAGCAGGACCAAGCATCGCCTGCAGCCCTATTGGTACGGACGGAAGGAGAAAAATCGCCTGAAGCCCATAGGTAGATGGACCAAGGGAACGAGACACGCATCGCTCATCATCCTATTGGTACGGACAGAAGGACAGCATCGCCTGAAGTCCATAATTAAAAAGAAGTCAATGTCAGTCGCAGTTGTGTTATTGTAAGTGCATCCTTTCTTTTCTTTTCATTTTCATTGTACATATTTGGTTGTATTTTCCTTTCTTATTTTTCTTTTTGATTTCCTTTTTTGATTTTCCTTTTTCCCCAATTATTCGAAATTTAACCTGGAAGATTTAACTGAAAATAAAAGCTCAAAAAAGTCAAACATAATGGCAAGCCCAAATTTTACCATGATCAGATACCAAGCTGATAATATACAAAATTTTGACGGTAGTAGTACGCAATTAAACCGATTTATTAGACTTTGTAAAAATTTTCTTTCCACTCATCAAAATAGAACCGATCCGAACACTTGTGTAAATATTTGTCTTTTTGACACTATATTAGGTAAACTTTCTGGTAGAGCTGCAGACTTAATAGCCTCTAGATGTGAAATAAATTCCTGGCAAATTTTAAAACAATGTATTATTGACACATTTTCCTATCAAAGATCTGTCGATTGTTTAGTGCAAAATTAACAACCGATAACTTGACACAAGAAGTAAAACTATTAAAAATTACAGAATACGAAGATTTCACTCTAAAACTTTTATAAATGCCTTAGATTACCATATGCAACTAATTGTTAGACTCAAAACACGCCAAAATTTTGAAGAAGCCATGTCTTTTATTAGAGAAGAAGAAAATTTCCTTAACTTCATCAATGTCCTTTGTATACAGGGTGGTTCACTTTTATGTGGTAGGACTTTAACATTAGATAGAAAAAGATAATCTAAAATGAAAATTTTATATCAACATATATCGGGGAAAGCTTAGTTTCCGAGATACAGGGCGTTGAAGTGTTGGAAAAAATATGAAGTATTTTCTACACTGTCCGAACCAGTGGAGATATTTAAACCAAATTTGATGTGTAGTACCACCTTTTTGACTACGATATTTAGTGATAATATGAAGGTCCTGAAATAACCAGTGGTGGAGTTATGGGTTTTCACTATCACTACATTTAAAAAGTAATTAGTACGGACCTGTCTCACATCAACGTAAATTTTTTTTTCGTAAAGCTATTTCAATTCTCTACAAAAAGTGTATCTTGACATTTTTTTGAATCTGCCACGGTTGTGTAGTAAATAAATTATTTCGTTTCCATCTCAGCCTTTTTTGCCTAAAAATGTGTTTTCTAAGATTATTGATAAATATCGCAAATAACAGAAATTTTAATTAAAAATAAAATTAAAAATAATATAGCTGAATCCGATAAGTGTTCCATAATTAATTTCTGTTATTTGCGATATTTATCAATGATCTTAGAAAACACATTTTTAGGCAAAAAAGGCTGAGATGGAAACGAAATAATTTATTTACTACACAACCGTGGCAGATACAAAAAAATGTCAAGATACACTTTTTGTAGAGAATTGAAAGAACTTTACGAAAAAAAAATTTACGTTGATGTGAGACAGGTCCATACTAATTACTTTTTAAATTCAGTGATAGTGAAAACCCATAACTCCACCACTGGTTATTTCAGGCCCTTCATATTATCACTAAATATCGTAGTCAAAAAGGTGGTACTACACATCAAATTTGGTTTAAATATCTCCACTGGTTCGGACAGTGTAAAAAATACTTCATATTTTTTCCAACACTTCAACGCCCTGTATCTCGGAAACTAAGCTTTCCCCGATATATGTTGATATAAAATTTTCATTTTAGATTATCTTTTTCTATCTAATGTTAAAGTCCTACCACATAAAAGTGAACCACCCTGTATAGAAGCCAATCCTTTAGTTTTCTTTTAAATTTTGGTGAAGAGTGGATCTCTGCAATAGAATCAGTATCAGAGAATATATTTTTGGTGCAAAATAATTTACGCTCTTTTGTCCGATAGTTTTTCGACAGGGTGGTGCCATTAAACTTGCCTTGTTCCTAGTTTAATATCGATGCGCCAATATATTTGTTCATATTTTTTCTTTTTGTGTATAAATAACAATTTTTACGGAGAATAGTCGATGAACACCTAACATTTCACTGTATTCAAAGACTTGGTCGCTTGGAAAATTCACTCTTTTAAATAACATAATTTTAATAATCCATTTCTGGCACTGTGTTTAATTTTTTCAAGTAGCACTGAGCAACTCCTCCCCAGACCATGATGCCAAAGGTTAAGTGTGACTGAACCAGCGCATAGAATGCCGTCTTCAAATGAAGGAAATCCAAATACTCCCTCAAGAACGGAGTATTCCCCTGAGTTTATTTGTTAACTGATCTACGTGGCGGTCCCAGCTGCGGAAGATTATTTTTGTATGAAGTAAAAGGTAAGTACTTTGTTTTTTGGAATATAATGTTAGTTTATTATGTTGAAACCATTTTTATATTTTACTAAATTCGTATTCGGCTTTTGATTTTAGTTTATTACAGGTATCGGCCGTGTAAAGTACCGCAGTGTCGTCAGCGAAACTAACAATCCTTTCAGGTGTATCTAATCGAAAGAGACTATATATAAATAACAATACACATATAAACAATAAACAGTAATGGTCCAAGTACGGTGCCTTGTGGCACACCACAGGAAACTGCCCTCGAATCGCTAACGACCCCATCGATACTCACAATTTGCCTTCAATTTATAAGGTAAGAACTTATTAAACTGTACATTTTTGCTCTAATTCCATAGCATTGGAGTTTATATAATAGTATAATAATGCTTTGTGGTTAACTGTATCGAAGACTTCAGAGAGGTCAATAAATATGCATAATGTGGGGTTTTTCCTATCTAAATTTGCATAAGTTTGTGATGTCAAATTGTAAATTGCATTTTCCAAACAAACCTTCTCTAAAACCATACTGATTAGTAGCAAAAACACCAAATTTAAGAATCTTACTAAACGTTGCTTCATTATTTTTTCCAGTATTTTTGAAATATTTGATATTAATGATATTGGTCGATAGTTATTGATATCCTCTCTAGAACCGCATTTATATAGTGGTTTAATTACACCCATTTTCAGGCAATCTGGAAATATACCAAAATATCTGATATGATTATAAATATAATCAAAAACGCATTTCAAACCGACGCTAATTACTGTTCCGCCTAGTCACCTTATCACATGGTATAGGTATATTAGATTACACGGATCTTGGAAACTCAGCTGAGATGCCCGCAGCAATAGTAAATGTAGTAGATTCTTTCGCTCTTACGACAATAACAAACTCGAACGAAACGCCTGTTAAAATCACGTTTTATAAACCTTTTGATAGTGAAACATTGCACGAAGACGAACACTATTTTTAGACAAAATAGAGACAGATAACGAATCTCTTGAAATTGGCGATACTCTATTAAAAGCCAATTTAAAAAAATTGCGATTAAATCATTGTAACTCAGAAGAATATTATGCTATAAGCAAACTTTGCTTTGAATTTCGTGACATTTTTTGTTGTGAAGGGATACCACTTACTTCCACAAATGAAATCAAACATAATGTCGTTCTCCGCACGTAGTGGCGTAACTGCCAAAAATTAAAAATATGAGTTACGCCCGTTATATGCATAATTTAACACATCTCACGAAGTGGCGTAAATGTATCTCCAGTACTTACGTCAGAATAATTAATTCTTAAATTGGCGTAGCTCTCAAAACACTTTACGCCACTTTGTGAGAAACGGGCATGGAGATTTTTATTTTCCAAAATGTGGCGTAACTTAATTTACGCCACTTCGTGATGCGCGAATTTGTAAATAACCGCATACATCTTTTGGCGTATCTGATTAATACATTAATAAATAGGCCTCAAATCCTAACCCAGAAATACCTATCAGCTGTGTTGTACTGCGACCCCAATTCGATACTTTCGCTTACAAAGTCGTTTTGTTTTAACAATAAGATAAGTTTACGCATTTTACAATACTATTCTGACACGACAAAGATGGTAAATAAAGGATTTTTTTTTGTTTCATTAATTGACGAAGACTGAAGAATAGGATTGAAATAAAGCGGTTGTGTTAGATATTGGTTTTGCCGTTTATTTATTACCAAGAACAATAAAGTTGTTTTTTAAAGCGTCATTAAAGAGTCTCAGAATCGTCATTAAAAGCTCAGAAATCGGCACTAAAGTCAGATGGGCTCGTCGCCCGTCAAAATGTAGCGAGATATTCAAAACCCAGCCAATAAAATATTGTACTGTTCGGTCCCATTGCGGATTGTTACCTATAACAACGCATTCTTTCAGTATAAGCATTTTGTTCGATTTGAACAAGAATATTTTCTATGCAGACTGCAAGAGAGTGGCCAGAGGATGCCTGCAAGTCACTTGCGCCGTACCGCATCGCGCTCGGTTTAGGTAGAGCGATACAGAGGCAAAGCAACGGTGCGCGCGGTTGTCTCATAGATAGGTGACCCTTTTTAAATTATTTTGCCTAATGAAACTTCTTTTTCCTGATTTTCAAAAAATATAATGTGTCTCTTAGCAGTGAAGTTTCTTTTTATAACCCTTGTGCTTTATTTGCCGAGACCTTACAGGCCTCGGCATCTAAATTCCACATTTGTTTAACTTCAGTGCCTTGATACATAAATAACTATTATTTCGAAATTTGCATTAATAAATATTCTTTAAATAGCCTTTAATTTGGCGTATCTAAACGACAAAATATGTTTTTCTCAAAAATGAAAAAATCCGCAAGTCGTTTAATATTGTCATGTTTAAGCCTCATATCACGGGCATCTTTGAAAAAAGTTTCGTTAGATCTAGTAAAATTTTTACCAGATATATGGCTGATTATTTCATGCTATTTTTAGTTTTATAGCTCTACTGTAAAATAATCAAAAAGCTAGTTACGCCACTAGGTGCGGAGACCGACGATAAGATTGACCTAACGAACAATATACCTATACAGGGTTAACTATCACTTAGTACAAAAAAAATTACCACGTGCGCAGGGTGGCTTAAGAAAAATATTTTTAGATTTTTTTACGATCTTAAAAAGGGGTAAAAACCCCTATTTTCCCTGTAAGTCTCCGCCTCTAATTAAGTCATCCAATATGGCTTCGGAACGTATTGTCAGCTTGAAGTTATTTCCGCGGTGTTGCCGTTATTTTCGGAAGGATGAAAATACCTTTTTACTCAAACAAATCTCTGTATGCACTCACCCACCATGCATCAACAACTTTGGTGCTGTTGATTCCCTAGCTTGGATGTTTACTAATCGTGCCGCTCTCTCGTACACAACACTCCGAGGCTTTTGGCTTGGCGCCGAGTACCGATCGCCTGGGCCCGGTAGGTCCGCCGTGCCAACACCTCTTGATTTCCTGTGTCCGAGGCACAGGGCGTCTCCAAATTCTGCACGATTTTCCTTCTCCTGCTTCGGGCGGTGCTCGAGGCTTCTCACTACACTACAGCTTCCCTTTTCTCCGCCTTTTTAGTCCTAAAAACCACGACACCCACGAAAGCGGGCTGCTGCCGTGTGTGCTGTTTACTCCATTACTACTGTCCTCCCCTCTTGGCTCTCCCGCGCAAGTCAGGACGCGATGTTGACCAACCCGCAAACTGACGTATTCCCCTATCCCCTAAACTAAATCAAATAGGTTTCCCAGTGCGTTCACCTAAATTTCAACATCAGCACTACCCATACAACTTATTGGAATACTGTCGCTATGAAATTTTTAATTTAAATTAAGTAACCGAGTGAATTTGTGCATCGAGGTGAACGGGGGCCTCTTTGAACAGTTACTGTAGTGCTTTGCATGTGCAATGTGTTCTAGTGCAGTTGTGTTTTTTGGTTGCCCTTCGGAGTTTTTCTGGCGAAGGGGATCCTCCTCCGTGATCGTCAGGCTGAGTACCTCGCTTCAAACAAAAGGAATGGCGGAGGGAAACAAGAGGTCTCGATCAGATTTAGAAAATGTTATGAATGTTGTGTTGTGTAGTTGTGTGACTTTTAATGTAAAAAAGCAAGAAAACAGAAAATGGTGTAATATTCAATCTTGGAAATGTCAGTAAAGTAGGTGTTTCATAGGCATTCTACATGTTCCTTAGAAAGTAATCGTTTTTAAAAGGAAATCGTAATTTCGTGGTGAATCCCCGGATAAATCGATAGACGTGGCAACGCCGCGCTATTTCACTACCTGTAACTCCCATTAACAATTTGAAAAAAAAAAATTTTTAGGCTTAAGACAAATGTTTCTTTGTCTGCCATAAAAATTTTTGTACTAAGTGATAGTTAACCCTGTATACACAAAGACCTATAGATACCCTGAAATACACAAACCAGAAGTACATTCTCAAATTAATGAAATGCTAAAAACGTAATTATAGAACACTTAAACTCTTCCTGGAACAGTCCTATTTGGATTGTGCCCAAAAAAATTAGACGCATCCGGAAAACAGAAATGGCACATCGTAATTGATTTTCGAAAACTAAATTTAAAAACTATAGACGATAAATTTCCATTGCCGAATATCACAGAGATTCTTGACAAATTAGGCAAAGCTCACAACTTTACAACCCTCGATTTAGCAAACGGATTCCACCAGATCTAGATGCCACCAGAAGATATTATTATATAACGTAATCTCGACAAAATCAAAGCTGTCAAAAACTTTTCAATACCTACTACCCAAAAAGAAATCAAATCCTTTCGTGGACTGGCAGGTTATTATCGACGTTTTATCAAGGATTTTGCCAAGATCACGAAACCTTTAACAATTTGTCTTAAAAATAACACCAATGTCAAACACTCTCCGGAATTTATAGCATATTTTAATAAATTAAAAGAACTGCTTATTAATTAACCTATTTTAAAACATCCTGATTGGACCAAACCATTTGTTTTAACAACAGACGCTTCCAATGTGGCTCTTGGTGCTGTTCTATTACAAGAAACACCTCCCAACGACAACCCCATTGCGTACGCCTCCAGAACTTTGAATAAGACAGAACAAAAGTACGCCACAATTGAAAAAGGACTGCTTGCCATTGTTTGGTCTTGCAAATATTTTCGTCCATATTTATTTGGCAGAAAATTTTAAATTTACACAGACCATAGTCCGCTGGTTTAGCTTTTTAACCTCAAGGAACCTAATTCAAAATTAATCCGTTGGAAGCTTTGACTTGAAGAATTCGATTTCGTAATAATTTATAAAAAAGGTAAACAAAATACTAATGCGAACGCCCTTTCGCGAATCTTATTGAACGCCCTTGAAACCCAATCTGTAGTTAATAATCCTGGAGATATTAACACTGAAATTTACAAATTTTTAGAAATTCCCCAGATAACCTAGAACCTGAACTTATAACGGAACCTAAAATTAAAATTTTACAAAATATTCAGATTAGACCACCTCTTACAGAAACGTCCCAAACTATTCATAGTAATAATTATTAACCTGACGATTTTGCAGAAATTCCAATTGACGATATTGTCACACTACGTGCCTCGAACAGGGGGCCTCCACCTCGTGTCGCACTATTCATGTGCGCCGGAGGGTTGGACTGACCCTCACAAGTTCGCTGATAAGCTGCACCTTGTGCCTGAGCCGACCCCTCGGGGGTGGTTGGCGATCTAGTGGCTGCTGAAAAGCGGGATTCACTGATACCCAGCTTGGAAACCGAGCTGTACTTATACCCGCAGATTCTGCCGAGTCGGCGGGTGGGCTTTGATCTATTTACTGTTTAACTTATTATTTCATCCTCGTATTTACATTATTGACTGTCCCTCGTACTCATTAAATTTGTTATTGTTATCTTTACTTTTGTTTTGTTTGGTAGAAGTTGGTTTTAATAATTCGGTCACTGGTCCACAGATGTCACTTTGGTGACAATATTATAAATAATAAATCGAATCGATTAATTATAAAAAGATCTCCTTACTCTCCCTATACAAAAACAAAATAAAACTATTGAAGGACATCATATCGTCAAATTTTGCGTAACAAGACAATACATATACTTTTGCTCAAAATAATTATGAACATTTTTTCAAACAGCGCTTGCTTTACACTTTCAAAATTTAAAATTCGTTGAATGTACAAAATTAATTAATTACGCGTTACCAGACGAAAGATAACTTTTAATAAAATACAAACATGAAGGAAAACTAACCATCGCGGAATTGAAGAAACTTACAAATTTCTAAAAACAAACTTATTGGAAATCCATGAAATCCGATATATCAAAATTTATTAATAATTGTGAAATACGCCAAAAGGCAAAATATCATCGTCATCCACCAGATCTACAATTAAATTTAACGGAAACTCCTTCAAAGCCCTTTGAAATCCTTCACATAGACACTTTGGGCAATCAAAAATTCCTCACGATCGTAGATAAATTTTTAAAATACGCGCAAGCATTACCATACGACAGACATGCAACTTCGGCTTGTGAAAACTTAATAAAATATTTTTCTTTTTGGGGAACCCAAAAAAAAAAGTAACTCATAACGGCTCCGAATTCAAAAATAAACATTTTAAAGCTTTGTTAAAATTACATAAAATTGATGTACATTTTACTACTGCAAGACATCACGAATCAAATTCATCAATCGAAAGATTTCATTCTACTATTATTGAGCATGTTAGACTCCTAAAAGAAATTAACAAGCAATCCTCTGTCTTATCCTTAATGCCATATGCTATTATTGCATATAATAGTACCATACATTCAAACACAAATTTCACCCCTTATGGACTTATATTTGGACACACAATTCAATTCCTACTCAAGTTTATACGGAATATATTCACAACCATCGAACTAACACTCAAGTTTTTACGAAAAAGTAAAATCATTACAGAAAAAACAAAAAATAATTATTGATAAAATAAATTAAAGTAAAAAAACATTAAAATTTAAAATTGGATCTAATGTTTATAAAAAATGTTAATTGATATCTGCAAAATATTTACACTATATTTGACAAAATTAAAATAGCTATTAGCTTGGCAAAATTAAACATTCTACATAATTCTATTATCAATCCTACAGATATCTTTAACGAAATAAAAATATTTAGAAAATACTTTCTTACATGTTGGTAGATTCTGAAACATATCAATATTATCAATTACTTCCATTACCTATACCCAATAACCAAAATCGATTTAATCTTATACTACCCCACAAACCCTTCCTGGCACTCAGTAACGACAAGTACGCATATATGGAACACGAATGCGGCAGCCTAGCAAACAAAGAATATTTATGTAAAGGAGTACACCTTACGTCACTGAAACTTCACCCTGTGCCGTTCAGCTTATTAACCATCAAGAAAATGTGACAACATGCCAACCCTTCGAATTAACATTTTAAGAAATCCAATTTTCCCAAATCTCGGAAGGAAAATGGATAATAACTGGATAACAACGCACCAAATAGCTGCTTCACTTTGCAACGAAATGGAAAGCAAACATTCTTTACTTGGAATCTATCTTCCCGAATCAACCACAGAATGTACAACGGAAATAAAATCATTCAAATTTCGTAGCCACAAACCCGGCCGTCTAAGTTTCAACGAAATCGAATGCCCACGTTCGACATTACCAAAATAAGTAAACGACGCATTGTTCTAACGTTCAACCCTTCATCACTGGATCTTAACACGGTAAACTTCAAAGAAACCAAAGACCTCCAAGATGCAATCGAACGCCAAAAATCAGATATTGAAGTGATGTCATCTCCAGTCTATTTTCAACGAACCAGTACGTGGACACTTATATTGTACTTGATACTTATGTGTTTATTGATTTGTTTGATTTATTGTAAACCGTGGTTTTATTTTTATTTTGTACTCTAAATACCTATATTATATTCTTATTCGTAATATATTTTTTTACGTGTAATCACCCATAATCTAAACTATTTCAATTATCAGTAACAATTAAATATCATCTAAACAATAAATACTTCCAAAACAATAGTGTGCGCAAAAGTACAAGCGCGCTACTGGATTCATACTGTGAGAGAGCAATCCTAAAATTGACCTGCTCAGTAATAATCGACCGTCGCATGCATTAACACTTTGGGTACCCGCCGTCAAGTTGTTGTTGATTGAAGTGTGGTTTTCTGTGATTTTGAGATCGGGAAAAGTCCTGTTTCTCGATCTGATGTTGATATGAATGATAGTGGTGCTTTTGATACACCTGGCTTTTATGAGTAAGTCCGTACAGATCTGTTACCGCACATTTGGTGCCGGCACAATGGGTGCGAAAGCCTCTGTCCATTTTGGGGACGATAGCTTGTTCCTCGAGTGCTGACTGGTGAGATTAGAGGCCTCACCTGGGGCTCGATGACACGAATAAACATGTGGGGTGCCAGTACCGCACCCCGTGTCTAATTCGTTGGGATGCTTTACTGTTTAGCGGCAGTTGAGTATCCGGGGAAGCCTTTACTTATTTTAGGTGACACTAGCTAGTCGTCGAAGATATTATATGATAGTAAAATGCTAAGAAAGATATCCGATATGACGGACGCATGGAGGTTAACCGGGAGTAAAGGGGCTAACAACCCCCGGTGAGTATACCATAATTTTATCAAGGTAGCAGGTCAGTAACTGTTGCTTTTGTCTTTTTCATATGCCCGAGTTTGTACAACAATATAAAGTATTTAGCCGTCGAGTGAATTTGCATTGTGAAGACCCCCTGATTGAGAGCCACTGACAAGGTAAATAATCTACATTTCAAATGATTTTTACATTATCGATTATTGTTTTGTTGGTTGGTTGGTTTCAATGTGAAATTGTTTTGATTTGGCTATCTCCTCAGCTACCCCATAGTCACCCCTGGTTGTGTGCAAGATGTTAAAATCGATGGAAAATTAAATAAAGAGAGAAGTGCATTTGTATGACCGTTTACTATATCAAAAGGTTCTTGTTTAGTTACGCTATGAATCAGATTATTGTAGCCTAAGATTGCATACTGAATTAATAATTGTTTTATATCAGAGTTCGGATGAATAAGTTTTAGAACACGTATGCTATCAAGTAGCGTATTATGTTACTATTACTATTCGAGTTACCGAGTGTAGTAAAATGTAATTGGACATTATGAGGTTTACGAAAATCTGATAAAAGAGTTATTTTAAATTCAGAACCATTATCATATTATGTGATTGTTCTTGGTATTCCAAAATGTGAAACAAAAGTAAAAACTCTATTAATTACATCTGTTGAGTTACAGGATTCTAAGAAATAAGCTTGAGCATACTTTGAAAATACGTCTATTATCGTTAAAAGTTTCTTTCCTAGTACTTGGTAGATTTGGATCATATTTGGCCTTATTACATATTTCGCACTTATTTATATATTCCGTTATGTCACTTTTCATGTTTAGCCAATAGTATAATTTCTTTAAAGCCATTAATGTTTCGTTAATCCTCTATGACATGTTTTCTTTTTATGATGATAAACTAAAAGTTCTTCTTGACGATATTTTTCTGTGATTTTACTATTTTAGTTTTCCACCTTTTAATAAATCTATTTTTAAATAAATTTTCTCATCGTTTAGAAAATACTAATTTGTAAGCATGATTTTTAAATTTCTGTGCTAATAAAATGCAAATTCTTGGTTTCAGGTCAATTTCGCTTTTGTAAATATAAATACAATATTGGATATTCCTTAAAGAATTTTATCAATTCGTAAGCATAATTTTTCAAAGTTAAGTTCACAGTTAGTCTGATTTTGTTAGAAAAATGATGTGTTTTAATAACGTGATACCGTCCTTTAAATTAAATATTATTTGATAATTATAAGTATTTAAAAAACTTTCTGAAAATGTAATGCTTAAAATTGTATCTTCTATTGAATGAAAAGTTTCAATTTGGTTTTCGTTTTCCACAAGTTTTTCAATCTCTCCGGTAGGTTTAATTAGAATACCGGATATTATATTTATTTTTGGTTTAGAACGATTTTCATTTATTTCACAATTTACTTCGGGGAATTCGGATTCCAAAGATTCATGTATTTCTTGTCCAGTTATAGGATTATCTAAAAATTGAGGGTTGAAATATTGTTCGATTTCTTGGTCGATATCAGCAGGGTTTACTATTACCAAAGATATAGGTTGTATATATCTTTGCTATTATTGATTGGTTTTCAATGGCAATAATTTCTTTTCTATCTATATGACAAACACAATTATTTCGATTGGTACAGATTTGAAAATAAAATTGATCGTTTGTTTAATTATTCTCCAATTTAATTGATCAAGACCGCATCCTATCCTTGGCATAGCTATAGCAATTAAATAGTATACAAAACGTTTTCAAGTATTTATAACTCTTAATATTCCTACTTCGCCTACTTGTTTATTTTGTTTTCTTATCATACCTTTCTTTAAATTCGGCTGCGATACCAGCTCTAATTTTAAAATCATATAACACACAATGTTCCAGGGAGTACTCGAGAGGTACTTCAAATAAATTTTTCCTAACATCTATAACTTTATTATTATTTTCATCATTAATGCTTTCTTTAAATTCTTTATATTCTTCGTCATAATTATTAATAGCTTCAATACTAACTTCATTTTTAAAATTATTATCATCGCTATATACTTCATTATTTATCATAACTTTATTTTTGTTCTTCCTAACTCTACTTTTATTTTTCCTAAATTCATAATATTCTTTATCATAAAATAGGATATTATTAACATTATCATCATTTTCAAATTGAATACGAGATAATGAATCCGCATTAGTACTACTACTACTACTACTACTCCTTTTGTTGCTTTAATAGTTGCTGTACTTTTGTTGCTGTAATAGTAGGATGGAGATTAGAATTTTAATTTTTACTTTCTTTTTTATCGACGAGTATTTTCCTAATTTTAGTGCCTATAGGAACTTTGAACCTAACATTTTGATTCGTCTTTTTAGTTGAATTATTATTAGAACATATTGGAAACATTGTTTGTATATCACTAGGGGAATTATTTATAATACAATTTTCTTTATTTTCTCTATCATTATTGTGTAACAAATTCATTAAGTTCACTAATAACTTCATTTTTAAAAATCATCATATTTTTTGAGGATGTGTATACAGAGTGGTGAAAATTTAGATGCCCACCATTGGTATCTCGGAAACTACAAAAGATACAATATCGACCAAATTAGACAAAAGCTGCGCTATGATACCCTCTACAATATTCTGTTACGAAATCCTCGATTTATTGCTTCGTTCGTGATTTATAATGAAAAACGACAATGTGGGATTTTTTAAAAAACGTTATATCTTCCACATCGATTACTCGAATTTAATGAAACTTGGTAGTTTTAAATTTTCGGTCATGGCAACTCGATGCTGTTGTCAGAAATTTTCTAGGCCTCCTTGATTTCGAGCAACCACGGCCAACTTCGTTTTTCTTATGGCCGCCATATTGGATTTTTACACCATTGGATAGAACAAAAAAATCCTATTTAGCACTGTAACAAAACAATCCTGGTAGAAAAAAAATCGCGCTGATATTAGAAATTAGAAATATCACACACGAACAATTGATAGTGACACAATGTGACAGCTTAAAAAGCAAGTGTGCTATTGTTAAATAATCGACATCTATTAATGAAACAGTAATAATTTTATTAGATATGAAGTAACATCAACAGTTAAACATTAACCTAATAACAATTACTTGCGCTTAACAAACTAATAAAAATCATTAACAATAACGAAATCTTATAACTATTGCAACATCAAATTCGGCAATAAATAAAACTTTAAATAGAAGATCCAAATTATTGTTACATAAGCTGTTCAAAATGTCCACCGTTATTTCGTATACACAAATCGGTTCTCTTGCTCATTTGGTCAACTGCTTTTTGAATGGTCTGGCCCCGTATGGAATTAAATGCATTTTCAATTTTAAGTTGAAGATGTTCAACATTTTCAGTGTTAGTTGAGTAAACAACGTCTTTTATAGTACCCCACAAGAAGTAATCCATAGGTTTTAATGAAGGAGATCGTGGAGCCCAGCGTACTGGACCGTATGTGCCTATCCATGAATTTGTAAAGCGTATATCCAAATAGTCTCTAACAATCCTGGCATTATAAGAACCAGCGCCGTCTTGTTGAAACCAGTTAAAATGTTGAATTGTTTGTAAAGGCAGTTCGTCAATCATATTTTCCAAATTAGTCTGCAAAAACATTAAATATCCAGCACCATCTAAACGATTGTCCAAAAAACTGGTCATAAAATTTTGTTGTCTAAAATGCCAGCCCAGACATTCAAAGAATACCTAATCTGCGGGCTGGTCTCTCTTATTAAATGAGGATTCTCTTTTGGGTAGTGGTGCAAATTTTTTCTGTTAAACATGCCCCAATTTGTAAATAGCGATTCATCGGTCCATAATATTTTCCTTGAAAAATTAGAATCTTCTTGCAGTTTTTCCAGGAACCAATTACAAAACTTCAACCTTCTTCCAGGATCACCAGGATGCAATGGACAGGTTTATACTTGTAGTCATGATATTTATGCTACTTTATAATTTTTCTAACATACGAGTTATTAATACCACACTCTTGACTTATTCTACGACTCGAAGTTTCAGGGTTAATCTCTATTTGAGCTAAAACGTTTACCTCATTATCATTAAGCTCTTTTAAATACTGCCTCCTAGGTCTTCTCAAACTGCCAGTGTCTGCCAGATTTTTTGAAATTCTGGCGAAAATTGTGCGATCTGGTTGCCGCCTCTCTGGATATAAAGCTGCATAATTTGCTGATGCCATCAATGAATTTCTATAATTTCGAATATAAATATTATACATATCTCGTTTTTCGTCATTTGTATACATCTTTAATAGTTGCACATTAATTTGCACACAAGCAGTAACTAATTCAAATTGCAAGCTATCACATACTGTCGCTATCAATTGTTCGTCCAAGGTATACTTGATTTGTGTGATATTTCTAAAAATGTTTAAAATTAGCGCGATTTTTTTCTACCAGGCTTGTTTTGTTACAGTGCTAAATAGGATTTTTTTGCTCTATCCAATGGTGTAAAAATCCAATATGGCGGCCATAAGAAAAAACGAAGTTGGCCGTTGTTGCTCGAAATCAAGGAGGCCTAGAAAATTTCTGATAACGGAATCGAGTTGGCCATGACCGAAAATTTAAAACTACCAAGTTTCATTAAATTCGAGTAATCGATGCGGAAGATATATCGTTTTTTAAAAAATCGCACATTTTCGTTTTTTCATTATAAATTACGAACGAAGCAAGAAATCGAGAATTTCGTAACAGAATATTGTAGAGGGTATCATAGCGCAGCTTTTGTCTAATTTGATCGATATTGTATCTTTCGTAGTTTCCGAGGTACCAATGGTGGGCATCAAAATTTTCACCACCCTGTATAACGCCTTCATTCATTATGATAACTTCTTTATTGGTATCATAAACATTATCATTATTAAAATCTTGGGAATCTAAATATAGCGAATTAATCATCTTTGAAGCATCGTCGTTATATTATTCTGCGCTGTTGTCCTTAATGATTATTACACCCTGTAGTTTGCATCGACTCGTGCAGACCAGCACACATAACAAGAAGGCAAAAAACTCCCCGATCACCCGATGTTAGATACCTCATTGCATTCATTTTTTGTGCGGACCAGTAAACAACGAATTTTTATCGATACGTAAAAATGCCGAAAGTTAAGGATAACACTATTAGAAAACGAATTATAGAAGATACCGATAGCGAGAGTAGTATTCAACAGTGCGCAAATAAGAAACAAAAGAAAGGCAAGAAGTATGAGGAGGTATTAGCTTCATTACCGAAGATACAAGAGAAAATTCTCAACGAAAATTCCGATTCTCCTTAGAGCGAAGGTAGGTAGATTGTAGATTGTAGATTTCTTGGGGGTCGTTTTTTTGCCCTTACGGCCTTTCTTCACTGCGACCTGATTAGATCTTTTGTGAATGACCCTGCTCTAATAAATTCCAAGGTCACCTAGGCTTTTGACGAAGCTTAGTATTTTCCTTGGGGCTAAGTTGCCAATTTCATTTGGATTTATATTGATCGAAATATTTAAGTCTGTTTCGAATTAAGAGGGGACACTCACACAGTATGTGCTCGCTAGTCTCATCCCGTTCGTTGCAGAATCTGCATAGTCCATTGTCTGTTTTGCCCATTTTTTAAGATGATATCTTAAAGGGCAGTGTCCAGTCAGGAGACCTGTGATGAGTCTTAATTCATTCTTGTTTAGAGTGAGAAGCTTTTTGGCGTTCTGAGGCGAATAGGTCAAAAATCTTTTCGCTTGTCTTTGTCCCGGAGTGTTACTCCAGTAGGCTTCCTTTTGTTCCTTTTCCCATGTTTTGATCTCTGTCAATAGGTGGCTTTTGTTTATGCCACAGAATGGTTCAGGACCGTAAAATGGAGCCTTAGCCCCTTCTCTAGCGAGGCTATCAGCAATTTCATTCCCATGAACACCTTCATGCCCTGGCACCCACATTAAGGTCAATCTGTTGCCTATAGCCAGTTGCTTTAGATGTGTTTTACATTCCCGGTAGGTAACACCATAATGTGATTGACGGTTGTCTCGCAAATTAGGGGAAAAAGCAAACTTCTTTTAGCAGTTATAGACGATTGTCGTACTGTTTTGTTCCAGATATATATTAGCGTAAGTGACGTCTGTTTTACGTTGAAAAAATTGTTACAGAAATTCTTCTTATAGCGAAGTTAGGTAACACCATAATGTGATTGACAGTTGTCTCGCAAATTAGAGGAAACAAGCAAACTGCTTATCACAGTAATAGACGATTGTCTCACTGCTTTGTTCCAGATATAGATTAGCGTAACTGACGACTGTCTTGCGTTGAAGAAATTGTTACAGAATCCGCGAAAAGCTGCTCAGGTGAAAATGGGCTCAACACAACAAATCCAGTAACGGCGCTCAATGAAACTATCCAGGCTGAAGTAAATGTAAGGCTCGCCCAAATACTAGGCGAAAATCCAACCACGGGTAGACCAAGATTACACGAGAAAGTATCAGTGAGATGGAAACATTATACTTTCGAAGGGACACCTACAGAAATATCCCAACAATTTTCTAAGAAATATCAGATACCAGAAAACTGTCAGTTTTTACAAGCACCAAAATGTAACGAAGAAATCGACATATGTCTCTCCCGAGAAGCCAGAAAATAAGATTTTTTCGTACCGGGCCTACAGAACCAATTGTCCTATGGTTTGACAGCAATTGGGACATTGATTTCGGAATTATTAAATAACTCCCCAGGGCCAGAAAAAAATCTGGCAACATTAGCAAAGAGTGGACAAATTTTAGCAAACGTAACCATAGATTGTCAAACCACAGACGTTTTCTGAATGCACCCTTTCTTAGAGAAGAAAAACGAAAATTGAAAAATGAAAGGCCAATCGACGAATACATCTTCGGAACAAAATTAAGCGAATCGATCCAAAATACCAACTCGGTGACAACAGCGGGGAGGGAATTAAAGATCGGTACATTCCATCTCCCGTTCAAGTCTAATAAAACGACTCGTACGTACGAACCTCAACCGGGACCTCACTGTTCTTTGCCATACAATTGTGCAAACAGTTGCACAATCCATGATAAAAATACACAGCGGCACCTCTTTAAATAAAACTGCACAATTCGATAAATCGGTTATTTAAACATCTGATCATTTGAAATTAAAATTGAAAACAACGATCTCAATACAACGAGTAAAAGTAGGAGAAAAAAAGAGAACTACTCTTCTTCGTCAGATATCAAATGTCTCGAACGATCACCGATCATCACAAAACATCAAAAATTTTAATAACTGGTGGCAGCACTGTCACATGTTTTGTGGTGGTTTATGGTTTCGTGGTTTTTTAGTGTTTTGTGTTCGCACCTACAACCTACCAAACACAAAACTAAAAACAAATTATTATTTATTACGCTTCGGTTTTATTTATAGTTTTGATTATAGTTCGAGGATTAGAGGAAGAAAAAAATATGAACATGAACAGTTACATGGATAGGTAAAACCAGCT
This sequence comes from Pseudeuparius sepicola, assembly GCA_963920635.1. Classification (NCBI taxonomy): domain Eukaryota; kingdom Metazoa; phylum Arthropoda; class Insecta; order Coleoptera; family Anthribidae; genus Pseudeuparius; species Pseudeuparius sepicola. The sequence goes on from OY987305.1 coordinate 34,336,191, forward strand.
TGGCTCCTGCCTTTGATTTATCATTAATTATTTTAATTTTGCACAGGTGGTTGAAACAAAAACCTACCGAGGTAAATGAAGTAACGGAACAGACAGATTCAGGTATTCAAGAAAACCAAAGTATTGAATATCAGGATTTGAATATAGACATAGACAGTGGTTCTGAGAAAGACGAAGAAAATATTTTTGCAAATTAAGAACACTCTCCCTCTCCCACAAGTGTCAAGGTCAAGCGAAAGAAATTTACTCGAGTAAATCCGAGTAAAATGTCATCAGAATTTCCGTGGATTGATAATTCAAAATCCTTTTTATTTTGCAAATTATGTAACATGAGCTTAAAGGGACAAACATTTCACATAGTTAGACATTGAAAGTCTACGTTACATCAAAAAAATGAGAAAGCTGCAAGGAGTACTCCTAAAATAACTACATTAGTTGAAAATAACAACAACCAAGCAACTGTAACGAAGTTCGTTATTTTTTTTACTAGAAAGGAACGTATTTTTAATTTTTTTCTGCCGACCGCACCGCGCCGAGTATTTTTATTATTTTCACCGGCTAGATAGATGCATAAAAAGCAAGTAATATATTTTAATTTGAACGAAATCTTATTTTCGTATTTTCGCATTTTATATACCGTGTTTTAAAAGCCGCTATTGATTATAGGCGGGCAATACTTTTGTAAAATATATTTAGTAGGAAATAATCATTATTTTTAGGGCTAGAGACGCGTTTCTTTTTGGAAAACCGATTCAATCTATTCATACTATTTAGTCTTATTATCGGAAGCTGCGTCGCATCGCCGGCTATTGGTGGATGAGATTTTTCTAGTTTTTTTTATGTATTGCGCACCGCGCACCAAGCCTCGATGCCGGCATAGCAACCGGGCTCTTTTTTTCCGACTCCACCAGCCCGGCCGGACTCGGGTATAAAAGGGGAACCGAAAAATAATAATTTATCAGATTTTGATCGACCGCCGATTTAGCAGTATAGGTAAGAAACTCTTGTATGATAACCATTTCATTTTGCTATAGTGCCCAAGGTATTTTCTTTGTTTGAATTTTGTCATTTATAAAAAGGTGATATCAGGTTTAACTGCCGGCCCTTGCTATTGTAGAGTCCCGAGATCAACAGATAAATAGTTTGTACTTGACGTCAGGTGTAACTGCCGGCCATTGTCCGTAGAGTGCCAATTTTTGGTACTGCTAGACAAGCGGCCAGGTCGGTACTCTGCAAAGCCAGAAGTCAAACTAAACTTTTTTTTTTCGACTAATTCCAGGTATATAAGTTTTCGTTGCTGGCCATTGCTATTGTAGAGTACTTGTACTGCCAGGCAAGCGGCCGGGCCGTTACGTAACCTGAAAAGTCGACTACAGGCTATTTTTCCACTTGATCTCAGGTCTAGCTGCCGGCCATTGTCCGCCGAGTCCCAATTTTTGGTACTGCTAGGTAAGAGGCCAGGCCCTTCTAGGAATACTGAGAATTAAAGAAATAAAATAAACCGCGCTTGTCAGACGGCACCACTGAATCCGTTTTATCTAATTTTCTTTTCTAAAATCTGCCGCCGTCACCTAAAGGCCTATAGTAAAGTGTCATGGGTCACATTGTTTGATACGGAGAGAGTTTCTTGCTTATAGTTTATAACCGTAGATATCACAATGGACTAATACACCACTTTTTTTTTATTTGCTCATCGGATAGTATTGGGTGAGATATACTTGCTGTATTTTTTTTTATTTTTTTTTCGCCCCCGTTTTGCCGCAATTAATTTTTAAAGTTCAATATACGTAACTACCTGTTGGATTTTATTTTTCCCTAAATTCACCGCCATGGCACCAGGTTTGGCAACGCCGCACCTCAATGCCAAGCTGTCAGTCTGCGAAAACATAAACATAACCTATTTTGTGGCGTCACAAATCGAAATATAGCTTTTATTTTTTATGATTTGAACTATTTTCACCATTCATTCTAATAATCCATGACGGAAATGAACCATTCTATTTTGCTGAGGAAAATGCTGGGAACACTAGGTATTGGTATTGATTCGGACGCTATGCTGGTTGGTTTACAAAACTTTTTTTTATTGGAAACAAGTCGATTTTATCTATAAAACGACACAATTCGTAAGTACCTATGAACTTGCATAAATTAGATATCTAGACTTGCTGATATATTAAAGACAATAAAGAACCAACCAGGTGTAACATTTTAGCTGACGATTTTAGATTAGTGGCTCTGCCAAACGATTTTTTACTTGTTATCAAGTATATTCCACCGACTGCTAGTTGTTTGAAGAAACTGATGATATTTTAGCCTCAATACCTAGTGTCACAGAATAAATAGCTTCACCTATTTATTCTGTGCTAGTGTTAATCAACAGCATTGATTGGTTATAAACTAAACTGAGAAAAGTTAATCCTATAGACGTCAAGCACCTACCTGGTCTGAATATAAAAAAATTATTACTTTAATTTCATGAGCCCTTACTTACAAGAAGTAGTTAGACCTGCATCGGTTCAAAAATGTAACGCTAGAATATTGGAGAAGGTGCCAGTTCTTCGTGATGTTAGAAATATAACATGTAAAACGCAATAAAGCCAAGTTTTCAGTCGAAAAACTTTATTGTCATAGCTTGAACTATTTTAGACCCATTTAGGTAAATTATATTGTGATTGCCGAAGCATCCTCATAAAAAATGACATAATTCTTTAGAATTTTTTCACTATACATATTATACCTATATTTTTTCTGGAAAATAAATTTTCATAAGCATAATTTGTGATTGTGGTTAATAGAAGTTAAAAATAAAAAAATATAATGCAGCAGCCGGCAAAAAATTAAGATTTCTTTAATTTACAAGAAAAAAAAAGCATTATTTTGCATTCTATGGCAAAACCTCAAATAAGTTATCTATTAAATTTAGTGAAAATATTCCAAAATCAAATAATACAGTTTTCATGTCGCATGCACAGATTGTAACAAACTGGATATTTTTGGGGGGGTTTCTTCTATTCTGCGAAGAGATGGACAAAGAGTAGGTAGGTGTACTGTGCTCGATTTTTGAGGGCAATGGAAAGCAGTTGAATCTCAAAATCTCGATTCGTTTTGGAGATACAGGGCATTTTTCGTTTTTTAACATGTCAGACAATCCCTCCTTGTAATACGTTTTGATTTTTGCCAAAAATCTTCCTTCATACTACTCCAACGTATAATAATTATTGAGGTATGTCGGTATGTCTTTCTCAACTATCCTGTAAGGTAGACTTTCATATTTTTTATTGCACTTGTGTTGACTTTTTCCAATATAACAATCTACTGATGTTGTCCATGATTCTTCGCTATTTCCAGGAAGTCAGCAAAGAAAAGCAATACCTTGCTTACATTCATCTAAAATAAGTTTTCCATTAATATGTACCTACCTGCAAAAATTTTACAAGCGTACTTAGTTCTATTATTAGTTGACAAAGTTAATGTCACTAGTGCAGAAAAGTACAACTTTCCACATCAAAATGGATGCGACAAAGTGTACTACTACGGACTTAATTACTTAAATACTTCATTAGATCATACAAGAAAAAAATACCCGCAAAAACTAGTCATTGACGGTCAAGCACTAGATATCGAATGAAACTCTGCTGTCGAACTTGCACTAGATTATTTAAATTAGTTCTTAATCATGGTTCTCACATGTAGATATCAACGATCGTTTTTACAAACGCATGATTTCTTGTTTTGATAATCGATTTCAACATTGGGGTGTGCGACACTCCCACGCCCCCTCCCCCATATCTTAACTATAGGTATATACAAAATAAGTATTTCTTTACTGTACTAGCAACTAAAGATAGAAGCACAAAAAGCTGTATCTACGTATGTGCCACGATGTATGATCCTCGTACATCGTGGTATGTGCATAATTTAGGACTAATCTGCTTATGTTGGGTAATTACAACATAATATACCTACTTCCACAACTATTCAGTTGAATTTCTTCATTTTTAACCACAGTGTCATTAACATTTTTCTTATTAATTTTGTGCTCGGGGGTAATTTTTGCCTTAACCGGGCATTATGCATTCATTGCTATGTTCTTTCCTCTGCGTGTCTCCAATAACATTGTTACCATAATATTTATTCTCTAGTCTACCTAAAACCAGAATTTAAGCTATATCATCATCATTAAGCAATATTAAAACAATATACAAATCAAATAACAAACATACCTCTTCATTTCTCCATGTTTTGGTCCCCGTTTTTATTGATAAAATTGACACACCATATCAAAATCTATGCAAAGCAAGTTATCAGGACAAGCTTTAACAAATCTTGTCTTCATTATAAACCGAAAAAATAAAGTATTCACAGCAAGATTCTTTTAAAACTGAGAATAGAATTTATTTAGTTTTCACTAAGGTTATTAACCTTGGTTTCCGCGTTCCGCCGGCGAAAGTGAGGTTATATGCAAAGTGCGGCGTTGCCGACGATTTTCTTTAAAGCATTGAGTAATATGTCATCTGTCATATTTTAAAGGGGGCATCTAATAAGTTCAGAATGGGATCAGTAAAATCCAAATATTTCATTGAAATGCTACGAAATTTGATTATTTCTCATCAGGCGCATACAAACTGAATCTAATAATTTGCCTGGAAATGCTTGGTTATATAAAAAAAGACGAAATAAGTACTAAGAAAATAGCAGGTACTTATTGAAATTAGGGATCGTGACGTCACATTCCCTACTTTTGCGACCGTTTTTTTTTCAATTTTTGAGCAAACTAATGGGAAAAAAAATCTGTTGGTTGGGTTTCGTGATTATCTAGACATGTTTTACAAATTCCAAGGCAAAAAATTATTTTTCATTCCTAAGTATACTTGTCCATTTTCCGATTTTCTCTTATTACCCGCACTTCACAATTACGCGCCGTGTTGTCAGACCACCGTTTCTATACTAGTTAGATTATTTAGTTGTCTCTGCCGCATTTCCTACGCCTAGTTTCCGTCTCACAAGATAGACTTTCCGTTGCCGCGAATACAAAAATTATTAATCAGATTAATTTGTTCACAGGTGTATTTGTATGGTATTATTTCGCCTCAATAATAAATTAGGAGTTTTTCATTTGCCAAAAATATTTTATTTTTCTCGTTGTGGCACAGAGGGATTATTATTCACGTTACAAAAGTGGCGTGCCCGAACAGGGACCTTAGCTATTTTGTTTGTTCTTGGGAGGACATGGAGTAAAATAAAACAATATTCCGAAGTCTGCCGAAAAAAACCGTCGTTCAAACCATATAGATGTTACGCCGGTGCCAGTGAGAATGACTTTTTAAAAAAGGAATATTTATTTGTTTTAACTTTGTACACTGGTTTGCGATATTAGCTCGTCGAATGGCACACAACGTAACTTGAAGTAGTAGAAACTAATTCGACTAAGAATTAGGAACTGAGAAAGAAGAACTATTATTTACGACTGAGAACTGAGAACTAACGGGGAACCGACGGAGAACGCTCGGTTTCTGGGTTTCAAAGTATTTATAGGGAGACAAAATGCTTAGGCAAGCTTCTGGATCTTTTCTAGAGAAAAACATCTACAAGTGTAATTTGATTAAGGAACTATTGTCTGCAGAAATCTGAATACAGGAAAGAGTCAGCAGTTCTTAAAAGTGGTAAACATGATAAGTAAAGTAATGCGTAGTTTTCGTGAAACGTCAGGAATATTCTGGATGTAACAATTACTTTCCCCTATTTTAAAAAGTTGGTGCCATGCAACAGCTTTTCAAAGCTTATGGTAAAATATAACAATATAAAATTATCAATTAGTAAGGGTCGAGATTACAATATAAAATAATAATAATATAATATAATTAAGTAATAATAGGTATACAGATTAGTTACAATAAGCAATAGGTATAGTAATAAACAATAGTTAAGTAATAATGAGAGTAAATACAATTTATATCTAATATGATTATTATACAGTGGATTTATTTAAATTTAATTCGATATCTTCGCCTTCCTCGATTGGTTCGCCAACACGAACTGATCTAGGAATAGGCTTCCTCTTAGTAGGTATAAACCTTTTTAATTTTTGGATTACAGTTTTGTCTGGAGGAAAAGGTGGATAGTCGTCACCTGAGTTTTCGTTCGCAATACCTATCTTTAGTCTAGGTATAGGTTTCTTACGACATTTACAAAATATATAAAGAATTATTAAGGATATAATTAATGTAATAGTTAAATAAGTAAACCAAGGATAATATTTGTCAACAAAGGTTTGATTCATTAAATCGTCGATATCTTTGGAAAATTGGTCTAATTGATGTTTGGCCACTTCAAGATTTTCGTAATTAATATTATTCATTTTTAATGGTTTTAGTTCTGGTAACTTAATGTCTTCAGGTAAATTGTGACAACAATCATATGGTATCCTTATTGGTTCGTAGGGATAGGTAATGTTCGTAGTTTTTTCATTTTGAGCTTTTATATAAATGTTTCCTATATAAGCGAAACAATTTTTCTCCATTGTTAAAATTGAGTTTTCTTTTATTCCGAGGGAAGTCGTTTTGTCGTCGCACTTAATGGTCGTTGGTAAGTTTTCGACAGTCACTATTAACCATGTGTTTGTGGTTAAAACGTAGATATTGTGTCCTTTCATGTTCACTACTACACTTTCACAAGTTTGTGGCATCTGGATTTGGAATTTTAAAAGTTGTGCTTCGCAGACAGCGTCATTGTCTATAGGCACGGGCACTAAGTCTTTACAAAGTTTCATATTTTGTTGCATGTTTTTACATTCATTTCATAATTTTGGATTGATATATAAAGGCTTGAATCATCATTTCTGCCAATATATGGTATATTCGAACTGGGAAATAGAGTATGAACTAAATGCGTTCTTTGGTCTTTAATTGGTATTGGATAGATACGAAAGATTGTATAAGTTTGAGGTTCAACAAGTGGTATTTCTATAGCAAAAACTAAATTTCTTTCAGTTTCAAATGCTTTTAATTCAGAGATATCGAGATAATATCCTATAGTTTCAAGTTGTACTGTAAAAGGTAATTGATTTCTATTCAAATTTTCAGAAATTCGTTTTAGTTCGCTGTGAAGGTCCATAGGAGAAATTATTGAAGTATGTATTGTGTTTAGTCTAGCAAAAGTAATTGAATGTAACATGTCACTTAAAGACGTTTCGATAAAAGAGTATGATTCCATCAGTTGCTCAGCAATCTCCAATATTTGTAACTTAGCATCATAAAATTTTAGGTTATCAGTAATATCGTAAATAGACTCTTCAATTTGTTTTATATCATCATTAAATGTTTCTTCATCGACTTGTAATTTTCGTAAGGTTTCATTGAAATTTTTAATAACTGAAGTTGTAACCGAGATTTGTTTTTCATAAGATTTTCTAGTTCGTGTTCGTATCTAGCTAATTTATTGATACAATTATTATAGTATTCACCATCAGAAGAATCAAGATTTCCGGTTATAAATTTAAAAATTGAACCTATGCCATTTATTAAACCACGTTTCGATCTTTTACTAACATCGTATTTTAAATCTCTAAATTTTGAATTAATGTCATTCGAAATTTGGTGAAGTAGGCTTAAATGAGTTTTTATTTCTGTTCTGAATCTTTCCATACGTGGATTCGGGGTATATAAAAAGTTATCGAGGTCTATTAAAATTTGTTCGTTATAAAAGTAAGTATTTTTAAGAGAGTATATGTCTTTATACAGGGTTAACTATCACTTAGTACAAAAATTTTTATGGCAGATAAAGAAAAATTAGACTTGCCAAAATAAATTTTCAAAAATTTTCTAACATTTGTCTTATACCTAAATTTTTTTTTTTCAAATTGTATTAAACCCCTCAAAAAACGCCGCCTATGGACGCCCGCGCGACATGTCTAAAAATTTCGCGTATGTCAATAGCGCGGCGTTGCCACGTCTATCAATTTATCCGAGGATTCACCCCAAAATTTCGATTTCCTTTTAAAAACGATTACTTTCTAAGGAACATGTAGAATGCCTATGAAACACCTACCTTACTGACATTTCCAGGATTGTTTGCACCATTTTCTGTTTTCTTGCTTTTATACATTAAAAGTCACACAACACTCACATTTTCTAAATCTGTTGGGGATCTCTTGGTTTCCCTCTGCTATTCTTTTTGTTTGAAGCGAGATACTCAGCCTGACGACCACGACGAGGTAGATCCCCTCCGCCAGGAAAACCCCGAAGGGTAACCAAAAAATCACAACTGCACTAGCACACATTGCACAAATGCACATGCAAAGCACTACAGTAGCTGTTCAAAGAGGCCGCCGTTAACTTCGATGCACAAATTCACTCGGTTAACTAAAGAAGTCCGGATACGTGCAAAAAGTCCATGATTATTCCGGATTTGAACAGCTGCACCTTCAATTCGTTCACGTAACTGCTGCTCGTTGTCGATTTCCTGCTCGTACACAATCGCCTTCATGAATCCCCAAATACAAAAATCCATTGGATTCAAGTCTGGTGATCGCGGCGGCCATGCAATTGTCCCTCCTCGTCCGATCCAACGGTTGGGGCATTGGTCGTCTAAAAGTGCACGAACAGGTCTCGCAAAATGGGCTGGTGCACCATCGTGCATAAACCACATGTCATGCAGTACTTGTAGTGGCAAATTATCAAACAAAACATTTGTCAGAAAATACAAGTATCGTTCAGCGTTTAAATTTTCCGGTAGAATGTATGGTCCAATTAATCGATCTCCATAAACTCCTGCCCAAACATTGATGGAAAACCGACGTTGGAAATTAAACCGCCGAACAGCATGTGGGTTCTCATCGGACCAAATATGGCTGTTGTGTCTAAAAAAAAAACAAAAATTAGAAATATTCACAATTTTGGCGAAGGCGTTAGGATTGACATAGCCAATTTTATAATAAATAAAAAAGATAATATGGAAGAGAGAAAGCTATAAGTAAGTAAAAATTTACATACGTGTTTAAAACCCCAGCACGTGTGAAGCAGCATTCGTCTGTCCAAAGAATGTTGAAAACAAAGTTTGGGTCTTGGGCGATTCGATCACGTAGCCAAGTGCAGTAGGTCATTCTCACCGGAAAATCATTTGCTTCTAATGCTTGGACCTTTTGTATGTGATAAGGGTGAAAGCCGTTTTCCCTTAGAATCCTCCATGCCTGTAAATAATTTTATTGTTACATTTTAAATTTTATGTAGGTATTAGGTGCAAGCAAAGACAATCCCATCACATGGGATAGTCTTTGGTAGAAGTCAGTTTTATTGGTTTTATTTTACTTGCCTTGTTCTGAGATATTCCCAATCTCCTTGCAATAGCTGTAGTGCTTATGGAAGGTTGCTCTTCCACCAAATCAAGCACTGACTCAACATCGTCCATGTTCATTTGCCCTCCAGGCCCACCCCTTCGAGCTTGCAAAACACCAGTGTTTCGCATACGTTGTACAATGTTCACGAAAGTACGTGGGTTAGGCATATTTGCCCTGTTAGGAAAACGAATACGGTATTCTGCTGCAGCTCGATGTGCACTTTCATCGCATCTCCCGTACATTATAACCATGTCTGTCAACTCGGCGTTCGAATACTCCGGCATTTTCACAAAGACGCTGAACGATTTGCCGCGAAAATCAAGACCAAACTGGGAAATAACGCCATGTTACATTCGCAAATGCCCTCCGTCGGCTACTAGCCAAACTTGAAAAGGTTTGTTCCAACAGGGCCAATAACCGTGCTCAAGCACGTTCAGCGCATGCGCACTACCCCACTGGCTGTTCCAACTGAATTATGTACCTACCGACACGGGACGATACACGCACTGTTCCAGCCGATTTATGGATCATTTGTGTATCGTCCTTGTACGATAAAAACGGTGCCTGGTCTAAAGCAATAAAAGAGATAAACAATAACCTCATATTTTTGTTTTTACGTAGATGGTTTTAAATCGATGGCTGGTGGAAAATTTCAGATGGAACGGATTGTGAATCAAATCGACCAAATCATATTTGTGACCGCACCTAACCTGCGTGTTTAATATGTGGCTAACCGAATGTTCGGTGGGCTAACCTCACTCTTCACTCTAAAAAATTGTTCAACGATTCCCCGCCCTACCCAACAAGCCAAAAACCAACAAGAAATAAAAAAACACGATCCCAGCCATCGATTTAAAACTATCTACGTAAAAACAAAAATATGAGGTTAATGTTTATCTCTGTCACACGACCATACACTGCGCATGTCAGTACACGCGGTTATTGCTTTAGACCAGGCACCGTTTTTATCGTACAAGGACGATACACAAATGATCCATAAATCGGCTGGAACAGTGCGTGTATCGTCCCGTGTCGGTAGGTACATAATTCAGTTGGAACAGCCAGTGGGGTAGTGCGCATGCGCTGAACTTGCTTGAGCACGGTTATTGGCCCTGTTGGAACAAACCTTGTATGTACAGTTAGTTGCCTAGCTAGTAAGTTTTGAAATGACGAACGGGGCAACGCGGAGCAGTCGAAAAAACGTTTCATAGACTCGACCGGGCCGATACGTCGCTTAATTCATACCGCCGAGGCTTCAGAACAATAAATCCTTTATCTGTGCTTCAGAAGAGGTTAGATGGTGGACAAGAATTCATCAGAGGAGCTCCGGGGGTATTAAGGGAGACGGCTTGTGGTGTCGCGGTACTCAGCTTTCCGCGAGACTAAGAACCGGTCCGGATACGAGCTAAGGTAAGGGGAATCTAATAGCGCTGCATCTGTACAGATTCAAATCGATTGTTATTTATGTATTTTTTAAATTTGTTTGAGTAAAATGGTATTTTCACCGTTCCTAAATCAACGGCAACACCGCGGAAAATCACTTCAGCTGTCAGTACCTTCAGAAGCCAAATTGGATGACGTCATTAAAGGCTGGGATTTACAGGGAAAATAGGGGTCTTTACCCGTTTTTTTAAAGATCGTAAAAAAAATCTAAAAATAATTTTCTATGTTTTCTTAAGCCACCCTGCGCACGTGGTAAAATTTTTTGTACTAAGTCATAGTTAACCCTGTATACCAAAATAGTCCACTTATCATTAGAAATTTTTACATTAGAAGTTTGGTGAAAATAAAGCCCTACAGTGTTATAAATCGTTTTAAGAGAATATTGTGTCGGATTTTCTGCATATTCTGCTGAGATGAGTGTACCAATGCCGAGGTACATAAACCTGAAACAAAATACTTTAGTCAGCCAATGCTGTTGTGTTGACTAATCGTCTTCTGAACCTACTGACCTAGTTTCTTCTATATTGTCCGTTTCATTTAAGTTTGTTTGATCCAAATTTTGTTCTTTGCTATAGCATTCTTTCAACATATCAAAATTAACTTTAGTTGTTTGATCAGTTATTGGATTATAGATTAGACAAGAAATTTTATAAATTTCTCTAACTTCGTAAGGTCCATTAAACTTGTTTGCTAATTTGTTTTTGATTTGTGATTCCTTTAACCAGACTTTATCTCCTATCTTAAATTCATGTTGGGTTGGATTCTGTTTGTCAAATCTTTCTTTGGCTTTTTGTTTTCTTAGATCAGTACGTTTCCTAGCAATTTCATAATAATGTTTTATTTTGGCATTTAGATCTCTGACATATTTTGAAATTAATTGTTCTTCATTATATAACGTTTCGGCGGGGCGACTAGCCGTATGTCCAAAAACTAGTTCATATGGGGAATAACCTGTTGTATGATTGATAGAATTATTATAACAAATACAAGCATAAGGTAATAATTGTAAAGGGTGTTCTCCAGGTTGTTCTAAAGTCATTGTTCTTATCATTTCAAGTAGTGTCGCGTGAAATCTTTCTAATGAGCCGTTAGATTGAGGGTGATTGATACTAGAAAATGTTAATTTAATATTATATAGTGTACATAAATCTTTCATTAATTGATTATTAAATTCTCGTCCGCTGTCACAATGAATTCTTAATGGTGTACCGTAATGTTGAAAATATGAAATTAAGACGTTAACTACATTTTTTGCAGTTTTATTTTCAACAGGATATGCTTGTGTAAATTTAGTCAATTCATCGCGAACTGTTAGAACTAAATGTCTTGTTAGAATTTCTAAAATGTCTAAATTTATTCGTTCAAAAGGGGCTCGAGGTGTTTCAGTAATGACCAAAGGATTTGATAAGTTTTTCCTGCAGATTTTAGCTTTTTGGCATATCTCACATTGTTTTATAAAATTTTCGACGTCTTTTGTCAGTCCGGACCAATTATATTTTTGTCTTATTCGTCTGATTGTTTCATTAATTCCTCTGTGAAAATTTGATTTGCCTGAATGGTAATTATCTATCACTATTGGGATTTGGTCTGCATCTGGGATTTCGACAATATTTTGGCAAATTATAAACCTCATTTCTTTATCTGAATAAATAAAACTTAACATCTCTAATATTGGGAAATCTGTATTATTTTCAACATAATAAGTTTTAGAGCTGGTTAGAACATCTTTATCTCTATACAAAGAAACGAAAAGTAATTGTGTAGCCATTTCGAGATTATAAGGTAAAACAATAATATAATATGTTCTTCTTGGGACGGATTGACTTGTCATTATACTTATTTTATTATAATCGAATTTGGGTTCCATTTCAAAAATGTCATCAACTATTTTGTCATGCATTTCGCTAATTTTGTCTTGTTGAATAAATACGATTACATCCTTATGATCTTTGTCAAGTAACTGTGTATTAGAGATTTGTACTTTAGAGTAGTCAATTAAAGCTTGAGTCTTGTATAAGTTCATAAATCTAGCAAATTCGTTGTCTAGCTCGTTTATATCTTCATCAGTTAATTCAGGTTCTTTAGAGGTTGAAGGTTCATTATTTAGATTAGTATGAAAAATTACAGCTTCTTCAATAGGGTTGATTTTGATTCTTGATAATGCATCAGCGTTTTTGTTTATTTTGCCTGGTTTATAAGTTATTTCGTAATTATAGTCTTCTAATTTTAAACGCCACCTTGCAAGTCTACTTCCTGGATCTTTGATTGAAAAAAGGTAAGTTAGGGGGCGATGGTCGGTAACTAATTTAAAACTCCTACCATAAATGTAAGGACGAAAGGTCTTACAGGCCCATACAATTGAGAATAATTCTTTTTCTATTACGCTATATTTTGATTCAGCTGTATTTAGTGTCCTTGATGCGTATGCTATTGGAAGATCTTTACCGATTGGTCCTTGCGATAAAACAGCACCGATTGCAAAGGCAGATGCATCAGTAGTTATTACAAAAGGTTCTTCAAAATCTGGGTACTTCAAAATTGGACTGGTAGTTAAAGCTATTTTTAATTGATTAAAAGCATTTTCACAGTCATCATTAAAATTAAATGGAACATCCTTTTTTACTAGGGTAGTTAATGGTTTTGTTATTTTTGCAAAATTTGGGATAAATCTTCTGTAATATCCTGCCAAGCCTAGAAATGACTTAATATCTTTCGGATTTTTGGGAGTAGGAAATTTAATTACAGTTTCTACTTTTTCGGGATTTGGTTTTACTCCGTCTTTAGTAATAACATGACCAAGGTAAGATACTTCTTTTCTAAGGAATTCACACTTATCAGGTTGAATTTTCAAATTTGAATTTCTTAATCGATCGAAGACTTCAGAAAGTCGGGAAACGTGTTCTTCTATAGATTGAGAGTAAATAATTATGTCGTCCATATATATAAGACATCGCTCATTCTGAATACCTGCAAGTATGTTATCCATAACACGCTGAAAAGTACTGGGCGCATTTTTTAATCCAAATGGCATCCTTAAAAATTCCCAATGTCCGTTTTCTACCGAAAATGCAGTTTTTTCCATATCTTTTTGATCAATTTCAATTTGATGAAATCCTGACGCTAAATCAAGAGTAGTAAAATATTGACATTTTCCTAGCTGATCTAACAAGTCTGTTATGTTTGGTAAGGGATATTTATCATCGACTGTTACTTCGTTAAGCTTTCTGTAATCTATTACCACACGCCACTTTTGTTTTCCACTGGCATCTAGTTTTTTGGGCACCACCCAGACTGGTGAGCTCCAAGGTGAAATAGAAGGTTGTATAATTCCTTGTTCTGACATCTTTGCTATTTGTGACTTTACCTCTTGTTTATGTATTTGTGGATATCTATACGATTTAGTGTATATTGGTTTCGACTCGTTTGTATTTATTGAATGTTTGATTTTATTTGTAAAAGTTAATTGGTCACCTTCTAGGAAAAATATGTCTGAATATTGCAAACAAAGATCAGCAATAATTTCTCGTTCTTCCTCGTTTAAGTGTTCTAAGCGTAAATTATCTGTAATAGCGACTTGCCTATCAATTGAAGAAATATTAAAAATTTGAACTGTTTTTAAATTTCGTACTTTTTCCTTTTGTTGTTTTAGAAATTTATCTAGTTCTGCTTCAAAATTAAAATTAGGATTATTTGGGGATTTTTCTTTAAGTGTAACTTTATTTTTGATGGTAATTTTATTTCCTTGAACTATTCTTTCTTTATTGATTTCAGGTTGTTCTTTGAATTTTATTTCCCTTTGATTTCCTTCTAACGAAATTTGTATGTTTTTAGGTTTTTTATAAGGTTCACATCTTACATTTCTTTTTCTATTTATATCAGAAATTTTAGAAGAGATTGGAAAAATTTGTATTTGTGATTCTTTAAAATTTTGGCTTATTTTGAAATTTCCAGTTTGCAAATAATTATTTCAATTTCTATATAGCGAAAAACAAAATTTATCATTCTTTTGACTTTGGACCATTTTAGTTTATCAATTTCACAACCAATCATAGGCATAGCTATGTGTTTGACATTATTTCTTATAATATGTTCCCGTAATTCCTTTAAACAAACCCATAAAGAACTATACGTTGGTTTCTGCCAAAAATATCTTTTTGTTACCAGATAATACACAAAACTATTTGGATTTTTAAGAATTGCAATTTGTCCTACATTATTAACTTACTCTTTTAAATACTTAATTTGATTATATTTTTCCTTAAAACTAGCCGCGATTCCTGCGCTCATTTTTAAGTCTAAAGAAACACAATGCGCTAGCGAATACCTTTCTGGCATATCAAATAAATTATTGTTAACTTCAATTATCTTAGGACAATCTGAACATTTACTTTTCTTAAATTCTTTATACTCATTATCATTTTTTATATCAATAATACAAAACTTAGTAACATTATCAGCAATAAAAACATCATCGTCATCAATATCTTTATAGACTTTATTCTCATCAACTTTACTAACTTCATAATTATTATATTCATCTACTCTCATAGTAGGATAAGTATTATTTTCATCTACCTTTTCAGTAGGATCATAAATCTCAGAAATACTTACTTCGTTTTCATCTACTTTATTAGTAGGCTTATTAAAATTACAACTTTCATTTTCATCTACTTTTATAGTAGGATCAAGATCATCTACATTTATTGTAGGATAAACATTTTTATATACTCCGCTTTCATCTACTTTATTAGTAGGATCATTGTAATTATTTTCATTATATGATTTTATTTCTAATTCCTTAAAATTAACTACCTTATTAGACTCGTTATTATTTAAAATTGTTGTAATAAATTCTCCAGTATTATCTATATGAACTAAGGCATTAGGTAAATAAACATTTTCAACATTTTTTGCTGAAACAATAGCATCAGTATTTTTATATTTTAAAGTTCTAAGCTTACATATCTTTTCTACTCGAGGTTCTATCGAAATTATATTTTCTACATTTTGTGGATAATCATCTAAGGTACAATGCAGTGATACTATTCCTTCATAAGTTATTAATTGTCTTCCAGGGATGTCAATAAAAGCATGAAATAATTTTATAAAATCGGTTCCAAAAATTCCGTCAAAAGCTATAGGAAGATTAAAAATAAAAACTTTTTGTGGAAGTTCATCTTTTCCAAGAAAAAGAAAACAAGATTCTGTGACAGTGTATACTTTGTCTGAAATACCTTTGATTTTTATATTCTCTGGAGTTATAACTTTATTTAAATGCCGAATTACATGAGGTTTTATTAATGAAATAGACGCTCCAGTATCAATTAAAAAATTAAAATTATCTGAATTTTTGATGTAGTAAAGTTCTTCGTTTGGTTCGCAATGCAAGTTTACTTTGTATACAGGTTCTATTTTGAGGACATGTTCAGATTCCTCATTTGTGAAGTAATGTCCGAGGCTGGTTGGGTAAAATTTACGTTAGGGGAAGAATTTGGAGTTATAGAGGGTGCTCTCGAAGTTGAAGGAGTTGGATTTGAGTTCCAAGGGAAAGTTGGTTTTGCATTTATGTGATGAGTTCTAGGAGAGTTATTTTGAAAATTAGGTCTAGAATTTTGTTGGGGAAATTGACTCTGATTTGAAAAATTTTGGAAATTGTTACGAGGGAAACTAGAGTTTGAATTTTGAGATGGAAAATTATTCGGTCTATTAAAATTATTATTTGGTCGAGAAAAATTATTTGATCTAGAGAAATTATTATTATTATTTCTTTGGAAATTAGAACTGTATCTTTCATTTTGATTTCCATAAGAATTTTGGAAATGATTACTAGGTGCATTATGTCTTTTATTTTTACTTCTGCATTCTTGAATGTTATGCCCTTGCTTTTTGCAATATGAACAAAATTTTGGTTTAGAAAAATTTTTATTTTGATTATTAAAGGTATTAGTTGCATAATTTTGTCTTGGAAGTCTTTGATTTTCGAAATATGTAAGTTGAAGTTCTCTTTTTATTCGGTTTACAGCTTCCAGTACGGTATCTGGATTACTTGCCCTAATTATTTGACCAATTTTTGGTTCAAGACCTGTTAAAAGAGTATTGAGAGTCATATCTTCGATAAGTTGTGATTGCGCTTGCTTTTGAGCATTAGTTAAATTTTGTTTAGTAATTGCGCTTTGCATTCTAGAATTTACATTTATTAGACGATTGCAGAACGTTAATGGATTTTCATTTGGCATTTGACGTAATCTCTGAAGGTCTGAAATTAAAGTATTTAAATCTCGCGGATCTCCGAAATGTGTTTGTAATAAATTATTAATATCATCCCACTTGTCTAAATCTCTACTATTAATAAGTTGCGCTGCTTTTCCACTGAGTTGATTCTTAATTCTAATTGTTATAAATAATTTCTGTTCCTCATCGCATATTTGAAATGCGGTTTTACATGCGCTAATAAATGTGTTTAAGGATATCGGATCTCCGTCGTATTCTGGTATTAAAGCGAAAATGTCTCTTAAGTTGTATTGTGGTTCGTTAGTTCCTACTACCTCTTCTTGTTCGTTAACCATTTTGAAAAAATGATGATTCGAAATAAATGAAATATACAAATACACAAAAATAAACAATGCAACAAAAAATAAAAGTTTTAAAAGTCAAAATTGCCACTCACAAAATCTGTAGTTTCATCTGTGTTGCTCAGGAACTCGTTGCTTCAGGAACTCGTTGCTCAGGAACTCGTTGCTCAGGAACTGTAGTATCTTCGAAGTGTAGATTGGGATCCACTGGGTGTCTTCTTTACCCCTCTTCTAGTGGATCCCACCGCTGCCACCAAATTGTTACGCCGGTGCCAATGAGAATTACTTTTTAAAAAAAGGAATATTTATTTGTTTTAACTTTGTACACTGGTTTGCGATATTAGCTCGTCGAATGGCACACAACGTAACTTGAAGTAGTAGAAACTAATTCGACTAAGAATTAGGAACTGAGAAAGAAGAACTATTATTTACGACTGAGAACTGAGAACTAACGGGGAACCGACGGAGAACGCTCGGTTTCTGGGTTTCAACGTATTTATAGGGAGACAAAATGCTTAGGCAAGCTTCTGGATCTTTTCTAGAGAAAAACATCTACAAGTGTAATTTGATTAAGGAACTATTGTCTGCAGAAATCTGAATACAGGAAAGAGTCAGCAGTTCTTAAAAGTGGTAAACATGATAAGTAAAGTAATGCGTAGTTTTCGTGAAACGTCAGGAATATTCTGGATGTAACATAGATATTAATATATACCTGTGAACATTCTTTTTTGCGTCGCTACCTTTTTTTTATCACCCGGTAGTTATCTTGTTTCTTTTTGTACGTAGCAAGCAAATATCAACGACGAATTATTTTTTTTATCCGAACTAACGTTGAACCAACGTGGAAATAAAAAAACGTCAATTAGGAAAAAACCGTTCGCCGCAAAACCCGATTTATTAAGACAGAAAAAAAAGCCATTTATTGAAAACAGTAACTGTGTATCCGCAGCAAAAACTTTGAGGAACTTATTTAAATTTAAATTTTCTTTTGAATTTAAATCTCGCTGATAGTATATAGGATTTCACGAATAAGTGTCACGCAGGATATTCGTATTCTGACACAAAAAAAAGGTCTGTCATTGCACTTTGCATTTACCGACCGAAAACTTTTTTTTGTGACCTTAAGTATCCACGCAGCAGTTCCCGGTAATTTTCTTCGTTACGTAATCATGAGTAACGATAACAATAAAGATAGTATTGCCACTACCAATGCTGACACCCCGATTACGACTTCACTTTCAGTAAATATTAATACCGGACCCGACGGAGATACTCGCGTAGGTTGGGTATATTGCTTACGTAAAGATGAGCTAAACGCCGAATTAGATAAGTTTAAACTTAGTACTACCGGAACGGTTGACGAGAAGCGTAGGAGGTTAATTCAGTTTATACGCGAAGGTCGTGCGACTCCGCAACCCTTTTCTATGAATTTTCCGTTTACTTTCCCGGCGATACCGACCACCACTAGTCCCGCTACCGCTATAGCAACTAATAGCTTGTATATTCCGCCTATAACAGTTACGAGTTGTCATACCCGACCAACTTTAAGTTTTGAAAACAAAAGCTTTACTAATGAAAATTTGGTTCCGACATTTTCCGATACTGCCCTTAAAGTTCATAGGTGGAACATTAATTTTAATGGAAATAGCGATCCCGTAGCATTTCTAGAACAACTAGATGAACTCTGTATATCCGAAAATATCGATCCTAATAGACTGCTTCCGCGTTTACCCGAACTTCTTCGAGATTCAGCCGCGCTATGGTTCCGAAATAACCGAATATTTTGGAAAAATTGGCAAGAATTTTGCACCGATTTCCGTATTTTTTATTTTCCCATTAACTATGAGGCAGATCTAGAATCCGAAATAAGTCGTCGCCTTCACCGTCCACATGAATCCGTTTCCGCTTATATAACCGATATACATACCTTGATGAGACGTCACGGGAAGTTTTCCCCTGAACAACAGCTCTCCTGGTTATACCGTAATCTCTTACCCGAATTTCGACAACAAATCCGAAAAAATGATTTTGCTGATGTTAGCTCTTTTATTACTGCCGCTCGAGAGTGTGAAACACTTTTAAAGGAAATAAAACTTAATCAAAATAAACCGATAACATCCTCCACAGTAAATGACAGGCACCGGCTGCCACAGCAAATCGCACCTGTCACTTCTAGGAATTTTAATTCGCAATTTAGGCCCCTAACCAACAGACTTTGTTTAGTACTGCCAACCAATCATCAGGTAACCATATTTCTCGCCCCGACCGACCCGAAAACCGCGCCAGTAATAATCATATTACTTTTGAGAAACCAGGACCATCCCGTGTAAATCAGAGCTCTGTAGTCACTTGTTGGCGTTGTGGCAAAGCAGGTCACTACCGAAATGCTTGTACCGAAACCCCGAGAAAATTTTGTTCTCGTTGTGGCACAGAGGGAATTCTCTCCCGCGATTGCCGATGTCCGGGAAACGAACGCCGCGTGGCTCAGTAGCGGAGCCTGCTGCGGCGCTGCAGACACAACCCCCAGCTCCGACAATTAAAAGTAAACGTCCTTTTATCTTAGTCACAGTTCTAGGACAACCTTTCACCGCTCTAGCCGACCCCGGATCCGAAAGTTCTTATTTTGGTGATAGAATTTTGGCCGTTTGTCAAACTAACAAAATTCCAGTAGACCCAATTCCCCCCGTTTCCGCTATTCAGGCCGATAGTTCACTTATTCGCCTAGATTCCGCGTACCCTATTACTGTCAAGGCTGGACCCATGTCTATTACCGAATCTATTGCGTATTTTCCAAATTTTGCAACGGATTTAATTCTAGGAATGGATTTGCTATCCAAATATGATTTTCACATCGATCTAAAAACCAGTAACGTATCTTATCAAAATAAACTCCTTCCTAGACCGACCACCGAGCCCACCGTAAATTTTGTAAGTCAAATCGCGCAGCATACGCCACTGGTAGTAGGAGACCGAACTCCACTAACAGCTACCGTAGCCGTCAAACCACTCTACCGTCCCCGTACACCGACAACAAAAGCACTTCCAAAAACCGAAAAAATGTTGATCTTAAAGCCGTCTGATAACCACAGGAACTGCCTGTACCAAAACAGAGTTCCCAGCCGTGTTGTCAACGCTCTAACTCAAGAACCGTCTCTAGAAACCGCTAGGGAGGGGACCGAGAAAGAGGTCTCTCCATTATGTACACTGGGAGGTACCGAAACCTGTTCCTGGTATACAAGGAGAATGGAGGAGGCGCCCAGAGTATCATATCCGAAATAATACTCTATACCGACACATTTGGGACAATACTGATCGCATTAACGATGAAATGTCCGACCCGTGGAAGTTGTGTGTTCCAAAACCCGCCAGAGCACGAGTGCTGCGGGAGAACCATGACAACCCAACCGTAAATCATTTGGGACTTGCAAAAACTACAGCCAAAATGGCACTACGCTACTACTGGCCAGGTATGTTCCGAGACATTGCCAGATATGTACATAGTTGTCAACGCTGCCAGCAACTTAAAAGTAGCCAACAACCTTCCCCGTATTTTACCCCACCCCGAAACCCGCAAAGGGTTAACAGTCACCATTATGTATTAAATAATATTTATGTTACAGAGCCGTGCCAAACTACAATGAGCGAAATAAGTAGTCAGGGCCTCTTGGACCTTTTTGATGAGGACTGGTCACTACCGAGTCCCGAACCAACTCTACCGAGCCCCGAACCAACTCTAGCGAGCTCCGAAGTACCACCACCGACGACAGCGACTTCCAAGCCGGCCCCGCCGGATTATGGACATATCCCATCCCCTGGTAGCAAATGCTGGAGATGTGGACAACCCGGACATCAAAGATGGGCTTGCCGAGGACCACCACTAAAGTTTTGTTCTTGTGGCGGAAAAATTGGAATTTTCTCTAGGGACTGTAAATGTGCCAATCGCGTATATCCTCACATTGCTCAACTACCTTTACATCTCCGAATCCGGTTAAGTCAAACACGACCAGTCTATAATCTACCACCGTGCCGCACATGTGGCTGCAACACTTTTCACCGGTCATAATTAGTTTTTTGAAATTCCGAATAGGTAATGTTTTTTTTTTGGGAAATTATAAATTTAAAAAAAATTATTAGATAGGAAATTAATTTTTTTTACCGAAGTAAAGGGGGTGTAACGAAGTTCGTTATTTTTTTTACTAGAAAGTTAAATTAACGATTTCGAAAAATACGTTTTTAAAACAATTTATTTTGACAGTTACAGCAGGGCAGCGATTCACGCTACAAGACAAGACAAGACTAGATATACATTGAGCAGAGCTCATATTTATAAGTATACAAAAAGCAAGCTTAGCCTACACGTGCCCGCGCACTCAGCACTTTGTCCGCACTTTTACACAAACGGGACCATTGTTCATACGGCCATAACTCCTCCACCCTTAGAGGAAAATATCAACCTGGAGGGTTGTTTTTCCGTTTCTTCTTTCTTCTCCATTATTTCGAATTTAACTTGTCTTTTCTTCTTCATACATCTTCTCTGGTATATCTTCCATATTATATATGTAGTAATTAATAATAAAATAATGATAATACTAGTGGCAAATCCATAGCTTAAGGTGTGAATTTTCTGAATGTCGGGAACTTGCAGAAGTGTAGACTTTTCTTGTAATTTATGAATATCTTCCAAATTAATTGTTTGTAGTTGAAGAGGTTTCGCTCGTAGATAATTAAAGTTGACTTCGTTGACTTGGATTTCGGGTAAATTAAATGGTTTTCCTTTAATTTCCTCTTTTTTATTAATAAATTGGAAATCTTTGACTTTGATTTCACAATTTTCTGGTAGATGGATCAAATTTGGTTCGTTAATAATTTTGATTTCTTCTTTGTTCTGACATTTTGTTGAAATTTTTAATGTTTCCTCGGCGGGAATGGCGATGACATATTCGCTGTTGACGGCTTGTATTATTGGGTTAATTAAGTTGATTGATAAACCATGACAAAATTTTCCTTCGGCTTCTTTTATCATGGAGATGATACATTCATTTGAGTGAGGCGTGAGTAAATTTTGACAAATGTAGAAATGTTCTATCTTCGGGCATTCTTCATTCTCGAATTGTTGTTGGTTTGAGCCAAGTACAAGGTAGGGATGACTCGGGATAATAATTGAATTTTTTATAGGAATTGGGAATAATCGATAAGTTTGGAAATTTTCGTGTAAGAAAATTGGAAAGTGGATTGCAAATATAATTTTGTCATTTTTAAAATTTACTTGAATTCCAGCAATTTGGTAGTAAGAGATAACATTTTTTAATTTTAAAATAGAGTCAGTAGGATATAAATTTTCCAATGATTTAATCATAGAACGTAATTGTGAAGAGGGGATAATAGAACTATGTAAGGTATTTAGTTTTGCGAACATTATCGCGTTTTCCAAGTTATCTAGAAAGGTCACCAAATTTTGACAATTAAGGATAGTTTGATCTAAAATATTTTGTGCTTGCAAGTATGCTGAAATGTCGTTAATCGTTTTATTTATATTCAACTCAAAATTTTCTAATCTTTCTTTTATTAAATTTTGGTTTGATTGTAATATAGTTATAGTAGAATTATAGTTATTAATAAGCTGTTTGGTCAACGAAATTTGTAAAGAAACTTCCTTTGTAAAGGATTGTTGATTGTTTTGAAGGGCGTAAATTGCTTTTTCATATTTTTCACCGTCGTCGGAATCTAGCGTTCCAAAAAGCCATTTGGAAGCTTTGCCTATTATGTTTACTAAGCCTCTTTTATTCCTATTATGTGGAGTTATGTTATCTAACTTCCTTTCTACTTCCATTATTAAGTATTCTACATGCTGTAGTAAATTATATAGAACATTAGAGTATGAGTTAGTAGTAATTTCTGATATATTACTCTTATTTAAGGATAACTTTATAATAGTGTAAAATTTTCGAATATTATTAAGCTGTTTAATTATAGGGTTAAATCTAATATAATGAATAAAAGTGTGTTTAGTTTTTACAATCTTCGTATCTCCTAGCTGAAAGGGTAGCAAAGGAGTTTTTATCGGAGTAAATGTCATGTCACTCGTCGTCAGTACTGGAGTCAATGTTAATAATATTGTCGTTGTCAGGAATAACATGACTGCACGAAGGTTCATTTTCATTTTCCTGCAAACAAGGAATCAAATTAGGTTTCGGCCTTTTTAGTTGCGATTTATGAACTATTTTATTGTCATAAGTTTTAACTTTTGTTCCTAAATCTTCTTCAATTTGAATTTTCAAATGTTTTGGTTTAGTTTTATCTCTTAGTGATGCCTTATTTTTCTGAAATTGAGTAGTATAAGGTTCGTAATTTTGTGGTTCTTCTCTATCTTTATTGTGTCTTGTATTTTGTTTATATTTTTCACTTAATGATACCTCATGAATTTTGTCAAAAATTATTTTTAATTTATTCTTACGTTCGTCTATGTACTGATTTAATATTATTTCATCCGTAATATCAAAGGGGTCGAGTGCATTTGTATGACCTGTAACGATATCAAAAGGTTTTTGTTTTGTTACGCTATGAGTGGAATTATTGTATCCTAGTATAGCATACTGCATTAATTGTTTTATATTTGAGTTCGGATGAGTAAGTTTAAGTACGCGTATACTATCAAGTAATGTGTTATGCAATCTTTCTACGGGGCTGTTACTTGTCGAGTTACCGGGTGTAGTGAAATGTAATTTAACGTTATGAAGTTTACAAAAATCAGATAAAAGAGTTGTTTTAAATTCAGTACCATTGTCACATGTTATTGACTTGGGTATGCCAAAGTGAGAAACAAAAGTGAAGATTCCTTCAATCACATCAGTAGAATTACAAGATTCTAAGTAATAAGCTTGTGCATATTTTGAAAAAACATCAATTATGGTTAGAAATTTATTTCCTAAGACTTGAAAAGTATCCATATGAACAGATTCAAAAGGTTGCGAAGGAGTAGGGGTAAATGCAAATTTGATTTTAGGTGGATTCCTGTCATATTTAGCGTCACAATATTCGCATTTATTAATATATTCAGTTATATCGATTTTCATGTTTGGCCAATAATATAATCTTTTCAAAGCTAATAAGGTTTCATTTATGCCTCTATGACATGTCTTTGTTTCATGATGGTATTGTAATAATTCTTGTTGTCTATCTCTTTCAGTAATGTCAGTTAAGAAAATATTAGAGAAATTAAGTTTATATGCATGATTTTTGAAAGTTTTTGCTAGTAAATTGCAGATTCTCGGTTTCAAATCAATTTCACTTTTTTGAATATAAATACTGTAAACTGATTTTGGATTTATATACTCTTTGAAAAATTTAATTAATTCATAAGCGTAGTTTTTTAATGTTAGATTGACAGTTAGCCTCATTTTATTGGGAAAAGGGTGTGTTTTGATAACGTGGTATCTTCCTGAATCTTTTAGAATAAATATAATTTGATTTGTGTAAGTATTTAAGCAATTTTCGGTTATTGGAATAGTTAAAATTGGGTCTTCAATAGCAGAGTGAACTGTAGAGACTGGGGTATTGTGATAAACTGTTTCAATTTCACCTGTGGGTTTTATACGTATATCCGAAATAATATTTATTTTTGGCCTAACTCTGTCATTAATTTGATATTCATTATTGTCATTTATATCTGAGTTTTCTTCGGGGAATTCAGTTTCTAAATACTCTCTTATTTCATCATTGGTTATAGGGTTATTCAAAAATCTATGAATTTCTTCATCAATATCACCGGGATTTCCTAAAATTGACTGATTCTCAATAGCGTTAAGGTCATTATTATTTCGACTTTTTTTTTTTTTTGTTGTCTCAAAAATTCATTCAGCTTTAACTCAAATTCTAAATCTGCATTACTTGCTTGAACATTATTTTCGGGAATATATTTTACTGTTATTTCATTTTCGTTAACTGTACGTTCTCTATAGAATTTTATCGGTTCCTCAAAATTAACTGTGCGTTGATTTTCATCTATAGAAACTTTTACGTTTTTTGGTAAACCGTATATAGGTTCAGGTGGGTCTTTGTTTGTAGAGAATATTGGGTAACTTTCTAAAATATCATTGTTTATAGAACAAATAATTATTTCTACTGGTATAAATTCAAAAATAAAATTAATCATTGTTTTAATTATGTTCCAGTCTAGCTGGTCAAGTCCGCATCCGATTTTTGGCATTGCTAAGTATCTGATATTATTTTTAATTATATGATCTCTTAAATTTCTAAGACATTTGAACACATTATAGTATGTAGGTTTCTCGTAAAAGTACTTTTTGGTTATTAAATAACAAACAAATCGTTTTTTGTCATTTAAAATTGCTATTTGACCTATCTTCATATTTTGGTTTCTTAAATATTCAATATTATTATACCTCTCTCTAAACTGTAGGGCTATCCCAGCGCCTAACTTAAAATCTTCTGATACACAGTGAGCTAAAGAATATGTTTCAGGCATTTCAAATAAATCCTTCCTAACTTCTATAATTTTATCGCTATTATTATCGGTATTTTTCCTAAATTCTTGATATTCTGAGTCGATATCATGAAATAGAAAATTATTAATGTTATTATCACTCTTTAATTGAATTCTAGATAGTGAATCAGCGTTAGTGTTTGTTTTTCCTGTTTTGTACTTAATTTCGTAATCGTATTCTTCGAGCTTCAGCCTCGAGTCAACTAAACGTGAATTTAGTTTTTCGAGATTTGGTTTTAATTTTGTTGTTGGAAAACTAGTTCGATGGAGACTGAAATTTTTGTTTTTAATTTTTACTCTTTTCTTTATCTTCACCTTCTTTTTATTTTTGTGTAAGATAATGTTCCTATTTCTATAGCTTATAGGAACTTTAAACCTGAAATTTTGATTTTTATTTTCACTTAAATTAGTAGAAAATATTGGAAACATTGCATGTACATAACTATGGGAATTATTATTAATAAAAACTTCTTTATTATCTATATCATAATTATGAACTTCATTAACTTCATTAATAACTTCATTTGTAAGATTATTATCATCGCTATAAGCTTCATTATTATTGCAACTTAAAACTTCGTTATTTTCTCTTATAACATCTTCATTATTTATCTCAACTTTATTTTTATTCTTCCTAACTCTACTTTTATTTTTCCTAACTTTATTTTTACTTCTTTTAACTTTATTAGTTCCTTCTGTAAAAACACCATTTATTTCACAAGTTTTATAAAATATATCGTCATTAACATTATCATTATCATTATTAAAATCTTGAAAATCTAAATATAGCGAATTAATCATATCATCAGAACCATCGTCGTTATTTAAAACAATGTCTGTTGTTTCTGGATAATAAAGATTTCCTATGTTGCACTCGGGAACAATAGCGTTATTATTAAATGTATTTACCGGGATTCTAGCTGAGAGTGTAATCGAAATGGTGTGACAATTTTCCTTTGTATCACGATAAAAGAATGGAATATTGGTTACATTATTTGTTAAAAATTGTCTGTCGAGGTCAATAATAAATTTTAACTTCCTCATTTCTCGTATTCCTAAAATTCCATCGAAAAATTCATGAAAATCAAAAAGTGTACATATAAACATTTGATCTGTTTTAAAAATATCAGGAGCTGGTATATTCGCTCTAAATTGAACTTCGGTTTGGCCTAAACTAGTTCGAATTCTTGTTGGACAGGTATAAATGAAATTTGGGTAATATTTTTCAACAATAGAAGGTCGTAAAAGGGATTGAAAACAACCAGTGTCAACTAGTAATTTTAAAGGGGGATTTTCTACAATAATATAGGGTAAACTATTGCAGATTTCAGTGTGGATTTCAATAATTTCGGGTTCTATTTCTTCCGTTTCGGGGACAACCTGACTTGCTGAAAATTTCCGGGACTTATATCATTTTTGTTTTGAATTTGAACTTCATTCTGAGAGGGGACCAAGTCATACGCATTGCGCATTGACTGGCTTCCATTATTAGCATTTTCGCTATTAATCTGATACAACTCTTCGGTTATAGTATTTTGTGGCTGAAAATTATTTCTCGGGAAATTATTTTGTCTAGCAGAGAAACTCCTATGAACATTAGAGGGTACTCTAGAATTTGTAGACATAGCTTCGTGATTTCTAGGATTAAAAGCATTATTATTTCTACTGGTTTGGGAATTAGTTTGCATAGGCTCGTATTGCCTTTGTATGTTTTGTCCAGTAGGTCTGAAAACATTACGAGGTGGACCAAAAACTTGTCTGTTGGTAGGGAAACGTCTTTGTTGGTTATTATAATTTGGTTGTACATTAATAGGTTGACTTGGGAAAACTGGTCTAGGAGAATAATTTTGGTTTTGGAAATTGTTCCTAGGTTGATGGTTGTATCCTTGATAATTATTCCTTGGGAAGTTATTTTGGAAATTAGGGCGAGAAAAGTTGTTTTGGTAATTATTTTGGTACGAGTT
The DNA here is from genome assembly GCA_963920635.1 of Pseudeuparius sepicola. Taxonomy (NCBI): domain Eukaryota; kingdom Metazoa; phylum Arthropoda; class Insecta; order Coleoptera; family Anthribidae; genus Pseudeuparius; species Pseudeuparius sepicola. Next base: position 34,364,007 of record OY987305.1, read on the forward strand.
CTGTCTGTTAGTCCGTGGGTTATTTTGTGGTGAGTTAGAAAAATTACTTTGTGGACCATTCCTAAAAATATTCTGAGTGTAATTGAAATTTTCTTCCTGTATAATTAAATTCATAGCATCTTCTAGGGATGCGGGTTCCTTCAAACGAATTATCGTCTGTAAGGGACCTGATAAACCTCTAACAAATGTTCGTAGACATAATTCATCATACTGCCTACCATAAATATCTTTAGCAGCTTGGTTTAAGTAAATATCAGAATTTACCTTTTGTCTTAAGTTACTACGCATGACTTGTAAACGTTTTGCAAAATCTAAAGGTGATTCGTTTTTAAAGGGTCTAGCTGTAAATACGTCTTGCTCTAGGCACTCTAGATTCCTACGATCGCCAAAGCATTGTGTTAACGCGTCTTTTATCTTTTGCCAAGTGTCCAATTCGTTACGACAGCCTATCAATAATTCGGCACGTCCAGTCAATTTCATCTGGACTACTCTAATTAAATAGTTTTGCAGAAATTCGTCATTAATTCCGCTATATGTTTCGAAAAGATAATCGCAAGAAGAAATAAATTTGGGCAAAGAAGTCGCATTGCCATCGAATTCAGAGATCGTTTCAACATACATCTTAAGCATTGGCAGGTCAATTTTTTCGTTCGCCATTGCGATTATTATTTGATCACTTTCCTTATTAATAACTTGGGTAACCTCGGTTACGTTACTTTGTTCCTCAAAGCTTAAATTATTTGTGAATAAACTTGAAAGACTCTCTATATCAATAGAAATATCGCTCTCGCTCATCAAAAATATTCAAAACTCAAAAATATGTTATAAAAATCAAAAATATCTCAAAATATCTTAAAAATAAAGGGAAATAGGGTAAAATGGGAACCAAAGGAGTACTCAACTCTTACCAAATCGATGGTCGCAGGCCAAGGTCCTCTGGTGAGCAATGTCTTGTTGTAGCTGCTGGTCGTGCTGTCTGCCGGGAGTTGGGTTGATCCAGGGGCTGCCTCTCTGCGATGCCTCGAAGATCAGGGTTGTTGGACGATGTCAGTTAAGAAAATATTAGAGAAATTAAGTTTATATGCATGATTTTTGAAAGTTTTTGCTAGTAAATTGCAGATTCTCGGTTTCAAATCAATTTCACTTTTTTGAATATAAATACTGTAAACTGATTTTGGATTTATATACTCTTTGAAAAATTTAATTAATTCATAAGCGTAGTTTTTTAATGTTAGATTGACAGTTAGCCTCATTTTATTGGGAAAAGGGTGTGTTTTGATAACGTGGTATCTTCCTGAATCTTTTAGAATAAATATAATTTGATTTGTGTAAGTATTTAAGCAATTTTCGGTTACGTTACTTTGTTCCTCAAAGCTTAAATTATTTGTGAATAAACTTGAAAGACTCTCTATATCAATAGAAATATCGCTCTCGCTCATCAAAAATATTCAAAACTCAAAAATATGTTATAAAAATCAAAAATATCTCAAAATATCTTAAAAATAAAGGGAAATAGGGTAAAATGGGAACCAAAGGAGTACTCAACTCTTACCAAATCGATGGTCGCAGGCCAAGGTCCTCTGGTGAGCAATGTCTTGTTGTAGCTGCTGGTCGTGCTGTCTGCCGGGAGTTGGGTTGATCCAGGGGCTGCCTCTCTGCGATGCCTCGAAGATCAGGGTTGTTGGACGACGTCTTCAAGATAAAAATCTTTCAGCTTCTCGCGACGCGGTAGAATGCGGTTCCGATACCGTGGGGATTCCAAACTTACGCACGAACGCGGAAACTGGACGCACGTCCTACCGACTGCGCCAGTTAAATTAACGATTTCGAAAAATACGTTTTTAAAACAATTTATTTTGACAGTTACAGCAGGGCAGCGATTCACGCTACAAGACAAGACAAGACTAGATATACATTGAGCAGAGCTCATATTTATAAGTATACAAAAAGCAAGCTTAGCCTACACGTGCCCGCGCACTCAGCACTTTGTCCGCACTTTTACACAAACGGGACCATTGTTCATACGGCCATAACTAGAAAGGAACGTATTTTTAATTTTTTTTCTGCCGACCGCACCGCGCCGAGTATTTTTATTATTTTCACCGGCTAGATAGATGCATAAAAAGCAAGTAATATATTTTAATTTGAACGAAATCTTATTTTCCGTATTTTCGCATTTTATATACCGTGTTTTAAAAGCCGCTATTGATTATAGGCGGGCAATACTTTTGTAAAATATATTTAGTAGGAAATAATCATTATTTTTAGGGCTAGAGACGCGTTTCTTTTTGGAAAACCGATTCAATCTATTCATACTATTTAGTCTTATTATCGGAAGCTGCGTCGCATCGCCGGCTATTGGTGGATGAGATTTTTCTAGTTTTTTTTATGTATTTCGCACCGCGCACCAAGCCTCGATGCCGGCATAGCAACCGGGCTCTTTTTTTCCGACTCCACCAGCCCGGCCGGACTCGGGTATAAAAGGGGAACCGAAAAATAATAATTTATCAGATTTTGATCGACCGCCGATTTAGCAGTATAGGTAAGAAACTCTTGTATGATAACCATTTCATTTTGCTATAGTGCCCAAGGTATTTTCTTTGTTTGAATTTTGTCATTTATAAAAAGGTGATATCAGGTTTAACTGCCGGCCCTTGCTATTGTAGAGTCCCGAGATCAACAGATAAATAGTTTGTACTTGACGTCAGGTGTAACTGCCGGCCATTGTCCGTAGAGTGCCAATTTTTGGTACTGCTAGACAAGCGGCCAGGTCGGTACTCTGCAAAGCCAGAAGTCAAACTAAACTTTTTTTTTCGACTAATTCCAGGTATATAAGTTTTCGTTGCTGGCCATTGCTATTGTAGAGTACTTGTACTGCCAGGCAAGCGGCCGGGCCGTTACGTAACCTGAAAAGTCGACTACAGGCTATTTTTCCACTTGATCTCAGGTCTAGCTGCCGGCCATTGTCCGCCGAGTCCCAATTTTTGGTACTGCTAGGCAAGAGGCCAGGCCCTTCTAGAAATACTGAGAATTAAAGAAATAAAATAAACCGCGCTTGTCAGACGGCACCACTGAATCCGTTTTATCTAATTTTCTTTTCTAAAATCTGCCGCCGTCACCTAAAGGCCTATAGTAAAGTGTCATGGGCCACATTGTTTGATACGGAGAGAGTTTCTTGCTTATAGTTTATAACCGTAGATATCACAATTTTCCGATTTTCTCTTATTACCCGCACTTCACAATTACGCGCCGTGTTGTCAGACCACCGTTTCTATACTAGTTAGATTATTTAGTTGTCTCCGCCGCATTTCCTACGCCTAGTTTCCGTCTCACAAGATAGACTTTCCGTTGCCGCGAATACAAAAATTATTAATCAGATTAATTTGTTCACAGGTGTATTTGTATGGTATTATTTCGCCTCAATAATAAATTAGGAGTTTTTCATTTGCCAAAAATAATTTACTTTTCTCGTTGTGGCACAGTTCGACTTTTGTTGTAGTATATGATTTTGTTATAATTATTTGATTCTGTTGTTATTGATTTTCGAATATTACTAATCTATTGAGAATATTAAACTGGTATCGTGTTGTACGTAATATTGAAAAATAAATTGTAAAAACTTGTCTATTGTCTTATTTACTCCCTAGTCCCAATAGAACAAACAAAACAAAATAGCTAAACGAACTTTGGAATTTTCTTCTTCACTGAACTATCCGAGAAAAGACAAGTGGAGCATACCACTATAAAAAACTGGCGCCTGAGCAAATTGAAGAATAAAAACTAAAGAGAGGCAGCGTCCTCCACAAACTATATAACATCTTTCTATTCCTAAAAAAAGCGTCAAAATCGTAACGTAAACCATTACACATCTAACGAAATCTTAAACAAAATAAAGTAATAGGGTTTATTATTTACGTTACACAACTAATAAAACATTCTACCTCATTAGAGAAGCTGAACTGAGAATTTGTGCTTCTTTACAATAATTAAGCATTTTTGTTGTCAGATTCACTGCTAATATTTTGCAAAAACATTTTCCCAGATTCGGAAAAATGTGCCGGTATAAAATTAAAAAGAAAAAAAGCAACACAATTAGTTGTTGCGGTTCTAGCTCTGTATTTCAGAGAGGAAATAGCTATAGACGTTAGAAAACCACAATTTTCATTAATCATTGATGAAACTACAGATATATCTTCTAAGAAGTCTTTAATTGTTATTATGAGATATTGGAAAGGAGGTGTTATTAGAGACAAAATATTTGATTTAATTCAAGTACTGGATGATTCTGCCAAGGGAATATTTGAGTCTATAAAAAAAACCCTTGGATGACAATCAAATTCCATATGAAAATCTCATAGGTTTAGCTGCTAATAATGCAAGTACGATGATGGGGCAAATTAATGGAGTGCAAGCGAAATTAAAACAGCTTTCTCCCAGCATATACGTTCAAGGATGTTCATCACATTCCCTTCATTTATGTGCATCTGCTGCAGCAAAAATGCTGCCTAATAATATTGAATAGTTTACAAGATACATATATGCTTACTTTATCCACAGTAGTAAAAGGCTAGAAGAGCTTGATGAATGCCAGATTTTTACGGAAGAAAAACATACAAAACTTTTGTGCCCAAGTCAAACAAGATGGCTTTCATTAAGAGTATGTTGTTATTAAAATTTATTTGAACACATTGTATTTCCTTTTTATTTTAGGAAGTTGTTAATAGAATTTTAGCACACTGGAATTCATTAACTTTATTTTTTACCAGAGCTGCAATAGAAGATAATCTTCCGATGGCAAAGTCAATATTAAACGCTCTTCGAAATGATATATATATAAACTATATATGCTTTTTTGTCATATATTTTGGAGCTTGTTACTAAACTTAATCTTGAATTCCAGTCAGAAGAACCAAAGCTTCCGGTTTATCTAGAGAGAACTACAACTCTTTTTAAGCTTATTCTGAAATGTTTTGTCAAGAAAAATTTATTAGATTAAGTTCCTCTGGGGAATATAAACGTAAAGCATTCAAGAAATTATTTTGAATTGGACCAATTGGTGCCAAAGTCGAAGCATACTTAGCAGAAAAAGGCGATAAAATTAGTAGTGAAGACATTAAAAACTTCCGACTGAAGTGTTTAGAATTTTACATTGAACTGGCTAGTCAAATAACAACTCATTTAATTTTAATGATCCGCATTTAACGTACGCCTCAATGTTTACACCTCAAAATGCAGTGTCTGGAAATATTCTCTCCGTAGCAAATTTCACAAATTTGTTCCCACAAATTCAAATTGATATTGAAGCTGCCAATCTTGAATGGATGTTGCTTAGCGAAGTTAAGAAAACGGATTTAACTTCAGATATGAATTTAATGGAATTTTGTAAGTCTGTAGAAAGTACAAAAAATGGATTAGATGAAAAAATGTTCGCAAATTTAATGGTTATCGTAAAGACAATAGTCTCACTTCCTCATTGTTCAGCTGCTGCCGAAAGAGTATTTTCAAATTTAAGTTTAGTTAAAACAAAAATTACGAACAGGTTACTTGTTACAAACGCCTAGTCCGGTCCTGCCGGACCTCGTAGGTGTTTATAGTCGCCCTCGCTTCTCAAAAAATGTAGTATGTATGTAATACTTTCCTTTGATCACGACTAGCGGGCGCAGTTTTCGATATTTTAAGTCCAAATTTCGCCTGGGGCCGCAAAAAAATAAGTGCCACATCGCTATTGAAGAGCGCCAGAAGCCGTTCCGCCGTTTGAGCCATTTTCCGATTTGGTATGCGCCGGGGAAGGAGTCGAATTTGGCGCGCCACGCTGAACACTTGTTCTTAAGAGTAAAGTCCCTATACTAAAATCGAGCAACTCTGTCGTAAACAAGAGCACGTGGGCTGAGATATTCGCCAGTGCCGCACTGAGGCACGACTTGTATTTAATTTTAGTTTTACAGTCGTTTACATAAAAATATTTCGGAAGAAAATTATTGGCTTAATTAAAATGGTTCAAAACATCGATACAATTATTTGTGGCAGTGTACAACAAGATAGAACCGCGTATATATAGTTTTGTGATCGAATAAAAATTGGTTAGTTTCGTTTTGTTTGCTTTTCCGAGAATTTCTTTAATTTTCTGGCAGTATGGGCTTTTACTTAGTGAGTAGGTAGTATTCACGCGGTGAACAGGCAATTGCGCCATTGTTTTTACTGTACCTAATCTAACTTGATTGTATACAATGCTCTCGACGTCTTCTATTTCCTTCTTTTATTCGGGAAAGCTAGGCCAGAAAGGCTTTAGAATCAGTCTATGAGAAACTTATGTAAGTAGGCTTTTGCACTTGACGATGCAGCCCCTGTGGTGCAGAACATTGTCAAAAATTAATGCGAAAAGTGCAAACAATTTCAGATTATTTTAGATATGAGCAAACTCATGGAAAGAATTTACAGAAATGGGTATAGCCGAGTGGGTAAAGGCGCGTACCTAAGAAAAATTCATTTATTTCATCGTAGGTTCAAATCCCACACAATTCTTTTTCTTTTTTTTAAATATCAACGAAAATTCAGATTATATTTTTTATTTTTATTGTATACTATGATCTATTGTCATAATAGTACACAATATAATATGCATTTTTGTTGGTAAAAATAATAATCATAGCTTTTTATGCAAACGGAAAATTCAATTGCACACAAACTTCGCTTCTTTGGCACATTCATGGCATTTATATTATTCTTATATATTATTGACATACATTTGAAAAGCGTTTCATCTTCCAAATTGTGCCATTTTTGAGGTACTATTTAATTTGAATAAGGATGTAGAGATTAATTAATGTTTAGGATGGAAGGTAAAAAAAATACAGAAAATTGATCAGCTGTTATTAACATTAATGAAGTCACGATTAAATACGCCTCACCTATATTTAGCACAGAGATTTGTAGTCTCCCAAGTGTCAGGTTTTTTACATGGGGATTGTCAAAAAATTATAAAAAAACAAGACTTTTATCACGGAATGTTAGTAATGACAAAGATATATATCTTTAGTAATGCCTCCACAGGGAATAGCAAAAAATTGTCAGTTCTTATTTCCATCTTCCGGTTTGACTGGAAGTGAGTATTACTTTAACAATTATGTTTTTTTTTAAATCTTGACATTTCATAAATTTTGCGAAAAATTTCTTGAACAGTTTTCCATTTTTATTTGGTCGCAAAAAATCCAAAAGAAAAAATCTGATTCTTTTTGTGTAGATCAATCTCAATCAGAGAAAAAACCTGTAGGAGGTGCCGTGACAAACGGCATTAGCAACGCAAAAAATCCCAAAAATGTTATTTTTGTGTAAACCAATCTTAATCTCAAAAATACTTTTGGAAGACCCACTGGGGATGTAGTAAGTAAAATAGAAACAAAACCTGTAGGAGTGCTGTGACAAACAACCATGGCGACGCAAAGAATTCCCAAAAATCTTATTTTTGTGTAAATCAATCTCTAGATATTTTTGGGAGACGCATGGGGAATGTAGTAAAATAGAAAAAACCTGTAGGAGGTGCCGTGACAAACGACATTGGCGTCACAAAAAATCCCAAAAATTTTATTTTTGTGTAAATCAATCTTAATCTCAAAGATATTTTTGGGAGACGCATAGGGGATGTAGTAATATAGAAAACAATTTGTAGGGGTGAGGCGACAAACAACAGTGGCGTCGCAAAAAAATCCTAAAGAAAACTTTTTTGTGTAAATCAATCTCACTTTGAAATATATTTTGTGGCGACGGGAAGGAGTATTGTAAAAATCTGTAGGGATGCCGTGGTAAACGACAGTGGCGTCACAAAAAAATGTAAAGAAATTCTGTTTTTTTTTTGTAAATTAATCTGAATCTCAAAAATATTTGTGGGGAAACTCGTAGGGGATGTAGGAGTATCGAAAAAACCCGTAACAAATGACGATAGCTCAAAGAAGAAAATTCTGAAATTGTTGTGCAAATCTATCTCAAAGATTTGTGGGAGACAGGTAGGGGAGTATAGAAAAAACTTGTAGGGCGACAGTGGCATTGCAAAAAAATCCGCGTAGGCGTTTATAAGCCTGCCGCGGTTTCAGCGCGGCGAAAACTTGGCACCCCTCAAGTTGGTGGCGCTCCGAGGTTGGTACTTGTTTCTACATGTGCAGCAATTTTAAGTCAAGGATGCATTTAAAAAGAACGGGTCTTTGGAATGGCGCCAACCAAGAAATATTTTAAGTTACAATTTGCAAAATGTAGAAAAACTGCCGTTGAAGAAGTTGAACTTTAAATTTTAGGTTTTAGTATTTATACAAAGGGTTCCAAAGTGGCTGAGAATATATTTCCTACTGTAAACAAATGTTCTATTTCGAAAAATGTCGACTTTAGCAGAAATTAATCTGAAATATTTCCTCGCATTGATTTTTTTCAGAAAATTTATGAACAAGTAAAATATGGCAATTTCCAACTTTTATTGTTCCCCCATTCTGGTACACCTTATACATATAAATTAATGGAAAGATACAGACTGATTATTTTAACCGAAGGCTGAATATTAGTGACTTTTCTAATCATAATTTATAAGAGTATTTATTTTGATAGATGTTTACTTTTGCTGTTACTAGAATAAAATAAAAATAAAACATAAAAAGTATGTTTAGTTAAAATAATTATAATTTATTCGATTATCGTATTTTGTAGAAGCTTTATGTGCAACTACAGGTACACAAAATACTAAGGTGCCTGATTGCTGTGATAGTCGCTAAAAAATAATGTGGTATTTCACGTAAAATAAAATAATGTTCAACATACACACTTTATTATTTTTTTAAATTGAATTCAGATCCAAAAAGGTGTGGGTTTATGTAGCTCTATTTAGCTCTATAATTAAAATACGTAGCTTTTCAAAAATAATACTACCCAATAAGTCCTTCAACCTCTTTGATTGACAAAAAAAACATCCATGGTGTGTCAATAATTCCATAATAATTCAATATTAACTTTAAAATATTATTTCTAATAACTAGTAAATCTTAATGCAAAGCTATCGTTTCGTATCCGGTCGATATCCCATTGCATTCATTGCACGGCGAGTTCCGTGCCCCCGAGTCCGACTAAGCCGTGCGGCCGGCGGTTGCCGTCTCACTCGGGAGGAGCTAGAGCCTAGAATGCCAAATCAGCGATACACTTTATAGTATAAATATCGGCCTGATCGATTCGATGGCATGCAGACAATCGTCGAGCATCGCCCTGCACTATGAAGCCCCAAAGGTAAGCACCTCCCATGTGCTCATACAAACCCCTTGTTTTATTTTACTATGTCGTTTTAATCATGTTTATTATGTCTTAACCGTTTTAATGATTTTATTATGTTTTTACATGTATTGCATAATGTCCCCTTGTTGATACCTCGATTAAATTTTTGTAATTGCTTTATGTTTTAGTATTAATATATTAATTTAACTACCATCTGAGTTTTTATAGCTACCCCCCAAGTCACCCAGCTTGTGACATTATGGTGGAGGCGCCGGACTGATATTTTTTTTTCTCTCAATTGACTTTAATTTTTGTTTATATATATTTTGATATATTTTCTTGTGATATAGTTTATTGGTCCTGGAGTGTGGGTACCCTCAGTGTGATTCAGTTAACGCTGCCGGGGGAGTACCTACACTGCTTAGACTAAAAATTGGCTTGTGGTTCCTCCTAGATAGTTAACGTTGTCGGCGGAAAACACATCCAATGAAAATAATCTATAACACTTGGAAATTCTTTCCTAAGGGATTGGTCTATTGACTTGGGTATTCTCAGTGTGATTCAGTTAACGCTGCCGGGGAATATCTGGGTCTACAGACTAAAAAAAATAGGCTGTATTCCTACCTAGATAGTTAACGCTGTCGGTAGACATAATATACCTATAAAAAATCCGCTGGAAAGGGGACGCATTTATATATTTTATTTTTTTTTCTTTCAATTTTCATTTATAACTCAAAATTAATAAACATTTACAAGTATGTCAAATCCAGAACGAATAACTAGGTCTAAAGCCCAGGCAATTATACAATTTAATCCCCCTCATCGTAGCTCAGAAATCCCCGAAACTAGCGAAAACCCATTTGGAAGATCTTCACGTTTATCACGGTCTCCCCCACCCAACGATCTCGCTTCTATCAACTTTTCGGATGAAATTAATAATATAGAATCCACAGATAATACCGCCTTAGAGACGATCGAAGAAAAAGAGGAAGCAGAACACGAAACAAATTCAGAATCTCAAGAAAGTGGAGAAGAAAGATACCAACAAAGAACAGAAAATTTCCAAAACCAACCGAACAATCAGGCAGAGCATAACCCACAAGAACAAGAGAACCAAGAAAGACAAGAAATTATCCAACACCAACATAACAATCCAGCAAACATGGCAGACTTAACGTTCGCAGAAAGCCTAGCTAACCCTAAAACACCCGCAGTACCCAAATTCCTTTGCCCCGCAACCTTTAACCCATGCTCTGGTAACGCAGCTGCATTTTTGAAACAATATGAGAGAAGAAGCACAGCAAACGGTTGGGATAATGGGTTAAAAATTGCATATTTAAAAAGTTTTTTGGAAGGTGCAGCGGACATATGGATGCAAAAATACAAAGATAAACCAGACACAGCCCAAAAAACTTGGCCACAGATAAAAGAAGACTTCTTGTCTGAATTTGGCGAAAATGAAACAAAAAGATCGCTAGAAAGGAAACTGTATGCCAGAAAACAACAGTTTAAGTAAATTCGCAGGTCTCTTCAGCATAAATAATGGTATATTACAACTTTACACCGTAACTTTCAGTTATCCAACCTTTCGCTCTTACTTTGAGAGCTTCGTCAGGGCTAAAAGGTAGTAATTCTAATTAATGGCTGTGGAAATTTTTCAAAAGGTACTTACAATTGATTTACGGTTATGTTGTAATAATAAATTGTATGACATTTGGTACAAAATGGCCGAAAATCATGGAATGACGGAAGGAAATAGAAAAAGGTTGTATAAAAATTGTAAAATTATTAATAATTGAATGACAATTTTGTTTATAGCAAAAAGTTTTAAACAAAAGCTTATGGATTGACAAACGAAAATATTATTAGAAACAATTTAAGGTTATAAGAAGAAAATGCTTAAAGGTTAGAAAAATTTATTTATGTTTCATCAAAGTCTAAATTGTAAGAATAAATTATACTTAAATCTTGTATGTCTGTTCTTTTATTTACAGCAAACCTTTCTTTATTAATTTCAACCATCTCTAGAAATAGTCTTTTATAGTAATTTTGTTTGTATTGTAGGATTTTACCATTATCAAAATTAATTTTATGTCCTGTAAGGATAACGTGTTTGGAAAGGCCATAAGTATTTTTTTCTTGAAATCGGCAGTAAAGTGTCCCAAAATCGTCATTAAAAGCACAGAAATCGTACAATAATGGGCTACATTATTGTACGATTTTTTCAATAAGTAGGCCTTGGCGAGATGTAAACATCAAACGTCAGACGCGGAGAAATCGTCCGTCAAAAGTGACCAAATATTCAAAACCCGGCCGATAAAGGCCCATTTAACTTTTCGTACACATTGCGAAATTGTTTCCTATAGAAGCGCAATCCTTCAGTATACATATTTTAGTAAATTTGAATATCAATAGATTTGTTGTATAGGCTGCACAAGAAGCAGCAGTTTGGTTTTTCTGTACGAAGATGCCGTGTCTTGTCTTACTTGACCTAGGTAGAGCGATCGTCAAAGTCAAGCAACGCCGCGCATAGTCGGTTCATCGACGGGTGATCCCTTATTATTATTTTCTTGCCTAATAAAACCTTTTTTTTCCGATTTCAAAAAATATAATATGTACCTCGGCACTGAAGTTCTTTTTATGACTCATGTGGTTTATTTGCCTCGGCCAGAGGCCTCGGCAACTAAATTCCACATGAGTCATAAAAAGTTGAACTTCAGTTCCTTGGTACATAAATAACCATTATTTAAATTACTATCAATTTTATGTCCCGAAATTCTTTATTTTAAAATTTGTGATGTTTGACCTACAAATTTTAAATTACAGTTATAGCAAGGAAGACAATAAGCTATATTAGATCGATTAAGGAGAAGGGTGGAATTTTTTAGTCTGATGTATAAATGATCACTAGGTTTTATATTTCTCAAAGCAATGTTTATATCTTTAGTGGAGTCAACTAGGAAAATAACTTCGAAGAAATTCCGGGAGTTTTAGATTTTGTTGGAATGTGTTCGTTTTGATGTCTTGAAACAAAATCCGAAGAGTCCGCAGCGCAAAATAGTGTGCGATTTTTTTTATTTGACAATAACTGTCAAAAATATAGGTTTTTTGTTAATAACTTATTTAATAAGCGTTTTTATAGAATTTAAGTAAAACCATTCGATAGAGCAGGCAATTTCTCAAAAAAATGTATTTACATATTTTTTTGTAAAATAATTAAGTAATGAATGAGAATTTTTTTAAGATCATACGTTTTCGTGCTTCCTCGTATTTAAGAGGCAGCCGAAATTGAGAGCGGCGCGTGGAGCGCGAGACAGTTACACAGTAATAACTTTTTACACACACAACTAATTCAAATGCAACAAAGTTTATTGGAAAGTGACACCGTAGAGCAATTAAAAAAATCTTGTAGCATTAATTTCCATGAAGGGATACGCCTGTCATATTATTGTAAAGTTGACCTTGATCAATATATCATGCATTTTCACAATAATTGACGTTACATGGCCAATTTGTAATTCTTTTGAGCAATATTACATCATGTTTCTACTAAATGAATGTAGTTTTTAATGAGCAATATAAGATTACGATAGCAAACCTCGTTTGTTTTTGTTTTTTTTTTCACTTTGAACATAGAGATTTTTCATAAATTCTTGCTATCGAATATTTAATATTTATTTCAAACGCTCATAATATCCGCATAAAATTAGATATTGAAACTCAATAGGTGACTTTTTTGAAGCTTAAAACGTTTGCTTTTTGATAGCATAAGTTATTTTAAAGTAATTATCTTTTTTCGCGTTTATTTTTGCAGTAAACCGCGTTATAATTAATTTCCCAAAACGCAATTTTTCTTATTTTTAAATCCAAGAATCAAGCTGAAGGAGGTTTCTTACTGGGATGAGACCAATCCTAAGTGAAAGTACACGTTTTAAACTTCCGACTTCCTAGTCAAAAGATTTTTTCTACATAATTTCCGCTCGTGATTATCAGCTTTTGGAAAAAAAAACTCTCTTCATGTGTTCTCAGCCTTCATACAATAATACGAATTCTCTAATAGGTAAATATAAATAAATATAATAATTTCCGCTTTCTTTGTCGTAAATACATCATACATGTTTGTATACTACTATAGTCCCAATTTTCGATCCACTGAGAACAAGCGTTTGTATGTGCGTATGTATGTACATACGTGTGTTTGTGAGGCGTGTTAGTCGGCAGGTAGTCGTCGGCAGATGTCATTCTGTTCCCTTGGAGCACAGCTTGTATTGGCGTGGGGACGAATGGCACAGCCTATATATATATATGCCCCGAAAATCCAAGCTATATACAGGGTGTTTCATTAAGTGTGAAGAGGTACCATATCTCAGGAATTAATAGTCTTGGAGCTTTGGGGAAAAATCTTCTTAAGTAAAATGGTCAAGAAAAATCGCTGGAAATTATATTTAAGTTTGTAGGTCGGTCGCTAGGGGGCGTATTCGCAACAGTAAATTTGAAAAATGAGTTTTCTCAAAAAAATATCTAACAAATATCAAATATAATTTTATTGCACTCTTCAGCAAATACTGAACAATTTTCGTTAAGGATTTTTTGCTCTTGCTCTTCAAATAGAGGTGAGACGGGCGGATAAACCTTGACTTGAAAAAATGCTGCTAACTCCGGTTTGGTTTAACCGAATTGGTTGAATTTGGGCTTGTTGAAGAGAGATTTCCTTCTTCTATCAAATGATTGTCCAGTAAGATTATTTAGAATTTCGTGGTCACCGCTAGAGGGCGCAATTCGAAAAATTTCCCTTTTATTACAATTTTCTCCGAAATTTTAAATTCAATGACATTTATTCTGTTACATTTGAAAATTAGATTATATTTACAACAAAAAATACTTTGGTATTTTGATATCTTCATTAGTTTCGGAGTTATCGCCAAAAGAATAATTATTAAAATGTTATTTGAAAGAAGAAGGTAGGTATTTGGTTTCAAAGATTTTCGTGGTCAAGCATGCCATGAAATAAATAAAAATCTGCTTGAGCTTTTCGTAAATAGCTAGATTTTCACTTTTTATTCCCTTAAACGTATTTATTATTTACTTACCTTACCTGTCGTATTGATATGAGATTATCTCGGAAAAAAAAATAAAAATTTAAAATTCGATTATTCTTGCATTCAACTTCATTTTTACCAGGCGTCATTTTATTTATATTTTTTTTTTACTTCATATTCATAATCAGTATCTCAAAAAACATAAAAATATACATTTTCATTGAAAAATAATGATTCTACAATTAATTGTAGACGATTTTTGAGAAATTTCGGTGAAAGATCGATTTTTTGATTTTTTTATTTTTAAATAAAAAGCGCACTTTTTCAACCTGCGGACTTTTAAATAAACGTATGTTTGAAGGTGTTTCAAAAGGTTTTATTCAAATCCATGACTTCCCTAATTAATTCCTAATTAACACAATTTTTCGTCAACGTTGACTCCACTACTTCGTTTCTAAAGGATTCAGTAATTTTTGGGGTAAGTTTTTTATGTAGGGTATAGATTTGTAATCAATATTAAACCCTTAAAGATTATTTTGATTTCTTTGAGGAGTTCTACTATTAAAATTATTATTGTTTCGTATATTAAATAATAATTTGTTTATTAAATTTTCAGGGTAACTATTATTAGCAAGTATATTTTTTAATTTAATTAACTTTGTTTGTACTAAAGATGGATGACCAATTTTGTGAATTCTATTTTTAAGTGCCAAAATAAGATTTGATTTCATGTTATTACTGTGATAAGAATAATAATTGATATATCTTCTTGAGTTATAAGGTTTTATATACCAATCTGTTACTGTTATGAGAACCTTATCAATTTTTCTTATAATTTTAGTATCTAAAAAAGGAATTGATTTCTTTTTCAATCGTAAATTGTAAATTTTTGTCATAATTATTAAAGGTATCTAAAATTTTATTGATTTTATCAAAAGGAACTGAACAAATAATGTCATCAACATATTTTTTAATAAAAAATACATTGAAAGGAAGATTAGCTAAAGATCCATGTTATATCCGACCTCAAGCATCACCTTGATCATAACCTTGTTTTTACCCTTGATTCTGTTTACTGTTGGATATTATGTTCTCATTCTCTATTGTTCAAGATGCTTACTACAAAGATATCATTTTCCATTGTATATTGTTCTAGAATGATTACTAGAACATATCATATTCCTTTTGAGTATTGTTAAAACTTGCTTACTGCAAGAATTGCAGAATTTGATCTTCCCTTTGTCTTTATATTCTTTTCCCATGAGAACCACAACACCTCAGCATAACAGATCTGTATAAATAGGACCTAGTAAAGTAAGAGTGTTAATTCTAGTCTTGTCTGTAGTCTAAGCCGAAACTCTGTAACTCGCGTTACTCGAATAAAAGTTTTTTAAAAAGTCTTCGTCTTCACGTCGCCCGTAACAATTTGGTGTCAGAAGTGGGATCCTCGATAAAAGGGTCTTCAACGAGGGAGATCCGGAGGCACTTAGAAGGACAGTCTCCTCGGGGGTCACCACAACACTACGATTGGAGCCAGCTGAAAAGGGTCTTCGACAGGAAGATCCGGAGGCACTAAGAAGGACAGTCTCCTGAGGCCAGCATCCAGCAACAACAGCAGCATCAACGACATCCAGCGAGCATGAAGTTACTTCTATTGTAAGTGAAAAACTTGAAGTGAATTTTATTTGTGATTTTTTTGAACTTTCTACGTTGCTATTATTGAACTTTCTACGTTATAACGATATTACCTTTTCATTTCAACATGCCGAATAACGAAGCTATAAACTCTAATGTAAACAATGAAGCAAACGCTTCAAATAACGACGAAGTACCATTTAAATTAAGCGAAATATTTTCTATCATCCCTGAATACGATGGGGATCAAATCAATTTAAATACTTTTATCATTGCATGTGATAGGGCCATGCAAATGACTGTTGGCGACCAAGCCATTTTACTTGTTATAAAAATTAAAAATCAATTAAAGGGACGTGCAGCCCAACTCATTAATTCAAGAGATTTGAGTACCTGGCGCGAAATCAAACAATTACTTAACGTTCATTTCAGAGATCCTCGCGATCTAACTTCATTAATTCAAGATTTACAAAGAATGTGTCAATCCCAAAATGAAAATGCTTTGACTTTTGTAGGCAGAGTTCAAACTCACTGCTCGAAAATGTATGCCGCAATAGGAAAACAAAGCCTTCTCACTAGGGAACAAAAAGAATCGCAAGCTACATTAATCGATAGCATGTGCCTAAATACAGTTTTGACAGGTTTAGAACCAAGAATAGGGCAACTAATTCGTGCTAGCAATCCACCCAACATGATGGATGCTATAGCTTTAATTAAGAGAGAATTGCAACTTTCTTATTTTGAAAATCAAAAATTTCAGAGGCAAAATCGTGTACCAGTCTTCAATAATAATATCAAAAGAACCAGTAATAATTTTCCAAAATTTTGTAATTATTGCAAAAGAAATGGACATACTATCAATGAATGTCGAACTAAAAATCAAAATAATTATTACAGAAATGGTCCAAATCCTTCTAGCTACTCTAACAATTTCCAAAATAACTCCCAAGGAAATAATTTCTCCCAAAATAGGTTCCATCAAAGACCATCTTTTCCTCAGCAAAATAATTTTCAAACTCCTTCTTTCCAACCTAGGAATCACCCTCAAAACTTCCAACCAAGAAATCAACCTCCTAGAAATTTTTCTAATAATATTCCTAGAAACAATTTTCCAAAAACTTTTAATAATAATGCAGGTTTCCAGCCTTCTAATCAAAATTTTACTCCTAGATTCCCAAATTCAAATCCAAATAACCAAAATAGAACTCCCCAACAACATTATCTGGGCCAAAGCGAAAATTTTCAATTAACAGCCTCGGACCAGAATCCTATTCCCAACTTCAAGAATCTTGGTATGACCAATACGGACCAAACGTTTGCATAAATACCGTTGACAATAGCAATCTATATTATATTAAAGATAATACCGATAAGTACAAAATTTTAATTGACACAGGAGCTGGTATTTCAATTTTCAAACCAAAGACGGTTCAGCAATTTTTAAATCGATGTCCAGAAAATTTTCAAATTAAAGGTATTTCTGGCCAATCAATTCCTATTACTGAAGCGGTATTTGTTTCTTTTACGGGTCCTCTTTCTCCCCATAAAGTTTATATTTGCGATCTAGATATAGGATTCGACGGAATTTTAGGCGCTGACTTTTTAGAAAGGTACGGTGCAGTAGTAGATTTTAGGAATAAACAATTAATTACGTACTATAAGGTACACGAATTACTCAAAGACGGAGATGAATTAAACGAGTTAACGAATAATAATGATAATCATAATCGAGTTGTTTATAAAAGACAAGTTAATGTTGACGAAAGATACGATAGCCTTCATATAAACGCTTATGAACGAAATAATAATAATAATAACGATTACACGGAAAATATAAATAATTTTGAAAGCGAAAATACGAGTTATAATATAAATCAGGTTACGATAGAACCGCGTTGCGAAAAAATATGCAAGTTTCATACGAATAAATATACGAATAAAGAAATGATTTTATGCGCACAACGAGTAGAAAAGGTATACGTGCCAAATGCTATAGTAAAAATAAACGAAGACGGTAATTTTTATACGACAATATTAAACGCTAATGCCATAACAAAGGATATTTGTTTCGAAGAATTTGAATTTGAGCCTTACATTAAAGAAACGAACGCTAGTACTAATATTATTTGTAATTTTAATAAAACGAAAAGCAGAGTAGAAGAAATAAAAGAATCATTAAGGCTAGAACATTTAAACGAAGAAGAAAAAGAATTAATTACTAATTTATGCTTGAATTTTGAAGATATATTTTACTTTGACGGAGATTTTTTAAGTTTTACTAATGAAATAAAACATACTATCGATACAGGCGACGCTAAGCCAATTTTTACTAAATCTTATCGATATCCACAAGTTCACAAGGAAGAAGTAAAAACACAAATTAATAAAATGCTTTCTCAAGGAATAATTAGACCTTCTGTTTCACCATGGTCGTCCCCAGTATGGGTCGTTCCAAAAAAATTAGACGCTTCAGGCAAACAAAAATGGAGAATCGTAATTGATTATAGGAAATTAAATGAATTGACAGTTAATGACAGGTATCCACTGCCTAATATTTCAGATATATTAGATCAGTTGGGTAATTGCCATTATTTTACTACTTTAGATTTGGCTTCTGGTTTTCAACAAATTGAAATGAATCCAGAAGACATTTCGAAAACTGCTTTTTCCGTTGAAAATGGACATTTCGAATATTTACGTATGCCCTTTGGCCTTCGTAATGCGCCCTCAACCTTTCAGAGGGTTATGGATAATATACTAATGGGGATACAAAACGAAAAGTGTTTAGTTTACATGGACGACATTATTATTTATTCTTCCACAATTAATGAACATATCTCTCGTATTACTGAAGTTTTTCAAAGATTAAGAAATTCAAATCTAAAAATACAGCCAGATAAGTGTGAATTCTTACGAAAAGAAGTAATTTATTTAGGACATGTTATTACACCTGAAGGGGTTAAACCAAATCCACAAAAAGTACAAGCTGTTATCGATTTTCCTCAACCTGCCAATACTAAACAAATTAAACAATTTTTGGGTCTTACTGGTTACTACAGGAAGTTTATTCCAAACTTCGCAAAAATGACAAAGCCTTTAACTCGACTTTTAAGAAAAGACGTACCATTTATTTTTGATAAAGATTGTCGTGAATCTTTCGAACAACTTAAAAATGCATTAATAACTTCACCAATTCTAATATATCCTAATTTTGAAAAAGAATTTGTTTTAACTACAGATGCAAGCGCTTTTGCTGTAGGCGCGGTACTTTCGCAAGGACCTGTTGGAAATGATCTTCCCATAGCATACTTTTCAAGAACCTTAAGTCCAGCAGAAATGAAATATAGCGTTATAGAGAAAGAACTATTGGCAATAATTGCTGCCGTAAAAAACTATAGACCTTATCTTTTCGGACGAAAATTCTTATTGGTTACAGATCATAGACCTTTAACCTGGCTTTTCTCAATAAAAGATCCCGGTAGTCGTTTAGCACATTGGCGACTTAAATTAGAAGAATATAATTATCAAATAATTTATAAACCTGGAAAAATTAATCGAAATGCCGACGCTTTATCTCGAATCAAAATCAATCATATAAAAGAAGCTGTTTCCTTTCATACTTCCCTAGACGAACCATCTACTTCCCATGATAATCCTCAAGACATTGACCCGCCTATTGACAATAATGAGACTGACGAAATTGCTATAATCTGTAATGAATTTGACAGATTTTTTGATCTATACAAGACGACTTCAATGATCGACTATTCTAAAATCCAATATATAAATAATCAACTTTTAGACAAAACACACAAAGACATTGTACTAATTTTTCAACAAGACAAATTAACAGACCTTCACGAAAAAGTTATTGATGATTTACTTGAGCTAAATCCTGATTTTAACTATAATAAAGCAAATGTTCTTTCCAGTCAAACCGTAGCTAAAAGAAAATATTATATAATTCCTGTTCCTTTTAATTTTGAAACCGCAATACAAGTACTCTTCATATCTCTTTATTACAGTAAAGATATATTCGAAGAAAATAAAACTTATTACATTGAAAACAATCCAGATTTTCCAATTTTAGAAATGTTTAATTTTTTGTTCTCAGATAAAAATTTCCAACTAACAATTTGTCAGAACATTGTGACTATACCAGACGAAGACCAAATACCTATAATAATAGATCAATTTCATTCAGGCAAGACAAACTTACATCGAGGAATAAACGAAACAATTAGACGCATCAAACAAAAATATAATTGGACAGGACTAACTAAAGACGTCGAAACATTTATTCGGCAGTGTGAAATCTGCCAAAAGACAAAAATTTGTAGACAAAACTTGGACAGTCCCTTAGTTATTACCGAAACTCCTAAAACTCCTTTCGAAAGAATAAATATCGATATCCTAGAAATCCCAGTAAAAAATAATATCCTTACCATAAGAGACGAACTAACAAAATTTACCCAAGCTTATGCACTTCCTAATAAAACAGCGAGATCTGTAGTAGACGCTCTGTTACTCTATTTTCAACATTTTGGAACTCCCTTAAGAATCCATTGCGATGTAGGTAAAGAATTTAATAATCAATTAATGAAAGATCTTTGTAAATTATACAATATAAAATTAACTTTCTCTAGTGTTAGTCATCCGCAATCAAATGGCTCCTTAGAAAGATTTCATGCCACCTTAACTGAAATGATACGCGCATGTAGTACAGAAAATCCTAACGAACACCCATTTCAAATGCTTCCTTACGCTTGTATAGCATATAACAATTCTATAAATAAAACACACGGCTTTACTCCTTACGAATTGCTATTCGGTCACACCTCGTCTCGACCTCCAGAAGTTTTGTATAATCAGCAAGAATTAATCTCTAAGTACGTTCGCGATTTAAACAATAAAATAAAGCATTATTATGAAGTGGCAAGAAAGCGTACGGATATGCGCAAACAAAAGGCGAAACAGCGATTTGATACACACGTTTCGGAGCAGCGACAATTTCGCGTAGGAGAAAAGGTTTATGTCAAGGAGTCCCAAATAAAAAATAAACTAGCTAACAAATTTAATGGACCCTATAAAATTAAAGAAATTTATACGAATTCAGCTTTGCTACATAACCCAATTACTAACCAAACCACAAAAATGAATTTTGATATGCTAAAGAAATGTCACGAATTGGAGGAAGAAGAACTAACGGTTAAAGAATTCTTTTATACTCTAGATCGAAAAATCCCTATTGAAAATAATAACGTTTCCATTGAACTGGGCAATTTATTTGATGCCCCTGAAAATATTTCATTAGCTCACTGTGTATCTAAAGATTTAGAAATGAATGCAGGAATTGCAAAAGAATTTAAGAATAAATTTGGACACGTAGATGAACTAAAAAATCAAAATAAGTCAATTGGTCAAATAGCAGTACTTCAACTTCCGACAAGAAATATTTATTATTTAATAACTAAAGAATTTTTCTATTATAAACCAACTTATGCTAATTTATTTAATTGCTTAAAGGAATTACGAACAAATTGTCTCGAGAGCACTGATGAAAAAGATAAAATTATAGCTATACCCAAGTTAGCTTGTGGATTAGACAAATTAGATTGGGACACAGTTCTCCCTATGATCAAATATATTTTCAAAAATACTGATATTAAAATAATTTGTTATATCGAACCAAGTTCCTAATTCTGAAACTTCGTTACAGATTTTCTTTGTTCGCTACCGCTATGGCACAATATACACTGCGACCAATTAATAACACCATAGGCGTGTTCTATCAAGAGCAATCCGGACTCAAAATTTCTAATGACAAGTGGAGTTTATTGGTATATAAAGACATTTCATCTCTAAAAACAACATTCGAAAATAATAATAAAATTTTAGAAAATATGCAATTTATAATTCAACCAAAAGACGTACGAATGGCCGCCTTTCTAAGCGAAGTTAAGTCACATCTCACTTTACTAAATCAACTTTCCGAAAACATTGCGCTCAAATTTGAAGAATTAGCTATTGATGTAAGAAGATATAAAAGAGGTTTAATTAATGGTTTAGGGTCAGTTTGGAAATTTATTACCGGAAATTTAGACGCTTCAGACGGACAGTATTATAACGATTGTATCGACAAAATTAACAGAGACGAACACGAATTAGAAAAATTAATGAAAAACAAATTTTAGTAACTACTTCAGTTATCAAAAACTTTAACGACTCTATCAACAAATTACAAATTGATGAAATTACTTTTAATAATGACATAAAACAAATCGAAAATTACATTTATAACATTTCTGATAATTTTAATTATTACACTGCAAAATTACAAGTTTTAGAGATGGCCGAAAGACTCCTAGAATCCTATACCTTTATCGAAAGCAATTTAAATGACATTCTAAACTCTATTACTTTTGCAAAGTTACATATTATTCACACGTCAGTTATAACTCCTGAAGACCTAGTTCATCATTTGCAAATAATCGCTCAAACTTTAAACAAAAATAATTTGCCCTTAACTCCTCAACTTCTAAATGTTGCAACTTATCTTGATTTTATAGAACTAAAGGTTTTTCAAACAGAAAATAGACTTGTTTTTATATTAGACATTCCTTTAGTAGAACCTCAATGGTATACTCTTTATAGAATTTATCCTATTCCAATTTTCGACAATAAAACTGGATTTTATCACATGGTATCCACTGATACTAAATTTGTAGCAAAAAGCGATGACCCAACTCTCTATGTAATTCTCTATGATATAAAAAATTGTAAAGAACTAGCATTTGATTTAATAATGTGCAAAGATTTATATCCTACTCCTATTGACTCACATTCAAGATGTGAAGCTCAATTATTAGAGGTAAAAACCCATTTACCTAATACTTGTGACATAGTCACAATTTCAATTGAAAGTTACAATGTACAATTGATTCAAGAGAATCAATGGTTAATAATTTTAAGTGAAATATTTCCTATAACTATTAAGTGCAAAAATCAAAATCCTTTGACTATAATGCTAGACAAAACTTCAATTTTAACGTTAAAATCTGAATGCATTGCTTATATTGGAAGTACTAAAATTCAAACGAAAAATTTAAATAAATCTAATCAAACCTATAAATTTCACCCAATTAATATACCATTTGAATGTTGCAAAGAAACTCCAAATAAACTAAAATACCCTGACTTAAAACCTTTACAACTAAATAAATTTAATTATGACGATTTAAATGTCGCAAAGCATAAATTAGACGAATATGCAAAGGATCTTGATAATATTATTAACGAACCAACTGTAAATAAGTATACGCCAATATTGACATATCTATCCATTGCTTTAATCATACTTTTAATTATTGTGTACTTTTATTTTAAATGTAAAAAGTCTAGGAACATTAAAATAGGCATTATTACTACTAATAACGGAGACGATCCTCCACAACCTCCTAGAACACGAAATCGCGTTTTTCAAAATTTAAGAAAATTTGTTACTGTCAAAAGAAGACCTTCGTATAGATTGGACGAACCTCGCGAAGAAGAAGAAATTGAACTAAATTCTAATACTAAAACATATGCCTAATTTAATGTCAAAATTTGTTAACACAAATTTTTAATATAAGGGGGGAGGTGTTATATCCGACCTCAAGCATCACCTTGATCATAACCTTGTTTTTACCCTTGATTCTGTTTACTGTTGGATATTATGTTCTCATTCTCTATTGTTCAAGATGCTTACTACAAAGATATCATTTTCCATTGTATATTGTTCTAGAATGATTACTAGAACATATCATATTCCTTTTGAGTATTGTTAAAACTTGCTTACTGCAAGAATTGCAGAATTTGATCTTCCCTTTTTCTTTATATTCTTTTCCCATGAGAACCACAACACCTCAGCATAACAGATCTGTATAAATAGGACCTAGTAAAGTAAGAGTGTTAATTCTAGTCTTGTCTGTAGTCTAAGCCGAAACTCTGTAACTCGCGTTACTCGAATAAAAGTTTTTTAAAAAGTCTTCGTCTTCACGTCGCCCGTAACATCCATTTAATTTTTAATTGGGTTTTTCGCCACCAAACTGATTGAAAGACAACTTTTTCAAGTTGCCTCGAAAATTCATAAATTTTTAACACTAAATGAACGAAACTTTAAACGTGTAACTCAAAAAATAACTTCAACAAATTTGTTTTCTGAGCTTTCGGAGGATAAATCCGACAGCGAGGGGTGCCGAAGGTGCCCGGCTTTCACCGACCGTTGACCCAGCCGCGACGCCGCGACATGTCACGACTTGCAACTAATAAAAACCCTAAATCATAATTAAGCCATGACGTCCCCCTGTCGACCTTTAGCCGCGGCCATGCATGGATTTTTGCTACCACCTCTGCCTGCGTATTTTTGCGTCCGCGACGCCGAGACATGTCGAGACTCGCAACTAATAAAAAGCCTAACACCTATAGAAAATATTCTAGCTTGCAATATGTACGTGACGTAATTCCTCGGAAAAAAGTACTTTCTTTCAGTCGTTTGAAATGTGTATTAGTTTCGAGAGCTCGCACGATGTCGAATAAAGATGAAGCACGAGAAACATTATATGAGAGTATAAATTTTCTTAAATACCTACCTAAAAATGTGTTACTTAAAAAAACATATATTCGTATATTTAGAGAATAGGACTGCTTCTCAAAAGGAAAAGTGGGCATTAAATTTTGACACAAGTTAGCCAATTTTAGTTGAGTTTATAACCATCTAATTTAGGTAAGTAAATTTTAAAGAAGGTCCCGACTTCAATCCGAGAAAGCCAGGCCCCGTTTTACTTTTAATTGTCTAAAATATCAAATACTGATAGTTCACCAGTTTTTTACTTTTAAAAATATCCCGACGTCATTATCAACAAGACTAGTACCACTAGCTGCAAAATCCGATCTTGTGCAACACGTTTCCAGTTTAAAATTGTGTTTCGCCCAGCAACCCGTCCCCAAAACGTTGCAAAGCAAGATGAACTAAAATGATGACAGCTAATATTAGTTTGTCAGTCAAAACCCCCCCCAACCCGCATGATAATTTAGATTTCTTTCAATCGTTAAAAAATGGTAAAATAAAAACAGGTGAAAATCATGAAAAAGGGACCCCGTTAATTGGTTTAATGAAAGTGTCTAGATGAGAAAAGGCTGTTTACGCGTTGACATTTTAATGTAAACAATTCAACTGGCACTGGAAACGTTTTTTTTTTCGACTAAAATTGCCCTTGGGATTGTATAAATCACGATAATATAAAATACTAGACTGAAAATCTGTTCTTAGAGGTTCTAATAAAAACCAGGTTATTAAATTAAAAAACAGGTACCAACATCCAAAGTATGACGTCATTCCGCCAATTTAAATTATGTGTGTTCCAACTGATCTGCTATTAAATGTGAATTAAATGTAAACTATTTAACAAAATCTGTTGTCCTTAATATATTTGGATAAATTAGTTATCGATTAAATTTTGAAACTAGTTATTTCTTAATGAATACAGCTAATTCTTATATAATTTATTGTAAACCAACGAGACCTCATATTAGTTAAAATTCGCATGACATATTAATCAAAGAGACTTTATAGTTATTTTCAATATTTAGAGAAAATACTCCAAGTAATATATCAAAATTGGAGTGTGAGCAACAAAATTATATAACACTTTTATTCTTAAAATCCACTAATTGGACAAGAAGAGACAAATTATTTTTAATGTATAATAATTTTGAATACCGCTTCTTTCATTACTTAAAATAAAATGCATACGGAAATGGCTTTGAACCCTGATTATTTTACACGATTTACCCCTTCGAGGTCCAACATTATGATCCACTGCTTCAAACTAAGCATGGAATGTTCAGCTTAAATAAATACGTGCCCGTTGTGTAGACAAATTATTAGACCGTCAGACAGTCACAGATTTTCCTACTCATTTTCTCATTTATACCTTGGAGAGGGTTGAAAGGTAAATCGATTCTGAGTCGGAAAATAGTAATTTTAAGTTTGGCCCCCTTGGAAAACTTTGAAAAATTCGATTTTTCAAAACAAAAAAAAGGTACTAATTCTCACTTATGCCATGTTCACCGTATGATTTTTATACTATACCGACTTCGAAAACCCAAAGGCATAAGTGTAGCGTGAGGAAAAAGGGTTGAATTAAGGGTTTAAAACCCTTAAACGGTCTATATATGGAATAAAATGAGGGCATACAACATGTTCTTCAATAATGAAAATTAAAACAATGTTCATTTTTGACTATCCATTACCCTACCACGAAAAAGCTTATAGCGTCTAAGCGACTAGAAAAATGACTAGACGACTTGAATAAACGACTAAACGACTCTAAAAAACGACTAGACGACTCGTAAAAACGACTAAACGACTTTGAAAAACGACTAGACGACTTTGAAAAACGACTAGACGACTCGGAAAAACGAATAAACGACTCTGAAAAACGACTAGACGACTCTGAAAAACGACTAGACGACTCTGAAAAACGACTAGACTACACGGAAAAACGACTAAACGACTCTGGAAAACAACTAGACGACTCGAAAAGTAACTCGAAGCAACTTGAAAAGCGACATACCATTGAATCCCATCGAACACCATGGAATACCATCAAATACCATGGAAGACCATGGAATACCATGGGATTGAACCTAGCAATTATGATATCCAACACACCAATGACGGATTAGTAATGGTCAAATGCCAGTAACTGTTGAAGATAACGTATTATGTATTGGAGATAAAAAATTACCCTTACACCAGGTCTGTCTCAACTGCTTTTGAAGAACAAACCACAAGGTATTAATTGAGAGTGACCTAAAAATATACAAAAAATTGTTGATTATTACTAATTTTCGATAGGTTCAACAAATCAGGTTTTAAAAGTATTTGTGTTTATTTTAATAGGTGCCTATGGTTTCATCTGGCATATGTTCCATACATTTTACATATCGAACAAGATTGTATTTACATCATCAACTAGTTTGTTTATCTGTTACAGTAGTGATCGTGGGTAAAAATAATAAGTAAAAGCTTCACTTAATTTTTGAAGATTTCTGCCTTCTATTCTACTTATACCCACTATATAACTTAACAATTGCGATAAGCAATCGTACGTGGTTCATATGCATCCGTTTCCCCACCACCCTAGAGGTAGAATGCAAGGTGCGCTTTTTTTACATGGTTTCCCTCATAGGCCTAATCCATGTTTAATTAAACAACATAAATAATTTAATTGTCCCAGTAGTAGCAAATATAGCAAGGAGAGGTTTTTGGTTTAGGACAGCTCGGAGATAATTAAAACACTAACTCATGTAAACTTTCACATGATATATGCTTCAACAGGCCAGAATAAAAAATGAAAAAACATACTTATTTAATAAATTTATTGGTGATAATAACTATAATACATTATAAACCTATTATGTATAATCATTAATATAACTAAGTATATGCAATATTACATTACAAAACCTATTATGTATAATCATTATTAATATGTAATAATACATTATAAACCTATTACAGTAACCTATTTCTATAATAATTAAAAAAAGTGTTTCATATCCTGCTCTAATTTCTCTTTTGTCGTCGTTGGGACTTAACGCGATTTTCGTCTGAGTTATCGAGTAAACGGTATGTTTTTCCGATCGAATCAAATTCTGGTCAACTGTTTTTTCCATATTTTCCTCCAGACACTGTACATAATCGTTGAAGGTGATTTTGTTCTTAATAACGGATTTCTTGACACCCTTCACCTTCTTTGTAACTCCACCGTGTAACATTATTTCGAATATTTCATCTTCAGTAAATCCCTCTCCCCGCAGTTTATTTATTTCAATATCTTCACTATCTTTTAAAACTTTAAATGTATACATTTTTGACCGCAGACCCACAAAATCCATCATAATGCGCCCACTGTTTTCATCCTTCATCATGCCCAAAACTTTTTTGTTTACTAGAGGTATACCATAAATGTTATCAGGTGAATAATCACTCGTGTCAAAATATGTATAACAGTCTCGACGCATAACTTCGTAAATATCATTATTTCGAATTTCATAAATTAGGGAGTCAGTGTCCGTGTATAAAACAGTGCAATTGTCACCTAACTGGGGTTGCATGTACCCATAATGGAAATCATATATAGTTGTTTTTGCTAGATCCAAAACACTCATCCCAACGTAAATTGGTTTATTCATGAATACTTCGCATTTATTTAATTCGATTACTACGAGGTTTTCATCAAAAATCAGTGCAGATTTGAACTCAGGTTTGGCGATAAGTGCCTCCGCCCCATATCGTCCCTCCCACTTGTTAACCAGCTTTACCACGGAATATTTGCGGACATTTTCCATCGTTTTCCCGAAGACTGCGTTATTCAGAAGTTTGTAAAGATCTTTCTCAAATGCACTGGTGGCTTGGGCACGAAGTCTGGTATTTAGATCTATGTAACTTTTCAACCAAGCACTTTGCTTAAATTCGAGTACACGTCGTACTTTCTTCAGCACAAGACCGTTTGCTAAAACTTGTTTAAGTGCCCTGTAATGAATCACGTACTTTTCTTTGTTGTGGAGGGTAGCCATTAATTTTTTCCCTGTTTTATCCCCTTCTCTATGTTCTGGACAGAAAGGTAAATCTTTATGTTTATCGTGAAGTTTCTCAGGGTACTCTAGATCGACTTCTAGGAAATACCCCGTATCAGAATTGTCCGTCAATTTTCCTATATTCAATCCTTGAATCTCCTTATCATCTAACCATCTAAACCCACCGAAAGGGAGAGCCTGGGACATAGCCCATCCATATTGATTATTAATATCAAAGTAACTTAGAAATACTGCAGGTTTCTGCGGATCATAATCGGTCATGTATTTATTATTTGCAGTGGCGCGTCGTTTAGAGCATTGGCTGAGTCCTCCGCGGATTCCTCTCTCGACAAACATTACTTGATCGATATCCGTAAGCAGCTCTAACTCAATTTTTGTATACTTCAACATCGAATCCCAAGTGTACCCAGGTAATGTATAGTAGTGAGCGGGATCTAGTTTATGGGTTCTCATACAGCTCGCTCTAAATGCTTCAAATACATCTGCTAGAAGTAATATATCTGTTTTTAAATACAGGTCGGTATATTCCTTTAAATTTTTACAACCAAATTCATTCCACACTTTCTGCGCGTGAGCATACTCTTTTTCATATATCGATCTTTCTTCGAGTTTGTTATAAAAATAGTCTTTAGGTGGTAAGTGACTGTGGTCTAATTTCTCCATACAATCCATAAAATCATATGGGAATACACCTTTTCGAGTAAGAAGTTTAAAACGGGATTCTGGGAGGTCGGAAAAATGGCTTCTAAGGATTGGGTATTCGCAAAGATTGGTGGCTAAAGAATCTAAGCTTCCCGCCATAAAACGAAAACTATCGATAAATCTGAACCTTACCAAATTTTCCGGCATGCTTTTCGTAAATGATATATACTTCTCTTTGTTAATGGGAAGGAGCTCCACACGACCTTCGATATCCTTGACAATGATGACAATGATCCCTAACTTTTGTTTGCTGCGCTCTAAACGGCTTCTCACAAACGTGGCATATGGTAGTTAACTTAAAGCTCATCTTCTCATCTGCTGTTAGCCTATCCATAGGCAGAGGACACAGAAAAACTGTCTCTATATCCTCAGCCACTCCCCTTAGTTCTTTAGAAAACCATTCCATGCAATCTAGTCCGGTGTATGATTTGTAGAATGACAAGCTCTCATCATAACTGCATTTAATATAATATCCAATGCTGCAGGGAACGTGTTCTTGATACTTATTATTATCGCCTGTTCCTTTAAGGAGGCTCTCCAGATCAGCATAAATTATGAAGGGAACCTTCTCTTTATTTTTGTAATTAGCAAATTTGAGGAATTTTCTATCTTCACTTGGCATCCTAACTTTGCAGTCATTCATGTTTTTGCAATCTTCGTAATGCGTTGTTAGTTTTTCTTCAGAATAAAAGTAATGTAAGCATCGATCGCAGATGAATTTTTTTCCATTACACTTGCTCAGCTGAGTTGAAACTAGACGAGAGAGATCCTTGATCCAACAAAAATGATATCGAATAGGTGAGCTATCATTACTTCCTTTTTCACTATCATCATCATAATAAATATTCTGTACCATTAGAAGATTAACGTGTTTGTCTACTTTATTTTTAGTGATATAAGTAGGTAGGGTGTGGAACTTGTTTAGATGCTTTCGCAGAATATAAACATTTACAGACATGTTATTCAGTTTTTCGAATTTTGGGATCTGTTTAATGGTCATTGGAAAACGTATTCCATTCAAATGCAAAACAGATGAAGGGTGGGGGTACTTGGTTATTCGCTGAGGATGTTTCTCAACTGGATACAGAGCGGAAGTCACGGCCCAAGCAAAGCAAAGGTCGTCCTCGTTCTTCACGTTAATACATGCCTGTTTTGCCTTGATTGATTCAGGTAGCTCTATGTATGAAGATCCTAACAGGGGAGTATACTTATTTATATTTATCCCCAAGTTCACTATAGCCTTCAGCGCCCAACCAGAGTCTCTTTCTTGAAATTCTTGAAGCTGAGTTAAAATCGGTGTTGCTACGTGCTGATCGAACCAATGGATTAAGTTGGTATCTCGGTAGACCGGCGCGTTGGGTGTCGTAAAATATTTCAACTCCTCGACAATTCTATCAGCCTTTTGCAACACAAATAGTCCGCAGAACACTGCATTGATTTTAACCGCCTCTTCCTTTTTAAGGACATTGGCAACACGTCGCTTGAACAAAGCAAAACAGTCTTCGAGAAAATCGCCTGGGTCCTTGTGCTTAAGATTAGAGATGACACCAGTTCGAATACGACATGAAAATGCGGTTTCCGAATCGCACCAGCTCACGCGTTTTTTTGCCGTCTCTTTTATAGATGCCCCAGCACCATGTTTAATTTCACATTTAATTTTAGTACGCAGTGTTCTTACATTGGCCAGAGTTGTTAACAGTTTTTGTTTCTCACCTATGCCCTTGGCTGATTTTAGTTGGCATTTTATTTGCCGAACTGCCTTCGTACATTCACGAAGACCATCTTGAGCTGTTTCACCACTATATGCTGATCGAAGTAGACTCAATATACTGGCTATCTTGAAGTATATGGACTTTAGTACAACTGTGGGAGGCATGGTTCTCCCAAGCACAACAATTTACTTTATCAGACGTGCAACCAACGGTAAGACAGAATTCGTGTTTTCCAATCCTACTCACCAACAAGCGTCCTCTTTGATTTTTACTTACTCACCAACCTGTGTAGTCCTTTTTCTCCTTAGCTCAACCTAGAAAGGAATGATTTTCTAAATTGTACACGCTTCAACCTGGGGAATAAGGGTGTTAAATTTTTATATTTCACTAGAAAAATATGAATATACACGTTGATGCGCTATTTGCTTACGTTTTATGAAAAACGTTGCCCAATTCACAATATCGACTTCACCTTAGACAAGTGACAACACGACTGAGAAAATGGGTGGAGGGAACTCCTTTTTATAAACCCGTTCATCAAATTCTAAGAAAAAGATTACGTTTCTCGGAAAAACTTTTCACAAAATGTGTTGTCCAATTCACAAACACAACTTCACCCCTCAAGAGAAACAGCACGATTGATGAAATGGGTTTTCCATTTTATACGTTCAAGAAATTCCAAGAAAATGTTTACAATTCTCATAAAACTTAAAATGCTAAGCTAATTCAAACAAAAAAGGTTTTATCGTAAAAATTTGTCAAAATGTGTTGTTCACTTCACAAAGTCGACTTCACCTTACAACAGTATCAACACGACTGAAAAAAATTGGGGAAGAACACCCCCTAGTCTCACCCTATGAGATGCTCAACCAATCAGAACAAAACTTGTTTTCTAGGGCTGAAAAGGCCCCCTCAATAAGACGAAATTTGTGTGTGTTTTCCGTAAGACTCAATGCTAATTTGCGAATTCTATACTGGAAACTTAATGACAGATAAAAATTGAACTGCCGCTGTTTGCTTTAGGAAATGCGTTGTCCAATTCACAAAGTCGACTTCACCTTACAACTGCATCAACACGACTGAATTGGGGATGAACACCCCTTTTATAATCACACCCTATGAGCTGCTCAACCAATCAGGACAAAGCTTATTTTCTAGGGATGAAAAGGCCCCTCAATAAGACTAAATTTGTGTGTGTTTTCCGTAAGACTCAATGCTAATTTGCAACTTTTACAAATATTAGAAACTTGATGACGTTAGAAAAGTGTATGAAGTTCCATGAAAATTTGGGGAATTTCTCGAAAAACTTGACAAAGTGATGATAAAAATAAGAGTTTCAATATTGAAATTTTCAAAAAAAAATTCAAGACGTTCCCAAGAAAAAATTCGGGACATTTCTCGGAAAGTGACTGCAAAACCTTCCCCAGAAAACTTAAGACAATGATCACCAAGTGATGTTGTTAACAATCAGGTTTCGAGCCGCCAACACCTCATTAAAAAAATCCTGAAAGTCTGCAACAAAATGTTTGTAATTAAGACGTATCTCAGTAAATTGTTGTTAAAGTGATCCTTTGTTTAAAAAAGATAATTTCAAATAACCTCAATCAATGTATTATATTATATTTTCAAAAAATCCTCAATATCAACATAAAATAAAGTACACGCTAAAATGTGTTTGCTTCAAAACTATTAGGTATAAAATTTTAAACCTAAGCCTGGAAAAGCAAAAACATAAAAATATCCTTACATAGTGGTTTTTATCTGCAATGCAAATGTTCAATTCAAAAGGAAGTTTTTACTGAGACGTTTCTCAGGAATGTTGTTAGACGCTGTTTCAAAATTATTACACTATTCTAAACAAAATATTAACTTGTTCTGGACTATAATTTTTTAGAATACAACTATCACCCGTTAAGTTTTTTAGTAAAAATGTGTAGCAAAAACAGTTGTAAACTATCGCACAAAGTTTACGAATTTTTTAAAAATACTAAAACCTCCCTGAAAATTAAAAAAATACTCTCACAAAATTCTACAAAGACTTTAACTTCAACCCAAAATAATTAAAATAAATTAAGATATCTTTCAAAATATTAAACCTCCCTTAAAAGCAAAAATACACTAAAAATATCCTACATAGTGTTTTTTATCTGCAATGCAAAATATTTTTCAATCAATACAGTTTTCTAGTAGTACTTGAGCAGTACTATCCCAGTTCTATAAGGAAAGTCAGCTCAAATTGCTTCTGAGGGTAATCTTAGTTTTTGGGTACTGTGAGAGTGAGAATTTTTATTACTTAAACCTCCCTGAAAAGCATAAAATGTTAACATATTCTTTGGTGTTCTCGTTTTTTACCATTTTTAAACAAAATATTAGCGTTTTCTCTAGACTATAATTTTCGACAACACGACTATTACCTATTAAGTTTTTAGTAGAAATGTTTAGCAAAAACAGTCATAAACTATCGCACAAAGTTTACGAATTTCTCAAAAATACTAAAACCTCCCTGAAAAATAAAAAAAATATTCTCACAAAATTCTACAAAGACTTGAACGCAAAATCATTAAAATAAATTAAGATGTCTTTCAAAATATTAAACCTCCCCTGAAAAGCAAAAACATAAAAATATCCTACATAGTGGTTTTTATCTGCAATGCAAAATGTTTTTCAATCACTACAGTTTTCTAGTAGTACTTGAGCAAATGCTATCCCAGTTCTATAAAATTCTATTAAAATAAATTAAGATGTCTTTCAAAATATTAAACCTCCCTTAAAAGCAAAAATACACTAAACATATCCTACATAGTGTTTTATCTGCAATGCAAAATATTTTTCAATCAATACAGTTTTCTAGTAGTACTTGAGCAGTACTATCCCAGTTCTATAAGGAAAGTCAGCTCTAGACGCAAATGCTAACGAAGTAATAGTAATTTTCACCCCTCAAATTGCTTCTGGGGGTAATCTTAGTTTTTGGGTACTGTGAGAGTGAGAATTTTTACTACTTAAACCTCCCTGAAAAGCATAAGATGTTAACATATTCTTTGGTGTTCTCGTTTTTTACCATTTTTAAACAAAATATTAGCGTTTTCTCTAGACTATAATTTTCGACAACACGACTATCACCTATTAAGTTTTAGTAAAAATGTTTAGCAAAAACAGTCATAAACTATCGCACAAAGTTTACGAATTTCTCA
Organism: Pseudeuparius sepicola; assembly: GCA_963920635.1. Lineage (NCBI taxonomy): Eukaryota > Metazoa > Arthropoda > Insecta > Coleoptera > Anthribidae > Pseudeuparius > Pseudeuparius sepicola. The sequence continues at coordinate 34,398,174 of OY987305.1, forward strand.
AAAATACTAAAACCTCCCTGAAAAATAAAAAAATATTCTCACAAAATTCTACAAAGACTTGAACGCAAAATCATTAAAATAAATTAAGATGTCTTTCAAAATATTAAACCTCCCCTGAAAAGCAAAAACATAAAAATATCCTACATAGTGGTTTTTATCTGCAATCCAAAATGTTTTTCAATCACTACAGTTTTCTAGTAGTACTTGAGCAAATGCTATCCCAGTTCTATAAAATTCTATTAAAATAAACTAAGATGTCTTTCAAAATATTAAACCTCCCTTAAAAGCAAAAATACACTAAACATATCCTACATAGTGTTTTTTTATCTGCAATGCAAAATATTTTTCAATCAATACAGTTTTCTAGTAGTACTTGAGCAGTACTATCCCAGTTCTATAAGGAAAGTCAGCTCTAGACGCAAATGCTAACGAAGTAATAGTAATTTTCACCCCTCAAATTGCTTCTGGGGGTAATCTTAGTTTTTGGGTACTGTGAGAGTGAGAATTTTTACTACTTAAACCCCCCCTGAAAAGCATAAGATGTTAACATATTCTTTGGTGTTCTCGTTTTTTACCATTTTTAAACAAAATATTAGCGTTTTCTCTAGACTATAATTTTCGACAACACGACTATCACCTATTAAGTTTTAGTAAAAATGTTTAGCCAAAACAGTCATAAACTATCGAACAAAGGAAAAAAGTTTCCGAATGTCTCATGGAAGTTTTTTAACTAAGGCTTCTCAGGAAGGTTATTAGATGCTATTTCAAAATTTTATACAATTCTAAACACAATATTAACTTTTTTCTGGACTAATAATTTTTTTAGAACACTATTATCACCCATCAAGTTTCTAACAAAACAATTATAAACTACTTACTAAGTGAAGAATTTTCCCAAGTTCTTAAGAAAAATTGTATACCTTTCTTAGAGACGCTGTCATATACTCAGTTAAAAATTGAAATAAACATAAAATATTAACTTTTTTGACTTTTTTTTACAGTTTGGCTAGTTGAATAACAGGTCGAAAGTGTGTGTATATTTTTATGGATGTCAGTAATAATTATTGCCTTGAAACAAAGTAATCCTGAACAATTATTAGATATTACATGTGCATGTAATAAAGCAAGAAAAAAAGAGGTAAATCAGAAACAAAAATTTCTTATTTTTAGGGCATTTTTGATTTTATAGAAAGGAAGTGACAGCGAGTGACATGTCTCGTATGTTTTTTTAAGATGAAGGAATTTTGGTATTAATTTGTAGAAAGAAAGTAAGTGAGAGTGGTTACCAGGGATGAGAAAATTAAAATATATATCAGCATATAGCGAAATTTCTAGACAATACTTATTGGAATTTACTATTAAATAATGGATTTAAGAGAGTAACGTGAAAGTATTGATTTTATTGGAGACGGTTTTTAATATGTACAGTCATTAGTCATTTTTTATAAATAGTGGTAAGTATTTAGATGTATATTATTTTATCAATTTTTCCATACGTCCCATGGTTTCCTACAGTGGTTACAAATTTGGTTACAACTTTTTCAAGTTGCCTGGAAAATTCAAAAATCCTTAACAGTAAATGAACGAAACTTTGAACTCAAAAATAACTTCAACAAATTTGTTTTTCTGAACTTTCAGAGGATAAAAAATCTTCCTCCTTTCTCAAAAATCATGTCACATCAAAGTGAAATGAATGATTAATATATGTAAAGTTAAAATGTCATGACAGAAACAATTGTCTAGCCACCTGTCTGATACTGCACCCAGTGTTCTAATTATCTATACTAACTTCTCTTTGAATATCTGACAATAATATTTTACTGAATTTCACTGAACATTCAGCAACATTCATATTTCCTAGAATAAATGCTGATTCTTTAATTTTTCATCTTCTTTGATTTTTCTTTGGTTTGTACCTATCCCACAAAATTCTATATTTGTTATTAAAAGAGTGTTCACATATGGTGCTGCGGTGGCGACACTCGTACCGGCGCTGATTTTTTATAGACTGCATATTTTTCTGCCGTCGATCAACCTTGGTTGATGTCGATGCAAGGGCATGCACATGTCTTTAAAGAAAAACACCGCTATGGCCAAGAGCGCTGGACAAATGTGGGTTCACGGTATTGCTCCTAAATAGCTTTATCCGTGTGATTTACTAATTGTCCTACACTCACTGGGATTACTATGGTTTTCGAGGGTTTTCCGTAGTACTTGAGCGAATGCTATCCTAGTTCTATAAGGAAAGTTGATCCAAGCCGCAAATGGCAACGAAGTAATAGTAATTGCCCTCCTCCCCGCACAAGCATTTGCTTCTGGGGTACTTCTCGTTTGGAGTATTGTGAGGGTGAGAATTATTATTTATTATCATTATTATTAATATTTTTGACGAAATTTGATTTTGCCTGATATAATTTTTATTTTCTTTTAAGCGAACTTTAAATGACATACAAGTCTCCCCAACATAGAACTTTCCACATTCACAAGGAATTTTTTAATGCAATTTTTGAACGTTGTACCTCATTAAGTTTTCTCCTATTGGGGATCATTTGAATGTCCATGTTGAAATCGATGATGAACTTGTTTTCCTTAAAGGGATGCAAAGTGTAGGTTTTGCTATGTCAACTTTTTTTTTTCTCACAGATTGGGTAACAATAACTTTAGGTAATGTTTCAGAAAACTTATGAAAATCAGATCAAAAACAATTCTCGGGGAGTCTGGAGGGGGTGGTTTTTACCGAATTTTTTTTCCACGAATTTATCTGACATTATTTTGCTTTGCTAGAAACGACCTAGGATGGAGCCAAAACAATGTTAATTTGTAGTTTTTTGATTTGGTCAACGTTATACTATACTGATGATTGCCAAATAGCATGAAACAAGTGTACATGGTTACTACTCATTTTGAGTGCATTATCACTTTCTTATCTCTGCAAGCATGATTTCGTGCATCTGAGATTATTCTAAATGCCCTTGCTAGGACTGAGACAACAATGGGAAAGTATTTTTTTAAAGGAATTCGGAAGGATAGTTTTTGATTTTTAATATATAATTTTTACCTCGGATTTGTTTTTCAAAACCTGTGGGAATGCTCTCTAGTCTCTAGGGATACTTTTTTGACCTGGAATTTTTTTTTCAAACACAAATTCGTACATTTTGAACATCCTTGCTAAAAACAGACGATAATCGATTGAAGAAAATGCAAAAGAGTAGTTTTTGACCTGCAAATTTTCGTTTAACATAGATTCGTACATTTTCGACGTCTTTGCTAAAAATGGGTGAAGATACGTAATTTTTTTCTTAAAAGGATACAAAAGGTTAGTTTTTTCGCTGTCATTTTGAACGCCCTTTCTAGGGCCGTACCAAGAACAATGGAGTTATAATTCGTTTTAAAGGTTTGCAGGGTGATACTTGGTTGTTGATGTATGATGCTGCAATTTTCATTAAAGGTGAAGTAGTTTTTGTGCTGCAAATTTTTGTTTAACATAGTTTCGTACATTTTCGACGTCTTTGTTAAAAACGGGGTGAAGATACGTAATTTTTTTCCTTAAAAGGGTGCAAAGGGTAGGTTTTTCCTGTCAAGTTTTTCACTGATGTAACAATAATTTAGACTTTCAGAAAATGTAAAAATCGAACCATAAATAATTCTCTCTAGGGGTATTTTTTACCCGACAATTCGTACATTTTGAACGCCCTTGCCCGAACCCGAAACAAGATCTAAACTATGAGAATCGGACTAAAACAATTCTCTCTGTTGTGGTTTTGACTGGCAAATTTTTTTCAAACACAAATTCGTACATATTGAACATCCTTGCTAAAAACAAGATCGGACCGAGAACAATGGAGTTATAATTTGTTTTAAAGGGATGCAGGAGAGTATATTTTGCCCTGCTGGTGCAAAAACTATGAGAATCGAACTAAAACAGTTCTCTCTGGGCGTAGCTTTTGAATAGCAAATTTTTTTCGGACATAAATTCATAAATTTTGAACATCCTTGCTAAAACAGGCGATAATCGTGCGAAGAAAATGCATAGGGGTAGTTTTTGCTGTGCAATTTTTTTCAGCCATTTGTATAAGCGTAAACGGTCCAAAAATCTTGGCCATGAAATATTTTTTTGGTTTCCTAAAAAAAAATTCGAAAGGTTTTGAATTTGTTAGAAGTTGTTTATATTTTTTCCTTCGTGAGAATATTTACAGAAAATATAAACGTAGCTTAGTGGTGGTAAATCCATTGAAGTGATATATTTCTTAAAATATAGAAGACCGTTAGTGCTTTTCTGTGACAGCTTCTCGAGTATGTTCTTTGATCTCAGCCCAGCCGTTTCTAAAAAAAAAAATCGAGAAAAACTTGTTAAGTCTACCAAAAGTTTATTTAAAAAAAACCTTTAAGAAGCTGTTTCAACTCTCCTTAATATAAAGTAGCTACTCACGAATATAGCTCCAAAACTGTATTCCAAGAAAACTCACACACTAAAATAATTAAATTGGTAAAGTCTGCACACAAAAAAAAACTTCTCACTCCGAAACCGCACTGCTCAGACTGAAGGCTAAACATAAAAAAGTCTGTATCCAAGCCGCGGTTATGCAACCTTGCATTTTCTTAAGACATGTACGTGTATTTTTACAATGTAGTGTAGTCAATCCACAGGCAATCACGGGGCCTGATATGTAGACGCTCCCCCTCCGCGTGACGTATCAGGCTGAAGATAAACAAACACGCGGGCCGCCGACGGGTCGGCCGGGAGATGGGAGAGATACCTCGGGGCACTAGGCCTAGCGAGACATTTCTTTGTTATACGAATTTATCAATATATATTTACTTAGCGCAATAGTGTCCTCTTTTATTTTAGTCAAAAAATATTAGACGACTTTATCTCAGAAGTGGGATTCACCACACGCTCTTGAAGTGTGGCCCATAGACTTTGTTTTAAATTAATAGTGCGAAAGAGAGACGCGTTTCGAGTTGTTTTGTGCCATGAATGCTCCACGATCTGATTTGGAGGAAGCTAGTACCCGATCCATTACTCCACCTTTGACCCAGGAGGTTGTAGCTACAATGGCAAGAGAACTACAAGAGTTACGGGCTGCGGTAAGTGCGGGCTCAATTAGTGCTGGCAATAATGATTTTGTAAGACCCAATTGGGGTTTTTTTAAAGATGATCGCTTGATATCTGACTTTGACCCACAAGGCAGCTTGAGTGTTGATGACTGGCTACATAAGATCAATCAGTGTGCTTTTCTTTATCATTGGGATGAGGTTACAACGATTTATCTAGCATTAGGAAAATTAAAAGGGTTGGCACGCGTCTGGTATGACAGTTTAAAGAGCGCTCAGTACAGCTGGGCTCAATGGCAAGACATGTTGAAAGCCACATTTCCTTCAAAGGAAAAATTTTCAAAAATATTTTACGACGCGGCGGTTTATAAAAGCGAACCAGGACAAAGTCTAAGCACTTACTGTTTTTTAAAACTTAGTAAACTAAATAAACTAAAATTAAATTTCACGGATGATCAAATAGTCGATTGTATTGTCGCAGGGATTTGTGACAAGCAAATTCAATTGTCGGTTAAGGGAGCAAATTGCAAATCCTTTGTTGAACTGACCGAATTCTTGACAAATTTTCCCAGTACCAGTTGTGATTCTTCATCCTCCGCCAGTGGTAGCCGTACCTCAGTAAAATCATCAATTTCTACACAATTTAAACGCACGTTTGGCACAAACAATCGAAGCGATTATTTGCCAAAAAGATTTAAAAGCCGCGATCAGTGTTTCTCTTGTGGAAGTACAGGGCATAAACGTTTCCAATGTTCCCAAGAGAACAATCCAAAAAGATTAAAATGCAATTTTTGTAATAAATTCGGGCACACTGACGATGTATGTAGAAGTAAAAATAAGTCCGTCAATTTAGTGAGTGGGTCCACGAATAAAAATATTTACATTAAGGCCGCCAGAATTGATAAACATCTCATAGAGTCGTTTGTTGACTTAGGCAGTGACTCTACCCTCATTCGAGAGTCGATCGCTGAAAGACTAAATATCCTAAAAACAATAATCACCAAAACAGTCAAGTTATATGGCTTTAACGACCAAACCTACGTCGTTCCGAAATACGAGTGTTACGTAGATATAACTGTTGACGGAGTAACGATAAAGACCCATTCATACATTCTAAAAGATTTGGAAATGAGGCACGATCTGCTTATAGGACAATCTTTTACAGAACACGACTCGCTTATTATGATTAAAACCAAACAAAGCTTACAATTTTATCAACTCCCCTTACCAAGCGATTTGTTGTTAGATTCTCTATTAAATGAACGATTCTTTGTGAATAACGTAGGTATTGTACCTAAGGGGGAATTCGAGACAAGTTTGGGATCTCTCCATTGCAAAAAAATTTCTGTTGCCGATAATAGGAAAGTACACAACCTCTTGAATGCGTTTAAGGATCGCTTTTGTTTTAAATTAAGTACATTAGGAAAGACTAATACAATACAAATGAAAATTGAGTGTTTAACTGATCGACCGGTAGTATATAGACCTTATCGTCTGTCAATTTCTGAGAGGGAAATAGTTAAAAGTGTTGTTAAAGAGCTACTTGAAAATAACATTATAAGAGAATCAGTTTCGCCTTACGCAAGCCCTATTCTTTTAGTTTCAAAAAAGGACGGTTCCCCGCGGATGTGCGTAGATTTTCGAGCGCTCAATAGAATTACAAAAAAAATTAAGTGGCCCCTTCCTTTAATAGAAGATCACATCGACCAATTAGGCGGTTTTAAATATTTCATTACTCTTGACTTGATGTCAGGATTTTATCAAATACCAGTTAGCTCCGATTCGATTGAAAAAACAGCCTTCGTGACGCCCGATGGGCATTATGAATTTTTAAGAGTCCCGTTTGGGCTTACTAATGCGCCAGCAATTTTTCAAAAGTTGATGAACTCAGTACTCGGAGACAGTGCTCTTGTTTATATCGATGATGTGATAATAGCAGCTAAAACGGTTGAAGAAGGAATAGAGAAACTAAAGGTAGTATTAGAAAAACTACGGGCCCATAATTTAACATTAAAATTTTCAAAATGTTCTTTCTTTGAAACAAAGGTTGAATACTTAGGTCGAGAAATTTCAGAGGCAGGCGTTAGACCCTGTAATAATAAAATTTCCGCTCTACAGGGAATGCCTGTGCCACAAAATGTAAAAGAGGTGCGTCAATTCTTAGGTTTAGCTTCGTATTTTCGCCGATTTATTAAAAACTTCGCCTTAATAGCTGAACCACTTACTCAGCTGTTAAAAAAGGATTGTAAATGGACATGGGGTCAAGCGCAAATTGAAGCTGTAAATTCTCTTAAAAATATGTTGATATCTCGACCTGTCTTAGCAATATTTAACCCCGAATTAAAAACCGAAGTGCATACAGATGCCAGCAAAAAGGGCATCGCCGGTATATTATTACAAATGGATAAGAATAATGAAAAACATGCTGTGGCGTATTACAGTCGCCAGACTACCATTTTTGAACAGAAGCTTCACTCTTACGAATTAGAAACCTTAGCGGTCGTTGCCTCATTACGTTATTTTCGCGTTTACGTCCTAGGAGTCAATTTCACTGTGGTTACCGATTGCTCCGCTATTAGAAGTACAGCAGTAAAAAAGGATATAATTCCTCGCATAGGTAGGTGGTGGATGGAACTGCAAGACTATAGTTTCATTGTCGAATACAGGGCAGGAACTAAAATGTCTCACGTTGATTGTTTAAGTAGGAACCCTCAAGAAGAGGTACCCCTTAAAATTTCTCAGATAACTAATCTTACCGCAGCTGATTGGTTATTGGCAGCCCAGTTGCAAGATGAAGAATTACTAAAAATCCGAGATATCCTATTGGCCAAAAATAAAAATTCGAACACAAAATTTTATTTCGAAACATATGTTTTAAAAGAAGGTAAAGTGCATAGGAAAGTAACTGATAAAATAACAAAGTGGGTAGTGCCCAGGGCGAATCCCTGGCAGATTTGCAAATTATGCCACGATGACATCGGGCATTTTGGATTTGAGAAGACTTTGGCAAAAATTCAAGAAAATTATTGGTTCGCAGGGATGCGCAGATTCGTTTTTAAATATGTTAAGTCGTGCCTAAACTGTTTATATTATAAATCACCCTCAGGACGAAAACCCGGTCAACTTCATCCCATTGAAAAGGTAACGGTACCCTTTCATACTATTCATATAGACCACTTAGGCCCCTTCATTAAGTCAGCGAAAAATAATACTCAACTGCTCGTGATTGTGGACGGCTTCTCAAAATTTTGCCTAATTGAGCCAGTACGAAATACAAAAGCCAAATACGTAACTCGTGCGATCCAAAACATTATTGATATTTTTGGAGTGCCAGTACGCATAATTTCGGATCGCGGCAGTGCATTTACCTCAAAATTATTTGAGAAATTCTGCGTGGAATATGGGATTAAGCACGTGCAGAATGCGGTAGCAACTCCTAGGGCTAACGGACAGTGCGAGAGGTATAATCGCACGATATTAGGGTCACTAGCAGCTTTGAATGGTGGCATGGAAGATGACATGTGGGACACTCACGTAAAAACGGTGCAAAGGGGAATAAACGGCACGGTGCACAGGGTACTACAAGTGACCCCTGCTGAATTATTATTTGGTTGTAAACCACGAAGTGTTCCGGAGGCCGTCTTAATAAACGAGCTCCAAGAAGAAATTGAGAGGTTAGATCTAACTAGCCTACGCAAACAAATACAGGCGCGGGTGGGCGCCGATCAAGAAAAGCAGAGAAAGAGGTTTAACTCAAAGCGTGCCAAGTCCAAGGGCTACGAGGTGGGTGACCTAGTAATGGTTACGAGAACAGACTTTTCAGCAACAGGTCAGAGTAAAAAATTATTGCCTAAATACAAAGGGCCTTACAAGGTCACAGCTGTATTGCCGAACGACAGATATGTGGTTGTTAGCGTAACAGAGACACACCGAAAGTGTCCTACGGTAGCCTGTGTTGATAGACTGAAACCGTGGATAACTTTACGAGAAGATGTAAGTATAGTTTGTTTGGTATGTAAAGCATTCGACGTATACCCGTGTGTATATAAAATGCTCGAGGCATACATTTGATAGTTTGTTTGGTATGTAAAGCATTCGACGTATACCCGTGTGTATATAAAATGCTCGAGGCATACATTTGATAGTTTGTTTGGTATGTAAAGCATTCGACGTATACCCGTGTGTATATAAAATGCTCGAGGCATACATTGATACATTTGATGGTTTGTTTGGTATGTAAAGCATTCGACGTATACCCGTGTGTATATAAAATGCTCGAGGCATACATTTGATAGTTTGTTTGGTATGTAAAGCATTCGACGTATACCCGTGTGTATATAAAATGCTCGAGGCATACATTGATACATTTGATAGTTTGTTTAGTATGTAAAGCATTCGACGTATACCCGTGTGTATATAAAATGCTCGAGGCATACAATGTTATGTTTTCGCACGAATTTATGGTTACAGGATGGTAAAAATTGTATTGAGGACAATACAGATGATCAGGATGGCCGAATGTAGTCAATCCACAGGCAATCACGGGGCCTGATATGTAGACGCTCCCCCTCCGCGTGACGTATCAGGCTGAAGATAAACAAACACGCGGGCCGCCGACGGGTCGGCCGGGAGATGGGAGAGATACCTCGGGGCACTAGGCCTAGCGAGACATTTCTTTGTTATACGAATTTATCAATATATATTTACTTAGCGCAATAGTGTCCTCTTTTATTTTAGTCAAAAAATATTAGACGACTTTAGTAGCAAGTTTCCGGAGTTAACTCTAAACAAAAGTATCTTGTTTCGAGAATCAAATAAATTTAATAATTTAAAAACTAGTTTTCCGCTTTTATTTTTCTACTAAAAATGAATGCATTGCTATAAGCCGTGTAAAAATGTCTTAATTTTATATAATTATTATGCCTAAAAACAACATGTCTCTGCTTGTCCAATTGATCATTTTTTTTATTTGAAGAATGAAAAGTGTTATGGATCCTAATTAATAATTTCGCTGCCCCGCTGGAAGACCCAATTTCTTTTGATATATTATCAAGCATCTTGGACTATTTTCTCCAAAACAGAAATGTAAAAACGGTGATATGCCAAAAATAATTATAAAAATAGAGTAGAAAATGTAATTGCTAGCTTAATTTGTGAAGCTTAGCTAATACAACACGTGAGATCCCGTTACTTGCTCCGGTTTTATATACTAAGAGTCCTGTTTTATATAAGAGTCTAAGTAAATTAATCGATAATCAAAGTCGAAATGTATTAAGTCAATATTGGGCAATATTTAGATTTTTCAATGTTAGATCCTGTTAAATAGTTTTTATATTTAATTGGAACACCTTAACTAGCAGAACGTTTTAAATTTTCAGGAGATTAAGGATTTTTTTGACTGTTGGAACACACATAATTTAAACCGGTGGTATGACGTCATACTTTGGATGTTGGTACCTGTTTTTTAATTTAATAACCTGGTTTTTATTATAACCTCTAAGAACAGATTTTCAGTCTAGTATTTTATATTATCGTGATTTATACAATCCCGAGGGCAATTTTAGTCGAAAAAAAAAACGTTTCCAGTGCCAGTTGAATTGTTTGGGGACGTTTCATGTTTACATTAAAATGTCAACGCGTAAACAGCCTTTTCTCATCTAGACACTTTCATTAAACCAATTAACCCTTTTTCATGATTTTCACCTGTTTTTATTTTACCATTTTTTAACGATTGAAAGAAATCTAAATTATCATGCGGGTTGGGGGGGGGGGGGGTTTGACTGACAAACTAATATTAGCTGTCATCATTTTAGTTCATCTTGATTTGCAACGTTTTGGGGACGGGTTGCTGGGCGAAAAACAATTTTAAACTGGAAACGTGTTGCACAAGATCGGATTTTGCAGCTAGTGGTACTAGTCTTGTTGATAATGACGTCGGGATATTTTTAAAAGTAAAAAACTGGTGAACTATCAGTATTTGATATTTTAGCCAATTAAAAGTAAAACGGGGCCTGGCTTTCTCGGATTGAAGTCGGGACCTTCTTTAAAATTTACTTACCTAAATTAGATGGTTATAAACTCAACTAAAATTGGCTAACTTGTGTCAAAATTTAATGCCCACTTTTCCTTTTGAGAAGCAGTCCTATTCTCTAAATATACGAATATATGTTTTTTTAAGTAACACATTTTTAGGTAGGTATTTAAGAAAATTTATACTCTCATATAATGTTTCTCGTGCTTCATCTTTATTCGACATCGTGCGAGCTCTCTAATACTAATACACATTTCAAACGACTGAAAGAAAGTACTTTTTTCCGAGGAATTACGTCACGTACATATTGCAAGCTAGAATATTTTCTATAGGTGTTAGGCTTTTTATTAGTTGCGAGTCTCGACATGTCTCGGCGTCGCGGACGCAAAAATACGCAGGCAGAGGTGGTAGCAAAAATCCATGCATGGCCGCGGCTAAAGGTCGACAGGGGGACGTCATGGCTTAATTATGATTTAGGGTTTTTATTAGTTGCAATTCGTGACATGTCGCGGCGTCGCGGCTGGGTCAACGGTCGGTGAAAGCCGGGCACCTTCGGCACCCCTCGCTGTCGGGGGTCTCGCGGCGGTTGGTCACGTTTTTGACCACGTTTTAGCTCCCATAAGAAATACATGGGGAAAGTGGGCTCGTGCTCTTATAGCTATACTACTGATCATGTCACGTCAAAGTGAAGTGACAGATTAATTAATTAATTAATTAATCGGGGTGTTAATTAATTAATTAATCTGTCACTTCACTTTGACGTGACATGATCTTAATTCAATCTTAATTAATTAATTAATCTGTTACTTCACTTTGACGTGACATGATCTTTGAGAAAGGAGGAAGATTTATCCTCCGAAAGCTCAGAAAACAAATTTGTTGAAGTTATTTTTTGAGTTACACGTTTAAAGTTTCGTTCATTTAGTGTTAAGAATTTATGAATTTTCGAGGCAACTTGAAAAAGTTGTCTTTCAATCAGTTTGGTGGCGAAAAACCCAATTAAAAATTAAATGGATCTGTTTGCGCCACAAATAAATTTTAGAAAATATTTAGCTAAAGATTCATCTAAAAGATCATCCATGACATATTGAGCAATTATTGGAGATATTGAACTTACTCATAGGAGTTCCAAAGATTTGTTTGTAGAAAACATTATTGACACAAAAATAATTTGAATTAAAAATAATTCCAAACATTTAAGGAAAAAATCCTGGTCCAATTTACAGTTATTAGAAATATTGTGCCAATGTTTAATTATGCTTTTTTTACTAGAGCAATAGGAAGCTTACTAAAAATAGATACTACATCAAGACTAACTAAGACAAAATTGTCTGGTATTTTTTTATTTTTTATAAATTCAGAAAAATCAAAAGATTATTTAACAAAATATTCGTTAACAGTGTTATTATAAGATTTTGTCAAAATTTCACAAAAACCAATGTTATGTTTTAATTAGGAGCATCAATACACGAAATGGTAGGTCTTAATACTAGGTTTGTGAATCTTTGGTGAACCATAGAACTTAGGACAAATCGAATTATGTTTTTTAAACTTTTTTTGATGTTATTTCATCAATGGTTTGTTCTCTGAAAAGTCTCTTAACTAAGTTGTTGCTGTTATTTTGAACTGAGTTGACGGGATCTTTAATTTTAAGTAGAATCTATCATCATTTAAAATTTCTTCTGCCAATGAATTATAATGTTGTTTACTAATTATAACAGTGACATTTCCTTTATCTGATCTAGTGGTATATAAATCTGGACTGTCTTTTTTTAAATATTTTAATAAAAAGTTTATTAAGAAAATTACTATCATTTATTTTGGCATTTAAAAAATTCGTGATAATATTGGTTAATTTAGCTCTAAAAAGATTGTTTTTATTTGTATCAAAAGTATATATTAAATTTTCAATACCAGATAATAATTTTGGTACAGATTTATCATTTAAATTTGTAGGTACGCAAAATTTAAAACCTAAAGCCAAAAATTGATTGATATCATCAGGTATAACAATATCTGTCAAATATTTTCTAAAATTTATTTGTGGCGTAAACAGATCCATTGTATTTTAATTGGGTTTTTCGCCACCAAACTGGTTAAAAGACAACGTTTTCAAGTTTCCTGGAAAATTAATAAATTCTTAACAGTAAATGAACTAAACTTTGAACTCAAAAAAAAATCTTCAACAAATTTGTTTCCTGAGCTTTCGGAGAATAAATCTTCCTTCTTTCTCAAAGATCATGTCAGGTCAATAACCGATTATTGACAGTAAACCTTACAAAAACAAATTTCATGTCATTCTCATTTTATGAAAATGCACTCCCTAATTTCGAAAGTATAACAGTAAACTGCAAAGACACCACGATTTCACTTGCCTCGAAAAATACAATAAAATATCTAGGGGTCACCAGAGACATAGACTCACATCTGAAATGGGAGAAACATATATCACATGCGTCACAAAAAATTAGATCACTGATACCAACCTTTAAACTATTTGTTTTTGGATATAGAAACATTAAAGAAAATGTATTACGCATTAGTGCAACCGCATATAGCATATAGTATAGTCGGATGGGGTGGAGTAATGAAATCTCATTTAAAAAGATTGGAGGTGAGTCAAAAATGGCTCCTAAAAGTAATATATAGTAAAACATATACATACCCTTCCGACCAACTTTACCTGGAAAGTAACATTTACGATCGTAGACAAATATTTTTCCAAAAAATAGTTCAAAGGACATTTAAGAAAAAATATGGTTTGAGAAAAATAGAACACACTTATGGAAATAGAATGAAAGAGGGTTTATTACAGATCCCAAAGAGAAACAAAACTATTGGTCAGAGATGTCACACATACATAGCACTAAGATTGTATAATAATCTGCCTACAGACATTGTGAATTCTCTATCTTACCATCTATTTTGCTCTAGAGTAACGAGATGGATCTCACAGCAACCCCGGTATTGCATCCACCAACTAATTGACCTCAAAAAAATAGTCAAATTATACTTTTGCTCCCTGAACCACTTGGACGTGAAATAGAATTACCTACTTACCCAACCATGACCAAATACTTGCCAAAACTATTGTCAGTTCTCGATAAGTGTTAAATGTATATTGTTCAAATTACCTGTTATGTGTTGTCACTTTATTGATGAGTGACTAATTAGCTCTAATTTCCTCGCACAAGGCTCGGCCTTTTGAGGGGTATTAAATGTTTATTTTAAAATAATATAGTGATTGAAATGAATTATGTGTAAATATTTCAATTTTCGTTACAAATATGTGTAAATATTTCAATTTTCGTTACAAATAAACATTATTATTATTATTTTTATATTATTATTTATACATTTATTACATATTATTTGTACTAATTTCTCTTTGAATAAGTGGCAATAATATTTTACTAAATTCCACTGAACATTCAGCAACACAGTGTCTGTATTTCCTAGAATAAATGCTGATTCTTTAATTTTTCGTCTACTTCCTACTTCTTCTTAGATAGTAGATGATTTAATTCTTTATTAAATTTTATAAACTCGCAAGAACCTTCTATTAAGTTTACCTTAGAAATTGGAAACAATAATCAATTACCTTTCTTAGATGTTTCTATACTGAAATCAGATAGTATAGAAACTAGTGTCTATAGAAAACCAACACATACTAATAGATATCTCCATTTTAATTCCAATCATCATATTAGTGTTAAAAAAGGAGTAATTAAAAGTTTGTATGACAGGGCTAAAGAGATTTGATCTAATAACACAAAATTTGAGAAGGAAATTAAACATATAAAACATGTTCTTGAGAAGAATAGTGAATTTATTGAGCAAGTTTTTCAGGATTGCCAACAAAATAACAATGCTAATAGAATTAGAGAAATAAATCTGGTGGACCGACCAGTAAATTTAATTATTCCTTATATTCCTGGACTATCAGATAAGCTAAAACGCATAGGCAGTCGTTTTAATGTCGTTATTTAAAACCATTAAGATCGATGCTAGTTAAAACGAAACCATTTAATGAGGTACAAAGTTCAAAAAATTGCATTTATAAAGTTCTATCAAAGTCTAGAGGTTCTATGTTGGGGAGACTTGTAGGCCATTTAACGTTCGTTTAAAAGAACATAAAAATTATATCAGGCAAAATCAAATTTCGAAGCCGAAAATACATTCTTTTAATAACAATTATAGGATTTTGTGGGATAGTTCCAAAGCAATTCTCAAAGAAGAAGTAGAAAATAGACGAAAAATTAAAGAATCAGCATTTATTCTAGGAAATACAGACAACTGTGTTGCTGAATGTTCAGTGGAATTCAGTAAAATATTATTGCCACTTATTCAAAGAGAAGTTAGTATAAATAATTAGGTAGAACACAGGGTACAATATCAGACATGTGACTAGGCTATTGTTTCTGTTGTTATGACATTTTAACCTGAAATTTATTAATCTGTCATTTCACTTTCACGTTACATGATCTTTGAGAAAGGAGGAAGATTTATTCTCCGAAAGCTCAGGAAACAAATTTGTTGAAGATTTTTTTGAGTTATAAGTTCAAAGTTTAGTTCATTTACTGTTAAGAATTTATTAATTTTCCAGGCAACTTGAAAAAGTTGTCTTTTAACCAGTTTGGTGGCGAAAAACCCAATTAAAATTCAAATATCTGTCAAATTTCTAATCCAGTTGTCACTAAGTTTATTCTAGTTTATTATATTTATTACCTTCTTTACTTACAAACTCATTCCAAATTTCTCTCAAAATAAGAGCGAAAGCTTGCATAACTGAAAGTTATGGTGTAAAGTTGTAATATACCATTATTTATGCTAAAGAAACCTGTGAATTTCCTTAAATTGTTATGTTCATACTTTCTTTAATTTTGATTCAATTTCGAAACGAGTCCATAACTGTTACATACACTATGAGCTACTGTTTCCTAAACGGCCTTAACTTATGAAAGTAGTGTTGAAATATAGGTGTATTACTAGGTAGATAATGATAGTTTTAAATAATGTGTTATTAAAGTACCTAACTTTTTGCAGATGATTCAGAATTAACTGGAAGTATTATAACTGACGAACGAAGAAAATGTACAGGGGTATTATTTAATGATCGGCCACGCCTTAATTTTTTAAATTTTGGACCTAGAAAAAAATGATAAACACGAAAGTTGAACGAAATTTTCATTTATTAAACGTATTTCTCGGGATTTTTTTCTTTTAATTCATTAACATTGTGGTTTCTTTTTCGGTATACTCGATCCTTCAATGTTGCCCATAAAAAGAAGTCTAAAGGGGTAAGGTCTGGACTTCGCGTAGGCCATAAGACCGTTTTGCCCAATCCACTCTGGATAATTATCATCCAAGAAATTTTTTTGACAATGGTTTTGTGTGCAGGAGCACCGCATCTTGCTGCCAGATTATATTTGGTACGTTTAAATTAGGAATTAAATGAAAAATATTGCCCTGTAACAAGTCCAAATATTTTGTTCCATTTAAAGCACGGTCAAAAATTAGTGGTCCGACAATGGTTTCTTGCACTATGCCACGCCATACATTTACCGAGGTTCGGCCCTGCCTTTGAACTGGATAGAACTTTTTGGGATTTTCGGAAGCCCAATAGCGTGTACTGTGCCTATTAAAAATGCCACTGGTGGCACAGTTTAATAAAGCAAAAATTAACCGAATGAACATCTAAAGAATAAATCGCAAATCACACAAAATCAACAACGACAAGTTCAACTTTTTATGGCTCATGTGGAATTTAGTTGCCGAGGCCTCTGGCCGAGGCAAATAAACCACATGATTCATAAAAAGAACTTCAGTGCCGAGGTACATATTATTTTTTTTAATCGGAAAAAAAGTTTTATTAGGCAAGAAAATAATCATACGGGATCACCCGTCCATCAACCAACTAAGCGTTGCGTTGCTCGACTTTGACGATCGCTTTACCTAGGTCAAGTATGATAAGACACGGTGCCTTCGAACAGAAAAACCAAACTGCTGCTTGTTGTGCAGCCTCCATAACAAATCTATTGATATTCAAACCTACTAAAATATTTATACTGAAAGACTGCGCTGCTATAGTATTCATCTTCAATGTGTCTCTTTAAAATTGTTTCAATTCCATACATAATTTGGGCTGGCCTGTATGGGTATGCGTTTCAGTATATTTTAGACTGAACTCCAGGGAATTTCCAAATTTCGAGAGCAATCTTTGATATAATGTCCTGGGTTTTCTAGGAAATATAAACGGACGTTTTCCTGGACCATTTTCATTTACTTTTCGGGCATATTGCATATTATTTCTTCTTGGAGTAGTTAGTGAACTCCCAGTGCCTTTAAATTTGTTATTGAGATACCTAACGTAAGATTGTTTAGGGACGTGCCTTTCGGGATACCTACGCGCATATTGGGGACAAGCGCGTCGCGCGCTTTTTTTCCGATATCATACAGCACTCAATAATATCACTTTTTGCTTGGATTATACAGGGTGAGTCACATCTAAAGGCAGAGCCGAAAACACAAGGTGGAATTCGCTAAAATAAGCACATATGCTTAATAAACATTAGCTCAAAAACGCTTGGTTCTCCATATACAGAGTGTTGAAACTTTTCCTAATATTTTTTAATTTTTTTCTAGCCTGTTTAGGAATTATTTTATACATATTATGGGTTGTCATTTTGTGCAATAATTTGGCCCTGTTCAGATGAGCAGCGGCGTAGATACAAATAATTTTATTTTAAATGCAAGCATAATCATGTTGACACTAGTTTAAAAAATCCGAAATTACGAAGAAACTGTACCAGAAATAAAAAAATACCAAGAGGCACTTTTTGTTCCAAATTAAATGGGCTATCCAAAAATTCCAATTTTTTTGTTTTGCACAGGGCCGTACTACTTTTTTTCTACAATTATTTACAGTAACTATTTGTACCTACGCCGCTGGTGATCGGAACAGGGTCAAATTATTCCACAAAATTGCAACCGTCCAGTGTATAATGTGTACCAAATTTGGTTGTAATTCCTAAATGGGATCGAAAGAAATTAAAAAAAATATGTTATTTTTGGAAAATTTTCAACACGCTGTATATGGAGAACCAAGCTTTTTTGGGCGAATGTTTATTAAGCATATGTGCTTCTTTTAGCGAGTTCTACCTTGTGTTTTCGGCTCTGCCTTTAGATGTGACTCACCCTGTATAGTTATAGTAAACCATTTTTAATTACTTTTACTGTTCTCTCTTTTTACTGAATAAAGTGCGCAATAACCCAAAAATGTCAAATTGTAGGAAACAATAGCGAAACAAGTTATGCCGTCCATGGCAATCTTGATTTTAAACGAAAAATCGTAAATATGGCTGTAAACTGTCAAACGATTCGAGTGGACATATAACACATATATATCATTGGACTTTCAATTTCATGTAGGTTTCAAATATCCAATAATATACAGGGTGATCCATTAAAAAACATATGTTTTGTCTATATCTGAAAAATGCAACTTTCAATTATTTTTCTGATAAGTGCATTGAGATTGCAAGAAAATTTCTTACAACTTTCGTGTTTATAAATTTCGAATCTGAAAAAATTATAAGAAGTAGCGAAATGGAAGTGAACATCCATACAGAAAAAATATTTGCTAAAAACACTGGCCTTGAATATGACATATCTGCCAATCGTGGTAAGTGATTTAGAGGTAGCAAAGTGGGTTTTTTATTTCCTATACTTTTTAAGCAATATACAGAAGATAATGTTTAGGTCCCCTCACAGAACTAACTACATAGCTACAAAAAACAAACGATTTAGAATTGACAGAAAATTCATTTACTCAATCATCATTGAATCATCTAGTATGCCTGGTAAGTTTTCAGTTTAGCATGCATTTTAGTCTTTCCAGATTGTAATGGTAACAAAGATTCTGAACACGTGGAGGATCCCTTTGCTGGCGATGATAGCTTCAATGATCCAGACTTTTTACCGACATCGGAATCTGATAATGAGCTCTATCAATTTGTTATTACAAGGAAAAATTCTGAAAATAGCATCAATGAAACGCCGCAATACGGTATACCATGTAGACGATCAAGAAAAATGAAAGAAAAAGGAACCTGAGAAAAATGTTTGATTGAGATTGATCTACACAAAAAGATAAGATTTTTTTCCTTTTGGGTTTTTTTGCGACGAAATAAAAATCAAAAAATGTTCAAGAAATTTTCCGTAAAGTTTTTGAAATGTTCAGATTTTCATAAAAAAACATAATTGTCAAAGTAATACTCACTTCCAGTCAAACCGGAAGATGGAAATAAGAACTGACCATTTTTTGCTATTCCCTGTAAAGTCATCACTAACATTCCGTGATAAAAGTCTTGTTTTTAATAACTTTTTGACAATCCCCCATATAAAAAACCTGAAACTTGTGAGACTGCAAATCTCTGTGCTAAATATAGGTGAGGCGTATTTAATCGTAGCTTCATTAATGTTAATAACACGTGTTCAATTTTCTGTATTTTTTCTACCTTCCATCCTAAATAATAATTAATCTCTACAACCTTAATCAAATTAAATACTTACGAGTTTGTCGTTACCCTGAATATTCTCATATAGACCGGCAATACACCACCAGTGCATCTAGGAGGTCCGGCAGGACCGGACTAGGCATTTATTAGAAGAAGGCCGAGAGTATCAAATTGTTGAGAAATATATGAAACAATGCTTGTTTTTCTTCTGTTTTCTTTTAGGATTTTTAATTGAATGATAAATTAAACTGTCAGAATTGGAATTCCAAGTTATCCGTAAAGTTTTTCCTGTATTACCATCAACAACTGTAAAACCATTTTGATCAGATATTTATTGTAATTCAATCAAAATGAAATCCATATTCCGAAAATATTTTTGTAAATTTTTTTCTTATAAAAATTAGGTGATTAATATTGTCACAACAGGTTAAAAGGTCATCGATATAAAAATCGTTTTTTATTATTTTATTATGTTTCTTTCATTGAAAAATGTTGTTTTAACATCTGAAATTTGAATCAAACATCTAGTTGCAGGAAAACTAGCTGACGCTGTTGCGTAAGTAACCATATTGAGAGTGTTTTCTAAAATTTATTTGTGGCGCAAACAGATCCATTTAATTTTTAATTGGGTTTTTCGCCACCAAACTGATTGAAAGACAACGTTTTCAAGTTGCCTCGAAAATTCATAAATTCTTAACACTAAATGAACGAAACTTTAAACGTGTAACTAAAAAAAAATTTGTTGAAGTTATTTTTTGAGTTCCACGTTTAAAGTTTCGTTCATTTAGTGTTAAGAATTTATGAATTTTCGAGGCAACTTGAAAAAGTTGTCTTTCAATCAGTTTGGTGGCGAAAAACCCAATTAAAAATTAAATGGATATTGAGAGTGCAATGATCTAAATCTTTATTTGAATTTTCACTTCAAACTATACGTTGTAAAATACGCTGTTGTGGTTCAACCAGAATCTGTCGATATATTTTTGCGAAATCACCAATTAGAACGAAAACATGTTGTCTAAACTGAATTAAAATTGTAAATAAATCATTTTGAACAGTAGGGCCAACTTTTAATGCATCATTTAAAGAAATGCCCGAAGAAGATTGCATGAGTTATAACATTAAAAGATATAGGAACTTATATGATGTAGAACATATTCCATGTAAAATTCACTATTCAGCATATTATTTGTCGCATTTAAGCTTTTTTACTTGTTAATCGTATTCAGTCTTGACATAGCCATTGTACGGGTTACATCCTGTAATAAAAAGAAAAATAAACGTTTTTTAAAAACCAGTATCTGCGTCCAGAGAACTTAACTGGCGCAGTCGTGGCGGATTTTCAACGGAATTCGAAAATAGATAACGCGGAAAATCGAATCTGAACTTCTGGCGTGAGTTTCTTGAACTTTTGTGGAACTTTGTGGACTCCAACATCTGGACAGCCCTTGGGACCCTTGCCAAAGAGCTTCATGCACATGGAAGCTCAAAGGATGCTGATACTGTGAGTTAGATCTTCTTTTTGATGTCAGACTCCTCTTTGTCCTGTAACGATTCCTGCAGTGAAAACAATTACACCGGCACTGAGTTAGGTTTAGTTTCGGAGCTATTTGAAAATTTATCGATCGAAGTAGATCAATTATAGTTTAAACAATCAGAAATAAATTTAATTTTTGAGAATAGTAATAAGATGGCACCAGCTTTAGATATTAAAAACTTAAGTGTTATTCCATGTTTTGATGGAAACCCAAATAAATTACATAGATTTATTTCTTCGGCAGAGTGGATTTTAGTATTCTATTTTGATACAAATAACCCCCAGAATTTCCAAAATACTTTGCTTTTAAACGGAATTTTAAACAAATTAGAAGGCAGAGCAGAAGAAATAGTCGCTATTAATGGTTGTAAAACATGAGAAGATATCAGAAATACTCTTATTTTAAATTTCGGCGATCAGAGACGAAAATTGTTTAAATCAAGATTTAGTAAATTTAATGCAAAAACCTAACGAATCGCCTACTAGTTTCATGAAAAAAGTATGCATTTGCTAAATACGATTTGTAACTACATAGATTTAAAATGCGAACAAGCAAGCAGACCGTCAAAACGCGAATTTTTCACAAAACAAGCACTAAAAACTTTTTTGGCAGGTTTAAGAGAACCCCTTGGACCTATAATTCGTGCTATGAGACCTTCGACTCTAGCATCCGCTTTACAATATATTTCAGAGGAAGAAAATATAAAGTAATATCAAAAATCTAACGTAACGCAGCCTCAGTTTCAAAGAAAACCCATTCCTACCCAAAATTTTCAATTACAATAAAAAAATATCGCAAAGACCAAACTGGACACAATATCAACCTTCGACATCCCAAATTTCTCCTTTCACAAATAATCAAAATAATCAAAGATATCCAAATTCTTCTCCACACAGATTTCCTTCAAACTCTCCGGTAATGAGACAAACCCAAAATTCATTTTCACCCTCTTATAATAATAATAGGCCTCCTATGCGAAAACCAACCCCTATGTCCGGCGTACAGACAATTGTACCAAAAACTAGAACTACCAACACCAATTTTAGACAAAATCCTTACTCTCAAAATCAAAATCTTAATGCTATATCTGAAGAAATTTCTAATATCGAACTTGATACCGATCAACACGATTTTGAAAATCACATCTATTTTTAAACTAACCTACCACAACACGAAATTCAATATGACACTTATGAAACCGATTATGACGAACAATTTTATGAAATCGAATCAGACCTAAATTTTCGCCCAACTCGAGAACAAAGCATAGACACATAGTAGAACTTCATTATTTTCCAGATAAAAAGATATTACCTTCTATTTTGATCGCGAACCCACCAATAAAATTATTAATCGACACCGGATCAACAAAATCTTTTCTTAGCCCAAATATTGCATTTCAAAATTTTAAACAATTTACACAGCATGATCCATTTATTGTTTCATCAATTTTCCAAAGTTATTCACAAAACCACTCTGTGCGAATTCCAAGCTTTTGAGAATTCAAGTCGCCTGTAGAAATGAAATTTTATCTTTTTAAGTTTCACAAGACTTTCCACGGACTTATAGGCATGGATAACATAAAATTACTTGACGCTTTATTAGACTTTAGAAACAACCACAATGGACTTATCACAAAAAATGCTAATTTACCAATCCAATATTACGAAACAAACCAAGCCCATTTCTACCATCTTCAATTGGAACCCCATAACGTAACCCGTGTTAAATTACCGTCAAAGAAAGTCACGGACCTGTATTCCTAAATTGCCAAAATATTCAAAATGCATACTTAAGAAATTCCCTTTCTATTTGCAATGAAAATCTAGCATGGGCAGAACTAATTAATGACACAGATGATCCTATACAAATTACATTGACAGATCCCGTAACTACTTCAGAATTTGACATAAAAGAACACTACATTTTTTCCACTGACGTTACACCCCATCGGTCAAATGTTGAAAAAAACAGACATAGAAAATTTAATTAGAACCTCTCACATGAACGAAGAAGAACGTGAACAAATTTTACAGATTTCAGACATTTTGCGTAGACCCGAATTACCTCTTACTTTTACGAACCAAATAGAACACAGCATAAAGACCAAAGGCGAAATTCCCGTATACACGAAATCGTATAGGTACCCGTTTATACATAAACCCGAAGTGCAGGAACAAATATCCTCGATGTTAGACCAAGGTATAATTAGACCAAGTAATTCACCCTGGTCTTCCCCCATATGGATCCCCAAAAAAGTGGCGAATAGTCGTCGACTATCGCAAATTAAACGAAAAATCTATCGATGACCGCTACCCTATCTCTAACATTACAGACGTACTAGACAAACTTGGACGTTGTAACTACTTCACGACACTAGATTTGGCAAGTGTATTTCATCAAGAGATGAACCCTGTAGACATCCCTAAAACCGTTTTTAACGTAGAGAACGGGCACTACGAATACGTTTGAATGCCTATGGGCATAAAAAACGCCCCCGCAACCTTTCAGAGGGTGATAGGCAATATTCTTAGAGGATTACAAAACGAAATATGCTTCGTGTATCTCGACGATATCATAATCTTTTCCACCTCGCTTCAAGAACACTTAGTAAATTTAACCAAAGTATTTAAACGCTTAAGAGGCACAAATTTCAAAATACAATTGGACCAATCGGAATTTTCAAAAAGGGAAGTAGCTTATCTTGGACACATCGTTACCCACAAGGAGCACGCCCGAATCCGGACAAAATTGTCGCCATAAAAAAATACCCCCTTCCAAAGACTACAAAAGAAATAAAAAGCTTCCTTGGTTTATTAGGTTATTACCGAAAATTCATAAAATATTTTGCTCGTATCACAAAACCATTAACTTCATGCTTAAAAAATGACTCTAAAACAGAATTTACCCCTCAGTACATAAAATGTTTCGAAGATTGTAACAATTTACTGACAAATGAACCCCTCTTGCAATACCCTGACTTTACTAAAGAATTTAACTTGACGACAGACGCAAGCAACGTCGCAATTGGCGCCGTTTTGTCACAAGGCCCTATCGGACATGATAAACCCGTGGCTTATGCCTCGAGAACCCTTAGCCAAACCGAACTAGACTACAGCACCATTGAGAAGGAACTTCTTGAAATTGTGTTTGCTACAAAATATTTTAGACCATACTTATTTGGACGCAAATTCAAAATTCTAACAGATCATAGACCCCTAGTGTGGCTTATGTCACTAAAAGAACCTGAATCCCGACTCTTTAGGTGGAGGCTCAAACTCGAAGAATGCCAATTTGAAATTATTTACAAAAAGGGTAAGACAAACACAAACGCTGACGCACTTTCACGCGTAGAAATACACACAAAAGAATTTTTTAACTATATGAAAGATTTCAATACAAATTTTGAAACACAAAAAGAAAACGACATTTACTCCACAGCAGGAAACGTTGACGAACAACCCAACCTTAGTGACGTAAATGAACCCTCTCCATCCTTAACAAATCCTAACCAAGACCCCTTATCCGAAGAGACAATATCGGCTGAGCAATCCGACAATAACACTGTACATACTAGCCTGGAAAATCCAATCAACCGGCAGGTGCCTTAATTCTTTTAACCATCAAATCAAAATCAAATTTGTTTTACATTCTCCGGCAAACCCAAAACGCGAAAATACTTTTCTTAACAAAATGTTTAAATGTCCAAAACTACATAATAAGATTATTTAAAAATTATCTTAATCCCAAATTTACATACGCTATTTACTTCGAAAAAGATGATCATATTCCGCAGATATGTGAGATTCTTAGAAATACTTTTAAAAACTCTGCTTACAAGATTATTAAGTGTAACAAGGTGTTAGAAGACGTGACTCAACAAGATACCCAAACTCAGATTATAAGAAATTACCACGAAACAACACGAACCATAGAGGAATCCTAAAAACAGAAACAAGAATAAAGCGATTATATTACTGGCCGGGAATAAAAAACGACGTTACAAATTATATTAACTTTTGCGAAATTTGCCAACAAAACAAATATGATCGTAACCCCCAGAAACAAAAATTGATGATCACCCCTACCCCCTTTTCACAAAAAATATTCAATATCATGAATAGCAACCCTGTATAGCAACTTTCCGGCTATCCTATAAATAAATAATTGTTTTTATTCGCCTATTGCTACTTGCTGCCATGATTTCAGTATGGAATGACAATAATACGCGTCCTTTCACGTCGGCGTATGAGGCGCTTTGTCTGCACTCTGCAGTCTACACATGAACAATTAAGTCTGTCCCCATCACTATCACCCACACTCTGCGTATTTTAGCTACACAAGGTAAATAGATTTAGCTCGTCCTATCCGCGGTTTCATGAAGAATCTTAAAACGGTAAGCAGTTTATATTCCGAAAAACATGTAAAAGATAATAGATAACTCGACTTAATCTGTTTTACAGTTGCATTTGACAATAAAAATGTTCCGCACGTCGACTTACTGCTTTTTTCGTTTGTAGAAATTATAGAAATGGTTAAAATCAAGTAGAGTTACTGGACTCTTTATTTGTTTTTTCATTGCAATCAAAACGGTATCTCTTGTTAACAAGCGCCTACCGGTCCTGCGGGACCATCGGTAATTGTTATGGCGTTTACTTCTGAGTAGTAATAGGTGCACCTACTTTGTCATCTACAGGTCGCAGTTTTCGATTTTTTGACCCCAAATTTGGCGTACGGCCGACCGAGCTCATGGCCAAGACCGCTATTGATGAATCGGAAGAGCCGTACGGCCCCCGGAATTTGTTTTTTTCGTTTTTTTTTTCGTGTGGAGCCGCTGACGGATATGGACCTCTCACCTGCGAGAGGGCCTCCCGATCGAAAAAGCCGTTCGGCCGTTTGGGCCCCTTTTCCATTTTTTTTTCGCGAGGCCCCCAAGAACGTACTGTATACGTCGTGGCCGAGGCGCACG
Organism: Pseudeuparius sepicola; assembly: GCA_963920635.1. NCBI lineage: Eukaryota > Metazoa > Arthropoda > Insecta > Coleoptera > Anthribidae > Pseudeuparius > Pseudeuparius sepicola. Next base: position 34,424,283 of record OY987305.1, read on the forward strand.
CGCGATATTAGGAAACAAAATGGTGTATTCGGCTGTCGTTTGGTTTTGTTTTTGTGTTGTGATTTTCAAATTTCGTAGCCATTTTGGACTTTGGGGGCTCAGAAGCCCATCTGTTATTCTGTGTGGGACTTTGCCTGGTTCGGCCCGCGCTGTAGGTTATGTGTAGGTTTTTATGTAAAATCTCGTAGAATATTTTAGAAAACACCTAGGAAGACCAAGTATTTGGAGATTGCCTATGGAAAATCAAGCTGGAAAAACTCAAAAACTCAGGTTAGAATGAATATATTGGCGTGCCCTTGCCCCTATAGTGATCTGCCCGGTTTAACAGGAAGAACGGAAAACTGAGTCATATAGAAAGGTATGGCGAATATTTTTAGATACGTTTAGCTTCATCTTAAGATTTTTAGGTACTCTAGGATATTTGATGTCCTCTAATATCCTGCGAATCGAACAGTATGTGCGGCAGGCCGAGGAGTTTATTAATTTTCCGTTTAAAATTGATGGATATTTCTGCCGAGGAAAGGGTTTCTTAGAAAATGCACTTTTACATGGGTTTTGGCAAGTCTAACACGATGGAAAACTTTGTCTTACGTAGGTATTTCTAGATATGCTTTTGCCGTTTAAAGCACATATTATATTCGAACCTGTTACTCTTAGATAACTTTAAATTTCTGCTTAATTGTCGCAAAATTGTAGCTGAACGCATAAATTTTGTTTCAGGTGTGAAGCACGCTCGCCCTAGCACTCTTCTCGCTTTGGTAGCCTTGGCTTATACCACCAGGTCAACAATATAGATTATCTACATTTCGGTCTACATTAGTATAAAATAAATTAGGAAAATAGAACATATTAAGACCTGAGAGTCCCAACCCCAGCTTTTGAAAACTGTTAGAAAACTTAAACGTAAAAAAGTATGTTACATTTTTAATAATTAGGGGCCGCGGTGGCGACGTTCGTAGCTTGCAAACTGTTTGGACTGCATGTTTTTCTGTTGTCGATCGACCTTGGTTCGAACCGGCGGCGGAGCACATGCATTCAAGTCTTTATAAAAAAACACCGATAATGGCCAAGAGGCTTGGGCAAAATGTTATTGCTCCTTGATTTGTGTGATTTACTAATTGTCCTACACTCATAAGGATTACTACGGTTTTCTAGCGTTTTCCGTAGTACTTAGGCGAATGCTATCTTAGTTCTATCGGGAAAAGTCGGCCTTAGCCGCAGCTGGCAACGAAGACAAAATAATAGTAATTGCCACCCCTCCTTCGCGCAAGCATTTGGTTGCATTTCGGGGTAGGTACTCTTAGTTTGGAGTATTGCGAGGGTGAGAATTATTAATTATTATTATTATTATTTAATAAGTATTTTGAATACGATCTCTAAGGGAGCCACATGAATTTTGTACTTACCTTCTATACGCAATTATAAAGAATACATGTTTTACTTCCGCATCACCATGTGAGTTGATGAACCTATTGTTTGGCAAAAAAAATTTTGCCCCAAGAATTGGGACACCAAATTTGTATTGAGCGCCAAAAGCTTCACTTTTATTATTATTAATTCCTTTATTAATTCCAAAAAACTATAAACATTTTATGATTATGCAGCAAGGACCTTAAAACCAATAATAAAATATATGTAGCAACTTGAAACTGGCGACGAATTTAGTATGTTTCACATCCGTTTTATAAACTGGTTTGATCAAAAAGAATACGAATTTTGGCAAAGAAAAATTAAGAATATGGATATAGGTATTTTTCAGTTTCAAATAATGTGACTAATAGCAAAGTCAGGCAAGTGAACGTAGCGCTGAGTTAAAAGCGTCCGGATAGTAAACCGCAGGCCGCGGGTTCGAGTCCCACACAAAACCCAAGTTTTTTATTTTATTATCGCTGCATTCTACTTCTTATATTAGAAGCTTTTGTATTACTGATTTTAATTTTTAGTAATTGAGCAATGGTTATTTTGAATATCCATAGCGTTTAATTAAAATTACCTGTACCTAAGGAACTTGTCGGAGGCAGGAAAAATATAATACATTGCACGATGCGTAAGCTCTTTTTGGCCTCTTTATTGGCAACGCCCGCGTTGCCTCGGTCCTTAAACAACCTCCTCGGCCAAAAAGTGGATTTATGCATCTTGCAATGTAAATAACTATTTTTTTAATTTTGCTGACGTGCAATGCTGATTCTATCCGGTACTAAATAAGTATTTTATTTAGTTATCTCCTCAAACATAATTTTAAGATTTTTCCACTGATTTTACATCAAATAGACAAAATAAATAAAATCATGATTCCTTGTTTTTATATTAGGTGACATGACTATACTTTTGGTCAAAAAACCCAAACGGGTTTAAACTAAAATTATGTATATTAATTGTATTGCAGGAAACAGTGGATACAACCTGCGGTCATATTAACGCCATTATTAAATCCGCAAACACCAGCGTAACAGCTGTATATACCTAATGAATCACACATTAGAACCCGTAACACAATAGAAAGGACATTTGGTGTGTGGAAAAGAAAATTTCCAGTGATTGCATATGAGTGTCGATTAAAACTAGATACCACTCTTACAGTTATTATTGCTACTGCAGTATTGCACAATATATGCATCGACAATAAAGAGATGAAATTTTGTTGTTTTTAAATGTCATGGAGGAAGATGCTGTACCACATGTACCACTTGCATATCATCATGCGGCAGGTCTAGGTCACCAAGTACGTTTAAATTTAGTGGAAATTATTTGAAAACATTACAAGAATAACAAAGTGTATTAGAAAGATGTTCAGTTTCGAACTTTTTTGTTTTTCTTATGTAGTGCCCAGGCAAGCGCCTAAAGCCAGAATATTTAAATTCACAATATTCCTACAGTATCCTAGAGAGGCCCCAGCATTTCATATTCCTAAAACTTAAAAACCACCCGTTTCTATGAAGCTGGCCAGGCCGCACGTGTCAAGGCTAAATCGCGAGATTCCAGGGAGACCTCACGCCACCGGCGCTGCGCGCGCCGCGAAATCCCAGCTGAAGCCCGCGAGAAATGATATAAAAGGGACTACCGACCGGAGCTCCAACAGTAGTACACCAGCTACCAGCAGATGCCAGGGGAACCCCTGCCCGACTTAAGAGGGCAATCGGCCACCCCTGCAGCTAGCCAGCCGCAGAACATCACCCAGTTTAAAATGAAGAAAATCAAGAAAGGAATACTCTCCTAGCACCGCAGTAAGTTTGGGCTGACCAAAAAAAAAATATTTGTGTTCTGATTCCTTTGTGTCTGAATTGCCTTTTTATTTTTGAATTATTTTGGAAACTTTTAGAGAAATTGAATTTATTGTGCATTTTTAATTAATTAGAAATAATTTCATAACTTTTGTGAACCGTATTATTATTTTTGGGAATTTATTTTGAACCATATTATTTTACTGTAGATGTCAGAGTTTTAATTTATTCAAACAGAAATAATCTTGTAACTTTTATTGGGAAATTTGAAAGGGTTTTGGGAAACTATTTAGAGTCAAATATTTTGCCGTTGAAATCAGAATTTTGTTTTTTAAATTGAACTATTTTATGTCAGAAATTTCGAGTAAATTTTGAATTACATTCTTATACAAACTTGTGCTGGAAATTAAGCAAAGCTATACAGAGTCAAGTAATTTTATTCTATTTAGGAAATCAAGTCATTTTATTCTATTTGGGGAATCTTTGGCAATTTTTGTATTTTAATCTGAAGGTTTGTCATTTTATGTCATAGTTTTGTATTTGTGCCATTTTGTCATATTGTCTTGTGTCTTATTTTAAATTCTATTGTATATCAGTGTACCTTTTGAAACGTTTGGATTTTGTTACTTAGAAAAGGGTCATATTTCAGATATCTTGAGTGTAGCCATTGTGCGAACTTATAGATTTTTAATTTTATTCAATAATAATTATTGCACATGTTTTTAAACTTCCTATTTAACTGTATTTTGTTAACTCAATGTACGGTATCGTCTTTAATTTTAATATACATATTGAACTATCCTTGTGTTTCCGTCATACACCTTTAGGCCCACACTAAAAGAAAGTATATTGTGGCTCACCCTGTATATATACCGCTCGCCAACTACCACCAACAAGGGCTGAGATCTCCACAAATGGTGTCAGGTGTGGTGTCCTATAAGGGTTGACGGATAGGAGTGGTTTTGAAAAATTTTTAGAGAAAAATTGTCGGAAAACCGGACGAAAATTTTTTGAGGAAAATTTGTAGCGTTCATAAAAGTAACACAAAAGTGTGCAGTGCATAAGGATTACCAGATAGGGATGAGTTGTCAAATTTGACAGGAAAATTAATTTTTCAGAAAATTCCAGGAAATATTTTTTTATAGCGAATCTGACGGATAGAAAAAGGTATAACGGTATTATGGTTCAAAAAAGGGTAACGATAGGGGTGAATTTGTCAAAATTGAAAATTGCCAGAAAGAAAATTTTAAAGGAAACTAAACGGTGCTTTGAGAAACGATTAGAAAAATTTAGGAAGAACGGAATAAAAGAAAATGGGGCTAGGAAAAATCCAGGGTTAGGTGACTACAGAAAAAATCCATCAAGAAAACTAGGAGCAACTAAAAATATTTTTGGGTGAATTAAAGTAATTTATAGAAAATATAGAAAATAAAATAAAAATGCAAAACAGAGAGGAAAATGTAGTAGTAGGGGCAGAAAGAAACGGGAATATAGGTAAAATTTAGAAGTGAGGTCGTGGGTCAAAAGTAATAATGGAATAGAAACCGTACCAATATTCAACGGGAAAGCTAAAATATATATATTTTTTTAGTATAAAGAAACGGCATTATTGGCAACTTGGTCTGCAGGACAGAAAATAGCTATAGTCAGGTTAAAACTAAGAGGCAGCACGAAGCTATAAATCAAAGCGGAGCCAGAGTTACAAAAAAGGACAAAAGATTGGCTTTAAGGCTACTTTACAGAAATACTACAAAAAGCGAATTACAGCAAGAACAGAAATTTAAATAAAAATGTTCCTACAAGCTAGGCGAAAATACGGCGAAAATTGTCGACAAATTTTAACACGACTACAAATTTTAGGAAATAGAACATTAACGTTCGAAATAGGTCAAGTAAAAAATAGCGCTCTCCGAGAAAAGCTATAATGGACGTTACTACGCAATTTGTGTTCGGACTTTTAATGCATATTAAACAACGAGTATTATCTCTAGAACACCAACATAAAATAGAAGCTTTAAATTATGCGGAAAAAGAACAGAGATTAGGCCGCTACAATAATAAGGAATGCCGCGAAGTAGGTGATATACAGCCTGATTTTACCGCGGAGAGCACGAATAATTGCGCAATATTGCATGAATCATAAATATAAGAGAGAACGTCGCCGCGAATCACCTTCAAGTGTTTAGCTAATAAAATTTGGATATTTTGCTCAAAATTTCGAGGAAAGCCCCTGCAGAATAGTAATCAAGTTTGCTGAAAGTAGTAGGAAATTAGACCATTTTGTACGGAAATGCACAGAGAGCCGCCTCTAAAATAGACGCGAAATTTAGTTATCGAAACCAGCAAATACAATTACAAGTAGGTAACATACAGGGGAGTAATATAGCGAATTTAGAGGACATTAATTTAAAAATAATTGAATTATCAGATGTGAGAAAGTATTGCATAAGGCTACAGCAAAGCATAGGCTACAATATTAAAAAACGAGAAAATCGAATGCAGAAATTTAGTTGAGATTAAGACTAGAAATTATATAAAAATAAAACGAAAAGCTAATAAAAAAAGGAATAAGCTACATGGTAAATTAACAAAAGTTAATAGAAAAAAATGAATTATCCACACGGTAGATCAAGGAAAAGGGAGAATCAAAAGTGTCATTCAATGCCGGAAGGGGTATTTGCCCTCGGAGTAGTTGTTCCTGTTGTTTTTATCCTTTGAATTATCTGCGTGTTAGGGAAAAACTTAGTGAACTAAAGTCATGAATTACTGAAGTAGTGAGTTACTGAAATAATAAGACAAAAGTGTCGTTAGAAGGATGAAAAATAATGCGCAAAATTCTAGTGGTAAAATGATTAAAATAATTAAAAGGAGTAGTAAAGGTATGAGAGTACGGGACCACCAATCCTATGTTAATTTCCCATATAAGATAAAATTGCAAAATTTCGACCAAAATTACCCCCTCCACTTTCCTCCTAAGCTCCTTTCCCCCAATCAGACTCGAAGATGTCCGCTTCCTTGTGACGTCACAGCCAATCAGGTCGCGAGATGGTCCGAGAGTGTCCGAAGATATCCGACCCCATCCGAAGATGTTCGAATCAGGCCGAGTCATGGTGCGTTCCCGCCATCCGCGTCGGGCGTGGTTATTGGAGGGAAAGTGTACCTCGGTCATCCGTTTGGGCGCACGCGCGCTTGCACCCTAAGAGGGCACCTGTCAGGTAGCGTTAAAGGGAGCCTGTCAGGCTGCGGATCCGGGAGCCTGAGAGGGAGAGTTAGATTTAAAGCTAATAAAAATGTAATGTGGAAAACCCGTATTCCGATAGCGGAAGCGTTCAGTTATCAGCGGTTCTATTTTTAGAATATTATGTCGAGTGAAATAATCCAAATCGAGCGCAAATTCCATTTCTTGGAAATGTCTTAAAATATAAGAAAAAATGTGAGAGAGAATAGAGTGAAGTTTGGTTAAATATGAGAAAAATACAAATAAAATTTGGTAAATATATACAGGGTGAGAGAGGAATATAAGAAAAATGTAAGAGTGATAAATATATACAGGGTGAGAGTGGAATATAAGAAAAATGTAAGAGAAAAATATATAGAATTTCAGGTAGCGTTAAAGGGGCCTGTCAGGCTGCGTCTATATAGGGTGAGATTAAGAGAGTAAAATATATACAGGGTGAGAGAGAAATATAAGAAAAATATATAGAATTTCGCCTTTCGGGAACCTTAATGGGTAAATAGGGTGAAATCGGACATATTTAGAACGGATTTGTTGAAAATGCTATTTGGAAAAAATCTTAGAAAATCTCTTGACATCTGCGCAGGCGCTAGCATCCTAAGAAGGGACTTGTCAGGTAGCGTTAAAGGCTGCCTGTCAGGCTGCGTCTATATAGGGTGAGAGAGGAATATAAGAAAAATGTAAGAGTGACAAATATATACAGGGTGAGAGAAATATAAGAAAAATGTAAGAGAGACAAATATATACAGGGTGAGAGAGAAATATAAGGAAAAATGTAAGAGAAAAATATATAGAATTTCAGGTAGCGTTAAAGGGGGCCTGTCAGGCTGCGTCTATATAGGGTGAGAGAAATATAAGAAAAATGTGAGATTAAGAGAGTAAAATATATACAGGGTGAGAGAGAAATATAAGGAAAAATGTAAGAGAAAAATATATAGAATTTCAGGTAGCGTTAAAGGGGGCCTGTCAGGCTGCGTCTATATAGGGTGAGAGAAATATAAGAAAAATGTGAGATTAAGAGAGAAAAACATATAGAATTTCGCCTTTCGGGAACCTTAATGGGTAAATAGGGTGAAATCGGACATATTTAGAACGGATTTGTTGAAAATGGTACTTGGAAAAAATCTTAGAAAATCTCTTGACATCTGCGCAAGCGCTAGCATCCTAAGAAGCGACTTGTCAGGTAGCGTTAAAGGCTGCCTGTCAGGCTGCGTCTATATAGGGTCAGAGAGGAATATAAGAAAAATGTAAGAGTGACAAATATATACAGGGTGAGAGAGAAATATAAGGAAAAATGTAAGAGAAAAATATATAGAATTTCAGGTAGCGTTAAAGGGGGCCTGTTAGGCTGCGTCTATATAGGATGAGAGAAATATAAGAAAAATGTGAGATTAAGAGAGAAAAACATATAGAATTTCGCCTTTCGGGAACCTTAATGGGTAAATAGGGTGAAATCGGACATATTTAGAACGGATTTGTTGACTAAAAAATGCTATTTGGAAAAAATCTTAGAAAATCTCTTGACATCTGCGCAAGCGCTAGCATCCTAAGAAGGGACTTGTCAGGTAGCGTTAAAGGGGGCCTGTCAGGCTGCTGATAATTGATAAATAAAAAAATATGGTAGGCTATAAATAAGAGCGCAGTCAATCGTGTGAAAATAGAAATTCCGGGAAATTCCGAGATGTCATTTAGGTAACCTTTCAGGTAAATATTTTCTTGAAATATAATAATCTTAAAATGTTCCGTTGAGAATATCCAGGTAAATGAAAAATATTCAGGTAAGATCAGGTATCTGACAGGTATGACGTAATAGAACCTTCGGAGACTCGTCGGAACTTCATTTCAAAACGTTATCTGCGCAGGCGCTTGCACCTCGAGGGACGCCTGTCAGGTAGCGTTAAAGGGGGCGGCTCCGGGAGCCTTATAGGAAGAGTTAGATTTAAAGCTAGTAAAAATCTAATGTGGAAAACCCGTATTCCGAAAGCGGAAGCGTTCAGTTATCGCGACGGTTCTATTTTTAGAATTATACCCAGCGACAAAATTCGAGCGCAAAATCTCATTTCTTGGAAATGTCTTAAAATATAAGAAAAATGCGTGATTAAGAGAACAAATACAGGGTGGTAGTTGGGTCAGGGTTGGTGAGAAAAAATTAAAGAAAAAATATAAGATTAAGAGAAAAAATATACAGGGTGACCAAAAGTTAGGTTAAGAAAAATATAGAGTGAACAAAAGTTAGGTTAAATATGGTGAGAGAGAAATATAAGAAAAATGTAAGATTAAGAGGGAAAATACAGGGTGGTAGTTATGTCAGAGATGGTGAGAAAAAATATAAGAAAAATTTAAGATTAAGAGAAAAATAGAGAGTGAACTAAAGTTAGGTTATGACGAGAGAAAAATATAGAGTGAACAAATATGAAGAGAAAAATATATAGAGTGAACAGAAGTTAGGTTAAATATGATGAGAGAGAAATATAAGAAAAATGTAAGATTAAGAGAGAAAAATAAATACAGGGTGAGAGAAAAATATAGGAAAAATGTAAGATTAAGAGAAAAATATATACAGGGTGAGAGAGAAATGTAAGAAAAATGTAAGATTAAGAGGGAAAATACAGGGTGGTAGTTAGGTCAGGCTTGGTGAGAGAAAAATACAGAGCAAACAAATGGTATGTAAATATACAGGGTGAGAGAAAAAATTTAAGATTAAGAGTGAAAAAAAAATACAGGGTGAATAAAAGTTAGACCAGGGTGGTACTTAGGTATTTTATATTGGGAGAGAGAAAAACTTAGATACAGGGTAGCCTTTCAGGTAAATGTAAGGTGATATTGAAAATATAATAATCTTAAAATGTTCAGTTGATAATAATCAGGTATCCACAGGTTGCCGTTAAACAAGATAAAAAAATATTCAGACATGATCAATCACGTGGAAAACCGAGAAAGCCTGCGCAGGCGTTTGCACCTCGAGGGGCACCTGTCAGGCAACGTTCCAGAGGGCGGATCCGGGGGCCGTAAAGGATAAATAAAAATATATCGTTGGCCTTAAAGGTTCGAATTCATCCGACATGTAGCAATGTCATCTTCCAGATATCTCCACGGCGCGTCCTAAGAGGATCAGGCTCCAGTTAACTAAAAATTCCAACAAGCCTTTCAGGAGGTAAAGGTAGGTAATCAAGATTTCAATTTTCGGGTAACATTAAAGGGGTGGGGGGTAGAGGACAAAATGGTCTTGTGACATCTCGTTCTAAACGTCTCTTCGTCAGGAAAAAGGATCCAATGTTAAAAACCCCTAATAGTAGTAATACAAAGAGAGTACGGGCTCACTTTGACCTCAGTTGACCCCTTGATCCTGAGAGTCCCCTACGGCCCGAGGTCACGGGAGCAAAGTGGCTACGTCATGCCCGAGGGCACGTGACGTCACCGGATGACCCCAGTTGACCCCTAGATCCTGATAGGTTGACCTTTGCCCTTTTGGCCACGTGTGACCCCCAGTTGACCCCCCCCCCACTCCAACGGTGGGGGTCAGCCCCCACTCCAACGACGGGGCAACCCCCACTCCAACGGCTTGGTGGGGAGAGGTCTATATATCCGAGCGCAAGAGCAGTTTCCCCTTATATACACTTGCAGTTTTATACAGTCTAATTTGCCGAGTTGAAAATGCAGTCGTTCCTGAATCACCTGAACAAGAATTTGATCTTCAAGAAATTCGAAAGCGTTCAAAATATGGAGGTGGGTGAAAATTTTCAAATCACGGGCGTGGATAAAGTGAACACGCAATACGGAGAGAAGGTCTACGTAGAGTTCGAAGAATTTAAGACGGTGCTGCCGCAACGATACACGGCCGAGTTTACGCCCCAACGGATCGAAGAAATTAATAGGGATATCGGTAACGGAAGGAGGTATTACATGAAGAGTCTTGGACCCGTCGGCCGATCTACAAATATCGAATTTATTGTAGAATGAGAAAACTGGACATTTGAAAAATTTGAATGTGATATGCTGTAGTTAATAGGAAAATATAACAAATATGTATAATAACTGATTTCTAATAAACGCTTAAAAGCCATTTGTTTTTTTTTTCAAATCTTGGAAAAAGGTATAAATAAAACTCATCGTTGTTCGTTCAGCTCAGTGTGATGTCGTCTTTCGCTGGAAGTGGATTGGTTAATAGCGTCATCAATAGGTTGCCAGTCGAATTACACCTTCCCGGCTACCAGTACTGCGGTCCAGGAACAAAGTTGGAGAAACGTCTTGCTCGTGGAGATCCCGGCATCAATAAGCTAGACGCCGCTTGCAAAGATCACGACATCGCATATTCCAAAAATAAGTCTCTGGAAGAGAGACATAAAGCAGACAAAGAATTGGAAAATCGAGCGTGGGAGCGAGTGGTATCGAGGGACGCTAAATTCGACGAAAAAGCTGCCGCGTGGTTCGTTACAAATACGATGAAGGTCAAACGCAAGGTCGGTATGGGCATAAATAAGCGCCCGGTTTCGTTTAAAAGAGACATCGTCAAGAAAGTTGAAAGATCTCTGAAAAAAACTTTGAGCAACAGTCAGTTGAATGACATGAAGCACTTGAAGAAAGCGTCGTTGGTTGCTTTAAAAGCGGCACGAATAGCCGTTAAGAAGGCGGGTGGAAAGAGGAACGTGAAAATTCCTCGCACAATTCCGTTCCAGCATACCGGCGGATTTCTTCCTTTACTGCCCCTCCTAGGTGCCTTGGGCGCCCTTGGTTCGGTGGCAGGCGGTGCCGGTGCTGTAGCCAAGACAATTATCGACGCAAATAATGCGAAGAAGCTTTTGGAAGAACAAAAACGGCATAATCGGTCGATGGAAGCCATCGGAAAGGAAGGCTCCGGCTTATATTTACGTAAAAATAAGAATGGATTAGGACTGTTCCTTAAGAAACAAAAAAACTCCCAATGAAGCTACCCAATAGACCGCTGTCCGACGAAGATATATTGAATTACGTCGAAATTTTAAAAATACCATATTTCAGAGGCGTCTTTATGAGAGATACACTTCCGTCGACGCCGAAAAATTACGAAGCGGCCATTTTAAATTTAGACGTGCAACGCAACAAAGGAACGCATTGGGTAGCTTACAAAAAAAGAGGCTGTGCCGTAGAATATTTCGATAGCTTTGGCGCTTTGAAACCGCCCAAAGAACTGATTCGATATTTTGGAAAGGGTGTCAAGGTCACGTACAATAACGACGCCTATCAAAATTTTAACGAAATAAATTGCGGTCATTTGTGCATTGAATTTCTCTATAAAAGGTGGGGGACAACTTAAAAGTCGCCAGTCATGTCATTGTTGTTTACTCTACACGGACGCACATCCACGCTCTCCATCGATTTTGACAGTCCGATAGTTTTGGACCCAAACGCCGAGTACGGTTTAGCTTTGCTGGGATTCCATACGTTCAACAGCATACCGAATATCGAAGAGGAGAGCGGCGACAACAATTTTCGTTATCTAACCGGTAGTTTCGGTGCTAGCAAAGAAATATCACTTCCCACCGGTTCATACGAGATAAAGAATATAGAAGAGCACATACGGAAAAATTTGAAAAAATCGGAAGACGAAAACGATAGCGGTAGCATATCGATACAAGCGAACAAGAGCACTCTGCAGTGTGAGATCTACAGCGATCAATATACCATAGATTTTGTTACAGCCGGGTCTATTGGAAGACTTTTGGGGTTTTCCGAACGATACTTAGATAAAGGGAAAGTGCACGTTTCAGATTTGCCGGTAAATATCATTAAAGTTAGAACGATACATATAGATTGTAACATCACAGCCGGTGCTTATTACGTAAACCGACCTACGCACACGATTTACGAATTCGCCGTTGGGGTCGACCCCGGTTACGCCATAGACGAAACCCCTAAAAATTTACTCTACGTGCCTGTCACGAAACGTGAAATAAACAACCTGACCATAAACATCCTCGATCAGAATTTCAAGCCTGTCAATTTCAGAGGTGAAGAAATTATCGTTAGATTGGAAGTGAAACGACTGTCTATGTGAAATGCGTTTGGTTTTTGGAGGCAACTACCAACCGTATAAAAGGCGGTTTAGTGACCTCCGACCCTCATTGACGAAGACGTCATCGAAGTGGAAACACCATTGCAACTTGAATCTAACGCCGGAAAACCGTCGATTTCTAGAAGCACTCGGCTACCATGTCGTTAACGCCGCAAGTATTCGACGTGCACCGCACTCCAACCTTCGATGAGTCCATTCAGCGATTAGAGCAACGAACATATTACCCGTTTGTGAAATCTTTTCTGAATAATGACATTGTGGAGATAACGATTAACCAAGGAGACACTTGGTTATTGATGTATGACGCTGCAATTTATATCAAAGGTAAAATAGAGAAGAAAACGGGAACGGGGAAATGTAGTTTTGCTAATAATGGAGGTGCGTTTCTCTTCGATTCGATTTCATATGAACTGAATGGAAAGGAATTGGAAACAGTTCGAAATCCTGGAATTGTGAGTGCTATCAGAACATATCTATGCTACGCCCCCAGCGATGAAAAATTCCTGGTAACTGCAAGTTGGTCTGGTCCAACCAAGCCTTTGATCGTAAATTTGGATGGAACATTTAGCTTGAGAATACCTCTGAAACATTTGTTTGGAATATTTAACGATTATCAGTTGGCCACTTGCGGAAAACAAACTTTAAGATTAACACGAGCTAGAAACGATAACAACTCTTTACTTCTGGAAGATGATCCTGCATCTGCTGCTGAATTGACGGCAGAAATAACAGTTTCCAATGTCGAGTTAAAAGTGAAACATATTCAACCTAGCGATTTCATTAGATTGGATCTGCTTCAGTCTATTAAACGTGATCGCCCTATAATTATACCGTATCGTAAATGGGAACTTCACGAACTGCCAAGTCTTACGGTCAATGCCAACAGAGAAATTTGGTCAGTCAAAACTTCAATGTCCGTGTCGAGTCCTCGATACGTTATAGTGGGATTTCAAAGGAGTCGCAATGAAAATGCTAGAAAGGACCCTTCCGTATTCGATAATATAAATATAGCGGATGTCAGATTGATTTTAAATGGTGAATATTTTCCTTTTGAACGGCTGAGATTGGATTTCAATGGCAATGACTATCTGGAGGCCTACCATAATTACGTAGACTTTTGCTCTAGTTATATGAATGAGAGGCACCCCTTGCTTAGCTACACCGAATACAAAAATAACGCAGCTCTCTTTGTCATCGACTGTTCCCGACGAATAGAGTCCATGAAAAGCACCACGGTTGACGTAAAGCTGGACATCGAGAGTAACGAAGGATTTCCAGCCTCAACCCGAGCTTATTGTATTATTATACATGATAGTACCATCGAATATTTACCATTAAGTGAAGTAGTTAGGGAACTTATGTAGTTTAATTTTACGGAGAGTTTTTTTAGGTGTAAGGTATTATTGTACTTGTACTTAACCTAATAAAATAATAAAAAATAAAATATCGGTGTTTCCTTTCCCTCCCATTACCATACATTTTCCGAAATCGATAAATAAAGTGGTTGGGGTAGACAGATCCCCATTAAGATGAAAGTCGCCGTAGTGGACGCACAGGGATTTATGATAGACGGACGTTTCTGTCCTAAAGAGCTGACAATAAAAGTTAACGATGAAACTTTACATATTCTTATAAGACCTCCGAAAACCTTTAGTGATCTCAACGAACGCGACAAAAGACAAGTGCGGTATTTGGAGAAAAATCATTTGGGGATCGCATACACTAGCGGCCATGTGGACTACGTCGAGATGGAAGGCCTCCTAAAAAAATATCTCAGTGTCGAGCGCGTCTACGTCAAGGGTCAACAGAAAGAACGCTTCCTACGAGAAACCATCAATGCCGAAGTAATTAACCTGGAACGTCATTCAGGCGTACCTAAATTTGAAAAAAGCATTTCGATGTGTGCACACCACAACCAAGAGTCAATGTGGATGTGCAGTTTCATAAATTGCGAGAAATTATTTGCCTGGCTCGGTAGTGGGAGGCAGGCGCCTCCCATTAAGATTCCCCCCACCACAAACGCCTCCCACTTCTGTTTCATACCTATTTAAACACAGCGAGCATGTCCCTACTGTGTATAAAATGGAAGAAGTGTGTGACTATACAAACCGAAATGATAGATTGAAATCTTTCGCGAAGTGGTCAAATCCGTCGATTTCCCCAATACAATTGGCTGAAGCGGGATTCCATTACACAGATTATGAAGACGTAGTCAAGTGTCCATTTTGCTTCATAGAAGGCTACCGGTGGGAAGAAGGCGACGATCCATTGCAAGACCACGCAAGTTGGAACCCCAGTTGCCCTTTCATCCAAGCAAGTAATGCGGGACTTAATACGACGTTCGCGGATATTAAACCCTTGCCAGTGGTCGCAATACTACCAAACTCCGTCGTCGAAGATACCGTAGTTCGTCAACCTCAAACCGCATCAAAAAGTAATTTATGTAAAATTTGCTACAACAACGATATACAGGTTGTGATGATTCCCTGCGGACACGTAATGCTTTGCATAGAATGCGCACTTCAAATCTCCTCATGTCCTTTGTGCAGAACGATGATATGTGAAAAAGTGCGTGTCTATCTACCATAAGCTATTTATGTAGTAAATGTATAAAACAAATAAAATTTTAAAACAAAAACTTGTTTTTATTTTGGGGTCAGTCGCCTATATATTGAGAAGTAGCACGCAGAATTTCTCAGTTGACAAGATGCAAGTTCAGCAACAGCAAGTTTGTCTCCCTATCGAAAATCTAGATGTCATACAAGGGGGTACGGTAAAATCAAAACACGGTACCCTACTACCAGACTCGTTTAGGGCAATCTTGTGTGGACCTAGCGGGTGTGGTAAAACGAACGCACTCCTTAGTTTGATTTTCAACGAAAACGGTCTGAAATTCGAAAATATCTACTTATATACGAAATCGTTGTACCAACCGAAATATCAATTATTGCAGGATGTAGTAAAAAAAGTCGGTTGCATCGGCTTCTTTCCGTATACGATAAACGAGGACGTCATCGATCCGTCGGAAGCTCTAGAAAATTCGATATTCATATTTGATGATGTGGCCTGTGATAGACAAAATAAAATCAGGGAATTTTATTCGATGGGGCGCCACAAAGCGGTGGACGTCGCTTATCTATGTCAAACGTATTCGAAAATTCCGAAGCAGCTCATACGCGATAATTGCAACGTGATCGTGTTATTTAAACAAGACGACGTAAATCTGAAACACGTTTACGAGGAACATGTGTCGCCAGACGTCACGTACGAAGATTTCAAAAAGCTGTGCTATCAATGTTGGGACGACAGCTATGGCACTCTGGTCATAGTTAAGGATTTTAGTCTGAAAAACGGGCGGTATAGGAAAGGTTTCGATAAGCATATAAGGCTGTGAGTACTTCTCTGACGTTAGTGGTCAACATGCCGCTGACGTCAGAGGATCAAATTCTAAAAGCGCACCGCGCAAGGAAAATCAGTGAACTTGCACGAGCGATTAGAAAAAAACACACGGCTTTGAAGTTGGGGAAATTCGATGAAGACGAGACGCTGGAAAAAATATTCAAACCAGTGACGCAATCTATCAAAACGTTACAAATAAAAAAAGACATTCTAGACATCGAACCGAAGAAAGAAAAAACTAAGGTGGAAACTAAAAAAGAAGAAGAAATTGGGGAAAGCAGTGATACAAGAATACAGAAAAAAGTAGAAACATTAAAGCAACGGATTGAAAAGTTAAAAGGAGATTTTACCCCGAAACTTCCACCACACGCCGAAAAGGCAACGGCAGATTTTAGTCCGACACTGCCATCAGTTGAAGAGAAAAATGAAGAGGAAGAGGAGATTTTTGAAGATGTATCTCAGTATTCTCCTACCGTTGTAAAGGACTACCTAGAAGCATATCCGGAAATAGCTCGACCGTATATTCAAAAATATAACGCAAAGGCACCCCAAATCGATTTTGTATACGGACCCAAGTATAGCGCAAGCGAATCAAAATGGACCTTGGGAAAAGAAACTTTAGATTTCGATAGAAAAACGTCGGATATAATAGTGGGTAGGAAGAGGTATAAAGGTACCAAAGGACTTTTCCAATTGATTTTTTATAACGATCCTCGAGCCAATTTGGTGGAGATGAAAAATTATAGTAAAATTCTAACTGAAACGTCGGTACATCTGAATAGCGCGGGTAAATTTAGAGGTTCATCTCGATATAAGTACACGAATGTTATTAAACCGTTACTAAAACGCGGAGAAGATGAGGGGGCAAGCGGTAAAGGTATGCGTCTCACTTATAACGAAAAACCGGTGGAGTACATGTTTTGGGACGACGTCAACGAATTAGTTGACAGATTGCGATTACTGGTGGCATCCAAAAACGCCGGCAACACTTCTCACGACAACGAAATCGTAGCCATTATAAACGAACTGAAGGAAGCTAAAGTCATCAGATAACTTAGTCGCGCTGAAGAAAGCGGGTCACAAATTTCGATATGAACTCTAAGTATACCAAGGAAAAAATTCAACTGATTAGGGAATTGCATAAACCGATACGAAAAAAATACCCTAGGCGTAGAACTATTATTAAAGGTTTGGATGATCTTTGGCAAGCCGACCTAGGACAGCTGGATCAGTACGCCAGACGCAATAGAAACTTTAAATTCATACTAGTCGTAATCGACTGCTTTTCCAAATTTGTCTGGTGCAAACCGTTAAAATCCAAGTCGGGAGAAGAAGTCACGAAGGCTTTCGCCGATATTCTCAAAAATTCCTCGGGGCGTCGACCTCGAAATCTCCAGACCGATCAAGGCAAGGAATTTTACAACTGTCATTTTAAGAAGTTATTGAATACTTTTAACGTCAACCACTATAGCATGTTTAGCGACACGAAAGCGGCGATAGTAGAGAGAGTGATCCGCACCTTGAAAGAACAACTGTTCAAGTATTTCAGTTTAAGTGGCACGTACAAGTGGATCGATATTTTACCGACGCTAGTTGACGAATATAATGATAGGAGACATAGAATCATACGTATGAAACCCAAAGATGTGAACAAAACAAACGAACGGAACGTTCTTAATGCCTCTTTCAGTCACGTAAAGACTTTCGATAAACAAAAGTTTAAACTAGGCGACATAGTTAGGATCAGCAAAGTCAAGCACGTCTTTCAGAAGGGATACACGCCCAACTGGACGACTGAATTGTTTAAAATCTCAAAGGTTCAAATTACGAACCCTCCCACATATCTCTTGGAAGACTTGAACGGAAGACCTATCCAGGGGGGTTTCTACACCGAGGAATTGCAAAAAACGTCCGATCCAGACGTCTTCTTGGTAGAAAAGGTGTTGCGTAGAAAAGGAAAGAAGATTTTGGTCCGTTGGCTGGGGTTCGATAAAAGCCACGACTCCTGGATAGACGCAACAGACGTCTTGTAGTAGTGGCGGAGCATGGGTGACAGTAGTGGCTACGAATCTGACGCAGCCGGCGATGTCGATGACGTTCCACAGCAAACGACTCAAAGAGAGAGACTTCTTCTGTTGAAAACATGTTTTCATTTGGCACCTGGTCACGTATATACCGTACATTGTGGGTTGAGTCCACTACGATTTTTTACACCTGCTGTAAATATCGTCTGCGGACAAGGTACCCGAGAAGAATGCGTTATGACCATGGACCACGTGGAGTGGAAAGAACTTATCTTGCACCTGTATAAGTTTTTCGAACACGGTGATGGTCTGCCTGTGAAATTTGGTTGCGACATGGAATTGGACACGATTAATTCGGACGGACTAGAAATCGTGTCGCTCGGCAGAAACGGCGTATACTTTTACTTCAGCGAGGCATGTTGTATCGAACTGCTACGCATAGATAAGGATGTTTCTTTTAAAATCGCTTTATTGCACAGTTTTAAGTTAGTTGATTTCTATTTTAATTTTTTAGATACGGTAAATGATATGTTGATAAAAAGTAATTTTAGAATAAGTATTAGAGATACTATTAAGTTACTTTGTAATCCAATGTGTAACATAGAAAAGTATTGTATTTATGAACTCTTTTATCTTGATAGGGAGTTTTTGTTAGCTGACTTGTATAGGAGAAGGTTTTCTTAAATAAAACGACATTTTAAAAATATTTTTTTATTCACACACCCACACATTCTCACATTTCAATCTACATCTATGATATCCTTATGACCCCAAGGCAGGGTGACTATATTGTCGACGATATATCTCTTATTATCGAAAGGGTTGAGGCCGACTTTGCTTTGTTCGATACTAAACACCGTATGGGCGTAAGAACGTATGGTGCACTGGCTGGCGATTTTTTCCCTCTTTTCGAACAAGCAATCGACGTAATCCTGGTACGTGATTTTATTTTTTACCACGCTGTATTTGACTCCCTTGGCTTTTTTCACGCACTTCTTTCCCCCGTCCACCAGATAAGTATACATTTTCGATCGGAGTCCGACGAAATGGGTTAAGATCCTACCGTTTAACTCGTCCTTCATCAGTCCCGGCACTTTTTTATTTACTAGCGGAATTTCGTAACCATTATTAGGTGGGAAGTCGGAGGTGTCGAAACGAGCTAACTTTTTAAGTATGACATCGCGGTAAACGTCATCGCAAGAAATTTCATAGATGAGACTGTCCGTGTCCGTGTACAATAATTGACAGTCGGAAGGCGAGGAGTTTTTTAGCATAAAATCGTAATGAAATTCGTAGACGCAGGTTTTGGATATGTCTAGAATCGCCATTCCTATATACAGCGGCTTATTAAAGTTAATACGCGTCTTATTCAATTCGACGCTAATTAGGTTTTCGTCGAATATCGATCTGGATCTAAAAGCCGGACACGAAATTAAATGTTTCGCTCCGTACCTGCCCTCCCACTTATTCACCAACTTAACGATTCTGTGTTTCCTAATATTTTCCATGGTTTTTCCGTAGATAGCGTTGTTCATAAGTTTAATGATGGTCTTTTCGAAATCAAACTTTGCCTGCGCCCTCAATCGCGTGTTGAACTTTATGTATGGCGCCAAAAAAGCGGACTGTTTAAATTTTAAAATTCTGTGCGTCTTTTTTAAAATCAGACCGTGATTCAGGGCCTGCTTGAGCGCCCTGTAATGTATCACGTATTTTTCTTTAGGATAAAGGGTGGTCATGAGTTTAGACGATTTCGCTTCCGGCGGTATGCGATGTTCGGCCGCGAAAGGTAGATCTTTGTGCGAGTCATGTAGTCCCTCCGGATATTCTAAGTCCACCTCTAACACGTATCCCTCTTTAGCGTCGTCGGGAATTTTAGTGACGTCGATGGCGTCGATATTGTCGACCCAACGAAAATCGCCCTGTGGCAGACACTCGCACATCGCCCAGCCGTACAGATTATTAACGTCTAGATACAAGATATATTTGGAGGGATCGCTCGGATCGTACTCTTCCATGTACTTGTTATTAGCTCGCGCGAAGCGCTTACAACACTGACTCAGTCCGCCCCTAACGCCCCTCTCGAAAAATAGCAAAATATCTATATCTTGAAACGTCTCCAGTCGACAGCCGGTGAATTTTAACATACAATCATAAGTATACCCTGGCATGGTGTAATACCAAGCGGGATCCAATCCGTAATTAGCGTGACACGACTTTCTGAACGTTTCGAAGATGTCGGTCAGCAGCATTATGTCGGTTTTTAAGTACAAATCCGAGTACTCGCCGATAGTCTGTATGTGGAATTTTTCCCAAATAAGTTGCGCGTGCGCGTAGTCACTTTCGGCAATATCGGTGTCGTTTAGTTTGTTATAGAATTTATCGATGGGCGGAAGCGAATTTTCTCGTAATTTCTCCAAGTCGTCGATGTAGTCGTAACAAAAAACGCCTTTTCTAGTTAACAATGCCAAATCGTCAGAGGGAACGTCACGAAATTCCTTTCCGGTATTGACGAAATCCGCTTTTGTGAGAGAGGAAGCTAGCGTGTGGAGTGAAAACCCCATGAATCTGAGGGAATCGATAAAGCGGAATTTTACGTTGGTGTCGGCGTCGAAAATCGTAAAACTTATGTATTTTTCTTTATTTATGGGAAGCAGGGTGATATGATTGCGTTTGGCGAGATCCCTGATTATGAAATGACTGTCGTAACCGCTGAAATTGTGAAATACCACGGGGATCATGAACGAATTTCTATAATTTAGATTACAGCTCTGATGGGCATACCCACGAAACCGCGAAGTCAAATGACAATGATCGCGAACTATGATGTCATCGGGAGTGAATCTTTTCTCGCAAATATGGCAATTCGCCGTGGCATTTTTCAAACTTATGTTTTCCTTCATCGGTTCGACGTTTGTCAGTTTCGACGCGACAAATTTCGCGATTTCCTCCATCTGATCCGCGAACCAAGACATGCAATCCGGCCCTCGATAGCTTTTGTAGAAAGACAGAGAGTTATCGTAGGAGCATTTAAAATAAAAGCCGGCGCTGAACGCCTCGTGTTTCTGATACTTGGAAGTCTGGGACATCGGCTCAGAGTCGTGATAAGGTTTTAGAATAGACTCGAAATCCGAGTACACGACGAAAGGAGTACGTTCCTTATGTACGTAGTTTTTAAAGTATATAAATTTTTCTTTGGGGAACGTTACCTGGTAATTATTCCGTTCTCGGCAGTAAACCGCGTGCTCGTCTAATTTCGCTTGGGTTTGAAAATAATTCAGACATCTGTCACATATGAACATTTTGCCGTTGTGTTTATTCATTTGCGTTGAAATTAGACGCGATAAATTTTTAATCCAACAGAAATGATATTTTATATCTGTCATTGGGACGTCTTCCGCGGGAGGCGTCTCGTAATCGTTCATATTCGGGAAATATTTATCCTGAACGATGAGTAAGTTCACGTGCCTATCCATCTTCTTTTTTGTTAACCGCACCGGACCGGTATTAAATTTACGCGGATCTTCACATACTAACTCTAGGGCGTACACGTTTACGGATATTTCGTTTAACTTTTCGAACCTATCAATTTTAGCTAGCGTCATGGGAAATTCTAACCCATCCAGATTTAAAACCTGTGTGAAATAGGGGTATGCACTAGTGCGATCCGAATTACGGTCTACGGGGTATAGCGCGGAAACGACGGCCCACAAGAAACAGGCATCGTCGTTGTTTTTAACGTTAACGCAAGCTTGCTTCTTCAAAATTTCATTCGGTAGGCTCACGTAGGTCCCTCCGCCGTTTCCCATTTCGACTTTGCTTATGTTAACTTCCAAACTTAAAATTCGATGTAGCGCCCAACCGGAATCGCGCTCCTGGAACTCCTCCAGGCTCTTTAGGATGCTATCGGTAACGTGGTCGGCGAACCATCGTTTTAGGTCCGTCCCCCCGTCGATAGTGACATTTTTCGTGCTGAAATATTTATTTTCCAAAATTTCTTCGTCTCCGATTTTTTTTATAAATTCACCGCAGAAAACGGTGTTGACCTTGATCATCATATATTCTCTCACGATCGTAGGTACGCGACGTTTTAGAAGGAGAAAAGCGTCATTCAAAAATTCCGTAATGTCTTTATGACTCAGATTTATAATTATGTCAGAACGAATTCTACGTTTAAATGCCGACTTAGTTTCCTCCCATTTCACCCGATCGCGTCTCGTCAAACCGCTCCCTCTGTGTCTCGTTTTTAAGTAAGCTCTGAATCTTTTTAAATGCCCCAAATTCGTTTGAAGTTTAGTCATCGTACCGGGATTGCAATAGTATACTTTTATGGCGGCGTAAACCAGTCTAATATTTCTGTTGATTAGCTTCAGCCAGCGCTCTCGCGTCGTCATGTCCATACCGTTTGTTAGTAATCGAAAAGCCCGTTCGCAAACTTCGACGATGTCGTCACTCACTGCGGAGATCTCCGCAGCCATGATGTTCGTCGTGCGGTCGCAGACTGGTGCCGTTCGATGCGAGACCTCTTTATATACCTATCGGACGGCACATTTGCTACACTAAAAAAATAGAAAAAAGTGAAAAAGTTCAAAAAACATTGGGACGATATAAATTTACATATTATAGAAAAAAATTTGGCAAAAAAAATTTTGATAAAAAAATTTACAAAAACAATTTTGGTAAAAAAAGAAAATTGACAAAAAAAAATTTTTGTTAATAAAAATTCTGCCAAAAAAAATTTTGGTAAAAAAAATTTGGCAAAATAAAAATTTAGCAAAAAAAAATTTGGTAAAAAAAATTTGGTAAAAAAATTTTGGCAAAAAAAAAAATTTTGGCAGAAAAAAAATTTGGAAAAAAAAAATTGTCAAAAAAAATTTTTGGCAAAAAAAAAAATTTGGTAAAAAAAAAAATTTGACAAAAATAAAATTTTGCAAAAAAAAAATTTGTAAAAAAAAATTTGTAAAAAAAAATTTTTGGCAAAAAAAATTTTGGTAAAAAAAAAGTTTGGCAAAAATAAAAATTTGGCAAAAAAAAATTTGGTAAAAAAATTTTTGGCAAAAAAAAATTTTGTTAAAAAAAAATTCTGCCAAAAAAAAATTTTGGTAAAAAAAAATTTGGGGAAAAAAATTTTGACGAAAAAAAAATTTGGGGAAAAAAAAATTTTGCAAAAAAAAATTTTGCAAAAAAAAAATTTGGTAAAAAAAAATTTTGGTAAAAAAAAATTTTGGCAAAAAAAATTGTCAAAAAAAAAATTTTACAAAAAAAAATTTTGACGAAAAAAAAATTGACAAAAAAAAATTTTGGCAAAAAACTTCTACAAAAAATCACAAAAAATTTTCACCTGTCTGAATGACAGTCGGTCCTCCGCCTATTAAGATATAGCTTTTACTTCCTTTATATAAGTTTTCGTTTCCAAGATATCAAGCGGTTTATAAATGGGACAGCTGGTATATTTACATTTTTTTCTTTCTTTTGCTCATGTAATCCTTGGGAATTTTTTTACGAAAGGTTTCCAAATATCTAGCTGTTTAAAAATGGGACAGCTGGTATATACTTACTTGCATCTTGGAGCACTCGAACTGATACGTGGAATCACGCACCCTTCTTATAGGCCATTATTTGTCGACTAAGGTTTTTTTTTGTCTGGTCAGCAGAGCCGCGTTTGCCTACCAAGGTTTTTTCCTAACCTTATATATTTTTTGAATCCACCGGTATAAAATATCGTCATTATTTCCTTCTGTGGGGAACTAAAAAATATTTACTTTCAAATAAGGTTGAGGAAACCGGTATTTAAAAAAGTAATAACCCCTAAAATTTTTCCAAACGAGATGAACTGAAACAGCTAGGGTGTATAAAATGGGACAGCCGCGCAATTACCTTTTTCGGTCTTGTGTATATTTTACTGGAATAAATAATTATTTCCAATTTTTTTTTGTACAACCTCTACATCGTATTTTTTTTACTGAAATTTTTTCATCATTTTTTTCCAAGTGAAACTGACGTTATTTTTACCTTTACATATATTTTTACCGGTATACAAAACTTATTCGAAAATTCTACCTACATTTTCACGTCTTGGATTTTTTTTACAGATTTTGTTCAAACAAAATTTCCTATGTTATCTGGGGCCTTCCGACTAACTATTATAATAACTGTTTTTATCAGTCACTCGAAAAAATTCTATCTGCACTTGTATATAAAACATTCGTCTGAGTCTTGTCTTGTACATTTCACCGTCAAAAAATGAAAATTTCCCAAAATGTTATCGGGATTATAGGATCAGGACCTTTTTAAAATTACATTTTTTGAATAAAAAATTTTCAAATTTTTTCGATTTTTCATAGGTATCAAAAGTGCGGAACTGCGCATGCGCGAAACGCGTGCAAGGGGGAAGGGTGGATTTTGTTCGGGCAACTACATGCCAGTCGGACGGAGGCCTTCGGCCTCCGTTCCTCCTGGCACGTAGTTGCCCACCCGCCACCCCCCACCCACCCCGGGGTAGACTAAGTCCACCCCCCCCAAGGGGTGGCCCCAAAATCGATTGCGCTATATGAGGATTTTTTCCGATCAGCCGATCAGAAGATATATTTGGAAATCACGATACACCTGCATCAGCAGAAAATCCGAGCCCCTGACGTACTAATTGTTTACGTTGTACATCGCATCATATACGGTTCCACGTGGTTTCTTATTTACCATAATGTATCACATTTCCTGATACCAAGGAGTCTACCTCGGATTTCCACGTGTCTAGTTGAAGATTCCGGCCTAAATCGTTTGCGTTACATGCTGATTTTCCCAAATTTTCCGTTTATTATTCTATCTGCAATTTTTTCAGATTTTTTTATTTAGAAGATAATTGGGTGAAATTTGTAGCCTATTGTTCTATATGCGGTTTCAGCAAAATCGCTGAGTGCTCGACCAAACAAAGCAGGCGTCTGTCGTGAACTATTCCACGTGTTTTCTCTTACTATATATTTACTATGCGGTCACGCGTTCGCAGCGAGTAACCCGATGCGACGCAACAGCTGAGTTATATTTTTGTGTACTTGAACAATTCGGGGTTTATTTGCACAAATAAATTAAAAATTATGGTTCATAAGATCACAAACGCAGACCTTATCGATAACAATTTTATTAGACTTTTTTTTTCATTATTAGCCATTACTTGACATAACCTACAATTTTCCAAATTTATGTGTATAAGTTAAGAATCACCCTGTATACACATAACAGTGGAATAGAGTGATATTATTGCTTAGAGTGAGAGTTTTATTATAATATGATGCTTCAGGTGTTTTCCCTTCAACACAAAGATTCTTATAAAAAAACACAACAAAAGATTTTTAAACGTTTATTAAAAATTAATTGTGTAAGTCAATATGTTTTATCTTCATTTTAATTTCATATAACATAAGTTCATATTTCAATGCTTCTAAATTCTTCAAATATTGTTGCAGTTTTCTTCTGTACTCCAGCTTCGTCATGGTTCTACAATAAATTCGATATTTGTAGATCGGCCGACGGGTCCAAGACTCTTCATGTAATACCTCCTTCCGTTACCGATATCCCTATTAATTTCTTCGATCCGTTGGGGCGTAAACTCGGCCGTGTATCGTTGCGGCAGCACCGTCTTAAATTCTTCGAACTCTACGTAGACCTTCTCTCCGTATTGCGTGTTCACTTTGTCCACGCTCGTGATTTGAAAATTTTCATCCACGTCCATATTTTGAACGCTTTCGAATTTCTTGACGATCAAATTCTTGTTCAGGTGATTCAGGAACGACTGCATTTTGAACTCGGCAAATCAGACTGTGGGAAATTGTAAGTGTATATAACGGGAAAACTGCTCTTGCGCACGAATATATAGACCTCACCCCACCAAGCCGTTGGAGTGGGGGTTGCCTCGTCGTTGGAGTGGGGGGGGGTCAACTGGGGGTCACACGTGGCCCAAAGGTCAAAGGTTAACCTATCAGGATCTAGGGGTCAACTGGGGTCATCCGGTGACGTCACGTGACCTCGGGCATGACGTAGCCACTTTGCTCCCGTGACCTCGGGCCGTAGGGGACTCTCAGGATCAAGGGGTCAACTGAGGTCAAAGTGAGCCCGTACTCTCTTTGTATTACTACTCCTAATTATGCCTTAATTTCGATTAAGATGGCTTAGAATATTTTATATCAATGCAGCAGAAACACAAGCGTCGGTTGTCACCAGGTTACGGTGGTTCTATTTTTAGAATTTTAGTTCAGATAGACAGGTATCCAAAAGGCGAATATCATGACATAAATCCAAAAGGTATCTTCAGGTAAGAATGGGTGCAAAACGTTATCTGCGCAGGCGCTTGCACCTGGGTACGTTTCAGGTGGCGGTTCCGGGAGCCTTAAAGGAACTTTGAAATGTCTTGAGACGGTCGTGGAAAAAATGTTAATTATAACATAAAATATATGTAGAGCTATCTTTAGCTCTACAGAGTGAACAAAAGTAATGTAACATGTGGCGTCACGCAACAGAGCGAACGAAAGTTTATTCATAAATACAAACAAAAAATTTTTGGGTGTGACCCCATGATGTTATCAATCATCGTATCATACTCAGATCATAGGGCGTCAAAGAGGGGTGAATATTAACGTCAGTCATACCAACCGCAACATTTAAGGGATGGGGGGTAGTATGAACCAAAAAGTCATGTGACCACTCGTTGTACTCATCTCATCCTTGGAAATGGCAATCCGCTATTCAGAACAGTTAACCCAACGGCCTCTACCATCGATAATATATAGGTAAAAATATAATTTTTTTACAACGACTTCTGGAACGCTCAATATCAGCTTTCCGCTTGCGGATGTGGGTGGTATGAAATCACACATTACATTATATTAATAGGAGTAAATATTAGGCGACAGAAAAATATTTTTAAAAAATAACAAACGCTATTTAATGAGTTTTTACCTTTATTGGACGAGGGCTTCCCCTATACGTCTATCCATGATTCAATTCGCGCATGCGGTGTACAAAGAAAAATATGCATAGAGTGGATCGAAAAATCGTTGGTTAGCCACTTAGACCCTTAATAATTTAGTCCTACGACACTGTAGAACTAAGAACAAATACTCTCCATACAACTGGTTTTAGGGGATTCCATGACACACTCGCCAGATGATTTAAAATTTCTATTTTGCTCAAAAATTTTACGGAGGTGCTTCCATTTTAATTGGACCACCCTGTATAATGCTCATAAAACTGAAAGGTAGCTAGCCAACGAGTAGAGATTCTATTTTTAAAATTTTAGTTCAGAATAAACAGCCAAGCCAAAACGGATAATGGGCGCAAAACGTTATCTGCGCAGGCGCTTGCACCTCGAGGGTAGCGTTTAAGGGGGCGGATCCGGGGGCCTTAAAGGCAAAGAATTCGGGTAATCTTAAAAGGTAAATTAGGTTCAATAAGCTTGCGTTGGGTTAAGTTGAGGGGTACTTGCATGAATGTGTAAAAAATTCCTAGGAAGCCCACAAGAGGGTTGAGGAGAACTGATAAGGTGAGAGCATATTTTCAGTTAACTTGAATGAAGATGGTCTTGGAAATATCAGCTTTATGTACCCCAAAATTTCAGGTAAAGTAATCTTAAAGAGACGAAAAATGTAATGTCAAGAATCTATCCAAGAGCCTTACAGATATCGTTTCGGGGAACCTTTTAGGTAAAACAAAAAAGCTTTTGTTAGGTGTGTATGCTTTATGGTAGTGAATATTTTCCAAATTATAATTTTCTGTGACTTACCTACTTTGTTATGTATATGTAGATTGCACATGATGATTCAGCAAAAATATGCTTCAGCACCCAAATATTACCAGAATCGTAAAAAAAACACCCTGAGAATAAGGTACTGAGAAATATTAATGCATTCCACAAAACATTTCACACTAACAATGAACAGAGCAGACCTGAATTTCAAGATTATTAGAATAAAACTAAACGTATATATTTGAACAAGCACTGCATATTTTGTTATCACAGCGGAAGTATTGATATGAAACCCGGGTTTTGTTTTTCTAGAGCTTCGGACGGTCGACGAAACGAGAATTTTATTTAAGACAAAATCGGGCAACGGGGAAAAATAAAAACATTACTCATACATCTATTAAAAATTCACACTAAAATTATAATTAGTCATACCGTTCGCGGGGAACGCTGGGCCCCGATCGGATATCTTCGGACATCCTCGAGTCCATCTCGAAATATGATTGACATCTCAAGGAGGTGGAGTGGTGGGGGAAGCCTCAAGAGTGCCTTTGTTATGAGATCACACCCGCCTGATGCGTCATTATATCGTTAGATACCTGATTAGTTCACATCTACTTACGATGCCGCTTAAAGATAATTTGAAATATTTATATTTTAATATATCTAGTATATTGAGTGCTATTCAAGTGCTATTTAACAACGACACTGCTGAAAATGGACTTCGCCAATGTACCAGGGCGGTTCGACATTTAAAGAATCAACTAAAAACTACAAAAACTATGGGTGAAAAACAGAAGCTTTTATCAACACTAGCCAACGTGAAAACGCTTCGAAGTCAAATAAAACATCAACAAAAACTTGAGCTAGGATTAAAAAGAAGAAAGGAAACAGCAAGCAATCGTGTGAGTTGGAATGATTCGGAGACAGCTTTTAATAGTCGCATCCGTACTGGAATAATATCTAACCTAAAACACATAGAACCTAGCGTCTCAGTGACTGCTTTATGTTGTTCAAACGACGTGTTACCAACATTTTGAAAAAAGAGGAGACTGTTAAAATTAATTCAGTATTTGCTGGAGAATTTGAAGCTACGAAGGCAGATAAGGTTGAGAGAGAAATTAAATATTTCACAACATCCAACGCCCCAATCTATAGAGATACCGATTTAAACCAATGGTTTACTAAGAGGATAACCGAACCAATTTTGACGGAACTGGAGGAATTCCAGGAACGGGATTCTGGTTGGACTCTAACAAAAATAATACATTTGGGGATAAATATCAACAAATTTTTACCACAACTAGGATCGTCGTACATAGAGCTGCCTGCACCAATTAAAAGAAAAGAAGCATGCGTCAACATCAAGAATGACGACACTCTTTGCTTTGCGTGGGCTTTGGTCTCGTTTTTGCAACCTGCTGATATTCACAGTGATAGAACTACCTCATATCCACACCCATCAACGGTTTTGAATTTGGAAGGATTGAGCTTTCCTATGACCATTAAACAGATACACAAATTTGAAAACCAAAACATGATATCTGTTAACGTTTACCTTCTCAAGAAGAGTAATAGTAAGTTCAAAACATACCCCACATACCTCACAAAAAATAAAAAGGAGAAACACGTCAACCTCCTTATGATACAAAATCATTATTTTGATGAAGAGGCTGATGATGGACAAGATCAAACCCCTATCCATTACCACTATTGCTGGATCAAGGACCTTTCCCGCTTGCTGTCTCCCCAGCTTAGCAGGCATCATGGGAAAAAATGGTTTTTTTATTATGAGGAAAAGCTGCGCCAACACTATGAAGAGTGCAAGCATCAAAATGATTGTAAAGTGAGGTTGCCAACAGGTGATGATAAATTTATCCGCTTTAAGAATTTTAAAAATAAGGAGGCTGTACCATTTGTGGTATACGCCGATCTAGAAAGTATACTACATCCGATTGATTCAGGCAATAAATATCAAGAACATGTACCAGCAGCTATTGGATATTATGTAAAGTGTTCATATGACCCCTCTTTATCATTTTATCGATCTCATCGTGGCGAAGATTGTACATCTTGGTTTGCTCAACAAATGAATGAACTAGCCGAGAATGTGGAAACCGTTTTTCTCTGTCCCTATGATATGGAGTTAACACCTGAACAACAAGCTAATTTTGATAATGCCACACACTGTCATATTTGTGAAAAGGCATTTAAACCCAACGACATTAAGGTTAGAGATCATTTTCATTTAGTACCAGAAAATAATTATAGAGGTGCTGCACATAACAATTGCAACATTAATTATAAAGATGGAGTCATAATACCTGTAGTATTTCATAATCTAAGCGGCTACGACGCGCATTTTATTTTAAAAAATATTGCTAACGACATGCCCGGCCGTATTGATTTATTACCGATTACAAAAGAAAAATATATATCGTTTACGAAACATATTAATCAAAATTTAATTAAATTTAGGTTTATTGATTCATTTCGATTTATGGCAGGAAGCTTGGATTCCCTAGCCTCGTATATGACAGAATTCTCCAATTTAAAATCAGAGTTTACAAATCTGAATATTGAGCAGTTTAATTTGTTAACTAAAAAGGGTGTTTATCCATATGATTTTATGGATAATTTTCACAAATTTAATTTTGAATCGTTGCCGGACAAAAAACATTTCTACAATAAGTTAGAAGATAAAAATATTTCTAGGAAACAGTACGAACACGCCCAGTTAGTTTGGGAGAAATTTAATATTAAAAATTTAGGGGAATATACAGATTTATACATGAAAAGCGACATTTTACTTCTAACTGATGTGTTTGAACAATTTCGAAAAAGTTGTCTCAAAACATATGGACTAGACCCCGCCCACTATTATACACTTCCCGGGTACACCTGGGATTGTATGCTCTACAAAACCCGTCAGACTCTAGAGCTCCTCACGGATATTGATATGGTTAGTTTTGTAGAGCGAGGCGTTAGAGGTGGCTTAAGCCAGTGCTCAAAACGAAAAAGTGTGGCTAATAATAAGTATGTACCAAATTTTGATTCTAGTAAACCATCAAAATATCTAATGTATTTTGACATTAATAATCAATATGGATGGGCTATGAGCCAGTTTTTGTCACATGGGGGTTTTAATTGGTCAGATTCAAATATTGACGTCACCACTATACCTGACGACTCGTCCAAGGGATACATGCTTGAGGTAGATTTGGAATACCCGGAATCATTACATGATCTCCACAAAGATTTACCATTCTGTCCAGAGCATAGAAAACCGGGGGAGTCATTAGCATCTAGAAATATAAAAAATGTAAAACTATTAGCCACACTTCACAATAAAGAAAAATATATCATACATTACCGCGCCATGAAGCAAGCTCTAGCTCATGGTTTAGTTTTAAAAAAAATTCATCGCGTTCTACAATTTAATCAGTCTCCATGGTTAAAATCTTATATTGATTTGAACACTAAGTTAAGGAAAGCTGCTGCTAACGAATTTGAAAAAAATCTTTTCAAACTCATGAATAATGCTGTGTTTGGTAAAACAATGGAAAATATACGTAAACACTCAATCGTTAAACTGATAACTAAATGGGACGGTCGATATGGGGCTGAAGCACGTATCAGCAAACCAGAATTCAAAGCAGCTGTCATATTTGGGGAAAATTTGGTCGCTGTTGAAATGAAAAAGAGTGAGCTTTATTTTAACAAACCAATATATGTGGGGATGTCAATATTAGATCTGGCTAAAACCACAATTTATAATTTCCACTATGGATATATGGTTCCAGAGTTCCATGAAAAGTGCTCAATTCTGTATACAGATACCGATTCGCTCATTTATGAAATCTGTGAGAAAGATAATTCGTAGAGATTGTTATAAATATTTTGATACCTCAGATTATAGAGAGAACAATGTTTTTGACATTCCACAAGTAAACAAAAAAGTTCTTGGATTTATGAAGGACGAAAATGGCGGTATCCCTATACAAATTTTTGCCGGTCTCAGATCTAAAATGTATGCAGTTAAGTTGGTTGTTGGTGAAAAAGATTTAGAAGTTAGGCGGAAAAAACTTGAGGAGGATGGGTATAACGATGAAGAGATTGGGGTGGCATTATTAAATATTGGTTTTACAAAGAAAATTAAGGGTGTGAAAAGGAGCGTAATTACCAATAAAATTACTCTAGAACATTATTTAGAATGTTTAGATAATTTTAGCATAAAACATATTAATCAAAATTTAATAAAATCAGAAAGACATGCTGTTTATTCATTAGAGCAAAATAAAGTTGCTCTAAGTCCGCACGATGATAAACGAGTTCTGATTGAGGGGTCATATAATACTCTACCCTGGGGCCATTATTCTACGAAGAAGCGCTCTATTGATGAAAACACAACGTCTCCGAAGAAATTTAAAGAATTATAATTTTTTATATAAAAATAGTAGGCGGGGGGGATAGCTCCATTCGCAAAATATTCGCTGAGCCGTCAATATGCCTAAGGAGTGCGATTGGGGTAGACCCTGTAGTTGTAGGGACTGCACCCCGAATTGAAAGAAATGTGTGAAATGTGTGGGGAAGATAAGGCATACAAAGTTGGATCTCACTATGCAAGGGATAGAAAATGCATATCATACTATAATTTTATATCATGCTGCTATAAATGTTATCAACTTTACCATGGAATCAGAGAGACGGCGCGGTTTCGTGAAATGAATAATCAGGTGATGGGGCTGCCAGAAATTTTAGAGACAGATAACCTACAAACAATTCTCAAGAAATTTTTTATTTTACAAATTGCAAATATTGAAGATTTCCGTAAAATTACTGAAGATCCCCTCTTGGTGAAAATATGTGTAACTCTTCGCAGCAATAAACTGCGTTATGCTAGATATTTCCCAACAATGTGTTTTATCCAAAGAAGAGGATCCACTCCGCTGGTTCGAGAACAATCTACTTGATAAGGCTGTCCAAGAACTAGATGCATACAAAAACCCTGCTATACAAACTATGTCGTTAGAATGTGTTGTTATATAGAATTTAAGACTAAAAATTGTATACCATAAATTAATAAATAAAAATTATATATTTTTAATAAAATTGTTTTTGATTAACATTATTACCAAGAAAAAGTGAAATTCAAATATATGACAAGGTACAAACTTTCAGACAGACACGTTCTGACAGATACGTTTTGACAGGTACATTTTGACAGTTACGTCACGTTTTGACAGTTACGTGACATTTGACGTTTACATGACATTTTTGACAGTTACGTTTTGACAGTTACGCACCGTTTTCACGGTATCCTTTAAAGGATTCGGCTCCGGGGGCCTTTCAGGCTACCTCTTAGTGTGAGAATTTTTTAGGCTTAGGAGTGGTATTTTCAGCTTTGGGATTATTGTAAAAAAATTCTCACACTAAGAGGTAGCCTGAAAGGCCCCCGGAGCCGAATCCTTTAAAGGATACCGTGAAAACGGTGCGTAACTGTCAAAACGTAACTGTCAAAAATGTCATGTAAACGTCAAATGTCACGTAACTGTCAAAACGTGACGTAACTGTCAAAATGTACCTGTCAAAACGTAACTGTCAAAACGTAACTGTCAAAACGTATCTGTCAGAACGTGTCTGTCTGAAAGTTTGTACCTTGTCATATATTTGAATTTAACTTTTTCTTGGTAATAATGTTAATCAAAAACAATTTTATTAAAAATATATAATTTTTATTTATTAATTTATGGTATACAATTTTTAGTCTTAAATTCTATATAACAACACATTCTAACGACATAGTTTGTATAGCAGGGTTTTTGTATGCATCTAGTTCTTGGACAGCCTTATCAAGTAGATTGTTCTCGAACCAGCGGAGTGGATCCTCTTCTTTGGATAAAACACATTCATGCAAGTACCCCTCAACTTGACCCAACGCAAGCTTATTGAACCTAATTTACCTTTTAAGATTACCCGAATTCTTTGCCTTTAAGGCCCCCGGATCTGCCCCCTTAAACGCTACCCTCGAGGTGCAAGCGCCTGCGCAGATAACGTTTTGCGCCCATTATCCGTTTTGGCTTGGCTGTTTATTCTGAACTAAAATTTTAAAAATAGAATCTCTACTCGTTGGCTAGCTACCTTTCAGTTTTATGAGCATTATACAGGGTGGTCCAATTAAAATGGAAGCACCTCCGTAAAATTTTTGAGCAAAATAGAAATTTTAAATCATCTGGCGAGTGTTTCATGGAATCCCCTAAAACCAGTTGTATGGAGAGTATTTGTTCTTAGTTCTACAGTGTCGTAGGACTAAATTATTAAGGGTCTAAGTGGCTAACCAACGATTTTTCGATCCACTCTATGCATATTTTTCTTTGTACACCGCATGCGCGAATTGAATCATGGATAGACGTATAGAGGAAGCCCTCGTCCAATAAAGGTAAAAACTCATTAAATAGCGTTTGTTATTTTTTAAAAATATTTTTCTGTCGCCTAATATTTACTCCTATTAATATAATGTAATGTGTGATTTCATACCACCCACATCCGCAAGCGGAAAGCTGATATTGAGCGTTCCAGAAGTCGTTGTAAAAAAATTATATTTTTACCTATATATTATCGATGGTAGAGGCCGTTGGGTTAACTGTTCTGAATAGCGGATTGCCATTTCCAACGATGAGATGAGTACAACGAGTGGTCACATGACTTTTTGGTTCATACTACCCCCCATCCCTTAAATGTTGCGGTTGGTATGACTGACGTTAATATTCACCCCTCTTTGACGCCCTATGATCTGAGGGTCACACCCAAAAAATTTTTGTTTGTATTTATGAATAAACTTTCGTTCGCTCTGTTGCGTGACGCCACATGTTACATTACTTTTGTTCACTCTGTAGAGCTAAAGATAGCTCTACATATATTTTATGTTATAATTAACATTTTTTCCACGACCGTCTCAAGACATTTCAAAGTTCCTTTAAGGCTCCCGGAACCGCCACCTGAAACGTACCCAGGTGCAAGCGCCTGCGCAGATAACGTTTTGCACCCATTCTTACCTGAAGATACCTTTTGGATTTATGTCATGATATTCGCCTTTTGGATACCTGTTTATCTGAACTAAAATTCTAAAAATAGAACCACCGTAACCTGGTGACAACCGACGCTTGTGTTTCTGCTGCATTGATATAAAATATTCTAAGCCATCTTAATCGAAATTAAGGCATAATTAGGGGTTTTTAACATTGGATCCTTTTTCCTGACGAAGAGACGTTTAGAACGAGATGTC
Organism: Pseudeuparius sepicola; assembly: GCA_963920635.1. NCBI lineage: Eukaryota > Metazoa > Arthropoda > Insecta > Coleoptera > Anthribidae > Pseudeuparius > Pseudeuparius sepicola. The sequence continues at coordinate 34,459,229 of OY987305.1, forward strand.
ACAAGACCATTTTGTCCTCTACCCCCCACCCCTTTAATGTTACCCGAAAATTGAAATCTTGATTACCTACCTTTACCTCCTGAAAGGCTTGTTGGAATTTTTAGTTAACTGGAGCCTAATCCTCTTAGGACGCGCCGTGGAGATATCTGGAAGATGACATTGCTACATGTCGGATGAATTCGAACCTTTAAGGCCAACGATATATTTTTATTTATCCTTTACGGCCCCCGGATCCGCCCTCTGGAACGTTGCCTGACAGGTGCCCCTCGAGGTGCAAGCGCCTGCGCAGGCTTTCTCGGTTTTCCACGTGATTGATCATGTCTGAATATTTTTTTATCTTGTTTAACGGCAACCTGTCGGATACCTGATTATTATCAACTGAACATTTTAAGATTATTATATTTTCAATATCACCTTACATTTACCTGAAAGGCTACCCTGTATCTAAGTTTTTCTCTCTCCCAATATAAAATACCTAAGTACCACCATTTCGATTTATGGCAGGAAGCTTGGATTCCCTAGCCTCGTATATGACAGAATTCTCCAATTTAAAATCAGAGTTTACAAATCTGAATATTGAGCAGTTTAATTTGTTAACTAAAAAGGGTGTTTATCCATATGATTTTATGGATAATTTTCACAAATTTAATTTTGAATCGTTGCCGGACAAAAAACATTTCTACAATAAGTTAGAAGATAAAAATATTTCTAGGAAACAGTACGAACACGCCCAGTTAGTTTGGGAGAAATTTAATATTAAAAATTTAGGGGAATATACAGATTTATACATGAAAAGCGACATTTGTCAAATGTCACGTAACTGTCAAAACGTGACGTAACTGTCAAAATGTACCTGTCAAAACGTATCTGTCAGAACGTGTCTGTCTGAAAGTTTGTACCTTGTCATATATTTGAATTTAACTTTTTCTTGGTAATAATGTTAATCAAAAACAATTTTATTAAAAATATATAATTTTTATTTATTAATTTATGGTATACAATTTTTAGTCTTAAATTCTATATAACAACACATTCTAACGACATAGTTTGTATAGCAGGGTTTTTGTATGCATCTAGTTCTTGGACAGCCTTATCAAGTAGATTGTTCTCGAACCAGCGGAGTGGATCCTCTTCTTTGGATAAAACACATTCATGCAAGTACCCCTCAACTTGACCCAACGCAAGCTTATTGAACCTAATTTACCTTTTAAGATTACCCGAATTCTTTGCCTTTAAGGCCCCCGGATCTGCCCCCTTAAACGCTACCCTCGAGGTGCAAGCGCCTGCGCAGATAACGTTTTGCGCCCATTATCCGTTTTGGCTTGGCTGTTTATTCTGAACTAAAATTTTAAAAATAGAATCTCTACTCGTTGGCTAGCTACCTTTCAGTTTTATGAGCATTATACAGGGTGGTCCAATTAAAATGGAAGCACCTCCGTAAAATTTTTGAGCAAAATAGAAATTTTAAATCATCTGGCGAGTGTTTCATGGAATCCCCTAAAACCAGTTGTATGGAGAGTATTTGTTCTTAGTTCTACAGTGTCGTAGGACTAAATTATTAAGGGTCTAAGTGGCTAACCAACGATTTTTCGATCCACTCTATGCATATTTTTCTTTGTACACCGCATGCGCGAATTGAATCATGGATAGACGTATAGAGGAAGCCCTCGTCCAATAAAGGTAAAAACTCATTAAATAGCGTTTGTTATTTTTTAAAAATATTTTTCTGTCGCCTAATATTTACTCCTATTAATATAATGTAATGTGTGATTTCATACCACCCACATCCGCAAGCGGAAAGCTGATATTGAGCGTTCCAGAAGTCGTTGTAAAAAAATTATATTTTTACCTATATATTATCGATGGTAGAGGCCGTTGGGTTAACTGTTCTGAATAGCGGATTGCCATTTCCAACGATGAGATGAGTACAACGAGTGGTCACATGACTTTTTGGTTCATACTACCCCCCATCCCTTAAATGTTGCGGTTGGTATGACTGACGTTAATATTCACCCCTCTTTGACGCCCTATGATCTGAGGGTCACACCCAAAAAATTTTTGTTTGTATTTATGAATAAACTTTCGTTCGCTCTGTTGCGTGACGCCACATGTTACATTACTTTTGTTCACTCTGTAGAGCTAAAGATAGCTCTACATATATTTTATGTTATAATTAACATTTTTTCCACGACCGTCTCAAGACATTTCAAAGTTCCTTTAAGGCTCCCGGAACCGCCACCTGAAACGTACCCAGGTGCAAGCGCCTGCGCAGATAACGTTTTGCACCCATTCTTACCTGAAGATACCTTTTGGATTTATGTCATGATATTCGCCTTTTGGATACCTGTTTATCTGAACTAAAATTCTAAAAATAGAACCACCGTAACCTGGTGACAACCGACGCTTGTGTTTCTGCTGCATTGATATAAAATATTCTAAGCCATCTTAATCGAAATTAAGGCATAATTAGGGGTTTTTAACATTGGATCCTTTTTCCTGACGAAGAGACGTTTAGAACGAGATGTCACAAGACCATTTTGTCCTCTACCCCCCACCCCTTTAATGTTACCCGAAAATTGAAATCTTGATTACCTACCTTTACCTCCTGAAAGGCTTGTTGGAATTTTTAGTTAACTGGAGCCTAATCCTCTTAGGACGCGCCGTGGAGATATCTGGAAGATGACATTGCTACATGTCGGATGAATTCGAACCTTTAAGGCCAACGATATATTTTTATTTATCCTTTACGGCCCCCGGATCCGCCCTCTGGAACGTTGCCTGACAGGTGCCCCTCGAGGTGCAAGCGCCTGCGCAGGCTTTCTCGGTTTTCCACGTGATTGATCATGTCTGAATATTTTTTTATCTTGTTTAACGGCAACCTGTCGGATACCTGATTATTATCAACTGAACATTTTAAGATTATTATATTTTCAATATCACCTTACATTTACCTGAAAGGCTACCCTGTATCTAAGTTTTTCTCTCTCCCAATATAAAATACCTAAGTACCACCCTGGTCTAACTTTTATTCACCCTGTATTTTTTTTTCACTCTTAATCTTACATTTTTTCTCTCACCCTGTATATTTACATACCATTTGTTTGCTCTGTATTTTTCTCTCACCAGGCCTGACCTAACTACCACCCTGTATTTTCCCTCTTAATCTTACATTTTTCTTACATTTCTCTCTCACCCTGTATATATTTTTCTCTTAATCTTACATTTTTCCTATATTTTTCTCTCACCCTGTATTTATTTTTCTCTCTTAATCTTACATTTTTCTTATATTTCTCTCTCATCATATTTAACCTAACTTCTGTTCACTCTATATATTTTTCTCTTCATATTTGTTCACTCTCTATTTTTCTCTTAATCTTAAATTTTTCTTATATTTTTTCTCACCATCTCTGACATAACTACCACCCTGTATTTTCCCTCTTAATCTTACATTTTTCTTATATTTCTCTCTCACCATATTTAACCTAACTTTTGTTCACTCTATATTTTTCTTAACCTAACTTTTGGTCACCCTCTATATTTTTTCCCTTAATCTTATATTTTTTCTTTAATTTTTTCTCACCAACCCTGACCCAACTACCACCCTGTATTTGTTCTCTTAATCACGCATTTTTCTTATATTTTAAGACATTTCCAAGAAATGAGATTTTGCGCTCGAATTTTGTCGCTGGGTATAATTCTAAAAATAGAACCGTCGCGATAACTGAACGCTTCCGCTTTCGGAATACGGGTTTTCCATATTAGATTTTTACTAGCTTTAAATCTAACTCTTCCTATAAGGCTCCCGGAGCCGCCCCCTTTAACGCTACCTGACAGGCGTCCCTCGAGGTGCAAGCGCCTGCGCAGATAACGTTTTGAAATGAAGTTCCGACGAGTCTCCGAAGGTTCTATTACGTCATACCTGTCAGATACCTGATCTTACCTGAATATTTTTCATTTACCTGGATATTCTCAACGGAACATTTTAAGATTATTATATTTCAAGAAAATATTTACCTAAATGACATCTCGGAATTTCCCGGAATTTCTATTTTCACACGATTGACTGCGCTCTTATTTATAGCCTACCATATTTTTTAATTTATCAATTATCAGCAGCCTGACAGGCCCCCTTTAACGCTACCTGACAAGTCCCTTCTTAGGATGCTAGCGCTTGCGCAGATGTCAAGAGATTTTCTAAGATTTTTTCCAAGTACCATTTTCAACAAATCCGTTCTAAATATGTCCGATTTCACCCTATTTACCCATTAAGGTTCCCGAAAGGCGAAATTCTATATGTTTTTCTCTCTTAATCTCACATTTTTCTTATATTTCTCTCACCCTGTATATATTTGTCACTCTTACATTTTTCTTATATTCCTCTCTCACCCTATATAGTCGCAGCCTGACAGGCAGCCTTTAACGCTACCTGACAAGTCCCTTCTTAGGATGCTAGCGCCTGCGCAGATGTCAAGAGATTTTCTAAGATTTTTTCCAAATAGCATTTTCAACAAATCCGTTCTAAATATGTCCGATTTCACCCTATTTACCCATTAAGGTTCCCGAAAGGCGAAATTCTATATATTTTTCTTATATTTCTCTCTCACCCTGTATATATTTTACTCTCTTAATCTCACCCTATATAGACGCAGCCTGACAGGCCCCCTTTAACGCTACCTGAAATTCTATATATTTTTCTCTTACATTTTTCTTATATTCCACTCTCACCCTGTATATATTTATCACTCTTACATTTTTCTTATATTCCTCTCTCACCCTGTATATATTTACCAAATTTTATTTGTATTTTTCTCATATTTAACCAAACTTCACTCTATTCTCTCTCACATTTTTTCTTATATTTTAAGACATTTCCAAGAAATGGAATTTGCGCTCGATTTGGATTATTTCACTCGACATAATATTCTAAAAATAGAACCGCTGATAACTGAACGCTTCCGCTATCGGAATACGGGTTTTCCACATTACATTTTTATTAGCTTTAAATCTAACTCTCCCTCTCAGGCTCCCGGATCCGCAGCCTGACAGGCTCCCTTTAACGCTACCTGACAGGTGCCCTCTTAGGGTGCAAGCGCGCGTGCGCCCAAACGGATGACCGAGGTACACTTTCCCTCCAATAACCACGCCCGACGCGGATGGCGGGAACGCACCATGACTCGGCCTGATTCGAGCATCTTCGGATGGGGTCGGATATCTTCGGACACTCTCGGACCATCTCGCGACCTGATTGGCTGTGACGTCACAAGGAAGCGGACATCTTCGAGTCTGATTGGGGGAAAGGAGCTTAGGAGGAAAGTGGAGGGGGTAATTTTGGTCGAAATTTTGCAATTTTATCTTATATGGGAAATTAACATAGGATTGGTGGTCCCGTACTCTCATACCTTTACTACTAAAAGGATTAAAAGAAAAGTGCTATAAGCAAAAAGTGACATAATAAAGTCGGAAATTAAAGAAATAAATAAAAGAAATAAAAGTGACTACGTGATGTGCTAAATGCGCCAGTGAAATGTTATACCAAGTGATATCTTATTAGAAAGGTAAAAGGTTGTGGAGTGAAGTTAAAAAGTTTGGGAATGAAGTTAGTTAGCTTGTCAAAAGGCCGCCGACTATTCTTGCCCTTTGCCCAAGATCAAGAATGTCAGTGTTCAGACTTTGGGCAATTGTTCTAAACACTACACTAAAATTAACAACCAGGTGACTAGACAGGTAAAATTAGCAATATTCAGGGAAGCGCGAAATTCCCAGAAAGCAGAAAAGCCAAATAAAAGGAAGGTAAGAATGAAATAGCAAGGAAAAATTCAGAAAATCTAGAAAAGAAGAAAAGATTGAAAGCCAGAGGGTACAAGTACCAATCCAGGAATGTTTTTGTCAGTTTTGAGGATATTCGGCCGAGGCCCATGTCTCTTAATTTTCGTAAGAAAAGAAACGGAACACTCAACGCGACAGGAAGGAAATTGTACCTTAAAAGAAGGAAATTACAAAGGTCCTATGGGTACGAGTACAAGCTCAGAGTGCGTGTACGCCGTCTTAAGGATAGTCTACCGAACACTACCTGTATTTCTAAGGAAAGAGATGAAACACTAACTCAAAAAGGGATGAAAGTGAACCAAAAAGGGCTTAGTAATTCCCCGATATGTCAAGAAGTATGTATAACAGCTGTAAAGAAAAATTAGGACAAGAAAACAGCAAATTTTAGCCGCCGAACAAAACCAGGACGCACGGTATAATAATTGACACAAAAATGACATAAGGCAAAAGGGATGGTATCAATTAATAAATATCACAGATCAAAAGTTTGATGGTACAGAAAAATAAAGCTCGAGCAAAAGCTATAAAGCAAAGGAAAAAGTTATCCAGAAAATGGAAAAGTCGACAAGAAAAATGAGCATACAGGACTCAGAAGAGAGCAAAATTATTGCAGCAAAATAAAGTAGCGAAATGTGAAAATTAAAAGTGAGAAATTTAATAAAATGAGAAGTTAAAAATATGTTTTAAACAAAAGTGACCGGTAAATAAATTAATACGTATAAAAACGTGGAAAGTAATTAAATTAATAAATAATAATAATAATTAAACCACTAACTGTCATTTTATTTAAAGAAGAGACCAAAAATTTGAAAGCGCAAAGCAAAAGAGCAAAGAAATACGTGCAATTCCTTCTACCTAGTTTAAAAGGCGCCCGAAGTAAGGCACCCAACTAATGGAGTTCAAGTTCAATGCTGAAAGTCACCCAGAGGTTATGCACGTGTGAAATAAAATCGAAACGCGAGGTCAGAACGCCGCGTCCGAAATCCCGAAGAAATACAGAACTAAAGTCATATTTGCAAACGCGAAGGGAATTAGAAAATAAAATACAACTAAGGGAAAACCATAACTAAAATCTAGGCCTTAGGGAAGATAGGAAAAGAAAATAAGAAACTAGCGAATGAAGAAGCAACAAGTAAGGAAAATACGAAAATGTAACCATGTACTTAAGAAGAAACTCAATAAACTAATATGCCATGATTTCAAGACTTCAGAAGCAAAACTTAAGGGAGCTGAATTATTTATTCATACGTGTCAAAAATTAGTTAGATTTAGGTATGCGTTATAAAGTAAGAAAGTAAGATAGGGGTATAAAATAAGAAAGTAAAAATTAGTTAACTAGTTAGATGTAGAAAGACAAACGTCAGCGAATATTGCTGTAGGGCAAATCAGAAAGACAATAACCACATTAAAAATTGCCTATAGAAAAATCTAAACAGACAATAAATTTGGAAAAGAGGTAACTTAACTTATTTAAAGCCGTTTACGCACAATTCGAGATGAGTTACGCAAATAAAGAAACTTTTACGAGTGCTATAGTCTCTAATTACACTTAGTACTGGGAAAATAATAAGTAAATCTTATTGAGTCACTTTCATAATCCGAGAAATAAAATAATCTCTAGTTACAGAAAGAAGTTGACACGCTTTTATTATTTCAAAGTCAAAATTTTATAGAAGTCAATCGCCAAGAAAAAGCTAATCAAAAAGATCGCGCTTATATAAATAAAAAAAAACGTTAACACTAAATTGCAATTATTAGACTAGAAGTGTCACATTTAACAAACCGCTATTATATTAAGTGCACCCTCTTATTCCGAGAATAACGGTAGGAAAGTAGTCCCAAGTCAAACAAAATTTAATGAAAACAATTTTAAGAAAGATATGATGCATGTGCCCCACTTGAGTTCAGAAAATCAATACCCTTTATAGTAAATAAACCAAACGCTGCGTAACAGATGAGCAATGAGTAGGCACTAAATAAACTTATGGCTAAAATTAAAACCAATAGGTCCAAAGATTGCAAAGTCAAAAATAAACAGACATCACAATAAAATCAAGGTATATTAAGAACAAATTAGGCAATCCAGGTATATAAGGTCTGAAAGTAGAAAGTTTTGCTAGAAAAATTTGGTCAGTTTAACCAAAGTAGTGCTGAAGACAAAGGGTATGCGTGAGGTACGCAGTATAGTACCTCACCAGTCGGCATACGTAGTCAAGTCGAGAATGGGACGTCAGGCATTATGCATGGTCAGGGTCGCCTCCGCGTCACGCCGCGTCACGCAACGCAAGCGAGGCCTACGCCGCCGCTCGTCATTGGGAAGCAGCTTCAGTGATGCCAACGGAACTAGGGAGACATTCCCTAAGTTAGCCGGCAGGCGCCAGCCTTCGCGCCGCCGCGCCGCAATACAGCCGCCGAGGATATGGATGGTCAGCACCAACGAACAATAGGAGCAGCCACAACAAGTAAATAGTGACGTATGGTAATGGAGCAGCAATCGGCATTGCAATGGGCCGAGACTTCTTGAAAAAGGAGTCTGGAGTCGTCGAGACTTCTTGCAAAAGGAGTCGGGAAGCATCAGGACTTTTTCAGTTGAAAAACAGGTGAAAAGAAGAAAATAGTGAGTGTCGGTAAAAGAAAGACGCGTGTGTCGTGTGGGTTATAGCATAAGAGGTTTAGAGATAAGAATTGGCACGTATATTAACCAATTAAGCTAAAAGTACTAACAAGTAGTAAATAAAAAAATGTATGTAATCATAGAGAAGTAGGAATTGTATCTAAAGGATAAGAAATGGTGTAATCCAGCTTAGTAGAGGTAGGAATTATGTAATCATAGAGAGTAAGGAAGTTAGGTAAGTTTTTGTAAGTAGGGAAAAGGAAGTTTAAATTTTTGCAAATTGTAAGGTCAGTCCAAAGGGAGAAAATTGAGAAGGAAACGAGTCAGCATTCCAGAAAATTAAAAATAGTATTTTTAATTTTCTTTAATAAGGAGGGAGAAATGTAGTGCCCAGGCAAGCGCCTAAAGCCAGAATATTTAAATTCGCAATATTCCTACAGTATCCTAGAGAGGCCCCAGCATTTCATATTCCTAAAACTTAAAAAACCACCCGTTTCTATGAAGCTGGCCAGGCCGCACGTGTCAAGGCTAAATCGCGAGATTCCAGGAAGACCTCACGCCACCGGCGCTGCGCGCGCCGCGAAATCCCAGCTGAAGCCCTCGAGAAATGATATAAAAGGGACTACCGACCGGAGCTCCAACAGTAGTACACCAGCTACCAGCAGATGCCAGGGGAAACCCTGCCCGACTTAAGAGGGCAATCGGCCACCCCTGCAGCTAGCCAGCCGCAGAACATCACCCAGTTTAAAATGACGAAAATCAAGAAAGGAATACTCTCCTAGCACCGCAGTAAGTTTGGGCTGACCAAAAAGCCAAATATTTGTGTTTTGATTCCTTTGTGTCTGAATTGCCTTTTTATTTTTGAATTATTTTGGAAACTTTTAGAGAAATTGAATTTATTGTGCATTTTTAATTAATTATAAATAATTTCATAACTTTTGTGAACCGTATTATGATTTTTGGGAATTTATTTTGAACCATATTATTTCACTGTAGATGTCAGTTTTAACTTATTCAAACAGAAATAATCTTGTAACTTTTATTGGGAAATTTAAAAGGGTTTTGGGAAACTATTTAAAGTCAAATATTTTGCCGTTGAAATCAGAATTTTGTTTTTTAAATTGAACTATTTTATGTCAGAAATTTCGAGTAAATTTTGAATTACATTCTTATACAAACTTGTGCTGGAAATTAAGCAAAGCTATACAGAGTCAAGTTATTTTATTCTATTTAGGAAATCAAGTCATTTTATTCTATTTGGGGAATCTTTTGCAATTTTTGTATTTTAATCTGAAGGTTTGTCATTTTATGTCATAGTTTTGTATTTGTGCCATTTTGTCATATTGTCTTGTGCCTTATTTTAAATTCTATTGTTTATCAGTGTACCGTTTGAAACGTTTGGATTTTGTTATTTAGAAAAGGGTCATATTTCAGATATCTTGAGTGTAGCATTGTGCGAACTTATAGATTTTTAATTTTATTCAATAATAATTATTGCACATGTTTTTAAACTTCCTATTTAACTGTATTTTGTTAACTCAATGTACGGTATCGTCTTTAATTTTAATATACATATTAAACTATCCCTGTGTTTCCGTCATACACCCTTAGGCCCACACTAAAAGAAAATATTGTGGCTCACCCTGTATATATACCGCTCGCCAACTACCACCAATAAGGGCTGAGATCTCCACACTTATTGTCTTTTTATAAAGCAATATAATAAAAATCAAAATACTAACATGTACATACAGGGTGATTCAGTTTTAATCTGCAACACTTCAACAGGTGATAGAAAACCAAAAAATAACCGCACTTTCTTCTATAAATTATATCATTTTAAGGCCTTATAAAAAAGTTACAGGTTGTTAAATTTGCAAGAAATATGTGGAATTTATTGAATATTTTACAAACTAGTCGAGATATTTAAGTCATATTTGGTACACGTTATAACGGCATGGGTTAGCATAAAACCTGTTAATATCAACCATCTTGAACAACCAGTTGCTTAGAAATGGCTAATTAGTATAATTTATTTTAGAAAAAAAAATGAACCACCTTGTATAGCAATAAAATGTATTCAAATTCTTATGTAAATTTTTATTGTAAACAAAAACAGCATTTTTTCATATGTGTCATGGTTTCATAGCAAATTTGATTTTTTTGTATTATTTCGGGGTACTTCTGAAAAATTATTTAAAAAAATTGCTCCATAAGTAACACGTAAAGTAGAAATAATGTGTTTGCTACTTTAAATAAAATAATTTTTTCCAGCATAGAATTTTACTTACCAAAATGGCGTTGGTCTCCGGTCTCGGTTTGCCCGATGGTGTTTAGGTTGGAAGGAGGGAAAAGGAGGAACGAATCTTTGGGACAAAACACCTTTTGAATTGCTTAACTTATACCTGTGATTGAAAATCAGTTAATTATGACAAAATCAAAATAATTTAATATAATACCCTAAAATAAAAGATACAACATACCTTCCACCCTGAAAAAACGGTTTTCAGCACATAAAGAAAATAAAAATAAATATTCTAAAGAAAATACCTGCTTAACCTCTATTGGTTGGGTAAAGGACATGTTTTCACGACAGGCCGTGAAAAGGTGCCTTTATTCGTTTTGACGGTCACATTTCGAACAATTCCATCCTTTCCTGGATGAACCTGGGTAATAACTGCCAATGGCCAATGTAATGGAGGGGTGTTATCCTCTTTTAAAACCACTACGGTGCCGACCTCAATATTAGCCATCTTGGAAGTCCATTTAGCTCGAACTTGCAAGCTGGTTAGATATTCCAATCTCCATCTTTTCCATAGATCCTGAACCATCCGATCAATTAATTGAAATCTGTCTAGCCTATTTATTGGAACATCTGTGACCTCTTCCGCTGGGAGACTCTGAAGGGGGTGTAATGTCAAAAAATGCGACGGAGTCAACGCCTCCGGAGCCGAAAAATCATTAGAAAGCCTACACAAAGGGCGAGAATTCAAGACTGATTCAACTTGAGTCAAAAGAGAAGAAAGTTCTTCGTACGTTAATAATTGATCTCCCAACACCCGATAAATGTGATTTTTCGCCGATTTAACATTACTCTCCCAGAGACCACCCATATGCGGAGACGCGGGAGTATTAAAACGCCACTCGACACCATTTAAAGTTAACTCGCAAGAAAGGGTATTTTGAAATTCCTCGGAATTAACAAATTTATTTATCTCTGCCAGCACCGATTTTGCCCCGACGAAATTAGTGCCCCGATCCGAATATAAAACCTTGCATAGTCCACGTCGTGCCAAGAATCTTTTGAAGGAAAGCAAAAAGTGCGCTGTGGACAACGAACTTGACAGCTCAAGATGAAACTGCTTTTACATTCATAGAAATAAAAAGACACACATATGCCTTATGAACTGCTGCACCCCTTTTCCTACCCAAGGTTATATTGCTAGGTCCGAAATAATCTACCCCTGTATACAAAAAGGCTTTACCAACTGATACTCTCTGAACCGGTAAATCTGCCATAAGAGGGGCGGAAGAAAAGGGTTTTAACCGAAAACAAGTGTTACATTTATGAATTCGCTGTCTAATAAAATTTCTGCCACCTAAAATCCAATATTTTTGTCGGAGTATGGGCTCTAATAAATAGGGTCCTGTATGAAGATAGATCTTGTGATTGAAATCCACTAATCTTTCTACTAAAACATTTTTTGCGGGTAGAATTAAGGGGTGTTTCTGCCTCCAACATAAATTAGTGTTGTGCAAACGACCCCCACCCTCAGCAACCCGTCTAATACAAAAGGATGAAGTTTTCTCAACCGTGGGGAACATTCGTTTGATTTTTTTAATGCCAGAATATCTACCGCAAAATGTTTCGCCTGTACTATCCGCACCAAGGTTTTTTCTGCCATTTGAATATCCGAAACTCCAATAGATTTTTTCATCGGCAAACGTTTTAAAAACCTGAGCACCCAAACAGTTATTCGCAAAATTTTTATCCAGGAAGAATTTCTCTCCATAATTATAAAAAAATAAAAATAATTAAAAAAAAATTTCCACCATTCTTGTCATCAAAACATGACTACCTTCAGCCGATTTTTTAAAAGTGTTTTGAACTATTGTGACAGGCCACTGCGATTCATCTTTCGGACCCGAAAACCATAAAGTATGTTGAAGTAGCGACGATGGTGTAAGACCTCTCGACAAACAGTCCGCTGGATTTTCTTTGCCGTCTATATGGCGCCAACGGGTATTTGGAATATTATCTCTTATTTGAGCCACCCGGTTGGCCACAAAAATGTCTTTTAATTCAACAGCTTAAATCCACTGACTAAGGGTAGATGAATCAGAGAAAGCGATTACTTGAGAAATAGGAATCCGATTTTGATACACTTCTAAAATATGTTTTACTAGCGAGGACAATAGCAACGCCGCGCACAACTCCAGTCGAGGAATAGTGGTCATTTTGAAGGGAGACACTTTAGATTTTGAGCAAAGCAACGACACTTCATTATTATTATCGCCCGAACTTAAAGTCTTTACATAAACTACCGCCCCGTAACCTTCTTGGCTGGCGTCTGCAAAAGCTATTAACATTACTGGACACCCTTTTTTAACCCCTACATGCCTAGGAATCTGCAGCGATTCCAACAATCTGCAATCATCCCGTAACTGGTTCCAAACAGTAAGAATTTCGGGAGGTGCTTCCACATCCCACGCCAGTCTCAATTTCCACATTTTTGTTACTAATAATTTTAAATTTCGGAATTTTTTCCAAGAGATTGCTAGAGTTTGTGGACCACTTTACCAAATCAAAACCTCCAGCAAGAAATAAGCCAATCGCTTCGGTGTAAAGTTTACAAGCCTCAGCCACCGAAGCTACACTGCAGACAAAATCATCCATATATAAACCATGAGAAATAAATTCTGAGACTAAGGAAAAATGCTCCTTTTCTCTCGCTATTAACTCATTGGCCGTTCTTAAAGCTAAATATGGGGAGGACTTTATACCGAAAGTTCCCACCGTTATTTCAAACGTTTTTATATCTTTAACAGTCTCTGATATTTCCAATGGTCTCCTAATAATTTTATTTGCCTATACATCTGCCGTATATCTGCGGTCATTGCTACAAAAAATAGACGAAAGTTGATTAAAAGAGTAAAAATATCCATTTGAAGTTTTGGTCCGCAATATAACAAGTCATTTAGGGCCAGGCCATTATCCGATGGGGAACTGGCATCTAATACTACTCGCACAGGAGTACTAGTACTTCCAACTTTAATCACTGGATGACGCGCCAAGTAATATGATAAATCTGCCTATAAAAAATTTTCTACCAACCTCATATGACCTTGGTTTAAAAAATCCTCCATGGCCGCATTGTAATGTGTTCGCAATTTCTCATCCTTACTCAATCTTTTCTCTAACGACTTGAGTCTAGACAAAGCTCCGTGCTTAGAATGCCCCAAACTTTCCGGAGAAATTTTAAAAGGTAAAGCTACCGAAAAGCGACTGCTCGAATCCCTGCTCACTGTATCTTGGTAGATTTTTTCACAAATCCGGAACTGTTAGCTTTCTCAGAGCGCTCACTGCGACATCAAACCTTTCCAAGAATATATCCAAATTTCTACCCGACTCCCCGTGGAGAGGCTTGAAATCAAAAATTTGATCTAAATAACTGTTTGCCAGATACCGTTTATCTTGATATTTATCAAGCAATGTTTGCCAAACTATTTCGTAATTCTCTTTCGTGAGAGAAATTCCTGCGCCAACACTCCGTGCCGGACCCCTTAAACGACCAACCAAATAATGCATTTTATCCACAAGGCTTATAGATTTATTATCGTGAATCCGTGTTTTAAAAATCGAATAAAATGTCTCCCAATCGCAAACTTCTCCCGAAAACTCTGGCAATTCGATTTTTGGCAACGACGGTAAACCGCGATATTCCTCTATGTTTACATTTCCGACATTTTGACTAGAACTAGTGGTAGAAGGATTGGTAGGCGGCACTAACTCAAGTTTGTTTGCGGCGCTACGTATATGGCAACAAATTTCATTTATTGTGGGAAGAACTTTGTAATCCGGAGAAAAATCCTCTTTAATTTGAAATCCTACAGAATTAATTTCATCTAGGACCCGCAACAAATCTGTTCGTGTAGTCTCGAGAGAAAAATACAAAGCCTGGAATTTTTCTGAATTACCTTTAACCTTCAAATTTTTTGACAAATCATACATTGCCTGTAGAATCGAATATAAAGACTCTTTTTTTGCCGTAAGCATTTTAAATTCTCTCTCTGGCGTAGTACCCATTTTCAACCAAGAAAAGGCAAATAAATATGCCCCAGAAGAGTAACTAATAACTTTTTGCAATGTGCAATGCGCAAGAAAGGTAAACAATCGCTCCGAAAATACTGATATCTGTACTGAAACCGTTTTTTCAGTACTGCCCGTTAACTTCTGGTTATTTTGCTCAACCGGCAGATATTCAGCCGACAGCACCGCGCCGTAGTTCCGAAAATATGAAAAAAAAAACACTTAGGCGTTTTTAAATTTAGCCTCGTTGAAACTGACCGAATTGAAAGCAATAAATTTTAATTTAACCCAAGTAAAATTTTACAATGACCTCGCCGAAAATCTACTATAAAACTCTGACCGCTGACTGAAGGTTTAAAAAGACCTCTCACGGATCCAGATAAAATGCCGAGCGCTTTTGGAGGCGAAGGACTATGGATATTCGATTGTATTTAAAATTTTTCCAATGATCGTAGTCATTCGCCTCCGCGCACCAACTCCATCTACTGGTGTATAGCGGTATTATTATTTCTATTTAGCTCTCGTCCAGTACTACTGTTTAGCACCATCTATTTTCGATAATTACAATGACTCTAACAAAATCGATAATTAGACTTCAACGCCACCTAGTGGTAGATTTCGTACTCGACAATTTCGTATTCCAAAAGACTCGTTTATGTTCGGGGCGGGGCAAACAAGTCTAAAAATAGACACGGGGGGGGGGAGAAGGGAGAAGGGGCCAGTGAAATAATTCTACGATTTGGCTTTTATAAAATTAGGAATAGATTCAGGGTTGGGCGTATTTCAGTTTGATATTTGACGATTCTAACGGATTGGCAGATTTTTAAAATTCTCTTTTTTAGGATATAGTGATCTACATTATGTTGCTTCAATTTCTTACGTTGATTTGAAAAACAAAACATATGTCCAAAATGAAAACTTTGAGAAAAGTAAAAAAACTGATTGCCTTCCCTCTATTAGGGAGTATTTTTTGATGTACCTAGGCGTTTTTCTGGAAAAATGTTGAATACAGAAAGAGGTCGTTATTTATTTTTATTTTTTTAGCTTAAGTAACTAATAAAAATATATACTGTGTGTCCGGCGATTCAGTGCCCATTCTGTTTGGTGTTGCCTCAATAATTGGCCGAACCTATCACCAAAGTCTAGAGAATACTAGACTTTGCTATCAGTACACAGTGTATACAGGGTGTATTTTTGTCGAAAAAAAAAAGGCCGGAGTAAACTGTGCCCTCAATTTTAAAAGCTAGCTAGCTAGGACAATGCCTGCCATTGTTAAAACGATATTATTGCTTATATCTGCCAAACTAAGATACCACACCACTTAATCAGTGGTGGCTCATAACTATTTAAACTTAAACAGGCGGGGCCAAATATCGGAAGACATTTAAAAGTCAATGTGCCTAACTAAACCAGTGTAAAGTTAGTAGCCGATTTTCTGGCAGCAAAAAATTTTCCTCGCCCTTATTTCCACAAATTTATTTTGATAAAATAAAGTAGAAAGGCTAACTATTATTAAACCTTCTAAGCAGATTAAACTGGAGAATGAAGAAAAATATTCATCAAAAAATAAACGTTGAAATTTTTGGCTCCTAGAAAATTGGCTGCTAAGTGCTAGTTCAGTTTTAAGTAGACACTTTTGTTGAATTTACGTAATCGCGTTTTTTATGTTCTGCCGTTTGATTTTTCTCTATAGTTAAATCAGGTAACGGCCTCCCCTCTATAACTGTTTAATTTGCAGTTTTTGCTCAAATTACATTGACGAAAATGAATTTCTTAATAAAAAAACTAACACTGTTTTATGAAATGCTACTTTCATTAGTGATATAAACAAAAATAGTAAAAGTAGGTAAATAAGGATTTTTTAAACTGTTGACTATGTATGTACCTACATGTAGGAATTGAGATTTTTTAAGTAGGTATTGACTGAACACGCTAGAAAGTAATTACCCATTTTCATTCAGAATTACCTTTGAACATTTTTTGACAGAGAGGGATAAAATAAAATAGTTAAAAGAGAAAACACATTTATTAAAAAAATACCTAAATACCAAATCCAGAAATATTGTCAACAAAATAAATTATATAAGTAAGAACATTTTAACGCATATACAATTATTATACAGGGTGTCCAACTTTAAAACTGTAAAATCCGTAAAATCTTCATTTTTGGAGATAATCGCCTAAACTTTTTTTGTTCGAAAGGCCTTCAAAAACCGCTTATTTTGACCTTCCTGCTATTTTCAAAATGCAAATCCAGGGCCGGCTACCATTTTTTTTACCCCCAATTTTCTCGAAAACCATTTAGCAATTTTTTTATTTAAAATCTGACCCCACAGCGTCAATCAGAACACCCCAAAACCCCTATATACCAAATTTGAATAAAAAATATACAGGGAGTTCTATTCTGGAGGGTGTCAAATTTGAGCAAAATAGGAATTTTAAAGGCATCTGCCAAGTCAAGTGTGCCAGGGAATCCTCTCAAAACAGTTCAATAGTCAATAGGACCACTCAAGGTATTGGTGTGCAAAGGTCCAATACAAAATATACACAGTATTCTTATCTGTGCCATCTCAAAATGCTGAATTTTTATGAAACTTTATATGGGTCATGAGTGCTGTGTAATCATTGAAAAAATATTGATAAACACAAAAGTAATGTATTTCTTTACAAAATGCCAACTAACAAATAAAAACAATTTAAATTATTGGACCTTACTCAACAAAGTCACTGTCTAAGATGATACATTTTCTGTGCGTTTCCTGTTGTGGCACACCAGCCACCTTAACTGATATGGACTTACGGACTGGCAGACTTCTGTATTTTTTAGATTTAGTTTGTTTATAGTGTGTGGAGCGGTTTTGATATACTCGATTTTTGACCCGTATAAAGTAGAAAAAATTCAGTAATTTGAGATGCCACAGATAAGAACACTCTGTATATTTTGTATTGGATTTTTGCACACCAACACCTTGAATGGTCTTATTGACTATTTAACTGTTTTGAGGGGATTCCATGGCAATCTTGACTTGGCAGATGCCTTTAAAAGTCCTATTTTGCTCAACTTTGACACCCTGCAGATTGGAACTCCCTGTATATTTTTTATTCAAATTTGGTGTAAAGGGGTTTTTGGGTGTTCTGATTAATGCTGTGGGGTCAGATTTTAAATAAAAAAACCGCTAAATGGTTTTCGTGAAAATCGAGGGTATAAAAAAATCGCAGCCGGCCCTGGATTTGCATTTTGAAAATGACAGGAAGGTCAAAAGAAGCGGTTTTTGAAGGCCTTTCAAACAAAAAAAGTTTGGGCGATTGTCTCCAAAAATGAATATTTTACGGATTTGTACAGTTTTAAAGTTGGACACACTGTATGTTATTTGTTTTGGCAATAATAATAGTCCCCCACTAATCAATAGTTTCACAATGTGTAAAAAGAGTTTCGAGGCTAAAAAAAATCGAAGTCTCGCCCGCAGCTCTAGGGTTTACTATAGATCCCAACGTACCCGTTGAAAATAAACACCATCTATGGAGCTGGAAATATAAAATTTTGTGTCTGTATTTTCTGCTCGTGTGTGGTTGATGTAATATATGATTTCTATTGAAGGGAAAAGGATGGAATGATACCCCTGTTTAATAAGTGTATTTGGGCGGGTCCTTTCCCCAAGTAATTTTCTGGTCGCGAAAGGGAGCAGCGAAAGGGGCAAATAATATTGTAATGAATCTCAAAAATCACAGTCCAAACTCGTTGCCTTGGTTACCTCCTTTATTGTTTAGCCTTCAAAAGTCACAAATAAACTTGTCAGATTACTGTCACTGCCCAAGAATATTCTTTCAGCTCCAAAATTCGCACAAAATCGCTTTCTAACCTTTCACTTTCTCCAGGCCCAATTCCCAGGGCTTAATGTCAAGTAAAACCTTGTCAAAAGTCAAAATCAAGATATTGCCAGACTCGAAATCCGAGCTATCCCAGTATACCTCTATATTTCTAAGCTCAATTTTTGATTTAGCTAAGGTTAAATATTCTTCCAATTTTGATGGTGTTTTTGCACTTGGGCGCCTCCTTTTTGTCCAGATGTACTTTCTTCCACTGTGGAGGTACGTTCTCCTGAGAAAGATAGATGCAATTAATGCCTATTATAATGCCTAATGCTTTCATTTTTGTTATTATAAACAAAAACAAGTATCTCAGGTGCTTATTATGAAAAACTTAGGACATCGCCCCCATACAAAAAAACAACATAGGTTCAATTTCTCTCTTTGCCCTATTGACATCCCATGCCTCGTCTGAGTAAGTATGTCCTAATCTGATCATATTATGCAACATGAACGAGTCAACTAACCTTAGACGTAAATGGTGCATCATTATTTGCCGTTCGTAATGGTTGGATAGCAATAGTCTCCATATAGGTAGCAGTGGGCGACGGGCGGTCGGGCGGTCATATTTTGCCACGCTCTGATAAATTGCCGTTAAAGTCAAATATAAAAAACAACTATGTCGGCAGATAAGCCAAAAGTCAAAACGCGAGGTGGTGCTAGCAGTGACGAACACGTAGTAATCGCTTTTTTAAAAAGTGAATCTTATGCTGTGATTGTGAATAATATCACTACTAATAAAGTGCAAGTGCTTAATCGCAAATTGGAAAAATTGGAAGACGACATCAAGAATTTACGCGACTCGAATTGCGAATTAGTTAGGATGTTAACAACAAGAAGGAGCGATGTAGAAGTTTGTTTTCCTAAGTCGCTTATGTTGGTAAATGAACCAGGAAAAGTGAACGGCAAAAGAGCTGAACAATGCCGTATTCTCGAACAAGGCGACCAAAAAACGGACAAAAAAGAACAAAAAACGTTAAAGACCGACGCTGACCCCGAGAGCAACAAAAACAAGTATCAAAACAAAGCAAACAAAAATAAATATAAGCATATCGACCATACTTTGCCACCACTCCACACCAAGCCGGGCGCAGGCCCCGCGGCCGTCGATGGGGACTCCTCTGCCGGTACCCAGCCTGAGGGCCCCACCGGTGCGGTGTCGTGCCGACCCGCCGAGGCCGAACGATCGGTTCAGACACGGTCGCGGCGGCGGCATGCTGCGGCGTTGGTTGAGTCTGCTCCGCGGCGCGAGCCGCGGGGAGGGGGTGATGCTCCTTGCGGGGACCACTGGGACCAGTCGGCGGCGGGGCAATCAGCGGATGCGAATATTACTGCGCTGGATGGTGCAAATAAAGAAGAATTTTTGATTTGTTTCCTGGTAGTTTTTTTTCAAATTAATAACGAATTTCCTGGGGTTTTTCTACCAAATATATATATATTTTTTTATCAATACATCTTCGTAACTACGTACGTTTCAGCTTAGTTAGCCATCATCAGGTTACAATATTACAAGTTAAATTGTTTTTAATATTACAAGTTAAATTGTTTTTAACTTGTAATATTGTAACCTGATGATGGCTAACTAAGCTGAAACGTACGTAGTTACGAAGATGTATTGATAAAAATATATATATATTTGGTAGAAAAACCCCAGGAAATTCGTTATTAATAAAGAAGAATGGAGAGTTGTAACTAAGAGGAGGTTTCATCGCAGGCAAATTAGTTTGATGGGAAGCTCCAACAACTCGCAACTAAAGACAGTTCCTAAGAGATCATACCTACATATATCAAGGTTAGACCCTGCAACCACGACAGATGAAGTTACTGCATTTTTAAAAGATCATTTTACGGAAGCCAGCTGCGAGCTCATCAAGTCTAAAATGCCTGAAACATACTCATCCTTCAAAATTAGCTTATACTGTACTAATAAAGAAAAAGCCATGGACCCTGCCATATGGCCATACGGAGTGAGGGTTGCCCCTTTTTTACACCCAAGGCCGGGGAATGCCGCGATGACTTAACGAACTTTTCGCCGGACCTTCTTTCATTGAACTGTCAGGCCTTAACTGTGTTGAAAACTAATTTAATATTTAGCGAATACTTGTCGGATCTTAATTGTATAAAGTTTTTGTGCCTAACGGAAACACATTCCTGTGAGGAAAACATTGATAGTATTAATTTTCCAAATTTTAGAAATGTATCCCGTTTCTCAAGGTCCACACATAAATGTGGTGGAGTTGGCATATGGGTGCTTGACGATATAATGGCTTCTGATCTAAACCTCGAGGAGTTTTGTCTGGAGAGGGATATTGAGATCTGTGGGGCTGTATGGGGGTTAGATAGTATAAACTTTGTACATATTTTGACGTGCTACAGATCTCCGGTGGGCAACTTTGGCAATTTTATTGACCACTTGAGCAATGCTCTCGCAAAAATTTATAAACCTAACATACCCATCATATTGACAGGTGACTTTAACATTGACCCTGTGAGGGATAATCTCCAGTATCTAACCGCACTTACTGAATACATTTAACATGTCGAACCATGTGAATACTCCAACTCGCGGGCGTTATCTCTTGGATCATCTTTACACTAACTTGAATAGTAATGTTTTGATCAAGATATCCGAAAATAATTTCTCTGATCACGAAACTATCTTGTGCCAGACCGGTTGCAGGTCCAAAGGTTCACACCAGTCTGGATTTGCATTTAAAAGAAGTTTTAACTTTCAAAATGTATCCAGGTTTAAAATTGAACTGCTCAATCAAGACTGGACTTCCATAGATCAGTATGTAGACATAAATACCGCTTTAGATGTGTTTCATGAAGCAATATTGCATTGCTTTAACATTTGTTTCCCAATAATGAGACATAAGATAGAGCAAAATAATAAAAACTGGGTAACCAGTGACATAAAACTATCAAGTCAAAAACTAAAAGATCTTTACTTACTTAAAAAAATCCTACCCGACATGGAAGCATGCTATAAACTGGAAAAGCAGAAACACCAAAAACTCGTAATGCAAACAAAACGAAAATTTTACCAAAACAAAATTAACATGTCTGACAATAAGAGCAAGACGGCATGGAGTCTGATTCGCTCCCTTACAAATGACTCCTCAAAACCTTGTCAGATTAATCTGAATATTAATGGTCACGAACTAACTGATTATAAGGATATTGCCAATTATTTCAATCAATTCTTTAAAAGTGCTGCTGTGGAGACAGTCGCTAAAATTCCCCTTGACGATACTTACGAAAGCTTGAATACATCAGTCAATAACAACATGTTCTTATACGATGTTCAATATGCATTCTGTTCTGTAAATTATTCCTAGTTAATTTTATGTTTATTTTGGGTATTTTCTTGGGAATAAGGAAATTTGTTATTAGTAGTTATTTCAACTGTTTTCGTTTTCCTATTAAATTTAAATTCAAATAATTAAGCGCTATTGAGTCGCCTTACGTTCGACACACGACGCACGCATGCGTTAAAAGGGGAAGGAGAGGACAGTACTTCAACAACCTTAATACGTTGAACGTCGCGCTCCCGCTGACAGAATAAAAAAAAAACGTCACATTCTGCACTCCCGCTATTTCCGCGTTCGCGAGGAACTTCACAGCCAGCCCTACCGCATCAACACACCTCGATCCCGGCACATCAGGTGGCCACCCAGAAGAAGGAACTTCAGAGGAGGCTTCTGGACCTAGGTAAGGTGCTCAATGTGCGCCGGGTATCTCGCTAGCGAAATTGAAAATCTCAACTACGCGTCAACCCCGTACATGGTCACTTCGAACCTGGGATACGTGTGAATTTCCTCATTCCTACTGAAAATACGTAATATTCAATTACTCTCGCATAAAAATCGCATTTATTGCTCGCTAATAACGTTCTATTTCTATACAGTCCACCGCCATTTCTGTTTTTTTTACGCTTCCAAAAAACGCGCCGATTCCGGCAAATATACAAACGCGACGTCTCGTAAGCAGAGGCGTAGGGATTAATATTTATCCTCTGTCTTGCAGACGGCGACAACACGCTATAACTCTGTAATTTCCGCATTTGTTTAATATGGCTAACAAAATTAAACAGGCTAAGGCTTTGCGCCAAATATGTCAAAACGAAATGTCGCAAATGAAAGAAGTTGGAGAGCATGCTCTACAAGATCGTACGCCTGAATTAAAATTACAATTTAAAATGTTGTTTACAAAATTCGAAGCAGTTCAAGAAAGTTTTAAAGGTAATCATCAAAATGTAATCGCTCTTTCATGTATACTAGATGACTATGATCCAAATCCAGAGGAGGCGGTCAGAAAAGGATTTGATGAATTAGCGTCACTTGTTTATGTAATTCACGAAACATTATTTGAAAGTTCGGTTCCAAAGGTCGAGGTCAAACAGTCTGTTGCCAAGCCGAATGTCAAATTACCCAAAATTGAAATACCGAAATTTTCTGGAGAGATAAAAGCGTTTCGCCCTTTTTTTGACATGTTCAAGACGCTAGTCCACGAAAACACTTCACTTGCAGAAATTGAAAAATTCAATTATCTTGTTTCCTTTCTCGAAGGCCCCCCTTTAAAATTGATTCAGTGCACCCCATTGGTTGCGGAAAATTACCAGACTGCATTTAATTCGCTAACTACGAGGTACGACAAGCCCCGTTTAATTGCCTTTGCGCATCTTCAAGCAATCGACAACGCACCAATTTTGACAGATTCCAAAAATGTAACCTCAGTGCGTACGCTCATAAACGTTTTTAACGAAAATATCGCTGCACTCACTAATATGGGATTCCATACGGACGATTGGGATTTCCTACTTTTTTATATCTTTTGTAAACATTTAGATGATGAATTACTCACTAAATTTGAAACTGAGTGTCAATCCAGAATTCCTGCATTTGAAGAACTTAAGAAGTTTGTTACCAATCACTGTAACGCCTTGGAGACAGTCGAATTGTCGTCAAATAATCAAAAAAATGTTTCTGTCAAAATTTTCAATAAAAATAAAAATACGTCCAATTCACGTCCTCGTGCTACGACATCCTTCTTGAGTAATACGCACAGCGTTTGTTGTTTATTCTGTAAATCTAACGATCACCAAATCTACAGATGCGCTAACTTTCAAAATTTGTCTCCATACGAGCGCATGGAAAGGGCAATTTCCAGTAATTGGTGTACAAATTGCTTGAGTAATATCCACGCCAGTAGAAATTGCAACTCGCAATCGTCATGTCGCATATGCAGGAGTAAGCATCATACGCTATTACATAATTCGCGCCCTTCTACAAACTTCGCTTTCCGTCCTAACCACAGCAACTCGCGCTCGTCGAGTCCCCGCCAGTTCGACGCCACTGGTAGTGGTACCGCGCGCTCCTCGATCGGACGTCAGCCCGTCGCTGACGCGGGCTCTTCAAATTCAAAATCGTCGCAACCGAACCAGTCCGACGCCACCGCGCGCCCGGCAGCGGCCGCCGGCCCAGCCAACGCCGGACCAAAAAACGCATATTATACACCGAATTTTAGTACGCCTCAAGGAACGACAACAAGCAGCAATTTTTGCGGCCTTACTTCGTCTCTTTCTAGTGTTTTATTGGCAACCGCTCGCGTGCAAATACAAGACTCTCGCGGAACGTATCACACCGCTCGTGCGCTGATAGATTGTGGTTCGCAAACGAATTATATATCCAAAAAATGTTTCCGAAAATTAGGTTTACCGCGATTTGACTTAGCCTTAAGTATTGAGGGGCTTTGTAATATGAGAGAAACCACACAAGGCGGCATAACTTGTCAAATAAGGCCGATAGAAACTACTGGCCCGACATTCACGCTAGATACTTTTATTCTGCCGAAACTTTGCCCAGAAATGCCATCGCATGTCATTCCAAATAAAAACTTATCGCATATCTCGAATATTAAATTGTCCGATCCCGATTATTATCACCCTGGTTCCGTAGATATCATAATCGGTGCAGAATTTTTCCCGTATATCCTCAGAGATGGCCGCATTTTCGGAAAACCAGACGAACCAGTCGCACTCGAAACGATTTTTGGTTGGATTCTTATGGGAAAATGTTCGCTCAAAAATAATACCTCATTCAACGCGTTAGCTGTCACTTCATCCTCAACTGTTTCACTGCTGTCTACGCATGCGCACGCCGATAATGATTTGTTTACTTTAGACAAAACTTTAAGGTCTTTTTGGGAGATAGAAGAAATACCAATTCGCAAAATACTTTCACCCGACGAGGAGAAATGCGAACGGATATTTCGTGAAACGCATTCACGAGACCCTACCGGAAGATACTGTGTTGAGTTACCTTTCAAGGATCACGAGCCGATTTTTGACTCGGAAAATTCGTACGCTATCGCTGTTCGCAGATTTTATTCGCTAGAGAAACGTCTTCAAGCAAATGCACAATTATATAACGCCTATTCAAATGTTATTCGTGAATATCTAGACTCAGATTTTCTCGAACCTGTCCCGCAAAATTTGGAAAATAGTAATTGTTTTTATATCCCGCACCACTGTGTGGTCAAACCAGAAAAAATACGCATTGTTTATGACGCTTCGGTCAAAACCAACTCCGGCACCTCACTGAATGACGCACTCTTGATCGGTGAAAAACTACAACGTGATATAGTCTCTATTTTGTTGAATTTTCGTTTGTTTACTGTTGCATTTACCGCAGACATTAAAAATATGTTTACGCAAATTAAGGTCGCTGAAAAACATTTGGATTTTTTACGAATAATTTGGAGGTTTTCTACAGCTGAACCTGTACAAAAATTCAGACTAAAACGCGTCACCTTTGGTCTTTCATGTTCACCTTTTCTTGCCAATAGGACCATAGTGCAACTTTCCGCAGATGAACAAGAACACTTTCCGCTCGCCGCGCAACTTCTCAAGAACTCCGTGTACGTTGATGACGTAGTCACCAGTTGTGACTCTCTCGAATCTGCTAAAATATTGCGCGATCAATTAATCAGTATTTTATCGCGTGGCGGATTTGAACTTAGAAAATGGTCAAGTAACCAAACAGAGTTACTCGCAGAATTACCGCAAGATCATTTACTATCAAACTCGGTGACTTTTGACGCAGAAGCACAGGTTTCAAAAATTTTAGGACTTCAGTGGTGTCCAAGATCAGACGTTTTTCATTTCAAGGTTACTTCTACTCCGCGTCCCTGTACAAAACGCAACGTTCTATCCGATATCGCGCGAGTTTATGATCCTTTAGGATTTCTGTCCCCTGTGACTTTACTCACGAAAATGCTTATGCAAACGCTGTGGAGTACCGGTCTGGATTGGGATGATGTGGCGCCCCCGAATATTGCCGAATATTGGGAACAACTCAAAACTGAAATGTCCCTATTGTCATCTCTAAAAATTCCCCGGTGTGTGCTTCCCTCGATACATTCGCAAATTGAAGTCCACGGGTTTTGCGACGCTTCACAAAAAGGGTATGCGTCTGTCGCGTATTTTAGAGTCGTAACAGGTCAAAGAGTTCGTACATTTTTCATTATGTCAAAAAATAAAATCGCGCCTCTAAAACAGGTTACCATTCCGCGTATGGAGTTAACTGCAGCTGTCCTCTTGGCTGACTTGTTATCGTTCATTTCAAAAACATTTTCCTATAAAATTAAAATTTCCACAATTTTCGCGTATTCAGATTCGTCCATAGCGTTGACGTGGATAAGATCACCGCCGCACAAGTGGAAAACTTTTGTCAGCAATCGAGTGGCAAGAATCCAAGAAAAGATACCCCCCAGTCAATGGTGCCATATCGATACCTCAAATAATATAAGCGACTGCGCTTCGCGCGGGTTACTACCCTCCGCACTTCTAGAAGACGCCTCATGGTGGGCAGGCCCCCGATGGCTCCTAGATCCGCCAGAATTGTGGCCTGTTAATGTAAAATTCAAACCCGCTTCTTCTCAAGAAATATTTTCCGAAGAAAGAAAATTTACCTTTTCCGCATTTACGCAAGAAAACGTCATAGATTGTCTTATAAATAATTTTTCTTCGTTCGCTAAAATTCAACGGATTTTGTCATATGTCTTACGTTTTGTTCACAATGTAAGAAACGCGAAACAACGCAAAACAAATCACTTTGCCATGTTTGAACTACATCAGGCTACGCTGGCTCTGATCAAACATGTGCAAGATACTCATTTTTCCGATGACATCGAAAATATGCAAAATAAAAAACCGCCATCTAAATTTCTAAGAAAGTTAAGCGTTTTTCTTGATGACCAACAAATTTTACGCGTTGGAGGACGCATCCAGAATTCAAATGAACTATCTTATGATCAAAAACATCCCGCTATACTTCCAAGAACTTCACGATTAACTTCTTTAATCATAGAACATTTTCATAAATGTTTTTTGCATCCAGGCATTCAGACCTTACACTTCCTGCTTGTACAACATTTCTGGATACTTTCCCCAAGGCGCGCTATCCGAAACGTGGTGTCGAAATGTCTAGCTTGTTGGCGCCAAAACCCGAAAAATTATCAACCGCCAATGGGCTCACTTCCCAAATTGAGAGTTTCACAAATCAAAGCCTTTTCGTGCGTAGGAGTTGATTATGCCGGTCCGTTTCTTACTACGCTAGGTAAGATTCGCGGCGCGAAAACATTCAAATCCTATGTGTGTGTATTTGTGTGCTTTGCCACCAAGGCCATTCATCTGGAACTTACATCGAGTCTCTCCAGTGAAACATTTTTGTGTGCCTTTCGCCGATTCCTATCCCGGCGAGGTAGGTGTTCGAAATTATACTCAGACTGTGGTACCAACTTTATTGGCGCGCGTAAACAAATTTTAGCTCTATTTCAAAACGCAGCGGAATCCGAACAAATAGAGTGGCATCTTAATCCTCCTTCTGCCCCACATTTTTCGGGTCTGGTAGAGGCGAGTGTTAAATCATTTAAAACGCACTTAAGTCGAGTCATTGGATCGCAAATCCTAACGTTTGAGGAGCTCCATACGGTGCTAGTCCAAATTGAAGGACTGTTGAATTCACGACCACTTTGTCCATTAAGCGCGGACTCAAAAGACTTGTCTGTTCTTACGCCGGGTCATTTTCTAACACTCGAGCCAATCTCCGCTTTACCCCATTCTGATCTCACCTCTCTCAATATTGGTCGCCTCACACGTTACCAATTAATGCAGAGGATGCACCAAGATTTTTGGAATCGCTTTCGAAATGAATATCTCCATCAGTTACAACAAAAAGAAAAGTGGCTGAAACCAACTTCTCCTGAGCCTCAAATAAATACGACAGTTTTAATAAAGGAGGATACCTCCCCTCCTTCAAAATGGCACATTGCTAGAATTGCGGAGTTACACCCTGGAGATGATGGGGTGGCGCGTGTAGCCACCGTCTGTACTGCGGATGGTACATTTTATAAAAGGCCTCTGGTAAAGCTTTGCCCTTTACCGAGCCCTGAATTTCTGCAATAAAAAAAAATACCTTTTTTGGTGGGCAGGATGTTCAATATGCATTCTGTTCTGTAAATTATTCCTAGTTAATTTTATGTTTATTTTGGGTATTTTCTTGGGAATAAGGAAATTTGTTATTAGTAGTTATTTCAACTGTTTTCGTTTTCCTATTAAATTTAAATTCAAATAATTAAGCGCTATTGAGTCGCCTTACGTTCGACACACGACGCACGCATGCGTTAAAAGGGGAAGGAGAGGACAGTACTTCAACAACCTTAATACGTTGAACGTCGCGCTCCCGCTGACAGAATCAAAAAAAAACGTCACATTCTGCACTCCCGCTATTTCCGCGTTCGCGAGGAACTTCACAGCCAGCCCTACCGCATCAACACACCTCGATCCCGGCACATCAGGTGGCCACCCAGAAGAAGGAACTTCAGAGGAGGCTTCTGGACCTAGGTAAGGTGCTCAATGTGCGCCGGGTATCTCGCTAGCGAAATTGAAAATCTCAACTACGCGTCAACCCCGTACATACCCATTTTCCGAGGACGAAATGATATTGCTACTGAATAAGAAAATTAAAAACAAACTGTCCGCTGGACCTGATGATGTACCCTGTTCTGTTTTAAAAACAATCTTAAGTTTCTTAATTCAACCTCTATGTTACTTAGTTACTGTTACTTAGTTTTAATAAAGGGTGATTCCAAGGATATCAACAACTATAGGCCGATTGCGATTGCTTCCAGCTTTAGTAAAATCTTTGAGTATTGTTTCTTGAGCCGACTGGAATCTTACTTCATTAGCCATAATATACTAAACGAAAATCAACACGGCTTTCGTGTTGGAAGATCGACATGTACAGCAATCTACTCGTTTTATCGGAGCATATGGATCGCGGCGAGTGCCCTGCTGGGGTCTTTTGTGACCTCAGTAGGGCATTCGATTGCGTTGATAGCTCTCGATTGCTCCGCAAACTAGAGTCATATGGCGTCAGAGGTATTCCTCTGAAATGGATCGAGAGTTACCTCACGGGCCGTGAACAGTATGTGGCTCTAGCTAATTCCACTGGCAGGGCCACAATATCTGAAAGGGCAACAGTGAGTCTGGGTGTTCCACAGGGATCCGTACTGGGCCCTCTATTATTTGTTGTCTACTCTAATGACATCGAGACATCACTTTCTGACAATACATCCGCTACCCTCTACGCGGACGATACATCCCTTCTTATATCTGCAACTAACTCTCAACAACTACAAAATATGTGTAACTCTAACTTGAGGAGCTTGACGAGCTGGTTCAATAGTAATAGATTATATTTAAACAATTCTAAAACCAATTTTATACGTTTCCATTGTCGTCAAAATTTAAATGACCTGGACATGGATATTAGGATCGATGGGGTCCCCATAGAGCGGGTGTGCAATACAAAGTTTCGTGGGCTGAGTATTAACGATACGTTGAGTTGGAAAACACACTGCAATGTCTTGACAACAAAATTAAGTTCTATCTGTTATCAGTTACGAATTCTAAGGTTCGTTCTTACTGAAGCTCAGCTCATTATTTTATATTATGCACAGGTGCACTCCCGTTTGACATATGCCATTGCCCTCTGGGGATCGTCCCCGTCGGCATCCGTTGTGTTTATAATGCAAAAGCGCATAATCAGGGCCATGGTAGGAGTGGGCGCAACCACCTCCTGTCGCCCTTTATTTAAAACTCTTAAAATCCTGACTTTATCCGGAATCTTGATATATGAATTGTCTGTGTACATATTTACCCGAAAAGATAATTTTGCCTTAAATGGTGATATGCACCATTATAGTACTAGAGTTGGGTCACGGTTTCGAGTTCCTTTTTCGAGATTGAATATGTCGAGGTTATCACCAGAAGTCCTCGGCTTAAGAATATTTAATTATTTACCTGCCTACATTGCTTCAAAGAATACATTGAAAAGCTTCAAAAATGCCTTAAGGGAATTCCTCATAGAGAATTGTTTCTATAACCTGCAGGAATATTTTGACTATAAGATGTGATTCATGCCTGTGATATTTGATGAACCATTTGTATTATTGATGTATTAATTATTACTTGTGTCAAATTTTATTGTAATGTGACGGATCCTATACAATCTTGTCGGTGGGAATAAAGATGTTTATTATTATTATTATTATTATTATTATTAGTGATCTTCCAGTGGATTTTCTATTTCTATGAAACTATTTTGTTCTAACATCAAAAGTGTTGTCTACGCCAAACACTGTTTTTTATTAATAATAAATTCTTCCTTCTTCGGACTTGGGGTTCACCTATTCTTTTCAGCTTGGCTTTTTCCTCTGTAACATGTTTTCGGGTATTTTTCTCCATGTTATCGTACCATTTTTAAGGATTCTTTCCCTCTGCATACTCCGGCTGGATTTTGGGAATTAACTATCGCATAAACTTGTTCCCATGCTTCATCCTTCTCCCTTCACGTTACGGAAACCTTTTTTTATTTTATATATTCTCCCAGTAAATTCAATAACAAAGACTTCTCCTTCATAGAAAAATCAGGGGCCCTTTTCTTTTTTCGCTGGTATTTTCGTGGTCGTTGCTCAGTTTTTGGGCACATATAAATGTGGAATAACAATAACAATCTTTTTATTAATTAACTGTACACTTATTACCACAAAAGATATAGGTTAGCTTATTACGAGATCAGCTGTCATACGTCAAACATTGGATCACAAAACATATTAAATTCGCTGTGCTTTAGAGGTCGAGAGTTATCGATATTTTTGACTATCGAATACTATCGATATTTTTTACCATTATCGATAGTACAATCGTTTAATATTGAGATTGTGCATAAAAAAATTGGAATTTTGAATGCAGTTTTAATAAAACTTTCAAATTTCAAATATATCAATCGATTGAAATTTTTTTGTTTATATACACAAGGGAAATACGCATGCTTAGAGGTTTTTTTATCAATGAGCCATTGGCAGGCAGAAAGAGTCGCCCGACGATTCGATTCGCTCGAATCGGGAACTAACAACATATACAAGAAGAAGAAGAGTGCAAATCATCTGGCAGCAGGACGGGGCAGCAGCCACTAGTTAGTATAGGGAGGCAGGGACATTTCGTTGATTATTTTCTATCCGGATACTCCAACGCCTCCAACCAACGCTTTGTCTAATAAATAAAAATGCATTATCGCACTGAAAAAGGAATTCAATGAATTTTCTTTACCTTCCTTTATATTCCCTTACTAAAAAACCATTAAAATCAATTTATGAAATATTTTTTTGTCATTTTTTGACTATCGAAAACTATTAATAGTTATCTATGGTCCAAGTCCTAAATATCGAAAACTATCGATAGTGCCGACTATCGATAGTTCTCGACCTGTACTGTGTTGCCAAACTTCACCTCATCTTAGTTAAGTTTTCAGTAAACAACACTGGTGCAAAACACTATGGAATCTAAGGATCACTTTAACATAAGGTCCGCTTATCTAAAAAGTAGATTAAAGGGGAACCGGTGCAAACGGCCATTAGATTCCGCATAATAACATCTCCACTAAGCGCACTCAAAGGACACTGATACCGCACTACTCTGTTCATGGTGTGCATTCTCCAAGAACTCAATGGGTGCATAGCACCGGACCTGGGGAACGACCTAGTAGTCTTATGAGATTCTGCAGCAAGTCTACGCGCGATCCTACCTATGCAGGAAACTCGACTGAGGAAAGACTACTGCATTCCATTCCACTCGCCGCCTGAACACTTGAGATTTTACGTGTTGGCCAATGTTTTGATTCACTGCCTCTGTAACTTGGATATAGTATAGTGGTATTTATTTAACCTTTACATTACATATTTTGTTTTTCTGCTGTGAAAAATTCCGTAGTGGACGGCAAGAAAAATAATTGAATTGCTACTTCGGTTATTAAAGGTTTTTTGTCAAAAACCAGGTAGTACTTTATTATTTGCTTTTTTGTGCCTAGATATAATATATCATGAAATATGAACTATATTATATAGGTAAACCGGGAAACTATTCAATAACGCAATAATTATTAATGTATGTGTTTTCTAGTGTAATACTGATGTAACTTTTTATGGTGGACTTCCTCATAGCCTCTTTTTATTTAAGAACGAGAAAATCGGACCTCCGGCGCGGTTGCTCAGGCGCCAGTTTTTTAGAGCGGTATACTCCGCTGTGCCCAGGATAGCTTTCGTCACAGAAAATTACTTCCAGAGGTCTGTGGTGCGTCTAGGGTAGGATACAAATAAGGGAGGTTTGGCACGGTTTATTGAGTAGGTACACTATGCCATTAACAGCTAATATTGGGTAGTATTCGTTTAACAATAAATAATTATATCCACGGCCGGTCCAGAGAGAGCCACGTATCTGGAAATAAGAAACGTGCTGGTTAAGCCTCTATCTCGAAAATTCTATTTCTTATTGACACGGTTTTGTCTACTGGCGGTAAGCTAGCTCAAAACTATTCACGATAACTAATAGCAAATTCTGCAAACTTTATTAGAACGCGGGTGGAACTTACACGCCCACTCCAAGCAATACTGTTCGGCTATGCTTGGTGCAAACTGTGTTTCAGGGTTAAATACTTTTCCGGTGTTGGTTTGGGATAATAACTCGCGCCACCAACACGGTTCCAAGCCTAGCTTCAGTTAACCTTGGTCTGGGGGTGAAATAAACCGGTGTCGGCTTGGGATAATAACTCACGCCACCAACACGGTTCGGGACAGTTTCTAAACCTAATAATGCTCATCAGGACTATATCGGTAGAAGGAGAGCCTCCTCGGCAGCCGCAGCCTATTTATCGGGTTCGGGTGGCGCCCTCTCTTGGCGAATGCGCCGGTCGTCCATTGGTCGGGGCAGTGGCGAAGACTCAGGTGGTCGTCCCCACTCTTCTGGTACCCAAAACGGCTGCCGGGGGCTAAACTAGCAGTTAGGGGTGGTTGCACCCCCTGCAGGTCTCGGACGGTGGTCTCTCTGGATCGGGCACGTCCGATATAGCCGGATTCCCAAAAAGAACGGTGGCTCTAGCTGCAAGTTGAGTTAGTAACCCGGTTCTACCCCTTTTCGGTATCCATCATCCTCTATAGTGACATAAGCAATCCTTTACAATCGGCGGAAAGCCAGAAAACAATCAAAATTTTTAATTAAATGCAATAAAAATATCGACCGCCGGTCTCCTATGTACAAA
This sequence comes from Pseudeuparius sepicola, assembly GCA_963920635.1. Classification (NCBI taxonomy): domain Eukaryota; kingdom Metazoa; phylum Arthropoda; class Insecta; order Coleoptera; family Anthribidae; genus Pseudeuparius; species Pseudeuparius sepicola. The sequence continues at coordinate 34,492,506 of OY987305.1, forward strand.
AAAGAATAAATCGCATGAATATAAAAACTCCGGCGGTCGGCCGGCTGCTACAAATAGCGCGGCGAGGAATGAAATGAAATAAAAATTAAAATTCACAACTAGCGGAAAATTAATGGTAACTTCGTTACATTGATTTTTGATCGTAGATACTTACTTTGTTGTAACATAGAAAAGCAAGGCCAGTAGGTACCCACTTTAATAAGTTAAAAAGTAACTTGTGTGATAACATATGCCCCAAACCATCGACAAGACACTACGGCATTCTTGGAAAAATACTACTTTTGAGACTATGCAAGTTTTTGTAGCAAAATTTCAGGATGTAACAGTGCTCAAGGTCAAATAATGCATTCAAAAAATAATACTTAGGGTGTGGTCCGAAATTAACCAACAGTAGTAAGACTATGAGAGCATGACGCCAAACCTGTCTCAACAAGTTTGGCGTCATACTCTCATAGGGGTTTTCGGTTGGCGTCATACTCTCATAGGGGTTGTGGCGTCATGCTCTCATAGGGTTTGGGGGAGGGTGGGGGCCACCCATACTCTGGGGTGGGGAGGTCCCTACATTATATAGGCAAGGTTCAGCGAATATTGTCAACAAACTCAACATGTCCTTCTTAAACAATTTAAATAAGAACTTGCTGCAGAAAAATCTGGTGAACGTTCGAGATTTGGAAGTAAATGAAAAGTTTGAGATTCAGAGTTTTAAGAGAATAAATACTAAGTATGGTGAAAAGGTGGTTGTGGAATTTGAAGACTTCAAGATGATTCTACCGCAGAGGTTTACGGATAAATTAACTCAAGAACGTATAGATGAGTTGAATGGGGACAACAAAAGGTACTTTTTAACAAGCTTGGGACCTGTTGGTATAACGACTAATATTATATTTTCTGAAGAATGAACGTGAGTCTACGTCGCCATATCGAAGAATTGGAAAAGCTGAAAAACATGATTATTATGTACGAGTTAAATAAAAAGTTTAAAAGTGTAAAATTGTGAAAATAAAATATTATTTGTTTGTATGTTTTTTATTACAATATTTTTCATGTTTGTGGTCGAGGCCTATAAAAGTGGTAGTTGTGGAGAAGATTCGTCAATCATGTCGCTGCTGTTCACCCTGCATGGATTTACTTCAACACTATCTATTGACTTTAATATTCCTATACATTTAGAACCAGATGTTGAGTATGGTTTGGCACTCCTAGGATTACACACATATAACAGCATACCCAATATAGATGTTGGTGTCAACAAATTTTATTATATAAACGCTGATGGATATCGCAATTGTTTAGTGATTCCCACAGGGTCGTATGAAATTGAGGCTCTAGAAGCGTACATAGTTCGCGCTTTAAGAAAAGAGGAATCTGATCAGAAAAATCCAATTTCAATAAAGGCTAATAATAGCACCTTACAGTGCGAAATTTACAGTGATAAATATACAGTAGATTTTCGACCAACAGACTCTATTGCTCATGTGTTAGGGTTTTCTCCTAGTCTATTAGAGTCTGGTCAATTACATACTTCTGATATATCTGTAAACATCGTGAAGGTCAGAACTATACATATAGATTGTAACGTAACATCTGGAGCATACTATAAAAATCAACCAACTCATACGATTTACGAGTTTGCAGTTAGCAGTGATCCTGGTTACGCCATAGACGAGTCTCCGAAAAATTTGGTGTATATGCCAGTTGCAAATCGTGAGATTCATAATTTAACGTTAACTATTCTCGATCAGAACTTTCAGCCTGTAAATTTTAGAGGTGAGGAAATAATTGTGCGGTTGGAGTTGAAGCGTGTATAACATTTTTTGAGTTCGATCAGAAACAAAATGGTTTTGGTTTTTGGTGACAGATATCAACCGTATAAAAGGCAATCACAACGCTGTAAAAACTCACTAGTAAAGATTTCACGGAAGGGTGCAGGTCGGCTCTCGTTGGAAAATCGGCAATTTTTAAAAGCACTTGGCTATGTCCCTAACACCTCAAGTGTTTAATGTGCATCGCACTCCCAAATATGATGAATCTATCCAACGTTTAGAGAAGCGCACCTATTACCCATTTGTAAAGTCATTCAGGAATAATGATATTGTGGAAATAACCATTAATCAGGGTGATGCATGGTTATTGATGTACGATGCTTCAATTTTTGTCAAAGGTGCAGTGACTAAGAAAACTGGTGCCGGAGATTGTAAACTATCCAACAATGCGGGGGCATTTCTCTTCGATTCTATTTCTTACGAACTAAATGGTAAAGAAGTGGAGGTAGTGAGAAACCCGGGAATTGTAAGCACAATCAGATCGTATCTTTGCTATACTACTAGTGACGAAAAATATATGTCAACAGCGAGCTGGGCTGGGGTCGATAAATCTTTCGCTGTCAACAATGATGGAACATTCAATGTAAGAATACCGCTAAAACATCTGTTTGGAATATTCAACGATTATCAGATGGCAATTTGCGGCAAACAAACAGTGAGATTAATACGAGCTCGAAATGATAACAATGCTTTATTACTAACCCAAGACGCTGCAACCCCGCTTCCTGCCATAACTGCAGAAATAACAATTTCCAACATTGAATTAAAAGTTAAACATATTCAGCCGAATGATATGATTAGATTGGATCTCCTTAAATCTATAAAAGTTGATCGTCCAATTATAATTGCGTTCCGTAAGTGGGAGTTACACGAATTGCCAAATCTTACTGTAAACTCCCGAAGAGAAATATGGGCTGTAAAGTCATCTGCAGCAGTGTCAACTCCTCGGTACGTCATCGTGGGATTTCAGACTAATCGCAATGAGAATTCAAAAAAAAATCCCACGGCATTTGATCACATAGATACGACAGATGTGAGATTAATTGTAAACGGTGAATATTTTCCATTCGAACGTCAGAGGTTGAATTTTGATGGTAACGACTTTCTGGAGGCCTATCACAGTTATGTGGAATTTTATTCAAGTTATATGAATGTGGGGGAGAGTCGACCGCTACTTAGCTATGCAGATTACAAAGATAATGCAACCTTGTTTGTCATTGACTGTTCTCGCCGGAGTGAATCTATAAAATTAAACACAGTTGACGTTAAGCTGGACATAGAAAACAGCAGTGGGTTTCCTGATAGAACTCGAGCCTACTGCATAATTATTCATGACTGCGCAATGGAATATTTACCTTTAAGTGAAACTGTACGAGATTTAATGTAGATCCTCATATATAAAAGAACATTTATCGAGACATTTCAGTTATAATCAAGATGTTGCTGAGATTGGGTCACATTATATTGTTCTCACTAATAAATAATGTGTTCTATATTTACAACCCTGAAGATGCTAAGGTATCTATTTGCGACCAGGATAAAAAATGTTTCCCATTTAAGACGGTAGTTGAAAAAATTTTGGTAGCAAGCCTACCTAAAAATGCTACACAATTTAAACTTCGAGCCGTACAAAATCATACGATTGCTGAAAGTGTGTGGAGGGAGATCCCACCTTCCACCACGCCCACAATGGTCACACCCAGAGAACTCAGTCAAGAACAACATATAAAAGACCTCACATTTGTACCACTAATTTACTACATTACTATATGTTCTTCATTGCTAGTAGCAAAATTATTTATTGAAATAGTAAGAATATTACTGAGTGAGAGATGGAGTATAATTACGAGAGTCTTCTAAGAACGTTTGAAAACTGGTCAAGCCTCCTATCCCCAGAAAAGCTTGCCCGAGCGGGATTTTTTTATACGAATTATGAAGACGTTGTCCAGTGTCCATTTTGCAATATCGAAGGATATAAATGGGAAAAGGATGATGATCCATGGCAAGATCATGCTAGCTGGAGTCCTAATTGTTCATTCATTAAGGGGGAAATCAAACCTGTGGACATTCCACCCGAAAAAGCCATTCGGAGCACGAATCCCCAAACTACAATCGAGTTTTCATGTAAAGTTTGCTACTGCAAAGACATAGAAGTCTTGATGGTTCCATGTGGACATTTGGTGTGCTGTATGAGTTGTGCAGACTTCATGGAGAAATGCCCACTGTGCAGAAGTCTTGTGCAGCAGAAGATTCGAGCTTACCTCCCTTGAAAATGTATTAATCTATATCACTGTAGGAAATAAATATTCTTAATTGAAAAACTGTTTATTATTTACATCCTGATATGTATATATGAGGCAAGCACGTGATATATTATTAGATGTTTATAAGATGCGCATCGAACCACATCAGTTATCTCTACCAATCGAAAATTTAGATTTTGTTCGGAGTGAGAAATCTAAACATGGAGTACTCTTGCCAAACTCTATTAGAGCTATATTTTGCGGTCCTAGCGGTTGTGGCAAAACAAACAGTCTACTTAGTTTAATATTCAACGAGAATGGATTGAAATTTAAGAACATCTACCTTTACAGTAAATCCCTTTACCAACCTAAATATCAGTTACTACAAGATGTTCTTAAAAAAGCTAAATGTGTTGGTTATTTTCCATTTAGTTCAAACGATGACGTCATTGCACCGTCGGAGGCTAGAGAAAATTCAGTCTTTATTTTTGATGACGTGTCTTGTGACAAACAGGATAAAATTAGAGAATTTTATTCCATGGGTCGCCATAAAAGTATAGATGTTGCATATCTGTGCCAGACATATTCAAAAATACCTAAACAATTAATACGAGACAATTGTAATGTAATCGTTTTATTTAAACAAGATGAGGTAAACCTTAAACATATTTATGACGAACACGTGTCACCAGACATCTCATACGGAGGTTTCAAGAATCTATGCTCACTCTGCTGGAATGATACCAATTTTGGAACTCTGGTTATTGTTAAAGATTTCAATATGAATGAGGGTCGATATAGAATAGGGTTTGATAGGTATATAAAGTTATGATAAGCACAATACGCTTATTATTAATCGAGATGTTGATGCAAGAACAGATTCAAGAAGCGCAGCGCGCAAAGAAAATCAGTGAACTAGCTCGAACGATTAGAAAAAAATATACAGCCTTAAAAATAGGTAAATTTGAGGAGGATGAAACATTACAAAAAATTTTCAAACCTGTGACAAACTCTCTAGCAAGTCTACAAGTTAAGGATGAATTAAAACCGGAAGTAAAACCGGAACTAAAACCGAAAGTCGAATCATTTATGGAAAAGTGGCGCAACACTTTGAAAAGTCCAATTGCACTTTTAGGAGAAATGAATGAAACTTTAAATGATGTTGAGAAAGGAATTGACAAAGTGTACGGCCATTTTGATAACGTATATCCTAAAGTGGCTATATCATGCGTAACTGAATTTATGGATAAATCGCCTAAAATCGATTGGAAATATGGTCCTAAGTATGACAAAACCAAGTCAGTATGGAGTCTAGGAAATAAACAAATCGATTTTGAAAAAGTGTCTGGCGATATAATCATCAACAAAACTCGATTCGCAGGCACTGATGGTCTCTACCAACTAATTTTCTATGATAATCCAAAAAGTACTGAGGATGATTTGAAAAGTTACAAAGATATTTTAAATCTCACTGGTGCTCACCTTACTTCAAAGGGACGATTAAAATCTGGCAACAAAATTAAGTACTCTAATATTATTAAACCTCTTATGAAGGGGCCGGTGGCTACCTCCACGCCTGCGAAGGGTTCTGGCATGCATCTTAAGTATAACACAAAACCTGTGGAATATGTTTTCTGGGATAATCCTAATGAACTTGTAGACAGGTTAAGGTTACTAATAGCATCAAAAGATGCCGGAAATACTTCACACGAAAACGAAATCATCGCCATAATTAATGAGATGAAGGAAGCGAAAATTATTCTCTAACGTTATTTACAAGATGTCTTTAAACAAGTTCGGACGTGTTTCAAGATCTAGGATTAGTCCTTACTCATTGAATTATGAGGGGGATTTCAAAACCCGCAGACTGTGCAAAGTTAGTTATCCGATTAGCAGCAATGATGTCGTCACAAAGCAATATGCCGATGAAAATATCAATGCAACATTGAAAACGTTTAACGCGACTCTCGAACAACATAATAATTATATTGAGAGTACGGTTAAAGATGCTTTGGAAAAGGAGATTGATGAAATACGAAAATTTGCTAAAATCGTTGAAGAGTGTTATTTGAAAATAGTTGGTGAACAGGCCCAGCCAAACCCCAAATTGTTAGATACATTTAGAGAAGTCTCATAATTTATAGTTCATTCAAGTTAGTTAAAATATGTCCTTAAACAAGTTCGGACGTGCTTCGAGACCGAAGGGCAGGTCTTGTCCACCTATTTACACATTAAATTTGAATCTAGAGGGAAACTATGATTGTAACAATCGTAGACTGAGCAACGTTAAGACCCCGATCGACGGTAGTGATGCCAGCACAAAACAATATATCGATGAAGGGATAATTCATGCATTACAATATTTTTACACAAATCTTAAACAGCATACTGATGAATGTGATCTACATATTCGCAACACAATGATCGAAAATTTTCAAGATAAGATTGATGAATTGAGAGAATTGACTAAAACTGTAGAAGATTATTATTTAAAATTAACTGGTAAGCGTATGCAATCCTTACTGTCTCTCAGACTGGCAGAGATCCTTAATGGTGATGCATAGTCATGCACAGTAAAGAAAAAATTCAAGTAGTTAAGGAATTACATAAACCAGCTCGAAAAAATTATCCACGTCGTCGAACTATTATTAAAGGTTTAGACGATTTGTGGCAAGCCGATCTCGCTCAGCTGGATCAGTATGCTAGTCACAATCATGGTTTCAAATTCATACTTGTCGTAATCGACTGCTTCTCTAAATTTGTTTGGTGTCGACCGCTCAAATCCAAGTCTGCGGAAGATGTTACCAACACCTTCGCTGACATCCTATCGGGAAGTCGAAAGCCTCGCAACCTGCAAACTGATCAGGGCAAAGAGTTTTATAACTCAAGATTTCAAAATTTGATGCGAAAATTCAAAATTAATCATTACAGCACCTTTAGCAGCACGAAAGCCTCCATGGCTGAGAGAGTAATACGAACTCTAAAAGAGCGATTATTTAAGTATTTTAGTCTAAATGGTAAATTTAAATGGGATGATTATTTGCCTACGCTAGTTGTCGATTATAATAATAGAAAACATAGAGTGATTCAAATGAAACCCAACCAAGTTAATAAAACCAATGAACAATATCTGCTTAAAAAAGTGTATAGTCACGTGAAGATTTTCAAAGGTAGTAAATTGAAGGTTGGCGATATTGTGAGAATAAGTAAAATGAAACACATATTTGCTAAAGGATATACACCTAATTGGACTACAGAATTGTTTAAAATAAGTAAAGTACAAATAACCAATCCTCCCACATATCTTCTAGAAGATTTAAGTGGGAGATCTATAAAGGGTGGGTTTTACCGTGAAGAATTGCAAAAAACTGCAAATTCTGATATTTATCTGGTTGAAAAAGTGCTTCGTAGAAAAAGAGGGAGAGTATTGGTGCGATGGCTAGGGTTTGATAAGACCCACGATTCTTGGATAGACGAGTCAAACGTTGTGTAGTGCTACAAACGATAACATGGTTGACAGCGGCTATGAAACTGATAGTGGTAGCGATTATGAAGAAGTAAACAATGTGGACGAAGATTCTATGCTTTTATCATCTTGTTTCACATTGCCTACATATAGTATTGCTAATGGATTGAGTATTATGAGATATTTCAAACCTCAAGTAAATATCCAATCAACAGTGCGTCGAAATGTGATTTCACTGGATCATTTGGAATGGAAAGAATTAGTGAATCATTTGAGCAACTTCACCAGCAATCTGGGTACACCTATGTTTATCAGATTTGATTCTAATATAATGTTAAGAACAATGTTGACTGCAGATGGAAATCAACGAGTGTTGCTTGCAAAAAATGGTGTTTGCCAATGGTTTTCAATATCGGAGGTTTTCGAGCTATTAAATATCGAACCATACATAACCTTAAGGATAAACTTTTTGCTTAATTTTAAACTGTATGATTGTTACCTCAATTTTTTAGATAAGGCTAATGAACTATTAGTACGTAGCAACTATGCCATAAATGTAATGGAAATTGTATTCTTAATGTGTAATGCTGTGTTTAGCATGGAAACACATTGCATTTTTGAACTATACTGTTATTATAAGCAATTCCTGTTAGCAGACTTGTATAGAAGAAGATTGGAATAAAACAATGATTACAAATTGTGTTTTTATTTAAATATACTTTTATTCTGGTCTAACCCTTGGATTCACAATGACAATTGGCGGCTGGTTGTTGATTGTCTTGAAATATTCCCCCCAATTTATTTCAGGCACAGTACTCAACTGGAGGCGGCACTTCACCAAGTGATTCTGGAGTCGAGTTCGCTTCACCATATGGTTGGCAACGTATGGGCAGGGAACCAAATCTGACACAAACTGGATTGGTTGGTTGTACATGCTGATGCTGTTGTCGATGTTGCGGGTTATCAGACTGAAGAATGATGGGGATTTCTCAGTTATATACAATCTAGGGATGGTAGGGGTGCGTCCGCAAGGAGGCGGCTGGTGGGGGATGGGGTGTGGCTAGGGCGTTAGTAGGGGTGGATACATTTTCAGTTGAAGGGGGAGTAAAACACTATTTGCAAAATATATATTTTTTTATTCATCAACTTTACACACATCTTTATGACCCCAAGGGATAGTTGAAATACTATCAACTAGAAAACGCTTATCATCAAATGGATTTAAACCAATCCTAGTCTGACTTATGCTAAAAACGTTATGAGCAAATGAGCGTATAGAACGCTGATTTACAATTTTTTCGCTCTTATTAAATAAACAATCGAAATAGTCTTGATATGTTATTTGCTTCGCTATAACGGAACCCCTGACACCTTTTGATTTTTTAACACACATATTTTTTCCTTGAACTTTATAAGTATACATTTTAGATCTAAGACCAATGAAATGTGTCAAGATACTGCCGTTTAATTCATCCTTCATTAAGCCGGGCACTTTCTTATTTACGAGTGGAATTCCATATGGATTATCTGCGGGATAGTCACTGGTATCAAACCGATGGATATGTTTCTTAATTACGTCTTCGAACATATTTTCACAACGTACTTCGTACACTAGACTATCAGTATCAGTATATAATAATAAGCAGTTATCAGAAAATGTTTTCAACATAAAATCATAGTGGAATTCGTATACACAGGTTTTGGATATGTCTAGGATAGACATTCCAACGTACAGAGGTTTATCAAACATAATATTAGTCTTATTTAATTCAACACTTATTAAGTTCTCATCAAAAATTACACTACGTCTAAAACGCGGGCTAGAAATAAAATTTTTCGCACCATATAATAGTTTAACAATTCTATGCTTTCTAACGTTCTGCATTGTTTTACCGTAGATTGCATTATTCATGAGCTTCATTATAGTTTTTTCAAAATCCAACGTTGTCACAGTTCTTAAATGAGTATTGAGCTGTATATAGGGAGCTAACCAGGTAGACTGTTTAAATTTCAAAACTCTATTAACTTTTTTCAAAATTAAGCCATGTTGTAAAGCTTGCTTAAGCGCTCTATAATGAATCACATAATTGTTCTTATCATAGAAAGTGGTCATGAGCTTTTTTATTTTGGAACCTGGAGGTTTGCAGTGTTCAGGTGCGAACGGAAGGTCTTTATGGAGGTTATGAAGATGATCAGGATATGACAAATCAACTTCTAAAATATATCCATCATCAGCATCATCAGCAACCTTTGTGACATCGATATCAGACACCCACTCAAATCCTCCGTAAGGAAGAGGTTCACACATCGCCCAGCCATAAAGGTTATTAACATCAGCATAAAGAATATATTTTGACGGCATATTAACATCATAATTTTCCATATATTTGTTGTTGGCCTGAGAAAAGCGGTGGCTCACCTGGCTAACCCCACCTCGAACGCCCCTTTCGAAAAACATTAAGATATCACTGTCTTGGAAGGTTTCTAATTTACATTTCGTATATTTAAGCATGCAATCCCAACTGTATCCAGGTAAAGTATAGTACCAGGCCGGATCTAAACCATAATTTCGAAGACAAGTGGTTCTAAACTGCTCAAATATATCAGTCAACAAAAGTACGTCACTTTTCAAATATAGATCAGAATACCCACCCAAAGTCTTTATACCAAACCTCTCCCAAACTAATTGAGCATGATTGTAATCTTTTTCATCGATATTATAATCATTTAATTTGTTATAGAAATTTTGAATAGGTGGTAATGAGGTTTCTTGCAATTTTTCCATTGAATCGATGTAATCATAGCAAAAAACACCTTTCCTAGTTAGCAACTCAAAATTTTCAGAAGGAAATTCATTTCTAGTATTTTCAAAAGTATTTAGAGATGCTGTGAGTTTGTCGAGAGAGAAGGCTAAGAACTTGAAAGAATCAATAAACCGAAATTTAATATTTGTTTCATTATCAAATATTGTAAAGCTAATATATTTTTCATTATTTACAGGAAGTAGTGTGACATGATTCCGTTTGGCAAGTTCTCGTATTATAAAGTGACTGTCATATCCACTAAGATTGTGAAAAATTATGGGGACTAAGAATGAGTTCTGGTAATTTAAATTGCATGCTTGATGTGCATATCCGCGAAATATAGAGGTCAGATGGCAGTGGTCGCGAACAATCATGTCATTAACATTAAATTTTTTCTCGCAAATGTGACAATTAGGAGTGGCATCTTTAAGGCTTATAGTTTCATCCATAGGTTCAACATGTTTCAATTTGCTGGATACAAACTTAGCAATTCGCTCCATTTGACTAGCAAACCATACCATACAATCGACTCCGCGATAACCTTTGTAGAAAGAGAGTGAGTTATCAAAGGAGCACTTGAAATAATATCCAGCACTGAATGCTTCATGTTTTTGATATTTGTCAGTTTTCAGTGTATCATTAGAATCTCCACATGGTTTTAGAATTGCTTCAAAATCTGCATACAAAACGAATGGAGTGCGTTCTTTATGAACAAAATTTTTAAATTCGATAAACTTCTCTTTCGGAAACTCGATTTTACAGTTATTTATTTGCTCGCAATAAACTGTATGCTTCTCTAATTTAGTGTCAGATGTAAAGTAATTTAGGCATCTTTCACATATAAATTTTCGACCATTATGTTTGCTTGACTGTTTCGAAATCAGTCTAGATAAATCTTTAATCCAACAATAATGATATTTTATATCGATATTCGAATCATCTACAGGTGGAACGTCAAAATCGCTAGTTTTCAAATAATAATGGTTTTGAATTAGAAGTAGATTTACATGACGGGCCATTTTATTTTTAGTTAATCGAGCTGGGGAAGTGATAAATTTACGCGGAGCCTCACATACCAGCTCCAAAATATACACATTCACAGAAATGTCATTCATCTGTTCGAATTTCGATATTTGAGGTATTTTCATTGGTAAATCGATACCATCTAATTTTAATAACTGATTGTAAAGCGGGTATGAATTAGTGCGATCAGCATGGTTTTTAGAGTTAATCGGATAGAGTGCGGAAATAACGCTCCAAAAAAAGCAAGCTTCATCATCGTTTTTTACATTGATACACGAACGTTTTTTAGAAATTTCCACAGGGAGTGGTAGATATGAAGCCCCGTTCCCAATCTCATATTTATTGACGTTAATATTTAAACTTAATATTTTACGTAACCTCCAACCAGACCCATGTTGATGATAATCTTCAATCTTTTTTATGAGTGCATCAACAACATTATCTTGAAACCACCGCTTTAAATCAACCCCCTGATCAATTGTAGAGTTTTTCGTATTGAAACATTTAATATCGGTTATCATACCACCTTCAGATATTTTAGTAAATTCACCATTAAATATGACATTTAACTTGACAATGTGAAAAGCATTTAATATTCGAGTTATACGATATTTAAAGAGGATAAATGCATCATCAAAAAACTGCCATATGTCAATATGTCTCATATTCACTATCAAACCTGTGCGAATTCGATTCTGGAACGCTGCCTGAACGTCCAACCATTTAACTCGTACACTTCTATTGTGACGTTTTCCGGCACCAGTTTTGTTCAACGTTTTGAAGTATAGTTGAAGTCTTTTCAAATGTTGCAAATTGGCATGCAACTTGGATATAGTACCATGGTTAAAGTTACATCGAAGCGCTGAGTAATGTTGTCGTATTGTCAATTTTAAATGTTGTTGCCAACGTTGCGATACTTGTGAATGTACAGCTGAACTACCACCATTTAGCGTATTAAACGCTTTCTCACAAACTTTGACAGTTTTGTCACTGACTCCAGATATTTCACTTTCTACAACCATCTTGCAGCGAAGCACTGAAGCAGTATGTCAAGCATCTGCGGCACCGCAACCTATATACTATAAGCAGAGTATATAAAACAACCAGCAGTATTACTTCCCATGGCGGGAAAATTCTGCGCACCTGTTCGCGCAGCCGCCATTTGGGAATAGATTCTGTCAAATGGATGCAGTGTCGGAGCGTTTGAGCAGTTCTTATTTGGTTGTATGAGAGATATTACCGTGCCGTGGAATGTGCATTTTTGTAAATTGTGCTAGTATCTTAAATAAAGAATCTCAGGAAGGAGTCAAAGCTGCTTGTGCTTACCACACACTATTTACTAATACTACTCTGTATTTCTGAATTGATTTTCTCGGATACGCCTCTGACTTCTATCTCCCCAATATGGCCGACTTCTATTCCCCCAATATGGCTGACTTCTGTTCCCCCAATATGATCAACTGCTGGTTGTTTTATATGTTCTGCTATAAGAAAGAGCAATCCGACAATGATGCGTCGCACACCGACAGAGAAATGCTGTGAATAAGTGTCAACCTGAGGGAACTTTCTAATTAAGAGTAATAACGCAGACTTCTGCGATTTGTTATAGATTATCGAGAATTGAAAAAATAGTCTTAGCATTTTCATAATTCATATTTGCACAGCACTAAGTTAATTTCTAGATATTGGTGTTCGACAAATAGACGGAGATATTTTAGAGGGTGATTCCTTGTTAAAAATATGAACAAATATTAAAGTTACAAAAACGGCAGTGGCGTACATTTTTTTTCTCCCAATAATATTCGCTAAGGTGCTCCCCGGGACGCCACTGGACTTAATAATTTTAATCAACATATTTGACTAAATTAGACTCTTAATACAACAAACATTGCCAAATTTCAACAGAATTGATATTTTTTAAGATATTAATAATTTTTTAAATTTAACATCCTGTAACTTGAAAACTCTACATTTGCGGACCCATATTTATAGATTTTTTTTTCATATTTTTTAACAAGGAATCACCCTCTAAAATATCTCCGTTTATTTTTCGAACACCCAGTATTTGTAGATATTTTTAAATAATCGGCATTTTCTGACCATCACTTGAATTGATCGAATTCGAAGTTGTCTGCACTACAGATTTTAAAATAGTGGGAAAACTATGATATTCGGAGAATTTAAAATTTAAGTTGGTAATATTGACGTCTAATACGGTTTCCACTTGATTTGCACAGGTTACACCACTGTAATTATCCAAATTGCAAAAATGTTATCAACATAAGAATATCTGCACTATTGATCAGATTTTATAACGGCGGGAAAGTTTTAAGTTTAAAAATTTAAGTTGGCAGTATTGGCATACAATATGGCTTCCACTTTGCATCTTCAACCAACGCTCTTCACGCCTCTCGGTGTTGCCAGATCAGACTCCTCCCCGTCTCCAATACTGAGGCGAGAAGGAATTAACACAACAAAAGTTCATATGTTTTATTTGATTTTTCAAATTTATACAATTTAAAACAACGTTGTAAATACAAGACATAAAGGTAATTGTAGCAATTTTTATATTTATTTGAATATAATGTATAGCATGATTCAACTTTTATTACCAAAACTTAAAATAAGTAGATTTTTCTTATAAAACATAATTATTTATCTACACTTATATACAATTTAAAACGAGAATGCAAATAGGTAATAATTTTTACATTAATTTTACATCGATTGTACTGATTTATACAGGGTGGTCCAACATTTAGTAACAAAACAATAGAAAACGTAAAAGTAGAGACGTAGAGCGACAATTGCTTCAAGTTTTCTTTTCCTAAAGGAAGCCAGTTTAGACGCTCATACAATACTATAAAAATATCCATCTACTTATACCAGTGCCGTAGAGAGTAGGATTATATTTTTTAATAACAAAATAATACCCGCTGGAAAAGTAATATTTTTTTGCTTCACTAAATTTCGAAATAAATTCTAAAAAACATTCTTTACTTTTTTGAAAATGTACCGTTTTGAAAAAATTCAGTGCGTTTTAATTTCTAGCAGAGGAAACTCAAAGTAGGTCTAGGCTTTAGACATTTTGCACAGCAGTTTTCAATTCCGAACGACTTTTCTTAAGACTGAGATCAAAAATCATATTTTTTAATAACAAAATGGTACCTGCTGGAAAAGTAATATTTTTTGTCTTCACTAAATTTGTAAAAAAAAAATCTAAAAAAACATTCTTGACTTTTTCGAAAAATGTACAGTTTTGAAAAATTCAGTTTCCTGAATTTCTATTTTTAGCAGAAGAAAATCAAAGTAGTTCTAGGCTTTAGACAATAACATTTTGAAGTAAACCTACATAAAAAAATAGTTTTAATTCCCAGGACGTGATTTTTTGAATCTAGAAAACCTTTTTGTACACTTTACGGTAAAATGTTATTAAGGAAAGTTTAAAAACTCAATAGGTCGGTGCGTAAATGATTTTCTAAAAATACTTGAAAAATTGATTCGCTGTATATTGAAAACTGTTAGACATATTTGTAAGAAAAAATCTACTTTAACGTTCTTAAAGTTTTGTTACTAAAAATTGTCTCAATACAATTATTACTGATACAGAAATGACAATAAAATTCACTAAAAACCTACATAGTATTTACAATGCTTCACAATAACCATACCTTCGCACATACTCGGAAAAAAACGTCAGCTCCACCCGAGGGCAGTGTAGCGGTTTTCCATTCCTCTCGATGTGTCTGTCGCACTGCCTTCCTCGCACCCTTTCGTAAAAAACGGGATGCTTTTTTACCAGAACGTCAAACTTTGGACACCCCATATTCTCGATATTGTATCCAAGATGTCCATATCCAGCCGCATGCAACAGGTCCTTCTCCACACGTCCTCCTTTAAAAGCAATCTTCTGAACCCCGGAAAGCGAACCCAGAAGTTGGAACTCTGCCACAACGCTGTCCTGTGCTTGATCCATTGGCCTATCATAAAATTCGAGGCCGTGAATGTTCTTCGTCACCCATCTCGCACTGCAGGCATCCTTGGCGCTTAGATTCCTGAAGTCACCAACGCGGAAATATTTTGAGGTGACATCTCCGGTCTCCATATTGAAAATTCCCAATTCTTTAATTAAGAATTTGCCATTGACTTGAAAACCGTCGGCATCCACTATGTACTTCACAAACACCATTCTTGAATTGTATGGAAAAATTATTTTCAGAACTGACGATGAATCTACTGGGGGCGTTATATTCAATAGATGTACGGAGGGATGATGGTGGGAGGGTGGTAGGGACTCATTTCTAACATCCAGGAAAATGCCGGATATCTGACAACGTTGTGCTCGGGCGTACGGAGGGGTTTGATTGGAGCTTACGGCGAAGCGTCTCGTTGATTGGATAACTCGATGATGGTGGGAGTCTGGTGGTACTCATCTGCAGTACCGTTGATCTGACAACGTTGACGGGCGTACCAGGGTTTCATTGGCAGGGGGGTTGTCTCGTTGAATGTGGGCGGATCTGATGATAGCGGAGCATATCTACAGACGATAGTTTGCTTATTTACTTTCACGTCAGTTCGCTGCTTGATCGAACCTAGTGAATCCTGTGATTTTAGTGCTTCGCTGCTGTTTCATGATGAGCCGTTTCTTTAGTAACAATACCTTGGTGGCTGTAAGTATTACTATTTTTTTAACCTTGATTTGAAACTTATTTTTAATAAACAAATTTAGCAGAACAGTATAATTTTAGTCATACTTTAAGCGTAGCAAAGTTAAATAAAATTCAACCTAATTTGTTTTGTCAAAATGTTTACTAAGTGCTATTGTGGTTCAGAAACAGGTGTTTTTTCTTTTGTATTTCCTTTTAATTTTTTAGATAAATTGATTCATGCGAGCACAGTTTTTAAGGGAAATTATTTTCTGTTAAATGTTGTAATAATGTCAATTTTAATGCTATGACTAAATTATTACTGAAACGAAATTTATAGCTTATTACTAAATGTTTTAGAAACCTAGCTGAAATGTTTCAATTATTGTTAACATATTAATCCTTTAAAAATCGAATTTTTAACGAATTTTGAATTTTTTTTTGGTCGAGAACAAAATTTTCCTCGCAAAATTACAACGCCTGTCAGATGATTGGTAATGTGGTTTAAAGAACTTTTCGAATAAAAATATCTGCGTTGACGCTTTGTTTTTAATATATGGAGTGTTAATTTTATCAAACATAGAAAACGATACCCTTGACCATGTGAAAAATCATTTGCTTCACGCTCTTCTGCTAGATTCCAAAACCTTCTATAGCCTTTTTGATAGAAATTGATTCATGAGAGCATCGGATGAGTTTTAAGAGAATTATTTTCTGTTACATATCGTAATAATGGCAATTTTAATATTATGACTAAATTATTACTAAAACAAAATTTATAGCTTATTACTGAAAGTTTTAGAAACCTTGCTGAACTGTTTTAATTAATGTTAACATATTAATTATATAAAATTACCATTTTGAACAAATTTTAAATTTATTTGGTTGAGAACAAAATTTTCCTCGCAAAATTACAACGCTTGTGAGATGATAGGTAATGTTGTTTAAAGAACTTTTGAATAAAAATACGTGCGCTTTGTTTTTAATATATGGATTGTTATTTTTTTAACAAACATGTGAAAAAGCATTTGTTTCACGGTCCTCTGCTAGATTATAGTTTCAAAACCTTCTATAGCCTTTTTGTTGAAAAATGTTTTCTATTTTACAAGTTAGGGGGACACTGCAGTAAATTTGAAAGAGATGTTTTCTGTTTAGAATTGAGTGTGGAATCATTTAAAAAATCTGTTGGTGTAAAAGCTCTTTACGGAAAGCTTACCCACAAGCATGCCGCTGACGCTTTAAAAAATCCTGTATTACTTTTTAATAACGCCTTACGATGTTATCTTCCCTACCTCGCATTTTGTAGTTTCATAATTAAAAAAAAATCATAAGTTAATTGTAACATTCTGTATATTAAAAACAAAGCGCACATATTTTTATTCAAAAGGTTATAAAACTACATTTCCTATATCCTCTGTCAAGCCTTGTCGATGAATTTTATGGACACCCTGTACATTTCTTTCAATATTCCTAAAATTTCCAAAGAAAACAGTTTAGTCTTCAAAAGTAAATTTACATAAAATAATATTTGTGTTCATTGTAAAATATATTATTCTGCTTACAATTCCCATTTTCTGAATAGTAAAAGAGGCCAGTATAGGGTTTCCAAATTGTAAATCTTACCTAAGGTGCTAAAATAATATTTTTGGGAACAATGGAATATCATTTAGTATTGTATAGAAATGAGAAAGTAATGTTAGGATTGTAAAATAATATCATTAAGTATATTGTATGGAAATGCCCATGTCGTAAAATTGATTATTCTGATACTTCCAAAAGGTAGGATCGTAAAATAATATCATTGAGTATATTGTATGGGAATGTCCAAATCGTAAAATTCTGCTAATTCTAGATGTCGAGATCGTAAAATAATATCATTAGTATATTATTGTTTGGAAATTTCCAAGCAATACCATTTATTCTGCAAAAATTTCTATATTAAGACATTTTAATTTATTTAACGTACGCGATGATCTTTTTCATCTGTGTAAATTTTAAGTTTAATTTGGAGTAAATTTTCTTTACAGCTGTGTCTCCAGCAACCCATTTAGTTTTTTCATTGTTTTCTCTGTAGAGTTTAGGTTTTCTAGAATTTTTTCCAGAATATTATGATTTGTAGAACTATATTAACATTTAAAATTTTGACTTCCTCCTTCATAATATCATTGATTTGTAAAATTTGAGCTCAACTTTTTAAATATAAAATAATACACAAAAAATGAATTTTAGCAAAATTATCTATTATTTACTTTCAGCCAACTCAGTTAACACTGAACGAGGCAGAAACCATTGACGCAGTGTCTGCAATCCTTAGCCCCTCTGTAAGTTTTGGATTAATAATTTATATTCTCAAAAAAAAAAATAATGTTTCATTAAATAGTTAACAACCACTGAACTTCTGGAGACGTTAGAGGATGAGACGTACGTGCCAACTAAACTTGATTCCCGTGCTGTAAGTTAACATCATCAATCAATATGTTATTTTTTTCAAATAATGTCTCCTCACAGCTACGCGAAATGTCTCTAGGCCAAGGCTACCCTGGGTACAGTACTGGCTTACCATCGAGCCATAATACTCAGGTCGCAAACGTTTCTGTAAGTTATTATTATTATAGTATTATCGACTTGTTATTGCTTTCTTCTCACAGCCACACGCTTCTGCCAAGGCAGAATCGTGGTTGCCAACAACGGGTCCATACAATGGACCATACATGGGTTTATACACGGACCCATATACTGGGCCATACCCGGCTCCATACGTTTCTGTAAGTTAACACACCATAAAATCACTAGGCAAATATTATTATCGACTTATTATTATTATTATTATTATTATTATTTTTATTATTATTATTATTATTATCTCGACTTAGCCAAAAGGCATTCGCACTCCCTCTACGGGGAACATTCACTCAGATCCCGGGTATCCCGGATACCAAAAGGATCTGGCTCGGACGAGACCCTTGCCATGTTATCGGGCCTTAGGTGACATTGATGTTGTTGGACGTTCCTGCACTCCCCATGAATTTCCTGACGGTTCGGGCTGTCGCAAGTAGTACCGCTTTCTGCATGGACCTGTAAAGACTATCAGTTAGACCCAGCTCCTTGATGTTCCTCAGCAAACTTTTTGGTATAACACCAGTTGTTGACATGATGATTGGAATCGTCTGGACGTTCTCCATTTCCCATTGCCTTCTAATTCGTTCTTCTAAGTCTCTGTACTTCGCGATCTTCTCGACTTGCTTCACACGCAGGTTGTTGTTGTTCGGGATGGCCACATCAATCAGAGTTGTCTTCCTAGAAATTTTATCAACTATTATAAGGTCCGGTCTGTTATGGGCAACTCGTTGATCAGTCAGAACTGTACGATCCCAGTACATCTTGTAGTTGCTGTTCTCAAGAACAGGCTCAGGTGTGTAGTTGTAATATCTGCACAAGCAGCAGCTTTTCCGCCAGTTCCCGGTGCAAGATCTTGGCAACCGAATCGTGTCGTTCCTTATATTCCGTTGATGCGAACATCTGACATCCTCCTGTTATGTGCTGGATTGTTTCTGAAGTTGGGCACCCGTATCTGCATCTGTCATCCACTACCGATGCATCTCCTACAATGAATTTTAGGTAGTTGCGAGTTGGTATAACCTGATCTTGTATGGCCAGTAGGAAGCCTTCCGTCTCGGGGAACATTCGTCCCGAGGTCAGCCAATAGTTCGACGCTAACTTATTATTATTATTATTATTATTATCTCGACTTAGCCAAAAGGCATTCGCACTCCCTCTACGGGGAACATTCACTCAGATCCCGGGCATCCCGGATACCAAAAGGATCTGGCTCGGACGAGACCCTTGCCATGTAATCGGGCCTTAGGTGACATTGATGTTGTTGGACGATCCTGCATTCCCCATGAATTTCCTGACGGTTCGGGCTGTCGCAAGTAGTACCGCTTTCTGCATGGACCTGTAAAGACTATCAGTTAGATTCAGCTCCTTGATGTTTCTCAGCAAACTTTTTGGTATAACACCAGTTGTTGACATGATGATTGGAATCGTCTGGACGTTCTCCATTTCCCATTGCCTTCTAATTCGTTCTTCTAATTCTCTGTACTTCGCGATCTTCTCGACTTGCTTCACACGCAGGTTGTTGTTGTTCGGTGTAAAAGCTCTTTACGGAAAGCTTACCCACAAGCATGCCGCTGACGCTTTAAAAAATCCTGTATTACTTTTTAATAACGCCTTACGATGTTATCTTCCCTACCTCGCATTTTGTAGTTTCATAATTAAAAAAAAATCATAAGTTAATTGTAACATTCTGTATATTAAAAACAAAGCGCACATATTTTTATTCAAAAGGTTATAAAACTACATTTCCTATATCCTCTGTCAAGCCTTGTCGATGAATTTTATGGATTATTATTATTATTATTATTATCTCGACTTAGCCAAAAGGCATTCGCACTCCCTCTCTGGGGAATATTCACTCAGATCCCGGGTATCCCGGATACCATAAGGATCTGGCTCGGACGAGACCCTTGCCATGTTATCGGGCCTTAGGTGACATTGATGTTGTTGGACGTTCCTGCACTCCCCATGAATTTCCTGACGGTTCGGGCTGTCGCAAGTAGTACCGCTTTCTGCATGGACCTGTAAAGACTATCAGTTAGATTCAGCTCCTTGATGTTTCTCAGCAAACTTTTTGGTATAACACCAGTTGTTGATATGATGATTGGAATCGTCTGGACGTTCTCCATTTCCCATTGCCTTCTAATTCGTTCTTCTAAGTCTCTGTACTTCGCGATCTTCTTTCTTATCTTTATCTTATTATTATTATTATTATTATTATCTCGACTTAGCCAAAAGGCATTCGCACTCCCTCTACGGGGAACATTCACTCAGATCCCGGGCATCCCGGATACCAAAAGGATCTGGCTCGGACGAGACCCTTGCCATGTAATCGGGCCTTAGGTGACATTGATGTTGTTGGACGATCCTGCATTCCCCATGAATTTCCTGACGGTTCGGGCTGTCGCAAGTAGTACCGCTTTCTGCATGGACCTGTAAAGACTATCAGTTAGATTCAGCTCCTTGATGTTTCTCAGCAAACTTTTTGGTATAACACCAGTTGTTGACATGATGATTGGAATCGTCTGGACGTTCTCCATTTCCCATTGCCTTCTAATTCGTTCTTCTAAGTCTCTGTACTTCGCGATCTTCTCGACTTGCTTCACACGCAGGTTGTTGTTGTTCGGGATGGCCACATCAATCAGAGTTGTCTTCCTAGAAATTTTATCAACTATTATAAGGTCCGGTCTGTTATGGGCAACTCGTTGATCAGTCAGAACTGTACGATCCCAGTACATCTTGTAGTTTCTGTTCTCAAGAACAGGCTCAGGTGTGTAGTTGTAATATGGGACCCTCTCTGTCTGCACAAGCAGCAGCTTTTCCGCCAGTTCCTGGTGCAAGATCTTGGCAACCGAATCGTGTCGTTCCTTATATTCCGTTGATGCAAACATCTGACATCCTCCTGTTATGTGCTGGATTGTTTCTGAAGTTGGGCACCCGTATCTGCATCTGTCATCCACTACCGATGCATCTCCTACAATGAATTTTAGGTAGTTGCGAGTTGGTATAACCTGATCTTGTATGGCCAGTAAGAAGCCTTCTGTCTCTGGGAACATCCGTCCCGAGGTCAGCCAATAGTACGACGCTAACTTGTCGACATGTTCCTGGTTAACCTCATTAGGATGCCTCCCGTGCAGCGGCTTCTCTAACCACCTCTGTAGTTTATCGTTGTCAGTTCGGTGGTGATTGTGATGCTCGTGTTCCGTCAGACGTAGCGGTGTTGAGACGTCTGCTCCGCATATAGCTTTATGTAGTGTGGAGCTGTTGGCTTGTCTGTGGAAATAATTACGCAGATTTAGTATTTGTTGGTCCAATTGCTTGCTGAGGTCTGCCAATCCTCTTCCTCCTTGTTGACGTGGCAGGGTTGTTCTTTCTACGGCGCTACGGGGATGATGTTTATGAGCTTTTGTCAGTAGTGTCCTAACCTTTCGTTGCAAGTTGTTGATGTCCGTGTTGGTCCAATTCACTATTCCGAAGGAATAGCTTAGTACAGAGCACGCATACGTGTTCAGGGCCTTATTATTATTATTATTATTATTATTATATCGACTTAGCCAAAAGGCATTCGCACTCCCTCTACGGGGAACATTCACTCAGATCCCGGGCATCCCGGATACCAAAAGGATCTGGCTCGGACGAGACCCTTGCCATGTTATCGGGCCCTAGGTGACATTGA
The DNA here is from genome assembly GCA_963920635.1 of Pseudeuparius sepicola. Lineage (NCBI taxonomy): Eukaryota > Metazoa > Arthropoda > Insecta > Coleoptera > Anthribidae > Pseudeuparius > Pseudeuparius sepicola. The sequence continues at coordinate 34,514,803 of OY987305.1, forward strand.
TGTTCTTGGACGATCCTGCATTCCCCATGAATTTCCTGACGGTTCGGGCTGTCGCAAGTAGTACCGCTTTCTGCATGGACCTGTAAAGACTATCAGTTAGATTCAGCTCCTTGATGTTTCTCAGCAAACTTTTTGGTATAACACCAGTTGTTGACATGATGATTGGAATCGTCTGGACGTTCTCCATTTCCCATTGCCTTCTAATTCGTTCTTCTAAGTCTCTGTACTTCGCGATCTTCTCGACTTGCTTCACACGCAGGTTGTTGTTGTTCGGGATGGCCACATCAATCAGAGTTGTCTTCCTAGAAATTTTATCAACTATTATAAGGTCCGGTCTGTTATGGGCAACTCGTTGATCAGTCAGAACTGTACGATCCCAGTACATCTTGTAGTTGCTGTTCTCAAGAACAGGCTCAGGTGTGTAGTTGTAATATGGGACCCTTTCTGTCTGCACAAGCAGCAGCTTTTCCGCCAGTTCCCGGTGCAAGATCTTGGCAACCGAATCGTGTCGTTCCTTATATTCCGTTGATGCGAACATCTGACATCCTCCTGTTATGTGCTGGATTGTTTCTGAAGTTGGGCACCCGTATCTGCATCTGTCATCCACTACCGATGCATCTCCTACAATGAATTTTAGGTAGTTGCGAGTTGGTATAACCTGATCTTGTATGGCCAGTAGGAAGCCTTCCGTCTCGGGGAACATTCGTCCCGAGGTCAGCCAATAGTTCGACGCTAACTTGTCGACATGTTCCTGGTTAACCTCATTAGGATGTCTCCCGTGCAGCGGCTTCCCCAACCACCTCTGTAGTTTATCGTTGTCGGTTCGGTGGTGATTTTGACGCTCGTGTTCCGTCAGACGTAGCGGTGTTGAGACGTCTGCTCCGCATATAGCTTTATGTAGTGTGGAGCTGTTGGCCTGTCTCTGGAAATAATTACGCAGATTTATTATTTGTTGGTCCAATTGCTTGCTGAGGTCTGCCAATCCTCTTCCTCCTAGTTGACGTGGCAGAGTAGTTCTTTCTACGGCGCTACGGGGATGATGTTTATGAGCTTTTGTCAGTAGTGTCCTAACTTTTCGCTGCAGGTTGTTGATGTCCGTGTTGGTCCAATTCACTATTCCGAACGAATAGCTGAGTACAGAGCACGCATACGTGTTCAGGGCCTTAAACAAATTCCTGCTGTTAAGATCAGTTCGCACTACTTGTCTTACTCTCTTGATGAATTCATTCGTTAAATCAGTCTTCATTGTTCGATGGTCTATCCTTTGAGCTTGTTTCATCCCGAGATACTTGTATGTATCTCCCTTGCTCATTGCTTCGATCTCCTGGCCGTCCTGCATCTCGTGTGCGCTTTGTTCGAGCTTTCCCCGGATGATATTAAGGGTGCGGCACTTGTCCAGTCCAAACAGCATTCCGATGTCCCTGGAAAACTCCTCTACAATTTTAAGCATTTGCGTTAGTTGGTTTTTGGTTGCGGCGATCAGTTTTAAATCATCCATATATAATAGGTGATTCAACTTGATCGCTTCTGCGTTGTTGCTTTTGATAGCGAAGCCATATTTTGTAGAGTTCAACCGATGTGATAGAGGGTTCATCGCCATGCAGAACCACAGTGGACTGAGTGAATCTCCTTGGAAAATCCCTCTTCGGATGTTGATTGTGTCGGTCTCGATGTTACTGTCTGCGGTTCTGAGTTGTATCTTAGTGCGCCAGGTTGTCATAACGTGTTCTAAAAAGGAAACTGTATGATGATCTATTTTATACAGCTTTAAGATACCTGTGAGCCAGTCGTGAGGTACGGAATCAAATGCTTTTTTGTAGTCCACATAAGCCATGTGGAGGTTTCGTTGCTTGGAATGAGCCTGGTTGCAGATGATAGAATCTATGATGAGTTGCTCTTTGCATCCCATTGCGCCCTTCGAGCAGCCCTTCTGCTGCATTGCAATGATGTTGTTCCGCTCGCAGTGAGCATATATTCGCTGCGTAAGGCAAGATGTGATTATCTTGTAAAGCGTAGGCAAGCAGGTTATTGGGCGGTACTTGGCAGGGTTATCCGTATTCCGCTGGTCTTTTGGTAACAGGTAAGTTGCACCCTGTGTAAGAAACAATGGCATTTTCAGAGGATCGAGCAAGACTTCATTAATTAAGGTAGTTATTTGTTCATGCGTGCACCACAACTTCTTAATCCAATAATTTTGGAGATGATCTGGACCTGGTGCCTTCCAGTTGTGGGAATTCTTGATGACATCGGAGACCTCAGCGGTTGTGAATTGCTCGTGTTGCATCTGGCTATAGTTCCGGCCCATCTCGCGTTCTTCGCTGATCCAGCTTGCACTGACATTGTATGGACCTGGTGTGGCAAGTTGATTTCTCCAGAAACCGTCGACCTGTTCTCTGCTAGGGTAACTCGCATTTGTGGCATCGGCGCTAGAATTAAAAGCACGGTAGAAACCCTTTTCTGATCGTTCAAAGAGTTTATTGTCTCGTTTCCTGTTGTTACTAGCCTTGTATCTCCTCAGACGCCCTGCGAAAACAGAAAGTTTTTGTTTTAATGTGTCAAGACATTGTTGAGCAGTGATGTTCGCGGGGTCATGCCGAGAATGCATTTGGGTGCGGCTCATTACTGCCTGCACCGCCCTCTGGATCCTTCTAGTTCTAACTCCTCTGATATATTCCGTCACTTGTCCTATGTCTTTACGGAGACTCTCGATCTTCCGATTTAGTCGCATTTCCCATTGAGCCATTCGTGGTTCTGGTCTTGCACGATTCAACTCTTGGGCCGTTCGGATCTTGGCACCCATTACAGTGATGACTGCCGTTGCGGCACAGTAGATTAACATGTGCATACGTTCTAATGTTGGTGTCACTGAAACATAGCTTGGTAAAATTCTTGTGTTCATAAGATCGAGCACGATCGCAAGTTTCCTGGAAGAATTTAATCTTGGTAGCGGTGGCCTGCTAAGTGGGTCTGTGCCTTCGTATCGCAATACTGCCTGTCTCATATGTGTGTCCAAGCCTTCAAAATGTTCTTCGTTAACCCGTTCCAGACTCTCGGTTGTTGGTTCTACCGTTTCGGCTTCTAGTTGTTGTCCAGGCTCTTGAAGTTCCCCATTGTTGTTGTTGTCATCTATGTCTATGTGTTCGCCGTGGATCTCTAGCTCAACTTCCCGTTTGATAGCGTTAAGTCGCGTTTCTGGAATTCGGTTATTTCTTAGAATAGTTCGATACTGATCTGACACTCTTTGTTCAGACACTTGCATGTGTGGAAACTCCCTGCAGAACTCGGCATGCAGTTGTTGTCGGTAGCCGATAATCTCTTGTCCTAAGTTTGTCACCCTGTAGAAAATACGCATAATCGATTCATTCATGGACACAGTCCATTTCATGCGTCGTCGTTGTAATCCCGCCTCTGTGAACGCTGGCTGAAGTTCCCGCGCAGCACCTTCGGTGGGTGGAACCCTAGTTCTCGTTTGGCTCCCATGTTGTAGATGTTCGTGTTGTTGTTGGGCTGTAGCTGTTTGTGCAACAGGGGCCCGCCTCATCAGCGCCCTGTCACCGACGTCCCGCTCGCTGTCATGCCCAGCGCCGGCTCCAGACATGCCCTGGCGATCCCCAGGCAGCGGCCCTATGACAATCATCCTATCATTCTTCTATTATTATTATTATATCGACTTAGCCAAAAGGCATTCGCACTCCCTCTACGGGGAACATTCACTCAGATCCCGGGCATCCCGGATACCAAAAGGATCTGGCTCGGACGAGACCCTTGCCATGTTATCGGGCCCTAGGTGACATTGATGTTCTTGGACGATCCTGCATTCCCCATGAATTTCCTGACGGTTCGGGCTGTCGCAAGTAGTACCGCTTTCTGCATGGACCTGTAAAGACTATCAGTTAGATTCAGCTCCTTGATGTTTCTCAGCAAACTTTTTGGTATAACACCAGTTGTTGACATGATGATTGGAATCGTCTGGACGTTCTCCATTTCCCATTGCCTTCTAATTCGTTCTTCTAAGTCTCTGTACTTCGCGATCTTCTCGACTTGCTTCACACGCAGGTTGTTGTTGTTCGGGATGGCCACATCAATCAGAGTTGTCTTCCTAGAAGTTTTATCAACTATTATAAGGTCCGGTCTGTTATGGGCAACTCGTTGATCAGTCAGAACTGTACGATCCCAGTACATCTTGTAGTTGCTGTTCTCAAGAACAGGCTCAGGTGTGTAGTTGTAATATGGGACCCTTTCTGTCTGCACAAGCAGCAGCTTTTCCGCCAGTTCCCGGTGCAAGATCTTGGCAACCGAATCGTGTCGTTCCTTATATTCCGTTGATGCGAACATCTGACATCCTCCTGTTATGTGCTGGATTGTTTCTGAAGTTGGGCACCCGTATCTGCATCTGTCATCCACTACCGATGCATCTCCTACAATGAATTTTAGGTAGTTGCGAGTTGGTATAACCTGATCTTGTATGGCCAGTAGGAAGCCTTCCGTCTCGGGGAACATTCGTCCCGAGGTCAGCCAATAGTTCGACGCTAACTTGTCGACATGTTCCTGGTTAACCTCATTAGGATGTCTCCCGTGCAGCGGCTTCCCCAACCACCTCTGTAGTTTATCGTTGTCGGTTCGGTGGTGATTTTGACGCTCGTGTTCCGTCAGACGTAGCGGTGTTGAGACGTCTGCTCCGCATATAGCCCTATGCAGTGTGGAGCTGTTGGCCTGCCTGTAGAAATAATTACGCAGATTTAATATTATTATTATTATTATTATTATTATTATTATTATTATTATTATTATTATTATTATTATCTCGACTTAGCCAAAAGGCATTCGCACTCCCTCTACGGGGAACATTCACTCAGATCCCGGGTATCCCGGATACCAAAAGGATCTGGCTCGGACGAGACCCTTGCCATGTTATCGGGCCTTAGGTGACATTGATGTTGTTGGACGTTCCTGCACTCCCCATGAATTTCCTGACGGTTCGGGCTGTCGCAAGTAGTACCGCTTTCTGCATGGACCTGTAAAGACTATCAGTTAGACCCAGCTCCTTGATGTTTCTCGGCAAACTTTCCGGTATAACACCAGTTGTTGACATGATGACTGGAATCGTCTGGACGTTCTCCATTTCCCATTGCCTTCCAATTCGTTCTTCTAAATCTCTGTACTTCGCGATCTTCTCGACTTGCTTCACACGCAGGTTGTTGTTGTTCGGGATGGCCACATCAATCAGAGTTGTATGCCTAGAAATTTTATCAACTATTATAAGGTCCGGTCTGTTATGGGCAACTCGTTGATCTGTCAGAACTGTACGATCCCAGTACATCTTGTAGTTGCTGTTCTCAAGAACAGGCTCAGGTGTGTAGTTGTAATATGGGACCCTCTCTGCCTGCACAAGCAGCAGCTTTTCCGCCAGTTCCTGGTGCAAGATCTTGGCAACCGAATCGTGTCGTTCCTTATATTCCGTTGATGCGAACATCTGACATCCTCCTGTTATGTGCTGGATTGTTTCTGAAGTTGGGCACCCGTATCTGCATCTGTCATCCACTACCGATGCATCTCCTACAATGAATTTTAGGTAGTTGCGAGTTGGTATAACCTGATCTTGTATGGCCAGTAGGAAGCCTTCCGTCTCGGGGAACATTCGTCCCGAGGTCAGCCAATAGTTCGACGCTAACTTGTCGACATGTTCCTGGTTAACCTCATTAGGATGCCTCCCGTGCAGCGGCTTCCCCAACCACCTCTGTAGTTTATCGTTGTCGGTTCGGTGGTGATTTTGACGCTCGTGTTCCGTCAGACGTAGCGGTGTTGAGACGTCTGCTCCGCATATAGCCCTATGTAGTGTGGAGCTGTTGGCCTGCCTGTAGAAATAATTACGCAGATTTAATATTTGTTGGTCCAATTGCTTGCTGAGATCTGCCAATCCTCTTCCTCCTAGTTGACGTGGCAGAGTTGTTCTTTCTACGGCGCTACGGGGATGATGTTTATGAGCTTTTGTCAGTAGTGTCCTAACTTTTCGTTGCAGGTTGTTGATGTCCGTGTTGGTCCAATTCACTATTCCGAACGAATAGCTGAGTACAGAGCACGCATACGTGTTCAGGGCCTTAAACAAATTCCTGCTGTTAAGATCAGTTCGCACTACTTGTCTTACTCTCTTGATGAATTCATTCGTTAAATCAGTCTTCATTGTTCGATGGTCTATCCTTTGAGCTTGTTTCATCCCGAGATACTTGTATGTATCTCCCTTGCTCATTGCTTCGATCTCCTGGCCGTCCTGCATCTCGTGTGCGCTTTGTTCGAGCTTTCCCCGGATGATATTAAGGGTGCGGCACTTGTCCAGTCCAAACAGCATTCCGATGTCCCTGGAGAACTCCTCTACAATTTTAAGCATTTGCGTTAGTTGGTTTTTGGTTGCGGCGATCAGTTTTAAATCATCCATATATAATAGGTGATTCAACTTGATCGCTTCTGCGTTGTTGCTTTTGATAGCGAAGCCGTATTTTGTAGAGTTCAACCGATGTGATAGAGGATTCATCGCCATGCAGAACCACAGTGGGCTGAGTGAATCTCCTTGGAAAATCCCTCTTCGGATGTTGATTGTGTCGGTCTCGATGTTACTGTCGGCGGTTCTTATTATTATTATATCGACTTAGCCAAAAGGCATTCGCACTCCCTCTACGGGGAACATTCACTCAGATCCCGGGCATCCCGGATACCAAAAGGATCTGGCTCGGACGAGACCCTTGCCATGTTATCGGGCCCTAGGTGACATTGATGTTCTTGGACGATCCTGCATTCCCCATGAATTTCCTGACGGTTCGGGCTGTCGCAAGTAGTACCGCTTTCTGCATGGACCTGTAAAGACTATCAGTTAGATTCAGCTCCTTGATGTTTCTCAGCAAACTTTTTGGTATAACACCAGTTGTTGACATGATGATTGGAATCGTCTGGATGTTCTCCATTTCCCATTGCCTTCTAATTCGTTCTTCTAAGTCTCTGTACTTCGCGATCTTCTCGACTTGCTTCACACGCAGGTTGTTGTTGTTCGGGATGGCCACATCAATCAGAGTTGTCTTCCTAGAAATTTTATCAACTATTATAAGGTCCGGTCTGTTATGGGCAACTCGTTGATCAGTCAGAACTGTACGATCCCAGTACATCTTGTAGTTGCTGTTCTCAAGAACAGGCTCAGGTGTGTAGTTGTAATATGGGACCCTTTCTGTCTGCACAAGCAGCAGCTTTTCCGCCAGTTCCCGGTGCAAGATCTTGGCAACCGAATCGTGTCGTTCCTTATATTCCGTTGATGCGAACATCTGACATCCTCCTGTTATGTGCTGGATTGTTTCTGAAGTTGGGCACCCGTATCTGCATCTGTCATCCACTACCGATGCATCTCCTACAATGAATTTTAGGTAGTTGCGAGTTGGTATAACCTGATCTTGTATGGCCAGTAGGAAGCCTTCCGTCTCGGGGAACATTCGTCCCGAGGTCAGCCAATAGTTCGACGCTAACTTGTCGACATGTTCCTGGTTAACCTCATTAGGATGTCTCCCGTGCAGCGGCTTCCCCAACCACCTCTGTAGTTTATCGTTGTCGGTTCGGTGGTGATTTTGACGCTCGTGTTCCGTCAGACGTAGCGGTGTTGAGACGTCTGCTCCGCATATAGCCCTATGTAGTGTGGAGCTGTTGGCCTGCCTGTAGAAATAATTACGCAGATTTAATATTTGTTGGTCCAATTGCTTGCTGAGATCTGCCAATCCTCTTCCTCCTAGTTGACGTGGCAGAGTTGTTCTTTCTACGGCGCTACGGGGATGATGTTTATGAGCTTTTGTCAGTAGTGTCCTAACTTTTCGTTGCAGGTTGTTGATGTCCGTGTTGGTCCAATTCACTATTCCAAACGAATAGCTGAGTACAGAGCACGCATACGTGTTCAGGGCCTTAAACAAATTCCTGCTGTTAAGATCAGTTCGCACTACTTGTCTTACTCTCTTGATGAATTCATTCGTTAAATCAGTCTTCATTGTTCGATGGTCTATCCTTTGAGCTTGTTTCATCCCGAGATACTTGTATGTATCTCCCTTGCTCATTGCTTCGATCTCCTGGCCGTCCTGCATCTCGTGTGCGCTTTGTTCGAGCTTTCCCCGGATGATATTAAGGGTGCGGCACTTGTCCAGTCCAAACAGCATTCCGATGTCCCTGGAGAACTCCTCTACAATTTTAAGCATTTGCGTTAGTTGGTTTTTGGTTGCGGCGATCAGTTTTAAATCATCCATATATAATAGGTGATTCAACTTGATCGCTTCTGCGTTGTTGCTTTTGATAGCGAAGCCATATTTTGTAGAGTTCAACCGATGTGATAGAGGGTTCATCGCCATGCAGAACCACAGTGGACTGAGTGAATCTCCTTGGAAAATCCCTCTTCGGATGTTGATTGTGTCGGTCTCGATGTTACTGTCTGCGGTTCTGAGTTGTATCTTAGTGCGCCAGGTTGTCATAACGTGTTCTAAAAAGGAAACTGTATGATGATCTATTTTATACAGCTTTAAGATACCTGTGAGCCAGTCGTGAGGTACGGAATCAAATGCTTTTTTGTAGTCCACATAAGCCATGTGGAGGTTTCGTTGCTTGGAATGAGCCTGGTTGCAGATGACAGAGTCTATGATGAGTTGCTCTTTGCATCCCATTGCGCCCTTCGAGCAGCCCTTCTGCTGCATTGCAATGATGTTGTTCCGCTCGCAGTGAGCATATATTCGCTGCGTAAGGCAAGATGTGATTATCTTGTAAAGCGTAGGCAAGCAGGTTATTGGGCGGTACTTGGCAGGGTTATCCGTATTCCGCTGGTCTTTTGGTAACAGGTAAGTTGCACCCTGTGTAAGAAACAATGGCATTTTCAGAGGATCGAGCAAGACTTCATTAATTAAGGTAGTTATTTGTTCATGCGTGCACCACAACTTCTTAATCCAATAATTTTGGAGATGATCTGGACCTGGTGCCTTCCAGTTGTGGGAATTCTTGATGACATCGGAGACCTCAGCGGTTGTGAATTGCTCGTGTTGCATCTGGCTATAGTTCCGGCCCATCTCGCGTTCTTCGCTGATCCAGCTTGCACTGACATTGTATGGACCTGGTGTGGCAAGTTGATTTCTCCAGAAACCGTCGACCTGTTCTCTGCTAGGGTAACTCGCATTTGTGGCATCGGCGCTAGAATTAAAAGCACGGTAGAAACCCTTTTCTGATCGTTCAAAGAGTTTATTGTCTCGTTTCCTGTTGTTACTAGCCTTGTATCTCCTCAGACGCCCTGCGAAAACAGAAAGTTTTTGTTTTAATGTGTCAAGACATTGTTGAGCAGTGATGTTCGCGGGGTCATGCCGAGAATGCATTTGGGTGCGGCTCATTACTGCCTGCACCGCCCTCTGGATCCTTCTAGTTCTAACTCCTCTGATATATTCCGTCACTTGTCCTATGTCTTTACGGAGACTCTCGATCTTCCGATTTAGTCGCATTTCCCATTGAGCCATTCGTGGTTCTGGTCCTGCACGATTCAACTCTTGGGCCATTCGGATCTTGGCACCCATTACAGTGATGACTGCCGTTGCGGCACAGTAGATTAACATGTGCATACGTTCTAATGTTGGTGTCACTGAAACATAGCTTGGTAAAATTCTTGTGTTCATAAGATCGAGCACGATCGCAAGTTTCCTGGAAGAATTTAATCTTGGTAGCGGTGGCCTGCTAAGTGGGTCTGTGCCTTCGTATCGCAATACTGCCTGTCTCATATGTGTGTCCAAGCCTTCAAAATGTTCTTCGTTAACCCGTTCCAGACTCTCGGTTGTTGGTTCTACCGTTTCGGCTTCTAGTTGTTGTCCAGGCTCTTGAAGTTCCCCATTGTTGTTGTTGTCATCTATGTCTATGTGTTCGCCGTGGATCTCTAGCTCAACTTCCCGTTTGATAGCGTTAAGTCGCGTTTCTGGAATTCGGTTATTTCTTAGAATAGTTCGATACTGATCTGACACTCTTTGTTCAGACACTTGCATGTGTGGAAACTCCCTGCAGAACTCGGCATGCAGTTGTTGTCGGTAGCCGATAATCTCTTGTCCTAAGTTTGTCACCCTGTAGAAAATACGCATAATCGATTCATTCATGGACACAGTCCATTTCATGCGTCGTCGTTGTAATCCCGCCTCTGTGAACGCTGGCTGAAGTTCCCGCGCAGCACCTTCGGTGGGTGGAACCCTAGTTCTCGTTTGGCTCCCATGTTGTAGATGTTCGTGTTGTTGTTGGGCTGTAGCTGTTTGTGCAACAGGGGCCCGCCTCATCAGCGCCCTGTCACCGACGTCCCGCTCGCTGTCATGCCCAGCGCCGGCTCCAGACATGCCCTGGCGATCCCCAGGCAGCGGCCCTATGACAATCATCCTATCATTCTCCATTCCATAGTTTTCTCCCGTAACGTGGGAGTGACGGCCCTCGGTCGCCTTTTACGACTCGCGGAGCCACGATAGGAGTATTCTAACCCGCTACCCATACGGGTCAACTAGGATAACGCGGGATCGTTACTCCCGAGGATCTGCCCCTGTCACCGGCCAAACCCCTCCTTGCGTTAACTGGGAAACACGGGATCGTTACACCCGAGGATCTGCCCCTCTCACAGGCTAGACCCATCCCTGTGTAACTGGGAGTCGCGGGATTGTCACCCCCGAGGATCAGCCCCCGTCACCGGCTAGACCCCTCCCTGCGCAACTGGATATCGCGGGATTGTCACACCCGTAGGTCTGCCCCTGTCACAGGCCAAGCCTCTCCATGCGTAACTGGGAATCGCGGGATCGTTACACCCGTGAATCTGCCCCTCTCACAGGCCAGACTCATCCCTGCGTAACTGGGGAGCGCGGGATTGTCACACCCGTGGATCTGCCTCTCTCACAAGTCAGATCCCCCCTGCATTAATTATTATTATTATTATTATTATTATTATTATTATTGCTTTCTTATCACAGACACACGCTTCTGCCAACTCTGGGTTGACAAGACCCCAGGGGCCATACACTGGTCCATATACAAACGTTTCTGTAAGTTAACACGTAAAAATCACTATTCAAATATTATTATCGACTTATTATTATTGTTATTATTATTGCTTCCTTCTCACAGCCCCACGCTGCTGCTGCACATACCCCAGTGCCTCAACCGCGCCGCAGTCCCAGCGGAGATTCGGTGGTGTCACAATCCGCTTCCTCTAAAAGGAAGAGGAATGAGGGTGATGTGACAGACGCACCATCACCGAAGAGGATAGGGGGAGGTCCCGGGGGGAAAAATATATCCTTATTAGAGACTTTGAAAGGATTGGTAATTATTATCATTATTATTATTATTATTATTATTATTATTATATTATTATATTATTATTATTATTATTATTAATAATGTTTCCGTTTCCTTCTCACAGCTACAGGAACAATCTGAAAGCGATTCAGTGGGGTCACAATCACCCCAACCCTCAGTGGGGTCACAATCGCCCCAACCCGAGGCTTCTTCGAGAGATGCGGGCTGTTCAGTGGGGCCACAATCGTCCCAACCCGCGGCTTCTTCAAGGGACGCGGGCGTGACGATAAACCCCGAAAGTTCCGCAGCTCTCGGAAGGAGTGCTAGAGTTGAAGAGGGACTAGATGAGATGCATGCGGGACTAGACCGAAAAATTGGGGCTCTTGAAGCGCAACTTGGAGACACTAATAGGGTGATTAGAAGTTTAGACGATGAAATAGCAAAATTACTACGAAGAAAACAACGAGAGGTGAACAGTGAAGAGTTACTAAAAAGAGATATTAATGACTTTAAAAATATAAAAAGACAATTGTCCATTTGGTATTCTTAGTCTTTAAAATTTACAAGTTTTTGGGCTATTGTCGCATGTAATTCTTCATCCAATCCTTATATATTATATACAGGGTACTTGTACACATATATAAGGATTGGTTAAAGGATTACATGCAACAATAGATCAAAAACTTGCGAATGCTAAAGCTTAAGTATGTCGGGTCAATAATCTTTTTATGTCTTCAAGGTCATTGTAGTCTTTTTGTAATACCGCACCCATATATTCCTCACGTTGTTTACTTCTTTTTAACTCTACTATTTCGGCATCTATACATCTCACCACCCTAGCATTTTCATCAAGTTTTGCTTCAATATTCGCAAGTTTTTGTTCTATTGTTGCATGTAATCCTTCAACCTTATATATTATATACAGGGTGTTTACTTTATCTTGTACACTATAGGGATCTTTGAAACCGTATTAAACCGTATTAATTTTTGATGTAATCAGTGGACATGTTCAAAACATAAGAGTATAAATTTCGTAATGTTGCTTAAAATATTTTCGAAATCTTCAGTTTTCAAAACGTGGTGAGCTATCTCAAATTTCTTTTCAGATCCCTGAAGCTCATAAAAAGCGCAGCTTTTTCCTAATTTAACCAACTCTGTATCCCTAACGGTTTCAAAGATGCCTATAGTCTACAAAGTAAAGTAAACACCCTGTATATGATATATATTATATAAAATGTATATATTTAGATATAAGTGTGATTTAGGTTTTGTATATAAGTGTATATAATAGGAATAAGTATTTTTTTTAATTGAACATAATGTATATATTTCTCTGTATATACTTCTCTGTATATATTTCTCTGTATATATTTCTCTGTACATATCTCTGTAACTATTTTTAGTTTAATATAAAGCGTATATATTTTTCCGTTTTAATTTTATGCTAAAAATACCTATTTATCTGACAAGAATAAAATATTCCATATACAACAATGGTTGTAGGAAACAAATATAAAAGCAGTTATACTGTCTGGCTTATCGTCGAGTTAAGGATTTTGTACAACATTCGGGCGACAGAAAACGACATAATAGCACTAGTGCATGTCAACAGTAAAATTTGAAACATCTCGTTTAATTATGAATACAATAATTGTGAGTTACTTTAAATACATAGTAAAGATAATGAGGAGAGGATTATTGGGGAAAGAAAAACACACTTCATATTTTCAGATTTTATTTCTTTACGAGAAATTTTGTTTCTCTAGTAAAAACATCAAACAAAGATGACCACAGTTTACTTGGTTAAAGTTTTGATATGAATCGTTATTGTATACTACTTCAATGTCTCTCCCCAAGTATCTAATGAGTTCTCTTGGTGGTTTCAAATTGCCAAAGCTGTCAAAATATTCACATATTTTTCCTGTTTTCCGGTAGGCTACCCAATGAGATCCAGAATTTCGCTGAATATCCAAATTCAAAATGGCCGTCTCGTTTTTTCGAGGCTTTTTAGGTAGGGTATCTCTCATATATACACCTCTAAAGAATGGAATGTCTTTAGCGAATTTTAAAAGGTCTAGATTGGTTAAAGGTCTATTGGGTAGCTTCAAAAGTTTTTTTTCTTTAAAAATAATCCCAGACCGCCACGCTTGTTTTTACGCAAATAAAGTCCTGAACCAACGGACTCCATAGCTTGCTTTCAATTTGCCATCAGCTTTTTTGCATTATTTACGTCGATTATAGTTTTTGCTACACTGCTCGCTCCCCCCCGCCAATGAACCGAGAGCAGACAGAGCACCCAGTATAGGCAAAAGAGGCAGATATCCTCCTGACCTTTCTTGAAACGGAATTATCCTGGGTATTTTTAGTTTAGCCTTTCCACCAGCTTTTTTTATGTGTACACGTGCTGCCTTAACTGCCGCTAACGATGATTTTTTTAAATTTTTTAAGTCGCTTAACTGTTTGGTTGTAAAGGATTTTTTTAGAGCTTTATCCACCTTCTTTACTATGTCTCTTCTAAACGAAAATGGTCATTTCGTACCCATTCCCAACTTCCTTTTAACCTTCATTGCGTTTGTAATAAGTCACCCAACTGTTTTTTCACCAAATTTGGAATCTTTTGATTTCACTCGGTCCCAAGCACGATTTTCCAGTTCCAAATCAGCCTTGTGTCGTTCTTCTAGAGATTTGCTTTTACTGTAAGCAATGTCATGAATTCTACAGGCTGAATCAACTTTATTTATACCTGAATCACCTCTAGAAAGCCGTTTTTCTAATTTAGTGCCAGGACCGCAGTACTGATAGCCAGGAATGTGTAACTCTATCGGCAATTTGTCAATTAATGTGTTGAGCACTCCGCTCCCTTTAACAATCAACATTAGATTGTTCAAGTTTGTTCAATCACCCCCCTTATATAGAAAAAAACAACACACAAACAAATAATATTTTTATTTTCGCAGTTTTACACTTTTAACTCATGTTTTCCCAGTTCCAGCATATGGCCTCACAGTTCTTCAGAAAATATAATATTAGTCGTTTTACCAACAGGTCCCAAGCTTGTTAAAAAGTACCTTTTGTTGTCCCCATTCAACTCATCTATTCGGTCTTGAGTTAATTCATCCGTAAACCTCTGCGGCAGAATCGTCTTGAAGTCTGCAAATTCCACAACCACCTTTTCACCATACTTAGTATTTATTCTCTTAAAACTCTGAATCTCAAACTTTTCATTTACTTCCAAATCTCGAACGTTCACCAGATTTTTCTGCAGCAAGTTCTTATTTAAATTGTTTAAGAAGGACATGTTGAGTTTGTTGACAATATTCGCTGAACCTTGCCTATATAATGTAGGGACCTCCCCACCCCAGAGTATGGGTGGCCCCCACCCTCCCCCAAACCCTATGAGAGCATGACGCCACAACCCCTATGAGAGTATGACGCCAACCGAAAACCCCTATGAGAGTATGACGCCAAACTTGTTGAGACAGGTTTGGCGTCATGCTCTCATAGTCTTACTACTACCAACCGGTAACCAGAGTTATATGTTTAATTTCCTCCTCAAATTTTGTGTTATTAGCCCTGTCATACAAACTTTTTTACTCCTTTTTTAACACTAATATGATGATTGGAATTAAAATGGAGATATCTATTAGTATGTGTTGGTTTTCTATAGACACTAGTTTCTATACTATCTGATTTCAGTATAGAAACATCTAAGAAAGGTAATTGATTATTATTTTCAATTTCTAAGGTAAACTTAATAGAAGGTTCTTGCGAGTTTATAAAATTTAATAATGAATTTAAATAATCTACTCCATGTTCCCATATAACAAATATGTCATCAACATATCTTCACCAAACATTAGGTTGGTGAACATATCTAGTCAACTCATTTTGTTCAAAATCTTCCATAAATAAATTGCTTATGAATGGCGATAAAGGAGACCCCATAGCCATTCCAAATTCCTGCTGATAAAATTCATTTCCTAGTTGAAAATAAGTGGTTTTAACATAGAGTGTTGTTAGTTCTTATATTGCATTTATATTCAAATTTGTCCTTTCCACTAAAGTTTGATCATTTTCTAACTTTCTGCGTAAAATATTCAATGATTTGTCAACAAAGACATTAGTAAAAAGACTAACCACATCAAAGCTAGCTAATATACATATAATGATCCGGAAATTGATGTTCCCTAATTTTTTCCAAAAAATGATTACTGTTTCTGATAAATGAATTTGAGTTTCGATGCTAGTTAAAACAAAACCATTTAATGAGGTAGAAAGTTCAAAAAATTGCATTTATAAAATTCCTTGCGAATGTGGAAAGTTCTATGTTGGGGAGACTTGAAGGCCATTTAACGTTCGTTTAAAAGAACATAAAAATTATATTAGGCAAAATCAAATTTCCAAGTCGAAAATATGTGAACACTCTATATATACAGACAACAGACAACTGTGTTGCTGAATGTTCAGTGGAATTCAGTAAAATAGTATTGCCTCTTATTCAAAGAGAAATTAGTATAAATAATTAGGTAGAACACAGGGTACAATATCAGACAGGTGGCTAGGCTATTGTTTCTGTTGTCATGACATTTTAGCCTGAAATTTATTAATCTGTCATTTCACTTTGACATGACATGATCTTTGAGAAAGGAGGAAGATTTATTCTTCGAAAGCTCAGGAAACAAATTTGTTGAAGATATTTTTTCAGTTACAAGTTCAAAGTTTAGTTCATTTACTGTTAAGAATTTATTAATTTTCCAGGCAACTTGAAAAAGTTGTCTTTTAATCAGTTTGGTGGTGGAAAACCCAATTAAAATTCAATATACCTATCTGTTATTGTTAGCAAGTGTAAAATTCTGTGATTCTTCAATCGAAGTTTCATTATCGTGATTATCCATTATAGTAAGTAATGATTTATTATTTTGTTTTCTTTTGAGATGAATCACAATAATAATTATTATGTCTGTTATAATCATGGACATTAGAAGTACTTGGAGAACCTTCATTTGGCTGTCAAAAAAACTGTGTTTTTTATTGCATTTCTTACAACCTCCTGACCTACAGAATGACCAGGTCTGATACAATAAATCGTGAAATATTTTATAAGTTTTAATTTGAAATATTTATCATTCACTGACATTTTTAAATATGTCACAAAAATATAAATAATGTTGATTTTTACAAAGAGGAGATTTTGGAATATTATTTGATTTATTATCAGATACATAAAGTGATTTTGAATCATTTTTTGTTTGTAAAGACATTTTCGATAGATTGCAAAAAATACATTTTTCATTCAAAAATGTGGTTAAATCACATGGTTTTAATATTGATTTTATTTTTTTTGTACAAGATTCCCATTCTTCACATAATGTAAAACCAAGCTTTAAAGTAATTAAGCAAATTAAAATTGAATTCCACTCTTGCACATTTCACCTCAATTTTCTAAAGACCTAAAATACTGTTTCAACCAGCTGCTTAAATGATATGTATGATTTGACAGATGGTAAATCAAAAAGTATAGCTTTAAGGTGAGACTGAATTATGGCTTTTTTATTTTCATATCGATCTTTTAATAATTGAATTGCAACTTTGTAATTGTCAGAAGTAATTTTCTTCGAGTTAATTACAGCAGCTGCTTCACATTTTAAAGATCCATTTAGATAATGGAATTTTTGAACGTTATCCCTAAATTATGATTATCGTGGATTTGAATGTGTCAAAAAAATTATAACAATTTTTCGAAACTCCCGTGGAAATTATTAATATTAATTTCCTGTAATTTTATGCTAATTTTGGGGCTATCATTACCACCAATCGAGCTTGAGGAAGGCGTCAATGCAACTGAATCACCTTGTGGCTGTTCAAATTGAATCATATGATTTATTATTATTATTATTATTTTTGCTGAAGATATTAAATCAAAATATTTCGTTTCGAATTCATCGTGTTCTTGATTTGTTGCATCTTCATCTATTTATCCTGAATCGAATAATACAATTTCGCATTCGTCGTGAACTTTATTATATTCACATAATATATTTTGTTCATCCTCTAATCTGATTTGTAACTTTGTGATATTGCTTGGTTCCTTGTATATAAAAGTAGATAGAATATTGCTGAATCGTGTTAATTTTGCCTTTACTCGACCGCGTTGAGCAACAAGTTTATTTATTTACGAGTTAAATTAATGAACGAGATACCGAATAAATAGGTAAATATACGAGAAATAATCGAGTTTCGTTATAATACTATTTACGAGATATGCAAGAAAATTTTCTAGTTTCTTAATGAGAATTATTTACGTGATTACGAGGAAAGTATCGAATTGAATAACGAGAATATTTTAGAGATTACGTGAAATATATCGAGTTTATTTTACGAAATTACGAGAAATATTAAATATTGATAGGCGATGCTGTAAACAAATGGAAAACGGGAATAAGGATGACGGTAAACGGGAAATAATGTTATGGATAAGACAGACCTTTCAATAATCGTTGCCGCCGCCCGTGAATAATGTACTTCACTGGTTCTATTCGGCTCGAAGGCACAGATTAACCAGGCAAATGCGTAAGTAAGCAGCAAACAGCAATTCAAGATTGATTTAGCAGACTTATGTTGCCCGCAACAATGCATTTATAAATTCGGGCTGTTATAGCGTTTCTTTTTATGCCTATCCGATTTTCCCCTTTTTCTATTTTTCGGTGGACCTTCTCATAGCCTCGTTTATTTAGAAAAGGGAAAATCTGACCTACGGCGGGGCGGTTGCTCAGGCGCCAGGTTTTTTAGAGCGGTATGCTCCGCTATGCCCGGGATAGCATTCGTCAGAGAAAAATAATTCCAAATAATTAACGCGGTTACACTTTTCGGGAAAACTTTAATAAGAAAAGGAAAACCTACACGCTCAGCTCACGCTAGGTGAAACGGATGTTGGTTCGGGAATACTCGCACCACCAACAAGTTTCAGAGCCTAGCCCAAGCTGAGCTATCCTATCTATTTGTGGAAAAGTTCAATCGCGGAATTAAATGAGACGGCTGTTGGTTCGGCAATTCTCGCTCCACCAACAGGGCTCGGAACAGGTTAAAACTATTAATGCTCACCAGGAAATATGACGGAAATCAGAGAGCGGTTATCGCTCGTAGAGAAAAAGAGAGCCTCCTCGGCGACCGCAGCCTTTTTATATCGTGTCGCGGCGCCACCATCGTCGAGTGCGCTGGCCGCCCATTGGTCGGGGCAGCGGCGAGGACTCAGGTGATCGTCCCCACTCTTCTGGTAGTCAAAACGGTCGCCGGGGGCTAGACGGGCAGTTAGGGGTTGTCGCACCCCTCACAGGTCTCGGACGGTGGTCTCTCCGAATCGGGCATGTCCAATATACCCGGATTCCCAAAAAGAACGGCGGCTCTAGCTGTAATTTGAATTAATATCCCGGTTCTACCCCTTTTCGGTATCCCACAACCCTTATGGTAACATAAGAATTTATTATTAAGCGGCGGAAAGCCGGAAAATAATCAAAACCAGGATTTAATTAAATGCAATGAAACTCTCGAATATCGGCCTACTATGTAGAAACAGTCATCGGTGTGAATATAAAAACTACTATGGTGGACAGCCGGCTGCTAAAAATAGCGCGGCGGAAGAATCAATTGGGTGTAAAATAAAAATTAAAACGGGAAACTAGTAACTTCGTTACACACCCCTCCTTCTTCCTAAAAAAAATTAAAATTTCATTCAAATTTCGTGTATCGGAATTCTGACAAAAGCGGTCTACGGAATATCGGAAAACCAACAGAAAATTTTGCTGTAGAGTACGGAAGTTCTAATCGGGGTGTTACGGTCGAGAATTACAGATGATCCCCACGTTGTTACGCCTGGTTACGTAACGCAGAAAATTTGTAGGAAACGGTCGAGCGAATATTTAAGGTCACAAGAATTTTTAGTCGGTGGCTACTCGGTGCAGTGCCGGACCTTTCTTTGTTCAGAATACGAATCTTCTGTGTGACGCTTTTTTTATGATATTCAGCCAACTTGATTTAATATCTCGAAAGAACTAACTTTCCGCTCGGTATCGGTTTCTGGAGTCTACAGTTTTTTTTTATTTCGGCTACAGACAGACTCTTAAAATTCGAGGAGAACTATTCTGGTTCCACGACCAAGTGTTGGTTGTCGGATTTATGTAGGCATGTTATTAGCGGTGTGGCGACGTATAAGAAGTTGGGAACGAACCGGCGGTACTAGGAAATAATTCCTAGAAAGTGACATAAATCGCGTAAGATTGTCAATGCCGGGAGTTCCGTATTTCCCCTACCGTTACCACGTGTCCTACATTTTCATTGTTTGACCCCCGAAATGACAGTTATCGGTTCTTTTTCTTTATTTTTTTTTTAAATTGGCGGCAGTAAGAATGAACTCCACGAATGACGGGAAAAGAGTAGGCGTGGAAATTAAGCTAATCGGTATAGGTCTTAACTGGTACGGAAATGAAAACTAATCGGTTTTTTTTTTCAATGGTTTGGCGTCAACGGTAGGTACTGGTCAATCCTAAATTTTACAGAGATCGGTGAAATAGACTTTACACGTAATTTATCTAGATACATCGGTATATGACAACACACGGTAAGAAAACGATGAGCTTGGTAAACTATCTGGTTGACAGATCAACGGTACTATTTTTTTTAGATACTGATTACGCGGACGGTAAACTTGTTTTGTCGGTTTGAAATGTAATAAACGGATTTCGTTTCAATCCAGAGGTGTTGTGCCTCTTACATGTTCAAATAGCGGTGATTCGGTATACCAATAAATAGGTTGGAATTTCTGTCAGATAATACTGAAGGCGGTAAGTAATCATTACGGTCGGAGAGGTCGGTCACGGTGCTCACGGCGGTTTCGGTATTTTTGTACGTTCCCCAAAAGTCAGTGTTTCAGTTTTGGGACCAGAAAATTCTGCGAGCGCGGTTATGTCACCTGCGGCGGTTTCCACAGGTTCCGCCGACATAACAGTTCTCGTAGAATTTTCTCGGCAGGTTTCGCGGTCGCGGTTGGAAACTTCTATAAGGAAAAAGTCACATATGGAATAACAGATGGGTCTCTGAGCCCCCAAAGTCCAAAATCCGTACGAAATTTGGAAATTCTCTACACCAAAACAATACCAAATGTCAATCGATGTTTACCAATAAGTATCGGGGGACGGGGCTTGCGCGTCGGCCACGATGTATACAGTATGATCCCGGGGACCTCGCCAAATCGCGAAAAGAAGGCGGCCCAAACGGCCGAACTGCTTTTTCGATCGAGATGCCCTCTGGCAGGCGAGAGACCCGAATCCTTCGGCGGTCCCACGCGAAAATAGAACTCGACCGGCGCTCCCCCTTCCAATCGCTAGCTATTTTTGGGCTCGAAATATCGAAAACTGCGTCCTGTTGACGAGAGTAGAAGTACACGTATTACTACACAGGAGCGGGAGCCACAACAAGGCCTATGGTCCGGCAGGGCCGGTAGGCGCTTGCTAACAAGGCAAGTAAAATAAAACCAATAAAACTGACTTGTACCAAAGACAATCCCATCTGATGGGATTGTCTTTGCTTGTACCTAATACCTGTCAGTAAGGTAGGTGTTTCATAGGCATTCTACATGTTCCTTAGAAAGCAATCGTTTTTAAAAGGAAATCGAAATTTTGTGGTGAATCCTCGGATAAATTGATAGACGTGGCAACGCCGCCCTATTTCACTACCTGTCACAACCATTGACATAGGCGAAATTTAAAGACACGTCACGCGGGCGTCCATAGGCGGCATTTTGTGAGGGGTTTTAAACAATTTAAAAAAAAATTAGGCTTAAGACAAATGTTACAAAATTTTTGAAAATTTATTTTGGCAAGTATAATTTTTCTTTATCTGCCATAAAATTTTTTGTACTAAGTGATAGTTAACCCTGTATATATAAAGTAATAAAAAATCAGAAAAACAAAACATGATTCCTAATATACAGTGCCGGCCAAAAAGTGTGCACCATATGGGAAAAATTTTTAGTAAATAACTTACGGAAAATTTGTTTGCGGCATCAGGTTTTGCTTGCTCTAGAACCAAAATTGACATAATCAAATGTTGTGACGTAGTCTCTTTTATATGTCAAATTTAACATTAATAAAAAAAAATCCGAAAAATAGACTTATTTAACCGAATTTCGAAAAAAGTCATAAGAAAAATATGTTTCTTTCGCAATTTTATACCACTATGCAAAATTTCAAGAGCCTACTACGATTTTCATATTTTGCCCTTTGTTGTATATTATTGGATATAATATTTTAAATTTTCTAGATATTTCTGATCAGATCAGCATGATAGAAATATTTGTATGTTTTTACAACCATTTACTATAGAAAGAAGTTTGTAAATCGAATTTATGTGTTTGTCTGTAAAAATGAGATCAGTTTTGCACCAAGCGTGCTTCTTCAACAAGCCCTCATTTTAATTTTTTTGCAAAAAAAGGAAAAGAAGGATATTTAGACCGTAAACTAAGTATTGTGCAGTATGTATTCAGTCAATGAGTGTTTTAAATTACATAGGATCGACTTTTATGGATTAATAAATACGGAAAAGGGCAACAAAGGGCAAAATATGAAAATCGTAGTAGGCTCTTGACTACTCTTGGACTACTTGGCCGGAATTTCTACGCGATTTTGAGATCTTTTACTTTCCCGTTAATTATAAATTGCATTTAGAAACAGAGATAGGTAGGAGACGCCACCGCACCGGCGAACTCGTGTCAAAATGTATTACCGATTTGCAAACGTTAATGCGCCGTCATGGGGGAATTCCGCTGGAAAAACAGCTTGCATGGTTATATCGCAATTTGCTGCCAGAATTCCGTTTACATATCCGCCGAAATGATTTTTCCGACTTTCAATCGTTTGTACGCGTCACCAGGACGGAAGTAGAGGGAACAACCTACTCCATCGAAAGTATAGAGGAACTGGAAATAGCCTCCGACAATCTAAATAGCCTAATAATATCTTTATATGAGGCTAACTGCCCTGTGACACAAAAAACTACATCTAGAGATGTACCGTGGTGGAACAGGGAACTCACCAGACTTAGGGCTAAGACAAGGAAACTATTCAACAGAGCAAAAAGCTCGGGGAACTGGGATGAGTACAGAACATCCCTAACCGAATTCAACAAAGAATTGAGAAAGTCTAAGAGAAGGACTTGGAGACAGTTCTGTGGGGAGATTGATGAATTGGCCCCAGCAGTGTGACTTCAAAAGGTCCTATCAAAAGACCACTCAAATAGTATAGGCTTGCTCAAAAAGCCTGACGATAAATTCATTCAAGATAGGCAGGAAAGCTTAGAGATTCTACTACAAACTCACTTTCCTGGCTCTACAATATCAGAAGGAAATCATGCACAGGCTACTCTGGAAGAGGCTGCACATCGCCCAAACAGAAGACAAAAGAGCCTAGCAAAAAAGATTTTCAATCCTAACAAAATCAGATGGGCGATAAACAGCTTTAAACCCTACAAATCACCAGGCACAGATGTAATCTTTCCAGTTCTGCTTCAAAAAAGTATCGATGAGCTCCTACCAGCATTGGGAGCTATATTCAAAGCCAGTTTTAACTTTGAATACATTCCAAATCTGTGGAGAAAGGCTAAGGTGGTGTTTATACCAAAGACAGGAAGGCCTTCCTCCTAAAAACAATGGAGAAACTAATTGACCTGTACATCAGAAGCGAAATCTTATCTGAGAAGCAACTTCATGTCAACCAGTGTACCTACCAGTCAGGGAAATCTACAATCAGTGCTCTAAATTGTCTAACAATGGACATTGAAAAGACACTAATGGCAAAAGAAATTGCTCTCTGTGCATAGAGGGAGCTTTTGATAACACCTCGCATGAATCCATAAAGAGCACTTGTGAAAGAAGAGGTATAAAACCTTCCATAATCAACTGGATACAATCCACACTGCGAAGCAGAATTGTCACAACTGAAATTGGGAATGACTCGGTCACTGCTACCACGGTAAAAGGCTGTCCCCAAGGGGGGAGTCCTATCGCCTCTGCTGTGGTCCCTGGTGGTCGACGACCTTTTAAAGGAACTGACAATCTCTGGCTTTCATGTCCAGGGATACGCGGATGACCTGGTCATCACAGTAAAAGGCAAGCATGAAGGCGTAATTTCCAACCTAATGCAAAATGCCCTTAACACTATCAGCAATTGGAGCCAAAAGGAGGGACTTAACGTCAATCCAAGTAAGACGGTTCTGGTTCCGTTTACAAAGAGAAGGAAGCTTAACCTAAAAGCACCCACGCTAAACAATAAGGAACTCACATTCTCCAGCGAAGTGAAATATCTAGGAGTCATACTGGATGCAAAACTTTCCTGGAACCAACATCTACAAAAAACTATTGCGAAAGCGACAGCGGCTCTATGGTCGTGCCGTACGTTATTTGGCAAGTCATGGGGATTAAAACCAAAAATGATCCTATGGTCCTACCTCACGGTGGTAAGGCCAATCATCACATATGCCTCCCTTATATGGTGGCCAAAAACCAAGGAAAAAGTGGCGCAAGGCAAGTTGCAGGAAACGCAACGGCTGGCTTGTCTAGGTATCACAGGGGCCTTAACTACATGTCCCACAGTTGCAATGGAGGTAATGCTTGACCTCACTCCGCTACACATTTTTGTGCAGGAAGAGGTAATCAAAAGTGCCTCGCAACTTTACCAAGCCAACAAACTAAAACCAGGGGACCTCATCGGAAACCTAAAAATTCTGGACACTGTCCAATTGCAATCCTTGACAATGCCAAAGGACTATATGCAGACGAGATATGACTTTGAATTACCGTTTGAAGTGGTCATCCGAGATCGCCAAACAAGTAAAATTGCAATACCAGAAACATCCTCTGGAACAAGCATCTGGTATACAGACGGATCCAAAATGGATGAAGGGGTTGGAATTGGGATATACGGCCCTAATCACAGGACCTCACAGTCCCTAGGTAAGACTCCCTCCATTTTCCAGGCAGAACTCCAAGCCATAAATGTATGTGCCCATGAGTGCATCAACAGACGCATCAAGGGGGCAAGAATATACATCTTATCAGACAGTCAGGCAGCACTAAAAGCTCTGAAGTGGAACTTATGAGTCTAAAGTTGCCTGGGAATGCAAAGTACACCTAAAGCAACTGGCCACAGGCAATAAATTGACTTTAATGTGGGTGCCAGGGCACGAAGGTGTTCATGGCAATGAAATAGCTGATAGCCTCGCTCGAGAAGGGACTAAAACCCCATTCTACTGTCCTGAACCATTCTGTGGCATAAATGAAAGCCACCTATTGGGAGAGATAAAAAAATTGGAAAAAGAACAAAAAGAATTCTACTGGAGAAACCACTCCGGGCCAAAGACAAGCGAAACGATTTCTAACCTATTCGCCTGAGAACGCCAAAAAGCTTCTCACTCTAAATAAGAATGAAGTAAGACTAATCACAGGTCTCCTTACTGGACACTGCCCATTAGGATATCATCTTAAAAAAATGGGCAAAACAGATAATGGACTATGTAGATTCTGCAACGAACGTGATGAGACTAGTGAGCATATACTCTGCGAGTGTCCCCTCTTAATCCGAAGCAGACTCAAACATTTAGAAAAGATTGATATAAATCCAAACGAAATTGGCAACATGGCCCCAAGGAAAATACTGAGCTTTATAAAAAGCATAGGTGACCTCGGCATTTATTAGAGTAGGGTCACTCACAAAAGATCTGCATAGGTCGCAGTGAAGAAAAGCCACTAGGGCCACACGACCCCCAGAACAATCTAAAAATCTACAATCTATGCGTCACCAGGGAATTTGAGAAATTACTATCGGAGTTACATCGCGGTAACAACAACAAATCAGCGACGGCACCGGCCGCGTTGGTTGATAGTAGGTATTTCCGACCGGCCGCGAACGGTACCCCGCCACCGACATCGGATATTTGGGTCGCTCGTCAGTCGGCTTCCGCACAGGCACCGGGCGGGGTCCGGCCACACCAGGCCACGGCAAATACTCGTAAATTGTCGCGTCTACCACCCACCTGCTGGCAATGTAGGAAAACCGGCCATATACGCGCCAAATGTGCTGGCACACCGACGTTATTTTGCCCGCGGTGTGGTAACCCGGGAATCATGTCTCGGAACTGCCCTTGTGGTATTCCGGACCGTGATCGGAAAGTTTCTACGAGGGGCGAAAGGTTGCAGAGACCCGTACGCACGGCTGCGGGTAGCAAACTCGACTTCATAGAGGTTCTCCACCGCGAAACCGACCGTTGGTGGAAAGATTCTGCGAGGGACGAGAGGTTCAGTGGGTCCGCGGATACCGCCTGTTATGTCACCTGCGGCGGTTTCCACAGGTTCCGCCGACATAACAGTTCTCGTAGAATTTTCTCGGCAGGTTTCGCGGTCGCGGTTGGAAACTTCTATAAGGTCGGATGTGCTCCCCGCGGCGGATTCCACGGATCTTCGCCACTTGTCGCTCCCTGTAGAAATTTCCTGGTTTCGGCTAGTCCCGCTGGTAGAAGGCTCCGCGAGGTCGATTATCAAATCTACGGCGGTATCCGCGGACCCACTGAACCTCTCGTCCCTCGCAGAATCTTTCCACCAACGGTCGGTTTCGCGGTGGAAAACCTCTATGAAGTCGAGTTTGCTACCCGCAGCCGTGCCTACGGGTCTCTGCAACCTTTCGCCCCTCGTAGAAACTTTCCGATCACGGTCCGGAATACCACAAGGGCAGTTCCGAGACATGATTCCCGGGTTACCACACCGCGGGCAAAATAACGTCGGTGTGCCAGCACATTTGGCGCGTATATGGCCGGTTTTCCTACATTGCCAGCAGGTGGGTGGTAGACGCGACAATTTACGAGTATTTGCCGTGGCCTGGTGTGGCCGGACCCCGCCCGGTGCCTGTGCGGAAGCCGACTGACGAGCGACCCAAATATCCGATGTCGGTGGCGGGGTACCGTTCGCGGCCGGTCGGAAATACCTACTATCAACCAACGCGGCCGGTGCCGTCGCTGATTTGTTGTTGTTACCGCGATGTAACTCCGATAGTAATTTCTCAAATTCCCTGGTGACGCATAGATTGTAGATTTTTAGATTGTTCTGGGGGTCGTGTGGCCCTAGTGGCTTTTCTTCACTGCGACCTATGCAGATCTTTTGTGAGTGACCCTACTCTAATAAATGCCGAGGTCACCTATGCTTTTTATAAAGCTCAGTATTTTCCTTGGGGCCATGTTGCCAATTTCGTTTGGATTTATATCAATCTTTTCTAAATGTTTGAGTCTGCTTCGGATTAAGAGGGGACACTCGCAGAGTATATGCTCACTAGTCTCATCACGTTCGTTGCAGAATCTACATAGTCCATTATCTGTTTTGCCCATTTTTTTAAGATGATATCCTAATGGGCAGTGTCCAGTAAGGAGACCTGTGATTAGTCTTACTTCATTCTTATTTAGAGTGAGAAGCTTTTTGGCGTTCTCAGGCGAATAGGTTAGAAATCGTTTCGCTTGTCTTTGGCCCGGAGTGGTTTCTCCAGTAGAATTCTTTTTGTTCTTTTTCCAATTTTTTTATCTCTCCCAATAGGTGGCTTTCATTTATGCCACAGAATGGTTCAGGACAGTAGAATGGGGTTTTAGTCCCTTCTCGAGCGAGGCTATCAGCTATTTCATTGCCATGAACACCTTCGTGCCCTGGCACCCACATTAAAGTCAATTTATTGCCTGTGGCCAGTTGCTTTAGGTGTACTTTGCATTCCCAGGCAACTTTAGACTCATAAGTTCCACTTCAGAGCTTTTAGTGCTGCCTGACTGTCTGATAAGATGTATATTCTTGCCCCCTTGATGCGTCTGTTGATGCACTCATGGGCACATACATTTATGGCTTGGAGTTCTGCCTGGAAAATGGAGGGAGTCTTACCTAGGGACTGTGAGGTCCTGTGATTAGGGCCGTATATCCCAATTCCAACCCCTTCATCCATTTTGGATCCGTCTGTATACCAGATGCTTGTTCCAGAGGATGTTTCTGGTATTGCAATTTTACTTGTTTGGCGATCTCGGATGACCACTTCAAACGGTAATTCAAAGTCATATCTCGTCTGCATATAGTCCTTTGGCATTGTCAAGGATTGCAATTGGACAGTGTCCAGAATTTTTAGGTTTCCGATGAGGTCCCCTGGTTTTAGTTTGTTGGCTTGGTAAAGTTGCGAGGCACTTTTGATTACCTCTTCCTGCACAAAAATGTGTAGCGGAGTGAGGTCAAGCATTACCTCCATTGCAACTGTGGGACATGTAGTTAAGGCCCCTGTGATACCTAGACAAGCCAGCCGTTGCGTTTCCTGCAACTTGCCTTGCGCCACTTTTTCCTTGGTTTTTGGCCACCATATAAGGGAGGCATATGTGATGATTGGCCTTACCACCGTGAGGTAGGACCATAGGATCATTTTTGGTTTTAATCCCCATGACTTGCCAAATAACGTACGGCACGACCATAGAGCCGCTGTCGCTTTCGCAATAGTTTTTTTGTAGATGTTGGTTCCAGGAAAGTTTTGCATCCAGTATGACTCCTAGATATTTCACTTCGCTGGAGAATGTGAGTTCCTTATTGTTTAGCGTGGGTGCTTTTAGGTTAAGCTTCCTTCTCTTTGTAAACGGAACCAGAACCGTCTTACTTGGATTGACGTTAAGTCCCTCCTTTTGGCTCCAATTGCTGATAGTGTTAAGGGCATTTTGCATTAGGTTGGAAATTACGCCTTCATGCTTGCCTTTTACTGTGATGACCAGGTCATCCGCGTATCCCTGGACATGAAAGCCAGAGATTGTCAGTTCCTTTAAAAGGTCGTCGACCACCAGGGACCACAGCAGAGGCGATAGGACTCCCCCTTGGGGACAGCCTTTTACCGTGGTAGCAGTGACCGAGTCATTCCCAATTTCAGTTGTGACAATTCTGCTTCGCAGTGTGGATTGTATCCAGTTGATTATGGAAGGTTTTATACCTCTTCTTTCACAAGTGCTCTTTATGGATTCATGCGAGGTGTTATCAAAAGCTCCCTCTATGCACAGAGAGCAATTTCTTTTGCCATTAGTGTCTTTTCAATGTCCATTGTTAGACAATTTAGAGCACTGATTGTAGATTTCCCTGACTGGTAGGTACACTGGTTGACATGAAGTTGCTTCTCAGATAAGATTTCGCTTCTGATGTACAGGTCAATTAGTTTCTCCATTGTTTTTAGGAGGAAGGCCTTCCTGTCTTTGGTATAAACACCACCTTAGCCTTTCTCCACAGATTTGGAATGTATTCAAAGTTAAAACTGGCTTTGAATATAGCTCCCAATGCTGGTAGGAGCTCATCGATACTTTTTTGAAGCAGAACTGGAAAGATTACATCTGTGCCTGGTGATTTGTAGGGTTTAAAGCTGTTTATCGCCCATCTGATTTTGTTAGGATTGAAAATCTTTTTTGCTAGGCTCTTTTGTCTTCTGTTTGGGCGATGTGCAGCCTCTTCCAGAGTAGCCTGTGCATGATTTCCTTCTGATATTGTAGAGCCAGGAAAGTGAGTTTGTAGTAGAATCTCTAAGCTTTCCTGCCTATCTTGAATGAATTTATCGTCAGGCTTTTTGAGCAAGCCTATACTATTTGAGTGGTCTTTTGATAGGACCTTTTGAAGTCACACTGCTGGAGCCAATTCATCAATCTCCCCACAGAACTGTCTCCAAGTCCTTCTCTTAGACTTTCTCAATTCTTTGTTGAATTCGGTTAGGGATGTTCTGTACTCATCCCAGTTCCCCGAGCTTTTTGCTCTGTTGAATAGTTTCCTTGACTTAGCCCTAAGTCTGGTGAGTTCCCTGTTCCACCACGGTACATCTCTAGATGTAGTTTTTTGTGTCACAGGGCAGTTAGCCTCATATAAAGATATTATTAGGCTATTTAGATTGTCGGAGGCTATTTCCAGTTCCTCTATACTTTCGATGGAGTAGGTTGTTCCCTCTACTTCCGTCCTGGTGACGCGTACAAACGATTGAAAGTCGGAAAAATCATTTCGGCGGATATGTAAACGGAATTCTGGCAGCAAATTGCGATATAACCATGCAAGCTGTTTTTCCAGCGGAATTCCCCCATGACGGCGCATTAACGTTTGCAAATCGGTAATACATTTTGACACGAGTTCGCCGGTGCGGTGGCGTCTCCTACCTATCTCTGTTTCTAAATGCAATTTATAATTAACGGGAAAATAAAAGATCTCAAAATCGCGTAGAAATTCCGACCAAGTAGTCCAAGAGTAGTCAAGAGCCTACTACGATTTTCATATTTTGCCCTTTGTTGCCCTTTTCCGTATTTATTAATCCATAAAAGTCGATCCTATGTAATTTAAAACACTCATTGACTGAATACATACTGCACAATACTTAGTTTACGGTCTAAATATCCTTCTTTTCCTTTTTTGCAAAAAAATTAAAATGAGGGCTTGTTGAAGAAGCACGCTTGGTGCAAAACTGATCTCATTTTTACAGACAAACACATAAATTTGATTTACAAACTTCTTTCTATAGTAAATGGTTGTAAAAACATACAAATATTTCTATCATGCTGATCTGATCAGAAATATCTAGAAAATTTAAAATATTATATCCAATAATATACAACAAAGGGCAAAATATGAAAATCGTAGTAGGCTCTTGAAATTTTGCATAGTGGTATAAAATTGCGAAAGAAACATATTTTTCTTATGACTTTTTTCGAAATTCGGTTAAATAAGTCTATTTTTCGGATTTTTTTTATTAATGTTAAATTTGACATATAAAAGAGACTACGTCACAACATTTGATTATGTCAATTTTGGTTCTAGAGCAAGCAAAACCTGATGCCGCAAACAAATTTTCCGTAAGTTATTTACTAAAAATTTTTCCCATATGGTGCACACTTTTTGGCCGGCACTGTATATTAGGAATCATGTTTTGTTTTTCTGATTTTTTATTACTTTATATATACAGGGTTAACTATCACTTAGTACAAAAAATTTTATGGCAGATAAAGAAAAATTATACTTCAATTTTCAATTTTCAAAAATTTTGTAACATTTGTCTTAAGCCTAATTTTTTTTAAATTGTTTAAAACCCCT
Organism: Pseudeuparius sepicola; assembly: GCA_963920635.1. Taxonomy (NCBI): domain Eukaryota; kingdom Metazoa; phylum Arthropoda; class Insecta; order Coleoptera; family Anthribidae; genus Pseudeuparius; species Pseudeuparius sepicola. Next base: position 34,545,266 of record OY987305.1, read on the forward strand.
CACAAAATGCCGCCTATGGACGCCCGCGTGACGTGTCTTTAAATTTCGCCTATGTCAATGGTTGTGACAGGTAGTGAAATAGGGCGGCGTTGCCACGTCTATCAATTTATCCGAGGATTCACCACAAAATTTCGATTTCCTTTTAAAAACGATTGCTTTCTAAGGAACATGTAGAATGCCTATGAAACACCTACCTTACTGACAGGTATTAGGTACAAGCAAAGACAATCCCATCAGATGGGATTGTCTTTGGTACAAGTCAGTTTTATTGGTTTTATTTTACTTGCCTTGTTAGCAAGCGCCTACCGGCCCTGCCGGACCATAGGCCTTGTTGTGGCTCCCGCTCCTGTGTAGTAATACGTGTACTTCTACTCTCGTCAACAGGACGCAGTTTTCGATATTTCGAGCCCAAAAATAGCTAGCGATTGGAAGGGGGAGCGCCGGTCGAGTTCTATTTTCGCGTGGGACCGCCGAAGGATTCGGGTCTCTCGCCTGCCAGAGGGCATCCCGATCGAAAAAGCAGTTCGGCCGTTTGGGCCGCCTTCTTTTCGCGATTTGGCGAGGTCCCCGGGATCATACTGTATACATCGTGGCCGACGCGCAAGCCCCGTCCCCCGATACTTATTGGTAAACATCGATTGACATTTGGTATTGTTTTGGTGTAGAGAATTTCCAAATTTCGTACGGATTTTGGACTTTGGGGGCTCAGAGACCCATCTGTTATTCCATATGTGACTTTTTCAGGTACGGGCGCGCTGTATTTTTAGAAAACCTCACGGGACACCAACTATGGCTTATACGGCTGTATATTTTGAATAATAATAGGTAGACACTTGAAATTTTCACAGAGTGTGTATGGCCGCTATAACAAAAAATAATAAAAGTAATGTAATAGTTGCTTCGATTTTTGTTAACAATGATGACACGGCTAACTAACTAATATTTCCCAAACAGCGAAGTAGCGCAGTGGAACCGCGCGGTCCGGCTTTCGAAACCACGCTCTGGGGCAAACTTTTTTATTTTTGACTAAAGTATTTTTTAAAAATATGTAGTGTTAAACATTGTACAGTGGTACGGAACCCTTCGTGTGCGAGTTCGACTCGCACTTGGCCGATTTTTAACTTTATACCTACTTACTTGTGTATTGTTATAGATAGTTGCATTGTATTTGGCATTGCAGGAGCATGCCGCAGAGACGAGTTAGATAAATTACCATTAAATGATACTAACGACATGGACTCTATCATAACTGTGAAAATGCCCGATTGCAAGACAAACAAACCTCGATCATTATTTGTATGTAATACCTAAGCGGTAAAATTAAAAGTTTTAATTTTGTTGAAATGTATCGCAAAAATGCATCCCTTCGTCCCCAGTTTACCAGTCACGCTAGATTCTTTATAAGATATTATAACGGAAAATGCTCCGTTCAACCTGTCGGTATAAATACTTTTAGTAAAATTTCAATTTCTAAAAAAAAAATTAAATAGGTAGCTGCTCAAATTCTGGAAGATGAACCAAGTACCAGTACCGGAAACTTCACAACAATTCGAAAAAGAGTTTTAAGTGAAGAACCTGAGACATCATAACAATTTCAATAAAATTCAAGTGGCTCGAAGAAGAGAATAAATAAAGGCAAGCACTGTATGTCTGAGATAGATTTCAAATTTTAAAAAATCAATAGAGGCACAACAAAGAATGATCCTTTTTTAAAAAAAGGGCTACGCGGTTGTTATAACGGTAAGAATTTTAATTTTATGGTATTTTTTACTTCTCGCACTTCTACCCGTTTGTGGTGAAACTTTACACCAGATTTATGTGTGCAACCAAAAATTCTAATAAATAACAAAAAAATGTAGAGTGCAAAGGCTGCAAAGTAATAAGATTTTACCAAAATTACAATTAAAAGATCGAGCTAAATTTCATAAGGACACAATAAAAATCTTGGAATTGCCTCTACTTCTTTCCTAGACGTAAAATAAAAACTAAAAATATTCCTAAAAGCCAGTGCAATGCATTTGCATTAATATTTTGTTTTTTATTGGAGGTTTTTACAGGCTGTATTTGATGATTCCTGCATCGATGTGGTTGATATAGACAAGTTTTTGTATACAACTGCACAGTAACTCCTTTATTTATTTTTATTATCTAATAAAAAAAATTTTAAATTAAACAAATACCATGTTAAAATCGAACCTAACTTTCTGGTGACAAATCCACAACGGATAGAGACAACAACAACAACAAAGTAGATATGTGTTTTGTGGTGACACTTACGTCAAAAATCATAAAACAGCTGAAAACCATACAGGGGGTTTGTAGTACAAGTACCTCGAAAACATCGATTTAAAATTAGGCTATCTGGAAAAATACAAATTTCCACCAAATATTTCAGCCATTATCGTAATCTAAGTCCCGAAATTAGGAGGTATACAAAGTTTCGCGAAAATCAGGTAGAAGTGAGAGAAGTAAAAAAATACCAATTTTATTTTCGCACTTTTGGAACACTTGTCTGTGGTCCAGTAATAATTCATTTTTTATATTATTGCAGATTTTTTCAAGTATACTCACCACATACACGTTCCTGAAGCATACAGTTTTCTAAAAATGAATGACGAAACCAAAGAAGCTTTCCTGAAATATTTTGAAGAAGGTCTAACACCCACAGCAGCAAAAAACTTCCATGAAATGAATTTGCTAACTCAGCATCATACACATAATCATAATGATGTCAAAACTATTAACGAACTTCTGGCTGATTCTCAGATCAATCCTAAAAGACAGATATAAATTATTTGTACAAAATATGGAGGTAAGATCAACTGTGTAAGATCAACTATGTTGATCTATAAAATTACGTAAATTTATTTTTAGGGGAAATATATATGGAAACAGAGACAATGACAAATATGTTGTTCAGATATTAGAGAATAAAATTGCACATCTGTACGAAAAAGGTTTTAAAATACATATGAAGCAAGATCCACTTATCTTAGTCATAATTACTCCTATAATGAAACGAGCACATGAGTAGTAAGACAAAGAGAGTTCTGGACCAAACCGGTTTGGTCTAGAACTCTCATAGGGTTTTGGGGTGGGGGAAAGGGCGTGTCGAAACTTGGTGGAGGGCTAAACTTGGTGATGTTGTGGTGGGGTCGAAACTTGGTGGGGATAGTTCGAAATAAATAGGACTGCTTCAACTAACCTAGGTATACTTCGCAATCATGTCTTTCTTAAATAATTTGAATAATAACTTGCTGTTGAAAAATCTGGTGAACGTTCGAGATTTGGAAGTAAATAAAAAATATGAGATTCAGTGTTTTAAGAGGATAAATACAAAGTATGGCGAGAAGGTGGTTGTGGAATTTGCAGACTTCAAAACCATTCTGCCCCAGAGGTTTACCGGGGAATTGACGCAAGAACGAATTGACGAGTTGAATGATGGAAAAAGGTACTTTTTGACAAGCTTGGGTGCTGTTGGCAAAACGACTAATATTATATTTTCGGAAGAATGAGCGAGAGGCTGCAACACCATATGGAGGAGCTGGAAAAGGTGAAAAGCATGATTATTATGTATGATTCAAATAAAAAGCTTAGAAATGTAAAATTGTAATAAAAAATTATTTGTCTGTGTGTTTTTTACTTCAAAACCCTAGTAAAAGGTTTCAAGTTTTTCTATAAAAGAGTTGTTAGTTGCGGTGGGAAATTCATCAATCATGTCTCAGTTGTTCACGCTACAAGGATTTACTTCCACACTGTCTATTGACTTTAATATTCCTATACATTTAGAAACAGATATTGAGTATGGGTTGGCCCTAATAGGATTTCACACATATAACAGTATACCCAATATAGATGCTGGCATCAACAAATTTTATTATATAAACGCTGATGGGTATCGTAAATGTTTAGTAATCCCCACAGGCTCGTACGAAATTGAGGCCCTAAAAAAATACATAGTTGGCGCTTTAAGAAAGGAGGAATCTGATCAGAAAAATCCAATTTCAATAAAAGCCAATAACAGTACTTTAAAGTGTGAAATTTACAGTGATAAATATACAGTAGATTTTCTACCGGAGGACTCTATTGCTCACATATTAGGATTTTCTCCTAGTCGATTAGAGTCTGGACAATTGCATACTTCTGATATATCTGTAAACATCGTGAAAGTCAGAACTATACATATAGATTGTAACGTAACATCTGGAGCATACTATAAAAATCAGCCAACTCATACGATTTACGAGTTTGCAGTTAGCAGTGACCCTGGCTACGCCATAGACGAGTCTCCGAAAAATCTGGTGTACATGCCAGTTGCAAAACGTGAGATTACTAATTTGACTGTAACTATTCTTGATCAGAGCTTTCAACCTGTAAATTTTAGAGGTGAGGAAATAAGTGTGCGGTTGAAATTGAAGCGTGTATGAAAAATATAGAAAAATGGTTTTGATTTTTGGTGGCAGATACCAATCACAATGCTTCAAAAATTCATTATCAAATATTTCGCTGAAGAGTGCAGATCGGCTCTCGTTGAAAAATCAACAATTTTTAAAAGATATTTCGCCGAAGAGTGCAGATCGACTCTCATTGGAAAATCAACAATTTTTAAAAGCACTTGGCTATGTCCCTAACATCTCAAGTTTTTAATGTGCATAGCACACCCACCTATGATGAATCTATTCAACGTTTAGAGAAGCGCACCTATTATCCATTTGTAAAGTCATTTAGGAATAATGATACTGTGGAAATAACCATTAATCAGGGCGATGCATGGTTGTTGATGTACGATGCGGCCATTTTTGTCAAAGGTACAGTGACTAAGAAAACCGGTGCTGGAGATTGCAAATTGTCCAACAACTTTGCTGGATTTTTATTCGATTCCATTTCTTATGAACTAAATGGCAAAGAAGTAGAAGTAGTGAGAAACCCCGGAATTGTGAGCACAATCAGATCGTATCTTTGCTATACTGCTAGTGACGAAAAATGCATGTCAACAGCGAGCTGGGTTGGGGTTAATAAATCTTTTGCTGTAAACAATGATGGAACATTCAATGTAAGAATACCGCTAAAACATCTGTTTGGAATATTCAACGATTATCAGATGGCAATTTGTGGTAAACAAACAGTGAGACTAATAAGAGATCGAAATGATAACAATGCCTTATTATTAACCCAAGACGCTGCAAGACCAGATCCTGTCATAACTGCTGAAATAACAATTTCCAACATCGAATTAAAGGTTAATCATATTCAGCCAAATGATATGATTAGATTGGATCTGCTTAAATCTATAAAAATTGATCGTCCAATTATAATGGCGTTCCGCAAATGGGAGCTACATGAATTGCCAAATCTTACAACGTGAAATATGGGCCGTAAAATCGTCAGCATCAGTGTCAACTCCTAGGTACGTCATCGTCGGATTTCAAACTAATCGCAACGATAATTCTAAAAAAAATCCAACATCATTTGAGCACATAAATGCGACTGATTTTGATGGTAACGACTTTTTGGAGGCCTATCACAACTATGTAGAATTTTATCCGAGTTACATGAATGCAATGGAGAGTCACCCACTACTTAGCTATGCAGATTACAACAAATATGCACCCAGGTTTGTCATTGACTGTTCTCGCCGCAATAAATCTATAAAAATAAACACGGTTGACGTTAAGTTGGACATAGAAAATAGTAATGGATTTCCTGATGGAACTCGAGCCTACTGCATAATTGTTCATGACTGTACCATGGAGTATTTGCCTTTAAGTGAAACTGTACTGTAGATGATGTAATGTAGATTCACATACATATAAATGAATATTGCGACATTTCAGTTTTAATCAAGATGTTGCTGAGATTGGGTCACATTATATTGTTCTCACTAATAAATAATATGTTCTATATTTACAACCCTGAAGATGCTAAGGTATCTATTTGCGCATGGGATAAAAATGTTTCCCATTCAAGACGTTAGTTGAAAAAATTTCGGTAGCAAGCCTACCTAAAAATGCTACTCAATTTAAACTTCGACCAGTACAAAATTATACGCTTGCTGAAAGTGTGTGGAGAGAGATCCCTTCCATTATACCCACACCCAGAGAACAACATATAAAAGACCTCGCATTCGTACCACTAATTTACTACATTACTATATGTTCTTCATTGCTAGTAGCAAAATTATTTATTGAAATAGTAAGAATATTACTGAGTGAGCGATGGAGTATAATTACGAGAGTCTAATAAGAACGTTTGAAAACTGGTCAAGTCCCCTGTCATCAGAAAAGCTTGCCCGAGCCGGATTTTTTTATACGAATTATGAAGATGTTGTCCGGTGTCCATTTTGCAATATTGAAGGATATAAATGGAAAAAGGATGATGATCCATGGCAAAATCATGCTAGCTGGAGTCCCAATTGCCCATTCATTAAAGGTGAAATCAAGCCTGTGGACATCCCGCCTGAAAAAGTTCATAGCATCAGTCCAGACTTTTTATGTATAGTATGCTACTGCAAAAAAACATAGAAGTCTTGGTTCCATGTGACATGTATGATTTGCGCAAACTCCATGGACAAGTGCCCGCTGTGTAGGAGTATTGTGCAGCAGAAGATTCGAGCATGCATTAAATTTATTGTAATAGTTGTAGAAAATAAATATTTATAATCGAAAAAACTGTTTATTATTTACATCCCTATAGGTATACAGAGCGCCCATGGCCACTAGATACATAGGAGAATCAAGAACACCGTCGCAAGCGGTGCCGCGGGAGAATACAATCAGTTAACTTTGAACAGCGCTGGAGTGTGCCTCGTTTTTAAGCATTATCGATCGTCCGGACTACACGACGTTGAGATCGTTCCCTGTAATTTTGGTTTTTGATGTTTAATCGGAAGTAAAATAAAAACAACCCTAAAAAACACTCTTCCGAAAAAATAAAAAGTAATTCTACAAAAAACAAATGATTGTGGAGTGATCATGTGAAATGAATTCGATATTTTCAATCGCAATTCGTCCAAATCATTCGCCCTGTCTTCCCGGAAGCCATAAATTTGGGACTTTACGTATCCCCACAAGAAAAAGTCATTAGGGGATAAATCGGGGGAGCGTGCCGGCCACGGAATGGTTCCCCGACCACTAAGCAAACGATTCGGAAATAGTTAAGTAGTTAAGTAATCTCGAACCACTCTGCAATTATGCGCCGGGCAACCATCTTGCTGAAACCAAATTTCATTAAATCTGTGACCTGCAACCCGCCTAATTTCTGGAATGACTTGCTGCTGCAAAAGAGTCAAGTAAGTGGGGCCAGTTAGGTTTCCATCGATAAAAAATGGTCCGATCATATTTTCTCCGAGCATACCACCCCAAACGTTTACTTTTGCGGGGTACTGTGTTCGAAACTCATAATATTTATGTAAATTTTCCCGCTACCAATAACGAACGATCGAAGGATTATGTCGGCCATGGAAATGACGATTCATCAGTGAAAACTATGTTGCTGATAAAATTGGGTTGACGGTTCGCCATATCCATAACCCTCTCGCAAAATTGAACGATTAGAAAAAAATATACCGCCTTAAAAATAGGCAAATTTGATGAGAATGAAACTTTACAAAAAATTTTCAAACCTGTGACAAGCTCTCTAGCAAATCTACAAGTTAAGCAAGAATTAAAACCGGAAGTAAAACCGAAAGTCGATCCAAAAGTTGAATCATTTATGGAAAAGTGGCGTGATTCGTTCAAAAGTCCAATTGCACTTTTAGGAGAAATGAATGAAACGTTAAATGATGTTGAGAAAGGAATTGACAAAGTGTACAGACATTTTGATACTGTGTATCCTAAAGTAGCTATACCGTGTGCAACAGACTTTATGAATAATTCGCTTAAAATCGACAGGACATACGGTCCTAAATATGACGAAACCAAATCAGTATGGATGCTAGGAAATAAGTATATTGATTTTGAAAAAGTATCTGGTGATATAATCATCAACAATAGTCGGTTTGCGGGAACTGATGGACTCTACCAACTAATTTTCTATAATAATCCAGAAAATACTGAGGATGATTTGAAAAGTTATAGAGATATTTTAAATCTCACTGGTGTTCACCTTACTTCAAACGGACGATTAAAATCTAGCTACAAAAATAAGTACATTTATATTATTAGGCCTCTAATGAAAGGCCCGGTGGCTACCTCCACACCTGCTAAGGGTTCTGGAATGCATCTCAAGTACAACACAAAACCTGTGGAATATGTTTTCTGAAATGACCCGAATGAACTTGTAGCCAGGTTAAGGTTATTAATAGCATCAAAAGATGCCGGAAATACTTCCCACGAAAACGAAATAACCGCGATAATAAATGAGTTGAAAGAAGCGAAAATTATTCTCTAACATCAAGTTATTTATAAGATGCCTTTAAACAAGTTCGGACGTGTTTCAAGACCTAGCCTCTCTTTTAATGATGATTATGATTTTAAAACCCGCAGACTGTGCAACGTTAATTATCCGATTAGCAGTAATGATGTTGTTACAAAGCAATATGCTGACAAACAAATCAATGCAATATTCAAAACGTTTAACGTCACTCTCGAACAACATAATGTTAATATTGAGACCATGGTGAGACACGCTTTCGAGAAAGAGCTTGATGAAATAAAAAAATTTGTTAAAATTGTCGAAGAGTGTTATTTAAAAATGGTTGATGAACAGGCCGAGCCAAATCCCAAATTATTAGACAGATTTATGATGAACCATGCAAGTTAGTTAAAAGATGTCCTTAAACAAGTTCGGACGTACCTCAAAATCAAGGAGCAGGTCTTGTCCACCTGTTTACACATTAAATTTAAATCTAGAAGGAAACTATGATTGTAACAATCGCAGACTGAGCAACGTTAATCGCCCGATCAATGACAGCGATGCCAGCACAAAACAATATGTCGATGAGGGTATCATTCATACATTACAATATTTTTACACAAATCTTAATCAGCATACTAAAGAATGTGATCTTCATATTCACAACACAATGATAGACAATTTTCAAGATAAGATTGATGAATTGAGAGAGTTGATTAAAACTATAGAAGATTATTATTTAAAAATAACTGGTAAGAGTATGCAATCATTACTGTCTCTCAGACTAGCAGAGATCCTTGAGGGTGACGCATAGTCATGCATAGTAAAGAAAAAAAGTAGTTAAGGAATTACATAAACCAGCTCGAAAAAATTATCCGCGTCGTCGAACTATCATTAAAGGTTTAGACGATTTATGGCAAGCTGATCTCGCCCAGTTAGATCAGTATGCAAGTCACAATAAAGGCTTCAAATTCATACTGGTTGTAATCGATTGCTTCTCTAAATTTGTTTGGTGCAGACCGCTCAAATCCAAGTCTGCTGAAGATGTTACCAACGTCTTCGCTGATATCTTATCGGGAACTCGAAAGCCTCGCAACCTTCAAACTGATCAGGGCAAAGAGTTCTATAACTCTAGATTTCAAAATTTGATGCGAAAATTCAAAATTAATCACTATAGCACTTTTAGCATCACGAAAGCCGCCATGGCCGAGAGAGTAATACGAACTCTAAAAGAGCGATTATTTAAGTATTTTAGTCTAAATGGTAAATTTAAATGGGATGATTATTTGCCTAAGCTAGTTGACGAGTATAATAACAGAAAACATCGAGTCATTCAAATGAAGCCCAACCAAGTTAATAAAAACAATGAACAATATCTGCTTAAAAAAGTGTATAGCCACGTGAAGATTTTCAGAGGTAGTAAATTTAAGATCTTGTTGTACTTCATTTCCAAACATATATTTTAAGTTTTCATAAAATATTTGACTTTTAATATACAAATATTATATTATACATTTTTTACTAAATATTTACATAACAGAAACAAACTAGGCAGTAAAAACTAGACAGTTAAAACGTATATACTTACAATTTAAAATCATCAATCTTATTTCTGGTAAGTCTTCTTTTTATTTATAAATTTATAACATGTGCCAGAAAACCTTTCTTCTTAAATTCTTATTTTTAGTTTATATTCATTTTATATACCAGATTGTATTGTATTTTAGAGCCCTGATGAAGATTATACATTAATCGAAACGTTGGAGAAGAAATAGTGTTTTTAATAGCGTTTTGACCCTTTTCCCAACTAAACTAAACAAAAAAAAGTAAATTTAAGGTTGGAGATATTGTGAGAATAAGTAAAGAGAAACATGTATTTGCCAAAGGTTACTTGCCTAGCTGGAGTACAGAATTGTTCAAAATAATAAAAGTGCAAATTACCAATCCGCCTACATATTTGCTAGAGGATTTAAACGGGAGACCAATAAAAGGTGGATTTTATCGAGAAGAATTGCAAAAAACTGTATATACCGATGTCTACCTGGTTGAAAAGGTTCTTCGTAGAAAGAGGGGGAAGGTGCTAGTACGATGGCTGGGCTTTGATAAAGACCATGATTCGTGGATCTCCGAGTCAAACGTCGTGTAGAGCTTCAAGTGGTAACATGGTTGATAGCGGATATGAATCTGATAGTGGTAGCGATCATGATGAAGAAGTAAACAATGTAAGCGAAGATTCTCTGATTTTATCATCATGCTCAAACCATTATTAATAGTATATGTAGGTAATGACCTACATATACTATTAATAATGGTTTGAGCATTATGAGATATTTCAAACCTCAAGTTAATATCCGATCAACAGTGCGACGAAATGTGATTTCGCTGGACTATTTGAAATGAAAAGAAATAGTGAATCATTTAAATAACTTTACCAACAACCTGGATACCCCGATGTTCATCAGATTTGACTCTAATATATTGCTAAGGACGATGTTGACTGCAGATGGAAATCAAGTGTTGCTTGCAAAAAGTGATGTTTGGCAATGGTTTTCCATCGCAGAGGTTTTCGAACTATTAAACATCGAGCCATACATAACCTTAAGGATAAACTAGTTGCTTAAATTTAAACTGTCTGATTTTTACCTTAATTTTTTAGATAAGGCTAATGAATTATTAATACGTAGTAACTATGGCATGAATGTAACATGGAAACATATTGCATTTTTGAACTGTACTGTTATTATAATCAATTTTTGTTAGCAGACTTGTATAGAAGAAGGTTGGAATAAAACAATGATTAAAAATATGACTTTTATTTCACAAATTTTCTATTCTGGACGAATCCTGGGATTTCTTATAATTATTACCGGCTGATTGTTAACACATCGGTAATAATCAACCCAATCGATATCAGGTACATGGCCTGGCAATGTAGGGGCAGGGTACCATGCCCGATTCAATCTGAATGGTCTGGTTGTACATGTTGCTGGGAACTCTTGTTGCAAGTTTTCAGACTGTCGAATGAGGTTGATTTCTCAGTTATATATATACAAACTAGGTGAGGAGTCGGTGGGGCTAAGACGTCAGGATGGAGGGGCTACCTTTTCAAGGGAATAAAACACTATTTGCAAAATATATTTTTTTATTCATCTACATCACATACATCTTTATGACCCCAAGGAAGGGTTGAAACACCATCAACTAGATAACGCTTATCATCAAATGGATTTAAACCTATCCTAGATTGTCTTATGCTAAAAACATCATGAGCAAAGGAGCGTATAGAACGTTGATTTACAATTTTCTCACTATTATTAAATAAACAATCGAAATAATCTTGATATGTTATTTGCTTCGCTACAACATTACCTCTAACACCTTTCGATTTTTTAACACATTTTTCTCCTTGAACTTTATAAGTATACATTTTAGATCTGAGACCTATGAAATGGGTCATAATAGAACCATTTAACTCATCCTTCATCAGTCCCGGAACTTTCTTATTTACTAGTGGAATTCCATAGGGGTTATCTGAAGGATAGTCACTGGTGTCAAAACGGTTGATATGGGTTTTAATTACATCTTTGAACATGTCATCGCAACGTATTTCATAAACTAAACTATCAGTATCAGTATATAATAATGAGCAATTAGTAGGTGAAAAAGTTTTCAACATAAAATCATAATGAAATTCATAAACACAGGTCATACTAGTATGGCCATTCCTACGTACAGAGGCTTATCAAACATAATATTCGTCTTAGTTAATTCGATGCTTACTAAGTTCTCCTCAAAAATTACCCTATGTTTAAAACGGGGACTAGAAATTAAATTTTTAGCTCCGTATCTACCATCCCATTTCCTTAGTAGTTTGACAATTCTATGCTTTCTTATGTTCTGCATAGTTTTGCCGTAAATGGCATTATTCATAAGTTTCATTACAGTTTTTTTCAAAATCTAATTTTGTAACGGTTCTTAAATGCGTATTGAGCTAACCAAGCAGATTGTGTAAATTTTAAAACTTTATGAATTTTTTTCAAAATTAAACCATGTTGTAAAGCTTGCTTGAGCGCTCTATAATGAATCACATAATTGTTCTTGTCATAGAGAGTTGTCATAAGTTTTGTTATTTTAGAATTTCGAGGTTTACGATGTTCAGGCGTGAAGGGAAGATCTTTATGAAGATCATGAAGATGATCTGGATATGATAAATCAACTTCTAAAATATATCCTTCTTCAGCATCGTTGGCAACCTTGGTGACATCAATATCATCATTAATCCATTCAAATCCTCCGTAAGGAAGGGCTTCACACATAGCCCAACCATAAAGGTTGTTCACATCCGAATAAAGAATATATTTTGAAGGTATATTAGCATCATAGTTTTTCATGTATTTATTGTTAGCTTGAGAAAAGCGGTGGTTAACCTGACTAACACCACCTCGAATCCCTCTTTCAAAAAACATCAAGATATCGCTATCTTGGAAGGTTTCTAATTTGCATTTCGTATATCGAAGCATGCAATCCCAACTGAATCCCGGTAATGTATAGTACCATGCAGGATCTAAACCATAATTCCGAAGACAGGTAGTTCTAAAATTTCAAATATATCAGTCAGCAAAAGGATGTCAGTCTTTAAGTATAGGTCCGAATACTCTCCTAATGTCTTAATACCAAACCTATCCCAAACTAATTGAGCATGTTTGTAATCCTGCTTATCAATATTAGAATCATTTAATTTGTTGTAAAAATGATTGATTGGAGGTAACGAGGTTTCTTCCAATTTTTCCAGAGAATCAATGTAATCATAGCAAAAAACTCCTTTCCTAGTTAACAAGTCAAAAATTTCGGATGATAATTGAAATTCATTTCTAGTATTATCAAAACTATTTAGAGATGCAGCAAGTTTATCGAGAGGAAAGGCTAAGAACTTGAAAGAATCAATGAAGCGAAATTTAATATTTGTCTCATTATCGAATATTGTGAAGCTAATATATTTTTCATTATTTACTGAAAGTAGAGTGACATGATTCCGTTTGGCAAGTTCTCGTATTATAAAGTGACTATCATACCCACTAAGATTGTGGAAAATGATAGGTAGTACAAACGAGTTCTTGTAATTTAAGTTGCATGATTGGTGTGCATAACCGCGAAATATTGATGTTAGATAGCAGTGATCGCGTACAATTATGTCATTCGCTTTAAAATTTTTCTCACAAATGTGACAATTAGGAGTAGCACCTTTAAGACTTATAGATTCGGACATAGGTTCAACATGTTTAAATTTTGATGATACAAACTTGGCAATTTCTTCCAATTGATTAGCAAACCATATCAAAGAGTCGACACCACGATGAACTTTGTAAAAAGAGAGAGAGTTGTCGAAGGAACATTTGAAATAATACCCAGCACTGAAGGCTTCTTGTCTTTGATATTTCTCAGTTTTTAGGGTATCATCAGAATCATCATAAGGTTTTAACATCGCTTCAAAGTCACAATACAACACGAATGGTGTACGTTCTTTATGAACAAAATTTTTGAATTCAATAAAGAGTTCTTTTGGAAACTCAATTTTGCAATTATTTATTTGCTCACAGTAAACCGTATGCTCCTCCAATTTTGTTTGAGAATTGAAGTAATTCAAACACCTGTCACATATAAATAGTCTACCTGTATGTTTACTTGTCTGTTTTGAAATCAGTCTGGATAAATCTTTAATCCAACAATAATGATATTTTATCTCAACGTCAGAATCATCTGTGGGTGGTACCTCAAAGTCACTAGTTTTCAAGAAATAATGACTTTGAATTAAAAGCAAGTTTACATGCCGATTCTTTTTATTTTTAGTTAGTCGAGCTGGAGAAGTGATAAATTGACGCGGTGACTCGTGTACCAACTCCAAAATATACACATTTACAGAAATGCCATTCATATGTTCAAATTTTGATATTTGAGGTAATGTCATTGGTAAATGTAAACCCTCCAAAGTAAGTATGCGGTGGTAAGGAGGGTATGAAGTAGTACGATCACTGTGTACCGTAGAAGGGTAGAGGGAGGCAATAACACTCCAAAAGAAGCATGCTTCATCATGATTTTTGATATTGATACATGCATGTTTTTTGGAAATTTCAGTGGGGAGAGGAAAATAGGAACCACCACCGTTCCCTAATTCAACTTTGTTAATGTTGATGTTGAGGCTTAAAATTTTACACATCCGCCATCCCGATCCATGTTGATGGTAGTCCTCAATTTTCTTTATAATCGTATCTATGATACTATCTTAGTAGTATTTTTCGTGTTGAAACTCTTAACGTCTGCGATGGAAGTACCGTCAGAAATTTTAGCGAATTCACCGTGAAAAACAGCGTTGACCTTAACGATGTTGTGAATATTTAAGATGCGAGTGAAGCGGTTTCTCACAAGTATGAAAGCATCCTGGAAGAAAGCGCTCATGTCAATATGTCTCAGGTTGACCACAAGCCCAGTGCGAATTTTTTTTTGGAAAGGTGCTTCAACATCAATCCATTTAACTCGCTCACCTTTGATTCGCTTTGTCACTCCAGCACCACTTTTGTGCAATGTTTTGAAGTAAAGTTGTAACCTCTTTAAATGTTGCAGGTTAGTATGTAATTTGGAGAGGGTGCCATGGTTGAGGTTGCATCGCAGCGCAGAATAATTCTGTCTGATGGATAACGTTAGCTTTTTGCCCCAACGTTGTATGGTTGAGGTGGAATGTACCTCTTTGCTTTTTGCGTTGAGAACATTGAAAGCCGCCTCCAAACATTTGACGGTGGTATCGCTCACAACAGCTATTTCGGTGTGTAGTGCCATACTGCATGGAATGGGAGAATGAAGTCTGAAGGTGTGTGCTATATGGGATACTTAACAATGTGGGTACGTCACATATTGTTGGGGGGGCAGTAGCGCTGGGGGGGAGGATGCTGACGGAAATGTTGGTGTCGCAAAATTTTTGCATATTTCGCAAATTTTTGTCATTTCAGAAGTCAAAAACGTTTCCCGAAGCGTTGCTGGGTAAGACTATGAAAAAAGTCTAACTAGACTTTTTTGGACTTCTTCCTTATCACACTTTTCGGAATTCCTTATTACTACACTTTTTTCTTTCTTTCACATTTCTCCTCCACATGTAGAAATAACAAATCATTACAGTGACACTCCTTTATTTGAATAAAAAAAAGGTGAAAAATTCCTCTACACATTACAACACTACTAATTTCTTAACAATAACAATATACGGGTTGCCCTTGCATTGTCACGTACACCTCCTCACATATTCGGCAAAAAACATGACCTCCACTCTGGGGCAATGACTAGGAACTTTCCACCAACATGGAAGCCATCCACGTCGATAATGAATCTGATCTTCTTGCTACTATCAAAAATTTTTACACTTCTTCAATTATTCTTTCACGACTAGCACGTAAAGACACTGATTGCAGTACAACGACAACACATATTCAACTTTTATATTCTACCAGTATCATTAGCCCTAATGAGAGAAATCGGTGAAGGTACAAGTGCTAACAATGACGACAGATATTCAACTTTCATATTCCACCAGTATCATTAGCCCTCATAAGAGAAATCGGTTGAGGTGAAAGTAGGTCATATAAATATTGGAACCGTTCCAGACCTTGCTTCAGTCTCGTGCTTATACACGTTTGTGTCACATCGTTCGTCAGTTAGTGTCTAGCATTGTGTTTCCTGTGCTGCTGATTACCCTTCGCTATGGCTTCAAGGATTCATGTAATTAATGATGTGCGTCTAGTCGCTGTAAGTATTATTTTACTTTCACTATGTTCCTGTCGAAGATTTTTCCGTTATTTAATTCTTTTATTTTTGTTTCTACCCTTCATTTGCTTCTCATTTACTTTCAATATGTTGAAGATTTTTCAATTATTTAATTCTTTTATTTGTTTTTACCATTCTCATTTGTCACATTTACTTTTAGCCTACTCGAGGTAAAGAAGAGACATCCGCCGCGGTGTCCTCTATTATTAATGATGATGTAAGTTTTCATTAATTATCTATATTTCACAAATAATGTTTCACTTTCATAGTTATCCAATGTTCAACAGCTTTTAAAAGATCTGGCTCCATCAGAGTTAGATGATGCTACAATTAATTCTGTAAGTTAACATTTAACATTTAGCATGGAATATTTTACAAATAATGTTTACTTCCACAGGATGAAGCGCGTAAATATTTAATAAATTTTGATGAGAGACAGTTGTTGACAACTCCACCACCACCACATGCATCGCCCTCATCGGTTGTGGAGTCTCCTCAGCAACATACATCAACAGTGGCATCTCCCATCCAAGTTAATATTAGATAAAAATAATCAGTATTCTTCAAATATTGTTTTCTTTTCACAGACATCACCAGTTTTGTCCAGCAAAACTTTTCGCATGCGGTCTCGCAACAGTTCGAGAAGTTCATCGCGGGTGTCTCTATCGCTGAAGAAATTCAGCGATGCTGAGGACACTGATGATGATGATGATGATGATGATTTCATATCGACATCACCAAAAAGACGTGTTGCGAGCCGTGTGGGGAAGAAGAATATTAAGATGCCTGTTGCTGCTAACGGGAAGAAGAATATTAAGATGTCTGCTGCTAACGGTGGGGGTGAAACTGCGAAAGTGGAAAGTGTGACTGAGGAGATTGAGAGTATTATAAATGTGAATATGAACACAACTGAGAATAATAGGATTTTGAGTGAAAGAAAATTAAAAAGAATGCGTGATGAATTGAATGAATATGATCAGCAGCGAGAACGATTGGCGCGTGCGATGATTGTGATTAACAGGGAAAAAAATTGTAAAAGAAGAGTATGCAAGAGGGAGTGTGGTGTATAACACGGTTGTGGATGAGTTGAGTGGTTTTAAACGTATGAAAAAGATGTTTCACCTCTAACCGGTGTATATAATGTGTAAATATTGTTTTAAGTGTAAATATTTGTTTTAGTGTAAATATTATTTTTTATGTATATATGTATATATATATATAATTATAAGAAAAGGTGATAATGGGCAAACACTCAAAGTTAACAAAAAGAAAAAACTAGTAACCGCATACACGTGTTTCATGCTATTTGGCAATCATCAGTACGGTGTAACATTAACCAAATCAAAAGATAGGCATGATTTGGGAAGCAACAAATGAAGTCCAGGCAGGAGCCAACAGCACATTTGCAGCTTCAGTCAGCACATCCCCTATTTTGGGGCTTGTACTAACATCGCCACGGAGGCTGCTAAAGCGACCTGCGTGGAAATCTTCATAACCCAAGATACAATGACAATAAGGATGTAAGATTAGTACAAGCCCCAAAATAGGGGATGTGCTGACTGAAGCTGCAAATGTGCTGTTGGCTCCTGCCTGGACTTCATTTGTTGCTTCCCAAATCATGCCTATCTTTTGATTTGGTTAATGTTACACCGTACTGATGATTGCCAAATAGCATGAAACACGTGTATGCGGTTACTAGTTTTTTCTTTTTGTTAACTTTGAGTGTTTGCCCATTATCACCTTTTCTTATAATTATTACATTTACACTCGCTAATCTTACATCCTTATTGTCATTGTATCTTGGGTTATGAAGATTTCCACGCAGGTCGCTTTAGCAGCCTCCGTGGCGATGTTAGTACAAGCCCCAAAATAGGGGATGTGCTGACTGAAGCTGCAAATGTGCTGTTGGCTCCTGCCTAGACTTCATTTGTTGCTTCCCAAATCATGCCTATCTTTTGATTTGGTTAATGTTACACCGTACTGATGATTGCCAAATAGCATGAAACACGTGTATGCGGTTACTAGTTTTTTCTTTTTGTTAACTTTGAGTGTTTGCCCATTATCACCTTTTCTTATAATTATTACATTTACACTCGCTAATCTTACATCCTTATTGTCATTGTATCTTGGGTTATGAAGATTTCCACGCAGGTCGCTTTAGCAGCCTCCGTGGCGATGTTAGTACAAGCCCCAAAATAGGGGATGTGCTGACTGAAGCTGCAAATGTGCTGTTGGCTCCTGCCTGGACTTCATTTGTTGCTTCCCAAATCATGCCTATCTTTTGATTTGGTTAATGTTACACCGTACTGATGATTGCCAAATAGCATGAAACACGTGTATGCGGTTACTAGTTTTTTCTTTTTGTTAACTTTGAGTGTTTGCCCATTATCACCTTTTCTTATAATTATTACATTTACACTCGCTAATCTTACATCCTTATATATATATATATATATATATATATATGTAAATATTATTTTTTATGTATATGTAAATATTTTTTGATTATATCAATATATATATATATATATATATATATATATATATATATATATATATATATATATACATTTATTCCTCCTGTTTTCATTCTACACATTACAATTTCCCTACAAGAACATTCTTGAGACTTGTATGAATCCTGAAAATATGGATAGCATAATTGTGAAAAGAAACAGAAACCATCAAGTTAAACAACATGGTTTTCTGATATATATATATATATATATATATAAATATATTTTTACATCTATATATATATATATAAATATATTTTTACATCTACTCGCAGAAACCTTTAAGTTAAAAAGTTGTGTTTCCTGAAAAAACAAATAGTGAAATATAAACTATTTTTACATCTATTCAGATCTCCTCTTATACAATTCTAAAAGTTAAAACAGATATAGAATACAACAATCTACGGAATGTAGGTTTTGGAAATAAAAAACAAACGTATACTTCATATTTTTATTTTGCATATTACAAGTTCACATTCTTGAGAAATTTCAGACATAAATGTCCACAATTTACATCATTGAAGTTTTGATATGAATCATTATTGTATACTACTTCTACATTACTCCCTAAATATTGAATGAGTTTTTTAGGTGGTTTTAACCCACCGAAGCTGTCAAAATAGGCACACATTTTCCCGCTCTTGTTGTATGCTACCCAATGTGACCCAGAATTTTGTTGAATATCCAAATTTAAGATACCTGATTCATTTTCCTCACCTTTGCAGGTAGTGTATCTAGCATATACACACCTCTAAAATATGGAATTCTAAGTCTTTCAGCATATTTTATTAAATCTAGATTGGTTAAAGGTCTATTGGGTAGCTTCAAGAGTTTTTTTGCTTCTTTAAGAATATTCCAAATCCTCCACGTCTATTTTTTCGCAGACAAAGCCCTGAACCAACCGCTTCCATAGCTTGCTTACGATTCTCCATCATCTTTTTCGCATTATTTACATCGATTATAGTTTTGGCTACACTGCTTGCACCACCTGCTATAGAACCAAGGGCGCCCAATGCAGCTAGTATGGGGAGAAGTGGGAGCATCCCTCCACTCTTTTGCTCGAATGGAATGATTCTAGGTATTTTTAATTTTCCTTTTCCACCCATTTTATTTATGTGTACACGTGCAGCCTTCGCTGCCACCAACGATGATTTCTTTAATTTATTTAGATCGTTTAACTCTTTGGTAGTAAAAGATTTTTTTAGAGCTTTTTCAACCTTCTTTACGATGTCTCTTCTGAACGAAAATGGACGCTTCATACCCATCCCCAACTTTCTTTTAGCCTTCATTGCACTTGTAACAAACCAAGCGGCTGCTTTCTCGCCAAATTTAGCGTCCTTTGATTTCACTCGTTCCCAAGCACGATTTTCAAGTTCAAAATCAGCCTTGTGTCGTTCTTCTAGAGATTTATTCAAGTATTTTACGTCGTGAATTTTACAAGCCGCGTCAAGCTTATTAATGCCAGAATCACCTCTAGAAAGTATTTTTTCTAATTTAGTACCAGGACCGCAAAATTGATAAGTAGGAATATGCAATTCAATAGGTAATTTGTCAATTAACGTGTTTAACAATCCTTCTCCTTTAACGAGCGGCATTAGATTGACACTAATTTATTCACTCATCCTCTTATATAGGTTTTGAAGTAAAAAACACACAGACAAATAATTTTTATTACAATTTTTTATTACAATTTTACATTTCTAAACTTTTTATTTAAATCATACATAATAATCATGCTTTTCAACTTTTCCAGCTCCTCCATATGGTGTTGCAACCTCTCGCTCATTCTTCCGAAAATATAATATTAGTCGTTTTGCCAACAGCACCCAAGCTTGTCAAAAAGTACCTTTTTCCATCATTCAACTCGTCAATTCGTTCTTGCGTCAATTCCTCGGTAAACCTCTGGGGCAGAATGGTTTTGAAGTCTGCAAATTCCACAACCACCTTCTCGCCATACTTTGTATTTATCCTCTTAAAACACTGAATCTCATATTTTTTATTTACTTCCAAATCTCGAACGTTCACCAGATTTTTCAACAGCAAGTTCTTATTCAAATTATTTAAGAAAGACATGATTGCGAAGTATACCTAGGTTAGTTGAAGCAGTCCTATTTATTTCGAACTATCCCCACCAAGTTTCGACCCCAGCACAACATCACCAAGTTTAGCCCCCCACCAAGTTTCGACACGCCCTTTCCCCCACGCCAAAACCCTATGAGAGTTCTAGACCAAACCGGTTTGGTCCAGAACTCTCTTTGTCTTACTACTCACATGAACAGAATTTTGCAGCT
Source organism: Pseudeuparius sepicola (assembly GCA_963920635.1). Lineage (NCBI taxonomy): Eukaryota > Metazoa > Arthropoda > Insecta > Coleoptera > Anthribidae > Pseudeuparius > Pseudeuparius sepicola. The sequence continues at coordinate 34,566,234 of OY987305.1, forward strand.
GAAATTTGTTTTATGGGTTACAGTGGGTCCTGTGATCAGTCATTATCTTCTGTAACATTAATTTTAGCTGCCAGTAAGACGGGAAGAATACCTCTGGCATGCATTCTGCATACCTCTCAAACCGAAGAGAATTACACAGCAGCACTGAATGTTCTTAGAGAAATTATTCCAAATGGATTTGGAGGTAGAGGAGCTCCTGAAGTATTTATGACCGACGATTCGAGAGCTGAAAGGAATGCTTTGAAAAACGTTTTTCCCAATACAAAGTTGCTTTTGTGCTCATTTCATATTTGTCGGTCTGTATGGCGATGGTTATGGGACCAAAAGAACTGCATTCTTAAAGATGATCGGAAACACCTCATGCTCAAATTTAGATCAGTATTGTACGCAGCATGTACCGAAGAATGTGAAGAATTGTACAATGATTTTATAGGAAAAAACGCAAAATATAAAAATTTTATAAAGTATGTTCAGTTCAAAATCTTTGGGAAAGAAAAGTAGAATTGTGTTTATCATTTAGAAAAGAACTTCTTACTCGAGGCCACAATACCAATAATATTTTCTAAAATTTATTTGTGGCGCCAATAGATCCATTTAATTTTTAATTGGGTTTTTCGCCACCAAACTAATCGAAAGACAACTTTTTGAAGTTGCCTGGAAAATTCATAAATTCTTAACAGTGAATGAACAAAACTTTAAACGTGTAACTCAAAAAATAACTTCAACAAATTTGTTTTCTGAGCTTTCGGAGAATAAATCTTCCTCCTTTCTCAAAGATCATGCCACGTCAAAGTGAAGTGACAGATTAATAACTTTCAGGTTAAAATGTCGTGACAACAGAAACAATAGCCTAGCCACCTGCCTGATATTGTACCCTGTGTTCTATCTAATTATCTATACTAATTTCTCTTTGAATAAGTGGCAATAATATTTTACTGAATTCCACTGAAAATTCAGCAACACAGTTGTTCGTATTTCCTAGAATAAATGCAGATTCTTTAATTTTTCGTCTATTTCCTACTTCTTCTTTGAGAATAATTGGTTTGGACCTATCCCACAATATCCTGTGATTGTTATTAAAAGAATGTTCACATATTTTTTACTTAGAAATTTGATTTTGCCTGATATAATTTTTATGTTCTTTTAAACGAACGTTAAATGGCCTACAAGTCTCCCCAACATAGAACTTTCCACATTCGCAAGGAATTTTATAAATGCAATTTTTTGAACTTCTCTACCTCATTAAATGGTTTCGTTCTAACTAGCATCGATCTTAGTGTATTTTTGGTTTTAAATACTGTTCTGACTTATCTGATAGTCCAAGAATATTAGGAATAATTAAATTTACTGGTCGGTCGACCAGATTTATTTCTCTAATTCTATTAGCATTGTTATTTTGTTGGCAATCCTGAAAAACTTGCTCAACAATTTCAATAGGACAGCTATTCTTCTCAAGAACATATTTTATATGTTTAATTTCCTCCTCAAATTTCGTGTTATTAGAACAAATCGTTCTAGCCCTGTCCTACAAACTTTTAATTACTCATTTTTTAACACTAATATGCTGATTGGAGTTGAAATGGAGATATCTATTAGTATGTGTTGGTTTTCTATAGACACTAGTTTCTATACTATCTGATTTCAGTATAGAAACATCTAGGGAAGGTAATTGATTATTATTTTCAATTTCTAAGGTAAACTTAATAGAAGGTTCTTGTGAGTTTATAAAATTTAATAATGAATTTAAATCATCTACTCCATGTTCCCATATAACAAATATGTCATCTACATATCTCCCAAGGCCTACTATAAAGACAGGCCCTGGCGCACAAAAATCACGTGACCATCTTAGGCCGACGTTACATGTCATTTGTCACATAACTGAAAGCGGCAGCTTGGGTTTTGAGAAGTTTTAAATCTTTAAATTGTTTTTAAACGTGTTAGTTTATATTTTAGAAACAAGTTTGTGTCTAGTGCGCGTGTGTCCTGGCGGAGGGGAACCGCCCAGGTGTTATTGTGGCCTCTGGGTGGGAGTCGTGCCGTCCAAGAGTATTGGTGCCGCTCGCACCGACGCGTGAGCATTGTAAAGGGAAATTCTCCCCCGAACCACAGAATAGGGAGCCCGGAATTCCGGAATGGACAGTGGAGCCTGAGACACAGAGGGGTGAACTGCTTACGGGAGATCCGCGAGTTCAGACGGTCCGGGTGGCTGGAAGCCGTTCCCGTTGACCACGTTCGGGTTTGTGTATTTATTGTATTCACCATTCAGCTTGTGCGAAATAAATCAGTGTTGTAACCGTTGATTTTCGTTGTCGACCCACGCCCCGATACGGTTTCTATTCGGTCTTTCACGTTGCCGAACAACTGAGACCTCGTCAATAAGTATTTACAGTATAACTACTGAGGTTAGTTTTCATTTTTATTTCGTAAAAAATAACCTAAATACCAAATATTGGGTCTGTTTATATTATATTTATACATATTACAAAAGCCAGGAAGAAAATGTTACCATAACAACATTTGCTTTGCCTTGGGATGAAAATTTGCGCCAAAAATGGATTCGTCAAATTCAAACTGAGATTTAATTTCTAAAAAACCTTTAAGTATGTGTGGCTAACACATTTTCAAGAAAGTGAAACAATTAAAGTGGACAAATGTGTTGTGGGAGGAAAATACCTATAGAGAATATTACCTAAGGTAAAGGATGGTGATGTCCCAACAATTTTTGAGAAGTGCCAAAATATTGTGAGTGCAGTGCCGTTTAACTCTCAGCCCAAAACAGCTGAGGCAGGTTGAAAATTTTGCAAAAAGAATTAGAGAAAGCTTGGATGCACAAAACCAATAATGTAATAGATGAAACAAAACTTGCCAAATGGTTACGAAATTTGTTTTTTCTACTTATCTCCAAAAATACCTTTCATTATACAGGGTGTAACTAAACTGATGGTCAAAAATGAAACCACGTATTCTTGGAGTCAAAATAAGGGCACTTCTTCATATATTTTTCCACTACGGGCCATAGCTTTTTTTTATACAGAGCGTAGAAGTTTGGAGAAAAATACACATATTTCTTAGTGTTTCTAGAAGTATACGAGATATTTTCTTCAAACTTGGCGTGTCACATGAGCAGATGAGCCGTCAAACTTAAGGTTGACATGAAGCTTCTGAGGCTCTGTATAATCGCATTTTTTAAATTTGTTTTGAATGGTAAATTCAATGGTTAACAAAAAGTATCTCTTAGTATTTTTTCATATTCTCAGCCGTTTTTTAATTATTTTCAAAGAACGGCAATGCTGCAATAAAAAAGTCACTTTAAGAATAAATCTAACAATCTGTGGATGTCAATTAAACTTGGCATTATTTGAATCATTTGGCTGCCAACTTTGCACCTTAGTATCAATATTTTGAAAAATTATATTTTCATTTGAAGAATTGACTGATATGCACTTTTGGCAATAATAAACATGCGGAAACGCATAGTTGCGTGTATTGAAAGAGACGGCGGTCATTTCGAACATTTAATAATTTAATTTTCTAATAGCAATACGTTTCTTTTATTATTGTTTTTGCTTTTGTATTTTGTTAAATAAAGTTTAATTGACATCCACAGATTGCTAGATTTATTCTTAAAGTGACTATTGTTCATTGCAGCGTTGCCGTTCTTTAAAAATAATTAAGAAACGACTGCGAATATGAAAAAATACTAAGAGATACTTTTTGTTAACCATTGAATTTACCATTCAAAACAAATTTAAAAAATGCGATTATACAGAGCCTCAGAAGCTTCATGTCAACCTTAAGTTTGACGGCTCATCTGCTCATGTGACACGCCAAGTTTGAAGAAAATATCTCGTATACTTCTAGAAATACTAAGAAATATGTGTATTTTTCTCCAAACTTCTACGCTCTGTATAAAAAAAAACTATGGCCCGTAGGAGAAAAAAATATATGAAGAAGTGCCCTTATTTTGACTCCAAGAATACGTGGTTTCATTTTTGACCATCAGTTTAGTTACACCCTGTATAGCACTAAGTTGGTCACGTGACTACGCGATTATGCGTTAGCGCCGTGGCCTGTCTTTATCGTTGGCCTCGCATATCTCCACCAAACATTAGGTTGGTGAACATACCTAGTCCATTCATTTTGTTCAAAATCTTCCATGAATAAATTGCTTATGAATGGTGATAAAGGAGACCCCATAGCCATTCCAAATTCCTGCTGAATTCATTTTCTAGTTGAAAATAAGTGGGTTTAACACATAGTGTTGTTAGTTCTAATATTGTATCTATATTCAAATTCGTCCTTTCTACTAAAGTCTGATCATTTTCTAAATTTCTGCGTAAAATATTCAGTGATTTGTCAACAGGGACATTTGTAAAAAGACTAACCACATCAAAGCTAGCTAATATATAATTATCCGGAAATTGATGTTCCCTATTTTTTTCTAGAAAATGATTACTGTTTCTGATAAATGAATTTGAATTTCCCACTAACGGATTAACAATTTTAAGTAAATATTTTGCTAACGAATGCCATGACGAATTTATTGAACTTACAATGGGGCGAAGAGAAATGTTAGTTTTGTGTATTTTTGGTAATCCGTATAAGTGTGGAGGTTTTGAATGATGCGGAGTTAAGAGTGTCTTTTGTCTCTGTGTCATTTGTTCTCGGTGTTTATACAGTGTTTTGTATATTTTAGTTTCTATTGAAGTTGTAGGGTCTTTCATGCACAGTTTTTTTTCTAAAATAACAGTTGCATTTCCCTTATCTGCTGGTAATATTTAAATTATCCTCTCTGATTTAAGTGATTTAATTGCTACTTTTTCTGCCTTTGAAATATTTGACTTTGGTTTAAAATCTTTTTCTAAGATTATTTTTGACTTGACTCTAAATTCTTGACCTAATTCCTCAGGTAATGCTTGAGCTGTTTCCTCTATCGATGCTACTAGGTCAAGCTTAGAAATTTTGTTGTCAACAACAGAAAAATTTAACCCTTTTGCCAAAACTAACTTTTCTGAAATGATAAGTTCTCTGTTAGAGAAATTAATTACTGTTCTGTTAACAAAACCATTGTCTATTTGATTGAATTCCTCACTATGTTTTCCTCAACTAATCTTCGGAATTTGTTAATCTGTCTAAGTTTGACTCTATCAAAATGACTATTATAGCTTATGCTGATACAATTTGATATGTAATTAAAATCATAGAAAGATACACTTTCCCTAACATTTTCCCGTATTTCATTTATATCCCCCCATAATTTGTTTATGTTACTTCTTTGGTTCTGGATTCTTTCTCTTATCAGCATCATTTTGCTACATTTCCTACTAGTAAAAGGTTCTTTTAGGCGTAATCCTTTTGGTATAATATCAGATTGCCTACATTTACATAAACAAAGACCCTAGAACTTCAATAGAAACTAAAATATACAAAACACTGTATAAATACCGTGAACAAATGACACAGAGACAAAGGACACTCTTAACTCCGCATCATTTAAAACCTCCACACTTATACGGATTACCAAAAATAAACAAAACTAACATTCCTCTTCGCCCCATTGTAAGTTCAATAAATTCGCCATGTAATTCGTTAGCAAAATATTTACTTCAAATTTTTAATCCGTTAGTGGGAAATTCAAATTCATTTATCAGAAAGAATAATCATTTTCTAGAAAAAATTAGGGAACATCAATTTCCGGATATATTAGCTAGCTTTGATGTGGTTAGTTTTTTTTACAAATGTCCCTTTTGACAAATCATTGAATATTTTACGCAGAAAGTTAGAAAATGATCAGACTTTAGTAGAAAGGACGAATTTGAATATAGATGCAATATTAGAACTAAGTTAAGGGCTGTCAATGAAAGAAACCGTTTTAAAAACAATGTTTAATGACGAGCAGCGAACAAGAAGTGTCTGTTAAAATTACATGGGTTATATTTATAAATTCAGAGAAGCAGACTCAGCGTAATGTTATCTTTAGCTACATGTACAAATAAAGGGATGTTACTCCTCCACCCTTAGAGGGACATATAAACTTTATAAGTTTCTATGACCTAGACAATAATTTCTTTTGTATTATTTTTATTTTTGGAAATAGATAATTTTGAAAAACTAGGTCTTAGATACTTGCATATAAAATATAAAACTGCAATTATGATTAACACATACAATAATTTTCATAAACTTATTTTGTTATAATCAACTGGATAATTAAGTAACTTAGAATTTTGTAACTTTTGTGTATTGATTTCATTCAACAAGTTATTTAGTATGAATTACATTTAAATTTACTGGAGACATCTTCTGTAAAATATAATTATCTGATACATTGATTTGCATTTTTGGTAATGGTATTTTTTTAAACATTGTTTGTACATTTTTATAAGATTTAATAATTGTCTCGTTGATTTTTAGGTTAGTTTTAAGGGAATTCCAGTTCTATTAAGTAGGTTCCGCTAAGCAGAACAGTTTCTTTAGTATTGTAACAATTTTTGACAGCTAAGGTCTCACTGGGAATAATGACTATCCATTTACTTTCGTCAATTTTTTGTACTTGAATCTCAGATACATTGATGGCGATTTGGTTACAATTATTCTTATGTTTATATTTTAATAATCCGATCTCACAGGGTAAGTCATCGTTAACATATTCTGTGTGTATATTTTCAAAACAAAGAAATTCATCATTTATAATTTTCTTACAGGGTTTGTCCGAAAATCCATATCTTTTTTGATTGTACATTAAATAGTTTGAACTGGGAAATATTACCTTGTAGAAATTTTGGTTAGGGGTTGGTAGTGTAAACATGTGAAAAAGATTGTAAGACTCATTTTCAACTAACGGTATTTCTATAATAAAAATTATTTCTTCAAATTTAGAATAGCATTTTATTTCCAATATTTCTTCAAAGTTTAAAATATTTTCCATAACCGGGTCAAACGGTAATTTTTCATTTTGTAAAGAAGAGCCAACAGATTTTATTTGTTTTAGTAGTTCAATAGGATGTAGTATTGCATTATGGAAATTATTAATTTTTGCGAAAGATACAGCGACTTCAATTTTGTCTAAAATATTGTCACACAAGTTTACGTGGGAGACGCGTGGTGCAGATTGAAGACTGCGCGCCTCCACCACGTGTCACAACTGAGTGCCTTCACACGGAGCCTTCACCATGTGACGCACTACTTGTGTGTGCCGGGATCACTGGGTGCGGGAGTCGCAAGCGCAGAAGAAAGACAGCAGGTACAAACTAGGGTGATGTTTATTCTTGCACTCACAGATATGCCTCTAACAGTATCTGGACCATGGCGGAGGTAGCGCGACCGATAGTACGTGGAAGTGACCGGGGCGCGAGCTGCGCCCTTGACCCGACGGCGCGGTGCCGCTGTTGACCCACTGACGACTTCAACAGTGCCCAGGGGCGCTGTCGTCTGCCCCTCGGAGCCCGACCTGAACAAGGAGGCTACTTAAGCGGGATCCATTGCCAGGTCAGACCACCGAGGGTGGTCAGTGATCAAGTAGCAGCTAATAAGCGGGGCTTACTGATGCCCAGCCTGTGGCTGGTGCGGGATTTATACTCGCAGATTTTGCCGACTCGGCGATTGGACTTTGATTTATCTAATGTTTATCTTATCGAGTAATCCTCGTATATTTTGTTATTGATTGTCCCCTGTATTTGTATAATGTTATCTTTATTTGTTATGATTCAGTAGAAGTAAGTTTGAATGGTTTGGTCATCGGTCCACAGATGTCACTTTGTCGACACATGCCCCCCCTCCGGAAAGCCTTGGTCCCCAAGGCCAAGATACTGTCATATTACAAAATAAGTTTTTTACAATAAATTCAATAATAAAAGAAAGAAATACAACTTTTTGTGATTTTTTTAAATGAACCTTACAATCTAGAACCCGAAACACTCACTATCACGATTTTCTGGAGTTCATCAGCCCTACTGGCACAGTTCCTCAACACAATTTTCCACCTCCTGGTACATCTGGTAAGTATGCATTGTTTTGGGCTGACGTTCCTCGTGTAGTGGGTTGTTTTGAAAACATGTAACATAAAACAAAAAACATGTTATTAATATTCTACAATTTTTTACGGCTACCCGCAGTTACTGCCTATCTTTTGCATAGTAATTTACCCTGTTTTAATATTATTATTCTTATTATATATTCGTGCTATAATAGTGCCCTATATCATGAACAGTAAGTTTTTTCTCATCTAAAAAAAATAATTTCCCTTTATACATAACTATATTTTTAGGTTTTAACCTGCCTTTGTTCCGGCGTTTGGTCCTCCGGACATTTATTAGCCATAACCCTGAATATTATATGGTATAAGATTATATCTTTACATTATTCGCTTAATTTCTCTATTTCTCTCTGTTTTAGACACATTTGGAGATTTTGCTACTACGTTGGCCGCGGGCCCATGACCATCTGCTCGCGGCCAATAATGATCCCGTACCGTCCCTTGCCCCTGGCCTCCTGTTTGTATGGTTTGTATACTGGGGCGGTACTGCAAAATATATTATAGGGATCGGGTGCGACGCCCGTCAATATATGTTTAATATCTCTACTTTTTTCTGACTTATTAGAGCCAGTTCTGACAAATTTAAACTATTGATTATGCCGTATGGTAGGCTATCTATTTCTCCCTTCCTGCTAGGAGTAATATTTTACTAACCTAATTCCTAATTAATTCCTTTATAAGTTACCTTTAGGAAGTACTGAGAAAAAAAAAGTTTTGTGTTGTGAATTAGCTTTCAAGAAACATTTCTTAGTAACCTAATGCGCATCTCAGTTACTCAGACCTGTCTCTATTAAGTCGTGTTTATTTATTTAACCTACTCCGGTCCTGCAAAAAGAAATAATAATTGGGTTTCCTTCCGTTCGGTCTACTCTTTCCTAAAAGCGAACTTATTTACCCTGGTCCTATTTTATAATCTAGAAATCCTATACTAAAAAAAATCTTAAAGTGCACTACTAAAAATAAAAAATAAAAAATGTTCTACAAACTGTTTTTTACGGACTATACAAAATCCTCGGGTGATGCCCTCGCCTCGAGCGTCACTGCAAGCTCAACAGTTTTCGCCGTGGCCTCGTTGTCGCTTTTGCCGTCGGCCCGTAGTACTGCGCTCGGGATTCGGACACCATATTCGCGTTCTCGTAGGACATCTGGTTCTGGGGCTACCATCTCGGGGTTGCTGACTTCCTCCCTGGCTGTGCGTCGCCTTCGAAGGTATCCTGTGACTGTTTTCCACAGAGTGTACAGGATGATCGCCGCAAAAAGAGAGCAGGTTAGACCAAATAACACGTCGTGGGGTGTGTCTGTGTTTTCATTGCAGGCTCTTGCTGCCTGTGCGACAACTGGGAAGGCTGGTGCTTGTCTATGGAAGAGTATATACAGGGTTGCAATTGATAGCAGGACGTTGCATATCATCATTATGGAGTGGTTGTGGTTCATCCAACCTAGTGAATCCGTATATACTGTATTAAATATATCTTTCTTATCTTTTATCTCATTTAATACGTGTTCTAAAGTGTCTCTTGTGGACGTCAAATTTATGTGGGGTATCGAAAGTGTCCAATTTCTATTTAGACAATCGTTTATATTTTTAAATTTTTGTGGCTGACTTTCTATTGCCGGGTGTAAAATGAATGTGTTCAGGGTGGTCCACGCTGCGGGAATCACGTGAATTATTTCGAGTTTCTTTATTTCTGGGGCTGTGCACGGGAATCTTTTTTGTATTAAAATATCTTCTTCTGTTTTTAGGATACAATTACATGGTACTGTAATTTTGAAAGCTCCTGGAGACTGGGGCTTTATCGGTACTATTTTGGAGTAACTGTCGCACTGTACTACCGTGTCTGGTTGTAGGTGCGTGATGACGTATACTTCGTCGTCTATCTCTGCAATGGTTGTGGACGTTGACTGGTAACACCGCATCGGACAATGTGTTGCCAATTCGGCAACTGTAGCTCCTTGTAGGAGTTTATGCGCACATGCTGGTCCTTGTATGGTATCTCCTGAATATCTTGGTAAGTAGCAAAGTTTATTTTCGCACGGTTTACATACGTGTAGGCTTGTTCCTGAAATCTGCCTTGAATTGTCTTTTGATACCGCCATATACAAAGTACTGTGTTCTATTATGCATGTATGATTTTCCCAGGCGAATGGGGTTGTAATTAATTCGTATAATTTCCAGTTGCTATTTTCTTTTGTTATAGGTATTTTTAGGTGTAGGACAATGATGTCTTCGGAGAATGTACATTCACAGATGGGTAATTCGTAATATTTGGTTAAATGTGATACTGGGATGGCTAGCTCTTGGGAGCTTGCCTTGAGCTCTTCTTCAAGTTTCTTCAAATCTTCATGTAGTGTACCTGGTTTCAAGATTGTAGCAGGGATGAGATGCTGTGCACATGCCTGGATGCTTCTCTGTTGCTTACTTATTCTGGTGAGTCTCATTAATTTTTTCGTTATATCCACGAAATTTTTACTCATGCTTATTAACATATTATGTCTTTCCTCCTCTAATGTGGCTGTATTTTGTCTTGTAAATTCTGCAAATTCTTCTAATTCTTTTATTTTTGTTTCAGTTAACTTTGTCGCTGTTGCCTGCCTACGGTCCGCCTCTTCCAGATTCCTAGACTCTTTGCTTATGCTGGTGATGGTTTCGCTTAGTCCCTCGTTAATCGACAGTTGCTGTCGAAGGACTGTGGTATCCATTACCATAGCATCCAATTTTTGTTGGGTGGCTACTCCACAGCAATAGTTCAGGCCATCTGCTATGAAGGACAGCGAGAAAGCCCTTTTCTTTCTGATTGGATTGGTCAAATTTTGTAAGTACCTTATGTCCCATTCGTGCGAAAGTAGATTTATTTCGTGGTCTGCGGCGTTTGCCGTTTGATCTATTAATTGTATTATTTTACATTCTAGGTTGCTGCTGTTGCAAGGTTGTCTTTTCCTTGGGGTTGGTTGATCTATGTACCATTTTGACGAGTATGTTAACGGAATGGTTGCCTCGTACCCTATTGTTTCCGGTAGAGATCTCCATGTAGCTCCTGCCGACACCTCGACATGCTGGCCTGCTGCCCCGATGATCCACCATATGACGCCCCTGTTATGGTGAGTAGAAACACAAATTTATTTTATTATGCACCTAAAATTGCCTGTCTGTCTCCTTCAACTTGCTTCCCCCGAAAATTGATCCCGTCTTACTGTGAGGTGACCCGTTTCGTTATTTGATCTCCATTATTATTCCTTATTTGGTCCATTTCATCCACATTTTCTGTCCCGGCCGGCTCTATCGGTTCTGTTGCCGTCCACGGATCGTTGTAGGGTAGGATCCTACTTACGTGAACTGTGTCCACCTTTTTACCATCTATCCTTTTTACCTCGTAATCTACTTCGCCAATTTTCCTTATAATCTTGTACGGTCCAAACCAACGTAGTAATAATTTTTCGCTTCGTCCCACCTTTCTGATCGGTATAAATATTTTTACTTTGTCCCCCGGCTTGAATTCTAGATCCCTATGTGCCGTATCGAACCTCTTTTTATCGGCTTGCTGCCTTCTTTTTATGTTTTCCACTGCTATGGCTCTTGTTGCCAGCGCTCTGTTCCTTATGTCGACTGCCGTGGTGCTGCATTATATTGTCTGTAATGCCGCTTCTGACGGCAGGACTGCTTCCCTGGCGAACATTAGCATGAAGGGGCTGAATCTTGTCGTATCCTGTACCGCGGTATTGTATGCGAACGTAACATATGGCAGGTATGAACACCAATCTGTTTGTTGCGTATTGCAATACATAGCCAACATGTTTGCCAGGGTTTTGTTGAACCGTTCGGTCAAACCGTTGCAGCACGGGTGGTACGCTGTCGTGAACTGGCTGTGGCTTCCCATTAGTTTTATTAGCACTCGCACCAGGTCTGACTGGACAACTTTTCCCCTGTCGCTTAAAATATACTTTGGTACCCCATGAATTAAGAATACTTTCTCTACCAAAAATTTGGCCATCGCTTCGGCTTTGCCATTCGGTAACGCTGCCGTTATTGTATATCTGGAGGCGTAATCCGTTGCTACTACTATCATTGTTTTTGCCTTGCTCCTTTTTCTGAAGGGGCCTAGTGGATCAATTCCGATCTTCTCCATTATCGTGCCTACTGGCATCGGTTGTAAGATACCTGGTTTCTTCCTGTATGGCTGGCCTTTCCTGGCTTGGCAATCCGGACAACCCTTGACATATCTCTCGATGTCTTTGTCCATGTTGTTCCAATAAAATCGTTCCTTTATTTTCCTTGTAGTTTTTGCTAGTCCTAAGTGTCCGCTTGTTGGTGCCGAGTGTAGGTCCCAAAGGACGTCTTTTACCATTGCCTTTGGTACTACCACCATATTTTTTATGGAATTTTGTGTTTCCATTGTTTTGTACACGATATCATTCATTATCCTAAAGTTCTTTGCTCTTCTGCGTTCCCCCATTGTCGCACTTTCTAGGTTTGGATCCTTGATGATTTTTATTATTGTCTTGATTTCATCATCTTTCTCTTGGGCTTCTCTTATCCGCCTGTTTAGGATATTGCTTGTGTGTATATTTTGCTCTAGTGTGTCTGTCAGGAGGAACGTTTGGACATCTTCACACTCTCCCATCTCTGTGGCGTCAAGCACTGGGTTTCGGGACATACAGTCCGCATATCTATGGAGTGTTCCTTTTTTGTACACCACCTGGTAGTCGAATTCCTGTAGTTGGAGCGCCCATCTCGCTAATCTTCGGGAGTGATCTTTTACGTTGTCTATCCAGCATAGAGCGTGGTGGTCGGTTACTATCTTGATTGGTTTTCCGTAGATTAGGTGCCTTAGGTATTTGAGGCTCCAAACTACTGCGAGCATTTCTCACTCACTTATTGTGTAGTTTTTCTCTGCTTTCGAGAGACTCCTGCTTATGTACGCTACTGGGTGATTAATTCTCTCGTCGTCTTGCTGCAACAGTACTGCACCAATCCCTGTCGTGCTGGCGTCTGTGTGTAAGGTTGTTCCTATTTGTGGATCGAAATGTTTTAGCACTGGGGCTGTCGTAAGAGCGATTTTAAGTTGCTTGAATGCTGTCTGTTCCCTATTATTCCATGAGAATTTTTGTTTTTTTCTGGTCACTTCGTGTAGCGGCCGGGCTATTGTGGCGAATCCTTTGACGAATTTTCTGTAAAAATTGCACAATCCCAAGAAGCTTTGTACGTCTTTGACTGACTTCGGTACTGGAAATTTGTTCACTGCAGTTAGTTTTTCCTCGTCTGGTAGCACTCCTTCTGCCTTAACTTTAAATCCCAGGATCTTTATTTCCTCTTGTAAGTAGTTGCATTTGCTTGGTTTTAGTGTGAGTGAAGCCTCTCTTAGGCGGCTGAAGACTTTTTCTAGTTTTTGTAAGTGTTCTTCCACGGTTGCCGAAAATATAATTACGTCGTCTAAAAAGATCAGTGTGTCTTTCCATTTCAAATCCTGAAAAACTCTGTCTGCCAATTCCTGAAACGTTGCTGGGGCATTGCATAAACCAAAACTTAAGACATTAAATTCGAAACTTCCTCTGCCTTGCGCTACAAACGCCGTATAGGGTTTGGATTCTTCCGCTACAGGAACCTGCCAGTATCCTGATAGCAAATCAAGAGTTGAAAAGTATTTTGCTCCTCCCAGATAATTCAGGATATCGTCTATTTGAGGTATTGGGTATGTAGATTTTTTTGTGACTGCGTTCAGTTTTCGGTAATCCACGCAGAATCTCATACTCCCGTCCTTCTTTTTAACCAACCCTATTGGGCTTGCCCATGGTGAGTGGCATGGCCGAATCACATCACATTCCAGCATCTCCTCTATTTGTTCATTGATAATATCTCTTTCTGTTTATGAGACTCTATATGGCCTACTCTTTATTGGTGTTGTATTTTCTACGTCGATCTTGTGTTCGACCCAATTGTTTCTGCCCATGTATTTCGTGGATTTCGCGAATATATCCCTGTAATTTTCCAGTAGCTCTCCTAGTTTCTCCTTAATCTTCACATCTTTTATGTCGCTTAACTTATGATCCTCCATGGTTATGACTTCTTCCTCGGTGGTTGTAAAGCATGGTATCTCCCGATCTTCTACTTCGTCCGTCTCTTTTTCCGCACATGGACTGCAGTACGCAATTGTGGTGAATTTATGAAGGCATTCTGATACTGTCTCTGTTATTTTCATGAACAGTAGGTTGTTGTACGCAGCACTGGTATAGTCCATACTGACTTGGGATTTCTAGCTTCTGCCGCGTGGTCCCTAGGACTGGAATACGGTGCCTGTCCGCGGTGACCAATGTGCTTTTGGCCATTTGCTTATCTATGTGCCCCGCTATATCCGACCTAATTATGCTTGTCTCGGATCCTGTGTCTATTATCGCCTGGAGATTCTTATTATTTATTCTAATTGTGATTCTTGCTATTGTGGTTTTTCTTCTGCGAAGAGGGTTACGACCTTGCGTCAGGACGACTGGTCGTTTTAGTTTTGTCGCCCTTGGCCGTTTGGGAAGTGCCTTGGTCTATACTGTTGACGGCTCTTGTGTCATCTCGGGAATAACTCCTGGGTTTCTGTGGGCTTGCCTGTTGACTTCTGCACGTCGTGGCGAAATGACCTTGCTTCTTGCAGATGTGACACACTGGCCTGTTGTCCGCTGTTCTCTGCCGTGGTAGCCAACTCGCGGCTGTTCTGTCCTGGCGGGGTGGCTGGTGTGTGGGCCTTGCCATTTCCTGTCTACTAGCTTTGTACGGTGGCCTTGTCGTAGACTGGAGACCCAGGGTCATCTGTTTTGCCGATCTGCATGCTATCGCAAAATGCCCGTATTTGCCACAAAAATAGCACATCGGCGTGCTGTTCCTATCACTCCAATTTTGCCGCCCTTTTGGCCTGTAGCTTCCCGTTTGATTGACGTGTGGATTCGTTACTGGTTCCATTCTGGCACGAGCCTGTTGTTGGTAGTTATGTGTATCTCTTCTTTGCGGGGCTTTGTCGATGGTTTTTGTCAATAACTTCAACTCTTCCATGTCTCGTGGGGGTTGATTTTGGGCATTTGTCATCCAATAGTAGTGATGGCATGCCTCTTCTGTTAGCCCTTTTTTGAAAACACTCCGAAATTGATTGAAGTCCATCTCGGTTGTATACTCGTTGTATAATACTTGGAGATCGTACAGGAACTCCCTTACGGACTCCGTGGTTTGCCTTTTTCTCTCTAGCTTGGCCCGTTTTGCATCTTTTGTTTCGTAATCGTCAAACTCTTTCTGGAATGCTGTGCATAGCTCTTTCCACGTGCTCTCCTGATGATTCTCCTTGTATTGCATGGACCATAGACTTGCAACACCTAAAAAAGTTTCGAAGTACACAATTTTCAGAGTGTCGTCCCACCCGTTGGCTATCGCCGTGCGTTCGTATCCCTTGACGAATTGGTCGGCCGAGCCCTTTGCGTGGTGGTAGGTGGGGGGGTTAATGAATTGGGGGAGTGCTGGTTTTTTGGCCGCCTGTGTGGCCTCATAGATTGTTGTATTCGCCATTTTTGACTTCGTTTCTTCTTTTTCTTCTTCTTCGCTTTCTTCTCCATGTTCAACTCTTTGTTTTGTTTCTGGTTCTTTTTCTTCTTCCTGTGCCTTCCTTTCTGGCACGTTAGCAATCTCGTTGTGCTCCTTCGGCACTTTTTGACTATTTGGTTCTATCTGGACTGTCGTTGCAATGAAAACTAAGTCGTCCTCCTTTTGGGATCTCGTCGGAGACCTTGTTAGGCTTCTAGACGGATGGAACGGTGAGTCTTCGCTCCCAATCTCCGTACTCCGGTGGCGCGGTTTGAACGGACCGTAACTCGTAGGGGCGGGACATGGACTTATCCCTACCCTTTCTTTCCTTCTCTCCTGTACCTTTCTTCCTGGTACGTCTTCTTACACCTGGTGCTCCTTTGGAACTCGCCGCGTAGGTCCTTCCTCAGTACCTCGCCGAATAACACCTTATTTCTAACACTTCCCCACTAACCTGTACTCTCTCCTTACAGCTTCTGCCTCGGCCTGCTCCGGAACTTCCCTACTACAGCTGGGGTTCCCTGACCATCGGCGATGCTCCAACGGCGTCCCAGGACGGCGCCTCCACCACGTGTCACACAAGTTTACGTGGGAGACACGTGGTGCAGATTGAAGACTGCGCGCCTCCACCACGTGTCACAACTGAGTGCCTTCACACGGAGCCTTCACCATGTGACGCACTACTTGTGTGTGCCGGAGGGTTGGATTAACCCTCACAGCTTGCCAGGATCACTGGGTGCGGGAGTCGCGAAGCGCAGAAGAAAGACAGCAGGTACAAACTAGGGTGATGTTTATTCTTGCACTCACAGATATGCCTCTAACAGTATCTGGACCATGGCGGAGGTAGCGCGGACTGTGGACCGGCGCGACCGATAGTACGTGGAAGTGACCGGGGCGCGAGCTGCGCCCTTGGCCCGACGGCGCGGTGCCGCTGTTGACCCATTGACGACTTCAACAGTGCCCAGGGGCGCGGTCGTCTGCCCCTCGGAGCCCGACCTGAACAAGGAGGCTACTTAAGCGGGATCCATTGCCAGGTCAGACCACCGAGGGTGATCAGTGATCAAGTAGCTGCTAATAAGCGGGGCTTACTGATGCCCAGCCTGTGGCTGGTGCGGGATTTATACTCGCAGATTTTGCCGACTCGGCGATTGGACTTTGATTTATCTAATGTTTATCTTATCGAGTAATCCTCGTATATTTTGTTATTGATTGTCCCCTGTATTTGTATAATGTTATCTTTATTTGTTATGATTCAGTAGAAGTAAGTTTGAATGGTTTGGTCATCGGTCCACAGATGTCACTTTGTTGACAATATCATAAATGTTCTGATACATTATTAAAATTTGCGTTAAAACCATTTGCATCCTTGTCTGGATAGAAATATCTAAAGTTTCTAGTTCATAGTTATGGATTACCCTTATCATTTCAGATATCTTTGATTCCAAAATTTGTTGGTTGTGATACATTTGCTACGATTTCTGGAATGTTATAATAGAGCTTGATAGTATTGTTAATTGTTAATCCATTGATAATTTCAGATTATTTTGGTTTTCTTTTAAAACTGAGATTTCACTATCGTATTTAGCTGCATCTTCTTGATCTAAATTTCCTGTTAAACTCTTGATTATATTCCCTAAACCGTTAATTAAGCCGCGTTTTTTCCTAGATAAGTTCGTGGAAGGAGTTATTTGTGAAATTTGTTCCTCTATTTTATTTTCTAGATTGTTGATAAGTATGTACGAATTATAGAATTCCCTGTCATAGTCCGTGTTGTTTTTTATGTGAGATATAATCATATTATATCTTAATGATAAAGCCTTAAATTCAGTAATGATACTGGATATATTAAATATCTGTATGAATGTCCAATGGTTAATAACCTTATGCGCGTTACCTAGTTTATAAGGCAGTATGCCTGGGTTATCGTTCATGTTGTGGAAATTTGATCCGGCAGCTGATTCTACTGAGATTCTGCGGGCGGACCATCTGTAACAAGTGGGCGTTTTAATTCCTTTATGTGTATTACTTCCGTTTTTTGGGGAATTTTTAAGTTTTTAATTTTGACTTTGTTGTTTTCAAGAATTTCAATGATCTCAAAAGGGCCGATGTATTTTTCTTTACTTTTATTTCGAGCGGAAGATTTTTTATACACTTTTTGGTTCAACTTAAATTCAGTTTGTTCGCCTTTAACATTTGTTCTTTCTAGCATTTTAGTTTTTACTTTTTCTGTACTTTCCAACGCTGTTTCGTATAGGGTATTTAATTTTTCGTTATGTGAGTCGACGTAATCTGTGTAAAAAGTGGTTGATATAAGGTCGAAAGGATCTCTAGAGTTAGTATGACCTAGCACGAGTTCATGAGGGGAGAATTTTGTCGTACTATGGGTGGTACTGTTATATGCTATTATTGCGTAGGGGATTAACTCAGAAATTGTTCTGGACATATCTTTTTGCCTTAGTAATCTCAAGCGCTCTATTAAAGTTGAGTGAAAGCACTCTACTGGGGAATTAGACTCGTGATGGCCTGGAGTGGTAAAATGAATGTTAATTTTTTGAGTTTTTAGTAGTTCTTTGAGAAGTTCATTTTTAAACTCTGTTCCGCTATCAGACACAATTGTTTCTGGGCATCCAAAAAATGTGAAAAATATTATTAACTTGTCGCATACCGACTTTGCATTTTTATCGTAGGGAAAGGCTTGCCCGAATTTTGAGAATTTGTCAAATATTGTTAAAAAGTTTTGATTTTCGAATATAAATGTGTCCATATGTAAAATTTGAAATGGTTTTGTTGGCGTTTCAGTTCTAACTAAAGGGATGTATGATTTTTGTCGACTATATTTTTGGGTCTGGCATTTTACACAATCATTGATAAATTGGGTAACATCGTCTTTCATTTTTGGCCAATAATAATTTTGTTTTAATCTTTCATATGTCTCAGAAATGCCTCTGTGATTAATTTTATTTTCATGTTGATGCATAATAAACATTTATCTGTCTTCTTCATTTGTAACGTTATTTACTAGTTTAGTACAACGAATTAATTTTAAATCTTTAAAATTATTCATGTAAACTTTATTGAAAAGGGGAAATAGATCTTCTTCGAAAAAATATAAATACGAGTTTTTGTCACCTGAAATATATTCTTTTATGAATTTATTTATTATTTCTGGGTTTTTGGGAATTTGGCAATGGTTAATGACGTTTTTGTCGAGGATTTCAAAGGTTACTTTTATTTGGTCCTGTAGATTTTTTATTTATATTTTATTAAATATTGATGGGATTTATTGTTTATAATTTCGTCAAGAACGCTGATTCCGTCATTTCTAGTGTCCGTGTCCGAAGTATGTACCGTGTCAGTAATTGTGTCATGTGGGGGTTTAATTTGTATATCCGACAATATTTTAATTTTGGGTTCCTGTTCGCTCGTTGTTGGCTCTTCGAAAGTTTCAGTGTTTTCGCATAAATTTTGAAGGTAATCTAAAATGTCTTTATCTACTTCACCGGGATTATTTACAGTAGATTGATTTTCGTATATATTAAGTTGAATTCGTGATAGTGCGTCCGCATTTTTATTTTGACAACCTTTTTTATAAATAATTGATAATCAAACTCTTCTAAACGTAATCTCCATCTGACTAATTTTGAATTTGGCTCTTTTAAGTTAAATAACCAAACAAGTGGTCTATGATCCGTGTAAATATAAAATTTTCGTCCAAACAAATATGGCCGAAAGTACTTGCAGGCATAAACGATTGCTAGTAGTTCTTTCTCTATAGTCGAATATTTTATTTCCGATTCATTTAGGGTGCGCGAAGCGAATGCTACGGGTTTGTCGTTAGGTACTTGGCCCTGTGAAAGAACTGCTCCTAAAGCAAAGTTACTTGCATCCGTGGTTAATATAAATGGCTTGGAATAATCGGGATAAATTAAAATCGGATAATTAATTAATAAATTTTTGCTATGTTCAAATGCGTTTAAAAATTCTTTAGTATGTTGGATTTTAGCGTTTTTTTTAAGACATTGTGTTAGAGGTTTTGTTATCTTTGCAAAATCCTTCACGAAGCGACGGTAGTAACCTAATAAGCCTAGATAAGATTTAATTTCTTTAGAAGTGGTAGGTACCGGGAAATTCTTAACTGCGGAGATTTTACTAGGATCGGGTTTAATTCCATCAGGTGTTACTATGTGTCCGAGATACTGTACTTCCTTTCGGAGAAATTCTGACTTATCGAGCTGTATTTTTAATTTAGAATTACGAAGTCTTAGAAAAATGTCTTAGTCGTTGAATATGTTCCTGAAGGGATGTGCTAAATATAATGATATCGTCCAAATAAACAAAGCAGGTTTCGTTTTGTAGTCCACGTAAAATATTATTTATAACTCGCTGAAAAGTTGCTGGCGCGTTCTTAAGGCCGAAGGGCATTCTCAAAAATTCGTAATGCCCTGTGTCTGTGCTGAAAGCTGTTTTTGGGATATCGGTTGGTTGCATTTCAATTTGGTGGAATCCGTTCGCGAGGTCTAATGTAGTGAAATACTGACTGCGTCCTAATTTGTCTAGAATGTCAGTTATGTTCGGTAGTGGGTATTTGTCATCTATTGTTCGTTCGTTGAGTTTCCTGTAGTCAATTACTATGCGCCATTTTTGTTTTCCAGAGGCGTCCATTTTTTTGGGACAACCCATATCGGGGATGACCGAGGTGAATTGGAATTTTGAATTATATTTTGTGATAGTAATTTTGAAATTTGATCTTTTACCTCTTGTCGGTGAACTTCTGGATATCTGTAGCTTTTAGTGAAAATTGGGGACTCATTAGTTAATTTAATTTCGTGTTTGACCTGATTGGTAAAACTCAAGGGAATATCTTCACAATGAAAGATATCTCTGAATTCTAAGCAAAGCTTTGTGATTTGTTCGCGTTCTTCGCTGTTACAATGTTCTAGTCTTAAATTTCTGAGATTAGCTTTTAATCGATTGTCGATAGATTTATCTAGGGCATGTCCTTCAACATTTTCGAAAAAATTCAGTTCACTTGGGTTTAAAATAGTGGTAAGAGCAAAATTATTTTCAACATTAACTAAACATTCGGGAATTTCAGCTTTTCCTAGTTTTGTGTAATTTAAGATTCCTGTGCCGTTACGTAAATTAACAGGTATTTTAATTTTTTGTACCATTCTCGGAGGAATTATTTCAGTTATTCTTTCAAATTGTGTCGAATTTTGTGGTTCTAAATCATTTTCGTTTTGTGTTTTGCCTATAAATTGGTATAATTGAATTTGGGCTAACTAAAGTGTTATTACTATAACAAATATCTGCGCCTAATTGAAGTATTAAATCTAAACCTATAAGTCCATCACATTTTTCTGAAAAATCAAATATGTAGTATTTATGTATACCTTCTGTATTGAAAATTGGAAATAGTGGCAAAATAGCAATTTTGTCATGGAAAGATGTCGCGTGCGCTGTTTGTACTAAGAAAAGTTCACACGACATAATTTGGGAAATATTTAAAGGCTAATTTTGGGCTTAAAAAGGAACGTGTGCTTCCAGAATCGATTAAAAATTTAGCGTCTAATTCGGGTATATAAATATAAGTAAGTTTTATTGACAAATTATTCAGGTGTATTATTTCGTATTGGAATCCTGACCAGTATCTGGAAAATCCTGATTTTCAGTAATTTCTGGTTGGGTTTCTTCTTGGTTCGGGAATTCACATATACCGTATTGAGGGTAGCAATAGTTTTCGTAAGCGTCATTGTAATAATAGTCATAATCGGTATAATAATTTGGCTGAGAATAATCAGTATATTCCGGATATTGAACTGAGTCAGTTTTGGGGAAATTTTCGATTACGTCTTGGTTAAAAAGTTCCTGACTTTGAAATGTACGTTGGGGTTGTTTTAAAAGTGTACTTGTTGAGGTATCCATTGGTTCTGGTTTCGTTCTAGACATGTTAGTAACATTAGTTTTTTGGGGAAAGTTTGGTCTAAATTGGGGTTGGAAAGGTCTTTGGAAGTTGGTCTTTGTTGAGTAAAATTTTGAAAATTCGGTCTTTGTTGCATAAAGTTTGGGAAACTTGGTCTTGGTTGATTAAAATGATTAAAAGGTGTTCCAAATGTGGGAGAACGTCCAAATGTAGGTGGTTGGTTAAATGTTGGGGGAATATATTGTGGAAAATTAAAGTTTGGTTGTGGAAATGGTGGTGGTTTAAAATTAGGATTGTTAGGTCTCGGTAAATTTGTGTTGGTTTTGGTCTGTATGGAATACTATTATGTACTGGTTGTCTAAAATTTTGATTTTGGCCTGTCTTGAAATAAACAAAATTTTCTTCTTCTGTCACAAACGACATTGCCTGTTCAAGAGAATCAGGTTGTTTAAGCCTAACTACAAGCTGCATATTGTAAGGTAAACCGTTAATGAAGGTTTTCAGAGCAAATTCTTCATAATGATTAATTTTAACAATTTTTATATTGCGGTCCTCGTTAGTGCCATTAAGTTTTGCAAAAAGGAGGCTACGCGTATCTTGGATTCGCATTCCGAACTGTAAGGGTGCTTCATTACGAAATGGTCTTAACGAAATTAGGTCCTGAATAAGACAATCAATACTTCGTTGATCGGCAAAAGTAGCTATTAGTGCGTTTTTTATTAAAATCCAATTATTTAATTCTGAACGTGATGCAATAAGGTCTGCCGCTCTATCTCTTAACTTACTCAAAATTGTGTCAAATAAACATATATTAATCGGGTCTGCTGCATTTTGGACATTTTGGAAGGCTTTCAGAAAATTTTCACAAGCGTTTACAAATCTTTGCAAGACTTTTGGGTTACCATCGAAAGGGGGTATATTATCAGCTTGATATTTTAAAAGGTTATAATTGATTGCATTACCGTTTGGCATGATTATTGGATTTCCAAGTTCTGAATTTAAATTTAAAGTTAAGTTTTCTACAGAGGATATTAAATTTTCTAAATCTTCCAGTTTGGGTAAAACACGCACAAAAATTAAAACAGAAAGCACAATTTACACTTACACTAGTAGAAAAACGATGATTCTCATTTTCACTCTTCTTTTTTCTTCTTAAACTAGGGTGCCTCTAGGACGAACGATGTGTGTCTCCTCCCAGGCTTCTTAACCTAGGGTTCTGCTCACAGACGATGCTTGTTCTGCTGCAGAGGAGGGTTGGATCGATGCTAGACCACCCTTGCTGACTATCTTGCTCCTGTCGTCTCGACGGCTGCTTCACTGACCGTTGGCCCTTGGTATCGACGTTCACGTGGCGAAAGTGCCGATTTTGGATTCCGCGCGCGCGAATCGCCGACCGATTGGTTCTTTTGCGAATGAACTCTTGAAAGAGACCGAAAGGTACCGATTTTTGGTTTTTCGTTTCGCTAAAAGTCCGAACGACTGCGCCAATTAAGGGCTGTCAATGAAAGAAACCGTTTTTAAAAACAATGTTTAATGACGAGCAGCGAACAAGAAGTGTCTGTTGAAATTACATGGGTTATATTTATAAATTCAGAGAAGCAGACTCAGCGTAATGTTATCTTTAGCTACATGTACAAATACAGGGATGTTACTACTAACAACACTATGTGTTAAAACCACTTATTTTCAACTAGAAAATGAATTTTACCAGCAGGAATTTGGAATGGCTATGGGGTCTCCTTTATCACCATTCATAAGCAATTTATACATGGAAGATTTTGAACAAAATGAATGGACTAGATATGTTCACCAACCTAATGTTTGGTGGAGATATGTAGATGACATATTTGTTATATGGGAACATGGAGTAGATGATTTAAATTCATTATTAAATTTTATAAACTCACAAGAACCTTCTATTAGTTTATCTTAGAAATTGAAAATAATAATCAATTACCTTTCCTAGATGTTTCTATACTGAAATCAGATAGTATAGAAACTAGTGTCTATAGAAAACCAACACATACTAATAGATATCTTCATTTCAACTCCAATTATCATATTAGTGTTAAAAAAGGAGTAGGTAATTAAAAGTTTGTATGACAGGGCTAGAACGATTTGTTCTAATAACACAAAATTTGAGGATTTGTTCTTGAGAAGAATAGTTATCCTATTGAAATTGTTGAGCAAGTTTTTCAGGATTGCCAACAAAATAACAATGCCAATAGAATTAGAGAAATAAATCTGGTGGACCGACCAGTAAATTTAATTATTCCTTATATTCCTGGACTATCAGATAAGCTAAAACGTATAGGCAATCGTTTTAATGTCAGAACTGTATTTAAAACCAAAAATACACTAAGATCGATGCTAGTTAAAACGAAACCATTTAATGAGGTACAAAGTTTAAAAAATTGCATTTATGAAATTCCTTGTGAATGTGAAAAGTTTTATGTTGGGGAGACTTGTAGGCCATTTAACGTTCGTTTAAAAGAACATAAAAATTATATCAGGCAAAATCAAATTTCTAAGTCAAAAATATGTGAACATTATTTTAATAACAATCATAGGATATTGTGGGATAGGTCCAAACCAATTATTCTCAAAGAAGAAAGGAAATAGACGAAAAATTAAAGAATCTGCATTTATTCTAGGAAATACGAACAACTGTGTTGCTGAATGTTCAGTGGAATTCAGTAAAATATTATTGCCATAGACTACGTTTATCTCGACGCGTTCGATCCGATTGAGAGAGGTGTGAATTCACTGGAGCGAACTCGAATAGACGGCGTAAACCCTACAGATTGAAATTCAATCATATTTAAAATTTAAAGTCAAGCCGCTATTTCCAAACAGAAGTAGGCCAGAATATGCACCAAGCTACTGTTGAATAAGAATAATAAGTTAATGTCACTAAAAAGAATTGAAAACCGTAGGATTTAATACTGATGATGTAAACGTAGAATTATAAAAGATTTGACATAACTCAATCGGATCCATTTTAATCCGATCGAGTTGTCACGAGATAAACGTAGTCACTTATTCAAAGAGAAATTAGTATAGATAATTAGATAGAACACAGGGCACAATATCAGGCAGGTGGCTAGGCTATTGTTTCTGTTGTCATGACATTTTAACCTGAAATTTATTAATCTGTCACTTCCCTTTGACGTGGCATGATCTTTGAGAAAGGAGGAAGATTTATTCTCCGAAAGCTCAGAAAACAAATTTGTTGAAGTTATTTTTTGAGTTAAACGTTTAAAGTTTCGTTCATTCACTGTTAAGAATTTATGAATTTTCTAGGCAACTTGAAAAACGAAAAACCCAATTAAAAATTAAATGGACCAATAATATTGTCGAAGCATCCGTTCGTGTAATGAAAGACATCATCTTACAGAGATGCAAGGCTTTTAATATGGTAGCTTTAACAGATTTTATTGTCAATGTTTTGGAAAATTATCATACGAGAAGGTTGCTTTCCTATGCAAACAGTAGGCATTCACATAATGATATATTATAACAAAAAATTTTGAAAAGGTCAGAAAATCTGTATGTTAAAAATGTTGATGACGTAACATATTTGGTTAGTTCCAAGGACAATCCAGAAATATTTTATATCGTTATGAGAAACTATGCGGTTTGTGACTGCTATGAAGGTATTGTTGGAAAGTATTGCAAGCACATTTGTGCAGTTCAGAATCATATTGGTCTAGAATTATATACTTGTCCCAAATTGACTTCTAATGATAAAGAAAAATTAGCATATACAGGGTGTAACTAAACTGATGGTCAAAAATGAAACCACGTATTCTTGGAGTCAAAATAAGGGCACTTATTCATATATTCTTTTCCCCTACGGGCCATAGCTTTTTTTATACAGAGCGTAGAAGTTTGGAGAAAAATACACATATTTCTTAGTGTTTCTAGAAGTATACGAGATATTTTCTTCAAACTTGGCGTGTCACATGAGCAGATGAGCCTTCAAACTTAAGGTTGACATGAAGCTTCTGAGGCTCCCAGTTGCGGAGATACAGGGTGTTAGTAAAATTAATTAGTTCAGAAAAATATGAATACCCTGTATAATCGCATTTTTTAAATTTGTTTTGAATGGTAAATTCAATGGTTAACAAAAAGTATCTCTTAGTATTTTTTCATATTCGCAGTCGTTTCTTAATTATTTTTAAAGAACGGCAACGCTGCAATGAACAATAGTCACTTTAAGAATAAATCTAGCAATCTGTGGATGTCAATTAAACTTTATTTAACAAAATACAAAAGCAATAACAATAATAAAAGAAATGTATTGCTATTAGAAAATTTAATTATTAAATGTTCGAAATGACCGCCGTCTCTTTCAATACACGCAACTATGCGTTTCCACATGTTTATTATTGCCATTCGCAAGTCCATAGCAAAAGTGCATATCAGTCAATTCTTCAAATGAAAATATAATTTTTCAAAATATTGATACTAAGGTGCAAAGTTGGCAGCCAAATGATTCAAATAATGCCAAGTTTAACTGACATCCACAGATTGTTAGATTTATTCTTAAAGTGACTTTTTTATTGCAGCATTGCCGTTCTTTGAAAATAATTAAAAAACGGCTGAGAATATGAAAAATACTAAGAGATACTTTTTGTTAACCATTGAATTTACCATTCAAAACAAATTTAAAAAATGCGATTATACAGGGTATTCATATTTTTCTGAACTAATTAATTTTAATAACACCCTGTATCTCCGCAACTGGGGGCCTCACAAGCTTCATATTAACCTTAAATTTGACAACTCATCCGCTCATGTGACACGCCAAGTTTGAAGAAAATATCTCGTATACTTCTAGAGATACTAAGAAATATGTGTATTTTTCTCTAAATTTCTACGCTCTGTATAAAAAAAACTATGGCCCGTAGGAGAAAAAAATATATGAAGAAGTGCCCTTATTTTGACTCCAAGAATACGTGGTTTCATTTTTGACCATCAGTTTAGTTACACCCTGTATAGCAACAGGGGAACACCTAAACAAATACTATACTGATATGTCTGATTTTCAAAATAAAAATGGAGATACAAATAGCAGCAATTTGGAAGTCAATTCGAAAGAAAATAGAGGCGAAAATTGTAACAGCACTAGTTTTCAGCAAAATAATGAAAAAGGTTAGCCATTGCCGCTTTTATGTAAGTATGGAAATATGAATAATTGTCTTCATTTGTTTTATTTTAGAAGAAGAAAAATATAAAATGAGGGAAGCAGTAAATTAAATGGAGATTGAATTTAAGAGGATTATAGAAATTGCGCATTCATCAAGTAATTCACAGCTTATAGAGAAATTCACAAAATCACTGCAGGGAATAAAAACAAGCGGGCCACTAGAAAATGTTTGTATTGCAAAAAATAGAGATTTGCGAATGGGGAAAATGATTGGAGTACAACCGACATTATGAAAAGTTCGGTTTGATTTTAAATGTGGTAGAAAACGTATCCAAAGTGGAAGACCATCAAAAAACGAAAAGAATAAAAAGAGGAAGCATCAATTAATTGATAACATTTATGATAATGTTTCACATGCTAAGCAGCATTAAGTATAGTGTTAATTTAATATTTTCGCTTAAACAAATATTGTATTGCAAATTATTCTGTTTTATTGGCTCTATCTAACACTGTAACCGCGTATAATTCACCTGATCTGCACTGTAATGGCGTATATCTTCTTTGCGCGCACGGGGGCGCTGTATGCTTTCGGCAACCAATGAAAATCGATGTGGTCCTAGTCTACATTGTGGCCGCGTATATTTTACAAAATTGCTACCTGGACTGCGTCTCGAGTTGAAAACTTCATGCCTCGTGCAACAAATATGCACTTTTTGCACTAGTTAAATAAATAACTATTTTTCTAAGTATAACAGAATCGCATTGCAAAAAGAGAAACTTTTGCAGGGTATGTTAGGTGTCTCAAATAAAACCCGAATATATCCTTAGTTTCTTAAATAAAAAGACCAGCTTAAAACCAGGATGATGCAGTTTTCTCTGGAGAATCCGAATCTAGCTTCAGAATTTATATACAGGGTGTTCTCGAAAAGTTAAGGACAAAAATACAGGGTGTCTATTTAAGAAGGGCCACTGGAGAAAATCTTGACAAATATACATTTTTCTGAAAACTTTATTTGAAAAAAAAAATTTTTTTTGATGAGCTAAATTTGCGTAAAAACACACTTGAGATCCATGGCCTACTTTCCGAGATATTTTTAAGAATCCCAAAAATCGCCGAAATTTCTTCGGCATGTAACTTTTCTGTTTCAAGAGTTACCGAAAAAAATTCTTAATGTAATTTGTGGGCAAAACTGATTGCTTTAAACCTAGTTTATCAGAATTTGGAAAAAGCCATGGTTTATTGTGTGCTCTCTTAACACTTAATTTTTTTGTTTATAGCTGTCATGCATATAAGAAAATTTTAAAAATGTGAAAAATGTGCAAGATACGTCGTAAGAAATTTCCAAGATTTCCAATGTAGTATGTTGGGAAAAAGACCTAAAACATGAAGGTACAGGATTCGAGGCCACGGCTCTCTACAATAAAATGGGCACATTTTTCGGTGGGTACTAAGAGAACATCCATTAAACCGTGGCATTGTTTTAAATTCTGATAAAGTAGGCTTAAAGCAATTAGTTTTGCCCACAAATGTAAGATTTATTGGGGGATTTGTTGGACGAAAATTGTTATTTGTAAAACAGGCTTTAATAAATGGAGTATTGTGTATAGGCGCTTGTAAGCCTGCCGTGGTTTCAGCACGGCCACAACTGGGCACTCCTCAAGTTGGTGGCGCTCCGAGGTTGCTCTTTCACCAAATCAAGCACTGCCTCAACATCGTTCATATTCATTTGCCCTCCATGTCCACCCCTTCAAGCTTGCAAAACACCAGTGTTTCGCAACGTTGTACAACATTCACGAACGTACTTGGGTTAGGCATATTTGCCCTATTGGGAAAACGAATGCGGTATTCTGCAGCAGTTCGATATGCACTTTCGTTGCATATCCCGTACATTATAACCATGTCCGTTAACTCGGCGTTCGAATACTCCGGCATTTTCACAAAGACGCTGAACGATTTACCGCGAAAACCAAGACAAAACTGGGAAATAACGCGAGGTTACATTCGCAAATGCCCTCCGTCGGCTACTAGCGAAACTAGTGAGAAGTGTACCCCAGTATTAAAGATGCGACGTCGATAAATGCATCGATTCGATACACATATACGTTCAGTCTTTGTATTACAAAGCGTTAAGAAATCACAGAATTCTTTTTGTTTAGGTAAGTGAGATTTTCAATAAGTTTGCTTATGAAAATTATTTTTTTGAAGACGCAATCAACTACCTCTACTTGTACCGTGCCCATCTTTATGTATTGTTTATTCACCCATATCTGATCATAATGTATGTACAATTGCCTAGCTAGTAAGTTGTGAAGTGTCGGTTGTGCGCGCGCGAACAAAAAAAAGCGGTGCGTCGGACGGAGTGGTCCGCCGTCGCCAGACGGGGAGCAGTTGAAACGAGGTGCCCGACGAGGAAGTAGGCGGGTTGACTTGACACGGTGGAGAGCAGACGCTGCCGGAGCCGTACTACGACTACGATCGCCAGGCGGTCTGAGGCAACGTCAGCTGCCGTTTAATTTTGTTGAAATGTATCGCAAAAATGCATCCCTTCGTCCCCAGTCTACTAGTCACACTAGATTCTTTATAAGATATTATAACGGAAAATGCTTCGTTCAACCTGTTGGTATAAATACTTTTAGTAAAATTTCAATTTCTAAAAAAAACTGAAATAGCTGCTCAAATTCTGGAAGGTGAACCAAGTACCAATACCGGAAACTTCACAACAATTCGAAAAGTGTGAGTTTTATGTGAAGAACCTGAAGTAAGTCTGTGTTTTTACTCCCGTAACTTGCACAATCCTCGATATTTTCAAAATGTTTCCAACAAAGCAATATCAAGCAAACATGACAGGAACTAAAAACTTCTGATTTGCATTTTCTTACTTCGCATGTTCCATAGGGTGGATCCTTATCAGAGTCACAATAAAGAGATTCGAAAGAAGCACTATGAGCATCTGATTCAGAATTTTTGTCGGCGAAAGCGTCGGACAATATATTGTTTTTGTCAGGTGCATTGTTGTTTAATTTTAAAATAACTTCTCCTCTCTTTGCAGTCCTTTCAATAACTGTAGGAAGTGGTACACTATCCGAATCAGAGGGATCTTGACTGGTGCTGGTAATATTTTTTACTTTTAGTTTGTCGTCAGATTTTTCAATAATACAAGCAAGAGGTACATTATCCGGGTCCGAGAAATCTCCAGAAGTACTGTCACATTCCATATCAATCACAACTCCGTAATAGTATTTTCGTCCAAATAATATTTTCACTTTTGCATTCATACACAATATTTTTTCATTTTTCACTAGTTTAAGTTCGTTGGATGATACCACGTTCATTGTACCATCCTCCCACCCTTCACGAGAACATCCATTTCTTACGCCGTCTGGCTCAATACTAACTAATTGTGGCAGAAATATTACTACATAAAATAAAAATCTGCAAGTCTCTGCCTGCAAAATCTGAGATACGCCTTTGCGCCTGGCACAACTTCATACAATTTTAATCACACAAATAGGCATATGTCGAGATGCGCCTCTTTGTGCGAAACAAAACCAAACAATTTGAGATACGCCCAGTGCCACAAAACACGTATTTGGCTAACCAGGTGGACTAGAGATACGCCACTGCGTGTGGTCGTATATAAGACTCCTTGACTCTGACTGAGGGGCTTAACTCAAAACTGATAAAATTTGATATAAGCCCCTTCGTCAAGAACCGCTCGAACATATAATAGGAATAAGAGTTCAATCTAGTGGAAACGTCGTTATTTAACTTCAAGGAAACATTATTTCCATCAATCGTAGTTTGTGTTGATAATAACTGAATAAGTGAACTTCTGTGGAAATACTCTACAACTGTCTTAACTTTAACCCGTACCGTCAAACGGGGTCAATCTGGTAACTTTTTGAATATTTTTATAAATAACTTTCTTATTATTCAACATATTTGTTTCAAATTTTGGATCGGGGCGACAACTATATGGTACTTCACAAATAACACAAAAAATTTTTAGAATATATCCTATTAAAAAAAACAAAAAAATAACTGGGACATGGCTTTATTTTCGCGGAAAACTCGATTGAACCCTCCTAAGGAGTTAATCGGGACAGTTTAATAGTTTTTAAAAATAGATGTACTGGTAATCATGAACGTGGTAGAAAAAACAACGCTTCTTATGACTTTTATTGTTTATTTTTGTAATAAAATATTAAAAGAAACAACATTCTTATAATTCAGCTATAAAATTTATATAAAAAAGATATCATTCAAAGTCAGTCACATTTTTGTATTTCAACTATAAAATGTAGGTATGTATATAGGTAACAAAAAACTTTATTCGCTTAAACTAAAAAAAAAACATTTTATAAAATATTATAAGATCTAATATTATCTGAAAATTTATAGCCTCCTCTTCTCAGTAATGTAGGCTTCGCCAATTTTCTAACAATTTGCTGCAAATAAGTTTCACATTGATCTTCTACATTGGGGTAAATAAAACAGTTTTGAATTTTCTGATTTGGTCTTAAGCAATTTATTATTAATTTATTTTTCTTTTTGTCCTAGATTACACCAACATAAAATTTATCATTTTTGTTGGACTTACAACAAATTTCAACAAAATCTTCCATGTGTAAATCTTCTGAAGAAATTCGTTCAGATCCGTTATTGCTAATTTCATCTCTCAATCCATTTGTTTATTTTTCTTCTGTTTCCATAGTTTCTTCAGTCTCTTCATTATCAGCATCACTAGCACTTTGTTACGTCCACTGGTGGATGGCAGATTATCATCTAACTCATCGTTCGGAGCTAGGTCTTCCATTGTAACACTTTTTCCTGGTTCAACTCTAATTTTCTTCTGTTTGGTAACAGCTGCCTTCTCTCTATAACGGGTCTGTTGGAACATTTCAGTTAGCGAAGTCTTCCAAGCCTCGTGACTGTCATCATCTTCAGCAGTCTGATGAGGATGAGGCAACCGTTTGAGCACTTGTTCTCTCTCACATGGAACAATTCCGGTTGCTGCAAATCCCGAAATAATGTTATTTTTCATATTTGTTACGGCACTTAGAGCTGAAGCCAACATGGATGGGAAATATTCTTTTGGTAGTGTACCTTTGTACTTTTTTCCAGGATTCTAGTTTTTTGCGCCAGCTTATCTTAATTGACCGGAACACCGCAGGTAAGAAGCAAAATTTAATATTGTTTTCACAGCACAACTGTATCACATTAAAAGATAGATGGCTTGCTAAATTGTCACCTATGATCACAGGATTTCCATTTTGTTTCTTCAAATAGGGTAACGCAATTTGGCAAAATCATTCCTCAAAAAGTGGTTGATCAAACCAACCAGATTTTTTCCTTCCAAACCTCGTCCTTTTTGGTCCATTGTTCATCCAACTTTTGTATAAATGTTCACTTTTGTAAACTACGAAAGGTGGAAGTAATTCGCCCGAACCTGTTGCAATAACATCACAGACCCTATTAGACTTGGTTGAATCCATAATACGTTCAGGGTGCTTTGAATCCCCTTCTCACCACAACTTTTTTCTTTCAAGGATCATCAACAAAACACGTTTCGTCATAGTTAATTATTGCCGAAGGAGAAACTTCTCAATTCACACGAAACAGCTGCTCTACATATCTTAATATTCTCTCCAAATTTTTCAGTTAATTTATTTGTATGTCTTTCTAAAAATTTCCCTACCCAATCTGGTCCGAGCACATTATTCTTAAATTTTTTTGAAACTATTCCTCTACGATCCAAGTAGACTTTCACCATCTCCCTGATATCAATTTTTTCCATTGGATGCCTCCATTCCCCTGCCAATACAATTAGTTCGACCAACTTGTTCTCCTGTGTTAAAGATAGCGTTGTTTGGCCACCTTGTTGCATTTGTTTTCTTTTTGAATGCCGTTTCAAGGTAGACTTAGGGATATTATAGATTTCCTGGGCTTCTCTTAATGTGATCTGACGTCTCTCATATTGTCTTAAGGCTGTGTTAAGAGTTTCTGAATTATAATTTTGATAGACATGACTGCCTGCCTGCCTCAGGTAGGTTCGGACCATATTGTCCCAATTTGCTCCGTGTTGTCCCGATTCGCCCCGTGATATGCTCTGAAAAATAAAACAATCTATAGAAAGTGAATCGACGAAATTTTAGTAATTTAATTTTGAAAACACGTTTTAAGAAAGGATAATAAAGAAATAAGGATCCAGAATTGAAACGAACCCCATAGAGAAAACTATTATAAAAATGAATATATTTATACAAACGTTTGAATTTAGCCTTAATTTTATTTTTTTTTATCAAAAACATGCTTACCTTTTATTATGATGTTGCTCCCTCGGAGATCAGGTCTGGACTGTTAAATATAACCTCAAATGAAAATTTTGTTGCCAATTTAAAAAATGTAGGCATTACGCGCGAATTTCAAAATAGATTGACGTTTGGACCAATTAACCCCTGTGTCCCGTTTGACCACGTTTGAAGGTATATCTTTAATTTCTTGAAGAGCACTTTGCACAACTAAATTTAGTGTATGGGCAAAACAAGGAATATGTGCCCAACTTCCTAATTTTACTACAGCCACTTAATTAGCGGCGTTATCTCTTACTATAGTAACCACTTTGTCCGATATTCCCCACTCTGTGAAAACATCATTAAGTTGGTCATAAAGGTTTTGAGCTGTATGTCGACCAGAATAATTAAAACAGCTCAACAAACGCGACACAAGTTCCCAGTTTTTTGTGATAAAATGAAATGTTACAGATATATAACTTTCATTTGCGGAAGACGTCCAACCGTCAGTTGTAACAGTATTAAACTCTGCTTGTTCAAAAACAGATTTTAAAATTGTTTTAACGCGTGAATATTTGTACTCTAGCAATGATGTTACAAAAGTGCTTCTACTTGGAGGATTATAACTAGGTTCATGTCCCTTTAGAAGTTCTAAAAAACCCCTGTCCCTAACAATGGAAAATGGCTGCATATCTTTAATGATCATGTTTAATACAAGATTATTTATTTGTTTCTGCTTTGACAAACCTAGCGGACGGTGTATGAAGTTCGACAAATTACTTTGTTTTCGTCTTTTAGAGGAAATCATATTTATATTTTGTTTTGCCTGTGTATATATTAGGGGCGACTAAATTTTCTGTTTCATTTTGAGTAATGTGTCTCCCAACGAAAACTTGACCCCTTATAATTAGAAATCCGAAAGCTTTTTTTGTAAACTGATCGACATCAATAAAAATAGATAATGTGGTCGTGTATAGAAGATAAAATACTTATTAGGGGCGGACATTTGCGTCGAAATTACTAGGCGTACGGTTTGTTACCTTTTCATTTTCAACCGATTTCTAAAAACGATGCCTCATTGTATTCGCAATGAGAAGTGCTTTTAAATGAGTGGGATATAGTTCCATTATTTAAAATTTTAAAGTTGGGGTTGCTAGGGATTAGGTGTATGAACATAGTAGGCTTGACTGTCAAAAAAGCCCCCCCCCCCCGCAAGAACAAGAATTCACGGGTATCGGCGAATTTTGAAATATTTTTCGGTTTTCTAATTATAGGGGGGGGGTCAAATTTGCATTGGGATATACTATCGTTATATATTTTTTATATTTTGTTTTGCCTGTGTATATATTAGGGGCGACTAAATTTTCTGTTTCATTTTGAGTAATGTGTCTCCCAACGAAAACTTGACCCCCTTATAATTAGAAATCCGAAAGCTTTTTTTTTGTAAACTGATCGACATCAATAAAAATAGATAATGTGGTCGTGTATAGAAGATAAAATACTTATTAGGGACGGGCAGTAGGTAACGCCTTACTTGACCGGACCCCCTCCACTTTCCTCCTAGACCCCGCCCCCTTTCCTGGCGGCCAATCGTAGCGGTCTAACCTATGACGCTCGACTCGTGGCGCCAAATTCAAACCGTGGGAGATAATGGTCCATCATCTCATGGTCCAGGGTTCGAACCTGCGACCATCGGTTTATAAAATCGACGCTCTTCCAACTGAGCCATCGACGCATTTGAAAATAATACTTTATAATGGTGTAAACTAGATTCTCGGTGACGTCACAGAATTAAGAATAAATACAAGGTGTCTCAAAAGCAACTGATAAAAATTATATACAGGGTGCGTTAAAACAAGGCAGAGTCAAAAGGGCCTTAATAATTTAATCGCGTTACGTCACAGATTTTTTTCTCAAATAGTACAGGGGTGGACCACAAAAATATACAAGGTAGGTAAAAACAGTTGATATGTCAAAAAAAATCAAATACAGGGTGAGACAAAAATAAAAAAAGGCCTAATTTCATCACGTGACGTCTTAGACTTAAGAATAAGTAAAATACAGGGTGAATCAGAAACTAAAGCCAAAAGGACCTTAATAATTTTTCGTTACAGATTTTTTCAATTAGCATAAGTACAGGGTGGACAACAAAAGTCACGGGTGTGGCAAAAGCCAAAAGGGCCTTAATCATCACGAGGCGTGTCAGAATAAGTAAAATACAGCGTGTCTCAAAATTCACATTTGTACAGGATAGAACAAAAACTAAAGCTAAAACGGCGTTAATCTAAAGTCAAAAGGACCTTAATCGTTGTGTGACGTCACAGATTTTTCTCAAATAGTACAGGGGTGGACAACAAAAATATACAAGCTGGCATAAGAAAGCCAAAAGGACCTTAATCATATCTAGGTACGGGGTGTGACAAAAACCAAAAAGGCCTAATTTCACGTGGCGACGCAGATTTAATATGTGTCTCAAAATTCATGTACAGGCTGGGGTAAGTCAAAACGACCTTAATCGTTCTGTGACGTCACAGATTTTTCTCAAATAGTACAGGGGTGGACAACAAAAATATACAAGGTAGGTAAAAACAGTTGATATATCAAAAAAATCAAATACAGAGTGAGATAAAAATAGAAAAAAGGCCTATTTATATCACGTGGCGTCTCAGACTTAAGAATAAGTAAAATACAGTGTGAATCAGAAACTAAAGCAAAAAGGACCTTAATAATTTATCGTCACAGATTTTTTTCAATTAGCATAAGTACAGGGTGGACAACAAAAATATACAATGTGTGACAAAAAAAACGACCTGAATCAGCACGTGGCGTCTCAGACTTAAGAATAAGTAAAATACAGGGTGTCGCAAAATTCATATTTATACAGGGTAGAACAAAAACTAAAGATAAAACAGCGTTAATCTAAAGTCAAAAGGACCTTAATCGTTGTGTGACGTCACAGATTTTTCTCGTACAGGGATAGAAGCTGGCATAAGAAAGCCAAAAGGACCTTAATAATGTCTAGGTACAGGGTGAGACAAAAAAAAAGACCTTATTTCATCACTTGGTAGACTTAAGAATAAGTAAAATACAGGGTAAATCAGAAGCCAAAAGGACCTTAATAATTGATCGTCACAGATTTTTTTCATTTAGCATAGGTACTGGATGGACAATAAAAATTCATGGTGTGACAAAAAACCAAAAAGACCTAATCTCATCACATGACTTCGTAGAACTAAGAATGCCGAGTGCCTCAAAATTTATATAGGTATCGAATGGGTCCAAAAGCAGTTCATATACTAGGTGAAACAAAAGCCAAAAGGTCTAATTTCACGGTTGAACTATCTATTTGTCCTAATTATAAGATTCAAAACAATTTTTAAGTTAAAAATGCCAAGAAATAAGACAATCGAAATCTCCCAGAGCGGCTTTATACTCGTATCGCCGACAATTTTCAGCTTAATGACGTGAAAGCGATTAAAAAATTCGATGTAGGTATAGTGCGTATAAAAAACAAAACCAAAAAGACGTTGCTCTCTCACCAAGAGGGGTTCCATAGGGTCCAAAGGCCATTTTTCCCAAACGATGTGTAGAATGAGCCAAAAATTGAAAGGCAACCAAAACTTTTCGCGAAATTAGTTTGTTGTTATAAAAATTGGAATTATATATTATGTGCATAAATGCATCGTGAAATAAGGTCAGCTACGAAAACGCTGGTCCGCCAACACCGGCCGCTGGTAATGGCATTTGTCATCATTTTTCCAACATACAGGGCAAATATTGCATCTTCAGCGAAATCAAAAATAAAAAGTAGGTTTCGGGCATCGACACAGGCGGATATCTACGTCTGGTAAAATGTAAATTCCACACTTTTAAAATTAATAATTTCAGAAATAAGTAAAATACGACACCGGGATTCGGACCTACGACCACTGGAGAGACAAAAACTAAAAGGGCCTTCATAGTTTCAGAAACCTCGTGGAACTAAGAATATAGGGTGTATCAAAATTAATGTACTTACAGGGTGTGACAAAAAAAATCAAAGCCAAAATGTCCTTAATAATTTAACCTTGTGACATCGCTGAATTAATGGACCGTCTGTATAAAAATTCATATACCGAGACAAAAACATATATACGAAAAACAAATGGACTTTAATCGCGGCGTGACATTACAAAATTTTTCTCAGATGACGTAGACACACAGAAATTACAGATATACATATGAACTCAAAATATACTTGCAAAAAAAATAAAAACGGGGCTACTAACGCAAGAACAAAGTATATGCTAAACCCTCAGTCTCAAAACGACCTACAACCTTGACGAAAAAATCGTGGGTAAAAATATCTCTTTATTAGGTATAAATTAATTTTAGAAAAATGGGTCCAAATAAAATTACTACTACAAAACGACCGGCAAAAAATCGTAAAATTGGTCAAGATATTATGTAGGGTCATAAATCTTAATTCGTAGTAACAGAGTGTACAAAGTACCCAACAACAGTTATAATATTATAAAAAATATTATACAGTGTACGTCAAAACACTGCGCAAACGGAAAGCCAATAGGGCCTTAATAATTTCATCACACCCCAGAATCTTTTTCAGACTGCATAAGTACAGGGTGGACAACAAAATACATGGGTGTGACAAAAGCCGAAAAGGCCTAATTTCACGTGGCGTATCATAATTAATAAGGGAAATACAGGGTGTCTCAAAGAAAACTGTCAAAAATGTATATGTGTATGGATAAAAACATAAGAAAATTACATCTCAACACGTGACGTCACTGAATTTTTCAGACTGCATACAGGCCGGTCAAAAATCAATACAATGTATATCAAAAATGTATATACAGTGGGAATAAAAACACATACAAAAATTCCGAACTATGGTATCTGACCAAATAACTGAACTACCGGCCAACGCGAGCAAAAATTACTCATTTAGAAAAATAGATCCAAACAAAATTAATTATTGACGTCCTCTGCTGTATGCTACAAACCGGCCGACACAAACCGTAAAAATTGGGCAAAATATGCATACTTAATTCGTAGTAAGACAAGACTTTGAATATTTTTTCGTAATAATTACCTACACACGAGCCTGAAATATAATCTATAAACTTCAAATAAACACACAAAATATGACATAAAAATAAAACATCACGTGAAGTCGCAGAATTAATGTATTGGTCGTATAAGAATTCAACATTTCGCTATTTGTTCTAATAATACAAGAATTTTTAAACTAAAACGCAGGGACGGATGGCGTACTAAACCCCCATCAAAACGGTCTGTGAGATGGACAAAAAAAACGAAAACTTGATTTTTAAAAATGGCTCTTTTACCGGTGTTGTATCAAGTTTTACGAACGCCACTGAACGATCCGGTACGTTGAAATTTAGCTCTCCTCAAGAGTGTGTGAATAACATGCTATTAACAATTTTTAATTAGTGGTTCCTGACCCAGTAGTGTATACATCTTTTGTGGCATCAGAGTGAGTAGAAAACTAGTACTTTTTCCGGTGCACTGTCGATATCCTGCAAAGTTTTTCTATAAGTTCGGGTACCGGTACGGATTTAAGACTGTTTTTTTTTGCCACCAATCGTTATCTGCGTAGCCCACTACCAGTGTCGGCACAAGTTTCAATATATCGGCAGAACGAGATACAAAATAAATAAGTAAAACGAACCCGAATAAAGGCGAAAGAAGGGAAATGAGTGGAAATGACTCTATTACAACAAAGACCTTACTAGAAGAAATAGTGAAAACCCGAAACGAAATTAAAAGCTATATAGATGCTCTTGAGGCGAGGCAACAAATAAAGTTTGAAGAGCTGAAAAAAGAGGTTGAGCAACTGGAGGAAGAAAACAAGGATCTGCGAACTGAATTGGAAACAATAAAAAGAACAGGCAGAAGGAACGGAGTAGTTATCTTCGGGCTGCCAATAAAAAAACAACCGCTGACTGCCTCCCTCATTTGCGAAGAATTAAATAACCTTCTGAAGATAAATCTCAAGGAAGAAGAAATTAACGATTTCTATTCTTTGGGGAATGGGGAAAACAAACCTCTTAAAGTAGATTTTACCAGATTTCTTGACAAAAAGTTGGTCAGAGAAAGTAGAAAGCGGTTGAAGGGTTTGAAGATTAGTATTTCTGAGGATCTGACGCCCCAGCAACAGAAGGAACATAGACTTTTGAGAAAGCATCAGATCATAGCAAAAAATTCAGGGAAGAATAATTGTTTTATAAAAAAGGGCAAACTTCATACGGACGGGGAGGTTTACACCTATGCAGATCTGCTAGAGTTTGAGGAGAACGACTTTGAAGAACCTACAAAATCAAGTACCACCCCAGCAATTTCAACATTTAAGAGTATCCACCAAGGAGCTTTGAATCCTGATAGTGGGGATGTGGGGGTCAGCACCGACAGAGTGAATAAAAATATCGCTTCCAAACAAATAAGTACAAGACACCAACTAAAACAAAGAAATAATTCTGCAACAAAAAAATAGTTGTTTTGTACCTTTTCTTCACTGGACACCTACTGTTCCCTTTTTCTTGTTCATGTGTGTACTTTGTCGGTGCTGCCTTTTATGCTTTTTGTGCTTTTGCACTTTTGAGCTCTTGTGATTTCGTGTTTGTGTTTTTTAGTACTAGTTTTTTTTTATTATTATTATGCGAACATCTTTTCCTTTTCTTTAAATTTAAATTTTTTGCAATTTTTGGGCAGTGTGCTTTTCCTCGAAACAAAAATGGATCCGTATTTAAAACACTTTAAATTGGATACAATACGGACATAGACATTGGGCTTGGATAGTGAGTGTGCCGAGGTACTTAAAATTAATAAAAATAATAACAATTTCAGTATAATCCATAACAACATTAGAAGTGTAAGTAAAAACATAGATGAATTTAAAATATTGCTGTCCAGGCTCGATGTTGGGTTTGATTGTGTAGTGTTTACAGAGACCAGAAAATTATTAGATCACAAAGTTTTCAACATCTCAGGATATAGTATAATCTACAACGAGGGGGATTTTAATCAGAACGATGGAGTAATTATGTATATAAGGGACAATTGTGATTTTGAGTACCAGGTGATAGGTGTGAATGGCTTTAAATTCCTCCAGACACGTATATTCAATGAAAATATATCTATAGTTGTGAATGCTGGCTATAGGTCGCCGGCTAGTAGCTTGGAGGAATTTAACAGGTCGTTGCAGTTTTTTTTGGAAAACTATCAAAAAAACACAGATAAATTATATATATTCATAGGCGATTTGAACATAGATATATTGCAGCAAAACAAATACTCTACAGAATACATCAGCACTTTGAATGAGTTTGGCTATGTTTCTACTATAAATGAACCAACTCGACTAGGAAGCTGCATAGATCATATATTCTTGAAATCCAAAGATTGCATAACAGACATGGTTCTACCACTGACACTACAAAGCAATATAACAGATCACTCAACAACAATTCTGCAGATAGTATTTTCCAAAAATAAGCTTCAAAAACGGTCCAATACCATTCGTAAATATTTAAAGTACGGCAAACTAAAGACAAACATATCACAGTTAGACTGGAGGGAAGTTTATTTGGAATATAACTCAGACTCTGCTATGAATGCGTTTGTAAATATACTAACAAACGTACTACACAACTGTTTGGAAATCAAAAGGACACTCCGAAGAAACACAAAGATTACGCCTTGGCTAACTGATGGAATCTTGGTATCCATAAACAAGAAGAATAAGATGCATAAACAAATCAAAAGGAATCCTAATGATGAGAATTTGAAACAAGAATATAGAAATTACAGAAATAAATTGACACAACTCATAAGCGCAACAAAAATGAAGTACTACGCAGGGAAAATTGAACGGAACTCGAAGGATTCAAGACGTATTTGGGAGATAGTGAGCGAGTTAAAGGGTTCCAAAAATAAACAACAAAACATTGAAAAAGTACAAAATGAAAATCAGGAACTTTTAACAAACAGCAAAGAAATAACAGACCAATTCAATAAAACTTTTGTCAAGATGGGGCAAAACCTTACGAATAATATCATCACTGACCCACATTACAAAACGCCAAGGAAGATAAATGATAGCTCTATTTTTTTAACACAGTCGATATAAACGAAATGAAATATGTAATAAATCAACTAAAAAATGGGAAATCTGTGGGGAGTGACGGAATACAAGCAGAAACTCTAAAATACCTGTCTGATTATATAACGGATCCTTTGACCCATATTGCCAACAAATGTTTCCAAGAAGGAACCTGGCCCACTATTCTAAAAGAAGCAGTAGTCATTCCGATTTTTAAAAAAGGCGATAAAACGATAATCTCTAACTATAGGCCCATATCGCTATTAAGTTGTATATCGAAGATTTTAGAGAAGCTTCTGAAAAAGAGATTACTATCTTTCATTAACAAGAATAACTGATCTCTGCTAAACAATACGGGTTCAAGGAAAATAGGTCTACTGAAGATGCAATACTAAATCTAACAACAAAAATTCACACTGCTTTAGAAAAAAATCACCCAAGCTTGTGTTTATTTATAGACCTTGCAAAGGCGTTTGACACGGTCAGCCACAAGTTATTGCTGGACACACTTAACGATACTGGTGTTAAAGGTAATTGCCTCTTGTTGCTCAAAAGCTATCTAACTGATAGAGCCCAAATGGTTAAAATTGCGGGGACTTTAAGTGATCGACGAATCTTGCGATACGGGATACCTCAAGGCACTGTACTCGGTCCAATCATTTTTAATCTGTATATAAATCAGATATTCTCCCTGGATATTTTTGGCGACCCTATTGGCTATGCTGATGACACTGCAGTTTTTTACGAGGCAGACACGTGGAATGGCCTGAGGGACATCGTAGTCCGGGATTTTGCTTCAATAAAAAAGTGGTTCGAAAACAGACTTCTTACAATAAATATAGATAAGACCTTTTATTTGCCTTTTAGCTGTAACAGAACTAACATATGCCCCTTTAAAGAAATGGAAATCAACATAAAGGCGCAGCAAACTTTTATTTTAAAATCTGTTACCAATATAAAATACCTAGGAGTTTATCTAGACACTCATCTAAAATGGGATGTTCACATCCAGTACATCGTGAATAAACTGCAGACAATATTATTATCTTTTAAATATCTAAATAATATTCTACCGACTGAAACAATGAAATTACTTTATACTTCCCTTGTCGAAAGTCATCTCCGGTATGCAATAGTCGTCTGGGGAAGTGCCCTTTGTGTGCATCTTAACCCTCTAGAGGTAATACAAAAAAGATTTCTCAAGCTGATTATGACAAGACATAGAAGGTATTCGTCGGATCTCTTGTACAAAGAAGCGAAAGTGTTGGATTTGCGACAGCTTTTTTACAATTACGCTAACCTAAAATTTTGCTTTGATAAGACGATAAATCTAAAATTTTGCTTTGATAAGACGATAAATAAGAAACACCCCCAACACAACTATGGCACCAGACAAAAAAATGAGATAGTTCTACCAAAGGTGTCAAAGTCTTTATCACAAAGAGCTTTCACATACATATCAATAAAGTTATTCAATAGTTTGCCAGATTACATAAAATTAATTAACAATAAGTTTAGGTTTAAGAAACATTTAAAGCATTTTTTGCTGAATACCGAAAGGTTTTATATATCAGGCATAATCGAAGGTTTGATATAGGGTCCCCCTCATGCTTGTGCTCAGAATCATAATTGTAAACATAAACATAGGCATAATCATAATTAGAATAATTCGATATAATGCTCTACAGCCTTGTGTAATAATCATACGTGCTATTTTTAGATGTACTTTCTGATGTTTACTCTAATTACTTACATTACTAAAAAATTTTATAATCGAAACAAGTATTCTAGTTTACTTATCGACTCCTTACTTTGTTTATCTGCTTTTTCCTTATTATTTTGTTGTATCTTTTTATATTATATTATATTATATTATATTATATTATATTATATTATATTATATTATATTATATTATATTATATTATATTATATTATATTATATTATATTATATTATATTATATTATATTATATTATATTATATTATATTATATTATATTATATTATATTATATTATATTATATTATATTATATTATATTATATTATATTATATTATATTATATTATATTATATTATATTATATTATATTATATTATATTATATTATATTATATTATATTATATTATATTATATTATATTATATTATATTATATTATATTATATTATATTATATTATATTATATTATATTATATTATATTATATTATATTATATTATATTATATTATATTATATTATATTATATTATATTATATTATATTATATTATATTATATTATATTATATTATATTATATTATATTATATTATATTATATTATATTATATTATATTATATTATATTATATTATATTATATATATTGTTCACCCCTTTTTGCATTTGTGATTTGCGATAAATAAAGTTTATTGTTATTATTATTAAGTATAAATTAATTTCAGAAAAATTCGTACTCAAAGTACTTAACAATAGAAGCGACTATTTTTCGTTATACCTCTATACGACAAAAAATTGCATTCTTTCATGTTTTTCGGGGTGTTTTAATAATTCACTCACATAGTCTGCTAATTGATTCCTGAAATAACAATCTTCTAAGTCGTTTGGTCGGCGCACCGATTTTCTGGTTATTAGCATTAATATTTTGCAAAAATTATTATTCAGGGTGCGTATAGAAACACGACGCAATAGGAAAGCCAAAAGGACCGTCGTACTCGTCTCCACAATCACGCAGAATTGCAATGATTTAGAAAATTTCCCCTTGATGCAGGTGCAAATAAAAATACGAAAGAGGTATATCGAAAGTAATAATTTTCAATATATTCCCCGAAAACGGGAACCTCGTGTATTGGAGAGAGACAGAACTTCCACAATGTGTTAGCGGTCATGAACCCTGGGAGCCTATCGACAGGCAGGGACTTGTAGTAGGTAACTCTTTGTCAACGTTTTCGACTCGATGCAGAGTGAATGCAGAGATAGCGGAAACAAAAATTGTCTACGTAACTGACCTCAATATCAAGTTGAAATTTTTCACCCAACGTTGCCAGATAACACAATGGGCGTGTATTTCTCGGCTTTTTAGTAATTTCAAAGAATGAAACAGGTTGGTTGCATAAAATTCAAAATTCCGCTATTTGTTTTAATAATACGCCAATTTTTAAGCTAAAACACAGGGACTGATGGCATACTGAACCCACTAATCTCAAAACGACCTGTAACTTGGACGAAAAAATCGAAAACTTGATTTAAAATATTGCTCTA
Source organism: Pseudeuparius sepicola (assembly GCA_963920635.1). NCBI lineage: Eukaryota > Metazoa > Arthropoda > Insecta > Coleoptera > Anthribidae > Pseudeuparius > Pseudeuparius sepicola. The sequence goes on from OY987305.1 coordinate 34,610,564, forward strand.
TTACCAGTGTTTGTATTAAGTATAAATTAATTTCAGAAAAATTGATCTAAATAAAGTTAATTGACGTTCTCTGTCGCATGTTACAAACCGACAGGCACAAACCGTAAAAATTGGTCAAAATATGTAGGGAAGATACGAAAAAACATGGAACGTCGTGGACTACCATGGAATGCAACGCTTGACCCACGTTTGACCCACTTTTCACGCACACACGCACGTTTGACCCACGTTTGACCCGCGTTTCACGCACGCACGCGCGTTTGACCCACGTTTTACCCACGTTTGGCCCACGTTTCACGCGCACACGCACGTTTGACCCACGTTTCACGCACACATGCGCGTTTCACGCAACTCGGGCGTAAACTCGGGCGTAATCTCGGGCGTAAACTCGGGCGTAAACTCGGGCGTAAACTCGGGCGTACACTCGGGCGTAATGTCGGGCGTAAACTCGGGCGTAGTCTCGGGCGTAATATTGTTACAATATATCCTAAACATTATCTCTGAATTATGAATTAATTATCGTAAATATACGTAGGTCAACAATAGTAAACCATACTTATTAAAGTTTAAATACCAATTTTCATATACGAGGACTATTCAAATACTCGCTCAAGAGTACTGTATCGGTATTTTTCATAATATTAAAAAATATTAGCAAAAGTTGTTTGGAATTGAGAGAACTGGCTTATTATTGGATAACATAAGAATGTACAAAGTTTTATATCCCTTTATTTAACATAAATAGAAGCTCAAAATAGAAATCAGAGTAATAATGAAAAACATGTACCATCTTTTCCTTCATAAATATGTCAGTTCTAATAGAGGTTTTTCCATAACTATGTGTTTATATTTTATTTTGTAAGTAGTGAGGCAAAGGGGGCGATCCATCTTCCATCTCACTCGCACTCATGTATTTTCCCATATAAGATAACGACTTCCGGTGCGGTCTTATCGCTACTTTTGATCTGTCTCTCTCGGGCGCGGCGTTCGCGGCGTTGCCGGATCCTCGATTTTGTCGTGTAGGTGCGACGTTGCCTTTCCCTGGAATGCAATAAAAAAAAGCCCGTGTGTGGAATCGAACCGGTTCCGTTCGTGTCCCGATCCCGTCGCCTTGACCACTCGTCCACCCGTCCATATTCTAATCGCACCGTAGAAATGGCAAGGTTCTGTCTCGCCGACGTCATCCGTTCGGGCGCGCGCGCGCTTGCACCTCGAGGGACGCCTGTCAGGTAGCGTGAAAGGATCCGGATCCGGGGGCCTGAGAGGGAGGGGAGTCTTGAGCCTGTCAAAAATATACAGGATGGAACAAAAAGATAAATATACAGGATGGTAGAAATATACAGTGTGGACAAATATTAAGAGAAAAAATACAGAATATGAGAAATATACAGAATGGACAAATACAGATAGAAAAAAATACAGTGTGGACAAATATTAAGAGAAAAAATACAGGATGGAACAAAAAGAGAAATATACAGGTTGGAACAAAAAATAAGACCAGGAAAAAAATATATATACAGAATGGAAGAAATATACAGGATGGAACAAAAGTTAAGAAATATACAGAGTGACTGTGGGTAAAAATAAAACATGTCCTTGTGACACTTCGTTGGACTCGATTCGTCATGAGGATCACGAATTTGAAATAAAAAACTTTAAAATCTTATCGCGGGAGATCGGTGCTTGCTAGAACCAAACCGCCTTTTAAGAAAATGTAGAGGAGATCAAGGAGAATCCAAAAACGTCAACTTCCGGTCTCCATTTCCGGTTCGAGGAAAACACGATTTTGACATACAATTTTTAAAGTCTTATCGTGGGAGATCGGTGCTAGGTAGAACGATTCTGATGCCTAAATAATGATCAGGGGATCGAGGAGAATTCAAAAACGTCAACTTCCGGTGTCCATTTCCAGTGTGAGGAAAATGCCTTTGCGGTACCTCGTTGGACTCGTCTCGACGTCGGGAACACGAATTTCGCATAAAAAAGCTTTAAAGTCTTATCGCGGGAGATCGGCGCTAGGTAGAAATATTCTGACACTTAAATAATGATCAGGGGATCGAGGAGAAGCCAAAAACGTCAACTTCCGGTGTCCATTTCCGGTGTTAGGAATATGCCCTTGCGGCACCTCGTTGGACTCGTCTCGATGTCGGGAACACGAATTTGATGTTCGTTCATAAATATGAGCGCGCGAGTGGGAACATATTCATTTCGATGTTGCTAGTCACCGGTGAAGGTCTAGTAAACAGTTTAATTAACAGACTACCCGTCGAATTACATATCCCCGGCTATCAGTTTTGTGGGCCAGGAACAAAATTACGGGAAAGAATCGAAAGGGGTGATTCCGGCGTAAATAAACTTGACTCAGCCTGTAGAATTCCCGACTTGTCATATATGAAAAATAAATCTGTGGAAGAGCGACACAAGGCAGACTGGGAATTGGAAAATCGCGCCTGGGATAGGGTCAAATCGAAAGACGCTAAATTTGGAGAGAAGGCCGCCGCTTGGTTCGTCACCACAGCCATGAAGACGAAACGAAAGCTGGGCATGGGAGCAAAACAAAAGAGACCGACATCATTTAGACGAGATATCGTAAAAAAAGTTGCAAAGTCCCTGAAAAGATCATTCGATGAACACCAACTTAACGATATGAAAAATTTGAAAAAATCATCGTTGGCAGCCATCCGAGCCGCTCGCATAGCTATTAAGAAAGCAGGAGGAAAGAAAAATATTCGGATACCGACAATTATCCCGTTCGAGCGAAAAACTGGTGGGTTTCTACCGCTTTTACCTCTACTTGGGGCCTTAGGAGCTCTGGGGTCGGTGGCAGGAGGAACTAGTTCTGTTGTAAGAACTATACTAGACGCGAAACAAGCGCAAAAGAAGTTGGAAGAGGAAAAAAGGCACAACACAGCCATGGAAAAGATAGGAAAAGACGGTTCGGGACTATACCTACGAAAAAATAATCGTGGAGGATTTGGTCTTTTTCTCAAAAAACAACAAAAAAACTACCAATAAAGCTACCTAATAGACCGCTGTCAGACAGAGATTTGATAAATTTTGCCAAAAAGTTAAAATTAAGAAATTTTAGAGGGGTCTTTATGCGAGACACTCTTCCACGAAACGGGCCACATAAGAACGAATCGGCAATTGTAAATTTAGACGTGGTGCGGAACAGCGGAACGCATTGGGTAGCTTATAAGAAATGCGGCAATCATGTGGAATATTTTGACAGTTTTGGCGGATTAAAACCGCCCCCCGAACTGATTACCTATTTAGGAAAAGGTGTGAAAATTGCATATAATAATAGTCCATACCAAAAATACAGCGAAATAAATTGTGGCCATCTTTGTTTGGAGTTTCTCTATAAAAGATGTGGTTTCATGTGAAAAAACTTTCAGTCATGTCCTCGCTGATATTCACTGTGCACGGTACCTCCTCTACGTTATCTATTGATTTCGACACGCCAATCTATTTAGATCAGGGCGCCGAATACGGATTAGCTCTTTTAGGATTTCACTCCTACAACAGCATACCGAATATTGACAAGAGCGCGGGCATAAACAAATTTTACTTCATCGATAAAAATAATCAGAGAAAGACCATAGAAATTCCCACCGGTTCATATGAGATTAGCGTTATAGAATCTCAGATAATTAAATCATTAAATTTTGTCAAAGGGGACAAACCTCAAAACGAGTTTTCGTTAAAGGCCAACAATAGCACTCTCCAGTGTGAGATTTATAGTCAAAACGATTCGATAGATTTTCAAACAGAAGGTTCGATAGGAAAAATTTTGGGATTCTCGGAACGTATATTAAAGCCGGGCATACTGCATTCGTCGGATTTACCCGTAAACATCGTTAAAGTTAGAACCGTGCATATAGACAGTAATATAACAGTCGGAGCTTATTATAATAATCGTCCCACGCATACGATATACGAGTTTGCGATAGGAGCCGATCCCGGTTACGCCATTGACGAAACGCCAAGAAATCTTCTCTACGTACCGGTGACTAAGAGAGAAATCAATAATATTACCCTATCGATTCTCGATCAAAATTTTGAATTGGTAAATTTTCGGGGAGAAGAAATTATTGTGAGGTTGGAATTAAAGAGATTATCTTGATGGGTCTAGTCTTTGATAACAGATACCAGCCATATAAAAACGATCGAAGTTATTCGCGAGGATCACAACCTGCCGCACCTTTGAGGTGTTTAGATCGTGGTAAAAATCTTACTCTCGAGAACCGTTTATTTTTGCAATCTCTCGGTTACAATGTCTCTAACGCCCCAAGTTTTCGACGTGCATCGAAACCCAAATTTTGACGAATCCATTCAACGGCTGGAGACGCGCACCTACTATCCCTTTGTTAAATCATTCATGAACAATGATATAGTGGAGATTACTATTAATCAAGGTGATTCCTGGCTATTAATGTATGATGCGGCAATTTGTATTAAGGGAAAGTTAACTAAGACCGGCGGAACTGGTTCGTGTAAACTCGCCAATAACGCCGCCGGATTTTTATTTGACTCTGTCTCCTACGAAATAAATAGTAAGGAATTGGAGAGCGTGCGAGACCCGGGAATTGTAAGCGCCATAAGAGCGTATTTGTGCTATTCTCCCAACTCTGACAGATATCTGATAACTTCAGGATGGTCTTATCCCCATGAAGGTTTAGCAGTAAACGATGATGGAACGTTCAATCTAAGAATGCCACTTAAACATTTATTTGGAATTTTTAACGATTATCAATACGCTATTTGTGGGAAGCAAGCCATAAGACTAATAAGATCGCGCAATAATAACAACTCCTTGATGTTGAAACAAACGCCAGACACGACGGTAGAATTAACGGCAGAATTAACAATTAATAACATTGAATTAAAAGTGAAACATATTCAACCAAACGACATGATTAGGTTAGATCTGTTGGAATCAATCAAACTGGATAAACCTATAATAATTCCATTTCGAAAATGGGAAGTGCACGAGCTTCCGGCTCTCACCAAGGACTCACAAAGATAAATCTGGTCTGTCAAAACTTCGGCGGCCGTGGAAAATCCCCGTTATGTTATCGTAGGGTTTCAAACTGATCGTAAGGAGAACGCTAAAAAGGATTCGTCAAGATTCGATCACGTGGACATATCTGATGTAAGATTAATATTGAACGGTGACTATTATCCGTTCGAGCGGCTCAGATTGAATTTTGCAAAAAACGACTACGTGGACGCCTACCATAACTATGTGGAATTTTATCCCAGTTTTACGAACGTTCGAGACAAACAACCTCTACTAAGCTATAATGATTTTGGAGAAGATGCTCCCCTCTTTGTCATCGATTGTTCCCGAAGAAATGAATCAATGAAATCCAATACGGTCGACGTAAAACTAGACATAGAGAGCACTAAGGGTTTTCCGGAAAAAACTCGAGTCTATTGCGTCATCGTGCACGATTGCGTCATGGAGTATTTGCCGTTAAGTGAAATTGTTAGGAACGTGATCTAGAAAATTGCCGACTAGTTGGTGATGAGACGATGAAGGTAGCGGTAGTAGATGTTCAGGGTTTCACGTTGGAGGGCTGTTTTTACCCCAAAGAATTGTCAATTAAAATCAACAAACAAACGTTGCATGTGCTATTGAAACCACCCAGGGATTTTCTCACACTCGGTGATTCAGATAAAAAACAAGTGCGATATTTGGAGCAAAATTTATTGGGTTTTTGGTACTCCAGCGGCTATGTGGCGTACGAACTTCTACGAGAAATAATAGAAAAGTTTTTGTTCAATGTCGACTGCGTTTATGTCAAGGGAAAAGTCAAGGAAACATTCCTACGATCCGTCGTCGACCAAACAGTCAAAATAATAAATGTGGAGAATCTAGTGAATGGTGATTGGTTGGAAATACCGAAATACGAGAGGGCAGTACCATTGTGTGTGTACCACAGCGAAAAAACTAAATGGTTGTGCAGTTTAAACAATTGCGAAAAATTGTACGAGTGGGTCTACACGTTTCTACCGAAGGACCATGTCGCTTAACGACCGCATCGAGAATCATCTAGCGGAAATCAAAGAGGTGAAAAGATTACTGGAAATGCGTGAGTCACATAATCAAATGACTGCAATGTTTGGAAAACTCGATCTTGAAGAAAAATGGGAGAGGAACGTTTTTACCAATAAAAATAGATTTAAGAATTGGAATGTAGTGTCTAAAAAAATTGTTTTGAAATAAATATATGTAACGCCAATGCCTGATGATTTCATCCTCCCCCACTCCTTTTCATAAAATGAAAATCTCCGAGCGAATTTTTCATTTAATATCAAAATGTTGTTGAGAGCAGACTATGTCATACTGTGCACCGTAATTAATAATATTTTATATGTTCATAAACCGAGTGACGTGGCCGAAATCGGTCTATGTGTAGATGAATATGCCAGTGCCTGTCTTTATATCCGTCAGATCTGGAATCGGTGTTGATGATTACATTGCCCAAAAATATCACCGAATATAAATTGCGAATGATATTCAAAAATCGCACTCATGGAGATACGGCGTGGAAATCTTTGAATAGTGACGTTGAAAGCAAAAACTGCGCGGATACCGTATTAATAGACGCATCGTCAGTGTTGGGATTCATTTACTACATAACGGTATGTCTGTCATTGCTCGTCTTGCAATCGACTGTTAGAACGATTCAAAGGGCCGCGATAGTGATTCGTCAAAGGCAGTAGCATGGACTATCGAAAACTACACAATAGAATCCAATCTTTCGAAACGTGGCCGGACACTTCCGTGATTTCACCCAAAAAACTAGCGGAGGCCGGATTCTTCTACACAAATTTCGAAGACGTTGTTCAGTGCCCGTACTGTTTCATCGAAGGTTATCAGTGGCAAGTCGAAGATGACCCTCTACAAGATCACGCGAGATGGAGTCCCAACTGTCCTTTTCTAAACGGGGGAGATGAAGCCATTACCGCCGCCGAAATTCGTCCCAATGCCGTGGTAGAAGACGAGAATTTTACCTGTGACAAAATTATGAATAAATGTGATGTTTCATGTAAAATTTGTTATGAAAATAATATAGAAATTTTGCTTGTGCCCTGTGGACATCTAGTATTTTGCGGGAAGTGTTCACCTTCGATAGATACATGTCCGCTGTGTAGAAAAATTATAATTAATAAAATACGAGCTTATCTTCCTTGACAATGCGTCTATTTTTTCATACTTCCTGACAGGCAACCCGAAAACCGTAAAGGGAGTGATATATAATAGTAAAATACCCGAGTTTTCCTTAGTACTTAAGATGCGTTTGCAGAAACAACAAACGACACTTCCCATTGAAAATTTGGATATTTTAAAGGAGGAAGGTCATTCAAAATCAAAACATGGTAAACTGCTACCAAATTCGATAAGGGCGATTTTTTGCGGACCTAGCGGCTGCGGAAAAACGAACGCGCTACTAAGTTTAATATTTAATCCGAACGGACTCAAATTCGAAAACGTCTATGTGTATAGCAAATCTCTGTACCAACCGAAATATCAATTATTGCAAAACGTTCTAGAAAATATCAAATGTGTGGGCTATTTTCCTTTTAAAGATAATGAGGAGGTTATTGAACCATCGGAAGCTCGTCGCAATTCCATTTTCATTTTTGACGATGTGGCCAGCGATAGACAAAATAAAATAAGGGAATTCTATTCCATGGGAAGACACAGGGGTATAGATGTGGCCTATCTCTGTCAGACTTATTCGAAAATACCTAAACAATTGATCCGCGATAACTGTAATGTCATTGTACTATTTAGGCAGGATGATCTTAATCTCAGGCATGTGTACGACGAACACGTATCGCCCGATTTAACCTATGAAGAATTTAAGAGCCTATGTTCGCAGTGCTGGAACGACAACTATGGCACTTTGGTGATTATTAAGGATTTTAATTTGAACAATGGGCGCTATAGAAAGGGGTTCGATCAATATATAAAACTTTGATTTTGTTGCGCAATTAATCATTTGTCAATATGCCTTTGACAACGCAAGAAGACATCCTAAAGGCACAACGTTCCAAGAAAATCAAAGAACTCGCGCGCTCCATCAGAAAAAAGTATACGGCCCTAAAATTGGGGAAATTCGAACAGGATGAATCTCTCGAGAAAATGTTTAAACCGGTAACACGTAAACTTGAAAAGATTGAAGCCAATAAATCGTTGATCGATAACTTAAAATTTGAACCTAAAGAAGAAGTGCCAGAAATTATAGAAAAAGTAGAGCAAGAAGCACCAGAAAACATAGAAAAAGTAGAGCAAGAAGAAACAATTGAAGACAGAATAAACAGAAAACTCGCCAAGTTGAAAGCCAGCATTGACAGATCTCGTTCGCCTTTCCTTCAAGATGAAACCTACTGGGAAGATCCCATTCGTCCCGCTGACGAGACGACGCTGCGTGATGACGATGTTGACACATCACAATATCCACCACAAGTTTTTCAAGAATATATGGACTCGTACCCGGAGATTGCTCAACCCTACATCGGAGAATATCACGATAAATCGCAGCTTATAGATAAGGTGTATGGACCGTTTTATGATGCCTCTGAGTCAAAATGGTTTCTAGGAAACAAACTTATCGATTTTGATAAAACGACGGGAGATATTATTGTAGACGGAAAGGATAAATTTAAAGGTACAAAAGGGCTTTATAATTTAATTTTTCACGATGACCCACAAAGCAACGAGGAAGACAGGGAAAAATATAAATCCATCTTAACTCTTACTGGAATTCATCTTGATTCGCTTGGCAGATTGAAGGGTACCACTCGTCACAAGTACATGGAAATTATTAAACCTTTTTTTAGAACACCTAGCTCCATATCCGTACCCGAAAGGAAAGCTAGTACACGTTCAAAATCAACGTCATCGATTAAAGGTGGGGGTATGAAATTGGCTTTTAACAAGAAACCGATAGAGTACGTGTACTGGGACGATATAAACGAATTAGTGGACAGGTTGAGACTGCTAGTGGCATCCAAAAACGCCGGAAATAATTCTCACGACAACGAGATTGTGGCTATCCTAAACGAATTACTAGAAAGCAACCTTATTTATTAAGTGCACGACAACATTTTCGTTTATTTTCAAAATGAGTGTCAACAAGTTTGGAGAGTACTCCCAATCCAAAGCAGGTCAAAGTTCCCACCTTTCCACGCCTTTGGGTGCTGTTATTTTGGAATTAACTCCCGACGGATCAATAGATGCGAAAAATTTGAAAATTGCCAACCTAAGTGAACCTACCGAAAACGGAGACGCCGCCACCAAACAATGTATCGATCGTTGCGTAAAAAACACGCAAATTAGTGCAAACAAAACATTAAAGTCGGTTATTATAGACGCGAATAAGTTCATAAAAGAATCTCGTATTGAACACGTCGCTATACAAAAAGAATTAAAGACAAAAATGGATTCCGAGCTAAATGACAGAGTGAAGGACATAAGAGACGTTAAGAAACAAATTCAACAAATGGAAACGGGCTTCATAAAACGTTTGACAGACCTTGACAGTGACATGAAAATTTTACGCGGCAAAATTGAAAACGTAGAAACTGGTCTTAAAACTAAAGTAAATTCCGTCGAAATAGCTGCGGAAAAAGCCATTTTGGAAATCAATAAAAAGCTGGAAGGGGCTCGGAAAATAATAGAAACGTCCGAACAACAGGGTGAAACGTCTGCTCCTGCCACAAAGAAACATAAAAATTAAAATATGCCCGATCATTCAAAAGAAAAAATTCAAGTTGTCGAAGAGTTGCATAAACCAGCCCGAAAAAATTATCCTCGTCGTAGGACGGTAATTAAAGGGTTAGACGATCTCTGGCAGGCAGATCTCGGTCAATTGGATCAATATGCGAAGCAAAACAGAAATTTTAAATTTATTCTAGTCGTGATCGATTGTTTTTCAAAATTCGTGTGGTGTAAACCACTTAAATCAAAGACGGGCGAAGAGGTCACAAAGGCTTTTGGTGAAATTTTAAAAAAATCTAGACACCCGCAAAATCTTCAAACAGACCACGGAAAGGAATTCTATAATACACACTTTAATAAACTGATGAAGTCGTACGGCATTAACCATTACAGCACGTTTAGCAATACGAAAGCCGCCATTGTGGAAAGAGTGATCCGTACCTTAAAAGAAAAATTATTCAAATATTTCAGTTTAAGCGGGAAATATAAATGGCTCGATGTACTACCCGATCTAGTAGGAGAGTACAATAATCAAAGACATAGAACTATTCAAATGAAACCTAAAGATGTGAACAAGGGCAGTGAACCTCGCTTGCAGAAAACCGTTTACAGTCACATGAAGATTTTAGGCAGGCAAAAATTCAAAATGGGTGATATGGTCAGAATCAGCAAAGCCAAGCATATTTTCAATAAAGGGTACACACCAAACTGGACCACGGAACTCTTTAAAATAGTCAAAGTACAAATGACCAATCCCGCTACGTATTTGCTGGAGGATACGGCCGGGAACCCTATAAAAGGAGGTTTTTACGGTGAAGAGTTACAGAAAACTGCAAATTCGGACGTTTACCTCGTGGAAAAATTTTTGAGAAAAAAAGGAGGGAAAGTTTTGGTACGCTGGCTTGGCCTTGACAAATCTCACGATTCGTGGATAGATGGCGTTAATGTTTTGTGAAATGGTGGGGATAAAAGATGTTGCCCAAAACCCTCCGCGTTAGTTTTCAAAAGATGAGCGTCGATAGCGGTTACGGTTCCTCGCGACCATGTTGCGATTGCAATCACGAAGTCGGGCGCATTACGAACCTCTGCGACGAAAAGAAGAGACAACAACTTGTGTTAAACACGTGTTTTGTGTTAATTCCGAACAACGTTTTCACCATACATTGCGGCCTGAAGCCGGACTCTTATTTCAAGCCCACGGTCAATATCACCAACCACTTGGATACGAGAGATTTCGCCACCATATCGTTAGATCACGAGGAATGGAACGAGTTTATTTCGTTATTGAATAAATTTACGCGAGAATTCTTCGGGATGACGTCAACACGGGATATTTCCCTGAAATTTACCACAAACGAAAATCTGGAACTTAGCACGATGGTCGGATTGGACGGGCTCAAGATTGCAGTACTCTCCATGAACGAAGTGTGTCATTATTTTCTGGAATCCGATATTTTTGAATTAGTCAATGTAATCGATAAGTTTATTTCTGCGAAATTTGACGTATTGTTAAAACTGAAAATTAACGAATTTTACGATAACTTTTTAGATAGAGTTAACGAATTACTGATTAGGTGTAATTATGTATTGAATCCCATAGAAATAATGTTAGAAATTTGTAATGCCTCTTTCACCTTGGAAACATTTTGCATATTCGAACTACTCCATTTCGATAGAAATAAGTTGTTATCTGACCTGTACATGAGAAGATATTTTTGAATAAAGATTAGGGTCGGGCGCTTTGCACACTGCGGGAATCCCGTTCTTAATATTTCCCCGCCTTAACGCGCGATAAGCCTTTCCCCGCCTGGCCTCCTCGCGTCAACAGCTTCCTCATGGATTTCAAGAAATTAGAAGAGGCGCTTAATTTCAACCTAAATCCGATAAAAAAATTAGTCGAACTGGAACTGGGCACGGAGTACATAATTCTAGACGTGGACCGAAAACACACGGAAATTGGAGAAGCCGTCCTAGTCAATTTGGGTGAATTTAGTTGCTGGCTGCCGAAGAGATTCCTACACGTTTTTGATCGGGCGGCCGTGGAGGAGTTCAAACAGCGATGGGCCGGTAAAATGGTGCTAGTGGTGAAGGAGGTGAAGACGGTGATGGGACAAGAGTGTGCGCTAATCGACATCAGAACCCGAACCGATAAACAGTAAGTTTTTTTTTTGTTTTTTACCGGTGAAAATCTAAAGAATCGTTTTTACAGATAAACACACAAAATGGATCACAGCACAATTCAGTCCGTTCAAAACTTGTATTATTTGGCGCAAACAGAGGGTGATTTATCGAACCTAATCGGAAAAAATGGAAAATACATCGATCGCTGCAGAAGCCTCCTTCTCGGATCAGCAAAACTCTCCGAAAAAAGAAGATTGGAATTCATCCTGGCGACGTTGGAATCCTTTCAACTTAAGCTTTTTCAAAAACTGGAAAATGCAAAGGTGGGCGGCGCCATTCCTGCACCATTGCCGGAAACGTCTTCAAGCAAGAAAGTAAAGTGGATTGAGGTTGGTTTATTTTTTTTTTAAAAATTTCTCTACATCTTCCTGCATTTACAGATTACTTCAGCATTACAAAGACGTCTGGTGACAGGTGCCTTAGTCAACAGCGGCGACTACCTTCTGCCCGATGAATTTCTGTCAGCTTGTTTCCCGATTTTTAAACGTAAGATTATTTATTTTCTGTCTCGTTTAAAATGTATCAAGTGTAACGTTATTTTATACGCTGTTTTTGTTAAGAAAACCGTTAGGGATTCCGAAGAGGTTGAAATAAGCGAAATTAAACATTTTTCAACACCAAACAAGGAAATTATCGAGGAAACGCACATACAAGATGTTTTTACTTTTTTCACTGATCTTATTTTGAATAGTATGTCTGAATTCGAAGAAGGGGATTCGGGATGGACTTTAAAAGAAATTATTAATTTAACTGTTAATATCAATAAGTATGATCTGATAAATGGAGGATCTTTTATCGATTTACCTGTGGAATTAAAAAGAAAACAATGTATCTTAAATATAAAATCTGTAGATAGGCGTTGTTTTGTTTGGTGCATATTGGCGGGTGTTACCAAAATTAGATCCACCGATCCATCTGACTACCCGCAAAATTATTACGAATTTTTAAATTTCAGAAACATTGAACTACCTATGAAAATAACAGACTTGTCTAAATTTGAAAAACAAAATCCTACCATTTCGGTAAATGTTTTGGGTACGATAGCATAAAGAAAAAAATTAACGGTCCGATTTATCACACAAAAGAACTTAAGGAAATTCACGTAAATTTGCTTTATTTGACCAAGTTCAGATCGAGTTCGGGACATTTTTGCTACATTTTAGATTTAGGTAGTTTGACGGGAAATCAAATTAACAAACATAGGGAGAAAAAATTCATATGTGATCGCTGTTTGTGTAATTTCAATTCCAATGAACAACTAACGACACATTTAGAGGATTGTCAAAGAGTAGATCCAGTCAAAATTATTTTACCTAATAAAAATGAAAACATTTTAAAATTTAAGGACATCAAAAAAACCGTAAAGGTTCCCTTTTCCATTTATGCAGATATAGAATGTTTAACGGTCAATATAGAAAATTGCGAAAATAATCCCTTGAAATCGTACACCAATCCCTACCAAAAACACGAACCTTTTAGTATAGCTTATCAGGTAGTCTGCTCGTTCGATGAAACATTATCACACTTTGAGATATACAGGGGAGAAGCCCCAGTAAAATGGTTCGTTAACAAAATTCGTCTTGAAATGAAAACAATTGAGGACATATTAAAAACTAAATTACCAATGTCAAAAATTTCTCTAGAACAGCAAATAAATCATGATAACGTCATCAGGTGTATGATTTGCGATGAATTATTTTCGGAAAGTAACCCGAAAGTTTTCGATCATAATCATGTGACAGGTGAATATCGAAAAACACTTTGTAATAACTGTAATTTGCAATGTAAAAACGTGAATTTTGTGCCTATATTTTTTCACAATTTAAGCGGCTATGACGCACATTTTATTATCAGGGAGTTGAATTTTGACGATCAGCCAATTTCCCTATTGCCGATTTCGTTTGAAAAAATTATTTCTTTCAGTAAAAGGTCGGGAACTCTTTATATGCGATTTTTGGACAGTTTGAGATTTTTACCCGCTTCCTTGGAAAAGTTAGCTGAATCGCTTAATGCCGATCAGTTCGTTTTAACGCGTAAGACTTTTCCAGACCCCGATCAATTTAATTTAGCTATTAAGAAGGGCGTGTTTCCATACGACTATCTCGATTCTGTTTCAAAATTAAGCGAAAACGAACTGCCCGCCATGCACCATTTTAACAGTAAATTGACGGGGGAAACAATTTCCAATGAAAAATACTTGCATGCTCAAAATGTTTGGAAAACCTTCAAAATACAAAATTTGGGGCAATATAGCGATCTATATCTCCGAATAGATGTAATCTTACTGGCGGACATTTTTGAGAACTATCGCGATTTTTGCATTAATAATTACGGTCTAGACGCTGCACATTTCTTCACCGCGGCCCATCTTTCCTGGGACGCCATGCTAAAGATGACGAAAGTTGAAATGGAATTGTTGACCGATTACAATATGATTTTGTTTATCGAAAAAGGCATTAGAGGAGGGCTCGTTATTTGTTCCAATCGATACGCGAAAGCGAATAATAAATACATGAAAAATTATGACGAATCATCCCCAGACTCATACATTTTTTATGGGGATGTAAATAACCTTTATGGTTTTTCTATGTCCTGTCCACTTCCCGTCTCCAATTTTGAATGGGAACATGATTTAGAAAAAATTGAAATGTTCATAAAATCTTCTAGACACGGATATATCACGGAAACAGGTATTGATATTAACGGTTGGGGCGAAGGAATTGGGTATATTTTAGAAGTAACGCTCGATTATCCCCAAGAACTTTTTGAAAAACACAGAGACTTTCCGTTGCTCCCGCACCACTATGAAACAACGTCGGGAAAACCTAAGAAATTGACCAGCACATTTTTCAAAAGAGAAAAGTACGTTGTACATTACAAACTTCTTATCCAAGCTTTAAATTTGGGCATTAAATTGATACAAATTCATAGGGTTTTAAAATTTAAACAAAGTGCCTGGTTAAAAAAATATATGGATCTAAACACGGGTTTGCGCGCTCAGGCAAAATCAGAATTTGAACAGGATTTATACAAAAGAAAAAATAACATTATGTAAAACGCTCCAGAATATAAGAAATAACAGGGATATTAGGTTAGTCACTAGCTGGGACGGGAGATACGGAGCCAGAAAACTTATTGCCCAACCCAATTTTGATTCTTTGCAAATTTTCTCGGAAAATCTGATAGCCGTAGAAATGAAAAAAACCGAATTGTTGTTTAATAAACCTATTTATGTAGGCATTTCCGTGCTAGACATTTCCAAAAGCCTCGTGTACGATTTTCACTATAATTATTTCACAAAATTACCTGTAAGGGAAATAAAGCTGCTGTATTCCGATACCGATTCCCTCATGTATCATATTTTTTGTCGCGATTTTTACGAAATCATTCGAAATGACTGCATCAAATTTTTCGATACCAGCGATTATCCGGGCGGGAACGTGTTTAAAATTGCAAAATTTAACAAGAAGAAAATCGGGTATATTAAAGACGAAGTAAAAGGTAACATTATTTCAGAATTTGTCGGCCTGGCCGCAAAAATGTACGCGTTCAAATTTCACAATGAAGACGATGATTCGGAAATTTCGATAAAGAAAGCTAAGGGTGTGGGAAAAACATAATATTTATTCATTTACGGTTAATAAAAATGCCTTGAGCAACTTTGACGACAAACGCAAAATCCTCGAAGATAAAATTAGTACAGTTCCGTTAGGCTACGATGATTGATCATAATATATTTTTCAAATTTGCATAACTGCATAACAGGAAATGTATGCGGTGTGCGGGTTGATAAGACCGTCGTCAACGGGAAATGTTAGCGGAAACTGATAAACTCGCATACATCTCGGGTATTATTTACCAATTTAATTCGTTTTAAGTGCACCACACAAAAAATGTTGTCATTACAAAATCTCGCTAAAAAAGAAATTGTCCGAAATCTCAAAATGTCGTGTCACATTCTAAAGACGGATCTGCCGCAGCTTCTACAATATGAAATTATTAGTGATTTTACGAAGTACAAGTTTCAAATTTACAAAGAAACCATTCACGATTGGCAGGATGCAGATCGGGACTCGATAAATTTTGATGAACGGCTGACGCCCAGAGAAGTGACTTTCTTAATAAATCAACCCGCGTGGGATGATCTCTGGTTCGATGAAAGAATGATTTTTTTACCGGAAGAATATGACATGCCTTTTTGTGTTTCCACGGAATATTTTACGTTTCCACAGTTAGAAAATTTGAAAGTTTGTTTCTACTGCAAAGGTGTAGTTCAATATATACTTGAAGAGTATAAGAATATTCGTCGCGCACCCAAGAAAAAACGCAAGCATTTCTCATCGCACGTTACTCAAGTCATGGACAGGTGGATTAAAAATCCGCAAGAATGGTGCAAAAATTGTTCTAGAACTCCCCTCTTCGAATTGTATAACCCACATTTATGTTTTGAAAATATGCATGGTGAAAACGACTATTCGGCTATTGAATTTTAAAAAAATTTCAAAAAATTAAAAATATTGCAAAAAAATTTTTTATATAATTTTCCGCGTACGTTGTAATCCTTTTGCGTTCGTTGTGATCTTTTTTGCGTTCGTTGTATTCTTTTTTGCCTTCGTTAAGCTAAAGTTTTAAATATTGACTTTGTGAACCTGTATACCTAACCCACGAAATTACCCCAAATGTTATTTTTATATATTTGTAATTATTGTAATTATTTTGTTTGCGTGTGTTTATCAATAAAAAATATGTATATCTATAGGTATCTTTTATTTTTCCCTTATCCTTTAATCATATTTGTCAAAAAAGCATTTTTTTTTCGAAACTTGAATAAATTCACGAGCTGATTTCAAGATTAATTTTCCTTTAGGATCGTCTAAAGACATTTTTAACATCTTCTAAGACCCAAGAGATTCCCCCAAAACGATCTCCAAGGCATCCTAGACAAAGATATGTCATATATTTCTCATTTTGTTCCATCCTGTATATTTTTCTATATTTGTCCATTCTGTATATTTCTCACATTCTGTATTTTTCTCTCTATTTGTCCGCTCTGTATATTTCTCTTTTTGTTCCATCCTATATTTTTTCTACCTATATTTGTCCGCTCTGTATATTTCTACCATCCTGTATATTTCTCGTTTTGTTCCATCCTGTATTTTTTCTATCTATATTTCTCCGCTCTGTATATTTCTTACATTCTGTATTTTTTCTCTTAATTTTTGTCCACACTGTATATTTCTCACATCCTGTATTTTTTCTATCTATATTTGTCCGCTCTGTATATTTCTACCATCCTGTATATTTCTCTTTTTGTCCCATTCTGTATATTTCTCACATTCTGTATTTTTTCTCTTAATATTTGTCCACACTGTATATTTCCACCATCCTGTATATTTCTCTTTTTTTCTATCTGTATATTTCTCCCATCCTATTTTTTCCCAACCTAACTTTTGTTCATATTTTTCTCAACCTAACGTCACTCTATTTTTCCAATCTCAGCACATTTTGACATCTAAGACAGGCTCAAGACTCCCCTCCCTCTCAGGCCCCCGGATCCGGATCCTTTCACGCTACCTGACACGCGTCCCTCGAGGTGCAAGCGCGCGCGCGCCCGAACGGATGACGTCGGCGAGACAGAACCTTGCCATTTCTACGGTGCGATTAGAATATGGACGGGTGGACGAGTGGTCAAGGCGACGGGATCGGGACACGAACGGAACCGGTTCGATTCCACACACGGGCTTTTTTTATTGCATTCCAGGAAAAGGCAACGTCGCACCTACACGACAAAATCGAGGATCCGGCAACGCCGCGAACGCCGCGCCCGAGAGAGACAGATCAAAAGTAGCGATAAGACCGCACCGGAAGTCGTTATCTTATATGGGAAAATACATGAGTGCGAGTGAGATGGAAGATGGATCGCCCCCTTTGCCTCACTACTTTTGTACTATATATTTTATATACAGTAAAATTAAGTCTTACACGTAATTTTTTAAATTATTGTGATACATGTTTCCTTGTATGTGAAAAAAAATATAAATTGACCATTTTTCATTGTTTTATTTAAAATATTTTATCCTATGCAGCAGCACACACAGAAGAAGTGTTACATTAAAAATAATATTGAGTCGGAGGGAAAATAAAAAAATACATGTCGATATTCTAATTTATCTAAACCCATAATGAATTTTGGGGGTTCCATTGCACAAATTCTGATCTTCTACAAGATAATTCCGAAAAACCGCTAAACCCTAGAGGTGTTTTCTACGGAGAAAGAACGGAAGCCGCAAAACTGTGTCATAAAACAGACGAAGCTCTTAGGTATAAGTTAGTAGTACCTATAAGTTAGATTAAAAAATCCGAAAACTTTCGAAGGTCTATTCTATTCAAGAACAGAAAGTAAACATTACTTATATTTACAGGAATTATCAATGTGTCCAATTACTGAGTTTGTTTACTGAATACTGGTTCAGCTTCGATTTGCTGGATGTCGCTGTACATCAAGTGTCATTTTTATGGTACCTATGGTTCATAAGAGTTCCAAAAGAAAATTACCTGTGCTAGAATCTACTAGATGTCGCATATATCGATAAAATGTTTTTACGGTTACCTACTAGATGGTGATCATTTTTATATGAAATGAGTTTGTTTACTGAATACTGGTTCAGCTTCGATTTGCTAGATGTCGCTGTACATAAAGTGTCATTTTTATGGTACCTATGGTTCATAAGAGTTCCAAAAGAAAATTACCTGAGTAGTATAGCTATGCCGGTTCAAGGCCAATTTCCCCATGTATTTCTTATGGGAGCAAAATCCTGCACTTTTTTGACCAAACTTACCCCCTCCACTCCCAAACCACGCCCCCCAGCCAATCGCACCGACTCTGAACCCTGCGATAGCCCGAGGGGTGCCGAAGATGTCCGAGTTCGCTGACCTTCGCCCCTGCCGCGACCTTCGCGCGCTCGACAGCGAGGGGTGCCGAAGTGCCCGGCTTTCACCGACCGTTGACCTTCGCTCCAGCCGCGACATGTCGAGACTCGCAACTAATAAAAACCCTAAATCATAATTAAGCCATGACGTCCCCCTGTCGACCTTTAGCCGCGGCCATGCATGGATTTTTGCTACCACCTCTGCCTGCGTATTTTTGCGTCCGCGACGCCGAGACACGTCGAGACTCGCAACTAATAAAAACCTAACACCTATAGAAAAAATATCAGCTTGCAATATGTACGTGATGTAATTCCGCTGAAAAAAAGTACTTTCTCTTTGTCGGAATAAGCGCCTATGAAACGAGCACGCTGATCTCATCGGTACTGGCGATAAACAATTTGTAGGAAAAGTGTAATAAGGAATAGATATGAGATACATATGAGTGTATACATTTTCTTGACTACATTACCTAAGGATGTATCAAAAATCTATCTTCCTATATTTAGAGACTGCTTCTCAAAGGAAAGTGGACATTACATTTGGGGCATAAATTAACCATTTTTAGTTGAGTTTATAACCATCTAGGTAAGTAAATTTCTTTAATTCCGAGAAAGCCAGGCCCTGTTTTAAATTACTTGACTAAAATATAATAGGTGCAAAGTTCACCAGTTTTTAAAAATATCCCGTCACACGATTATCAAGTTGAAAGACTAGCTGCAAAATCGGATTTTGTACAACGCGTTTCCTGTTTAAAATTTCACCCAGAAAAAAAAAGGTACTAATTCTTACTTATGCCATGTTCACCGTATGATTTTTATACTATTCCAACTTCGAAAACCCAAAGGTATAAGTGTAGCGTGTGGAAAAAGGGTTTAAAACCCTTAAACGGTCTATATATGGAATAAAATGAGGGCATGCAACATGTTCTTCAATAATGAAAATTAAAACAATGTTCATTTTTGACTGTCCATTATCCTACCAAGAAAAAGCTTATAGCGTCTAAGCGACTATAAAAACGACTCTAAAAACGTCTAAACGACTCTAAAAAACGACTATAAAAACGACTAGACGATTCGAAAAACGACTAGACGATTCGGAAAAAACGACTAAACGACTCTGAAAACGACTAAACGATTCTGGAAAACGACTAGACGATTCGAAAAACGACTAGACGATTCGGAAAAAACGACTAAACGACTCTGAAAACGACTAAACGATTCTGGAAAACGACTAGACGATTCTGAAAAACGACTAGACGACTTGAAAAAGCGATATACCATGGAATACCATCGAATACCATGAAATACCATCAAAGACCATGGAATACTATCGAAAACCACGGAATACCATAAATGGTCTTGGATATCCCTGTGAAAAAATTTGCCTCGGGGAGAGCATAAAAGGAAATTATCCGTGATCGATGCTCTGTGATCGAAAGATATATAAGCCTTTGATAATACAATCACTCTCAGTTAAAGACATGTTTTTGTCACTTGAGATTGAACCTAGGAGTTATGGTATCCAACACACCAATGACGGATTAGTCGTGGGACAAATACCAGTAACTGTTGAAGATAACGTATTATGTATTGGAGATCAAAATTACCCTTACACCAGGTCTGTCTCAACTGCTTTTGAAGAACAAACCACAAGGTATTAATAAGAGTGACCTAAAAATATACAAACAATTGTTGATTACTAATTTTCGATAGGTTCAACAAATCAGGTTTTAAAAGTGTGTTTAGGTGCCTATGGTTTCATCTGGTATATGTTCCATACAGGATTCGAACATTAGCCCACATTCCAAAGCCAAACACTCGGCATTTATGTAAAATTCTAGGAAATGCTTGGCAGTGTGGTAATAATCTCGACGCGCTGTTGTAGCAGGGCTCCGCTGGCTCCCGCAGGCCTCGCCGGTCTCTGTAGACTCAGCAGGTCCCTTTAATGATGTGTACCGCAGGCTCCGATTAAATTAAAAAAATTACTATTAACACTAAAATACCCGGACAATAACCATCATTCCAACGCCAAAACACTCAACAGTAGTATTTCTGCGAATGCATCGCAGCCGGGCGCGGATGACTCACATCCGCTAGCCGGAACTTGTCAGGACAGGTTGACGACCTAAAAACAATTCTCTCTACTTAGATAAAAATAGAATGTCCAATAAGATTTTTTTCACACACTTTTATATATAAGCACAGATAACGTAACCATATAAGTATATATTAGAATATTATAAAATATTTAAGCCCCATATAGTTCGAATTTGAATGGGATATTATGTTACATGGGTAATATATCTCAACACTTCGTACACAAACAAAACTCGCTCGTTCTTTACAGTTTTATTACTGTGAATTCGGTACCTACTAAAGCGGCAATATGAAGCGCAGCTCTGATGTATACTAAAAATGTTATTATCAAACTTGAGACGCACACATATTTAAAAATATAAATACCGCCGGATGAATGCAAGGCCAATTTACGGAATATATAGCAAAACAATTAGATTAATATTAATTTCTTTAGGTAAAGGTAATAAACATTTGATACTATCGACAGGAGTCTACGCAAAATAATTGTATCCGTATTCAGCAAATAAAAAAGTTATGGGTACCCGTCACCGATGAAAAAGTATACAAAACTGATAAAATGTTCGTGGCATCTTGTATATTAAAATATTTAATCGCGTATCTAAGTTGTTATTTTATTCATTGCCTATCCCACAAATTTGGATTTTAGCTCTTGTAATCGCTCGATCACGATTGAAACTACACTCATAAAATGTTTAAAAAATGTCCATCCCACGTGATCGCTCGACAAAATCAAAACGTGCAAAGTGGCTACTGCTCGAGGTTTGACCTTTGTCCTTAGGGACACGTGTGACCCAGTTGATGTAGAATCTAAAAAAACCCTGTAAATCATACTTCCATAGCATAGAATCTAAAATCCCCCGGTACAGTACGGATGAAAATTTCAAACCAGGCATAATCAACATGTACGTTCAAAGTAAAAAAAAACTTGTCGGTCAACTGTTTAACCCCGAAATTTTGTTCATTTCTAGGAATAAAAAGAAATACTGCAATTGTAAGTCCAAAGCTATTTACGCTATCAAATTCGTTTAAAATGCGAATGATAATTTGCCGCATTAAAACCAGGCGTGAAAAATTCAACATACGTCCCTAAGAAGTTCAACCAATTTTACCCTGGAAATACAACATTTTTAATGAATAAAATATCGAACATACAACAACCCCCTTCTAAATATAGTATAAATCATGTTTTTTTTTTTTTTTTGATAATGTAGAAAGCTAAACTGAAAATTGTTGCTAGAGGTTCTAAAAACCGGGGTGCCAAAAATCAACTATTATTAGAAAATACGCTGATGTCATAATATAACCGTCGATGTCACCGTTAGCGTGTCCTATGAAAAATGCGTTCTGCTTAATAAGGTGTAAAAAAATCCATGACGGGGCTTAGATGAATAAATAAAGTTTGATGTATGTGAAAGTATAGACTAAATTTTCGTATAGCCCGCGTGATCGCTCGAGGTGGCGGTATCCTCTGGACTAGAAAATATCATATCGGCTCAATCTCCAAACATTTTCATTTTGAATTATACGTTTTCATTGATGATAGATCTAGCAAGAAAATTGGACTGGACTCGATATGAGAGACATTAATCTAACTTTCACTAAACTGCACGTACTACTTAGAGGGTTGTAAGCCGTTTTAATAAAAGCACCAGACTTGCTTAAAATTCATGGCTAAACGTTAACATAATGTCATACAAACATGCGGCAC
The DNA here is from genome assembly GCA_963920635.1 of Pseudeuparius sepicola. Taxonomy (NCBI): domain Eukaryota; kingdom Metazoa; phylum Arthropoda; class Insecta; order Coleoptera; family Anthribidae; genus Pseudeuparius; species Pseudeuparius sepicola. The sequence continues at coordinate 34,633,218 of OY987305.1, forward strand.
GCAAAATATTAAGAATAGATATATGAGCTCAAACATGTTGATCAAAAAATATATTTATTTCTGGCGATTTAGTTTACCAGTTATCATTTAAAAACAAAACCTGGTCCCAATATTCAGTGAAAATAATAATTGAAAACTTTGTACCTTATAAACCACCACTAAATAGCGAGTCGGAAATAAGTAAAAAAAATATATATAAATATATTATTTTGATATTATAGCCGAAACTGAATTTATTGGGGTGAAGATGTAAGGAAATATTTTTAGCTAGGAAAAAGTAATGCAATTATCATAGGTACTGGTTGCAGAACCCGTTGTCAGTTTTGCAAGGATTTTTGATACAAATATAATTGCTAACGTTTAATTTGTTTACCCCATTTACGAAAATGATAACAAAATTGGATCAGACAAGATGTTTTTTCGAAGTATAGTTTTTAAACACAGGGTGCCACCACCGGTTTTACGATATAGGTTTAAAAATGCAACGCAAATACATAAAAAAAAATACCCTAGAGATAAGAAAAAGAAAGATTCTTGGTGATGTATAAAAAGAAATCAGGTTACATCTAATGCCCCAGACAGTAGAATAAACATCCCCGAGCGATGAGATATAACCAAACATCATTTTTCCAACGGCACAGTCATTTTCACGGGAAAAACAACCAGTAACCGTTCAAATTCCATAGATAGATACTGCCGTAATCCAAAATTTCACTGAACTACGCGTATCTATTATACTGAAGTAGGTACTGATACACTTCCATCTTTCCAAAGAAAAACAAACACGAAACTCAGACTTTTCATATATTACAACGCCTCGAGTCTTTGTGGCCACGACCGAGAATCTACTGAAGCAAGTGCGACGCATAGGACGTGAAAAGTGCCGAGTTGGTTTTATTAAACAATGAAACTTATACCTACGTATATATATAAAATAAATGAGAAATATGCCAGAGATTTGAAACCTAATTGTGTTGCAAGTTTGAGGTCCAAAAAAATATTGGTTTTAATTTTTTAAGGTGAGAAACACATCTAACAACCAGTTTGGAAATATACAAGGCAAAAAAAAAAGTAGTGATGTGGCTGCCCCATTTTATGTTTTATACAGGTTGGATTATTTTAGAATAGTTGTTCAATAGACCGAGACAACATCATAAACGCTTCCCGTTAGAACAGAATCTGATGAAAAGAAAAATTCAATCTGGGTCAAGCTACTAGATAACCAAAATAAAAAATACTGAACGTTATAAAATTTAAAAAAATCATATTTTCAACGGATTTTTATCCTCTGAAAATGGCGTAAAATTCAGTTTCACTGGGTCAAGCTAGGTGGTAACTATATAACCAAAATAAAAAAAATACTGAACGTTATAAAATTAAAAAAATCATATTTTCATGGGATTTTTGTCCTCTGAAAATGACGCAAAATTCAGTTTCAATAAGTTACTAATTGAGGTAATAGGGGGAAAATCTTAAATAGGAATTCTGAGACAACGAGGCTGAGAGTAAATAACATACAAAAATCTTGTGCGTTGACTTTCAACTGAATTTAATAATTAGGTTTAATAACGACAATTTTCTCGATTATCTAGAATCAAAAATATTGCAAGTGACAATTCACTATTTTCTCGACATTATGTAAAGCCTTATTATTGCGTCGTAAATTAAAAGATCCAAAAATATTGGCATCAATTGTTTAGTAAATGTGATTAAAATATATCTACTTTATCAACAGTTATTTGTAACAGCTTATTATCTTGGAAGCGTAAACTCTTTGAATTTTTTAGACAAAAAGTTGTAGTTTAATAATGGTCAGTTGGATTCCTTTTTGAATCATGTTTGCGTATTACCTACAAGGATTTACAACCTCCAAACATAGAAATCGCTCATTTTAACCCGATTTAATAAAAATTTCACCAAAAACAATACTTTCAGTCATATACACTTCTGATTAATAAAAAAAGGCACTATAGTAATAATGAGATTTCCAATGGAATTTTTTATAGACTGTTTGCACATTTTGAGAGTCTGTTTGCTAGCTTTTGGGGGTATTCCTTGATATTTTAGACAGATAAAAATGAATAACATTGGGTTTCCTAACTAAAATACAAAACGCACTGTTGACTTTACTTCCATGGATAGTAAGCCTATAATACATATCGAAAACAGAGAAATATTTAGGTCAAGAAAAAAGTAGCCTAATTTACAAGTTTGGGAATCAAAAACTACCTTTTGTCTTTTAATTTTGATGAGAAAATACGTCTAATTCGTAAGTCAAATAAATGGGACATCATGAAAGATATACTAATAATTGAACAAATGCTATCTCAGTTCTATAGACACAAAGGTACTATGGGTAGTAATAGTTTTGGGATCAAACGACAAGCTTTTAAATTTGTTAAGAAAATACGTCTAATGAAATTGAAAGTAGTAACTAGATTTTGGTTAACATTTCGTTAACGCGTTGATGAATGTTTGATGCAAGTGAAAAGTAGATCGAATTTCCAAAAAACGGTGACTGACCAAACAAGTTATTATAAAAAGTTGCTCAGGAGACCGATGTAACCTAGAAAACGCCTTTCCTTCGAATAGAAAGTGGCATAAATAGTTACAAAATGGGACTTAGACGGATATTCGATGCAAGTGAAAAGTAGGCAGAATTTTCGAAAATCGGACGGACCAAAAATTATTAAGTTGATCGGGAGGTTGAGATAACCTATGAAACGCCTTTCATTCGAATAGAATCTGACAAAAAAAAATCCAAGAAAATTTTAGACGACTGTTTGCAAGTGAAAAGTATACCGATTTTTGTCGAAAACCGGCGACTGACAAAAAAAAAATACTTATTAGAAAATTTTGCTCGGGAGACCGAGGTAACCTAGAAAACGCCTCTCGTCCGAATATAATCTGAAATAAAATTCCATGATGGAGACTTAGGCGAATGTTTGATGCAAGTGAATAGTATAGACCGAATTCCCGAAAAAAAAAACGCCATTCGTTTTGAATATAATAAAAAAATCGAATAAGGAACGGGACTTATTAGACGAATATTTGATGCAAGTGGAAAAGTATAGATAGATTTTTTCGAGTGACTGATAAAAATAGTTAGTCAGAAGGCCCCCAGATAACTAACATTGATATTTTGTTTGAACAAAATCTGTAAAAAAAAATGCCAAGACGTGACTTAGACGAATGTTTGCAAGTGAAAAAAAATGACTGATAAAAATAGTTAGTCGGAAGGCCCCCCAGATAACATTGATATTTTGTTTGAACAAAATCTGTAAAAAAAAATGCCAAGACGTGACTTAGACGAATGTTTGCAAGTGAAAAAAAAAACAAAAAAATTATTAGAAAAGTTGACCGGAAGGTTTAACCTAGGAAACGTCTTTCATTCGAATAGAATATGACAAAAAAAAATCCGAGACGTGACTTAGACGAATGTTTGCAAGTGGAAAAAAAAAACAAAAGAATTATTAGAAAAGTTGATCGGAAGGTTTAACCTAGGAAACGCCTTTCATTCGAATAGAATATGACAAAAAAAAAATCCGAGACGTGACTTAGACGAATGTTTGCAAGTGAAAAAGAAACAAAAAAATTATTAGAAAAGTTGATTGGGAGGCCGAGGTAACCTAGGAAACACCTTTCATTCGAATAGAATGTAACAAAAAAAAAATTCCAAGACGTGACTTAGACGAATGTTTGCAAGTGAAAAGCATACAGATTTTTTTTTTCGAAAAACGACGGCTGATCAAAAGTTATTAGAAAAGTTGTGCGGGGCCGTGGTACCTAGGAAACGCCTTTCATTCAAACAAAATGCGACAAAAAAAATTTAGACATAGATGAATAAGAATGCAAGGACGATTGGAGTGATCTATAACCCTAAACAGAAGGGAGAAAATGCCCCTCAATAAGTCGAAATTTGTGTGTTTTCCATATGATTCAATGAGATTTTTACAAATTATTGGAAACTTAATGACGTGAGAAAAATAAAACGTCCATTGTCTGCTCACATTTTAGGAAATTTATCACAATTTATTCTAATTAATAATACCCTTTGTTTATGGAATCCCTAGTTAGCCAATGTGTCATGAGTAAGTATATGACAGGTCAAATACGTATATAATGTAAAGTAAAAATATAGTTAACAAGGCGTTAACGAGCATTGACAACATGTTAACGAACGAGGTGCTAACAACGCGATAACTTAACTTTGACAACTCGTTAACGAAGCGTTGACGAGTGTGGACCCTCCAAATCTTAGGAGATACATTCGCAACCTTACACCGGATCACGCGTCACAAAGATGCTACCTTAAATTAATGCGTTGACAACTCGTTAATCCCAGGAGATACAATCGCAACTTACACAGATCAAACTCAACTGTGGAATCCTGTGACGTCACAGAGATGCTACCTTACATTTCTTTTAGGTAGATAACCTAACCTAACATTATTGTCGTGGTGTCCAAGAGGTTAGCGACTGGTGAACCGATTGCCATTGGATTTGTGGGAGGTGTATCAGAGGCGGATTAAGTCAGTTTTGGATTTGGGAGAGGTGTATCAGAGGCGGATTAAGTCAGTTTTGCTCAATAGCAATCGGTCGCTAACCTCTTGGACACCGCGACAATAATGTTAGGTTAGGTTATCTACCTAAAAGAAATGTAAGGTAGCATCTCTGTGACGTCACAGGATTCCACAGTTGAGTTTGATCTGTGTAAGTTGCGATTGTATCTCCTGGGATTAACGAGTTGTCAACGCATTAATTTAAGGTAGCATCTTTGTGACGCGTGATCCGGTGTAAGGTTGCGAATGTATCTCCTAAGATTTGGAGGGTCCACACTCGTCAACGCTTCGTTAACGAGTTGTCAAAGTTAAGTTATCGCGTTGTTAGCACCTCGTTCGTTAACATGTTGTCAATGCTCGTTAACGCCTTGTTAACTATATTTTTACTTTACATTATATACGTATTTGACCTGTCATATACTTACTCATGACACATTGGCTAACTAGGGATTCCATAAACAAAGGGTATTATTAATTAGAATAAATTGTGATAAATTTCCTAAAATGTGAGCAGACAATGGACGTTTTATTTTTCTCACGTCATTAAGTTTCCAATAATTTGTAAAAATCTCATTGAATCATATGGAAAACACACAAATTTCGACTTATTGAGGGGCATTTTCTCCCTTCTGTTTAGGGTTATAGATCACTCCAATCGTCCTTGCATTCTTATTCATCTATGTCTAAATTTTTTTTGTCGCATTTTGTTTGAATGAAAGGCGTTTCCTAGGTACCACGGCCCCGCACAACTTTTCTAATAACTTTTGATCAGCCGTCGTTTTTCGAAAAAAAAAATCTGTATGCTTTTCACTTGCAAACATTCGTCTAAGTCACGTCTTGGAATTTTTTTTTTGTTACATTCTATTCGAATGAAAGGTGTTTCCTAGGTTACCTCGGCCTCCCAATCAACTTTTCTAATAATTTTTTTGTTTCTTTTTCACTTGCAAACATTCGTCTAAGTCACGTCTCGGATTTTTTTTTTGTCATATTCTATTCGAATGAAAGGCGTTTCCTAGGTTAAACCTTCCGATCAACTTTTCTAATAATTCTTTTGTTTTTTTTTTCCACTTGCAAACATTCGTCTAAGTCACGTCTCGGATTTTTTTTTTGTCATATTCTATTCGAATGAAAGACGTTTCCTAGGTTAAACCTTCCGGTCAACTTTTCTAATAATTTTTTTGTTTTTTTTTTCACTTGCAAACATTCGTCTAAGTCACGTCTTGGCATTTTTTTTTTACAGATTTTGTTCAAACAAAATATCAATGTTATCTGGGGGGCCTTCCGACTAACTATTTTTATCAGTCATTTTTTTTCACTTGCAAACATTCGTCTAAGTCACGTCTTGGCATTTTTTTTACAGATTTTGTTCAAACAAAATATCAATGTTAGTTATCTGGGGGCCTTCTGACTAACTATTTTTATCAGTCACTCGAAAAAATCTATCTATACTTTTCCACTTGCATCAAATATTCGTCTAATAAGTCCCGTTCCTTATTCGATTTTTTTATTATATTCAAAACGAATGGCGTTTTTTTTTTCGGGAATTCGGTCTATACTATTCACTTGCATCAAACATTCGCCTAAGTCTCCATCATGGAATTTTATTTCAGATTATATTCGGACGAGAGGCGTTTTCTAGGTTACCTCGGTCTCCCGAGCAAAATTTTCTAATAAGTATTTTTTTTTGTCAGTCGCCGGTTTTCGACAAAAATCTGTATACTTTTCACTTGCAAACAGTCGTCTAAAATTTTCTTGGATTTTTTTTTTGTCAGATTCTATTCGAATGAAAGGCGTTTCATAGGTTATCTCAACCTCCCGATCAACTTAATAATTTTTGGTCCGTCCGATTTTCGAAAATTCTGCCTACTTTTCACTTGCATCGAATATCCGTCTAAGTCCCATTTTGTAACTATTTATGCCACTTTCTATTCGAAGGAAAGGCGTTTTCTAGGTTACATCGGTCTCCTGAGCAACTTTTTATAATAACTTGTTTGGTCAGTCACCGTTTTTTGGAAATTCGATCTACTTTTCACTTGCATCAAACATTCATCAACGCGTTAACGAAATGTTAACCAAAATCTAGTTACTACTTTCAATTTCATTAGACGTATTTTCTTAACAAATTTAAAAGCTTGTCTTTTGATCCCAAAACTATTACTACCCATAGTACCTTTGTGTCTATAGAACTGAGATAGCATTTGTTCAATTATTAGTATATCTTTCATGATGTCCCATTTATTTGACTTACGAATTAGACGTATTTTCTCATCAAAATTAAAAGACAAAAGGTAGTTTTTGATTCCCAAACTTGTAAATTAGGCTACTTTTTTCTTGACCTAAATATTTCTCTGTTTTCGATATGTATTATAGGCTTACTATCCATGGAAGTAAAGTCAACAGTGCGTTTTGTATTTTAGTTAGGAAACCCAATGTTATTCATTTTTATCTGTCTAAAATATCAAGGAATACCCCCAAAAGCTAGCAAACAGACTCTCAAAATGTGCAAACAGTCTATAAAAAATTCCATTGGAAATCTCATTATTACTATAGTGCCTTTTTTTATTAATCAGAAGTGTATATGACTGAAAGTATTGTTTTTGGTGAAATTTTTATTAAATCGGGTTAAAATGAGCGATTTCTATGTTTGGAGGTTGTAAATCCTTGTAGGTAATACGCAAACATGATTCAAAAAGGAATCCAACTGACCATTATTAAACTACAACTTTTTGTCTAAAAAATTCAAAGAGTTTACGCTTCCAAGATAATAAGCTGTTACAAATAACTGTTGATAAAGTAGATATATTTTAATCACATTTACTAAACAATTGATGCCAATATTTTTGGATCTTTTAATTTACGACGCAATAATAAGGCTTTACATAATGTCGAGAAAATAGTGAATTGTCACTTGCAATATTTTTGATTCTAGATAATCGAGAAAATTGTCGTTATTAAACCTAATTATTAAATTCAGTTGAAAGTCAACGCACAAGATTTTTGTATGTTATTTACTCTCAGCCTCGTTGTCTCAGAATTCCTATTTAAGATTTTCCCCCTATTACCTCAATTAGTAACTTATTGAAACTGAATTTTGCGTCATTTTCAGAGGACAAAAATCCCATGAAAATATGATTTTTTTAATTTTATAACGTTCAGTATTTTTTTTATTTTGGTTATATAGTTACCACCTAGCTTGACCCAGTGAAACTGAATTTTACGCCATTTTCAGAGGATAAAAATCCGTTGAAAATATGATTTTTTTAAATTTTATAACGTTCAGTATTTTTTATTTTGGTTATCTAGTAGCTTGACCCAGATTGAATTTTTCTTTTCATCAGATTCTGTTCTAACGGGAAGCGTTTATGATGTTGTCTCGGTCTATTGAACAACTATTCTAAAATAATCCAACCTGTATAAAACATAAAATGGGGCAGCCACATCACTACTTTTTTTTTTGCCTTGTATATTTCCAAACTGGTTGTTAGATGTGTTTCTCACCTTAAAAAATTAAAACCAATATTTTTTTGGACCTCAAACTTGCAACACAATTAGGTTTCAAATCTCTGGCATATTTCTCATTTATTTTATATATATACGTAGGTATAAGTTTCATTGTTTAATAAAACCAACTCGGCACTTTTCACGTCCTATGCGTCGCACTTGCTTCAGTAGATTCTCGGTCGTGGCCACAAAGACTCGAGGCGTTGTAATATATGAAAAGTCTGAGTTTCGTGTTTGTTTTTCTTTGGAAAGATGGAAGTGTATCAGTACCTACTTCAGTATAATAGATACGCGTAGTTCAGTGAAATTTTGGATTACGGCAGTATCTATCTATGGAATTTGAACGGTTACTGGTTGTTTTTCCCGTGAAAATGACTGTGCCGTTGGAAAAATGATGTTTGGTTATATCTCATCGCTCGGGGATGTTTATTCTACTGTCTGGGGCATTAGATGTAACCTGATTTCTTTTTATACATCACCAAGAATCTTTCTTTTTCTTATCTCTAGGGTATTTTTTTTTATGTATTTGCGTTGCATTTTTAAACCTATATCGTAAAACCGGTGGTGGCACCCTGTGTTTAAAAACTATACTTCGAAAAAACATCTTGTCTGATCCAATTTTGTTATCATTTTCGTAAATGGGGTAAACAAATTAAACGTTAGCAATTATATTTGTATCAAAAATCCTTGCAAAACTGACAACGGGTTCTGCAACCAGTACCTATGATAATTGCATTACTTTTTCCTAGCTAAAAATATTTCCTTACATCTTCACCCCAATAAATTCAGTTTCGGCTATAATATCAAAATAATATATTTATATATATTTTTTTTACTTATTTCCGACTCGCTATTTAGTGGTGGTTTATAAGGTACAAAGTTTTCAATTATTATTTTCACTGAATATTGGGACCAGGTTTTGTTTTTAAATGATAACTGGTAAACTAAATCGCCAGAAATAAATATATTTTTTGATCAACATGTTTGAGCTCATATATCTATTCTTAATATTTTGCGTGCCGCATGTTTGTATGACATTATGTTAACGTTTAGCCATGAATTTTAAGCAAGTCTGGTGCTTTTATTAAAACGGCTTACAACCCTCTAAGTAGTACGTGCAGTTTAGTGAAAGTTAGATTAATGTCTCTCATATCGAGTCCAGTCCAATTTTCTTGCTAGATCTATCATCAATGAAAACGTATAATTCAAAATGAAAATGTTTGGAGATTGAGCCGATATGATATTTTCTAGTCCAGAGGATACCGCCACCTCGAGCGATCACGCGGGCTATACGAAAATTTAGTCTATACTTTCACATACATCAAACTTTATTTATTCATCTAAGCCCCGTCATGGATTTTTTTACACCTTATTAAGCAGAACGCATTTTTCATAGGACACGCTAACGGTGACATCGACGGTTATATTATGACATCAGCGTATTTTCTAATAATAGTTGATTTTTGGCACCCCGGTTTTTAGAACTTCTAGCAACAATTTTCAGTTTAGCTTTCTACATTATCAAAAAAAAAAAAACATGATTTATACTATATTTAGAAGGGGGTTGTTGTATGTTCGATATTTTATTCATTAAAAATGTTGTATTTCCAGGGTAAAATTGGTTGAACTTCTTAGGGACGTATGTTGAATTTTTCACGCCTGGTTTTAATGCGGCAAATTATCATTCGCATTTTAAACGAATTTGATAGCGTAAATAGCTTTGGACTTACAATTGCAGTATTTCTTTTTATTCCTAGAAATGAACAAAATTTCGGGGTTAAACAGTTGACCGACAAGTTTTTTTTTACTTTGAACGTACATGTTGATTATGCCTGGTTTGAAATTTTCATCCGTACTGTACCGGGGGATTTTAGATTCTATGCTATGGAAGTATGATTTACAGGGTTTTTTTAGATTCTACATCAACTGGGTCACACGTGTCCCTAAGGACAAAGGTCAAACCTCGAGCAGTAGCCACTTTGCACGTTTTGATTTTGTCGAGCGATCACGTGGGATGGACATTTTTTAAACATTTTATGAGTGTAGTTTCAATCGTGATCGAGCGATTACAAGAGCTAAAATCCAAATTTGTGGGATAGGCAATGAATAAAATAACAACTTAGATACGCGATTAAATATTTTAATATACAAGATGCCACGAACATTTTATCAGTTTTGTATACTTTTTCATCGGTGACGGGTACCCATAACTTTTTTATTTGCTGAATACGGATACAATTATTTTGCGTAGACTCCTGTCGATAGTATCAAATGTTTATTACCTTTACCTAAAGAAATTAATATTAATCTAATTGTTTTGCTATATATTCCGTAAATTGGCCTTGCATTCATCCGGCGGTATTTATATTTTTAAATATGTGTGCGTCTCAAGTTTGATAATAACATTTTTAGTATACATCAGAGCTGCGCTTCATATTGCCGCTTTAGTAGGTACCGAATTCACAGTAATAAAACTGTAAAGAACGAGCGAGTTTTGTTTGTGTACGAAGTGTTGAGATATATTACCCATGTAACATAATATCCCATTCAAATTCGAACTATATGGGGCTTAAATATTTTATAATATTCTAATATATACTTATATGGTTACGTTATCTGTGCTTATATATAAAAGTGTGTGAAAAAAATCTTATTGGACATTCTATTTTTATCTAAGTAGAGAGAATTGTTTTTAGGTCGTCAACCTGTCCTGACAAGTTCCGGCTAGCGGATGTGAGTCATCCGCGCCCGGCTGCGATGCATTCGCAGAAATACTACTGTTGAGTGTTTTGGCGTTGGAATGATGGTTATTGTCCGGGTATTTTAGTGTTAATAGTAATTTTTTTAATTTAATCGGAGCCTGCGGTACACATCATTAAAGGGACCTGCTGAGTCTACAGAGACCGGCGAGGCCTGCGGGAGCCAGCGGAGCCCTGCTACAACAGCGCGTCGAGATTATTACCACACTGCCAAGCATTTCCTAGAATTTTACATAAATGCCGAGTGTTTGGCTTTGGAATGTGGGCTAATGTTCGAATCCTGTATGGAACATATACCAGATGAAACCATAGGCACCTAAACACACTTTTAAAACCTGATTTGTTGAACCTATCGAAAATTAGTAATCAACAATTGTTTGTATATTTTTAGGTCACTCTTATTAATACCTTGTGGTTTGTTCTTCAAAAGCAGTTGAGACAGACCTGGTGTAAGGGTAATTTTGATCTCCAATACATAATACGTTATCTTCAACAGTTACTGGTATTTGTCCCACGACTAATCCGTCATTGGTGTGTTGGATACCATAACTCCTAGGTTCAATCTCAAGTGACAAAAACATGTCTTTAACTGAGAGTGATTGTATTATCAAAGGCTTATATATCTTTCGATCACAGAGCATCGATCACGGATAATTTCCTTTTATGCTCTCCCCGAGGCAAATTTTTTCACAGGGATATCCAAGACCATTTATGGTATTCCGTGGTTTTCGATAGTATTCCATGGTCTTTGATGGTATTTCATGGTATTCGATGGTATTCCATGGTATATCGCTTTTTCAAGTCGTCTAGTCGTTTTTCAGAATCGTCTAGTCGTTTTCCAGAATCGTTTAGTCGTTTTCAGAGTCGTTTAGTCGTTTTTTCCGAATCGTCTAGTCGTTTTTCGAATCGTCTAGTCGTTTTCCAGAATCGTTTAGTCGTTTTCAGAGTCGTTTAGTCGTTTTTTCCGAATCGTCTAGTCGTTTTTCGAATCGTCTAGTCGTTTTTATAGTCGTTTTTTAGAGTCGTTTAGACGTTTTTAGAGTCGTTTTTATAGTCGCTTAGACGCTATAAGCTTTTTCTTGGTAGGATAATGGACAGTCAAAAATGAACATTGTTTTAATTTTCATTATTGAAGAACATGTTGCATGCCCTCATTTTATTCCATATATAGACCGTTTAAGGGTTTTAAACCCTTTTTCCACACGCTACACTTATACCTTTGGGTTTTCGAAGTTGGAATAGTATAAAAATCATACGGTGAACATGGCATAAGTAAGAATTAGTACCTTTTTTTTTCTGGGTGAAATTTTAAACAGGAAACGCGTTGTACAAAATCCGATTTTGCAGCTAGTCTTTCAACTGGATAATCGTGTGACGGGATATTTTTAAAAACTGGTGAACTTTGCACCTATTATATTTTAGTCAAGTAATTTAAAACAGGGCCTGGCTTTCTCGGAATTAAAGAAATTTACTTACCTAGATGGTTATAAACTCAACTAAAAATGGTTAATTTATGCCCCAAATGTAATGTCCACTTTCCTTTGAGAAGCAGTCTCTAAATATAGGAAGATAGATTTTTGATACATCCTTAGGTAATGTAGTCAAGAAAATGTATACACTCATATGTATCTCATATCTATTCCTTATTACACTTTTCCTACAAATTGTTTATCGCCAGTACCGATGAGATCAGCGTGCTCGTTTCATAGGCGCTTATTCCGACAAAGAGAAAGTACTTTTTTTCAGCGGAATTACATCACGTACATATTGCAAGCTGATATTTTTTCTATAGGTGTTAGGTTTTTATTAGTTGCGAGTCTCGACGTGTCTCGGCGTCGCGGACGCAAAAATACGCAGGCAGAGGTGATAGCAAAAATCCATGCATGGCCGCGGCTAAAGGTCGACAGGGGGACGTCATGGCTTAATTATGATTTAGGGTTTTTATTAGTTGCGAGTCTCGACATGTCGCGGCTGGAGCGAAGGTCAACGGTCGGTGAAAGCCGGGCACTTCGGCACCCCTCGCTGTCGAGCGCGCGAAGGTCGCGGCAGGGGCGAAGGTCAGCGAACTCGGACATCTTCGGCACCCCTCGGGCTATCGCAGGGTTCAGAGTCGGTGCGATTGGCTGGGGGGCGTGGTTTGGGAGTGGAGGGGGTAAGTTTGGTCAAAAAAGTGCAGGATTTTGCTCCCATAAGAAATACATGGGGAAATTGGCCTTGAACCGGCATAGCTATACTACTTACCTGTGCTAGAATCTACTAGATGTCGCATATATCGATAAAATGTTTTTACGGTTACCTACTAGATGGTGATCATTTTTATATGAAATTTGATTTTTTTTTTGTTTTTTTTTCTAGTATAGAATTTGAATACAGAATGCTACTTAGGTTTCCACTTAAATATTTTTTCCTTTAAAATAAAGTGTATGAATTATTTTTAATTAGAAATATTAACAAGTTATTAGTATATTAGAAGTTTTCAGTATTGTAAGAATATTGTTTCCTTAATTTCGAAATGTATATTTTGTAATCAGTTTTTAAGTGGGTGAATAAGTAGGTAAATGAAACAAGTAATAAAAATATGGATATTTATTGTAGGGCTGTAAAATAAATACACACGTCAGTTTTAAAACAATAATGCTTACAAAATACAAACCATTTAGTGGTAATACGCCCATATTACCCCCGTGTCGTTCTCTGTGTCCGTATAATAGGTCAGGGTGTGACCCCACTGAAAACTTCTAATATATGGTTTACTATTGTTGACCTACGTATATTTACGATAATTAATTCATAAATCAGAAATAATGTTTAGGATATATTGTAACAATATATCCAACAATACGCAATACGCCCGAGTTTACGCCCGAGTTTACGCCCGAGATTACTACTACTACATTACTACATCCAGAGATGTACCATGGTGGAACAGGGAACTTGGCAGACTTAAGGCCAAGACAAGAAAATTATTCAACAGAGCTAAAAGCTCAGGGAATTGGGATGAGTACAGAACATCCCTAACAGAATACAACAAAGAATTGAGAAAGTCTAAAAGAAGGACTTGGAGACAGTTCTGTGAGGGGATTGATGAACTAGCCCCAGCAGTACGACTTCAAAAGGTCCTATCAAAAGATCACTCAAGTGGTATAGGCCTACTTAAAAATCCTGATAACAAATTCACTCAAGATAGACAGGAAAGCCTAGAGGTTCTATTACAAACTCACTTTCCTGGCTCCACAATTTTAGAAGGAAATCAGGCACAGGCTTCGCTGGAAGAGGCTGTACATCGCCCAAACAGAAGTCAAAAAAGCCTAGCGAAAAAGATTTTTAACTCTAACAAAATCAGATGGGCCATAAATAGCTTTAAACCCTACAAATCACCAGGCAAGGATGGAATTTTTCCAGCTCTGCTTCAAAACAGCATCGATGAGCTCCTACCAGCGTTAGGAGCTATATTCAAAGCTAGCTTTAACTTTGAATACATTCCAAGTCTGTGGAGAGAGGCTAAGGTGGTCTTCATTCCAAAGACAGGAAGGCGTCCACCTGAAGACCCCAAGTCTTACCGACCCATTAGCCTCACATCCTTCCTCCTGAAAACAATGGAGAAACTAATTGATCTGCACATTAGAAGCGAAATCTTATCCGAGAAGAAACTTCATGTGAACCAATTTGCCTACCATCCCGGCAAATCGACAATCAGCGCTCTGAATTGTCTAACAATGGACATTGAAAAGACACTAATGGCAAAAGAAATCGCTCTCTGTGCATTTATAGACATAGAAGGGGCTTTTGATAACACCTCATATGAATCCATAAAAAGCACCTGTGAAAGAAGAGGAATGAAATCTTCCATAATAAACTGGATACAATCCACATTGCGAAGCAGGGTTGTCACAACTGAAATCGGAGATGACTCGGTCACCGCTACCACGGTAAAAGGCTGTCCCCAGGGGGAGGTTCTATCGCCTCTGCTGTGGTCACTGGTGGTCGACGACCTGTTGAAGGAACTGACAAACTCTGGCGTTGGTGTCCAAGGTTACGCAGACGACCTGGTCATTACAGTGAAAGGCAAGCATGAAGGCGTCATTTCCAACCTAATGCAAAATGCCCTTAACATTATCAGCAACTGGAGCCATGAAGAGGGGCTTAATGTCAATCCAAGCAAGACGGTTCTAGTTCCGTTTACAAAAAGAAGGAAGCTCAACCTGAAAGCACCCACGCTAAACAACAAGGAACTTACATTTTCCAGTGAAGTGAAATATCTAGGAGTCATACTAGACTCCAAACTTTCCTGGAACCAACATCTACAAAAAACCATTGCCAAAGCGACAGCGACTTTATGGTCATGCCGCGCGCTATTTGGCAAATCATGGGGATTAAAACCAAAAATGATCCTATGGTCCTACTTTACTGTCGTAAGGCCGATCATCACATATGCCTCCCTTATATGGTGGCCAAAAACAAAGGAAAAAGGGGCGCAAGGCAAGTTGCAGAAAATGCAACGGCTGGCTTGTCTGGGTATCACAGGGGCCTTAAGTACATGCCCCACAGTTGCAATGGAGGTAATGCTTGACGTCACTCCGCTATACATTTTTGTGCAAGAAGAGGCAACAAAAAGTGCCTCGCAACTTTACCAAGACAACAAATTGAAAGCAGGGGACCTTATTGGTCACCTAAAAATACTGGACACTGTCCAACTACAATCCTTGACAATGCCAAAGGACTACATGCAGAAGAAATACGACTTTGAACTATCGTTTGAAGTGGTCATCCAAGATCGCCAAACTAGTCAAATCGCAATACCAGAGACATCTTCAGGAACAAGCATCTGGTACACAGATGGATCTCAAATGGATGATGGGGTTGGAATTGGGATATATGGTCCTAATCATAGGACCTCACAGTCCCTAGGCAAGACACCATCCATCTTCCAGGCAGAACTTCAAGCCATAAATGTATGTGCTCATGAGTGTATCAAAAGACGCATCAAGGGGGCAAGAATATACCTCTTATCAGACAGTCAGGCAGCATTGAAAGCTCTAAAGTCTTATACTTATGAGTCTAAGGTTGCCTGGGAATGTAAAACACATCTAAAGCAACTGGCTATAGGCAACAGATTGACCTTAATGTGGGTGCCAGGGCAAGAAGGTGTTCATGGGAATGAAATTGCTGATAGCATCGCTAGAGAAGGGGCTAAGGCTCCATTTTACGGTCCTGAACCATTCTGTGGCATAAATAAAAGCCACCTATTGACAGAGATCAAAACATGGGAAAAGGAACAAAAGGAAGCTTACTGGAGTAACACTCCGGGACAAAGACAAGCGAAAAGAGTAGTAAGACAAAGAGAGTTCTAAGCCAAACCTGTCAGACTTGTCTGGCTTAGAACTCTCATAGGGTTTTGGTGGTGGGAGAGCTCCCCCACTCCAAGAATAGCTATATAGGTGCGTGTGGTTCAACTAAGAGCATCAGTGCAGCAAACATGTCCTTCTTAAATAATTTAAACAAGAATTTGTTGTTAAAAAATCTGGTGAACGTTCGAGATTTGGAAGTAAATGAAAAATTTGAGATTCAGAGTTTTAAGAGAATAAGTACTAAGTTTGGAGAGAAGGTGGTTGTGGAGTTTGCAGACTTCAAGACCATTCTGCCCCAGCGGTTTACGGATGAACTAACTCAAGAACGAATTGCCAGTTTGAATGATGACAAAAAAAGGCGCTTTTTAACCAGCTTGGGCCCTGTCGGTGAAACGACTAATATTATTTTTTCTGAAGAATGAGAGCAACATTATATGAAGGTTTAGAAATGTAAAATTGTGAAAATAAAAATATTATTTGTTTGTGTGTGTTTTACTAATATTTTTGGGGGGCTATAAAAGTGGTACTTGAGGTTGGAATTCATCAATCATGTCGCTGCTGTTCACCCTACAAGGTTTTACTTCCACACTTTCTATTGACTTTAATATTCCTATACATTTAGAACCAGATTTTGAGTATGGTTTGGCACTGCTAGGATTTCACACATATAACAGCATACCCAATATAGATGTTGGTGTCAATAAATTTTATTATATAAACGCTGATGGATATCGAAAATGTTTAGTTATTCCCACAGGGTCGTATGAAATTGAAGCCTTAGAAGATTACATAGTTCGAGCTTTAAGAAAAGAGGAATCTGATCAGAAAAATCCAATTTCAATAAAGGCTAATAATAGTACCTTACAGTGTGAAATTTACAGTGATAAATATACAGTAGATTTTCTACCAACAGACTCTATTGGTCATGTGTTAGGGTTTTCTCCTACACGATTAGAGTCTGGACAATTGCATACTTCCGACATATCTGTAAACATCGTGAAGGTCAGAACTATACATATAGATTGTAACGTAACATCTGGAGCATACTATAAAAATCAACCAACTCATACGATTTACGAGTTTGCAGTTAGCTGTGATCCTGGTTACGCCATAGACGAGTCTCCGAAAAATTTGGTGTACATGCCAGTTGCAAAGCGTGAGATTAATAATTTAACGCTAACTATTCTCGATCAGAACTTTCAACCTGTAAATTTTAGAGGCGAGGAAATAATTGTGCGGTTGGAGTTGAAGCGTGTATGAAAATTTCGCTATAGAGATGGTTTTGGTTTTTGGTGGCAGATATCACCCGTATAAAAGTCAATCACAATGCTTTAAAAATTCACTAGTGAGTAAATCATTGAAGAGTGCAGATCGTCTCTCGTTGGAAAATCAACAATTTTTGAAAGCGCTTGGTTATGTCCTTAACACCTCAAGTGTTTAATGTGCATCGCACACCCACATATGACGAATCTATTCAACGCTTAGAGAAGCGTACCTATTACCCATTTGTAAAGTCATTTAGGAATAATGATATTGTGGAAATAACCATTAATCAGGGTGACGCATGGTTGTTAATGTTTGACGCATCGATTTTTGTCAAAGGAAAAGTGACTAAGAAATCTGCTACCGGCGATTGTACATTAGCCAACAATGGTGCCGCATTTCTCTTCGATTCTGTTTCTTACGAACTAAATGGTAAAGAGATTGAGGTGGTGAGAAACCCGGGAATTGTGAGCACGATTAGATCATATCTTTGCTATACTGCTAATGATGAAAAATGTATGTCAACAGCAAGCTGGGTTGGGGTTAATAAATCTTTTGCTGTTAACAATGATGGAACATTCAATGTAAGGATTCCGCTAAAACATTTGTTTGGGATATTCAACGACTATCAGCTGGCAATTTGCGGTAAACAGACGTTGAGATTGACGCGAGCTAGAAATGATAACAATGCTTTGCTGCTACAAGGTGCAGATGCCGATGCTGAAATAACAATTTCCAACATTGAACTAAAGGTTAAACATATTCAGCCGAATGATATGATTAGATTGGATCTCCTTAAATCTATAAAAATTGATCGTCCAATTATAATTGCGTTCCGCAAGTGGGAGCTACACGAATTACCAAATCTTACTGTAAACGCCCAAAGGGAAATATGGGCTGTAAAATCATCGTCAGCAGTGTCAACCCCTCGATACGTCATCGTTGGATTTCAGACTAATCGGAATGAAGATTCTAAAACTGACCCCACGGCATTTGACCACATAAATACGACTGATGTAAGATTAATTGTAAACGGTGAATATTTTCCATTCGAACGTCAGAGGCTGAATTTTGCTGGTAATGACTTTCTGGACGCCTATCACAATTATGTTGAATTTTATCCAAGTTACATGAATGCGATGGAGAGTCGACCGCTACTTAGCTATGCAGATTACAAAAATAATGCAACCCTGTTTGTTATAGATTGTTCTCGCCGGAATGAATCTATAAAAATAAATACAGTTGACGTTAAGCTGGACATAGAAAACAGCAATGGTTTTCCTGATAAAACTCGAGCTTACTGCATAATTGTTCATGACTGTGCCATGGAATATTTGCCCTTGAGTGAAACTGTACGAGATTTAATGTAGAACCACATATCTATATAAAAGAACATTGTCACATTTCAGTTATAATTAAGATGTTGCTGAGACTGGGTCACGTTATATTATTCCCACTAATAAATAATGTGTTCTATATTTACAACCCAGAAGATACTAAGATATCTATTTGCGAGCGGGATAAATGTTTCCCATTTAAGGCGGTAGTTGAAAAAATTTCAGTAGCAAGACTATCCAAAAATGCTACTCAATTTAAACTTCATGCAGTATTCCAAAACCATACGACTGTTGAAACTGTGTGGAGGGAGATTCCACATTTCACCATACCCACAATGGACATGCTCAGAGAGCTCCCCACTCAAGATCATCATATAAAAGATCTCGCATTTGTACCACTCATTTACTACATTACTATATGTTCTTCCTTGTTAGTAGCAAAATTATTTATTGAAATAGTAAGAATATTACTGAGTGAGCAATGGAACGTAATTACGAGAGTCTTATAAGAACGTTTGAAAACTGGTCAAGCCCCCTATTAGCAGAAAAGCTTGCTCGAGCTGGATTTTTTTATACGAATTATGAAGATGTTGTCCAATGTCCATTTTGCAATATTGAAGGATATAAATGGGAAAAGAATGATGATCCATGGCAAGATCATGCTAGCTGGAGTCCCAATTGCCCGTTCATTAAAGGTGAAATCAAGCCTGTGGACATCCCACCTGAAAAAGTTGACATTGTCAATCCAGACTTTTTATGTATAGTATGCTACTGCAAAAACATAGAAGTCTTGTCAGTTCCATGTGGACATTTGGCATGCTGTATGGGTTGTGCAAACTCCATGGAGAAGTGCCCGCTGTGTAGGAGTATTGTGCAACAGAAGATTCGAGTTTACATTCCTTAAATTTATTGTAATAGTTGTAGAAAATAAATATTCTTAATTGAAAACTGTTTATTATTTACATCCCGATATATATATATATGAGACAAGCACATGCTATATTTTTAGATGTTTACAAGATGCACATCGAACCACATCAACTATCTTTACCAATAGAAAATTTAGATTTTGCTCGAAGTGAGAAATCTAAACATGGCTTGCTTTTGCCAAACTCGATTAGAGCAATATTTTGCGGTCCTAGCGGTTGTGGTAAAACAAACAGTCTACTTAGTTTAATATTCAACGAGAATGGCTTAAAATTTAAGAACATCTACCTTTACAGTAAATCGCTATATCAACCTAAATATCAGTTACTACAAGACGTGCTTAAAGAAGCAAAATGTGTTGGATATTTTCCATTTAGCTCAAACGATGACGTCATTGCACCATCAGAGGCTAGAGAAAATTCAATTTTTATTTTCGATGATGTGGCTTGTGGGACACAGGAAAAAATTAGAGAATATTACTCCATGGGTCGTCATAAAAATATAGATGCTGCATATCTCTGCCAGACATATTCAAAAATACCTAAGCAATTAATAAGAGACAACTGTAATATAATCGTTTTGTTTAAACAAGATGATGTGAATCTTAAACATATTTTTGACGAGCATGTGTCACCAGACATCTCATACGGAGACTTCAAGAATCTCTGCTCGCTCTGTTGGAATGATAATTTTGGAACGCTGGTTATTGTCAAAGATTTCAAAATGAATGAGGGTCGATATAGAATAGGATTTGATAGGTATATAACGTTATAATAACCACAATGCTCTTATTATTAATCGAGATGTCGATGCAAGAACAGATTCAAGAAGCGCAGCGCGCAAAGAAAATCAGCGAACTAGCTCGCTCGATTAGAAAAAAATATACAGCATTAAAAATAGGTAAATTTGATGAGGATGAAACTTTGAAAAAAATTTTCAAACCTGTGACAAGCTCTCTAGCAAATCTACAAGTTAAGCAAGAATTAAAACCGGAAGTAAAAAAACACAAAGTTGAACCGAAAGTTGAATCATTTATGGAAAAGTGGCGCGAGTCGTTGAAAAGTCCAGTTGCACTTTTGGGAGAAATGAATGAAACGTTAAATGATGTTGAGAAAGGAATTGACAAAGTGTACAGGCATTTTGATACTGTGTATCCTAAAGTAGCTATACCGTATGTAACAGACTTTATGGATAATTCGCTTAAAATCGATAGGGCATATGGTCCTAAGTATGACGAAACCAAATCTGTATGGATGCTAGGAAATAAGGATATTGATTTTGAAAAAGTGTCTGGTGACATAATCATCAACAATAATCGATTCACGGGAACAGATGGTCTCTACCAGCTAATTTTCTATAATAATCCAAAAAATACTAACGATGATTTGAAAAGTTACAGAGATATTTTAAATCTCACTGGTGTTCACCTTACTTCAAACGGACGATTAAAATCTAGCTATAAAAATAAGTACATTAATATTATTAAACCTCTAATGAAAGGTCCGGTGGCTACCTCCACACCTGTGAAGGGTTCCGGCATGCACCTCAAGTATAACACAAAGCCTGTGGAATATGTTTTCTGGGATGATCCTAATGAACTTGTAGAGAGATTAAGGTTATTAATTGCATCAAAAGATGCCGGAAATACTTCCCATGAAAACGAAATAACCGCAATAATCAATGAGTTGAAAGAAGCGAAAATTATTCTCTAACTTACAGCATGTTATTTGTAAGATGCCTTTAAACAAGTTCGGACGTGTTTCAAGGACTAGTCCCTCTTTGAATGACGGGAATTATGATTTCAAAACCCGCAGACTGTGCAACGTTAATTATCCTATTAACAGCAATGATGTTGGCACAAAGCAATATGCGGACAAACAAATCAATGCAACATTCAAAACGTTTAACATCATTCTCGAACAACATAATGTTAATATTGAGACTATCGTGAAAGACGTTTTCGAGAAAGAGATAGATGAAATAAGAAAATTTGTTAAAATTGTCAAAGAGTGTTGTTTAAAAATGGATGATGAACAGTCCGGTCAACTCCCAAATTAATCGATTTAGCACCATAATGAACCATTCAAGCCAGTTAAAAGATGTCCTTAAACAAGTTCGGACGTGCTTCAAGACCCAAGAACAGGTCTTGCCCACCTGTTTACACATTAAATTTGAATCTAGAAGGAAACTATGATTGTAACAACCGCAGACTGAGCAACGTTAATCCCCCGATCGATGACAGCGATGCCAGCACAAAACAATATGTCGATGATGGGGTTATTCATGCATTACAATATTTTTACACAAATCTTAAACAGCATACTGAGGAATGCGATCTTCATATTCGCAACACAATGATAGCCAATGTTCAAGATAAGATCGATGAATTGAGAGAGTTGATTAAAACTATAGAAGATTATTATTTAAAAATAAGTGGTAAGCGTATGCAATCCTTACTGTCTCTCAGAGTAGTAGAGATCCTTGAGGGTGCTAGTCATGCATAGTAAAGAAAAAATTCAAGTAGTTAGGGAATTACATAAACCAACTCGAAAAAATTATCCACGTCGTCGAACTATCATTAAAGGTTTAGACGATTTGTGGCAAGCTGATCTCGCTCAGTTAGATCAGTATGCTAGTCACAATAATGGTTTCAAATTCATACTGGTTGTAATCGATTGCTTCTCTAAATTTGTTTGGTGCAGACCGCTCAAATCCAAGTCTGCTGAAGATGTTACCAACGCCTTCACTGATATCCTATCGAGAACTCGAAAGCCTCGCAACCTTCAAACTGATCAGGGCAAAGAGTTTTATAACTCTCGATTTCAAAATTTGATGCGAAAATTCAAAATTAATCATTACAGCACTTTTAGCGTCACGAAAGCCGCCATGGCCGAGAGAGTGATACGAACTCTAAAGGAACGATTATTTAAGTATTTTAGTCTAAATGGTAAATTTAAATGGGATGATTATTTGCCTACTCTAGTTGCCGAGTATAATAACAGACAACATAGAGTGATTCAAATGAAACCTAGCCAAGTTAATAAAACCAATGAACAATATCTGCTTAAAAAAGTGTATAGTCACGTGAAGATTTTTAGAGGTAGAAAATTTAAGGTTGGAGATATTGTAAGAATAAGTAAAGAGAAACATGTATTTGCCAAAGGTTACTTGCCTAGCTGGAGTACAGAATTGTTCAAAATAATGAAAGTGCAAATTACCAATCCACCTACATATTTGCTAGAGGATTTAAACGGTCGACCAATAAAAGGTGGATTTTATCGTGAAGAATTACAAAAGACTGAATATCCTGATGTATATCTGGTTGAAAAGGTGCTTCGTAGAAAGAGGGGGAAGGTGCTAGTACGATGGTTGGGCTTTGATAAAGAGCATGATTCGTGGATCTCTGAGTCAAACGTCGTGTAGAGCTTCAAGTGGTACCATGGTTGACAGCGGCTACGAATCTGATGGTAGCAATCATGAAGAAGTAAACAATGTAAGAGAAGATTCTCTGATTTTATCATCATGCTTCACATTACCTACATATACTATTAAAAATGGTTTGAGCATTATGAGATATTTCAAACCGCAAGTTAATATCCGATCAACAGTGCGACGAAATGTGATTGTGCTGGACTATTTGGAATGGAAAGAATTAGTGAATAATTTAAACAACTTTACCAACAACCTGGGTACCCCGATGTTTATCAGATTCAACGATATATTGTTAAGAACGATGTTGACTGCAGCTGGAGATCAACGAGTGTTGCTTGCAAAAAATGGTGTTTGCCAATGGTTTTCCATAGCAGAGGTTTTCGAGCTATTAAATATCGAACCATATGTATCTTTAAGGATAAGCTTTTTGATTAATTTTAAATTGTATGATTTTTACCTTAGTTTTTTAGATAAGGTCAATGAACTATTAGTACGTAGTAACTACGGCATAAATGTAATGGAAATTGTATTTTTAATGTGCCATGCAGTATGTAGCATGGAAACATATTGCATTTTTGAACTCTACTGTTATTATAATCAATTTTTGTTAGCAGACTTGTATAGAAGAAGGTTGGAATAAAGCAATGATTAAAAATATGACTTTTATTCAGGTCCCTCATCACAACCCATATAGTGTAAGCAGAGCCATGACCAATCTGGCAACTTCACAAGAGAAGTGGTGGGGGTGTCAACCCAATCTTCTAGAATTTGAGACTTCAGACATTGCTTGCTAATTTTCTTACATTAAAATCTAGCATAAAATAGACTGACAACTTTATTTTCCAAATAAATATCGACTTTATTAAGACGAGTTTCAGTCATGAACTGCCTTAACCCAGTCTGAAATATACAGGGTGATCATTTAAATGTGCAACATATGGGACATTTTTTTATTATTTGTACAATCAAAATATAGACATTGCCGAAAGTTGATATAGATCAACATATGATGAACATATAGATGCACTTAGAATAATTGTAAGTTAAACAGCATACAGGGTAGGTCAAAAATGTAAAAAGGCAAAATGTTTTTAAGAAAAGTTGTTTAGAATTAAAAGCTATACCTAAATACCAAAACATAACTGTCTAAGGAAAAAACTTCCTAAGAAAAAATTTTTTTTTCGACGATGAATTTCCAGTTTCTTAATAAACATTTAAAATAAAAATTTTGCATCTTACATTAGAGTTTTAATATACACATTATTACTAATGTTTTATCATTTTCATAAGAATTTTTGCGAAATTTTAAAGTTTTGTTTAAGGAGCTTCAGTGGCGTCGTTTTCCATAGTACTTGAGTGAATGCTATCCTAGTTATTTCGCGAAAAAGTCAACCCTAGCCGCATGTGGTTGCTTCTGGGGATAGTCCTAGTATTGTGAGGGTGAGAATTATTATTATTATTATTATTATTATTATTATTATTATTATATCGTTGCATCAAACATGAAGTTTGTGATTCCCTAAAAAATTAAAAATCTAAGTTAATAGGATACTTGACAATATTTTTAATTGCTCTAAATTGTACTTTGTTTACAGTAGATGTGCCAACATCCTTATTTTTTATGATAATTAAAGACAAAGTTGCACAATTTTGTTCAGACTGAAATCTACCGTTTCGTCGTTCTATTGTCCAGAACACCAAACGTGGCAACTCTGTGCCTCTCAGGAGAAACGGAACTGTAACGTTGTCGGTACCCGTTTGCAATCATTCTGGGAACAAAGGCAAAATTGCAGTTTTCTATTCAAGTATATTCAGCTTGTCTATGAATATCTGTTACTTAATGTATTGAAACCTTTGAGCTTTAACTAACGCAATTGCACACGCAAATTTTGTCACATAAAGACTTCTTATTACGAATATGTTCCGTATATTGACTCCTCTATATCAAAATGGTGTTTGTTTAAGCTGCACACGCTGGAAACTATATCCTTCATCTCTGCCACGTAGCAATTTAGTTAAAATATCTGAATACGGGACATACTATAAATATTCAGGTACCAATAATGGGGGAAATATTCGCGTATTTGGCAACGGTACCCGCCCACCTAGGCATCTAACCATATTCATATATCCACATGTCATCTAACACGTATGGTTTTCTGATCGGCAGATGACATCCCATGATGCCAACTGTCATTCCGTATCTCGCTAAATCAAAATATTAGTAGATAATATCTGTGCCATTTATTATAGTTTGTTATTAATATTTACTATTATATATTGTTTGCGGACACTAGGTTGTTAGATGTGTAAGGTAAGGTATCATGGACATATGGACCCTGAAAGGACAATCCGTAATACGTTGTAGTAATAATAAAGTATTATGAGTTATTAATAAAGAGAGAACCTCGGCCTAGGGACCATCTTGAAGGCGTGTTTATGAAGACGCCATAGTGCTTAGAAATAATGAGCTCGAATTCCGGACCTTAGGCCCAACCTAGCCCAAAAAATTTACAGAAAAACGATTGAATAAGTATTAACGAAAAAACCCTTCTTGACTAAAATTGTCGATGGAGGAAGGAATCAATCAACGCTAAAAGTGGTTTGACGGGGCATCATAAGTCTGGGAGTTTGAGGTTAGAATTTTGAAATTCAAACTTTCCTTGCAACTTTCACTGCCGAATAAGGTTATGTCTCAGAACACTTCAGTGGTATCGCTATGTTGCCAAATTGCCGTTATAAAACACTTGTGACGTCATAAGTGCTTTCCCTTCAAACTTCGAAGAAAGTCTAATAACTTGCTAATTACGTAAATATATATTTTTTTAAATAATCGTAGGGTCTTAGGCAAGTGTCCAGGAATTGTTTTATCAAGTTTGCAAAATTTCGTCAAGTACCCTATTTTACAAATATGCGTGAATTTGAACAAAGTTATGCGAAATTGATATATTATTAGGAGGTAATGTTTTGGTATTTAGGCATAACTTTTAATTCTATACAACTTTTCTTTATAACATTTTACTGAATTTTCTGAAATACGGGTACTTTACTCTTGTACGATTTTTATATTTTTTGACCTACCCTGTATGCTGTTTGTCTTGCGTCCATTCTAAGTGCGCCTAATATGATTATCAAACATGCACCAACTTTCGGGAATATTTGTATTTTCGTTGTGCAATTAATAAAAAAAAATCCCATATGTTGCTCAAATGATCACATTGTATACAATATTAGCAATATTTTTATTATCTATAGCAAGGGAATTATATAGAGCCGGAACTACATAACGCCACCTGTATTTCTGTTAAACATTGGTTATTATTATTATTATTATCATCATTATCATTATTACTATTATTATTATTATATCCTTGCAATAAACATGAAGTTTGTGATTCCCTAAAAAATTAAAAATCTAAGTTAGTTTTACAAATATGCTTGAATTTGATTAAAGTTATGCAAAATTGATATATTATTAGGAGGTTATCTTTTGGTACTTAGGCATAACTTCTAATTCTAGACAACTTTCCTTAATAACATTTTCTGAAATAATGGTACTTCACTCTTGTACAATTCTTATATTTTTGAGCTACCCTGTATGCTGTTTGACTTGCGTTCATTCTAAGTGCGAATAATATGATTATCAAACATGCACCAACTTTCGGGAATATTTGTATTTTCGTTGTGCAATTAATAAAAAAATCCCATATGTTGCTCAAATGATCACACTGTATACAATATTAGCAGTATTTTTAATATCTATAGAAAGGGAATTATATAGAGCCGGAACTACAATAACATCACCTGTATTTCTGTCAAACATTGGTTATCTGGAGTATCCCGATGCTAATTTGTAGGTATCTATTTCTAACGATTTTCTGATCTGTAATTTCATTACATTATGTCTACACACCCTCGTATTTACCATAATTCTCCGCTTCGTAGCGTTTCGGTACTAGCAGAGTACTCTAGCGGATATTTTCAGTACTCCCACGTCGCTACGTAGGTTATCGATCGACGCATAGGATCGCGTTGAAGCGTCCCTTAGTTTCAGTACCTACTAATTAAAGGGTTCTAGCGACACCGTCACACGACTGGATGTTGTCATTATCGATCGTATGCGTTTCACTTCCCTAGAGGTTAGTTGTCTATATATAGAATCAGTGGCGGAGCTATGCATAAGAAAAATATTATCTGAATTGAGAATTTTATTACTTAGATAGTTTTATTTTAAGTTTAAGTATCTTTTTGTGGTATTGGAGTTTTTTATTTTGTTTGCTATGGAATATTTTATGTTTTTTATAAATAATAAAAGGACTGATTCATTTAATGTATTACATACTTAGTTAATTTTAAGTTTACTTATTTTTTGTGATTTGGAGTTGTTTTTTATATTGTTTGGAATATGTACATTTTTTTATAAAAACTGATTCATCGTTATGGCAGAAGTTTACAATTTTCGAATGTCTCCTAATGTTCATATTATCTTTGAGGAGAGGGGGAACTTTTTACTTTTTGCTTATGACTCAAGGTACTCAAACACCGCCACTAGAACACTATTTTATGTTTTCTAGCAATCCCCACAGTAAAGTTTGAAAGTTGACTAATACCCACTTTGTATGTTTTCTTTTTAGCAAATTAGTTTTTCAATTTTATTATACAAAATATTATAAAATATATAAATATATACAATAATATACAAAATATACAAAAAATATAAAATATATAAATAAATACTAAAAATAATATTTACAGGTTGTAGAACACATATTTTTATATTTTACGTCGCACAAATTCAGCGAAGAACATTAACTCCACTCGCGGGCAATGAACTGGTTTCCCACAACTCACGATGTGTCTTTCGCATTGCTTCACTTTCACACTTTCGTAGAACTTCTTTTGTTGTTGAACCAGAACGTCAAATTTGGGGCAGCCCAGAAGTTCTATATTGTAGCCTAGATGCCCGTACCCTGCTGCTTGCAGAAGATTCTTTTCGATCTGCCCGCCCTCATAGCTGATTAGATTCTTACCAGCAGATTCACCAAGGATTTGAAGTACTGCTATCACGTTTTCCTGAGGTTCATCAGTGTCACAGTCGGAGAATCTTAAGCCAAATTTTTCATAACCCAACGAGCACTGCAGGCGTCCTTAGAGGAGAGTGAGTTATATGACCCCACACGGAAGTAGCGAGAACTGACTTGGCGCGATTTTAAATCATAGATAGCCAACTCCTTGGTAAGAAACTTTCCGTTCACTTGAAACCCGTCAGCGTCAATAATGTATCGTATACCCGACATGTCAAAGAAAATATGAAATTTTAATTTGGAACTAACAGTGAAAGCGTCCGGATCCCGCTTTTATATTCTTGATCCAGTATGATATAGTGGGAGCACCATCCCTAACATTTAAAAAACGTCGTTGATCTGGCAACGTTGCGCTTAGATATCTTGGTCTGCGGCGGCAGATGCTGGATGTTTATTGGATGCAGTTACGAAGGGGATCTCACCCTTAACTTTATTTCTTTAAATTTGACTCTTTGACTGGTTCAGAAAAATCGTGGTGGGAGACTAGTTGGGGAATATCTAAGACAAACAGACTGTTGATTTGGCAACGCAGATGGTCTCATTGCAGGTTAATGGTAGCTCGATGCAGTGGAAAGGGTTATGCATATATACAGGGATCGTCATTTGATTATCAATTTGAACCTACAGTTTGATCAGTTTTGTGTTCTGTGCTTCAGCATGAAAACTAACACGTCAAGTCTACACCTGACTGCTGTAAGTAGAATTTTTTTACAAAACTTTCTTATTTTTAATAAATTGAAACTATTGAATTTAACTTTTGTATCGCCTTTGCAATTTATTACAGTACCTTCATACTTTCTATAAAAATTACATAATAACTTTTATTACAAACACTAGATCTTATTTACAGAGTCTTACAAACTCCGCGAAAACCATCGTTTTTCCATTATTTTTAGAAACAGGAATTATTTTTCTGACAATGTGATAGTTTTAATGTTATCACTAAATTATTACTAAAACAAGCTGTATCGACCTGAACTGTTTTACTTGTCAGATGAAGTGAATAGTTTTAATAAAATATATCGGTTTGTTTTTTTATAAAGAGTGTTAAATTAATTTTAACAAACTTAGAAAACGATTCTGTTTGACATGGGGCTCATACTCTTTGATGAGATTTTAGTTTTAAGGTCTTAGCTTTTTGTTTTAGGAAAAATATATTTACAGAGAGTTACTTTGCAAATTTGAATGATTGAGAACCATTTCCGTTTACTTAAAAAATTAACAGGTGTAGTTCTGGAATTACTACGGTTTTCTAGAGTTTTCAGTAGTACTTGAGCGAATGCTATCCTAGTTCTATCGGGAAAAAAGTCGCAAATGATAACGAAGACAAAATAATAGTAATTGTTTCCGCACAAGCGCTTCTGCCATACTTCTAGTTTGAAGCATTGCGAGGGAGAGAATTATTATTATTTATATTTTAAAACTGAATCTATTACTCTCACACTGTTGCTTTACTCGATGTATCATACCAAAATTTGTTATCAATATCTTTTGTAGTTTTTAGAATTAAAAAATCAATAATTTTAACATGTAAAAAACAAAGTTTATTTAAAAAGAATCTCTCAAGGTGATGTAATTTCTGAATCCCCCTGTATATCCATACTACATATTCCTATTAAAATTCTCAGACTTTAAAAGATGTAAATCTATATCTCTCTGGAATATGGTCTCATGTAAACCACTTATGCACATGTGTGTTCAATAAAGGGGAGATTTTAAAATTGAGACCTCAAATTAAGACAGGAAAACATTCTCAGACCGTGGGACCCCCATGAGTATATGTCTAGACACATTTTTTTGTTCACTGTTGTGCTTGCGATCCGTGGGAAGATCTCACCCAAAATATTATATGTGTCCGACAAAAGCTGGATTCATATGGGATTGTTTTTTATTTTTTGGGCTAAGATGAAACTACTCTGGGGTGATCATCTCCGCTTCAAAAAGATTTGAAATCATTAAACGTTGTGATGTTAACATACCTGTCAAAACGACATTTAATTAAATAATGATCAAAACACGCTTTGTGATTTTATCGAAAAAAGTTATTTGAAAATGTTGAAATTTTACCCCTATGTGCAGACAAAAATTCTGACAATGATAATTTTTTTAAAAAATATATAGTGGTCGGCAGAAAGTTGGAAAACTTTTTTATTATTAATTTCTGAGAAAATTTTATTCTCGATAAAAGTTGAGGCAACATTTCAAACTCAAAACGTCCACATCAAAATTTAAATATTTCTTCGGATACGAGGTAGATTCAATATGTCAAAATAAGAGTACCCTTATTTTTTAAAATACAGTCAAAAGTTACTTACAAAAGTTGTTTGGAATCAAAGGCTGATGTCAGATTTAAAGTCATAACCACATAGTCAAAAAAAGAAACTTTTTGTATTTTTTCAACCATCTTGTGCATTACAAAATACTGCAAATGTAACTTATCACCGGATAACAAATTTAAATTAATCTAAATCAGAGTTTAAAAATATTAAATTTTTGCAACTTTGTGCCGGTCCCTGTATAAAACTAATAATTTTTTTGTGTGCCATATTTGACTTTAGAACTCAACTAACATGGTTCCAACTTTTTGACTGTCACTGTACGTCTAGAGCCGACTCTGTTGTATAAAATTTGAACTTTTTAAAATATACTAGATTGGTTAAAAATATAGTATTATAAATTATTTTTTAATTTCAGCCAACTGACGCTGAAATTGAAGAAGCTGTTTCCACAATAATGACTCCTGTAAGTTTGTGCTAATAAATAATATTGTATAAATAATATTCCCCTTGCTTTTATAGCTAACAGATATCGAAAGATTGTTTGAGCCATATGTCCCGATGCCCCTGGTGAGAGCTGAGCCGACGCTGCAAGCACAAGTCTCAGTACACTCCAAAAGCGATTCTGTAAGTTAGTTCTACAACAACGAATCACTGTTCTTCAATTTGTTTCCTTCTTACAGTTAGACGTATCGTCAGCGTCACCACGTCCTTCCAGCTCAAGAGTGGTATCACAAACAATGAAACATGAATCAGCGAAAAGACCAGGGGGCGGAAAAAATTTAAATTTATTAAATGTCCTAGGATCTAAGCCCACTTCTACGAAGGATGATGTTCGTAGCAGTCTTAGAGAATTAATTGGAGAGATGAACGCCCTGGTGGATGGACGAATTTCAAGCGTGAAAGAGGATGTGAGAAATTCAGAGCGGGAGATGAGACGATTAAGAAAAGAAATATCAGTCTGGGAAAAAAAACTGGTAGCAACAAGAGAGAGCTATCAACGAGAAAAGAAAAAAAACGAAACCTATAAGAAAGAGGCTATGGAGATGGAGAACATAAAAAGAAAACTCGCATAATAATTATATAATGTACATATTTTAGATGTAAGTGTATTCTTTTAATTTGAAATGTTTATATTTTATTTTAAAATTAAGTTTTCTTAGCATTAAGTGTATTATGAATATATTTTAGTTTATTTAGTATAATATACAATAGATACATTTCTCTCGTTTTTGGGGATGGGAAAAGAAAAATCACACTTCATATTTTCAGATTTTTATTTCTACAGAAACATTACAGGTTCTCATTTTTTAAGAAATTTAAACACAAATTTCCACAGTTTGTTTCGTTATAGTTTTGATAAGAATTATTGTTATAAAATACTTCTATATCACTCCCTAAATATCGAATCAGTTCCTTTGGGGGTTTCAAATTGCCAAAGCTGTCAAAATATTGACACCTTTTCCCTCTTTTGAGATACGCCACCCAATGAGATCCGGAATTTTTCTGCACATCCAAATTTAAAATGGCCGACTCATTTTTTCTCGGTTTTTTAGGTAGTGTATCTCTCATATACACACCTCTAAAATAAGGAATTCCGTGGGCAAACCTAATTAAATCTAGGTTGGATAAAGGTCTGTTGGGTGGCTTCATTAGTTTTTTTGTTTCTTTAAAAAAAGACCGAAACCACGCCTACTTTTCCGCAAATAGAGTCCAGAACCGATGATCTTCGTAGCTTGCTTTCCATTCCCCATCAGCTTTTTTGTATTATTTACGTCAATTATAGTTTTAGCTATACTGCTAGCACCTCCGGCTATTGATCCAAGGGCACTCAGACCAGCTAGTATAGGCAAAAGCGGAAGAAAACCTCCTTTCTTTTCTTCGAAGGGAATAATTCTAGGTATTTTTAATTTACCTTTTCCACCAATTTTTTTAATTTGAACTCGTGCAGCCCTCACTGCCGCTAAAGACGATTTTTTTAATTTTTTTAGATCATTCAACTCATTGGTAGTATAGGATTTTTTTAGGGCTTTTTCAACCTTCTTTACAATGTCTCTTCTAAATGAAAATGGACGTTTCATACCCATGCCCAATTTCCTTTTAACCTTCATTGCAGTCGTAATAAGCCAAGCGGCTGTCTTTTCACCAAATTTAGCGTCTCTCGATTTGACTCTGTCCCAAGCACGATTTTCTAGTTCCCAATCAGCCTTGTGTCGTTCTTCTAGAGATTTGCTTTTACTGTAAGCAATATCATGAATTCTACAGGCTGAATCAACTTTATTTATACCAGAATCACCTCTAGAAAGACGTTTTTCTAACTTTGTACCGGGACCACAATACTGGTAACCAGGAAGATGTAACTCAACCGGTAATTTGTCAATTAATGTGTTTACCAACCCGCTCCCTTTGACAAGCAGCATTAGATTGACTCAAGTTTATTCAATCACTCCCTCTTATATAGGTTTAAAAAAACAACATACAAACAAATAATATTTTTATTTTCACAATTTTACATTTCTAAACTTTTTATTTATCTCGTACATAGTAACCATCGTTTTCAGCTTTTTCAATTCCTCCACATGACTTCGCAGTCTCTCGTTCATTCTTCAGAAAAAATAATATTAGTCGATTTGCCGACAGGGCCCAAGCTGGTTAAAAAGTACCTTTTGTTGTCACCATTCAAACTGTCAATTCGTTCTTGAGTTAGTTCATCCGTAAACCGATGGGGCAGAATGGTCTTGAAGTCTGCAAACTCCACAACCACCTTCTCTCCAAACTTAGTACTTATTCTCTTAAAACTCTGAATCTCAAATTTTTCATTTACTTCCAAATCTCGAACGTTCACCAGATTTTTTAACAACAAATTCTTGTTTAAATTATTTAAGAAGGACATGTTTGCTGCACTGATGCTCTTAGTTGAACCACACGCACCTATATAGCTATTCTTGGAGTGGGGGAGCTCTCCCACCACCAAAACCCTATGAGAGTTCTAAGCCAGACAAGTCTGACAGGTTTGGCTTAGAACTCTCTTTGTCTTACTACTGAAAAGATTTTTGATCTATTCGCCTCAGAACGCCAAAAAGCTTCTCACTCTAAACAAGAATGAATTAAGACTCATCACAGGTCTCCTGACTGGACACTGCCCTTTAAGATATCATCTTAAAAAATGGTCAAAACAGACAATGGACTATGCAGATTCTGCAACGAACGGGATGAGACTAGCGAGCACATACTGTGTGAGTGTCCCCTCTTAATTCGAAACAGACTTAAATATTTCGATCAATATAAATCCAAATGAAATTGGCAACTTAGCCCCAAGGAAAATACTAAGCTTCGTCAAAAGCCTAGGTGACCTTGGAATTTATTAGAGCAGGGTCATTCACAAAAGATCTAATTAGGTCGCAGTGAAGAAAGGCCGTAAGGGCAAAAAAACGACCCCTAAGAAATCTACAATCTACGCCCGAGATTACGCCCGAGTGTACGCCCGAGTTTACGCCCGAGTTTACGCCCGAGTTTACGCCCGAGTTTACGCCCGAGTTTACGCCCGAGATTACGCCCGAGTTTACGCCCGAGTTGCGTGAAACGCGCGTGTGCGCGTAAAACGTGGGTCAAACGTGGGTAAAACGTGGGTCAAACGCGCGTGCGTGCGTGAAACGTGGGTCAAACGTGGGTCAAACGTGCGTGTGTGCGTGAAACGTGGGTCAAACGTGGGTCAAGCGTTGCATTCCATGGTAGTCCACGACGTTCCATGTTTTTTCTTATCTTCCCTACATATTTTGACCAATTTTTACGGTTTGTGCCTGTCGGTTTGTAACATGCGACAGAGAACGTCAATTAACTTTATTTAGATCAATTTTTCTGAAATTAATTTATACTTGATACAAACACTGGTAATAGAGCAATATTTTAAATCAAGTTTTCGATTTTTTCGTCCAAGTTACAGGTCGTTTTGAGATTAGTGGGTTCAGTATGCCATCAGTCCCTGTGTTTTAGCTTAAAAATTGGCGTATTATTAAAACAAATAGCGGAATTTTGAATTTTATGCAACCAACCTGTTTCATTCTTTGAAATTACTAAAAAACCGAGAAATACACGCACATTGTGTTATCTGGCAACGTTGGGTGAAAAATTTCAACTTGATATTGAGGTCAGTTACGTAGACAATTTTTGTTTCCGCTATCTCTGCATTATTTTGCATCGAGTCGTTGACAAAGGGTTACCTACTACAAGTCCCTGCCTGTCGATAGGCTCCCAGGGTTCATGACCGCTAACACCTTGTGGAAGTTCTGTCTCTCTCCAATACACGAGGTTCCCGTTTTCGGGGAATATATTGAAAATTATTACTTTCGATATACCTCTTACGTATTTTTATTTGCACCTGCATCAAGGGGAAATTTTCTAAATCTTTGCAATTCTGCGTAATTGTGGAGACGAGTACGACGGTCCTTTTGGCTTTCCTATTGCGTCGTTTCTATACGCACCCTGAATAATAATTTTTGCAAAATATTAATGCTAATAACCAGAAAATCGGTGCGTCAACCAAACGACTTAGAAGATTGTTATTTCAGGAATCAATTAGCAGACTATGTGAGTGAATTATTAAAACACCCCGAAAAACACGAAAGAATGCAATTTTTTGTCGTATAGAGGTATAACGAGAAAAATATTCGCTTCTATTGTTAAGTACTTTGAGTACGAATTTTTCTAAAATTAATTTATACTTGATACAACACCGGTAAAAGAGCCATTTTTAAAAATCAAGTTTTCGTTTTTTTTGTCCATCTCACAGACCGTTTTGATGGGGGTTTAGTACGCAATCCGTCCCTGCGTTTTAGTTTAAAAATTCTTGTATTATTAGAACAAATAGCGAAATGTTGAATTCTTATATGACCAATACATTAATTCTGCGACTTCACGTGATGTTTTATTTTTATGTCATATTTTGTGTGTTTATTTGAAGATTATAGATTATATTTCAGGCTCGTGTGTAGGTAATTATTACGAAAAAATATTCAAAGTCTTGTCTTACTACGAATTAAGTATGCATATTTTGCCCAATTTTTACGGTTTGTGTCGGCCGGTTTGTAGCATACAGCAGAGGACGTCAATAATTAATTTTGTTTGGATCTATTTTTCTAAATGAGTAATTTTTGCTCGCGTTGGCCGGTAGTTCAGTTATTTGGTCAGATACCATAGTTCGGAATTTTTGTATGTGTTTTTATTCCCACTGTATATACATTTTTGATATACATTGTATTGATTTTTGGCCGGCCTGTATGCAGTCTGAAAAATTCAGTGACGTCACGTGTTGAGATGTAATTTTCTTATGTTTTTATCCATACACATATACATTTTTGACAGTTTTCTTTGAGACACCCTGTATTTCCCTTATTAATTATGATACGCCACGTGAAATTAGGCCTTTTTGGCTTTTGTCACACCCATGTATTTTGTTGTCCCCCCTGTACTTATGCAGTCTGAAAAAGATTCTGGGGTGTGATGGAATTATTAAGTCCCTTTTGGCTTTCCGTTTGCGCAGTGTTTTGACGTACACTGTATAATATTTTTTATAATATTAAAACTGTTGTTGGGTACTTTGTACACTCTGTTACTACGAATTAAGATTTATGACCCTACATAATATCTAGACCAATTTTACGATTTTTTGCTGGTCGTTTTGTAGTAGTAATTTTATTTGGACCCATTTTTCTAAAATTAATTTATACCTAATAAAGAGATATTTTTACCCACGATTTTTTCGTCAAGGTTGTAGGTCGTTTT
This sequence comes from Pseudeuparius sepicola, assembly GCA_963920635.1. NCBI lineage: Eukaryota > Metazoa > Arthropoda > Insecta > Coleoptera > Anthribidae > Pseudeuparius > Pseudeuparius sepicola. The sequence goes on from OY987305.1 coordinate 34,669,488, forward strand.
GAGACTGAGGGTTTAGCATATACTTTGTTCTTTTTTTTGCAAGTATATTTTGAGTTCATATGTATATCTGTAATTTCTGTGTGTCTACGTCATCTGAGAAAAATTTTGTAATGTCACGCCGCGATTAAAGTCCATTTGTTTTTCGTATATATGTTTTTGTCTCGGTATATGAATTTTTATACAGACGGTCCATTAATTCAGCGATGTCACAAGGTTAAATTATTAAGGACATTTTGGCTTTGATTTTTTTTGTCACACCCTGTAAGTACATTAATTTTGATACACCCTATATTCTTAGTTCCACGAGGTTTCTGAAACTATGAAGGCCCTTTTAGTTTTTGTCTCTCCAGTGGTCGTAGGTCCGAATCCCGGTGTCGTATTTTACTTATTTCTGAAATTATTAATTTTAAAAGTGTGGAATTTACATTTTACCAGACGTAGATATCCGCCTGTGTCGATGCCCGAAACCTACTTTTTATTTTTGATTTCGCTGAAGATGCAATATTTGCCCTGTATGTTGGAAAAATGATGACAAATGCCATTACCAGCGGCCGGTGTTGGCGGACCAGCGTTTTCGTAGCTGACCTTATTTCACGATGCATTTATGCACATAATATATAATTCCAATTTTTATAACAACAAACTAATTTCGCGAAAAGTTTTGGTTGCCTTTCAATTTTTGGCTCATTCTACACATCGTTTGGGAAAAATGGCCTTTGGACCCTATGGAACCCCTCTTGGTGAGAGAGCAACGTCTTTTTGGTTTTTTGTCACACCATGAATTTTTATTGTCCATCCAGTACCTATGCTAAATGAAAAAAATCTGTGACGATCAATTATTAAGGTCCTTTTGGCTTCTGATTTACCCTGTATTTTACTTATTCTTAAGTCTACCAAGTGATGAAATAAGGTCTTTTTTTTTTGTCTCACCCTGTACCTAGACATTATTAAGGTCCTTTTGGCTTTCTTATGCCAGCTTCTATCCCTGTACGAGAAAAATCTGTGACGTCACACAACGATTAAGGTCCTTTTGACTTTAGATTAACGCTGTTTTATCTTTAGTTTTTGTTCTACCCTGTATAAATATGAATTTTGCGACACCCTGTATTTTACTTATTCTTAAGTCTGAGACGCCACGTGCTGATTCAGGTCGTTTTTTTTGTCACACATTGTATATTTTTGTTGTCCACCCTGTACTTATGCTAATTGAAAAAAATCTGTGACGATAAATTATTAAGGTCCTTTTTGCTTTAGTTTCTGATTCACCCTGTATTTTACTTATTCTTAAGTCTGAGACGTCACGTGATATAAAGGCCTTTTTTCTATTTTTATCTCACTCTGTATTTGATTTTTTTGATATATCAACTGTTTTTACCTACCTTGTGTATTTTTGTTGTCCACCCCTGTACTATTTGAGAAAAATCTGTGACGTCACAGAACGATTAAGGTCGTTTTGACTTACCCCAGCCTGTACATGAATTTTGAGACACATATTAAATCTGCGTCGCCACGTGAAATTAGGCCTTTTTGGTTTTTGTCACACCCCGTACCTAGATATGATTAAGGTCCTTTTGGCTTTCTTATGCCAGCTTGTATATTTTTGTTGTCCACCCCTGTACTATTTGAGAAAAATCTGTGACGTCACACAACGATTAAGGTCCTTTTGACTTTAGATTAACGCCGTTTTAGCTTTAGTTTTTGTTCTATCCTGTACAAATGTGAATTTTGAGACACGCTGTATTTTACTTATTCTGAGACGCCTCGTGATGATTAAGGCCCTTTTGGCTTTTGCCACACCCGTGACTTTTGTTGTCCACCCTGTACTTATGCTAATTGAAAAAATCTGTAACGAAAAATTATTAAGGTCCTTTTGGCTTTAGTTTCTGATTCACCCTGTATTTTACTTATTCTTAAGTCTAAGACGTCACGTGATGAAATTAGGCCTTTTTTTATTTTTGTCTCACCTTGTATTTGATTTTTTTTGACATATCAACTGTTTTTACCTACCTTGTATATTTTTGTGGTCCGCCCCTGTACTATTTGAGAAAAAAATCTGTGACGTAACGCGATTAAATTATTAAGGCCCTTTTGACTCTGCCTTGTTTTAACGCACCCTGTATATAATTTTTATCAGTTGCTTTTGAGACACCTTGTATTTATTCTTAATTCTGTGACGTCACCGAGAATCTAGTTTACACCATTTTAAAGTATTATTTTCAAATGCGTCGATGGCTCAGTTGGAAGAGCGTCGATTTTATAAACCGATGGTCGCAGGTTCGAACCCTGGCGGATTTTTTTATTTTCAGACTTTTGTGACGTCAGAGGGATGCTGGAGATGCTAGACCTCGAGATGAGATGTTGGAGATGCTGGACCTCGAGATGCTGGACCATGAGATGATGGACCATTATCTCCCACGGTTTGAATTTGGCGCCACGAGTCGAGCGTCATAGGTTAGAGCGCTAGGATTGGCCGCCAGGAAAGGGGGCGGGGTCTAGGAGGAAAGTGGCGGTCAAGTAAGGCGTTACCTACTGCGGGCATTTGCGTCGAAATTACTAGGCCTACGGTTTGTCAACTTTTCATTTTCAACCGATTTCTAAAAACGATGCGTCACTGTATGCGCAATGAGAAGTGCTTTTAAATGAGTGGGATATAGTTCCATTATTTAAAATTTTAAAGTTGTGGTTGCTAGGGATTAGGTGTATGAACATAGTAGGCTTGACTGTCAAAAAAGCCCCCCCCCCCCCCCAAGAACAAGAATTCACGGGTATCGGCGAATTTTGAAATATTTTTCGGTTTTCTAATTACAGGGGGGGTCAAATTTGCATTGGGATATACTATCGTTATATATTTTTTATTATATAAAGTTTACCTAGTTTTTACTCCTGTTCGAGGAACTTCAAAAATTAATTACTTTAAAATATTGTACTTAATTACTTTCATATGGACTATGTTCAAAGTCGAGTTGGTCCTAAGTTATTAGGTGTTAATTTATATAAATCACACTGTTGTTACAAGTTTGCGTTGGCCTATCAGCTGTAAAATAGCAGTGTTACAGCCAGAGCTGGGCAGGGCTTGAGTGCTTTGTGCTTGCAAAAGTGCTTCAAGCTCTTTGAGGGCTTGAAAGCCCTGTGCTCGAAGCTCTTTCTTATTTCTGTAATCGGGACTTGGTAATCGAATTACTTCATAAAAGTGCTTGGTAATTTGTAATTGAAAAAAGGAATTTAAGCCCTTTCAATGTGCTTCAACTACTTTTTAATTTCTACAAGGGCTTGCAAGCACAAAAAAGAGCTTTGGGGACTTTTTAAGTGCTTCAAGCCCTGCCAAATATTTACGAGTCCTTTTAAAAAATTATAGCATTATTGAGAAAAACTTGTCCAGCGTCCAGTAACCGGCGCCGCCAGCGCGCCATAAGGAATAGTGAATAGTGTTCAAAGGGTTCTGGGCTGTGGCCAATTCGATGGCACTATCCATTTTATTCTTGAAAAAATGCCTAATATGGTTTTGTGTTTTTTGGGGGTTTTCTTTTAATAATAGTAGGCCATAGAATAAGCCCATTTCAAAAAATTATACCCTGAAATGTGGAGCTCTTCAAGTACTATAGGTTGAAGAAGAAAAATTTTAAGATCGGCCAATCTTTCGAAAAATACGGATGTCTCGACTCAAAGTGAAAAACACTGAATATCGATCTATTTCTATTTTAACGTTCAGACCAAGTTGAGGAACTGTGTAACTGAGGTTAATTCAACCAAACTTGCCCTCTGCTTTTTCAGTCTTACTTTTAATTTTATACAGTATACAGAATATTACATAGGTAACTATATAACGATATACCCATAACCTATACATACACATCATAACCATATCACATCATATACCCCGATTACTGTAAGAAGTCCCGATTTTGTCAGATGACATTCTCCACAAAATCCCTAGAAATTTTTTGTTAACCATGCGTATAACATTGGTATATGTGTCTCAACCAGTTAATGACGTCACTCATTGATTTATGATGTGAAAAGTTACCCAAGTGATACGAAAAAAAGAGCATAATAAAATAAAAACCCTGTTGCAATCACGATTATGCCGCTACAAATAAAAATAACTATGACTAAGGTAGGTGCACCAAAACCTGACATAGTCCTAAAAGCTGACACGTTTCTTTTTTTTAACAAAAACAAGCTTATTCATATAGATGGGTCTATACCCACCATCTGCAATTATTATTTCAATATTCTAGTCGACACTGACATAGGCAACCAATCATTCAAGCTAAAACATTTTAATTCAGTGTAACCTAAAATTCAAGGTGTTCTGTTTCTTTAAGAAAGTCATTTTTCGTTAACAATTTCTTAAGGCTTAGAGTCCCTGGTAAGTACATTTCTTTAAATATTTTGAAAGTTTTGTTGAAGTGGCATGTGTACAATCATTAGGGAGGTTTAAAATAACTAAAATTTTGTAAGAATAATTTTATAACCTCAAAATTGTAAAAAATACAACTCATGTCAGGTTTAGGTTCAAAAATCTGCGTTTTTCTTAAACCTGACAGTAATGTCAGCATTAAGAATGTTACATTATAATTCTTGTTCCTAATCCTGATATTGTATGTACCTACCTTTTTAGCCAAAGATGCCTCCCAAGAAAATTCAAAATTATTCTGAAGAAGCATTAAAAAATGCAATGAGGGATATTAAAGATGGAATACCATTAGCCACGGTATCAAAAACATATAACATTCCTCGTACTACCCTTTACTATAAAAAAACTGGGAAATATCCAGAGCTAGGAAAAATAGGTTCCCCTACAGTTTTGTCTTCCAATGAAGAAACTGCCTTGGTCAGTTGGATGCTGCACCTATCAGATACAGGTTTTCCAGCCACAAAAACCCAACTCCTTGATAGCATTGAAATGATTTTAAAGAAATTGAAGAGAGATTCTAAATTCAGTAATAATCGTCCTGGCCGTCATTGGTATGAGCTTTTTTTAAAAAGACACCCGGAGATTGCAGAGAGAATAACCCAAAATTTAACAAGTGGAAGGGCGAAGGTTTCTGAACAAAATATCAGAAGCTGGTTTAAAGAAGTAACCGACTATTTCAAAAGCAAAGATTTGCTCAAAATTGCGAATGATCCTACGCGAGTGTTCAATGCGGATGAAGCCGCTTTTTTTTTAAGTCCTAAGGGATCAACAGTACTAGCTAGAAAAGGACAAAAGTCCGTATACAGCTTTATAGCTAACGATGAAAAAGAATGCTTAACAACTCTTGTATGCGGTAAAAAGTTCTATTCCTAATAGGTTGCCTTCTAATAATTCTGTCCTAACTTTATTTTAGGAAATGCAGCTGGTGCTATAGCTCCACCCATGACCATTTATCCTTACGAAAGAATTCCAATGGCAGTTGTTCATATGTTGCCTAAAGGATATTGCCTCGGTAAATCAGAGTCAGGTTGGATGACTTCTCAGACATTTTTTGAGTACATCACAAACTCATTTTACCCATGGCTAGTTGAAAATGAGTATACTTTTCCAATCTTATTATTTGTTGATGGACACGCATCTCACCTCACTCTGCCATTAAGTGAATTTTGTACCAAAAATAAAATTGAGCTTATCGCTTTATACCCAAATTCCACACACATACTGCAGCCAATGGATGTTGCTATATTTCATCCACTTAAGACAGCGTGGCGGAAAGCAATACACAAATGGCGAATTGAAAATGGGGGTGCTAAGTTGAAAAGAGAGAATTTCGCCCCTCTCTTCAATTCCGTTCTAAGATCAAACATTCAAAGCGAAACTTTGAAAAATGGTTTTAGGGTGTGTGGTTTGTGCCCTCTTAATGCCGATGCAGTAGATTATTCTAAAATTAAACAGTTTTCTTCCCAAAGTAAAGATGTTGCCAGTCAGAACACAGTTCCAGTATTTTCTGTTCAAGAAATTTATACAATTTTGAATTATATGGACTCTTCAATTGAGCCAGATAAATTAAAACTATTTAAAAATTCCGGTCCATCTTGGCAAGGAAATGTTGAAGACACGTCTCTCTTTAACTTTTGGTACAAAGTTAAATTAGAGAAAGAACAAAGATTAGCATGTTCTGAAGATAAAGGTGAAACAGCATCAAGTAGTGAATATGAACCGATATGGAACCTCACTGATAATGATGAAAGTATTCCTTTCTTAAATGACGAAGAATTGATTAATGCCGCCGAAAATATGGAGAATTATTTAATAGATATTACACACTCCTTGTCAGAAAAAAATATTACTGGGAAAGACTATGTTTTAAATGATGAAGCTCAAGCCCATCAGGTAAAAGACGAAACTTTTACTGAGATTAATAGAAAATACATAGACATGGAGCTAGACGAATATGAATTACCTGGGATAGAAAATGTCATAAGCGAGAACAAAGGAAATACAAAAATAAATGTTTATAATGAAGCAGAGATTATAAGAAATGTTGAAAAAACTCCAGAAGACTGTAATATCACAAGCGAAAACAAAAAAAATAGAAATAAAATCAATTTTGATAAAGAAGCAGAAGTTATAGAAAAAATTCCAGAAGAATGTAATGTCTTAAGGGAGAACAAAGAAAATAGAAATGAAATCAATCTTGCTAAAAAAACAGAAGTTATACAAGTTATGGAAAAAACTCCAGAAGAACCCACAACACCAATAAATCATTTAAATGTGCCAACTCCATTCAAAAAATGTTTATTTTGGCCTGATACCCCTAAGACAGCAGATGCAAAGAGAGTTTTAAAAGATAAAATTCCCACAGTTGCAACTTCAGAGCAATGGCAAACATATTTTAAGAAAAAGGAATCTGAAAAGAAGCAAAAAGAAGTTGAGAAACAAGAACGCAAAAAGAAAAGAGAAGAAAATAAAATGAAAAGGAAAGATAAATCACAGAATAAAAATGCCAGCAAAGAAAATCCTGGAGCTAAATTTGCCTCGTCAGTTTCAGAAGAGCAAAAAATAACTAACAGTGACGTAGGATGCAAAAAAGTATTCAATGATATTGTTGAAAATAGTTATGTTATTGTTAAATATGATTCAAACTATTATCCAGGCAAAGTTACAAAGAGTTCTAATGAAGGTTACATGGTTAGTGCTTATGAAGCTAGTGGTCCATTTTTATATAAATGGCCCAAATGTAAAGACGAAATCCTTTATGCCCCAGGTGATATTGTTGAGTTGATTTCAGAGCCAGTACCTGTTCAAAGGGGGTGTTTCAAAATTAAAGAAATGAAAAAATACAAAGAAAGTTTTTAAATTTATATTTGTCTAATAAAATATTCTTGAAATACTTATTAACGAATGTAACAGAATGTTTCTTAAAAATAACAATACAGGTTTTAATAATATTTGTGTGTGTAGTGTATTATTACTCGTACAGTCCTGAAAAAAACATTAGGTGTCTGAAATAATAATTAAATTTATTTATTAAGTTGCTTAACCTACTACTTACCTTTACTTACTTACCTATTACTAAATTTGTCATGAACCGTCGTGGTATGGTTATGATGCTTGCCCTCTAAAAATCAAAAAACTTTGTGGGAAAAGTTCCAAAATAATTTGTAAGCATCTAAATAATAAGCAAAAACATTATCTATTCATTTAAAGCAAAAACAACAATTAAAACAATAATTAATTAATAGATAACAACATATAATAACCTATATCAGGTTTAAGAACAAACATATTCAGCTTTAGGAACACCGTTGATAAACACTGTCAGCTTTTGGTGCAGGCGTAGGTTTTAAATAAAAGTTAATATTTTACACTTAAATATAACATTTTATTAAATGTTTGGCATTTTTTCAGCACGTTGAAGTTGTTTTCTACCTAAAATGGTTTTATGACAACAATGGCAAGTTAAATATTCGTGTGAAATACTTACAATTGCCTCCAATATTCTTAAAGTGTCAGGTTTTGGTACACTTACCTTACAACTCATTTTAATAATAATTTCAAACGTCATGGAAACACTTTCGTTTTGGTATTTTGTAATAATCAGCTGCTTTTGGCAGCGTCTATGGGCGGACTCAGGCAAATTTAGCTTCGGTGTGTCAAAGTGACAGTGAAGGTTTTCCAGATCGTTCAAACTGGTTCAAACATTCGGTAATGAAAATATTCGCGGGTTTTCTACTTTTCCTGAGTTTTACCGTCATCTGTGTTGTTCTTGTTCGTGTTACTTTTCGTGTTATTAGTGCAAATGGGCTCGTTACTGACCTGAACTTATGACCCGGTTGCATTTTTTTGCTACATTGATGCCAACTTAGGATATCGAAATTACCAATTGACAGCCCCAGTAAGGACTTCTTAAAATAATTTGAGTATATCCCGCTTTCATTATAAATAAGAAAACAAGTTACTTAAGTGCTTTGGCTCTCGGAAGTGCTTTAAAGTCCTTTCATTTTCATTGTGCTTTAAGCCCTTTCAATGTGCTTTAAGCTCTCTCATTGTGCTTTAAGCCCTTTCACTGTGCTTTAAGCACTCTTATTATACTCAAGTCCTTTTCAGCAGGGCTTTGTGCTTGGAGTTCAATTACTTTATAAGAGTAATTGGTAATTTCAAGTTCTTTCAAAAAGTTAATTGTAATTTGTGCTTGAAGATTGAAGCACATTAAGCAAGGACTTAGGGCTTAGGGCTTCAAGCACATTTTCAAAGTGCTTTGCCCAGCTCTGGTTACAGCCAATCTAGTTATCATTCTAGAACCCATTTTGGAATAGAGCAGAAAATTTTTAAAATATACATGCAAGCAAAATATGTTTGCATCTGTAAAGGAAGAAGGCTACGAAGGCCTGGAAGGGACATTCGCTTTTTTTTTTCTAGAGCCGCTCCCAATATTTCGACTTATAAGTCGAAACTTTAAAATTTCGACTTATAAGTCGAAATATTTACTCAAAATTTCGACTTATAACTCGAAGCTTTAAAGTTTCGACTTATAAGTCGAAATTTTAAAGTTTCGACTTATAAGTCGAAATATTAGGAGCGGATCTAGAAAAAAAAGGAGAGTGTCCCTTCCAGGCCTTCGTAGAATGCGCTTTCAAGAATATACTTTTCAGAGCCCATTTATACAATAATTAACTCGCTCTGGCATAAAGTACAAAGTGGCGTTAATTAGTAGTTAATAGACCATTTTGCAATTGTTTGACTCGTACAGTGACCTGCAGAAAGTTGGACACAAATGTAAAACTTTTTTATTATTAATTTCTCAGAAAATTTTATTCTTGATAAAAGTTGGTGCATAATTTCAGACTCAAAACGCACATATCAAAATTTAAATATCTGGATACGAGGTAGATTCAAAAATGTCAAAATAACTCAAGAGTAAAGTACCCTTATTTTTAAAATACGGTAAAAAGTTACGCACAAAAGTTGTTTGGAATCAAAAGTGGATGTCAGATTTAAAGTCACAGCCACCTAGTAAAAAAAAAAGAAATTTAACTTTTTTGAATTTTTTCCACCACCCCGTGTATTACAAAAAAACAAAATACTGTCAGCGCAACTTATCATCAGATAACACATAAATTTGCTACTAAACTTTAATTTTGTTGGATTAGCAGCTATAAATTTAAATTAATCGAAATCAGAGTTTAAAAATATTAAATTTTTGTGTTCAACTTTCTGCCGGTCACTGTAGAAGATAACCATATTTAGAGTTCAACAATTAGTTGCAAAAGTTGTTTGGTATTCTTCAAAAAGAGTTCTTTCTTTACATACATATGTAAATTCAAATTCACAAGTTATGTATTTTTTTAGTTTGAAATGTCTGCTCTTATCACAAATAGTTTTAGAATGATGGTCAGATTACAGCATTTACAATAGGACTACTATTTTACAGTTGATACTTGGGCTGGAGAAGTTGATTGTTTATTGTTAAAAAAATAACGGGTTTTGCAATGATAGTATAACGTACGCCGAGCACACCAATCGATATTTTATAATAAGAAAATGTATCAGAAAACGATCGGCATACGTGTAGCGTGGGGCTTAAGGGTCGGCATTCGCCCTTAAGTGTGTCATAAAATTCCCCATTTTTGAATGTGAACCATTTTTATCATAAAATGCACAAGTGCCAAAGGGCATACGGTTCCCGCGGGACTAACTAATTTTACAATTTTATAAATGTGTAACAAATTTATAGGTTTTTGAAATGCTAGTATAACATTCAACTAAAGTTGAAAATTGACAAGTACATTGAGAATTGCTAATTGCGAAAAAGGCATACGGTTATCCTGGGACCGGCTCTTACAAAATGATGTCAAATTGTGCAAAATTTTAGGTCAATTTGCAATGATAATATAACGTATGCCGTTGTGATTTTTGGAAAATATTCAATTAATTATACTACAAGTTTCTTGAGAGGCATACGGTTCGGTTGGGACAAAGTAGTTTTTATCTGATAAGAGATTTGCATAATTATCATGTACATTTGCAATGATAGTATAACGTATGCCATTGTGATTTTTGTTAAATATTCAGGTATTTATACAAGTCACTTGAACGGCATACGGTCCGGTTGGGACAAAATGGTTTTTATATTATAAGAGATTTGCATATATACCTTGTCAATTTTGCAATGATAGTATAACGTATGCCATTGTGATTTTTGTTAAATATCCACCTAATTATACAAGTTACTTGAACGGCATACGGTTCGGTTAGGACAAAATAGTTTTTATCTGATAAGAGATTTGCATAAATTTCACATCAATTTGCAATGATAGTATATAACCAGTGACTATAGAATTCCTTCTATAGTCACTGATATAACGTAAGCCATATATTATGATTTTTGTTAAGTATTGATGCAATTATACAAGTTCCTTGAATGGCATACTGTTCGGCTGGGACAAGCATTCAGAATCAGTGATGCCAATTCGTGGGAAATTAAGACTGCTAAAGATAAATGTGAAACTTTTACTCAAATTGGCATTGTTCATGGGAAATTCTAATATCGGCTGCTTTACTAAATGGAATTTAATTTATAAGGTTAAGATAAACGAGTATCGTAACAACTCAGATTCTATTGGTAATACTTCCATAATTTTCGTAACACACGTTACCCATCGAATAAAGGTTATCATATTGACCACACTTCTATGACTAACTTCAGACTTGATTCAGTATTTCATTGTTTCATAATTAGTAGTACTAGTAGCACAGTACAGGGTGTCCCATTTTCGAAACTATTGCAGGGTATCTCGGTTATTTTTAGAGATAGGAAGTTGCGGTTTTCGGGACACTGGTCTACTTTTTCATAAGAAGAAAGGCCCCGTAAACAGAATTTTCATGGCCTCTTTAGTTTTCGAGATACAAGGTGATTTTTAAAATTTGCCATTTCCAGGCACCCCCCGTATATCCATTATACGCTAACTTGCTGAAATGGTAAAAATCGACCCTTATAGATTTTTTCACGTAGAATTCAGTGGCGTACACGGATTTTTTCTAGGAGGTAAGAATTTCAAAATATAAATATAACTTGAGTTTTTTGTATATGTATATTTTTCTCTTGTTCGATAGCATTTTTTTCAAGCTTTCCAACAATATATAATAGTTGATAGGTATCTTTGTTAGTATCTATCAAATCTTGCAATTTAACTAAAATCGCAGTATTTTCTAGTGAGCCATGGAGTATAATAATTAATTGAAGCAAGTGCAAGTCCAACGAAATTCAACTCGATAAACTTTATTTATAGAATTCTACATTTTAGTTCAAGTAACAATACGATAAAACCAATAACAATGCTTTAGCCATTGGGTTTAACAATTGAAGACCTCGGTGCAAAAACCGGACAAGTCCACTTTTGGGTAAAATTGACTTTTTCCACTACATTTATGTATTAAAATATCGCCGATCGATTGGTGCAAGAATCAGCTAAGTCCAACGCAGAATAACGTTGATATATAGCTTTAGGACTTGGCCGCTCGCATTCTTGGGTGCAAGAACCAGACAAGTCCGGGAGTTTTTTTCATTTTCCCGAAACTTATAAATATGGGTAAAATTGAGTTTTTCCACTATATTTATGTATTAAAATATCACCGATCGATTGGTGCAAGAATCAGCAAAGTCCAAAGCAGAATAACGTTAATATATAGCTTTAGGACTTGGCCGCTCGCATTCTTGGGTGCAAAAACCAGGCAAGTCCGGGAGTTTCTTTTTCATTTTCCCAAAACTTATAAACTATGGACTTGTCCGGTTTTTGCACCGAGGTCTTCAATTATGAATTTAAAACGTTTTCTGTCAATACGTTTGGCAAAATTTAAAAGTGAAAATTAATTTTGATTACTGATTAACGAAATTGTTCAAAATGGTTTCCATTTTCCCTTACACAAAGTTCACACAATTCAGTTATTTTCCTTAAAGCGTTTAAAACTATTGCTGATCGCCTATGCAAATCTTGAAACGCGCGTACGGTGGCTTCACATAGTTCTTCTATAGTGCGATGTCGGGTTTTATAAATTATATTTTTAAGTAAACCCTAGCCATAGAAGAATTTACTACGACAAGAAATCCAAACCAATGTATAATTTACGGGGTCGAACCCCGTAAATGGAACTCGGCTTTGACAGCCGAGTTCCATGCTGCAGGGAACCGGCCGACACCGTCCGAATCACATCGTTTGTTGCCATATCTTCTATCCGCTCCCCGGTCGCCGGTCGCGACTCGCGTCCAGTAGGAACTTTCATCGATCGATTAGGCGCGGGCAGCGAGGGGTGAAGCGGGTTTGTTTACAAGTATGCCAATTTGTCGTTCCGCTCGCCAAGACATTCGCGCTCGCTGTGGCTAAGGTTTAATATTATATCGGAGTTTGTGTAATAAAAATTAGTATATTATGGCTGGAAATGTTTGCCAATATTTCAACTGTAGGCTTACCAGACGAGATAACAATGTGAAAATGTATACATTTCCCTACCGAAATGACACGTTATGTCAGCAATGGATAGTAAATTCTGGTAAATAATATAATATTTCAAATACTTAATTGAAAAGCTTAGAATAAAATGGTTTCCAAGTGACACTTTTTCAAAAATTACATACCTATTTAGATTAAGTAGGTATAGGTACTACCTCAGAATAACTAAAATATTCTGTGGTACTACCTACATAATAATAATAATATAATATGTTCTCGGAGCATAGACGATTCTATTTAACTTAAAGAACGTTGCACCACCCCTTTTATTCTAAGCTCTTCAATAATAGTTATTTTATTATTAATCACGTTATTTTAGATAAATTAGTAATTTTTTACAATATGAACTTAGTAGTACAACAGTTCTATAAACAATATTTTGTTTTTAATGGCGTCGCCGACAGTTAAGCCTGGTTCATACAGCGACTTCATCTTTATGCTTTTGCTTTATGTTTTTCTTTAAGGAAATAAAGCATACATTCAGGCAGCTTGCTTTTTAAAAATTATTTGCACATGCGCAATTTGAATCCATACGGACTTTTTAACTGCTAAATAGAGTATCCACATAGTGGAGTTCTTCTTGGTGATTATAGTTAACAATATAGCTTTTCAGTGGCGTATCCGCAGGATTAACGTCTGGGGGGGGGGGGGGGGGGGCAAATCAGTTATAGACGACAAAACTCTGTCGATAATTTTAATGGATAAAAACAGAACAAAAACATATTTTCTAAAATAACACTGTGTCCGGAAATAAATGCACCAACTTGAAAAATTAAAAAGAAAAATGGAAAATATGACGAAAAGTTCACACGAACATGGGTCCGCAGATGTTTGGTTTTCGAGATGCAGGGTGTTGAAATTGAAATTTTATTTTCGATTTTTTTAAGTAACTTTTTGAGACGACAAAATTTTCTTGCAAAATTTGGTATAATTTGGTATTATTTTTGGTGCAATCCGTAGAGGGCGCTGCGTAGGCTATCATTATTTAATTTAATTTGACTAACTTTTTTGACAGTACAATTTAAATAAACAAGCACATTTATTTTTTGACAGTTTAATTAACTTGTTGTTGTTTTTTTGCAAGGGAATTTTGTCGTCTCAGAAAGTTACTTAAAAAACCGAAATTGAAATTTTCACACCCTGCATCTCGAAAACCAAACATCTGCGAACCTATGTTCATTATGAACTTTTCGTCATATTCCCCATTTTTCTTTTTAATTTTTTAAGTTATTACCGGACACCCTGTATAACATAAAAATAATTCTCCTTCGAACCAAATCTGTATCACAAAATCAAGTATTCTTTTTTTGGTCTTGAACTCTTCGAATATCTCCTCTGGAGATATGGTTATTTCATAGGGTACATACAGTGTCCTCCAAAAAGTTCGCAGCATACGGGGGATATTTTTAATTAATGTTCTATTTTGAAATTTAATTTTGGGGTTACCTTTTGCTTGAAAAAATATGAAAAATGACCCACTCAAACGTGGTCATGTGGCTTTCGTGATCTGTCAAAAATGACATTTAAAAAAATATATCGCCAAAAATGGGTTCATTTGTTAAAATATCAAAAAGTTTTGCCTTGAAAAAGTTGTTTCTTTTTTAATTTTACGTAAGTGTACCAAATTTGAACGCTCTAATAAAAGATTTAGTTTTTTGCAAATTTTTAATATTTATGAAATTTCTGAAAATTTTAAAAACTTGTAACTTCGTTAAAACTTTTTTATATCACTAGCTTCATCATTCCATAACTTTTTATTAGTAATTACCGATAAGAATAGGTATTTTTCAAAAGAAAATGATATTAAAGCTTTAAAATTCTGTTATGTTTGCTGCAAAGTTGATGTACCGTCTAGAATTTAGGGTATAAATTTATTTACATTTCGTTTTCCAGTTCTAAATTTATGCCAAAATAATAATAAATTAAATTATCATCAACTATTTTAAGTATCTAAGCAAAATTCTTGACTTTTATGGAACAAAATAATTATTGCCTTTAAGTTTAATTTCGCATAATCGATATTGATGAGTAAGCCATGGAGACAATAATTGAAGCAATTGTTTTTACCATTCTCCGTTTCAAGAGTATTAATAATTAAACTGTCAAATAAAAACAATTGCTTGAATTCCTTCCATGGCCTACTCATCAATATCGATTAATGAGTAATTAAACTTAAAGGTAATAATTATTTGTTCCATAAAAGTCAAGAATTTTGCTTAGATGTGTAAAATAGTTTGATGATAATTTAATTTATTATTATTTTGGCATCAATTTAGAACTGTAAAACGTAATGTAACTAAATGTATGCCCTAAATGCTACACGGTACAGCAACTTTGCAGCAAACATAACAGAATTTTAAAGCGTTAATATCATTTTCTTTTAAAAAATACCTATTCTTATAGGTAATTAGTAATAAAAAGTTAATATAATGATAACGCTAGTGATATAAAAAAGTTTTTTGGAAGTTACAAGTTTTTAAAATTTTGAGAAATTTCATAAATATTAAAAATTGGCGAAAAACTAAATCTTTTATTAGAGCGTTTAAATTTGGTACACTTACGTAAAATTGAAAAAAGAAACTACTTTTGATATTTTAACAAATAACGAGGGGTGTGACACTCCAAGAAATTGTGTACACCAGATTTGGGACTTAGGTCGGGATTACATTGCTTCTTATGAGAATCCCTAAAATCTTTGAACAAATTTACTGGGATTCTGTAAATCTTGAGATTTCATGAGATTTTAGAAGATTTCAGGGATTTTGAGATTTTGAAGATTTTAAGGATTTTTAAAAATCTCTAGATTTTGTGAGATTTTCCACAGATTTCTGAGATTTCATGAGATTTCAAGGATTTTATCAGATTTTTCAATAGATGTATTTTGTTTGTAAATTATTATTGTAATACAAAGGAGGGAAAAAATAAAATAAAAATATTGTAGAAATATTATAAAAAAAAAACAATTCTGAATGGAGATATAAAAAAACATTCTTTGTAAATAGTAATAAGTAGGTACTTATCAACTCTCTTGTTTATAATAATACTTACCTATAAAAAACGAACAATATTAATAAGAAAATTCATACATATACAGCGTGGTCCATTTGAAATGGTGTTTCCCTTTCCCCGTAAAATTTTTATTTTTGATCCGATTTAGCCGTTTTTTATAAAGGTAGGTCACAAAAACTCTTTTTTTACCCTGGTGCAAAATTTCAGGTCTTAATCTCAATTTTCAAGGCCTACTAAGAAATTTTTTCTAGTAAAAAATGACGAAAATCATTTAGTGATTGTTGTTTACTTAAAATCTGAGACTATAGCGTTAAACCCTAAAACCCCTACCTACCAAATTTGAACAAAAATATATCTACAGGGAGTTCCATTCTGAGGGTTGTCAAAGTTGAGCAAAATAGGAATTTTAAAGTTTTAAAGTTGAATTGTCAACAGGACCACTCAAACTGTTTGTGTGCAAAGACGTAATACAAAATATACACAGGGTGCCATTTTAAAATACTGATTTTTTGAATTTTATACGGGTCAAAAATCAAGTAGTATATCAGCCCCAGACACTATAAATGAAGTATGACTAAAATACAGAAGCCTGCCAGTCGGTAAGTCCATATGAGTTAAAGATTGCTGGTGTGCCCCAACAGGAAACGCACAGAAAATGTATCATCTTAGACAGTGACTTTATTTAAAGAAATACATTTCTTTGTGTTTATTTTTTTTCAGTAATTCCAGAGCACTCTTCACCAGTATAAAGTTTCATACAATTCAGCATTTTAAGAGGGCCCAGAGGAAAACACCCTGTAGGTATATTTTTGTATCGAATCTTTGCACACCAACACTTTGAGTAGTCCTGTTGATCATTCAACCGTTTTGAGGGGATTCAATCGAGGACGAAAGCTTGGAATGAGAAGTTTTGCTGACGCAGGATCCATCCGAAAGAAATTCAGATTCATCATATTAGTTTTCTTTTCCTCTTAAATATTTATTAGATAAGTATGGTCATTTAAAAATGAAATGAAAAGTAAAATTCATTTGTTTTAATTTTTTTACAGAATGCATAATAAATAATTTATAAATTGAAAAGCGGTATAGCACAAATATTCAAAATAACCGAACACAACGCGACAATATTATTGCAGATGAAACTGGCCGGCTTGGCCACTTCCGCGCGGCGCGTAGCCGGCATAAGTGGGTACTGGAGGGGAAACGACTCCTATTGGTTGTTTTTGTGAATAGCGCCAAAATATAACATGGAGCAGAATTTTTAAAGGGTAAAATTTACAATTTTCCTCAAGATTTTAAAGATTTTAGGGATTTCTCGAGATTTAGGGATTTAGAGAGATTTCTGAGATTTCTAGAGATTTTAAGGATTATTGAAGATTTTTGAGAATTTGGCAAAGATTTTAGGGATTCTATGAGATTTTCGAGATTCTGTAAGATTCTGAAGATTCTGCGAGATTTCACGGATTTTCGGCAAAGTGTACACCAGATTTCTTGAGTGTCACACCCCTCGACAAATAAACTCATTTTTGGCGATATATTTTTTATATGTCATTTTTGACAGAAAACGAAAGTCACATGACCACGTTGGAGTGGGTCATTTTTCTTCTTTTTTCAAGCGAAAGGTAACCCTAATATTAAAATTTAAAATAAAGCATTAATTAAAAATTGCCCCCCTATGCTGCGAACTTTTTGGAGGACACTGTATAAAGGAGTGTTAACCCATTCAGTCGGTTTTCGCGAATATTGTTTCTAATATAAATTTTTAAAATTTTCAGTTTTGAAAATCATCATCATCATTGAAAATCATATTTTATCAGTTTTAATGTAGTCCCTAGAGGGCGCCACTTACTCCTTTAGAATTATTTAAAAGTACGCACAACTTTTTTTAAGGGAGTAAGTGGCGCCCTCTAGGGACTATATTAAAACTGATAAAATATTCTTGTTTGCCGTCCTAAAGAACTCCAATGTGCCAATTTTTAAGCCGATATCATAAAAACTGTCGAAGTTATTAAGAAATTTTCAAATAAAATTTTAATTTTGAACGCCCTATATATTTTTAACCATCAATATTTGTATAAGCGATGTTGCGCTCAATCGTCATATTTTGGTCCCCTCTACTACCAGTTTCATTTTTTTTACCATATTAATGAAACACCCTGTATATCCTGCTAGGTATTAATTTGTTTTGCATTTTTTTGTCTATACGATTTATATGAGCATCAACTATTTTTTGTGTTGTTTCTTTTTTAGACATTAAAGTACACATACCTACAGCCTTTATTTTTGGAGATATGATAGGTACACGCGCGGCCCTTGAAATCGTTCCAATACGTGAGGACACAAAGGCGTTCAACTGACAACGTTGCAATTACCCCTCCCCTCTCTCGCGGTTTGAAAGCCAGCGATAACCTTAAAAGCGTAAGTGACGGCAAATCTAACATCTTATTACGCGACATTACCTTACGTTACATTGCCAGTTACAGTGCAAAAAACAGTAAATTCGGCGCTGCTAGGTTGGCCTTAGATTGCCTAAATAATAGTGGACACTGCCCTCGGACATTGGTGGTTTTTTTCGCAAAAGTCTTTCGACAACCTCGAATATAGAGCCGTTCTAAAAATCGAAGAAGGTGGTAAATCTTTTAATTGGGTGTCGTAATTTCCTCCGGTACCAAAAAGAACCTCGAAAATCCGATATCTAAGAGAAATTCCCGATTCACGATTAACCACTTTCGAGAGCCGGACGGCTGTAGAATCAACGAAACCGACGGAAAATCCTCTGAAACCACTATGGGCTTGTTTTTTATTATTTCTCGATTTTTCGGGGGCCCGGGAAGCATCAGAACCTCACCCGAGGACTCCAGGGAAGCTTTAAAAATTGAAATAAACCAAAGATTTGGTACGCGGTTAAGATAAAGAAGTAAACCAATGTAAAAAACCACTACAAAGATTCTTCTATACTAACACAATAATTATTATACTTAGATATTATACCTTATTTAACTAATACCACTTTGAGAATCAAAGAAATCCGCGTAATTTCACGTTACGTGAATCTCAAAACGCACCAAGAAACTGTGTAAAACTTTAAATCCACTTTATTATAATGATAATGCAGCGATTTATTAACCTATTTTCGTTGACTGACGTATCGCAATTTTTATTTTCTACGGGGAGGAGCGGGTCGGTACGAGGGAATATAGGGGAAGTTGTTGATTTGAGAAGCCGTGGAATTGGCGCAACGTTGCCGCACTTACCCGAAATTCTTGATTTCTTGCTCATTTCTCACGCCTAGGGGAACGATTTATGAGGCCGCGCGTGTACCTAACGAAAGAAAGTGTTGAGGCAAAAGTTGTAAAAAAACCGACAGCCGTCGGGAACAGGTCGCAACGCCGTCGCGCGCCGCGCGCCGCGCACGACAACGTTCGCGGAGCCGTCCAAACTAGGGCGCGCGGCGCGCTGTTCGGTTCGCGACGAGGTTGCATTACGCGGTGGTGTTGCAAATGTATACGAGGCTTAAGGTTTCAGGTGTATTATCTTTTGGCAGTAAGAGATGAAATTCTACTTATTTTTGTGAGTCTAATGATATATCACACTAAGTAGTTATTTTAAGTACTTTTTGAAATACTTATTCAATGTGATATTTCGAAAATTTTGATTTTTAACCCTGATTTATGGTTAAACTAGAAGAGGTAGAAGATCATGCCTTTAACAAAAAAAATACTTGTCTTGATGTGGCAAATGTCCTATTAACATTCAAAATCGCCCATTTGAGTTATTACCGTTTTTAGTGAAATTCGGATTTCCGGAGATTTACGACAACCCATTGATACGAAAATTTGATAACATTCCTGAAAAATAAATAAGCATTTGTTGTTAATGACACGATCCTCTATCTCTACTAGTTTAACTACAAATCAGGGTTAAAAAAATATTCATCTTTGAATATTTCAAAAACTACTAAAAACGAATATTTAATGTGATATATTACTCGCAAAAATAAACAGAATTCAAATATCCAAAAATATACGTACTAGATTTTCCATAAGAGAAAATCTAAGTTCAATTTTTTCTCTATGTATCTCTTAGAGCCAAAAGATAATACACCTAAAACCCTACAACTTTTGCATCTACGCTTTTTTCCGTATCTCCACAAACAGGCTGTAGGTATGGGCTAAAATAACTGTGACTACCTTGTACAGGGTTTTCCGTATATTTTTCAACCCCCACTAGCACGTCCATTTTTGATCCCAGAAAAAAATTCTTATATGTTGTATGATATTGTTGTATGATATATCACGGACCGTCAGAATCTGTTAGCAGATCAAACAAGTGAATATCGGAAAATTAAGAAAAATATATAAACTTTTGGTTTTTAAATAGAACACCTTGTATATTTTTGTTAATCTTAGAAAAATTAAAAAAGTTTAAGTATATATTTTTCTGAATTTTCCGATATTCATTTGTTTGATCTGCTAACAGATTTCGACTGTACGTAAAATATCCTGCAGCTTTCATGTAACAAGTATCTTTCAAGGATCAAAAATCTAGGTTCTTCCTGGTTGAAAAATTACGGAAAAACTCTGTAGGTAGTAGCTAAATATTATTTTCATGTGCCTGTATTTTTTTATTGTTTAATAACTTGGAAATAATATATTTCTATTTTGGTACCTAGGTAGGTAGTTTAATATTTCCGCTAAAATTAAAATGTCATAGGGCATATACAGGGTGAGTCACATCTAAAGGCAGAGCCGAAAACACAAGGTAGAATTCGCTAAAATAAGCACATATGCTTAATAAACATTAGCTCAAAAACGCTTGGTTCTCCATATACAGAGGGTTGAAACTTTTCCAAATATTTTTTAATTTTTTTCTAGCCCGTTTAGGAATTATTTTATACATATTATGGGTTGTCATTTTGTGCAATAATTTAGCCCTGTTCAGATGAGCAGCGGCGTAGATACAAATAATTTTATTTAAAATGCCAGCATAATCACCTTGACACTAGTTTAAAAAATCCGAAATTACGAAGAAACTGTACCAGAAATAAAAAAAATACCAAGAGGCACTTTTTGTTCCAAATTAAATGGGCTATCCAAATTTTTGGTTTTGCACAGGGCCGTACTAATTTTTCTCTACAATTATTTACAGTAACTATTTGTACCTACGCCGCTGGTGATCGGAACGTGGTCAAATTATTCCACAAAATGGCAACCGTCCAGTGTATAATGTGTACCAAATTTGGTTGGAATTCCTAAATGGGATCGAAAAAAATTAAAAAAATATGTTATTTTTGGAAAATTTTCAACACGCTGTATATGGAGAACCAAGCTTTTTTGGGCTAATGTTTATTAAGCATATGTGCTTATTTTAGGGAGTTCTACCTTGTGTTTTCGGCTCTGACTTTAGATGTGACTCACCCTGTATATACCAAGTCTAGTCCACCGCACGAGAGAATGACCAATTGAAGCCAAGTCTGAGCGTTTAGTAGGTTGGCTTAAGCAAACACTTGACACTTCGACTGTGCTGGAATTGGTCATTCTTTCGTGACGTGGACTATACCAAAGCTCTGGGCTGGGGCCTTATTCTTGAGTCAATGGAATCGATCCCCGAGTGAGAGTGAATGTATCATAACAGGAGAACAAAACGTCGTCTTCATTTGAGGGATAACTCCTCAGTTCAAGAATTGAACCCCTGGCCACCTCCACCGCACTTTCGTTTGAGCTGGCCACTGATTCACTGATTCGGCCGCGGCCATCGTGGCGGTGGCGACGGGCACGGCCGGTGGTGATTTGGCAACCGCGCGCCGTTCGGCTACCGCACGAGTCGTAAAAATTATAAATGTAGACCGGCTGGGGCATTTTCAGCGCTACCATAAGGATTGGACTTCTTGTCGTAGTAAATTCTTCTATGCCCTAGCCCAGCGAAATAATACATATTTCAAAATGGACGGAGCGCCTGCCCATAATGCCCAAATAATACGTCCATTTTTAGAGTATTATTTTCCGGAGCAATGGATAGGAACCAACGGACCTGTACGGTGGCCTCCACGGTCCCCCGACCTGTCTGAGCTTGACTTCTTCCTGTGGAAAAAGGCTTTGCAGGCAGAAAATTCTACCTGTAAATAATCAAGGCGGCATAGGCGAAAATGCATGTCATCAGTTTTTCAACGATTGTCAAAGCAGAGAAAAGAGATCAAATATACTAATAAAAACATGAACAACAAACACAAACAAAAACCAACAAAAACATGAACATTTAAAGGAATGATTAAAAAAATTAATGGGCAATAACTAGTGTGGCGACCTCGCTTCAAAATGGCTTCATTCAGTCGACGTGGCATCGAGTCGATCAAGTTTGTTACAAATTCTTGTGGAATGGCATTAAATTGAATTTTTTTCGCCTATGCCGCCTTGATTATTTATACCTAGAATTTTCTGCCTGCAAAGCCTTTTTCCGATGCGTTTGTTTCAAAACAGTATATCTCCGACAAAAACGGAGATAATGTCGTGATTCAAAAAACAAAATGTTCACAAAAGATGAGGCTATAGTGTGGTTCCACTTGTCAACAGCTACTGTTGCTGCTGCGCCCCACAGGGTGTTGCAAGTTTCGGGGAAAAAAATCGTCCCACTCTAGCGCCCTGTATATGCTTAAATTAAATTCCGAATAAAAATTTCTGACATAGCATTCGTAACTGAAAAATTAATCTATAATTTAAAAAAAAGCATAAAAATCGAATGAGCGGTTCGCGAGGAATCCAACTTTGAAATTGGGGAAAATTTTTTGTGGCCGGTTTTTTTGCCGGTCAGTGTATTTTGTCCCAACCGAACTGTATGCCTCTCAAAAAACTTGTATAATGACATGCATATTTCACAAAAATCACAATGGCATACGTTATACTATCATTGCAAATTTACATGAAAATTATGCAAATCTCCTCAAGATAAAAACTACTTTGTCCCAACCGAACTGTATGCCGCTCGAGAAACTTTTATAATTACATGGATATTTCACAAAAATCACAATGGCATACGTTATATTATCATTGCAAATTGACCTAAAATTTTGCACTTTTTTTTACGTATGCCACCGGGTAAGACCCTTATAAACCGTATGCCGTTGATATATTTGATATATCTTATCCCTATGGATCATATATTCCAAGGGCATACGTTATACTATCATTTCAAAAACCTATAAATTTGTTACACATTTATAAAATTGCAAAATTAGTTAGTCCCGCGGGAACCGTATGCCCTTTGGCAATTGTGCATTTTATGACAAAAATGGTTCAATTTCAAAATGGCATACGTTATACTGTCATTCAAAAATGGGGAATTTTATGACACACTTAAGGGCGAATGCCGACCCTTAAGCCCCATGCTACACGTATGCCGATCGTTTTCTGATAGATTTTCTTATTATAAAATATCGATTGGTGTGCTCGGCATACGTTATACTATCATTGCAAAACCCGTTATTTTTTAACAATAAACAATCAACTTCTCCAGCCCAAGTCCCGCGGCCACCGGATAATTTTGTTCGTACGTTGACGAGCATATACATAATTACCAAAACCTCAGAGGGCATACGTTATACTATCGTTGCACTTTTTGGCAGTGAGCCTACGGTCTAATAGTAAGTAAAAATAAGAGCAATATTTTAAAAGTCATGAATTCATGAAGTTCTCGTGTTTACTACATTTCCTATTACTTTGGCAAAATTCATTCAATTCATTTTATGGTGGCAAATCACACTAAATTCGAATTGTTCAGAAATTTCACGCCAATGAGTGCTATACTGCTGGTTGTTATATATTCTCTGGTTCTAACAAACTAAATCGGTATTCGTTGAAAAGGTTCACAGAAGTAGTTAAGTAGTGAGAGTTCTGGACAAATTTGATCTATTTTCTTGATCAAGATGGCACCTTCTTCATTGCTGAAGAAATGACCTGTCGTTCAAGGTCATTGCTGACGAACCTGAGGCTGAAGAAGTCGACCATAGGCTGGTGAAGGCTGCTGAAAAAGTTTTCAAGGTCATTGCGAACCTAGGGGACGGTTCCGAAAAAGTCTGCAACCAGAGGCTGGCTGTTGAAGGGGTTTTTAAGGTCATTGCGAATCTGGAGGGCTAGGTTATTGCCTACCTCAAGGTCCTGAAAACCAAGGTCCCGCCTCGGTCATTGTCGAACCTAGCTGTCACATTACCGACCTTCAGGCCGCAGCCTCCGAAGAAGTCTTTCGCGCTTCGAAATCCTCCAACTGACGTCATCAGAGGTAAACGAGGGTTTAGAGTCCGCATCAAAAATAAACTTGTCAATATTTTTCTTGAAAAGGATTGACTAATTTTCTAGAACCTTCTACTGACTTAAGGCGGAACTGGCGGTGTAATAAAATAGCAATCCTTTGGGTCCGTTTTTTCCGTTATTTTCCAACTCATTTTGATGATTATTTTCTTTTGTACGTATGTACAGGGTGATCCATCCAAGAGGAACACCCCCCTTAACTTCTTTATTTTTCAAGTTAAAGAAAAAATTGTAGAGATAAAAGCTTTAAGGTTTTTCGTGAGCTTTTCCATGAACTTACTGAAATTGACACAGGGTGTTCCGTAAAAGCTGGACAAACCAAGCTTATGTTTTTTCACAAGAACACCCTGTATATTATTGCATTTTTGGAATCTACACTTCGTCCTGATTCCAACGACATATATAAGGTTTTGAAAATTTTGTTGCTTTGTTGTTGCCGCTGTAATTTTTGCTGTTAGTGTTGTTGTTTTGTTATCATATTGTTGACTTAAAGTTGGTTGTAAAATGTCGCGAAGAAAACCGAAAAGCAGGTGAAGGATTTCTATTAGGTAAATTTTGCCATTGGTTTTATTTTCAGTGAAATAACCAAGGATAGAGGGAGCAACCGCATCAAAATACACACATTTGTAGTCAACCAACATATAACGGAAATTTACCGTAGCAAACAAACATTACGACCGTGTGTACAACATATCACACCATGCACTTTCTGCGTCCCATTGTATACAGTCACTATATCCTAGTCTATAAATTAACAAAAAAACAATTGAAAACACGAAAAATACATAAGTACGTAAACATAACTTGCTGGGCTATCACAAAACAAATACCGCCGAGTAATGAATGCGGCGGCAACGGCGGCGTTGCCATGGTGGGCGGTTTGAGGTGTCTGTTGACGATTTTATTAAAGTGATAATTAGCTGCTATAATTACAGCGCAATTTAGTTTTAGTTTAAAATTGTTACATACAAGAACTTAATGGCTACATTTGTTAATTTAGCGTTATGGGAGGTATGCCTTCATTTAATTCCATTAATGAAATAAAATAACGGGCATTTGAGCCAAAAGCATGTGTTATTTATTCTTTACTAATAAACCAAGTTTTCGGCCATATTTTTGGCCCTTGTCAGGCCTAAAATAGTATTAGGTAAAATAATGTATTATTAAGTAAGATTTATTTATCTACTTACTATTGAAATGAATATTGAAAAGATTTGTCATAGAAATTTGAAATAAAAGAACACTTTTATATATGAAGTAAGTTATGAAAAAACAAAAATGATATCAGACAGTGATATTGTTTTAAGGTTATAAAAAAAAACATCAGCCTGACCAGCTTCTTAATGAAGACGCTGGAGAGGCGGGCGGACAGATATTTTAGGGAGCAGCTTGCTCTCAATGCCCCTCTGTGTCCCACCCAGCATGCGTACCAGATGGGCAGGTCCGTGGATTCGGCCCTGCACCATCTTACCGCAAGGCTGGACGAGGGACTGGAGGGGATCACTCTCGGTGAGGGTCTTTCTAAAATAATAGAGGGGGCATTCGACAACACAGCAGTGGACTCGATCTGCAGGGCCGTGGAGGGAGTGGGGGTCGGGGAGGCCTTGGTAAGGTGGACCCGATCCATGCTCACTGGCAGGGCAGTCGAGGCCGAGCTGTATTTGTCCCCCCTTCTTTGGTGCATGGTGGTTGATGGGCTGCTGCGAATCCTGGAGGAGGAGCAGGGGCTCTACGTACAAGCGTATGCAGACGACATAGTGATCCTAGTTTAGGGTACCGATGTAGGGCTTCTAGAAGAGCTCCTTAATGTAGCTCTGGAGAGGTTCTCGCGCTGGTGCGAAATGAACGGTTTAAGTGTCAACCCAAATAAGGTTGAATTGGTGTTATTCACCAAGTAGAGGGTGGACCCGGTTCCTCGGATAGAGCTGCGTGGGGTTCACCTTGAGGATAGAAAGAGGGGGTCCGGCTGGACTCCAGACTGACCTTCGAGGAGCATATCCTCATGAGGACCAAAAAGGCGTGCAACGCACTCTGGGCGTGTCACAGAGCCGTTGGAACCTCATGGGGATTGAATCCTGGGATCATGCTCTGGATTTATAGGGCGATGATTGTTCCCATGATTTCTCATGGGGCCGTCGCGTGGTGGACAAAATACAGCGCCTTGCCTGCCTGTGCATCACGAGCGTCCTGAGGACCACGCCCATCCGGGCCTTAGAAACCCTGGTGGGGCTGCCTCCGTTGGGCGCGGTAGTGGAGTAGGGGAGAGTAGTACACAATGGTACAGAGTACACAATGAAACCTCGGGATTATTTTGTTCAAATTGGCCGCGAGAATTTCATCAGCGCTGTCGCGGAAAACCCTTGTACCTCCTGCATTTGCCACCAAGAGTTGGCGTCAGAACTTCGCATAGTTTACTCAGTGTACAGTGTTTTGTTGTTGTAAAAGTCCTAATTTTCAAATTTTGAGTGGTTTTAAAAATGTATAGTATCCACAAATAGATGATTTTAATTTGTATTTAATGTCATGATTACTACTTAGGGTATGTTTATTCTAACCTGTAAATATTGTGGCAAAAAACAGCAAGGCTTGGTAGTTACAGCACGTTAAAATTTTATGTGCATGGTAGTACACCATGAAACATTTACTGGTGGTACACAATGGTACGTGTATCATTGTGTACCATGGTGTATCATTCTGTACCATATAATTTTCAATTGCAGGTTTACAATGGTGCGAAAAAAGAAAGAGCGAACCAAGGCAACATTTACAGCTCAGCAAATGACGGCAGCAGTCGCAGAGGTAAAAAAATAATCGGACATCACTTCGAGTTGCTGCAGAAATGTTTAATGTCAAATTTACAACTTTGAGAAGATATGTTTTAAAAGAAAAAGATAACCCAAATTCGAAAATGGTTCCCAATTATGCTGTAAGATTGATATTTACTAAAGAACAGGAAGATGCGCTGTATGATTACATTAAAACCTGTAGTAAAATGGCATTTGGATTAAATACGTTTAAGGTTAGGCAGCTGGCATATGAAATGGCCTGTAAAAATAATATTGTCATGCCAGAGTCTTGGAAAATTAACAAGTGTGCAAGCAAAGACTGGTTGCGCGCATTTTTAAAAAGAAATTCCACATTAAGTATAAGAAAGCCCGAAGCTTGTTCATTGTCGAGGCTTACTTCTTTTACCAAACCTAATGTGGATCAATTTTTTTTTTAATTTGGAAGAAGTATATAAAAAAATATCCATCGGTTCTTCAAGAAATCCGCATATATAACTTGGATGAGACGGGTACCACAACGGTGCAGCGTCCCCAAAAAGTAGTGGCGCAGAAAGGGGTTAAGCAGCTGAATCGGTGTACAAGTGCGGAAAGAGGACTGCTGGCTACTACATGTGCAATAATTCGCTCAAATGGAACGTTTCTACCACCAGCAATTGTGTTCCCTCGTAAAAAGTTTAACGAACACTGGGTCTGACTAATCCAAGTGGCTGGATGACAGCTGAGCTATTCATTGCAGTTTTAAACCATTTTATTAAGCACTCTGGTACCAATAAAGAAAATCCATCTTTATTAATACTCGATAACCATGAGTCACACGTGTCATTGGAGACAGCAGAAATGGCAAAATCTAATGGTGTAATAATTTTGACTCTTCCGCCACATACAAGCAATAAGTTGCAACCATTAGATAAATCGGTGTTTTTTTCTTTTAAGAACTTCTATAATAGTGCAATAGATGCATGGCTTTTGAATCACCCCGCCGTCCCTACGACATTGTATCAAATAGCAGAATGTGTTGGTGTAGCTCATTGAAAATCGATGACTCCTGATAATATTATGAGCGGTTTTAAATCTACAGGCATCTACCCATTTAACAAAAATATTTTCACGGAAATTGACTTTTTATCATCATCAGTAACTGATAGAGATGAAAAATAATTTAGAAGAAATAAAAACAAGAAAAGCGGTAGTGGTAACACGAGAATGGTGCAATCCTAACAATGACGGGGAAGATTTTCTCATCATGAAATAGACTCTCCACCTTCAAATATTGCTTCTACATCATATGCAACTTCTGCAGACATTCAGGCTTGTTTGCCAGATGAGCTAAACTGTGCATTGGAAACCACTTCTAAATCAAACAGTAGTTTTATTACTCCATCTGAAATTCAAGGTTTCCCTAAGGCCGCCCCGAGGAAAAACTTAAAACGAATAAGGAAAACCAAGAAGAGTGTAATATTAACCAGCACGCCAGAAATTCAAGAACTTTCTTACAAAACAGAAAAAAAGAAAACACCCAAAGCAGCAGCCAAAAAAGTAAAACGAAATATATCACTAATATTAGACAATAATGAGGGCAGAAAGAAAAATACTAGAAAAGGCAAAGAAAAGATAGACGAAACGGAGTCAGAAACAGAAGATGAAAGTATAGAGCTTATGGACTTCTCCGATGGAGAATTGTCATTATCTGATCTACAATATTATATGGCTCAGGAACATAACGATATTGGAGAATCTCACGAAATTAACGATAGCACCCACATTTTAAAAGAATCTTTTGTATTGGTGAAATTTGAAAACAACGTCCATTATGTTGCTAAAGTTCTAGAATGTCATGAAAACAATGAATTTCAGGTTTCATATCTAATAAAAAGTGCAAAGCTCTTGAACAATATTTGTAATTTAGCATCATAAAATTTTAGGTTATCAGTAATATCATAGATAGACTCTTCGATTTGTTTTATATCATCATTAAATGTTTCTTCATCGACTTGTAATTTTCGTAAGGTTTCATTGAAATTTTTAATAACTGAAGTTGTAACCGAGATTTGTTTTTTCATAAGATTTTCTAGTTCATGTTCGTCTCTAGCTAATTTATTGATACAACTATTATAGTATTCACCATCAGAAGAATCAAGATTTCCGGTTATAAATTTAAAAATTGAACCTATGCCATTTATTAAACCACGTTTCGATCTTTTACTAACATCGTATTTTAAATCTCTAAATTTTGAATTAATGTCATTCGATATTTGGTGAAGTAAGCTTAAATGAGTTTTTATTTCTGTTCTGAATCTTTCCATACGTGGATTCGGGGTATATAAAAAGTTATCGAGGTCTATTAAAATTTGTTCATTATAAAAGTAAGCATTTTTAAGAGAGTATATGTCTTCATATACCAAAATAGTCCACTTATCATTAGAAATTTTTACATTAGAAGTTTGGTGAAAATAAAGCCCTACAGTGTTTTAAGAGCGTTTTAAGAGAGTATTGTGTCGGATTTTCTGCATATGCTGCTGAGATGAGTGTACCAATGCCGAGGTACATAAACCTGAAACAAAATACTTTAGTCAGCCAATGCTGTTGTGTTGAATAATCATCTTCTGAACCTACTGACCTAGTTTCTTCTACATTGTCCGTTTCATTTAAATTTGTTTGATTTAAAATTTGTTCTTTACTATAACATTCTTTCAACATATCAAAATTAACTTTAGTTGTTTGATCAGTTATTGGATTATAGATTAGACAAGAATTTTTATAAATTTCTCTAACTTCGTAAGGTCCATTAAACTTGTTAGCTAATTTGTTTTTGATTTGTGATTCCTTTAACCAGACTTTATCTCCTATCTTAAATTCATGTTGGGTTGGATTCTGTCTGTCAAATCTTTCTTTAGCTTTTTGTTTTCTTAGATCAGTACGTTTTCTAGCAATTTAATAATAATGTTTTACTTTGGCATTTAGATCTCTGACATATTTTGAAATTAATTGTTCTTCGTTATATAACGTTTCGGCGGGGCGACTAGCCGTATGTCCAAAAACTAGTTCATATGGGGAATAACCTGTTGTATGATTGATAGAATTATTATAACAAATACAAGCATAAGGTAATAATTGTAAAGGGTGTTCTCCAGATATAACAAGGAGGGTTTTTCGGTTATGGACACTCGTATAGACTCGCAGATAACTAATTAAAAATCCAACTTATGCAAGCTTTCGCATAATATATATGCTTCATCAGGCTACAAAATGAAATAATATGGGTACAATTTGATCACTTAAGACTAAATTTGAATCAGAAATTACCAAAGTTAGAAAAAATATTACTATGATTGTAAAAATAGCGTAAATTAATTGTATATGCGGGGAAAAAATTGTTAAATATCAAGTTGATTTATAAAGTCAGATTTGCAAAAATGTCATACAATAATAAAAAAGGTAAAAGGTGTGAAAAATAAGAGGGGTCAATATATTAAGTCGAACAGAGCTATGAAAAATTCAAAAATTTTAATTAGGTATATATATATATATATATATATATATATATTTTGTATAGCATATTAATTATAGGTAATTTTAAATTTTAATTTTTAATTTTGAGTAGTAATTGTGTTAGGGATAGAAGAAATCAAATTAGAATAAATTACGCTTAGATTATTTACGTCGGTACGAAAATTTATTGAATTTGGATCAGAATTAATAAAAATAGATTCTTTTATGAGTCTTTTTTGATAATTTTGTTCAAGATTAAGGACTAATGGATTAGTTAAATCGAAATTATGATTGGTTAAACTATGGTGATTTGATAAAGCTGTATGATTATTATTATGATTACAATCTCTTTTATGATCATTCATACGATTTTTTAAATAATTTTTAGTTTGTCCAACATATGTACCTGAACAACTTAAACAATGAACTTTATAAACTAAATTAGAAAAATTGGTAATAGAAGTTTTATCTTTGACTTTATTAAATAGAAATGAAGTTGTTTTGAGATAGGAAGGAATAATTTGTATGGTATTATTAGATAAAATCTTGGAAAGTTTTTGAAAAAGTCCGGGAACAAATGGAATATTATAACGATGAATTAAAGTATTGCACATTATTATCGTCAACAGATAATATAGGATTATTAATTAAATTATCAGAATTAAAATTTGGACTATTATATAATACAGCATTTATAATTTTTAAGGGATAACCATTATCTAAAAGTAATTTTCTTGCTAGATTAAAATTTTTATTCCAAAAACTCTTATGTGACAAATGGGTGATTCTATGTTTTATTGATTTAATAATAGAAATTTTTTGGGATTTTTTATGTAAAGAATCAAAATTAAGAACTCTTTTAGATGATAATGGTTTAATAAACCAATCTGTGATAATTGTATTATCATGATTATGAATTAAACATAAATCTAAGAATGGTAATTTTTTATCGTTTTCAATTTCAATTGTAAATTGAATATCACAATCATAACTATTAAAAATACTTAAAATTTGTGATTCAGTTTAATGGGAATAGCAGTAACTAAATCATCAACATATAATTTAATAAATGGTAGTTCAAATGGAAGTTTTGAAATAATTGTTTGCAAAATTCTGTTCATAACAATTTCAGCGTATATTGGTGACGCTGGATTACCCATAGCAGTACCTTTTATTTGTTGATAAAATATTCCATCACTAACAAAATAACTACTCTCAAAAGTAAAAAGAACAATATTTAAAAACTCTCTCTCGTTATATCAGTATGTAAGCTAATCAGGTCCCAAGATTCAATAATTGAAGAAATAACTAAATCTTTACGTATGTTTGTAAAAAGAGACTTAACATCAAGGCTAATTAATATATAATTATCTGGAATTGTAAAATTATTAATAAAATTAGCAAAATGGTATGAATTTTTTATAGTAAAAACATGTGAAGAAGTTAAGTGTTTTAAAATATTAACTCCAGGTTGTTCTAAAGTCATTGTTCTTATCATTTCAAGTAATGTCGCGTGAAATCTTTCTAATGAGCCGTTAGATTGAGGGTGATTGATACTAGAAAATGTTAATTTAATATTATATAGTGTACATAAATCTTTCATTAATTGATTATTAAATTCTCGTCCGTTGTCACAATGAATTCTTAAGGGTGTACCGTAATGTTGAAAATATGAAATTAACACGTTAACTACATTTTTTGCTCTTTTGTTTTCAACAGGATAGGCTTGTGTAAATTTAGTCAATTCATCGCGAACTGTTAAAACTAAATGTCTTGTTGGAATTTCTAAAATATCTAAATTTAATCGTTCAAAAGGGGCTCGAGGTGTTTCAGTAATGACCAAAGGATTTGATAAGTTTTTCCTGCAAATTTTAGCTTTTTGGCATATTTCACATTGTTTTATAAAATTTTCGACATCTTTTGTCAGTCCGGACCAATTATATTTTTGTCTTATTCGTCTGATTGTTTCATTAATTCCTCTGTGAAAATTGGATTTGCCCGAATGGTAATTATATATCACTATTGGTATTTGGTCTGCATCCGGGATTTCGACAATATTTTGGCAAATTATAAACCTCATTTCTTTATCTGAATAAATAAAAGTTAACATCTCTAATATTGGGAAATCTGTATTATTTTCAACATAATAAGTTTTAGAGCTGGTTAGAACATCTTTATCTCTATACAAAGAAACAAAAAGTAATTGTGTAGCCATTTCGAGATTATAAGGTAAAACAATAATATATTATGTTCTTCTTGGGACGGATTGACTTGTCATTACACTTATTTTATTATAATCGAATTTGGGTTCCATTTCAAAAATGTCATCAACTATTTTGTCTTGCATTTCGCTAATTTTGTCTTGTTGAATAAATACGATTATATCCTTATGATCTTTGTCAAGTAACTCTGTATTAGAGGTTTGTACTTTAGAATAGTCAATTAAAGTTTGAGTCTTGTATAAGTTCATAAATCTAGCAAATTCGTTGTCTAGTTCATTTATATCTTCGTCAGTTAATTCAGGTTCTTTAGAGGTTGAAGGTTCATTATTTAGATTAGTATGAAAAATTACAGCTTTTTCAATAGGGTTAATTTTGATTCTTGATAATGCATCAGCGTTTTTGTTTATTTTGCCCGGTTTATAAGTAAGGTAAGTTAGAGGACGATGGTCGGTAACTAATTTAAAACTCCTACCATAAATGTAAGGACCAAAGGTCTTACAGGCCCATACAATTGAGAGTAATTCTTTTTCTATTACGCTATATTTTGATTCAGCTGTATTTAGTGTCCTCGATGCGTCTGCTATTGGAAGATCTTTACCGATTGGTCCTTGCGATAGAACAGCACCGATTGCGTAAGCAGATGCATCAGTAGTTATTACAAAAGGTTCTTCAAAATCTGGGTACTTCAAAATTGGAATAGTAGTTAAAGCTATTTTTAATTGATTAAAAGCATTTTCACAATCATCGTTGAAATTAAATGGAACATCCTTTTTTAGTAGGGTAGTTAATGGTTTTGTTATTCTCGCAAAATTTGGGATAAATCTTCTGTAATATCCTGCTAAGCCTAGAAATGACTTAATATCTTTCGGATTTTTGGAAGTAGGAAATTTAATTACAGCTTCTACTTTTTCGGGATTTGGTTTTACTCCGTCTTTAGTAATAACATGACCAAGGTAAGCTACTTCTTTTCTGAGGAATTCATACTTATCAGGTTGAATTTTCAAATTTGAATTTCTTAATCGATCGAAGACTTCAGAAAGTCGGGAAACGTGTTCTTATATAAATTGAGAATAAATAATTATGTCGTCCATATATACGAGAACATCGCTCATTCTGAATACCTGCAAGTATGCAATCCATAACACGCTGAAATGTACTGGGCGCAATTTTTTAACCCAAATGGCATCCTAAAAAATTCCCAATGTCCGTTTTCTACCGAAAATGCAGTTTTTTTCCATATCTTTTTGATCAATTTCAATTTGATGAAATCCTGACGCTAAATCAAGAGTAGTAAAATATAGCTGATGTAACAAGTCTGTTATGTTTGGTAAGGGATATTTATCATCGACTGTTACTTCGTTAAGCTTTCTGTAATCTATTACCACACGCCACTTTTGTTTTCCACTGGCATCTAGTTTTTTAGGCACCACCCAGACTGGTGAGCTCTAAGGTGAAATAGAAGGTTGTATAATTCCTTGTTCCGACATCTTTCCTCTTTGTGACTTTACCTCTTGCTTATGTATTTGTGGATATCTATACGATTTAGTGTATATTGGTTTCGACTCGTTTGTATTTATTGAATGTTTGATTTTATTTGTAAAAGTTAATTGGTCACCTTCTAGGAAAAATATGTCTGAATATTGCAAACAAAGATCAGTTATAATTTCTCGTTCTTCTTCGTTTAAGTGTTCTAAGCGTAAATTATCTGTAATAGCGACTTGCCTATCAAATGAAGAAATATTAAAAATTTGAACTGTTCTTAAATTTCGTACCTTTTCTTTTTGTTGTTTTAGAAATTTATCTAGTTCTGCTTCAAAATTGAAATTAGGATTATTTGGAGATTTTTCTTTAAGTGTAACTTTATTTTTGATGGTAATTTTATTTCCTTGAACTATTCTTTCTTCATTGATTTCAGGTTGCTCTTTGAATCTTATTTCCTTTTGATTTCCCTCTAACGAAATTTGTATGTTTTTAGGTTTTTTTATAAGGTTCACATCTTACATTTCTTTTTCTAGTTATATCAGGAACTTTAGAAGAGATTGGAAAAATTTGTATTTGTGATTCATTAAAATTTTGGTTTATTTTTAAAATTTCCAGTTTGCAAATAATTATTTCAATTTCTATATAGCGAAAAACAAAATTTATCATTCTTTTGACTTTGGACCATTTTAGTTTATCAATTCCACAACCAATCATAGGCATAGCTAAGTGTTTTACATTATATCTTATAATATGTTCCCGTAATTCTTTTACACAAACCCATAAAGAACTATACGTTGGTTTCTGCCAAAAATGTCTTTTTGTTACTAGATAATAATAATAATAATAATTCTCACCCTCACAATACTCCAAACTAGGAGTACCCCAGAAGCAACTACATGCTTGTGCGGGGGAGGGGGGCAATTACTATTATTTTGTCTTCGTTGCCATTTGCGGCTAGGGCCGACTTTTTTCCAGATAGAACTAGGATAGCATTTGCTCAAGTACTACGGAAAACCCTAGAAAACCGTAGTAATCCCAGTGAGTGTAGGACAATTAGTAAATCACACGGATAAAGCTATTTAGGAGCAATACCGTGAACCCACATTTGTCCAGCGCTCTTGGCCATAGCGGTGTTTTTCTTTAAAGACATGTGCATGTGCCTGCCTCGAACCAAGGTCGATCGAAGACAGAAAAACATGCAGCCTAAAAAGTCAGCGCCGGTACGAGCGACGCCACTGCGGCACAAAGCTATTTGGATTTTTAAGAATTGCAATTTGTCCTACATTATTAACTTGCTCTGTTAAATACTTAATCTGATTATATTTTTATTTGAAACTAGCCGCGATTCCTGCGCTCATCTTTAAGTCTAAAGAAACACAGTGCGCTAGCGAATATCTTTCTGGCATATCAAATAAATTGTTGTTAACTTCACTTATTTTAGGACAATCTAAACCTTTACTTCTCTTAAATTCCTTATACTCATTATCATTTTTTATATCAATAATACAAAACTTCATCATCATCAAAATTCGCATGAACTTTATTTTCATCAACTTTACTAACTTCATAATTATTATATTCATCTACTCTCATAGTAGGGTAAGTATTACTTTCATCTACTTTTTCAGTAGGATCAACATAAATCTCAGAAATACTTACTTCATCTTCATCTACCTTATTAGTAGGATTATTAAAATTATAACTTTCATTTTCATCTACTTTTATAGTAGGATCAAAATCATCTGTAGGATAAACATTTTTATATACTCCGTTTTCATCTACTTTATTAGTAGGATCATTGTAATTATTTTCATTATAAGATTATATTTCTAATTCTTTAAAATGAACTACCTTATTAGACTCGTTATTATTTAAAATTGTTGTAATAAATTCTCCATTATTATCTATATGAACTAAGGCATTAGGTAAATAAACATTTTCAACATTTTTTGCTGAAACAATAGCATCAGTATTTCTATGTTTTAAAGTTCTAAGCTTACATATCTTTTCTACTCGAGGTTCTATCGAAGTTATATTTTCTACATTTTGTGGATAATCATCTAAGGTACAATGCAGTGATACTATTCCTTCATAAGTTATTAATTGTCTTCCAGGGATGTCAATAAAAGCATGAAATAATTTTATAAAATCGGTTCCAAAAATTCCGTCAAAAGCTATAGGAAGGTTAAAAATAAAAACTTTTTATGGAAGTTCATCTTTTCCAAGAAAAAGAAAACAAGATTCTGTGACAGTGTATACTTCGTCTGAAATACCTTTGATTTTTATATTCTCTGGAGTTGTAACTTTATTTAAATGCCGAATTACGTGAGGTTTTATTAATGAATTAGACGCACCAGTATCAATTAGAAAATTAAAATTATCTGAATTTTTGATATAGTAAAGTTCTTCGTTTGGTTCGCAATGCAAGTTTACTTTGTATACAGGTTCTATTTTGAGGACATGTTCAGATTCCTCATTTGTGAAGTAATGTCCGAGGCTGAAGGGGTAAAATTTACGTTAGGGGAAGAATTTGGAGTTATAGAGGGTGCTTTCGAAGTTGAAGGAGTTGGATTTGAGTTCCAAGGGAAAGTTGGTTTTGCATTTATGTGATGAGTTCTAGGGGAGTTATTTTGAAAATTAGGTCTAGAATTTTGTTGTGGAAATTGCCTCTGCTTTGAAAAATTTTGGAAATTATTACGAGGGAAACTAGTGTTTGAATTTTGAGAAGAAAAATTGTTCGGCCTATTAAAATTATTATTTGGTCGAGAAAAATTATTTGATCTAGAGAAGTTATTATTATTTCTTTGGAAATTAGTGTTGTATCTTTCATTTTCATTTCCATAAGAATTTTGGAAATGATTACTGGGTGCATTATGTCTTTTATTTTTACTTCTGCATTCTTGAATGTTATGCCCTTGCTTTTTGCAATATGAACAAAATTTTGGCTTAGAAAAATTTTTATTTTGATTATTAAAGGTATTATTTGCATAATTTTGTCTTGGAAGTCTTTGATTTTCAAAATATGTGAGTTGAAGTTCTCTTTTTATTCGGTTTACAGCTTCTAGTACGGTATCGGGATTACTTGCTCTAATTATTTGACCAATTTTTGGTTTAAGACCTGTTAAAAGAGTATTGAGAGTCATATCTTCGATAAGTTGTGATTGCGCTTGCTTTTGACTATTAGTTAAATTTTGTTTAGTAATTGCGCTTTGCATTCTAGAATTTACATTTATTAGACGATTGCAGAACGTTATGGATTTTCATTTGGCATTTGACGTAATCTCTGAAGGTCTGAAATCAAAGCATTCAAATCTCGCGGATCTCCGAAATGTGTTTGTAATAAATTATTAATATCATCCCACTTGTCTAAATCTCTACTGTTAATAAGTTGCGCCGCTTTTCCACGGAGTTGATTTTTAATTCTAATTGTTACAAATAATTTCTGTTCCTCATCGCATATTTGAAATGCGGTTTTACATGCGCTAATAAATGTCTTTAAGGATATCGGATCTCCATCGTATTCAGGTATTAAAGCGAAAATGTCTCTTAAATTATATTGCGGTTCGTTAGGTCCTACTACCTCTTCCTGTCCATTAACCATTTTGAAAAATGATGATTCGAAATCAATAAAATAAACAAATACACAAAAATAAACAATGCAACAAAAACATAAGAGTTTTAAAAGTCCAAATTGCCACTCACAAAATCTGTAGTTTCCTCTGTGTTGCTCTTCGAAGTGTAGATTGGGATCCACTGGGTGTCTTCTTAACCCCTCTTCTAGTGGATCACACCGCTACCACCAAATTGTTACGCCGGTGCCAGTGAAAATGACATAAAAAAAGGATATTTATTGAATTCAACTTTGTACACTGGTTTGCGATATTAGCTCGTCGAATGGCACACAACGTAACTTGAAGTAGTAGAAACTAACTGACTGATTGACGAATGGATACTGACTGACTGCTTAAGACTGAATGATGAAAGACCAAATACTAATAATAAAGACTGACTGACTATAAAGACGCTCGGTTTCTGGGTTTCGAAGTATTTATAGGGAGACAAAATGCTTAGGCAAGCTTCTGGATCTTTTCTAGAGAAAAACATTTATAAGTGTAATTTGATTAAGGAACTATTGTCTGCAGAAATCTGAATACAGGAAAGAGTCAGCAGTTCTTAAAAGTGGTAAACATGATAAGTAAAGTAATGCGTAGTTTTCGTGAAACGTCAGGAATATTCTGGATGTAACATGTATACTTATGTTCTTGAAGTTTTTTAAAATTTGACTAGACAGAAATATTTTTTCGTCCACAATTTTCTATAATTTGTTGCTCCCAAAAAAATTTAAGTAAGTTATTTTAATTCTATTTTAATGTGTTTGTCTTCATTTTTATTTAACTGAAAATGTAACGTTTGTAATTTATATAAGAAAAAGAAAAATAAAAAAAAATTAGGCTGTTAAAATTGCTGTACCTGAAGATGGCTCAATTTTTGCCGAAACGTACGTTGTACAAAAAAGGAAATAAATACACATTGGTAAAAAACCAGGATTTTTATTAAATGATCTACAAACTACCAGGAGAAAGAAAAATAAGAAAACTTCAATATAAGGTAATAAGGAACCATAGAAAAAATTATTGATTTTTTCGTTATTTTGTTTATTTAGTCCAGAATTTCTGTTTATGGTAGAAATATTTTGTTGTATCCTTGTGTTAAAAATGATCTTGTTTGGAAAGTTTATAGGATATGAATTATCAATTAAAAAATGAAATTAAGCAAAATTGTATCAACGTCAAAAATGATTGTATTACAAATTTTACTGACATTAATATACCAGATGATATTAAAAAACTGTTTAGCTTTAGACTTTAAATTTTGTGTACCTCCAAATATTAATGATATATCTATACCAAACTTATTAGCTGATATTGAAAATTTACAAAATGGTTTTAATAAAAGAAAAAAAGATATTTTTAGGGCAAAATTAACTAATATTGTTACTAATTTCTTTCAAAAAATAAGTATGAGAACTTACTTGATTATCCAGAAAAATAAACCTAACTTACTTGTAACTACTCGTAGATCAGATATAAAGGAAATGTAACAGTTATTATTAGTAAAGAACAAATATCATTCATTAAGTAATTATTTTTTAGATGATACTAATTTTTACATTAAAGTTAACAAATATCCATTAAAAAACCCAAAATAATTCAAACAAAATAATATTTAACTTGCAGAATGAAAATATTATAAGTCAATAACATTCAAAAAAACTTAAAATCTATAATTCTATTTGTCCAAAATTTTATGGTTTACCAAAAATGCATAATCCAATTTTATTTTTAATTGTATCATGTATAAAAGCTCCAAACAGTAAAGTTACTAATTTTATTGGTGAAATTTTAACAAAATCATATAACATTGACAATGAGTATTACATTAAAGACACTTTTGATTTCTTAAATTTTATTAACAACAAAGTTATACCTGTTAACGAGCCAAGACGGTAAACGTTTTTTTTTAACTATTTATTTTATTTACACACAGATTACAGTTATAAAATAGACAGAGTAACGAGCAGCAAGACTTGCTATCAACTGATTAATTAGTACAGTACTCATCTACTTATATACTAGTGTTGAACAAAGACCTGAGCTCTTACCTGCAGGTGTGTAGCTTCTGGAAATGGCTAGGCAGAAAATATGCTTGGTTTGATGACAATGCAAACCTTGAAGTTTAAGAAGAAAATAATAGGCTTTGTTTAAAGTAGACGTTGAATGAGCAGAAATATGATATAAGTTAATAGAGATATGAAACATTGTATGGAGGTGACTTTAAAAGAGAACAAAGGGTGCCCCATATTAAAAAAGCTAATGCCATTGCCAGTAGCTTTTTACAATTTACACTTTGTTTTGGAAACGAGATAAAATAAAAATATAAAATCTAAATGGTAAAATAATAATAATTATATAAAATAATACGAAATAGGGTGAGTAAATGAAATTGGTTAAAAACAATAAAATAATATAGAATAAAATATGAAAATGTTAAACGGTTGATTTATTGATATTCATTTCCATACCTTCTTCGACGGGTTCGCCGATTCTTATCGACCGTCTTCGTGACGGTATAAACTTTCTAAAATTCGTTAATCTATTCCTAGGTCGATCTGGTCGATCTGGATAATCGTCATTGCTATTATTTATAACTTGGATCCCAGTGGATCTCTTGCATCTTCTTTTACATTTACAAAAACAATAAAGAAATATAAGGCAGATTATTAAAATTATTGAAAGATAAGTTAATGCAGAATAATATTTATTTTCGGTTTTCTGTTTCATAAGTTCATCTAAGTTTTGAGAAAATTCGTTTAGATTGTGTTCGGCGATTTCAAGATTATCATAATTTATATTATTTAATTTTAAGGGTTTTAGGTTTGGAAAATGAATCCTATAATTTTCTGGTAATTCTTTGCAACAATCATATGATATCTGAATTTGGATCATAATGGTAGGTTACATTTAGTTTTTCTAAGTTTTGTGCGTTAATATAAACATCTTCAGTACAGTGACCGGCAGAAAGTTGGACACAAATGGAAAACTTTTTTATTACTAATTTCTCAGAAAATTTTATTCTTGTTAAAAGTTGGCGCATTGTTTCAAACTCAAAACGCACATATCAAAATTTAAATATCTCTTTTTGGATACGAGGTAGATTCAAAAATATCAAAACTCAAGAGTGAAGTACCCTTATTTTTAAAATACGGTAAAAAGGTAATTACAAAAGTTGTTTGGGATCAAAGGTGGATGTCAGATTTAAAATAACAGCCACCTAGTCAAAAAAAAAATTTTGTATTTTTTTCGATCACCCTGTATAGGTATTACAAAAAAAAATACCGCAAGCGCAACTTATCATCGGATAACACATGAATTTGCTACAAAACTTTAATTTTGTTCGATTAGCGGCTAGAAATTTAAATAAATCGAAATCAGTGTTTAAAAATATTAAATTTGTGTGTCCATCTTTCTGCCGGTCCCTCTATAAGCAATACAATTTTCTTTTAGTGTTAATAAAGAATTTTGTTCTAAAACATAAGGCATAGTTTGTCGTTACAACGAACAGTAATAGGGCTTTTTCCAGCTACTATTATTATTCATAAGTTATTTTCTAATTTTTGTACATTATATCCTGCCATGTCTACAATAGTGTTTTGGCAAGTTTTTGGTAGAGAAATTTAAAATTTAAATAATTGTGCTTCGCATGATGCCGAGTTGTCGATTATAACTGGTATTAAGTCTACATAATCTGAGGTTTGGTTGAACTGATTTACATTTTTCGATATCTAGTATGTTAACATATGAATTCGTATCTTCACTTCTTGCATTATAAGGTTTTGAATTTGGGAATATCATGTGGTATAATTTAGTTCTGGCATCTTTAATTGGAATTGGATAGAGACGATAATCAGTGAATATTTGTGGCTCGACAGTAGGAACGAGAATAAAAACAATTTTTGAGTTAGTTTGAAAAGCTGTCAATTCTACGATATCAAAATAATGATTTAATGAACTTAATTTTGTTGGAAAAAGTAGGTGATCCTTTGTAAATTTTCAGAAATTGTTCTTAATTGGTTGACAAAATCATTGGGTTTAATCATTGACGAATGCAAAATTCTAAGACGTGCAAAAGTTATGGAGTTTAGAATATCGTTTAAATTATTGTGAATAAAAGTGAATGACTTCATTAGTTCTTCCGTAATTTCTAAAGTTTGTAATTCAGCTTCATAAAAGTATAAATCATCTGTAATATTAAAAATGAATTCATTTATTTAAGTAAGTTAAGTTATGACGGAAATTTGTTTTTCCCATTAAAGATTCTAATTGGTGTTCGTTATTATTATTTTTTTCGATACAGTCATTAAAGTATTGCCCATGACACGGTCATTCAAACTCGGCGTCCTAGGCCAATTATTAAGAGCAAACGAAAAGCGAAAAAATCTGCTGACGTGGTGTTAAATGAGATCAAATAAGGATTAGATCGCAACTAAATTTAAAATTTTTAACAAACGACGCTCGGCGTCACGACGTCCGGTATATTTGTTTTTTACCGAACTTACCTCTTACTTAAACATTTAGGTGGCCCTATTCTTTCTTTTGCTTGAACGTTTTTTTGTTTTTTCGTTTACAATTTGCAGGCAAACTTTTTTGGAATTTTCCAAGTGTAATTTTTCGTGTCGAGACGCTGGGCGTTGTTTGTCAAAAATTTTAAATTTAGTCGCGATCTAATATTTTTTTGGTCTCATTTCACGCCACGGAAGCACATTTTTTGTCGTATTGCGTTTGCCCATAATTGGCCTGGGACACCGAGTTTAAATGACCCTGTACATACATATGATTTGTGGTTTTCTTACCTCATTTAAAATTATAAATAATGACATCGCAATATAGGTAAAGGACAGGAACAGGTTAAAAACACTTTTAAAATATACAGCGTGATAGAAAAAAGCTACACCACTATACAGCATAGCGCATAAGATTAAGAGACTCGTATTTTTTTGTTTTGCAACAGGTCCCCGATAATTGAGATATGGGCCCTTAAATTCCCTAAATTTCGGTTTCTAGAATATATATATTTTTTTCAAATTTGGGACTTGGTGGATTATTGTTCTTAATTTCTCCTCGAGATATGTTCATATTGTTGATAATATGATTTAACCATTTAACTCGCTTAACTCGCTTTTTCTTACTATACGGTTCATTTTAGGCAAAAAATAGTTTTTTTTTATTCAACATTAAAATCTACACTAATCATTATACCACTGTCATTATAATCTGAATCGCTGCTGATCAAGGCTAACTCTCTTGTGCGAATACTTTTATGCTTACCTTCAAATTCATTTTCTTCGATAGATTCAGGGTAGCTATTGTCTCCTCCTTGTGCCTTTTCCAATATTTTTGAGATATTAATTATTTCTCGGATGACTATTGGTTATCTGTGACTCTTGTGGATTTTGTCACTAGGGCCCATAAAACTCGCAATATCGTTTATTTCATTCTCAGACAGGTCGCGATTAATACAGTTGGTCGCAATGTGTTTCCTGAGTTTCGTTCCTCGTTCCTCGTAACGAAGATGAAATTTCCGCTCTGCCGCTCCACATTCACTAGAAAATTTTCTTAGCAGATTACATGCTCTCAAGTATCTACGCCTAGGTCCACCAGGTATGCCAAACACATATCTGTTAGCCAATGGAACTTGGGCTCGCTCTCTGTGTCTTAAAATTATGTTTATTGCATGCAATAATTCCCGAGAAAGAAGCACTGGAACCGTCCGGTTCAACTTTCCACGGATTTCAAAGCGAACATAATTTTGTGCAATAGCTACATTATCTCGAGAAAGAGTTTGTATCATATCATCATTGATGGCTGCGTAAGTTTCAAAATCCTAGATAAATATTCTTTCAATTTCACCCGCTCGCTTCTGTTGAATGGCTGTAACGAGATCAGGGTTGTTTCAGCCAGCAACAACCAGGATGCATATGAATATTCTTTTTCCACGTTATTTAATGCCAAATTTCGTTTATCATGTAAATACTTGTTTAGTTTATTTATATCTTCAAAAGACGGCAGTTTAACTTTCTTCCTTCTAAATTGTTGTGCCTGGGTTTCCATTACGGTTTTGTTTACACTGATACCAATGTCCTCGATAATTAATTTTAGAAATTCTTTTGTGTTTTGCTTATCTCTGTATAATTTCATCTTTTATACAAACAGTGATGTAAATATTTATAATATTTCCAATCTTTTTTAACAAGGAGCCTAAATTATAAGCTGCTGATGGTGCCGAATACACATTTTTTTGGTCTAATCCTGCAACAGTGTTAATTGCGGAAACAGCATCATCTTACACTTCAGGATCATATATGTCACTAAATTCACTGATGTTTTGATTAAGTTCCTTTACAGCAATGAGAAAACGACCCAAAAGTGTAAGGTTAGCCCGAATCATATCATGCTGGTGTTGTAAGCGGTACTTATTGCACATTTTATTTCCATAAAGTATAATAAGTCTATCATATCTTATAACTTTCACATCATCCTCTCTTAAGACGGGGAAAACGTCTTCTCTTAAAATCTCGTTGGCGTCGGGGTGAATGCGCTCAAGTATTTTTCGGCCTATTATCATCAAAGTTCGGTTCTCTTTTCCATCCACCATCCAAAGACGAATTCGAACTATACCTGTGTGTAAAATTTTGATTTGAAACATTTTTTACACTTGGTCGATTATCAATGATTTTCGAATCATTAGAATAGCCGCTTAATAAATCTTCTTGGAACACATATCCCAATCGGTTTCATTTGAATATCTGCTGTTTTCATCACTGATAGCTTTTTTTCGTTATTTACATGGTCGATCTGAATTTTGTTACTTAAATTGGGAGTATCTTTAACACTTATGGAGTTAGTATTTTGTTTGTTCGATAAATTTAGTGTATTTTTTTATCTGGTATTCGTAACAGAGTATAATTATTATCTTTTTCAGGAATCAAATCAAAATAATCCGAAATTTCATTTATGTCACACAAATTTGTAAACTCATTTAAAACAGACTTATGGGGTGGCTCATAGTTTTGAAATTCAATTATCATATTTTCACCAATTGCTGGTA
The DNA here is from genome assembly GCA_963920635.1 of Pseudeuparius sepicola. NCBI lineage: Eukaryota > Metazoa > Arthropoda > Insecta > Coleoptera > Anthribidae > Pseudeuparius > Pseudeuparius sepicola. The sequence continues at coordinate 34,714,368 of OY987305.1, forward strand.
TTAACAAATTGGGATGGGCTTCATTTATTGAATTTATAGCCATATAATCATCTTCTACCTAAAGCCTGGTATGAACCGTTATTGATAGTAAAATCAGTATATTCTAATATTGGTATTGACGTCGTGTTTTCATGTACTTCCAAAAATTTTTCACCGTAAAGTGCTATATCTTCACTCTGAAAATAATGAAGGTATATTGTAACTTTATTAGAAAGTATTGAAGTATATTTGTAGTGATTATACAGGGTTAGTCGGTTTATTGTAGCAGGGCAGGTTTGCCAGAACAGTTTATTTTTATGAAATAATTCCATATATCAAGATAGGTCTGAAAACGCTTTCCTTTAGATTGATAATAAAACAATAGATTTAAAAAAATATCTTTTAAACAAATCATTTAAACGAAATTTAGGAAGTCATATCTTCTTATAGGTTGCTATTTTCTGAATGAACAAGAATTCTGTCAAGCATCCACTGACAGAGTTATAGAGGTTAAGCATCACACAAGTACGTTTTTGTGTGTAATGCTTTATTTAAAAAAATGCTTTATTCTGGATAAATTAGGCGACTTTTTGTCATTTTTTTATATCTGTTACCGTTCCATGGATTTTTTTTCTGCAAAATTAAACTTTTTGGATTAGGTAAATTAATTGTTAAAAACACTCGACAACAAATTATTAACAATTATTATTATACCCAATCCAAAAAGTTGAATTTCGCAGAAAAAATAAAATTTGCCATGGAACGGTAAGAAATATAAAAGAAAATCAAGGTAGGTACGTAATTTGTCAAGAATAAAGGGTTACACACAAAACCGTCCTTTATTATTCTGAACAGGATCGTACTATTTTTTATTTAATTTAGTGATGCTCAACCACCATAACTCCGCCAGTGGTTTCTTGAGATATTTCTTATTTACTTACTTAATTAATTGGGTTTGAATTTAAAAAACATCATTTTTTCTCTGTTTCTTTCATAAGTTTCATAAAATCGCGAAATAGGACACTACACGAAGAGATATAAAAAATGCAAAGACCGGCAATTGGTCAAGAATAAAGCGTTACATAAAAAAGAGACTAATTTAGCGTTGACCATAAGTAATTCCGCCACTGCATTCTTGCGAAACTTCTTGTTCTGTTGGAAAAAGGCAACCTATCATAAAATATAGAGTCCTAAATTTCTTTTAAATAGCTTAGAAGATATTTTTAAAAATGTAAACAATTTTGGAAATTTCAGCGCTCTTTATTTTTAAAGGAAAGCGTTCGCGGATATGTTGACATGATATTTTTGTTCTATCGAACCTTAAACTCCTGCTACAAAAAAACGGCTCACCTTGTATTAATAGAATTATGTTTATTCACTTGCAGCATGCCCCAAATTGAGAAACCTATTTTGTAAATTACTTTTATTAACAAAACATTATAGTAATAAGTTATTGTCATTTAAAATTTACGATTTTTAAACCTAAGTCGCTAAAATGCGAATACCCTCTAAGAGATGCCGCAAATATTTATAAAGAAAAAAATCGGTGACGTTACTACGGCCATTGTTTTCACCATGTAACTTGTGAACGGAAAAAATTGTTTTAACGAAAGTTGTTCACAAAAATGGGGCTTTTCCTCGGGTTTTTCAAAAAAAATCGACGATAATGTAATTTCCGCCATTTTGGGATTCGCCATTTTACTTAATTTGCGCGAGACATAACCGGTGTGAAGACAGCCACCGTTTAGGCGATTCAAACTTAAAAATAAAAATCGCTGCAAAAACTTGCCACAATATTTAGCACAAAGGTCTAGAAACACCTCCCGGAGAAGCTAGTAACGTCTGAACAATTTTCCACCCCAGCCTTCCTCCCCTTATCCCCAAATAGGTTTCCTGAGCTTTTCCATGTCTTTTTGAAATTGCTATAGGGTGTTCCCTAAAAGCAGGACAAACCAAACTTATGTTTTTTTAATGGAACATCCTGTACATTATTGAATTTTCGGAATGTACTCTTCATGCCAATTTCAACCATATACTACATATGTCATAATATGTTTGCTCCAGCCGTTTTTACAATACAGGGCCTTCAAGATTATTTTTTTATATTTTCACATCCTGTAAAATAATGCCCCTAAAACGATAACGGTCATTTTATAATCATCCACACAAAAAAGTTAAGGTTGATATTTCCAGCCTAGGTAAAAATATATGACAATATAAACCTTGATTCGGAGTGATAGTTCAAAATGATTATGAACGTTTCAGGGACACTCTCGGGAAAACTATTTTCATAATTTTTTCTTATACTCAATCCATCCGCAAACGTTTCGTTTCCGAGGTACAGGATGTGAAACATGAAAAAAATTATGTAAAAACGGGTAAAAACGGCGGAGCAAACATATGACATAGTAGACAGGGTGTCTAACTTTAAAACTGGACACGTAAAATCTTTATTTATCAAGCTAATCGAATTAACTTTTTTGTTAGGTAGGGAATCAAAACTGCTTCTTTAGAGCCTGCTCAAACGTTCAAAGCGCAAATTCAGGGCCGGCTACGATTTAGCGATATTTTAAATTTAAAATCTGACCCCACAGCGTTCCTCAGGACTTCGCAAAACCCCCATAGACCAAATGAGTACAAGAAATATACTGGGTGGCCCACCACGAACTGCATCGATCTATATATGGAAAAATAAAAGTAGGAAAATTGTGAAAATTTGGCACCTCACCAATGCCGATGGGCGCTGCTCAACTAAAATATTTTGGTGAATCTGGCACTTCCGTTTATACCGGAAGTCGATATCAACTTTCTTATCTCAAATGGAACACCCTGTATATTATTGCATTTTTGGATTCTAGGCATCATTTTGGAACAAAAACATGCAACATGTCCTGTGTCTAAATCCAACCGTTTTTGAGATATTTACATTTTTCCGAAAAAACTACAGGTGCAGACCTAAAGTCAATTAGCAATTTATAAGAGGAAACCGCGAAATTTCAAAATGAATTTTTGGCATCGTATAACAGAGGCCCTGACCTAGTGATCTCTGCTGAGAAATAAATCCGTTCTTATACAGGGTGTTCACAAAATGTGAATAAAAGTTACATTCAAAATGAGCTTAAATCTCGAAATTTTCAAATGGAAACCCCAATTTTTTTTAATGCGATCTTATTAACCACTAAAAATGATGACAATTTTGTGTAAGGTTTCCTATACCTAAATGCAGTAATTTTCGATTAATTTACGAAAAACCCACTTTTCGCCCATAAAATGCGGGGTTTGCTTAACGCTTGGAAAATCATATTAGCCCTGGACGTTGAAAAGACAATCGCGGCTGAGGAAATGTCACTTGGTTTATAAATTATTGTCAACAATAATGCCGGCGCGCTTAAATTACACAAACGAAGATTATGTATTCTCCGTAGATAATAAACAAATTTAAATAAATGGGGGTTTCCATTTGAAAATTTCGAGATTTAAGCACATTTTGAATGTAACTTTTATTCATGGTTTAAAAATCGTAAATTTTAAATGACAATAACTTGAGAAGAACCTATTACTATAATGTTTTGTTGATAAAAGTAATTTACAAAATATGTTTCACAATTTGGGTCATGCTGCATGTTAATAAACATAATGCTATTAATACAAGGTGAGCCGTTTTTTTGTAGCAGGAGTTTAAGGTTCCATAGAACAAAAATATCATGTCAACATATCCGCAAACGTTTTCCTTTAAAAATAAAGAGCGCAGAAATTTCCAAAATTGTTTATATTTTTAAAAATATCTTCTAAGCTATTTAAAAGAAATTTAGGACTCTATATCTTATGATAGGTTGCCTTTTTCCAACAGAACAAGAAGTTTCGCAAGCAACCAGTGGCGGAATTACTTATGGGCAACGCTAAATTAAATTAAAAAAATAGTAGGGTGCGGTTTCTTTTGTGTGTAACGCTTTATTCTTAACCAATTGCCGGTATTTGCATTTTTTATATCTCTTACGTGTAGTGTCCTATTTCGCGATTTTATGAAACTTATGAAAGAAACAGAAAAAATGATGTTTTTTAAATTCAAACCCAATTAAGTAAGTAAGTAAATAAGAAATCTCTCAAGAAACCACTGGCGGAGTTATGGTGGTTGAGCATCACTAAATTAAATAAAAAATAGTACGATCCTGTTCAGAATAAAAAAGGACGGTTTTGTGTGTAACCCTTTATTCTTGACAAATTACGTACCGTAAAGTGGGGTGACTTCGGACGATTATTGCAATTTTTATGGAATAACTTCTTAAATATTAGTATATTTTATTTGAAACTTTTACAATTGACTCTCCTGCCACTGAGCTAAATATTTTCACCACGATTTTCGTGAAAATTTTGATATTTGATATATATTTTTTTGATTTTTTGCTGTCCGAAGTCACCCGCATTTTTGGGGTGACTTCGGACACCGCCTAAAATCACTATAAATCCAAAGTAGCACCACCTATAAAGTGACTTCGGACAAAAAATATTTTTTTTAATTCATTTAGAGGTTCAAGAATGTGTAAAAAAAGACGAAATTATAAAGAATAACCTTTATTTCTCTGTCTTACAGACATTAATATAAAAAACAAAATATAAAACAAAACTCTTTAGAGAAAAATAATTTGTCCCTACTCTAGAATATAGTCACTGGGCAAATTTGCAAATGTGTATCGATCTCTTCTTAAAGGAATAGGCTTAATAATTTTTATTATATCCGAAGTAGGAGCAACAGATTCGTCATTTATTATCGGATATGAAAAAAATATTTCACCTTTACAAACTTTCTTTCTTAAAAACCTTATCAAATAAGTAGACTCTGTGTCATTACCTACATATTCCTCTATCACTCGTCCAACATAATATTTGTATTTTGAAGAGTAAGCAAGGGGAACTCTTACAATTATAAATATATTAACTTTAGGAGTTATATCACAATTATTTTCAGTCTCTTGGTTCTTCATTTTATCCTTTAGACACATTAAGGGAAGTTCATCTTCCGAATCTGTTGATAAATTAGAGAAAATGTTGTCAGTCTTTGGGAAACAAGATTTTGATGAAAATATCGGAAGGTCAGAATCCGATGAGTCGTTCTCATTTGCTGCTTTATTTTCGTCCACAGACTCTTCTTGAGGATTAGGTTCTGGTAACTCCTTATTATGTGTCAAATCTACAGCTACAATTGCCTGGCCAGGTTTGATATTTATGCTCTTTCTTCTTGTTTTTTGGGAATTTCGGGTGTTCTTGTTGTTTTTAAAAAGTTCGAAAGAGTTTCAGACACATTGTTTGTTATGACTTGGACTGCTGGATCTGCTTGTGTCGGGGTTACTTCTACTCTATTCTTGCCAGGTAGTTTTGTCAAGACAGCATCAGGGTTGAACGCATAGATGCCACATGCTCGAAATCCGGACATAAGTATAGCTCTCCAGTTTTTCTTTAAAGGTCCGAAATAAGAAACATCTAGGGGTTGGCACAAATAAGTGGAGTTTGGAGGAAGTAGAACAAATTTTATATCATTCCTTTCACACTCTTCAATAACATCTAATGTTATGTGGCTTGAGAGGTTATCTCCTATCAAGACTTTTACACCTTCTTTTTTTCTAAAATAAGGAAGCAGAATTTGGCGAAATCATTCCAAGAAGGTCGATGATTCAAACCAGCCGCTTTTACTGACACTATATCCACAGCCACGAGGTCCATTTTCCTCCCATTCCTGATACCTATGCTTCGCTTTATACACAACGAAAGGAGGCAAGAGTTCTCCAGAAGCAGTTGCCGACATCATTACACTTATGCTTGTTTTAGATGAATCAATTACGCGATCACAATGCTTTGACCCTCGTTTGCAGACGACTTTTGGTTTGCCTGGGTCATCGCTAAAATTGGTTTCGTCGTAATTGATAATGTTTTCAGCTGAAACACCTTCAATTGTTTGTCTCAATTCGGAAAAATATTCATTAATTGTCGTACCAGTCACTTCCGCCCTACTTCTCTTGATATTCTGAGTTAATCTGACAGTAAGGGTTTTATGTCGCGCTAAAAAATTCTTGACCCAGTCCTTTCCAGGTAAGTTATCTTTCCATTTTTTTAGTTCTACTCCTTTCCTTACCAAATAATTTTGAACTAATACACGAATATCATATCCAGTTAATGGGAAACCCCACTCTGCAGATAACAATATTGCATGAACTATTTGCCGTTCTTCCTCTGTAGATAGTATTGTCTGCCCACCATGTTTCTTTGAATGAATCCCTTTTACTTTATCTTGAATGGTCGACTTGGGCATTTGGTAAAATTCAGACGCCCTCCTAACAGTCATTTTGTTCGTCTGGACATCTTTTATTGCCCTTTTTAGTTGCACGGGGTCATAATTCATGTAATTGCGTGAACCAAGCACCCTTCTACACGCTCGCACCATTGTCCGAATTCACCCGCAAACACACAGCTTTTCTATGAATCACCCTGTAAAAAAACGTGGGCTATATATACGCACTTGAAATTTTGTAAAGATATTAAGTACATATGAAACTTGAATCCCATATAAGTTAAATATAAATATACAAAAGCACATAACCTCTACGCCAGTTACTTTTTCAAGCTCATTAAAATCCGTTACACTAATTTGTTTACTTATTGCGCAATATTTGGAAATACTTACATGCAATAACATCTCCCACTGGATGTTTGAAGGCAACTAACAAGGCAGCGGTGTACACGGGTGCGATCAGAATTCCGCGCATGCGTATCCCGCTATAACCGAACGCGCGAAAAGAGTGACAGTTGTCCGAAGTTAGCCGCACTGTCCGAAGTCACCCCGCTTTACGGTAACTACCTTGATTTTCTTTTATATTTCTTACCGTTCCATGGCAAATTTTATTTTTTCTGCGAAATTCAACTTTTTGGATTGGATATAATAATTGTTAATAATTTGTTGTCGAGTGTTTTTAACAATTAATTTACCTAAGTAGATAGGCTATGTTGGTTCTAGCGCAATTTTCCCATGTATTTCTTATGGGGGCAAAATCCTGCACTTTTTTGACCAAACTTACCCCCTCCACTCCCACGCCACGCCCCCTGCCAAGCCCCCGGCCAATCAGAACGCGCCGACTAGGGTTTGAACCCTGCGCTAGCCCGAGGGGTGCCGAAGACGCCCGAGGGGTTGACCCGAGCGCGAGGTCATTGTCCTTCGGCCGGAAGCAGACCGCGGACATGTCTCGACATGAAGGGAGACTCTCACCGACGGCCCCCCTGAATGTGGATTCCGAAATCTCGCGCCTTAGCAAATTGAAGTTTATGCAAGACATGACGTCACACCCCCTTTGACCTACTGTCGACTCACCGCGGCCGACAGGATTCTGCCGACTCCACTCATATTTTACCAGGAATAATCGAAAAATCGGCGGCACATTCTAAGTGGTATAGTCTGCATTCAGTCTTAGCATGTTTTGATACACTGACCTATTGATACAGTAACCTACCAAATAATTTCTAGATACTAACATTGCAAATCTACAGCGCGAAAAAATGAATCATTTTATACATATAAGATATGTCGGAGCAAATGTTATTATTCGCTTGAAAACATTGCAGCGGGCAGCTGTCCTGATTGAATTTAGTTTCGAAAAAACAACATACCTACATCCCAAAAAAATTCAACCTACTTTGCCCTGGAATACATTTTTAACGACTAAAGTATCCAAAATACTTCAAAACACCCCTTCAAAAATACATTGTGAAATTTTGATTGTATAAAATACTAGACTGTACACAACGCCCATGCTACTACAGCCGTTAATAGATTACTAATAAAAATATAGCAGACAACGCAGTTTATTTAACGTTCAGTGCCTATAAAAAAACGGCCATAAAAAAATCCGAGAAATTTATGTATATTAACCAGGTGTTTGTTGTTGCCTTAAGGCAAAAACATACGGCTGAAAAGTTGAACCTATTTTGTGGTACAATTTGGAATCTGATGATAAGTAAAAAACCATTATGCAATAAAATACAAAAGTAGTATCAAAGCATGTGTATCCGAAACGGCTTGAACCGCCGACGCTCGAGATCTGCTGGCGCAGCTTCCAGTACAATGGGCTCATTTTCAGTCGAAACACGCAAATATCTCCAAAAAAACCCTGAGAAAATGGCCATCACAAACAAAATCTTAATTTTGTTTTCACCCAGCAAGAATATTATCGAAGGGATATGTGTCAGGAATAGGGAATTATATTAAAAGTTCAGCCTACTTTGCCCTGAAAAATCGTATATTTTTAACTACTAATGTATTGAAATTATTCTAAACATATTTCGAAAATGTCTAATATCAATAAATCACGAATTTTTGATAATATAAGATGTAAACTATAGACTGAAAAATTGTTGCTTAAACAACATTGAAACTACACTCACTACACTGATAAAAATATGCATCCATGGTTGAAACTACACTTCAGACACATATCTCCCAAAAAGTTCAACCTACTTTGCCCTGAAAAAATCGAACAACAGAGGTACCTATTCATCGCTCACAAAATCAATACCAACGCCGAGGAAACTACACTTAAAAATGTTTAAAAAATGTCCACCGTGATCGCTCGACAAAAAATCGTGCAAAGTGGCTACGGCAAAAAGCTTGACCTTTGTCCTTAGGGACACGTGTGACCCGGTTGAAGTAGAATCTAAAAAAAACGTAAATCATACCTACAGTAGAATCTGCTAAAGTAAAATCCAGGTGTCAAAAAATATCACTTTGTATAACATTCGCGAGATTCAGATTAAAGCCGTACTCCTTGTAACGCGTTTACCCAAATAAACGATTTTTAAAAAGCCTACTGCTGCGTTGATACATGTAATTGGCGCAGTCGGTAGGACGGGTCGCGGAAATCGCTGACGTTTGTGATACGAAAAAGACTTTCTGTCGCCGAAACTCGCGTTTTCCTTCGGAAAATTCCGTTAAGCGATCGGTCCGAAACAAATCGTCTCCGTAAAAGACGAACGGTCACCGTAGCAGCCAGGCAACACCGACAACGAAGCAGGGCTGAGTTCCAAGAGCTGAAGGGCTAGCGACCAACGCCGAAGAGCAGGGTAAGAGCCATTCCTTTTGTCCGAACTGTCCTGAAAACTTCCTGCCGGAACAAGGAATATTTAATCTCACTAGTGTAAGTTATTTTTAAGAAAAGAAAATCAAAGAAAACCATTTTCAAAACAAATTTTTACAACTTTACTTTTCTCTCATTTCCATTTAAGTTTTTCACTTCACTTTTATTTTGTTTCTAAAAATAAACCAAATTTATGTCTGATAGCGAATCAGAAAACGAAAACGTAGGAAGGCTTGGTATTGACCACGACACAGACCTTGCTATTCTAAGTACTCTTTTTGGACAAGTTAATATTAGTTAATAACAACAGCAACAACAACAACAAAGGCAACAACAACCACAAAATGGGCAAATAAATTATCAATTGCTTAGAATGTATATAGAAAGTATTCCCCAATTTTCAGGCGACCAACATACTCTTGAAATTTTTATTGATAGTTGCTCTTATCTTATCGAAACATATTCGAATCGAGGTGTCCTAAATGACCCACTAAATAAATTCTTGTTAAAAGCTGTAATAGGAAAATTAGCAGGTAGGGCTCTAGTTTTAATAGGAACTAGAACTGAACTACAAACATGGGAAGAAATTCGTGACGCACTCCGTCTAACTTTTGGCGACAACAGGAATATAGACTGCCTTGTGCAAGATTTAATAATTTTAAGACCTTTCAAAAATGAACCCCCCGTGCAATTTGGAGCCAGAATCCAAGACGCGCACAGTGTAATAATTTCCAAAATAAATTCCAGTAACTTAACTAGGAATGAGAAAATTTTGCATTTAAATAACTACAAACAGTTAGCTCTAAAAACTTTTTTTAGAGGACTAACGGGAAGATTACAAGATATTATTAGAATCCGCAATCCAGTTACCTTAGAAAATGCTATAGCGCTGGTAATCGAGGAACAAAATTTCTTTTATGCCCAAAATCGCTTACTTTCTAATATTCCACAACCATCAGGTCCATCCGGTAATTTTTCTAAACCTCAGAGACCACCACAAGTAAGAAACCCAAACTTTTCACAAAATTTTATGCCCAATTTTCAAAGTCCTAGAATGCCAATTCAACAAAACTTCCAAATTCCAGTACAACCAACAATTTCCAAATATTCCACCCCAAAGATTCCCAAATTTTCAATCGCAACAATTTCCCAGAGGCCCAATAACTAACATCAGACCAAACTTTAAAATGGCACAACAAAAATTCCCCACAAACAAACAAGTCTTTGGCACAAGACCACCCCAGACGAACGTTTTTAAACCGACAGGACGAACTCCTAACGAAGTACCAACACAGATGTCGACAACTTCCAGAGTTCCCACCTTGCCACCTCAAACCTTACCAAGATACGTTCCAAACTTTTTCCGTAGTACAGGCCCACGAAATTTTGCATTAGAAGAACTACATAATATCGAACAAGAATGTCAAAATGTCAATTTTCAAAATTATTATGATGAGCAGGCATGTCCCTCGAACTATTATTCCGATATAGACAACTCATATTTTTATAACAATTATTACGAAAATTCTGAACAGATGCTTTATCCGGAAGCTGCTGAGTACGAAAATCAGTATAATTTCACGGAAAATTATCAAGAAAATCAGGGAAACTCAGAAATTTCTGTTGAACAAGAAACTATTGTTCCAAATGACCCAAATTTTCACCAATTATGTCTCGAAGAACCCGAAAAATGACGACAATCGAAATAAACAACTATGACAGTGACAGTACCTTACCCTATATAAAGACAAATAAACCCAAATTCATACTTGTAATTGATACAGGTGCGTCAAAATCTATTCTATCCCCATATTTCGCAGAAAAATATTTCCCAGACAAAATATATCACGAAAATTTTAATATAAAAACTTGTAATGGTGTAAATAGATGCCGTTTCAAAGCAGATATACCTTTAAATGAATTGATTGGTTTAGACGATCGAATTACATTCCATTTATTTCATTTTCATGACTTTTTCGACGGGTTAATCGGTTTTGAAGACAGGAAACGCTTAAAATTAAAACCAGATTTTGAAAATAATATTTTTTATAACGACAACACCTGCATTCAAATTCTCTACAAGCATAATAAAGGTTCTCATATTTTTTCACTTCTTGTAAATCCGCAAGAAACATGCCTTGCAAAAATTCCTATTTCAAAGCAGACAGGCGACGTGATAATACATAAAAAAGAGATTTTTCCCAAGTGTTTTATTCCAGAAACTCTGACCACTGCAAGAAATGGTCACGTCATTGTTGAAATACAAAACCACTCTAATGAAACAAAACTCTTGCGTTTAGACAAACCGTTCCCAGAACCTATTTTCGAGGAAATAAATAATGATTATTTTCTTTTTAATATCGAGGAAATAGTCGATACACCTCACAATAATGACAAAAATCCTAATATTGACGTAAAAGACCTTATTCGAACTAACCACCTAAATCCGGAAGAAAGACAAAAGGTCCTACAACTTTGTCGAAATTATTCAGATCTATTTCATAATTCAGAGAAAAAACTCTCTTTTACAAATCGTGTTAAGCACGAGATAAAGACAACTAACGAAGACCCCATACACGTAAAGTCTTATCGCTATCCTTACGCGTTAAAATCCAAAGTTCAAAGACAAATTGGAAAATTATTAGACGACGAAATAATACGTCCTTCGTCCAGTCCTTGGTCTTCCCCGATTTGGGTTGTTCCCAAGAAAGAAGATGCGTCAGGCGAGAAAAAGTGGCGTATCGTCGTAGATTATAGAAAAATCAATGAAATTACCATTGACGATCGGTATCCCATCCCCAATATCACCGAAATATTAGATAAATTAGGTCGATGCTCTTATTTTACCACCTTAGATCTAGCGTCGGGATTCCACCAAATTGAGATGGACCCTAAAAGCATTCCAAAAACTGCTTTCACTGTTGACAACGGACACTACCAGTACACTAGAATGCCGTTCGGTTTAAAAAACGCGCCAGCAACCTTTCAGCGGGTTATGGACGATGTCCTTCGCGACTTACAAGGACGAGTGTGCCTAGTTTACGTTGATGACATTATCATATTTTCGACCTCCCTTGATGAACACATTAATAATCTGAAATTAGTCTTTCAAAAATTGCGAGAATATAATTTAAAAATACAACCGGATAAATCGGAATTCCTTCGTAAAGAAGTAGAGTTCCTGGGGCACATCGTGACTCCACAAGGGGTAAAACCTAACCCAAAAAAGGTCGAGGCAATTCAGAAATTTCCTATACCCAAAACTGTCAAAGAAATCAAATCTTTTCTCGGACGGTAGGATACTACCGAAAGTTCATTAAGGATTTTGCAAAAATAACCAAACCATTGACTAAGTGTCTGAAAAAAGGCGAAAAAATAATCCATAATGATGCATTCCTTCAATCTTTTAATCTTTGCAAAAAAATTCTTACCAATGACCCAATTCTACAATATCCTGACCTGTCCAAGCCATTTAACTTAACTACAGACGCGTCAAATTACGCCGTGGGCGCCGTCCTTTCACAAGGCCCCGTAGGCAACGACCTACCCGTAGCATATGCTTCGCGGACATTGAATCCGGCAGAACTCAATTATGCGACTATTGAGAAAGAATTGCTCGCGATCATCTGGGCAACAACCTACTTTCGGCCATATCTTTTCGGAAATAGATTCAAAATTGTTACAGATCACAAACCTCTCATATATTTATTTTCTCTTAAAGACCCCGTATCACGCCTTACACGATGGAGACTTAAACTTTCAGAATACCAATTTGACATAGTTTATAAAAAGGGCAAAGCAAATACAAATGCTGATGCACTTTCTCGAATAGAGATAAATGCTATAGAAAAAGTGGCAGAAAACGAATCAATAATAGTACATTCTGGAGATTCTGATGATGAAATTAACGATTTTTTACAAAATTTAGATGACCTAGAACTACCTGAAATTTGTAGCGAAGACTTAAGTGAAATTTTAGGACAAATTTCTGATGAATCAGAAGCAAAATCAAAACCAAAAATTAATATAATCTCCGACATATTAATTAGACCGGCTAACCAACAACCCGCTCAAAATAACACCCACTCACAGTTTCTACAAACTGAAAACGCCACCAAAAATACCCAAAATGACTCAGACACAAATGAAACTGTCCACACGGCAGCAGAACACCCTGTCTTTACAATGCCAATAAAAATCAAATTATTGTTTCTTCTAATGACAAAATGATACGTAAATACGTAATCAGGTCACGACCTTTTAACGAAAATTCACGAATAACAGTGTCACTACCTTTAAGAAATTTGGAACCAGAAGTTATTAGTTTTATTAAAGAATATGTAGAACACAAAAAGACTTATTGCCTATATTTTAAGACACCTGAAATAATTCCTGACTTTTCTAATATTGTTCGCAAAACTTTTCAAAACTCTTCTTTCAAATTTATTCAAAGTCCAACATATTTAGACGACGTTATTACTGACGAAGAACAACAAGAAAAATTAAAATACCATCACGAGGGCAAAGTATGCCATAGAGGCATTAACGAAACCGAAATGTCTCTCAAAAAACGCTATTTTTGGCCTAAACTTAAGATCGATGTAGAAAAATACATAAACAACTGCGATATCTGCCAGTTATCTAAATACGATAGGAATCCCCCGGTAGTGAAATTTAATATAACACCCACGAGCTCCAAGCCATTCGAAGTTATACATTTGGACACGTTTCAGATGGAAAATCAAAAATTTTTGACCGCAATAGACTCGTTCTCGCGATATGCGCAAGCATATAAAATTACAGGAGCGTCAGCAATAAATACTATTGACTGCCTTTTACAATTTGCAGCTCACCACGGGTTACCACGGACAATTGTTTGCGACAACGGCACCGAATTCAATAATACCACCCTAAAAGACTTTATAAAATTACACAAAATTAACATTCATTTCACAACACCGAATAATTCCAATAGTAACAGTCTAGTTGAGCGTCTACATTCCACCCTCATAGAGCATATAAGATGCCTAAGATTGTCAGACAAAGAAAGTCGCATAGATAAGCTTATGCTTTATGCCATTTTAGCGTACAATAACACTATTCATTCTGTTATTAAGCAAACCCCTTTTGACGTTGTAAACGGCCACACAGACAGTGTAAATGCATTCGATACAACTGCCGAAATGTTGATTAATGAATATATAAATGAACACAAAAACAAGACATCCTTACTTTATGACAAAATTCATCAAATTAGTCAAAGTATGAAAGAAAAGGTCATCCAAAAGCGCAACGAAAAACGCGAAGATCCGATATCCTATAGAGAAAATGCCACCGCCTTTGAAAAGAACCCCCTTCGATCAAAAATCAAACCTCGTTTCAAAAAGGTAACAATTGTTAAAGATCTAGGTATAAAAGCTAAACTACCTAACAAAATAGTACATAAGAAAAACCTCAAACGTCCAAGGAAATTCACAAATCAATCTCTCTTACAGGATGACAAATCGAAAGACGATGACGAACCTCCCGACATTCCTGATAATCCTAACCCTGACATCCCAAGCACTAGTGCTGGAAGTAAAAATTAACGACCTTAAAGATACCCCGGGCATTTTACCCTTTAAATTAGGAAATGCTCAGATAATAACTAAAAAACATACTTTTATCCATTATGTGCAAACTAAACCGCTAAAGAACGAAGTGAAAAATTTAATTTCTATATATAATAATCTCAATCAATCTATTTTTAATGAGACAGAATATGTTTTCACATCTAGCTTAAGAAATAATTACGAAAATTTAAAACCCCTAATTTTAGAAGTAGAGAATAAGATAAATGGTATAAGCTTTAATAAACGTAGTAAACGCGGCCTTTTTAATATCATTGGTACCATAAACAAGTGGTTTACAGGGTCTCTCGATGCGAATGATGGAGTAAAATACGATAATGCTATACGCACTCTCGAAAAGAACCAACAGAAAATTTTATCGCAAACTAATAACCAAATTTCACTATTTAAAAAGTTGATTGACCATTACAGCAATTCGATAGAAACAATAATTAATAACCAACAAAAGATTTCAGAGTATATGGAACGCTTCTATGAACGAGTTCAACATTAAACAGATATTTTCTACAAGTATACCGTATACCTCAGTATACTAAATCAAATTTTCATCAATGCAAATGTCATTATTACTTTTATTGATAATTTAGAAAATGCTATAACATTTTCTCATTTGCACACAATTCACCCGGACATTCTAAGTATTGACGATTTAAAAGAAATACTAAAAGAGCTAAATACACACTATTCTTCTGACGAAATTGTTGACTTAAGTCTATACGCCTGGTATTCGGTTATAAAAACAAGCTGTTTTATCTCAAATAATCAAATAATATTCTCCTTAGATGTTCCTTTGGTCCACCCAAATAAATTCGAATATTATCACTTATATCCTATCCCCTCATCGGACAATTCCATAATTTTACCCCTAAAACCCTACTTGGCTCTGAGCAACACCAACTACCAATATATGGATAGTCCCTGCGAAGGAGTCAACGGAACTCACATTTGCCTTCAAGAACGCCTGATTTCCAACCCCAAAGAAAATTGCGTTACTGCTCTGATCACTGGAGAAGAATCAAGCTGCAATATGGTCAAGATACAAATTCACAACCATATAGTAGAGAAAGTTAACGACGAGTTCATAATCGTGATCCCAAAGGACAACATGAAAATAAAATCAACCTGCAAGGATACTGAATACCACGTATTGCAAACTCCACACCTTATCTGGTTACCAACGAATTGTAAAATTGAAATCAATGGAATTATATATAGCAACGAAAAATCCAACAGCAAGACGCACTCCTTGATACTACCCGCAATTAAAACTAGTATGACAAAGGAAAGCCAAAGTTTTGGAAAACTACACATAAAAAATATATCTCTCAACGAATTGCATACTCTCCGAAAACACATCGATTCAATCAGCCCAGTTGTCATGGAACAATTTCAAGAAACAAATAATAATTGGGTTTTATGGATAATTATAACAACCATAATAATAATATTGATTGGGTATGGAATCTACAAATGCCGAAAGCTTTGGATACGTTCGACGAACTCAAAGAAGAAGAAAGAAGAACAAGAAGAAAAGGTGCCTACTTCAGTCCTTTTCATCCCTGAAGTAGCCTCTTGAGAATGGAGGAGTTACGTACATAGAAGTTCCTGATACATCAAAAGAAGAAGTGCAAGAACAGCTGCCACATCAGCAAAAACGATTTTATAAAAACTTTGTATAACATTCGCGAGATTCAGATTAAAGCCGTACTCCTTGTAACGCGTTTACCCAAATAAACGATTTTTAAAAAGCCTACTGCTGCGTTGATACATGTAATTAATTTTAGCTCTTGTAATAGCTCGATGACGATTGAAACTACACTAATAAAAATGTTTAAAAAATGTCCATCCCAGGTGATCGCTCGACAAAAACAAAACGTGCAAAGTGGCTACTGCTCGAAGTTTGACCTTTGTCCTTAGGGACACGTGTGACCCAGTTGAAGTAGAATCTAAAATCCCCGGTACAGTACGGATGAAAATTTCAAACCAGGCATGATCAACATGGATACACGTTCAAAGTAAAAAAAACTTGTCGGTCGGTCGAAAGCTAAACTGAAAATTGTTGCTAGAGGTTCTATTAAAGTAAAAACCGGGGTGCCAAAAAATCAACTATTATTAGAAAATACGCCGATGTCATAATATAGCCGTCGATGACACCGTTAGGGGTCCGGTCAAAAATGCGTTCTGCTTAATAAGGCGTCAAAAAATCCATGACGGGGCTTAGATGAATAAATAAAGTTTGATGTATGTAAAAAGTCTAGACTAAATTTTCGTATAGCCCGCGTGATCGCTCGAGGTCCTCTGGACTAGAAAATATCATATCGGCTCAATCTCCAAACACTTTTATTTTAAATTATACGTTTTCATTGATGATAGGTATAGCAAGAAAATTGGACTCGACTCGATATGAGAGACATTAATCTAACTTTCACTAAACTGCACGTACTACTTAGAGGGTTGTAAGCCGTTTTAATAAAAGCAACAGACTTGCTTAAAATTCATGGCTAAACTTTAACACAATGTCATACAAACATGCGGCACGCAAAATATTTAATAAATAACAGATATATGAGCTCAAACATGTTTATCAAAAATATATTAATTTCTGACGATTTAGTTTACCAGTTATCATTTAAAAACAAAATCTGGTCCCAATATTCAGTGAAAATAAGAATTAAAAACTTTGAACGTTATAAACCACCACTAAATAGCGAGTCGGAAATGAGTAAAAATTGTATATAAATATGTTATTTTGATATAAATTATGGCCGAAACTGAATTTATTGGGGTGAAGATGCAAGGGAATATTTTTTAGCTAGGAAAAAGTAATGCAATTATCAGAGGGACTGGTTGCAGAACCCGTTGTCAGTTTTGCAAATATTTTTGATACAAATATAATTGCTAACGTTTAATTTGTTTACCCCATTTACGAAAATGATAACAAAATTGGATCAGCCAAGATGTTTTTTCGAAGTATAGTTTAAACACAGGGTACCACCACCGGTTTTACGATATAGGTTTTAAAATGCGACGCAAATACCTACATAAAAAAATACCCTAGAGATAAGAAAACAAAATACAACTCACCGAAAGATTCTTGATGATGTATAAAAAGAAATCAGGTTACATCTAATGCCCCAGACAGTCAAATAAATATCCCGAGCTATCAGATCTAACCAAACATCATTTTTCCAACGGCACAGTCATTTTTACAGGAAAAAACAACCAGTAACCGTTCAAATTCCATAGAGAGGTACTGCCGTATTCCAAAATTTCACTGAACTACGCGTATCTATTATACTGTAGTAGGTACTGATACACTTCCATCTTTCCAAAGAAAAAACCACAAAACTCAGACTTTTCATATATTATTACAATGCCTCGACAATCTTTATCTGTGGCCACTACCGAGAACATACTGAACCAAGTGCATTTGTGCGACCCATAGGACGTGAAATATGCCGAGTTGGTTTTATTAAACAATGAAACTCTTCGAAAATACTGTGATAAATCGTGAAATTTTCTGAAAAGTTCCTAGCCTAATTTTACAAATTTGGAAGTGTGACCTAGGAGACGCTTTTCTATCGAATAGAATCTGACAAGAAAAAAGTTACAGAATGGGTCTTAGCCGAATGTTTTATGCAAATGTAAAGAAGACAAAATTTTCGAAAAACAGCGACTGGCCAACCAAAAAGGTACCTATTAGAAAAAGTTGCTCGGGAGGCCGAGGTAACCTAGGAAACGCCTCTCATTCGAATAGAATCTGTAAAAAAAATCCCAGACGGTGCAGAATGGGTCTTAGACGAATGTTTTATGCAAATGAAAAGAAGACATAATTTTCGAAAAACAGCGACTGGCCAACCAAAAAGGTACCTATTATAAAAAGTTGCTCGGGAGACCGTGGTTGAGATAACCTAGGAAACACCTCTCATTCGAATAGAATCTGACAAAAAAAAAATTCCAAAACGGGACAGACGAATGTTTGCAAGTGAAAAGCATACAGAATTTTTTTTTCGAAAAACGACATCTGACCAAAGAAATACATAAGAAAATTTTGCTGGGGAGGCCGAGGTAACCTAGAAAGCGCCTTTCCTTAGAATAAAAATTGACAAAAAAAGTTACAAAATGGGACTTAGACGGATATTTGTTGCAAGTGAAAAGTAGGCAGAATTTTCGAAAATCGGGGACGGACCAGAAATTATTAAGTTGATCAGGAGGTTGAGATAACCTACGAAACGCCTTTCATTCGAATAGAATCTGACAAAAAAAATCCAAGAAAATTTTAGACGACTGTTAACGCAAGTGAAAAGTATACAGAATTTGTTTTCGAAAAACGGCGACTGACCAAAAAAAAATGTATTAGAAAATTTTGCTCGGTAGACCGAGGTAACCAAAAAACGCCTCTCGTCCGAATATAATTTGAAATAAATTCCAAGATGGGACTTAGACGAATGTTTGATGCAAGTGAAAAGTAGACCGACCGAAAAACGCCTTTCGTTCGAATATAATAAAAAAATCGAATACGGAACGGGACTTATTAGACGAATATTTGATGCAAGTAGATAGAATTTTCGAAAACCGGGGACGGACGAAAAAAAATATTAGAAAAGTTGATCGGAAGGTTAAGATAACCTATTAAACGCCTTTCATTCGAATAGAATCTGACAAAAAAATTCCAAGACGTGACTTAGACGAATGTTGGCAAGTGAAAAAAAAAAACAAACAATTATTAGAAAAGTTGATTGGGAGGGCGAGGTAACCTAGGAAACGCCTTTCATTCGAATAGAATGTGACAAAAAAATTCAAAGACGTGACTTAGACGAATATTTGCAAGTGAAAAGCATACAGATTTTTTTTTTTTCGAAAAACGGCGGCTGACCAATAAATTATTAGAAAAGTTGATCGGGAGGCCGTGGTACCTAGGAAACGCCTTTCATTTAAACATATTGCAACAAAAAAAATTTAGACTTAGATGAATAAGAATGCAAGGTGGTAGTTGGACGAATGTTTATGACGCAAGTTAAAAGTAGACAGAATATTCAAAAACGAGAACCGACCAAATAGTTATTAGAAAAAGTGGTTCGGGAAGACGAGGTAACCTAGGAAATGCCTTTCGTTCGAACAGAATCCAACAAAAAAAATTCCAAGACATGACATACGAATATTTGATGCAGATGAAAAGTAGATAGAATTTCCAAAAAAACTTCGACTGACCTAAAAGTTATTAGAATAGGTTGCTCGGAAGGCCGACGTCTAGCAAAATATAACACCAGTGCATCAGAGATATGGCGGGGTGGTCAACTAATCGCTTTCACTATTAAATTAATTATGACAGGTCAAATACGTATATAATGTAAATTAAAAAACGCGTTAACGAAGCGTTTACAATGCGTTAACGAGGCGTTACCAACGCGTTAAACGCGTGAAAGAAGCGTTATCAACGCTTTAAACGCGTGAAAGAATCGTTATCAATGCGTTACGCGTTAGCGAAACTTTAACATCGCGTCAATGCGTTAACACGCGTTAGCGAAGCGTTAATACCGCGTTAACGAATCTTTGACGACGCATTAACGAAGCGTTGACGAGTGTGGAAGTGCGTGCACCCTCCAACTCCCAGGATATACAATCGCAACTCAAACCAGATCAAACTCAACTGTGGAATCTTGTGACGTCACAGGGATGCTACCTTACATTTCTTATAGGTAGGTAACCTAACCTAACATTATTGTCGCGGTGACCAAGAGGTTAACGACCGGTGAACCGATTGCCATTGGTCAAAACTGACTTAATCCGCCTCTGATACACCTCTCCCAAATCCAATGGCAATCGGTTCACCGGTCGCTAACCTCTTGGTCACCGCGACAATAATGTTAGGTTAGGTTACCTACCTAAAAGAAGCATCCCTGTGACGTCACAAGATTCCACAGTTGAGTTTGATCTAGTTTGAGTTGCGATTGTATATCCTGGGAGTTGGAGGGTGCACGCACTTCCACACTCGTCAACGCTTCGTTAATGCGTCGTCAAAGATTCGTTAAAGCGGTGTTAACGCTTCGCTAACGCGTGTTAACGCATTGACCCGATGTTAAAGTTTCGTTAACGCGTTGCTAATGCTTAACGCGTTGTTAAAGATTTGCTGACACGTCGTAAACGTTTCGTTAACGCGTTGTTCGTTAATGCGTTGTTCGTTAACGCATTGTTAACGCCTCGATAACGAGTTGTAAACGCATTGTTAACGCGTTGATAACGCTTCGTTAACGCGTAACGCATTGATAACGATTCTTTCACGCGTTTAACGCGTTGATAACGCTTCTTTCACGCGTTTAACGCGTTGGTAACGCCTCGTTAACGCACTGTCAACTCCTCGTTAACGCATTGTAAACGCTTCGTTAACGCGTTTTTTAATTTACATTATATACGTATTTGACCTGTCATAATTAATTTAATAGTGAAAGCGATTAGTTGACCACCACGCCATAACTCTGATGCACTGGTGTTATATTTTGCTAGACGTCGGCCTTCCGAGCAACTTATTCTAATAACTTTTAGGCCAGTCGAAGTTTTTTTGGAAATTCTATCTACTTTTCATCTGCATCAAATATTCGTCTGTCATGTCTTGGAATTTTTTTTGTTGGATTCTGTTCGAACAAAAGGCATTTCCTAGGTTACCTCGTCTTCCCGAACCACTTTTTCTAATAACTATTTGGTCGGTTCTCGTTTTTGAATATTCTGTCTATACTTTTAACTTGCGTCATAAACATTCGTCCAACTACCACCTTGCATTATTATTCATCTAAGTCTAATTTTTTTTATTATATTCGAACGAAAGGCGTTTTTCGGTCGGTCTACTTTTCACTTGTCAAATTCTATTCGAATGAGAGGTGTTTCCTAGGTTATCTCAACCACGGTCTCCCGAGCAACTTTTTCTAATAGGTACCTTTTTGGTTGGCCAGTCGCTGTTTTTCGAAAATTATGTCTTCTTTTCATTTGCATAAAACATTCGTCTAAGACCCATTCTGTACCTTCTGGGATTTTTTTTTACAGATTCTATTCGAATGAGAGGCATTTCCTAGGTTACCTCGGCCTCCCGAGCAACTTTTTCTAATAGGTACCTTTTTGGTTGGCCAGTCGCTGTTTTTCGAAAATTTTGTCTTCTTTACATTTGCATAAAACATTCGGCTAAGACCCATTCTGTAACTTTTTTTCTTGTCAGACTCTATTCGAAAGAAAGGCGTCTCCTAGGTCACACTTCCAAATTTGTAAAATTAGGCTAGGAACTTTTCAGAAAATTTCACGATTTATCACAGTATTTTCGAAGAGTTTTGAGTTTAAAATATTGTCGATAGTTTAATCGTTTAAAAAAATGTTCGATTGCCTACTGAGCAACTTTTCTAAATGACCAAAATCAAATTTCCCGTCTGTATCGTTATTTCCTAAGAAAGTGTATATTCTCTATAAAATAAATGTGAAATTGTTTCTAAAAGATAACTGGTTTTCATTCAATTAAATTTTTTTATCAAAATTAAAAACCAACAGGTATTCTTTTTATTCCTAAACTTGTAAATTGGGATTGATTGATCTTTCTAGCAATTTTCAGAGGACAAAAATCCGTTGAAAATATGTTTTTTTTAATTTTATAACGTTCAGTATTTTTATTTCGGTTATGTAGTTACCACCTAGCTTGACCCAGTGAAACTGAATTTACACAAGAACAATTTTCAAAGCACAAAAATCCGTTGAAAATATGTTTTTTTATTTTATAACGTTCAGTATTTTTTATTTCGGTTATGTAGTTACCACCTAGCTTGACCCAGTGAAACTGAAGTTACACAACAACAATTTTCAGAGGACAAAAATCCGTTGGAAATATGATTTTTTTAAATTTTATAACGTTCAGTTTTTTTATTTTGGTTATGTAGTTACCCCCTAGCTTGACCCCAGATGGAATTTTTCTTTCATCAGATTCTGTTCTAACGGAAAGCGTTTCCTATGTTATCTCAAAACCATCTAAAATTGATGTGTTTCCCACGATAAATTTTGGAACTTCTACAAAAAAATTGCTTTTAATCGCTGCACGGACAAATATTTAGTTCATAATAAGTTTGTTGAGGAGGGAAGGGGGTGCAAAGGATTGAAATAGCGTTTTGTATTTTTAGGCGGTGAAGAGTTGTAATAAGAAATGTCAAAATGTTTCGTACGAATCTTGCTGTGAATATACTACAACTTTTTTTTTGAAAAAATTAAAACTTTTCGTTTCCAAGATAACATTACAAAGTGATGGCTGTTAGATGTGTTTCACACCTTAAAAAATTAAAGACAATATTTTTTTGACCCTCAAACTTGCAACATAATTAGGTTTCACATCTCTAACATATTTCTCATTTATATGCGTATAAGTTTCATTGTTTAATAAAACCAACTCGGCACATTTCACGTCCTATGGGTCGCACAAATGCACTTGGTTCAGTATGTTCTCGGTAGTGGCCACAGATAAAGATTGTCGAGGCATTGTAATAATATATGAAAAGTCTGAGTTTTGTGGTTTTTTCTTTGGAAAGATGGAAGTGTATCAGTACCTACTACAGTACAATAGATACGCGTAGTTCAGTAAAATTTTGGAATACGGCAGTACCTATCTATGGAATTTTAACGGTTACTGGTTGTTTTTTCCTGTGAAAATGACTGTGCCGTTGGAAAAATGATGTTTGGTTAGATCTGATAGCTCGGGATATTTATTTGACTGTCTGGGGCATTAGATGTAACCTGATTTCTTTTTATACATCATCAAGAATCTTTCGGTGAGTTGTATTTTGTTTTCTTATCTCTAGGGTATTTTTTTATGTAGGTATTTGCGTCGCATTTTAAAACCTATATCGTAAAACCGGTGGTGGTACCCTGTGTTTAAACTATACTTCGAAAAAACATCTTGGCTGATCCAATTTTGTTATCATTTTCGTAAATGGGGTAAACAAATTAAACGTTAGCAATTATATTTGTATCAAAAATATTTGCAAAACTGACAACGGGTTCTGCAACCAGTCCCTCTGATAATTGCATTACTTTTTCCTAGCTAAAAAATATTCTCTTGCATCTTCACCCCAATAAATTCAGTTTCGGCCATAATTTATATCAAAATAATATATTTATATACAATTTTTACTCATTTCCGACTCGCTATTTAGTGGTGGTTTATAACGTTCAAAGTTTTTAATTCTTATTTTCACTGAATATTGGGACCAGATTTTGTTTTTAAATGATAACTGGTAAACTAAATCGTCAGAAATTAATATATTTTTGATCAACATGTTTGAGCTCATATATCTGTTATTTATTAAATATTTTGCGTGCCGCATGTTTGTATGACATTATGTTAAAGTTTAGCCATGAATTTTAAGCAAGTCTGTTGCTTTTATTAAAACGGCTTACAACCCTCTAAGTAGTACGTGCAGTTTAGTGAAAGTTAGATTAATATCTCTCATATCGAGTCGAGTCCAATTTTCTTGCTATACCTATCATCAATGAAAACGTATAATTTAAAATAAAAGTGTTTGGAGATTGAGCCGATATGATATTTTCTAGTCCAGAGGACCTCGAGCGATCACGTGGGCTATACGAAAATTTAGTCTAGACTTTTTACATACATCAAACTTTATTTATTCATCTAAGCCCCGTCATGGATTTTTTTACGCCTTATTAAGCAGAACGCATTTTTGACCGGACCCCTAACGGTGTCATCGACGGCTATATTATGACATCGGCGTATTTTCTAATAATAGTTGATTTTTTGGCACCCCGGTTTTTACTTTAATAGAACCTCTAGCAACAATTTTCAGTTTAGCTTTCGACATTATAAAAAAAACATGATTTATACTATATTTCGAAGGGTGTTTAAAATATGTTCAATATTTTAGTCATTAAAAAATGTTCTATTTCCAGGGTAAAATTGGTTGAACTTCTTAGGGACGTATGTTGAATTTTCACGCCTGGTTTTAATGCGGCAAATTATCATTCACATTTTAAACGAATTTCATAGCGTAAATAGCTTTGGACTTACAATCGCAGTATTTCTTTTTATTCCTAGAAATCAAGAAAATGTCGGGGTTGAACAGTTGACCGACAAGTTTTTTTTACTTTGAACGTGTCTCCATGTTGATCATGCCTGGTTTGAAATTTTCATCCGTACTGTACCGGGGATTTTAGATTCTATGCTTAGGGAAGTATGATTTACAGGGGTTTTTTAGATTATACTTCAACTGGGTCACACGTGTCCCTAAGGACAAAGGTCAAACCTCGAGCAGTAGCCACTTTGCACGTTTTGTTTTTGTCGAGCGATCACGTGGGATGGACATTTTTTAAACATTTTTATTAGTGTAGTTTCAATCGTCATCGAGCTATTACAAGAGCTAAAATTCCACATTTTTTATCAGTGTAGTTCTGTATACTTTTTCATCAAGTGAGGGGTAACTATAACTTTTTTTATTTGCTGAATACGAATACTGAACAATTAGGTATTTTGCGTAGACTCCTGTCGATAGTATAATACATTTTCACGCCTAGCAGAATGCATTTTTGGCCGGACACGCTATCGGTGCCACCGACGGGTATTCTGTGACGTCAACGTATTTAATAATAATACAAGAAGGATTTACTGTCGGACTTGTATCTAATTGATTTTTTGACACCTGGATTTTACTTTAGCAGATTCTACTGTAGGTATGATTTACGTTTTTTTTTAGATTCTACCGGGTCACACGTGTCCCTAAGGACAAAGGTCAAGCCTTTTGCCGTAGCCACTTTGCACGATTTTTTGTCGAGCGATCACGGTGGACATTTTTTAAACATTTTTAAGTGTAGTTTCCTCGGCGTTGGTATTGATTTTGTGAGCGATGAATAGGTACCTCTGTTGTTCGATTTTTTCAGGGCAAAGTAGGTTGAACTTTTTGGGAGATATGTGTCTGAAGTGTAGTTTCAACCATGGATGCATATTTTTATCAGTGTAGTGAGTGTAGTTTCAATGTTGTTTAAGCAACAATTTTTCAGTCTATAGTTTACATCTTATATTATCAAAAATTCGTGATTTATTGATATTAAACATTTTCGAAATATGTTTAGAATAATTTCAATACATTAGTAGTTAAAAATATACGATTTTTCAGGGCAAAGTAGGCTGAACTTTTAATATAATTCCCTATTCCTGGCACATATCCCTTCGATAATATTCTTGCTGGGTGAAAACAAAATTAAGATTTTGTTTGTGATGGCCATTTTCTCAGGGTTTTTTTGGAGATATTTGCGTGTTTCGACTGAAAATGAGCCCATTGTACTGGAAGCTGCGCCAGCAGATCTCGAGCGTCGGCGGTTCAAGCCGTTTCGGATACACATGCTTTGATACTACTTTTGTATTTTATTGCATAATGGTTTTTTACTTATCATCAGATTCCAAATTGTACCACAAAATAGGTTCAACTTTTCAGCCGTATGTTTTTGCCTTAAGGCAACAACAAACACCTGGTTAATATACATAAATTTCTCGGATTTTTTTATGGCCGTTTTTTTATAGGCACTGAACGTTAAATAAACTGCGTTGTCTGCTATATTTTTATTAGTAATCTATTAACGGCTGTAGTAGCATGGGCGTTATTTTGTAAACAATAGATGGTTTGGCACCTAGTTTTTATTTTCAAAAGTGTACAGTCTAGTATTTTATACAATCAAAATTTCACAATGTATTTTTGAAGGGGTGTTTTGAAGTATTTTGGATACTTTAGTCGTTAAAAATGTATTCCAGGGCAAAGTAGGTTGAATTTTTTTGGGATGTAGGTATGTTGTTTTTTAGAAACTAAATTCAATCAGGACAGCTGCCCGCTGCAATGTTTTCAAGCAAATAATAACATTTGCTCCGACATATCTTATTTGTATAAAATAATTAATTTTTTTGCGCTGTAGATTTGCAATGTTAGTATCTAGAAATTATTTGGTAGGTTACTGTATCAATAGGTCAGTGTGTCAAAACATGCTAAGACTGAATGCAGACTATACCACTTAGAATGTGCCTCCGATTTTTCGATTATTCCTGGTAAAATATGAGTGGAGTCGGCAGAATCCTGTCGGCCGCGGTGAGTCGACAGTAGGTCAAAGGGGGTGTGACGTCATGTCTTGCATAAACTTCAATTTGCTAAGGCGCGAGATTTCGGAATCCACATTCAGGGGGGCCGTCGGTGAGAGTCTCCCTTCATGTCGAGACATGTCCGCGGTCTGCTTCCGGCCGAAGGTCGCGGCTGGAAATCGGGCGGCTCGAACCGTCGCCGCGGGCGGACGGTTTGACAATGACCTCGCGCTGGGGTCAACCCCTCGGGCATCTTCGGCACCCCTTGGGCTAGCGCAGGGTTCAAACCCTAGTCGGCGCGTTCTGATTGGCCGGGGGCTTGGCGGGGGGCGTGGCGTGGGAGTGGAGGGGGTAAGTTTGGTCAAAAAAGTGCAGGATTTTGCCCCCATAAGAAATACATGGGGAAATTGCGCCAGAACCAACATAGCCTATCTACTTACCTAATCCAAAAAGTTTAATTTTGCAGAAAAAGAATCCATGGAACGGTAACAGATATAAAAAAATGACAAAAAGTCGCCTAATTTATCCAGAA
Organism: Pseudeuparius sepicola; assembly: GCA_963920635.1. Lineage (NCBI taxonomy): Eukaryota > Metazoa > Arthropoda > Insecta > Coleoptera > Anthribidae > Pseudeuparius > Pseudeuparius sepicola. The sequence goes on from OY987305.1 coordinate 34,741,725, forward strand.
TAAAAATAAAGCATTTTTTTAAAATAAAGCATTACACACAAAAACGTACTTGTGTGATGCTTAACCCCTATAACTCAGTCAGTGGTTGCTTGCCAGAATTCTTGTTCAGTCAGAAAACAGCAACCTATAAGAAGATATGGCTTCCTAAATTTCGCTTTTCGCTTAAATGATTTGTTTAAATGATATTTTTTAAAATCTATTCTACAGACTCTCGCATAAAAAGAGATTTAGAAGGAAAGCTAATTGTTAACTGCCCTCGTTACAATCTTAGTAAAAACGATACAAGTTTATATGAAACTCTTTCAGAGAATAACAATACAGTACATTCCTTGACAGGAGCAAATTGTAAAATACCAAAAGAGAGTGGAAAGTATCGTTGGAATGGGCCGTCCTTCCTACGCTGAATAGGGGGTATTTCGGGGCGATAGAGGGAATTTTCGCGGAAATATAAACGAAAACCCGGGGGCAAGTCGGGCCGGTGAAAATCCGCATTTTGTGAGAGAGGTACGTTTTCTCGGGGTCGGGAGAATTCCGGGATTTTTTCTAGCTTAAATATGTGATTTTCGGGGGATATTTTGATTTGGGAGGCAAGAGTGTGTCTTAATTAAGAGATCGCTATAGTTTTTTCATTACTAAAAGGTCAATTTTCGAAATTATTAAAGGTTTTAGTCGGGCATGATGCGGACCCGTGGTCGAGGGACGGCTGTATCTCGCTGCGTGTCAGGAATTAATTGTGGAGCTGTCAAATAGGGCCAAAATTGGCGATTTTCAACGCGCCACAGTGAAGTAATTTCGATCGACCGGCGCCGGGAGGCGTTCGTTTAAGCTTTTTACATGTCTCTAGATTGCGTTTCGAGCCCTAGATGGGGCCCCGCGCCCCGATTCGAACCACAATAATGCAATTTGTGGGGCAGGTTTTGGGCATTTTTGGCGTGGGTACGCGGCGTGGGGACGCCACCAAGACTAACTCGAGAACGAGCCGAAATGGGCGGTTTCTTGCGGAAATTTTTAGGCAATATTTAGCGTGTGGAGAAAAGCCAACCAATGACGTCATCTGGGATCTCGCGACTTTTTCGAATCGTGTGACGCGGGAGATTTCGGAGGGCGTACAGGGTGTTCTTTTTTGGAAGGGGCGACGGGAAATTTAGTCTGACAATTTAGGATGCGATATAATATCTCCGATACGGTTAGAGACTATCTCCTAAACGGTTAGAGATACGGGGTTGCCGTTTGTTTTGATTGTAACGTGCGTATACAGGGTTTTTCTTTTTGGAAGGAAAATTACGATGTAATTTAATATCTCCTATACGGTTAGAGGCTATCTCCTAAACGGTAAGAGCTAGGGGGTTGCCGTTTGTTTTGATCGTAACTCTGCCATTTTTGAGATAGAAGGTCCGGGTTTGTTTTTTTGGGTTGCCAGGGCGACGAAGTATCTCGTAAACGGTTAGAGGTATCTCCGAAACCGTTGGAGATTTTGTTTTGATCGTAACTTTGCTATTTTTTGAGATAGAAGGTTCGGGTTTGTTTTGTTGGGTTGCCAGGGTGAATAGATTGGGAAATGTAAAAAAAAATCCATGGCACACTTGATTCAGCCGGAAAACACAATTTTTTTATGCGACCAGATAGAAAGATGGGACAAAGTGCGTTAGGTAGAAGACTTAAAATGACGCTGCACCATGGCCTACTTAGTTTTTTCTTTTGTTTATAACTTTTTTGTTATTAGAGATAGAGAGTTGCGTTTTTTTTTGTTCGACTCCATATGACGAGAGGAAAATTATCGAAAAAAAATTGTCCATGGCACGCTCCGTTTTCTCAGAACACAAATTTGTGTGACATAAATGAAATTTCAGATTATTTTGATTTGATTCCCGAAACAGATAATAATTATACTTTGTTACGAAAACCAGATAAAGAAAGTTTTATAAGTGATGAGGATCTTGAATGTTTGATAGGTAATACACTAAATTTATCGAACAAACAAAATACTAACTCCATAAAAGTGATACTCCCAATTTAAGTAACAAAATCCAGATCGACCATGTAAATAACGAAAAAAGCTATCAGTGATGAAAACAGCAGATATTCAAATGAAACCGATTGGGATGTGTTCCAAGAAGACTTAAGCGGCTATTCTAATGATTCGAAAATCACTGATAATCGACCAAGTGTAAAAAATGTTTCAAATCAAAATTTTACACACAGGTATAGTTCGAATTCGTCTTTGGATGGTGGATGGAAAAGAGAACCGAACTTTGATGATAATGGGCCGAAAAATACTTGGGCGCGTTCACCCCGACGCCAACGAGATTTTAAGAGAAGACATTTTCCCCGTCTTAAGAGAGGATGATGTTGTGAAAGTTATAAGATATGATAGACTTATTATACTTTATGGTAATAACATGTGCAATAAGTACCGCTTACAACACCAGCATGATATAATTCGGGCTAACCCCACACTTTTGGGTCGTTTTCCCATTGCTGTAAAGGAACTAAGTTAGTGACATATATGATCCTGAAGTGTACGATGATGCCGTTTCCGCAATTAACACTGTTGCAGGATTATACCAAAAAAATGTGTATTCGGCACCGTCAGCAGCTTATAATTTAGGCTCCTTGTTAAAAAAGATTGGAAATATTTACATCACTGTTTGTATAAAATATGAAATTATACAGAGATAAGCAAAACACAAAAGAATTTCTAAAATTACTTATCGAGGACATTGGTATTAGTGTAAACAAAACCGTAATGGAAACCCAGGCACAACAATTTAGAAGGAAGAAAGTTAAACTGCCGTCTTTTGAAGATATAAATAAACTAAACAAGTATTTACATGATAAACGAAATTTGGCATTAAATAACGTGGAAAAAGAATATTCATATGCATCCTGGTTGTTGCTGGCTGAAACAACCCTGATCTCGTTACAGCCATTCAACAGAAGCGAGCGGGTGAAATTGAAAGAATATTTATCGAGGATTTTGAAACTTACGCAGCCATCAATGATGATATGATATAAACTCTTTCTCGAGATAATGTAGCTATTGCACAGTAGATATACTAAGAGAGTTCTGGGCCACTTGCCCCATGTTAATCTCCATAAGGCCAGAAATGCGTGCATTTTGGCTACGTCACAGCCGAGGTCACGTGACGTCACAGCTTGACCTCACTTGACCTTTACGTGTGATTCTTGGAAGCCGGCTACCACCCCTGACCCCACTCTTGCCGCCGGTGCCGGTGGAGGGGTGACGCCTATATATTTGATGGAGCGCAGTTCCTGCACCATTCTCAAGCCAGTTGCAGTAAAAATTTCTAAGCCACAAAATGCAGTCGTTCGTCGAAAGTTTGAACAAGAATTTGGTCTTGAAGAGATTCGAGAGTTTGCAGAATTTGGAAGTGGGTGAAAAATTTCAAATAAAGATGGTGGACAAGGTGAACACGCAGTACGGAGAAAAAATCTTCGTAGAGTGCGACGAATTTAAAACGGTGCTACCGCAACGCTACACCGCACAGTTTACGCCCCAACGGATCGAGGCCATGAACAAGGACATCGGCAATGGAAAGAGATATTTTCTGCAAAGTTTGGGGTCAGTCGGTTGGAGTACAAATATCAAATTTGTTGTAGAACCTTGAACCCCATTATTTTAATAAACGTTTAAAACCATTGCCTTTGTTTTATTTATGTATATAAAAAAACTTTATATGCCAAAACTTGGCACTTGGGAAAAGGTATAAATAAAAGTCGTGGTTGTTTATTCAGTTCAGTATAATGCCGTCTGTTACTGGAAGAGGATTGGTTAATAGTGTCATCAACAGGTTGCCAGTCGAATTACACCTTCCCGGCTATCAGTACTGTGGTCCAGGTACAAAGTTGGAGAAACGCCTTGCTCGAGGAGATCCTGGTATCAATAAGCTTGACGCAGCTTGTAAAGATCACGACATCGCATACTCCCAAAATAAGTCTTTGGAAGAGAGACATAAAGCCGACAGAATTGGAAAATCGAGCGTGGGAGCGAGTGAAATCAAGGGACGCTAAATTGGTGAGAAAGCTGCCGCGTGGTTCGTTAAAAATACTATGAAGGTCAAACGCAAGGTCGGCATGGGTATAAAGAAGCGTCCAGTTTCGTTTAAAAGAGACATTGTCAAAAAAGTTGAAAGATCTCTGAAAAAACTTTAAGTGACAGTCAGATGAACGACATGAAGCACTTGAAGAAGGCATCGCTGGTTGCTTTAAAAGCGGCACGAATAGCCGTAAAGCGGGTGGAAAGAAAAACGTGAAAATTCCGCGAACTATTCCGTTTCAGCACACCGGTGGATTTCTTCCTTTACTTCCTTTGCTAGGGGCATTGGGCGCTCTCGGTTCGGTGACAGGCGGCGCTGGTGCAGTGGCTAAAACAATTATCGACGCAAAAGATGCCAAGAAAAGGTTGGAAGAACAAAAACGACATAATCGGGCGGTGGAAGCCATTGGAAAAGAAGGCTCTGGTCTATATTTACGAAAAAATAAGAATGGGGTAGGACTGTTTCTGAAGAAACGAAAAAACTCCCAATGAAGCTACCCAATAGACCGCTGTCCGACGAAGACATATCGAATTACGTAGAAATTTTAAAAATACCACATTTCAGAGGCCTGTTTATGAGAGATACTCTTCCGTCGACGCCAAGAATTAATGAAGCGGCTATTTTAAATTTAGACGTGGAGCGCAACAAAGGAACGCATTGGGTAGCTTACAAAAAAAGAGGTCCCGTCGTAGAATATTTCGATAGCTTTGGCTCTTTAAAACCGCCCAAAGAACTGATTAGATATTTTGGAAAGGGTGTCAAGGTCACGTACAATAACGATTCCTATCAAAATTTTAACGAAATAAATTGCGGTCATTTGTGTCTCGAATTTCTATATAAAAGGTGGAGGTCACCTTAGAAGTCGCCAGTCATGTCATTGTTATTTACTCTGCACGGACGTACATCCACGCTCTCCATCGATTTCGATAGCCCGATAGTTTTGGACCCAAACGCCGAATACGGCTTAGCTTTGCTGGGATTCCACACGTACAACAGCATACCAAATATCGAAGAGGAAAGCGGTGACAATAATTTTTATTACGTAACCGGTAGTTTCGGTGGTAGCAGAGTAATAACATTTCCCACCGGATCGTACGAAATAAAGAACATAGAAGAGCACATAGGAAAAAATTTGAAAAAGTCGGAAGACGAAAACGAAAGCGGTACCATATCGATAAAAGCGAATAAGAGTACTCTGCAGTGTGAGATCTACAGCGATCAATATACCATCGATTTTATTTCACCCGGGTCTATAGGTAGACTTTTGGGTTTTTCCGAACGATATTTAGACAAAGGAAGAGTACATTTTTCGGATTTGCCAGTAGATATCGTTAAAGTTAGAACGATACATACATATAGATTGTAACATCACTGCCGGTGCTTATTACGTAAACCGACCTACGCACACGATTTACGAATTCGCCGTTGGGGTCGATCCTGGTTACGCCATAGACGAAACTCCTAAAAATTTACTCTACGTGCCTGTCACGAAACGTGAAATAAACAATCTGACCATAAACATCCTCGATCAGAATTTCAAGCCTGTCAATTTCAGAGGTGAAGAAATTATCGTTAGATTGGAAGTGAAACGACTGTCTATGTGAAATGCGTTTGGTTTTTGGAGGCAACTACCAACCGTATAAAAGGCGGTTTAGTGACCTCCGACCCTCATTGACGAAGACGTCATCGAAGTGGAAACACCATTGCAACTTGAATCTAACGCCGGAAAACCGTCGATTTCTAGAAGCACTCGGCTACCATGTCGTTAACGCCTCAAGTATTCGACGTGCACCGCACTCCAACCTTCGATGAGTCCATTCAGCGATTAGAGCAACGAACATATTAACCGTTTGTGAAATCTTTTCTGAATAATGACATTGTGGAGATAACGATTAACCAAGGAGACACCTGGTTATTGATGTATGACGCTGCAATTTATATCAAAGGTAAAATAGAGAAGAAAACGGGAACCGGGAGATGTAGTTTTGCTAATAATGGAGGTGCGTTTCTCTTCGATTCGATTTCATATACCTTTTCGAATACCTCTGAAACATTTGTTTGGAATATTTAACGATTATCAGTTGGCCACTTGCGGAAAACAAACTTTAAGATTAACACGAGCTAGAAACGATAACAACGCTTTACTTCTGGAAGATGATCCTGCATCTGCTGCCGAATTGACGGCAGAAATAACAGTTTCCAATGTCGAGTTAAAAGTGAAACATATTCAACCTAACGATTTCATTAGATTGGATCTGCTTCAGTCTATTAAACGTGATCGCCCTATAATTATACCGTATCGTAAATGGGAACTTCATGAACTGCCAAGTCTTACGGTCAATGCCAACAGAGAAATTTGGTCAGTCAAAACTTCAATGGCCGTGTCGAGTCCTCGATACGTTATAGTGGGATTTCAAAGGAGTCGCAATGAAAATGCTAGAAAGGACCCTTCCGTATTCGATAATATAAATATAGTGGATGTCAGATTGATTTTAAATGGTGAATATTTTCCTTTTGAACGGCTGAGATTGGATTTTAATGGCAATGACTATCTGGAGGCCTACCATAATTACGTAGACTTTTGCTCTAGTTATATGAATGAGAGGCACCCCTTGCTTAGCTACACCGAATACAAAAATAACGCAGCTCTCTTTGTCATCGACTGTTCCCGACGAATAGAGTCCATGAAAAGCACCACGATTGACGTAAAGCTGGACATCGAGAGTAACGAAGGATTTCCAGCCTCAACCCGAGCTTATTGTATTATTATACATGATAGTACCATCGAATATTTACCATTAAGTGAAGTAGTTAGGGAACTTATGTAGTTTAATTTTAAGGAGAGTTTTTTAGGTGTAAGGTATTATTGTACTTGTACTTGACCTAATAAAATAACAAAAAATAAAATATCGGTGTTTCCTTTCCCTCCCATTACCATACATTTTCCGAAATCGATAAATAAAGTGGTTGGGGTAGACAGATCCCCATTAAGATGAAGGTCGCCGTAGTGGACGCACAGGGATTTATGTCCTAAAGAGCTGACAATAAAAGTTAACGATGAAACTTTACATATTCTTATAAGACCTTTGAAAACCTTTAGTGATCTCAACGAACGCGACAAAAGACAAGTGCGGTATTTGGAGAAAAATCATTTGGGGATCTCATACACTAGCGGCCATGTGGACTACGTCGAGATGGAAGGTCTCCTAAAAAAATATCTCAGTGTCGAGCGCGTCTACGTCAAGGGCCAACAGAAAGAACGCTTCCTACGAGAAACCATCGATGCCGAAGTAATTAACCTGGAACGTCATTCAGGCGTACCTAAATTTGAAAAAAGCATTTCGATGTGTGCACACCACAACCAAGAGTCAATGTGGATGTGCAGTTTCATAAATTGCGAGAAATTGTTTGCCTGGCTCGGTTGTGGGAGGCAGGCGCCTCCCATTAAGATTTCCCCCCACCACAAACGCCTCCCACTTCTGTTTCATACCTATTTAAACAAAGCGAGCATGTCCCTACTGTGTATAAAATGGAAGAAGTGTGTGACTATAGAAACCGAAATGATAGATTGAAATCTTTCGCGAAGTGGTCAAATCCGTCGATTTCCCCAATACAATTGGCTGAAGCGGGATTCCATTACACAGATTATGAAGACGTAGTCAAGTGTCTATTTTGCTTCATAGAAGGCTACCGATGGGAAGAAGGCGACGATCCATCGCAAGACCACGCAAGTTGGAGCCCCAGTTGCCCTTTCATCCACGCAATGCGGGACTTAATACGACGTTCGCGGATATTAAACCCTTGCCAGTGGTCGCAATACTACCAAACTCCTTCGTCGAAGATACCGTAGTTCGTCAACCTCAAACCGCATCAAAAATTAAATTATGTAAAATTTGCTACAACAACGATATATAGGTTGTGATGATTCCCTGCGGACACGTAATGCTTTGCATAGAATGCGCACTTCAAATCTCCTCATGTCCTTTGTGCAGAACGATGATACGTGAAAAAGTGCGTGTCTATCTACCATAAGCTATTTACGTAGTAAATGTATAAAACAAATAAAGTTTTAAAACAAAAACTTGTTTTTATTTTGGGTCGGTCACCTATATATTGAGGAGTCGCACGCAGAATTTCTCAGTTGACAAGATGCAAGTTCAGCAACAGCAAGTTTGTCTCCCTATCGAAAATCTAGATGTCATACAAGGGGGTACGGTAAAATCAAAACACGGTACCCTACTACCAGACTCGTTTAGGGCAATCTTGTGTGGACCTAGCGGGTGTGGTAAAACGAACACACTCCTTAGTTTGATTTTCAATGAAAACGGTCTGAAATTCGAAAATATCTACTTATATACGAAATCGTTGTACCAACCGAAATATCAATTATTGCAGGATGTAGTAAAAAAAAGTCGGTTGCATCGGTTTCTTTCCGTATACGATAAACGAGGATGTCATCGATCCGTCGGAAGCTCTAGAAAATTCGATATTCATATTTGATGATGTGGCCTGTGATAGACAAAATAAAATCAGGGAATTTTATTCGTTTTATTCGATGGGACGTGGACGACCTAAATCTGAAACACGTTTACGAGGAACATGTGTCGCCAGACGTCACGTACGAAGATTTCAAAAAGCTGTGCCATCAATGTTGGGACGACAGCTATGGCACTCTGGTCATAGTTAAGGATTTTAGTCTGAAAAAACGGGCGGTATAGGAAAGGTTTCGATAAGTATATAAGGCTGTGAGTACTTCTCTGACGTTAGTGGTCAACATGCCGCTGACGTCAGAGGATCAAATTCTAAAAGCACACCGCGCAAGGAAAATCAGTGAGCGATTAGAAAAAAACACAGGGCTTTCAAGTTGGGGAAATTCGAGGAAGACGAGACCCTGGAAAAAATATTCAAACCAGTGACGCAATCTATCAAAACGTTACAAATAAGAAAAGACATTCTAGACATCGAACCGAAGAAAGAAAAAACTAAGGTGGAACCTAAAAAAGAAGAAGAAATTGGGGAAAGCAGTGATACAAGAATACAGAAAAAAGTAGAAACATTAAAGCAACGGATTGAAAAGTTAAAGGGAGATTTTACCCCGAAACTTCCACCACACGCCGAAAAGGCAACGGCAGATTTTAGTCCGACATTGCCATCAGTCGAAGAGAAAAATGAAGAGGAAGAGGAGATTTTTGAAGATGTATCTCAGTATTCTCCTACCGTTGTAAAGGACTACCTAGAAGCATATCCGGAAATAGCTCGACCGTATATTCAAAAATATAACGCAAAGGCACCCCAAATCGATTTTGTATACGGACCCAAGTATAGCGCAAGCGAATCAAAATGAACCTTGGGAAAAGAAACTTTAGATTTCGATAGAAAAACGTCGGAGATAATAGTGGGTAGGAAGAGGTATCAAGGTACCAAAGGACTTTTTCAATTGATTTTTTATAACGATCCTCGAGCCAATTTGGTGGAAATGAAAAATTATAGTAAAATTCTAACTGAAACGTCGGTACATCTGAATAGCGCGGGTAAATTTAGCGGTTCATCTCGATATAAGTACACGAATGTTATTAAACCGTTACTAAAACGCGGAGAAGATGAGGGGGCAAGCGGTAAAGGTATGCATCTCACTTACAACGAAAAACCGGTGGAGTACATGTTTTGGGACGACGTAAACGAATTAGTTGACAGGTTGCGATTACTGGTGGCATCCAAAAACGCCGGCAACACGTCCCACGACAACGAAATCGTAGCTATTATAAATGAACTGATGGAAGCTAAAGTTATCAGATAACTTAGTCGCGCTGAAGAAAGCGGGTCATAAATTTCGATATGAACTCCAAGTATACCAAGGAAAAAGTTCAGCTGATTAGGGAATTACATAAACCGATACGAAAAAATTACTCTAGACGTAGAACTATTATTAAAGGTTTGGATGATCTTTGGCAAGCCGACCTAGGGCAGTTGGATCAGTACGCCAGCCGCAATAAAAACTTTAAATTCATGCTAGTCGTAATCGACTGCTTTTCCAAATTTGTCTGGTGCAAACCGTTAAAATCCAAGTCGGGAGAAGAAGTGACGAAGGCTTTCGCCGATATTCTCAAAAATTCCGGGGGGCGTCGACCTCGAAATCTGCAGACCGATCAAGGCAAGGAATTTTAAAACTGTCATTTTAAGAAGTTATTGAATACTTTCAACGTTAACCACTATAGCACGTTTAGCGACAAGAAAGCTAGTAAGAAAGATAGTAGAGAGAGTGATCCGCACGTTGAAAGAACAACTATTCAAGTATTTCAGTTTAAGCGGCACATACAAGTGGATCGATATTTTACCGACGCTAGTTGATGAATACAATGATAGGAGACATAGAACCATATGCATGAAACCTAAAGATGTGGACAAAACAAACGAACGGATCGTCCTTAACGCATCTTTCAATTACCTAAAGACTTTTGATAAACAAAAGTTTAAACTAGGTGACATAGTTAGGATCAGCAAAGTCAAGCACGTCTTTCAGAAGGGTTACACGCCCAACTGGACGACTGAAGTGTTTAAAATCTCAAAAGTTCAAATTACGAACCCTCCCACATATCTCTTAGAAGATTTGAACGGAAGACCTATCCAGGGGGGCTTTTACGCCGAGGAATTGCAAAAAACAGCTGATCCGGACGTCTATTTGGTAGAAAAGGTGTTGCGTAGAAAAGGAAAGAAGATTTTGGTCCGTTGGCTGGGGTTCGATAAGACCCACGACTCTTGGATAGACGCAACAGACGTCTTGTAGTAGTGGCGGAGCATGGGTGACAGTAGTGGCTACGAATCTGACGCAGCCGGCGATGTCGACGACGACGTTTCACAGCAAACGATTCAAAGAGATAGACTTCTTCTGTTGAAAACATGTTTCCATTTGGCGCCTGGTCACACATATACCGTACATTGTGGGCTGAGTCCACTACGATTTTTTACGCCTGCTGTAAGTATCGTTTGCGGGCAAGGTACCCGAGAAGAATGCGTAATGAGCATGGATCACGTGGAGTGGAGAGAACTTATGTCGCACCTGTATAAGTTTTTCGAACAAGGAGATGGTCTGTCTGTGAAATTTGGTTGTGACATGGAATTGGACACGATTAATTCGGACAGATTAGAAATCGTAACGCTCGGAAGAAACGGCGTATATTTTTACTTCAGCGAGGCATGCTGTATCGAACTGCTATGCTTAGATAAGGATGTTTCCTTTAAAATTGCTTTATTGCATAGTTTTAAGTCAGTTTATTTCTATTATAATTTTTTAGATACGGCAAATGAGATGTTGATAAAAAGTAATTTTAGAATAAGTATTAGAGACACTATTAAGTTACTTTGTAATCCAATGTGTAACATAGAAAAGTACTGTATTTATGAACTCTTTTATCTGGACAGGGAGTTTTTGTTAGCCGACTTGTATAGGAGAAGGTTTTCTTAAATAAAACAACATTTTAAAAATAGTGTTTTTTATTTACATACCCACATTCTTACATTTCAATCTACATCTATGATATCCTTATGACCCCAAGGCAAGGTGATGATATTGTCGAGGATATATCGTTTGTTATCGAAAGGGCTGAGACCGATTTTACTTTGTTTGATACTAAACACCGTATGGGCATATGAACGTATCGAGCACTGGCTGGCGATTTTTTCTTTCTTTTCAAATGGGCAATCGACATAATCCTGGTGCGTAATCTTATTTTTTACTACATTGTATTTAACCCCCTTTGCTTTTTTCACGCACTTTTCCCCTCATCTATTAAGTATGAATACATTTTTGATCTAAGCCCGATGAAATGGGTCAAGATACTACGGTTTAATTCATCTTTCATTAACCCTGGTACTTTTTTATTTACAAGCGGAATGTTGTATCTATTATTTGGTGGGTAGTCGGAGGTGTCAAACCTAGCTATATTTTTCAGAATGAGGTCCCGATAAACGTCATCGCAAAAAATTTCGTGGACAAGACTGTCCGTACCAGTGTATAGTAATTGACAGTCGGAAGATGAATAGTTTTGTAGCATAAAATCATAGTGGAATTCGTAGATGCAGGTTTTGGATATGTCTAGAATTGCCATTCCAACATACAGGGGCTTGTTAAAGTTAATATTCGTTTTATTTAATTCAACGCTAATTAGGTTTTCATCAAATATTGTCCTGCATCTAAAAGTTGGACTTGAAATTAGATTTTTGGCACCGTATCTCCCCTCCCACTTATTCACTAACTTGACGATTCTATGTTTCCTAATATTTTCCATAGTTTTACCATAGATAGCGTTGTTCATAAGTTTAATAATGGTTTTTTCGAAATCAAACTTGGCCTTCGTTCTTAATTGGGTGTATTTGATGTATGTATGGCGCCAAAAAAGCGGACTGTTTAAACATTAAAATTCTGTGGGTCTTTTTCAAGACCAGACCGTGGTTCAAGGCCTGTTTGAGTGCCCTGTAATGTATCACGTATTTTTCTTTGGGATAAAGGGTAGTCATAAGTTTAGGTAATTTCGATTCTGGCGGTACTCGGTGTTCGGCAGCAAAAGGGAGATCTTTGTGCAAATCGTGCAACCCGTCAGGATACTCTAAGTCAACCTCTAAAATATACCCTTCTTTAGCATCGTTGGGAATTTTAGTAACATCAATAATGTCAATGTCGTCTACCCATTGAAAACCGCCTTAAGGCAAACACTCACACATCGCCCAACCGTACAAGTTATTTACGTCTAGATACAGAATATATTTAGAGGGATCGTCCGGATTGTGTCCTTTCATGTATTTATTATTGGCTTGCGCGAAGCGCTTAGAACATTGGCTCAAGCCGCCTCTGACAGCTCTCTCGAAAAATAGCAAAATATCGATATCTTGAAACGTTTCTAATTTACAGCCGGTAAATTTTAACATACAATCGAAAGTATAACCAGGCATGGTGAAATACCAAGCAGGATCTAGACCGTAATTATCATGACACGACTTTCTGAACGTCTCAAACACGTCACTTAGCAACATAATGTCAGTTTTGAGGTACAGATCCGAGTATTCACCGATCGTGCCTACATTGAATTTTTCCCAAACCAGTTGAGCGTGAGCGTATTCATTTTCATTGATATTCGTGTCATTTAGTTTGTTATAAAATTTATCGATAGTTGGAAGCGAAGTCTCTTGTAATTTTTCTAAATTGTCGATGTAGTCATAACAAAAAACGCCTTTTCTAGTTAATAGGGTCAACTGATCCGAAGGGATGTCACCAAATTCCTTTTTAGTGTTAACGAAATCCTTGCTTTTAAGAGAGGACGCTAGTGTCTCTAGAGAAAATCCCATGAATCTGAGGGAATCTATAAAACGAAATTTTACACTGGTTTCATTATCGAAAATCGTAAAACTTATATATTTTTCGTTATTGATGGGAAGAAGGGAGATATGAGTGCGCTTGGCAAGGTCCCTAATAATGAAATGACTGTCGTAGCCGCTGAAATTATAAAATACCACTGGAATCACGAACAAGTTTCGATAATTTAGATTGCATGCCTGATGGGCGTACCCACGAAACCTAGAAGACAAATGGCAATGATCACGGACTATGATATCGTCGGGAGTGAACGATTTTTCACAAATGTGACAATTTGCCGTGGCATTTTTCAAACTTATATTTTGATCCATCGGTTCCACGGTTGTTAATTTCAACGCAACGAATTTTGCGATTTCCTCCATTTGATCCGCATACCAAGACATACAATCGGACCCTCGATAGCTTTTGAAAAAAGACAAAGAGTCATCGTAGGAGCATTTAAAATAAAAAGCGGCACTGAACGCCTTGTGTTTTTGGTACTTGGTAGTCTGCGACATCGCCTTCGAATCGCGATAAGGTTTTAACATGGACTCGAAATCTGAATATATAACAATAGACGTAATTTAACTTGACAAATTTTTCTTTGGGGAACGACACCTGGCAATTATTGAATTCTTCACAGTAAACAGTGTGGTTGTCTAATTTCTCCTGGGTTTGGAAATAATTCAGGCATCTGTCACATATGAACATTTTGCCGTTGTGTTTATTCATTTGCGTAGAAATTAGACGCGACAAATTTTTAATCCAACAAAAATGATATTTTATAGCTGGCATTTCGACATCTTCCGCGGGAGGGGTCTCGTAGTCATTCATTTTTAGGAAATATTGATCCTGAATGAGTAGCAAGTTCACGTGTCTATCCATCTTCTTTTTAGTCAATCGCACCGGGCCAGTACAAAATTTACGCGGATTTTCGCTTACTAACTCTAGGGCGTATACGTTAACGGAAATTTCATTTAATTTTTCGAACGTATCGATTTTAGGAAGCGTTATGGGAAAGTCCTCCAACCCGTCGAGGTTCAAAACCCCCCGCGTAGTGGGGGTACGCACTCATGCGAGATGAATGCTTATCTACGGGGTAAAGAGCAGAAATGACAGCCCACATGAAGCACGCGTCATCATCGTTTCTGACGTTAACGCAAGCTTTTTTCTTTAAAATCTGATCCGGTAATTTCACGTACGACCCACCGCCGTTCCCCATTTGGACTTTTTTAACATTAACTTCCAAATATAAAATTCTATGTAGCGCCCAACCAGAATCACGTTCCTGGAACTCTTCGAGAGTCTTTAAAATGGTGTCGGTGACGTTGTCCGCAAACCAACATTTCAGCTCTGTGCCCCCATCAATACTAACATTTTTCGTATTGAAATATTTATTATCCAAAATTTCGTCATCTCCCGATTTTTTTATAAATTCCCCACAGAAAACGGTGTTAACCTTTATTATGTTGTATTCTTTTACGATTCTAGACAAGCGTGGTTTTAAAAGGCGAAAAGCGTCATTCAAGAAATCCACTATGTCTTTATGCTTAGGATTTATAATGACTCCCGAACGAATTCTACTTTTGAATGCGGACTTTTTTTACTCCGCACCCAGCGCGTTTAATATTTTTTAAGTAAGCTCTGAATCTTTTTAAATGTCCTAAATTTGTTTGTAGTTTTGTCATCGTACCAGGATTGAATCGACATGCTTTTATAGCACCATAAACGAGCCTAATATTTTTGTTAATCAGTTTATGCCAGCGCTCTCGCGTGCTCATATCCATACCGTTTGTTATCAAGCGAAAAGCCCTCTCACAAACGTTCACAATATCATCACTTACCTCTGCGATTGCTGCAGCCATGATGCCGATGTGGTTCGGTGTGTACGTAGCTCTGCTGTGCGGAGAAACCGTGCGCTCTTTATATACCAAGACGCAACCGCTAAAAAAAATAATTTTGCAACAAAGCAAAAATTCATGTCCTGAAACCTACAATTTAGAAAAAAATTTTCTTATGAAATATATTCCGAGAAAGAAGCTAAATGCTTTTATCAAATAAAAACAGCAGGATGTCATTGAAAAAACCAAACAACATATGACCTTGAAAACGTCATATGTGATTTTTCTTTTATAAACATTTGATTAGCCCCTTTGATATGCTACAACTTTTATTTGAAACATTTTTTTGTAGAGTCATTAGTTTCCAAGATATTCATGCACATGACGTAATTATGAGACAAGTTGACCATCGCCCGGGCGGCCCCGGTCCACGAACGCGCCTGACGCCGGTCGAAATCGAAACGCGGGCGCTACCGAGATTATAAGCCGGGGCCGCCCGGGGAATTTTCAATTCGATTTCTTACATTCAAATAGCTTTCGTTATTTTTTCTTTTATTATGTTCAGGAGAGGTCACTGTTTTGTTGTTTATTATCGCACGTTAGGAAAAGATTCACAATGAAAAGGCAGGCAATTTTTAAATAATTTTATTTGATATAATATTTTAAAATATAATATTTTATACTGTAATAGGTGGTATACTATAAGCCCCAATTTTCTTGAAAAACACGTGCCCGTTCCTCTAATCCCTCACTAGACAGGCGCTGCAACCGCAGCCTTTCTGCCTGGCGAAAGACCCTCCGGGCGGCCTTGCTAAGACCAGGCGGATACGGACGCAGCACATTTCTCTCTTCTAGGTCAGGTGTGTAAGTACCCACATCGTTCCATTCTTCTTCCAGGGGAGGCCAGGTGTTTTCTGCGGGAGATTGACTGCTCTTCCGTTCTTCTGAGGGCGGTTGTTTACCGTGTTCTGCTGGGAGCTGCTGGCTGCCTTGCCATTGTTCTGTTGGTTGTTGGTTGTCTTGCCATTGCTCTGCGGGTTGTTTGGTGTCCTGAGGATATTCTGGGAGACCAACCTCTTCACCACAGATGTGCCATGGCACTCCATGCCACATCACCTGTGCTGTTTCTTTGGGTGGCTGTTGTTCTGGAGGCTTGTAGCCTTTGTTGCAGTCACACTGCAGCCCCCAGTCGTAGACGTCCAACATTTCTTCTGTTATAGTGGGGAGGGGGCACTTGCACCAGGGCACTAGCTCGGTCTCCATCTCTTGCATCTTGAAGCACTTGAAAAGAACTGACGAAGGAGTGAAAACCCGCCTCCTTTTATAAGGCACTATTTGCTGACTAAGGTTTTTTTGCTTTGGTGAAGATGTTACTTTTAGGACATTTTCTAAAATTTTTGCTGACGAGGTCTTTTTTTTTGCTGACGTCGCATTTATTTCCTATAAATTGTGTCATACATCAGAGAGAGCATTTAGTTCACAGACTTCCGTGTTATAGTAAGTGTTTACAAAAGTGTTCCATCATGGCTAGCAACAGAGTGACGCTTTCTCTCAAAAAACCAGTAAGTACTCTTTTTTTACAAAATTAATGTGCTAAAGTCCATTGAATGTTGGAAACAGTTTTAACCACGCTTTTTTAGCCTAAAACCTAGTGTTATTTTTTCTCAGACATAACCTGACATGCCGTCACTGAGTCAGGATTTGACGGACCTGTCGCAGTCTCAATCCGAGTCTCAGCCGTCAACTAGTCAACCTGCACAGAAACCAATTATTCACAGCCACGTGGTAATCCCAGTAAGTGTTTTTATGTGCTATGAACATTGAAAATCTTTTTTTTTAAAGGTAATTATGCTCAAGACCCACTAAAAATTTTTTTTTCAGTGTACAACATATCCACCCCCGCAAGAACAACTTTTACCACCTGTTGCTTCTCGCAGTTCGCCCTACCGCTACGGTATGGGTGCAGCTGCAAAAAAAATTAAACTGCAGGACGACGACGCCTTCAGCGTGATCAGCTTGCCACCCACTCAAGACAGTGAAGACGAATTTGAGTCGGAAGGAAAAGGCGATATATCTTCATACGTCAAAGGGGTGACAGTTGAGCTGAAACGAAAGTATGAAGCGACGAAGCGGAAGCTACAGGTGGAACAAGATAAGAAGTCAGAAAGAAGACGTGAATTGGAGCGATTAAAAAAACAGGACATAAAGGGTGATAAATTAATTCAACAATTGCAACAAGATTTGGTTGTCGGTGCTAGACTACTAAAACGATTTAATTTATAGAAATTTTTTTAAAGCATTATTTTAGCCTAGCAACCTTTTTATGTCATGCTTTTTTAATCGCTTCTTTCTTATATTTATTTTGTTTATTATCCTTTTTGTATTTTTAACACTTTAACCTAATTACATATATTTTTTTACTATGTTTTGTATTTTTGTCCTATCCTTTCATACCACATAAGTTAAAACTATATGAAAATATTAAAGTTCAAGTATTATTCTTCCTCCCTGTATAGCTTGTTACTCAAACGACCTCGCGTACCTAAGCATTTCCTTTGTTCCTCAACTTTTGCTATTCTCGTACTTTATTTAAATACTTAACAACAAAGGATTTTTTATATAGGAACCATCAAAACTCGTTAAAAACCATAGCAAGTGCCTTGAAGGGTCATGTGGCGCCATCTCTACATTGGTAGTACTACTATAATTCCTGGACCGCGAGACCTGGCCTTCCTAAATCATAGGCCTACAGCCTAACAGGGTGAATATAAGTCATATTGTGGAACAATAAAACAGGAAATAATTTTAAATGTTTATTAAAAATCAATTATATAAGGTTAGGTTTTTTATTTTCTTATTAACCTCATATAATGTAATGTCCTGCTTCAACGTTTCTAAATTTTTTAAATACTGCTTCAATTTTCTCCTATAATACAATTTGTCCATTCTTCGGGCATTCAAGGTTCTACAATAAATTCAATATTTGTTGTCCTTCCGATCGGCCCCAAACTTCGCAGAAAATACCTTTTGCCAGCACCAATTTCACCATTTATCTTCTCAATTATCTCGGATGTAAACTCCGCGGTGTAGCGTTGCGGTAGCACCGTTTTAAATTCGTCGCACTCTACGAAGATTTTTTCTCCGTACTGCGTGTTCACCTTGTCCACCATCTTGATTTGAAATTTTTCATCCACTTCCAAATTCTGCAAACTCTCGAATCTCTTCAAGACCAAATTCTTGTTCAAACTTTCGACGAACGACTGCATTTTGTGGCTTAGAAATTTTTACTGCAACTGGCTTGAGAATGGTGCAGGAACTGCGCTCCATCAAACATATAGGCGTCACCCCTCCACCGGCGGCAAGAGTGGGGGCCGTACAGCGGCAAGAGTGGGGTCAGGGGTGGGGGCCGGCTTCCAAGAATCGAAGGTCACACGTGTCCCAAAGGTCAAGTGAGGTCAAGCTGTGACGTCACGTGACCTCGGCTGTGACGTAGCCAAAATGCACGCATTTCTGGCCTTATGGAGATTAACATGGGGCAAGTGGCCCAGAACTCTCTTAGTATATCTACTTTGCACAAAATTATGTTCGCTTTGAAATCCGTGGAAAGTTGAACCGGACGGTTCCAGTGCTTCTTTCTCGGGAATTATTGCATGCAATAAACATAATTTTAAGACACAGAGAGCGAGCCCAAGTTCTATTGGCTAACAGATATGTGTTTGGCATACCTGGTGGACCTAGGCATAGATACTTGAGAGCATGTAATCTGCTAAGAAAATTTTCTAGTGAATGTGGAGCGGCAGAGCGGCAATTTCATCTTCGTTACGAGGAACGAGGAACGAAACTCAGGAAACACATTGCGACCAACTGTATTAATCGCGACCTGCCTGAAAATGAAATAAACGATATTGCGAGTTTTATGGGCCATAGTGACAAAATCCACAAGAGTCATTACAGACAACAAATAGTCAACCGAGAAATAATTAATATCTCAAAAATATTGGAAAAGGCACAAGGAGGAGACAATAGCTACCCTGAATCTATCAAAGAAAATGAATTTGAAGGTAAGCATAAAAGTATTAGCACAGGAGAGTTAGCCTTGATCAGCAGCGATTCAGATTATAATGACAGTGGTATAATGATTAGTGTAGATTTTAATGTTGAATAAAAAAAACTATTTTTTGCCTAAAAGGAACCTTATGCAAGAAAAAGCGAGTTAAGCTAAATGGTTAAATCATATTATCAACAATATGAACATATCTCGAGGAGAAATTAAGAACAATAATCCACCAAGTCCCAAATTAGAAAAAAAAACAATTTTATATTCTAGAAACCGAAATTTAGGAAATTTAAGGGCCCATATCTCAATTATCGGGGACCTGTTGCAAAACAAAAAATACGAGTCTCTTAATCTTATGCACTATGCTGTATAGTGGTGTAGCTTTTTTCTATCACGCTGTATATCTTAAAAGTGTTTTTAACCTGTTCCTGTCCTTTACCTATATTGCGATGTCATTATTTATAATTTTAAATGAGGTAAGAAAACCACAAATCATATGTATGTACAGGGTCATTTAAACTCGGTGTCCCAGGTCAATTATGGACAAACGCAATACGACAAAAAATGTGCTTCCGTGGCGTGAAATGAGACCAAAAAAATATTAGATCGCGACTAAATTTAAAATTTTTGACAAACAACGCCCAGCGTCTCGACACGAAAAATTACACTTTCTAAAAAAGTGGGAAAATTACAAAAAAGTTTGCCTGCAAATTGTAAACGAAAAAACAAAAAAACGTTCAAGCAAAGGAAAGAATAGGGCTACCTAAATGTTCGGTAGAAAACAAATATACCGGACGTCGTGACGCCGAGCGTCGTTTGTTAAAAATTTTAAATTTAGTTGCGATCTAATCCTTATTTGATCTCATTTAACACCACGTCAGCAGATTTTTTCGCTTTTCGTTTGCTCTTAATAATTGGCCTAGGACGCCGAGTTTGAATGACCATGTACATCTATTTATCATCTTGACATCTGTCAAGCTACCGCACCGAAAATCATGGTTTTAAGTATTTTCAAGACTTTACTTTCAAAAAGTATTCTTTAATAGTACCAAATCGTACAGAAAACGGAATATTTCGAAAACCGCTCATTTTATCGAAACCAATGAAAGTAAAATGTTGAAAATATTTAAAACCGCCATTTTCGGTGCGATTGACAGACGTAGATTACAGGCTTAGCTCGTCTCTGGCTTCCCTTGTTCGGGAAAAAATGTTTATAGCACTATTTTATGGATCCGTTTATCCTAGATATACTACCATAATATTAGTAGAAAATACATGTAGTTTAAAAGTTAGAGACCAATTCGTTAATTGGTGGGTGCCCCTTTAGAGCCAGATATCTCCCTTAAGGTGCATTTTAGGACAGTTTTTTTTTATGACACATTGATACTTATTCATTTGACCTCTCTTGTACATTGCCAAAAGATTGCCCCATACTTACCGGACTCCCTGTGTATTCTTGCATATTTGGATTCCTGGGTTAATTATATTCTATATTATATATATATATATATCATATATTGAATCCAAAACGAACCGTTTATCCGAAAATCCACAATTAAAAAAAGTCTTTAAAAAATGGATATCGAAATAATCATGAAACTAATTAGAAGAAGGCTGCAATTTTGTGACAGAACTAAACATGACAGTCAAATACGAACTTGTGTGTTGGCAGAAATCACTATGGCAATTTAGAAAGTTTCAATCAAATTGAATTAAAGGTTACCGACTTGATTTTTTCAAATGGAACTACCCACCTTACCTTATGCCATCGAATGCAAAATTTAATTTCCTTTCTAACGATGTTAGGTTGTCGGTACCTAGCTATCTTGTGGTAGTTGTACTTAATTTTGCATCTGATGGTACCTATATTTGCATCAGACAA
Source organism: Pseudeuparius sepicola (assembly GCA_963920635.1). NCBI lineage: Eukaryota > Metazoa > Arthropoda > Insecta > Coleoptera > Anthribidae > Pseudeuparius > Pseudeuparius sepicola. The sequence goes on from OY987305.1 coordinate 34,762,909, forward strand.
TCTCGCAACATTTTCGTAATAATTTTTAGGAGGGCTTAGATTGTGATTAGTTCTGAGTGTCATGAGTATCAAAACAAACCTTTCTATAGGTTCTGACGTCATTGGTAGTTCCATTTGAAGAAATCAAGTAACCTTTGAATTTTTTTAAATTAGCATAGTGATGACAAAAAATTGGCACACATGACAGGAATCAGAATTTACTACTTCAGAAAAAGTCTCCAATTGCGGATAAATTGTCCGTTTTAGATACCATGGGTAGTTATTACAAAGTCACACTAAAATTGACCAAGAAATACAAAATATGTTATACACAAAACTTTTTTCTTTGATAGGTATGTTCCACTTAAATAAAAAATCAAAAGTTGAATGCATGGATAGGGAGGAATCAAAATGATATATCTTTACACTCAATAAATATACAGTAGCGTTGTGCCTTTATAAATTAAATGTTGTACTTGTAAAAATTATGATTTTTGTTACCAGCCACATTATTTTAGAGGTGCTTTCATAATATATTGGTGTACCGGTACACCCTGTGTACAGGCACACTGTATAGCTATGTAGTTTGTACTGATGAAATCCCTTCATTTTAGACCTGTCACCGGCAAATGAATTGCCCACTTCAAGTAAGACCAACAAGGATGATACTAACTTTGAAAGTCCACGGGAGAGGAAGAAACGATCTAGTATGTAAAAAGTATTAAATATAAGATTTTACTTTGTATATCTACAGGTTGGCCTATCAGTGCACGGCCACACATAACGCGGAAGGCGGACCGGAGAGCAAGGCCGAAAGCAGAGAGTAGTGCGGGTAGCGTCCACACAGTCAGTGGATTGTGACAGCTTTGAAAGGTGTATTGCGCAGAGAGGTTGGCAGTAAAGTGGAAATATTGAAAAGTCGAACTTCATAGAAACACTGTTACCCTCGTTCCCCTATATAAGAATACAACGTCCCTTCATTTTAGACCGGCCACCGGCAAATGAATTGCCCACTTCAAGTAAGACCAACAAGGATGATACCAACTTTGAAAGTCCACAGGAGAGGAAGAAACGATCTAGTATGTAAAAAGTATTAAATATAAGAATCTACGTTGAATATATCTACATGTTGGCTTATTAGTGCACGGCCACACATAACGCGGACGGCGAACTGGAGAGCAGGGCCGAGAGCGAAGAGTAGTGTGGGTAGCGTCCACACAGCGGATTGTGACAGCTTTTTTTTTAAATATTTATTTGCTAAAATAACTCAGGTACAGCATCACTTAGCTTAACCTACATAGGATAGTACTACAATTAATATGCATAACGCAACATTTAAAAGCAAAATATTTTTATAAATCGTCTTTTCAAGGTGTCACTTTGTACAATTTTATTTCTTTTGGATTTTAACATATTTATAAACTCACTTGTTCCGTTTTGTGTTGTTTTTTGTTCTAGATTTGCATACAAGAAAGCCCCCAAAAACCATTTTAAGGCGATATCATTTCTCGGGTCACGAGTGGCATTTAGCAGTTCATAGACGGATTTTGTTTGCTCTAAGTCAAAATGAAATTGTTTTAAAACAAAACTTCTGATTAGCGCCCAGTTGATTTACTAAAAGGTGTATTACGCAGAGAGGTTGGCAGTAAAGTGGAAATATTGAAAAGTCGAACTTCATAGAAACACTGTTACCCTCGTTCCCCTATACAGGGTGGCCCAGGGAAAGTTTACACCCACATTATTTAAAAAAATACCGTTTCTTCCAAAAAAACAGAAAACCTAAATTAGCATAGCGATAACAAATGCATAACTATACAAAACCATTTAAGTCGAGCATAAAGTGGGAAATTAGGCTTGAACGGATATTTTCACATGGAAATTTCGATACAGAAAATTCAAAGCCGAATTTCACCCAAAGTGTCTTTTACCACGAGTGTCTCGACTTGTCGCGGGGCCTATACAGGGTGATTCAAAACTATGCGGCACCCTTTCAGGGGCGTAATTTACTCGTTAAAATAAGACGAAAAGTTCATATTAACATGGGTCCAAAAACTCTTCGTTTCGAAGATACAGGGTGATTAAACTTTGAAAATAATATCGATTTTTCCTTATACCTTCCAAACTAATAAGAATATTTAAACCAAATTTGGTACACAATAATACCATCATAGGGTGACATAAGAAATGCTAATATCAGGTCGCGAAAGTATCCAGTGGCAGAGGTAAGGGTAATCATTACCATAAATTAAACAAAAAAATAGTATGGCCCTGTACAATACAACAATTTATTATGTTATTGAAAAAACAATACAATTTGGAACAAAAAACTCCTCTTTCATTTTTTCAAATCTCTCCCTTTCGCGGAAAGTTGGAGTTTTCCGATTTGTCGTCTTTTTTCGACTCTAACGCTTTTTCGGGTTGAGGGTTGAGGTATGTAACTATTATTTGAAGTAAACGAAATAATTTTCAAATGGAATGGCCGTAGGAGTATGTAATTTTTGTTACTAGTAAGGAGCTAAGGCATAAAATAATAATTGATTGTTAATCGATATTTTTTGAAAGTTTAATCACCCTGTATTTTCGTAACGAAGAGTTTTTGGACCCATGTTAATATGAACTTTTCGTCTTATTTTAACGATAAAGTACGCCCCTGAAAGGGTGCCGCATAGTTTTAATCACCCTGTATACAGGCAACTTATTATTCATCGGCTTGTATAGGTGGTTGCAGATATTATGGCAACATTCTTAAAACGCGTGGTGATATACTGAGTGTATTTTATGGAATGGAACAAAATAGTGCATTTAAACGCTGTAACGGACAAAATAGACAAAATATTCGTTACTCTCTCCGCGGTACGTGTGGACACGATAGTAGGCTTTCTATTGTTTTGAAAGCTCCGCTACCATCTCCGCCCTGCCTTCCGGTCCGCCGTCCGCCTTATGTGTGTCCGTGCACATTTATGGTGTCAAAGTGTAATATTTTCTTTATTATCTATCTAAATAATGTCTAGTTTTCAATAAAGAAATTTATAAATATCGGACAATATCTCCTTAGATGACGAAGTAGATTTGGTTTACCGGGTGCTTAGAATGAAGTTTGTTTTTTGACGAATTTTATGAGCTTTAACTAAAGCCTTTTGGTGGCTTTTAATTTTTAATTTTGGGTTTTTATAGTTACAACTTGACTCCACTTAACTTTTCGGGTTGAAGTTTTCCTACGAATTTTGATAATATAATTTTAAAAATATGCTTGGAAGCTTTGTATACCTCACTTTAATGAATTCTCGCTGCCGAAGATGAACCCTTGGTGGTTTGAAACATGTACAGTTTTTTTAAAGAATATAAACTGTGGAGTTTTGACTGGAAGGTTTTGCTTTATTTAATTTTTATCACCTTACTCCACTGTAAGAAGATGGACTATTTTTTCTTTTTGAAACTTTGAACGTTAACTCAAAAAGTAATTTCAACACCTTTGTTTGCTGAGCTTTCAGAGAATAAATCGTCCTCATTTCTCAAAAATAATACCAAGTCAAAGACAAAGAAAAACCCAATTAAAAATTAAATAAATATGTTTTGACCTTAATCCTAGCTTTTAAAAGTAATGTTCATTTGCGTTGGGTTTCCCATTATAAATTGTCACCTTTAGTCAGATAATATTTCGATAAAAAAGGAATATCGCGGTTTGAAGTCGATGACTAAAAGTTTCTTAAAAAATCATATTTTTCGCAAATTATTAAATTTAATTCTACAGTCCACGAAAAATGCTGTTGTTTTAATCACAATTTCACTTTTATATTAAACGGAACAGTTACAATTTTTTTGCTATCGTAGGATGGCGGCGAAAAAATTACCCAGTATACATTGCAATCGCATGTAGATAACTTTCTCATTTTCGACATATTAGCCGACGGGACACCTGGTAGAATCTTTGTATATATATATATATATATTTATTATTGTAGCTCAATGGTTGACAGTATTTATGTTTTCGACGATATAGTAGGTTTTTCAAAGAAAATTTTAACTGAAACATTTCGATTCAAAACACTGCTTAAAGTTGAAAGTAATTCCGGAAATAATAATTTAAGTTTAAAGACTAAACGGTCCAAAATAGTCGACAATTTCTATGGGCGCATGTTTTGACTTGATATCCTCGTTTTAAATTTCTTTAAATAACCTATTCTAAATTAACTGTCAATCATTGACCTTCTCTCTAAATACAGTGTGTTTCACTTTATGTGCCGACAATTCATTATTTTATAACAGGTCGGCCGATTTTTGAAATCTTTTTTAAGAATATATTACACCGAAAGCTCTATATCTTGGTATGCAGTATTTTAAGATTCGCCTTCTCCATAGCCTACTACGATAACAAATAAGACCCCAAAAATGACGAAAGCATATTAGGCATTTTTTACGAAAGACACATACCTCTAGCGATTAAGCCATATCTGGAATCTACAAATCCCAAGTTTCAATATCGTAACTAATACCGAGGGGTCAGAGCACAAAATGAAAAAATGACCTTATGAGAGTGCCCTGTATAAACGCTATTGAGTGTCTTGCTAATATTAGATTATCAATGGATTAAGAGTCACCAAGTGTATCAATTCACACAATATCATCCGCATAAGCAGAGTGTTCAAAATAAATACGGAAATATCAAGAAAAATCGGAGCGGCGGTTTTGTTACTACATGTGCCACGAAGTTTTAAAAATAAGTAGATCTTCTATATTCTTCATCGCTAAACATTATTTTTACAAGAAAGTTCTATCCGTTAAATAATTTCCTTGGCACCTTAATGAATATTCCATTCCTAACATCTTCTTCGAAATCTTCCAAGGTAGCGTCTCTTATTTTCATCAAGATTGCCATGGATTCATAGACACAAACGAAGCGTTTACAGTTTGAAAAGTCATATTATTTGGCTAATTGATTTATTTTTAAAACTATGTGGCGCATGTAGTAACAAAACCGCCCGGCCGATTTTTTCGATATTTCCCTATTTATTCTGAAAACTCTGTATAAGATATGCGGACGATATTGTGTGAATTGATACACCAGGTGATCCTTAATCCATGACCCTCAGTAGCGTTTACACAGTGCACTCTCAAAAAGTCGATTTTTCATTTTATACCTACTCGATATAAAAAATTTAGTTTTTTATGGGAGTCTCGGAAACTAGCGGAGATAGAAGGTAGGTTAAATGGGGAATGAATTGCAGTTTTGTGGGCCCAATTTGACGCACCTTGATGGCTTACTAGATATTTTGGAAAAAAACGACATTTTGGCGATTTAATCTAATCCATCTAGCTTCGTTGTTTCTGATTTTAGATAAAAAGTGTAAATACAAAAGTTGGAGGTAATTGTGTCCCCAATGCGGTTATCATGTCGTGCTTTCCGTGACTGCTGCCATTTTCGAGATATGACACAAACTTGTGTTTTTAAATGGAAACCATAGTTATTTCCGTTATTTTTCCGAATAACCATATCGAGTATTATATCATTGGAAAGCTCTAAAAATGCCTGATTTTTTCAGACCCATGGCCAACTATGTTTTCCATTAAAAAAAACACAAGTTTGTGTCATATATCTAAAATGGTAGGTGTCACGGGAAGTACGACATGATAACCGCATTGGGGACACAATTACCTCCAACTTTTGTATTTACACTTTTCATCTATAATCAGAAACATCGAAGCTAGATGGATTAGAATAAATCGCCAAAATTTCGTTTTTTCAAAATATCTAGAAAGCCATGACTTTTCTCAAAAATCCACAAGGTGCAATAAATTGGGCCTACAAAACTGCAATTCTTTCCCCATTTAACCCCTAACTCACCCTGTATATACAACGGTAGAATTTTTAAGGTCTCAAGTTGCCTATGTAATCATGTTATTATTTGATTTGCAGTTTCACCCTTTGGAACTGTAAAATCAAAAAAACGGTGGACCGCCGCTGAAAACGAAGCCGCTCATCAGTTATTTGGCGATTATATAGCCAATAATTCCAACTACCAGTCGTTGAAGGAAATTCAACAAATGGTTCAAAAGACACCAGTTCTGAAGTTTAGAAGTCCACCAATAATAAAAACATGGATTTCAAATAATATTCAGAAAAATATACGCAAATGTACTTAAGCGAATAATTTGTTAATACGATTGTTTTGTAACAGTTCTAAAAAATAAACGTTATTCTAATAAAAGTCGACATGTCAATAATTTATCCTTGTATTCATCTAATAATGCATTGTTTTAGTCTATCAACTTAAGTTTACTTGTACTTTTTTTGCAAAATGTAAAGTAGAGAAAGAACGTTTTTTCTCTTTTTCAAAAAATAAATTTTATCAGTGCTACTTCAGACGTTAAGGGAGGGGGTGAAATGAAACATAAGCATTGAAATCAAACAAGTGTATTGAAATAATTTTAAAATAACAATACCAAATTAACTGAGCCTCAGCCTCCGACGCGGCTTTCGTTGCCTTCGGAGGTCGGGACGAATACCTGCAAAATTAACGTATATAACGACTATCTCAATCAATAGTTATGGCGAATCAAGCGAATCAAGAAAGCTATTGGACTATATGGAAACTCAACTTTTTCTAAAAATAATAATACAGTGTGTTTAAGTTTGATACTTAAAAAATATGCATATTTATTAATGGAACGTCCGATTTAATTTTTTTCTTGTCTAATATATTTCACTTAAAGAGCTCTACTCAGTGATGCCCTTTGCATGGCCTGCTTTGATAGAAAATGTAACCCCAAAATTGGCAAAATCGTATTAGGCTTTTTATAAAAAAAAACTAAATGTAAAATCGATTTAGCCATGCCTCAAAACCCTTAATACCAAGTTTCAAAGTCTCATCTTATGCATACTGTTTATAATTTAGGTGCAAATTTCGCAAAAATGCAATTGTTTGAAAGCACCGTGAATTAACAGGATAAAATATTTTAGTGATTTTTTTTCTTTCGGTAGAGGTGAACCACGGTTTTGAAATTGCCCTATTTTTATTGGCCTAGTTACTACAGGGCGTTCGTAATAAAAACTCAAATTTAAGGAAATATCAAATTTCTTTCGTTTATTTTTAACAAAAGAAATTGAACTGAACATTAGCAATAAAACCAAATATCTCTAAATTTTCGTATTATTTTCCTAATAAGTCCTGAAAGTGATAGGTACTTAATTAATTTAATTTCACAATAGGAACTCCCTAAGATAATGAGTCATTGCCAAAGAAGTTTAGTAAACTGTATTCAATTCGAAGGAGTGATAATAGAAAATACGAAAATTTGAGAGATATTTGGTTACTTTATTGTTAGTTGTTAAGGTTCAGTTTCAATTTATTTTCTTAAAAATAAAAAAAATGATATTTTCATAATTATGACTTTTTATTACGAAGGCCCTGTAGGAAACTAGTCCAATAAAAATAGTGCAATTTCAAAACTCCAGCACACCTCTATCGAAAGAAAAAAAAATCACCAAAATATTTTGTGTGCGCTCGCAGACATTGGCATTTTTCGAAATTTGCACCTAAATTATAAACACTCTGTATAAGATGCGACTTTGAAACTTGGTTTAAAGGGATTTGAGGCATAGCTAAATCGATTGGACAATTCGTTTTTTTCTTTAAAGATTGCTTAATACGATTTTGCCATTTTTGGGGTTACATTTTGTTCAGCAGGCCATGATAAATTTAAAAAAATGCATATCACTGAGTGTGCAATAAATTAGAGAAGAAGAAAAATTGTATGTTCCCTTAAAAATACGGATTTTTCAAGCATTAAACTGAAACACACTGTATATAAAAGAACTACAACTACAACAGTACAAAATTCAAGTCAAACAACAAATGAAAACTACATTAAATTGAAGTTTCTAAAATAAAGGTATGTTCCAATAGTGTTGTTTGATTCGCTATAACTATTATTATTATTTCATATATACTTTCAAACGTTTGTACATTATTTATATTATATTTTTAAGGGATAGAGAGTGAAAACGTCACGTAGGTTTTCGCATCCCTGAAATAATAATTGTACCTATTTTGGACGGACCCAACTTGTACTTACTCGAAAAGCAAGAATATTCAGCATGCCTTATTGATTCTATAAAATATAGCTATTAATGTGCTTAATCACTTACTGAAAAAAAATCCAAGAAATTAGTTGCTAAATTTGAGTTTGGTTTATAATAGAGGAGACTATTAATTCTCGCACGATTCAACTTTTGTAAATATTGAATTTTCTAAGCCTTTGCGTTTTCGGTGAAAGTTGAATAACTTGGCAACGCCGTCACTGATTGACAAAACAAAGGATCATTTGAATGCTCATTTAGAGGCGCTTTCAACTGTTTAATAAAACATGGGGATCCCATTTAAAAAAATATATAAGTTTGGCATCTTTTCCTAGTTCCAAAATATCCAGTATAATGTACAAATGCGTACAACAAATGAAAATATCCTTTCGATGCTAATAACTTTCGTTTAAAACTTTTTTCGTATCTTGCCACACTCTAGTTCAGCTTTTATTATTTTCTTTATAATTTAAAATAAATAAACAAATAGCCAATAATGATAAGTAATGATGAAAGTTTAAAGGTCAAGGCCAATCTATTCGGAAAAGAGTAGCTGAAGAGCGTAGCAAGGGATGTCCAGCTAGTCGTCAGGGTGTGAGTTCAAGGTAAAGGCGTGCCACTGATTTATGGCAACCTAAATCAGAAAATTTACCGATGGTACGGATACTCTTTTCAAACGATGAGGCTGACCAAGTTATTTATGCAACAAAATTAAGTATATATTACCATTTAATGACTAAATTCTCAAAAGTAAGGTTAAGGATTAAATTATATGAGGAGCGGTAGTCGTGGCTTGACTAGTTAAACAACAAGAAAATTTAGTGGGAAATAAGCCTATTTTTAAGTGTGAAGATTCTTTTTTTTTTGGTGAAAGCTTTCGCAGTAGTTTAACTGCTTCTTCAGTCGCTAATTAAGTGAGTTCCTAATATAATGTACAGATGTTTTTTTCTTTCACCAATAAAACACAACAATTTAGCTGTTATGTCTAAGTACTTTCAGCGACTGTCCTGAATGAATCTAGGAAGACCTAGACAGTTGTTTTATTTTGGATAGAGGTGTAGAGCACCAAAAGAGAATAATTACAACTTTGTTGTCTGTCGACAGCCAATGTTTACTGTTTGTTTGAACCCTAGTAAGTTTAGTAAATTTAGTATACGGTCCGAAATCTTGTTTTATTTTATTTTTATTATTATTTAAATTGAATTTCGAGTTTGGCAAAAATACCTACCGAGAATTTTCTTGGTTTGTTTCTCACTTACATAGAGTGAGGGGTGGTAACAAACTAAGTGGCGCCTTCCCCGTCATCTTTATACCCACGCCCGTCTTCACTGTTTAAAAGCTGGCGGCTACCACACCTTCATCGACGAATACATTGGTATACATGGTAGGTAATCTATACATTTTTTAGACAACAATAAATAGCGTTGCATTTTTCTGGCGCTCCCAACGTGGGGCCATTTTCTTCGTTTTCAGGAAAATATTTGTGGTGCGGACTTGAAAAGTTTTGTTGTAGTTATAGTTTGTGCATAGTTTTTCTTTTACTTGATTAGTGTGTGGAATTTATTGTCGAGGGTTGCCTCCTTTATATAGGGGTTGTATTTGAAGTGGCTTGTGGAATATTAAAATATTGAAGTGCGGGGTTATCGACAATATTTCAAGATGGCTGCTAGGAAGATTACGGTTAATAGACTTGGACAGGATGAGCTTGTCTACATGCTCACACTTCGAGGAATTGGTACGGGAAATGTGCAGGAAATGCGTCATCGTCTTGCCTTGGCTCTGCAGATGGAAAGGGGTGGTGAGAGTTTGCGATATCCTAGGTACCCCTATAGTTTTGAAGAAGATGCGAAAGCGGTTCAAGAGAAGTTGACAGCTCTTACCCCTGAAGTGGCAAGTTTCAAGGATGCTAGAACTAGTGGAGTTTTCCTTGGACTTCAGACTAGGTTGTCTTTTGTTCTCACTCGGTTAGATAATATGGAAGTAGGTGATGAGGAGGAAAAATCGAAGAAGAAGGCGGAGTTGCTTGGTCTTACACTGTCTCTCATGGAAAGGCTTAATCAGCAATTGAGTGAATTTGAGAAGCGTCAAGCTATTGTTCCTCCTGAGTTACAGTTGCTTGAAAGTCTGGCCGATGGAGGTGATGATACCAATGGTATTATTAATGCGTCAGCGTCCTCCCATGACGAACCTCGACACCAAACTAGTCAGACTGGTATGACCACTGTTAAGCCCATTTTGCCTAATAAATGGGATATCAAGTTACAGCTTTTTTGAGAGGGTGGATGAGTTAAGGAGAGCGAGAAATGTTTCTAAGGACATTTTGTTGGAATCTGGTATTGATTTATTCTCTGGAAGAGCTTATCAGTTTTATCAAGAGTGCAGATTAGAAGTGAATAGTTGGGATGACCTCGTGAGAATGTTTAATGAAGAGTACCTGCCTTCGGATTATAACGAGAAGCTTTTCGAGGAGATTAAGAAACGAACTCAGGGACCTGAGGAGAGTATTGGAACGTATTTAGCTGTTATGTCTAAGTACTTTCAGCGACTGTCCTGCCAGATATCTGAAGATGCGAAATTGAAGATCCTACTTAGGAATATCTCGCCGTTTTATCAAAACCAACTGGGTCTAGTGGAGGTTTCGTCGATATCTCATCTTCGTTCTCTTTGTAGAAGACTCGAGGCAAGGAGAGAAGCCGTGGAAAACTACTCTGTGCCGAATCGTAGGAGTAATGTACTGGAGCCAGATTTGGCGTACTTAAAGGTTGAAGAGTCGCTTGCTAGTCTTCAAGTCGCTCCTGGTACCAGTCGCGATTCTGGTGAAGTGGTCTGCTTTAGGTGCAATAAGTCCGGCCATCGTGCTATTGGATGTACTGTTCCGGCTAGGAAATTTTGCTATCGGTGTAAAAAAGAGGGATACACCACGAGAACATGTCCATCGTGCGCTCAGGGAAACGCCAATCGGCGGACTTAAGTGACCGACTTAAGTCTGGCCCTGTCCTATCGGTCGAAGCTGTGAAAGTACTTTTAGCTTATATTCTCGATCACGCTGAGAATGATGAACGAGCTTATCTTAAGGTGAATGTTTTGGGTCAAAATTTGTTAGCTTTGCTTGATTGTGGTTCTACTAGAACTTTTATAGGAGCTCCTGGTTGGGAAATTTTAAGTAAGTTGGTTTTGTCTCTGAACCAGAGTAAGAAACACACTGCTCTTATGGCGAATGCTTCTAGGATGGATACTCTAGGTACTATGGATGTTCCAATTCGTCTTAGGGATAAAGTAGCTCTCGTTGAGGTTATTGTTGCGTTAGAGTTACCTAGTGTTATGGTACTTGGAGTGGATTTCTTTGTTAAGATGGGTATTGTTCCTGATTTGCGACGTGGAGAGTGGTTCTTTTCTGGAGAGTCGGAGAGGATATTTTCCTTGGAAATAGAAAAACAGCAGATACAAAGTGTTCTTAATCCAATGGAACAATTGAGATTGCAGTCTGTTGTGGACAAATATAAGCAGTCTATGGGAGAGAGATTGGGATGTACTTCACATACCGAGCATAGGATTAAGACAGATGCAGATCCGATAAAACAGCGGTACTATCGAGTGTCCCCAATCATGCAAAAATTCATAGATAATGAACTAGACGAGATGCTGAGAATGGGAGTTGTAGAGAAGAGTAATAGTCCGTGGGCTTCTCCAATCGTGTTAGTTAGGAAGAAAGGTAGTGACAAGTTTAGATTTTGCGTGGATTATCGTAAGTTGAATTCCGTAAGTGTTCGAGATAGCTACCCCCTTCCTTTGATTTCTGACATTTTAGACAAGCTGAAAGATGCACGATATCTGTCTAGTCTCGATGTGAAGTCTGCTTATTGGCAAGTTAGTGTAGCTGAGTCTTCGCGTCCGTATACGGCTTTTGTTGTCCCAAACCGTGGGCTTTTCCAATTTCGTAGAATGCCGTTTGGTCTACACAACACTCCAGCTACTTGGCAGAGGCTTATGGACGAAGTTTTGGGACCAGATCTAGAGCCCCATGTATTTGTGTACCTTGATGATGTAGTCATTGTGACACAAACATTTGACGAACATTTGTCTATTCTTAACGAGGTTCTTCGAAGATTGAGGGAGGCAAATATCACGATTAGTTGGGAAAAATGTCAGCTGTGCCGGAAAGAAATGAAGTATTTGGGATACGTAGTTGATTCCAGAGGTCTGAGAGTGGACAGTGACAAGGTTGCAGCAATGTTGGAAATACCTCGACCACAGACGGTGAGAGAGGTGCGTCGATTGGTTGGGACCTTCTCTTGGTATAGGAGGTTTGTGCCGGAGTTTTCGTCGATAGTTGCCCAATAACTTCACTCACCAGAAAGAACAAAAAATTTGTCTGGACGCCCGAATGCGAAGAGTCTTTCCGTAAGATCAAAGAACGTTTAGTGGAAGCCCCGATTCTCAGTTGCCCTAACTATTCCTTGCCCTTTAGTATCCAAACAGATGCATCCGCTTATGGCATTGGTGCTGTGCTCACCCAACCTCATCCGGATGGTGACCGAGTGATCTGTTATCTAAGTCGCTCGCTCTCAAAACAAGAGAAGAATTACTCCACCACTGAAAGGGAATGTTTGGCAGTTGTGTGGGTCATTGAGAAGTGTAGACCTTATATCGAAGGGATCAAATTTGAGGTAGTAACCGATCCTTATAGCCTTAAGTGGTTACAGAATTTAAAGGATCCGACAGGAAGGCTGGCTAGGTGGTCAGTCCGCCTGCAACAATTTGATTTTACAGTAGTTCATAGGCGAGGCAAATATATGGTTGTACCTGATATGTTATCTCGTTCTGTCCCCATTATAAGTTCTATGGAGGTTGAAGACTATGTACCTGATCCATGGGTGCAAAAGATGATCGATAAGGTGTCTGAAAATCCCCTTAAATTTTTGTCTTGGCGTGTGACGAATGGTAAATTGTTTAAATTTGTGAAACAGGAATATCCTGGTCTTTCACCATTAGAGGAGAGTTGGAAGTTAGTTGTTCCTAGCAGTAAACGATTAGAAGTTATTCGTTCTGCACATGATACTCCTTTAGCTGGTCACTTGGGTGTGTATAAAACATTTGCTAGAATGTCGGAACGATTTTATTGGCCAAAGATGAGATATGATGTAGCTCGTTATGTTCGCCGTTGTTCAGTTTGTTTGAGGCATAAGCCTGATCTTGGACCTTCAAAGGATAGGATGGTCTCTCATCCTAAACCTTCTAGACCGTGGGAGTTAGTGTCCACAGATTTGATGGGACCTTTGCTTAGATCCCAGAAAGGGATGACGTACATCCTTGTTGTTACGGATTATTTAAGCAAATTTTCGTTGGTCTTTCCTCTCAGGAATTCTAATTCGTCGACTGTGATTAAGAAATTGGAGGAAGATGTGTTCCTTATTTTTGGTGTTCCTAAGATTGTTATTTGTGATAATGGACCACAGTTTCGAGGTCGTGATTTTAAGAAATTCCTGGATGAATATCAGTGTAAGCTAAAATTTAATGCGAATTACCATCCCCGTGCTAACCCTACGGAAAGGCAGAACGCTACTCTGAAAACGATGATTTCTATGTACGTTCATGAGAATCACCGTACTTGGGACTCTAATCTGGCGAAGCTTGCGTGTGCCCTGCGAACAGCTAAACAGGAAACTACCAAACTGTCTCCTTACTTCATTAACTTCGGTCAAAATATGTGTCAGGTGAAGATCATGCCTTACATGATATGAATCGTGCTGATGATCCGCAGCGAGATTTTGCTACCAGAAACAAGTTGTTTAAGATAATGTTTGACGATGTGAAACGTAGACTGGAAATTGCTACTAAGAAGACAGCTGATCGATATAATTTGAGACGTAGATATGAAGAATACCTTCCAAATCAAGTTGTTTGGAGGAGGAACTTTGTTTTGTCGGATGCAGCTAAATTTTATACCAAGAAATTAGCTCCGAAATACCTGGGACCCTTCCATGTCCACAAAAGAATATCTCCGTGGACATACGTTCTTCGTAAGCCTGATGGTACTATCATGCCTGGGTCATGGCATATTAAAGACCCGAAGAGTCATCATCCGAACAAGGATGAATGAGATTTGGATTGCGAGTGAAAATTGACCAAAAATGGCCAATTTTCTTGAAGGTTAGGGGGGATTTGTTACGCTAAAAAGGCAGCTCTCAATCCAAGAGGTAGTTCTTTTGAAATTTTGGTGGATCATCTGGGATCACTGCTTGTGAAAGAAATGGTTTTGTTTAGAAAAATCAATTCGTTGTAGTTGGAGTAAATAAACGGGTAAAAACTTCAAATAGTTTATTTAATTTATTCACCATACCATTTTTATTAGTAGTCTCACTTGGTCGAAGAGATTTTGTTCCATCGTCTAATAAACCCTCTTAGCTTTCGGAAGATGTTTGCGCTAGCTTTGCATTGATTTTTCTTGGCTTTGTAGTAATTTGTTTCCTGAAAAATAGTGAGTTAGGAATGTACCTAGGTGCTTTTTGCTGTTGATGAGTCGTAGTGCAAGTGGTTTTGTTGTGAACTTACCTTCTGTGGTTGGTCTTCGAGCTCTGTCGAGCGAACAATGTTTTGCTTTTGTTCAGAGAGTGTGTGGCTGGTTTTGGCAGTTCTCAGAGCCTTCGCGGTTTGTTACTAGCTTGTGGGACCTACAATAAAAAGGAATATCGTTAGTTATTAGAAGAATAAAGGACGTACGACAAGTTTTTTTAGGTTATGTTTTGATTTCAACTTGGATTTATTTTCGAAATACTTGTCCACCGATTATCGAATATTATTTGCTGTTCTACTTACTGATGTTGCTGATGTTCCGCACATTCCGAAGTATCTTTTGTTCCACAAAATAAATCGCCAAGTGACGTTCACATACTTGCGACTGCAGTGACACCTGTTGGACAGTGTCACAAGTTGGCCGCATTGCTTGTCATTGGGCCACCTAACGAGTTGTCGCGCCATCTGTCGGTGTCGGCGTGAAGTTTCCCCTATATTCGTGGATTTCGACAGATTCTATATTTGTTTTCATAGGCAGAGTGTAGATGTCCTTTGCATCACGATTTATTGGATTTGGCTTGTTTTTTTTTGTGATCGCCAACGGGTTTTAGTTTTTTGCCAGTAATTTGGCACTTTGAGTTCTGGTGTTCCGTTTGAAGCACGGCAGATCGGGAAGTTTTTCCGGCGGCAGATTAGTCGATTACGAGTGTAGTTTCTGGCTCGTCTTGTGTTCTTCAAGGATTATTTCGACTGCCTGCACGTGTAACTGGAGGTCCAATACAGATTATGGTTGTGATTGATGCTTATTGGTCCTCTATCCGCTTTTGTGGGATTAAATTGCTCTGCTGAAAAATTGGAACCTGGAACCTACGTAAAAGGACCCCATTTCATCTTGGGAGTAATAATACCTGCTGGTAAGCTAATCTGTGCCTTTCATTTTAGTTCATATTTTTGATTGTGTTTTTTATTTTAGAACCATTGTTCGGATTCATAAAAAATTGGTGTCGACTCACTGAATTTCCAACGGTAAATTCAAGGTTATTTTGGGAGAAGTTGAACTGGAAAAAAACCCTCGTTTGGAGGTAGGTTAGGTTTATTGTGTATGTTTTTTTTTTGGGAACTAAATTTAGTCCCAAAGTTCGTTATAGGAATTGGTTAATAAAATACCAATCGCGTAATTCATTTTTAGGGTTTTTTTTTCGGGTCCAGCCTAGTTTTTTTCTGCTGGAACTGATTTGTTTTCATTGGACTGCAAGTTGTGAATTTTGGTTTCGACTACAAGATCCGGGTGTACCTACATTGTCCCTTGAGGCGCCTGAGTGACGGAGTGCACTTTGTTACCACCTGATCGCTCTGTGGATGGCTAAGAGGACCTTCATCTGAGGACCTCGCCGCATTGAGGGGTCACCAACAGCTAAGTGTTGCATGATCATTTTCTTTTTATATATCAAAAACATTTATCAAGTGAATAAGGGAGAGCGTATGCTATCACAGCTCCTTTCTGCGTACGTCGTGACTTTTTGCGTTTATTTGTTATAAACAATAGCGTTCGTCGTGTTGAACTTTTGCGTATAGGTTATGATCTTGCTGCGTATGTTATTGATCTTATGCGATCGTTGTGTAAACTGCACGTGTACACGTTCGGGGATATAAACCAACTTGTAGTACCACATTCATTAAGTATTATTATTAATAACATCAATTTATTTTAAAATCTCTTTAAGAATAACTTGTCGGTGAATCTAGGAAGACCTAGACAGTTGTTTTATTTTGGATAGAGGTGTAGAGCACCAAAAGAGAATAATTACAACTTTGTTGTCTGTCGACAGCCAATGTTTACTGTTTGTTCGAACCGTAGTAAGTTTAGTAAATTTAGTATACGGTCCGAAATCTTGTTTTATTTTATTTTTATTATTATTTAAATTGAATTTCGAGTTTGGCAAAAATACCTACCGAGAATTTTCTTGGTTTGTTTCTCACTTACATAGAGTGAGGGGTGGTAACAAACTAAGTGGCGCCTTCCCCGTCATCTTTATACCCACGCCCGTCTTCACTGTTTAAAAGCTGGCGGCTACCACACCTTCATCGACGAATACATTGGTATACATGGTAGGTAATCTATACATTTTTTAGACAACAATAAATAGCGTTGCAAACGGATGCGTCAAATGTAGCATTAGGATCAGTACTATCACAAAAAGGAAAACCTATCGCTTATTATTCTCGTACACTGAATGCCGCAGAAAGAAATTATTCTACTATAGAAAAGAAGTTGCTCGCTATAATCGAATCTTGTAAGCACTTTCGTCACTATCTCTATGGAACAAAATTTCAAATCGAAACTGATCACAACCCTCTTATAAAATAAAAGAACCTCATCGCGCCTAGCCAGATGGAAAATAAAATTAGAAGAATTCAATTTCGACATTAAATACAAGAAAGGAAAAGAAAATGTAGTTGCCGATGCTCTATCTCGTATTGAATGCCCTAGAAACGGAATCCCAAATTGTAGAACCCCCTTCCACTAATGATGACTTTGACATTGACGCCTTTCTTAACGAAGTAGCTGAAAGAGAAACAGGAAATTCTACACAACACACCTCTATAGAAAATCCCATTGCCGAAATTCCATTTTCAGACGATCCTATTAACCTTTTCTCCAATCAAATAATTTTCGAAGTTTCCAATAAACCCGAAACAATTTACAAATTAAAATTTAAAAACAAACATCGCTTCACTGCCAAAATTACTGACGAAAATTCGACAAGCGAAATCACACGTCTACTTACTGAAATAATTAGACCAAACCAACGCTATTATATCTTATTAAAAGACCCCCGTGTGCAAAAATATCTTTCTAATTAAGTTCGCTCAAAATATGATAATACCGTTCCATTATTTTTCTGTTGAAAATTTCTTCAAGATTTAGAACGACCTGAAAATCAACTCACTTGTATATCTAACTAATGGAATCTTAGAAACGTACCAACACTTAAAACAAAAATTTTATTGGCCTAACATGAAGCAAGATATTATTAATTTCGTAAATAAATGCGATAGCTGCCTCAAAAATAAATACGAACGACATCCCTATAAGCTCCCTTTTAAAGGACCTCTCCTTGGACAAAAACCTTTCGACATATTACACATTGACCTCTTTGCTTGCCACAAAACTCCTCACTTAACCGTTATCGACTCATTTTCCAAGTATGCTCAAGTATATAAACTTTCCGACAAAACTCACACAACTGTACTTAGTAAACTCCGACACTACTTTTCCCTTCAGTAGATAAGCTATGAGAGTTCGGCCTCACGATTCCCATGTTAATCGCCCATAAGAGATTTTTGCGCCGAAATCGTACCATAACCTCACTTTTTCACCCAACTATGCAGTAGGTACTAATACGCGCGACGAAGTCGCGGCCAATCTCGACGCGCTGTTTTAGCAGGGTTCCGCTGGCTCCCGCAGGCCCCACCGGTCCCCACAGACTTAGCAGGCCCCGCAGGCCCCTTTAACGACTTTCACCGCAGGCTCCAGCTAAATTAAAAATTACTATTAAAAAATAAAATATCTTACTAGGATTCGAACCTTAGCCCGCATTCCAAAGCCAAACACTCGGCATGTAAGTAAAATTCTAGGAAATGCTTGGCAGTGGGGCAATAATCTCGACGCGCTGTTGTAGCAGGGCTCCACTGGCTCCCGCAGGCCTCGCCGGTCTCTGTAGACTCAGCAGGTCCTTTTAACGATGTGTACCGCAGGCTCGACTAAATTAAAAAATTACTATTAACAATAAAATACCTTACCCGGATTCGAACAATAACCATCATTCCAACGCCAAACACCCGCCATATATGTAGTATTTCTGCGAATGCATCGCAGCCGGGCGCAAGGTGGATGACTCACATCCGCTACCCGGAACTTGTCAGGACAGGTTGACAATCTAAAAACAATTCTCTCTACTTAGATAAAAATAGAATGTCCAATAAGATACATTTTTTCACACACTTTTATATATAAGCACAGATAACGTAACCATATAAGTATATATTAGAATATTATAAAATATTTAAGCCCCATATAGTTCGAATTTGAATGGGATATTATGTTACATGGGTAATATATCTCAACACTTCGTACACAAACAAAACTCGCTCGTTCTTTACAGTTTTATTACTGTGAATTCGGTACCTACTAAAGCGGCAGACTTGGGATGCCGCAGTAGCAAATACAATATGAAGCTCAGCTCTGATGTATACTAAAAATGTTATTATAATCAAACTTGAGACGCACACATATTTAAAAATATAAATACCGCCGGATGAATGCAAGGTCAATTTCCAAGTTGCAAACTCAATTGTTTGATGGTAGCCAACTGGATGTAGAGAATGGATTAAAAGAATGTGGCAAAATTATTAAAGTCCTAAATGTTTACTTGAAAAAGGCTACCTCTGTATCGGAAAAACAGCATTTAACTGCCACTCTTGCTAAAGTTAGAAATTATAAACACTTATTTAAAAGGTTTATAATTGTCGGAGGTGGAGTTAATAAGTGAAAACAGAGAGCTTCCGATAGAGTGAAGTGGGAAAATTTGCAATCAGCATTTAGTGGAAGAATCAGGACAGGCTTAATTATTAACTTGAAGCATTCAGTAGATGTCAAGGCATTTTTGAGAGATTGTTTAAACCTTTTCAGTCGACGAATAAAAAATGCACTAAAAATTAATGATATGGTTAAATGTAATACAGTGTTCTGTGGACTATTTGAGCTCAAGAAATCAGATGAAGTAATTCAAGAATTAAAATACTTTAATACTAAAAATATGGCAATTTATCAAGACACTGACTTGGTTAAATGGTTATCCTACCTACTTATCTCACTAAAAATAAGAAAACTAAACACGTAAATTTACTAATGATACAAAATCATTATTTTAATGATGATGAAGAACTGGAAGAAGCAAGTAAAACTCCAGTTAGATACCATTTTGTTTGGATTAAGGACCTTTCCCGCCTGCTATCTACGCAGCTGGGCAAACGTAATGGGAAAAAATTCATCTGCGATAGATGCTTACACTATTTTCATTCTGAGGAAAAGTTAACAACGCATTATGAAGATTGTAAAAATATGAATGAGTGCAGAGTAAGGTTACCAGCAGAAGATAAAAAATTCCTGAAATTTAGTAATTTTAAAAACAAGGAAAAGGTGCCATTTATTATCTATGCGGACATAGAAAGCATTCTGAAACCTATTGAAGAGAAGAACAAGTACCAGGAACATGCACCCTGTAGTGTAGGATATTATTTGAAATGTAGCTATGACGATACACTATCATTCTACAAATCATATACTGGAACAGATTGTATGGAGTGGTTTAGTAATGAACTGAATCAGCTGGCCGAAGATATAGAAACAGTTTTCCTATGTCCGCTATCTATGGACCCGCTAACATCTCAACAGGAGATGGGCTTCAATATGTCAACAGCGTGCCACGTTTGCGAGGAACCGTTCACCGCTGATCAGAAAAAGGTTCGAGATCATAACCATCTGAATGGAGAATTTAGAGGAGCCGCCCATGACGAATGCAATATTAATTATCAGGACGCCCATGTTGTACCCGTAGTATTCCACAATTTAAGCGGCTATGACGCTCATTTCGTGATTAAAAGCATTGCCAGTGACATTGAAGGTCGCGTTGAACTGCTGCCAGTCAATAAGGAAAAATACATCTCGTTCACAAAATATATTCCTGAAAATAGTATCAAATTTAGATTTATTGATAGCTACCGATTTATGGCTGGAGGACTAGATTCACTTGCGGCTAACTTGAGCAGTTATCCTATTCTTAGAAGTCAATTTGCACATTTACCTGAAGCTAAGTTTAAACTGCTTACAAGAAAGGGTGTTTTCCCTTATGATTTTGTGGACTCCATGGAGAAGCTGTATTATGATCAACTTCCACAGAAAGTTTGTTTTTATAACAGATTAGAAGAAAGGCCTATTTATGAAAAGGAGTACGTTCATGCACAGAAAGTATGGAGGGAGTTTGAATGTAAAAATATCAGAGAATATGTTGAGCTGTACATGAAGACAGATATACTTCTCTTATCAGACATATATGAAACGTTTAGAACCAGCTGTATAAGCACATATAAACTGGATCCTGCTCATTATTATACATTGCCAGGATATACGTGGGACTGTATGCTGAAATATACCGGGGTTGAACTAGAATTTCTCACAGAAATTGACAAAGTAATGTTTATAGAGAAAGGTATTAGAGGAGGCCTCTCACAGGTGTCAAAGCGCCGCTCTACTGCAAATAATAAATATATGCCAAACTATGATTCCGAAAAACCCTCAATATATCTGTCCTACTTTGACGTAAATAACCAATATGGGTGGTCAATGTCTCAATCACTTCCATACGCAGGATTTAAATGGACACATCAGAATATTAATATACAAAGTATCCCAGACAACTCCAATATTGGATACTTTCTAGAAGTTGACTTAGCTTATCCAGACTCCATACACGACGTACATAAGAACCTTCCTTTCTGCCCTACACATTGTAAGGTAGAGGGGGAATCAATAGTAGAAAGTAAAAAATGCTCAAAACTGATGGCAACCTTCATTATAGGGCGTTGAAACAGGCTTTGGCTAATGGACTAATACTTAAAAAAATACATAGGGTCCTAGAATTCAAACAGTCACCATGGTTGAAATCATATATTGATCTCAACACCAAACTCCGCACACAAGCAACTAGTGCATTCGAAAAAGATTTGTATAAACTACTAAACAACGCAGTCTTCGGAAAAACTATGGAAAACGTCAGAAATCATTCTGTAGTAAAACTAATAAATAAATGGGAAGCGCGTTACGGCGCAAAAGCATTAATTTCAAGACCAGAATTTAAACCGGTATCTATTTTTGAAGAAAACCTGGTAATAATTGAATTAAATAAATCAGAAGTATTTCTTAATAAACCCATATACGTAGGTATGGCGATCTTAGATCTAGCTAAAACTACCCTCTACGGCTTCCACTATAACTACATGCTACCAGAATTTGGAAACGATTGTACAATACTTTACACAGATACAGACTCACTAATTTATGAGATACTTAATAAGGATATTTATGAAGTAATACGACGAGATTGTGACACATATTTTGATACTAGCGACTTCCCCCCAGAAAATAATTATGGTATACCACTTGTCAACAAAAAAGTGCTAGGATTGATGAAGGAAGAAAATGCAACTAAAGTTTTAAGAACCAGGGAAGATGAAAATATGCAGAAAATAAAGTTAGAAAGAGATAGATTAACTCTAGAAGAAATTAATGAAATTATGCAAAATGGAGATATAACCAAGAAAGCAAAGGGGTTAAAAAATCTGTAGTTAAGAGAAAAATCACGTTTGAAGACTACCTATACTGTCTGGAAGAACAGAAAGAAAAAAGTATTAGCCAAAATTTAATAAGATCCGAGAAACATAACGTATACTCCATTACACAAGAAAAAATTGCTCTAAGTCCACATGATGATAAAAGACAAATTGTATTCAATAGCTATGAAACACTTCCCTGGGGACATTACTCTATAATGCAAGGAAATTAACTATAATGTATGTGTATAATGTTATTATAATCTATTATTATAGATTATATAATTAAAGGTTGAGTAAAAATCATTGCTTACATACATACTATGTAAAACAGAAGTTTAATGTACTTGCAACAAAAACATATAATAAAATAAGTGAAAACTTCCGAACTGGTTTTATTGAAAAGTAAATACACCCTCATAGAAAAAATATTAAAAATATCATCAGGTATTAATTTATAGTTATATATCAATATAAAAATAATACTATGTTCTTAGGAATACATCTCGGGCAGGCATCTGTCGGTCGGGTTATTCATTACTTCTTAAGCACGTCCGTTTAAACTAAATAAGCAGACAGAAATTAATATTACATTTTAGGCATGGTTGTTTATTTAAAGTATAACCCATTAGAGGTCGCTTCAGAACGGTCGGTCGGATATAGGTATATGGAGGAAAAATATTCTTGATAAATATAGATGGCGGTATCAGTACCTATTGATTTACATATATTAATAATCAGATAGTAATCAATATAAAGTAATAACATAATAGTTATTTATGTACCAAGGCACTGAAGTCCAACTTTTTATGACTCATGTGGAATTTAGTTGCCGAGGCATCTGGCCTTATATATATTTTTTTGAAATCGGAAAAAAGTGTTTATTAGGCAAGAAAATAATCATACGGAATGATCCGTCCAACTGCGCGCGGCATTGCTTGACTTTTACGATCGCTCTACCTAGGTCAAGTATGACAAGACACGGCGTCTTCAAACAGAAAAACCAAACTGCTGCTTGTTGTGCAGCCTCCATAACAAATCTTTTGATATTCAAACCTACTAAAATATTTATACTGAAAGATTGCTCTGCTATAGGTAACAATTTCGCAATGTGTACAAAAAGTTAAATAGGCCTTTATTGGCCGGGTTTTGAATATTTGGTCACTTTTGACGGGCGATGGCTCCGCGTCTGACGTTTGATGTTTACATCTCGCCAAGACCTACTTATTGAAAAAACCTTATAATAATGGGTTACTTCCAATGACGTCAAAACCTATAGACAGGTTTGTTTTGATAAACGCTTGACGCCCAGAACTAATCACAATCTAAGCGCTCCATTAAATTATTCCGAAAATGTCGCGAGATTGTCAGAAATTGCCCCTTCTTTTCGAGCCGTAGCGAACTTATTTCGACTTCTCGGCTCGGAGGCTGGCGTCGTTAGACCATCCCCCGAGTCTTCAGGTGAGGTTCCGATGCTTCCGGCGCCCCCAAACAAGAAAAAACATGCGATATCTAAGTGTGATCCTGGAGGAACTATAACCGGGAATCACCGGGTGTATGGATATATTTAATCTTGGAGTCAAAATAAAGGGCATTTTAACAATGGGGCACCACGTCTATAGGTTTTGACGTCATTGGTTACTTAGTAGATAAAATAACGAGTTTTGCAGCCAGAAAGGTATATATTAACTTCTTTTTATAATACCAAGCTTTCGGTCTACTTCGTGACCTTCATTTATTATTATTTATTTATTTATTGTCAGTGGTTACTTCAGTGCCGATTTCTGAGCTTTTAATGATGATTTTGGGATACTTCGCTGCCGATTTCAAGAAAAAGAATATACTCTAGAAGAGTACGTTCTTCTATGGTAATAACAATCATAGGATTTTGTGGGATAGGGGATAGGTCCAAACCAATTCTGAAAGAAGTAGGAAATAGACGAAAAATTAAAGAATCATCATTTCTAGGAAATATGGACAACTGTGTTGCTGAATGTTCAGTGGAATTCACTAAAATATTATTGCCAGTTATTCAAAGAGAAGGTAGCATAGATAATTAGATAAAACACAGGGTAGAATATCAGACAGGTGGCTAGGCTATTGTTTCTGTTGTCATGACATTTTAACTTGACATCTATTAATCTACCATTTCACTTTGACGTGACATGATCTTTAAAAAAGGAGAAAGATTTTTTTCCGAAAGCTCAGAAAACAAATTTGTTGAAGTTATTTTTTTTTAGTTAAACGTTCAAAGTTTCGTTCATTTACTGTTAAGAATTTATGAATTTTCCAGGCAACTTGCAAAGGCTGTCTTTTAATCAGTTTGGTGTCGAAAGACCCAATTAAAAAATTAAATAGATAGTTTCATGAAACTTTCGATAAAAAAAATAATGATTAGAAGTGATAAAAATAGCATAGGTAGTAAAATAAATATATAATAATTATACCATTACAACATTTTGAAAACTGTTCGTTTGATGGATAAGGGATAAAGACAAGAACGAAACCCTCACAATATTTTGTATGCTTGGTGGAAACAGTGGAATTTGTCCGAATTCTGTTTTAGTTTTCTTTGTTCCAAAAAACCGAACAAAACAGAAACTCGACTAGTCCGTTTGGTGTTTGGTTTGGTTTTCAGTAGGAGAAATAAAAAGCTTGTAAAAATAGCACAAAAAAGGAATGAAATGAGATGCTAAAAATGAGATTATTTCTCATCATATGAACAGGATAATGATATGTACCAAAAGAGTCTGGTTGGACTTTGAAAACCGTTGTAAATTTACAAATAAGCATTAAAAAGTTAGAGTTTTTTTACGGGACAAAACGTAAAAATTTCTATTGAAAACGCTTCGGAAGATTACTAATGATATGAATTAACTTTTTTTTTAGAATATGTCTGATTGTATTACTTATAGTTAAACCATTGTACCAAGTTAGAGCTTTTTTTATATATCTTGAATGAAACAACGTTGTTTTATTCTTAACCTTTTTTTTTCATTTACAAAACATTATCTCATGCAAGAGGTTCTAATACAAAACCAGGTTTTAAAATTAAAAAGCAGGTGCCAAAAATCCAAAGTATGACGTCACACCGCTGGTTAAAAAAGTGATGTGTGTTTCAACAACAGACAAGAGGACCTTAGTCGTCTCCTGATCTGCTTGTAAATGCGAATTAAATCTAAACTATTTAACAAAATGTATTGCCCAATATTGACTTAATATATTTTCGGATAAATTAGTTATCAATTAAATTTTGAAACTAGTTATTTTTGAAGAATACAGCTCATGCGTTCTTATATAAACATTGTAAACTAACGGGGCCTCATATTAGCTAAACTTCACAGCTGAATAGCTTCAGCTAAACTTCGCCGCTGTGACCGTAAAAGGATGTGCAGAACACCCGTGTAGACGTGTACTGTTGGTAAAGCCGTGTTTATTATATGACAAATTTAGTTATTAATTAAATTACCCAGACTTTTTATAATTATTTTCGGCATACCACCGTTTTTCTGTTTTGGAGAAAATCATGCTATTGGACTGCGGGACAACAAAATTATATAGGATCCATAACACGTTTCATTCTTCAAATCGACCAATTCGACGAGAAGGAACAAATTAATTTTTTAGTATAATAATTTTTGAAAACCACTCCGTTCGTTTCTGAAAATAAAATGCTTACAGATATGGTTTTGAACCCTGATTATTTTACACCATTTACCCTTTCGAGGCCCAACATTACGATCCACTGCTTCAAACTAAGCTGGAGAAATGTAAAATTTGTTTCGTACAGTTTTCTGTATGGAATGTTCAGCTTCAAATATGTGCTCTTTGTGTAGACAAGTTATATGGAATAAAATGAGGACATAGCTTCAATTAATACATATATTTTTTCAATAATAAAAATAAAATTACGATACTCATTTTTGAATGCCCCTTATCCTACCAAGAAAAGCTGAAAGCGCCTAAGCAACTTGAAAAACGACTAAACGACTCAGAGAAACGACTAGACGACTCGGAAAACGACTAGACGACTCTGAAAACGACTAAACGACTTGGAAAACAACAATGGTCGTGGCCGATGCTCTTTCTCGTGCGGTTCCCGAAACTGAAATTTCTGTCTTAAGTGTGAATGACTTTAAGCCTTGTAGGTGGTACCAATCTATGTTAAATAGAGTTAGAGATGATCCTGACAGATATCCAACTTTCCAAGTTGTGGATAAGTTGCTGTACAAACACGTATTTAGCAAAACTCCGTTAATAAGTAACAATTCCGAGTGGAAAATTGTTGTACCTACTCCAAACAGGAAGGAAATTTTGAAAATGTATCATGATGAATGACCGCCGGTCATTTTGGCATATCTAAGACTTTGGCTAGAATATTAGAGTTATATTATTGGCCTAAGTTGCGCAAGGGTGTGATCAGGTATGTTAAGAACTGTAGTGTTTGTGCAGCCAATAAAAGTCCTAACGTTCCCAGAGCAGGTTTGATGGGTTCTGATCGGAAAATCAACTTCCTTTCCAGATGATTTCCGCGGATTTATTGGGTCCTTATCGCAGGTCAAAGAATGGCAACCAGTATCTTTTTGTAGTAGTTGATTGGTTCACGAAATTCGTTTTAATACATCCTTTATCTAAAGCAACCACTAAAGCTATTACTAAGTTTATTGAAACTCAGATATTTTTAGTTTATGGTGTGCGTCAAATTTTCTGTTGTGACAATGGCAGCCCGTTTACGAGTAAAGATTTCAAACAACTAATGGATGAGTATAGGGTTCAGAAAATCTTCATTAACGCCCGATATCATGCGCAAGTAAACCATTCGGAGAGAATAAATAGAATAATTGTTACTGCTTTGCGCTCTTATATTAAAGAAAATCACAAAACTTGGGATGTAGAAATTCACAAAATAGCACAAGCTATCAGACTTTCAAAACATGAGGTAACTGAATACTCACCTTCTTTCTTAATCTTTGGGCGTAATATACCTGTGTCAGGTGATTATTATGGTCTTATCTCTCAAAATGAAAATAACATTCCTGAAATTTCTAAGAAAAATCAGTTAGTAGACGATTTGTAGCAGTTGTCCAAGTTGTATCAAGACGTACGAAAGAAACTTAAGCAAGCATACCATCGAAATGCTAATTATTACAATCTAAGAAAACGTCCGTTACAGTTTCATGTAGGAGACCTAGTATGGCGCCGTAATTTCAGTCTTTCAAGTGCCCCAAATGATTTTTCGGCAAAGTTAAGCCCAAAATACATCCCTTGTGTTGTTGATAAAGTATTATCTCCACTGGTTTACCGGCTCAAAGATAGACAGGGTAATAAGCTTGGAAATTTCCATATCAAAGATTTGAAAGCTGACTGTTCTTTGAATGACCATTCTGATGAGAATTCCAATAATTCGCTGGATGATGAATCAGAAAACGATGACCAGTGTTTCGAACCTTAGTTTCTTTCTCTTTGCTAACTAAGTCTAATTTATTATCTCTTTTGTACAAGTTGCCAATTATCTTTTTTTTCTTTATCGTATCTTATCAACAGAATGGGGAAAACTTTACCAGTCTGTATATATCGTATCTTAATGCTAGGGAAACATGACTAGTTATCTTTATCTTATCTTTATCTTATCTTGATGCATCTTATTTGAATGCTGGGGAAAACATGACCAGTGAATTTTATCGTATCTCATCGCGCAAGATGTCGGCAACTAGAATTAAAAAATAACTTCTGGCCAAAATTTTGTGGTTATGACCTTTACAGGTTTATCTTTTCTCTTGCCAAGACTTATCCCACACAGGCTGATTTCACGAGTAAAAGAAAAGAATAAAGTTTGACACAATCGTCGTCGTGAGTTTTTTTCTTCCTGGAGAACTTTCTGAGTTTTGCCACAGATCTCCCGTCCCATTCCCCTTTTATTTACTTTTTCTTTTAGTTCGAAGCTACTCTGAAAAATTCTGTGATTAGACTTCTTTTGGGTCCCGGATTATTACAACGGAGAAATCGTGCCTGAGGGTGAACGGTCGTAATCTTGGCATAGAATTATTTTGACTAGTGGGGTTAAAAAATTCCTAATTCCTTTACCTATTTATCTAGTGTCAGAATTCAGTGAGGGATTCAGTTTAACTTCCATAGTTTATTTCAAGTACCTTCTGGGTGGAACTTCTTCACATCCAGACCCACTCTCTGCACAACTGACAGGTGTGACAGGTTGGAACCCTCTCACACTCCTTTTGGATTCTCTCTCTCTTCTCTTTATCTTTTCTTGTCTTTCCTATTTGTTTCATCTTTCTTCTACTATAGCGTATTCATGGTTTATATCTTTATGGATTATCTACATCTTTTTCTTTGATTATGTACCTTTACCTTCTTTTTCCTCTAATTCAGGTGATTTTCTGTAATGGATAACCGGTGCTGCTTGCCTGCATAGGTGGCAGTGTTGCAGGTTTGACCCAGCCTGTAGCATTTTCTATCGTGGTCCTTAGTTTCGTGTTCGTGTTGGGGTCGGTGCGCGCATCGTTGCGTCTCGTTTGCTCGGGTGATGGGAATCGCTCGGTTGTCGTCTGCGACGTTGGAGTCAATTGGTGATTCATGTCGATGTGTGCGGCCGTTCCAGCCGATCACACTCCTTGCTTCTGGGAAGTTCCTTTCTTTCTTTTCCAATTCCTATTAGTTTGTAGTTTGGGTTTGGGGTTTTTTATTATTATCGGGTTTTAACAAAAATAATGTTCTCTTGGTAGGTGAAATGCATGCACTTTTGTATGCTGGCGCCCAATTTTTCTTTTGCTTTTCTTAACTTACAAATTTTAAGTAAATCAATACCTTTCAGATTATTTGTGAATATCTCTGTCGTACTTGAATTTCAAAATTGACTATTTGACCAATTTTTTTCTTACCGTAAATACCGAACTAGCTTTTTATCGCTTTTCTTTCAACTTTTCGCGTAGGCTGTTGAGTGCGTATCTAGTATGTGACCTGCGGTTAAGTATCACTTTTCGTGCAGGTCACGAAGTGCACATACTACATACGACCTACGGTTAAGTTTCATTTTGTTCTCTCACCATCTTGGCACAACCATATCCTACCGTTTTAGTCAAATTTCATAAGCAGAATACAGTTTCACGTCATTAGAAGAAGCAGAGCAAGAAAAATGTTTCACTGACGTTTCACATTTTCTTTCTCGGGTGGTAATGGTGTGTAACGGAAATTTTGACTCATTCCATTACAGCGTTTTAATTTCATTAAATTTATTAATTCATTATTGAACCACCCCTGTAACCGAAAGATAATGCTACGCTTATCGCGCATACGATTAGACTCTTCTTCTTCTGACAGTGATTTGTATTTTGTGGTTGTGTGAATATTGATCGGCGAGCCAGATTCCAAAGTTCAGGTATGTAATTAAATAATTCCCTTCGATTGCCTGCTAGTCTAAAATACCTTTTAATTTATTGTGCTTACTTTTGAAAATAAATACCTGAAAAATATTTCGATCATATCAAACTTATCTAACTAAAGTGATTTGTGATTACAGTCAATTCCCCGGTCAATTTTGTCGTTCATCTACCTAACCTTTTTTGTGGTACAATCACAAACAGAAACGGAAGTTGTATTCAAAATGTTAGTTTTTTCATAGTGCCTTTTTATTGAGCATTTTCGCGGGTTGTTTATAGAATCCGATCGAATGTTCCATAATCTCAAACCCGGATATCGTACCACAAAAAGTTCTGACAAGTTCTCGTTCCGAAGACACTTTTCGTTGCGGTCTTGAGGTGTTCGCATCGTGTTTTTGGCTTAGCCACTTTTTTCGACTTTTCAACCCTAATTTAGCGGTGTGATCAAGAGTAAATCGTTGAAATTTTACCATTCTTTAAGTAATATTTGTTATCTTTCAATTTCATGTGAAACTTATCTACCGGAGCCCTGGTTTTCTGGCGTGTAGTCAACCACGTGTACCGCCCAGGAGTTCAGCTACATTTCAGCCAGCACAGGAGGAGTCCACAGGGGCTCGAGCGCCGTGGGAGTCCGTGGAAGCCCTGGTGAGTAGATTTTATCTCATTTATCTTTTTTGCCGTATATCTTGTACCGTTCTCTAGAGATATCTACTCACCTAGGTTCTACGAACTCGAGCCGTCCTCTGGATTTCGGCCCGTGTTCTACACCCGATTATATTACCGTATCTTAAAATTTTTGAACTTAATTTTCAACGATACTAACGATACCACTCTAGGTCTGGTCCCCGAAGGAACGTGACGAAGAGTCACCTCAGTTTTTTTTTGCTATCACAAATTTTCTCTTTCATTAAATTTGTTTTTCTTACCCAGAGAACATATAAGTGTGTGTTAATATAACTTTTAATCAAAAACAAAAATCATTCTCTTGTCCTAGTCTGAGGTTCAGATTTCTTTTTAATATCAAGTTTCAAATTGCATATATCATTTTTACAAGTAAATATTTTGCATTATTTTCGCTATCTCTGTGCACAGTGTTTTTTTAAATAATTATAAAGATAGCCTAACTAAATTAGTCACACTCATTGTTGTATTTAGGATAGTTTTACTAGCTATACAAGTTAAAATTATAAGTAAATATAAACAGCATCGCCTATTAGTTGTTCAAATTTTTCTCTCGACTTACGAGATTGGGTACTGATTGATTTTCGACAGATACGGCGAAGCGGTTACACCACATCACGTCACAACTCTGGTTTGGTCACGTGCAGCTAAGCGACAGATCCACCAGCCACAACAAACACCCACGTCCCAGCTAGTCGGCACTGCAGCGTTGCAGCTATAAGTGGTCTGGTTTGGTTCTCGCATATTGGGAACGGACTTATATGAATGTGGAGTTGAGGTATTGTGTCGAACTCTATTACTTTTACCAAAGATATATACAACCTAGATACTCGGAGACCGAGCATCACGGGGGTCCTCCTTATGTCTCGCGATTTTCAAGCCGCCGGCAAGAATCGCGAGACAACTGTGCCGACGGCAAGTTCGAGAGAGTCGAGGCGAGGCGGGAGTGGGACAGACAGAGGTATGTTGACCGCCCGCACCAACTAATAATATCAGAACAAAGTAGCAGGTATCCCGGTGAAGGTATTACCATAGCTTAATTACTTAAGCTATGGTATTACCTAATCAGAACCTATATACCTATTTTGTGTCATCAGTGGATTGAGCATTTCTATAAAATAATATGGGTAGCAGGTGGCGCAGCGTTAGGACAAATGAAAGTAGGCAAGTGTCTACATTGTAAAAACATAATAATGAAACATGCTGTCGATTATTTTATATAAATCGCTGCACTCGTACTTTCATATTACTACACGAGTGGAAAATTTTCTGTTTCGATAAAAAAAATGCGAAAAAACTTAATAATAGACACATAATCTTACCTACAATAGGTTCTGATTGATTTTTTAATAGGTACTTAGTTTTTCAGGAAACAGTAGTTTTTAGCGAACGAACTTAGTAGGTACAGGATGGTCCAATTTTACTGCGCACTGGCTGTTATTTTCGTTAAAAATAAAGTCAATCGGCGCCAAGGACCCCTTAGAAAATATTGATTTTTCATATTCGAAGACATTAACGACAATGTAGTTGTACCATAAAAAAGGAGATGATATGAAAAGGAACTGGTTTTTCGAATACCCACATGCTAGAAGCCGACAGGCATTTATAAATTCTTGAGACCAGTTAAAAATCACTTTACCCGGAATATCTACTTTGTCCTCCTGGTTTAGCAAATCATAATATTTTCACAGATTTAATAACTATGTGATTTAATAACTACCATGCTTACAACTGAAAAATACTGCACGGTAATTTTTGACAAGATGAAATTTTTTTAAGTATACCAAAAAGTATGAACGGCAGTAGATCGTCAAAGTTCAGCACACAAGCAATGCTGTTCTTGGCAAGAGGCATATTTTCAAATTGGAAGTTGGCCTCTTGGATATTTTATTTAGACGACTTTAATGAGAGGGACAGACATTGCTGAAGCTTTGAAAGAGGTTATTACATTTATCAAAAATGCGCTACAAAGTTCAAAAAATTGAATTTATAAAATTCCTTGTGAATGTGGAAAGTTCTATATTGGGGAGACTTATCAGGCAAAATCAAAATTTGAAATCAAAAATATGTGAACACAATTTTAGTAACAATCATAGGATTTTGTGGGATAGATCCAAACCAAGTCTCAAAGAAGAAGTAGTAAACAGACAAAAAATTAAAGAATCAGTATTTATTCTAGGAAATACGGACAACTGTGTTGCTGAATGTTCGTGGAATTCAGTAAAATATTATTGCTAATTATTCAAAGAGAAATTAGTAGGTATAGATAATTAGATATAACACGGAGTACAATATCAGACAGGTGGCTAGGCTATTGTTTCTGTTGTCATGACATTTAAACCTGACATTTATTAATCTGTCATTTCACTTTGACGTGATATGATCTTTGAGAAAGGAGGAAGATTTATTCTCCGAAAGCTCAGAAAACAAATTTGTTGAAGTTATTTTTCGAGTTACATGTTCAAAGTGTCGTTCATTTACTGTTAAGGGTAGTAAATAAGACACTTCAGTACACTTTGAACTTGACCTCTAAGCCCACCTAACCCCGCACCAGGCCCCGCCCCCACCTAGCCCCGCCCCCCCGCCCCCTAACCCCGCCCCAGCCCCACCCCCTAACCCCGACCCCCTTGACACCCACCCCTAACACAGCCCCCCGCCCCCTAGGCCCCCTCCAATTCTGAGAATCCATCGGAGAAATCTGGGGAAATTCTAGGAAAAATAAGGAGAATAGATCTAGGAAATGAAAATCTAGAAAATTCTAGGAAAACAGATCTAGAAAATTCTAGGAAAATCAACATGGGAATTCTTGAAAATTCATGTGAATTCTTGAAAACGTGAATTCTTGAAAATTCATGAGGAATTCTTGGAAAATCATGCACTAATCTACAGTAATTTAATCTCGTAATTCAATATTATAAAATAGGTAATTCTTGGGATAACATTTTTGTGAATAAAATAGAAGCCCACACCAATATTAAAATCATGGGATGACAAAAATTAAACAAGGGTCTAATTTCGGGGAGGGAAGTTTTCTGAAAATGTTGTTTCTGGGTGGATTTCTAGGAAGTTTTCTGGAAATGCAGTTTCTGGGTATTTTTCAAGGAATCTAGGAACTTTTTGAGAATACAAGTGTTTTTTCTGTAATTCTAGGTTGAGTGGTTTTCTAGGAAGTTTTCTGGAAATGTACTTTCTGGGTGGTTTTCAAGGAATCTAGGAACTTTTTGAGAATACAAGTGTTTTTCTGTAATTCTAGGTTGATTGGTTTTCTAGGAAGTTTTCTGGAAATGTGGTTTCTGGGAATTGTAGTTTCCTAGAATAACTTTGTATAGAAAAATCACGGAAGGAAAAACCAAGGTACCTAAAACTGAGGACCCTAAAACTGAGGTCAAACTGAGAGCCCAAAACTGGAAAAAACACTCAAAACTGAGAAAAAAACTGAGAAAAAACTGAGAAAAAACTGAGAAAAAACTGAGAAAAAACTGAGAAAAAACTGAGAAAAAACTGAGAAAAAACTGAGAAAAAACTGAGAAAAAACTGAGAAAAAACTGAGAAAAAACTGAGAAAAAACTGAGAAAAAACTGAGAAAAAACTGAGAAAAAACTGAGAAAAAACTGAGAAAAAACTGAGAAAAAACTGAGAAAAAACTGAGAAAAAACTGAGAAAAAACTGAGAAAAAACTGAGAAAAAACTGAGAAAAAACTGAGAAAAAACTGAGAAAAAACTGAGGGCCCAAAACTGAGAAAAAACTGAGAAAAAAACTGAGGGCCCAAAACTGAGAAAAAAACTGAGAAAACTGACAAAAAACTGAGAAAAAACCAAGGTCCCTAGAACTGAGGGTCCTAAAACCAAGGTCCCTAAAACTGAGGGTCCTAAAACCAAGTCCCTAAAACTGAGGGTCCTTAAAAAAACTGAGGGCCCTTAAAAAACTGAGGGCCCCTAAAAAAACTGAGGGCCCTTAAAAAAACTGAGGGCCCTTAAAAAAACTGAGGGCCCACAAGGATTCTAGAATTAGAAAATCATTTCAAGGAAATGGACCCAGTGGAGTGTTGTAAATAAAACAAATAATTCGATTTACAAATTTTTATTTGCTATGACAACGGTATGACTCACAACTGGATCAAGTGATCCATAATTCGATAGCAATGACAGCAACGTGCTCTGTTGTGAAATAACCCATTCATACGGTGTTGGACTGAAAAATGTCAAGTTCTCTTTTTAATGGGGAATATAAAATTAACCCGAAACTGGTAAATAAAACGAATTATTCTAATTCCAAACTTTATTTGTGACAGTGGTACATACAAATGATATTTAAACCGAGGGTTAGAGAAATTGTTACTCAAATTCCAAACCTTGCTGTTAACTAAACCAAACTGGCAGTGTAATGATCCGCGTGGTATCAACTACACCGGCACATGTCCAAACAATTATCGGACGTCCCAACGTTCTTGCGTTATGGGATAATGACTCACAGAATATCTGAAACTTCAAACTATCTTTATTTGCTGTAAATTAAACAACGGTAATTACCCGCGTGGTATGCAAAGTCCTCGCAATCTCGAACAAACCATTGCTGGACAACATAAATTGTTGCTGTTAAAGTGCTAATATTTCATTAAGTAAACCAAACTACCATTCCAATGCATCGGTCCCCGCCGGTAAAAGATGTTTACATAAACTATATTTGTGTTCGGCAGATCCAAGTTACGTGCGTTAATTATATCCAGGACTGAAATCGCGCGACCGTATAACTGGTGTTATTCCAACATTGCTTTTTATCTAGCTGGGAATGATTCACATAGCTTATATTTAGTTAAAGCAACATACTCTGGGTATGAATAACTGAGAGTTCGCAGCACTTTATGAATCATCTGTATAGTGGAAAGTTAACATGGGTGGATTAAAGTGGGGGTTAAAATGGGGAATTCTGAGTGTACTTCAAATAGACTTGTTATTCATGTTATAATCTTGAATGTCATAAAACATGCTTAATAAAGGAATAGATAAACATGCCTGTGTTTTCAAGAAAAATCTCATAATTATTTTAATAAAGGAACATCACCAAGTACTTTATTATGAGCAACGTTCTAAAACACGTCCGAATCTATTTGCTGTAAAATTAAACAAACTGGTAACGTATACATCAGCGCCCAGAGACCTTGCATATTTCCAGTGGCAAAAATTGAATAACTACGATGGCTCACTTGACGCAAGCATAAACCTCTTGATATCGGGCGTAGTCTACCGCTTACGAATCGCCGCACCGTGCGTCGTCTGTGGGAAGCGCAATCTCCGCGCAACGCCAGCCGTCTACAGACCCGGCTCCAGTCGGAACGCGGCAAAAGTCAGGCTGATTATGATTCACATAACTTATATTTAGTTAAAGCAACGGTAGTGTTATGAATAACACTGAGAGAATCGCGATAATGTTGAGACTCAAGCGGCTGCGGTAGAAAGATACGAGCTTAAATATTTACGTTTTATACGAAGGCATTTTAAACTTTAAATTAAGTTGAAGTTGAATGTCGATGGAGCAAAAAATATATAAGTGCCGGCAAAATTAAAACATTAAGGTTTTATTAAAGTGGACCTCGGGCAACGAGCTCGGCTGAACTATGCTTGCATCCACTTTAGTTATTCAAATACAGTCAACTGTTTTCAGAATAAATTCAATAAATCATAGAATGAAAACAACTGTAAATTCATGAAAAAAGCCCAAAGGATTTAATTTCATCATGTAATGTAGGTAACTTTTTGAGAATTGTGTTTCTATAATTCTAGGTATTTTTTCTGTAATTCTAGGAAGTTTACAGATATCTAGAATATTTTCGTGTAAAGACTTGAATGTTATTATTCAGAAGCGGTTTGATAAAAACTTGTCCTTTATTTACGAAAAAGAATCAGAAAGTTGTTTTCTATCATAAAAAACAATCACCATATTTATTAATTTCACGGGCGACGAGCGTGCCAATGACAACGTAGATGTGCCTACCAACGTCTGAACACAAAGATTCGTAGTTCTATGGCTAAAACGACTTGCTGCAATACCTTGAACCACTGCTGTAAATTGACCGTACTTTATTACGAATTAGAACACACCCGTATGCGTGAAAATTAAAGTTTTATAATCAATTAGAGTTGTTTTATTATTCCTGAGGCAACGTCATTGTTTACATAAAGCGATAACTCCAGCGAGCAGACCTGCTTCAAACGTATTTCAGGCAAAAATATTTACATTCACTCAACGCCATTCCACACAGTTTTTTACTTGCGGTTATCAAGCAATGGTCCATTGTTTATAAGTATAAAGCAATATGTGTTTAAAGGCGCATACGGAACCTGAACGAGTGTTTGTTTTCATTAACGACCTTCATAAGGAATTTTGAAGTATTGACGAGACAAGTGCTACAATATGGCATCGACGAAAGTTATTTTCTGAAAAAGGTTTTGACTTATTAGGAAAAAACAAAAAAAATTATTAAGGGTATATAGTGTTAAAATTTAGCTTTAAATAAAACATTCTCGTTTTCAAGCTGTTTTTTTTAGAACTCAGTTTTTATCTTTGGTTTACTGAATAAGACACAAAAGGTGATAAGTTTTAAACTTACATTGTAAACTCGCTGTATTTTTAGCTTATGCAATATTTGGTTTTTGCTGATCTGTATAGGTGATTTTATCAAATAAAAAACATACAAAGTTAATAAATCTTTTATTACCTTAATACACTTTAAAATAATGCGAATATGTTTTGTTACATCTTTAAATACATTTTTAGGACTATACAAGGAATCTGTTGTCCCTACATCTATCCATTATATATTTTATTGACACAGTTATGATTCAGCTGGAACTTGTAGTCATCAAATACGCTTTTTATATTTACACAAATTACTCTGGTCTAATCCGAGACGGCTTCCTGAATGGTGATTAATTCGTTCAAAATATCGACATTTCAACAAGTGCAATGGCGTGCCATATGAGTAGGCTTGCTAGCTGTTTGCATTTTAACTCAAGAGGTTTTCTCCTAATAAGTACAATAAAACAATTATGTATATTTCATGTCAGAACTATTTAAAAAACTCTAGATATACAATAAAGGTAACATTGTCAATAAACCCATTGTAGCAACACTTACGGCCTCAGTGCAGCATTATGCATTGGTTAGCGGTCTTTTGTTTACAGATAATCTAGATAATCATAAAGTGATGTCTCATCGTACACATTTTAGGTTTACATTGCTCAGTAAATGATTCATATTGCTTTTAGATTGCTTTTTTGCTTATATTTATCATAACATCAGTGATAAAATTAAAGCTATCGTTTATTTCGAAGAGTTCATTTCTGTTTAAATATACGCTGTACAAGCTAAACGGCCGCAGTTCCATATAATTTAGCTAAATTACGAAGTACGACTGTTGACTAAGACTCGCGACGGCAGAAAGCAAAGCGTATAAGCTACTTGATACGTAGGTTAAACAATAAGTACTTAAAATTGTGTATATAAGTGTAGCAGAAAATGAAGGGTAACAAAATTCTGTCATGTTGTTTTTCATTCACAACCTACTTTTTTAATCGCTGAACAAATTTGAGATTTTCTTTTACAGCTATATTAAATAAAAAACATACAAAGTTAATAAATCTTTTATTACTCAAATACACTTAGGATTAAAATAATGCGAATATGTCACATCTTTGAATAAATTCTTGGTGCTACATGGAATACATGAGGTGTTGGGTTTGTTACCCATATATTATACATTTATAATACAGGTATGGTTTTGTATTCATTTCAAATACGCTTTTTATATTTACACAAAATTACTCTGATCTAATCCGAGACGGCTTTCTGAAGAGTGATTAATTCGTTCAAAATATAGCCATTTCAACAAGTGCCGTGACTTCTTGATTTTATAATTGTTGGTGTATAGATAGGAAACCAATTTTCACTAAACAACAAACTTCTTCCAAGTACAACAAATGCGTCATTGCTTTTTCATAAGTTATTCAGCTTCATTCATTCGAGTAGGCTTACTTTTATAACGTGTCACAAGCGTTTATTCCGAGGAGATCATTTCTGTTAAATATACGATGACCCATGTACCATATCAAACGGCCGCAGTTCCATATAATTGAGCTAAATTACGAAGTACGACTGTTGAATGAGGCTCGCGACGGCCGAAAGCAAAGCGTATAAGCTACTTGATA
Source organism: Pseudeuparius sepicola (assembly GCA_963920635.1). Lineage (NCBI taxonomy): Eukaryota > Metazoa > Arthropoda > Insecta > Coleoptera > Anthribidae > Pseudeuparius > Pseudeuparius sepicola. The sequence continues at coordinate 34,801,150 of OY987305.1, forward strand.
CGCAGGTTACAGAATAAGTACTTAAAACTGTGTATAAGACAGTATAAGGAAAATTAGTGTTAATGTGTATATGAGAGTACCGAAAATCATTTCAACAACCATGTTTTTAAATGAAGGGTAACAAAATTCTGTCACTAAAATATAGCCTACTTTTTTAATCGCTGAACAAATTTGAGATTTTCTTTTGCAGCTATATTAAAATACAAAAAAATTAAAAAATGTACACATCTGAACCATTTTATAAGTAACAAAATGTAAATAATGGTGATGTTTGTCATAATTTCTCAAAAACAGTTTGAAGTCATTACAAAATTTAAATACATGTCTGAAGAACAAAATTAATTACTGTATGGTTGAAAAACACAAAAAGCAACTTCTGAACGTATACATTTCAATTTGTAAACAATATTATTGAACAACACCCCGTATTTTATGGAATTATATAATGGATGCTGTTCGCGTTCCGACGCAGGTTAGTTGTTTATTTAACATTTCGGGATGAGCCCCACTGAAACGGTGTGTCTATTAGCCCGACTTATTTTCCAGCAACACAGAGAACACTTATTTGTCACGGCTGATTATTTTGATCCGCGATTCGTCGGCGAATCGGGCGACTAAGCGGTTTCGGTACTTGAGATTATACAAGGCGGTAGATCACTGAAATTAATTCTTGAAAACCAGTAGATGGGTAATTTAAAATACGCATTTGCTTTGCCACAGTTCAGTTACTTGAGACATATATGTAAGATGTGTGATATATTAGTTTTTGTGAGTTAAAATAATGCGATCTCCGAAATCACCTGTGTAATATATATACGATATATTATTTAGCTTTTTTTAGTTAGAGGTATTTTATAAAACCAGGAAAATATCCATCTAAACCGAAAACACCATTACCTACTACGTAATTTCAACCTATATGCAATCGTGTCCATTTATCAATATAGGCTTGCTTTTTATTTTTTTAAATGGTTGGGGTCGTGGATGTCCAACCTCAAATAACTCTAGCCAACAGTCAGAGACCAATAAACCATCGACTTTAGTCAATTTCGGGTTCAGCTAGTCAATTCCAGAGACTGGACATCCACTACCCAAATCATTTAAAGAGACTAATATTTGTCATATATTTATACGTGTTTAAATAGCTGTTGGTAGTGAGATACATGCGTAGGACCTCTATAAACCGATGATATTATCTCGAGGGCCGTGTTTTATATAAACCGAAAATATTATTTTAAACAGTAATGTTTATTTAAATTTTGGCGGCTTTTAGGTACCATTGGTCAGTGTTCGACATTAAATATCTATATACAAGCAGATGGCACCACCGATACCAATTTAAGTTTTCATCCAAGGAACAATTTTACTGCAAAATAAATTTTATATGAAATAAAACACGCATTGGTTAAATTACTAGAGTTCATTACGAATCTTAGGGGCATATGGTGTCAGACAGTATCTTTTGCTCTCCTGTGGCACTTAGACATTTATAATGGGTAACTATTTGCTACTTTATAACAGTTTAATCGGTTTACTTGCTTACGTTGACTAACGTGTTGTAATTTTTTAAGTACGCTCGCAAATGATTTTAGTTTACAATTTACGGTGCCATGTAGTTAACCTTTTCCACTAAAGTGACGTCATCATTTAAGTGTAAGCATTTTAAGGCGGGCCAATTCTTATTTAAAATTGTGGGTAAGCATAACCGAGGATGCAGCTTTAAGTAACTGTTCAACTCCTATTTATATTTGCGATACCTCGAACTGGTGTACAATTAAATTGACGCACTGGACGCACTGTTTACAACACAGAGCACAGAGGTGACGTAGAATTTGAAAGCAATTCTCAACCAGTAGTAACCAGAAGCAGCTTGTACGTGGGAGGCACACTATTTTGTCTTCGTTGTATGAGAAATTGTTTTTTAAAACAGAACGTTAAAAAATTTATGAGTAATACGTCTTTTTTAAGTGAATGCTAGTGTTTCTTTTTGGAGAGAATATTTTCACAACATCTTGTGAAGCTGTGTTTCTCTAAATTATATATTTGTGTAATTACCATCAGAAAAATTCATGGTTTGGGAGGGTTCGGCCCGTGTCTCTCTATATCTTGATTTTTTCTAGCTACCAGTTTTAGTTGATCTCAAAAATAATTGTACTTCTATGTCACCAAGCTTGAAGACATTTGTGGAAATAACTTGTCCACCAGGGTTTTGTTAATAAAAATGTATAAGTAAAAATGTTTTTTATTTTCAATCCTTAACTACTATTATTTTGTGTAAATACTATAGCTCCACAACAGTTGTTATTTCTTTAATCGATTTTCAGATTGATCTGCTGTAACTTGCCGCAGTTCATTAACGTTTTAAAAATTGACCCATTCAGAAGTGTTTTCATTCGCATTTATAGGAATCAAACAACAAAATGCAAAACCTTTATTTAAGTAAAAACAACTTTTAGTAATAGTATTTTTTCTAGAATATAGCTACACATTATTTTCATTGTGTTCGAGATACTTGTCTTTTTCAAATAGCGGCACCTCTATCCAATTGTTTTTTCCCACATCACTTGTTGATTCACGTAGAAAACGTTCTTTTTGATGTTCCTTCACGTAAACTGTGTGGACGTCTAGTAGAGCAGTTTGCAATATTTCAACCAATTTGTTTCAACATGTCCGCTCGAATATTTTATTTCCAGAAAATTTTCTTCCATAACTCGCCTCTTATTTAAATTGTTAAGAGACATAAAACTTTTTGGGGTTGCTATAATCATATGCGCCTCAGGATATAAAAATGCTCGGTAAATAATGGTTTTTGTCAATTCCTTGGGATAAAGCTCATTCTCAACCGAGAAACCTTGAATACCGAATTCAGCTTTTTTCACAGTAGCATTTACTAGCTTAAATGAACTGTAGGTACAGCACGGCATTTATATCCTGTTTATACCATATAGAGACTTTAAACAAGCAAGCGTTATCCGAAAACCCGCACTCTGTTTCATTTCTCATAGCAGCAGTGTTCATTTAACTGTTTCTGAATTGACCGAGCTAAGCTTGTGACGTATATGTTTCGAAAGCCGACAAAAACTTGCGGCAGCAGATTTAAGAGCGTTCTATATCAGCTGATCAACTCTGCCTCGATTTTCCTCGTCCCTTACGTCTGTATCGGTCCCCCCTCGTGTACCCCTATTTTAGGCAACCATAAATAATGCAATGTAAATATGTGTATGCCAGGAAACAAAAGATATCCAGGTCACCGCGCAGTGGTCACCGCTAACGTGTACCATTATTTTATAATATTATAATGACGAAATAATTTGTTTCTGGGGTATTTTTAATATATTCTCTTCACAAGAATGATTTGCCATGCACTTTTACTTGTTTATTACTCTGGATCTACCATTTGGGCGGTTTATGTTCTGTGATGTATCTATGTATGATTAAATTAACATAAGTACCTATTAGCTATTTGAAAAAACAGTCAATTTTCTTTCAGTGGAGTAAGAGAGTAAAATTAAACAAAACAAAATTCTCTCAGTAAATTTTATTACCTATTTGTATATATTTTTTTAATACATTTATTCATCGTAGATAGTTGGGAAATCCTATCAATATCTGCAGCTGAATACAAAATACAGGTAAAAATCAAATGGATGAAAATTTTTGTTGCCTTAATTATACTATAATTTTTTTCAGTACATCAAAGGAGTTTATGAAAACGAGGTAAAAGCTACAGTTCTGGCTTTATATTTTATTAAATGATTCTGACATATTTACGTATCACAGTGTTTAATTTCCATAACAATATTTTAGTGTTAATTGTATAAGCTAATATAATAATTATTATAAAACGTAGTTCAGTAATATAATGATTTATATAGGACAAAATTCATAAAGTTTTGAAATTGGTGGAAGAAATGTTAGAGATTACATAAGAATTCCTAAATCACAAAGTTCCTGTGTTACCTAGCGGTCACTTAGAATCGCTTGTGATTGGTCTTGAACAGTAGATCACTTTGGAGCAGTCCGATGGAAAGCACGTCATAACTTCTTACTATATTTTTAAATTTATTTAATTTTTTTAACTGTAAAAATTTATGGGTACCTACTGTTACTGGTACGGTAGGTAAAATTTGACAGGAATTTGGAGCTATCACACTCTAGTACAATTTTGTGAACAATTCTAGTACATTTGCCATAGGTCAAAAGCACAACGCTTTTCAACACTTTATGATTTTTGTCTGATATATCACAATAATTATTACTATAATATTACTGAATTAATAATGGTAATTTATATTTCCATTTTTTTACTTCCTAAAACATAAATAAATGTTATTACTTGTATAATAAAAATTACTTATAACTTCTATTCTTTTTGTGTGTTGCGCCGACACTTGCTTTCGCCAAAAAGATGACAGTCAACCATAGCATCCTTACTAAATACCATTTTAGTTCACTATTTGAAGAGGTCATTTTTTTACTTATGTCTTGCCCTAAACAAATTGTTAATTAACATGGTTTGAATTAAGAATAAATTATTTTTATACTGTCCTTTTTCGGAGTCGAGTGTCTACAGGAAGATTATATACTTTCTAAACACCATTTACTCGTCCGAAGAGATCACCAATCACCATCTTCTTGTGCAGTGGGTGGCCGCCTTAAATCGGCCCGGCACGTAGGCCACAGTGGGCCCGTTGTGCACCAATCACCATTTAGTTCTTTGTTATTCATCCCCCATCGCATATCTGAAACATTATTATATATATAATAAATTATTATTATCAAGAGTTCATCTATCATAAAAAATGAAGTAATGTGGTTTTACTTTATAAAACAATGATCTTGTTTTTAAAATGAAAGTTAATACAAAATTAACAAAAAAAGAGACTCACACATATACCCCTAATTGTACTATTATTTTCTAAAATCTGATTGGTGATTACCATTACTCACCACAAATGTCTCTAATTTTCTTAGAAAAGTTTGGCAATAGATGATTCCTACATTCTATCTTTTCAATAAGGACATTGCCATATGGTCTACTTTCAAGAAGTTTATTGTATACGCTGCTATCACCATCTCCAACAAGTCGTTTGAAGATGACACCATGCAATTCCATGCTTCTTTTGAACCCCTCCACAATAATATCACTCTCCATACTTGTCGAGGTTGACGACCAATTTTTGAAACATTGGTGCTCTGGTGCGGCCAAGCATTTGGATTCTGCTCGAGAACAAATACAACAGTACTTGTTCCGAACACCGAGGAAAAGTATCTTATGGGTTCTTGCACCAATAATGCACGCCTAAAAATAAAATTTACTAATAACATACAACATGAACGAAGGTTTTTGTTGACACATTTTGACAATTCGCATCAAAAGTCATTTTAGAACAAAAAATTCCTATTTTCAAAGAGAGGTAAACTTCAGATTCTATATCACAGATTAAATAATATAATATATGAAATTCTATAATATGTACTCGTAGTAAGACCAACAGGTATGCTACAAAACTGCCCATTTAGATTCAGTAGGGGCGTACGGGGGGGGGGGGGTAACTAGCAACCCTTTTTTATACCCAATTTCTGCTCCAATGGCTTTAAAAAATGCGTTCACTTGTTAAATTCTGATACCTACTTATAATATGTATCCCAAACAATAAAATTACCTTGTTATACCAATAATAATTATTGCCAAAGTTTGTCTACAAAAACCGCGAACATCCTGTATAATGTAATGTACAAAAGAATAAATCACATTTATACTTACCACCCCAGATTTAGCATCATAATTTATAGAATATGAGCGTTTACTCCAAGCACCATCAGCTACCACCGTTATTAGTGGTACACCATTTTTGTCGATTTCGCCCCAAATTTCTCGCCATCTCAGCTTCTTCTTTGCCAGCATCTTCAATGGTTCTCCATGCAATATTATGAATAGCATCTGCCATGGTCTCCTCGTATTCGTAATATGTTGATGGGGCCATAAATGGGATATTTATTGAAGTAAATAGTGTTTCACTGCCAGAATATCCAGAGCCACTTGATATGCTACTCAGGACAAGTCCATTGTTTGGATCAATGCTGTCGCTGCTGCCTTCAGTGGTATCACATAAGCTTACAGATTTGGTAATATTACACATTTTGCATTTGAATGTGATAATACTATTAATCCCCATTCTTCTTTCACTAGTTGGGTACATATCTTCAAACGAACAGTCGAAAGGGGGATGTTTTCCAATTCTGGAAATTTCCTTGAATAAACGTCCTACATCGACTATTCTTCTGCCCTCGAGTAATATTTCTTCCTTTTCTATGGTATGGTTGGTTCTCAGTTCTGGCAGTATACTGAAGAATGGAACATATATACAGGATGTGTCACTAATAATGGTGCATATTTTAATAGCAGACAACTGACATGAAAATACAGCGATTATGCCAAAGATGTCTTTTCAGAATCTCGCTTTTTGATTTACACTGTGATTTTTTGCTCTTTTTGGCACTATTAGGTCAGTCGAACTGAAAATTTGCAAACTTATTAGATTTGCCCCCGCCCTCTAGTGGCAAGTTCAAAACTGATAAGTCATTTAATGCGCTAATAACGCAGGGATTTATCCTCTAAGAAAACATAAGTATAAAATATTTCAGCCCGATTGACTTATTGGTTCGGAAAAATGACAGAAGAGGAAGATATTCTTTAAACTTTTTTATAGGGTGTAGACCGAATCGCTATTTTGACGCCAGCTAACTGCTATTAAAATATTATGTGCAATTACTAATCCCATCCAATATATCGATAGAAGCAAAATATTTTGATTAGGTATAGTTTAGGATCTTACTTGTTTGCTGGCAAATTTTCAAATGTGGTGATCTCTTCTCTGATCTCTTCTTGACAACTTAGATCTGCATCCATAAGAATTACCCTAAAATAAATTTTATTTGAAAAATATAAGTTATAAGGAAAATCCAGGGCCGGTAAATAATGTATCATTTCTACTTACTCTTCATCTTCTACATATAATTTTTCCTCTTCTTGGCAAAGAACTCCCGAGTGTCTGCAAATTAGTTGTACTAAATTGTTGGTACCTTTTCTTTATGATATTTTACCCAGGTAAACTGGAACAATAGTCATGGTCTGTGAGTGCTTGCCTAAAGAAGACGAGAGATTAACTTTTACTTACTGTGCTATTATTATAGGCCAGGGTAGATAATTTTTGAGAACAAAAAAAATCTAGAACAGCATGACACTCATTGGAAAAGGAAGAAAATATAGCAAAATTAACAGGAGAAATAATTTAAGGGCGATTTGAGGGGCGGAGGTGGAAGGGGGTGAACTTTTAGGGGTGGAAAACGGTTTATCACGATTTCCGGCAAAACTACAACTTCTATCGAAAAAAGTTTGGGCAAAGTGGGCAAAGTTGTAGGTAATAAAAAGATCTACAACTTTTGTATTTTCACTTTTTTCATATAACCTCAAAATATTCGCGAAAAATCTAAATAACCGATTTTTTGGTTTTTAATTTTTATTTTCCACAAAAAAAAATCCACGAAATTTGGTGACAACTTACCTTCTTATGTCCCGAACACGCCGTAATTTTTTCGAATAAAAACATTTATTTTTACCCCTTTTTTCGATTTTAAACCGAAAAAGTAACCTCATTTTCAATCGAAAATACCCACGTCAAAAAAACTGCTTTTTAAAAAAGTCGGTTCGATTTTTGTTCGTTGAAACCTCTACTTTCTGATGGTGTAAAAAATGTACATCACTATGGAAAATTTTCTCAGAAAATGCAAAAAAGAAAAAACTCGATTTCGAAAATTTTTTAATTATTGTTTAAAATTTTGCGCTATTTATTTAAATTTACACTTTAATTACTTGAAAATTGTAAGATTTATATTGATAAACTAAGAAATTGCAAATCGATATACAATGTGTCCCGGATAAGAATGAACAGCATGGGGATCTTGCAAACGGTGAGAGATAGAAGGTTGAATAGGGAAAGAGTTGCCCAATTTTGAAGTCAATAAAATGGTGCAAACAGATTTCCAACATCCTATTTCTTTTTTGAGTTATTTTGAAAAAAGTGAAATTTTGTGTTTTCGATTTTATTTTTTTCTGAAGTTGTTATCACAGGTAGGAAAAAAAGAAAAACACTTGGCACTTTTTAACGGGCTTTAATATGGCGTTTTTACATTTGTCTATAACATTTCGTCATCTTCAACTTTATTTTTTTAAATACGGATCTGTTCTGTTTTTGCACATTTTGAAAGCACTTTTCATTGCAAATACCATAATGTACGACACGAAATATTTTTAAAATGTTTTGAGACAATTTTACTGAAAACTCTTTTTTTTCTAATGCGGCCCTGTGTTCAAATGGAAAAGAAAGTAATTCAGTATAATTGTCTCAAAATATTTCGTGTCATGGTATTTGGAATGAAAAGTGTGTTCAAAATCTAAAAAAATGTTGTAGAACAAATCTAAAAACGCAATCTTAAAGCCCGTTAAAAAGCGCAACAAAACAGTGTTTTTCTCGTTTTCCTATCTGTGATAACAACTTCAGAAAAAAATAAAATCGAAAACGCAAAATTTCACATTTTTCAAAATAACTCAAAAACGAAAAAGGATATTAGGAATCTGTTTGCACCATTTTATTGACCTCAAAATTGCGCAACTTTTTCCCCAATTAACCGTTGCTCTATCTCTCACCATTTGCAAGATTCCCATGCTGTTCATTCTTACCCGGGACACATTGTATATCGATTTGGAATTTCTTGGTTTATCAATATAACATGGAATCTTAAATTTCTTGCATTTTCTGAGAAAATTTTCCATAGTGATGTACATTTTTTTACACCATCAGAAAGTAGAGGTTCCAACGAACAAAAAGCGAACCGACTTTTTTTAAAAAGCAGCTTTTTTGACGTGGGTATTTTTGATTGAAAATGAGGTTACTTTTTCGGTTTAAAATCAAAAGAAGGGGTAAAAATAAATATTTGGATTCGAAAAAATTACAGCGTGTTCGGGACATAAGAAGGTAAGTTTCCACCAAATTTCGTGGAATTTTTTGTTCTGGGAGATAAAAATTAAAAACCAAAAAATAGGTTATTCCGATTTTTCGCGGATATTTTGAGGTTATGTGAAAAAGTGTAGATCTTTATATTACCTACAACTTTGCCATTTAACTTTTTTCGATAGGAGTTGTAGTTTTGCCGGAAATCGTGATAAACCGTTTTCAAAGGCTTAGGCCCTGGTCTATTAGAGTTAGGTACTTACTGTGCTATTATTGGCTCAACGTGGACAATGTCAGCTTCTTGATTTTGGGAAGTACTAGCCGGTTCAGCTTGTGATCTTCGTAACTGCTCTAATGATCTATAAATGAATACATTTTTATTTTTATTTAATTTTTTATTTGTGAATCTGTGAAAAAATATTGAAAGAAAATAATTTTAGAAAATTGATATATTGCTGAATATTCTTGAAAATAGGTAGGTACCTAAGTAGGAATAGGTATGGATAAAGGATAATTGCAAGGGAAACTTGAGGAAACTCATTTATCTATCAGCAGCAACAGAACTAAGCGACTTTTTGTTTTTAAATTTTTTATTAGAATGTCACCTTGTATATTTTTGTACCCTAAATAGGCATTTCTTATAATATCTTTCTTCTCTCGAGTAATGAGCAATCTAAAACATTGCTTTTTAAATTTTACACGTAACACTTTATGGGTTGTTTTCCATGGCTAGGGTCTCCTAGTTTCGAAAATTTTGACATTTATATTTTTGAAAATTTACAAAATTTAATGGCATATATCTTCCAAGCAGCTGGGGGAATCATATGACTATATATCTTTGTAATCGGGAAGAAGGGTAGATTTCAAAAAAGTAAAAATATATTATACAGGGTGATTCACGTAAGTGGTTCATTAGAAGTTTACGGGGAAGGAGTGCGAATTTTGATTTAAAATTTTGGTTACTTACATAACAGGTTGTAAACTTTCTTTCTAAAATATTTTCATCTTCCGATCACTTCCGGTTGTACCGGAAGTCGATAGCAACTTTGTTATTTCAAATAGAACACCCTATATTTTATAACACCATTATTTGGTCCCCTATCAAATTCCAAATCTTTTTTCTGAATAGAATGTGTACCCTATTCCTAACCCTTTTCTAGATATTCGCAAATTTTTGATTTTTTTGAGTGTTGCAGCCATCGACTATAGTGATGATAACTTTGAAATTTATGAATCTGGAAAACTGAAATTTTTCACTGTCGTAGGCGAAAGTCAACTTTATTAAATGGTCTGTATGCCATTTCAAAATATTGTACAGGGTGTTCGGGAAAAAATTCCCAATATCAACATCGAAAAATTGGAAAATCTCATTTTTTTCAAATGGAACCCATATTTTTTTATTGCACCATTGAAATGCTTGTGAAAAGACAGTTCAAAAATATATGACACACTATATGTCTAAATGAAGCGGTTGCTTCGTTATTACGCAAAATACGTATTTTTTCTGCTCTGTATCAACAAAGATGCCATTTCTCAAGGAGCGTCACATTATAGAGGGCCATGGAAAATGAAATAACGCAATTATATGACAAGGTTAAGGGCTATTTAACAATATTTTTTCCCTGAGAAGCATCAATACAAAATTAAATAATACTAACAATTGCATAATAATTATGCATTTGAAAAAACAAGAAACTACATAGGTAAATGTAAATGCCTTTCATTTAAAACTCTAATTGTTCTTTCTAAAATTCTTTTACACTCTCCATGAGTGTAAAACATATTCAAAATATCTTGGAACACAATAAATGACAATCACAAATGAAAAATCCATGGCCGCCTATTAGAAAAGGTCCGTTGTTTCTTGATATGGAGCAGCAAAAATACGTATTTTGCGTAATAACGAAGCAACCGCTTCATTTAGACATATAGTGTGTTATATCTTTTTGGACTGTCTTTTCACAAGCATTTCAATGGTGCAATAAAAAAATATGGGTTCCAATTGAAAAAAATGAGATTTTTCAATTTTTCGAGATTGATATTGGGATTTTTTTCCCAAACACCCTGTACAATATTTTGAAATGACATACAGACCATTTAATAAAGTTGACTTTCGCCTACGACAGTCAAAAATTTCAGTTTTCCAGATTCATAAATTTCAAAGTTATCATCACTATGGTCGATGGCTGCAACACTCAAAAAAATCAAAAATTTGCGAATATCTCGAAAAGGGTTAGGAATAGGGTACACATTCTATTCATAAAAAAGATTTGGAATTTGATAGGGAACCAAATGGTGTAATAAAATGTAGGGTGTTCTATTTGAAATAACAAAGTTGCTATCGACTTCCGGTATAACCGGAAGTGATCGGAAGTTGAAAATATTTTAGAAAGAAAGTTTACAACCTGTTATATAAGTAACCAAAATTTCAAATTAAAATTCGCACTCCTTCCCCGTAAACTTCTAATGAACCACTTACGTGAATCACCCTGTATAGGGTGATATTGTAATAAAAACACACCTAACCCCCAAACTTTTATATACGATGTTCTCCTTTGGAAAAACATCCGGACGGTGTATATCTCCCCCGATTTTTATTTAAAGTTTGGCTACCCTTCTATTTTCGATGTCCCTGAACACGAATCTAACATTGGTTATGGTGCTCGGACGTATTTTCGGGGAAAATGAATTTTCAAATTTCCTCACGTTTCACGGTGATGTTTGTGGTTATAATCGGGATGATTTTTTACTGTACGCAGCTCAAACTAATCACCACACTATTTTGCAACATCGAAACTTTGCGAAAACCCGGAGAAAAACCGAAATTTTGAAAGATTTATGCCGTCTTTACGTACACGCTATTTTCGCCCGATATTCGGGCCGTACGCTAATTTTGGCTATGTCGGGCGAAAATCTTTCAAAAGGTGCAAAACAGTGTGGGGATTAGTTTCAGCTCCGTACAGTAAAAATTAATCTCGATACCCACAAATATCACCGTAAAAAGTGACGTGTGAAAAGGAAATTTGAAAATTCATTTTTTTGGAAACTACCTACGTCCGAGCACCAAAAACTAAGTTCAGATTCGTGTTCAGGGACCCCGAAAATAGGGGGGTAGCCAAAATTTCAAAAAAAATCGAGGAAAATACACCGGGCGGAAGTTTCACCTTTTTTTCAGGTAAAAAAAAAAGAAAATATAACCCAAAACGCAATAAGGGGGCGGGTAACCTTGAATGGGTCACCCTGTAACCTACGTTATTTTTATATTTCTGGGTTTTTATTGTTTATTTTTTAATACATTACATCAGCTGTTTAGATATTCTGTGCTAATAAATAGGTATACCTATCTCCAAAAATAAGGAGTATAAATGCTTATTAGGTATATAGGAGCAGGGGTGAAATTAATATTCGTAAAGTTAGAAAAATCTCCCTTCATCTACTTATGTAGGTACCTACGTAGGTATATTACAAAATGTTGACAATAACCTACTTGGTTTTGCAATAGTTGCTATTGTAGACAGAGAGACGGAACATTTTTCATAATGTTATCTACCTACCTATATAGTTATATCATAGAAGAATCTACGTCGTAGTAGATTCTTTTATGGTTATTGTTATTGTAAAATGTAATTTTCGAGATCCTTGAACACGAATGTCAGATTCGTGGCGGACGTAGGTATTTAGTTGCCGAGAAAATAAATTTTCAAATTTCCTTTTGTCAGCTCAAACTAATGACCACAATATTTTGTACGTTTTCGGCGCCGAATGTCGGGCGAAAATAAATCTAGGAGAATGTCGGTTTTCCACGGGTTTTTGCGAAGTTACGATGTTGTAAAATCTGCAAATACCTAGTGTTGTGATTAGTTTGAGCTGCATACACTAAAATATTCGTTTTGCTTTACGTACCTTAGTTTCGCCAATCGTTTGTTTTTTCTCCTAACTGACAAATATTTCTTGGTTGTTTGTAGTCTTCTCATGGCGATGGTAGGTACCTACATACCTAAACAAAACCACCAAAATACACGCAACAAAAGGTAAAGACACGATAGTAATGTACATAGTTCCAAATTGGCACAAAGAGTACAAAAATAAACGATAGTATTATAGTGTAGTGGAAACAAGTAAAGGCGGATCACAACTGAACTATATATCAGAACTATAAAAGTCCGTATTTCGCGCCCAACGCCAATAATAAATAAGTAGGTCACGTTACTGTGCTGGTCATATAAAAAACAAAAAAAAAACTGGTGAGACCGAGACCACTGCGGGGCGGGGAGAGGAGGAAGGAGGAGTTACGGGCCAGTCGGCGACTGCTGCAACCACCAAAACAATGGTACAGGGTGATTATTTTTGGGCTGACAACCTGAGAATACAGAATAAAATCGCAGAAAATATAGTACGAAGATTTTCTGTGATAAAATGCCATAGATTACCATCACAGAATGAATAATAGTGTATTGCCATATAATATAAAAATATATTAGAATAGGCAGTAAAATAAGTAAAGTAATATTTAGGTAATAAGTAGGTATACAGGGTGGTCACTCTTACAGTGCATACCATTGGGATATCCGAAACGGTAAGAGATACAGCGTGGGTTAAATTAGAGAAAAGTTGCGTTTTTGTATGCCTTTCAATAATCTGAATAGAAATCTAAGATATCTTGAGTACTTCCTGAAATATTGCTGAAAAACTGAAAATATGCGTTTTCTTTCTTCGTTCATAACTTTTTTTATATGTAATGGAAAATTTATGAAACCTGGCAATCTTACATTTCTCGATGTGAGCTTTTCAATGGAAATGTCAAATAATTCCTACGCCAACTAGATTCTGAAATATTCGTTTCGGGTATCCCAATGGTATGTACTGTAATATATAATAATAATAAATAATTAAAAATTTTAAAATACCTATACTCATGTTATTACTCCATCATAGCTCATAGCCCCATAGCACAGCTTATAGCTCGTTCTAGACGTCTAGAAGTGGTAGAACAATAGTTGGATGAAAACAAACTCACTTTTTAGGTGCCTATACATGGTTGGCGCATATGAATTGGTGTAAGGTGTAAATAGCAAAACAAATTCGCCTTGGATGTGATATTTTGCGGGAATATAAATTGTAATATTGTTAGCCTAAAATCAGGATGTCAAAAGGGGCAAAATCTATCACTAAAGCATAGGTGCAACGTTTTTGCGATTAGTTGCCAAAAGTAAAAAAAACAGGTTTATTTTCGAAAATATGAAAACGGAGTTGATAAGAATTAGAATCTCCATTTTCGGACCAACCAGTCGATTTTCACGTTTCTCCGATATGGCCCCTTTTTTTGGAACGCAGGAAATAGTTTGATGTTTTCAATGAATAGATGTATATACAGTATGTTTCACTTTAAAACGGACATTTGCGTATTTTTCGAAATTTTGGTCGATCTTCAAAATTATTTTTTTTAACATATCGTATTCAAAGAGCTCTATCCTTTGGGCTACAGTTTTTTTTATACGATCATTCCATGGCCTACTGCAGTCAAACGAAGACCCCAAAAATCACGAAATCGTGTTAGGCACTTTTTGTTTGAAAAAATAATTAGTACCATCGAATTCAGCTTAGCTCAGATGCCTATTTCCGCAGTTTCAATATTCTAGCACTTACAGGGTGTTCAGAAAATAGGGCCAAATTTCAAAAAAATGGCACATTTAGGAGTGCCTTGTATAAAACACGGGCCTTATTTTGTGAATGTTTTTTCACAAATCGAAAAGGTCTTGCCCAAGGTACTATTACAAATGATTTGGTATGTCTATCTCATACAGGGTGTTCGGAAAGAATAAGCGAATTTGCGAATTTTTCAATTTCTTGTCGTAAATTCAAACCTTTTTTAAATTTTGTAGCTTTTGCTAATCCTCGTTATAACTTGTCCAACATTTTTTTTTGCAATTAGCAGTAACCCTCTGCAGCTTGCTGTTCTTCCCCTTAAAAATTGATTGGAATGTGCGTCTTTCGATTTCAGGAGAATAGCTGCAGAGGGTTACTGCTAATTGCAAAAAAGGTTGGAGAAATGTATACAGGTTGTAAGGAGCATTAGAAGAAGCTACCAAAATTTAAAAAAAGTTTTGAATTTACGACCAGAATTTAAAAAAAAATGGGCAAATTGGCTTTTTATTTCCGAACACCCTGTATGAGGTAGACATACGAAATCATTTGTAATAGTACCTTGGCCAAGACCTTTTCGATTTGTGAAAAAACATTCACAAAATAAGGCCCGTGTTTCATACAAAGCACTCATAAAAGTGCAATTTTTTCAAAATTTTTCCCTATTTTCTGAACACCCTGTAAGTGCTAGAATATTGAAACCGCGGAAATAGGCTTCTGAGGTAAGCTGAATTCTATGGAACTGATTATTTTTTCAAACAAAAAATGCCTAACACGATTTCGTGATTTTTGGGGTCTTCGTTTGATTGCAGTAGGCCATGGAATGATCGTATATAAAAAAAACTGTAGCCCAAAGGGTAGAGCTCTTTGAATACGATATGCTAAAAAAAATAATTTTGAAGATCGACCAAAATTTCGAAAAATACGCAATTGTCCGTTTTAAAGTGAAACACACTGTATAGTGTATAGGGCCAACTTAACTGATTATTTAGGTACCGTACTTTGGGCGTCTTGCCAAAATTACCATCAAACTATAATATAACTCAGTTTTTTTTAAATTTACACCTCCAGTTTTCTTCACAGAATTGCGGATGATACCTTTTATGTTGTTTCGAAAAAATCCATGTTTTAATTTTTTTGCTTTTTCAAAACTGCAAAAATTCTTATCATCCGCAATTCTTATGTAAAATATAAGCGGATTAGTAAAAGAATGGTTCATTTTTATCAAATATTAAAGGAGAAAAATGCGAAATGGGAAATTCAATATGGCCACCACTACCATAGAACATTCTTAAGTAATAAAAAAACTCCTTGGTAATTTTTTTAGGCGTCCTTGAATATTTGTGGCTGCTGAGAATATATGTTGCTGTTTTCTAAATTAATATCGAATGCATGGGTATTTTTATAGTTTTGATGTTGATTCAGTGTTAAGCATCTCGTTGTTTTCTCCGCAACTGTACAAAAAAATATTACAGCAATTAACAAAATCGACGAAAGAGAAAAATAGCATAACACATTATACACAAAGTGGCCACAATCAGTTAAATAAGGCACCCATGTATTCATATAATACCTATAATAATAATATAAATATAAAATACATTATAATCCCAAGTAAATGTAAATAGATGACCAAACAGCCAAACTTCAAATTCCCACCGGCACCTTCACCAGAAATCGAACTAACCCATTTATCCCGTCACGTTAGCGTGACTGCGACCTAGACTATCTGAAATCCGCATCGCCGGTAGAGGACGGTAGCAATCAAGCACTGAATATTATTTTCGCTATTTCGCAAATCATTTAAAAACGGCTAAGTTTTAAACATTTTTACAAGAGGTAAAATATGTTTAATTTTCTTCACAGAATTGCAGATGATACCTTTTATGTTGTTTTGAAAAAAATCCAGGTTTTATTTTTTTTATTTCTTTCAAAACTGCAAAAATTCTTATCATCTGCAATTCTTATGTAAAAAATAAGCGGATTAGTAAAAGAATGGTTCATTTTTATCAAATATTAAAGGAGAAAAATGCGAAATGGGAAATTCAATATGGCTGTCACTACCATAGAACATTCTTAACAGGTTGCTGAAAGTTTCAATTTATACAGTTACCCGGAGGCAACGCTATATTTATAAACAAGAAAATACTATTCAGTGAACAACAAAGTAGGAGCTGAGGCCTTGTAAAAACCTTGATTATGTACCGGGACTTCCGAATTGTATAATTTTAAAAGTTCCCCTGAATATAATCTCGTAGAATATAATCTAGAGCTACTAGCAGTCATGTTTGTTACTTAAAAACAGAACTCTGTACCTATCGTGCTCATATTTATAGGTATTGGAAGTATTCTTAATTCAGGCTTTTCACGTAACTCAACATTGCTACAAATGACTACTAATATACGAGTTGTAATTAGTATTTTAGAAAGAACTGATGTATATGATTTTTGTAAATATACAATTTAGGTACCTAGAGATATTACCAAACAACATATGTTTCGAAAATGGTCTGTAAACAATATATTTCTAAAAGGTATACACTTAGATATCAATTATGAGATATTAAAATATTTGTAGAAATATATATAGGTAACCAGCACCTCTTGGTAGAAAATTCTTTTAAGCCAAACTGTTTAAATCAAGTAACTCATAGAGATCTGAATTATGATGCGACAAAATGTCACCAAAAAATAGCCAAAGTGCGACAAAATATAGCCAAGTACGACAAAACATTGTGGTAAATTGGTACTTTCCCCCAAGTATAAAAAGTCAAGTGTTCAAAAAACAGTGAAAAGCGTGAAAAAACGTGAAAAACAAAAATATCAACGAAACGTCAAATGCGCGAAAAAGCGTGAAAAAACGTTAATGAAATATCTGACTATGTAAAATGATTTTGAAATGTCGGAAAATTAAATCAGACTAAAAATCGAAATTTGACTGATTTCACATGTGATTTGTAAATAGAGAGTTGAATATATTTATTGGTCGGCCCTAGTATCTCATCTACATTTGAGGTGATAGACTTTATGTCGATAAGTTCTACTTGTTATTAAATTTTAAAATCGGTAAATTTATTATAATTTTCTTATAATTAATGATTCGGGTAACTAATAACTGTTTCCTGTTGAAATAAGTTTTGGTATATTTGTTGGTAGTTTCTTGGTGGCATTGTTACATTATTGTTAATAGGCTGTCCGAGTTTCTAAGCGCGTCTTTCCTATATCTTTTTCCCAGAACTTAGTGACTCATAATTTCTTACAGACGAGTTAGAACAGCTATTATATATAGAGGTTACAACTGTTTAAAAGTCATTTGTTCTCTGACTGTTCTCAAGGAAGGTTCTAAAGTTCAACAAAATTTAATACTTTTCTCTCTTCGTGTCGGGTGGGTATTGCAAAAACAGGTGGTGGTTGGTTGAATTTCCCGAAAGAGGATGTTCGACGTACACTAGAAGACGGACTGGATGTAGCTAAGAAAATGCCCGTTACCAGAGAGGTGATAAAATAAGAGTTATAATATCCAATGAGGGCTTTAATCACTCTTTGTCGACGCCAACTGGTGTGGATGTTACTGTTGACGAGTTACTTGATCAGGTCGAAAACATTGTGACGTCTGACGAAAAGATCGATTTTACGGGTACAACTTTGGAAGTCCAAATCTTTAAAATGCCAAGTGGTTCAGGTCGATCAAAAATCTTAAATCTGTCGACAAACATTATAAGTAAAAAAAGGATCACCCGTATTAATAACAATGATATTCTATGTGGAGCGAGAGCTATTATTGTGGCCCTTACCTACAAAAGTGACAATATCTTGGGAATGAGTTTGACACCTTCTGACAAAAAAAATATCAGAAATGGTAGAGATATACAGAGCCGTTTAGCCGAAAAATTGTGTAGGCAAATAGGTGGCTGTTACGATGCAGGTTTTACCCTGGATGATTTCAAACAAGTTGAAGAGTTACTTAACGTCCAAATTAAAATTATCTGCGCTGAGAGTTTCAATGCCGTTATTTATGCCGGCCCGGATCGAGAGACAATATTATATTTGTATAAAAATGGTAGTCACTACGACGTTGTAAACAGCTTGACTGGTCTGTATGGTAGTCGTTTCTACTGCGACAAATGCGACACTCCCTACGATAATAAAGATAAACACAAGTGTAAAAAGGCACATCTTTGCGGCCTGTGTAAAAAAACCGAACACAATGTAGAAACGAGAGCGAAGGTTTATTGTGAGCGTTGCAATAGGCTTTGCTATAATGGTGACTGTATGGAGAATCACAAGGCTACTTGTGACAAAATGTACAAGTGCACTGAGTGCAATAGACTATGCGAGCGACAAAAAACGCACAAATGTGGTTTTGCCATGTGTCATAATTGCGGAAAGTTTACGACTGTGGGTCACGACTGTTATATGCAACAGAGACATGCCAGAGGTGGTATTTGCAATGTACCATGTACATGCAACGGTCTTAGTAATGACATAAATAAGGGGTGCTGTAATCACTTCAAAGATTCTCCAGTTTGTAAAATTCCGTGCCTCTGCAATGGCCTAGCAACAAAGAAAATACCGAGGTGCACGTACACAGAAAAATACATATGGCTTGATTATGAAGCCATGCAGGATACTGGTATACACGTGCCCAATTTGGTCGTGGCGCAAAACTTCGAAGGTGAAAAATTTATTTTTCATGACAACAAAGAATTCTGCGAATGGTTGGTGTCCGAACAGCATCGCGGATATACAGCCATCGCCCATAACTCTAAGGGATACGATGCTTACTTTATTTTAAAGTATTGCGTGGAAAACACCATTAAACCTTTTACTATTTACAACGGTTCAAAACTAATATTGCTAGAAATTCCACATATTAAATTGAAAATCATAGATAGTTCAAATTTCATAGGTGGACCATTGGCCGATGTACCCGGTACATTCGGTTTGAATGAGCTGAAAAAGGGGTACTTTCCGCATTTTTTCAATACGCCCGAGAACCAGGCGTACGTGGGCCCTTTACCAGCTGTAGAGTTCTACAGTCCTGACACAATGAAGGGCAAAGCTCGTAAGGAATTTTTACAGTGGCACGAAGATCATAAAAACGACATTTTCGATTTTCAAAAGGAAATTTTGGCCTATTGTACCTCGGACGTTGATATATTGAGAAGAGGCTGCCTTTCGTTCCGAATGGTATTTTTTAAAATCGCTAACATGGATCCCTTCCAATACCTAACAATAGCGAGTGTATGCATGGCCATGTACAGGTCAGTATACTTACCTAAAAATGCAATTGCCGTTGTGCAGACGGATCGTAAAGATACCTACAGCAAGGCCTCGATTATGTGGTTGAACCAGTTTGCTAATGTTCGCCACGCTCTTAACGGAGGTGAGGTGCATATTTTGGGTGCCAAAGTGGATGGTTTTGACTCTACTACTAAAACCATCTATCAATTCCATGGATGCATTTGGCACGGTTGCAGAAAATGTCACAACCCCTCGACAATAAATCAGGTCAATCACGAAACCATGGACGATCTGTATGAGAAAACATGTCGCAGAAGTCGACAACTTAAAGAGGCCGGCTATAGATTAGTCGAAATTTGGGAATGCGACTGGCTAAAATCTGAAGCCTGCAAAAACTCGACATACAACTTTGAGGAAGAACCCCTAAAACCTAGAGAATCTTTCTTTGGTGGTCGCACGAATGCAGCCAAGCTGAAGGTAACGGGCAAGAAAACGAGGTATATCGATGTAGTCTCCTTGTACCCAACAGTACAGTTCTATGACCCTTACCCAATTGGTCATCCGATAAAAATTTACAAGCCCTCTGCTTATGATTCCAACTGGTTTGGTTTGGTCAAATGCATGGTTCTGCCACCACACAACCTTTACCACCCTGTGTTACCCGTAAAAGCGCACAATAAATTAACATTTGGCCTCTGTCGTACGTGTATCGCCGAGGAACCAGAGGGGCCGTGTTGCCACACAGGCAAAGATCGTGCGATCACCGGTACTTGGACTACCTTGGAAATAAATAAGGCAATAGAAAAAGGCTATAAAATAGTAAAGATCCAAGAAGTGTGGCATTTTAAACAGGTATCCACGGATCTGTTTAAGGATTATGTGAGAGACTTCATGAAAATAAAACTTGAGACAAGCCCCCACAACTATGAAACAAACGAAGATTACGCATATGCTGTTAAACAACAAATGGGTATTGATTTAGATATTGAAAAAATTTGCGTTAATCCTGGCAAGAGAGCTGTCGCAAAAATATGTTTAAACTCACTATGGGGAAAATTTGGTCAGAGAATAAACATGTGCCAGACTGAATACATTACAGACGTCAAGCGTTGGTACGAAGTACTACTGGATGATAAAATCGAAATAACCAGTTGTATTTTTATTAATGAGGAAGTGGTACAAGTAGCCTACAAATTTAAGGACCTATTTGTAGAGGATTCTACAGCTACAAACATATTTATTGCCTCTTTTACGACATCCAATGCTCGCTTACGTTTGTATGATATGTTGGATAGATTAGGCGATGACATTGTCTATTATGATACAGATAGCGTGGTTTATATCGATAATAACCACAATATAACAACGGGCTCTAAGCTGGGTGAGTGGTCAGACGAGCTGGCTGCCGACGATTACATCATCGAGTAGTTGTCAACAGGTCCCAAAAGTTATTATTTTAAAACCTTAAAAGGCGTCGAAGTCACCAAGGTTAAGGATTTCACCCTTAATTTTGAGAACGCACAAAAATTAAACGCTACTGCCATGCGAGACTTACTCGAAGATCCCTCTCAGTGTCTCGAACTAACGTTTGATCAGCTGGCTAGAGACGTCAAAACTAAAGATATTGTCACACGGAAAAGGGTATCCAAGACCTTCAGGATGGACTACAAAAAACGCAAGGTTGATGATACATCCGAATATTTGAACACCTTCCCTTGGGGTTATTAAGTAGAAGATGTCTTGTATTTTTATGACATTTAATAAAAGTCTTAACTTTTTAATGGTTTTTTATTTTCCTTCTCTATACAAAAAACTGTTTTCAGGTTTCGTCCAGGCCTTCAGCATTTAAACACTAAATCAAACATTTATATTTTTAAAATTCTACAGAGCTTTCAGACATTTCAAACAGAACATTTTTATTTTCTTAATTCTAAAGGTAAAAATTGTTGTATGTTGTCTAAATAACCATCGAGGTCATATTTTAATAATAAGTTACAAAATTGTTTTATAGAAATATCTCCATCCAGATCACTGTTGCAGGCTGCACACCCCTTAGTATATTTATTATAAAGTCGGCTACACCATTGTATATCTTCATCCGTTTGTGAACTGTTCATCTCATGTAAGGCATCTTGTGCACAGCAAGACAATTCGTCTCTCGACCTTTGTATACTTGAGGTCAAATCTGTCGCCTTTGTCCATTGCTTCTCACTATAGAACATCCACATGATGTGTTCAGTCGACTAATTTACTACAGGTTAGTTTTATACTTCTCTCAATTCACCGTAAAAATTCTGCGTAGTTGGTTCGTCGTCAACCTGTTGTTTTTAGTCGTTACAAATCCTATAATGGGAATGCAAAATAAAAAACGGTATCCGTTTGTTTAAATGCTGCTCCACTAACGAGAAATAATATCAATCTCCAAACATATCCTTGTAATAACGTTAACATACAACTATACATAACTCATGTTTAGGTTTATGCCATATACATCTCACGCTTGCCACTCGATCTCAGTAGTGTCCGGTATTTTAATAACTGGAAGCAAGCGAAGTCACAGTTTTATTTACTCATATAATGACTCACATAGCTTATATTTTGTTATTATATGGCTTCAATTAAAGCAACATTCTCTGTATATGAATAACGCTGAGAGCTCGCGGCTTTTATCACATCAACCACTGTTTAAACTAAACTTAAATACGGGCTACCTGCACTTAAATTAGCCGGACCTCGGGAAAGTGTGTTTATATAAATTCTGTATACAGTATAATTTCGTATAATCAAACGACTTTATTGCAGACCTACATCGCCGATTGAAATCGCTCCATATGTACAGCCTTCAATTCGTAATGAAACAAGGAACTGCGGTCTTTTGATATGGCACTGTGGATGGGTTATTGACAATGTTACTTTTATTATATATTTAGAGTAATGCTTAAATGGTTCTTGTTTGAAATTAGCAAATAAAAGATACTATTGTTTTATTTACCCTCCCTTTTTTCAAGTAGAAAATGAAATAATGTTTTTGAGAATGACACCAAAATAAGCATTTAGAACTGATTTGAATTTGTGTGAAAATAAAAGCTCAAAAATACAGTAGGTGAAAACTTTTGTGTTTTATTAAGTATACCAACGGTAAAAACTGAGTTCTGTAAAAAACGGTTTGAAAAACGTATTAATTAAGGCTAAAGGATACCCCTAATAAAATATTTGTTCTAAGAAAATAACATTCGTCGATGCCATACTGTAGCACTTGTCTCGTCAAACTTCAAAATACCTTGAGAAGGTCGTTAATGAAAACAAACACTCGTTCTGTTTCCGTATGGGTCTTTAAACACATATTGCTTTATACTTATAAACAATGGACCATTGCTTGATAACCGCAAGTAAAAAACTGTGTGGAATGGCGTTGAGTCAATGTAAATATTTTTACCTGAGATACGTTTGAAGCAGGTCTGCTCGCTGGAGTTATCGCTTTATGTAAACAATGACGTTGCCTCAGGAATAATAAAACAACTCTAATTGATTATAAAACTTTAATTTTCACGCATACGGGTGTGTTCTAATTCGTAATAAAGTACGGTCAATTTACAGCAGTGGTTCAAGGTATTGCAGCAAGTCGTTTTAGCCATAGAACTACGAATCTTTGTGTTTAGACGTTGGTAGGCACATCCACGTTGTCATTGGCACGCTCGTCGCCCGTGAAATTAATAAATATGGTGATTGTTTTTTATGATAGAAAACAACTTTCTGATTCTTTTTCGTGAATAAAAGACAAGTTTTTATCAAACCGCTTCTGAATAATAACATTCAAGTCTTTACACGAAAATATTCTAGATATCTGTAAACTTCCTAGAATTACAGAAAAAATACCTAGAATTATAGAAACACAATTCTCAAAAAGTTACCTACATTACATGATGAAATTAAATCCTTTGGGCTTTTTCATTAATTTACAGTTGTTTTCATTCTATGATTTATTGAATTTATTCTGAAAACAGTTGATTGTATTTGAATAACTAAAGTGGATGCAAGCATAGTTCAGCCGAGCTCGTTGCCCGAGGTCCACTTTAATAAAACCTTAATGTTTTAATTTTGCCGGCACTTATATATTTTTTGCTCCATCGACATTCAACTTCAACTTAATTTAAAGTTTAAAATGCCTTCGTATAAAACGTAAATATTTAAGCTCGTATCTTTCTACCGCAGCCGCTTGAGTCATAATTTGTTGTCATAATCAGCCTGACTTTTGCCGCGTTCCGACTGGAGCCGGGTCTGTAGACGGCTGGCGTTGCGCGGAGATTGCGCTTCCCACAGACGACGCACGGTGCGGCGATTCGTAAGCGGTAGACTACGCCCGATATCAAGAGGTTTATGCTTGCGTCAAGTGAGCCATCGTAGTTATTCAATTTTTGCCACTGGAAATATGCAAGGTCTCTGGGCGCTGATGTATACGTTACCAGTTTGTTTAATTTTACAGCAAATAGATTCGGACGTGTTTTAGAACGTTGCTCATAATAAAGTACTTGGTGATGTTCCTTTATTAAAATAATTATGAGATTTTTCTTTAAAACACAGGCATGTTTATCTATTCCTTTATTAAGCATGTTTTATCACATTCAAGATTATAACATGAATAACAAGTCTATTTGAAGTACACTCAGAATTCCCCATTTTAACCCCCACTTTAATCCACCCATGTTAACTTTCCACTATACAGATGATTCATAAAGTGCTGCGAACTCTCAGTTATTCATACCCAGAGTATGTTGCTTTAACTAAATATAAGCTATGTGAATCATTCCCAGCTAGATAAAAAGCAATGTTGGAATAACACCAGTTATACGGTCGCGCGATTTCAGTCCTGGATATAATTAACGCACGTAACTTGGATCTGCCGAACACAAATATAGTTTATGTAAACATCTTTTACCGGCGGGGACCGATGCATTGGAATGGTAGTTTGGTTTACTTAATGAAATATTAGCACTTTAACAGCAACAATTTATGTTGTCCAGCAATGGTTTGTTCGAGATTGCGAGGACTTTGCATACCACGCGGGTAATTACCGTTGTTTAATTTACAGCAAATAAAGATAGTTTGAAGTTTCAGATATTCTGTGAGTCATTATCCCATACCGCAAGAACGTTGGGACGTCCGATAATTGTTTGGACATGTGCCGGTGTAGTTGATACCACGCGGATCATTACACTGCCAGTTTGGTTTAGTTAACAGCAAGGTTTGGAATTTGAGTAACAATTTCTCTAACCCTCGGTTTAAATATCATTTGTATGTACCACTGTCACAAATAAAGTTTGGAATTAGAATAATTCGTTTTATTTACCAGTTTCGGGTTAATTTTATATTCCCCATTAAAAAGAGAACTTGACATTTTTCAGTCCAACACCGTATGAATGGGTTATTTCACAACAGAGCACGTTGCTGTCATTGCTATCGAATTATGGATCGCTTGATCCAGTTGTGAGTCATACCGTTGTCATAGCAAATAAAAATTTGTAAATCGAATTATTTGTTTTATTTACAACACTCCACTGGGTCCATTTCCTTGAAATGATTTTCTAATTCTAGAATCCTTGTGGGCCCTCAGTTTTTTTAAGGGCCCTCAGTTTTTTTAAGGGCCCTCAGTTTTTTTAGGGGCCCTCAGTTTTTTAAGGGCCCTCAGTTTTTTTAAGGACCCTCAGTTTTAGGGACCTTGGTTTTAGGACCCTCAGTTTTAGGGACCTTGGTTTTAGGACCCTCAGTTCTAGGGACCTTGGTTTTTTCTCAGTTTTTTGTCAGTGTTTTCTCAGTTTTTTCTCAGTTTTGGGCCCTCAGTTTTTTTCTCAGTTTTTCTCAGTTTTTTCTCAGTTTTTTCTCAGTTTTGGGTGTTTTTCCAGTTTTGGGCTCTCAGTTTGACCTCAGTTTTAGGGTCCTCAGTTTTAGGTACCTTGGTCTTTCCTTCCGTGATTTTTCTATAGAAAGTTATTCTAGGGAACTACAATTGCCAGAAACCACATTTCCAGAAAACTTCCTAGAAAACCACTCAACCTAGAATTACAGAAAAACACTTGTATTCTCAAAAAGTTCCTAGATTCCTTGAAAACCACCCAGAAAGTACATTTCCAGAAAACTTCCTAGAAAACCACTCAACCTAGAATTACAGAAAAACACTTGTATTCTCAAAAAGTTCCTAGATTCCTTGAAAACTACCCAGAAACTGCATTTCCAGAAAACTTCCTAGAAATCCACCCAGAAACAACATTTTCAGAAAACTTCCCTCCCCGAAATTAGACCCTTGTTTAATTTTTGTCATCCCATGATTTTAATATTGGTGTGGGCTTCTATTTTATTCACAAAAATGTTATCCCAAGAATTACCTATTTTATAATATTGAATTACGAGATTAAATTACTGTAGATTAGTGCATGATTTTCCAAGAATTCCTCATGAATTTTCAAGAATTCACGTTTTCAAGAATTCACATGAATTTTCAAGAATTCCCATGTTGATTTTCCTAGAATTTTCTAGATCTGTTTTCCTAGAATTTTCTAGATTTTCATTTCCTAGATCTATTCTCCTTATTTTTCCTAGAATTTCCCCAGATTTCTCCGATGGATTCTCAGAATTGGAGGGGGGCCTAGGGGGCGGGGGGGGGCGGGGCTAGGTGGGGGCGGGGCCTGGTGCGGGGTTAGGTGGGCTTAGAGGTCAAGTTCAAAGTGTACTGAAGTGTCTTATTTACTACTGTTAAGAATTTATGAATTTTCCAGGCAACTTGGAAAAGTTGTCTTTTAATCAGTTTGGTGGCGAAAAAGCCAATTACAAAATTAAATGGATCTGTTTGCGCCACAAATAATTTTTAGTAAACACGCGTAACCACTTTACTGAATTAATAAAAAGTAGTACGGTCCTGTGTAAAATTCAATTTTCTCCCACCTTCAATAGAAACCTTAACTGCAAGCAAAAATAATTTGTTCCACAGCAAATTTATTTTTAATTCAAAATTGAAAATTTTGAACAAGCTTTTTGAACTTAGATTGTATTTATTGCACTATGCAATCCAAACAAATGGAACGTAGAAGTTCATTTTTTGTAATTAATTATTTCAATCGGTATCCATAGGGGGTGATCCAGCCAAGGCTAACACTCCCCCTTATTTATTTACATTGTCATATGTTTTACTTGAAGAAAATGTATTCCTAATTATTATTCCTAAATTTTCTAAATCTGCACACAGAAAAACAATGAGTGTGTTCCTAATTAGCTAATTTGGCTCGGCTCGGCTAGGACGAGTGAACGTCGATGCTGCACACAACACGCTGCATACAATGTCTATCATCCGCAGTTTTACGGCGGCGATGGTGGAAATACAGAAAATATAGCTTATTTAGGTATACTGCGATAATACGAGTAGTTTTGTTTCTAATGTGCTAATATGCACAGAGGACAGGGTCGGGCGGCAGTATCGTCAAGTTAATGAGCGTTTTAAAATGAATGCAAGTACTTCCCCCATTTTTTTTTTCAGAAAATATAGTTTGATTTTTATATTTATTTTTTATTTTTTTTATTTTCTGAATTTATATTATACAGGGTTAGTCAGAATGTATAGTAAATACTTTAAAGGGGTGTTCGGCAGGTGGTTTTAAGGGGGTCTTTCATATAAAATTTTTCGATTTGGGCTTTCCTTGCCAAGTTATTCGGGTCTACAGGGTGACCCAAATTTTTTTTTATTTACTCTCAATAACGGCGCTACTCAAAAATTTGAAATTTCGTATGTGTTATCTACTTACTGGAAGACGCCTTAGGGTAATTTATTCATTTACGCAGTGCCCTAAACAATGGTAAAAACTAACAACCCCTATTAATTTTTTTGCTCAAACTTTTTTGAGGTTATCTTTTTGGTCTTGCAGGTCCATCATTTCAGTGTATCTTTTCATTTTACAACAAAAGTGTACTCTTGTTTTATAACGATAAAATCAACCGTTTGCGTTGAAATTGGCAAAACGTGCCCCAAAACACCTGTTAGCTTCAACATTCGAAACATAAAATTTTTACCTACCGCTTTCAAACCTTACAGATCGACGGTACATTCAAAATAAGGAAAAAAATACCAATTGGGCGTTGGTCAAAACAGCATTGGTTTTCTTGAAAAATAGGGTGTTAAAATTTTGTGAAATTCAATCTTTTCCATTTTAAAAGCTAATAAGTTTCGGTACATTGTTCATAGGATTTTTTTTCTCAGCTTAAATGGTACAGTCGACGTATTGAATCCTTAATATATTAAGAAAAATGTAATAAAAAGTTCAGATTGAAATAACAACGTTGTATTATCGAATTGCAATAATTATAGAAAATCCTTGATTTCACAGATTTTTTTCTGGTCTTTTTTAACAGATATGTTTACAGACACAAAATTGAGAGAAATATTTTTTTCTTAAAATGAATACAACCATAAATATGACATTAGCCTTCCTAACAACATTTTTGCAAATGTAGAAAATTGTATAATTTTGACTTTTTTATCTAAATTCAAATTATTACTTTTATTAAAATGTCAGAATATGCTCTAATTGTTATCGCAGGTCTATGATATAAGAGATTCCTTTACTTTTGATCTAATCATTGAGATTGCTCTCACATATATCTCAAAAATGAAATTTTGCTTCTTATCTACTTATTCGGACTAAGTTGCAATGAAAATAATTTGTCATTGCTTTCTTAATACGTCTACAAATAAATCAAAGTCACGTAAATGATAAATTCTATTAAAGTTATGACACATTTGGTATAAAGGACTTCTTAACAATATAAGTTTGTTTTTGCTATTCGACAATGAAATGTGTGATGATTCCTAGAATTTGATCGAGGACCCAGGAAGTATCTAACAGACATGAAGAATCAACAAAGTTATTCAAGATGCTGTATAAAAAAGTGGTTGAGGCAAATTTGCGTCTAAGTGTGAGGCTGTAACATTATACGTAGCATAAATCTATATGAGACACTTCTCTCTGGATATATCCCATCAACCCTGAAACCCATAAATTTCAGAAATGTTCTCTGAATTCTGTCAATCTGTAACTCATAAACATAATAATAAGGACGTCATACAACTGATGCATATTCCAGTTTAGATCTGATGTAACAGTAATATTATTATAGAGATTTTAATGCCTCAATGTTGGTGAAGGATCCACAGTTTCTAATTATGAATCCATAAGTGTGATCTCAAATCTGAGTGAGTAAAAAAAAATCCTAAATCCTTTACTTTATCACGAGTTAGATATACATTTATTATGCAAAGTATAAGTGAATAAATGGGGTACCTTTTTCCGGGTAAAAGATACAATTTTGCATTTACTCACATTTAACGTCAAATCATTATTAACACAACACTGCTCAACACGATCACTCTGCAATATCAAACAATCATTATTATCAGAGACGCTATAGAAAAATTTGGAATAATTATCGTCAAAAATAAGTTTATTTAACATTATATTTGAAGTGAGATCATTAATAAATATTAAAAATAAAAGTGATTCTAAGTTTGACCCTTGTGGAACTCCCGATGATGCCAAATATTCAAAAGATTTAAATTTGCTTTTTTTTTAAGTTATAAGAACTAAATGCAAGATTGCTTGAAAATGGTTTTTAGTACAATTAAAATTAAGAAAACCAATTATTATAGCCGGTTGATAGCGGACATCTTCTGCTACCAATGGTAATAACAATATATCTCTCTCTATTTCACAATTAATGTTAGATTTTATGACAACATATATCTCTAAAATCTCAAAATACAATTATTTTTGGCTGCAAAAGGACTATTTCTCCTTGAAGAATAATATATGTAGGTACCTATAATCAAAGGTGTGTATAAGTACTGTATATTGTTATCTTTGCTATACAAAATTTATGCTTAGCATTATTCCATTATTGGTGCGGGCGACTTTCTCGGCGCGTGGCCTGATTAATATTAGGCGTGAACGATACTCCCAGCGCCATCGGTTCATGACTAGGTAATACAGGTTTGTACTTATTATAGCTAGATGACGCAAATCTCACTTTTTAAGAGGAGACGGTGTTTCTGCATATCTAGGTTGTATATATCTTTGCTTTTACCCAAGTCGAAAGGACAGAATCGAGCCGCAGTAAAAATCTCAGTCGGTGTGTAAACTAAGGTGATTGCTTAACATCAAATTTCTTGTACTTCGGTTTAACTTACGTAACTGTGGGTAGTACAACTTTCATTGTAAGGCAAATTTAATGCAACGATTCTCCAAATTGTAATAAAACTTGTTTTTAGAATATTGTGTTTTATTTGATAGCCTCATAACTAGTTCCAAGAGAAAAACTTGCTCTCCGCATCACGCTCTCTCAATATTGTTTTTTATAGTTTTTTTTGAGTAACACCTAGTTGTTACAAAAGATAAATTTATGGTTGAAAAACTAAACTTATGTAGAATTTTCCAAGGAATTCGAATATCACGTCAGACTTAATATACAGATCGTCACTAAAAAGTTTATTCGGTAATTTTTAAACTAATTTCCCGATGGGCTAGACTTGAAACTTTAAACATAACTCAGAACTGAACGACAATCCAATATATATATATACACGCGCGTGCGCACTACTTTTTTCGGCTACGAAAAATTTTCTAGGTCATTTTAAAGGTAAATTATTCATAGTTGAAAAACTAAACTTATGTAGAATTTTCCAAGGAATTCGAATATCACGTCAGACTTAATATACAGGGCGTCATTAAAAAGTTTTTTTCGGTAATTTTTAAACTAACTTCCCGACGGGCTAGAAACTTGGAACTTTTACTGGAACATAACTCACAATTGGACGACAATGCAATAGGTATACTGTAACGAGGTTACCACGCTGTTCTTCTTTCTCCATCAATCACAGTCTTTAACAAAGTTGGCACGCTTTTCTCCCCGATTTTCCGACTACATCTCACCGCGAAGCCCTAGTCCTCCATCGTCGCTTCGCGTCATCGCTACGTCCGTCCGACCCGCCGACCGAGGGCACCACGGACGCATCTAATCGGCGGTTCAAGTGTGTCCGCTAGGGCCGCCGATAGATGGCGCTGGGGGTCGGTATCTCACCGCCGGGTCCCAGTCCGCTGGTAATAAAACTGTGGCCGCTTATTCCATCCGGTGTCTTAGTCTACCTTTGCCGATTGAGTAAGCAGACTAGATCTATATATTGCTGTGCTTAGAAACTGCCGATTCTGTTCTCTGTTGACTAAATAGTGCCAGGAGCGTCTGCCGTGGGTATTCGGAACCGAAAACCGAACCCTGGAGCCGAGCAATAAATTCGCTGTTATAACCGTGGGATATTGCCAGGAGATAATGCTGGAAATTATCCTAAGACCGGAAAGACCGCACCGTGGACTAGAGTAGTGCCGGGAGTACATGCCGGACCTATTATATCCCGGGGCGACTAACCGCTTTTGCCATTTAGAAAACTCTGTAGCTGCCACCGGTGCCATTTCGCTTCCGTGCCACGCTTATTAGATCATAAATGTAAAATAATTAATTTTTAGTTCTTTATTTATTTGTAAATAGGGTAATCAATATACGGGTTTAATTGTTATTCGGTGCTTAATTTCATCCCCTGCACACCTCCCTGGCTCAACCAACTCTGGACCGAGAAAAGACCACTCCTGGCGCCCGGGCAAATCGCCAAAAGAGGCTAAACAACATCTTTAAAGCTCAAAATAACTTACAAAATTGGCGACACCGAGCAGGGACATAGAGCCTAGGGAAGCAGGGGTGAAATCTCGCACACCGTATAACTCCGCGAATTCTGCACCGATACCCACCGAGTGACACCTCATTTCCGCAAAACCGAAGTCAACGAAGCCGTTGCAAGGATTACCGGATTGATGACGTCACTGCCCGACTGGTTTTCCGCAAAAATCTGAACCGTCGGAGTGGGAAAACCGCGTCTACCGGAGTTAGGGGACAATTTTCAAGCGTCACCTGGAGGAGCAACGAAATTTGACATATCTGTCAATTTGACAGATCTTCGTTGGGCCAAAGAGGCCAGGCAAGTGACACCTCATTTCATAGGTTCTAGAGGTCACTGAACAAGATTCCACTGTCAAATTTTATTTGCATTCCCGGTTGTGAAGATAAGCCTGTCACAGACGAATCTTCATTGGCAGGACCGAAATTTCCTGTGCGCTTGACTTCCCTGACGCCGCCGGACCCAACAAACCGAGAATTTTCCGAAATTTTCCGAGTTTTTCGAATTTTCTGGATTTTTCCGTGTGACATATCAAACCATAGGTTCACCGACGACCATCTCCGAGTTACCACCATGCCCAACATAGAACAGGCACTGGTTCCGATAGTCACCACGACCGCGCCCACCACTACCGTCACTGCTGTCACCACCACCACCACCATTACCACGCCTGCCGTTACCACCACCAACGCCACGCCTGCGATTACCGTCACTACGCCGACGATAACGGATAGCCGCGTAGGATGAGTATACAACCCCAGAAAGGAGGAATTGGACCTAGAACTGATCCGATACGGACAGAGCACCACCGGTACTGTCGACGAGAAACGCCGCCAAGTAATAAAACTGATCCGGGACGGAAATATTTCACCTTGTGCCGACTGCCATTGACGCGCTGAATCCTCCGGCCTCAACGAACACCAGAGTCGATGTTTCACGATGGAACATCAGCTTTAATGGCCGGAATGACCCCGTCAAATTCCTGGAGAGCTTGGAGGAAATTTGCGATGCCGAATGCGTATGCTGTGACCACCTATTGCCCCACATGCCTTTACTTCTACAAGGAGCCGCATCCTTATGGTACCGGAATATCAGGCACAGGTGCACCAGCTGGAGAGACTTTGTGGATCAGCTCAGGTTATATTACTTTCCGGGAACATATGAAACAGACCTGCAGGGCCAAATCAGTCGCCGCCGACAACGTTCTGGAGAATCCACCGCAGAATATGCCGTCGAACTACAAACGCTAATGAGGCGACACGGAAGGCTTACGTCCGAGGAACAGCTAAACTGGGTCTACCGCAATATGCTTCCCGAGTATCACTACTATATCCGGCCGTTTGAAGCCACAGATCTGAATTCCCTACTGTCTGCCGCCAAACGCTTTGATGTGATCAAAGCTAGCGAACAAGAGTATTCCAAGCACCCCAGCAATACTCCGCCGTCCTACAGCACCGACCTAGTCCAGCGTAGTCCACCCATGCACACAACAGCCCGAAGTGCTCCGCGAACCACGGAAACTCCAGGAAATATCTGTTTTCGATGCGGCGAACCCAGACACTTCCGATCAGAGTGTAACCGACCGAGGAAGCTATTCTGCTTTAGGTGTGGCCGACAGGGAATCATGTCCCGAGACTGCTCATGTCCGGGAAACGGACCCCGCGTCGCCCAGTAGTCGAACCTGTGGCAACGCTGACACCGATCGCTACCTTACCCTCGACCGTGCCCACCTCACAGATCGCTTCTGAGCCAACGACCGTTTCGACCATGCCCTTACCGATAACTACATCCGCCAGTAAGCGACCGTTCATTGCGGCAACAGTACTTGACCGCCAGTACTTGACCGCCGATTTACTCTTGGGAATGGACGTTCTTTCTAAGCATGCCTTCCACATTGACCTGGCAACCACCAACGTATTTTATGATGGAATATTGCTTCTGAGACCGACCGCTACCGAACCGAGTAATCTCATGAGCCAAATTTACAATCACCCGCCGCTGACGTTAGCCCCTGAAGAACAGCTACAACTAAACTGTTTTCTGGATATCGAACTCCCGAAGTTTGACAATATTAAAGGAACTACGCCCGCGACCCAGCACCGGATCCGCCTACTCGACACCGAACCGATTAAACAACGCTACCGCCCCTGTAATCCCCGGATGCAAGGCATCATCAACGGGGAAGTGGTTAACATGTTGGCCGAAGGAATAATATAACCATCCGATAGTCCATGGAGCTCACCGATCGTACTGGCTCGCAAAAAGGACGGGAGTTACCGATTCTGTATTGACTTCCAAAAAGTGAATGATGTTACACGGAAAGACGCGTATCCGCTGCCGTACATCAACGGGATTCTAGACAAGCTTCGTCATGCCCGATATATCTCCAGTATCGACCTAAAACACGGATACCGGCAGGTTCCACTAAGTAAGGAAAGCAAGCCATCACTGCCTTTACCGTTCCCTCCAGGGGCCTTTACCAGTTTAAAGTAATGCCATTCGGCCTTCATTCGGCTCCCGCTACCTTTCAGCTGCTCATTTTTCCCATGCTACATCCAGCTCCAAGAAATCTCCAAACAGGTTTGGGGAATAGAAGAAGGGAATAGTAAATGGACACGCTGTATAGTTGCTAAGTGAAAAATACGGTTATTTCCGAGTTTCTCTATTTTTTGTGTGACTCTCACAACGAGGCCGCCTGCTATCAAAGGTAAGAGTCATTTTGAGTACAAAGAACCGTTGTTAAGTCCATTTTCTTTTATTAAATAGGCCTCAATTTTGTTCCGGAAAGGAAAACCCTTCATGGAAAATTCTAAGGTTGTGTCAAGACATGTCGTTATGTAATGGTCCCGACGTCGAGTAAAGTCCTGTCCCGCACAAATCGTCCGTCGTTGTTCCTGTTGCCGTGAAGAATAGGCGCTGTTCCTGTAGCTAGTTGTTGCCGTGTTCTATTTCCACCGCAGAGACACCTTCCCATGCTACATCCAGCTCCAAGAAATCTCCAAACAGGTTTACCAAAAATTATTACTCATTTTCTTTGAGGTAATTTTCATTATTTTTTTT
The DNA here is from genome assembly GCA_963920635.1 of Pseudeuparius sepicola. Classification (NCBI taxonomy): domain Eukaryota; kingdom Metazoa; phylum Arthropoda; class Insecta; order Coleoptera; family Anthribidae; genus Pseudeuparius; species Pseudeuparius sepicola. The sequence continues at coordinate 34,835,872 of OY987305.1, forward strand.
AACTGTAAAGGTAATAAGACAACATATTTGATAGTGATTAAACAAAAGGGCAAATTGCACCCTTCGTATGAAAATAATCCCAAATTACGTACGTCAATATTGGGTAACACCAGTAAATGCGCATTTATTGAGTTATTATTTTATAACTTCTAACGTTTAATTAAATTTTCGGCCGCCCCTTATTATATTTTTATGCCTTTTTTTTTAACTCGAGATAGAATAAATTGTATAACATCTTTACGTTTTAACTTGTGTTTGATACCTAGGGGAGATAGCTAAAGATCTACCCGGATCGCTAATTTGTGTGGATTTATTGTAATTTTTTATCAGTTGGTAGTCAAATTGTTTTTTGTGTATTTATGAAACCCATAACTAAGTACCTGCATCACGACATAGATTTTGTTTATACATGCCTATATTTGTCATTTCTTTTACTTTTACTAGTTAGTAGATTATTATTCATATATATATTTAATTAATTGTATATCTCATCAAATTAACATTATACTAACACAGTTTACATTATACATTTTTTATACATTTAATTCATTCTTTTTTTTTCAAAATTATTACTCTCATTCGTTAAGGAATTATCTGGTGTAACAACACTTATTTTGCAGAATACTTAGGGAAAAAAGCAAAAGACAAACTTTTATAAGTTTACTTAGTTTATTATAGGTTTGCAACTAAAATTCTATTTCTCTAAGAACAAAATAAAATAAAACTAAGTTGGCGCCCGTTATCGCCACTAGATAGTTTCTTAACAGTAAAAGACCCACGGCCTCAGTCTCCTTAAGTTAGCCGAGGCTCATCTTGGTGTGCCTCCGAAAAGGAAAAGGTAGGCCACAATTCCTTATATTCCTGGACTATCAGATAAGCTAAAACGCATAGGCAATCGTTTTAATGTCAGAACAGTATTTAAAACCAAAAATACACTAAGATCGATGCTAGTTAAAACGAAACCCTTTAATGAGATACAAAGTTCAAAAAATGGCATTTATAAAATTCCTTGTGAATGTGGAAAGTTCTATGTTGGGGAGACTTGTAGGCCATTTAACGTTCGTTTAAAAGAACATAAAAATTATATCAGGCAAAATCAAATTTCTAAGTCAAAAATATGTGAACATTCTTTTAATAACAATCATAGGATATTGTGGGGTAGGTCCAAACCAATTCTCAAAGAAGAAGTAGAAAATAGACGAAAAATTAAAGAATCTGCATTTATTCTAGGAAATACGGACAACTGTGTTGCTGAATGTTCAGTAAAATATTATTGCCACTTATTCAAAGAGAAATTAGTATAGATAATTAGATAGAACACAGGGTACAATATCAGGCAGGTGGCTAGGCTATTGTTTCTGTTGTCATGACATTTTAACCTGAAATTTATTAATCTGTCACTTCACTTTGACTTGGCATGATTTTTGAGAAAGGAGGAAGATTTACTCTCCGAAAGCTCAAAAAACAAATTTGTTGAAGTTATTTTTTGAGTTACACGTTTAAAGTTTTGTTCATTCACTGTTAAGAATTTATGAATTTTCCAGGCAACTTGAAAAAGTTGTCTTTCGATCAGTTTGGTGGCGAAAAACCCAATTAAAAATTAAATGGATCTATTTGCGCCACAAATAAATTTTAGAAAATATCTTAAACATTGTGTCTTACTGAATATGATTTTCCTGTCCTCAATTGTGTCTCAAACTGCTAAAATATTAGTAAATATGCAAGCTAAAGGGAAGCGTCGAGGGTGGTATAAAAAAGAAAAGAAAATGCGTTGAGTTTTTATTATAAATCTCCCAGCCCATATATAAGAAAAAGAGGAGTAATTTTACCTGCCGTATCCATAATACGGAAGTGGATTAGCCATAATATATTTAGAACTGGCATCGACAAACACTAATTGTACAATTTGAAACTTAAATTTAAAAATATGACCGAACGGCAGAAAAAGTGCAGTATTAGTTTTGATGAAATGTCTATCAAGAAAAAACTAGATTATTCACCGAAACTCGACGAAGTCGAAGGATTTGTAGATTTGGTTTTTTTAGGTCGGAGAAAAGAAATTGCTACCCATGCTTTAGTTTTTTTAGTTCGAAGACTATATGAAAATTGGAAGCTACCTATCGCTTATTTCTTAACAACTAGCATTAAAAAATTTAATAATGCATATTCTTGGGAAAGCTTGCGACATGGGGTTGTTGCCAAAGGTTTTAATTTGCGACCAAGGAAGCAATAATAGGGCTGCTTACAGCCTTTTAAATATACAAAAAGAAAAACCATATTTCTTTTCTAAAGATAGAACATTTTTTGCAATCTTTGACACGCTACATCTACTAAAGTCCCTGCGAAACAATTTGCTAACTGGAGATTTTTTACATTTCGGCAAAAACATTTCTTTTGAAATTATCAAGCAGACTTATAACATCGATAAAGCATCCGGGACAGCAAGAACACTAACTAAATTAACCAACAGACATATATTTCCGAACGATTTTGAAAAGATGTCGTGTTCCTTAGCGCTACAAATATTTTCACACACAAGGTGTGCTGCAATCAAAACATGTGCGGAAAGCAACCAAATAAATTATGACAGCGATTGCTGCAGCAGAGTTTGTTGAAGATATCAATAATTTATTTGATGCTTTAAACAGCAGATGCGTATTCAGCAAAAATAAATACAACTGTGCTGTTAGCAAAAAAAAATCCAGTAGTTTTAGCTACACTGGAGAAGGGCATTGAAATTTTTAAAAACTTGCAAAAAATAGCAGTGAGTGGTAAAAAATGTCATAGCCGACCTCCCTGCTTTGACGGATTCGTCCATTTATTATTTTTACTACTGTCATATTTATTATAACAACAACAATATGATTAGTTATTAAAAATTAGTTAGAAGTTCATTTACATTAAATGTTCAAAATGGTTTCCATTATTATTTACACATAACCTAAGTCTTTTTAAGAATTTTTTTCGGACATTTTCAAAGATTAAGGGACGATTGTTTAGACTATCAATTTCTAATTTTACTCGTCTTTTAATCTCCTCAACATTTTCGGGGCGGTTCTTATAAACTTTATTTTTTAAATGCCTCCACAAGAAAAAATACAAGGGGGTTAAATCTGGACTACGTGGCGGCCACCTTATCGTTCCATGTTTACCAATCCAATTTTCAAACGAATTGTTCAAAAATTCCGTTATGGGCCCACAGTTATGGAAGGAAGCGCCATCTTGCTGCCATATTAATTGTCTTTCTTGGAGTTGGTTAAGAAAAATTAATGGCAACTGTTCAAAGTATTGTTCCAATTCGTTCTGGATTACATGTAGGTATTTCCTACCTGTCATACTTCCTGAATAAAATAGAGGGCCCATTATAAAATTTCCCACAATTACGCACCAAACACCCACGGAATTTCTGCCGGATTTCACAACTTCACGAAATGCCCGTGGATTGTCAACAGACCAAAATATACTATTTTTCCGGTTGTATATTCCCGCCGTTGTAAATGTAGCTTCATCGGACCAAATATTTTGTTTAAAAAATCCAGCTCCACCTCTTGCAAAATAAAAGTTTAACATTGTTTGACAATATTCCAGTCTTCTTGCAGCATCTCCAGGGAATAGCCTGTGAACAGGTAATATTTTGAAGGCTTTAAATTTGCTTAATTTCATTACCCTTTGTATTGTAGACCGGGGAATTTGTAAGTCTCTCGCTGCATCTCTCTGAGATTTTTCGTTATTTCTTCTGAAATAATTTAAAATTCGTTCTCTCTCGTCCTCACTAATTCTAAACCCTTTTTTTCTCTTGCTAATCACACTTCCTGTCGATCTGAATCTTCGATACAGCTTACATATAAATGAAGCACTCGGAACATTTCTATTTGGATATTTACGAGAATACTCCCTCAAAGTTTCTACGTATCTTTTATCATTTTTGATGAAGATCTCTAAAATATCACAGCATTCTTCTTTCAAAAAATTTTTTAAACTACAACCACTAACAGCTTCAGCAACAAAATTTTAGACTAATCTGACACGTAAATAGAAATATTGAATTGACAGCCTACTCGCTTGTCAGTTTTATTATCATGGCTGACTTGATTTGTCATAAATTTGGTTTTATTGTTTGGACTACTCAGATCGAACATCAGACACCGACCATGAGACCATGTATCTAGTTTGATGGAGCTTCTCTGATAAATATCTCGGAAACGGTTGGAGATAAATAGGTCAAATTATATATCGTTGGATTCAGAATTAAAAAAGGAATCCTGTGATGGTTAAGAGAAATGTGTAAGTTGTAAAATAGAGAAAACCACTTTCATTTCCGCTATAACCGGAAGTTATATTAAAAAACTGAATATTCGGGAATACTACTTAAAGGTTCTCTAATGGACGTGTAGGTAAAAAAATATTTTTTTTATTTTGCAAAAAATGTTTTTTCGCGATAACTTTTGTACCGACCCCCGTATACAAAATTAGGGTACACCCTCGAATTCCCCTTAATTTTTACTCAATCTCATTTTTTTAATGACGATTTTATGTTAACGTGTCTCCACGTAGCACACTTTTTCCGCTTGGATGGGCCACCCTGTACTACTGAAAAATTGACTTAAAACTTTTCTCCATAAGTAACACTCAAAGTAGAAAAAATGTGTTTTTACTTTAAATACAGTAACTTTTCCCAATAAACTTACCCATTCAAGGTTTTACTTTTCAAGATACAGAGCGTAACATTAATTGTATCTTCCTTAAATGTTTTAGACCCTGTATCTTCAAAAGTATAACCTTAAATAGGTGAGTATATTGGAAAAAGTTACTTTATTTCAGGTAGCAAACACATTTTTTATACTTTAAGTGTTACTTATGGAGAAAAGTTTTAAGTTAATTTTTCAGAAGTACCCCGAAATAATACGAAAAAATCAAATTTGCTATGAAACCATGACACATATGAAAAAATGCTAAGAGAACGTTTTTGTTTACAATAAAAATTTACATAAGAATTTGAATACATTTTATTGCTATACAAGGTTGTTCTATTTTTTTTTCTAAAATAAATTATACTAATTACCCATTTCTACGCCACTGGTTGTTCAAGATGTTTGATATTAACAGGTTTTATGCTAACTCATGCCGTTATAACGTGTACCAAATATGACTTAAATATCTCAACTAGTTTGTAAAATATTCAATAAATTCCACATATTTCTTGCAACTTTAACACCCTGTAACTTTTTTATAAGGTCTTAAAATGATATAGTTTATAGAAAAAAGTGCAGTTATTTTTTGGTTTTCTATCACCTGTTGAAGTGTTGCAGATTAAAACTGAATCACCCGTTATATCTCGCGCGCTTTTCGACTGACATCCAGTTCCTTCATCGGTATGTCCAACAGGTTATGTCTCAAATTCCAGTTCCACCTTCCACGATGCATTTGGCACTTCTGCTGGTCTTTTCTTTAAATAATTTGGGTAGCTTGGCTGCCCACAGTTGTATAATTTGTTAATATTTTAAAGTGTTTAAAATGTGACTTGGTGTGACCTTCGATTTCATGGGTTTTTACTATTGTATAGTGTTTTATTTTATGCTCCAATTTCCTGTACACACTTGACAAGTGAGTATGACATGACGTTAAAATAATTTAGTTTTTCCATAGTTAACTATTTTCCAACCCCTATTTTATGTCATACTCTCTTTTAGGTGGTACTGAGGATGGCTTAACAGCCGAAAGCACTTTACCATGATTTTTAATTAAATTATTTGCACGGAAATACACTTCATTCTCTTTTTCAAAAAAAGAATTGTCCAAATCGGTTTATAAATGATGGAGTTCTGAGGTTACAAACATAAAAAAGAATACAGCCGAATTAATAACCTCCTCCTTTTTTGAAGTCGGTTAAAAATGCGCCAACTACCGGCTCGACTATGGTATAAAAAATATATGTATGACCTTTGCACCGGCAGGAGAAAAGGATGACGGCACGGCGCCCGCCGTCCCCTGTGAAAACGCTCTTCCATCTATACCTACCACCACAGAAACAGAATAGTGCTCTGTGCTACTACTACATCTCTCGTCGGCGCGGCCGTGTGGCCCGTGTCGCTCAGACGATTCGGCAACAGCGTTAGCAAGAGAACGAGAGGCTAAAACCCACTTTGCATTCCACGTTTTATATTCATTGGTCTACTCAAGGATACATGAATATTAAGCCTCTCGTCTTGTTACCTACAGTCCGTGCACTCTAAGTTGCCAGCGAGGCCGAAAACGCGGCCCGAAAAGCGTCCGAGATAAAAAGCGTCCGAGACAGAAAACTACATATCCTCCCAGTAAAAGACGAACTATACAAAATTGTACCGGTAGCCCGTTGCAAAGTAGTGCTGGCAAAAACCGAAAAAAATCGAAACCGATTAATCGGTTTCTGTTAAACTCGGTTTCGGTTAAAATCGGTTAACCGAAACTCGACTTCAAAACCGGTTTTCGGTTAACCGGTTTTCGGTTAATCGCTTTTCAGTTAACCGGTTTTCGGTTAACCGGTTTTAGGTCAACCGGTTTTCGGTTAACCGGTTTTCGGTTAACCGGTTTTCGGTTAACCAGTTTTCGGTTAACCAGTTTTCGGTTATATAAGATATAAGGAAAACCAAATCAACAAAAACTCATCGCCACTAGATTGGTGGAAAGCAAACGAGCCTAGATTCCCTCTTATGAGTTTATGAGTCAATTAGCTCGTAAATATCTTGCTGTACCAGCCACTTCAACACTGTCAGAGCGCGTATTTTCTGACGCAGGAAACATAGTTTCAGCAGTTTCAGCTAAAAGAAGCTGTTTAAAAGTAAACACAGTAAACATGTTGCCTATTGAAATGACATGACACAATCTGTCATTTCACTTTGACGTGACATGATCTTTGAGAAAGGAGGAAGATTTATTCTCCGAAAGCTCAGGAAACAAATTTGTTGAAGATATTTTTTGAGTTACAAGTTCCAAGTTTAGTTCATTTACTGTTAAGAATTTATTAATTTTACAGGCAACTTGAAAAAGTTGTCTTTTAACCAGTTTGGTGGCGAAAAATACAATTAAAATTCAATAGAATGCATTTTTGTTGCTCAACTGCTTAAAAATATTTTAGATATGGAAATCTATCATGTGTAGATTTATGAAGACAATCAGTCCTGCATTAAAATGGCAAAGACTCTGGAAACAAAAAGGTCTAAGTATATAGACACTCGCCACCATTTGATTAGAGATTGTGTTGAGAAAAATGAAATAAATCACAATTATATTGAAACTAAAGAGCAAATAGCCGACATATTTACGAAAGCTCTTTCCAATGTAAAGTTTCAATTTTTTAGGCAAAATCTCGGTGTTGTGGAGTGTTAATATGTTAAAAGATATTATGCAAGCTATTTCGAATGATTTAGTATTATTTCACATTATTTTTTAACAATGACCTGTATTTCAAATTTGTGAAGTAAACTCTGAATGTAGAATTGCAGGGGAGTGTTGATGATATATACCGTAAAATCCCCTAAATTTGACCGGGTACATAACTATGCCCAAAAGATCATCAATTGATATAATCCGTTACAGAATTCTTCAATCAGATGGCATTGGTAATTTTCGTCGATAAGTAGTTACTATATTGACCGATAGATGTCACTATACTACTTTGTTACAATCCCTTTGAAATTATACGTTCAGTAAACTTTGACCGGCAAAGCGATTATAACCTCAATCCTGAATAATTTCCCGCGTACAGCAAAAATTATAAGTGAAATCAAATCATTACTTGCGGTAAGTACTTCATTATATTGGTAGGCAATGGCATGCGTCAGTTTTTTTTTAAAAAAATTTGCTTTAAAGTCCAGTGATTGTTTAAATTTTTTATAACCTTTTTTTTTCGCTTTCTTAACTTTGACAGTCTACAATTACTAGACGATGGCTAATCTTTGAAGACCTATTTGATAAAAATCTGAAAATAGAGTAAAATTGTAAAAAAAAACGTCATTTTAATTTATGTTTTTTCATAAAAATAATTTGACAAGAAAGTTTTGTAACCAAAGCTGGAGGTACCTGCCTAATTTTACATAGGTATATTATTTTTATATATATAATAATAATAATAATAATAATAATAGCATTTATTTACAGACAAGTAGACAGTAACACATAAATAATAACAGTGTAAAATAAACGCAGCGAAGGCCACTGAGGGTAAACCCTGTGCGTGGCAAAATTACTACATATTATGGGTTTTGGTCTGACTTATATCAATATTTAATAGTCTCAGATTGGGTAAATATGACAAGTAGGTAATAACAGACATATCCAGTTTGTTAATCGGAAGAGATTAATACAAAACGACAACACAAATTAGAATTCTTTAAACATCTCTTGGGGTGTTGACAGAAGCCATTTGCGTACATTTCTTTTATGAATACTTAAAGTTGATGCCTCCTTAATATTGTTAGGTAACTGATTATATAATTTGGGGGCCAAAAATATATGACATCTTTGACCTATATGTTTGCAGCAAAAGGGTACCAATATATTTTTAGCTTTGCATCTTGTTTCATAAATGTGATCGATAGTTTGTACCCTATGCTTTTCCTTATACAAGAACAGGAGTAGTTGCTCACAAAAAACTTGTTTAATGCGGAGTATTTTATAAGTCTGGAAGAGTTCGTCGGATGGAAAAATGCGGGGTTTGTTAAACATTATTTTTAAAAACCATTTCTGTATCACTTCCAGTTGGTCCAGATAACAGTTAGACGCGCCTCCCCAAACTATTATACCATAGTTAATGTGCGATTGTACGAGAGCATAGTACACCTTAACTAGTTGATTTTCAGTGCAAAATTTTTTAAAAACCCTAAATCGATAGAGCAGTGATCTCAGCTTTTTCACCAACTTGGCTGTATGTATGTCCCAGCGCATGTGACAATCCACCTGGACACCCAGATACTTGGCCTGTCTATCTCCATATATTTTGTATTTACTGTCTCCTCGATTAATCGACAATGTGTTAAATCTAGGAAGATTATTAGCGTAGCTGGTAAAGGGAACAAATCTTGTTTTTTGCACATTTATGGTAAGTAATCTATTGTTGAAATAGTCACTGATAATCTCAAAATCCCTTTCTGCTTTTTCTTTCAGGTACTCCCATGATATTGGAGTATCATACAGGACAACAGTGTCATCCGCAAAGCCGATTATTTCACCACTGCTCGGCAAGTTAAATAGGTCGTTTATATATAAATTAAATAGGACAGGCCCTAAAACAGTGCCCTGAGGTATACCAATATTTACCGGTGCAGTTTTACTATAGGAGTTTCCGATTTGAACGCATTGCGTTCTGTTATGCAGATAACTTTTAAAGAGCTTGATAACCACACCCCTAATTCCCACGTCCTCCAATGTCGAAAGCAGTTGCTCATGGTTAACCGTATCAAATGCTTTGGCCAGATCAACAAATATGCCAAGAGTGGGCGTTTTTTTATCGATATTATTATAAAGTCGTGAGGTTAAGTGAGTTATAGCATCTTGTGTTGATCTGGCCGCCCTAAATCCGTATTGATGTTGAGATATCAACTTATATTTTTCGCAGTATCGCATTAGCTGACTTTTCATTACTTTTTCCAGTATTTTGGAGAACATGGGCAACAGGGAAATAGGTCTATAATTTTCTGCTTTCGACTTATCGCCAGATTTGTATAGTGGCTTTACTACTGCTGTCTTGAGGCATTTTGGAAAAATTCCCTGATCAAAACAAATGTTGACGAGATATTTTAGCGGACTTATGATATTTTCTGCTATGGCCTTAATAGTTTCCGGACGAATATTATCAACACCAGGTGTTTTTTTCAACTTTAGCTCATAAATGATCCTTCGTATTTCATTTTCATCTGTTTGCAGCAGCACCATGGATTGAGTTGACTTATTACTATTTAATTTTTCTCTTATTCTAGGTAGATTTTGTGCCAATTTTTGCCCTATTTCTGAAAAATATTGGTTAAAAATATTTGCGATTTCAGTTTCGGTACTTGTTATTTCACCATTGTCATTTTTTATTCCACTAATTTTGGCAGGTTCTGCGCCTCCTGTTACCCTCCTCAGGCATTTCCATAAACTCGCTGGACTTGCCCCGTCCCGTTCTACCTCATTTTTGTAGAATTTATTTTTTGACTGTTTTATTAAGTTCTTTAGGAGTTCTCGATAGTCCTTGTAAGCCTTAGATTTATCATTATCTTCCGGGTGTTCCAAGGTTTCCCTGTAGAGTCTGTGCTTTTCAGATATACATTTTATTAATTGTTTGTTAATCCATGGTTTTCTAGGAGTGTCTTTGCTTTTAATTTTAACAATGTCTGTATTCCGCGATATGTAGTTTTGCAACTTGCTGATAAATAAATCGAATGCATGGTTCGCATCTTTTGCAGAGAATACATCTAACCATCTTTCGACTTTAAGCTGGGAATTTAATTTGGGATAATTTATGAATGCTTTTGTTTGATTACTGGAGGGCTTACAGTTATTGAGTTTTACAAGTGGCAGTGCGATGTGGATTAGGATGGGAAAATGGTCAGTGATCTTGAGATTCAAGACGGCAGGGTTAAAGTTATCTACAGGTAAGGACGTTCTTACAAATATGTGATCTATACATGATTCACTTGTATTATCAATTCTTGTCGCTTTAGTTATTGCAGGAATATATCCTTCTGAGTTTAGAATATTTAAATATTCTTCAATTTCAGGTTGGCGATCAAGTATATTTATATTAGCGTCGCCAATCAATATGTTAACATCATATTTACTATATGTATGTCTGTAACGATGAAGAAAGTTCATTAGATTATTATTGAACTGATCTATAGTTTGAATTGATCTGGATGGGGATCGATATAAGGCAAGCATCTGGGTGCTCATACCATTAAGTGTGAAGGTAACATTTAGTGCATTTGAGTTTCCTATACTTAATATTTCGTAGTTATGTTGTATCGAATGTTTTATATATACAACCACTCCGTCGTTTTTGTTTATAATTCCTCCATTGTAGATCATGTTATAACCTGCAATGCCAAATATAGATAGATCGTGAATTTTAAATGTTTCTGTCAACACTATACAATCGAAAGACACATTCAGATTTTCTAAAAATACTAAAAGTTCATCGAAGTTCTTAGAGAGGCTACGTATATTCAGATGGAAAATGGTAATGTCACCACCAAAATGAGGTACATTGTTTTGTCCATTTAAGATCTTTCTTGCTTCAGGGATACTGTTCGCAGTGTGAGTTTTTATACGGACTGATTTAAAATCTTTTATATAAGGATTCATTTACAAGAAGAACTATACAAATACAAATATATATAAAAAAATTAACTATACCTAAATCTAGAAGCAACGCAAAGCACTAGCTTTCTTAAGGCACGGATTGCATCAGACTGGGACTCCTTAGTTGTTTGGCTGGAAATCGAGGAATGAATCTTTTTTGTTACTTTTGGGTTGGGCAGGCCTTTAGAAGGAGTGTTCTCGACCGGTCGTCTCTCACTCCTGGCTGCCTTGGACGGGTTACCATTGGCTCCCGAAGCAAAGTCCGTATCGAACACCTCCTCCAAATCGTGCACGCCACAGTTTGGAGTTCCAGGATCACTCTGTGTAGTTTTTTCTGTTGCAATTCCCTCTATAACATCCAAGGTTTCAGTAGAGTTCTTGAAATCGTTATAAGTGTATGTTTCGCCGTCTACGATCAGGTTACTACCTCTGATGACTGCAGATCGATTACTTGCTCTTGCCTCCTTCAATTTTTGTTGCAGTAGTTTTCTCTCTGTTCTTTCTTCACTTGTTAGATCGTGCTCGATGAATATTTTAGTCCCTTTCAATTTAATACGATTCTTTATAATATCGGATTTTATAAAATAGTTATTTAACTCCAACAGAATTGGTCTCGCTTTCTCAGAGTATTTACCCAGCCGGAAGCAGTTTACTATATCGTTGACTTCAATTTTGACACCGATCTTGTCTCGAATCAAGGCAACAAGAGTGTTTCTTAATTCTCTACAAGTTTCTTCTTTACTGTCCACCAGACCATAAACCACCACATTACATTTTTTTAAGAGCTTTTCTGTATTTTTTACTCGTTTTTTTTAATTCATTATTCTCTTTTTTTAAGTTTTACAAGTTGACTTTTAAACGAGGTTATTTCCTTTCCAGTATTAATCTTAATAGTAGCTAATTCGTTCTTTAGATCTTCTATCTTGTGTGCGAGGTTGCTGTTGCCTTCTTTTATTAAATTATAGAGGTCTGCATTTGATATATTATCCATGCTCGCTTCAGCTCATAGAATAACCCAGTTGCCTCGTGCAGATAGTCCCCGTCCGCCCGAGATTTGTTATAAAAAAGTGTAAACAAAAACGGCGAAGAACCAAGCGGGGTGTATGAAACGGGCATTAGGACCCGCAGAAGGACTAAAGTTATTTGGGCTGCGTACTCACGAAGCTTCATCCATGCATCTATGGCCACTACACTAATTTAAACTGACTTAAAACCAACAATTTCCACTAGGAGACTTTTATATGTTTGCTACGGACAGACTACACAATTAACACTGATATATAACGATGTGTTTTATTTTTATTCAAAGAGTTTTTGTTAAGTTTCAAGTTTTATAGCATCTAAGTTTTATTTTACATCAATAAGATGAGTTTTGTACCACAAAATAAATAAATAATTCTTTTAAAGTTTGTAGCCTTTCTTAAATACCGATTCTGGTATTTAAGGAAATCTTTTTAAAAACATAACTAGCGGTCAATGTTACTCTATTTGGCTTTAAAATTGTCTAAAACCGGTTTTTATATGGGCGGTCAATGCCAGTCAAAGATACTTCCCCGCATCGTAACTTTGACCACCGAGGTTTTTTTTTTAAAATACTGTAATTCTCCTTATGAAATCAAAAAACTTTTTTTAAACCTTTATAATATTAGGCAGAGCCCCAATACTGGCACAATTATTTTCTCTTTACTACCTTGGATAAAAAGTATATTACAATGGAAAGTTCAAAAGCGGTCAATGTTACGTCACTTTACGATATTCAATTCTACACTGGACGGTTTGTTCTATCCGATAGAACGCACTCTGTTCACTGAAATGATCAGGTTTAGGTTAGCTGTAACTTTAATGTGTAGAGTAGAAGTTTTGAGAGTAGAAGTAGAAGTACAGCGAGAGCTGTGAGCGTGTGCCATGTTTTAATATATTTTGCAAGGAAGGAAAATAAGCGTTTTGAGAACAAGTAAAGTTTTAGTTGCCGTGGAAGTACTATATCAAATTGGAGATACTCTGTCAACAAAAATAACATGACAAGTTCCTATAAAAAATTTCCCCAGAGGGCCCAACTACGATGGAAAATCGATAAGACTCCTTAAAAAGGGCCCAAGAAAACAATTTTGGGGCGGACTAGCTGTAGCACAATGACTCCTGATGGAGTAAGACCAAACCCGAAAAAGATTGAAGCTATTAAGAGATTTCCAATTCCAAAAACACAAAAAGAAATCAAATCATTTTTAGGTCTTTTAGGTTATTATAGAAGATTCATTAAAAATTTGGCGAAAATAACAAAACCATTTACACAATGTTTAAGGAAAGATGATAAAGTAGAGCACACGGAAGAATTCTTAAAAACTTTCGAAACTTGCAAAAATTTACTTTGTAATGAGCCAATATTACAGTACCCTGATTTTTCAAAACCATTTAATTTAACTACAGATGCTTCAAATATTGCTATTGGCGCCGTATTAAGCCAAGGAAAAATTGGTAGCTACTTACCGATCGCTTACGGCTCTAGAACGTTAAATCCCTCCGAACAAAATTATAGTACTATAGAAAAAGAGTTATTAGCTTTCGTTTATTTTACTAATTATTTTAAACCTTATTTATTTGGAAGAAAGTTCACTATTATAACGGACCATAAACCATTACAATGGTTATTCAACCATGTTTAATCTACATTAAATCATTTACTCGTAATTATATTTCAGGTCACCTAGAACAGCACGCGTGACGCACGTAGTATGTGCGTCAATACACATCAAATATAAACAAATTTTTTGTATAAATACGACACACAAAGTGAAATAAATCAGATCCAACTCGTTTGTGTTGTGTCTCTTACCTATCGCTATGCCCAAGCCACCTTGGCCCTAGCAGAGAGTGAGGCTGCTCTCTGGTAGCGATATAGATCCCTTCACAAATACATTCCTCATCCTACTACAAGTGCCTCGTCTGGTAGTAAATACCCTTCATCATATTTGCTACAAGTGTCCCGTCTGGTAGCAAATAAATACCGTCCTTCTGTTGCTACAAGTGCCTTGTCTGGTAGCAACTAAATACCTTTCAACCTTCTGTCTGCCACAAGTGCCTTGTCTGGTGGTTCATGTCACACCAGTTCAACATCGAGACAAATCCAAGTTGTGTCATTGACGAAATATACCGGAAAACCACAACACACCAGTGCAGGATAAAGCAGCACCGCCTAAATAACATCGTCTGGAAGCAGATGTGCACTGCCAACACCTGGCTTTTTATTACCAACAGCTCCACATCAATCGCAGTGATCTGCAATGGCGCGCGGGAAGATGTTACCATAAATACAACAGGCATCATTAATACCAGCCCAGAATGAGTTCTGAAGACAAAGCAAACAACGTTAACACCAAAAAGAAGTGCCACAGCTCCAGTACTAGCTACATACTCAAAAATAGTTTCAATAGACTTCAACCACACAAACACACATGCCTTGGATAAAATTTCAACCTTAGAACAATCTTCAAACCCTCCGAAGAATGGGATACCCTAAGAGACAAAGAAGAGATGCTACAACAGAGTCTTCATGAAACCATTTGGCAGACTACACGACAACATTCCACCATAGACAGCAGTGCCACTACAGTCATCCTCATCCTTCTCGGAGTTTTTCTATGGTATTTGGCACGGAAAATAGTACAACACAGATCAAAAAAGAAACCACAGACGAGCGCTGCCGATGACGAGATGATAGAGATGGAATCCCTTAGATCTTCCCGAGGCGGCAGAATGTTTAATCTACATTTACTCGTAATTATATTTCAGGTCACCTAGAAACGCAACATACTGACATTGCAGAACAGCACGCGTGACGCACGTAGTATGTGCGTCAATACACATCAAACATAAACAAATATTTTGTATAAATACGACACACAAAGTGAAATAAATCAGATCCAACTCGTTTGTGTTGTGTCTCTTACCTATCGCTATGCCCAAGCCACCTTGGCCCTAGCCGAGAGTGAGGCTGCTCTCTGGTAGCGATATAGATCCCTTCACAAATACATTCCTCATCCTACTACAAGTGCCTCGTCTGGTAGTAAATTCCCTTCATCATATTTGCTACAAGTGCCCCGTCTGGTAGCAAATAAATACCGTCCTTCTGTTGCTACAAGTGCCTTGTCTGGTAGCAACTAAATACCTTTCAACCTTCTGTCTGCCACAAGTGCCCTGTCTGGTGGCAGATTAAAACCTCTCAGCCATTCCTAAACCTGAGACAACGCAGAAGAGTTGGAAGTAATCCACTGCCGCAAAAGGCAGAAGTAAGTTCCGGGCACCAGAGTAGAGATACTAAGAGAGCACCAGACCAAACTTGTCGAAACCTGTCTGGTCTGGTACCCTCCTAGGTTTTGCCCGTCTCCCCACTCTCTGCCCACTTTTATTAAAACAGCTATATAGGAGAGGTTCAACTAAGATCTCATCAGACACGCAGATCATTTACAAGATGTCCTTCTTAAATAGTTTAAACAATTTGCTGGTGAATGTTCGAGATTTGGAAGTAAATAAAAAATTTGAGATCCAGTGTTTTAAGAGAATAAATACCAAGTTTGGGGAAAAGGTAGTGGCGGAATTTGCCGACTTCAAGACTATCCTGCCTCAGCGTTTTACGGAGCAATTAACTCAAGAGCGAATTGACGAATTGAATGGTGACGACAAAAGGTATTTTTTAACAAGCTTGCGGCCCGTCGGCAAGACTACAAATATTATATTTTCTGAAGCATGAGCGAGAGACTGCGGCGATATATGGAGGCACTCGAAGAGCTGAGACGCTTGATTATTATGTATGAACTAAAAAGTTTAGAAATGTAAAATTGTAAAAATAAAAAATATTATTTGTTTGTGTGTTTTTTATTTCTCTAAGAGGGTGTGATTGAATAAACTTGTGTCAATCCAATGCCGGTTGTTAGGCAATTTTGCTTCAATTATGTCCGGACACAAATATTCTGACAATTTAAACAGCAAAACATAAAAAATTGACTAGCGAATTATCCAGTGAGAAAATATTCTACATAATATCCAATTGGGCAATTGCTCAAGTCGGTCCTCCAAATTTCTCGAATATGCGTTTTTCCAAAATATTGTCTGTGTTTTTTACTTCGGATTTGAGGGGTATATCGATTGGTTTGATGCTGAGGGGTGAGAGGTTCGACCAACAGAGAAGTAAAAAATTCGAGAGTTTTAAGAGGATAAATATTAACACGTTGACTGTCATGTGTATATATATTATGCACAGGTTGGTCTGGTGCTGCGGGGTGAGAGGTTCGATCAATAGAGAAGTAAAAAATTCGAGAGTTTTAAGAGGATAAATATTAACACGTTGACTGCCATGTGTATATATATTATGCACAGATTGGTCTGGTGCTGCGGGGTGAGAGGTTCGATCAACAGAGAAGTAAAAAATTCGAGAGTTTTAAGAGGATAAATATTAACACGTTGACTGCCATGCATATATTATGCACAGATTGGTCTGGTGCTGCGGGTCGATCAACAGAGAAGTAAAAAATTCGAGAGTTTTAGGAGGATAAATATGAACACGTTGACTGCCATGTGTATATAATATTATGCACAGATTCGTCTGCTGCTGCGGTTCGATTAACAGAGAAGTAAAAAATTCGAGAGTTTTAAGAGGATAAATATTAACACGCTGGCTGTCATGTGTATATCTATATATTATGCACAGATTGGTCTGGTGCTGCGGTTCGATCAACAGCGAAGTAAAAAATTCGAGAGTTTTAAGAGGATAACTATTAACACGCCTTGTGTATATTATGCACAGGTCTGGTTCTGCGGTTCGATCAGGTAAAAAATTCGAGAGTCTTAAGAGGATAGTGGTTGTCGAATTTGCATGAAAAAAATTTGTGTGAAAATTATGTGTTTTTTACTACTCAATAATGGCTTTCAGACTGCGGCGATGGAGGCATTGTCTGAGAAGCATGATTATGAGCTAAATAAAAAGTTTAAATTATGAAAATATTTGTTAATAGTAGTTAAAATAGTCCTCAAGTTGTGTGAATTTCAGATGATAGAACTTGTCAGGAAAAAATCAATACTACGGCAGAGCGCCCATAATCGGCCGCGGTAGGGCTCCGCATCATAAACCCTCTAAAGGGGTCATTTACCGCAAAGGATTGCTTCAAGAATTTTGTCTGAAGTTTTAAACGTGTGAATATGTCGCGTATTTAGTTTTTCTACATAGATGATTTTAATTTGGTCTGTAGTACCATGATGGTTTAAATCTAAAAAATAACTTGTTTATTATTAATGATGATTGAATCTAAAAAATAACTTTATATAGCTAACGCCCTCTGGGTGCCAGCGTCTGCTTTACTAGTCGAGAAATTTTAACCGTTACTAATGGCGGGGTGGATTTCTATTGAAACAGCTTGGAGACTATTCGAGCGCCGGTATTTTGTATTCTTTTTTCTTCCTCGGTCCGCCAGATGGGTCTATTGTGCAACTTCCCGACACGAGCTTGTTTGAAATAGATAAGTTCTTGTCCTGGACCTCTCAACGGTCGAGCTGGGGTACAGCACTATTAGATATTAGTCAGTTATCAAGGAACCCCAATCAGCTCCCCGCCCCCTCTTCGACACAATTCCGTCCGATCTGTACGGTTCCTGAAGGAATGGTCTGTCGGTTGGGGAACCGCCACCCTTTTTTGGGTGGCGGTGGTGGTTAATAAAAGCTCGAACCCCCCGCGCGAGGCTCGGCAATAATGTATCTGCTAGATCCAGCTCTATGTTAAAAATGTTCGATCTAATGAAGTAAACATTTTTGCAGTCCTATTGGACTCTAAGTATATCCTGACTCGAAATATACAGTCACATTCAAACAGGATTATGCAATAACTTTTTTCAATATCCAGGTATATCATCCGGTATATTGTCCGGCTGCGGCACGTGCCAAGCAGAGGATATTACCTAGACCCATAGACCTTACTCTCCCTTCAAGATTTATGACTTGGCAATTATAGCTTCTTCGGTACAATAAGGTGCGTAATAAATATTCTTGGCGATAAAAACCTTAACACGTTGAGTGTCGAACTTGCCCAACGCGCCATGTGCATATTCAGGCAGCGCTTTATGTCAGGCTGCGTAATGTGCATATGTACCGTGCAGGAATCTGTTGGTGCGGCGTGGGATTAACACCATCTTAGTTGGTGATATCTTACTATTTTGATTTTTGTTAGATATTAGCTGTGGTAATATAAATAACTAAATACAGGGAAATAAATGAACTGCGATGGTGGCTAAAAAAGCACGAACCCCCCCGCGCGAGGCTCGGCAATAATGTATCTGCTAGATCCAGCTCTATGTTAAAAATGTTCGATCTTATTATTTTGGCAGTTTAGAAATCCTACTCTCCATTCAATATTAAAAACTTTTTGATTTTCAAACAAATTATAAAAGGAGCGTGCACGCTTAGATTCCCTGACTTAGAATAAAATTTAAAAGATTTGTTATACAATTTCGAATCTGACGCTGAACTTAATCTACTTGAAGTATTTTTTCAAAATATGAAGATAGTCAAATTCTAAACACATTTGCAAGTGATCATCACAAGTTTGAATACACAATGTATTATTTCAAATGTTCGATCTAATATAATAAAGTAAAAATTTTGACAGTTTACCCAATAGGACTCTAAGTATGTCCACCTCCCAACTCGATAATCGAGCTATAAAAGTCGGATTCAGGATTATGCTTTTTCAATATCCAGGTATATCATCGCGGCACGTGCCGCAGAGGGTATTAGACCCATAGACCTGTAATTATTATTCTCACCTTAGCAATTATAGCTTCTTCGGTATAATAAGGCGCCCAGGTTGTAATAAATATTCTTGTCGATATAAAGTCCAAAAACCTTAATAACGTATTCGAAGTTCTCAGATTGTAGCACCGTGTATGTTTAACATTAATAGGAAACTTAGCATAATAAAATACAGTACAATTTTTAATTATTTATTAATGAAAAATATTCTTATTCTAATTTTGTCTCATATACAAGAGGATTGAAGCAAACTTTAATTTTAGAATCTATGCAATTTGAGTTCGATGTTGTCGATATTTATAATCGAATTTAAATAATTACAACCTATTAAGTTTCACACATCACAAGTTTTACACAATTTGTATGCAAAACCTTGAAAGTCGCAAAAATTGGACGCAACTCGCAAGCAACGCAAGAGGTATGCAAATCCTTGAAAGACGCAAACATTGGACTCGCAAGCTGTAGTACGCAATTAAAAGACATTTGACCTAGCTTGAAAGCTAATGGACATTTTTTCGACTTTTAAGTGTTAACTACTATAGTTACTTTTCGAAAGAGAGAGTACCTGTGAGCTGTTTCAACAAACTGAGCGGTATAATACATGTAAAAAATTATAAGTTAAAGTTTAAGCTTAGGAATCATTCATAATATAGCAATTTTCCGATTATGAATTCATACTTGCAAAAACATCTTAGTTTGAGGGAAGAGTCGCGTATAAACATAATAAGTATCACATACCCACCAAATAGTTCACCAAAATTGTTATATTTTCTCACCTGTTGTGTGGAGAAATAAACAAAACATCATAGCCTCAAGGGAGCCGAAGACCCGGTGTAATTTCTGAAACTAAGTATCCAGTTGTGCCATCAAAGTTTTCCTCTTAAAATAAGCTACGGTTTTGCTAAATTTGTTTTTTATATTGTGCCGATTTGCAGCATCACTTAGCTGTCTACTGACACATCTTTACGTTTTAGGACGCAAAATCGCGGTACTAAAAAATCATCCAGTATATAAAGGTTGATCGGTTAAAGTTACAAAAACAGATTCTAAAAACAATAATATGAATGTTACACATCCAGATCCTGACGTTTCAGAACTTAAACTAACGTTAAACAAAAATTAAAACGAGTTTCTATAGTCTACTTGTCTTGGAAATTTGTAAGTAGTAAAATCTTTTTTCATCCTAGGCGTTTGTAAGGCAAAATACTAACCATACAGTATGCGCAGGTAAAATGTGAGACCTGTCATACCTAGAATCTGTTTTATGGTAGAATTATGGTGTATTTAACTTATTCGTTTCCCAAAGCACCACATGTTTCATACACGCTGGCGGTACAACTTTTTGAAGCAGGTGAAAGAGACGTTAATCTAGAACGATCCAATTGCTATTGTATTATTTTTTGGACAAAATTTATGACGGTTTTACACTATCAGGTGAAGGGTACCCCTTCAGACGTATTGCCCACCATAAAGCATAATATAATATACAGGCAATTTGTAGATATGCATGTATCCTTTATCCCTTAACTCGAGGTGCTTAGGTATAAACCTCTATAACTCTATGCAAAAAACATGTATATTTGCTACATATGCAGCATTTCGTACTCTAACTCGAGGTAATTATAAGACATATTTTTATTAAAATAGAAATAAACCCTAAAGAAAAATTTAGAACAAAATTCCTAAAATATAAACTAACCTCAGATGCTTTTAACTGAAAAAAATTTTTGCTGTGTAAGACCAGAAGTTGTAACAAACAACATACTTATAAAAAAAATACTCTCAATTCATACAAAACCATCTATTTTTAACATGTTGACTGTCATGTGCATATATGCACAGACAACTTGCACGCCATTTGTATATTCACAGCGCTTTATGTCAGGCCGCATAATGTGCATACATACCGTGCATTTTTTATGGGGAATCTGTTGACATGTGACTAACACCATCTTAGTTGGTCTCGTGATATCTTACCATTTACGTTTTTTGTTACAAATTTCCAACTTTTAATTTCAGTCCATAAGGTATTTATTCTTGTAAATAACTAAATACGGGAAAATAAATGTACTACAATATTCCCCTTTCAAGTTATATTTTCTGTCGACAAGTTTTAGGCAAAAGTAAAAAATGTTGGCAACAAAAAATGGTTTTTCTGGTAACAAAAAATGTTTTTCTACATAGATTGACACAGAAATATACCTACTGTATACAAACAAAAAGATTATTTTAATTTTGACTTGTGAACAGTAAAAAAACATTCCACGCAAATCGCTGGACTTCCCGGACAAGCTGGACGTACGTAGAGACTTGCTTACTGTGAGCTATAGCGTATTTTCTGTCATGGTCTTTTGTGTGCTTTTTATAACAAAACTTACATCGGTGTCTATTTTCTGATGTCTGCATTTTATGATCTGTATTATTTTCTTCTGGGATCGGTTGTTTATAACTCTCCAATAATAGCATGCAAAGTTTTTCTCTAAAAGTTGTAATCTGCATAGATGAATTATTAACAACTTTGTACAAATGCCAAGCATTTACCAGCGATATTTCTGTCAATACCTCTTACGAAAGCATTTTACCGACCTATGCAATGAAGTAGAATATGAAGACATTTGGTCAACCACATCTATGTATGGTTTTGCAGAATTATAGGCACAAATAGCTGTTGCCTTCATTGGGATACCTTCTCTGGTAGGAACTTCTGTTAATTCATCACCATTATTAGCTACTGGCATGCCATCTGTTTTCTCAAATCCACAATAAACTTTTAGATGATATGTGTAACCACAATGTGTATGCACAATTTAAAAACTTTAAAGTTAAACTTGTGCCTCTTTCCTTTCACATATTGTTTGAAAGATATTCTATCACGGAACGGTACCATGCTTTCATCAATACAAACATTTTCTGCAGGAACCATACAAACTTTAATGTTTTTATTTATAACGTCGATGAGTGGATGTATTTTATGAAGTCTGTCTGCAGGAGGACATTCTTCATTGTTTGAAAAATGCCACATTTGCAATAGTATTTCAAAACGATTTCTTGGTATCAGTTTCGAAATTTGATTTGCATAAAGAGCAGATCGACTCCAGTAATCTTTCAAAGTAGGTTTTCGGTCCAGTCCCATCCAAATAATTATTCCCAGAAACATTTTCATTTCAGCTGCATTCGTAGGTATCCAGTTATTGAGTCTTGATTTTCTTCCTATACTGTTATCAACAATTTTCTCGACAATCTTCTGCTCGGCATAGATATTAGTTTGTTGCGCCATTAACTCAAAAACTTCTTCAGTCGCAATTTTTAAGAAACAATCCAATTCGTTAAGACCTCTAAGTTCCTTTTTAAGATCTACAGGTATATCGACAGGTACATCAAATGCAAAATCTTTAAATTTTCTTTCAATGGGTCCCCAGCTGGCTACGTTCGGTATATCATCAATATCCTCGATATCGGAGAGAGAACTTGAATCTGAGCTACTGCTACTTATTGTATTTGAAGTTAAAGGAACGGATTGTCTAATACCAACTTTCTGTTTCTTTCTTGGTACTTGTTGCCCTGACTCTGAACCACTACTTTCACTTTCTTGCACATATTCCGGATCGCCATCAGAGTCGGCGGCAAACGGCTCTTCATCACTCATGTCACAGTCCTTCAAACATTCTTCCATTAGTGCTTCTAACCTTCTTATTTTCTTTTCTTGACTTGCGAGCAACACGACCACTACTAATAAGTTATTAGTAACTAATAACTGCCAATAGAAACAACAATACGACGATTTTACTGACAACAATACGACGATTTTACTGTCACGTGTAAACGTCAAACACACGTCTATACAGCGCACGCTAACAGCCCACTCTGACTTGGCGCAATCGTTGAAGGTCGTCAACGGTATTGACGACAGGGCTGTACTTTACCTGTTTACAAGGTGTATTTGAAATTTGAAACGATTTAATCAGGCGCCATGCGCATATATTTTATGCACACTTCTATTGCATACTATAAGTATAAATTTGTATTCATTCTTAAACTATTTTGCTCCCAAAACGTAAAAATAAATAAAATTTTCAATAAAACTACTTCGGCGCAGCGGACCCGATCACGAAATTCGCTTTGACAGTCAACATGTTAAAAAATAAGTAGTTTTGTATGAATTGAGAGAATTTTTTTATAAGTATGTTGTTTTTGTTTGTTACAACTTCTGGTCTTACACAGCAAACATTTTTTCAGTTAAAAGCATCTGAGGTTAGTTTATATTTTAGGAATTTTGTTCTAAAATTTTCTTTTGGGTTCATTTCTATCTTAATAAAAATATGTCTTATAATTACCTCGAGTTAGAGTACGAAATGTAGATTGTATATGTAGCAACTAAATATTATACATGCTTTTTGCATAGAGTTATTGAGGTTTATACCTAAGCACCTCGAGTTAAGAGAAAAAGGATACATTTCCTGTATATCTACAAATTGCCTGGAGTATATTTTAAATGATTTAATATTTAAACAGTTTGCTTGCTTTGGGAATGTTTGGATGTGACTTTCTAAAACGGACAATAATATCAAAGTCTAGAGAATACTCTCTAGACTTTGATAATATGTCTACTTTTGTTAACTAGGCATGTTTTATGGGGGGCAATACGTCTGAAGCGGTACCCCCTTTTTACCTAATAGTGTAAAGCCGTCGGTATCATAGATTTTGTCCAAAAATAATACAATAGCGATTGGATCGTTCTAGATTAACAAATGCCGCTTTCACCTACTTCAAAAAGTTGTAATATACAGGATACCGCCAGCGTGTGAAAAGAAATATGATTTTAAAACATGTGGTGCTTTGGAAAGCGACGGAAAATTACCGTGCTTAACAAGTGGGTCAATCACGAAAATACACCTTTTTAATTCTACCATAAAACATATATTCTATAGTAAAATCGGGCAACTCTTACGCCTGGAGTAAACAAGAGCACGTGGGTTGAAATATCTGCCATAGCCGCACGGAGGTACGACCTTTATTTAATTTTAGTCTTACAATTGTGTACATCAAAATATTTCAGACAAGAATTATTGGCTTAATTAAAATGGTTCAAAACATCGATAAAATTATTTGTGGCAGTGTCTAAATAGCTGAAAACAACAAGATAAAACCGAATATCTACACTTCTGCGATCGAGCACGTCCCTGTTGCCGAGTCGGGTGAAATTTTATAGCCTACCGACCAATCGAGGATCGTCATTGAACACGTGGTTTTATTTACATCAGGCGTACGGATTGCACGATTTTAGTATAGGTATTTTACGATGGGTCTCACATTTTACCTGTTTTATTGCGGGTTACAAATACTTCTGTATGGTTATAATTTTGCCGGATTTTACGAACGGCTAGGATGAAAAAATAAAGATTTTACAAGTATTATTTACAAAATTTCCATTATATTATGTTGTAAAAGAGAGACACATATAATTCAGTTGTTCCCTACAACAGTCTAAATAATGAAATAAAAATAGCGGATCCACATTCCATGTTCAAACAAAAACTTAAAAGACATCTTTTGAAAGCGCAAACCTCTTAGTTCACTTCACTTCATTTCCGATTTATATAGCTTAATCTGGATGTGGTGGTTCTCACTACATCATTATGTATGCAGACACATTGAATTTATAACGAATTTACCTTTACTTAATTAATAAGAATGTTTCATAGTTTTATACCTGCTTAAGTTAATTTAATATTATCATGTATTGGGGTTAGATGTAAGAGTAGCATCATGCTAAATCTCACCCCCTAATCTAGTAAGTCGTTTATTATTATTATTATTATTATTATTAAGTAGACTATAGAAACTGGTTTCAATTTTTGTTTAAACCCGGGCACCGCGGGAGGCGGTTGGTCCTGTACTTAAAAAAGTATATTGGATTTATACACTGGGCTCGTCGAATGGCACACAAGTAGAAACTATCCGAACTGAATAACAATAGTCTGTACTATCTGTTAATGAATGCCATCTTCTATCTGAATGTGGTTCTTGATTCTGAGATAAAATGCATAGACAATAGATCTTTCTAGAGAAAAACATAAGTATAATTTGGGAACTATTAACAGAAATCTGTATACGGGAAAGAGCAATTCGTGGTAAATATGATAACTAATGCATAGTGAAACGTCAGGATCTGGATGTGTAACATTCATATTATTGTTTTTAGAATCTGTTTTTGTAACTTTAACCGATCAACTTTTATATACTGGATGATTTTTTAGTACCGCGATTTTGCGTCCTAAAACGTAAAGATGTGTCAGTAGACAGCTAAGTGATGCTGCAAATCGGCACAATATAAAAAACAAATTTAGCAAACCCGTAGCTTATTTTAAGAGGAAAACTTTGATGGCACAACTGGATACTTAGTTTCAGAAATTACACAGGGTCTTCGGCTCCCTTGAGGCTATGATGTTTTGTTTATTTCTCCACACAATAGGTGAGAAAATATAACAATTTTGGTGAACTATTTGGTGGGTATGTGATACTTATTATGTTTATACGTGACTCTTCCCTCAAACTAAGATGTTTTTGCAAGTATGAATTCATAATCGGAAAATTGCTATATTATGAATGATTCCTAAGCTTAAACTTTAACTTATAATTTTTTACATGTATTATACCGCTCAGTTTGTTGAAACAGCTCACAGGTACTCTCTCTTTCGAAAAGTAACTATAGTAGTTAACACTTAAAAGTCGAAAAAATGTCCATTAGCTTTCAAGCTAGGTCAAATGTTTTTTAATTGCGTACTACAGCTTGCGAGTCCAATTTTTGCGTCTTTCAAGGATTTGCATACCTCTTGCGTTGCTTGCGAGTTGCGTCCAATTTTTGCGACTTTCAAGGTTTTGCATATAAATTGTGTAAAACTTGTGATGTGTGAAACTTAATAGGTTGTAATTATTTAAATTCGATTATAAATATCGACAACATCGAACTCAAATTGCATAGATTCTAAAATTAAAGTTTGCTTCAATCCTCTTGTATATGAGACAAAATTAGAATAAGAATATTTTTCATTAATAAATAATTAAAAATTGTACTGTATTTTATTATGCTAAGTTTCCTATTAATGTTAAACATACACGGTGCTACAATCTGAGAACTTCGAATACGTTATTAAGATTTTTGGACTTTATATCGACAAGAATATTTATTACAACCTGGGCGCCTTATTGTACCGAAGAAGCTATAATTGCTAAGGTGAGAATAATAATTACAGGTCTATGGGTCTAATACCCTCTGCGGCACGTGCCGCGATGATATACCTGGATATTGAAAAAGCATAATCCTGAATCCGACTTTTATAGCTCGATTATCGAGTTGGGAGGTGGACATACTTAGAGTCCTATTGGGTAAACTGTCAAAATTTTTACTTTATTATATTAGATCGAACATTTGAAATAATACATTGTGTATTCAAACTTGTGATGATCACTTGCAAATGTGTTTAGAATTTGACTATCTTCATATTTTGAAAAAATACTTCAAGTAGATTAAGTTCAGCGTCAGATTCGAAATTGTATAACAAATCTTTTAAATTTTATTCTAAGTCAGGGAATCTAAGCGTGCACGCTCCTTTTATAATTTGTTTGAAAATCAAAAAGTTTTTAATATTGAATGGAGAGTAGGATTTCTAAACTGCCAAAATAATAAGATCGAACATTTTTAACATAGAGCTGGATCTAGCAGATACATTATTGCCGAGCCTCGCGCGGGGGGGGTTCGTGCTTTTTTAACCACCATCGCAGTTCATTTATTTCCCTGTATTTAGTTATTTATATTACCACAGCTAATATCTGACAAAAATCAAAATAGTAAGATATCACCAACTAAGATGGTGTTAATTCCATGCCGCACCATCAGATTCCTGCACGGTACATATGTACATTACGCAGCCTGACATAAAGCGCTGCCTGAATATGCACATGGCGCGTTGGGCAAGTTCGACACTCAACGTGTTAAGGTTTTTATCGCCAAGAATATTTATTACGTACCTTATTGTACCGAAGAAGCTATAATTGCCAAGTCATAAATCTTGAAGGGAGAGTAAGGTCTATGGGTCTAGGTAATATCCTCTGCTTGGCACGTGCCGCAGCCGGACAATATACCGGATGATATACCTGGATATTGAAAAAAGTTATTGCATAATCCTGTTTGAATGTGACTGTATATTTCGAGTCAGGATATACTTAGAGTCCAATAGGACTGCAAAAATGTTTACTTCCATTAGATCGAACATTTTTAACATAGGGCTGGATCTAGCAGATACATTATTGCCGAGCCTCGCGGGGGGTTCGAGCTTTTATTAACCACCACCGCCACCCAAAAAAGGGTGGCGGTTCCCCAACCGACAGACCATTCCTTTCGGAACCGTACAGATCGGACGGAATTGTGTCGAAGAGGGAGCGGGGAGCTGATTGGGGTTCCTTGATAACTGACTAATATCTAATAGTGCTGTACCTTTTGAACCCCAGCTCTTATCTATTTCAAACAAGCTCGTGTCGGGAAGTTGCACAATAGACCCATCTGGCGGACCGAGGAAGAAAAAAGAATACAAAATACCGGCGCTCGAATAGTCTCCAAGCTGTTTCAATAGAAATCCACCCCGCCATTAGTAACGGTTAAAATTGCCCGACTAGTAAAGCAGACGCTGGCACCCAGAGGGCATTAGCTATATAAAGTTATTTTTTAGATTCAATCATCATTAATAATAAACAAGTTATTTTTTAGATTTAAACCATCATGGTACTACTCATGTAACAAATAATAAGTTATTTTTTAGATTTAAACAATCATGGTACTACAGACCAAATTAAAATCATCTATGTAGAAAAACTAAATACGCGACATATTCCCACGTTTAAAACTTCAGACAAAATTCTTGAAGCAATCCTTTGCGGTAAATGGCCCCTTTAGAGGGTTTATGATGCGGAGCTCTACCGCGGCCGATTATGGGCGCTCTGCCGTAGTATTGATTTTTTCCTGACAAGTTCTATCATCTGAAATTCACACAACTTGAGGACTATTTTAACTACTATCAACAAATATTTTCATAATTTAAACTTTTCATTTAGCTCATAATCATGCTTCTCAGACAATGCCTCCATCGCCGCAGTCTGAAAGCCATTATTGAGTAGTAAAGAACACATAATTTTTACACAAATTTTTTTCATGCAAATTCGACAACCACTATCCTCTTAAGACTCTCGAATTTTTTACCTGATCGAACCGCAGAACCAGACCTGTGCATAATATACACAAGGAGTGTTAATAGTTATCCTCTTAAAACTCTCGAATTTTTTACTTCTCTGTTAATCGAACCGCAGCAGCAGACGAATCTGTGCATAATATTATACAGGGTTAACTATCACTTAGTACAAAAATTTTTATGGCAGATAAAGAAAAATTAGACTTGCTAAAATAAATTTTCAAAAATTTTCTAACATTTGTCTTAAGCCTAAAAAATTTTTTTTTCAAATTGTATTAAACCCCTCAAAAAACGCCGCCTATGGACGCCCGCGCGACATGTCTAAAAATTTCGCATATGTCAATAGCGCGGCGTTGCCACGTCTATCAATTTATCCGAGGATTCACCACAAAATTTCGATTTCCTTTTAAAAACGATTACTTTCTGAGGAACATGTAGAATGCCTATGAAACACCTACCTTACTGACATTTCCAGGTTTGTTTGCACCATTTTCTGTTTTCTTGCTTTTTTACATTAAAAGTCACACAACACAACATTCACATTTTTTAAATCTGTTGGGGATCTCTTGGTTTCCCTCTGCTATTCCTTTTGTTTGAAGCGAGGTACTCAGCCTGACGACCACGACGAGGTAGATCCCCTCCGCCAGGAAAACCCCGAAGGGTAACCGAAAAATCACAACTGCACTAGCACACATTGCACAAATGTACATGCAAAGCACTACAGTAGCTGTTCAAAGAGGCCGCCGTTAACTTCGATGCACAAATTCACTCGGTTAACTAAAGAAGTCCGGATACGTGCAAAAAGTCCATGATTATTTCGGATTTGAACAGCTGCACCTTCAATTCGTTCACGTAACTGCTGCTCGTTGTCGATTTCCTGCTCGTACACAATCGCCTTCATGAATCCCCAAATACAAAAATCCATTGGATTCAAGTCTGGTGATCGCGGCGGCCATGCAATTGGCCCTCCTCTTCCGATCCAACGGTTGGGGCATTGGTCGTCTAAAAGTGCACGAACAGGTCTCGCAAAATGGGCTGGTGCACCATCGTGCATAAACCACATGTCATGCAGTACTTTTAAATTTTCCGGTAGAATGTATGGTCCAATTAATCGATCTCCATAAACTCCAGCCCAAACATTGATGGAAAACCGACGTTGGAAATTAAACCGCCGAACAGCATGTGGGTTCTCATCGGACCAAATATGGCTGTTGTGTCTAAAAAAAAAAACAAAAATTAGAAATATTCACAATTTTGGCGAAGGCGTTAGGATTGACATAGCCAATTTTATAATAAATAAAAAAGATAATATGGAGGAGAGAAAGCTATAAGTAAGTAAAAATTTACATACGTGTTTAAAACCCCAGCACGTGTGAAGCAGCATTCGTCTGTCCAAAGAATGTTGAAAACAAAGTTTGGGTCTTGGGCGATTCGATCACGTAGCCAAGTGCAGTAGGTCATTCTCACCGGAAAATCATTTGCTTCTAATGCTTGGACCTTTTGTATGTGATAAGGGTGAAGGCCGTTTTCCCTTAGAATCCTCCATGCCTGTAAATAATTGTATTGTTACATTTTAAATTTTATGTAGGTATTAGGTGCAAGCAAAGACAATTCCATCACATGGGATAGTCTTTGGTAGAAGTCAGTTTTATTGGTTTTATTTTACTTGCCTTGTTCTGAGATATTCCCAATCTCCTTGCAATAGCTGTAGTGCTTATGGAAGGTTGCTCTTCCACCAAATCAAGCACTGACTCAACATCGTCCATGTTCATTTGCCGTCCAGGCCCACCCCTTCGAGCTTGCAAAACACCAGTGTTTCGCATACGTTGTACAATGTTCACGAAAGTACGTGGGTTAGGCATATTTGCCCTGTTAGGAAAACGAATACGGTATTCTGCTGCAGCTCGATGTGCACTTTCATCGCATCTCCCGTACATTATAACCATGTCCGTTAACTCGGCGTTCGAATACTCCGGCATTTTCACAAAGACGCTGAACGATTTGCCGCGAAAATCAAGACCAAACTGGGAAATAACGCCATGTTACATTCGCAAATGCCCTCCGTCGGCTACTAGCCAAACTTGAAAAGGTTTGTTCCAACAGGGCCAATAACCGTGCTCAAGCACGTTCAGCGCATGCGCACTACCCCGCTGGCTGTTCCAACTGAATTATGTACCTACCGACACGGGACGATACACGCACTGTTCCAGCCGATTTATGGATCATTTGTGTATCGTCCTTGTACGATAAAAACGGTGCCTGGTCTAAAGCAATAACCGCGTGTACTGACATGAGCAATGTATAGTCATGTGACAGAGATAAACAATAACCTCATATTTTTGTTTTTACGTAGATGGTTTTAAATCGATGGCTGGGATCGTGTTTTTTATTTCTTGTTGGTTTTTGGCTTGTTGGGTAGGGCGAGGAATCGTTGAACAATAATTTTTTAGAGTGAAGAGTGAGGTTAGCCCACCGAACATTCGGTTAGCCACATATTAAACACGCAGGTTAGGTGCGGTCACAAAACGTGATTTGGTCGATTTGATTCACAATCCGTTCCATCTGAAATTTTCTTTGGGATCGCACATGAACGGTGCAAAACTAGCGCATGCGTTCTTTAAGGGTTATCATCTAGTTCATGTACAGTTCTGTGACGGTACGTAAATTCGAGTTGGAACAAATGATCCCAAAGAAAATTTCAGATGGAACGGAAAAATTGTTCAACGATTCCCCGCCCTACCCAACAAGCCAAAAACCAACAAGAAATAAAAAACACGATCCCAGCCATCGATTTAAACCTATCTACGTAAAAACAAAAATATGATGTTAATGTTTATCTCTGTCACAAGACCATACACTGCGCATGTCAGTACACGCGGTTATTGCTTTAGACCAGGCACCGTTTTTATCGTACAAGGACGATACACAAATGATCCATAAATCGGCTGGAACAGTGCGTGTATCGTCCCGTGTCGGTAGGTACATAATTCAGTTGGAACAGCCAGTGGGGTAGTGCGCATGCGCTGAACGTGCTTGAGCACGGTTATTGGCCCTGTTGGAACAAACCTTGTATGTACAGTTAGTTGCCTAGCTAGGAAGTTATGAAATGACGAACGGGGCAACGCGGAGCTGTCGAAAAAACGTTTCATAGACTCGACCGGGCCGATACGTCGCTTAATTCATACCGCCGAGGCTTCAGAACAATAAATCCTTTATCTATGCTTCAGAAGAGGTTAGATGGTGGACAAGAATTCATCAGAGGAGCTCCGGGGGTATTAAGGGAGACGGCTTGTGGTGTCGCGGTAATGAGCTTTCCGCGAGACTAGGAACCGGTCCGGATACGAGCTAAGGTAAGGGGAATCTAATAGCGCTGCATCTGTACAGATTCAAATCGATTGTTATTTATGTATTTTTTAAATTTGTTTGAGTAAAAAGGTATTTTCACCGTTCCTAAATCAACGGCAACACCGCGGAAAATCACTTCAGCTGTCAGTACCTTCAGAAGCCAAATTGGATGACGTCATTAAAGGCGGCGATTTACAGGGAAAATAGGGGTCTTTACCCGTTTTTTTAAAGATCGTAAAAAAAATCTAAAAATATTTTTCTATGTTTTCTTAAGCCACCCTGCGCACGTGGTAAA
The DNA here is from genome assembly GCA_963920635.1 of Pseudeuparius sepicola. Taxonomy (NCBI): domain Eukaryota; kingdom Metazoa; phylum Arthropoda; class Insecta; order Coleoptera; family Anthribidae; genus Pseudeuparius; species Pseudeuparius sepicola. Next base: position 34,867,864 of record OY987305.1, read on the forward strand.
AATTTTTGTACTAAGTCATAGTTAACCCTGTATACACATGGCAGTCAACGTGTTCATATTTATCCTCCTAAAACTCTCGAATTTTTTACTTCTCTGTTGATCGACCCGCAGCACCAGACCAATCTGTGCATAATATATATACAGGGTGATTCAGTTCCGGTGCTCAACATGGGGATCTCGGAAACCGTAACAGATACGAAGTCGGTCAGATGGAGGCAAACTTGCGCCTTTGGGCGCCTAACAATATGCCGTTGAGAAAGTTAAAATATTTTCATGGGTTGCTGAGATATTTAAGAAAAACCGAATTTTTGAAATTTAGATTTTATTTTTTTCTGGCGCCATTTGCATTAATATTGAAAAATAAATTATACTTACACATACATATTTTTTCTCGTTTTAGCCGCAAAAATGCACATTTACTAAAAAAAAAATTAATACGGTCCTGGACTATGCATTTTTCTCTCTTTTTTTTCAAAGATATTCCGATTATAACAGGTGATCATTATTTTAGTACCTACTGGATTAATTATACTACATGTTTATCATAGGTATGTTGAAATTTTTTTATACTTTAGGTAAATAACAAAACAACAATAATTACTAACAATAGCGAGATACATTTTACCTAAAGTATAAAAAAAGAACTTCAAAATATGGCAAACATGGAGAATAATTAATCCAGTTGGTATTAAAATAATGATCACCTGTTATAATCGGAATATCTTTGAAAAAAAAGAGAGAAAAATGCATAGTCCAGGACCGTATTAATTTTTTTCTTAGTAAATGTGCATTTTAGCGGCTAAAACGAGAAAAAATATGTATGTGTCATACATCGTTGTACTCAGGGCAACGATTTATTTCGAAATATGCAATAAAAAATCCAGGTCCGTATTTAAAAAAATGAAGATGATTCCTCGATCTCAAAAACGAAACGTCGCCCCGAAAATCTAAAAATACTATGACGTAGTCCAGAAAAAGTTGCAATGAAAAAGTATAATTTATTTTTCGATATTAACGCAAATAGCGCCAGAAAAAAATTAAATCTGAATTTCTAAAATTCGGTTTTTCTTAAATATCTCAGCAACCCATGAAAATATTTTAACTTTCTCGACGGCATATTATTAGGCGCCCAAAGGCGCAAGTTTGCCTCCATTTGACCGACTTCGTATCTGTTACGGATTCCGAGATCCCCATGTTGAGCACCGGAACTGAATCACCCTGTATACACATAGCAGTCAACGTGTTAATATTTATCCTCTTAAAACTCTCGAATTTTTTACTTCTCTGTTGGTCGAACCACTCACCCCTCAACATCAAACCAATCGATATACCCCTCAAATCCGAAGTAAAAAACACAGACAATATTTTGGAAAAACGCATATTCGAGAAATTTGGAGGACCGACTTGGGCAATTGCCCAATTGGATATTATGTAGAATATTTTCTCACTGGATAATTCGCTAGTCAATTTTTTATGTTTTGCTGTTTAAATTGTCAGAATATTTGTGTCCGGACATAATTGAAGCAAAATTGCCTAACAACCGGCATTGGATTGACACAAGTTTATTCAATCACACCCTCTTAGAGAAATAAAAAACACACAAACAAATAATATTTTTTATTTTTACAATTTTACATTTCTAAACTTTTTAGTTCATACATAATAATCAAGCGTCTCAGCTCTTCGAGTGCCTCCATATATCGCCGCAGTCTCTCGCTCATGCTTCAGAAAATATAATATTTGTAGTCTTGCCGACGGGCCCCAAGCTTGTTAAAAAATACCTTTTGTCGTCACCATTCAATTCGTCAATTCGCTCTTGAGTTAATTGCTCCGTAAAACGCTGAGGCAGGATAGTCTTGAAGTCGGCAAATTCCGCCACTACCTTTTCCCCAAACTTGGTATTTATTCTCTTAAAACACTGGATCTCAAATTTTTTATTTACTTCCAAATCTCGAACATTCACCAGATTTTTCACCAGCAAATTGTTTAAACTATTTAAGAAGGACATGTTGTAAATGATCTGCGTGTCTGATGAGATCTTAGTTGAACCTCTCCTATATAGCTGTTTTAATAGGAGTGGGCAGAGAGTGGGGAGACGGGCAAAACCTAGGAGAGTACCAGACCAGACAGGTTTCGACAAGTTTGGTCTGGTGCTCTCTTAGTATCTCTACTCACCAGTGCCAGGACAAACCTCAAAGAACCAAACTCACGTTTAGTTCGGTGGAGATTGAAACTCGAGGAATACGATTATCAGATTAAATACAAAACAGGAAAAACAAATACTAACGCTGATTCATTATCTAGAATTCAATTAGAAAACAATAATAATATTAATAATTTTCTATTTCATGATATCGACACGGAATATCAAGAATTCAAGGAAAAATACTGACAATAATAGTGATAAAATTATAGAAGTTAGGAAGAATTTATTTGAAATGCCTGAAATATATTCATTAGCTCACTGTGTATCCGAAGATTTTAAGTTAGGTGCTGATGTAGCCCTACAATTTAAAGAAAAATATAATAATATTGAATATTTAAGAAATCAAAATAGGAAGGTAGGCGAAATAGCTATTTTAAATTTTAAGAAACGTTTTATTTATTATATGATAACTAAAAAATACTTTTACGAGAAACCTACATACCATGATGTATTTATCTGTTTAAAAAGTTTAAGGGACCATATAATTAAAAATAACATAAAACATTTAGCAATGCCAAAAATCGGATGCGGACTCGATCAATTAAATTGGAACGTAATTAAAAGAATGAATAATTTTATTTTTGAATTTGTACCAGTAGAAATAATTGTTTGTTCTATACATAATGACACTTCAGAAATTTATCCAATGTTTTCAACAAATAAAGATACACCTGAACCTATATATGGCTTACCAAAAAATATAAAAATTTCTATAGATGAAAATCAAGGAACAGTAAATTTTGAAGAACCGATAAAATTTTATAGAGAACGTAGAGTCGACGGAAATAAAATATTAGTAAAATATATTCCCGAAAATAATATTCAAGTAAGTAATAGTGGAGTCAACGTAGACGAACAATGGTGTTAATTAGGAATTAATTAGTAGGCCAGGGAAATTACGGTAAAAAATAACGAAACCTAGACAAAATTCATAACCGCATTTTTATAATGCCATCACAAAATATTGGTAATAAATGAACGCCAGAATCGTTTATTATGCAAAATAAACATACGCGTGTGGAAGTTTTTTAGAAAAATACATTTTCTAAAAATAAAAATAATAATAATATTAATAATTTTCTATTTCATGATATCGACACGGAATATCAAGAATTCAAGGAAAAATACTGACAATAATAGTGATAAAATTAGAGAAGTTAGGAAGAATTTATTTGGATAATAAATAAAATAAAAATAATAAAGACCGCATAAATATTAACTGCGAATTTTAAGCTGCATTTATTAGTAAGTAAGGTATATAAAGTTGAGATTGATAAATTAAACAGATTACGTTTGCCCAAGTATCCGATAAAAATGACATTTTGCGTAATATTTTGTTGGGCAAAAATATTAACTGCGTTTTTATTATTTATAATTACCTTAAAAATCAAGTATTAACAGTTTGTTCTGAAATTAAACATATTGTTTAGCCATAAATCGCATGTTAAAGAAATGTGAAGCTGTCTTTGATAGCAAAATTATTAACCGGCTGATTTTTGTTAAACTTTGTAAGTGGATACTAAGTCTTGTTAAATTTTTTGAAATTAAACAAAAATTGGTAACGGAAGTATTTTTTCTTTAAAAATAAATATTAATCGATTGACCTACATGCGCCCTAAATAAATGTTTAATTTCGCTATATGTGATTTAATATAGTTATATTGTAAAAAGTTAAACAAAAAAAAAACAGTTAATATTTTTGCTTTTTCTAAAGAAATGACAAGTGAAAGTTGACCTATATGCGCCGTAAATAAATGATTAATTTCGCTATATATGATTCAATATAGTTATATTGTAAAAAGTTAAACAAACAAAAAACAGTTAATATTTTTGCCTATTCTATACCAATGAGAAGTGACAGCTGACGTACAAGCGGCTCAGGTAAATGTTTAATTTTGTATACGTTACATTCTATTTGTAAAAGGGAATGATCATCTGCAATAAAAACGTAGTTAATATTTTTGCCTTTTGCCGAAATAGAAAATTATCCGATTTTTATCTCTCTTTGTCGATCTATGTTACTTCCATATTCTTAAAATGTTTAATTTCTTAATATATGTTAGCAAGGGAAGTTTTTTTACCTAAAGAATCTAAAAAAATCCAGTTAACATTTTTGCTCGAAATTTTTAACGAAAAATAGGTGTTTTTTGAGGTAACTCAAGGTTCCTTTTTTCAAAATGTTAAATTTTGGTTTCTACCAACGTATTTACTTATAACTTTGATATGGTAAAACAAAATTGCAGTTAATATTTTGGTCTAGGTCAAATTCTATTTTCCCTGGCCTATAGGGAAGTCATGGATTTGAATAAAACCTTTTGAAACACCTTCAAACATACTTTTATTTAAAAGTCCGCAGGTTAAAAAAGTGCGCTTTAAAAAAAAAACTAAAAAAATTGATTTTTCACCGAAATTTCTCAAAAATCGTCTACAATTAATTGTATAATCATTATTTTTCAATGAAAATGTATATTTTTATGTTTTTTGAGACGCTGATTATGAATATGAAGTAAAAAAATGAAAAACTAAATGACGCCTAATAAAAATGAAGTTGAATGCAAGAATAATCGAATTTTCTTCATAATCATCATAATCTCATATCAATACGACAGGTAAGGTAAGTAAATTAGAAATACGTTTAACGGAATAAAAAGTGAAAATCTAGCCATTTACGAAGAGCCCCTTACCTACCTTCTTCTTTCAAATAACATGTTAATAATTATTCTTTTGGCGATAGCTCCGAAACTATATAATGGAGATATGGAAATACCAAAGTATTTTTTGTAAATGTAATCTACTTTTCGATTATAACAGAATAAATATGTCATTGAATAAATAGCTACTTTACGGCTGTGTAGTTTTACTTAGAGATAAAATAACGAGTTTTGCAGCCATCAAAGATTTAAGTTCCATATACTGTTTTATTTTATCTTTAAATAATTCCAATAACAGTACATCTATTAATATTTCATTGTAACTCTTACATCTTATAATAATTATATAAAAATTTGGATTTCCAGAATGTTGTAACATAACATTTTATCACACTAAGGTTATTTCTAACCTTGTATCACACCAAGTTTTCTTTCACTTTTTGATGATAACCTAAAAAACATTTTTCTTATTTTAAATTTATCTTTTGTTTTTTGAAACTAAATTACCTTATTAACAAAAGAACAATTACAAACAAAATTGACGGTATACATTTTCACACGAAATTATGTAAAAACCTTTTTCTGACCCTTTTAAACCTAAAATCTATCTGGTTTTAATATTGGTAAAACTTCAACATAATTGTGAGTAAAATTTCAACCTTTTCTCAATATTTTCTAATAATTAAAAAAAAAATTTTAGCCCTGATGAAGGTCACGAAGTAGACCGAAAGCTTGGTATTATAAAAAAAAGTTAATATATACCTTTTCGGCTGCAAAACTCGTTATTTTATCTACTATGTCATTGAATTTAAAATTTCGGAGAAAATTGCAATAAAAGGGAAATTTTTCGAATTGCGCCCTCTAGCGGTGACCACGAAATTCGAAATGATCTTACTGGACAATCATTTGATAAAAGAAGGAAATATCTCTTCAACAAGCCCAAATTCAACCAATTCAGTTAAACCAAACCGGAGTTAGCAGCATTTTTTCAAGTCAAGGTTTATCCGCCCGTCTCACCTCTATTTGAAGAGCAAGAGCAAAAAATCCTTAACGAAAATTGTTCAGAATTTGCTGAGTGCACTAAAATTATTTTTGATGTTTATTAGTAATTATTTTTAGAAAACTCATTTTTCAAATGTACTCATGCGAATACACCCTCTAGCGGCCGACCTACAAACTTAACAATAATTTCCAGCGATTTTTCGTGACCATATTACTTAAGAAGATTTTTTCCGAAAGCTCCAGGACTATTAGTTCCTGAGATATGGTACCTCTTCATCCTTAATGAAACACCCTGTATATTGCTTGGATTTTCGGGGGATATATATAGGCTGTGCCACTCGTCCCCACGTCATACAAGCTGTGCTCCAAGGGAACAGAATGACATCTGCCGACTACCTGCCAACTAACACGCCTCACAAACGCACGCACATACATACACACATACAAACGCATGTTCTCAGTGGATCGAAAATGGGGACTATAGTAGTATGCAAACATGTATGAAGTATTTACGAGAAAGAAAGCCGAAATTATTATATTAATTAGAGAATTCGTATTACTGTATGAAAGTTGAGAACACATGAAGAGAGTTTTTTTTCAAAAGCTGACAATCACGGGCGGAAATTATGTAGAAAAAAATCTTTTGACTAGGAAATCGGAAGTTTAAAAACTGTACTTTCACTTAGGATTGGTCTTATCCCAGTAAGGAACCTCCTTCAGCTTGATTCTTGGATTTAAAAATAAGAAAAATTGAGTTCTGCGTTTCGGGAAATTAATTATAACGCGGTTTACTGCAAAAATAAACGAGAAAAAAAAAGAAATATATTAAAATAACTTATGCTATCAAAAAGCACACGTTTTAAGCTTCAAATAAGTCACCTATTGAGTTTCAATATCAAGTTTTATGCGGATATTATGAGCGTTTGAAATAAATATTGAATATACGTTAGCAAGAATTTATGAAAAATCTCTATGTTCAAAGTGAAAAAAAAAAAACAAACGAGGTTTGATATCGTAATTTTATATTGCTCTTTCAAAAGTACATACATTTAGTAGAAACATTCTCTAATATTGCTCAAAAATATTACAAATTGACCATGTAACGTCTATTATTGAGAAAATACATGAAATTTTGATCAAGGCCAACTGTACAATAATATGACAGGCGTATCCCTTCATGGAAATTAATGCTACAAGATTTTTTTAATTGATTTACGGTGTCACTTTCCAATAAACTTTGTTGCATAGGAATTGGTTGTGTGTGTAAAAAGTTATTACTGTTTAACTGTCTCGCGCTCCACGCGCCGCTCTCAATTTCGGCTGCCTCTTAAATACGAGGAAGCAGGAAAACGTATGATCTTAAAAAATTCTCGTTTATTACTTAATTATTTTACAAAAAATATGTAAATACATTTTTTTGAGAAATTGCCCGCTCTTTCGAATGGTCTTACTTAAATTCTATAAAAACGCTTAGTAAATAAGTTATTAACAAAAAAACTATATTTTTGACAGTTATTGTTAAATAAAAAAAATCGCACACTATTTTGCGCTGCGGACTCTTCGGATTTTGTTTTAAGACATCAGAACGAACACATTCCAACAAAATCTAAAACTCCCGGAATTTGTTCGAAGTTATTTTCCTGGTTGACTCCACTATAACGCAGATTTAGAATTTGAATTAAAGCTAAACGAATTTTTAAGACAGCAAAATGAAAAGGTTAGGAAAAATAGAAATAACAATGAAGTTAACGTTATCGAAAATCAATCAATTTTAGGAAACCCCGGTGACATTGGTGAAGAAATTTATAGATTTTTGAATCCAGAATTTTTGAATAACCCTATAACTAACGATGAAATAAGAAAGTACCTATTTAGAGTCAGAATTTCCCGAATCAAATGACGAAATTGACCAAAATAATGAGAGAATTAGGCCAAAAATAAATATTATTTCAGATATACGCATAAAACCTACAGGTGAAGTTGAAACAATTCATCACGATACCCCAGTCTCTACAGTTCATTCTGCTATTGAAGACCCAATTTTAACTATTCCAATAACCGAAAATTGCTTAAATACATATACAAATCAAATTATATTTATTCTAAAAGATTCAGGAAGATACCATGTTATCAAGACGCACCCTTTTTCCAATAAAATTAGGCTAACTGTCACACTGCCGCTGAAAAACTACGCTTATGAATTAATTAAATTTTTCAAAGAGTATATAAATCCAAAATCACTTTACAGTATCTATATTCAGACGAGTGAAATCGACCTAAAACCCAGAATTTGTAATTTATTAGCCAAAACTTTTCAAAATCATGCATACAAACTAAATTTCTCTAACATTTTCTTAACTGACATAACTGAAAGAGATAGACAACAAGAATTATTACAGTATCATCATGAAAACATGTCATAGAGGCATAAATAAAACCTTATCAGCTTTGAAAAAATTATACTATTGGCCCAACATGAAAAATGACATAACCGAATATATCCATAAATGCGAATACTGTAATGCTAAGTATGACAGGAATCCACCTAAAATTAAATTTGCATTTACACCTACTCCGTCACAACCTTTTGAATCTGTTCATATGGATACTTTTCAAGTCTTAGGAAATAAATTTTTAACCATAATTGACGTTTTTTCAAAATATGCACAAGCTTATTACTTAGAATCTTGTAATTCTACTGATTTGACTGATGGAATCTTCACTTTTGTTTCCCATTTTGGCATACCCAAGTCAATAACATGTGACAATGGTGCCGAATTTAGAAACAACTTTTTTATCAGATTTTTGCAAACTTCATAACGTTAAATTACATTTCACTACCCCTGGTAACTCGACAGGTAATAGCCCTGTAGAAATATTGCATACCACACTCCTTGATAGTATACGCGTACTTAAACTTACTCATGCTGATTCGAATATAAAACAATTAATGCAATACGCTATATAATTAGGATACAATAATTCCACTCATAGCGTAACAAAACAAAAGCCTTTTGATATCGTTACAGGTCATACAAATGCACTCGACCCCTTTGATATTACAGATGAAATAATTTTAAATCATTACATAGACGAACGTAAGAATAAATTAAAAATAATTTTTGACAAAATTCATGAGGTATCATTAAGCGAAAAATATAAACAAAATACAAGGCACAATAAAGATAGGGAAGAACCACAAAATTCCGAACCTTCCACTACTCAATTTCAGAAAAATAAAGCATCACTAAGAGATAAAATTAAGCCAAAACACACAAAAATTCAAATTAAAGAAGATTTAGGAACAAAAATTAAAACTTCAGATGATAAAATAATTCATAAATCACAACTAAAAAGGCCAAAACCTAATTTTAATCCTTGGTTGCAGGAAAATGAAAATGAACCTTCATGCAGTTATGCTACTCCTGACAACGACAATATTATTTACGTTGACTCCAATAATGACACTGACAACGACGACTGAGATGACATTTACACCAATAAAAACCCCTTTGTTGCCTTTTCAATTAGGAGATACAAAAATTATAGAAACTAAACACACCTCTGTTCATTATATTCAAATTAAACCTATAATTAATCAGCTTAATAATATTCGTAAGTTTTACAGCATAATGAACCTATCCTTAGATAAGAATAATATATCAGAAGTTACTACTAACTCATATTCTAATGTCTTACATAATTTATTACAACATGTAGATTATTTAACAATGGAAGTAGAAAGAAAGTTGGATAATATTACTCCACATAATAGGAATAAAAGAGGCTTAATTAATATAGTTGGTAAAGCTTCAAAATGGCTTTTGGAACACTAGATTCCGACGATGGTGAAAAATACGATAAGGCAATTTATACCCTTCAAAACAATCAACAATCCTTTACAAATCAGGTTTCTCGGCAAATTTCATTAACGAAACAACTTATTGATAATTATAATTCTACTATAACTATTTTACAGTCAAATCAAAATTTAATAAAAGAACGACTAGAAAATTTCGAATTTAACATTAATAAAACAATAATTAATGACATTTCTGCTTATTTGCAAACACAGAATATTTTAGATCAAACTACACTCAATTGTCAAAATTTAATAACCTTTCTTAATAACTTGGAAAACGCGATAATGTTCGCAAAACTTAACACTTTACGTAGCTCAATAATTTCTGCAGCTCAAATTACGCTATATGATAAAATATTTGAAAAATCTCTATTCTACAGACTCTATTTTAAAATTAAAAAATGTAATTTCCTATTACCAAATTGCTGGAATCCAAATAAATTTCAATAATAACAAAATTATATTTGCTGTTCATTTTCCAATTTTCTTACATGAAAAATTCCAAACTTATCGATTATTCCCAATCCCAATTAAAAATTCAATTGTTATCCCGAGTCATCCTTACCTTGTACTTGGGTCAAGCCATCAACAGTTCGAGAACGAAGAATGCCCGAAGATTGAAAATTTATATATTTGTCAAAATTTACTCACGCCTCACTCAAATGAATGTATCATCTCCATGATAAAAGTAGCTGAAGGAAAATTTTTTCATGGTTTATCTATCAATATAATCAATCCAATAATACAAGCAATAAACAGCGAATATGTTATTGCCATCCCTGCCGAAGAAGCACTAAAAATTTCAACAAACTGTCAAGAGAAAGAATAAATCGAGATTATCACCGATCCAAATTTAATATACTTACCTGACAATTGTGAAATCAAAACCAAAGATTTCCAATTTGTCGACAGAAATGAAGAAATTAGAGGAAAACCATTTACTTCACCCGAAATTGAAGTCAACGACCTCAACTTTAATTATCTACGAGCGAAACCTCTTGAACTACAAACAATTAATTTAGAAGATATTCATAAACTACAAGAAAAGTCTACACTTCTGCAAGTTCCCGACATTCAGAAAATTCACACCTTAAGCTATGGATTTGCCACCAGTATTATTATTATTTTATTATTAATTACTGCATATATATTATGGAAAATGTACCAGAGAAGATTTAAGAAGAAGAAAAGACGAGTTAAGTTTGAAATGGTGGAGAAGAAAGAAGAAACGGAAAAACAACCCTCCAGGTTGATATTTTCCTCTAAGGGTGGAGGAGTTATGGCCCTATGAACAATGGTCCTGTTGTGTAAAATTGCGGACAAAGTGCTGAGTGCGCGGGCACGTGTAGGCTAAGCTTGCATATTGTAAATCTATAAATTCGAGCTCTGCTCTATGTAATTAGCTTTAAGTCTTGATCTGTAGCAGTAGACGCTGCCCTGTAACTGTTAGAAATAAATATGGTTTTAAAAACTCCCTTTTCGAATTCGTTAATTTAACTATCTTGTAGTAGCCGATATTTTTCTTGATAGAGCGATTTGCTATACAGGGTGAGTTTTTTTCGATGCCCACTATGGTGATCTCGGAAACTAGCAGAGCTAGAACAAAGGTTAAATGGGGTAAGAATTGCAGTTTTGAATGCTCAATCTAATGCCTCTTTTGGTTCATGGCTCACTAGATATTTTGAAAAGAGTGATTTTTTGCTATTTCATCAGATCTCTGGAGCTCCGTTATTTCTGACTATACAGAAAAACTGTAGAGACAAAAATTGTAAATAATTTTGGGCTTAATAAGATAATCTAATCCAATTTTTTATGTTGTTTGTGATTTTTTAGATATGACATAAACTTGTGTTTTTTTTAATGTAAATGATAGTTGACTGTGGCCTTATCAGTAGTGTGCTATAGCGGATTCTGGCTCATCCCCCGACCCTTTTGTTCCCCCACTCCTTTCTCGTACATTACCCTCCACTCCTACGCCCCTGGTAGGCCCCGCCCACTTTTCCCCCGCGCATGCGCACCGAGCGCATGACCGCTCTCCCGCACCCATCATACCGTGTAATTGCGGCGTAATGTGTAATTACAATGCCGCGGGTCCATATTTCCGCGAAATTCGCACAATAAAATGTCAATTTATTGGTTAAGTACCGTTTATACCTACATAACTATTTAAAAAAATAGGATCTTACATTCTTTTCCCGCGTTTTTTTGACTAATTAAACTCTTTACCCCTTTGCAATGAAAAAAACATTACATGTACTGCTCTGTATACTGTATTATAATCTATTTACGCATAATTAACTTCTATTTACCCAGAGATCTAATAAAAAATAGGTACAATCACTCTCATTTCCCCCGTTTTTGACTAATTACACTATTTTTATCCCTTTGCAATGAAAAAAAAATACATGTACAGGGTGTTCCCGTATATTTTGACCCACCCCTAGAGCCTTTATTTTTGGAGTTAGAAAAAAATTACTTAAATGAAAGTTGTAGGGTGCCAAGGTGTATTGTCCCAAAAATAATGGATTTACAGGAATGCTCTTATCTAAGATGAAATGTTTTTCCATGGCAACCTTGATTAAATATAAAAATCGTATTTATTTACAATTTGGAATATCACGCGAATGCTTAGAGCAAACATAACATATTTATATTGTTGGAATCGGAAAAATGCGTGCCATTCAAAAATCCACAAATATACAGGGTGTTCCATTAAAAAAAGTAATTTTATATTTTATTCACAAATTTGCGATGCTCATTTGTTTTATCTAGTAACAGATCCTAGCGGTTCAGAAAAAACCCTACAACTTTCATTTCAGAATTTTTTTTTTCTAACTAGAAAATAAAGGCTCTAGGGGTGGGTCAAAATATACGGGAATACCCTGTACTGCACTGTACAGCGGATTAAATCCTATTTTCACACAATAAATGTCAATTTATTGCTTAGTTAAGTACCGTTTATACCTACATAACTATTTAAATAGGTACAAGTACTCTTATTGGGATGCAAAGAGCAACTCATCATAGACTCTGTCATCTGCAACCAGGCTCAGTCCAAGCAACGAAACCTCTACATGGCTTATGTGGACTACAAAAAAGCATTTGATTCCGTACCTCACGACTGGCTAACAGGTATCTTAAAGCTGTATAAAATAGATCATCATACAGTTTCCTTTTTAGAACACGTTATGACAACCTGGCGCACTAAGATACAACTCAGAACCGCAAGCAGCAACATCGAGACCGACACAATCAACATCCGAAGAGGGATTTTCCAAGGAGATTCACTCAGTCCTCTGTGGTTCGGCATGGCGATGAACCCTCTATCACATCGGTTGAACTCTACAAAATACGGCTTCGCTATCAAAAGCAACAACGCAGAAGCGATCAAGTTGAATCACCTGTTATATATGGATGATTTAAAACTGATGGCCGCAACCAAAAACCAACTAACGCAAATGCTTAAAATTGTAGAGGAGTTCTCCAGGGACATCGGAATGCAGTTTGGACTGGACAAGTGCCGCACCCTTAACATCGTCCGAGGAAAGTTCGAACAAGGCGCACACGAGATGCAGGACGGCCAGGAGATCGAAGCAATGAGCATGGGAGATACATACAAGTATCTCTGGATGAAACAAGCTCAAAGGATAGACCATCGAACAATGAAGATCGATTTAAGGAATGAATTCACCAAGAGAGTAAGACAAGTAGTGCGAACTGATCTTAACAGCAGGAATTTGTTTAAGGCCCTGAACACGTATGCGTGCTCTGTACTCAGCTATTCGTCTGGAATAGTGAATTGGACCAACACGGACATCAACAACCTGCAGCGAAAAGTTAGGACACTACTGACAAAAGCTCATAAACAGCATCCCCGTAGCGCCGTAGAAAGAACTACTCTGCCACGTCAACTAGGAGGAAGAGGATTGGCAGACCTCAGCAAGCAATTGGACCAACAAATAATAAATCTGCGTAATTATTTCCAGAGGCAGGCCAACAGCTCCACACTACATAAAGCTATATGCGGAGCAGACGTCTCAACACCGCTACGTCTGACGGAACACGAGCATCAAAATCACCACCGAACCGACAACGATACACTACAGAGGTGGTTGGAGAAGCCGCTGCACGGGAGGCATCCTAATGAGGTCAACAAGGAACATGTCGACAAGTTAGCGTCGAACTACTGGCTGACCTCGGGAAGAATGTTCCCCGAGACGGAAGGCTTCTTACTGGCCATACAAGATCAGGTTATACCAACTCGCAACTACCTAAAATTCATTGTAGGAGATGCATCGGTAGTGGATGACAGATGCAGATACGGGTGCCCAACTTCAGAAACAATCCAGCACATAACAGGAGGATGTCAGATGTTCGCATCAACGGAATATAAGGAACGACACTATTCGGTTGCCAAGATCTTGCACCAGGAACTGGCGGAAAAACTGCTGCTTGTGCAGGCAGAGAGGGTCCCATATTACAGCTACACACCGGAGCCTGTTCTTGAGAACAGCAACTACAAGATGTACTGGGATCGTACAGTTCTGACAGATCAACGAGTTGCCCATAACAGACCGGACCTTATAATAGTTGATAAAATTTCTAGGAAGCCAACTCTGATTGATGTGGCCATCCCGAACAACAACAACCTGCGTGTGAAGCAAGTCGAGAAGATCGCGAAGTACAGAGACTTAGAAGAACGAATTAGAAGGCAATGGGAAATGGAAAACGTCAAGACGATTCCAATTATCGTGTCAACAACTGGTGTTAACCAAAAAATTTTCTGAGAAACATAAAAGAGCTGGGTCTAACTGATAGTCTTTACAGGTCCATGCAGAAAGCGGTACTACTTGCGACAGCCCGAACCGTCAGGAAACTCATGGGGAATGCAGGAACGTCCCACAACATTAATGTCACCTAAGGCCCGATAACATGGCAAGGGTCTCGGGGATACCCGGGATACCCGGGATCTGAGTGAATGTTCCCCGTAGAGGGAGTGCGAATGCCTTTTGGCTAAGTCGATACAATAATAATAATAATAAAAATAATAATACTAAATACGCAGGGGGGATCTGACCTGTGAGAGAGGCAGATCCACGGGTGTGACAATCCCGCGCTCCCCAGTTACGCAGGGATGGGTCTGGCCTGTGAGAGGGGCAGATTCACGGGTGTAACGATCCCGCGATTCCCAGTTACGCATGGAGAGGCTTGGCTTGTGACAGGGGCAGACCTACGGGTGTGACAATCCCGCGATATCCAGTTACGCAGGGAGGGGTCTAGCCGGTGACGGGGGCTGATCCTCGGGTGTGACAATCCCGCGACTCCCAGTTACACAGGGATGGGTCTAGCCTGTGAGAGGGGCAGATCCTCGGGTGTAACGATCCCGTGTTTCCCAGTTAACGCAAGGAGAGGTTTGACTTAGGACAAGAGATGATCGGCTACCGACAACAACTGCATGCCGAGTTCTGCAGGGAGTTTCCACACATGCAAGTGTCTGAACAAAGAGTGTCAGATCAGTATCGAACTATTCTAAGAAATAACCGAATTCCAGAAACGCGACTTAACGCTATAAAACGGGAAGTTGAGCTAGAGATCCATGGCGAACACATAGACATAGACAACAGCAACGGGGAAATTCAAGTGCCTGGACCACAACAAGAAGCCGAAACGGCAGAGCGAACAACTGAGAATCGGGAAATTCAAGTGCCTGGACCACAACAAGAAGCCGAGACGGCGGGACGAACAACTGAGAATCGGGAATCAGTTAACGGAGAACACTTTGAAAGCCTAGACACACAGCTGAGAAGGACGGTATTGCGATACGAAGGCACAGACCCACTGAGCAGACCACCGCTACCAAGATTGAATTCTTCCAGGAAGCTTGCAGTCATGCTCGATATTATGAACACCAGAATTTTACCCAACTATGTTTTAGTAACACCAACATTAGAACATATGCACATGTTAATCTACTGTGCCGCAACGGCCATCATCACTGCAATGGGAGCCAAGATCCGGACGGCTCAAGAGTTAAATCGTGCAAGACCAGAACCACGAATGGCTCAATGGGAGATGAGACTAAATCGGAAGATCGAGAGTCTCCGTAAAGACATAGGACAAGTAACGGAATATATCAGAGGAGTTAGAACTAGAAAGATCCAGAGGGCGGTGCAGGCAATAATGAGCCGCACCCAAATGCATTCTCAGCGTGACCCCGCGAACATCACTGCTCAACAATGTCTTGATACATTAAAACAAAAACTTTCTGTTTTCGCAAGGCGTCAGAGGAGATACAAGGCTAGTAACAACAGGACACGAGACAACAAACTTTTTGAACGATCTGATAAAGTTTTCTACCGTACTTTGAATTCTAGCGCCGATGCCACAAATACGAGTTACCCTAGCAGAGAACAGGTCGACGGTTTCTGGAGAAGTCAGCTTGCCACACCGGGTCCATGCAATTTTAGTGCAAGCTGGAACTGTGAAGAACGCCAGATGGGCCGGAACTATAGCCAGATGCAACACGAGCAATTCACAACCGATGAGGTCTCCAATGTCATCAAGAATTCCCACAACTGGAAGGCACCAGGTCCAGATCACCTCCAAAATTATTGGATTAAGAAGTTGTGGTGCACGCATGAACAAATAACTACCTTAATTAATGAAGTCTTGCTCGATCCTCTGAAAATGCCATTGTTTCTTACACAGGGTGCCACCTACTTATTACCAAAAGACCAGAGGAATACGGATAACCCTGCCAAGTACCGCCCAATAACCTGCTTGCCTACGCTGTACAAGATACTCACATCTTGCCTTACGCAGCGAATATATGCTCACTGCGAGCGGAACAACATCATGGCAATGCAGCAGAAGGGCTGCACGAAGGGCGCACTGGGATGCAAAGAGCAACTCATCATAGACTCTGTCATCTGCAACCAGGCTCATTCCAAGCAACGAAACCTCTACAAGGCTTATGTGGACTACAAAAAAGCATTTGATTCCGTACCTCACGACTGCCTCACAGATATCTTAAAGCTGTATAAAATATATCATTATTTAGTTTCCTTTTTAGAACACGTTATGACAACCTGGCGCACTAAGATACAACTCAGAACCGCAAGCAGTAACATCGAGACCGACACAATCAACATCCGAAGAGGGATTTTCCAAGGAGATTCACTCAGTCCACTGTGGTTCTGCATGGCGATGAACCCTCTATCACATCGGTTGAACTCTACGAAATATGGCTTCGCTATCAAAAGCAACAACGCAGAAGCGTTCAAGTTGAATCACCTGTTATATATGGATGATTTAAAACTGATGGCCGCAACCAAGAACCAACTAACGCAAATGCTTAAAATTGTAGAGGAGTTCTCCAGGGACATCGGAATGCAGTTTGGACTGGACAAGTGCCGCACCCTTAACATCGTCCGGGGAAAGCTCGAACAAGGCGCACACGAGATGCAGGACGGCCAGGAGATCGAAGCAATGAGCGTGGGAGATACATACAAGTACCTCGGGATGAAGCAAGCTCAAAGGATAGACCATCAAACAATGAAGACCGATTTAACTAATGAATTCATCAAGAGAGTAAGACAAGTAGTGCGAACTGATCTTAACAGCAGGAATTTGTTTAAGGCCCTAAACACGTATGCGTGCTCTGTACTCAGCTATTCCTTTGGAATAGTGAATTGGACCAACACGGACATCAACAACCTGCAGCGAAAAGTTAGGACACTACTGACAAAAGCTCATAAACATCATCCCCGTAGCGCCGTAGAAAGAACTACTCTGCCACGTCAACTAGGAGGAAGAGGATTGGCAGACCTCAGCAAGCAATTGGACCAACAAATAATAAATCAGCGTAATTATTTCCAGAGACAGGCCAACAGCTCCACACTACATAAAGCTATATGCGGAGCAGACGTCTCAACACCGCTACGTCTGACGGAACACGAGCGTCAAAATCACGACCGAACCGACAACGATACACTACAGAGGTGGTTGGAGAAGCCGCTGCACGGGAGGCATCCTAATGAGGTCAACCAGGAACATGTCGACAAGTTAGCGTCGAACTACTGGCTGACCTCGGGAAGAATGTTCCCCGAGACGGAAGGCTTCTTACTGGCCATACAAGATCAGGTTATACCAACTCGAAACTACCTAAAATTCATTGTAGAAGATGCATCGGTAGTGGATGACAGATGCAGATACGGGTGCCCAGCTTCAGAAACAATCCAGCACATAACAGGAGGATTTCAGATGTTCGCATCAACGGAATATAAGGAACGACACGATTCGGTTGCCAAGATCTTGCACCAGGAACTGGCGGAAAAACTTCTGCTTGTGCAGACAGAGCGGGTCCCATATTACAACTACACACCGGAGCCTGTTCTTGAGAACAACAACTACAAGATGTACTGGGATCGTACAGTTCTGACAGATCAACGAGTTGCCCATAACAGACCGGACCTTATAATAGTTGATAAAATTTCTAGGAAGACAACTCTGACTGATGTGGCCATCCCGAACAACAACAACCTGCGTGTGAAGCAAGTCGAGAAGATCGCGAAGTACAGAGACTTAGAAGAACGAATTAGAAGGCAATGGGAAATGGAGAACGTCCAGACGATTCCAATCATCATGTCAACAACTGGTGTTATACCAAAAAGTTTGCTGAGGAACATCAAGGAGCTGAATCTAACTAATAGTCTTTATAGGTCCATGCAGAAAGCGGTACTACTTGCGACAGCCCGAACCGTCAGGAAATTCATGGGGAATGCAGGATCGTCCAACAACATCAATGTCACCTAAGGCCCGATAACATGGCAAGGGTCTCGTCAGAGCCAGATCCTTATGGTATCCGGGATACCCGGGATCTGAGTGAATGTTCCACGTAGAGGGAGTGCGAATGCCTTTTGGCTAAGTCGATATAATAATAATAATAATAATAATAATTCTCACCCTCGCAATACTCCAAACTAGGAGTACCCCAGAAGCAACCACATGCTTGTGCGGGGGAGGGGGGCCATTACTATTATTTTGTCTTCGATATACATTTTACATTTACAAATATGACATAATAAACTAATGAGACTTACGAGATCAAACCAAAAAAATTTACCGACTCCTTACTATACTTCTTAAAAAACGTGCAAGTGACAATATTAATTGACATATCAGGATTTTTCCAGAGCATAAAAACCGGAATTATAAATGAATTTGTTCCTTTCATCATGAAAGTACTGTATCTATATATTAGCAACTGTTCAACTACCGCAAGAAAGTTCTACTCCAGAATCAGCTAGACCTAGGACTTGCACCTTGCAATGACAGTATAATGTATGTAGAACATTCCAAAGGTAAAAGCGGTTATTTTAAGGCAAATTTTTGTGTTTACTGTCACAAAAAAAACAATTGAAAATAGCAAGACATCTAGAAATAAAACATAAAAATGAAGAGGATGTTAAGAGATTTATATGTCTCCCAAAGAGATCAGAAGAGAGAAGGAAAATAATGGAAATAATTAAAAAAAGGAAATTACCTCTTTAATACCGATCAAAATTATATGACGGCCAGTTAATAGTTTCAAGAAGGCCTAATAAAAATAGAACCGCCAAAGATTTTAGAGCCTGTGGAAAATGCAAGGCATTAAGATTAATTGGGCGCCTCTTATTGCGTATGAAAGAAACAAATCAAGAAATAAAAGATTTGACTGCCGTATATGATCCACTCCGCGTATATGGGTATTGATTGTCTTTTGCTTTTCCGCCTGGCAGTCAGATTCCGCCTGCTTAGTTAATTCAATTTTTGTTACAGAACTTTGCCGAAAATCCGCCCCGAGCCGGTCTACTAAATTCATGTTGCTTGTACATAACGCAAATAATTGTTTGTTTTTAATCAATACAGTTTGTTAAAACCGCCTACTTGTTTGATTCCTTCCCCTCAAAACACACCACACTAAGAGCTATCTGACGTAACAGCGGCGGTCACCACTATAAAAAAAGGCCTGGCGCCCGAGCTAATCGACTATTATTTCCAAAAGAGGTTATAAGGAAACCCAAGCCAAACTTAATAATTACATAATAGTCAAAATCAAACCGAAAATCTTATCCGGAAAGGCCCGCATCTTACAATAGACGCAGTAGCAGATGCGATGGAGAAAGAAGCGAAATTAAAAAAAAACTAACAATTATCAGACGCCTACAGTTCCGTTTAATTTATTTAAACAAATTGAAAGAATTCTAATAATATAACTTTTTAAATTTGCTACAAGAAGAAGCCGCTTTAAAAATAAACAGAATAGTTGCAGAGTCTCAATTACAGCAATGTAGGAGAAAGAAAATAGAGCTGCCGTCAATGGAATACATTAAAAAACTTCACTCGTTTCTTTCCAAAAATAGGCGCGAGGCGTACGAGAAATTGGTAACAAAAATTCTCGAAAAATATGAAAAAAATTGTAGGAATTCACTTTGGTTTCCATTCAACGGTTTAACAGAAGACGCCCAGGCGAAGTCAAAAAAATTGTAATTGAAGATTTTCGACCATATCGAGGGATTGAAACTACTAATAATTATTTGTTTGCAGGCCTGACTAGGGAAAATCAAGAAAAAGCAAAAAAAAATACATTAGATTTGCAATTAGAGGGACACTTAATCGAACTGTGTCCATTTTACTAGACCGGGAACTGCTGGAATGCATAGAATTGATATTGAAATATCGTAAGCAAGCCAATGTAGCAGAAAATAATCCTACGTTTTTGGAATAAGCAGCTCTAAACCTAATGAGCACAAATACTTACGAGCTTCAAATTTAATGAGACAGTTTTCAGTGGACTGTGCTGCTTCTAGTCCAAACAGACTCAGAGGCTCTAAGTTACATAAACATATAGCTAAAACGTGTATACAACTAAATCTTTCCGAAAAAAAGAATAAATTAAAATAATTTCACCCAAAAAAAGATCAAGCAAGTATTTTACAATTATTTACAAATGTTGTAGGCTCATTTTTGGCACAGTTTTTGCCATCGGAAATGCGTTTTTATCGGAAACGAGTGGAAAAAATTCGTTAAATCCAAAGTGTGTTATTTTCGCATACCTTCATTTAAAGTGTAAAAAGAATAAGAAATGAAATCGTGACTTCACTTTGACGAAAGATGTGCCAAAATATCATACTTTTTACAGGACGGATTTTCCTCCAAAGACTTCCTCGAATTTTCCATGATGAAAATGATTGCCTTCTACGTTAATCCTCTTTATTTAACATTTTCATAAATAATTTACTTTTCGTTTCAGCGTCACCATACGGAAAAGTGATAAGGAGAAAGTGGGCTCAAGAAGAAAAAGAGGTATTTTTTAACGCATTCCAAGAGAGTATTAAAAAGAAAACCCTTCACTCACTCTTTAAGATTTAAGATGTTATTAATGAAAATGAATGTTTAGGAGGTAGAAATCTGGCCCAAATTAAAACTTGGATTCATAATCATTTCAAATTAAATAAACCATTTATATAAACAAAACAAATAAATGTTTCATTAATATAGGCATTCTGTTTGATTTTCTGACCAAGTTTCATCCAAAATTGGGCATTTGAAACGTGGATCTTCGCTATTTTCACCCAACAATACGAGCTGCGTTAGATATCATTGAAAATTCTGCTTGAAAGCGAGGTTAGATAGGTTAGATTGGCATTGAAAAATGCCTTGTGAAACACAGGACTTCTATCTCTTCCTATTTTCACCTAACAAAAAGAGATAGGTTAGATAGCATTGAAAAATGCCGTTTGAAACACAAGCAAGATTAGATGGCATTGAAAAAGGCCGTTTGAAACACGAGCTAGATTATCTAGGTTAGATGGTATTGAAAAAGGCCGTTTAAAACGCGGTTCCCCGCTCTATTTCTCTTTCACCCAACAAAACGAGCTAGGTTAGATGGCGATAAAAAATGCCGTTTGAAGCACGAGCTATGTTAGATGGCATTGAAAAATGCTTCGTGAAACAAAGCTCCGATCTGTTTCTATTTTCACCTAACAAAACGAGCTAGCTTAGATGGCATTGAAATATGCCGTTTGAAACCAAGTTAGATGCGATGGCATTGGAAAATGCTGTTTGAAGCACGAGCAAGGTTAGATAGAATTGAGCTAGGTTAGCTAGGTTAGATGGCATTGAAAAAGACCGTTTGAAACTCGGTTCCGCGCTCTATTTCTATTTTCACCCAACTAAACAAGCTAGGTTAGATGGCATTAAAAAATTCCGTTTGACACCCGAGCAATGTTAGATGGCATTCAAAGATGCCGTTTGAAACACGAGCTAGGTTAGCTAGGTTGATGGCATTGAAAATTGCCGTTTGAAACCCAAGCTAGAGTAGATGACATTGAAAAATGCCATTTGAAACGCGAGCAAGGTCGGAAGGTATTGAAAAATGCCGTTTGAAACATGACCTACGTTAGATGCAATTGAAAAATTCCTCGTGAAACAGGGCTCCAACCTGTTTCTATTTCCACCTAACAAAATTGTTTGATTCTGTTTGATTTTCTGACTAAGTGGCCTGAAAAATTGCGCATTTTAAACGAAGATCTCCGCTCTATTTCTATTTTTACTTAACAATAAGAGCTGGGTTAGATGACATTAAAAATGCCGTTTGAAACACGAGCAATGTTAGATGGCATTTAAAAATGCCGTTTGAATCATGAGCTAGGCTAGATGGCATTGAAAAGTGCTTTGTGAAACAAAACTCCGCTTCCAGTTGCTAATGCATGGGATATAACTCAAAATTCTCAAAATAAAACCGCCGTCAGGTTGCCAAAAATTGAAATCCCAAAATTCTCTGGAGATTTAAAAACTTTTCGACCTTTTATTGATTTATATAAATCTTTGATCCATGAGGACACCTCATTGTCTGAAGTTGCCAAATTTAATTATCTTATCTCTTTTTTACGAGGTCCACCATTAGCGTTGGTACAATGTTTCCCAATATCCGCTGAAAACTATAACTCCGCTTTCTACTTATCAGTAGGTATGATTCGCCACGATTAATTGCTCTAGCACATTTGCAATCACTTGATTCCGCACCGTTTCTAGCGAACAACAAAAATGTTGTAAATTTGCGTATTTTAATTGACATTTTCACCGAAAATATCGCAGCACTAAAAAATTGAGGATTTAAAGTTGATGATTGGTGTTTTTTACTTTTCTTCATGCTTTCCAAGCACCTAGATGAAGATACTTTGACTCGTTTTGAGATTGACTCTAAACTCGAGCGTACTAGCATCCCAAGTTATGAGGCCTTAAAGGATTTCTTACAAAAACAGTGTAACGCCATGGAAACTGTTGGTTTTGCTACGGCACAGCATGGTGTTATATTTCAAAAAAATCGCTGAATTCACCAAATTACAAAGATAAATATACTGCAGCTAGAAAATCACCTGCAAACAATAAGCAGTGTTTTCTTAGTAATACATCTCGTCAAACTAGTTTTAATAATTGTCTCTTTTGCAATAAGCCTAATCATCAACTTTATCAGTGTTACCAGTTTCAAAATAGTTCTCCAAGAGAACGTTTTTTATTCGCAAAAAATAATAATTTATGTCTAAATTGTCTTAGCAATCAGCACGCAACGACCCATTGTAAATCGCAAAATACTTGTCGCCAGTGCACTCTTAGACACCACTCGCTAATTCATACAAGTTCGGATAGTCATTCTTCAACTCCTGCTTCTGCCGCCGTTACGCGCAACGAACGTGTGGCCGGTCCCAATGGCGACGCCACTGGCGCAACGACGCATTTCGCTGAGGACGATCGCCGCGCACGCGGCGCTGGCGCCGCGTCCGCCGCTTCGGATGTCATTTCGCCAGTTTTTTCGTTTTCGAGAAAAAATTCTCAACAGCCCAGCGTTGCTGAGCCCCGCGCCACCCGCAACCTTGCCTCGCAAAATAATACGTATTTGAAAATGAATGTTTTCATTTTACACGCCATATCTTTTTGAAAAGTCGATCGATTTTCGAAAATCTGATGCAGGTGTATAGAGAATTGAGAGACGTTTCCAAAGGTGTGCGACATGAACCCCCTTCCCATTTAGTCTAAGAGCCAGTGAAAGACTGTATGTATTTTACCAAAGATGAAATTTTTCTCGGTGACCCTCCTATACCTACCATACATGATGTGGAGAGTCACTAAGCCGAAAGCGGGTAGTCACTCAGGTAAGACAGGTATAAAAATCCGACCAACTGCAAAAGTATTTTACCAAAGCTGCCGTTTGGATATTTTAAAGTATTTAATTATTACTATAAAATAATGCAATGGCAGACACTTTGGCCGGTTGTAACCTTATGGCAGACGTTTTTGAAAATTTGAAAAAATAAAAATTTCAAAAGTATTTTACCAAAGCTGATTTTTATATACCTACATTATTTATCATAGTATTACAAGCTTAGTTTTAACACGGCAGACGCTTTCTCCGGTTGTAACATCCCGGCAGACGGCAAACAAAGCCAAACAGTATTCACTCCTACATCTAAAATATTTGGATACAAATTATAAAAAAAGAAAGGAAGGGTATTATTGACTGTTGTAAAAGCGTTTTATGGGGAAGATGGCCCGGTAACAAAAAATAGTTATTTATGTACCAAGGCACTGAAGTTAAACTTTTTACGACTCATGTGGAATTTAGTTGCCGAGGCCTCTGGCCGAGGCAAATAAACCACATGAGTCATAAAAAGAACTTCAGTGCCGAGGTACATATTATATTTTTTTTGAAATCGGAAAAAAAAAAGTTTTATTAGGCAAGAAAATAATATTAAGGGATCACCCGTCCATGAACCGACTACGCGCGGCGTTGCTTGTCTTTGACGATCGCTCTACCTAGGACAAGTATGATGAGACACGGCACCTTCTGACAGAAAAACCAAACTGCTGCTTCTTGTGCACTGTGCAGCCTACACAACAAATCTATTGATATTCAAATTTACTAAAATATACATACTGAAGGATTGCGCTTCTATAGGAAACAATTTCGAAATGTGTACGAAAAGTTAAACGAGCCCTTATCGGCCGGGTTTTGAATATTTGGTCACTTTTGACGGGCGATTTCTCCGCGTCTGACGTTTGATGTTTACATCTCGCCAAGGCCTACTTATTGAAAAAATCGTACAATAATGGGCTACATTATTGTACGATTTCTGTGCTTTTAATGACGATTTTGGGACACTTTAATGCCCATTTCAAGAAATAGTTATTTATGTACCAAGGCACTGAAGTTTGACTTTTTATGACTCATGTGGAATTTAGTTGCAGATGACTCTGGCCGAGGCAAATAAACCACATGAGTCATAAAAAGAAATTCAGTGCCGAGGTACATATTATATATTTTTTAAATCGGAAAAAAAATCTTTTATTAGGCAAGAAAATAATCATACGGGATCACCCGTCCATGAACCAACTGCGAGCGGCGTTGCTTGACTTTGACGATCGCTCTACCTAGGTCAAGTTTGACAAAGACACGGCGGCTTCGAACAGAAAAAACCAAACTGCTGATTGTTGTGCAGCCTCCATAACAAATCGATTGATATTCAAACCTTCTAAAATATTTATACTGAAAGATTTCGCTGCTATAGGTAACAATTTCGCAATGTGTACGAAAAGTTAAATGGGCCTTTATTGGCCGGGTTTTGAATACTTGGTTACTTTTGACGGGCGATGGCTCCGCGTCTGACGTTTAATGTTTACATCTCGCCAAGGCCTACTTATTGAAAAAATCGTAAGTAGGTAAGGCGTTGGTTACGCTGACCCCCTCCACTTTCCTCCTAGGCCCCGCCCCCTTTCCTGGCGGCCAATCGTAGCGCTCTAACCTATGACGCTCGACTCGTGGCGCCAAATTCAAACCGTGGGAGATAATGGTCCATCATCTCATGGTCCAGCATCTCCAGCATCTCGAGGTCCAGCATCTCCAACATCTCATCTCGAGGTCTAGCATCTTGGGTTCCAGCATCTCCAGCATGCCTTATAAAATCGACGCTCTTCCAACTGAGCCATCGACGCATTTGAAAATAATACTTTAAAATGGTGTAAACTAGATTCTCGGTGACGTCACAGAATTAAGAATAAGTAAAATACAAGGTGTCTCAAAAGCAACTGATGCATCAAACATTATATACAGGGTGCGTTAAATCAAGGCAAAGTCAAAAGGGCCTTAATAATTTAATCGCGTTACGTCACAGATTTTTTTCTCAAATAGTACAGGGGCGGACCACAAAAATATACAAGGTAGGTAAAAACAGTTGATATGTAAAAAAAAATCAAATACAGAGTGAGATAAAAATAGAAAAAAGGCCTATTTATATCACGTGACGTCTCAGACTTAAGAATAAGTAAAATACAGGGTGAATCAGAAACTAAAGCAAAAAGGACCTTAATAATTTATCGTCACAGATTTTTTCAATTAGCATAAGTACAGGGTGGACAAGAAAAGTCACGGGTGTGGCAAAAGCCAAAAGGGCCTTAATCATCACGAGGCGTCTCAGAATAAGTAAAATACAGCGTGTCTCAAAATTCACATTTGTACAGGATAGAACAAAAACTAAAGCTAAAACGGCGTTAATCTAAAGTCAAAAGGACCTTAATCGTTGTGTGACGTCACACATTTTTCTCAAATAGTACAGGGGTGGACAACAAAAATATACAAGCTGGCATAAGAAAGCCAAAAGGACCTTAATAATATCTAGGTACGGGGTGTGGCAAAAGCCAAAAAGGCCTAATTTCACGTGGCGACGCAGATTTAATATGTGTCTCAAAATTCATGTACAGGCTGGGGTAAGTCAAAACGACCTTAATCGTTCTGTGACGTCACAGATTTTTCTCAAATAGTACAGGGGTGGACAACAAAAATACACAAGGTAGGTAAAAAGAGTTGATATATAAAAAAAAATCAAATACAGAGTGAGATAAAAATAGAAAAAAGGCCTATTTATATCACGTGACGTCTCAGACTTAAGAATAAGTAAAATACAGGGTGAATCAGAAACTAAAGCAAAAAGGACCTTAATAATTTATCGTCACAGATTTTTTCAATTAGCATAAGTACAGGGTGGACAACAAAAATATACAATGTGTGACAAAAAAAAACGACCTGAATCAGCACGTGGCGTCTCAGACTTAAGAATAAGTAAAATACAGGGTGTCGCAAAATTCATATTTATACAGGGTAGAACAAAAACTAAAGAAAAAACAGCGTTAATCTAAAGTCAAAAGGACCTTAATCGTTGTGTGACGTCACAGATTTTTCTCGTACAGGTGTGGACAACAAAAATATAGAAGGTGGCATATGAAAGCCAAAAGGACCTTAATAATGTCTAGGTACAGGGTGAGACAAAAAAAGACCTTATTTCATCACGTGGTAGACTTAAGAATAAGTAAAATACAGGGTGAATCAGAAGCCAAAAGGACCTTAATAATTGATCGTCACAGATTTTTTTCATTTAGCATAGGTACTGGATGGACAATAAAAATTCATGGTGTGACAAAAAGTCAAAAAGACCTAATCTCATCACATGACTTCGTAGAACTAAGAATGCCGAGTGCCTCAAAATTTATATAGGTATCGAATGGGTCCAAAAGCAGTTCATATACTAGGTGAAACAAAAGCCAAAAGGTCTCATTTCACGGTTGAACTATCTATTTGTCCTAATTATAAGATTCAAAACAATTTTTAAGTTAAAAATGCCAAGAAATAAGACAATCGAAATCTCCCAGAGCGGCTTTATACTCGTATCGCCGACAATTTCCAGCTTAAGGACGTGAAAGCGATTAAAAAATTCGATGTAGGTATAGTGCGTATAAAAAACAAAACAAAAAGGCGTTGCTCTCTCACTAAGAGGGGTTCCATAGGGTCCAAAGGCCATTTTTCCTAAACGATGTGTAGAATGAGCCGAAAATTGAAAGGCAACCAAAACTTTTCGCGAAATTAGTTTGTTGTTATAAAAATTGGAATTATATATTATGTGCATAAATGCATCGTGAAATAAGGTCAGCTACGAAAACGCTGGTCCGCCAACACCGGCCGCTGGTAATGGCATTTGTCATCATTTTTCCAACATACAGGGCAAATATTGCATCTTCAGCGAAATCAAAAAATAAAAAGTAGGTTTCGGGCATCGACACGAGCGGATATCTACGCCTGGCAAAATAGTTGTCTAAATTCCACTCTAAAATTAATAATTTCAGAAATAGGTAAAATACGACACCGGGATTCGAACCTACGACCACTGGAGTTCAACGTTCCGACGTCAGAGTGTGAGAAAAATTAAAAGGGTCTTATTAATTTCACCACGTGACGTCACAGATCTAAAGAAATAGGGTGTATAAAAATTCTTGTACTTACAAGGTGTGACAAAAAAAAATCAAAGCCAAAATGTCCTTAATAATTTAACCTTGTGACATCACTGAATTAATGGGGCGTCCGTATAAAAATTCATATATCGGGTGAGACAAAAACATACATACGAAAACCAAATGAACTTTAATCGTGGCGTGACATTACAAAATTTTTCTCAGATGACGTAGACACATAGAAACTACTGATATACAGGTGGACTCAAAATATACTTAGGAAAAAATTAAAACTGAGCTGCCTTTTCTTCTTGTTCTTCTTTCTTCTTCTTTGAGTTCGTCGAACGTATCCAAAGCTTTCGGCATTTGTAGATTCCATACCCAATCAATATTATTATTATGGTTGTTATAATTATCCATAAAACCCAATTATTATTTGTTTCTTGAAATTGTTCCATGACAACTGGGCTGATTGAATCGATGTGTTTTCGGAGAGTATGCAATTCGTTGAGAGATATATTTTTTATGTGTAGTTTTCCAAAACTTTGGCTTTCCTTTGTCATACTAGTTTTAATTGTGGGTAGTATCAAGGAGTTCGTCTTGCTGTTGGATTTTTCGTTGCTATATATAATTCCATTGATTTCAATTTTACAATTCGTTGGTAACCAGATAAGGTGTGGAGTTTGCAATACGTGGTATTCAGTATCCTTGCGGGTTGATTTTATTTTCATGTTGTCCTTTGGGATCACGATTATGAACTCGTCGTTAACTTTCTCTACTATTTGGTTGTGAATTTGTATCTTGACCATATTGCAGCTTGATTCTTCTCCAGTGATCAGAGCAGTAACGCAATCTTCTTTGGGGTTGGAAATCAGGCGTTCTTGAAGGCGAATGTGAGTTCCGTTGACTCCTTCGCAGGGGCTATCCATATATTGGTAGTTGGTGTTGCTCAGAGCCAAGTAGGGTTTTAGGGGTAAAATTATGGAATTGTCCGATGAGGGGATAGGATATAAGTGATAATATTCGAATTTATTTGGGTGGACCAAAGGAACATCTAAGGAGAATATTATTTGATTATTTGAGATAAAACAGCTTGTTTTTATAACCGAGTACCAGTCGTATAGACTTAAGTCAAAAATTTCGTCAGAAGAATAGTGTGTATTTAGCTCTTTTAGTATTTCTTTTAAATCGTCAATACTTAGAATGTCCGGGTGAATTGTGTGCAAATGGGAAAATGTTATAGCTTTTCTAAATTATCGATAAAAGTAATAATGACATTTGCATTGATGAAAATTTGATTTAGTATACTGAGGTATACGGTATACTTGTAGAAAATATCTGTTTCATGTTGAACTCGTTCATAGAAGCGTTCCATATACTCTGAAATCTTTTGTTGATTATTAATTATTGTTTCTATCGAATTGCTGTAATGGTCAATCAACTTTTTAAATAGTGAAATTTGATTATTAGTTTGCGATAAAATTTTCTGTTGGTTCTTTTCGAGAGTGCGTATAGCATTATCGTATTTTACTCCATCATTCGCATCGAGAGACCCTGTAAACCACTTGTTTATGGTACCAATGATATTAAAAAGGCCGCGTTTACTACGTTTATTAAAGCTTATACCCTTTATCTTATTCTCTACTTCTAAAATTAGGGGTTTTAAATTTTCGTAATTATTTCTTAAGCTAGATGTGAAAACATATTCTGTCTCATTAAAAATAGATGAATAGCGGTTTAGTTTGCACATAATGGATAAAAGTATGTTTTTTAGTTATTATCTGAGCATTTCCTAATTTAAAGGGTAAAATGCCCGGGGTATCTTTAAGGTCGTTAATTTTTACTTCCAGCACTAGTGCTTGGGATGTCAGGGTTAGGATTATCAGGAATGTCGGGAGGTTCGTCATCGTCTTTCGATTTGTCATCCTGTAAGAGAGATTGATTTGTGAATTTCCTTGGACGTTTGAGGTTTTTCTTATGTACTATTTTGTTAGGTAGTTTAGCTGTTATACCTAGATCTTTAACAATTGTTACCTTTTTGAAACGAGGTTTGATTTTTGATCGAAGGGGGTTCTTTTCAAAGGCGGTGGCATTTTCTCTATAGGATATCGGATCTTCGCGTTTTTCGTTGCGCTTTTGGATGACCTTTTCTTTCATACTTTGACTAATTTGATGAATTTTGTCATAAAGTAAGGATGTCTTGTTTTTGTGTTCATTTATATATTCATTAATTAACATTTCGACAGTTGTATCGAATGCATTTACACTGTCTGTGTGGCCGCTTACAACGTCAAAAGGGGTTTGCTTAGTAACTGAATGAATAGTGTTATTGTACGCTAAAATGGCATAAAGCATAAGCTTATCCATGCGACTTTCTTTGTCTGACAATCTTAGGCATCTTATATGCTCTATGAGGGTGGAATGTAGACACTCAACTAGACTGTTACTATTGGAATTATTCGGTGTTGTGAAATGGATGTTAATTTTGTGTAATTTTATAAAGTCTTTTAGGGTGGTATTATTGAATTCGGTGCCGTTGTCGCACACAATTGTCCGTGGTAACCCGTGGTGAGTTGCAAATTGTAAAAGGCAGTCAATAGTATTTAACGAGTCTATTGCGGTCAAAAATTTTTGATTTTCCATCTGAAACGTGTCCAAATGTATAACTTCGAATGGCTTGGAGCTCGTGGGTGTTATATTAAATTTCACTACCGGGGGATTCCTATCGTATTTAGATAACTGGCAGATATCGCAGTTGTTTATATATTTTTCTACATCGATCTTAAGTTTAGGCCAAAAATAGCGTTTTTTGAGAGACATTTCGGTTTCGTTAATGCCTCTATGGCATACTTTGCCCTCGTGATGGTATTTTAATTTTTCTTGTTATTCTTCGTAAGTAATAATGTCGTCTAAATATGTTGGACTTTGAATAAATTTGAAAGAAGAGTTTTGAAAAGTTTTTCGAACAATATTAGAAAAGTCAGGAATTATTTCAGGTGTCTTAAAATATAGGCAATAAGTCTTTTTGTGTTCTACATATTCTTTAATAAGACTAATAACTTCTGGTTCCAAATTTCTTAAAGGTAGTGACACTGGTATTCGTGAATTTTCGTTAAAAGGTCGTGACCTGATTACGTATTTACGTATCGTTTTGTCATTAAAAGAAACAATAATTTGATTTTTAAACGAATTAACGCACTTTTCGGTTATTGGCATTGTAAAGACAGGGTGTTCTGCTGCCGTGTGGACAGTTTCATTTGTGTCTGAGTCATTTTGGGTATTTTTGGTGGCGTTTTCAGTTTGTAGAAACTGTGAGTGGGTGTTATTTTGAGCGGGTTGTTGGTTAGCCGGTCTAATTAATATGTCGGAGATTATATTAATTTTTGGTTTTGATTTTGCTTCTGATTCATCAGAAATTTGTCCTAAAATTTCACTTAAGTCTTCGCTACAAATTTCAGGTAGTTCTAGGTCATCTAAATTTTGTAAAAAATCGTTAATTTCATCATCAGAATCTCCAGAATGTACTATTATTGATTCGTTTTCTGCCACTTTTTCTATAGCATTTATCTCTATTCGAGAAAGTGCATCAGCATTTGTATTTGCTTTGCCCTTTTTATAAACTATGTCAAATTGGTATTCTGAAAGTTCAAGTCTCCATCGTGTAAGGCGTGATACGGGGTCTTTAAGAGAGAATAAATATATGAGAGGTTTGTGATCTGTAACAATTTTGAATCTATTTCCGAAAAGATATGGCCGAAAGTAGGTTGTTGCCCAGATGATCGCGAGCAATTCTTTCTCAATAGTCGCATAATTGAGTTCTGCCGGATTCAATGTCCGCGAAGCATATGCTACGGGTAGGTCGTTGCCTACGGGGCCTTGTGAAAGGACGGCGCCCACGGCGTAATTTGACGCGTCTGTAGATAAGTTAAATGGCTTGGACAGGTCAGGATATTGTAGAATTGGGTCATTGGTAAGAATTTTTTTGCAAAGATTAAAAGATTGAAGGAATGCATCATTATGGATTATTTTTTCGCCTTTTTTCAGACACTTAGTCAATGGTTTGGTTATTTTTGCAAAATCCTTAATGAACTTTCGGTAGTATCCTACAAGTCCGAGAAAAGATTTGATTTCTTTGACAGTTTTGGGTATAGGAAATTTCTGAATTGCCTCGTCCTTTTTTGGGTTAGGTTTTACCCCTTGTGAAGTCACGATGTGCCCCAGGAACTCTACTTCTTTACGAAGGAATTCCGATTTATCCGGTTGTATTTTTAAATTATATTCTCGCAATTTTTGAAAGACTAATTTCAGATTATTAATGTGTTCATCAAGGGAGGTCGAAAATATGATAATGTCATCAACGTAAACTAGGCACACTCGTCCTTGTAAGTCGCGAAGGACATCGTCCATAACCCGCTGAAAGGTTGCTGGCGCGTTTTTTAAACCGAACGGCATTCTAGTGTACTCGTAGTGTCCGTTGTCAACAGTGAAAGCAGTTTTTGGAATGCTTTTAGGATCCATCTCAATTTGGTGGAATCCCGACGCTAGATCTAAGGTGGTAAAATAAGAGCATCGACCTAATTTATCTAATATTTCGGTGATATTGGGGATGGGATACCGATCGTCAATGGTAATTTCATTGATTTTTCTATAGTCTACGACGATACGCCACTTTTTCTCACCTGACGCGTCTTCTTTCTTGGGAACAACCCAAATCGGGGAAGACCAAGGACTGGACGAAGGACGTATTATTTCGTCGTCTAATAATTTTCCAATTTGTCTTTGTACTTCGGATTTTAACGCGTAAGGATAGCGATAAGACTTTACGTGTATGGGGTCTTCGTTAGTTGTCTTTATCTCGTGCTTAACACGGTTTGTAAAAGAGAGTTTTTTCTCTGAATTATGAAATAGATCTAAATAATTTCGACAAAGTTGTAGGACCTTTTGTCTTTCTTCCGGATTCAGGTGGTTAGTTCGAATAAGGTCTTTTACGTCAATATTAGGATTTTTGTCATTATTGTGAGGTGTATCGACTATTTCTTCGATATTAAAAAGAAAATAATCATTATTTATTTCCTCGAAAATAGGTTCTGGGAACGGTTTGTCTAAGCGCAAGAGTTTTGTTTCATTAGAGTGGTTTTGTATTTCAACAATGACGTGACCATTTCTTGCAGTGGTCAGAGTTTCTGGAATAAAACACTTGGGAAAAATCTCTTTTTTATGTATTATCACGTCGCCTGTCTGCTTGGAAATAGGAATTTTTGCAAGGCATGTTTCTTGCGGATTTACAAGAAGTGAAAAAATATGAGAACCTTTATTATGCTTGTAGAGAATTTGAATGCTGGTGTTGTCGTTATAAAAAATATTATTTTCAAAATCTGGTTTTAATTTTAAGCGTTTCATGTCTTCAAAACCGATTAACCCGTCGAAAAAGTCATGAAAATGAAATAAATGGAATGTAATCCGATAGTCTAAACCAATCAATTCATTTAAAGGTATATCTGCTTTGAAACGGCATCTATTTACACCATTACAAGTTTTTATATTAAAATTTTCGTGATATATTTTGTCTGGGAAATATTTTTCTGCGAAATATGGGGATAGAATAGATTTTGACGCACCTGTATCAATTAAAAGTATGAATTTGGGTTTATTTGTCTTTATATAGGGTAAGGTACTGTCACTGTCATAGTTGTTTATTTCGATTGTCGTCATTTTTCGGGTTCTTCGAGACATAATTGGTGAAAATTTGGGTCATTTGGAACAGTAGTTTCCTGCTCAACAGAAATTTCTGAGTTTCCCTGATTTTCTTGATAATTTTCTGTGAAATTATACTGATTTTCGTATTCAGCAGCTTCCGGATAAAGCATCTGTTCAGAATTTTCGTAATAATTGTTATAAAAATATGAGTTGTCTATATCGGAATAATAGTTCGAGGGACATGTCTGCTCGTCATAATAATTTTGAAAATTGACATTTTGACATTCTTGTTCGATATTATGTAGTTCTTCTGATGCAAAATTTCGTGGGCCTGTACTACGGAAAATGTTTGGAACGTCTCTTGGTAAGGTTTGAGGTGGCAAGGTGGGAACTCTGGAAGTTGTCGACATCTGTGTTGGTACTTCGTTAGGAGTTCGTCCTGTCGGTTTAAAAACGTTCGTCTGGGGTGGTCTTGTGCCAAAGACTTGTTTGTTTGTGGGGAATTTTTGTTGTGCCATTTTAAAGTTTGGTCTGACGTTAGTTATTGGGCCTCTGGGAAATTGTTGCGATTGAAAATTTGGGAATCTTTGGGGTGGAATATTTGGCAATTGTTGGTTGTACTGGAAAGATGTGGTAGGAATTTGGAAGTTTTGTTGAATTGGCATTCTAGGACTTTGAAAATTGGGCATAAAATTTTGTGAAAAGTTTGGGTTTCTTACTTGTGGTGGTCTCTGAGGTTTAGGAAAATTACCGGATGGACCTGATGGTTGTGGAATATTAGAAAGTAAGCGATTTTGGGCATAAAAGAAATTTTGTTCCTCGATTACCAGCGCTATAGCATTTTCTAAGGTATCTGGATTGCGGATTCTAATAATATCTTGTAATCTTCCCGTTAGTCCTCTAACAAAAGTTTTTAGAGCTAACTGTTTATAGTTATTTAAATGCAAAATTTTCTCATTCCTAGTTAAGTTACTGGAATTTATTTTGGAAATTATTACACTGTGCGCGTCTTGGATTCTGGCTCCAAATTGCACGGGGGGTTCATTTTTGAAAGGTCTTAAAATTATTGAATCTTGCACAAGGCAGTCTATATTCCTGTTGTCGCCAAAAGTTAGACGGAGAGCGTCACGAATTTCTTCCCATGTTTGTAGTTCAGTTCTAGTTCCTATTAAAACTAGAGCCCTACCTGCTAATTTTCCTATTATAGCTTTTAACAAGAATTTATTTAGTGGGTCATTTAGGACACCTCGATTCGAATATGTTTCGATAAGATAAGAGCAACTATCAATAAAAATTTCAAGAGTATGTTGGTCGCCTGAAAATTGGGGAATACTTTCTATATACATTCTAAGCAATTGATTTGAATATTTGTCCATTTTGTGGTTGTTGTTGATTCATATTTGGTCTAATATTAACTTGTCCAAAAAGAGTACTTAGAATAGCAAGGTCTGTGTCGTGGTCAATACCAAGCCTTCCTACGTTTTCGTTTTCTGATTCGCTATCAGACATAAATTTGGTTTATATTATTTTTTTTTTAAACGAAATAAAAGTGAAGTGAAAAACTTGAAAATGAGAGAAAAGTAAAGTTGTAAAAATTTGTTTTGGAAATGGTTTTCTTTGATTTTCTTTTCTTAAAATAACTTACACTAGCGAGATTAAATACTCCTTGTTCCGGCAGGAAGTTTTCAGGACAGTTCGGACAAAAGGAATGGCTCTTACCCTGCTCTTCGGTGTTGGTCGCTAGCCCTTCAGCTCTTGGAACTCAGCCCTGCTTCGTTGTCGGTGTTGCCTGGCTGCTACGGTGACCGTTCGTCTTTTACGGAGACTATTTGTTTCGGACCGATCGCTTAACGGAATTTTCCGAAGGAAAACGCGAGTTTCGGCGACAGAAAGTCTTTTTCGTATCACAAACGTCAGCGATTTCCGCGACCCGTCCTACCGACTGCGCCAATTACATGTATCAACGCAGCAGTAGGCTTTTTAAAAATCGTTTATTTGGGTAAACCCGTTACAAGGAGTACGGCTTTAATCTGAATCTCGCGAATGTTATACAAAGTTCTTATAAAATCGTTTTTGCTGATGTGGCAGCTGTTCTTGCACTTCTTCTTTTGATGTATCAGGAACTTCTATGTACGTAACTAGCTATATTTTTCGTAATAATTGCCTCTACACGAGCGTGGAAGATAATCTAAAATTTTCCAATAAACGCACAAAATATGACATAAAAATAAAACATCATGTGAAGTCGCAGAATTAATGTATGGTTGTATAAGAATTCATAATTTTCCTATTTGTTCTAATAATTCGCGAATTTTTAAGCTAAAACGCAGGGACTGATGACGTACTAAACCCCCAATCTCAAAACGGTCTGTAAGTTGAACGAAAAAATAAAACGAAAACTTGATTTTTTAAAATGGCTCTTTTACCAACGGACCGGCAAACGCCGTAAAAATTGATCAAAGTATGCCGGGAAGGTAAAAAGACACGACACATAATAGGTTAATACAAAAAGCACACCGCTTAATTCGCAATACCGAAGTGTACATAAAGTACTCGACAATAAAAGCGAGTTATGTTCTAGAAGTTGCTGCCTCATCATAGAAATTACGCCGTAGAAACTACAAACTCAGCAGAGTCTAGATGGACTCTCGAACACCTTGAAATCTTGCGAATTCTGCTTTCCTTAAATTATATAAACTATCGCGCTCCACATTTTTCGACTTTTGACTATCAGACTCTGTACTAGTTGCCAATAAAAAACTTTGCATTTTTTAAAAAGGTCTTGTTCCGATCCCGTAAGTTAAGTGGCGCAGTCGTGCGGATTGTTTGAGTTGCGTGGCGCCATCGGTCTCGCGCTTCTGGAGTATCGAACTCCCAACAAACAAGAACTTCAAGATCCGATTGAAGCTGCAGAGCCAGGAAGAGACCAAGGTAAGGGCCAATCCGTGTTTCTTTCCCTTGTCCTTTCTGTGGCAAACAGGTCAGTCTTAGGTCCCTAGAAATCCAGTGTATATGTTTTTCTAGTTGAATCTATTCATAAGATTGCGTCTTGCGAAATATTAGAGCATATAATACTTCAAAAGATATAATTAAGTTAGGTTAAGAAGTTCAATTTCATTTTAAGGTTCAATTTTAAATTTCAAAATTGATTCACTCGAAGATATTTCAAACTCGTTCCGTTCTCTAGATTTAAGTGATAGTGATAGTGATAGTATTGGTACAATTGAAGAAGAAATCATGAATAATCAACCTCAACCTGCACAAATCAATTATAGTCTGCTTAGATTGTATGTCGATACAATTCCAAATTTTAATGGAGACCCACACACTCTCGAAATTTTTATAGAACATTGTGATTTTCTTATTTCCACATATTCCAATGCAAACCCCGCTGATCCCATAAATACCTTCCTAATACGTGCTGTTATTGGAAAATTAACAGGACACGCTTTAGTTATTGCTGGTAGTAGACCTGACGTAAGAAATTGGGCAAATTTAAAAGAATTATTAAGACTAAGTTTCGGTGACCAAAGAAACCTTGATTGCTTAGTGCAAGAAATGCTTGTTTCGCGACCCTTCAAAAATGAATCTTTTCGTAATTTTGGGCAGAGATTACAAAAGTGCCGTAGTTCCATCGCTTCTAAAATAATTTCAATGGAAATGACTAACGAAGAACGTGCTTTTAAAATTAAAAATTATGATGAACTTTCACTAAAAACCTTTATAAGAGGTCTATCTGGACGTATCCAAGATATGGTTCGTTTAAGAAATCCTGACAGTCTAGAACTCGCAATATCGTATGTTATTGAAGAAGAAAACTTTATTTTATTTCAAAAGTCTCAAACAAGTAATTTCCAAAATTCAACATTACCAAATAAAAATCCTCAACACTTTCCAAAAATGAATTCTTATAATAATCAACAAGCTATAACACCACGACAACAATCAATGTTTCCGCCAAATAATAACAATTTTTCGCAAAATCAAAATTATTCCCAAAATCAAAATTTTCCCGAAAGAGCTCAATTCCCATCTCAACCTATAAACATCCAACCTCGACAGAATATGCCTTCCCCTAAATTTTTTACCAATAAACAAGTATTTGGAGCCCCTAACACTTCCAGAAATGTTTTTAAACCCACCGGTATAACTCCGCAACATAAACCTGAACCGATGTCTACTACATCACGAATTCCTACTATACAAACTCAATTCAGAAATAATTTTCCAAAAAATTACCAAACTCCACAACTCCACAATATTGAAGAGGCAGATTTTAGCTTCGACGAAAATCTCGAAAACCCGGAAAATCCCGATGAAATTTTTCCCGATTTTTACCATGAAAACTCCGATGAAAATTTCGTACCGAACGAAACTTATGAAAGTTTTGAAAATTTTTCCCAGGCTTCGAATCCACAGAACCCAACATAATAATTGACTTAAATCATCTACATAAGAGCGATTTAACGTATATAGAAATTCCAGAAATTAATGCCAGATTCCTTATAGATACAGGTAGTTCCCGTAGTATAATTAACCCCGATGTAGCTTATAAGTTTTACAGTAATTGCATTTTTCATGAAGATTTTAGTATTCAGACCTCTCACGATATTACTTTTCACAATGAAATTGCCATAATTCCACTTTTCGACATTTTTAACGTCAATCGATTTTATAAATTTTATATCTATGATTTTTCCCCAAAATATCACGGTCTTATTGGCATGGACTTATTGAAAAGACTACGATCAAATATAGATCTCGACAATAAATTACTAAAGACTCCCAAAGTTCAAATACCTCTACTTTCGGAAAACTCCAATTCAAAACAACAGAAAAATTTCCAAAAATGTTATCACTCTTTAATTATACCACCTCGAACTCAAAAAATAGTTAAAGTTCCAGTATGCTATAAAAATGGCCTCGGTATTTTAGATTACAATAATTTTGATAACAATTTAGAATCCCCTCGTGCTGTAGTTGATATTCAAAATTATTTCGCGACAACAACAATTATAAATCCAAATTTAGAACCCTTTGAAGTCATAATTACTGAACCTTTAGACGTTGAAATTTTAAACCCTAATGAGATTAACTTTATCGACAAAATCGAAGATAATTCGGAACTCTCAGAAACTGAAGATAATCTACTAAAACAAAATTTAAAAAATATTAGACTTGATCATTGCAATTATGAAGAAAAGTCCGCTTTACGTAAACTTTGTTATTCATACAGGGACATCTTTTACTGTGAAAAAATACCTCTTAGCTTTACAAATAAAGTCAAACATAAAATTAATCTCACAGACGAAAAACCTATTTTTACTAAATCGTATAGGTTTCCCGAAATCCATCGACAAGAAGTAAAATCCCAAATAGATAAAATGTTACAACAAAAAATTATTGAACCATCCACATCCCCGTGGAGCAGTCCAATCTGGATCGTTCCAAAGAAACTCGACGCTAGTAAAAAAAGGAAATGGCGAGTAGTCATCGACTATCGTAAGTTAAATGACAAAACTATTAGTGACAAATATCCCCTTCCAAACATAACGGACATATTAGACAGACTAGGACGTGCGAATTACTTTACAACACTCGATTTGGCCTCCGGTTATCATCAAATTGAAGTTGACGAAAATGATGTACCCAAAACTGCATTTTCTACTGATTCTGGACATTATCAATTCTTACGAATGCCATTCGGTCTTAAAAATGCACCCAGTACATTTCAGAGATTAATAGATAATATTTTACGTGGTTTAACAAACGAAATTTGTCTCGTATATTTAGATGACATAATAGTTTTCAGTACATCTCTCCAAGAACATATAATTAATCTCAAAAAAGTTTTCGACAGACTACGTGACGCGAATTTTAAAGTACAACTTGACAAATGCGACTTTCTACAAAAAACTGTTGCTTACCTCGGACACATTATTACATCAGAAGGAGTGAAACCCAATCCCGAAAAAATTTCCTGTATTCAAAAATTCCCCATTCCTAAAACTCAAAAAGAAATAAAATCATTCCTTGGATTACTTGGATATTACCGCCGCTTTATTAAAGATTTCGCAAAAATAACTAAACCTTTAACTCTCTGTTTAAAGAAGAACGCTCAAGTTACTCATAGTCAAAAATTCATAGAAGCTTTCAACACATGTAAGAAAATTTTGTGTAATGATCCGATATTACAGTATCCTGACTTTTCCAAAGAATTCATTCTAACTACTGATGCTTCCAACATCGCTATCGGCGCAGTATTATCCCAAGGCACCATTGGACAAGACAAACCTATTGCCTATGCCTCACGCACCCTAAATGACAGTGAACAAAATTACAGTACTATTGAGAAAGAGTTATTGAGCATTGTTTGGGCTTGTAACTACTTTCGTCCCTACCTCTATGGTCGAAAATTTACAATAGTTACCGATCATCGCCCCCTCACGTGGCTTTTTAATTTAAAAGAACCCAATTCGAAATTGGTTCGTTGGCGTCTCAAATTAGAAGAGTATGATTACAAAATTGTTTATAAAAAGGGAAAGTTAAACTCCAATGCCGACGCACTCTCTCGTATAAATTTGAATATTCATGAAACCCAATCTGTTTTCAATAATCCAGGAGATATAAATCAAGAAACTTTCGAATTTTTAAGGAACTATGTAGAAAACCCAGAAAATTTTGAACTACCCAGTACAAGCCAAGAAATTTCTAACAGTAATGTAAACAATACCCAAGCAAGTTCATTAACGCCAGACACTCACACAGCTGACCCCGTTCCGCGAACGAAACCTAAGATAATAATTCACTCCGACATACAAATCCGACCTCCTGATAAACCTAGACCGACAATATTAAATGACGCACCTATTGAAATTAGTGATGACGAAACTGCCCATTCCCTCTCAAAAGAAATATGTAATGAAAGTTTACCTATTTTGGACGAAATTATCAATAATAAAACGAATCAAATACATATTTTCAAAAATAACGTCGATAAACTTTCAGTAGAACAAGAAAACTACTTGCACCAAAAAATTATGACAGTCAAAATTCCTTTAATTTCAAATGAGCAATTAATCCTAGATTTTCTAAAACAATATCTAAGACCAAACACTACGTATCACATTTATTTTAATCATTCGCAATTTATAACACAATTTTCAAATATTTACTCAGAGCATTTCAATCGATTAGGTCCCAAACTGATAATATGTACAAAATTAATTAATACCATAAAAGACAAAGAGGAACAGTTATTACTAATAAAAAATCACCATTTAGGAAAAACGAATCATCGCGGAATACAAGAAACACTAAATTATTTAAAGAGAAACTATTTTTGGATAAATATGAAGTCCGATATTACTGCATATATAAATGCATGCGAAATTTGTCAGAGAACCAAATACGGTAGAAACCCTCCATATGTACCTCAAGTATTAACTGAAACTCCTTGTAAACCATTCCAGTTAGTTCATGTCGATGTGTTCTATTATGACACCAGAAACTATTTAACTTTCGTTGACGCTTTCTCGAAATTCGCGCAAGCTACATTAATTCCCGGAAAATCCGCTACAACCATATGTGATGCTCTTGTAAAATATTTTTGTTCTTTTGGTACTCCTCAACAGATCATTTTAGACAATGGACGTGAATTCAATAATGAAACGGTTAAGGAATTATTAAAATTACATAAAATAGATATTCATTTCACTACACCAGGCCACCACGAGTCAAACAGTATAGTAGAACGTTTCCATTCCACAATAATAGAACACCTGCGAATTTTAAAAGAATCTTTCCCTAACGAAACCGACTTAATAAATTACGCCGTTTTAGGTTATAATTGCTCAATACACAGTTCGACGACATTCACGCCTTTTGAATTAGTATACGGTCATACGGACTTAAGAAACCCCGAAATTTTTACTCCTAAACACTTCTTCTCAAACTATGTCGAAAATCACGCGGAAAAATTAAAACACGTATATGGTGACGTCCAAACGAGGTTAATAAAAGAAAAAGAAAAGATTGTTAATACGAAAAATGCAAAGGGCAATACAAATCCTACTTTTAAAATTAATCAAATTGTATTTAAGAAAAATCCCCTTAACAGAAATAAAAAGAGCAACAAATTTATAGGTCCATACGTAATTATCGAAATTTTAGAACATAATAAATTCAAAATAAAAAACAAAAATAATAATAAAGAAGAAATAATTCATATGAAGGAGCTAAAACAACCTCCTTTGTTACAGGAAAATGAAGCTGAGAATCCTTCTACTTCTGCTGCAAATAATAGTGACATTTCAGAATAAAATAGAAATATCCAAAATCAACTCTCCCGGAATTCTCCCCTTTGAATTAGGCCAAGCTCGCGTTATAAAAAGTAAACATGTTTTCTTATATGATATAAATTTACTAGACATAAAAACTCAAATTGATGGGATAACAAACATTTTTCAAAACATTAATTCCTCACTCGACTTTGGAAGTTGGAATTTTCTACTTAGAAATTCTCGTAATATTTCAGAACACTTATATCCTTTAATTATCGAACTTAACGAAAAATATGAAAATTTAAATTTTAATCCTTTTGGCTTTAGTTTCTGATTCACCCTGTATTTTACTTATTCTTAAGTCTAAGACGTCACGTGATGAAATTAGGCCTTTTTTTATTTTTGTCTCACCCTGTATTTGATTTTTTTTTACATATCAACTGTTTTTACCTACCTTGTATATTTTTGTGGTCCGCCCCTGTACTATTTGAGAAAAAAATCTGTGACGTAACGCGATTAAATTATTAAGGCCCTTTTGACTTTGCCTTGATTTAACGCACCCTGTATATAATGTTTGACGCATCAATTGCTTTTGAGACACCTTGTATTTTACTTATTCTTAATTCTGTGACGTCACCGAGAATCTAGTTTACACCATTTTAAAGTATTATTTTCAAATGCGTCGATGGCTCAGTTGGAAGAGCGTCGATTTTATAAACCGATGGTCGCAGGTTCGAACCCTGGCGGATTTTTTTATTTTCAGACTTTTGTGACGTCAGAGGCATGCTGGAGATGCTGGATCCCAAGATGCTAGACCTCGAGATGAGATGTTGGAGATGCTGGACCTCGAGATGCTGGAGATGCTGGACCATGAGATGATGGACCATTATCTCCCACGGTTTGAATTTGGCGCCACGAGTCGAGCGTCATAGGTTAGAGCGCTACGATTGGCCGCCAGGAAAGGGGGCGGGGCCTAGGAGGAAAGTGGAGGCGGTCAGCGTAACCAACGCCTTACCTACTATCGTACAATAATGGCATACTTCAGTGCCGATTTCTGAGCTTTTAATGACGATTTTGAGACACTCCAATGCCGATTTCAAGAAAAAAATTGTTTAAAGTCGAAGATAACACTTTATATAAACACATTTATTCAAGAAATAATTTTTCTCAAAATATATCTGATTGAAAAATAGTTGTCCCTACTTTTAATCGCAAAGGTATTTTGAATGAATATCATGACAAAGAAACTGCAGGCCATTTTGGTTTTTCAAAAACATTCTTTCGAATTTGTGAGGTATATTATTGGCCAAATATGCGTCAGTCTGTTTATCGATATGTATAAAAAAATGCGCAGTTTGTACAGCAAGTAAACCTACAAATTTACCCCAAGCTGGTTTAATGGGAAACTATAGGAATATTAACTTTCCTTTCCAATCAATACCTGTGGATCTTTTAGGACCTTACCCACGATCCAAAAATGGTAATCAGTATTTGTTAGTTGTTGTTGATTGGTTCACAAAATTTGTTTTCGTTCATCCTGTGGCAAAAGCCACTTCAAATTCTATCATACAATTTTTGGAAAATTAAGTTTTTCTCTTATTTTTGGATTTTTTTTCATGTTATTTCTGTTGACAATGGTTCACAGTTTATTAGTAAAGAATTCAAAAATTGTATTGCTTCTTATAACATTCAAAAAATTTGGTATAATGCTAAATATCACGCACAAATTAATCACACGGAGAGAGTGAATAAGTCAATAATTGTAACAGCTATTAGACACATGAAAATCATAAAACTTGGGATCAGTCAGTATTTAAAGTAGCCCAAGCTATTCGGCTAGCCAAACATGATGTAACTGGTTTTTCACCTTCTTTTCTAGTTTTCTATAGAAATACATCTACCGATAGTTATTTTTAATGGTTTAATATCTGAAAACGCACAAAATCAAATAGAAGTTTCTGATAAATTACTAGATGAAAATCTCGTTCAAAAAATTCCATCAATATTTGAGACAGAAATAAGTTACATCAAGCAAAGTGCAAATAGATATAATCTTAGGAAAAGAGATGTTCGCTATCATGTGGGTGATTTAGTTTGGAAGAAAAACTATGTTTTATCTAAAGCTGTCAACGATTTTTCTGG
Source organism: Pseudeuparius sepicola (assembly GCA_963920635.1). Lineage (NCBI taxonomy): Eukaryota > Metazoa > Arthropoda > Insecta > Coleoptera > Anthribidae > Pseudeuparius > Pseudeuparius sepicola. Next base: position 34,912,024 of record OY987305.1, read on the forward strand.
AAAATTAGCTCCGAAATTTATTCCTCGTGTGGTTAACAAAGTGATTTCCAAATTAGTTTATAATCTAAAAGACAGAGATGGTAACGATCTCGGAAACTGGCATGTCAAGGACATTAAACCTGACATAACTGAGGACTTGGACTCTGATGATTTAACCGAACCAGAAACAGATACTGATCAGCCAGAATAATTTTTTTTACAACTTTTTTTTTGTTTGAACTTCAACAATTCAATTTTCTATTTTTATTATTATCTTCCGGTAAAGTTTTTTTTTTGTCAGGTTGTATGCTCCTTTGTTGATGTCTTTTTAGTGATTTTTATTCAGTGCTATTGTGTTGCCAGCTAGTAAAAACTTTACTAGTTGTGCATTTTGGTTAGTAGGCTAGGGAAAACGTGACTAGTCGAATTTTTGTTTTTCTCTTTTTCGTAAACTGACCCTGATCAAGTCAGTGTAATAAAATTTGAGTTTTTCTGCAAGCCAGGGAAAACTTTACTGGTTTAGCAATTTTGTTGGTACATTTAGTTTATTTTGCGACAAACTGGGGAAAACTTGACCAGTATGTGATTGGTTCCTGGAAAAACTTTTCCAGCTGCAACCAACCCAAAACAAAGTGTCGAAATTTATTTAGTTTCTCTATTTTCGTCTGCATAGCGAGACTGTGCAGAATTTGTTTTCTAGGGTAGCGTAGCGATGCTGCGTGATTATCTTTAGCACTGAATAAGAAAAAGTTTTTCTGCATTTTTGCTGCATTGTGTTTTTTATCTTTTGAACACCATATTATTTTCTATTTAGCACCTGTCTTCTAAATTTTTATTGTTAAAGTCTAAAACAATTTTCTTTCCTTCTTTTTGAAACTCCAACTTCTTTCTATCTTGTACAGTATTTTCATTTTTATTTTTTTTTAAGAAAAAGAATATATCTGACCAAAATTTTAATTTTTGTTGGTAATTTTGTTTAGACTTGACATCTATTTAGACAAAGTACTAAGGGTAAGGCGGTGGGTAAACTTTTTTCACTCTGGAGTTTAGCAAAAGCACTATATCTAAATTTCCATAGAGTATGCCGACCAACATCAGTCGAAGAAATTCAATTTTTTTTTGTCAGATCTTCTCGTTCTTTTGTGTGTCATATTTGATTCAATAAAATAAGTAAAAGAAATAAATAAGCCCATAATAAGTTAGTTATTTTTATTTATTCTTAATTGGCGAAAATTTGTGAATTTTATATTCACTGGCGTCCACTTTTTGTTTTTTATTCGAGTAATATCTCCATTCTCCTCCATTGGGAGTTGAATATCTTGCAATGATAAGAAAATATTTTTTTTATTTCAGTTTCTATTATTATTTTTCGGAAACAGGAATATCGATTGCCTATTACAAACGAAAAAAAAAATTTGTTTTGTTTCAAAAATTTTTTTACCTGGTAAGGGGGGTGTGTAATGAAAATTCTCACGATTTTCCGTTCCATGCTATTTTTATTTTAATTTAATTCTTTTCACTTATTGAATAGCCCTCGTATTTGCAATTTTAATAATCTGCAGTAAAGAAAAATTTTATTAAGCCGGAAAAGTGCAGTTTATTAAAAAATAATAATTTTGGTGCAATATCCAATATCTAAATATTATCATTTGAATAAATTAATTTTATATTTTCCAACATGCTTAAAAATCTTTTTCTCGGATCAAATAGTACCAATAAAAGTTCAAATGATTTTAAAAGAACATTATTCTAGTATTTCCAAGCACTAGCTTATAATTTTTTGTCTATTTTTTATGGATAGGAAATAGATGACCAAGGTATGTAATGAGTGGTTATTCATAAATAGAATATTTTTAAGTTAAATGAGATCAGTTCTTGTATATTTCGGGTTTGAAGGAAAGGTTTCCATTTCACTTTATTCCGTGTGTTTTGTTTTTGGAAGTGGCTATTTATACGTCCGACGGATACAAACGTCAGTATACGTCTTGCGCTTTCATTGGTCGATTGAGTCACGTGACACATAACCTTACTTCTACCTTCCGATGGATTATGAATCGGCTTGTTTACTAAGTCGATTGGATGATGTCCTAGATTATTCAGACCTATCTTGTCTCATTTTAATATTGCGTATGCCCTACTTTTCCCGCGATGGGCGCTGCGGAATGAAAAATGAAGTGGTTATTTTATTATTTACAATGATTCGGCGCCGCGCTGAATGTCGGGGGGTAGCCAAAATTTCAAGAAAATAGGGGGTGTGTTACAACGCCGAACGTCGCATCGGGCGAAAATACGGGGTACCTACCTAGCCAAAATTTCAAGAAAATCGGGGGTGGGTTACACCATTGGAAATTATTACCACTTCTTTTTTCATACGGCAGCGTCTATCCCCCAAAAAGGAGCAGCGCATACGCTCCTTATTGCAAAGATGCTTGAGAAAAATGCACTTCTGACGTATCTAAATATTAGTTTACTTCGGCTTCGGACGTGTACGGAGTTAAATGCACGTCCAAAGAAGTCACGTGACTCAGCCCGCCAATGAGAGCGCAAGACGTATACTGACGTTTGTATCCGTCCGACGTATAAGTAGCCACTTCCTTTGTTTTTTGTGTACGGATTTTAGTATAAATTCGGCAGCGATTTTTGCCTTTGGGTCTTTGTGCCACCAACCGTTCCTGAACAACAAGGGGTAAGAATTTGATCATTTATCTATTTTTATTTGCTTATAATTTACCTATATCATAATGTGTATTTGCTAAATATTTATTTGCCAGTAATTTTTAGACAGTAATTACGTTATCTATTTTTTCGTGTTTTTTATGGTTACAGACCATTTTTTATGCTACATTTAGTGTAGTAGTTTGTGGATTTTTGAAATCCGAATTTTGTTTGACTACCAGCTTGAAACTTAAATCACGTATTTTATTTTCCAGTGTCTGTCGAATTTTTCTAAGAATTAAATTGTTGTATTTTTAGTCATGCTTGCTTGCAGGTCTGCCCAGTGCAAAATTTGGACTGAAGTATTTATCGTTTTGTTTAAAGAAAATTCACAGCAGGGAAAATTACTAGTGAAAGGAAATTGGAAATAATTTTATCCTTGGATAATAAAGTACCTTTGTACAAATTTGAGTTTCCTGTTTTTTCCTTTTCCAACAATCATTAGATAGTTCATTTTTTATTTGTTAATTCTGTCTAAATTTTACTGAGTTGTGTTCTTGGCATTTTTGATCAAATTCGAACCTTACCCGTTGTATACAGGGAGCGGTTGGGACACGAAGTACTACGGGAGTTTTTCTTTTTGTTTTATTATTATCACTTCTGTTAAAATTAAGTTTTCTCCTCCCGAAAAATTTCATGTTTTTGTAAATTTTAAATTTTTAATATTCATTAAAAAATATATATGTAGACATTTCTTTTTGATCTGCATTTATTAATTAAATAATTTATTACATCACTATTTGATTTTTTATATTTGAAAAGAATAATGAATTAATTTCATTCATTGGTATTTGGTAAAATTTTAGTAACGATTTTCACGCAGTATAATTTTCAAATATCAAATTTTGCCTCAATTCAATAACACATTTTTGGTGATATTTTTTCTCTCTTGTTTTCCCATATACCCTACCACACGAGCTCAAGGACAAGATCTGTGAAGAGGACATTGCACACTGCACGTTGCACATTGATTTTTGTCGAGGGAGCTCCCAACACCGGAAAACGTCAGGAAAAACGAAGCAAACCAAGCAAAGAAGACCCTGCTAAGCCTGCCAACAGCTCAAATCAAAGAAGGAGGGTAACACTCTTTTATTATTGTAAAAATCGCCAAAAATCTTACAGTTTTAACTTCCTACGATTAACTTGAGATTATTGTTAATTATTTTCTTTATATCTCTCATGCTCAATTAACAACAATTGCTTACTGTGTGATAATTTTTTAAATATACTTATTAAATTTTTGTGTGTGTGTTATTTCTTGCTAAAAAGGTGACTCAATCTAAAGCCGCTAGTTGGAGCTAAAAAACTTAACGTGTTTGTTGTTACAAACCGTACAGCAAAAAGCCGAAAATGACTGATCCTTTTCTGGAGCTGGAAGATATCCAAAGAGGCTTAAAACCAAACAATTATAACTATAAGAAGCAAAACCTACTATTCATAATTTCCCACGCAATTTTACCAGAAGACATGGGTCGGATGGAATTCGAACTTTCCTCAGAAAATTTATTATTTGCCATAAATAAATATGTCTCCTACGTCATCAGCTGTTGTAGCAGAAACTCTTAATATGTCAAAAAAAAATTGCAGAAAAAACGGATCAAAATATAATCACTGTAACCTGCGACCTAGCAATAGCAAAAATTGCTTTACAAATTCAAAGCTCTGAATCTTCTTTATATGATAGCATTTTTATACAATTAGGCGCTTTTCATATACAAATGGCATACTTCAAAGCAGTTGGCAAATTTATTGAGGACTCGGGCTTTATAGATGTTTTGATAGATGCAGGCTCAATAAAGGGACTGATTATGGGAACTCATTTTAATAGATGCAGACTTCACACGCTATTTGTTGTACTGCTTTACAAGTTCTTCATTTTAACAGTTTTATAAAAAGTTATCCAGAATATAAAGGCATATCTGAAACTTCAATTGAGGAACTAAATACTTTACAAGAGAAATTAAAAAGTGGTCAAGATTTGTCAGCTGAGCTGCAAAGTTTTTGATACATACACCTTCACGTTGCACAGAATATATATTCTCTTCTTCGCTTTTAATCAACCAAATTATTCTCGATGGACAACAAGATTCCACGACAATCTATTAAAAATTGTAACGGAAATTTTGTCTCATTCCGTTACAGCGTTTTAATTTCATTAAATTTGTTGAACTTTTCGAAAATTTCTTATTGAACCCTGTAACAGAAAGATAATGCTAGGTCTATCGCGCATGCGATTAGACTCTTCTTCTTCTGACAGGGATTTTTATTTTGTGGTTGGGTGAATATTGGTCGGCGAGCCAGATCCCAAAGTTCAGGTATGTAACTAAGTAATTCTCTTCGATTGCCTGCTAGAGTAAAATACCTTTTAATTTATTGTGCTTACTTTTGAAAATAAATACCTGATACTATTCCGATCATATCAAACTTATCTAACTAAAGTGATTTGTGTACAGTCAATTCCTCGGTCAAGTGTCAATTTTGTCATTCATCTACCTAACCTTTTTGTGGTACGAATCACAAACACAACGGAAGTTGTATTCAAAATTTTAGTTTTTTCATTGTCCCTTTTTATTGAGCATTTTCGCGGGTTGTTTATAGAATCTGATAGAATGTTCCATAATCTCGAACCCGGATATCGTACCACAAAAAGTTCTGACACGTTCTCTTTCCCAAGACACTTTTCGTTGCGTTCTTGAGGTGCTCGCATCGTGTTTTTGGCTTGGCCACCTTTTTTCGACTTTTCAACCCTAATTTAGCGGTTTGATCATAAGTGTATCGTTGAAATTTTACCATTCTTTAATTAATATTTGTTTTCTTTCATTTTCATGTGAAACTTACCTGCCGGAGCCCTGTTTTTCTGGTGGTAGTCAATCACGTGTACCACCCCAGGAGTTCCGCTTCATTTCAGCCAGCACAGGAGGAGTCCACAGGGGCTCGAGCGCCGTGGAAGTTTGTGGAAGCCCTGGTGAGTAGATTTTATCTCATTTATCTTTTTTTTGCGTATATTTCTCGTTCACTTTTTCTCGAAATATCTACTAACCTAGGCTCTACGAACTCGAGCTGTCCTCTGGATTTCGGCCTGGGTTTTGCACCTGGTTATATTACCGTATCTCAAATTTTTGAACGTTTTTAATTTTCAACGATATCTCTCTAGGTCTGATCCCCGAAAGAACGTAACGTAGAGTCACCTCAGATTTTTTGCTATTATCACAAATTTTCTCTTTCATTAAATTTGTTTTTCTTACCCAGGGAACATATAAGTGTGTGTTGATATAACTTTTAATCAAAAACAAAAATCATTCTCTCTTGTCCTAGTCTGAGGTTCAGATTTCTTTTAAATATCAAGTTTCAAATTGTATATTACATTTTTACAAGTAAATATTTTGCATTATTTTCGCTATCTCTGTGCACAGTGTTTTTTAAAATAATTACAAATGTAGCATTATTAAATTAGTTATACTCATTGTTGTAATTAAGATAGTTTTACTAACTATCCAAGTTTAAAATTATAAGGAAATATAAACAACATCGCCTATTAGTTGTCTGAATATTTTCTCGACTTAAGAGATTGGGTACTAGTAGTTAAGCAAAGCGGGCATCAGGACAGTGACGTCACGGCCTCGGCCGCTACGTGGCAGATGTTTATTTCCGACAGGTGAGGACTTGCATTTTGACCTGGCGTGACCCCCGGGAGGTTATTAACCTTTTCCGACAGGTCCGGACTTGCATTTTGACCTGACGTAACCCCGGACGGGACTTGACCTCGACTGGTTATTAAGAATTGTTATGACATGTTCAGCTCCCCCTCTCTACCACTAGGTTAGGATACAAGGTGGTCCGTTCTAGCTGGAGAACTCAGTTTAGTTTGAAAGCAGACAACATGGATCTACAAGCAATCAACAAGTTGACGTGCCTCAATCGGAAATCCAGCATTAAGTTGGCGGAATTACCGCAAGATTTGCCATTGAAAATATATTCAGGCAAGCTGGTGAAGACAGAATTCGGGGAATGCGTCTTACTGGAATTGGAGGAGAATGTTGTATTCCTACCGCAGAGAGTCACGGTAGCATTCAAGCCACACTTGGAGGATTTCTCATCTGAAAGATATTCCCTCGTGTTTAAGGGACAACTCAACACAGGAAAGCATTATCCAGCGAATCAGTTTGAGATTGTAGAAAATAAAAATATTTAAATGAGTAGATAGGCTATGTCGGTACGAGCGCAATTTCCCCAAGTATTTCTTATGGGGGCTAAAACGTGGTCAAAACGTGACCAAATTTCTCCGGCCCGACTTTCTCCGACGCGACCGAAGGTGCCCGAGCTCGCCGACCGTTGACCTTCGCTCTCAACCCCGGGGTGTCCGTCATTATCCCTCCGACCGTTGACCTTCGCTCCAGCCGCGACATGTCACGACTCGCAACTAATAAAAACCCTAAATCATAATTAAGCCATGACGTCCCCCTGTCGACCTTTAGCCGCGGCCATGCATGGATTTTTGCTACCACCTCTGCCTGCGTATTTTTGCGTCCGCGACGCCGAGACTCGCAACTAATAAAAACCTAACACCTATAGAAAAAATACCAGCTTGCAATATGTACGTGATGTAATTCCTCGGAAAAAAGTTCTCTTTGTCGGAATAAGCGCCTATGAAACGAGCACGCTGATCTCATCGGTACTGGCGATAAAAAATTTGTAGGAAAAGTGTAATAAAGAATAGATATGAGATACATATGAGTGTATACATTTTCTTGACTACATTACCTAAGGATGTATCAAAAATATATATTCGTATATTTAGAGACTGCTCAAAAGGAAAGTGGACATTAAATTTGGGGCATAAATTAACCATTTTTAGTTGAGTTTATAACCATCTAGGTAAGTAAAATTTCTTCAATTCCGAGAAAGCCAGGCCCTGTTTTAAATTACTTGACTAAAATATAAGAGGTGCAAAGTTTACTAGTTTTTAAAAATATCCCGTCACACGATTATCAAGTTGAAAGACTAGCTGCAAAATCGGATTTTGTACAACGCGTTTCCTGTTTAAAATTCCACCCAGCAACCCGTCCCCAAAACGTTGCAAATAGAGGTAGCTTGGTTATCTATAATGATGTCAGATAATATTAGTTTGGTAGTCAAAACCCTCCAACAATCACGCATGATAAATTTAGATTTCTTTCAATGGTATAAAATGCTAAAAAACAGTTGAAAAATCGTGAAAAAGAGGTCCCGTTAATTGGTTTAAGTGTCCACGAAAATTTGCTAGATTTCTATGGAAAAAGTACTGTGTCCGGAGCTGTTTACGCATTGAAATTTTAAGGTAAACGTGAAACGTCCCAGAAATTCAACTTGCACTGGAAACATTTTTATAGAAAATATTGCGGAAATATAGTATCACGATAATATAAAATGCTAGACTGTTGCTAGAGGTTCTAATAAAACCAGGTTATTAAAATCCAAAGTATGACGTCACACCGCCGGTTAAAAAAAATGTGTCCCAACAACATCTCGTTTTCTGAGCTGCTAGTAAATGCGAACTAAATATAAACTATTTAACAAAATTCTACCTTTTGATGAATTAGTTATCAACTAAATTACTAGTTTTTAATGAATACAGCTAATGCGTTCTGAAATATTGTAAACTGGACCTCATATTAATTAAAATCCATATATCAAAATTGTGAGCAACAAAATTATCCAACACTTTTCATTCTTAAAATCAATTAATGGGTCGAGAATAAACGAGTTATAGCTAAGAAAAATCGAAAAGGCAATCCAGTGGAAGGTGTATGAAAGTTCAAAACTAGATACCCATTAGGATTTTACAATATTATTTTACTGTGGTACACACCTAAAAAATCCCCAATAACAGATCCATGAAATCTGATGGTAGCTTGTGTCAGATATTGGTAATATGAGCATCTAACAATTATGGCGTATTTTTAAGACAAAATCAAACTCAAAATCTACTGCGCGTGAATGCGGCCTGGTCAAAATTTAGTTCAACATTTTTTATAATGTGTACTTAGGCGGTCATTTGCAAGGCCCTGTATCGTTCAATTATTGTTGATGCTATGTTAGTAACTTTTTTGCTTAAAGTGACATTTTCTACCATGAGGATGAGATTTATGATATTTACAACTGGAACACCCTGTATGTTTGAATTTTAATACACGTATACGTATTTAAACAGTATATGTACAGCTTCGTCCAATTTCAACTTGCAATATCGTGTGAGAGGCCATTCGGCAACATTGCTATCCACGTAAACTCAAAGGCCGGTTTTTGGCGTATCGTAACTGAAAATTCCAATGAATAAAGAACCCCCAGGAAGAAGCATGTTTGGGATTAACGCGCGACAGGGATAGTTCATTCTGTCCCTTATCCTACCAAGAAAAAGCTTAAAGCGTCTAAGCGACTCAAAAAACGACTAGACGACTTGTATAAACGACTAGACGACTCGGAAAAACGACTAGACGACTGGAAAAACGACTCGGAAAAACGACTAGACGATTTGGAAAAACGACTAAACGACTCCGAAAACGACTAAACGACTCTGAAAAACGACTAAACGATTTGGAAAAACGACTAAACGACTCTGGAGAACGACTAGACGACTCGGAAAAAAGACTAAACGACTCCGGAAAACGACTCCGAAAACGACTAAACGACTCTGAAAAACGACTAAACGACTCCGAAAACGACTAAACGACTCTGAAAAACGACTAAACGATTTGGAAAAACGACTAAACGACTCTGGAAAACGACTAGACGACTCGGAAAAAAGACTAAACGACTCTGAAATTATCCGTGATCGATGCTCTGTGATCAGTAGTATAGCAAGGGGTACTCCAGGGCGGAAGTGACGTCACAAGATGGCCGCCAAGGCGGGAAATTTGAAAATGCCCTTGACCTGCGGGTTCAATGAACTTTAAGGGGTCACGTTCAGTTAACCTTGACCTGAAGGTTATCTAGAGGCCAAGGGGTTACCAGATCGATAACCTTTAAGGGGTCATTGACCCGCGGGTTCAATGAACTTGAAGGGGTCACGTTCAGTTAACCTTGACCTAAAGGTCAATGGACTTTAAGAGGTCACCTTGTTAACCTTGACCTAAAGATCAATGAACTTTAAGAGGTCACCTTGTTAACCTTGACCTGAAGGTCGATGAACTTTAAGGGGTCACCTTGTTAACCTTGACCTAAAGGTCAATGAACTTTAAGAGGTCACCTTGTTAACCTTGACCAAAAGGTCGATGAACTTTAAGAGGTCACCTTGTTAACCTTGACCTGAAGGTCAATGAACTTTAAGGGGTCACCTTGTTACGTGGCACTTTTTCTGGGAACGGAAGTGACGTCAATATGGCCGCCTAGGCGGGAAATTTGAAAATGACCTGAGCTGTTGTCAATTAAGTGAGACCGATGATCTTTAAGGGGTCACCTGAAGGTTAATAATCTCGTGTTGACACGTGGCACCTTGAATTGCAAAAAACTTTGCTCGCAGTTCACGGAAGTGACGTCAATATGACAAAATGCGGGAAGTTTGAAAATGCGATGGGGTTACCTTGACATGAAGGTCACATATAAGTTAAAGATCTCTAAGGGGTCACCTTGGAGACCAATGAAATTTAACGACAATGATCTCGTGGTCACCTTGACACGTGGCACCTGGATTCAACCTTTGCAAAAATTGAACTTTGTTCGCAGTTCTGGGACGGAAGTGATGTCAATATGTCAAAATTGCGGGGAATTTAAATGGTTGGTGAATGAGCTGGCGAGTTTCTAAAACTTTAAAAGCCGTAATTGGATGGCAAAAATTGCGTTACGGAGAAACAATTTTTATTTGAAGAATTAGTAGAAGTACATCTGGAAATTAGCAGAGGACAAAAATTGCTTGGGTCTGAGAACAACAAATATTCAATTTTGCGAAGAGGCTGTATCTTATAAGAAAAAAGTTACAATCTGAACTAAGAATCTAGATAAATAAAATCTAGTCATTGTCAAAAAATTCCACAGCCGTGTAGTATCTCACTTCTATACGGTATAGGTATGCACAGACGTGTTTCCGGGAACACATCTATACAGGGTGTCCCACAACTGTTGGAAACAAATTTAACTAGAGATTCTTTGGCCAAAAATAAGACTTTTTTCCTATAAACATATGCTCTATCTACCTTCGTTTTCGACATACAGGGCGTTGAAAATTTAAAAAAAAAACGATTTTTTTAAAGTTTATTTCTAAACAAATTGCATCGCTTTGAAATTTGGTAGGTATTAGCAGTTTAGTCACCATTGTGAACAATATGAGCTCCAAACTTCCATCAGTGGCGTAGATACGGCGTTTCAACTTTTTCTTTAAAAAATGTGCTTAGATTTCAACGAAATCTTTGTACAAGTAGAAGAAGCGACTCAAAGCGACTATGAAAAACGCCTAGACTACTCGAAAAGCGTCTAAACGACTCGAAAAGAGACTCGAAGCGACTCGAAAAGCGACATACCATGGAATACCATCAAAGACCATGGAATACCATCGAATACCATGGAATACCATCGAATACCATGAAATACCATCAAAGACCATGGAATACTTATCGAAAACCATGGAATACCATAAATGGTCTTGGATACCCCTATGAAAAATTTGTCACGGGGCGAGCATAAAAGGAAATCATTATCGACATCGTGATCGATGCCCTGTGATCGAGAGATATATAAGTCTTTTCTAATTACAATCACGATCAGTTAGACATGTCTCTGTCACTTGAGATTGAACCTAGGATTTATGGTATCCAACACACCAATGACGGATTAGTCATGGGACAAATACCAGTAACCGTTGAAGATAACGTATTATGTATTGGAGATGAAAAAATTACCCTTACACCAGGTCTGTCTCAACTTCTTTTGAAGAACAAACCACAAGGTTTTAATGACACTGACCTAAAAATATATAAAGAATTGTTGATCATTACTAATGCTCACAAAAGACGATATGGGAACGCATTACGACTAAACCCTAGCAAAACGTGGAAATATATCAACATTATATCAAAGTTATTTCCATCTAGAAATAGAGCTCCAACCAGCTTTTCACGAGAGTTGCATTTAATGGACTCTCCAACAACTTCCAACATTAAGTCAATACTTAAATGGGATCAAAATACCAATCCGAATGACATCGTCGATATGTATAGGAATGCTCTACAAAAGGGGGAAGAAACAGATATATATATATATATATATATATATATATATATATATATATAAACACCCTAGTAGCTATGAATGTTATTAGAGATCCAAGAAATAAAAATGTTTAAATAAGTGTTTGTTTCTCTATACATACCTACTCTTGAATCACATCAGATAACAAACTATGGATTTGTCGAGTCATTTCAATGAAGTATCATTTTTTGTTGCAAAACATGTACCATGTATTCTATGTTTAATAGGGACTCATATTACAAGTGAGGTTGAAGATTTTGAAATTAATTTAGATAATTTTAACATAATAATAAGACTAAATTCTAATAGTAATCAAACAAACTAAATAAATTAATTGATGACACTGATTTTTATCAGCTAGTCAGAAATCCAACTCATATTTTTTACGGTGAAAAAACTTTAATTGATTTGGTAATTTCAAACAACAAACTTATACAGTGTTTAGTTTTAACCAATCCAAATATTTCTGACCATAATACGCTTCAAATTACTTCAAATTATTCTTATTTTGATTCAATTTTTCTACAAAAAAAATGCTTGATGATAATTTAATGAAAACAGCATTAACTCAAATCATAGTTATGACCCTCAAATAAATATTGAAATTAAGAGTACAAATTTCCAAGCTAATATTTGCAAATATTTGATACTTACGTGCCAAAAGTTGAAATTAAAATAAAACCTGGTCATCATTGGTTCAACGATAATATTCTTAAGGCAATTAAATATAGGGAAGACTCTTACAAGTTATATCACTTTAGAGAAACTTATGTTAATTGGGTAAATTACAACGAAGCGCGAAATTTGATTGTGTCAAATATTCGGAAAGAAAAACGTAAATATTTTGAAGATAAAATTTATTGGTCCAAACATGAGTCAAAGCTTATGTGGCAGTGTCTAAAATCTCTAATTAGTGGTAAAAATAAAGAAAGCTATTTTGGAATATTGTTCAATGATTTGTGTTATAAAAATAATATTTATGAGATGACAGAATAATAGCTTTTATATTACGAGCATCTATGAAATTGCATCCAAAATTCCTGTAACTAAAAAAAGTTTTGATTTTGATTTTGAAAAAATATATTTTTGGAATAAATTTGAAAAAGTAAGTCTAGCTAAAATTAGGGAAATAGTTTTTAATTTGCCAAATAAGACAAGTCCTGACGAAATAGACATAAGTTTTATAAAGAAATATTTTAATGAAATTGGGGAAATGTTATTAGATCAAATCAATGATTCTTTAGAGTTAGGTATTATCCCAAAAAATGTAAAAATATCAACTATTATACCTGTAAGAAAAATAAAGAATTCTAACCGAGCTGAAGATTTTAGACCCATTAATATGTTCGTTGCAATCGAAAAATTTTTAGAGTGTATTGTACATGAACAGTTGACAGAATATATTGAGAAAAATAATATTTTATCAAAATTTCAGTCAGGATTCAGAAAAAACATGATTGTGAAAGTGCTGTGCAATATCTAATAAATGAATGGAAAATGGCCACAGATGAAAATAAGATTGTATAGGCATTGTTTACTTGGATTTAAAAAGAGCATTTGAAACTGTTGATCGGTCTAAATTATTAAAGAAATTAGAAAAATATGGTTTAGGCGGAGTAGTTCTTAATTGGTTTCGAAATTATTTATATGATAGAAAACAAATAGTAAAGTGTCTAAATTTCAAGTCAAATGAATCATTTGTAGAAATTGGTGTACCAAAAGGGAGTGTACTAGATCCTCTAATATTTGTTTTATTTTTAAATGACTTGGCATATATTTTTCAAAATTGTAAATATCGTTGTGTGCACTTATTTTTATAGTGAAAATAACAGAAATTTAGTGTTAAAGTTAAATAGTGAATTATTAAGTGTATATAATTGGATGTGCGCTAATAAATTACAAATAAATATAGCAAAAACAAAATGTATGATATTAGGTTCACCAAAACTTTGTAAATTATTTGTAGAAGAAAAACTAATTTTTCAAGATTTCAAGGAAAATTGGTGTGCTAGGTAGAGCGAGTGACAATTTAAGTATGTTTGGAAGAATAACTGTCTATAATACTATTATAAATCCTCATTTCACTTTTTGTAGCTCAGTTCTATACAGGGTGTTCCTCAACCTATACGCGTAAACTTGGGAAATTGTAGCAGAGGACAAGTAATGGCCAATTATCGAAAAAAAAAAATGTAATAAAATATTTTTGTTTTGGACTTATTTCAAATTAAAAAACACAGAACTCGAATTAAGTGTTATAAAATAAAAATGATGTTAGCTTATCATAATAACTGTTCAAAGTTATTTCCTTGATTTTCGATACACAGTTGAGCCCTGCAAATCGCCTCACGATCGGCCCGTTTTGTTTTGTTTTTTGTTTTGCCAGTTTCTCTGCCTCGCTGAATCACCCGCAAAAAAACTCAATTCTTGGATGTAATCTTTGAGGACATAAAGATGAGATGCAGCCACTGAATTTTGATGTGATGCTTCTCCATATGCTAGTACCATGTCCATAAGTCGTTGTTTACGAAACTATTTGCCATACTTTTGTTCTAATCGCGTGAAAATAAACACGAATAGCGTCTTACAGTTAAGACGTCATTGAAGACAGCTGACAACAAAGTACTGCTAAATACCGTATGTGCTATCATGACTTGTTATCTTCTTAATTTTTTATTATCTGTAAAAGTTTTTTCACTGTATCTACAAAACGAAAAATATTTTATTACATTTTTTTCGATAATTGGCCATTATTTGTCCTCTGCTAAAATTTCCCAAGTTTATGCGACTAGGTTGGGGAACACCCTGTATATGACTTCACAAAATGATAAGCACCGATTACAAGTATTACAGAACAGAGCTATGCGAACAATTTTAAAATGTAATATGTTTACTAGTATTATAGACATGTTAAGTAAGTTAGGTTGGATGAATGTTGAAAATTATTTAAAGTTTATGAGCTTAATATTTATCCACAAAATTAATTTAAATGTATGTCCACATTATTATAAAAACTACATGACAAAATTTGAGGATGTTCATTACTATGACACAAGAAAAAAAGTCCCAAAGTATAATAAAATTGGTAGTGAAATAAGGAACATAAAATATATAAATAAGTGATAAGCTTAAAAAATTATATGTTGTCAAAAATCAAATTTTATGAAGGAGAAAATGCAAAAATTGCATATCGCACATTGGTGATGATCGTGTGAGATCAAAATGCAACTATGCAAGATTGCAAGAATATAACACCGGATCTAAATCGATCGAGGTAAAAAAATCTATGCTGCAATTTCTTAGGTCGTCACTTTGATGCGTCAGCTAGATTGAAAAATGCGACTCGACAATAAAATCGGAAGTAAAACCGAAATATGAGAAAATGGTGCACATAAAAACCAAATTTTTGAAATCTTAACGTGATTATACCACGGCATGACAGTACGATACCAATGATTTTTATTTACGTTCAACTAGCATTTTAAAAACACTTAACTGAAAGTTCTGCAAAGTTTAACTTTTAAGTAGGTGGCTGTGAATTCATATTTGACATTGTATTGAGATTCCAAACAACTTTTCTTAGTGTCATTCTGCTGTAGTTCTAAAAATAAGGGTACTTTACTCTTGAGGAATTTTCATATTTTTCAACCTTCCCTGTATACGAATAGAAATTTCAAAATTTTTATGGGTGGATTTTGAGTTTAAGCATAAGTACCAACTTTTATCAAGAATAATTTTTTTTGAGAAACTATGGTGTCAAAGTAATCTTTAAAATATACACAATGTTTTTCAGTCCTTCATCAATACTCTTCACTCCGTCGTACACTCTCTTACCTGGCACAGAAACTTATGGAAATTAACATTAAGAAGTTCAAGATAATCATATACAAAAAATCTATATACCAGGTTTGAAAATGGTTGCAAAGTGCAAAATCTCCTTGCAAAAATCATCCCACAGATGTTATCAATGACGTCAGAACCTATAGACAGGTTTGTTTTGATAAACGCTTGACGCCCAGAACTAACCACAATCTAAGCGCTCCATTAAATTATTCCGAAATGTCGCGAGATTGTCAGAAATTGACCCTTTTTGTCGAGCCGTAGCGAACTTATTTCGACTCTGGGCTCGGAGGCTGGCGTCGTTAGACCATCCCCCGAGTCTTCAGGTGAGGTTCCGATGCTTCCGGCGCCCCCAAATAAGAAAAAACATGCGATATCTAAGTGTGATTCTGGAGGAACTATAACCGGGAATCACCGGGTGTATAGTTGGTTGATGGTTGACTTTCTGTCTTTGTTTGTAGCATGTTTTTAGAGTAGTATGGATATATTTAATCTTGCAGTCAAAATAAAGGGCATTTTAACAATGGGGCACCACGTCTATAGGTTTTGACGTCATTGGATGTTATAAATAAATGGAAACGTAACGTCTGGAATGTAAAACCTAATATTTTTATTGGAACGTAGTTTGGTGACAGGCTACTTCAACACCACTGATCTGTCAAATTTGACGGCAGTATAAAAATTCTCGTAGGTAATATTCTTATCGTATATAGCTTGTTAAGTTGTGAGTCCTCCATGCCAAGATACTTATATGAATAAAAAGGAAAGAACTGTTGTAAGCATGTCAACAGAATTACTACATTTAAATGAACGTTTCCTTAAAGGATCATATAAAATAGTTCTGAATCGTTTAGGTTTAGTGAATTATGATAATTAGTAATCAAATAATAATTCTCACCCTCATAATACACCAAACTAAGAGTAGGTACCCCAGAAGCAAATGCTTGTGCGGAGGACCGGTGGCAATTACTGTTGTCTTTGAGAGACTAGGATAGCATTCGCTCTACTTGAAAAAAGCAGCTCGTGTATTTTTTAATCGTTTATTTAACCGAAGCAACAATGAACTGCAGTTCGTAGATGTTTATTTTAGAAGTGTACCTTTAATTTCTTAATATTTTTGTAAACCATTGTCGTTCAATCAGTAGTCTCTGAATAATTCTAATATTCAATTTCACAATCAATAATGAAAAACATTTTGTTATACAGTAGATCATAAATTTTTAATGGTGAACTATTCCGTGTCAGAAAACGCTTTATATTTTTTTACCTACCCTGTATGCTGTTTGACTTGCAACCATTCTAAGTGCGCCTAATATGATTATCGAACATGCACCAACCTTCGGGAATATTTGTATTTTTGTTGTGCAATTAATAAAAAAAATCCCGTATGTTGCAAACTTAAATGACCACACTGTATATTTCATCCATATTTCTACCCTGCGTTGTACAAAGTTAAAGTGTAGAGACTTATGGTGAATATTTAACATCCCACAGGCTGGGTAACGAAGGTAAACAAATTTTAATAAACGGACAAATTAGACATGCTCGTTGTAGAATATTCAAAAATATGGAATATGTTTCTAGTTGTTAGAATTGGGACTAACAGATAAGGTTGAAATAGTGTAAGTATAGTAACTTTCTATTTTCTAATATCACATAGTACTCGAAAATGTCGCAATAATGAATCCTTTGAATATTCTGAAACGAGCATGCTCTAATACGTTTTTTGGCGTCGATATATTTGCATTTACTAGCTTCCGAGAAACATCATTTAAAAATATTTTCTGTAAAGACGAATTATAAAAGAAAAATAGCAGCTTAAAGTTGAATATCTGTGAAAGTCACGTACGATTCTTTCTAATTCCGCAGAAAAAGTACTTTCGCCAGTCGTCGGAATAAACGTGTTTTTACGTAGATATTATTTTCGCGAGCAAATCTCGCACGCTGATCTCATTTGTTTCAAATTATTGTATATACTGAGAAATGTAATTATAGGTATCATATTATACGGGGTAATCTGGGGCACGTTACTAACGGAAATATCAAGTTCATCAACGCGCGAGACTTAGAAAGGTGAAACAACTATATATGGCTTGTGTAAAGATTTTGCATTTTTGATTTAGTGCG
Organism: Pseudeuparius sepicola; assembly: GCA_963920635.1. Classification (NCBI taxonomy): domain Eukaryota; kingdom Metazoa; phylum Arthropoda; class Insecta; order Coleoptera; family Anthribidae; genus Pseudeuparius; species Pseudeuparius sepicola. Next base: position 34,929,901 of record OY987305.1, read on the forward strand.
TTTTTTTTTAATTTTGGATGTTTTGGCGTGAATTTTATGGTATGTCGCTTTTCGAGTCGCTTCGAGTCTCTTTTCGAGTCGTTTAGACGCTTTTCGAGTAGTCTAGGCGTTTTTCATAGTCGCTTCGAGTCTTCTGTTGCTTAAATTTCGCACCTTGTAGAATGTAACTCCCGGTATATTTTTGACTAATATTTGGTATATTGGATGTTCCGATTAACACCGTGATATCAGATTTTAAATAAAAAATTCGCTAAATGGTTTGAATGAGAACGAGGATATAAAAATCCCTGGATTTGCATTTTCAAAACGGTAGCAAAAAGAAGCGGTTTTATAAGACCTTTAAAAAAATTTATTCAGAAGTTTTGCATACTATAAAATTAGAATAATACTTAAAAATCGTCCGTTTTCTGACACGGAATAGTTCACCATTATGATCTACTGTATAACAAAATGTTCTTCATTATTGATTGTGAAATTGAATATTAGAATTATTCAGAGACTACTGATTGAACGACAATGGTTTACAAAAATATTAAGAAATTAAAGGTACACTTCTAAAATATACATCTACGAACTGCAGTTCATTGTTGCTTCGGTTAAATAAACGATTAAAAAATACACGAGCTGCTTTTTTCAAGTAGAGCGAATGCTATCCTAGTCTCTCAAAGACAACAGTAATTGCCACCGGTCCTCCGCACAAGCATTTGCTTCTGGGGTACCTACTCTTAGTTTGGTGTATTATGAGGGTGAGAATTATTATTTGATTACTAATTATCATAATTCACTAAACCTAAACGATTCAGAACTATTTTATATGATCCTTTAAGGAAACGTTCATTTAAATGTAGTAATTCTGTTGACATGCTTACAACAGTTCTTTCCTTTTTATTCATATAAGTATCTTGGCATGGAGGACTCACAACTTAACAAGCTATATACGATAAGAATATTACCTACGAGAATTTTTATACTGCCGTCAAATTTGACAGATCAGTGGTGTTGAAGTAGCCTGTCACCAAACTACGTTCCAATAAAAATATTAGGTCCTACATTCCAGAACGTTACGTTTCCATTTATTTATAACATCCAATGACGTCAAAACCTATAGACGTGGTGCCCCATTGTTAAAATGCCCTTTATTTCGACTGCAAGATTAAATATATCCATACTACTCTAAAAACATGCTACAAACAAAGACAGAAAGTCAACCATCAACCAACTATACACCCGGTGATTCCCGCTTATAGTTCCTCCAGAATCACACTTAGATATCGCATGTTTTTTCTTATTTGGGGGCGCCGGAAGCATCGGAACCTCACCTGAAGACTCGGGGGATGGTCTAACGACGCCAGCCTCCGAGCCCAGAGTCGAAATAAGTTCGCTACGGCTCGACAAAAAGGGTCAATTTCTGACAATCTCGCGACATTTCGGAATAATTTAATGGAGCGCTTAGATTGTGGTTAGTTCTGGGCGTCAAGCGTTTATCAAAACAAACCTGTCTATAGGTTCTGACGTCATTGATAACATCTGTGGGATGATTTTTGCAAGGAGATTTTGCACTTTGCAACCATTTTCAAACCTGGTATATAGATTTTTTGTATATGATTATCTTGAACTTCTTAATGTTAATTTCCATAAGTTTCTGTGCCAGGTAAGAGAGTGTACGACGGAGTGAAGAGTATTGATGAAGGACTGAAAAACATTGTGTATATTTTAAAGATTACTTTGACACCATAGTTTCTCAAAAAAAATTATTCTTGATAAAAGTTGGTACTTATGCTTAAACTCAAAATCCACCCATAAAAATTTTGAAATTTCTATTCGTATACAGGGAAGGTTGAAAAATATGAAAATTCCTCAAGAGTAAAGTACCCTTATTTTTAGAACTACAGCAGAATGACACTAAGAAAAGTTGTTTGGAATCTCAATACAATGTCAAATATGAATTCACAGCCACCTACTTAAAAGTTAAACTTTGCAGAACTTTCAGTTAAGTGTTTTTAAAATGCTAGTTGAACGTAAATAAAAATCATTGGTATCGTACTGTCATGCCGTGGTATAATCACGTTAAGATTTCAAAAATTTGGTTTTTATGTGCACCATTTTCTCATATTTCGGTTTTACTTCCGATTTTATTGTCGAGTCGCATTTTTCAATCTAGCTGACGCATCAAAGTGACGACCTAAGAAATTGCAGCATAGATTTTTTTACCTCGATCGATTTAGATCCGGTGTTATATTCTTGCAATCTTGCATAGTTGCATTTTGATCTCACACGATCATCACCAATGTGCGATATGCAATTTTTGCATTTTCTCCTTCATAAAATTTGATTTTTGACAACATATAATTTTTTAAGCTTATCACTTATTTATATATTTTATGTTCCTTATTTCACTACCAATTTTATTATACTTTGGGACTTTTTTTCTTGTGTCATAGTAATGAACATCCTCAAATTTTGTCATGTAGTTTTTATAATAATGTGGACATACATTTAAATTAATTTTGTGGATAAATATTAAGCTCATAAACTTTAAATAATTTTCAACATTCATCCAACCTAACTTACTTAACATGTCTATAATACTAGTAAACATATTACATTTTAAAATTGTTCGCATAGCTCTGTTCTGTAATACTTGTAATCGGTGCTTATCATTTTGTGAAGTCATATACAGGGTGTTCCCCAACCTAGACGCATAAACTTGGGAAAATTTTAGCAGAGGACAAATAATGGCCAATTATCGAAAAAAATGTAATAAAATATTTTTCGTTTTGTAGATACAGTGAAAAAACTTTTACAGATAATAAAAAATTAAGAAGATAACAAGTCATGATAGCACATACGGTATTTAGCAGTACTTTGTTGTCAGCTGTCTTCAATGACGTCTTAACTGTAAGACGCTATTCGTGTTTATTTTCACGCGATTAGAACAAAAGTATGGCAAATAGTTTCGTAAACAACGACTTATGGACATGGTACTAGCATATGGAGAAGCATCACATCAAAATTCAGTGGTTGCATCTCATCTTTATGTCCTCAAAGATTACATCCAAGAATTGAGTTTTTTTGCGGGTGATTCAGCGAGGCAGAGAAACTGGCAAAACAAAAAACAAAACAAAACGGGCCGATCGTGAGGCGATTTGCAGGGCTCAACTGTGTATCGAAAATCAAGGAAATAACTTTGAACAGTTATTATGATAAGCTAACATCATTTTTATTTTATAACACTTAATTCGAGTTCTGTGTTTTTTAATTTGAAATAAGTCCAAAACAAAAATATTTTATTACATTTTTTTTTCGATAATTGGCCATTACTTGTCCTCTGCTACAATTTCCCAAGTTTACGCGTATAGGTTGAGGAACACCCTGTATAGAACTGAGCTACAAAAAGTGAAATGAGGATTTATAATAGTATTATAGACAGTTATTCTTCCAAACATACTTAAATTGTCACTCGCTCTACCTAGCACACCAATTTTCCTTGAAATCTTGAAAAATTAGTTTTTCTTCTACAAATAATTTACAAAGTTTTGGTGAACCTAATATCATACATTTTGTTTTTGCTATATTTATTTGTAATTTATTAGCGCACATCCAATTATATACACTTAATAATTCACTATTTAACTTTAACACTAAATTTCTGTTATTTTCACTATAAAAATAAGTGCACACAACGATATTTACAATTTTGAAAAATATATGCCAAGTCATTTAAAAATAAAACAAATATTAGAGGATCTAGTACACTCCCTTTTGGTACACCAATTTCTACAAATGATTCATTTGACTTGAAATTTAGACACTTTACTATTTGTTTTCTATCATATAAATAATTTCGAAACCAATTAAGAACTACTCCGCCTAAACCATATTTTTCTAATTTCTTTAATAATTTAGACCGATCAACAGTTTCAAATGCTCTTTTTAAATCCAAGTAAACAATGCCTATACAATCTTATTTTCATCTGTGGCCATTTTCCATTCATTTATTAGATATTGCACAGCACTTTCACAATCATGTTTTTTCTGAATCCTGACTGAAATTTTGATAAAATATTATTTTTCTCAATATATTCTGTCAACTGTTCATGTACAATACACTCTAAAATTTTTTCGATTGCAACGAACATATTAATGGGTCTAAAATCTTCAGCTCGGTTAGAATTCTTTATTTTTCTTACAGGTATAATAGTTGATATTTTTACATTTTTTGGGATAATACCTAACTCTAAAGAATCATTGATTTGATCTAATAACATTTCCCCAATTTCATTAAAATATTTCTTTATAAAACTTATGTCTATTTCGTCAGGACTTGTCTTATTTGGCAAATTAAAAACTATTTCCCTAATTTTAGCTAGACTTACTTTTTCAAATTTATTCCAAAAATATATTTTTTCAAAATCAAAATCAAAACTTTTTTTAGTTACAGGAATTTTGGATGCAATTTCATAGATGCTCGTAATATAAAAGCTATTATTCTGTCATCTCATAAATATTATTTTTATAACACAAATCATTGAACAATATTCCAAAATAGCTTTCTTTATTTTTACCACTAATTAGAGATTTTAGACACTGCCACATAAGCTTTGACTCATGTTTGGACCAATAAATTTTATCTTCAAAATATTTACGTTTTTCTTTCCGAATATTTGACACAATCAAATTTCGCGCTTCGTTGTAATTTACCCAATTAACATAAGTTTCTCTAAAGTGATATAACTTGTAAGAGTCTTCCCTATATTTAATTGCCTTAAGAATATTATCGTTGAACCAATGATGACCAGGTTTTATTTTAATTTCAACTTTTGGCACGTAAGTATCAAATATTTGCAAATATTAGCTTGGAAATTTGTACTCTTAATTTCAATATTTATTTGAGGGTCATAACTATGATTTGAGTTAATGCTGTTTTCATTAAATTATCATCAAGCATTTTTTTTGTAGAAAAATTGAATCAAAATAAGAATAATTTGAAGTAATTTGAAGCGTATTATGGTCAGAAATATTTGGATTGGTTAAAACTAAACACTGTATAAGTTTGTTGTTTGAAATTACCAAATCAATTAAAGTTTTTTCACCGTAAAAAATATGAGTTGGATTTCTGACTAGCTGATAAAAATCACTGTCATCAATTAATTTATTTAGTTTGTTTGATTACTATTAGAATTTAGTCTTATTATTATGTTAAAATTATCTAAATTAATTTCAAAATCTTCAACCTCACTTGTAATATGAGTCCCTATTAAACATAGAATACATGGTAAATGTTTTGCAACAAAAAATGATACTTCATTGAAATGACTCCTTAATCCTTGACAATTTGAAATATAAATGCTACCCCCATTTTTGTGTGTAATAGTACTTAATTGCTATTGGTTATTCCTTGCATTATCAAGTTTCTTCACAAGAACTGGACACTCTTTACAAAATGGTTGATGATTAGAATTTAGTTTTAGGTTAAACTTCTTGTTGAAGTCATCACAGTTAGGACAAATCCATAGTTTGTTATCTGATGTGATTCAAGAGTAGGTATGTATAGAGAAACAAACACTTATTTAAACATTTTTATTTCTTGGATCTCTAATAACATTCATAGCTACTAGGGTGTTTATATATATATATATATATATATATATATCTGTTTCTTCCCCCTTTTGTAGAGCATTCCTATACATATCGACGATGTCATTCGGATTGGTATTTTGATCCCATTTAAGTATTGACTTAATGTTGGAAGTTGTTGGAGAGTCCATTAAATGCAACTCTCGTGAAAAGCTGGTTGGAGCTCCATTTCTAGATGGAAATAACTTTGATATAATGTTGATATATTTCCACGTTTTGCTAGGGTTTAGTCGTAATGCGTTCCCATATCGTCTTTTGTGAGCATTAATAATGATCAACAATTCTTTATATATTTTTAGGTCAGTGTCATTAAAACCTTGTGGTTTCTTCTTCAAAAGAAGTTGAGACAGACCTGGTGTAAGGGTAATTTTTTCATCTCCAATACATAATACGTTATCTTCAACGGTTACTGGTATTTGTCCCATGACTAATCCGTCATTGGTGTGTTGGATACCATAAATCCTAGGTTCAATCTCAAGTGACAGAGACATGTCTAACTGATCGTGATTGTAATTAGAAAAGACTTATATATCTCTCGATCACAGGGCATCGATCACGATGTCGATAATGATTTCCTTTTATGCTCGCCCCGTGACAAATTTTTCATAGGGGTATCCAAGACCATTTATGGTATTCCATGGTTTTCGATAAGTATTCCATGGTCTTTGATGGTATTTCATGGTATTCGATGGTATTCCATGGTATTCGATGGTATTCCATGGTCTTTGATGGTATTCCATGGTATGTCGCTTTTCGAGTCGCTTCGAGTCTCTTTTCGAGTCGTTTAGACGCTTTTCGAGTAGTCTAGGCGTTTTTCATAGTCGCTTTGAGTCGCTTCTTCTACTTGTACAAAGATTTCGTTGAAATCTAAGCACATTTTTTAAAGAAAAAGTTGAAACGCCGTATCTACGCCACTGATGGAAGTTTGGAGCTCATATTGTTCACAATGGTGACTAAACTGCTAATACCTACCAAATTTCAAAGCGATGCAATTTGTTTAGAAATAAACTTTAAAAAAATCGTTTTTTTTTTTAATTTTCAACGCCCTGTATGTCGAAAACGAAGGTAGATAGAGCATATGTTTATAGGAAAAAAGTCTCACCCATATTGATTGTTAACATCAAAGTAACTTAAATATGTCGTAGGTTTCTGGGGGTCATAGTTAGGCATGTATTTCCAATATTGTCTAGAAATTCCGCTATATGCTGTTATATTTTAATTTCCTCATCCCTGGTAACCACTATCACTTATTTTGTTTCTACAAACTAATACCAAAATTCCTTCATAAAAAAAAAACATACAACGAGACATATCACTCACTATCATCCCCTTTTTATAAAATCAAAAATGCCATAAAATTTAGAATTTTTTTCTGATTTACCTCTTTTTTTCTTGCTTTATTACGCGCACATGTAATATCTATTAATTGTTCAGGATTACTTTGTTTCAAGGAGTTCCATGGCACTAATTATGACTGACATCTATAAAAACATACACATAATTTCGACCTTGTACTCAACTAACCAAACTGTTAAAAAGTCAAAAGTTAATATTTTATGTTTATTTCAATTTTAACTGAGCAATAAAAAATACAACGAGACATATCACTCGCTATCACTCCCTTTTTATAAAATCAAAATGCCCTAAAATTAAGACATTTTTTTCTGATTTACCTCATTTTTCATGCTTTATTACGTGCACATGCAATATCTATTAATTGTTCAGGATAAAACAAGGAGTTCCATGGCATTAATTATTACTGATATCCATAAAAACATACACACACTTTCGATCTGGTATTCAACTAACCAAATTGTTAACAAGTCAAAAAGTTAATATTTTATGTTTATTTCAATTTTAACTGAGTATATGACTCTAAGGTATAAAATTTTTCTTAAGAAACTGGGAAACTTCTTTACTTAGTAAGTAGTTTATAATTGTTTTGTTAGAAACTTGATGGGTGATAATCGTGTTCTAAAAAAATTATTAGTCCAGAAAAAGTTAATATTGTGTTTAGAAACGTGTAAAATTCTATCTAATAACCTTCCTGAGAAGCCTTAGTTAAAAAAATCCTTGATATATTCGGAAACTTTTATCCTTTTGTTCGATAGTTTATGACTGTTTTGGCTAAACATTTTTACTAAAACTTAATAGGTGATAGTCGTGTTGTCGAAAATTATAGTCTAGGGAAAACGCTAATATTTTGTTTAAAAATGGTAAAAAACGAGGACACCAAAGAATATGTTAACATTTTATGCTTTTCACAGTACCCAAAAACTAAGATTACCCCCCAGAAGCAACTGGGCGGAGGGGTGACAATTACTATTACTTCGTTAGCATTTGTTTCTAGGACCGACTTTCCTTATAGAACTGGGATAGCATTTGCTCAAGTACTACAAGAAAACTCTAGTAATTGAAAAACATTTTGCATTGCAGATAAAAAAAAACACTTTGCAATAATATATTTTCAAAACATTTTTGCTTTTTCGAACAAGGGTTTAAAATTGTATAATAGTTTTGAAAGAAAACACATCATGGCGTACTTTCTTTATTGATGATTTTGGAAATGATTCATTTGAGAATACATTGTTTCCACCATTGAAGCGATTTGAAACCATAAATTGTTTAAACAAACACTTTGACAAATTTCTGTGAAACGTCTTGGTTAAAAACATTTGCTCGGAAACCTTAAAGATTTTTTTAATGTCTCGAATTGTCTTGGAAACCTTTAGTGAGGTGTTGATGATTCAAAACCTAACATCACTTTACCAAGTTTTCTGAGATATCTTTAGAATTTTCTTGGAAACTTTCTGATTTTTTTTGTTAAAACCTAACATCACTTTACCAAGTTTTTCTGAGATATGTCTAGAATTTTCTTGGAAACTATCGGGGATTTTTCTTTTAGTGAGGTGTTGATGATTCGAAACCTAACATCACCTTGCCAAGGCTTCTGAGAACTGTCTCGAATTTTCTTGGAAACTTTCGGAGATTTTTCTTTTAATAAGGTGTTTGCGATTCTGGGCTTTGGATTCACATGCTGAGAAATCTCCCGAATTTTCTTATAAACAACATGAAATTTCTTGGAAAATTTCTAGATTGAAACTCTGAGTTTTATCATCACTTTGCCAATTTTTTTTCGAGAAATTCCCCAAATTTTCTTGGAACTTTATACATTTTTATAACGTCATCAAGTTTCCAATATTTGTAAAAATTGCAAATTAGCATTGAGTCTTACGGAAAACACACACAAATTTCGTCTTATTGAGGGGCCTTTTCAGCCCTAGAAAATAAGCTTTGTTCTGATTGGTTGAGCATCTCAGGTGAGACTATAAAAGTGGGTGTTGATCACCAATTTTTTCAGTCGTGTTGATGCTGTTGTAAGGTGAAGTCGACTTTGTGAATTAGACAACGCATGTCCTAAAAGCAAACAGTGGCAGTTCAATTTTTATCTGTTATTAAGTTTCCAATATTTGTAAAAGTTGTAAATTAGTATTGAGTCTTACGGAAAACACATACAAATTTCGTCTTATTGAGGGGCCTTTTCAGTCCTAGAAAATAAGCTTTGTTCTGATTGGTTGAGCATCTCAGGTGAGACTAGGGGGTGTTCATCCCCAATTTCTTCAGTCGTGTTTATGCTGTTGTAAGGTGAAGTCGACTTTGTGAATTGGACATTTTTGACAAATTTTAAAAGAAAACCTTTTTGTTTGAATTAGCTTAACATTTTAAGTTTTCTGAGAATTGTAAACATTTTCTTGGAACTTCTTGAACTTATTAAAGGGAAAACCCATTTCCTCAGTCGTGCTGTTGCTCTTGATGGGTGAAGTTGTGTTTGTGAATTGGACAACACATTTTGTAACAAGTTTTTCCGAGAAACGTAAACATTTTCTTGGTAATTGTTGAACGGGTGTATAAACCTTCCACACTCTCAGTAGTGCTGTTGCTCTTCTAAGCAGATTTTGTGACTTGTTTAGACAACGCGTTCCTTAAATCGTAAACAATCACAGTGTGTTCAAAATTTTTTAACGGGTTATCAAATACTTTAACCTAGTATTAACCTCTTAGCGAACACAGTTCCCCAGGTTGAAGTATGCATACAAGTTGGAAAAAGTATTCCTTTCTAGGTTGAGCTAAGGAGAAGAACGTCTACGACGTCGGTTGGTAAGGTGATAAGGACGGCTAGGGTTGGTGAGTTTTTTCAGGGGTAGAAAACACGAATTTCGTCTTATTGAGACCTGTTCCCGGAAATAAGCTTTTTTCTGGTCGAGCATCTCGAAACTTGAACCATGCCGACAGATGTTCTAAAGGCCTTATATTTGAAGATTACTAGTATATTGAGCCTACTTCAGTCATCCTACAGCGGCGAAACTGCTCAAGATGGTCTTCGTCAATGCACAAAGGCAGTTCGACATATAAAACATCAGTTAAAATCTGCAAAGTCCATTGGTGAGAAGCAAAAATTAATAACAACTTTGGCTAACGTGAAAACACTGCGTACCCAAATTAAACAAGAACTTAAACATGGAGCTGGAGCATCTATAAAAGAAACGGCAAAAAAACGTGTAAGCTGGGGTGATTTGGATTCAGCATTTGCCTGCCGTATTCGAACTGGTGTCATCTCTAATCTTAAGCACAAGGACCCCAGCGATTTCCTGGACGACTGTTTTGCTTTGTTTAAGCGACGTGTTGCCAACGTCTTAAAAAAGGAAGAGGCTGTTAAAATCAATGCAGTGTTCGGTGGACTATTTGTGCTGCAGAAGGCTGACAGGGTTATTGAGGAGATGAAATATTTTACAACATCTAACGCACCTGTCTACCGAGATACTGACTTAAATCAATGGTTCAAACACCATGTAGCAACGCCGATTTTGACGCAGCTTGAAGAATTCCAAGAAAGGGAATCTGGTTGGGCGTTGAAGGCTATTGTGAACTTGGGGGTAAATATAAATAAGTTTACTCCGCTGTTAGGATCATCATACATAGAGCTACCTGAACCAGTAAAGGCAAAACAGGCATGTATCAACGTGAAGAATGAGGACGACCTTTGCTTTGCTTGGGCTGTGACTTCCGCTTTGTATCCAGTTGCGAAAGACCCTCAGCGAACAACCAAGTACCCCCACCCATCATCTGTTTTGCATTTGAATGGAATACGTTTTCCAATGACCATTAAACAGATCCCAAAATTCGAAAAACTGAACAACATATCCATAAACGTTTACATTCTGCGAAAGCGTCGAAACAAGCTCCACACCTTGCCTATGTACATCACTAAAAATAAAGTAGACAAACATGTTAATCTTCTAATGGTACAGAATGTCTATTATGATGAGGATAATGAAGAAGGAAGTAATGATAGCTCACCTATTCAATATCATTTTTGTTGGATCAAAGACCTCTCTCGCCTTGTTTCATCTCAGCTGAGCAAACACGAAACGAAAAAATTCTTTTGTGATCGATGTCTGCATTACTTTTATTCGAAGGAAAAACTAACAACACATTACGAAGATTGCAAAAATATGAACGACTACAAAGTTAGGATGCCAAGCGAAGATCGCAAACACCTTAAATTTACTAATTACAAAAATAAGGAGAAGGTTCCCTTCATAATTTATGCAGATATAGAAAGCCTCCTTAAAGCAACAAATGATAACAATAAATACCAAGAACACGTACCGTGCAGCGTTGCTTACTATGTCAAATGTAGTTACGATGACAGCTTGTCATTCTACAGATCATACACTGGGCTGGATTGTATGGAATGGTTTTCTAAAGAACTGAGAGGAGTGGCTGAGGATATAGAGACAGTTTTTCTGTGCCCTATACCGATGGACAGGTTAACAGCGGAGCAAACGATGAGCTTTAATCTTGCGACAATTTGTCACATGTGTGAAAAATCCTTCATAGGAAAGAAAGTTAGAGATCATTGCCATTTAACGGGAAAGTTCCGAGGCGCTGCCCACGAAGATTGTAATATAAATTACCAAGACAGTCACGTTGTACCAATAGTCTTCCACAATCTCTCAGGTTACGATGCACATTTTGTGATCAAGAGCGTAGCTAAGGATATTGATGGGCGTGTAGAGTTGCTTCCTCTTAACAAAGAAAAATATATATCTTTCACCAAACATATTCCTGAAAATCTAGTGAAATTCCGATTTATCGATAGTTTCCGTTTTATGTCTGCAGGATTAGATTCTTTAGTCTCCAATCTTTCTGAATACCCAATCCTCCGAGACAATTTTTCCAATCTTCCCGAATCACGTTTTAAACTTCTTACAGGGAAAGGTCTATTTCCATATGATTTTATAGATTGTATGGAGAAATTAGACTACAGTCAGCTACCCCCTAAAGACTGTTTTTATAACAAACTTGAGGAGAGATCGATATATGAAAAAGATTATGTCCATGCACAGAAAGTATGGGGTGAATTTGAGTGCAAAACTTTAAAGGATTATGCCGACCTATATCTAAAAATTGATGTATTACTTCTAGCTGATGTATTCGAAGCATTTAGAGCTAGCTGTATCAGAACTCATAAACTTGATCCTGCTCACTACTACACATTGCCTGAGTACACTTGGGATTCGATGTTAATGTATACAAAAGTGGAGTTGGAGTTGCTTACGGATATCGATCAAGTAATGTTTATCGAGAGAGGAATCCGCGGAGGACTCAGCCAATGTTCTAAACGACGCGCCACTGCCAATAATAAATACATGCCCAACTATGACCCCCAGAAACCTACCACATATTTAAGTTACTTTGATGTTAACAATCAATATGGGTGGGCTATGTCACAGGCTCTTCCCTTCGGTGGATTTAGATGGTCAGATGATATTCAGGGATTGAATATTGCAAAATTGGCAGACAATTCTAGTACTGGGTATTTCCTAGAAGTTGATCTAGAGTATCCCGAGGCCCTTCACGATAATCACAAAGATATACCTTTCTGTCCAGAACATAGACAAGGGAGTAAAACAGATATAAAACTAATGGCTACCCTTTACACCAAAGAAAAATACGTGATACATTACAGAGCGCTTAAACAAGCTCTTAATCACGGTTTGGTCTTGAAGAAAATCCACAGAATTTTAAAGTTTAAACAGTCACCTTGGTTAAAAAGCTACATAGATCTCAACACCAAACTTCGCGCCCAAGCCACCAGTGCATTTGAAAAAGATCTTTTCAAACTACTAAACAACGCTGTCTTTGGAAAAACAATGGAAAACGTTCGGAAACATTCTGTGGTAAAGCTGCTCAATAAGTGGGAAGGACGATATGGTGCAGAGGCATTTATCGCAAAACCGGAATTTAAAACGGCGACTATTCTTGAAGAAAACCTCGTAATAATTGAACTAAATAAATTGGAAGTATATCTTAACAAACCGATATACGTAGGAATGGCAATTTTGGATTTAGCTAAAACTACTATCTTTGATTTTCACTATGGATACATGAAGCCCGAATTTGGAAATAACTGCACGATTTTATATACAGACACAGATTCATTAATATACGAAATTCGGAACAAAGATATTTATGAGGTAATTCGTAGAGATTGCCACAAGTATTTTGATACTAGCGACTTCCCCCCAGAAAATCATTACGGCATACCACTTGTCAACAAAAAGGTACTAGGAATGATGAAAGAAGAAAACAATGGTTGTATTATGACTGATTTTGTGGGGCTGCGATCTAAAATGTACACATTAAAATTTTTAAGAACCATAGAAGATGAGCAAAACCAGAAGTTGAAGTTGGAGAAAGATGGCTTTACACAGGATGAAATCCTAGAAGTTCTGAAAGAAGGGGGAATTACTAAAAAGATAAAGGGTATTAAGAAGGGTGTTATAAAGAGAAAAATAAATTTTGAAGACTATGTGCAATGTTTAGAAGAAAATATTGAAAAATCTGTTAATCAAAATATAATCAAATCAGAAAAGCATAACGTATACTCCATTACACAAGAAAAAATCGCTCTAAGCCCTCACGACGACAAACGATATATTTTACCAGCAAGTTATGAAACACTCCCGTGGGGTCATTATTCCCAAATGCAAATAGGATAGAATTGTATTTGTTATCACCTCTAACAAAATTTTATTAAAAAATGGAGGAAAGGGTAAACTGCGAGAAAGTCAAACGAAAATCACATGCGAACCATGACATAAATGATAAGTTTTATATAATTATAGGTATAGAAATTTATTATCTATTATAAATTTAATGTTAATTACCAGATAGGGTTTTAAAGTATTGTTACTTATTATATGGGTTAAAAAATATATTATAGTTTATATATAATTAAACCTATTTATAAATGTATGATAATTGTACTATAGCTTATATTTAGTTATATAAGTTTAAAGTGGTAAAATGAGTAAAACAAATGGGTGAGTCTGCAATCACAATGGGATATGGGAACATGGGGAGGAAAAATCTAAAGGTTATAAGTAAAGCAAGAAATCCGTCATCAACGAAAATTGCAGTGTCAAAGAGAAGATTTGGAGAAACACTCCCATGGGTCCATTTTTCTACAAATGTCTAGATAACATAAGAAAAAAATATTTAAATAAGTTAGAACGTATTGCATTATACAACAATTATCTCTAATAAAATTTATTAAATAATATGTTGTTTGATTATACATGGATTAGGCCTATGGGGGAAACCATGTAAAAAAAGCGCACCTTGCATTCTACCTCTAGGGTGGTGGGGAAATGAATGCATATGAACCATGTACGATTGCTTATCTAAATTTTTAAGTTATAAAGTGGATATAAGAAGACGGAAATCTTCAAAAATTAAGTGCAGCTTGTTAGATTTTTTACCCACAATCACTACTGTAACAGATAAAATAAACTACCTACCATGAATGTGAGTTGTCGTAAATATAATCTTGTTCGATATGCATGAAACACATAGCAGATCAAATCATACACATCTATCAAAAATAAGCACAAATACTGTTAAAAACCCGATTTGTTGAACCAATTAATAATTAGTAATCATCAACAATTATTTGTATATTTTTAGGTCACTGTGGTTAAAACCTTGTTGTTTGTTGTATTGGTATTTGACCTATTACTAATCCGTCATTGGTGTATTGGATGAGTGTGATGGTAATTATCAAAATACATTTTCCGATCACAGTAGTATAGCAAGGGGTACTCCAGGGCGGAAGTGACGTCACAAGATGGCCGCCAAGGCGGGAAATTTGAAAATGCCCTTGACCTGCGGGTTCAATGAACTTTAAGGGGTCGCGTTCAGTTAACCTTGACCTGAAGGTTATCTAGAGGCCAAGGGGTTACCAGATCGATAACCTTTAAGGGGTCATTGACCCGCGGGTTCAATGAACTTGAAGGGGTCACGTTCAGTTAACCTTGACCTAAAGGTCAATGGACTTTAAGAGGTCACCTTGTTAACCTTGACCTAAAGATCAATGAACTTTAAGAGGTCACCTTGTTAACCTTGACCTGAAGGTCGATGAACTTTAAGGGGTCACCTTGTTAACCTTGACCTAAAGGTCAATGAACTTTAAGAGGTCACCTTGTTAACCTTGACCAAAAGGTCGATGAACTTTAAGAGGTCACCTTGTTAACCTTGACCTGAAGGTCAATGAACTTTAAGGGGTCACCTTGTCACGTGGCACTTTTTCTGGGAACGGAAGTGACGTCAATATGGCCGCCTAGGCGGGAAATTTGAAAATGACCTGAGCTGTTGTCAATTAAGTGAGACCGATGATCTTTAAGGGGTCACCTGAAGGTTAATAATCTCGTGTTGACACGTGGCACCTTGAATTGCAAAAAACTTTGCTCGCAGTTCACGGAAGTGACGTCAATATGACAAAATGCGGGAAGTTTGAAAATGCGATGGGGTTACCTTGACATGAAGGTCACATATAAGTTAAAGATCTCTAAGGGGTCACCTTGGAGACCAATGAAATTTAACGACAATGATCTCGTGGTCACCTTGACACGTGGCACCTGGATTCAACCTTTGCAAAAATTGAACTTTGTTCGCAGTTCTGGGACGGAAGTGATGTCAATATGTCAAAATTGCGGGGAATTTAAATGGTTGGTGAATGAGCTGGCGAGTTTCTAAAACTTTAAAAGCCGTAATTGGATGGCAAAAATTGCGTTACGGAGAAACAATTTTTATTTGAAGAATTAGTAGAAGTACATCTGGAAATTAGCAGAGGACAAAAATTGCTTGGGTCTGAGAACAACAAATATTCAATTTTGTGAAGAGGCTGTATCTTATAAGAAAAAAGTTACAATCTGAACTAAGAATCTAGATAAATAAAATCTAGTCATTGTCAAAAAATTCCACAGCCGTGTAGTATCTCACTTCTATACGGTATAGGTATGCACAGACGTGTTTCCGGGAACACATCTATACAGGGTGTCCCACAACTGTTGGAAACAAATTTAACTAGAGATTCTTTGGCCAAAAATAAGACTTTTTTCCTATAAACATATGCTCTATCTACCTTCGTTTTCGACATACAGGGCGTTGAAAATTAAAAAAAAAAACGATTTTTTTAAAGTTTATTTCTAAACAAATTGCATCGCTTTGAAATTTGGTAGGTATTAGCAGTTTAGTCACCATTGTGAACAATATGAGCTCCAAACTTCCATCAGTGGCGTAGATACGGCGTTTCAACTTTTTCTTTAAAAAATGTGCTTAGATTTCAACGAAATCTTTGTACAAGTAGAAGAAGCGACTCAAAGCGACTATGAAAAACGCCTAGACTACTCGAAAAGCGTCTAAACGACTCGAAAAGAGACTCGAAGCGACTCGAAAAGCGACATACCATGGAATACCATCAAAGACCATGGAATACCATCGAATACCATGGAATACCATCGAATACCATGAAATACCATCAAAGACCATGGAATACTTATCGAAAACCATGGAATACCATAAATGGTCTTGGATACCCCTATGAAAAATTTGTCACGGGGCGAGCATAAAAGGAAATCATTATCGACATCGTGATCGATGCCCTGTGATCGAGAGATATATAAGTCTTTTCTAATTACAATCACGATCAGTTAGACATGTCTCTGTCACTTGAGATTGAACCTAGGATTTATGGTATCCAACACACCAATGACGGATTAGTCATGGGACAAATACCAGTAACCGTTGAAGATAACGTATTATGTATTGGAGATGAAAAAATTACCCTTACACCAGGTCTGTCTCAACTTCTTTTGAAGAACAAACCACAAGGTTTTAATGACACTGACCTAAAAATATATAAAGAATTGTTGATCATTACTAATGCTCACAAAAGACGATATGGGAACGCATTACGACTAAACCCTAGCAAAACGTGGAAATATATCAACATTATATCAAAGTTATTTCCATCTAGAAATAGAGCTCCAACCAGCTTTTCACGAGAGTTGCATTTAATGGACTCTCCAACAACTTCCAACATTAAGTCAATACTTAAATGGGATCAAAATACCAATCCGAATGACATCGTCGATATGTATAGGAATGCTCTACAAAAGGGGGAAGAAACAGATATATATATATATATATATATAAACACCCTAGTAGCTATGAATGTTATTAGAGATCCAAGAAATAAAAATGTTTAAATAAGTGTTTGTTTCTCTATACATACCTACTCTTGAATCACATCAGATAACAAACTATGGATTTGTCCTAACTGTGATGACTTCAACAAGAAGTTTAACCTAAAACTAAATTCTAAACATCAACCATTTTGTAAAGAGTGTCCAGTTCTTGTGAAGAAACTTGATAATGCAAGGAATAACCAATAGCAATTAAGTACTATTACACACAAAAATGGGGGTAGCATTTATATTTCAAATTGTCAAGGATTAAGGAGTCATTTCAATGAAGTATCATTTTTTGTTGCAAAACATTTACCATGTATTCTATGTTTAATAGGGACTCATATTACAAGTGAGGTTGAAGATTTTGAAATTAATTTAGATAATTTTAACATAATAATAAGACTAAATTCTAATAGTAATCAAACAAACTAAATAAATTAATTGATGACAGTGATTTTTATCAGCTAGTCAGAAATCCAACTCATATTTTTTACGGTGAAAAAACTTTAATTGATTTGGTAATTTCAAACAACAAACTTATACAGTGTTTAGTTTTAACCAATCCAAATATTTCTGACCATAATACGCTTCAAATTACTTCAAATTATTCTTATTTTGATTCAATTTTTCTACAAAAAAATGCTTGATGATAATTTAATGAAAACAGCATTAACTCAAATCATAGTTATGACCCTCAAATAAATATTGAAATTAAGAGTACAAATTTCCAAGCTAATATTTGCAAATATTTGATACTTACGTGCCAAAAGTTGAAATTAAAATAAAACCTGGTCATCATTGGTTCAACGATAATATTCTTAAGGCAATTAAATATAGGGAAGACTCTTACAAGTTATATCACTTTAGAGAAACTTATGTTAATTGGGTAAATTACAACGAAGCGCGAAATTTGATTGTGTCAAATATTCGGAAAGAAAAACGTAAATATTTTGAAGATAAAATTTATTGGTCCAAACATGAGTCAAAGCTTATGTGGCAGTGTCTAAAATCTCTAATTAGTGGTAAAAATAAAGAAAGCTATTTTGGAATATTGTTCAATGATTTGTGTTATAAAAATAATATTTATGAGATGACAGAATAATAGCTTTTATATTACGAGCATCTATGAAATTGCATCCAAAATTCCTGTAACTAAAAAAAGTTTTGATTTTGATTTTGAAAAAATATATTTTTGGAATAAATTTGAAAAAGTAAGTCTAGCTAAAATTAGGGAAATAGTTTTTAATTTGCCAAATAAGACAAGTCCTGACGAAATAGACATAAGTTTTATAAAGAAATATTTTAATGAAATTGGGGAAATGTTATTAGATCAAATCAATGATTCTTTAGAGTTAGGTATTATCCCAAAAAATGTAAAAATATCAACTATTATACCTGTAAGAAAAATAAAGAATTCTAACCGAGCTGAAGATTTTAGACCCATTAATATGTTCGTTGCAATCGAAAAAATTTTAGAGTGTATTGTACATGAACAGTTGACAGAATATATTGAGAAAAATAATATTTTATCAAAATTTCAGTCAGGATTCAGAAAAAACATGATTGTGAAAGTGCTGTGCAATATCTAATAAATGAATGGAAAATGGCCACAGATGAAAATAAGATTGTATAGGCATTGTTTACTTGGATTTAAAAAGAGCATTTGAAACTGTTGATCGGTCTAAATTATTAAAGAAATTAGAAAAATATGGTTTAGGCGGAGTAGTTCTTAATTGGTTTCGAAATTATTTATATGATAGAAAACAAATAGTAAAGTGTCTAAATTTCAAGTCAAATGAATCATTTGTAGAAATTGGTGTACCAAAAGGGAGTGTACTAGATCCTCTAATATTTGTTTTATTTTTAAATGACTTGGCATATATTTTTCAAAATTGTAAATATCGTTGTGTGCACTTATTTTTATAGTGAAAATAACAGAAATTTAGTGTTAAAGTTAAATAGTGAATTATTAAGTGTATATAATTGGATGTGCGCTAATAAATTACAAATAAATATAGCAAAAACAAAATGTATGATATTAGGTTCACCAAAACTTTGTAAATTATTTGTAGAAGAAAAACTAATTTTTCAAGATTTCAAGGAAAATTGGTGTGCTAGGTAGAGCGAGTGACAATTTAAGTATGTTTGGAAGAATAACTGTCTATAATACTATTATAAATCCTCATTTCACTTTTTGTAGCTCAGTTCTATACAGGGTGTTCCTCAACCTATACGCGTAAACTTGGGAAATTGTAGCAGAGGACAAGTAATGGCCAATTATCGAAAAAAAAAAATGTAATAAAATATTTTTGTTTTGGACTTATTTCAAATTAAAAAACACAGAACTCGAATTAAGTGTTATAAAATAAAAATGATGTTAGCTTATCATAATAACTGTTCAAAGTTATTTCCTTGATTTTCGATACACAGTTGAGCCCTGCAAATCGCCTCACGATCGGCCCGTTTTGTTTTGTTTTTTGTTTTGCCAGTTTCTCTGCCTCGCTGAATCACCCGCAAAAAAACTCAATTCTTGGATGTAATCTTTGAGGACATAAAGATGAGATGCAGCCACTGAATTTTGATGTGATGCTTCTCCATATGCTAGTACCATGTCCATAAGTCGTTGTTTACGAAACTATTTGCCATACTTTTGTTCTAATCGCGTGAAAATAAACACGAATAGCGTCTTACAGTTAAGACGTCATTGAAGACAGCTGACAACAAAGTACTGCTAAATACCGTATGTGCTATCATGACTTGTTATCTTCTTAATTTTTTATTATCTGTAAAAGTTTTTTCACTGTATCTACAAAACGAAAAATATTTTATTACATTTTTTTCGATAATTGGCCATTATTTGTCCTCTGCTAAAATTTCCCAAGTTTATGCGTCTAGGTTGGGGAACACCCTGTATATGACTTCACAAAATGATAAGCACCGATTACAAGTATTACAGAACAGAGCTATGCGAACAATTTTAAAATGTAATATGTTTACTAGTATTATAGACATGTTAAGTAAGTTAGGTTGGATGAATGTTGAAAATTATTTAAAGTTTATGAGCTTAATATTTATCCACAAAATTAATTTAAATGTATGTCCACATTATTATAAAAACTACATGACAAAATTTGAGGATGTT
This sequence comes from Pseudeuparius sepicola, assembly GCA_963920635.1. Lineage (NCBI taxonomy): Eukaryota > Metazoa > Arthropoda > Insecta > Coleoptera > Anthribidae > Pseudeuparius > Pseudeuparius sepicola. The sequence continues at coordinate 34,950,277 of OY987305.1, forward strand.
CATTACTATGACACAAGAAAAAAAGTCCCAAAGTATAATAAAATTGGTAGTGAAATAAGGAACATAAAATATATAAATAAGTGATAAGCTTAAAAAATTATATGTTGTCAAAAATCAAATTTTATGAAGGAGAAAATGCAAAAATTGCATATCGCACATTGGTGATGATCGTGTGAGATCAAAATGCAACTATGCAAGATTGCAAGAATATAACACCGGATCTAAATCGATCGAGGTAAAAAAATCTATGCTGCAATTTCTTAGCTCGTCACTTTGATGCGTCAGCTAGATTGAAAAATGCGACTCGACAATAAAATCGGAAGTAAAACCGAAATATGAGAAAATGGTGCACATAAAAACCAAATTTTTGAAATCTTAACGTGATTATACCACGGCATGACAGTACGATACCAATGATTTTTATTTACGTTCAACTAGCATTTTAAAAACACTTAACTGAAAGTTCTGCAAAGTTTAACTTTTAAGTAGGTGGCTGTGAATTCATATTTGACATTGTATTGAGATTCCAAACAACTTTTCTTAGTGTCATTCTGCTGTAGTTCTAAAAATAAGGGTACTTTACTCTTGAGGAATTTTCATATTTTTCAACCTTCCCTGTATACGAATAGAAATTTCAAAATTTTTATGGGTGGATTTTGAGTTTAAGCATAAGTACCAACTTTTATCAAGAATAATTTTTTTTTAGAAACTATGGTGTCAAAGTAATCTTTAAAATATACACAATGTTTTTCAGTCCTTCATCAATACTCTTCACTCCGTCGTACACTCTCTTACCTGGCACAGAAACTTATGGAAATTAACATTAAGAAGTTCAAGATAATCATATACAAAAAATCTATATACCAGGTTTGAAAATGGTTGCAAAGTGCAAAATCTCCTTGCAAAAATCATCCCACAGATGTTATCAATGACGTCAGAACCTATAGACAGGTTTGTTTTGATAAACGCTTGACGCCCAGAACTAACCACAATCTAAGCGCTCCATTAAATTATTCCGAAATGTCGCGAGATTGTCAGAAATTGACCCTTTTTGTCGAGCCGTAGCGAACTTATTTCGACTCTGGGCTCGGAGGCTGGCGTCGTTAGACCATCCCCCGAGTCTTCAGGTGAGGTTCCGATGCTTCCGGCGCCCCCAAATAAGAAAAAACATGCGATATCTAAGTGTGATTCTGGAGGAACTATAAGCGGGAATCACCGGGTGTATAGTTGGTTGATGGTTGACTTTCTGTCTTTGTTTGTAGCATGTTTTTAGAGTAGTATGGATATATTTAATCTTGCAGTCGAAATAAAGGGCATTTTAACAATGGGGCACCACGTCTATAGGTTTTGACGTCATTGGATGTTATAAATAAATGGAAACGTAACGTTCTGGAATGTAGGACCTAATATTTTTATTGGAACGTAGTTTGGTGACAGGCTACTTCAACACCACTGATCTGTCAAATTTGACGGCAGTATAAAAATTCTCGTAGGTAATATTCTTATCGTATATAGCTTGTTAAGTTGTGAGTCCTCCATGCCAAGATACTTATATGAATAAAAAGGAAAGAACTGTTGTAAGCATGTCAACAGAATTACTACATTTAAATGAACGTTTCCTTAAAGGATCATATAAAATAGTTCTGAATCGTTTAGGTTTAGTGAATTATGATAATTAGTAATCAAATAATAATTCTCACCCTCATAATACACCAAACTAAGAGTAGGTACCCCAGAAGCAAATGCTTGTGCGGAGGACCGGTGGCAATTACTGTTGTCTCTGAGAGACTAGGATAGCATTCGCTCTACTTGAAAAAAGCAGCTCGTGTATTTTTTAATCGTTTATTTAACCGAAGCAACAATGAACTGCAGTTCGTAGATGTATATTTTAGAAGTGTACCTTTAATTTCTTAATATTTTTGTAAACCATTGTCGTTCAATCAGTAGTCTCTGAATAATTCTAATATTCAATTTCACAATCAATAATGAAAAACATTTTGTTATACAGTAGATCATAAATTTTTAATGGTGAACTATTCCGTGTCAGAAAACGCTTTATATTTTTTTACCTACCCTGTATGCTGTTTGACTTGCAACCATTCTAAGTGCGCCTAATATGATTATCGAACATGCACCAACCTTCGGGAATATTTGTATTTTTGTTGTGCAATTAATAAAAAAAATCCCGTATGTTGCAAACTTAAATGACCACACTGTATATTTCATCCATATTTCTACCCTGCGTTGTACAAAGTTAAAGTGTAGAGACTTATGGTGAATATTTAACATCCCACAGGCTGGGTAACGAAGGTAAACAAATTTTAATAAACGGACAAATTAGACATGCTCGTTGTAGAATATTCAAAAATATGGAATATGTTTCTAGTTGTTAGAATTGGGACTAACAGATAAGGTTGAAATAGTGTAAGTATAGTAACTTTCTATTTTCTAATATCACATAGTACTCGAAAATGTCGCAATAATGAATCCTTTGAATATTCTGAAACGAGCATGCTCTAATACGTTTTTTGGCGTCGATATATTTGCATTTACTAGCTTCCGAGAAACATCATTTAAAAATATTTTCTGTAAAGACGAATTATAAAAGAAAAATAGCAGCTTAAAGTTGAATATCTGTGAAAGTCACGTACAATTCTTTCTAATTCCGCAGAAAAAGTACTTTCGCCAGTCGTCGGAATAAACGTGTTTTTACGTAGATATTATTTTCGCGAGCAAATCTCGCACGCTGATCTCATTTGTTTCAAATTATTGTATATACTGAGAAATGTAATTATAGGTATCATATTATACGGGGTAATCTGGGGCACGTTACTAACGGAAATATCAAGTTCATCAACGCGCGAGACTTAGAAAGGTGAAACAACTATATATGGCTTGTGTAAAGATTTTGCATTTTTGATTTAGTGCGTTTTTTTTTAATTTTGGATGTTTTGGCGTGAATTTTATGGTATGTCGCTTTTCGAGTCGCTTCGAGTCTCTTTTCGAGTCGTTTAGACGCTTTTCGAGTAGTCTAGGCGTTTTTCATAGTCGCTTCGAGTCTTCTGTTGCTTAAATTTCGCACCTTGTAGAATGTAACTCCCGGTATATTTTTGACTAATATTTGGTATATTGGATGTTCCGATTAACACCGTGATGTCAGATTTTAAATAAAAAATTCGCTAAATGGTTTGAATGAGAACGAGGATATAAAAATCCCTGGATTTGCATTTTCAAAACGGTAGCAAAAAGAAGCGGTTTTATAAGACCTTTAAAAAAATTTATTCAGAAGTTTTGCATACTATAAAATTAGAATAATACTTAAAAATCGTCCGTTTTCTGACACGGAATAGTTCACCATTATGATCTACTGTATAACAAAATGTTCTTCATTATTGATTGTGAAATTGAATATTAGAATTATTCAGAGACTACTGATTGAACGACAATGGTTTACAAAAATATTAAGAAATTAAAGGTACACTTCTAAAATATACATCTACGAACTGCAGTTCATTGTTGCTTCGGTTAAATAAACGATTAAAAAATACACGAGCTGCTTTTTTCAAGTAGAGCGAATGCTATCCTAGTCTCTCAAAGACAACAGTAATTGCCACCGGTCCTCCGCACAAGCATTTGCTTCTGGGGTACCTACTCTTAGTTTGGTGTATTATGAGGGTGAGAATTATTATTTGATTACTAATTATCATAATTCACTAAACCTAAACGATTCAGAACTATTTTATATGATCCTTTAAGGAAACGTTCATTTAAATGTAGTAATTCTGTTGACATGCTTACAACAGTTCTTTCCTTTTTATTCATATAAGTATCTTGGCATGGAGGACTCACAACTTAACAAGCTATATACGATAAGAATATTACCTACGAGAATTTTTATACTGCCGTCAAATTTGACAGATCAGTGGTGTTGAAGTAGCCTGTCACCAAACTACGTTCCAATAAAAATATTAGGTCCTACATTCCAGAACGTTACGTTTCCATTTATTTATAACATCCAATGACGTCAAAACCTATAGACGTGGTGCCCCATTGTTAAAATGCCCTTTATTTCGACTGCAAGATTAAATATATCCATACTACTCTAAAAACATGCTACAAACAAAGACAGAAAGTCAACCATCAACCAACTATACACCCGGTGATTCCCGCTTATAGTTCCTCCAGAATCACACTTAGATATCGCATGTTTTTTCTTATTTGGGGGCGCCGGAAGCATCGGAACCTCACCTGAAGACTCGGGGGATGGTCTAACGACGCCAGCCTCCGAGCCCAGAGTCGAAATAAGTTCGCTACGGCTCGACAAAAAGGGTCAATTTCTGACAATCTCGCGACATTTCGGAATAATTTAATGGAGCGCTTAGATTGTGGTTAGTTCTGGGCGTCAAGCGTTTATCAAAACAAACCTGTCTATAGGTTCTGACGTCATTGATAACATCTGTGGGATGATTTTTGCAAGGAGATTTTGCACTTTGCAACCATTTTCAAACCTGGTATATAGATTTTTTGTATATGATTATCTTGAACTTCTTAATGTTAATTTCCATAAGTTTCTGTGCCAGGTAAGAGAGTGTACGACGGAGTGAAGAGTATTGATGAAGGACTGAAAAACATTGTGTATATTTTAAAGATTACTTTGACACCATAGTTTCTCAAAAAAAATTATTCTTGATAAAAGTTGGTACTTATGCTTAAACTCAAAATCCACCCATAAAAATTTTGAAATTTCTATTCGTATACAGGGAAGGTTGAAAAATATGAAAATTCCTCAAGAGTAAAGTACCCTTATTTTTAGAACTACAGCAGAATGACACTAAGAAAAGTTGTTTGGAATCTCAATACAATGTCAAATATGAATTCACAGCCACCTACTTAAAAGTTAAACTTTGCAGAACTTTCAGTTAAGTGTTTTTAAAATGCTAGTTGAACGTAAATAAAAATCATTGGTATCGTACTGTCATGCCGTGGTATAATCACGTTAAGATTTCAAAAATTTGGTTTTTATGTGCACCATTTTCTCATATTTCGGTTTTACTTCCGATTTTATTGTCGAGTCGCATTTTTCAATCTAGCTGACGCATCAAAGTGACGACCTAAGAAATTGCAGCATAGATTTTTTTACCTCGATCGATTTAGATCCGGTGTTATATTCTTGCAATCTTGCATAGTTGCATTTTGATCTCACACGATCATCACCAATGTGCGATATGCAATTTTTGCATTTTCTCCTTCATAAAATTTGATTTTTGACAACATATAATTTTTTAAGCTTATCACTTATTTATATATTTTATGTTCCTTATTTCACTACCAATTTTATTATACTTTGGGACTTTTTTTCTTGTGTCATAGTAATGAACATCCTCAAATTTTGTCATGTAGTTTTTATAATAATGTGGACATACATTTAAATTAATTTTGTGGATAAATATTAAGCTCATAAACTTTAAATAATTTTCAACATTCATCCAACCTAACTTACTTAACATGTCTATAATACTAGTAAACATATTACATTTTAAAATTGTTCGCATAGCTCTGTTCTGTAATACTTGTAATCGGTGCTTATCATTTTGTGAAGTCATATACAGGGTGTTCCCCAACCTAGACGCATAAACTTGGGAAAATTTTAGCAGAGGACAAATAATGGCCAATTATCGAAAAAAATGTAATAAAATATTTTTCGTTTTGTAGATACAGTGAAAAAACTTTTACAGATAATAAAAAATTAAGAAGATAACAAGTCATGATAGCATATACGGTATTTAGCAGTACTTTGTTGTCAGCTGTCTTCAATGACGTCTTAACTGTAAGACGCTATTCGTGTTTATTTTCACGCGATTAGAACAAAAGTATGGCAAATAGTTTCGTAAACAACGACTTATGGACATGGTACTAGCATATGGAGAAGCATCACATCAAAATTCAGTGGTTGCATCTCATCTTTATGTCCTCAAAGATTACATCCAAGAATTGAGTTTTTTTGCGGGTGATTCAGCGAGGCAGAGAAACTGGCAAAACAAAAAACAAAACAAAACGGGCCGATCGTGAGGCGATTTGCAGGGCTCAACTGTGTATCGAAAATCAAGGAAATAACTTTGAACAGTTATTATGATAAGCTAACATCATTTTTATTTTATAACACTTAATTCGAGTTCTGTGTTTTTTAATTTGAAATAAGTCCAAAACAAAAATATTTTATTACATTTTTTTTTCGATAATTGGCCATTACTTGTCCTCTGCTACAATTTCCCAAGTTTACGCGTATAGGTTGAGGAACACCCTGTATAGAACTGAGCTACAAAAAGTGAAATGAGGATTTATAATAGTATTATAGACAGTTATTCTTCCAAACATACTTAAATTGTCACTCGCTCTACCTAGCACACCAATTTTCCTTGAAATCTTGAAAAATTAGTTTTTCTTCTACAAATAATTTACAAAGTTTTGGTGAACCTAATATCATACATTTTGTTTTTGCTATATTTATTTGTAATTTATTAGCGCACATCCAATTATATACACTTAATAATTCACTATTTAACTTTAACACTAAATTTCTGTTATTTTCACTATAAAAATAAGTGCACACAACGATATTTACAATTTTGAAAAATATATGCCAAGTCATTTAAAAATAAAACAAATATTAGAGGATCTAGTACACTCCCTTTTGGTACACCAATTTCTACAAATGATTCATTTGACTTGAAATTTAGACACTTTACTATTTGTTTTCTATCATATAAATAATTTCGAAACCAATTAAGAACTACTCCGCCTAAACCATATTTTTCTAATTTCTTTAATAATTTAGACCGATCAACAGTTTCAAATGCTCTTTTTAAATCCAAGTAAACAATGCCTATACAATCTTATTTTCATCTGTGGCCATTTTCCATTCATTTATTAGATATTGCACAGCACTTTCACAATCATGTTTTTTCTGAATCCTGACTGAAATTTTGATAAAATATTATTTTTCTCAATATATTCTGTCAACTGTTCATGTACAATACACTCTAAAATTTTTTCGATTGCAACGAACATATTAATGGGTCTAAAATCTTCAGCTCGGTTAGAATTCTTTATTTTTCTTACAGGTATAATAGTTGATATTTTTACATTTTTTGGGATAATACCTAACTCTAAAGAATCATTGATTTGATCTAATAACATTTCCCCAATTTCATTAAAATATTTCTTTATAAAACTTATGTCTATTTCGTCAGGACTTGTCTTATTTGGCAAATTAAAAACTATTTCCCTAATTTTAGCTAGACTTACTTTTTCAAATTTATTCCAAAAATATATTTTTTCAAAATCAAAATCAAAACTTTTTTTAGTTACAGGAATTTTGGATGCAATTTCATAGATGCTCGTAATATAAAAGCTATTATTCTGTCATCTCATAAATATTATTTTTATAACACAAATCATTGAACAATATTCCAAAATAGCTTTCTTTATTTTTACCACTAATTAGAGATTTTAGACACTGCCACATAAGCTTTGACTCATGTTTGGACCAATAAATTTTATCTTCAAAATATTTACGTTTTTCTTTCCGAATATTTGACACAATCAAATTTCGCGCTTCGTTGTAATTTACCCAATTAACATAAGTTTCTCTAAAGTGATATAACTTGTAAGAGTCTTCCCTATATTTAATTGCCTTAAGAATATTATCGTTGAACCAATGATGACCAGGTTTTATTTTAATTTCAACTTTTGGCACGTAAGTATCAAATATTTGCAAATATTAGCTTGGAAATTTGTACTCTTAATTTCAATATTTATTTGAGGGTCATAACTATGATTTGAGTTAATGCTGTTTTCATTAAATTATCATCAAGCATTTTTTTGTAGAAAAATTGAATCAAAATAAGAATAATTTGAAGTAATTTGAAGCGTATTATGGTCAGAAATATTTGGATTGGTTAAAACTAAACACTGTATAAGTTTGTTGTTTGAAATTACCAAATCAATTAAAGTTTTTTCACCGTAAAAAATATGAGTTGGATTTCTGACTAGCTGATAAAAATCACTGTCATCAATTAATTTATTTAGTTTGTTTGATTACTATTAGAATTTAGTCTTATTATTATGTTAAAATTATCTAAATTAATTTCAAAATCTTCAACCTCACTTGTAATATGAGTCCCTATTAAACATAGAATACATGGTAAATGTTTTGCAACAAAAAATGATACTTCATTGAAATGACTCCTTAATCCTTGACAATTTGAAATATAAATGCTACCCCCATTTTTGTGTGTAATAGTACTTAATTGCTATTGGTTATTCCTTGCATTATCAAGTTTCTTCACAAGAACTGGACACTCTTTACAAAATGGTTGATGATTAGAATTTAGTTTTAGGTTAAACTTCTTGTTGAAGTCATCACAGTTAGGACAAATCCATAGTTTGTTATCTGATGTGATTCAAGAGTAGGTATGTATAGAGAAACAAACACTTATTTAAACATTTTTATTTCTTGGATCTCTAATAACATTCATAGCTACTAGGGTGTTTATATATATATATATATATATATATATATATATCTGTTTCTTCCCCCTTTTGTAGAGCATCCCTATACATATCGACGATGTCATTCGGATTGGTATTTTGATCCCATTTAAGTATTGACTTAATGTTGGAAGTTGTTGGAGAGTCCATTAAATGCAACTCTCGTGAAAAGCTGGTTGGAGCTCTATTTCTAGATGGAAATAACTTTGATATAATGTTGATATATTTCCACGTTTTGCTAGGGTTTAGTCGTAATGCGTTCCCATATCGTCTTTTGTGAGCATTAGTAATGATCAACAATTCTTTATATATTTTTAGGTCAGTGTCATTAAAACCTTGTGGTTTGTTCTTCAAAAGAAGTTGAGACAGACCTGGTGTAAGGGTAATTTTTTCATCTCCAATACATAATACGTTATCTTCAACGGTTACTGGTATTTGTCCCATGACTAATCCGTCATTGGTGTGTTGGATACCATAAATCCTAGGTTCAATCTCAAGTGACAGAGACATGTCTAACTGATCGTGATTGTAATTAGAAAAGACTTATATATCTCTCGATCACAGGGCATCGATCACGATGTCGATAATGATTTCCTTTTATGCTCGCCCCGTGACAAATTTTTCATAGGGGTATCCAACACCATTTATGGTATTCCATGGTTTTCGATAAGTATTCCATGGTCTTTGATGGTATTTCATGGTATTCGATGGTATTCCATGGTATTCGATGGTATTCCATGGTCTTTGATGGTATTCCATGGTATGTCGCTTTTCGAGTCGCTTCGAGTCTCTTTTCGAGTCGTTTAGACGCTTTTCGAGTAGTCTAGGCGTTTTTCATAGTCGCTTTGAGTCGCTTCTTCTACTTGTACAAAGATTTCGTTGAAATCTAAGCACATTTTTTAAAGAAAAAGTTGAAACGCCGTATCTACGCCACTGATGGAAGTTTGGAGCTCATATTGTTCACAATGGTGACTAAACTGCTAATACCTACCAAATTTCAAAGCGATGCAATTTGTTTAGAAATAAACTTTAAAAAAATCGTTTTTTTTTAATTTTCAACGCCCTGTATGTCGAAAACGAAGGTAGATAGAGCATATGTTTATAGGAAAAAAGTCTTATTTTTGGCCAAAGAATCTCTAGTTAAATTTGTTTCCAACAGTTGTGGGACACCCTGTATAGATGTGTTCCCGGAAACACGTCTGTGCATACCTATACCGTATAGAAGTGAGATACTACACGGCTGTGGAATTTTTTGACAATGACTAGATTTTATTTATCTAGATTCTTAGTTCAGATTGTAACTTTTTTCTTATAAGATACAGCCTCTTCGCAAAATTGAATATTTGTTGTTCTCAGACCCAAGCAATTTTTGTCCTCTGCTAATTTACAGATGTACTTCTACTAATTCTTCAAATAAAAATTGTTTCTCCGTAACGCAATTTTTGCCATCCAATTACGGCTTTTAAAGTTTTAGAAACTCGCCAGCTCATTCACCAACCATTTAAATTCCCCGCAATTTTGACATATTGACATCACTTCCGTCCCAGAACTGCGAACAAAGTTCAATTTTTGCAAAGGTTGAATCCAGGTGCCACGTGTCAAGGTGACCACGAGATCATTGTCGTTAAATTTCATTGGTCTCCAAGGTGACCCCTTAGAGATCTTTAACTTATATGTGACCTTCATGTCAAGGTAACCCCATCGCATTTTCAAACTTCCCGCATTTTGTCATATTGACGTCACTTCCGTGAACTGCGAGCAAAGTTTTTTGCAATTCAAGGTGCCACGTGTCAACACGAGATTATTAACCTTCAGGTGACCCCTTAAAGATCATCGGTCTCACTTAATTGACAACAGCTCAGGTCATTTTCAAATTTCCCGCCTAGGCGGCCATATTGACGTCACTTCCGTTCCCAGAAAAAGTGCCACGTGACAAGGTGACCCCTTAAAGTTCATTGACCTTCAGGTCAAGGTTAACAAGGTGACCTCTTAAAGTTCATCGACCTTTTGGTCAAGGTTAACAAGGTGACCTCTTAAAGTTCATTGACCTTTAGGTCAAGGTTAACAAGGTGACCCCTTAAAGTTCATCGACCTTCAGGTCAAGGTTAACAAGGTGACCTCTTAAAGTTCATTGATCTTTAGGTCAAGGTTAACAAGGTGACCTCTTAAAGTCCATTGACCTTTAGGTCAAGGTTAACTGAACGTGACCCCTTCAAGTTCATTGAACCCGCGGGTCAATGACCCCTTAAAGGTTATCGATCTGGTAACCCCTTGGCCTCTAGATAACCTTCAGGTCAAGGTTAACTGAACGTGACCCCTTAAAGTTCATTGAACCCGCAGGTCAAGGGCATTTTCAAATTTCCCGCCTTGGCGGCCATCTTGTGACGTCACTTCCGCCCTGGAGTACCCCTTGCTATACTACTGTGATCGGAAAATGTATTTTGATAATTACCATCACACTCATCCAATACACCAATGACGGATTAGTAATAGGTCAAATACCAATACAACAAACAACAAGGTTTTAACCACAGTGACCTAAAAATATACAAATAATTGTTGATGATTACTAATTATTAATTGGTTCAACAAATCGGGTTTTTAACAGTATTTGTGCTTATTTTTGATAGATGTGTATGATTTGATCTGCTATGTGTTTCATGCATATCGAACAAGATTATATTTACGACAACTCACATTCATGGTAGGTAGTTTATTTTATCTGTTACAGTAGTGATTGTGGGTAAAAAATCTAACAAGCTGCACTTAATTTTTGAAGATTTCCGTCTTCTTATATCCACTTTATAACTTAAAAATTTAGATAAGCAATCGTACATGGTTCATATGCATTCATTTCCCCACCACCCTAGAGGTAGAATGCAAGGTGCGCTTTTTTTTACATCGTTTCCCCCATAGGCCTAATCCATGTATAATCAAACAACATATTATTTAATAAATTTTATTAGAGATAATTGTTGTATAATGCAATACGTTCTAACTTATTTAAATATTTTTTTCTTATGTTATCTAGACATTTGTAGAAAAATGGACCCATGGGAGTGTTTCTCCAAATCTTCTCTTTGACACTGCAATTTTCGTTGATGACGGATTTCTTGCTTTACTTATAACCTTTAGATTTTTCCTCCCCATGTTCCCATATCCCATTGTGATTGCAGACTCACCCATTTGTTTTACTCATTTTACCACTTTAAACTTATATAACTAAATCTAAGCTATAGTACAATTATCATACATTTATAAATAGGTTTAATTATATATAAACTATAATATATTTTTTAACCCATATAATAAGTAACAATACTTTAAAACCCTATCTGGTAATTAACATTAAATTTATAATAGATAATAAATTTCTATACCTATAATTATATAAAACTTATCATTTATGTCATGGTTCGCATGTGATTTTCGTTTGACTTTCTCGCAGTTTACCCTTTCCTCCATTTTTTAATAAAATTTTGTTAGAGGTGATAACAAATACAATTCTATCCTATTTGCATTTGGGAATAATGACCCCACGGGAGTGTTTCATAACTTGCTGGTAAAATATATCGTTTGTCGTCGTGAGGGCTTAGAGCGATTTTTTCTTGTGTAATGGAGTATACGTTATGCTTTTCTGATTTGATTATATTTTGATTAACAGATTTTTCAATATTTTCTTCTAAACATTGCACATAGTCTTCAAAATTTATTTTTCTCTTTATAACACCCTTCTTAATACCCTTTATCTTTTTAGTAATTCCCCCTTCTTTCAGAACTTCTAGGATTTCATCCTGTGTAAAGCCATCTTTCTCCAACTTCAACTTCTGGTTTTGCTCATCTTCTATGGTTCTTAAAAATTTTAATGTGTACATTTTAGATCGCAGCCCCACAAAATCAGTCATAATACAACCATTGTTTTCTTCTTTCATCATTCCTAGTACCTTTTTGTTGACAAGTGGTATGCCGTAATGATTTTCTGGGGGGAAGTCGCTAGTATCAAAATACTTGTGGCAATCTCTACGAATTACCTCATAAATATCTTTGTTCCGAATTTCGTATATTAATGAATCTGTGTCTGTATATAAAATCGTGCAGTTATTTCCAAATTCGGGCTTCATGTATCCATAGTGAAAATCAAAGATAGTAGTTTTAGCTAAATCCAAAATTGCCATTCCTACGTATATCGGTTTGTTAAGATATACTTCCAATTTATTTAGTTCAATTATTACGAGGTTTTCTTCAAGAATAGTCGCCGTTTTAAATTCCGGTTTTGCGATAAATGCCTCTGCACCATATCGTCCTTCCCACTTATTGAGCAGCTTTACCACAGAATGTTTCCGAACGTTTTCCATTGTTTTTCCAAAGACAGCGTTGTTTAGTAGTTTGAAAAGATCTTTTTCAAATGCACTGGTGGCTTGGGCGCGAAGTTTGGTGTTGAGATCTATGTAGCTTTTTAACCAAGGTGACTGTTTAAACTTTAAAATTCTGTGGATTTTCTTCAAGACCAAACCGTGATTAAGAGCTTGTTTAAGCGCTCTGTAATGTATCACGTATTTTTCTTTGGTGTAAAGGGTAGCCATTAGTTTTATATCTGTTTTACTCCCTTGTCTATGTTCTGGACAGAAAGGTATATCTTTGTGATTATCGTGAAGGGCCTCGGGATACTCTAGATCAACTTCTAGGAAATACCCAGTACTAGAATTGTCTGCCAATTTTGCAATATTCAATCCCTGAATATCATCTGACCATCTAAATCCACCGAAGGGAAGAGCCTGTGACATAGCCCACCCATATTGATTGTTAACATCAAAGTAACTTAAATATGTGGTAGGTTTCTGGGGGTCATAGTTGGGCATGTATTTATTATTGGCAGTGGCGCGTCGTTTAGAACATTGGCTGAGTCCTCCGCGGATTCCTCTCTCGATAAACATTACTTGATCGATATCCGTAAGCAACTCCAACTCCACTTTTGTATACATTAACATCGAATCCCAAGTGTACCCAGGCAATGTGTAGTAGTGAGCAGGATCAAGTTTATGAGTTCTGATACAGCTAGCTCTAAATGCTTCGAATACATCAGCTAGAAGTAATACATCAATTTTTAGATATAGGTCGGCATAATCCTTTAAAGTTTTGCACTCAAATTCACCCCATACTTTCTGTGCATGGACATAATCTTTTTCATATATCGATCTCTCCTCAAGTTTGTTATAAAAACAGTCTTTAGGGGGTAGCTGACTGTAGTCTAATTTCTCCATACAATCTATAAAATCATATGGAAATAGACCTTTCCGTGTAAGAAGTTTAAAACGTGATTCGGGAAGATTGGAAAAATTGTCTCGGAGGATTGGGTATTCAGAAAGATTGGAGACTAAAGAATCTAATCCTGCAGACATAAAACGGAAACTATCGATAAATCGGAATTTCACTAGATTTTCAGGAATATGTTTGGTGAAAGATATATATTTTTCTTTGTTAAGAGGAAGCAACTCTACACGCCCATCAATATCCTTAGCTACGCTCTTGATCACAAAATGTGCATCGTAACCTGAGAGATTGTGGAAGACTATTGGTACAACGTGACTGTCTTGGTAATTTATATTACAATCTTCGTGGGCAGCGCCTCGGAACTTTCCCGTTAAATGGCAATGATCTCTAACTTTCTTTCCTATGAAGGATTTTTCACACATGTGACAAATTGTCGCAAGATTAAAGCTCATCGTTTGCTCCGCTGTTAACCTGTCCATCGGTATAGGGCACAGAAAAACTGTCTCTATATCCTCAGCCACTCCTCTCAGTTCTTTAGAAAACCATTCCATACAATCCAGCCCAGTGTATGATCTGTAGAATGACAAGCTGTCATCGTAACTACATTTGACATAGTAAGCAACGCTGCACGGAATCGTGTTCTTGGTATTTATTGTTATCATTTGTTGCTTTAAGGAGGCTTTCTATATCTGCATAAATTATGAAGGGAACCTTCTCCTTATTTTTGTAATTAGTAAATTTAAGGTGTTTGCGATCTTCGCTTGGCATCCTAACTTTGTAGTCGTTCATATTTTTGCAATCTTCGTAATGTGTTGTTAGTTTTTCCTTCGAATAAAAGTAATGCAGACATCGATCACAAAAGAATTTTTTCGTTTCGTGTTTGCTCAGCTGAGATGAAACAAGGCGAGAGAGGTCTTTGATCCAACAAAAATGATATTGAATAGGTGAGCTATCATTACTTCCTTCTTCATTATCCTCATCATAATAGACATTCTGTACCATTAGAAGATTAACATGTTTGTCTACTTTATTTTTAGTGATGTACATAGGCAAGGTGTGGAGCTTGTTTCGACGCTTTCGCAGAATGTAAACGTTTATGGATATGTTGTTCAGTTTTTCGAATTTTGGGATCTGTTTAATGGTCATTGGAAAACGTATTCCATTCAAATGCAAAACAGATGATGGGTGGGGGTACTTGGTTGTTCGCTGAGGGTCTTTCGCAACTGGATACAAAGCGGAAGTCACAGCCCAAGCAAAGCAAAGGTCGTCCTCATTCTTCACGTTGATACATGCCTGTTTTGCCTTTACTGGTTCAGGTAGCTCTATGTATGATGATCCTAACAGCGGAGTAAACTTATTTATATTTACCCCCAAGTTCACAATAGCCTTCAACGCCCAACCAGATTCCCTTTCTTGGAATTCTTCAAGCTGCGTCAAAATCGGCGTTGCTACATGGTGTTTGAACCATTGATTTAAGTCAGTATCTCGGTAGACAGGTGCGTTAGATGTTGTAAAATATTTCATCTCCTCAATAACCCTGTCAGCCTTCTGCAGCACAAATAGTCCACCGAACACTGCATTGATTTTAACAGCCTCTTCCTTTTTTAAGACGTTGGCAACACGTCGCTTAAACAAAGCAAAACAGTCGTCCAGGAAATCGCTGGGGTCCTTGTGCTTAAGATTAGAGATGACACCAGTTCGAATACGGCAGGCAAATGCTGAATCCAAATCACCCCAGCTTACACGTTTTTTTGCCGTTTCTTTTATAGATGCTCCAGCTCCATGTTTAAGTTCTTGTTTAATTTGGGTACGCAGTGTTTTCACGTTAGCCAAAGTTGTTATTAATTTTTGCTTCTCACCAATGGACTTTGCAGATTTTAACTGATGTTTTATATGTCGAACTGCCTTTGTGCATTGACGAAGACCATCTTGAGCAGTTTCGCCGCTGTAGGATGACTGAAGTAGGCTCAATATACTAGTAATCTTCAAATATAAGGCCTTTAGAACATCTGTCGGCATGGTTCAAGTTTCGAGATGCTCGACCAGAAAAAAGCTTATTTCCGGGAACAGGTCTCAATAAGACGAAATTCGTGTTTTCTACCCCTGAAAAAACTCACCAACCCTAGCCGTCCTTATCACCTTACCAACCGACGTCGTAGACGTTCTTCTCCTTAGCTCAACCTAGAAAGGAATACTTTTTCCAACTTGTATGCATACTTCAACCTGGGGAACTGTGTTCGCTAAGAGGTTAATACTAGGTTAAAGTATTTGATAACCCGTTAAAAAATTTTGAACACACTGTGATTGTTTACGATTTAAGGAACGCGTTGTCTAAACAAGTCACAAAATCTGCTTAGAAGAGCAACAGCACTACTGAGAGTGTGGAAGGTTTATACACCCGTTCAACAATTACCAAGAAAATGTTTACGTTTCTCGGAAAAACTTGTTACAAAATGTGTTGTCCAATTCACAAACACAACTTCACCCATCAAGAGCAACAGCACGACTGAGGAAATGGGTTTTCCCTTTAATAAGTTCAAGAAGTTCCAAGAAAATGTTTACAATTCTCAGAAAACTTAAAATGTTAAGCTAATTCAAACAAAAAGGTTTTCTTTTAAAATTTGTCAAAAATGTCCAATTCACAAAGTCGACTTCACCTTACAACAGCATAAACACGACTGAAGAAATTGGGGATGAACACCCCCTAGTCTCACCTGAGATGCTCAACCAATCAGAACAAAGCTTATTTTCTAGGACTGAAAAGGCCCCTCAATAAGACGAAATTTGTATGTGTTTTCCGTAAGACTCAATACTAATTTACAACTTTTACAAATATTGGAAACTTAATAACAGATAAAAATTGAACTGCCACTGTTTGCTTTTAGGACATGCGTTGTCTAATTCACAAAGTCGACTTCACCTTACAACAGCATCAACACGACTGAAAAAATTGGTGATCAACACCCACTTTTATAGTCTCACCTGAGATGCTCAACCAATCAGAACAAAGCTTATTTTCTAGGGCTGAAAAGGCCCCTCAATAAGACGAAATTTGTGTGTGTTTTCCGTAAGACTCAATGCTAATTTGCAATTTTTACAAATATTGGAAACTTGATGACGTTATAAAAATGTATAAAGTTCCAAGAAAATTTGGGGAATTTCTCGAAAAAAAATTGGCAAAGTGATGATAAAACTCAGAGTTTCAATCTAGAAATTTTCCAAGAAATTTCATGTTGTTTATAAGAAAATTCGGGAGATTTCTCAGCATGTGAATCCAAAGCCCAGAATCGCAAACACCTTATTAAAAGAAAAATCTCCGAAAGTTTCCAAGAAAATTCGAGACAGTTCTCAGAAGCCTTGGCAAGGTGATGTTAGGTTTCGAATCATCAACACCTCACTAAAAGAAAAATCCCCGATAGTTTCCAAGAAAATTCTAGACATATCTCAGAAAAACTTGGTAAAGTGATGTTAGGTTTTAACAAAAAAAATCAGAAAGTTTCCAAGAAAATTCTAAAGATATCTCAGAAAACTTGGTAAAGTGATGTTAGGTTTTGAATCATCAACACCTCACTAAAGGTTTCCAAGACAATTCGAGACATTAAAAAAATCTTTAAGGTTTCCGAGCAAATGTTTTTAACCAAGACGTTTCACAGAAATTTGTCAAAGTGTTTGTTTAAACAATTTATGGTTTCAAATCGCTTCAATGGTGGAAACAATGTATTCTCAAATGAATCATTTCCAAAATCATCAATAAAGAAAGTACGCCATGATGTGTTTTCTTTCAAAACTATTATACAATTTTAAACCCTTGTTCGAAAAAGCAAAAATGTTTTGAAAATATATTATTGCAAAGTGTTTTTTTTTATCTGCAATGCAAAATGTTTTTCAATTACTAGAGTTTTCTTGTAGTACTTGAGCAAATGCTATCCCAGTTCTATAAGGAAAGTCGGTCCTAGAAACAAATGCTAACGAAGTAATAGTAATTGTCACCCCTCCGCCCAGTTGCTTCTGGGGGGTAATCTTAGTTTTTGGGTACTGTGAAAAGCATAAAATGTTAACATATTCTTTGGTGTCCTCGTTTTTTACCATTTTTAAACAAAATATTAGCGTTTTCCCTAGACTATAATTTTCGACAACACGACTATCACCTATTAAGTTTTAGTAAAAATGTTTAGCCAAAACAGTCATAAACTATCGAACAAAAGGATAAAAGTTTCCGAATATATCAAGGATTTTTTTAACTAAGGCTTCTCAGGAAGGTTATTAGATAGAATTTTACACGTTTCTAAACACAATATTAACTTTTTCTGGACTAATAATTTTTTTAGAACACGATTATCACCCATCAAGTTTCTAACAAAACAATTATAAACTACTTACTAAGTAAAGAAGTTTCCCAGTTTCTTAAGAAAAATTTTATACCTTAGAGTCATATACTCAGTTAAAATTGAAATAAACATAAAATATTAACTTTTTGACTTGTTAACAATTTGGTTAGTTGAATACCAGATCGAAAGTGTGTGTATGTTTTTATGGATATCAGTAATAATTAATGCCATGGAACTCCTTGTTTTATCCTGAACAATTAATAGATATTGCATGTGCACGTAATAAAGCATGAAAAATGAGGTAAATCAGAAAAAAATGTCTTAATTTTAGGGCATTTTGATTTTATAAAAAGGGAGTGATAGCGAGTGATATGTCTCGTTGTATTTTTTATTGCTCAGTTAAAATTGAAATAAACATAAAATATTAACTTTTGACTTTTTAACAGTTTGGTTAGTTGAGTACAAGGTCGAAATTATGTGTATGTTTTTATAGATGTCAGTCATAATTAGTGCCATGGAACTCCTTGAAACAAAGTAATCCTGAACAATTAATAGATATTACATGTGCGCGTAATAAAGCAAGAAAAAAAGAGGTAAATCAGAAAAAAATTCTAAATTTTATGGCATTTTTGATTTTATAAAAAGGGGATGATAGTGAGTGATATGTCTCGTTGTATGTTTTTTTTTATGAAGGAATTTTGGTATTAGTTTGTAGAAACAAAATAAGTGATAGTGGTTACCAGGGATGAGGAAATTAAAATATAACAGCATATAGCGGAATTTCTAGACAATATTGGAAATACATGCCTAACTATGACCCCCAGAAACCTACGACATATTTAAGTTACTTTGATGTTAACAATCAATATGGGTGGGCTATGTCACAGGCTCTTCCCTTCGGTGGATTTAGATGGTCAGATGATATTCAGGGATTGAATATTGCAAAATTGGCAGACAATTCTAGTACTGGGTATTTCCTAGAAGTTGATCTAGAGTATCCCGAGGCCCTTCACGATAATCACAAAGATATACCTTTCTGTCCAGAACATAGACAAGGGAGTAAAACAGATATAAAACTAATGGCTACCCTTTACACCAAAGAAAAATACGTGATACATTACAGAGCGCTTAAACAAGCTCTTAATCACGGTTTGGTCTTGAAGAAAATCCACAGAATTTTAAAGTTTAAACAGTCACCTTGGTTAAAAAGCTACATAGATCTCAACACCAAACTTCGCGCCCAAGCCACCAGTGCATTTGAAAAAGATCTTTTCAAACTACTAAACAACGCTGTCTTTGGAAAAACAATGGAAAACGTTCGGAAACATTCTGTGGTAAAGCTGCTCAATAAGTGGGAAGGACGATATGGTGCAGAGGCATTTATCGCAAAACCGGAATTTAAAACGGCGACTATTCTTGAAGAAAACCTCGTAATAATTGAACTAAATAAATTGGAAGTATATCTTAACAAACCGATATACGTAGGAATGGCAATTTTGGATTTAGCTAAAACTACTATCTTTGATTTTCACTATGGATACATGAAGCCCGAATTTGGAAATAACTGCACGATTTTATATACAGACACAGATTCATTAATATACGAAATTCGGAACAAAGATATTTATGAGGTAATTCGTAGAGATTGCCACAAGTATTTTGATACTAGCGACTTCCCCCCAGAAAATCATTACGGCATACCACTTGTCAACAAAAAGGTACTAGGAATGATGAAAGAAGAAAACAATGGTTGTATTATGACTGATTTTGTGGGGCTGCGATCTAAAATGTACACATTAAAATTTTTAAGAACCATAGAAGATGAGCAAAACCAGAAGTTGAAGTTGGAGAAAGATGGCTTTACACAGGATGAAATCCTAGAAGTTCTGAAAGAAGGGGGAATTACTAAAAAGATAAAGGGTATTAAGAAGGGTGTTATAAAGAGAAAAATAAATTTTGAAGACTATGTGCAATGTTTAGAAGAAAATATTGAAAAATCTGTTAATCAAAATATAATCAAATCAGAAAAGCATAACGTATACTCCATTACACAAGAAAAAATCGCTCTAAGCCCTCACGACGACAAACGATATATTTTACCAGCAAGTTATGAAACACTCCCGTGGGGTCATTATTCCCAAATGCAAATAGGATAGAATTGTATTTGTTATCACCTCTAACAAAATTTTATTAAAAAATGGAGGAAAGGGTAAACTGCGAGAAAGTCAAACGAAAATCACATGCGAACCATGACATAAATGATAAGTTTTATATAATTATAGGTATAGAAATTTATTATCTATTATAAATTTAATGTTAATTACCAGATAGGGTTTTAAAGTATTGTTACTTATTATATGGGTTAAAAAATATATTATAGTTTATATATAATTAAACCTATTTATAAATGTATGATAATTGTACTATAGCTTAGATTTAGTTATATAAGTTTAAAGTGGTAAAATGAGTAAAACAAATGGGTGAGTCTGCAATCACAATGGGATATGGGAACATGGGGAGGAAAAATCTAAAGGTTATAAGTAAAGCAAGAAATCCGTCATCAACGAAAATTGCAGTGTCAAAGAGAAGATTTGGAGAAACACTCCCATGGGTCCATTTTTCTACAAATGTCTAGATAACATAAGAAAAAAATATTTAAATAAGTTAGAACGTATTGCATTATACAACAATTATCTCTAATAAAATTTATTAAATAATATGTTGTTTGATTATACATGGATTAGGCCTATGGGGGAAACCATGTAAAAAAAAGCGCACCTTGCATTCTACCTCTAGGGTGGTGGGGAAATGAATGCATATGAACCATGTACGATTGCTTATCTCAATTTTTAAGTTATAAAGTGGATATAAGAAGACGGAAATCTTCAAAAATTAAGTGCAGCTTGTTAGATTTTTTACCCACAATCACTACTGTAACAGATAAAATAAACTACCTACCATGAATGTGAGTTGTCGTAAATATAATCTTGTTCGATATGCATGTTACGGGCGACGTGAAGACGAAGACTTTTTAAAAAACTTTTATTTGAGTAACGCGAGTTACAGAGTTTCGGCTTAGACTACAGACAAGACTAGAATTAACACTCTTACTTTACTAGGTCCTATTTATACAGATCTGTTATGCTGAGGTGTTGTGGTTCTCATGGGAAAAGAATATAAAGACAAAGGGAAGATCAAATTCTGCAATTCTTGCAGTAAGCAAGTTTTAACAATACTCAAAAGGAATATGATATGTTCTAGTAATCATTCTAGAACAATATACAATGGAAAATGATATCTGTGTAGTAAGCATCTTGAACAATAGAGAATGAGAACATAATATCCAACAGTAAACAGAATCAAGGGTAAAAACAAGGTTATGATCAAGGTGATGCTTGAGGTCGGATATAACACCTTCCCCCTTATATTAAAAATTTGTGTTAACAAATTTTGACATTAAATTAGGCATATGTTTTAGTATTAGAATTTAGTTCAATTTCTTCTTCTTCGCGAGGTTCGTCCAATCTATACGAAGGTCTTCTTTTGACAGTAACAAATTTTCTTAAATTTTGAAAAACGTGATTTCGAGTTCTAGGAGGTTGTGGAGGATCGTCTCCGTTGTTAGTAGTAATAATGCCTATTTTAATGTTCCTAGACTTTTTACATTTAAAATAAAAGTACACAATAATTAAAAGTATGATTAAAGTAATGGATAGATATGTCAATATTGGCGTATACTTATTTACAGTTGGTTCGTTAATAATATTATCAAGATCCTTTGCATATTCGTCTAATTTATGCTTTGCGACATTTAAATCGTCATAATTAAATTTATTTAGTTGTAAAGGTTTTAAGTCAGGATATTTTAGTTTATTTGGAGTTTCTTTGCAACATTCAAATGGTATATTAATTGGGTGAAATTTATAGGTTTGATTAGATTTATTTAAATTTTTCGTTTGAATTTTAGTACTTCCAATATAAGCAATGCATTCAGATTTTAACGTTAAAATTGAAGTTTTGTCTAGCATTATAGTCAAAGGATTTTGATTTTTGCACTTAATAGTTATAGGAAATATTTCACTTAAAATTATTAACCATTGATTCTCTTGAATCAATTGTACATTGTAACTTTCAATTGAAATTGTGACTATGTCACAAGTATTAGGTAAATGGGTTTTTACCTCTAATAATTGAGCTTCACATCTTGAATGTGAGTCAATAGGAGTAGGATATAAATCTTTGCACATTATTAAATCAAATGCTAGTTCTTTACAATTTTTTATATCATAGAGAATTACATAGAGAGTTGGGTCATCGCTTTTTGCTACAAATTTAGTATCAGTGGATACCATGTGATAAAATCCAGTTTTATTGTCGAAAATTGGAATAGGATAAATTCTATAAAGAGTATACCATTGAGGTTCTACTAAAGGAATGTCTAATATAAAAACAAGTCTATTTTCTGTTTGAAAAACCTTTAGTTCTATAAAATCAAGATAAGTTGCAACATTTAGAAGTTGAGGAGTTAAGGGCAAATTATTTTTGTTTAAAGTTTGAGCGATTATTTGCAAATGATGAACCAGGTCTTCAGGAGTTATAACTGACGTGTGAATAATATGTAACTTTGCAAAAGTAATAGAGTTTAGAATGTCATTTAAATTGCTTTCGATAAAGGTATAGGATTCTAGGAGTCTTTCGGCCATCTCTAAAACTTGTAATTTTGCAGTGTAATAATTAAAATTATCAGAAATGTTATAAATGTAATTTTCGATTTGTTTTATGTCATTATTAAAAGTAATTTCATCAATTTGTAATTTGTTGATAGAGTCGTTAAAGTTTTTGATAACTGAAGTAGTTACTAAAATTTGTTTTTTCATTAATTTTTCTAATTCGTGTTCGTCTCTGTTAATTTTGTTGATACAATCGTTATAATACTGTCCGTCTGAAGCGTCTAAATTTCCGGTAATAAATTTCCAAACTGACCCTAAACCATTAATTAAACCTCTTTTATATCTTCTTACATCAATAGCTAATTCTTCAAATTTGAGCGCAATGTTTTCGGAAAGTTGATTTAGTAAAGTGAGATGTGACTTAACTTCGCTTAGAAAGGCGGCCATTCGTACGTCTTTTGGTTGAATTATAAATTGCATATTTTCTAAAATTTTATTATTATTTTCGAATGTTGTTTTTAGAGATGAAATGTCTTTATATACCAATAAACTCCACTTGTCATTAGAAATTTTGAGTCCGGATTGCTCTTGATAGAACACGCCTATGGTGTTATTAATTGGTCGCAGTGTATATTGTGCCATAGCGGTAGCGAACAAAGAAAATCTGTAACGAAGTTTCAGAATTAGGAACTTGGTTCGATATAACAAATTATTTTAATATCAGTATTTTTGAAAATATATTTGATCATAGGGAGAACTGTGTCCCAATCTAATTTGTCTAATCCACAAGCTAGCTTGGGTATAGCTATAATTTTATCTTTTTCATCAGTGCTCTCGAGACAATTTGTTCGTAATTCCTTCAAGCAATTAAATAAATTAGCATAAGTTGGTTTATAATAGAAAAATTCTTTAGTTATTAAATAATAAATATTTCTTGTCGGAAGTTGAAGTACTGCTATTTCACCAATTGACTTATTTTGATTTTTTAGTTCATCTACGTGTCCAAATTTATTCTTAAATTCTTTTGCAATTCCTGCATTCATTTCTAAATCTTTAGATACACAGTGAGCTGATGAAATATTTTCAGGGGCATCAAATAAGTTGCCCAGTTCAATGGAAACGTTATTATTTTCAATAGGGATTTTTCGATCTAGAGTATAAAAGAATTCTTTAACCGTTAGTTCTTCTTCCTGTAATTCGTGACATTTCTTTAGCATATCAAAATTCATTTTTGTAGTTTGGTTAGTAATTGGGTTATGTAGCAAAGCTGAATTCGTATAAATTTCTTTAATTTTATAGGGTCCATTAAATTTGTTAGCTAGTTTATTTTTTATTTGGGACTCCTTGACATAAACCTTTTCTCCTACGCGAAATTGTCGCTGCTCCGAAACGTGTGTATCAAATCGCTGTTTCGCCTTTTGTTTGCGCATATCCGTACGCTTTCTTGCCACTTCATAATAATGCTTTATTTTATTGTTTAAATCGCGAACGTACTTAGAGATTAATTCTTGCTGATTATACAAAACTTCTGGAGGTCGAGACGAGGTGTGACCGAATAGCAATTCGTAAGGAGTAAAGCCGTGTGTTTTATTTATAGAATTGTTATATGCTATACAAGCGTAAGGGAGCATTTGAAATGGGTGTTCGTTAGGATTTTCTGTACTACATGCGCGTATCATTTCAGTTAAGGTGGCATGAAATCTTTCTAAGGAGCCATTTGATTGCGGATGACTAACACTAGAGAAAGTTAATTTTATATTGTATAATTTACAAAGATCTTTCATTAATTGATTATTAAATTCTTTACCTACATCGCAATGGATTCTTAAAGGAGTTCCAAAATGTTGAAAATAGAGTAAAAGAGCGTCTACTACAGATCTCGCTGTTTTATTAGGAAGTGCATAAGCTTGGGTAAATTTTGTTAGTTCGTCTCTTATGGTAAGGATATTATTTTTTACTGGGATTTCTAGGATGTCGATATTTATTCTTTCGAAAGGAGTTTTAGGAGTTTCGGTAATAACTAAGGGACTGTCCAAGTTTTGTCTACAAATTTTTGTCTTTTGGCAGATTTCGCACTGTCGAATAAAGGTTTCAACGTCTTTAGTTAGTCCTGTCCAATTATATTTTTGTTTAATACGTCTAATTGTTTCGTTTATTCCTCGATGTAAGTTTGTCTTGCCTGAATGAAATTGATCTATTATTATAGGTATTTGGTCTTCGTCTGGTATAGTCACAATGTTCTGACAAATTGTTAGTTGGAAATTTTTTATCTGAGAACAAAAAATTAAACATTTCTAAAATTGGAAAATCTGGATTGTTTTCAATGTAATAAGTTTTATTTTCTTCGAATATATCTTTACTGTAATAAAGAGATATGAAGAGTACTTGTATTGCGGTTTCAAAATTAAAAGGAACAGGAATTATATAATATTTTCTTTTAGCTACGGTTTGACTGGAAAGAACATTTGCTTTATTATAGTTAAAATCAGGATTTAGCTCAAGTAAATCATCAATAACTTTTTCGTGAAGGTCTGTTAATTTGTCTTGTTGAAAAATTAGTACAATGTCCTTGTGTGTTTTGTCTAAAAGTTGATTATTTGTATATTGGATTTTAGAATAGTCGATCATTGAAGTCGTCTTGTATAGATCAAAAAATCTGTCAAATTCATTACAGATTATAGCAATTTCGTCAGTCTCATAATTGTCAATAGGCGGGTCAATGTCTTGAGGATTATCATGGGAAGTAGATGGTTCGTCTAGGGAAGTATGAAAGGAAACAGCTTCTTTTATATGATTGATTTTGATTCGAGATAAAGCGTCGGCATTTCGATTAATTTTTCCAGGTTTATAAATTATTTGATAATTATATTCTTCTAATTTAAGTCGCCAACGTGCTAAACGACTACCGGGATCTTTTATTGAGAAAAGCCAGGTTAAAGGTCTATGATCTGTAACCAATAAGAATTTTCGTCCGAAAAGATAAGGTCTATAGTTTTTTACGGCAGCAATTATTGCCAAAAGTTCTTTCTCTATAACGCTATATTTCATTTCTGCTGGACTTAAGGTTCTTGAAAAGTATGCTATGGGAAGATCATTTCCAACAGGTCCTTGCGAAAGTACCGCGCCTACAGCAAAAGCGCTTGCATCTGTAGTTAAAACAAATTCTTTTTCAAAATTAGGATATATTAGAATTGGTGAAGTTATTAATGCATTTTTAAGTTGTTCGAAAGATTCACGACAATCTTTATCAAAAATAAATGGTACGTCTTTTCTTAAAAGTCGAGTTAAAGGCTTTGTCATTTTTGCGAAGTTTGGAATAAACTTCCTGTAGTAACCAGTAAGACCCAAAAATTGTTTAATTTGTTTAGTATTGGCAGGTTGAGGAAAATCGATAACAGCTTGTACTTTTTGTGGATTTGGTTTGACCCCTTCAGGTGTAATAACATGTCCTAAATAAATTACTTCTTTTCGTAAGAATTCGCACTTATCTGGCTGTATTTTTAGATTTGAATTTCTTAATCTTTGAAAAACTTCAGTAATACGAGAGATATGTTCATTAATTGTGGAAGAATAAATAATAATGTCGTCCATGTAAACTAAGCACTTTTCGTTTTGTATCCCCATTAGTATATTATCCATAACCCTCTGAAAGGTTGAGGGCGCATTACGAAGGCCAAAGGGCATACGTAAATATTCGAAATGTCCATTTTCAACGGAAAAAGCAGTTTTCGAAATGTCTTCTGGATTCATTTCAATTTGTTGAAAACCAGAAGCCAAATCTAAAGTAGTAAAATAATGGCAATTACCCAACTGATCTAATATATCTGAAATATTAGGCAGTGGATACCTGTCATTAACTGTTAATTCATTTAATTTCCGATAATCAATTACGATTCTCCATTTTTGTTTGCCTGAAGCGTCTAATTTTTTTGGAACGACCCATACTGGGGACGACCATGGTGAAACAGAAGGTCTAATTATTCCTTGAGAAAGCATTTTATTAATTTGTGTTTTTACTTCTTCCTTGTGAACTTGTGGATATCGATAAGATTTAGTAAAAATTGGCTTAGCGTCGCCTGTATCGATAGTATGTTTTATTTCATTAGTAAAACTTAGGAAATCTCCGTCAAAGTAAAATATATCTTCAAAATTCAAGCATAAATTAGTAATTAATTCTTTTTCTTCTTCATTTAAATGTTCTAGCCTTAATGATTCTTTTATTTCTTCTACTCTGCTTTTCGTTTTATTAAAATTACAAATAATATTAGCACTAGCGTTCGTTTCTTTAATGTAAGGCTCAAATTCAAATTCTTCGAAACAAATATCCTTTGTTATGGCATTAGCGTTTAATATTGTCGTATAAAAATTACCGTCTTCGTTTATTTTTACTATAGCATTTGGCACGTATACCTTTTCTACTCGTTGTGCGCATAAAATCATTTCTTTATTCGTATATTTATTCGTATGAAACTTGCATATTTTTTCGCAACGCGGTTCTATCGTAACCTGATTTATATTATAACTCGTATTTTCGCTTTCAAAATTATTTATATTTTCCGTGTAATCGTTATTATTATTATTATTTCGTTCATAAGCGTTTATATGAAGGCTATCGTATCTTTCGTCAACATTAACTTGTCTTTTATAAACAACTCGATTATTATTATCATTATTATTCGTTAACTCGTTTAATTCATCTCCGTCTTTAAATAATTCGTGTACCTTATAGTACGTAATTAATTGTTTATTCCTAAAATCTACTATTGCACCGTACCTTTCTAGAAAGTCAGCGCCTAAAATTCCGTCGAATCCTATATCTAGATCGCAAATATAAACTTTATGGGGAGAAAGAGGACCCTTAAAAGAAACAAATACCGCTTCAGTAATAGGAATTGATTGGCCAGAAATACCTTTAATTTGAAAATTTTCTGGACATCGATTTAAAAATTGCTGAACCGTCTCTGGTTTGAAAATTGAAATACCAGCTCCTGTGTCAATTAAAATTTTGTACTTATCGGTATTATCTTTAATATAATATAAGTTACTATTGTCAACGGTATTTATGCAAACGTTTGGTCCGTATTGGTCATACCAAGATTCTTGAAGTTGGGAATAGGATTCTGGTCCGAGGCTGTTAATTGAAAATTTTCGCTTTGGCCCAGATAATGTTGTTGGGGAGTTCTATTTTGGTTATTTGGATTTGAATTTGGGAATCTAGGAGTAAAATTTTGATTAGAAGGCTGGAAACCTGAATTATTATTAAAAGTTCTTGGGAAATTGTTTCTAGGAATATTATTAGAAAAATTTCTAGGAGGTTGATTTCTTGGTTGGAAGTTTTGAGGGTGATTCCTAGGTTGGAAAGAAGGAGTTTGAAAATTATTTTGCTGAGGAAAAGATGGTCTTTGATGGAACCTATTTTGGGAGAAATTATTTCTTTGGGAGTTGTTTTGGAAATTGTTATAGTAGCTAGAAGGATTTGGACCATTTCTGTAATAATTATTTTGATTTTTAGTTCGACATTCATTGATAGTATGTCCATTTCTTTTGCAATAATTACAAAATTTTGGAAAACTATTATTAGTTCTCTTAACATTATTATTGAAGACTGGTACACGATTTTGCCTCTGAAATTTTTGATTTTCAAAATAAGAAAGTTGCAATTCTCTCTTAATTAAAGCTATAGCATCCATCATGTTGGGTGGATTGCTAGCACGAATTAGTTGCCCTATTCTTGGTTCTAAACCTGTCAAAACTGTATTTAAACACATGCTATCGATTAATGTAGCTTGCGATTCTTTTTGTTCCCTAGTGAGAAGGCTTTGTTTTCCTATTGCGGCATACATTTTTGAGCAGTGAGTTTGAACTCTGCCTACAAAAGTCAAAGCATTTTCATTTTGGGATTGACACATTCTTTGTAAATCTTGAATTAATCTAGTTAGATCGCGAGGATCTCCGAAATGAACGTTAAGTAATTGTTTGATTTCGCGCCAGGTACTCAAATCTCTTGAATTAATGAGTTGGGCTGCACGTCCCTTTAATTGATTTTTAATTTTTATAACAAGTAAAATGGCTTGGTCGCCAACAGTCATTTGCATGGCCCTATCACATGCAATGATAAAAGTATTTAAATTGATTTGATCCCCATCGTATTCAGGGATGATAGAAAATATTTCGCTTAATTTAAATGGTACTTCGTCGTTATTTGAAGCGTTTGCTTCATTGTTTACATTAGAGTTTATAGCTTCGTTATTCGGCATGTTGAAATGAAAAGTTAATATCGTTATAACGTAGAAAGTTCAATAATAGCAACGTAGAAAGTTCAAAAAAAAATCACAAATAAAATTCACTTCAAGTTTTTCACTTACAATAGAAGTAACTTCATGTTCGCTGGATGTCGTTGATGCTGCTGTTGTTGCTGGATGCTGGCCTCAGGAGACTATCCTTCTTAGTGCCTCCGGATCTTCCTGTCGAAGACCCTTTTCAGCTGGCTCCAATCGTAGTGGTGTGGTGACCCCCGAGGAGACTGTCTTTCTAAGTGCCTCCGGATCTCCCTCGTTGAAGACCCTTTTATCGAGGATCCCACTTCTGACACCAAATTGTTACGGGCGACGTGAAGACGAAGACTTTTTAAAAAACTTTTATTTGAGTAACGCGAGTTACAGAGTTTCGGCTTAGACTACAGACAAGACTAGAATTAACACTCTTACTTTACTAGGTCCTATTTATACAGATCTGTTATGCTGAGGTGTTGTGGTTCTCATGGGAAAAGAATATAAAGACAAAGGGAAGATCAAATTCTGCAATTCTTGCAGTAAGCAAGTTTTAACAATACTCAAAAGGAATATGATATGTTCTAGTAATCATTCTAGAACAATATACAATGGAAAATGATATCTGTGTAGTAAGCATCTTGAACAATAGAGAATGAGAACATAATATCCAACAGTAAACAGAATCAAGGGTAAAAACAAGGTTATGATCAAGGTGATGCTTGAGGTCGGATATAACATGCATGAAACACATAGCAGATCAAATCATACACATCTATCAAAAATAAGCACAAATACTGTTAAAAACCCGATTTGTTGAACCAATCAATAATTAGTAATCATCAACAATTATTTGTATATTTTTAGGTCACTGTCGTTAAAACCTTGTTGTTTGTTGTATTGGTATTTGACCTATTACTAATCCGTCATTGGTGTATTGGATGAGTGTGATGGTAATTATCAAAATACATTTTCCGATCACAGAGCATCGATCACGGATAATTTCCTTTTATGCTCGCCCCGCAAATTTTTTCACAGGGGTATCCATAATCATTGATGGTATTCAATGATATTCCATGGCATTCGATGGTCATTTGATGGTATTCGGTGGTATTCCATGGTCTTTGATAGTATTCCATGGTATTCGATGGCATTTGATGGTCTTCCATGGTATTCGATGGTATTCCATGGTCTTTGATGACATTCCATGGTATTCGATGGTATTTTTCAGAGTCGTTTAGTCGTTTTTCCAAATCGTTTAGTCGTTTTTCAGAGTCGTTTAGTCGTTTTCGGAGTCGTTTTCCAGAGTCGTTTAGTCTTTTTTCCGAGTGGTCTAGTCGTTTTCCAGAGTCGTTTAGTCGTTTTTCCAAATCGTTTAGTCGTTTTTCAGAGTCGTTTAGTCGTTTTCGGAGTCGTTTAGTCGTTTTTCAGAGTCGTTTAGTCGTTTTCGGAGTCGTTTTCCGGAGTCGTTTAGTTTTTTTTCCGAGTCGCCTAGTCGTTTTCCAGAGTCGTTTAGTCGTTTTTCCAAATCGTTTAGTCGTTTTTCAGAGTCGTTTAGTCGTTTTCGGAGTCGTTTAGTCGTTTTTCCGAATCGTCTAGTCGTTTTTCCGAGTCGTTTTTCCAGTCGTCTAGTCGTTTTTCCGAGTCGTCTAGTCGTTTATACAAGTCGTCTAGTCGTTTTTTGAGTCGCTTAGACGCTTTTCAGCGTCGTTTAGTCTTTTTTCCGAGTCGTCTAGTCGTTTTCCAGAGTCGTTTAGTCGTTTTTCCAAATCTTTTAGTCGTTTTTCAGAGTCGTTTAGTCGTTTTCGGAGTCGTTTTCCGGAGTCGTTTAGTCTTTTTTCCGAGTCGTCTAGTCGTTTTCCAGAGTCGTTTAGTCGTTTTTCCAAATCGTTTAGTCGTTTTTCAGAGTCGTTTAGTCGTTTTCGGAGTCGTTTAGTCGTTTTTCCGAATCGTCTAGTCGTTTTTCCGAGTCGTTTTTCCAGTCGTCTAGTCGTTTTTCCGAGTCGTCTAGTCGTTTATACAAGTCGTCTAGTCGTTTTTTGAGTCGCTTAGACGCTTTAAGCTTTTTCTTGGTAGGATAAGGGACAGAATGAACTATCCCTGTCGCGCGTTAATCCCAAACATGCTTCTTCCTGGGGGTTCTTTATTCATTGGAATTTTCAGTTACGATACGCCAAAAACCGGCCTTTGAGTTTACGTGGATAGCAATGTTGCCGAATGGCCTCTCACACGATATTGCAAGTTGAAATTGGACGAAGCTGTACATATACTGTTTAAATACGTATACGTGTATTAAAATTCAAACATACAGGGTGTTCCAGTTGTAAATATCATAAATCTCATCCTCATGGTAGAAAATGTCACTTTAAGCAAAAAAGTTACTAACATAGCATCAACAATAATTGAACGATACAGGGCCTTGCAAATGACCGCCTAAGTACACATTATAAAAAATGTTGAACTAAATTTTGACCAGGCCGCATTCACGCGCAGTAGATTTTGAGTTTGATTTTGTCTTAAAAATACGCCATAATTGTTAGATGCTCATATTACCAATATCTGACACAAGCTACCATCAGATTTCATGGATCTGTTATTGGGGATTTTTTAGGTGTGTACCACAGTAAAATAATATTGTAAAATCCTAATGGGTATCTAGTTTTGAACTTTCATACACCTTCCACTGGATTGCCTTTTCGATTTTTCTTAGCTATAACTCGTTTATTCTCGACCCATTAATTGATTTTAAGAATGAAAAGTGTTGGATAATTTTGTTGCTCACAATTTTGATATATGGATTTTAATTAATATGAGGTCCAGTTTACAATATTTCAGAACGCATTAGCTGTATTCATTAAAAACTAGTAATTTAGTTGATAACTAATTCATCAAAAGGTAGAATTTTGTTAAATAGTTTATATTTAGTTCGCATTTACTAGCAGCTCAGAAAACGAGATGTTGTTGGGACACATTTTTTTTAACCGGCGGTGTGACGTCATACTTTGGATTTTAATAACCTGGTTTTATTAGAACCTCTAGCAACAGTCTAGCATTTTATATTATCGTGATACTATATTTCCGCAATATTTTCTATAAAAATGTTTCCAGTGCAAGTTGAATTTCTGGGACGTTTCACGTTTACCTTAAAATTTCAATGCGTAAACAGCTCCGGACACAGTACTTTTTCCATAGAAATCTAGCAAATTTTCGTGGACACTTAAACCAATTAACGGGACCTCTTTTTCACGATTTTTCAACTGTTTTTTAGCATTTTATACCATTGAAAGAAATCTAAATTTATCATGCGTGATTGTTGGAGGGTTTTGACTACCAAACTAATATTATCTGACATCATTATAGATAACCAAGCTACCTCTATTTGCAACGTTTTGGGGACGGGTTGCTGGGTGGAATTTTAAACAGGAAACGCGTTGTACAAAATCCGATTTTGCAGCTAGTCTTTCAACTTGATAATCGTGTGACGGGATATTTTTAAAAACTAGTAAACTTTGCACCTCTTATATTTTAGTCAAGTAATTTAAAACAGGGCCTGGCTTTCTCGGAATTGAAGAAATTTTACTTACCTAGATGGTTATAAACTCAACTAAAAATGGTTAATTTATGCCCCAAATTTAATGTCCACTTTCCTTTTGAGCAGTCTCTAAATATACGAATATATATTTTTGATACATCCTTAGGTAATGTAGTCAAGAAAATGTATACACTCATATGTATCTCATATCTATTCTTTATTACACTTTTCCTACAAATTTTTTATCGCCAGTACCGATGAGATCAGCGTGCTCGTTTCATAGGCGCTTATTCCGACAAAGAGAACTTTTTTCCGAGGAATTACATCACGTACATATTGCAAGCTGGTATTTTTTCTATAGGTGTTAGGTTTTTATTAGTTGCGAGTCTCGACATGTCTCGGCGTCGCGGACGCAAAAATACGCAGGCAGAGGTGGTACCAAAAATCCATGCATGGCCGCGGCTAAAGGTCGACAGGGGGACGTCATGGCTTAATTATGATTTAGGGTTTTTATTAGTTGCGAGTCGTGACATGTCGCGGCTGGAGCGAAGGTCAACGGTCTGAGGGATAATGACGGACACCCCGGGGTTGAGAGCGAAGGTCAACGGTCGGCGAGCTCGGGCACCTTCGGTCGCGTCGGAGAAAGTCGGGCCGGAGAAATTTGGTCACGTTTTGACCACGTTTTAGCCCCCATAAGAAATACATGGGGAAATTGCGCTCGTACCGACATAGCCTATCTACTTAAATGGAAATATTTTTTTATTTATTAAACCTAAATCTGTTACTAGCGTCGATGAAACGTTAACGAAGGCGTCAACGAAACGTCAACGAAACGTCGACGAAACGTGGACGAAACGTCGACGAACGTCGACGAACGTCGACGAAACGTCGACGCTTGGACGAAACGTCGACGAAACGTTAACGAAACGTCAACGAAACGTCGACGAACGTCGACGAAACGTCAACGAAATGTCAACGAAACGTCGACGAAACGTCGACGAACGTCGACGAAACGTTGACGGACGTCGACGAAACGTCGACGAAGCGTCGACGAAACGTCGACGAAGCGTCGACGAAACGTTAACGAAACGTCAACGAACGTCGACGGAACGTCAACGAAACGTTAACGAAAAGTCAACGAAACTTCAGAAAAGTGAATGTTGAAAATAAAACAATATATTTACGTTAATAATGTTTATTTATCTGTGAGAGTTGATAAGAACAAAATTGTCTTCTTATAATCCTTCACTTTGGTAGATGGCCAGTGACCGGAGTCTGGTCCACAATCCTAAAAGAGCTTTTGGGTTGGCCTTATATTTTCTTACGTTTTCTTCCAACCAATTCAAGATTCTTAAATGATTTTTGTTTTTAGATGGTTGAAACTTATATGATAATTTCATAGCAGTTGAAGCTTCAACAAATATTTTTAAATTTTTATGTTTCGCTAAGTAGGCAGCTTGACGTATAAAATCATCACAGCAATCTTCCAATAGTAGTATAGCAAAGGGTACTCCAGGGCGGAAGTGACGTCACAAGATGGCCGCCAAGGCGGGAAATTTGAAAATGGCCTTGACCTGCGGGTTCAATGAACTTTAAGGGGTCACGTTCAGTTAACCTTGACCTGAAGGTTATCTAGAGGCCAAGGGGTTACCAGATCGATAACCTTTAAGGGGTCATTGACCCGCGGGTTAACCTTGAAGGGGTCACGTTCAGTTAACCTTGACCTGAAGGTTATCTAGAGGTCAAGGGGTTACCAGATCGATAACCTTTAAGGGATCATTGACCCGCGGGTTCAATGAACTTTAATAGGTCACCTTGTTACCTTGACCGGTCAATGAACTTTAAGAGGTTACCTTGACACGTGGCACTTGGGTTCTACCTTGAAAAATTGAACTTTGCTCACAGTTCTGGGAACGGAAGTGACGTCAATGGTCGCCAAGGCGGGAAATTTGAAAATAACCTGTGGTTGTCAATTAAGTGAGACCGATGATCTTTAAGGGGTCACCTGAAGGTTAATAATCTCGTGTTGACACGTGGCACCTTGAATTGCAAAAAACTTTGCTCGCAGTTCACGGAAGTGACGTCAATATGACAAAATGCGGGAAATTTGAAAATGCGATGGGATTACCTTGACATGAAGGTCACATATAAGTTAAAGATCTCTAAGGGGTCACCTTGGAGACCAACGAAATTTAACGACAATGATCTCGTGGTCACCTTGACACGTGGCACCTGGATTCAACCTTGAAAAATTGAACTTTGTTCGCAGTTCTGGGACGTGATGTCAATATGTCAAAATTTCGGGAAATTTAAATAGTTGATGAATGAGCTGGCGAGTATCTAAAACTTTAAAAGCCGTAATTGGATGGCAAAAATTGCGTTACGGAGATACAATTTTTAGTGAAAGAATTAGTAGAAGTACATCTGAAAATTAGCAGAGGACAAAAATTGCTTGGGTCTGAGAACAACAAATATTGAAGTTTGCGAAGAGACAATCTGAACTAAGAATCTTGATAAAACAAATCTAGTCATTACCAAAAAGTGCAAAACATTCTCCACAGCAATGAGCTCACCGTGTAGTATCCAACATTGACTCTCACTTCTATACGGTATAGGTATGCACAGACGTGTTTCCGGGAACACATCTATATACCTATATTAATACAGAGTTGTGAGAGTTTGGAGAATGCTTTCGGAAAATTATTAGGCATGCACTCAGTTTTCGTTTATCATCCAAAAGATCCCGGTGAGGTAGAGCTGCAGTATCCTCGACACAAGATTCGATCAGACGAATTTAACAAAAACTGTATTTCCAATTGACGACTCCGGGATTCGAACCCAGAGGCTACCAGGCGAAAAGCGGCCGTGTTACCGACTCAGCTAATGCGTTTGGTGACATATATTCCACAAAAGCTTTAACACTATGTAAACTGATCCGTAATTTGATACTTTTCCATCGGAAACCATGTGCGAACGACACCTATGGGTAAGAAACTTGCATAAACGCGGAACCTAGGTTCCGAACAGCCGAACCTACCGGCAAGAATC
Source organism: Pseudeuparius sepicola (assembly GCA_963920635.1). NCBI lineage: Eukaryota > Metazoa > Arthropoda > Insecta > Coleoptera > Anthribidae > Pseudeuparius > Pseudeuparius sepicola. Next base: position 34,985,945 of record OY987305.1, read on the forward strand.
TAAACGCAGCAAAACTATTACAGAAACCTACTTGTCTCGCATTAGTACTTCTAGGTCACATTCAACAGGTGGATTTACATGGATATTAAAATTAAACTAGAGCGCTCTTGACACATGAATATTAAAATTGACCTAGAGCACTTGATAGATAAAATTAATAAGAATTTTTGGTGTGGTTACTTTAATTCCTAGTATATTTTTCGGCATTTTCATTCATTTTTATTTACAAAATTAATCTTTCATATTTTTTATAATATTTTAAGTTGATTGAAGTAGCCTTACTAATGTTAACAAATCTAGAAAACGTTGAAAAGTGATAAGTCTAAAGGAATAGGTTTTTATCGCAGTAATACAGTGTACTGATAAGTCCGTTCGAGAGTGACAGATACTACTTACCTAGTCAAGACCTTCTTTATACCTCTAATAAAATGAAGAAAACATACAACTGTTATTAAAAATATTTAGAATCGATTGCAAATTTTAGCGAATCCAAAAAACGTTGAAAAGTTATAAGTCTCAAGGAATAGGTTTTATCACGGAAACCGTGTGCGAGCGACACCTATGGGTAAGAAACTTGCAGAAACGCGGAACCTAGGTTCCGAACAGCCGGACCTATTGGCAAGTATCTAAACGCGGCAAAACTATTACAGAAACCTACTTGTCTCGCTTTAGTACTTCTAGGTCACATTGAACAGGTGGATTTACATGGATATTAAAATTTAACTAGAGCGCTCTCGACACATGAACATTAAAATTGACCTAGAGCACTTGATAGATCAAATTAATAAGAATTTTGTTTGTGGTTACTTTAATTCCTAGTGTATTTTTCGGCATTTTCGTTCATTTTTATTTACAAAATTAATCTTTCATATTTTTTATAATATTTTAAGTTGGTTGAAGTAGCCTTACTAATGTTAACAAATCTAGAAAACGTTGAAAAGTGATAAGTCTAAAGGAATAGGTTTTTATCGCAGTAATACAGTGTACTGATAAGTCCGTTCGAGAGTGACAGATAATACTTACCTAACCAACATCTTATTTACACTTGCACCTCTAATAAAATGTATAAAATTTACTGAAATACTTTTATCAATAGAAGTTTATAGAATATAGATTGAAAATGACAAGTCTTTCACATAAGGTTGAAAACACATGGATTTCAATGTGTTGAAGTTTGCTTTTCTGACAGCCATATGAATCACATTTAATACGCTTTTTTATACTTTTGCAATAATTGTTCTCCCTCAACTTGAAACTAGAATCGATTTTTGTATGAAAACATGTTTTCCCCCAAAAGTAGCAAATGAAAAACATTATTTGAAGATACATGTATAATAAAAAATAATTGTAAATATATAAAACAATAACACATAACATAAGATACAAGAAAAAATTGACACTTAACCTAAGGAAAAATAAAGTAAAAATTAAAAAAAAAATCGAACACTAATTTATATTAAGAAAAACTAACATTACCTTGAACTAATAAAAAATACTAATAAAAACTTGACACTAACTTAACCTAACGAAAAATATAACAAGCTATAAATAAAAAACCTACCACTAATTTATATTAAAAAGACTAACACTAACTTGTAAAACTAACCTATCCCTAACTATCTAATAATTTTAGGACCTTGCGAGCGCGCTTCTGCTGTCTTTCATACTCAAATATATTCACATCCATCTCAAGCACTCTTTTCATCGCCTTTTTCCTTTCATTCCGTAATCCTTTCAATGTACATTCTATATCAGCATCCTTCCTTCTTAGAAAACGGGCGGCGTTTTCTAAGAACTCATCCATGCTCTCTTTTACACCTACCGCATTCTCGCAGAAGCCGCTCTGGTCCTGACTCCCCCTCGCTGTAGATGGTCCTGGGAACTCCATGGCAGACCTCGACCTCCTGACCAGCCTGGGCCTCGTTGCTAACGCCGCCGAAACTTGAGCCTCCAAGTCCGAATCGTCGTAGAGGAACAACGGCAGAGGTTTCGGCATCTCTATCGGCAAGATAATTGGCCGACAGCCAGGCGTGGGAGGTCGCTCGCCAGTTGGAGTTCGGGGCGGCGAGTCCAAGGGGAAGTCATCCTCGTCCAAATTTATGATTGAAGCCTGTAACCGAAATTCTGTTAACACTTGTGAAAGTATTAAAAAAGTATTTTTACTTACAGGTAAAATAACATGCTGTAAAATTTGCACAGCGGAAGATAGCGTGGCTTTCATTTTTTTTTTCTGCGTTGAAAAAAGTACAGCGTGACGAACCGACTAACTGATGGACCGACTTGACAGCGATTGCTTTTTATGAAAGGGAAAATGCAAAAATTGCATATCGCACGATCGTGTGAGATCAAAATGCAACTATGCAAGATTGCAAGAACAGAACACCGGATCTAATCAATCCAGGTAAAAAATGTATGCTCCGATTTCTTAGGTCGTCACTCTAATGCGTCAGCTAGATCGAAAAAAGCAACTCTAAGAAAAGATTCTAAATCGAAATATTAGAAAATATTTCACATGAAAACCAAAAAATTGTCGAAATCTTTTGTACGTTGAAAACACAATTTTTTCTACTGATATGTCTTGAGTGGGATTCTTCATTAAACAAAAATGAATATACCACGTTTAAATTTTTAAAATAGAGAGATATTTTTAACTTTTTTCAGATCATTAGAAATTTTGACTAAATATGATAGTATAAAATTACCAGTCATAAAATTATCCCACTGTACCCGCTTCCTTGCACTTTGACTTCCCAATTCGCGTTCGAACCTCCCACCCTATACCAAAAAAAACGTTGGAAAAGTTAATTGGGGTCTACAAATATTTTTATGTATGCTAGCTAAAAGCTGCCAAATATATTATTAAATTTTTGTTGCATCTTTATCTTATAATAACTTACCCTCAGAGTCCAAACTATTTTAAAAACATTCAGGCACTGCAATCCTTTCCGTTACACGAGTTATATTCACCTAGAAATTGACATCAGTTAAATATTTTGACAGGGTATTCTAATATATTTTTTATTTTAAAGGCTGCTGCCAATGGAAATTTTTTAATCTACAGTAGTATACCGACCACTTTCTTCGACTTATGTTCCAATTCTCAGTTTTTCCTTCAAAACGATATCAAAATATACATACTACACTAAAATCCTCTTCAAATTTTAGTTTTGACGTCTTTTTAACAGATTTTTGGCACTTTCACTTGGGATCATAACAGATTTTATTCGCTGCGAAAAACAAATTTGTCCGGTTTATTTTATGTTTTTGTCAACAATTAAAAGTACAGGCTTCCTCATGTACTCGTTTTAATACGCGCATTGGAATTATTCTTTAGTTGACCATGATTTATCATTTTTGAGATTAATTAAAATATTGTCATCATGTAGACATCTGTTACCAAATTATGATAAACTTTGCCTGTAAAAAACTATCCCCCACTCTCAAAGAGAATTATAACGATAAAATTGAAATATAGCGACATCTATTGATTAAAACACATTTCATAAAACAATGCAAACCCGCAAGTATATCCGCATAACAGATTACTGCTTAAGAACTTTTCTGTCCATTTATACAAGAATTTTAGTCCTCCTGGTGGCATAGGTTTAAAACGCATCAATCAATTTAAAATGAAGGACGTGGAACAATGAAAATACAAAGTAATCTTTAAAATATTCATAATGCTTTTCAGTCTTACACTCTCTTACCTGGCACAGAAACTTATGGAAATTAATATTAAGAAGTTCCAGATAATCATATACCAAAAATTCGAAAAATCTATACAGGGTGAGTGACATCTAAAGGCAGAGCCGAAAACAAAATGTAGAACTCATTAAATAAGCACATATGCTTAATAAACATTAGCCCAAAAACGCTTGGTTCTCCATATACAGCGTGGTGAAACTTTTAACATATTTTTGAAATTTTTTCCGAGCTCGTTTAAGAATTTCAACCAAATTTGATACACATTATTGGTTGTGCAATAATTTTGACCTGTTTAGATGACCTGCGGCGTAGATACAAATAGTTACTCTAAATAATTGTAAAAAAAGGAATACGGTCCTGTGAAAAACCAAAAATTTTGTCTTTTTTGGATAGCCCATTCAATTTGGAACAAAAAGAGCCTCTAGCTATATTTTTATTTCTACTACAGTTTCTTCGTAATTTCGGATTTTTTAAACTAGTGCCAAGGTGATTATGCTAGCATTTAAAATGAAATTATTTATATCTACGCCGCTGCTCATCTAAACAGGTCAAAATTATTGCACAACGAATAATATGTATTAAATTTTGTTGTAATTCCTAAACGGACTCGAAAGAAATTAAAAAATATATGTTAAGCGAAGTCTACCTTGTGTTTTCGGCTCTGCCATTAAATGCGACTCACCCTGTATAACAGGTTTGAAAATGGTTGCAAAGTGCAAAATCTCGTTGCAAAAATCATCCCACAGATCTTATAAATAAATGGAAAGTAACGTTCTGGAATGTAGAACCTAATATTTTTATTGGAACGGAGTTTGGTGACAGGCTACTTCAACACCACTGATTTGTCAAATTTGACGGCAGTATAAAAATTCTCGTAGGTAATCTAACCTATTCAGTAATCTGTGGTAGGTAATATTCTTACCATATATAGCTTGTTAAGTTGTGAGTCCTCCATGCCAAGATACTTATATGAATAAAAAGGAAAGAACTGCTGTAAGCATGTCAACAGAATTACTTAGATTTAAATGAATGTTTCCTTAAAGGAGCATATAAAATAGTTCTGAATCGTTTAGTGTTTAGTGAATTATAAGAATTAGTTATCAAATAATAATAATTCTCACCCTCATAATACAACCAAACTAAGAGTAGGTACCCCAGAAGCAAATGCTTTTGCGGAGGAGGGGTGGCAATTACTATTGTCTTTGAGAGACTAGGATAGCATTCGCTCTAATTGAAAAAAGCAGCTAGTGTATTTTTTAATCGTTTATTTAACCCAAGCAACAATGAACTGCCGTTCGTAGATGTTTATTTTAGAAGTGTACCTTTATTTTCTTAATATTTTTGTAAACCATTGTCGTTCAATCAGTAGTCTCTGAATGATTCCAATAATCAATTTCACAATCAATAATGAAGAACATTTTGTTATATAGTAGATCATAGATTTTTAATGGGTGAACTATTCCGTGTCAGAAAACGAAAGATTTTTAGGTATCATTCTAATTTTGTAGTACGCAAAACTTCTAAATAAATTTAGCATCGGGTACCTGGGCGAAAGGAATCCATTTTATAAGATACACAAATTGTGAATTCTACTACATAGATGTAATTTACACAAATAAGCAACTGATTATTTCGGAGATATTCGAATAAACTTTTTTTGAAAGGTCTTATAAAACCACTTCTTTTTGCTACCGTTTTGAAAATGCAAATCCAGGGATTTTTATATCCTGATTCTCATTCAAACCATTTAGCGAATTTTTTTTATTTAAAATCTGACATCACGGTGTTAATCGGAACATCCAGTATACCAAACAATGACGTCAGAACTTATAGACAGGTTTGTTTTGATAAACGCTTGACGCCCAGAACTAATCACAATCTAAGCGCTCCATTAAATTATTCCGAAAATGTCGCGAGATTGTCAGAAATTGTCCCTTTTTGTCCAGCCGTAGCGAACTTATTTCGACTGTGGGCTCGGAGGCTGGCGTCGTTAGACCATCCCGCGAGTCTTCAGGTGAGGTTCCGATGCTTCCGGCGCCCCCAAACAAGAAAAAACATGCGATATCTAAGTGTGACTCGGGAGGAACTACAACCGGGAAATCATCGGGTGTACAGTTGGTTGACTTTCTGTCTTCGTTTGAAGCATGTTGTTAGAGTAGTATGGATATATTTAATCTTGGAGTCAAAATAAAGGGCATTTTAACAATGAGGCACCGCGTCTATAGGTTTTGACGTCATTGATACAAAATTTTTAGTCAAAAATATACCGGGAGTTACTTTCTGCAAGGTGCCAAAAGAGGAATTTTAAAGGTATATGGTGAGTGAATTATGCCATGGAATTGCTTCAAAAAGTCGTACGGTCAAAGGAAGAAGCGACTATGAAAAACGACTCTAAAAACGTCTAAACGACTCTAAAAAACGACAAACCATGGAATACCATCAAAGGCCATTTAATGCATAAAATTCACACTAAAACATCAAAAATTTTAAAAAATCGCACTAAATCAAAAATGCAAAATTTTTACACAAGACATATTTCACCTTTCTAAGTCTGGCGCGTTGATGAACTTGATATTTCCGTTAGTAACGTGTCCCCAGATTACCCCGTAATATGATACCTATAATTACATTTCTTAGTATATACAATAATTTGAAACAATGAGATTCGCTTGCGAAAATAATACGTAAAAACACGTTTATTCCGATGACTGGCGAAAGTACTTTTTCTGCGGAATTAGAAAGATTTGTACGTGACTTTCACAGATATTCAACCGTAAGATGCTATTTTTCTTTTATGATTCATCTTTACAGGATATATTTTTAAATTATATTTCTCGGAAGCTAGGAAATGCAAATATCGACGCCAAAAAACGTGGATTCATTATTGCGACATTTTCGACTACTATGTTATATTAGAAAATAGAAAGTTACTATACTTACACTATTTTAACCTTATCTGTTAGTCCCAATTCTAATGCCTAGAAACATATTTCATATTTTTGGATATTCTAAAACGAGCATGTCTAATTGTGGGTTTATTAAAATTTGTTTTCCTACGTTACCCAGTCTGTCACCATAAGTCTCTACACTTTAACTTTGTACAACGAAGTGTAGAAATATGGATGAAATATATAAGAAGTAGATTATTGGGACAAAATCTCTTTGTATTTTCTTAGGAAGATTCGATTCGCCTTTTGATAGGTGGTTTGCAAGATTTTTAATATTCAATGATTCAGATATAATTTTTAACGATATTTATCGTTTTTGGATGATTAATCAACCATATGCGCGAAACAAAATATTTTCAAAACTTAATTCATATGGTTTTGGGATCAACACGGCTTAAAAAATTTGCGCTACTAGGTACATAGAGTAGGTATGTATAGAGAAACAAACACTTATTTAAACATTTTTATTTATTGGATCACTAATAACATTCATAGCTACTAAGGTGTTTATATATATAGCGGTTTCTTCCCCCTTTTGTAGAGCATTCCTATACATATCGACGATATCATTCGGATTGGTATTTTTATCCCATTTAAGCATTGGCTTAATGTTGAAAGTTGTTGGAGACTCCATTAAATGCAACTCTCTTAAAAAGCTGGTTGGAGTTTTATTTCTAGATGGAAATAACTTTGATATAATGTTGATATATTTCCACGTTTTGCTAGGGTTTAGTCGTAATGCATTCCCATATCGTCTTTTGTGAGCATTAGTAATAATCAACAATTCTTTATATATTTTTAGGTCAGTGTCATTAAAACCTTGTGGTTTGTTCTTCAATAGAAGTTGAGACAGACCTGGTGTAAGGGTAATTTTTTCATCTCCAATACATAATACGTTATCTTCAACGGTTACTGGTATTTGTCCCATGACTAATCCGTCATTGGTGTGTTGGATACCATAACTCCTAGGTTCAATCTCAAGTGACAGAGACATGTCTTTAACTGAGAGTGATTGTATTATCAAAGGCCTATATATCTTTCGATCACAGAGCATCGATCACGGATAATTTCCTTTTATGCTCTCCCCGAGGCAAATTTTTCACAGGGATATCCAAGACCATTTATGGTATTCCGTGGTTTTCGATAGTATTCCATGGTCTTTGATGGTATTTCATGGTATTCGATGGTATTCGATGGTATTCCATGGTATTCCATGGTATTCGATGGTATTCCATGGTATTCCATGGTATTCGATGGTATTCCATGGTATGTCGCTTTTCAAGTCGTCTAGTCGTTTTTCAGAATCGTCTAGTCGTTTTCCAGAATCGTTTAGTCGTTTTCAGAGTCGTTTAGTCGTTTTTCCGAATCGTCTAGTCGTTTTTACGAGTCGTCTAGTCGTTTTTTCGAGTCGTTTAGACGTTTTTAGAGTCGTTTTTCATAGTCGCTTCTTCCTTTGACCGTACGACTTTTTGAAGCAATTCCATGGCATAATTCACTCACCATATACCTTTAAAATTCCTCTTTTGGCACCTTGCAGAAAGTAACTCCCGGTATATTTTTGACTAAAAATTTTGTATCAATGACGTCAAAACCTATAGACGCGGTGCCTCATTGTTAAAATGCCCTTTATTTTGACTCCAAGATTAAATATATCCATACTACTCTAACAACATGCTTCAAACGAAGACAGAAAGTCAACCAACTGTACACCCGATGATTTCCCGGTTGTAGTTCCTCCCGAGTCACACTTAGATATCGCATGTTTTTTCTTGTTTGGGGACGCCGGAAGCATCGGAACCTCACCTGAAGACTCGCGGGATGGTCTAACGACGCCAGCCTCCGAGCCCACAGTCGAAATAAGTTCGCTACGGCTGGACAAAAAGGGACAATTTCTGACAATCTCGCGACATTTTCGGAATAATTTAATGGAGCGCTTAGATTGTGATTAGTTCTGGGCGTCAAGCGTTTATCAAAACAAACCTGTCTATAAGTTCTGACGTCATTGTTTGGTATACTGGATGTTCCGATTAACACCGTGATGTCAGATTTTAAATAAAAAAAATTCGCTAAATGGTTTGAATGAGAATCAGGATATAAAAATCCCTGGATTTGCATTTTCAAAACGGTAGCAAAAAGAAGCGGTTTTATAAGACCTTTCAAAAAAAGTTCATTCGAATATCTCCGAAATAATCAGTTGCTTATTTGTGTAAATTACATCTATGTAGTAGAATTCACAATTTGTGTATCTTATAAAATGGATTCCTTTCGCCCAGGTACCCGATGCTAAATTTATTTAGAAGTTTTGCGTACTACAAAATTAGAATGATACCTAAAAATCTTTCGTTTTCTGACACGGAATAGTTCACCCATTAAAAATCTATTATCTACTATATAACAAAATGTTCTTCATTATTGATTGTGAAATTGATTATTGGAATCATTCAGAGACTACTGATTGAACGACAATGGTTTACAAAAATATTAAGAAAATAAAGGTACACTTCTAAAATAAACATCTACGAACGGCAGTTCATTGTTGCTTGGGTTAAATAAACGATTAAAAAATACACTAGCTGCTTTTTTCAATTAGAGCGAATGCTATCCTAGTCTCTCAAAGACAATAGTAATTGCCACCCCTCCTCCGCAAAAGCATTTGCTTCTGGGGTACCTACTCTTAGTTTGGTTGTATTATGAGGGTGAGAATTATTATTATTTGATAACTAATTCTTATAATTCACTAAACACTAAACGATTCAGAACTATTTTATATGCTCCTTTAAGGAAACATTCATTTAAATCTAAGTAATTCTGTTGACATGCTTACAGCAGTTGTTTCCTTTTTGTTCATATAAGTATCTTGGCATGGAGGACTCACAACTTAACAAGCTATATATGGTAAGAATATTACCTACCACAGATTACTGAATAGGTTAGATTACCTACGAGAATTTTTATACTGCCGTCAAATTTGACAAATCAGTGGTGTTGAAGTAGCCTGTCACCAAACTCCGTTCCAATAAAAATATTAGGTTCTACATTCCAGAACGTTACTTTCCATTTATTTATAAGATCTGTGGGATGATTTTTGCAACGAGATTTTGCACTTTGCAACCATTTTCAAACCTGTTATACAGGGTGAGTCGCATTTAATGGCAGAGCCGAAAACACAAGGTAGACTTCGCTTAACATATATTTTTTAATTTCTTTCGAGTCCGTTTAGGAATTACAACAAAATTTAATACATATTATTCGTTGTGCAATAATTTTGACCTGTTTAGATGAGCAGCGGCGTAGATATAAATAATTTCATTTTAAATGCTAGCATAATCACCTTGGCACTAGTTTAAAAAATCCGAAATTACGAAGAAACTGTAGTAGAAATAAAAATATAGCTAGAGGCTCTTTTTGTTCCAAATTGAATGGGCTATCCAAAAAAGACAAAATTTTTGGTTTTTCACAGGACCGTATTCCTTTTTTTACAATTATTTAGAGTAACTATTTGTATCTACGCCGCAGGTCATCTAAACAGGTCAAAATTATTGCACAACCAATAATGTGTATCAAATTTGGTTGAAATTCTTAAACGAGCTCGGAAAAAATTTCAAAAATATGTTAAAAGTTTCACCACGCTGTATATGGAGAACCAAGCGTTTTTGGGCTAATGTTTATTAAGCATATGTGCTTATTTAATGAGTTCTACATTTTGTTTTCGGCTCTGCCTTTAGATGTCACTCACCCTGTATAGATTTTTCGAATTTTTGGTATATGATTATCTGGAACTTCTTAATATTAATTTCCATAAGTTTCTGTGCCAGGTAAGAGAGTGTAAGACTGAAAAGCATTATGAATATTTTAAAGATTACTTTGTATTTTCATTGTTCCACGTCCTTCATTTTAAATTGATTGATGCGTTTTAAACCTATGCCACCAGGAGGACTAAAATTCTTGTATAAATGGACAGAAAAGTTCTTAAGCAGTAATCTGTTATGCGGATATACTTGCGGGTTTGCATTGTTTTATGAAATGTGTTTTAATCAATAGATGTCGCTATATTTCAATTTTATCGTTATAATTCTCTTTGAGAGTGGGGGATAGTTTTTTACAGGCAAAGTTTATCATAATTTGGTAACAGATGTCTACATGATGACAATATTTTAATTAATCTCAAAAATGATAAATCATGGTCAACTAAAGAATAATTCCAATGCGCGTATTAAAACGAGTACATGAGGAAGCCTGTACTTTTAATTGTTGACAAAAACATAAAATAAACCGGACAAATTTGTTTTTCGCAGCGAATAAAATCTGTTATGATCCCAAGTGAAAGTGCCAAAAATCTGTTAAAAAGACGTCAAAACTAAAATTTGAAGAGGATTTTAGTGTAGTATGTATATTTTGATATCGTTTTGAAGGAAAAACTGAGAATTGGAACATAAGTCGAAGAAAGTGGTCGGTATACTACTGTAGATTAAAAAATTTCCATTGGCAGCAGCCTTTAAAATAAAAAATATATTAGAATACCCTGTCAAAATATTTAACTGATGTCAATTTCTAGGTGAATATAACTCGTGTAACGGAAAGGATTGCAGTGCCTAAATGTTTTTAAAATAGTTTGGACTCTGAGGGTAAGTTATTATAAGATAAAGATGCAACAAAAATTTAATAATATATTTGGCAGCTTTTAGCTAGCATACATAAAAATATTTGTAGACCCCAATTCACTTTTCCAACGTTGTTTTTGGTATAGGGTGGGAGGTTCGAACGCGAATTGGGAAGTCAAAGTGCAAGGAAGCGGGTACAGTGGGATAATTTTATGACTGGTAATTTTATACTATCATATTTAGTCAAAATTTCTAATGATCTGAAAAAAGTTAAAAATATCTCTCTATTTTAAAAATTTAAACGTGGTATATTCATTTTTGTTTAATGAAGAATCCCACTCAAGACATATCAGTAGAAAAAATTGTGTTTTCAAAGTACAAAAGATTTCGACAATTTTTTGGTTTTCATGTGAAATATTTTCTATTATTTCGATTTAGAATCTTTTCTTAGAGTTGCTTTTTTCGATCTAGTTGACGCATTAGAGTGACGACCTAAGAAATCGGAGCATAGATTTTTTACCTGGATTGATTAGATCCGGTGTTCTGTTCTTGCAATCTTGCATAGTTGCATTTTGATCTCACACGATCGTGCGATATGCAATTTTTGCATTTTCCCTTTCATAAAAAGCAATCGCTGTCAAGTCGGTCCATCAGTTAGTCGGTTCGTCACGCTGTACTTTTTTCAACGCAGAAAAAAAAATGAAAGCCACGCTATCTTCCGCTGTGAAAATTTTACAGCATGTTATTTTACCTGTAAGTAAAAATACTTTTTTAATACTTTCACAAGTGTTAACAGAATTTCGGTTACAGGCTTCAATCATAAATTTGGACGAGGATGACTTCCCCTTGGACTCGCCGCCCCGAACTCCAACTGGCGAGCGACCTCCCACGCCTGGCTGTCGGCCAATTATCTTGCCGATAGAGATGCCGAAACCTCTGCCGTTGTTCCTCTACGACGATTCGGACTTGGAGGCTCAAGTTTCGGCGGCGTTAGCAACGAGGCCCAGGCTGGTCAGGAGGTCGAGGTCTGCCATGGAGTTCCCAGGACCATCTACAGCGAGGGGGAGTCAGGACCAGAGCGGCTTCTGCGAGAATGCGGTAGGTGTAAAAGAGAGCATGGATGAGTTCTTAGAAAACGCCGCCCGTTTTCTAAGAAGGAAGGATGCTGATATAGAATGTACATTGAAAGGATTACGGAATGAAAGGAAAAAGGCGATGAAAAGAGTGCTTGAGATGGATGTGAATATATTTGAGTATGAAAGACAGCAGAAGCGCGCTCGCAAGGTCCTAAAATTATTAGATAGTTAGGGATAGGTTAGTTTTACAAGTTAGTGTTAGTCTTTTTAATATAAATTAGTGGTAGGTTTTTTATTTATAGCTTGTTATATTTTTCGTTAGGTTAAGTTAGTGTCAAGTTTTTATTAGTATTTTTTATTAGTTCAAGGTAATGTTAGTTTTTCTTAATATAAATTAGTGTTCGATTTTTTTTTTAATTTTTACTTTATTTTTCCTTAGGTTAAGTGTCAATTTTTTCTTGTATCTTATGTTATGTGTTATTGTTTTATATATTTACAATTATTTTTTATTATACATGTATCTTCAAATAATGTTTTTCATTTGCTACTTTTGGGGGAAAACATGTTTTCATACAAAAATCGATTCTAGTTTCAAGTTGAGGGAGAACAATTATTGCAAAAGTATAAAAAAGCGTATTAAATGTGATTCATATGGCTGTCAGAAAAGCAAACTTCAACACATTGAAATCCATGTGTTTTCAACCTTATGTGAAAGACTTGTCATTTTCAATCTATATTCTATAAACTTCTATTGATAAAAGTATTTCAGTAAATTTTATACATTTTATTAGAGGTGCAAGTGTAAATAAGATGTTGGTTAGGTAAGTATTATCTGTCACTCTCGAACGGACTTATCAGTACACTGTATTACTGCGATAAAAACCTATTCCTTTAGACTTATCACTTTTCAACGTTTTCTAGATTTGTTAACATTAGTAAGGCTACTTCAACCAACTTAAAATATTATAAAAAATATGAAAGATTAATTTTGTAAATAAAAATGAACGAAAATGCCGAAAAATACACTAGGAATTAAAGTAACCACAAACAAAATTCTTATTAATTTGATCTATCAAGTGCTCTAGGTCAATTTTAATGTTCATGTGTCGAGAGCGCTCTAGTTAAATTTTAATATCCATGTAAATCCACCTGTTCAATGTGACCTAGAAGTACTAAAGCGAGACAAGTAGGTTTCTGTAATAGTTTTGCCGCGTTTAGATACTTGCCAATAGGTCCGGCTGTTCGGAACCTAGGTTCCGCGTTTCTGCAAGTTTCTTACCCATAGGTGTCGCTCGCACACGGTTTCCGTGATAAAACCTATTCCTTGAGACTTATAACTTTTCAACGTTTTTTGGATTCGCTAAAATTTGCAATCGATTCTAAATATTTTTAATAACAGTTGTATGTTTTCTTCATTTTATTAGAGGTATAAAGAAGGTCTTGACTAGGTAAGTATTATCTGTCACTCTCGAACGGACTTATCAGTACACTGTATTACTGCGATAAAAACCTATTCCTTTAGACTTATCACTTTTCAACGTTTTCTAGATTTGTTAACATTAGTAAGACTACTTCAATCAACTTAAAATATTATAAAAAATATGAAAGATTAATTTTGTAAATAAAAATGAATGAAAATGCCGAAAAATATACTAGGAATTAAAGTAACCACACCAAAAATTCTTATTAATTTTATCTATCAAGTGCTCTAGGTCAATTTTAATATTCATGTGTCAAGAGCGCTCTAGTTTAATTTTAATATCCATGTAAATCCACCTGTTGAATGTGACCTAGAAGTACTAATGCGAGACAAGTAGGTTTCTGTAATAGTTTTGCTGCGTTTAGATTCTTGCCGGTAGGTTCGGCTGTTCGGAACCTAGGTTCCGCGTTTATGCAAGTTTCTTACCCATAGGTGTCGTTCGCACATGGTTTCCGATGGAAAAGTATCAAATTACGGATCAGTTTACATAGTGTTAAAGCTTTTGTGGAATATATGTCACCAAACGCATTAGCTGAGTCGGTAACACGGCCGCTTTTCGCCTGGTAGCCTCTGGGTTCGAATCCCGGAGTCGTCAATTGGAAATACAGTTTTTGTTAAATTCGTCTGATCGAATCTTGTGTCGAGGATACTGCAGCTCTACCTCACCGGGATCTTTTGGATGATAAACGAAAACTGAGTGCATGCCTAATAATTTTCCGAAAGCATTCTCCAAACTCTCACAACTCTGTATTAATATAGGTATATAGATGTGTTCCCGGAAACACGTCTGTGCATACCTATACCGTATAGAAGTGAGAGTCAATGTTGGATACTACACGGTGAGCTCATTGCTGTGGAGAATGTTTTGCACTTTTTGGTAATGACTAGATTTGTTTTATCAAGATTCTTAGTTCAGATTGTCTCTTCGCAAACTTCAATATTTGTTGTTCTCAGACCCAAGCAATTTTTGTCCTCTGCTAATTTTCAGATGTACTTCTACTAATTCTTTCACTAAAAATTGTATCTCCGTAACGCAATTTTTGCCATCCAATTACGGCTTTTAAAGTTTTAGATACTCGCCAGCTCATTCATCAACTATTTAAATTTCCCGAAATTTTGACATATTGACATCACGTCCCAGAACTGCGAACAAAGTTCAATTTTTCAAGGTTGAATCCAGGTGCCACGTGTCAAGGTGACCACGAGATCATTGTCGTTAAATTTCGTTGGTCTCCAAGGTGACCCCTTAGAGATCTTTAACTTATATGTGACCTTCATGTCAAGGTAATCCCATCGCATTTTCAAATTTCCCGCATTTTGTCATATTGACGTCACTTCCGTGAACTGCGAGCAAAGTTTTTTGCAATTCAAGGTGCCACGTGTCAAGGTAACCTCTTAAAGTTCATCGGTCTCACTTAATTGACAACCACAGGTTATTTTCAAATTTCCCGCCTTGGCGACCATTGACGTCACTTCCGTTCCCAGAACTGTGAGCAAAGTTCAATTTTTCAAGGTAGAACCCAAGTGCCACGTGTCAAGGTAACCTCTTAAAGTTCATTGACCGGTCAAGGTAACAAGGTGACCTATTAGAGTTCATTGAACCCGCGGGTCAATGATCCCTTAAAGGTTATCGATCTGGTAACCCCTTGACCTCTAGATAACCTTCAGGTCAAGGTTAACTGAACGTGACCCCTTCAAGGTTAACCCGCGGGTCAATGACCCCTTAAAGGTTATCGATCTGGTAACCCCTTGGCCTCTAGATAACCTTCAGGTCAAGGTTAACTGAACGTGACCCCTTAAAGTTCATTGAACCCGCAGGTCAAGGCCATTTTCAAATTTCCCGCCTTGGCGGCCATCTTGTGACGTCACTTCCGCCCTGGAGTACCCTTTGCTATACTACTTCCAATCCCTTGTAGTTTCTTATTATGTTTTTCACTGGATAAGAGTCCTCCAAATAGTATAGATTAAAATTTGATATTAAACTAAAAACGTGTACTTTATATGCAATGCTATCTTCCAGGCAATGATCCTTCATAAGCTTTTCGACTGTGGTAAAATTCATTTCTTCAATATTTTCTTAATCACAAATGTTGATTATGATCTTAATATAATTATCAATTTTTCGCTTCTTTTCCAACATTAGGCAACACTCCGCAACACTACATGCTCCTTCAGCAACTTCTGTGAAGCTTTCATTCGGTATTATAAAATCTGGTTTACCAAGCAAATATATTAATTTTTCACCACTACAGGAACGGTTGTACACTTTTTGAGAAGCAACGTATGCATCTACTTCAATTTTAATGAAATCCATTATTACTTTACTATTGTATTAAATTTGTCTGCCGTATATATAGATCTATGCGGCTGCTCCCTCCAATCTTGCCCCCACTAGTTAGTATAATATTTGCTTACGTAAGTATGAACTTCACAGTTTGATTATTAAAGAGCGGTAAGTTAAACCCCCACCATAAAAAGATAGTATAAATAAGTACGTATGTATACAGTGACTTCAAACATCATTAAAATGCGATTTCAACAACAGCAATGGACTTTACCCATTGAAAATTTGGATATTGCAGATGAAGAACATCACCAAAAATCTAAACATGGTGAACTACTTCCAAATTCTATTAGAGCAATTTTTTGCGGACCGAGTAACTGTGGTAAAACCAATGCCCTTCTCAGTCTTATATTCAGTGAAAATGGTCTTAAATTTGAGAATATATATGTATACAGTAAATCGCTATTCCAACCAAAATATCAACTATTACAAAATGTCTTAGAAAAGGTTGGTGATAAAATTAAATATTTTCCATTCAAAGCTAACGATGATGTTATTGATCCATCGGAGGCTCTGGAAAATTCTGTTTTTATTTTTGACGATGTAGCTTGCGACAAGCAAGATAAAATACGAGAATTCTATTCAATGGGTGGTCACAAAAGTATTGATGTAACATATCTTTGTCAAACCTATTCAAAGATACCTAAACAGTTGATACGAGATAACTGCAACATGATTGTGCTTTTTAAGCAAGACGATATCAATTTAAGACATGTATATGACGAGCATGTAACTCCAGATTTAACTTATACACAATTTAAGGATTTGTGTCATCGATGTTGGAGTGATGCTTACGGAACATTACTACCAATATGAATTTAAAATTTTTATTAAGAGTCGCATACTGATCCATTTGCGCAAGATCAGCTTGCCAGAGATCGTCTAATCCTTTGATAGTAGTTCGCCGGCCAGAATAATTTTTATATATATACACAATTATATACACAATTTAAGGATTTGTGTCATCGATGTTGGAGTGATGCTTACGGAACATTAGTAATCGTTAAGGATTTTGGGTTGAATACCGGACGGTATAGGAGTGGTTTCGATAAGTATATAAAGCTGTAAGTTAGTGTCATAAGTAAATTTGGAAAGATGCCGCTAACATCGCAAGATCAAATTGCAAATGCGCAACGCGCGAAGAAAATTAGAGAACTCACACGCTCGATTAGAAAA
Organism: Pseudeuparius sepicola; assembly: GCA_963920635.1. Lineage (NCBI taxonomy): Eukaryota > Metazoa > Arthropoda > Insecta > Coleoptera > Anthribidae > Pseudeuparius > Pseudeuparius sepicola. The sequence goes on from OY987305.1 coordinate 35,003,275, forward strand.
AAATATACTGCGTTAAAATTAGGGAGACTTGAAGAAGATGAGTCGCTCGAGAAAGTTTTTAAGCCAGTAACAAAATCTTTAGAAAAAAAATGATAAAATCCAAGAATGAAAATGATATCAAACTAGAACCTAAAGAAGAAGATGAGGATGATAATATTGATTTAGATAAACAACAAAATTAATACAAGATGGAATTGAAGATAGAATCGACAAAAAGCTTAATGCGCTGAAGTTGAGCATTAATAAATTACAGGGATCGTTTACACTACCCGAGAGTTATTGGGAAAATTCTAATGAACCCAATCCGGGAAACGTTTTTGAAGATGATGATAATGATACGTCGAACTACCCTCAGGATGTTATCTCAAGTCATCTAAAATTGATAAAGTATACGGACCTGTTTACGATGCTTCTAAATCAAAATGGATACTGGGAAGAAAATTTATTGACTTTGATAAGCCTACAGGAGACATACTCGTTGATGGGTTGTATCGGTTTCCGGGTACAGAAGGACTTTACAATTTAATTTTTTATGATGATCCACAGTGCAACCTTGAAGACAGAAAAAATTATAAAAAGATTTTAACTTTAACTAGTGTCCACCTCAACTCAGCGGGTAAATTAAAAGGTTCAAATAGATTTAAATATAGTGATATTATCAAACCTCTAGTTAGAGGTGAACAAGAAACTGAAATACCTAAACCTAAAGCACGTTCACAATCGACGGCATGTGGTACCGGCATGAACCTTACCTACAATAAAAAGCTTATCGAATTCGTTTATTGGGATGATGTAAATGAGTTGATAGATAGATTAAGGCTCCTCGTAGCCTCTAAACAAGCTGGAAACACCTCTCACGATAATGAAATTGTTGCTATTATCAATGAGTTAACAGAAGCTAACATTATTCGCTAATATAAATATAAGGGCAAGCCAAAATTATCATCATATCCACTATGAGTGTCAATAAGTTTGGACAATATTCTAATTATAAAATTTATTCATCACATTTATCTTCATCGATCCATACGAGTAACACTATTTTCGAGTTTACTCCGAATGGTGATATAGATGTAAAGAATTTGAAGATTAGTAATCTTCAAACTCCAAACGAAAATAGTGACGCAACAAACAAGCGATATGTTGATCAAACTGTTAATGAAATAAGAACCAAAATTTTCGATTATATTCATAGACAGTTACATAAAATAACTACTGCTACGGTACATGAAAATACACTCATCAAAAATTTTAAGGAAGAATTGCACAGTGAAGTAAATAGACTACAATTGTGTATCGAAGAGAAAGATAAAAATATAGTGGAACTATCGAATAAAATTGATAATCTAAAACCATTTTACAAATATAACAATGAAAACACAGCACAGCAAAGAAAAAATTCAGTTGGTTAAGAAACTACATACACCGGCTAGAAAAAATTATTCTGGCCGGCGAACTACTATCAAAGGATTAGACGATCTCTGGCAAGCTGATCTTGCGCAAATGGATCAGTATGCGACTCTTAATAAAAATTTTAAATTCATATTGGTAGTAATTTATTGTTTTTCAAAATACGTTTGGTGCGAACCGCTGAAATCAAAGTCTGGGGAAGAGGTTACGAAAGCTCTTACAAATATTCAGAAAAGATCTCATAAACGACCACCTCGAAATCTACAAACTGACCTAGGAAAGGAATTTTACAATATGCATTTTAAGAAAGTCATGAAACAATTTAATATAAATCATTATAGTTCATTTAGCATTAAAAAAGCTGCAATTGTGGAGAGGGTTATACGCACCCTGAAAGAGCAAGTGTTCAAATATTTTAGTTTGAATGGTAAATATAAATGGATTGATATGTTACTTTCAATAGTCGACGAATATAATAATAAGAGGCATCATACTATACATATGAAGCCTAAGGATGTAAATAAGAGTACCGAAAGTCATTTACTTAAAACTTAACGATTTTCAACAAACCAAAATTTAATGTGGATGATATGGTGAGAATTAGTAAAGCTAAACATATTTTTGAAAAGGGTTATATTCCTAACTAGACGACAGAAGTCTTTAAAATTATTAAAATACAAATAACTAATCCGGTAACATATGTACTCAAAGATGTAAGAGGAAATCCTATAAAAGGAGGATTCTATACAGAGGAATTACAAAAAACGGCACATCCAGATATTTACTTAGTAGAGAGGGTACTACGTAGGAGGGGGGGAAAGTGTTGGTGCGCTGGCTTGGTCTAGATAAAACACACGACTCATGGATAAGTGCCACAAACGTTCTGTGAGTTGTTGGTTGTGTAAATTAAAATTCGAAGATGAGTGACTCTGGATACAGCACAAGAAGTGAAGAAAACAATGAAATTAATCGAATCCTAGAGCTTTATGAAGAGGCTATTCGAAATGAAAAGTACATGCTCTTAAGTACACGATTTGTGATAAAACCAGAGAGTTTGTTTACGGTTCATTGTGGGTTGAGTCCCGTACGCTTCTTCAGCAGTCAAAATTGTACATGAACTAACACAAGGTATGATTTCTATGGACCGCTTTGAATGGAATGAGTTTATACTACAATTAAATAAACTCGCAGAACAATATTTCTTTAATTCTGATATTGCACAGTCATCGATGAAGTTCGGCTCCAACCTGGAATTGAGAATTGAGAATTTCAAGCCCCTTAAATACCGTCGAAGGGTGTGGATATGAAGAAGTGCGGGACGGTACCTTTTTTCCATGAGGGTGTATAGAGCTGAAACTACAGCCCGTAAGAAACAAAGATCATCATTATTTTTAACATTTACGCACGCTCGCTTAGCTGCTATGGATTCCGGAAGCTTAATATAAGACTTACCGCCGTTTCCTACTTCAATTTTGTTGATATTGATTTCCAAGCTCAAAATTTTATGTAAAGCCCAACCGGAATCTCTTTCTTGAAATGATTCTAGTTTGTTTAAGATTTTATCTATAACACAGTTTTGAAACCATTTTTTAAGCTCTGTACTTTGATCAATTATTTCGTTTTTCGTATTAAAATATTTATTTTCTAACACTTCATCTTCTCCTATTTTTTTAATAAATTCACCACAAAACACTGTATTAACTTTAATAATTCTAAGAGTTTTAGGATTCGGCTAATACGGTTTTTGAATAGGAAAAAAGCATCATTAAAAAATTGTAGGATATCTTTGTGTTTTAAGTTTACTATAATGGCTGAGCGAATGCGACTTTGAAACACCAATTTTGTATCCTTCCATTTTACCCGGTCATTTCTATTTTCTATCCTACCTTTACCTGCCCCCTCGTGTCTATATGTTTTCAAATAAGTTCTGAACCTAATTAGATGTCCTAAATTTGTCTACAATTTTATTAAGGTACCATGATTGTAAATTTTCTTCTTTAATGCCCTACGAATTAACTTAATGTTTGCGTTTATTATCTTTTTCCAATGCTCTATAGTAAGTTGATTTGTATTTCTTCGAAAAAGTCTAAATCCTTTTTCACAAACCTTGATAATGTTGTCACTCACGTTATAAATTTCGTCAGACATTTCTAAGTTGATCTATACCGTGATGTATATCTCTCGGAAATGTAAACGCATATGAAAACCTTACACCAGTTTAAATGTTGTATAACTGTTCTTCCCCCACCTATTTGTGGTACTATAAATTCAGTGACTGTGTTTTGGAAATTTATTAGTATTCCAGTATTGTTAAACACTATATTTATTAAAACATGAACTCATTCCGAAGTTATTTATATATAATATAGAATATCATCTTTTAGTAAAATTAGCACAAGGTATGGAGAGAAAGTGTTAGTAGAATTTTTGGAATTCCGTACTTTGTTACCACATACATTTACTGAAGAATTTACCTCCCAACGTATCTCAGAAATAAACAAGAAGATCGAAAGTGGAGAAACATTTTTTTTTTGGCAAGTCTTGGACCAGCACCAGGTAGAACAACCAACATAGAATTTTCGTCTTACGAATGACTCTAACGGAATCCAAAAGGAGGTCGAATAGACTCTACTATAGAAGAAAATTAGAAATGTATATAAAATCTTTACAAGAATTAAAATTTGAAATTATATTATATGAATTAAATAAGAAAGTTGATAATATTAAATTAGATTAAGGATTATTGTTAATGCAAAAATTATAATAAAAATTATAATAAAAAAATAAATGAAAGTACCTATTTTAATTTACCTTATCATCTAAAAAATATACAATGAATTTGAAATGAGAATTTTAATGCGATAAACATAATTAGTAAATGATTAATGATATAATTGATTATAAAACTTTTGAAACCTTATTTGTGCATACTAAATTTCAATTAAAAATATTTGACTGTCTCACCTATTGTTAGTAATTATTGCTAACTATGATTAATTCAAATTTGAGAATATCATGATTATTATAATTATTATTTTTGGTAACGAGTGAATCAAGCAAATTTTTAGGCTTATCCTGTTTATTTGTTCTGAATACTTTTGTTTTATTAAGTGTTTTTGTTACTATGACGGTGAATAAACATATATTAATAATATATCGGTAGATAATATTATCTTTTATGTGTTTTACAACTAGTGAGCTGTTACATTCTTCACATTATTTTTACAACTTTATTTGAACTTGGTTATTTTATTTGGAAATGGATAATAGGGAGTGAAATAAAAATGTTAGAATTAATTTTGTATAGATAATTTATTAATTAAAAAAACAATATTTTTATTATGATATTTACTATCGACGAACTTTGCCATTCGAACACGTTCACGATCACGAAAGGCCCTTTTTTCAATCTTACTTCTTTTTGCAGGAAACCTTATTATAATTTTTCATCGAGTTGTGATCGATACATTGTTTCACCATCTTTTCCCCATGCATTCCAGTAATCCTGCTCTTCCTTTTCCTTCTTCTCCATTTCTATTGTTTTTTATTATTGTCCTCGTCTTGCTTCCACAACCATGTCTCTTCCATTATCGCCCTCTGCAGTGTTGAATTCATGTTTGTTGGTTCATCATCGTTCCCCCATGCGTCCCAGTAAGCCTGCTCCTTTACTTTCTTCTTCTCCATTTCTATTACTGCTTTATTGTTTTCCTCATCCTGCTTCCATAACTTCGTATCTTCATCAATCGCCTTCTGTAGTGCTGAATTCGTTTTATTGGTTAACTGAATGATATCAATCTAAATTCATACCTTTTTATAGTCAATTTCCCACCTTACAAAAAAATATATTCTGCTTGATTAACAGATTTAGAGCATCGTCAACTTTATAGAATTTTTATAGAATATTAATCCGTTTTCAAAATACGGTCAAGGTTCTTTCAGGTCATTTTAAGTCCCCACTCTTCGATTTTGATATAAATTGATAGAATAGACATGTAAATCTAGCAGTTGGTTTCTTACGTACAGAAATGGAATTAATTTTGGAATATAAAAAATTTGATAATAGACTAAAATCGTTCGAAAATTGGCCGCAAGAGCATGAGTTTAAGGCAACGAGAAACCTGGCGGAGGCAGGCTTTTTTATACGAGCTCTGATGATACAGTACAGTGTCCCTATTGCTTCATCGAGGGTTACCAATGGAAGGTTGATGATGACCCTATGCAAGCCCACAGAAGTTGGACTCCGAATTGTCCATTTGTCACAAATGGTGGAGATAGTGAAGTTTACGGTATCGAAATTCGTCCTAATGCCGTTACAGAAGATGAAAGTTTTTTCTCTAAGCCTATTGCTCCAGAAAATGTATATATCACCAAACCTACTCCAGAAACTGAGTATACGAGTAACATGTTATGTAAAATCTGTTACGAAAATAATATAGAAATCCTGATGATACCTTGTGGACATCATCAGTATTAACGGAATTAAAATGGGTTTATCGCTTTTGATTGCTTTCAACAGATCTAGTCTAATCATATCATTGGGTTGAATATGCTTTACCTTCAGCTCGATACTGTTAATGGTTAGTTCTGCAGTTAATTCTGGGATTACGCCTGGAGTTCCTTCTAATAGCAAACAGTTGGCATCATTTCGGGATCTTATGAGTCTTATGGTTTGCTTACCGCAAATAGTATATTGATAGTCATTAAAAATACCAAATAAGTGCTTAAGAGGGATTCTTAAGCTGAACGAACCATCCTTATTCAAAACAGAAAATTTTTCTGGATAGGTCCAACTCGAAGTCATCATATGTTTATGATCATTAGGAGTGTAACACAAATATGCTCTAATTGAGCTCATGATACCAGGATCTCTAATAGCATCCATTTCTTTACCATTTAGTTCATAAGATATAGATTCAAAGAAAAAAGCAGCACCATTATTGACAAGGCTGAAAGTACCTGCTCCGCCTGTTTTCTCTATTTTTCCTTTAATAAATATCGCGGCATCGTACATTAATAGCCAGGCATCACCTTGATTGATAGTTATTTCCACTATATCGTTATTCATAAAAGACTTAACAAATGGGTAATAGATACGTGTCTCCAATCGTTGAATTGCTTCATCGAATTTTGGTGAGCGATACACGTCGAACACTTGAGGTGTTAACGACATCGTACCCAAGAGATTTTAAAAACTTTAGATTTTCAGGTGTAGGTATAAGATTCTTCTCACGAGGTTCACACTTATGAGACCTTTGAGGGAGTGATTTTTGAGAATATTGTGATCTCCTTTTATACGGTTGATATCTAGCGTCATCAAAAACTAGATCCATTTTAAAACAACTTTTTTAATTCTAATCTTAAAATTATTTCTTCACCTCTGAAATTTACCAACTGGGAATTTTGATCAAAAATTGATAATGATAAATTATTAATTTCACGCTTGGTAACGGGTACGTATAGCAAATTTCTTGGAGTTTCGTCTATCGCGTAACCGAGGTCGGTCCCTACAGCAAATTCGTAAATAGTATGCGATGGTTTATTATTATAGTATGCTCCAGCAGTTATATTACTATCTATATGAATCGTTCTAACTTTAACAATGCTTACAGGTAAATCTGATATGTGAGCTTTCTTTGATTGTAGTAAGCGGTTAGAGAAACCTAACAATTTTCCTATTGAATCCTGCTGAAAATCAATGCTGTATTGATCACTATAAATTTCACACTGAAGCGTACTATTGTTAGCTTTCAATGAAAATATATTTGGATTGTTATCTAACTTTTTCAAAGATTTCAGTATTTGTCTTTCTATAGCACTAATTTCATATGAACAAGTAGGAATATCTATAATTTTTCGTTCATTGTTTTCATTGACAACATAAAATTTGTTATTAGGCGCCTCAATATTCGGAATAGTATTGTAAGAATGAAATCCTAATAATGCTAGACCATACTGAACATCAGGATCTAAATATATTGTGTTATTAAAGTCAATAGTTAGCGTTGAAGTGAAACCATGTAGGGTGAATATCAGTGACATGACTGAGTTGACTCTAAGCTGACCTCTGCTTTTTATAGAGAAATGCGGGGCACAGGTGACCACAATTTATTTCGTTAAATTTTTGATAGGACTCGTTGTTGTATAAAATCTTAACCTCCTTACCTAAGTAACGAATAAGTTCTACAGGTGGTTTTAAGTTACCAAAACTATCAAAATACTGTACAAAATTATTCTTTTTTATATATGCCACCCAATGTGTTCCCTTGTTGCTTTGAATATCTAAATTTATAATTGCAGACTCATTTGCATTTGGTTTTGTTTTTGGAAGCGTGTCTCTCATAAATATACCTTTAAAATGCGGTACTTTTATTTTTCTTACAAATTTATTTAGGTCAACATCGGTTAATGGTCTATTAGGAAGCTTTACAGGAAGTTTTTGAACTAAGTTTTTTTTTTTGAAAAAACAAACCAAATCCACCACGATTATTTTTTCGCATATAAAGACTTGATCCTCGTTTTCCAATAGCTTCTATTGCTCGATTATGTCGTTTTTCTCCAACCATCTTTTTTTGAGCATTTTTTTGCATCGATTATGGTTTTAGCAACAGCACTAGCACCTCCAGCTACCGATCCAAGAGCTACCAATGCAGCTAGGATTGGAATCAATGGTAGAAACCCACCGGTCTTGTGCTGGAATGGGATAATTCTTGGTATTCGCACCTTTCTTTTTCCTCCCACTCTTTTAACTGCTAGCAGCTTTGATGGCAGCTAATGTTGTATTTTTAATATTGTTAACGTTATTCAGCTGATTGTTGTTAAATGATTTTTTCAACGATTTTTCAACTTTTCGTACTATATCTCGCCTGAACGAGTGGGGGCGCTTTTTTAGACCCATACCTAACTTCCGTTTAACTTTCATTGCCGTTGTTACAAACCAAGCAGCAGCTTTTTCACTTACTTTTGCGTTTTTGCTTTTAACTCTATCCCAAGCTTGATTTTCCAGTTCCAAGTCAGCTTTATGTCGATCTTCCAGCAACCCGGTTTTTGAGTAGAATATATCGTGTTTTTTGCATAAAGTATCTAATTTATTAATTCCACTGTCACCCCTTGCTAATCTTTTTTCTAGTCTAGTACCAGGTCCACAATATTGATATCCGAGAATGTGGAACTCAATTGGTAATTTATTTATTAGCGAGTTAAATAATCCTTCTCCAGTGAATGATAACATTAGACTGAAGTCGATTCTCTCTATCATGTATTTATATTTTTCTGTAATTCATATTATTAATATTTATCATATTAGTTGGTTTAGGTTAAATAAATAAAAAAATATTTTCGTTTAAATATTTTTATTTTCTACAATCTCGAACTGATTTGCTGGATGAAGTTTTCCTGTGTTGAGTTGTCCCTTAAACACGAGGGAATATCTTTCAGATGAGAAATCCTCCAAGTGTGGCTTGAATGCTACCGTGACTCTCTGCGGTCGGAATACAACATTCTCCTCCAATTCCAGTAAGACGCATTCCCCGAATTTAGTCTTCACCAGCTTGCCTCAATATATTTTCAATGGCAAATCTTGCGGTAATTCCGCCAACTTGATGCTGGATTTCCGATTGAGGCACGTCAACTTGTTGATTGCTTGTAGATCCATGTTGTCTGCTTTCAAACTAAACTGAGTTCTCCGGCTAGAACGGATCAACTTATATCCAAACCCAGTGGTAGAGAGGGGGGCTGAACATGTCATAACAATTCTTAACTTAATCTATCGAGGTCAAGTCCCGTCCGGGGTCGCGTCAGGTCAAAATGCAAGTCCTCACCTGTCCGAAAAGGTGAATAACCTCCCGGGGTCACGCCAGGTCAAAATGCAAGTCCTCACCTGTCGGAAATAAACATCTGCCACGTAGCGGCCAAGGCCGTGACGTCACTGTCCTGATGCCCGCTTTGCTTAACTACTCCCTATATGAAAACACAATCGAATCTAACCAATAAAAAAATATATTTATTGTTTCCCAATACAAGCAATCAAATAAATAAGACAAGAACTCAACAAAACACTGGTTATTTACAGTACTAACGATCTAAAAATGTAGAAAATATGCACTTTCCCTTTACTCCTCAACATTTTTGCACGTTCACAAACTCAACGATAAAAAATATAATACAGCATAGATTGTGTTCAAACTATCAATAGGCACTGCATGAAATATCTGTACAGGCGGTGACTATACAACCTAAAAATGGTGTCAAAAAGGGATTTTTTATTTCAAATATATTAGAGAGCGCTTTATAGCAGATGATGTTTTGTGTTCCATATGGAACGCTAGTACCTAATGGGTTAATTGATATAAAAAATGTTGATTTCCCATATTTTGATAATTAAACACTTGTGGTTAAATTTACCTAGAATTATTATGGTATTCTATGTTTTTCTATACTTATAATAATTTGAACAATTGCTATCCTAGTTCTATTTACTATACATACCTATTATACCGAGGATTTCGAATGAGTTTGGTATCTATCTAATTCAGTGTTAGACATTACTAGTCTTAGTACCATTTACCAAAATATTAAATTGTATTCAAATATAACATAGACACCTACTAGTTAGTTAACATTTCTGTTATATTATATGTATACACTGTTTCCTCATTTTAAATTCTTGACATCCATTCCTCCGTACCTAAGCAAAACTTCGTCTTTTCATAATATGTTTATTTTCTAAATCTGATATTAGACAATTAAAAATTAGTCTATACTGAAAATCTAATTGCCTTTGTTGTTACCGGGACTTTCTATTGGTAATTTTTACATCCTAAGTTGGCATCAATGCAGCAAAATGCAATCCGGTCATAAGTTCAGGACAGAAACGATCCCATTTGCATAGCACAAAAAGTAATAACGAGAGCAAATAGAAAATTCCTAGGGATTTTGTGAAGAATTATTGTCATCTGACAAAATCCAGACTCCTTGCAGTAATCGGGTATAATACCTTATATACATAAGTAGATATATTACTTGTATTTTTCATAATTGATCAATAAAGAATTATAATATCTTTGGTGTGTATTATTTTTTAGTTATTACATGACCCAAAACGAAATAAAAACTCATTTAAATATACCAAATTTTTTTTAACACTTCCCTGCATTTGTGTTCGTCTGGTGCACCCTATATCTAACACCTACCCATAGTCTTTAATTGTGTTTTCACGGTTCTTTGGTGGTCCCTGAATAGTCAGGTGCTTTCCACATTGCCCATGTGCATTCTATAGAAGCGTGATATTTTTTGATTGGGAACACGCTGTGTAAAAATACACCTAGAAATATCGACCATTTTGTTTGTTGAAGTCAATCTAATATTTTATATGACATCTCGTTGTACCTATCTTTTTAAGTATAATGTACCTATTCGAAAAGTGTTATTAGATATTTTTTTACAAGGTTTCATTTCTGCTTAATCGATTTAAAATAGACAAAATGTATGAGGGAGGTAGAATATTAATAATTAATAGAATGATTCTAACTAGATGAGAAATGTGAGAGAAATCATAATGCTATACAGGGCGTGCAATATAATCTCTTTACAGCAAAGGGGTAAATATATAATATATTATGTTTATTATTTACTCCAATTATTATAGGAAATATAGCTTCGAAAGAAAACAAAAGAAGCTATGTAGGAATATGGATGGAATATAATATATTTGTGTATTATTAAATAATTATTAACAAGTTAGAATAAACCATACAGAGGTGGGTACTGATTTTTATCGCAAAGGGGGATAATTGAATCATAATTATATGAAAATATGGTGGCAGGGTATTGCTTCCATATAATATGTTAATTTTACTCTGTCTACGATGAATTTTTAATGTTTTTTACTATGTGTGGCCTCCTTCCGCAAGGGTCTACATCTAGTAAAAGTGTCTTTCTTTATTGTGGTAGGGTGTATAAATCTGTTAATGTTATTCTTTAATTCCGCTAGTAAGTGTACCTATACGTATACTCTGAAATAATATAAAAGCACTGCAATGTATCTGCTTTTTAATTTGTTTTTTATTTATACTACGCCACTGTGCCTCTGCATCCCCAGATTTTGTCGTGCATGCGCCTTCTGTGAAACGAGAGAAAATCAATATCAGCCTTTGACAGAACAGGTGTTTAAACCTGTTTTATAGAGAGGTATCTAGCGAGCAACTTGTTAGATGATGTGACGGTTCATGCCTAATAATGTTAAATAGAAAAACAAGTAATCGGTTTGTGCTCCTCTTACATGTATAATTACCCGAAAAATATTAGATATAGGGCGCTGGCTATGTGATATCGCAAACTAATTGCATATGTGGATAGATTTTGTTATTCTTACGAGGAAAGTGTATGAGGGTAATTATTTTTTAATAGTTCTATAGTCTTTTTATAGTTCTGTAGGTATAAAGAGGAGAATAATTGATATTTTGTTTATTAAATAAATAATAATGGGAATAATTATGTGGGAAAAGCTTGCATTGTATTTTTTTATTGTATAGGGATAACTACGTAACAAATCAGCTTTTATCTGCAACCTATACCCCACGTCGGACCGGCGGCTACCTGTGGGGCCTACTTTTAAGCGACTCTGCGGCGCACCCCTCGGAGGGTGGCCTCGAGATTGGAGTGACCGCCCGGCTCGGCGAGGGTGGTACGAGTTGTGGTAGGTAGATGGCAGACGGTACTACATTTCAACTATTTTATCGATTGGTCACCCTTTGTCTGAAGGTGGCTCGACAAAAGCCGTTCTGCATCAAAAATGGTCGACGTGACGCCGCGTTATTTGTTTCAATTTGTTTTAATAAATAGAAGTGTTTCGTGGGTATATTTTGGCATAATTAAACAATGTCGCGATTGCTTTGAAGCCAATTGATACGACATAACGGTGCAAAGTAGCTCTGTGATAGTGCCCGCTTGATAAATCGCGCTTCCTATAGACTGTATTCGGACAAGACAAGTGATTTTGGAAAATGGATCTGGCTGAACGAATGCTGTTGTATAATAAAGAATATTCGAGGGCACTCATGCTTTGAAAATGTTTTTTAGATTTTTTTCTGTTTGAGTGCTTTCTGATATCCTTACATTATTTATTCTTAGGAGTACATATTCACTTTAAAGTAAAGTACACCTATTATTTTTTCTTTGTTCGGGAATTTTTTGTAGATGTAGGACGAAATAGAATTTATTTTTTTGTTTATTACATGAATATAGGGCGTAATACGCCATACAGTGCGGTACACTGTATTTTTTTTTCATTGCAAAGGGGTAAATTATTGTGTAAATAGTCGAAAATGTAGGAAATGACAGTAAGAGCTGAGGTAAATTGAAGTTAATTATGCGTAAATAGAGCCTAATACGCTATACAGTGCAGTGTATGTAATGTTTTTCATTGTAAGGGGGAGAAATAGCGTTAATTAGTAAAAAATGTAGGAAATGAGAGTACTTGTACCTATTTTTAATAGATCTGAGGTAAATTATGCGTAAATAGAGCCTAATACGCTATGCAGTGCAGTATATGTAATGTTTTTCCATTGCAAGGGGGATAAATATTGCTAATTAGACAAAAAGCGCGGGAAATGAGAGTACTTGTACCTATTTTAAATAGTTATGTAGGTATAAACGGTACGTAAACAATAAATTGACATTGACAGTCCATGTAATGTTTTTTTTTTTTTCATTGCAAAGAGGGTAAATATTGCTAATTAGAAAAAAAAGCGCGGGAAATGAAAGTGATTGTATCTATTTTAAATATTTCTTCACGTACATACGGTACTTAACCAATAAATTGACATTTATGTGCGAATTTCGCGGAAATATGGACCCACGGTATTGTAATTACTCATTACCCTGCAATTACACGGTATGATGGCTGCGGGGTGCGGGGGAGAGGTCATGCGCTCGTCGCGCATGCGCGGGGGAAAAGTGGGCGGGGCCTACCAGGGGCGTGGGAGTGGGGGGTAATGTACGGAAAAGGAGTGGGGGGACCCAAAAAGGGGTGGGGGACTATTCTCAACTCTCTTTCTCACCCTACTCACCCACTGACATACCTCATCAATATGTCCCATATCGATATTAAGTCCTCTCTCTAAAATAATAGAAAGGGTAGTCTTTAATCGTCTAATTCAGTTCTTAGGTACTTTTTCTATTATAACAGATTGCCAACATGGATTTAGGAAGGGAAGAAACACGCAGACTGCCCTGCTTCATTTTTTTGATCGATTGTATAGTCACCTTGATGCTAACAATAGGTGCCTTGCCCTTTTTATGGATTTAAGCAAAGCTTTTGATCTGGTGGACCATGAAATATTTCTCAAAAAATTGGATGAGTATGGCATTTGAGGCAAAGTTAATGATTGGATAATGTCATACTTGAGTGATAGATTTCAATTGGTGGAGCTTAATGGTGTTAGATCATCGGAGTTGCCTATAGTCTGCGGGGTACCGCAAGGGACTGTGTTAGGGCCATTATTATTTTTGATTTTCATTAACGATCTCCCCAAAATATGTGAAATAAAACGAGATCTTACTATGTTTGCGGACGATAATACTTGTCTTGTGATAGTGATCTGAAAAGGTCAACTGAAAAATTGAAAAAAATGTTCAACGAGTTTGGCACCTTAAACAATTACTTTCACGCAATTTTTTCATTTTAAAAATTATATCTTTACTGTATTACAAGAAGGAGGGCCCGCATGGGTGATTCTGCACCGGGCCCCAAGGCCCCTAGCTACTCTACTAGATATACTGGAAGAAGACACAGAGTCCGAACCCAAGAAGGAAAAACTCTGAAAAAGTGGACCCTGTGGAACTTCATCGATACAAATAAAGACTGGATATTCAAAAAGCAGCCATAGAATTATTTGAAAGAACGATTCAGAAACTAATTGGCAAGCTTTAGATATGGAATTAGTATGTCCGCCATTATAGTAGTAAATTATGTAACAAATGTGGTAAGTACATGTTTATTGCACGCAGACAACTTGCACTTGCAAAACGAGTATTATAGTAAAGATGCGTTTACCATAAACTCTAATTTTTTGCAACTGTTTAAACAATTGTCTTTACTATTAAATTAATAAATTACATAAAGAAAATCTGTTGTTATTTAATAGTATTGGCATTGTTGACACCGAAATAATACACGCGTAAACAATTTTTTTTAATTTTGATGCAACCATTAAAAGTTGGTTAACTTTAACATTACGTTATGTTAAATACAAGCTACATAATACTCCCAATAATAACATAAATGTTAACCTATTTCTTACTATATGTTAATTTTAAATTATGTTAAATGGGCCATATATAGTGCATAAACTCGCCTTTATTTTACCTATTTGAATAATCACAGCCAGCTTAATTTTTCGTTCAATATTTTATAATAGTAATAATTATAATTTAATTCAATTCATAATGCAAATTGGTTCAATCGATAATTTATATTTTTGTAGAAAATGAAGAACTATTATATTTGCCACTGACTGAAGAAACTAAAAAATATTTTGGAATTTGCGAGGATATAGAGATTCCATCGCTACCGTCGCTCTACCTTACTTAATCCATCAGCCTTCAAGAACAGAGCCCGCATCCAAGAAGAAAAACTCTGAAAGTGGACCCTGTGGAATGTCATCGTCACAAAGAAAGATTGGAAATTCAAATCGCAGCTATAGAATCATTTGAAACAACGATGCAGAAATTAATTGGCAAGCTCTAGATATGGAATTGGGCATGTTCGCCATTATAATAGTAAATTATGTAACAAATGTGGTAAGTACATGTTTATTGAAATCAGACAACATGCAACTTGCAAAACGAGTATTATAGTAAAGATGTATTTACCGCAAACTATAATTTTTTGTAACTGTTTAAACAATTGTCTTTACTATTTAATAAATAAATTACATAAAGCAAATCTGTTGTTATTTAGTAGTAAAGATAATTATTTGTGACGTGTTTCCGGCCATTGTAATCGTGTTCAAGCCATTATGTTCGCAATGCTAAAGCAATAAACATCGTGCGATTATAAATTGTTTTATTTGCGATTATAAATTGTTTTATTTGCCATCGGCAGAATCAAGTTAATAGTAAAAACATAACACAGTTAAAATAAGTTCTATTATCATATTACTTTCAGATTTTGGGAAGACTCTAGTTAGACTGATTAGTTTAAGTGAGGTGCCCCGTAGATGCAAACCAATTTTCTCATTTTATATTATTAAATAACTCGATACAATGTTAGCCACTTTCTTGAAATATTTCCTTAAAAATTCATCGGGTTATGATTCAAGCCACCGAATATCGGGTCATTAAGTTAATCGAAAAACCATGTTTACATTGGGTAAGTATCGAAACCCCAGGAGGAATCTGCCAGGGATATTAAGGTTCTCCGAAAAACATGCTCCAAAACCATGTTTGTTTATATGTCCTATCCACCGACAAACACGCGAGCGTCTCGCGTACACCTGCAGGTCCCCGAATCAAGGCGAAAACAATGTCCCACTCTGATATAAAAAAGGGTTACTTCCAACGAGGAACAGTCGACACCAATCACCACTTGCAGGGCGAAGTACTGCCCGAGACATCATCCAGAGTCCGCTGCCTTGCCTGCCATAGAGTCATCCCAGAACCGACCTAAGTACAGTATGCTGTCCGTTACACTGACCAAAAGTAAGCTATCTTGTTTTGTTAACTTTTGACGTCTGAACTGCCCTATTATTGATTAACTAGTTATTTTTGTTTTATTTTGACGTAGTGAATACTTGGAGCGCCTTGTAATATTTTTCTATAGCTATAATTATAGCAGTGCCGTATTAAGTTAAAGACTGATATTTTACACTAAATTTTGGGTATTTTAAATGTGATTTTGTGCCAATTTTGAATCAATTTTTTTAGTATTCGAATTTTTATTATCAATTGTGTAGGGCTAACTACTTTTAGTGCCAATAATTTGGATATTATTTCTTGGAATATTTTGAGCTACATACACTTACTATTTTATGCAGGTTTTATTATCTTCTTAAGCTATAAGCTATTATTGTTCGCCACCTAGGTTTGGGACCAGTTGGAAAATTATAGATAATTATTTTGTGCCAAAAAAATTTTATTGTCGCTTATTTTCTTTTAAAATTATTTAGTAATATTTTAATAATTCAATTTGTTCACTTTCGTGCATTCTAAATTTATTTTACTGTATTTCGTAACTTTTATAGTTTATATTCCATAGACGTACCATTTAATTTTTCAATATATGTATTAAAATTCCCCTTTGTTTCCGTTAATCCTTAGACTCCAAATTAACTTGTGTACCACGCTGTACATACCGCTCGACCAACTAACATCTATTTAAGGGTGGGCTCCACTTAAATTTTGTTATTCGTTACCAAGAAGACTCATCTAGTAAGTATTTTGTTTAATTTATATCTATGCCTGAAACGTTAAAGCTACATGGATAAATAGATAAATAAATAAAAAAAATATATGGAAAAATAATAATAAATGGATAAATAGATAAATGCAAACACTTGAAGCTTCGGTACCTACATGAAAAAAGAGACAATATTAAAAATACCGGAGAAGCAGCTGTACAGTGTGAATTCTTAGAAGAATTAGATGAAATCTTTGGCAAAAAACCAAATGGTTAATTCTGTTTCTATTGCAACCTCCAGCGAGGGTTTTATAATAAGTGAAAAAATCTCTGATGAAGATGATATACTGGAAGAAGACACAGAGCCCGCACCCAAGAAGAAAGAACTGGACCCTGTGGAACTTCATCGCCACAAATAAAGATTGGAAATTAAAAAAGCAGCCATAGAATCATTTGAAAGAACGATGCAGAAACTAATTGGCAAACTCTAGATACTCTAGAACTCTAGAATTGTCTACATTTGCTCAGATTATATTAAACCGAGGCTAAAATTTTTTTTGGGCGAAAACGTTGAACTAAAGGAGATTTTAATTCTGAAAAAGTAGTAGGTTCTGTATGAATTACGTTTTTGGCTTTACCTTTAATTTTAGTTTTTATAACAAGTTTTATTAATAACTTTTTATTAACGTCATCTTTAAGTGAATCATAGTAGTACTCTACAGTGTCTAGAAAGTCTACAATTTTACCTGGTTCTCCGCTAAATTCGGAAATTAGATAAGAAGCTGTTTTGAAATCAAATTCCATCTTTTCGTTACTATTAGTATTACTACAATCAATATTCGTATTAATTTGAGAAAACTTCGGTTGTGACAGTCTATTTTCAAATTTTTTTTCACAGATTCCTAAATATTTTGTTATTGCGACTATGTATTCTTTAGCTTCGTTTATAAGTTTGACCCCAAAATTACCTAAATTAAAATTTTCTTTAATATCTACTAGCCTTAACTTAAAATTTTCCAACTCCCCTATCTTTGCATTGGTCGCTTCGACGGTTCTCCTAGCCAGTGGGTCCTTCGTTAAGTTTTCGTGGAACGTCTTGAAGTCGTCATACAATTTTTTGAAGTCAGCTGTAGCCATATCATTGTCCTAGTCCCGCGTTGCAGCCTAGCGGCATTGCGCCACGCTAAGGCCGTTCCCTCGATGCAGGTCCCGGTGTGGAACAACCTGTTGAATTTCGCAAGGTGGTGACCGCGCTTCGGACCTCGGTCTTGGGAATCGTCGGGGCGTTTTTTAATTTTTTCTAACTGTTTCCACGCTGCGCGCTATCTCCCTCCTGATTTTTCTTTCCAGAGATTTTTGCCATTGCTTCCATATGAACCAAAGAATAATTACTGAAGCCAATACCAGTATTGTAGCGCTCATTACTTCTTTTGTCGTCGTAGCCGAAGCAGTTGCCGAAGCTTCGCCGTTTCCTGTTTGGATAACTATTTCTTCTTGTTTTGATTGTTTCGTTCCCATAATCTTCTCAGTGTTCTCAGGGGGTTAGCACTAAGTTTGCAGGGTCGACAACTTGCAACTTGCAAAACGAGTATTATAGTAAAGATGCATTTACCACGAACTATAATTTTTTGCAACTGTTTAAACAATTCTATTTACTATTTAATAAGTAAATTACATAAAGAAAATCTGTTGCTATTTAATAGTATTGGCATTGTTGACAACGAAATAATACACGCATAAACAGATTTTCTAATTTTGATACAAACATTAAAAGTTGCTTAACTTTTGCATTACGTTATATTAAATACAAGCTACATAATACTCCCATTAATAACATACATTTCAACGTAATTACGTTAAATGGGCCGTACATAGTGCATAAACTCACCTTTATTTTACCTATTTGAATAATAACAACCAGCTTAATTTTTTGTTCAATATTTTTCTTGAAATCGGCAGTAAAGTGTCCCAAAATCGTCATTAAAAGCACAGAAATCGTACAATAATGGGCTACATTATTGTACGATTTTTTCAATAAGTAGGCCTTGGCGAGATGTAAACATCAAACGTCAGACGCGGAGAAATCGCCCGTCAAAAGTGACAAAATATTCAAAACCCGGCCGATAAAGGCCCATTTAACTTTTCGTACACATTGCGAAATTGTTTCCTATAGAAGCCCAATCCTTCAGTATACATATTTTAGTAAATTTGAATATCAATAGATTTGTTGTGTAGGCTGCACAAGAAGCAGCAGTTTGGTTTTTCTGTACGAAGATGCCGTGTCTTGTCTTACTTGACCTAGGTAGAGCGATCGTCAAAGTCAAGCAACGCCGCGCGTAGTCGGTTCATGGACGGGAGTTCCCTTAGTATTATTTTCTTGCTTAATAAAACATTTTTTTTCCGATTTCAAAAAAAATATAATATGTACCTCGGCACTGAAGTTCTTTTTATGACTCATGTGGTTTATTTGCCTCGGCCAGAGGCCTCGGCAACTAAATAACTATGATAATAGTAATAATTATAATATAATTTAATTCACAATGCAAATTGGTTCATTCAATAATGCATATTTTTGTAGAAAATGAAGAACTATTATATTTGCCACTGACAAGCTAAACTGAAACTAAAAAATATTTTGGAATTTGCGAGGATATAGAGATCCCACCGCCACCGTCGCCCTACCCTACTTAGTCCATCAGCCTTCAAGAACAGAGCCCGCATCCAAGAAGAAAAACTATGAAAAGTGGACCGTGTGGAACGTCATCGTCACAAAGAAAGATTGGAAATTCAAATAGCAGCCATAAAATCATATGAAACAACGATGCAGGAGAAGCAGCTGTACAGTGTTAATTCTTAGAAGAATTAGATGAAATCTTTGGCAAAAAACCTAATGTTAATTTTGTTTCCATTGCAACCTCCAGCAAAGGTTTTACACAATAAGTGAAAAAATCTCTGATGAAGATGATATACTGGAAGAAGACACAGAGCCCACACCCAAAAAAAAGTGGACCCTGTGGAACTTCATCGACACAAATAAAGACTGGAAATTCAAAAAGCAGTCATAGAATCATTTGAAAGAACCATGCAGAAACTAATTGGCAAGCTCTAGATATGGAATTAGGTATGTCCGCCATTATAATAGTAAATTATGTAACTAATGTGGTAATTAATTTATACATTAGACTATGTTTCTGTTTAAACACAAATATTATGATAAGTGTTGACAACAGTTAGGCACTAAAAAATTGTGTCCGTGTTCGAGCACGATTTGCTTCTTGGACTATTTTAGAGGAAGTTTACTTAGAGGCAATGACTAAGTGCAAAAATAAATCTCGAGATGAAACTGTATCCATATCCTTAATTGGATAAAGTAACATACAAAACGAGCTCATCATTTGTACAGGATGGGCCAAATTGGACACTTAAAGGGAAACTCCTATTTTTCTCAGAGATAGACGAAAACAGATATCGGTGTCTGAGGCTCATTTTTTATAATACTATAAAACTTAATGGCGAAAACCGCAAATCGATATCTGTCACCGTTCTTGAGTTACAGGGCATTTTTCGAAAATGTGCGTTTTCGAAAAGTGGCCGTAACTTTTTTCGGGTTGAAAACTTTGGGTTGAAAAGAGTTACTGATGAAAAAAATTATTTTTTAAATGGAACATCCTGTATATTTCTGAAAAATTTGCATAGAGGCACAATAATGCAATACAAACACATTTTCCGATATTTTGAAAGCAAACCTGATTTTTTCCATGTTTTTATTTTAAATGTCAAATTTGACAGGCATGGGCTGTGACATCACGACCCACTTTGGGCGCCATAGTGTAAACAAAACATGCAGCAACATATCCCAAAATCAGATTTTCAAAAAATATAATAATACAAATTTTTCCCATTTGGTGCAAACTTTATGACTAGCAGTATAATACATTTTAAAGTATAAAATATTGGATAGGGTCCTAATTCATAATCAATATAATTATACAATATACATAATTTATTAATGAAATTATTTACATTGACCAATTTATGCAAGGATTTCCGGTTGCTTTCATGTTTTGCAATCGCAAGGATACCTTCATTTATAATATATTTTTTCAAACTATAAAGTCAGTAGTAGGTACCATCACTCCAAGAACTTTCATGTCAGATTTAGCTGAGACGTTTTATAATGCATGTTACGGGCGACGTGAAGACGAAGACTTTTTAAAAAACTTTTATTTGAGTAACGCGAGTTACAGAGTTTCGGCTTAGACTACAGACAAGACTAGAATTAACACTCTTACTTTACTAGGTCCTATTTATACAGATCTGTTATGCTGAGGTGTTGTGGTTCTCATGGGAAAAGAATATAAAGACAAAGGGAAGATCAAATTCTGCAATTCTTGCAGTAAGCAAGTTTTAACAATACTCAAAAGGAATATGATATGTTCTAGTAATCATTCTAGAACAATATACAATGGAAAATGATATCTTTGTAGTAAGCATCTTGAACAATAGAGAATGAGAACATAATATCCAACAGTAAACAGAATCAAGGGTAAAAACAAGGTTATGATCAAGGTGATGCTTGAGGTCGGATATAACACCTTCCCCCTTATATTAAAAATTTGTGTTAACAAATTTTGACATTAAATTAGGCATATGTTTTAGTATTAGAATTTAGTTCAATTTCTTCTTCTTCGCGAGGTTCGTCCAATCTATACGAAGGTCTTCTTTTGACAGTAACAAATTTTCTTAAATTTTGAAAAACGTGATTTCGAGTTCTAGGAGGTTGTGGAGGATCGTCTCCGTTGTTAGTAGTAATAATGCCTATTTTAATGTTCCTAGACTTTTTACATTTAAAATAAAAGTACACAATAATTAAAAGTATGATTAAAGTAATGGATAGATATGTCAATATTGGCGTATACTTATTTACAGTTGGTTCGTTAATAATATTATCAAGATCCTTTGCATATTCGTCTAATTTATGCTTTGCAACATTTAAATCGTCATAATTAAATTTATTTAGTTGTAAAGGTTTTAAGTCAGGATATTTTAGTTTATTTGGAGTTTCTTTGCAACATTCAAATGGTATATTAATTGGGTGAAATTTATAGGTTTGATTAGATTTATTTAAATTTTTCGTTTGAATTTTAGTACTTCCAATATAAGCAATGCATTAAGATTTTAACGTTAAAATTGAAGTTTTGTCTAGCATTATAGTCAAAGGATTTTGATTTTTGCACTTAATAGTTATAGGAAATATTTCACTTAAAATTATTAACCATTGATTCTCTTGAATCAATTGTACATTGTAACTTTCAATTGAAATTGTGACTATGTCACAAGTATTAGGTAAATGGGTTTTTACCTCTAATAATTGAGCTTCACATCTTGAATGTGAGTCAATAGGAGTAGGATATAAATCTTTGCACATTATTAAATCAAATGCTAGTTCTTTACAATTTTTTATATCATAGAGAATTACATAGAGAGTTGGGTCATCGCTTTTTGCTACAAATTTAGTATCAGTGGATACCATGTGATAAAATCCAGTTTTATTGTCGAAAATTGGAATAGGATAAATTCTATAAAGAGTATACCATTGAGGTTCTACTAAAGGAATGTCTAATATAAAAACAAGTCTATTTTCTGTTTGAAAAACCTTTAGTTCTATAAAATCAAGATAAGTTGCAACATTTAGAAGTTGAGGAGTTAAGGGCAAATTATTTTTGTTTAAAGTTTGAGCGATTATTTGCAAATGATGAACCAGGTCTTCAGGAGTTATAACTGACGTGTGAATGATATGTAACTTTGCAAAAGTAATAGAGTTTAGAATGTCATTTAAATTGCTTTCGATAAAGGTATAGGATTCTAGGAGTCTTTCGGCCATCTCTAAAACTTGTAATTTTGCAGTGTAATAATTAAAATTATCAGAAATGTTATAAATGTAATTTTCGATTTGTTTTATGTCATTATTAAAAGTAATTTCATCAATTTGTAATTTGTTGATAGAGTCGTTAAAGTTTTTGATAACTGAAGTAGTTACTAAAATTTGTTTTTTCATTAATTTTTCTAATTCATGTTCGTCTCTGTTAATTTTGTCGATACAATCGTTATAATACTGTCCGTCTGAAGCGTCTAAATTTCCGGTAATAAATTTCCAAACTGACCCTAAACCATTAATTAAACCTCTTTTATATTTTCTTACATCAATAGCTAATTCTTCAAATTTGAGCGCAATGTTTTCGGAAAGTTGATTTAGTAAAGTGAGATGTGACTTAACTTCGCTTAGAAAGGCGGCCATTCGTACGTCTTTTGGTTGAATTATAAATTGCATATTTTCTAAAATTTTATTATTATTTTCGAATGTTATTTTTAGAGATGAAATGTCTTTATATACCAATAAACTCCATTTGTCATTAGAAATTTTGAGTCCGGATTGCTCTTGATAGAACACGCCTATGGTGTTATTAATTGGTCGCAGTGTATATTGTGCCATAGCGGTAGCGAACAAAGAAAATCTGTAACGAAGTTTCAGAATTAGGAACTTGGTTCGATATAACAAATAATTTTAATATCAGTATTTTTGAAAATATATTTGATCATAGGGAGAACTGTGTCCCAATCTAATTTGTCTAATCCACAAGCTAACTTGGGTATAGCTATAATTTTATATTTTTCATCAGTGCTCTCGAGACAATTTGTTCGTAATTCCTTCAAGCAATTAAATAAATTAGCATAAGTTGGTTTATAATAGAAAAATTCTTTAGTTATTAAATAATAAATATTTCTTGTCGGAAGTTGAAGTACTGCTATTTCACCAATTGACTTATTTTGATTTTTTAGTTCATCTACGTGTCCAAATTTATTCTTAAATTCTTTTGCAATTCCTGCATTCATTTCTAAATATTTAGATACACAGTGAGCTAATGAAATATTTTCAGGGGCATCAAATAAATTGCCCAATTCAATGGAAACGTTATTATTTTCAATAGGGATTTTTCGATCTAGAGTATAAAAGAATTCTTTAACCGTTAGTTCTTCTTCTTGTAATTCGTGACATTTCTTTAGCATATCAAAATTCATTTTTGTAGTTTGGTTAGTAATTGGGTTATGTAGCAAAGCTGAATTCGTATAAATTTCTTTAATTTTATAGGGTCCATTAAATTTGTTAGCTAGTTTATTTTTTATTTGGGACTCCTTGACATAAACCTTTTCTCCTACGCGAAATTGTCGCTGCTCCGAAACGTGTGTATCAAATCGCTGTTTCGCCTTTTGTTTGCGCATATCTGTACGCTTTCTTGCCACTTCATAATAATGCTTTATTTTATTGTTTAAATCGCGAACGTACTTAGAGATTAATTCTTGCTGATTATACAAAACTTCTGGAGGTCGAGACGAGGTGTGACCGAATAGCAATTCGTAAGGAGTAAAGCCGTGTGTTTTATTTATAGAATTGTTATATGCTATACAAGCGTAAGGAAGCATTTGAAATGGGTGTTCGTTAGGATTTTCTGTACTACATGCGCGTATCATTTCAGTTAAGGTGGCATGAAATCTTTCTAAGGAGCCATTTGATTGCGGATGACTAACACTAGAGAAAGTTAATTTTATATTGTATAATTTACAAAGATCTTTCATTAATTGATTATTAAATTCTTTACCTACATCGCAATGGATTCTTAAGGGAGTTCCAAAATGTTGAAAATAGAGTAACAGAGCGTCTACTACAGATCTCGCTGTTTTATTAGGAAGTGCATAAGCTTGGGTAAATTTTGTTAGTTCGTCTCTTATGGTAAGGATATTATTTTTTACTGGGATTTCTAGGATATCGATATTTATTCTTTCGAAAGGAGTTTTAGGAGTTTCGGTAATAACTAAGGGACTGTCCAAGTTTTGTCTACAAATTTTTGTCTTTTGGCAGATTTCGCACTGCCGAATAAATGTTTCGACGTCTTTAGTTAGTCCTGTCCAATTATATTTTTGTTTGATGCGTCTAATTGTTTCGTTTATTCCTCGATGTAAGTTTGTCTTGCCTGAATGAAATTGATCTATTATTATAGGTATTTGGTCTTCGTCTGGTATAGTCACAATGTTCTGACAAATTGTTAGTTGGAAATTTTTATCTGAGAACAAAAAATTAAACATTTCTAAAATTGGAAAATCTGGATTGTTTTCAATGTAATAAGTTTTATTTTCTTCGAATATATCTTTACTGTAATAAAGAGATATGAAGAGTACTTGTATTGCGGTTTCAAAATTAAAAGGAACAGGAATTATATAATATTTTCTTTTAGCTACGGTTTGACTGGAAAGAACATTTGCTTTATTATAGTTAAAATCAGGATTTAGCTCAAGTAAATCATCAATAACTTTTTCGTGAAGGTCTGTTAATTTGTCTTGTTGAAAAATTAGTACAATGTCCTTGTGTGTTTTGTCTAAAAGTTGATTATTTGTATATTGGATTTTAGAATAGTCGATCATTGAAGTCGTCTTGTATAGATCAAAAAATCTGTCAAATTCATTACAGATTATAGCAATTTCGTCAGTCTCATTATTGTCAATAGGCGGGTCAATGTCTTGAGGATTATCATGGGAAGTAGATGGTTCGTCTAGGGAAGTATGAAAGGAAACAGCTTCTTTTATATGATTGATTTTGATTCGAGATAAAGCGTCGGTATTTCGATTAATTTTTCCAGGTTTATAAATTATTTGATAATTATATTCTTCTAATTTAAGTCGCCAACGTGCTAAACGACTACCGGGATCTTTTATTGAGAAAAGCCAGGTTAAAGGTCTATGATCTGTAACCAATAAGAATTTTCGTCCGAAAAGATAAGGTCTATAGTTTTTTACGGCAGCAATTATTGCCAATAGTTCTTTCTCTATAACGCTATATTTCATTTCTGCTGGACTTAAGGTTCTTGAAAAGTATGCTATGGGAAGATCATTTCCAACAGGTCCTTGCGAAAGTACCGCGCCTACAGCAAAAGCGCTTGCATCTGTAGTTAAAACAAATTCCTTTTCAAAATTAGGATATATTAGAATTGGTGAAGTTATTAATGCATTTTTAAGTTGTTCGAAAGATTCACGACAATCTTTATCAAAAATAAATGGTACGTCTTTTCTTAAAAGTCGAGTTAAAGGCTTTGTCATTTTTGCGAAGTTTGGAATAAACTTCCTGTAGTAACCAGTAAGACCCAAAAATTGTTTAATTTGTTTAGTATTGGCAGGTTGAGGAAAATCGATAACAGCTTGTACTTTTTGTGGATTTGGTTTGACCCCTTCAGGTGTAATAACATGTCCTAAATAAATTACTTCTTTTCGTAAGAATTCACACTTATCTGGCTGTATTTTTAGATTTGAATTTCTTAATCTTTGAAAAACTTCAGTAATACGAGAGATATGTTCATTAATTGTGGAAGAATAAATAATAATGTCGTCCATGTAAACTAAGCACTTTTCGTTTTGTATCCCCATTAGTATATTATCCATAACCCTCTGAAAGGTTGAGGGCGCATTACGAAGGCCAAAGGGCATACGTAAATATTCGAAATGTCAATTTTCAACGGAAAAAGCAGTTTTCGAAATGTCTTCTGGATTCATTTCAATTTGTTGAAAACCAGAAGCCAAATCTAAAGTAGTAAAATAATGGCAATTACCCAACTGATCTAATATATCTGAAATATTAGGCAGTGGATACCTGTCATTAACTGTTAATTCATTTAATTTCCGATAATCAATTACGATTCTCCATTTTTGTTTCCCTGAAGCGTCTAATTTTTTTGGAACGACCCATACTGGGGACGACCATGGTGAAACAGAAGGTCTAATTATTCCTTGAGAAAGCATTTTATTAATTTGTGTTTTTACTTCTTCCTTGTGAACTTGTGGATATCGATAAGATTTAGTAAAAATTGGCTTAGCGTCGCCTGTATCGATAGTATGTTTTATTTCATTAGTGAAACTTAGGAAATCTCCGTCAAAGTAAAATATATCTTCAAAATTCAAACATAAATTAGTAATTAATTCTTTTTCTTCTTCGTTTAAATGTTCTAGCCTTAATGATTCTTTTATTTCTTCTACTCTGCTTTTCGTTTTATTAAAATTACAAATAATATTAGTACTAGCGTTCGTTTCTTTAATGTAAGGCTCGAATTCAAATTCTTCGAAACAAATATCCTTTGTTATGGCATTAGCGTTTAATATCGTCGTATAAAAATTACCGTCTTCGTTTATTTTTACTATAGCATTTGGCACGTATACCTTTTCTACTCGTTGTGCGCATAAAATCATTTCTTTATTCGTATATCTATTCGTATGAAACTTGCATATTTTTTCGCAACGCGGTTCTATCGTAACCTGATTTATATTATAACTCGTATTTTCGCTTTCAAAATTATTTATATTTTCCGTGTAATTATTATTATTATTATTATTTCGTTCATAAGCGTTTATATGAAGGCTATCGTATCTTTCGCCGACATTAACTTGTCTTTTATAAACAACTCGATTATTATTATCATTATTATTCGTTAACTCGTTTAATTCATCTCCGTCTTTGAGTAATTCGTGTACCTTATAGTACGTAATTAATTGTTTATTCCTAAAATCTACTACTGCACCGTACCTTTCTAAAAAGTCAGCGCCTAAAATTCCGTCGAATCCTATATCTAGATCGCAAATATAAACTTTATGGGGAGAAAGAAGACCCGTAAAAGAAACAAATACCGCTTCAGTAATAGGAATTGATTGGCCAGAAATACCTTTAATTTGAAAATTTTCTGGACATCGATTTAAAAATTGCTGAACCGTCTCTGGTTTGAAAATTGAAATACCAGCTCCTGTGTCAATTAAAATTTTGTACTTATCGGTATTATCTTTAATATAATATAAGTTACTATTGTCCACGGTATTTATGCAAACGTTTGGTCCGTATTGGTCATACCAAGATTCTTGAAGTTGGGAATAGGATTCTGGTCCGAGGCTGTTAATTGAAAATTTTCGCTTTGGCCCAGATAATGTTGTTGGGGAGTTCTATTTTGGTTATTTGGATTTGAATTTGGGAATCTAGGAGTAAAATTTTGATTAGAAGGCTGGAAACCTGAATTATTATTAAAAGTTCTTGGGAAATTGTTTCTAGGAATATTATTAGAAAAATTTCTAGGAGGTTGATTTCTTGGTTGGAAGTTTTGAGGGTGATTCCTAGGTTGGAAAGAAGGAGTTTGAAAATTATTTTGCTGAGGAAAAGATGGTCTTTGATGGAACCTATTTTGGGAGAAATTATTTCTTTGGGAGTTATTTTGGAAATTGTTAGAGAAGCTAGAAGGATTTGGACCATTTCTGTAATAATTATTTTGATTTTTTGTTCGACATTCATTGATAGTATGTCCATTTCTTTTGCAATAATTACAAAATTTTGGAAAATTATTACTGGTTCTTTTGATATTATTATTGAAGACTGGTACACGATTTTGCCTCTGAAATTTTTGATTTTCAAAATAAGAAAGTTGCAATTCTCTCTTAATTAAAGCTATAGCATCCATCATGTTGGGTGGATTGCTAGCACGAATTAGTTGCCCTATTCTTGGTTCTAAACCTGTCAAAACTGTATTTAGGCACATGCTATCGATTAATGTAGCTTGCGAATCTTTTTGTTCCCTAGTGAGAAGGCTTTGTTTTCCTATTGCGGCATACATTTTCGAGCAGTGAGTTTGAACTCTGCCTACAAAAGTCAAAGCATTTTCATTTTGGGATTGACACATTCTTTGTAAATCTTGAATTAATGAAGTTAGATCGCGAGGATCTCCGAAATGAACGTTAAGTAATTGTTTGATTTCCCTCCAGGTACTCAAGTCTCTTGAATTAATGAGTTGGGCTGCACGTCCCTTTAATTGATTTTTAATTTTTATAACAAGTAAAATGGCTTGGTCGCCAACAGTCATTTGCATGGCCCTATCACATGCAATGATAAAAGTATTTAAATTGATTTGATCCCCATCGTATTCAGGGATGATAGAAAATATTTCGCTTAATTTAAATGGTACTTCGTCGTTATTTGAAGCGTTTGCTTCATTGTTTACATTAGAGTTTATAGCTTCGTTATTCGGCATGTTGAAATGAAAAGGTAATATCGTTATAACGTAGAAAGTTCAATAATAGCAACGTAGAAAGTTCAAAAAAAATCACAAATAAAATTCACTTCAAGTTTTTCACTTACAATAGAAGTAACTTCATGCTCGCTGGATGTCGTTGATGCTGCTGTTGTTGCTGGATGCTGGCCTCAGGAGACTGTCCTTCTTAGTGCCTCCGGATCTTCCTGTCGAAGACCCTTTTCAGCTGGCTCCAATCGTAGTGGTGTGGTGACCCCCGAGGAGACTGTCCTTCTAAGTGCCTCCGGATCTCCCTCGTTGAAGACCCTTTTATCGAGGATCCCACTTCTGACACCAAATTGTTACGGGCGACGTGAAGACGAAGACTTTTTAAAAAAACTTTTATTTGAGTAACGCGAGTTACAGAGTTTCGGCTTAGACTACAGACAAGACTAGAATTAACACTCTTACTTTACTAGGTCCTATTTATACAGATCTGTTATGCTGAGGTGTTGTGGTTCTCATGGGAAAAGAATATAAAGACAAAGGGAAGATCAAATTCTGCAATTCTTGCAGTAAGCAAGTTTTAACAATACTCAAAAGGAATATGATATGTTCTAGTAATCATTCTAGAACAATATACAATGGAAAATGATATCTTTGTAGTAAGCATCTTGAACAATAGAGAATGAGAACATAATATCCAACAGTAAACAGAATCAAGGGTAAAAACAAGGTTATGATCAAGGTGATGCTTGAGGTCGGATATAACATGCATGGTGTTCGGTTATGGGCGTGGCCTCTCATCAGCTCTTTTGTTCATGGCATGTGGACCGCGCATGGCAAAGCAATTTAAACAAAATAGCAGATCTAGAAAAACGGAGTAATATTTATAAAATGCTTAAAGTTTTACAACAACACACGATCATATCAAGTTTTGAGTCTACTTTGCAAAATGCCTTAAAGCATATGTTATCTGATAAAGATACTGAAAATTTTGGGCATTACTTTATTGACAACTACAGCTCCAATTATCCTAAGTGGGCATACTGTTATCGTACAGAGTGTGGTATTAATACTAACATGCACCTAGAATCGATGCATAAAGTTATTAAGTATTTTTATCTGCAGCGAAACACGGTAAGGCGTCTTGACAAAGGATTGCATGTCGTCTTAAAATTTGTTCGAGATAAGTGTGTTGAAAGAATTATAAAACTCACAAAAGGAAAAAACATGTCTTACTCGAAGCATATATTCGAGAGGCATAATAATGCTTTGACTTTAAATTATCAAATAAACAATGATGGTGATAACTTCACACTGGTAAAAGAAACCGGCGAGCTGTTTTATGTACAAAAATTATCTAGTATTAGATGTTGTGAAGTATACTGTTCCAGTTGTTTTATTTGTGTCCACATGTATTCATGTACATGTTTGAATTATGAAAAAATCAAACGATTTGCAAACATATTCATTATATCGTGGTTAAAAAAAATTGACAGAGGAAACACTTGGCACTGATCATTTAACTGAGTCTAAAACGATCAACCATGATGATTTTATGAAGACTTTACTGGACTCCAGAATTGATGTCCTCTGCCAAAAATACTAATTTACATGAAGTAATCAATTTAACTATTTCCAAGCTAGAAAAATTGGATTTTCATAATTTGGATGCTGACGTTATTCAGCAGATCCATTACCATTTAAATATAGTTAAGAATTTATCAGATATGCCAAAATACTCTATGGAATTTAAGGAAGATAAATTGTTAATACCCGTTAGTCAAAATAGGGCGTCAAAAATTATTCAGCCCCAGTTACGATTTTCGTCAACAAAGAAGAAAAGAAAAACTAGAAAACTTTTGTATAATAAACCTACAAAAACCGAAGTAAAATCGATCGCGGCTAATTTAGCAAGTTCCTCAGAGTTATTTATTTCTACATCGGCATACCTTGATCACACATAAGCAAAATCAAACTTACTTTGATTTTTATTATTTTAATAACTTTTCATAAACCACGATTGCCTATAATAATTTAGTTTAGTTTTATGATTTTTGTATAACACCTGTATAATATAAATTTATAAATGTTGACTACATTTTGTTTGATTTATGATTTATAAGATAAGCCTGTGGTTTTAATTTTAATACAAGTAATAATAAATAAATCAATCTAGGTAATCAATCACCCTATTCCCTTTTACATGTTTCACATTTACGATTTAGTAAATTACGAATCACGAGAAGACGACACAAGAACGACCGGGCTAAAACTGGCAACGTTGCGGATCGGCCTGGGCGATTTAGCCACTCGTATGACCCCAGCGCGAGGTCATTATCAAACCGCCAGCCTGCGGCTACGGTTCGAGCCACCAGGTGTCTAGCCGCGACCTTCAAGCAGGGGGTGGACAAAAATGGCCGCGATTCCACCCCAGGATCCCCCCAACTAAATCATAAACTTCGACTATTATTCTGCCGGTAGACCAACGCCCAGGACATATTTTTTTATTCCGAGTTATTTTTGCGTTTATAATATGCAGCAAAGTTTTGTTGTGACTTGTCTGGAATACTGAGAAAAATCTTCCACGCGGCAGCCGTGACCTTCGAGATATAATATTACATTGCGGCACAGCGAGCTACGGATATCCCCGACTTTTTTGGAGCGCTTTCTCTGATGCAGCCGAACACATGCAAATAAAACTAGATTATACGCCAACCTATTTGCGCCTGGATAAAAATACCGACTTTTTTGTTAGAGAATATTATGTCGCCTGCAGAAATGCAAGCTGTTTAAATAAGCGATCAACAATGTATGCGGAGAAAGGTGCTTTTTTCATGTCAATAAAATTACTCGGACAATGCTGAAATAAGAACTGACTGTTTTTTTAAGAATGCAATGCATGTGTGCTCTAGAACGAAACACCGAGCTACGGTGTAGAGGAGAAAGTAATGTAAGAAAGTTAGAAAAATATACTGATTTATATCTTTTTCATAGGATTCACTTTAATATTTCAGTTTGTTTAACTGATAGGGGACAAAATAAAATCAGGTGTCAAAAATCAACTAGATACACGTCCGACAGGGGGCAAGAAATGCTACTGAGTGATAGTTCGCTCAAAAACATAAAACACTAGCCCTTTGCACATGCCCAAAAATGTGACTAATATTTGCTAAAATCAACGTCCCAATAAAGTTCAATCTATTTTGCCGTGGGAAACGAAAATATTTTTTAAACACCAGGTTTTATTGTCTACAAAATACGTAATAGCTGTACGACAAGCGATGACCTAGCTTGTCCCGAGAGGAAACATTGAAACTCATCCATCCCGATCGCTTGGTGGTATCCCCCGGATATTACCAAACATTTTTAATTACTTTTTCATTGATGATATATATAGCAAGAAATTAGGCAAAACTCGATGTCAGATAGTATAATATAGTATATTTCTTTATTAGATCCTTACAATAATCATTACAATTATAACTATTGTTCATACCCTTCACGGGTGTAGATCGTGTCAATAGAAGTAAAATTCGATATTAAAAGTACAACACAATTTAAAACTTAAGTAAGTAACAACAAGATACACATTGGGACAACTATGCTAGAAAGCAATCACTAAAAGATCATGGATCACAGAACAAAGTCAGATATTAAAAGTACAATACAACTCAAAACTCAAGTAAGTAACAATAAGATACACTTTGGGACAACCATTCTGGAAAGCAATCACTTAAAGACCATGGAAGCCTTTCTCCTCAAGAAATTCATTGATACTATAGTAGCATCTCTTAATGAGAAACTTTTTTAGTTTTGCTTTTTGTAGGGTAACATTTAATGTTTTAAATGATATGGGTAAGAGATTCCAGATCTTCGCTATCAGGTAAACTATGTTTTTTTGTAAATAAGAGAAATTAGCTCGATTAGGATATAATAGGTCCTTATTTCTAGTATTGTATGTATGATAATACTGTAGATCCGCCAACATGAAGCTATTCTTTATTGCAAACATTACGCACTCATGGATATAGATACTATGTAAGGTCAAAATACCACCATCAATAAATGTCCCTCTACAAGAATCAAATCGTTTTATTTTGAATATTGTTCTTACGCGCCTTTTTTGAAGTTTGAAAATCCTTCCACCATCGGTAGAGTTACCCCAGAACATTATTCCATATCTAATTCTGGACTGAACAAAAGCATGATATGCTGTCAGAGCCGCTGACACATCAATATTATTCCTTATCACAGACATCGCATAGCAACATCCCGCAACATCTCCAGCCAGTGAGTTCACGTGCTCCTTCCAATTTAGCCGTTTATCAAGCACTACACCCAAGAACGACAAACTTTCAGTTGATTCAATCTCCATATCACCAAAATTAATACTGAGCACCTGCTCTTTTCTTGCACCAAAAGTAAAAAAGCTTAGTTTTTGCAACATTTAGGAGCAAATTATTCGAGGAAAACCATTCACTCAGATTGTGTAATGTTACTTCAATGTACCTTTTACACTCCTCCAGGCTATCTGCCCTATACAACACCGAGGTGTCATCTGCAAATAGTACCATTTTGTTATTAGTTACACTTGTAACATCATTTGTGTATAGTAAGTAAAGTAGGGGGCCCAGGATTGAACCTTGTGGCACTCCCCTTTGAATGAGTCTGCTATTGGATAACACTTTTACTCCCCTATCATTGAAGTCAATTACCCTTTGGGTTCTGTTTGAAAGATATGATCTAAATAGCCGCAGAGGGACATCCCTCATGGTCCACACTGTCGAAGGCCTTAGACAGATCTAAACACAAAGTTGCAGTTACTTCCTGTCCATTTATTGATTGATTTATCGACTTTAACGCGTCAAAGACCGCAGTCAATGTGGACTTACCTTTACGGAAACCATTTTGTTCTACAAGAATGTGGTTTGCCTCAATGAAGCAGATTAGGCGATCAAATAGTATTTTCTCAATGCAAACACCTCTGAGCACCGGGTGCTACCAAACATCTTTGCCGCAACCTGAAAACTTTAAGACTAGAATAAACTGTTAACATGGAAAAAATATCGGGTATACCCTAGTTTTTGTTAATTGGTAGTTTTAATTTTTTATTATGTTGTCCCGGAGACATGCAATATAGTGATATTTTTTTTCTCAAAAACGAAGCGAGATACGAGAATAATTCAAGAGACAAAAAAGTTGTATTTTTAGTTGCTGAATGCGAAAAAAAGTTTTAAAAAAGTCAGTGGCGCACATTTTTTTTACAAAATTATTGGTTAAGGTGCCCTCGAGACGCCACAGTACTTAATAATTTTAATCTAGTAGGGGCTAAATTAGCCTGTTTCTACCGTAAATAACACTGCCAAATTTCAACAAAATCGGCTAAAGGATTGACACCCTGTTTATTTAAACTTTTCGTCTTAGAATCACTCAAAGATTCACTGCTTGAATTTTTTCACAATTATCCATTTACACCCTGTATACTTGTAAAAGAAGCAAAAGTTGTATGTTACGCAGCAGGCAAAAAGTGAACAAACATATTTTTTCAAAGCTAGCACGGCGCCGCAATATAGCGATTCTGGAAACGCGATATTCTTATTTACGTCTGGAGACCTTCTAGAATGTACGTTCACACAATGGAGTCTAAGAAAAAAATGCAATATATGCATAACAGCCCGAGCCCCGGAGAAGCAGATTTTTCTATAGCCAGTTGTCGTGGCGCGTTGCTGGATGCTGGATCGTGGACTATAGTGGCGAGTTTCGAGAGAAAAGTGAATGAATTTGTGTGTGAGTTTTTGGAGTACCGTTTTGGAGTTTTATGCGTAAATCAAGTAGCTAATTATAGGACAGTTTAAATAGCTTCCCAAGGGCTTCTCAATCTAGTGGGTTGGAAGTTTTTTTGCACTTTTTGAAATGTTAAGTTTCTTCTTGGAACTTTTTCTGCTTGGTTTACCACAAAAAATATATAAATAACTTCTCACAAAAGTAAACCCATCTAAAACGCCGCACGCTAAGGGGCAATCCAAATAAAAAAAACAGAATTTTCAGGAAACCCAAGGAAACATTATTTTATGCCCTGGAACATCTTTTGTTTCCTTCAAAAATTTCCAATACAACTGTTTTTCACACATATCTACGTAATAAGATCGTGTGGTTGAAGATTTTTTTGTTCATGTTTGATTTATTTTCAACACGTCAAGTGACCTAACTTAATTTGAACCCAATTTGGTAGGTTTTTTCTTAGAAACCCAGATTAATGTATAAGATTTTGTCCCTCGTATGGTTTAAAATTGTTTAATATTTGAAACGTCCCCTGGAAAGGTAAAAAAGACTTACTTGAGAACTTCCACTAATCTTTTTTCACCTAATTACATAGTTTATAAATAATTGTTTTTTACTAAACTATTTTTTCTAGAAACTTTATAGGTTCTCAAAATTATCAACAAGTCAGGGAAAACGCTGATATTTTGTGTACAACCCAGTAATATTAAAAAAAAATCCATCCAACGGGGTTCCTGTCAAACGTCTTATAGTAGGGGAGTCCAATACGGGATTTTGGGATTTACTCAAGCGTAACGGATACCTTGCACCCTGTTGAGTACCTCCATCATATCTAAGCCCCCTATACAGGGCCGCGCGTGTAGGGCAGCCGATCAGAAGAGTAAAAAAAATGATAGGTGGATATACTCGAGAGCGTCAGATTAAGATATGATGGGTTAATTACTTGCTGAAAAGTGTGCATTTAAATAATCTGACGATTTGAGCGTGACGTAAGCGGGTGGGAGGGTCACAAACTTGCAAAAAAAACGT
The DNA here is from genome assembly GCA_963920635.1 of Pseudeuparius sepicola. Taxonomy (NCBI): domain Eukaryota; kingdom Metazoa; phylum Arthropoda; class Insecta; order Coleoptera; family Anthribidae; genus Pseudeuparius; species Pseudeuparius sepicola. The sequence continues at coordinate 35,038,981 of OY987305.1, forward strand.
TACCTCGACTTTCTCGAGCGCGGTCGAATATTTTTTTATTTTGAAGGAAATAACGGATAACGGGAAATATATAATCTGCCGATTTCCACAATCCGAAGTAACAAAAATCATCGATGAAGTTTAGTGCATGCAGCTAGATGCAGTGAAGCATGTATTCCCCACTCCACGCCTCTCTCTCCCTTTCTCTCGCACCGTCCCCATACGCCAGCCATCACGCCATCACAGCTGATCACAGCACTCATGGTATTATATGTACAGGGTTATTCAAACTCGATCTCCCTGGCCTATTGTGGGCAAACGAAAAGAGAAAAAAATGTATCTGCTTCCGGGGTCTTAAATGGGACCAAACGAAGACTAAATTAAGATAAAATTGAGAATATTTGACAAACGACGCTCTGCGTCGCGGCGCCCTTCGATTTTTTTTGTAACGAACGTACATTTTTTATTTAATATTTGGATAGACCTGCTTTTTATCTATAAGTTTTATGTTAGACATTTTGTCAAATTTTGTTTAGTTTAAGAAATATAGGTAATAAAATATTTGAAAAGTCCACGTTCAACACCCTGTAATATAGAAAATAAATTATTAAGAGCATATGTTTATAGACAAAATTTCCTTAAATTTTAACATACATATTTTTCTTAGAAAACGCAAATATTAAAAAATTATGAAATTTTTTCAAACAGTCAGATTAAGACCATCCCTCCAAATAATCGTCAGATTATGGATCAGCATGACCAGGACATCAAGCTGAACCGTATGAAAATCTGACGCGCTCGAGTATTTCAAAATGGCGTTCTTTTCCATTTTTAAAAGCCGCCACGAGCTAGCGTCACATCCGAATCGTCAGTCTATTGAATGGGAGCTTCTTTCGGGTTCACTTAACGTCCCTTCTGAATATCTGACGCGCTAGAGTATATTTTTTCTTCCCATTTTTAACCCATCCGTGCGACCGCCCCCCACCATGCAAACCGGCAGATTAACATACCTATACGTCATCGGAGACACGTGGGGCATATACACTATCAATATATCTGACGCGCTCGAGTATCTCCATGTGACTATTTTTTTACATTTTTGAAAGCCTGTAGACGCTCCCCCCACCGGTGGAAGCGTATCATATAACCTTTTTTCTTTCTACCATATAATCTTCAAAATCCAATAGGTCCTCACGACGCTCGAGTAAATCCCCATTTAGCATCGTGAACTCCCCTACTATTAGTAAAAAGGTTAATAATTTTGAACTTCCATAATGAAACCATAATTTTACCCACAAAGTGGGTACTTTGACACATTTCTGAGAAACGAATGAAAGTTTTTCTTTTAATGAGGTGTTGTCGATTCTAAAATTTATTGGTTAAGAGTAGGTACCCGAGAAGCAAATTGTTGGGTCAGGGAGGGGTGAAAATTACTAATATTTTGTATGTATTACCATTAGCAGCTAGGACCTAAAAACTATTTTAATGTTTTTTTGAACTTTTTTACCTTTCTGGTACAATAATAATAATATTCTCGAAAATAAGCTTTTTTCTGATTGGTTGAGCGTCTCAGGTGTGACTAGGGGGTGTTCATCCACAATTTTTTCCAGTAGTGTTGGTGTTGTGTAAGACGAGAGTACCCAAGAAACAATCAAATTCTTGTCTCAGGGATGGGTGAAAATTACTAATATTTTGTTGCATTACCATTACCAGCTAGGACCTAAAAACTATTTTAATGCTTTTTGAACTTTTATACATTTCTGGTACAATAATAATAATCACAATCACAATACTTCAAACGAAGAGTACCCCAGAAGCAGCTAAATTATTGTGTCGGGCAGGAGTGTATTACTTAATTGCCATTAGCGGTTAGGATCAACTTTCCTGATATAACTGGGATAGCATTCGTTCAAGTAGTATAGAAAGAAAACTGTAGTAGTTGAAAATTATTTTTATGACCAATGATTTTGCAGAAGTATTGTTAGATAATTCCTAAAACCTGAGCAAACAGTGGCTGCTCATTTTTTTTCTGACATCACTAAGTTTACAATATTTGTAAAAAAATTGCAAATTAGCATCCAGTCTTAAGGAAAACACACAAATTTAGTCTTATTGGGGGGCCTTTTCACCCTAGAAAATATGCTTTATTCTGATTGGTTGAGCGTCTCAAAGGGTGACTGGGAGGTGTTCATCCTCATTTTTTTCAGTCGTGTTGGTCTTATGTAAGGTGAAATCGACTTTTGTGAATTAACGAATTTCCTACTACGGTTAGCAAACAGTGGTTGTTTGATTTTTTTATCTGTCATTGCGTGTTCTTGTAAAAATTGCAAATTAGCATTGAGTCTTACGGAAAACAAACACAAATCTAGTCTCAATGGGGGGCCTTTTCACCCTAGAAAATAAGCTTTTTTCTGATTGGTTGAGCGTCTCAAAGGGTGACTAGGGGTGTTCATCCCCATTTTTTTTCAGTCGTGTTGGTCTTGTGTAAGGTGAAGTCGACTTTTGTGGATTGGACAACGAATTTCCTTCTACGGTTAGCAAACAGTGGTTGTTTGATTTTTTATCTGTCATTGCGTGTACTTGTAAAAATTGTAAATTAGTATTGAGTCTTACGGAAAACACACACAAATTTAGTCTTATTGGGGGCCTTTTCAGCCCTAGAAAATAAGCTTTGTTCTGATTGGTCGAGCGTCTCAAAAGGTGACTAGGGGGTGTTCATCCCCAATTTATTAGTATTCCTTTCTAGGTTAAGCTAAGGAGAAGGACGTCTACGACGCCGGTTGATAAGACAAAAAAAAGGACAGTTAGGGTGAGTTCAGATTGGGACGGAAAACACAAATTTCGTCGAGACCTGTTCCCAGATATAAGCTTTTTCTGGTTGAGCATCTCGAAGTCGAAACTTAAACCATGCCTGCGTCAGCTATATTAAAGGCCTTATACTTAAAAATAACTAGTATATTGAGCCTACTTCAATCATCATATAGTGGTGAAACTGTGCAAGATGGCCTGCGTCAATGTACCGAGGCAGTTCGCCATATCAAGCACCAACTAAAATCGGCAAAAACCATTGGTGAGAAGCAAAAACTGATAACAACTCTGGCTAACGTAAAAACCATGCGTACCCAAATTAAACAAGAAATTAAACGAGGCGCTGGTACAAAATCAAAAAAAGAAACAGCAGAAAAACGTGTGAGTTGGGGTGATTTGGAAACCGCATTTGCCTGCCGAATTCGCACTGGAGTCATCTCTAATATTAAGCACAAGGACCCCGGCGAATGCCTCAACGACTGCTGTGCGTTGTTCAAGCGTCGCGTTGCCAACGCCTTAAAAAAAGAAGAAGCAGTTAAAATGAATGCAGTGTTCGGTGGACTATTTGTGCTGGAGAAGGCCGACAGGGTTATTGAGGAAATGCAATATTTTACGACATCCAACGCTCCTGTCTACCGAGATACCGACTTAACTCAATGGTTCAAACAGCACGTAGCAACGCCGATTTTGTTGCAGCTTGAAGAATTTCAGGAAAGGGAATCTGGTTGGGCACTGAAAGCTATTGTGAACTTGGGGGTAAATATAAATAAGTTTACTCCCCTGGTGGGATCGTCATACATAGAGCTGCCTGAATCAATCAAGGCGAAACAGGCGTGTGTCAACGTGAAGAATGTGGATGACCTCTGCTTTGTTTGGGCCGTGACTTCCGCTCTGTATCCAGTTGAAAGAAATCCCCACCGTATAACCAAGTACCCCCACCCATCATCAGTTTTGAATTTGGATGGAATACGTTTTCCAGTGACCATTAAACAGATCCCAAAATTCGAGACAATGAACAACATGTCTGTAAACGTTTATATTCTGCGAAAGCAACGAAACAAGCTCTACACCTTTGCTATTTATATCACTAAAAACAAAGTAGACAAACATGTTAATCTTCTAATGGTACAGAATGTTATTATGATGAGGATAATGACGAAAGTGATCATTTTTGTCGGATTAAAGACCTCTCTCGTCTAGTTTCAACTCAGCTAAGCAAGTGTAATGGAAAAAAATTCATCTGCGATCGATGCCTACATTACTTCTATTCTGAGGAAAAACTAACAACGCATTACGATGATTGTAAAAATATGAACGACTGCAAAGTTAGGATGCCAAGCGAAGATCGCAAACTCCTTAAATTTACTAATTATAAAAATAAGGAGAAGGTTCCCTTCATAATTTATGCAGATATATAAAGCCACCTTAAAGCAACAAATGATAACAATAAATACCAAGAACACGTACCTTGCAGCGTTGGTTACTATATCAAATGCAGTTGTCGTTCTACAAGTCGTACACTGGGTTGGATTGCATGGAATGGTTTTCTAAAGAACTGAGAGGAGTGTCTGAGGATATAGAGACAGTTTTTCTGTGCCCTATACCGATGGACAGGTTAACAGCGGTGCTTTAATCATTCGACAGTGTGTCACATGTGCAAAAAACCCTTCATATCAAAACAGAAGAAAGTCAGAGATCATTGCCATCTAACGGGGAAGTTCCGAGGCACTGCCCACGAAGATTGTAATATAAAAAACACACTCACGTTGTACCAATAGTCTTCCACAATCTATCGGGTTACGATGCAAATTTTGAGATTAAGAGCATAGCCAAGAATATTGAGGGGTGCATAGAGTTGCTTCCTAAAAATAAAGAAAAATATATATCATTCACCAAACATATTCCTGAAAATCTAGTGAAATTCCGATTTATCGATAGTTTCCGTTTTATGTCTGCAGGATTAGATTCTTTAGCCTCAAACCTTTCCGAGTACCCAATCCTCAGAGGTAATTTCTCTGAACTCCCCGAATCACATTTAAAACTTCTAACACGAAAAGGTGTATTCCCATACGATTTTATGGATTGTATGGAGAAATTAGACTGCACTCAACTACCTTCCAAAAAGTGTTTCTATAACAGACGTGAGGAGAGATCGATATATCAAAAAGAGTATGTCCATGCACAGAAAGTGTGGAACGAATTTGAGTGCAAAACTTTAAAGGATTATGCCAACCTATACCTAAAAACTGACATATTACTTCTAGCTGATGTATTCGAAGCATTTAGAGCTAGCTGCATGAGAACTCATAAACTAGATCCCGCTCACTACTACACATTGCCTGGGTACACTTGGGATTCGATGCTAAAGTACACAAAAGTGGAGTTGGAGTTGCTTACAGATATCGATCAAGTAATGTTTATTGAGAAAGGAATACGAGGGGGCCTCAGCCAATGCTCTAAACGACGCGCCACTGCTAATAATAAATATATGCCTAACTATGACCCACAGAAACCTGCAACATATTTAAGTTACTTTGATGTTAACAATTAATATGGGTGGGCTACGTCGCAGGCTCTTCCTTTAGGTGGATTTAGATGGTTAGATGAGAGGGAGATTCAGGGGTTGAATATTGAAAAATTGGCGGACAATTCTGGCACGGGGTATTTCCTAGAAGTTGATCTAGATTATCCCGAGGCCCTTCACGATAAACATAAAGATCTACCTTTCTGTCCAGAACATCGGAGGCAAGGGGATAAAAACAGAAACGAAACTAATGGCTACACTTTATACCAAATAAAAATACGTTATACATTACAGAGAGCTTAAACAGGCCCTGAATCAAGGTTTAATTTTGAAAAAAATCCAGAGTTTTAAAGTTTAAACAGTCACCGTGGTTAAAAAGCTACATAGATCTCAACACCAAACTCCGCGCCCAAGCCACCAATGCATTTGAAAAAGATCTTTTCAAACTACTAAACAACGCTGTCTTTGGAAAAACAATGGAAAACGTTCGGAAACATTCTGTGATAAAGCTGCTCAATAAGTGGGAGGGACGATATGGTGCGGAGGCGTTTATCGCAAAACCGCAATTTAAAACGGCAACTATTCTTGAAGAAAACCTCGTAATAATTGAACTAAATAAATTGGAAGTATATCTTAACAAACCGATATACGTAGGAATGGCAATTTTGGATTTAGCTAAAACTACTATCTTTGATTTTCACTATGGATACATGAAGCCCGAATTTGGAAATAACTGCACGATTTTATATACAGACACAGATTCATTAATATATGAAATTCGAAACAAAGATATTTATGAGGTAATTCGTAGAGATTGTCACAAGTATTTTGATACTAGCGACCCCCCCAGAAAATCATTACGGCATACCACTCGTCAACAAAAAGGTACTAGGAATGATGAAAGAAGAAAACAATGGGTGTATTATGACTGATTTTGTGGGGCTGCGATCAAAAATGTACACGCTGAAAATTTTACGAACCTTAGAAGATGAGCAAAATCAAAAGTTGAAGTTGGAGAAAGATAGTTTTACACAGGATGAAATCCAAGAAATTATGAGAGAAGGGGGAATTACTAAAAAGATAAAGGGCATTAAGAAGGGGGTTATTAAGAGAAAAATATGTTCAATGTCTAGACGAAAATATTGAAAAATCTGTAAATCAAAATTTAATCAAATCAGAGAAGCATAACGTATACTCTGTTACACAAGAAAAAATCGCTCTAAGCCCTCACGATAACAAACTATATAATTTACCAGCAAGTTATGAAACACTCCCATGTGGCCATTATTCGCAAATGCAAATAGGATAGAATTGTATTTGTTATGAACTCTAATACAAATTTTATTAAAGGATGGAGGATGGATGGTGAGATAATTATACGAAAATCACCTGCCAACCATGACGTAAATAATGAGTTTCGTATTTTATTTAATAAGTTAATGTTAAAAAGCAGATAGGGTTTAAAGTATTGTTACTAGTTATAGAGGCTTAGAAATGTATTATAGATTTTAAATATAATAAAACCTATTGTTAAATGTAGGATAATTTAGTATAGTATATATAGTTATACAAATTTAGTGCTTTAGTGCTTTAAATATTTTCTATCAGCGATTCATCAGATATAGTATACTGGTGAAATGGATAAAACAATGGATAAGTCTGGAATCACAATGGGATATGGAAACATGGGGAAACTGAAGAGGAAATATCTAAGGGTCGTAAATAAAGCAAAGGGAAGATATCCATCATCAACGAAAATCGCAGTGACACAGAGACGTTTTGAACATGGGGCCATTTTTCATAAATATCTAGTTAGAATAATTTACTAGTTAACATAAGATAAAAATCTTTAAATAAGTTAGAAAGTACTGCATTATACATCAATTATCTTTAATAAAATTTATTAAATAAGATGTTGTTTAATTAAACATGGATTAGGCCTTCTGGGGAAACCATATAAAAAAAACGCACCTTGCATTCTACCTCTAGGGTGGTGGGGAAACGAATGAACCATGCTGCTCGAATTTTTAAAAACACCCAATAAAAGAAAAATTTACCTATGATATTTATAACATATCTTTAATTTGAAAATAATGAATATTTTTGCTTTCCATTATGATTAAAACATATAGAACTGTTTTTCTGATTTTTGTTGATCACTAAAGGTAGCTAGGTGTTAACGCGTTGTTAACGTTTCGTTGACTCGTTGTTAACGTTTCGTTGATGCGTTGTTATCGTTTCGTCGACGCGTTGTTAACCTTTCGTTAACGCGTTGTTAACGTTCGTTGTTAACGTCTCGTTAACGCGTTGTGAACGTTTCGTTAACGCGTTGTTAACGTATCGATAACGCGTTGTTAACGGGTTGATAACGTTTTGTTACCGCGTTGTTAACCTTTCATTATCGCGTCATAATTTAATAGTGATATAAAAACGGATAGAACTGTTTTCAGATTTTTGTTGATCGCTGGAATGTATGCAACTAGGTGTGAAAATGTCTGCAAATTGTTTTCTGAACTTTATGTTTGTATTTTCTCCCTCTATAGCAACCTGCAACTGGGTCGTTGAAGCAAAGATGTTTGGTAGCACCCGGTGTTCAGAGGTATCTGACGGGTTTTGCCTAATTTCTTGCTATATCATCAATGGAAACGTAATTCAAAATGTTTGGTAATATCCGGGCGATACATTTTGCTGGATACATCTAGCCAATTTTCGTAAGCATCACTTAATTGTATAGTTCCAATGCCATGTATATAATATAAAGTTTGACATCTGGTTCTTACTTGTAACAACAATTTTCGGTATATGATGTATTTTGTAGGCAATAAAAACCTGGTGTTTAAAAAATATTTTCGTTTCCCAGGGCAAAGTAGATTGAACTTTGTTGGGACGTTGATTTTAGCAAATATTAGTCACATTTTTGGGGATGTGCAAAGGGCTAGTGTTTTATGTTTTTGAGCGAAATCTCGCTCAGTAGGATTTCTTGCCCCTGTCGGACGTGTATCTAGTTGATTTTTTATACCTGTTTTTTTCCCTAGCAGTTAAACAAACTGAAATATTAAAGTGAATCCTATGAAAAAGATATAAATCAGTATATTTTTCTAACTTTCTTACATTACTTTCTCCTCTACACCGTAGCTCGGTGTTTCGTTCTAGAGCACACATACATTGCATTCTTAAAAAAAACAGTCAGTTCTTATTTCAGCATTGTCCGAGTAATTTTATTGACATGAAAAAAGCACCTTTCTCCGCATACATTGTTGATCGCTTATTTAAACAGCTTGCATTTCTGCAGGCGACATAATATTCTCTAACAAAAAAGTCGGTATTTTTATCCAGGCGCAAATAGGTTGGCGTATAATCTAGTTTTATTTGCATGTGTTCGGCTGCATCAGAGAAAGCGCTCCAAAAAAGTCGGGCCGTAGCTCGCTGTGCCGCAATGTAATATTATATCTCGAAAGTCACGGCTGCCGCGTGGAAGATTTTTCTCAGTATTCCAGACAAGTCACAACAAAACTTTGCTGCATATTATAAACGCAAAAATAACTCGGAATAAAAAAATATGTTCTGGGCGTTGGTCTACCGGCAGAATAATAGTCGAAGTTGATGATTTAGTTGGGGGGATCCTGGGGTGGAATCGCGGCCATTTTTGTCCACCCCCTGCTTGAAGGTCGCGGCTGGACACCTGGTGGCTCGAACCGTCGCCGCAGGCTGGCGGTTTGATAATGACCTCGCGCTGGGGTCATACCCCTCGGACATCTCCGGCACCCCTCGGGCTAGCGCAGGGTTCAAACCCTAGTCGGCGCGTTCTGATTGGTCGGTGACAGAAGGGGGCGTGGCGTGGGAGTGGAGGGGGTAAGTTTGGTCAAAAAAGTGCAGGATTTAGCCCCCGAGCTCTGGTGATTTTTCGTACTAATTTTGATTAGGTACACCTCTGCGAAAATTCGCAAATGCCTTTTTTATTATCACAATAAGTGGCTAAATTAGAGAATTATTATTAGGTACCGAAATTAATTATTACCCCGAGCCTTGCTAAAATTAGAAAAGGCTCATATAATTGCAAAATCATCCCGTAAGTAATTTATTCATAGACCATTTTCTAACAGCTGACTTTTTGACAGCTGCCGTCATTTTTGGCTGTAGGAAAGCAAATTTATACATTTTATTTCAAGCATAGAGGTTGTCCCAAAATCATAAAAACTTAAAATGGCCACAAGAGAAAACATCCTTTATTTGAAGGATACTTAAAGAAAAACATACTTGGAATATACAATTAGCCAGAATCCAGATTTACATCAATCAGTTGGCTGCTTATTAATAAAATATCGGTTATTGGAATGTTTTCCATTTCACACTTGAAAGTAGATGACAATTTAATTACTTTTTGGTTTGAGTAAATACCTTTTGATCTAAAAAAATGCTTTAATTTGAAGCGAATTATTTACTTAATTCAGGGCTATTGAGTAAGGTAATGGACAATTTAACAAAAAGTAAAATTAGGCCCTGATTAGTGTACTCTGGATTCTGGCTAAAGCCATATATTCCAAGCAAGTTTGTCTTCAACGTATTCTTAATATCCTTCAAATAACTGAAGATTACTCTTGTGCCTTTTTAAATTGTTGCGTTTTTAAGTCACCCTGTATGTTAGATTCAAACTTTTTTAACATGAATCGTATTTCCGTGGCAAGAAAAACTTGTTATAAAGAATGACTTTTTGTTGAAAACTCGATAATACGATAATAAAAAAGGTTTCCCTCTTGTAAACCCGATCCGTGGACCTCACTACTAAGAAATAATTAAAAGTATTATAGGTATATGCCAGTTTAAAATATCTGCCACCTCAACAGTTTTCGTGATGACTACAATTAGTAACAAAACCTTTTTGTTATAGAAGCCAACATTCAAATAAATAAATAGTGTGATTCGTATTAAAAAACAGAGGAGCAAAAGACAGGAAAACCGGCTTTTTAGAAAAAAAGTAGATCTCTTCATCCACCATTCATACCATGGTAGTCTCTCGGGTTCATAGTGATAGCCTCGGAGATAGTACTGATACTGATAGTACTGAAAGTACTAATAGTAGCCTAGCTGGTACTTTAGATACTCTGAATATTCTTGATAGTGTAACAAATATTGGCTTTGTATTAAAAGGAGAAACACACAATGTATCTAATATTTGTTTGCAAAATAAAAGTACCTTGGAAAGTAGTAAAGAAAATTCCCCTAAACAGTTTTTGGTCAACTGAAGTATTCGAAACAATATTACCCCATACAGCGATTTCGAAATTATTAAAATGGTTTTCATCTTCCTCAAATGTTAAAGGACTTACATTCTGATGCAAGAACGTTATTAAATACACCAAAAAAATTCAATAACAATAGGATCAGGATTATTCGAATATTTAGGTATTAAGTCTTAGTTGACTAAAAGGTAAAGAATATAATATCACCTCTACATTAATAAACTTAGATTTCAATATTGATGGTTTACCAATTTTTAAAAGTTCATGTAAACAATGTTGGCCAATATTATGTAAAATTTATGAAAATAGGAAACCGAGTAGCCCATTTTCTGCGTGTATACCAGGTATTCATAGGAAAGGGTTAAACCCCATTAAACGACTTTTTCCAAAGTTTTATTGAAGAGCTACTATTACGGTGATGTCATGCATGATATTTTTGAAGGACTTTGTCATTATAATTTAGGCAATGCAGTATAATATTTTTTGAATATGAAATATTTTTTGTTACATAACTTAAACTTTTAAATATGGATTTACTGAAAATGTAAATTTATCAGGTGCAATATACTTGTCACATTTGCAAAAGAAAAAGTTGTAAATGTCAGCTAGGAAAATGATGACATTTATCCAATATTTTCCTATTATGGTCGGTGACTTTGTGCCAAGTGACGACTTATTGTGGAAATTTATTGTCAATTTTTTAGAAATTATTGATATGTTACTCTGTTTTGAATCAGCTATAAAATTGCTTGAGACTAAAATCAAAATACATAATAATGATTATATTAACCTTTTTAAGGATACGCTGAAACCAAAACATCACAACTTGACACATCATTCTAAAATAGTTCGCCAGTCAGACCCCGTACAAAAATTTTGGTGTTTTAAATATGAAGCTAAACATCGTCTCTTTAAAATGTATGCACACACCATTACATCTCGTAAAAATATGTCTAACATTATGCAAAAAAAATCAGTTAAAGTTTGCGCATCAGATATTTTTTCTAACAAAACTAATAATAGTCCTATTATAGAACATCAAGAAAAATACGTAAAAGCCAGTAATTACCAAAATATTATCAAGGACGAATTGAAAATAAAAGATAGTTGCCCCAAACATTTGCTGAAATTTTATGGTAGAGTACAATATAATTCAAGAGACTATCGCCCGGGTTTTTGTGTGGTAATTGTGTGGTAATTGTCGACCATTGTGACGTAGGGATGAAGATTCGGGATCCACTATATAACAATGATATAGAATTTTTCAAATTGTAGAAATTGTTATAACTGGTTAATGCTTTAGTCAATCTTTAATAGTTTTTGATATAAATTAAAAAGGGTGGAATATAAAGAAGACTTATGAATTGAATCCCCTGATTTTGGGAGATTTTTCGATAATACCTATTGCTGAGGTAAATTGGCCCACCTTTAACATTAATTACAACCGCCACAGGGATCTCAGTACTAAGGCCAGGAATATTTCAGAACAATATTGTAAGCATTATTTACGATATATTATAGTAATTTTTATGTTTTTTATGTTATGTTTTTTTAATGTTGATTTCCCAGTTTTCAAGTGGTTAGGCATATGCGTATGTTTGTTTACGGCCATTGGGCCAGATACTGCTGCCTTTATATCCTGTGAATTGCTCAATTATACATAATAAAAATTGATTCACATAAAACATGTACTAAAGAAGCATTAGAAAATAAATTGAAAAATGCGTAAACGAGCAGTTTTTCTGCAGATTTTCCACAATATGTTAACTTCGAAAATGACGGACAGAATATTGTATATCCCAATAGTAGTGTAGATGTGTAACGAAAATTTTATCTAAGTTCCGTTACAGCGTTTAAATGCATTATTTAATTTTTATTAATTCATCACACCCCGTATACACCTACCGATTTAAAAAAAATGTTGCCCTGCTATCTGCAACCACCTATACAAGCGGATGCATAACAAGTTGCCTACTTTGTTGTTACCAAACAAATTGTTTATTAAAGGGTATGTGCGGTTGCAAAAATGTTTAAATTTTATTAGTCGATTGAAGGTATGTATTACTAAAACAATTACATTGTTGTAATCACTGTCTCACTTTAATTATAGAGATAATATTCACTTTATTCAGTTTACGATTGACTCGCGCGCCACGGTTGTTCCGTGTACTAATGTCACTCTTTGTTTTCGACGTTTCTACTGGTCGGATATCAGTGCTAGAATTTGGCAGAATTGACAGTTGATACCGTCGCCTGTTTGTCTCGACGTATTTTAAATGTGGACTTCACGTGATGGGTCGTAGCCAACTTTTGGTTATTTAAATTATATTAGGTTTATATTAGGTCACGTTTTTGCACAGAATCACTCTATGTCCCACACTTAAGTTGTTCGACGTGGTGTAGACTTTAAAAAACATCTTCGTTGATAAAATCGAAAAAAAATCATTCCGAAGCGTGTAAATAAACAAAACTTGGGAAGGATACATACATGTTACGCCGGTGCCAGTAAAAATGACTTTTTGAAAAAGAATATTTATTGATTTAACTCTATACACTGGTTTGGTATATTAGCTCGTCTAATGGCACACAACGTAACTTGAAGTAGTAGAAACTAATTACTGAATGCTTGGAATGTTTGAATCTTAATTGTCTCTCTTTTCTGGGTTTCGAAGTATTGATAGGGAGACAACATGCTTAGACAAGCTTCTGGATCTTTTCTAGAGAAAAACATCTATAAGTGTAATTTGATTAAGGAACTATTGTTAGCAGAAATCTGAATACACGAAAAAGTCCGCAATTCTCAAAACTGGTAAACATGATAACTAAATTAATGCGTAGTTTTAGTGAAACGTCGGGAATATTCTGAATGTAACATGTTGATCATCGGGTGTGACAATCCCGCTACTTACGCAGGGGTGGATCTAGCCTGTGAGACTGGCGGATCCTCGGGTGTAACGTTCCCGTGTTTCCCAGTTAACGCAAGCAGGGGTTTGGCCGGTGAGAGGGGCAGACCCTCGGGTTTAACGATCCCGCGTTATCCTAGTTAACCCGTGTGGGTAGCGGGTTAGAATACTCCTACCGTGGCTCCGCGAGTCGTAAAAGGCGACCGAGGGCCATCACTACCACGTTACGGGAGAAACCCATGGATATGAAGAATCATAGAGTATTTGCTATAGGGCCGCTGACTGGGGATCACCAGGGCATGTCTGGAGCCGGCGCTGGACATGACAGCGAGCGAGACGTCGGTGACAGGGCGCTACAGCCCAACAACATGAACATCTACAACATGGGAGCCAAACGAGAACTAGGGAACTTCAGCCAGCGTTCACACAGGCGGGATTACAACGACGAAGCATGAAATGGACTGGGTCCATGAATGAATCGATTATGCGTATTTTTTACATGGTGACAAATTTAGGACAAGAGATGATCGGCTACCGACAACAACTGCATGCCGAGTTCTGCAGGGAGTTTCCACACATGCAAGTGTCTGAACAAAGAGTGTCAGATCAGTATCGAACCATTCTAAGAAATAACCGAATTCCAGAAAAGCGACTTAACGCTATCAAACGGGAAGTTGAGTTAGAGATCCACGACGAACACATAGACATAGACGACGACAACAACAATGGGAAAATTCAAGAGCCTGGACAACAACTAGAAGCCGAAACGGTAGAACGAACAACGGAGAATCGGGAATCGGTTATTGAAGAACACTTTGAAAGCTTAGACACACAGATGAGAAAGGCAGTATTGCGAAGCGAAGGCACAGACCCACTGAGCAGACCAACGCTACCAAGATTAAATTCTTCCAGGAAACTTGCAATCTTGCTCGATCTTATGAACACCAGAATTTTACCAAATTATGTTTCAGTGAAACCAACATTAGAACATATGCACATGTTAATCTACTGTGCCGCAGTAGTTATCATTTGCTGTTTCTGCGACACAAAAGTACATTTTGAGCACCCCTGTACATGTTGGTTCATTGTTTTCAACCCTGTACCTACATAATTAATTCTGGTTTTGGAATGTGAGCGGTGCTGGTGTAAATGTCAAGGTCTTAAATATTTGCAGGCACTTGTCTAGAAAAGGAATAAAATTAAAAATTGTTTTTTTCTGTTTACGTTTTATACTCTAGATATAATATTTGGTTTTTTTTCGAGGCTAGCCCGGTCTGTGCCCTCAGTAGGTAAGATGTCACAGATTTTTTTGTTAAATTTGATTACAGCATAACGAGCCGAGCGTCAAAGCGGATAAGTTGAATTTAAAAAATACGTTTATTATTTTCTTTGCAGTATCTAAGCGAGAGCTAATTATTATTCTGTTGGGTAACATTACCTTGTAGGTACTCATACGTATTAAAAACGTGACAATATATTTTGAGGAATTTTGTTTTTCTCTAATACACATTACTTTTTTGACTAGATGGGTGTGACTTTAAATCTGACATCCAGCTTTGATTCCAAACAACTTTTGTAAGTAACTTTTTAACGTATTTTAAAAAATAAGGGTACTTTACTCTTGAATTATTTTGACATTTTTGAATGTACCTCGTATCCAAGAAGAGATATTTAAATTTTGATATGTGCGTTTTGAGTCTGAAACGACGCGCCAACTTTTATCAAGAATAAAATTTTCTGAGAAATTAATAATAAAAAAGTTTCCCATTTGTGTCCAACTTTCTGCCGGTCACTGTATACGTATACACATGGCAGTAAACGCGTATATCTGATGTAAAGTATGATAAAATTGTAAATACTCCCTCTGGTTTACGTAAAACATAAAGAAAAAAATATGTTTAGTGTAATTTTCTTTGTTCCTTTGTCCTTTTCAAGTAGCTTTTAGTTATATAATATTAGAATGTAACTATTAACATATGATTTTGTTTAGTATATAAGGATCAATAGAAATAGCTGTTATTAGTTTCAAACGCTTCCAGTTAAAGTTTGAATTGTGTTTCCCTGTAAAGCGAATTTGCGGGTAAGTACCTACTTTATTTATACTAACCGTAAGTTTTATGAACAAATGTTTTGACACTAAATTGAAGGGTTCATCGCAAAAACCAAACAAATTAGCATTAAAATAGTTATTTATGTATCAAAACGCTGAAGATATTCGCCTCGGGCAGGTAATATATGCGGTGAAGGTGAAACGGTTTATTAGTAGGTTGACGACCGTAAACCCACTTCCAGTGTCTCGGTCAATATCATATAATTACGCCTATAGAAAACGAACTTGATTAGTATAGGGTGTATCAAACAGCAATAGTTTGAGGTAATTGGGTCTAAGTGCTTGTTTTTATTGTTGTATTTTCAATAAACGTCACTATAGGCTAGAACTAAAGAAGTTCCTTGGAGAAGTCAAATATATTAAAGAAACATTAATTTTTCTTCGCATATATTTAATATACAACAAATTATTTCGTCCAGCATTTAATTTAGAACATTCGAAATGTCTTCAGTATATATAGATCTAACGAAACTAAGCTGTAAGGAATTGACAATGATACCCATAGATTATTTAAACGGCATTAGCCCCATTTGTTTAGAAAATATTTGGGATAAACTGCCCATAAAATATAAACAAAATGTTAATTTACAAAAGAAATTGCCTCGTCACAAGCACAAGTCTACGGGATGCGAAGACGATTTTGACGGTGTTCCACAATCCAAAGAAAAATGTTTTTTTTGTTTAAGTAATGATAATAATAATAATTTAAATAAATTATGAACAGGAAAATTGAAAGTTTTTGTATATGAACCCTTAAAATTAATTCATTAAACTAATCTGTTTGTTTTGTTATTATTGAAATAGATTAGAAAAAATCAAAATTAAAAAATGGACAACTTTACATCGTTGGAAAAAAAGGAGGAAACAAAAATTGCTGATTTGGAAACCCCGCTTTTAAAACAAGATATTTTTCTAGACGGTGTAGCCTGTTTAGGAAAAACTTGTTTGTTAAGAAAATTTAAAAATGTAGAATATATGGATTTTTTGAACGTGTACACAGGGAACCCTTATTTAGAAACAAAAATATGTGTACTATCTCACAAATAATGTATACACTTACATTTTGTGATGCTATTGATAGGTCAAAAACAAAATCTATTTACGATCGTAGTCCGTTGTCAGACATTTGGTATGAATGTATCTTCAAAGAATATTATGAAAAAAATGGAGCTGGAATTCAACAACTAAATTTATTTTTAAAATTTCAGGATTCACTTTCTTTTTTAAATAAATTTCCAACTATAATTCTTTTTCCCTCCAAATGTCATATTAAAACCATTGTTAAGCAAATGATTAAGCGTGACAACGGAATAGATATAATGAATAAAAAATATGTATTTGCCCAAATCAAAATTTTTCAAAAACTATCAAAGTTACCCAACGTTCATGTAATTAAGATTCCTCCTGAAATTAATTTATATACACAGGCTTGTGAAATATTTTTATTTACAAAATTATCTGAGATTCTTAAGTTATATAGTTAAAATAAATTAATTTTTCTTTGGGGCAGTATAGATTTTAGGTAAGAAACTTAATATTTTTTATATTATTAGGAGTGGGTTGGTACAAGATATTAAAACCTAGATTAACAGTTTTCATATTTTTATTGAAGTCATTATAATTATAATTAACAATTAAAATTTCTACTATTTTATTTTGTATTAATTTACACTACAGATGTAAGTTTGATAATTGTTTAATTATCAATTTTCTTAGATAATAAACGTGAATCATTTGTTTAATAGCTTTTATTTTTTCCTGGTGAACTAATAATTTTCTTCTGTAATCACTCGTGTTAAAATTCGACATATTCAATTACAGTTGTTTAACAATTTTAGTAAGAGGGTTATACGTAAACACTTTGTCGTGTAAAATAAGACAATAAGCTGAAGTTTGAGGTTTTATAGGGGTATTACATTCAAATTCTAATCGCATGACAACAGGGCTAGATTCTAGCGCACCCTTTTGATGAGAGCAGTCTATGTAAACGATTGGAGCTTTAGAAACAAAATTTTTAGGTGTTAGGACTGGTTCGCTAGAAGTTCCGTAATAGGATTTTCGAAAATTTGCATACATTTCATAAAGCGATGAGTACTTATTGTTTTTAAAATCGATGTACAGATCATCGTAGGGGTAACGATCTGAATTTAAAAAAACTTTAATATTTCTTAAGTCACATTTACTAAAGTAAAATTTTCTTGGAAAGCTACACAAACATGACGAGGGCTTTCAACCTTTGTACTCGTTTTAACCGGCCAAGTAAATCTTGTCGTTTGCGGGAGTTCAGGCCATTCTATTATTTCCCAGGATCGAAAACCCATCGTTAGATCAACATTTTTATCAATTAATTTTGTGAGCGTTAATTCTTCAGGAATCCCAACAGATATGTGGGGCATTCGCCAACACAATTTTGACAGCTCAATTTTACATGTATCGGTTTCCTTTTCACTATAGCAACAGTTCTTATCAGAACTAGATCTTATTATAATTAGCTCTTGTTTACAGTTAAGTAATTTTTTTTTATAATCTTCTGCGAACCCAATTAACATTTTCAGAGGAATGCAAGCGTTAAAATTTCCCTTGTCATCTATTATTGAGGCTAAATCTTCTTGTGGGAATAATCCAGCATTTTGCAGCTTGTTACTCTCATTTAAATTATAGGAAAGGTAACTTTTTAGTGTGGAAGTAATTCCTACATCTCGAACCGAGTCTATAGTGTGTCCGTTGATAATATATCTAATTTCTTTAAATAAAAAAGCTAAACCGTTATTGATTATTTTCAAATCTTTTGTGTAAACAGAAGCTTCGTTTGTAAGTTTCCCCTCAAGATAAACGAAACTCTCACATGGTAACGTGTAGTTGTCTATTTCTTGTACCGGAATAATTATTTCATCGTTGTAACCTAATTTAGTAGGCAAATAGGGATCATAAGAGTGAATTTCATAACGGGTGATTGAATTATCTTCAAACAGACGTTCTGTGACGTTAAGAACATCCATTAAGATTTTTTTCGTTGAAGAACTTTTAAACCAAGAAATTTTAGAAATTTTACGTTTGATTGTGTTAACCGTTTGGGTTTCTTTTTAACACTAAAAAGACGGTTGTAAGATTTTCTCTTATATTGAAAATTTGGCAATAAATTATAACGAATAACCATTTGAAATTAGTTTTCCTTCTTAATGTGTAACCTTATCGTTACGGTCGCTCCTCTATTATTAACTAGTATTAACTAGATTACCCTCTTGATCCAATATTTTAACTGAAATGTGATTAATTGTTTTTATATTCACAGGAAAATATAAAACATTTTGAGGAGTTTCAACAATTTTGAGTCCTGCCCCCACAGTGGGGAAAAATTGATGTATAATATGACCGGGCTTTGCATTTATGTAGCTACCACTAGCAATATTACAGTCAATGCACAGAGAATTAACCTTACAAATTTTAATTGGGTTTTGGGACTTGTGTACTATTCCGGCTTTGTAAGTACCATTACTAAAACCTAACATAGGGCCTAAGCTATCATCAGTAAACGTTACAGATTCGGAACATACCATTTCTGTTTCTAGTGTGTTATTATTCGCTCGAAGATGAAAACTAACTTCTTCATCGTGGAGTTTTCGATAGAGAAAGTTCGCTATGTCTGTAAGTTCATATGTACCTTCAGGTAATATAATGGTTTTTCCCCGTAATAAAATTTATTATTCGTTTCATCAACGTTAGGTATGGCGTTAAACGTATCAAAATTAATTAAACCTATACCATAATTTATATTATCTTCCAGATAAATTGGGGGATTAAAACTTGCGTCTAGAATAGTGGATTTGGCGGATAATGTTAAAGTAAAAGACATATTGATTGCGTATGCTTGTCTTGAACTGAGAACAAGTTTCCAAACTATGCATAATTATACAAAAACTGTAATGTTAATTGACCACAATTTATTCCGGTTGATTTTTGGTAGCGATCGTAATTGTAGCTAATTAAGTTTTTCTTTGAGTCGCTTAAGAAGTATTGAATTAATTCCAGAGGTGGCCTTAGATTACCATAGGAATCGAAATAGACAATGAAGGGACCCTTTTTAATATAGGATACCCAATAACTACCTTTTCCTTCAGCCTGGTCTAAATTCACAATTCCGGTTTCAGTTAAATTAATTCGTTTCGGTAATTTATTTCTCATAAAAATGCCGCGAAAATGGGGTATTTCATATTTTTTTACATACTTTACCAAGTCGATATTTGTTAGCGGTCTATTTTTGGGAAGGTTCCTAAGGAGTTTTTTGAAAATCGTTTCAAAAACAATCCATATCCTTTTTTATAGGGACGCATGTACAATCCTTTTCCTATAGATTGTTGTTCAACAACGTTATTATGTCTCTGCATTTCTGATAGTCTTGCTTGATTTGTATTTGCTTGATTTACGGCGTTTGCAATGGCTGCTGCTCCACCTCCAAGGGCTCCTAATGCAGATAATCCGGCAAAAAGAGGAATTAAAGGCAAGAAACCCCCCGTACTTTTAGGGATGGGTATAATAACCCTTTGTTTAGGTTCCAACACTTTTTGTGATTTTTTTTTTATTGCCTGAAGGGCTTTTTGTGCCGCTTTTTGCAAACCAAGTTTTTTATTTCCACTGATGCTTTTTCTTGCTTTTCTTACAGCCGCAAGAAAAGATATCGCTTTACCTCGCACAGTTTTCTTGATAATATTTTTTCTTTTTTGTTTCGTTTTGGTTTTTGTTTTTAAACCCAAACTCAAAGTTGTTTTAGCTTTCATCGCTCCTTTGATTGTCAGGGCTGCAATTTTTTCACCAACACCCAAGGATTTCGATTTCAAACGTTCTGTAGCTTTATGTTCTAAAATAGAGTCAGCTAATTGTCTATTTTTGAGATCACTATATTGACTATATGCTATATCGTGTAATTTACAAAACTCATCTAATGGATTGATGCCAACGTCTCCTCGTTTAAGTCGTTTCTCTAACTTAGTGCCCGGACCGCAAAAATTATAACCAGGAATATGTAATTCGATTGGCAATTTGTTTAAGAAATTGTTAAACAAACCGAACCCTTGGAGAGCTTGAGGATGATTAACAGATGAATGGTAAATTGCAGGCATTTAAATACTTATATGCCCAACTATTGGCTGTAATATGGTTATAGACATCTTTAAAAATCTTTATATATACATAGAGAACGGGCTCTATGTGACACAGAGCGGTCTTAGAAGAAGAAGAATGAGGATTGAAAAGCAAAGATTTTCCCTTCACATAAAAAATCATGACCAAAGTTTTGTTTCGTTTGATAAACATGGACAATTATTGAAAGGGGGTTGTAAACGAGGACTAATTGTTGGACCGTCCGGATGTGGAAAAGCTAATGTAATAATTAGTTTGTTGGAAGAACCAAATGGACTACGCTTTGAAAACGTCTATGTTTACTCCAAGTCTTTACAGCAACCAAAATATCAATATTTACGTGAATTACTAAAACCTCTAAAAGAAATCGGATATTACGAATCTAATGATGGTCAAGAAATTGTTTCACCCGATAGGATTTTACCTAACGCGGTCATAATCTTCGACGATGTGGTTTGTTGTAATCAAAATATAATTCGAGACTATTTTTGTTTTGGCAGACACTCGAATACAGATTGTTTTTATTTAAGTCAGACCTATTCTTCAATACCTAAACAACTAATTAGAGACAATTCAAATATGTTGGTAATATTTCAACAAGACAACTTAAATTTGAAACACATATATGAAGATCATGTCATCTGTGACATGCCACTTCTAAAGTTTAAAGAGCTTTGTTCTTTGTGCTGGAAAACACCCCACGGTTTTTTGGTTATTGACAAAGACTCACCGATAACTAAGGGTCGATATAGGCAAGGTTTTGATAAGTTCATTTTTCTATAATAAAGTTTCAAGTAGAACGAAAATGGTTTTAGTGCAGTAAAGGTCACCATCTAAATAGGAAGAATGAACCGGAAAGCAGCGACTGAATTGGTGAAGACCCGTCGTGCGGTAAAAAAAAATATCGTACTCTGAAGAGTGATATTGCACAAATGGATATTAAAAAAGAACGTGAATTTAAACCGATTATTGAACCACTTCAAAATTTAATTGCACGCATCAAAACCGAACCAGAAATTTTGAATGCTAAAGAAGAAAAAAAAGCTAAAAATGAATCAAATCAAAATTTTAAAAAATTTGCCTCTTCTTCACCACAATCTTCAATTTATGCAATAAAGCCCATGGAACCATTCTTACCAACGGGAGGATTAACATTTCTAGAAGATACAGAGATTACTGAACGTCAAGACCCTGCGGAACGTACTACTACTTCAGAAGATACAATGACAGATAGGGCAATTAACGAAGCTGTTGAACAAGCTAGTCAATATCTTTCCCTTGTTTAAAGGTAAAACATTTATTTTTCCAGGAATTTCGGTATTTAAAGCTCGAATAATGAAATGACTGTCATATCCTGACAGATTGTGAAATATAACAGGAATTACGTGTGTAGTTACAAAATTTAAATTGCAATTTTGGTGTGATGCCCCTCGGTACAAACCAGTCATATGATTGTGGTCTTTTACTTTCACATCATCTGTTTCAAAAGGTTTCATACAAATATGACAGGTGTCAGAAAAAAAAAATTATTTTCTTGTTCTTTAGTTAAAGATTTCATTGGAAGAGGGTTCTTGTAGATATGGTCGACTTGTTTGGCAATATTTTCAAGTTCTTTTACGAACCAGTTTGCGCAATTCTTCCCTGTATAAGAACAAAATTTTGATAATTTATTATCATAACAACATTTAAGGAAATATCCTATACTGAATAATTCATGTTTGTGTGTCTTTTCCGAATTAGTAGAACATTTAGTATCTTTATAGTCAATCAAAAGGCTTTCTAAATCGCAGTACAGTGCGAACGGTGTTAAAATTTTATTTCTAAAGTTTTTAAATTGCAGGATTTTTTCATCCTCAGTCGGAAGAACTGCTTTGAAACAATTTAAATTTTTACAATCAATTTGATGTTTTTCTAAGACTTGTTTTGATGAAAAAGAAAGTAAACAAAAGTCACACAACCACTTCTTATGTGAAAAATGTCCCACTTGTTTATTAACTAATCTTGATAAATTTTTAATATAAGCAAAATGAAAAAGTTGCATGTTTTGATTGAAGATGTCATCAGTACTACTGTTTGAATCGGAATAATTAAGCTCAAATTCACTACTACTACTATCGCTTTCCTTTGTACTGAGTGTTTCACTTGGTAACATTAACAAATTAATACGTATTGAATATTCGGTTTTACTTAAACAAACCGGTAATATTTCCTTTTTCAAGGAGTCGCAAGAAAATACGTTTATTGCTATTTGATTCATTTTTTCAAATTTGGGAATATCCTTTAAACGAATGGGGAAGGTAATATTGTCATATTTTAAAACTTCGCTATAGTGGGGATATGAAGAGACGCGATTAGGATGTTTATTTGGGTCTGCAGGGTACAACGCACACACCACAGACCACAAAAAGCAATACAAATCATCATTAGATATGTTGATGACAGCTTTACGATTTTTAATGAAAGCAGGTAGCTTAGTAAACGTAGATAACCCAACATTAAAAGGAACGTAATGATTAATGTGAATTTTTAGCTGTAAAATTTTACTTAAGGCCCACCCGCTATCTTTTTCTTGAAAATCCTCTAATTTAGTTAAAATTTTGTCAACCACAAATTCTTTATACCAATTTTTTAAATTTGTGTTACAATCTATTATTTCACTTTGGTGTTGAAATGTTTATAATCTGTTTCTCCTGTTTGAGGTTTCATAAAAAGCCCTATAAATGTTGTATTAACTTTTAATAGACAAGTTTTTAATTCTTTTTTAATTTTTAGGGAAAAAAGCCTAAAAGCCCTATTAAAAAATATATAGGGATCTTTAATTTTTAAGTTTATTATAACACCCGTTTTAATCCTACTACTAAAACAGGATTCAACGTCCTTCCATGTAAGTTCCTTATTTGTATTTCTAACACTTCGACTTTGTTTCATTTTAAAATTTTCTAAATAATTTTTCAAGAGCGCCAAGTTTGCTTCAACCCTATAGAAACTTTCTACACATTTTAGTTTATTTTTTATACATCTTTCAATTAATATTATTGAGTTATTGAGATATTTAATGTATTTTGAAAATTCACACCTCGTCCTAAGAATTCTACTCACCATCTCAATTTTCTTCAGAACTTTGGTGGATAATTCATCGACACTTTCATTATTGTTCATTTTATGCTTTTTAATTTTTAAAAGAACAAGGAACACCGGTTGTAAACCGCAAGTACTATAGAAAGCAAATAAAATGTTTTTCATGGTACAGCTTTTTTTTTATACCAACGCTTTCAATGTTATTAGAAAGGATAGTTTTACATTCTATGTTAATTTCATTAGTTGTTCAATATAAAAGGAGACTCTGACACAACTGAAATTAGTCACAAGTCACGATTGTCTATAAGATCATTACAAAAATGGCAACAACCCCCTGCACCTTGATAGTCACAAACAACGAAACTTCAGATCTGACACCAAAAGAACTCTATACAGGGTGTCCGGAAATAAATGCACCAACTTGAAAAATTAAAAAGAAAAATGGAAAATATGACGAAAAGTTCATATGAACATGGGTCCGCAGATGTTTGGTTTTCGAGATGCAGGGTGTTGAAATTTAAATTTTATTTTCGATTTTTTTAAATAACTTTTTGAGACGACAAAATTTTCGTGCAAAATTTGGTAGTCGGGGTTTTTTTGGGATGAGAAATCATAATTTGGTATTATTTTTGGTGCAATACGTAGAGGGCGCTGCGTACGCTATCATTATTTAATTTAATTTGCCCTAACTTTTTTGACAGTAAACTTTTACGACATTTTGTGAAAGTATCCTCTTCCCACACGTTTTCTAAGCAAAAAAGGTATACTTGGTGCATAACGCCAAAGGTGACCGTTTTCGAGAAATTTTCAAATTTCTGCATCGATGCAGGTGCATATCGACACTCGTATGCAATTAAATTCTAGGCGTTAATCATAGGTGCCTGGCGTTCGCAATAAACAAACACATTTATTTTTTGACAGTTTAATTAATTTGTTGTTGTTAGATTATCTTTTCTACGTTTGTCTCGAAAAATGGTGATATTATCCATGCAAGAAAAGGTTCAAATGCACCTGATGTATGGAGAGGCCCGTGGAAATTCACGTCTCGCGCGGAGACTGTACTCTGACCGATTTCCCCAACGAATACTTCCATATCATTCAATGTTTTCACGTGTGCACCGGCAACTTATGGAAACGGGTTCTGTAAATGTAACAAAATCTAATGCAGGAAGACGTCGTTTGTTAACAGTGCAACAAGAAGAAAATATTTTGGATTTATTTGACGAAAACCCCGAAATAAGCATAAGACGGGCATCACTGCAACTTGGAATTCCTAAAATGCAAGTCCACAGTTTTATTAAACTGCAATTACTGCATCCTTTTAGTGTTCAAAAAGTACAGGAACTTAAACCAGAGGATTTACCACGAAGAAGAAATTTCTGCTTATGGACTCTTCAACGTTATAACCAAAATCCGGATTTTGTAAACCGATTGCTCTTTACTGATGAGGCCTGTTTTACAAAAGATGGTGTACTGAATCTACACAACCTTCATTACTGGGCCATGGTAAATCCACACGTCGTAAGGCAGACTCGTTCGCAAGATAGATGTTCAGTCAATTGCTGGGCTGGAATCGTCGGAGATTACATCATTGGTCCACATTTCTTGCCCCCTCGGTTAAATGCTGAAACTTACCGGTATCTTTTGGAACATGAACTACCAATTCTTATGGAAGATATTCCCCTCGATATTAGACAGAGTTTATGGTTTATGCATGATGGTGCCCCACCACACCGAGGGCGGATCGTAACCGAATGGCTGAATGAAAATTATCCAAGACGTTGGATTGGTAACAATTCCCCCAACGCAGCATGGCCTCCCCGTTCTCCGGACTTAAACGCTATGGACTTTTCTTTCTGGGGGGCCATGAAGGATCGCGTCTATGCCGTGCCAATTAGAAATCGCGATCACTTACAACAACGAATCCTTGCCGCGGCTGAAGATATTAAACAGATACCCAACATTCATTGGAAAATACGTCAAAATTTTGTAAAACGTCTGCGGGTTTGTGTTCAACAAAACGGTTCCCACTTTGAACACGTTTTACGAAATTGGTGAATTTCACTTACCTAATAAAATTCAATTGTAAGAATCGAACTCTTAATAAAAGTTTCATGAAAATAATTTGTAACATTCATGGTTTCTTGTTTCCAATTTTCTATGAAATGCAGGTAAGTTTCCGAGTTTAGACTGGGGACATGAAACATGGTATGATAATGCCATCTTCCGATGATTCTAACCGAATTAATGTAGCAATTTTGTTTGTTCACCTTTTGGCGTAAATTTAAATGTGTTTGTTTATTGTGAACGCCAGGCACCTATGATTAACGCCTAGAATTTAATTGCATACGAGTGTCGATATGGCACCTGCATCGATGCAGAAATTTGAAAATTTCTCGAAAACGGTCCCCTTTGGCGTTATGCACCAAGTATACCTTTTTTGCTTAGAAAACGTGTAAGAAGAGGATACATTCACAAAATGTCGTAAAAGTTTACTGTCAAAAAAGTTAGGGCAAATTAAATTAAATAATGATAGCGTACGCAGCGCCCTCTACGTATTGCACCAAAAATAATACCAAATTATGATTTCTCATCCCAAAAAAACCCCGACTACCAAATTTTGCACGAAAATTTTGTCGTCTCAAAAAGTTATTTAAAAAAATCGAAAATAAAATTTAAATTTCAACACCCTGCATCTCGAAAACCAAACATCTGCGGACCCATATTCATATGAACTTTTCGTCATATTTTCCATTTTTCTCTTTAATTTTTCGAGTTGGTGCATTTATTTCCGGACACCCTGTATAGTTCTGAAGCAGGTATTTAGGTAAGATTTTTAATTTCTTTCTATGTAAAGGTCTAATTTAGATTATTTTTTCTTATTTTCAGATATGGGGTAAAAGAACTATATCGATATCCAACGATAAAATCATCATTTCCCTAACATACTCCCCCAAAAAAAGTACATTAATTAAAAAATTTGGTAATTTACCAATTCATTTTATAAGAATGAATATAGAAAATAAAGATGACATTAAAATTTTCGAAAAAGTGTGCAAAAAATACAAATTTAATTTTGAGGACACCGAGGGAGCAGTGGTTGAATTAGAGGACTCCCCCACCACGAACTGTGTTGAAGAGACCGCTTCTCTCCTCGGAAAATGTCTCAAGAGGAAGCAAGTAAATCCGGAAGGTGAATCTTCTCAACAACAGAACCAGCAGAAATCATCACAGCCAACAAAAAAAATTCGTACAAGAATTATTGATGACGATATAGAATTTTTGCCCGAAACACAAAGTTTTTTTTAAATAAAACAAAATTTTTTAGAAAACATTGTTGTTTTTATTCTTTTTAGGTTTAAGATTTCAAAATTATACATAAATACAAAGATTTAAATTTTACTAAAGAACTATACAAATTTTAAAAACCTTTGCTTTATTATCAAACAATATTACTTTTATTTATCCAACTGTTATGTCGATTATCCAAATTGAGCCACTTAACGTAGACCTTATTTTTGTTTCGTTTTAAAATTTTTTCAACTAAGTAGACATCTGGATACTTTACTTTTTGCAATTGTTCGTTATAAAAGGATCCTAAGATATCTTCATTTTTTGAGTCTTTTAAAAGATATGTAGTTGGATTTGTATGTTGAACTTTTCTTATAACAAAAATTTCAGTTGACCAATTTGGAAAATATTTCTTCGAGAAAATTCCTCGAACTTTAGATATTCTCACAGGATCTCCTACACTAAATTTTGATTTGAGATCAGCTTGTTTAATTCTGTTATAAACAGTATTGAGCAATCTACGTTCATCTTTTTTACTTACATTAATTGGTTTCATTTTTATTACAGAATGTTTTGAATTATTATACTTCGTGACTATTTCTTCTAAAAAATCAATCCACTTATAATTTCCCCGTAAGTTAAACTCTTTATACATTAAATTTTTGAGTGTTCTATTAAGCCTCTCAAGAATGGAAGCTTTTTTTTTCACTAAATGTTGTATAATGATTAATTTTATATTTATCAGTTAACTTTTTAAACTCCTTATTAAAGAATTCACGCCCAAGGTCACTTTGTAAATTTTTGGGAACCTGTTTTTTGAAAACTGTTTCTATTGCTTTAGTTACTTCAGTAGCAGATTTATTTTTAAGTGGTAGCGCCCATGCAAATTTTGAGAAACAGTTAATGACCACAAGTATGTATTTATAACCTCGATTGATTTTCGAGTACGGACGCATCTCTACCAAATCAACCTGCATTAAGTCTTTGAAACCTTTTAAAAGTACCCTTCGTCTTTTGAAATTCGTTCTAGCATCTTTATGTATTTCATCGACAACTTGTCTTTTCACGTCCGATATTATTTGTTTCGACATGTAGTATGTTTGTTTATTGACTTAGTAATGAGTCAATTGATTAATTTTCTACATTAACTGGACAACTAATTAAAAGTTCGCCGTAAAATTGTTTCAAAACGTTTTGTCCACTCGGTTTAAATGTCAATTTATCTAGTTCAGTTAATTGGACTCCCACTGGTTTTTGAATTAAATTACCATTTATAAATAGATTCACAAGATCTGGTAATTCACACCTAATAATTTCAGCGCTTTTTAATGGAAATGAATATTCAAATTGTTGATTTTGTAATAATTCATACAATCTATTTTTATTCTGATAAGTACCGATGAACGGTAATACTAAATTATAATATAATTTTACATCTGCTACGTTAACTAAGTTATAACATTTTTTTTGGTCTGACGTATACGGAGTTTGAGGTTGAACAGAAGCGGAAGGACTAACTTCTGCTTTTTTTGTTGTAATATGAGCTCCAAATTTATCAAGCGTCATGACGCTTGAAAGATTGAACACATACTGTGATTATTCTATTTAGCTTTTATGCTATTATCTTGGCTTCTCGAAGCTCTTCCAATATCGATTGAATTTCATTATTGTGACCCGTGTGACCTGCGTTTTGAGAGGCAATTAATAATTTTAAACGCCCCACCAGCTCGTTTGGGTCATCGTAATATATGTAATCAGGTTTATTCTGTGTTACTGTTAATAGTCCTCCACCCCTTTTCTTTGATCTCGTAACTACCTTCGATCGTGGTAAAGAACTTGTAGACAGCGATCTGTCTCTAATTGATGGTGGATTTGCTAAAGGTTTTAAAACCTCCACTTTTAAGATATTATGTTTGACTAACCAAGGTCTAATAATTGAAACGTATTTAGAGTTAGCGGATCCTTGAATTTGTTCGGTGGGATCTTTGTTTCTTCGATACGGTGCTGTAAGTTCAAGTATCTTCATATAATCATCTAAATCAGCTATTTTGTAAGCGACTGGGTTTTGTTTAAACAATAATTCATACAACCCTGTAGTCCCTTTATAAACTCTATTTAGGTCTGGTTGAAGCACGTTTTTCCTAAATATTTTAATATCGTTTCCAACAAAATCCACGGTAGCATTTCCTATTGAAAATTTTCCCGTTGTAGGGTCGTGAAAAAATCCATAAACGTGATCAAAATCTGATGGATCCCCCCTTATTTGTTGATCGATGAAAGAACGAGGCAGAGATTCAAATTGTTCTAACCATTGTTCATAAGCAGGTTCTTTAGAAAGATCTTTAAGATATTGACTAGCTTGTTCAACAGCTTCGTTAATTGCCCTATCTGTCATTGTATCTTCTGAAGTAGTAGTACGTTCCGCAGGGTCTTGACGTTCAGTAATCTCTGTATCTTCTAGAAATGTTAATCCTCCCGTTGGTAAGAATGGTTCCATGGGCTTTATTGCATAAATTGAAGATTGTGGTGAAGAAGAGGCAAATTTTTTAAAATTTTGATTTGATTCATTTTTAGCTTTTTTTTCTTCTTTAGCATTCAAAATTTCTGGTTCGGTTTTGATGCGTGCAATTAAATTTTGAAGTGGTTCAATAATCGGTTTAAATTCACGTTCTTTTTTAATATCCATTTGTGCAATATCACTCTTCAGAGTACGATATTTTTTTTTACCGCACGACGGGTCTTCACCAATTCAGTCGCTGCTTTCCGGTTCATTCTTCCTATTTAGATGGTGACCTTTACTGCACTAAAACCTTTTTCGTTCTACTTGAAACTTTATTATAGAAAAATGAACTTATCAAAACCTTGCCTATATCGACCCTTAGTTATCGGTGAGTCTTTGTCAATAACCAAAAAACCGTGGGGTGTTTTCCAGCACAAAGAACAAAGCTCTTTAAACTTTAGAAGTGGCATGTCACAGATGACATGATCTTCATATATGTGTTTCAAATTTAAGTTGTCTTGTTGAAATATTACCAACATATTTGAATTGTCTCTAATTAGTTGTTTAGGTATTGAAGAATAGGTCTGACTTAAATAAAAACAATCTGTATTCGAGTGTCTGCCAAAACAAAAATAGTCTCGAATTATATTTTGATTACAACAAACCACATCGTCGAAGATTATGACCGCGTTAGGTAAAATCCTATCGGGTGAAACAATTTCTTGACCATCATTAGATTCGTAATATCCGATTTCTTTTAGAGGTTTTAGTAATTCACGTAAATATTGATATTTTGGTTGCTGTAAAGACTTGGAGTAAACATAGACGTTTTCAAAGCGTAGTCCATTTGGTTCTTCCAACAAACTAATTATTACATTAGTTTTTCCACATCCGGACGGTCCAACAATTAGTCCTCGTTTACAACCCCCTTTCAATAATTGTCCATGTTTATCAAACGAAACAAAACTTTGGTCATGATTTTTTATGTGAAGGGAAAATCTTTGTTTTCAATCCTCATTCTTCTTCTTCTAAGACCGCTCTGTGTCACATAGAGCCCGTTCTCTATGTATATATAAAGATTTTTAAAGATGTCTATAACCATATTACAGCCAACAGTTGGGCATATAAGTATTTAAATGCCTGCAATTTACCATTCATCTGTTAATCATCCTCAAGCTCTCCAAGGGTTCGGTTTGTTTAACAATTTCTTAAACAAATTGCCAATCGAATTACATATTCCTGGTTATAATTTTTGCGGTCCGGGCACTAAGTTAGAGAAACGACTTAAACGAGGAGACGTTGGCATCAATCCATTAGATGAGTTTTGTAAATTACACGATATAGCATATAGTCAATATAGTGATCTCAAAAATAGACAATTAGCTGACTCTATTTTAGAACATAAAGCTACAGAACGTTTGAAATCGAAATCCTTGGGTGTTGGTGAAAAAATTGCAGCCCTGACAATCAAAGGAGCGATGAAAGCTAAAACAACTTTGAGTTTGGGTTTAAAAACAAAAACCAAAACGAAACAAAAAAGAAAAAATATTATCAAGAAAACTGTGCGAGGTAAAGCGATATCTTTTCTTGCGGCTGTAAGAAAAGCAAGAAAAAGCATCAGTGGAAATAAAAAACTTGGTTTGCAAAAAGCGGCACAAAAAGCCCTTCAGGCAATAAAAAAAAATCACAAAAAGTGTTGGAACCTAAACAAAGGGTTATTATACCCATCCCTAAAAGTACGGGGGGTTTCTTGCCTTTAATTCCTCTTTTTGCCGGATTATCTGCATTAGGAGCCCTTGGAGGTGGAGCAGCAGCCATTGCAAACGCCGTAAATCAAGCAACAATCTATAGGAAAAGGATTGTACATGCGTCCCTATAAAAAAGGATATGGATTGTTTTTGAAACGATTTTCAAAAAACTCCTTAGGAACCTTCCCAAAAATAGACCGCTAACAAATATCGACTTGGTAAAGTATGTAAAAAAATATGAAATACCCCATTTTCGCGGCATTTTTATGAGAAATAAATTACCGAAACGAATTAATTTAACTGAAACCGGAATTGTGAATTTAGACCAGGCTGAAGGAAAAGGTAGTCATTGGGTATCCTATATTAAAAAGGGTCCCTTCATTGTCTATTTCGATTCCTATGGTAATCTAAGGCCACCTCTGGAATTAATTCAATACTTCTTAAGCGACTCAAAGAAAAACTTAATTAGCTACAATTACGATCGCTACCAAAAATCAACCGGAATAAATTGTGGTCAATTAACATTACAGTTTTTGTATAATTATGCATAGTTTGGAAACTTGTTCTCAGTTCAAGACAAGCATACGAGTAGTGGGATATAGGGGATTGTAACTCACATTTGACCTTCACCCCTGTAGAGTTCAAACTCTGAAGTTCAAACACTCGAGATGGTCGCCCACATAGGTTTCAGTAAAAGATATTAATTATAACGTCTGCCTCGTTATCTCGGTTGGTTGCATATGCGTGACTTAACTGAATAATAATTAGACTTCGATGTCTAGACATCTGCCTCATCATCATAACACGTGCGTGAGTTAATTTAGAACGTTAAATTGGGAGAACCCAGACAGATTAATTGATGTGATACATATTTAAAATTCACATCCCAGGCAGGTTGATTTTATGGCCAGCTAGTTGCATATACGTGACTTAATTGAATAATAATTAGACATCTGCATCATCACCATAACAGATGCATGAGTTAAATTGGGAGAACCAGACAGATTAATTGATGCGATACATATTTTTAATTTACGTCCCACCCAGGTGGATTTTATGATCTTATTAATTTAATTGTGGACAAGTAAATGAATGAATTAAGGGACGGGCAGGTGTAGTAAACAACGGCGTCCCACCAATTATCTTTATTTGCTTGAAATACTTGTTGAAATATTGTCTAAAGGGGAAAAAATTCGCATAGGTCTGCTACCATATAAGCTGAATTTTACTTAGCGGTATCCTGAGTTGTTAGCTGACTTTGTTGGTGTTTGAAACAGTTCGCGAATTTAAAGAAAATCGAAACAATGTGTTTTAGTGAGTGTAAATTTGGTATGTAGTTTATTTTACTATAATTCTCCTTATGTTACAGAAGTTCATGATTTAATTAAAACTAAATTAATGGATTTGGGGCTACCAGTAAATGTAAGCCGATTTTATTTCATTTCATTGTTTTTAACTAAACATTTTATAGATACCAATTATTGAACTAGCAGCAGATGGCCCCGAAATGACGTTAGAAAAACAGAATTGTAGGGTGTTATACAAAAATTACCCCCTCGAAGGGGGGTATTACTGAAGTGCTATATTAGAAATAACACCGCCGCCTTTAATCATGTATAGAATGAGGTAAAAATAAAAAATATATATCATAATTTTAATTTTAACATTTCAATTTTTAGAACTAAGAAGCTGGAAAAATAAATTAAAATAATAATAATAATAATAATAATAATAATAATAGAGTTTCCACACATGCAAGTGTCTGAACAAAGAGTGTCAGATCAGTATCGAACTATTCTAAGAAATAACCGAATTCCAGAAACGCTATCAAACGGGAAGTTGAGCTAGAGATCCACGGCGAACACATAGACATAGATGACAACAACAACAATGGGGAACTTCAAGCGCCTGGACAACAACTAGAAGCCGAAACGGTAGAACCAACAACCGAGAGTCTGGAATCGGTTAACGAAGAACATTTTGAAGGCTTAAACGCACATATGAGACAGGCAGTATTGCGATACGAAGGCACAGACCCACTGAGCAGGCCACCGCTACCAAGATTAAATTCTTCCAGGAAACTTGCGATCGTGCTCGATCTTATGAACACACGAATTTTACCAAACTATGTTTCAGTGACACCAACATTAGAACATATGCACATGTTAATCTACTGTGCCGCAACGGCAGTCACCACTGTAATGGGTGCCAAGATCCGAACGGCCCAAGAGTTGAATCGTGCAAGACCAGAACCACGAATGGCTCAATGGGAAATGCGACTAACTCGGAAGATCGAGAGTCTCCGTAAAGACATAGGACAAGTGACGGAATATATCAGAGGAGTTAGAACTAGAAGGATCCAGAGGGCGGTGCAGGCAATAATGAGCCGCACCCAAATGCATTCTCGGCATGACCCCGCGAACATCTCTGCTCAACAATGTCTTGACACATTAAAACAAAAACTTTCTGTTTTCGCAGGGCGTCTGAGGAGATACAAGGCTAGTAACAACAGGAAACGAGACAACAAACTCTTTGAACGATCAGAAAAGGGTTTCTACCGTGCTTTTAATTCTAGCGCCGATGCCACAAATGCGAGTTACCCTAGCAGAGAACAGGTCGACGGTTTCTGGAGAAATCAACTTGCCACACCAGGTCCATACAATGTCAGTGCAAGCTGGATCAGCGAAGAACGCGAGATGGGCCGGAACTATAGCCAGATGCAACACGAGCAATTCACAACCGCTGAGGTCTCCGATGTCATCAAGAATTCCCACAACTGGAAGGCACCAGGTCCAGATCATCTCCAAAATTATTGGATTAAGAAGTTGTGGTGCACGCATGAACAGATAACTACCATAATTAATGAAGTCTTGCTCGATCCTCTGAAAATGCCATTGTTTCTTACACAGGGTGCAACCTACCTGTTACCAAAAGACCAGAGGAATACGGATAACCCTGCCAAGTACCGCCCAATAACCTGCTTGCCTACGCTGTACAAGATAATCACATCTTGCCTTACGCAGCGAATATATGCTCACTGCGAGCGGAACAACATCATTGCAATGCAGCAGAAGGGCTGCTCGAAGGGCGCAATGGGATGCAAAGAGCAACTCATCATAGACTCTGTCATCTGCAACCAGGCTCATTCCAAGCAACGAAACCTCCACATGGCTTATGTGGACTACAAAAAAGCATTTGATTCCGTACCTCACGACTGGCTCACAGGTATCTTAGAGCTGTATAAAATAGATCATCATACAGTTTCCTTTTTAGAACACGTTATGACAACCTGGCGCACTAAGATACAACTCAGAACCGCAGACAGTAACATCGAGACCGACACAATCAACATCCGAAGAGGGATTTTCCAAGGAGATTCACTCAGTCCACTGTGGTTCTGCATGGCGATGAACCCTCTATCACATCGGTTGAACTCTACAAAATATGGCTTCGCTATCAAAAGCAACAACGCAGAAGTGATCAAGTTGAATCACCTATTATATATGGATGATTTAAAACTGATCGCAGCAACCAAAAACCAACTAACGCAAATGCTTAAAATTGTAGAGGAGTTCTCCAGGGACATCGGAATGCTGTTTGGACTGGACAAGTGCCGCACCCTTAATATCATCCGGGGAAAGCTCGAACAAAGCGCACACGAGATGCAGGACGGCCAGGAGATCGAAGCAATGAGCAAGGGAGATACATACAAGTATCTCGGGATGAAACAAGCTCAAAGGATAGACCATCGAACAATGAAGACTGATTTAACGAATGAATTCATCAAGAGAGTAAGACAAGTAGTGCGAACTGATCTTAACAGCAGGAATTTGTTTAAGGCCCTGAACACGTATGCGTGCTCTGTACTCAGCTATTCGTTCGGAATAGTGAATTGGACCAACACGGACATCAACAACCTGCAACGAAAAGTTAGGACACTACTGACAAAAGCTCATAAACATCATCCCCGTAGCGCCGAAGAAAGAACAACTCTGCCACGTCAACTAGGAGGAAGAGGATTGGCAGATCTCAGCAAGCAATTGGACCAACAAATATTAAATCTGCGTAATTATTTCTACAGGCAGGCCAACAGCTCCACACTACATAGGGCTATATGCGGAGCAGACGTCTCAACACCGCTACGTCTGACGGAACACGAGCGTCAAAATCACCACCGAACCGACAACGATAAACTACAGAGGTGGTTGGGGAAGCCGCTGCACGGGAGGCATCCTAATGAGGTTAACCAGGAACATGTCGACAAGTTAGCGTCGAACTACTGGCTGACCTCGGGACGAATGTTCCCCGAGACGGAAGGCTTCCTACTGGCCATACAAGATCAGGTTATACCAACTCGCAACTACCTAAAATTCATTGTAGGAGATGCATCGGTAGTGGATGACAGATGCAGATACGGGTGCCCAACTTCAGAAACAATCCAGCACATAACAGGAGGATGTCAGATGTTCGCATCAACGGAATATAAGGAACGACACGATTCGGTTGCCAAGATCTTGCACCAGGAACTGGCGGAAAAGCTGCTGCTTGTGCAGGCAGAGAGGGTCCCATATTACAACTACACACCTGAGCCTGTTCTTGAGAACAGCAACTACAAGATGTACTGGGATCGTACAGTTCTGACAGATCAACGAGTTGCCCATAACAGACCGGACCTTATAATAGTTGATAAAATTTCTAGGCAGACAACTCTGATTGATGTGGCCATCCCGAACAACAACAACCTGCGTGTGAAGCAAGTGGAGAAGATCGCGAAGTACAGAGATTTAGAAGAACGAATTAGAAGGCAATGGGAAATGGAGAACGTCCAGACGATTCCAATCATCTTGTCAACAACTGGTGTTATACCAAAAAGTTTGCTAAGAAACATCAAGGAGCTGGGTCTAACTGATAGTCTTTACAGGTCCATGCAGAAAGCGGTCCTACTTGCGACAGCCCGAACCGTCAGGAAATTCATGGGGAACGCAGGATCATCCAACAACATCAATGTCACCTAAGGCCCGATAACATGGCAAGGGTCTCGTCCGAGCCAGATCCTTTTGGTATCCGGGATACCCGGGATCTGAGTGAATGTTCCCCGTAGAGGGAGTGCGAATGCCTTTTGGCTAAGTCGAGATAATAATAGTAGTTATGTTATGTAGTTAGGTATTAGTTAGGTGGTGGTTAGATAGTACATAGGTGGTGGTTAGATAGTAGTTAGGTGGTAGTTAGATAGTACTTAGGTGGTGGTTAGATAGTAGTTAGGTGGTAGTTAGATAGTAGTTATGTGGTGGTTAGATAGTAGTTATGTGGTGGTTAGATAGGTAGTAGTCAAGTATTGATTAGTATAGTAAGATAGTATACATATATCCCAATTCCAAACTTAAATCAGACCTAGTCTTAATTTCTTTATTGGAGCTATAAAGTTGATGAAATAATTAAACGAATTGTATTTTTTCCACTGATTAGACAAAATTTCTCGTAGACTG
Source organism: Pseudeuparius sepicola (assembly GCA_963920635.1). Lineage (NCBI taxonomy): Eukaryota > Metazoa > Arthropoda > Insecta > Coleoptera > Anthribidae > Pseudeuparius > Pseudeuparius sepicola. The sequence goes on from OY987305.1 coordinate 35,075,784, forward strand.
TCAGAACCATTGTTGACATTTCCGAATGTTACATCAATAATATTATTTTTAATAGCTCTTAATATGGTGGGGAGAGGGATATAGAGTATAAAAGTATACAGAGCGCTTCAGTTGTAAAAGATTTCTCAGCTACTAACATTCTCTGCCCGGCTTTAAGTGTTTTAGTGCCTACAGTCTTCTGAAAATAACTAACCTAATAACTAGCTCGTTTTTAGTGTTTTTAATGCTCGTTTGCTTACAGTGCTCTGTTAGTAAAGGTATTTTCTTTCTTTTTTTTTAAATTAATAGTAAAGATATTTTTCCAATTTAATAGTGAACAAAATACAAAATGTCAGTAATCAATATGTGTCGAATCCACGATCGTGAAAATTGCTCTATATGTTTTGAAATGGAAAACAAATTGAAAGCAGGCGGTATACCTGCGTTAGAAAAATTTTTAAAATATGATTTCGAAACGTTTTTAAACGCTGACTCATCCAGTTCGGAATGTTGTCTGGTTGAACAAAACATATCAGATAAGCAATTAACAATGTCAGATGAAGAATTTCTGAATGAAGTCGATCAGGTAATGTCTGATTTTAAGGAACATACTTCTCCTACAGACCTTTTGGATTTTAGTAGCACAGATTGGGAAAATGCTGAACCGAAATTATTTGATCAGAAAATTACTGAACTAGAAAAATATTTGTTTTCTAGTCGATCTTTGAAATCAATTAATAAACAAAAGGTAAAATGTAGTGCCGCTAAGACAAAGGCTTTAATATATAACTTTCTTCAAATGAATGAAATGAAGGATAATAAAGAAAAGCTATCAACTATTATAAATCGACAAGTCGATTTATTATTAGATTTATCCAAGTTATTATTAAAAAAATAATCTATTCATAATACCTTAGTTCCTAGTTTATAGTTTTGCTTTTTTTTTAATAGTTTGCTTCTATTAACCCGCCATGGTAGTGTTATGCACCCTTTGTCTTAAAGAATTCAAAAATATACAAACCGTTAAACAGCATCTACGCAAAAATTGCTGTAACAGAAAACATATACAGACAAATATAGAGGATTATATTATAAATCGTAAGTGTTTATAAACTAATGTATTGTTACACAACTTTATATGCTTTAAACAAATTTCAGTCGATAATGTTCTGCCAGCAGATGAAATTAACCCTTCAAAAGCGGGAACAGGATCTAGTACGGGTAATTTATTAAAAAACTTGAATTATTTTAACCGCAATTATAATATTGCTATATAACTTTATAAATAATTTCAGGCGATTTTGTTGCAGAGAGAATTAGCCCTTCAACATCTAAAACAATTAATACGGAACCAGGATCTAGTACGGGTAATTTATTAAAAACTTGAATTATTTTAACCGCAACTATAATATTACTATATAACTTTATAAATAATTTCAGGCGATTTTGTTGCAGATAGTAAATATTGCTGTAAATGTAAAATAAATGTGGACAAGAAACAATGGGTAGCTCACGTACGAACCAATAACCACAAAGCAAAATGTTTTACTTTCTTGGAGGAGGGTATTGAAATTTTGCGAAGTGCCTTCAAATATCGAATTGTTACTTACAAAGTGTCATCGAAAAATTACACTATCGATATTAAAACATTTCAAGAGGAGATTAGGAATAAAGTGTTAACTTTACTCAAGGAAGAACAGCTCAGGCATACAGCTATTAAAATCAACTTTGAATTATATGGTATTTATTATTCGAAACCACTAGATCTTATGGATGTTAAGTCTTTCAACACCAAATTCGAAATAATTGTGGATTCTACGGACATTGAAGCTTTATATGGACACTTGTTTGTGGTACTTGCGAAGAAATCGGATGAATTTGCTGAACGTGACTCTGGTAAGAATAAATATAAACCTTGTATAATTATTTTCATTTGTTGTCTAATTATTTTCATTTTCGATATAATAATTTTGATTTTTTTTCTATAATTTTTAGGATGGATCTTGATACAGATTATCACCTAGAAATTAACGTCAATAAATATAATCCTCTACGAATTTCATCATATATTCCGCTACCTAAAGAAATCCAGAAAAAGAGAGCTGTAATCAACATTCGGAACAATGATGAGTGTTGTTTTGGATGGAGTTTAATGGCTGCTGTGCACCAACCGCTAGCAAATGCAGAGAGGACATCATCATACCCTTCTTTTAAGGGAAGGTTTGATTTTAGCGGTATAAACTTTCCTGTCTCAATAAGAGATGTGTCAAAATTTGAGAGTCAAAACAATATCTCAATAAACGTTTTCGGATGTGAACCTTATTATAAGGAAAACAAAACAATGTATGAAATTGTCGGTCCCTTGTACTACACTAAACAAAAGAAAAATCTACATATAAATTTGTTATTGATTGAGGACGGTACAGGTAATCAACACTATTGCTATATAAAAGATTTAGGTAGATTGGTTTCTTCTCAAATATCCAAACATAAATATAAAAAATATCTATGCGACGGATGTTTACAGAATTTCCCTTTTGCTGAAAAATTGAAAAGGCATATGAAATTTGACTGCAACTTTGTAAGAATTGATTTTCCATCAGATAATTTAATTACAGATAAATTTGGTAATATGGTTCCCGAAAATATTTTAAAATTTGAAAATATTCAAAAACAATACAAAGTTCCCTTCGTAATTTACGCTGATTTTGAATGCATTTTAAAACCAGTAAATCGCGATAATCAAGCTTTAGACCCACTTTCTAGTTATACAGTCAAAACAGCTGAACATATACCCCATTCTTTCGCTTACTTTATAAAATGTTCATTTAATGATAATTTATCAAAATTAAAAATTTATAGAGGAGAGAATTGTGCTCAAACATTTATAGATTGGATAGAAAATGACGTAAAAAGAATTTATAATAATTATTTAAGTAAGAACCTTCCCATGATACCTTTATCATTAATTCAACAAAAACAGTATGAAGACTCTACGAATTGTTACATTTGTGGAAAAGTCTTTCAAGATAGTCCAAATTTTAAAAAATGTAAGGACCATAATCATCTTAATGGTGCTTTTAGAGGAGCGGCGCATTCCATTTGTAATTTACATTTTCAACCACCAACATTTGTTCCGATTATTTTACATAATTTAAAAAATTACGACTGGCATTTGTTTATTAAGTCTTTATGCTTCAATAAAGAGAAAATTGACGTGATAGGTCATACAAAAGAAAAATATATATCCTTTAGTAAACAAATTTTGATGGAAGAAAATGTTAGACTAAAGTTGAAATTCATAGACTCTTTTCAATTTCTACCAGCATCTCTTGAATCTATGGCGGATATATTAGAAGACAACCAATGTATAGAAATTCGTAAGTGTTTTCCAAATGATTTACAATTTCATTACATTAGACAAAAAGGTGTATTTCCATATTCATACGTTGATTCCTATGATAAGTTGTTGGAAGAAGCTTTTCCTGCAATTGATAAGTTTTATAATGAGTTAAAAGATGAAAATATCTCCCAAGATGATTATAAACGAGCTAAAGAGGTATGGGACATATTTAACTGTAAAACTTTAGGTGATTATTCAGATTGCTATCTCCGCTCTGACGTCATGATTTTATGTGACGTGTTTGAAAGCTTTAGAAGTAATTCAATTAGAACCTACCAGCTAGATCCGGCACAATATCTCACTTCTCCGAGTTTATCTTTCGACGCCATGTTAAAAATGACAGATATAAAATTAGAATTATTGATAGAACCTGATATGATTCATTTTTTCAAAAAGGCCATAAGAGGCGGAGTGAGCACTTGCATTTCGAGAAAATCCGAAGCGAACAATATTTTTTTACAGAATTTTAATCCATCAAAAGAAAACAAATTTATAATGTATTTAGATGCGACAAACTTATATGGTTTTGCTATGAGACAATATCTGCCCGAGAAAGATTTTGTTTGGCTTTCCCAAGATGAAATTGAACAAATCGATATTTTTTCACTTTCCGATACATCACCTGTAGGTTATGTTTTCGAAGTAGATTTAGAATATCCTGAAAATCTTCACAATTTGCATAACGAGCTCCCCTTTTGTCCTGAAAACTTTATACCCCCAAATTCCAAGTGTTCGAAACTAATACCAAATTTAAATAATAAGTATAATTATATTATACACTATTTATATTTGCAGCAATGTCTAAAATTCGGTCTCAAATTAACCAAAATTCATAGAGCTATTAAATTTACTCAATCACCATGGTTAAGAAAATATATCGATAATAATACAAACATAAGAAATGCTGCAAAATCTAAGTTCGAAAAAATCAAGTAAAATTATTAACAAATAGTATTTATGGAAAAACCATGGAAAATTTGGACAAAAGGGTTGATATTCGCTTCGTGTCTCATTGGGAGCCTAATAAAAATAGTAATTGTGCAGAAAAGTTGATAGCAAAACCACAGTTTAAAGATTTATCTATATTTTCTGAAAATTTAATCGCTGTTCAATTACAAAAAGTATGTATAATGTATGATAAACCAATTTATGTTGGTTTCGCCATTCTAGATCTTTCTAAAATGGTGATGTATAATTTCTACTACAACTACCTTAAACCAAAGTATGGAGACAATGTTGCTCTATTGTATATGGACACCGACTCTTTCATTTTAGAAGTAACAACAGAAAACTTTTACAATGATATAAGAGAAAATTTAGATATTTTCGATACCTCGAATTATGCTCTAAACAATGTTTATAATATTCCTCAAAACTTATCAGTTGTGGGTAAATTTAAGTATGAAATGGCTGGCGAACCAATAGAACCTTTTTATGGTACTGCAGCTAAATCATATTGTGTAAAAACGAAAGATGATATTCTGAAAAAAGCTAAAGGTATTAAGAAAAATACGGTTAGAAAACAACTGGATTTTTCCCATTACAAGGAAGTTGTCGAAAAAAATTCTAAAGTGTATTGTAACATGTATATTTTTAAATCGCATTTACACAATATGTTTACTGAAGTTATAAATAAGTTAGCACTATCATCTGATGATGATAAACGGTATCATATCCCTAGTACTCTAAAAACTCTAGCATGGGGGCATAGAGATATTTCTGATTATGAAAACCCTAAAGTTGAAAAAATAATGGATTTGTTAATTAAAAACGGTTGTGATTTAACTCTTGAAGACCCCGATACTAATTTAGATAACTTGATAAAAATTGGTGAGTTTTTAGAAGACTACCATGAACCAAAACCCAAGAAAAGTAAAAAATAGCAATTCTTATATAAAGGTAGGATCAGCTTATCGCTTAGTTGATTTCAACATGGCAAACCGAATACAGTTCGATGGGGAGCCTGTAAGTCAGTCTAGTAATTTGAAAAATTTCGAAGAGAGATTGTTAACTTTCAAAAACTGGAAAGGAAAAGTAAATCCGATAGATTTAGCCGGAGCTGGTTTTCATTTTACAGGATGCTTAGATTCATGTCAATGTGTTTATTGTGATGTGGAAATATACAAGTGGGAAATGGAAGATTCTCCATTGATGGAGCATTTCAAATATAATAAATCTTGTGATTTTATACAAGCACTTCGTTTAGCCAGCATGTATAGGAGTAATACAAACCCTGCACCCAGTACCACTAATTTTTCTACTATTTGTGTATGTTTTATTATACTGATTGTATTTTTTGCTCTATTTAAGGGATTTTATTAATATTGTGTTTGTATATTTTTAAATGTACCACTTTATACTTTTATATACTACTACTTTATATATTACTATATTAATAAAATATTTAACTCGTGAGTTGTTTTATTTCTGACATAAAACCACCTCTAAATCGTTCTAGGATTTAGTTGATCCTAAGCTTTCAAGTGATGAAGTTGAAAATGACGTCATTAATAATATTAACAGCCTTAGTGGGCAGCAATCTGTTTATAAACTATTTGCCTCGAGTTAAAGAAGGATATTTATGCTTGAGTGACAACAAAACTGAAAAAAGTGATTGTTATCATCCTATGAAAGTGACAAATTTTAATAATACCGGATATCCAGTGTTTACTTATAAAATAGACAGTGTTCGTTTGACTTATAATAATTATTATAAACTGAAATATATCTTTAACAATAACACAATTCAGACATCCGAGTGGATCGCTTTACAAACAAATCGAGATACTTGTATTTGTAACTACACTTCTTGTTATGTTGCGAGTTATGTTTCAATCAGTTTATTAGCACTATTTATTATATTATTTATCTCATGGATAATATACAGACGCACGTATTAACTTTACAAGAACAGTGGTGGGGGAGATAGGTATATATTCACCCCGTATTTATGCGAGTATTATTAGTGTAAAGACTGTGATTGTGTTAAAATGTCGACTAACGAAAATCATTACTCTTTCCTAAACGAGTATCTTCAGTTACCCCCCAGTAATAATCTAAAGTGTAAGAGTAGTGATTCTAAACATGATAATGTGATCTTGAATACTCGAATATTCAACTTGAACAAATGTGGTACCAAGTACATCGAAATCGGCTTAAATAGTAATTTCGAATGCTGTGTGAAAATTGGTGGCTATGGTGGCATATCGATTTTGCTTACTGAAAAAGAATGGAGCTTGCTTTTAAAAAATCAGGGATACATATTAAACTATTTTTATTCCCAAGATGATGATATATCTCCTATCGAACTTAAACAACTCAAAATATATTTCGAAAAGCTTGGAGATAATGTACGTGTAATAAAATGTTTAAAAAATGGATATTACGTGTACTTGGGATGTGAAACAGTTTCCAATTTGTGGCAGTTAGTACCTCTCCTTAACAATCGAATAGATGCAGTAAAGAAGCAGCAGTTTGGACAATATTTCGACACGTTTCAATCATCACTCAACCGAAACTATAAGGATGTTGTTAGTACTATTTATAATGTTTTGTTGGCAAGAAAAGATCAAACTATCGAAAATGATTTAATTATGATGGAATTAGTACTACTTCATCCAAACTTGCTGGAGCACAAACTAGAAGTATGAAGAAGGTGACATTTGGAAGCATTAAGATTCATGTTATGGTAAAATGGAGTTTCGCATACAATAAAGCTAGAAAGAACAACTATGAATCTGCAGTACTCGATCGTCTTCGATTTGAAAGAAGAATTCAATTTAGTGAAATTTTATTAAGTAATGTATTAAGTCATAATTATAGATGTAGAATATATGAAACTCGTTTTAAAAACATGTATTGCAAATAAATAGTTTTATAGATATGTTGTATTTGATTTCAGGGGTGGTAAATAATATACTAGAAGTGATTATTATTTTTTTTTATTCTTTCATTAAAAAAATATCATACAAGTAAAAAACATTTGATAATGCGCACATACATTTTTCTTTCGAATGGAAAAAACAGGTTGGTTCTTGATGTTTTAAGGGTGGTTGTTCATCAAGCTCGATGACGGGTCTTGATGAGTATTTTCTAATATATTCAGCTTTCTCGCTTCCTTTAATGTATACTCGATCACTCTTGTCGGTAATGTGTTGAACAATGTTGGAAAATTTGTGTAGAGGAATAAAACCATCCATCCACCTAATTCCATGATGGTTTTCTGTGAGCCAAACTGCTTGTTTATGAAGGTAAGTAGGTAAGAGGTTCATTTGAAATGGAGGTTTAAACACATAATGTGAAATTTTTTTACCATCATAGGCAGCAAATTCTTTAACAATAAATTTATTGTTTTCAACTTTAAATCCTTGCACATCGACTACCACACTCATATTTTTAAATTAGAAAATTCCTTAAAAACTTCTTTTTTCTTTTGATAATAGTCAATATAACTTTTTAATTTTTTTAAATCTCTCTGAAATTGTTCAATCCTCTCTTGAAGGAGCATTGTAAACTAATGGAAAATTTTATATAACTAACTTTTTATTATTAAATTTGACACATGCGCACTTCAAATTTGTCGCACAATTTTTGTCAGTGGGTTGTAAGCAAATAGTTTATCATGTAGTATTAAACAATAAGCTGATGTTTTGTCAGGTATATCTTTACTTGTTTCAAATTCTACTCTCATTACAATAGGTCCTACTTCGACAGCATCTTTCTGATACATACAATTTATGTATGCAATAGGTGCAATTTCTTTAAATGTTTTAGGCGAGAAAACAGGTTCCACCGATCCATCGTAATAAGATTTTCTGAATGACGAGAACATTTCATAGAGATAGGCATACTTATTATTTTCGAAATCCAAGTACATGTCAGAGTATGGATATTTATCTGAATTCAAAAACACTATAATATTTCTAAGGTTACAATTATCAAATTTACTCATATCGGCAGTAACATTTCCCCTTTTGTTTGTTTGAAATGCAACAATCACGTGACGCGGTGTTTCAACTTTTGTTGAAGTTTTTACAGGCCAATTATGTCTGGTAGTTTTTAGTAACTCCGGATATTCTATAAGTTCCCAACTTCTAAATGCAATAAAAATTTCATCTCCTTTATTAATTAACTTTGTAAAATATAATTCCCTTTCTATATCAATGATGACGTGAGGTACAACCCACTCTATTTTCGACACCGTTATCTTTGGAATTTCGTTTGGGTCTGTGCTGATGACCGCATTTTTATCATCGTTTGTTCTAACTAAAATTAATTCTTGCCTAGCATTTAAAAGAACCGTTTTAAAATCCTCAAAAAATCCCATTATTGTGTTCATAGGAATGCACACATTAAAGTGTCCTTTGGAGTCAACCAATGTGTTTTCTTGATTTAACAACCAACCGGCATTGTGTAATTTTTTTACTTCATTTTCGGTGTGAGACAGATAACCCTTAATTGTAGAACTTATACCAACATCCCTAACGGAATCGATAGTAACACCATTTAATTGATACCGGATTTCCTTGAATAGGAAAGCAATTCCATTATTTACAAACTCTAATTTTGCTGAAACTTTATCATTCTGATCTGTTAATTTTCCCTCGATGTATAGAAAACTTTCACAGGGTAAAGTATATTTACCAATTTCCTGTATAGAAATAATAATTTCATCATTGTATTCAATTTTTTTCGAAGACTGTGAATCATAAGTATGTAATTCTTTTCGCCAAACAGAATTGTCCACAAGATAGTTTTTATTTATATTTAGGTATTCCATTATTTAACTAACGCAAACCCTAGAGATTTCAAAAATAGTTTATTATTACGTGTTAACCGCTTGGTATTAACTTTAGTACTGAGTTGACGAGGTTGTCGCTTTTTCTTATAAACTTTAGTACTGACTTGACGAGGATGCCGCGTTTTCTTATAAACTTTAGCTTGTTTAGTATGTAGATTATATCTTACAACCATTATTCTGAAATTTTTTTCACGTGCAGTCTTATCGTAACTGTTTCCCCACTGAAATTAACTAAATCTCCGTCTTGATTGAGTATTTGAATATTGACATTATTTATAATTTTTACATTGACAGGAAAATAAATAATATTCTGAGGTGTTTCTATAATTTTAAAACCTGGTCCTACGCTAGGAAAAAATTGATGAACAATATGGACCGGTGTACCATTATAGTATGAACCTGCCGCTATGCTGCAGTCGATACATATAGCATTCACTTTAATTATTTCTGCTGGATAATCCGACACATGTTTTCCTGGTTCTAGAATACCGTTCTTAAAACCTAAAATTTTTCCGATTGATCCATCATCAAATTGAATCGGTTTCCCATTTTCAATAATGGTATGGAGTGTGTTATTATTAGATGAAATTCTCAGAACAGAATCAATAGTTTCTAATTCCTCACGTACAAATTTATTTATATCATCTAACTCATATGCACCGGAGGGTATAGTTATTGTTACATGTCCACAAGTAAATTTATTATTTCTTTCGTCGATATTAGGAATTGCGTTAAATGTTTCAAAATTTATTAAACCAACAACGTACTCACCATCATCTAAATAAATTGGTGGGTTGAAATTAGATGACAATACATTTGTCGTACCTGATAAGACTAATGTGAAAGACATGATACTACTTGTACAACCGACTCTTTTCTAACTTACTTAGCACCGTGTCGAATTCTTATAAAGAAATTTTAAAACCAAATGTCCACAATTATTAGAATTATATTTTTGAAATCGGTCATAATTATATGTTATATTATTATTACCATCGCTAAAGAAATATTTTATAACTTCTAGAGGGTCTCAAATTCCCGTAACTATCGAAATAATTAATATATTTTCCTTTTTTTATATAACATGTCCAGTGAGTACCGTCTCCCCGATCATCATCTAAATTTATAATGCCTGATTCGTATTTTTTTATTTTTTTCGGTAATTGGTTACGCATAAACACATTTCGAAAATAGGGAATTTTTAATATTTCTACATATTTTAACAAATCAATATTGGTGAGTGGGCGGTGTGGTAGTCTTTTTAGCAGTTTTTTTGATATGGTTTTAAGTAAAGACCGAAACCTTGTTTGTAAGGTTTTAAATAAAGTCCTTTTCCAACTTTTAATTGTTCAATGGCTCTGTTATGTCTCTTTGCTTCTTCTAGCGTATCCCTTGCTGCTTTTGCATCGTTGACCGCTTTTGCAATTCCAGCCGCTCCTCCAGTTAGTGCTCCTAATGCTGACAGACCCGCGAACAGAGGAATTAGGGGTAGTAAGCCCCCTTGATATGTTGGGAATTTTATTATACGTCCTCTAGGTTTCTTAATTCGTTTTCGCTTTAATGCTGTTAAAGCTGATGTTGCAACTTTTTTAATGTCTGTATGTTTTGTTCCAATAATTGCATTTCTTGCTGTTTTTACAGCATCATTAAATGATATAGCTTTTCCTATTTTAGTTTTCCTCTTTTTATTTCGTAAACCCATTCCTAATTTTCTTTTTACCTTCATTGCACCCGCAACACCTACAGCAGCTATCCGCTCTCCTATTTTACCTGATTTAATTCTTTCTATAGCTTTTTGTTCTAATAGTTTGTCTGCTTGATGTCGATTTTCTAAATCTTCAAACTTTGAGTATGCTATATCGTGTTCTTTACAAGCTTCGTCTAAAGGGTTAATACCGCGATCCCCCCTTAATAACCTCTTTTTGAGTTTGGTCCCAGGACCGCAAAAATTGTATGACGGCAAGTGTAGTTCCACCGGCAACTTATTTATGAATTTATTAAGAAGTCCGGAACCTTTCTTACCGAATAATCTTTTGGAACTAACCAAACCATCGTAGGAGGACATACTTATATAACTGATGAATATTTTATATGAAATCGCTTAAATATGTAAACATGGGTTGTGTTTTGATTAGTATATAAAGTGTGAGCATGAAGATCGTTAAACAAAATTTTTCTCTTCCTGTTAAAAACCATGATTTGGAAATAGCTACATTCCGGAAACACGGAAAATTATTCCCAGGAAATTGTAAGCGAGCTTTAATTATCGGAACCTCCGGTTGTGGCAAGACAAATGTTATGATTAGTCTAATAGAAGAACCTCATGGTTTACGCTTTGAAAATATATATATTTATTCAAAATCTCTAAATCAGTCAAAATATCAATACCTACGTGAACTCTTCAAACCTCTTAGAAAAATTGGATACTTTGAAAGTGAAAAGGAAGATGAAATAGTGTCGCCAAACGATATAAAATTAAATTCTCTAATAATATTTGATGATGTGGTGTGTTGTAGTCAAAGCGTTATAAGAAATTACTTTTGTTTTGGGCGTCATAAATGTACTGATTGTTTTTATTTATGCCAGACTTATACTGCAATTCCCAAACAACTAATAAGAGATAATGCAAATTTATTAATAATATTTCAACAAGATAATACGAATTTAAAACATATATATGATGATCATGTTAATGTAGATATGACATTTCATCAGTTTAAGGATTTATGTTCCTTGTGTTGGAACGATGAATATGGATTTATTGTGATTGATAAAGATAGTGCATTAAATAATGGGCGCTATGGAAAAGGCTTCGATCAATTTTTTTCTCATATATAATCCCATTAATCTGTAGTAGTAAACAGTACATTATATCACTTCGAAGATGGATGAACAACTAGCAAAAGATTTGGTAAAAACTCGTGAAATTTTAAAGCAGAAATATCGTTCTTTACGTTCAGATAAGTCACAAACTCAGAGGCGTTTGGAAGAAGAATATAAACCAATAACTCAGCCTTTAGAAAAGTTGCTTTCGAATATCAAACAAGAACCTAAAATTAGACCTAAAATTGAACCCAAAGTTGAACAACAGGGGGAAAGTTTTAGAGGAATCCCTTCTTCATCTCCACGAAGCTCTTTACTGGTTCATAAACGGTTACAACCATTATTACCTTTCGGTGGATTGTCGTTTTTGGAAGATAGTTTTATCCCTGAACAAGGAGACCCCTTTGAATCAACTGGTCAAGACACCGTGACCGATAAGACCATTAATGATGCTGTTGAACAAAGCCGACAATATTTTGAGGATTTATCGAGACAACCTGGTTATCAATTACGGCTTGAAGAATTTAATCCTCTTCCACGAACCTACATTGATGGACAGACACGAGGAACCTCTACAGATTATGATTACGTATATGGTATAAAACATGATATACCTACAGGGAAATTTTCGATAGGAAACGCTTTAGTTGATTTTGTTGGAAAAGATATTCAAATATTTAGGAAAAATACACTTCAACCTGATATGAAACGATTGTATGAAGGTACACCTGGACTTTACGAGTTATTGTTTAAACAAAACCCTCTGGGGTATACAAATGTAGACTTGGACAATTATATGGATATTTTGGATAAAACTTCAACATATAGACGAAACAATGATCCTGCCGAACAAGTACAGGGCTCTTTGAATTCCAAATATATAACAATTGTGCGACCGTGGCTCGTTAAAAAGAATATTTTAAAAAATGAAGTATTACGAACATTAGTAGAACCATCTGTGCTCAGAGAGAGATCAATGTCTGCTAGTTCACTGCCGCGACCAACTACAAGATCGGTTACACGATCAAAGAAAGGAGGAGGTATGATGAGTCTATCTAACAAAAAGCTAGATTATGTATATTATAATGATCCCAATGAAATTGTCGAAAGACTAAAATTACTTCTGGCATCTCAAATCGCTGGTCATACTGGTCACCATAATGAAATGATGTCTATTGTCGAGGAACTTCGCGAGGCAAAAATTATTCAATAAGTGTAATGTTAAATCTAAATCTTCTTAGTATGTATTGAACATTCAAGTGATAATGACAATCGATAAATTTGGAGCGCACATATTTAAAAAAGGATATCAATCTTTGGATGAATCATCAACATCTTCTAATAAACTTTACAATGTAGTAGATATAAAGAACGTTAAATTGTACTATAATTTAGTTTTACCATTTATCGGTGATTTTAACAAAAACACTAAAAACTACGCTTTGTTGCAAGATCAGAGGGAGAGCTATATTTTTCCTCTTAAGGAATGTAATATTATAAGTGCTGAATTTCCCAGCAGCATAATTTTGTTAATAAATGATCAGAAAATTTCAAATCCTGTCGGAACACAATTACATCTAAAAGATAAAATTTCATTCCAATCAGTGGGTACAAAACCTTTGAAGAGCTTTTATGGTGAATTATTGATAAAGTGTTCAATAGATATAGAATAATGTCGGACCTTAAAAAACAAGTTGTTGAAGAACTTCATAAACCAGCACGAGTACATTATCAGAGAAGGCGTGTAATTGTTAAAGGTCTTAATGATCTTTGGCAAGCTGATTTGGTTGAAATGCTTCCTTATTCTAAATTTAATAAAGGTAATAGATATATTTTAGTTGTAATCAATGTATTCTCTAATATGTATGGGTACAACCAGTAAAATCTAAAAGTGGGAAAGATGTCGCTACAGCTATGAAAAATGTACTAATTCAGGCTAAAACATCACCTAAAAATCTTCAAACTGATATGGGAAAAGAATTTTATAATAAAGAATTTGGTAAACTTATGACGGAATTTCAAATAAACCATTACAGTTCATTTTCGAATATGAAAGCTAGTGTTGTAGAACGGGTTAATCGTACTCTGAAAAATTCAATGTGGAAACAATTTAGTTTACAAGGGAACTATAAATGGATACCCATATTACAAGAAATCGTCGATAAATATAATAATACAAAACATAGAACAACATCATTTAAACCTAAGAGCGTTAATAAAAACAATGAAAAATCAATATTGAAAGAGGTATATACTTACCCAAAAACCTTTAATATCAGAACATTATTTTCACCTGGTGACTATGTGCGCATCAGTAAACATAGGGAAGCTTTTAAAAAGGGATATACACCAAACTGGTCAAACGAAATATTTAAAGTGAAAAGGATAACTCTCACCATTCCAACTACATATTTGTTAGAAGATGAAAAAGGTGTTGAAATAAAAGGAGGATTTTATGAAAAAGAACTTCAAAAAGTGAAATATCCTGATATATATTTAATTGAAAAAATTGTAAGAAAAAAAGGAAGTAAACTCTATGTTAAATGGTTGGGGATGGATAGTACTAATAACACATGGATTGACAAGAATCAACTTGCATAATATAATTATACTTATTATGAAAAATAAAAATAATTTTCTTTTAGACTAAATCTTTTATTACATCATATATTTTATTTTATTTTACAGGTATAAAATAATAATCCACTATCTAAGTACCTAATTTGATAATATAAATTTTCTCTAAAAATTCTATAGTTGTATTCAAAAATAATTGCATTGAATATAGAGGTTTCTTCATCTAAATCTGCAAAGCGTTTTTCTAAGGCTTGATATTCCTCATCCAACTGGGGTTGAGCTTGATATAAATCATAAAGATAAGCTGCTTCTCTACTTTTGTATTTTTTTATAAATTGTGAGTAATTGTCTTCGAACTTAACCAAACATTTTCTCTTTCTTCCTGATGAATAATCAATGTTTGCGCATTCAGACATTTTACACTTTATTATCTACTTAGTTTTAAAACTAGAAAATTTGTAGATTTCATAAAAATACAATGAATGAGAGTATCTGTTACACTAGTCACTATCACCATCACTATCACTGTCATAAAATATATCTATAAGCGTATTAATGTCCAAAACGCTGGCTATGTCTTCAATTGATATATATCTTCCTATTTCCTTTAAATTACTATCCAAATCCAATTTTTTGAGCCCCAAAGCAAAACTTTTTATATCCTTATCTTCCAAAAATTGTTCACACAATTCCAGAGCACTTCCATACCTTTCTGCACGCTCGATACACTCTTCTTCTGGTACAAATTTACCACCTCCATATATCGCCTCATGTTCAGCATCAAATTTTAAGTTGGAAAAAAATTGTCTTAACTTTTCAACACCACTTTGTAGATCATGTACTTCAGGATATTTCGTATAACACATCCACATGTTAGTCTATACTGTTACACATCGTATACAAAACTGAGGAAGCTCGGTATTATTTTATTTAAAAATTCAATTTTGTTGGTGGGGATTAATGGTGGGGTGGGGGCTATATGAACTCCTAATTGTATTAGGTATTTTTATTAAATTAATTAATCAGATTTATATGGAATGTACCCAGATTATGGGACACTTGAGGCCGACATCGCTATCTCTCTCTTTCTCATATATGTAAATAAAAGTGGAATGCTGGACCTATGTTTATTACAAAAATGTATAGGAATGCACGTTTTAGTTGTTATTGCATTTAATTAAAATTAATGGGATGTCAAAAATTAATCTACCTGGTATCTAAATTGGGTTCTAAATTCAGATAACAAATAAATTATGCAAATTACCCTGCAGGTACATGGTCACTTGGGCCGGACATCTAGACGTTGTTTACCTGTATGCCACCACCTTGGAATTTGACTTTGAAAGTTTGAACTCACAAGCTGCAAAATGCTGGATTATTCCCACAAGAAGATTTAGCCTCAATAATAGATGACAAGGGAAATTTTAACGCTTGCATTCCTCTGAAAATGTTAATTGGGTTCGCAGAAGATTATAAAAAAAATTACTTAACTGTAAACAAGAGCTAATTATAATAAGATCTAGTTCTGATAAGAACTGTTGCTATAGTGAAAAGGAAACCGATACATGTAAAATTGAGCTGTCAAAATTGTGTTGGCGAATGCCCCACATATCTGTTGGGATTCCTGAAGAATTAACGCTCACAAAATTAATTGATAAAAATGTTGATCTAACGATGGGTTTTCGATCCTGGGAAATAATAGAATGGCCTGAACTCCCGCAAACGACAAGATTTACTTGGCCGGTTAAAACGAGTACAAAGGTTGAAAGCCCTCGTCATGTTTGTGTAGCTTTCCAAGAAAATTTTACTTTAGTAAATGTGACTTAAGAAATATTAAAGTTTTTTTAAATTCAGATCGTTACCCCTACGATGATCTGTACATCGATTTTAAAAACAATAAGTACTCATCGCTTTATGAAATGTATGCAAATTTTCGAAAATCCTATTACGGAACTTCTAGCGAACCAGTCCTAACACCTAAAAATTTTGTTTCTAAAGCTCCAATCGTTTACATAGACTGCTCTCATCAAAAGGGTGCGCTAGAATCTAGCCCTGTTGTCATGCGATTAGAATTTGAATGTAATACCCCTATAAAACCTCAAACTTCAGCTTATTGTCTTATTTTACATGACAAAGTGTTTACGTATAACCCTCTTACTAAAATTGTTAAACAACTGTAATTGAATATGTCGAATTTTAACACGAGTGATTACAGAAGAAAATTATTAGTTCACCAGGAAAAAATAAAAGCTATTAAACAAATGATTCACGTTTATTATCTAAGAAAATTGATAATTAAACAATTATCAAACTTACATCTGTAGTGTAAATTAATACAAAATAAAATAGTAGAAATTTTAATTGTTAATTATAATTATAATGACTTCAATAAAAATATGAAAACTGTTAATCTAGTTTTTAATATCTTGTACCAACCCACTCCTAATAATATAAAAAATATTAAGTTTCTTACCTAAAATCTATACTGCCCCAAAGAAAAATTAATTTATTTTAACTATATAACTTAAGAATCTCAGATAATTTTGTAAATAAAAATATTTCACAAGCCTGTGTATATAAATTAATTTCAGGAGGAATCTTAATTACATGAACGTTGGGTAACTTTGATAGTTTTTGAAAAATTTTGATTTGGGCAAATACATATTTTTTATTCATTATATCTATTCCATTGTCACGCTTAATCATTTGCTTAACAATGGTTTTAATATGACATTTGGAGGGCAAAAGAATTATAGTTGGAAATTTATTTAAAAAAGAAAGTGAATCCTGAAATTTTAAAAATAAATTTAGTTGTTGAATTCCAGCTCCATTTTTTTTCATAATATTCTTTGAAGATACATTCATACCAAATGTCTGACAACGGACTACGATCGTAAATAGATTTTGTTTTTGACCTATCAATAGCATCACAAAATGTAAGTGTATACATTATTTGTGAGATAGTACACATATTTTTGTTTCTAAATAAGGGTTCCCTGTGTACACGTTCAAAAAATCCATATATTCTACATTTTTAAATTTTCTTAACAAACAAGTTTTTCCTAAACAGGCTACACCGTCTAGAAAAATATCTTGTTTTAAAAGCGGGGTTTCCAAATCAGCAATTTTTGTTTCCTCTTTTTTTTCCAACGATGTAAAGTTGTCCATTTTTTAATTTTGATTTTTTCTAATCTATTTCAATAATAACAAAACAAACAGATTAGTTTAATGAATTAATTTTAAGGGTTCATATACAAAAACTTTCAATTTTCCTGTTCATAATTTATTTAAATTATTATTATTATCATTACTTAAACAAAAAAAACATTTTTCTTTGGATTGTGGAACACCGTCAAAATCGTCTTCGCATCCCGTAGACTTGTGCTTGTGACGAGGCAATTTCTTTTGTAAATTAACATTTTGTTTATATTTTATGGGCAGTTTATCCCAAATATTTTCTAAACAAATGGGGCTAATGCCGTTTAAATAATCTATGGGTATCATTGTCAATTCCTTACAGCTTAGTTTCGTTAGATCTATATATACTGAAGACATTTCGAATGTTCTAAATTAAATGCTGGACGAAATAATTTGTTGTATATTAAATATATGCGAAGAAAAATTAATGTTTCTTTAATATATTTGACTTCTCCAAGGAACTTCTTTAGTTCTAGCCTATAGTGACGTTTATTGAAAATACAACAATAAAAACAAGCACTTAGACCCAATTACCTCAAACTATTGCTGTTTGATACACCCTATACTAATCAAGTTCGTTTTCTATAGGCGTAATTATATGATATTGACCGAGACACTGGAAGTGGGTTTACGGTCGTCAACCTACTAATAAACCGTTTCACCTTCACCGCATATATTACCTGCCCGAGGCGAATATCTTCAGCGTTTTGATACATAAATAACTATTTTAATGCTAATTTGTTTGGTTTTTGCGATGAACCCTTCAATTTAGTGTCAAAACATTTGTTCATAAAACTTACGGTTAGTATAAATAAAGTAGGTACTTACCCGCAAATTCGCTTTACAGGGAAACACAATTCAAACTTTAACTGGAAGCGTTTGAAACTAATAACAGCTATTTCTATTGATCCTTATATACTAAACAAAATCATATGTTAATAGTTACATTCTAATATTATATAACTAAAAGCTACTTGAAAAGGACAAAGGAACAAAGAAAATTACACTAAACATATTTTTTTCTTTATGTTTTACGTAAACCAGAGGGAGTATTTACAATTTTATCATACTTTACATCAGATATACGCGTTTACTGCCATGTGTATACGTATACAGTGACCGGCAGAAAGTTGGACACAAATGGGAAACTTTTTTATTATTAATTTCTCAGAAAATTTTATTCTTGATAAAAGTTGGCGCGTCGTTTCAGACTCAAAACGCACATATCAAAATTTAAATATCTCTTCTTGGATACGAGGTACATTCAAAAATGTCAAAATAATTCAAGAGTAAAGTACCCTTATTTTTTAAAATACGTTAAAAAGTTACTTACAAAAGTTGTTTGGAATCAAAGCTGGATGTCAGATTTAAAGTCACACCCATCTAGTCAAAAAAGTAATGTGTATTAGAGAAAAACAAAATTCCTCAAAATATATTGTCACGTTTTTAATACGTATGAGTACCTACAAGGTAATGTTACCCAACAGAATAATAATTAGCTCTCGCTTAGATACTGCAAAGAAAATAATAAACGTATTTTTTAAATTCAACTTATCCGCTTTGACGCTCGGCTCGTTATGCTGTAATCAAATTTAACAAAAAAATCTGTGACATCTTACCTACTGAGGGCACAGACCGGGCTAGCCTCGAAAAAAGACCAAATATTATATCTAGAGTATAAAACGTAAACAGAAAAAAACAATTTTTAATTTTATTCCTTTTCTAGACAAGTGCCTGCAAATATTTAAGACCTTGACATTTACACCAGCACCGCTCACATTCCAAAACCAGAATTAATTATGTAGGTACAGGGTTGAAAACAATGAACCAACATGTACAGGGGTGCTCAAAATGTACTTTTGTGTCGCAGAAACAGCAAATGATAACTACTTGCCGCAACGGCAATCAAGGCTGTAATGGGAGCCAAGATCCGGACGGCCCAAGACTTGAATCGGGCAAGACCAGTACCACGAATGGCTCAATGGGAGATGCGACTAAATCGGAAGATCGAGAGTCTTCGTAGACATAGGACAAGTGGCGGAATGTATTAGAGGAGATATAACCAGAAAGATCCAGAGCACGGTGCAGGCAATAATGAGCCGCACCCAAATGCATTCTCAGCATGACCCCGCGAACATCACTGCTCAACAATGTCTTGATACATTGAAACAAAAACTTTCTGTTTTCGCAAGGCGTCTGAGGAGATACTAGGCTAGTAACAAGAGGGAACGAGACAACAAACTCTTTGAACGATCAGAAAATGGTTTCTACCGTGCTTTGAATTCTAGCGCCGATGCCACAAATGCGAGTTACCCAAGCAGATAGCAGGTTGACGGTTTCTGGAGAAATCAACTTGCCACACCAGGTCCATGCAATGTCGGTGCAAGCTGGATCAGTGAAGAACGCGAGATGGGATGGTGTTTACACAAATTTAGTATAACACCTATATAATTGTAACCAGTAAGTTGATAAAAAAAAGAATAACCCAAAGCCCTAAGAAAGCGAATCCAGAAGCAGCACCTTTCGAAAGAAAGAGCCTGCAGTAGCCGAATTCCAAATCAAGAGGTAACAGCGCAGCTTTCTTAGCCTGTGAAAGCGTCATCCCAACTCTGTCCACGGCAGATCATCAACGCAGTCGTCGTGCATCTCAGAACTGAGGGTGTTCCAAAGGAATAGAGAGCGCTCTGTGAGTCCATCTTACCTGACAAAACCATACGCAAACAAACTTAACTTCAACTACACGCGCCGGTGTATAAAAGGCACCATTTTAACATAACGTGCTGCCAAATTATGAACTAGCCGAAAAGGCCACCAGAATACCAGAAAGTTTCACATTGTTAATACGACGTCTAAAAAAAAGTAACGACAGTTCCGTCAAGATATTTTCTCTGAGAGAAGCTCAAATTTTCATTCGAAGAGATTTTTGAACTTTAATATACATCCGCCGCCACGACCACTTCAGAGGACGACGCAGGGGCCCCTGGTGCAGAGGAGTCCAAATAAAAAAGGTAGGCGATTAAGCTATTTTTATATTTTGGTTAATCCAACATTATCTAAGTGTTCTTCGATCTACAAAAAAAAATCTATTAGTCAAAGAAGAAGACCGACCTGCGGTTCATTTTTCTCTATAAGCAGCTATCGAAGGCATTGCGCTAAGGTTTATTTAAACAATAATAAATTTTCCTAGCGGTAACTATACATTTTGGTCCTGTAACTCGCCGGATCGGTTGGACTTCTTTTTTGACTTAATCTTTCATTAAAATTCAAATTCAAAATAATTTGTAGTAGCCACTTTCCATTTCGATTAATAATTAAATACCTATTAAAAACATTTCATAAATTTGTTTATCAAATTTACCTCGTCATAACGCAAATTTGTCTTCAAGTTTTGTATGTTCCTTTATTTCGCATTGTCAGTACTCGCCACTTTTAGACTACCTCACAACGCCTCTTATACGCAGTTTTATGCATTTTATCATTAATTTCGAAATACCTACAGAGAGATTGAAAAGTGTTGCTCTTCATTTTTCATTTAGCGCACATTAAAAATGTTTTTTTTTAATATTTATCATACAAACCTTCCGCATTTTAACATATCTTACCACTTTGTTGGTTTAACCGCACCGCACTAGTTCTCTCGAAGTTTTCAATACCAAATTTGTTCTGCCAAAACGGTATTCGCAAAAAACTTTTGTCACAACCGCTATCCTGGATTTGTTTTCCGGGAATAATTCTTCAAGTAATCGCTCTGATTTATAAACGTTTCTTTAAACCCACCCGCATTTTATTTAGAAACGCTTAGATCGCTCGCAAAATGGAAAAATTGCGATTTTATAAAGCTAGCCGCTCTTCATGCGCCAATAAAATGTCTTCTATGAACGGCATCGCCCAGGAGTGTTTGACGGATCCACTCAAACTTACTTCTTTAAAAATACGATCTCGGAGAATAGAAAATATTCAAGATGAGTTCATGAAACATCACGCTAGCATCATTGCCTTGCTATCGAAAGAGGAAAACTCTGATTTTATTGCCGACGATAAAATTAAAGAAGCTTTTCTGAATGATTATTATTCAATTCAAACTAGCTTGTCTGATTTGATCGATACTAAGCCAACTGTAGATGCCTTAAACACGGAAACAGCTAGACATTCTAATAAAATCAGGCTCCCAAAAATTGAGTAGTAGTGATGCAAAGGGGTTTCTGGGACAAAATGGCCGCCAAGGTCAAGGTCGTTTGTTTGTTGCGAAGTCGCGATGGGATGTTCAAGGTCAAGGGGCGTGGTTTCCTAGAATAGCTGCAAGGTTTCCGCGCTTCAAGGTTTCTGAGAATTGGTGTTCAAGGTCAAGGGGCGTGGTTTCCTAGAATAGCTTCAAGGTTAATTTCCGAGAATCGCTTCAAGGTTGAATAGCTTCAAGGTCGGGGGGCTTAGAGGTCAAAGGTCAAAGTGTACCAGAGTGGCTTCTGGGAATTTTAGTTCAAGGTGGGCGGGGTTTTAAAATCATTTCCTAGAATCCCCCCCCCTACCCCACTAGCTTTGATAAAAGACAAAGTTTGCTGTTTGGAGTTCAGTAGCCGAGTTGAGCTAAGATGGCTTGCAGCAAAGAAATGGATTTAAAAACCATCAACAAATTTAGTTGCTTGTCTCAGAAACCGACGGTAAAGTTAGTGGAATTGGATGAAGGTGTGCCGATGAAAATTCTCTCTGGCAAGGTGGTGCAAACGACGTTCGGGGAGACTATTTTGCTGGAGTTGGAGCATGGTGTCGTTTTCCTGCCAAACAGAGTGACGGAGGTGTTCAAGCCGTGCATCGAACATTTTTCCAGTGAAAAATACTCGCTGGTTTACAAAGGACAACTGGATATGGGAAAAAACATGGCCAGTCAGTTTGAAATAGTGACCGGGGGAAACGTGGGGGAGTAACATGGGGGATTAAAGTGGGGGAATTAAAGTGGGGGGATTAAAATGGGGAATTCTTCAAATAAATACTCTTGCTGTAATTTGTGTTTTATTAATCTTGAATGTTTTAGTTATAATGTGAATGTTCAGAAAAACCAAGGTTCCTAAAAAAACTGAAGGCCCTTAAAAAAACTGAGGGCCCTTAAAAAACGGAGGGCCCTTAAAAAAACTGAGGGCCCTTAAAAAACTGAGGGCCCTTAAAACAAGGATTCTAAAAAGAATTAGAAAATCATTCAATAAAGGAAATGCCTTCAGTAGAGTAACTGTTGTAAATAATTCGATTTCCAAATTTTTATTTGCTATGAATAAACAACGGTTTGACTCACAAAGTAACTAGATCAAGCGATTCATAATTCGATAGCAATGAAAGACAGCAACGTACTCTGTTGTGGAATAATAGCCTATTCATACGGTGCTGGACTGAAAATTGTCATGTTCTCTTTTTAATGGGGAATAGAAAATTAACCATGGGGGAAATTCTTGGAACAGAAAAAAAAGCTTGTGTTTAACAGGTAGAAAATAGTACTTGTAATTCTTGGAATAGAAAACACTTTTACGTTGTGAATAAATAGGGAACCTAATTGCAACACAGATCCTCGCAGAACTAAGGATACCAAAATTCATTGGTTATAATAAGAATATTAAAAGGATGAAAACAACTGAAAATTCAGGAAAAAACCAAAAGGATTTAATTTAAACATGTAACCTGGGATGTTTTCTGGAAATGTAGTTTCTGAGAATTGTGGTTTTCTGGAAATCTAATAGGTTTCTGGTCATTTTGATATTCAGGGACTTTTGGGTTGTAATTCTAATTTGGGAAAGTTTTGTCTAATATCAACAATCTTTAACTGTTGACAAAAGAACTATACGTTTTAACAGGAAAGGGATTAAAATCAGTTATTCAAACGTTGTGTATAGCTTTGATAAAAACTTGTAATGTCTTTTATTTACTGTTCGAAAAACAGTTTCAGAAAATTAAAGTTGTTTTTTCTAAAAATGTAGTAATGTTCTAGCAAGGCATAAAAAAACAATCACCAAACATATTTATATAAAATTACACAGACGGGAGGTGAGCCAATGACAACGTAGGTGTGCCTGCGAAACCAAAGATGGGGTCTGTCCACAAAGATTCGTTTGTAGTTCTAAGGTTTAATAAAGGACTAGAATATTAAAATCATCTTGAATAAACTTGTTTGGTGTTTTATTAGCATTTGCAGGCTTTCAACGCCCCCCATATCAACATAAGAACATTTTAATAGATTAAAACAATTATTGAATCTTTTATTCATTATGTACATACAAGAACAATTTGTAACTGTTTAAAAGCCTGTACCACTGTACCTCTTAAAAGGAAGTTAGTCTAATTAAAACTTCTTAGAATTGTTTAACGAAAGCTACAGTATATACATAATACGACAGCTATGAAAAACAGCAACGTATCAACAACTCCTAAATGTAATATGCATAACATAGTCTCTGAGACACAACCCACTGTATGACTCACATCGATCTGCCGCGGTAAAGATCTGAAAGTCTGAATTGAAGTAACTCCTATTAGAGTTGTTTATATCCCGCGCTGGTATCGATGATAAGTTTATATGTATAGTTGGTGGCAAATTAAACCAAGTGGACCTGCGGCAAAGGCTAAATATTTACATGTGAAAAATGCTAAAAAGACCCATACGGAACCTGAACGAGTGTTTGTTTTATTCTTGGGTTACATACGACTGACCTCCTCAAGGAATTTTGGAGCGCTGGCGTATAAAGTAATAAAAATAGTATATAGGCGTCTCAAGTTGACGGAGGCTATTTTCTGAAAAAGTTTTTCTTTTTGACTTATTAGGAAAAAACATACAAACATTTTATTAAGGTTATAATTTACCCCAATTAATACGTTTTTCAAAAAGTTTTGCTCAGAGACTCAGTTTTTATCTTTGGTTTACTTAATAAGACACAAAAGGTAATAAACATGCATTGTAAGCTCACTGTATTTTTTAGCTTCTGTCATGCAATATTTTGTTTTTGCTGATCTGTATAGGCGGAGGTTTTATTAAATAAAAAACATACAAAGTTAATAAATATTTTATTACCCTAATACACTTATTTAGAACTAAAATAATGTGAATATGTTTTGTTACATCTTTAAATACATTTTTTGGCACTGCATGGAATACATTAGGTGTATCTGTTGCCCCACATATTATACATTTATATTTTACTGACACAGGTATGGTGTTGTATTCATTTTAAATACGCTTCTTTTTGTATTCACACAAAAATTACTCTGGTCTAATCCGAGACGGCTTCCTGAAGAGTGATTAATTCATTCAAAATATCGACATTTCAACAAGTGCATAGGCGTGACTTCTTGATTTTATGGCTTTTGACGTATGGGTAGGAAACAATCCCTGTTTGCATTTTAACTCAAGAGGTTTTCTCCTAATAAGTATAATAAAACAATTATGTATATTTCATGTCAGAACTATTTAAACATTAGTCTAGATATACAAGTGAACTGGGATCGGGTATTTGTTTTACAGGTGTGTAGAGGACACCCCGGGGTGTCGAAAAAAATTTCGACATGGGAGTGACAAACGACAGTGGCAAGTAGAAAGTACATAAATGAACTGGGATTGGGAAGTTGTTTGGTAGGTGTGTGGACGACACCCCGGGGTGTCGAAAAAAAATTAGACATGGGCGTGAAAAACGACAGTGGCGGCGGGGGTAATTCGGAAAATGCATAAATGAACTGGGATTGGGAGGTTGTTTGGCAGGTGTGTAGGACACCCCAGGGTGTCGAAGAAAATTTTGACATGGGCTTTACACACGACAGTGGCGGCGGGGGTAATTCGGAAAATACATAAATGAACTGGCATTGGGAAGTTGTTTGGCAGGTGTGTGGGAGACACCCCGGGGTGTCGAAGAAAATTTAGACATGGGCGAGACAAACGACAGTGGCGGCGGGGGTATCTCTGAAAATAGATACCGTTTTATTTGGGTGGGCCAACTTCATTTTTATAAATACGGTAACAGCTGCTTGTATAAACAGCTTCATGCCCTGAATAAAACTTTATGTTTTTTTTGACGTTTCATATCAAAAAAGGAATAAATTCAGTTTCCCCGTCCGTATCCAATATGTAACAATTACACAAATTTTCTTTTCCTATTTGAAAAATTCGACTTTCACACTTTTAGCGATCTTTTGAAATCCAATTTTTATATTCTTTGAGCGTCTTATACAAGTTGTCCCAGATCCCGAACATTTTCTCCGTAATTTTGGAGATAAAATTACAGTTTAAAACCTTATTTTATGCAGTTGAACAAGTGGACCATTAAACGTCAACGAAAAATGTTATGGCGGAAAAACCGATTGTTCTAAAAAAATGAAGTAGGCATTTTGGGCACTTTCTTATTATGCTACTTGAAGGAAGAAAATTTGTGTACTTGAGTTTCAAATTCGACTTCTGGTTTGGCTGGAACAAAAAAGTAATGAAATTTTGAGTCACCTTGTACATTTTTGTTGTTTTTGAAAACCCCATAACATTCCCTCTATGGCGCAACTAGTACTTTTTGAGATCTCTATTCGTTTTCGAGATATTGAGAAATTTCTTTTCTCCATAGGGCATAATATTATGGTAAGCTACTGGTCATTGCAACCAAGATTGAATTTTGAAAATCCTGAACAACTTAGTTTTTTCCTATACTTTGTAACAGTTCAATTGTATACAGGGTGACCGTATTTCGAGTCTATGCATGGGGATCTTGGTTATCTTAGGAGATACGAGGTCGGTTAAATTGGGGCAAAGTTGCGGAATTTGATGCCGAGTAACATGGTAAAAAGAAATTTTGGCTGGCCCTTTTCGTTTTGAAAATAATGCGAAAAAACTGAAAATTGTCGTTTTTTGTTTTTATTTTTTTAAACGAAAACGAATGGCGCTGGACATTGCTAAGTTAAACATTATTAAGGCACCTTTTGCAAGCAATTTAAATATGGCCTCGCATTTTTTTCTCAAAGACAAAGATATGACGATCAACTTTTATTTTTCTTCTTGAAGTTCTTCTTGTGCTGAGTACTACGCTGCCAGTAAGTGAATCTTTTTTCTTGCACATCGACTCTGTCGCATCTTGGATAGCGCAAACTCAGGGAAAAACACAAAGCATCTCAATTTATAAGTGCGATTCCTCTTACGGGATATATCGCAGAAGAACCGAAAAGTCACTACGAAGCCACACAACAACAAAGGTTAATGCAAACGTTTTTTTTTTCTCTAACTTTTTCCTTATAGCCGAATATTTCTGGGATTGTGCAAACATGTGTTTTTCTTTCCTATCGCAGGCTTCCAATTGCAAGTTCCAGTCACAGAATAGGGGAATTCCAGTATCAGCTTTCAAGTAAAAAGTTCGAGCTTGCGGTCTTCAGAGCTGCAAAGCTGCAGGCTTCGAGTTTAGACATTATATTTACTTTAAATTTTCCAGTTAAATTTTATAGGTTATCATCATGTCATCATGTCAAAATGGATTCTTCTTCTTCACATTCACTGGCATTCGTTTGAACTATATATATATATATATGGAAATCGTACAAACCTGAAGCAGAAGTAGGTATTTGTATGCACAATCCTGAAGCGACACTACCAACCTGAAGCGTATATATGCTTCAGGTTGGTTTTGCCATGTTATTTGCTGTCGGGTCGAAAGTTTTTTCATCTTTGGGTTTTAGGAAGGGGAATAAATCAATATCAGGTACAACCCACTTTGAATGCCTGTATATATTTGAAGGTATTCCGCACTAAGTTGAAGCACGCGTAATTTTGGCAACTCTGTTGTTGTGTTGGGTCAATTTAAATTGCTGGTGCGTTTGGTATAGAATAAGAGGGTTTTATTATCGAACTGACGGAACATGGCTAATAATACGGAAACTAGACACGGTAGCGGTATGATCTATTTTATAAATCTATGCTAAGATTTTCTAAGCTTTCCAAAAATCTAAAAATGTACAGAGCAGATCATTTAGATTAAGTGAGTTGGTATCACGTATTTTTTGTAAAAAACCTATATGTTTCACCACACAGTGGCACAGACCCATCATTTTAGAAAGCTGTTTCCGAAAAAAAAAATGTCTTCGGTTTACTGAATTTATTCAAAGTTAGAGACTCGCACTGTATAATATGTACATTGTACAGGGTGTAACTGAACTTATGCTCAAAAATGAAACCACGTATTCTTGGAGTCAAAATAAAGGCACTTCTTCATATACTTTTTTCTCCTATGGGCCATAGTTTTTTTTATACAGAGCGTAGAAGTTTAGAGAAAAATGCACATATTTCTTAGTATCTC
The DNA here is from genome assembly GCA_963920635.1 of Pseudeuparius sepicola. Classification (NCBI taxonomy): domain Eukaryota; kingdom Metazoa; phylum Arthropoda; class Insecta; order Coleoptera; family Anthribidae; genus Pseudeuparius; species Pseudeuparius sepicola. The sequence goes on from OY987305.1 coordinate 35,103,859, forward strand.
TAGAAGTATACTAGATATTTTCTTCAAACTTGGCGTGTCACATGAGCGGATGAGCTGTCAAACTTAAGGTTAATATGGAGCGCCTGAGGCCCCCAGTTGCGGAGATACAGGGTATTATTAAAATTAATTACTTCAGAAAAATATGAATACCCTGTATAATCACATTTTTTAAATTTGTTTTGAGTGGTAAATCCAATGGTTAACAAAAAGTATCTCTTAGTATTTTTTCATATTCTCAGCCGTTTCTTAATTATTTTCAAAGGACGGCAATGCTGCAATAAACAAGTCATTTTAAGAATAAATCTAGCAATCTGTGGATGTCAATTAAACTTGGCAGTATTTGAATCATTTGGCTGTCAACTTTGCACTTTAGTATCAATATTGTGAAAAATCATATTTTTATTCGAAGAATTGAATGGCATGCACTTTTGCTATGGACTTGCCAATGGCAATAATAAACATGCGGAAACGCATAGTTGAGTGTATTGAAAGAGACAGCGGTCATTTCGAACATTTAATAATTTTCTAATAGCATTGCGTTTCTTTTATTATCATTTTTGCTTTCGTACCTATTTTGTTAAATAAAGTTTAGATGACATCCTCAGTTTGCTAGATTTATTCTTAAAATGACTTGCTTATTGCAGCATTGCCGTTCTTTGAAAATAATTAAGAAACGGCTGCGAATATGAAAAAATACTAAGAAATACTTTTTGTTAACCATTGGATTCACCACTCAAAACAAATTTAAAAAATGCGATTATTCAGGGTATTCATATTGTTCTGAACTAATTAATTTTAGTAATACCCTGTATCTCCGCAACTGGGGGCCTCAGAAGCTTCATGTCAACCCTAAGTTTGACAGCTCATCCGCTCATGTGACACGCCGAGTTTGAAGAAAATATCTCGTATACTTCTAGAGATACTAAGAAATATGTGTATTTTTCTCTAAATTTCTACGCTCTGTATAAAAAAAACTATGGCCCGTAGGAGAAAAAAATATATAAAGAAGTATCTTTATTTTGACTCCAAGAATACGTGGTTTCATTTTTGACCATCAGTTCAGTTACACCTTGTATGTATATTCGGGACACATTTCATCTTCATCGAAGAAGCACAAACAAAATAAAATAACCCTAATAATAGAAATTCCCCATTTCTAACAGAAGGTAAGGAATAGAAATAGAAATTTTCAAACTAAAACGAAACTATTTTGCAAACCGTTTGAAAACAACAGCATAATAATTAATACCTAAACAAAATCAGCTGTCCTTACGGTCGTTCAAAAAGGCGGGAATCCTCACTATGGACACCTAGATTACAGAAAGATCTAATAACACGTGCTCTAAAGAAACAGACCATGACTCATCGCCTCTCAAACCCGATGTTTTGGTTATACCAAAGTCTAGAGAATACTATTCTCTGGACGCTGGTTATACCTAGTCACACGTTCGACGTTGCTGCTGGAAATCATTGTCAGGCTTGTAATTTTTGCCGAAAAACAAATCCGTTGGTTAACTCGTAGCGTTTTTCGATCGAAAGCGTATGTGAATTAATCAAAATAGTAAATTTCTAATTTTCACATCAAATAGTCGTTCGTATTCGGAAATTTTAAAGTCAATAAAAACAGCAGTTTTGGAATTATTTCACAAATAATTTTCACGTAAATTGTTTTTTGTATAAAATAAAATTGTATAAAACTTAATGTACCGGGTGTCCCATAATCAAAGGCACATATTTTGAAAAGTGATGGAACTCATGAAAAAAAATAAGAAAAGTTCTAAGAACTTTTATGTGAGCATTCCCGATAAAATTTTACTTTTTTAGAAACGGGTGCCAATGTTAAATCTAAAAAAATTGACTTCTTCTAGGAGATTATTTTCTTCGACAAAATTAAGCATACGAGCTTTTGTTCTTATCTTAAAGGGTAGAATTGAGCTGCACATTTTTGAGAAAAAAAACGTGACCAACAGGTGTATTAGAGCACCTTTTTTATTCAAAATAAAGTGCCCCGAAAATGCGATTGGTTCAGAAAGGCAAAAAACGGCAAACTGGTGCCACCGGTGCCGTCTAGGCGGTAGACAAAATATTATTATGCCAAAATGCTTTTTATGCAAACGCCATAATAATTATTATGCAGCTAATCATGACATGAACATGGTTCCATAAAATTCGGTTCTTAGTTTTATCTTCTTGCTTATCATACAAATTTCTTAGTTGATTTGTATTTTGTATACAGTTCTGTCATAAACCGAGACCCCTGGAAATTCCCAGTCTTATAGATACGTCGCTAAAGTTTACCTGGATTATTTTAAAATAAGGAATAATCATTCTTGTTGTGCTCTTATTTTGCTCTCGGTGGAATGACCTATTAATGACTATGGTTTTGTTTTTTTATTCCCGAATTTCAACCCACATCCGAACCATGGAAAATTAAAAAAGGCATAAATTTTTAAAAATGTTTGGTCAAGTTTTCAGTATAAAAATACCAAAAGCCAAAGAAGCTATCTCTTATATTACTTTTGTTCATGTAAAACCTATCCAAACATCTAAAAAAGCACTAATACTGCTTATTCATCTTAAAAGACAGGTAGTTTGTCCGTTTAAACTCCGACGTTCTGGGTCGTTAAGACTGGACAGGTAGTCGACAGTTAATAAGCAGTAGTTGTGAAATTATGAAAGCATTCATTCATTTCTGTTTATAATTAAATATAAAATTAGATCAATACAAAAAATTACTCCTATCTCCTATTATATTGATGGCCCTCTTCTTTGAATTGTCAAGCAAGAAAATAATAAACCATGTGGTTCAACACTGAGGTAACAGTTACAAATCAAATCAAATCAAGGTAGTACCAAAGATATGCATGCTTCAGGATAGTGTGTTTCGTATGTAAAATATATACTACATAATAATTTTCAAAATATTGCTGTATATCTGACATAATCGGTACTGCCATACCATATATACTCCTAAATACATCATCAGGATTCCTCTATGTATGCTATAAGTAGGTGCTTCAGGATGGTACGGATTATATGATGCTTCAGGTCTGATGGAAAGATGTATATATATATATATATATATATATATATATATATATATATATATATATATATATTGATTCAACAGACAAAGTCAGACCCGATACGTTCTACAGGCAACCTCAGACCCACTAGATCCAAAGGTATATCAGGTGTATATTTTGCAAAAAAATACATTACCAAACTATAACTTTTCGAGCAACTTTAGAGGGGTAGGAATATACGAAAAATTTTTTTTATGATGGTTAACAGTCGTTGTCAACCCCGACATATAGAACCTCAAAGTGGAGCCCGTTTGTATAATTTTTGCTACGTCTTACAGCATTGTGAATACCAGCAATGTTGCCAGCTCAACGGGACTGAGAAGGCTTTCGAATGTACCATTTGCTTATACGATATAATATTTATCTCATACTGGTGCATTTTTAGTTCTTATAGTTTTAGCGTTCAGATATTTTTAATCGAGGTAAATTTAATAGACATTCAAATACAGATTAAAAGACCTCTCACCTCTCAGAAGGGAAGTTCATCCCCTTTTGCTTCAAATACCACCCACTTATGTGACCTGGAGCCCGTTTTCTGATTTTTCTCAAAAACTGTTACTCTGACGAGGAAAACGAATGAGAACCTAAAATATTTTTTACGAAAATATACGTTTATGCATCCTATAATTTTTTTTCCTATATACAGCCCTATTCTCACCAATACTATGGTTTGAAAAATTATGTTGCTAAAGTTGGGCAAAAACGAGTAAAATAAAATAATTTCGAGACAGAAATGGAATAATGATAATATATATAAATACAGGGTGCCCAATTTAGATGGAATAATGAATAGAACTTTTTAAATTCACCTTGTATAAATATTTCAGACAAGAGTTTTTCAGTTGATCTATGTGCATATTTTGATGACCTTGAATTTTTTGGTAGCTAGTCATTTCGTTGCTACGGCCACCAACTTTGTTTTTTTTTAAATAGCACGATACATTTTTCTGTTCAAATTTGGAATCAGCACATTTTTGTGCATACGAACATGTAAAATTTCATTGGGGTTGCATAAGAGAATTTTTGAGAAAAAGTAGAATTTTTACAAGTACGCCAAAATTTAAATTCGAGAGCGTTGCCTAAAAGTAGGCCAAGCCTAATGAAAATTTTGACATTTTTGCATGTAATGATAACTTACCGGCGACAGGTAAATCATGTTAAACTTGCAAAATTTGTTTATTAATAAATAATTAGGCAAAATAAATCAATGGTACCTAAAAATCAATTAATGAAATGCTCGAAATTTTCTCCATTCACAGCGAGACAAGGGCCCAGTCTGTATGTGCTGTTCTAATTTTGGGGACGATTCATGGATTTTAGGTGTCCCCGCAAGAAAAAAATCACACGGGGTAAGATCGGGAGATCTCGGAGGCCATTCTATGGCCAATCTTCTGCCAATCCAAGATTGTGGAAAGACTTGGTTTAAATAGCGGCGCACATCACGGTGGTAATGGGGAGGTGCTTCATCTTGCTGGCACCAGATATCCTGGATTGGCATACCAAGGGCGGGAATAACCTCATTTTGCAAAAGATCCAAATACCTTTTGCCAGTCAAATTACCATTGATAACAAATGGGTCAATAACGCGGTTGCCATAATGACATACGTAAGTGTCAAAATTTTCATTAGGCATGGCCTACTTTTTTAGGCAACGCTCTCGAATTTAAATTTTAGCGTAGGTACTTGCAAAAATTCTGTTTTTTGTCAAAAATATTCTTATGCAACCCCAATGAAATTTTACATGTTTGTATGCACAAAAAGGAGCTGATTCCAAATTTGTACAGAAAAGTGTATGGTGCCATTTAAAAAACAAAGTTGGTTGCCGTAGTAACAAAATGACTAGCTCCAAAAGAATTCAAGGTCACCAAAATATGCAGAAAGATCAACTGAAAATCTCTTGTCTGAAACATTTTTACAAGGTGTCCTTAAAAAGTTATATCCGCATTATTCCATCTAAATTGGACACCCTGTACATAGATACAAATATATACAGTGTGACCCATTTGTAATGGAGACACCTCTTTAAATTTTTTATTTTTAATCCGATTTTAGCCGGTTTTTTTTTCTGACGGTAGGTGCAAAAAACTCTTTTTTTTACGTTGGTGCAAAATTTCAGGTCTTAATCTCAATTTTCAAGGCTACTACGAATTTTTTTCTAGTAAAAAATGAGGAAAACCATTTAGCGTTTTTTTTTATTTAAAATATGACACCACAGCGTTAATTAGAACATCCTAAAACCTCCACACACCAAATTTGAACAAAAAATATACAGGGAGTTCCATTCTGCGGGTTGTCAAAGTTGAGCAAAATATGAATTTTAAAGACATCTGGCAAGTATGCAGTTGAATAGTCAACAGGACCACTCAAATTGTTGGTGTGCAAAGATCTAATACAAAAATATACAGAGTGTCTTTTCCTGCGCCATCTCAAAATACTGAATTTTTTGGAACTTCAAATCGAATATATCAAAAGTGCCCTAACCACTATAAACGAAGTAAGTCTATCAAAATACATAATGCCAGTCAGTAAGTCCATATTATGAGTTAAGGTGGCTGGTGTGTCACAACAAGAAACGCACAGAAAATTTTGATCAGTATAAAGTTTCATGAAATTTGGATATTTTTGTATTCAATCTTTGCACACCAATACTTTGACTAGTCCTGTTTATCTATCATTCAACTGCTTTGAGGGGATGATGCCTTTAAAATTCCCATTTTTCTCATCTTTAGAACCTTGTAGCATGGAACGCCCTGTATATTTTTTGTTGAAATTTGGTATGTGGGGGTTCTGGGGTAATCTGATTAACGCTGTGTTGTTAGATTTTAAATAGAAAAATCGCTAAATGATTTTCGACATTTTTTTAGTTAGATAGTTTTTGTGACCTATCTTTAGGAAAAAGACGGCTAAAATCGGATGAAAAATAGAAAATTTACGGGGTGTCTCCATTCCAAATGGCCCACACTGTAGTTACCTACATTATTTATTCTAATGGATTGAAATGTTCAAAAATGTGCTCCAATTGTCATGGTCAAGGTCCAAGGATGTCTTAATTCAGTGGTAGAGGAAGAATTAACTGAAGATAATCCAGTTATTGAATAAACATAGTAGTTAGTTTTTAGTAGATGAGGCCTCAAGGGCAAACAGCATAAAAAACGCGGCGGGAGCTCTACTTCAGCGGTGGTGTGGAAACGGGCTCGAGTACATATGAAAGACATAGTAGGTAATAATAAAATTTTCTGTAGTCATATTTTCTGTCCTTATAGCCAGGTTTGTGTCAGAAAAATCTGCTTTCCTCGCATTTGCCTAACTTTAGCAACGTATCCTAATTTTTCAAACCATATATGTGAGATTAGGGCTGGCTATACAAAAAAATGTAGAGGACCTAAATGATTTCATAACAAATATTTTATAGGTTCTATTTGTTTTCCTCGTCAGAGCAACAGTTTTTGGGAAAAATCAAAAACGGACGCCAGGTCCATAAGAGGGTGGTTTCTGAAGCAAAAGGGAATGAAGCACACCCCTGAGAGGTGGGGACTCTTTTGATCTGAATTTCGATGTCTATTAGGACTCTGCACCCAAATTTTTAAAACTTTATTAATTATTTCTCCTAAAAAATCTAATTTACCTACTTGAACTATTTTCGTAGAAAACAATTGGCTACCAAATATGGATTTATTTTCATTTGAGGGAACAACTAAACATTTTTTATACAGCAAACATAATTTTGTTAAAAGACAGTTTTTCTACAGTGGTTAAAAAAACGGACTTTTCTAGACCATAACATACGAAAATAATAATATTTTTTATATTTTGTTATTTCCACTGAGAAGTTTTATTTCTGACTGAAATTATAAAGTTTAGATTGTTGCAATATGGTGCAAATGTCCAGTTTCGAAGCTTGATCTAGTATTATGTAATAAGAAATTGATATTGATTTATTAGGTATTTTAGGTATTTATTTTTTCCCATCGATATTTATTTGAGCCAGAAAATAATAATAATAATTTAAATTTATTTATTTATAAATTACTTAAACCCATATAAATGTAAACCCAGTGAATGGATTTAATCGACCACGTCAAGATTTCAAAAAGACATAAGTATGTTTTTTATAAAACATTATTCTGATTTAGGAATTAAAAAAAAATAAGATTAAAAATCAAATAAGGTTTAGATCATGGAATTTTTAAACTAAGCCACTTAATTCCATTTGTTCGTGTCCCTTTTAAAGGTAGGAGCAATTGGAGCGCTTTGTCCTTATTTTCTTTAGGACAACACAACAAAAATGTTAAAGTTCTTTCGAAAATTAATTTCAATAATTTTTAAATATTTGTTACAAATTATTTATCGTGCTTACATTTTGTATATATAAATACATAGCCGGGTCTGATAACGTTCAAAAAGGCTTAACATTGTATGTAGAATATGATGAGTTGGGCCTGTATAAGCGGACAAACAAATGATCGTTTAAAGCCGAAGTGCCAAAACGCCCATATTTTCGTTGTTGGTTATGAAAAATCATAAAATCAAGATAATTAAACTTGTATGGAATGCGTTGTCATTATGATAATCTACAGTTTGTTCAGCGAATGCTCTGCCCTACGTCACAACTCCTGTCCTTGTCGGTCGTATATTCACAAGTCAGACAAGGACAGGAATTGTGACGTAGGGCAGAACATTCCCTGAACAAACTGTAGTTCCAAATACATAATCAGCGATTTCAAAAGCCTTATACTAGGTATCAGAAAAATTGGCTAAATTTTAATTTGACGTCCATCAGATTGGATCCGCCATTTCGAATTTCGAAAATCTAATTCCAAATTCGCAATCAGTGATCCCAAAAACCGCCTTGTACCAACTATAAAAAAAAAATTACAGAACCAAGTAAAGTTTTAGATTACCTATTTAATTTTTGCACTAAACTACTTAATTTCTTTTGTCCGTTAATTTCATTACATTCTAAATATTGTACAAATTATAAGCCCAAACTTGTATTGTTTACGTTCAATTTTATGACTTGCTCTTTTTACATCTCTTTTTGTAATTCTTATATTTACGGACGGACATTTTTACGTATATAGTATATATTCGTCTAACCAAACCAATCCCAAGAGGGCTTGTGTTGGGTGGTGGGATATAATTTTTTCTGTCGTGCAGTCGAGTATTGTTTCTTGAAAAGATCGGTCGTTCGTAGTTATTTTTCCGTATTATCAAAATAACTTCTTTTTAGAATTTTGCACAAAAAAATTATAAAATATTATATGGTGTCAAACGGCCCTAACAAATATATTTCTTTTAATAAAAAAAAAATAGATAATATTTTAATCCGCACAATGGGTTAACGTTGGGTTTGATTACATACAGTGTGTCCAACTTGAACAAATCCGTAAAATCTTAATTTTTGGAGATAATCGCCTAAATTTTTTTTGTGTGTGAAAGGCCTTCAAAAACCTTTTCTTCTGACCTTCCTGCCATTTTCAAAATGCAAATCCAGGGCCGGCTGCGATTTTTCATACCCCCATTTTCACGAAAACCATTTAGCGATTTTTTTATTTAAAATCTGACCCCAACAGCGTTAATCAGAACACCCCAAAACCCCTATATAATAAATTTGAATAAAAAATATACAGGGAGTTCCATTATGCAGGCTGTCAAAGTTGAGCAAAATAGGAATTTTAAAGGCATCTGCCAAGTCAAGTGTGCCATGGAATCCCCTCAAAACAGTTGAATGGTCAATGGGACCACTTAAGGTTTTGGTGTGCAAAGGTCCAATACAAAATATACAGAGTGTTCTTATCTGTGCCATCTCAAATTACTGAATTTTTGGAACTTTATACGGGTCAAAAATCGAGTATACCAAAACCGCTCCACACACTATAAACGAACTATATCTAAAAATACAGATGCCTCCAAGTCAGTAAGTCCATATCAGTTAAAGTGGCTGGTGTGCTACAACAGGAAACGCAGAGAAAATGTATCATCTTAGACAGTGACTTTGTTGAGAAAGGTCCAATAATTTAACTTGTTTTTATTTGCTAGTTGGCATTTTCTAAAGAAATACACTACTTTGTGTACTTGATCCGTATAAGTTTCATAAAATTGCAAAAATTTGACATGGCTCAGAGAAAAGTACCCTGTATATTTTTCTAGTAAATCTTTTCACATCAACATTTTGAGTGGTCCTGTTGACCATTCAGATATCTTTAAATTTCCTATTTTGCTCAACTTTGACACCCTACAGAATGGAACTCCCTGTATATTTTTTGTTCAAATTTGGTGTATGGGGGTTTTTGGGGGGTTCTGATTAACGCTGTGATTTTTTAAATTTATTTTATCGTAGGTACTTACCTGCAAAAAAGTAAGCTATTTAAAAAGCGTAGGGAAAAGTTATCTTGTTCCCAATTAAAGACAATATTTTATTAAATTTTAAGTAAAAATAAAAATGGGGAAAGACGATTTTTTTTGTAAAATTTTCACACCCCCTTTATCGAAAACAAAGAATTTTGGGCACGTTTATATGAACTTTTGTCCTTAGAATTGGCTTAGGATCATGACCCTGGAATATTTTAACATACTTAAGTTACACCCTGTATAACTCGTTCGTTTGTTACACAAAAACACCCTTTTTAAATGCCTAGGTAAATATCCCAGTTTTCATAATTTCCAAGTAGAAAAATATATTTACTACCAAATTATTTATTAATTGGGAGTCATTATCGAATTGTACGTTCAGTTTCTCAATTAAAAATCTGTGGAATGCATTAAGACATCTCAAAAATCGGCACTGAAGTAGCCCATTATTGTACGATTTTTTCAATAAGTAGGGCTTGGCGAGATGCCTTGGCCAAAGGCCTCGGCAACTAAATTCCACATGAATCATGAAAAATTGAACTTCCGTGCCTTTGTATATTTTGAGGCAAAACACGATGAGCGATATCCCGAAGTTATCTGAATATTAGTTTTGTTCATATTTAGTTTAGGACAATTTCGATATTAGGAACAACTTAGGTATTAGGAACTAAAAAATAACTGGATTTATCGATATTCTATTTTCGGCGACTATTTCCCTCGTCTTAATTTACACCAATCACAAACGCGCAATTTCTAGATTTTTTTTTTCTTTTATTACTTTATTTTAAAATTTTATTACATTGATATATCACAGTAGGGACACTTAATGCTGAATAAGATTATTACATTTCTCTAGTTTATTGAAAAGAGAAGTGAAACTTATTTAATGTTTACAAAAATATTGACGGGAGAATACCAAATTTTAGAAACCCAAAGATTGCACACGTTTTGGTAGGTATCCTTTGTGGGTCATGTAAAATCTACTATACCTTAGGATTTCAATGAATTCGTTTACATCGCTTTTTTACATTCTAAAACGTAGAATATCTACCCACTTATCAAAAACAAATATACTTGATTTACCTCTACATTTGGGATCTTGAAATTAAGTAATAAGGGTATCTGATTGATAATGTCTATTTGGATGTTTAATTTGTTCTTTAGTAAATTGCACATCCGCTGCCATAGGTTTTCAATATTTTTACACGTTTTTAATCGGTGTACAAGGGAGTCCTTTTGCTTACATTTAATACATAAATCGTCATCGGCCATTTTATGTTTAAATAATTTTTTTCCTGTTGGATATACATTATTTAGTGCCTTATATACTGAGGATTTCCATTTTGTGGGTATGCACCGTAAGCTCATACACGCCCATATCTTTTTCCAATTCATATTGGGTACAGATTCCTCAATTTTTGGTTTGTAATTATCTAAATTTGTTAACATTTTATAATTTTTTTTCGTATTTATCTTGTCATTTTTGTTTAACTTTAGTGCATTAATAGTTGCTTTAATTTTTTTTAAATTTGCGTTGTCAGGTGAGTTTTTATTTGTGTCAAAAAGATAATTTAATTTAGAATCATAGTGCATTTTTTTTGTCCAGGATAAAAATTGTGTTTTTATGCAAAGGGCTTGCGCTTTTAATTTCACGTGAATCAAATCTATACCCCCGTTTTGGATTGGCAAATGAAGTTGTTCTCTAGCTACTCTGTATAAGTGACCTGCCCATATGAATTTCCCTGTCACTTGGACTATTTTTTGACAATAAACCTCTGTTAGGGGTAGGACCTGTGCTATATACCACGTTTTCGACAGTAAATATATGTTTGTGTACCATATTTTCTTTATTAAATCCAAATTCCTTGATAAATCATCAAATAACATCCTTTCAATATTTTTAATTACAGTCACCCAGTTTTCTTTGACAGTTTTGGACAAAGAATTCAGAAGCTGCATGCCAAGGATTTTAATATTGTCTCTACACACAAAGATGTTACGCAAGTCTGACTGTTTTTCCCAACTACCCAGGGGTAGCAATACTGATTTGACTAAATTTAGCTGGGCACCGGAGCCCGCTTCATAAATATGTACAAGTTTTTCTACGCTTTTTTCGTCTACACTATCGTTCAGGTAGCAAGTGATATCATCCGTATAGGCGGAGATTTTATAAATATTATTATTCATTGCAATCCCTTTTAAGGAAAACTTCATTAAGCTTATAAAAGGCTCTATAGCAATGCTGAATAAAAACATCGCAACGGGACACCCCTGTCTTACTGAAGATTCAAGCACAAACTTTTCAGAAATGCAACCATTTATTAAAAGATAAGATGTGGCCTTATTGTACATCGATTTCACAATACTTATGAATTTAACGTTTAGATTCATTTTTTCCATTACTTTCCAAAGAAAATCGTGCACAACTCTATCAAATGCTTGCTTGAAATCTTGTGCAAATCAACTAATTAAAAATTTAGTTAAAGATAACATGATTGATGCTAATTTTGCTAAAAAACTAATGACTTATAACTCTACATGCCCAAAATTTTACGGTTTACCCAAAATACATAAACCTAATTTATCTCTTAGACCTATAATTTCCTGCATTGAATCACCTAATAATAAAATCACCGACTTAATATGGGATATTTTGACACGTTCTTACAATAAATCTGATGATTACTATATTAAAGATTCTTTTGAATTTGCAGAATTTATTAATAACAAACAAATCCCTAATTATCATGTTCTTATTAGTCTTGATGTTAAATCTCTTTTCACTAACATTCCAATAAATTTAATTGTTAACAGTATTAACAAACATTGGGACAATATTGAAGATAATTGTACAATCAACAAAGAAAAATTTATTGATATTTTGAATTTTATTTTTAACTCTAACCATTTTTCTTTTAACAATCAATATTACAAACAAATTTTTGGTACACCTATGGGTAACTCAATTTCTTCTATTATTGCGCAGTATGTTATGGATGATTTATTAGATTACTGTATTTCAAGACTTTCATATAACGTTATTTTTCTAAAAAAATATGTAGATGATATTATATGTTGTATACCTTTCAATAAAATTGAAGAAACTTTAGATATCTTCAATAATTATAATCAATATTTACAATTTACAATAGAAATGGAAACAAACAACACTATTCCTTTTTTGGACACTAAAATTATTAAACTTGCTAATAACACTCTAATTACTGATTGGTATATCAAACAGACTAACTCTAATAGATACTTAAATTATCATTCTTATCATAGCAATAAAATGAAAACGAATCTTGTCTTGGCTTTAAAAAATAGAATAATAAAACTAGTTCATCCAACTTTACTGCATAATAATTTAGTCAAAATTAAATCTATATTTTTGGATAATTCTTACCCCGAAAAATTCCTTAACAAATTACTTTTCAATACACGTCCCCACGAAATTTCAAATAATGTTTATAATAATGATAATAATGATAATATTACTGCAATTCAAGAGGTTGATAATATTCCTGATCATTTCTTTTATAGGTCATTACCTTATATTAAAGAACTTACCCCTAAAATAACTAAAATTTTTTAAAATGAAAATGTTAAAATAGCTCTAAAAAATGTTAAATCGATTGGAAGTTTATACACAAAATTAAAAGATAAGACACCTATAATCAACCAATCTAATGTTGTTTATTCAATACCTTGTAACAACTGTAATAATTCATATATTGGTCAAACATCACAAAATTTAAAAAATAGAATTTCAGGACATAAAAGTGATGTCAAATTACAAAAAACTACTACTGCTTTATGTGAACATGCTTTTATAACAGGTCATCATTTTAAATTTGACAATGTTTCAATATTACATAGGGAAAAAAATCTTAATAAAAGGTTATTTCTTGAAATGGTTCAAGTCAATTAATAAAAAAACAGACATCAAAGATTTAAGTTCCATCTACTGTTTTATTTTATCTTTAAATAATTCTAATAACAATACATCTATTAATATTTCATTGTAACTCTTACATCTTATAATAATTATATAAAAATTTGGATTTCCAGAATGTTGTAACATAACCTTATATCAACTAAGGTTATTTCTAACCTTGTATCACACCAAGTTTTCTGACACTTTTTGATGATAACCTAAAAAACATTTTTTCTTATTATAAATTTATCTTTTGTTTTTTGAAACTAAATTACCTTATTAACAAAAAACAATTACAAACAAAATTGACGGTATAAATTTTCACACGAAATTATGTAAAAACCTTTTTCTGGCCCTTTTAAACCTAAAATCTATCTGGTTTTAATATTGGTAAAAAACTTCAACATAATTGTGAGTAAAATTTCAACCTTTTCTCAATATTTTCTAATAATTTAAAAATTTTCTAGCCCTGATGAAGGTCACGAAGTAGACCGAAAGCTTGGTATTATAAAAAGAAAATAATATATATCTTTCTGGCTGCAAAACTCGTTATTTTATCTACTAAGTAAAACTACACAGCCGTAAACTAGCTATTTATATATCTTTGCTTCAAGTAAAAAAAAAATACTCTCTACATTTTACATAACATCTTATTCTATAATCTTATGAGAGTTGAAATCATGCAGCCGGCTCTTGGACATTGGACTATATATTTAAGTTCTTCTTATAGTATTAGAAACAACTTCTATTAATAACATTTTGTAGTAGTTCTTAAAATAAGGTTTTCTCAATTTTTTGAACACCCTATATAAATTGGTCACATTCTAATACTATTTTTAGGCTCAGAACAAGTAATTTTTTTTATCAAGAGTGACTTTTGCGATAAAATGAAAACTAAAAAAGTTTTTCCTTTTGGAACCTCTTCCCGTGGACCTAAAGAACTAGATACACCCGATACAACATAAAAGACACTCATATTATGTTATTGTAGGCGATACATTCATTGAAAACACTGTTGCCAAATGTAGGGTCTGAGAGAGCTGTAGAACGTATCCGGGTCTGACTTTGTTACACGCATTTATACGGCATTCTCCGCTGCGCCCTCTGCAGAACGCAGCAATGAACTAAATCCGTATATAATGACATATACAACCGCCTTTACAGACCCGGCTGAAAATTCACCCCCTGCACCCCCACTACCCCCTTCACCTAAATATAGGTGAAAACGTTCTCAGACCCGCAGCCGGGTCTGAGAACGTCGAAAATGGCTTGACATTGTAGGTAGAGTATGGCGAAATGGGTCTGTATAAGCGGTCAAACAAATCTATATATATATATATATATATATATATATATATAGATTTGTTTGACCGCTTATATCTATATTATATATATATATATATATATATATATAAGGATGTAAGATTAGCGAGTGTAAATGTAACAATTACAAGAAAAGGTGATAATGGGCAAACACTCAAAGTTAACAAAAAGAAAATCTAGTAACCGCATACACGTGTTTCATGCTATTTGGCAATCATCAGTACGGTGTAACATTAACCAAATCAAAAGATAGGCATGATTTGGGAAGCAACAAATGAAGTCCAGGCAGGAGCCAACAGCACATTTGCAGCTTCAGTCAGCACATCCCCTATTTTGGGGCTTGTACTAACATCGCCACGGAGGCTGCTAAAGCGACCTGTGTGGAAATCTTAATAACCCAAGATACAATGACAATAAGGATGTAAGATTAGCGAGTGTAAATGTAACAATTACAAGAAAAGGTGATAATGGGCAAACACTCAAAGTTAACAAAAAGAAAATCTAGTAACCGCATACACGTGTTTCATGCTATTTGGCAATCATCAGTACGGTGTAACATTAACCAAATCAAAAGATAGGCATGATTTGGGAAGCAACAAATGAAGTCCAGGCAGGAGCCAACAGCACATTTGCAGCTTCAGTCAGCACATCCCCTATTTTGGGGCTTGTACTAACATCGCCACGGAGGCTATATATATATATATATATATATATATATATATATATATATATATATATATATATATATATATATATATTTCTTTACGGCATCACCGAGCGTCCGCAATGAAAAATCTTAGGTTCACTCGGCGTCCGACGTCACCCAGCGTCCGATATACGGGCGCCGGGTGACCAACACCTGAAAATCTACTAATCTACTTCTCTTCAAGGTTTTATATCGTTTGGACATAAATTTGGGAGGACGCTGAATGACGCCGAAATTGAAAAAATGTATAAACCACAGTTCAGGACTTGACCGCTATGCGGCGCTTTAAAATTCTCCTATATACAAGGTGAATATAAAAATCACGGCTTAGGTCCTTCTGGCGCTGTATAAAAGAATCGTAGTAGCGGCCTAACGAGCGTATTATATTACGTAGAACAACAGCAGGTGTTCATTCGGCACCGTATTTTTTTTTCACATTCCATTTCTCAATTTCCAATGTGACTGGGATGTGGCCACGTGATTTGTAGTTTGATAGCAAATTCATGCAACTTCGGACAATTGTGTTGCTGAATGTTGAGTGGAATTCGGTAAAATATAATTGCCACTTATTCAAAGAGAAGTTAGTATAGATAATAAGATAGAACACAGGGTACAATATCAGAGAGGTGGGAAGGCTGTTGTTTCTGTTGTCATGACATTTTAACCCGAAATTTATTAATCTGTAATTTCACTTTGACGTAACATGACCTTTGAGAAAGAAGGAAGATTTATTCTCCGAAAGCTCAGAAAACAAATTTGTTGAAGTTAGTTTTTGAGTTACACGTTCAAAGTTTCGTTCAATTACTGTTAAGAAAAGGGTGTCTTTTAACCAGTTTGGTGGCAAAAAAACAAATTAAAAAATTCAATGGATATTTCATTTGTGTTACTTAGGGCAATGTTGTCAAGCAATAATGGAATATATTTTTTATTAATTTTTTTTTTTTTTTAGATATAATTAACCAACCAACCACTGTAATGTGGTTATTGGCGTTATTATAAAAACATTCATTTCTAAGGTATATTTTGGCGAAATATTTCATCCACACTGTTTAAATTTTCAAAATTTGTTTGTCTCCTTTACTTCATGAATGCTTATTGGCGTGCTGTATAAAAAAAGTATTATATTTTAATGAGGCAACATTGATCTACAGGATGTGCCAAAAAATATACCGACAATTTGTAAAGGGTGGTAGAGGACATGAAAGCATTTTTTTTGTTTAATAACCCGGTTACCTAACGATAGCTTTTATTGTGATTTTCTTGATAAACTGCAAGCCCAAAGGGGTGTAGTATATGAGAAATGAATCAGACAAAGCGGTGAGGAATAAACAATAAAATTGCAGGAACAGTGACATTAAAAAGGTACCGCTTACGTAATATAGCTGGTTGGTTTTCTTGGCTGGAATGGAAGCTCTTCTTGAGATATACCTCACCCTGCTCGATCTGGACGACTTCCTCTCTTGTACAACAGTCCCGTTGCAGCACGGCGCAACGTACTTTTTTTGTTTTTAAATGGAATGATGAAACAGCGTTTATCAAAAATAAATACGCATACGTTTCCTTCTTCCAATCGAGGAAACCAGTCTATTTTATTAAACGAAAACGTAACAAAACCTATGAACCGTTAGGGCTATAGAACAATAAAATGTTTTAGATCACACTCATATAACTAAATTAATAATTATCGATTTAGTTGGACACCACTGTATTTCGTTCAACATTTTTTGTTTCAACTACGCTTTTTGCTCAGAGAAAAAAATTATCACAATAAACATTCCAAAGCTGCCAATTTTAAGACCGTAGTATTATGACTTATTTACCTAGTTGGCATCCGAACATTGATTTTATTGATTTTTAATTCAAAATTTGTATTGAAAATGGATGATTATTTCTCATTTGAAGAACTTACCGATATCCACGTTGCTTATGGTACAGCAAATTGTAACGTATGAAAAGCTGCACCATCATTTATTTTTATTTATCAATGAAACAAAGTCCTCATGAACATTTTTTGTAAATGAAATTAATTATTTATTATTGAAATGAACAAAATCCACCAAAAAAATTTTTCTTTTTTTCCGTCAAAACGGCTCATTTTCGTGTTAATTAAACAAAAAAGGTTTGTTTTCATGTCCCCTATTTCCATCCCTTAAAGTTTGTCGATATATTTTTGGGACACCCTATACAAATTTATGTTTGCAGTGAAGAACCATGATAAATGTTTCAAGCATAAATAACAAGCAATAACTTGATAACTGCTAGTTTTACAGGGTGTTCCGTAAATATGTTTAAAAATTTGAGTATTTTAGGACGGTTGTTTCAGAAAAAAATCCAATTTGCCTAACCTTAACCCTTTTGTTCTTTCTTGTTCTTTCTATCACAACTTTTTTATCTGTAGTAAAGTTTTAGAGTTCCACTTGGATTTTGCACAAAATTTAAAATCTCTCAACATAGTTTACGGCAACATTAATGCAGAGAAAAAATTAAAACCTGAGATTTTTTGAGCTTCTGGGGATCACCCCTGCCCTGCTTAATTTGAAACTAATTTGTGAGATAATTTTACTTTTCCAAAAATCCCGTATGCCTTGAAAATGATGAAAAAACGAATTTTCCACATCAGTAAAATGCCCTTTTTGTAGGTTTTACGACAATGTTATTAAGGAAACTTGTTCATTTTTCCCATTTTTTTAGGAAAGTGCGCTTTCTGGAGCTTTCACATCAAAATGTTATTAACACTGAATAGGTGTGAAAAAATTCAAAGGCCAAGGTCGACTTTGATTTTTTCTGCTAAAAAATTAAAACGTACAAAAATCAAAGTAGGCCTAGGCTTTTGAATTTTTTCACACCTATCCAGTTTTTCATTGTGAACAAGTTTTCTCAGTAACATTTTGATGTGAAAGCTACACAAAGTGCACTTTTCTAAAAAAGTGGGAAAATGCCAAAAAAAAACAAAGTAGACTTTCGAAATTTCGCAAACCTACTCAGTTTTTCATTCTGGACAAGTTTTCTTAATAACATTTTGTCGTAAAACCTACAAAAAGGTATTTTAATGATGTGGAAAATAAGTTTTTTCATCCAAGGCATACGTGATTTTTCGTAAGTAAAATTAAGTCACAAATTAGTTTCAAACCAAGCAGGGCTGATCCCAGATGCTCAAATTTCAACTAGAATTTTTTTTGTTATTTACACCTTATATTTTGAACTCAATCTGTGGAAACACTGTATACAGGATGAGTTTTTTCGATGCCCACTATGGGGATCTCTGAAACTAGCAGAGCTAGAACAAAGGTTAAATGGGGAAAGAATTGCAGTTTTGAATGTTCAATCTAATGCCCCTTTTGGATTTTTAAAAAGTTCGTGGCTCACTAGTTATTTTGAAAAGAGTGATTTTTGATATTTCATCAGGTCTTTGTAGCTCCGTTATTTCTGATTGTACAGAAAAACTACATAGACAAAAATTGTAGATAGGGGCCACAGCCAACTATGATTTACGTTTAAAAAAACACAAGTGTATGTCATATCTCAAAAATCACATACAACATAAAATATTATTAAGCCCAAAATTATCTACAATTTTTGTCTCTACAGTTTTTCTTTATAATCAGAAATAACGGAGCTACAGAAATCTGATTAAATAGCAAAAAATCATTTTTTCCAAAATATCTAGTGAGCCATGAACTTTTTTAAAAATCCAAAAGGGGTATTTAACCTTTGTTCTGGCTTTGCTAGTTTCCGAGATCCCCATAGTGGGCATCAAAAAAACTCACCTTGTATAAAAAAAACAAAAATAATAAATTTTTTAATAGGTATAACGTTTTTAATAAACGCACTGAAAAAACGTGGGGCGCATGCAATAGATAATAATAATGATAATTTGATGCACGCACGTAAGTCAGTAACAGTTTATTGTAGGTATCTATCGCATTGCAAATACCTAATGTTTTCCAATGTCAGCTAGTCAGCTATTTCTCTACACTCCTTACTATTATCAATAGCACGCGCCCCACGTTTGTCGAATATACGGAAGCGTGGAAGGGCCACGTAGATTTTTTTTAAATTCAGATTTTTTCTCAAAATGTGTACTTTATTCTCAAAATATTTAGATTTTTCTTAAAATTTTAAGATTTTTTTACTTTTTTCTCGGAATTTTAAAATTCAGACTTATTGAAACTACACACAAACTATTGAATTTAACTTTTGTATCGCCTTTGCAATTTATTACAGTACCTTCATACTTTCTATAAAAATTACATAATAACTTTTATTACAAACACTAGATCTTATTTACAGCGTCTTACAAACTCCGCGAAAACCATCGTTTTTCCATTATTTTTAGAAACTGATTTTTAAAGGAATTATTTTTCCGACAATGTGATAGTTTTAATGTTATCACTAAATTATTACTAAAACAAGCTGTATCGACCTGAACTGTTTTACTTGTCAGATGAAGTGAATAGTTTTAATAAAATATATCGGTTTGTTTTTATTATAAAGAGTGTTAAATTAATTTTAACAAACTTAGAAAACGATTCTGTTTGACATGGGGCTCATACTCTTTGATGAGATTATAGTTTTAAGGTTTTAGCTTTTTGTTTTAGGAAAAATATATTTACAGAGAGTTACTTTGCAAATTTGAATGATTGAGAACCATTTCCGTTTACTTAAAAAATTAACAGGTGTAGTTCTGGAATTACTACGGTTTTCTAGGGTTTTCACTAGTACTTGAGCGAATGCTATCCTAGTTCTATCGGGAAAAAAGTCGCAAATGATAACGAAGACAAAATAATAGTAATTGTTCACCGCACAAGCGCTTCTGCCATACTCCTAGTTTGGAGCATTGCGAGGGAGAGAATTATTATTATTTATATTTTAAAACTGAATCTATTACTCTCACACTGTCTCTTTACTCGATGTATCATACCCAATTTTTTTATCAATATCTTTTGTAGTTTTTAGATACAATTAAAAAATCAATAATTTTAACATGTAATAAACAAAGTTTATTTAAAAAGAAAAACATCTCTCAAGGTGACGTAATTTCTGAATCCCCCTGTATATCCATACTACCTATTCCTATTAAAATTCTCAGACTTAAAAAAATGTAAATCTATATCTCTCTGGAATATGGTCTCATGTAAACCACTTATGCACATGTGTGTTCAATAAAAGGGGAGATTTTAAAATTGAGACGTCAAATTGAGACAGGAAACATTCTCAGACCGTGGGACCCCCATGAGTATATGTCTAGACACATTTTTTTGTTCACTGTTGCGATCCGTGGGAAGATCTCCCCCAAAATATTATATGTGTCCGACAAAAGCTGGATTCATATGGGATTGTTTTTTATTTTTGGGCTAAGATGAAACTACTCTGGGGTGATCATCTCCGCTTCAAAAAGATTTGAAATCATTAAACGTTGTGATGTTAACATACCTGTCAAAACGACATTTAATTAAATAAATGATCAAAACACGCTTTATTTGTGATTTTATCGAAAAAAGTTATTTGAAAATGTTGAAATTTTACCTCTATGTGCAGACAAAAATTCTGACAATGATAAATTTTTAAAAAAATATAGTGGTCGGCAGAAAGTTGGAAAACTTTTTTATTATTAATTTCTGAGAAAATTTTATTCTCGATAAAAGTTGAGGCAACATTTTAAACTCAAAACGCCCATATCAAAATTTAAATATTTCTTCGGATACGAGGTAGATTCAATATGTCAAAATAAGAGTACCCTTATTTTTTAAAATACGGTCAAAAGTTACTTACAAAAGTTGTTTGGAATCAAAGGTTGATGTCAGATTTCAAGTCATAGCCACCTAGTCAAAAAAAGAAACTTTTTGTATTTTTTCAACCACCCTGTGCATTACAAAATACTGCAAATGTAACTTATCACCGGATAACAAATTTAAATTAATCTAAATCAGAGTTTAAAAATATAAAATTTTTGCAACTTTCTGCCGGTCCCTGTATAAAACTAATAATTTTTTTGTGTGCCATATTTGACTTTAGAACTCAACTAACATGGTTCCAACTTTTTGACTGTCACTGTACGCTGTACGTCTAGAGCCGACTCTGTTGTATAAAATTTGAACTTTTTAAAATATATTAGATTGGTTAAAAATATAGTATTATAAATTATTTTTTAATTTCAGCCAACTGACGCTGAAATTGAAGAAGCTGTTTCCACAATAATGACTCCTGTAAATTTGTGTTAATAAATAATATTGTATAAATAATATTCCCCTTGCTTTTATAGCTAACAGATATCGAAAGATTGTTTGAGCCATATGTCCCGATGCCCCTGGTGAGAGCTGAGCCGACGCTGCAAGCACAAGTCTCAGTACACTCCAAAAGCGATTCTGTAAGTTAGTTCTTCAACAATGAATCACTGTTCTTCAAATTGTTTCCTTCTTACAGTTAGATGTATCGTCAGCGTCACCACGTCCTTCCAGCTCACGAGTGGTATCACAAACAATGAAACATGAATCAGCGAAAAGACCAGGGGGCGGAAAAAATTTAAATTTATTAAATGTCCTAGGATCTAAGCCCACTTCTACGAAGGATGATGTTCGTAGCAGTCTTAGAGAATTAATTGGAGAGATGAACGCCCTGGTGGATGGACGAATTTCAAGAGTGAAAGAGGATGTGAGAAATTCAGAGCGGGAGATGAGACGATTAAGAAACTGGTAGCAACAAGAGAGAGCTATCAACGAGAAAAGAAAAAAAACGAAACCTATAAGAAAGAGGCTATGGAGATGGAGAACATAAAAAGAAAACTCGCATAATAATTATATAATGTACATATTTTAGATGTAAGTGTATTCTTTTAATTTGAAATGTTTATATTTTATTTTAAAATTAAGTTTTCTTAGCATTAAGTGTATTATGAATATATTTTAGTTTATTTAGTATAATATACAATAGATACGTTTCTCTCGTTTTTGGGGATGGGAAAAAAAATCACACTTCATATTTTCAGATTTTTATTTCAGGTTCTCATTTTTTAAGAAATTTAAACACAAATTTCCACAATTTATTTCATTATAATTTTGATAAGAATTATTGTTATAAAATACTTCTATATCACTCCCTAAATATCGAATGAGTTCCTTTGGGGGTTTCAAATTGCCAAAGCTGTCAAAATATTGACACCTTTTCCCTCTTTTGCGATACGCCACCCAATGAGAACCGGAATTTTTCTGCACATCCAAATTTAAAATGGCCGACTCATTTTTTCTCGGTTTTTTAGGTAGTGTATCTCTCATATACACACCTCTAAAATAAGGAATTCCGTGGGCAAACCTAATTAAATCTAGGTTGGATAAAGGTCTGTTGGGTGGCTTCATTAGTTTTTTTGTTTCTTTAAAAAAAGACCGAAACCACGCCTACTTTTCCGCAAATAGAGTCCAGAACCGATGATCTTCGTAGCTTGCTTTCCATTCCCCATCAGCTTTTTTGTATTATTTAAGTCAATTATAGTTTTAGCTATACTGCTAGCACCTCCGGCTATTGATCCAAGGGCACTCAGACCAGCTAGTATAGGCAAAAGCGGAAGAAAACCTCCTTTCTTTTCTTCGAAGGGAATAATTCTAGGTATTTTTAATTTACCTTTTCCACCAATTTTTTTAATTTGAACTCGTGCAGCCCTCACTGCCGCTAAAGACGATTTTTTTAATTTTTTTAGATCATTCAACTCATTGGTAGTATAGGATTTTTTTAGGGCTTTTTCAACCTTCTTTACAATGTCTCTTCTAAATGAAAATGGACGTTTCATACCCATGCCCAATTTCCTTTTAACCTTCATTGCAGTCGTAATAAGCCAAGCGGCTGTCTTTTCACCAAATTTAGCGTCTCTCGATTTGACTCTGTCCCAAGCACGATTTTCTAGTTCCCAATCAGCCTTGTGTCGTTCTTCTAGAGATTTGCTTTTACTGCAATATCATGAATTCTACAGGCTGAATCAACTTTATTTATACCAGAATCACCTCTAGAAAGACGTTTTTCTAACTTTGTACCGGGACCACAATACTGGTAACCAGGAAGATGTAACTCAACCGGTAATTTGTCAATTAATGTGTTTACCAACCCGCTTCCTTTGACAAGCAGCATTAGATTGACTCAAGTTTATTCAATCACTCCCTCTTATATAGGTTTAAAAAAACAACAACATACAAACAAATAATATTTTTATTTTCACAATTTTACATTTCTAAACTTTTTATTTATCTCGTACATAGTAACCATCGTTTTCAGCTTTTTCAATTCCTCCACATGACTTCGCAGTCTCTCGTTCATTCTTCAGAAAAAATAATATTAGTCGATTTGCCGACAGGGCCCAAGCTGGTTAAAAAGTACCTTTTGTTGTCACCATTCAAACTGTCAATTCGTTCTTGAGTTAGTTCATCCGTAAACCGCTGGGGCAGAATGGTCTTGAAGTCTGCAAACTCCACAACCACCTTCTCGCCATACTTAGTACTTATTCTCTTAAAACTCTGAATCTCAAATTTTTCATTTACTTCCAAATCTCGAACGTTCACCAGATTTTTTAACAACAAATTCTTAAATTATTTAAGAAGGACATGTTTGCTGCACTGATGCTCTTAGTTGAACCACACGCACCTATATAGCTATTCTTGGAGTGGGGGAGCTCTCCCACCACCAAAGCCCTATGAGAGTTCTAAGCCAGACAAGCCTGACAGGTTTGGCTTAGAACTCTCTTTGTCTTACTACTCATGTAAACTACGCATTAGTTGTTAGTTGTTGACACACGCCCGCCACGCGTGGATATTCTCACGCAAGGGATTAATTTTGCGTTCCACGTGAGTAGCGCCCGCCACAAAAAATGCACAGTTCAAAAACTATAGGCGCTATAGGTAATTTTTTTTACCAAAAACTTGTTTCATGTTTTGGGCACATTTCCCTAGCAGCATGTAGGTATATAAAAACTTCCACAAATTAACAAGTTTCTCGCTTAGTGAAAATTTCATTACACTTTTTATAACCTTGCAATTTTGCTGCTATTTAAAGTGGTTAATAAACAATATTGGACAACAACAATATGGCATTCTTTGTAAGCGCTCATATGTTAAAAAAATCAATTAAAAAAAAATCGAGTCGATAGCTCCACTATTCTCAAAGATATGACGATGGAAACGTAAAAAACCCAATTTCCGTAAATTGCCAATTTTGACAGTTTTTTCGAAATAAAAAAGGTCTCTTAGTTCTACCCTCAAAAAAACTTTTCGAGAACGGAGCGACTTTTTAGCCCGATTTCGCTCCACTATATCAGAAATATCAACACCCGTTATTTATTCTTGCTAGTCAACAAATAATAAACAATTGAAGCTATTTAAAACCTACACGACCGAGGTTTGCTACAATCTGACATGGTTTCGTGGCAAAGTCGCTTCTATAAAAAATCTCTGCATATACAAAAAATTGGGTATGTTTTACATTCCTGACTTTAACAGATACTCGTATAATGTGATTAAATGGATCCATTAATAGACAGAGAGTTCCATATTCAAAAACTAGTTTTTTAATATCCAGAAATAGCGCTGCTCGATCGTTTTTGAGTTGGGATACCGCAAAAGTCTGAGCAAGTCAAATATTTGCGTTGCTCTACAGGGTGCTACTGGACTAGGTCTAAAAATTGAACCACGTATTGTTTGGTGCATTTTAGGACTTTCAACAACAAAAACAATTGCCATATTATATTCTACATATTTACTCAGTGGCGTAGCTAGGTGGGGGCGGGGGAGCGATGCCCTTTCCCCCCGCCCTCTTAGCCTGAGCGCCCCCCGGCCCACTGCCTGCTGCCCCGCTCCCGGCAGTCCCCACGAGAATGCTTTTTATAACACAAATATGAAATAATCCTAGCCCCCATAAAGATTCGTACTGAAACGTAGAAGAGCCAGGTAGTATTTTTTTTAAAATTCAGGTTTTTTTCTTAAAATGTTTACTTTATTCTCAAAATTTTGGTTGATTTTTCTCAAAGTTTTGACTTTTTCTCCGAATTTTAAAATTTAGACCTTTTCTCTGAATTTTAAAATTCAGTCTTTTTTCTCAAAAAATCTCAACATTCTGAGACTAAAGTCAAAATGTTGAGAAAAATGTCTTAATTTAAAATTTCAGAGAATAAGTCTGAATGAAAGTTGCAAAAATTTAATATTTTTAAACTCTGATTTAGATTAATTTAAATTTGTTATCCGGTGATAAGTTACATTTGCAGTATTTTGTAATGCACAGGGTGGTTGAAAAAATACAAAAAGTTTATTTTTTTGACTAGGTGGCTATGACTTGAAATCTGACATCAACTTTTGTAAGTAACTTTTGACCGTATTTTAAAAAATAAGGGTACTCTTATTTTGACATATTGAATCTACCTCGTATCCGAAGAAATATTTAAATTTTGATATGGGCGTTTTGAGTTTAAAATGTTGCCTCAACTTTTATCGAGAATAAAATTTTCTCAGAAATTAATAATAAAAAAGTTTTCCAACTTTCTGCCGACCACTATATTTTTTTAAAAATTTATCATTGTCAGAATTTTTGTCTGCACATAGGGGTAAAATTTCAACATTTTCAAATAACTTTTTTCGATAAAATCGCAAATAAAGCGTGTTTTGATCATTTATTTAATTAAATGTCGTTTTGACAGGTATGTTAACATCACAACGTTTAATGATTTCAAATCTTTTTGAAGCGGAGATGATCACCCCAGAGTAGTTTCATCTTAGCCCAAAAATAAAAAACAATCCAATATGAATCCAGCTTTTGTCGGACACATATAATATTTTGGGGGAGATCTTCCCACGGATCGCAACAGTGAACAAAAAAATGTGTCTAGACATATACTCATGGGGGTCCCACGGTCTGAGAATGTTTCCTGTCTCAATTTGACGTCTCAATTTTAAAATCTCCCCTTTTATTGAACACACATGTGCATAAGTGGTTTACATGAGACCATATTCCAGAGAGATATAGATTTACATTTTTTTAAGTCTGAGAATTTTAATAGGAATAGGTAGTATGGATATACAGGGGGATTCAGAAATTACGTCACCTTGAGAGATGTTTTTCTTTTTAAATAAACTTTGTTTATTACATGTTAAAATTATTGATTTTTTAATTGTATCTAAAAACTACAAAAGATATTGATAAAAAAATTGGGTATGATACATCGAGTAAAGAGACAGTGTGAGAGTAATAGATTCAGTTTTAAAATATAAATAATAATAATTCTCTCCCTCGCAATGCTCCAAACTAGGAGTATGGCAGAAGCGCTTGTGCGGTGAACAATTACTATTATTTTGTCTTCGTTATAATTTGCGACTTTTTTCCCGATAGAACTAGGATACCATTCGCTCAAGTACTAGTGAAAACCCTAGAAAACCGTAGTAATTCCAGAACTACACCTGTTAATTTTTTAAGTAAACGGAAATGGTTCTCAATCATTCAAATTTGCAAAGTAACTCTCTGTAAATATATTTTTCCTAAAACAAAAAGCTAAGACCTTAAAACTATAATCTCATCAAAGAGTATGAGCCCCATGTCAAACAGAATCGTTTTCTAAGTTTGTTAAAATTAATTTAACACTCTTTATAATAAAAACAAACCGATATATTTTATTAAAACTATTCACTTCATCTGACAAGTAAAACAGTTCAGGTCGATACAGCTTGTTTTAGTAATAATTTAGTGATAACATTAAAACTATCACATTGTCAGAAAAATAATTCCTTTAAAAATCAGTTTCTACAAATAATGGAAAAACGATGGTTTTCGCGGAGTTTGTAAGACGCTGTAAATAAGATCTAGTGTTTGTAATAAAAGTTATTATGTAATTTTTGTAGAAAGTATGAAGGTACTGTAATAAATTGCAAAGGCGATACAAAAGTTAAATTCAATAGTTTCAATTTATTAAAAATAAGAAAGTTTTGTAAAAAAAAATTCTACTTACAGCTGTCAGGTGTAGACTTGACGTGTTAGTTTTCATGCTGAAGCACAGAACAGAAAACTGATCAAACTGTAGGTTCAAATTGATAATCAAATGACGATCCCTGTATATATGCATAACCCTTTCCACTGCATCGAGCTACCATTAACCTGCAATGAGACCATCTGCGTTGCCAAATCAACAGTCTGTTTGTCTTAGATATTCCCCAACTAGTCTCCCACCACGATTTTTCTGAACCAGTCAAAGAGTCAAATTTAAAGAAATAAAGTTAAGGGTGAGATCCCCTTCGTAACTGCATCCAATAAACATCCAGCATCTGCCGCCGGAGACCAAGATATCTAAGCGCAACGTTGCCAGATCAACGACGTTTTTTAAATGTTAGGGATGGTGCTCCCACTATATCATACTGGATCAAGAATATAAAAGCGGGATCCGGACGCTTTCACTGTTAGTTCCAAATTAAAATTTCATATTTTCTATAACATGTCGGGTATACGATACATTATTGACACTGACGGGTTTCAAGTGAACGGAAAGTTTCTTACCAAGGAGTTGGCTATCTATGATTTAAAATCGTGCCAAGTCAGTTCTCGCTACTTCCGTGTGGGGTCATATAACTCACTCTCTTCTAAGGACGCCTGCAGTGCTCGTTGGGTTACGAAAAATTTGCATGGCTTAAGATTCTCCGACTGTGACACTGATGAACCTCAGGAAAACGTGATAGCAGTACTTCAAATCCTTGGTGAATCTGCTGGTAAGAATCTAATCAGCTATAAGGGCGGACAGATCGAAAAGAATCTTCTGCAAGCAGCAGGGTACGGGCATCTAGGCTACATTATAGAACTTCTGGGCTGCCCCAAATTTGACGTTCTGGTTCAACAACAAAAGAAGTTCTACGAAAGTGTGAAAGTAAAGCAATGCGAAAGACACATCGTGAGTTGTGGGAAACCAGTTCATTGCCCGCGAGTGGAGTTAATGTTCTTCGCTGAATTTGTGCGACGCAAAATATAAAAATATGTGTTCTACAACCTGTAAATATTATTTTTAGTATTTATTTATATATTTTATATTTTTTGTATATTTTGTATATTATTGTATATATTTATATATTTTATAATATTTTGTATAATAAAATTGAAAAACTAATTTGCTAAAAAGAAAACATACAAAGTGGGTATTAGTCAACTTTCAAACTTTACTGTGGGGATTGCTAGAAAACATAAAATAGTGTTCTAGTGGCGGTGTTTGAGTACCTTGAGTCATAAGCAAAAAGTAAAAAGTTCCCCCTCTCCTCAAAGATAATATGAACATTAGGAGACATTCGAAAATTGTAAACTTCTGCCATAACGATGAATCAGTTTTTATAAAAAAATGTTCATATTCCAAACAATATAAAAAACAACTCCAAATCACAAAAAATAAGTAAACTTAAAATTAACTAAGTATGTAATACATTAAATGAATCAGTCCTTTTATTATTTATAAAAAACATAAAATATTCCATAGCAAACAAATTAAAAAACTCCAATATCACAAAAAGATACTTAAACTTAAAATAAAACTATCTAAGTAATAAAATTCTCAATTCAGATAATATTTTTCTTCCGCTAGAGTACTCTGCTAGTAACGAAACGCTATGAAGCCGAGAATTATGGTAAATACGAGCAGTGACTATAGAATCCTTTCTATAGTCACTGATACGAGGGTGTGTGGACATAATGTAATGAAATTACAGATCAGAAAATCGTTAGAAATAGATACCTACAAATTAGCATCGGGATACTCCAGATAACCAATGTTTGACAGAAATACAGGTGATGTTATGTAGTTCCAGCTCTATATAATTCCCTTTCTATAGATATTAAAAATACTGCTAATATTGTATAGAGTGTGATCATTTGAGCAACATATGGGATTTTTTTTATTTATTGCACAACGAAAATACAAATATTCCCGGAAGTTGGTGCATGTTTGATAATCATATTAGGCGCACTTAGAATGGACGCAAGTCAAACAGCATACAGGGTAGGTCAAAAAATATAAAAAGTATCATTATTTCAGAAAATGTTATTAAGGAAAGTTGTCTGGAATTAAAAGTTATGCCTAAGTACCAAAACATAACCTCCTAATAATATATCAATTTCGCATAACTTTGTTCAAATTCAAGCATATTTGTAAAATTAGATTTTTTAGGGAATCACAAACTTCATGTTTGTTGCAAGGATATAATAATAATAATAATAGTAATAATGATAATGATAATAATAATAACCAATGTTTAACAGAAATACAGGTGGCGTTATGTAGTTCCGGCTCTATATAATTCCCTTGCTATAGATATTAAAAATACTGCTAATATTGTATACAGTGTCATCATTTGAGCAACATATGGGACTTTTTTTATTAATTGTACAACGAAAATACAAATATTCCCGGAAGTTGGTGCATGTTTGATAATCATATTAGGCGCACTTAGAATGGACGCAAGTCAAACAGCATACAGGGTAGGTGAAAAAATATAAAAAGTATCATTATTTCAGAAAATGTTATTAAGGAAAGTTGTCTGGAATTAAAAGTTATGCCTAAGTACCAAAACATAACCTCCTAATAATATATCAATTTCGCATAACTTTGTTCAAATTCAAGCATATTTGTAAAATTAGATTTTTAATTTTTAGGGGATCACAAACTTCATGTTTGTTGCAACGATATAATAATAATAATAATTCTCACCCTCACAATACTAGGAGTATGCCCAGAAGCAACCACGTGCGGCTAGGGTTGACTTTTTCGCGAAATAACTAGGATAGCATTCGCTCAAGTATGGAAAACGACTCCACTGAAGCTACTTAAACAAAACTTTAAAATTTCGCAAAAATTCTTATGAACATGGTAAAACATTAGTAATAATGTGTATATTAAAAACTCTCATTTAAGATGCAAAATTTTTATTTTAAATGTTTATTAAGAAACTGAAAATTCATCAACGAAAAAAAATTTTTTTTCCTAGGAAGTTGAAATTTCTTTCCTTAGGCAGTTATGTTTTGGTATTTAGATATAGCTTTTAATTCTAAACAACTTTTCTTAATAACCTTTTGTCTTTTTATATTTTTTGACCTACCCTGTATGCTGTTTAACTTACAATTATTCTAAGTGCATCTAATATGTTACTGAACATGCATCAACTTTAGGCAATGTCTATATTTTGATTAAGTTCTATATTTTGCTTAAATGACCACACTGTATATTTCAGACTGGGTTAAGGCAGTCCATGACTGAGGTTCGTCTTAATAAAGTCGATATTTATTTTGGAAAAATAAAGTTGTCAGTCTATTTTTTGCCTTTACTTTTTAACACAATCTGTTGCTTGAATTCAATATTGCTGTAATATCCTTTTGTTAGTGTCACACATTGTCTAAAAAGAATATTTATAAACAAGGCTAGTGGGAGTCTCAAATTCTAGAAGATTGTGTTGACATCCCCACCACTTCTCTTTTGAAGTTGACAGATTGGTCATGATTCTGCTTACACTATATAGGTTGTGATGCCGCGGCATCTTGACACATTGCTTTAGTGCTTCGCTGCAAGATGTTTGTAGAAGGTGAAATATCTACAGTGAGTGATAAAACTGTAAAATCTTGTGAGAAAGCCTTTAATTCACTTAATGGACATGGCAGAGCTATACATCCTCAAGTATTGCAACGTTGGAAAAAACATTTGAAATTATCAATATGGCAGCATTGCTCCGCACTACGATGTAATTTCAATCATGGTACTTTAACAAAGCTGTATGCCAACCTACAACATCTGAAAAGACTACAATTATATTTCAAAACTTTAGACAAATGTGGTGGTGGAAAACGTTCCAATAAAAGTACCCGAGTCAAATGGATTGATATTCAAACGGCGTTCCAAAATCGAATTCGCACAGGTTCCATAGTAAACTTGAGTCACGTATATATGTGGCAGTTCTTTGATGACGCATTTATTCTCTTTAAATATCATATAACTAGAATATTAAAGTCTTTTCACATCGTTAAGATAAATGCCGTATTTAATGGGAAATTTACTAAAATATCTGAAGGTAAGCGAAATTAAATATTTCAACACAAAAAATTCTACAATTGACCAGGGGTTTAATTTAAAGCAGTGGTTTAAAGATAGTATTGTGGATGAGATTATAAAAAAGGTTGAAGATTATCATCAGCACGGCTCCGGGTGGAGATTGCGTAAAATTTTAAGCCTAAACGTCAACGTGAATAAATTCGAAGTGGGAAATGGTGGTGGATCCTATTTGTGTTGATGTAAAAAATAATGATGAAGCTTGCTTTTTTTGGAGCGTTGTTTCTGCGCTCCATCCGGTAAACTATAAAAATCATGCCGATCGATCTAATTCATACCCACACTATACTCGGATATTAAAATTAGATGGAATAAATTTATTAATGACACTACCTCAAATACCAAAATTCGAGAAACTGAATGACATTTCTGTCAATGTGTACATTTTGGAGTTGGTAAATGAGTCTCCACGCCAATTTATCACTTCACCAGCTCGATTAACTAAAAATAAAATGGATAGACATGTCAATCTACTTCTAATTCAAAACCAATATTTTTTGAAAACTAGCGACTTTGAAGTTCCACCTGCGGATGATTCGAACGTCGATATAAAATATCATTATTGTTGGATTAAAGATTTATCTAGACTGATTTCGAAACAGTCAAGCAAACATAATGGACGAAAATATATATGTGAAAGATGTTTAAATTACTTTAGATCTCAAGCTAAATTAGAGGAGCATACAGTTTATTGCGAGCAAATAAATAATTGTAAAATCGAGTTTCCGAAGGAGAAATATATCGAATTTAAAAATTTTGTTCATAAAGAACATTCGTTTTGTATGCAGATTTTGAAGCAATGCTAAAACCCTACGGAGATTCTGATACCATGCTAAAAACTGATAAATATCAAAGACATGAAGCATTCAGTGCTGGTTATTATTTTAAGTGCTCCTTTGACAACTCGCTCTCTTTCTACAAAGGCTATCGTGGAGATGATTGTATGATATGGTTTGCTAACCAAATTGAAGAAATTGCTAATTTTGTATCATCCAAATTGAATCATGTTGAACCTATGGATGAAGCTATAAGCCTTAAAGATGCCACTGCTTATTGTCATATTTGTGAGAAAAAATTCAATGCCAATGATACCATTGTCCGCGATCACTGCCACCTGACTTCTGTATTTCGCGGTTATGCGCACCAAACATGCAACTTAAACTATAAGAACTCGTTCGTCGTTCCCGTAATTTTTCACAACCTTAGTGGATATGACAGTCACTTTATAATACGAGAACTTGCCAAACGGAATCATGTTACACTACTTCCTGTAAATAATGAAAAATATATTAGCTTTACAATATTCGACAATGAAACAAATATTAAATTTCGGTTCATTGATTCTTTCAAGTTCTTGGCCTTCTCTCTAGACAAACTCGCATCATCTATAAATACTTTCGAAAATACTAGAAATGAATTTCCTTCTGAAAATTTTGAGTTGCTAACTAGGAAAGGTGATTTTTGTTATGATTACATCGATTCGCTGGAAAAATTAGAGGAAACCTCATTACCACCTATCCAAAATTTCTATAACAAATTAAATGATTATAATATTGACGAAAAGGATTACAAGCATGCTGAATTAGTTTGGAACAGTTTTGGAATTAAGACTTTGGGCGGGTATTGTGATCTATATATGAAAAGTGACGTGCTTTTGTTGAGTGATATATTCGAGCATTTTAGAACCACTTGTCTTCGAAATTATGGCTTAGATCCGGCCTGGTACTATACTTTACCTGGATACAGCTGGGATTGCATGCTTAAATATACGAAATGTAAATTAGAAACCTTCCAAGACAGCGATATCTTAATGTTTTTCGAGAGAGCAGTTCGAGGTGGTGTAAGCCAAGTAAGCCACCGCTTTTCTCAGGCTAACAACAAATATATGGAAAATTATGATGTTAATATGCCATCAAAATATATTCTTTATGCTGATGTTAACAACCTTTATGGCTGGGCGATGTGTGAACCTCTTCCTTACGGAGGATTTGAGTGGGTGTCTGATATCGATGTCACAAAGGTTGCTGACGATGCTGATGACGGATATATTTTAGAAGTTGATTTGTCCTATCCTGATAATCTTCATAACCTTCATAAAGACCTTCCGTTCGCACCTGAACACTGCAAACCTCCAGGTTCCAAGATAAAAAAGCTCATGACCACTCTCTATGATAAGAACAATTATGTGATTCATTATAGAGCGCTTAAGCAAGCTTTGCAACATGGCTTAATATTAAAAAAAAATTCATAAAGTTTTGAAATTTAAACAGTCTACCTGGTTAGCTCCCTATATACAACTCAATACTCATTTAAGAACTGTGACAACATTAGATTTTGAAAAAAATATAATGAAACTAATGAATAATGCAATATACGGCAAAACAATGCAAAATGTTAGAAAGCACAGAATCGTGAAATTATTAAGGACGTGGGACGGTAGATACGGCGCCAAAAATTTGATTTCTAGCCCTCGTTTTAGACATAGGGTAATTTTTGATGAGAACTTAATAAGT
The DNA here is from genome assembly GCA_963920635.1 of Pseudeuparius sepicola. Classification (NCBI taxonomy): domain Eukaryota; kingdom Metazoa; phylum Arthropoda; class Insecta; order Coleoptera; family Anthribidae; genus Pseudeuparius; species Pseudeuparius sepicola. Next base: position 35,137,862 of record OY987305.1, read on the forward strand.
GTTGAATTAAATAAGACAAATATTATGTTTGATAAACCTCTATACGATGGGATGTCTATTCTGGACATATCCAAAACCTGTGTCTACGAATTCCATTATGGTTTTATGTTGAAAACATTTTCGCCAACTAACTGCTTATTATTATATACTGATACTGATAGTCTAGTTTATGAAATCCGTTGTGACGACATGTTCGAGAATGTAATTAAGAATCACATTCATCGGTTTGATACTAGTGACTATCCTGCAGATAATCAATATGGAATTCCGCTTGTAAATAAGAAGGTGCCAGGACTGATGAAGGACGAGTTAAATGGCCGTATTTTAACACATTTTGTAGGACTTAGATCTAAAATGTATACTTATAAGGTTCAAGGAAAAAATTTGTGTGTTAAAAAATCCAAAGGTGTTAGAGGTAGTGTTGTGGCGAAGCAAATAACGTATCAAGATTATTTCGATTGTTTATTTAATAAGACAGAGAAAATTGTAAATCAACGTTCTATACGATCATTTGCTCATAACGTCTTTAGTATAAGACAATCTAAAATTGGTTTAAATCCATTTGACGATAAGCGATATTTAGTTGATAGTGTCTCAACTATTCCTTGGGGTCATAAAGATGTACATATGTGAAGTAGATGAATAAAAAATATATTTTGCAAATAGTGTTTCATTCCCTTCCACCCTGTACAACCATACCGAATCAGACATGGTGCCCTGCCACATGATACATCGACAGTTGGTCCATGTGAAATCGATTGTGATATTAACGTCAACATTCAGACGGTAATAATAGGTATCTGAATAAACAATAAAAGTCATATTTTTAATCATTGCTTTATTCCAACCTTCTTCTATACAAGTCTGCTAACAAAAATTGATTATAATAACAGTAGAGTTCAAAAATGCAATATGTTTCCATGTTACATACTGCATTGCACATTAAAAATACAATTTCCATTACATTTATGCCATAGTTACTACGTACTAAAAGTTCATTGACCTTATCTAAAAACTAAGGTAAAAATCATACAATTTAAAATTAATCAAAAAGCTTATCCTTAAAGTCACATATGGTTCGATATTTAATAGCTCGAAAACCTCTGCTATGGAAAACCATTGGCAAACACCATTTTTTGCAAGCAACACTCGTTGATTTCCATCTGCAGTCAACATCGTTCTTAACAATATATCGTTGAATCTGATAAACGTCGGGGTACCCAGGTTGTTGGTAAAGTTGTTTAAATGATTCACTAATTCTTTCCATTCCAAATAGTCCAGCGAAATCACATTTCGTCGCACTGTTGATCGGATATTAACTTGCGGTTTGAAATATCTCATAATGCTCAAACCATTATTAATAGAATCACAGAAAATATACTACGAACAGAAGGATACTTACATGTATTAAATTCAAGACCCAAAAGGACTCCGAATGTTCTGAAACCGAGTCCACCTATAGTAACCTGCATAATCATAATCACTTCGGTGGAACGTTACGCTTTTGCCTCACAGATGTCGCACGACTCGTAGCCGCTAGCCTATGCCGGCGTTGTCGGATACTAGCGACTTTCCCTAAATTTGAACGAAAGTAATCAAATGCATGGAATACGGCGATTTTGAGTCCCAGAGCGACGACATCGGCGATAATCACAGAAAATCTACTAGGAATATATTTAAATATATACCGGGTAAACTTATTTAAATTGAATCTGTGATTCTCGTGATAGACGGACGATGGCTAGGTATCTAATCGTGTTGAGTGAAAAAATAGTTTCTACATGCAATGTTATTCCCAGTTTTATCTCTATGTACCGTGTATTTCACCGAAAATTGCAACTTTCCTCTTTTTCGAGATTGAAAAAATATTTCTATTAAAACTCGTGCATACCGAATTGTATTTTTTACGGTGATACCAAATTTTATACAGGGTGTTCCACAAAACCGTGACATACAAAATTCATTGTTTTTAATTAAAACACCCTATAGGTATATTTTTGAAACTTGCTCCTCACGACGATTAAAATGATGTAAAACTTTGTATTATTATCTTTTCAGTTTGTGAAATATTCCGTTTTCAAATTTTACGCTAAATTTATATAGGTAACTTGAATTTGCGAATCTCACGATATACAGATAAGCCTATGGCCTATTGACAAAAATTGGCCAATAAAGCATATAATATATATAAATTCAATAAAATCTCTATGGGGCGAGGAAAAAAATTGCTCGGACACGTCAACCAATGCCCAAATTTTGACATAAATACACTTATATTTACTATGACATCACATGGCTCTAGAAGCAGGTGCTGCCCCGCTATGCAATAAGTAAGCCTCATTTTGGTCTATTTATTAAATTGTTGTACATGGGAGTTAAAAGAAATCCAGGGATTTAAAACCAGGGGCGTTCGTCCCGTGACAAGCGTCAGCGGCGGCGGGAAAAGTTCTAAAATTACAGGATGGATCCTAATCACGGAAATTTTTTGTGGGTGGTAGAGAACCCTAAGAGGATTAAAGACGAGTGGCGTTCGTCCGGTGACAAACGTCAGTGACGGCGGGAAAAATTGTAAAATTACAGGATAGATCTTAATGACGCAAATATTTTACTAGGTGGTAGAAGAGGGGCCCAAGACAATTAGAGACCAGTGGCGTTCGTGTTGTGACAAACGTTAGTGGTGGCGGAAAAAGTTCTAAAATTACAGGACGGATCCTAATCAGGGATTTTTTGGTAGGTGGTGGAGGGAACCAAGAGGAATTAAAACCAGTGACGTTCGTGCAGCGACAAACGTCAGTTGCAGCCGGACAAATTCTAAAATTACAGGATAGATCTTGATGAGGCAAATGTTTTACTAAGAGATAGAGGGACCCAAGAGAATTAAATACCAGTGGCGTTCGTCTGGTGACAAACTTCAGTGATGGCGGGAAAAATTGTAGAATATTACAGCATAGAACTTAATGACGCAAATATTTTACTAGGTGGTAGAAGAGGGACCCAAGAGAATTGGAAGTTCGTCGGGGATAAAATTGACGCATTATTTAATAAAAACGAGAGTGAAAGTTTTCATGTCAACTAATATGTTTTAGTGAATATTATAATAAAATTATTTTCATGAGAATCTGTGATTACTACCATCTTTATTACGTACAAGGCAGCAATCTTTGTCCAATCCAAAAGTATATGGGTAGTCCGTTTGAAAAGCCTGTGCGACATTTTATGTTTTTTGTTTTCGTTGCTCAGCATCGGGCAAGAGGAGCCACTTTTTGCCCTGTCATCAGGAATGAAATAGTTTTATTAGCCAACACTTGATTAATGCCTGGTTTATAAATCACAAATTAATTTAGCTTTGACGTTACATTTAAGAAATGATAAAGGTATTGCTTGAATTGAAATAATGAAGCATTTTAATTGGTTGTTCCATAAATATTAAATTAAAACTAAATTAATTTGATATACTTAGGCTTAAGTAATAAATAAATGCGAAAAAACTCCATTTGTGACAGGCTTTATGACTATTCTCATTTCAGACGAACTTATTCTACTATCGATTTTTTGCTGCTGTTTAAATCATGACAATAAAATTAGTTTATTATTTTTTATTTTGTGCTTTTAGTAGCTATTTGATTCCCATATCGGGAGGGTGGTAAAGAAATTTGGTCCGCCATCTTGGGGCATACTCTATATTGGAGTTAGTGTGAAGTCAGTTACCTTATTATTTTGTACTTGTCAAACCCTTTCATCTGAGACCAATGTCAAGTAGGTTGCGCAGAAATAGGTAATCCGCCATCGGCGCCATCTTCAGGAGGCCGCCATATTGAATTTAGTGTGATGTCACTAACATTATCGTTTTCTACTCTTCAAGCCCTTTCATTTGATACCCATAATAAGGAGGTTGAAACGAAAATCCGCCATCTTGGAATTTAGTGTAATGTCACTAACTTTTTCGTTTTCTACTCTTCAAGCCCTTTCATTTGATACCCATATTAAGGGGGTTGACAAGAAAATGTAATCCGCCGTCTTGGAGCGGCGGCCATATTGAATTCAGTGTGATGTCACTAACTTTATCGTTTTCTACTCTTCAAGCCCTTTCATTTGATACCCATATTAAGAGGGTAGGCAAAAAATACATCATCCGCCACCTTGTGGCGATGGCCATTTTGAAAGTATTACAACATTGAGTATTGCATATTGTCACCAGAACTAAAGGTGTATGCAAAATTACAGCTCAATCGTACGGAAGCGTAGAAGGGCCAATTAGTAATTTTTTTGACATAACCAAGCGCTTTCAAAAATTGCTGATTTTCCAACGAGAGACGATCTGCACTCTTTGAATTTTTAAAGCATTGTGATTGACTTTTATACGGGTGATATCTGCCACCAAAAACCAAAACCATTTTTAAATCTCTATAGCGAAATTTTCATAAACGCTTCAACTCCAACCGCACAATTATTTCCTCGCCTCTAAAATTTACAGGTTGAAAGTTCTGATCGAGAATAGTTAGCGTTAAATTATTAATCTCACGCTTTGCAACTGGCATGTACACCAAATTTTTCGGAGACTCGTCTATGGCGTCTATAACTCGTAAATCGTATGAGTTGGTTGATTTTTATAGTATGCTATGTAATCTATGTAACTATGTAATCTTCTAAGTCTTCAATTTCATACGACCCTGTGGGAATAACTAAACATTTTCGATATCCATCAGCGTTTATATAATAAAATTTATTGACACCAACATCTATATTGGGTATGCTGTTATATGTGTGAAATCCTAGCAGTGCCAAACCATACTCAAAATCTGGTTCTAAATGTATGGGAATATTAAAGTCAATAGAAAGTGTGGAAGTAAAACCTTGTATGGTGAACAGCAGCGACATGATTGATGAATTCCAACCTCAAGTACCACTTTTATAGACCCCCAAAAATATTAGTAAAACACACACAAACAAATAATATTTTTATTTTCACAATTTTACATTTCTAAACCTTCATATAATGTTGCTCTCATTCTTCAGAAAAAACAATATTAGTCGTTTCGCCGACAGGGCCCAAGCTGGTTAAAAAGCGCCTTTTTTTGTCACCATTCAAACTGTCAATTCGTTCTTGAGTTAGTTCATCCGTAAACCGCTGGGGCAGAATGGTCTTGAAGTCTGCAAACTCCACAACCACCTTCTCTCCATACTTCGTACTTATTCTCTTAAAACTCTGAATCTCAAATTTTTCATTTACTTCCAAATCTCGAACGTTCACCAGATTTTTTAACAACAAATTCTTAAATTATTTAAGAAGGACATGTTTGCTGCACTGATGCTCTTAGTTGAACCACACGCACCTATATAGCTATTCTTGGAGTGGGGGAGCTCTCCTACCACCAAAACCCTATGAGAGTTCTAAGCCAGAAAAGTCTGACAGGTTTGGCTTAGAACTCTCTTTGTCTTACTACTTACATGCGCAAGTGAAACTATTACAAGTATAACCCTCTCAGGGAGAATTGTAAACGAACTCTAAAAAGTAGGTACGTCTCTGCGAGCGTTTACATAAACTATTTGGTATTCTCAGATATACGACTTGTGATAGTTTTACCTCTCCGTGTAGACTATTCTATAACAGATCGCTGGTAAAGTAAATTAATAATTTTGGACCAAATAATGTGGGTTCAAGCAGACCAATAAAATAAGAAATAAAATAACCAAATGGTTGATTTTTGGCAATTTTTGAGCAGTAATTACAGTAGCCAGGTGAACAAACAACCACCTGCTTATTTTATGTATCTTATTAAAGTCACCATTTATTTAATGAACTGCAAAATAAACATTTTTTTATATTGATTTTTTATAATAATTAAATCTTTGTGCATGCTGCACCTATAGTATATCATAGCACCTAAATATAGGTATAAAATAAATATTAAAAAAATCTCTTTCACGTCAACAGACTCGTCTTCGGTATTTTCTACATTACTATCACTATTATTGCACTTGCCACATTTACATTGATCACAGCATTTCAGTCTTTCCTTGATATGCAGTTGCACTTTTTCGGAACAAAAAGGCTTAAGCTTTGGCGTACAATGGTTGGTATGGATTCTTGAGATAAAAATGTGCGAATTCAATTGTCGTTTACTGAAGTCTATATCCATAAGATCCAGGATCTTCAAGTTGCAACTTCACAACGTTACTTGAATACCATCTTTTTAACTGCTGTGTGTACCTGCAACTGCCAATAATGAAACAATCCAATATAATATAATTTCAAACTTTTGTAATACCTAAAAAAAATGTTGATAAAAAGCACAGTCAGTAGTCAGTAGGGAGAAGTTCGTAAGAAGGTTTATTAGATTTGGTGGCCAGAATTGTGCTTTTTATCAACATTTTTTGAAGTATTGCTAGTTTCAAAATAATTATTTTTGGATTGTTTAATTATTGGCAGTTGCAGGTACCCGTAGCAGTTAAAAATATGGTATTCAAATAATGTTGCGAAGTCACAACTTGAAGATCCTGGATCTTATGGATGGACTCCAGTAAACCTAAACTGGCTTCACATATATTTTCCTCTCAAGAATCCATACCACCGCCAAAGTTTAAGGGTTTTTGTTTCGACAAAAACTGTAATACTAAAAATTGCAACTGTATCTGTATGATAAATAAAATAAGCAGGTGGTTGTTTGTTCACCTGCGGCAACTGTAATTACTGCTCAAAAATTGCCAAAAATTAACCATTTTGGTTATTTTATATCTTATTTTATTTTATTGGTCTGCTTGAACCCACATTATTTGGTCTAAAATTATCAATTTATTTTACTAGCGATCTGTTATAGAATAGTCTACATGCTACACGGAGAGGTAAAACTATCACAAGCCGTATATCTAAGAGTAGTTCCAAATAGTTTATGTAAATGCTCCCAGAGACGTACCTACTCTTTTATAACAGAGAGTTCTCCCTGAGAGGGTTTACATTGGCAAACTATTAGGAACTACTCTCAGATATATATACTTTTGGTAGTTTCACTTGCACATGTAAACTACGCATTAGTTGTTGAGACATGCCTGCCACGCGTGCATATTCTCACGCAAGGGATTAATTTTGCGTTCCACGTGAGTAGCGCCCGCCACAAAAAATGCACAGTTCAAAAACTATAGGCGCTATAGGTAATTTTTTTACCAAGAACTTCTTTCATGTTGTGGGCACATTTCTCTCCCAGCATGTAGATAAAAAATTCCACAAACAAAAAAGTTTCTCGCTTAGTGAAAATTTCATTACACTTTTTATAACCTTGCAATTTTGTTGCTATTAAAAGTGGTTAATAAACAATATTGGACAACAACAATGGCATTCGTTGTAAGCGCTCATATTATGTTAGCTTCAATTTAAAAAAATATATATAGCTCCACTACTCTTAAAGATATGACGATGGAAACGTAAAAAAACACAATTTCCGTAAATTGCCAATTTTGACAGTTTTTCCGAAATAAAAATGGTCTCGACCACAAAAAAATTTCGTAAATCGCCATTTCGTATACAGAGTGATGTACTTAACAACACCTATAGGGTCTGATCTAGTTCTACCTTGAAAAAAATTTTTGACGACTTTTTAGCTCGATTTCGCTCCACTAATAGGTTCTTTTGCAATTTAATTTTAAAATTCAAGTTTTCGGTTTCGGTTTGCTCGGATACCAGATTTTTTTATGCGGTTTACTCACACAACCGTCCGCCTAGGGTACCCAAGTAACATTTAAAGTTGAATAAAACACGTGAAGACGTTGTTGCGACCAATAATACAACTTGTCTATAGACGTATCGTCCTTTTTACAACCCCTTAATGACTGAATATGGACGGTTGAAAACGAGTTTTCATGACTTTTCATACAACTTTTATCTGACTTAATTGGATATGACTTTTATAAGTCCATTAGGTCGTGTAAATTCAAAGATACCTTAACGTCATAAAGAAGTAGCTCTAAAGTTGTGAAGATCTCTATATAATACCTTCCTATTACCAATTGGTCGTAAATATGGAACGTAGTGTCATATTGTGCAGTGTTTGCTTGTAATACGAAGACATTTCATTCTGTCTCGGCCGTAAGTGGCAAAAACGAAATTATACGTTGGTGATATTATGCAATAAAATATCTCGGTTTTTGACAATTGTACTCAACGGAATCTATTGAGAATTTTTATTTACTGTGGAAATTATAAATATAGCTCGAAAATTTACAACGCGCCTTTAAAATAATGGAAATTAAAGGAAATGAAAGAAAAAATGTAAAATATGAACATGCTTTAAATTAAAATTTAAAGTGCTTGAGTTATACAGGATCGTTCGATATGTCGAAAATACATGTTTTCCACTCAAATTTCTATGATTTGTGCCCACAAATTAAATTCGAAGTTTTGCCACTTTCGTAAGACAAACATGGTTGTCCTATTTAACTGAATTTCTGATGGCAAACATGGCCGACGGTGCTTATATGACTTATTAGTAGTTGTAAAACTTCAGTCAAACTACTAAGAGGTCATAAATAGTTCTAAAACTGTCAAACGACTATTAAGAGGTTATAAATCGACTAAAACTAAAATAAAAATTACAGAATAAGTATTTATATGCGCATGCGCGTGGAGGGCTGTTTTTAGAAATTTCTGCAGTCCGGGGTAGGTGCCTCGTCAAGTTCGTAGTAGTGCTAGTAGTAGTTATATAAAAAAATAAAGATTTGTATGACAAAACTGATTTAATTCCAAATTGTTGTAACTGCTCGTCTATAACTTCCTGAGCATTTGTATTTGCCCAGTCTTTTGTAAAACTCATAATAATTTTTAACAGATGCTGACATGCTTATACTGTAGATATTTATTACTGCATTACATTTACTGTATGATATATGGCACATCATAATATGAAACATATTATGATACAATAAATTAAGTCTCAATTTTACTAATGACCCTACGAAAGTCGTATAAAGGTATTTTATTAAAATTACCACTTACTGGGGTCATATTGAGGTTGAAATTAATATTAACGCGCATGTGCACTACTTTCTTACCGTCATGTTCTCATTTCTATGTTGTATTAAGATCTTGCTTAAGACTATTCTACAACATCTATGACTTCCACTTACTGATGTCTTATAATATATATTTAAATCGTCTTTATACGACTATAGCTCCACCAAGTTTTAATGTGGTCAAATTATTTTCTTTACAACCGTCGTACATCTATATTTCTAAAGTCGTAAAAGTTGTTGTATTCTCAACGACGGAGATCTCTTTAAAACCTTATAATAACCTTTGAAAGACTATATAATGTTTACGTTAAAGTAACCATGTTATGCCTGTTATAAGACTTTTATAGAACAATTAATTTCACCGAGTAAATAACATCCTAGCAACTACCTACTATAAGACCTATAGTTATTTTGTCTACCCTAAGCGACAATTTTATAACCCTAATACAACTATTTGGACTTAAGATAAATAATTATAACTTAAAATGTTACTTGGGTAGCTTATTAGTCAACGTGAACCAAATAAAAAAGATAGACATGATTTGGGAAGCAACAAATGGAAGTCCAGGCAGGAGCCAACAGCACATTTACAGTTTCAGTCAGCACATCTCCTGGATTTGTGGCTTGTACTAAAGTCGCCACGAAGGCTGCTAAAGCGACCTACGTGGGAATCTACATAATATCTACATATCTCTCATACGTTACACCGAACTGATGATTGCCAAATAGCACAAAACACGTGTATACGGTTACTACTTTTTTGTTGTTTTTGAGTGCGTGCCCATTACCACTTCTTCTTGTATGTAAGAACTTTCACACTTACTAATCTTACATCCTTATTCTAATTTTTAAAGTAAGTATTTTGTTTATAACTACACTCAATAATCTACATTTAAATTTAAATCATATCTCAACCAAAATAGTCGTCTAAGGTCATTACGATAGCCTGTACTTAATTCTCTGGCGCTTAGATGATCTGAAACATTGCATTAAAATATTGGGAGCGCCACATGAACCCTACAATGGTTTCTGAAAATACATGGCGTTTAAAATAACTTCTTTAATAGTTGTGAAGCGGATATAATATGCAATGGTCTTCATTTTTTTACGTTGGACGCTCAATGAACCCAGAAATAAATTATGTGCCACGTGGACTCTTAAATAAATTCTCGAAATACTGGGCGTATATGGCCGGACGCCGCGTGAGAACGTTTTTAGACTGGACGCCCAGTGATGCTCTATATATATATATATATATATATATATATATATATATATATATATATATATATATATATATATCTTTACCGCATCACCGAGCGTCCGCAATGAAAAATCTTAGGTTCACTCGGCGTCCGACGTCACCCGGCGTCCTATATACGGACGCCGGGGGACCAACACCTGAAAATCTACTAATCTACTTCTCTTCAAGGTTTTATATCGTTTTTACATAAATTTGGGAGGACGCTGATTGACGCCGAAATTGAAAAAATGTATAAACCACAGTTCAGGACTTGACCGCTATGCGGCGCTTTAAAATTCTCCTATATACACGGTGAATATAAAAATCACGGCTTAGATCCTCCTGGCGCTGTATAAAATAATCGTAGTAGCGGCCTAACGACCATAACAGCAGGTGTTCATTCGGCACCGTATTTTTTTTCACATTCCATTTCTCAATTTCCAATGTGACTGCGGTGTGGCCACGTGATTTGTAATTTGATAGCCAATTCATGCAACTTCGGACAATTGTGTTGCTGAATGTTGAGTGGAATTCGGTAAAATATAATTGCCACTTATTCAAAGAGAAGTTAGTATAGATAATAAGATATAACACAGGGTACAATATCAGACAGGTGGGAAGGCTGTTGTTTCTTTTGTCATGACATTTTAACCCGAAATTTATTAATCTGTCATTTCACTTTGACCTAATATGATCTTTGAGAAAGGAGGAAGATTTATTCTCCGAAACCTCAGAAAACAAATTTGTTGAAGTTACTTTTTAAGTTACACGTTCAAAGTTTCGTTCAGTTACTGTTAAAAATTTATTAATTTCCCAGGCAACTTGAAAAAGTTGTCTTTTAACCAGTTTGGTGGCAAAAAACAATTTAAAAAATTCAATGGATGTTTCATTTGTGTTACATAGTGTAATTTTCAAGCAATAATGGAATATATTTTTTTTATTAATTTTTCCTTATTTTTTTAGATATAATTAACCAACCCACATTATTGGCGATATTATAAAAACATTCATTTCTAAGTATATTTCATCCACACTGTTAAATTGTCAAAATTTGTTTGTCTCCTTTACTTCATGAATGCTTATTGGCGTGCTGTATAAAAAAATGTACTACATTTAAATGAGGCAACATTGATCTACAGGATGTCTCAAAAATAATGATGAATAATGAAAGCTATTTTTTTTAATAAACCTGTTGCCTAACGATAGCTTTTGTTGTGATTTACTTTGTAAACTGTAAGCTCAAAGTTGAGTACTTATATGAGAAATGAACCAGACAAAGCGATGAGGAATAAACAATAAAATTGCAGAAACAGTAACATTAAAAAGGTACCACTTACGTAATATTGCTGGTTGGTTTCTTGCCTGGAATGGAAGCATTTCTTGAGATATACCTCACCCTGCTCGATCTGGACGACTTCCTCTCCTGTACAACAGTACTGTTGCAGCATGGCGCGTTATGATGACCACAAATAGTCTTACAGCGTACTTTTTTTGTTTTTAAATTGGAATGATGAAACAGCGTTTATCAAAAATAAATACGAATACGTTTCCTTCTTCCAATCGTGGAAACCAGGCTAGTGTCATTATTTTCAGAATTTTAGAAAACTTATATTTTTATTAAACGAAAAACTTAACAAATATGATAAGCCAGGGTAGATAATTTTTGAGAACAAAAATATCTAGAACAGAATGACACCTATTGGAAAAGAAAGAAAATATAGCAAAAATAACAGAAAAAAAATTAAGGGCGATTTGAGGTGCGGGGGTTGTAGGTTTATCACGTTTTCCGGCAAAACTGCAACTCCTATCGAAAAAAGTTAAATGGCAAAGTTGTAGGCAATAAAAAGATCTACAACTTTTGTATTTACACTTTTTTTACGTAACCTCAAAATATCCGCGAAAAATTGTAATAACCGATTTTTTGGTTTTTAATTTTTATCTCCCACAAAAAAAATTCCAAAAAATTTAGTGGAAACTTACCTTCTTATGTCCCGAATACGCTGTAATTTTTTCTAATCAAAATATTTATTTTTACCCTTTTTTTTATTTTAAACCGAAAAAGTAACCTCATTTTCAATCGAAAATGCCCACGTAAAGAACCTGCTTTTTAAAAAAAGTCGGTACGCTTTTTGTTCGCTGAAACCTCTACTTTCTGATGGTGTAGAAAAATATACATCACTATGGAACATTTTCTCAGAAAATGCAAAAACGAAAAAAATCGATTTCGAAATTTTTTTTTAATCATTGTTTAAACTTTTGCGCTATTTATTGAAATTTACACTTTAATTAGGTACTTGAAAAATTTAAGATTTCATGTTACATTGATAAACCAAGAAATTGCAAATCGATATACAATGTGTCTCGGATAAGAATGGGGATCTTGCAAACGGAGAGATAGAACAACGGTTAAATGGGGGAAAGTTGCGCAATTTTGAGGTCAATAAAATGACAAAACAGATTTCTAATATCTCTTTTCGTTTTTGAGTTATTTTGAAAAAAGTGAAATTTTGCATTTTCCATTTTATTTTTTTCTGAAGTTAGGATAGGAAAAAAGAAAAACACTTTATTATGTCACTTTTTAACGGGCTTTAAGATGACGTTTTTAGATTTGTTCTACAACATTTCGTTTTTTGAGAAACCATCTTCAACTTAATTTTTTTAAAGACGGACCTGGAATTTTTCGTGGAAATTTTTTTTGTGAGAGATAAAAATTAAAAACCAAAAAATCGGTTATTACAATTTTTCGCGGATATTTTGAGGTTACGTGAAAAAAGTCAAATACAAAAGTTGTAGATCTTTTTATTTCCTACAACTTTGCCCATTAACTTTTTTCAATAGGAGTTGCAGTTTTGCCGGAAATCGTGAAAAACCGTTTTTACCCTTAAAAAATCACCCCCTGCAACCCCCGTACCTCAAATCGCCCTTAAATTATTTTTTCTGTTATTTTTACTATATTTTCTTCCTTTTCCAATGGTTTTGATACTGTTCTAAATTTTTTTCACTCTTTGTCATTTACAGAACAATAACATGTTTTAGATCTTACCCATATTATAACTAAATTAATTATCGATTTAGTTGGACACCAGTGTATTTCGTTCAACATTTTTTGTTTCAACTACGCTTTTTGCTCAGAGAAAAAAATTATCACAATAAACATTCCAAAGCTGTCAATTTTAAGAACGTAGTATTATGACTTATTTAGTTAGCATCAGAACATTGATTCTATTGATTCTTAATTCAAAATTTGTATTGAAAATGGTAGATAATTTATCGTTTGAAGAACTTACTGATATCCACGTTGCTTATGGTACAGCAAATTGTAACGTATGCTTAATTATAAAAAACTGCACCATCATTTATTTTTATTTATCAATGAAATAAAGTCCTCATGAACATTTTTTGTCCAAACGGCTCATTTGCGTGTTAATTAAACAAAAAAGGTTTGTTTCCATGTCCCCTTTCCATCCCTTAAAGTTTGTCGATATGTTTTTGGGACACCCTGTACAAATTTATGTTTGCAGTGAAGAACCATGATAAATGTTTCAAGCATAAATAACAAACAATAACTTGTTGACTGCTAGTTTTACAGGGTGTTCCGTAAATATGTTTAAAAAATGGAACTGCGTAGTGCTTGGAGTATTTTAGGAAGGTTGTTTAATAAAAAAAAAGTCCAATTTGCCCTAACCTTAACCCCCACTTTTTTATCTGTAGTATCTGTAGTAGTTTACTGCAACATTAATGCAGAGAAAAAATTAAAACCTGAGATTTTAAGTAAATACAGTGGCGTAGCCAGCATTTAAGGGCGGAGGGGGAGGTGGGCGAAATTTTCCGAAAGCTTTTTTGTCTACTGTGTTTAGTCTGATTGAAATAGGTAAACAAAAATTATAAAAATCCACAGAAAATACAATGCTATTCCTAAACTTTGCACCAAATGGCATGGGCTGTGTCGTCACGACTCTCTTTAGGCGCAATATACTCCAATATATCCCGAAATCATGTTTTCAAAAAAATTGAATAATACAATTTTTTTCCTATTTGGTGCAAACTTTATGAATAGCACTGTATATTATTTATTAAAAAATAATGCCTATACAAAAAATATGCTGTTCTTTGGTTTAAAATAAAAGTAACACATCTGTCATACAGTGTGTCTACGGATCGAGTTCACATAAGGTGTAAATATCAAAAAAAAAGAGTTGAAATTTGAGCTTCTGGGGATCACCCCTGCCCTGCTTGGGTTAAAACTAATTTGTGACATAATTTTACTTTTCCAAAAATCCCGTATGCCTTGGAAATTATTAAAAAACTAATCAGATCAGTAAAATGCCCTCTTTGTATGTTTTACGACAAAATGTTATTAAGGAAACTTGTTCAGAATGAAAAACTGAGTAGGTAGGTTTTCGAAATTTCGAAAGTCTAGGCTACTTCGATTTTTTGGCATTTCTTGGCAACATCAAAATGTTACTAAGAAACTGCATAGGTGTGAAAAAATTCAAAAGCCTAGGTCGACTTTGATTTTTTCTGCTAAAAAATTAAAACGCACAAAAATGAAAGTAGGTCTAGGTTTTTAAATTTTTTCACACCTCTCCAGTTTTTCATTGTGAACAAGTTTTCTTTATAAAATTTTGATGTGAAAACTACACAAAGTGCACTTTTCTAAAAAAGTGGGAAAATGACAAAAAATCAAAAAAGGCCTAGACTTTCGAAATTTCGCAAACGTACTCAGTTTTTCATTCTGAACAAGTTTCCTTGTTGCCAAACCTACAAAAAGGACATTTTGCTGATGTTTTTTCATCCAAGGCATGAGTGATTTTTTGAAAGTAAAATTATGTCACAAATTAGTTTCAAACCAATCAGGGCTGATCCCAGAAGCTCAAATTTCAACTAGATTTTTTTTTGTTATTTACACCTTATACAGTGTGTCCCAATTTGATACTGGACACCTCAGAAATATATGAAGGGCAAAGAAAACAAATGGTCTCTATTTTTTATTGGTAGTACCAAGGGAGAGTATCACATAGGTGGTGGTATTTGGATGGGGTAATTATTTCATTGCCTGCTATGATTTTTTAAAATAGCAAATTTTCAAGAAACCCCATTAGAGTTTTTCTACGACAAAATGTTATTAAGAAAACTTGTTCAGAATAAAAAACTAAAGTAGACTCGAAAAATTTTAAAAGGCTAGGCCTACTTTGATTTTTAGATTTATCTCCCACTTTTTTCTTAGAAAAGTGTCCTTTCTGGAGCTTTCACGACAAAACGACAAAATTTTATTTTTTCACGATGATCAACTTTCCTTAATAATATTTTGACGTGAAAGCTCCAGAAAGGACACATTTCAAGGAAAAAGGTGGGAGAAAAAGGCTAGGGTTCCCAAATCCCGGGACCGAAAATGTATTCGGGACTTTGGTCCCAAATTTTAAGTCCCGGTACTAGTCCCGAAAGTCCCAAAAATAGTCCCAAAATCAAAATTTTGTTTCTCTACAACAAATTTTGTAAGAAACAATTTGTAAAAATGAAATATTTTTATTTAGATGTGGGTAGTACCTACCTACAAAATACCAAACATGAAATAGCAAATTAAAACTGAGATTACTTAAAAAACACAACACACAACTAAAGTAGTTCCAACTCCAACTAATTTAATTGTATGACTAAGTATACAAGTAAGTATTCTTATTTCAGTAAAATCTAAAAATTTTAATAATTCCACAATTTTATGTATTAATTAAAGAACTATATATGATTAACCACACCACACAACCACACGGTATTGTATTACAAGGGGTAAGGCTTCACGGCCTAGAATCGTAATAATATTAAAAAAGATGAATACCAGTGAATCCCCTACGACCCCTGCCCTAGTTTTTTTAGGTTTTCTGGGGAATTGGTGGCGTGTTTATGATGTAATAAAAAAATTCGGGACTTTTAAGGTTTCGGGTCCATGAGGAAAATCCTGGGACCACACTTTTCGGGTAAAATCCCGGGACAATCCCGATACTAAATACCGGGACTGGAAACCCTAAAAAGGCAAAAAAGCTAAAAATCAAAGTAGGCCTAGACTTTTGAAATTTTGCCATTCTACTCAGTTTTTCATTCTGAACAAGTTTTCTTTTGTCGTAAAAAATCCCTAATAGGGTTTCTTGAAAATTAGCTATTTTGGAAAATCATAGCAGGCCATGAAATACTTACCTCATCCAAATACCACCACCTCCCCTTGGGACCACCAATAAAAAATAGAGGTCATTTGTTATCCTTGTCCTTCATATAGTTCTGAGGTGTCCAGTATCAAAAAACTAAAAAATAAATAATTTTTTTAATAGGTATGTAAGTATAACACGTACTGAAAAAACGTGGGGCGCATGCAATAGATAATAATAATAATTTGATGCATGCACTAATTGAGTCACTAAAAGCTTATTGTAGGTACTGCAAATACCTAATGTTTTCCAATGTCAGCTGCTTCTCTACACTCTTTACTATTATCTATAGCACGCGCCCCACGTTTGTCGAATCTACGGAAGCGTGGAAGGGCCACGTTGTATTTTTTTTTTAGATTTTTTCTCAAAATTTTTAAATGTTTACATCTTTCTTAAAATTTTAAGAGTTTTCTCAAAATTTGGACTTTTTCTCCGAATTTTAAAATAGGGATAAATATACTTATTTCCTGGCAGCCCCGATCCCCCGGTTTGTCCGTTTTGGATTTCTTTTGTGGGGAACAGTACAAAATAAAGTATGAGACAATTGCTGACTTAAGAGCAGCAAGAAGCAATTGCCAGTGTTGACAGGCGCTCTGTAAGAAAGGCGACAAATTCAGTTTTAAAAAGATGCAATATTTGCATAAATAATAATAGTGGATTATTTGAACACCTTTTTTATTTTAAAAGGTGTCCTTTTAAAATAATAATAATTTGAATTTGAGTTTTTTAATTTTTGTTTTATTTTGTTACATTTTGTTACCAGCTAAAAACGAAATATTAGAAAGTTTGAAATATGTCTAATTATAAAATAGAACGTAATTATGAAAATATTCCATGGCTGACTATGTGAAAATTAAAAAAAATCAGAAAATTAGCCATAGCTCTTTTATTTTTTATAATGACTATGCCGAGTATTATATCTTTAGAAAGCTCAAAAAATGGCCGATTTGACAAGGGCACAGCCAACTATGATTTATACTTGAAAAAAACACAAGTTTATGTCATATCTCAAAAATCACAAACAACATAAAATATAGGATTAGATTACCTCATTAAGCCCAAAATTATCTAAAATTTTTGTCTCTACAGTTTTTCTGTATAATCACTCAAAGTCACACAAAGTCACTCTTTTCAAAATATCTAGTGAGCCATGAACTTTTTTAAAAATCCAAAAGGGGCAATAGATTGAGCATTCAAAACTGCAATGCTTTCGCCATTTAACCTTTGTTCGAGCTCTGCTAGTTTCCGAGATCCCCATAGTGGGCATCGAAAAAAACTCACCCTGTATAACGAAAAGAAGAAGGGTAAAACTTACAGTCTCAGCTCCACAAACACATTTTTTAAATGTAACTGTACATATGTTTCAACCCACATAGGGGGTAATCTTCAGCAGTATAACATTATAACATCAAAGCTAGAAAAAATATTATATAAATTAGGAAGGTAACCTATTTAGTGAATTCAAAATTATATACTTAACTATATGGGGCTTTCTAGACGTAGTCAACTTATTAGTATGCGAATGTGGAAAAATTGAATTTTAAGTGATTGTGTAAAAGGCTTGGTCAAAAATTCCAAAAACATTAAATATAAAATGGAGAATCTGAAAAAGTAAAGGTAAAAACCGGCCCAAGAAGTTAATCAAGAATCATGCATCTTACCCCAGGAAAATGAATTAAGTCGTTGTAATATCTTTGAAGCGAACTTGGGAAATATTGGCATTTGTACCGAGATTTCTTGGGGGCTCCGAAGAACCAAAAATTCATATTAAAGGATCCGAAATATATTTCAAGTCACCATAACCGTCGAAACGTTTCGAAACGTTTCGAGATATTACAACGACTTAATTGATTTTCCTGGGGTAAGATGCATGATTCTGCCTTTTCGGCTGCTCATAGTAATAACACCGGCACCGGCCCGCGGCTGCCACAACCCCGCCTCACCGCTCTATAATATACAGAACAGGGACTAGGGTTACTAGAAAATATTGTTTTGGCCAGAAACGAATAAATGCAGTGCCGCGGTGTTGCCAAATCAACGGACGCCATATTCTCGGTATTTCAGTCGTCCGCGTATATTGCTGTGTATATTTTCGAGCGCTCGGAAAGCCTTTAACGGCAGAACTGTGAACTAGAAATATACGGCTTCCGTCACAATGCGCCAATATGACGTCCATAGCAAATTTTGCCAGACAACTGGGGACACCCCAAGGACCACGTCTATCAGTTTATTAGCGAGGTGCATATGACGTCCGGTATACGGACGTCACAATGACGGCAAAATCGCTATGTATATATATATAATATATATATATATATAATATATATATATATATAATATATATATATATATAATATATATATATATATACATAGCGATTTTGCCGTCATTGTGACGTCCGTATACCGGACGTCATATGCACCTCGCTAATAAACTGATAGACGTGGTCCTTGGGGTGTCCCCAGTTGTCTGGCAAAATTTGCTATGGACGTCATATTATATATATATATATATATATATATATATATATATATATATATATACAGGGTGTTCCTTAATAACATGCTAATACTTAAGGGGGTTATTCTTGGGCCCATTTTAAGAAAAAAAACTTCATATGAACGTATGTCGTAAACGTCCTAACTTTTGAGATACAGGGCGTTAAAGTGCATTTTTTTTAATTGAATTTTGGCTACATCTCCCGAAATAATCAAGCTGCTGAACTGAAATTTGGCACTGCTACGTTTTTGGGGATGGAGAATAAGCTGAAAATGTGAAATTTCACCGTATCTCACTGAGGGCGCCACTTGCGCTGTTTTTTGATCACGCTTTTACGCGTAACTTTTTTGAGGTTATCTTTTTGGTCCTGCAGGTCCATCATTTTAGTGCATCTTTTCATTCTGCAATAAAAAGGTACTCTTGTTTCATAACGATTAAATCAACCGTTTGCTTTGAAATTGCCAAAACGTTCTCCAAAACACCTGTTGACTTCAATATACGAAACATAAAATTTTTACCTACCACCTTCAAGTGTTACAGATCAACTGTACCATTTAAACTGAGAAAAAAATCCCTATGAACAACGTACCAAAAATTATTCACTTTCAAAATGGAAAGGATTGAATTTGACAAAATTTGGACACTCTATTTCAAGAAAATCAATGATGTTTTGACCAATGCCCATTTGGCATTTTTTTCATCATTTTGAATGTACAGTTGATCTGTAACATTTGAAAGCAGTAGGAGATAATTTTATGTTTCGAATATTGGAATCAACAGGTGTTTTGGGGCACGTTTTGGTAATTTCAACGCAAACGGTTGATTTAATCGTTATGAAACAAGAGTACCTTTTTCTTGCAGAATGAAAAGAGGCACTAAAATGATGGACCTGCAGGACCAAAAAGATAACCTCAAAAAAGTTACGCGTAAAAGCGTGATCCAAAACCAGCGCAAGTGCCGCCCTCTGTGAGATACGGTGAAATTGACATTTTCAGCTTATTCTCCATCCCCAAAAACATAGCAGTGCCAAATTTCAGTTCAGCAACTTGATTATTTCGGGAGATGTAGCCAAAATTCAATTTAAAAAAATTAACTTTAACGCCCTGTATCTCAAAAGTTAGGACGTTTACGACTTACGTTCATATGAAGTTTTTTTCTTAAAATGGGCCCAAGAATAACCCCCTTAAGTATTAGCATGTTATTAAGGAACACCCTGTATATATATATATATATATATATATATATATATATATATATATATATATTCATCGTGAAGGCATGTGGCGTCCGTACATATATATATAAAGCTTCTTAGTGCCATCAATTTTCAATATAAAAGTTTTTCTCTGTCTCTTAAAATAAACATTCCACGGCCAATAATAGTTTTGCTCAATTTGAGGTTTTTTAATATTGCGCGACAAGTTGACCATGTATGCCGATTTCTTTTGCAGCACCACTTAGCTGTCCAAAATTGCCACATTTTTGTTTCTTATGTTTTTTTGTAGGCCGCAAAATAAGCGAGAAAATCGCGGTGGTAGACCTAAAAAAATCATCCTGTATACGTGTTTCATGCTATATGGCAATCAGTTCGGTGTAACGTATGAGAGATATGCAGATATGTAGATTTCCACGTACGTCGCTTTAGCAGCCTTCGTGGCGACGTTAGTACAAGCAGGCGCGGTTATATCCATACCTGTGTATGTATTCCTTTAGGCGGTTTTAGGTAGGTACCTACTATAACAATAGAAATTCAATAAGGCAATCAGGCAATGTCACAAAAAAAATAAAAATCAAAAAAATATATTTTAAATAACAATTATGCAAACAAATTTTTTTTCATGTATGTTGGTTATACAGGGTGTTCCGCATAAGAACCGACAAGGAGCAGGAGCATACAGAGGAGCCCAAAATAAGGTGATTTAAGGCAACTTACCTCTATACTAAGTTCAAGTTGCGCCCTTGAAAAGTTATAGGCCTTGAAAGTGGGCTTTGAAATTTCGAAAAAATCAATATCTCAGTTATTTTTGAACTCGGAAAACCCAAATTTGGTACACGTTGTTTATGTACCAAGAGCATTAATCGACAGAAAACATAGTTCAATTGTATAAAGGGTTGATACAGAGTGATGCACCTTAAAAATGTGACAACTTTTTGTCCGTTGGTAGACTTACAAAATTGTTACCTTGTGTTATGAAGAATTTAATTCTAAAACTTTTTTTACGGTTGTTATTTTTCAAAAGACTTTACCGCTTTTGCTAAAAACGCGAATAACTGAAACACGTATTGCAGATGTGATATTTAAAATCTTTGAAAATTCGAAGGTTGGCTATGAAATTAAACGTCAAACTTGACTATAAGGAAAAATGTCATTTAATTAGTAATTGTATTAGTAATTTTCGACGAAGAATAATTTTATGCCTCAGAGAAAACGGTGATCATTTTCAACAATTTCTCTATATAATAACTCTTATTCAGTGCAAATTATTGTTATTCCTGTTGTTTAGATTCTTTCTCCATTAAACGGTTGTTATTCAAGTTTGACGTTTAATTTCATAGCCAAATTTTGAATTTTCAAAAATTTTAAACATCACATCTGCAATACGTGTTTTCAGTTATTCGCGTTTTTGGCAAAAGCGATAAAGTTTTTCGAAAAATAACAAGAGTTTTTCTCCTAAAAAATTAAAACGCACAAAAATCAAAATAGACCTAGGCTGTTGGAATTTTTCCTCGAATTTTTCACACCTATCGAGTTGTTCATTGTGAGTTTTCTTAATAACATTTTGTTGTGAAACTACACAAAATGCACTTTTCTAAAAAAGTGGGAAAAATCCCAAAAAATCAAAGCAGGTCTAGATTTACTCAGTTTTGCATTCTGAACACGTTTTCTTTATAACATTTTGCCGTAAAACCTACAAAAAGGGCACTTTACTGATGTGGAAAATTAGTTTCTTCATAATTTCCAAGGTGATTTTTCGAAAGTATATGTCACAAATTAGTTTCAAACCAAGCAGCGCTGATCCCAGAAGCTCAAGTTTCAAATCGAATTTTTTTTGTTATTTTCACCTTATGTGAACTCGATTCGTAGACACTGTAGGTTACATAATATTAGAATAATATTTTGTATTTATTTATTATTTATTATTATTTTAAAAATCTATGCATATAGAAAAAATTGGATATGTTTCGCATTCCTTACTTTAACAGATACTCGTATAATGTGATTAAATTCATCGTGAAGGCATGTGGCGTCCGTACATAGCGATTTTGCCGTCATTGTGGCGTCCGTGTGCATATGACGTCCGTATACCGGACGTCATATGCACCTCGCCAATAAACTGATAGACGTGGTCCTTGGGGTGTCCCCAGTTGTCTGGCAAAATTTGCTTTGGACGTCATATTGGCGCATTGTGACGGAAGCCGTATATTTTTAGTTCACAGTTCTGCCGTTAAAGGCTTTCCGAGCGCTCGAAAATATACACAGCAATATACGCGGACGACTGAAATACCGAGAATATGGCGTCCGTTGATTTGGCAACACCGCGGCACTGCATTTATTCGTTTCTGGCCAAAACAATATTTTCTAGTAACCCTAGTCCCTGTTCTGTATATTATAGAGGGGTGAGGCGGGGTTGTGGCAGCCGCGGGCCGGTGCCGGTGTTATTACTATGAGCAGCCGAAAAGGCAGAATCATGCATCTTACCCCAGGAAAATCAATTAAGTCGTTGTAATATCTCGAAACGTTTCGAAACGTTTCGACGGTAATGGTGACTTGAAATATATTTCGGATCCTTTAATATGAATTTTTGGTTCTTCGGAGCCCCCAAGAAATCTCGGTACAAATGCCAATATTTCCCAAGTTCGCTTCAAAGATATTACAACGACTTAATTCATTTTCCTGGGGTAAGATGCATGATTCTTGATTAACTTCTTGGGCCGGTTTTTTACCTTTACTTTTTCAGATTCTCCATTTTATATTTAATGTTTTTGGAATTTTTGACCAAGCCTTTTACACAATCACTTAAAATTCAATTTTTCCACATTCGCATACTAATAAGTTGACTACGTCTAGAAAGCCCCATATAGTTAAGTATATAATTTTGAATTCACTAAATAGGTTACCTTCCTAATTTATATAATATTTTTTCTAGCTTTGATGTTATAATGTTATACTGCTGAAGATTACCCCCTATGTGGGTTGGAACATATGTACAGTTACATTTAAAAAATTAGACATATTTCAAACTTTCTAATATTTTGTTTTTAGCTGGTAACAAAATGTAACAAAATAAAACAAAAATTAAAAAACTCAAATTCAAATTATTATTATTTTAAAAGGACACCTTTTAAAATAAAAAAGGTGTTCAAATAATCCACTATTATTATTTATGCAAATATTGCATCTTTTTAAAACTGAATTTGTCGCCTTTCTTACAGAGCGCCTGTCAACACTGGCAATTGCTTCTTGCTGCTCTTAAGTCAGCAATTGTCTCATACTTTATTTTGTACTGTTCCCCACAAAAGAAATCCAAAACAGACAAACCGGGGGATCGGGGCTGCCAGGAAATAAGTATATTTATCCCTATCCAACTATTTGGATAGAGCTGATCTAGGTAATTTCTTACGGGCAAATAATTATGTGGTCAAGCTCCATCATGACAATTTTTGTTTTATTTTGTTACATTTTGTTACCAGCTAAAAATAAAATATTTGAAAGTTTGAAGTATGTCTTATTATAAAATAGAACATACGAGTAATTATGAAAATATTCCATGGCAGACTATGAAAATTTTAAAATAGAACATACGAGTAATTATGAAAATATTCCATGGCAGACTATGAAAATTTAAAAAAAAATCAGAAAATTAGCCATAGCTCTATTATTTTTTATAATAACTATGCCGAGTATTATATTTTTGGAAAGCTCAAAAAATGGCTGATTTAATAAGGCAACAGCCAACTATGATTTATATTTAAAAAAATACAGGTTTATGTCATATCTCAAAAATAAAAAACAACAAAAAAAATTGGATAAGATTATCTTATTAAGTATAAAATTATCTACAATTTTTGTCTCTACAGATTTTCTGTATAATCAGAAATAACGGAGCTACAGAGATCTGATGAAATAGCAAAAATCACTCTTCAAAATATCTAGTGAGCCATGAACTTTTTTAAAAATTCAAAAGGGGCATTAAATGGAGCATTCAAAACTGCAATTCTTTCCCATTTGACCTTTGTTCTAGCTCTGCTAGTTTCCGAGATCCCCATAGTGGGCATCGAAAAAAACTCACCCTGTATATTTACACCTCCACTGCAAGACATGGACTATTTCCTCAGTTTAACAACGTTAGGGTTTTAGGCGAAACTTAATATCACATTCTTGTTCAGAGCAGCCAAAAACCAAATAGTACAGGGTGGCCCATCCAAGCGGAAAAAGTGTGCTACGTGGAGACAGGTTAACATAAAATCGTCATTTGTAGTAAAAGTTAAGGGGAATTCGAGGGTGTACCCTAATTTTGTATACGGGGGTCGGTAAAAAAGTTATCGCGAAAAAACATTTTTTGCAAAATAAAAAAAGATATTTTTTTACCTACACATCCATTAGAGAACCTTTAAGTAGTATTCCCGAATATTCAGTTTTTTAATATCTATGACTTCCGGTTATAGCGGAAATGAAAGTGGTTTTATCTATTTTACAACTTACACATTTCTCTTAACCATCACAGGATTCCTTTTTTAATTCTGAATCCAACGATATATAATTTGACCTATTTATCTCCAACCGGTTCCGAGATATTTATCAGAGAAGCTCCATCAAACTAGATACATGGTCTCATGGTCGGTGTCTGATGTTCGATCTGAGTAGGCCAAACAATAAAACCAAATTTATGAAGAAGAGAAATGTGTAAGTTGTAAAATAGAGAAAACCACTTTCATTTCCGCTATAACCGGAAGTTATAGATATTAAAAAACTGAATATTCGGGAATACTACTTAAAGGTTCTCTAATGGATGTGTAGGTAAAAAAAATATATTTTTTTTATTTTGCAAAAAATGTTTTTTCGCGATAACTTTTTTACCGACCCCCGTATACAAAATTAGGGTACACCCTCGAATTCCCCTTAATTTTTACTACAATCTCATTTTTTGAATGACGATTTTATGTTAACGTGTCTCCACGTAGCACACTTTTTCCGCTTGGATGGGCCACCCTGTACTAGTTTTTGTTCTTCTCAAGAATATTTGAGGCCATAACTTCCGTTCAGCAAAAATCTGAAATGTGCCTTAAGCACATTTTTAGAAGGCTTGGCCAAGAAAAAAGTTTTTCAAAATCGGTTTACAAATAAACACTTTGGTATAGCAGTTTAAAGTGGAACACCCTGTGCATACGGGTATATTATTTTTCTTCTTTTAGAAATATTTTATTTTTGTTTTTACCTAGGAAGACTGGTTTTAGTTATTAATTAATCAATTAATTAGTATTATTAGTAATTAATAATTAGTAATAATAATTAATAATATTATATTTACTAATGAATTAATTCGTTAATTTTTCAAGTTCCTATTGAGCTGAGGTATTTAAACTTACTTCATTATTCCATTTTTGTAATAAGTGTATTTACTAAGTTATACTGTAAAGCAAAAAATTAATTTTATTTTTAAAAATAGTTTTTATTTTACGTAATGTTACATACAAATATTCGTAAAATAAAAAGTGTTATTTACTTAAAGACAACATCAAGACATCAGGAAGAATGTCTAAAAATGAGGTAAGATAACTTATTGGAAAATAATTCTAGTTAATGATATTCGTTTATTAAAATCACTTTTTCAGAATAATTCTTTAAATGTTTTCTGCCATATACCTAGCCAAGAGGGTATACAGGATGATTTTTTTAAAAACGTAAGAAACAAAAATGTGGCAATTTTGGACAGCTAAGTGGTGCTGCAAAAGAAATCGGCATCCATGGCCAAATTGTCGCGCAATATTAAAAAAACCTCAAATTGAGCAAAACTATTAATGGCCGTGGAATGTTTATTTTAAGACACAGACAAAAACTTTTATATTGAAAATTGATGGCACTGAGACGCTTTATCCACCCAGGTGCTCAGATAGTTTCAGCAAATTACACAGGGTCTTCGGCTCTCTTGAGACCATGAAAACTTTTGTCGATTTTAGTTTTTTTTAGTACACCGCGAAAAGTTGGGTATGGAGGCCCATTCCTTTTTTAATGTCGCCTCGTTGACCAAAATTGCCATATTTTGTTTTCTTGCATATTTTCTGTGCGGCCCAAAATAAGCGAGAAAATCGCTTAATAAGAAATAAACAAAAAAAAATTCATAGCCTCAAGAGAGCCGAAGACCCTATGTAATTTTCTGAAACTATCTGAGTACCCTGAGTACCCTTTTGCATGAAGCTTCTTAGTGCCATCAATTTTCGATACAAAAGTTTTTCTCGTCTACGGCCATTAATAGTTTTGCGCAATTTGAGGTTTTTTTAATATTGCGCGACAAGTTGGCCATGGATGCCGATTTATTTTGCAGCACCACTTAGCTGTCCAAAATTGCCACATTTTTGTTTCTTACGTTTTTTTTGTAGGCCGCAAAATGAGCGAGAAAATCGCGGTGGTAGACCTAAAAAAAATCATCCTGTATAGAGGCTTATTAAAATATATACTACTTTTTGTTTTCTAATAGCAAAAAATCTTTAGATTATACATATCCCTATATAGCAAAATTACAGTTTTAAAGAAATATTAGTGTCTACAGGGTCCGCCAGAATTAATAAAATTCATAAAAAAATAATTATTTACACTTGTTAACCCTACAAAGCAGTGCCCTGCTTACTTTGTTTAAATAAAAAAATAAAGTAATCTAGGACTACACCACGTAGAATTGAAGCCTTTGTCCATATATTTTGAACTTTGGTTACGATAATTTGAGAAATTTCGTTAAAGTTTGGTTCCTTCGAATTAACATTAGGCTTAAGTTCATCTCGCACGTTGATATAGTACTTCACAGCACCGAAAAATGTGGGTAAAACCTTTGATGAATACGTCTGAATGATGTTATTGATGTTTGGATGATGTTTTCCTGATCCAAAGATCGTACATGAAGTTTTGGTTGGAGTTTTTAAAGTACTAATTCCAGTTAAGAGTACACTTATTACGTAAACAGCAGTAAAAAGTGGTAAGCTGATCGGTACTAATCGAAATATAATCACTCCCACTCCTTCACTTACGACAGGGACGGACTTAGTACTGGGCTCGATTGAAAGCAATTAAACAAAGTAATGAAACGTTAAATTTAAAGCCGTGGCGAACCCTCTAAATGATTGATTGCAGTTACCACTTTTAGTAATATTATTTATACGACCAATCTTAGTATAATTTTTGCTATTAGTAACATTTACACGCAAAGAATGCGGCTATATAAAAATTTAGAAAAGCTGCAATTTTCAACTTATATATCTGACCCTAAAGGAAACTTTTCGTAACTCTTACATCAAGGGACTAACAAAAAATTTTTTTCACTCCAGCCTACATACCCAATAAGCCATAATAAAATACTGACACTTTTGTGCGGTCATCTTAAATTGTATAGAGAAAGGTCTTTAAATAATGCTATTAGCAACAATTATTTATCTACAACTTATTTAACAAAATTATTTTTTCATACCTACCCAATAAGACATAATAAAATACTGACACTTTTGTGCGGCCATCTTAAATTCTATAGAGAAAGGTCTTTAACTAATGCAATTAGCACCAATTATTTATCTACAACTTATTTAACAAAATTATTTTTTTGGGACTTGTTGGTAGTTAATATCTGCTTAAGTCCGGCTCTAACCTATGTGGTGACGGTGGCGATCATGTATAAAGTAGTTTTTTGTGTTTGTAATGACAGTAACAGTTCCTATTACATTTACCTAAAAACACTTTATACGTGATCGCCAATGGCAATGGTTGACATTATATTGTCGACTGTAGTATAAACTATAATGAACCGCTGATAATAAACTCGCGTGCAAAGAAAACGGCCCACCAACTATTTTTTCAAAATCGGGTATATTTTTTAATATTTTGGCTTTCAGTTTACGCTTTTGATTTTTTATTGATAAAGGATTTCCACCTGGACGATTCAAAAAACAAGATGATATTTATTCTCGTTTTAATAAACAGTAACATAAATAAAGGAAAATACGTGTAAACTGAGCAAAATCTATGGTAACAACAATAAACCTTAGAGGCACAGAAAACGAAATTTAACACTTAACTTTAAGCGAAAAATGATAAAAAATTGCAAAACAGAGGCACACTTTGTGAATTGAATGAATGAAACGCGAAATGAATCAATTTAAATTTTTTGTTGTTCATTTAAAACGAGAATAATAAAATATTTTGACTTTTTATAGTCCATGAGGAAGTCCTTTATCAATAAAATATCAAAAGTGTAAACTAAAAACCAAAATATTAAATAATATACCCGATTTTGAAAAAAAATATTAGATGGGCCGTTTTTTTTGCACGTGAGTGTATTTAAAAAGGTAAAAAACCAAATTTATTAAGCCAGAGAGTGTTTTATTGTAATAACATAAATACAAATAACTACAGGTATTTGTGATGAAATCGTAAGTAACTAACGGTCTTGGCCGATCTTAGACATCCTAAGGATTTTTCACTTATGCTGGAGAGTTTCCCGCTTTCTGTTAAAGCTGGAGCAACCTGAAACAAATAATTAATTAATTGTTAATAAGAGTATTATAGGGTGCCTCACGACGAACTGCGTCGATCGATGATAAAATGACAGACCAAATATAGAAAAACTTTGAAAATTTAGCCTTTTATTAATGTTGACGGGTACTAGCGACCTAAAATATTTTCCAGGTTATTCCTCCGGAAGTCGATATTAACTTCCCTATTTTAATTGGAACACCCTATATATCATTGCATTTATGAATTCCACGTATATTTATAGACACATTTTATAACATACCCTATACCACAAACCTCAACCGTTTTCGAGATATTTTCAATTTTAGGTATGAAATCACAGATGCAGACCGGAAGATAATCGACGATTTTGTCTAAATTGTCTTTGTCTTGCGATTATGGCGTTTTTTTATTAGAAGATACCGAAACGTGTTCTCAAAAAATGATAAATATATTATTATTAGTTTCAAAAAAGACGTAAAACTCAAAATTTTCAAATGGAAACTGTACATTTTCTTATCGCCATTTTGTTCTACAATGTATTTTATTTCTTTTATTATTTTATTTTTCTGTTTGATTCAGCTATATAGCTGTAATTATATTAAAATAAAAATAATAACTACTTACCTGCGTGCAAATGAAGTTCCGGAGATTAATGGCCACTTGCACCGTCGTGTTTAAACCTTGTTTAAGTTTTAAACCAAGTGTAACTACTTGACAACAATGACAAGGATTATTACAATAATGGTTGGCAAGTTGTTAAGCTTCGTCTAAAAATTAAACCAAGTTTAAACACGGCGGTGCAAGTGGCGATAAAAGACACCGAAAAGCGGAGTTCCTCTAGAATTCGCCCCCAGGCAACGGATTCAGAGCTGTTCCAAAGTTTTTACGTATGTTTTCAAGCCAATCAAACATCATGTGGCATCTGGGATACCTAACTGTAATAGTTTGCATATTTTTACACTAAGTTTATATTATTCCCTTATAGAAATGATGTATGAAAACGCCAAATTATTCAGAGGTTATTTATCATTAAATCCGGCAACACCGCCGGATGCCAGATTGTCTGTGTTTAAGATGTAGGAATATACCCCGGACGCCACATTGACGGCATTTTACATGTCAATATACATAGGACGCCACACTGTAGCATTACGAACGGATGTCATATGGCGGTGTATATTATTGATAGCGTGATGTATATATATATATATATAACAAGAACCAAATTTAGTGGGAAATAAGCCAATTTTTAAGTGTGAAGACTCTTTTTATTGGTGAAAGCTTTCGCAGTTGTTTAACTGCTTCTTCAGTCACTCTAAAATTACATTAAAATAGTTTTTGTGATATAAATTTCAAAATTACTTACAATTAAGTGAGTTCCTAATATAATGTAAAGATATTAATGTTTGAATTTTGCATTGGAAAAAGTACAAAATTTTTAAATTTAGTTTTGACAAAAATCTAGTTCAATATGACACTTAAAAATAGTTTATTTTTAAAGGTATATAAATGTCACTAGTTACGAAAGCTTTCACCAATAAAAAGAGTCTTCACACTTAAAAATTGACTTACTTCCCACTAAATTTGGTTCTTGTTGTTTAACTAGTCAAGCCACGACTACCCCTCCTCTTAATATATATATATATATATATATATATATTTATAGACCAAGGTGGCATCCCCCCATGTAAAATTTACGTCCAAGTTGGAATCCGGGGTAAGTTGGCATCCGATATACGGATGCCAACTTGCCAAACGCTAAAAACCGGCTTTTCCTAGGTTATTTATTTATTTATTTATTTATTTAACTTACTTCACCCTACAGCCAAGGCCATTTAAAGGGTGGAATAACATGTAGATAACAAACATAACATGGATCATTAATAATTATTCCTAACTAAGTATTAACAAGAAACAACTTAACACTAGAAATAACTTAACACTATGCTGTTGCTTGAGATAAGAACTAGCGAAAAGTTGAGGTGCTCATATAATAAAACACACATTCAACCACTTCAACTCTTAATTGACCTCAATTAACTTCACCTTACTCCTGCATTCGAATAGAGGAAGTGACCGAATTTATGTGTGATTTGAATATGTCGACACTCGAACAAATGGCGTTATAGTTGTTGCAGATATTGTGCATTGGCGAGAACTTCAGCACATTCAGCCTCGGCCTACCTGGGTAGAAGGTCTGGTCCTTGCGAGCTGAGATTCGAGGCACGAGAAAATTTAAGTTTGCCAGCAACTGAGGGCTGTCCACGACATTTGATATTAATTTATGAAGAAACACAACCGAGTAACCAGACCTTCTCACCTGCAAGCTTGTTAACTTGTGTCTAGACAACAGTTCGTCGCTCGGCGTACC
Source organism: Pseudeuparius sepicola (assembly GCA_963920635.1). NCBI lineage: Eukaryota > Metazoa > Arthropoda > Insecta > Coleoptera > Anthribidae > Pseudeuparius > Pseudeuparius sepicola. The sequence continues at coordinate 35,168,896 of OY987305.1, forward strand.
TATCTCCGGGTACCTGTTATCTAACCTGTAAGACAGATATTTGAGAAATCTCCTTTGGACTTTTTCCAAATTATTGACAAATACTTGATGGTAAGGGCACCATACTAGGGACGCATATTCAAGTTTCGACCTTACAAAAGCAAAGTATAATAATTTCATAGTGGAAATGTCACGAAAATCGCGTGAGTTCCTAATAATAAACCCATAGGCCTTTAGGGCACGGGTTACGATTCAATATGATTAGAAAAACTAAGTTTTTGATCAAAAATTACACCTAAATCGGCGATTATGTGAGGACGTGAAAGTGTAATTGAATCTAGTTCATAATTGAAAACAAGGGTCTCGGTCTTTAAAGAGTATGACATAACACTGCACTTCTGTGGATTGAGCGGGAGACGATTTTCATGACACCAAGCACTGACATTGGAAATATTTCTCTGCAGGGAGGTACAATCACGCACGTTCGAGATGGAAGAAAAGATTTTGAGGTCATCCGCGTAAATCAAGTAATCAGTATCTAGGACCGTGGAAATGTCATTAAGAAACATGTTAAACAGAAGTGGCCCCAAATTAGATCCTTGGGGAACTCCGGATGTAGCAGTGTAGACCTCAGATCTAGATCCATTGCAGACGACAAACTGTTGCCTATCAGTAAGGTAGGACCTAAAGAATTCAACTAATGAATGTGATAAACCAAACTCAGATAGTTTCCTAAGCAGGATGGTATGGTCTAATCTGTCGAAGGCTTTACTAAAATCTGTGTAAATAACATCGGTTTGTTCCTGATTATCCATAGATTCAGCTATATATTGGGTAATCTGAATTAGATTGGTAGTAGTAGAACGTCCCTTCATAAACCCATGTTGGTGAATCGTGATGTATCGTTTCACATGGAAATACAGGTGTTCGTGAAGCAGAATTTCAAATAACTTTGCAAAGTTACAAATAATAGTTATAGGTCTGTAATTGATGACATTGCTGCGATCGGATTTTTTAAATACCGGTGTCACCTTGGAAAGTTTCCAGGTATTAGGAAATCTTCCTGATTGCAGACTGAGATTAAACAGTTTGGCCAAAGGGCTAGCAAGAACACAGGCACAGTCACGCACCAGAAAAGCAGGAATTTGATCAGGCCCTGATGTAATTTTGGGTTTGAGTTTTTTAGACGCCCTGAGAATATCCGACTGAGTAAAAACAGGAATCAAAAGGTTAGGGTTGACTGACAAATCAATATTACTAGCAGTCATAGATGGTAAAACATATGAATCACTAAAAAACTCTGCGAAAGCATTACTAATTTTATCGCTAGTGGTTAGTGTTTCACCATTATATGTCATTTGCAGAGGGATGGCGGGCTTACTTTTTTTAGAGTTTACAAAACTCCAAAATTTGTTTGCATTACCAGCCACAGTCTCCTCACAGTTTCTAACGTAGCGCCTATATGAAATGTCAGTATCAACTTTAACACGCAACCTTAGTCTTTTATAATCAGCTAGTGCACCGCCGTCATCATACTTTTTGTACCTGCGAAATGCCTTACCTTTTAATTTTAAGTTGCTAATAATATTCTTGTCATACCAAGGAGGATAATTTCGCTTAAAAGTACGAGTACATTTGGGAACGCAGCAATCAAACACTTCGGTTAATTTACCATAGAAATAATTACATGCATCTTCGATCCCACGATATATTTGAGAGAATTTCGTAAAGTAACGGAAAGTTTGCACGACGAAAATTATATAAACCAATAATACTATTACCAGGGACATCTCTTCTTTTAACTCGATCTGATCTAAACATTATATCAAGGGCAGGGTGAGGGGTGTCCTCGGGCACGAGTGGACCCACCGACTGCTCAACCGAGCAAATGAGATTGCTCCACACCAGATCCAATAACCTTAGATAACTATTGAAAACATAGTTATACTGATTTAAAATAAAAACGTCAGCAAGTTGCGCTAGAGCACCCAATTGTCCACTCATATCGCCAGTTTCAATGTATCGGCTATATTCTGGTATGTTAAAATCTCCGACAATTATAATATCGTGGTCGTACAAGCATGAAAGTGATTCGAGTGCGTCAGTCAATTGAACGTATTCCACCATCGGTGTCTGAGGCCGAATGTACACACACACAATACAGAACCTGCAAAAACCAAACCGCAATGTTACAACTATAACGTCAATATTAGGAGACAACTGATTAAACATAGTATTATCGTCAGTTTTTACTATTTTAGGAGAATATTTAGTTTGAACTCCAAGAGCAACTCCACCCCCCTTGCTCCAGTTCAACGCCTGATAATCACGATCAGCACGGAAAACCTGATAATTTGAAGGAAATATTTCCCCACTCAGGATAGAGACATCCAGTGACGTTTCCGAGAGAGCTATTGCGTCATACTCGCTACAGGATATAGAATTGAATATGGCTGTAGTTTTACTGCGGAGGCCTCTGGTATTTTGATAGTAGAGATAGAACTCTTTCTTTAAGGCGTGCTTGTTAGTTATGGTCAAGTCCGCGGCACGTGATTTGACACTCGATAGTTGCTATTTTAACGACAAAAGGTCAGATTTGAGTTTGAGTGATGCTTGAATACATGAGGCGCAGTTATTCTTATCCCAAGCAGCATGATCAACAGGAACTTTATCTGACGATTTACGGTTGTGTTTAATACAGTTGGAACATTGTTTAACTGATGATTTACACTGCTTAATATCGTGTTCACTCCCGCATATAGGACACGATAGTTTATTCTTGCATGCGCTCGAACCATGCTGGAACTCATTGCACTTGAAGCACCGGGACACTTCCACTGCATCATAGACCTTACAATTGTCCAACCCAACAAGGACTGAACCGGCCTTCAGCAGGCGATCATACGATAGATTATCTGTCTCAATAGTACACTGGAATTTGGTAGGTTTATTTTTGACAGGTGATGTACGAATAATTCGGCAGCTTGCCTCACCGACGATGAAAACCGAAGGATTGGACTTCAGAAGAAGATGGGTGATCTGATCGCTCGAATAGTTCTCGGTCAGTCCCACCAATCGTACTCTCGGACTAAAGCCCCCAACCTCTTTCACGGTATAAGAATCTCCCATCTTGTTCTGCATAATCGACAACAGTTTCTTATTGTCCTCCTTAGAATTGCAACCAATTAGTAGGCCCCCATCTTTCATATTACGAACCTTCGCAACTTGTAGATCAGCTTCATTAGGATTAACATGCCGTATTATATCAGCCTTAGTTTGATCCACAGCCTGCTGTATGTCTCTCGGTCGCACAACTACAGCTGGATACGATCTATTTCTTAGTACATCAGAATATCGCGGTGGATCAGGCAACTGACATGCAGCAGGCGAGGCTTTATTTAACAATTCCGATTTGAAAGACTCCAGCTTCTGAGTAAGTTGAGACAAGGCATCTTCCACCTTGGATTCGAGGAATTCAGTAACATTATTTTGGTTTAAGGTTAGGGAACAACCCCTGCAATCATCACATCTCCAGCACAGTCCAGGTATTGCATTCAGTACAGAGAGGACGTCCACATTCTTGCTGATGCATGAAGCGTGATAGGCATTCTTGCAAATATCGCAATACACGGCAGGCTTGGAACGACTGTTGACGGCAGTGGAGCAAAGTATACAGCTAACCATCGCGACCGTTGGCGGAAGAGGGCCACCGTCCCAGTCGGTGATTGTTTTTCATGTACGCACAGATATTTCGTATTCCAATTACTACTTATAATAGAAATAATTCCCTTATTGTGAAGTACAAGTTGAGTACTTACAGCAGCATGGCATGGCAGACTCAAATAGCGTGCCGCAAATACATTAACTCTCGAACAGAACTCCAGCATAATCCAATAAGAGGAGCAGCCAAAAAAATACAACAGACCTACCGACCGACCGACGTATTATTGTTATTGTGCGCCCCCTATCTAATGCGCTTAAAATTAGCCGGAGGCCAATTTGCCTGATTTTGTATATTTTTATACACCTTAGTGCCGAGTAAGACAGAGTGGTGGCGCTATCGTCGATATACACGTGTTTCAAAGTCGGGGCAGTTCGCATCCGTACATTTGGCAACGTTGTAATAAAAGCACATTATTTGTTTTGGAAACGTGTGTTGTGCAGGCTTTTGCGGTGTTATTTACAATGAGTAGTCGAAGTAAGAAATTACTGAAAATGGCCCGAATTGGTGATAGAGAACGGCTCAGGATTTTAAATTATCCTCCATACGAATCAACGCAGGGTTCGGATATTCTAGAGCGAGCCACTCTGGACCGTCTAGCAAAATCTGTTGCTAAAGAGAAAAGTACCTAAGTAATAGTGTTACCGGATTTTATAATAAGAATAAGTATTGAGATAACGAGAGTGCATTAGTTTTATCTTTACGTTGCAAACCTCTAATGAAATTATCGGTCTTTCGCGGTATTTATTACACTTCGTACGCTTTTTATTATACGGCGGTAACCGGTAACGTCCGATATAACAACGCCACCTTTTATTATAGTTATTATCTTAGTATGGGAACAATTTAGGAATCATCTTATTTACAAGCAGTTCAAAATCACTCCAAAATAAGTTATAAGTTGACCGCTTTAGATCAAAAACATTCAAATGCACAGTGGCGCAACCAGAAAAATACAAAATGCTCAACCAAATTTTTACAGAATAAAAAAAATCAGAACAACGAAAATTTTAAACCACAAACCTATTTACAAGTTTCCATTTAACAAAAATGGGTGTGTGTGTGTTCTGACGATATCTTTATCTCTTTAACGCATTTGGATAGAGACTTGAAATTTTGTACCTACACATCATTGGTCCCTGAAAATGAAAGCTGGAATAGGTTTTGGTGCAAATCGCTCCACAGGAAGGGGTTGAAATAGGGGGATGAATGTAAAAATATTTAATTTTTACACGTTTTTGTGACATTTCTTTACATAATATACAGACATAATATGTTTATACTATAAACTACAAGAAAAGGTGATAATGGGCAAACACTCAAAGTTAACAAAAAGAAAAACTAGTAACCGCATACACGTGTTTCATGCTATTTGGCAATCATCAGTACGGTGTAACATTAACCAAATCAAAAGATAGGCATGATTTGGGAAGCAACAAATGAAGTCCAGGCAGGAGCCAACAGCACATTTTCAGCTTCAGTCAGCACATCCCCTATTTTGGAGCTTGTACTAACATCGCCACGGAGGCTGCTAAAGCGACCTGCGTGGAAATCTTCATAACCCAAGATACAAGGACAATAAGGATGTAAGATTAGCGAGTGTAAATGTAACAATTACAAGAAAAGGTGATAATGGGCAAACACTCAAAGTTAACAAAAAGAAAAAACTAGTAACCGCATACACGTGGATTTTTGCCTAAATAAATATATTGTCATTTTACTGAATTTATGCAATACATCTGCTGTTCACTACACAGTGTGTCCCCGGATTGAGTTCACATAAGATGTAATTAACAAAAAAATGCCGAGTTGAAATTGGAAATCAGCCCTGCTTTTAGTTTCGTATATGCCTTATAAATTATGAAAAAACTTATTTCTAGTACCAATAAAGTGCCCTTTTTGTAGGTTCTACGACAAAATGTTATTAAGGAAACTTGTTCTGGATGAGAAACTGAGTAGGTTTGCGAAATTTCCAAAGTCTGGGCCTTCTTTGATTTTTTGGCATTTTCCCACTTTTTTACAAAAGTGCCTTTTTTCTAGGTTTTACGGCAAAATGCTATTAAGAAGACTTGTTCACAATGAAAAACTGGATAGGAAGTAGCCTAGGTCTACTAGACTTTTGTGCGTTTTAATTTTTTAGCGGAAAAAATCGAAGTCGACCTAGGCTTTCGAAATTTCACACCCATACAGTTTTTCATTATGAACAAGTTTTCTTAATAACATTTTGCCGTAAAACCTACAAAAAGGACACTTTTCTCAAAAAAAGTGGAAAAAATGCCAACAAATCAAAGAAGGTCTAGACTTTCGAAATTTCGCAAACCTACTTAGTTTTTCATTCTGCACAAGTTTCCTTAATAACATTTTGTCGTAAAACCTACAAAAAGGGCACTTTACTGGTGCTAGAAATAAGTTTTTTCAAAATATCCAAGGCATACGTAATTTTTCAAAACTAAAATTATGCCACAAATTAGTTTCAAATCAAGCAGGGCTGATCTCCAGAAGCTCAAATTTCAACTCTAAATTTTTTGTTATTTACACCTTATCGTCGTCGAGCGTGTAATACCTCCAATGTGACAATTAGGACCAAATTCGGGTTTTGACACATTTAGGTTCATTTTAACATTGCGCATCTATGTAGAATACCTACAATGTGAAATAATAGTATTTACCCCTACCTATACCTGATATTAACATATCTAATGTGCCGAGGTATTGCAGAATGAGACAAAAACATCTCTTATGTGCATTTATGTAACATCGTTGATATTACCCATTCTAAAAATATCTCCGATGTGACGTCTGGCTGTCACATTGGATACATTTTGATATTCCAATTCAGTACATCGGATCAATTCTGCGTGTAAAATTTATAATCTCAATGTTTTGATAGTTGGGTACATTTAATTTTAGTGCTTGAGTTTTTAAAGCTTTAAAAAAATGTTTAAATAACTGCGCCAAATATGTGTAGAATGTAGAATATTTTAAATAGTTTTAAAACAGTAATATTAATATTTATGCAAGGCATGGGCGTAGGTAATGTTTCGCTAAAATACAATTTTGAAAATCCAATTTTCACTTTGATCAATAAAAAGAATGTTCCCCTGTTACATTTGGATCACATGTATATTTAGGTGGAAGCATTGAGTAAACGTATTCCTTTACTCAGTGGTGGAAGGTAAGGTCGAGGATAATGTTTTGTAGTAAATATGTATTGCGTTAATAATTTCTTATATTGTTGGAATTTATTTCCATCGATCGTGGAAATTATTCCCAGAACTCCCTCCTGTTACATACTACCACAGAGAAGACCAGAATACAGAGAGTCGCATCTTGTCAAATATGTCAAATGGAGCCCAACTTTTACGTAATTTTTCACACACCCGATAAGATCGTTCAGATAAATTATGAAGTAGACTGCATTCTTCATTTATTATAGATTAATTTAAAACTGAGAAAGAAGATCCACAGTGACCTACAACGGATTAATTACCATTTAAAGTTGGGCTCAATTTGATAAGATAATGGGTTCACAGGAAGGCCTGGAAGGGACACTCGCCTGTTTTTTCTAGATCCGCTCCTAAAATTTTGACTTATAAGCCGAAACTTTAAAATTTCGACCTATAAGTTGAAATATTGACCCAAAATTTCGACTTTATAACTCGAAGCTTTAAATTTTCGACTTATAAGTCGAAATATTGACGGTCAGGTGTTGCTAATTTTTCGAAAAAAAAATCATTTTTTAATTAAAAAGAAGAGGTTCTCCTAAATCATTAGCTCCTGTCATTTATGTAATATTATGTTAATTTGACTACATAGATATCAAAATATAATTTTCCAGACATCTAGATCATTGCCTTTTTTATAAATAAAATTGTAAACTGATAAAAAAGAAGCTCTGTTAAATCATTAAAATTTCAAGTCAATATCTCAACCTGTTCGAGAGTCATCATTGTATCACTGGACACATAACACACATACACACCCACCCACACCCTCACACACCACAGACACAACAATTTCTTCAAATTTTGGTTTTCTACGTTTTGAGATATTATGAATCCATTGAGATAATAAAAATATTTTTTTTTGCCAACACAAAAACCTTCGCTTCGCAATGGGAGGTAATTACCTATTTGCTCATCTTGTGGTAATTCTTGAAGAAAGTTCTTGTACGACAAAGGTACTTGGTCCCCTTCAAAGTTTAATTTATTTCCCCATCGTAATTAACCAATTCAGTATTCTCCAACGAATCTGTTAAGAAGCAATTTTTCCATAATTTTGTAATATGCCAGGTTCTCAGCAAATGTCGAAGTGCCGCTTGACATCGAGGTAATAAATTGAAATTCTTATAGTATTGATATATATCCTTATTTTTTTGAACTTGCCATTGCATATAGGAGTTAAAGCAATTTGCAGTTTCGATAAAATGTACTATTTGTTTCACTGTTCAAACTGGTCGTTAAGATGCGTTCCTGAGAAATAAGTCAGTTGAATATTTTTAGCGTTAACTTGTCAAAACAATGCCAGCAATTTGCAGTTTCGATAAAATGTACTATTTGTTTCACTGTTCAAACTGGTCGTTAAGATGCGTTCCTGAGAAATAAGTCAGTTGAATATTTTTAACGTTAACTTGTCAAAACAATGCCTCCGAACACTTATGGTCCTTATTCACCACAATCAGCTAATAAATAGCTACCTATATTATATAGTCAGTTTCAAAAAGAGAGAGTAATAAAAATGCACATTATGAACGTAAAACGTATAAGGGTGAGCAAAATAAAGGTACAACTTTCTTTACTACTATTATACAAAACAAAGAATGAACGAACTTTCCTTCTAACTGCCCGTTTTGCGTCCTCGCTTATTTATAACTTTCTTTCTTCTTCCTGGGGATGGTTGTGGCAGTTTTACTATCCAGAATCTCAACAGAGTGGGCAGTATCTTTGGTGGGATAATCACATCTGATGGCATCGAATACGTTTCGAATAATTACACCGTTTCTTATTCTCTTCGCTAGCAAAAAACCTGAAGCTGAGCCTGAAGCATTTGCCATTTCTATCCTTGTAGTCCCCGGGCCCATGCCTATAAAAAATGTTGATTACCTCACCAATGATACTTTGTATATGTGCTCTTTATGTCCAGTCGGACAACATTTTACATAATATAAGAAAACTCTTAGTAGCAGGGCGTTTTTCTTGGGGCCCCTTCAAACTTTTAAGGGCCTCCGACAACGGAATTTCCTTAAAATTTTTGTCGGACAAGGTAAAACTTGATTTTAAATATTTTTATTAAACGATCGTTTAATAAAAATATTTAACATCACAAAAATTTTCGGGAAAATCCGTTGTTGGACGCCCTTAAAAGTTTGAAGGGGTCCCAAAAAACGCCCCGCTATGAAGAATATTCTTATGTAAGAAATTGCTTGGACATAAATTATTGCATATTATATCCGCTTCACAACGATTAAAGATGTTATTTTAAACGCCATGTATTTTCAGAAACCATTGTAGGGTTCATGTGGCGCTCCCAATATTTTAATGCAATGTTTCAGATCATCTAAGCGCCAGAGAATTAAGTAGAGGCTATCCTAATAACCTTAGACGACTATTTTGGTTGAGATATGATTTAAATTTAAATGTAGATTATTGAGTGTAGTTATAAACAAAATACTTACTTTAAAAAATAGAATAAGGATGTAAGATTAGTAAGTGTGAAAGTATTTTCATACAAGAAGTGGTAATGGGCAAGCACTCAAAAACAACAAAAAAGTAGTAGCCGTATACTATTTGGCAATCATCAGTTCGATGTAACATATGAGAGACATGCAGATATTATGTAGATTCCCAAGTAGGTCGCTTTAGCAGCCTTCGTGACGACGTTAGTACAAGCCACAAATCCAGGAGATTGCTGACTGAAACTGCAAATGTGCTGTTGGCTCCTGCCTGGATTTCCATTTGGTGCTTCACAAATCATATATATCTTTTTGATTTGGTTCACGTTGACTAATAAGCTACCCTGGGCGGACGGCGCTTACAACGAATGCCATTGTTGTTGTCCAATATTGTTTATTAACTACTTTAAATAGCAACAAAATTGCACGGTTATAAAAATTGTAATGAAATTTTCACTAAGCGAGAAACTTTTTTGTTTGTAAAAATTTTTTATCTACATGCTGCGAGAGAAATGTGCCCAAAACATGAAAGAAGTTTTTATAGCGCCTATAGTTTTTGAACTGTGAATTTTTTTGTGGCGGGCGCTACTCACGTGGAACTCAAAATTAATCCCTTGCGTGAGAATATCCACGCGTGGCAGGCATGTCTCAACAACTAATGCGTAGTTTACATGCGCAAGTGAAACTATCACAATTATATACAGGGTGCCCCATATGTATGGAATAATGCTTATATCTTCTTAAAAAATCTATTTAGAAAAAAATGGTTTAAACAAAACTTGCAGTGTGACCTATTCTGCATAATCCTATCGAGTCGATTTTGTTTTACCTCTCATAATGTGGTTGCTATGGCAAGGAACTTTTTTTTTTTCAAATAGGATCATATCTTTTTTAATCGATTTTTGGAATCAGCTACTTATTCTGCATACAACAGTATAAAAACATCTATAGGTTACATAAGGAAAATTTTGAGAAATCAATTATTTTATTTTTTCCGATTTAATAGTGGACGTTATCAGTTGAGTAAACTCGATGGAGGCAAAAAATATGCTACATTAAAATTGTTTGATGGTTTTGCCATAATGAGAATGGTAAATCTTTCGAATTCAGTTAAATGTACCATTTTAACTTGCAGGACATAAAATACCTACTGAATAAATTTATCGATCAATGAGAATTTTTTATAAGAGAAGCAAAAAGAAAAGAAGCAAAACCATCAAACAATTTTAATGTAGCATATTTTTTGCCTCCATCGAGTTTACTGTTAACGTCCACTATTAAATCGGAAAAAATAAAAATAATTTATTTCTCAAAATTTTCCATATGTAACCTATAGATTTTTTTATGCTGTTGTATGCAAAATAAGTAGCTGATTCCAAAAATCGATTAAAAAAGATATGATCCCATTTGAAAAAAAAAAGTTCGTTGCCATAGCAACCACATTATGAGAGGTAAAACAAAATCGACTTGATAGGATTATGCAGAATAGGTCACACTGTAAGTTTTATTTAAACCATTTTTTTCTAAATTATATATTTTTTAAGAAGATATAGGTAAGCATTATTCCACACACATATGGGGCACCCTGTATATCTTAGAGTAGTTCCTAATAGTTTGCCAACGTAAACCCTCTCCGGGAGAACTCTCTGCTATAGAGTAGGTACGTCTCTGGGAGCGTTTACATAAACTATTTGGAAATAAATTGATAATTTTAGACCAAATAATGTGGGTTCAAGCAGACCAATAAAATAAAATAAGAAATAAAATAACCAAAATGGTTGATTTTTGGAAATTTTTTAGCAGTAATTACAGTTGCCGCAGGCGAACAAACAACCACCTGCTTATTTTATTTATCATACACATACAGTTGCAATTTTTCGTATTACAGTTTTTGTGGAAACAAAAACGCTTAAACTTTGGCGGTGGTATGGATTCTTGACAGGAAAATATATGGAAGGCCAGTTTAGGTTTACTGAAGTCCATCCATAAGATCCAGGATCTTCAAGTTGTGACTTCGCAACATTATTTGAATACCATATTTTTAACTGCTACGGGCACTTGAAACTGCCAATAATTAAACAATCCAAAAATAATTATTTTGAAACTAGCAATACCTCAAAAAATGTTGATAAAAAGCACAATTCTGGTCACCAAATCTATAATAAACCTTCTTACGAACTTCCCCCTACTGACTGACTACTGACTGTGCTTTTTATCAAAATTTTTTTAGGTATTACAAAAGTTTGAAAGTATATATTGAATTGTTTCATTCTTGGCAGTTGCAGGTGCACGCAGCAGTTAAAAAGATGGTATTCAAGTAACTTTGCGAAGTTGCAACTTGAAGATCCTTGATCTTATGGATATAGACTTCAGTAAACGACAATTGAATTCGCACATTTTTATGTCAAGAATCCATACCAAACATTGTACGCCAAAGCTTAAGCCTTTTTGTTCCGAAAAAGTGCAACTGCATATCAAGGAAAGACTGAAATGCTGTCATCAATGTAAATGTGGCAAGTGCAATAATAGTGATAGTAATGTAGAAAATACCGAAGACGAGTCTGTTGATAACGTGAAAGAGATTTTTTTAATATTTATTTTATACCTATATTTAGGTGCTATGATATACTATAGGTACAGCATGCACAAAGATTTAATTATTATAAAAAATCAATATAGAAAAATGTTTATTTTGCAGTTCATTAAATAAATGGTGACTTTAATAAGATACATAAAATAAGCGGGTGTTTTTTTTTGTTCATCTGTAATTACTGCTCAAAAATTGCCAAAAATCAACCATTTGGTTATTTTATTTCTTATTTTATTGGTCTGCTTGAACCCACATTATTTGGTCTCAAATTATTAATTTATTTTAACAGCGATCTGTTATAGAATAGTCTACACGGAGAGGTAAAACTATCAGAAGTCTTATATCTGAGAGTGCTTCCAAATAGTTTATATAAACGCTCCCAGAGACGTACCTACTCCTTTAGAGTTCGTTTACAAATTCTCCCTGAGAGGGTTTACATTGGCAAACTATTAGGAAGTACTCTAAGATATTTTTATAATTGTAATAGTTTCACTTGCGCATGTAAACTACGCATTAGTTGTTGACACATGCCTGCCACGCGTGGATATTCTCACGCAAGGGATTAATTTTGCGTTCCACGTAAGTAGCGCCCGCCACAAAAAAATTCACAGTTCAAAAGCTATAGGCGCTATAGGCAATTTTTTTTACCAAGAACTTCTTTCATGTTTTGCACATTTCCCTAGCAGCATGTAGGTATATAAAAATTTCCGCAAATAAACAAGTTTCTTGCTTAGTGAAAATGTCATTACACTTTTTATAACCTTGCAATTTTGTTGCTATTTAAAGTGGTTAATAAACAATATTGGACAACAACAATATGGCATTCGTTGTAAGCGCTCATATGTTAGCTTTAATTAAAAAAAATTGAGTCGATAGCTCCACTATTCTCAAAGATATGACGATGGAAACGTAAAAAACACAATTTCCGTAAATTGCCAATTTTGACAATTTTTTCGAAATAAAAAAGGTCTCTAGTTCTACCCTCAAAAAAAAATTTTAGAGAACGGAGCGATTTTTTAGCCCGATTTCGCTCCACTATATCAGAAAGATCAACACCCGTTATTTATTCTTGCTAGTCAACAAATAATAAACAATTGAAGCTATTTAAAACCTACACGACCGAGGGATGCTACAATCTGACATGGTTTCGTGGCAAAGTCGCTTCTATAAAAAAATCTCTGCATATACAAAAAATTGGGTATGTTTTGCATTCCTTACTTTAACAGATATTCTTATAATGTGATTAAATGGATCCGTTAATAGACAGAGAGTTCCATATTCAAAAACTAGTTTTTTAATATCCAGAAAAAGCGCTGCTCGATCGTTTTTGAGTTGGGATACCGCAAAAGTCTGAGCAAGTCAAATATTTGCGTTGCTCTACAGGGTGCTACTGGACTAGGTCTAAAAATGGAACCACGTATTGTTTGGTGCATTTTAGGACTTTCAACAAAAACAATTGCCATATTATATTCTACATATTTACTCAGTGGCGTAGCTAGGTGGGGGCGGGGGAGCGATGCCCTTCCCCCCCCCCCCCCCGCCCTCTTAGCCTGAGCGCCGCCCGGCCTGCCGCCTGCGCCGATTTGGCCCACTGCCTGGCTGCCCCGCTCCCGGCAGTCCCCATGAGAATGTTTTTTATAACACAAATATGAAATAATCCTAGCCCCCATAAAGATTCGTAGGTACTGAAACGTAGAAGAGCCACGTAGTAATTTTTTTTAAATTCAGGTTTTTTTCTCAAAATGTTTACTTTATTCTCAAAATTTTGGTTGATTTTTCTCAAAGTTTTGACTTTTTTCTCAGAATTTGAAAAGTCAGACTTTTTCTCTGAATTTTAAAATTCAGTCTTTTTTCTCAAAAAATCTCAACATTCTGAGACTAAAGTCAAAATGTTGAGAAAAATGTCTTAATTTAAAATTTCAGAGAATAAGTCTGAATTTTAAAATTCCGAAAAAAAGTCAAACAAATCATAAAATTTTAAGAAAAATCTAAACATTTTGAGAATAAAGTACACATTTTGAGAAAAAATCTGAATTAAAAAAAAATCTACGTGGCCCTTCCACGCTTCCGTATATTCGACAAACGTGGGGCGCGTGCTATAGATAATAGTAAGAAGTGTAGAGAAACAGCTGACTAGCTGACATCGGAAAACATTAGGTATTTGCAATGCAATAGATACCTACAACAAACTGTTAGTGACTTACGTGCATGCATCAAATTATTATTATTATCTATTGCATGCGCCCCACGTTTTTTCAGTGCGTTTATTAAAAACGTTATACCAATTAAAAAATTTATTATTATTTTTTTTATACAAGGTAAGTTTTTTCGATGCCCACTATGGGGATCTTGGAAACTAGCAGAGCTAGAACAAAGGTTAAATGCCCCTTTTGGATTTTTAAAAAAGTTCATGGCTCACTAGATATTTTGGAAAAAATGATTTTTTGCTATTTCATCAGATTTCTGTAGCTCCGTTATTTCTGATTATAAAGAAACACTGTAGAGACAAAAATTGTAGATAATTTTGGGCTTAATACGGTAATATAATCCGATATTTTATGTTGTATGTGATTTTTGAGATATGACATAAACTTGTGTTTTTTTAAATGTAAATCATAGTTGGCTGTGGCCTTATAAAATCGGTTATTTTTTGAGCTTTCCAAAGATATAATACTCGGCATAGTTATTATAAAAAATAAAAGAGCTGTGGCTAATTTTCTAATTTTTTTTTAAATTTTCACGTAGTCAGCAATGGAATACTTTCATAATTACGTTCTATTTTATAATTAGACATACTTCAAACTTTCTAATATTTTGTTTTCAGCTGGTAACAAAATGTAACAAAATAAAACAAAAATAAAAAAAACTCAAATTCAAATTATTATTATTTTAAAGGTCACCTTTTAAAATAAAAAAGGTGTTCAAAAAAATCCACCATTTTATTTATGCAAATATTGCATCTTTTTAAAACTGAATTTGTCGCCTTTCTTAGAGAGCGCCTGTCAATACTGTCAATTGCTTCTAAAACAGCTGCTCTTAATTCAACAATTGCCTCATACTTTATTTTGTACTGTTCCCCACAAAAAAAATTCCATTCTATTTCTCCCTATCCAACTATTTGGATAGGGGTCCGTAATTTCTTACGGACAAATAATTATGTGGTGGAGCTGCATCATGATAATTTTTGTTTTATTTTGTTACATTTTGATACCAGCTTAAAATAAAATATTTGAAAGTTTGAAGTATGTCTTATTATAAAATAGAACGTGACTATGTGAAAATTAAAAAAAAAACAGAAAATTAGCCATAGCTATTTTATTTTTTATAACAACTATGCCAAGTATTATATTTTTGGAAAGCTCAAAAAACGGCCGATTTGATAAGGCCACAGCCAATTATGATTTACATTTAAAAAAACACAAATTTATGTCATATCTCAAAAAGCACAAACAACATAAAAAATTGGATTATATTATCTACTTAACTTACGGGATCGGAACAAGATCTTTTTAAAAAATGCAAAGTTTTTTATTGGCAACTAGTACAGAGTCTGATAGTCAAAAGTCGAAAAATGTGGAGCGCGATAGTTTATATAAATTAAGGAAAGCAGAATTCGCAAGATTTCAAGGTGTTCGAGAGTCCATCTAGACTGTGCTGAGTTTGTAGTTTCTACGGCGTAATTTCTATGATGAGGTAGCAACTTCTAGAACATAACTCCTCCCGCCTTAAGTGGAGACTTCCGGAGTAAACAGGATGGAAGGCGACGTTGTCTTTTCTTCTTTCTTCAAAATTTTGAATTTGTTTTTCATTTTCCAAATAGTATAGGTGATCAGGATGATGACGATGCTTCCTACGGTGATCCATAATATCCAATCTATCGGAGTTGAAGTATCGATGTCGACTATGCTGATCGGGTTTGACGCTTGAATTTGTTTCTCCAATTGGTGAATATCTTGAAGGTTTACATTTTCAATTTTCAGGGGCTTCTTCTTGTTTCGATCTTGATTATTGATGGATTTTGAATTTTAGGTATTATTAAAGGATTTCCAATGGTTTTTGTTTCTTTGTTACCAATTTCATAAGATTTGTATTGAAATGTACAGTTGTAGGGTATCTGAAGTAAGTTGTTGCCTTGTAGAGTATGAAACTTCTTTTCTGGACATGTAGAAGTGGCTTGAATTTCTTCTTCGCTGATCATTATGAAATATTTATTATTAATTTTATTGATGATAAATTTTGGTGGTACGATCGGAATTTGGTTGCATTGAATTGGATGACCATTTATTAAGGTGGTTATGCAGTCATTATTTTCTTGAATATTTTCTAGGTTACAGATATATATTTCGTCAAGTTGCGGACATGGTTCTTCCATGTATTGATGAGTCGTTTCTTCTCGGGCCAAGTAAGGTTTTGGGGGTACAATAATTAGGTTTTTATCCGTAGGGATTGGAAATAAATGAAAATATTGAAAGGTACTAGGATGTATTATAGGGAATTCCATGGCAAATATTATATTATTTTCCGAAAAATGGCAATTAGTCTTAATTATTGAATACCAAGATTCTAATTTTATATTAAGAATTTCTTGTTTTTTATATTGATTAGAAAGTTCGTTCAAAATATCCACAAGATTTCGCCTTGTCAAAATATCGGGGTGTGCTACATGTAATTTTGAAAAGGTGACAGCATTCTCTAAATTATCTAGTAAAGTAATAATGATATTAGTATTTATAAAAATTTGTTCAACTATCGACATGTAGGTCGTATATCGGTAAAATTCATTGGTAATATTGGAGATATTGTTTTGGATCTCATTAACTAACTTTGCGATTTTCCTTTGATTGGAATTAATGTTTTCTATAATTTTAGATTGCTTTTGAATTAACTGTTTAGAAAGAGACATTTGTAAATTAACTTCTGAGACAATTTTTTGTTGATTAGATTTTAGTAATTTTAAAGCATTATCGTAGCGTTGACCGTCATTAGCATCCAGGGTGCCAAAAAGCCATTTTTTTACAGTGCCTGCTAAATTTACAAGACCTCGTCGTTTCCGTTTGTGATTAAAATTTAAATTTTCATATTTTTCGTTAAGTTCGATAATTAAAGGATATAAGTGTTCTGAAATATCACGAGAATTTCTAAGTAGAAAATTCCAACTTCCAAAGTCGAGTGAGGAATTAATGTGTTGAAAAATGTTTGTTATCCCATCAATTTGAGTTTTTATGTCGAGTAAATTTATATCATATAAGAAAACATGTTTACTTTTTATAACGCGAGCTTGGCCTAATTCAAAGGGGAGAATTCCGTGAGAGTTGATTTTGGATATTTCTATTTTATTCTGAAATGTCACTATTATTTGCAGCAGAAGTAAAAGGATTCTCAGCTTCATTTTCCTGTAACAAAGGAGGTTGTTTTAGCTCCTTCATATGAATTATTTCTTCTTTATTATTATTTTTGTTTTTTATTTTGAATTTATTATGTTCTAAAATTTCGATAATTACGTATGGACCTATAAATTTGTTGCTCTTTTTATTTCTGTTAAGGGGATTTTTCTTAAATACAATTTGATTAACCTTAAAAGAAGGATTTGTATTGCCCTTTGCATTTTTCGTATTAACAATCTTTTCCTTTTCTTTTATTAACCTCGTTTGGACGTCACCATATACGTGTTTTAATTTTTCCGCGTGATTTTCGACATAGTTTGAGAAGTGTTTAGGAGTAAAAATTTCGGGGTTTCTTAAGTCCGTATGACCGTATACTAGTTCAAAAGGCGTGAATGTCGTCGAACTGTGTATTGAGCAATTATAACCTAAAACGGCGTAATTTATTAAGTCGGTTTCGTTCGGGAAAGATTCTTTTAAAATTCGCAGGTGTTCTATTATTGTGGAATGGAAACGTTCTAGTATACTGTTTGACTCGTGGTGGCCTGGTGTAGTGAAATGAATATCTATTTTATGTAATTTTAATAATTCCTTAACCGTTTCATTATTGAATTCACGTCCATTGTCTAAAATGATCTCTTGAGGAGTACCAAAAGAACAAAAATATTTTACAAGAGCATCACATATGGTTGTAGCAAATTTTCCGGGAATTAATGTAGCTTTAGCGAATTTCGAGAAAGCGTCAACGAAAGTTAAATAGTTTCTGGTGTCATAATAGAACACATCGACATGAACTAACTGGAATGGTTTACAAGGAGTTTCAGTTAATACTTGAGGTACATATGGAGGGTTTCTACCGTATTTGGTTCTCTGACAAATTTCGCATGCATTTATATATGCAGTAATATCGGATTTCATATTTATCCAAAAATAGTTTCTCTTTAAATAATTTAGTGTTTCTTGTATTCCGCGATGATTCGTTTTTCCTAAATGGTGATTTTTTATTAGTAATAACTGTTCCTCTTTGTCCTTTATGGTATTAATTAATTTTGTACATATTATTAGTTTGTGACCTAATCTATTGAAATGCTCTGAGTAAATATTTGAAAATTGTGTTATAAATTGCGAATGATTAAAATAAATGTGGTACGTAGTGTTTGGTTTTAGATATTGCTTTAGAAAATCTAGGATTAATTGCTCATTTGTAATTAAAGGAATTTTGACTGTCATAATTTTTTGGTGCAAATAGTTTTCTTGTTCTACTGAAAGTTTATCGACATTATTTTTGAAAATATGTATTTGATTCGTTTTATTATTAATAATTTCGTGCAAAATAGGTAAACTTTCATTACATATTTCTTTTGAGAGGGAATGGGCAGTTTCGTCATCACTAATTTCTATAGGTGTGTCATTTAATATTGTCGGTCTAGGTTTATCAGGAGGTCGGATTTGTATGTCGGAGTGAATTATTATCTTAGGTTTCGTTCGCGGGACGGGGTCAGCTGTGTGAGTGTCTGGCGTTAATGAACTTGCTTGGGTATTGTTTACATTACTGTTAGAAATTTATTGGCTTGTACTGGGTAGTTCAAAATTTTCAGGGTTTTCTACATAGTTTCTTAAGAATTCAAATGTTTCTTGATTTATATCTCCTGGATTATTGATAACAGATTGGGTTTCATGAATATTCAAATTTATACGAGAGAGTGCGTCGGCATTGGAGTTTAACTTACCCTTTTTATAAACAATTTTGTAATCATACTCTTCTAATTTGAGACGCCAACGAACCAATTTTGAATTGGGTTCTTTTAAATTAAAAAGCCACGTGAGGGGGCGATGATCGGTAACTATTGTAAATTTTCGACCATAGAGGTAGGGACGAAAGTACTTACAAGCCCAAACAATGCTCAGTAACTCTTTCTCAATAGTACTGTAATTTTGTTCACTGTCATTTAGGGTGCGTGAGGCATAGGCAATAGGTTTGTCTTGTCCAATTGTGCCTTGGGATAATACTGCGCCGATAGCGATGTTGGAAGCATCAGTAGTTAGAATGAATTCTTTGGAAAAGTCAGGATACTGTAATATCGGATCATTACACAAAATTTTCTTACATGTGTTGAAAGCTTCTATGAATTTTTGACTATGAGTAACTTGAGCGTTCTTCTTTAAACAGAGAGTTAAAGGTTTAGTTATTTTTGCGAAATCTTTAATAAAGCGGCGGTAATATCCAAGTAATCCAAGGAATGATTATATATATTTTTTGAGTTTTAGGAATGGGGAATTTTTGAATACAGGAAATTTTTTCGGGATTGGGTTTCACTCCTGATGTAATAATGTGTCCGAGGTAAGCAACAGTTTTTTGTAGAAAGTCGCATTTGTCAAGTTGTACTTTAAAATTCGCGTCACGTAGTCTGTCGAAAACTTTTTTGAGATTAATTATATGTTCTTGGAGAGATGTACTGAAAACTAATATATCATCTAAATATATACGAGACAAATTTCGTTTGTTAAACGGTTTACAAGCCATGAACTTTTTTAAAAATCCAAAAGGGGCATTAGAGTGAGTATTCAAAACTGCAATTCTTTCCCCATTTAACCTTTGTTCTAGCTCTGCTAGTTTCCGAGATCCCCATAGTGGGCACCTGTATACAGTGTTTCCACAGATTGAGTTCAAAATACAAGGTGTAAATAACACAAAAAATTCTAGTTGAAATTTGAGCTTCTGGGATCAACCCTGCTTGGTTTGAAACTAATTTGTGACTTAATTTTACTTTCGAAAAATTACGCATGCCTTGGATGAAAAAACTAATTTTCCACATCAGTAAAATACCTTTTTATATGTTTTACGACAAAATGTTATTAAGAAAACTTGTCCAAAATGAAAAACTGAGTAGGTCTGCGAAATTTCTAAAGTCTAGGCCAACTTTGATTTTTTTGGCATTTTGCCACTTTTTTAGAAAAGTGCACTTTGTGTAGCTTTCACATCAAAATGTTACTGAGAAAACTTGTTCACAATGAAAAACTGGATAGGTGTGAAAAAATTCAAAAGTCTAGGCCTACTTTGATTTTTGTGCGTTTTAATTTTTTAGCAGAAAAAACAAAGTCGACCTAGGCTTTTGAATTTTTTCACATAATATTTTGATGTGAAAGCTACACAAAGCGCACTTTTCTAAAAAAAAAATGGGAAAAATGAACAAGTTTCCTTAATAACATTTTGTCGTAAAACCTACAAAAAGGGCATTTTACTGATGTGGAAAATTCGTTTTTTAATCATTTTCAAGGCATACGGGATTTTTGGAAAAGTAAAATTATCTCACAAATTAGTTTCAAATTAAGCAGGGCAGGGGTGATCCCCAGAAGCTCAAAAAATCTCAGGTTTTAATTTTTTCTCAGCATTAATGTTGCCGTAAACTATGTTAAGAGATTTTAAATTTTGTGCAAAATCCAAGTGGAACGCTAAAACTTTAATACAGATAAAAAAGTTGTGATAGAAAGAACAAAAGGGTTAAGGTTAGGCAAATTGGATTTTTTTATGAAACAACCTTCCTAAAATACTCCAAGCAATACACGGTTCAATATTTTAAACGTATTGACGGAACACCCTGCAAAACTAGCAGTTATCAAGTTATTGTTTGTTATTTATGCTTGAAACATTTATCATGGTTCTTCACTGCAAACATAAATTTGTACAGGGTGTCCCAAAAACATATCGACAAACTTTAAGGGATGGAAATAGGGGACATGAAAACAAACCTTTTTTGTTTAATTAACACGCCAATGACCCGTTTCGACTGAAAAAAGGAAAAATTGTTTTGGTGGATTTTGTTCATTTCAGTAATAAATAATTAATTTCATTTACAAAAAATGTTCATGAGGACTATGTTTCATTGATAAATAAAAATAAATGATGGTGCAGCTTTTCTTACGTTGCAACTTGCTGTACCATAAGCAACGTGGATATCGGTAAGTTCTTCAAATGAGAAATAATCATCCATTTTCAATACCAATTTTGGATTAAAAATCAATAAAATCAATGTTCTGATGCCAACTAAATAAGTCATAATACTACGGTCTTAAAATTGGCAGCTTTGGAATGTTTATTGCGATAATTTTTTTCTCTGAGCAAAAAGCGTAGTTGAAACAAAAAATGTTGAACGAAATACACTGTGGGTATATTTTTTGGCACATCCTGTAGATCAATGTTGCC
Organism: Pseudeuparius sepicola; assembly: GCA_963920635.1. Taxonomy (NCBI): domain Eukaryota; kingdom Metazoa; phylum Arthropoda; class Insecta; order Coleoptera; family Anthribidae; genus Pseudeuparius; species Pseudeuparius sepicola. The sequence continues at coordinate 35,190,442 of OY987305.1, forward strand.
TCATTAAAATGTAATACATTTTTTATACAGCACGCCAATAAGCATTCATGAAGTAAAGGAGACAAACAAAATTTGAAAATTTAAACAGTGTGGATGAAATATTTCGCCAAAATATACCTTAGAAATGAATGTTTTTATAATAACGCCAATAACCACATTACATTGGTTGGTTGGTTAATTATATCTAAAAAAACAAGAAAATTAATAAAAAAAATATATTCCAGTATTGCTTGACAACATTGCCCTAAGTAACACAAATGAAATATCCATTGAATTTTTTAATTTGTTCTTTTTGCCAACAAACTGGTTAAAAGACACCTTTTTCAAGTTGCCTGGAAAATTACTAATTTCTTAACAGTAATTGAACGAAACTTTGAACGTGTAACTCAAAAAATAACTTCAACAAATTTGTTTTCTGAGCTTTCGGAGAATAAATCTTCCTCCTTTCTCAAAGGTCATGTTACGTCAAAGTGAAATTACAGATTAATACATTTCTGGTCAAAATGTCATGACAACAGAAACAATAGCCTACCCACCTGTCTGATATTGTACCCCGTGTTCTATTTAATTATCTATACTAACTTCAAGTGGCAATAATATTTTATCGAATTCCACTCAATATTCAGCAACACAGTTGTCCGAATTTGCAGCACTATCAAACTACAAATCACGTGGTCACATCGCAGTCACATTGGAAATTGAGAAATGGAATGTGAAATAAAAAAACGGTGCTGAATGAACACCTGCTGTTATTCTACATAATATAATACGCTCGTTAGGCCGCTACTACGATTATTTTATACAGCGCCAGGAGGACCTAAGCCGTGATTTTTATATTCACCGTGTATATAGGACAATTTTAAAGCGCCGCATAGCGGTCAAGTCCTGAACTGTGGTTTATACATTTTTTCAATTTCCGCGTCAATCAGCGTCCTCCCAAATTTATGTGCAAACGATATAAAACCTTGAAGAGAAATAGATTAGTAGATTTTCAGGTGTTGGTCACCCGGCGCCCGTATATCGGACGCTGGGTGACGTCGGACGCCGAGTGAACCTAAGATTTTTCATTGCGGACGCTCGGTGATGCCGTAAAGAAATATATATATAAAGAACGTAAGATTGTGAGTGTAGATGCAAAAACAAGAAAAAGTGATAATGGGCATAGCACTCAAAGTTAGAAAACAGAAAAAAGACTAGTAACCGCATACACGTGTTTCATGCTATTTGGCAATCATCAGTACGGTGTAACATGAACCAAATCGAAAAGATAGGAAAAATTTGGGTGAAATTTGTAGCCTATTGTTTCAGCAAAATCGCTGAGTGCTCGACCAAACAAAGCAGGCGTCTGTCGTGAACTATTCCACGTGTTTTCTCTTACTATATATTTACTATGCGGTCACGCGTTCGCAGCGAGTAACCCGATGCGACGCAACAGCTGAGTTATGATTTTGTGTACTTGAACAATTCGGGGTTTATTTGCACAAATAAATTAAAAATTATGGTTCATAAGATCACAAACGCAGAACTTATCGATAACAATTTTATTAGACTTTTTTTCTCATTATTAGCCATTACTTGACATAACCTACAATTTTCCAAATTTATGTGTATAAGTTAAGAATCACCCTGTATACACATAACAGTGGAATAGAGTGATATTATTGCTTAGAGTGAGAGTTTTATTATAATATGATGCTTCAGGTGTTTTCCCTTCAACACAAAGATTCTTATAAAAAAACACAACAAAAGATTTTTAAACGTTTATTAAAAATTAATTGTGTAAGTCAATATGTTTTATCTTCATTTTAATTTCATATAACATAAGTGCATATTTCAATGCTTCTAAATTCTTCAAATATTGTTGCAGTTTTCTTCTGTACTCCAGCTTCGTCATGGTTCTACAATACATTCGATATTTGTAGATCGGCCGACGGGTCCAAGACGTGCCAGGAGGAACGGAGGCCGAAGGCCTCCGTCCGACTGGCATGTAGTTGCCCGAACAAAATCCACCCTTCCCCCTTGCACGCGTTTCGCGCATGCGCAGTTCCGCACTTTTGATGATTTTTTATTCAAAAAATGTAATTTTAAAAAGGTCCTGATCCTATAATCCCGATAACATTTTGGGAAATTTTCATTTTTTGACGGTGAAATGTACAAGACAAGACTCAGACGAATGTTTTATATACAAGTGCAGATAGAATTTTTTCGAGTGACTGATAAAAACAGTTATTATAATAGTTAATCGGAAGGCCCCAGATAACATAGGAAATTTTGTTTGAACAAAATCTGTAAAAAAATCCAAGACGTGAAAATGTAGGTAGAATTTTCGAATAAGTTTTGTATACCGGGAAAAATATATGTAAAGGTAAAAATAACGTCAGTTTCACTTGGAAAAAAATGATGAAAAAATTTCAGTTTCAGTAAAAAAAATACGATGTAGAGGTTGTACCAAAAAAAATTGGAAACAATTTTTTATTCCAGTAAAATATACACAAGACCGAAAAAGGTAATTGCGCGGCTGTCCCATTTTATACACCCTAGCTGCGCTAGCAGTTCATCTCGTTTGGAAAAATTTTAGGGGTTATTACTTTTTTTAAATACCGGTTTCCTCAACCTTATTTGAAAGTAAATATTTTTTAGTTCCCCACAGAAGGTAATAATGACGATATTTTATACCGGTTGATTCAAAAAATATATAAGGTTAGGAAAAAACCTTGGTAGGCAAACGCGGCTCTGCTGACCAGACAAAAAAAAACCTTAGTCGACAAATAATGGCCTATAAGAAGGGTGCGTGATTCCACTGCGTATCAGTTCGAGTGCTCCAAGATGCAAGTAAGTATATACCAGCTGTCCCATTTTTAAACAGCTAGATATTTGGAAACCTTTCGTAAAAAAATTCGCAAGGATTACATGAGCAAAAGAAAGAAAAAAATATACGAGCTGTCCCATTTATAAACCGCTTGATATCTTGGAAACGAAAACTTATATAAAGGAAGTAAAAGCCATATCTTAATAGGCGGAGGACCGACTGTCATTCAGACAGGTGAAAAATTTTTGCCAAAATTTTTTTTTTACAAAAATTTTTTTTTGACAAAATTTTTTTGTCAAAATTTTTTTGTTGTCAATTTTTTTTTGACAATGTTTTTTGCCAATTTTTTTTGTCAAAATTTTTTTTTGCCAAATTTTTTTTTGCCAAATTTTTTTTTTGCCAAATTTTTTTTTGCCAAAATTTTTTTTTCCCCAAAATTTTTTTTGGTAGAATTTTTTTTCGCCAAAATTTTATTTTTTACCAAATTTTTTTTTGTCAAAAATTTTTTTTCTTGCATTTTTTTGTCAAATTTTTTTTCTACCAAAAATTTTGTTGCCTCAATTTTTTTTGCCAATTTTTTTTTTTCAAAATTTTTTTTTGCCAAATTTTTTTTGCCAAATTTTTTTTTTGCAAAATTTTTTTTTTGCCAAAATTTTTTTTTGCCAAATTTTTTTTTTCCCCAAAATTTTTTTTGGTAGAATTTTTTTTCGCCAAAATTTTATTTTTTACCAAAATTTTTTTTTTGCTAAATTTTTTTTGTCCATTTTTTTTACCAAAAATTTTTTTTCCCAAAATTTTTTGTATAATGTCAATTTATATATTCCCAATGTTTTTTGAACTTTTTCACTTTTTTCTATTTTTTTTTTAGTGTAGCAAATGTGACGTCCGATAGGTATATAAAGAGGTCTCGCATCGAACGGCATTAGTCTGCGACCGCACGACGAACATCATGGTTGCGGAGATCTCCGCAGTGTGTGACGACATCGTCGAAGTTTGCGAACAGGCTTTTCGATTACTAACAAACTGTGTGGACATGACGACGCGAGAGCGCTGGCTGAAGCTAATCAACAGAAATATTAGACTGGTTTACGCCGCCATAAAAGTATACGATTGCAATCCCGGTACGATGACGAAACTTCAAACGAATTTGGGGCATTTAAAAAGATTCAGAGCTTACTTAAAAACGAGACACAGGGGGAGCGGTTTGACGAGACGCGATCGGGTGAAATGGGAGGAAACTAAGTCGGCATTTAAACGTAGAATTCGTTCGGGTATAATCATAAATCTGAATAATAAAGACGTAAAGGAATTTTTGAATGACGCTTTTCTCCTTCTAAAACGTCGCGTACCTATGATCGTGAAAGAATATAGGATGATCAAGATCAACACCGTTTTCTGCGGTGAATTTATAAAAAAAATCGGAGACGAAGAAATTTTGGAAAATAAATATTTCAGCACGAAAAATGTCACTATCGACGGGGGGACGGACCTAAAACGATGGTTCGCCGACCACGTTACCGATAGCATCCTAAAGAGCCTGGAGGAGTTCCAGGAGTGCGATTCCGGTTGGGCGCTACATCGAATTTTAAGTTTGGAAATTAACATAAGCAAAGTCGAAATGGGAAACGGCGGGGGGACCTACGTGAGCCTACCGAATGAAATTTTGAAGAGGCAAGCTTGCGTTAACGTTAAAAACAACGACGATGACTGTTTCTTGTGGGCCGTCGTTTCCGCGCTATACCCCGTAGACCGTCATTCGGATCGCACTAGTGCATACCCCCATTTCACACAGGTTTTAAATCTGGATGGGTTAGAATTTCCCATGACGCTAGCTAAAATTGATAGGTTCGAAAAGTTAAACGAAATATCCGTAAACGTGTACGCCCTAGAGTTAGTATGTGAAGATCCGCGTAAATTTCATACTGGTCCGGTGCGGTTAACTAAAAAGAAGATGGATAGACACGTGAACTTGCTCATCGTTCAGGATCAATATTTCCCGAATATGAACGATTACGAGACGCCTCCCGTGGATGACGTCCCAATGACAGATATAAAATATCATTTCTGTTGGATTAAAAATTTATCGCGTCTAATTTCAACGTAAATGAATAAACACAACGGCAAAATGTTCATATGTGACAGATGTCTGAATTATTTTCAAACCCAAGCGAAATTAGACGAGCACGCGGTTTACTGTCGAGAACGGAATAATTACCAGGTAACGTTCCCCAAAGAAAAATTTATATACTTTAAAAACTACGTACATAAGGAACGTACTCCTTTCGTCGTGTACTCGGATTTCGAGTCTATTCTAAAACCTTATCACGACTCTGAACCGATGTCCCAGACTTCCAAGTATCAGAAACACGAGGCGTTCAGCGCCGGCTTTTATTTTAAATGCTCCTACGATAACTCTCTGTCTTTCTACAAAAGCTATCGAGGACCGGATTGCATGTCTTGGTTCGCGGATCAGATGGAGGAAATCGCGAAATTTGTCGCGTCGAAACTGACAAACGTCGAACCGATGAAGGAAAACATAAGTTTGAAAAATGCCACGGCGAATTGCCATATTTGCGAGAAAAGATTCACTCCCGATGACATCATAGTTCGCGATCATTGTTATTTGACTTCGCGGTTTCGTGGGTACGCCCATCAGAGCTGTAATCTAAATTATAGAAATTCGTTCATGATCCCCGTGGTATTTCACAATTTCAGCGGTTACGACAGTCATTTCATAATCAGGGATCTCGCCAAACGCAATCATATCACCCTGCTTCCCATAAATAAAGAAAAATACATAAGTTTTACGATTTTCGACGCCGACGCCAACGTAAAATCGATTCCCTCAGATTCATGGGGTTTTCACTCGACACGCTAGCTTCCTCTCTCACAAAAGCGGATTTCGTCAATACCGGAAAGGAATTTCGTGACGTTCCCTCTGACGATTTGGCATTGTTAACTAGAAAAGGCGTTTTTTGTTACGACTACATCGACGACTTGGAGAAATTACGAGAAAATTCGCTTCCGCCCATCGATACATTCTATAACAAACTAAACGACACCGATATTGCCGAAAGTGACTACGCGCACGCGCAACTGGTTTGGGAAAAATTCCACATACAGACTATCGGCGAGTACTAGGATTTGTACTTAAAAACCGACATAATGCTGCTGACCGACATCTTCGAAACGTTCAGAAAGTCGTGTCACGCTAATTACGGATTGGATCCCGCTTGGTATTACACCATGCCAGGGTATACTTATGATTGTATGTTAAAATTCACCGGCTGTCGACTGGAGACGTGTCAAGATATAGATATTTTGCTATTTTTCGAGAGGGGCGTTAGGGGCGGACTGAGTCAGTGTTGTAAGCGCTTCGCGCGAGCTAATAACAAGTACATGGAAGAGTATGATCCGAGCGATCCCTCCAAATATATCCTATACCTAGACGTTAACAATCTGTACGGCTGGGCGATGTGCGAGTGTCTGCCGCAGGGCGATTTTCGTTGGGTCGACGATATCGAAGCAATCGACGTCACTAAAATTCCCGACGACGCTAAAGAGGGATACGTGTTAGAGGTGGACTTAGAATATCCGGAGGGACTGCATGACTCGCACAAAGATCTACCTTTCGCGGCCGAACATCGCATACCACCGGAAGCGAAATCGTCTAAACTCATGACCACCCTTTATCCTAAAGAAAAATACGTGATACATTACAGGGCGCTCAAGCAGGCCCTGAATCACGGTCTGATTTTGAAAAAGACGCACCGAATTTTAAAATTTAAACAGTCCGCTTTTTTGGCGCCATACATAAAGTTCAACACGCGATTGAGGGCGCAGGCAAAGTTTGATTTCGAAAAGACCATCATTAAACTTATGAACAACGCTATCTACGGAAAAACCATGGAAAATATTAGGAAACACAGAATCGTTAAGTTGGTGAATAAGTGGGAGGGCAGGTACGGAGCGAAACATTTAATTTCGTGTCCGGCTTTTAGATCCAGATCGATATTCGACGAAAACCTAATTAGCGTCGAATTGAATAAGACGCGTATTAACTTTAATAAACCGCTGTATATAGGAATGGCGATTCTAGACATATCCAAAACCTGCTTCTACGAATTTCATTACGATTTTATGCTAAAAAACTCCTCGCCTTCCGACTGTCAATTATTGTACACGGACACGGACAGTCTCATCTATGAAATTTCTTGCGATGACGTTTACCGCGATGTCATACTTAAAAATGTAGCTCCTTTCGACACCTCCGACTTCCCACCTAATAATGGTTACGAAATTCCGCTAGTAAATAAAAAAGTGCCGGGACTGATGAAGGACGAGTTAACCGGTAGGATCTTAACCCATTTCGTCGGACTCCGATCGAAAATGTATACTTATCTGGTGGACGGGGGAAAGAAGTGCGTGAAAAAAGCCAAGGGAGTCAAATACAGCGTGGTAAAAAATAAAATCACGTACCAGGATTACGTCGATTGCTTGTTCGAAAAGAGGGAAAAAATCGCCAGCCAGTGCACCATACGTTCGTACGCCCATACGGTGTTTAGTATCGAACAAAGCAAAGTCGGCCTCAACACTTTCGATAATAAGAGATATATCGTCGACAATATAGTCACCCTGCCTTGGGGTCATAAGGATATCATAGATGTAGATTGAAATGTGAGAATGTGTGGGTGTGTGAATAAAAAAATATTTTTAAAATGTCGTTTTATTTAAGAAAACCTTCTCCTATACAAGTCAGCTAACAAAAACTCCCTATCAAGATAAAAGAGTTCATAAATACAATACTTTTCTATGTTACACATTGGATTACAAAGTAACTTAATAGTATCTCTAATACTTAGTTACGTGGGCGAGCGTAACAAATTTGTTTTTAAAAAGATGTTTATTGGCAAAAGTTACAAGAGAGACTGTCGTAATAGAACATGTTTTAGTATATATAATATTAAAAGTGTCTTCTCAGCATGTAGCGTCTTCTTTACAGAAACATGGCATATGTGTTCATGTAACTACTTATTCTAAAATTACTTTTTATCAACATCTCATTTACCGTATCTAAAAAATTAAAATAGAAATCAACTAACTTAAAACTGTGCAATAAAGCGATTTTAAAAGAAACATCCTTTTCTATGCGTAGCAGTTCGATACAACATGCCTCGCTGAAGTAAAAGTATACGCCGTTTCTGCCGAGCGACACGATTTCTAGTCCGTCCGAATTAATCGTGTCCAATTCCATGTCGCAACCAAATTTCACAGGCAGACCATCACCGTGTTCGAAAAACTTATACAGGTGCAAGATAAGTTCTTTTCACTCCACGTGGTCCATGGTCATAACGCATTCTTCTCGGGTACCTTGTCCGCAGACGATATTTACAGCAGGTGTAAAAAATCGTAGTGGACTCAACCCACAATGTACGGTATATACGTGACCAGGTGCCAAATGAAAACATGTTTTCAACAGAAGAAGTCTCTCTCTTTGAGTCGTTTGCTGTGGAACGTCGTCGACATCGCCGGCTGCGTCAGATTCGTAGCCACTACTGTCACCCATGCTCCGCCACTACTACAAGACGTCTGTTGCGTCTATCCAGGAGTCGTGGGTTTTATCGAACCCCAGCCAACGGACCAAAATCTTCTTTCCTTTTCTACGCAACACCTTTTCTACCAAGAAGACGTCTGGATCGGACGTTTTTTGCAATTCCTCGGTGTAGAAACCCCCCTGGATAGGTCTTCCGTTCAAGTCTTCCAAGAGATATGTGGGAGGGTTCGTAATTTGAACCTTTGAGATTTTAAACAATTCAGTCGTCCAGTTGGGCGTGTATCCCTTCTGAAAGACGTGCTTGACTTTGCTGATCCTAACTACGTCGCCTAGTTTAAACTTTTGTTTATCGAAAGTCTTTACGTGACTGAAAGAGGCATTAAGAACGTTCCGTTCGTTTGTTTTGTTCACATCTTTGGGTTTCATACGTATAATTCTATGTCTCCTATCATTATATTCGTTAACTAGCGTCGGTAAAATATCGATCCACTTGTACGTGCCACTTAAACTGAAATACTTGAACAGTTGTTCTTTCAAGGTGCGGATCACTCTCTCTACTATCGCCGCTTTCGTGTCGCTAAACGTGCTATAGTGGTTGACGTTAAAAGTATTCAATAACTTCTTAAAATGACAGTTGTAAAATTCCTTGCCTTGATCAGTCTGGAGATTTCGAGGTCGACGCCCCGAGGAATTTTTGAGAATATCGGCGAAAGCCTTCGTGACTTCTTCTCCCGACTTGGATTTTAACGGTTTGCACCAGACAAATTTGGAAAAGCAGTCGATCACGACTAGTATGAATTTAAAGTTTCTATTGCGGCTGGCGTACTGATCCAGCTGCCCTAGGTCGGCTTGCCAAAGATCATCCAAACCTTTAATAATAGTTCTACGCCTAGGGTATTTTTTTTGTATCGGTTTATGCAATTCCCTAATCAGTTTAATTTTTTCCTTGGTATACTTAGAGTTCATATCGAAATTTGTGACCCGCTTTCTTCAGCGCGACTAAGTTATCTGATGACTTTAGCTTCCTTCAGTTCGTTTATAATGGCTACGATTTCGTTGTCGTGAGAAGTGTTGCCGGCGTTTTTGGATGCCACCAGTAATCGCAATCTGTCAACTAATTCGTTGACGTCGTCCCAAAACATGTACTCCACCGGTTTTTCGTTATAAGTGAGACGCATACCTTTACCGCTTGCCCCCTCATCTTCTCCGCGTTTTAGTAACGATTTAATAACATTCGTGTACTTATATCGAGATGAACCTCTAAATTTCCCCGCGCTATTCAGATGTACCGACGTTTCAGTTAGAATTTTACTATAATTTTTCATCTCCACCAAATTGGCTCGAGGATCGTTATAAAAAATCAATTGAAAAAGTCCTTTGGTACCTTTATACCTCTTCCTACCCACTATTATATCCGACGTTTTTCTATCGAAATCTAAAGTTTCTTTTCCCAAGGTCCATTTTGATTCGCTTGCGCTATACTTGGGTCCGTATACAAAATCGATTTGGGGTGCCTTTGCGTTATATTTTTGAATATACGGTCGAGCTATTTCCGGATATGCTTCTAGGTAGTCCTTTACAACGGTAGGAGAATACTGAGATACATCTTCAAAAATGTCCTCTTCCTCTTCATTTTTCTCTTCGACTGATGGCAGTGTCGGACTAAAATCTGCCGTTGCCTTTTCGACGTGTGGTGGAAGTTTCGGAAAATCTCCTTTTAACTTTTCAATCCGTTGCTTTAATGTTTCTACTTTTTTCTGTATTCTTGTATCACTGCTTTCCCCAATTTCTTCTTCTTTTTTAGTTTCCACCTTAGTTTTTTCTTTCTTCGGTTCGATGTCTAGAATGTCTTTTTTTATTTGTAACGTTTTGGTAGATTGCGTCACTGGTTTGAATATTTTTTCCAGCGTCTCGTCTTCCTCGAATTTCCCCAACTTCAAAGCCGTGTGTTTTTTTCTAATCGCTCGTGCAAGTTCACTGATTTTCCTTGCGCGGTGCGCTTTTAGAATTTGATCCTCTGACGTCAGCGGCATGTTGACCACTAACGTCAGAGAAGTACTCGCAGCCTTATATACTTATCGAAACCTTTCCTATACCGCCCGTTTTTCAGACTAAAATCCTTAACTATGACCAGAGTGCCATAGCTGTCGTCCCAACATTGATAGCACAGCTTTTTGAAATCTTCGTACGTGATGTCTGGCGACACATGTTCCTCGTAAACGTGTTTCAGATTTACGTCGCCTTGTTTAAATAACACGATCACGTTGCAATTATCGCGTATGAGCTGCTTCGGAATTTTCGAATACGTTTGACAGATAAGCGACGTCCACCGCTTTGTGGCGCCCCATCGAATAAAATTCCCTGATTTTATTTTGTCTATCACAGGCCACATCATCAAATATGAATATCGAATTTTCTAGAGCTTCCGACGGATCGATGACGTCCTCGTTTATCGTATACGGAAAGAAGCCGATGCAACCGACTTTTTTTACTACATCCTGCAATAATTGATATTTCGGTTGGTACAACGATTTCGTATATAAGTAGATATTTTCGAATTTCAGACCGTTTTCGTTGAAAATCAAACTAAGGAGTGCGTTCGTTTTACCACACCCGCTAGGTCCACACAAGATTGCCCTAAACGAGTCTGGTAGTAGGGTACCGTGTTTTGATTTTACCGTACCCCCTTGTATGACATCTAGATTTTCGATAGGGAGACAAACTTGCTGTTGCTGAACTTGCATCTTGTCAACTGAGAAATTGTGCGTGCTACTTCTCAATATATAGGCGACTGACCCCAAAATAAAAACAAGTTTTTGTTTTAAAATTTTATTTGTTTTATACATTTACTACATAAATAGCTTATGGTAGATAGACACGCACTTTTTCACGTATCATCGTTCTGCACAAAGGACATGAGGAGATTTGAAGTGCGCATTCTATGCAAAGCATTACGTGTCCGCAGGGAATCATCACAACCTGTATATCGTTGTTGTAGCAAATTTTACATAAATTACTTTTTGATGCGGTTTCAGGTTGACGAACTACGGTATCTTCGACGACGGAGTTTGGTAGTATTGCGACCACTGGCAAGGGTTTAATATCCGCGAACGTCGTATTAAGTCCCGCATTACTTGCTTGGATGAAAGGGCAACTGGGGCTCCAACTTGCGTGGTCCTGCAATGGATCGTCGCCTTCTTCCCACCGGTAGCCTTCTATGAAGCAAAATGGACACTTGACTACGTCTTCATAATCTGTGTAATGGAATCCCGCTTCAGCCAATTGTATTGGGGAAATCGACGGATTTGACCACTTCGCGAAAGATTTCAATCTATCATTTCGGTTTCTATAGTCACACACTTCTTCCATTTTATACACAGTAGGGACATGCTCGCTGTGTTTAAATAGGTATGAAACAGAAGTGGGAGGCGTTTGTGGTGGGGGGAATCTTAATGGGAGGCGCCTGCCTCCCACTACCGAGCCAGGCAAATAATTTCTCGCTATTTATGAAACTGCACATCCACATTGACTCTTGGTTGTGGTGTGCACACATCGAAATGCTTTTTTCAAATTTAGGTACCCCTGAATGACGTTCCAGGTTAATTACTTCGGCATCGATGGCTTCTCGTAGGAAGCGTTCTTTCTGTTGGCCCTTGACGCGCTCGACACTGAGATATTTTTTTTAGGAGACCTTCCATCTCGACGCAGTCCACATGGCCGCTAGTGTATGCGATCCCCAAATGATTTTTCTCCAAATACCGCACTTGTCTTTTGTCGCGTTCGTTGAGATCACTAAAGGTTTTCGGAGGTCTTATAAGAATATGTAAAGTTTCATCGTTAACTTTTATTGTCAGCTCTTTAGGACAGAAACGTCCGTCTATCATAAATCCCTGTGCGTCCACTACGGCGACCTTCATCTTAATGGGGATCTGTCTACCCCAACCACTTTATTTATCGATTTCGGAAAATGTATGGTAATGGGAGGGAAAGGAAACACCGATATTTTATTTTTTATTATTTTATTAGGTCAAGTACAAGTACAATAATACCTTACGCCTAAAAAAACTCTCCGTAAAATTAAACTACATAAGTTCCCTAACTACTTCACTTAATGGTAAATATTCGATGGTACTATCATGTATAATAATACAATAAGCTCGGGTTGAGGCTGGAAATCCTTCGTTACTCTCGATGTCCAGCTTTACGTCAACCGCGGTGCTTTTCATGGACTTTATTCGTCGGGAACAGTCGATGACAAAGAGAGCTGCGTTATTTTTGTATTCGGTGTAGCTAAGCAAGGGGTGCCTCTCATTCATATAACTAGAGCAAAAGTCTACGTAATTATGGTAGGCCTCCAGATAGTCATTGCCATTAAAATCCAATCTCAGCCGTTCAAAAGGAAAATATTCACCATTTAAAATCAATCTGACATCCGCTATATTTATATTATCGAATACGGAAGGGTCCTTTCTAGCATTTTCGACATTGCGACTCCTTTGAAATTCCACTATAACGTATCGAGGACTCGACACGGACATTGAAGTTTTGACTGACCAAATTTCTCTGTTGGCATTGACCGTAAGACTTGGCAGTTCGTGAAGTTCCCATTTACGATACGGTATAATTATAGGGCGATCACGTTTAATAGACTGAAGCAGATCCAATCTAATGAAATCGCTAGGTTGAATATGTTTCACTTTTAACTCGACATTGGAAACTGTTATTTCTGCCGTCAATTCAGCAGCATATGCAGAATCATCTTCCAGAAGTAAAGAGTTGTTATCGTTTCTAGCTCGTGTCAATCTTAAAGTTTGTTTTCCGCAAGTGGCCAACTGATAATCGTTAAATATTCCAAACAAATGTTTCAGAGGTATTCTCAAGCTAAATGTTCCATCCAAATTTACGGTCAAAGGCTTGGTTGGACCAGACCAACTTGCAGTTACCAGGAATTTTTCATCGCTGGGGGCGTAGCATAGATATGTTCTGATAGCACTCACAATTCCAGGATTTCGAACTATTTCCAATTCCTTTCCATTCAGTTCATATGAAATCGAATCGAAGAGAAACGCACCTCCATTATTAGCAAAACTACATTTCCCGGTTCCCGTTTTCTTCTCTATTTTACCTTTGATATAAATTGCAGCGTCATACATCAATAACCAAGTGTCTCCTTGGTTAATCGTTATCTCCACAATGTCATTATTCAGAAAAGATTTCACAAACGGGTAATATGTTCGTTGCTCTAATCGCTGAATGGACTCATCGAAGGTTGGAGTGCGGTGCACGTCGAATACTTGCGGCGTTAACGACATGGTAGCCGAGTGCTTCTAGAAATCGACGGTTTTCCGGCGTTAGATTCAAGTTGCAATGGTGTTTCCACTTCGATGACGTCTTCGTCAATGAGGGTCGGAGGTCACTAAACCGCCTTTTATACGGTTGGTAGTTGCCTCCAAAAACCAAACGCATTTCACATAGACGATAGTCGTTTCACTTCCAATCTAACGATAATTTCTTCACCTCTGAAATTGACAGGCTTGAAATTCTGATCGAGGATGTTTATGGTCAGGTTGTTTATTTCACGTTTCGTGGCAGGCACGTAGAGTAAATTTTTAGGGGTTTCGTCTATGGCGTAACCGGGGTCGACCCCAACGGCGAATTCGTAAATCGTGTGCGTAGGTCGGTTTACGTAATAAGCACCGGCTGTGATGTTACAATCTATATGTATCGTTCTAACTTTAATGATATTTACCGGCAAATCTGAAACGTGCACTTTCCCTTTATCTAAGTATCGTTCGGAAAACCCCAAAAGTCTTCCAATAGACCCGGCTGTCACAAAATCTATGGTATATTGATCGCTGTAGATCTCACACTGCAGAGTGCTCTTGTTCGCTTGTATCGATATGCTACCGCTATCGTTTTCGTCTTCCGATTTTTTCAAATTTTTCCGTATGTGCTCTTCTATATTCTTTATCTCGTATGAACCGGTGGGAAGTGATATTTCTTTGCTAGCACCGAAACTACCGGTTAGATAACGAAAATTGTTGTCGCCGCTCTCCTCTTCAATATTCGGTATGCTGTTGAACGTGTGGAATCCCAGCAAAGCTAAACCGTACTCGGCGTTTGGGTCCAAAACTATCGGATTGTCAAAATCGATGGAGAGCGTGGATGTGCGTCCGTGTAGAGTAAACAACAATGACATGACTGGCGACTTTTAAGTTGTCCCCCACCTTTTATAGAGAAATTCAATGCATAAATGACCGCAATTTATTTCGTTAAAATTTTGATAGGCGTCGTTATTGTACGTGACCTTGACACCCTTTCCAAAATATCGAATCAGTTCTTTGGGCGGTTTCAAAGCGCCAAAGCTATCGAAATATTCTACGGCACAGCCTCTTTTTTTGTAAGCTACCCTATGCGTTCCTTTGTTGCGTTGCACGTCTAAATTTAAAATGGCCGCTTCGTAATTTTTCGGCGTCGACGGAAGTGTATCTCTCATAAAGACGCCTCTGAAATACGGTATTTTTAAAATTTCGACGTAATTCAATATATCTTCGTCAGAGAGCGGTCTATTGGGTAGCTTCATTGGGAGTTTTTTTGTTTCTTGAGGAACAGTCCTAATCCATTCTTATTTTTACGTAAATATAAGCCGGAGCCTTCCTTTCCGATGGCTTCCATCGACCGATTATGCCGTTTTTGTTCTTCCAAAAGCTTCTTCGCATTATTTGCGTCGATAATTGTATTGGCTACAGCACCGGCACCGCCTGCCACCGAACCAAGGGCGCCCAAGGCACCTAGGAGGGGCAGTAAAGGAAGAAATCCGCCGGTATGCTGGAACGGAATTGTGCGAGGAATTTTCACGTTCCTCTTTCCACCCGCCTTCCAACGACGCTTTCTTCAAGTGCTTCATGTCATTCAACTGACTGTTGCTCAAAGTTTTTTTCAGAGACCTTTCAACTTTTTTGACGATGTCTCTTTTAAACGAAACCGGGCGCTTATTTATGCCCATACCGACCTTGCGTTTGACCTTCATCGTATTTGTAACGAACCACGCGGCAGCTTTTTCGTCGAATTTAGCGTCCCTCGATACCACTCGCTCCCACGCTCGATTTTCCAATTCTTTGTCTGCTTTATGTCTCTCTTCCAGAGACTTATTTTTGGAATATGCGATGTCGTGATCTTTGCAGGCGGCGTCTACCTTATTGATGCCGGGATCTCCCCGAGCAAGGCGTTTCTCCAACTTTGTTCCTGGACCGCAGTACTGGTAGCCGGGAAGGTGTAATTCGACTGGCAACCTATTGATGACGCTATTAACCAATCCAGTTCCAGCGAAAGGCGACATCACACTGAGCTGAACGAACAACGACGAGTTTTATTTATACGTTTTTCCAAGATTTGAAAAAAAAATGGCTTTTAAACGTTTATTAGAAATCAATTATTATACCTACATATTTGTTATATCTTCCTATTAACTACAGCATATCACATTCAAATTTTTCAAATGTCCAGTTTTCTCATTCTACAATAAATTCGATATTTGTAGATAGGCCGACGGGCCCAAGACTCTTCATGTAATACCTCCTTCCGTTACCGATATCCCTGTTAATTTCTTCGATCCGTTGGGGCGTAAACTCGGCCGTGTATCGTTGCGGCAGCACCGTCTTAAATTCTTCGAACTCTACGTAGACCTTCTCTCCGTATTGCGTGTTCACTTTGTCCACGCTCGTGATTTGAAAATTTTCATCCACCTCCATATTTTGAACGCTTTCGAATTTCTTGAAGATAAAATTCTTGTTCAGGTGATTCAGGAACGACTGCATTTTGAACTCGGCAAATTAGACTGTATAAAACTGCAAGTGTATATAAGGGGAAACTGCTCTTGCGCTCGGATATATAGACCTCTCCCCACCAAGCCGTTGGAGTGGGGGTTGCCCCGTCGTTGGAGTGGGGGCTGACCCCCACCGTTGGAGTGGGGGGGGGTCAACTGGGGGTCACACGTGGCCAAAAGGGCAAAGGTCAACCTATCAGGATCTAGGGGTCAACTGGGGTCATCCGGTGACGTCACGTGACCTCGGGCATGACGTAGCCACTTTGCTCCCGTGACCTCGGGCCGTAGGGGACTCTCAGGATCAAGGGGTCAACTGAGGTCAAAGTGGTCCCGTACTCTCTTTGTATTACTTTGTATTATTACTTAACTTTGTCCACAGTGCAAGAAATCTGGGTCTTGTGATAGACACTAAACTTCGATTTCAAGAACATGTCGTTAAACTTAGACAAAAGACCTTCTCTAACCTTAAATTATTATATTCCAGTCGCCACCTCTTAAATCATAATTTAAAAGTCCAACTTTGTGAGACATTAGTTTTATCAAATTTTAATTATTGCTATTTTCTTTTTTATCCGTGTTTATTAGCAGCCGACAAGTACAGAATTCAACGCGTACAAAATTCGTGTTGTCGATTTATTTTCGGTTTAAAAAGGAGAAATCATGTTTCTGAGAGAATTAAGCATTTGGGGTGGCTTAATATGCACGATCGTTGGAAGCTTCAAGTAGCTAGTTTTTTACATAACATCTTTAACTCTACAGATGGTCACATAAATTTAAAATATCATTTTACCCTGCGATCCGCTCACTGTTCATTTAACTTTCGATTCCACGGCATGCTCTCAATTCCACGTCATCATACTGCTTTATATACAAGATCTTTTGTTTATAATTCGGTAAAATTGTATAATAGTTTACCTGCATATTTACATGATTGTCTTGGCAAACATTTAAGGCCGAATACAAAAAAAATATTTTAAACGGTTGAATATTAATTTTTTTGTATTCATAGGTGCCTGCAAGAAAGTTCTCGTTAGTAGTGAGTATGAGTTGTTTTCTTTTTTTTTTTCAAGTGTGTACATACGATGTATTTGGATAGTATCTAATATGGTTAATAATTTTTATTATTATTATTTTTTGTTTTTGTTTGTTGTTTTTGTGTTCCATTTGCTTATCGCTTTTTTTGCTCTTAGCTTGCCGACGGGAGGTTGAGTAGAGTAGCTTACACCCTAGACTTCGCCTCTCTTTGGCCAGCTGATGAGTTTTCTTTGAGTTGTATTTCTATAGAAATTCAATAAAGTCCGTTTATTATTATTATATCTCAGTAGTATAGCTATAAGAGCACGAGCACAATTTCCCCATGTATTTCTTATGGGAGCAAAATCCTGCACTTTTTTGACCAAACTTACCCCCTCCACTCCCAAACCACGCCCCCCAGCCAATCGCACCGACTCTGAACCCTGCCGAAGATGTCCGAGTCCAGCGACCTTCGCCCCTGCTCCCAACCCTGCCGAAGGTGCCCGAGTTCCGCTTTCGTCATTATCCCTCCGACCCAACGGTCAACACCCAGCCGCGACGCCGCGACATGTCACGACTCGCAACTAATAAAAACCCTAAATCATAATTAAACCATGACGTCCCCCTGTCGACCTTTAGCCGCGGCCATGCATGGATTTTTGCTACCACCTCTGCCTGCGTATTTTTGCGTCCGCGACGCCGAGACATGTCGAGACTCGCAACTAATAAAAACCTAACACCTATAGAAAAAATACCAGCTTGCAATATGTACGTGATGTAATTCCTCGGAAAAAAGTACTTTCTCTTTGTCGGAATAAGCGCCTATGAAACGAGCACGCTGATCTCATCGGTACTGGCGATAAAAAATTTGTAGGAAAAGTGAAATAAAGAATAGATATGAGATACATATGAGTGTATACATTTTCTTGACTACATTACCTAAGGATGTATCAAAAATATATCTTCCTATATTTAGAGAATAGGACTGCTCAAAAGGAAAGTGGACATTAAATTTGGGGCATAAATTAACCATTTTTAGTTGAGTTTATAACCATTTAGGTAAGTAAATTTCTTTAATTCCGAGAAAGCCAGGCCCTGTTTTAAATTACTTGACTAAAATATAATAGGTGCAAAGTTCACCAGTTTTTAAAAATATCCCGTCACACGATTATCAAGTTGAAAGACTAGCTGGAAAACCCCATTTTGTGCAACGCGTTTCCTGTTTAAAATTTCACCCAGAAAAAAAAAGGTACTAATTCTCACTTATGCCATGTTCACCGTATGATTTTTATACTATTCCGACTTCGAAAACCCAAAGGTATAAGTGTAGCGTGTGAAAAAAGGTGGAATTAAGGGTTTAAAACCCTTAAACGGTCTATATATGGAATAAAATGAGGGCATGCAACATGTTCTTCAATAATGAAAATTAAAAATTACAACAATGTTCATTTTTGACTGTCCATTATCCTACCAAGAAAAAGCTTATAGCGTCTAAGCGACTATAAAAACGACTCTAAAAACGTCTAAACGACTCTAAAAACGACTAGACGACTCGTAAAAACGACTAGACGATTCGAAAAACGACTAGACGATTCGGAAAAAACGACTAAACGACTCTGAAAACGACTAAACGATTCTGGAAAACGACTAGACGATTCTGAAAAACGACTAGACGACTTGAAAAAGCGACATACCATTGAATACCATCGAGTACCATGGAATACCATCGAATACCATGAAATACCATCAAAGACCATGGAATACTATCGAAAACCACGGAATACCATAAATGGTCTTGGATATCCCTGTGAAAAAAATTTGCCTCGGGGAGAGCATAAAAGGAAATTATCCGTGATCGATGCTCTGTGATCGAAAGATATATAAGCCTTTGATAATACAATCACTCTCAGTTAAAGACATGTTTTTGTCACTTGAGATTGAACCTAGGAGTTATGGTATCCAACACACCAATGACGGATTAGTCATGGGACAAATACCAGTAACTGTTGAAGATAACGTATTATGTATTGGAGATCAAAATTACCCTTACACCAGGTCTGTCTCAACTGCTTTTGAAGAACAAACCACAAGGTATTAATGAGAGTGACCTAAAAATATACAAACAATTGTTGATTACTAATTTTCGATAGGTTCAACAAATCAGGTTTTAAAAGTGTGTTTAGGTGCCTATGGTTTCATCTGGTATATGTTCCATACAGGATTCGAACCTTAGCCCACATTCCAAAGCCAAACACTCGGCATTTAAGTAAAATTCTAGGAAATGCTTGGCAGTGTGGTAATAATCTCGACGCGCTGTTGTAGCAGGGCTCCGCTGGCTCCCGCAGGCCTCGCCGGTCTCTGTAGACTCAGCAGGTCCCTTTAATGATGTGTACCGCAGGCTCCGATTAAATTAAAAAAATTACTATTAACACTAAAATACCCGGACAATAACCATCATTCCAACGCCAAAACACCCAACAGTAGTATTTCTGCGAATGCATCGCAGCCGGGCGCAAGGTGGATGACTCACATCCGCTAGCCGGAACTTGTCAGGACAGGTTGACGACCTAAAAACAATTCTCTCTACTTAGATAAAATAGAATGTCGAATAAGATTTTTTTCACACACTTTTATATATAAGCACAGATAACGTAACCATATAAGTATATATTAGAATATTATAAAATATTTAAGCCCCATATAGTTCGAATTTGAATGGGATATTATGTTACATGGGTAATATATCTCAACACTTCGTACACAAACAAAACTCGCTCGTTCTTTGCAGTTTTATTACTGTGAATTCGGTACCTACTAAAGCGGCAGACTTGGGATGCAGCAGTAGCAAATACAATATGAAGCGCAGCTCTGATGTATACTAAAAATGTTATTATCAAACTTGAGACGCACACATATTTAAAAATATAAATACCGCCGGATGAATGCAAGGCCAATTTACGGAATATATAGCAAAACAATTAGATTATGGACATGGATATTAATTTCTTTAGGTAAAGGTAATAAACATTTGATACTATCGACAGGAGTCTACGCAAAATAATTGTATCCGTATTCAGCAAATAAAAAAGTTATGGGTACCCGTCACCGATGAAAAAGTATACAAAACTGATAAAATGTTCGTGGCATCTTGTATATTAAAATATTTATTCGCGTATCTAAGTTGTTATTTTATTCATGGCCTATCCCACAAATTTGGATTTTAGCTCTTGTAATCGCTCGATCACGATTGAAACTACACTCATAAAATGTTTAAAAAATGCCCATCCCACGTGATCGCTCGACAAAAACAAAACGTGCAAAGTGGCTACTGCTCGAGGTTTGACCTTTGTCCTTAGGGACACGTGTGACCCAGTTGATGTAGAATCTAAAAAAACCCTGTAAATCATACTTCCATAGCATAGAATCTAAAATCCCCGGTACAGTACGGATGAAAATTTCAAACCAGGCATAATCAACATGGATACACGTTCAAAGTAAAAAAAAAAAACTTGTCGGTCAACTGTTTAACCCCGACATTTTCTTGATTTCTAGGAATAAAAAGAAATACTGCGATTGTAAGTCCAAAGCTATTTACGCTATGAAATTCCTTTAAAATGCGAATGATAATTTGCCGCATTAAAACCAGGCGTGAAAAATTCAACATACGTCCCTAAGAAGTTCAACCAATTTTACCCTGGAAATACAACATTTTTAATGAATAAAATATCGAACATACAACAACACCCTTCTAAATATAGTATAAATCATGGGGTTTTTTTGATAATGTGGAAAGCTAAACTGAAAATTGTTGCTAGAGGTTCTAAAAACCGAGGTGCCAAAAATCAACTATTATTAGAAAATACGCTGATGTCATAATATAGCCGTCGATGTCACCGTTAGCGTGTCCTATGAAAAATGCTAAGGTGTAAAAAATCCATGACGGGGCTTAGATGAATAAATAAAGTTTGATGTATGTGAAAGTATAGACTAAATTTTCGTATAGACCGCGTGATCGCTCGAGGTGGCGGTATCCTCTGGACTAGAAAATATCATATCGGCTCAATCTCCAAACATTTTCATTTTGAATTATACGTTTTCATTGATGATAGATATAGCAAGAAAATTGGACTGGACTCGATATGAGAGACATTAATCTAACTTTCACTAAACTGCACGTACTACTTAGAGGGTTGTAAGCCGTTTTAATAAAAGCACCAGACTTGCTTAAAATTCATGGCTAAACGTTAACATAATGTCATACAAACATGCGGCACGCAAAATATTAAGAATAGATATATGAGCTCAAACATGTTGATCAAAAATATATTAATTTCTGGCGATTTAGTTTACCAGTTATCATTTAAAAACAAAACCTGGTCCCAATATTCAGTGAAAATAATAATTGAAAACTTTGAACCTTATAAACCACCACTAAATAGCGAGTCGGAAATAAGTAAAAAATATATATAAATATATTATTTTGATATTATAGCCGAAACTGAATTTATTGGGGTGAAGATGTAAGGAAATATTTTTAGCTAGGAAAAAGTAATGCAATTATCATAGGTACTGGTTGCAGAACCCGTTGTCAGTTTTGCAAGGATTTTTTATACAAATATAATTGCTAACGTTTAATTTGTTTACCCCATTTACGAAAATGATAACAAAATTGGATCAGACAAGATGTTTTTTAGAAGTATAGTTTTTAAACACAGGGTGCCACCACCGGTTTTACGATATAGGTTTAAAAATGCGACGCAAATACATAAAAAAAATACCCTAGAGATAAGAAAACAAAATACAACTCACCCAAAGATTCTTGGTGATGTATAAAAAGAAATCAGGTTACATCTAATGCCCCAGACAGTAGAATAAACATCCCCGAGCGATGAGATATAACCAAACATCATTTTTCCAACGGCACAGTCATTTTCACGGGAAAAACAACCAGTAACCGTTCAAATTCCATAGATAGATACTGCCGTAATCCAAAATTTCACTGAACTACGCGTATCTATTATACTGAAGTAGGTACTGATACACTTCCATCTTTCCAAAGAAAAACAAACACGAAACTCAGACTTTTCATATATTACAACGCCTCGATAGAGTCTTTGTGGTCACGACCGAGAATCTACTGAAGCAAGTGCGACGCATAGGACGTGAAAAGTGCCGAGTTGGTTTTATTAAACAATGAAACTTATACCTACGTATATATATAAAATAAATGAGAAATATGCCAGAGATTTGAAACCTAATTGTGTTGCAAGTTTGAGGTCCAAAAAAATATTGGTTTTAATTTTTTAAGGTGAGAAACACATCTAACAGCCAGTTTGGGAATATACAAGGCAAAAAAAAGTAGTGATGTGGCTGTCCCATTTTATGTTTTATACAGGTTGGATTATTTTAGAATAGTTGTTCAATAGACCGAGACAACATCATAAACGCTTCCCGTTAGAACAGAATCTGATGAAAAGAAAAATTCCATCTGGGTCAAGCTACTAGATAACCAAAATAAAAAATACTGAACGTTATAAAATTTAAAAAAAAACATATTTTCAACGGATTTTTATCCTCTGAAAATGGCGTAAAATTCAGTTTCACTGGGTCAAGCTAGGTGGTAACTATATAACCAAAAGAAAAAAAATACTGAACGTTATAAAATTAAAAAAAATCATATTTTCATGGGATTTTTGTCCTCTGAAAATGACGCAAAATTCAGTTTCAATAAGTTACTAATTGGGGTAATAGAGGAAAAATCTTAAATAGGAATTCTGAGACAACGAGGCTGAGAGTAAATAACATACAAAAATCTTGTGCGTTGACTTTCAACTGAATTTAATAATTAGGTTTAATAACGACAATTTTCTCGATTATCTAGAATCAAAAATATTGCAAGTGACAATTCACTATTTTCTCGACATTATGTAAAGCCTTATTATTGCGTCGTAAATTAAAAGATCCAAAAATATTGGCATCAATTGTTTAGTAAATGTGATTAAAATATGTCTACTTTATCAACAGTTATTTGTAACAGCTTATTATCTTGGAAGCGTAAACTCTTTGAATTTTTTAGACAAAAAGTTGTAGTTTAATAATGGTCAGTTGGATTCCTTTTTGAATCATGTTTGCGTATTACCTACAAGGATTTACAACCTCCAAACATAGAAATCGCTCATTTTAACCCGATTTAATAAAAATTTCACCAAAAACAATACTTTCAGTCATATACACTTCTGATTAATAAAAAAGGCGCTATAGTAATAATGAGATTTTCAATGGAATTTTCATAGACTGTTTGCCCATTTTGAGAGTCTGTTTGCTAGCTTTTGGGGGTATTCCTTGATATTTTAGACAGATAAAAATGAATAACATTGGGTTTCCTAACTAAAATACAAAACGCACTGTTGACTTTACTTCCGTGGATAGTAAGCCTATAATACGTATCGAAAACAGAGAAATATTCAGGTCAAGAAAAAAGTAGCCTAATTTACAAGTTTGGGAATCAAAAACTACCTTTTGTCTTTTAATTTTGATGAGAAAATACGTCTAATTCGTAAGTCAAATAAATGGGACATCATGAAAGATATACTAATAATTGAACAAATGCTATCTCAGTTCTATAGGCACAAAGGTACTATGGGTAGTAATAGTTTTGGGATCAAAAGACAAGCTTTTAAATTTGTTAAGAAAATACGTCTAATGAAATTGAAAGTAGTAACTAGATTTTGGTTAACATTTCGTTAACGCGTTGATGAATGTTTGATGCAAGTGAAAAGTAGATCGAATTTCCAAAAAAGGTGACTGACCAAACAAGTTATTATAAAAAGTTGCTCAGGAGACCGATGTAACCTAGAAAACGCCTTTCCTTCGAATAGAAAGTGACATAAATAGTTACAAAATGGGACTTAGACGGATATTCGATGCATGTGAAAAGTAAGCAGAATTTTCGAAAATCGGGGCGGACCAAAATTATTAAGTTGATCGGGAGGTTGAGATAACCTATGAAACGCCTTTCATTCGAATAGAATCTGACAAAAAAAAAATCCAAGAAAATTTTAGACGACTGTTTGCAAGTGAAAAGTATACAGATTTTTTTCGAAAACCGGCGACTGACAAAAAAAATATACTTATTAGAAAATTTTGCTCGGGAGACCGAGGTAACCTAAAAAAACGCCTCTCGTCCGAATATAATCTGAAATAAAATTCCATGATGGAGACTTAGGCGAATGTTTGATGCAAGTGAATAGTATAGACCGAATTCCCGAAAAAAAAAACGCCATTCGTTTTGAATATAATAAAAAAATCGAATAAGGAACGGGACTTATTAGACGAATATTTGATGCAAGTGAAAAAGTATAGATAGATTTTTTCGAGTGACTGATAAAAATAGTTAGTCGGAAGGCCCCCAGATAACATTGATATTTTGTTTGAACAAAATCTGTAAAAAAAAATGCCAAGACGTTTAGACGAATGTTTGCAAGTGAAAAAAATGACTGATGAAAATAGTTAGTCGGAAGGCCCCCAGATAACATTGATATTTTGTTGAACAAAATCTGTAAAAAAAATGCCAAGACGTGACTTAGACGAATGTTTGCAAGTGAAAAAAAAAACAAAAAAATTATTAGAAAAGTTGACCGGAAGGTTTAACCTAGGAAACGCCTTTCATTCGAATAGAATATGACAAAAAAAATCCGAGACGTGACTTAGACGAATGTTTGCAAGTGGAAAAAAAACAAAAAAATTATTAGAAAAGTTGATCGGAAGGTTTAACCTAGGAAACGCCTTTCATTCGAATAGAATATGACAAAAAAAATCCGAGACGTGACTTAGACGAATGTTTGCAAGTGAAAAAGAAACAAAAAATTATTAGAAAAGTTGATTGGGAGGCCGAGGTAACCTAGGAAACACCTTTCATTCGAATAGAATGTAACAAAAAAAAATTCCAAGACGTGACTTAGACGAATGTTTGCAAGTGAAAAGCATACAGTTTTTTTTTTTTTCGAAAAACGACGGCTGATCAAAAATTATTAGAAAAGTTGTTCGGGGCCGTGGTACCTAGGAAACGCCTTTCATTCAAACAAAATGCGACAAAAAAAAATTAGACAGATGAATAAGAATGCAAGGACGATTGGAGTGATCTATAACCCTAAACAGAAGGGAGAAAATGCCCCTCAATAAGTCGAAATTTGTGTGTTTTACATATGATTCAATGAGATTTTTACAAATTATTGGAAACTTAATGACGTGGGAAAAATAAAACGTCCATTGTCTGCTCACATTTTAGGAAATTTATCACAATTTATTCTAATTAATAATACCCTTTGTTTATGGAATCCCTAGTTAGCCAATGTGTCATGAGTAAGTATATGACAGGTCAAATACGTATATAATGTAAAGTAAAAATATAGTTAACAAGGCGTTAACGAGCATTGACAACATGTTAACGAACGAGGTGCTAACAACGCGATAACTTAACTTTGACAACTCGTTAACGAAGCGTTGACGAGTGTGGACCCTCCAAATCTTAGGAGATACATTCGCAACCTTACACCGGATCACGCGTCACAAAGATGCTACCTTAAATTAATGCGTTGACAACTCGTTAATCCCAGGAGATACAATCGCAACTTACACCAGATCAAACTCAACTGTGGAATCCTGTGACGTCACAGAGATGCTACCTTACATTTCTTTTAGGTAGATAACCTAACCTAACATTATTGTCGTGGTGTCCAAGAGGTTAGCGACTGGTGAACCGATTGCCATTGGATTTGGGGGAGGTGTATCAGAGGCGGATTAAGTCAGTTTTGATCAATGGCAATCGGTTCACCAGTCGCTAACCTCTTGGACACCACGACAATAATGTTAGGTTAGGTTATCTACCTAAAAGAAATGTAAGGTAGCATCTCTGTGACGTCACAGGATTCCACAGTTGAGTTTGATCTGGTGTAAGTTGCGATTGTATCTCCTGGGATTAACGAGTTGTCAACGCATTAATTTAAGGTAGCATCTTTGTGACGCGTGATCCGGTGTAAGGTTGCGAATGTATCTCCTAAGATTTGGACGGTCCACACTCGTCAACGCTTCGTTAACGAGTTGTCAAAGTTAAGTTATCGCGTTGTTAGCACCTCGTTCGTTAACATGTTGTCAATGCTCGTTAACGCCTTGTTAACTATATTTTTACTTTACATTATATACGTATTTGACCTGTCATATACTTACTCATGACACATTGGCTAACTAGGGATTCCATAAACAAAGGGTATTATTAATTAGAATAAATTGTGATAAATTTCCTAAAATGTGAGCAGACAATGGACGTTTTATTTTTCTCACGTCATTAAGTTTCCAATAATTTGTAAAAATCTCATTGAATTATATGTAAAACACACAAATTTCGACTTATTGAGGGGCATTTTCTCCCTTCTGTTTAGGGTTATAGATCACTCCAATCGTCCTTGCATTCTTATTCATCTGTCTAAATTTTTTTTGTCGTATTTTGTTTGAATGAAAGGCGTTTCCTAGGTACCACGGCCCTGAACAACTTTTCTAATAATTTTTGATCAGCCGTCGTTTTTCGAAAAAAAAAATCTGTATGCTTTTCACTTGCAAACATTCGTCTAAGTCACGTCTTGGAATTTTTTTTTGTTACATTCTATTCGAATGAAAGGTGTTTCCTAGGTTACCTCGGCCTCCCAATCAACTTTTCTAATAATTTTTTGTTTCTTTTTCACTTGCAAACATTCATCTAAGTCACGTCTCGGATTTTTTTTGTCATATTCTATTCGAATGAAAGGCGTTTCCTAGGTTAAACCTTCCGATCAACTTTTCTAATAATTTTTTTGTTTTTTTTCCACTTGCAAACATTCGTCTAAGTCACGTCTCGGATTTTTTTTGTCATATTCTATTCGAATGAAAGGCGTTTCCTAGGTTAAACCTTCCGGTCAACTTTTCTAATAATTTTTTTGTTTTTTTTTTTCACTTGCAAACATTCGTCTAAGTCACGTCTTGGCATTTTTTTTACAGATTTTGTTCAACAAAATATCAATGTTATCTGGGGGCCTTCCGACTAACTATTTTTATCAGTCATTTTTTTCACTTGCAAACATTCGTCTAAGTCACGTCTTGGCATTTTTTTTTTACAGATTTTGTTCAAACAAAATATCAATGTTATCTGGGGGCCTTCCGACTAACTATTTTTATCAGTCACTCGAAAAAATCTATCTATACTTTTTCACTTGCATCAAATATTCGTCTAATAAGTCCCGTTCCTTATTCGATTTTTTTATTATATTCAAAACGAATGGCGTTTTTTTTTTTCGGGAATTCGGTCTATACTATTCACTTGCATCAAACATTCGCCTAAGTCTCCATCATGGAATTTTATTTCAGATTACATTCGGACGAGAGGCGTTTTTTTAGGTTACCTCGGTCTCCCGAGCAAAATTTTCTAATAAGTATATTTTTTTTGTCAGTCGCCGGTTTTCGAAAAAAATCTGTATACTTTTCACTTGCAAACAGTCGTCTAAAATTTTCTTGGATTTTTTTTTTGTCAGATTCTATTCGAATGAAAGGCGTTTCATAGGTTATCTCAACCTCCCGATCAACTTAATAATTTTGGTCCGCCCCGATTTTCGAAAATTCTGCTTACTTTTCACATGCATCGAATATCCGTCTAAGTCCCATTTTGTAACTATTTATGTCACTTTCTATTCGAAGGAAAGGCGTTTTCTAGGTTACATCGGTCTCCTGAGCAACTTTTTATAATAACTTGTTTGGTCAGTCACCTTTTTTTGGAAATTCGATCTACTTTTCACTTGCATCAAACATTCATCAACGCGTTAACGAAATGTTAACCAAAATCTAGTTACTACTTTCAATTTCATTAGACGTATTTTCTTAACAAATTTAAAAGCTTGTCTTTTGATCCCAAAACTATTACTACCCATAGTACCTTTGTGCCTATAGAACTGAGATAGCATTTGTTCAATTATTAGTATATCTTTCATGATGTCCCATTTATTTGACTTACGAATTAGACGTATTTTCTCATCGAAATTAAAAGACAAAAGGTAGTTTTTGATTCCCAAACTTGTAAATTAGGCTACTTTTTTCTTGATCTGAATATTTCTCTGTTTTCGATACGTATTATAGGCTTACTATCCACGGAAGTAAAGTCAACAGTGCGTTTTGTATTTTAGTTAGGAAACCCAATGATATTCATTTTTATCTGTCTAAAATATCAAGGAATACCCCCAAAAGCTAGCAAACAGACTCTCAAAATGGGCAAACAGTCTATGAAAATTCCATTGAAAATCTCATTATTACTATAGCGCCTTTTTTATTAATCATAAGTGTATATGACTGAAAGTATTGTTTTTGGTGAAATTTTTATTAAATCGGGTTAAAATGAGCGATTTCTATGTTTGGAGGTTGTAAATCCTTGTAGGTAATACGCAAACATGATTCAAAAAGGAATCCAACTGACCATTATTAATCTACAACTTTTTGTCTAAAAAATTCAAAGAGTTTACGCTTCCAAGATAATAAGCTGTTACAAATAACTGTTGATAAAGTAGACATATTTTAATCACATTTACTAAACAATTGATGCCAATATTTTTGGATCTTTTAATTTACGACGCAATAATAAGGCTTTACATAATGTCGAGAAAATAGTGAATTGTCACTTGCAATATTTTTGATTCTAGATAATCGAGAAAATTGTCGTTATTAAACCTAATTATTAAATTCAGTTGAAAGTCAACGCACAAGATTTTTGTATGTTATTTACTCTCAGCCTCGTTGTCTCAGAATTCCTATTTAAGATTTTTCCTCTATTACCCCAATTAGTAACTTATTGAAACTGAATTTTGCGTCATTTTCAGAGGACAAAAATCCCATGAAAATATGATTTTTTTTAATTTTATAACGTTCAGTATTTTTTTTCTTTTGGTTATATAGTTACCACCTAGCTTGACCCAGTGAAACTGAATTTTACGCCATTTTCAGAGGATAAAAATCCGTTGAAAATATGTTTTTTTTTAAATTTTATAACGTTCAGTATTTTTTATTTTGGTTATCTAGTAGCTTGACCCAGATGGAATTTTTCTTTTCATCAGATTCTGTTCTAACGGGAAGCGTTTATGATGTTGTCTCGGTCTATTGAACAACTATTCTAAAATAATCCAACCTGTATAAAACATAAAATGGGACAGCCACATCACTACTTTTTTTTGCCTTGTATATTCCCAAACTGGCTGTTAGATGTGTTTCTCACCTTAAAAAATTAAAACCAATATTTTTTTGGACCTCAAACTTGCAACACAATTAGGTTTCAAATCTCTGGCATATTTCTCATTTATTTTATATATATACGTAGGTATAAGTTTCATTGTTTAATAAAACCAACTCGGCACTTTTCACGTCCTATGCGTCGCACTTGCTTCAGTAGATTCTCGGTCGTGACCACAAAGACTCTATCGAGGCGTTGTAATATATGAAAAGTCTGAGTTTCGTGTTTGTTTTTCTTTGGAAAGATGGAAGTGTATCAGTACCTACTTCAGTATAATAGATACGCGTAGTTCAGTGAAATTTTGGATTACGGCAGTATCTATCTATGGAATTTGAACGGTTACTGGTTGTTTTTCCCGTGAAAATGACTGTGCCGTTGGAAAAATGATGTTTGGTTATATCTCATCGCTCGGGGATGTTTATTCTACTGTCTGGGGCATTAGATGTAACCTGATTTCTTTTTATACATCACCAAGAATCTTTGGGTGAGTTGTATTTTGTTTTCTTACCTCTAGGGTATTTTTTTTATGTATTTGCGTCGCATTTTTAAACCTATATCGTAAAACCGGTGGTGGCACCCTGTGTTTAAAAACTATACTTCTAAAAAACATCTTGTCTGATCCAATTTTGTTATCATTTTCGTAAATGGGGTAAACAAATTAAACGTTAGCAATTATATTTGTATCAAAAATCCTTGCAAAACTGACAACGGGTTCTGCAACCAGTACCTATGATAATTGCATTACTTTTTCCTAGCTAAAAATATTTCCTTACATCTTCACCCCAATAAATTCAGTTTCGGCTATAATATCAAAATAATATATTTATATATATTTTTTACTTATTTCCGACTCGCTATTTAGTGGTGGTTTATAAGGTTCAAAGTTTTCAATTATTATTTTCACTGAATATTGGGACCAGGTTTTGTTTTTAAATGATAACTGGTAAACTAAATCGCCAGAAATTAATATATTTTTGATCAACATGTTTGAGCTCATATATCTATTCTTAATATTTTGCGTGCCGCATGTTTGTATGACATTATGTTAACGTTTAGCCATGAATTTTAAGCAAGTCTGGTGCTTTTATTAAAACGGCTTACAACCCTCTAAGTAGTACGTGCAGTTTAGTGAAAGTTAGATTAATGTCTCTCATATCGAGTCCAGTCCAATTTTCTTGCTATATCTATCATCAATGAAAACGTATAATTCAAAATGAAAATGTTTGGAGATTGAGCCGATATGATATTTTCTAGTCCAGAGGATACCGCCACCTCGAGCGATCACGCGGTCTATACGAAAATTTAGTCTATACTTTCACATACATCAAACTTTATTTATTCATCTAAGCCCCCATGGATTTTTTACACCTTAGCATTTTTCATAGGACACGCTAACGGTGACATCGACGGCTATATTATGACATCAGCGTATTTTCTAATAATAGTTGATTTTTGGCACCTCGGTTTTTAGAACCTCTAGCAACAATTTTCAGTTTAGCTTTCCACATTATCAAAAAAACCCCATGATTTATACTATATTTAGAAGGGTGTTGTTGTATGTTCGATATTTTATTCATTAAAAATGTTGTATTTCCAGGGTAAAATTGGTTGAACTTCTTAGGGACGTATGTTGAATTTTTCACGCCTGGTTTTAATGCGGCAAATTATCATTCGCATTTTAAAGGAATTTCATAGCGTAAATAGCTTTGGACTTACAATCGCAGTATTTCTTTTTATTCCTAGAAATCAAGAAAATGTCGGGGTTAAACAGTTGACCGACAAGTTTTTTTTTTTTACTTTGAACGTGTATCCATGTTGATTATGCCTGGTTTGAAATTTTCATCCGTACTGTACCGGGGATTTTAGATTCTATGCTATGGAAGTATGATTTACAGGGTTTTTTAGATTCTACATCAACTGGGTCACACGTGTCCCTAAGGACAAAGGTCAAACCTCGAGCAGTAGCCACTTTGCACGTTTTGTTTTTGTCGAGCGATCACGTGGGATGGGCATTTTTTAAACATTTTATGAGTGTAGTTTCAATCGTGATCGAGCGATTACAAGAGCTAAAATCCAAATTTGTGGGATAGGCAATGAATAAAATAACAACTTAGATACGCGAATAAATATTTTAATATACAAGATGCCACGAACATTTTATCAGTTTTGTATACTTTTTCATCGGTGACGGGTACCCATAACTTTTTTATTTGCTGAATACGGATACAATTATTTTGCGTAGACTCCTGTCGATAGTATCAAATGTTTATTACCTTTACCTAAAGAAATTAATATCCATGTCCATAATCTAATTGTTTTGCTATATATTCCGTAAATTGGCCTTGCATTCATCCGGCGGTATTTATATTTTTAAATATGTGTGCGTCTCAAGTTTGATAATAACATTTTTAGTATACATCAGAGCTGCGCTTCATATTGTATTTGCTACTGCTGCATCCCAAGTCTGCCGCTTTAGTAGGTACCGAATTCACAGTAATAAAACTGTAAAGAACGAGCGAGTTTTGTTTGTGTACGAAGTGTTGAGATATATTACCCATGTAACATAATATCCCATTCAAATTCGAACTATATGGGGCTTAAATATTTTATAATATTCTAATATATACTTATATGGTTACGTTATCTGTGCTTATATATAAAAGTGTGTGAAAAAAATCTTATTCGACATTCTATTTTTATCTAAGTAGAGAGAATTGTTTTTAGGTCGTCAACCTGTCCTGACAAGTTCCGGCTAGCGGATGTGAGTCATCCACCTTGCGCCCGGCTGCGATGCATTCGCAGAAATACTACTGTTGGGTGTTTTGGCGTTGGAATGATGGTTATTGTCCGGGTATTTTAGTGTTAATAGTAATTTTTTTAATTTAATCGGAGCCTGCGGTACACATCATTAAAGGGACCTGCTGAGTCTACAGAGACCGGCGAGGCCTGCGGGAGCCAGCGGAGCCCTGCTACAACAGCGCGTCGAGATTATTACCACACTGCCAAGCATTTCCTAGAATTTTACTTAAATGCCGAGTGTTTGGCTTTGGAATGTGGGCTAAGGTTCGAATCCTGTATGGAACATATACCAGATGAAACCATAGGCACCTAAACACACTTTTAAAACCTGATTTGTTGAACCTATCGAAAATTAGTAATCAACAATTGTTTGTATATTTTTAGGTCACTCTCATTAATACCTTGTGGTTTGTTCTTCAAAAGCAGTTGAGACAGACCTGGTGTAAGGGTAATTTTGATCTCCAATACATAATACGTTATCTTCAACAGTTACTGGTATTTGTCCCATGACTAATCCGTCATTGGTGTGTTGGATACCATAACTCCTAGGTTCAATCTCAAGTGACAAAAACATGTCTTTAACTGAGAGTGATTGTATTATCAAAGGCTTATATATCTTTCGATCACAGAGCATCGATCACGGATAATTTCCTTTTATGCTCTCCCCGAGGCAAATTTTTTTCACAGGGATATCCAAGACCATTTATGGTATTCCGTGGTTTTCGATAGTATTCCATGGTCTTTGATGGTATTTCATGGTATTCGATGGTATTCCATGGTACTCGATGGTATTCAATGGTATGTCGCTTTTTCAAGTCGTCTAGTCGTTTTTCAGAATCGTCTAGTCGTTTTCCAGAATCGTTTAGTCGTTTTCAGAGTCGTTTAGTCGTTTTTTCCGAATCGTCTAGTCGTTTTTCGAATCGTCTAGTCGTTTTTACGAGTCGTCTAGTCGTTTTTAGAGTCGTTTAGACGTTTTTAGAGTCGTTTTTATAGTCGCTTAGACGCTATAAGCTTTTTCTTGGTAGGATAATGGACAGTCAAAAATGAACATTGTTGTAATTTTTAATTTTCATTATTGAAGAACATGTTGCATGCCCTCATTTTATTCCATATATAGACCGCTTAAGGGTTTTAAACCCTTAATTCCACCTTTTTTCACACGCTACACTTATACCTTTGGGTTTTCGAAGTCGGAATAGTATAAAAATCATACGGTGAACATGGCATAAGTGAGAATTAGTACCTTTTTTTTCTGGGTGAAATTTTAAACAGGAAACGCGTTGCACAAAATGGGGTTTTCCAGCTAGTCTTTCAACTTGATAATCGTGTGACGGGATATTTTTAAAAACTGGTGAACTTTGCACCTATTATATTTTAGTCAAGTAATTTAAAACAGGGCCTGGCTTTCTCGGAATTAAAGAAATTTACTTACCTAAATGGTTATAAACTCAACTAAAAATGGTTAATTTATGCCCCAAATTTAATGTCCACTTTCCTTTTGAGCAGTCCTATTCTCTAAATATAGGAAGATATTTTTGATACATCCTTAGGTAATGTAGTCAAGAAAATGGATACACTCATATGTATCTCATATCTATTCTTTATTTCACTTTTCCTACAAATTTTTTATCGCCAGTACCGATGAGATCAGCGTGCTAATTTAAAACAGGGCCTGGCTTTCTCGGAATTAAAGAAATTTACTTACCTAAATGGTTATAAACTCAACTAAAAATGGTTAATTTATGCCCCAAATTTAATGTCCACTTTCCTTTTGAGCAGTCCTATTCTCTAAATATAGGAAGATATTTTTGATACATCCTTAGGTAATGTAGTCAAGAAAATGGATACACTCATATGTATCTCATATCTATTCTTTATTTCACTTTTCCTACAAATTTTTTATCGCCAGTACCGATGAGATCAGCGTGCTCGTTTCATAGGCGCTTATTCCGACAAAGAGAAAGTACTTTTTTCCGAGGAATTACATCACGTACATATTGCAAGCTGGTATTTTTTCTATAGGTGTTAGGTTTTTATTAGTTGCGAGTCTCGACATGTCTCGGCGTCGCGGACGCAAAAATACGCAGGCAGAGGTGGTAGCAAAAATCCATGCATGGCCGCGGCTAAAGGTCGACAGGGGGACGTCATGGTTTAATTATGATTTAGGGTTTTTATTAGTTGCGAGTCGTGACATGTCGCGGCGTCGCGGCTGGGTGTTGACCGTTGGGTCGGAGGGATAATGACGAAAGCGGGACTCGGGCACCTTCGGCAGGGTTGGGAGCAGGGGCGAAGGTCGCTGGACTCGGACATCTTCGGCAGGGTTCAGAGTCGGTGCGATTGGCTGGGGGGCGTGGTTTGGGAGTGGAGGGGGTAAGTTTGGTCAAAAAAGTGCAGGATTTTGCTCCCATAAGAAATACATGGGGAAATTGTGCTCGTGCTCTTATAGCTATACTACTTATCTCGAATATGCCTAAACCGAATTCAGCAAACTTTAGCTCATATTAAAGAGTGTTTTATGGAGAATTTACCTCCCTTTTGACATAAACAAATTAATAAGTATGTTCAACTCTAGGGGGAGCCATTTAGAAAATGTCCATATTTGTTCGATTTTCTCAAAAATTTCAAATGCACCCTATAGTAATATTTACCTTATATGATTCGATGGTATTCCATGGTACTCGATGGTATTCAATGGTATGTCGCTTTTTCAAGTCGTCTAGTCGTTTTTCAGAATCGTCTAGTCGTTTTCCAGAATCGTTTAGTCGTTTTCAGAGTCGTTTAGTCGTTTTTTCCGAATCGTCTAGTCGTTTTTCGAATCGTCTAGTCGTTTTTACGAGTCGTCTAGTCGTTTTTAGAGTCGTTTAGACGTTTTTAGAGTCGTTTTTATAGTCGCTTAGACGCTATAAGCTTTTTCTTGGTAGGATAATGGACAGTCAAAAATGAACATTGTTGTAATTTTTAATTTTCATTATTGAAGAACATGTTGCATGCCCTCATTTTATTCCATATATAGACCGTTTAAGGGTTTTAAACCCTTAATTCCACCTTTTTTCACACGCTACACTTATACCTTTGGGTTTTGGAAGTCGGAATAGTATAAAAATCATACGGTGAACATGGCATAAGTGAGAATTAGTACCTTTTTTTTCTGGGTGAAATTTTAAACAGGAAACGCGTTGCACAAAATGGGGTTTTCCAGCTAGTCTTTCAACTTGATAATCGTGTGACGGGATATTTTTAAAAACTGGTGAACTTTGCACCTATTATATTTTAGTCAAGTAATTTAAAACAGGGCCTGGCTTTCTCGGAATTAAAGAAATTTACTTACCTAAATGGTTATAAACTCAACTAAAAATGGTTAATTTATGCCCCAAATTTAATGTCCACTTTCCTTTTGAGCAGTCCTATTCTCTAAATATAGGAAGATATTTTTGATACATCCTTAGGTAATGTAGTCAAGAAAATGGATACACTCATATGTATCTCATATCTATTCTTTATTTCACTTTTCCTACAAATTTTTTATCGCCAGTACCGATGAGATCAGCGTGCTCGTTTCATAGGCGCTTATTCCGACAAAGAGAAAGTACTTTTTTCCGAGGAATTACATCACGTACATATTGCAAGCTGGTATTTTTTCTATAGGTGTTAGGTTTTTATTAGTTGCGAGTCTCGACATGTCTCGGCGTCGCGGACGCAAAAATACGCAGGCAGAGGTGGTAGCAAAAATCCATGCATGGCCGCGGCTAAAGGTCGACAGGGGGACGTCATGGTTTAATTATGATTTAGGGTTTTTATTAGTTGCGAGTCGTGACATGTCGCGGCGTCGCGGCTGGGTGTTGACCGTTGGGTCGGAGGGATAATGACGAAAGCGGGACTCGGGCACCTTCGGCAGGGTTGGGAGCAGGGGCGAAGGTCGCTGGACTCGGACATCTTCGGCAGGGTTCAGAGTCGGTGCGATTGGCTGGGGGGCGTGGTTTGGGAGTGGAGGGGGTAAGTTTGGTCAAAAAAGTGCAGGATTTTGCTCCCATAAGAAATACATGGGGAAATTGTGCTCGTGCTCTTATAGCTATACTACTTATCTCGAATATGCCTAAACCGAATTCAGCAAACTTTAGCTCATATTAAAGAGTGTTTTATGGAGAATTTACCTCCCTTTTGACATAAACAAATTAATAAGTATGTTCAACTCTAGGGGGAGCCATTTAGAAAATGTCCATATTTGTTCGATTTTCTCAAAAATTTCAAATGCACCCTATAGTAATATTTACCTTATATGATGCGACAATTTATGGTACAAATAAATATGAAAACCACAAGTCGATATCTTATTCCGTTTTAAAGTTGTAGTAGAAAATGTGCACAAATGACATAATGACACATGACCCTATAGTAAATTTTGAGATAATAAAATATTTTCCATTATTGCAAAGGAGGCCATGAACTATGAAACAAAAAACTGAACCTGTCAGCTAGGTCTTTGGCATCTGTGCTGTCAGATATTGTGTTTAATGTGTTCACAGATTAAGAACATAATCATCGAATATTTTTAAGTTAATTTAATAGAAATAATTCGAAATGCCTTTCACAAATGAAGAAGAGTACGACATGTTGGCAGTATTTTTTCAGTGTTTTGAAAACGCTACTATAGCATCTAGGCAATATTCGTTGCAGTATCCCGATAGAAGGCATAATTCTAGAAGAGTTTTTTTTACGCCTAGCGCGATGTCTCCGGCAGTACGGTCGTGTGCAACCACTTCCACCTGTGCGAAGAAATCGAAGGGTAAGAACTGAAGAAAATATAAATGTGCTGCTCGAGGGATTTGGGAATTTCTTACGGCTCGGTACAGACAGTCCTCATGGACCATCAAATGCATCCCTACCACATTGAACTTCAACAAGCTCTAACGGAAGACGATTTCGACAATCGTTTAAATTTTTGTTATTGGCTTCAAAATATGGCGTTACAAAATCCCCAAATTTTATCACAAGTTTTGTGGACCGATGAAGCCACTTTGGTGAGTGATGGGAGAGTAAACCTGCAAAATATGCACTACTGGACTGATCGTAATCCGCACTGGATGCGAGAAGTGGACCATCAGCATCATTGGAGTGTCAATGTCTGGTGCGGTATTGTTGAAGGCCGGATAATTGGCTCTCATTTTTTTTATCGCACCGTCAATGACGAAGTTTACTTACATTTTCCGATGAACGATTTGCCCGGGCTGTTAGAAGATGTTTCTATGGAAACCCGTCGAAATATGTGGTTTCAACATGATGGATGTCCAGCCCATTTTTCAGTTGTAGTCCAGAACTTTCTTAATGCACAATTTCCAGGTCGGTGGATTGGTAGAGGTAGCTTGTTCCCCTGGCCAGCTAGGTCCCCGTATCTAACTTGCCTAGATTTTTATTTGTGAGGGCGTTTAAAAGAATTAGTGTATAAAACTGCGCCAACAACACGTGATGATATGATACAACGAATTCAGAATGCAATTAACAGCATCAGAAGATCCGAAATTAAAGTAGCCGTATCATCAATTTCAAGAAGGCTAAATCGCTGTATTGAAAATGACGGGAAACATTTCCAACATATTAGAAAAGTGTTTTTTTTTAGTTCTAATGAATTTTATAATAAAAATCTTCTTAATTTTATTCTTTTCGCTTTTCGCACATTTGAAACTACCCACCAACCTTAAGGGTCATGTTCATGATGTCATTTGTGCACATTTTCTACTACAACTTTAAAACGGAATAAGATATCGACTTGCGGTTTTCATATTTATTTTTGCCATGAATTGTTGCATCACATAAGGTAAATATTACTATAGGGTTGCATTTGAAATTTTTGAGAAAATCGAACAAATATGGACATTTTCTGAATGGCGCCCCCTAGCGTTGAACATACTTATTAATTTGTCTATGTCAAAAGAGAGGTAAAGTTTGCTGAATTCGGTTTAGGCATATTCGAGATATGACGTTTTGAATTTTTAACACCGCTTTCCTTCGTAGCACCGTTGCCGTAGCAACCACGAAAAAATTGTTTTAACAAAAATTGTAGAGAATTTTAGGGAGGTTCTAAAAATACTATTTCGGATCCAGATAAGGTAGGCGATTTGTGGAGAAAAATTCAGTTTTATACAACAACATGGTGAATTCGCCCCCTGGCGGCCAACGAAGGAGCTTGGAAATATTTTCATTGAAATTATTTGGGACACTTTTATTAATAATTTTTTTACCGCATCATTATAGAACATTCATTTAACAACGATGCCTGCATTTCATAACTGAAGAGTTGTCAAAATACAGAAATAACTCAAGAAATAAATATTACCTGCTGACGTCTGTCGCACCTGGCTTTAGCTTTTACAAGCCATTCTTTTATTATTGTAATGATTTCGTGCTCAGTGCTGTCATTATGGCATAATTTGACACTTTCTGAAAAAAACAGAAAAAATCATATTTACAGCATGTACAGAATCGACACCCCCTTTAACTTTTTTATTTTTGGAGATAGATATTCGTTTCGTAAAAGCGGGGCAAACTACACCCTCTATTTGATCACTTTTTTAAATATACGATTCGTCACGATTTGATTAAAGTGATATATAGAGTGTGTCCACGGATGTAATTAACTATACTAGTAAAAAAATTTATTTTCAATTTTTAGAAAAGGTTATTCTTGACAAAAAGTCTGCTTGACCTTAAAATAAGTTTGGCATCGAAAAAGTTAACACTACATATACTGGGTGACGATAAAATTGAAGAAACGTTAATTAGCATAAGAGTAAACTACGTGGATTTGTAGAGATAGTGAAAAAAGTTATAAAGAACATTTATTCAGCGTGATAAGTTAGGCCTACTTTGATTTTTTGATTTTATTCCCTTTTTTTGTCAAATAAATGGTTTTCTGTAAATAGTACGACAAAATTGTATTATTAAAAACTTCCTCGGAAAGGAAAACTGCGTATGATGACAAAATTTGACGATTCTAGGCCTACTTTGTATTTTGGAAAATATTGGAGGAAACTCAAAGTAGGCCTAGGATTGTCAAACAATTTTTCATCATACACTGTTTCCTACTCTGAGTAACTTTTATTTATACAGTTTTGTCGTACTACCTCCAGAAGATTATTTAATCGAATAAAAATAAGAAAGAAATAAAAAAATCGAAGTAGGCACAACGGTTTCAAATTTTATGCACCTAAATAACATATCACGCAGAACAAATTTTCTTTATGACTTCTTTCAATATCTCTACAAATAGAAGCAGTTTACTCTTATGCGAATTAACGTTTCTTTAATTTTCTGGTCACCCAGTAGAAGTAATGTTAACTTTTTCCATGCCAATCTTATTGTATGAACAAGCAGACTTCTTTATAAAGAATGACTTTTTCTAAAAGTATAGTTAAGTCCATCCGTAGACACACTGTATGTCTTCTCTAACCATTTGTCATATAAGTTATTAAAATATTGAAATTTTCACATTCAAAATACGAGAAGAAGTAGCCATGAAAAAACAGACAACACAAATGTCACTTTTGTCACTTTTGTAAAAGTTGCAGTTACAGCTGTTTAATATAAATTTTTGAAAAAAAAATGGAAGTTTAGTTTGCCCCGCACTTATGAAACACTCGGTATATTTCCAAGTAAGATCATTAAACAATTCCTTTGATTTCCTGCAACTTCAGCTATTCTGTGTGACAAAAGAGTGGATAGTTTTTGTAGAAGGCTATCGCAAATTTCATATAATAGCTGCTTTCGTTTATTCGAGTGTTTCGATCACGACTGAACACTGTGGTCTCTATTATATATATTCTGCGAATTGCAAAACGACAAAGGTTGTACCGTTGACAGACGTATTAATAAGACTTCTCACGGCTATAGCTTCATATTCCGAAAAGCAGATGGCGCCTATTATGATGAACAATGTATTTTTCATTATATTTTGTCTCCGGGAAGCGCATAGTGAGCCAAAGAACTGTCAAACATGACAGCCGTGAGCAGTTTTTATTAATACGTCATTCAACGGTTGTACGCTGTTTGTGTACAAGTAAAATGAACCACAAACTTTTCATGATTTGGGGAGCAAGGGGATTAGAGATCGTGATTCGAAACTGGCTCAGGGGAGAGGCTGAATAAATCTGCGAATGAACGTGATTAATGGTTTCTATATTATCACAACTGAATGATGGCAGTGTGGAAATCTCAACCCCTGTTGGTGGTAGTTGGCGAGCGGTATATACGGGGTGAGCCATAATTTATTTACTTTTAGTGTAGGCCCAAGGGTGAATAACGGAGACACAGGGTAATTTTAACCTATTTATTGAAAACAAGCACTTATAGGGAATATATAAAAAATGGTTATTTATAATATTCATTATTATATAGAATTACACTCGTCCGTTTGGCTAAATTAGCCGCTGGGAAAATTAGTGTTATAAAGATTTTGACAATTTTATCTAAAATTAAAAATGTTAAGAGCTAGATCTTATCGCAATCGTTAAATTAGAGCAAAAATATTACAAAATTAATTAATTAAAAGGGTGGAAGTTTCAATTTGTTTCCACAATTCAGCTTAACAAAATAACTAACGTTACAAAAGCTTGACGCATAACTTGGTGATAGAATATTTAAATTAATTGGCTTAAAATAACTGGAAATTTTCAACTAAAATAATTTAAGTCAAATAAAATCAAATTAAATCAAATAATTTCAAATGAGAGGCATTCAGGGTTCAAAACTTACAAAAAATTCAAGATCGCTTACTTTTAGGTCGTTCAATAACCAGAGGGTGTTTCTACAGCGGGCAGCAGGACCTGGTGGTAGGATTCTGATTTCTGACGGGAAACCAGCAGGGGTTCCCTCTGCAAATGATGGTAGTTGGTTTACTACTGTTGGTAGCTCCTGTCGGGAGCCCTTTTATATCATTTCTCGGGGAGGCCTCAGCTAGGAAATCTGGTTTTAGGCGGTTTTCGCTGGTCTTTGGGACACAGGTGGCCTTTGTGACGTCACAGAATCTGCCTAGCTGCGTTTAACTTTGATAAATCCCATCGGTTTTTGATACGCATTTCTTTGGCTTCCCTGGAATGTGGGGCCTCAAATAGGATATACTGTAGGAATATTATGAATTCAAATTTTCTGGCTTAGGCGATAGCCTGGGCACTACACCCCTCCCTCCTTATTAAAAAAATTAAATATACAGATTTAATTTTTATGAACAAAGAAAATTATTCTGAATTTTTGCACCCTTATTGACTGACCTGTACATTTTTAATTGAGTTGCCTTTACCCTTCTGCACGTAAAACTCTTCTTGAGCACCTTTAAAGACCTTAATTTCTATCTAACTCCTACCCCTTATTGCTATGTTTACAATACTTTTATGGTACGAATCCACGATGAGAGAATTTCATGCGACGTTGACTTATGAGATGAAAGTCAAATTAAGTATATATTTTGTTACCCATTGGAACTTGTTTAAAAAATGTAATTCTCATGTTAACATTGTTTCGCTAGATTTTCTCCAGTATATTAGGTGTATTTCTCTCTATTTGTTGAATGTAGGAGCCCAAGTATAGCCGTAGTCTTTGTCCAACACCTAGAATATCGCATGAGTAAGACAAAGACTACCGCTACGATGTAGTATTCTACAATATGTAACAAATTGTGTGTGTATGGTGTATGTTTCACAAAGCATGAGAACTACTCAAGAATGGTCAACAATGAAAATTGCATTGTTGACCATTGTTGTGTCGCCTTCATACTCTGGCAAACATACCATATCAAGCAACAGCTAGGATACTAACTGTTTAATTAATTATCTCACGAGTCAACAATCGCATGAAGTACTCTTATCGTGGATTCATACCTTTACAGAAAGTAGTGTTCTACATCTCTCACTTCAACTGTAAATTTCACTTACCTAGAATGGCATGGACGATCCTTAAATCTTTAAAGGCTTTTTTCTTGTTAGCACTCTCCCAGGAATACAGCAGAGCTAATTCATTTGAGAACAATCTATACAAAATTTTTCTAATGGTTTGAGCTAATGAAGAACCTCCAATGCGACATAATTCAGAAACCGACAAAGAAAAGTATCAAACATGAAATTATAAATGTTTAAAAAAATCAAATTTTACTCAATTTTGAAAATTACCCTTGGTGCATAATAGTAGTATAGCAAAGGGTACTCCAGGGCGGAAGTGACGTCACAAGATGGCCGCCAAGGCGGGAAATTTGAAAATGGCCTTGACCTGCGGGTTCAATGAACTTTAAGGGGTCACGTTCAGGTAACCTTGACCTGAAGGTTATCTAGAGGCCAAGGGGTTACCAGATCGATAACCTTTAAGGGGTTATTGACCCGCGGGTTAACCTTGAAGGGGTCACGTTCAGTTAACCTTGACCTAAAGGTCAATGGACTTTAAGAGGTCACCTTGTTAACCTTGACCTGAAGGTCGATGAACTTTAAGGGGTCACCTTGTTAACCTTGACCTAAAGGTCAATGAACTTTAAGAGGTCACCTTGTTAACCTTGACCTGAAGGTCGATGAACTTTAAGAGAGCCACCTTGTTAACCTTGACCTGAAGGTCAATGAACTTTAAGGGGTCACCTTGGTGGCACTTTTTCTGGGAACGGAAGTGACATCACAAGATGGCCACCAAGGCGGGAAATTTGAAAATAACCTTGACCTGCGGGTTCAATGAACTTTAAGGGGTCACGTTCCATTAACCTTGACCTGAAGCTTATCTAGAGGTCAAGGGGTTACCAGATCGATAACCTTTAATGGGTCATTGACCCGCGGGTTCAATGAACTTTAAGGGGTCACGTTCAGTTCACCTTGACCTGAAGGTTATCTAGAGGTCAAGGGGTTACCAGATCGATAAACTTTAAGGAATCATTGACCCGCGGGTTCAATGAACTTTAAGTGGTCACGTTCAGTTAACCTTGACCTGAAGGTTATCTAGAGGTCAAGGGGTTACCAGATCGATAACCTTTAAGGGGTCATTGACCCGCGGGTTCAATGAACTTTAATAGATCACCTTGTTACCTTGACCTGAAGGTCAATGAACTTTAAGAGGTCACCTTGACACGTGGCACTTGGGTTCTACCTTGAAAAATTGAACTTTGCTCACAGTTCTGGGAACGGAAGTGACGTTACAAGGCCGCCAAGGCGGGAAATTTGAAAATGATCTTGACCTGTGGTTGTCAATTAAGTGAGACCGATGATCTTTAAGGGGTCACCTGAAGGTTAATAATCTCGTGGTCACCTGACACGTGGCACTTGAGTTTTACCTGGAAAAATTGAACTTTGCTCGCAGTTCTCGGACGGAAGTGACGTCATTATGGCAAAAAATGCGGGAAATTTGAAAATGCGATGGGGTTACCTTGACATGAAGGTCACATATAAGTTAAAGATCTCTAAGGGGTCACCTTGGAGACCAATGAAATTTAACGACAATGATCTCGTAGTCACCTTGACACGTGGTACCTTGAATTGCAAAAAAATTGAACTTTGTTCGCAGTTCTGGGACGGAGTGATGTCAATATATCAAAATTGCGGGGAATTTAAATAGTTGGTGAATGAGCTGGCGAGTATCTAAAACTTTAGAAGCCGTAATTGGATGGCAAAAAATTGCGTTACGGAGAAACAATTTTTAGTGGAAGAATTAGTAGAAGTACATCTGGAAATTAGCAGAGGACCAAAATTGCTTGGGTCTGAGAACAACAAATATTGAATTTTGCGAAGAGATTGCATCTTATAAGAAAAAGTTACGATCTGAACTAAGAATCTTGATAAAAAAAAATCTAATCATCAAAAAATGCAAAACATTCTCCACAGCCGTGTAGTATCCAACTTCACTCTCACTTCTATACGGTATAGGTATGCAAAGACGTGTTTCCGGGAACACATCTATACAGGGTGTCCCACAACTGTTGGAAACAAATTTAACTAGAGATTCTCTGGCTAAAAATAAGACTTTTTCCAATAAACATATGGTCTATCTACCTTCGTTTTCAACATACAGGTTGAAAATTAAACAAAAATCGATTTTTTTAAGTTTATTTCTAAACAAATTGTCGTATCGCTTTGAAGTTTGGTACGTATTAGCAGTTTAGTCACCATTGTGAACAATATGAGCTCCAAACTTCCATCAGTGGCGTACATACGGGGTTTAAACTTTATATTTTTCTCAAGATACAATGATAATAAGAGTAAGATTAGCGAGTGTAAATGTAATAATTACAAATCATACCTATCTTTTGATTTGGTTAATGTTACACCGTACTGATGATTGCCAAATAGCATGAAACACGTGTATGCGGTTACTAGTTTTGTCTTTTTGCTAACTTTGAGTGTTTGCCCATTATCACC
This sequence comes from Pseudeuparius sepicola, assembly GCA_963920635.1. Taxonomy (NCBI): domain Eukaryota; kingdom Metazoa; phylum Arthropoda; class Insecta; order Coleoptera; family Anthribidae; genus Pseudeuparius; species Pseudeuparius sepicola. The sequence goes on from OY987305.1 coordinate 35,235,112, forward strand.
TTTTCTTGTAATTTATATTTTTCTTTAAAAAATGTGCTTAGCGGCAAGTACCTATTTCCAAAAAGTAAAATTACATTCTCCAATGCACTACGAACAAAAAATGTATCTTGGTATTTTTGCATATTTCGCTTGGTTGCGTCACAAAACGCATTTTTGTCAACCAATACTTAAATAACTCAGTTTTCGTTTATCATCCAAAAGATTCTGGCGAGGTAGAGCTGCAGATATCCTCAACGCAGATTCATATCAGACGAATTTAACAAAAACCATATTTAAAATTGACGTGATTAGATCCCAGAGGCTATCAGGCGAAAAGCGGCCGTGTTATCGACTCAACTAATGCGTTTGGTGACATATATTCCTCAAAAACTTTAACACTATGTAAACTGATCCGTAATTTGATACTTTTCTATCGGAAACCGTGTGCGAGCGACACCTATGGGTAAGAAACTTGCAGAAACGTGGAATCTAGGTTCCGAACAGCCGGGTTACCTGTCGGCAAAAATCTAAACGCCACAAAACTATTACAGAAACGTACTTGCATCAACAATAGTACTTCTAGGTCCCATTCAACAGGTGTATTTACATGGATATTACAATTTACCTAGAGCGCTGTCGACACATGAATATTAAAATTAACCTAGAGCACTTGATATTTTTAAGATCAAATTAATAAGAATTTCCAGTGTGGTTGCTTTACGCTAATTCCTCATATGTTTTCCGCCATTTAAGTTCGTTTTAGTAGACACATTAATGTTAAGAAATCGAAAGAATGTTGAAAAAGTATCAAGTTGCAAGTCTAAAGCTATCGTTTTACCACTCCTATATGGAGTTAGACACCCAAGACGAGGTGGAAGTCGAGGTGACTCGAGATTCCACCAAGTCATGACTGCGAAGAAGACCAATGGGGTGAAGGCGCTGCTACGGAATCCCAATCTTGGGGTGAAGATCAATCCTGAGACAAAGGTTGGACTCAAGACCAATCCTGGGGGTGAAAGCGTTGGGAAGACACCAAGGACCAATCCTTGAATAAGCGCACAGACCACTACTGGGGGCACCTGGAGCGAGGAGGGGTGCTACCAACCAAGGGCGGTGGAGAGAAACGTTCTCCGCCAAGTTCCTCCGGGAATGAGCAAATCGGCGGGAATTCCGCAATCAGGAGCTTGATGCAGTGGTTCAGGGGCAATCTGTATAACTAAATAAAAAAAATTAAACTTATCCTGTTTTTTATGAACTACCACAACATTTAAAAGCAAAAACGAATCATATATTTACAAAAATATCAAAGATTTCAACGAAATCTTTGTACAAGTACCGGTCGAATATTTGACCCATTCCTACAGCCTTTATTTTTCAAGAAAAAATAATAAGTTGTACTGAACCGCTAGGGTCTGTTAGCAGATGAAACAAATGAGCATCGCAAAGTTGTGAAAAAACTTTTTAATGGAACACCCTGTATATTTATGATTTTTTCCGATAAATATTTCTAGCGTTTCAATATAACTTGGTGACGAAATATAGATATTGGGTTTTGGGAAAACATTTGTTTAAAATATACACTCTTTTCTTTTTAGTTATGTATTGCTAAAAACTAATACAGGGTTCTTATTTTAACAACAATGTATTGGGAGTAGTTATCTCCGCGTGTGGATGGTGCCACTGGTCCATGTACCTTTAGTTGAGCTATTAAGAGATAGATGTCTTCATGCTAATAAGTGAATATTTCCTTATCTTTTAAATCAAAACGGCTATTTTTTATGGGATTTTTTATAACTTGTGTGAAAGGAAATTTGGAATCCTGCTTCGTTCTGTTGCGTCTTGTCGGAGCTATGTAGCGGTTTGTTTTCCTTGTTGCAGTATATTTTATTTAATAATTTATCACTGTAATCTGAACTTAGTACCAGGTAGGTTGAAATATTTGCTGTATTAAAAATAAGTATTCTATTTGTTAAAATATTACTACACTTCTGACTTGTTCACAAACGCATGAACGCATCTCACGATTCGTCCACGTGTGCCTACTCCTAATAAAGACTCCTGTGCAAGAAGTTTTGGAATATAATTGCTAGCCTGAACCCACATATCTGTTACAACTTTAAGTTGTTTTTGAAAAATAGTCTCGAGGTGAGAACACCCTCTACATGATTCAATAGCTGTCAATGTTATCAATATAAAAATTTCAATCTTTTCTAATATGACAAACTCAACTAATAAAAATTCACGCAGTCTAGTGCATTGCTACTTTAACTTGATACTTCCGTTCGTTCATCCTAGATTACAACGTGATAAAATAATAAGATACCTGAAATTACGTAATGCATTTCTCACTATACTATTATTTGCAAGGTACTGAACTCTCGCGAAACTAAAACGTGCTTTAGGCGTCTAATCCAGACGGTGAAAAGAAAGTGCTTTTTTCGAAGGCATTACGTTAGAAAGATATGTACTTTACAGAGTATATTTTTTTAAATTATGTTTCTAGGAAGCTAGGAAATGCAAATATCAACGTCAAAAAATTAAAAGAAAGTGCTTTTTCGATGACATTACGTTAGAAAAATATGTACGTGACTTTTACACATTATGTCACAGACTAACAAAGTAATACAGACAATTCCTTAGTGACGTGTGTATCAAAAGGCGAAATATCTTCTAAAGGGATAAACATTGTGCATTTTATTTGATTTTACATTAATCCGCAATGCTAAGGTAGGTATTAGGACCAAAGTTATGATTAAGATATTGATTATTTTTCTGTAAATTGAAATGTAGGCTAGTTTTTTTAACACATATCCTTAAGGGAGCTTCTGTTGTGAAGCTATTTATTCTATGATTATATTCAAATTAAGTTGGCAGTTAATAATAGTGTTAGAAAAATAATTATGTATACAATAAAAACATGCTCCTAAAAATAGAATGCTCAACGAGTGAAATGAATCACACTTTCTTGATATGCAATAATTTTGTATGATTAATAATAAAGTGCTATAGATAATCATAGTTTATTGAGAAAGGATTTTGTCTTTATCAGTTGGGGAAGAAAGCAGGGGTTTAACTGTTACACTATTCCACAGTGTAAGTGGGCATATAAAAAACTTAGTTATTATTAGTGAAAAATCAAAGTAAAACTTTCTATTCTCAACGAAAAAAATTAATCTTCAAAAATTAATATACCTACTTAGGACTTTAAAAATCTATTTTTCTCACCGAACAACACGAATTCAACAGTAAAAAATTGTTAGTAGGTAAATCGCAAATAAAAAACACGCGTCCCTAGCTCTGTCTACTCTCAATATTAAATATAATTAAAACTTCATAGAGGCATCAGACAAATCATATCAAATTTTCAAAGTAGCACCTCCGAAAGCAAAGTTTGTTGTAAACTTTACCAGGATTGCTAAGGTTTTATATATTTTTCTATGGTTTTGACCAATATTGGTGAAATAGTGGAGTCGGTCCCTATTTTTTTATTACAAAATATAGGGATTTTTTAGTATTGATATGGCTTTAGGAGTTGGGTGAATGGATTAAATTGTAACATGTAGTTAAAACTTCCGAAGGAAATAGCAACCAATTCTCTAACCATATGTACTTCCCCATGCATTCACCAACATTTTAAAAGTAGAATGATACAAAAACTATATAGGGAAGAACCAATTTTGTAAACGGAATACATTTGGAAAATCGTAAATGGTAACAAAATATTCCCCATTTGGTATATCGAAACTTACGCAATTTTAGTAACTTATAGTCAACAAAAATACTTAAAAAAATGTGTAAATATATACAAATAATTTTTTTTCTACTTTTGTTAGGAATTTTACGATTTCCATTAATTACATGAGGCTTCAATTTAATGTATAGTTTAATATATTGACAGATTCATAAAGCTAAGAAATAAAGATAAACAGATAAACATTTACGCGGATATGCAGCTTGACTGTTAGGTCCCTACAGCTTAATAAGCGGTTAGGCATACCAATTATTGTTTATAAACAAAGTGTGTATATGACTAATATGAAAGAAGATAGATTTTTTTTGTGGGGGTTAAAGTCAAAATGTTGTCACTAGAGTATTAAAAGCAAAGAATATGAACAAATACAACGGATAAAATTAGCAAGAGATGGACCAACTTGCCACCTGTCTGATTTTGTACCCTGTGTTCTAATTATCTATAATAACTTCTCTTATCTGCCAATATTATTTTACTAAATTACACTGAACATTCATCAACACAGTTGTCCGTATTTCCTAGAATAAGTGTCGGGTCTTTAATTTTTAGTCTACTTCTTTGAGAATTGGTTTGGAAACATCCTACAAAATCCTATGATTTTAAAAAGAGCGTTCCCATATTTTTTACTTCGAAATTAGAATTTTCCTAATATAATTTTATGCAATATTTTGAACTTTGTACCTCGTTAAATGGTTTCGTTTTAACTAGTTCAGAATGTATTTACAATATGGTAAATGGTGCCACAAAAATGTCACAAGCGTTAAGAAATCGTCAAGTAAGACAAAAAAGAACGCGTTGACAGATGTCAAAGAGTTACATTCAGTTGTTAGGCGTTTACAGTGTCTTAAAAATTACTTAAGTGTTGATAGAAAAGTATGTCGATCATCATCCTACAGCCCTGTTAAAAACATTAATGTTCTTGTAGGTGTTAAGAGAAAACGTGAAAAAATCAGAAATAAACTTTATTTTTTTTAGTGAAGACATTAATTGTAATGTTTAAATTTTATAGGTAAATGGTATCCACTGGTTACCTATCAAATCCATGTATTTCCATATCTTTCTACTAACATGTTTTAAATTATATATAAGACAACAAAATAAAGTCATTGCACGTGGTAGTGGGGAAGCGTTTTTCGTGCATTTATTTATCCTGGCATACCACTGGTAAATGGGGTTCAGTAGTTATGGACCTTACTAGCCGAGTTTGAAGTCGATATCTCAGAGGTAAAATATATGAAAATAACTTTTTTTCTTAAAAGTTCTAAATCTCTAAAACTAGGCGTATCATTCATGTTTATAGATACATTTTTTGTTCTTAAAACTTTGAACTCTGTTTAATCTAGTCAGTATTGTGAAATACGTCGCAGCACTAGTCAACAGGAGTGCAGAAATCTTTGGTTAGATTAATGATTTTTATGAAAATCTATCTCGTCAGTTTTTGTATATGGACGCACAATATGAATGTGCAATTAATCAGCTTAAAATTCACTCTTTCACGGAGATGTCCGCTCATATAAATATCCATTGTAAAGATGGCATACAAGATATTGACATTTAGGTAACAAATTAAAAACATGAAAATTTCCTCATTGACGAAGACATCACATGTGATGCTGAAAATGTATTGCGCACACAGAATATGTTCACGTCCGTGGATTATGATCAAATACCATGGAATCGAATGAACGAACATGGTTCGAAAAAGGTCTAAACAACTTGAAAAGCGTCTAAACGACTCTGAAAAACGTCTAAGCGACTGCGAAAACGATTATAGAAACGACTAAACGACTCTGAAAACGTCTAAACGACTCGGAAAAACGTCTAAGCGTCTGTGAAAACGACTATAAAAACGTTGAAACGACTCTGAAAACGTCTAAACGACTCGGAAAAACATCTAAGCGTCTCGAAAAACGACTATAAAAACGTTGAAACGACTCTGAAAACGTCTAAACGACTCTCAAAACGACAAGTCGTTTTCAGAGTCGTTTGGTCGTTTTTCGAGACGCTTAGATGTTTTTCCGAGTCGTTTAGTCGTTTTCGAGTCGTTTAGACGTTTTTCAAGTCGCTTAGATGTTTTTCAAAACGCCTTTCGAGTCATTTACTCGTTTCGATTCGCTTAGACGTTTTTCGAGTTGCTTCTCCTGTTGACCGTTCAGCTGTTTTGAAGCTATTCCATGGCTCCTTATACAGGGATCGGCATAAGTCGGGCAAAAAATTTGCATTAAGAAAAAAAATTGGATTGGCATAAGTCAACAAATTTGCATTAAGAAAGATATTTCGAGAGCGTTGCCTGACTTATGCCGATCCCCTGTATACCTTTAATATACCTTTTTATTTAAATTTGGTACCTTGTATAACTCCCTGTATATTTCTCACTAAAATTTGGTATATAGGGCTTTTGGGAGTTCTGATCAACACTGACGACTAAATAAAAAAATCGCTAAATGGTTTAGGTACGTGGAAACGGGGATATAAAGATCGTAGATTTGCATTTAAGTAGGAAGAACAAAAGAAGCGGCTTTATAAGACCTATCAAACAAAAAAGTTCAGGCAAATATCTCCAAAATCAAAGATTTAGTTACTTAGCTGTATAAATAATGACAAAATCATAACAACTTACATTTTTGTTTAAGGCGTTGTTAAAACAAAGTATATTTTCTACATGCTATAATAAATAATAAAGTGTTCTATATGTCACGAACCAGCCTATGTAGATGAATTCGACATTTGTGTTGACAAATATCCTATAAAATGGATTCCTTTCAGGAAGGTATAGTGTTTCAAGATATACCGTACCTACCGATTCCTAAGCTGCAATAAAACCGACCCTTCTGTAATGGGATTAACAGCATAATTTCTTGGTTTCCTATAATCAGGATTGGACAGTGAATATTTACATTTTTTAATTTTTATTTATGTTTTAGATATTATTTTTAATCCGACCCTGCACACATTTATTTTGCCTTGTGAATATTTTGGGATCTACAGAATGGGGGTTAACCCTGTAGTGACTTATTGCAGTAAAGGTTGACGGTATTATATCTACAGTGTGGCCCGTTTGGAATGGAGACACCTCTGTAAAATTTTTATTCTTCGTCAGACCACAAAAAACTCTACGTTAGTGCAAAATTTCAAGTCTTAATCTCAATGTTCAAGGTCTACTATGAATTTTTTTGTAAAAAAAAGAAACTCATTTAGCGATTTTTTTATTTAAAAATGTCAGTTACCTCGTTTTAATTTTATGAACCAAATAAAATGGATACTTATAATATGGGAACCCTGTAACTTTTAGTTATTTCGATAAAACTTGAAATAAACTGAGCAAATTTGTTTTCCGCAACAAGTAAAAACTGTTATGGTTCCACGTGAGAAGTGGAAAGAAGACGTCGAATTTTGTGCTAAGCCATATAATTATAATTGAGCACAATGTTTGTTAAGGAGACAAAGCTAAAAAGATGCAACATTGCGAACAATTTACGATTTTAAAAATAAGATCTTAACTTTCCTCCAAGATCACGATTTGTATTTTCTAATCTTCAACTTTCTCTCATTTGAAATTTAGAAGGTGAATTGAGAAATCAAATTTCAAGGAAGCGGGTACAGCGGGATAAATATTTTGACTTGCACTTTTATACCATCATTTTTACTCAAAAATTTTTTTAATTATCCGAAAAAAGTTCAAGTGCTCTAAATTTTTTAATATTCAAACGTGGTATAATCACGTTAAGATTTCAAAAATTTAGTTTTCATGTGCACCATTTTCTCATATTTAGATTTTACTTCCGTTTTTTTTTGTAGAGTCGCATTTTGCAATCTAGCTGACGCATTAGAGTGACGACCTAAGAAATTGGAGCATAAATTTTTTACCTCGATCGATTTAGATCCGGTGTTATATTCTTGCAATCTTGCATAGTTGCATTTTGATCTCAGACGATCATCACCAATGTGCCATATGCAATTTTTGCATTTTCTCCTTCATAAAAAGCAATCGCTCTCCAGTAGGTTCATCAGTTTATATATCAAGCTGCAAATTTAACCTAGTACCTGTGATCATGTCTGCCGAGACTCCACGTATAATCATTTTGGGGAATCAAGTTGTGAGGCCCGTAAGTAAATTTTACATTTTTATTTTGTTCATTGAGTTGTATATCTTAATTATTGCATAATATTCATCACATATTTTTTTATAGGCCTCAACAACGGCTCCAAGGACGGTCCCGACCTCGACCGCCACTAGGAAGATGCCCAACCTAGTTAGAATGTTGTATCCAGTAGATATCGTGAATAAAATATCAAAAATATTTTTGGATACATTTTATACGTGTACACATTATACTTATCTCTTGTTTGGTTTTCCAGCCCAGCTCTCCCGAGATGGAAACTATCTCGATTCTGGATAGTAGTGAAGAAGAAGAGCTATTTATTAAAGATATGCAGTCGGAGATCCTCGGAATTCCGCTCAAGGATCTGAATCTAGTGAGTTTTTAATTTTCTATATACATATTTTTTAAAATTATTGGCTTTATTGTGTATTGTACTTATTTGTTTTCCTTTTCAGCCACCCTCTCCGGCTATTACCATTCATGATAGTAGCGACGAGGTGGAGGATATAGCCAGGGAACTAGGGATCAAGATCCTTGAGCGGGCACAGGAGAGCGTCCTGGAGCAGCCGGCAGTGTCGACTTCGGCACTGCCACCTTCGGAAACGAAGAGGTGCAAGTTGCCGGAGTTGGCAAAAGAGCTGCCGCCGCCCCCAGCTGCCCAGGAGGGGCCGTCACCACCCGGCTCTCCTGTGACCAGAGGCAAGAAGCGGCCCTTGAAGCTGCGAATCAGGCTCCCCCGCCCGGCTGCTGTCGTTTCTTCGCCCCCCGCCTCCCCTGAGCTGGCCTGTCAAGAGTTGGTAAAAGAGCTGCCGCCGCCCCCAGCTGCCCAGGAGGGGCCGTCACCACCCGGCTCTCCTGTGACCAGAGGCGAGAAGCGGCCCTTGCCTAAGCTGAAGATTAAGCTCCCTTCTCCAGCTGTTGCAGCTTCTTCGTCTCCCGCCTCCCCTGAACCAGTCCGTCAAACGAAGAAGCGGTGCTTGGGGGCTAGTGCCGCTTCAACTTCGACGGGAAGGGGGATGAAGAAGATGCAACAGCTGAAGGAGGTGCTGAGGCCGAAGAAGGATATGGAAATAGAGCCACTTACGCAAGTGAGTCAGTGCGATGGGGGTGTGAGTGTTGTTGTTGAGAGCATGTTAAGAACACGTGAGCTATGTGAAATGAGAAATGGTGAGATTGAAAGGGATCTAGAGTATGGTGTGAGAGATCTAGAGAGAATACTAGAGAGGGGGAGAGAGATACTTGCCAAACATGAAAAGTTAAGGAAAGAATATGATTTTAATAAGATAATACTTGAAAGAACAAAATTAAAACCTAAAGAGTAGTTTTGTTCTTTCAAGTATCATCTTATTAAAATCATATTCCCTTCTTAGTATGAATTTTTGTGTGAATGTGTGTGCGTGTGCGTAAGTTCCTCCATTTTCATATCCTTGTAAATTGTATATATTGTATAAAGTAGTTTTAAGTTATAGTTTATAGTTTTTTATTTTTATTATACATATTTTTTATTTTTATTATATAGCTTTAGTTTTTTTTAATAAATAATGTTAGTGAAACCAACGTTCTATGCTTTTATTTCACTCTGCAAAAAGAAAATACCTATTGGAACGTGCAAATTACAAATGTGAAAGTGTTTAGTGTCTTCTGAGCTGCAGATAAGATTCAAATAATGTAAGTATAGTTTTTATTTTCTAATATCAAATCGAAAATAATCGCAATCGAATCGTTTGACTAGTCTTTAATGCGACATTGCATTTTCATGCACTAATTTTTTGCTGTTCATATTTTCATTCTCGCTTTCTAGAAAAAAGACATATAATTTTAAAATATGCTCCCATAAAAACCTAAAATAAAATAAAATGCCCAATAGAAGATATTTCGCCTAAAAGCGCGCATCCTTTTGACATGTCGCTAAGGAATTGTCTGTATTACATTGACATAATGTGCGAAAGTACATCTCCACGTAATGCCGAAAAAGACACTTTCTTTTCATTTTTTGTTGTTGTTATTTGCATTTCAGCTTTCTAGAAAACAAGAGATGTACATAATGTAAAAATATATCCCTATAACGATGTAAAACTAGCAGCTTATTGTTAATTTGATGAAAGACACGTACAGCTTTCTAATTTCTGCAGAAAAAAAAGCACTTTCTTTTCACCGTCTGGATTAGACGCCTGAAGCACGTTTTAGTTTCGCGAGAGTTCCTTGGTTTGCAAATATAGCATAGTGCGAAATGCATTGCGTAATTTAAGTATCATATGATTTTATTACGTAATCTGGGTAGGTACATCCATGTTACGGGCGACGTGAAGACGAAGACTTTTTAAAAAACTTTTATTTGAGTAACGCGAGTTACAGAGTTTCGGCTTAGACTACAGACAAGACTAGAATTAACACTCTTACTTTACTAGGTCCTATTTATACAGATCTGTTATGCTGAGGTGTTGTGGTTCTCATGGGAAAAGAATATAAAGACAAAGGGAAGATCAAATTCTGCAATTCTTGCAGTAAGCAAGTTTTAACAATACTCAAAAGGAATATGATATGTTCTAGTAATCATTCTAGAACAATATACAATGGAAAATGATATCTTTGTAGTAAGCATCTTGAACAATAGAGAATGAGAACATAATATCCAACAGTAAACAGAATCAAGGGTAAAAACAAGGTTATGATCAAGGTGATGCTTGAGGTCGGATATAACACCTTCCCCCTTATATTAAAAATTTGTGTTAACAAATTTTGACATTAAATTAGGCATATGTTTTAGTATTAGAATTTAGTTCAATTTCTTCTTCTTCGCGAGGTTCGTCCAATCTATACGAAGGTCTTCTTTTGACAGTAACAAATTTTCTTAAATTTTGAAAAACGCGATTTCGTGTTCTAGGAGGTTGTGGAGGATCGTCTCCGTTATTAGTAGTAATAATGCCTATTTTAATGTTCCTAGACTTTTTACATTTAAAATAAAAGTACACAATAATTAAAAGTATGATTAAAGCAATGGATAGATATGTCAATATTGGCGTATACTTATTTACAGTTGGTTCGTTAATAATATTATCAAGATCCTTTGCATATTCGTCTAATTTATGCTTTGCGACATTTAAATCGTCATAATTAAATTTATTTAGTTGTAAAGGTTTTAAGTCAGGATATTTTAGTTTATTTGGAGTTTCTTTGCAACATTCAAATGGTATATTAATTGGGTGAAATTTATAGGTTTGATTAGATTTATTTAAATTTTTCGTTTGAATTTTAGTACTTCCAATATAAGCAATGCATTCAGATTTTAACGTTAAAATTGAAGTTTTGTCTAGCATTATAGTCAAAGGATTTTGATTTTTGCACTTAATAGTTATAGGAAATATTTCACTTAAAATTATTAACCATTGATTCTCTTGAATCAATTGTACATTGTAACTTTCAATTGAAATTGTGACTATGTCACAAGTATTAGGTAAATGGGTTTTTACCTCTAATAATTGAGCTTCACATCTTGAATGTGAGTCAATAGGAGTAGGATATAAATCTTTGCACATTATTAAATCAAATGCTAGTTCTTTACAATTTTTTATATCATAGAGAATTACATAGAGAGTTGGGTCATCGCTTTTTGCTACAAATTTAGTATCAGTGGATACCATGTGATAAAATCCAGTTTTATTGTCGAAAATTGGAATAGGATAACTTCTATAAAGAGTATACCATTGAGGTTCTACTAAAGGAATGTCTAATATAAAAACAAGACTATTTTCTGTTTGAAAAACCTTTAGTTCTATAAAATCAAGATAAGTTGCAACATTTAGAAGTTGAGGAGTTAAGGGCAAATTATTTTTGTTTAAAGTTTGAGCGATTATTTGCAAATGATGAACTAGGTCTTCAGGAGTTATAACTGACGTGTGAATGATATGTAGTTTTGCAAAAGTAATAGAGTTTAGAATGTCATTTAAATTGCTTTCGATAAAGGTATAGGATTCTAGGAGTCTTTCGGCCATCTCTAAAACTTGTAATTTTGCAGTGTAATAATTAAAATTATCAGAAATGTTATAAATGTAATTTTCGATTTGTTTTATGTCATTATTAAAAGTAATTTCATCAATTTGTAATTTGTTGATAGAGTCGTTAAAGTTTTTGATAACTGAAGTAGTTACTAAAATTTGTTTTTTCATTAATTTTTCTAATTCGTGTTCGTCTCTGTTAATTTTGTCGATACAATCGTTATAATACTGTCCGTCTGAAGCGTCTAAATTTCCGGTAATAAATTTCCAAACTGACCCTAAACCATTAATTAAACCTCTTTTATATCTTCTTACATCAATAGCTAATTCTTCAAATTTGAGCGCAATGTTTTCGGAAAGTTGATTTAGTAAAGTGAGATGTGACTTAACTTCGCTTAGAAAGGCGGCCATTCGTACGTCTTTTGGTTGAATTATAAATTGCATATTTTCTAAAATTTTATTATTATTTTCGAATGTTGTTTTTAGAGATGAAATGTCTTTATATACCAATAAACTCCACTTGTCATTAGAAATTTTGAGTCCGGATTGCTCTTGATAGAACACGCCTATGGTGTTATTAATTGGTCGCAGTGTATATTGTGCCATAGCGGTAGCGAACAAAGAAAATCTGTAACGAAGTTTCAGAATTAGGAACTTGGTTCGATATAACAAATTATTTTAATATCAGTATTTTTGAAAATATATTTGATCATAGGGAGAACTGTGTCCCAATCTAATTTGTCTAATCCACAAGCTAGCTTGGGTATAGCTATAATTTTATCTTTTTCATCAGTGCTCTCGAGACAATTTGTTCGTAATTCCTTCAAGCAATTAAATAAATTAGCATAAGTTGGTTTATAATAGAAAAATTCTTTAGTTATTAAATAATAAATATTTCTTGTCGGAAGTTGAAGTACTGCTATTTCACCAATTGACTTATTTTGATTTTTTAGTTCATCTACGTGTCCAAATTTATTCTTAAATTCTTTTGCAATTCCTGCATTCATTTCTAAATCTTTAGATACACAGTGAGCTGATGAAATATTTTCAGGGGCATCAAATAAGTTGCCCAGTTCAATGGAAACGTTATTATTTTCAATAGGGATTTTTCGATCTAGAGTATAAAAGAATTCTTTAACCGTTAGTTCTTCTTCCTGTAATTCGTGACATTTCTTTAGCATATCAAAATTCATTTTTGTAGTTTGGTTAGTAATTGGGTTATGTAGCAAAGCTGAATTCGTATAAATTTCTTTAATTTTATAGGGTCCATTAAATTTGTTAGCTAGTTTATTTTTTATTTGGGACTCCTTGACATAAACCTTTTCTCCTACGCGAAATTGTCGCTGCTCCGAAACGTGTGTATCAAATCGCTGTTTCGCCTTTTGTTTGCGCATATCCGTACGCTTTCTTGCCACTTCATAATAATGCTTTATTTTATTGTTTAAATCGCGAACGTACTTAGAGATTAATTCTTGCTGATTATACAAAACTTCTGGAGGTCGAGACGAGGTGTGACCGAATAGCAATTCGTAAGGAGTAAAGCCGTGTGTTTTATTTAAAGAATTGTTATATGCTATACAAGCGTAAGGGAGCATTTGAAATGGGTGTTCGTTAGGATTTTCTGTACTACATGCGCGTATCATTTCAGTTAAGGTGGCATGAAATCTTTCTAAGGAGCCATTTGATTGCGGATGACTAACACTAGAGAAAGTTAATTTTATATTGTATAATTTACAAAGATCTTTCATTAATTGATTATTAAATTCTTTACCTACATCGCAATGGATTCTTAAAGGAGTTCCAAAATGTTGAAAATAGAGTAAAAGAGCGTCTACTACAGATCTCGCTGTTTTATTAGGAAGTGCATAAGCTTGGGTAAATTTTGTTAGTTCGTCTCTTATGGTAAGGATATTATTTTTTACTGGGATTTCTAGGATGTCGATATTTATTCTTTCGAAAGGAGTTTTAGGAGTTTCGGTAATAACTAAGGGACTGTCCAAGTTTTGTCTACAAATTTTTGTCTTTTGGCAGATTTCGCACTGTCGAATAAAGGTTTCAACGTCTTTAGTTAGTCCTGTCCAATTATATTTTTGTTTAATACGTCTAATTGTTTCGTTTATTCCTCGATGTAAGTTTGTCTTGCCTGAATGAAATTGATCTATTATTATAGGTATTTGGTCTTCGTCTGGTATAGTCACAATGTTCTGACAAATTGTTAGTTGGAAATTTTTATCTGAGAACAAAAAATTAAACATTTCTAAAATTGGAAAATCTGGATTGTTTTCAATGTAATAAGTTTTATTTTCTTCGAATATATCTTTACTGTAATAAAGAGATATGAAGAGTACTTGTATTGCGGTTTCAAAATTAAAAGGAACAGGAATTATATAATATTTTCTTTTAGCTACGGTTTGACTGGAAAGAACATTTGCTTTATTATAGTTAAAATCAGGATTTAGCTCAAGTAAATCATCAATAACTTTTTCGTGAAGGTCTGTTAATTTGTCTTGTTGAAAAATTAGTACAATGTCCTTGTGTGTTTTGTCTAAAAGTTGATTATTTGTATATTGGATTTTAGAATAGTCGATCATTGAAGTCGTCTTGTATAGATCAAAAAATCTGTCAAATTCATTACAGATTATAGCAATTTCGTCAGTCTCATTATTGTCAATAGGCGGGTCAATGTCTTGAGGATTATCATGGGAAGTAGATGGTTCGTCTAGGGAAGTATGAAAGGAAACAGCTTCTTTTATATGATTGATTTTGATTCGAGATAAAGCGTCGGCATTTCGATTAATTTTTCCAGGTTTATAAATTATTTGATAATTATATTCTTCTAATTTAAGTCGCCAACGTGCTAAACGACTACCGGGATCTTTTATTGAGAAAAGCCAGGTTAAAGGTCTATGATCTGTAACCAATAAGAATTTTCGTCCGAAAAGATAAGGTCTATAGTTTTTTACGGCAGCAATTATTGCCAAAAGTTCTTTCTCTATAACGCTATATTTCATTTCTGCTGGACTTAAGGTTCTTGAAAAGTATGCTATGGGAAGATCATTTCCAACAGGTCCTTGCGAAAGTACCGCGCCTACAGCAAAAGCGCTTGCATCTGTAGTTAAAACAAATTCTTTTTCAAAATTAGGATATATTAGAATTGGTGAAGTTATTAATGCATTTTTAAGTTGTTCGAAAGATTCACGACAATCTTTATCAAAAATAAATGGTACGTCTTTTCTTAAAAGTCGAGTTAAAGGCTTTGTCATTTTTGCGAAGTTTGGAATAAACTTCCTGTAGTAACCAGTAAGACCCAAAAATTGTTTAATTTGTTTAGTATTGGCAGGTTGAGGAAAATCGATAACAGCTTGTACTTTTTGTGGATTTGGTTTGACCCCTTCAGGTGTAATAACATGTCCTAAATAAATTACTTCTTTTCGTAAGAATTCGCACTTATCTGGCTGTATTTTTAGATTTGAATTTCTTAATCTTTGAAAAACTTCAGTAATACGAGAGATATGTTCATTAATTGTGGAAGAATAAATAATAATGTCGTCCATGTAAACTAAGCACTTTTCGTTTTGTATCCCCATTAGTATATTATCCATAACCCTCTGAAAGGTTGAGGGCGCATTACGAAGGCCAAAGGGCATACGTAAATATTCGAAATGTCCATTTTCAACGGAAAAAGCAGTTTTCGAAATGTCTTCTGGATTCATTTCAATTTGTTGAAAACCAGAAGCCAAATCTAAAGTAGTAAAATAATGGCAATTACCCAACTGATCTAATATATCTGAAATATTAGGCAGTGGATACCTGTCATTAACTGTTAATTCATTTAATTTCCGATAATCAATTACGATTCTCCATTTTTGTTTGCCTGAAGCGTCTAATTTTTTTGGAACGACCCATACTGTGGACGACCATGGTGAAACAGAAGGTCTAATTATTCCTTGAGAAAGCATTTTATTAATTTGTGTTTTTACTTCTTCCTTGTGAACTTGTGGATATCGATAAGATTTAGTAAAAATTGGCTTAGCGTCGCCTGTATCGATAGTATGTTTTATTTCATTAGTAAAACTTAAGAAATCTCCGTCAAAGTAAAATATATCTTCAAAATTCAAGCATAAATTAGTAATTAATTCTTTTTCTTCTTCGTTTAAATGTTCTAGCCTTAATGATTCTTTTATTTCTTCTACTCTGCTTTTCGTTTTATTAAAATTACAAATAATATTAGCACTAGCGTTCGTTTCTTTAATGTAAGGCTCAAATTCAAATTCTTCGAAACAAATATCCTTTGTTATGGCATTAGCGTTTAATATTGTCGTATAAAAATTACCGTCTTCGTTTATTTTTACTATAGCATTTGGCACGTATACCTTTTCTACTCGTTGTGCGCATAAAATCATTTCTTTATTCGTATATTTATTCGTATGAAACTTGCATATTTTTTCGCAACGCGGTTCTATCGTAACCTGATTTATATTATAACTCGTATTTTCGCTTTCAAAATTATTTATATTTTCCGTGTAATCGTTATTATTATTTCGTTCATAAGCGTTTATATGAAGGCTATCGTATTTTTCGTCAACATTAACTTGTCTTTTATAAACAACTCGATTATTATTATCATTATTATTCGTTAACTCGTTTAATTCATCTCCGTCTTTAAATAATTCGTGTACCTTATAGTACGTAATTAATTGTTTATTCCTAAAATCTACTATTGCACCGTACCTTTCTAGAAAGTCAGCGCCTAAAATTCCGTCGAATCCTATATCTAGATCGCAAATATAAACTTTATGGGGAGAAAGAGGACCCGTAAAAGAAACAAATACCGCTTCAGTAATAGGAATTGATTGGCCAGAAATACCTTTAATTTGAAAATTTTCTGGACATCGATTTAAAAATTGCTGAACCGTCTCTGGTTTGAAAATTGAAATACCAGCTCCTGTGTCAATTAAAATTTTGTACTTATCGGTATTATCTTTAATATAATATAGATTGCTATTGTCAACGGTATTTATGCAAACGTTTGGTCCGTATTGGTCATACCAAGATTTTTGAAGTTGGGAATAGGATTCTGGTCCGAGGCTGTTAATTGAAAATTTTCGCTTTGGCCCAGATAATGTTGTTGGGGAGTTCTATTTTGGTTAATTGGATTTGAATTTGGGAATCTAG
Organism: Pseudeuparius sepicola; assembly: GCA_963920635.1. Lineage (NCBI taxonomy): Eukaryota > Metazoa > Arthropoda > Insecta > Coleoptera > Anthribidae > Pseudeuparius > Pseudeuparius sepicola. The sequence goes on from OY987305.1 coordinate 35,252,115, forward strand.
GAGTAAAATTTTGATTAGAAGGCTGGAAACCTGAATTATTATTAAAAGTTCTTGGGAAATTGTTTCTAGGAATATTATTAGAAAAATTTCTAGGAGGTTGATTTCTTGGTTGGAAGTTTTGAGGGTGATTCCTAGGTTGGAAAGAAGGAGTTTGAAAATTATTTTGCTGAGGAAAAGATGGTCTTTGATGGAACCTATTTTGGGAGAAATTATTTCTTTGGGAGTTGTTTTGGAAATTGTTATAGTAGCTAGAAGGATTTGGACCATTTCTGTAATAATTATTTTGATTTTTAGTTCGACATTCATTGATAGTATGTCCATTTCTTTTGCAATAATTACAAAATTTTGGAAAATTATTACTGGTTCTTTTGATATTATTATTGAAGACTGGTACACGATTTTGCCTCTGAAATTTTTGATTTTCAAAATAAGAAAGTTGCAATTCTCTCTTAATTAAAGCTATAGCATCCATCATGTTGGGTGGATTGCTAGCACGAATTAGTTGCCCTATTCTTGGTTCTAAACCTGTCAAAACTGTATTTAGGCACATGCTATCGATTAAGGTAGCTTGCGATTCTTTTTGTTCCCTAGTGAGAAGGCTTTGTTTTCCTATTGCGGCATACATTTTCGAGCAGTGAGTTTGAACTCTGCCTACAAAAGTCAAAGCATTTTCATTTTGGGATTGACACATTCTTTGTAAATCTTGAATTAATGATGTTAGATCGCGAGGATCTCCGAAATGAACGTTAAGTAATTGTTTGATTTCCCTCCAGGTACTCAAGTCCCTTGAATTAATGAGTTGGGCTGCACGTCCCTTTAATTGATTTTTAATTTTTATAACAAGTAAAATGGCTTGGTCGCCAACAGTCATTTGCATGGCCCTATCACATGCAATGATAAAAGTATTTAAATTGATTTGATCCCCATCGTATTCAGGGATGATAGAAAATATTTCGCTTAATTTAAATGGTACTTCGTCGTTATTTGAAGCGTTTGCTTCATTGTTTACATTAGAGTTTATAGCTTCGTTATTCGGCATGTTGAAATGAAAAGGTAATATCGTTATAACGTAGAAAGTTCAATAATAGCAACGTAGAAAGTTCAAAAAAAAATCACAAATAAAATTCACTTCAAGTTTTTCACTTACAATAGAAGTAACTTCATGCTCGCTGGATGTCGTTGATGCTGCTGTTGTTGCTGGATGCTGGCCTCAGGAGACTGTCCTTCTTAGTGCCTCCGGATCTTCCTGTCGAAGACCCTTTTCAGCTGGCTCCAATCGTAGTGGTGTGGTGACCCCCGAGGAGACTGTCTTTCTAAGTGCCTCCGGATCTCCCTCGTTGAAGACCCTTTTATCGAGGATCCCACTTCTGACACCAAATTGTTACGGGCGACGTGAAGACGAAGACTTTTTAAAAAACTTTTATTTGAGTAACGCGAGTTACAGAGTTTCGGCTTAGACTACAGACAAGACTAGAATTAACACTCTTACTTTACTAGGTCCTATTTATACAGATCTGTTATGCTGAGGTGTTGTGGTTCTCATGGGAAAAGAATATAAAGACAAAGGGAAGATCAAATTCTGCAATTCTTGCAGTAAGCAAGTTTTAACAATACTCAAAAGGAATATGATATGTTCTAGTAATCATTCTAGAACAATATACAATGGAAAATGATATCTTTGTAGTAAGCATCTTGAACAATAGAGAATGAGAACATAATATCCAACAGTAAACAGAATCAAGGGTAAAAACAAGGTTATGATCAAGGTGATGCTTGAGGTCGGATATAACATCCATTAACAGAAGTATCAAGTTGTTTTAGTAGCAATGCTCTGGACTGAGGTCAGTACAAAGATTTTAATATATGTTCGACTTTTTTTATGTTTTAGCGTGAATTTTTATTAGTTGAGTTTGTCATATTAAAAAAGATCGAAATTTTTATATTGATAACATTGACAGCTATTGAACCATGTACAGAGTGTTCTCGTATATTTTAACTCATTACCACAACCTTTAGTTTTCAAAAAATCAACAAGTTATATTGAAGGGTTGTGATTATTTATATCCTGTACTATCATGCGAAATCAAACATGTATATATCGTAATAAAAAAAATCCTAAATATATAGTGTTCCATAAAAAAAAGTTTTTTTTACTTGTACAAAGATTTCGTTGAAATCTTTGATATTTTTGTAAATATATGATTCGTTTTTGCTTTTAAATGTTGTGGTAGTTCATAAAAAACTGTGCGCTTATTCAAGGATTGGTCCTTGGTGTCTTCCCAACGCTTTCACCCCCAGGATTGGTCTTGAGTCCAACCTTTGTCTCAGGATTGATCTTCACCCCAAGATTGGGATTCCGTAGCAGCGCCTTCACCCCATTGGTCTTCTTCTCAGTCATGACTTGGTGGAATCTCGAGTCACCTCGACTTCCACCTCGTCTTGGGTGTCTAACTCCATATAGGAGTGGTAAAACGATAGCTTTAGACTTGCAACTTGATACTTTTTCAACATTCTTTCGATTTCTTAACATTAATGTGTCTACTAAAACGAACTTAAATGGCGGAAAACATATGAGGAATTAGCGTAAAGCAACCACACTGGAAATTCTTATTAATTTGATCTTAAAAATATCAAGTGCTCTAGGTTAATTTTAATATTCATGTGTCGACAGCGCTCTAGGTAAATTGTAATATCCATGTAAATACACCTGTTGAATGGGACCTAGAAGTACTATTGTTGATGCAAGTACGTTTCTGTAATAGTTTTGTGGCGTTTAGATTTTTGCCGACAGGTAACCCGGCTGTTCGGAACCTAGATTCCACGTTTCTGCAAGTTTCTTACCCATAGGTGTCGCTCGCACACGGTTTCCGATAGAAAAGTATCAAATTACGGATCAGTTTACATAGTGTTAAAGTTTTTGAGGAATATATGTCACCAAACGCATTAGTTGAGTCGATAACACGGCCGCTTTTCGCCTGATAGCCTCTGGGATCTAATCACGTCAATTTTAAATATGGTTTTTGTTAAATTCGTCTGATATGAATCTGCGTTGAGGATATCTGCAGCTCTACCTCGCCAGAATCTTTTGGATGATAAACGAAAACTGAGTTATTTAAGTATTGGTTGACAAAAATGCGTTTTGTGACGCAACCAAGCGAAATATGCAAAAATACCAAGATACATTTTTTGTTCGTAGTGCATTGGAGAATGTAATTTTACTTTTTGGAAATAGGTACTTGCCGCTAAGCACATTTTTTAAAGAAAAATATAAATTACAAGAAAAGGTGATAATGGGCAAACACTCAAAGTTAGCAAAAAGACAAAACTAGTAACCGCATACACGTGTTTCATGCTATTTGGCAATCATCAGTACGGTGTAACATTAACCAAATCAAAAGATAGGTATGATTTGTAATTATTACATTTACACTCGCTAATCTTACCCTTATTATCATTGTATCTTGAGAAAAATATAAAGTTTAAACCCCGTATGTACGCCACTGATGGAAGTTTGGAGCTCATATTGTTCACAATGGTGACTAAACTGCTAATACGTACCAAACTTCAAAGCGATACGACAATTTGTTTAGAAATAAACTTAAAAAAATCGATTTTTGTTTAATTTTCAACCTGTATGTTGAAAACGAAGGTAGATAGACCATATGTTTATTGGAAAAAGTCTTATTTTTAGCCAGAGAATCTCTAGTTAAATTTGTTTCCAACAGTTGTGGGACACCCTGTATAGATGTGTTCCCGGAAACACGTCTTTGCATACCTATACCGTATAGAAGTGAGAGTGAAGTTGGATACTACACGGCTGTGGAGAATGTTTTGCATTTTTTGATGATTAGATTTTTTTTTATCAAGATTCTTAGTTCAGATCGTAACTTTTTCTTATAAGATGCAATCTCTTCGCAAAATTCAATATTTGTTGTTCTCAGACCCAAGCAATTTTGGTCCTCTGCTAATTTCCAGATGTACTTCTACTAATTCTTCCACTAAAAATTGTTTCTCCGTAACGCAATTTTTTGCCATCCAATTACGGCTTCTAAAGTTTTAGATACTCGCCAGCTCATTCACCAACTATTTAAATTCCCCGCAATTTTGATATATTGACATCACTCCGTCCCAGAACTGCGAACAAAGTTCAATTTTTTTGCAATTCAAGGTACCACGTGTCAAGGTGACTACGAGATCATTGTCGTTAAATTTCATTGGTCTCCAAGGTGACCCCTTAGAGATCTTTAACTTATATGTGACCTTCATGTCAAGGTAACCCCATCGCATTTTCAAATTTCCCGCATTTTTTGCCATAATGACGTCACTTCCGTCCGAGAACTGCGAGCAAAGTTCAATTTTTCCAGGTAAAACTCAAGTGCCACGTGTCAGGTGACCACGAGATTATTAACCTTCAGGTGACCCCTTAAAGATCATCGGTCTCACTTAATTGACAACCACAGGTCAAGATCATTTTCAAATTTCCCGCCTTGGCGGCCTTGTAACGTCACTTCCGTTCCCAGAACTGTGAGCAAAGTTCAATTTTTCAAGGTAGAACCCAAGTGCCACGTGTCAAGGTGACCTCTTAAAGTTTATTGACCTTCAGGTCAAGGTAACAAGGTGATCTATTAAAGTTCATTGAACCCGCGGGTCAATGACCCCTTAAAGGTTATCGATCTGGTAACCCCTTGACCTCTAGATAACCTTCAGGTCAAGGTTAACTGAACGTGACCCCTTAAAGTTCATTGAACCCGCGGGTCAATGATTCCTTAAAGTTTATCGATCTGGTAACCCCTTGACCTCTAGATAACCTTCAGGTCAAGGTGAACTGAACGTGACCCCTTAAAGTTCATTGAACCCGCGGGTCAATGACCCATTAAAGGTTATCGATCTGGAAACCCCTTGACCTCTAGATAAGCTTCAGGTCAAGGTTAATGGAACGTGACCCCTTAAAGTTCATTGAACCCGCAGGTCAAGGTTATTTTCAAATTTCCCGCCTTGGTGGCCATCTTGTGATGTCACTTCCGTTCCCAGAAAAAGTGCCACCAAGGTGACCCCTTAAAGTTCATTGACCTTCAGGTCAAGGTTAACAAGGTGGCCTCTTAAAGTTCATCGACCTTCAGGTCAAGGTTAACAAGGTGACCCCTTAAAGTTCATCGACCTTCAGGTCAAGGTTAACAAGGTGACCTCTTAAAGTCCATTGACCTTTAGGTCAAGGTTAACTGAACGTGACCCCTTCAAGGTTAACCCGCGGGTCAATAACCCCTTAAAGGTTATCGATCTGGTAACCCCTTGGCCTCTAGATAACCTTCAGGTCAAGGTTACCTGAACGTGACCCCTTAAAGTTCATTGAACCCGCAGGTCAAGGCCATTTTCAAATTTCCCGCCTTGGCGGCCATCTTGTGACGTCACTTCCGCCCTGGAGTACCCTTTGCTATACTACTCATAATTTTTTTAACTTACCACTACTTTATAGTTTTCGTCTACGTCTACTTATCTTCATCATTTAAAGGAATTAAATTGTTAAAATATTTTATATTTCTGGACATTTCCAGGCTCGTTGCATTTGTTTCAAATTTTTTAGCTTTGTTCAGAGCGCTAACGTTGTCACAAAGACCATCTATTTTTAAATTTAAAAGGTTTAGTTCTTCTAAAACCACCCTTTGGAATGCTGAAATTAATATGGTAATACATGAAATTTTAACAATGATCTTGATATTACCGGCATTGTAATCACATCGCTTTGTAATATTTTTGGTTAGTGGTCCTAAAAATAATCAAAATTATTAATTCCATTTTATCTACATTTTATCAAAAATACTACTTACTAATCTTTGGCGTTCCCAAAACATTTAAATTATTATCGAAAGATTCAGGAGGGGAGCTCTGTGACCTTCGGGATGTATTAACTGCTGAGCTTGAATTTATTCCTAGTATTCCATAAAAAAAATAATGTACAGTTTGTTCAGCGAATGTTCGTCCCTACGTCACAACTCCCGTCCTTGTCTGACTCGTGAATATATGACCGATATCCATAGTATATTCATAAGTAAGACAAGGACGGGAGTTGTGACGTAGGGCCGAACATTCGCATCGAGGTCTGAGAGATGCAATTTAAACAAATTTTAAAAGAAAATTAACTACAAATTTATAGCCTTTCATGATTGGAGGCTCTGCAGGATGATTGTGCTGAGTTATAAATTCTTCCGGATAATACCTGCATCGATCATTTGCGATTGCATGTGAAATTGTCTGAGTGCAACGATCACACTACTTAGACTGACTGTCATCGACACAGAAATTTTCTGGAAGAATTTGTCTCAGCAGTTCATTGTTTTAGCAAACTCACTTGGCGTTTTCTCTACAGTACTTCGCCCTTCTTCACCATTTTTCTGAGAATGATTAATTGGTCTGGGTGATCTTCCTGCAAATTGGCTTTGAATAGTTACATTTACTCAATTGCTGTTAATCACTCGGCGTTTTATCTACAGTTATTCTATTTGTACTTTGCCCTTCTTCATCAGATTGCATCAGTATTTTCTGAGAATTCTGAGAATTACTCGCATATACAGGTAACGAATAAGTCGCTAAAATATATGTAAGACGTATATTATTAACCAAACATGAATTTTTCATGCAAGTGCACGTTATGTACCTACATCTAATACTTACGTCCAATTGCATTTCTGGGTATTCTGGGAAAATCATTACTGTTGTCTGAATCTTCCTCACTATTTTCCCCTTCACTTGAAGTGTTACAATACTTCGGATTTCTTCGGTGTTTTCTTAGACCTCTTCCTTTACCTAGGCTCTCAGGGTTAGATGACAAATCACTGGTCATTGTTGCTTTTTGAGCTTTCCTATGTGCAACTTTGATATCATCTAAAATGTCGTTATTGCATTTTTGCTTAAGTCAATATATACAGGGTGAACCATTTTTATCACCCAACCAAATAAATGAGGATTTTGTTTATGACATTTTTTCCCAAGTATTTACGTTTTTTTTTTCAAAATATGTTGTTTTAGTTTAAAAGGCATTATGATGTTAACAATATACAAGGTGATCTAACTATGAGCTGTTGATGCATAAACTATTTAAACCCACCATAATTCGCCATTGAAGTCTCTTTGGAGAAAATGTTATAACAAAGGAGTGGGCTGTGTGCACGTGTATATAGATGAAAAAGAGAACAAAGTGTATTTCCGTGCAAATAATTTAATTAAAAGTCATGGTAAAGCGCTTTCGGCTGTTACGCCATCCTCAGTACCACTTGTCAAGTGTGTACAGGAAATTGGAGCATAAAACACTATACAATAGTAAAAACCCATGCAATCGAAGGTCACACCAAGTCACATTTTAAAACTTTAAGATATTAACAAATTATACGACTGTGGGTAGCCAAGCTACCCTAGCTACCCTAGCTACCCTAGCTTTTAAATTTGTTAAGAAAATACGTCTAATGAAATTGAAAGTAGTAACTAGGTTTTGGTTAACATTTCGTTAACGCGTTGATGAATAAGAATGCAAGTAAAAAGTAGACCGAATTTCCCAAAAAACGGTGAGTGACCAAACAAGTTATTATAAAAAGTGGCTCGGGAGACCGATATAACCTAGAAAACGCCTTTCCTTCGAATAGAAAGTAAAAAAAAAAAGTTGCAAAATGGGACTTAGACGATTATTTGATGCATGTGAAAAGTAGGCAGAATTTTCGAAAATCGGGGACGGATCAGAAATTATTAAGTTGATCGGGAGGTTGAGATAACCTATGAAACACCTTTCACTCCAACAGAATCTGTCTAACGAGTAGTCAACGCATGGATAACGCGTTGTTAACGCGTTGATAACGCTTCGTTAACGCGTAACGCATGGATAACGCTTCTTTCACGCGTTTAACGCGTTGATAACGCTTCTTTCACGCGTTTAACGCGTTGGTAACGCCTCGTTAACGCGCTGTCAATCCTCGTTAACGCATTGTAAACGCTTCGTTAAAGCGTTTTTTAATTTGCATTATATACGTATTTGACCTGTCATAATTAATTTAATAGTGAACGCGATTAGTCGACCACCACGCCAATAATGTTACGTAGATGGAAATAACTCCGGTGCAATGGTGTTATATTTTGCTAGACATCGGCCTCCCGAGCAACTTTTTCTAATAACTTTTAGGTCAGTCGAAGTTTTTTTGGAAATGCTGTCTCTTTTTCATCTGCATCAAATGAATATTTTTCTAAGTCATGTCTTGGAATTTTTTTGTCGGATTCTGTTCGAACGAAAGGCATTTCCTAGGTTACCTCGACCTCCCGAGCCACTTCTTCTAATAACTATTTGGTCGGTTCTCGTTTTTTAATATTCTGTCTACTTTTAACTTGCGTCAAACACTCGTCCAACTACCATCCCGTCTTGGAATTTTTTTGTCGGATTCTGTTCGAACGAAAGGCGTTTTCTAGGTTACCTCGGCCTCCCGACCAAAATTTTCGAATATATATTTTTTTGATCAGTTGCCGTTTTTCTAAAATTCTGTCTACCTTTCAATTGCATCAAATATTCGTCTTGGATTTTTTGTTTGTCAGATTCTTTTCAAACGAAAGGCATTTCCTAGGTTACCTCGACCTCCTGAGCCACTTTTTCTAATAACTATTTGGTCGGTTCTCGTTTTTTAATATTCTGTCTACTTTTAAGTTGCGCCAAACATTCGTCCCACTACCATCCCGTCTTGGAATTTTTTGTTGTCGGATTCTGTTCGAATGAAAGGCGTTTTCTAGGTTACCTTGGGCTCCCGACCAAAATTTTCGAATATATATTTTTTGATCAGTTGCCGTTTTTCTAAAATTCTGTCTACCTTTCAATTGCATCAAACATTCGTCTTGGATTTTTTTTGTCAGATTATGTTCGAATAAAAGGCGTTTTTCCTAGGTTACCTCGACCTCCCGCGTTTTTCGGCAATTCGGTCTACTTTCCACTTGCATCAAACATTCGTCTAAGTCCCATCTCGGAATTTATTTCAGATTATATTCGGATGAAAGGCGTTTTCTATGTTACCTAGATCTCCCGAGCAAAATTTTCTAATATCTATTTTTTTTTGGTCAGTCGCAGTTTTTTCAAAAAAATTATGTATCTATACTTTTCACTTGCAAACAGTCGTCTAAAATTTTCTTGGATTTTTTTGTCAGATTCTGTTGGAGTGAAAGGTGTTTCATAGGTTATCTCAACCTCCCGATCAACTTAATAATTTCTGATCCGTCCCCGATTTTCGAAAATTCTGCCTACTTTTCACATGCATCAAATAATCGTCTAAGTCCCATTTTGCAACTTTTTTTTTTTACTTTCTATTCGAAGGAAAGGCGTTTTCTAGGTTATATCGGTCTCCCGAGCCACTTTTTATAATAACTTGTTTGGTCACTCACCGTTTTTTGGGAAATTCGGTCTACTTTTTACTTGCATTCTTATTCATCAACGCGTTAACGAAATGTTAACCAAAACCTAGTTACTACTTTAAATTTCATTAGACGTATTTTCTTAACAAATTTAAAAGCTAACAGGTCGTCTTTTGATCCCAAAACTATTACTACCCATAGTACCTTTCTGCCTATAGAACTAAGATGGCATTAGTATATCTTTCATGATGTCCCATTTATTTGACTTACTAATTAGACGTATTTTCTCATCAAAATGAAAAGCCAAAAGGTAGTTTTTGATTTACAAACTTGTAAATTAGGCCACATTTTTCTTGACCTGAATATTTCTCTGTTTTCGATACGTATTATAGGCTTACTATTCAGGTAAGTAAAGTCAACAGTGCGTTTTGTATTTTAGTTAGGGTACTCAATGTTATTCATTTTTATCCGTCTAAAATATCAAGGAATACCCCCAAAAGCTAGCAAAATGGGCAAACAGTCGATAAAAATTCCGTTGAATATCTTATTACTACTACCTATGGTGCCTTTTTATTAATCAGAAGTGTATTATATGAGTGAAAGTATTGTTTTGGTGAAATTTTTATTTTTAATTTTTATTATTCATTTTTATCAGTCTAAAATATCAAGGAATACCCCCAAAAGCTAGCAAAATTGGCAAACAGTCGATAAAAATTCCGTTGAATATCTTATTATTACTACCTATGGTGCCTTTTTAATAATCAGAAGTGTATCATATGAGTGAAAGTATTGTTTTGGTGAGATTTTCATTAAATCGGTTTAAAATGAGCGATTTTTATGTTTTGAGGTTGTAACTCCTTGTAGGTAATATGCAAACATGATTCAAAAGGAATCCAACTGACCATTATTAAACTACAACTTTTTGTCTAACAAATTTTTTAAAGAGTTTACGCTTCTAAGGTTATAAGCTGTTACAATTAACTGTTGATAAACTAAACATATTTTAATCGCATTTACTAAACAATTTAAGCCAATATTTTTGGATCCTCTAACTTACGACGCAATAATAAGGCTTCACATGATATTTAGAAAATTGTGAATTGCCACTCGCAATATTTTTGATTCTAGATAATCGAGAAAATTGTCATTATTAAACCTAATTATTAAATTGAGTTGAAAGTCAACGCACAAAGATTTTTGTATGATATTTACTCTCAGGGTCGTTGTCTCAGAATTCTATAAGAGATTCTTAAGATTTTTTTCCTATTATCCGAATTAGTAACTTAATGAAACTGAATTTACACAAAACCAACTTTCAGAGGACAAAAATCCCTTGAAAATATGATTTTTTTAATTTTATAACGTTCAGTATTTTTTATTTTGGTTATATAGTTACCACCTAGCTTGACCCAGTGAAACTGAATTTTACACAAGAACAATTTTCAGAGGATAAAAATCCGTTGAAAATATGATTTTTTTAAATTTTATAACGTTCAGCATTTTTTATTTTGGTTATGTAGTAGCTTGACCCAGATGGAATTTTTCTTTTCATCAGATTCTGTTCTAACGGGAAGCGTTTATGATGTTGTCTCGGTCTATTGAACAACTATTCTAAAATAACCCAACCTGTATAAAACATAAAATGGGACAGCCACATCACTACTTTTTTTGCCTTGTATATTTCCAAACTGGCTGTTAGATGTGTTTCTCACCTTAAAAAATTAAAGCCAATATTTTTTGGACCCTCAAACTTGCAACACAATTAGGTTTCATCATATTTCTCATTTATTTTATATATACGTAGGTATAAGTTTCATTGTTTAATAAAACCAACTCGGCACTTTTCACGTCCTATGCGTCGCACTTGCTTCAGTAGATTCTCGGTCGTGGCCACAGATAAAGACTCTATCGAGGCGTTGTAATAAATATATGAAAAGTCTGAGTTTCGTGTTTGTTTTTCTTTGGAAAGATGGAAGTGTATCAGTACCTACTTCAGTATAATAGATACGCGTAGTTCAGTGAAATTTTGGATTACGGCAGTACCTATCTATAGAATTTGAACGGTTACTGGTTGTTTTTCCCGTGAAAATGACTGTGCCGTTGGAAAAATGATGTTTGGTTATATCTGATAGCTCGGGGATGTTTATTTTACTGTCTGGGGCATTAGATGTAACCTGATTTCTTTTTATACATCATCAAGAATCTTTCGGTGAGTTGTATTTTGTTTTCTTATCTCTAGGGTATTTTTTTATGTATTTGCGTCGCATTTTGAAACCTATATCGTAAAACCGGTGGTGGCACCCTGTGTTTAAAAACTATACTTCGAAAAAACATCTTGTCTGATCCAATTTTGTTATCATTTTCGTAAATGGGGTAAACAAATTAAACGTTAGCAATTATATTTGTATCAAAAATCCTTGCAAAACTGACAACGGGTTCTGCAACCAGTACCTATGATAATTGCATTACTTTTTCCTAGCTACAAATATTTCCTTGCATCTTCACCCCAATAAATTCAGTTTCGGCCATAATTTATATCAAAATAATATATTTAGGTATATATAATTTTTACTTATTTCCGACTCGCTATTTAGTGGTGGTTTAAGGTTCAAAGTTTTTAATTATTATTTTCACTGAATATTGGGACCAGGTTTTGTTTTTAAATGATAACTGGTAAACTAAATCGCCAGAAATTAATATATTTTTTTGATCAACATGTTTGAGCTCATATATCTATTCTTTATTAAATATTTTGCATGCCGCATGTTTGTATGACATTATGTTAACGTTTAGCCATGAATTTTAAGCAAGTCTGGTGCTTTTATTAAAACGGCTTACAACCCTCTAAGTAGTACGTGCAGTTTAGTGAAAGTTAGATTAATGTCTCTCATATCGAGTCCAGTCCAATTTTCTTGCTATATATATCATCAATGAAAACGTATAATTCAAAATGAAAATGTTTGGAGATTGAGCCGATATGATATTTTATAGTCCAGAGGATACCGCCACCTCGAGCGATCACGCGGGCTATACGAAAATTTAGTCTATACTTTTCACATACATCAAACTTTATTTATTCATCTAAGCCCCGTCATGGATTTTTTTACACCTTATTAAGCAGAACGCATTTTTTTATAGGACACGCTAACGGTGTCATCGACGGCTATATTATGACATCGGCGTATTTTCTAATAATAGTTGATTTTTTGGCACCCCGGTTTTTACTTTAATAGAACCTCTAGCAACAATTTTCAGTTTAGCTTTCCACATTATCAAAAAAAAAACATGATTTATACTATATTTAGAAGGGTGTTTAAAATATGTTCGATATTTTATTCATTAAAAAATGTTCTATTTCCAGGGTAAAATTGGTTGAACTTCTTAGGGACGTATGTTGAATTTTCACGCCTGGTTTTAATGCGGCAAATTATCATTCGCATTTTAAAGGAATTTCATAGCGTAAATAGCTTTGGACTTACAATCGCAGTATTTCTTTTTATTCCTAGAAATCAAGAAAATGTCGGGGTTAAACAGTTGACCGACAAGTTTTTTTTTTACTTTGAACGTGTATCCATGTTGATTATGCCTGGTTTGAAATTTTCATCCGTACTGTACCGGGGATTTTAGATTCTATGCTATGGAAGTATGATTTACAGGGTTTTTTAGATTCTACATCAACTGGGTCACACGTGTCCCTAAGGACAAAGGTCAAACCTCGAGCAGTAGCCACTTTGCACGTTTTGTTTTTGTCGAGCGATCACGTGGGATGGGCATTTTTTAAACATTTTTATGAGTGTAGTTTCAATCGTCATCGAGCGATTACAAGAGCTAAAAATCCAAATTTGTGGGATAGGTAATGAATAAAATAACAACTTAGATACGCGATTAAATATTTTAATATACAAAAATGCCACGAACATTTTATCGGTTTTGTTTTGTATACTTTTTCATCAGGTGACGGGTACCTATAACTTTTTTATTTGCTGAATACGGATACTGAACAATTATTTTGCGTATATAGACTCCTGTCGATAGTATCATAAATTTTCACGCCTAGCAGAATGCATTTTTGACCGGACACGCTAGCGGTGCCATCAACGGGTATGCTGTGACGTCGACGTATTTTCTAATAATACAAGAAGGATTTACTGTCTTACTTGTACCTAATTGATTTTTTGACACCTGGATTTTACTTTAGCAGATTCTACTGTAGGTATGGTTTACAGGTTTTTTTTTTAGATTCTACTTCAACCGGGTCACACGTGTCCCTAAGGACAAAGGTCAAGCCTTTTGCCGTAGCCACTTTGCACGATTTTTTGTCGAGCGATCGCGGTGGGCATTTTTTAAACATTTATATGTGTAGTTTCCTCGGCGTTCTTGTCCTTATTGATATTGGGTTTGTGAGCGATGTCCTCTGTTGTTCGATTTTTTTCAGGGCAAAGTAGGTTGAACTTTTTGGGAGATGTGTTTGCGTTTGATTTTATACCTTAAGGTAACAGAGTGTAGTTTCAACCATGGATGCATATTTTTATCAGTGTAGTTTCAATGTTGTTTAAGCAACAATTTTTCAGTCTATAGTTTACATCTTATATTATCAAAAATTCGTGATTTATTGATATTAAACTATTTTCGAAATCTGTTTGGAATATTTTCAATACATTAGTAGTTAAAAATATACGATTTTTCAGGGCAAAGTAGGCTGAACTTTTAATAGAATTCCCTATTCCTGGCACATATCCCTTCGATAATATTCCTGCTGGGTAAAAACAAAATCATGATTTTGTTTGTGATGGCCATTTTCTCAGGTTTTTTGGAGATATTTGCGTGTTTCGACTGAAAATGAGCCCATTGTACTGGAAGCTGCGCCAGCAGATCTCGAGCGCGGCGGTTCAAGCCGTTTCGGATACACATGCTTTGATACTACTTTTGTATTTTATTGCATAATGGTTTTTTTACTTATCATCAGATTCCAAATTCTACAACAAAATAGGTTGAACTTTTCAGACGTATGTATTTTGCCTTAAGGCATCAACAAACACCTGGTTAATATACAGAAATTTCTCAGATTTGTTTATAGCCGTTTTTTATAGGCACTGAACGTTAAATAAACTGCGTTGTCTGCTTTATTTTTTATTAGTAATCTATTAACGGCTGTAGTAGCATGGACATTATTTTCTAAACAATAGAAGGTATGGCACCTAGTTTTTATTTTCAAAAATGTACAGTCTAGTATTTTATACCATCAAAATTTCACAATGTATTTTTGAAGGGTGTTTAAAATATTTTGGATACTTTAGTCGTTAAAAATGTTTTCCAGTAGGTTGAATTTTTTTTTGGGATGTGGGTATGTTGATTTTTTCGAAACTAAATTCAATCAGGACAGCTGCACGCTGCAAAGTAAAATGTTTTCAAGCGAATAATAACGTTTGCTCCGACATATTTTATTTGTATAAAATGATGCATTTTTCGCCCTGTAGATTTGCAATGTTAGTATCTAGAAATTATTTGGTAGGTTACTGGAACGTATATAGGTCAGTGTATCAAAACATGCGAAGACTGAATGCAGACTATACCACTTAGAATGTGCCGCCGATTTTTCGATTATTCCTGGTAAAATAAAAAAGAAAGTGAGTGGAGTCGGCAGAATCCTGTCGGCCGCGGTGAGTCGACAGTAAAGGGGGTGTGACGTCATCAACTTCAATTTGCTAAGGCGCGAGATTTGGGAATCCACGTTCAGGGTGGCCGTCGGTGAGAGTCTCCCTTCATGTCGAGACATGTCCGCGGTCTGCTTCCGGTCGGCGTGGAATCGCGGCCATTTTTGTCCACCCCCGGCTTGAAGGTCGCGGTTGGACACTGAGCGAACCGTCGCCGCGGGCTGGCGGTTTGACAATGACCTCGCGCTGGGGTCAACCCGTCGGACATCTTCGGCACCCTTCGGACTAGCGCAGGGTACAGACCCTAGTCGGAGCGTTCTGATTGGTCGGGGTCTTGGCGGGGGGCGTGGCGTGGGAGTGGAGGGGGTAAGTTTGGTCACGTTTTTACCACGTTTTAGGCCCCATAAGAAATACATGGGGAAATTGCGCTAGAACTCTTATAGCCTATCTACTATGGTCTTTAACAATGTTTTCATAAGTGCTATAATATTCAACTGATTTAACTTGGTGAGTTTTTTACTTTCTTGTTCGGTTTGTATTGTATTTCGTCTTTTTTCTGTAGTTCTTACGACATTGTGTTTTTCTTTTTAGCCTTGAAAAAGTCAAAATATATTGACGAAACGTCGGCAATTGTTTTTAAAAGGTTGCATTTATTTATTTATGTCCTATCCCTGTGAATTTTCAACATGAACAGTGAAGGACGTGAAACAACTAACAATAAACAGTTAGGTTCGAATCAATATGGGTTTAGAGAGGGAAGGAGCACTCAGGATGCTGTTTCTTTTCTTACCAAAAATATATACGAGGCCATGGAGTCTACCCGGCCATCGCTTGCCGTGTTTCTTGACCTCTCAAAGGCCTTTGACACTGTGAACCACAAGTTTTTCTTGGAGGGATCGGGAATTAGAGTCGTCCCATTGCAGCTTTTCACAAGTTATCTATCTGGAAGTATACAAAAAGTAAATGTAAATGAAGAGATGAGTGAGGAAAGAGAGTTATTAATTGGCGTTCCTCAGGGAACCGTGCTGGGTCCTTTACTTTTTATATTGTATATCGATTATATTCTTACCATAAACACTAGGGGTAAAATCCTTGGATTCGCGGATGACACAGTGCTACTTTCTACAGACCAATCCTGGTCGGATCTAAGGCAAAAGGTAGAAGCTGATATGTCGAGAATTTTTTGTGCTTTCAGGCATAGATATTTAACAATTAATCCAGAGAAGACATTTTTCTTAACTCTTGCAAATTAAAAAATATACTACCGCTATATAGTTCCTTAAAGATTCTAAACAGTGACGACGGAAGTTCCATTACCATCCAGAGTACTAAAAAAATAAAATATCTTGGGATTGTTATTGACAATCATTTAAGATGGGACCACCATACAAACAGCATTATAAGGAATCTAAGACCCTTAATGAATAAGTTTAAATATTTGAGTACAATATTAGATACTTACCATTTGAGAATCCTATACCATAGTTTAATACAGTCAAGACTTCAATATGGTATCCTGGGTTGGGGAGGGGTTGCCGATAGTCATTTAAATAAACTGATGGTGGTCCAAAAGTTTTTCCTCAAAACAGAGAGATTGAGAGCAAATGTCTCGAAGAGAGCAAATGTCTCGAAGTTAGATAGTTGTTTTACCGGGAGATATGCATGGACTTGTTTAAAGAAAAGGGAAACTTTTAATTGATCATGAATACAACACTAGGCATAGGAGTGACAGGAATTCTCGAACATTATTTTGTAAGAAAACTCACAGTCAGCGAAGTTATTTTTATTTGAGAAATAGAGTTTATAATTCCCTCAATGATGATTTAAAAGACCACATTATCACAAAGAAGTCAATCAACATATTTAAAATGAAGTTAAAAAAAATTTGTTCTCGACAGAAAGACAGTTTATTTCAAATATAATACAGATAAAATATTCATAATACTTTTTTGGTTCCACTTTTTAGTTCTCGTGAATGTGCGTTCATTTTATTTTCCAATTTGTAGTATTGAAAATGCTTAAGTAATAGTGGATATAGTGCTTGGGAAACTGTCACATGACCTACCCAACGAATTATACCTTTTCCGATTTTATGTTGTGTATCATTCAAAAGGCATGAGTTTATAAAATATTGTGGGATTTAATTGAGGTCAGGGAAAGGTGCGGTACTTGCGGTAATGAAATGCTTCCTTCTATGTACAGGTCTATTTTAGACAGTAATTACAAAAATGCAGCGTTCTGGATAGCGTCTCACTTGTTCACAATCTAACTAGGTACAACTATAGCGTCTACGTATATAGCCCGATAGCGTGTTCTCGTTCTCTGGTCACGGTCAAAGTCTATTCTCTTGCACTAAAATTTGGACTTTGACTTTTTACTGACAGTACTGACACCGACCGGCATTCGCGACCCAGCCGTCCCGACCGAACGATCGATCGAAGCCTCCGCCTCGCTTCTGAAATATTCCAATACTTCGCGAAAGAGAAGGAACTCGACGCGCGGCAACCCATTTATAAGCCTATATATACAGCGTTTTATGTACAAAAAGGTGACTTCCTACATTCTCGGCCATCCGACTGATTCCGCCTCGGAATCACTTTGGTTGTCAACCCACGCCTTCATATACTCTGCGCACGTAGATGTCTCTAATGGTCCTTCATGGACAGCAACTCTCACTACGTTGTATCTTTCATTAGGCTTAACCTTCGTCACTTCATATGGTCTTAAGTATTTTTTACTTAGTTTCAATCCGGGTCCAAATTGGGTCTTCTTGATAGCAACAAGATCCCCTAAACTATAATTTTTGGGTTTCTTCCTTCGCAGGTTGTAATTTCTTTTATTTTCCTCTTGTACCTTCAAAATCTGTTTTTTACACTCCGTTCGTAGTTCTTCTCTAGTCGAATTAAAGTCTTCCATCATTTCTCTTTCTAACATTTCTTTTATTTGTGTGTCGACACTATTTTTCATTTTAACTCCTATTAAAACTTCAAATGGAGTAAATCCAATGCTTCGCTGGTAAGTTGAATTTAATGCTCTCCGAACCTTTTTGACGTACTTATACCATTTGGATGGATCTTCTATGCTAAGTTTCGTCAGTACAGGGATTATTATTCGATGAATCCTTTCAATCTGGCCATTGCTCCTGGGAACACCTACTGTAGTGATAAGAACATGCTCGATGTTTTCTTCTGCACAAAACTCCTTAAACTCGTTCGCCGTAAAGGCCGTACCTCTGTCTGTTATAATTCTGGCAGGATTTCCGAAATTTTGTTGTTGCTTCTTGAGGCAGTTCACAGTTTCACGTGCAGTAGTCGTCTTCGTAGGATACAGCCAAGTAAATTTCGAGAAGTCGTCAATAACGGCTAATATGTGATGATAATTTTTATTACTCGATTGCAAAAGTCCGAGATGGTCAGCGTGATATGTTTGAAGTGGACCATCTGCCTTTGTAATTGAATGCAAATACCCTTCCTTTTTGCCTTCCTTCCTACTTCCAATCTTCTGTTTTACTTTAGGAATATAGAACTCTCTACCAATTATCTCTTCTGTTTTAGTAACTGCGAAGTGACCTTTCTCGTGAGCTTTTTTAATTATTTCAGCTTGCATTTTCTTCGGCACGACTATAAGCTCTTTTCCGTCGATGTACCTGTACAACACGTTGTTCTTTATAAAATAGTCTTCGTATTCTTCTACCTCTAAGATTTTTCGTATTGCTTTCAAGTTTTCGTCGTCGTTTTGAGCTAACTCTATTCTTCTCGTGATACCATCTTCTATTTCGATAGTTAGAACCATTGGATGTCTGCTTAGAAAATCTACATGTGACATTTGAGTTCCTCTTCTGTGCTCCACTTCATAGGAATACTCTTCCAATAATAGAGCCCATCTCGCTACTCTAGTTGTCAAGTCTTTTTTCATAATAGTTTTTTTGAAATGCTGCACAATCTGTTACAATTTTAAAATGTATTCCCAACAAGTACACTCGGAATTTCTTAACAGCTTTTATAACTGCTAATACTTCCAGCTTATAGCTATTATATTTCTCTTCAGCGGGAGTGGTTTTCTTACTCATGTAATACACTGGATGAAATTTATTATCGTCAGTAGATCTCTGCATTAAGCACGCTCCATAACCAAATTTGCTTGAGTCTGTATGTATCTCAGTCTCCCTGTTTGGTGCATAAATCAACAATATGGGTTCACTCATAAGCAAATTCTTCAGCTTTTCGAAAGCCATTTTCTGCTTATCACCAAATTCAAATAGCATATCTTTTTTCGGTAAGTCACTCAATGGCTTTGCTATCGTAGAATAATGAGGCATCAACTTTCTAAAATAGCCCGTCAATCCCAAAAAAGATTGCAGTTGTTTAAGCGTAGTGGGCTGCGAAAAACCTCTGACTGCTTCGATTTTCTCTTGCGTCGGTTGAATAGCTCCACCTTCCACAATGAATCCCAAAAATTCTACTCGCGTTTTTAAAAATTGACACTTTCTTTCCTTAATTTCTAGTCCATATTCCTTGGCTACTTCTAGTACAATTTTCAATCTGTCAATTCCTTCATTTTCGTCTTTACTCAAAATAATGATATCGTCCATGTAGTACATAACTATATTTTTCAAAGTAAGGTCTCTGAAAACATGTGCAATAAATCTTTGAAAAACGGCAGGACTATTACAAAGTCCGAATGGGCATCTCAAAAATTCATACTGTCCACTATGTGTTACGAAAGCAGTATATTTAATGCTTTCTTCCGCGACTGGAACATGGAAGAATCCATTTCTCAAATCTAGAGTAGTAAAACATCTGACATTTTGAAGTCGGTCCAAAACGTCTTCAATTAACGGCAATGGGAATCGATCTTTTATAACCTTTTTATTTAATTTGCGGTAAGAGAGCTTTTCGAACGTAAGAGATTCTAATGAGTGCCATTTCCCTAAAGTTTCTAGTACGACACTCGGATCCCACGTGTCTTCATATTTCGGGAAGGAGGGATTTTTCTTAAACGCACCTTTCATGAAACTATCAACAATTTCTGATTTGCTAGTATCCGATATGATGCCTAAGGCTGATCTATGGCTATTCAGGCTAGAATAACTCGATCCCTTGTCTACGAATCTATTTAGAAAGTTTAAAATATCCGTTGTGGCTGGATTAAATATACGTTCAGCATCACCTTTCCAGAATTTCCACCACTGAGAGAAGGTGTAATTGTACTGTTTTAATGTACTTTTACTTAGGGATGACACAATCACGTCCAAGGTTCTTCCGGTTATGTTTTTCTTCCCGTAGACTTGCTGCATAAAACCGCTGCACCCAGGGTAAGGTGGCGCCACATCGGATGGGGTTCTCTAAAGGGAGAAAGCACCAAATCAATTCTAGGTTGTAGTGTGACAGTTTGTGATATAATCATGTTTTGAAGTTTAGGAAACCATGGCTGTGATTCCCACAAGGGGAAAACAACAATGGATTCTGCCAGATCAGTTTCTATTTTATTTAGAATTTTTGGGAGTAGTGCAAAAGGAGGAAATATATATGCTTTTAAGTTGCTCCAAGATATCGTGAATGCAACTACTGCATGGCTCTCCGGATCCGGGCGCCAGGAAACGAATCGTTCGCATTTTTTGTTTTCATAAGAGGCAAAAAGATCAACTTCCGGCTTTCCCAATTGTTGGCATATTTGTCGATAGGCCCCTATGTCTAAACTGTATTCAGTTTCGATTCTTTTTGACCTAGACCATTCGTCCGCGATCTTGTTATCTTTAGAATTTATAAATGAAGCAAAAATGAAAATATTCCCTCTTTCGCACCACTTCCAAATTTTTTCCACAATAGTATTTAAGCCCTTGTATTTTACGCTACCCATACGGTTAATATTGGAAATAGCGGTTTTGTTGTCAATTCGCAACAATATATGACAGTTTTCGCAATTTTTCGCAAATGTTTTCAGCCCGAAAAACGCGGCTGTTAGTTCTAATCGATTTATATGAAGAAGTTTTTCCCCCGGTTTCCAAAACCCTCTTGCCGTTTTTTCTTCACAGGTAGCCCCCCAACCAGTTTTTGATGCATCTGTGAAAATAACCATTTCATAAGATGGGGATTTTATATCCTGTTCGGCACAGTCAATATTTTTTATCCACCAACGAAATTGTCTGTTGAAGAAGGAACCTATTTTGAAATATTTATCGTAATTGCCGTGATTGCGGCGCAAAGCTAAGTATTTTTCCCTTTCGAAGGTTTTTGTATGTATCCATCCATAACGCACAGCTGAGCAAACTGATGTTAGGTGCCCGAGGTATCTAGAAAAGAGTCTTATTTTTACATTAGTTTTTGTTATCATGTTTCGAGAGATCCTTTTTATGTTTTGTTTTTTGTTTTCAGGAATGGAAATTTTCATTTTGTTTGTGTCAAGTGTATAACCCAAAAAAATAATTTTTCGGGCTGGTTTTAAGCAACTTTTTTCAAAATTGATTTTAAATCCAAGTTCCTCCAAAATTTGACAAGTGGCCTTTACATTTTTTAAACAACATTCCATGTTTTTCCCTATTAAAAGAATATCGTCTAGATAAGCTACTGACAGAAACCCTCGATTTCTAAGATATGATAAAACTGGTTTTAGCAATTTTGTAAATACATAAGGGGCTAAGGAAAGACCGAACGGAAGGGCTTGGAATTCAAAGTATGTTGACCCGTATTTAAATCGAAAATATTTTTTATGATCTTGGTGCAACGGTACTAAAAGGTAGGCGTCTTTTAACTCCATCTTTGCTAAATAATCATTTTCCGATACTAGATTTCTGACGGTTCTCATATCCTCCAATTTAAAGTGGGGGGGGCTCTACGTATTTATTTAAGTTTTTGAGATTTAAAATAAGTCTATGACCCCCACTAGATTTTTTCCTCAAAAAGGAGTTTGATATAAATTGGTTTTTACATTTCTCTACTTGCTTTATAGCACCAATTTTTTGAAGAGAGCTAAGGCACTCTAAATACGTTTCTTTGTGTTTTTTACGAGTTAAGGTATTTTTTGGCACCGCATATTGACGGGGCTTCCTCTGGAAAGGGACTTTGTAGCCCCTTATCCAGCTCAGGATTGTTTCATTGTTGGTTACTTTACGCCAGTTATGGCAGAAATATTTTAATCTACCCGCATACTCTACCTCTGCTAGTACCGGGTGTTCTTGTGCCATGTTTTCTTCTCCGCCCATTTGTCGTTTCTTCTGTCGTCCCTCTTGTTGTTGTAGTCCCTCCGCGTCCTGTATGTGTTCTGTTTGACACTGCTGCTGCCGCCTCTCCCCTGTTTGTTGTGTGTTTTCCAACGTACCTTCGAGACTCGGTCCCTCGAGTTTTTTGAAGTAGAAGGAGCGCTTAGCTCTTTTGCAGCTGTTTCCATGTTTTTAGCCAGTTTGCATTTCTCCCCCAGATCTTCCCCAAATAGAAAAAGATCAGGTTTTTGTGCCGCAGCGACCTTTAAAATTTTCGCATTCAGGCTGGGATATATAATGAATTTTCGGTGGTTGGATATGCTGTAGTGGACCGAGCAAAACATTTGACCAGCTTCAACCAAATGTTTTATGGTGTCTTCCCATCCAGTAAGCTCTTCGTTTTGCATGAGCTTTGTTAAAACAGCGCCTAGGCTCGAGAGTCCCTTGCCTAACTGACCCTGAAGTTCTAGAAGGAAGGAGTCTTTTTTATTGTCAGACGCCGTCAATGTCATTTGTACTTCTGGGTTTAATTTGGGGCCTTGTAGTTGAGTGCAATTCCCAGGTATACACCACTTTTCGAGTTCCTGCTTCGCTTCTTTTCCTATCCCTTCGGATAAGTAGCTTCTCCAGCGGCGGGCTAAATCCTCTGCAATGTTCGGGCCCGTAGTGCTCACCTCCGTGGGGTCCACCCCTAAAATACATTTCTCGGACGTGTCTGCATGTCCAGCTTCCGAGGGACCTGCACTTCCGTCGGTGTCACTTTCGCTTCCTGATCTGGTTTCCTCCGTGTCTGAACCTAGGCAATTAGAAGTAAAAATTACCATGGCGTTCTCTTTCTGGATACTCGGTTAAGAAGGCAACTATACTGCACTTTTCCGAATGAAATCTTAGGGTATTTACTATTACTATTATTATTGTTAATAGTATTAGTATACAACCACGAACCCGAGGGGTATTTTCCCTCCTTTGTAGTTAAATATTTCAACTGGATATTTAGCAGTTGCAACAAATTTAATTTTTATGCACCCAGTAATTTTTTGTCTGAAACACTCTCGGCGCCGCGCCGTGAACAAAAACCTATTTAGTTTTTGTCGCGTGAGTCGACTGCTATGAATCAGTCGTGACTTATGTTAATTTATTTTCAAAATGTTTCATATGGTATGTAATTATATATAATATTTATATATGTATTATGCGCCGTTTGATTTTGAAGTTGTATGAATATGACAGGGAGCATAGTTATCTGCAACTTAGTAAATTATTGTATTGGTACTTACTTGAAGTTGAGGAGTATAAATCTTTAAGTGTCTTCTAATTTCCTCATTTTCTTTTTAATCTTCCGAATCTCCTTCCCGGAAGCTTTCCTCTTTCCCATTTTGGTTTTTCCCTCTGCTTTTTCGGTTGGTTTTGTTTATCGTTGTCGTTTCGAACTGCACGCGCACCGCGCAAGAAGTACAATGAAGGCGAGTCGTGTGCGGGCCGGGTCGGGAGCGGGGGAAACACAAAAACTCTTTAAACTTGCGCGCATTCGTAATAAGAGGTACTACTACAGGGTGATCTATTTGGATGTGACCAATCGGAGTATAATGCCGATGCTACAGCCGTTAATAGATCACTACTAAAAAATATAGCATACAATGCAGTTTATTTAACGGTCAGTGTCTCAACGGGGTATAAAAATCTGACAAATTTCTATATATTAACCAGGCGTTTGTTGTTGCCCGACCCCTGTAAACCGATCTGTGGTACCAGGTTTTTGGAATGTGATAACAAAAAATGCCACGATGCAATAAAATACAATATAAGTATAAATAATTTTGAGAAGGCAGGTAAAGCGGGGCAGCACCCATAGCCTCTGACGTTAAGCAGTTGCAGTGCATTCTAAAACTAACTAACTACATAGTTTTACCCCATTTTATTTTTGAACTAGAACTAAAAAAACGCCAGCACCGATCTTATCGGGGTATTGAAAACAGACTAGAATTCCTACTTGATGAAATAATTTTTAAATAATAATAAATTAAAAGTAAAAAAATATTTTAAAAAAAGCTTTTATTTAAATGCGCTAAAAAGAATAAAATAATCTTTTCTTTTAAAACTTTTACTATCAACTTATAACGTCATTCCACAATTTATATGATATAAAAGCTTGTCGCGAGATTTAAGTAGTGGTATTTACTTAGTTTGAAAACTTAAATCTCGCGACAAGCTTTTATATCATATAAATTGTGGAATGACGTTATAAGTTGATAGTAAAAGTTTTAAAAGAAAAGATTATTTTATTCTTTTTAGCGCATTTAAATAAAAGCTTTTTTTAAAAATATTTTTTTACTTTTAATTTATTTTGTAATTTTTAGTTTGGCCAGGTGTCTGAGTCTATTCATCTCAGTTAACGCATCATTGTTGCAAGGTCGTTTGCCGGTTAGTTTAGAACAGTCTAGCTCTTCAATGAGGAGACCTTCTAATGACCATCTTGGGTGTTCCGCCATGTTGGATTTAGAATGACGTCACACATATAATCATGCATTGTCATCCAAATTAAACGTGTGTACAAAATTTCAGCTCGATCGGTTGAAATTTAACTAGTCCGCCATCTTGAGTGTTCCGCCATGTTGGATTTAGAATGACGTCACACATATAATCATGCATTGTCATCCAAATTAAACGTGTGTACAAAATTTCAGCTCGATCGGTTGAAATTTAACTAGTCCGCCATCTTGAGTGTTCCGCCATGTTGGATTTAGAATGACGTCACACATATAATCATGCATTGTCATCCAAATTAAACGTGTGTACAAAATTTCAGCTCGATCGGTTGAATATATCTGCTTCAAAATTGAGTTGCAAGATTCCACCCGAACAAATTACATACATACATACATACATACATACATTGCAAGTTAAATAAAAGCTTTTAAAAAGGAGCGCGCATCCTTCAAAACATTTAACAGTATTTTGATATCGGTCATGGAATTGTTTGACATATAAAATCTATAATAGACTGAAAAATTATATATTATAGAGGTTCTAGTAAATATAGTATATTTTTGTCTAAAACCAACCAAATTTTTAACAAATTTCCTCAAAAAAATTGGGGGTACCTCATAACCGTTTTCCCTGTGAAGTTTTAAGTTCATTTTAAAAAAAAGTTGTAGTACCTATGTTGAACGGAATATAATATTTTTTCGTTAAAGAATATTTTTACATTAAATCTTTACAAGTTGTAGTTTTCTTTAAAATTCGATACTATACCGGCTGTCTCATTTTTAAACCTCTGATTATCTTGTATACCAACAGTTTCACAAATAAATGTTTAAAATAAAAAGTTTAAGTGTGCCGTGGGTCCGTTCAAATAATCGGGTAATAACCAAAAAAAAAACTATTAGGACCAATCGAAAAAAGGCTGCGCAAACATATAAAATGCTACTCACTCTGTCCCTATAGATGCTGGTATAGTAAAGAAATCAGGTGACACCAAATGACAAAAGTAATTAATTAACAACCTATGCCAATCAGGTATCACCGAACATCTTTAGATTGATCCAACAACCATCCAAATTCCGGAAAAAAAACAACACCAGCCAATTAGAATTCCACACTGCCCTATAATTTTCAACCGAAAACACACAAAAACATCACTTTATCCCAAAAAACACACGATAAAACGGACTTTTACGCCTTATATTAAACAACAACTGCTGGATTCCGACTGAGACGGTAGGTATAGAGAGAAGCAAGGCGGCAGGAAAACAAAAAATATCGCCCTCCTAATATTTCCATACGAGGAATACCCCTAAAAGCTAACAAACAGACTCTCAATATGGGTATTCAGTCATGTTGCCGTTTTTCTGGTCAATAATTTTTTTTAGAATGCAACTGCCTAGTAACAAATTGTGAACTATATCAAGTATCAAAATAATTATGATTAATCAATATTTTGGGGCAGGATTGACACTCTTTCATCCATACTTAAGTCATTACGGGTAAAACACAACGAATTATTTTTTATATACAGCACCTAAGACAATAAAAATTCAAAATGAAAATAAATAAAAATAAATGAAAAGATATTTACTCTCAGCATCGTTGTCTCAGAATTCTATCTCACAAATCTATAAGGGATTCTTAAGATTTTGTTTCCTATTATCCCAATTAGTGACTTATTGAAACTGAATTTACACACGAACAATTTTCAGAAGACAAAAATCCGTTAAAAATATGATTTTTTATATTTTATGACGTTAATTTTTTTTATTATTATGGTTATGAAGTTACCCCCTAGCTTGACCCCACGAAATATATCAGATCGGTTTACAAGGGGTTTTATTATACTAGAGGCATGGTTTACAGGGGTTTTTAGATTTAACTGGGCTCACACATGGAAAAGGTCAAGTCTTGGTTTCCTGGCGATGGGTGCAATACCTATTTTTATGAGTGTAGCTTCAATCGTCATCGAGCGATTACAAGAGCTAAAAATCCATATTTTTATCAGTGTAGTTTTGTATACTTTTTCATCAAGTGAGGGGTATCTACAACTTTTTTATTTGCTGAATATGGATACTGAACAATTATTTTGCAATCATTTCGTGTATCATAAATTTTCACGCCCAGCAGAATGCATTTTTGGCCGGACACGCTAGGGGTACCATCGACGGGTGTGCTGTGACGTCGACGTATTTTCTAATAATACAAGAAGGATTTACTGTCAGACTTGTATGTAAGTGATTTTTTGACACCTGGATTTCTACTTTAGCAGATTCTACTGTAGGTATGATTTACAGGTTTTTTTTAGATTCTACTTCAACCGGGTCACACGTGTCCCAAAGGACAAAGGTCAATCCTTTTGTCGTAGCCACTTTGCACGATTTTTTTGTCGAGCGATCACGGTGGACATTTTTTAAACATTTATAAGTGTAGTTTCCTCGGCGTTCTTGTCCTTAATGGTATTGGTTTTGTCAGCGATGAATACCTCTGTTGTTCGATTTTTCAGGGCAAAGTAGGTTGAACTTTTTGGGAGATATGTGTTTGGCGTCTGATTTTATACCTTAAGGCAACAGAGTGTAGTTTCAACCATGGATGCATATTTTTATCAGTGTAGTTTCAATGTTGTTTAAGCAACAATTTTTTCAGTCTATAGTTCTTAAATTATCAAAAAATTCGTGATTTATTGACATTAAACTAGTTTTTAAATCTGTTTAGAATATTTTCAATACATTAGTAGTAAAAAATATACGATTTTTCAGGGCAAAGTAGGCTGAACTTTTAATATAATTCCCTAGTCTTAGCACATATCCCTTCGATAATATTCCTGCTGGGTCAGCAGATCACGAGCGTCGGCGGTTCAAGCCGTTTCGGATACACATGCTGTTGCGTAACGATAACTGTAGCTAGTGTTCTCTGTATAACCAGAGGGGCGGAGTTATATGGAAAAAAATATCAAGGCAAAGCCGTGAGGGCAATAATAGTGACACTGAAAAGGGTACCACTTACATGAAAATCCTGGGAGATCTTCTGCAGGGGTATCAGCTCTTCTTGAGGTACCTCACTCTGTTCGGGCCTGATACCTTCTCCTCGTGGGCCACAATCTTAGGGCGGCACGGCGCGATATATGATGATCGCAACTTTCTAATGCAACATATTTTATTTGTTCATCGGATTATCAGAAGACAGCGATGAAAAGTTATTCGCGGCGGCGCGAGCGAACCTTCTTAGTTGAAAGTATAGTACCGACTCACTTCTTTATTCTGTTTTTTTTACAGTAAAAAATAGTTTAAAAAAAGGGCAGAAAACGCACACCCGGCAAGAGCGGAACCAATCCAGTGTCACATTTTTAACATAAATTCTCTACTGAATCAGACTTTATAAAATTTCCTTTTTCCTAAAAACGAAAACGCAACATTCTCCCCGGCTAAAATGCGCGTTGAAAGCGAGCATTTTAAGAATACTAAAAATAAAATAAAATATCCATTACCCAAAAAAAGAAAAAACAAAAATGTTCTTGATTTTACCTTAATAATTAACAAATTCAGACGCCACATCATCTCGCAAGACCGCTACTTTTAAGCGACCGGCAGCGGGCACAGCTTCACCATCGGTCGGACAAGCGTACCAGTTGAGGTCCTAACAGTGGCACACGGGCCACGCCATCCGTCCCATAATTGATGGAGCTTATTCGTCCCAGAGACCATTGCAATGGTGAAACATTCTCGTTTTTAATGGCCACAAGAGTACCAATTTCCGGTGTAACGCCATCTGTTAGCCATTTACCCCTTTGCTGAAGGGTATGCAAGTACTCGGTATGCCAGCGTTTCCAGAAGTCCTGGTGTAAACGCTGCAATAGTTGCCATCGCGACAAGCGTGATAGAGATATGTCAGACATATTTGGTACTGGCAGCGGGGATAACGGTTCCATAGTGAGAAAATGTCCAGGCGTCAGTGCGTTTACATCATCGGGATCCGAACTTAATGGAGAAAGCGGTCTCGAATTTAATATTGATTCAATCAAAGTAAGCAGCGTATAAAACTCCTCATATGTGAAAACTTGGTGGCCTACAACACGGTTTAAATGAGTTTTTACGGATTTAATGCCAGCCTCCCATAAGCCTCCAAAATGGGGGGCCGAAGGGGGGTTGAAATGCCATGAAATATTTTCTTTGCAAGCAGCGGCGTGCATGCATGCTTGAATTTCTCTATACGCACCCACAAAATTTGTGCCGCAATCGCTATAAAATTCTTCACATCTGCCACGGCGGGCTATAAATCTTTGCAGAGCTGCCAAAAAGGTTTCTGATGATAAGTCACTTGCCAATTCCAAGTGGATTGCTTTTGTGGAAAGGCATACAAATAAACAGATATACGACTTGCATGTTTTAACTCCTCGGTGCCTACTCATAGTGATAAAAAATGGACCCCCATAGTCCACTCCTGTGCGGGCAAATGCTTTCACCTGTGCAACTCGCTCCAAAGGTAGATCCGCCATTGGTGGTTGAAAGGTTTGAGGTCTCGTGCTCCAGCAGGCTATACATCGAGAGATTACTGAGTGAATAGCGCGTTTAGGCGATAATATCCAGAATTTTTGGGAAATTAAAAAATGTAAAGTGCTGCTACCAACGTGTAGGTACTTTTTATGATAAAATTCAATTAACAGCGTAGTTAAGTAACATTTTCTTGGCAGAAGGATCGGGTGTTTTGCGTTATATGAAAGCGAAGCATGTTTTAAGCGGCCTCCGACACGTAAAATGCCCTCCCCATCTACGAAAACATTCAATTGTTTACGCGGTTTGGAGAAAATTTTGCTGGACAGTTCATGTTTAAAAGATAATTGCTGCGTGCGTTTAACTATTAACAATAGCGAAGAATTTAATTCGGAGGAAGTTAAGGATCCATTAATTCTCTGTGATTTATTTGTTAGATTTTTAACAAAGCGAATAACATAAGCAAAAATCCTTTGACAAGCAACAAAATTAGAATAACGCTTTAATAACCTATCAATAATGTGCTCGTTACTTTCACATGCAAAAAATGAAGATTTGTTCTCCTCCTGTGAAACATCAGGCGATTCAATAAATTTTAAATTTTGCATAGAAGAAAGAGCAGCCGAAAAACTTTCATGGTTCGATAAAAAGGACGGCCCATTAAACCACATAGTATGAAGCAAAATTTCCGAAGGGAATAAACCGTGCGAAGCTATATCAGCTGGGTTGTCCTTAGACGTGACATAAAACCAAGTACAAGGTGAAGTTTTTTCCTGGATATATGCAACTCTGTTTGCTACAAAATTTTTCTACCTGTGGGGTGATGAGCGTATCCATGAAAGAACTACTTGTGAATCCGACCAAGCGAATATATTCTGCAGAGCGAGACGGTCACCTATGGTTCTTGTAATGAAAGATAACAATTTGGATAAAAGAACAGCGGCGCATAATTCAAGTCTAGGTATGGTAAGTTTTTTAACTGGAGAAACCTTGGTTTTAAGCGCAGGCTGCGTAACCCTTTTCAGAGGAGTCACAAAATCCGTGAAGTTCGAACGAACCAGCAGTATGCGAGAAAAAAAGTTTTCTTTCTATTTTCAACTTACAAAGTGTGGGAAGTTCTAGTTTATAGCGATTCCATAAGTTAACAATTTCGGGCGACGGTGGGTCATCCAAGTTTAATCCTGCAGTCCACAACTTTTGAATTAAAGTCTTGGTCAAAAACGTTATGGGTGCCAAAAAGCCCAGGGGATCAAACACACGCGCAAGTTCTGATAGTATGGTACGCTTAGTACAAGTTCTTTCGATAGGATTTATAGAAAATAAAAAACAATCTGAAAGCTGGTCCCATTGTAACCCTAAAATTTTTAAAGATGTATTTTCGGGATTGCTATCAAATGTAAACGAATTTTTTGATAAATATTCGGAAGGAAATGACGCGAGAAGAGAAGGGTCGTTGGATGACCATTTTCGTAAGTCAAATCCACCTTGATTAAAAATAGCAATTAATTCATTCTTCAGATTGATTGCGTCCTGGCGCAAAGAAGCACCAGTTACTACATCATCAACGTACGTATGATGTAATATTGAATGCGAAGCGAGCGGGTAATCTTTTCCATAATCGGTAACTAACTGTTGAAGTGTTCTAATTGCTAAAAAAGGCGAAGGCGTTAACCCATAAACTAAAGTTAGAAGCCGATAATCTTGCAAAGGTTCATTTTGCGAAACTCGCCATACAATTCGTTGATAATCACATTGTTGGCGTTGTACCCAAATATTGCGGTACATCATTTTAAGATCTGCACACAAAACAAATTCATGTAAGCGAAAGTTTAATAAAATCACAGCCAGAGGTAAAAATTGTTCACGGAAAACCTAGGCACAGCCAGAGTCAAGGTTCGGTTGAGCGTGCCAATAGAGATATTGAGGAAATGTTGGGGGCATGGATGGATGAAAATAAAACCAAAGACTGGCCTGCAGGAATCAAATTATCCAGTTTAAGAAAAACCGCGCACTACATTCAGGTAAGTGTTTACCTTATTTAATGTCGTGTAATTTGGAAAATCATTAATTAAGATATATTTTTTTACAAGGAATTGGAAGATCTCCATATGAGGCAATGTACGGATGTCCGGCTAGAGTAGGACTTGCCTCAGCTGACATCCCACAAGATGAAATCGCTCACTTAGTCACTGAAGAAGATTTTGAAAGCATTCTAAAAGAAATGGAAGGAGAATCTAACGACAATGAGCGTACAGAAATAGAAAATGAAGAAAAGAATATAGTTTCAGAAAACGATGAATTAGAACTTGAAAGTATATCGGTAGATTTTGAAGAGAGAACTGTTTGCGACCAGTGTTCCACAGTATTACTACTTGGAGAAGAAGTTAATAATGATGGAAAATGCATCAATTGTGAGCGACAAGATAACATTGTCAATGAACGTAAAAGATCCAGAGAATCTTTGGAAAAACAAGCTACCAAAATGCTGAAAATATCTAACCAAAAATTCTCTGAGGTTCATGTTGGAACTACGGTTCGTGTACCCATACCCGACGTAGACAGAGCTCGTGGTTCTCCCCGCAATATTCTAGCTGTTGTTAGTAGTGTGGAAGATGGTCTTTATAAGCTTGGTAGGAATGCGGTTAAAAATTTAAATTAGAAAGTAATGTTGAGATTTTAGGTACAACTCATGGTGTTTTAAAGCATAAGTTCACCAGATCCGAGTTTAATCCCTGCGTTGAAAAGCTTATTTTACTCGAGAATCTCAGCGATTTCGCAAAAAACAAAGAAATAACCCTTAGAGAAGCTGCAGCTGCAAATAGTATTTTAGGAGGCCAGGGTTACAAGCGTTGTCACTGCAAGGGAGGATGCAAAAATAATAAATGCGCATGTCGCGTAAACAAGAAAATTTGTAATTCAAAGTGCCATGGGTCACTTTCATGCCAAAATAAAAATGATGACTGATAAGTTGTTTCTATTGCTTGTTAACGACATCGTACCCAAGAGATTTTAAAAACTTTAGATTTTCAGGTGTAGGTATAAGATTCTTCTCACGAGGTTTGAGAATATTGTGATCTCCTTTTATACGGTTGATATCTAGCGCCATCAAAAACTAGACCCATTTTATAACAACTTTTTTAATTCTAATCTTACAATTATTTCTTCACCTCTGAAATTTACCAACTGGGAATTTTGATCAAAAATTGATAATGATAAATTATTAATTTCACGCTTGGTAGCGGGTACGTATAGTAAATTTCTTGGAGTTTCGTCTATCGCGTAACCGGGGTCGGTCCCCACAGCAAATTCGTAAATAGTATGCGATGGTTTATTATTATAGTATGCTCCAGCCGTTATATTACTATCTATATGAATCGTTCTAACTTTAACAATGCTTACAGGTAAATCTGATATGTGAAGTTTCTTTGATTGTAGTAAGCGGTTAGAGAAACCTAACAATTTTCCTATTGAATCCTGCTGAAAATCAATGCTGTATTGATCACTATAAATTTCACACTGAAGCGTACTATTGTTAGCTTTCAATGAAAATATATTTGGATTGTTATCTAACTTTTTCAAAGATTTCAATATTTGTCTTTCTATAGCACTAATTTCATATGACCCAGTAGGAATTTCTATAATTTTTCGTTCATTGTTTTCATTGACAACATAAAATTTGTTATTAGGCGCCTCAATATTCGGAATAGTATTGTATGAATGAAATCCTAACAATGCTAGACCATACTGAACATCAGGATCTAAATATATTGTATTATTAAAGTCAATACTTAGCGTTGAAGTGAAACCATGTAGGGTGAATATCAGTGACATGACTGAGTTGACTCTAAGCTGACCTCTGCTTTTTATAGAGAAATGCGAGGCACAGGTGACCACAATTTATTTCATTAAATTTTTGATAGGACTCGTTGTTGTATAAAATCTTAACCCCCTTACCTAAGTAACGAATAAGTTCTATAGGTGGTTTTAAGTTACCAAAACTATCAAAATACTGTACAAAATTATTCTTTTTTATATATGCTACCCAGTGTGTTCCCTTATTGCTTTGAATATCTAAATTTATAATTGCAGACTCATTTGCATTTGGTTTTGTTTTTTGAAGCGTGTCTCTCATAAATATACCTTTAAAATGCGGCACTTTTATTTTTCTAGCAAATTTATTTAGGTCAACATCTGTTAATGGTCTATTAGGAAGCTTTAGAGGAAGTTTTTGAACTAAGTTTTTTTTTTTAAAAACAAACCAAATCCACCACGATTATTTATTCGCATATAAAGACCTGATCCTTTTTTTCCAATAGCTTCTATTGCTCGATTATGTCGTTTTTCTTCAACCATCTTTTTTTAAGCATTTTTGGCATCGATTATGGTTTTAGCAACAGCACTAGCACCTCCAACTACCGATCCAAGAGCTCCCAATGCAGCTAGGATTGGAATCAACGGTAGAAACCCACCGGTTTTGTGCTGAAATGGGATAATTCTTGGTATTCGCACCTTTCTTTTTCCTCCCACTCTTTTAACAGCTAGTCATGCAGCTTTGATGGCAGCTAATGTTGTATTTTTAATATTGTTAACGTTATT
The DNA here is from genome assembly GCA_963920635.1 of Pseudeuparius sepicola. Taxonomy (NCBI): domain Eukaryota; kingdom Metazoa; phylum Arthropoda; class Insecta; order Coleoptera; family Anthribidae; genus Pseudeuparius; species Pseudeuparius sepicola. Next base: position 35,285,909 of record OY987305.1, read on the forward strand.
CAGCTGATTGTTGTTAAATGATTTTTCCGTTTAGCTTTCATTGCCGTTGTTACAAACCAAGCAGCAGCTTTTTCACTTAATTTTGCGTTTTTGCTTTTAATTCTTTCCCAAGCTTGATTTTCCAATTCCAAGTCAGCTTTATGTCGATCTTCCAGCAACCCGGTTTTTTAGTAGAATATATCGTGTTTTTTACATAAAGTATCTAATCTATTAATTCCACTGTCACCCCTTGCTAATCTTTTTTCTAGTCTAGTACCAGGTCCACAATATTGATATCCGGGAATGTGGAACTCAATTGGTAATTTATTTATTAACGAGTTAAATAACCCTTCTCCAGTGAATGATAACATTAGACTGAAGTCGATTCTCTCTAAATATTATGTATTTATATTTTTCTGTAGTTCCTATTATTAATATTTATCATATTAGTTGGTTTAGGTTGAATAATTAAAAAAAAATTTTTTCGATTAAATATTTTTATTTTCTACAATCTCAAACTGATTTGCCGGGTGAAGTTTTCCTGTGTTGAGTTGTCCCTTAAACACGAGGGAATATCTTTCAGATGAGAAATCCTCCAAGTGTGGCTTGAATGCTACCGTGACTCTCTGCGGTAGGAATACAACATTCTCCTCCAATTCCAGTAAGACGCATTCCCCGAATTCTGTCTTCACCAGCTTGCCTGAATATATTTTCAATGGCAAATCTTGCGGTAATTCCGCCAACTTGATGCTGGATTTCCGATTGAGGCACGTCAACTTGTTGATTGCTTGTAGATCCATGTTGTCTGCTTTCAAACTAAACTGAGTTCTCCAGCTAGAACGGACCACCTTATATCCTAACCTAGTGGTAGAGAGGGGGAGCTGAACATGCCATAACAATTCTTGATAACCTATCGAGGTCAAGTCCCGTCCGGGGTTACGTCAGGTCAAAATGCAAGTCCGCACCTGTCGGAAAAGGTTAATAACCTCCCGGGGTCACGCCAGGTCAAAATGCAAGTCCTCACCTGTCGGAAATAAACATCTGCCACGTAGCGGCCGAGGCCGTGACGTCACTGTCCTGATGCCCGCTTTGCTACTGAGGCAAAAAAAATTTTGTAAAAAGAAATTTTGACAAAAAAAATTTTGGCAAAAATAATTGTCAAAAAAAAAAATTTGAAAAAAAAAAAATTGTCAAAAAAAAATTTGAAAAAAAAAATTTTGACCAAAAAAAAATTTTGGCGAAAAAAAATTTGGCAAAAAAAATTTTGCAAAAAAAATGGCAAAAAAAAATTTGACAAAAAAAAATTTTTGACAAAAAAAAAATTGGCGAAAAAAAATTTGGCAAAAAAAAATTTGGCAAAAAAAAATTTTTGCAAAAAAAAATTTTGGCAAAAAAAATTTACAAAAAAAATTTTGGCAAAAAAAAATTTTGGCAAAAAAAATTTTGGTAAAAAAAAAATCTGCCAAAAAAAAATTTTGGCAACAAAAAATTTTGGCAAAAAAAATTGACAAAAAAAAAATTTGGCAAAAAAACTTTACAAAAAATCATAAAAATATTTTCAGAAAAAACTGGAAACAAAAATTTTTCACCTGTCTGAATGACAGTCGGTCCTCCGCCTATTAAGATATAGCTTTTACTTCCTTTATATAAGTTTTCGTTTCCAAGATATCAAGCGGTTTATAAATGGGACAGCTGGTATATTTACATTTTTTTCTTTCTTTTGCTCATGTAATCCTTGGGAATTTTTTTACGAAAGGTTTCCAAATATCTAGCTGTTTAAAAATGGGACAGCTGGTATATACTTACTTGCATCTTGGAGCACTCGAACTGATACGCAGTGGAATCACGCACCCTTCTTATAGGCTATTATTTGTCGACTAAGGTTTTTTTTGTCTGGTCAGCAGAGCCGCGTTTGCCTACCAAGGTTTTTTCCTAACCTTATATATTTTTTGAATCAACTGGTATAAAATATCGTCATTATTTCCTTCTGTGGGGAACTAAAAAATATTTACTTTCAAGTAAGGTTGAGGAAACCGGTATTTAAAAAAGTAATAACCCCTAGAATTTTTTCCAAACGAGATGAACTGAAATAGCTAGGGTGTATAAAATGGGACAGCCGCGCAATTACCTTTTTCGGTCTTGTGTATATTTTACTGGAATAAATAATTATTTCCAATTTTTTTTTGGTACAACCTCTACATCGTATTTTTTTACTGAAACTGAAATTTTTTCATCATTTTTTTCCAAGTGAAACTGACGTTATTTTTACCTTTACATATATTTTTACCGGTATACAAAACTTATTCGAAAATTCTACCTACATTTTCACGTCTTGGATTTTTTTTACAGATTTTGTTCAAACAAAATTTCCTATGTTATCTGGGGCCTTCCGATTAACTATTATAATAACTGTTTTTATCAGTCACTCGAAAAAATTCTATCTGCACTTGTATATAAAACATTCGTCTGAGTCTTGTCTTGTACATTTCACAGTCAAAAAATGAAAATTTCTCAAAATGTTATCAGGATTATAGGATCAGGACCTTTTTAAAATTACATTTTTTGAATAAAAAAATTTCAATATCAAAAGTGCGGAACTGCGCATGCGCGAAACGCGTGCAAGGGGGAAGGGTGGATTTTGTTCGGGCAACTACATGCCAGTCGGACGGAGGCCTTCGGCCTCCGTTCCTCCTGGCACGTAGTTGTGTAAGTCAATATATTTTATCTTCATTTTAATTTCATATAACATAAGTTCATATTTCAATGCTTCTAAATTCTTCAAATATTGTTGCAGTTTTCTTCTATAGCACAGCTTATCCTTTCGTCTTGGATTCATGGTTCTATAATAAATTCGATATTTGTAGATCGGCCGACGGGTCCAAGACTCTTCATGTAATACCTCCTTCCGTTACCGATATCCCTGTTAATTTCTTCGATCCGTTGGGGCGTAAACTCGGCCGTGTATCGTTGCGGCAGCACCTTCTTAAATTCTTCGAACTCTACGTAGACCTTCTCTCCGTATTGCGTGTTCACTTTGTCCACGTTCGTGATTTGAAAATTTTCACCCACCTCCATATTTTGAATGCAAACAATGCCTCTTCCCAAGATAACTACCTCCAAGGTATTTTACCTCCGCCAAATGTGGTTCTATAATTTCGGAATCCACATTATTGCAAAAAAACATAGAAAAAGCCTGTTTTTGTACCTGGACTGAAGATATGGCAAACAGAGGAAGTCTGTAAACATGCAGTTCTCTGCTCAGATATATTGAAGTAGACGAAAGTATCCGGTGGTCTGCCTATTATCGATAATACCTTTCGTTAATTTTACGAATTATAATCCCAAAGCTGAAAATACCACGACTGCGCAGCAGGAGTGGTATTTTCTTAGCATTGGGATTATAATGAGTGATAAATTAAGGAAAGGTATTATCTATTATTAGGCATACCACGAGTTGTACTTAAAAAGAGAATTTAACAACTGCAAATAGTTAGTTTGACAGCTAGCTGTCATTTAGATTGAACTTTAGGTTCTGAATATGTTTTTTGTGCTAATAGATATTTAAAGATCAATGTGTTAACTGAAAACATATATTCTAGTCCTATATTAAATCTGGTAATGTGAAGAACTTATCGGGTTATCAGTTTTAGCTGCGCAGTCATGGTATTTTCAGCTTTGGGATTATAATTCGTAAAATTAACGAAAGGTATTATCAATAATAGGCACACCACTTGTTATATTACCCCTGAAAGGATACTTTCGTTGTATTGATCATAAATTTCCAGAAGTTGGCCATACTTACTTAGATTCTAATAGAGATTTTGGGAGGATTGAAAAGGTATTACGAAAACATGACACTGTAGTTATACCAGATAAGTACCGAGAAATCATTTCAAAGGCTAGCAGACCCAATCCATGCTCACTGGCAGGGCGCTCGAGGCCGAGCTGTGCAGGGAACGAGTGACCGTCAACGCATCGAGAGGCTGTCCTCAGGGGGGGGTCTTGTCTCCCCTTCTTTGGAGCATGGTGGTTGATGGGCTACTGCGAATCCTGGAGGAGGAGCAGGGGGTTTACGTACAAGCGTACGCAGACGACATAGTGATTTCAGTTCAGGGTACCGATGTAGGGCTTCTAGAAGAGCTCCTTAATCGAGCTCTAGAGAGGATCTCGCGCTGGTTCGAAATGAACGGATTAAGTGTCAACCCAAATAAGGTTGAATTGGTGTTATTCACCAAGAAGAGAAGGGTGGACCCGGTTCCTCGGATAGAGCTGCGCAGGGTTCACCTGGAGGATAGGAAGAGGGTTAATTATCTGGGCGTCCGGCTGGACTCCAGACTGACCTTCGAGGAGCATATCCTCATGAGGACCAAGAAGGCGTGCAACACACTCTGGGCGTATCGCAGAGCCGTTAGAGGGTCTCAACCTTTGGGTCGCCGGTGGCTCAGTCCACGGGCACCGGCAGCTGTGGTCAGAGCTGAGGGAGGAGGTGCCCATCCTGGAATCCACGGCCGACTTCACTTTGTCTTTCCAGACAGGGAGGGGTGGGCCGAAGGGAATAGTGACGCCCAAGGCGGGCTCGTCTTTTGTCAGGGACTGGCCAGGAGGCTGACCAACTCCCTCGGGGAGCACACCACCGTGTTTCAGGCGGAGGTGTTCGCCATCATGATGGGAGCAGAGGAATCGCTCAGGCTCAGAATCAGGGGCCGGAGGCTGACCTTCTGGTCTGACAGCAAAGCGGCGTAACTGGCGCTGAGAGCTAACCGTACTTGGTCCTTATTGGTGCAGGACTGTAGAACGAGTTTGCTCAGATTGGTAGCCGAAGGGAACAGGGTCATTCTATCGTGGGTGCCCGGTCACGCGGGCATAGCGGGGAATGAGACTGCGGACCTACTGGCTAGAGAGGAATCCATGAGAAGACCGGTGGGGCCAGAACCAATATTGGGGATTGCACCACGGGTCGCAATTGGAGCCCTGGACAAATGGCTGCATGGCAGGTTCGTCGAGGAGTGGCGCAGGGCTCCGGGGATAAGGCAGACTAGGCTCATGATTCATAGGCCATTGTCCGTCCTGTCTAGAGAGCTGCTGCGTCTGCCTAGGACAGAGTTGAGGGGAGTGGTGAGGGTCCTCACTGGGCACTGCTGCCTAGCTCGCCACCTGCACCTTATAGGGGTGGGAGGGGAGTCTGAGTGCGGATGGTGTCTGGAGGATGAGGAGACACTACTTGGTCACTGAATGCCCTGCACTTGACAGGGTGAGATTTGAGTCCTTCGGCTCAGCCACGCTGAGCGCAGAGGATGTGTATGGTGTCGGGGTGGAGAAGCCCCGGGCCTTCATTAAGAGGGCCGGCTTGCTGGCCGCCGTGTGACGCTGATTTAATTTAATACTTTTATAATTAAAAAATGATAAAATTATGAATTTAATACTTTTATAATTAAAAAATGATAAAATTATGAAAGTTTCTACTTAAATCTTTAAAAAAGACAAATAAGAATAAATACCGGTGTAACAGCGTCTTTTTAAAATTTTATGATAAAACTAAATTTTCTTTCTTTGATATTTTCAGCTAGGAATAGGATCTCGAGATACGGTTTTCACTAGCCTATTTAGGTATCATTTCACTACATTTTTGTGGAAAAAAGTAATATTATTGCATTTAATTTTTTTGAGAATTTTGCAATTTTCTGTTAATATATCAAAAAAGGCGCTCTAGCGGCATCACTGAGACTTAGACATATCACGGGTAAGATGGGTTTGATGAACCAATAAATGCTTTTTCCAACGAGACCAAGTTTGTTAAAATCCGTTCAGTCGTTTAGGAGTTACAGCTGTTTATTTAAAAAACATTGAATCACTCCCCACCACTTTATTTTAATAGATATGTCAAAAAGTGTTAAGCAAAAATTACTCGAATAAAGCTTACCTTCAAAAAGCATATATTATTTTGGTAACATTACTAGGTGGATTTCAGTGAAAAATCACTTTAAAAGTTTAAGATGGCGGTTACGCCCCCTGGTGACTATCTTGGAAATCTAAAAATAATTTCCATGTTTTTCTCTTGGGCACTTTATTCTAAAAAAATTTTACCGCAAGTCTCTAGGACGAATAGTTTCCGAGATACAGCACTTTGCATTCTTATCTGACCACCCTGTACAAAGAATCATATGATGAAACAGTTCCATTTAGAAAGGTTAATATCCTTCAAAATAAGAATAGAACACCAGCACCCGACAATATAGAAGTTGAAAGAATTCGTGAGAAATATGGGACGATGTCTGACGAAAAAAGAAAAAATCTCCGGGAATTGCTAAAGTTTGTAAAACCAGAATATCGGTATTTCTATGAACTTATCTTGGAAAATAAATAGTTTTTCATGTTAATCAAGTTTTATTTTTAGCCTTTATTTTGTTAGCCTAGAGTTCCTACCTAATTAACATTATTTTGTTTAATATATCCCTTTTATATAAATCAGATGTTTTGATTTTGCAACATTTTATAGTGGAAGAAGGTTATGTAAGGTAAGTTTGGATAAATGGGTCATAGGGGTAAGTAGCCCCCCCTGTCTAATAAGGCTCTAGGGACTTTAATGTTATTTTCAAACTAGATTGGCACCAAACAATATAGGACCTTTCTGGTGCATCAGGTATTTGCACTGGAATCTGAAAGTTGTAATTTTCGCATGATTCTATAAAGTTTTGAGCTTAAAATTGATATACAACGAGGGTCTCATTGGCAATTAATATGCTGTGGTAAGTGCAATTTAACTTAAAATTACCTTATGACCTGATGCCATAATAACTTAGCCATTAATTTACAATATTTTCCCTCATAACAGCCGGTCGACAAAGAATTTTAGGTTATGAGACGGGTGGCCCAGTTGCCTAGAAATATTTACAATTTGGGGTAAATGGGACTCCTACGTGTGGGGCAACTAGACCATCTATGACCCAGTTACCCGGTTCGATAATTTTTAACCGATTAGAGAAAAGTAATCAATTCTAATTTGTTTATGTAATATTTCAGCTACAATGGGTCGAACATACGTTCGGAAAACAGAAAGAGGCCCCGATGGAGCAAAAATTCCAGGGAAACTTTGATGAGAGCTGTTGCAGATGTGCAAAATTCGAATAAAACCATTAAAGGAGCATCAACATTTTATAATATTCCAAGGACAACTCTACGTCACTATCTTAACTCCACCACGGGCAAAGGTGTTATTGCAAAATCTGGTTCTGGCGGAGGTGGTTGGATGCAGTTAACCGTTGAGCAAGAACAAAACCTAGTCCAGCTTCTCAAGACTATGGAGAAATGGGGATTTGGGCTGTGCAAACAAGAAGTCCTGGATGTTGTACAAGTTGTAGGAGGAATGCTATAAATACAAAGTTTACGAATGATCGACCTAGTAATGAATGGTTTCTTAATTTAACACGTTATGACAACCTGGCGCACTAAGATACAACTCAGAACCGCAAACAGTAACATCGAGACCGACACAATCAACATCCGAAGAGGGATTTTCCAAGGAGATTTACTCAGTCCACTGTGGTTCTGCATGGCGATGAACCCTCTATCACATCGGTTGAACTCTACAAAATATGGCTTCTCTATCAAAAGCAACAACGCAGAAGCGATCAAGTTGAATCACCTATTATATATGGATGATTTAAAAATGATCGCCGCAACCAAAAACCAACTAACGCAAATGCTTAAAATTGTAGAGGAGTTCTCCAGGGACATCGGAATGCTGTTTGGACTGGACAAGTGCCGCACCCTTAATATCATCCGGGGAAAGCTCGAAACAAAGTGCACACGAGATGCAGGACGGCCAGGAGATCGAAGCAATGAGCATGGGAGATACATACAAGTATCTCGGGATGAAACAAGCTCAAAGGATAGACCATCGAACAATGAAGACTGATTTAACGAATGAATTCATCAAGAGAGTAACACAAGTAGTGCGAACTGATCTTAACAGCAGGAATTTGTTTAAGGCCGTGAACACGTATGCGTGCTCTGTACTCAGCTATTCGTTCGGAATAGTGAATTGGACCAACACGGACATCAACAACCTGCAACGAAAAGTTAGGACACTACTGACAAAAGCTCATAAACATCATCCCCGTAGCGCCGTAGAAAGAACAACTCTGCCACGACAACTAGGAGGAAGAGGATTGGCAGATCTCAGCAAGCAATTGGACCAACAAATATTAAATCTGCGTAGTTATTTCTACAGGCAGGCCAACAGCTCCACACTACATAGGGCTATATGCGGAGCAGACGTCTCAACACCGCTACGTCTGACGGAACACGAGCGTCAAAATCACCACCGAACCGACAACGATAAACTACAGAGGTGGTTGGGGAAGCCGCTGCACGGGAGGCATCTTAATGAGGTTAACCAGGAACATGTCGACAAGTTAGCGTCGAACTATTGGCTGACCTCGGGACGAATGTTCCCCGAGACGGAAGGCTTCCTACTGGCCATACAAGATCAGGTTATACCAACTCGCAACTACCTAAAATTCATTGTAGGAGATGCATCGGTAGTGGATGACAGATGCAGATACGGGTGCCCAACTTCAGAAACAATCCAGCACATAACAGGAGGATGTCAGATGTTCGCATCAACGGAATATAAGGAACGACACGATTCGGTTGCCAAGATCTTGCACCAGGAACTGGCGGAAAAACTTCTGCTTGTGCAGGCAGAGAGGATCCCATATTACAGCTACACACCGGAGCCTGTTCTTGAGAACAGCAACTACAAGATGTACTGGGATCGTACAGTTCTGACAGATCAACGAGTTGCCCATAACAGACCGGACCTTATAATAGTTGATAAAATTTCTAGGAAGACAACTCTGATTGATGTGGCCATCCCGAACAACAACAACCTGCGTGTGAAGCAAGTCGAGAAGATCGCGAAGTACAGAGACTTAGAAGAACGAATTAGAAGGCAATGGGAAATGGACAACGTTCAGACGATTCCAATCATCGTGTCAACAACTGGTGTCATACCAAAAAGTTTGCTGAGAAACATCAAAGAGCTGGGTCTAACTGATAATCTTTACAGGTCCATGCAGAAAGCGGTACTACTTGCGACAGCCCGAACCGTCAGGAAATTTATGGGGAGTGCAGGAACGTCCAACAACATCAATGTCACCTAAGGCCCGATAACATGGCAAGGGTCTCGTCCGAGCCAGATCCTTATGGTATCCGGGATACCCGGGATCTGAGTGAATGTTCCCCAGAGAGGGAGTGCGAATGCCTTTTGGCTAAGTCGATATAATAATAATAATAGTAACGATCCCGTGTTTCCCAGTTAACGCAAGGAGGGGTTTGGCCGGTGACGGGGCAGATCCTCGGGAGTAACGATCCCGCGTTATCCTAGTTGACCCGTATGGGTAAATAACCGAATTCCAGAAACGCGACTTAATGCTATAAGACGGGAAGTTGAGCTAGAGATCCATGGCGAACACATAGACATAGACAACAACAACGGAGAAATTCAAGTGCCTGGACCACAACAAGAAGCCGGAACGGCAGAGCGAACAACTGAGAATCGGGAAATTCAAGTGCCTGGACCACAACAAGAAGCCGAGACGGCGGGACGAACAACTGAGAATCGGGAATCAGTTAACGGAGAACACTTTGAAAGCCTAGACACACAGCTGAAAAGGGCGGTATTGCGATACGAAGGCACAGACCCACTGAGCAGACCACCGCTACCAAGATTGAATTCTTCCAGGAAGCTTGCAATCATGCTCGATATTATAAACACCAGAATTTTACCCAACTATGTTTCAGTAACACCAACATATGCACATGTTAATCTACTTTGCCGCAACGGCCATCATCACTGCAATGGGAGCCAAGATCCGGACGGCTCAAGAGTTAAATCGTGCAAGACCAGAACCACGAATGGCTCAATGGGAGATGCGACTAAACCGGAAGATCGAGAGTCTCCATAAAGACATAGGACAAGTAACGGAATATATCAGAGGAGTTAGAACTAGAAAGATCCAGAGGGCGGTGCAGGCAATAATGAGCCGCACCCAAATGCATTCTCAGCGTGACCCCGCGAACATCACTGCTCAACAATGTCTTGATACATTAAAACAAAAACTTTCTGTTTTCGCAGGGCGTCTGAGGAAATACAAGGCTAGTAACAACAGGAAACGAGACAACAAACTTTTTGAACGATCAGAAAAAGTTTTCTACCGTACTTTGAATTCTAGCGCCGATGCCACAAATGCGACTTACCCTACCAGAGAACAGGTCGACGGTTTCTGGAGAAATCAACTTGCCACACCAGGTCCATACAATGTCAGTGCAAGCTAGATCAGTGAAGAACGTGAGATGGGCCGGAACTATAGCCAGATGCAACACGAGCAATTCACAACCGATGAGGTCTCCAATGTCATAAAGAATTCCCACAACTGGAAAACACCAGGTCCAGATCATCTCCAAAATTACTGGATTAAGAAGTTGTGGTGCACGCATGAACAAATAACTGCCTTAATTAATGAAGTCTTGCTCGATCCTCTGAAAATGCCATTGTTTCTTACACAGGGTGCAACCTACTTGTTACCAAAAGACCAGCGGAATACGGATAATCCTGCCAAGTACCGCCCAATAACCTGCTTGCCTACGCTGTACAAGATAATCACATCTTGCCTTACGCAGCGAATATATGCTCACTGCGAGCGGAACAACATCATGGCAATGCAGCAGAAGGGCTGCGCGAAGGGCGCAATGGGATACAAAGAGCAACTCATCATAGACTCTGTCATCTGCAACCAGGCTCATTCCAAGCAACGAAACCTCTACATGGCTTATGTGGACTACAAAAAAGCATTTGATTCCGTACCTCACGACTGGCTAACAGGTATCTTAAAGCTGTATAAAATAGATCATCATACAGTTTCCTTTTTAGAACACGTTATGACAACCTGGCGCACTAAGATACAACTCAGAACCGCAAACAGTAACATCGAGACCGACACAATCAACATCCGAAGAGGGATTCTCCAAGGAGATTCACTCAGTCCACTGTGGTTCTGCATGGCGATGAACCCTCTATCACATCGGTTGAACTCTACAAAATACGGCTTCGCTATCAAAAGCAACAACGCAGAAACGATCAAGTTGAATGGCCGCAACCAAAAACCAACTAACGCAAATGCTTAAAATTGTAGAGGAGTTCTCCAGGGACATCGGAATGCAGTTTGGACTGGACAAGTGCCGCACCGTTAACATCGTCCGGGGAAAGTTCGAACAAGGCGCACACGAGATGCGGGACGGCCAGGAGATCGAAGCAATGAGCATGGGAGATACATACAAGTATCTCGGGATGAAACAAGCTCAAAGGATATACCATCGAACAATGAAGATCGATTTAAGGAATGAATTCATCAAGAGAGTAAGACAAGTAGTGCGAACTGATCTTAACAGCAGGAATTTGTTTAAGGCCCAGAATACGTATGCGTGCTCTGTACTCAGCTATTCGTTTGGAATAGTGAATTGGACCAACACGGACATCAACAACCTGCAGCGAAAAGTTAGGACACTACTGACAAAAGCTCATAAACATCATCCCCGTAGCGCCGTAGAAAGAACTCCTCTGCCACGTCAACTAGTAGGAAGAGGATTGGCAGACCTCAGCAAGCAGTTGGACCAACAAATAATAAATCTGCGCAATTATTTCCATTAACAGGCCAACAGCTTCACACTACATAAAGCTATATGCGGAGCAGACGTCTCAACACCGCTACGTCTGACGTAACACGAGCATCAAAATCACCACCGAACCGACAACGATACACTACAGAGGTGGTTGGAGAAGCCGCTGCACGGGAGGCATCCTGATGAGGTTAACCAGGAACATGTCGACAAGTTAGCGTCGAACTACTGGCTGACCTCGGGAAGAATGTTCCCCGAGACGGAAGGCTTCTTACTGGCCATACAAGATCAGGTTATACCAACTCGCAACTACCTAAAATTCATTGTAGGAGATGCAACGGTAGTGGATGACAGATGTAGATATGGGTGCCCAACTTCAGAAACAATACAGCACATAACAGGAGGATGTCAGATGTTTGCATCAACGGAATATAAGGAACGACACGATTCGGTTGCCAAGATCTTGCACCAGGAACTGGCGGAAAAACTGCTGCTTGTGCAGGCAGAGAGGGTCCCATATTACAGCTACACACCGGAGCCTGTTCTTGAGAACAGCTACTACAAGATGTACTGGGATCGTACAGTTCTGACAGATCAACGAGTTGCCCATAACAGACCGGACCTTATAATAGTTGATAAAATTTCTAGGAAGACAACTCTGGTTGATGTGGCCATCCCGAACAACAACAACCTGCGTGTGAAGCAATTCGAGAAGATCGCGAAGTACAGAGACTTAGAAGAACGAATTAGAAGGCAATGGGAAATGGAAAACGTCAAGACGATTCCAATTATCGTGTCTACAACTGGTGTTATACCAAAAAGTTTGCTGAGAAACATAAAAGAGCTGGGTCTAACTGATAGTCTTTACAGGTCCATGCAGAAAGCGGTACTACTTGCGACAGCCCGAACCGTCAGGAAATTCATGGGGAATGCAGGAACGTCCGACAACATCAATGTCACCTAAGGCCCGATAACATGGCAAGGGTCTCGTCCGAGCCAGATCCTTATGGTATCCGGTATACCCGGGATCTGAGTGAATGTTCCCCGTAGAGGGAGTGCGAATGCCTTTTGGCTAAGTCGATATAATAATAATAATATTAATAATAATAATAACCGACAACGATAAACTACAGATGTGGTTGGGGAAGCCGCTGCACGGGAGGCATCCTAATGAGGTTAACCAGGAACATGTCGACAAGTTAGCGTCGAACTACTGGCTGACCTCGGGACGAATGTTCCCCGAGACGGAAGGCTTCCTACTGGCCATACAAGATCAGGTTATACCAACTCGCAACTACCTAAAATTCATTGTAGGAGATGCATCGGTAGTGGATGACAGATGCAGATACGGGTGCCCAACTTCAGAAACAATCCAGCACATAACAGGAGGATGTCAGATGTTCGCATCAACGGAATATAAGGAACGACACGATTCGGTTGCCAAGATCTTGCACCAGGAACTGGCGGAAAAACTTCTGCTTGTGCAGGCAGAGAGGATCCCATATTACAGCTACACACCGGAGCCTGTTCTTGAGAACAGCAACTACAAGATATACTGGGATCGTACAGTTCTGACAGATCAACGAGTTGCCCATAACAGACCGGACCTTATAATAGTTGATAAAATTTCTAGGAAGACAACTCTGATTGATGTGGCCATCCCGAACAACAACAACCTGCGTGGGAAGCAAGTCGAGAAGATCGCGAAGTACAGAGACTTAGAAGAACGAATTAAAAGGCAATGGGAAATGGACAACGTTCAGACGATTCCAATCATCGTGTCAACAACTGGTGTCATACCAAAAAGTTTGCTGAGAAACATCAAAGAGCTGAGTCTAACTGATAATCTTTACAGGTCCATGCAGAAAGCGGTACTGCTTGCGACAGCCCGAACCGTCAGGAAATTCATGGGGAGTGCAGGAACGTCCAACAACATCAATGTCACCTAAGGCCCGATAACATGGCAAGGGTCTCGTCCGAGCCAGATCCTTATGGTATGCGGGATACCCGGGATCTGAGTGAATGTTCCCCAGAGAGGGAGTGCGAATGCCCTTTGGCTAAGTCGATATAATAATAATAATAATAATTCTCACCCTCACAATACTCCAAACTAGGAGTACCCCAGAAGCAACCACATGCTTGTGCGGGGGAGGGGGGCAATTACTATTATTTTGTCCTTCGTTGCCATTTGCGGCTAGGGCCGACTTTTTTCCAATAGAACTAGGATAGAATTTGCTCAAGTACTACGGAAAACCCTAGAAAACCTTAGTAATGGAAATGGATGGATAGTATTATTTTTTAAACTGGTTTAAGAAATGCTTTCTACCAGGTGTTCCTCTTGAGCGCCCAATTATTCTAATTTTTGATGGTCATGTAAGCCATATTTCATCAGAACTAATACAAACAGCAATTGAAAATGAGGTAACACTTCTTAAGTTACCATCCCATACCACCCATGTTTTACAGCCACTTGACGTGGCTGTTTTCAAGAGTTTGAAAACGAATTGGAATATAGAAATAGTCCGTTGGTAAAGGGAAAATCCCAGAAGGAAAATCCCAAAGGACACATTTGTTAAGTTGTTACAAAAAGTGTACCTGAATATGCCCGAAAGCAATATTATCAGTGTATTTAAATCAACTGGCATATATGATCCAGATGTGGGAGGTCCCAACCGATCAGCGATTTCCGAAAATATATTTCGTATTGACGAGTTACAAAATTATAAAAATTCTGTTGAACGAAACCACTTACCGGTGCAAAACGAAGACCATAATTACGTGCTACCAGACCCGGCATAAAATATTACAAATATGGAAATTGGCAACTCTGAAGAAACTGTAAGTAATGAAACCTCTAACGAAACCCTGTCCCTATAACCAATTCGCAAGGCAGAACTGAAGCTGAGTCATCTTCAAATCAGTTGGGAGATACCAGTTAAAATACAAATGGTAAAGAATATAAAACTTTTGTAGAAATTCTAATAACGATGGTGAAAAGCAATAAGCAGGATGGTGAAATGAATAAATCTAGACGCAGGTTATGCCATGGTGCTGAAGTAATAACATCAGAGGAATATTTCAAAAAGAAACAGGACGAAGATAATCGCCGTTTGGAAAAAGAAGAAAAAACTTAAATCAAAGAAGGTTGCACTAACTAAGCCCTTCAAAGTAAATGAGCCTGCGAAGAAACGTAAAGCATATCGATGGTGTCAAAACAATACCTCGTATCTCCACATTTTTAAAAAATCAAGATTTCTGTTGCCTTTGGTTAAAGCATATATAATGACTCGATAGATGGCGCCACAACGACAATTTACAAGTTATAAGTCTGTGATCTGTCAAAAACAAAAATGCAATTCCTCGTATCTCCAACAAAATATGGTGGATGTGGTGTTACTTGTGAAATTCGGTAAGTTTGTAATGACTTTTTTCCTATATTATTTGAATTTACTTAAGTTAAATAATATCTGTTATATGAATTCATGCTTGTTTATTAAATCACATAATTATTTATACCTAATTGTATTGTTTTAAGGAGAAAATTGGGAAAATTTTGAGAACTATGGAGATACGTGTTATTGAATATCACATTTTTTCTCACATTATGGTCTTTGATTTTTTCGGAAATGATAAAAGAAGGATGGTTATTTTTATACTTGTAATTATAAATAAAGAAGGATGATTTTATGACATATCAGGTAAAAGATAATGTGTTGAAAGAAATGCGCTCCGGATGGTATGAACTAAATGCACTCTCAGTGTATTGCTTTCAACTGATTGTCCTTTACCTAATACGTCAGAAAAACAGAAATATTATTTCTTTAAGATATTTTACTTTTAAAAATCTTCTAAAAATATTGTTTTCTTAAATAAAAATGCACCTGTCCGTCTACAAACACAATGATTAACTAGGAAACAGATATTTAAAATTGAAAGTTGTAACACCACGCGCTAGTGTTTAGTGCAGTGCTCTAGTGCGCGCGGTACGAAACTTTTTCATCATAGTGTAGTTATAATTTAGTTAAGGCCCTTTACTTGAGTAACATCCAATAGCTGGAAATCCCAACTATTTTGGAGTTCCCCAGAATCAATCATAAAGCATATAAATTCAGACCCTGCAACCCGGTACGGCAGTCGGAACTCCACTCGAGTTCTCAGCGGTCGGACCTCCACCGTTACCCGTGCTACCTGACTACCCTAAGCGAGCCGTGGCGTTAATCAATAATACCTAGGGTGAAGCCGTGAACAGACATCTCTAGAGAGGGAGGTGGCATTCAAGAGAGAGCTGTTTCCCACTACCTACTGGGCCCCAGTAATTCGATAGGCAGTCGAAAACCTTGTAAATAGAGCCGCTTGCTACGGTATCGGGTGTCACTAAGATCGCGCATCACCGTACGTCTCACGTCGCGAACAGAAGTAAAAGTGGTCGGTCTGGACGATAGTGTATAAGACAAATGGTGTAAATAGTGTTAAGTGACTTGTGAGGGTGGAAACGTCCTTAGGATTTTGTAACAGTCAATATAGTGTTTATAGTCAACCCTGGGTTTGTTTCCTGGCGCCCAACTATAAAACCTCACATCCTTCGAGTGATATCTCGGCTACAAAGTTTCATTAGAGTTTTTTTCTTCCAGATAAGTTGCATTTTTGTTAAAGTCTAAGATGTCCACCAGAACTAAAAGGATTTAAGCCATGTGTAATATCAAACAAAAAACAGAAAGTTGTGACAAATCAAAAATGGAAGCTTTGGTAGTGAAAAAGTTATTGTAGAGCCATTGTCACCTATGACAGAAAAAGATTTTGAAGTAGTTTTGGAAAATTCCGAATTTGTTTTCCTAGATATTGAAGGAAAAGAAAATGTCTTGCCCGAAAATTTAAATACCCGCATTCATGTAAATGCACATCTTGGTTTTGATATCGTTTGTAATCCGAATGATATCGAAAGGGAATTATTACCGACTGCGACAAGCAAGGCCTACATTTCAGATATAGGTTCAGAACTACTTCACCAGCCAAAAATTGTGGAGAAAAATGAGGGTACATGCATAGATGTATTTGAAAACAAAAATAACCAAGGAAGAGCAGGTGAGTATGAACTTCCATCACAATATGAATATGAAGAACAGAACAAAGTAGAAAGTGATGACGATGACGAAAGTAATGACGGAAACAGCAGTGTCAGTAGTGAAGAAGTCAATTTAAGAGAGGAAAATGAAGGAGATGACGAGGTAACTAGTGAAGAACCGCAAGAACAACCTGATGTTGGCCGAGGAGCAAAACGGAAGTTGCACCAAAAACGGCGACTTTTAGGAAAAACTTATTTAGGATATCGAAGGCCAAAAAAACCAAAAACTGACATTTCAGGATACTGAAAGAAATGCGATAGTAATGGGTCCGACGTGTTTATCTGAAGTATGCAAGAGATCAAAAAAACGGTGTTGTCAGGATATAAGTGAAATAGAAAGAAAGCGGATTTTTAAATCTTTTTGGGAAAATTTGAATAGCTGGGAGCAGAAAAAAAGTGTATGTTTCAAATTTAGTTTACAGAAAGCAAACTCAGAGAAAAGGGATGCCCAGTGAAACTTCGAGGAGATCCAGTTCACTGTTTTATAAATTGAACATAGGAAGCAAACATATTCCCGTTTGCAAAAAAATGTTTTTAAATACCCTGGGCCTTAAAGAGTGGACAGTCCAAAACTGGGTCAACAATTCTGTGTATGGCACGCAAGAACCTTTATCAAATAGAATCAGCCAACCTTGATGTAAAAACGAAGAAAGTATCCAGTTCCTTACAGAATTTCTAGAAGATCTCCCTAAATTACCGAGTCACTATTGTCGGAACCCAACAAACATACAATTGCAGGCAAAAGTCCGGCCCATTGCCGACTTTGCTGGGAAAGTGATGGCCACGGCAAATTGTTTCTAGCCCATTGCATCTTTGTTATAATTGTGCCGTCAATACAAATGACAGTAGTGGCCCATTGCAATTCTACCGACCTTATATCGTCGATATTTTTATTTATATTTATATCTCATTAGCGAATTAAGACTTCTTTGGACTTACATACACATCCAAAGTAAACTGAGTTAGATACATCAGAAGTGCATTTTTCTCAAGCATCTTTGCAATAAGGAGCGTATGCTGTCTTTTTGGCAATGGGCACTGAAAATTAAGGATTAATTATTCCCAATGGTGTAACCCACCCCCAAATTTTCTTGAAATTTTAGCCATCCCCCTATTTGCTACCGACTGACACAATACGGTACCAATGAGAGCGCAAGGCGTAGGTATACCGACTTTCATATTCGTCGGACGTAGAAATAGCCACTGCCTAAAATAAAAATCTAGTTAAAGATAAAACATAAACTGAATAATACTTATTACTACACTGACCTAAATTTTACGAAAATTATAGGTTAAACAGTATACAGATAGGTACACAGGCGAGAAAAGAAAAATGTTTAGAACGATTTGGTGTGTGATTGTTCATTTGAATTTTCATTAACGTTTTTTACTCTTTCAGACCGTTGAGTATATTTTAAACCTATAAAAAAGTAAATATATGAAACGTTCTCTAGAGGGGCGACACATTTTACTTACTTTTCTTGCGTCAATGGCTGCGACTGCTGCTGCATTTTATTTCACTGAATAAAACCATTGAGTGACGAATAATTCCTTCCCTCTTCCCTGAACGATAAAAAAGCGCATAAAACATAATTCTGATATTAATTCTCTAGACTCTGGAGACCATGAGGCGTATCCATCCACCTAAATCTACAAAGCTAGGTTACGTTAGGACCGGCCGTGGACGTAGTAGACCAGAGAAGACATGCTATAAATTCCTTTGCGACTAAGGAATGTGCGTAGGCGCATTGAGATAGTGGCAATATTTTCCAGAAATGATGGACTTAAATCGATATCTTCGATTGTATTATTGAAATCTTATTAATACGTTATAGTCTTGACAATTTTGTTTAGTGTTGAAATAATAATATAGCATCAAATATCGAGGACTATCCATTCGTGGCATGACTAATGTGCACGTGCTCTTTCCGTAGGTATGCCGTGATGCCGTGAAATCTAGACAGGAATTTCATAATTTTTTAAATTCGTGAGTCGAAGCCCGGTCGAGGGCCGTATTTGTATGAAAGTAGGTACATGTGTTTTATAAATGACCTCCATTCTTTTTTACTACTTTAATAAAGGAATTACTAGAGTAATGAGCCTATGACAATTTTTTTATAAATATTCTTGAAAATGGATGCCATTTCCCATTTACATTTAATAGGGGATTCAGTAACCCAATCTATCAAATGCATCAAAAATTTATAAATACATAGGTATTTGCTTCCTTTAAATCGACGGAAGAAGGTTGGCGAAATTACAAAAGGCCACTGGTGTCTCACATTCGGCGATATAATGTCGGCGAAAATGCAATGGGCAATACGTCCGATAAATAGCCACTTTCTTTATTTTAATTACCATTAAATTATTATTATAGGCAATTAAAAATGTCCAACTCATTGTTGGATACGCGCAAAAGAAGTAAAAGTAGCTACAGCTACCGCAAAATGAATCGAGAATTTAGCGATTTGGATTTTCAAGCTATCGGCGAGTACAGATCGGGACTAATGGAAAGTGGTGAAAAATGCAATATAAGAAGCTCGATAAAAAGAAGTAAAAAGGAGATTATCGGTAATATGGAGTACATTGAAGGTGTATAGGGTTTCATAAAAACATCTTTTAGGTGAAAATAATGATGGAAGTGAATGTACCATTAGTAACATTATTAAGAGTAACTTGTTATTTCAAGTACAGGATGTGCATGTCGAGGAAAATCCACTGCCTAATTTAAATATTCCACAACTCGAATGGGGTGAAGCGGTCGAAAGAAATATACAGAGGGATGTAGGGGTGGATGGTAGTATGTTGATACTTTCTGGAGCAAAAAGCGACTCATCATCTTTTAGCGAAGAAAGAAGTATGTCAGGCAATATGCATGAATCAGAATTAAATTCGAAGGCTCAGAAGTTGGACGTTGAGCAATAGTATCACCCATACAGCTTTAAACGAACTTCTGGTTTGGTTTAAAAGTAAACCAGATGTTAGTGGTTTGCCGACATGTGCTGACATTTTACGAAGTGGTAATATATTATTTATTTGTAAGCTTTCTACAGTATATTATGTACTTACAATGATATTGACATACATTTATAATTTAGTGCTCATTGTTTGCTGTTGTAGGAGGGAAAGATATATCCGAAACTGTTCGCCGTCTATTGCCCAAAATTCTACAGCATGACCTAGCGCTACAAGTAAACTTGTCATGGAGAAATAATAAAAGTAGTTTTAGAAGTTTTGACAATATCTGCCAGTCAATTTTGGGTAAGAATTTTTTTTAGTGATTGAGTAGAAATTAATATAGAGTGTGTCCCGCTCTGATGTCCGGAAGAGGAAAAAGTTTTTTATTCGTGGGTTTACGACAAAAAGCCACTCTTTATAAAAACTCCTGCTTGTTCCAAAACGCCCAAAACTGTTAAAATATTTTAGATTTTTTATACAGAGTGTTCAGTATTTCGAAAAATTTTGAAAAATTTTGTTATTTGCCAAGAGTAAAGGACCGTTGTTTTTGACAATTTCGAAAAATATTATCAAGGATGTCCTTAAGAATCCACAGGGGGTTACAAATTTGAGGTTTCAGCAATTTATGTTGATTTTTTTTAACAAGGCCTGAAACAAAAAGTTTATGGTGAACCTTGATAATAATGTGGACACTTTAAAAAATAGAATAAGGGATACAATTGCTAATATTCCTCTACATGAAATACAAAATGTGTATAGAGAATTTATTAGAAGAGTTGAAATTTGTGCAGAAGTTGGAGGTAATAAATTTGAGTGAAATTTATTTTTGTAAATTTTAATAACATTATTGCTTGTTTAAGTAAATTTTCCATATTGTTAACAACAAATTGACGTAATAGCATTGAAGAAATTGATTATTGCATAAATTCTGCAAATATCAAATAAAGCGGCACAAATTACCTGCCCGCCTTGTTAAAAAAAATTAACATAAATTGCTGAAACCTCAAATTTGTAAGCCCCTGTGGATTCTAAATGACATCTTTGATAATATTTTTTAATGTTGTCAAAAACAATGGTCCTTTACTGTGACTAACAAAATTTTTCTAAATTTTTCGAAATATAAAATATAAATATAAAAAATCAAAAATATTTTAATAGTTTTGGGCGTTTTGGAACAAGCAGGAGTGACTTTTTCGTAAACCCACGAATAAAAAACTTTTCCCTCTTCCGGACATCAGAGCGGGACAAGCTGTATATATATTTTTGTTATAGCTTATAAGAAGGAATCCTTACCTACCAAACTTGGATGTGCCATAAATTCCGCCAATTCAGAAGTACCAAAGAATATATTTTTATGAGACTGTAGGTACTCTTTATTCCTAAAGAAAGTCAAATTTCATTAATAAAGAAATTATTATTAACAGATGAAAAAATATGTGTTGATAAAAGCAATTACGCATTAACTGAACAACTGCAACTAACACCATGTGCTCAGGTTTTTAAAAACTTGGATGCTGATTTAGAAATTCTAACAAATCAAACATTTCAAAATGGAGTTACTAATAGTCAGGTGCACGCAGACACTAGAATGGAACAAGAACAAATTAAAGAAAATTGTAATAGAGTTCTTAAAAGTAAGTTGAGTTTTAAGTCTCTTAGGCCCGGTGTTTTCACCTCTCATTAAATTTATCTGGCCGGTAAACTGAGTTTTAATGGCCAATAGACCAATGGCATTAACGGATTTCCGATTTAAAGTCCACTTTAGTTAAAAGCAACTTTACTAGAAGGTGAAAAGATCGGCCCTTAGCATGCTAACAACCATATTAAATTAATTTTAGTCAAGGGGTTCCAAAAAAATCGAATTCCTGAAAATAAAGAGAAATCCCGAAATGAAAAAATGCTGCCTGAAGAAAACACCAATGGAAAGATAACTGAAGGTAAATTTGTTTTGTATTATTCGCCTTAATAAAGCAGAATAACAAGCATCTTCCAACCGAATAATAAATTTACGATTTTAGGTTCCCCAGATGGAATTCACCAAACAAGACTACGAAAAAAAAATGAAAATTCCGAGAATACAACGCATTTGACTTCCGGATGTCAACAAATATGTGGCCAAGAACAGACCCACTAAGAATAGAACCTTGCAAAAAGTTCCCACAATGTTACATCTACTTACACCAGGTAAAGTTGCATACTAAAGTTTTGCCAATTTTCCAGAAACATTTCTATGCGAATTTTACATTTGCAAGATTACCAACACTTCTTCTTACAACTTTGGTAGCATATTATTAATGTAAAGTTCCTGCAAACTCCCATGCTGTGAGATGTTACATTGTTAGGCTCTGTGAACGTTGTAGCAACTTTTTTAAACTAATTTTAAGACAACATTCCACAGTGAAATTCTCGCAACCTCCCATTCATTTAACTGTGAGATGTTACATTGTTAGGCTCTATGAACGTTGTGGCAAATTTTTTAAATTAATTTTGAGACAACATTCCACAGTGAAATTCTTGCAACCTCCCATTCATTTACCTGTGAGATGTTACATTGTTAGGCTCTATGAACGTTGTGTCAACTTTTTTAAATTAATTTTGAGAAAACATTTCTTAGTGAAATTCTCACAGCCTCCCATTCAATTACCTGTGAAATATCACATTGTTTAGGCTCTGTCGATGTTGTGGCAACTTTATTAATATAATTTTGAGACAACTTTCCATAGTAATATTTTGAAAATTTAATATCTATGCATACCTTGAAACATTGTTGTATTAATTCATATAAACATTTCGGTAACTTTTTGAAATAAAAGCACGCGTCCTTTAACATTAAACAAAAAAACCTCCTGTATTTTTATTTTTTAAAAAGAAGAAAATCATTTGGCGATTTTTTGTTTAAAATCTGACACCAGAAAATTTGAACAAAAAATATACAGGGAATTCCATTTTATAAACAGGGTTCCAAAGATGAGCAACAGTGTATTTTTCTCTGAGCCATTTCCAATAACAAAATTCAGTATTTCGGGATGGCACAGAGACCCCTGTAGAATATAGAACTCCCTGTAAATTTTTTGTTCAAATTTGGTATGTATGGGGGTTTTGGGGTTTCCTGCGATTAACGCTGGTGGTGTCAAGATTTTATATAAAAAAATCGCTAAATGATTTTCGTATTTTTGTAATAGAAAAAAATTCGCACTAGGCAGATTGAGACCTGATGAGACTTCGCGCCAAAATAGGGTTTTTTGTGACTAACCTTTAGGAAAAAAAATCGGCTAAAATCTGATGAAAAATAAAAATTTTACAGATGATGTGTCTCCATTCCAAACAGGCTACTCTGTATATGGTTAAAAGATGGAAATTGAAGCTTGTGCAAATGAGGGGAATCGAATAAGATCTTTTATATCATTTATCATTTAATTTCTTTACATTTTATCATAAACCACATACAAAAATGCGCATGCGCGAAGAATATTGAAATTCCTTTCTCTTCTTATTGTCTATGCAGACAAAATGCGAGGTTGTCAGACTAACCAATTTTTCATAATAAATTGAAAGATAAGACTAAAATAATTGATTTAACGAATTGATAATATGGTTTCAATTACGAATACAGAATATCTATACGAAGCTCTTCTTTCTAAATTGTGGCATTTATACCTATATAACCTATAATATAGAAAGGCGTAAGAAATGTGTAACGAAAATTTTATCTAATTTCCGTTACAGCGTTTAAATGCAGTATTTAATTCCAATTCATCCCCCGTATACACGTACCAATTTTAAAAAATGTTGCCCTGCTATCTGCAACCATCTATACAGGCTGATGCATAATAAGTTGCCTACCTTGGTGTTCTTAAACAAACCATTTATTAAAGGGTATGTGCCGGTCGCAAAAGTGTTTACATTTTTTTCATCGATTGAAGGTATGTATTACTAAAACAGTTACATTGTTGTAATCACTATCTGACGTTAATTATAAAGATAATATTCACTTTATTCAGTTTGCGATTGACTAAGCGCCACGGTGAGTCAGTGTACTAACGTCATTCTTTGTTTCCGACCGTGCTTACTGGTCTATTATCAGTGGTAGAGTTTGGCAGAATTGACAGTGACCTGTCACCTGGATTGTCACTCGTGGCACTTCCAGTTTTTCTAAATGGTTTTAGCTTCAAAAAATCTTCTAAAGTCTGCTATAAGCCGGAAGTCGTCATACTGGCCGAAAAGGTTATAAATAGAACCGGCGACCGAAATCAGGCCACTTCCCTCTCGAACACTCGTGGTAAAATTCGCGTCAGGTGAAACTTGGCTTTGGATTTCCTGTCTCGGAAATTTCCATGTGAAAATCTCCTTCAAAGCCTAGTTTCCCACTTTATGGTCGGCTTAAGTGGTTTTGTATAGCGTGTGCTTTTATTTTCGTTGTGCTAATTTGGTTTTTCTGTTTTTTACATGTAACTTGCGAGCACGTGGCATTAAGCTGTGAGAGTGGACCATTTCCACGCATTTTTCGAGTTTCAACAGCAACCTGCTGCAGGTGTAACCACGGAGAGGACCCCTGTGAGCGCAGTCTGGGTCAGTAGCTGTTCAATTTTTAATAATTTCTTATTAATAACGTCACTTTGACGACTTCTTGAGCTGCTCTCACCTAGGCCTGTTGCCCCTTTTCTCTGTGGGCTGCACGCTGCAGGCTGTGGCCATAATTTGGTTGTAAATTTGTTTATTAGCACAGACGTAGTAAAATGAACCCTTAAGTTGGCCGAGGCACGTAAATTTTACCACGGTTCTTTTTTTGGTTGTCTGGCCGTTATATTTTTTTCGTCTTGCGTTCCGATATCGAGTGGGGAAGTCGACAAACCTTTTGTATTTTATTAATGTTGCCTTTTATCTTGTAAATATTGTACAGTAAACTGCAAAACGTCAAGATAATTGATCGTTTTTGGGTTATTAATTTTTAATATATTTTATAGTCAGGTTCGGGGTTCAATAATTCAAGGTTACATGCTTAAATCTATCTTGGAGTTGTTAGTTAAGATTTACCAATTTTGATTGCAAAATCTGTACAGATTCAATTCATTTTCAACCTTTTTACCTTTAAGAAATTTAACTAGTAAATTGTAAAAGCATCAACGATTCGACTGCAGTAGGCACTTAACAGAGTACTTTGCACACCTTTTGGCACCAGCTTGAAAACCACGACCCAACACGAGTCTCGAGGCCTAGCTTAGGTCACATCAACGAGAAGCTTGGCGCAGAGGTGGCAAATGCTCAGCTTTTACCGTCGAAGGTTTCGAGGTACTCTGTACTCTGTAAAGTAGTCCAAATTGTCTAAGTGCTCTCAACTTAACGTTAACATCTTATGTGAACTTTTAGAAACACAGTGCTCTCGTGTTAAACAAACGTCTCTGATTTTGTAGCTAGTTTTTGACGAACATAACCATTCTATTGTCAGTTTCAACTTTAAGCTGCCATTGAAACTGCTATTGTGCTTATTACCTTTTGCTAACCACCTAATTTTGATAACCACCTAATGTACAAATTTCAAATTGTAAATACATTGTAAATAGAAAAATGTGTTATTTTATTTAACCAACAAATAGTTCAAGCTTCTGGCGCTCAAAGATAACCATTTTGGTTATAAATGGTGTAGGCAATTTCCCTTAAATAACCTAACAACATAACTAAAATGACTCTAGTGATTTGGCACCAATGGTATGTGGCAATAAAGACGTTTAAACAGCCAGACTTTAATATTTTTTCTGATAATTTGAAAGTAGAGTAATTTCTGGAGAAATCTGGCAACAGCCTGCGCGCCTTTTCGGCGGTTGCCGTCCAGAGGTCGCGCCGGTCGCCGACGTCGATTCTCGAACGACGAGGACGAGGAGACGCCATCGTCGCATTCGTCGCCATCGCCATTAATAATTGTACAAGTTTCGTTTGTGTGTGGAAATAATAGTTGTTTAGTGTTCCCTTCCGCAATCCGCAATGGCAATCACCGACGACAAGGTAAGCTGCTGTAAACTGCATGATGTATCTTGCGTTAAAACGTTTCGATAACTAAGTATAATATATTCTTTTTTTAAAGGCATTCTAATAAGAGAGTGCTTGAATTTATAGTGCTTTCCGGTGACCTGGGGTTAGCAGTTAGCACCCTTGCCACACTTAAATCATGTAAAAGTATACCTACTAAACACAAATTCACCCTAAAAACATATTTTTGTCATACGCTCCCAAAAATAGCTATTTTATGCACTCATTTACTTAAGTCGGTAAAATGCTTCTTTTTCAGCCTAGTCCCTAAAAGTCATCATGGCAACCTTTACGGACTATTCCAAAATTCCTTATTAGAATATTCTTTATGGTAAATGGCATGAGACTTCACAGGAAGTAAATCCAACACGATTTCTTTGGCCTTATAAGCAACAGGTATATATTCGGGATTTTGAAACATTTTAAAATGTATGTCACTTTCTGACAAATTTCGAATGACATAACAAAATTATCAAATAAACAAACTTGTTGCTATACGCGACTGAATTTAAGATGACGGGACTATGCGAACTAATATATGGGCCATCGTCACCATGGGAATGGTGCTATAGCCTTGGGTCTACATTGCGTTGTTCTTTGTTGTTGTTCATTGTTGGCATGGCCCATAGACTAGTTTAGCATTGAGTCTATAGGGGGCGTATTTCTTATATTCAATGGCGTATGATTTCAAAATTATGGAAAATTTGCAAATTTAAGCGTTCTGAAGAATTGTAAAAGCGTAGAACAAAATTTTGGGAGCGTATGACAAAAAATAGTGTTCGTCACACGCACCTACCTAAATCAAGTTTTTCAGGACTCATCTGCTATTCCGTACTCGGCTAACGCCTCGTCCGGAAACAGCAATGATTCGTCCTGAAAAACTTCATTTTAGGTACTTGTAACAAAAATAACTATTACCAGAGAAGCAGAAATAAATAATTCCCTAGCAACCGGCAACCTAAGATTTTAAGAATTATGTCACAGAATATATTATAGCCAACGGAGTAAAGCGCTATTTATTCTGGGATTATATTGCGGATTTCTACATTGGTTTTGTTGGTTTTCGAATTAGGGCGGACAATTAGTACGTCAAAGTACACTGTCTCCCTTATTTTAAAGGATTTTAAGAAAAAGTTTTATAGGTACCTGGTACCTATACCTTCAGGTGCTCAAAGCCCAGGCTTGAAAATTATATTCAACTGTACAGAATGATCCCACAATTTTTGGCTAACCAAACTTATACCTTCGTTTAAATGGAACCCCCTGATATTCCTCTCAAATTTGGAATGCCCTTGCTCCACCCATTCTTGTAATATGATTTTGGTGTGCTAATTACTTCAAAACACACAAAAGGACTTTCAAGTTGCAATATTGATACAAATGGTAGGTAGTATCTTTTAAAACGCTTTATATGTAGAGACCCAAAGGAATTCAAATTAATAATAATATACATACAATAATATTCAGGGTTTTCTATTTGAATTTTTTTGAGAAAATCACAGTTTCTATTTTCGTTCCTCTTTCTCCCTGTATAGGGTTATTGAGATATTTATACTTAACGTATATAACTGATATGAAATGAGTTCATTCTATTAATTACTACGAGTGATACAAGTTTTTTCCTGTGCATCTAAAAGATATAGTGTTTTATTAAAACTGGATTGTTTTTTATATAGAAATTGATATATCTTTCAAAAGACCCCATATAAACCACCAAAATCATATATGTCAGAAGAGTTGGTAGAGCAAATAAGGGAATTCCAAATTAAGATACATATACAGGGGGCTCCATTTGATAAAAGGGTAAGTTTGGTTTGCCAAAATTTTTGAAATACCCTATATATCTAGTCGAATGTAATTTAAATGTAAAGGCCTTGAGCACCTGTACAATTTGTGTATAAAACTTTTTTTAATATCTTTTATAATAAGGGAGATATTGTACTTTTACGTACTAATGGGACCACCCAGGATGTAAGGTATTGGTATGTGTTGGTACATATAGAACCCACAGTGTTAATTGGTGAAATATTAAACAAAATTTGTTTTCGTTTTTGTTTTAGTGGCATAGAAAAACAGTTGGCGACATGAGTCGAAAATATGTAAAAAAAATAATTACAAATAAAAAGAAAATTCCTAGTTCTTCTTTTTTCCTTGGTACAAGTGGTTGTTCAATGAATTAAATAATGTATCTGATCAGAAAAATTCAAAAGAAAGTTCAACTTCGTCAAGAATCACAACTTGGTTCAACTGGATGTAAATACACAGATAGAACAGACACAGACTATGAAAATTCGAGTAGTAGTGAGCTAAGCAGAGAGTTAAGTAATTGGGCACTTGAAAATAATATTTCACAAAATAGCTTTTCAAAATTGTTGAATATATTAAAAAAGAAGAGATATCTAAGAGAGTGTCAAGAATTAACAAGTCACAGTAAATCATTACTTAAAGTAAAGGGAAATAAGGATATAACTAGAACAAAAACAGGATATTATTATCATTTTAGTTTGGAAGATAGCATTATACATATGTTTAAAAAACATCAAGTTTCGTTACAAGACCATATAACCAAAATGGTTATGTTTGAGCGCCAGAAGCTTGAACCATTTAGTGGTTAAATAAAAAGCACATTTTTCTAATTACAATATATTTACAATTTGGAATTGTACATTTAGTGGTTCACACAAAGTACAGTAGGTAAACTGAGTAGTTAAATTTGATACTTACAATTTATAATTTGTAAAAAAAAACTTGGAAAAGGTTAAAGTTTACAATATAACATTGGAGATGTTCGTGAGCTTAAAAGCAAAACACAAGTAGCACGAAAAGTTCACGTGAGCATTTAAAGTCTTGTTTACGAGCACTTCGAAAATTTGGACGACAGTTCTACAGAGTACCTTAAAGCCTTCTCAAATTAAAGCTGAGTAGAGGCCACCTTCGCTCCAAGCTCCTTGTTCGTGGATTAGGACCTCGGCTAGGCCTCGAGACTCGAGCGGGTCGTGGGATGTCCGAGCTGGTGCCGGAAGGTGTGCTCACTACTCTAAGCCGGTTGTATCGTTGGTGTGCTGGTACTCAGTCCGTCCCTGTCTCGCTTACATGCTTCGCTCACGTACCGGAGTGCATGTAACAGAAAACACAACGAACAGTCTCCGAAAACCAGCAGTCGATGTTTCGACGCTTTTACAATTACTAGTTAAATTTATTACGTAAAAAGGGGTTAAAAAGAATTGAATCTGTACAGATTTTGCAACTACATGTGGCAAACCTTAATTAAAAACCCCAAGATAGATTAAAGCATGTAACTTTGAATTATAGAACCTTGAAATTGGCTGTGAAATAGATTAAAAATGACTATACAAAACGATCAATTATCTCGGCTACACTTGACTTATAAATTTACTGTACAATATTTACAAAATAAAAGGTAACATTAATAAATATAAAAGCGTTTGGCGACTTCCCCAGTCGATATCAAAACACCAGACGAAAAATATTACAGCTACAAAAGCTAGATAACCAAAAAAAAGGAACCGTGGTAAAGTTTACGTGCCTTGATCAGAGACTTTCACAAGGAAATTTCGATACAGAAAATTCAAGGCCGGATTTCACCCTTCTTTACCACGAATGTTCGAAAGGGAAGTGGGCCGATTCTTGTCGCCGCTTCTATTTATAACTTTTTTGAAATATGGACAACGGATGACTTCCGTTTCCTTTCCAGAACACTTTGGAAGGTTTTAAAAAGTGAAACTTATTGATAAATTTAAAATACTATAACCGGAGAAAACAGGCGACGGTGTCAACTGTCAATTCTGCCAAATTCTAGCACTGATATCCGACCAGTAGAAACGTCGAAAACAAAGAGTGACGTTAGTACACGGACTCACCGTGGCGCTTAGTCAATCGCAAACTGAATAAAGTGAATATTATCTCTATAATTAAGGTCAGACAGTGATTACAACAATGTAACTGTTCTAGTAATACATACCTTCAATTGATGAATACAATTTAAACATTTTTGCAACCGCACATACCCTTTAATAAACAATTTGTTTGGTAACAACAAGGTAGGCAACTTATTATGCATCCGCTTGTATAGGTGGTTGCAGATAGCAGGGCAACATTTTTTAAAATCGGTAGGTGTATACGGGGTGTGATGAATTAATAAGAATTAGATACCGCATTTAAACGCTGTAACGGAAATTAGATAAAATTTTCGTTACAACCAGACAGTAATAGAGTTAGATATAAATATAGATGGCTTGCCATTAACGAAATCTTCTTCTAGCCAATTTTGGCCACTTTTAGTGAGCATTCATAACTCCAATATGTTTCTTCCTTCGGAACCATTTGTAGTGGAAGTGTACTATGGATTAAAAAAAACCAAATGAACCCCATGAAATTTCGAATGAATTCGTTGACGAGTTCTTATCTTTACAAACGTTTAAATTTGATGGGAAAACTATAATTTTAAAAATATTAAAAATTATATGCGATGCTCCAGCGAAATCAGTCATTCTCGGTATTAAGGGTCACAATAGTTACTCGGGTTGCACGAAATGTCTAACGGAAGGTAACTTCATTAATAACAGAATGAGTTTTACAAATTTGTATAGGGTCATTGCGTTCTATTCAGAAAAGTATAATCTTTACTTTTTTCAATGAAATGAAACTTAAAATTTAGATACAGCATATAAAACTTAAGAAAAATTACTTTGTAGGGCTTAAAAATCCAATTAAAATTTAAACATTTTTTGTCTTTGTCAAGTGAATGTTCTCTCTCTCTCGTGTGACGTCACTAGGCGTGCATGCGCAGTGCAGATGTAAATAAATTGACCTAATTAATAATATTTTGTGAGTTTGAGGTTATGCGTCGCGTCGCGTTCGCGTCGCGTCAGTCGCGTCGTCGCGTCGTTTCGTCTTCGCGTCATATTGTCGTGAAAATTACAATCCCCCTGTGGATGAGATTTTTAATTAGGACAAACATTAATAAATTTATTCTGCTGACAAAGCAATATAGGTGGCCTCGCGTATCGAGAGCACGAATTGGCTCGACACTTGGGTGCTAGTGGTGTTCGGGGAAAGGTGGCCTGCCTGGTGGGAAGCACCATGCAGGGGTTGCTCCCCACATCAAGTGTAAAGAGGGTCCAAGTCAAGGTTTAAGTTACTCTTCAATTTCAAATTGCAATTCTAATTATTTCTTTTATTTTTATTATTCTTTTTTATACTTTTATTTTCTATTTTTTTATAATAAATTATATTTGTTTTTCTGGAGTTGTCTTACTTGCCAAGGTTATGCATCCCCCCCCCTACACGACAAATGGTGGAGGCGCCTTGTCTTTCTCGGAGTA
Organism: Pseudeuparius sepicola; assembly: GCA_963920635.1. Taxonomy (NCBI): domain Eukaryota; kingdom Metazoa; phylum Arthropoda; class Insecta; order Coleoptera; family Anthribidae; genus Pseudeuparius; species Pseudeuparius sepicola. The sequence continues at coordinate 35,317,016 of OY987305.1, forward strand.
AATTCTCCAAAATTTACTAGTTTCAGTTTCTCGCAAAGGGCAAAGCAGTTTAGTTGTGCTATGCAACGAAATGTTGCCGACTAGGGAATCTAGTTAACTGCACTGTGGTCGTGTAATGCATAATTTTGGAAGTAAGAATTTTATTTTTGGTTTTTAGGGGCTATTTTTAATTAATTTTGAACATTTATATTTCTCTCCATAATGTCGGCTCCTACGATATCCCAAGCACAATCGTGTCTAGTTCCTGTTTTTCCCCCTTACGTTGCTCCTCCTATGTTCCATCCGTGTAAGAATATATGGCCCACTGATTTTATTAAGGAATTTAATAAAATTGCGGACTATAATGGCTGGCATAATGGACTTAAACTGACGTATTTTGGTGATTTTTTGGAAGGGTTTGCATATATTTGGTATAAAAAGTATAAGGGAAAGGAGTATAATTTTTCTAAGACATGGACTGACGTAGTTGCAGCATTTTTAGAGGAATTTGAGGATACCGAGTTGAGAAAAAAGGAGTTGCTTGAGAAACTACAAAATTTAAAGCAAGACAAATCGATGTTAGAGTATTATTTTGAACTTGTATATTTATACAATGATTACGATTCAACGATGAATGTAAAAGAATTTACAAAATTTTTTGAAAATGGGTTAAATGAAGTTTCCAAATATCATTTATACTGGTTAACAAACGCAAAAGGGACGGAAATTACGTTGCAAGATTTAAAAAAATTTTCAAAGGTGATAGACAAAGCTCCTCAAATTCCCCGTCTGTTGTTTACGCAGGATGGTGTGATCGTCTGTAATAGTTATGCCGCATTCGATGATCATTCAGAAATATTTACTGTCCAAGGGTTTATAAATGGAATAGTTTCGACAGTTATCATAGATACAGGGTCTAAAGAAAATATAGTGTCTACAGATTTTCTCCAAAATAGTGATTTAAATAGCTTAAACAGAGTTGCAACACATGTTGTAGGTGCTGGTGGAGGTAGACTCCCCGTTTTAGGAAGAAAAACGATTTCGCTAAATTGTAACAATTTTTTTACATCCTGTGAAGCTTTAGTCGTAAATAATTTTTCAGCTAATATTATTTTGGGAATGAAATTTTTAGTTAGTCATAAGGCAATTATATATACGCATGAAGGAAAAATTACTCTTAAAACAAATAATGATTCCACAACAATTCTTACAAATTCGAATTCCGAAAATAACGAAACTTCATGTTTTACAATTTCTTTAGAAAATAAGGTTCCAAACGATTATTCTCCCAAAAGATTGCATCTCAACCGTAATAATTTTTTTAATAATAGAAATTACTTTCACAGAAGACATTATTTTAGGCCAAGGCCAAGTTTTAATTCATATAAACATAAACAATGGGCAAGTAGGCCACTGGATCATCGACGTAATAATTATTGTCGCAGTCAGCAAAACGCACGGGGTTCAAATTACAAAACTGTCCCAGTTACCTTGAAAAACAAAATGCACAATTTTAATAACATGAACTACTCACGACAGAATATCAATAACAATAACAATTCTTTAAATTTCGAGGTCATGGTGTCTAAAATTACAGATTTTATTATTAACAAAAATGATGAAATAAATCGACGTTTCCAAAGCCAAACAAATTGCAAAGTACCTTCAACTGAAACTCCATGCAGTACACAATCTTATCAATTTTTTCGTGATAGTTGTACAGATTTTAGAGGGAAGAATTTAAAAGTTAAATTAACGGAATGTTTTGATGATTTATTTTTCGTAAGTCAAGGGTATTCTTTGGCACATTGTGTAGCGGCTGATTTAGAAATCTCTAAAGGGATAGCACTAAAATTTAAAGAAAAATTTGGACGCATTGATGAACTTAAAAGACAAAAACAAGAAAAAGGAGGCTTAGCCGTACTGAAAGATAAATCGCGATTTATTTATTACTTAGTGACAAAAAGTTATTCACGTGAAAAACCAACATATGAAAATTTGTGGGAATCGTTAAGAAAGCTTAAGGAACATGTTGTAAAATATAAAGTAAAAAAGTTAGCAATTCCAAGATTAGGGTGTGGTTTGGACCACCTTGAGTGGGATATAGTGGAAAATATTATTTCTTGTATTTTTAAGGACACGGACATTGCAATTTTAGTTTGTAAATTTAATCCAAATAAGGGCAAGAAACAAGAGCATAATAAAATAAAGGCAAGTAAAAATATTAGTGAACCAGTTTTTTTAGTAAGGGAACATTCGGACCAAAAGGCAAAATATGAAGTTGAGACTAAAATTGCAATAAAAGAAGGCACTAGATTAGGGGCTTATGAAATCAAAAATGTATCTGTAAAAATTCTATGGGAGTCACCACAGAAGCACGCACTAAAGCCAAATGAACATTATTTAATTAAAAGAGGTTTATTAATTAAGTCAACAAATTTAATAACTCGAGGAAATGGTAAGATAGTACAGGTCAAGAATATGTCAAACATGCCTCAGGTATTACATAAGGGCGCCACAATTGCCTTTTTGCAAGAGGAAAATACTTTTATCGAGGAAAAAATTTATACCATAGGGGCGCAAGAGAGAAATGATCAAATTAAGTTAGAAAAAACTTATAAATTAGGAACAAATTTAACAAAGAGAGAAGAAATTGAAGTCACACACTTAATAAATTCTTATAGGGACGTTTTTGCCACAGAAACTAGCGAGATGGGCTCAACAAATATAGTAAAGCATAAAATAGAATTAACGGAACATAGGCTATTTATAAACAAACCATATAAAGTTTCGCAAAAAGAAAGAGAATTGATTGACACGCAAATTGAGGAAATGTTGTCTACAAATGTCATTCGTCCATCACAGTCACCATTTTCTAGCCCAATAGTTTTAGTAAAAAAGAAGGGAGAAAGTGAAAAAACGAGATTTTGCGTCGATTATAGAAAACTAAATGAGAAAACCAAGAAATCAAATTATCCCCTTCCTAATATAGAAGAGATTTTAACGTATTTTGGAAAGTCAAAATATTTTTCGACATTAGATTTATTCAGCGGTTATTGGCAAGTTGAAATGGAAGAATCGTCTAAGGAATATACAGCGTTTGTAACCCCTGGGCACGGCTTATATGAATTTAATAAACTCCCATTCGGACTGTGTAATGCTCCTTCAACTTTTTCTGATCTTGCGGACAGAGTATTCAGAGGACTTAAATGGTCCAGTTTATTGATTTATCTGGACGACATTATTGTGTTTTCTGAAACTTTTGAAGAGCATTTGACAAAATTAGAAGAAGTATTTGAGCGTCTAAGAAAAGCAGGGCTTACGTTGAAGCCAACCAAGTGCAATTTTGCCTCACCGGAAGTTAAAGTATTGGGTCACATTGTAAACGGGGGTGGATTAGCGCCAGATCCAGAAAAATTGATGGCAATAGAAAATTTTCCAAAGCCCAAAAGCAAACGTAATGTGCAGAGTTTTTTGGGACTATGCAATTATTATAGAAAATTTATTAATAACTTCTCTCGAATAGCCAGGCCGTTGTACGAGATTACAAAAAATTACCCTGGATTTAAATGGGGATGGGAACAAGACGTAGCATTTCAGCAATTGAAACAAAAATTAACAGAGGCTTAAGATGGGCTTGGTGTAATATTGTTGAAGGAAAGTAACGGGGAAATGCATCCAATAGCTTACGGAAGTAGAACATTGACAAAGGCCGAGAAAAACTATACTATCTCAGAGCTGGAAGCCCTAGGAATTATATTTGGATTAACTTATTTTAGGCATTTTATCTATGGAAAGCCTGTAAAGATAAAAACGGATCATCATGCCCTATGTTTTTAAAAAATCAGAAAATGCAACAGGAAGACTTGCGAGATGGCTAATAAAATTAAATGAATTCGATTATGAAATAATTTACAAATCGGGAGCAAGACAGACAAAGATGTAGATTGTTTATCGCGAAATGCAGTATTACCTCCACGAGAAGGCGAAGAAGAGGAAAGTTTTGACATCCCCACATTTGCACTATCCAGTGACAAGATGGCCGTGCGTGACCCAAATTCAGAAGGAATTGATATAGCCTTACGTAAAAGAGCAAAAAATTTTATACTAATAGATAATGTGTTGTATAAGAAGAATCCATCAGTAACAGGGAACGAAGACTTGTTGGTAATACCAATTTGGTTCAAGAAATATTATTTTCAAATCACAATGAACCGTTGGCAGGACATTTAGGTATATCAAAAACTACTCAAAAACTTAAGGATAGGTATTTTTGGGATGGTCTACCAAAAGATGTAGAAAAATATCTTAAGGGTTGTCGGGACTGTCAAGCACAAAGGGGAATGACAAACAGGAAACCAACAGGGTTATTGCAACCAATTTCAGTGGGGTTGCCGTTTCAAAAGGTAGGAATAGATTTATTAGGGCCATTTAAAAAGTCCTCAAATAATAACACTTTTATAGTTGTAGCCACAGATTATGCTACTCGATATGTCGAAATGGAAGCAATTCCTAATGGTAAGGCCGATGCAGTTGCCAATTTTGTTTTTAAAAATGTTATTAGAAACCATGGGTGTCCAAGAGAAATGTTGTGAGATAGAGGTCAAGTGTTTAGGTCAGAATTTTTGAATGAGTTGTTAAGAGTTATGGGTATAATTAAACAACAGACGACGTCATATCATCCGCAATGTAATGGGGCGACAGAAAGAATGAATGCCACTATTGCGGCCATGCTTAGTAAATATACGTCTGAAAAACAAGATGACTGGGATCATTTCGTGCCACATGCGCAATTGGCATATAATACTGCTCCACAAGGTACGACAGGGTTGAGTCCATTCTTTTTAGTTTATGCTAGGCATCCTGTCCTCCCCACAGATGCCAGTTTAAATGAACAGGTGTTAGTATTCGAAGATATAAAAAAGATTAGGGACAGGGCATTGGCAGCAAGAAATTTAGCTGTAGAAAACATTGAAAAAACAGCAACAATACGACAAAAGGCGTTACGATGGCAACCATAGGCACGTGGAATTTAAACAGGGTGATAAAGTCAAAGTATTTACCCCCGTTAGAAAAATTGGCAGGTCAGAGAAATTGTTGCTGAAGTATTTTGGGCCTTACGAAATTATCCGTAAGTTAGGGCCAGTAACTTACGAGGTAAGAATGGGACTGACTAAAAATGCCAAGACAGATGTGGTCCACGTGAGCAGGATTCTGGACTACCACGATCCCTGGAGCCCCGAGCCGGAAATTGCCGAGCCTTAAATTTCTTCCTCTTAGGGCATAGGTTGTAATATAGTATAATAAGATTATTTTATTTATTTTTAGGTGGCCACCATATCTATAATTACAGCATAAGCAATTAAAAATAGTACAATAGATAGCTGTTATATATGTTACGGGCGACGTGAAGACGAAGACTTTTTAAAAAACTTTTATTTGAGTAACGCGAGTTACAGAGTTTCGGCTTAGACTACAGACAAGACTAGAATTAACACTCTTACTTTACTAGGTCCTATTTATACAGATCTGTTATGCTGAGGTGTTGTGGTTCTCATGGGAAAAGAATATAAAGACAAAGGGAAGATCAAATTCTGCAATTCTTGCAGTAAGCAAGTTTTAACAATACTCAAAAGGAATATGATATGTTCTAGTAATCATTCTAGAACAATATACAATGGAAAATGATATCTTTGTAGTAAGCATCTTGAACAATAGAGAATGAGAACATAATATCCAACAGTAAACAGAATCAAGGGTAAAAACAAGGTTATGATCAAGGTGATGCTTGAGGTCGGATATAACATATATGTAGACGATAAGGATTTAATATGACAAATCACTGGATACATGACGATAATATGGAATGGAGCGAAAGGACTAGCAGAGAAAAAAAAAGATAAGTATCAAGTTTTCTCGAACGTAATATGAAAATTATTTTAGGTGGACAATTAGTATTGTACAATGGAAATTTACTATCAAGGGGTGGAAATAATTAATGACTCCTATTAAAACTGCAGGTTATGTGTATATGAGAGAATGAATCTGAGAATGAATGTAAAGTCCTAGGCCTAGGCATTAATAAGAGTGATTTAAATGAATTGTCGACAAAAAATGAAACGAGAAAAAAAATTTCTTTAAATTAAACTGGTACCAGATAATAGTTATATGTATTTTAGTAGTAGCCGTGTCATGTATACCCACATATGTCATAGTAATTAAGAAATCCTCGCAACCATAATGCATATTTTTTATTGTTTTTATTTTTCGTAAATAACTGTATACCTATTTAGTTGATTTTATGTATTTATAAAAAATTGTTTTTTCAATATCTTAGTAATGTCGTCACAAAGAGGCATACACGGGGATTGACAGAGGAAACACGGACACAAAATGGTTATGGTGGAGAAGCTGCGTTCTACTAAGGTTCCCACGTATACCAACATGAGTAAATGGTTGGTACGTGAATGGGGTCAATGATGACAAAATGGAAATGGGATCCATAAAGAAGGCCATGGCATAGTTGCAGTGGGAAACGCCAAAACCCCTGACTAAGCCGGCACTGCAAGATGGACCCGTATCCTGAGCTGTTACCAGAGCTGGTAAGGTCAAGAAGAATCACGAATAGAGAAGAGGTTTGAAGAAAAGAAGACAAGAAGACAAGTAACCTGCATGTGTCCAATGTTTTCCAAGTCTCCCATGTGTATCTGCTCTCAAAGAAATTTTGTTATGTTTAATTATTGTAAAAGCTAAATAATTTTTGTAAGTTTCTTTTCGCTTTTCGATTTTTTCTGTTAAGTATATTTTGCCATTATTTTGTCAATATTTCAATTCAATTCCATTGTAAAAACCCAAGTGACGAGTCAAGCTTACTCGCTCGGGGCGAGCGATTCCGGAGGGGGGAGTATTGTCGTGAAAATTACAATCCCCCTGTAGATGAGATTTTTAATTAGGACAAACATTAATAAATTTATTCTGCTGACAAAGCAATATTGGTGGCCTCGCGTATCGAGAGCACGAATTGGCTCGACACTTCTGTGCTAGAGGTGTTCGGGGAAAGGTGGCCTGCCTGGTGGGAAGCACCATGCAGGGGTTGCTCCCCGCATCAAGTGTAAAGAGGGTCCAAGTCAAGGTTTAAGTTACTCTTCAATTTCAAATTGCAATTGTAAGTATTTCTTTTATTTTTATTATTCTTTTTTATACTTTTATTTTCTATTTTTTTTATAATAAATTATATTTGTTTTTCTGGAGTTGTCTTACTTGCCAAGGTTATGCATCCCCCCTACAGGACAATATCGACATATCAACGTCCCGCGAAACGAAGTATATAGTTTATTATTGATACCTATTTCTACAAAAATTATCAAAAGTAAAAGTCCTGTTGACAGGGCTTTTGTTTGCTTTGTGTAGTTAAGTATAATAATATTACTGTAGTCCCTATAAAGTCGCGTGTTGTGTTAACATTAAGAAGGTAAGTTTTTGTTAATATAAAAATGAATTCTTTGTTTGGATTTTAGGTGCTGCCATGGATTTTCGACAATGTTTTGTACCTTCGTGTAAAAACACAAGTTTAAATTCATCGAAAATTTTCGTAGCTGTTCCTAAAACTGAAAGGTTGAGAAAAAAATGGTGTTCGGCGGTAGGAAGAACTAATATTACATCAAGTGTTTCAGGTGGAATTTATTGTTGTCAAGATCACTTTGATGTAAGATTAAATTTATTTTATCTACCTATTAACCAATGAACCCAGAATCTAATAACCCTGTTATTATTGCTATTGTAATATGATTTCGATTTCTGAAAATCTGAAAGATGGAGCAAGACTGTGAAAATTGGATGCAGTTTGTGATTACAAAATGTAAAATACGGATGAAGGCAAATGTAGTTCCACATCTCAATTTGGGAAAAATGGAAGTGCATGAAGAAACTGAAGTTCAGCAGCAACCTGAGGCCAAACTTACAGGAAATTTCATTGCTTCACCATATCACACAAATTGAAAAATGCATACAAGTTGACATCAAACCAAACAAAAACAAATCTGTTCCAGTAGAACTTAATACAAAGACAAAATCAACTGGTGTAAATACTATGTTGTCTACTACTTCTGTTGCAACGTCACCGTTCAAATTGGCCCAAAGAATGTTAGTATAGCATAAATACAGTTGATAAGTTTATACAGTATAAGCTACGTAAGAGTAATTCCATGTTTTGATTATCAGAAAAAAGTGCTTCCGCATTAACTCTGATAATGAAATAGTAGAATCGACAAGCTCTTCAGAAGTTGCCATTTCTGAAACTATCTTTTCGACCGAAGTTATGGTAAAATATCATATCAAACTTGTTTCTGAAAATTCTAGATTTCTTTGGGACTTCCTCAAGAAGAATATTTTTTGGTGTCACTTTTGGAAAGGGAAGCAAAAGTTCATCATCATAATATACTTATCATCTTAAAAAAGATACGGTTAAACGACACCTACTTTAGGTTAGCTCTAGATTTTTCGATATTTGAATCACAAATATCACGAATAATGAATAAATGTTTGCCTGTATTATCTACATATATGAAAGAACTAATAATTTGGCCAGGTGTTAACATAATCAGAAAAAACTTACCCATTCCATTTAGATACAGATATAGCAGGGTCCAGTCAATTATTGACTGTTTAGAAATAGAAATCGAAAAACCATCTAAAGCTCTACATCAAGCCCTGACATGGTCGAACTATAAAACAGCCAATACGCTCAAATATTTAATTTCTTCAACGCCAGATGGTTTAATAAATTTTATATCTGAGGAATTTGGTGGCAGAATCACAGACAAAGAAATAATCGAAGCAAGTACTTTTTTAAATGTGTTACCAAACAACTGTGATGTAATGGCTGACAGAGGTTTTAAGGCAATAGGCAATGCTTTGCAAAAAAGGATGCAATCTTATCCGCCCCCCTTCAGTCCAATCTGGAACATTTAGTTCAAAGGAACATATAAAACAAAGCAAAATAATTGCGAGTTTACGAATTCATATTGAAAGGGTAATACGAAGACTGAGAGAATTTGCAATCCTTGAAGGACATTCTTGTATTTGGATGTGATTTTAGTTAGTATGCCTTTCTGGGGGCATTATGACGCGTATATTGAAGTGAAACCGAATCCCACCGGGTTCGCCAAAAGATGCTATCTATGGCCAGGGGCTGGCTAGGCAACTAGTTTACGGGTGGGTTATTGGACTTTAATAAGTTTCAAGAGGTTTCCCGGTCTTTTTTATCTACCTTTTTTGTGAGGTTTTTATGCGCCCTACGCAGTTCTAAAAACTAATGTTGTGCCCCTTAGATTCGCACTTTCCAAGATATAACATGCTAGGTTTGCAACCTCAAGGGTTTTTGTCCATTAGTTAATAAAGAATAGGCTCGCCTCGGTGTATTCTTAGGTAAGACCATGAAACGGAAAAGATGATAAGCTTAATTTAATGTTTGGTATTCTTAGTTATGTGTAAGAACACCTTGTCTTGTCCGCCTCCCGAGCTTCAATCGAATAAACTTGGGAACCAATCGAACATTGTTGTGCTAATACCTGATATCCTCTCACTCGTCGGAACCCGAACCTGAAAGAGTCTCGCCCGGAAAACTTCGTTCCTGCTCAATATTCTCACAATAATAAGGTACGAATATACGAAGGCCTGGAAGGGACACTCGCCTTTTTTTTCTAGATTTGCTCCTAAAATTTCGACTTATAAGTCGAAACTTTAAAGCTTCGTAAATGCTAACGGTATGCCTTTGATTTTCTGAGGAATTTCCTTTTAGTTTCGCATAGTTTGTGAACAAATAAAGACTCAGTTTTCCATATTAATAACCCAGGATGACTCTCTGATCCATACCTTATTCTTATTACCATGAGAATAAATAAGTCTATAAATCATAATGCCATCTGAAAGGCATACTGACTAAAATTACATACAAAAATCTGTCACTAATCTCGATCTAGAATTGCATGTTTTTACAGTGATACCAAATTGTATCACAAAATGGTTAAAAACCAAAGTTTTGCTTTTTGTTATTCAAAATAATCTCTTATTTTTGCATTTGGAAATCTGCTCGTCAGAACATTTAAAATGTTATTTTTGTTTCATTATCTTTTCCGTTTTTGATATATTCAATTTTCTTAACTTTAGGGAATAACAACTTCAATACGAAACATTTTTTTCCACCTCAAACTCGACGAACAAAAATAGCATTTTTATGTGCTAAGCTACTAATAATAAATATTCAAAGGTTACCTAGCCAATACTTTTATTATAATTTATTGATCGGTTTTGAAAGAAATGTATAAAACAAAGTTTGCATTTGAATCTCTTTTTATGCATTTTTTTTAAACTAGCGACCACCGACCTTATTTTTTGCAATTACTGGGTGCCCAATAATTTAAAAAACTTTCTTGTGAATTACTTTTTTGAAGAAAGCAACAATGGAGGAAACATCCACAAAACATATTTTTATTAGGTAGTTGAAGTCACCCGAGTTGTCCGCTTTTAATGTATAAGGTATACTAGTTTTATTGTATTCTTCTTATCCCTACATTCCACTTTGATCAAATTGTATATTTATTTATTTATTATTATTTTATATCAGATCAATAACATTATTTCTGTAAAAGTTACCCTTGTCTAGAGATATACAGGATGTGCCTGTTGATTGAGGGCCACCCGAGAATATCTTTGAAAGAAAACAATGCTTTTTGATGGACCAACTTGATAGACTGTGGAAAAACCCATTCCAGAATCATGACCTATTATACTTTCCGAGGTATTTTTTAAAAACCAAAAAATTGCCGAAGCATCTTTTTCCTTTTTTTATTTCAAGAGTTACCAAAAGAATGTGTTAATGACGTCTGTGGGCAAAACTGACTGTTTTAAGCCTACTTTATCAGAATTTGAAAAAAATTCATGGTTTAATTTGTGCACTCTTAGCATTTAAAAAATTACTCATTTATAGAGGGCTAACCAGAAAATTTTTAAAAATGTGCGATTTACCGATACCTCGCAAGAAATTTCCACGATTTGCAATGCAATATGTTATAAAAAAAATGCATGAAAGTACAGCATTCGAGGCCACAGCCACTACAATAGTGAGCTTTTTTTGGGCGGGTGCTAATAGAGCACCCACTAAACCGTGGCATATTTCTAAATTCTAATAAAGGCAATCAGTTTTTCCCACAAATTTCAGGATTTTTTTTTCGGTAACTCTTGAAACAAAAAAGTTGTAAGCCGAAGTTTTGGCTGTTTTTTAAGAAAAGTATTTTTTTCCTTCAAATAAAGTTCTCTGAAAAATGCATATTTGTCGAGATATTTTCAAGCGGCCCTCAATCAATAGACACCTTATATATTAACAATACTCAAATTTGTTAATAGTATAATCAATGACCTCAGAACCTATAGACAGGTTTGTTTTGATGAACGCTTGACGCCCAGAACTAATCACAATCTAAGCGCTCCATTAAATTATTCCGAAAATGTCGCGAGATTGTCAGAAATTGCCCCATTTTGTGGAGCCGTAGCGAACTTACTTCGACTCTGGCCTGGCGTCGTTAGACCATCCCCCGAGTCTTCAGGTGAGATTCCGATGCTTCCGGCGCCCCCAAACAAGAAAAAACATGCGATATCTAAGTGTGATTCTGGAGGAACTATAACCGGGAATCACCGGGTGTATAGTTGGTTGATGGTTGACTTTCTGTCTTTGTTTGTAGCATGTTTTTAGAGTAGTATGGATATATTTAATCTTGGAGTCAAAATAAAGGGCATTTTAACAACGTCTATAGGTTTTGACGTCATTGAGTATAATAGTTTGTGCTTATAATGAAAAACAATAACAAGATATTTCAATAAAACTGATTTGATATTATCGGTAGTCTGCGTATTTTTTAAAATTGTTGTCACAAAATTACTAGTTCAAATAAAAATAACAACAGTGTAGTTTAAATCAATGTTTTATTTAAAATTATTGAAAATTTTTTTTTTCAAAATTCTTCAGAGGCGCTAATAACAACCTCTATAGACTTAATATCTGACTGTACTTCAAATATTGTCACTTCATGGTCCTCTTCAAAACTAGGACTTGCAACACAGAACAATCCTTTTATTTGCTTACACATCAGCATTTGTAACTGAATTTGACACATATATTTAATTTGTATGTCTCTATTTTCCTTTATGTATTTTTTACTGTTTCTTTCTTACTAGGGCATTTAATGACGTATTCATCACTAATACCATCTGGTTATGCTCCTAACAAAGGATATTCTGTATTTAAAAATAGTCCCATGTGTTTAATTTTGATATTTTTTTTGCTCGCCACCACATCTAACACTGCACTTTCCAACCTTAGCCCTCTCTGAATTGCCTTTGTAGTCAGTACGTTGCTTGCTCCAAGTACTGACTCCACAAGAAAACCTTCGCTGGTTTGACAACGACTTACTTCAAACAATTTTCAGGCTGTTATAACACAACCAAAATGAAATAATTTTCTTAGTAGATGCCATCTATAAGTGCTAAAAATATGTTAAAATGTGAAGGATTAAAAATAACTATTTTAAACAATGTTGAAAAAATAACAGACAACGACACAAAACAATTAATTTTAAATTATTACCACATGCTGCCCACGGGAGGACACGCTGGAATTAACAGAATGTTTAATAACGTCAAAAAAAGATATTTTTGGAAAAGTCTACGTACAGACATTGAAAATTTTGTTAAAAAATGCGTCAGCTGTCAACGATATAAACACGCGAAAGCTAATATTGAACCTTTAACAATAACCACAACAGCAACCTCGGCGTTTCAAAAAATTTACCTAGACTTAGTAGGCCCGATTGACGCGGATAATGAAAATAATAAATACGTGCTAACCTTGTAATGTGAACTGAGTAAATTTGTACAAAAGTAGTAATACAAAGAGAGTTCTAACCCACGACCTTGAAAAAGCGTGCAAATTGGCTACGTCATTCCCGAGGTCATGTGACGTCACAAGATGGCCGCCAAGGCGGGAAATTTGAAAATGGCCTTGACCTGCGGGTTCAATGAACTTTAAGGGGTCACGTTCAGTTAACCTCGACCTGAAGGTTATCTAGAGGTCAAGGGGTTACCAGATCGATAACCTTTAAGGGGTCATTGACCCGCGGGTTCAATGAACTTTAAGGGGTCACGTTCAGTTAACCTTGACCTAAAGGTCAATGAACTTTAAGAGGTCACCTTGTTAACCTTGACCTGAAGGTCAATGAACTTTAAGAGGTCACCTTGTTTACCTTGACCTGAAGGTCGATGAACATTAATAGTTCACCTTGTTAACCTTGACCTGAAGGTCAATGAACTTTAAGAGGTCACCTTGACACGTGGCACTTGAAAAATTGAACTTTGCTCACAGTTCTGGGAACGGATATAAGGTTAGGAAAAAAACCTTGGTAGGCAAACGCGGCTCTGCTGACCAGACAAAAAAAACCTTAGTCGACAAATAATGGCCTATAAGAAGGGCGCGTGATTCCATTGCGATATCAGTTCGAGTGCTCCAAGATACATGTAAGTATATACCAGCTGTCCTAACAGCTAGATATTTTGGAAACCTTTCGTAAAAAAAATCCGTAAGGATTATGAGCAAAAGAAAGAAAAAAATGTAAAGATACCAGCTGTCCCATTTATAAACCGCTTGATATCTTGGAAACGAAAACTTATATAAATGGCCATATCTTAATAGGCGGAGGACCGACTGTCATTTAGACAGGCGAAAAAATTTTCTTTCCAGTTTTGTCAGAAAAATTTTTATGATTTTTTTGTAGAAGTTTTTTTTCAAAAATTTTTGTTGGTAAATTTTTTTTTACATTTTTTTTACTATTTTTTTTTGCGAAAATTTTTTTTTACAAATTTTTTTTTGCTAAATTTTTTTTTTGCCAAAATTTGTTTTGCCAAATTTTTTTTTACAAAATTTTTTTTGCCAAAATTTTATTTGCCAAATTTTTTTTTACAGAAATTTTTCTTGCCATTTTTTTTTTGCAAAAATTTTTTCTTGCCAATTTTTTTTTGCAAAATTTTTTTTTTACCAAAAATTTTTGTTTGCCTAATTTTTTTTTGCCAAAATTTTTTCTTGCCAAATTTTTTTTTTTGCAAAAATTTTTTTTTGCAAATTTTTTTTTGCCAAATTTTTTTTTGCCAAATTTTTGTTGCAAATTTTTTTGCCATTTTTTTTGCCAAATTTTTTTTTGCCAAATTCTTTTTTTGCCAAAATTTTTCTGTCAAATTTTTTTTGTCAAAATTTATTTTGCCAATTTTTTTTTTGTCACGATTTTTTTTTACCAAAATTTTTTTTGCCACAATTTTTTTTTGCCAAAATTTATATCTTCCCAATGGTTTTTTTTTTAACTTTTCACTTTTTTTCTATTTTTTTTAGTGTAGCAAATGTGCCGTTCGGTAGGTATATAAAGAGGTCTCGCATCGAACGGCACCAGTCTGCGACCGCACGACAAACATCATGGCCGCGGAGATCTCCGCAGTGAGTGACGACATGGTCGCAGTTTGCGAACGGGCTTTTCGATTACTAACAAGCGGTCTGGACATGACGACGCAAGAGCGCTGGCTGAAGCTTATCAGCAGAAATATTAGACTGGTTTACGCCGCCATAAAAGTATACGATTGCAATCCCGGTACGATGACGAAACTTCAAACGAATTTGGGGCATTTCAAAAGATTCAGAGCTTACTTAAAAACGAGACACAGGGGGAGCGGTTTGACGAGAGGCGATCGGGTGAAATGGGAGGAAACTAAGTCGGCATTTAAACGTAGAATTCGTTCGGGCATAATCATAAATCTGAATCATAAAGACGTAACGGAATTTTTGAATGACGCTCTTCTCCTTCTAAAACGTCGCGTACCTATGATCGTGAAAGAATATAGAATGATTAAGATCAACACCGTTTTCTGTGGGGAATTTATAAAAAAAGTCGGAGACGAAGATATTTTGGAAAATAAATATTTCAGCACGAAAAATGTCACTATCGACGGAGGGGCGGACCTAAAACGATGGTTCGCCGACCACGTTACCGATAGCATCCTAAAGAGCCTGGAGGAGTTCCAGGAGCGCGATTAAAATTAATAGGTTCGAAAAAGTAAACGAAATATCCGTCAACGTGTACGCCCTAGAGTTAGTATGTGAAGATCCGCGTAAATTTCATACCGGTCCGGTGCGGTTAACTAAAAAGAAGATGGATATTCACGTGAACTTACTCATCGTTCAAGATCAATATTTCCCGAATATGAACGATTACGAGACGCCTCCCGAGGAAGACATAGCAATGAACGATATAAAATATCATTTCTGTTGGATTAAAAATTTATCGCGTCTAATTTCAACGCAAATGAATAAACACAACGGCAAAATGTTCATATGTGACAGATGTCTGAATTATTTTCAAACTCAAGCGAAATTAGACGACCACGCGGTTTATTGTCGAGAACGGAATAATTACCAGGTAACGTTCCCCAAAGAAAAATTTATATACTTTAAAAACTACGTACATAAGGAACGTACTCCTTTCGTCGTGTACTCGGATTTCGAGTCCATTCTAAAACCTTATCACGACTCTGAGCCGATGTCGCAGACTTCCAAGTATCAGAAACACGAGGCGTTCAGCGCCGGCTTTTATTTTAAATGCTCCTACGATAACTCTCTGTCTTTCTACAAAAGCTATCGAGGGCCGGATTGCATGTCTTGGTTCGCGGATCAGATGGAGGAAATCGCGAAATTCGTCGCGTTGAAACTGCCAAACGTTGAACCGATGAAGGAAAACATAAGTTTGAAAAATACCACGGCGAATTGCCATATTTGCGAGAAAAGATTCACTCTCGATGATATCATAGTTCGCGATCATTGTCATTTGACATCGCGGTTTCGCGGGTACGCCCATCAGAGCTGTAATCTAAATTATAGAAATTCGTTAATGATCCCCGTGGTATTTCACAATTTCAGCGGTTACGACAGTCATTTCATAATCAGGGAATCTCGCCAAACGCAATCATATCACCCTGCTTCCCATAAATAAAGAAAAATATATAAGTTTTACGATTTTCGACGCCGACACCAATGTAAAATTCCGCTTTATCGATTCTCTCAGATTCATGGGGTTTTCTCTCGACACGCTAGCTTCCTCTCTCACAAAAGCTGATTTCGTCAATACCGGAAAGGAATTTCGTGACGTCCCTTCCGACGATTTGGCATTGTTAACTAGAAAAGAGGTCTTTTGTTATGAATACATCGATGATTTGGAGAAATTAAGAGAAACTTCGCTTCCGCCCATCGATAAATTCTATAACAAACTAAATGACACCGATATCGCCGACAGTGACTACGCGCACGCGCCACTGGTTTGGGAAAAATTCCGCATACAGACTATCGGCGAATACTCGGATTTGTACTTAAAAACCGACATAATGCTGCTGACCGACATCTTCGAAAAGTTTAGAAAATCATGTCACGCTAATTACGGTTTGGATCCCGCTTGGTATTACACCATGCCAGGGTATACTTATGATTGTATGTTAAAATTCACCGGTTGTCGACTGGAGACGTTTCAAGATATAGATATTTTGCTATTTTTCGAGAGGGGCGTTAGGGGCTGACTGAGTCAGTGTTGTAAGCGCTTCGCGCGAGCTAATAACAAGTACATGGAAGAGCATGATCCGAGCGATCCCTCCAAATATATCCTATACCTAGACATTAACAATCTGTACGGCTGGGCGATGTGCGAGTGTCTGCCGCAGGGCGATTTTCGTTGGGTCGACAATATCGAAGCAATCGACGTCACTAAAATTCCCGACGACGCTAAAGAGGGATACGTGTTAGAGGTGGACTTAGAATATCCGGAGGAACTACATGACTCGCACAAAGATCTACCCTTCGCGGCCGAACATCGCATACCGCCGGAAGCGAAATCGTCGAAACTCATGACTACCCTTTATCCTAAGGAAAAATACGTGATACATTACAAGGCGCTCAAGCAGGCCCTGAATCACGGTCTGATTTTGAGAAAGACGCACAGAATTTTAAAATTTAAAGGCGAAGTTTGATTTCGAAAAGACCATCATTAAACTTATGAACTACGCCATCTACGGAAAAACCATGGAAAATATTAGGAAACACAGAATCATTAAGTTGGCGAATAAGTGGGAGGGCAGGTACTGAGCGAAACATTTAATTTCGTGTCCGGGTTTTAGATCCAGATCCGATATTCGACGAAAACCTAATTAGCGTCGAATTGAATAAGACGCGTATTAACTTTAATAAGCCGCTGTATATCGGAATGGCGATTCTAGATATATCCAAAACCTGCGTCTACGAATTTCATTACGATTTTATGCTAAAAAAACTCCTCGCCTTCCGACTGTCAATTATTGTACACGGACACGGATAGTCTCATCTATGAAATTTCTTGCGACGACGTTTACCGCGATGTCATACTTAAAAATTTAGTTCGTTTCGACACCTCCGACTTCCCACCTAATAACGGTTACGAAATTCCTCTCGTAAATAAAAAAGTACCGGGACTGATGAAGGACGAGTTAAACGGTAGGATCTTAACCCATTTCGTCGGTCTCCGATCGAAAATGTATACTTATCTGGTGGACGGGGGAAAGAAGTGCGTGAAAAAAGCCAAGGCAGTCAAATACAGCGTGGTAAAAAATAATATCACGTACCAGGATTACGTCGATTGCTTGTTCGAAAAGAGGGGAAAAATCTCCAGCCAGTGCACCATACGTCCGTACGCCCATACGGTGTTTAGTATCGAACAAAGCAAAGTCGGTCTCAACCCTTTCGATAATAAGAGATATATCGTCGACAATATAGTCACCCTGCCTTGGGGTCATAAGGATATCATAGATATAGATTGAAATGTGGGAATGTGTGGGTATGTGAATAAAAAAAATATTTTTAAAATGTCGTTTTATTTAAGAAAACCTTCTCCTATACAAGTCAGCTAACAAAAGCTCCCTATCAAGATAAAAGAGTTCGTAAATACAATACTTTTCTATGTTACACATTGGATTACAAAGTAACTTAATAGTATCTCTAATACTTATTCTAAAATTACTTTTTATCAACATCTCATTTACCGTATCCAAAAAAATTAAAATAGAAATCAACTAACTTAAAACTATGCAATAAAGCGATTTTAAAAGAAACATCCTTATCTATGCGTAGCAGTTCGATACAACATGCTTCGCTGAAGTAAAAGTATACGCCGTTTCTACCGAGCGATACGATTTCTAGTCCGTCCGAATTAATCGTGTCCAATTCCATGTCGCAACCAAATTTCACAGGCAGACCATCACCGTGTTCGAAAAACTTATACAGGTGCGAGATAAGTTCTTTCCACTCCACGTGGTCCATGGTCATAACGCATTTTTCTCGGGTACCTTGTCCGCAGACGATATTTACAGCAGGTGTAAAAAATCGTAGTGCACTCAACCCACAATGTACGGTATATACGTGACCAGGTGTCAAATGAAAACATGTTTTCAACAGAAGAAGTCTCTCTCTTTGAGTCGTTTGCTGTGGAACGTCGTCGACATCGCCAGCTGCGTCAGATTCGTAACCACTACTGTCACCCATGCTCCGCCACTACTACAAGACGTCTGTTGCGTCTATCCAGGAGTCGTGGGTTTTATCGAACCCCAGCCAACGGACCAAAATCTTCTTTCCTTTTCTACGCAACACCTTTTCTATCAAGAAGACGTCTGGATCAGACGTTTTTTGCAATTCCTCGGTGTAGAAACCCCCCTGGATAGGTCTTCCGTTCAAGTCTTCCAGGAGATATGTGGGAGGGTTCGTAATTTTAACCTTTGAGATTTTAAACAATTCAGTCGTCCAGTTGGGCGTGTATCCCTTCTGAAAGACGTGCTTGACTTTGCTGATCCTAACTATGTCGCCTAGTTTAAACTTTTGTTTATCGAAAGGCTTTACGGGGTTGAAAGAGACATTAAGAACGTTCCGTTCGTTTCTTTTGTTCACATCTTTGGGTTTCATGCGTATGATTCTGTCTCCTATCATTATATTCGTCAACTAGCGTCGGTAAAATATCGATCCACTTGTACGTGCCACTTAAACTGAAATACTTGAACAGTTGTTCTTTCAAGGTGCGGATCACTCTCTCTACTATCGCCGCTTTCGTGTCGCTAAACGTGCTATAGTGGTTGACGTTAAAAGTATTCAATAACTTCTTAAAATGACAGTTGCAAAATTCCTTGCCTTGATCGGTGTAGAGATTTCGAGGTCGACGCAACGCGGAATTTTTGAGAATATCGGCGAAAGCCTTCGTGACTTCTCCCGACTTGGATTTTAACGGTTTGCACCAGACAAATTTGGAAAAGCAGTCGATCACGACTAGTATGAATTTAAAGTTTCTATTGCGGCTGGCGTACTGATACAGCTGCCCTAGGTCGGCTTGCCAAAGATCATCCAAACCTTTAATAATAGTTCTACGCCTAGGGTATTTTTTTCGTATCGGTTTATGCAATTCCCTAATCAGTTGAATTTTTTCCTTGGTATAATTAGAGTTCATATCGAAATTTGTTGACCGCTTTCTTCGGTGCGACTAAGTTATCTGATGACTTTAGCTTCCTTCAGTTCGTTTATAATGGCTACGATTTCGTTGTCGTGAGAAGTGTTGCCGGCGTTTTTGGATGCCATCAGTAATCGCAATCTGTCAACTAATTCATTGACGTCGTCCCAAAACATGTACTCCACCGGTTTTTCGTTATAAGTGAGACGCATACCTTTACCACTCACCCTCTCTTGTAAACGCGTTCTACTCGTAGATTCTTCGGGTTTTATTAACGGTTTAATAATATGCGTGTACTTGTATCGAGATGTACCTCTTAATTTACCGACGCTGTTCAGATGCACCGACGTTTATACCTCTTGTCACCCACGATTATCTCAGTCGTTTCTCTATCGAAATCTAAAGATTCTTTTCCCAAAGTCCATTTTGAATCGCTTGCGCTATACTTGGGTCCGTATACATTATCAATTTGGGGCGAGTCTGGCGCAATTTTTTAATGTATATCTAGCTATTGGCGGATATGCTTCTAAGTAGTCCTTAAGAACGGTAGGAGAATACTGAGACGTGTCTTCAAAAACATCTTCGTTATTATCGTGTGGTGTAAGTATTTGGGTAAAATCTGCTTTTGTATTTTCAACGTTTGTTTCTACATTTTTCTGAGCCGGTGGAAGTGTCGGGAAATCTGCTTTTACCTTTGCGATGCGTTGCTGCAATGTTTCCACTCTTTTCTGTAATCTTGTATCGCTGCTTTCCCCAATTTCTTCTACATTTTTCTCAGCAGGTGGAAGTGTCAGGAAATCTGCTTTTACCTTTTCGATGCGTTGCTGCAATGTTTCCACTCTTTTCTGTAATCTTGTATCGCTGCTTTCCCATATTTCTTCTTTTTTAGATTTTTTAGATAGTTTTTTCTTTTTTCGGTTCGATCTCTAGAATGTCTTTTTTTATTTGCAACATTTTGATAGATTGCGTCACCGGTTTGAACATTTTTTCCAGCGCCTCATCTTCCTCGAATTTTCCCAACTTCAAAGCCGTGTGTTTTTTTCTAATCGCTCGTGCAAGTTCACTGATTTTCTTCTTTTCGAATCTGCTCCTCTGACGCCAGCGGCATGTTGACCACTAACGTCAGAGAAGTACTCACAGCCTTATATACTTATCGAAGCCTTTCCTATACCGCCCGTTTCTCAGGCTAAAATCCTTAACGATGACCAGAGTGCCATAGCTGTCGTTACAACATTGACAGCACAGCTTTTTGAAATCTTCGTACGTGACGTCTGGCGACACGTGTTCCTCGTAAACGTGTTTCAGATTTACGTCGTCTTGTTTAAATAACACGATCACGTTACAATTATAGCGTACGAGCTGTTTCGGAATTTTCGAATACGTTTGACATAGATAAGCGACGTCCACCGCCTTGTGTCGCCCCATCGAATAAAATTCTCTGATTTTATTCTGTTTATCGCAGGCTACGTCGTCAAATATGAATATCTAATTTGTCAGAGCTTCAGACGGGTCGATGACATCCTCGTTTATCGTATACGGAAAGAAGCCGATGCAACCGACTTTTTTTACTACATCCTGCAATAATTGATATTTCGGTTGATACAACGATTTGCTATACAAGTAGATATTTTCGAATTTCAGACCGTTTTCGTTGAAGATCAAACTAAGGAGTGCGTTCGTTTTACCACACCCGCTAGGTTTGCACAAGATTGCTCTAAACGAGTCTGGTAGTGGGGTACCGTGTTTTGATTTTACCGCACCCCCTTGTATGACATCTAGATTTTCGATAGGTAGACAAACTTGCTGTTGCTGAACTTGCATCTTGTCGACTGAGAAATTCTGCGTGCTACTTCTCAATATATAGGCGACTGACCCCAAAATAAAAACAAGTTTTTGTTTTAAAACTTTATTTGTTTTATACATTTACTACATAAATAGCTTTATGGTAGATAGACACGCACTTTTTCACGTATCATCGTTCTGCACAAAGGACATGAGAAGATTTGAAGTGCACATTCTATGCAAAGTATTACGTGTCCGCAGGGAATCATCACAACCTGTATATCGTTGTTGTAGCAAATTTTACATAAATTACTTTTTGATGCCGTTTGAGGTTGACGAACTACGGTATCTTCGACGACGGAGTTTGGTAGTATTGCGACAACTGGCAAGGGTTTAATATCCGCGAACGTCGTATTAAATCCCGCATTACTTGCTTGGATGAAAGGGCAACTGGGGCTCCAACTTGCGTGGTCTTGCAATGGATTGTCGCCTTCTTCCCATCGGTAGCCTTCTATGAAGCAAAATGGACATTTGACAACGTCTTCATAATCTGTGTAATGGAATCCCGCTTCAGCCAATTGTATTGGGGAAAACGACGGATTTGACCACTTCGCGAAAGATTTCAATCTATCATTTCGGTTTCTATAGTCACACACTTCTTCCATTTTATACACAGTAGGGACATGCTCGCTGTGTTTAAATAGGTATGAAACAGAAGTGGGAGGCGTTTGTGGTGGGGGGAATCCTAATGGGAGGCGCCTGCCTCCCCCTACCGAGCCAGGCAAATAATTTCTCGCAATTTATGAAACTGCACATCCACATTGACTCTTGATTGTGGTGTGCACACATCGAAATGCTCAAATTTAGGTACGCCTGAATGACGTTCCAGGTTAATTACTTCGGCATCGATGGTTCCTCGTAGGAAGCGTTCTTTCTGTTGGCCCTTGACGTATATACGCTCGACACTGAGATATTTTTTTAGGAGACCTTCCATCTCGACGTAGTTCACATGGCCGCTAGTGTATGTGATCCCCAAATGATTTTTCTCCAAATACCGCACTTGTCTTTTGTCGCGTTCGTTGAGATCACTAAAGGTTTTCGGAGGTCTTATAAGAATATGTAAAGTTTCATCGTTAACTTTTATTGTCAGCTCTTTAGGACAGAAACGTCCGTCTATCATAAATCCCTGTGCGTCCACTACGGCAACCTTCATCTTAATGGGGATCTGTCGACCCCAACCACTTTATTTATCTATTTCGAAAAATGTATGGTAATGGGAGGGGGAAAGGAAACACCGATATTTTATTTTTGTTATTTTATTAGGTCAAGTACAAGTACAATAATACCTTACACCTAAAAACTCTCCTTAATATTAAACTATATAAGTTCCTTAACTACTTCACTTAATGGTAAATATTCGATGGTACTATCGTGTATAATAATACAATAAGCTTGGGTTGAGGCTGGAAATCCTGCGTTACTCTCGATGTCCAGCTTTACGTGAACCGTAGTGCTTTTCATGGACTCGGTTCGTCGGGAACAGTCGACGACAAAGAGAGCTGCGTTATTTTTGTACTCTGCGTAACTAAGCAACGGGTGCCTCTCGTTCATATAACTTGAGCAAAAGTCCACGTAATTATGGTAGGCCTCCAGGTAGTCGTTACCATTGAAATCCAATCGCAGTCGTTCAAATGGAAAATATTCGCCGTTTAAAATTAACCTTACATCCGTTATATCCGTATGATCGAATATAGAAGGGTCCCTTTTAGCATTTTCGTTGCGACTACTTTGAAACGCCACTATAACGTATCGGGGACTCGACACGGCCATCGAAGTTTTGACGGACCAAATTTCCCTATTGGAATTAACCCTAAGACTTGGTAGTTCGTGAAGTTCCCATTTACGATATGTTATAATTATAGGGCGATCGCGTTTAATCGATTGAAGCGGATCCAATCTAATGAAATCGCTCGGCTGAATATGTTTCACTTTTAATTCGATATTGGAAATTCTTATTTCCGCCGTTAATTCAGCTACTGATCCAACCTCATCTTCCAGAAATAAAGAGTTGTTGTCGTTTCTAGCTCGTATTAATCTTAATGTCTGTTTACCACAAGTGGCCAACTGATAATCGTTAAATATTGCGAACAAATGTTTCAGAGGTATTCTCAAGCTGAAAGTTCCATCGGCATTTACGTTTAAAGGCTTGGTGGGACCAGCCCAACTTGCGGTTACCAGGAATTTCTCATCGCTCGGAGCGTAGCATAGATATGTTCTAATCGCACTTACAATTCCCGGATTTCTAACTGTTTCCAGTTCCTTTCAATTGAGTTCATAAGAAATGGAATCGAAGAGAAATGAGGCCCCATTATTAGCAAAACTACATTTCCCGGTTCCCGTTTTCTTCTCTATTTTACCTTTGATATAAATTGCAGCGTCATACATCAATAACCAGGTGTCTCCTTGGTTAATCGTTATCTCCACAATGTCATCATTCAGAAAAGATTTCACAAACGGGTAATATGTTCGTTGTTCCAATCGTTGAATGGACTCATCGAAGGTTGGAGTGCGGTGCACGTCGAATACTTGCGGCGTTAACGACATGGTAGCCGAGTGCTTCTAGAAATCGACGGTTTTCAGGCGTTAGATTCAAGTTGCAGTGGTGTTTCCACTTCGATGACGTCTTCGTCAATGAGGGTCGGAGGTCACTAAACCGCCTTTTATACGGTTGGTAGTTGCCTCCAAAAACCAAACGCATTTCACATAGACAGTCGTTTCACTTCCAATCTAACGATAATTTCTTCACCTCTGAAATTGACAGGCTTGAAATTCTGATCGAGGATGTTTATGGTCAGGTTGTTTATTTCACGTTTCGTGACAGGCACGTAGAGTAAATTTTTAGGGGTTTCGTCTATGGCGTAACCGGGATCAACCGCAACGGCGAATTCGTAAATCGTGTGCGTAGGTCGATTTACGTAAAAAGCACCGGCTGTGATGTTACAATCTATATGTATCGTTCTAAATTTCACGATATTTACCGGCACATCTGAAACGTGCACTTTCCCTTTATCTAAGTATCGTTGGGAAAACCCCAAAAGTCTTCCAATAGACCCGGCTGTAACAAAATCTATGGTATATTGATCGCTGTAGATCTCACACTGCAGAGTGCTCTTGTTCGCTTGTATCGATATGCTACCGATATCGTTTTCGTCTTCCGATTTTTTCAGATTTTTCCGTATGTGCTCTTCTATATTCTTTATCTCGTATGAACCGGTGGGAAGTGATGTTACTTTGCTAGCACCGAAACTACCGGTTAAATAACGAAAATTTTTGTCGCCGCTCTCCTCTTCGATATTCGGTATGCTGTTGAACGTGTGGAATCCCAGCAAAGCTAAACCGTATTCGGCGTTTGGGTCCAAAACTATCGGACTGTCAAAATCGATGGAGATCGTGGATGTGCGTCCGTGTAGAGTAAACAACAGTGACATGACTGGCGACTTTTTAAGTTGTCCCCCACCTTTTATAGAGAAATTCAATGCACAAATGACCGCAATTTATTTCATTAAAATTTTGATAGGCGTCGTTATTGTACGTGACCTTGACACCCTTTCCAAAATATCGAATCAGTTCTTTAGGCGGTTTCAAAGCGCCAAAGCTATCGAAATATTCTACGGCACAGCCTCTTTTTTTGTAAGCTACCCAATGCGTTCCTTTGTTGCGTTGTACGTCTAAATTTAAAATGGCCGCTTCGTAATTTTTCGGCGTTGATGGAAGTGTATCTCTCATAAAGAGGCCTCTGAAATATGGTATTTTTAAAATTTCGACGTAATTCAATATGTCTTCGTCGGACAGCGGTCTATTGGGTAGCTTCATTGGGAGTTTTTTTGTTTCTTGAGGAACAGTCCTAATCCATTCTTATTTTTACGTAAATATAAGCCGGAGCCTTCCTTTCCGATGGCTTCCATCGACCGATTGTGCCGTTTTTGTTCTTCCAACCGCTTCTTCGCATTCTTTGCGTCGATAATTGTCTTGGCTACAGCACCCGCACCGCCTGCCACCGAACCAAGGGCACCTAGGAGGGGCAGTAAAGGAAGAAATCCGCCGGTATGCTGGAACGGAATTTTGCGAGGAATTTTCACGTTCCTCTTTCCACCCGCCTTCTTAACGGCTATTCGTGCCGCTTTTAAAGCAGCCAACGACGCTTTCCTCAAGTGCTTCATGTCATTCAACTGACTATTGCTCAAAGTTTTTTTCAGAGATCTTTCAACTTTTTTGACGATGTCTCTTTTAAACGAAACCGGGCGCTTATTTATGCCCATACCGACCTTGCGTTTGACCTTCATCGTATTTGTAACGAACCACGCGGCAGCTTTTTCGTCAAATTTAGCGTCCCTCGATACCACTCGCTCCCACGCTCGATTTTCCAATTCTTTGTCTGCTTTATGTCTCTCTTCCAGAGACTTATTTTTGGAATGTGCGATGTCGTGATCTTTGCAGGCGGCGTCTAGCTTGTTGATGCCGGGATCTCCCCGAGCAAGGCGTTTCTCCAACTTTGTTCCTGGACCGCAGTACTGGTAGCCGGGAAGGTGTAATTCGACTGGCAACCTATTGATGACGCTATTAACCAATCCACTTCCAGCGAAAGACGACATCACACTGAGCTGAACGAACAACGACGAGTATTATTTATACCTTTTTCCAAGATTGGAAGTTCTTATAGGCCATTAATTGTCGACTAAGGTTTTTTTTGTCTGGTCAGCAGAGCCGCGTTGCCTACCAAGGTTTTTTCCTAACCTTATAACTTGTGACGTCACTTCCGTTCCCAGAACTGTGAGCAAAGTTAAAATTTTTCAAGTGCCACGTGTCAAGATGACCTCTTGTTCATTGACCTTCAGGTCAAGGTTAACAAGGTGAACTATTAAAGTTCATTGACCTTTAGGTCAAGGTTAACTCAAGGTGACCTCTTAAAGTTCATTGACCTTTAGGTCAAGGTTAACTCAAGATCACCTCTTAAATTTCATTGACCTTAAGGTCAAGGTTAACAAGGTGACCTCTTAAAGTTCATTGACCTTCAGGTCAAGGTTAACAAGGTGACTTCTTAAAGTTCATTGACCTTCAGGTCAAGGTTAACAAGGTGACCTCTTAAAGTTCAATGACCTTTAGGTCAAGGTTAACTGAACGTGACCCCTTAAAGTTCATTGAACCCGCGGGTCAATGACCCCTTAAAGGTTATCGATCTGGTAATCCCTTGACCTCTAGATAACCTTCAGGTCGAGGTTAACTGAACGTGACCCCTTAAAGTTCATTGAACCCGCAGGTCAAGGCCATTTTCAAATTTCCCGCCTTGGCGGCCATCTTGTGACGTCACATGACCTCGGGAATGACGTAGCCAATTTGCACGCTTTTTCAAGGTCGTGGGTTAGAACTCTCTTTGTATTACTACTTTTGTAGAATGTTTTCCTCTAAAAAACAAAGAATCCGAAACAGTAGCTAAAGCATTTGTAGGAAATTTTATCTTAAGATACGGTATTCCCGACACAATAGTCACCGATAAAGGCACAGAATTTTTAGCTGAAACATTTAAAAAGACTTGAGAAATACTCAAAATTCATCAACTGAATTCGACTGCATACCATCATGAAACACTAGGATCATTGGAAAATACGCATAAATCATTAGGTGCATTTTTAAGAATTCAATTTAATAAAAATCCAGAAACGTGGAGCTCTTGGTTACCTTTTTGGACTTTTTCATACAATAATACCGTACACACATCTACAAAATACACTCCCTACGAGCTGGTATTTGGAAAAGCCTGCAATCTATCATCCAATATTTCAAAACGTCCAGATCCATTGTATAATTTCGATAATTATCCGCTTGAGCTTAAGTATAGGTTGCAACAAGCATCGCTTGATGCCAGGAATAGCTTGATATCAACAAAATTAAAAAGAAAAGACAATTATGATAAGAAATGTAAATTGGTAGATTATAAGGTAGGAGATAAAATTTTATTAAGAAATGAGGGATGTTCGAATAAATACCAGGAATTATTTAAAGGACCTTTCGAGGTGACAGAAATTAAGTCACCAAATATTGCAATTAAAGTAAATAATAAATTAGTAGAAGTACACAAAAATAGAGTTAAGATATATAATGAATAATATAAGAAACACAAAAAAAAACATAATATAAAAGCATTATTTTTTTGTTTTCGTTTAAGGGGAAGATATGGTGTAAAATCGAAGTAAGTATTTTTAAGTAGGTAGCATATAGAATTAGGCAATAAAGAAAATTGTGCTTCTTCAGGCAGGTGTAAGCACTGCAATAGATTGCACAACAGTTTGCTACACGTTAACTTTTCATACAAAAATTCACAAAATCAGCAAGGTGAAAATTCAAATTCACAAGCATTCAACAATCATTCACAAAACATCTCTCAGTCGCATATTCAACCTCGTGTTCAACAAACGTATGCAGCAGAAAACAGCCAAAATTATACACACACAGCAATCAGCTGTAAACTTAGCAACAAATCAGTTTACAAATTCAGAGAAAAATTCAAGTCAACAAGTATCGTCAATTTCGACGCATTCGTGTCACGCAGCACTTCGCATTTCATGCATGTTGGCAACAGCACGGGTCACAATCTTTGACAACAAGAACAAACCCCATGAAGTTAGAGCACTCTTGGACCCTGGTTCGATGACAAACTTCATCACAGCTAGCCTATGCAACAAATTAGGTATTCAGCAACAAACTATCAATTTGTCCATTCTTGGTGTAAGTTCAGCCATGGTAGCTTCCAAAAAAATGGCACAGGCTACAATCAGGTCAATTCACAACTCCTATCAAGTAAATTTAGATTTTTACATATTAGACAAAATCACAGAGCAAATTCCTATTTGTTACGTCAATCCTGATAATTTCATAATACCAAGAGACATGAACTTGGCAGATAGGTCTTTTCACATACCAGGTGGTATAGACTTGTTGTTGAGTGCAGACATTTATGACGAATTGAGATGCGCAGGTAAATTAAAAATGGGTGCAAATCAGCCATATTTAGTAGAAACGAAACTAGGTTGGGTAATTTCGGGAAGGTTTAATTTTCACAAACCGCAACAAATTTCAAGGTCAAACCTAAATGCATATTGCAATCTTTCGACGCTTCAACTACAAAGCACGGTCCAGACAATCACTTCGTGGTTACCTTACCCACCAAGGAAGGTATTCAAGAGCTGGGTGACAACAGGGAAATAGCGACAAGGCGTTTTCACAGCGTAGAAAGGAAATTACAAGCCAATGCAGAACTCAGAAATCTTTACGTAGAATTCAATTCGAAATTGGGGCACATGACTCGTATTTCAGATGAAGAAGTCGTTCAAAACAAAAATCCAACATATTATTTACCTCATCACCCGGTCCTCAAGGAAACCAGCACCACGTGCAAGCTGAGAGTGGTATTCGATGCAGGCTGTAAAACAAACACAGGCATCAATCTGAACGACAAATTGAAGGTCGGTCCAATCATTCAGGATGACCTGTACTCAATATTAGTACGTTTTCGAAAACATAACTATGTTTTGGGCGCTGATATTGCCAAGATGTATAGAATGATCTGGATTGATCAAGCACAGCGCGATCTTCATAGGATAGTGTTGATACCTAAACCATAAAAGGAATTACAGCATTTTCACCTAAATACGGTGACGTATGGCACAGCATCGGCCAGTTTTTTAGCGATCAGAAGTTTGCAAGAGGCAGCAACAAATTTTGAGGATAAATATCCATCAGCAAGCGAATCCATCAAAAAAATTTCTACGTTGACGACTATTTATCAGGGTCTAAGACCAGTCAAGGTGCCCAGAAGCTAAAATAGGAAGTCTCAGAAATTTTGGCTCAATCAGGATTTGTTTTAAGGAAATTGATTTCCAACGATAGATCTATTCTTGATGAAACAGATCAGTCAGTCGTGAATATAGAACACTACATAACCGAAGGCACTCAAACAAAAACATTGGGAGTGTTATGGCAAGTCGATCAAGATGTGTTAAAGTATTCCGTCACACTACAATCGGACATAAAGCCGACAAAGCGCAACATACGGTCAGTCATTAGTAGAATATTCGACCCTTTGGGCCTCATAGGTCAAATTGTCGTAAGAGCAAAAATGATTTTACAAAAAATATGGACAGAAAAATTGAACTTGGATGACGCGGTTTCTCTGGAGCTTCAAACAGCATGGAATGAATTCCACAAGGAATTACCATCATTACAGGATTTGCACGTATCAAGACACGTCCTAGTATTTCAAGCCACGCGAACACAACTTCACGGCTATTGCGACGCATCCGAGCAAGCTTATGGTGCTTGTATATACGCAAGATCGATGGATGATCATGGTAATATAATCACAAGATTGATGTGCGCGAAATCAAAGGTGGCACCGCTAAAGAGCATTTCTCTCCCCAGACTCGAGCTTTGTGGAGCTTTGTTGTTTACTGTTTAAGATTTGTTGATGTTGTTTACTGTTTAAGATTTTATAAGAATGCTAAATCACCAGGCAACAAACTAACAGGTAATCTCACGGTTGAAGAATTAGAGTTATCCTTTGAATTTTTGGTTAAACAAGCACAAGCACAAGACTTCTCGTTTGAAATTCAGTGCTTAAAGGAAAACAAAAACATTTCTAAGTCAAGCAAGCTTATCTCTTTAAACCCTTTTCTCGACTCAAGGGATGTTTTGCGTTTGGGTGGAAGAATAAGTAGGTCAGATGCGGAATATGATACAAAATATCCGATAATTCTTTCAGGTAAGCATCCTCTCACTGAACTTCTCATTAAAAGGGAACACCTTCGAAATTTGCACATGGGTACGCAAGCCCTTTTGGCAAACATAAGAACCCAGTTCTGGTTACTTTCAGGGCGGAACGCTGTCAAGAATCACGAGTTGTAGTTTCAGGGCCATTTTACAATGCGGGCATTGATTATGCTGTGCCTTTTTATACCAAAACCTCCAAGCTAAAAAATTGTAAAATTGTCAGTAGTAATACAAAGAGAGTACGGGCTCACTTTGACCTCAGTTGACCCCTTGATCCTGAGAGTCCCCTACGGCCCGAGGTCACGGGAGCAAAGTGGCTACGTCATGCCCGAGGTCACGTGACGTCACCGGATGACCCCAGTTGACCCCTAGATCCTGATAGGTTAACCTTTGACCTTTGGGCCACGTGTGACCCCCAGTTGACCCCCCCAGTCTGATTTGCCGAGTTCAAAATGCAGTCGTTCCTGAATCACCTGAACAAGAATTTGATCGTCAAGAAATTCGAAAGCGTTCAAAATATGGACGTGGATGAAAATTTTCAAATCACGAGCGTGGACAAAGTGAACACGCAATACGGAGAGAAGGTCTACGTAAAGTTCGAAGAATTTAAGACGGTGCTGCCGCAACGATACACGGCCGAGTTTACGCCCCAACGGATCGAAGAAATTAATAGGGATATCGGTAACGGAAGGAGGTATTACATGAAGAGTCTTGGACCCGTCGGCCGATCTACAAATATCGAATTTATTGTAGAACCATGACGAAGCTGGAGTACAGAAGAAAGCTGCAACAATATTTGAAGAATTTAGAAGCATTGAAATATGAACTTATGTTATATGAAATTAAAATGAAGATAAAACATATTGACTTACACAATTAATTTTTAATAAACGTTTAAAAATCTTTTGTTGTGTTTTTTTATAAGAATCTTTGTGTTGAAGGGAAAACACCTGAAGCATCATATTATAATAAAACTCTCACTCTAAGCAATAATATCACTCTATTCCACTGTTATGTGTATACAGGGTGATTCTTAACTTATACACATAAATTTGGAAAATTGTAGGTTATGTCAAGTAATGGCTAATAATGAAAAAAAAAGTCTAATAAAATTGTTATCGATAAGGTCTGCGTTTGTGATCTTATGAACCATAATTTTTAATTTATTTGTGCAAATAAACCCCGAATTGTTCAAGTACACAAAAATATAACTCAGCTGTTGCGTCGCATCGGGTTACTCGCTGCGAACGCGTGACCGCATAGTAAATACAGGGTTAACTATCACTTAGTACAAAAATTTTTATGGCAGATAAAGAAAAATTAGACTTGCTAAAATAAATTTTCAAAAATTTTCTAACATTTGTCTTAAGCCTAAAAAAAATTTTTTTCAAATTGTATTAAACCCCTCAAAAAACGCCGCCTATGGACGCCCGCGCGACATGTCTAAAAATTTCGCATATGTCAATAGCGCGGCGTTGCCACGTCTATCAATTTATCCGAGGATTCACCACAAAATTTCGATTTCCTTTTAAAAACGATTACTTTCTGAGGAACATGTAGAATGCCTATGAAACACCTACCTTACTGACATTTCCAGGATTGTTTGCACCATTTTCTGTTTTCTTGCTTTTTTACATTAAAAGTCACACAACACAACATTCACATTTTTTAAATCTGTTGGGGATCTCTTGGTTTCCCTCTGCTATTCCTTTTGTTTGAAGCGAGGTACTCAGCCTGACGACCACGACGAGGTAGATCCCCTCCGCCAGGAAAACCCCGAAGGGTAACCGAAAAATCACAACTGCACTAGCACACATTGCACAAATGCACATGCAAAGCACTACAGTAGCTGTTCAAAGAGGCCGCCGTTAACTTCGATGCACAAATTCACTCGGTTAACTAAAGAAGTCCGGATACGTGCAAAAAGTCCATGATTATTCCGGATTTGGACAGCTGCACCTTCAATTCGTTCACGTAACTGCTGCTCGTTGTCGATTTCCTGCTCGTACACAATCGCCTTCATGAATCCCCAAATACAAAAATCCATTGGATTCAAGTCTGGTGATCGCGGCGGCCATGCAATGGGCCCTCCTCGTCCGATCCAACGGTTGGGGCATTGGTCGTCTAAAAGTGCACGAACAGGTCTCGCAAAATGGGCTGGTGCACCATCGTGCATAAACCACATGTCATGCAGTACTTGTAGTGGCAAATTATCAAACAAAACATTTGTCAGAAAATACAAGTATCGTTCAGCGTTTAAATTTTCCGGTAGAATGTATGGTCCAATTAATCGATCTCCATAAACTCCAGCCCAAACATTGATGGAAAACCGACGTTGGAAATTAAACCGCCGAACAGCATGTGGGTTCTCATCGGACCAAATATGGCTGTTGTGTCTAAAAAAAAAAACAAAAATTAGAAATATTCACAATTTTGGCGAAGGCGTTAGGATTGACATAGCCAATTTTATAATAAATAAAAAAGATAATATGGAGGAGAGAAAGCTATAAGTAAGTAAAAATTTACATACGTGTTTAAAACCCCAGCACGTGTGAAGCAGCATTCGTCTGTCCAAAGAATGTTGAAAACAAAGTTTGGGTCTTGGGCGATTCGATCACGTAGCCAAGTGCAGTAGGTCATTCTCACCGGAAAATCATTTGCTTCTAATGCTTGGACCTTTTGTATGTGATAAGGGTGAAGGCCGTTTTCCCTTAGAATCCTCCATGCCTGTAAATAATTGTATTGTTACATTTTAAATTTTATGTAGGTATTAGGTGCAAGCAAAGACAATCCCATCACATGGGATAGTCTTTGGTAGAAGTCAGTTTTATTGGTTTTATTTTACTTGCCTTGTTCTGAGATATTCCCAATCTCCTTGCAATAGCTGTAGTGCTTATGGAAGGTTGCTCTTCCACCAAATCAAGCACTGACTCAACATCGTCCATGTTCATTTGCCCTCCAGGCCCACCCCTTCGAGCTTGCAAAACACCAGTGTTTCGCATACGTTGTACAATGTTCACGAAAGTACGTGGGTTAGGCATATTTGCCCTGTTAGGAAAACGAATACGGTATTCTGCTGCAGCTCGATGTGCACTTTCATCGCATCTCCCGTACATTATAACCATGTCCGTTAACTCGGCGTTCGAATACTCCGGCATTTTCACAAAGACGCTGAACGATTTGCCGCGAAAATCAAGACAAAACTAGGAAATAACGCCATGTTACATTCGCAAATGCCCTCCGTCGGCTACTAGCCAAACTTGAAAAGGTTTGTTCCAACAGGGCCAATAACCGTGCTCAAGCACGTTCAGCGCATGCGCACTACCCCGCTGGCTGTTCCAACTGAATTATGTACCTACCGACACGGGACGATACACGCACTGTTCCAGCCGATTTATGGATCATTTGTGTATCGTCCTTGTACGATAAAAACGGTGCCTGGTCTAAAGCAATAACCGCGTGTACTGACATGCGCAATGTAGTCATGTGACAGAGATAAACAATAACCTCATATTTTTGTTTTTACGTAGATGGTTTTAAATCGATGGCTGGGATCGTGTTTTTTATTTCTTGTTGGTTTTTGGCTTGTTGGGTAGGGCGGGGAATCGTTGAACAATAATTTTTTAGAGTGAAGAGTGAGGTTAGCCCACCGAACATTCGGTTAGCCACATATTAAACACGCAGGTTAGGTGCGGTCGCAAAACGTGATTTGGTCGATTTGATTCACAATCCGTTCCATCTGAAATTTTCTTTGGGATCGCACATGAACGGTGCAAAACTAGCGCATGCGTTCTTTAAGGGTTATCATCTAGTTCATGTACAGTTCTGTGACGGTACGTAAATTCGAGTTGGAACAAATGATCCCAAAGAAAATTTCAGATGGAACGGAAAAATTGTTCAACGATTCCCCGCCCTACCCAACAAGCCAAAAACCAACAAGAAATAAAAAACACGATCCCAGCCATCGATTTAAACCTATCTACGTAAAAACAAAAATATGATGTTAATGTTTATCTCTGTCACACGACCATACACTGCGCATGTCAGTACACGCGGTTATTGCTTTAGACCAGGCACCGTTTTTATCGTACAAGGACGATACACAAATGATCCATAAATCGGCTGGAACAGTGCGTGTATCGTCCCGTGTCGGTAGGTACATAATTCAGTTGGAACAGCCAGTGGGGTAGTGCGCATGCGCTGAACGTGCTTGAGCACGGTTATTGGCCCTGTTGGAACAAACCTTGTATGTACAGTTAGTTGCCTAGCTAGGAAGTTCTGAAATGACGAACGGGGCAACGCGGAGCAGTCGAAAAAACGTTTCATAGACTCGACCGGGCCGATACGTCGCTTAATTCATAACGCCGAGGCTTCAGAACAATAAATCCTTTATCTATGCTTCAGAAGAGGTTAGATGGTGGACAAGAATTCATCAGAGGAGCTCCGGGGGTATTAAGGGAGACGGCTTGTGGTGTCGCGGTAATGAGCTTTCCGCGAGAGTAGAAACCGGTCCGGATACGAGCTAAGGTAAGGGGAATCTAATAGCGCTGCATCTGTACAGATTCAAATCGATTGTTATTTATGTATTTTTTAAATTTGTTTGAGTAAAAAGGTATTTTCACCGTTCCTAAATCAACGGCAACACCGCGGAAAATCACTTCAGCTGTCAGTACCTTCAGAAGCCAAATTGGATGACGTCATTAAAGGCGGGGATTTACAGGGAAAATAGGGGTCTTTACCCGTTTTTTAAAGATCGTAAAAAAAATCTAAAAATATTTTTCTATGTTTTCTTAAGCCACCCTGCGCACGTGGTAAAAATTTTTGTACTAAGTCATAGTTAACCCTGTATATAGTAAGAGAAAACACGTGGAATAGTTCACGACAGACGCCTGCTTTGTTTGGTCGAGCACTCAGCGATTTTGCTGAAACCGCATATAGAACAATAGGCTACAAATTTCACCCAATTATCTTCTAAATAAAAAAATCTGAAAAAATTGCAGATAGAATAATAAACGGAAAATTTGGGAAAATCAGCATGTAACGCAAACGATTTAGGCCGGAATCTTCAACTAGACACGTGGAAATCCGAGGTAGACTCCTTGGTATCAGGAAATGTGATACATTACAACAAAGCAGGCGTCTGTCGTGAACTATTCCACGTGTTTTCTCTTACTATATATTTACTATGCGGTCACGCGTTCGCAGCGAGTAACCCGATGCGACGCAACAGCTGAGTTATGATTTTGTGTACTTGAACAATTCGGGGTTTATTTGCACAAATAAATTAAAAATTATGGTTCATAAGATCACAAACGCAGAACTTATCGATAACAATTTTATTAGACTTTTTTTCTCATTATTAGCCATTACTTGACATAACCTACAATTTTCCAAATTTATGTGTATAAGTTAAGAATCACCCTGTATACACATAACAGTGGAATAGAGTGATATTATTGCTTAGAGTGAGAGTTTTATTATAATATGATGCTTCAGGTGTTTTCCCTTCAACACAAAGATTCTTATAAAAAAACACAACAAAAGATTTTTAAACGTTTATTAAAAATTAATTGTGTAAGTCAATATGTTTTATCTTCATTTTAATTTCATATAACATAAGTGCATATTTCAATGCTTCTAAATTCTTCAAATATTGTTGCAGTTTTCTTCTGTACTCCAGCTTCGTCATGGTTCTACAATACATTCGATATTTGTAGATCGGCCGACGGGTCCAAGACGTGCCAGGAGGAACGGAGGCCGAAGGCCTCCGTCCGACTGGCATGTAGTTGCCCGAACAAAATCCACCCTTCCCCCTTGCACGCGTTTCGCGCATGCGCAGTTCCGCACTTTTGATACCTATGAAAATTCGAAAAATTTTGAAAATTTTTTATTCAAAAAATGTAATTTTAAAAAGGTCCTGATCCTATAATCCCGATAACATTTTGGGAAATTTTCATTTTTTGACGGTGAAATGTACAAGACAAGACTCAGACGAATGTTTTATATACAAGTGCAGATAGAATTTTTTCGAGTGACTGATAAAAACAGTTATTATAATAGTTAGTCGGAAGGCCCCAGATAACATAGGAAATTTTGTTTGAACAAAATCTGTAAAAAAAATCCAAGACGTGAAAATGTAGGTAGAATTTTCGAATAAGTTTTGTATACCGGTAAAAATATATGTAAAGGTAAAAATAACGTCAGTTTCACTTGGAAAAAAATGATGAAAAAATTTCAGTAAAAAAAATACGATGTAGAGGTTGTACCAAAAAAAAAATTGGAAATAATTATTTATTCCAGTAAAATATACACAAGACCGAAAAAGGTAATTGCGCGGCTGTCCCATTTTATACACCCTAGCTGTTTCAGTTCATCTCGTTTGGAAAAATTTTAGGGGTTATTACTTTTTTAAATACCGGTTTCCTCAACCTTATTGGAAAGTAAATATTTTTTAGTTCCCCACAGAAGGAAATAATGACGATATTTTATACCGGTGGATTCAAAAAATATATAAGGTTAGGAAAAAACCTTGGTAGGCAAACGCGGCTCTGCTGACCAGACAAAAAAAAACCTTAGTCGACAAATAATGGCCTATAAGAAGGGTGCGTGATTCCACGTATCAGTTCGAGTGCTCCAAGATGCAAGTAAGTATATACCAGCTGTCCCATTTTTAAACAGCTAGATATTTGGAAACCTTTCGTAAAAAAATTCCCAAGGATTACATGAGCAAAAGAAAGAAAAAAATGTAAATATACCAGCTGTCCCATTTATAAACCGCTTGATATCTTGGAAACGAAAACTTATATAAAGGAAGTAAAAGCTATATCTTAATAGGCGGAGGACCGACTGTCATTCAGACAGGTGAAAATTTTTTGTGATTTTTTGTAGAAGTTTTTTGCCAAAATTTTTTTTTGTCAATTTTTTTTTGCCACAAT
This sequence comes from Pseudeuparius sepicola, assembly GCA_963920635.1. Taxonomy (NCBI): domain Eukaryota; kingdom Metazoa; phylum Arthropoda; class Insecta; order Coleoptera; family Anthribidae; genus Pseudeuparius; species Pseudeuparius sepicola. Next base: position 35,354,130 of record OY987305.1, read on the forward strand.
TTTTTTTTGCCAAAATTTTTTTTTGTCAAAATTTTTTTTGCCAAAATTTTTTTTTACCAAAATTTTTTTTCACCAAAATTTTTTTTTTGCAAAATTTTTTTTTGTCAAATTTTTTTTTGCAAAATTTTTTTCCCCAATTTTTTTTTCGTCAAAATTTTTTTCCCCAAATTTTTTTCCCCAAATTTTTTTTTCGTCAAAATTTTTTTTTGTCAAATTTTTTTTTTGACAATTTTTTTGCGAAAATTTTTTTTTGCCAAATTTTTTTTTGCCAAATTTTTTTTTGCCAAATTTTTTTTTGCCAATTTTTTTTTTGCCAAATTTTTTTTTTGTCAAAATTTTTTTTGTCAAAATTTTTTTTTGCCAAATTTTTTTTTTTTGTCAAAATTTTTTTTGTCAAAATTTTTTTTTGTCAAAGTTTTTTTGACATTTTTTTTTGCCAAATTTTTTTTTTGTCGAATTTTTTTTTGCCAAATTTTTTTTTGTCGAATTTTTTTTTGCCAATTTTTTTTTTGCCAAATTCTTTTTCGACAAAATTTTTTTTGATACAAATATAATTGCTAACGTTTAATTTGTTTACCCCATTTACGAAAATGATAACAAAATTGGATCAGACAAGATGTTTTTTCGAAGTATAGTTTTTAAACACAGGGTGCCACCACCGGTTTTACGATATAGGTTTCAAAATGCGACGCAAGTACATAAAAAAAATACCCTAGAGATAAGAAAACAAAATACAACTCACCGAAAGATTCTTGATGATGTATAAAAAGAAATCAGGTTACATCTAATGCCCCAGACAGTAAAATAAACATCCCCGAGCTATCAGATATAACCAAACATCATTTTTCTAACGGCACAGTCATTTTCACGGGAAAAACAACCCGTAACCGTTCAAATTCCATAGATAGGTACTGCCGTAATCCAAAATTTCACTGAACTAGGCGTATCTATTATACTGAAGTAGGTACTGATACACTTCCATCTTTCCAAAGAAAAACAAACACGAAACTCAGACTTTTCATATATTTATTACAACGCCTCGATAGAGTCTTTATCTGTGGCCACGACCGAGAATCTACTGAAGCAAGTGCGACGCATAGGACGTGAAAAGTGCCGAGTTGGTTTTATTAAACAATGAAACTTATACCTACGTATATATAAAATAAATGAGAAATATGCCAGAGATGTGAAACCTAATTGTGTTGCAAGTTTGAGGGTCCAAAAAAATATTGGCTTTAATTTTTTAAGGTGAGAAACACATCTAACAGCCAGTTTGGAAATATACAAGGCAAAAAAAGTAGTGATGTGGCTGTCCCATTTTATGTTTTATACAGGTTGGGTTATTTTAGAATAGTTGTTCAATAGACCGAGACAACATCATAAACGCTTCCCGTTAGAACAGAATCTGATGAAAAGAAAAATTCCATCTGGGTCAAGCTACTACATAACCAAAATAAAAAATACTGAACGTTATAAAATTTAAAAAATCATATTTTCAACGGATTTTTATCCTCTGAAAATTGTTCTTGTGTAAAATTCAGTTTCACTGGGTCAAGCTAGGTGGTAACTATATAACCAAAATAAAAAATACTGAACGTTATAAAATTTAAAAAATCATATTTTCAAATGATTTTTGTCCTCTGAAAATTGGTTTTGTGTAAATTGAGTTTCAATAAGTTACTAATTGAGATAATAGGAAAAAAATCTTAAGAATCTCTTATAGAATTCTGAGACAACGACCCTGAGAGTAAATATCATACAAAAATCTTTGTGCGTTGATTTTCAACTCAATTTAATAATTAGGTTTAATAATGACAATTTTCTCGATTATCTAGAATCAAAAATATTGCGAGTGGCAATTCACAATTTTCTAGATATCATGTGAAGCCTTAATTTTGCGTCGTAAGTTAGAGGATCCAAAAATATTGGCTTAAATTGTTTAGTAAATGCGATTAAAATATGTTTAGTTTATCAACAGTTAATTGTAACAGCTTATAATCTTAGAAGCTAAACTCTTTAAAAAAATTTTTAGACAAAAAGTTGTAGTTTAATAATGGTCAGTTGGATTCATTTTGAATCATGTTTGCATATTACCTACAAGGAGTTACAACCTCAAAACATAGAAATCGCTCATTTTAAACCGATTTAATAAAAATTTCACCAAAACAATACTTTCACTCATATGATACACTTCTGATTAATAAAAAAGGCACCATAGGTAGTAATAATAAGATATTCAACGGAATTTTTATCGACTGTTTGCCCATTTTGCTAGCTTTTGGGGGTATTCCTTGATATTTTAGACTGATAAAAATGAATAATAAAAATTTCACCAAAACAATACTTTCACTCATATAATACACTTCTGATTAATAAAAAAGGCACCATAGGTAGTAGTAATAAGATATTCAACGGAATTTTTATCGACTGTTTGCCCATTTTGCTAGCTTTTGGGGGTATTCCTTGATATTTTAGACGGATAAAAATGAATAACTAAAATACAAAACGCACTGTTGACTTTACTTACGTGAATAGTAAGCCTATAATACGTATCGAAAACAGAGAAATATTCAGGTCAAGAAAAAAATGGCCTAATTTACAAGTTTGTAAATCAAAAACTACCTTTTGGCTTTTCATTTTGATGAGAAAATACGTCTAATTAGTAAGTCAAATAAATGGGACATCATGAAAGATATACTAATAATTGAACAAATGCTATCTTAGTTCTATAGGCAGAAAGGTACTATGGGTAGTAATAGTTTTGGGATCAAAAGACGACCTGTTAGCTTTTAAATTTGTTAAGAAAATACGTCTAATGAAATCGAAAGTAGTAACTAGGTTTTGGTTAACATTTCGTTAACGCGTTGATGAATAAGAATGCAAGTGAAAAGTAGACCGAATTTCCCAAAAAACGGTGAGTGACCAAACAAGTTATTATAAAAAGTGGCTCGGGAGACCGATGTAACCTAGAAAACGCCTTTCCTTCGAATAGAAAGTAAAAAAAAGTTGCAAAATGGAACTTAGATGAATATTTGATGCAAGTGAAAAGTAGGCAGAATTTTCGAAAATCGGGGACGGATCAAAAAATATTAAGTTGATCGGGAGGTTGAGATAACCTATGAAACACCTTTCATTCCGACAGAATCTGACAAAAAATTCCAAGAAAATTTTAGACGACTGTTTGCAAGTGAAAAGTATACATAATTTTTTTGAAAAAACTGAGACTGACCAAAAAAAATAGATATTAGAAAATTTTGCTCGGGAGATCGAGGTAACATAGAAAACGCCTTTCATCCGAATATAATCTGAAATAAATTCCGAGATGGGACTTAGACGAATGTTTGATGCAAGTGGAAAGTAGACCGAATTGCCGAAAAACGCGGGAGGTCGAGGTAACCTAGGAAAAACGCCTTTTATTCGAACAGAATCTGACAAAAAAATCCAAGACGAATGTTTGATGAAATTGAAAGGTAGACAGAATTTTAGAAAAACGGCAACTGATCAAAAAATATATATTCGAAAATTTTGGTCGGGAGCCCGAGGTAACCTAGAAAACGCCTTTCGTTCTAACAGAATCCGACAAAAAATTCCAAGACGGGATGGTAGTGGGACGAATGTTTGACGGAAGTTAAAAGTAGACAGAATATTAAAAAACGAGAACCGACCAAATAGTTATTAGAAAAAGTGGCTCAGGAGGTCGAGGTAACCTAGGAAATGCCTTTAGTTTGAAAAGAATCTGACAAACAAAAAATCCAAGACGAATATTTGATGCAATTGAAAGGTAGACAGGATTTTAGAAAAACGGCAACTGATCAAAAAAATATATATTCGAAAATTTTGGTCGGGTGCCCGAGGTAACCTAGAAAATGCCTTTCGTTCGAACAGAATCCGACAAAAAAATTCCAAGACGGGATGGTAGTTAAACGAGTGTTTGACGCAAGTTAAAAGTAGACAGAATATTAAAAAACGAGAACCGACCAAATAGTTATTAGAAGAAGTGGCTCGGGAGGTCGAGGTAACCTAGGAAATGCCTTTCGTTCGAACAGAATTCGACAAAAAAAAATTCCAAGACATGACTTAGAAAAATATTCATTTGATGCAGATGAAAAAGAGACAGCATTTCCAAAAAAAACTTCGACTGACCTAAAAGTTATTAGAAAAAGTTGCTCGGGAGGCCGATGTCTAGCAAAATATAACACCATTGCACCAGAGTTATTTCCATCTACGTAACATTATTGGCGTGGTGGTCGACTAATCGCGTTCACTATTAAATTAATTATGACTGGTCAAATACGTATATAATGCAAATTAAAAAACGCTTTAACGAAGCGTTTACAATGCGTTAACGAGGATTGACAGCGCGTTAACGAGGCGTTACCAACGCGTTAAACGCGTGAAAGAAGCGTTATCAACGTGTTAAACGCGTGAAAGAAGCGTTATCCATGCGTTACGCGTTAACGAAGCGTTATCAACGCGTTAACAACGCGTTATCCATGCGTTAACTACTAGTTATCGATTCGTTAACAATGCGTTAACGAACAACGCATTAACGAACAACGCGTTAACGAAACGTTAACGACGTGTCAGCAAAGTTTTAACAAAGCGTTAACGAAGCTTTAACATCGCGTCAATGCGTTAAGACGCGTTAAAACCGCGTTAACGAATCTTTGACGACGCATTAACGAAGCGTTGACGAGTGTGGAAGTGCGTGGACCCTCCAACTCCCAGAATCGCAACTTACACCAGATCAAACTCAACTGTGGAATCTTGTGACGTCACAGAGATGCTACTTTACATTTCTTTTAAGTAGTTAACCTAACCTAACATTATTGTCGCGGTGACCAAGAGGTTATCGACTGGTGAACCGATTAGGTTAACTACTTAAAAGAAATGTAAAGTAGCATCTCTGTGACGTCACAAGATTCCACAGTTGAGTTTGATCTGGTGTAAGTTGCGATTCTGGGAGTTGGAGGGTCCACGCACTTCCACACTCGTCAACGCTTCGTTAATGCGTCGTCAAAGATTCGTTAACGCGGTTTTAACGCGTCTTAACGCATTGACGCGATGTTAAAGCTTCGTTAACGCTTTGTTAAAACTTTGCTGACACGTCGTTAACGTTTCGTTAACGCGTTGTTCGTTAATGCGTTGTTCGTTAACGCATTGTTAACGAATCGATAACTAGTAGTTAACGCATGGATAACGCGTTGTTAACGCGTTGATAACGCTTCGTTAACGCGTAACGCATGGATAACGCTTCTTTCACGCGTTTAACACGTTGATAACGCTTCTTTCACGCGTTTAACGCGTTGGTAACGCCTCGTTAACGCGCTGTCAATCCTCGTTAACGCATTGTAAACGCTTCGTTAAAGCGTTTTTTAATTTGCATTATATACGTATTTGACCAGTCATAATTAATTTAATAGTGAACGCGATTAGTCGACCACCACGCCAATAATGTTACGTAGATGGAAATAACTCTGGTGCAATGGTGTTATATTTTGCTAGACATCGGCCTCCCGAGCAACTTTTTCTAATAACTTTTAGGTCAGTCGAAGTTTTTTTTGGAAATGCTGTCTCTTTTTCATCTGCATCAAATGAATATTTTTCTAAGTCATGTCTTGGAATTTTTTTTTGTCGAATTCTGTTCGAACGAAAGGCATTTCCTAGGTTACCTCGACCTCCCGAGCCACTTCTTCTAATAACTATTTGGTCGGTTCTCGTTTTTTAATATTCTGTCTACTTTTAACTTGCGTCAAACACTCGTTTAACTACCATCCCGTCTTGGAATTTTTTTGTCGGATTCTGTTCGAACGAAAGGCATTTTCTAGGTTACCTCGGGCACCCGACCAAAATTTTCGAATATATATTTTTTTGATCAGTTGCCGTTTTTCTAAAATCCTGTCTACCTTTCAATTGCATCAAATATTCGTCTTGGATTTTTTGTTTGTCAGATTCTTTTCAAACTAAAGGCATTTCCTAGGTTACCTCGACCTCCTGAGCCACTTTTTCTAATAACTATTTGGTCGGTTCTCGTTTTTTAATATTCTGTCTACTTTTAACTTCCGTCAAACATTCGTCCCACTACCATCCCGTCTTGGAATTTTTTGTCGGATTCTGTTAGAACGAAAGGCGTTTTCTAGGTTACCTCGGGCTCCCGACCAAAATTTTCGAATATATATTTTTTGATCAGTTGCCGTTTTTCTAAAATTCTGTCTACCTTTCAATTTCATCAAACATTCGTCTTGGATTTTTTTGTCAGATTCTGTTCGAATAAAAGGCGTTTTTCCTAGGTTACCTCGACCTCCCGCGTTTTTCGGCAATTCGGTCTACTTTCCACTTGCATCAAACATTCGTCTAAGTCCCATCTCGGAATTTATTTCAGATTATATTCGGATGAAAGGCGTTTTCTATGTTACCTCGATCTCCCGAGCAAAATTTTCTAATATCTATTTTTTTTGGTCAGTCTCAGTTTTTTCAAAAAAATTATGTATACTTTTCACTTGCAAACAGTCGTCTAAAATTTTCTTGGAATTTTTTGTCAGATTCTGTCGGAATGAAAGGTGTTTCATAGGTTATCTCAACCTCCCGATCAACTTAATATTTTTTGATCCGTCCCCGATTTTCGAAAATTCTGCCTACTTTTCACTTGCATCAAATATTCATCTAAGTTCCATTTTGCAACTTTTTTTTACTTTCTATTCGAAGGAAAGGCGTTTTCTAGGTTACATCGGTCTCCCGAGCCACTTTTTATAATAACTTGTTTGGTCACTCACCGTTTTTTGGGAAATTCGGTCTACTTTTCACTTGCATTCTTATTCATCAACGCGTTAACGAAATGTTAACCAAAACCTAGTTACTACTTTCGATTTCATTAGACGTATTTTCTTAACAAATTTAAAAGCTAACAGGTCGTCTTTTGATCCCAAAACTATTACTACCCATAGTACCTTTCTGCCTATAGAACTAAGATAGCATTTGTTCAATTATTAGTATATCTTTCATGATGTCCCATTTATTTGACTTACTAATTAGACGTATTTTCTCATCAAAATGAAAAGCCAAAAGGTAGTTTTTGATTTACAAACTTGTAAATTAGGCCATTTTTTTCTTGACCTGAATATTTCTCTGTTTTCGATACGTATTATAGGCTTACTATTCACGTAAGTAAAGTCAACAGTGCGTTTTGTATTTTAGTTATTCATTTTTATCCGTCTAAAATATCAAGGAATACCCCCAAAAGCTAGCAAAACGGGCAAACAGTCGATAAAAATTCCGTTGAATATCTTATTACTACTACCTATGGTGCCTTTTTTATTAATCAGAAGTGTATTATATGAGTGAAAGTATTGTTTTGGTGAAATTTTTATTATTCATTTTTATCAGTCTAAAATATCAAGGAATACCCCCAAAAGCTAGCAAAATGGGCAAACAGTCGATAAAAATTCCGTTGAATATCTTATTATTACTACCTATGGTGCCTTTTTTATTAATCAGAAGTGTATCATATGAGTGAAAGTATTGTTTTGGTGAAATTTTTATTAAATCGGTTTAAAATGAGCGATTTCTATGTTTTGAGGTTGTAACTCCTTGTAGGTAATATGCAAACATGATTCAAAATGAATCCAACTGACCATTATTAAACTACAACTTTTTGTCTAAAAATTTTTTTAAAGAGTTTAGCTTCTAAGATTATAAGCTGTTACAATTAACTGTTGATAAACTAAACATATTTTAATCGCATTTACTAAACAATTTAAGCCAATATTTTTGGATCCTCTAACTTACGACGCAAAATTAAGGCTTCACATGATATCTAGAAAATTGTGAATTGCCACTCGCAATATTTTTGATTCTAGATAATCGAGAAAATTGTCATTATTAAACCTAATTATTAAATTGAGTTGAAAATCAACGCACAAAGATTTTTGTATGATATTTACTCTCAGGGTCGTTGTCTCAGAATTCTATAAGAGATTCTTAAGATTTTTTTCCTATTATCTCAATTAGTAACTTATTGAAACTCAATTTACACAAAACCAATTTTCAGAGGACAAAAATCATTTGAAAATATGATTTTTTAAATTTTATAACGTTCAGTATTTTTTATTTTGGTTATATAGTTACCACCTAGCTTGACCCAGTGAAACTGAATTTTACACAAGAACAATTTTCAGAGGATAAAAATCCGTTGAAAATATGATTTTTTAAATTTTATAACGTTCAGTATTTTTTATTTTGGTTATGTAGTAGCTTGACCCAGATGGAATTTTTCTTTTCATCAGATTCTGTTCTAACGGGAAGCGTTTATGATGTTGTCTCGGTCTATTGAACAACTATTCTAAAATAACCCAACCTGTATAAAACATAAAATGGGACAGCCACATCACTACTTTTTTTGCCTTGTATATTTCCAAACTGGCTGTTAGATGTGTTTCTCACCTTAAAAAATTAAAGCCAATATTTTTTTGGACCCTCAAACTTGCAACACAATTAGGTTTCACATCTCTGGCATATTTCTCATTTATTTTATATATACGTAGGTATAAGTTTCATTGTTTAATAAAACCAACTCGGCACTTTTCACGTCCTATGCGTCGCACTTGCTTCAGTAGATTCTCGGTCGTGGCCACAGATAAAGACTCTATCGAGGCGTTGTAATAAATATATGAAAAGTCTGAGTTTCGTGTTTGTTTTTCTTTGGAAAGATGGAAGTGTATCAGTACCTACTACAGTATAATAGATACGCCTAGTTCAGTGAAATTTTGGATTACGGCAGTACCTATCTATGGAATTTGAACGGTTACTGGTTGTTTTTCCCGTGAAAATGACTGTGCCGTTAGAAAAATGATGTTTGGTTATATCTGATAGCTCGGGGATGTTTATTTTACTGTCTGGGGCATTAGATGTAACCTGATTTCTTTTTATACATCATCAAGAATCTTTCGGTGAGTTGTATTTTGTTTTCTTATCTCTAGGGTATTTTTTTATGTACTTGCGTCGCATTTTGAAACCTATATCGTAAAACCGGTGGTGGCACCCTGTGTTTAAAAACTATACTTCGAAAAAACATCTTGTCTGATCCAATTTTGTTATCATTTTCGTAAATGGGGTAAACAAATTAAATGTTAGCAATTATATTTGTATCAAAAAAAATTTTGTCGAAAAAGAATTTGGCAAAAAAAAAAATTGGCAAAAAAAAATTCGACAAAAAAAAATTTGGCAAAAAAAAATTCGACAAAAAAAAAATTTGGCAAAAAAAAATGTCAAAAAAACTTTGACAAAAAAAAATTTTGACAAAAAAAATTTTGACAAAAAAAAAAAATTTGGCAAAAAAAAATTTTGACAAAAAAAATTTTGACAAAAAAAAAAATTTGGCAAAAAAAAATTTGGCAAAAAAAAATTTGGCAAAAAAAAATTTGGCAAAAAAAAATTTGGCAAAAAAAAATTTTCGCAAAAAAAATTGTCAAAAAAAAAATTTGACAAAAAAAAATTTTAACGAAAAAAAAATTTGGGGAAAAAAATTTTGACGAAAAAAAAATTTGGGGAAAAAAATTTTGACGAAAAAAAAATTTGGGAAAAAAAATTTTGCAAAAAAAAATTTGACAAAAAAAAATTTTGCAAAAAAAAAATTTTGGTGAAAAAAAATTTTGGTAAAAAAAAATTTTGGCAAAAAAAATTTTGACAAAAAAAAATTTTGGCAAAAAAAAATTGTGGCAAAAAAAATTGACAAAAAAAAATTTTGGCAAAAAACTTCTACAAAAAATCACAAAAAATTTTCACCTGTCTGAATGACAGTCGGTCCTCCGCCTATTAAGATATAGCTTTTACTTCCTTTATATAAGTTTTCGTTTCCAAGATATCAAGCGGTTTATAAATGGGACAGCTGGTATATTTACATTTTTTTCTTTCTTTTGCTCATGTAATCCTTGGGAATTTTTTTACGAAAGGTTTCCAAATATCTAGCTGTTTAAAAATGGGACAGCTGGTATATACTTACTTGCATCTTGGAGCACTCGAACTGATACGTGGAATCACGCACCCTTCTTATAGGCCATTATTTGTCGACTAAGGTTTTTTTTTGTCTGGTCAGCAGAGCCGCGTTTGCCTACCAAGGTTTTTTCCTAACCTTATATATTTTTTGAATCCACCGGTATAAAATATCGTCATTATTTCCTTCTGTGGGGAACTAAAAAATATTTACTTTCAAATAAGGTTGAGGAAACCGGTATTTAAAAAAGTAATAACCCCTAAAATTTTTCCAAACGAGATGAACTGAAACAGCTAGGGTGTATAAAATGGGACAGCCGCGCAATTACCTTTTTCGGTCTTGTGTATATTTTACTGGAATAAATAATTATTTCCAATTTTTTTTTTGGTACAACCTCTACATCGTATTTTTTTTACTGAAATTTTTTCATCATTTTTTTCCAAGTGAAACTGACGTTATTTTTACCTTTACATATATTTTTACCGGTATACAAAACTTATTCGAAAATTCTACCTACATTTTCACGTCTTGGATTTTTTTTACAGATTTTGTTCAAACAAAATTTCCTATGTTATCTGGGGCCTTCCGACTAACTATTATAATAACTGTTTTTATCAGTCACTCGAAAAAATTCTATCTGCACTTGTATATAAAACATTCGTCTGAGTCTTGTCTTGTACATTTCACCGTCAAAAAATGAAAATTTCCCAAAATGTTATCGGGATTATAGGATCAGGACCTTTTTAAAATTACATTTTTTGAATAAAAAATTTTCAAAATTTTTCGAATTTTCATAGGTATCAAAAGTGCGGAACTGCGCATGCGCGAAACGCGTGCAAGGGGGAAGGGTGGATTTTGTTCGGGCAACTACATGCCAGTCGGACGGAGGCCTTCGGCCTCCGTTCCTCCTGGCACGTAGTTGCCCACCCGCCACCCCCCACCCACCCCGGGGTAGACTAAGTCCACCCCCCCAAGGGGTGGCCCCAAAATCGATTGCGCTATATGAGGATTTTTTACGATCAGCCGATCAGAAGATATATTTGGAAATCACGATATACCTGCATCAGCAGAAAATCCGAGCCCCTGACGTACTAATTGTTTACGTTCTACATCGCATCATATACGGTTCCACGTGGTTTCTTATTTACCATAATGTATCACATTTCCTGATACCAAGGAGTCTACCTCGGATTTCCACGTGTCTAGTTGAAGATTCCGGCCTAAATCGTTTGCGTTACATGCTGATTTTCCCAAATTTTCCGTTTATTATTCTATCTGCAATTTTTTCAGATTTTTTTATTTAGAAGATAATTGGGTGAAATTTGTAGCCTATTGTTCTATATGCGGTTTCAGCAAAATCGCTGAGTGCTCGACCAAACAAAGCAGGCGTCTGTCGTGAACTATTCCACGTGTTTTCTCTTACTATATATTTACTATGCGGTCACGCGTTCGCAGCGAGTAACCCGATGCGACGCAACAGCTGAGTTATATTTTTGTGTACTTGAACAATTCGGGGTTTATTTGCACAAATAAATTAAAAATTATGGTTCATAAGATCACAAACGCAGACCTTATCGATAACAATTTTATTAGACTTTTTTTTTCATTATTAGCCATTACTTGACATAACCTACAATTTTCCAAATTTATGTGTATAAGTTAAGAATCACCCTGTATACACATAACAGTGGAATAGAGTGATATTATTGCTTAGAGTGAGAGTTTTATTATAATATGATGCTTCAGGTGTTTTCCCTTCAACACAAAGATTCTTATAAAAAAACACAACAAAAGATTTTTAAACGTTTATTAAAAATTAATTGTGTAAGTCAATATGTTTTATCTTCATTTTAATTTCATATAACATAAGTTCATATTTCAATGCTTCTAAATTCTTCAAATATTGTTGCAGCTTTCTTCTGTACTCCAGCTTCGTCATGGTTCTACAATAAATTCGATATTTGTAGATCGGCCGACGGGTCCAAGACTCTTCATGTAATACCTCCTTCCGTTACCGATATCCCTATTAATTTCTTCGATCCGTTGGGGCGTAAACTCGGCCGTGTATCGTTGCGGCAGCACCGTCTTAAATTCTTCGAACTTTACGTAGACCTTCTCTCCGTATTGCGTGTTCACTTTGTCCACGCTCGTGATTTGAAAATTTTCATCCACGTCCATATTTTGAACGCTTTCGAATTTCTTGACGATCAAATTCTTGTTCAGGTGATTCAGGAACGACTGCATTTTGAACTCGGAAAATCAGACTGGGGGGGTCAACTGGGGGTCACACGTGGCCCAAAGGTCAAAGGTTAACCTATCAGGATCTAGGGGTCAACTGGGGTCATCCGGTGACGTCACGTGACCTCGGGCATGACGTAGCCACTTTGCTCCCGTGACCTCGGGCCGTAGGGGACTCTCAGGATCAAGGGGTCAACTGAGGTCAAAGTGAGCCCGTACTCTCTTTGTATTACTACTATTGTCAAGTCTTATTTATGCATTTTGTGTGTATGGCATCAAAGGCTGTACATATCGAGGTAGTATCAGACCTGTCTACCGACGCTTTTTTAAATGCATTGAAGAGGTTTTTCTCACGTAGAGGCAAGAGTAGGCATATTTTTTCTGATAACGGAAGCAATTTCGTTGGGGGGAATAGGGAATTGCAATCTTTAACGGATTTATTGAAAAGAAATAATGATATTTTGTTCGATAACTTGTCTAAGGATGGAATTTCTTGGCATTTCATTCCCCCTAGATCCGCTCATTTCGTGGGACTTTGGGAATCATGCGTAAAATCCGCGAAGTATCATCTCAAAAGAGTCATTGGTGATGTAAGTTTAACCTTTGAGGAGCTTGCCACAATAATCTCTCAGGTGGAAGCGTGCATGAATCCAGACCCATTCACTCCATATCCGACGATCCTACCGATTTAAATCCCTTAACCCCCGGCCACTTCCTTATTGGCGCACCATTGGTGGCACTACCTCAAATCGATTTAAAAGACACTCCCATGAATCGTCTAAGTAGATACCAACATTTAACCAAGATGGTTCAGCAGTTTTGGAGTCGTTGGTCGGCGGAATATTTGCCAAATTTTCAAGTGGTGGCACGATAATTCTCAGTGTCTAAAAGAAGGCACTATGGTTTTGCTCAAGAACGAAGCTTTAACTCCAATCAAGTGGGCGATTGGACGAATTGTGCAGTTGCATCCAGGACAAGATAATGTGGTGCGCGAAGTGACCGTACGCACTTCTTCGGGTGTTAGTCGCGCTATCAATAAGCTTGCAGTGATGCCGATTGATCAGTGTTAGATGCGGGATTCACTGACGGTCGCTTTCGTTGAAAGTTACTACTTTCAAGGGGGGCGGCATGTTCGGGACTTGTGAGTTGTAATCGCCCAACTTACAGTTGCGGCGGCGCACTGGTGGTCACGCCACCCAACCCCTCCACTGGCGGCCCGCCGCTCACCTCAACGACACGCGCGGTCATCGCCGCGCGCCAGCGCTAGTAGAGCCGGGGCCGGTACGTGGGTAGCACGTGCCTCCGTCGCCAGCACGTCTCGGGGCCCTCGGGGGGCAAAGCCCTGCAGTTTTTCGCCTAATTTAATGAAACTTCTCAAACTGTATGTTGATAAAGTTGTGTAGAAGCTACGTGTGTGTTGTTATTTTAATCAACGGTCCTTCAAAATCATCAAACAAACCAGAGCTATCGAAGCAGCGAACCAGCAAGGACAAAGGCAGGCTGTCACCTCGGCACCAAACATTGGCTACGCTGACTCCTGAACAAACTTATTAAACACCAAGGACCTTGCTTAAAAGACAGATTAAAGATAGGTTATTTCAGAAAATTATTACCTAACTTCTAAGCCTTCTTCTTCACGAGAGCTGGGCACAGGGCAGCCAACCCATGAATTCTGACCACAAAATATAAAGGTTAGGTGAGGTAGGTTGTTCTGACAAGAAGTCCCACCAACATAAATCTGAAATGAAATGCGCATAAGAATGAATAATTTTTTTTAAAATAAACAATGGTCATCTTTTGATGTGCTTAATTCAATGAAATAATAAAAAAAATCATGAAACGACCCTATTGTGCCTTAAGAACAGATGATGGTTTTCGAAGTGGTCATTATGAAGATTACCACATTTCAACGACTCCTTTAACAAAATTACCAATAGACTTAATTACGCAGATTCCACTTGACTCTATGCACCTCATTTGCTTAGGAGTTATGAAGCATCTTTTATTTATTTTGGTTAAAAGGCAACATGTTTGTAAGATTAGATCAGTCAGGTCGTGAAAAAATAGATCGTTCTCTTATGGCGTTTCGCAAAAGGTTGAACTATAAAGATTTTTCTCGTCTACCAAGGTCACTGACAGATATCGACAGGTGGAAGGCAAAAGAGTTCAGGCAATTTTAATTATATAGTGGCCCTATTGTGTTTAAGAATAGATTAAAAAAATCACAATATACTATGCATTTTATGGCACTACATTATGCTGTTAGAATTTTAGTTACGCCTACTTTATGCTATAAATACAATGATTTTGCACACACCTTATTGGTATATTTTGTAGAAAAATTTGAAATCTTATATGGGAGAGAATTTATTTCACATAACATACACAATCTAATTCATTTGCATACCGACGTGCTGAAATTTGGGCCATTGGATGTATTTTCTGCATTCAAGTTTGAAAATGAACTGGGTCATATTAAAAAAAATTAAAGTCTTCAAAGAAACCTCTAGAGCAATATATAAACAGAACTTTGGAGCATCGAAAGTATGGTGATATAAAAAAATAGTCCACCTTCTGTTTTTCAATTACATAAAAAGCTCAATTTGTATGAACAGCCACTATTACAGAACCAGGTTGTTGCAGAATATGGAGAACTACAATTTAAACAATTTTACGTGAGTAATAAAACCAATTATAATCACTGTTTAACAAAAGATAGTAATATAATTAAAATAGATAAAGTCATTAAAACTCAAAGTGATGATATTTATTTAGTATGTAGAAGGTACGATATATTCAAGAGTTATTTTATGAAGCCGTGTGCATCCAAAATATTTGGTTGTGGTTTCATTGGCAAATTAATAGACAAAAAAGTTATTATATCTGTAGAAGAACTTCATTCTAGATGTTTACTGTACAGAAATTTAGTTATATCCTTAATATAATAATAAAATACTCCCCCCCGTAAGTCATGCCTTTATTTAATTCTATGTAAAGTTCCAATACTGACAACGTTATGGTAAGCATTTCCAAAACTAATATGTAACTAATACCTAAAATTAGGTATTATATGGTAATTAATTTAGTGAGTTTTGAAAGTAACTAGTGGCAAAAGATATACTAAGGACCTGTTACCCTTGCTTGTAGATATCATAGTTTTCTAATAATTAGCAAAGTAATAGTAGTAGTAGTAATTAGTAAAAGATGGTGAAGATCCTGAAAAGTACGATTTTTGCTACGCAACTATTGAATTCCATTGTTGATATGAGTTTTCATGGCGTGCTTGTCATTTTCGACAAAAAATTAGTAGCAATGGCGTGGCTATATACACATTCCTTCAAATTGTGCGTTATATATTTTTTTCAGCAGAAAGGGTAAAATACGAGAAAATTTGAATTTCTATGAAACTGGGACGCTTACAAAAAATACTTCTTTGCCAAGAATAAAACGCTTCACCCAGAAACAATTGTTTTTTATCTTGCTTAGTTGTACTGTTTTTTGGGGTTTCCTTTTAATCGAATATTGCCTACTTATCTGTACATCTCCACCACTGGAGTAGCTTCTTTAAACTTTACTATTTTATTGCACCCTGAGTTGAATTTAGTTCGTTTTGATTGGATAGCTTCATTAGTTTTTGGTCATTATTTTAATGAACAAAAAAAAATTAAGGCCCTATTAAAATTAAAATTTGGCAATTGGAGCACTGTCCTCGTTTCAGGATTCTAGATTTATTTTCACCATATAAGTTATACTTGGGCCCATTTACCTCTACCCTGTGCCTTCAAGGGATCTACATAAATATAACCAAATTTTCAGAATAAATTAGAAACAACCAGAGACAACCTGAATCAGAGATTTTCACAAACATGCTTCATTAGAATACTTGTCATTTGCAGAATGCAAATTATAATCATTTAATTTTCTTGTTACTTGATGCAGGCAGGGTTGAATGTGCTCATTGATAGGGTTGGGTGTAAATTGATTTGTCTGTTCTTTATATGGCACATTTAATAATAATTCTAATACTATTAAAATGACAATTTTCAGAAATGTGCTGTAATAGAATTTAGTATGAGCAACGAAACATTAATTTCTGCTGTACCAAAATCTTGGCTACTAAAAAGTGACTTAGATATATTCAGTAGATGGCCAAAAAACAAACATAAGGAAAAAACTTGTATACTAAATTAGGAGCCCCCTCAGCCGGATTGGCTCACAGTTCGTGTAAAAATTTTGGGAGAATACTGTATGTATTATTTATAATAAATATTGCGGTCATTACTACGTATCTAATTTTTTAGATAGTTACAAAGAAGCCTTGCATAATGAAAAAAAAATTTAAAATGGGTTCTTTTTCATCATCCTCAGAAAAGGGTAGGGGAAGAAGAAAGAAAAAGGCCAATAAAAAATACCAAGATGATAGTGATGTTTCACCACCAAGGGGGGAACAAAGGGAAGGACCCTTTGTTCAGGTAAGTTATATTACATATACGTACCTATCATTATTAGCGTTAGTAAACTAGCATGGTTGTAAATCCAATAATTGCCTACGAGTATACAGGGTGTCTATTGATGGACGGCCACTAGAAAATATCTCGACAAATATGCATTTTTCAAATTTCCGATAAAGTAGACTTAAAGCAGTGAATTTTGCCCACAAATATAATTAGTTTTGACAATTTTCGGGTTTTTCAAAAATATCTCTGATAGAAGGCCATGGATATCAAATGTGTTTTTACACAAAGTTGGCTCATCAAAAAGGCATTTTTTTCTTTCAAATAAAGTTTCCCGAAAAATTCACATTTGTCCAGATATTTTCGAGTGGCCCTCCGTCAATAGACACCCTGTATATGTTCTTCAATAAATTTAAACGAGTTTTCTCAAATGACAATTATAGCAACGCGAACTTCAGAGTTTATAAATCGGTAAATAGTTTCAACTCTACACTAGTACAACTAGCCCTTCAGGCTTCGGATTGCAAACTCCTTGACCTGTAAACTAAAACTTAGCCTTGGTGCTTAAATATCTACTATTTCATTACTTTTAGACTCGACTAACTGGCTTGTACGGTTCAGAACCTGATTTTATTCAAGTCAAATTTTGTTTTGAATTTCCAGGTTTTTTAAAATAAGAAATAGTATCCTTATTATTTTAGATGAATCTAGTACCATTGATGAAGATGGACACTTTCAAGAGGCCGAAACCAATGTTGTAGTACAGCCAATAATCCTTGTACATAATTCGCAAGATCATCACAAAATGATTCCAACTTACCAACACAAAAAAGTGATGATGATGTAGAACCGAACATAGAATCTGTTGATATACAGAGAATGCAGAGATAGCATTTGAAGAACTACAACCAATGGAAGGAGCAGCAGCAGCCTTGCCTGTACCAGGTATTTAGCAGGGTGCCCCATTCAAGATGCCTTTTGATACCAAACATGATAATATGATTATCTCAAACAAAATTTGTTGAGTTGTGTAATTCACGTACAGTTGATTTGTTGATTTTTTTAAATGCTATGTATCCTATGACATGCGGAATGATGGCACGAATCCAAAGACACCACATTTGTCAAAATCGGTTAAGTGGTTTAGCAGATACGAGGGAACAGATGAACATACACACACAGATACGTACACCAATACATACACCCATACATACATAGACAGTCAAAAACATAACCCTCCTTTTTCCGCCATCGGGTAATAAAGTTCTCATTGCTGAGCGAGCTTAAATGCTGATACTGTATACAATTATTTTTCATTTGGCATTCTTGACTACACCGGGAGTCTCATATTCAAGAATAGTATTTTCTATTTTTAAAGTTGGTTTCAAAACGATTGCATAAATTCATATGAAATGAATGTTCTGTTAAACACAATAGCTCCGAGGTTAGAAATCATACAAATTTCAAATAGAAATTCTTCACACAGGGTTTACTTAGTTTTCATAATAATAATAATAATAATAATAATAATAATAATAATAATAATAATAATAATAATAATAATAAATAACCGAATTCCAGAGACGCGACTTAACGCTATAAAACGGGAAGTTGAGCTAGAGATCCATGGCGAACACATAGACATAGACAACAACAACGGGGAAATTCAAGTGCCTGGACCACAACAAGAAGGCGGAACGGCAGAGCGAACAACTGAGAATCGGGAAATTCAAGTGCCTGGACCACAACAAGAAGCCGAGACGGCGGAACGAACAACTGAGAATCGGGAATCAGTTAACGGAGAACACTTTGAAAGCCTGGACACACAGCTGAGAAGGGCGGTATTGCGATACGAAGGCACAGACCCACTGAGCAGGCCACCGCTACCAAGATTGAATTCTTCCAGGAAGCTTGCAATCATGCTCGATATTATGAACACCAGAATTTTACCCAACTATGTTTCAGTAACACCCACATTAGAACATATGCACATGTTAATCTACTGTGCCGCAACGGCCATCATCACTGCAATGGGAGCCAAGATCCGGACGGCTCAAGAGTTAAATCGTGCAAGACCAGAACCACGAATGGCTCAATGGGAGATGCGACTAAATCGGAAGATCGAGAGTCTCCGTAAAGACATATGACAAGTAACGGAATATATCAGAGGAGTTAGAACTAGAAAGATCCAGAGGGCGGTGCAGGCAATAATGAGCCGCACCCAAATGCATTCTCAGCGTGACCCCGCGAACATCACTGCTCAACAATGTCTTGAT
This sequence comes from Pseudeuparius sepicola, assembly GCA_963920635.1. Classification (NCBI taxonomy): domain Eukaryota; kingdom Metazoa; phylum Arthropoda; class Insecta; order Coleoptera; family Anthribidae; genus Pseudeuparius; species Pseudeuparius sepicola. Next base: position 35,373,086 of record OY987305.1, read on the forward strand.
ACATTAAAACAAAAACTTTCTGTTTTCGCAGGGCGTCTGAGGAGATACAAGGTTAGTAACAACAGGAAACGAGACAACAAACTTTTTGACCGATCAGAAAAAGTTTTCTACCGTACTTTGAATTCTAGCGCCGATGCCACAAATACGAGTTACCCTAGCATAGAACAAGTCGACGGTTTCTGGAGAAATCAGCTTGCCACACCAGGTCCATGCAATGTCAGTGCAAGCTGGATCAGTGAAGAACGCGAGATGGGCCGGAACTATAGCCAGATGCAACACGAGCAATTCACAACCGATGAGGTCTCCAATGTCATCAAGAATTCCCACAACTGGAAGGCACCAGGTCCAGATCATCTCCAAAATTATTGGATTAAGAAGTTGTGGTGCACGCATGAACAAATAACTACCTTAATTAATGAAGTCTTGCTCGATCCTCTGAAAATGCCATTGTTTCTTACACAGGGTGCAACCTACCTGTTACCAAAAGACCAGCGGAATACGGATAACCCTGCCAAGTACCGCCCAATAACCTGCTTGCCTACGCTGTACAAGATAATCAGATCTTGCCTTACGCAGCGAATATATGCTCACTGCGAGCGGAACAACATCATTGCAATGCAGCAGAAGGGCTGCTCGAAGGGCGCAATGGGATGCAAAGAGCAACTCATCATAGACTCTGTCATCTGCAACCAGGCTCATTCCAAGCAACGAAACCTCCACATGGCTTATGTGGACTACAAAAAAGCATTTGATTCCGTACCTCACGACTGGCTAACAGGTATCTTAAAGCTGTATAAAATAGATCATCATACAGTTTCCTTTTTAGAACACGTTATGACAACCTGGCGCACTAAGATACAACTCAGAACCGCAAGCAGCAACATCGAGACCGACACAATCAACATCCGAAGAGGGATTTTCCAAGGAGATTCACTCAGTCCACTGTGGTTCTGCATGGCGATGAACCCTCTATCACATCGGTTGAACTCTACAAAATACGGCTTCGCTATCAAAAGCAACAACGCAGAAGCGATCAAGTTGAATCACCTATTATATATGGATGATTTAAAACTGATGGCCGCAACCAAAAACCAACTAACGCAAATGCTTAAAATTGTAGAGGAGTTCTCCAGGGACATCGGAATGCAGTTTGGACTGGACAAGTGCCGCACCCTTAACATTGTCCGGGGAAGACTCGAACAGGGCGCACACGAGATGCAGGACGGCCAGGAGATCGAAGCAATGAGCATGGGAGATACATACAAGTATCTCGGGATGAAACAAGCTCAAAGGATAGACCATCGAACAATGAAGATCGATTTAAGGAATGAATTCATCAAGAGAGTAAGACAAGTAGTGCGAACTGATCTTAACAGCAGGAATTTGTTTAAGGCCCTGAACACGTATGCGTGCTCTGTACTCAGCTATTCGTTTGGAATAGTGAATTGGACCAACACGGACATCAACAACCTGCAGCGAAAAGTTAGGACACTACTGACAAAAGCTCATAAACATCATCCCCGTAGCGCCGTAGAAAGAACTGCTCTGCCACGTCAACTAGGAGGAAGAGGATTGGCAGACCTCAGCAAGCAATTGGACCAACAAATAATAAATCTGCGTAATTATTTCCAGAGACAGGCCAACAGCTCCACACTACATAAAGCTATATGCGGAGCAGACGTCTCAACACCGCTACGTCTGACGGAACACGAGCATCAAAATCACCACCGAACCGACAACGATACACTACAGAGGTGGTTGGAGAAGCCGCTGCACGGGAGGCATCCTAATGAGGTCAACCAGGAACATGTCGACAAGTTAGCGTCGAACTACTGGCTGACCTCGGGAAGAATGTTCCCCGAGACGGAAGGCTTCTTACTGGCCATACAAGACAGATGCAGATACGGGTGCCCAACTTCAGAAACAATCCAGCACATAACAGGAGGATGTCAGATGTTCGCATCAACGGAATATAAGGAACGACACGATTCGGTTGCCAAGATCTTGCACCAGGAACTGGGGGAAAAACTGCTGCTTGTGCAGGCAGAGAGGGTCCCATATTACAGCTACACACCGGAGCCTGTTCTTGAGAACAGCAACTACAAGATGTACTGGGATCGTACAGTTCTGACAGATCAACGAGTTGCCCATAACAGACCGGACCTTATAATAGTTGATAAAATTTCTAGGAAGACAACTCTGATTGATGTGGCCATCCCGAACAACAACAACCTGCGTGTGAAGCAAGTCGAGAAGATCGCGAAGTACAGAGACTTAGAAGAACGAATTAGAAGGCAATGGGAAATGGAAAACGTCAAGACAATTCCAATTATCGTGTCAACAACTGGTGTTATACCAAAAAGTTTGCTGAGAAACATAAAAGAGCTGGGTCTAACTGATAGTCTTTACAGGTTATTTATAAATATTGTATTAAGATGGCGACGTTCATATTAACATCTTCTTCCACGCAACCATCATGTACTATTAAAACTGACTTAAAACAAAAATTATAGCCATTATTAAATAAATAATAAATAATAAGTAACTTAAAAAATTATTGACTGTGGCGAATGTCATGGACGTGACTCAAATATTTCCTTTTAAAAATATGAATATTTATCACTCAGCCATGTCTCAGACAATCCCATAACCTCAAAAGATTGCTGTCTCAAAAAATCTAACAAACAAACTAAATAAGCCACACAGAGAACGGGTATTAAAATGAGAGAACGTAAATAATTGTTTCATATTCTTCATAGTATTATTATAAACTTATTGTTTTGCGGTTACCCTATATTCAAAGTCAAAAATGCAACTAAAAACAGTACCTATTAATACCTATGCTTAATAAAACTACAAGAAAAGATATTTACTAATTAATCAAAATCTGAATCTGAGTGAGATTTTTTTTATTACAATTTAATAACAACAAAGCAAAATCTTTTATAACATTATATTAGGTACATAGATTTATCTCACTCTATAAAGTAATGTAGGTTAATAGTAATAATTAATACCTAAAACACATATGACATATTTTATCAGGCCCCGACATAAAAACTATAAAAAGAATAAAGGAAAAAACCAAATATATTCTGCCGCGGGCCGACCGTTGAATATCGACCGCGTCGATCAAGCTGTCGCGTCACCCGACAAATCAATTTTGGTTTTCTGCTTATTATCCCAGGCGAAGATCTTCCCTCCAATTTTTACCATATTTCTTCCTTGCTTCAGCTAATATTTGATAGCGCCTCTTTGTTAGGTCTTCGTATATGGTAATCTTTGTATTTTTTAAATTCTTCTTGGTGTTGTAAACTTGGTCTCGTATAGCAGTAGAACAGAATCGAACCAACACAGCGTGAACATCGTCTTTACCTCTCACAGGAAAGGCACAATCAATATTTTCGGTTGAACAATTAACATTAAGTTTTCCATTAATCAAATTTAAAATCGTTTTTATTAAATCTTTGTTGTTCTGTATTGGGTCCAATCCAATGAATCTCAGAGATTGTCGCTTTATTTGTTGATCGAGAAAGTCGCACTGATGTTCAAGGGAATTAATTTTCTTGCGATTATCATTTGCCAAATCATTGACAGCTTTAACAGTATCGGTAATTTTCTTAATTTTAGAATCTAACTTTTTGTCAAGTTGATCCAATTTTTCATCTAGTTTAGCCCCAAATTTGTTAATACCCATTGGTATCAGATCTTTATCGAACCGGTACGACAACAGTTAGGGAACACAACAATTTAATGTTTGAGCATAGATTCTACATCCATCAAAGTTTAATCTAATGTACTATTAAACCTCGTATCCAACAAATGATCAAGCAAGTTACGAGGCGGGTTGACACAAAGTCGTTTTTAAAAAGAACTGATCTTTATTGAATACAAGTAGGAAGTGTTTGCTCTTAGTCTATGGCCCGTATATAATACCTCTGCTGGGCTTACATTGTATTTCCTTATCTTATGCTGCATATACAAGTTTCTATGCTACCTAAACAATATACAGCACATAACTCCTCCCCTCTTAGAAGGGCGTAAAACCCTAAAGGTTTTCACGACCTAAATTATTATTTCGTTTTCATTTTCTTTGATAATGGTTTTTGGTTTAAAATATTTCATTTGAATAATAGGTCGTAAATACCTGTACAAAAGGTAAAATATAACAACTGATATGATTACATAAATTAAAATTGTCCAGACACTAATTTTATGATAATATACAGGGGTTGATAATAAGTTTTCATTTTCTATTTTCTGATTTTCAATTTCCTTTATAATGCTATTAACTTTTTCAGTATGCAAGGTATTTAAACTTACTGGTGGAATGTTTCGTAGCTTTAGCGTTTTTTTTACTGCCAAATTTTAATTTTGGTAATGGAATTATTTGAAAGTTATTTCTTTGATTTTTATATGATTTTATGGTGATATCGTCTAGGGTTAATAAACATTGCATTTCTAGTTCTACCAAATATGTTCCTTTCATAAGTATATTATTTTTGTTATTTTCACATTCTTTAAAAGCTAATGTTTCTTTAGGAACTATAATAATCCATTTATTGATTTCAACATATTTAACTTGAATTTCCGTTATATTAACAGGAATCTGATTACAGGTGTTATTGTGTTTATATCTTAGCAATTCAATTTCGCAAGGGAAATTTGAAGAAAAACTTTCTGTATTTATATTAGTACATAAATATTCGTTATTTAATATTTTCTTACAAAGATTTGTTGAGAATCCATAAGATTTCTCATTATACAATAAGTAGTTAGAAGTTGGAAAAATTACTTTAAATAGGTTTTCATGTGGCGTGGGTAAAGGGAACATATGGAATAAACTATAGGTTTTCTTTTCAGCTAAAGGTACTTCGATTATAAATATGATTTCTTCAAATTTTACATAACTTTTAATTTCCAAAATTTCTTCAAACATTAATGTCTTCTCTGCTACAGGTTCAAAGGGCAGTTTTTCATTTTTTATTTTCGAAGCAACATTTTTGATTTCTTTTATTAATAATTTCGGGTGAATAATAGCATTATGAAAGTTATTTAATTTTGCAAAAGATATAGCAACCTCAATTTCATCTAGGATATCGTATATGTTCTGATACATTAAATAGGTTTGTGTTAAAATAGTGTGTGTTTGTATCTTAAAAGACATATCAATTGCATCCAACTGATATTCTCTCATTATACTTATTATTTCATTTATTTTTGTTTCCAGGATTTGTTGGTTATGAGAAATATTTTTGGAGATACTTTGAAAGGTTTTAATAGAGTCGGACAATAAAGTTAATTGTTTCTGCATGGCTATTTTCAAGTTATTTTGATTTTGTTTTAACGTTAAAATTTCTGTGTCATATCTTTCGGCGTCTTCTTGATCAAGGTTTCCTGTTATACTTTTAACTATGCTGCCTAAACCATTTATTAAACCGCGTTTATTCCGATGATTTAATGAGATTGAAGGAGTTATTTGAAATATTTGTTGTTCAATTTTTTCTTCTATATTATTTATTAAAACAAAAGAATTATAGTATTCATTATTCAATTCAGAGGTGTTCCGTAATGTAGCGATTAAATTTTTATATTTTAGGGATATATTTTTAAATTCCTTGATTATACTACTAATATTGAATATTTGTACAAAGGTCCAATGATTTATAATTCTTTGAGCATTTCCTAACTTGTAGGGTAGTATACCTGGATTTTCATTCAGGATGTGGAACTGGGAATCGACTCGGGTGGAGCATCCAAGGATGAAGTAGGTCCATCTGTAATAAGTGGCCTTTTAAGTTCTTTTATATGTATAATTTCATGTTTAGTGGGATCGCCTATTTTCTCGATTTTTACTTTATTATTTTCTATCATTTCGATTATTTTATAGGGACCACAAAATTTCTTTTTACTTTTGTTTCTAGAACTTGGAGAAAACTTTTTATAGACGGTTTGATTGAGTTTAAATTCGGTTTCATCGCCTTTTTTATTATGTTTCTCAAGCATTCTTATTTTTTGTGTTTCAGTATTTTGTAAAGCGGTTTCATATAATGTATCCAATTTTTCTTTATGGGAACTGACATAGTCTGTATAGAAAGTTGTAGATATTCAGTCAAAAGTATCTCGGGAGTTCGTATGACCTAAAACTAGTTCATGTGGAGAAAATTTGGTTGTGTTATGAGTAGTGCTATTATAAGCAATTATTGCATATGGGATTATTTCTGAGATTGGTTTTGATTTTTTCTTTTGTCTTAGAATTCGCAAAAGTTCAATTAAAGTAGAATGAAACCTTTCTACGGGAGAGTTAGATTCATGGTGACCTGTTGTCGTAAAGTGGATATTAATTTTTTGTGTTTTTAGAAGCTCTTTTAAAAGATCGTTATTAAATTCTGTTCCTTTATCCGTTACTATATTTTCGGGACAGCCGAAAAATGAAAAGAATAATATTAATTTATCGCATACAGATTTAGCGTTTTTGTGGTAAGGAAAAGCTTGTCCAAATTTGGAAAATTTATCAAATATAGTGAGAAAATTTTGATTCTCAAAAATAAAAGTATCCATATGTAGGATTTGAAAAGGTTTTGTAGGCGTTTCTGTTTTTACTAGAGGTACATACGATTTTTGTCTACTATATTTTAAAGTTTGACACGTTACATAGTCATTAATAAATTTTGTTACATTATCCTTTAAATGGGGTCAGTAATAATTTGACTTTACTCTTTCATAAGTTTCTGAAATACCACGATGGTTTGTTTTACTTTCATGTTGGTGTAATAAAAGTAATTTTTTATCTTCTTCACTGGATACATTATTTAGTAATTTTGTACAGCGTATTAATTTTAACTTTCTAAAATTTTTTAGATATACGTTATTGAATATATTAAATAAATCTTCTTCATAAAAATATAGATATGCTTGTTGTTTTCCTGAAAAATATTCTTTAATAAAATTTGAGATAATTTGTAGATTTTTAGGAATTTCGCAATGATTTATATTATGACTTTCAAATTTTTCAAAAGTAACTTTAATTCTTTCAAGGGGATTCTTTTTAATTAAATATTGATATGTTTTATTATTAATCATTTCGTCTAGTATAGGGATTCCGTCATTTTCAGTTTCGGTGTTAGTTGTATGAAGAGTATCAGATTTTTGTATGTTAGGAGGTCGTATTTGGATGTCAGAAATTATTTTTATTTTTCGTGAAGTCTCTGGAATAGGGTTTTCAGGTGGTTTGTCTTCGTCTAGTTCTGGATTTTCTTAATATTTTTTAAATAGTCAAAAATTTCTTTATTTACTTCGCCAGGGTTATTAATTGTTGATTGATTTTCGTAAATATGGAGTTGTATTCGCGATAGTGCATCTGCGTTTAAATTTTGAGAGCCCTTTTTATATATGATTTCAAAGTCAAATTCTTCTAAGCGTAGTCGCCAGCGTACTAATTTCGAATTGGGTTCTTTTAGGTTGAAAAGCCATACGAGGGGTCTGTGATCAGTATAGATATAAAATTTACGTCCGAATAGGTAAGGCCGAAAATATTTGCATGCATAGACTATACTTAATAATTCTTTCTCGATAGTAGAATATTTTATTTCGGATTCATTTAGGGTCCTAGATGCATAAGCTATTGGATTATCATGGGGAACTTGTCCTTGGGAAAGTACGGCTCATAGGGCGTAATTACTCGCGTTTGTAGTCAAAATAAAAGGTTTTGAAAAGTCGGGGTAAATTAATATAGGGTGATAAATTAATAAATTCTTACTGTGTTCAAAAGCTTGCATAAATTCAGGTGTGTGCTCTATTTTCGCGTCTTTCTTTAAACACTTAGTCATTGGTTTTGTAATCTTAGCGAAGTCTTTGATAAAGCGTCTGTAGTAAGCGAGTAAGCCAAGAAAGGATTTAATTTCTTTACACGTTCGTGGAACGGGAAAATTTTTTACTGCTGCTATTTTGCTTGGATCGGGTTTAATACCATCTGTTGTAACCAGGTGACCTAAATATTGGACTTCCTTTCGTAGGAATTCTGATTTGTCGAGTTTCGCGGAGTCTAGAGATGTGTTCTTGGAGGGATGTACTAAAAAATAATAATATCGTCTAAATAGACAAAGCATATTTCATTTTGTAAGCCTCTTAATATGTTATTCATAACCCTTTGGAAGGTACTAGGGCTATTTTTTAAGACCAAAAGGCATTCGTAGAAACTCATGTGCCCGGTATCAGTACTAAATGCAGTTTTTGGAATATCAGAAGGGTTCATTTCGATTTGGTGAAATCCATTCGCTAAATCAAGTGTAGTAAAATAACAACTGCGTCCTAGTTTATCTAAAATTTCAGTAATATTCGGGAGAGGGTATTTATCGTCAATTGTTTTTTGATTTAATTTTCTATAATCAATAACCATACGCCATTTGGTTTTTCCAGATGCGTCTTGCTTTTTAGGAACTATCCAGATTGGTGATGACCACGGGGAGTTTGAATAATATTTTGAGCTAATAGTTTTGAAATTTGGGATTTAACTTCTTCACGATGTACTTCTGGGTATCGATAACTTTTTGTAAAAATAGGAGAATCATTAGTTAAATTTATATGGTTTTTAATTTGGTTGGTAAAGGTTAAAGGAATATCCTCGCAATAAAAAATATCTTTGAATTCTAGGCAAAGTTTTCGAATTTGGTTGCGCTCTTCAGAATTGCGGTGTTGTAAACGTAAGTTTTTTAGATTTTCTTTTAATTTGTTCTCCAAGTGTATTTCTAAATTTTGGTAACTATCAGATTCATAATCGGAATTTTCTATAAAATTTACTTTGTTAGCGTTGACAGGTTCGACTTCAAAGGGTCAAAAATATCAAGTTGAATTGGGTTATAGTAGGGTTCAAAAATTGTAGTTAAAGCAAAATTATCTTCTATATTTACTAAACAATGGGGAATTTCCATTTCATCCAATTGTGTGTAATTTAGAATACCTATGCCAGATTGTATATTAACAGGGATTTTAATTTTTTGTATTGTTCTTGGCGGTATAACTTCTGTTGTGGGTTTTAAAATTGGGTTCGGTTGTGGTAAATTTTCTTCAGTTATTTGAGAATATATCGGTATTGTCGCGTTTGGTGATTCTAAAGCTTTTTGACTAAATCGAATATCAGCATTTAATTGTTTTATTAGGTCTAGTCCAATTAATCCGTCAAATTTATCTGAAATGCGAAAATAAAATATTTATGATATCCTTTAGTGTTGAAATAAGGGTAAAATTGCTATTTGATCATGAAAAGAAGTAGCATGTGCGGTTTGCACCAAAAATATCTCATTTTGAATGTAATTTTGAAAATATGTATGCGCTAATTTTTGATTAATAAATGAACGTGTACTACCAGTATCTATTAGAAATTTTGCATCGAGTTCGGGTAAATATATATATATATATATATATATATATATATATATATATATATATATATATATATATATATATATATATATATATATATATATATATATATATATATATACAAGGTTTATTGAAAGATTGTTTAAAACTATCACTTCGTATTGTTGGTCTGTCCAGTATTGGGAAAATCCAAAGGGATATCGGGATTAGTCTGGATATTAGTTTCAAAATTTTGAATTTCTTCGTTTTGGGTGTCGGGTTGTAAATAGTATAAATTATTGTAAAATTCGCTCATGTCAAAAGAAGTATCTTCTTCGGGAGTTTGTTCATAAGGGTTGTTGTAAGTTTGTTCATAAGGGTTGTTATAAGTTTGTTCATCAGGTTGGTTTATGTGTTCGGTAGGGAATGATTCCATGAAATTGCTAAATAATCGAGTTTGATAAGGTTTTTTCTGTTGAGTTACATAAGTGGTTGTGTCCATTGGTTCGGGCTTAAAATTATTTTTTGTTACAGTACTTTGCTGTGGAATTTTTTGATTTTGGAACATTGAAGGTCTCATTTGAAAGGTTGGTTTTTGGAAATTAGGTGGACTATTTTGAAAGGGTGGTCTTTGAAAATTTGGTTGGTTATTTTGGAAAATTGGTCTTTGTAAGCTTGATTGATTTGTTTGAAAATTATTTTGAAAGGGGGCCTGTACATAATTTGTGGAGAATATGGTTGTACGAAATTTGATGTACTTGGTAAGGATCTAAATTGTGGTGGTGGTGGAATTATATTATGATTAGCTGGTAAAAAGCTGGGTGTATAGGTAGGTAATCTTGGTGGGAAAAATTTTGGTTTTTGGGTATTTATGGTACTGTAGGTTGGTTGTTTCAGATCTTGATTCTGAGATGTTTTAAAATATACGAAATTTTCTTCTTCGACCACAAATGACATTGCTTGCTCGAGAGAATTTGGGTTTTTTAACCTTACTACCAGTTGCATGTTATAGGGTAAACCATTTATAAATGTTTTTAACGCAAATTCATCGTAATGTGTAATTTTTACCAATTTAACGTTATTGTCAGAAGCATTCAATTTTGCAAAAAAGTAAACTTCTCACATCTTGAATTCTCATACCAAATTGAGTGGGTGTTTCATTTTTGAATGGCTTTAAATTGATTAAGTCTTGAATGATGCAATCGATAGATCTTTGATCTGCGAAAGTCGAAATTAGGGAGGTTTTTACTAAATTCCATGTATTTAGTTCTGATCGCGAAGCAATCAAATCTGCTGCTCGATCTCTGAGTTTTCCTAAGATAGTGTCGAAAATACAAATATTAATTGGATCGTTTAAATTTTGTAAATTTTGAAAAGCCTTAATAAAATTTTCACAAGAATTTACGAAACGTTTCAAAAGTCTGGGATTTCCGTCAAATAAAGGGATATTGTCCGCTTGATATCTTAATAGATTATAATTAATTGCAGGTGCTCCGTTTGGCATTTTGAAAAATTATTTAAAAATGACAAAAAAGTGGAAATTGGGAAAATACAAAAATACAGGAACAAACAAAAATTGTGCAAATATACAAAGCAAATAAAAACTTACAGTTGTAAGAAAATCGAAGTCTTCATGTGATTTTTCTTCTTCGTTGTCTTCTTTTTCTGTCTGCTTAATCCTAAAGTCCTTAACTTAGCCTCTGACAGTGCCGATGTGGGGATGCTTCCGATGGGTGGTGACAGTGCCGATGTGTGGATGTCGTCCCCTGTGACGTTCCTCCTTGTCTTCTCAACAACCTTGGGCCAACTCCTCGGGGTGTGGAACCAGGTGTCCGTCCGCGACAGTGCCGATTTTTTGGATAACGCGGCGGATCGCGAGATTCCGTTTTGGTTCTTTCTTGTGACTAAATCGTTGAAACGAACCGAAGGTGCCGAATTTTGGACTTCGTGTCACGAAAAAAATCCGAACGACGGCGCCAGTTACGAGGCGGGTTGACGCAAAGTCGTTTTTAAAAAGAACTGATCTTTATTGAATACAAGTAGGAAGTGTTTGCTCTTAGTCTATGGCCCGTATATAATACCTCTTCTGGGCTTGCATTGTATTTCCTTATCTTATGCTGCATATACAAGTTTCTATGCTACCTAAACAATATACAGCACATAACTAGCACTAGGTATTATGTCGAAAAACTTGCTTTAACTTTAAATTTTCTACAGTAAAATTGGCAAAAAGTAGGGAGCTCGCAAAACCACGTCTACTCGGTGCGGAACGAACGAAGGAAAAAAAAAAGGGAATAGGTTGATGGGTTTTTCTCCTCACTAAAATAATGGTATTCAATTATTTCTTACTATCTTATCTAATTGAAGGGAAGGAGACTAAAAAATATATTTTGTGTGTTGCAGGCATTGCAGAATTACTAGATAAAATAAAAATTGCTGAGGCCAATACAGAAATAATTAAAGGTAAATTATGCAGACTAGAGGAAAGACTGGGAGAGACGGCGGTTTTAGAGGAAATTACTGAGTTGCCAAAAATGCCTTTAAATTCTCTTGACGAAATCAAAATTTTAGAGGCAAAATTAGCTTCCCCTGTTACAGAAAGACAACTGGTAAGTTACATGTATCTACTTTATTTTGACCTGATTCACTGCAACACTTTGCTTTGGAGACAGTTTTTGTAGTAAATCCTTTTGCTTTTAAATACAATTCACCATTTGGCAGTTTCCTCTTATGACTACGTTTATCTCGTGACAACTCCATCGGATTGAAATGGATCCGATTGAGTGATGTCGAGTCTTCTATAATTCTGCGTTTACATTATCAGTATTGAATCCTACGGTTTTCAATCCTCTTATTGTACTTATTCCACAGTAGGTTGGTGCACATTCTGGCCAACTTCTGTTTGGAAATAGGGGCTTAACTTGAAATTTTAAATGTGATTGAATTTCAATCTGTAGGGTTTACGCCGTCTATTTGAGTCCGCTCCAGTGAATTCAAACCTCTCTCAATTGGATCGAATGCGTCGAGATAAACGTAGTCATTGCTGTCATTGGCCAAGTATTAATTCGATATCAAAGAAACTTTTTTATTAAGGAAACTTGATCATCGTGAAAAAATACTATTGTGACGTGAAAGTTCCAGAAAGGACAATTTTCTAAGAAAAAAGTGGGAGAAAAATCTAAAAATCAAAGTAGCCTTTTGAAATTTTGCGAATTTACTCAGTTTTTCATTCTGAACAAGTTTTCTTAATAACATTTTGTCGTAAAAAAAATCCCTAATGGGGTTTCTTGAAAATTTGCTATTTTAAAAAATCATAGCAGGCCATGAAATAATTACCCCATCCAAATACCACCGCCTATGAGATACTCTCCCTTGGGACTACCAATAAAAAAATAGAGACCAGTTGTTTTTCTTACCTTTCATATATTTCTGAGGTGTCCAGTATCAAATTGGGACACACTGTATAACAAAAATGTTCATTATTGAATAACAGTTCTTTATAAAAACCATGCTTGCCCTGAAACTCCGTTTGAAATAAAATTATTTGTCAATTTAAAATACGATCAAGAGCGTTCAACAGTTAAAAAAAATATTATTGAAGTTACTGCGTATAATTATTTCGGCAAGTTGGGGATTTCAAACACGTTTCTGTTACTTCGGAAACATCGATGAAATTTAGTTCCAACTTTTCTTAACTACTTTTTTGCTTAAGAAACTAGATACGAGACTTATTTTTTTTTTAATGTTTTGAATACCTACTGCATTTTAAATCGAACAATAATAATTTGCATTTAGAGGGTTTTAAGGCAAACACATTTTTTTAAAAGAAGAATGACTGTTCTGATTTATATTCAAAGCAAAACACAAACTTCTTTTTGATATACTGTGTCTCCTCTTTAAACGCACCCCACCTCCATAAAAATGCCTTTAAATTCTCTTGACGAAATCCAAATTTTAGAGGCAAAATTAGCTTCCCCTGTTACAGAAAGACAACTGGTAAGTTACATGTATCGACTTTATTTTGACCTGATTCACTGCAACACTTTGCTTTGGAGACAGTTTTTGTAGTAAATCCTTTTGCTTTTAAATACAATTCACCATTTGGCAGTTTTCTCTTATGACTACGTGTATCTCGTGACAACTCGATCGGATTGAAATGGATCCGATTGAGTGATCGAGTCGAGTCTTCTATAATTCTGCGTTTACATCATCAGTATTGAATCCTACGGTTTTCAATCCTCTTATTGTACTTATTCCACAGTAGGTTGGTGCACATTCTGGCCAACTTCTGTTTGGAAATAGGGGCTTAACTTGAAATTTTAAATGTGATTGAATTTCAATCTGTAGGGTTTACGCCGTCTATTTGAGTCCGCTCCAGTGAATTCAAACCTCTCTCAATTGGATCGAATGCGTCGAGATAAACGTAGTCATTGCTGTCATTGGCCAAGTATTAATTCGATATCAAAGAAACTTTTTTATTAAGGAAACTTGATCATCGTGAAAAAATACTATTTTGACGTGAAAATTCCAGAAAGGACAATTTTCTAAGAAAAAAGTGGGAGAAAAATCTAAAAATCAAAGTAGCCTTTTGAAATTTTGCGAATTTACTCAGTTTTTCATTCTGAACAAGTTTTCTTAATAACATTTTGTCGTAAAAAAAATCCCTAATGGGGTTTCTTGAAAATTTGCTATTTTAAAAAATCATAGCAGGCCATGAAATAATTACCCCATCCAAATACCACCGCCTATGAGATACTCTCCCTTGGGACTACCAATAAAAAAAATTATATATAATTATTTCGGCAAGTTGAGGATTTCAGAACACGTTCCTGTTACTTCGGAAACATCGATGAAATTTAGTTCTCACTTTTCTTAACTACTTTTTTGCTTAAGAAACTAGATACGAGACTTAATTTTTTTTTAATGTTTTGAATACCTACTGCATTTTAAATCGAACAATAATAATTTGCATTTGCAAGGCAAACACATTTTTTTAAAAGAAGAATGACTGTTTTGATTTATATTCAAAGCAAAACACAAACTTCTTTTTGATATACTGTGTCTCCTCTTTAAACGCACCCCACCTCCATAAAAATGTTATTTATGGGCCGATTTTGAAAAACTTTTTGATGGATAATGCTTTGTAACAGCTGTTCAAAGTATCATTCAGTTGTTTTAAAAACCAAACACGTGGCCAACTGCGATCATTTTTATGAGTCCAAATGCAAGAAGTATTATTAGCGATTTTTTTAGAAAAAAACAATTGGCGGATTCTTGTTCAGCATCACTTAAAACCTGCTAGAGTTTTTTTTTAAATGGATCTGCTAGAGATTTATTATTTTTAGCATAAAATTTTAATTTACTTACAGGGTTATTATAAATAAACTGAAATATTATATTTTTTTAACAAACGGCAACCATATGAAGCCTTATATTTTTATTTTTGGGACACAATAAAAAAATACTTCTCTTTCGCTTTTGCTATGGGTTACAAGACCAGATAACCGAGAAGAACTCTGTGATAGAATTTAATAATAAATCTCGATAATTTTTCTCTGGGGTACCCTGTATTTTTTAGCAACGGAAATTGGTAGAGGTAGGTTTTAAGTGATGCTGAACAAGATTCCGTAGTCATTTGTTTTTTATCTAAAAATATCGCTAATAATACTTCTTGCATTTTGGACCCATAAAAATGATCGTAGTTGGCCACGTGTTTGGTTTTTAAAATAAATAAATGATACTTTGGACACCTTTTATAAAGATCTATCTACCAAAAAAAGTTTTTCAAAATCGGTCCATAAATAACTTTTTTGTCATACGCTCCCAAAAATAGCTATTTTACGGACTCATTTAAGTCCGTAAAATGCTTCTTTTTCGACCCAGTCCCTAAAAGTCGTCATGGCAACCTTTACGGACTATTCCAAAATTCCTTAGAATATTCTTTATGAAAATAAGGATGTAAGATTAGCGAGTGTAAATGTAATAATTACAAGAAAAGGTGATAATGGGCAAACACTCAAAGTTAACAAAAAGAAAAAACTAGTAACCGCATACTTTTTGTCATACGCTCCCAGAAATAGCTATTTTACGGACTCATTTAAGTCCGTAAAATGCTTCTTTTTCGACCCAGTCCCTAAAAGTCGTCATGGCAACCTTTACAGACTATTCCAAAATTCCTTAGAATATTCTTTATGAAAATAAGGATGTAAGATTAGCGAGTCTAAATGTAATAATTACAAGAAAAGGTGATAATGGGCAAACACTCAAAGTTAATAAAAAGAAAAAACTAGTAACCGCATACACGTGTTTCATGCTATTTGGCAATCATCAGTATGGTGTAACATTAACCAAATCAAAAGATAGGCATGATGATTTGGGAAGCAACAAATGAAGTCCAAGCAGGAGCCAACAGCACATTTGCAGCTTCAGTCAGCACATCCCCTATTTTATTTTTCTTGTAAATATTACATTTACACTCGCTAATCTTACATCCTTATTGTCATTGTATCTTGGGTTATGAAGATTACCACGTAGGTCGCTTTAGCAGCCTCCGTGGACAAACTAGAACAAACTATCAATAATATTACTCAACCTATTGCTTATTTTTCAAAAAAACTTAGCCCTTCTCAAACAAAATATTCTACGTTTGATCGTGAATTATTAGCTAGTTATGTTCTAGAAGTTGCTGCCTCATCATAGAAATTACGCCGTAGAAACTACAAACTCAGCAGAGTCTAGATGGACTCTCGAACACCTTGAAATCTTGCGAATTCTGCTTTCCTTAAATTATATAAACTATCGCGCTCCACATTTTTCGACTTTTGACTATCAGACTCTGTACTAGTTGCCAATAAAAAAACTTTGCATTTTTTAAAAAGGTCTTGTTCCGATCCCGTAAGTTAAGTGGCGCAGTCTTGCGGATTGTTTGAGTTGCGTGGCGCCATCGGTCTCGCGCTTCTGGAGTATCGAACTCCCAACAAACAAGAACTTCAAGATCCGATTGAAGCTGCAGAGCCAGGAAGAGACCAAGGTAAGGGCCAATCCGTGTTTCCTTTCCCTTGTCCTTTCTGTGGCAAACAGGTCAGTCTTAGGTCCCTAGAAATCCAGTGTATATGTTTTTCTAGTTGAATCTATTCATAAGATTGCGTCTTGCGAAATATTAGAGCATATAATACTTCAAAAGATATAATTAAGTTAGGTTAAGAAGTTCAATTTCATTTTAAGTTTCAATTTTAAATTTCAAAATTGATTCACTCGAAGATATTTCAAACTCGTTCCGTTCTCTAGATTTAAGTGATAGTGATAGTGATAGTATTGGTACAATTGAAGAAGAAATCATGAATAATCAACCTCAACCTGCACAAATCAATTATAGTCTGCTTAGATTGTATGTCGATACAATTCCAAATTTTAATGGAGACCCACGCACTCTCGAAATTTTTATAGAACATTGTGATTTTCTTATTTCCACATATTCCAATGCAAACCCCGCTGATCCCATAAATACCTTCCTAATACGTGCTGTTATTGGAAAATTAACAGGACACGCTTTAGTTATTGCTGGTAGTAGACCTGACGTAAGAAATTGGGCAAATTTAAAAGAATTATTAAGACTAAGTTTCGGTGACCAAAGAAACCTTGATTGCTTAGTGCAAGAAATGCTTGTTTCGCGACCCTTCAAAAATGAATCTTTTCGTAATTTTGGGCAGAGATTACAAAAGTGCCGTAGTTCCATCGCTTCTAAAATAATTTCAATGGAAATGACTAACGAAGAACGTGCTTTTAAAATTAAAAATTATGATGAACTTTCACTAAAAACCTTTATAAGAGGTCTATCTGGACGTATCCAAGATATGGTTCGTTTAAGAAATCCTGACAGTCTAGAACTCGCAATATCGTATGTTATTGAAGAAGAAAACTTTATTTTATTTCAAAAGTCTCAAACAAGTAATTTCCAAAATTCAACATTACCAAATAAAAATCCTCAACACTTTCCAAAAATGAATTCTTATAATAATCAACAAGCTATAACACCACGACAACAATCAATGTTTCCGCCAAATAATAACAATTTTTCGCAAAATCAAAATTATTCCCAAAATCAAAATTTTCCCGAAAGAGCTCAATTCCCATCTCAACCTATAAACATCCAACCTCGACAGAATATGCCTTCCCCTAAATTTTTTACCAATAAACAAGTATTTGGAGCCCCTAACACTTCCAGAAATGTTTTTAAACCCACCGGTATAACTCCGCAACATAAACCTGAACCGATGTCTACTATATCACGAATTCCTACTATACAAACTCAATTCAGAAATAATTTTCCAAAAAATTACCAAACTCCACAACTCCACAATATTGAAGAGGCAGATTTTAGCTTCGACGAAAGTCTCGAAAACCCGGAAAATCCCGATGAAATTTTTCCCGATTTTTACCATGAAAACTCCGATGAAAATTTCGTACCGAACGAAACTTATGAAAGTTTTGAAAATTTTTCCCAGGCTTCGAATCCACAGAACCCAACGTAATAATTGACTTAAATCATCTACATAAGAGCGATTTAACGTATATAGAAATTCCAGAAATTAATGCCAGATTCCTTATAGATACAGGTAGTTCCCGTAGTATAATTAACCCCGATGTAGCTTATAAGTTTTACAGTAATTGCATTTTTCATGAAGATTTTAGTATTCAGACCTCTCACGATATTACTTTTCACAATGAAATTGCCATAATTCCACTTTTCGACATTTTTAACGTAAATCGATTTTATAAATTTTATATCCATGATTTTTCCCCAAAATATCACGGTCTTATTGGCATGGACTTATTGAAAAGACTACGATCAAATATAGATCTCGACAATAAATTACTAAAGACTCCCAAAGTTCAAATACCTCTACTTTCGGAAAACTCCAATTCAAAACAACAGAAAAATTTCCAAAAATGTTATCACTCTTTAATTATACCACCTCGAACTCAAAAAATAGTTAAAGTTCCAGTATGCTATAAAAATGGCCTCGGTATTTTAGATTACAATAATTTTGATAACAATTTAGAATCCCCTCGTGCTGTAGTTGATATTCAAAATTATTTCGCGACAACAACAATTATAAATCCAAATTTAGAACCCTTTGAAGTCATAATTACTGAACCTTTAGACGTTGAAATTTTAAACCCTAATGAGATTAACTTTATCGACAAAATCGAAGATAATTCGGAACTCTCAGAAACTGAAGATAATATACTAAAACAAAATTTAAAAAATATTAGACTTGATCATTGCAATTATGAAGAAAAGTCCGCTTTACGTAAACTTTGTTATTCATACAGGGACATCTTTTACTGTGAAAAAATACCTCTTAGCTTTACAAATAAAGTCAAACATAAAATTAATCTCACAGACGAAAAACCTATTTTTACTAAATCGTATAGGTTTCCCGAAATCCATCGACAAGAAGTAAAATCCCAAATAGATAAAATGTTACAACAAAAAATTATTGAACCATCCACATCCCCGTGGAGCAGTCCAATCTGGATCGTTCCAAAGAAACTCGACGCTAGTAAAAAAAGGAAATGGCGAGTAGTCATCGACTATCGTAAGTTAAATGACAAAACTATTAGTGACAAATATCCCCTTCCAAACATAACGGACATATTAGACAGACTAGGACGTGCGAATTACTTTACAACACTCGATTTGGCCTCCGGTTATCATCAAATTGAAGTTGACGAAAATGATGTACCCAAAACTGCATTTTCTACTGATTCTGGACATTATCAATTCTTACGAATGCCATTCGGTCTTAAAAATGCACCCAGTACATTTCAGAGATTAATAGATAATATTTTACGTGGTTTAACAAACGAAATTTGTCTCGTATATTTAGATGACATAATAGTTTTCAGTACATCTCTCCAAGAACATATAATTAATCTCAAAAAAGTTTTCGACAGACTACGTGACGCGAATTTTAAAGTACAACTTGACAAATGCGACTTTCTACAAAAAACTGTTGCTTACCTCGGACACATTATTACATCAGAAGGAGTGAAACCCAATCCCGAAAAAATTTCCTGTATTCAAAAATTCCCCATTCCTAAAACTCAAAAAGAAATAAAATCATTCCTTGGATTACTTGGATATTACCGCCGCTTTATTAAAGATTTCGCAAAAATAACTAAACCTTTAACTCTCTGTTTAAAGAAGAACGCTCAAGTTACTCATAGTCAAAAATTCATAGAAGCTTTCAACACATGTAAGAAAATTTTGTGTAATGATCCGATATTACAGTATCCTGACTTTTACAAAGAATTCATTCTAACTACTGATGCTTCCAACATCGCTATCGGCGCAGTATTATCCCAAGGCACCATTGGACAAGACAAACCTATTGCCTATGCCTCACGCACCCTAAATGACAGTGAACAAAATTACAGTACTATTGAGAAAGAGTTATTGAGCATTGTTTGGGCTTGTAAGTACTTTCGTCCCTACCTCTATGGTCGAAAATTTACAATAGTTACCGATCATCGCCCCCTCACGTGGCTTTTTAATTTAAAAGAACCCAATTCGAAATTGGTTCGTTGGCGTCTCAAATTAGAAGAGTATGATTACAAAATTGTTTATAAAAAGGGAAAGTTAAACTCCAATGCCGACACACTCTCTCGTATAAATTTGAATATTCATGAAACCCAATCTGTTATCAATAATCCAGGAGATATAAATCAAGAAACTTTCGAATTTTTAAGGAACTATGTAGAAAACCCAGAAAATTTTGAACTACCCAGTACAAGCCAAGAAATTTCTAACAGTAATGTAAACAATACCCAAGCAAGTTCATTAACGCCAGACACTCACACAGCTGACGCCGTCCCGCGAACGAAACCTAAGATAATAATTCACTCCGACATACAAATCCGACCTCCAGATAAACCTAGATCGACAATATTAAATAACGCACCTATTGAAATTAGTGATGACGAAACTGCCCATTCCCTCTCAAAAGAAATATGTAATGAAAGTTTACCTATTTTGGACGAAATTATCAATAATAAAACGAATCAAATACATATTTTCAAAAATAACGTCGATAAACTTTCAGTAGAACAAGAAAACTACTTGCACCAAAAAATTATGACAGTCAAAATTCCTTTAATTTCAAATGAGCAATTAATCCTAGATTTTCTAAAACAATATCTAAGACCAAACACTACGTATCATATTTATTTTAATCATTCGCAATTTATAACACAATTTTCAAATATTTACTCAGAGCATTTCAATCGATTAGGTCCCAAACTGATAATATGTACAAAATTAATTAATACCATAAAAGACAAAGAGGAACAGTTATTACTAATAAAAAATCACCATTTAGGAAAAACGAATCATCGCGGAATACAAGAAACACTAAATTATTTAAAGAGAAACTATTTTTGGATAAATATGAAGTCCGATATTACTGCATGCGAAATTTGTCAGAGAACCAAATACGGTAGAAACCCTCCATATGTACCTCAAGTATTAACTGAAACTCCTTGTAAACCATTCCAGTTAGTTCATGTCGATGTGTTCTATTATGACACCAGAAACTATTTAACTTTCGTTGACGCTTTCTCGAAATTCGCGCAAGCTACATTAATTCCCGGAAAATCCGCTACAACCATATGTGATGCTCTTGTAAAATATTTTTGTTCTTTTGGTACTCCTCAACAGATCATTTTAGACAATGGACGTGAATTCAATAATGAAACGGTTAAGGAATTATTAAAATTACATAAAATAGATATTCATTTCACTACACCAGGCCACCACGAGTCAAACAGTATAGTAGAACGTTTCCATTCCACAATAATAGAACACCTGCGAATTTTAAAAGAATCTTTCCCTAACGAAACCGACTTAATAAATTACGCCGTTTTAGGTTATAATTGCTCAATACACAGTTCGACGACATTCACGCCTTTTGAATTAGTATACGGTCATACGGACTTAAGAAACCCCGAAATTTTTACTCCTAAACACTTCTTCTCAAACTATGTCGAAAATCACGCGGAAAAATTAAAACACGCATATGGTGACGTCCAAACGAGGTTAATAAAAGAAAAAGAAAAGATTGTTAATACGAAAAATGCAAAGGGCAATACAAATCCTACTTTTAAAATTAATCAAATTGTATTTAAGAAAAATCCCCTTAACAGAAATAAAAAGAGCAACAAATTTATAGGTCCATACGTAATTATCGAAATTTTAGAACATAATAAATTCAAAATAAAAAACAAAAATAATAACAAAGAAGAAATAATTCATATGAAGGAGCTAAAACAACCTCCTTTGTTACAGGAAAATGAAGCTGAGAATCCTTCTACTTCTGCTGCAAATAATAGTGACATTTCAGAATAAAATAGAAATATCCAAAATCAACTCTCCCGGAATTCTCCCCTTTGAATTAGGCCAAGCTCGCGTTATAAAAAGTAAACATGTTTTCTTATATGATATAAATTTACTAGACATAAAAACTCAAATTGATGGGATAACAAACATTTTTCAAAACATTAATTCCTCACTCGACTTTGGAAGTTGGAATTTTCTACTTAGAAATTCTCGTAATATTTCAGAACACTTATATCCTTTAATTATTGAACTTAACGAAAAATATGAAAATTTAAATTTTAATCACAAACGGAAACGACGAGGTCTTGTAAATTTAGCAGGCACTGTACAAAAATGGCTTTTTGGCACCCTGGATGCTTATGACGGTCAACGCTATGATAATGCTTTAAAATTACTAAAATCTAATCAACAAAAAATTGTCTCAGAAGTTAATTTACAAATGTCTCTTTCTAAACAGTTAATTCAAAAGCAATCTAAAATTATAGAAGACATTAATTCCAATCAAAGGAAAATCGCAAAGTTAGTTAATGAAATCCAAAACAATATCTCCAATATTACCAATGAATTTTACCGATATACGACCTACATGTCGATAGTTGAACAAATTTTTATAAATACTAATATCATTATTACTTTACTAGATAATTTAGAGAATGCTGTCACCTTTTCAAAATTACATGTAGCACACCCCGACATTTTGACAAGGCGAAATCTTGTGGATATTTTGAACGAACTTTCTAATCAATATAAAAAACAAGAAATTCTTAATATAAAATTAGAATCTTGGTATTCAATAATTAAGACTAATTGCCATTTTTCGGAAAATAATATAATATTTGCCATGGAATTCCCTATAATACATCCTAGTACCTTTCAATATTTTCATTTATTTCCAATCCCTACGGATAAAAACCTAATTATTATACCCCCAAAACCTTACTTGGCCCTAGAAGAAAAGGCTCATCAATACATGGAAGAACCATGCCCGCAACTTGACGAAATATACATCTGTAACCTAGAAAATATTCAAGAAAATAATGACTGCATAACCACCTTAATAAATGGTCATCCAAATCAATGCAACCAAATTCCGATCGTACCACCAAAATTTATCATCAATAAAATTAATAATAAATATTTCATAATAATCAGCGAAGAAGAAATTCAAGCCACTTCTACATGTCCAGAAAAGAAGTTTCATACTCTACAAGGCAACAACTTACTTCAGATACCCTACAACTGTACATTTCAATACAAATCTTATGAAATTGGTAACAAAGAAACAAAAACCATTGGAAATCCTTTATTAATACCTAAAATTCAAAATCCATCAATAATCAAGATCGAAACAAGAAGAAGCCCCCTGAAAATCGAAAATGTAAACCTTCAAGATATTCACCAATTGGAAAAACAAATTCAAGCGTCAAACCCGATCAGCATAGTCGACATCGATACTTCAACTCCGATAGATTGGATATTATGGATCACCGTAGGAAGCATCGTCATCATCCTGATCACCTATACTATTTGGAAAATGAAAAATAAATTCAAAATTTTGAAGAAAGAAGAGAAGACAACGTCGCCTTCCATCCTGTTTACTCCGGAAGTCTCCACTTAAGGCGGGAGGAGTTATGTTCTAGAAGTTGCTGCCTCATCATAGAAATTACGCCGTAGAAACTACAAACTCAGCAGAGTCTAGATGGACTCTCGAACACCTTGAAATCTTGCGAATTCTGCTTTCCTTAAATTATATAAACTATCGCGCTCCACATTTTTCGACTTTTGACTATCAGACTCTGTACTAGTTGCCAATAAAAAAACTTTGCATTTTTTAAAAAGGTCTTGTTCCGATCCCGTAAGTTAAGTAGCTATCTATTCAGCAATAAAACACTTTCGTCATTTTTTAGAAGGATATGATTTTACAGTATTTACTGATCATAAACCTTTGACTACAGTGCTTACGTCAAAGACAGAAAAAAGTCCTAGGCAATTTCGCTACTTAGAATATATAAATCAATTTACTTCAAACATTCAATATATAAAAGGAGAATCTAACATTGTAGCTGACACCCTATCACGCGTTGACAGTGAGATTTCTTCTTTTGATTTAATTAAAATAGACATCGAAACTATTAAAAAATCACAAGATTCTGATGAAGAACTACAATTTTTACTAAAAAATCAAAAACTCAACTCTAATTCTTTCTTACAACAAGAAGAAGTTACATTTGCAAAAATCAAACTTTGGTGCGAAGTCTCTTCTTCCAAACAACGTATCTACATTCCTAAAGATTTACGTTTTACTATATTTAATAATTTACATAATATTTCACACCCGGGAGTTAAAGCAACAAAACAAATGATTGGTAAATGTTATTTTTGGCCCAAAATGAATACAGACATAGACAAATGGACCAAATGTTGTTTAAATTGTCAAACTTCAAAAATTCACAGACATACAAAATCTTCTTTAAGTAAATTTGAAATTCCTAAAGGTCGTTTTGAACATATACATCTAGATTTAGTAGGCCCTCTTACTCCTTCAAGTGGTTGTACATACATACTTACTGTTATCGAAAGATTCACTCGTTGGACAGAAGCTTATCCGATATCCAATATTACAGCAGACTGTAGCTAAAACTCTTTTAACTCACTATTTTTCACGTTTTGGTTTACCTCATACAATAACGCACGATCAAGGTTCACAATTTGAATCAGCTTTATTCTCAGAATTTAGTAAATTTCTCGGTATTCATAAAATACACACATCTACTTATCATCCGCAAAGCAATGGCATGTTAGAGAGATTTCATAGAACATTAAAAGCCGTTCTTACTGCCAGAGGAAATAGAAATCGTTGGAAAGATGAACTACCTTTAATATTATTAGGTCTCAGAACCTCAGTAAAGGAAGACCTTCAGTGTTCCTCTGCTGAATTGGTTTATGGACAACCTTTGAGACTACCTGGAGAATTTTTTATTAAATCACAAGAAAACGTTGACACTTTCCCTATTTTAGTTAATTTACAAGAAATGTTTTGTAATTTAAAACCAACAACAGTGAGTAGCCATAATCGAGAAAAACCCTTTGTTTCACCAGCTTTAAAAGATACAAATTATGTTTTTGTTAAAGTTGAAGGTAAAAAAACATCTCTTTTACCAGCTTTCGAAGGTCCTTACAAGGTGATTAAAAAATTTTCAAAAACATTTGTTATTTTAAAAAGAAACGAAGAAATGGTAATTAGTATTGACCGTGTTAAACCCGCATTTATTCTTTCAGAAAATTTTAATGATTTTAACGAAAATAAAATTAAAAAAAGAGTTACTTTTGTTTTAAATTAGATTGACATTTAATTCTTCTTAAAGAGGGGAGTATTTGTGGTGCTTGTTTGAATCGACAGGTATTATAATAATTGTTTAATATTATCATTGTTGATAAAATAAGATATTCCTTGAAAACGTGTTGCTAGGGATATATATATAAAAATAAAAAAAGAACCACAACAGATTAAAGACTATTACTACTTATTATTTTTGGAGTCAGAAATCAAGAACAATAATTACTAAATTCTGAGTTAACATTCTTCAAATAAGTGGCACACACCATAATACGCCATAGGTTTTATTAGGTTTTCCTCGCCGTGTCCGGGCTAATGCCCTACCAACACAATGTAATACTAAGTCGGGTCCTAAACCCGACTGGATCGACGCGTGAACCGCTGCTACCGCCAGATTCTTGGATACCATCCTCACCATGCTTGTGCTCCCACATTATGTGTACGACAGGCGACAGCCGCCTGCTGTACGAGAAAATTGCTACAATCTTACGGAAGTGGGTATCCCATCATAAATTGGCAGTTTTATTATATGCTAGTGGGCTTATTAATGTATCACGACAGATTTCTTATACCTACGGGCTAGAAGATGACGCTCACGAACAGAATAGACTTGTGCCTTTAATCTGTGTGGTCAAGTTACTGGTGGCATTTTGTGCACAGTGTTAATTCTCAATACATTTTTGGACATTATAATGATATTTTTTACAAAAGAAGAAAATGATTTACATTAGAAAATCAAAAAGCGAGTCAAAAAGGTAATAAATTAAGTTAGACCCTGATTTTTTTATCGCCACAATAGAAAAATGTTTCCCTGAAAATTAAAAAAATCGACCTTTTAGGATTTTCTCAGAATTTCTAAATTTTTGAAATACTTTCTGTGAACAAGTAAAAAAAGAAGTAAATTTACGACATGTTGTGCAATTAGCAACTGCGCGCAAGTCTTGACGCGCGAGCTTACCAGGTGACTAGGAAAGCGTTGTTAAGAAGGGGTTTTAATGCAATTCGGAAAATATTTTTTCTGTTGACTTAAAAAAATATTAATTTCGGATTCATATTAAGCTATTTTTTTCTACCTGTGGTTAAAATTTTTTACAACATGACTGAATCACCCTGTAGATTTTCAATATTAATCTAGTTACATGAACAGAACTTCCGAACTCGACACAAAATTATTGTACTGTAATCAAAATTACCTTTTTGCATTGTAAACATTTTTAGTTTATATAAGTCTTGCACCGACCATTGAGAGCCATTAAGATCTTGGCAACCGCTGTAACCTTTTTGAGAATAAACCGTTTATTTTTAAAAAGACGTTTGCGTTCGACAGTTATTTAACTGGCGCAGTCGGTAGGACGAGTCCGGGCGCGCTGAAATTGACCGAATATCAATTTGCGGGCACCGTCGGGCACCAACCGAGAAGACTCAGAACCATCCGAAAACCATCAGGCAATCGAGGTCACAAGTAGCCGTCGTTCGTAGACCAGCAGGACACCAGGGTGGACTAGAGGCTGAAGACAACCAGAGGTTCAACAGAAAAAGCCTGCGATCCAGAAGGGTATGAGCAAATTTCTTTGATCTTGTCTTGTCCCGAAATCTCTCTGAAGCAAAGATTTTAATCATTAGGTTAAGAAATTCAAAAGAAATTCGAAGAAAAAATTCGAAAGCACAAAGCAAAATCCTGAATTCTCAAAATTGTTTGAATTTTTGACCTTTTTCTGAATGATTGATCCTTGTCTCGACGAGTTAAGTGATTTGATCGATAGAATTAATCTCAATTTTGAAAAATCTGAAATACAAGAACCAGAACCCCCAAAAATGACTCAACCTATTAACTACCAGTTACTCAGGCTGTACATAGAAAACATCCCAAACTATTCAGGCGATCCCTATACTTTAGAAATATTTATAGACAGTTGCAATGCTTTGATTGAAACTTATTCTAACCAGAACGCGAACGATCCTATTAACCAATTTTTGCTAAGAGCAATAATAGGTAAACTAACGGGCAGAGCTTTAACACTTAAGGCTTAAGAACCGAACTAAAAACTTGGAACGATATAAAAAATGCCTTGCGCTTAACATTTGGCGACAATCGCAACATAGAATGCTTAGTCCAAGACCTTGTCGTTATGCGACCAAACCTCGCCAATTCGGATCAAGACTACAAGACGCTTGTAGCTTAATTATTTCAAAACTAAACTCACAAAATTTCGCTAACCCTCTCGAAAGAGAGCTGAATCAGAAAAATTACAGAGACCTTGCTTTAAAAACTTTCATAAGAGGCCTACCTTTTAGACTTCAAGATATTATTAGACTAAGAAATCCTACAAGTTTAGAAAATGCTATTGCATTACCAGTAGAAGAAGAAAACTTTGCATACACTCAAAATCAATCTAGACAAACCCTAACACGACCAAATACAACGCAACTTTTGCCAAAAGCAAATATGACACAATACTTACCGAGACCGTCACAAATAACTTCGCATTTCCGTCCTCCGATACCAGCAATTAACCAATTTCCCCAAAGACAACTCCAATTTCCAAACCAATCCCAAAATTTTAGAGCTCCAACACAGTTTCTAAAACCCCAGACTCCTACACAATTTCCAGGACTCTCGACTCCAAGATTTCCATCCAATCCAGTAAATATTACACCCAGAAATATTCCCCAACAAAGATATTTCACCAATAAGGAAGTTTTTAACCCTCAAAATTTACAAAATAAAAATATAAACTTTTTTAAACCAAAAAACCAAACTCCCGATTATAAACCAACTCCTATGTCCACAACCTCTAAAATCCCAACTATTCCTAGACAAACGTACCCACAAAGGAATCCGAACTATTTCCAACCAACAGGACCGCGAAATTTCATATCAGAGGAACTCTATCAAACCTATTGTGACGACTCCAACGGATATTATGAACCGAACTCTAGCGAACAAGAACAAATACATTACGACTATAACCCCTATTTTGAAGAAACCGAGTATTATGAAAATTCTGAATGTTCCTATGAGAACCCGGAATACCCAGCTGCAACAATTACCGAAATTGACGAAACTAATACACCAGAAGATCAAAATTTTTATACGACCGACCCTTCAACCTCAATAACATAATGCCTCGAAATGATTATACCATAATAGAATTAAATATTAGCGATAGAGATTATTTACCATATATAGAAACTTTAAACCCACCTTTAAAAATTTTAATAGACACAGGCGCGAGTAAATCCATTTTAAGTCCTAATATTGCAGAAGAATTTTTCCCTCAAACAATTTATCATGACCCTTTCTCCATAATAACGTGTAACGGCAAAAACAAATGTCGATTTATAGCAGATATAAGCTTAAAAGATTTATTAGGTTTTGATGACACAATTACTTTTCATATGTTTAATTTTCATTTTCCATGGACTCCTTGGCTCCAAAGATTTAAAACGCTTAAATTTCCATATCGACTACGAAAATAATATTTTTTATAATCCACTTATCGCGCTTCCCATTCAATACCGCGAAAAACCAAACCAGCAAAACGTGCTTAATGTCGAAATCGCTCCGCACCAAATAAGAAGAGTAAAACTTCCAGTCACCGTTTATTCAGGCGACATAATTCTCGGACCTCAACAAATTAAAGATTGTTTCATTCCAGAAACACTTTCCGTAGCGAACAACGGATACGCCTACGCTGAAATACGAAACTTCTCTGATAACGCGCAGTTACTTACGTTCGAAAACCCGATTAAGGCTACCTCATTTCCTGACTAATAAAGAACACTTTGAGATCTATAACATCGAAGATACCGTCCCAGAAAATTTCACAACTGAAAAATTTGACATTAAACCCTTGTTGCGTACAGAACACTTAAATTCGGAAGAAAAATCGGAATTAATTCAACTATGCCAGCAATTTTCGGATATTTTTCATTGCGATAATAAAAAATTAACTTTCACAAATAAAATTAAGCATGAAACAAAAACTAAAGATGAAATCCCGATTTATACGTCATATCGCTACCCGTTCGTTCATAAAAATGAAGTACAACGACAAATCAATAAGATGCTCGATGATAACATCATTAGGCCATCCAGTAGCCCTTGGTCATCTCCTATCTGGATAGTACCCAACAAACCAGACGCTTCAGGAAAAGTTAAATGGCGAATCGTAGTTGATTATAGAAAAATAAATGAGAAAACAATCGACGACCGGTACCCTATTCCGAATATTTCAGACATCCTAGATAAACTCGGTAGATGTAAATATTTCTCGACCTTAGACCTCGCATCTGGCTTCCACCAGATTGAAATGCATCCAAACAGTATTGAAAAAACAGCTTTTAACGTAGAAAATAGTCATTTTGAGTACACTAGAATGCCATTCGGACTCAAAAATGCACCAGCGACCAGCGTGTTATAGACAATATTCCAAAAGACCTCCAAAACAAAATTTGCCTCGTCTATATGGATGACATTATCATCTTTTCTAGTAGTCTCGAAGAACATATAGCAAATCTTAAATTAGTTTTTCAGAAATTAAGAGAATCAAAATTAAAAGTTCAATTAGACAAATCTGAATTCCTTAGAAAGGAAGTAGAATTCCTAGGTCACGTTATAACCCCAAAACGGAATCAAACCTAATCCCCGTAAAATCGAAGCGATCCTAAAATTTCCTATCCCCAAAACAACTAAAGAAATCAAGTCGTTTTTAGGATTACTCGGATACTACAGAAAATTTATAAAAGATTTCGCAAAGCTTACCAAACCATTTACGAAATGCTTAAAAAAAGGAGAAAAAATAATACATGATGAAAATTTTATAAAAACTTTTGAATACTGCAAAAATATTCTCACAAATGATCTCGTACTTCAATATCCAGACTTTACAAAAACTTTTAACCTTACTACCTACGCATGTGTCTGTGTTAGAGGATGACTTGATGGAAATTGCGGATAGCTATAAGATGGGAGAGCAAAAACCTTCCTTGAACACTTCAGCAGCAGTCAGTGGTACTGTTGGTGGAGTTACAAAATCCATACCTGTTTTTAAGTGGGATATCGCATTTGATGGAACTTCATCTAAGGGTTCAGTTAATTCATTTTTACAGCGCGTTAAGGAATTACGGATCGCTAGAAATTGCAAAAAGGAGGAACTTTACCAGTCCGCATCAGACATTTTTAAAGGTTTAGCTCTCGAATGGTTCCGTTCGCAGTCAAGACAGAATAGGTTTGACTCATGGGATACATTAGTTAGTGCCTTACGAAAAGATTTTTTACCAGTAGAATATGATGACCAGTTGAAGCAGGAAATAGTAAAACGTACGCAAGGTCAAAATGAGCGCGTTGTAATTTTCGTATCCATAATGGAGAATCTTTTTAATTGTCTCTCTGAGCCACAAAGTGAAAATGAAAGATTGAAAGTTATTCGTAAAAACCTTTTACCTACTTACCAAAAACATTTCGCTTTGCAAGACATTTCAAGTTTGTCTAGGCTGTGTGAAATATGTAGATCTTTGGAAGATGCCGAGATGATACAAAATAAATTTGTTCCCCCTCCACGAAAAAATATTTCCACTTTAGAACCCGGTTTGGTGTATGATTGTGATGGTCCTTCCACTTCTTCAGCTCTCTATCCAGGTTTTCGGAAATGTACATGTGGGAATAATAATAGCAGGCCCTCGAGAACGTCATCTCCAACAAATAACAACAGTCGTTTCCAGCGCCCAAGTTTTAGAGCTAGGCAAATTTCTGAAATTCGCTGTTATAATTGCAATCAAGTTGGGCACACGCAACAAAATTGTAGGAGGCTAGTCAGCCGCGAGCCCGTTTGTTTTGGTTGTGGTAAGAAAGGCGTAATTAGACCCAACTGTCCTAACTGCAAATAAAAAAATGGTTCTCGGGGAGACACACGGTAGGTCGGTGTGTATCCCAAGTTTGTAGCTCTAAAACGACCTACGTAAAACGTAAAAATCCTTTTAATCCACAGTCTTATAATAGATTCAATAAACATAGAAATAAATCTAGTAACAATGTATCATCAAAAGAATGGAAGTCTTGGCTCGAAAAAGTTAAAGAATTTTATAAATCAAAATGTTTAGAACATTCACCTAAAGTGTCTGCGGGATTGAATGAAGATTTTTTCTTAAAAATAAAGTTTCGGTAGGTAAAAATGTGGCAGATTATAGTATAGTTAGCAATGCGGCAGTTTCAAACAAAAATGGTAAGGAGATAAGCATGATTGCTGTAAAAAAGAAACACGAAAATAGGCTGTATGTCTCAGTACAGATTTTTGGCAAGCGAGTCGTAGCTCTATTAGACGGTGATGCGACGTATTCATGTATCGGTGGTCCAGGCTTAAGCTTATTGAAGTTGTTCGGTCTGCAAGCGTACGAATGTCCGCAAATGGGTGTTGGCATGGCCGACGCGAGGCCAACAGAGTTGGTAGGTGTAGTTGATATTCCTATAACTATTTATGGAGTTACAAAATTGCTTAAATTTTTGGTCACTCCTTCTATAAAACATAGTGTGATTTTGGGAGCTGATTTTTGGAAAGATTTTGACATTTGGGTTGATCATCATTCAAACGAATATTTTGTTGGTAGTCATGTCTTGGAAACCAGTAAGTGTGACCGAGTCATGGAGGTCAATGCAATAAATAAGATATGTTCAAGGGCAGAGCTTGAGACAGAGCATCTATCGGAGTTGGAAAGAGTCATTAGTGAGTTTCGTAAGTTGTCTTCGCCTACGTTGGGTCGTACGACTAAAATTAGTCATAGGATTGACACCGGAGATGTTGAACCAATCAAGCAGAGACATCACCAGATATCGCCTTATAAGATGGAAATTCTTAACAGGGAATTAGACAAAATGTTAGATTTAGGTGTCGTTCGTCCTTCAACGAGTCCTTGGTCTAGTCCGGTATTAATAGGCGAGAAGAGTAATGGTGAACCTAGGTTTTGTTTCGATGGCAGGAAACTCAATTCAGTTACAAAGAAGTGCGTATATCCTCTTCCTATTGTTGATCACATTTTGAGTAAGTTATCAGGTGCAAAGTTCTTGAGTAGCATTGACCTTAAGTCAGCATTCTGGCAGATCCCTCTGGATAATACTTCTTGCGAGAAAACAGCATTTGTGGTTCCCGGTAGAGGCTTATTTGAATTCGTAGTCATGCCATTTGGACTTTGTAATGCGGCGCAAACACAACAGAAGCTGATGGATACGATTTTGGTCCCTGAGTTAGATCCGTTCTGCTTCGTGTATTTGGACGACATAATCATCGCTACCCCAACCTTCCAGGAGTATATTCGTACTTTGATTACCGTTTTCGAACGTTTACAGGCTGCTAACTTCACTATTAACATAGACAAGTGTTCTTTCTGTATGACTAGTCTTCGTTATTTGGGTTTTGTTGTAGATAATGAAGGTCTCCGTACAGACCCTGAAAAAGTTCGTGCCATGGTAGAGTATCCTGTGCCGACTACTGCCACCGAGGTAAAGAGATTTATTGGGTTGATATCATGGTATAGGCGTTTCGTGAAGTCTTACAGTACTATAACCGCCCCTATTAATGCGTTGTTAAAAGGCAAAAGAAAGTCACAAAAAATTATTTGGACGCCTGCGGCAGAGCCGGCATTCCTTAAGATAAAGGAAGCTTTAGTTACTGCACCAATTTTAGCATCCCCCCAGTTTAATAAACCTTTCTACATTCAATGTGATGCGTCGAACGTTGGAGTGGGAGCAGTGCTCACACAAAAGGATGATGACATGTCTGAAGTAATAGTAGCATTTGCATCGAGATCGTTGACGGAAGCTGAAAGGAAATTTACTACCACGGAGAAGGAGTGCCTTGCTGTTTTATTTGCTGTAGATAAATTCAGGCCATATGTTGATGGAATTCGTTTTACAGTGATCACAGATCACGCATCGTTGTTGTGGTTGAGTAATTTGAAAAACCCTACTGGTCGTCTTGCTTGGTGGGCAATGCGGCTAAGTCAATTTAATATGGAAATTATTCACCGTCGAGGAGTTTTAAATGTAGTCCCTGATGCTCTAAGTCGAGCTCCGGTTGAGATTTGTGCACGGTCGATTGAGAAGGCTGACATAGCCAAAGATAATTGGTATACTTCTATGTTGCAAAAGGTAAATAAGGCACCTCAGGATTTTTCTGAATGGGAAGAACGAAGTGGTCTTCTTTACAAGCACGTTCCCTATGATTTTGGAATCAGAACGAATCTTCCGGAATAGAAAATGGTAGTACCGAAATGTCGTCGTAGTGATATCTTAAAGTCGTCATGATGACCCAATGGCCGCTCATTTGGGAATCTATAAAACATTGGCTCGTGTTAAGGAGTTATACTATTGGCCACGTATGATGAAGGATATTAAGCAGTATGTGCGGAAATGCCAAATGTGTAGTGAGCAAAAAGTAAGCTCGTCACGTAGACCTGGTTCCATGGGTCAACCGAAAAAGGTTAATTTTCCTTGGCAGTATATCTCAGTTGATATTTTGGGTCCGCTTCCGCGCTCAAAAAGTGGCAGTCAGTTTTTATTATTGGTTTCCGATTATTTCACCAAGTTTTGTTTGCTTCATCCTATGAGAAAAGCGACTGCGGCCGCTGTTGTTAAGTTTGTAGAGGATCATGTTTTTCTTGTCTTTGGTTCACCACAGGTACTTGCGTGTGATAATGGAGTTCAGTTTTGTTCAGGAGCTTTCCGCCAGCAGATGTTTATCACGTCGGAGATAAAGTCTGGAGGAGAACTCACATGCTTTGTAGTGGCGCTAATTATTTCGCATCAAAGTTGGCTCCAAAGTTTAAAATGAGTACGGTAAAAAAAGTGGTTTCTGCACTTGTATACCAGTTGGTAGATGCCGATGGTAAAGATGTGGGAAAGTACCATGTCAAGGATTTGAAGCGTTATTATGGTTCTACCGATGATTTGTCATAGTTCATGATATATAGTATTAGTGTGCTAGAGGAGTGAATTTGGGAAAAGAAAAAATCAAACTATGTAATATAAATAAGTAAATTTTAAATTCGTTCAATTTACAGTGTATATATGCTTGCCTATAGTTAGTAGTAACATAAATTCTTAAGAGTATTAGTCCTAAAATAATTTTGTGTCTTTCTATATTTCCTATATCGGGTCCCGATGTCCCTTTCTATGTTTTCTTGTCTAGTATAATGCCAGCACCTGAAATGATTAAATATTAATACATTTCCTGATTTTTGGCATCTATTATTACTTCTAAAATGAGATATTTTACTTTTCCAAGTAGCCAATACTCTTAAAGCAATTTATAGGTCTATTCTCATACACATCATTTTTCATATTCTGTGGAGTGGACATCTTTCCTAAAAGTATGGTAAATAACCATTCAATAAAATTTCAAGGGCAAGAAAGGAAGAGATAGGTTCTTTTTCGTGAGGCGACGATTCGAGAAGCATGCGTTGGCAAAAGTTATAACTTAAATAAATAAAATACCGTTAATTTTGGTGATAATGGCCTAAGAAGATCTAAGGTAACTACTAAGTTATTACTCTTTTTAAATTTCTGGATAAAATCTTCAATTTCCAAAGATTTTGAGATTTTCATTTTTTTAACTATTTTTTATAGGCTTTTTCTTTATCCTTGGTATGGAACTCACGTAGAAAGCAATTTATAAGCACGAATCAGTACCGTTATGCCTCCGAAAAATAATCAACTCGCATAAAAATGATACTTATCTGAAAAAGCTGTCCACCTCCACCACGCAGAATCTCCCTTGTTCTTCTTGATCCTGGTTGAGGATGAGTTCGTAAGATGAAACCTGTGTTCCTGGTTGCTGAGAGATAAAGTACCAATCCATTAAGTAGCAGAGAGTCTCACCGTATTATTATGTAACCACGGGAAGCACTCTTCGAAGCAGTAAGTCCGTTCCAATTTATTTACATCTCAAATGGACCCTAAAAGAAAAATCCCAGATTAATGAAATGGATAATTATAAATAATCATATTACTTACCTGTCTTGTAGAATATCAAAAGTTTTGCATAACATTTATTAGCATCTTTCGTATTAAACGAATGTAATCACTCCTCAAGTTTATGTAAAATAAGTTCAACTGTCAAACAAGTGTGAACTACAAGTTAACAGCTGTTGAAATGTAGTGGTTAAAAACCATTCTAGAGGTTGCGTAATTTTAGAAGTAATTATCTAACTGTGATACATATAATGTGATAAAGGAGAAGAAAGTTACTAATTGATATTTTTTGGCATTATACCAGTGTTCCCTGTATAATTTTAATTTGCATTAATAAATAGGGTAAAATTGTTCTTTTGATAGTGTGTGTGAGTCATCTACCTTCCTTTTTTCCAATAGGGGAACTTTTGCTAATCAATCTAGCAAGGGTATTTTTATTGGATGGCGCCAATATCAGCTTACTTAACATCTTTTCATCTTTTCTGATTTTGTAAAAATTCTAATCGTTTCCAAAAAGTACACCTAAAATATCATTTTACCCACCCATTTTACCCCAGCCTCCGAACGAGAGCACCGTGCCGTGGACGTAAATCGAGTCATAGGAAATCTCCTATTCCTAAAGTTACGTCACAGGGATCAGTGATCGACGATTGGTTCCAGGCGCCCCGGTTCGTGCACAGCTGTTCAACTCTACTCGACCCCTAGAGGCCCTAGATACTCTTCCGGACAAACAACGGACTAAGACAGAACTCTGGTTGGCAGCCGGCGACTTCTCCCTGTCGGCGACATGTTGGACCCTGGATCAAGTATTATTCTAATGTAAGTCTATGTATTTTACTCCCTTCTGGGAAATGATTATATCCCCGTACAAGGTTAAAATAAATATTTTTAGTTTTGTATAAATACGTCTCAATTATTGATCTACCTCTGATGCTCACCCCCGGTCACGATTCCAGGCGTGACATATGGTGGAGGCGCGGTTTCGATGTTTGGTAAATTGCCAAAAGTAGTCAACTTTTATTTTAATTTGTTTTCTTATTTAACGAAGTTATTTCAAGTTTTTAGTTCATGTATATTTTTGAAAGATTTTTTTTTATCATGAAGCCTATTTGCAATTTTTTTTAGTAGTTTTGATTTTTCTCACAAATGTACGGAAGGAATCAGATTCCCTTAGGGACACAATATCTTTTTTGCCAAAAAATTTTGCTAAAATAATTTTAGCAAAATAAAATTCTTGCATTGATTAAGATATTCCGCTTTAAAAACAATTACGCTGGTAAAGTTTTGCTTACTAAAGTACCTACTTGCATACATTCGTCGTCAATTAATTAATTTCACTCGAATGCATGAATGCAATATCGGCAATTTTGATTATTTGGAATCTTTTTTTACTAGGTATTATCAATGCGGCATGATTAGTTTTTCGCAATCACTTATTTCTATTGTTTTCTACTAACTGGGTACAAATTTATTTTTCTTTTTTTTTAATGAGTGACAAAAAAGACAATTAAATATTAACGAGAAGCGAAGCAAAAAAGACTAAACAAGAGCCCCTCCAGAAATATTCTATTTCGGAATTCAAACCAACTCACTACAGTACAGGCGTCGATCCCTTTACACCTCGAAGTTCGTTATCTCGAAGTCCAGGTACAGACAGAAACATTCTTTCCCCAGACATTCAGCCGAATAAATTTGTTTTCGAAATAGAGACAAAAATAAACAATACCTTGGACAATACATCAATTCTAGAAAATTCTAACAGTACTGCCATCCCTACCCCAAATTTACTGACTAAAATAAGACGATATTATAGATAATATAGATATTTGGGCATATGTGTGCGACAAAACAACAATATATTAAAAATAGTATTATAATAAAGTGAAGGAAAAATAACTTCTCCCTAGAAATTTATTTTAAAATGAAATTTTAAAAAAATCAATGGTATCAAACGAAGGTTTTTCTCTTTAATGCATTATTCCACTTAACTTTCCAAAACGATACAGACATTAATGGCCTACATAAGAATAAGGGAGCAATAAAAATACTCCTTCTATGCAACTGTCAATTACATTCACTTAACAATATAATTATTCCCAAAAGATTCCCTTGTCCCAACAACATAATATTCGAAGCAAAAATATCCCATATCATTCCTGCAAGTTCGTCCAACTTAAAAACTTACACCCTAAATCCCAAAATTAACCATGTTTCTCCAACCTACAAAAATTTAACCGAATGTTTAAATTCTAATTGGACTTTAATGTTCCACATTTACATCTAAGTTCATCAGCGAACAATTTAAAAAATATATTAAATTACATTGAAAGAACACACTCGAAAAAAGATGACATTCTTGAAACGACCTACTACAGTACTCATAAACACTCATTATTCCTGGTATGGAACATTATACTTTCTTTGATAGTAGCTTATCTTCTTAGAGGAAACCGTATAGGAATAGTAGCAGCTCCTATTCCAGTAGCGAACGGAGAGCAATTTTCAGAAACCGAACACGAAGTTCTTTTTGATCTTATTTGCGCCAGTTTTACACTTTTAATTTTCTACATAATTTTCCGATTGTTAAGACAATTATTTTTCAAAACCATAAAAAATGTTAAAAACTCTGATTCAAATGACGATCACGATGCCATTGAATTAAAAAATTTGTCACAAAGAACAAAAATGAAATTTTGTTTAGAGATAGATAGCGGAGAAGATATTTCAAAAATCTCTCCTGGAGAAAAAATAAATGCAACTTTAGAATGTGTAGAAATAATTTAAGAAATATATTTATAGGTGCGTAACTGGAAAAATATAGGCAGGTATATTTTAAAAAAATGGTACAATAAATGAATGAATAATAAAGTGATTAAAGAGGATCCTCGAAAATTATTATGAAAAATAAGATGCCACGTACGCATTAAAAAATAGAAAGTGTATACGGCAATAAGAAAATGAAATTAGAAGAATAATTATTTTCAACCCCTTGGAGCTCCTTTAGTGTTTTTTGTTTAAGTATCTAAGTTAGGGCCTTCCATGGATCTTTTTGGTACTTAGATAGATATCATAACAAATAGTACAAGCATTAGATCCTTTTCACAATACTAAAGCTAGATGCAGGGGTCGTCTATGCATAAAATATGCAAAAAATGCAGAATAAATATGTAGAATATGCAGAAAATGAAGTAAATAAAGCAAATGCAAATGAAGTAAATATGTACCAAAAGTAAATGAATTAAATTAATAGCGCGAAATAGGAAATATGAAATTTTATTAATTTTTACAGTTACGCAGTTACGACATATCTTTAATAAAGTATAAGTATATTTTGTATTTAATAAGGTAATTTGAATGAAATAATAATAATAATATATAGAATTAAAACTTGTAGATATTAAGCAATACTTTTATAGATACTCACATTTTGGTTTTATTTTTTTCATGTATCATAAACCCAAGAGAAGATGATGGCCCACTGCACAGAAGACAGCACAACCCCCCAGATGTAAACTAAAGGCACCACCTGCACTTTAACCACTCCGACCTCACAACATCGCCCAATCTGTCATGGAGATGGCACCCTTGAGAAGCGACGAAGTTGGCCCGTACAACCACGACGTCCAGGCTCAGCCAGCAGCCCCCGCTCCAAGGCTATGAACACCGCTGCAATGTGGCGTGCCCGGTAACACTCGTCAGACCCAGAGGGAACCCATATCATTTGAACATCAACCTTTAAAAAACAAAAACAAATGGAATATGGAGACATCAACGGAAAGGAACCTTACCAAACCAGCAATAGTACTTCAATGGACCAGAAAGGACAAGTCTTTGACCCTCCAAATCCACTACAGACGTCAAAGATCAACAGCTGCATATTAATATACTATCGTAATATGCTCCTGCCCGAAAGCCCGAAAACGCAACACAAAAGTTTCCGCACCGAAATTCGAATTGAAAGTATACATAGCAACGAGATAAAACACCCGCAGGCTACAAGGATGTTACTAAATTTTACCCAGGAAGTTTCAAGACCGACGCATCGCATAACTAAGAAACTGCAGAGTTGCGGAAAATTCAAAGTAAACAGAACTACTGCACTTCGCTGTTATACAATATCTACACTAAAGGTAATACAAGACAACGCGTCATAAGGCGAGTCAAATCAACACAGTCAGAGGTTCCAGCCTAAACAAAATTCCAAATTTCGAAACAACAATTCACCAATTATAATCAAGGTAATGGTTACAACAGACGAAATGCAAATCAGAAGAAGAATTTGGGTATCCCTAGGGTCCGATGTTACCTATGCCAGCACATATCTGCAACGCAAGCGCGTGAACCAGCCTTGGGAGCCACGAATGCAGAGAGTACCGTCCCAAGGTACTAAGGTTCAACAATTCCCCTACCAACCAGCAGGTGGAGCCGAGGTGACCACAAACTGATTAATAAACTATCAAAAGTGCAAATGCAAGTGCAGTGGCGTTCTCGTTTTTTATTGTTTTATTACATTTATAGTTTTTATCTTTTTTAATTGTATTATTTTTATTTTTTATTTTTCTTTGTATTCTAGTTAAAATATTTTAATATTTTTTTTTAGTTAATTTTCGCTGGGGTCCAGCTCTCCATTGCAGGGGAATATGTCAAACAGAGAAAATAAGATCGGGTCCTAACATATTTTTAGACAAATTCGGAAAGTTCATAAACCTCAAAACTATTGCTAAATTGCTAAATTGCAAATCCAACTTTTCCGTTAATGTTAAATCGAACCATATCGGGCGATTGCTCGCGAAGTGCTGACTCGGTTTCCACTGAAGGTTTAAAAACCGGTGGTCCGCATTTCGGGGGATCAGTGATCGACGATTGGTTCCAGGCACCCCGGTTCGTGCTGCACAGCTGTTCAACTCTACTCGACCCCCTAGAGGCCCTAGATACTCTTCCGGACAAACAACGGACTAAGATAGAACTCTGGTTGGCAGCCGGCGACTTACGCAAATTGCACGAGATACCTCTGACGTGAAAAAACTAAATGCCTGGTTCAATAACCACCCACCGTTCCCATCGATAGATAAACTCGTATCCATCAGCAGTGGCACTGTAGGTGGCCCCCACATAAATTTCCACACTGCCCGAGAAGAAGGACAGAAAGGGGTGAACCGAATTATTGGAAAAACTTTTGGGAATGTTAGTTTCTCTAGGAAAGATAAAGTCCTCTCTTTGGCAGTGCTTACCACCATCAAGATCCCCAAGAAGAGAATCGATGTCGAGCCACTCACCATCTTCCAGCGCATGTGTATCATGAAACAATCAGATCTACATCTACAGTTGAAGGACCACTTCACATACGAGCTCGCTCCATATCCGACGAAAGGATGCGTAAAGGCACAAAATCAGCTTTTTACGCTGCCTTCACTCAAGGCACAGAGAACGTCAGTGTGTAGGCAAAAACATTTGCTATCGTCGATGGAGGATACCTCCTCCATAAAGTCGTGTGGCATCGGAATGATTCGGTACGGGCTGTCACAGCAAGTTACATAAGCTACATATTTAACCACTTTGGGAGAAATGTGTGTGTAGTCTTCGACGGGTATCCTGAGGATGGCGCCCAAAAAAGCACCAAATTTGCAGAGCGATCACGACGGTCCTCTGCAGCATCAGCGGAAATTGTGTTTGACGCATCGACCATCATCACAGTCCCCCAAGAGAAGATGCTCTCGAATGACAAAAACAAGGTTAGTCTCATTGAGCTTCTCTGTTCTGCTTTTGCTCTCGAGGGGATTGAGACAAAGATATCAAAAGTAGACGCAGACCGCGATATCGTCGTGACTGCTCTGCAAAAACTACTTCCAATGGCCACGTCAGCACCTTTAGAGAGGATGTGGATTTGCTCGTGCTCCTCTGCGGTCTAGGATCCGCTAAAACAAACGTGTACTTCCAGAAGAGTGGCAGAGGTGAGGCGGGTTGCGTCCAATTCTCCACCAGCTTCTTCAACCAAGGGGAAGTAGAGCTACCACCTGCATTTGAATTTTTCATCCACGCATTTACTGGGTGCGACACCACCTCTGCCCTCTTCGGGCAGGGGAAGATGAAAATGTGGGGCCACTTCAGACAAAATCAAACCCTAGTGGACCAAGCAAGAGTTTTCCTCCAGACAGATGCCACACACCAACAAGTCGCAGCACGCTGCCCTTATCATCATTGAAGAGGACGACGATGACGAGCCTCAAGACAACCCTGACGATCCACCAATACTGGAGTACCTACCTATAGGAGACGAAGACGGCGACCCACCAATAGTGGAAGACCTACCTATTGAAGAGAGCAACGAAAGTGGCGGCCCAGGGCCATCAAAAACAAGGCGACGAGTTTGACTACCTATGTGTCTAATTTGATTGACTAATTGATTGATTAAGTTACTGTACTTTTGATAACTTATGTTTATATTAAAATACATTTCACCGCTTTTTTAAATGATTTCATGCCTTTATTTTCATTACTAAACCAAAAAACAAAAGATAGGAAAGATTATGGAACATTTCTGGAAAAATATGATTTTATTTTTGACATACAGAGCTCCGGTTGGACTTAATTTGTCACAAATTTAATGCCCTTAAAAAACGTATAGAGTAGCTTTCGACGAAAAATGCATGGATTAGGAGATATAGAGCAGAATCTGAAACAAGTCAAAGAATTTCGCGGTTTTTGGTGTGTAAAAATTTTTCCACAACTTTTTGAGAGTTGCAAACTTGGGTATACATAGCCCTAATGGGTCCAAACAACATACTAAAAAATCAGAGATACATGTTTTGTTAATTCATTGTCGATTTTGACCGGCCTACAGAGGGATCTTGGAAAAATATGTAAAAAGTATGAAATTAATGAATCACGTATTATGAAAATGCGCAAAGTAAAGAGTTAATAAAATAATTATCGCGATATAAACAAGAAATTACGTATTCTAAGGACTTTAAATTATGCGTTGTTAGAGAAGCGAAAGCTATAGAAGACAAAGAAACCAGACAATTAAATACTTAACGATTTTCATAGTCTTCCCACAGGCGGACATGCTGGAACAAATCATATGTATAACAATATTAAGAAATATTATTGTTGGTCTGGATTGACAAAAGCTGTAGAAAACTTGGTGAAAAAATGTGACGATTGTCAAAGAAGTAAATACAGTAAGAGTAATAAGTAGTCAATGACTATAACGTCTACCGCTACTTCGGCGTTTCAAAAGATTTTTCTTGACTTAGTAGGTCCTATTAAAAACGACATAGATGATAATTCTTACATTTTGACTATTCAATGTAAACTTACTAAATTTATTGAATGTTATCCTTTAGTTTCAAAAGAGGCTTATATGGTTGCAAAATCATTTGTTGAAAATTTCATTTTACGTTATGGGATTCCAAAAGAAGTTGTACAGGGTACAGAATTTTTGGCCAACGTGTTTCAGGAATCATGTAAATTGTTAAGAATAAAGACTTTAAATTCAACCCCGTACCATCACGAAACTCTTGAAGG
The DNA here is from genome assembly GCA_963920635.1 of Pseudeuparius sepicola. NCBI lineage: Eukaryota > Metazoa > Arthropoda > Insecta > Coleoptera > Anthribidae > Pseudeuparius > Pseudeuparius sepicola. The sequence continues at coordinate 35,415,674 of OY987305.1, forward strand.
TTTAGAAAATTCACACAAACATTTAGGAGCTTATTTACGAATTCCGGTATCAAAACACATGGGCAATTGGAGTTCATGGTTGCCGTATTGGTGTTTTGCATATAATAATACAGTACATATGAGACTAAATATACTCCTTTTGACCTAGTGTTTGGACAAATACGCCATATACCATCAAATATATCTAACAACTTATATCCAATATATAACTTTGAGGACTATCCTAATGAGCTTAGATACAGGCTTCAAATTGCTTGCAGTGATGCTAGAAATAACTTACTGACATCAAAAAAGAAACGGAAGGTGACATTTGATAAAAACTACCATGGCAGTACTTATAATATAGGAGATAAAGTTCTTATGTTAAATGAAAGTAAAAGTAACAAATTAGATTCGATATATTTAGGCCCATATGAAGTAATAGAGGATACCAATCCAAATGTTATTTTGAGGGTAAATAATAAATCTGATATATAAGAATAGGATTAAGCTTTATTATAGTTAGAGGTATAGAATACATAGGTATAGGAAAATAATAACGTAATACAAATTTTTTTTCTCGCCCAAGGGAGGTGTACTGGAATAATAAGGCCACAGAGGAATGATTCCGAATTTCAACCTTTTGCTTATAGTCAGCATATTACAATAATTGGCAAATTTCCAACACAGTTCCTTTGCGGTGCAAGTATTGACTAAGTTAGTAGTTATTTATTACTTGCAATATGTAAACATATGTAATGTACCGACCCAAAATATTCAATACAGTCATTTATGGACGACCAAGTAGTCAGTTGTTTCTGTCCACACTACCTTCATGAACCTGAGGTGATCACAGCGCAACGTGACGAGAAACCGCTCAAAGTTTACAAATGGCGCATTTCTTTTAATGGCAGGACCGATCCCGCGATTTTTTAGAACGCTTCGAGAAAAATTTCTACTTCGGAAAATATTCTTCCAGATAAGCTACTGGCGCACATGCCCGAACTCCTGGAAGGAGATGCGGCACATTGGTTTTGCAATAACCGAGCTTATTGAACTGTCTGGCAATAATTTGTTTACGATTTTAAAACGTTCTATTTTCCCGTAAATTACCAAATCGACTTTTTGGAAAACGACGTCAGCGCCTCGGAGAATCCGTGTCCAAGTATGTCACCGATTTACAAACGTTAATACGCCGACATGGAAATATTAATTAGAATAACAGCTTGCGTGGTTGTATAGCAACTTGCTTCCGGAATATCGTTGAATATCCTCCGAGGTGATTTTTCGGACTCCTGATCCTTCACTCACGTGACCAGAGAGTTTGAGTTACTCCAAAAAGAGATATTAGTAGACGCCGGGAAATCGAGTCGGGCAATGGAAAACCTACCGCTCGGCCCTCCATCGTACCGATATCCGAGCACGTTGGAACCAAGTCGAGCACCGCGGGACCCCCGCCATTCGGTCCCAGCCAAGCATCCAGTCTATGTCGCGCCGACATAGCAATCGCCATGGCCATTCCACGCCGCCTGCCAGCGGGCGGACGCTGGTGCTGATGACAACTTAGAACTCACGTTTTACTCTGAGAATTGTTGTGGTCAAAACAAAAATCGGTACATTATAGCAATGTTCTTACACGCCGTAAAAATATTTAAGATAAATGCCATTAATCACAAATTTTAATCTGCGGCCACACACAGAATGAAGGCGATGCAGTACATTCTATCATAGAGAAAGATATAAAGAAAACCCTCAAATATGGAGCAATTTTTATTCCTCAGCAGTATGCTACCGTAATACGAAGAGCCAAAAAACGTGGTTCACCTTACAAGGTACATGAGTTGGATCATTCAGACTTCATAGACTTGAAACACTTGAGCCAAATGATGGGTACCAACTATGCTAAAGACACAGGGAACTCTGTAAAACTGACGGACATTAAGGTGCTAAGGTTTTAAAAATCGACACCAAATTCAATTTATTATAAATTGTCGTTCAAAGATCTGGAATTTGGACAAATTGAGGTCCGAAAAAGACAAACAGACACCAATATTGTCCTACAGCAAGCCTATACAAAAAATATAGTCGTAGATGAAAAAAAGAAAAAAGAATTAATTCATTCTAAACATATTCCGTAAAGGTACAAATATATCCAGTATGAATAAGTTTCCCTTTTTTATTGTACTGTATCTCAACAATCACAGTCCAAACTCGTAGCCTTGGTTACCACTTTTATTGTTTAGCCTTCAAAAAACACAAATAAACTTGTCAAATTACTGCCACTGTCCAAGAATATTCTTTCAGCTCCAAAATTCGCAGAAAATCGCTTTCTAACCTTTCACTTCCTTCAGGCCCAATTCCCAGGGCTTATATACTCAAAAGGAAGACTGAAGAATACTCTAGAATATTCCTGGCCAATGATAGTTCACAAATCATAAAGTTCTAGAAAACTTTCTAGAAAGTTATGGAAGCTTTACAGGGAAAACAATGAAAACTAAAGGAAAATGGGGCCCTGGGGGCCTCAGGCCAACAAAGATGTGACGGAAAATGCCTCTAAACTAATCATGACAATTGTAACATGTTGAAGCTGATATAACAACTTTAAAGGCATTTTTCGTTACACTGCCCCCCTCTAAAATTTGATCGTCCCGATCAAGTTATATGACCTTTATCTATCTTCTCATGGTATTGAGACAACCTGACGATATTTACTATCTTTGCTGTTAGGCTACGTCTTATACGATAAACGACATCATTAATCTTGTTCACGACAATTTCCCAATTTCTATCGAGCTTCGGAGACCGACCTTCTGTTCGCTTGGGATTGTATAACCACACTTTGTCACCCACATTAAATTCAACACTGGTTGCTTTCAGATCGTAGCGGATCTTCATCTTGTCACTTTCTTGATGCAACTTCTGGCGAACGTCTTCATGAACCAACTAGAGACGCTCTCTCAGGTGACTCAAGTAGTCATCAGTAGATTCTAGATTTTCTTGCCGGCAGGTTATGATGTCGATAAGGAGCCATAGATTGTCTCCGAAAATAATCTTAGCTGGAGACTTTCCTGTCGCTTCATGCACAGCGGAACGGTAGGACAATAGAAAAGGTGGTATGCATGTGTCCCAATTACTTTGTTTCTGATTCACTACCATCTTCAGGTATGTTTCTAAAGTCTTATAGAACCGTTCCACCATACCATCAGACTGGGGTGCAGGGGTGTTGTTCTTGTCTTGGAAATCCCTAGCAGGCTGCAGACAGTTTGGAATACCTCCGACTCAAAATTGCGGCCCTGATCAGAGTGTAGTTCTCTTGGGACACTAAGACCTCTGCGACTGTGGTGGCCTCTTGGTTGGGGATTGGATAAACTTCTGGCCATTTGCTGAAGTAGTCCATGACGACTAACACATAACGGTTGCCAGATTCGCTGGTTGGGAACGGTCCCGCTACGTCGATGGCAATCCTTTCAAAAAGAGCTCCGACCAGGTATTGCATCATTTTACCCCTGTTCCTAGTTTTTGGTCCTTTCGCTGAAGCACATTCTTCACACCGGCGGCACCACTCTTCGACATTTTCGCGAGAGTTTACCCAGTAAAACCTCTCTCTAACTTTATTCAAGGTCTTACTAATGCCAAAGTGTCCACCTCCAACGCCTTCGTGCACGGCTTTCAGGACCTCCGGCACTCTCTTCTTGGGAAGTACTGTCAGAAATAGCTTTTCTTTTCCATCTGGACTCTCCCAAACTCTTTAATTATTACTAACGAGTCCCATTGTGCCCAGTATGCCTTCAACTCTGGTGATTTGTCCGAAACATATTTCCATTGAAGTTTGGGTATATGTCTTAATTTTAAGTCAAATATTATACCGAATATGGGATCTTCGCTTTGATCTCTGGCGATGGCTTCCGAATCCCAATTTTCAGGTCCACGGACAGTAGTTCGTTTACATAAAATTTGGTTCAGGTTTTCTCTTAATTCCTGTCGACTACAGTGAAGACAGTCTTCATTACAGGGTCCTCTTGACAATGCATCAGCATTCTTATGGTTGTCCCCTTTGCGGTGCTCCACTTTGAAGTCATATTCCTGCAGCCATTGAAGCCATCTTGCCACTTGTCCTTCTGGTTTCTTGAACTGGAATAGCCATTTTAGTGATGCGTGATCTGTTCTTAATATGAAAAGTTGTCCATATAAATACTTGTGGAAATGTTCAACAGCCTTGATCACTGCTAGGAGTTCCCTTCTTGTCACGCAGTAGTTTCTCTCTGGCTTTGACAGAGTTTTACTGAAGTAGGCAATAACTTTTTCTTGCATTTCTTGCTCCTGGGACAGCACTGCTCCAACGCCAAAGTTGCTGGCATCCGTATCCACGATAAATGTCTTTCCAGGAACGGGAAAAGCAAAAATCGGTGAAGAACATAAAGCTTTCTTCAAGGTCTGAAATGCTTCTTCACAATCTGAGGTCCACATATAATGGATCTCATCCTCTGTGAGCCTATGCAGCGGCCTGGCTATGTGTGCAAAGTTTAGGACGAATCTCCTGTAATAAGTGCACAGGACCAGGAAGCTCCTTAGTTCATGTTTATCTTTCGGTCGCGGCCATTTTTCAATTGTCTCTATCTTTTCTGGGTCTGTTTTAATTCCTTGCTCTGAAATTACATGCCCCAAATATCTAACTTCCTTCTTGAAGAAACAGCATTTCTTTGGGCTTAGTTTTAGGTTAGCTTCTCGTAACTTCTGGAATACCTCTCGGACATTCTTCAAGTGATCTTCAAATGTTCTTCCCAAAATAATGACATCATCCAGATATACTAGACAGGTTTTCCATGTCATACCTCTTAGCACAGACTCCATGAGCCTCTCAAAGGTTGCTGGTGCATTACAGATGCCAAATGGCATAACATTAAATTGCCATAAACCTGTACCAGTAGAAAATGCAGTTTTCTCTTTATCTTGAGTGTGCATTTCGACTTGCCAGTACCCACTCTTCAAGTCCAACGTGGAAAACCATTTAGAACCAGATAGAGTGTCTAAAGTGTCATCTATTCTGGGTAGAGGGTAGCTGTCCTTCTTGGTGACGTCCTTTAACCGTCTATAGTCTACGCAGAACCTCATAAAACCATCCTTCTTCTTCACTAGGACAACTGGAGAAGTCCATGGGCTCTGTGACGGTTCAATGATTCTCTGTTGTTCCATTTCCTTCATCATAGCTGAGATCTCTTCTTGTTTAGCAAGGGGTGTCCTTCGAGGAGTCTGTTTGATCGGAGGGCTATTACCAGTATTTATCCTGTGCTGTACTAAACCTGTTCTTCCAAAATCGCATTCAGACGTAGCATACACATCACGATTTTCTTCTATCAGTTTTCGCAGTTGGTATTGCTGCTCCATTGTTAAGTAAGCAGCGGCTTCTTCGACCATCTTCTTCAGACTCTCTGGTAGGGGCTGTGGAACTTGCTGTGGTGCAACCTGATTTCTCATAACTGCCTGAACTTCATGGCATAACCCAATCTTTTCGCCTTTGCTCAAATTTTGATCATAGTTCTTCCGGTTAGCAATCCGCACAAATATTACACGCCCTCTTTTGGTGGTCAGCGTCTTTGCAGGAAATATACCTCTTTTATACAGTCCTTCGGGTTCCACAATAATTGTTTCGCCATTCAGTCAATCGTAGGTGGCCTTGATAACCTTTTCTGAATTAGCCGGAACCGTGGTATCTTCATAAGCGGTCACAGTTCGGGTAGTGTTGCCAGCCATGTTAGGACGTGTCATCAGAATCTCTTCTGTCTTTGTCCTCAAAATCCTCTCGTGAACTTCTATCTTGAACCGCTGTTCACACATGACATCTAGTCCTAATATGACATCGTCGGTTATTTCGGCCACAAGGACTCTGTGCTTGAACTTAGTAGAGCCTATGGTTATAAAGGCGTCGTGCTCACCTGTAACTGGAATTTCTTCACCATTTGCCAATTCGACGATGTAGTTTTGTGGTGGTGCAATCCTGCAGTGGGCTTTGATGTTCGGCCACAATGTCACATTCCCGGCCGCAGATCTTTCCTGGTACTATCAAGCTGTCTCCTGAATTCGGCAGCCGGTTAACTTTTATCCTAATAGGCGGGGCTTGGTAGCACCCAGCCCGCTTTCGGCCCTCAAAGCTGGCTACTCGGAGTTTTCTTGCTTCTCACCATCAACAGGATTGGGGCACTGGCGTTTCAAATGCCCCTCAACTCCACAGTTCCAACAGCGCAGTGGTGTACTTCTTCGAACACCCATCCCATCCTTGAAGGTCGTAGCACGTGAAAGGATGTTTTGGATATCCCGTACCATTTGTTCTACGTTGGCATTACTGGTACTGCATGGGTATTTCATTATTATCGCGATTTTTCGTTATGTGATCATATTTTGATTATGCGAGACGATTCTTGCTGTTTAATTTTTTTAAGCTGTTTCTTTTTTGTTGCTGATTATTTCGCAGAATTTGCATGGCAAAAAGATATACCCGATCAATTATTGTTACTTAATATAAAAGTCAGCATAATTTTTTTTCTCATTTTCAGATCACATTGAAAGTCAAAAAGGTAATGACGAGGGTAATGATTTTGAAAATACAGAACTGCAATTCGCACCTTCAAATTCGATTTTGACCTATGCAAAGCGTCCTGCTAATCCTCTTTTTACCGAAGATATTAATACAATGAAAAGAAAGATGTCTACAACTTCTAGCTCTTACGTCCAATATACAGTATGGAACAGCCAAATGGAATAAATTCAATATCTCCTTACAGGGTGATGCTAGAAAAAAAATTTAAAATATAAAAGTATTTGATAGATCGAGGCGCATAACATAAAAATATAGTGGTGTATACAGGGTGCTCCATAAGTGTGATATTATATGCAACTTTGTTTTTTTAAATGGCACACGCTGTATTTCGCTTGATTTTTGTATTACTCTAAGGAATCTACACATCTTTTATACACCCATATCTATGCCCAAACCCAACCGTTTTAGAAATAATCCATCATTTCATTTAAATATCGTCAAGTGCGGGTTACAATTCGTGAGGGTATTATTTTTTTAATGTTAGCGACGAAAGCAATATCGTTTGCAAATAAATAGTAGAAACCTGTTATTTTTCCGCTAACGAAATCGTGCTACATTATACAGGGTGATAACAACAAAATTTACAATTTGATAAATTTCGAGTGATCGATAATGTTTAAATTTTATGTAGTATGGGGTTGTGATATCTCATTTGAAAGGTTTTTTCATTCTCTTGTCAAACATTATAGTTATGTTTTTAAACTTTATTTAGAAAATTCACATTTCCTGATATTAAAAAAATTAATACAAAATAAATCAATATCAACGTATGAGATGTTCAAAATGCATGCCTGGAACGTGTTGGCAGCATCCTAATCTTAAATAAAAGTTTCTTCTAACATTTATCAACATCAGGGGTGTGACCGACCTAATCGATATTTAAATGAAATGATGGATTATTTCTAAAACGGTTGGGTTTGGGCATAGATATGTGTATAAAAGATGTGTAGAATCCTTAGGGTAATATAAAAATCAATCAAAATACAGCGTGTGCCATTTAAAAAAACAAAGTTGCATATAATATCACACTTATGGAGCACCCTGTATACACCACTATATTTACTATATTTTTATGTTATGCGCCTCGATCTATCAAACATATATTATATGTTTGATATATTATAAACATGCAATTTTGCCATAAAAAAAGAACTAAGTGAACATCTACTGAGAAGCAGTTGGCACTTTTTATTTATTATAAATCACCTTCTGCCTACATATTCCTTTTATATAAATTAAAATTTATACAATTAGTAAAGGTTGGTGACCCAAATATTAAATATTTTTTGGTTTAGTTTAGTTGGGAAAAGGGTCAAAACGCTACAAATTTGTAGACATTTGTTTAATAGTAAATAAACAAGATAATTTTGATTTTATCCGAAGAAATAGTGTTTTAATAGCGTTTTGACCCTTTTCCCAACTAAACTAAACCATAAAATTTATACTGCCATCGATAAGAACGATCCAATCCTGGCTGAAAATTATAAATTTAAATACAGGTGTGCAAACTGAACTTGCAAAAAAGTTAAAAGACAAATCAAAAACTATGGAACCAAAGGAAAAAATGTGTGCTGTATTGTTCGATGAAAAAAAAACTAGAATATGATATTCACCAGGACATAATAGAATGTTTTCAAGATTTTGCTTTCATCGGCAGAGAAAGTAAAATTGCTAATACGGCACTTGTTTTTTTATGTCAGGGGAATTTTGTTTAATTGGAAAATTCCTTTATTTTACTTCATATCATCAGGTCCGACGAAAGGAGAAACTTTGGAACGTATTATTCCCCATCAAATTTCTTAGGGAGATATCTCTAAAACCTTTGGTTTTGGTTTGCGATCAAGGTTCCAGTAATAGAAGTGTTTTGAGCAAATTAGGCGCATCAAAAGATAAACCATTTGTTGAAATTAACAAAGAAAAAGTGTACACTATCTTTGATGCACCGCATTTACTGAAAAGTTTGCGTAATAATTTCTCGAATGCGTCTATACAATTTATAATTAATGGTCATCCTATATCTGGCTGGATGTAACTGAAACTGTTGAAATTGACAAAAACAGCAATAACTTGAGAGATTTAATTAAAATCACTGACACACATAATCATCCTACAACTTTCCAGAAAATGCGTGTTAAATACGCTGCACCAATTTTCTCTCATTCTGTTGCATCAACCATAAAAACTGTAATACAAACTGGACAACTATGCACATCAACGGCACTTTCTACAGCAGAGTTTATTGAGAAAGTGAATAACACATTTGATCCTTTAAACAGTCGTGTACTAAAGGATCCAAATCCCAGTTTCTGTCCTTTATTTGTTTACAATTCAAAGTCATTAAATAATTTGAAGGATGGGTTAGATTTGTTTAAAAATACAGAAGTGTACGAAAACAAAAAAAAGATCGAACATATATTGCTTGGCATGGTTTCAGTGGACCATCACTGCCATATTAATATTATGGGAACATCTCCTTAACTCAGAAATCAAGTATTTGTTAACGGGGTTTTTGAACCAGGACCCCCTGGAATTTTTCTTTTCGGTTGTTAGAACCAGGAGCGGATACAATGCAACGTCCTCAGTTCGTTAATGCAGAATAGCCATTCAAGAGAATATTCACATTCGTTTACAGATGGCTTTAGAAACGTTTATATCTTCGCGCAGCTCGGGAAATTTAATACCATATAGATTTTGGGCTTAATAAGATAATCTAATCCAATTTTTTATGTTGTTTGTGATTTTTGAGATATGACATATACTTGTGTTTTTTTAAACGTAAATCATAGTTGGCTGTGGCCTTATAAAATCGGCCATTTTATTAGCTTTCCAAAGATATAATACTCGGCATAGTTATTGTAAAAAATAAAAGAGCTATGCGGGTAATTTTCTGATCTTTTTTAAATTTTCACATAGTCAGCCACGGAATATTTTCATAATTACGTTCTATTTTATAATTAGACGTACTTCAAACTTTCTAATATTTTGTTTTTAGCTGGTAACAAAATGTAACAAAATAAAACACAGCCACAGCCAACTATGATTTATATTTAAAAAAAAACACAAGTTTATGTCATATCTCAAAATCACAAACAACATAAAAAATGGATTAGAATATCTTATTAAGCCCAAAATCATCTACAACTTTTGTCTCTACAGTTTTTCTGTATAATCAGAAATAAGGGAGCTACAAAGATCTGATGAAATAGCAAAAATCACTCTTTTCAAAATATCTAGTGAGCCATGAACTTTTTTAAAAATCCAAAAGGGGCATTAGATTGAGCATTCAAAACTGCAATTCTTTCTCCATTTAACCTTTGTTCTAGCTCCGCTAGTTTCCGAGATCCCCATAGTGGGCATCGAAAAAACTCACCCTGTATATATTTTTTCACCTATATCTGAAAGTATTTTAAGTTATACCAGATCTCCCAGAAATAACGATACATTTCCTAAGGGGGCATTGCTGATATCAAAATATAATAATTTAGCCAAATATACCTTAACAAAATTTTGCTAGTTTCCGAACTACAGAGCGTTAAAGTTAAAAAATATATTTTTATTTTTCGAAATATTGCCACAAAGGAAGAATATCCCCTTAAGAAATGTCCCATTACTACTGGGACACCTTTCATATAACTTAAAAGCACTAAGGTCCAGTTGTGTAACCGCATATCAATTTGAGCTAAAGTTTGATCACCTAATGGCTATTATTGCAACAGATGTTAAATTTTTTGAGTTTGATCCAAGGTTCAAGTTTGAACTGCATTTCACTGCATTTATACAACTGACCTTGGAGACAGCAAAGTGATATTTGTTTAGAAAACACTCAGAGGATGAAAGCGTAAAGAAAATTTTGGAGCTGTCTTTAAAAAGTAAAGAAAGAAGATTGGCAATTGTTGCGTTAAGAAAAAAAGGGAACTATATACTTAGTTCTGAAAAAAATCGGGTTAACCCAGTAAGAAATCCTAATAAACGACTTAATATTAATATTGACCCCAAACAGTATGCTCCATGTACAAACTGTCTGGGATACTATAAAAATGAATATTTGTGGCGGCACAAGAAAACCTGTAAAGGTGCTAAAAATAATGATGGTTCAAAATCTAATCATTTGTCAGATGTCCAAACTTTCATAGTTAGTACTGGATTACTTGGAGACTACTTAAACAAATCTCGCCTAAAATCTGAAGTTCTGTCAATAATGCGGCCAGATGAAATTAGTTTGTCAGCAAAGGGTGATCCTCTTATTTGTGTATTTGGTGAGTCTTATTTACACAAACATAAGAGGAAGCAAATGAATGTTGTCGTGTCAAACAAAATGCGAGAAATGGCCAGGTTAAAATTGACGCTACAACAGACGACCAATATTAACTGGATGATTGATATGTTAAAACCTGAAATGTACAACCATATTATTGCGGCAACAAAAATTATAAGTGGTTTTGATCCCGAGCGAAAAGTGTTTAAAGCTTCCTCATTAGCTTTGCATATGGGTACCAATATGAAAGTTTTATGCGACATCGCCAGAAAAGCAATAATTACAAAAGATCCTTTATTTTCAAACGTAAATAAAAATGAAAAACTTAAGGAAATTGAAGAATTACGAGATATGATTGTATCGCATTGGTGCAATGATATCTCTAGTTTAGCCAATAAGGTACTTAATGAGAAAAAGAATACATCACAAAAATTACTCCCTCTTACTGAAGAAGTTCAAAAATTTAATTTATATGTTTCTGAAATGGCTGATATAGCATACAAGAAAATATTAGCTAATGAAAATATAAAGGAAAACTATAAATTATTAGCAGAATGTACACTGGCTATTGTTATTGTGTTTAACCGCAAGAGAATAGGTGAAGTTCAATTTCTAGATATCGATTCATATGAAAAGACTTTTATTGCTAGAAATCAAGATGAAATTTTTACTTCTTTAACAGAATTTGAAAAAACCATGTGTACAAATTTTAAGTGGATTGTTTGTTTTTGGAAAAGGCAGTAAACCTGTGCCTATACTATTCACAAAGAAAATGCAGACATATATTGACGTTATTTTGAAGATTCGCAAGACAACAGATATAGTGCCAAAATCAAATAAGTACATATTTGCCAACCCCGGTTCTGCAGATCGGTGGATGAATGGGACTACTGTTTTACGAAAATTTGGGAAAAAATGTGGTGCAACGAATCCTGAACTACTAACAAGTACTAAATTTCGAAAACAAATTGCCACTATTTTACAACTTATGAATTGTGATAAAGTAGAAATGGAGCAAATTGCTAGATTCATGGGGCACACAGAAAAAACTCACACAGAGTTTTATAGGTAAACTGAAACTAGAATATGGGGATATTCATGTAAGAGGAAGGCCTTTGTCCTTTCTCCACATTTAATTTTTTAAATATTTTTACTATAAAATGATCTAGACAATTTGGTGTTTATAGAATAGAACACATATAAAGTAGTATTTTATTAAAATTTCAAATTTTAAGGTGGTAAAACGTTATGTGATTACTCATCTACCCACGGTATATCTACCTAAAGATCTTTTTATTGTGCTTATTAGCTATTTACACCGTTGTTCGCTATAACTTTTAATCCAAGGTTAAATTCTTGACAGCGATTCTTGCAATAATCGTTGTAAAGTAGTTAAATAAACTTGAATTAAAAGTTAACCAACAACGGTGCAAATATCCATTGTGGTAAGAAATAATTTAATTGCATGATACAAAAAAATAGTTTAAAAAATAAGATTCGAAGGTTTTCTCTTAGATGAACGAAGAACAATTATTTCACTTAATGCCGGGTCCAGACCAAGTGGAAAAACAAAAACAAAACAGCAACACAAAGTGGTTCAAGAATTTAGCAACAAATCCGAAACATTTTATCAACAATAATGTTTTGTTTTGGTTTTTAGCAACTTATCGTTTTCCCGTCGTGAGTCTGTAAATACCAAGAAGTTTCTGTTTTGTTTCCATTTCCTGCAACACTGTCGGTGCGGTGTGCACTGAAAAATAAGTACAGAGCAGAAATACGGCACAGACAGTCTTGAACTTGAAGCATGTTGCGTAGGGTATTTTAAAATAAATAGGCAGTATGGAGGAGGAAAAATTTACGATGGCGCTGAACTGCCACCGCACAAGTAAATTTTTTATATAGAATTTACAGTTTATCTGTAAATTTACACTTTATCTGTAAATTTACACTTTATCTGTAAATTCACATTTTAGTAGGTATGGGGACGGTTGGGAGACCCCCTCCATTTTCCTCCTAGGCCCCGCCCCCGCCGTTTTGAGGCGACTTCGAAAAATTTTCGGGATTAGTATTGGGTATAGGGTAATTTTCTGTGTCATAAAAATATAAGTCACATTCGGTTTGGGGGCCAAAATCATATAATAGGTACGAAAACCACATCAATATACTTTCAACTACCCCTGTTTCAACTACCTACATACATCACCATAGTACCATTATGGCGTTCCATGATAGTCCAACTACATAGCTGGCTTTTGTCGACATTTTTTCTCGCCAGTGTGGACAAAAGTTTTCATTTTGTTTTTTTCCTAGAAAGTTGTTGGTTTCTTGTGTTCCTGTTTTGTTGAATGTTTTTGTTTTGTTCGTTTGGTCTGGACCGGGCATAAAAATTCAACACATGTAATTTTTTTTATATTAATTCTCATATAATAAAAAATAAATTGCCAGGTGTTGGGTCTATTAAGTACGCAACACACTAATATAAAATTGTAGACTTTCAGAAGACATTTACCAAACGGCAAAAGTGGCAAAAGTTTTACTACTTTTAAATGCTGGAAAAGGAGCAGAATTTAAGGGAAAAAATTTAGAGGAGATAGAGATTGGAGAAGATATAGTAGAGGACGACCAAGGAGAAAGGGAAGAGGAAATTGAAGGTATAATAATATGCTATTGAGAATTTATTTGAATCGCAGTAGTAGGCGCGTTTTTTTTTCCAAGAGTGTAGTGTTGTTTGGTTATTTTTATTACCTAGTAACCATTTAGATTTTAATTGATAGCTTTAAGGTGGATTTATAAACTCGACGTTTGCGTTGGCGCTCGCGGTTGATGGTGACCTTCGTCGTTGCCTTCCGTAGCAGACATTTTATAAACTTTCCGTTTGCGTCCAGAAATGTCAGCTAAACAAAACACCACGTGACCGCTGAACTTAATTTTTATTGGATTACGTCGAATTGCTACGAACGGCGGGACGTGAAAGATGAAATTGGTTTATCTCGGACGGCATCCGACCCAGACGGTGACATTCAAAGTCGTTTTTAAACGGTTACGCGTAAAATATAGGAATTGAATTTTCGACGCAAACGGCAACGGCGGGCGCCAACGCAAACGTCGAGTTTATAAATCCACCTTTACAGTTTGCTACACAAAAAATAAAGTTATCATCATTTTTCAAACAGCGTATAAACCTACGTATAAAAAACGTAAAATGACAGGGGAAATAAACTGCGTATTTTTTCAATTATGAGTACTTGACTTACAGTTTGAACAACTGATTTTGGTTGCTTTTTTACAGTACTTATGTAATAGGTAAGCTTTTTGTGAAAAATTGTGTTTTCAATTTATTTTTTATGATCTTTAATTAATTATTTCTAGCATTGCCATATGAATGGTTAAAACCACTTGACAGAAATGTTAATTAAATGTTTAATACTACTTAACTAGAAAGACAAAATTCGACTATTTTAACTGTTACGTAAAAACAATGGTAAAATTCAGTAAAAACGGATCATTATCTACTGTTTGTTGGCAGATCAATTTGTAAGATAGGTATTAAAAGGTATCAAAATTTTATAAAATTAATTTTGATGAATTCATTGACAAGACGCATCATATTATATATAAACAGTAGATAATAATATAGTTGGAAGCAAATGCACGGGTGCTTTATCGAATTTTAACATAGTTTTTACATAATAATTAAAATAGTCAAACTTGCCACTCTAGCCGAAACTACAGCCTAAGAAAGTTAGCGAAAGTTCCATCTTGCGATTTTGATTTGCTGGTAAACAATTTTCTTTTCAATATTTTTGGGCCAAATTCCCCGAGTTTCTTGATTTAATAGCTAACACTAGAATGGCAACTAAGAGCGTAGTACAGTGCCCTGGAATGGCAAAATTAGACTATTTTTAGTTGTTACATAAAAATTATGTCAACATTCAATAACATTGTATACACTTGCCCTCAAGTACATTACTGTCTACATAATATAATGCACTTATGTTATCAGTTCTGATAACAGATAGGTATAAATATTAATGTAGTTGACTTTTATTGAATTTTGAAATCGTTTTTACGTAGTAATAAGAATATTCAAATTTTGTCATTCTGTAGGGTAGGTACCTATACTACAGCCTTAACAATCGAAGTTATAGTTATAAAAAATTGTTTTCCTGCGAGTGAATATCGCAGAAGCCGAGATTTCGTACAGATTGCGCCTCCATATACAGGGTGTCTACTGACGGAGGGCCACTTGAAAATATCTCGACAAATATGCATTATTCGGAGAACTTTATTTGAAAAAAAAAATTCCTTTTTGATGGCCCAACTTTGTGCAAAACCAAATTCGAGATCCATGGCCTACTTCCCAAGAAATTTTTGAAAAACCCGAAAATTGCGGATACTTCTTTGGCATGTAACTTTTTTATTTCAAGAGCTATCGAAAAAGTTTCTGAATAGAATCTGTAGGCAAAATTGATTACTTTAAGCCTGCTTTATCATAATTTGGCAAAATTTCGTGGTTTAGGCGGTGCTCTCTTAGCGCTTAAAAAAAGTTACTCAATTATAGCAGGCCATGGCGTCAAAAAACTACCTATTTTATGCACTTTCGATCGATATATATGACAAGCGCTACATATCCCTTGTGTTGGCCTGATTTACAATTTATTTAGAAAAAAAAAATAAAATTTAGATGTCTTGGAAAAATGCTTTCAAAGCTCGGTTAAATAAACTACAGCTATAGATTTAATTAATTTCACAACACATTACATTGCAAATCTTTTGTCGAAATGAAATTTGTTGCGAGAAATCTGCATCTCCCACATTTTTGAAATTTTCTAGTATGCCTTGAAAAACAATAGCAACCAGCTTCTGTCAGTCAATCAATTGGATCTTTCAAACATTATTGTTTGATAGAAGTTGAAAGAATTGATTCAAGAAATAGGTACTTGTATAAAATTAGCATGGCATGCATTTTCAAACCAAGACAATTTCAATTTATTTGTAATGTAGGAAAGCAAATTTAATTCAACGCTAGCTTTAAGACAGTATCAACATAGATATCCAAACTCCCCTAGTCAAAATAGAACCATATTTAAAAAGTTATTAAGTAACTTAAAAAATCATGGCGCGTTTTCACACACATCTCCGATTTGATAATTTTTTAAGTTACTTGATAACTTTTTAAATATGGTTCTATTTGGACCAGGGGCGTTTGCATATCTATGTTGATATTGTGTTAACGCTAGCGTTGAATTAAAGTTGCTGTCCACGTACATTACAAATAAATTGAATGTGTCTTCGTTTGAAAATGCCATGCTAATTTTATACAAGTACCTATTTCTTAAATCAATTCTTTCAACTTCTATCAAACAATAATGTTTGAAAGATCCAATTGATTGACTGACAGAAGCTGGTTGCTATTGTTTTTCAAGGCATACTAGAAAATTTCAAAAATGTGGGAGATGCAGATTTCTCGCAACAAATTTCATTTTGACAAAAGATTTGCAATGTAATATGTTGTGAAATTAATTAAATCGATAGCTGTAGTTTATTTAACCGAACTTTTAAAGCATTTTTCCAAGACATATAAATTTTATTTTTTTTTTCTAAAAAAATTGTAAATCAGGCTAACGCAAGGGATATGTAGCGCTTGTGATATATCGATCGAAAGTGCATAAAATAGGTAGTTTTTTGACGCCATGGCCTGCTATAATTGAGTAACTTTTTTTAAGCGCTAAGAGAGCACCCCCTAAACCGCGGCATTTATGATAAAGCAGGCTTAAAGTAATCAATTTTGCCCACAGATTCTATTCAGAAACTTTTTCGATAACTCTTGAAATAAAAAAGTTACATACCAAAGAAGTTTCGGCAATTTTCGGGTTTTTCAAAAATTTCTCGGAAAGTAGGCCATGGATCTCGAATTTGTTTTTACACAAAGGTGGGCCATCAAAAAGGTAATTTTTTTTTTCAAATAAAGTTCTCCGAAAAATGCATATTTGTCGAGATATTTCCAAGTGGCTCTCCGTCAGTAGACACCCTGTATTTCCCTAGTAGTTGGAGTAAGTACTCTTTAATAACTTTTTATTGTTGTTAATCCACTAGAAATTTATAACAAAGCGGAGACGGAAGAAAAGCATGACGAACAAGGATCGTCCGACTGTTCAGAAATCGTTCTAGGAGATTATAAAAAGCAAGGTACTGGAAAGAGACAAACTATGAAAACAAAGGAAGTAACAGAGGAATCGTTACGAGAGATCACAGAGAAAAAAACAAAGGAAAAAACAGTTGAAAGCAATGGTACTAAAAAACAAAATAAAAGGACAGAAGAAATAGCAAAGGAATTTTTTTAGGAGACACCACAGAGAGAAAAACAAAGGAAAAAACAGATGGAATTGTTAGTGATTGCAAAAATATTTTGAAAGGTGGACGACTACGATGGACAGCTGTTGAAAAGAAAAAAGTATTGCAGTATTTTAAGAAACATGTCTGTAAAAATCTCGCACCGAAAAAAGATGAAGTCTTAAAATTCATAGAAAAATATCCTTCATTTAAAGTTAACGACTGGGTCAGAATTAAAACACTTGTGTATAACACCTACCGTAATAAAAAATAAATTATTATAAATAATTTGAATAAAATGTTGACAATAGTTTAACTCTTTTATTAGACAAATTTGAAATAGATATATGTACATGTTTTTTTAAGGGAATCATTTGCAAACGCCCAATTTTCACGTTATATTTGCCTGTACCTAAAGGCCATTTGACACGAAGATTTCTTTGATATGAAAAATTTTTGAAAGGAACTACGAATAAAGTAGTTTGATTGTCACATGTCAGAAGAAGCCATTTGAAGCACATCACGTATTATCAAAATAACTTTTTTTTGAAATTTGTACAAAAAAAATTTAAAATATTATATTGTGTCAAACAAATATATTTCTTTTACTAAAAAAATAGATAACATTTTAATCCGCACAATGGGTTAACGATGGGTTTGATTACATTATGTATTCAACAATAAAAAATTAACAAAAAATAAGCTGCTTTTTCTCATCCCAAACCCTCTGATATTACTATCTGGGTCAGTGACGTTGTCATTTTCTTTAGGAAAATGCAATAAATCTTGAAAGTTCCTTTGGAAATTAATTTCATTTAACTGTAACTATTTATAACTAAAAACGAAACAAATTATGTGCTACATTGCATAAATTTTTTGTAATTTTCACAAGGATATAAGTGCAAAATATTGGTGAAAACGTTAACCGACCCGGCTCTTCCTTGTCGAAAATGGCTTGACATTGTAAGTAGTATATATAGTCAATAAGCCGTCAAACCACTAATCATTTACAACTGAAGCGTCAAAACGCCCAACTTTTCGTAACTATTTATGATAAATCATGCATGACATCGCACTAGTGTAAAACAATCCCAAAAATCCAAAGTAATAAAGTTACAATAATTCAAGCATTCGTTGCATTTTACACAAGAAAAAATAAAAAATGAAAAACTTTTTAGAAACAAGCTTTCATTTAAGCCATGTACTAAAACGAATAAAATACGTTTAGGTTTTCGTAAAGGTAATTGCTTGTTACCCGAAATATTCATAAAAGTAGGTAGGTACCAATTAATTTTATTAGACGGTGATTGGTTGATAAGCAAGTACTTGCCAAAGTACGTATTTTCTTTACAATTGGCCCGACAAGCTTTTTGATTTCAAAAAGCATGTCGCAATTTGGCACTGAATTACCTTAACGAAAACCTAAACCTATTTTATTCGTTTTACTACATGGCTTAAATAAAAGCTTGCTTTTAAAAAGCTTTTTTATTTTTTTTTATTGTTTTGTGCCTTTAGGAAAATATGTGGTTCCCATGTCACGTAGGTGATAAAGAAATTTAGTCCATCATCTTGGGCATCCGCCATATTGGATTTAGTATGACGTCACTCACTTTGTCGTTTTCTACTCGTCAAACTCTTTCACTTGATAACCATGTCAAGGAGGTTAGGTAATCCTCCATCTTGGGGCGGCCGCCATATTGGATTTAGTATGACGTCACCCACCTTATCGTTTTCTCTCGGGAAACCCTTTCATTTGATACCCATCTCAAGGAGCCTGTACAGAAATAAGTAATCCGCTATCTTGAAGCGGCCGCCATCTTGGATTTAGTATGACGTCGCTGACCATGTCGTTTTCTATTCTCAAACCCGTTCATTTGATACGCATGTCGAGGAGGTGGTGAAGAAATATGTAATCCGCCATCTCGGAGCGGAGGACATTTTGATTAAATTACAATATTGAGTATACTAGATTGTATTGTCACCAGAACCAAAAGTGCGTGTGCAAAATTTCAGCGCAATCGGTTGGATGGAAGTAGTTTCAAATTCAGTTGCAAGATTTCAGAACATATACGCACTAACAGCGCAAGTATAAAAGCTTGTTATAAGATAATCTTGACCTAGGTCTAGACGGTAAAACGTTTTAGTTGAATCCCAATTTTGATTTATTTATTATTTTTTCATTTTTAACAAATCTTATAAACGTAATTTAGATAGGTATAGCTTAAATTAATTTCATTTTTTCCGATAAATTAGAAAAATATATGTACAGGGTGAGTTTTTTTCGATGACCACTATGGGGATCTCGGAAACTAGCAGAGCTAAAGCAAAGGCTACAAGGGGAAAGAATTGCAGTTTTGAATGCTCAATCTAATGCCCCTTGTGGATTTTTAAAAAAGTTCATGGCTCCCTAGATATTTTGAAAACAGTGATTTTTGCTATTTCATCAGATCTCTGTAGCTCCGTTATTTCTGATTATACAGAAAAACTGTGGAGACAAAATTTTTTTATGGTGTTTGTGATTTTTGAGATACGACATAAATTTGTGTTTTTTTAAAATGTAAATCATAGTTAGCTGTGGCCTTATCAAATCGGCCATTTTTTTGAGCTTTCCAAAGATATAATACTGGGCATATTTATTATAAAAAATAAAAGAGCTATCTCGAGCTATGGCTAATTTTCTGATTTTTTTTTAATTTTCACATAGTCAGCCATGGAATATTTTCACAATTACGTTCTATTTTATAATATGATATACTTCAAACTTTCAAATAATTTATTTTTAGCTGGTGACAAAATGTAACAAAATAAAACAAAAATTATCATGATGGAGCTCCACCACATAATTATTTGCCCGTAAGAAATTACCTAGATCAGCTCTATCCAAATAGTTGGATAGGGAGAAATAGACCTATTTCCTGGCCTTTGGAAAGCTCAAAAAATCGCAGATTTCAAAAGGCTACAGCCAACTATGACTTACGTTTAAAAAAAAACAAAAGTTTATGTCATATCTCAAAAATCACACACAACATAAAAAAATGGATTAGATCATTCTATTAAGCCCAAAATTATCTACAATTTTTGTCTCTACAGTTTTTCTTAATCAGAAATAATAGAGCTACAGAGATCTGCTGAAATAGCAAAAAATCACTCTTTTCAAAATATCTAGTGAGCCATGAACTTTTTTAAAAATCCAAAAGAGGCATTAGATTGAGCATTCAAAACCGCAATTCTTTCTCCTTTTAACCTTTGTTCTAGCTCTGCTAGTTTCCGAGATCCCCATAGTGGTCATCGAAAAAAACTCACCCTGTATATATAACTCGTTCGTAAATGTCTCGTTTGTGACACAATATCACGCTTTTTAAACGCCTATGTAAACATCCTAGTTTTCATAATTTCCAAGTAGAAAAATTATTTACTACCAAATTATTTATTATTTGGGAGTCATTATCGAATTGTACGTTCAATTTCTCAATAAAAAAAAGTGGAATGTATTAAGACAAAATGATTTTACTATACAGTAAAAGTTGTTTCTAATGCTAAAATAACATCAATTGATCCATTGTTATAAAAAGCCCATCTCCCTCACATTTTGAGGCAAAACACGATGAGCGATATACCGAAGGTATCTGAATATTAGTTTTGTTCATATTTTCTAGTTTAAGACAATTTCGATATTAGGAACAACTTAGGTATTAGGAACTAAAGAATAACTGAATTTATCGATATTCTATATTTAAGTTCTTCTTAGTATTAGAAACAACTTCTATTAATAAAATTTTGTAGTAGTTCTTAAAATAAGACACCTTTATTCCTAACTAACTTTGATTTTCTCAATTTTTCAGGCTCAGAAAAAGTTTTTCCTTTTGGAAACTCTTCCCGTGGACCTAAAGAACTACATATAACCGATACAACATAAAAGACACTGAGATTATGTTATTCTAGGCGATACATTCGTTGAAAACACTGTTGCCAAATGTAGGGTCTGAGAGAGCTGTAGAACGTATCCGGGTCTGACTTTGTTACACGCATTTATACGGCATTCTCCGCTGCGCCCTCTGCAGAACGCAGCAATGAACTAAATCCGTATATAATGACATATACAACCGCCTTTACAGACCCGGCTGAAAATTCACCCAATGCACCCCCACTACCCCCTTCACCTAAACATAGGTGAAAACGTTCTCAGACCCGCAGCCGGGTCTGGGAACGTCGAAAATGGCTTGACATTGTAGGTAGAATATGGCGAAATGGGTCTGTATATGCGGTCAAACAAATCTATATATATATATATATATATATATATATATATATATATATATATATATATATATATATATATATATATATATATATATATATATATATATATATATATATAGTACTTATCGGATCTTTGGGTCCCAGCGTAAACTGGGCGGAGCAACCGTTTCCTGCAGATGCGGTAAGGAATCATTGAGACCCATCACGTAGTAAAGAGGCGGAGCTTCTGCAAATACAATTCGCGCCTAATTTCGACATATTTTAGTTTCATGCGTATGCGGTAAGGAATCATTGGGACCCATTCGGCATATTTTAGTTTAGCGGCTCCGTTGCTCCGTTTTCAACCAAAACCTTACCTACAGATTTCGCCCCGGTAATGACTGTTTTAATCTCTTAATATAAAGAGTGTTTCGTATCTCCGTGCTCATTATATTTTTACAACAGCAGAGAATAAGTGTTTTGTTCTCTGACAACGGGGTCAATTTTTTTAAGGCAAACCTTTAGGACATAATGTTGACCATTCCAGTAAAGAATTTCGACCCTCCTTAAGGGATTTGGTAAAATAGTGGGTGAAGTTTCTTTGATTTTGAAGTTAAATGATATTTGTTACTGATTATAAATTAATACATTATACTAACTGCTTTATTTTTAGTTTTTCCTCTTCATTTTACCTGGTATTAATAATTATTATTGTAGCTTTAAAGCCATATATTTTTTCAACATTTTAATCTACGAATCTACGTATGTCTGTCGAAGGAGTTTACAAGAGATGAAAAGTTTTTCTTGTTTAGAAAATACGATTCACCATGAGAAACTTCTATTTTGTTTCACAGGGTGGGTAAAAAATACGAAAATGTAATTTTGAGTATACAAAAAATATGCAATAATATTTGGAGGACCTGAACTAAACTGAACTAAACCGATTAAAAAAGAACTTTTTCAAGTTGCCTGGAAAATTCATAAATGCTTAATAGTAAATTAACGAAATTTTGAACGTATAACTCAAAAGTTAACTTCAACCACTTTGTTTTCTGTGGTTTCGGAAAATCAATTTTCCTCCTTTCTCTAAGAGAATGTAACGTCAAAGTGAAATGACATTATTATTTATTTATTTTTTATTTTTTTATTTTAATTTATTCTCCGAGAGCTCAGAAAACAAAGTTGTTGAAGTTATTTTTTGAGTTATACGTTCAAAGTTTCGTTTATTTACTATTAAGCATTTATGAATTTTCCTGGCAACTTGAAAAAGTAGTTTTTTAATCAGTTTAGTTCAGGTTCTGTGGCGAAAAACCCAAGTAAAAATTAAATAGATTGAAAGTTCCATTTAAAAAATACCTTAGAGTGCATAACTTGGCCGCGGCTCTAAAAATCCGTATCATATAGATATGCGCGGAAGATAAGCGAGGGAAAGGCTTGAAACACACGACGGTGTCACGCGACCTTCTCTCCGAGGAAATTTCACGGACCCAGCAGCGGCGCAAAACTTCATTGTTAATAGAGTCCGAATCCCTATCTACTCATTTTAGTTGTAGTGGAGAGAAATCGATCTAAGAATGTGCCTATAGTGGATATCACGAATCTTGATCCCTAAGTCACAATGGTCAACAATGCAATTTCCATTGTCGACCATCATTGTGACGCAGGGATCAGGATTCATGGTATCCACTATATTTTGTTTTCGGCATAGAATCCGCTCAGGACATATATACATTTTGTAAAGTGGGAATTCTGCATATGAAATGGCTCTTTAAGATATTTTTCATAGCGCAGACATTTTCAATTTCGAAAAAACACAAGAACTTGGTGTTTTTTAAATTGAAGTTTGAACATGAGCACCTGCAACTGCATCTGTGCCGTAGTCGAATATTATTCATGCGTTTTTTGAATTGCAATTAAATTCTTAGTGCCGTTCGAATTACACTAATAATATTTAATATTATTACCACTATACCTATTCCAGTAATAGTATTTAATACTATTACTAGAATAGGTATAGTGGTAGTAATAAAAAACTGTCAGGTCCAATTTCCGGCTTCCGGTTTGATCGGAAGTTATCGGTTTGTTAAATATTCAGGACTATTTACCGCTTTCTAGGTTACTTTTGTTCTGCTGATTCCAACACTTCACAGTACTTCACACATTGCACATTATTTGAGCTTTTGACAACAGTTAAAGTCTTCTATCATAATATATCACATTTTTTGGATGAACAATTTTTGTCCAAGCGAAGCACTGGCATATCATCACATTATGTCTGAAACTGATTTCCGAGTTGAAAAGATTCCAAGAGTCACTTTCCAAAAATCACTCAGAACCTGCATTTTGGGAATATTGCTGGAGTACCACCAATGTTTTAATATTGATGAACACCTCTACAAATTTTAATAATTATCGAATTGTACACTCAAAGAAGTAAACATTTTTTTCATAAGCCTTCTATTAAGAAATGCAATATCCTTAAAAATCGATCAAAAGCAGCATCTGTTGGAAAGATTAAGATATTTTATTTTAATAATTGAACATATTATCGTTATCGTTAATTAAATGTAAATGTTAATTAACTGTAAATTAAATGTAAATTAAATGTAAATTAAATGTAAATTAAATGTAAATTAAATGTAAATTAAATGTAAATTAAATGTAAATTAAATGTAAATTAAATGTAAATTAAATGTAAATTAAATGTAAATTAAATGTAAATTAAATGTAAATTAAATGTAAATTAAATGTAAATTAAATGTAAATTAAATGTAAATCCCTACGGACATCAAAGAGAGCCGCCGACGTCGACTTTTTGCTTCGTATATACCCGGCATATACCATGCAGTAGCTCGCCAGTAACTGGCTGCGATACACCTGCGCGGCGCTGCCTTTGATGTCGGCCGCCCGCACGAGTGACCCAACTGCTATTTTATTCTGTAAACTTTTCTATGGGTCAGGTAGGAGGGAACCTACTAATCTTAACAAATTTTCAAGCAATTTTAAAAAATTCATTAGTTATAGGACAAAATATCGGCACAAATTGTATACGTACAGTATTAATTTTTTATCTCTAACTACAAACCGTGTACGACTTAGGTATATTATAGATAAATTTTAAGAAGATGAAACCATTATTGTTTAGGTAGTCAACCCAACATGGATATCAACTGAAAGGGCTCGACGGGTAGAAAACAAGTATGAAGTCATTCACCTGAATGACTTCATACTAAATCCAATATGGCGGCCGCCCGAAGACGGCAGACAAAATTTCTTTACCACCCTCCTGACATGGGAATCAAATAGGTACTAAAAAGCACAAAATAAAATAAAAAAGCTTTTTAAAAACAAGCTTTTATTTAAGTCATGTACTAAAGCAAATAAAATAAGTTTAGGTTTTCGTTAAGATAATTCAATTCCAAATTGCGATAAGTTTTTGGAAATCAAAAAGCTTGCCGCGCGAAATGTTAGGTAGGTAGGTAGGTACCTACCAATTAATTTTATCGTACACTGATTGGTTGATAAGCAAGTACACACCAAAGTATGTATTTTCTTTACAGTTTGCGCGACAAGCTTTTTGATTTGCAAAAACTTGTCGCAATTTGGAATTGAATTATCTTAACGAAAACCTAAACTTGTTTTATTTGTTTTAGTACATGACAAAAGCTCGTTTTTAAAAAGTTATTTTTTATTTTTTTGGTTTTCGATGCGGACTTGCTTGGGGCTGGAACGGACAGTTCCGCGTGGAGTGCTGTTTTTATACGGGGCGAATTTTTTTTTATGATCAGTATGGGGATTTCAGAAACTAGCGGAGGTAGAAGGAAGGTTAAATGGGGAAAGAATTGCAGTTTTGTGAGCCCAATTAAACGCGCCTTGTGGATTTTTGAAAAAAGGCATATCTTACTATATATTTTGGAAAAAACGACATTTTGGCGATTTATTTTAATTGTAAATACCAAAATTTGATGAATTCATGTCCCAAATGCGGTTGTCATGTTCTACTTTCCGTGCCAGCTGTCATTTTTGAGATATGACACAAACTTGTGTTTTTTTAAATGGAAGCCATAGTTGGTCATGATTTCAAAAAATCAGACATTTTTAGAGCTTTCCAACGATATAAAACTTGATATGGTTATTCAGAAAAATGTTGTAAATAACTTAGGTTTCCATTTAAAAAACAACAGTTTTTGGTCATATCTCGAATATGGCAGCTATCGCGGAAATTGGAACATGTTAACCACATTGGGGATACAATTCCCTCCACCTTTGGTATTTACACTTTTTATCTCAAATTAGAAACAACGAAGCTAGATATGGATTAGAATAAATCACCAAAATTTGTTTTTTTCTAAATATCTAGTAAACAATGACTTTTTAAAAAATCCACAAGGTGCATTAAATTGGGACCACAAAACTGCAATTCTTTCCAATTTAACGCGCCTTGTGGATTTTTGAAAAAGGCATGGCTTACAAGATATTTAGAAAAAAAAAACTAAATTTTGGTGATTCATTCTAATCTATTTAGCTTCGTTGTTTCTGATTTAAAATGATAAATCACCACTTTTTATCTAAAATTAGTAATTTTAGATAAAAAGTGTAAATACTAAGATCGAAAAATATCGAACATTTCAGCACTTTTTCGCACGATATCGAACAATTTCTCAAAATCGAAGTTCATTCGATGCCAATAGAATACTAAAACTCCAGAAACTCAGACCCCTTAAGCCCTAATATCAAAAATGCAAACAAACAATATTTTAATTTTTTAAAATATTTTTTTGCCTTAACTTTCCGTATGTCAATTCTGAAGCTAGATTCGGATTCTTCGGGGGGAAATGCATCACCCTGGTTTTTACTTGGATTTTTTATCTCAACACTTAAGAGAATAATCGGACTTAAAACTTTATTTCAGATATACTTACCAAATTTAGTTCGCTCAAAATTCATGAATCTTTAAATAGCTAGTTACGAAATGTCTGTCTTTTAGGCTTGCGCTGTGAAAATTATTATAAAAGTTATAGATAACTTTTTCGGACGATATCAAACAATTTCCAAAAATCATATTCATTCGATAGATACCAATAAAATACTAAAAATCCAAAAATATCGACCGTCCTGGCAAATATTTGGACTATATCCAACAATTTTGCAAAATCGATATTCATTCGATGCCGACAAAATACTAAAAATCCAGAAACTTCTATCAACCCTGTCCATTAAAATATAGGGAATATTGTTTTGAAATAAACTTTGGAATATTTTCCATTCGTAAACATGAAAAATACGTTTTATCTGGCTACAACAGGATATCATTAACGATGACCCACGAGTATTCAGGGGCTTCCAACCAATCAAATAATAACATTATCAGACTTCCCTGATAGGTGCCGAATGCACCTTATCGATCGCCACTCACTCAAATACAATAATTAATAAAATATACCCAATCCAAATCCAAGGCTTCAGATACAAAAAAGCCAGTTTTGAATATTAAATAATTAAAAGTGTAGACTGTAGACAAAGTTACAATTTATTTGATTATCGACAATGTGTACGTACGTTAGTGATCAGTATTCCGAGAGAGAGGGAGGGAGAGGAAAAATAATAAATCACCAGCTTTTTATCCATGGCATGGATGCACGCCATCTATCGGAGTCTTCAGGAAAATCAAAAACCGGCCTACTTTGGGTGTTTTTTTTTATAAATTTTGCTGACTAGCCGCAACAAATTTTTCTTATTTGCGTTGTATTTTTCATATCAATACATTCAAAACACTTTCTTGTGAACTGCATTTTCAATTTATGTACAAAAGCAGGAAAAACAGATTTGTCCGTTAAAAATTTGGCGAATTCGCCGAGGTTGCTCAGCCCTTTGTGCCCCGCGGAGAATTTTAAAAATGTTTATTGATACATCCACAATTTTTCGTACGCAGTCCGCACACACTATTAAGCTCACCTGTATACTGTATATTGAATATACATACAATGTTTGTGTATACGTTGGAACAAATTCTATAAAACACATAACAACCAAATATCTGATACCTCGAGATCATTTTGATAAAAAATGACTTGTTCTTAAATTAAGATTGAGATAGAAAAATTTAACATTTTCTTGGAAGGGGTGTTTAAAAAATTTCAAAAACGTAAAATGGTACAAGAGTAAACTTCCGTTATTTGTGAAGATATAAAAAAAAAGTTATTAGGAAAAGTTATTCGAAATTAAAGGAGACTTCATAGTACCAATTTTCAAAAGAATCGGCCTACTTTGTTAGGGACGCCGTTTCTTCAATATCTTTAAATGAGATTAGAAGAAGTTTATCTGAATTACTTCGCCATTTGAAAATATGTGCTGAATATAGTGGCAGTATGTTTGAGTAAATAATATATTCAAAACTAGTGGATTTTTAAATTTGGAATAATTTAATTTTTACTAGACAATTTTAATAATTTCAAATAAATCAAAGTAGGCCATATTTTTTCGAAAATTTGTATTAACGACTGCCTTTTACTTTTGAACAACTTTTCCTAGTAACTTATTTCCACATCTTCACAAGTATATAAGTACACTACTCTTGTACCATTTTGCTTCTTTTCAATTTTTTGAACACCCCGCACAAGAAATTTTAAATTTTTCTATCCCAATCTTACTTTTAAGAACCAGCAAAACTTTTTATCTAGAGTAACTTTTTTCGATAAATTAAAAATGAGAAAGTTTTTCCTATTCAACACATTTTCTGTGGATATTTGTAGAACTTTCAGTTATGCATCTTCTTAAGGTTAGAAGTAAAATTGAAAAGAATTATTATTCTTGCTTCCATAAATAAATTCTTTACATTCATTACAAGAAAAAGTGAAAGCAAATTCGTCTGTATAATGCCAATTTTGTAAGAGACATTGCAAAGCTATAACAATGTACCAAATTATTCGTCGCGTCTCCGTCCTTCTATGATCTTTGGTAGGTAACATGTGAGCCACGCACGCGGTTTAAGGAAAAAACGCCAGCCGGCCCCCGATAAACCCGATGTAACCAGTTCATTTTTATGTGCGCTCGCAAGCAGACCATCGCATCGATCTATCGTATTATTTATTGTTAAATTTTCGGAGTAAAAATGCCTCGCCACATCAAAAGAAAGGATTATGAAGAGTTAGTGAATCTTAAGAAGAAATTTTCGAGATTAGAAAAAGTTCTTTGTCCTGAAAGCAGCGAATAGCAAACACAAGGTCAGTTATATTTTTTGTTGTAGATTTTTAGGTGTCCTTCCTATGGGTACAGGGTGTAGTACGTTTTGGCTACCGAGCCCGCAAGCGTTTGCTTGCACTTAAGTACCAATAACGAAATTGTCTATAGCAGGGGTGTAGTACGTTTTGACTACCGAGCCCGCAAGCGTTTGCTTGCACTTAAGTACCAATAATGGATTTGTCTAGCAGGGGTGTAGTACGTTTAGACTACAGAGCCCGCAAGCATTTGCTTGCACTTAAGTACCAATAATGAATTTGTCTAGCAGGGGTGTAGTGCGTCTTGACTACAATAGCCCACAGACATTTGTCTGTCACTGCATTCAGATTCCATCGTGCACTTTCGGTAACTATAAAATCATTTCGTTTTCTATTTTACACATAAAAATAGGAGGAATACTTATTTTGTATTATTTCCCCAATAGATTCAAGTTTTTCCTCGTCCGAGGATTCGAGAGACGAACAACAAGGAAGTGGTTCCTCCGTGTGTAGTTGGACAATATACCTGCGTGAGGGTTTTCCCGCTGATAGTCGGAAGGACTTAGTGAGTAAATTATCTAATCCCTTCATTTCACCAAAGCTTAACTAAGAAGTAAAGACGATATTGACAAATCGAGTTCTTAGGTGTTATTTTTAACTCAGATTCAGAAAAACGATAAATTTCTGTGCAACCTACAAGAACAGCTTGGCGCCGGCATAACGGCAATTGGTCAAATTTTAAATTTAAAACTCGTAGGTTCCAACACACCGGTGACATTAGATGATCAGAAATTGCCAGTACTCATCATGTCTTGTCTTTTAAATGAAAATTTGAGATTCAACCTTTTTGCTTCATATTTTGCACTCTTATTAGTTGACCAGAAGACATTTAATACCTGGTATTTTATTATTTGTTGTTTTACTTTATATTATGTTGTCTCCATTGAACCTATGACATGTATGTTTTTGTTACTGATGTGTAATATGTTGCACAGTATTTGTCAGTCGTACCAGAGATCGCACAAGTCATGAAGAAGACTAAAAAATATAGGTAGTCGAAACGTTGACATAGTGTAATTGGGTTGATTTATTTTGTCCTAATCCGACTATCCGTATACAACTAATTCAACCTTTGATCAATGATGAAAGCAAGGGGGCAGCCCAACAGAGTCCTATAGATAACTTTCTTTTTGGATCTGAGTTTTTAGAGAAATTGAAATCTTGCCAAATACTCGCAAAGCAGCGGAAGAAAAAAAAGCAATTCCGCAACTCCAAGCGTCCCATTAAAAAAAAGGTGGAAAGGGAGGAACAAATCTCCTGCGCCACGAGACCAGTCATCCAGGAAGAAGACCAGGGAAGCAAAGAGGGGCCGAGCGCCGGCAGGCTAAAATATTTTAAGGATAGGTGGAAACGTCTGCCGGGGCACTCTAGGTGTTATGCAATGGATAGAAGGTATTAAAATACCGTTTATAAAAAAGCCACAGCAAAGTTGCGCATTAAAAATCCAAGCTGTTCCCAGAATATCGCCCTCAAAAGTTACCTATGTTGTATCAAAAAGAAATTCCAATATTACTAGAAAAAGGTGCGATCTCAAAATGTCACTATGATAAAAATGAATTTTTATCGGCATTTTTTCTTGTTCGAAAGCTTGACGGTAATTTCAGACTTATTTTAAATAAAAAATTTTTAAATAATATTATTCCTGTAAGTCGCTTTAAACTAGAGGATTACCGGACAGCCATTCGACTCATATCACAAAATTCCTTTTTAGCCAAATTAGATCTAAAGGACGCTTATTTCTTGTTACATATCCACCGCAAATATAGAAAATATCTTAGATTCAAATTTCAAAGCACCCTATATGAATTCCACTGTTTACCATTTGGTCTTTCATTTTTACAAGTTACTAAAACCAATTGTAAAATATTTAAGAAACTTTGGAGTAAAACTAGTTATTTACTTGGACGATATTTTGCTTATTGGCAAAACTTACCAAGAATGTCTCTATTCTTGTCGAATTACTGAGCAATTATTACAATCCTTATAGGTTTCCTAATAAATTATAAAAAGAGTGTTTGTTTCCCTACACAGAAAAATTAAACCACTTAAAAACCTATTGAAAAAATTTCAAAATACAAAAATTTGTCGTATCGGGAAATTTGCACCTCTCATTGGAAAACTTGTATCCATTGCTCCGGTATTTAAGTTTGAAACCCATTGAAATAGTAAAGTAAAAATATTTAAAGTTAAATGAAATGAATTTTAATAGACAAATTATGGAAATCCCCATCTCCTTAAAAAAATAAATTTAATTGGTGGCTACAAAACCTATCGTGTTCCGGTAAAAATTCGAAATTTATTCAGACTCTTCTAAGACGGGATGGGATGCCCATACGAAGAGCTTGGAAACACGAGGGTTTTGGAGTTTTGAAGATAGGGCTAGACATATAAATAGCTTAGAACTTATGGCAGCATTTAATGTTCTAAAATCTTTAGCTAAACAAAAACTGGCTGTAATATTCTGCCACGTATAGACAATATAACAGCAGTGGCCTGTTTTAACAAAATAGGAAATATCAATTACAAAAGTTTAAACAAAATTGCCTCGGCTACTTGGGGCTGGTGCGAATTAAGAAATGTTTATGTCTTCACTTCCTATATAAACACTTCGGATAATATCAGAGCCGATTTTTTTGTCAAGGTCAAAATTTCTTATTTTTGAACTCAACCAGAAATATTTTCGGCGTATTAGTAACATGTTTGAAAAACCTAATATCGATCTTTTCAAGTCACATACTACTAAAAAATGCAAAGTTTACACGTCTTGGCTTCCTGATCCAGATTTTGTTTCAGTTGATGCATTTACAGTAAATTGGAATAATTATTATTTTTACGCTTTTCCCCCCTTTTTTCATTAATAGGTAGGGTGTTACAAAAAATTAAACCAGATCCAGCTACCGGATTCTAATTGTACCAAATTGGCCATCCCAACCATGGTACCCCGTATTTTTGGAGCTTTTAACACAATATCCGATAATATTAGGTGCAGATAAAAACTTAGTTTATTATGTATGGAACTTCACCCTCTGTCAGAGACCCTTTCCCTGGCGGCAGGGAAGCTGTCTGGAGGCAATCAAGGAACGTTCCAGAATCAGCTATTCCAATAGTTCTTGCATCAGTCACAGAAAAGACATTAAAACAATATACAAGTGTTTATAAAAAATAGTGGAACTATTGTACTATCAAAGACTACGACCCATATTATTTTTCTTTGGACGCCGTTTTAAATTTTTTGTTAGAAGCACTAAACCAGGGCGAAATGGCGTTTTTGCTCTCTTTAGATGTTTACTAAATTTTTCATGGAAAGTTAAATGGAAAAGTCGATTTTTTATATTACTCTCTTATTAGGTACTCTTAAAATTAAGTTATGAGAGAAAATAATTTTTAAAAATATTATTTTTAAAATTTCAAAACGAAATTCAAAAATGCAATACAACAATCTAGTATTAATAGACCTAAAATTAGCATGGATCTAGAAAAAGACTGCATATGAACTTTCGTTACTTCAATTCTTAACTTTATTCCAGGAACAGGATAGAGCAAAATTTAAAAAATTACCAGATTTCAAGCGCTACATCCAGTATAAGAATAATGGTGGTAATTTTGAGCATTATTTGCTGAATTAATTTTATTGTTTTCTATGGCCTACTTCCTATTGTTAGTTATTGTGTATTGTGTTAATTCTCAATCGCAAAAGTGACTTCATAAACTTGTATCTTTGATTACTTTCCGACTACAAACTTTTATTACTGGGTGCAGCGCTTGGAATCTGGTAATTTTTAAAATTACGATTACAAACTGTGCGGACGAGAAATTGGTCCCGAAATGGACTCAAAGATTCTTTAATAATGTCAAATATTTATATATTTCAAGTGATAAGTGTTGACATTGTGCAGTACGCCGCTCCTGGAAGCTGTTGCTAGGCGAACAGCTGTTCTGGTCAAGGCGTTGACCCTCCCTTCTTCTTTGCCAGGAGCAAGACAGACTTGCATGGGGAAGGTATGTACACACGCGCGGACATTGCAGTGATCATCATGGCGGGCGTCGCGAGTGTATATTCCAAGTTTTTGTTATTTGTACCTACTATAGTGGCAATTAAAATTTGAAATAGAAAAAGTATGGCAATTATTTCACGTAAAGCTCCGACATCAAGAATCAGGGAAACTTCAATAATGTAAAAATAAAGGTTACGGATAGAAAGGATACAAAAATATTTGTATTATCAAACAAATGAGACAAAGGAAATAAAAAGTCTAAATATAAAGTTTAAGCTGCACATACTTTCATTTGTTGGAAAATGCATGATAAGAACTCCTTTCGTTACTCTCCAAACATGTTGCATGCATTTCTCTTTGATGCAAAATGTATCCTATAAGGACGGACAATCTCTGTCTGCCTCCAGAAGCATATTGTGTTTGTGGTCCGGCGACAACTACTCTTGAATGGATTATAATCGCCTTGAAATTTTGTACACACATATTCCGAAACCCGAAAAGGACTGTTTTTTGTGACATTTTTTTTATATAATGTAGGTATAGGCAGATGAACAGTAAGAAGTTTTTTCATTTAAAGTAATAAGTGTGACTTTTTACCAATACTATTTTATTATGTTTGTTACCTTAGAACTCCGTCATTTATAAACCGATTTGGACAATTCTTTTTTTATTTGAAAGGGTATACCTACCTACAGAATAGTCCCCTAAAAGTGGACAAATAGGGGATGAAATTTCATATTTATTTAACCGATTTCGATGATTCTTTTTTTATTACAAAGGGATTACTTTAGGAGTGGCCCCATTTAAATTTGAAGAAAAAATTCCACCCCTAAGGGGTTACCTTAGGGGTGGCCACATTTAAATTTGAAGGGGAAAATTTCAATCCTAAAGGTGGACAAATAGGGGATGGAATTTAATATTGAACCGATTTCGATAATTCTTAATTCACGAAAAAATAAGAAATAAAAAAATTTTAACAAAAAGATTAAAACCGACTTCAAAAATTTGCCCGTACGCACACTCCACTAAAAATTAAAAAAAATTTAACAAAAAATAACACCGACTTCACAAATTTGCCCGTATGAACATTTCAACTAAAATTTTAGAAATATTTTTCTCTTTCTACATTGAGTTATCTTTAGAGTCGGTGAAGTTATGATGTACCTACTTGTATGTAGGATATGATGTATTTATATCTAAATAGATTAAATTCCTTGCCTTGACGCCCTTGACTGTCACCAAATCCAAAGATAACTCAATTTAGAAAGAGAAAAATATTTAATAGATAAAATAACGAGTTTTGCAGCCAGAAAGGTATATATTAACTTCTTTTTATAATACCAAGCTTTCGGTCTACTTCGTGACCTTCATCAGGGCTAGAAATTTTTTTAAATTATTAGAAAATATTGAGAAAAGGTTGAAATTTTACTCACAATTATGTTGAAGTTTTACCAATATTAAAACCAGATAGATTTTAGGTTTAAAAGGGCCAGAAAAAGGTTTTTACATAATTTCGTGTGAAAATTTATACCGTCAATTTTGTTTGTAATTGTTTTTTTTGTTAATAAGGTAATTTAGTTTCAAAAAACAAAAGATAAATTTATAAGAAAAAATGTTTTTTAGGTTATCATCAAAAAGTGTCAGAAAACTTGTTGTGATACAAGGTTAGAAATAACCTTAGTGTGATATAAGGTTATGTTACAACATTCTGGAAATCCAAATTTTTATATAATTATTATAAGATGTAAGAGTTACAATGAAATATTAATAGATGTATTGTTATTAGAATTATTTAAAGATAAAATAAAACTGTATATGGAACTTAAATCTTTGATGTCTGTTTTTTTATTTATAATTAAATTAAATTTATATTAAATTTTCACACGAAATTATGTAAAAACCTTTTTCTGGCCCTTTTAAACCTTAAATCTATCTGGTTTTAATATTGGTAAAACTTCAACATAATTGTGAGTAAAATTTCAACCCTTTCTCAATATTTCCTAATAATTTAAAAAAATTTCTAGCCCTGATGAAGGTCACGAAGTAGACCGAAAGCTTGGTATTATTATAAAAAGAAGTTAATATATACCTTTCTGGCTGCAAAACTCCTTATTTTATCTACTAAGTAAAACTACACAGCCGTAAACTAGCTATTTATTGAGAAAAATATTTCTAAAATTTTAGTTGAAATGTGCATACGGGCAAATTTGTGAAGTCGGTGTTATTTTTTGTTTTGTTTTTTAATTTTTAGTGGAGTATGCATACGGACAAATTTGATATAAAATTTTACATTTTAGGATTAGGTAAATTTGCGAGAAGTGGTAATTCCATTGGTAGGAGTTTTATGAGGGTGTAAAAAGGGGTTAAAGTGAAGGCCACAAATTCTCAGCTTTTGGGAACTGATATATCTCCCTAGGTTGATTTTTCCATGAAAAGAAAATTCATATACAGTGTGGTCATTTATGTGTGCAACATATGGGACTTTTTTATTAATTGCAAAATTACACAACCAAAATACAGATATTGCCGAAAATTGATGCATGCGTTCACTTAGGTGCACTTAGAATGGTTGCAAGTTAAACAGCATACAGGGTAGGTAAAAATATAAAAATTGCACAAGAGTAAAGTATCCTTATTTAAAGAAATTCAGCAAAAGGTTATTAAGAAAAGTTGCTTAGCTATGCCTAAATACCAAAACATAGTCTCCTAAGAAGAAAAAATTTTCGTCAGTTAATTTCCACAGTTTCTTAATAAACATTTAAAATAAAAATTTTGCACATTAAATGAGAGATTTTTAATGTACCTACATGTTTTCATTACTACGGTTTTAACTTGTTCAGAAGAATTTTTGGGAAATTTTAAAGTTTTGTTTAATATCCTTGCAACAAACTTGAAGTTTGTGGATTCCCTAAAAAATTAAAAATATAAGTTAATTTTACAAATATGATTGAATTTGGACAAAGTTGTGCGGAATTCATTTAATTTTAATTGATTTATGAAATTGTTTAGGGTGAATATTAAAACAGACTTTTTTGCGGAAATTATTGTTTTTCAAAAAATACTTTTTTTTCTTATGAGGCCATGTTTTGGTATTTAGGCATAACTATTAATTCTAGACAACATTTTTTATTAACATTTTGCTGAATTTTCTAAAATAAGGGTACTTTACTCTTGTACAATTTTTATATTTTTTGACCTACCCTGTTTGACTTGCAACCGTTCTAACTGCGCCTAATGTGATTATCGAACATGCACCAACTTTCGGGAATAAATGTATTTTCGTTGTGCAAATTAATAAAAAAATTCCCATATGTTGCACACTTAAATGACCACACTATATAGAAATTATAACATATTTCTCATTTTTATATAACTTTGTGGGTTCAAAAAACTGCTCATACCATTTGTATATTTCTATGCAGTATGAAACGTTATTAGGTACCGTAAAACGGGATGAATTTTTCAACTTTACGATGCTGTAGCATCTATAGTCATTTCCTTTTTCCATTTTTTAGCATTTACACAGGGCACTCTCAAAAACTCGATTTTTAATTTTTTCTACTTAAGTTAATATTGAAACTTTCGACAAAAAAGAAATAGATAAAGCTCTTTTAGTGTATTGAAATAGCACCAATTTCCCATGAAATAAAATCTCCATCTGAACTTTTATTGGGTAGAAAAATTAGGGTACCTATTTTTACCTTTGACAATCGTTATTGGAACCTCAAAATATAGGCTATAAAAACAAAAATATAAGATACAGAAAAGGCAAAATACCCACGATGTTAATGCAAAAGAATTAAAAGAAATTATGCAAGGAGAAAAGTATATGTAAAATTCAATAAAATTTGGATACCTGGTAATATGTAAAAAATTACATTCACATTCCCATACTATATTGATAAAGAAAATTAATCAGGGGCAACTAAAAGAAGAAAATTCTGACTTATATTGTTCTGACGATAATGGTAGTAATTTTATTGATAAAAATGATGTAACAAATAACATAAAAACATAAAAGGCGAACACAAGATGAACATACCAAAATGAACCAAAAAGATAATAATTTATTTAACTGTGAGAACCAAAAGTGATAGGAAAATATCTAAACCACATAGGCTAGAATATTAGTTAGGTATAAGGTTTTAGTTTTTAATTAATTTAAAGTTAGATTATAAGAATATAAACATATTATGGTTGCAGAACTACTAATTTGTGCATTTAAAATAAAATACAGTTTTTGCCAAACAGCCGACATGTATCTATTACCCTTATTTAATTACTGAATTAACTTAACCCGTTCCTCGTTTCTCAAGATATCACAATACGTTAATCAACACTTGTATAATACTCCACCAACGGCAATAACTTTGTCTAGAATGTGGGACACATTATTTTTTTATAATATTGTGTTCGAATGGGATTAACTATACCTATTAAAGTTTTATTTTTATTTTTGGACAAGATTTGCTTATCTAGAAACTTTTAAAAATACTTTCGGAATTTTAGAATTATTCAAAACATTATAAAAATAAAATTTCGAGTCTTAATTTTATAAAAAATTATGTATTTTAGAACAAATGAGTACAAATATAAGTGAAGGCTTATCATTGTGTTGACGTGGAAAAAATGAACGATCAAATAGTATAGGTATCACTGACTAATAAACAGTTTGAATGGTTATTAATAAATGAATAAATTTTTATTTCATTCGTATACGGGTGACCCGAAATTAGCCTGCCATAATTTACCAGCGTGTTCTTAAAAAAGTTACGAGTAAAAGCACGATCCAAAAACAGCGCAAGTGCGAAACTGACATTTTCAGCTTATTCTCCATCGCGAAAAACACAGCAGTGGCAAATTTCAGTTCAGCAGCTTGATAATTTTGGTAGATATTGCCATAATACAATTAAAAAAAAAAGAACTAGAAACTAGTACCTCAGTAACTATTGAGATTTGACCCATGCTTAATCGTAATATTTTGACGTCCTCTACGTGCTCCCGCCAGATTGCCCCTTACAAAGTTTTACACACGAACATCAAACTAGATTTTAAAAACAATTTGAACATGAGATACTAGGAAATTAATAATAATCATTAATAAATATCAATGAGTAAAAGATATATTCTATAAAAATATATATCATTTAGTCAATGATATTATATTGTCCTATAATACAGGCCACTTTTAACTTATTCAATTTTTGTCTATTGATGGTGTATAGTGACTTCATCATTCGTCATAGGCAGAAATCTTGCAAAAATCATTATCTGTCATTATAATTTCTGTAAAACTTAATTTTTTTATTTTAAAATCTTCAGAGCTACAAAATACAAAGGCAATTATTTCTATAATAATCTAAAAATGTTCATAGAAATGGTCATTACATATATAGTTAAATATTCAAAATTTTTAAAAAGACATTGGTGTATTCTTACCTGTGAAAACAGGTAATGACTATTCTTCTGAACATTTTTAGATTATTATAGAAATAATTGTCTATGTTGACTGCAGCTCCGAGGAAGGTTTTAAAATAAATACCGAAACGTTAGCGTGAGGAAAAAGTCTTTTTGTTTGCTTGGTGTCCTAAAAAAGCCGACAATATCACAAATCGAATATTGAATAATATTGAGTTTTAAAAAATGAACTTAAATTTAAACTGTCATTTAAGAGAAATTACTGTATCTACAGGGTGTTTATTTAAGGAGGGCTACTAGAGAATATCTTGGAAGGAATTTTTTGAGCCAGCTAACTTTGTGTCAAAACTCAAAGCACATTCGAGAATCAGGCCTACTTTGGCGATATTTTTAAAAAACTTAAAACTGCCTTAACATCTTCGGCTTGTAAGTTTTTAATTTCAATAGTTTGTGGGCATAACCAATTGCCTACTTTATTAGAATTTGGAAAAACGCCACGATTTGGTGGTTGCTATCTTAGCACCCAACCAAAAAATGTGCTCACTTTATTGTAGCGGGCCGTGGTCTCAAATGTAATTTCATGGTTTTAGTATTTTTTCACAACATACTACATTGCAAATCTTGGAAATTTTTAGCGAGATATCGGTATCTCGCATATTTTAAAATGTTCTAGTACCTATGCCCCCTATAAATTGAATATTTTTTTTAGTGGTAAGAGAGCACACCTAAAGCAAAATTTTTCCAAATTCTGATAAAGTAGGTTTAAGGAACAGTTTTGCCAAAAAAAAATTCGGAAACTCTTGAAACAAAAATGTTACAAGCCGAAGATAAGTTTCGTAAATTTCCTGGTTTTTGAAAAATTTATATTTGTGTCATTCCCGTATTTTGAAAAGGGTTTTACTGACTTCTTTGGTACCTTGCCGTCTGTCAATTTCATACAGTTTAATAATTTCATGAAATGAAATTGCCGTAACGTTTTCCGGCAGTTTATTTACTTCTGAGACTTTTTTAAGCGTCCTTGTGAAAAAGGCGAAATTTGGACCAGACACAACGGAGTTATAAATTTTTTTTCCCTAAAGGGATGCAGGGGGTAGTTTGGTCCGGCAAATTTTTTCAAACTCGGATTCGTGCGTCTGGAAAATTTTAAACGTCCTTGCTGAAAATGGCCAAAATCCGACCGAAAACAACTTCGGGGGTGGGAAGGAGTAGTTTTTTCCGGCAGTTTTGTTACTTCTGAGACTTTTTTGAACATCCCTGTGAAAACGGCGAAAATCGGTCCAGAAACAACGGAGTTATTAATTTTTCCTTAAAGGGATGCAGGGTGTGGTTTTGTCTGGTAAATTTTTTCAACCGCGGATTGGTGCGTCTGGAATAATTTTGAACGTCCTTGCTGAAAATGGCGAAGATCCGACCGAAAACAACTTCGGGGATTGGAAGGGGTAGTTTTTTTCGGCAGTTTTTTTACTTCTGCGAC
This sequence comes from Pseudeuparius sepicola, assembly GCA_963920635.1. Classification (NCBI taxonomy): domain Eukaryota; kingdom Metazoa; phylum Arthropoda; class Insecta; order Coleoptera; family Anthribidae; genus Pseudeuparius; species Pseudeuparius sepicola. Next base: position 35,455,239 of record OY987305.1, read on the forward strand.
TTTTTTGAAAATCCTTGTGAAAACGGCGAAAATCGGACCAGAAGCATAATGGAGTTATCAATTTTTTTACCTAAAGGGATGCAGGGGGTAGTTTGGTCAGGTAAATTTTTTCAACCACAGATTGGTGCGTCTGGAATAATTTTGAACGTCCTGGCTGAAAATGGCGAAGATCCGACCGAAAACAACTTCAGGGGTGGGAAGGGGTAGCTTTTTCGGCAGTTTTTTACTTCTGAGACTTTTTCGAACGTTCTTGTGAAAACGGCAAAAATCGGATCAGAAACAATGAAGATATCAATTTGTTTCCCTAAAGGGATGCAGGGGGCAGTTTTGTCCAGCAAATTTTTTCAACTGCGGATTGGTGCGTCTGGTATAATTTTGAACGTCCTTGGTAAAAATGGGGAAGATCCGACCAAAAACAAATTCGGGGGTGAGAAGGGGTAGTTTTTTCCGGCAGTTTTTTACTTCTTAGACTTTTTTGAACGTCCTTGTGAAAACGGCGAAAATCGGACCAGAAACAATGGAATTATCAATTTTTTCCTTAAAGGGATGCAGGGGGTAATTTTGTCTGGTAAATTTTTTCAACCGCGGATTGGTGCGTCTGGAATAGTTTTAAACGTCCTTGCTAAAAATTAGCGAGGATTCGACCAAAAACAACTTCGGGGTTGGGAAGGGGTAGTTTTTATCCGTTTTTTTTATTTCTGAGGCTTTTTGAACGCCCTTATGAAAATTGCGACAATTGGACCAGAAACAGTGAAGGTATGAAGTTATTTCGCTAAAAAGGGATGCAGGCAGTAGTTTTTGGCGGGCTATTTTTTCCAATCGCGAATTGGTGTATTTGGAATAATTCTAATAATATGGAATGGTGGCTGCCGTATTATTACTATGCCGGCTATTGCTATTCCTTCTGTCCTTATGTTCTTGCACTGACAACGTTGCAGCGGTTTTTATAGGAGAGGTGCTTTCAAGGCCACTGAATTATTGTCGGCAGGCCGCCTATTATATATTTATTCGAATATCACACATTAGGCCAGGGAAAATAGAATTTGACCTAGACAAAAATATTAATTGCAATTTTGTTTTCCCATATCAAAGTTATAAGTAAATACGTTGGTAGAAACCAAAAATTAAACATTTTGAAAAAACGGAACCTTTAGTTACCACAAAAAACTATTTTTCGTTAAAAATTTCGAGCAAAATTGTAAACTGGATTTTTTAAGACTCTTTAGGTAAAAAACTTCCCTTGCTAACATATATTAAGAAATTAAACATATTAAGAATATGGAAGTAACTTAGATCGACAAATAGAGATAAAAATTGAATAATTTTCTATTTTGGCAAAAGCAAAAATATTAACTTCGTTTTTACTGCAGATGATCATTCCATTTTACAAATAGAATGTAACTTATACAAATTAAACAGTTATCTGAGCCGCATGTACGTCAGCTGTCACTTCTCATTGGTATAGAATATAGAATAGGTAAAAATAATAAATAAATATAACTATATTGAATCATATATAGCGAAATTAAACATTTATTTACAGCGCATATAGGTCAACTGTCACTTGTCATTTCTTTAGGAAAAGCAAAAATATTAACTGTTTTTTTTGTTTAACTTTTTACAATATAACTATTAAAAAACATATAGCGAAATTAAACATTTATTTAGGGCGCATGTAGGTCAACGATTAATATTTATTTTTAAAGAAAAAATACTTCCATTACCAATTTTTGTTTAATTTCAACAAATTTAACAAGAGTTAGTATCCACTTACAAAGTTTAACAAAAATCAGCCAGTTAATAATTTTGCTATCAAAGACAGCTTCAAATTTCTTTAAAATGCGATTTCTGGCGAAAGAATATGTTTAATTTCAGAACAAACTGTTAGTACTTGATTTTTGAGGTAATTATAAATAATAAACACGCAGTTAATATTTTTGCCCAACAAAATATTACGCAAAATGTCATTTTTACATCATTCGGATACTTGCGCAAACGTAATCTGTTTAATTTATCAATCTCAACTTTATATACCTACCTTACTTACTAATAAATGCAGCTTAAAATTCGCAGTTAATATTTATGCCGTCTTTATTATGTATAAAAAACAATTTTGGCGTTCATTTATTACCAATATTTTGTGATGGCATTATAAAAATGCGGTTATGAATTTTGTCTAGGTTTCGTTACTTTTTTACCGTAATTTCCCTGGCCTACATGCTGTAGCGAAGCTATATACCTAGGTCCGTGGTGGTATTACATATTGTATTGTCACCAGAAATAAAGAGGTATGCAAAATTTCAGCTCAATTGGATGTCAAGTGGTTCTAATTCAGCTGGCACCGAATTTGCCGATATTAGATATTCAGCACACCCTGCAATTGAAAACTGTCCCTTATAGGGACACAGTGTATTATAAAAATCGCGAGTTATTTCCAATAAACGGTATGCAACCTCACTAACATGCTGCTAGGCTAAATCCTCAGAGCCTGCGAGAACCGGCCTGTTAGTGCGCGCGAGCTCTCAGCGGTAAGCGATAACCCATAACAACGTTCATTCAAACTTGCATTGAATGAACTGAGAGCCACGCCCACCAACCAATCAGAAACAACCGTAAAATCGCCGTGGACCCAAAGATTCTGCTGCGTATATATATATAGGTATGGTTCGTCCTGTAGGAATATGCATTTTATGATAGGTTGAAATAGTACGGCTACATGAAAACTTTTAACTTGAGCAGATATTTTTACATACTTACTAATTTGTGTATAGTAGGTCGAGTGTAGGCGATTACCCACGCCTCATCATACGGTTGTGAATATGCTGAAAAAAAAAATTCTATAAAACAGGATGTAGATTATAAGCATACAGTTTATTAGTTAGAAAACATAAAACGCGCGAATTGAAAATGTTTATCAGCAGCTCAGGAAGTTGTAAGGTTCGCGAAAACCCGCAAATTTACATTGATTCTTATGGAAAACACGAACAGATTCGTGCTTATCATGAGGCCGGGAATAAGATGCGTTCTGATTGGTCGAACGTCTCCGCCGCGGTACTATAAGAGGGGGCGCGGCACCTAGCGCAGTCAGCTCTCCGAGCGCAAGCAGCACGATCATCATCAGTCTCTGCGAAGCAAGATAAGATGTCTTTCGCTAAGTCCTTGAAAGAAATTCAAACAGCACTTTTCAGTGCTAATCTGGTTGGTGGTGATATTGAAACAAATATTCAAAAATGTAACGAGATCTTGAAGCAAGTGCAAACGTCCCTGAATAATGCTACAACTATTGGTGAGAAGCAACATCTGACGACGACCTTGGCGAATTTGAAATCGTTCAAAGAATTGTTTAATGCTATGAAGATAGTGGGACATGGATATGAACCCGTAAAGGAAACTGCTAAGCATAGAGTGAAATGGGAAGAACTACAGTCAGCATTCAAGTCGCGCGTGCAAACGGCAGCCATCACCAACATCAAACATAAGGAGCCCAAGCTGTTTTTAGATGATTGTTCTGCGATTTTTAAACATCGAATTCACAATGTTTTGAAAATACATGGTTCGGTAAAGGTGAACACCGTTTTTTGTGGACTTTTTGAAATAAAAAGGGGTGAGCTGAGGAGCTGAAATACATAAATACGAAGAACGCTCCGATTTACACGGACACCAAAGTACCTCAATGGTTTTTGAAAAACGTGCAGGAACCCATTCTTCGAGATTTGGATGAAATAGAAGACGGTGAGAGCGGGGGTCGTCTCACAGCCATCATAAATTTACAGGTAAATATTAACAAGTTTGCACCCATGCTTGGCTCCTCATATATGCACCAATTAAAAGAAAGGAAGCATGCATCAACGTTAAGAACGACGACGAAATGTGCTTTGCGTGGGCGGTGGTGTCGGCTCTGCACCCAACCCATAAAAACGCTCAAAGGGTAACAAAGTATCCCCTCCCCTCAACCGTACTGAATATAACAGGAATTCATTTTCCAATGACACTGCGACAGGTCCCACGGTTTGAGAAGCAGAATAATATATCCATAAACGTATACTGTTTACAAAAGACTAATAGTAAGTTCGAATGTTTTCCGACTTATCTCACCAAGGACAAATTGACAAAACATGTTAACTTGCTACTGGTCCAGGATGTATATGATGATGGTGATGATATTTTAAAACCTGTCAAATACCATTATGTGTGGATCAAGGACCTATCACGACTCGTTTCATCTCAGCTGAGCAGGGTTGGTCATAAAAAATGGGTGTGTGATAGGTGCTTACACTATTTTCATAGCGAACAGAAATTAATTGCCCACCTTGAGGATTGTAAGCACCTGAATAATTGTAGGGTGAGACTGCCAACGGAGGAAAATAAAATTCTTAAATTTAAGAATCATAAAAACAAAGAGCCTCTACCATTCATAGTATATGCCGATCTAGAGAGTATATTAAAACCTATAGAAGAAAAGGGAAAGTACCAGGAACATAAGCCGTTTAGTGTGGGGTATTACGTCAAATGTAGCTATGATGACTCATTATCATTTTATAAATCTTACATCGGCGTCGACTGTATCGAATGGTTTTCAAAGGAGCTTAATCAGCTGGCCGAGGACTTAGAGACCGTTTTTCTATGTCCATTACCAATGGACCGCCTGACGCCCCTGCAGGAGATGGGATTTAAGTTATCCACCACTTGTCACATTTGTGAAAAACCATTCAATTCTGATCAGAAAAAGGTTCGAGATCATAACCATCTAACTGGAAAATTTAGGGATGCCATCCATGAAGACTGCAACATAAATTATCTGGATAGTCACGTGGTGCCTGTGGTATTTCACAATTTAAGCGGGTACGACGCTCATTTTGTGATTAAGAGCATTGCCAAAGATGTTGAGGGGAGGGTTGAGCTGCTTCCCCTTAATAAGGAAAAGTATATTTCCTTCACTAAAAACGTATCGGAAACAGCAATCAAATTCCGGTTCATTGATAGTTTTCGGTTTATGGCGGGGAGCTTAGAATCCTTGGCGGCAAATCTCAGCGATTATCCCATTCTTCGAAGTCATTTTCCACACATGCCTAATGATAAGTTTAATCTTCTCACACGAAAGGGGGTTTTCCCTTATGATTATGTGGATTCCATGGAAAAATTAAATCACAATCATCTACCACCCAAAGACGGTTTTTACAACAAGCTGGAGGAAAGATCGATATATGAAAAAGAGTACGTTCACGCGCAGAAAGTATGGAGAGAGTTTAGTTGTAAAAATATCGGTGAATATGCAGAATTGTATATGAAGACGGACATAATTCTACTGGCAGGCGTCTTTGAACAATTCAGAAAAAGTTGTATGAAATCACACAAGTTAGACCCAGCCCACTATTATACGTTGCCTGGATATACGTGGGACTGTATGTTAAAATATACTGGAATCGAACTGGAATTGCTTACCAATATTGACATGGTAATGTTCGTGGAGAAAGGCATCCGTGGGGGACTCTCTCAGTGCTCAAAACGCCGATCTACAGCAAACAATAAATACATGCCTAACTATGACTCCAGCAAGCCTTCGAAATATCTGTCATACTTTGACATAAATAATCAATATGGTTGGGCCATGGGACAGCATCTGCCATATGCTGGATTTAAATGGGTAGATCCAAATATCGACGTCAACACAATTCCTGACAATGCAGCAACGGGTTACTTCTTGGAAGTGGACTTAGAGTACCCGGAAAACCTACATGACCTGCATGGAGACCTGCCATTCTGTCCCGAACACCGCAAAGCTGATGATAATCTCAGAGATAAAAATGACTGTAAATTAATGGCTACATTATACAACAAAGAAAAATATGTGGTTCACTATCGAACACTTAAACAGGCTTTGGCAAATGGTCTCAAACTTAAACAAATACATCGAGTCCTAAAATTCAAACAGTCGTCGTGGTTGAAACCATATATTGATCTCAACACACATCTACGTACTCTGGCAACTACCCCGTTCGAAAAAGATTTATTTAAGTTGTTATCTAACGCCGTGTTTGGGAAAACCATGGAAAACGTTCGAAAGCACAGCGTTGTGAAATTAATAAATAAATGGGATGGAAGATATGGTGCAGAAGCCTTAATTTCCAAACCAGAGTTCAAATCATCCTTTATATTTGATGAAAATCTAATCATCATTGAAATGAATAAGTCTGAGGTATTTTTCAATAAACCAATATATGTGGGAATGTCCATTTTGGACTTGGCAAAAACCACCATCTACGATTTGCACTATGGGTATATGAAACCAGAATTTGGGAACAATTGTACCGTTCTATACACAGATACGGACTCATTAATTTATGAGATACAAGAAGTTGATATTTATGATATTATACGTAGAGATTGTCACGCACGTTTTGATACCAGCGATTTCCCAACAGACAATTTTTACAAAATACCTCAGGTCAATAAAAAGGTCCTCGGGATGATGAAGGAAGAAAATAATGGCAGAATAATGACAGATTTTGTGGGATTAAGATCAAAGATGTATACAGTGAAACTGCTTCAGACCGATGAAGACGAAGAAAAACGAAGACAGAAGCTACGAGAAAGCGGATTTACCGATGATGAAATAGGTGAAATAATGAAAAATGGTGGAGTAATAAAGAAAATAAAAGGTGTTAAGAAAGGTGTTATTAAAAGCAAAATCACGTTTGAAGATTATGTACGGTGTCTGGAGGATAATATTGAAAAATGTATTAGTCAAAATTTAATAAGATCCGAAAGACATGTAGTATACTCCACAACACAAGAGAAAATTGCACTGAGCCCCCACGACGATAAACGAGTTTTGCTAAATAATTCATACTGTACATTACCATGGGGTCATTACTCTACGAAAAAACGTTCTTCTGATGAACACACCTCACCCCCGAAAAAATTTAAACAGACATAATTGTGGATGGTGGACAAACCTCATCATCATTAACAAAGTATCCATTGAACCATCAAGATGCCTAAGGAGTGCGATTGGGGGAGGCCCTGCGACTGTACCGAATGCACCCCCGACTTGGAGGAAATTTGCGATATATGTAACAAAAATAAAGCATATAGGATCGGATCACGCTACACAAAGGATAGAAAGGGCATTGGCTATTATTCTTTTACATCATGCTGCTACAAATGCTACCAGATACACTTTGGAATAGCAGAGGAGGCTCAGTTCCGAGAAATGAGAAACCTGGTGATGGGCTTGCCTAAAATAGGAGAGTCTGATTCCCTAACTACAGTACTTAAGAAATATTTTAGTATGCAGGTACAGATTATTGAAGATTTTCGTAAAATAGTGGATACGCCGTTGGTTGTAAAAATCGACGTAACTATATACTCTGGAAAAATCACTATTGGTGTAAATCTACCTGAGGCAACAATAACCAAAGAAGAGGACCCCGCAGCATGGTTCGAGCGCACGATATTGGATAAAGCAATTAATTATTTATCAAAATGTACAAACCCCATATTTCAAACTATGCGATTACGTTGTATACCAATTTAAAATTTTATTGTTAACAATATAATAAATTGAATAAAGTAACAAAATTGTAAACCACTAGTATTATTTTTATATGTAAATCCCATTCAGTTTCTCAGAAAAATTCTTATCTAATCTTAATCTGATCTAAAAATTCTTATCTAATCTTAATCTGATCTTAATATGTTGCAAACAAATTTTGTATGTTCCTTCTATACATTTTCTAATAAGTTTTATGTATCTCTAGAAATAAAAACGTTAAACCTGGAAACTGCTTATCATATGTAGATAAGTCCTATATACACAAAATAGGTGTCCTAAGCAATTATTATTATTATTATTATTATTTAAAATGAAACTAATATTTTTGAAAAATCCCTATAAATAAAAACGTTAAACCAGTAAACTGCTTATCATATGTAGATAAGTCCTCTATATATACAAAATAGGTGTCCTAAGCAATTATTCTAGCAACAAACACCCACAAATTTCTCTACTAGGTAAGCATAAAATTTTGCTTCCCCAAACAATATAATTAAATCACAATTAAAAATTTCTACTAAAAATTCACATCTCTATAAATTTTCACTAAAAATTTATATAAAACGATGCCTCCATAATTGTTACTAAAGTTTAGCCTCTAAAATGTTTTCTATAAAACGAAGCGCTAAAATTTTATATCTCTATAACTAGAAAGCTAAACCCAATACTTTCGCTAAAATTATTTATGTATCGAGAAATAAAAACGTAAAAACACCTATAATGTTTCCCTAGCCTAGAATAAAAATTTGTATATAAGGATGCACATATAAATTCCAATAAAATGTATAAAACACCTATAATTTATCCTCAAAACCTGAGAATAATTTTATATACAAAGATAATCACACATAATTTCCACTAAAATTGTTCATACTAATTATGGAAACGATCATTTTCGATTAATAAAAGTTGAAAGTGTTTAGGTCCAATATTTTTTAAAATTATATTCTAAAATTAGGTTTTCTTTAAGCATCTGATGGTTCAGACGACCCTGTACAATAATTATTATTCCTAAAGTGTTGGTCTAGCCTAAACAATTACTCGAAAAGTTCGACACTATGTATTTATTTAAGATGGTACCTTGTCAAGCTGGCATATTTTACCATATATTAACGGGTACAACGCGGTTTGAAATTCAAAATTGAAATATTCCTATTTTGGTATAAAATCATTCGTTGGTAGATGAAAATCCAATGATTACCGTTATGGGTAGTCGTTTAAGATAATCACCCACACGACCCGGGTACCTTGTTAAGCTAGCATATTTTACCATGTATTAACAGGTACAAACGAACGCGGTTTGAAATTCACTCACCATTTTCCCTGCTTTATCCTACTGCATATCTTCACATTTTCTCTGCTGTATATCGCCCCAGCCTAGATCGCTGTAGCTCTCACTACTAAAAATTATATTTTAATAGCAGGGAGTGTTTTATTTAAAATTCATACCTTTTCATTGGGTTAGTTTTCCAGGTTTTGATCCATGTTGTTATCTGATTTTTGGCTGATTTTTGGCTTTGCTATCTGATTTTTAGTAGGTACTCAATTTGATGACCTGCTGCCTATAATAATAAAACCCATTAGAAACTATTAAATTTTAGATTCTAATACATTACTTACACGATTTTTCTCTTGTAGTCCAACCACATATTTTATTGTTCTTGAGCCCAGTTTGCACTAAAATCACCACGCAACTCATCACTCTTCTTATACTAGGTAGCCGTCTGTTGTAAGCCAAATATAGTTGCCTCAAACCTTAAATTTTTTTATTATTATATGAAAAATAATTGACTTTTCACTTACCAAATTATTCTTCATAGTAGTTCTTCCGCCAACGTACACATCTATAAATGCTTTGTTTTTAAAGTCTGTGGTACTGGCAAAATGATATCTCATACACAGCAGGATGTTACTTCCTTCACAGCAAAAATCGTTGATAAATACAACATTTATTTGAATATAATTCATGACATCTTTTTTATTACAGTGCTAGTTGTAAATTATTTAGGTTTTTATTGTTTTTTGTTCAACCTGTACCTCTTAGGAGAAAAATCTGTGACGTAAGGCCCTGTTATACTACACCGGTGCATGCGTCAATGAGTATGTCACCTGTTCTTACTTCTTCAATGTCGCTAGACTAAATTATTAAGTAACTCGGTACACGGTTTTTTACATTACCTTCTAATTTAATATTTTAATTCTGTCAACCTCCGAAACGAGGAAATGGTCTTGTTTATGTGTATTTTATCTAAATGTCCTTTTAATATCTTAAGTTTTTTGACAATTGAGATCAACATTTTTTATGTGAGTATTGCCTGTATTTTGTGTTTTTTTTTCCTTTTGAATTTGGAGTTTTATATGCTATTTATTCACTGTCTCCCTTTTATATCGTTTAATTTTATAGTCCAACCTTAATTATGTATTTTTGTAACATTGTAGCAACCTGAAGATGACCTTATAAAGGTCGAAACGTCGATGAATTAAAAAAGTAAAAAAATCTCTATAAGTTCTTTGACCTAATCCCGACCACTATTGCCTTGTTTTGGCTCGTATATCAATTATTAAGGCCCCTCTGGCCTGCTTTTCAATCCACTCTATACATATTTTTTCTCTCACCTTTTTCCCTATGTGCACCGAAGATCGGCACATGTGTGAATGAGTATGTTACTTCTTGTTCTTAGTTCTTCAGTGTTGCTAGGTTAAATTATTAAGACTCTTTCATTTTGGCCATTATGCAAAACAAACTTAAATTTGTGGGATCATTATCCGATTATTATATTTAGAGATGAGTCCAACGAGGTGCCGCAAGGGCATATTCCTCACACCGGAAATGGATACCGGAAGTTGTCATTTTATTACATATTTGGCTTCTCCTCGACCCTCTGATCATTATTTAAGCGTCAGAATATTTCTACCTAACACCGATTTCTTGCGATAAAACTTTAAAGCTTTTTTATGCTAAATTGGTGTTCCCGACGTTGAGACGAGTCCAACGAGGTGCCCGCAAAGGCATTTTCCTCATACCGGAAATGGACACCGGAAGTTGACGTTTTTGGATTCTCCTCGATCCCCTGATCATTATTTAAGCATCAGATTCTTTATACCTAGCACCGATCTCCCGCGATAAGATTTTAACGTTTTTTATGTTAAATTCGTGATCCTCATGACGAGTTGAGTCCAAGGAAGTGTCACAAGGGCATATATATTTATAAAATTTTGTTTGTATTTTTCTCATATTTAACCTAACTTCACTCTATTCTCTCCTAATATTACATTTAACGACGAATATTCCATGACGCAACCCTAATTTAAAAACCACAGTTCAAATCACTCAATACATTTAATGAAAATCGAATCATCATTGAAATAAATAAGCCTGAGGTATGATAACGTCATACTTGTTAGATATCTGATCTGACCTGAAGATTTTTTATTTTCACTGTCCCTCTAAGGACCCGAGAGACGCAGCCTGACAGGCCCCCTTTAACGCTACCTGACAGGTCCCCTCTTAGGATGCTAGCGCCTGCGCAGATGTCAAGAGATTTTCTAAGATTTTTTCCAAGTACCATTTTCAACAAATCCGTTCTAAATATGTCCGATCTCGCCCTATTTACTCATTAAGGTTCCCGAAAGGTGAAATTCTATATGTTTTTCTCTCTTAATCTCACATTTTTCTTATATTTCTCTCACCCTGTATATATTTGTCACTCTTACATTTTTCTTATATTCCTCTCTCACCCTATATAGACGCAGCCTGACAGGCAGCCTTTAACGCTACCTGACAAGTCCCTTCTTAGGATGCTAGCGCTTGCGCAGATGTCAAGAGATTTTCTAAGATTTTTTCCAAGTACCATTTTTTAGTCAACAAATCCGTTCTAAATATGTCCGATTTCACGCTATTTACCCATTAAGGTTCCTTAAAGGCGAAATTCTATATATTTTTCTTATATTTCTCTCACCCTGTATATATTTTACTCTCTTAATCTCACATTTTTCTTATATTTCTCTCACCCTATATAGACGCAGCCTGACAGGCCCCCTTTAACGCTACCTGAAATTCTATATATTTTTCTCTTACATTTTTCCTTATATTTCTCTCTCACCCTGTATATATTTGTCTCTCTTACATTTTTCTTATATTTCTCCCGCCCTGTATATATTTGTCACTCTTACATTTTTCTTATATTCCTCTCTCACCCTATATAGACGCAGCCTGACAGGCAGCCTTTAACGCTACCTGACAAGTCCCTTCTTAGGATGCTAGCGCCTGCGCAGATGTCAGGAGATTTTCTAAGATTTTTTCCAAATAGCATTTTTTAGTCAACAAATCCGTTCTAAATATGTCCGATTTCACCCTATTTACCCATTAAGGTTCCCGAAAGGCGAAATTCTATATATTTTTCTTATATTTCTCTCTCACCCTGTATATATTTACCAAATTTTATTTGTATTTTTCTCATATTTAACCTAACTTCACTCTATTCTCTCTCACATTTTTTCTTATATTTTAAGACATTTCCAAGAAATGGAATTTGCGCTCGATTTGGATTATTTCACTCGACATAATATTCTAAAAATAGAACCGCTGATAACTGAACGCTTCCGCTATCGGAATACGGGTTTTCCACATTACATTTTTATTAGCTTTAAATCTAACTCTCCCTCTCAGGCCCCCGGATCCGCAGCCTGACAGGCTCCCTTTAACGCTACCTGACAGGTGCCCTCTTAGGGTGCAAGCGCGCGTGCGCCCAAACGGGCGACCGAGATGATACACTTTCCCTCCAATAACCACGCCCGATGCGGATGGCGGGAACGCACCATGACTCGGCCTGATTCGAACATCTTCGGATGGGGTCGGATATCTTCGGACACTCTCGGACCATCTCGCGACCTGATTGGCTGTGACGTCACATGGAAGCGGACATCTTTGAGTCTGATTGGGTAGGAGGGGAAAAGGGGGAGGGGCTCGAACCGCGAACGACCTTGAAATCCCAAATGAAGCTCCATAAGAAATAACATAGGAATTTGTGCTCGGACCGACATAGCTTATCTACTACTCTCCCAATTTTAAAATGCAGTAAGGGAAGAAGCTCTTATTTGCGGTTTTCTGGTTACTAATAATTTTCCGAGATCGAAAGATCTACATCAAGCCAAAAATAGTTAAAATAAATAATTAAATTAAACTACTTTTGGTATGATGCAGATTTTTTGTTTTGATGTGGCCTATTTCGTAGCCAATAAAGGACGAGACACATATTTCCGAGCTGAGCCATGTTCGTGCCAAGCCCCAGCAGTGCGTGTTGACCTGGTTTCAATCTGGCATCAGCCAGGCGACAGCCAAGACTAAAACCAGGCTGATGAGGCATGGCGCGGACACGGCTCGGTTTGGAAATATGTGTCTCGACCATAATACTAACAAAAAAAAACATCAATGGTCCATTGATGGCTATGAAGTGAATGACCTGCATTGATTAGACAGTAAAGGTCCATCGATGAAACCATTGAGTAACTTGAGTGGATCTTCATAGGGCCACTATATGTTTACCATTATTGGGCCTCTAATAATACATAAGTAAAGGGCCAATGATGTTTTCTCGAATGGGCCTTTAATGGACCACTCATTAATACTGTTGGCAAAATTAACTATGGCCGGCTGCTGGCCACAAGGACATCCCAGCACCGGAACATTTATGGCTGCCTTTAAAGAACCATCTATGGCAGTGCTGGCCATCATATAAACGCCCATTAATGCGCCATTTATCTGTGTTTGCTGGGTATGATATCAACAGAGGATGAAATAATATAATTAACTTACCTAGGTAGGTACATACTTATTCTATCGGGTCGCCACGGGGATATGTGCTCACCCCCAATATTTCTTTTATTTTTTTAAGACAAAAATTTGAAATTTGAGGTACTACATGTTTCATGTCAAAGCGTTTTTTTTTTCGAGTTTTGACATATACAGTGTGGCCATTTTAGTGTGCAACATATGGGATTTTTTTTTTATTAATTGCACAACCAAAATACAAATATTGCCGAAAGTTGGTGCATGTTCGATAATCATATTAGGTGCCCTTAGAATGGTTACAAGTCAAACAGCATACAGGGTAGGTCAAAAAATATAAAAATTGTTCAAGAGTAAAGTACCCTTATTTCAAAGAATTCAGCAAAATGTTATTAAGAAAAGTTGTTTAGAATTAAAAGTTATGGCCTCCTAAGAAAAAATTTTTTTTTTTTGAAAAACATTAATAATTTTCCAAAAAAATATATTTTTTAATATTCCCCTTAAACACTTTCATAAATTAATCAAAATCAAATTAATTTCTCATAACTTTGTTCAAATTCAAGCATATTTGTAAAATTAACTTAGATTTTTAGTTTTTTAGGGAATCACAAACTTGATGTTTGTTGCAACGATATTAAACACAACTTTAAAATTTCGCAAAAATTCTTATGAACAAGGTAAAACATTAGTAATGATAATGTGTCTATTAAAAAACTCTCATTTAAGGTGCAAAATTTTTATTTTAAATGTTTAATAAGAAACTGGAAATTCATCGACGAAATTTTTTTTTTCTTAGGAGGCTATGTTTTGGTATTTAGGCATAGCTTTTAATTCTAAACAACTTTTCTTAATAACCTTTTCCTGAATTTTTTGAAATAAGGGTACTTCACTCTTGTGCAATTTTTATATTTTTCGACTTACCCTGTATGCTGTTTAACTTGCAACAATTCTAAGGGCACCTAATATCATTATCGAACATGCACCAACTTTCGGCAATATTTGAATTTTGGTTGTGCAATTAATAATAAAATTCCCATATGTTGCACACTAAAATGGCCACACTGTATACAGAGGGTGATTCAGTTCCGGTGCTCAACATGGGGATCTCGGAAACCATAACAGATACGAAGTCGGTCAAATGGAGGCAAACTTGCGCCTTTGGGCGCCTAACAATATGTCGTTGAGAAAGTTAAAATATTTTCATGGGTTGCTGAGATATTTAAGAAAAACCGAATTTTTGAAATTTAGATTTTATTTTTTTCTGGCGCCATTTGCAATGACATTGAAAAATAAATTATACCTACTTTTTCATTGCAACTTTTTCTGGACTACGTCATAGTATTTTTAGATTTTCGGGGCGACGTTTCGTTTTTGAGATAGAGGGATCATCTTCATTTTTTAAATACGGACCTGGATTTTTTATTGCATATTTCGAAATGAATCGTTGTCCTGAGTACAACAATGTATGACACATACATATTTTTTCTCGTTTTAGCTACTAAAATGCACATTCACTAAGAAAAGAACTAATACATTCCTGGACTATGCATTTTTCTCTCTTTTTTTCAAAGCTATTCCAATTATAACAGATGATCATTATTTTAATACCTACTGGATTAATTATACTCCATGTTTGTCATATTTTGAAATTCTTTTTTATACTTTAGGTAAATAACAACAATAATAATTATTACTAACAATAGTGAGATACATTTTACCTAAAGTGTAAAAAAGAATTTCAAAATATGACAAACATAGAGTTTAATTAATCCAGTAGGTATAAAAAAATGATTACTTGTTATAATTGGAATAGCTTTGAAAAAAGAGAGAACAATGCACAGTCCAGGACCGTATTTAAAAAAATTAAGATGATCCCTCTATCTCAAAAACGAAACGTCGCCCCGAAAATCTAAAAATACCAGGACGTAGTCCAGAAAAAGTTGCAATAAAAAAGTATTATTTATTTTTAATGGCGTCAGAAAAAAATAAAATATAATTTTCAAAAATTCGGTTTTTCTTAAATATCTCAGCAACCCATGAAAATATTTTAATTTTCTCAACGGCATATTGTTAAGCGCCCAAAGGCGCAAGTTTGCCTCCATTTGACCGACTTCGTATCTTATATTTTTACCCTATTCGGATTCAGCCTCGGATTCAGCATAAAATTCTACATAGGTGCTCAACTCAACAACGTTTCTGTCAAAATTTGACAGCTGTCAGTGTTAATTTTATTATTTTATAGCCACATTTTTCCAAGTATTTTTTTTTTTTCAAATAGGACCAGTGTGAGTATCATGAGTGTGTGGCTCCTAACTTCTTCTCCTATTAATCAAAGGTTATTTTATTACATTTAAATTAGGTACCTAAAGTTAACCCACAAATAATACGGCCACATAGTGCAAATTTAAATAGCCTCTGTCTTGATAAGTCGGTTGAAAAAAATAGTAGCTCCCCATAGGTATGTAAGATAGACTTGTAAAAATAAATAAATAGGTAGGTATAAATAAAAATTTGTCTGTTAAAATTTAAATTTTTCTGTGGCTACAGAAGGACATAATATATTAAGCATATTTAAAGTCCATGGACTCCTGGATGCAATTTTTTTTAAAAAAAATTGTCAGCTGTCAAAATTTGACAGAAACGTTGTTGGATACGTAGAATTTTATACTGAAACCGAATATGTAAAAGTTTAGGTATACAGGGTGTTATTTAAAAACCAAAGTTGATGATATTTCTGGCTCAATTTCTGGCAAAACCGGAAGTAGAAAAAACGTGGAAATATGTAAAAAAACCGTTTTTACATGATATACATGCAACTCAAATTTCAAATTTTTATCTTAAAAACGTTAAAAATAAAAGAAAAATTGGGGGTGGGCCACATCCCGTGGCGACCCGGTATAGTAAAAGCTGCAAAAAGGACTACCATGCAGAAATTGCACAACAATCTTTAGAAAAATGACCAATAAAAAATAATTACTTTAGTCTTTAGAACCCAGTAAGCAATCAGTAGATAAACAACGATACAGTAATTATATCACAAGTACTTGTGTAAACGATTATTTGGATTTAGTTATTTTATTAACTTGTAAATAATAAGAGAACATTACGGCAATTAATAATTTAATGTTATTAATTGTGGGTCAATTTTAAAAGGTAGGGCCTCATCATGCCCTCCTCGGCCTCCTCTAGCTACGGCCCTGACGCGCCACTGCCGCGAGCGTTTTACCAAATGCCCCCACCCCTTTGTTTGAGCCACTACTCTTGTTTTACGAGCGGTACTATAAAATAAACATTTTAACTAAAAATAATAATGAAAAATAATGAGATGATGAAGACTGATAATAATAATGATAATTTTAACTTGTTTATCTCAATTCTCCTTAATTGGTTATTATCATGTCTTCAACATTAAAAGTCCTAAAATATGTATCATTAGATGGGAAGATATAATTATAAATATTATATAGCGCACATATTAGTGGTTAATCAATCCCTCGCAAAATGCTTATCAAGTTACATTATAAATTTCCGTTGAAAATATACATAACTTCAATTAATAAAAAAATCACCAAGTGGTAATGAAATGAAAAGAAAAATCCCAATTTTCAATATGGCGGAATATATATGGAGGCGCTTTTTAACGAAAAATGTCATAAAACTATCTTTTGCCCGTCGAGTTTAACAGGTTATAATGTAAGATTGGAACCCATAATTTCAAATCGCCCAAAGAAATATTTTATTTTTAATTGTTCTTTGCTTATTATTACTGTTAGCCGAGTTATGTTAGCTGATTATCATACTCATTCTCATGTATATCTTCTGAAAAATCAATGAAGTAAATGTAGAACACAAAGTTGCCGACTGGAATCCTCTGGTAAACACCGGAATATACAACAAATTATGACTATAGCACAAAAAAATCTGTTTATTAGGAATTACACAGTCATGACATATGTACTTGTGGAGTTTGCAGAGAATGCCGGTGGTGGGGTATCGATTGTAAGACGAGACTGGTCAACTCCACAAAAAAGTGTGCTGGCCGCCTTTCTATAAAAATTCTAATAAATTTTCAAAAGCACTAAAATTAGGCGAATCATCAGTGGATCGGTCCTCCTGGGAACTCTTTCAAATATCGCGGCAATTTTATGAGACTGGTAAGTGATAATAATTTCACTGCAATAATTTTAATTAAGGTGGTAACTAGGTATGTACAGGATATTCTAAGTTATTTCTCATCCCCCTTTACATCCTTATTTTTAAAGATAAAAAATTACAACATTAAAAGTTATAGACAATTTTATCTAGTTTCAGCTGATGTTATATGATGTTATATACAAAACTTTCGTTTTTTTAAGTGGAACACCCTATATATTTTTTGGATTTTGAAATCTACGCTTTTTTCCCATTCTAACTGTATACAGTGTGTCCCAGGATGAGTGAAACGAGAGGTGTAAAAGACCAAAAATTTTCGAGTTCGAATTTGGCCACTTGGGGTCCTGGCCTGGCTTGCCTAGAAAATAATTTTCACCATATTTTTAATTTTGAAAAATAAAGTAGGCCCTGACAGGAACGATTTACTTTGATTATAGGAAATAAAGTGGACAAAAATCAAAGTAGGCCAATTATTTTGAAAATTGACACAGGGACATAGTTTTCAATTCTAAGCAACTTTTTATAATGAAATTTTTCGAAATTTTAAACGGCAAGGATAAGTTCACCTACCTATAGGAAATAAAATGGACGAAAATCAAAGTAGGCCTATTATTTTGAAAATTGGCATAGCGACATAATTTTCAATTCTCAGCAACTTTTTCTAATGAAATTTTTCGATATCTTGTCGAGAAAGGGCACTTAACCTACACAGAAAATAAATAAATCGTTCCTGTCAGGGCCTACTTTATTTTTCAAAATTAAAAATATGGTGAAAATTATTTTTTAGGCAAGCAGGCCAAATTCGAACTCGAAAATTTTTGGCCTTTTACACCTCTCGTTTCATTTATCCTGGGACACACTGTATACACAGGGTGTCTACTTTGAATGTATGCAAATAAAAATAACATTTTTAGGGATATGCATACATTCAAAGTAGACACCCTGTAGTATATATAGTACTGCTGGAAAGTTTATGCAAATATTCCTAAAAATAACATTTTTAGGGATATTTGCACAAACTTTTTTTGTTTGAAAAGGGCTTGAAAACCCGCTTATTTTGAGGTTATCACCTTTGTCGAAATGCACTTAGAGGGTATGCTACGTTCCTTTTTCTAACCCAATTTTTCACTAAAACCATTTAGCGATTTTTCTATTATTTAATCAAACCATACCGTTAAAAAGGATCGCCAAAGACCCCTATATACCAATTTTGAACAAAAAATATACAGGGAGTTTCATACTACGGGGTGCCAAAGTTGAGCAAAACAGGATGCTAAAGACATCTGGCGAGTCAAGTACATGTAAGTAGTAATACAAAGAGAGTTCTAAGCCAAACCTGTCAGACTTGTCTGGCTTAGAACTCTCATAGGGTTTTGGTGGTGGGAGAGCTCCCCCACTCCAAGAATAGCTATATAGGTGCGTGTGGTTCAACTAAGAGCATCAGTGCAGCAAACATGTCCTTCTTAAATAATTTAAACAAGAATTTGTTGTTAAAAAATCTGGTGAACGTTCGAGATTTGGAAGTAAATGAAAAATTTGAGATTCAGAGTTTTAAGAGAATAAGTACTAAGTTTGGAGAGAAGGTGGTTGTGGAGTTTGCAGACTTCAAGACCATTCTACCCCAGCGGTTTACGGATGAACTAACTCAAGAACGAATTGCCAGTTTGAATGGTGACAAAAAAAGGCGCTTTTTAACCAGCTTGGGCCCTGTCGGCGAAACGACTAATATTATTTTTTCTGAAGAATGAGAGCAACATTATATGAAGGTTTAGAAATGTAAAATTGTGAAAATAAAAATATTATTTGTTTGTGTGTGTTTTACTAATATTTTTGGGGGGCTATAAAAGTGGTACTTGAGGTTGGAATTCATCAATCATGTCGCTGCTGTTCACCCTACAAGGTTTTACTTCCACACTTTCTATTGACTTTAATATTCCTATACATTTAGAACCAGATTTTGAGTATGGTTTGGCACTGCTAGGATTTCACACATATAACAGCATACCCAATATAGATGTTGGTGTCAATAAATTTTATTATATAAACGCTGATGGATATCGAAAATGTTTAGTTATTCCCACAGGGTCGTATGAAATTGAAGCCTTAGAAGATTACATAGTTCGAGCTTTAAGAAAAGAGGAATCTGATCAGAAAAATCCAATTTCAATAAAGGCTAATAATAGTACCTTACAGTGTGAAATTTACAGTGATAAATATACAGTAGATTTTCTACCAACAGACTCTATTGGTCATGTGTTAGGGTTTTCTCCTACACGATTAGAGTCTGGACAATTGCATACTTCCGACATATCTGTAAACATCGTGAAGGTCAGAACTATACATATAGATTGTAACGTAACATCTGGAGCATACTATAAAAATCAACCAACTCATACGATTTACGAGTTTGCAGTTAGCTGTGATCCTGGTTACGCCATAGACGAGTCTCCGAAAAATTTGGTGTACATGCCAGTTGCAAAGCGTGAGATTAATAATTTAACGCTAACTATTCTCGATCAGAACTTTCAACCTGTAAATTTTAGAGGCGAGGAAATAATTGTGCGGTTGGAGTTGAAGCGTGTATGAAAATTTCGCTATAGAGATGGTTTTGGTTTTTGGTGGCAGATATCACCCGTATAAAAGTCAATCACAATGCTTTAAAAATTCACTAGTGAGTAAATCATCGAAGAGTGCAGATCGTCTCTCGTTGGAAAATCAACAATTTTTGAAAGCGCTTGGTTATGTCCTTAACACCTCAAGTGTTTAATGTGCATCGCACACCCACATATGACGAATCTATTCAACGCTTAGAGAAGCGTACCTATTACCCATTTGTAAAGTCATTTAGGAATAATGATATTGTGGAAATAACCATTAATCAGGGTGACGCATGGTTGTTAATGTTTGACGCATCGATTTTTGTCAAAGGAAAAGTGACTAAGAAATCTGCTACCGGCGATTGTACATTAGCCAACAATGGTGCCGCATTTCTCTTCGATTCTGTTTCTTACGAACTAAATGGTAAAGAGATTGAGGTGGTGAGAAACCCGGGAATTGTGAGCACGATTAGATCATATCTTTGCTATACTGCTAATGATGAAAAATGTATGTCAACAGCAAGCTGGGTTGGGGTTAATAAATCTTTTGCTGTTAACAATGATGGAACATTCAATGTAAGGATTCCGCTAAAACATTTGTTTGGGATATTCAACGACTATCAGCTGGCAATTTGCGGTAAACAGACGTTGAGATTGACGCGAGCTAGAAATGATAACAATGCTTTGCTGCTACAAGGTGCAGATGCCGATGCTGAAATAACAATTTCCAACATTGAACTAAAGGTTAAACATATTCAGCCGAATGATATGATTAGATTGGATCTCCTTAAATCTATAAAAATTGATCGTCCAATTATAATTGCGTTCCGCAAGTGGGAGCTACACGAATTACCAAATCTTACTGTAAACGCCCAAAGGGAAATATGGGCTGTAAAATCATCGTCAGCAGTGTCAACCCCTCGATACGTCATCGTTGGATTTCAGACTAATCGGAATGAAGATTCTAAAACTGACCCCACGGCATTTGACCACATAAATACGACTGATGTAAGATTAATTGTAAACGGTGAATATTTTCCATTCGAACGTCAGAGGCTGAATTTTGCTGGTAATGACTTTCTGGACGCCTATCACAATTATGTTGAATTTTATCCAAGTTACATGAATGCGATGGAGAGTCGACCGCTACTTAGCTATGCAGATTACAAAAATAATGCAACCCTGTTTGTTATAGATTGTTCTCGCCGGAATGAATCTATAAAAATAAATACAGTTGACGTTAAGCTGGACATAGAAAACAGCAATGGTTTTCCTGATAAAACTCGAGCCTACTGCATAATTGTTCATGACTGTGCCATGGAATATTTGCCCTTGAGTGAAACTGTACGAGATTTAATGTAGAACCACATATCTATATAAAAGAACATTGTCACATTTCAGTTATAATTAAGATGTTGCTGAGACTGGGTCACGTTATATTATTCCCACTAATAAATAATGTGTTCTATATTTACAACCCAGAAGATACTAAGATATCTATTTGCGAGCGGGATAAATGTTTCCCATTTAAGGCGGTAGTTGAAAAAATTTCAGTAGCAAGACTATCCAAAAATGCTACTCAATTTAAACTTCATGCAGTATTCCAAAACCATACGACTGTTGAAACTGTGTGGAGGGAGATTCCACATTTCACCATACCCACAATGGACATGCTCAGAGAGCTCCCCACTCAAGATCATCATATAAAAGATCTCGCATTTGTACCACTCATTTACTACATTACTATATGTTCTTCCTTGTTAGTAGCAAAATTATTTATTGAAATAGTAAGAATATTACTGAGTGAGCAATGGAACGTAATTACGAGAGTCTTATAAGAACGTTTGAAAACTGGTCAAGCCCCCTATTAGCAGAAAAGCTTGCTCGAGCTGGATTTTTTTATACGAATTATGAAGATGTTGTCCATTTTGCAATATTGAAGGATATAAATGGGAAAAGAATGATGATCCATGGCAAGATCATGCTAGCTGGAGTCCCAATTGCCCGTTCATTAAAGGTGAAATCAAGCCTGTGGACATCCCACCTGAAAAAGTTGACATTGTCAATCCAGACTTTTTATGTATAGTATGCTACTGCAAAAACATAGAAGTCTTGTCAGTTCCATGTGGACATTTGGCATGCTGTATGGGTTGTGCAAACTCCATGGAGAAGTGCCCGCTGTGTAGGAGTATTGTGCAACAGAAGATTCGAGTTTACATTCCTTAAATTTATTGTAATAGTTGTAGAAAATAAATATTCTTAATTGAAAACTGTTTATTATTTACATCCCGATATATATATATATGAGACAAGCACATGCTATATTTTTAGATGTTTACAAGATGCACATCGAACCACATCAACTATCTTTACCAATAGAAAATTTAGATTTTGCTCGAAGTGAGAAATCTAAACATGGCTTGCTTTTGCCAAACTCGATTAGAGCAATATTTTGCGGTCCTAGCGGTTGTGGTAAAACAAACAGTCTACTTAGTTTAATATTCAACGAGAATGGCTTAAAATTTAAGAACATCTACCTTTACAGTAAATCGCTATATCAACCTAAATATCAGTTACTACAAGACGTGCTTAAAGAAGCAAAATGTGTTGGATATTTTCCATTTAGCTCAAACGATGACGTCATTGCACCATCAGAGGCTAGAGAAAATTCAATTTTTATTTTCGATGATGTGGCTTGTGGGACACAGGAAAAAATTAGAGAATATTACTCCATGGGTCGTCATAAAAATATAGATGCTGCATATCTCTGCCAGACATATTCAAAAATACCTAAGCAATTAATAAGAGACAACTGTAATATAATCGTTTTGTTTAAACAAGATGATGTGAATCTTAAACATATTTTTGACGAGCATGTGTCACCAGACATCTCATACGGAGACTTCAAGAATCTCTGCTCGCTCTGTTGGAATGATAATTTTGGAACGCTGGTTATTGTCAAAGATTTCAAAATGAATGAGGGTCGATATAGAATAGGATTTGATAGGTATATAACGTTATAATAACCACAATGCTCTTATTATTAATCGAGATGTCGATGCAAGAACAGATTCAAGAAGCGCAGCGCGCAAAGAAAATCAGCGAACTAGCTCGCTCGATTAGAAAAAAATATACAGCATTAAAAATAGGTAAATTTGATGAGGATGAAACTTTGAAAAAATTTTTCAAACCTGTGACAAGCTCTCTAGCAAATCTACAAGTTAAGCAAGAATTAAAACCGGAAGTAAAAAAACACAAAGTTGAACCGAAAGTTGAATCATTTATGGAAAAGTGGCGCGAGTCGTTGAAAAGTCCAGTTGCACTTTTGGGAGAAATGAATGAAACGTTAAATGATGTTGAGAAAGGAATTGACAAAGTGTACAGGCATTTTGATACTGTGTATCCTAAAGTAGCTATACCGTATGTAACAGACTTTATGGATAATTCGCTTAAAATCGATAGGGCATATGGTCCTAAGTATGACGAAACCAAATCTGTATGGATGCTAGGAAATAAGGATATTGATTTTGAAAAAGTGTCTGGTGACATAATCATCAACAATAATCGATTCACGGGAACAGATGGTCTCTACCAGCTAATTTTCTATAATAATCCAAAAAATACTAACGATGATTTGAAAAGTTACAGAGATATTTTAAATCTCACTGGTGTTCACCTTACTTCAAACGGACGATTAAAATCTAGCTATAAAAATAAGTACATTAATATTATTAAACCTCTAATGAAAGGTCCGGTGGCTACCTCCACACCTGTGAAGGGTTCCGGCATGCACCTCAAGTATAACACAAAGCCTGTGGAATATGTTTTCTGGGATGATCCTAATGAACTTGTAGAGAGATTAAGGTTATTAATTGCATCAAAAGATGCCGGAAATACTTCCCATGAAAACGAAATAACCGCAATAATCAATGAGTTGAAAGAAGCGAAAATTATTCTCTAACTTACAGCATGTTATTTGTAAGATGCCTTTAAACAAGTTCGGACGTGTTTCAAGGACTAGTCCCTCTTTGAATGACGGGAATTATGATTTCAAAACCCGCAGACTGTGCAACGTTAATTATCCTATTAACAGCAATGATGTTGGCACAAAGCAATATGCGGACAAACAAATCAATGCAACATTCAAAACGTTTAACATCATTCTCGAACAACATAATGTTAATATTGAGACTATCGTGAAAGACGTTTTCGAGAAAGAGATAGATGAAATAAGAAAATTTGTTAAAATTGTCAAAGAGTGTTGTTTAAAAATGGATGATGAACAGTCCGGTCAACTCCCAAATTAATCGATTTAGCACCATAATGAACCATTCAAGCCAGTTAAAAGATGTCCTTAAACAAGTTCGGACGTGCTTCAAGACTCAAGAACAGGTCTTGCCCACCTGTTTACACATTAAATTTGAATCTAGAAGGAAACTATGATTGTAACAACCGCAGACTGAGCAACGTTAATCCCCCGATCGATGACAGCGATGCCAGCACAAAACAATATGTCGATGATGGGGTTATTCATGCATTACAATATTTTTACACAAATCTTAAACAGCATACTGAGGAATGCGATCTTCATATTCGCAACACAATGATAGCCAATGTTCAAGATAAGATCGATGAATTGAGAGAGTTGATTAAAACTATAGAAGATTATTATTTAAAAATAAGTGGTAAGCGTATGCAATCCTTACTGTCTCTCAGAGTAGTAGAGATCCTTGAGGGTGCTAGTCATGCATAGTAAAGAAAAAATTCAAGTAGTTAGGGAATTACATAAACCAACTCGAAAAAATTATCCACGTCGTCGAACTATCATTAAAGGTTTAGACGATTTGTGGCAAGCTGATCTCGCTCAGTTAGATCAGTATGCTAGTCACAATAATGGTTTCAAATTCATACTGGTTGTAATCGATTGCTTCTCTAAATTTGTTTGGTGCAGACCGCTCAAATCCAAGTCTGCTGAAGATGTTACCAACGCCTTCACTGATATCCTATCGAGAACTCGAAAGCCTCGCAACCTTCAAACTGATCAGGGCAAAGAGTTTTATAACTCTCGATTTCAAAATTTGATGCGAAAATTCAAAATTAATCATTACAGCACTTTTAGCGTCACGAAAGCCGCCATGGCCGAGAGAGTGATACGAACTCTAAAGGAACGATTATTTAAGTATTTTAGTCTAAATGGTAAATTTAAATGGGATGATTATTTGCCTACTCTAGTTGCCGAGTATAATAACAGACAACATAGAGTGATTCAAATGAAACCTAGCCAAGTTAATAAAACCAATGAACAATATCTGCTTAAAAAAGTGTATAGTCACGTGAAGATTTTTAGAGGTAGAAAATTTAAGGTTGGAGATATTGTAAGAATAAGTAAAGAGAAACATGTATTTGCCAAAGGTTACTTGCCTAGCTGGAGTACAGAATTGTTCAAAATAATGAAAGTGCAAATTACCAATCCACCTACATATTTGCTAGAGGATTTAAACGGTCGACCAATAAAAGGTGGATTTTATCGTGAAGAATTACAAAAGACTGAATATCCTGATGTATATCTGGTTGAAAAGGTGCTTCGTAGAAAGAGGGGGAAGGTGCTAGTACGATGGTTGGGCTTTGATAAAGAGCATGATTCGTGGATCTCTGAGTCAAACGTCGTGTAGAGCTTTAAGTGGTACCATGGTTGACAGCGGCTACGAATCTGATTGTAGCAATCATGAAGAAGTAAACAAAGTAAGAGAAGATTCTCTGATTTTATCATCATGCTTCACATTGCCTACATATACTATTAATAATGGTTTGAGCATTATGAGATATTTCAAACCGCAAGTTAATATCCGATCAACAGTGCGACGAAATGTGATTTCGCTGGACTATTTGGAATGGAAAGAATTAGTAAATCATTTAAACAACTTTACCAACAACCTGGGTACCCCGATGTTTATCAGATTCAACGATATATTGTTAAGAACGATGTTAACTGCAGATGGAAATCAACGAGTGTTGCTTGCAAAAAATGGTGTTTGCCAATGGTTTTCCATAGCAGAGGTTTTCGAGCTATTAAATATCGAACCATATGTGACTTTAAGGATAAGTTTTTTGATTAATTTTAAATTGTATGATTTTTACCTTAGTTTTTTAGATAAGATCAATGAACTATTAGTACGTAGTAACTATGGCATAAATGTAATGGAAATTGTATTTTTAATGTGCAATGCAGTATGTAGCATGGAAACATATTGCATTTTTGAACTCTACTGTTATTATAATCAATTTTTGTTAGCAGACTTGTATAGAAGAAGGTTGGAATAAAGCAATGATTAAAAATATGACTTTTATTGTTTATTCAGATACCTATTATTACCGTCTGAATGTTGACGTTAATATCACAATCGATTTCACATGCACCAACTGTCGATGTATCATGTGGTAGGGCACCATGTCTGATTCGGTATGGTTGTACAGGGTGGAAGGGAATGAAACACTATTTGCAAAATATATTTTTTATTCATCTACTTCACATATGTACATCTTTATGACCCCAAGGAAGAGTTGAGACACTATCAACTAAATATCGCTTATCGTCAAATGGATTTAAACCAATTTTAGATTGTCTTATACTAAAGACGTTATGAGCAAATGATCGTATAGAACGTTGATTTACAATTTTCTCTGTCTTATTAAATAAACAATCGAAATAATCTTGATACGTTATCTGCTTCGCCACAACACTACCTCTAACACCTTTGGATTTTTTAACACACAAATTTTTTCCTTGAACCTTATAAGTATACATTTTAGATCTAAGTCCTACAAAATGTGTTAAAATACGGCCATTTAACTCGTCCTTCATCAGTCCTGGCACCTTCTTATTTACAAGCGGAATTCCATATTGATTATCTGCAGGATAGTCACTAGTATCAAACCGATGAATGTGATTCTTAATTACATTCTCGAACATGTCGTCACAACGGATTTCATAAACTAGACTATCAGTATCAGTATATAATAATAAGCAGTTAGTTGGCGAAAATGTTTTCAACATAAAATCATAATGGAATTCGTAGACACAGGTTTTGGATATGTCCAGAATAGACATCCCAACGTATAGAGGTTTATCAAACATAATATTTGTCTTATTTAATTCAACACTTATTAAGTTCTCATCAAAAATTACCCTATGTCTAAAACGAGGGCTAGAAATCAAATTTTTGGCGCCATATCTACCGTCCCACGTTCTTAATAATTTCACGATTCTGTGCTTTCTAACATTTTGCATTGTTTTGCCGTATATTGCATTATTCATTAGTTTCATTATATTTTTTTCAAAATCTAATGTTGTCACAGTTCTTAAATGAGTATTGAGTTGTATATAGGGAGCTAACCAGGCAGACTGTTTAAATTTCAAAACTTTATGAATTTTTTTTAATATTAAACCATGTTGCAAAGCTTGCTTAAGCGCTCTATAATGAATCACATAATTGTTCTTATCATAGAGAGTGGTCATGAGCTTTTTTATTTTGGAACCTGGAGGTTTGCAGTGTTCAGGTGCGAACGGAAGGTCTTTATGAAGGTTATGAAGATTATCAGGATAGGACAAATCAACTTCTAAAATATATCCGTCATCAGCATCGTCAGCAATCTTTGTGACATCGATATCAGACACCCACTCAAATCCTCCGTAAGGAAGAGGTTCACACATCGCCCAACCATAAAGGTTGTTAACATCAGCATAAAGAATATATTTTGATGGCATATTAACATCATAATTTTCCATATATTTGTTGTTAGCCTGAGAAAAGCGGTGGCTTACTTGGCTTACACCACCTCGAACTGCTCTCTCGAAAAACATTAAGATATCGCTGTCTTGGAAGGTTTCTAATTTACATTTCGTATATTTAAGCATGCAATCCCAGCTGTATCCAGGTAAAGTATAGTACCAGGCCGGATCTAAGCCATAATTTCGAAGACAAGTGGCTCTAAAATGCTCGAATATATCACTCAACAAAAGCACGTCACTTTTCATATATAGATCACAATACCCGCCCAAAGTCTTAATTCCAAAACTGTTCCAAACTAATTCAGCATGCTTGTAATCCTTTTCGTCAATATTATAATCATTTAATTTGTTATAGAAATTTTGGATAGGTGGTAATGAGGTTTCCTCTAATTTTTCCAGCGAATCGATGTAATCATAACAAAAAACACCTTTCCTAGTTAACAACTCAAAATTTTCAGAAGGAAATTCATTTCTAGTATTTTCGAAAGTATTTATAGATGATGCGAGTTTGTCTAGAGAGAAGGCCAAGAACTTGAAAGAATCAATGAACCGAAATTTAATATTTGTTTCATTGTCGAATATTGTAAAGCTAATATATTTTTCATTATTTACAGGAAGTAGTGTAACATGATTCCGTTTGGCAAGTTCTCGTATTATAAAGTGACTGTCATATCCACTAAGGTTGTGAAAAATTACGGGAACTACGAACGAGTTCTTATAGTTTAAATTGCATGTTTGGTGCGCATAACCGCGAAATACAGAAGTCAGGTGGCAGTGATCGCGGACAATGGTATCATTGGCATTGAATTTTTTCTCACAAATATGACAATAAGCAGTGGCATCTTTAAGGCTTATAGCTTCATCCATAGGTTCAACATGATTCAATTTGGATGATACAAAATTAGCAATTTCTTCAATTTGGTTAGCAAACCATATCATACAATCATCTCCACGATAGCCTTTGTAGAAAGAGAGCGAGTTGTCAAAGGAGCACTTAAAATAATAACCAGCACTGAATGCTTCATGTCTTTGATATTTATCAGTTTTTAGCATGGTATCAGAATCTCCGTAGGGTTTTAGCATTGCTTCAAAATCTGCATACAAAACGAAGGGGGTGCGTTCTTTATGAACAAAATTTTTAAATTCGATATATTTCTCCTTCGGAAACTCGATTTTACAATTATTTATTTGCTCGCAATAAACTGTATGCTCCTCTAATTTAGCTTGAGATCTAAAGTAATTTAAACATCTTTCACATATATATTTTCGTCCATTATGTTTGCTTGACTGTTTCGAAATCAGTCTAGATAAATCTTTAATCCAACAATAATGATATTTTATATTGACGTTCGAATCATCCGCAGGTGGAACTTCAAAGTCGCTAGTTTTCAAAAAATATTGGTTTTGAATTAGAAGTAGATTGACATGTCTATCCATTTTATTTTTAGTTAATCGAGCTGGTGAAGTGATAAATTGGCGTGGAGACTCATTTACCAACTCCAAAATGTACACATTGACAGAAATGTCATTGAGTTTCTCGAATTTTGATATTTGAGGTAGTGTCATTAATAAATTTATTCCATCTAATTTTAATATCCGAGTATAGTGTGGGTATGAATTAGCTCGATCGGCATGATTTTTATAGTTTACCGGATGGAGCGCAGAAACAACGCTCCAAAAAAAGCAAGCTTCATCATTATTTTTTACATTAACACAGGCTTTTTTTATCGAAATTTCAATCGGTAGAGGCAAATAGGATCCACCACCATTTCCCACTTCAAATTTATTCACGTTGACGTTTAGGCTTAAAATTTTACGCAATCTCCACCCGGAGCCGTGCTGATGATAATCTTCAACCTTTTTTATAATCTCATCCACAATACTATCTTTAAACCACTGCTTTAAATTAAACCCCTGGTCAATTGTAGAATTTTTTGTGTTGAAATATTTAATTTCGCTTACAGTACCACCTTCAGATATTTTAGTAAATTCCCCATTAAATACGGCATTTATCTTAACGATGTGAAAAGACTTTAATATTCTAGTTATACGATATTTAAAGAGAATAAATGCGTCATCAAAGAACTGCCACATATATACGTGACTCAAGTTTACTATGGAACCTGTGCGAATTCGATTTTGGAACGCCGTTTGAATATCAATCCATTTGACTCGGGTACTTTTATTGGAACGTTTTCCACCACCACATTTGTCTAATGTTTTGAAATATAATTGTAGTCTTTTCAGATGTTGTAGGTTGGCATACAGCTTTGTTAAAGTACCATGATTGAAATTACATCGTAGTGCGGAGCAATGCTGCCATATTGACAATTTCAAATGTTTTTTCCAACGTTGCAATACTTGAGGATGTATAGCTCTGCCATGTCCATTAAGCGAATTAAAGGCTTTCTCACAAGATTTTACAGTTTTATCACTCACTGTAGATATTTCACCTTCTACAAACATCTTGCAGCGAAGCACTAAAGCAATGTGTCAAGATGCCGCGGTATCACAACCTATATAGTGTAAGCAGAATCATGACCAATCTGTCAACTTCAAAGAGAAGTGGTGGGGATGTCAACACAATCTTCTAGAATTTGAGACTCCCACTAGCCTTGTTTATAAATATTCTTTTTAGACAATGTGTGACACTAACAAAAGGATATTACAGCAATATTGAATTCAAGCAACAGATTGTGTTAAAAAGCAAAGGCAAAAAATAGACTGACAACTTTATTTTCCAAAATAAATATCGACTTTATTAAGTCCTCAGTCATGGACTGCCTTAACCCAGTCTGAAATATACAGTGTGATCATTTAAGCAAAATATAGAACTTAATCAAAATATAGACATTGCCTAAAGTTGATGCATGTTCAGTAACATATTAGATGCACTTAGAATAATTGTAAGTTAAACAGCATACAGGGTAGGTCAAAAAATATAAAAAGACAAAAGGTTATTAAGAAAAGTTGTTTAGAATTAAAAGCTATATCTAAATACCAAAACATAACTGCCTAAGGAAAGAAATTTCAACTTCCTAGGAAAAAAAAAATTTTTTTTTCGTTGATGAATTTTCAGTTTCTTAATAAACATTTAAAATAAAAATTTTGCATCGTAAATGAGAGTTTTTAATATACACATTATTACTTACTAATGTTTTACCATGTTCATAAGAATTTTTGCGAAATTTTAAAGTTTTGTTTAAGTAGCTTCAGTGGAGTCGTTTTCCATACTTGAGCGGATGCTATCCTAGTTATTTCGCGAAAAGTCAACCCTAGCCGCACGTGGTTGCTTCTGGGCATACTCCTAGTATTGTGAGGGTGAGAATTATTATTATTATTATATCGTTGCAACAAACATGAAGTTTGTGATTCCCTAAAAAATCTAATTTTACAAATATGCTTGAATTTGAACAAAGTTATGCGAAATTGATATATTATTAGGAGGTTATGTTTTGGTACTTAGGCATAACTTTTAATTCTAGACAACTTTCCTTAATAACATTTTCTGAAATAATGATACTTTTTATATTTTTTGACCTACCCTGTATGCTGTTTGACTTGCGTCCATTCTAAGTGCGTCTAATATGATTATCAAACATGCATCAACTTCCGGGAATATTTGTATTTTCGTTGTACAATTAATAAAAAAAAAAATCACATATGTTGCTCAAATGATCACACTGTATACAATATTAGCAGTATTTTTAATATCTATAGCAAGGGAATTATATAGAGCCGGAACTATATAACGCCACCTGTATTTCTGTTAAACATTGGTTATTATTATTATCATTATCATTATTACTATTATTATTATTATATCCTTGCAACAAACATGAAGTTTGTGATTCCCTAAAAAATCTAATTTTACAAATATGCTTGAATTTGAACAAAGTTATGCGAAATTTGATATATTATTAGGAGGTTATGTTTTGGTATTTAGGCATAACTTTTAATTCTAGACAACATTTTGATGAATTTTCTGAAATAACGATACTTTACTCCTGCACAATTTTTATATTTTTTGACCTACCCTGTATGCTGTTTGACTTGCGTCCATTCTAAGTGCGCCTAATATGATTATCAAACATGCAGCAACTTCCGGGAATATTTGTATTTTCGTTGTGCAATAAATAAAAAAATCCCATATGTTGCTCAAATGATCACCCTGTATACAATATTAGCAGTATTTTTAATATCTATAGAAAGGGAATTATATAGAGCTGGAACTACATAACATCACCTGTATTTCTGTCAAACATTGGTTATCTGGAGTATCTCGATGCTAATTTGTAGGTATCTATTTCTAACGATTTTCTGATCTGTAATTTCATTACATTATGTCTACACACCCTCGTATTTACCATAATTCTTCGCTTCGTAGCGTTTCGGTACTAGCAGAGTACTCTAGCGGATATTTTCAGTACTCCCACGTCGCTACGTAGGTTATCGATCGACGCTTAGGATTGCGATAAAGCGTCTCTTAGTTTCAGTACCTACTAATTAAAGGGTTCTAGCGACACCGTCACACGACTGGATGTTGTCATCGATCCTTTGCGTTTCACTTCCCTAGCGGTTAGTTGTCTATATATATATAGAATCAGTGGCGGAGCTATGCATAAGAAAAATATTATCTGAATTGAGAATTTTATTACTTAGATAGTTTTATTTTAAGTTTAAGTATCTTTTGTGATATTGGGGTTTTTTATTTTGTTGCTATGGAATATTTTATGTTTTTTATAAATAATAAAAGGAGTGATTCATTTAATGTATTAGATACTTAGTTAATTTTAAGTTTACTTATTTTTTGTGATTTGGAGTTGTTTTTTATATTGTTTGGAATATGAACATTTTTTTATAAAAACTGATTCATCGTTATGGCAGAAGTTTACAATTTTCGAATGTCTCCTAATGTTCATATTATCTTTGAGGAGAGGGGGAACTTTTTACTTTTTGCTTATGACTCAAGGTACTCAAACACCGCCACTAGAACACTATTTTATGTTTTCTAGCAATCCCCACAGTAAAGTTTGAAAGTTGACTAATACCCACTTTGTATGTTTTCTTTTTAGCAAATTAGTTTTTCAATTTTATTATACAAAATATAAAATATATAAATATATACAATAATATACAAAATATACAAAAAATATAAAATATATAAATAAATACTAAAAATAATATTTACAGGTTGTAGAACACATATTTTTATATTGTACGTCGCACAAATTCAGCGAAGAACATTATCTCCACTCGCGGGCAATGAACTGGTTTTCCACAACTTACGACGTGTCTTTCGCATTGGTTCACTTTCACACTTTCGTAGAACTTCTTTTGTTGTTGAACCAGAACGTCAAATTTGGGGCAGCCCAGAAGTTCTATATTGTAGCCTAGATGCCCGTACCCTGCTGCTTGCAGAAGATTCTTTTCGATCTGCCCGCCCTTATAGCTGATTAGATTCTTACCAGCAGATTCACCAAGGATTCTCAGTACTGCTATCACGTTTTCCTGAGGTTCATCAGTGTCACAGTCGGAGAATCTTAAGCCATGCAAATGTTTCGTAACCCAACGAGC
This sequence comes from Pseudeuparius sepicola, assembly GCA_963920635.1. NCBI lineage: Eukaryota > Metazoa > Arthropoda > Insecta > Coleoptera > Anthribidae > Pseudeuparius > Pseudeuparius sepicola. The sequence goes on from OY987305.1 coordinate 35,488,697, forward strand.
ACTGCAGGCGTCCTTAGAGGAGAGTGAGTTATATGACCCCACACGGAAGTAGCGAGAACTGACTTGGCGCGATTTTAAATCGTAGATAGCCAACTCCTTGGTAAGAAACTTTCCGTTCACTTGAAACCCGTCAGCGTCAATAATGTATCGTATACCCGACATGTCAAAGAAAATATGAAATTTTAATTTGGAACTAACAGTGAAAGCGTCCGGATCCCGCTTTTATATTCTTGATCCAGTATGATATAGTGGGAGCACCATCCCTAACATTTAAAAAACGTCGTTGATCTGGCAACGTTGCGCTTAGATATCTTGGTCTGCGTCGGCAGATGCTGGATGTTTATTGGATGCAGTTACGAAGGGGATCTCACCCTTAACTTTATTTCTTTAAATTTGACTCTTTGACTGGTTCAGAAAAATCGTGGTGGGAGACTAGTTGGGGAATATCTAAGACAAACAGACTGTTGATTTGGCAACGCAGATGGTCTCATTGCAGGTTAATGGTAGCTCGATGCAGTGGAAAGGGTTATGCATATATACAGGGATCGTCATTTGATTATCAATTTGAACCTACAGTTTGATCAGTTTTGTGTTCTGTGCTTCAGCATGAAAACTAACACGTCAAGTCTACACCTGACTGCTGTAAGTAGAATTTTTTTACAAAACTTTCTTATTTTTAATAAATTGAAACTATTGAATTTAACTTTTGTATCGCCTTTGCAATTTATTACAGTACCTTCATACTTTCTATAAAAATTACATAATAACTTTTATTACAAACACTAGATCTTATTTACAGAGTCTTACAAACTCCGCGAAAACCATCGTTTTTCCATTATTTTTAGAAACAGGAATTATTTTTCTGACAATGTGATAGTTTTAATGTTATCACTAAATTATTACTAAAACAAGCTGTATCGACCTGAACTGTTTTACTTGTCAGATGAAGTGAATAGTTTTAATAAAATATATCGGTTTGTTTTTTTATAAAGAGTGTTAAATTAATTTTAACAAACTTAGAAAACGATTCTGTTTGACATGGGGCTCATACTCTTTGATGAGATTTTAGTTTTAAGGTCTTAGCTTTTTGTTTTAGGAAAAATATATTTACAGAGAGTTACTTTGCAAATTTGAATGATTGAGAACCATTTCCGTTTACTTAAAAAATTAACAGGTGTAGTTCTGGAATTACTACGGTTTTCTAGAGTTTTCAGTAGTACTTGAGCGAATGCTATCCTAGTTCTATCGGGAAAAAAGTCGCAAATGATAACGAAGACAAAATAATAGTAATTGTTTCCGCACAAGCGCTTCTGCCATACTTCTAGTTTGAAGCATTGTGAGGGAGAGAATTATTATTATTTATATTTTAAAACTGAATCTATTACTCTCACACTGTTGCTTTACTCGATGTATCATACCAAAATTTGTTATCAATATCTTTTGTAGTTTTTAGAATTAAAAAATCAATAATTTTAACATGTAAAAAACAAAGTTTATTTAAAAAGAATCTCTCAAGGTGATGTAATTTCTGAATCCCCCTGTATATCCATACTACATATTCCTATTAAAATTCTCAGACTTTAAAAGATGTAAATCTATATCTCTCTGGAATATGGTCTCATGTAAACCACTTATGCACATGTGTGTTCAATAAAGGGGAGATTTTAAAATTGAGACCTCAAATTAAGACAGGAAAACATTCTCAGACCGTGGGACCCCCATGAGTATATGTCTAGACACATTTTTTTGTTCACTGTTGTGCTTGCGATCCGTGGGAAGATCTCACCCAAAATATTATATGTGTCCGACAAAAGCTGGATTCATATGGGATTGTTTTTTATTTTTTGGGCTAAGATGAAACTACTCTGGGGTGATCATCTCCGCTTCAAAAAGATTTGAAATCATTAAACGTTGTGATGTTAACATACCTGTCAAAACGACATTTAATTAAATAATGATCAAAACACGCTTTGTGATTTTATCGAAAAAAGTTATTTGAAAATGTTGAAATTTTACCCCTATGTGCAGACAAAAATTCTGACAATGATAATTTTTTTAAAAAATATATAGTGGTCGGCAGAAAGTTGGAAAACTTTTTTATTATTAATTTCTGAGAAAATTTTATTCTCGATAAAAGTTGAGGCAACATTTCAAACTCAAAACGTCCACATCAAAATTTAAATATTTCTTCGGATACGAGGTAGATTCAATATGTCAAAATAAGAGTACCCTTATTTTTTAAAATACAGTCAAAAGTTACTTACAAAAGTTGTTTGGAATCAAAGGCTGATGTCAGATTTAAAGTCATAACCACATAGTCAAAAAAAGAAACTTTTTGTATTTTTTCAACCATCTTGTGCATTACAAAATACTGCAAATGTAACTTATCACCGGATAACAAATTTAAATTAATCTAAATCAGAGTTTAAAAATATTAAATTTTTGCAACTTTGTGCCGGTCCCTGTATAAAACTAATAATTTTTTTGTGTGCCATATTTGACTTTAGAACTCAACTAACATGGTTCCAACTTTTTGACTGTCACTGTACGTCTAGAGCCGACTCTGTTGTATAAAATTTGAACTTTTTAAAATATACTAGATTGGTTAAAAATATAGTATTATAAATTATTTTTTAATTTCAGCCAACTGACGCTGAAATTGAAGAAGCTGTTTCCACAATAATGACTCCTGTAAGTTTGTGCTAATAAATAATATTGTATAAATAATATTCCCCTTGCTTTTATAGCTAACAGATATCGAAAGATTGTTTGAGCCATATGTCCCGATGCCCCTGGTGAGAGCTGAGCCGACGCTGCAAGCACAAGTCTCAGTACACTCCAAAAGCGATTCTGTAAGTTAGTTCTACAACAACGAATCACTGTTCTTCAATTTGTTTCCTTCTTACAGTTAGACGTATCGTCAGCGTCACCACGTCCTTCCAGCTCAAGAGTGGTATCACAAACAATGAAACATGAATCAGCGAAAAGACCAGGGGGCGGAAAAAATTTAAATTTATTAAATGTCCTAGGATCTAAGCCCACTTCTACGAAGGATGATGTTCGTAGCAGTCTTAGAGAATTAATTGGAGAGATGAACGCCCTGGTGGATGGACGAATTTCAAGCGTGAAAGAGGATGTGAGAAATTCAGAGCGGGAGATGAGACGATTAAGAAAAGAAATATCAGTCTGGGAAAAAAAACTGGTAGCAACAAGAGAGAGCTATCAACGAGAAAAGAAAAAAAACGAAACCTATAAGAAAGAGGCTATGGAGATGGAGAACATAAAAAGAAAACTCGCATAATAATTATATAATGTACATATTTTAGATGTAAGTGTATTCTTTTAATTTGAAATGTTTATATTTTATTTTAAAATTAAGTTTTCTTAGCATTAAGTGTATTATGAATATATTTTAGTTTATTTAGTATAATATACAATAGATACATTTCTCTCGTTTTTGGGGATGGGAAAAGAAAAATCACACTTCATATTTTCAGATTTTTATTTCTACAGAAACATTACAGGTTCTCATTTTTTAAGAAATTTAAACACAAATTTCCACAGTTTGTTTCGTTATAGTTTTGATAAGAATTATTGTTATAAAATACTTCTATATCACTCCCTAAATATCGAATCAGTTCCTTTGGGGGTTTCAAATTGCCAAAGCTGTCAAAATATTGACACCTTTTCCCTCTTTTGAGATACGCCACCCAATGAGATCCGGAATTTTTCTGCACATCCAAATTTAAAATGGCCGACTCATTTTTTCTCGGTTTTTTAGGTAGTGTATCTCTCATATACACACCTCTAAAATAAGGAATTCCGTGGGCAAACCTAATTAAATCTAGGTTGGATAAAGGTCTGTTGGGTGGCTTCATTAGTTTTTTTGTTTCTTTAAAAAAAGACCGAAACCACGCCTACTTTTCCGCAAATAGAGTCCAGAACCGATGATCTTCGTAGCTTGCTTTCCATTCCCCATCAGCTTTTTTGTATTATTTACGTCAATTATAGTTTTAGCTATACTGCTAGCACCTCCGGCTATTGATCCAAGGGCACTCAGACCAGCTAGTATAGGCAAAAGCGGAAGAAAACCTCCTTTCTTTTCTTCGAAGGGAATAATTCTAGGTATTTTTAATTTACCTTTTCCACCAATTTTTTTAATTTGAACTCGTGCAGCCCTCACTGCCGCTAAAGACGATTTTTTTAATTTTTTTAGATCATTCAACTCATTGGTAGTATAGGATTTTTTTAGGGCTTTTTCAACCTTCTTTACAATGTCTCTTCTAAATGAAAATGGACGTTTCATACCCATGCCCAATTTCCTTTTAACCTTCATTGCAGTCGTAATAAGCCAAGCGGCTGTCTTTTCACCAAATTTAGCGTCTCTCGATTTGACTCTGTCCCAAGCACGATTTTCTAGTTCCCAATCAGCCTTGTGTCGTTCTTCTAGAGATTTGCTTTTACTGTAAGCAATATCATGAATTCTACAGGCTGAATCAACTTTATTTATACCAGAATCACCTCTAGAAAGACGTTTTTCTAACTTTGTACCGGGACCACAATACTGGTAACCAGGAAGATGTAACTCAACCGGTAATTTGTCAATTAATGTGTTTACCAACCCGCTCCCTTTGACAAGCAGCATTAGATTGACTCAAGTTTATTCAATCACTCCCTCTTATATAGGTTTAAAAAAACAACATACAAACAAATAATATTTTTATTTTCACAATTTTACATTTCTAAACTTTTTATTTATCTCGTACATAGTAACCATCGTTTTCAGCTTTTTCAATTCCTCCACATGACTTCGCAGTCTCTCGTTCATTCTTCAGAAAAAATAATATTAGTCGATTTGCCGACAGGGCCCAAGCTGGTTAAAAAGTACCTTTTGTTGTCACCATTCAAACTGTCAATTCGTTCTTGAGTTAGTTCATCCGTAAACCGATGGGGCAGAATGGTCTTGAAGTCTGCAAACTCCACAACCACCTTCTCTCCAAACTTAGTACTTATTCTCTTAAAACTCTGAATCTCAAATTTTTCATTTACTTCCAAATCTCGAACGTTCACCAGATTTTTTAACAACAAATTCTTGTTTAAATTATTTAAGAAGGACATGTTTGCTGCACTGATGCTCTTAGTTGAACCACACGCACCTATATAGCTATTCTTGGAGTGGGGGAGCTCTCCCACCACCAAAACCCTATGAGAGTTCTAAGCCAGACAAGTCTGACAGGTTTGGCTTAGAACTCTCTTTGTCTTACTACTCATGTAACTGATTCAAACCAGTCGAACGGTAATAACTTGGGATACCCTATATCTTGGTAGGTAGATAGGGCGATTGATTATAAATTCCCCGATATTTTATCTCCGTTCCTTTTTAAGATAAAAAAGTGATTCAAAAACGAGTTTGTTATTTGTAAGGAATTTTGTATAATGTTTAATAGTTGGTTCGAACATTAAACATTAGGTATACAGGAAATACGTGGCAAAGTAAAGTTGTGTTTTTTTGCATGGTATATTTTTGAAACATATACCTTCCTCTGATTCTAAAGATATTCGTATGTCACAACTGCGGGAACACGAAAAGTGAAAATAAATTTCCGAACAGGGGTTCTTAAATTTGACATACTAAGGTTAAATTATTCTATGTATTCTATATTTTCCCCCCAGAAACATACCTACCATTATTTTCCTATACATTGAAAGTCCCTATCATTCTCAACAACTTTTGTAGGAAAAGATTTTATGTATCTTTTATTGTTCAAAATCTACAAAAATCTACAAATCTACAAAAAAAACATAGAATTTTTTCTAATCACCAGGATCGGTTTTCCGAAATCTAGCTAGCCATGCAAACAATTTATAGTCATAAATTATTTAAGACCATGTTAGGGCGTTGGGTGAGGAATAATGTTAGGGTGTCTTGTGCACCCTTAAACTTATTCAACTGGAGTATTTCTATTTTTTTTGTAACAAACAATAGCCAACAAGTTATACAGTAACAAGCACAATTCAAAAATTTTAAAAATAATCCATTTGAATAAAGTAAATTAAAAATAATTTTTGACCATTAATTGTTTCCATAGCTAGCTAGATTTCGGAAAACCAATCCTGGTGATTTGACCCTGTAGATTTTGAACAATGAAAGATACAGAGAATCTTTTCCTACAAAGGTTGTTGAGAATGATAAGGACTTTCAATGTATAGAGAAAAAATGATATGTTTCTGGGGAAAACATATCGATGACGTCACAGCGGTCATTTTCCCAAACATCAAAAAGCAAATTTTCAGTCATAATTGGACCTTAGAACCCCTGTTCGAAATTTTATTTTCAGTTCAGATCAAGATCAAAGATATTTCTACCCTCGGATAGGTAGGTATACCTACTTACCTAATTTTAAGAATTAAAGTTTACAAAAGTTTTTTATTAAGGTGATTTTATTAATAAAATTGATATCCCTCATTTTCTAAAACTGCCTCTAGAGGCGTTTATTTGCATATAAAAGAGACGTCTGCTTTCAAAAAAGAACTGGCGTGTACGCAGACACGCACGCGCCATAGTGTATAGAAAATCCTTTAAATATTAAAAAAATAATATTAACTATGTTAATTAATTTTAGAATACTATTTTCGAGACAATTTTGGTAGTATTACAAAGATTTGTAGTTAACGAACTAAGAGTCTACCAAACCAGATATTCAATTTTGATCTTCTTTGCATCAAAAATTTAAATGAGTTAGTACCTATCGTTTGTTTTCCAGATGATTATGAAAAGATTAGAAGAAAATTGAAAGAAAGTGAGATTACCTCTGACTTACAAAGCGATATTGAAAATAGTACTCCAAAATCCAAAGCCAGAAAACGTTTTCCATCAAAAAGACTTAGGGAATCTGATAGCGACGAAGTGAGCGACAGAAACAGTGAAATAAATGAAGAGTGTTATTTGCCTCGACCTCCAAATATTCCCAGAATCCAAGGTCCAGGCAGGGCTTTTCATACTCCCAGTAAAGGTACAAATTCTTAGTATTATGTAGATACAGGATCTAATTAATGGACATTTTTAAAATTCTCCGCGACGACAGGAGCACTTTAGGTTACAAACCTAAAATATTTTCACTTGTAATCTCCATAGTGCTTGAATTATTGCAGAAAATTTTTCGAGTACATGAATTTTTAAGAAAACTACCCTCGTCGCTGCGCTACAATTTTCAATAAATTCATGTAGGTACTAGAAAAAATTTCGACAAATATTAATTCAAGCACGCGGGGGATTCGGTAGAAAAATGTCACATCTAAATAAAAAAATAGTTATTTATGTACCAAGTCAGTAAACTGATTCTTTATCGAACGAGTCTGAGATTATGAGCCGAGCGAGCGAAGCGAGCGAGGCGAGTAACAGGCGAGTTCGATAAAGACAGTTTACTGACGTGGTGCATACAAAATTTTATCGCCGACCGAAAAAAATGAAAATTAAAAAACTGGAGACAGTTAATATGTGTTATTTAACTTGTTTCAACTAAACCGTGCGGCGACGCGTCGTGACAACGGCTGTCAGCGGCGAACGATTTTCGTGTATTGTCAAACGCGGTCATGGCTAAGTTGATAAAGTATAAGATTTAAGTTCATACAACAAGCATTTTTACTTTACCTGCCGCAAATGCGGCAGGTAAAGTTCTTGATTTTACTGTAAAATAAAGCGTTTGTTTACCTCCGGAAATCTGTATGGTAATTTATAGTTTTACAGACGGTCGGCGATAAAGGATATTGATTTTATCTGACATTAAGATTATAAATATGGGATTAGTATGTCAATAATGCAGGGTTGGAAAAATTCGTGACTTTTTTAAAAAAGTCAAAAAGTCATGATTTTTTTAAAAAAGCCTGAATTTTTTTAATTAATTCAATACTGATTAATTTTCAAAATGATACAAGGAAAATGTAAAATCTCTATTTATTTAAACAAAACAAAAACACACGCAGTCAAAAATTAAAATACTATTATTCCTTACTTATACTATACTCGTAGGTACAATTTTTTATTTTTTGTTTAACATTTTCATTATAAGTGTTTCTTTTGCTGCCTTCTCGACTCCTAAACGATTCCGTAATTCTGAATGCACTACTCCCAGCCCAGAAAACACCCTCTCGACCCCTGCTGAAGATGCTACCGCAGTCATTAATTGTTTGATAATATTTTGGATGTTTTGTTCAATAACATCAGTAACTGAAAAAGTGACTTTCCACCACTCGATGTCTGTCATTTTCTTCAAAACGTCCTCACTCATCATGATTTCATTATATGGAGCAAGTTTACCACAAAATCGCAATAAAATTGGTAAAAGATCTGAAAAATTCTCTTTAACATTTTCCAACGCACTTTGTTTCTCTGGTTCATCAAGAATAATGTCTGATTTTGAAGCTGGAGGACTTAACATAAAATCAATTAAGTGATATGGGGTCACAGCCTGTTTGTACCTCTCAAGTAGTTTTTTGTATAAATTATCATCCAGTTTACCTGAAAGATCGTTTTTTAATTTTTTCCATATTACCACAGATTTTGCAATTGTGCAATTATCTCGTTGTACTAAATCTACAGCATCTGCTACAGGTTTTAATCGATTAAACAAATCCTCTGCATTACGCTTTACACTGATATTAGTAACTAATTTCATTATCTCTCGATCAATGTCATCCCGATGTTCTTCGCATATTTTGACGAGAATATTATGGCAATATTTTAAGAACATTTGTAATGAAGTGCAGGTACTGCTCCAGCGCACTTCAATGGGTATTGGCAATGATGGACCTGCCATGTGGTTGTTTCTAAAATATTTTATAATTTTGACAACGTTGACCACGATAGTGTCGACAGTTAAGTCCTTAGCGAGTAAGTTCAAAATATGTGCGGAACATCCATAGGTAATAAGTTTTAAATCAGTGTTCTTTTCTAAATTATCTCGCATTTTACTCATATTTGCGGCATTATCGCTAACAACACTGCCAATTTTTCGTTAACTGTTTTAATAGTTTCACAACAAATAGTCGTTAAGTAGTCAAGACGTGTGACTGTTGCCAGAAGTATCAATTGTCTCAACAAGGAATACGTCACCATTTTCGTTAGTAACACATGCACACAGTATCGGCTCATTTCTTACATTTGACCAACCATCGATACATAAACAGACAGTGTGGTTTTCAAGTAAAATTTTGCAATCTGTCATTTGTTCCAGATAAATTTCGTCTAATAAGGTGCCTCCAATAGTTTTTCTTTTGGGGTTTTATAGCCTGGTCTTAACATTTCGCAAAACTTTACGAACATTGGGTGTTCGACTAATCTAAAGGATGAATTTGTAGCATATATGAACCTAGCACATTGTTGATCCAACTTGTTGTCTTCCCTCGAGGTTTTCGTAATAAAGTTTTGTAATGAACTTTTTCCAGACTTTGTAACTATAAAAAAAAGAAATTTTAATAAAAAAGTAATAACCAAATCATCAAAGTATATGAGTGTAGGTATATAAATAAAATACTGTAGTGCATTGACATAACTTACCAGTTTTGTTTTTGTTTCCTGCAATGTGAACGATGTCTGATTTTAATTTTAAGGAATCTATTTTCGCTTTCGCTGCTACCGTTGACAAGGGAATGTCATCATCATTCTCATATTCATCATCATTGGTGTCCTTGTCCTTATTATTTGTAGTTGTACATGAAATCTTATGAGCTTTCACCCGTAGAACAACAGCTTGCAAAATTTTTCCACACCCTTTGCATTCGGCCTTTTTGTTGGTAACACTTAGTTTATTTTCTTCGTTGAAGCACTTCCATATTGGGTCTTTTTTTCTCCCACTCATTATTATCACTATTTATTTACTTTTGTGCTTTTTAACAATTTATTTTTATTACACCTATACAACAGCCCAATATTTCTTTGAGGTTATAGTTATAACCCATTGAGTTAGGATGGGGGGGAGAAGCTGTCACGTGACCCAAAACGGGTTCACCCACGTGATAGACTACCAGAACAACGTCAATTTGTCGACTCGGTGCTAAAAGTGCATTAAAAGTGGCTAAAAGTGCAGTTTTCCTTGTTATTGCGAGCTATTCACCTCTGGAAATAAATATGTCATGTTCTGTACGTTGTTGCAGTAGCAATTCTAACGTGGACAAAAAGAAATTCACAGGAATTACATTTCACAGGTAATGTAAACAGTAAACAGAGCCGTATCAATATAATTTATAATATCCACTTTGGTACTTTATGAAAAGAAAAATATTACATTTAGAACTACTCTAGGTATGTATTTGACTGACTGACTGACTGACTGACTAAACCCAGCTTTTGATTTCGTCGTTGTTAGTTTTCGTTTTTTTACATTTTTTATAATTTTACTAGGAATACTGTTTAATCAGACCCTGGCGTGTCAGCCATATTGGTCACAGACTTAGCCACACCCCCTGAACCCGTTTGCTATATGCGACTTTGACTCAATGTTATAACCACAAAATATATAGGTTAAGTTATACCAACCACCAACTTAACATTGTTATATTTTGTGGTTATATACTCTTCTTCTTCTTCAGTGTAGTATGGTATAATTTTAAATAAGGTACTCTCCCAATTTCCATGTGAATTAAAGTGAATTAATTCATGACTTTTTTGAAAAAATTCATTTGAATTAATTCGTGAATTAATTCAATGAATTAATTCATGCCAACCCTGCAATAATGTGACAGAAAAATTGCCACTTATTAATTTCGCTCAGCGTATCCTGGGACGATGAAAATTTTCGGACAATTTTTGGGTTGTCGTGGTAACGAAACCAAAAACAAACTCCTGATTGGCTAGAAAAGTGAAAATATACGCTAGCGTATAACAGGCACAGAAAATATACGCTAGCGTATATTTTCTGTGCCTAACATATTTTCACTTGAATCGCGACGAATATACATATAAAAAATATTCTAAAAAACATTAGTTATTTGACCGTGACTGTGACAGACTCTGCCGCATGTAAAAATATCACCTTTCTTTTTTCAGTCGACAGTGATGGGCTTTTTCGAACAATTATTATTTTTTGAACTTTTGCTTTTTCGACCTTCCGCCATCCATATAAAGCCACACAAAAATTGACCAAGAAATCTGAATATGCAATAATGTATGGGGAATTCTATTCAAGAATATGCAACTTTTTGATTTGAATCACCCTGTTGCGTTGCGATTCAAATGAAAATTTCACACCTCACTTTTCTAGCCAATCAGGAGTTTGTTTTTGGTTTCGTTACCACGACAACCCAAAAATTGTCCGAAAATTTTCATCGTCCCAGGATACGCTGAGCGAAATTAATAAGTGGCAATTTTTCTGTCACATTATTGCAGGGTTGGCATGAATTAATTCATTGAATTAATTCACGAATTAATTCAAATGAATTTTTTCAAAAAAGTCATGAATTAATTCACTTTAATTCACATGGAAATTGGGAGAGTACCTTATTTAAAATTATACCATACTACACTGAAGAAGAAGAAGAGTATATAACCACAAAATATAACAATGTTAAGTTGGTAGTTGGTATAACCTAACCTATATATTTTGTGGTTATAACATTGAGTTAGGATGGGGGGAGGCGTCACGACATTTTTTTTACATTACAAAGTCGCATATAGCAAACGGGTTCAGGGGGTGTGGCTAAGTCTGTGACCAATATGGCTGACACGCCAGGGTCTGATTAAACAGTATTCCTAGTAAAATTATAAAAAATGTAAAAAAACGAAAACTAACAACGACGAAATCAAAAGCTGGGTTTAGTCAGTCAGTCAGTCAGTCAGTCAAATACATACCTAGAGTAGTTCTAAATGTAATATTTTTCTTTTCATAAAGTACCAAAGTGGATATTATAAATTATATTGATACGGCTCTGTCTACTGTTTACATTACCTGTGAAATGTAATTCCTGTGAATTTCTTTTTGTCCACGTTAGAATTGCTACTGCAACAACGTACAGAACATGACATATTTATTTCGAGAGGTGAATAGCTCGCAATAACAAGGAAAACTGCACTTTTAGCCACTTTTAATGCACTTTTAGCACCGAGTCGACAAATCATGTGGGTGAACCCGTTTTGGGTCACGTGACAGCTTCTCCCCCCCATCCTAACTCAATGGGTTATAACTATAACCTCAAAGAAATATTGGGCTGTTGTATAGGTGTAATAAAAATAAATTGTTAAAAAGCACAAAAGTAAATAAATAGTGATAATAATGAGTGGGAGAAAAAAAGACCCAATATGGAAGTGCTTCAACGAAGAAAATAAACTAAGTGTTACCAACAAAAAGGCCGAATGCAAAGGGTGTGGAAAAATTTTGCAAGCTGTTGTTCTACGGGTGAAAGCTCATAAGATTTCATGTACAACTACAAATAATAAGGACAAGGACACCAATGATGATGAATATGAGAATGATGATGACATTCCCTTGTCAACGGTAGCAGCGAAAGCGAAAATAGATTCCTTAAAATTAAAATCAGACATCGTTCACATTGCAGGAAACAAAAACAAAACTGGTAAGTTATGTCAATGCACTACAGTATTTTATTTATATACCTACACTCATATACTTTGATGATTTGGTTATTACTTTTTTATTAAAATTTCTTTTTTTTATAGTTACAAAGTCTGGAAAAAGTTCATTACAAAACTTTATTACGAAAACCTCGAGGGAAGACAACAAGTTGGATCAACAATGTGCTAGGTTCATATATGCTACAAATTCATCCTTTAGATTAGTCGAACACCCAATGTTCGTAAAGTTTTGCGAAATGTTAAGACCAGGCTATAAAACCCCAAAAGAAAAACTATTGGAGGCACCTTATTAGACGAAATTTATCTGGAACAAATGACAGATTGCAAAATTTTACTTGAAAACCACACTGTCTGTTTATGTATCGATGGTTGGTCAAATGTAAGAAATGAGCCGATACTGTGTGCATGTGTTACTAACGAAAATGGTGACGTATTCCTTGTTGAGACAATTGATACTTCTGGCAACAGTCACACGTCTTGACTACTTAACGACTATTTGTTGTGAAACTATTAAAACAGTTAACGAAAAATTGGCAGTGTTGTTAGCGATAATGCCGCAAATATGAGTAAAATGCGAGATAATTTAGAAAAGAACACTGATTTAAAACTTATTACCTATGGATGTTCCGCACATATTTTGAACTTACTCGCTAAGGACTTAACTGTCGACACTATCGTGGTCAACGTTGTCAAAATTATAAAATATTTTAGAAACAACCACATGGCAGGTCCATCATTGCCAATACCCATTGAAGTGCGCTGGAGCAGTACCTGCACTTCATTACAAATGTTCTTAAAATATTGCCATAATATTCTCGTCAAAATATGCGAAGAACATCGGGATGACATTGATCGAGAGATAATGAAATTAGTTACTAATATCAGTGTAAAGCGTAATGCAGAGGATTTGTTTAATCGATTAAAACCTGTAGCAGATGCTGTAGATTTAGTACAACGAGATAATTGCACAATTGCAAAATCTGTGGTAATATGGAAAAAATTAAAAAACGATCTTTCAGGTAAACTGGATGATAATTTATACAAAAAACTACTTGAGAGGTACAAACAGGCTGTGACCCCATATCACTTAATTGATTTTATGTTAAGTCCTCCAGCTTCAAAATCAGACATTATTCTTGATGAACCAGAGAAACAAAGTGCGTTGGAAAATGTTAAAGAGAATTTTTCAGATCTTTTACCAATTTTATTGCGATTTTGTGGTAAACTTGCTCCATATAATGAAATCATGATGAGTGAGGACGTTTTGAAGAAAATGACAGACATCGAGTGGTGGAAAGTCACTTTTTCAGTTACTGATGTTATTGAACAAAACATCCAAAATATTATCAAACAATTAATGACTGCGGTAGCATCTTCAGCAGGGGTCGAGAGGGTGTTTTCTGGGCTGGGAGTAGTGCATTCAGAATTACGGAATCGTTTAGGAGTCGAGAAGGCAGCAAAAGAAACACTTATAATGAAAATGTTAAACAAAAAATAAAAAATTGTACCTACGAGTATAGTATAAGTAAGGAATAATAGTATTTTAATTTTTGACTGCGTGTGTTTTTGTTTTGTTTAAATAAATAGAGATTTTACATTTTCCTTGTATCATTTTGAAAATTAATCAGTATTGAATTAATTAAAAAAATTCAGGCTTTTTTAAAAAAATCATGACTTTTTGACTTTTTTAAAAAAGTCACGAATTTTTCCAACCCTGCATTATTGACATACTAATCCCATATTTATAATCTTAATGTCAGATAAAATCAATATCCTTTATCGCCGACCGTCTGTAAAACTATAAATTACCATACAGATTTCCGGAGGTAAACAAACGCTTTATTTTACAGTAAAATCAAGAACTTTACCTGCCGCATTTGCGGCAGGTAAAGTAAAAATGCTTGTTGTATGAACTTAAATCTTATACTTTATCAACTTAGCCATGACCGCGTTTGACAATACACGAAAATCGTTCGCCGCTGACAGCCGTTGTCACGACGCGTCGCCGCACGGTTTAGTTGAAACAAGTTAAATAACACATATTAACTGTCTCCAGTTTTTTAATTTTCATTTTTTTCGGTCGGCGATAAAATTTTGTATGCACCACGTCAGTAAACTGTCTTTATCGAACTCGCCTGTTACTCGCCTCGCTCGCTTCGCTCGCTCGGCTCATAATCTCAGACTCGTTCGATAAAGAATCAGTTTACTGACTTGGTACATAAATAACTATTTTTTTATTTAGATGTGACATTTTTCTACCGAATCCCCCGCGTGCTTGAATTAATATTTGTCGAAATTTTTTCTAGTACCTACATGAATTTATTGAAAATTGTAGCGCAGCGACGAGGGTAGTTTTCTTAAAAATTCATGTACTCGAAAAATTTTCTGCAATAATTCAAGCACTATGGAGATTACAAGTGAAAATATTTTAGGTTTGTAACCTAAAGTGCTCCTGTCGTCGCGGAGAATTTTAAAAATGTCCATTAATTAGATCCTGTATCTACATAATACTAAGAATTTGTACCTTTACTGGGAGTATGAAAAGCCCTGCCTTGACCTTGGATTCTGGGAATATTTGGAGGTCGAGGCAAATAACACTCTTCATTTATTTCACTGTTTCTGTCGCTCACTTCGTCGCTATCAGATTCCCTAAGTCTTTTTGATGGAAAACGTTTTCTGGCTTTGGATTTTGGAGTACTATTTTCAATATCGCTTTGTAAGTCAGAGGTAATCTCACTTTCTTTCAATTTTCTTCTAATCTTTTCATAATCATCTGGAAAACAAACGATAGGTACTAACTCATTTAAATTTTTGATGCAAAGAAGATCAAAATTGAATATCTGGTTTGGTAGACTCTTAGTTCGTTAACTACAAATCTTTGTAATACTACCAAAATTGTCTCGAAAATAGTATTCTAAAATTAATTAACATAGTTAATATTATTTTTTTAATATTTAAAGGATTTTCTATACACTATGGCGCGTGCGTGTCTGCGTACACGCCAGTTCTTTTTTGAAAGCAGACGTCTCTTTTATATGCAAATAAACGCCTCTAGAGGCAGTTTTAGAAAATGAGGGATATCAATTTTATTAATAAAATCACCTTAATAAAAAACTTTTGTAAACTTTAATTCTTAAAATTAGGTAAGTAGGTATACCTACCTATCCGAGGGTAGAAATATCTTTGATCTTGATCTGAACTGAAAATAAAATTTCGAACAGGGGTTCTAAGGTCCAATTATGACTGAAAATTTGCTTTTTGATGTTTGGGAAAATGACCGCTGTGACGTCATCGATATGTTTTCCCCAGAAACATATCATTTTTTCTCTATACATTGAAAGTCCTTATCATTCTCAACAACCTTTGTAGGAAAAGATTCTCTGTATCTTTCATTGTTCAAAATCTACAGGGTCAAATCACCAGGATTGGTTTTCCGAAATCTAGCTAGCTATGGAAACAATTAATGGTCAAAAATTATTTTTAATTTACTTTATTCAAATGGATTATTTTTAAAATTTTTGAATTGTGCTTGTTACTGTTTAACTTGTTGGCTATTGTTTGTTACAAAAAAAATAGAAATACTCCAGTTGAATAAGTTTAAGGGTGCACAAGACACCCTAACATTATTCCTCACCCAACGCCCTAACATGGTCTTAAATAATTTATGACTATAAATTGTTTCCATGGCTAGCTAGATTTCGGAAAACCGATCCTGGTGATTAGAAGACAATTTTTGGGTTGTCGTGGTAACGAAACCAAAAACAAACTCCTGATTGGCTAGAAAAGTGAGGTGTGAAATTTTCATTTGAATCGCAACGCAACAAGGTGATTCAAATCAAAAAGTTGCATATTCTTGAATAGAATTCCCCATACATTATTGCATATTCAGATTTCTTGGTCAATTTTTGTGTGGCTTTATATGGATGGCGGAAGGTCGAAAAAGCAAAAGTTCAAAAAATAATAATTGTTCGAAAAAGCCCATCAATGTCGACTGAAAAAAGAAAGGTGATATTTTTACATGCGGCAGAGTCTGTCACAGTCACGGTCAAATAACTAATGTTTTTTAGAATATTTTTTATATGTATATTCGTCGCGATTCAAGTGAAAATATGTTAGGCACAGAAAATATACGCTAGCGTATATTTTCTGTGCCTAACATATTTTGATGTTAGGTAGTGTAGCTTTAAGCGCTGCTGACCCCGCGGTGATTTTAAAAATGTCCATTAATAAACCCACAATTTTTTTGTCCATACACTATTGGCCTACCCTGTATGTTGGAGAACAAGAAAATCCCAAAAATATATATGAAATATACGGAGTATTTCAAAGTACTTATTTCAGGTTCGCCAACTTCAGTTCCTGATGAAGTGATAGATTCCTCTTTTAATAGCAACATAGGATTGAGTCCTACACAAATTAACTGTTTAGCACCCTCCCAGAAGAATCTTACCAAATCAGGTAAATTAAAATAAAATATTCGGATACTTTTCAGTGGTTTTTATTTATAATATACGAAAAGTTATCTGAAGTAGGGTGAAGCATAAATAAGCTCTCGCTAAACAAATTTGGATAAACTCATTGATAACATAATTTTCTACAATTCAACGTTACCGCCCATAAGTGATATTCCGACCATAAATTATTTTTTAATTCCCTATTTAAGTGCCATGACTTCCCCAATTTATTCTAGTTGGCCCATGCGTAAAGCTAGAAAAATAAAAATCCCATCAAAAATTTTAAATCTTCCTAATTTTTGGCAAATAAAGTCCATTAAAATGGTTTTCAGGCATAATTAAATTTTTCCAAATGGAACAATGTCGGTATACACTATACCATGGTAGCATTTATTAGTACTAGTAAAATATTATAATAAGGAATTATATAATATTTAAACGTAGGACAAATACCATTAAAATAACCACAAAAAGTAAATATTAAAATGACTGAATGGATAAGTAGGCGTTGGAAAAATTACCTACTGCATGTAATCACATTTCAGTAATTTAATGGCAAATAAATATGAATATTTAGGATTTCTGCCGTGATTATATTATTGTTAAGTTACACATGGACTAATTCGGACTAAAAAAAAACAAGTTTATGTTACAGCCTGTATACGGACCCGAAAGTTTCTCACAAGACACATTTCGCAATTGTAAACATTTTTCGGATATGTTTTTAAAATTTAAACAGCAATTAAAAAAAAGACCTTGTGCGTGATTTATCAAAAGGAACTAGAAAAGAAACAAATAATAAAGTCAAAAACTATTTTTTTTAAAGTTAGATAAATTATCCACAGGACTAAATTTGTCCAAAAATATGAGTTGCACGTGTGAAACGTATTTGTCGAAGAACACACTAGGAAAAACTGCTTCAACATAACACGTTTTTATTTAAGGGAATTTAGACGATAAAACTTTTACCATTGAATTGTTGATGACAATTAAAGAACAAAATAATCGTATATTGAGTATTCTTGAAGGAAAAGAGGGAAAAACTATATTTTCGGCATTACCTGACCTGCCAGTTGAATTACCAATACGAACAAGAGAAAATCTCAGAATATTGGATGAATTCTTGAAGGAAAATAGTGGACGTGCAGAATCACTGGTGAAAAACTAATAAATTTAAGTCGCATTGAACAAAACATATACCTATTTATTTTTTATAGTGCTCATATTTTTCAAGTATTGGAGGAAGAGACTTAAAAAACAAAACAAGTAGGATTTTTAAATATGTTTTGGGCGATGAAGTAATTCAGTACTTCAATTATTATGGAAAAAGGGCTGGACAAGAACCATTCTCACTTTTAAATGTGAACAGCATTATTATCCGTAAGTACCAGTGTAATTACCCCTTTCCTAAAAAGCCCAATTTGTAGTGATTTTTCTCCCCTCCTTCCTCTTTTATGGTTTTTATTTCAAGGTATTATAAAAGACAGTTGTTGATATCAATATACAGGGTGAATCAGTTTTTTGTAGCAGGACTTTAACAGGTGATAGATCTTCAAAAAATAACCGCACTTTTTCGTATAAACTATATACTTTTAAGGCCTTAGAAAAAAGTTACAGGGTGTTAAAGTTGGAAAAAATATGCGGACTTTATTGAATATTATTTATCAAACTAGTGGCGGAGAAGTGGGTAATTGGTAAAATTATTTTTGGAAAAAAATTAATCACTTTGTATTTTAACAAAAGGTATTGAATTTTTTTATGTAGATTTTAATTGCAGACAAAAATGTCCTCTTGGTATTTGTTTGCATGTGTTCTAGTTTAATGGCAAATTCCATAAGTAACACTTAAAGTAGAAAAAACGTGTTTCTTCCTTTACCTAAATAAAGTAACTTTTTCCAATAAACTAACCCATTCAAGGTTTTACTTTTCAAGAGACAGAGCGTAGCATTAATTGTATCTTCAACTTTAAGTGTTACTTATGGAGCAATTTTTTTAGATAATTTTTAAGAAATACCCGAAATAATACAAAAAAACGAAATTTGCCATTAAACTATTACACATGCAAACAAATACCAAGAGGACATTTTTGTCTGCAATTAAAATCTACATAAGAAATTCAATACCTTTTGTTAAAATACAAGGTGATTCATTCATTCAATACTCTCAAGCCGCCCCTGTGCCTGTGAAGAAAATATCCGTATGACATGCTATTATTTCAATCAAAAGTCTGAAGGCGCATGCCAACTTTTGTTAAAATCCGATAACTCGTTTGGAAGATATAAGCACAAATGTCTACTTATCCGAACATAATATGTGACACCCTGTATCTCCGTTATTATCAACTTTTGGATTAAGGCAAGTTTAATTAAATTACGAAGGCGTAGAAGGGCCACTTTTCTTTAAAATATTTTCTTCGCCTTTAATTTGGTGATATAACACGAAATTAATATTTATTTCATGATATAAAGCGAAATTATATTTAATTTCGAGATAATTAACGCAAAATTAAATAAAGCTTCGTGATATAACGCGAAATTATATTTTACTCCGAGTTATAAGGCGAAATTATATTTAATTTCGTGATAATTAACGCAAAATTAAATATCGCTTCGTGATATAACGCGAAATTATATTTTATTTGGAGTTATAACGCGAAATTATATTTAATTTCGAGATAATTAACTCGAAATTAAATATGTATTCGGAGATACTGCTAACTGGCGTCTATTCTGTTGGTGTTGGCGACGTTCGCGTTTGTTTCGCTCATTAAACTTCAGTATATTACCTATTTGTAGTTGTGTACTACTCCGGAAAACTGGAAAATAGGTAAGAAGTGCCAATATTATCAATATACCATTAGGGCTTATATTATTTATGTCGAAGCTGCGATCAACGATAAAAGCGGCAATAACCATAACAACGCAGGCTTGTCAACCAATAGCCTGAAGTTACCTTCGCGTTGCTCTCGTTTATCGTAACTCCGACATAAACGCAGCAATAATTGATCATTTATAGTAGATGCGTGTTCTGATGAACTTCATTCGTCAGAACTTGTTGGTCACGTACCTAAATTTTTATGGTATGGCCATATGTGCCCACCACTGTTGCCAACCTGAGCGTTACCTATGAGGTCGTAGCAACAGTTAAAAAAGTATTGTACTTTAGTGAACATGCCGAACTTTATCTGAAGGGATTATAGAAATTCTTAGTTTAATTAATTAATTTTGATAATAAATTACAAACCTACGATATAGTTAGGGGAATATCGAATATATTATATTTAATTCACCCACAAATCACAGTTCATGTTACGTTTAAAATAAAGCAAAACCACAACAAAACACCTCATTTTAAAAACTTATCTACAGTTATTTTCAGTTCTTATTATAATTGTATTTATATAAATGCTTAGGTGAATAAAACTCGCTACCACAGACGGACGCCTACGTCAGACGGTAATCTCTCTCTAACTCATCAATATTCGATTCGTTGGTCAGAGACAGCCTCTGATAACCTTAACAAGTATACTTACCGCAGATATAGTACACCCTATACGGAGCTGCGCATCTACGATCTACAGGTCAGAGTGGCGTTGGTTTAGTGTTGAAGGTCGCGAGTTCAAATCTCAAGTCAAAAGTGTTTTTTTTTATTTCTATGTTTGGAGCGTACCCTGTCTTCTAGGATGTTCCTTTACTTTCAAAAAGTAACTATTGTAACTTGTACATTTTTGTCATTTTTTCCAGTAACTAGTTACATTTCTAATCTTCTGAAGTAACTGGTTACTGCAGAGGTAACTAGGTACTTTTTGAAAGTAACTTTACTAGCACTGCCATCTACAACCACCCAACCGTACTAGTCCGTAGATCGACTGGGAGCTGTATTATCGGGTAATCTCCACTATGTGTCCGTGTCCAGCCTAACCTCTATGTTTATACTGCAAAGCTGCAATAAACAAAATAAGTATAGTTCTTGTTGTGTACCGCGCGCGTTGCATTTTGGGTAAGTAGTTAATTATCAATAGTCTGTGAATTCATCGAAAACTAGCCATACATACAAACATAAATATGCTGCGACCTGAATTGTAGATACCGTCGTCGAATAATTCCATGGAAGTGGGGAAAATATGGCTACGCTATACCTAGCTTATTTTATGTATGTGCCAAATAAATTATTGGCATTAAAGCATACCTATACAGGGTTTCCCAGAAGTATTGGGAGATATTTGAAGAACGGTTAGTTCGGTCAAAAAAAGACTAAAATGTTCTATCAAAAAATTTCGTAAGACCCTTTTTTTCGAAACTTTTCATGCTTTAAAGTCAATCCCTGGAGAAGGTTTTTCCATAATATCTTCGAAACAGTGGAATCAATTTTAATTTTAACTTGGACAGTATACCCAGTACATAAAGACTGATAATATAAAATTATAGCAACATTTCAATCTCGTTTTGGAAACCCCTAACATTCAATGCCCGGAAACTTTGATACGACCTTTTTTTTCAATTACAATTATTCACAACCAAAAAAATGAACGGTTTTCAAGGAAAAACACTTATCTACTAGAAAATAATAGGTAGTAAAACAAATCTTACTGACACTTTATGTTCTATGTGAGCACCGTTCAAGGATGGTGTAATAGACAGTATAGTCCGATCCCTATACTTGCAATGTTGCCAATCGCCGCCGTAGAGTGACGTCACCGCTTGCCTCGCGGCTGGGCTCACGCGTTATACTCGTATAAATGAATGTATTTTGTACATGTAGTTATAATACCCATATTCCAATTAACACTACAGATTATTGGTTTAAAAAATACTAAATTATTATTTATTATTGATAGTAAAAATAAGTTAATAGGAATATTTCTCAGATAGATACACAGAGTGTCTACACACATTATAATATACAAATCCACAAAATCTTTATTTTTGGAGATAATCGCCTGAACTTTTTTGTTTAAAAGGCCTTCAAAAACCGCTTCTTGTGACCTTCCTACCATTTTTAAAATGCAAATCCAGGGCCAGCTACGATTTTCTTTATACCCCCCCGATTTTCACGAACACCATTTAGCGATTTTTTATTTGAAATCTGACCCCACAGCGTTAATCAGGACACCCAAAAACCTCCAATTACCAAATTTGAACAAAAAATATACAGGGAGTTCTATTCTGCAGGGTGCCAAAGTTGGACGAAATAGGAATTTTAAATGTGTCTGGCCAGTTGAATGTTCCATGGAATTACTTAGAAACAGTTGAATGGTCAACAGGCACACTTAAAGTGTTGATGTGAAAAATCCAATACAATATTATACAGGATGTTTCTGGGGTATCTCAAAATGTAGAATAAGTATTTTTAAACTTTGAAATTGTTGAAAAAATGCTAATAAACCCAAAGTGATTTTTCTTTATGGTACAAAATATCAAAACATCTAAAAAATGTCTAACATTATTGGACCCTTCTCAGCGTGCTCTGGACCCCGATATAGTTAAAAAAAATATCCTACATTTTGAGTGCATCTAGAAATAATAAATTTCCTGTATATTATTGTTTTGGATTTTGAATGGTCCTGTCGACCATTCAACTATTTCGAAGTAATTCCATTGCACACCTGGACCCGCCAGATGCCCTTAAAATCTCTATTTTGACCAATTTTGGCACCCGGCAGAATGGAATTCCCTGTAAATTTTTTGTTCAAATTTGGTATCTGGAGGTTTTTGGGTGTACTGGTTAACGCTGTGGGGGGACAGATTTTAAATAAAAAAATCGCTAATGGTGTTCGTGAAAATCTGGGAGAATAAAGAAAATCGCAGCCGGCCCTGGATTTCCATTTTGAAAATGGTAGGAAGGTCACAAGAAGAAATTTTTGAGGGGTCTTTAAAAAAAGGTCAGGCGATTATCTCCAAAATTAAGATTTCATGGATTTGTGTACCTATATGTTTGAAAGTAGACATTCTGTATATCTATCTGAGAACTATTATTCCTATTAACTTAATTTTACTATCAATGATAAATAATAGTATATTTTAAACCAATAATCTGTAGTGTTAATTGGAATATGGGCATTATAACTACATGTACGAAATACATTCATTTATACGAGTATAACGCGTGAGCCCAGCCGCGAAGTCCGCGGTGACGTCATTGCGCTAATCAGAGCTGGAGAACTTTTGCGCGGATCGGACTATCCTGTGTATTACACCATCCTTGAGCACGGTTAACATCAATACATTTGCGTAAGCAGTGAATCAAGGTCATACGGTTGGCAACACTGGTACTGGTGCCCAGTGCCCACGCTGTACAGCACCCTATAATAATACAGGGGCACCGAAAAATCATTCATGGCCTTATGCACCATCGCAGCCAATCCTGGCTTAACTTCCAAACCATTGCTACAACGATCGTTGTCAAGCAATCAAACCCGGTTTAAAAGTTAAGCCAAGCTCAAACACGACGGTGCATACGGCCATTAGTGATTTTCTGCGTCATATATTTAATTTTCATTGTCAAATTCTTTATTTCGGTTAGCAATTTTTTGTCAATTTATTGCTCTAGTGCTGCTGGACATCTTGCAATGCCTCGTATTATTATAGGGATTTATTATCTTGGGATTTTTCAGAAATGGAAGAGGAGTTTGAAAAATATTTAATATCTAGAGATGCAGTTTCATCAGAAGGCCTAGAAGAAATGAAGTCCGAGAAGGTAAGATTTTGGATTAATCTTACCTATCTAAATTTTCTGTAAATTGAATTCTTATACAGGGTGTTCCAGCGGAAACGTAACAGGCTCTATAACGGCCGGGATTTTTTTTTGAAAAACGCAAAAGAGGTCGAATTTGTTTGACAGGGGGACATCTTTTGATATAAAATTGATAGATCTATCTGCATCCCCCTGATCTGGGGTTGAACCACTTCAAAGAATTTAAATGGGAAGAGAGTTCATGTCGCACACCTTTGGAAACGTCTGTTAATTCTCTATAAACCTGCATCAGATTTTCGAAAATCGATCGACTTTTCAAAAAGATACAGCGTGTAAAATGCAAAACATTGTTTTTGTTAAATTGTTAAATAATTAAGCCAAAAGTTGTGTAAACCATTAATTGTAACAAATGGTACGTATTGAACGATGTAGGAACTAAAATTCCCTCTCTAAAACAATTGCAGGCTGCCTATTAAATTCGTGGATCCTTTTTCTCATCGAGTGTGTTAAAAAAATTAACAAAAAATCTAACAGTCAGATTATAAACAAGAAGTTGTCCTTTTTATCGCTTACGGCTTCCGACCACCACTTTAATTGTTTAAGAATACCAGCCAATAATAATTGAAAATGAATGTTTTGCGTTTTATACGCTGTATGTTTTTGAAATATCTATCGATTTTTGAAAATTTGATGCATGTGTATAGAGAATTGAGAGAAGTTTTCAAAGGTGTGCGACATGAACCCCCTTCCCATTTAATTTTTTTTTAGGCGTTTAACCCCCGCTCAGGGGGTTGCAGATAGATTTATCAATTTTATGCCAAAAGATGTCCCCCTGCCAAACAAAATCGACCCCTTTTTGGGTTTTTCAAAAAAAAATCCCGGCCGTTATGGAGCCTTGTTACGGTTCCGCTGGAACACCCTACCTCCCTAATATTATATAAGTACTCTTCAGAATCGAAGTTTATAATCCAGCCTCCAAAAATAAATGTGTATGGAGTAGTTGTTAAAATATAGTAAATCACTGTGTACTTTGATCATATTCACTTGGATGCTACATGCGCATAGCCCAGTACAAGAGATCCAACTGTTGTTGATATAGTTGATTTCACGAATTTTGACGTCTGTAGGCATTGCGATAACGCAAATTGCATTGCTGACCATTGCTACGTGGGCGGCCAAAGTTGTGAAATCAACTATACAAGGTGATGCCTGGCCGATCTCAGGCGGCCACTCCTTCCCAGATAGATAGATAGCTAGATAGAATGTCTGCATCATAACATGAGATAATATTGAAATAGGATAAATAGATTGATAGATAGATATAAAGAGAAAGATAGATAGATAGATAGATAGATAGATAGATAGATAGATAGATAGATAGATAGATAGATAGATAGATAGATAGATAGATAGATAGATAGATAGATAGATAGATAGATAGATAGATAGATAGAAGTGACGTTCAAGTGTATTTGAGCCAAGTACTTTTGGACCGTGTCAACCTAGCTTAGAAAAGAATTGTATAATTTCTCGAAAATATTAGCCTGATCTGTCAGGAGATAAAAACAATAGGGGTTTTTAAAAATGTACCGATAGATACCGCACTGCACCGGAAGTTTTCGAAAATTAAATCGGGTTATTTTACATGACGGGACTGTCAAATATATCTACCGGTAAATGATTAATGTACCAGCGGTATCTACGGGTATAATTTTCGAAAGCTCCTAATATAAACAGTTTTTTAATTGATATGATTTTTATGATTGAATCCACAAAGCCAATCACAAGTGCAGAAATTGTGCATTGATGGAAACTGATTCATTTAAAAACTTGCCCTTATAATTAACACTCTAAATAATTTTCAGATTGACATGGCGGCTGTACTGGCTATGACAGAAGATCAATTAAAAAAGTATATCCCTAAATACGGAGATAGGATTTCTGCATTAAGCTTCTGCCGAAGAAATGGTACTGGAAGCAGTTCCAGCACCAATCAAATAACTTTAAGTTTAATCGAAAAATTGAAAAGAGGGCAAGAAGGTCTACTGGAAAAAGACACCAAAAAAGCAAAAGCCGACATTTCGCTACAGAATGGACAAGCAGGAAGAAAAGGTCGGCCACCAGCGGAGAAACGAAAAATCCATATTGGATGGTAGCAGAGAAATTACCATTGAAAAAACGGCTACAAAAAATGATATACTAAGAAGAGCCCTTGACCTCTTTTTTCCAGAAGGTGTGTCTGCACAAGGTAAACTTGACCAGTTTACATACGACCTTCTAGATTTTAAAGAAAATGAATTTGATGAAAAGCTCACTGTAGGAGAAATATATGAAATCACCAAATTAAACGTACTGCGCTTTTATTTGGCAACAACTGAGATTATTGAAAAAAATAATGGAGATGCGTTGAGTGAAAGAGGAGCAGAAGCTACTACTATAGTGCCTGAAAATAATAGCAATATAGATTTTAACAGTGACAGTATTTTGGGCGAATTTCTTATACAAGTAGTCCCTGCCAATGATGGCGAGAATAACATACATCAGCTATTTGATTTGTCCGATAATATCTTTGCTGATATAGATCAAAGCTCAACAAGCTATACAGAACCAACTATATCCAGCAGACAAAAAATTACTGTACATAGAGGACATATTTTTAACGAATTAACAGAACATTTTATTGGGCTTGAAAGTTATAATGCCCTTGTAGAAATTGAGGTAATTGGGTCAAATGGACAGGTCGAAATAGCCGTTGATGCAGGGGGAGTGCTTAAAGATGCTCTAAGCGAATATTGGGACTCTTTTTATAATGTATTATGCGAGGGTACTTCATGTAAGGTTCCGGAAGCCAACCATTTGTATGGAGAAACGAAATGGAAAGCTATTGCCAAGATTTTATTAATTGGATACCAACAAGTAAAATATTTTCCTACAAAATTACCGAGACCTTTGACTGAATATGTAATTTTTGGAAGTATATCTTCCGATTTAACAGAAGCCTATTTCAATATTATTTCATGTTATGATGCAGACATTTTAAAAAAGGCTATTCTCGACTTCAATGACGTAGATTTTGATGATTTAATAGAAGTTCTCGATAACATTGAATGTAAGAAAAATGTAAATGCTGATAACATCAAAGAAGTTTTATGTGATCTCGCCCACGCAACTATAATTCAGAAACCGATGTATATAATAAAGTGTTGGAAAGAGATCTTAGAACATAAATTTACACAAAACGATTTAAAAACCATTTACGAAGCTAGAAAGGTCACAACAAAAAAGATTATAGATATGCTACAGGTATCAGAAGAAATTCTTACAGCCGACAAAGAAAAAACCATGCGGTTTCTCAAAAGGTTTCTTAGGGAGGTTGATCTGGAAATATTACCAAAATTTTTAAGGTTTTGTACAGGAGCCGATATCATCACCTGTGAAAATATATTCATAGAATTTAATGAACTGAAGGGAGCATTTAGAAGACCTACAGCGCATACCTGTAACAACATTTTAGTAATACCTACAACCTATGATTCATACAGAGAATTCCAATTTGAACTGAATAATGTGCTTCAGTCTAATATGTGGACAATGGGCATTGTTTAAATGTATTCCATGTATAGAGTTT
This sequence comes from Pseudeuparius sepicola, assembly GCA_963920635.1. Classification (NCBI taxonomy): domain Eukaryota; kingdom Metazoa; phylum Arthropoda; class Insecta; order Coleoptera; family Anthribidae; genus Pseudeuparius; species Pseudeuparius sepicola. The sequence continues at coordinate 35,516,058 of OY987305.1, forward strand.
TAATAGTTATTATGTTAAGTTACCTACTGTTTATTAGAATGTTATTTTTAGAATTTTTATTGCGTTTTTTAACACTGTGTAGCTCCTGTAAGTGTAGTTATAAGTAAATATATATATTTTTATGGATTATAGCAGTTTTATTTTTTAAATATATACCTACTGCCAGGTTTATATACGATGTTAGAAGCATACGCATTGATATAAATAACATACAACATTTGTTTACGCTTATAACTAAGACTCGTGTATAAACCAGGCATAAAATAATTAAACGACTTTCTAGAAGCTTTTTACGTTGCCGCTTGTATTTATAAATAATGGATAAAAGTATTCATAATGTTCCATCTCGTAACGTCAAGCACGGCAACTGCGGGCTGTATGACACTAGGTAGGTACTCAAATTATTTCACAAAAATTATCTTGAGATTTCTTAAAAAAGTATATAGGTAGGTAATGTGTTCTAACATTTTCATAGGTTTTTTATGAACTAAAAAAAATATAAAACAAAACATGTTTTAAATGGCTGTTTATTCAATAGAAACTAAACACCTAAATCAAATTACAACATGGAATTACCTATTACTTACAGGATAACTTGAGATATACTTACCTTTTAGCTACTATAGATAGATGATAAAGTGCAGTGGAAATAATTGTTATACCTTTCATATTAGCTGGCACGCAAATACTTAGCGCTGCAGGCTGAAGTGGCTCCCGATGGCATTTAAACATTACCTACATGTATTTGGCACCTGGGCCGTTTCGTGAATGTTTCCATGTGATCCGTATCGTTCTTTTTATGTTCTTTGCGCAAAATAGCGGTCCTCGAAACGAGTAGTAAAAGAAGAAACATCTTAGAAGACGCGGATACATCCCAAACGTGAAAATAAAAATTAAAAAAATGTTGACGTGAGAATCGATCGGGGACTTTCCGCGTAGAAACCTGTGAGGCGGTACCCCTGAGCCATCGACGCTATGCCAAATATCCTCGCGGGACACTACTTTACTCTACTGGCCAATAGGAAATGGCCCAGGTGCCAAATGCATGTACGGAATGTTTAAATGCCTCCCGGTGCTCAGTATCTCAGCCTCCATCTACGCCACTGACATGTAATTATAATCTCCTCGGCAAATTTCAATAAAATCAGTTGATACAATATCCAGAATAAATTTCAAAAATATTATTTCACCTGACTAGCACCTAAATATATAGTCTGTATAGTGGAAACGCATAGAGTTGTTGCAGCCATAGTTTTTGACGCAAATCAAAAGCCGACGACACACTGGAGAAATTTGTTTCATGAAACATGTTTCATCAGTGGGACATCGGCCACATACAGTGACAGAACGTTGAATATATTTTTGTTAAATTGGGCATATTTGAAAACCATGTGTATGCCAAATTGCTACAAGTTTCATATTTCATGAAACTTTTTTCTCCAGTATGTCGTCGGGCTTAAATCAACGAAGATCTGTATCTGCGGTAACAATGTGATTCACTCTGAAAAGCCCTGTATATTGTCTTCATCTACAATTTTGATAACACACCATATATTTTGGTCCTGAGAAATATATAAAGCTGTACTGCGTCATAAGGATCATTATTATCTGACTTGTAATTATTTTCCGACATAATTTTCTGGCAGAATTCATCTATTTCTTCATCGCACGAATTTTCCAGAAATGTACATTCTTCTTCCAAGCAATTAATTATATTTTGGCCAAGACGAACAATACAGTTTTCAGTACCATACAAATTAGGTGCCTCGAACATTAAAATTGGTCTTCCTATGGGCGATCTACAATTTCGGGTGCTTCGTATTTTATGTGTGTTCCATTCCAATGACACTTCATCGAGCTCATCCTAAAATAAGGATACCTAAATTGGACGGACGGTGCACAGAATGTTTTCAAAAATAATATCACAAAAATAAAATTATTTAGGATCATATTAATCATAAATATTGTATACAGTGCGAATTGCAGTGTGAATAAGACATGTAAAGTTTTTTTGCTTTACACTTTTTTGATATGATAAATAAACGGGTAAAAAATGGTGTCTGACAAATAGTCATTTTCTTGCGGTAAGTTGTTTAGTGTGCTAGAAAGTAATTCCGTTGAGCATTTCCTACCTCATTTAATAACAATACTGATGACTGATGATGATAGACTACTCGAATCGAACGCATGCTGAAGTAGTTGCGATATTTCGGGTAGCTCTTCTACATCTACCTCCGATTTCTCAAGGAACAATCAGGAAAATTGAAAAAATATATTAGAGGACTATACAGGGCACGAAGAAAAATTTTAAAAAGGAAACATTTTTTCCGTAGATGAAGACACCAAATTAAAGGTTTTGCTTTCATTTCTAGAATGTCCAAGTAAGTAGTTTTAGACAAATTGCCCTAGAAAATAATGTTAGCCAGAACTTAGTCATGAGAACATTAGATAGGTACATCTACATCAAGAGAAAATGCAATTCTAGAAAGTTATACCAATGCAAGAATTAACTGATGAGGTCCCTAACCGAAGAATACAATTCTGAAAAAAAGTGATGCTAAGATTATACACTATAACTTGATTTTAACAAAAATATTTTTTTTCGCACGAATCCGCCTTTACCCTCAACGGACAAGTAAACCACCCAAATTGTCGTTATTGGTCTACGGAAAATCCATATCGGATGAGAGAGATGCATACCTACACGAAGACCCCAGAAAGTTAACGTTTGGGCTGGTATAAGAAACGCCATTTTTCTTCAAAGAAAACGTTAATGGAAGAAATTATCTTCACTTAATTAATTAGAAGTTATGTAATTAAGCGTGGTTGCCATTTACTTATAAGACTACATAGCGTTATTTAAAATAAAATTTTGTTTTCCTCCTATCTTAACCCTAAAAAATTAAAGATGCAAGAAGAGTAAAACCGCTTATTATTTATGTAATTCAAATACTTAATGAGAAACAGCTAGAAGCATTTCTGTAGGTACCAAAATATTGCTAAGCCAGCTGTGCAGCAATGCTGGCTGACTTTTTGTTAGGCACCATACTTTACCTCATTATTTATCTTATCAAAGAAGTGTAAAGCAAAATATAAGTCAAATAGTTACTAAGATACGACTCTTCGAAGATTTTTCCAAAAAGTGCAAATTTAAACGAATCATTTTTCGATAAACAATTATAGAAAAAAAATGTTTATTTTGACGAGATCTACCACACACTTAGTTTTTGTAATGTTCTCAGCAACTTCACTTAGCGCCCAAGGAGCTAAGTAACGTGCATCGATACAGAAAATTGTAAATATCTCGAAAACGATCACTTCCAGTGTTGTCGAGTAAGTGTACCTTTTTTAATTGAAAATGGTGTGAAAATGAGGTTTTTTCATGAAAATTGACAAAAGTTTACTACTGTCAAAGAAGCTGGGACAATCTTAAATAATGACAAGGTACGTACGCAGCGCCCTCTAGGTGCTACATAAAAATTAATACGAAATTATGATTTCCCACCTCAAAATACCCCCGGATACCAAATTTTGTGCACAGAACTTATTTTTTGCAAAGGTTATTTAAAAAAAACGAAAAAAAATCAATTTTAAGACCCCGTTTCTCCGAAATGAAGCATTTTCGAACACAAGTTTATATAAGTTTTTTTTCCTTAAAATTGTGTCAGGAATACGTCGTTTCAATATTTTAACGTACTATGTTACACCCTGTATAGGCCCTAATGGTATATTGATAATAATGGCACTTCTTACCTATTTTCCAGTCTTCCGGAGTAGTTCACAACTACAAATAGGTAATATACTGAAGTTTAATTAGCGAAACAAACGAGAACGTCGCCAACGCCAACAGAACAGACGCCAGTTAGCAGTATCTCCGAATACATATTTAATTTCCTGTTAATTATCACGAAATTAAATATAAGTTCGCCTTATATCTCGGAGTAAAATATAATTTCGCGTTATATCACGAAGCTTTATTTAATTTTGCGTTAATTATCTCGAAATTAAATATAATTTCGCTTTATATCATGAAATAAATATTAATTTCGTGTTATATCACCAAATTAAAGGCGAAGAAAATATTTTAAAGAAAAGTGGCCCTTCTACGCCTTCGTATTAAATAGACTTATTTTGAGTCAATCTGTATCTGGTGAAGCGTTGTAAAGACCTTTTAGAGATACCCTGTGTACAGGGTGATTCAGTTTTATTCTGCTACACTTCAACAGGTGATAGAAAACCAAAAAATAACTGCCCTTTCTTCTAGAAACTATATCATTTTAAGGCCTTATAAAAAAGTTACAGGGTGTTAAAGTTGTAAGAAATATGTGAACTTTATTGAATATTTACCAAACTAGTTGAGATATTTAAGTCATATTTGGTACATGTTATAATGGCATGAGTTAGCATAAAACCTGTTAATCAAACACCTTGAACAACCAGTGGCGTAGAAATGGGTAATTACTATATTGTTTTTAGAAAAAAAAATGAACCACCTTGTATAGCGATAAAATGTATTCAATTTCTTATGTAAATTTTAATTGTAAACAAAAACGTTCTCTTAGCATTTTTTCATATGTGCCATGGTTTCATAGCAGATTTGATTTTTTCGTATTATTTCGGGGTATTTCTGAAAAATTAACTTAAGAATTCGCTCCATAAGTAAGACTCAAAGTAGAAATAATGTGTTTCTTACTTTAAATACAGTAAATTTTCCCAATAAACTTACCCATTCAAGGTTTTACTTTTCAATATACAGAGCGTAACATTAATTGTATCTTCCTATTAAATGTTTTAGACCCTGTATCTTCAAAAGTATAGCCTTAAATAGGTATGTTTATTGGAAAAAGTTACTTTATTTAAAGTAGCAAGCACATTATTTCTACTTTAAGTGTTACTTATGGAGCAAATTTTTAAAAAAAAAATTCAGAAATACCCCGAAATAATACAAAAAATCAAATTTGCTATGAAACCATGACACATACGAAAAATTATTAAGAGGACATTTTTGTTTAAAATTTAAATTTACATAAGAAATTGAATACATTTTATTGCTATACATAAGGAGGTTCTTTTTTTTCTAAAAACAATTATACTAATTACCCACTTCTACGCCACTGGTTGTTCAAGGTGTTTGATATTAACAGGTTTTATGCTAATCCATGGCGTGTGTACCAAATATGACTTAAATATCTCAACTAGTTTGGTAAATATTCAATAAAGTCCACATATTTCTCACAACTTTAACACCCTGTAACTTTTTTATGAGGCTTTAAAATAATATAGTTTATAGAAGAAAGTGTGGTTATTTTTTGGTTTTCTATCACCTGTTGAAGTGTCGCAGAATAAAACTGTATAATGATAATAGAATCTTCAAAGAAAATGACTTTTTTTTTTCAAAATATTAAATAAACATGTCACCCTTGCCTCCAATAACACACAGAATTAGAAAACAAGTCGTAGGAAAACGTCAATTTTATCGAAGAATAGCTTCTAGTATCCAAAGTGCATTGCAACAAATTAATAACAATTGTGATAAAACTGTTCTAAAATCAAGTACCAGTTATAATTTAGATAATACTTCTTTAAAATCAAGTCACAAATTATTTTTTCCTATCGACAATTCAATTAATGGAACAAACATTACAGCAGAAGAAATTTTATGTTTAAATGGGGACGTTGTTAGTAGTAATCATTCAACAACAGTAGAAGAAAACGTAGTCATTGACGTAGCAAATAGAAACGATGTAATAAATAGGCAAGAAAATTTTCGAATTTGTAGCCAACCAATTTTCAGTATAAATGAAGAATTGAGATCGTGGGCCGTAATGCACAATATAACTCATTTTGCATTAAATGATCTTTTACGTAGACTTGCCCCAATAATAAGTTCTAAATTACCTAAGGATAGCAGGACGTTACTAAAGACTCCTCGAAGAACATTTACTACCAAACTAGATACAGGGGAATATTGTTATGTAGGATTAACTAATGGTATATTAAATGTATTACGTACAGTTTCGACACATATTTTATTATTACTAAAAAATAGTAAAATACTCCTCAGTTTTAATTTAGATGGTATACCAGTTTTTCATAGTACAAACATGCAATTATGGCCCATATTGTGTTTAATAAAAAATATCCCTAATAGTTCCCCATTTGTCGTTGCAATATTTTGTGGCAATTCAAAACCAAAACCTCTTGATATATTTTTAAAAGACTTTGTGTCAGAATTTAATTTACTGAGAAAAAAAAGGTGTAGAATTTTCTAATCAAACTTACCTCATTTCTATTCACAGTATCATATGTGATGCCCCTGCGAAGGCATTTATTAAATGTATTAAATCTCACGGTGGTTATTCCAGTTGTGATAAGTGTTGCGATGTAGGAGAATATTATAAGGGTAGAATTATTTTAAAAGATATATCAGCTCCTAAACGTACGGACGAATCTTTTCGGCTTCAAGAAGATGAGGACCACCATCGTGGAATTTCTCCTTTACTTGAATTAAATATAGGACTAGTAACAAATATTCCAATTGATTATATGCACGCTTGTTGCCTTGGAGTTTGTCGAAAATTACTGAATTTTTGGATACGTGGAAATATAAAAACACGTTTGTCAAGCTATATATTAAAAAGGATATCTGAGCGATTAATATCACTAAAAATGTTCATTCCTTCTGAATTCAATAGGAGACCGCGATCATTAGATGAACTTTCAAAGTGGAAGGCTACTGAATTTCGGATATTTTTGCTCTACGTTGGCCCAGTAGTACTTAAAGGTTTAATCGATTTAGCTGTCTACGAACATTTTTTGTTGTTTCATTGTGCAATTTCAATTCTTATATCGAAGCAACATATCACTAGACATGGTTATGACTTCCCTAATAAAATCTTGCAAATTTTTATAACTCATTGCGAAAAATTATATGGAAAAGAATTTCTGATATACAATGTTCATATTTTGTGCCATTTGGTTGATGATGTGAAAAATTTTGGACCATTGGATGAGTTTTCTGCATTCCCTTTTGAAAATTACTTAGGTCACCTGAAATCTCTAATAAAATCGTCGAAAAGACCATTGCAACAAATTGAGCGTAGATTAAAAGAAGCTGATGCATTACTAATTAAGAAGGATTTTGTGGCCGATAAGCCGAATGCAATACACTTATTGGAACATGAATCGGGTCCCACTTTATTTTACACTAATTGTTATCAGTTCAAGAAGCTCCAAATGAAAGATTTTATTTTATGTACTTATTTCTGCCAAAGAGCTAACTCTTACTGTTTGCTTGGAGATGGATCGGTTGTAGAAATACACAACATTATTTTGCACAAACAGGATACTTACGTAATAGGAAAAAAGTTTATGAAAAAACGACCTATATATACTTATCCATTTAGTTTAGAGAATTTGGATATATATTATATAGAAAATTTATCAAAACAATATTTTCCTTGGCCAATTAATATTATAAAGAGTAAATGTTTACTGCTTCCACGTGATTCTTCTTGGATATCCATGCCGATTATTCACACATTATGTGATTGACACTTTTATGTATACAATACAGAATCTTCAATAAAATTGACGTTGTCCTACCTATAAAAAAATTTAGATTACTATTTTAGTAAAAAATATTTTGGTTTTATGTTTTATATGTATGTACAGGGTGTCCCATTTTAGGTGTTTTTGGGTGTTTTTCTCAAAAATCTCTGTTATTATTAAAGCTAGAGGGTTGCGGTTTTCACGTCACTGTACTACTTTTTTGAGAGGAATTTGGTGGATCAATCAGATTTTAGATAAGTTTTATAGTTTCCGCGCATTGGCGCAGGACTGAAATTTTCGATTTTTTGTAAACCTCTCTCCTGGCTACAACTTATATATATCGACAAATTTAATCAACTATTTTTATAGATTTTTTGGCGTAGAATCGAATGGAATAATTATTTTTGGTAGCGTTAATAGTTTTTGAGATATGAACTATGGTTTCCATTTTTTAAAAAAAATAACTTTGGTTCAAGTAGTATAGCAAAGGGGATTCTGGGGCGGAAGTGACGTCACAAGATGGCCGCCAAGGCGGGAAATTTGAAAATGACCTTGACCTGCGGGTTCAATGAACTTTAAGGGGTCACCTTGTTAACCTTGACCTGAAGGTCAATGAACTTTAAGAGGTCACCTTATTAACCTTGACCTGAAGGTCAATGAACTTTAAGAGGTCACCTTGTTAACCCCTGAAGGTCACTGAAATTTAAGGGGTCCCCTTGACACGTGGCACTTTTTCTGGGAACGGAAGTGACGTCAATATGGCCACCAAGGCGGCAAATTTGAAAATAACCTTGACCTGCGGGTTCAATGAACTTTAAGGGGTCACCTTGTTAACCTTGAACTAAAGGTCAATGAACTTTAAGAGGTCACATTGTTAACCCCTGAAGGTCAATGAACTTTAAGAGGTCACCTTGTTAACCTTGACCTGAAGGTCAATGAACTTAAAGAGGTCACCTGGAGTTAACCTTGGCCTAAAGGTCAATGAACTTTAAGAGGTCACCTTGTTAACCTTGACTTGAAGGTCAATGAACTTTAAGAGGTCACCTTGTTAACCTGAAGGTCAATGAACTTTAAGGGGTCACCTTGACACGTGGCACTTTTTCTGGGAGCGGAAGTGACGTCACAAGATGATCGCCAAGGCGGGAAATTTGAAAATGACCTGTAGTTGTCAATTAAGTGAGACCGATGATCTTTAAGGGGTCACCTGAAGGTTAATAATCTCGTGTTGACACGTGGCACCTTTAATTGCAAAAAACTTTGCTCGCAGTTGACGGAAGTGACGTCAATATGGCAAAAAATGCGGGAAATTTGAAAATGCGATGGGGTTACCTTGACATGAAGGTCACATATTATAAGTTAAAGATCTCTAAGGGGTCACCTTGGAGACCAATGAAATTTGACGACAATGATCTCGTGGTCACCTTGACACGTGGCACCTGGATTCAACCTTGAAAAATTTAACTTTGTTCGCAGTTGACGGAAGTGATGTCAATATGTCAAAATTTCGGGGAATTTAAATAGTTGGTGAATGAGCTGGCGAGTTTCTAAAACTTTAAAAGCCGTAATTGGATGGCAAAAATAGCGTTACGGAGAAACAATTTTTAGTTGAAGAATTAGTAAGTACATCTGGAGATTAGCAGAGGACAAAAATTGCTTGGGTCTGAGAACAACAAATATTAAATTTTGCGAAGAGGCTGCATCTTATAAGAAAAAGTTACAATCTGAACTAAGAATCTTGATAAATAAAATCTAGTCATTGTCAAAAAATTCCACAGCCGTGTAGTATCTCACTTCTATACGGTATAGGTATGCACAGACGTGTTTCCGGGAACACATCTATACAGGGTGTCCCACAACTGTTGGAAATAAATTTAACTAGAGATTCTTTGGCTAAAAATAAGACTTTTTTTCCTATAAACATATGCTCTATCTACCTTCGTTTTCGACATACAGGTTGAAAATTAAAAAAACGATTTTTTTAAAGTTTATTTCTAAACAAATTGTATCGCTTTGAAATTTGGTATGTATTAGCAGTTTAGTCACCATTGTGAACAATATGAGCTCCAAACTTCCATCAGTGGCGTAGATACGGGGTTTCAACTTTTTCTTTAAAAAATGTGCTTAGCGGCAAGTACCTATTTCCAAAAAGTAAAATTACATTCTCCAATGCACTACGAACAAAAAATGTCTCTTGGTATTTTTGCGTATTTCACTTGGTTGCGTCACAAAACGCATTTTTGTCAACCAATACTTATTAATTCTTGAGAAAATGAAAATAAAATAACTCAGTTTTCGTTTATCATCCAAAAGATTCTGGCGAGGTAGAGCTGCAGATATCCTCAACGCAGATTAATATCTAGACGAATTTAACAAAAACCATATTTAAAATTGACGTGATTAGATCCCAGAGGCTACCAGGCGAAAAGCCGTGTTACCGACTCAGCTAATGCGTTTGGTGACAAATAATGTGCTACTTTTCCATCGGAAACCGTGTGTGAGCGACACCTGTAAGAAACTTGCAGAAACGTGGAATCTAGGTTCCGAACAGCCGGGTCACCTGTCGGCAAAAATCTAAACGCCACAAAACTATTACAGAAACGTACTTGTATCAACATTAGTACTTCTAGGTCCCATTCAACAGGTGGATTTACATGGATATTAAAATTTACCTAGAGCGCTGTCGACACATGAATATTAAAACCTAGAGCACTTGATATTTTTAAGATCAGATTAATAAGAATTTCCAGTGTGGTTGCTTTACGCTAATTCCTCATATTTTTTCCACGATTTAAGTTCATTTTAGTAGGCACATTAATGTTAAGAAATCGAAAGAATGTTGAAAAAGTATCAAGTTGTAAGTCTAAAGCTATCGTTTTACCACTCCTATTTGGAGTTAGACACTCAAGACGAGATGGAAGTCGAGGTGACTCGAGATTCCACCAAGTCATGACTGCGAAGAAGACCAATGGGGTGAAGGCGCTGCTACCGAATCCCAATCTTGGGGTGAAGATCAATCCTGAGACAAAGTTTGAACTCAAGACCAATCGTCTTGCACAGACCACTACTGGGGACATCTGGAGCGAGGAGGGACCAACCAAGGGCGGTGGAGAGAAACGGTCTCCGCCAAGTTCTTCCGGGAATGAGCAAATCGGCGGGAATTCCGCAATCAGGAGCGGGATGCAGTGGTTCAGGGGCAATCTGTATACATAAAAAAATTTAAACTTATCTTGTTTTTTATGAACTACCACAACATTTAAAAGCAAAAACGAATCATATATTTACAAAAATATCAAAGATTTCAACGAAATCTTTGTACAAGTACCGGTCGAATATTTGACTCATTCCTACAGCCTTTATTTTTCAAGAAAAAATAAAAAGTTGTACTGAACCGCTAGGATCTGTTATCAGATGAAACAAATGAGCATCGCAAAGTTGTGAAAAAACTTTTTATGGAACACCCTGTGTATTTAGGATTTTTTTTATTACGATATATACATGTTTGATTTCGCATGATAGTACATGATATAAATAATCGCAACCCTTCAATATAACTTGTTGATTTTTTGAAAAATAAAGGTTGTAGTAATGAGTTAAAACGTACGAGAACACCCGGTACATGGTTCAATAGCTGTCAATGTTATCAATATAAAAATTTCGATCTTTTTTAATATGACAAACTCAACTAATAAAAATTTACGCAGTCTAGTGCATTGCTACTAAAACTTGATACTTCCGATACTTCTTGATACTCGCGCGACACTAAAACGTGCTTTAGGCGTCTAATCCCAGACGGTGAAAAGAAAGTGCTTTTTTCGAAGGCATTACGTTAGAAAGATATGTACTTTCACACATTTTGTTGGAATTAATAGTATAAAGTGATAGTTTTACGTTTTTGCAGAGTATATTTTTTAAATTATGTTTCTCGGAAGCTAGGAAATGCAAATATCAACGTCAAAAAATGAAAAGAAAGTGTTTTTTTCGACGACTGGACAGCGATTGCTTTTTATGAAAGAGAAAATGCAAAAATTGCATATCGCACGATCGTGCGAGATCAAAATACAACTATGCAAGATTGCAAGAACAGAACACCGGATCTAATCAATCGAAGTAAAAAATCTATGCTCCAATTTCTTAGGTCGTCAATCTGATGCGTCAGCTAGATCGAAAAATGCAACTCTACAAAAAGAAAATATTTCGCATGAAAAAAATTGTTGAAATCTTATGTACGTTGAAAACACATTTTTTTCTTCTGATATATCTTATGCGATCAGATCATTAGAAATTTTGACTAAAAATGATAGTATAAAATTACCAGTCAAAAAATTATCCCGCTGTACCCGCTTCCTTGCACTTTGACTTCCCAATTCGCGTTCGAACCTCCCACCCTATACTAAAAACAGCGTTGAAAAAGTTAATTGGGGTCTACAAATATTTTTATGTATGCTAGCTAAAAGCTGCCAAATATATTTTTCAATTTTTGTTGCATCTTTATCTTATAATAACATACCCTCAGAGTCCAAACTATTTTAAAAACATTCAGTCACTGCAATCCTTTTCGTTACACGAGTTATATTCACCTAGAAATTGATATCAGTTAAATATTTTGACAGGGTATTCTAATATCTTTGTTATTTTAAAGGCTGCTGCCAATGGAAATTTTTTAATCTACAGTAGTATACCGACCACTTTCTTCGACTTATGTTCCATTTCTCAGTTTTTCCTTCAAAATGATATCAAAATATACATACTACACTAAAATCCTCTTCAAATTTTAGATTTGACGTCTTTTTAACAGATTTTTGGCACTTTCACTTGGGATCATAACAGATTTATTCGCTGTGAAAAACAAATTTGTCCGGTTTATTTCATGTTTTTGTCAACATTTTAATCCTACAATAATATAGGTACCGACCACTTTCTTCGACTTATGTTCCAATTCTCAGTTTTTCCTTCAAAATGATATCAAAAAATACATACTACACTAAAATCCTCTTCAAATTTTAGTTTTGACGTCTTTTTAACAGGTTTTTGGCACTTTCACTTGGGATCATAACAGATTTTATTCGCTGCGAAAAACAAATTTGTCCGGTTTATTTCATGTTTTTGTCAACAATTAAAAGTACAGGCTTCCTCATGTTAAAGTACTCGTTTTAATACGCGCATTGGAATTATTCTTTAGTTGACCATGATTTATCATTTTTGAGATTAATTAAAATATTGTCATCATGTAGACCATCTGTTACCAAATTAAGATAAACTTTGCCTGTCAAAAACTATCCCTCCCCACTCTCAGAGAGAATTATAACGATAAAATTGAAATATAGCGACATCTATTGATTAAAACACATTTCATAAAACAGTGCAAACCCGCAAGTATATTCGCATAACAGATTACTGCTTAAGAACTTTTCTGTTCATTTATACAAGAATTTTAGTCCTCCAGGTGGCATAGGTTTAAAACGCATCAATCAATTTAAAATGAAGGACGTGGAACAATGAAAATACAAAGTAATCTTTAAAATATTCATAATGCTTTTCAGTCTTACACTCTCTTACCTGGCACAGAAACTTATGGAAATTAACATTAAGAAGTTCCAGATAATCATATACCAAAAATTCGAAAAATCTATACAGGGTGAGTGACATCTAAGGGCAGAGCCGAAAACAAAATGTAGAACTCATTAAATAAGCACATATGCTTAATAAACATTAGCCCAAAAACGCTTGGTTCTCCATATATAGCGTGTTGAAAATTTTAACGTATTTTTGAAATCTTTTCAGAGCCCGTTTAAGAATTTCAACCAAATTTGATACACATTATTGGTTGTGCAATAATTTTGACCTGTTTAGATGATCAGCGGCGTAGATACAAATAGTTACTCTAAATAATTGTAAAAAAAAGGAATACGGTCCTGTGCAAAACCAAAAATTTTGTCTTTTTTGGATAGCCCATTCAATTTGGAACAAAAAGAGCCTCTAGCTATATTTCTATTTCTACTACAATTTCTTCGTAATTTCGGATTTTTTAAACTAGTGCCAAGTTGATTATGCTATAGCATTTAAAATAAAATTATTTATATCTACGCCGCTGCTCATCTAAACAGGTCAAAATTATTGCACAACCAATAATATGTATCAAATTTTGTTGTAATTCCTAAACGGGTTCAAAAGAAATTAAAAAATATATGTTAAGCGAAGTCTACCTTGTGTTTTCGGCCCTGCCTTTAAATGCGACTCACCCTGTATAACAGGTTTGAAAATGGTTGCAAAGTGCAAAATCTCGTTGCAAAAATCATCCCACAGATCTTATAAATAAATGGAAAGTAACGTTCTGGAATGTAGAACCTAATATTTTTATTGGAACGGAGTTTGGTGATAGGCTACTTCAACACCACTGATATGTCAAATTTGACGGCAGTATAAAAATTCTCGTAGGTAATCCAACCTAACCTATTCAGTAATCTGTGGTAGGTAATATTCTTACCATATATAGCTTGTTAAGTTGTGAGTCCTCCATGCCAAGATACTTATATGAATAAAAAGGAAAGAACTGCTGTAAGCATGTCAACAGAATTACTTAGATTTAAATGAATGTTAAAGGAGCATATAAAATAGTTCTGAATCGTTTAGTGTTTAGTGAATTATAAGAATTAGTTATCAAATAATAATAATTCTCACCCTCATAATACAACCAAACTAAGAGTAGGTACCCCAGAAGCAAATGCTTTTGCGGAGGAGGGGTGGCAATTACTATTGTCTTTGAGAGACTAGGATAGCATTCGCTCTAATTGAAAAAAGCAGCTAGTGTCTTTTTTAATCGTTTATTTAACCCAAGCAACAATGAACTGCCGTTCGTAGATGTTTATTTTAGAAGTGTACCTTTATTTTCTTAATATTTTTGTAAACCATTGTCGTTCAATCAGTAGTCTCTGAATGATTGCAATAATCAATTTCACAATCAATAATGAAGAACATTTTGTTATATAGTAGATCATAGATTTTTAATGGGTGAACTATTCCGTGTCAGAAAACGAACGATTTTTAGGTATCATTCTAATTTTATAGTACGCAAAACTTCTAAATAAATTTAGCATCGGGTACCTGGGCGAAAGGAATCCATTTTATAGGATATTTCAACACAAATTGTGAATTCTACTACATAGATGCAATTTACACAAGTAAGCAACTGATTATTTCGGAGATATTCGAATGAACTTTTTTTTGAAAGGTCTTATAAAACCGCTTCTTTTTGCTACCGTTTTGAAAATGCAAATCCAGGGATTTTTATATCCTGGTTCTCATTCAAACCATTTAGCGAATTTTTTTATTTAAAATCTGACATCACGGTGTTAATCGGAACATCCAGTATACCAAACAATGACGTCAGAACTTATAGACAGGTTTGTTTTGATAAACGCTTGACGCCCAGAACTAATCACAATCTAAGGGCTCCATTAAATTATTCCGAAAATGTCGCGAGATTGTCAGAAATTGTCCCTTTTTGTCCAGCCGTAGCGAACTTATTTCGACTGTGGGCTCGGAGGCTGGCGTCGTTAGACCATCCCGCGAGTCTTCAGGTGAGGTTCCGATGCTTCCGGCGCCCCCAAACAAGAAAAAACATGCGATATCTAAGTGTGACTCGGGAGGAACTACAACCGGGAATCATCGGGTATATAGTTGGTTGACTTTCTGTCTTTGTTTGAAGCATGTTGTTAGTTAATCTTGGAGTCAAAATAAAGGGCATTTTAACAATGAGGCACCGCGTCTATAGGTTTTGACGTCATTGATACAAAATATACCGGGAGTTACTTTCTGCAAGGTGCCAAAAGAGGAATTTTAAAGGTGAGTGAATTATGCCATGGAATTGCTTCAAAAAGTCGAACGGTCAAAGCAAGAAGCGACTCGAAGCGACTATGAAAAACGACTAGACTACTCGAAAAACGTCTCAACGACTCGAAAAGCGACAAACCATGGAATACCATCAAAGGCCATGGAATGCCATCGAATGCCATGGAATACCATCGAATACCATGGAATACCATCGAATACCATGAAATACCATCAAAGACCAAGGAATACTATCGAAAACCACGGAATACCATAAATGGTCTTGGATACCCCTATGAAAAATTTGCCTCGGGGCGAGCATAAAAGGAAATTATCGATTCTGTGATCGAAAGATATATAAGCCTTTGATAATTATCGTCACTCTCAGTTAAAGACATGTCTTTGTCACTTGAGATTGAACCTAGGAGTTATGGTATCCAACACACCAATGACGGATTAGTCATGGGACAAATACCAGTAACCGTTGAAGATAACGTATTATGTATTGGAGATGAAAAAATTACCCTTACACCAGGTCTGTCTCAACTTCTATTGAAGAACAAACCACAGGGTTTTAATGACACTGACCTAAAAATATATAAAGAATTGTTGATTATTATTAATGCTCACAAAAGACGATATGGGAATGCATTACGACTAAACCCTAGCAAAACGTGGAAATATATCAACATTATATCAAAGTTATTTCCATCTAGAAATAAAACTCCAACCAGCTTTTTAAGAGAGTTGCATTTAATGGAGTCTCCAACAACTTCCAACATGCCAATGCTTAAATGGGATAAAAATACCAATCCGAATGATATCGTCAATATGTATAGGAATGCTCTACAAAAGGGGGAAGAAACAGCTATATATATAAACACCTTAGTAGCTATGAATGTTATTAGTGATCCAATAAATAAAAATGTTTAAATAAGTGTTTGTTTCTCTATACATACCTACTCTATGTACCTAGTAGCGCAAATTTTTTAAGCCGTGTTCATCCCCAAACGTTTGATTTTTAGAAACCCAAAGTGCCCTTTACTTAAAAATATGTATACAATCTAATATGCATTACCCTTATCTAGAATGCTTCGAAAGTAACACTTATTAAAAATGTAGGTTAGCAAAAACCATATGAATTAAGTTTTGAAAATATTTTGTTTCGCGCATATGGTTGATTAATCATCCAAAAACGATAAATATCGTTAAAAATTATATCTGAATCATTGAATATTAAAAATCTTGCAAACCACCTATCAAAAGGCGAATCGAACCTTCCTAAGAAAATACAAAGAGATTTTGTCCTAATAATCTACTTCTTATATATTTCATCCATATTTCTACACTGCGTTGTACAAAGTTAAACTGTAGAGACTTATGGCGACAGACTGGGTAACGTAGGCAAACAAATTTTAATAAACCCACAATAATTAGACATGGTCGTTTTAGAATATCCAAAAATATGAAATATGTTTCTAGGCATTAGAATTGGGACTAACAGATAAGGTTAAAATACTGTAAGTATAGTAACTTATCACATAGTAGTCGAAAATGTCGCAATAATGAATCCACGTTTTTTGGCGTCGATGTTTGCATTTCCTAGCTTCCGAGAAACATAATTTAAAAATATATCCTGTAAAGATGAATCATAAAAGAAAAATAGCAGCTTAAAGTTGAATGTCTGTGAAAGTCACGCACAATTATTTCTAATTCCGCAGAAAAAGTACTTTCGCCAGTCGTCGGAATAAGCGTGTTTTTACGTATTATTTTCGCGAGCGAATCTCGCGCGCTGGTCTCATTGTTTCAAATTATTGTATATACTGAGAAATGTAATTATAGGTATCATAATACGGGTAATCTGGGGACACGTTACTAAAGGAAATATCAAGTTCATCAACGCGCCAGACTTAGAAAGGTGAAATATGTCTTGTGTAAAGACTTTGCATTTTTGATTTAGTGCGATTTTTTTAAATTTTTGATGTTTTAGCGTGAATTTTATGCATTAAATGACCTTTGATGGTATTCCATGGCATTCGATGGCATTCCATGGCCTTTGATGGTATTCCATGGTTTGTCGCTTTTCGAGTCGTTTAGACGTTTTTCGAGTAGTCTAGTCGTTTTTCATAGTCGCTTCGAGTCGCTTCTTCCTTTGACCGTTCGACTTTTTGAAGCAATTCCATGGCATAATTAACTCACCTTTAAAATTCCTCTTTTGGCACCTTGCAGAAAGTAACTCCCGGTATATTTTGTATCAATGACGTCAAAACCTATAGACGCGGTGCCTCATTGTTAAAATGCCCTTTATTTTGACTCCAAGATTAACTAACAACATGCTTCAAACAAAGACAGAAAGTCAACCAACTGTATACCCGATGATTCCCGGTTGTAGTTCCTCCTGAGTCACACTTAGATATCGCATGTTTTTTCTTGTTTGGGGGCGCCGGAAGCATCGGAACCTCACCTGAAGACTCGCGGGATGGTCTAACGACGCCAGCCTCCGAGCCCACAGTCGAAATAAGTTCGCTACGGCTGGACAAAAAGGGACAATTTCTGACAATCTCGCGACATTTTCGGAATAATTTAATGGAGCGCTTAGATTGTGATTAGTTCTGGGCGTCAAGCGTTTATCAAAACAAACCTGTCTATAAGTTCTGACGTCATTGTTTGGTATACTGGATGTTCCGATTAACACCGTGATGTCAGATTTTAAATAAAAAAATTCGCTAAATGGTGTGAATGAGAACCAGGATATAAAAATCCCTGGATTTGCATTTTCAAAACGGTAGCAAAAAGAAGCGGTTTTATAAGACCTTTCAAAAAAAAGTTCATTCGAATATCTCCGAAATAATCAGTTGCTTACTTGTGTAAATTGCATCTATGTAGTAGAATTCACAATTTGTGTTGAAATATCCTATAAAATGGATTCCTTTCGCCCAGGTACCCGATGCTAAATTTATTTAGAAGTTTTGCGTACTATAAAATTAGAATGATACCTAAAAATCGTTCGTTTTCTGACACGGAATAGTTCACCCATTAAAAATCTATGATCTACTATATAACAAAATGTTCTTCATTATTGATTGTGAAATTGATTATTGCAATCATTCAGAGACTACTGATTGAACGACAATGGTTTACAAAAATATTAAGAAAATAAAGGTACACTTCTAAAATAAACATCTACGAACGGCAGTTCATTGTTGCTTGGGTTAAATAAACGATTAAAAAAGACACTAGCTGCTTTTTTCAATTAGAGCGAATGCTATCCTAGTCTCTCAAAGACAATAGTAATTGCCACCCCTCCTCCGCAAAAGCATTTGCTTCTGGGGTACCTACTCTTAGTTTGGTTGTATTATGAGGGTGAGAATTATTATTATTTGATAACTAATTCTTATAATTCACTAAACACTAAACGATTCAGAACTATTTTATATGCTCCTTTAACATTCATTTAAATCTAAGTAATTCTGTTGACATGCTTACAGCAGTTCTTTCCTTTTTATTCATATAAGTATCTTGGCATGGAGGACTCACAACTTAACAAGCTATATATGGTAAGAATATTACCTACCACAGATTACTGAATAGGTTAGGTTGGATTACCTACGAGAATTTTTATACTGCCGTCAAATTTGACATATCAGTGGTGTTGAAGTAGCCTGTCACCAAACTCCGTTCCAATAAAAATATTAGGTTCTACATTCCAGAACGTTACTTTCCATTTATTTATAAGATCTGTGGGATGATTTTTGCAACGAGATTTTGCACTTTGCAACCATTTTCAAACCTGTTATACAGGGTGAGTCGCATTTAAAGGCAGGGCCGAAAACACAAGGTAGACTTCGCTTAACATATATTTTTTAATTTCTTTTGAACCCGTTTAGGAATTACAACAAAATTTGATACATATTATTGGTTGTGCAATAATTTTGACCTGTTTAGATGAGCAGCGGCGTAGATATAAATAATTTTATTTTAAATGCTATAGCATAATCAACTTGGCACTAGTTTAAAAAATCCGAAATTACGAAGAAATTGTAGTAGAAATAGAAATATAGCTAGAGGCTCTTTTTGTTCCAAATTGAATGGGCTATCCAAAAAAGACAAAATTTTTGGTTTTGCACAGGACCGTATTCCTTTTTTTTTACAATTATTTAGAGTAACTATTTGTATCTACGCCGCTGATCATCTAAACAGGTCAAAATTATTGCACAACCAATAATGTGTATCAAATTTGGTTGAAATTCTTAAACGGGCTCGGAAAAGATTTCAAAAATACGTTAAAATTTTCAACACGCTATATATGGAGAACCAAGCGTTTTTGGGCTAATGTTTATTAAGCATATGTGCTTATTTAATGAGTTCTACATTTTGTTTTCGGCTCTGCCTTTAGATGTCACTCACCCTGTATATATTTTTCGAATTTTTGGTATGATTATCTGGAACTTCTTAATGTTAATTTCCATAAGTTTCTGTGCCAGGTAAGAGAGTGTAAGACTGAAAAGCATTATGAATATTTTAAAGATTACTTTGTATTTTCATTGTTCCACGTCCTTCATTTTAAATTGATTGATGCGTTTTAAACCTATGCCACCTGGAGGACTAAAATTCTTGTATAAATGAACAGAAAAGTTCTTAAGCAGTAATCTGTTATGCGAATATACTTGCGGGTTTGCACTGTTTTATGAAATGTGTTTTAATCAATAGATGTCGCTATATTTCAATTTTATCGTTATAATTCTCTCTGAGAGTGGGGAGGGATAGTTTTTGACAGGCAAAGTTTATCTTAATTTGGTAACAGATGGTCTACATGATGACAATATTTTAATTAATCTCAAAAATGATAAATCATGGTCAACTAAAGAATAATTCCAATGCGCGTATTAAAACGAGTACTTTAACATGAGGAAGCCTGTACTTTTAATTGTTGACAAAAACATGAAATAAACCGGACAAATTTGTTTTTCGCAGCGAATAAAATCTGTTATGATCCCAAGTGAAAGTGCCAAAAACCTGTTAAAAAGACGTCAAAACTAAAATTTGAAGAGGATTTTAGTGTAGTATGTATTTTTTGATATCATTTTGAAGGAAAAACTGAGAATTGGAACATAAGTCGAAGAAAGTGGTCGGTACCTATATTATTGTAGGATTAAAATGTTGACAAAAACATGAAATAAACCGGACAAATTTGTTTTTCACAGCGAATAAATCTGTTATGATCCCAAGTGAAAGTGCCAAAAATCTGTTAAAAAGACGTCAAATCTAAAATTTGAAGAGGATTTTAGTGTAGTATGTATATTTTGATATCATTTTGAAGGAAAAACTGAGAAATGGAACATAAGTCGAAGAAAGTGGTCGGTATACTACTGTAGATTAAAAAATTTCCATTGGCAGCAGCCTTTAAAATAACAAAGATATTAGAATACCCTGTCAAAATATTTAACTGATATCAATTTCTAGGTGAATATAACTCGTGTAACGAAAAGGATTGCAGTGACTGAATGTTTTTAAAATAGTTTGGACTCTGAGGGTATGTTATTATAAGATAAAGATGCAACAAAAATTGAAAAATATATTTGGCAGCTTTTAGCTAGCATACATAAAAATATTTGTAGACCCCAATTAACTTTTTCAACGCTGTTTTTAGTATAGGGTGGGAGGTTCGAACGCGAATTGGGAAGTCAAAGTGCAAGGAAGCGGGTACAGCGGGATAATTTTTTGACTGGTAATTTTATACTATCATTTTTAGTCAAAATTTCTAATGATCTGATCGCATAAGATATATCAGAAGAAAAAAATGTGTTTTCAACGTACATAAGATTTCAACAATTTTTTTCATGCGAAATATTTTCTTTTTGTAGAGTTGCATTTTTCGATCTAGCTGACGCATCAGATTGACGACCTAAGAAATTGGAGCATAGATTTTTTACTTCGATTGATTAGATCCGGTGTTCTGTTCTTGCAATCTTGCATAGTTGTATTTTGATCTCGCACGATCGTGCGATATGCAATTTTTGCATTTTCTCTTTCATAAAAAGCAATCGCTGTCCAGTCGTCGAAAAAAACACTTTCTTTTCATTTTTTGACGTTGATATTTGCATTTCCTAGCTTCCGAGAAACATAATTTAAAAAAATATACTCTGCAAAAACGTAAAACTATCACTTTATACTATTAATTCCAACAAAATGTGTGAAAGTACATATCTTTCTAACGTAATGCCTTCGAAAAAAGCACTTTCTTTTCACCGTCTGGGATTAGACGCCTAAAGCACGTTTTAGTGTCGCGCGAGTATCAAGAAGTATCGGAAGTATCAAGTTTTAGTAGCAATGCACTAGACTGCGTAAATTTTTATTAGTTGAGTTTGTCATATTAAAAAAGATCGAAATTTTTATATTGATAACATTGACAGCTATTGAACCATGTACCGGGTGTTCTCGTACGTTTTAACTCATTACTACAACCTTTATTTTTCAAAAAATCAACAAGTTATATTGAAGGGTTGCGATTATTTATATCATGTACTATCATGCGAAATCAAACATGTATATATCGTAATAAAAAAAATCCTAAATACACAGGGTGTTCCATAAAAAGTTTTTTCACAACTTTGCGATGCTCATTTGTTTCATCTGATAACAGATCCTAGCGGTTCAGTACAACTTTTTATTTTTTCTTGAAAAATAAAGGCTGTAGGAATGAGTCAAATATTCGACCGGTACTTGTACAAAGATTTCGCTGAAATCTTTGATATTTTTGTAAATATATGATTCGTTTTTGCTTTTAAATGTTGTGGTAGTTCATAAAAAACAAGATAAGTTTAAATTTTTTTATTTATACAGATTGCCCCTGAACCACTGCATCCCGCTCCTGATTGCGGAATTCCCGCCGATTTGCTCATTCCCGGAAGAACTTGGCGGAGACCGTTTCTCTCCACCGCCCTTGGTTGGTCCCTCCTCGCTCCAGATGTCCCCAGTAGTGGTCTGTGCAAGACGATTGGTCTTGAGTTCAAACTTTGTCTCAGGATTGATCTTCACCCCAAGATTGGGATTCGGTAGCAGCGCCTTCACCCCATTGGTCTTCTTCGCAGTCATGACTTGGTGGAATCTCGAGTCACCTCGACTTCCATCTCGTCTTGAGTGTCTAACTCCATATAGGAGTGGTAAAACGATAGCTTTAGACTTACAACTTGATACTTTTTCAACATTCTTTCGATTTCTTAACATTAATGTGCCTACTAAAATGAACTTAAATGGTGGAAAAAATATGAGGAATTAGCGTAAAGCAACCACACTGGAAATTCTTATTAATCTGATCTTAAAAATATCAAGTGCTCTAGGTTTTAATATTCATGTGTCGACAGCGCTCTAGGTAAATTTTAATATCCATGTAAATCCACCTGTTGAATGGGACCTAGAAGTACTAATGTTGATACAAGTACGTTTCTGTAATAGTTTTGTGGCGTTTAGATTTTTGCCGACAGGTGACCCGGCTGTTCGGAACCTAGATTCCACGTTTCTGCAAGTTTCTTACAGGTGTCGCTCGCACACGGTTTCCGATGGAAAAGTATCACATTATTTGTCACCAAACGCATTAGCTGAGTCGGTAACACGGCTTTTCGCCTGGTAGCCTCTGGGATCTAATCACGTCAATTTTAAATATGGTTTTTGTTAAATTCGTCTAGATATAAATCTGCGTTGAGGATATCTGCAGCTCTACCTCGCCAGAATCTTTTGGATGATAAACGAAAACTGAGTTATTTTATTTTCATTTTCTCAAGAATTAATAAGTATTGGTTGACAAAAATGCGTTTTGTGACGCAACCAAGTGAAATACGCAAAAATACCAAGAGACCTTTTTTGTTCGTAGTGCATTGGAGAATGTAATTTTACTTTTTGGAAATAGGTACTTGCCGCTAAGCACATTTTTTAAAGAAAAAGTTGAAACCCCGTATCTACGCCACTGATGGAAGTTTGGAGCTCATATTGTTCACAATGGTGACTAAACTGCTAATACATACCAAATTTCAAAGCGATACAATTTGTTTAGAAATAAACTTTAAAAAAATCGTTTTTTTTAAATTTTCAACCTGTATGTCGAAAACGAAGGTAGATAGAGCATATGTTTATAGGAAAAAAAGTGTTATTTTTAGCCAAAGAATCTCTAGTTTAAATTTATTTCCAACAGTTGTGGGACACCCTGTATAGATGTGTTCCCGGAAACACGTCTGTGCATACCTATACCGTATAGAAGTGAGATACTACACGGCTGTGGAGTTTTTTGACAATGACTAGATTTTATTTATCAAGATTCTTAGTTCAGATTGTAACTTTTTCTTATAAGATGCAGCCTCTTCGCAAAATTTAATATTTGTTGTTCTCAGACCCAAGCAATTTTTGTCCTCTGCTAATCTCCAGATGTACTTACTAATTCTTCAACTAAAAATTGTTTCTTCGTAACGCTATTTTTGCCATCCAATTACGGCTTTTAAAGTTTTAGAAACTCGCCAGCTCATTCACCAACTATTTAAATTCCCCGAAATTTTGACATATTGACATCACTTCCGTCAACTGCGAACAAAGTTAAATTTTTCAAGGTTGAATCCAGGTGCCACGTGTCAAGGTGACCACGAGATCATTGTCGTCAAATTTCATTGGTCTCCAAGGTGACCCCTTAGAGATCTTTAACTTATAATATGTGACCTTCATGTCAAGGTAACCCCATCGCATTTTCAAATTTCCCGCATTTTTTGCCATATTGACGTCACTTCCGTCAACTGCGAGCAAAGTTTTTTGCAATTAAAGGTGCCACGTGTCAACACGAGATTATTAACCTTCAGGTGACCCCTTAAAGACCATCGGTCTCACTTAATTGACAACTACAGGTCATTTTCAAATTTCCCGCCTTGGCGATCATCTTGTGACGTCACTTCCGCTCCCAGAAAAAGTGCCACGTGTCAAGGTGACCCCTTAAAGTTCATTGACCTTCAGGGTAACAAGGTGACCTCTTAAAGTTCATTGACCTTCAAGTCAAGGTTAACAAGGTGACCTCTTAAAGTTCATTGACCCTTAGGCCAAGGTTAACTCCAGGTGACCTCTTTAAGTTCATTGACCTTCAGGTCAAGGTTAACAAGGTGACCTCTTAAAGTTCATTGACCTTCAGGTCAAGGTTAACAAGGTGACCCCTTAAAGTTCATTGAACCCGCAGGTCAAGGTCATTTTCAAATTTCCCGCCTTGGCGGCCATCTTGTGACGTCACTTCCGCCCCAGAATCCCCTTTGCTATACTACTGGTTCATATCTCAAAAACTATTAACGCTACCAAAAAACTAATTATTCCATTCGATTCTACGCCAAAAAATCTATAAAAATAGTTGATTAAATTTGTCGATATATATAAGTTGTAGACAGGAGAGAGGTTTCCAAAAAATCAAAAATTTCAGTCCTGCGCCTATGCGCGGAAATTATAAAACTTAGCTAAAATCTGATTGGTCCACCAAATTCCTCTCAAAAAAGTAGTACAGTGACGTGAAAACCGCAATTCTCTAGCTTTAATAATAACAGAGATTTTTGAGAAAAACACCCAAAATGGGGCACCCTGTACTTATAAAAAAATATTTAGATTGTGGTTTTAGTGAAAAATGTTTTGTTTTATCTTTTATGTGTATGTACTTGTTTTCTTTTAAAATGTATATGCAATTTAAATAAATTGTAATTTTGTTTAATTTATTAATAGCATTTTGTTTTAAGAGTCCGATTTATGGCCACCACATCGTAAAATCTTATTTCAAGATTTTTGTGTTTAACGCTTGAAGAAATAAAACTATTTTTTGTATGTTAAATATACCGTTTTTCTAAGGTTTCTAAAATATCTAAATGCAAATATAAAGCGACTGGAAAATGCTGCCCTCTGCTGGAAGTATATAGGACGGTTTTGGATCCGATTACATTATAAATAAAAAAATTGTTGGGATTTAGTGAATTACATTTATTCAGTTAACCACAAGTGAATATCTGTATACTTATAATAATGAAAACCATCACCACCAGAACTATACGGTCCTCGGATTGCAAGGATATGCTGGGTAGATCTGAAAGGAACATAAAGTTAAAATTTATTAAACTTAACTAAATTACGAAATCACTTACCTGGATGTTCATTCGGCGACAATAGTTCTCCATAAAATCCAATTCAAGCAGGGTACACGCTTGATTGCTCACTTCGCTGGTGCTGCTGCAACTGACAGACTTCGACTCGCTTGCTGGTGCTTCCTTAGGCGCAATCGCCGCGGATGATATAATGAAACCTACCGTCGTTGGAGATTGGCAAGTCACTTGCTTACTGTAGTAGGGTACGTAGTACTTATTTATTTTCTACATCGGAATAGTTTCCTTTATTCGACTTACATATCCTATTGCATTTCTAGTATATTGCTAGCTTTGAATATTCGCCTCCCTTTAAAGGGAAAAGTCTTATTATTCTGTTTACTACAAATTTAGTTTCTTGGTCGTTTCGTCAATAATAAAACACAAATTTCTTGGGATTCGACCGAATAAAACAATATTTATTAAAAAACTTTTTCACTACGTACGTTTCGGCTCAGCGGCCATCCTCAGGTACAATTTTACATCTAGTAATTTGCTAAAAAAGGGTTAAGGAATGCTTAAAAGATTTTTCACTATATAAATAAAAACATTTAAAAATTAATTTTTAAAATACTTACAAGAATTCTCATCAGTCAAAAGAAAAACATTCAAAATTAACAATGTCTAAACCATATCAGAAACATTGTAGTGTTAAATTTAACATAACTATAAGACTTTTCGCCAATTTTTACATTTAATTGGGAAAGGTTACAATTTTCACATTATATTTAAAAAATTTTAAAATTTTGGTCAGGTATGTGGAACGAAAGAATTGCAAGTGGCGCAGAACGACGACCAAGGAAGGCAAAAACAATATCCTTTTTTTCCCGAGTTGTTAATTTTTTATTTCTATTCTATTTGATATACAGGAGAAATTTTTAATTTTAATTTTTGAAAACAATAAAGCAGTTCTTAGTTATTTAATGAGATCATAGTAAATTTGTGATAAATGTTCAGTATCTGTTCTGTAATTCAAACTGTTATTATGTTTTTTTATATGTATCATTTCTAGTATATTACGTTTTAGAAAATCACCTTCATTGCAAATAATTTCAGTATTATCAAAGTCAAAATTATGAAATTGTTCTAGAGCATGCTTGCATAAGGCAGTCGAGTTATCATTGTGAGTTCTTATAACATACTTATGCTTATATAACCTTTTGTTGAGATATTGCTTAGTTTGGCCGATATAAGTAGATGGACAGTTTATGCAGTTAATTTTATAAATTAGTTGTGATTGGTCTTCTTTATTGACACGTGGTTTTAATGTTGTATACAGGCTCTTAGTGTTATTAGGAGGTTTATGTCCAACGTTTACGTTATATTTTTTAAACAATTTTGAAATAGATTCAGAAACACCTTGAACATACGGCATAGAGAAATATTTGGTAGTATTAGTTCTATTATTTATATCTGTGTTATATATTTTATGTATTCTTTTCTTAATTAATGGGTTGACAAAGGTTTCAGAAAAATTATTTTTCTTTAGAACCTTCTTTATTTTTTTATGTTATGTGGTCTATACTTTGCGTGAGAGAGGATTATGGCCCTGTCAGTAAGACTGTTAACAACACTTTTTTTATATGTAATAGTTTTGTAAGAATTGAAATTTAAGTATCATTCGGACCATACTTTCTTTGTGTACCAATTAGTTGTGATATCACCTTGTGAGTTATATGTAATAGTTAAGTCGAGGAAATTAATGATATTATTAGTTTCTTTTTCAATGGTGAAGCGTAAACGTTGGTGGAAATTGTTAAAGGCAGAAAAAACATTATCAACTTCATCTTTATGTAAGCATAACAAACAATCATCGACGTATCTTTTGTAAAAGTAAGGTTTGTTGTTTAATTTATTAATAATATTATTTTCTAATTCCTCCATGACAAGGTTAGCAACAGTGGACGAAATAGGAGACCCCATAGTAACTCCAAAAATTTGTGAATAAAAATCATTTTCGTATTTAAAAAAGTAGAATTTAGGCATAGAGTTGCACCCTCAATAAATTCATCTAAAGGTAGTGTTGTGAAAGACTGAATGTCAACCCAATGGTCCCTAATACATTTAATCACAAGTTCTATCGGGATATTTGTAAATAAAGATATAACGTCAAAAGAAACCAGAATATGGTCTTTTTTGATTTTTTATGAAATCATGGAAGTGCCATGAATCTCTTGTGTAATAAGAATTTTTACCTAAAATATTAGAGATGACATTGGAAAAATATTTGGAGAGGTTATAAGTAGGTGAGTTTATATTAGAAACAATAGGCCGCAAAGGTGTGCCATTCTTGAGCAATTTAGGTAAGCCATAAATGTAAGGAGAATGTCCGTTATAACATGTAAGTTTATTTTTTAATTTTGTGTCAATATATTTTTTCTTGTGCCACTCTATAATCAATTTGTTTAGTTTATTTTGGATTTTCGGCAAAGGGTTAGATGTTTCTTTTTTATAGGTATTAATGTCATTCAATAGTGAAAACATTTTATGTTGATAATCAATTTTGTTCATTAATACTGTCTTGTTACATTTGTCAGCCGAAATAATCAATATGTTAGGGTGTTTTTTGATAAAAGTTTTGGTTTCATTCAATAAATGGAAAAATTGATTTTTTAAGGTTTTATTATTTTTATATATTTTGGATTTTTGATTGGTAAGAATATTGCAAATTTTAGAGCGAATTGAATCTTTATTCTCCTTCCTGAGATCTTCTAAGTAAGAAATGCCCTTTTCAACACATGCTATGATATTCTCTATAGGTATTATTATTCTGTTTACTGTTTTGATACTGTATAGCTTCTGTAATTTTGGTGTATATATATATATACATACATATAGAACGTTCGAAAGAGTCTCAGAAGCATAAAAAACTGCCTGACAAAAAACTACCCCTTCCCACCCCGAAGTTGTTTTTGGTCGAATCCTCGCCATTTTCAGCCGGAACTTTCAAAATTACCCAGACGCACCAATCCGCGGTTGAAAAAATTTTCCTGACACAACTACCCCCTGCATCCCTTTAGGGAAAAATTGATACCTCCATTGTTTCTAGTCCGATTTTCGCCGTTTTCACAAGGACGTTCAAAAGAGTCTCAGAAGCATAAAAAACTGCCTGGCAAAAAACTACCCCTTTCCACCCCCCAAATTGTTTTTGGTCGAATCCTTGCTATTTTCAGCAAGGACGTTCCAAATAAGTAATCCCAAACGTACCAATTCGCGATTGAAAAAATTTGCCGGACAAAACTACCCCCTGCACCCCTTTACGAAAAAATATCATTACTGATTTTTTTCTGGTCCGATTGCCTTTTCACAAGGATATTATAAAGTCTCAGAATTCAAAAACAAATATATATATATATATATATATATGTTTTTGAATTCTGAGACATATATATATAGAGATATATATATATATATATACCTTTTCTCGGATCATCAAGTCCACGAAAATATGGGCGGAGCCTGACATGCGATGGGGCGGGGCTTTGGGACTAGCTTCTACAAATACCACCCCTGTCCAATAGATGGCGCGACTCAACGTCAATCGTTTTGCGGGCTTTGGGAATAGCTTATACTAACATCACCCCTTGTCCATAAGATGGCGCGACGGAACGTTAATGGTTTTGCGTGCTTTGGGAATAGTTTCTACTAATATCACCCCTGCCCAATAGATAGCGCGACAGAACGTTAATCGTTTTGCGAACTCTTTTTTAGAACATGTATAGTAAATCCATGCATACCTACCTAGGTACCTATATTTAAAAAGGTAAGGTAGCGACCATTGTAAGGTTTCGCATTTTTTTGGATTTACGGTTGAATCCAAGACTCAAGCCTAATTTTTCAATATATTCCTTCTTTGGAATACATGTCCTAGATGTAAAAAGAGGTTAGAAGTAAAATACATGAAATCTTTCAACTAGGATGCTTTGGGATGGGCAGTTAAGTACGTGTAGCAAATATTCAGTAGGTATTTTCAATACATGCATGGAAGTAGGTCTGGAAGGGACAGTAACTACCTGAGTCGTTAAGTGCAACGCAAAGTCGAAAGTTTCAACCAAGATTTAAATCTAAATCTACACGTCCTCAAAATAATGAAAATATTTATATTCATTTCCTTATATATTGTTGGCACATAAATACTTGTAAAAAAAACTTGATAAACAATGAAAGTCACCATATTGAAATAAAAATTTGCGTACTGTCTTGATATTGAGTTAGAAAAAGCTTTTTGAAATAATTTTTTGAAATTTTTTCATAAAAGGTTATTTTTTTAAGAAATTCCACTTTTGATCACTTTCTTAATTTTTCATCTCAAAACAATCACAAACTAAGTAATGTCATAATCTTTTTTTTATGTCGGACAATAAAAAATCCCATATGGCGCGAACTTTAATTGTCACACAATATATACCTATATAGATTATATAGGGGTACCTATATATGGGTAAAATATTTTCCAATATCATTCGGTCCATATACAAGTAGAATTTCTGCAAGTACGCCAAAATTTAAATTCGAGATCAATGCCTAAAAAGTAGGCTATGCCTAATGAAAATGATGATAACTAATGGTATCTATAGCAACCGCATTATTGGTCCATTTATTATAAATGGTAATTTGACCGGTGAAAGGTATTTGGATCTTTTGCAAAATAAGGTGATTCCTGCCCTTGGTATGTCAATCCAGGATATCTGGTTCCAGCAAGATGAAGCACCGTGATGTGCGCTGCTATTTAAACCAACTCTTTCCACAATCTTGGATTGGCAGAAGAGGGGCCATAGAATGGCCTCCGAGGTTTCCCGATCTTACCCGTGCGATTTTTTTCTTGTGGGGACACCTAATATCGTGGGTGTATAAAAAATCGTCCCCAAAATAATATAGTCGAATTATAACAGCGCATAAGAAACTAAATAGGGTTGATTCCTCCAGAATGGATTAAGAATATACTTAATAGTTTATACGGCAGACTGGGCCATTGTCTCGAGGTGAATGGAGAACCTTTCGAGCAGGGCCGTAGCTAGGGGTTTTCCATGGGGGGGTTTGGTTTAAGGTTAACTTTTTGAGCATTATCCTCAAACATAAAGGGTGAGTTTTTTTCGATGACCACTATGGGGATCTCGAAAACTAGCAGAGCTAGAAAAAAGGTTAAATGGAGAAAGAATTGCGGTTTTGAATGCTCAATGTAATGCCCCTTTTGGATTTTTAAACAAGTTCACGGGCTCACTAGATATTTTGAAAATAGTGATTTTTTGCTATTTCATCAGATCTCTGTAGCTCCGTTATTTCTGATTATACAGAAAAACTGTAGAGACAAAAATTATAGATAATTTTGGGCTTAATAAGATAATCTAATCCAATTTTTTATGTTGTTTGTGATTTTTGAGCTACCTATATGACATAAACTTGTGTTTTTTAAACGTAAATCATAGTTGGCTGTGGCCTTATTTTTGAGCTATCAAAATTTTGATAGAGCTGATCTAGGTAATTTCTTACGTGCAAATAATTATGTGGTGGACCTCCATCATGATAATTTTTGTTTTATTTTGTTACATTTTGTTACCAGCTAAAAATAAAATATTTGAAAGTTTGAAGTATGTCTAATTATAAAATAGAACGTAATTAAGAAAATATTCCATGGCCGACTATGTGAAAATTAAAAAAAAAATCAGAAAATTAGCCATAGCTCTTTTATTTTTTATAATAACTATGCCGAGTTAATAGATATAAATATCTTTGGAAATCTCAAAAAATGGCCGATTTTATAAGGCCACAGCCAACTATGATTTACATTTAAAAAAACACAAGTTTATGTCATATCTCAAAAGTCAGTGTATAATCAAAAATGCCCGAGCTACAGAGATCTGATTAAAAATCCAAAAGGGGCATTAGATTGAGCATTCAAAACTGCATATCTTTCCCCATTGGAATATTTTCATAATTAAGTCCTATTTTATAATAAAACATATTTACTTTAAACTTTCAAATATTTTATTTTTAGCTGGTAACAAAATGTAACAAAATAAAACAAAAATTATCATGATGGAGCTCCACCACATAATTATTTGCCTGTAAGAACTTACCTAGATTAGCTCTATCCAAATAATTGGATAGGGAGAAATAGACCTATTTCCTGGCAGCCCCGATCCCCCGATTTGTCTGTTTTGGATTTATTTTTGTAGGGAACAGTACAAAATAAAGTATGAGACAATTGTTGAATTAAGAGCAGCTGTTTTAGAAGCAATTGCCAGTATTGACAGGCGCTCTCTAAGAAAGGCAACAAATTCAGTTTTAAAAAGATGCAATATTTGCATAAATAATAATGGTGGATTGTTTGAACACCTTTTTTATTTTAAAAGGTGACCTTTTAAAATAATAATAATTTGAATTTGAGTTTTTTAATTTTGGTTTTATTTTGTTACATTTTGTTACCAGCTAAAAACAAAATATTAGAAAGTTTGAAGTATGTCCAATTATAAAATAGAACGTAATTATGAAAATATTCCATGGCTGACTATGTGAAAATTAAAAAAAAATCAGAAAATTAGCCTCAGCTCTTTTATTTTTTATAATAACTATGCCGAGTATTATATTTTTGGAAAGCTCAAAAAATGGCCGATTTGATAAGATCACAGCCAACTATGATTTACATTTAAAAAAACAAAAGTTTATGTCATATCTCAAAAATCACAAACAACATAAAAAATTAGATTAGATTATCTGATTAAGCTCAAAATTATCTACAATTTTTGTCTCTACAGTTTTTCTGTATAATCAAAAATGCCCGAAATACAGAGATCTGATTAAAAATCCAAAAGGGGCATTAGATTGAGCATTCAAAACTGCATTTCTTTGCCCATTTAACCTTTGAGCTCTGCTGGTTTCCGAGATCCCCATATTGGTCATCGAAAAAAACTCACCCTATATATAACATAAAGTTAAAATTATTAGATATACACAACAGTTTTTCTGTATAATCAGAAATAACGGAGCTACAGAGATCTGATGAAATAGCAACAAATCACTCTTTTCAAAATACCTAGTTAGCCATGAACTTTTTTAAAAATCCAAAAGGGGCATTACATTGAGCATTCAAAATCGCAATTCTTTCCCCATTTAACCTTTTTTTCTAGCTTTGCTAGTTTCCGAGATCCTCTTAGTGGTCATCGAAAAAAACTCACCCTGTATATTGCCAAACGCAAACGCTTGACCTTTATTGGCATGTTACATGTTATTACAATCATCCAAGCAGTACAATCGGCCAACACGATTATTTATTTTTCCATTTTGGCGGGCGCCGGGCGTGTTAATTAATTTTATACTACACCATTTATATAATAATATTTATATTACACCAGCATGGAGGGGGT
Organism: Pseudeuparius sepicola; assembly: GCA_963920635.1. NCBI lineage: Eukaryota > Metazoa > Arthropoda > Insecta > Coleoptera > Anthribidae > Pseudeuparius > Pseudeuparius sepicola. Next base: position 35,548,945 of record OY987305.1, read on the forward strand.
TTGAACCCCCTAAACCCCCCCATTATATACGGCCCTGCTTTCGAGCATTAGATTATTTGATTTTCAGGGACCATTAATTTATTGTGCCTGTTTATTTATTAATAAACACATTTTGCAAGCTTAACATGATTTACCTGTCGTCAGTAAGTTATCATTACATGCAAAAATATCAAAATTTTCATTAGGCATGGCCTACTTTTTAGGCAATGCTCTCGAATTTAAATTTTGGCGTATTTGCAGAAATTCTACTTTTTCTCAAAAATTTCCTTATGCAACCCTAATGAAATTTTACATGTTCAACTGAAAAATTATTGTCTGAAACATTTTTATACAAGGTGTATTTAAAAAGTTATATCCATTATTCCATCTAAATTGGGCACCCTGTATACTGAAACTAGTCAGAACAATGGGTCCACTTTTGGATCATTGAGTCCAAAAAGGTTCGTTGAGTGCAGTGGGAAGGTATGGCGGTATAACATTATTGAGTCCGCAGAGGGGCGGTCCTAACCTGGGTAATTCATTGTAAAATTATAGGTACATGCAAAAATGTAAAAATTTTCATTAGGCATGGCCTATACTTTTTATTCAATGCTCTCGAATTTAAATTTTGGCGTACTTGTAGAAATACGACTTTTTCTCAAAAATTTTCTTATGCAACCCCAATGAAATTTCCAAATTTGAACAGAAAAGTGTATGGTGCCATTTAAAAAAACAAAGTTGGTTGCCATTGCAACGAAATGACTGGATCCCAAAAAATTCAAGTCACCAAAATATGCAGATAGATCAACTGAAAAACTCTGGTCTGAAATATTTTTTATACAAGGTGTATTTAAAAAGTTATATCCTTTATTCCATCTAAATTGGGCACCCTGTATACTGAAACTAGTCAGAACAATGGGTCCACTTTTGGATCATTGAGTCCAAAAAGGTTCGTTGAGTGCGGTGGGAAGGTATGGCAGTATAAGTAAATTAAAATGGATTGACATACGAATTTGTTATGAAACATAAAAATTTATAAAATATAAAATATTTTTGAGAATTTCAGTAAAATCTCTAATAAGTTCCAACGTTTTAGCATTTTAAAACGATTTTCCTTTGGTTAAAACAAACATTTCTTGTTATTGCAACGATTGTCTATATTTATCACTCGATCCACAAATCGAAAATAAACAGATTTAGTATAGAATTTGAAAATTAAATACTTCACAAACAGTAAAAGATAATGGTACAAAGTTTTATGCCGTTTTAACCATCATAACGAGTACATTTCAAGAAACTGCAAATATATAGGGTGTTCCCATTAAAAAAAACGTATGTTTGGTTTGCCCGCTTTTAAGAAACACCCTGTATATTCATAGGATGGGCCCTAAAAACTGTTTATAATAAGCTAAAAAGTTTTTTGTATCTCAAAAAATTAAAGAGTTAAGGGAGGTGGGCTTGTTCCTTGGGACACTCCGTACACAAGGTATCTACGTGTGTTTCACTTTTATTGCCGAAAAATTTAACAATCAAAAGCACTCCTCAAAATAATCATATTTTGTAGTATACACTTTTCTCATTTGGACTTTGTTTTCGAAGTACAGGGCATTGTAGTTCTCTTTTTTATATTGAATTATGGCAATATCTCCCAAAACTATCACGCTGCTGTCATTTGTGCTCTGTTTGGATGGTGATTTTACTAGTTTTTGAAGTTACATCTTTCGTCTTGCAGGTGCATGGTTTTAGTGCACCTTTTTATTTGCAACAAAGGTTTACTCCTGCTTCATAACGACATAGTCAACCGTTTGGGTTGAAATTGCCAAAACGTGCCCCAAAATACCTGCTAACTCAAACATTGGAAATATAAAATTTTCACCTACCACTTTCAAATGTTTCAGATCTACTGTACAATCAAAATGAAGAAAAAATGCCAAATGGTCATTGGTCAAAACACCATTCGTTTCCTTGAAATAGGGTGTCAAAATTTCGTCCAATTCAATCTTTTCCATTTTGAAAGCGAATAATTTTTGGTACATTGTTCATGGGGATTTGTTTCTCACTTTAGATGGTACAGTTGATCTGTAACATTTGAAGGCGGTAGGTGAAAATTGTAGGTTTCGCATAATTGGAGTTAACAGGTGTTTTTGGACAAGTGTTGGCATTTTCAACGCACACGGTTGATTTTATCGTTATGAACAAATGAAAAGATGCACTAAAACCATATACCTTCAATACCAAAAAGGTAACCTCAAAAAAGTTACGAAAAAAGTACGATCCAAAAATAGTACAAGTGGCGTCCTCTGTGAGATACGTAGAAATTGAAATTTTCAGCTCCATCTCCATCCCCAAAAACATAGCAGTGCCAAATTTTAGTTCCACAGAGTGATTATTTTGGGAGATATTGCCGTAAATCAATTTCAAAAAGAGAATTACAACGCCCTGTATTTCGAAAACAAAGTGCAAGCGATAAAAAGTGTATACTACAAAATATATCATTATTTTGCAGAGTGCTATCAAAGATCACTTGAATATTATGATCTTTGGTGCTATCGATTGTTAAAATATTCTTCATCATATAATTTTGCATTTTTTAAATCCCCGATTGCAAAGGAAATCAAAATTGTATAAAACTTTGTAGCATTCTCTTTTCCCGTTTTTGAATTATTCCGTTTTCAAATGTTATGCTAAATTTATTACACTTTAATTTGTCGATCTCGTGATAAAGATAGACGATCAATTCACTAACAAAAAATATTTGTTTTAACCAAGAGAACAACATATAAGTAAAATTCCAAAATGTTTAGGTGCTTTTTCAGGGTTTACTGATTTTCGAAATAAAATACCTAGTAATTTCAGGAAAATCTGAAAAGCTCCTAAACATTTTGGGATTTTATAGTGGTACACTCTTGGTTAAAACAAAAAAAATTCCATTGCACTGATCGTCTATCTTTATCACAAAATCCTCAAATTCATATTAAATATATAAATTTAGTATTAAATTTGAAAACGGAATATTTCAAAAAGGGAGAAACTAATGATTCAAAGTTTTAGATCATTCTGATTATCTTGGTGAACAGATTTCAAAAATCCAAAAATGTATAGGGTGTTCCAATTTAAAAACAAAGTTTAATTTGCCGCACATCACAACAATCTAAAAAGTTATAGACGTAGTAGGGCACTTAGCGTGGACACCCGGTATATAAATAGGTACACAAAAGTCGATAGCGCAACCTTTCTGATTTTCCTTCAAAATAAAAAATAAAATGGTATTTTTTTTCTTAGCGCCACTTGGAAATATCTTGACGAATATGCATTTTTCGGAGAATTTTATTTGAAAGAAAAAAATTGCCTTTTTGATTGACTAAAAACATATTAGAGATTCATGGCCTACTGTCTGAGATATTTTTGAAAAACCCGAAAATAGCGGAAATTTCTTTGTCTTGTAACTTTTTTATTTGAAGAGTCACTGAAAAAGTTTCCGGCGTCAAAAAATTACATATTTTATGTACTTTCATTCGACATATCACAAGTGCTACATGTCCCTTGCGCTAGCCTGATTTAATTAACTGACAGAAGCTGCTCGTTTAGTTTTTAAGTATCTAATACCTACCAAAAAATATTAAATATGTGCGAGATGCAGATACCTCGCGGCAAATTTCAAAGGTTTGCACTGTAGTATGTTGTGAAATTGACTAAATCTACAATTGTAGTTTATTTAAACGAAGTTTTAAAGCATTTTGCCAAGCCTTCTAAATTTTCATTTTTGTTCTTGCAAGCACAAGGGATATTATGTAGCGCTTGTAACACATCGATTGAGAGTGCATAAAATATAATATGTAATTTGTTGACGTCATGGCCTGCTATAATTGAGTATTTTTTTTAGCTGCTAAAAGAGCAAAATGGATAATGTCCTCTCCGTTATTGAGAATCCTAAAATGCTGCTGTCCCAAAGGCATACAGAGTTGAACAAATTTTTTGGCAAATTTATTTTTAGTTACTGTTTTCATTTAAATTACTTATTATTAAAATTTGCCAAAAAAATTACTTATTTTATTCAATGGACACAAAAATTTAATATTTTTAAACTCTGATTTCGATTAATTTAAATTTCTAGCTGCTAATCGAACAAAATTAAAGTTAAGTAGCAAATTCATGTGTTATCCGATGATAAGTTGCCCTTTTTTTTTGACTAGGTGGCTGTGACTTTAAATCTGACATCCACTTTTGATTCCAAACAACTTTTGTAAGTAACTTTTTACCGTATTTTAAAAAATAAGGATAGTTTACTCTTGAGCTATTTTGACATTTTTGAATCTACCTCGTATCCAAAAAGATATATTTAAATTTTGGTATATGCGTTTCGAGTTTGAAATGATGCACCAACTTTTATCAATAATAAAATTTTCTGAGAAATTAATAATAAAAAAGTTTTCCATTTGTGTCCAACTTTCTGCCGGTCACTGTATATACACAGGGTGTTCCTAAATATCATGTACATACGGAAGGGGGTAATTCTTTGGCGCATTTTAGGAAAAAAACTTCATATGCGAATATGAAAAAAATACTAAGAGATACTTTTTGTTAACCATTCTATTCACCACTCAAAACAAATTAAAAAAATGCGATTATACAGGGTATTCATATTTTTCTGAACTAATTCATTTTAATAACACCCTGTATCTCCGCAACTGGGGGCCTCAGAAGTTTCATATCAATCTTAAATTTGACAGCTCATCCGCTCATGTGACATGCCAAGTTTGAAGAAAATATTTCGTATACTTCTAGAGATACTAAGAAATATGTGTATTTTTCTCTAAATTTCTACGCTCTGTATAAAAAAAACTATGGCCCGTAGGAGAAAAAAATATATGAAGAAGTGCCCTTATTTTGACTCCAAGAATACGTGGTTTCATTTTTGACCATCAGTTTAGTTACACCCTGTATATATTATTTGGTGACGTCATTAAGCTACCGTCCTTGGAACGTGTATATCTGACGTCCACACAATGTCAAATACTTGACGTCCCACATACGTAATTTTGCTTTCGTTACCAGGACGACTTAACTGACGTCTAAAGTACGTGACATTAGACCCCGTCATTTAGCGTTCACTGGGACGTCTTTTACAAATATATGATGACACAAGTAGGCCGTCATTCGGACGTCAATATTTGGTGAGGTCATTAAGCTGCCGTTCTTGAGACGTGTAAATCTGACGTCAACACAATGTCAAATACTTGACGTCCCACATACGTAATTTTGCTTTCGTTACCAGGACGACTTAATATGACGTCTAAAGTACGTGACATTAAACCGCGTCACTTAGTCGTCACTGGGACGTCTTATACAAATATATATCGAGGGCTGAAAGGCAGGACCTCGTAACCCGCAAAATTATTGAAATTGAGATTTTAATTTATTTTGATTCAGAATTAGTTCCGCCATCTACCGAGTTATATTCAAACCATACAAAAAATCCGTTGCCCAGAAAATAAAATAAAAGATTTCCTCGTATGTGTTTCCCGCCAAACCGTTAACACATTACCTCGCAACCGCTCAGTCTGCCGTAAGATATTGTGACGTTCTGAGGTGAGTACCGAAAACATCTTTGATATTGATAGAATCTAATGTTTTTTTATGTCTATACTTTTATTTATGTACATCTATGATCAATTAATATATTTTTAAGTAATAGTGACAATTTCGGTCAGTAATTCACTAAGAAACATTCATATTTTTTTAAGGTAACAGATACGAGGTCCTGCAGATTCCCATATTTTTTTAAGGTAACAGATACGAGGTCCTGCAGATTCCTATCTATTGAAGTTTTGAGGTTACAAGGTTTTATTTTCGTTGTTTTCACAGTTAAGAGGTGAGTAAATATTAGTAAAACTTTGACATTATTCAGTTACAATTTTCCTTGTTTTTTGCATGGTTTATTAACTAATATTTTCCACTTTTTATTAATATTATTTCTTACAGCCTGAATTTCCTGGGAATACATATAAAGATGTCAAGCCGGACAAAAATGATTATGAAGAATGCGCTGACTATTCTAAGTCAAAGAGAAGATCAAGAAAATATCCAAGGCATAGCAAATTCAAGCGATGCTTTTGATAATTGCAATATTTTTAAAGAAGCCCTGAGTCCCGAAGATGTAGCGCAAATGGTTCGGGATGCAGAAATAGTTTTTGAAGAAGACTTTTTTGTTCCCCAGCAGCAACCAGAATTAATTGCAGAGAATCATGAAATAAACTTGGTAGAAGATAATAATAACCAAAAATGTAGCATTCTGGAAAAAGAGAACACGAATCAAGGTTTGGACGCCCTCGAAGAAGAGATAGTGATGGAAAGCAGCTCTAGCTCAGATGAAGAAATGCCACTAAGAAAGCGAAAAAAGATCAAGGGCCAAAAGAAAAGGGAACTTAACAAAAAACTGAGAATGAGTGGAGAAAAATACATTGGGTTTCGAAAACCAAAAGATCAAAAAAATACATTCCATGACACTCCCAGGAATGAAAGACGGCTAAAACCTCGATGCAAATGCAAAGATCCCTCAAAACAGTGCCTAAAATTCACAGAGGACGATAGAAAGAATATTTTCTCGAAATTCTGGTCAGACATATCATGGGAACAACGTAAAGTTTTTGTAGCAACCACAGTAAAAGTATGCGACAGGAAAAGACCCGAAACAGAAAATTCAAGACGGTTAATAACATTGAGGTACCATACTCTAAGCTTAGGAGAGTGGTCTGCAAGATCTTGGGCTTTATCTGCAAATAATGCTATGGTAAGAAGTAATGAAGTTGAAATTTCTACAAGATTGAAACGCAAGGATACTTTCAAGGAAGATAGAGAATTCCTAGAGGAATTTCTAACTAAATTAAACAAATTACCCTCACATTACTGTAGAAAAGACACAGATCAGTTTTATCTGGAGCAAGCTTTTCAATCTTGGAACGATCTATACAAGGTTTACCAAAAGCAGTGTGAAGATGAACATCGCAAAGCTCTTTCTTCTAAGCTACTGAGGCAGATAGCAAAAAAAAAAGAAAATTGCTATCTTTTCCCCGCGAAAAGATCAGTGCGATATTTGCTTCATGGTCAAGAATGGAAACGTAGCTGAAGAAGACTACAAGAAGCACATACAGGCAAAAAACACAGCTAGAGCTGAGAAAGAAAGAGACAAAGCCCAAGCACTGGAGAAAATATGTCATGTTATCACAATGGATGTACAAGCTGTTAAGTTGTCGCCGCAGATTCCGGCAAGTACACTCTATTACAAAACTAAATTGTGCTGTCACAATTTCACACTTTATGATCTTGCTACTAAAGAAGTAGTTTGCTATTGGTATAACGAGACTCAAGCAGATGGACAGGCCTCAACCTATGCTTCTTTCTTGCTCGACTTTCTTGAAAAAAAATTTCTCAATGGTGGTGAAAAAATAACTATTATAATATACTCCGATGGGTGCACTGCTCAAAATAGGAATGCAATTTTGGCTAATGCCCTTTTATACCTATCTGAAAAACATGATGTCAAAATTACTCAAAAATTTCTAGAAAAGGGTCACACACAAATGGAGTGTGACTCAGTACATAGCACAATAGAGAGAAGACTAAAAAATAAGGAAATATATCTACCTAGTGACTATTTAAGGGTTACTAGAGAAGCCAGACGTTCAACACCATACATGGCAGAAACAAAAGATTTCCGTTTTTACAGAGATTTTAGTAAAAAAAATTTGATGAAGTACAGGTCAATAAGACCATCCAAAACATCAGTTGTTACCGACATTCGAGCCTTGGAGTATTATCAAGGTATTATTAAATGGAAACTTGACTTCAACGATGAATTTTTTCACGAGTTGCCCAATCGCCCAAATAAAATAAAAGATTTTGAGTTGACTGAATTTCCTTCCTTATACACTGAGAGAAACAAAATAACCAAAACAAAGTATGATCACCTTCAGTCAATAAAGAAGTGTATACCTCAAGATTGTTGGGCATTTTATGACAATCTTCCTTTTAATGCGAAATGATTTTTGAATCACTGATTTAACAAAGTTTCCTTTTTTGTGATAAGTGTCTAAGTCCAATGAGAGTAGTTTAAGTTTTATTTTGTATTAGCATATTATATATTTTTGTTTATTTTTTTCTTTAATACTTAATCTGTATTGTCAGAATAAAGTTTGTTTTTATTATTCGCAATTTTTCAATAAAATGTTATTTTTTCATTTCAATTTTGTGTTGTGATTTTCAGTGCATTTCCTCGTAAATGACACTTTGCAAAACGAAGTACCTCGTATCCAACACAAGTATTTGTGTGAATAAAAATCAATCTAAATTTAACTTTATATTACATCTCCTACAACTTTAAAACCTGATTAAGAAAAAACTGCCGAGAAAAAATTTATTTTCTGGAAAATATTAAGTTTTTTGCTCTCCTGCAAAATTCATACTCCAAGAGTTACGAGGTCCTGCCTTTCAGCCCTCGATATGGTGACGCATATAGTCCGTCATACGGTGATCAATACATAACATATAGGTGACGTCATTAATCTGCCGTCTTTGAGACGCGTAAATATAACGTCCACAGAATGTCAAATACTTGACGTCCTACATACGCCAGTTTTCTCCCGTTACCGAAACGTCTAAATGTGAAGTCCGAAGTACGTCGTGTTAGACTATCAGCTGTTAGGGAGAGGTCTTATTCGAATATATGACGACGAATATAGGAGTTACTGAGACGTTAAATACTTGACGTCCCATATATGTCAGTTTGCCCTCATTATCGTGACGCCTAAATATGACGTACAAAATATGAGACATTTTACATCAGTACGCTATCGTCACAGAGACGTCTTGTCTGCCGGTCGCAGGATGTGACATTCGACCGTCACAGGAAGGTCATTAGAACGTCATTATATTGGGACTGACGACGTAAGTGATGACGAATACGGAACGTCACACGGGCGGCTGTGTGCTACGTGGGTTGTGACTCCTGTGATTCTGCCAATGTTATATTTTTGACTTTCGCCAGTACTAAAAAGAAAAATTAATTTTAAGAACGTTAGTCACAGCCTAAGAAAGATTCTGCGCATTTTCAAGTTTTTAGTTGTCTAAATCCGAGGGTCTGCAATCACCCTTGTTCGGTGATCATTTGTAGGTGGTTAAAGCAAGTGAACACGTTGAGGTTTTTAGACAGACTATATTGTATGAAATGAATTCAGTACACAACCTAATGTTGTAACTTATAAGTAAGCACTTATTGTTTATAAACTAATACGAAACAATCCTAATTACCTACATAATGATTTACGTCGACAGAGGAATGGTGCTGGCCATATTTGGTAATGTTGTTATAATATTTGTTACGTAGCTTGTGTTGATCCAGTACACCTCCCCTGGCGATGAGAAAAAAAATACGCAAAACATTAAGTTTTTTTTTTTTTTCATACCACTATCTAAAACTATATCTAAGTATAATATAACTTAATTCTATTTTTATGCACTTTAATGTCTTTATTATTAATTTTTAAAATCACATTTTCATTTTCATCTCGTACTACCTCGTAAGGACCTGTATATAAGGGATCCATTTTAGCATTTCTACTTTCATTAAAAATAAGTACTTTATCTCCTGACTTGTAAAAAATTTCGTTTCTTTTTTCATCTAATGTTTCTTTCCTTTTTTGTTTTGATACCAATAAGTTATTTCTAGCGTCATGGCAAGCATTTTGTATACGATATTTTAGTTCTTTAGAATAGTTTCCGAAGTTATACAAAGGATCTATGTTATCCGAAATGCTTAAAGGTATTTGATTCAGCTTTCCAAATACAAGTTCGTATGGTGTATGTTTGGTTTCAGTATGTACAGTATTATTAAATGCAAAACACCAATATGGTAACCATGTACTCCAATTACGAGTGTATTTAGAAACTTGAATTCTTAAATAAGCTCCTAAATGTTTATGTGAATTTTCTAAAGCTCCTAATGTTTCATGATGGTGAGCAGTGGAGTTTAAAGTTTTTATGCCTAACAACTTACACGATTCTTGAAACACATTAGCTATAAATTCTTTTCCTTGATCAGTAACAACTTCTCTTGGAATACCATAACGTAAAATAAAATTTTCAACAAAGGATTTCGAAACTATATCTGCTTCTTTTGACAACAAAGGATAACATTCGATAAATTTACTGAGTTCACATTGGATTGTTAATATATAAGAATTTTCATCAATATCATTTTTAATGGGGCCTACTAAATCAAGATAGATTTTTTGAAATGCTGAGGTAGCCGTTGTCGTTATTGTTATTGGTTGTTTATTTACTCTTCCATACTTACACCTCTGACAATCGTCACATTTTTTTACAAATTCCTCAATATCTTTCTTTAACCTTGACCAATGATAATATTTTTTAATATTATTATACATTCGGTTTGTTCCGGAATGTCCTCCTGTAGGCAGGTTATGAAAGTCATTAAGTATTAATTGCTGAACTTCTTTATTTTCTATTCGTTTTACACCTTGAATAATACTTATTTTGATAATACCGGTATTTATTATGTCTTGTTTATATCGCGATAAATGTTTAATAAATTCATTACTTTGCGCATTCTTTATAATATATAATTCTTTTATTTCACAATTTTTACAAATTTTCGCAAGTTCCCTCAACGATGTACCTAAGTCAAACGTTGATCGGTAATCTTGGTTGAAATAAATAATTTGGGTTAACTCATCATATATATAGTCATCATTTGTTGATTTATTTGATTGTGCACTATTTCCACAAATTTTATTTTTACATTCAATAAATAAATTTTTGTCTATCGGCCGTAATTCTACGCTATCAACAGGACGGTTTAAAACTTCTACGAGTCCGGGGTGATCAAGCCTTTCCTCAGTAATAGTCATTTTTTCCTGTTGTAGGTTTCTTTGAATATCGCTTCTTTTTGATTGAGCTCGAGTCATTACATTCACTCTTTCACACATATCCGTCAGCTCATTTGAATCAATCCTTACACGTGACAAAGCATCCGCTACTACGTTATCAGAACCTTTAACATAACTTATCGTAAAATCATACTCTTCTAATATCAGTCTGAATTTAGTTAATCGACTTGATGGGTTTGTAATACTAAATAAGTAAACAAGTGGGCGATGATCTGTAAAAATTTCGAACTTCCTACCATATAAATACGGTTTGAAATGTTGTACACTCCATACAATTGCTAATAGTTCTTTTTCTACTGTGCAGTAATTTTTCTCTGCTTTATTTAAAACACGAGATGCGAAAGCAATGGGATGGTCATTTGCATTACTAAGAACTGCTCCTATGGCATATCCGCTAGCGTCAGTTTTAAGAATAAAAGTGTTGTTTTCTGAAAAATTTGGATATTGCAATATGGGTGGATTACTGAGAGCTTGTTTTAAAGTATCAAATGAAGTCTGACACTTACCTGACCAATTAAAAATACTTCCTTTTCGTGATAATTCATTTAATGGTTGTGCAATTTGAGCAAAATTTCTAATAAATTTTCGGTAATAATTCGCAAAAGCTACAAAACGTTTTGTTTCGTCTGCATTTTTTGGTATTGGAAATTGCAAAATTGATCTAGATTTCTCTGGATCGGGTAATATTCCTTCAGATGATATAATATGACCTAAATACAAAATTTCTTTTTTGAGAAAATCACACTTACTGGGATTGAGTTTTAAATTTACTTCCCTAAGCCTTTGTAAAACACGAACAAGATTCCTATTGTGCTGTTGTAACGAATTTCCAAAAATAATTAGATCATCCAAATAAATAAAACATGATTCATAATTTAAACCTGATAATGCAACAGTCATTAGTCTAGAAAACGCACTAGGGCTAACTTTTAACCCCATTGGTAATCGTTTCATTTGAAATTGTCCTTCATTTGTAGTAAATGCCGTGTATTTTCTACTATTTTTATGTAACTCTAATTGATAATATCCTTGAGATAAATCAAGATGGGAAAAATATATTGCACCTGATAACGAATCTAGTATTTCTGAAATGCATGGTAATGGAAATTTGTCATCTATTATTTGCTTATTTAATAACCGATAATCTATAACAATTCGCCATTTCCTTATACCGTTCAAATCAGCTTTTTTAGGTACTATTAATAGTGGTGAAGACCATTCGCATTTAGCTTCTTCAATAATACCGTCATGTAGCATTTGTTTAACCTGTTTGTTAATTTCTGTTTTTTGAGAATGAGGCAACCTATAGGGTTTGACATATACAGGTACTGCATTGTCTTTCAATTGCAATTTTTGCTTATATAAACTAGTAACTGTAACAGGGTCATCGTCTAAATGAAAAACATCGGCGTATTTCGCACAAATTTTTTCTATTGCAAGATGTTCTTCCTTGTTTAGCGCTGATGTATCTATTAAATCTAATACCTTATCGATACGTTCTACAGATAAATTATTGGTTTTCCCGAAATTATACGCCTCAAAATTACATGCACGCTCCAATCTAGGTTTAAAATTTCTAATTTTTACTTCACGATCATTCACATTCAGCAACCTCACTGGCACTCTTCCATTTTCCGACTTAGCTAAAATTCCCGCAACAAAAACACCTTCACAAAGTTCCTCTGGAAAAATTACACACTCGTCCGTTTGATCACTTGAGCAGTATTTTATTATTTCGCTTCTGGGTGGAATAGACATATAACAGTCATAATCAGATATTATTGGTGCTAATACATCACAGTCATTATTCCAAAAAGAAAACAAAAATTTTTCATAATTTAAATTTGCCTTATGTTGAATGAAAAAATCCATACCTAAAACTCCTTGAAAATCTGTATTAAATTCAAGAATATAGAATTCATGTTTAATTTTTGCATTAGCTATCGAAAAAGATAATTTTACAACTCCTGTTGAAACTATATTTCCACCTAAACCTTTTACACGTATCTTTTTAGATGTATCAACACTATCAGTTTTTTGTACACTTTCTGAAAAAATTACGCTAATACTAGCTCCAGTGTCCAACAAGAACAACATATCTCGCATTCCACATTTCACACGTACAAAATTCATTCCCTTTAACTCTAAAAACACACATTCTTCTTCAATCTCTCGTTTAGACACGAAAAAATTTTTGCTGCGTTTCGCTTACACTACTTGTTTCTCCTATTGAATTAAAACCTTCAGTTCCCGATGCGTCTGCAAAATAAGCTTGGTGACCTGTACTTCGATTGTTGCGCTGCTGTCCCCGGTAATTAGCACGACCTCGACTAATTCCGCGACCATGACATCGAAAGTTTCTAGTACCACTAAAATTTCGCTGAGTGCTGTTTACATTGTTTTGAGCGTTACTGTTACTATTATTGTACTGTCTAGACCTATTGAATCTGCCTCTCATACCATGATTACTAAATCTGTTATTATTTCGTGTCCGCATATGAAAAAACCCGGATTGATTACTAGATATTAACCTTTCTTCATCCTTGGCACCTACTATAGCCTCTTTTAAAGTAGAGTAATTTCTAGCTTTTATAACGGTGCGAAGCTCACTATTTTTTAAACCGTTTGAAAAAACATTTATGGCAAGTTTTTCGTTTGCTACTCGTAGTATTGCCGCGTTATTACTATTCCCGTCAGCTTGAGCTATTGTAAGATTCACGAATAAATCTTCTATAATTTGCGCATAGTTATCAATTGTTTTGCCTTCTTGCTTAGCGCTGTGAAGTGTGCTTGCAAGTGCTGTGGCTGATTTTTTACTAACCAAATGGGTTCGCATATCGTTTACTAAATCGTCAACCGTTTTATAAGTTCTATCAAGCCTAAGCTTTGCATTTTGGGATAACCTAGCTTTCAAAACATAACTAATCATTAATTTTTGACCATTCTCGTCCAATAACTCGCTGTATAACTCAATGGCATCAATTAATTGTTTTGTGGTATCCTCAGTACCGTCCATAAGAGGTAGTAACGAAGACGCTGTTCGTAAATCGAACTTTTCGGTCATTTTTACAGTTTGAATTTCTCTTATTTCTACCTGACTATCTTGACTACTTAAAGTACCTAATCTATTTAAAAGTAAATGTCTAGAATGATAAATATATTTTTCGATTTCTTTAAAGTACGAATTGATAACTTGTATCTCTTCTGGCTTCCTATCAACTTTAGCAACTTTTGACTTTATTTTCGTAAATTCATCCTCTAATAAACCTACTTCTAATAATAATTTGTTTAGCCTAATCTGGTTTTCTCGCCTATCTAATGGTTCTTTGCTAACCTTACCATAAAACTTTTTTACGGATTCTAATTGTTCCTTTAAATTTTCCAATTCTATAATATTCATTTGCCTATCTAACTTAAAATTTGAAATACACAGTTCTAACCTTAAACATCATTTTCTGTGCCGTTTTTTCCTCCAAGAGCTGCTTTGAGGGCTTCTGGTCCAAAACCCACGTTGCGAACTAGAGGCATTACGCCACTCTAGCCCGTTCCCACGATGCCAGCCACCGGTGTGGTACGGCCAGTTGACGAACTCTGCTTACGCGATTTCTTGGCTTCTTATAATTTCCCTACGAATCTTCCGCTCCAATTTCTTCTTTCCGCGTAAATAGCAATATGCGACTACTATTGCTAGGACTAGTGCTACAGCTATCAGTGCGACAACTTCTCCTAGGGAAACTCCTCTCTGAATCTCTTGTGAAGTGGTAGAACCTCCGCTATTGCCTGCTTGTGCGATAATTACCTCTTCTTTTGATTCTTTTAAACCCATTTCCAGTTATTTTCGTTGGCAGATCGGCGTTGGCAGGTTTGAGTTGGCAGGTTTGCGTTGGCAGGGTCGCCATGCAATCACCCTTGTTCGGTGATCATTTGTAGGTGGTTAAAGCAAGTGAACACGTTGAGGTTTTTAGACAGACTATATTGTATGAAATGAATTCAGTACACAACCTAATGTTGTAACTTATAAGTAAGCACTTATTGTTTATAAACTAATACGAAACAATCCTAATTACCTACATAATGATTTACGTCGACAGAGGAATGGTGCTGGCCATATTTGGTAATGTTGTTATAATATTTGTTACGTAGCTTGTGTTGATCCAGTACAGGTCTTAGAGAGATTTGGAATGATGGGTTGTAACAAAGTATATCAACGCCTATCATAAGACAAAGCTCCATGCCAAATTCAACAGAGAAGGAAGAAATCGATAATAAGATTTCCTACAGTGAGGCAGTTGGAGCTCTCATGTACCTTTTATGGGACTCCGAAGCCTCAAAATCATACCATCCTTTACTACACCAAAAACCTTGACATGGTGGGCAAGAGCGAAACCTGGCTCAATAAAAACACTACAATATGGAAATTTAGTAATCCCCAATTATGTAATGCGAAAATAGCAGATAACACACCTTCCATATCACATTCCCTCTATTTAGTTTACCATCGGATCAGCGGATCCGTAAACTGAAGCTAATAAGATTCGCACAGGGAGAAATGTCTGATAATAAAGAAAAAATGAGATGCATTATTTATAAGGAGCAAGATTTTGTGCTGTAACGTCTTTTGTTATATCGACAATACTTTATTCCAAAAATACGTTATTTCCTGCCCGATTTTTAAAAGATTCAATTCGCGCCTCGCCTCAACACAAAAAACCGCCAGTTCCAACGGTCGTCGTGCAGCCGCTTCGTTTCGGCCATTCTTCCGTCGAAAACTCCAAAGAGCACATCGTGAAATTCATATTCCCGTTCACAGCAATCTAATAATTCAAATATTTCGTTTCGACCATCCTAGACAGGATATTTGTTAGATAGAACGAAGTATATAGTTGCTAAGTGAAAAATACGGTTATTCCCGAGTTTCTCTATTTTTTTGTGACTCTCACAACGAGGCCGCCTGCTATCAAAGGTAAGAGTAGCCATTTTGAGTACCAAGAACCGTTATTGAGTCCATTTTCTTTTATTAAATAGGCCTCAATTTTGTTCCGGAAAGGAAAACCCTTCATGGGAAATTCGAAGGTTGTGTCAATACATGTCGTTATGTAATGGTCCCGACGTCGAGTTAAGTCCTGTCCCGCACAAATCGTCCGTCGTTGTTCCTGTTGCCGTGAAGATTAGGCGCTGTTCCTGTAGCTAGTTGTTGCCGTGTTCTATTTCCACCGCAGACCCATGCAACATCCAGCTCCAAGAAATCTCCAAACAGGTTTACCAAAAATTATTACTTATTTTCCTTGAGGTAATTTTCATTATTTTTTTTAACTGTAAAGGTAATAAGGGAACATATTTGATAGTGATTAAACAAAAGGGCAAATTGTACCCTTCGTATGAAAATAATCCCAAATTACGTACGTCAATGTTGGGTAACTCCAGTAAATGCGCATTTATTGAGTTATTATTTTCTAACTTCTAACGTTTAATTAAATTTTCTGCCGCCCCTTATTATATTTTTATCCCTTTTTTTGTCCAGATAAAATAAATTGTATAACATCTTTACGTTTTAACTTGTGTTTGATACCTAAGGGAGATAGCTAAAGATCTACCCGGATCGCTAATTTGTGTGGATTTATTGTAAAATTTTTTTATCAGTTGGTAGTCAAATTGTTTTATGTGTATTTATGAAACCCATAACTAAGTACCTGCATCACGACATAGATTTTGTTTATACATGCCTACATTCGTCGTTATTTTTACTTTTACTAGTTAGTAGATTATTATTCTTATAAATATTTAATTAATTGTAAATCTCATCAAATTAACATTATACTAACACAGTTTACATTATACATTTTTTTATACATTTAATTCATTCCTTTTTTTATTCAAAATTGTTACTCTCATTCGTTAAGGAATTATCTGGTGTAACAACTCTTATTTTGCAGAATATTTAGGGAAAAAAGCAAAAGACAAACTTTTATAAGTTTACTTAGTTTATTATAGGTTTGCAACTAAAATTTTATTCCTCTAAGAACAAAAAAAAATAAAACTAAGTTGGCGCCCGTTATCCCCACTAGATAGTTTCTTAACAGTAAAAGACCCACGGCCTCAGTCTCCCTAAGTTAGCCGAGGCTCATCTTGGTGTGCCTCCGAAAAGGAAAAGGTAGGTCACACTAATTTGGCGCCCAACGTGGGGCCTCGAATTTTTGTTTTTTGAAACCATTTTCTGTGTTAGTATTTTTGAAAGAATTCTTTTTGATATTTCAAGAAATGTAGACAAAATACTTTCGGAGTGTAGTTACATAACTGTGTCGTGTGCATGTATGCAAGTTTTACTATTCGCACAATTTTCTTATAAGCGGGAGTGGAATAGAGCAGCAAAGGCAATAGGGGGAGTTTCGGCGAAAAAGGGAAGGTTTGTGTTGTGTGTTTGAACGTTACTACATTTACCTTTTTTCGTAATTTTTTTTCAGTCTATTTTGCGTTGTAAAGTAGGCGAGCGAGAACTCGGTCTATCGAATAATTTTTTGTGATATATTTTAGCAAGGGGGATTATTATTTATAGAAGTATAGGTATAGGTATACTGCTAAATTTTTTGTCCAGTCATGTTAATAGATTACGAACAGTCGCTAGACATCGATAGTCACAATTTCTTTTCGGTATCCTTTTTTTCTCACACTTTTGTTTTGCCGCATCTACCTTCGACTATTAAGGCAGCTTTGTTAGATTGAGGTTAATATCGCAATTGACGGGTGTATACTGTTTTATTTTAATCTCCAAAATGGACGTAAATGAGATGAAACCCATTCATCTTACATCAGATGAATTAACATACGAGTTACGCATTAGAGGTATTTCTACGTCAAAGAAAGACCTAATTGCGCGTAGGAAAATGTTGCACCGTAGGCTAGATACTGACAAAGGGCGCGATATAGTTTATGTGGATCCGAAGTACGACTTTGAACAGGAAAAAGCAGTCATTCAGCCTACTCTAGAAAACATACGGGGTCTCGTAGATGAGTTTGAAGGTCCGCAATCAGACTCAACTTTTCAAAGAATAAAATCCAGACTTATCCATATTACTCAAAGAATTCAACGTATTAGCATCCCAGATTCAGATCAAACTCACGAAATTCTAGATTTTAAAAACGAAAATTACGCCACTGCAGTAGAACTTGAAAGCATTTTGTTCGAAAAAGCCGAACAAGCTGAGCTTTCTAATAAACCTGCTAATCAAAGCACTCCGAATTTAGACGCGAGCTTTAAAACGAATAATGAAGTTTTCAATAAAAACTTTTGTCAGCGAGAAGTCACTTATAGAATGATACCTGTTTATAAATGGGGGCTCAAATTTTCTGGTGAAACAAATTGTAGTTTGTTGAATTTTCTCGATAAGGTTGACGAATTTAGTAAAGCTAGGCATGTTAGTAAGCAAGAACTTTTTGAGTCGGCAGTAGATTTGTTTTCTGATCGTGCATATGTCTGGTTTAGATCAATTCAACACACTGTAACAGATTGGGACTCCCTTGCGCAATTATTAAAGACAAATTTTCTACCGCCAGATCTGGAAGAAAGTATCTGGGAAGAAATTAGATCGCGTACCCAAGGAAAAAACGAGCCGATTCACATATACGTTGCCGTTATGGATTCTTTGTTCAGACGCTTAGAGCGGCCTGTTTGCGAAGTAACTAGATTAAAATACATTCGAAAAAATCTCTTGCCAGTCTACAGTTCCCAATTGGCTTTGGTTGATATTTCCTCAATCAATGAACTAATAATACTGTGCAGAAAAATCGATGAGGCCCAACTTTTGAAAAATAAATATCACCCGCCCCCGCGAATTTCATCTATTGATCCAGAACTCATATATTTATCTAGCGACGCCGCATCGTCTAGTTCGGTCCCATCAGTGAATGCGCTACACGGAAAAAATAATGAGGAACCGCGAATAGGAAACAGCAATTCAGTACAAAAGAGTAGCAATAAATACCGCAATGATAATTTCAAATCAACAAGAAAAAATAAGAGCAATAATAATAATATGAGTAGGACGACTACCAATGCTATTGCCGCCAATACTTCGGGAAGTAACCTTTGTTGGAATTGCGACGGTCCTAATCATTCCTTTAAGTACTGTAGGGCGAGGAAAACAAAGTTCTGTTTTCGTTGCGGTCAAAAAAATGAAACGGTAAAAACGTGCCTTTGTTCAAAAAACGAATAAAGTCCACGTATGAAAGAAGTCGGCGTACGCGGACATATTTTCCTCAGACCGACTGTGAAAAAAATTATCGAAACCATCCTAACTCACCTACTTTTTCTGAATGGCGAAATTGGCTAGATCATGTAAGATCTTTTTGTAGTAATTATAAATCACGTGTAGAAATATCGCCGCTATTCTCGGAAAAACACAATGATTGCCGGCCTTATATAGATATAGAAATATTTCGAAAAAAATTTACCGCGCTTCTAGATAGCGGGGCTACACAATCAGTACTTGGTGGAAGCAAAAAACCATCAGTGTTAGGCGAAACATATCAGAGTATAATGGACCAATTTAGATTAAAATTAGACAAATGTCGCGAAAACGTAGTTATGACAGCTGACGGTGTTGCGCAAAAGGTACTAGGGTCTATAGACTTACCGATTGTGGCTGATGGTACTTGCAAACTTATGAAATTTTTGGTAGTTCCCTCTCTAAAACATAGTATAATTATGGGTAGCGATTTTTGTAAAAGTTTCAATTTAAAAATGGATTTTTCACTTAACCGCTGGAGCGTGGGTGACGAAAATTATTCTTGTCAAATCCGAAAGGAAGGGGAAATTTTTTCTAACCAAACATCACCGCTTGTCTTCGGCATCGACGGTTTAGATGGTAACCAACTTGAACAGATAGATAAAATTAAAGTAGCATTTTCGGAACTCGACGGTGATGGTAGTATAGGCCGTACGGACCGTATGAAATTTTGTATAGATACCGGAAGCACAAAACCGTTTAGGGAACGACAATATCCATTCTCGCCGTTCATGTTGAAAGCAATAAATCAAGAGTTAGATAAAATGTTAGAATGGGGCGTAGTAGAACCTTCTCATAGCGCGTGGAACTCGCCAGTGCTTTTAGTTAAAAAGAAAACAGATGAATACCGTTTTTGTTTCGATGGTCGTGCTCTTAACAAAGTTACCAAACATGATGCGTACCCACTGCCGAGAGTAGACCGAATTTTATCTATGTTACGAGATGCGAAATATATTTCCTCAATAGACCTACGTAAGGCTTTTTGGCAAATCCCTCTTGACGAAGAGAGTAAGAAGAAAACTGCGTTTTCTATTCCCGGTAGAGGTTTGTTTCACTTCAATGTAGTACCCTTTGGACTTAAAAATTCAGCGCAATGTCAACAAAGACTGATGGATTTAGTATTGTCGCCTAAGTTGGAACCAAACGTATTCTGTTACCTCGATGATATAATTATCGTGAGTGCCGATTTTGATGAGCATATTTCTGTTTTATTTGAAGTTATTTCAAGATTAAAATCCGCCAACTTAACCGTAAATTTGAAAAAGTGTCAATTTTTAAAAAGTTCGTTAAAGTATCTTGGCTATGTAGTAGATTCGTCCGGGCTACGCACGGATAGTGAAAGAGTTTCAGCAATGGTTAATTTTCCGCGCCCAACTACAACTACAGAAGTAAAACGCTTTATAGGAACAGCTTCGTGGTACAGGCGTTTTATCAACCACTTCTCTACTTTGGTATCTCCGCTAAATGACTTGCTAAAAGGTCGTAAGAAGGGTCAAGCTATAAAATGGACAATGGAAGCCGAAGCCTCATTTTTAAAACTCAAGGAAGCCCTTATCTCTGCACCGATATTACGTAGCGCGGATTTCTCAAAACAATTCATAATACAGTGTGACGCTTCAGCTACGGGATTGGGTGGTGTTCTACTGCAAAAAGATGATAACGATGAGGAGTTAGTTATTGCGTATGCTAGTCGAAGTTTGTCCCAATGCGAACGGAACTATTCAGTCAGTGAACGCGAATGCTTAGCTGTCATTTTTGGCATACAGAAATTTAGGCCGTACGTTGAGGGAAGTGCATTTACTGTTATTACCGATCACTACTCTTTGTTATGGCTACATAACATGAAAGAACCAACGGGTAGACTTGCGCGTTGGGCAGTACAGCTCCAACAGTTTGATTATAAAATAATACATCGGAAAGGTGCACTTAACGTGGTCCCAGACCTTCTGTCACGAACCACATTTTCGGAAAATTCACCTAACAACTCTGAAATAGTTGCTTTGGATGTCAATGATAAAAAGGTGAAACAAGAGATGGACGTACTTATCGACGACCTTGATGATTATTATTTAAAATTACGAGAAGATATCCGAAAAAATCCTGAAAAATATGCTGCTTGGCTTGTAAAGGACGGGTTCGTGTATAAAAATATTCCGAATAAATTTTCATACGAGTCAAATGTCTCTCCATGGAAACTGTTAGTCCCAAAAAATCAAATACGCAAAATAATAACAAAATGCCACGTTCCTGCCACTGCCGGCCATTTTGGGTTTTATAAAACTTTATGCAAGATACGTGAAAATTATTATTGGCGAACTATGAGGGCGGACATTCACAAGTATACAAAAAATTGCAAGGTCTGTGGAGCCCAGAAAATGTCGAATAATGCGCGCGTTGGGATGATGGGAAATGCAAAAACATGCAATTTTCCTTTTCAAATATTAGCGGTCGATTTAATGGGTCCTTTTCCAAGGAGTACTTCGGGAAATACATTCTTACTGGTTGCGGCCGATTGGTTTTCCAAATATACTTTTTTGCATCCCTTAAAAAGAGCGGACGCAAAACATATCTGCACTTATTTGGAACGGGAAATTTTTTTGAAGTTCGGAGTACCGCAGATTGTCATCTGTGACAACGGCACGCAATTCGCTGGTAAAACTTTTAAAAGCTTAGCCAACAAATACGAGGTCCAAAAAATCTGGTTCAACGCACGATATCACCCTCAGGCAAATTTCGTAGAACATACCAATAAAACCATCGGTACTGCCATAAGAAGTTATATCAAAGACAAGCATACCGAGTGGGACAAATACTTGACCGAAATACAATATGCTATAAATTCATCGGTACATGAAGTTACTTCTTTTCCACCTTCGTTTCTAGTTTTTGGTCGAACTATTCCAATTACCGGAAAATACTATAGTAGTATAGAAAAAACTGACGGACTTGAACTGTTGGCTAGAGATAGAACAGAATTTGCAGATAGTTTGAGAGGACTGCAAGAAATTTTTGAGAAGGTTAAGGTCAACCTACATAACGCATATAAACGTAATGCTCAAACATATAATTTTAGGAGACGCGAAGTTAGGTTCCAGGTTGGAGAAAAGGTCTGGAAACGCAATAAAGTTTTGTCGGACGCGGCAAAGAAATTTTCTGCGAAATTAGCTCCTAAGTTTGTGCTATGCAAAATTGTAGCAAGCATTTCGCGTTTAGTGTATCATTTACATCATCTTGACGGCACTGATGCTGGTCAATGGCACGTAGAAGATTTGAAACCTTATTTCGGTTCCAATTCAGACATATCGTTTGGATAAGCTAAAATTAAATTTCGAAAAATTATTTTAGCAGTAGTTAAGAATATATTTATAAGGTTGTTTAGAATAGTCTTTTTTCCTTGTCAGACTCTCAATGGTTATGGTACCACCTTTAGTTAATAATGTAGCTTTATAGACATTTCCGATTAAGTAACTTTCTGAATTTGAGTTAGACCCGACTAGACTTCCCATAAGAGACTCCAAGTGAATATTGGCGTTTGATACACGATAGATATCGAGAAAAGAATGCTACTAAGAAGGTTAACTTTTACATTTTGTATCCAAGTCCAACGCTACTCTTGCGTACACCTTTTTTTATATTAATGTCGAATGTGGCCACTTTTTTTGAGAAGGCGGGTAGTGTAACGTCTTTTGTTATATCGACAATACTTTATTCCAAAAATACGTTATTTCCTGCCCGATTTTTAAAAGGTTCAATTCGCGCCTCGCCTCAACACAAAAAACCGCCAGTTCCAACGGTCGTCGTGCAGCCGCTTCGTTTCGGCCATTCTTCCGTCGAAAACTCCAAAGAGCACATCGTGAAATTCATATTCCCGTTCACAGCAATCTAATAATTCAAATATTTCGTTTCGACCATCCTAGACAGGATATTTGTTAGATAGAACGAAGTATATAGTTGCTAAGTGAAAAATACGGTTATTCCCGAGTTTCTCTATTTTTTTGTGACTCTCACAACGAGGCCGCCTGCTATCAAAGGTAAGAGTAGCCATTTTGAGTACCAAGAACCGTTATTGAGTCCATTTTCTTTTATTAAATAGGCCTCAATTTTGTTCCGGAAAGGAAAACCCTTCATGGGAAATTCGAAGGTTGTGTCAATACATGTCGTTATGTAATGGTCCCGACGTCGAGTTAAGTCCTGTCCCGCACAAATCGTCCGTCGTTGTTCCTGTTGCCGTGAAGATTAGGCGCTGTTCCTGTAGCTAGTTGTTGCCGTGTTCTATTTCCACCGCAGACCCATGCAACATCCAGCTCCAAGAAATCTCCAAGCAGGTTTACCAAAAATTATTACTTATTTTCCTTGAGGTAATTTTCATTATTTTTTTTAACTGTAAAGGTAATAAGGGAACATATTTGATAGTGATTAAACAAAAGGGCAAATTGTACCCTTCGTATGAAAATAATCCCAAATTACGTACGTCAATGTTGGGTAACTCCAGTAAATGCGCATTTATTGAGTTATTATTTTCTAACTTCTAACGTTTAATTAAATTTTCTGCCGCCCCTTATTATATTTTTATCCCTTTTTTTTTGTCCAGATAAAATAAATTGTATAACATCTTTACGTTTTAACTTGTGTTTAATACCTAAGGGAGATAGCTAAAGATCTACCCGGATCGCTAATTTGTGTGGATTTATTGTAAATTTTTTTTATCAGTTGGTAGTCAAATTGTTTTATATGTATTTATGAAACCCATAACTAAGTACCTGCATCACGACATAGATTTTGTTTATACATGCCTACATTCGTCGTTATTTTTACTTTTACTAGTTAGTAGATTATTATTCTTATAAATATTTAATTAATTGTAAATCTCATCAAATTAACATTATACTAACACAGTTTACATTATACATTTTTTTATACATTTAATTCATTCCTTTTTTTATTCAAAATTGTTACTCTCATTCGTTAAGGAATTATCTGGTGTAACAACTCTTATTTTGCAGAATATTTAGGGAAAAAAGCAAAAGACAAACTTTTATAAGTTTACTTAGTTTATTATAGGTTTGCAACTAAAATTTTATTCCTCTAAGAACAAAAAAAATAAAACTAAGTTGGCGCCCGTTATCCCCACTAGATAGTTTCTTAACAGTAAAAGACCCACGGCCTCAGTCTCCCTAAGTTAGCCGAGGCTCATCTTGGTGTGCCTCCGAAAAGGAAAAGGTAGGTCACAGTGCATAATATAGATCATTTTTCTAAGGAGAACTTATGTGTCCTCTATGTGAAATTTGGTTTTGCAGTTATTTGCCTGCTTTGTCATTACCTTATTACCATTGGAAAATAGGAAAAAAAGGAGAATTTGGTCCCGACGTTATGTCTTCTTTCTACTGTAATCCCAGATTCCTTGAATGCCCCCATTTGCTATGAGGCTGTGGATCTATACATACCCACCAAACAGTGGAGCTTTCGAGAATGTTTAGGTTAGGTTAGGTCATACATTTATAAATTATGCCTCCCTGTTATATATAATTATTATCTGCGTGTTCTCCATTGGGGAAAATCGGTCGTAGCCGTAAGTTATGTTCATCGACCCCACAGCACACCGACCTGGACGAAAACCCCGAATCAGCGGAATCAGCTTTTTATTTTTCGTACACCGCATTTCCAATTTATATAAATATCGCGACCGCAATTAATCGATCAGTAATAGTTTATACCCTACGTTCAATAAACCTTTTTAAAAACGAAGATTTTCGACCCCGGAACATAACTGGCGCTGCGAACAGGATAGCTGCACGGAATCCAAAGGAGGATCATCGGTTCGTCTCAACGATTTGGCAGTTATCAACGACCTGGGAGAAGAAACCTGTGCAGAGATTGGAGAACCATACGGCAGGGATGTCCAGAGCGATTCTTCTTGTCCTGTAAGTTCACTTCCTTTTTCTCATGAGTTCTGATTACCCTGAAGGTTCATTATTAGAAGATTTAGCTCATTTTTCTATTACTCCAAAAGCTCCTAAACAAAAACCTCGTTTTAAACCATATTCTAAAAATTTACCTGAAGATTTAAAAAACCCTCAAATTTTAATTTCTCAGCCCTCAACTTCAAAAACTCAAGAAATGGCTTTAACAAATACCGACATTAATAATTTGTGCAACACTCTTCCAGAATATAAACCGGGAGATAACCTCTCCACATTTATAAATTCAGTTGATAATTTAATTGCTTTTTTCACTCAACAAGGTGCTAATGCCACTCAACTATATATAATTAACACTCATATCGTTTCCAAAATTAAAAATGAGGCTCGTGATTTCTTAAATTTACACAATAAAACTTCTTGGGCAGAAATAAAGCCCCTTTTACTCCAAAAATATGGCGACCGTCGCACAGAAGAAATTTTATTAACACAATTAACCACCACAGTTCAAAAGCGTTCTGAATCTTATGATGACTATTACAACCGAATAACTTTAGCACTTAATGATCTTTTACAGCATGTTTCTTTACATGAAAATAACGCTCAGGCAATCGAGTTTAAAGCTTCGTTTTTCAGAAAACAAGCCCTTAGAACATTTTGTACTGGCATAAACAATCCCTATTGCGATCATTTATCTCATTTTGAATTAAACTCTCTCGACGAAGCACTTCAAAAATGCATAGCTTTAGATAACCACAAACAGCAACAGCAATATATGTCTTATCTTAAATCTACCACCTATCCCCGCGATTATCAAAGAAACAGTCAACCTACCACTACCAATCGCCCTACTAATCAAAATCCTCAACCACCTCGCAACCCACAACCTAATCATAATACGAATATGAACCCAAATTTTAATCAACAATTCCCTCAAAACTTTAATCAAGGTCCTTCAAACTCACCTAGAAATTTTGGCAACATAAATAGGCCCATTCCTCAAAGACAAAACCCTCCACCTAATAGACAAGTATTCAGCCCACCATCTAATAGACCCAACAATAATTACTTCCAAAATCAATATCGTCCAACTCCAACTCCTATGTCCATAACTTCAAAATTGCCGTCACAGCAAACTTACAAACCAACCCCAATGTCCACACGTACTTTCCATAATAATATAGAATGCGATTCCAATTTAGAAACCGAAGAATACTTTTCCGAAAATTTTCGAGAACAAGCCTCGGAATCTCCTCCCAATCCCGAATTATCGAATTAAATAATATTTCAAAAGCCACCAAACTTCCATTTTTCTATCTCCCTTATTCTAATCTTAAAGTATTAATAGATTCTGGTGGATCCGATACTGTAATAACTCCCGAAGCTGCACAAAATTTCGATCCAAAATATCAATTTTTTGAACCCTTTACTCTTATTTCTATGAAAACTCCTAAAACCTACTCCGAAAACCTTTATTTTCCCGTTTTTAACGAAATTGGCATTGATCAACCGTTTATAGTTAGAATTGCCGACTGGCACAATGATTTCGATATTCTTTTAGGTACTGGTGAACTCGACCAATTAGGTGCAAATATAGATTATGAAACTCATATATTTTCTATTCGTAAATTAGGCGTTTCCGTTCCATTTGAAGTTATATATCGTTCGAATAATCGACTCCGTATCCCAGTAAATATCAATAATGGTGAAGTTGTACTCCCAGAAATTACCCTTGATAACCAAACTGTACTCCCAATTTCAATACACCATGCCAATGATGGGTTTGTAGAAATACCACAACCAGAAAATTTAAATATTGACTTCCCTGAACCAATATCTGTTTATCCACTATCCGATTTTGAAGAATTATCACCTCCCTTCTCCAATAACTCATTTGATCCCAACTCTATTCGAACAAAACATCTGAATTCCGAAGAAAAGCAAAAAATTCTTGATCTATGTCATAAATTTAAAGATATTTTTTACAATGAATCATCTGATCTGTCATTTACTAGTTCTGTCAAACACGAAATCCGCACAAAAGACGAAACTCCTATTTTTTCCCGTTCTTTCCGACATCCTAAAGTCATGCAAAGCGAAATTTCTTCCCAAATTGATAAACTCTTAGAACAAAATATAATCCGACCTTCAATTTCCCCTTATTCTTCGCCCGTTTGGATCGTTCCAAAGAAAATGGATGCATCCGGTAAACGCAAGTTTCGCATGGTTATAGACTATCGCAAACTAAACGATAATACGGTTGAAGACAAATATCCCCTTCCCCGCATCGACGAAATACTTGACAATTTAGGCAAATGCACATACTTCACAACCCTCGACTTAGCCCAAGGTTTTCACCAAATTGAAGTACACCCCAACTCCGTTGAAAAAACCGCCTTCACAGTTCCCAATGACCACTTTCACCGTCACATACTTACTTTCAACTTAAGCACTATAGATAATACCCTTAAACTTTACCCCGTTAATTTAGTTCTTTTTAATACTTCAACGACTTCGTCTTATTACAAAATGTTTAATCAATATCAACTGCTTTATCATGAAACTCTTGACAATTTTCATAAACTAATTCGCCCTAGACAGAAACGTGGAATTATGAACTATATAGGTACTTTCATTAAATCAATCACAGGTAATCTCGACGAGAATGATCGTATATTTTTGGAAAAACATATTCAAGCTATCGAAAACAAGCAATCTCAAATTATTGGCACCCTCAATAACTCTACAACTTATGCCTCACAAACAATAAAACGATATAACATGTTAGTTGAAACTATTAATAATAACACAGTTAAAATTGCACAAGATATTAATCTCCTCAGCGACGAATTTGACAAATATCTCTCACTTCATAGCGAAATACTTAATCTCGATCGTTTAAATCAATTCCTTCAAAAATTACTTCGAACTATTAATTTAGCTGCATTGCAACAGTCGAACATTGAACTCTTTTCTCTCTCTGAAATTATTAAACTAGAAAATCAACTCAAATCAATCTATAATAAAGCCTCTCTCTTATCCGATAACATGCACCCTTTTGAACTAATCGAAACTGCTCAAAGTACAATAATCTCTACAGAAAGTCAGACACTCATTATCCTAAAAATTCCTATCCTTGATGAACTTGTATTCCCACTCTACCAAGTTTACCCAATCCATAACAAAGAAGATATCGTTTTGGTACCCCCTGCTGTTTACTATGGGAATAATCGTTGGTATTCCACATGCACACCTACAGAAAGAAAAATCACCTGTCAAACTATGTCAACAACCAGATGTCAACTGCCCACATTAGAAAACTGCACCACTGCCATTCTCCTGCAACCGATCATACATCAAACTAAGAGAAGCCTCATTGCCAGCACAAATCACCCACTCCGTATCACCGAAAAATGTTCAAAAACAGAAAAAATCATAAAGCAACCAGCAATCATCCAATCACCCTGTCCAATTCAAATTGAAAATCAATGGTATACCGCCACGCAAGAAGAAGCCGAAATCCCAGCCATCGTTCCTGTCAAAATTAATCCCAAGTATCGTCTACAACTAAATCATTTACAGTCTCTTCAAGAAACACCGCAATTGTCGGCTATCCAACCCATACACCTAGATCCAGTCGTCATCTCCACAACAACCTGGTCAGCCACACTTCTTATCATCACTCTAATGTGTGTCATCATCTACTTCATCCTAAGAAAACGAAAAAGACTCCAAACACTCTTTTTCAAACCAAGAATATCACTCTCAGAACTCCAAGAACTTCAACAACTCAACAAGAAGCCCGAGGACGAACTTCCATCCTAAGGGGGGAAGAGTTATGTTCATCGACCCCACAGCACACCGACCTGGACGAAAACCCCGAATCAGCGGAATCAGCTTTTTATTTTTCGTACACCGCATTTCCAATTTATATAAATATCGCGACCGCAATTAATCGATCAGTAATAGTTTATACCCTACGTTCAATAAACCTTTTTAAAAACGAAGATTTTCGACCCCGGAACATAACTCGTATACAGTCATGTACTTGCCACCTTTCCTTCTTTGTTCCCACATTCCTTTTGTGTGAAAATGCAATCCAGGTAAGGAATTTGATCTTTCAGTAATGTCTTGGAATTACTTGGAATTACTTGGGTAGAAGTAGGGTCTCTGAATATGCCAGAGATAAATTTGATCGTGAGGAAGGCCTCACGATCAAATTAGGTATGGACAAGGGTCCATACCTGCTTTTCCCTGTAATGTAATAATATTGTTGGTTAAATGGAGAACGTGGAGTACGTGTGTCCTCCAGGGGGAAAAATTTGGTCGGCCGTGCAGTTATGTGCTTACTCCTTTATTTTTACATTATTATTGGGTAAGTGTGGAGTTCGCACGTGTATCCTACAAGAACAAAATTTAGTCGTGAAGTCATGTGACTGCGCCCCTTTTTGTTGTCATATTATTGGATAAATGTGAGGTTCATGTGTCCTCCAAGGGGTAAATTTGGTCGCAACTATGTGTCTGCTCCCCTCATTGTTACCCTGTTATCTTTAAGCAATTGTGAATACATGTGTCCTCAAGAAGGAAATTAGGATGTGCTATTAGTCACTGTTATGGTTATTTTTGTTAATATTGGCAGTTCTGTAATTATATTCCTATACGACTAGCAATCGTATGATTGCGCCCTAATTATTGCATGATTATTTTAAAACACTCTTGAGTGCCCTGGAAAACAGTCTTAACACGTTGGCGGACAAAGCGGCATGTGCCGCTCGGGGTTTAGGGACAAAGCGGGATATGCCGCTCGATTTTAGACACGTCCTAAACACATAGCGGCATATTCCGCCCGCGTTCTCATAGAAATTTCTTATATATGCAGACCTACTGTCCCAGCAGAAAACATAAGATTTTGTGAAATGTCCCAGTTGAAAGAACTGCATGTGTATATTATAACCTCAAAAAGTAGCCCAGGTGCTGTGAGTCGGACTAGTTACTGCAGTGAAATTACAAGGTCTACTGAGTTATATCTCAAGCAAAAAGCTTTTGAATAGTGTTCATTGGAAAACAGGTGAGTACTTTTAGATATAATGTTGTTCGTGACTAATAATATTTATGTATTTGATATTCACAAAATTTTTGTTAGGTTAGGTATCATATTATCTTTTTTATTTGGATAATTATTAGGCATTCTGATGTCAGTGTTATTATAATAATTATTTATTATATCTAGCTATATAGCTATATACCTATAAAGTATGTTTACTCAGATTTTTCTTTTTTTTATCAATTTGTTATTTTACAGACAATGGACCCTATAGAGCAAGAGAGACTTCTAAATCTGTTTGATGAAGTAAGCACTCCGGAGGGATCAGATGAAAGTGAACCCTTCAGCAATGATGATGACATTCAGGACCCAACTTACGAAGTTGATGCTGATTCTGAGACTAGTGAGCTGTCGTTACATGAAATTGTTGCTGAGAATATTGAGCCTGAAGATGCAGAGAGTGTAGCAGCTGAAGTTACCGATGACGATGATTGGTGTGACACTATATCCGATATTCCAGATTTTGGTTTTGATGAATCTGCTTCTGGTGTAAAAATTAATTTTGATGGAAATAACCCTAATGCTATGGAATGTTTTGAGAAACTATGGACTACGGATATTATGGATATGGTACTTACTTCGATGAACAATTACGCCAGACTTTTAGAAAATGCCGATCGACCACACAGAAAAAATAGTAGATACTCCTTCATTCGTACTTTTACTATAGAAGAGCTTAAGCAATTTCTTGGTATTTGTATTTTACAAGGGCAGATAAAATACCCCTCAATCCGAAAATTGTTCTCTATGGATCCCTTGTACTATTCGCCAGTTTTTCACTATACGTTGTCAGGTAGAAGATTTGAAGAAATGCTTAGATGTTTTAGCTGTTGTTATGGTCAAGTGGTTAATCCTAAAGACAAACTACATAAGGTTATCCCATTGCTGGAAAAATTATTATCTAACTTCAGACAATCTTATTATCCCCCAGAAGAGTTATCATTAGACGAATCCTTACTACTGTTTCGAGGTCGTCTAGGATTTAGGCAATATATCAAAGGCAAACGTGCAAGATATGGCATAAAATTTTATGCACTCTGCACAACTGATGGATTTGTTTTAAATTTGAAGATATATAAAGGAAAATCCGAAAATGCTGAAGGGGTGGGAAAAACAGAGGCATTAGTTCTTTCCCTTATGGAAAATTATTTGGATCGTGGCCACCATTTGGTCATGGACAATTTTTATAATAGTGTCCGGTTATCCAAAAGTCTTCTAAGTAGAAAAAACCCATACGACAGGCACATTACGTGCAAATAGGCGAGGAAATCCAGTTCTTGTGACTAAGGCAAAATTAAAACGAGGTGAGCACAAATGGAAACGTAATGGCAGCATCTACGTCTCCAAATGGAAAGATAAGAGGGACGTCCTTTGTATAACAACGAAGTACCACCCTAAGCTCGTCAATGTCAGTAACAGATATGGCCAAATAAAAACTAAACCAGTAGAGATATCAAAATATAATGACTATATGTCAGGCATTGATCGCAGTGATCAAATGATAAACTATTACTCATCCCCACGAAAATCAGTCAGATGGTACAAAAAAGTTATGTTTCATCTTTTAGATGTTTCCATTTGGAACTCCTTCTATATAATGAAAAAATATAACAACAAACTTACCCTTATAGCGTACAGAGAACTTTTAGTAAAAAAATTGTTGAATATTCCACTGGATATAAACGATGGGAGAAAGTTAGTAAGATCGGGGGCACTACATGGAGGGAAAAGGCCAAAAATGGAAGAAGACACGCCAGATCTGGGATGCACTTTCTGGACAATTTACAACATCCACAGGAGGCTGGAAAATCCTATCATATGAGGTGTAAGCAGTGCCTATTGGACAAAAAACGAAAGGAAACCAAATTTTTTTGTAAAACGTGTCCAAACAAACCCCCTCTTTGTGTAGTACCGTGTTTTGAGATCTATCACACCAATAAAAAATAAATTAAATGTCATTCCATACACAGAATTATAATTTTGCTTCTTTGTACTCCTGTAGAATAGAATAATAAAGTTCATTTTATCCTAAAAACAGGTGACGGCATTTGCCGCTTTGTCCAGGTTTGCATGCGTCTCTATACAAAACTATTGTAATAAATGTAACATCTCTATAAGTCCAGAACCGAAATGCATTTTGCCTTTTGTCAATTTCGTTTTTCGATTGGATTATGGCATATGTACGCCCGGGGCAGTCGTATGACTAGCAATCGTATGATTGCGCTCCTTTGGAAGCAGTCCTAGGACTTGCAATCGTAAGATTGTGCTTCCTATTATTTATTTGTGTTCGCGTATAAAGGGTCGATGTGGACACGGACTCACCTGCTAATCTTCTGTGTGCTTGTTTTTCAGTGGGGCATATTCTCCCCGGAGCAGTCCTATGACTAGCAATCGTTTGATTGCGCCCCACTGGCAGCTGTGGACACGGAGTTATAATCTTCTGTGTGCTTGTTCTTCAATGGGGGCATGTGCTCCCTGGGGCAGTCCTACGCTAGCAATCGTTTGATTGCGCCCCAGGAAGCAGTCTTAATGACTTGCAATCGTGTGATTGCGCTTCCTTTATTTACCTTCCTAAGTTTTCCAATATCCTGCGGTTACATTATTACACCTTATTCATTGTCTACACCTCGCGAAGTGAGACACGTCTGTACACGCCGATACAAAATAAAGCACTGAGATGGATTTTAGCGACGATCAGGAGACTGGCGGCGGTTGGGACAAAAAACACCTTTCTTTAAACGTTTGTATGGCGTTTGTACAGAGTGAAGCAAACTACATTAGTATTTGTAATATGAAGGATGAGACTGAAGTATAATTGGAAGCCATCGTCGGCAGAATCAAGAGATGGTCATACATATCCGCAACCCTGCAGATATTGACAGAACAAAAAATGACAGAATTGATTTTCATTAGACAACGTAAGTGCTTCTTACATTATTATTAATGAGGTAGAATATAGATTAAATTTAAAGGATGGTTTTTAGTGGCATGTCAGGTAAAGGATATCAATTGAAAAAAATGCACTCCAGCCGGGACTCGAACAGGGACTCCTACTGTGGCCGTAGGTACTTTAACCAACTAAGCTACCGGAGATAGGGGTTCCATCGGCTAGGTGTTATTTATTCCAATTGATATATAGTTAGTAGCGGTGAGATGTAGAAGACTACGGCGCCTTCTACAGCCACTAGAAGGGGTTAGAGGGTGTAGGGTAACCATTCATGATTGTTGGTTATGTGAACTTCCTATTTGTTCATCAACCCACAAAATTCGACATATAGCGACTTAATATAAATATCGAACGTGGAAATTCTAACCTACAATGTCAAGGCCAGAATATGAAACACAGAAAGATTTTTTAGTACCTGTAATTATAAATATAAAGGATGGTTTTTAGTGGCATGTCAGGTAAACAATCATTAAATTCTTTATTGGAAGTTTTTGACTTTATCTTTAAATGTTTTCATGAATTTGATGCGGTTTATCCAAGACGAACAGAACACCTTTGGTACCTCTTTCAACAAGGTATTTACAATTTTCATAATGCAAATGATGAAAAGATTCCACATCTCAATGATCTTATTTAATTAGAGTATTAGGTGGTTTAATGATTTAACATGCACCGCTAAAATGGTATTCATATGCTTTAAGTGCTCAGCTAGTTTTAGTTGTTCAACAAATTTAATAAAACACTATAAGATTATGCACCCATTTCTCTTATCATATCGCTGCAAACAAGAAGATTGTGAAAGACGCTTTGGAAATACCTATTTATAATCTTCAAAAACACTTTTTACTTTGTCATTTCCAATTGTCTACACCGCGCAATTCAAAAAATGATAATTTTGAAATTTTGGATCCTCCAACAGTTGAAACCAATGGCTTACTAAATGACACTAACTCTTCTAGTAACAAACAACAAACAACTGTTGAAGAGCACCACCATTCTCACATTTAATAACTATTTCTGATGCAGTTTTAAAATTCACGTCAAAACTTTACAGTAAACTTTCTTTTCCAATAAATTTGGTACAAAATGACATAAATGATACTCGACATTTAATTGATTAAGTATTTTCTCATATTGAGGAACAAGTTCCTGAAAGAGAAGAAAAGCTCCATTCTATATTTTCTGATATAAATTCTTGTTTTGAGAAGTTCAGAACAGAACATACGCGATTTAAAACTAACCAAATCAGAATATTATTTTCCTCCGTCTCCATTTTATATAGGTCCTAGAACGACACTATGTAAAATATTCATGTGAAGAACCTAGCATGCAAATTAAAAAAAGCAGAAGGACAAATTGTTCCTCTTCGAAACTGTTTGAAGAAATATTTAGAATTGCCTAATATTTTTAAAACGATTCATAATCAAGGGATTAAAGAGTCATCTTGTAACCAAAATATACTGACAAGCATTTTCCAAGGCAGTCTATACCCCGATTACTGTAAGAAGTCCCGATTTTGTCAGATGACATTCTCCACAAAAACCCTAGGGATTTTCTGTTAACCATGGGTATAACTTGGTATATGTGTCTCAACCAGTTAATGACGTCACTCATTGATTTATGATGTGAAAAGTTACCAAAGTGATACGAAAAAAAGAACATAATAAAATAAAAACCCCATTGCAATCACGATTATACGGTTACAAATAAAAATAACTATGACTACAACTCATTTTAATAATAATTTCAAACGTCATGAAAACACTTTCATTTTGGTATAATCACCTACTTGCGACAGCGTCTATGGTGCGTACTCAGGCAAATTTTATTTCGGTGTTGTCAAAATGACAGAGAAGGTTTTCCGGATCGTTCAAAAGGGTTCAAACTTTGGGCAGTGAAAATATTCGCGGGTTTTGTACGTTTCGTGAGTTTTACCGTTATGTGTGTTGTTCTTGTTCGTGTTATTAGTAGTAATTCATTGTGCAAATGGGCTCGTTACTGACCTGCACTTATGACCCGGTTGCATTTTTTGCTGCATTGATGCCAACTTAGGATGGAGAAATTACCAATTGACAGTCCCAGTAAGGACTTCTTAAAATAATTTTACTATATGGACCGACTTAAAATATAAATTTGAAGAAAAGATAGTTTTACCATACTTTTTATATTTTGATGATTTCGAGTGCTGTAATGCTTTGGGATCTAGAGCAGGCATTTACAAAATAGGTGCTGTATATATGTAGCTATGTGGCTTGCCACCAAAGTTTGCTTCATTAATAAATAACACGCTCCTAGTTCAATTATTTCATTCCTCCGATCGAACTGCTTATGGCAATAAAAAAGTTTTTCGAGCCTTATTAAAGCACTTACGTATCTTTAACAAGAAGGTATTATTATCAAAGTAAGAATTTAAAATTTATCCTTGGAGATAACTTAGGTCTAAACTCAATCCTTGGCTTTAACGAAAACTTCCAGGCAGAATATTTTTATCGAATTTGCCGATCAACTAAAAATGGAACATTTAATCAAGCTCGAGAAATTGAAACAAAATTAAGGATTGTTGACAATTATAATCAAGACTATGACACGCTGTCACATGGAATTAAAGAGTATTGCATTTGGAATACATTGCCAAATTTTCATGTAACTAAAAATATTTCTTGTGGCCTAATGCACGATTTACTAGAAGGTATCCTTAGATATTATGATATGGGTCAAATAATTTCAATGTTAATTAACAACAAAATATTTACATTAGACTACCTAAACAACAGAATAAAATATTTTAAGTTTAACGAAGCGGATATTGGAAACTTATTTCCACAAATTAATCCCGAAAATGTAAAAAAGAAATATATAATTATGAGTGCATCCGAAATGCTTGCTTTTGCTGTATATTTTGGATGCCTTGTAGGGGATTTAGTCCGAGTGATGAATATTGTTGGGAGTTTTATGTTACCATAATTAAAATTTTAGATATACTTCTTCATAAATCATCATCATAAATGATATATTGACAGTTTACATGAAAAATTAAAACCCAAATATTAAATACTTTTGCATTATCCTAGGCTAATATCTTATCATAGTGTAACTATGGATTGGTTGGTTGTCGAATAATCACTCCATATTTCCCAAATTACTCTCGTATATTCTTATATGTGTACATGTTGACTGATATAACTATAATGCTCCATATGCCTAGCTAATAAGCCCGATGACCCCAATATGATGGGTCAGCAGTATTTAAGTATACACTATTCTACTTACTTACAAATCATAACAAACTACTGCTACACCTCTCCCTTTGGAAAGAATGGACCCCATTCTGGCCAGTAATGGGGAACATTCTGTAAATCTAACCAGAAATGTAATATTAAAACTTAAAATAAATTCAAGATGCAGCAGCAATTTAAATAATTTATAATTTGCCAAATAGACAAAACACAAAACCTATTGTATAAAGACTAACCTACGCTATACTATCATGACCTTAACCTAGTGATACCTGATACCTAGTAAAGCGCGCGCTCTAGAGTTATTTAATACCTAAGCACATTATTCGTATTCGTAATACTATGAGATAATAATAAACATAACAGTAAACAAATAAGTAGAAAGTAGGTAACAAATTAAGCAGAATTATATGGTTGAATTCTATTTTTATGAATGATAATTTGTTTACCATCTTTGTCTAACAATTTACAATTAACTCCCTCGGTAGTTACAACAACAAAAGGTCCACGATACCAAGGATCAAACTTAGTTCTGTTTTCATTAGAGATTGTTACTTTATCTCCCGGTTTTAATCTTGATTCCTCAGTCTTTTCGTCGTACCTTTGCTTTCGTTTTAATTTGGCTTGTTGTAAATATTTTGCTGTTTGGTTGTGGGCTAGTTGTAGTCTATAGCGTAATTCCTGATCGTACGCTTCGAGGTTATATAAAGGTTCAACCCTTGACCCAAGTAGAGTCTCAGGCAGTTTTACCTTCTTGCCAAATATCAATTCGAAAGGAGTGTAGTTATGGTATGAGCTGGGAGTAGTATTGTAACAAAATGTATAATATTTTACCCAATTTTCCCAATCTCCTGGTGAATCATTTATATACATTCTGATATACTCATTGAATACTCGATGATTTCTCTCGCAACCACCTATTGTTTGACTGTGGTACGGTGTGGACGTTTTATGAGTAATCTTCAGCAACTTACACATATTTTCGAATAGTTGATTTTTATATTCCGTTCCCATGTCGGTTCTTATTTCAGCCATAGGACCATATATCAGAATAAAATTTTCTACTATAGCCTTTGCTACTGTTGCCGCCGATTTATCTGGTATAGGAATTATAACAACATATTTGGTCAGCTCACACTGAATTGTTACAGCGTATGTGTTGCCATTATTACTTTTCATGAACGGTCCGATAGTATCGATTGAAACGATGTCAAACGATACCTGTGGTGTTGGGGTAATTACCATAGGTTCTTTAGTTCTTATTTTTATCTTATTTAGTTGACATTGTTGACAGTTCTTTACATAATTAGCTACGTCACGGGACATATTTTTCCATTTGTAGTACATTCTTAATCTTTTCAGAAGACGCTTTTGTCCGCAATGTCCGCCAGTTATTGGATCATCATGAAATTTTGAAACTAGTTTCTTTTTCTCCTCCTGTTGGGTGACTAATGTCGGTTCATCATATATAATAATATTTAGCGATTTTAATATATTTTGCCCTTTTTCTTTGAATTCTTCTTTGGTGCACCATTGAAATATTTCACTATCCATTCTTAATTTTACAGACTTAAAACCACTATCATTCGCTATAGTTTGAAGCTGAGACATTATGTCCTCTAATGGAATAATGCCATTAATGATTGTGATTGTCTTTTGAGCGCTCACTCTTTTTTTATATACCAACATTATCCTTAGACTTGCTGGTTTTATTTGAATAATTAATGTAGGAATTTTAAGTAATTCACTTCCTTTGCTTAGAGATTCATAAACTTTGCAACTGGGTGGTGATGTAATATTTTCACCATTTTCTGTTTTATTTTCGACTTTTCGAGTCATAGAACGCGTTACTGCCAAAATTTGAGCAGCGTTTCTATGAATATCCTTTAATTCGTTTATACTTATTCGTGATAATGCATCTGCGCCGACATTTTGTTTACCTTTTATGTACTCTACCTCAAAAGAAAATTCTTCAAGGTCTAAACGCATTCTTGTTAGCTTAGATGCTGGGTTTTTCATAGCAAATAAATATACTAACGGCTTGTGATCTGATCTTACTAAAAATGTTGTCCCATATAGGTATGGCCGAAAGTAGGTAATCGCCCAATGAATTGCCGCCAATTCTTTTTCTATGATAGATTTGTGGCTTTCTCCTTTAGTGAATGAGCGGGATGCATATGCAATTGGTAGGTCATTACCGTCAAAATCTTGCGATAAAATTGCTCCGCACGCTTCCTTAGACGCGTCTGTTGTTAGGATGAACTGCTTGCTAAAATCCGGGTATTGAAGGATCTTTGGACTTATCAGTGATCTTTTTAGTATTTCAAATGACATTTGACATTCATCTGTCCATGAAAATGTAGATTTTTTCCTAGTTAATCTATTAAGTGGAGCGCTGATCTCAGCAAAATTAGGTATAAATCTCCTGTAATAATTACAAAAAGCTACAAAACGTTTCACAGCGTCAGCATTTACTGGTACTGGATAACTATCTATGATGTCGTATTTTGAATCATCTGGAAGGATTCCTTTATCCGTGATTTTATGACCCAAATATGTCACTTCTTTGTGAAAAAAACGACACTTTGTCGGATTTAATTTTAAATTAAATTTTCTACATGTTTCGAAAACTTTTCGCAGATTATCTAAATGATGTTTTTCTGAGCATCCTATTACTATCAGGTCGTCCATGTATAAAAAAGCTCGTTCGGGTGTGACACCTGCAAAAGCCATTGTCATCATTCTCTGAAAGCTATTGGGGCTAACTGCTAATCCAAATGGTAATCGGTTGAATCGAAATGATCCCTTGTCGGTACTGAAAGATGTGGGATCTCTGGAATCTTTTTCCAGAGGAATCTGGTGAAAACCGGAAATTAAATCTAACACGGAGAACCATTTAGCCCTTCCAAGTTGGTCTAATATGTCGTCAATTCTTGGAAGTGGAAACTTATCTGCTACCAGTTTTTTATTCAATTGTCTAAAGTCTATGACTAGACGCCATCTCTTGTCGCCATTCTCCGACTTTTTTGGTACTAATAGGACAGGGTTATTGTATTCCGAACATGACGGTTCTATGATATCGTTCTGAAGCATATTATCTACCTGACGATCAATTTCTTCTTTCTGTGTTTTTGGAATTCTATAGTTCTTAATATACACCGGAGTCCTGTCTAGAAGTTTAAGTTTTTGTGAATAAAAATTGTTAGTTGTAATTTTTTGGTCTTTTAATGCAAAAATGTCTTCAAACTCACTGCAGAGATTTAGTACATCGTCTTTCACAAACGTGGGTATATTTTGATTTAATTCTGACAATAAATTCGATTTTTTATTAATCCTTTCATTTGTAATGGTATAGATGTTATACATATCTAAATTTACAGTGTCAACTTGTGGTTCGGTTATTCGCACAGTTTCGAAATTTGTGTTTATAATCTGCACAAATGGAGAGTGTTTTGATACTATTGACCTTGCGATAAACACACCTGGTGCTATTTGTTTATTTAGCACCACGACGTCCTGACTAATGTTTTTTAATTTGCTTAGTTGTCTAACTATTTCGCATCGAGGTGGAATAATTAAAACGTCTTTTTCTGGACTGTCGTAAATAGGAATAGATATTTCTCCATGGTTGAATTTTAGTGTCATAGTCCAATAATCGTAATCCAGTAAACATCTGTACTTTTTTATAAAGTCTTTGCCTAATATTGCATCTGTAGGAATAGGAAAATGTCCATCTACAACTTGGAAAGAATGTTTTATAACACAGTCATCTATAAAAATGTTTGTGGATGTGGAACCAAGGGATTTGGTTATTCCATTCGTAATTCCTTTAAGAATGCTTGCGTTATATGAATGAACTAACTGATTTGAGTTGATCTTAATTCTTTTAAAAATTGATACGTCTGCGCCTGTGTCTACCAGAAAAGTTATTGTTTCACTGCCGGTCATTTCTGTTCTAAGAATAACAAAATTTGAAAATGTGAGATCGAAATGAAAAATTTTTACGACATTTCCCCCAACGATTGGGGGTTCTGTCCGTTTCCCGAATTTTGACGTTCGTTTTCTGTCTCCTGTCGATTGGTGTACGTTCGGACATATCTTTGGTTTCCTCGATTATAATTATTTTGTCCATATCCTCTACTACCTCTATTATTATAACTGTAGGTCCTTGTCTGATCATTCGTACCATTTCGGTAATATCCTCGATTTTGATTTTGCCGTCCATTATTATGGTAATTGTAATTTGGCGTTTGTCCTCTACCGCGTCCACGTCCACGGTAGTTAGAATTTCCTCTAGTATGAGTGTAAAAAATATTTGTTGTTGGTGGATCACTTCCGGTACTAACATTCACAAACTTTGTGAGCGCTTCTTGGCTCGTTGAAAATGTACCAGCCTCCATTATGAAGCGTACTCTTTCCGAGCTGGCATTTTTACTTAGAGCCCTTACTGCTGTATCAGTGACATAACCAGATGCTACCGTAGGAGGGACTCCTTCAGCAATATATGCTCTTTTCAATGACGAAGTTAGGGCTTCTACCTCCGCCGCATATTTTGCCGCTTCCTTGGCGTTTTGCCGTAGCGCTAATAATTTTGCTGTGACTAACTTTGAGCTTTCCCTTTTTATGCCCTCTCGTAATTTTGTGACAATTGTTTCCAAATCATCGTCATCACTAATCAAATCACGTGCTTTCCCCGTTAATTTAGTTTTAACGAAAGCTACAGAATTTTCTGCATGTCCATTAGAATTCGCCTTTAACAGGGACAATGCATCAAGGAACGCTTGCAATTTGTCCACTTCGCCGTCGAAACTATTTGGAAGAATTCGACTTGCAAAATTAAAAAATTCCGCTGCTGTCATAGCCATATTGTCTTTGAGTTCAGGCGAGCTAGATTTTAGAGAATCAAAATTTTCCTGAACGTTGCTATTAGTGTCCTTTTTCTCTACAATTTGTTCCAAGGATACCTCTGGTATTTCGTAATTGACGTCCAATACATTGAAAGATTTTACAACCTTATCCTTAATAAAAATATAAATTTGGTTCACAACAGCACGCTGACTTTCATTTAAAATTGGCCAAAAATTTCCTATCAATTTAACCGTTTTATTATACCGTTGGAGTAACTCATCTCTAACTTCATCTCTAACCGATTGACCCTTAGGTACCTCTTTTTTTAAAACTCTTTTTGATATTGTTACAACCTCGGTTTTTATATCATTTAAAATTTGTTCCAATTCTGCCCAACGTATCATTAAATAATAAAAATATATATACCCAAATTAACATATACAAATTTACAATATTAGCAATATAATGTTTAAATAATATGGCCTATTAAAAATTGCCGATGCCTAACAAAAAGAACATAAAGTTTATAAAGCGCTTGCTATTGCAATTAAAAAAAAACGCTAATATTGCTTACTGTTGCTGTCCATTGAACGTTGGCCTGGTGCCGCTGCGGTCAACCACCTACATAAAGGTTGATGCACAAAACCACACTTTCACAACTCACAACACCACATCTTAACTTTTACGCCGTAAAAATTTCCACTTTGTCGTATAATCCAAAACTAGATTGTCCGTTGCTTCCATTACGCTACATCCATGGCCAGAGTTTCCAACATTCTGCTCTTGCCCAACTCCTTCTTGAGTCCTCTGCGGTAAGCTCTCCTTATCTGTAGAATTACCATTACCACTACAGCTATCGTTATTACGTACATTAAAATATGTAAATCAAGTGGCACATTCACTGCTTTCTCCTGCACAATAAAATTTGAGTTTACCACCCCAGTGTCGGTAACCTCGGCTTCCTTCGATACCGTTTTACCCATGATGCCTCATTTCAGTGATCCATTAACAGCATCCATTACCATTGGCAGGGTTGGCAGGGTTTCGCAGGGCTGGCAGGGTTGGCAGGGTTTCGCAGGGCTGGCAGGGTTTCGCAGGGCTGGCAGGGTTGGCAGGGTTTCGCAGGGCTGGCACGGTTGGCAGGGTTTCGCAGGGCTGGCACGGTTGGCAGGGTCGCCATGTAACTATGGATTGGTTGGTTGTCGAATAATCACTCCATATTTCCCAAATTACTCTCGTATATTCTTATATGTGTACATGTTGACTGATATAACTATAATGCTCCATATGCCTAGCTAATAAGCCCGATGACCCCAATATGATGGGTCAGCAGTATTTAAGTATACACTATTCTACTTACTTACAAATCATAACAAACTACTGCTACAATAGGACCAGTACGAGATGTGTGGTGTATGAAATATGAAGCATACCACAAAGTTCTAAAAGCATCGACATGTGCAGCAATTTCTCGTATAAATATTATTTACACTGTGGTTAATAAAAATCAACTTTCTTTTGCATATAGATTGATTTCCAAATATGCATTTCTTCACGATATGACGTTAGAATATTCTTCAAATTATGATTTAGCTGAAAACTCTAAATCATTAATTTTACCCTTAGTCAAAAAAAGCGATCAGCTTAAAGACGCTATAGTTGTTGAAAGAATAAAAGTAAATAGCATAACGTATAGACAGGGGATGGCACTGCAGCTGGATTCAGATAGCGGAGACGGGTGCATATACTTTGGTATTGTCTCACATATTATTATTTTTAAGTCACCCCCAATGTGTGAGTTTTATAGTAAGATCTGTCGAAACAATTTGTTTTAAAAACCACATACAGGCCTATGAGGTGAAAGCGAAAAAACTTTATTAATACATTTTTTTTGTTAAACCAATTGATGAATGTTATCCCATATAACACACATTACCTTAACAATTGAACCCTTGTCATAAGCCACATTCAGTGAGTGTTATATGTTAATAATTCTAACTGAACTGAGCTCTAAAAATCCTTAAATGGATCTAAATGTTGGTTGTTATTTGTAAGTTTCCGGTTTTGTACAGGGTGTCCCAGTTAGCGTGATATATCCGATTTTCTCTGTAATTTTAAAGATAAATCGATGGTTCAAAAACCAGACTTGTGTAGAATTTTCCGAGGAATTCGAATGTGACGTCAAACTTAATAAACGGATGTTGTTAAAAAGTTATTTCAAAAATACATTTTCGAAAAAATTGTGAAGTTGGATTTTAACACGAAATGTTAGTAATGAGTATACTGGGAGTAACGAAAAAGTGTCGGTTTTCATTTCTGACTTCCGGTTTACCGGAAGTGATCATCACTTTATCAGATTTTTGAGACAACCTGTATACCTATTTTGTTTTTTTTTAAGTTCCTTTTGTTCTCCCAATTCCAACCATATATATTTTTATATAGTTTTCTCTAAAAATAACTAAGCAGTAAATTTTTATTTTTTGATAAATTTCGTCAAATATGATAAATTCACATCTTTGCATGGGATGCTAAAAATATATCGTTAGAGATAAGTATATAAAAGTATATATCGATGGAATTGGGAGAAGAAAAATAACCTAAAAACCAGAAAATATACAGGGTGCCTCAAAAATCTGACAAAGTTATGCTCACTTCCGGTAAACCCTTAAGTCAGAAATCAAAACCGACACTTTTTCGGTACTCCCCGTATACTCATTTCTAACATTTCGGGTTAAAATCCAACTTCAAAATTTTTTGGAAAACGGTATTTTTTTAAAATATTTTTGAACAACACCCGGTATATTAAGTTTGGCATCACATTCAACTTCCTCGGAAAATTCTACAAAAGTCTGGTTTTTGAACCATCGATTTATCTTTAAAATTACCGAGAAGATCGGGTTTATCAAGTTAACTGGGACACCCTGTACTAGTTATTGACAAAGATATTGGAACACCCTTAAATTTGTTTGTTATTACTTTTTGATAATATATAGTTCAAAAACATTTTTTAAGTGGCAATTGGTCAGATATAAACTTACTTATTCTGCTATATTGTTTAAAAAAATTAGATGGTTCAAATAAAGAATCACAAATCAATAATATCCCTTTTGGGATTGTGTTCTTAACTCTGGGAAACCTAAACGAAAGCAGATCTAAACATGTTTTAATACATTTTTGTTGGCACAACAAATACTGCCAAGGTAGATATTGAAGATATTGAAAGGAATGAACAATGATATTTTACATAATAGGGAAAATAATGTTTGCCTATATAAAGACTAGTTAAAATAACTAGGTAGGGGAGACTGGGGCACATTCAACCTTGGGGCACATTCAACCATCTATTATATTTTACTTGTCGATTTAAATTTGCCGCCACCGAAACATTACAGGGTCCTAACATACCCTCCTAGTCCTATTTAGTGATATTTTATGGTTCAGTTTGTGCTGTGTTTGTTGACATCAAGATTTGCAGAAATTTGCGATTTAAAGGTAAATATTTAACTTGCTATTTGCTGAAAAACTTATAGTGTAATCTGCTTTCTGTGGGCTTCATTAAGATTCAATATAATCATAAATTACTGAATTCTACCAATTCTAACCTCAAAATGGGCATTCTAGTAGAAAACAGTTAATAACATAAAAAATCAAGATGGGGCACATTAGACCACAGGTAAGTGGGGCAGATTCAACCGCTGGTTGAATCTG
Organism: Pseudeuparius sepicola; assembly: GCA_963920635.1. Taxonomy (NCBI): domain Eukaryota; kingdom Metazoa; phylum Arthropoda; class Insecta; order Coleoptera; family Anthribidae; genus Pseudeuparius; species Pseudeuparius sepicola. The sequence continues at coordinate 35,593,931 of OY987305.1, forward strand.
CCCCACACTTTTTACACAGTGGTTGAAACTGCCCCATTCTTCTGTTAGGTATAATATGTTAAATACTATGAATTTCCAGATGGTCAGAAATTATAAAAAGAAAACTGAAAGACTCAACCTTCATGAACCCAGTTTTAAAAATGCGATTCGTGAAGTCTTGCAGCACAAAATGTCGGAGCGAGTTGCTGCACGTACTTTTAATGTTAAACGTGGAACTCTACATTCTAGAATTAAAAAATTAAGGCAAAAATATTCTCCAGATCGCCTGGCTAGAATTTATAACCAAGATTCAGGAAACAGGAAAGTAGTGAACCCGACGAAAATAATAAGGAACCTACCTACTCAAGCAAATATACCGTGGCTCAAGTTTTCACTATAGATCAAGAAAGTGAATTGGTTAAATACATCAAGACCTGTGCGGACATGAACTATGGCATGACTTACAAACAAATTAGGATATTAGCATATGAATATGCATGCGTGCTTCCTGTTTGTAAGTTTCCAGATCAATGGAATATCAATAAAAGAGCCGGTTTAGAGTGGCTGTTAGGTTTTATGAAACGAAATCGTGATAAAATTAGTCTTAGAAAGCCAGAAAACACGAGCTTGGCCAGGGCAACTGGTTTTAATAAAAGGGCAGTTTCCGACTTTTTCGACAATTACGTAAAGGTTTTACAAAAATATAATTTTAAACCTGAACAAATTTTTAATATCGATGAAACCGGTGTTACAACTGTGTTAAAACCTGTTAAAGTTGTCTCAACAAAAGGCAAAAAACAAGTCAGTATGGCTGCATCTGCAGAACGAGGGGAGCTCACTACGTTTGTTGGGATAATAAATGCTGTTGGAAATGCTTTTCCCCCCGTGTATGTATTTCCTAGAACACGACATCCAGAAGAATATATTATTGATGCCCCCCCGTCAAGTATCGGACTAGGCAGTAGAAATGGGTGGATGACAAGTGAGCTGTTTCTTTGTGTATTAGAACATATTCAGGGTCACACTAAATGCAGTAAAGAAAATAAAATCTTACTTTTGATGGATAACCATGAAACACATACCACGGTTAAAGCCATAAATTATTGCCGTGAGAATGGCATTGTCTTGTTGTCATTTCCACCACACACCTCGCATAAACTTCAACCTTTAGATGTTGGAGTTTATGGACCTTTCAAAACTTACTGTGCCACTTCATTTAACGACTGGATGACAATGAATCCCGGAAAAACAATAACTATTAAACAAATCACGCAGCTGACCAAGGTACCATTTCTATCTGCATTTTCACAGAAAAATATAGTCAAGTCCTTCGAAAAACCTGGTATTTGGCCTTTGAATAGGCTAGTTTTTAAAGATGAAGACTTTGCAGCAAGTTATGCGAATCAGATCTTAGAACAACAACCCTCAGCAAGTTCTTCCAACACTCAAATAGGTAATATACCTACATATTTATGTTATATTTCATATTTTCCGTTAATATTACCTCTCTTAGAACCTACAAAGGAGCCTACAGATCATACAGATAAGCCAAAATCGCCACAATCTTCAAGTTTTAACTTAACAACCTTTAAAACCACGGCAGCAATAGGTAACACTTTTTTGTGATAGATTCAATTTTCTGTAGTTCTTCTTCTAACTGTTGATTTCTCCTTCAACAACAGAAACTCCCAGGGCTTCAACATCAACTGAAGGAAGTGTATCCTCACAAACACCTGGACAAGCACTTCATAAGGGTTTCAACTCAATATTTACTCTTTGCGTCCTTAATTAATGAAATGTTCTTATTTCAGGTTTAAAAAAGCATATTGTGACCCCTGAATCAGTAAGACCGTTGCCAAGACCAAGCATAAAGAAAAAACAAAATTGTAGAAATGAGAGACGTGGTAAATCTAGAATTTATACCGATACCCCAGAGAAAAATCGATTAGAAGAAATAGAAAACGAAAAAGAAAATCGCAACAAAAAGCAGGAAAAGTGTAAACTACAAAAGGCTCGACAAAAGGTCACCAAACAAGTGTTTTCCGATAGTGGTCAACATTTGAAAACAGTAAACAAACGTAAACGTCAAAACAATACGTCGAGTAGTTCTGACACGTCAGCGTCCGTGGTTTTGGACTCGGATGATATTAGTGACGACTTCAGCGAGAATGAAAACGAAATAGCGCTTTTACAAGATGATTACCTAATTAGTGAGAATGACTTTTTGTTAGTAAAATTTCCAACAAAGACTCAAATAAGATACTATATTGGAAAAGTGACGCAGAAGATAAATCTAAATGAATATCAAATAAAATTCTTGCGTCGTAAGATGCCAAAATACAATTTCTTTTACCCAGTTGTGGACGATGTGTCCATTGTTGATCGTAGTGACATTGTGTTGAAGTTACCTCTTCCTAACTCTGCAAAAACTGCCCGAACGGCATCTTTGATTTCATTTAATGCGAACTTAAGTGCTTACAATATTTTGTAATACTTCTGTAATAAAATCTTTCAGTTCTAACATAAAAAGAGCGCTTTGATATTTTCCCAAAAAATCTGTTTTGCTAACCTATTGACAGACTAATGGCCTCTTGCACCGTGGTGTTTAAACTTGGCTTAATTTTTAAACGAAGCCTAACATCTTGACAACCATTGTCGCAATAATCGTTGCCAAGTTATTAAACTTGGTTTAAAAGTTCAAACATGATGGTGCAAGTAGCCATAAGTGAATTATTTCTGTAGATTAACAAATTAGTATATTTTTTAATCGTAACTCACTTTTAAATAAGTGTTGTTTGTTGATTATATTGTTGGTTGAATCTGCCCCTTTCCTTGGTTGAATGTACCCCACTGGAGGGGCACATTCAACCATTTCCAATACTTTTCAAAATTGAAGTTCACTTGTAAGAACGCCACATGGGAGCAATTTTCCTTTATCACTTTTTAAAGAAAAGGTTGTAAGTATATCGCCAAATAATAATATTGTGTATTTTTTCACTCCACAAGGAGTTACGATTTTTTTTGTCCAAATCGGTTGAATGTGCCCCAGTCTCCCCTACCAAACATACCCAAAGAAAAGTATCTTACGTTTCTGTATAGATTTTTGTTTTGTTTGTTCTATTTTGCTTGTGCAGGATATCTCGTAAGTGAATAAGGATATTTTAAGATATTCCTGTTTACAGAATGAGTAAAAGGTCCAGTGTTTTTTTTTCTCCAAAAACGGCTTAAGTGTTTATAGTTATTTTTTTACATCCTCTAATTGAAATTAAAATGAGCAGCCCCATTGAAAATTTTACTAGGAGCTTTTTAGGGATAGGAATAATTAAAAACAATAATAATCTCCTTGTAGCCAATAGTTTAGAAAATTCTTTACTTTTTTTTTCGAAAGCACATTGGTTATCGAAAAAAGATAATTTAAAAACAAAGTTGTAATACCCTACATACTGTGAAATATTTGTTAGCATAAGTATGCCTACTAGGTATTTTTGTTTTCAAGAAAAAGGAATGTTTCTGAAGGTGTTTTTTTTCGATAACCAATGAGTTTTCGGAAAAAAATGAAAACAAAGGAAAACGTTTCTTAACTAATACGAGTATATAGCGACCAGAAAGTTATTATTGTTTTTCTTTACATCTGCCTGCAGAAAAGTTCTGATAAAATGTTCCAGATGGGTGCTCATCTCAACCCTTTTCAAGTAGGGGATGGAAATAAAAAATAACCTTATAATGCAATAATTACAAATTTTTAAGTTGAGAAAAAATGAAATGGAGAAATGTCTGTAGGAAAGATCCCTAAAGTAACTTAAGTGTAGAACACACTCTTAAATATTTTACTTAGTTTCGGACATCCTGTATGTTATAGTTTTTATTTTATGATATGTTAAACTTTTATAAAGATTTTAAAGGGGAATTTTTTATTTAAGTTGTAGGTGTTCTTGGTAATAGGTTATTTAAACTGTGAATACCCTGCCTATTTATATTACAACTTGTCCAATTTGTCAAGCATATATTTTGGGTACATGTTTGTAACTTTAGAAATACACATTTAATTTTAGTTTCAAAAAGTTTTATATTTACCTTTAATATTTACATAACAAATACTGTTGCATATTACGGGATCGTCCTGATAATTATTGAGACTAATTTAAGGTAACACAAACTTTTCTTTAAATTAGCAGTTAAGTGTCTCAAAATTATAATTAAAAGCTCAGAAATCGGCACTGAAGTAGCCCATTATTGTACGATTTTTTCAATAAGTAGGCCTTGGCCAGAGAAATGGAGTAGGGAGAACGCGCTTTGACCTACTGCGCATCCTATTTCCAGGCATATGTAATGTCCGGAATATTGTCCCCAGTTTGAAGTTTGCAGTTTGTTTTCAGCGATAGTTGTTGTATTTTCAGCAGAGAAATGGTCAGTGTTTTTGGAAAATGTCGTGTGCAGTACCAAGCTGTAAAGGCCGCTCCACATTCGCGGCGCGAAACCCCGCGAAGAGGCGTGAACGTGAGTGTGGAGGTTGTCGGCTTTCGCGTAGTTTTCACGGCTTCACGTTCGCGCTTTCCGGTGTTCCCCGATCGGAGTCGGTTTTTTGTCCCGCGACAAATAAATTATAAGTCGGTAAGTTTAGTAAAGTTGTAGTAAAGTTGGTTTAATATGGCCGCCACTTTTATTAGGCAGTTCGCGCAGCTTGTAGCGCGTTCTCCCTACTCCATTTCTCTGGCCTTGGCGAGATGTAAACATCAAACGTCAGAAGCGGAGCCAACGCCCGTCAAAAGAAACCAAATATGCAAAACCCGGCCAATAAAGGCTCATTTCGTACACATTGCGAAATTGTTACCTATACCAGCGCAATCTTTCAGCATAAATATTTTAGTAGGTTTGAATATGAATCTATTTTACATGGAGGCTGCACAAGAGGCAGCAGTTTGGATTTTCTGTTGGAATGTGCGGTGTCATGTCATACTTGACCTAGGTAAAGCGATCGTCAAAGTCAAGCAACGCCGCGCGCAGTCGGTTCATGGACGGGTGATCCCTTATGATTGTTCTTTGTCCAACAAAACATTTTTTTCCCGATTTCACAAAAATATATAATATGTACCTCGGCACTGAAGCTCTTTTTATGACTCATGTGGTTTATTTGCCTCGGCCAGAGGCCTCGGCAACTAAATTCCACATGAGTCATAAAAAGTTGAACTTCAGTGCCTTGGTACATAAATAACTATTATTTACACAAAATTACCAAATACAAATCACCTATTTAAAACAAACTAACACAGCTTGTCTAACGCACCATACAAATCCCACTTCATTTACCACTGTCTGACTCGTTAACTCGCTGACTGTTAACTGTGAGTCGATTCCTCTCACATGTATTTAATAATGACACTGTTGCGAGCTTTCGTCCTCGATTAGACGGGACATCCTCAGGGAGTGACGATCACACTGAGGTAGTGTTATTGATTATACTCTCAATGTGATCATCGCTCCCTGAGAATGACCCGTGTAATCGAGGATGAAAACTTGAATCGAAGAGTTTCATCGACGCAGGATTCATCCGGAAGAAATAGATATAGGGTTATTCATTATAAATTGCCCATCCCTTTTCATCGTACTTATTAAAAAATTAAATAAAAGTTGTGGTTATGGCTAAATTAAGTTAAAATGCTATAAAAAGTACAGTAGCGTGCATATTTCAGGATATACAAAAAATAATATTTTAATAATATACAAGCTACCCCATTAAAAAAATATTATTCTTTTGTATCCCTTGAAATCTGCACGCTAGTGTACTTTTGATGGCATTTTAACAAAATTCAGTCATAACCACATAAAACTTTTACTTTGGGGAATAATTCCGATGATAAGGGGTGGGTAATTTATAATTAATAACTCTGCATATGTCATCATATCCAGCCTGGGAACGTTTCAAATCTGGTCTTGATATTTACTTAAAAAATTACTAACCTACCAATTTTCGCATACTTTGTTGAATATTTACACTGAAAAGGCCATTAGGTTCAAATAAAATAATGGAAAATATGTATCAAGTATTTACTAATTTCAGGTTTCCATTTTTCTTCCTATAGTTTGTTTCTATCTTTTTTTTTTAAATTTTACCCGAGAGTTCACTATTTAACGTCCCCCATAATAATTACAAAAAAATAGCTAGTGGGATATGGCATATGTGCAATTTATTTGTTATAATACCTGTATTATTATATTAATTTTTATTGGTTTAAATAAATTGCTGTTGATTAAATGAAGCAGGTTGTGCAAAATAAAGGATGGACCAAATTCGCGCCTCAAGAGGTGTATGTTTTTGAAGTGAAAACAAATCAAATTTTGCTTTCTCATTTTTTGAACTAGAACCTTGTTGGTGCGTATCATGCCCTTGCCATGTTTCATTTTGTTGTAGAAATATGAGTTTCCTAGTTACACTAGTGGCGCAGATGTTGGTAAATAAGGAAGATTGAAAATTAGTACCTGTTATTAGTAATCATAGTAATAGTTCAATTAAACTTGCTTGTTTTATTTACCTCAACAACAAATTATAGTTTAGGTCAAAATACAAAAAAATATCATGGACTGCTTAAATGATTACTATTATTAGTAATTAATTCTTAGGTATTCATTTTGACGTAGTTTAAGACAAAAAAGCTTTGTTTTATTATAACAAGTTAAATTAACTATTTTGGAAAATGAGTTTTTAAAACAATTTATTTGGAAGCAACAGGGCAGCGATTACTGCTACAATTCAGACAAGACTGATTAACAATAGATCAAAGCTTAAATATATACTTTATATAAATGCAACCTAAGCATACACGTGCCGCGCACTCAGCGTCCAGTCATCACTTTTACACAAAAGAGTCCATTGTTCGTAGGCACGTAACTCCTCCCTCCTTAAGACGAAAACAAGAGTCTTGATGGCTTGTTTTCAGTGAGTCCCTTCATTTCCATTTCCATATCCATTTTCTTCTTATTTTTCTTCACTTTCTTCTTCAAAATCTTGTAAAGTTTCCAAATACCATATGCGGCTGCTAATAGGATAATTATAACTGTTGTCGTTCCTAGACCATAACTTAAGGAACGAATTTCATGTATTTTTGGAATTTCTAATTGCTTTGATTTTTCTTTAAGATCATTTATAGCTTTTATGTCAATATTTTGAAGTTGTAGAGGTTTTTCTTGTAGATAATTAAAGTTTAAATCATTCATTTGTATTTCCGGTAAGTTGAGTGGTTTACCATGAATTTCTTCTTGTTTGTTAATAAATTTGAAACTATCGTAGTTTATTTCGCAATTTTCAGGAATATGAATTAAATTGGATTCGTAGAGTATCTTAATTTCTTCATTTTTGCTGCATTTTGTTGAGATTTTCAATGGTTGTTTGGAAGGGATAGCAATAACATATTGACTATTAATGACTTCCATTATTGGGGTTTGAACTTGGATATTAACTGACATATTGGTACATTGATTTCCTTCGGCTTCTTTAATTAATGACGTCATACATTCATTTAAAAACGGTGTAAGTTGATTTTGACATATGTGAATGTTCTCAACCATGGGGCATTCTTCTTCTTGAAATTGTTGTTGGTTTGAACCAAGTATAAGGTAAGGCTGATTTGGGATAATAATTAAATTTTTGACTGGAATTGGAAATAGGTGGTAAATTTGAAATTTTTCCTTTAAAAATATTGGGATATGTATAGCAAATATTATTTTATTCTTTGAGAAATTAATTTGAAGTCCAGCTAATTGATAATAAGAAATTATATTTTTAAATTTTAAAACTGATTCATTTTCATAGAGATTTTCTAGGTATTTTACTGTTTTTTGGAGTTCTGATGCTGAAATTACTGAACTATGTAAAGTATTTAATTTTGCAAACATTATTGCATTTTCGAGATTATCAAGAAATGTAATTAAATTTTGACAATTAAGTATTACTTGATCTAAAACATTTTGAGCTCTTAAGTATGCTGTAAAATCATTAATTGTTTTGTTAATATTAAATTCAAAATATTCTAGTCTTTCTTTCATTAAGTTTTGATTTGATTGTAAAATTGTCATTGTTGAGTTATAATTATTAATAAGTTGTTTCGTGAGAGATATTTGTAAAGAAATTTCATTCGTAAAAGATTGTTGATTATTTTCTAAGGTAACAATTGCTTTGTCATATTTTTCGCCATCATCGGAGTCTAGGGTTCCGAAAAGCCAGTTTGATGCTTTACCTATAGCCTTAATTAATCCTCTTTTAACTCTATTATGCGGAGTAATATTATCTATTTTGTTTTCTACTTCAACAATTAAATAATCTACGTGATGTAAAAGGTTATGTAATACGTTCCTATATGAATTGTTAAGTAAAGTATTATTTTTATTAGTAAGGGTTAACTTGATTATATCATAAAATTTGCGAATAGTGGTTAATTGGTTAATAATAGGGTCAATCTCTATATAGTGTACAAATGTATGTTTGTTTTTTATAATACGGGTATCTCCTAATTGAAATGGGAGTAAGGGAGTTTTAATAGGAGTAAACGTCATGTCATTCGTTGCTGTCGTCAGTTTCGTAAGTAATGTCAATAATATCGTCGCGAATAGCATAACTGCAGCTAGGTTCATTTTCATTCTCCTGAAAATAAGGAGGTAAATTAATTTTTGGTTTCCTTAATTGTGCTTTGTGAATAATTTTATCGTCCTGAGTTTTAATTTTTGAACCTAAGTCTTCTTTGATTTCAATTTTAATATGTTTTGGTTTCGTTTTATCGCGCATGGATGCTTTATTTTGTTGATATTGTACAGTGTTTGGTTCATAATTTAAAGCTTCTTCCCTATCCTTATTATGTCTGGTATTTTGTTTTATTTTCTCCTCTAAAGACATTTGGTGTATTTTATTATAAATAATTTTGAGTTTATTCTTTCTTTCATCTATATATTAATTCAAAATAATCTCATCTGTTATATCAAAGGGGTCAAGCGCATTTGTATGACCGTTTACTATATCAAAAGGTTTCTGTTTTGTTACGCTATGAATAGAATTATTGTAGCCTAAGATTGCATACTGCATTAATTGTTTTATATCCGAGTTCGGATGAGTAAGTTTTAAAACACGTACGCTATCAAGTAGTGTATTATGTAATCTCTCTACATTACTGTTACTATTCGAGTTACCGGGGGTAGTAAAATGTAATTGGACATTATGAAGTTTACAAAAATCTGATAAAAGAGAATTGATTTTGGTATTCCAAAGTGTGATACAAAAGTAAAAATTCCATTGATAACATCGGTTGAATTACAGGATTCTAAGAAATAAGCTTGGGCATATTTTGAAAATACGTCTATGATTGCCAAAAATTTCTTTCCTAGAATTTGAAATGTGTCCATATGAACAGACTCAAAAGGTTGTGATGGAGTAGGGGCAAATGCAAATTTAATTTTTGGTGGATTTCGATCATATTTGGCCTTATTACATATTTCACATTTATTTATATATTCAGTTATATCATTTTTCATGTTTGGCCAATAGTATAACTTCTTTAAAGCCATTAATGTTTCGTTAATACCTCTATGACATGTCTTCTTTTCATGGTGATAAACTAAAAGTTCGTCTTGAGGATATTTTTCAGTGATATCTGTTAAAAGTATATTAGAAAAATTTAGTTTATAAGCGTGATTTTTAAAGGTTTGGGCTAATAAATTGCAAATTCTAGGTTTTAAATCGATTTCACTCTTCTGAATATAGATACTATAAAGTGATTTTGGGTTTATGTATTCTTTAAAAAATTTAATTAATTCATAAGCGTAATTTTTCAGTGTCAATTTCACAGTTAGCCTAATTTTATTAGGAAAAGAGTATGATTTAATAACATGGTGTCTTCCTGAATCTTTTAAAATGAATATAATTTGGTTAGTATAAGTGTTTAGACAATTTTCAGTTATTGGAATGGTTAAAATTGGATCTTCTATTGCAGAATGAACAGTTTCAATTTCGTTTCTATTTTCAATAAGTTCTTCAATCTCTCCGGTAGGTTTAATTAGAATATCGGATATTATATTTTCAATAAGTTCTTCAATCTCTCCGGTAGGTTTAATTAGAATATCGGATATTATATTTATTTTTGGCTTAGAACGATTTTCATTTACTTCACGATTTTCTTCGGGGAATTCGGCCTCTAAATATTCTTGTATTTCCTGATTAGTTATGGGATTATTAAAAAATTGAAGGTTGAGAAATTGTTTGATATCTTGGTTTATATCACCGGGGTTTACTATTACTGATTGATTTTCAATGGCATTGATTTCATCACTATCTATATAACAAATAATTATTTTGATTGGTACAGATTTGAAAATAAAATTGAACATTTGTTTAATTATATTCCAATCTAGTTTATCAAGTCCTGATGCAATTTTTGGCATGGCTAAATATTGTACCTGCTCCTAACTTAAAGTCTTCTGAAACACAATGAGCTAAAGAGTACTCAAGAGGTACTTCAAATAAATTCTTACTAACTTCTATTTTTCCTAAATTCATAATATTCTTTATTAGTATCAAAAAATAGGAAATTATTAATATTATTTTCGCTTTCTTCGAGTTTAATAGGAGATAACGAATCTGCATTAGTATTTGCCTTTCCTTTTTTATATGTAATTTCGTAATCATATTCTTCTAGTTTCAATCTCCAGCGCACTAGACGTGAATTTGGTTCTTTGAGATTAAATAACCATTGTAATGGTTTGTGATCCGTTATAATTGTAAATTTTCTGCCAAATAAGTAAGGTCTAAAGTAATTAGTGAAATAAACGATAGCTAAAAGTTCCTTTTCTATAGTGCTATAGGTAATTTTGTTCCGCGGGACTTAATGTCCTTGAGCCATAAGCTATGGGTAAATCACTACCTATTTTTCCTTGGCTTAATACAGCGCCTATAGCGACATTTGAAGCGTCTGTCGTTAAATTAAAGAGTTTTTCAAAATCTGGATATTGCAATATAGGATCATTGCATAAAATATTCTTACAAAATTCAAAAGCTTTTAAAAATTCATCGTTATCTATCTTTACTCCTTTCTTTAAACATTGCGTAAAGGGCTTGGTTATTTTTGCAAAATTTTTAATAAACCTCGTATAATATCCTAATAATCCTAAAAATGATTTAATTTCTTTAGTAGTTTTTGGTATTGGGAATTTTTTAATAGCTTCTATCTTTTTTGGGTTTGGTTTAACACCATCCGGCGTTACCACGTGACCTAAAAATTCGACATCTTTCCTCAAAAATTCACATTTATCTAACTGTATTTTAAATCTAGCTTTTCTCAGTGTAGTAAATACTAATTTTAAATTAGCGATGTGTTCCGTAAGGTTTGTTGAAAATACTATAATGTCGTCCATATAAACTAAACATATTTTTCCTTGTAACTCCCGAAGTACATTGTCTACAACTCTCTGGAAAGTTGCAGGGGCATTTTTTAAACCAAAGGGCATTCTGACATATTCATGGTGCCCATTTTCTACAGTGAAAGCGGTTTTTTCTATTGAATTTTCGTGCATTTCGATTTGGTGAAAACCTGACGCGAGGTCAATGGTTGAAAAATATTGGCAACGGCCAAGTTTATCCAAAATATCATTAATATTGGGCAAGGGGTACCTATCGTCTATTGTCTTTTCATTTACTTTCCTATAATCTTCCTATAATCTACTACTATTAATACTATTCTCATTTTTGAATTCCACTTGCATCTAATTTTTTTGGAACAATCCAAATGGGGCTACTCCAAGGGCTTTGACTTGGTCGTATAATGCCGTCGTCTAACATTTTAGAAATTTGTTTTTGAACTTCATTTTTGTGTATAAAAGGGTACCTATATGATTTCGTGTAAATTGGGAGTTCGTCAGTAGTTTTTATTTCATGTTTTATTTGATTGGTGAAAGTTAACTTAGAACTTTCTTGGTGAAAAATATCTGAAAATTCGCGACATAATTTTATTAAAGCTTTCTTTTCTTCCTCATTTAAATGATCCATCCTAATCATATTTTTAACGTCAATGTTACTAGAATTATTTCTCTCAGTGTCGTAAACAAAATGTTCAATATTAAATGAATAAAAGTCATCTTTATGTTTGTTAGAAAATGTTTGCACCTGCATGGGTTCTACAAAAGTTAATTGTATTGTCTTATCTGTATTATTATGAACTTCAGTATAGGCAAATCCTTTGTTCGCCGTTGTTAGCGTCTCTGGAAAATAAAGGCCATCTATATTGTTTTCTGGAACAATAATATCATTGTTAAACTTGTTTACTGGGATCTTGGCTGTGCATTTACTGAAATTGTATATTGTTTGTCATCTGGTCGCCTATAATAGAAAGGAATTTCCGTAGTTTTATTTATTAATAGATCATTTTCTAGATCAATATGATATTTAAATTTTTTAAGTCGCGTAAGCCTATAATACCGTCAAAATAAGGGTGAAAATCAAATAAAATTACTGGAATAACCATATCAGTATTCAATTCTTCTGGAGCTGGGATATTGGCTCTAAATTTAATTTCAGTTTCGCCTAAACTTGTTTTGACCTGTGTAGGGCAATTATAAATACAATTTGGAAAATGTTTTTCTACTATTGAAGGTCTTAAGATTGAATGAAAACAACCTGCGTCGATAAGTAATTTCATGTTAGGATTTTGAATTTGAATGTAAGCTAAACTATTATGCTGTTCTACGTAAATTTCTACTATTTCTTTTATTTCTTCCGTTTGGGAAACCGACTGATTAAGGGAAAATTTCTAAAATTATCTTCTTTATTATTTTCGGAATTTTGTACTTGGTTTGTACGCGAATTTTGAGTTTCGTTATTTTGATTTTGTTGCTGTTGCGCAACATTTTCATTTTCATTTTCTATTTGATACAACTCTTCGACTATAGCGTTATTTTGCGGTTGAAAATTATTTCTTGAAAAATTATTTCGTCTTGAAGAAAAGCTTCTGTGCACATTAGAAGGTACACGAGAATTTGTGGACATAGCCTCCTGATTTCTATAATTTGTACTATTATTATTAAAATAATTTCGACTAATTTGGGAAGCTACCTGCATCGGTTCATATTGTCTCTGGGGAATTTGACCAGTGGGTCGAAAAACATTACGCGGTGGTCCGAAAACTTGTCGGTTAGTGGGATAGTGTCTTTGTATTTGTCTAGGCTGTACATTAATTGGTTGGCTAGGAAATTGTTGTTGAAATTGGGGTTGTTGTTGTAAATTTGGATTCCTAACTTGGTTAGTGCTGTTATTAAATCTGGGAAAATTGTTAGTTCTCTGAAAATTAGATCTTTGGAAATTATTTTGGTAATTTTGGAAATTTTGTCTTGTAAAATTATTATGACCAGAATTATTTTGTCTTGGAAAATTCTGTGGTGTATTTTTAAATAAATTTTGTGTATAATTAAAATTTTCCTCCTGTATGACAAGAGTCATTGCGTCTTCTAATGTATCAGGTTCTTTTAACCGAATTATGGTCTGTAAAGGACCAGATAAACCTCTAACAAAGGTTTTTAAACATAGTTGATTGTATTCGCGTGAATAAATTTCTTTTGTTACTTGATTCATATAAATATCCGTGTTAATTTTCTGTATTAAATTACTACGCATTACCTGTAGTCTTTTTGCAAAATCAAGAGGTTGCTCATTTTTGAAAGGTCTAGCAACAAAAATGTCTTGTTCTAAACATTCTACACTCCTTCGATCGCCAAAGCATTGAATAAGAGCTTCTTTAATTTTTTGCCACGTATCTAACTCATTTCTACAACCTACTAATATTTCTGCTCTGCCAACTAGTTTAGTTTGGACAGCTTTGATAATATAATTTTTTAAAAGTGCATCATTAAATCGCTCGTATGTTTCGAACAAATAATCGCATGAACTGATAAATTTTGGCAAGGAAGTTTCATTGCCATCAAAAGGACAAATCGTATCGATGTACATTTTTAACATTGTAAGATTTGGTTCATTATTGTCATTATTTCCTTCATTATTAGGTGCCATTTTATTTTCTGTAGTTGTACTCAAAGTTTTAGAGAATAACTTAGCAAAATCACTTATAGATTCAACGTCACTCATAAAATACAAAAATCTCTAAAGAATTTTCAAAAATATTCAATAAATTCAAATTAAATAGATAAACTTAAAGGATAAGGATCCACAGGAACTTGGCTCTTACCAAAAATCTTTGATCGCCAGCCAACTCCTTCGGATCGACTAGGTGAGCAATGTCTTCGTTGTAGCTGCTGCGGTGTTGGCTGACAGGGGTTGAGGTTCTGCGTCTTCAGGATTGAAATCCTTCGGCTCCTCGCGACACGGTAGAAACGTTGCCAATTATGGAAATCGATCTAAGAACGTTCGCGGGAACTGGACACAAAAAGTCCTACCGACTGCGCCAGTTAAATTAACTATTTTGGAAAATGAGTTTTTAAAACAATTTATTTGGAAGCAACAGGGCAGCGATTACTGCTACAATTCAGACAAGACTGATTAACAATAGATCAGAGCTTAAATATATACTTTATATAAATGCAACCTAAGCATTCACGTGCCGCGCACTCAGCGTCCAGTCATCACTTTTACACAAAAGAGTCCATTGTTCGTAGGCACGTAACTTACAGGATGGTATTTTTTTGCCGAAAATGTCCATTCATTCGCTCATACCTACGCCACTGGTGTAACTATATACCTAATATGCACCATGTTTAGATACAATAATTAAATTTTCCATTCCAAAATTATTTTTCAACATGTTATTGAATGTAATTACTAAACATAAACATATATTAGAGAGACATAAGGTAAGTATGCAATTCGAATTAGTTATTATTGGTTTGAAGATATTAAAATAATGATTACTACGAAAAATATATTTTTTCAAAATAGATAAATGCGTGTTTAAGTTTGTCCTATATTTGTTTGAAATTAACCAAGACAGTTATTTGGCAAATTGACTTTAATATTTAAAATTACTAAATATCTATATACTTAGAGTAACCAATGGATTTGATTAAGTTAACCAACTTTTTTATTTAAAATTACTAAATATATACTTAGAGTAACCAATGGATTTGATTAAGTTAATCAACTATTTTATGAAAAATTATTAAATATATTGTCACACCGGACTTTGAATGCCCTGTGTGTGCCATGAGAGAACCCTGTTGTCCCTCGCGGCTTGCCGGGGGATCTTTGAGGGGGACGACTGGCAGCGGAGGCTGGACGTAGGTAATCCCAGGGGAAAACACACGTCACTAACGACACAAGGTATTTATAAAACTTGGTTTTATTTAGACGACTCACAGTATGGTTTTTAGAACTACCCAGCGCTCCAAGGGTGGCGAAAACGCCGATGTCCTTGCAGCTAGCTAGGGGGAACTCCACCCGTTTCGACCATGGTGACGAAAACGCCGTTGCCTTGGTTCCCACAGGGGAGCAGTTGACGATATAGTGGTGACTAAGGAGCCGATGCCACTGATGCTCAGCTCTTGGCTGGCGCCGAATTTATATCCGTCGATTCTGCTGAATCGGCGAGTGAACTTTGAGGTGTTATTGTTATTACTTATTAATTGTTCCTTGTATTTACATTATCGACTCTCCCTTGTATGTTTTGGTGAGGATGTTTTCTAAACATTTTAGTAATTAAGGTCACCCGCCTCCAGGTGTGAAAATAATTAGTTTAACTATTAGAACTTAGATGGTTCTCGGTCATTTTCGTGACGATATATAAGAGTAACCCATTGGTTGTTAACTAAATTACTAAATATATACTTAGAGTAACCAATGGATTCGATTAAGTTAACAAACTATTTTATTTAAAATTACTAAATATATACTTAGAGTAACCAATGGATTTGATTAAGTTAACAAACTATTTTATTTAAAATTAATAAATATATACTTAGAGTAACCACTGGATTTGATTAGGTTAACCAACTATTTTAAGGGACAATGGGTTATTGTTCAAACAAATTTTTTTGTTCAACTTAAGCCGATGAAATCAAATAAATTTTGTATGTATATTAAATAAATATTGGTGCCCCCAAACAAAAATGTTTTTTGAAAATTCAAATAACACCGGGTCTTGAAATAAATAAACATTAGTGTCCGCCAAATGGGACCCAAGGATTTGTTTAAAGGGAATATATTTTTTTTAAAACCAAATAATTTCTTTTCTCTGTGCACTGATAAAAATCCGACCAAAATAGTTTAATAAATATAGCTTCGACAGGTTTTTATTTGACGTAATTAAAATTTTGTTGAAGCAACAATGCTTTCATTGCGTGTTATTTTTAAATTTTTGTTTGGTCGCTATAAATTTAATCTAAACAAAATTAATTTATATCAAATAAATAAATTGTTATTTTAACTAAATCAGTTTTACCTGTAATAAATAAATGATGCTTTGTTTATAATATACGATCAGGGGAGTGGGGATAAAGCGTCATTCTGGTGTCTGACCTAACATCACCGAGTCTAAATAAAATAGGTTTGATTCAAATAAATTAATGTTATAACAAAACTGATTTCGCCCAAACGCCGCGCTTGTTTGGAACAAATAAATGGTGCTTTGGAATTAGCTGAGTGGGGATAACGCGTCCTTATGGTGTCTGACTTAACATTACCTAATCTAAATAAAATAGGTTTGATTCAAATAAATTTGTCATTTAAACAAAACTAATTTCACCCAAACGCCGCGTTTGTTTGAAACAAATAAATGGTGCTTTGGATCGTGATCATGGTGGGGATAGGACGTATCTGCGGCGTCGGCGTCGGTCGGCGAGTCGGCCAGTACGGTCTCGGTCAGACTGGCGCCAAAGGGCTTTTTGATTTTGTGCGTGATGGAGGTGAAAAACCTTCTAGATTCATGGAAATAGAGCCATTTATGGCATCTGTTTGAAGGTAAGCATACTAGGTTTGTAAATCGTCTAATAATACGGATACGTTTTGTATTTTGATGGGATTTGACGATAAAACCCAACCTACGCTACACACACAACACAAAATTACACTGGAATGTTGCGGACAAAGAATCATAGCAATTCGAATATCAATAACTATAGTCTAAGATATATAGTTTTCTTGGTATTAGTATATAAACGCGTTTTTTATTTTCCTATATGAATATTCAGCGAAAATTATGAAGAGATATATTTAAAAATGGCGTCTGGGTATCGCGTACCGTTGTTATGTTTACAAATAAATATTTGTTTGACTTAAATAAATTACACATTTGCATATTAATGTTTTTAACTCGAGATTAATAAGCCCTTAATAAATCAGACTGGATGTTTTACATTAAATATTATTCCATATTTGATAAACGCCTTCATCTATATCCAAAGAGCAGAAAAAAATTTTTTTGCATCATATTCTTTAATACCTAATTATTATGTGATTATAATTATTTCAGAACAAAAAATTGACGAAGTGAAAATTTTAAAAAATTTGGAAGAAAACAAACTGGTTTTTATTATCAATAATGTTATAGGGCATAAAATACGTCTCAACAGAGGCATTCGAGAATTGAAAAAGGAAAGTTAAAAATATCTGTGAACTTATCTATATATAGGTAAGTACATGCGGTAAAAAAACCAGACAAAAAATATAAAATCGTACTTACTACTTTTCTTAACTTAAATGGGATTAAAAAACAATTTAGGAAACATGAAATATTTTTTGACTCGTTTTTTTATGCAATTATTTATACAAATTCTTATTGCAAACTTAATATATATAATATATATATATATATATATATATACAGGGTGTTATTTAATTGGATGTACATAAGTACTTCTTCGTTCTCAAAATACAAAGTGGTTAACTTTTTCATTTTTTCACAATGTTTGTTTATAACTTTGAAACGCTCTTTATTTTTTTACTGGAAAACTGTGCGACTAAAAACAGTCAATCGAGCTTTTTCATTACAAATTGAATTAGTTTTAAGAAATAAATTTTATTTTTCAAAAATGCAGTGGCGTACAATGGACTAATACACCACTTTTTTTTATTTGCTCATCGGATAGTATTGGGTGAGATATTCTTGCTGTATTTTTTTTAAAAAAATTTTCGCCCCCGTTTTCCCGCAATTAATTTTTAAAGTTCAATATACGTAACTACCTGTTGGATTTTATTTTTACCTAAATTTACTGCCAGGCGCCACGTTTGGCAACGCCGCGCCAGGCCCGCCTCAATGTCAAGAGAACTTAACCTATAAATCTGCAAGGACAAATCAGATCCTGCTAATATTTTACCTACATTTGATCTATTTTCACTGTATTTTCGCTATTCATTCCATTAGATGACTGAAATGATTAGGAAAAAGACTTTTTTGTACCTGTTTGTTCAAGTACAAGCGAAATTTCAATAAAATTGTATTTTTGTTTGTCAATAATAATACTTGTTTTACTGAGATTCAGGTAGGTAGCAGCATCACAATCATTCTATTCTCCTGAGAACTCTATTAACGACTCAGAGATAATGCCAGTTATCTACAAAACCTAGCAATTTGTTTATTGTAAACAAGAGTCGATTTTATTTAGGTCTGACAAAAGTATAGGAGTGTGGTACAAAAGGATACAAATGCTGATACATTATGAAGCAAAAAATGATAAGAACCGACCAGGTTCAAAGTAATATTTTATAATAGTTGATGATTTTTGTCATACAGTTTTCTGTAAAGTATATTCCGCCGATTGCTAGTTGTATGAAGGAACTGATATTTTGGCCTGAAGCTAAATCTAATGATATTCAAAAAGCATTACCAATTCTTTTCAAAGCAAGACATAAACAGTGGAGTTAATAATTGATTTATTAGAAATTGAGACAGAAAAGTCATCGAATCCTATATACGTCCAGCACTGACCTGGTTAGAATATAAAAAAAATGTTATAATGGTTTATTAATAAACAGGGATTAATAGGTATAGAAGATTGGGCAATTAAACATATTGAGCCCTTACTTACAGAATGTAAGTCAGTAAGACCTGCATCGGTTCCAACACATATAATAGGTGTCAGCTCTAGATATTGTTCAAAATATGACATGTAAAAAGCAATAAAGCCAAGTTTTTAGTCGAAAACCTTTATAGTAGGTCATCGCTCGAATTGAATCGACTACTTCAAACCCATTTAGGTAAATTATATTCCCGAATGCATACTCGTAAAAAATGATATACCATGGAGTAAAGAAATAACACGAAGAAAGTTTGCACCAGAAAAATGGTACATCTCTGAAAAGTAATTGGCATATTAAAAAAAGTGGTGGTTTTATTTTCTACACGGGGTAAATCATAAAAACGTCAAAAAGGTGTTTTATGGAATAGAAACTTGAAACTTCATTGCTGGCCTTACCTTTTAATTTTAAACTTTTCATAATACCTACATGTTTTCTCTAAAATTAACAATACCTAAGGGCGTTGAGTCCATATAAAATTGCATGTCCGGTCGGAGTGTGCTTACCCTGAAGTCCCTCGTTGCCCCCACTCGTTCTAGCCGCCTAGCGACCACGAATTTTTACAACTTGTTTATGTTTTCGAGAACACTGATCCCTGTGCAACGGGCTAACGGTACAATTTTATATATTTTTTATTTTTCTGGAAGGATATGTATTTTGTTGTCTCGGACGCTTTTCGGGCCGGCTATGCTGCGTCCCGTAAGGTTTTTGATCTCCCGATTGCCACGTACGCACCTGAGTTTTTCGTTTCTGTGCTACCCCAGTGTCTAGCATGCCTCCAGTGCCATTTTGGTAAATAGTTCAAGCTGGTGAAAAATCAATTGTGGAAATTGGGATTTTTCTTGTTTTTGATCTGCCGATTGCCACGTACGCACCTGAGTTTTTCGTTTCTGTGCTACCCCAATGTCCAGCAAACCTCTAGTGCCATTTTGTTAAATATATCAAGCTGCAAAAAATTAATTGTGACAACTTGGATTTTTCTTGTTTTTGATCTCCCGATTGCCACGTACCCACCTGAGTTTTTCGTTTCTGTGCTACCCCAGTATCTAGCATGCCTCCAGTGCCATTTTGGTAAATAGTTTAAGCTGGTGACAAATCAATAATTGTGGAAATTTGGATTTTTCTTGTTTTCTGAATTTTTTCGTTTGGGGTTGCCCCATAGGTATATATCAATTTTGCTGCTGGCATCATTTCTTGGTGAACTGCAAGATACGAAAACATCTCTGGAAATAAGAATTTGAAACAATTTATTTCATTCTCAATAATTATTACTATACAAACCTACCTTTTAATTTATTCAATTTTTGTTTTCTGGTGTACTGACTAAGTATTTTATCAATTTGTGGTAGACATTAGTGCACTATGCGTAGGACCAGTACTTAGCTGGTGTGCTGTAAAAACGAGATTTTTGATTCTGATTTCGTTGCCGTCTCGAGAAACGTAATGCTGCATGTGCATAATTTAGGACTAATCTACTTATGTTGGGCAATCACAACACATTTTACACATTCCACAACCGAATATCTTTATGCATTGGTAACCACAATGACATTATAATTATTGTTCTTGTTAACGGGGTCGGGGTTATTTTTGCCTTAACCCTGCATTCATTATTATTTTGTCCTTTCTTCTTCTGCACATATCCATAAGTTCTAGTTGACCTAAAGGGAGCATTCACAGCTACGTATATAATCATAATTAAGTATAAATATTACAACAATAATCAAATAAACAACAAACATACATTCTCTTAATTTTTCCGGGTTTTGCTCGCAGTTTGTATTAATAACTTGACACACCAAAGCAAGTAGTGACCAGAACAAGCTTTAACAAAACTTGTCTTCATTATAATCCGAAAAAATAAAGTATTCACAGCGAGATTCTTATAACAAATTGAGAACAGAAATGATTAAGTTCCCGTCTACGAAAGTGGGTTATAAATAAACGCACAAAACACAAAACACAATGTCAACTGCAAAATGCGGTGTTGCCGCTGATTATCCTTAAACAATCGACTCGTATGTCATCTGTCATATTTTATGGGGGGCATCTAATAAGTTCAGAATGGGATCGGTAAAATCCAAATATTTCATTGAAATGCTTGGAAATTTGATTATTTCTCACCAGGCGTATAAAAGCTGGATCCAATAATTTATCTAGGAATGCTTGGTTATATAAAAAAAGACGAAATAACTACTAATAAAATAGCAGGTACTTATTGAAATTAGGGATCGTGACGTCACATTCCCTACTTTTGCGACCGTTTTTTTCAATTTTTGAGCAAACTAATGGACAAAAAAATCTGTTGGTGGAGTTCCGTGATTATCTAGACATGTTTTACAAATTCCAATGAAAAAAAATATTTTTTATTCCTAAGTATACTTGTCCATTGTTTTAGAAGAAAATATTTAGGGTAAACTTAATTGGGACGCCACTGGTTAAATGTTATAATTAGATTTGTTCGCAAAAGACGAGTCTATATACCCAGTTTGCATCCACCAAGTTTCATAAGTAGCAATATCTAACAAAGTGTTAAAGTTATAAACAAAAATAGCGAAAAAATTAAAAAGTTTAACAGTTTTAGTGTTAAAATTATGCAGATTATATTATATATTATATATTATTATAGACATTAGGTAGTATAAATTAACAAGTTTATTTATTATAGGACAGTGAAATACAAAACGATTATGAACCTCAAGAAAAGGTAGTAATAGTATTTGCAACGATAAAGAATCACTTTTGGAGCAAAAAAGAATGAAGACACAACTGAAAAAGGCTCGAAAAAAGGTGACAATGATGTCTTGCGACAAAGGCAACAGTGATGTGGATGTCTTAGAGAATATTCCAATTTTGTTAATCGGAAATGCGCCTGTCAATCCGCCGCTGGACAGTTTTGCTTCCAGTTCCACTGTCACCTTTGATTCTGATTTAACCCTTAGTTCAGAATCTTTAGATGAATTAAAATTTGTGGCGTAATCTGAATTTGGGAAGTTTGTTAGAAAAAGTTATTATGGGCGCCGCCATTGTGCAGAAATCAAAGTCTAGGTTGTTAACCAACCATGATAGAGACAAACTAGCCGATATAATAATAACTCCTTTCCTAAACCAGAAAAAACTAATGGACCACGACGATTTTCGTCTTTTATAAAAAAAGTCGTTGAACTAATCCCGAATGAAAAAGGAAGCACACATTTTGTAGAACCTATAAAAAAGAACTCGCGTGAGAATAGATCAGAGAGAGCAAGGGGAAATATAGGAATAGATTGCACCTCCTTCGCAAAATACAGGAATCGACACAGACATCAGATAAAAAGAATCTAATAGAGACATCGAGTATTGGTAAACTTTAACTTTATATGATGTAATTAAGTCTCTTAATGATTTTTAAATTTTAGATATACCTCGTGAGGCCAAAGATAGCCAAATCTGGCCTAAAAATAATGGTTTAGAGAACGCACAATATATTCTCTATCACTGGAAAGTATCACACATTTTGAGAAAAATGGGCAGTTCTATGACTATTGAGGAATATCTACGGGAATGGCCTGTATTACAAACGGAAACTGCACCAGAGCTGGTAAGTAAAAACTGATAATATTATCCCTGTAGGTATATAAAGAATAATTATTATAATTATAGTTAAGATAATTAATAATAATTCTTTATATATTTTATAACTGCTCTTTGGAAGTTAATCTATTAATTTGGACCTAATCACTTAAACATGTAGCTAACTTCAAGTCGCTTAGAGCGTGCCGTGACAAACGACATTGGCGTCGCAAAAGAATCCCAAAAAAAATTGATTTTTTTTGGTGTAGGTAAATAGATCTCAATCTCAAAGATATTTTTGGGTGACGCATAGGTGATGGTAGTAGTATAGAAGAAACCTGTAGGGGTGCTGTTACAAACAGTGGCGTCGCAAAAAAATCCCAAAGAAAACTTTTTTGTGTAAATCAATCTCAATTTGTAATATATTTTATGCGGACGCGTACCTAGGAGATGTAGGATTATTGACAAAATCTGTAGGAATGCGTGGTAAACGACAGTGGCGTGACAAAAAAAAATCCAAAGACTGATTTTTTTGTGTAAATCTGAATCTCAAAGTTATTTGTGGGAAACTCGTAGGGTAGAAGATGTAGGAGTATCAAAAAACCTTTATGGATGCAGTGTCAAATGACGGTGGCTTGGGAAAAAAATCCCAAAGAAGAAAATTCTGGAATTGTTGTGCAAATCTATCTTAAAGATTTGTGGGGGACAGGTAGGGGACATAGGAGTATAGAAAAAACTTTTAGGGGTGCTGTGACCAGTGACACTGGCATCTCAAAAAAAAATCCGCGTAGGCGTTTATAAGCCTGCCGCGGTTTGGCACAACTTGGCACCCCTCCAGTTGGGGGCGCTCCGAGGTCTGTACTTGTTTATATTGCGTTAATTGTTTTATGAATTCTTTACTATGCGCATTTTTTATAATACATAATTCATTAACTTCATACTTTTTACATATTTTCCCGAGATCCCTCAATACTGTACCTAAGTCCAACGTCGATCGGTGATCTTGCTTAAAATAAATAATTTGAGTTAACTCATCATGTAAAAAATTATCCTTGTTCATATTTTTCTTATTATTACCATGGTTTGTTTTACTTTTTAATTTAATAAAATCTTTTTCTTTTACTGGCCGTAACTCGATACTATCAGCAGGTTGCACTAATATTTTTACAAGTCCGGGGTGATAAAGCCTTTCCTTGGTAGAATTTAACAACTCCTGCTCTTTAGATACATTCTTTTTTTATTTGGCTTGCTTCAGTACATGCATTCACTCTTTCGTTCATATCCTTCAGTTCATTCAAATTAATTCTAATACGCGACAAGGCATCCCCAGCCACATTATTCGAGCCCTTAATTTGATTTATTGTAAAATCATATTCTTCCAAAATTAATTTAAATTTTGTTAACCTACTTGATGGATTAGTCATCCCAAATAAATATACGAGTGGACGATGGTCCGTAAAAATTTCAAAATTTCTGCCATATAAATAAGGTCTGAAATGCTTTACAATTGCCAAAAGCTCTTTTTCCACAGTACAGTAATTTCTTTCAGCTTTATTTAGAACCCGTGAAGCAAAAGCAACTGGACAATTATTGGCATTACATAAGACTGAACCTATAGCATAGCCACTAGCATCCGTTTTGAGAATGAAAGTATTATTTTCTGAAAAATATGGGTATTGTAGTGAGAGCTTGTTTCAAAGTGCTAAATGAATTCTGACACTCCTCTGTCCAATTAAAAATTTTTTCTTTTCGCGATAATTCGTTAAGTGGTTGAGCAATTTGCTCAAAATTCCTTATACATTTTTTCGATAATAGTTTGCAAAAGCTACAAAGCGTTTTGTTTCGTCGGCAGATTAAGGTGTAGGAAATTCCGAAATTACCGAAGTTTTATCCGGGTCGGGTGATATTCCACTACAAGAACTTACGTGACCTAAATACAAAATTTCTTTCTTAAGAAAAACACATTTACTAGGATTAAGTTTCAGATTTACTTCTCTAAGCCTTTGTGAGACTCGAAAAAGATTTTTATTGTGATTTTGCATAAATTTAAATATAATGAGAGGCAGTGGTGATCCAGCTGCTGCTTACTTGAATGTCATGAGTGAAAATAATTTCGAATCACTAATAAATCAAGCAACGAGGGTGCAAAATGAGATCGAGGGGTGTTTAGATCATGTTTTTCTAAAAACAACATCGACTGATAAAACAGATGATCTAAAGACAGTAATTACTAAATGTAATATTACTGACCACTACCCAGTGGTCCTTATGCTACCGTTGGGGCAGTCAAAAACTGAAAAAAGCAAATATTCATTTAAGACTTTTATCAATTATACAACATTAAGGGCAGATATTAAAAATACAGGTTGGCAGAATATATTGCAGTGTCCAAATCTAAAAACTTCGGCGACATTATTCATGAATACATTAACTACACTAATAGAAAAAAATACAACAAAGCTAAGAAACGGGAAAAAACGTACACGGATAAAGAAACCTTGGATTACCACTGGAATAGTACAATCAATAAATCACAAAAACATATTATACCAGCAGTTTAGGCAAAGTCCAGAGACGCACCGAGAGGAATTCACGAGATATAGAAATAATTTGAATAGAGTAATTCAATTGGCAAAGCAAAGATATTTTCAAGAAAAAATAGAGGAAAATGGGGGAAATTCAAAGGCACTATGGAACACAGTGAGAGAAATTAAAGACATTAAAACGACTCATTATATTAGAGAAATTACAAATCAGGATAATAAACTTATCGAGGATGACGATGAGAAGGCAGAAATATTTAACGAATATTATATAGGAATAGGGAGAAAGTTAGCAGATCAAATTATCCTTCCAAAGGAAAAAATCCATCTGTAAATAAACATGTACAAAAATCATTTTTCATAAAACCAACCGACTCTCAGGAAATAATACAACAAATAAAAACACTGAAGCTTGGTAAAGCCCCAGGTTTCGATAAAATTACGACAAAGTGCTTAAAAGAAATAGCTAATGAAATAGCAAAACCGTTATCTGAACTTAAAAATAGAATGTTTAAAACTGGAGTATGTCCTCAGGAATTTAAGATATCTATAGTGAAACCATTATATAAGAAAGGGGACAAAACAAGACCCGAAAATTACAGGCCAGTATCACTAATAACAAATATTACAAAAGTCTTTGAAAAATTACTTAAAGCCAGACTAGTGGATTTCTGGAACAAACATAACGTACTAAGCGCTAACCAATATGGGTTTAGAGAGGGGAAAAGCGCCCAGGATGCGATAGTGTCATTGACGTCGAAGATCCATGAAGCGTTTGAAAGTGGCCGCACAACACTAGCAGTGTTTCTGGACCTTTCGAAGGCATTTGATACGGTGAACCATGGCCTATTGCTGGAAACTTTGGAGAGAGTAGGAATACGAGGAATACCTTTGAAAATGTTTGTGAGTTATCTTTCAGAGAGAAAACAAAGAGCCGAAGTAAATGGGAAAATGAGTAAAGAAAGAATAATTACCTGTGGAGTGCCGCAAGGAACAGTTTTGGGACCAATACTGTTTTTCATATACGTAAATGACATCCTTGCATTAAGATCATCTGGCGTACTTACGAGTTTTGCCGATGACACAGTTGTAGTGTATCAAGATGATACATGGCCGGACTTAAAGAGAAAAGCAGAGTTGGATATGCAAAACATATTAAATGCCTTCAAATATAAATACCTAACAGTTAATTGTGACAAAACTTTATTTGTGCCTTTTGCGCCATACAAAAATCATTTACCTGATTATGCATTATTGGAAATTACTGATGAAAAAGGTGAAATATTCTCTCTGAAAGCAACTAATCAATTTAAATATTTGGGAGTGACGTTTGACAATCATCTGAGGTGGGACAAGCACGTACAAACTATAGTAACAAATTTAAGACCGCTAATGTACACATTTAAATATTTAAAAAACATATTAGATACTAAGCAATGCAAGATATTGTACTACAGCCTGGTACAGTCACGGTTTCGGTATAGTATTCTGGCATGGGGAGGGTTGCTGGATGCACATATGAAACAACTGGAGATATTGCAGAAATACTTTTTGAAAATAATTCTCGGTAAACCAAGAACCTACCCTTCCGAAGAACTTTTCCTGGAGGCAAGAAGCCTTGATATTCGGCAACTCTTTTACCAGAGTATAGCTATAAATTTATTAAAAAATAGATCTAATATTGGTTTATTAGACTATAATTATGATACACGTCAAAGAAAAGATAAAAAAGCAAGAACGATTCTCTGCAGAAAGGCTATAAACCAAAGGTCATATGAGTACTTGAATGAACGTGTTTACAATAGCCTAGATATAGCTCTTAAGGAACAAATATTAAGTAGTTGTACGCTAGCCCGTTTTAAGAAGTTACTAAACGTTTACTTAAGAAACGTAGGAAAAAAAAGTATAGCAAAAATATTAAGTGGTAATGTAGCTTAGCGTACTATACTAGAGAGTAAACGTGTACTAGAGCAATGATTGTTTGAATTGTTTTTTATAGCATTAAGACAATAAAAAAAATGTAAGTTTATGCACAACTTGGTACATGAACGTATTAAACCTATTGCTCACAACCCTTGTGGTTTCAGAGTAAGTCATGTTTGTTCAGATGATTTATGTCCAACAGTATATTTGTAGATATGCATATGTGAACTTATTTTATTTTATTTGAATAAACATTATTATTATTATTATTATAATGAACTGCCAAAAATTATTAAGTCATCTAAATAGATAAAGCGTGCATCATAATTTAAACCTGATAGTGCGACTGTCATAAGTCTGTAAAAAGCACTTGGACTAACTTTTAATCCCATTGGTAACCTTTTCATCGGAAATTGTCCTTCGTTTGTCGTAAATGCCGTAAACAGTCTACTGTCTATATCTAATTCTAATTGGGAATACCCTTGAGACAAGTCACGATGTGAAAAATACAGAGCCCCAGATAAAGAATCCAAAATATCAGAAATGCAGGGCAATGGAAATTTATCATCTTTTATTTGCTTATTCAGCAATCAGGTACGGCTAGTTGAAGAAAGCCGTTATACAAACTCCTGGCTCCTGGTAATCTCTCTTCTTATCTTCTTTTCCAGTCGTTTTTTTCCTCGAAGATCGCAATATACCGCGATGCCAGCAACTACTACAGCTCCAACCAGTAAGACGAATACTTCCATGCGGGAGACACCCTGATTGACATCTTGTGAGTTGGTCGATCCACCGCTGTTTCCTGCTTGGGCGATGATGACCTCTTCTCTTGATTGAGTTTTCCCCATGCTGTGGTTCTTCATCCACTAACTATGCGCCGAACTAATGGCCGCTGGCAGGGTCGCCATGTGAAGATCTCAGGTTCATGAAGGCATGGTGGATAGAAACAACTGGGCTGCTTGGTCGTTGGTAGATTACTAATATTGAATACCTTGGGTCCGTAAATTACGAGTATATATAAGTTTACAGACTGCATGTAAGCAATAACTACTAACCTAATTAATCAATACTTGCACCGCAAAGGAACTGCGTTGGATGTTTGCCAATAATTATAATATACTAACAATAAACAAAATGTTGAAATTCAGAGTCATTCCTATGTGGCTTTATTATTCCAGTACAAATGATTTTGCGCAAAAAGCCTAATAACGGCCATTGTGATAAATATTTTTAAATAATTTTTGTGTCAAAATGTGGGTAATTACTTGAATTAAAATTTGTATTGGTCAAAAGTTTAAAATTATATGTGTTGCTCGCTACAGATCGAAAAAAGCCATTTTATGAGTCAAAATATTGAATCACCGTGTACCTATAAATTCCTCCATAATAAATATGTTTTTATGTTAAATCCACTAGCCAAAATAGTTTTACTGCCTTACAAGAGTGGCTACTTCACTTGTGATATACATTAAATAAGTTCACGATGTATGCCGTGGTGGAGTTTTCATCTATGGGGAAACAGTTAAAAGAAATCTCCACAGTTCCTCTAATATGGCTATAAAAAAATGACACTGGCCTTTACATACTAGAGGAATAAATTTCGTAGAATTTGTAAAATGTCAACAACCCTACAAAAGGAATTGGGCGAAGTATGGTGTATACAAGGTGTACCTCAAAACTGGTAAATATGTAGTCACGTTTTCACGATAGGAATTATAATATAATCTATATATTATATAGAGTTTATTATTAATTTTAGTGTCTTATGAACTAGCTGATAAGAAATTAAATGAACTTATTGAAGTTAGTAGTGAGCAGTCGTCAGATTCCAGTAATGATAAACATATTTTGAAACAAAAATCAGTGCTGCTATTATCTGAAGATACATCGTCAAGTAATGTCGCCTAATAAAAAACAAAAAATTAGTCCCCGTTTGATGAAAAGAAGTAACATTTCAAATGATACTAATCCAATAGTTGAAAAAGGTTAGTTGCCATAAATTACCAAATAATTATTATCGATAATTAATTATTTTTGTTTATATTGTAATTATATTAGAGTTGATAACACCACCACCTGCAACACCAAGCACAAGTATCCATTCGGATACTTTATCCACTCATTCATCGGAAGGTGGTCCGGTCAATTTAGCCATAAAAATAGCGATCAAATTACCAAAATTCCGACAGAGCTGAATTTTGGCAGAGATCTTGAGTTCACCATTATAAAGAAAAAGAAAAAAGTCCCCATCGATCCCATGTCTGCTAAAAAAGTTATTCAAGGTCAAAGGTCAAAACTTTCGTTTTTTTTATTTTTCTCGTTAACGGTGAATTTAATCAAAAAAATAGCTCAGGCAAAAATTGTAAACCATAAAATTATCTACAAAAATGGTCCTTGTACTTTTTTCCTAAGAATTACCAGTTCTGAGACATTGCGATTCTAAAAGTCGAACGAGTTACATTTTATATTATACAGGGTGTCCGGTAATTATGCGGCAATGTCGCGTGAGCAGGTAGAGGACATCAAAATATTACGATTGAGCTCAACAACTATGGGTCAAATCTTAATAGTTACGGAGATGTAGTTCTTTTTTTGAAATTGAATTATTGCAATATCTCCCAAAATAATCAAGCTGCTGAACTGAAATATAGTACTATTATGTTTTTGGGGATGGAAAATAAGATGAAAGAGTCAATTTCTACGTATCTCATAGATGGCGCCACTTGCGCTATTTTTGGGTGGTACTTTTACTCGTAACTTTTTTGAGGTTGTCTTTTTGGTCTTGCAGATCCATCATTTTAGTGCACCTTTTTATTCTGCAACAAAACGGTACTCTTGGTTCATACGGATAAAATCAACCGTTTACGTTTAAATTGGCAAAATGTGCCCCAAAACACCTGTTGACTCCAATATTCGAAACATAAAATTTTCAACGACCGCTTTCAAATGCTGCAGATCAACTGTACATTCAAAATGAAGAAAAAAATGCTAAATGGATATTTGTCAAAACACCATTGGTTTTCTTGAAATAGGGTGTTCAAATTTTGTCAAATTCAATACTTTCCATTTTTAAAGCGAATAGTTTTTGGTGCATTGTTCATAGAAATTTTTTTCTTCATTGTGATGGTACAGTTGATCTGTAGTATTTGAAAGCGGTCGGTGAAAATTTTATGTTTCGAACATTGGAGTCAACAGGTGTTTTGGGGCACATTTTGCCAATTTCAACGCAAACGGTTGATTTTATCCGTATGAAGAAAGAGTACCTTTTTGTTGCAGAATAAAAAGGTGCACTAAAATGATGGATCTGCAAGACCAAAAAGATAATCTCAAAAAAGTTACGAGTAAAAGCACGATCCAAAACAGCGCAAGTGGCGCCATCTGTGAGACACGTAGAAACTGACATTTTCAGCTTATTTTCCATCCTGAAAAACATAATAGTACCAAATTTCAGTTCAGCAGCTTGATTATTTTGAGAGAAATTGTCAGAATTCAATTACAAAAAAAGAACTACAACGCCCTGTATCTCAGTAACTATTAAGATTTGACCCATAGTTGTTAAACTCAATCTTAATATTTTGACGTCCTCTACCTGCTAACGCGAGATTGCCGCATAATTACCGGACACCCTCTATATTTTATAAGTAAAAATGCTTATTTGTGCCTCTATAACCATACTATTCTGAGAAGATACACTCAAAAGATACTCAGTCGCTTATTCAGTCTACCCATATAATAACCGTGAATGACATCTGCTTGATTGTCCACTTGGCGAAGCTCGTATCCCTGCTTTGCCCGAGTTTATAAAGAAATATTAATATTTAATATTTTTAAAAAATGTCAATATTTTGTTTTATTTGCGATCAACTTTTGACTGAAGATGAAGCTGTTACCGTTGGTCGTGGAATGAAAACTTTGATCGATGAAAGTTTCGAAAGAGGTGATGGGTTTGATGATTATTTGAAAAATGAAAAGTCTGTAGAAATTCATGTGAAGTGCCGAAAATTATACACTCCAAAAAGTTCAATTGCTGCAGTTAAAAGACGACATGAGAATGAAGAAGCCAGTACGTCGACAATTAGTCCACCTTGTATTAGAGCGCGAGTGAGTGAATCAGGTTTTTGTTTTAAAATTTTGTGGGGATGAAGCGGCTGAAGAGGCTGAGAAAAAAAGCGCTGAAATCTCGAAAAAAAATTTACAAAGTTGCGACACTTTCATTCAAGGAATCAATTTTGAAAATAGCTCGGGCTCGTGAAGATGATGTGGCAACGGCTATAATTGCACGCATTGATTTCGAGTACGATTTAGTAGCTGCTGAGGCTAAATATCCTGATAATTGCTACAAATCGTTCTTGAGGCCCAATAGTGGGGTAAGGTTGGACGCCCTCAAGATGAGTTAGTAAATGCTGCGATGGAGGAAATCTTTAAATTCATCGAAAATAGTGATGACAGTTTACACTCGAAGAATTAAAATATTTGTGCAACTGCACCTTTAGACAATAGAACTATAAAAATCCGGTTGAAATTAAAGTATGGTCCTCGAATTATCATCACAGAAAAGACGGGAAGTTGACATTTGTTTGTTTCGTCGACAATCAGTACGAAGTATTCAATCAATCTTAGTATGAGAAAAGAAACTCTAATTAATCAGAAGAACGGTCAAGAATTTTAAAAACTGCTGCTGCAATAATTATTAGAGAAGACACCCAATCGTGTGTGTTTGACAATACTGTGTACCCCTCACCAAGTAGAATGTTCGAGGATGTAAACAATGAGATCCCGGAATCATTGTCATTTTTTGGAGCAAATTATCCTCAAAAACAAAAGAAGAAATTTGTAGCATCTGAAGTTAGTTTGTACAAATATTAGACATAGCGTCATGACTGCTGTTCGTCCCTGATCTTTCAAATCCAACCCACAACTGGGTCTTTCCGTTTTTCTTCATCGGGCGATTTGGTTCAAAACGTCTCATAGTCTTTTGGTTTGTGCTCATCAGAAAGTGGCACATTTATTCAATATGTTGCTGATAATGCTGATATAAATGTACATACTTTGGACGGTAACAATACGCTTCACATAATGGGTATCATACAAATTTTAAGTCCCAAAGAGTCTGTACTACTAGAAGAGCCTATACCACGAGTAACTGGAGTTCCTTCAGCAAAAGATTTCGCAACAAAAGCTCATGTGTCGATACAGGTCTATCAAAACTGTGGTGTAGTAGGATATAGCAAAATAGATGTACAAAATTTTCATTATGAAATTGAAGCTACAGTATCTTTACTAAAAAATGTTGATGTTATATGGTTTTATGATAGAAAATGGAAAATTTTATCGATACCCGGTTAGAATGATTATATTGAACGATTGACCAATAATATGACGGATTTTTCTAAGTCAAAAATTTCATTTCTGCCATTTGTTCATCGACCAGCAAGTAATTACAATACTGTATACACAACTTTACTTTGTGCTTTAGAGGATGCAAAACGTTATCACCACAAACTATGCATATGCATCATTACTTTTGATCAATCTCTGTATGCCAAAGCTCGAGAAATCGTAGGGATCTGGATTATCGAAGATCATAGTAAGAGTTGGAGGATTTCACTTGTTGATGTCGTTTTTTGGAGCGATAGGTTATATTATGCAAGGAAGTGGTATAAAAGAAATACATTCTGAAATTTATGCACCTAAGTCATTAGAACGGCCATGCTTACGCGAGAGCAGTTCGAGCTCACACATTACTTCAGCTCACTTTAGCAATAACAATGTCGAAATAACTACTTATTGATGGATGGATGCAAATCTCAATATTACAATTGAAAATATTATTAATAATACTCTTTCATACAATGATATTGAAGACGATGATGAAATATCTGGAAAATTACTGTATCAGTTCAATCAAAAACTGACGGAATGTCAAAAACGAGGACCTACGGCGCAGTTATGGATACAGTATTTTCGGATGGTGTCACTTGCGAAGGAGTTCATAAGAGCTGAACGCATGGGAGATTGGTAAGCTCATTTGAACAGCGTTAGAGAAATGCTGCCTTATTTTCATGCATCAGGACATTTTCCTTATGCAAAGTCTGCGCATTTATACCTGCAAGATATTCTTCAATTAGTGATGCAATTGATCCTAGCGTTTATCAAAGGTTCACAGAAGGATTTTTCACTGTTCGACGCTCTGATAAAGTAAGCTGTGGAACTTCTACGGACATGACAATCGAGCAATCAATGATAAAATCGATGAAGAAAGATGGAGGTATTGCTCGAGGAAGAAGCACGAAAGAAAGTGTAATAAGCAAATGGGTATATGGAATGCATTCGATGAATACTGTGTGTGACGGGTTGGAAGTTCTTGCTAATGTTCGAATGGACAATACAGATCAACATGTAGACGCAAGTGATTCAAGAGTCAAAAAAGATGCCAAAGATATTAGAAAACTTCTAACTTCTTAAATGGTTTTCATCGCATGATCCTTTTCCTGAAGTAAACAAAATCATATCTATTGCCTGTGGAGTCGTCGGTGATGATAACATTAATTGCCATAAAGCTCGTGAAGTTGGGATTGTTTCTATGTCTAAGATGACAGGTCAAACATTCAATAACATAAAATTAAAACGCACTGATAAGGTACTCTTTTAGTTATGAGCAGCACCGTAAAAGTTCGCGAGTAGAAAGTACCTCTAGATCCTGTATTATTAGCCCCCTACCCGTTATCACTCTTCCATGGTGTTGGAATGCGCAAAACATAGAAGTCAGCCCTTTACCATTGCTTTCAATCAGTCAACGCTGAAATTGATGGCATAAACGCTACTTATATTATCAGGGGTAATATAACAAGTGGTGTGCCTATTATCGATAATACCTATAAAATAATAAATGATGTTTTAGGGACATGTCAGGTGAAGGATATCAATTGAAAAAAATGCACTCCAGCCGGGACTCGAACCCGGGACTCCTACTGTGGCCGTAGGCACTTTAACCAACTAAGCTACCGGAGATACGGGTTCCATCGGCTAGGTGTTATTTATTCCAATTGATATATAGTTAGTAGCGGTGAGATGTAGGAGACTTCGGCGTCTTCTACAGCTACTAGAAGGGGTTAGAGTGTGTAGGGTAACCATTCATGATTTTTGGTTATGTGAAATTCCTATTTGTTCATAAACCCACAAAATTCGACATATAGCGACTTAATGTAAGTATCGAACGTGGAAATTCTAACCCACAATGTCAAGCCAGAAAATGAAACACTGAAAGATTTTTAGTACCTGTAATTATAAATAATAAATGATATTTTAGTGGCATGTCAGGTAAAGGATATCAATTGAAAAACAATGCACTCAATTGATATCCTTTACCTGACATGCCACTAAAACATCATTTATTATTTATAATTACAGGTACTAAAAATCTTTCTGTATAATACCAAAGCTTAGATTAGTAGAGTTGCATTGCGGACGCCGTGCCGCAACGACTTACTGTGCGAACTTACAAAACAAACTGTCCCGTCCGAAGATTATGTCTAAGGGCGGGATAGCGAATGCCAAGAAAACAGCACGGGGAAGAGGGCGCCCTCCCACGCCTAGAACGATCACCATCTATAGATCTCCAACGATGAGCAACAGTTCCGAGGCCACCACAAGCACTAACTCCAATTCCAGCATTAATAGCAATACCAGCACAGCTACCATAGATGACGCAAAAAAGATAACAGCATCGGAAAGGGAACTAGACAACCAGGAAATTGGGGCGAATCAAGAATCCTCATCGGACTCACCACCCAGTAAAACATACATAACCTCAAACTCCGAAACCACAAAAAATTTAGCAAAAAACAAAGACGACAAAAAACACCAGGAGATTTCCCGCCAAAACGAGGAGGCCGCCGGCAATGCAGAAAGAGGGCGTGAACATCCCAACAACCCAACAATACCAATAGGGAAAGAAAGACATGCCTTCCCTATTTGATGATCCAGAAATTACCATTTCCAGAGGCTGGAGGCCCCAGCCAAATTTGACCATGGTATTGGCACAAATTACCACCGCCAATGCAGTCAATACAGCAACTACAACGACAGTTACGACGACCACAACGTGCCCAACAACGAATAGTCCCACTGTAACAGTGCATTTGAACACCTTGATCGTCTCGGCGGACGTGCACAAAGAACCTAAAAACAAAGAAACAAATCAAGATACCTTCGAGAGCGAATACAGAAAAGAAACTCCTAAAATATCAGTCCAAAGAGAAAACAAACAATCAAAAGGGGTGGAAATAATGGAATGCGACGATATCGGATACCATGAAAAACCAAAATTCATCAAGTCCCCCCCGGAATTTACACAAGTACCCGTAAAGAGACTAAAACTTAGACCCACAAACTCAGAAATACAGATCTCAAACAGATTTCTGCCGTTACAAACAGGAATAGCGGAATCGGAATCAGTAGCCAACTATGAGAAATTTATAAACCTAATAAGGTCCAGTACCAATAATAACTACTTGATAAAACAAACAAAAAAACTCCATAATATTAAACCTAAGCGACACCACAACCCACAAAAAATTAAAGATTTATTAATATTACAAAAATGTAGCGTTATACTGCACTTATATTGCCAGAGAAGAAAGAAATAGAGCTTTCGTCCTCCCAGGCATGACCAGGGGCACAAAAGCAGATGAGGTAAAGGAGGCGCTAACCGAAGAATACGAGTTAATAGTACACAAAACGTTCGAAATGACCACCAGGGCAATAGACGTTAATCCCCTATTCCTGGTTGTATTACCCAACAACTACACACTACGACAGCTAAAGAACGGCGTCAAATACCTGGATAAAAACATTATCAAGTGGGAAAACAGAACCAACGAACGACCAATAATCCAGTGTAAACGCTGCCAAGCATTCGGGCATGGAGCGGCGAATTGCTACAGACCGGCCCGATGCGTCAAATGCGGCGATGAACACACAGCTACCGAATGTACGTTACAAAGCAATGACAAGCCAACTTGCACCAACTATAACGGAGACCATACTGCGAACTCAGAAGAATGTGCAGTATACTAAGAAAAAGTGGCAGCTTTATACAAGAAACGTGACGAGCATGCGGACAGAAGACAAACGCAACAACAAAGCTATGTACCTGCACCGACACCAAAAGTAAACATCTGGGACACCAGGAGGGAGGCTCAACAAATGAAAACCCCAACCACAATGCCAACAAATGAAGAAGATGCCAGGAACCGGGGGCACCGCGAGGCGCGCGGTCCCGCCCACATTAGGGGCGGGGTCTAAGTGGACACAAGCAAACGTCGAAACAAACCAAAAGCTAAGTATTATTCCAAATTCCCCTCATATAAACATATCCAACAACCTTGATAAACTTTCAGGCGTGGTGGGACGTATCCAAGGACTGGTCGACCTGGAGCAGCTAAGAGAGGCGCTGGAGGCGTACGCAGACATACTCGAGGAGGCAACCAAGAGGGGCCCGTTCGAAGTAATCCAAGCAACCATCCAGTTAACCAGCTGCATTTTGCCGAAATCCAACATCATCAGCACAAGTGGTAATGTCTAGAATAAGGGTTGTAGCTTGGAATTGCCAAACACTTGAAGGCAAACGCAATACGTTAAGACAATACACCAGACAGACAAAAACTGACATAATAGGCATATCTGAGACACAACTGATCAACGCACAAAACTACAAACTACGAGGCTTTACAATTTACAGACAGGACAAAAAACGAAGATATAAGGGCATGGCGGTGCTAGTAAACAACCACGTGCCGCACACCCTCATGACCCAACAAGGACTGGCAATGACAAAAAATAACGCGGCAGGAACAATAATAAACAACGCAATAGTAAACGACGGACTAACTATAATCTTACCTGTCATGCCGACACACTATCCAGACGACAACAACAATCCATCTTATATCGATATTATAATAAACAAAGACATGACAAACCTGTCCGATCTTATATCAGTACCAATATTAGACAGCGACCACAATCCGATCTCGACTACAATAACGATTAAAAGCAACAAACAACAGGCAACAATGCTAGATTATTCGCGTGCAAATTGGATCTCATATCGCTATGAAATAAACAAAAAGATGATAATTACACCACGCATAAACAACATAACCGAACTCGACAGAGAAGTTGCAAATTTTACTAAGACGATCCAATCTGCACGCGATAACAACGTACCGACCACTAACATACTCCCCCTCTAAGACAAAATTTCCCGGAACTAAAGTTACTTATAAAAACAAAGAATAAAGCTAGACGTAAATGGCAACGACTAGCCTTTAAAAATAAAAACAGGAGACTTGACATAGACAAAACAGAGTATAGGAACCATAGCAAAGAAGTAAAGACTAAACTTGCACAAGAACTAAACAAAAATTGGTCAGATAAACTAGAGTCTATCACACCCGGAGATAACTCTATATGGCCAATCATTAAAAACCTAAGACGGGAACAAATGGCCTATCCGACCATAAAAGAAAATGACAGAGAATACATGAGACAAAGATAAAGCAGAAATTTTGGCACAACAATACGAACAAGTACATAACATCGAAATCGGTAACACATTTGAAACCAATATTCAGCAAAAATTAACAGATTTTCGCGAATTTCCGCCGCCTCAGCTAACCAGACAAGACAAGACTATACTATACACGGACCCAAACGAACTAAAGACGGTCTTGAAAAGACTTAACAACAAGAAAACATCCGGCCCAGACCAAATAAATAACAGATTACCAAAAAACCTTCCGAGAAAAGGCCTAATCCAGCTTATGTACATCATAAACCATTCAATAAGACTGCAATTCTTCCCTAGTGCCTGGACAAAGACTTGGGTCATGCCTATCCCCAAACCAGGGAAGGATAAAAGCAGGGCAGAAAGCTACAGACCTATTAGTCTCGTAAACTCGGCCGGGAAAATACTAGAAAACGTTATAGACAAACGACTTTCAGATGCCATCGAAGAAAACCAGCTGCTTCCTGAATGTCAATTCGGATTCAGGCCAGGAAAGAGTACGGAGTTACTAACAGCCAAACTAGCAAATGACATCTGCAGAAACTTCAACAACCAAGAAAAACACGCTTATGCTCCAGTTCGACGTAGAGAAAGCGTTCGATAGAGTCTGGCATGCGGTCCTAATACACAAACTAAGAGGTATGAACTTAAATAACATCTTTGCCAAATTAATTGCTAGCTTCCTAAAGGATAGGTAGCTAGCGGTGGTGTGCCGGGGTGAGAGGTCGGGGAAGCAGGCGGTCCGTGCGGGGGTCCCGCAAGGGACCGTCCTGGCCCCCAAGCTTTTCACCCTGTACACCGCCGACGCCCCTAAGCCAAGGAACCCAACGTTAACCTAATGATGTTTGCTGACGATACGGCTGTTTACGCCAAAGCACCAAAAACCGAAGTAGAATAGCAAACTTCATACCTAAGCTCCTAAAATACCAGAAAAATTGAAGATCAAGATAAATCCGACTAAAAGCCAATTAACCTCTTTTACTAAAAAGTTTGTGCATGTCACAGTACACACTCCACTCACAATAAACAGAGAAATAGTCCCTGTATGTAACCAGACCAAACATCTGGGCATCATATTCGATAAAAGACTGACATATGCAGCCCACATCAATGACATTAAAAGAAAACAAACATCATGATTGCCAAACTATATCCCCTAATTTGTAGGAGGAGTAAACTTACAACAGACGATAAAATAAAAATATACAAAACAATAATCAGACCGGCAATGACATATGGGTGCTCTATATGGCAGATTGCATCCCCCCACATTAAAAAACCACTACAATTCCTACAAAATCAAATAATAAGAATGACACACAACTTACCTCCTAGAATGAGGATAGTCGATATGCATGAAACTGCCCAAATTGAATATATAGACGATTATATGGCAAGCATAGCAGATAAGTTCTATAGACACAAAACCCTTAACTCCCCCCTGACCACACACATAACAGATACTAGACATGACCCAGAAATAAAAATTAAATACAAACTTCCTTACCAAAATTTGTCTATCTTTTTTGAACCACCTTAAAATTATGACGACTTCGGTAAACCTTATGTAAATAATGCAAATAGTGTACACAATAACTGTAAATAAATGTAAATATGTAAATAGGTATAAAACATACACAGTCCAAGACCAACCTAATAACGAAGTTGTCATGATTTCACCAAGCTACAAACCTTAAATCAGGCCTTACATCTTCGTAACTTCGAAGTAATTAAAACTATGCCGTTTTTTGCAAATTTTCTCTGCAGCTATAACAGGAAAACTTGTAACTATTAAGCTTAATATGACTGAGTACGTCCTCCAGCATCGATACCAAGCGGGTATAAGGTCCTTGGATGAGTCCCGCTAAGCCTGAGAGCATAAAAAAGGGGAGGGGGATTTGGACCAAAACAACGGGTCCGGCGCCAGCCGCCAGGCGAAAAAAATTACATGTAATAGTATTATTTCATGTAAAGCAAGCCAATCACCAAGCCTGAAATGTGACCTTATTATACTCAATAAAATTTATTTTTATTCAATTTAATCCCAAAGCTGAAAATACCACGACTGCGCAGCAGGAGTGGTATTTTCTTAGCATTGGGATTATAATGAGTGATAAATTAAGGAAAGGTATTATCTACTATTAGGCATACCACGAGTTGTATTTAAAAAGAGAATTTAACAACTGCAAATAGTTTAGGAATTATTCAGTGTGTATTAAGGTATAGCCATAATTTAACAACACAACTTCTTAGGAATAAATTAACTTTAAGAATTATAAATATTTCCCCTCTTCAAAATATAACTTAAAAAGGAAAAAAACAGCCACAACCGGGATTTGAACACGCGACCTATCATACGCAAAGCAAGAATCATGCCCCTAGTCCATTGAGTCAGATGAATGTTTTTCTTAACCAGCCGTATATAAATTTAACTAGGTACCATGGTTAAATGTAGCTGTCATTTAGGTTGAGCTTTCGGTTCTGAATATATGTTTTTTGTGCTAACAGATATTTAACGATCAATGTGTTAACTGAAAACATATCTTCTAGTCCTATATTAAATTTGGTAATGTGAAGAAGTTATCTGGTTATCATTTTTTAGCTGCCACAATATTGGTTTAGCGTAACTAGGACGTAACTAAGAGAGTAGAATTTCAGCGAAAATTTCATGTCGACAAGGTACAACCAATAAAACACAAGCATTTCTTAACGTTGCCATGGTGTATTTTTTCGGAAATCACCCTCCCATAAGCGCCTAGCTTTAGATTAATAAGTGGAAATCTCCCTCCTATACAACAATAACACCAGTCACCATGTCACCAATTTAATTGTATTTTCAAATAGTTTTGACATTAAATTTTCGTACCGAATCTCTCGCGAGCATGAATTAAAATTCCGGAAATTTTTTCTCGGTTGCGAATTTTTTAAGAAAATTCGCACCTCGAAAAAAATTTCCGGAAATAATTCATGCTCTAGGGAGATTATAAGTGAAAATACCACTAGTGGTATTATCGCTGAAATTATCGCCTGATTGGTTAATATTTCAAAAATAATGTCATTTCATTGGTTCATATTGGCAGGCGTTGAATTCTCGATGGAGGATATCTATTACATCACGTTGTCTGGGATCGAAAAATACGTTCAATATCTACGCTGACACTATGGTCATAAAGTGATGGTAGTATTTGATGGCTATAGTGACTCTACAAAGAACATTAAAGCTGCAGAACAACGTCGTCGAACTAGAAAAACATCTTCGTGTTCCGATATCATCTTTGATCAATTTATGACAGTTCCAGCAACCCAACAACAATTTCTCGCTAACGTTCATAATAAATCTCGTTTTATTTCAATGCTAAGTGACAAGTTGATCACTGAAAATATTGCAGTGAAACACGTTGATAATGACGCCGATGTCCTCATAGTTGAAACAGCAATAGAACAATTCAGCGCAAGAAATACAACTATTGTGGTTGGCGAAGATATTTGGCCTAATGATTGGATAAATATTATTAAGCTGGCATCTAAGAAAAGACCAGACAGAGTGAAAACATTGAACCATACTTCTTTTACCAACTTCAAACAAATTCAACAGAACAAAATTGTAACGAAGTTACTAATTTCCCGTTTTCATTTTTATTTTCAACACCTACTTGATTCCTCGCCGCGCTATTTTTAGCGGCCGGCTATCCGCCGTGGTAGTTTTTTATGTCCACACCGATGACTTTTTCTACATAGCAGGCCGACATTCCAGTTTTATTGCATTTAATTAAATCCTGGTTTTGATTAGTTTCCGGCTTTCCGCCGCCGAATAATAGATGCTTATGTTACCATAAGGGTTGTGGGATACCGAAAAGGGGTAGAACCGGGCTACTAACTCAAATTGCACCTAGAGCCGCCGTTCTTTTTGGAAGTCCGGGTATATTGGACATGCCCGAGCCAGAGAGACGACCGTCCGAGCCCTATGGGGGGTGCAACCACCCCTAACGGCCACTCTAGCCTCCGGCAGCCGTTTTGGGTACCAGAAGAGTGGGGACGATCACCGGATGTCTCGCCACTGCTCCGACCAATGGACGGCCGGCGCACTCACGAAGGGAGGGGCGCCACCGAGCCCGATAAATACGCTGCGGCTGCCGAGGAGGCTCTCTTCTCTTCTCTTCTGCTCTTCTCTCTCCGCTCTGATTTCCGGCATATTTCCTGGTGAGCATTATTAGGTTAAGATTTAGAAACTGTCCCGAACCGTGTTGCTGTTGTGAGTCATTTATCCGCAGCCGACACCGGTTCATTACACCCCCAGATCAAGGTTAACTGAAGCTAGGCTTGGTACCGTGTTGGTGGCGCGAGTATCATATCATCATATCACCACCGACACTGGAAAATTATTTAAGTATCGTTTTCATCAAGCTTAGCCGAATAGAAC
Organism: Pseudeuparius sepicola; assembly: GCA_963920635.1. Lineage (NCBI taxonomy): Eukaryota > Metazoa > Arthropoda > Insecta > Coleoptera > Anthribidae > Pseudeuparius > Pseudeuparius sepicola. The sequence continues at coordinate 35,635,906 of OY987305.1, forward strand.
CGCTTAGACTGGGCGTGTATGACTCTTCCCGCGTCTTATTAAATTTGCCGTATTTTCGATTAGTTGTCCTGAATAGTTTTGAGCTTGCTTACCGCCTGTAGACAAAACCGTGTCAAAAACAAAACCGACTTTCCGCGATAGAGGCTTAACCTGCACGTTTCTTGTTCTAGACACTCACGTGGATCTCTCTGGACCGGCCGTGGCAGTAACTTGAAATTGTTAAACAAATACTTTTCAATAATAGCTATTGTTAATCTAACCTTTGATAAACCGTGTTAAAATTTGCCAAATCTTCCTTATTTGTACCCCATCCTCGACGCACCACTGAACTCTGGAATTAATTTTTCTCTGACGAATGCTATCCTGGGTATAAAGAGGAGCATACCGCTCTAAAAAACTGGCGCCTGAGCAAACCGTTTCACCGAGAGTCCGATTTTTCCCTTCTTAAATAAAAGAGGCTATAAGGAAGCCCCCGGTGAGTACACAAAAGGGAAAAATCGGACGTGAACGAAAACTAAGCTATAAAAAGTAGCGCCCTCGCAGGGATACGCTATAAAATGATTACTAAAAGTCAGAACAAACAAGAAAATTCTCTAAACTGGAAAAAAAGTTAAATGGATTCGTGTCGAAAAATCTAAACCCAATGTTTTAGCTTACAAGAACGAGTATTGGGAGGACGACTTTTTATCCCTTCAAACAACTCGCAAGGGTCGTAAATCTAAAAGTGTTCCAAATAATATGTCCGCTCTTTTCCCAAACAATTGCCAATCAGTAAAGCAAAACTGAAAAATGTACTGTCATACATAGTAGCAAGAGATCAGCTGTGTTTGCCATTGAAGAAAGGTGGCTTGGGCCTAATAAATGCTAAAATAAAAGCACAATCTCTATTTATAAAAACGCAATTTTTATCGTGGTCAAAAAAAATTGAATATAATTCAATTCTATTGAACATTCTCTTCGATTTGAATAATACGTCTCAAATAAATTCAAATTTTAATAAAATTAAAGAAAAAATCGGTGAAATAAAACTGAACAAAAGAGATAAAACAAACACAAAAATCATTTATCTATTTTTCCTTAACTCAATTTCAACAACGCCAAAAATCGAACAAAAAATAAAAAATACAAACTGGAAAACAATTTGGAGAACATTAAAAATAAAATTCATACCTACTAAATGGAAGTCATGCATGTATAAGGCAGTGAACGAAAAATATCCAACCTGTGAAAAACTAACCAAACATAAAATTTCCGACAATCCATTATGTAAAAAATGTGACAAAAACGATTCTCTATTACATAAATTAAAAACATGCAAAGACATATAGAGGGCATTTGGAAGTGGATGTGCGAGATAACAAAAAATGAATTTGGAATTGATCTAAATAATAAAGAAAAAATTAAAGACTTTCCAATTGTGAAAATCCAGGAGCAAGAAAAAAGTCAAATATTTAAATGATTATTCTGTGGGTACATGTATTATATTCTTGAGGGTAAACAAACTAGTATATCTGAATTCAAAGCAGAATTAAGATTAAGTAGATATTTTTTGCAGAAAATAGGTTTTTCACCGATATACATTCAATCTGTAGGATTTTAAATTATGATTACGTAGAAATTAAGTTCAGTAATATAGACCTAGCTGTGATATTAATGTAATGTGAACAGTGAAATAAAGTATATATAAGTAAAAAAATTGTATGAAGGAAAATATGCCATTATTCCTCCCGAGTATGTTAATTTCTATCGCTCCCTGCCCTCTCAAAATTTCGATGACGAAGAATCAGATGACGACATGTCTTTACAGCAACTTAGAGAACGAATGGTAAAACAAAAACGACGTAAAAACTAAAATGTATTTTATTAAAGTATTTTTTGGGTCTATACATCTTTTAATTTGCGATCATTACACCAAAATATCAGAAGGGCGTATAAACCCTTTACTAAAAAATATTGATACTGCCCTAATTGCTTCAAATTATACTTATGCACATTAATTTGAATGTACTCAATACATAAATGCAATAAATCTCAAAAACTCGAATTACTAAATGTTTTTTCGTTTCCTGTAAAATTTACTTCTTGGCTCATACGCCCTTCTGATATGACGCCCTCGATATATAGGTTTTGGTGGACCTTCATTTGTAGAGAAAATTGGGTTTACTTCTGAAACATCATTTCCTATGTAGCAAATGACTATTTCCACTTGCACAGATTTAGAAATAAAATTAATAATTTCTTCCATTATATTCCAATCTAATTGGTCAAGACCGCATCCTATCCTTGATCACATAACTTCGTAAGTTTTCAAGATAAGTAAATATGTTATAGTATGTTGGTTTCTCATATAAGTATTTTTTGGTAATTAGATAGTATATAAAACGTTTTCTAGTATTTATAACTGTTAATATTCCTACTTCGTCTCTTGTTTGTTTTGTTTTCTTAAATTAGCAAGGTTATCATACCTTTCTTTAAATTCGGCTGCAATACCAGCGCTCATTTCAAAAAAGGATGACACACAATGTGCCAGTGAGTACCTCTCGGGCATCTCAAATAAATTTCTTTTTATTTCGACAACATTACTATTATTTTCATTTTTATTATTTTCTATAAATTTTCTAAATTCATAATATTCTTTATCAATATCATAAAATAGGATATTATTGACATTATCGTCATTTTCAAATTGAATACGAGATCATGAATCCGCATCAGTATTTATTTTTCCTTTTTTGTATTTAATTTCATAGTCGTATTCTTCAAGTTTTAATCTCCACCGAACTAAACATGAGTTTGTTTATTTGAGGTTGAATAACCATTGTAATGGTTTGTGATCAGTAATTATTGTAAACCTCCTTCCAAATAAATACGATCTAAAGTAATTTGTAAAATAAACGATAGTTAAAAGTTCTTTTTCTATAGTGCTATAATTTTGTTCTGCGGGACTCAATGTTCTTGATCCATAAGTAATCGGTAAATCACTACCTATTTTTCCTTGACTTAGGACTGCACGAATAGCGATGTTTGAAGCATCTGTTGTTAAATTAAAAGGTTTTGTAAAATCTGGGTACTGAAGTATAGGGTCATTACATAAAATATTCTTGCAAATTTCAAAAGTTTTTAAAAATTCTTCTGTATGTTCTATTTTTTCACCTTTCTTCAAACATTGCGTAAATGGCTTAGTTATTTTTGCAAAACGTTTAACAAATCTTCTATAGTAGCCTAAAAGACCTAGGAAAGATTTAATTTCTTTCGTAGTTTTTGGTATAGGAAAGCGTTTTATTGCCTCTATCTTTTTTGGGTTCAGTTTAACACCATCCGGCGTTACCACGTGACCAAGAAATTCAACTTCCTTTCGTAAAAAATCCGATTTGTCTAACTGAAGTTTAAACCTAGCTTTTCTCAGTGTAGTAAATAATAACTTTAAATTAGAAATATGTTCTGTAAGATTTGTTGAGAATACTATTATGTCATCCATATAAAGTAAGCAAATTTTTCCTTGTAACTCCCGAAGTACATTGTCCATAACTCTCTGAAAACTCGCAGGGGCATTTTTCAAACTAAAGGGCATTCTAACATATTCATAGTGACCATTTTCTACAGTAAACGCAGTTTTTTCTATCGAATTCTCATGCATTTCAATTTGATGAAAACCTGACGCGAGGTCAATGGTTGAAAATATTGGCCTAATTTATCTAAAATGTCATTATTATTCGGCAAGGGATACCTATTGTCAATAGTTTTTTCATTAATTTTACGATAATCTACTACAATTCTCCATTTTGGACTCCACTAGCATCTAGTTTTTTCGGGACAATCCAAATTGGGCTACTGCAAGGGCTTTGACTATGACGAATAATACCGTCATCTAACATTTTCGAGATTTGTTTTCGAACTTCATTTTTGTGAATAAAAGGATACCTATAAGATTTCGTATAAATTGGGATTTCGTCAGTAGTCTTCATTTCATGTTTTATCTGGTTGGTAAAAGTTAATTTGTAGCCATCATTATGAAAAATATCTCTAAATTCGTTACAAAGTTTAAACAAAGCGTTCTTTTCCTCTTCTTTCAAATGATCCATTCTAATCATATTCTTAACGTCTATATTGCCAGAATTATTTTTCTCAGTGTAAGTAAAATTTTCAATATTAAATAAATAAAAGTCATCTTTATGTTCGTCAGAAAATTCCTGCACCTGCATGGGCTCTACAAAAGTTAATTGTATGGTCTTATCTGTATTATTATGAACCTCGGTATAAGCAAAACCTTTGTTTGCTGTCGTTAATGTTCCAGGAAAATAAAGTCCGTTTATATACTTTCTGGGACAATTATATCATTATTAAATTTATTCACTGGTATTTTAGTTGAAAGTGCCTCATGTGCGTTAACTGAAATGGAGTATTGTTTATCATCCGGTCGCCTATAATAAAAAGGAATTGTTGTTACATCGTTGATAAGAATATCATTTTCGAGGTCGATATAGAATTTTAATTTCTGTTTGGCCTAAACTTGTTTTAACCTGTGTAGGGCAATTATAAATACAATTTGGAAAATATTTATCTACGATTGAAGGTCTTAAATTGAATAACAGCCTGTATCAATAATCAATTTCATTTTAGGATTTTTAATTTGAATATAAGCTGAACTGTTATGTTGTTCCACATAAATTTCGACTAGTTCCTTTTCTTGTTTTATTTCTTCCGTTTGGGAGAACGACTCGCTAATGGAAAATTTCCAGCATTTTTATTATTTTGAATTTGATTTTGGTGTTCAGTTTTATTAAGAGTTTGGTCATATGCATCGCGCATTGACTGTGTTGAATTAGTTGCAATTTCATTATCAATTTGATACATTTATTCAGTTATAGCATTGTTTTGCGACTGAAAGTGATTTCAGGGAAAATTATTTTGTCGTGTTGAAAAACTTCTATGCACATTAGAAGGTACACGCGAATTTGTCGACATAGCTTATTGCATAATCTTGTCATTTCCAAAGCTGATAAGGGCAATTGCCTAGTTATTTTGAATATAGTTGATTACATTAATAAGGTAGAGACTTTTCTATTAAATAACGATTTCATCACCTTAAAATCTAACCCTTTCACGGCCTTCGTCCGGAGAACTACCAAGATCTTAAAACATTTTAGCAACTTCTTAAAAGAGAATAATGCCCCATATACACTGGCATCTAGTAACCCAAGTGTGCCTCGATTATATGGACTTCCGAAGATCCACAAGGTGGGTGCTCCTATCAGACCTGTAGTCAGCTTCACCAACACCCCTGTATCCTTCTGTATTCTTCTTCGTTTGTCCTAAAATTGATCAAAGATCTTACAGATTTTCGCCCCAAATATGGGGTGTCTAATACACTAGATTTGGTTGACAAGTTAAAAAATATTAACAACTTAAATACACCTTTCTTAATAGTTTCCTTCGATGTTACCAACTTATTTACTGCGGTACCAAAAACCGAAGCTGTAAATATTACAGGGGACCTTCTAAAAACAAAAAACGTTGATGAGGACGTCAGGGTCGATGTTCTCTCCTTGTTGAATTTTTGCCTCTCGCAAAACTTTTTTTCATTTAATAACATTTTTTATCAACAACCCGATGGTTTGTCCATGGGCAGCTGCCTTTCACCTTTTCTTGGAGATATTTTCATGGACTCTCTAGAGAATAAATATATTGTCACCGGAAATAACAAAGAAATTTTACACTGGTTTCGATATGCCTTTGCATTTTATACACAGATAATGTTGGTGCCTTAAATTTACTTAACAAACTAAATAATGTACACCCCAAGATTTCCTTCACTATAGAAATTGAAGAAGATCAAGCTTTAAATTTTCTAGATGTCAACATTCGCAAACACTTGAACAATTTTGAATTCGCTGTATATCGCAAACCTTTACAAACAGATCACCTTATATCCAATTTTTCGAATCACCGTTTTCAACATAAAATGGCAGCCTTCCATTGGTACATACATCGGCTACTTAACATTCCACATTCCATTCCTTAAGCCGTTTCCACACAGAGGCAACATGCAGCAACTTTTGTAGGTGCGACATGTCTCCACCACAAAAGTTGCTCTGTGTTGTTGCTACTGGTCGCCGGTAGTCGCGTGTTTCCGCTCCGAGGGCGGTAAACATCAAAGAAAATTGAGCGACAAGCGCTGACAACCGGCGACTTGCAACTTTTGTTGCTTCTATGTGGACGGCCGTGTCGACTGGCGACAGCGACAGTAATCAGTCGTCCGTCAAAAAGGCATCATTTGTTCTACGTGCATTATTATATTTATAGATAGAAGTACGGAAAAAAATAATAGAAACATCATAAAAATATGGCCCTGCAGCAGTGGACAAATGATCGCACAATACTGTTATTGGAATTATATAGAGATGCCGAGTGTTTATGGAACCCGCGAAATTTAAATCACATATGTCAAACAAATGACACGACGCTTTAAAAAATATCGCCGAGGCCATAGTGTGGTGCATCAGCACTAATGTGCTATGACAACGACTGATATCTAGGTCCTGACGCAAGCACACACCTTTCCTCGTCGATACCAATGTATAATCAAGGAATAAATAAACCGACACTCTAACTGGTAACCTGTACCTTATTGAAGAGAACACCAAATATCCCCTAACCACCACATGGCGACCCTGCAAACTTAGTGCTAACCCCTGAGAACACTGAGAAGATTATGGGAACGAAACAATCAAAACAAGAAGAAATAGTTATCCAAACAGGAAACAACGGCGAAACTTCGGCAACTGCTTCGGCTACGACGACAAAAGAAGTAATGAACGCTACAGTACTTGTATTGGCTTCAGTAATTATACTTTGGTTCATATGGAAGCAATGGCAAAAATCTCTGGAAAGAAAAATCAGGAGGGAGATAGCGCGTAGCGTGAAAAAAAAACGCCCCGACGATTCCCAAGACCGAGGTCCGAAGAGCGGTCACACCTTGCGAACTTCAACAGGTTATTCCACACATTCCATACAAAATTGTATGACGACGTCAAGACGTTCCACGCAAACCTAACGAAGGACCCACTGGCTAGGAGAACCGTCGAAACGACCAATGGAAAGATAGGGGAGGTGGAAAATTTTAAGTTAAGGTTAGTAGATATTAAGGAAATATTTAATTTAGGTAATTTTGGGGTTAACCTTATAAACGAAGCTAAAGAATACATAGTCGCAATAACAAAATATTTAGGAATCTGTGAAAAAATTTTTGAAAATAGACTGTCACAACCGCAGTTATCTCAAATTAATACGAATATTGATTGTAGTAATACTAATAGTAACGAAAAGATGGAATTTGATTTCAAAACAGCTTCTCATCTAATTTCCGAATTTAGCGGAGAACCAGGTAAAATTGTAGACTTTCTAGACACCGTAGAGTACTACTATGATTCACTTAAAGATGACGTTAATAAAAAGTTATTAATAAAATTTCTTATAAAAACTAAAATTAAAGGTTAAGCTAAAAACGTAATTCATACAGAACCTAATACTTTTTCAGAATTAAAATCTCCTTTAGTTCAACGTTTTCGCCCAAAAAAAATTTTAGCCTCTGTTCATATAATCTGAGCAAATGTAGACAATTTGACAAAGACGTCTCATCTTACGCATCCCAAATCGAAACTTTAATAAACGACTTAAACGAAATATGTCTAGAAACACAAGACCCTGATGCACGAGAAACAATTGAAAAATGAAACGACCAACAAGCTTTACATATTTTCAAAAATGGATTAAAACAGGAGATCCAAACTATTGTTTTAGCTTCTAGGGTAGATTCTTTTTCTAAAGCAGTCGAAATCGCATTAGAAGCTGAAAGCTCACAAAATACACAACTTCCACATGGCAGCGTCTTTCACATTAATAGAGATTTTAGAGGAAACAGAAGTAGGGGACAGTTTCGTAACACCCGTACAAATTATCACGGATTTTACCGTGGAAACACCAGTCGCGGAAATTCTCGAAATAACTATCGTGGTAATAATACTTATTATACGCCAGAAAGAAGAAACTTTAATTTTAATGCAAGAAGAGATAATTATAGGCAACAAAATTTCAGATCTAGAGGTAATGCACTCCTTCAAAATGTCAAGATGGTACAAAGAAATGCGGAACCGAATAATTTTTTAGACCAACAACCAGCGAATCATTCGCCAATAACGAGACAATCAGAACCAAATTAATTCTAATAACAAGCAACAATGCAGATTACGTCGATATATTTTGTGAAATGACAGGGAGGATCACGTATTTCTTGATAGACACAGGGGCTGATATTAGTTTATGCAAAACCGGCGTAATTCATGGTCCAAAAAACATAGTCTATGGAGAACAATGCCAAATAGGCGGAATAACACAGCACACTATCTTTACTCAAGGAACTATTAATACAAAAATATCTATAGGTAACCAAATTTTACCACAAAAATTTCATATAGTCGACGATTCCTTTCCGAGTCTTACCGACGGAATCAAAGGAAAAGGCTTTATAAAAAATTTTTTGCTATCTAGATTATACAAATTGGTCTATCACAATCAATAACTCAAATATATAAAAAAACTGTTAGAATTCCCATAAAGACAAGAATACCAGACACTAATGTACTATTAATTCCGGCGCGCAGTGAAATAATACACCCAATTAATAAACTATTTTCAGAAGACAACATAATACTAAATAAGGAAATTGCTGAAGGCGTATTTTTGAGTAACTCTATAGTTCCTAGTAATGGAATTCCCCATATAAAGCTATTAAACACTACTGACACAGATATTTCACTAAAAGATTTAGAAATTGTAGGTGAACCAATTTCACAATACGATATATGCACTTTTAATATAAACAGTAACATAACGCATGACGACACCAGGCCAACAAGATTACTCGACGAAATTCGCTTAACCGAGTTACATGAATACATATGCCAGGTTTCTGGAAAGAAGACGCTACATGCTGAGAAGACACTTTTAATATTATAAATACTAAAACATGTTCTATTACGACAGTCTCTATTGTAACTTTTGCCAATAAACATCTTTTTAAAAACAAATTTGTTACGCATAAAGAACCTAACTCCAAATTAGTCAGATGGCGCCTCAAACTTGAAGAGTTCGATTACCAAATTGTACATATATAAAAAAGGAAAACAAAATTCCAACGCAGATGCCCTTTCTAGAATTCAGTTAAATGCAATAGAAACCCAATCTACCTTTAATAATGCCGGAGACATAGACTTTGGCATAGAGGGATTTTTGCGCCAAGAATAAAAAATTTTACCTAATCATTCCTCAACTTCAGACTTAACTACTGACTTAGACGAATCTTTAAAACAGAATGATATTGACAAGCAAGAAATTAACGAAATAATGAATGATTTACAAAAATTTACCTTACCTGAAAACCCCAAACAAAAAATAAGAATTTTGCAAAATATACAAATACGACCACCGACTACTAATGCCACTGCGCATAGTATCAATGCCTCCGAAACTACGACCAATATCCCAATATTAGACGAAATTATTAACAATCGACCAAACCAGATGATTATAAAAAAATCACCCTACGAGTTATACTCAAAAATTGAACAAGAAAATTTTGACTACCACCATATCATTTATGCAACCTTACCTACCAATATTAATGAGATAACAAAATTTTTAAGAGAATACATAAGTAACAAAACCATGTATATTTACTTTCATTCTAAAGAATTACGGGCTTACTTCCAAGAATCACTTAATACACATTTTCAAAATTGCTTATTAATAATAATGTTAAACCGGAAGAGAGACAGATGCTTATAAAATACAAACACGAAGGCAAGACAAATCGTCGCGGAATCGACGAAACTTACTATTGTAAATCCCAAAAATCCGATATTTCTAAGTACATAAATCAATGCGAAATATGTCAACGGTCAAAATACAACAGAAGACCTCCTAATGAACCCTTAGTTTTAACTCAAACCCCTTCTAGGCCTTTCGAAATATTACATATTGACACATTTACTACAGGAAAATATAAATTTCTAACTTTAATAGACAAATTTTCGAAATTTGCTCAAGCTTTACCATACTTTGGAACAGCAATATTGGCCTGCCAACAACTAGTTCATTTCTTTTCATTCCACGGAATTCCAAAGCGAATTGTTTGTGATAACGGCTCAGAATTTAAAAACGACGTTTTAGACGACTTATTGAAAACTCATAATATAAAAGTACATTTCACCACCCCCCGTCATCATGAGTCAAACTCCCCAATAGAAAGACTACATTCAACCCTAATTGAGCACCTTCGAATTCTTAGAGAAAGGGACAAAACATCTGATATACCGACCTTAATGACATACGCAATAATAGCTTACAATAGCATAATTCATTCTCATACTAATCACACGCCTTTTGAAATAATCTCAGGTCATACAGACTCTCGCGATCCGATGTCACTTATACCCGCTCAAGTTTTCACGGAATATGTTAACAATCATCAGAATAACACGAAAGCGCTTTATGATAAAATTCATTCCGACTGTGTTGACAAAAAGGAAAATATAATTAACAAGCGAAACAGTAGTAAGACAGCGGCTGAAATTACAGTAGGCACTCAGGTTTTTAAACAAGTGGATCCGAGGTCAGCGAAATTAAAATCCAAATTTACAGGCCCCTATTTAGTTACAAAAATTCTCGAAAACGGAAAAATTGAAATACAAAACCCAAAAACAAACAAAACGGAGATTACACACAAAAACGAGACTAAAATAAAACACGTTGTTACAGATAGACCTGGACCATCGACGCAACCGACACAAACTTCCATAGCCTCAACTCCTATCCCGGACTCTTCCCATACAAGTTAGGAACGACACAAATTCTATCTAATCACTGGCCACTTGTTCAAGTATACGACTTAGCCCCAGTAGTTTCAAGATATTTAGAAATAAAAAATCAAGTATATAAGCTTAATAATGACATTAAAAGTAAAATTGGACACTATGGTGACGAACACAATAATTCATTTTCATATTTGTTTGCATTAGAAAAGCAGATCGATTTACAAATAAATCAAATAAATCCTATTCAAAATGTAACTAGACAGAAAAGAGGCTTACTTAATCCTTTGGGATCTCTCATTAAATGTATTACAGGAAATTTAGATCAAGAAGATAGCCAAAAATATGACATGCAGATAAAAAACTTACAAGAAAATCAAAACAAATTAAAGGGTGTTGCCTTCAGTCAAATTACATTATTAAAATCTACCATTAAGAAATTTGAGGAAACAGTGACAAACATAACTCACAACCAAAAACAAATTGAATTTAAAATTAATCAAATACGAGAAGCTCTCGAGAAATTCGCTCAAGCCCAACTAGATGACTTCAATTATTTTCAAATTCATATTTTGATTCATAAACTTACTAATATATACCAAAATATCTACAATATATTTGATAGAATGGAAGTAGCAGTTGCTTTTGCAAAATTGAATACTTTACATAACTCAATCATAAATCCTATAGACTTGTTATTAGAAATAAAAGAATCTGAAAAATATTTAAAGTTAGGCAAAGTGCCTCTTTAACCAAACTATTGATAATATTTTGAATTTCGAAAAATTTATTGAAATTAAAAGCTACTCAAAAGAGTTCAGTATCACATTTATTTTAGAAATACCCTTGGTTAAATCAGAGTTATACCAATATTACAAAATCCTACCAATCCCAAAAAATAATGAACCCGATTTTTACTTTTGCCTACCTTATAAACCATTCCTTGCACTTAACAATGAAAAGTATGTTTCCATGGACAAAATTTGCAAGAAAATTGAAGAAACCAAGTACATTTGTGAAGAAGTTAGTCCTACGCATGTTGATGATGGCGCTCCTTGCGAGGTGCAATTAATATCATTCAAAAATTTAACGAACTGTTCTCCCTTCAAGACTACTATCCAAAAAGTTGAGATAGCCAAAGTTGTCAAAAATAAATGCTAATAACTGTTCCGTCAAAGCGAATAGCTGTCAGTTCCTGTAAAAACTCAGTACCAAATAACACACCACTACAAGGAACTTACTTAGTTGAACTGTTTTCCGATTGCACTTTAAAATTAAATTCGATAATATTACAAAGCTATAAAACTAGCAAACTACCCTTTATAAAAGTATCTTTACCCTCTATAAACTTTTCGAGTAAAAACCTCACTAGCATCCCGAAGAAGCTAGGTCTGCCAGAACTCAGCCTCAACAAAATCAACTTAGAAGAAACAAGAAGTATTCAAGACACCCTTGAAGAACAGAAGAAGATTTTAGAAGACATGACGTTACCACTTGAAACAAAGAAAATTAACATTTTTACAATTTTTATTTTCATTTTAATATTAATTGTTTTATTACTTCTCTTGCTCAAATTAATTAAAAAACATTTTCAAAAATTTTCTATTAACCCAAAACAAAAGGAAACTCGAGAAGAAATCATCATTTAATTTTTGGGAACCACATCCTAAAGAATATGCTTTCCAGTAGGGCCGGAGGAGTTACATGAACACATATGTCAGGTTTCTGGAAAGAAGACGCTACATGCTGAGAAGACACTTTTAATATTATAAATACTAAAACATGTTCTATTACGACAGTCTCTCTTGTAACTTTTGCCAATAAACATCTTTTTAAAAACAAATTTGTTACGCTCGCCCACGTAACTACCGACAATGACACCGCAGCAAATAAAACAATTTTGGAGTTATGTACACAATACAACGACATATTTTACTTAAAAGATGACAAATTATCTGCATGTAATTTTTATAGACAAAAAATAACCTTATCAGACAAGACTCCTACTTACATAAAAAATTACAGAACACCTCATTCGCAAAAACAAGAAATTGATAGACAAGTTTCAGAACTATGAAAAAACGACATAATCGAACCTTCCATTAGTCCCTATAACTCTCCTCTCTTACTAGTAAAAAAGAAATCCAGTGGCGGACAAGAACAAGTTAGACTGGTCGTCGATTACAGGCAACTAAACAAAAAAATTGTTATTGATAGATTTCCATTAACTCGAATTGATGATATTCTCGATCAACTCGGCAGAGCAAAGGATTTTTCCACCATTGATTTGGCAAGTTCTTTCCACCAAATCGAACTTGAAAAAGCGTCTCGCCCTCTTACTGCTTTTTCGACACCTACAGGACATTTTCAATACAAAAGATTACCTTTTGGACTAAATATTTCCACAAATAGCTTTTCTCGTATGATTAATATAGCCATGGCTGGTTTAGACGCGGATGTCTTTCAATACGTAGATGATATAATTGTATTTGGTTGCAGTCTGCAACATCATAATAGAAATCTCAATAAAGTTTTTGAAAGATGTCGAAAATACAATTTAAAAATCAATCCTTCCAAATGTTCATTTTTACAAAACGAAGTCACTTATTTAGGTCATTTAATTTCCGACGAAGGCATTTTGCCTGACCCAAAGATATACGAAGTAATAAAAAATTACCCAACACCGCAAAATTGCGACGAAGTACGAAGGTTCATCGCCTTTACTAATTACTATAGGCGATTCATACCAAAATTTGCTGATATAGTATATTGTCACCAAAGGGACATCTGTGGACCAGTGCCCGAATTATTAAAACCAACTTCTACCAAACAAAACAAAAGTAAAGATAACAATAACAAATTTAGTGAGTACGAGGGACAGTCAATAAAGTAAATACGAGGATGAATTAATAAGTTAAACAATAATTAGATCAAGGTCCACCCGCCGACTCGGCAGAATCTGCGGGTATAAGTATAGCTCAGTTTCCAAGCTGGGTATCAGTCGCGGTCCCGCTCCGCCGCCAGTATCCGCCGCGCTACCCCCGCCATGATCCAGATGCTGTAAGAGCCAATATCAGTGAGCGTTCAGGCTAAAACAACACCGCTACTACTGTACCTGCCGCCAATCTTCAATCAGCACCACCCGTCACTTAGTGTGACACATGGTGGAGGCGCCAATCCTGGGAAGTTGTGGAAGCATCGCCAAGGACGAGGACGTTCCAGAGCAGGCCAAGGCAGAGACTGGTGTAGCGTTGCTTTGGGCCTTAGGTGTTATTAAGCCTCTTTACTTATGGTCTTCTTGCTCAGGCGCCAGGAGTGGTACTCGTGCGGTCCAGAATTGTTCGAGCCAGGGAAGTTTGCAGGGGGGTGAAATCAAACCAGCAGTTCACCAAATTACCCTATTTATTATTACCCCCCCCCCCAAAACTATGTACAAAATTATAAATAACTAATTTAAGTAAATAAACAATTCTAAGACAGCTCCCTGGCTTCGGCGGACGGCCATGATCTCTGAAATGAAATCAGTACGTATTAGATACTCATGCCAGATTCGCAGGGCCTAGAATAAAGTAATTAGCATATAGCAGGCTGGGGAGACGAGCAGTATATGTCCTACGGGAACGGCACCGGTGTAAGCTACAGAGGCAAGCCTAGAGTTCTATTGGCAAAAGGTTGTTATTTAGCGGAGCGGATATGGCTCTGTATGGCTGGATAGGACAGTCTCGCTACTCTATAGCGGTGCTCTCCCAGCAGCGGTCGGCTATTTGGCGGCGTAGGGTAGCCCCGGCAATTCTCCCGGCACTACCCGTGTAACGGTCGGATTTATCGGCTCGGTGTTGCTTGATAGCTCCGTCACATATCTAACGGCTCTTTCCAGCAGCGGTCCGGCGAATAGAAATTCGGCCTTTAATGACAACCCGTCACTTATCTAACGGTGTCGGTCTTTTCTACCTGGTAGGTGGAAGACACTCTATGGAATAAGCGGTTGCGCATTTATTACCAGCGGACTGGGACCCGGCGGTGAGATACCGGTTCCCAGCGCCATCTATCGGCGGTTCGGGCGGACCAGGCGGGCCCGCGAATAATAACGACGAGGGGACCTACTGTTAGAGTAGTACTCGGCGGTAAGTTGTAGCCGGAAAATCGGGGAGAAAAGCGTGGTAACTTTGTTAAAGACTGTGATTGATGGAAAAAGAAGAAAAGCGCAGTAACTTCGTTACACTAGAAAAAAGAAAGTACAGGGTAGTAAAAAGTGCTGTTAGTGAGTGAAAATCGGCGAGGTTCAGGGAAAACCGACGCGGCGAGTGCCAAAGGAGCACCAGGAGTTTGAAGAAGTACCGGTAAGAAAGGTACAGGAAAAAGATAGGTCAAAAAGGTAGGGGGGAATCCATATGTCCCGCCCCTACGAACTAAGGTCCACTACGTTCAAACCTAAGTACCGTAGTACCGAAATTGGAGGAGGAGTCCCCATTTAACCCGTCCAGAACTCTAGAGAGGTCACCGACAAGGTCAGGGACAGGAGACGACCAGGTTTTCGTTGCTACAACGGTACAGGTAGGCAAAGGGGGGCCAGTTGGACAGTTAATAGCAATTAGAAGAGTGAATCAAAGCTACCCAGAGAGTAGCGAAGACGTGCCCAAAGAGCACAAAGCAACAGATAAAAAATAACGGCAACAAGGGTAGCAGGCCCAAATAGCCGAAAAAATAAAAATGCCAGAGGTGCACAAGTAGAGTACCTTCTACCGCGCCAGAAAGGCAGGCACAGGTAGAAAAAAGAAGTAATAAAAGAAAGAAAATGACCAAGCGAGTCAAGAGGAAGACAATTGAGTAATAATAAGAGTAGCAAAAATATATAAGGCATATTAAAAATAAAATGGGATATCAATAAATAAGTAGGATTTCCATAATGCAATAATACAAGAGGAAAAAATCATAAATTCTATGGGATCGTCAGCAACAACTTTATAGATTGCGTAAAGATTTAGAGAAACTAAACCTAGAACTCAGGTCAAATTCTCAGAACCTAGCCATTCCAGTAACACACTTGGCAAAATACTACGAACTTCCAATCTGTGAGTGCACATTCAGTGATAACAGCATCGTGTTGCATATCAAAATACCTATAACAAAAGAAAACAGTGATTGGAGATTATATGAACTGATAACAACCCCGTTTGCCTGGTTAAATCACACATACATCATAGAGCACAATACACTGTATATGGCAATTTCAGGGGACAATTCAAGACAAATTTCAGGGATAAGTTTGCATGTTTGCAAACCTTACGAAAATAAACTCTGTTACCTACCTAGATTCTCGGGAGACACCCTCCAAGGAGCAGCATGCGCACGCAAGCCACTCCATGGTTCCACAGTAGACGAACTGGCAACACATTGTCCACTTCGTTGTTACCAATCCACATCCACAACCATAGCAGAAATAGATGAAGAAGTGTATATGATTTCACATCCGGAGGCCAACACCACAATACAATCTGGCAACAAGACATTTGCATTACCGACGTCATTCCAGGCCACAGGAGCGATCAAACTCACCATACCTTGTAATTGTATCCTAAAAACAGAAAATGAAATTTTAATACATAAAAGATTTCCATGCACAACGGCAAAAACAAGAAAGTATGATATAGTACACGTAATACCCGCAGCATGAACAACCCTAAAAACATTTATTTTGCACCCATCAGTACAGAAGTTGCCCCAAAGATTTAAAAAACTAGATGATTGCCTTAATAGAAATTGGACAACTTCCGTACCCCACTTAAATTTAACTTCAACAAGAGACTCACTAGAGAGCATAATGGATCAGATAAAAATCAATAAAAATATATTCAATACATTACCCGATTCACTCAGCTGGACAAACCATAACCACTCCATTATGGTGATATGGAACATTCTTCTATCAATAGCAGTCCTGTACTTTCTATTCCATAGACAAGCACCAGCATTTCCCATCTTTGCACAGGCGGCAAGAGCCTGCAAAGAAGAAGCAGACACAACACACGATATAATTGTCGGACTAACTTGTACCTGTTTTACGGCGTTTTTCCTGTATGCACTTTGGAAAGCAGTCACCCAGTATCTTCGAAGAAAACGCATGGACCGTGAAAGCACCCCCGAGACAGCAGCACCAGCCCCCGACGTACCCCAGGAAATGCACGAATATGTAATTCGCATTCCAAGCCACGGACAACTGAGCGACCTCGATGAAACGCAATACTGCAGCATTTGGCGAAACCAGGCCGGGCGCGAAGGCACGAACTCAGCAGTTTTGGGGCCAGCGACTGGGTTGGCGACCAGCAGAGGAGCTCAGAGTCCGTAATTAGTAATATAATTTATATAATAGGATTTTTAGAATATAAGACAGAACCGGGCTAAATAATTTTGTTTGTAGAGAAGTACACTAGAAGGGAGGAAACCTAAATAAGCTCAAAACATTTTTTAACAGGACCGGATTAGGTAAAAATAAGTAAAAACTTAATAGAGACAGGTCCGAGTAGCTGAGATGCGCATTAGGTTACAAAGAACTGTTTCTTGCAAGCATAAAGCTTTTTTCAATACTACCTTCCTAAAGGGAACTAATAAGTAAAATAATTAGAAATTAGGGTATTAAACATTACTTTATAAATAAATCGCCAATCGCACGGCATAAATAATAATTTAAATTAGTCAGACCGGTCTTCTACAAGTTAATATTACTTAGATAATTATTATTAAACAGGGATATTATAGATTTTCTTAAATACATTATGCAGGCCAGATGTATAATGTCAAATCATTTTTAAGAATATAGATCATTATGATAAACAAATATATAAAAAAGACATTACCAGAGGATAAGCAGGCCGGCAGCTTTTAAAAGCACGGCGAACAAGGCGCCGAAATTGCGAAAGTTTAAATTCTAGTTTTTTTTTATTTTAAGGCACTAATAGAAAAATATTAAACTTACGATTCATGATACTCACTAACACAAAATAATGACATTTCGTCTTTCTTTTTATGCCGAAATTAATGTAGACTACTTAATCTAAACACAATTTTTATTTTGTATTTTTGTTTCACGCATGTAAACAACCAACTACACGAGGAACGTCAGCCCAAAACAATGTACCTATACCAGATGTACCAGGTGAACCAGAAAAATGACCAGCAGCATGGATGAAATGAAAAGTGATTAGAAACTGTACCAGTGGGCTGATGAACTCCAGAAATCGTGGTAGTGTACGGTTGGTGTTATAGTTTTAAGTTTTTTCTTCTTTTTCATTGACTAACTTTTATAGTCACAAATTGTTCAGTATTAACTTCAGATATTTTTAATTGTATTTTTGGTAAATCTAATTTCTTATTTTTTGTTTATACAAAACAACATCTTGACCTTGGGGACCAAGGCTTCGAGAGGGGGGGGGCATATGTCACCAAAGTGACATCTGTGGACCAGTGACCGAATTATTAAAACCAACTTCTACCAAACAAAACAAAAGTAAAGATAACAATAACAAATTTAATGAGTACGAGGATGAATTAATAAGTTAAACAATAATTACATCAAAGTCCACCCGACTCAGGAGAATCTGCGGGTATAAGTATAGCTCAGTTTTCAAGCTGGGTATCAGTGGATCCCGCTTTTCAGCAGCCATTAGATCGCCAACCACCCCCGCGGGGTCGGCTCGGACACAAGGTGCAGCTTATCAGCGAACTTGTGTTCTGACCCGACTGCGAGGGGGCTTGACGGCAGATTCCTTCGGGGGTGATGCTGGAGTGTTGGTGATCGCCGGGTTGTTGGAGATCGGTCTCTGCAAATCGCGAGCCTGGGAACCTCTGCTCTTAGGTTCCCCACGCGCCGGTCAATCGCGGTCCCGCTGGTCCACAGTTCCGCTACGCGTCTCCCAATCCGTCAAGATGCTGTTGCAAACATTTATGTGAGTTCGGAACAATATAAATTCGTTTCGTGTATACCTGTCTCTTTGGATTACGCTCCGTCGTCGGTCGCGACCCCTCCCAGTGATCCCGGCAAGCCGCGAGGGTCAGTCCAAACCCTCCGGCACACACGAAGAGTGCGGCACGGGGTAGAAGCCCCGTGTGCGAGGCACGCAGTGTGACAATATCCATTAAATAGATTATTAAAGAAAAACACACGATTTCTATGGTCAGCTGAGTGCGAAAATTCATTCATGACTTTAAAATAAAGACTTATGGAACCACCAATCCTTCAGTATCCTGACCACCCACAAACATACATTTTGACGTGCGACGCCTCAAATTTCGCATTAGGATGTGTCTTATCTCAAGGTGAATTAGGAACCGACAGACCTATAGCATATGCTAGTAGAACACTAACAAAACATGAATTAAATAAAGCTATTATCGAAAAAGAACTCCTAGCGATTTATTGGGGTATCACGTATTTTAGACCATATCTTTTTGGTAAAAAATTTACACTCACAAAAACCTATCTTCTAAACTAACACGAATCCGACTAGAGCTACAAGACTACGAATTTGACATAAGATATAGACCCGGAAAAGAAAATAATGCGGACGCCCTGTCAAGAATAAGAATAGATTCAAACCAGTTAAAATCACTCATTCCTAACGTCGCTATTATGACTCGTGCCATGACAAAACAGAACAATGAAAACAAGAATATTTCTTCTCCACCAAGTCACCAGCCTGATCAACTGGGGACCTGGCAAGTAACATCATTATCCGACATTAAAAACTTAAAAAAAACTAAAATTTGATATTAAATATGACATATATAAAAGGCATGCTTACGACCGAAATAAATATAATATATCAGAGAAAAGGCAATACATTATATTTACGTTATTAAGTAATAATCTAATCCAAACCTTAGGTTTGGCATTGGAGAAACTTATAACACAATACGACAAGATAGCGCTATCGAAAGAAGATGATTTATTTAAAAATATAAATGTAGCCCAATTTAAAGTACAGTATAATATAATATATAATAAATATAAATCCGGATTAAAAATTCTCTTGTACGATCCCCCAGTAAGAATCGAATCCTTACTAGGAGGACACAGCGGTGTGAAACGTACGATAAATAAACTAAAGCAAAAATATGTGTGGAAAAATATGTCGAAATTGGTTAAAAAGTATATATCAAATTGTATCGAATGTCACAAAGCAAAAATAATTAAACATACAAAAGAAAATTTAATAATAACTGAAACTCCTGAGACAAGTTTTGAATCAATCTCGGTGGACACAGTTGGTCCTCTCAAAATAACGGAAAGTAATATGCGTTACATAATTACTATCCAGTATGATCTGACAAAATTTATAGTCGCGATACCCATAGAAAATAAAGATGCTAAAACAATAGCTAGGACACTCGTAGAAGACTTCATGTTACTATTAGGAATACCAAAAATTCTGAATACAGACTTAGGGACTGAATACATAAATAATATTCGAAATTCAGTCAATAAATTACTTAGTATAAACCATGTAACATCGACAGCTTTTCATCATGAATCACTAGGTTCGATAGAAAGAAACCACAGTTTTAAATGAATATTTAACTACGTTCTCGACTGACTCCAACTGGGACAAACTACTTCATTTTTATACCTTTTCTTACAATACCACCCCTCATACAGACTCACTATATTCACCCTATGAACTCGTCTTTGGAAAATTCCCAAATTTACCAAATGATGTACAAAGACAGACAGACCCAATATACAACATAGACGACTATGCAAATGAACTGAAATATAGACTCAGAGAAGCCCATAAAGAACCCCATACACTGATCCTTATAAAATAACAAGTCAAGACGGCGTAAATTCAACTATACTTATCGATAATAAAGCTAAAACAGTTCACAACAATAGACCAATTTTACATAAAAAAGCCAGAGACTAGTATTCTTCGTTTCAAAAAAAAAGAAACCCATGTAATATTAATAACGATTCGTAGAATTATATCGAAAACTTTTATTTTAATATCATATTTATAATTATATAAGACTACAAGGTATATTCATACCTATATACATATGTTGTAAATTTTAATACTGAGGATATTTTGAAATATTTTAATAAAACAATAAAATATTCTAAGATGTACAGTCAAGTCCCCATTCTTGGGACGGTTTTCAACTTTAACCGTTCACAGTGAGTCGCTGGGTTGTGCTGTAGAAAAACTATTAACGTCAAAAGTTGGGTGAATGGTGAGAGATATCTTTGAAAAAATTTGTTGTTGAGAAAAAGTTATTGTATATTTGTTTTTATTTTTTTTATTGTTTGTCCCAAGTTAGGAGCACGTTCCCATACTTGGGACACCTATGTTATTAGCCTGTTAAATCAAGTTAGGGCGTCAGAATCTTTACTTGGGACTGGAAAATACATTTTTAAAAATATGTATACATATATTTGTGTTTTGAATTTTTTGGGGGGCCAAAAAATTAAAAACTGAAGCAAAAAATAAAAAAGTTTATTCCAAACGAAAATAAAATAAATATCCACTCTTTAACAAACTTAGAATATTTTAAAAGTTAACAAACAAGATCGTTAAAAGTAAATATAGTGTTTCTAGTGTTGCTAACGGGTTTTATCACTCTTTTTATTTGAGATCTTTGGACAAATAGCCTGTCTTCAATGTCTGGAAAAACAAACACGTTGTGGGAGCCTTTGTACTTTCGCATAAAGTCCAACAGAATTTGTTCGCGGTCAATTTTTAAAATTCTTCCCACAAACTCTTTGGTACATTCTTTTTTTGTGCCCTCGTTATATTTGAGGTCCACAATGACAAAGTCTTTAATTTCTAATTGCACGTTACTTTCAGTCTTTTCTTGCTCGGTCTTATCGTAGGAATTAGGGTTAGAAATGTCTTCAGTCTTGTCTAGTATTGCTTTATCACCATCGGGCTTCTCACTGGCTATTTTTTCAGCACTCTCTTTAGTTTGCGCATCCATATCTGCCATGTAGTCTGAATTATTGTTCAAGTTATCTGTGAATTTTTTTTTGCTTTGTTCCCGCCTGTCTTCTATAAAATCTGAAAAATCTTCCATATCTACATCAGAGTCGGTATCATGTAGGGACAGATGACCTTCGTCTTCGCTTGAGCCAGAGAGGTCATATAGAGTCTTGGTTTTAACTAGTCGTTTTTTTACTTTTAAATTAGGTGCGTTGGATGGCCCAGGGATTGCAGCAACGTCATTCTTTTTCTTTTCTGTCCTTACTTTTTTAATATTCTCCACCACATCTAGTTCCGATAAACTCTTTCCTGGGGCTGTAGTGACTTTTTTTCTTTTTCTTAAAGTTTGGGTTTCACTTTGCCTTTTTTGTTTAAGAAAACTTTCGAAGCTGTTTGTCCAAACTTCGGAGTTTTCTTTGGTGTCATCTTTTTGAGGTAGACGCTTTAGGACTTGGTATGGATCTAGGGGGTAAATTCCACTTGCTGCAAAACCACTTTTTAAGTTTTGGGCGGAGCTTTTTTCTATAATTTCCAATACCTGCTTCAATTTTCGAGGAAATATATCTTTTGCAATGGAACCACGATGTTTGCTTTTATATTCATCTAGCAATTTTCTCCATGCTGTCTTCAGCGGACTAAAGTAGGCAAGGTCCAGGGGTTGACATAGATGGGTACTGTTAGGTGGAAGGAGCAGAAATTTGATATTATTCTCTATACACAATTCCAGCACTCGAATGGAAACGTGGCTAGCCAGATTGTCGCCAATAATAGCTTTGGGGCCATCTCCAAGTTTTTTGAGGTAAGGTAAAGCCACTGTAATGAACCAATCTTCAAATAATGGTCCCTCGAACCAGCCTGATTTCGATCGGTTGTACCTGGCATTTTTCGGACCGCCTTCCATCCAAGAATGGTACAAGTTAGTTGCAGATTTGTAAACTACGTAAACGGGTAGTGTGCTTCCACTTGCAGATCCTGCAAACATCACCGAAAAACCAGCCTTACTTGTGTCTTTTATTTGTTCTGGATTTTTACAATGACGATGAACAATAACTTTTTTTTTGCCGGGATCATCTTGCATGTTTGTTTCGTCGTAATTTATTATTGATTCTGGGGGTATATCTTTAAGCGACTCTTTTAATTCGTTAAAATATTCTGTGATCACTTCTGGAGTTATTCCTGCCCTAGCACGCTTAATGTTGTGACTAAGTCTCGTTTTTAATAAATCTTGTTGGCGGGCTAAAAAAGCTTTTAGCCATTTTTTACCCGGTTTGTTGTTTATAAAACGTTTTTCTGTGACACCTTTTCCATCCAACCTTTTTTTAATTACTTCCTTTAGGTCTCTCTTTGTCAAGGGATATCCCCACTTTGCAGCCAAGGATAAGCATTTTGATATATGGGCTTCTTCCGTTGCTGAAAACACGGGTGGGCGTCCATATTTTTGTAGATGTTTATTGTTTATTTTTCTATTCAGCGTACTTTTAGATATCCCGTATTTTTCTTCTGCCTGCCTTACTGAGAGTTTATTTCTTCTTATATCTGTCAATGCAATTTGGAGCAGTTCCTCTGAATAATCATGGTATTTTCTTTTGTCTAGCCTTCTAGTCTCCATTGTGCTTTTTTGGGTCAACCTGGTACAAAAACATATATATCAAAATCAAGTAGGATTCGCTGACCGAACATCAGAATATCATAATATGTAAGCACATCCAAACTTGGGACAAGTGTCCCAAGTTTTGATACTTTGCACAATTTTTTCTAAAATATTAATACAAAAAAAATAAACAAAAGCAAACATTTAACACTATGAAAACCAGTTGAAGATATGTATAGAGTATAACATACCAAAATTTGAAAAGTGTATACTTATTTTCCTTTAATCTACAGAGCACTTTAGTTGGGTTATTTTAACGAAATATCGAAGGTCCAGTTTTGGCGGGAAACCGTACTTACCGTGATCACAACTCGCGCATGCACTCGCCTCAGCGGTTGACGGGAGACTAGAAGAAGCGCGCGCGGCGGCGTTCGCGAGACTTTGTTGCAGTGTTGCCATTTTATAAGACTTCAAAAATGCGCCGTTTTTGTCCCAATTAATGGCGCCGTCCCAAGAATAGGGACTTGACTGTACATAATATGTAAACTTATCTTAGTATTTGTAATTGTACCTATCTTTTGTAAAGGGGGAGGTGTGGTGCATCAGCACTATTGTGCTATGACAACGACTGATATCTAGGTCGTGACGCAAGTACACACCTTTCCTCGTCGATACCAATGTATAATCAAGGAATAAATAAACCGACACTCTAACTGGTAACATGTACCTTATTGAAGAGAACACCAAATAACCCCTAACCACCACAATAGGCTGCGATACCCAGGAAATCAAAAGAAAAATAAAAAAATTAAGTAGCCAGTATTATAGAGAGAGGCTAAAACATAATAAATACAAAAAATCAGGCACAGAAGCCTTCTATATTTCTAAGTGGTTTGCATATAATCATATTGAATTTCTAAATTATAAAAATAAAGTTCAACCGTGTCTCGAAGGAGGGATGCAAAGTCAGGTAAGCAGTTTTTGTAACTCTTGACATATTCTATAATTTGCGCGGGATTTCAACTACTGTACTGTACTCTCTTTGGGTACCGAGGTTTTTTGTATTTTGTACACCTACTTAAATTTTGATCTCAGTATCTTTTCAATCATTTTGCAAACTTCAACCCATATTTTAGTTGTGTACTGTACTCCAAACTAAAAATTGTGTTTGACAATCTTGTGCTCATCTTGTTCTAAAAAAAATCTACTCCGAAAAACCAATTTAATTTTTGTCATTTATTAGCTTGTACGCATCTTTGAGAGTACCTAATTCAGTCGTAAAATATTTATTTTTAGTTAGAATGGAAAGTTTGATTTCTGTGTTCACGACTAACTTAGTCGAAGACATTTTTTTGGTATCGATGGAAAGTTTACAGTTTACATGAAATAACTTATCGGACGCAGAGGATTCCTTTTTAAAAATTGTTATTTCTTTTGGGTTACAACAAATGCGAACGAACAATTACAGACTGACTGCAAGAGGTGTCCTCAAAGAATTTATAACATCGGTGAAGCTGCTGAGTCGGCGAGGTGTCTTCTTCGTATTTTATATGGCAGGCTGGATTAAGGGCGATATAATTCCTCCCCCCGAAGATTCAATTGTGAGGGTTAGCGAGGCAATTGAACGGTTGCAAGTTCGATGGGTTGTGGTTCGGTCTTCTTTCTTCTGTGGAGCTTCTTGTACACTAAATATGATAGTCCGATAAATAAAAGTGCGTAGATTGATATTGTCCAATAGCTAGGAACTGTAGATACTTCATTGAAATTTAAATCTGGCTGATTTTCGATAATTTGGGTTTTTAGGGAACTCAGTTCATCTAAATTTATTCTGATTTTTCCAGGTATTTGTTCTTTAGTTATTAAATCGATGTGTGGGATAATGACTGGTTCGTGATTTTCTAATTTTTCTTTTTGATTGGTAATTATTTCTTGAGGCGTTGCGATTTGGCAACCGAATGGAAATTCTATTAAAAATGTGCCTGGAGATAAAATTTGTACTTCTTCAAAGCAATTTAATTTGTTCTTTGTTCGGCAACAGGTAAATTTATTGATTCGTTTCTTCTAAATTTTTCACAACTGGCCTTGAGATTTCAATTGAAGTTTTGGAGCATATTGAAGCATTGTCCATATTAATAATAATAATAATAATTATTATTATAATAATAATAATAATAATAATAGGACTTTATTGCAAGAATACAGTACAAAACATGTAGGTATCCTGTACAAAGGCGAAGTCTGACAACAAGTGTCATTCAAACTTAACCTTTACCTAACCCTAACCTATATCTACCTATATCTACCCAAAACATAGCCTATACATTTTATTAAACTACGGCGTATCAAACGATATAATACAGTTATAACCAACGACGAAAATAGTGTCCAGGACATATAAAAAGCACCATCATCTAGAAAGCAGCAACCTCTTTACCTTTCCGCTAAAAACTCTGTTGCCAATCTCGTTCCTCAAAGTTGTATCTAAGGAATTATACAGGTGAACAGCGTTAAAAGAAAAAGACCTTTGAAAGAATGATGTGCGGTGGGCAGGCATTGTAAATAAATTTGTGACGAACATTTAAGCTATGTATTGCAGCGCGTGGCACAAGTTTTCTTACTAAGTAAGGAGGAGAAGAGGCTTTAATAATGTCAGCAACAAAAGTGAGCATATGTAGCGCAAAATTGCCCCTAACATCCAACCATTTTAATTCTTTGAAGGCTGGAGATATATGATCATATTTTCTTAGGTTTGTAATTAGCCTGCAGCATGTGTTTTGTATTCTTTGTAATCTGTTCAATGTCGCACTATCCAAACACGGTACATATACAATATCTCCATAACGAATTTTTGAAAGAATTAAGCTTTCGCAGAGAAGCTTTCTTGTATTCATATCCAATAAGCTCCTACTTGCGTATAGCAATTTTAGTCTCAAGTAGCATCCCTTGGTCAACCCAACAACATGATCCACGAATCGAAGTCCCTCATCAAATGTCAAACCAAGAATCCTCGCAGTCGACACAACAGTCACATCCGAACCATCTATTTGAACTCGCATATTTAATTTCAGAAATTCTCTATGCTTCTTTTTTGAAAATATAATTAGTTTAGATTTTGTCGGATTCAAATGCAAATTGTGACTCATAGCATATTTATTTATACATAGCAGATCCTCACTCAAATTTTTCTGTGCTACCAGATAATTTTTGGGATTAAAATTCAAGTAAACTTGCGTATCATCGGCAAAAGCCTGAGTATTTGATCGAGTAACAACATTCATTAGGTCAAAAGTATAAACGAGGAAAAGCGTAGGCCCCAGCACAGAACCCTGTGGGACACCCGACGTAATAAGTGAGCGTTCAGAGACGTTGTTTCCGATACTAACCTGCTGAAACCGATCCTTTAAGTAATTAGATATGAATTTTAATGCAGAATTATCAAAACCGATATATTTACATTTAGCAATCAGCAAATTATGACTTATAGTATCGAATGCCTTACTAAAATCCAAGAGAACCAAAGCAGTGGCTTCATCGTTGTCAATACCTCTTAGAATGTTATCACTTAAATTTGCCAGAGACGAAACGCAGCTATGGGCTTTCCTAAATCCTGATTCTCTGGAAATAATTTATTTACCTCCAAGAATTTCACAAGTTGTTCAGATACTATTTTCTCAAGAATTTTAGAAAAAATCGGTAGCAAGCTAATAGGACGCAGATCGGAATAAGCTTTCGAGTTCTCAATCTTAGGTAGCGAAGTGACAACAGCCACCCTCCAAGTAGTTGGAAAGTAACTGTGTTCAATACAACAGTTTAACAGATGAGTTACATGCGGAGCGATAACAGGTAAACAGTAGCGGATCATGCCTAAGCTTATACCGTCGCAACCCTTCGAATTCGATTTTATTTTATTTGTTACTTCAGAACTATTTTATCTACGGTTGCAAATTCGATCTTAAACGACTTCTTGCCATTAATGCTATTATTTGTATAAAATTGAATTTTATCAAGACAAGGTGTATCGTTGTTTTGAAAAACAGATAAAAAGTAGTTATTTGTATCACTCGGATTTTGCAAGTGGTGGGGAATTTCACAGTTGGTCGAAGGCTGAATATTAAGCGACTTTGGTTCGGTTTTGGTGTCTTTTTGTGAAAAAGGTACTTGAGGTATGCAGCTTTTTTCCCTTCTGTGAGAGGCCTTGGCATAATTTCTGAGGTATTTGTAATGCTCCCAGGATTCATTTGTCTGTGATTTTTTATAAACTGACAATGCCTTATTCCTCAATTTAAAGATGTACCGTAGATTATCAGTTAGCCAAGGTGCTTTTGGTTTGCTCATTAGCGCATGACAATCAAACAAATGAGTTATCCACTTTGTCAAGAAGTCAACCTTGTCATCAATATCCTTGATATAGAAAATATCCGACCATGGAACATTACACAAATCTTTATTAAACGAATCCAAGTCGAAATTTCGAAAACATCTATAGGTTTTTGTACCGTTCAGGGGTCTGCACACCTGCAAGTCAAAACTGCAACTCACCATTCTATGGTCAGAGAATAAATCTGCATTCAAAGTTTTCACATCAGAGCAACGCTCAGGACAATTACAAAGTATAGGATCTAGTAATGTTTGCGAGTGTTGCACGATTAGCGTGGCTTCGCCTAACACTTGTTCCAAATTATATGAGTGAAGACATTGCAATATTTTATTATTGGGGTTAAAAAAATCAACATTGAAGTCGCCCAATACGAGAATCAAATCACTGTGAGCTGAGACGACCGAAAGAGCATTTTCAAAACTGGCCAGAGCCGCATTCATGTTTCCCTTTGGAGGCCGATAAACAATCCCTAAGATTAATGTCAATCTGCCAAAAGACAACCTCAACCACATATGCTCTAGATCTGAAGACATTTCACCAATATTAATTTCATTTATATTAAAATGCTCACACTTTATATGTGATTTTATATAAACACCAATGCCTCCCCCTCGCCCCACTCTATCACTGCGATAAAAGGTGTAATCAGACATCGATACAGCACTGCTCGGCACAGCTTGCGAGAGCCAAGTTTCTGTCACGGCCATAATATCAAAATTATTATCAATCACCATATCAGAAAACTCGCTAAAAGAAGGCAAGAGTGATCTTGTATTTACTTGGCCGATTTTCGCGAGGTTACTCACAGCAGTATTATTTCGAGTCATAATTTATTTTTGATTTTAAAATAGACGAATGATGTTTAAAAACCGGACAAGCAGTGTCGAACGTGGAATGATCAACGGGCACATTTGATTTAAATTTTGAGTTAAATTCAGTGCAGTTTATACAATATTAAGGAGTTGTATTTCGCAAGGGTTTTTCTTCTGAATTTCTTGTAGGTCCATTTTTTGACAAATATATTACTGCGCGTCCATTTGTGTACAGGGCTCATTGAAAAATGAATAGTGCAATTTGTTTTTTAATAAAAAATTTATCTCTTGCTATTAAAGCCTTAAACTGATTCTTATCCCAAATCGGAATAGAGTAAAGGTGATATAGATCATAATTTTCTGGGTTGGTTATTGGTATAAATAGATAAGAAAGTATCAATACTCTTAAACTTTTATAGATCCTAGTTTCACAGGTAAAAGTCCGCGGTTATTTTTTAAATTTTGGATTCTTATTTTGTCTTGCAGAGCAAGGGAAATTGTCCCAGTTAGTCTAAAAAGAAAGAAAATTATTTTTTAGTTTTTGTTTTGAACGTAAATGTCTTTTCGTGGCCTATTAAGATTGTCCATACTAATTTTGGGTCTGCTTTCAGTAGTTACCGTTCTTTTAGTATTAATTGATTTTATGGGGGTTGATTTTGTAAATGTATTGGCATGCTTTTGACGTATATGTTTTTTAACAAACGCTGTTTCTTGATTTTCGAAAATTTCGGGGTCATCGCGGTTTTGATTTCTTTTACTAATAATGCGTTCTTTATTTTTGATAATATCGTAATATGTCCGGTTATAACGTCAATAAGTTTTAATTTTGTAACTGAATGTAACGAGTAATTATAAGCTAAGATTGCGTATGTCATTTTCATTTCAGGAGTTTTAAGAAAGCCTTAGTGTTGAGCAGACGAATGTGTTCAGAGAGGGTCGAGTGAAAGCGTTCAATCATGCCGTTGGATTGAGGGTGATTTGGAGAAACGAAATGGATAGTAATTTTATGTAAGCCAAGGAGTTCTGCTATTACGGAATTTTTGAACTCAGTGCCGTTGTCTGAAATGATGTTTTGCAATACCATGCTGTGATAAGAACTGTAATAAATTGTCGGCCATTTCAGTTGCGTTTGCGGAAGTCAAAAAGTACGCTTGGGCATACTTTGAAAAGTTGTCAATTATTGTCAGAAATTTTGAATTTTCGAAGGTGAATCTACGTGAATTATTTCAAATGGCTTTGACGCTGTGGGAGTTTGATTCAATTTAGTTTTGACGGTTTTTTTTCGTATTTCGCCTGTTGGCAAATCTCGCATCTATTGATATAAGTTTGGATAGCAGGTTTCCAATTAGGCCAATAGTATTTTTCTTTAATTCTTAGAGTAGTTTCATCGATGCCGCGGTGATTTGATTTAGATTCGTGATATTTTTGTATTATTTCTTCTATGTCATTTTTATTAGTAACGTCTAAGGTGTGGTACACCTTAAAAACTTGATAGAGGGCAAACGAAAGTATTTTTGAAGAGTATATGAAAAAGGTTCGAGGTTTAGCAGGAGAAAGTGGAAAATATAATTTGGTTTTGACCACAATTTACAGGACAATCAATGATAGGGATACTGATAATTGGGTTTTATTCATTATTAGAGTGAATAGTGTTGTTATCGTCGTTAGGGTTGTCAGGGTTGCCATTTGCATTATTTACGTCATTAATATTCGGAGCATCGTCATCTGTTTGTGGTAGCATGGAGAGGTTATCTAGAGAGTCAATGTCGTTTACAGGGGTATCAGTTTCATTGTTATCTGGTAGATGTGTTTCTGTCCGTAGTCTTAGGATTTCGTTTATGCAATCTTGTACTTGTTCAGACGTGGGGGATAAAGTTTCTTAAGTGTGAATTTCAACTCGAGATAATGCATACGCATTCGTGTTTAGCTTACCTTTCTTGTAAATTATGTTGTACTCGTATTCATCTAATTTTATGCGCCACCTAAGTAATTTTGAAGTCGGGTCTTTTAGTGAGAAAAGCCATTGGAGAGGCTTGTGGTCTGTAATGATATTGAACTTTTTGCCGTAGAGATAAGGGCGAAAATATTTGGTCGCCCACACGATTGCGAGTAGCTCACGTTCGTTAACTGAATAATTTTGTTTGGAATCATTAAGAGTGGGTGAATCGTACGCAACGGGTAAATCGCTTCCTATTGGTCCTTGGGAGAGAACGGCTCCCAAAGCTACGTTACTGGCATCTGTAGTGAGGTTAAATGTTTTTGAAAAGTCGAGGTACTGTAAGATAGGTTCATTAATTAAAAGAGTTTTGCAATTTTCAAAGCAAGTTATGAATTCGTTATTGTGTTCTATTTTAGCGCCCTTTTTCAGACATTTAGTGAGAGGTTTAGTCAATTTAGCAAAATTATTAATGAATCTGCGATAGTAGCCAAGCAAGCCAAGAAAACCTTTTATTTGTTTCGTCGTTTTAGGAATGGGAAAATTTTTGATTGCTCTAATTTTGTGTGGATTTGGTTTAATACCATTTGGGGTTATAATATGTCCTAAATACGCAACTTCCTTACGCAGGAACTCGGATTTGTCTATCTGAATTTTGAAATTTGAATCGCGAAGTCTTTGGAATACTGTCTTGAGCCGTTCTAAGTGTTCTTGTAATGAAGTCGAGAATATGATCACATCATCAAGGTATACAAGACATTTTTCATTCTGTATGCCCCTGAGGATGTTATCCATAACCCTCTGAAACGTCCCGGGGGCGTTCTTAAGTCCGAATGGCATACGTAGGTATTCGTAATGTCCGTTTTCGGTATTCAAAGCGGTCTTTTCAATGTCTTTGTCATTCATCTTGATCTGGTGAAACCCACTAGCTAAGTATAGCGTCGTGAAGTATTGACACCTTCCGAGTTTGTCAAGTAAGTCGGTAATGTTGGGTAACGGATGTCTGTCGTCTATAGTTTTTACGTTTAGTCGGCGGTAGTCTACCACTACTCTCCATTTTTGTTTACCCGAGGCATCTATTTTTTTGGGCACTACCCAAATAGGAGATGACCAGGGAGAATTACTAGGTCTGATAATTTTTTGTTCGAGCATTTTTTGAATTTGGTTTTCAACTTCCTGTTTATGGACAAAAGGGTATCTGTAAGTTTTGGAGTATACTGGTATTTCATCTGTGGTTTTTATGTTGTGTTTAATTTTGTTTGTAAAAGTCAGTGGCGTAACTTCATTGTAAAATATGTCGGAATATTCACTAATTAAATTTAAAATTTTTTATTCTTCTTCGGAATTTAGGTGGTCTACACGAATTTTTGTAAGATCTAGTTGAGGTATGTCGTCATATCTTCAAAATTATGGAGTTCAAAATTTTGTAAACTATTTTTATTGAATTTTTCTACTTCGAAAGGATCTGAAAGGTCTAGCGTTACTTTGTTTGTTGAATTGTTTAGAATTGTGGTTAGAGCTTTTCCGTTTTTTGCAATTGTTAAACATTCTGAAATTTCACATTTACCGAATTTTTGATAGAGGATAATAATTTCGCCTTCCTTAATGGAAGTTTTTACTTTTATAACATTTTCTGTTCTCGGTTCGAGATTTATTAAGTGTAGTTGATTTTTATTTTGACGACTTTTGTAGTAATTTAGTTTGTTGTGTAGGGTGTAAGTAAGTAGTCGTTTTCGAAGTCTAGATGTCCTTTAAGAAACTTTATATTATTGAGTCCTATAAATCCGTGGAAAAAAGTATGAAATTTAAAAACGTAAAATTTTAGATTTTCTGCTTGAGGCAGGTAAAATATTTCTGGTGCTGGAATTGTTACACTGTGTTCGTGGGCTGAACTTTGAAAAGCAGTTTGAACTATAAAAGGATCATTTTTTATAAAATTCGTAAAATATTTTTTGACTATTTCGGGATTAATAAAAGATTTTGTTGAGCCACAATCGAGTAACATTTTTATATTGTATTTTGGAAAAATTATGTACGATAAAATGTTAGAATCCATAAAATTAAAGTGAATTATTTTGTATTCTACGTATGGTCGTCGTTTTGAGGCGACTTCGAAAATTTTTCGGGATCAGGATTAGGTATAGGGTAATTTTCTGGGTCGTCATAAAAATATGTGTGACATTCGGTTTTGATTTTTTGTATAGAGCATAGAGCAGCACCTCTGGATTCTGTAGTAGGCCCCTAAAAGTTGTTTGCTAACCATTCCAGATTTTCTTCTTCAAATCGAAATAAACTTTTAAAATTATCAATTTGCGGCGTTGAACGAGGTTTATAATACTTCACTTTTCGCAAATGCACTACTTCTGCCATTATAGAAACTTGCTTCTCGAAAGTGAGTCTACGTCTGAGTAGAATCATAATTTTTGAAGGATATGCTTATGATTTGAAGCAAAGGATTGGTTTTATTCATACTAAATACTCACATCTTAACTAGACAACAGTCAACAGACAACAGTCCGGAAGAAATAAGAGTTTCAAGTGCTCCATCAACGCCCACT
The DNA here is from genome assembly GCA_963920635.1 of Pseudeuparius sepicola. NCBI lineage: Eukaryota > Metazoa > Arthropoda > Insecta > Coleoptera > Anthribidae > Pseudeuparius > Pseudeuparius sepicola. The sequence goes on from OY987305.1 coordinate 35,669,022, forward strand.
ATTGTAAAAGAAACTGAAAACGAAACAAAACAGGAAAAAAGAAAAGACGGACCACAAAAAAAAAGAATTAGAGAAGATAACAGAAGTCGACAGAAACTGTACACCAAAGATATCTACAACTAAAGAAATAACAATATTGAAGACCATAACAGGAAATGGATCATCAGGTGGAGCTAGAAGCCTAAGGTCAGCATCACAAAGTAGCCAAAAATAAAGCAATATGTTATAAGTGCGCTAGTCACTTTTACATTTTTATTAATATTTTGTTATATTGTTAAGTCATGATTTTGTTCTTGTTATTAAATGCGTATTCTTAAAGAGTAAGGTACAATATGGATGCATTTGTCCGAGATTTTGAAAATAGATATGTAGATTCTCTACAAATTGATGATGTTGCTAGTATTTCTAAAATTGTCTCAAATCAATTAAACTTTAAATTACTTCACTTAAATATCCGAAGCCTAAATCGTAACTTCGATGAACTGATCTGTTTATTAAGTGAGTTCCAACAAGATGTTGAATTAATTATTTTAACGGAAACACATCATATTTATGATTTAGAGATTTATAACATAAAGGGGTACAATGTTGTATATAATGGTAGAGATTTGAATAAGTGTGACGGAATTGTAGTTTATATAAAAGATTATCTATGCTTTGATAAGTGTTTTAGTTATATCGGTACAGTTAAAGCCCTGGAATTACAAATTGAAACACATTCATACTCTTCATATAACATGTATATATAGATCTCCGAGCACAAATGCAAAAGATTTTTGAACGGGAATGAAGTTTTGTTTCAGAAATGGACTGTAGTTATAACATTAAAAAAATAAACCAGTTACTTTCACGGCAGTGACAATCCCTAAAAATGGCTTACCTTTGTTGGGCGCTTCGAAAGTCGCAACTTCGCCAAAATGATCACCGTGCCATGCCGCCGTTTGCTTCAGAACACTTGTTTTTTCGTCCGAATTGGAATTATCACACGCGAATTTAGTGTTTATTTAGTGAATTTTTAGATTAGAAAACGCGCCCGAAAATGAATGACTATTGGAGAAAGCTAAGAAACAGGAAGAAAGACTTAAAAATAAAACCGAAAAACTAAATAATTCTACTAAAATTAAGACTTAAAAAAAACATGAATGCCAGTGAATTAAAATTAAGAGAAAAAAGGTTGAAAATACCGGGAGAAAAAATAAAAAAATTACAAAGGGCCGACGATAACAAAAGGAATAATACTGAAAACTCTAAGGATTTAGAAGAATATTGATCAATCAGCCTGGTATAGATAACACTCTTATCAGCAAATCGATCCGTATAATTTCTGACATTAAGATAAAACCCCTAACAGAAAACATCTACGACAATCTGCAGGTGCAAAAACCATCACATGTGAAAAACTTATTCCAAGAAGTTGAAGAAACTAAACATGTAATAAAACCGGATGATTCAAATACCAAAGTTACTTCAGGTTTGTGTTATATGTATATGTTGTTTTAATATTAATTGTGTGAATGTTGGTGTAAAATGTCTAAAGTGTCGCCAGCGACAATATCACAAAATATGTTTGCAAAAACACCAAAAAATATAGGAAAGATTTTGTTTGTGATACGTGCACAAGAATGGTACAAAATAATCTGTAGTAATCTGTATCAAGCTATTATAATATTTTTGATTAAATATGCATAGTATTATTTATTTACCATGCGGATAAAACTATATTACCTAGATATTTTTAAAAAAGTTTGATAGGTAGGTACCTATCTAGATCCTACCACTAAAATTTAAAATAAATTAACTCCAGTGCCAATAATTGGAACTATAGTATGCCAATAACTGGATTTCGGGTGCCAATAATTAGATTTCGATTATATTACTTTTTTTACCAAATTGTAACCTAGGAAGCATTCAGCTAATAGTTGCTTATGGAAAATCAATATTTCATATACATGTATAGGTTATGTGCAAGTAAACATTATAAATTTTTAAATTACGATTTTGTTAATAATTTCAACAAACTAATACTTAATTGGTGGCTAATTGAACAACATTAATGCGTGCTTTGTCTGTTACTTTGGGCTTTACCAGTTCCCAGCTTGTTTCTGCATTGCAAGCTGTTTAAGAAATCTACCCTAAAACTACCATGCGGTGCTTAAAGTGCAGTAAGGACGAAAATGATCCCAATCTGCTGCTCTCTTGTGATGGTTGCTCTCGAGGCATTCACAAGGCATCTGCCTGCTCTGATCTAACATCCTCAGAAGTAAAAGTAATGGAACTGCGCAGTCGACGATCTCTCAAGTTCTTCTGCAACGACTGCTCTGCAGGACTGCTCCAAGTGCCTAAATTGATTAAGGAAATGGATCATCAGGTGGAGCTAGAAGCGTATCAAAGAGTATCAAACGATTGGGCAAACAAAACAAAAATATTTTTCGGCCCATCAGGCTATCTTCTCAAACCGACAAAATGCATTTGCCATTTTGCAAAACCGGGCCAAACTCAAGGGGAGTAAGATATTTATTAATGCAGATTTGACCCCAAAGCAGAGAGAATATGAAAATTAAACATACGAAGTGAGCTCCGGCGTCGCCAGTCTGCTAGTGGGACCAATCTATGGATCAGATACCAACGCGGCATCCCAACTATTCTATCAAGAAACTAAATACAATCATATGCACGGTCTTCCAAGATCTTTTAATATTCTACCAAAATGTACGGGGACTCCGAACAAAGTTGAAGTACGTTTTAGAAAGTATACCTGTTGGGCGAGAGATATATAGGCGCTGGTTAGGGTTGGTAAAATAAAGGGAAAATTGCTTATGTTACTTATGTTAAAGACGTAACATAATACCGCCCACCAAAATGTTACATTTTATTTATAAGCAGAGCAGAGTATTGCAATTTAAAAGAAATTAATAAGAATGGCTTTTATTTAAAGTTTTATTTTATAATTATTTTATGAGGTAACGAATAAAAAAAACGAATAAAGTGAATAGGTACTGTTATTATTAAGAACAATAAGGCAAAGGACATACCTTTGTTACTGGTCGTTTAAGAACACATTTTGAGTTTTTTAGGGTAACTACACGAGTTATGCCATCCGCACCTGAGTGTATCTCAAGAACTCGTCCGAGGTTCCATTTTAATGGCTGCAAATTATCATCCTTTATTAGAACTACTGTGTTTGTTTCTATAGGTATGGAAGAATAAATCCATTTTCCACTTTGGATGATGGTTTGAAGGTTTTCTCGATACCACCTGTCCCAAAACCTTTTATGTAAACGAGATATGAGTTGCCAGCGAGAGAGTCGATTTAGTTTTATTTTGGAAAAATCATATTCGGGAGGAGCACTTAAAGGTTCCAATGTCAAAAAATGTCCTGGCGTGAGAACGGATAGGTCATTGGGGAGTACTTTGCGGACGCAGTGGCCGCGAGTTCAAAACTGCTTCGATTCTCACAAGTAGAGTATAGAATTCTTCATAAGTGAGCAACTGCTCTCCTAGGACCCTGCTTAAGTGGGTTTTGACGGCTTTTATGCCTGCCTCCCACAATCCTCCAAAATGGGAAGCATTTGACGGATTAAAGTGCCAAGATATTTTTTCCGTTTGAGCGACAGAATGCAACATTTTATTGAGTTCTTTGGAAGCGCCAACGAAATTCGTCCCGCAATCCGTGTAAATATGACTGCAATGGCCCCGGCGGGCTATGAAGCGACCCAAGGCACCAAGAAAGGCTTCCGAAGAGAGCTCTGGATCAAGCTCTATGTGCAAAGCTTTGGTGGCCATACATACAAATCGACAGATATAAGCCTTATATGTTTTAGCTCTTCGTGAACGAGACATTAATATGGAATATGGCCTGCCATAATCACAGCCTACTTCGGAAAATGGCTTAATTTGAGAAATGCGAACTGCCGGTAAATTTCCCATTAAAGGAGGTTGTGGAGAAATCGGATGGGCGCGAAAATACTGTTTACATCTTGAGAGAATATGACGGAATGTACGTTTGGCAGCAAGGATCCAATACTTTTGAGCGAGGAGATATTGAAGTGATTGAGGACCAGGGTGCAAATAAAGTTTGTGAGTATACTCAACGAGGAGAGATGTAAACCGGTGGTTGCTAGGCAAGAGCGCAGGGTGTTTTTGTTGATAACTTAAGTGGGAATTGCGCAAGCGGCCACCAACTCTGAGAATTTTATTGTCATCTAATAAAGGAGTTAATTTCCGTAATTGTTTAGTAAGGAGAGATTTACCCTCTTCTAATAAACAAATTTCTTGAGCTAATGTTTGATATTGTACGATTTTAACCAAACAATCTAGAGTATCGTTTATGTCAAAATACGAGAGAGGGTTAGTTTTTCGGAATTGTGGGTAAACAAAGCGTCGAACATATTGTGACAAAATATTCAGTATTTTCTAGAGTGAAGAAATGCTATCAAGAAGAGTGTCAATTATGTATGTTTTTGGGAAACAAGTCAGGGAAGTTGCAGCCCGTTGTTCTTCGTGAGTTTCGGGAATAATCGAAAGCATTTGCATGCCGTGCGGTCCGGTCCGTGTTAGACCTGTTTTTCGTACAAGCAGTGCAAATAAAGTGAAACCTAATCAGAAAGTGGAATTAAAATATTGAAACTGCGTTAAAGATAAATATAAGTGTCTGTTCTTCAAATCGCTGCTGAAATCTACGTAAAGAAACATCTCTCCTACGAGTTTTTGGCCGACTTATCAGTTGGGTGTTGTTGTTTTTTGTGGCAAGACGACGGAAACGGACAATCTGCACGAAAGGTTAGAATTTCACTGAAATGCCAAATACTGAACAGGAAATTACATTAAATAGGATCCTAGAAGAAGTTTTAAATTGCACAAAGGAATTAGCAAACACAAAAAAAGAATTAAGAAGTGCTATCGAAGCAAGTGAAGCAAGACTTCTCTTGAAACTCCAAGAAAATACAAATAAAGTAAGATAATTGGAAAGAGAAAACGCTGAACTTCGAAAGAAGATCGATGTTATAGATAGACAATGTAGGAAGAATAATTTGATAGTCTTTGGCCTGCAGAAACTAACCGAAGTGAGCGTGGAGACGATTTGTCGGGAGCTAAACACCTTACTTGATATCGATTTAAGGCAAACGGATTTTAATGATGCTTTCTCACTGGGTGCCTCCAAAACAAGCCCGATTAAAAGAGAATTAATATCGTATCAGCAAAAGAAACTTATCCTCGAAAATGTCAAAAAACTAAAGGGGACGAATATTGTTATTGCAAACGATCTCACTATAAATCAAAGGGAAGAAGGTAAACTGCTACGAAGACATCTACAAAAGGCGAAACAAAATTCCACGGAAAATGTTTTATTAAATTGAATAAGCTCTATGTTGGCACAAAAGCTTATACTGTGAATGAGTTGGCAGAATTTGAAGACGAGGAAGTAAGTCAGGAGGTGGTACAACACTCAAACAGCGCTCCTCCGACTCCAACTGTCTCAACTGTCCAAGAAGATTTTGAAGAGGTATTTGAACAAAATTTGGCAAAGAAACAGAATCCGACTATAGATACTCCAAAAAATGTTTCAATCACTAAGTCGAAGTTAAATAAGCAAACCGTTACTGCAAAAATAACTAGAAATAGATCAAATAAGTAAATTAGTGAATATATTGATAGGTTTAATATAAGATTTGTAGGTAGCAACTGTCATACATAAAATGGATCCTTTCATACGTGACTTTTGCCCCGACAGTATCAGTACAACAGTTATTTCAGAAGTGGACCATTTCAATAAATATATATAGGAAATGGAACTAACGTCAAGATAGCCCATATTAATATAAGAAGTATAAATAAGAATTTTGATAATTTGTTGTGTTTCATGAGTCACCCGTTAAAAGAATTTGAGATTGTTGTACTTACTAAAACGGGCAGGATACATGATCTAAGTATTTTTAATATAAAGGGATATAAAGCAATATATAATGAGGGTGCTTTTAATAAATGCGACGGAGTCGTTGTGTTTATTAAGGAATTTTTGTATTTACGTCATAAACAAATATTTATAGGTCCTGTAAATTGTATAGAATTAGAAATTCAAATAAGTCAAGAAAATTATTTGTTAACATGTACTTATCGATCACCAAATTCTGATGTGCAAAATTTTACTTTAGAATTATTTCCATATTTGCTTAGCAAAAGAAAGATACAGAAACATATTTTAATTGGAGACTTTAACATCAATCTTTTCTCGGACAGTGAACACACGGAACGTTACAAGAATACCTTAAACTATTTTGGCTATAAATCGTACTTAAATACATATACTCGCCCGCAGTAAAAACCTGCATTGATCATATATTTGTGAAAGAAACACATAACGAAAAATACAAAAAAATGCAATCTTTTGTCTTTGAATATGACATCACAGATCATCGGCCAATTTGTCTAGTAATAAATAGGGAAAAAAATTTTCAGACAGAAAATCAATGTAAAAATAAAAAGTTTGTAAATTATAAATATGTAAAGATGGACCTACAAAAGGAAAATTGGCATACAATCTATAATGAAACTAATGTTAATATCGCTACAAAGATATTTATTGAAAAACTTAACTTTATATTGAGAAAAATACAAAAACGGTTTACTTTGAAAATAAAAATAATCCAAATAAAAAATGGTTAACAAAAAGTTAAAGAAATAAATAATAAAAATAATTTATATAAAAAAATTACTAGAGATCCTCACAACCAACTTCTGAAGAATTCTTATAAAATATGTAAACGGAATTTGGAAAAATCTATAAAAAAAGAAAAGAAAAATTATGCAGAAAAACTGATAATAAAAAATAAGAATAAATCAAAAGCACTTTGGGACAGTGTAAATGAATCTAAAGCAAAAATAGATAAAATCGAGATTAAATACGGAACTAAAACATATAACAAGAAAGAAATATGTAATGCTTTCAATGAGTACTTCTGTCAAATTGGAGAGACTCTTGCGAGAAACATAGAACTACCAGATAATTACATTCCAAATGTGAACTCTGTTGGAAGTACTATGTTTCTACATCCAACGAATGTCATAGAAGTACTGGGTACCATAAAATCATTAAAAACGGGAAAGGCGCCAGGATTTGACACTATTAGGTCTGAAACGCTTAAGGAGTTATCAACAGAAATTGCACCGTCTGTGACGTATATTGTTAACCTATGTTTCAAGACTGCAACTTTCCCGGACATATTAAAATAGGTATCGTTAGACCTTTATACAAAAGTGGACCATCAGAGAATATGACTAACAATAAGGATGTAAGATTAGCGAGTGTAAATGTAACAATTACAAGAAAATAATAGATAATGGCAAACACTTTTTTTTGTTTGCCCATTATCACCTTTTCTTGTAATATGACTAACTATCGACCTATCTCGCTTACTTCAAATATTTCAAAAATTATAGAAAAACTTTTGAAAAAGAGAACCGTTAAATTTTTAGAGAAATATAATATAACATCGGATTGTCAGTACGGTTTCCGCAAGGGGAGATCAACAGAAGATGCAATATACAATCTAACATCACATATATATCAGGCAATAAATAAAAGCAAACCTGCAATGTGTATCTTCGTTGATCTCTCTAAAGCTTTTGACACCGTGTGCCATGTTGGGCTTCTTAAAAAATTGAAAATGTACGGCTTGAGAGGAAAAGCTGGAGATCTGTTATGTAGCTACATATCTGGTAGAAAACAACTTGTGCCGATAGATGACACTTTTAGTGACACCAGAGATGTGAACTGTGGTGTTCCTCAGGGCACCGTCCTGGGCCCACTGTTATTTACCCTGTACATGAATGACCTACTTATAACCCCTTCTATTGGTAAAGTGATTAGTTATGCCGACGACACGGCAGTCTTACACACAGCTAACGATTGGAAATTTTTAAAACAACAAGCAGAAGCTGACTTCCTAAGAATTAGCAATTGGTTTAGATACAATAAACTTACACTGAACTGCGAAAAAACAAAATATATGGTTTTTACATCCTATTCTAAATACTTACCAAATCTGGACACCCTTAATATAAATAAAACTGTTAAAATACCGGAAACAGATCATTTAAAATATTTAGGTGTCATACTAGACAACCACATGAGATGGAATTTACAAGTAAAAAATGTCATTCAGAAAATCAGAGGTTTCGTAATAGATTTCGTTACCTCCGAGAGTACTTAAAAATTGACCATCTGAAAACACTATACACAGCTCTTGTAGAGCCTCATTTAATGTATGGAATTATTGGCTGGGGTGGAGTGTATGACAACCATATAAAAAACCTAAATATATTGCAAAAATGGATTGTTAAAATTATTTTGCATAAACAAATATCATATCGTTCTGAATTGATCTATAGAGAAAGTAATATTTTTGATGTGCGACAATTATACTACTTAACTGTTTTACTAAATATCAGCAAAGGAAAAATTAAGCTAGAACAAATGGTTCACTGTCATCTTACACGTTTTGGAGATACACGTGTTAACGTACCAAAAGTGAAAAAAACCATTGCTCAAAGATATGTACATTACTTAGCTCCAAAGTTTTTCAATATTCTTCCAGATAATTTAAAATTAGAAATTGGCGAAAGATATTTTAAAAAATCTATAAAAAAATGGATACACTCAGAAGGTAGAGAAACCATACATAGAATAATGAAAAACTAATTATAAAAAAGGGGAACAATACAGGGTGTCCGGAAATAAATGCACCAACTCGAAAAATTAAAAAGAAAAATGGAAAATATGACGAAAAGTTCATATGAACATGGGTCCGCAGATGTTTGGTTTTCGAGATGCAGGGTGTTGAAATTTAAATTTTATTTTCGATTTTTTTAAATAACTTTTTGAGACGACAAAATTTTCGTGCAAAATTTGGTAGTCGGGGTTTTTTTGGGATAAGAAATCATAATTTGGTATTATTTTTGGTGCAATACGTAGAGGGCGCTGCGTACGCTATCATTATTTAATTTAATTTGCCCTAACTTTTTTGACAGTAAACTTTTACGACATTTTGTGAATGTATCCTCTTCTTACACGTTTTCTAAGCAAAAAAGGTATACTTGGTGCATAACGCCAAAGGGGACCGTTTTCGAGAAATTTTCAAATTTCTGCATCGATGCAGGTGCCATATCGACACTCGTATGCAATTAAATTCTAGGCGTTAATCATAGGTGCCTGGCGTTCACAATAAACAAACACATTTAAATTTACGCCAAAAGGTGAACAAACAAAATTGCTACATTAATTCGGTTAGAATCATCGGAAGATGGCATTATCATACCATGTTTCATGTCCCCAGTCTAAACTCGGAAACTTACCTGCATTTCATAGAAAATTGCAAACAAGAAACCATGAATGTTACAAATTATTTTCATGAAACTTTTATTAAGAGTTCGATCCTTACAATTGAATTTTATTAGGTAAGTGAAATTAACCAATTTCGTAAAACGTGTTCAAAGTGGGAACCGTTTTGTTGAACACAAACCCGCAGACGTTTTACAAAATTTTGACGTATTTTCCAATGAATGTTGGGTATCTGTTTAATATCTTCAGCCGCGGCAAGGATTCGTTGTTGTAAGTGATCGCGATTTCTAATTGGCACGGCATAGACGCGATCCTTCATGGCCCCCCAGAAAGAAAAGTCCATAGCGTTTAAGTCCGGAGAACGGGGAGGCCATGCTGCGTTGGGGGAATTGTTACCAATCCAACGTCTTGGATAATTTTCATTCAGCCATTCGGTTACGATCCGCCCTCGGTGTGGTGGGGCACCATCATGCATAAACCATAAACTCTGTCTAATATCGAGGGGAATATCTTCCATAAGAATTGGTAGTTCATGTTCCAAAAGATACCGGTAAGTTTCAGCATTTAACCGAGGGGGCAAGAAATGTGGACCAATGATGTAATCTCCGACGATTCCAGCCCAGCAATTGACTGAACATCTATCTTGCGAACGAGTCTGCCTTACGACGTGTGGATTTACCATGGCCCAGTAATGAAGGTTGTGTAGATTCAGTACACCATCTTTTGTAAAACAGGCCTCATCAGTAAAGAGCAATCGGTTTACAAAATCCGGATTTTGGTTATAACGTTGAAGAGCCCATAAGCAGAAATTTCTTCTTCGTGGTAAATCCTCTGGTTTAAGTTCCTGTACTTTTTGAACACTAAAAGGATGCAGTAATTGCAGTTTAATAAAACTGTGGACTTGCATTTTAGGAATTCCAAGTTGCAGTGATGCCCGTCTTATGCTTATTTCGGGGTTTTCGTCAAATAAATCCAAAATATTTTCTTCTTGTTGCACTGTTAACAAACGACGTCTTCCTGCATTAGATTTTGTTACATTTACAGAACCCGTTTCCATAAGTTGCCGGTGCACACGTGAAAACATTGAATGATATGGAAGTATTCGTTGGGGAAATCGGTCAGAGCACAGTCTCCGCGCGAGACGTGAATTTCCACGGGCCTCTCCATACATCAGGTGCATTTGAACCTTTTCTTGCATGGATAATATCACCGTTTTTCGAGAAAAAAGTAGAAAAGATAATCTAACAACAACAAATTAATTAAACTGTCAAAAAATAAATGTGTTTGTTTATTGCGAACGCCAGGCACCTATGATTAACGCCTAGAATTTAATTGCATACGAGTGTCGATATGCACCTGCATCGATGCAGAAATTTGAAAATTTCTCGAAAACGGTCACCTTTGGCGTTATGCACCAAGTATACCTTTTTTGCTTAGAAAACGTGTGGGAAGAGGATACTTTCACAAAATGTCGTAAAAGTTTACTGTCAAAAAAGTTAGGGCAAATTAAATTAAATAATGATAGCGTACGCAGCGCCCTCTACGTATTGCACCAAAAATAATACCAAATTATGATTTCTCATCCCAAAAAAACCCCGACTACCAAATTTTGCACGAAAATTTTGTCGTCTCAAAAAGTTATTTAAAAAAATCGAAAATAAAATTTAAATTTCAACACCCTGCATCTCGAAAACCAAACATCTGCGGACCCATGTTCATATGAACTTTTCGTCATATTTTCCATTTTTCTTTTTAATTTTTCAAGTTGGTGCATTTATTTCCGGACACCCTAGGATATCGGAAAACTGAAAATTGAATTACCTGGACATGACAATTTTTTCCAAAATATATTTTCATCCACTCACCCGGACATGACAAATTTTTCTTATAACTATTCTTCCACTCACCCGGACATGTAAAATTTTTCGTAAACCTATTCTTTCCACTCACTCTATCTTGATATTAGTTGATAAATGTTATAGTACATAACCAAGCACTAATATTGTAGATTGGCGTCCCAATCAAAGTATATCACATACAAGGTCACGTGACGTCACAGCCTCAGTTGACCGTGTGATTCTTGGGAGCCGACCCCCACCCCTGACCCCACTCTGGCCCCCACTCCTGACCCCACCGCCGGTGGAGGGGTGACGCCTATATGTTTGATGGAGCGCAGTTCCTGCACCATTCTCAAGCCAGTTGCAGTAAAAATTCCTAAGCCACAAAATGCAGTCGTTCGTGGAAAGTTTGAACAAGAATTTGGTCTTGAAGAGATTCGAGAGTTTGCAGAATTTGGAAGTGGGTGAAAAATTTCAAATAAAGATGGTGGACAAGTGAACACGCAGTACGGAGAAAAAATCTTCGTAGAGTGCGACGAATTTAAAACGGTGCTACCGCAACGCTACACCGCACAGTTTACGCCCCAACGGATCAAGGCCATGAACAAGGACATCGGCAATGGAAGGAGATATTTTTTGCAAAGTTTGGGGTCAGTCGGTTGGAGTACAAATATCAAATTTATTGTAGAACCTTGAACCCTATTATTTTAATAAACGTTTAAAACCATTGCCTTTGTTTTATTTATATATAAAAAAAATCTTTATATGCCAAAACTTGGCACTTGGGAAAAGGTATAAATAAAAGTCGTGGTTGTTTATTCAGTTCAGTATAATGCCGTCTGTTACTGGAAGAGGATTGGTTAATAGTGTCATCAACAGGTTGCCAGTCGAATTACACCTTCCCGGCTATCAGTACTGTGGTCCAGGTACAAAGTTGGAGAAACGCCTTGCTCGAGGAGATCCTGGTATCAATAAGCTGGACGCAGCTTGTAAAGATCACGACATCGCATACTCCAAAAATAAGTCTTTGGAAGAGAGACATAAAGCCGACAGAGAATTGGAAAATCGAGCGTGGGAGCGAGTGAAATCAAGGGATGCTAAATTTGGTGAAAAAGCTGCCGCGTGGTTCGTTAAAAATACAAGGTCGGCATGGGTATAAAGAAGCGTCCAGTTTCGTTTAAAAGAGACATTGTCAAAAAAGTTGAAAGATCTCTGAAAAAAACTTTAAGTGACAGTCAGATGAACGACATGAAGCACTTGAAGAAGGCATCGCTGGTTGCTTTAAAAGCAGCACGAATAGCCGTAAAGAAAGTGGGTGGAAAGAAAAACGTGAAAATTCCGCGAACTATTCCGTTTCAGCACACCGGTGGATTTCTTCCTTTACTTCCTTTGCTAGGGGCCTTGGGCGCTCTCGGTTCGGTGGCAGGCGGCGCTGGTGCTGTGGCTAAAACAATTATCGACACAAAAGATGCCAAGAAAAGGTTGGAAGAACAAAAACGACATAATCGGGCGATGGAAGCCATTGGAAAAGAGGGCTCTGGTCTATATTTACGAAAAAATAAAAATGGGGTAGGACTGTTTCTGAAGAAACAAAAAAACTCCCAATGAAGCTACCCAATAGACCGCTGTCCGACGAAGACATATCAAATTACGTAGAAATTTTAAAAATACCACATTTCAGAGGCGTGTTTATGAGAGATACTCTTCCGTCGACGCCAAGAATTAATGAAGCGGCCATTTTAAATTTAGACGTGGAGCGCAACAAAGGAACGCATTGGGTAGCTTACAAAAAAAGAGGTCCCGTCGTAGAATATTTCGATAGCTTTGGCGCTTTAAAACCGCCCAAAGAACTGATTAGATATTTTGGAAAGGGTGTCAAGGTCACGTACAATAACGATGCCTATCAAAATTTTAACGAAATAAATTGCGGCCATTTGTTTCTCGAATTTCTATATAAAAGGTGGAGGTCACCTTAGAAGTCGCCAGTCATGTCATTGTTATTTACTCTGCACGGACGTACATCCACGCTCTCCATCGATTTCGATAGCCCGATAGTTTTGGACCCAAACGCCGAATACGGCTTAGCTTTGCTGGGATTCCACACATACAACAGCATACCAAATATCGAAGAGGAAAGTGGTGACAATAATTTTTATTACGTAACAGGCAGTTTCGGTGGTAGCAGAGTAATAACATTTCCCGCCGGATCGTACGAAATAAAGAACATAGAAGAGCACATAAGAAAAAATTTGAAAAAGTCGGAAGACGAAAACGATAGCGGTACCATATCGATAAAAGCGAATAAGAGTACTCTGCAGTGTGAGATCTACAGCGATCATTGATTTTATTTCGCCGGGGTCTATAGGTAGACTTTTGGGTTTTTCCCAACGATATTTAGACAAAGGAAAAGTACATTTTTCGGATTTGCCAGTAGATATCGTTAAAGTTAGAACGATACATATAGATTGTAACATCACTGCCGGTGCTTATTACGTAAACCGACCTACGCACACGATTTACGAATTCGCCGTTGGGGTCAATCCTGGTTACGCCATAGACGAAACTCCTAAAAATTTACTCTACGTGCCTGTCACGAAACGTGAAATGAACAATCTGACCATAAACATCCTCGATCAGAATTTCAAGCCTGTTAATTTCAGAGGTGAAGAAATTATCGTTAGATTGGAAGTGAAACGACTGTCTGTGTGAACTACCAACTGTATAAAAGGCGGTTTAGTGACCTCCGACCCTCATTGACGAAAAGGTCATCGAAGTGGAAACACCATTGCAACTTGAATCTAACGCCGGAAAACCGTCGATTTCTAGAAGCACTCGGCTACCATGTCGTTAACGCCTCAAGTATTCGACGTGCACCGCACTCCAACCTTCGATGAGTCCATTCAGCGATTAGAGCAACGAACATATTACCCGTTTGTGAAATCTTTTCTGAATAATGACATTGTGGAGATAACTATTAACCAAGGAGACACTTGGTTATTGATGTATGACGCTGCAATTTATATCAAAGGTAAAATAGAGAAGAAAACGGGAACCGGGAGATGTAGTTTTGCTAATAATGGAGGTGCGTTTCTCTTCGATTCGATTTCATATGAACTGAATGGAAAGGAATTGGAAACAGTTCGAAATCCTGGAATTGTGAGTGCTATCAGAACATATCTATGCTACGCCCCCAGCGATGAAAAATTCCTGGTAGCTGCAAGTTGGTCTGGTCCAACCAAGCCTTTGGCCGTAAATTTGGATGGAACATTTAGCTTGAGAATACCTCTGAAACATTTCTTTGGAATATTTAACGATTATCAGTTGGCCACTTGCGGAAAACAAACTTTAAGATTAACACGAGCTAGAAACGATAACAACTCTTTATTTCTGGAAGATGATCCTGCATCTGCTGCCGAATTGACGGCAGAAATAACAGTTTCCAATGTCGAGTTAAAAGTGAAACATATTCAACCTAGCGATTTCATTAGATTGGCTCTGCTTCAGTCTATTAAACGTGATCGCCCTATAATTATACCGTATCGTAAATGGGAACTTCATGAACTGCCAAGTCTTACGGTCAATGCCAACAGAGAAATTTGGTCAGTCAAAACTTCAATGGCCGTGTCGAGTCCTCGATACGTTATTGTGGGATTTCAAAGGAGTCGCAATGAAAATGCTAGAAAGGACCCTTCTGTATTATGAATTACTCGATTTTTCGGTTCTGTTGATGCATAATTTGACATAAATACTGTTTAGTTGATTCAATGCGTGTCTTGCTAAAACCTGATTGGTCGGATGACGTAGGTCCTGCCAGCGATCGGCCGGTAGGGTCCGACCTGAGAAGAGTTTGCTCCCGTCTTCGTGTGTGTCGAGTCGCGCAGAGGCATCTGCCCATTTCCCGCCAAATTTTCGGCATTTTCGGCTTTTATCTAGTTGAATTTTTGCCATCGGTGATTTATTTGAGTGGTTTTGTATCTTAATATCGGGGATTGACTTCGTGTGACTAATATTTTTGCGTTTTTCTCTTTTCTATGTCCACGGCATCGTGAGGCAGCGACGCTTGCCCGAGGCATTTCCTTTTTGGCTGCGTAGCTGAGGAAGCGCGGGACACAGCAAGCAGGTGGTGGTTGTTTCTCCTGGAAAACCCCACAGGTGAGTAATTTCTTTTGATTTTTGCTTAGTTCAGCAACTTTACTACTCACCTGTGGCGTTTTTTTTTTGACGTACTATTTTTTTGAAGGACTCATTTCGTCCGGTGCCCCGGCCATCTTTAACTCAAAAACATAGCATTGTCCTTTTTTTGAATACCCACCATCTTGCGGCTGTTATCTTGTTGAATATTTTCAAGTTTTGGTCACATTGGTCACACGTTACTTCCTTATTTTTCGAGTTAGGTCTCGATTCTGTGGTACCGGGCCACTCAAGTAAATCTGATACCGATATTTTCACTTTCCTAATAAATTCGTATTGCCCTTAGTTTATCAGCTTTCTTAGTTTCTCTATTTTACCGTTCAAGTCTCAAATAAACTTTTCGCGTTAAATAAGTATTAAAATTTCTTAAATTTCAAGAATTCGGGCTGGAGCATTCTCAAAATTTTTTTTTCTTATTAAATATTAAGCACTTTGCTATTCCGGTCAGTTCAATAATATTATCTATAAAATTTAAAAAAAACTATGCATAGTTCCCCTTAGTTTAGTATAGTTCTAAACGTTTAATTTTTATCATTATTTGTCAATATTTAATAACTTTAGTATCATAATTCAATTTTAAATATTAATCGTAACCTATTGGTTTATAAATTTCTGTAAAAGGCTTAGACCTTGTCTAATGCTACTTTCTTTCTGATCTGTTCATGCTTGCACACCATCTCTGAGGACGCTACGATCACAGCCCTCTGACGAAGGAACAACGTGACGAGAGTTGCGTAGGCATCGAGTGGAGTTGCGTTGGCATAGGTGTTGACTCCTGGTCAGCTCTACTTCGGCGACGCCCTGAGATATCTGCTAGCCTCAACATCTGCAATGCCTATTTGAGCAGACAAGGACCAGAGGAAGCCCTAGCCACGCCCCACACTTCTACGAGCCTCGTTTGAGCGTAAGCGACTGAAGACGCAGTTCAAACTTAAGATTCAGAGTGAATCATAATAGAAGCTGAACAGTCAGTTTAATTGTAAAGCTAATTTAATCTTTTTATTTGTTCTTAAACCAATTTTTATCAAAAATTTAACTTTAAATTTTTAACTAAAATTTTGTTGATTAATTTGAACTTGTCGATTAATTTACAGTTTTGTGGTTACTGAAATCGTACTGTAATTTATCTCAATTTAAAAGGTAGTAACGTAACTTTTGAACTCTAGAATGATTGTGTAGAATTTTGTTGTTAGGTACTCTAGGTTTTTTGTTGTTTTGAATGTTGAGTTATGTATGGTTGGTTTAGTGCTATGTATCTTATCGTTATGTGTTCGCAGAGTGGCGAAGCACATTGTTTGGGCTAGGCCTATAGGTGCTAAAATAGTACCCGGGGAGGCGTGGAAGCGTATTGGAAGCCAGGAGGTTTGTTTGGTTGCAGTAGGAAGTTTTGAGTTTTTGATTAAAATATTTCTTGGAAATATCGGCTCAAGTAGCCAACTCTAAAATCAAATATCTTGACTCTTTTGACGATCTGTATCTAACTTTTTGCCTCATTATTTCCGCAGAGACGTTTCAGTAAGGCTCCCTGTATCTTATCTTGAACCGAAGCGGTTCGTATTTTTCGGGGTAAACCAAGAGAGTTTACGCTCGATATTTTTGTGAGTTTAGCTCGCAGGGTTGGCACTAAATCAGTTTATCTCCATTGCCTAACCGTTAAGCCCTAGAGTATCGTAACTTTGCTTTAGTATCGTTTATCTAGTTTCTTGTCGTATCTTGATTACCTTGTAAGTTTTTTTAACTGTCGTAACTACCTTTTAGTGTCAAAATTTTGAGTACCTTGTCGTTTGTCAGTCTCTTAAAGTTTTCATTTCATGTTATTTGTACAAGCAGTTGCCAACGAGCATGGAAGGCCGGGACAGCTCGTAGAACTTTGTATCTGTCAATATCTAATTTTTTTATAGAAGTAATGTCGCATTTTTACATAGTAAGTTATCTAAATTTTTATCTTAACTTTGAAGTAACTTATCTCAATTTTTTATCTTAACTCTGAAATGACTTATCTCAATTTTTATCTTTACTGTGAAATAACTTATCTCAATTTTTTCTCTTTAACTTTGACATTTTCGAACATAAGTAAGTCGTCAAACTTTATTGTCATTTTATACATTTTTTAAGCTTGTTTGCACAAGATACTTGACAGGTATAACAATTTTTGCCTTCTCCACCAGAGGTAACATTTTTTTGGTGTGACATATGTCTGGACTTAACAACCATTCAGCATATGTTACGATTGGGTTAGAGGTGGGAACATGCATTTTAATTTCGCTCTAGATTTTGGCGCTTGCCACTGAAAGCTAATTTCTATCGAGCATAGTTAGAGAACATCTTTCTAACACCTTGATCTGTTGATCAAGCTCAGTCTCAGTTGTGATAAGTTCCCAGCAATATCTTAGTATATCTGTAATATCTCGTAATTATCGTATCTTAGATTATTTTTTTGAATGAATTTAATTAATATCTTGGTAATCAAATTTTGATTGTATTAACTTGTCACAACTTATCATAACTAACTGCTTGATCAACTATTGATCCTTAGATTCTGTCTTGTCCATTTTGGTCAAATATATATTGTGTCAATTTCTTGGTATGGATCATGTCATCTATTGAGTAACATAGTTGACTAATTTTGCGCTCTGAGGTGTTGTTGTTTTACCTGAATACCGATCTAGTTTCGAGAATTTGTCGTTGTGTACGAACTGACTGTGACTGACCTGATTTGATTAGGGCAATTTAAGTTTCTGTGAATGATTGATGTAGTACAGGTTTCCTTTTATACCAAAACCATTTTTCGTTTTGTTGCGAAGCTGCTTCGAATGGTTGCATGTTCGTTCCTTTTCCAATCAGTGGGTTATCTTTATTATTTTTCCTCACCTTTTGAATATCCCCCTGTGTCTGCATCAAAAGTTCACATTTCAATTCCATAGTACTTTCAATTCCTTCTGGCATTTTTTCTTCAAAATCCAGACCCATTCTTTACACAACTGCCCCACACAACAGGCTGGAACCCTCTTGTGTGACGATTTGGTTTTTTTCTCCATTAAATCTTCTTGGTTTCTTTCACATATCTTTTGAACATTTATAGTTATTACCGCACATACTGTCTTTTCAAAATTTCCGTTGGTTATTCCTCTCCGCTTTTCTCCAGCAATGACTCAGAGACGAGCTGGCAGCCTACCGACTATTGGTGGCGGACGCAATAGTTATGGCCAAGGCTATTGCCGTCTTCTTTTTCTATCGGCCCGTAGCCTCCCTTCTTGTTCTGGGGGTACGGTGCATTCCATGGGTTGTGGTCTTCTCGGGTGTCGGGAGTTGCGTTGATGTTGTCTCCGACACGAGAAACCTCAAGGCTTGGCACTGGGTGAGTCATAGTTCGTGGAGTGTACGCTGTCGTCAAGCAAGCAGCGGTTACGCTTCCTGGGAAGTTCTTTCTTTCATTTCCCTTCCCTGCTTAGTTTTTAGTTAACTCATTAGTGAGTTTTTTTTGAATTTGGGGTTTGAACGGTTTCAGGTTTTCGCATTTATTCAATTTTTGCATCTATTATCTTGTGTCATTTTCTATCGGTTAGTTTTCTTAGGAAGTGGTGTTACATTCATCGTAGGCCAGGATAGCACTTACGACGTAAGTGTCCTAAAATGAATGTACCGTCACTACACCTTACATCTTAATAGTCAGACATTCATCGTAGGCCAGGATAGCACTTAAGACGTAAGTGTCCGAAAGTGGATGTACTGTTACTTCTCTTGATATCCTAATGATCACACTTTCATCGTAGGCTCGGATAGCACTTGGTAAGTGTCCTAGTGATCACTCTTTCATCATAGGCTCGGATAGCACTTAGTAGGTGTCCAAAAGTGAGAGATTTATCATTACGATTTCACAGACACAGATAATTTTTTTCTTTTGACAAATCAATTTTTTGAGGTTAATTTTTCTATTACAATAACTTATTTTCAAGCTTATGTGTGAGCCGTACACTATCAGTCAAATATAATGTTTTTGGCGAATGGGCAGACTAATCTGTAGGTACTTATTACTTTAACGTAACTTAACAATTTTTTTAAGAAAAATACTTCACTTGCGTTTTCGCATTTTTCTAAACCGGGGAGAGGAGGTGTGTAACGGATTTTTCCATTTCAAAATCCGTTACTCGTTTTTTATATTTTGTTATTAACATAAAGTCATTATTTTCGAACATATCTCATAATATCTCATATTTAATAACTAATTTATTCTTCGTACAGTTTCAATTCATTTATAACATTGTATTCAATTTTATTACCACTTTTTCAAATTTTAAAATTTCAAATAATTCAAATTTTCAAGCGCTATATACGGAAATGGCCGTGTACTTTCGCCTAGCCTCGAACCCTGGCATATTCAAAATGCGAAAATTCAAGTGTGTGTTTACATTTCAGCAGATATGTAGTTAGCGATCGGCCGGTAGGGTCCGACCTGAGAAGAGTTTGCTCCCGTCTTCGTGTGTGTCGAGTCGCGCAGAGGCATCTGCCCATTTCCCGCCAAATTTTCGGCATTTTCGGCTTTTATCTAGTTGAATTTTTGCCATCGGTGATTTATTTGAGTGGTTTTGTATCTTAATATCGGGGATTGACTTCGTGTGACTAATATTTTTGCGTTTTTCTCTTTTCTATGTCCACGGCGTCGTGAGGCAGCGACGCTTGCCCGAGGCATTTCCTTTTTGGCTGCGTAGCTGAGGAAGCGCGGGACACAGCAAGCAGGTGGTGGTTGTTTCTCCTGGAAAACCCCACAGGTGAGTAATTTCTTTTGATTTTTGCTTAGTTCAGCAACTTTACTACTCACCTGTGGCGTTTTTTTTTTGACGTACTATTTTTTTGTCCGGTGCCCCGGCCATCTTTAACTCAAAAACATAGCATTGTCCTTTTTTTGAATACCCACCATCTTGCGGCTGTTATCTTGTTGAATATTTTCAAGTTTTGGTCACATTGGTCACACGTTACTTCCTTATTTTTCGAGTTAGGTCTCGATTCTGTGGTACCGGGCCACTCAAGTAAATCTGATACCGATATTTTCACTTTCCTAATAAATTCGTATTGCCTTTAGTTTATCAGCTTTCTTAGTTTCTCTATTTTACCGTTCAAGTCTCAAATAAACTTTTCGCGTTAAATAAGTATTAAAATTTCTTAAATTTCAAGAATTCGGGCTGGAGCATTCTCAAAATTTTTTTTTCTTATTAAATATTAAGCACTTTGCTATTCCGGTCAGTTCAATAATATTATCTATAAAATTTAAAAAAAACTATGCATAGTTCCCCTTAGTTTAGTATAGTTCTAAACGTTTAATTTTTATCATTATTTGTCAATATTTAATAACTTTAGTATCATAATTCAATTTTAAATATTAATCGTAACCTATTGGTTTATAAATTTCTGTAAAAGGCTTAGACCTTGTCTAATGCTACTTTCTTTCTGATCTGTTCATGCTTGCACACCATCTCTGAGGACGCTACGATCACAGCCCTCTGACGAAGGAACAACGTGGCGAGAGTTGCGTAGGCATCGAGTGGAGTTGCGTTGGCATAGGTGTTGACTCCTGGTCAGCTCTACTTTGGCGACGCCCTGAGATATCTGCTAGCCTCAACATCTGCAACGCCTATTTGAGCAAACAAGGACCAGAGGAAGCCCTAGCCATGCCCCACACTTCTACGAGCCTCGTTTGAGCGTAAGCGACTGAAGACGCAGTTCAAACTTAAGATTCAGAGTGAATCATAATAGAAGCTGAACAGTCAGTTTAATTGTAAAGCTAATTTAATCTTTTTATTTGTTCTTAAACCAATTTTTATCAAAAATTTAACTTTAAATTTTTAACTAAAAATTTAACTCTATTTTCTAATTTACTGTATTTAAATATTTGCTCAATATTAACCTTATCCTAAAGTCGATTCATTTTATATCATTAAAGTTGTACAATCCAAAATTATAACATCTCAAAACTTGTGATAAATAAATCTTGTATATTTAACGAAGGTAACAGGATTTTATTGGACAGACCCAAGTATAGCAAACCTAGGATTGTTATAGAGTAACGAAGGATTTCCAGCCTCAACCCGAGCTTATTGTATTATTATACATGATAGTACCATCGAATATTTACCATTAAGTGAAGTAGTTAGGGAACTTATGTAGTTTAATTTTAAGGAGAGTTTTTTAGGTGTAAAATATTATTGTACTTGTACTTGACCTAATAAAATAACAAAATAAAATATCGGTGTTTCCTTCCCACTAAGAATAGAACCTTGCAAAAAGTTCCCACAATGTTACATCTACTTACACCATGTAAAGTTGCGTACTAAAGTTTTGCCAATTTTCCAGGAACATTTCTATACGAATTTTGCTTTTGCAAGATTACCAAAACTTCTTCTTACAACTTTGGTAGCATATTATTAATGTAAAGTTCCTGCAATTACCTGTGAGATGTTACATTGTTAGGCTCTGTAAATGTTGTAGCAACTTTTTTAAATTAATTTTAAGACAACATTTCACAGTGAAATTTTTGCAACCTCCCATTCATTTACCTGTGAGATGTTACATTGTTAGGCTCTATGAACGTTGTGGCAAATTTTCTAAATTAATTTTGAGACAACATTCCACAGTTAAATTCTGGCAATCTGCCATTCATTTACCTGTGAGATGTTACATTGTTAGGCTCTTATGAACGTTGTGGCAACTTTTTTAAATTAATTTTGAGACAACTTTCCATAGTAATATTTTGAGAATTTAATATCTATGCGTAGGTACTTTGAAACATTGTTGCATTAAGTCACATAAACATTTCGGTAATTTTTTGAAATAAAAGCACGCGTCCTCTAACATTAAACAAAAAAACCTCTGTATTTTTATTATCTTCTTATTGTCTATGCGGACAAAATGCGAGGTTGTCAGACTAACCAATTTTTCATAACAAATTCAAATAAGACTAAAATAATTGATTTAACGAATTAATAATATGGTTTTAATTAAGAATACAGAATATCTATACGAAGCCCTTCTTTCTAAATTGTGGCATTTATACCTATATAACCTATATTATAGAAAGGCGTAATAAATGGTGTAGGTAATTTCAATTTCCCTTAAATAACCTAACAATACAATGTAAATAAAATGACTCTAGGGATTTGGCACCAGTGGTATGTGGCAATAAAGACGTTTAAATAGCAAGACTTTATTATATTTTTTGTGATAATTTGAAAATAGAATAATTTCTGGAGAAATCTGGCAACAGCCTGCGCGCGTTTTTGGCGGTTGCCGTCTAGAGGTCGCGCCGGTCGCCGACGCCGAATCCGAATTCTCGAACGTTCGAGAGGAGACACCATGATGCCATCGTCGCCATCGCCATTATTTTTGTATTATGTGTTTCGTTTGTGCGTGGGAATAATAGATTATAGTTTAGTGTTCCCTTCCACAATGGCAATCACCGACGACAAGGTAAGCTGCTTGAACTACCTGTATAGAGAACATAATTTATATTGTTCAGGTGGTACAGTTTGATAGTTCGATTTTTATTTATTTATTCCAATGACGTCAGAACCTATAGACAGGTTTGTTTTAAACGCTTGACGCCCAGAACTAATCACAATCTAAGCGCTCCATTAAATTATTCCGAAAATGTCGCGAGATTGTCAGAAATTGCCCCTTTTTGTCGAGCCGTAGCGAACTTATTTCGACTCTGGGCTCGGAGGCTGGCGTCGTTAGACCATCCCCCGAGTCTTCAGGTGAGGTTCCGATGCTTCCGGCGCCCCCAAACAAGAAAAAATATTCAAGTGTGATTCTGGAGGAACTATAACCGGGAATCACCGGGTGTATAGTTGGTTGATGGTTGACTTTCTGTCTTTGTAGCATGTTTTTAGAGTAGTATGGATATATTTAATCTTGGGAGTCAAAATAAAGGGCATTTTAACAATGGAGCACCACGTCTATAGGTTTTGCATTTACAATTTATTACGTCACTAATTAATTTTTGATATTTGAAAGAATACCTAATAAATTAATTTCACTCATTGGTGTTTGGTAAAATTTACTAAAAATTTTTACGCAGTAAAATAGTTTTCAAATATCAAATTTTGCCTCGATTTAATAACACATTTTTGGTGATATTTTTTCTCTTTTGTTTTCCCATATAGGTACCCTACCTCACGAGCTGCAAGCACAACAGTAAGGACAAGATCTGTGAAGAGCACACTGCACGTTGCATATTGGTTTTGGTCGAGGGAGCTCCCAACACCGGAAAACATCAGGAAAACCGAAGCAAACCAAGCAAAGAAGATCCTGCTAAGCCTGCTGACAGTTCAAACCAAAGAAGGAGGGTAACACTCTTTTATTGTTATAAAAATCGCCAAAAATGTTACAGTTTTAAAATTCCCACGATCAACTTGAGGTCATTGATATTTTTTTTATATTTCTCGTGCTCAATTAACAACCACTGCTTATTGTGTGATAAATTTTTAAATATACTTGTTAAAATTTTTGTGTGTGTTATTTCTTGCAAAAAAGGTGACTCAATCTAAGGCCGCTAGCCAGAGCTAAAAATTTGACGTGTTTGTTGTTGCAGTTTGAGGGTCAATTCAGAATCAGTTTGGAACTAGTAACTGCCAACGTGATTGGTAAATTCATATTTTAGAATTCCTTTGAACCGATCACATTGGCAGTTGCTAGTTCCGAACTGGTTCTGAATTGATCCGCGAACGCAGCTATTTTTTAACAAATATTTTGGAAAATACGAGTATAAGCGATATTATAATAGATCTTCTTTAATAACGGCTGTATTTATATATCAATGAAGTGAAATAACGGGTATTTCAGTAAAAATCATGTGTTATTTATTCTTTATAATGAACCAAGCTTTCGGCCATATTTTTGGCCTTCGTCAGGGCTAAAATAGTGTTTGATATATTATTGAGTAAGAGTTATTTATTTATTTACTTATTTATAGTAAGTATATAAATAACTTGCTCAATAATATATTTTAACAAACACTATTTTAGCCCTGACGAAGGCCAAATATATGGCCGAAAGCTTGGTTCATTGTAAAGAATAAATAACACATGATTTTGGCTGAAATACCCGTTATTTTACTTCATTAATAAGCGATATTCTTGGAAAGTTTCTTGTAATTATTTCTGAAAGTTTCAACCATTTCCCCACAAAGTTGCATGAACTTGGTAAGTATATTTCTGGGGAAGTTCCTAGAAGGTTGCATACACCTGGTAAGCATGATTTTTACGAATTTGCCAGGAAGTTGCATAAAGCTCGCTAGAACTGACCCAAGACATTTCTTGGCGAGTCTACTAAACTTTACTGCAATGTTGCTAGAACATTGCAAGACGTATCGCTGGAACATTTTAGCAAGCTCCTGTTGTAATGCAACTTTACATTGCAATGTTTTGTGGTGGAGATTATAACTTTGCTGAAATGTTTAGAATAGCTCCCAGTGCCACTGTAAGCAACTTTACACTTTTCTTTGGATTGTTCTTGCAACTTTGTGGAAACTTATATTTTCTTAGTGGGTTTCCCTTCCATTACCATACATTTTTCGAAATCGATAAATAAAGTGGTTGGGGTAGACAGATCCCCATTAAGATGAAGGTCGCCGTAGTGGACGAACAGGGATTTATGATAGACGGACGTTTCTGCCCTAAAGAGCTGACAATAAAAGTTAACGATGAAACTTTACATATTCTTATAAAACCTCCGTAAACCTTTAGTGATCTCAACGAACGCGACAAAAGACAAGTGCGGTATTTGGAGAAAAATCATTTGGGGATCGCATACACTAGCGGCCATGTGGACTACGTCGAGATGGAAGGTCTCCTAAAAAAATATCTCAGTGTCGAGCGCATCTACGTCAAGGGCCAACAGAAAGAACGCTTCCTACGAGAAACCATCGATGCCGAAGTAATTAACCTGAAACGTCATTCAGGCGTAGGGTAAGTGTACATAATTCCGACCGTGTCCATAAATCCGTCAGATTTCAACAATATTGCTTTAAATAAGAAAACTCAACCACAAAACAGTTTTAAAAGACATCTAGTGGCATCTTCCAGTATTAATGAAAATTCTGATATCGGTTCTCTACTTTACCGACTGGACCATCATTGTGGAATCTTAACCTGAAAATGCCAAGTCATTGAGCAAAAGCCAACGTGATTTTGTGAATTGTAAACGTTCTAAGGTAAGAGAAAAATGGATTGTTTTTGAACTAATGTAATTTAGGCTTTCAACTTGATTTTTGATTAAATTATATGTTGATCTCCTTTTATACATATGAAATATTATTAAAAAATGCGTGGCTTTCATAAAATTTACTAATTTTAATAAATATTGGCGGTGTCGAATTTAGGTTCAGAAATAAGTGTGTTGCTATAAATCCGACATCAGGTGTCGAATTTAGGAACAAAGCCAATGAATCTTTGAATAGATGCATTAAAAAAAAATGACGTAAGCAAAATATGACACTTAGTTGGCATTGATGCCTGAAATGGTGACAAGTGAAAGAGCTAAATTCGACAGTGTGTCTGATTTACATACCAAAAGTGTCGGATTTAGGGGCTTGTTCCGTATATATGTAAAATATACAGTGCTTTTATTAATAGTCCCCCCTGCTAACTTTTGAACCCCTTTTTAAAAATAAAAAAAATAGGCGGGGCCAATAACGGACAGTAAACTACATTTTCAAAATGTTTTTCTCTATACAGGATGTGCCAAAAATCTGTGAAGAACTGTGAACTACCATCCGTTATTGTCCACGCTTATTTTTTTATTTTTAAAAAGGGGTTCAAAAGTTAGCAGGGGGGGGGTTATTAAGAAAAGCACTATATGTAAACATAAAGGCAAATAACATTAGAATATATTTTTTTAGGATGCCACCAACAAAATATTGTTCTTACTCTAAAGAAGACTTACAAAATGCCTTACGAGCAATAAAAAATGGCATGCCATGCGCGGTTGCCTCAAAATCATACCATGTTCCTAGAACAACTTTAATAGGAAAAATCAAAGGAACCTACCCTGAGGAGTGCAAAAGTGGAGTGTCAACTGTATTGACATCTCAAGAAGAAGATATTTTAGTCAACTGGATCTTAAATATGGCAAAAGTGGGTTTTCCCATCAACAAAGACCAATTGTTGGACAGCGTAACACTTCTTTGTAAAGAGTTGAAGCGACCCAATAAATTTAATTATGGACGTCCTGGGCGTCATTGGTATGAGGGTTTCCTCAAAAGACATAGCCAAATTTCTCAGAGGATGTCTGAAAACCTTACTGCTTCCCGCGCGGCTGTCACCGAAGCAAGCATAAAAAATTGGTTTGATGAAGTTCAAAATTATTTTATATCTTCGAATACATTTGTGAATGATCCGAATAGGATCTTCAATGCAGACGAATCCGCATTTTTTTTATCCCCTAAGGGCAATGCCGTTCTTGCAAAGAAAGGCAGTAAAACTGTTTATGAAAAATCTGGGAATGACAAAGAATGTCTTACTGTACTGATCACAGGTAAATTAGTAACATAATTTCGATTGTTCTAACTTACAAATTAATACAATATTTTAGGCAATGCAAACGGTGTTTTGGCGCCTCCGATGGTCATGTACCCATATGACAGAATTCCCAAACATATCGTTATGCGAGTTCCCAATGGTTGGGGGATTGGAAAATCCGATAGTGGCTGGATGACTTCCGAGTCATTTTTCGAATATATCTCGAATATTTTTTATCCTTGGATAGTATCTATGAACATTGAATTTCCCATATTGCTATACGTGGATGGACATAAATCTCACATTACTCTAAGTCTTAGCAGATTTTGTACCGAAAAACAAATTGTTCTAATTTGCTTACCCCCCAACACTACTCACATTCTCCAACCGTTAGATGTAGGATTATTTAGATCTTTGAAACAGAGTTGGAAAAAATGCATCAAAAGCTATAGGGTGGAAAATGGATTCAAAATATTAAATAGAGAAAATTTTGCTCCTGTTCTCAAAATGGCCCTTGAGGATGTTACCAATTTAAAAAATATATTCCAAAATTCATTCAGAGTTTGCGGCTTATACCCATTTGATAGGTCTAACGTGGATTATACGAAAATAGTGCAAAAGGTTCTAAATATCGAAGACATATCTAAAAACCCAGAAATAAAATTGGAAGTTGTGCAACATCTAAGATACATAGAAAACCACATTAAAAATACAACTCTCCAAAAGTTTTATTTTTTGAAAGGTGGTGAGTGGGACGGAGATATGGAGGATAAAAATTTATATGAAGTTTGGATAAGCATTTTCAATAAAACTGGACTTAGTTTTGAAAATGCAGCAACAAATGCTACATTAGTAGATAACGTGATAATTGAAGTGGAGGAGGGGATTGATTTAAAACAGGATTGGGAAGCGTTAATAGTGGAAACACCTGAAAATGAATTCGACCAAGAGATATTTCAAAACGAGAGAAAGATAAATATCATTCAAAATATTATGTTGACAGGGCCCAAGACCGATGAAATAAATGACCAAAGTACTGAAAAATACCTAAAAAGCAAAGAAGA
The DNA here is from genome assembly GCA_963920635.1 of Pseudeuparius sepicola. Lineage (NCBI taxonomy): Eukaryota > Metazoa > Arthropoda > Insecta > Coleoptera > Anthribidae > Pseudeuparius > Pseudeuparius sepicola. The sequence goes on from OY987305.1 coordinate 35,696,962, forward strand.
AACAACCGGAGAAGAGCATGATGAAATTAAAGTTATAGAAGAAGAAACAGACCTTAAGAAAAAACAGACTGACAAAAGTACAGAAAAGATTCAAGAAAGCAAAAAAGAGGAAACCGGAGACGTACAAGGTGAAAATAAAGATACCAAAGGAAGCACCAAAAATATAGAAAAAGAGACTGACATAGTAAATGATGATATTAGCAGCACTGCAATTAAAAAGACCGAAGATGAAAAGATTAAAGCTAGAGGAAATGATACAGTTTTACAGGAAATTGAAAATAAGGAGATCGAAGAATTAAAGGATAAACAAAACAATGAAATTGGAGAAAATGTAGATAAAACAACCGTTGACAAAATAAAAGAGACCAAGAAAGTAGAGAATACTGAAGAAAAAACTGAAAACGCAAAGAAAGAAGTCCTCAAGAAAATTGGTAACATATCTCCAGACAGGACGAAAGTATATATTGAAAATAATTCCAGTTTGTTAGTACCATCACCTTTTAAAAAGGCATTGTTTTGGCCAGAACCAACTCCATCTAAAAAATTTCTAGGTAAAAAAAAGGAAAAAATACCCTCTGTAACAACTTCCGATGCTTGGAAAGAGTATTACTTAAAAAAAGAAGGAGAAAAAAATAAACAATTTGAGGAAAAGGAAAACAGAAAAAGACAAAGGGCTGAAAAAAGTATTATTTCAAGAAAGAGACCTAAAAAAACAAAACAACAAAATTCAAGTGAAAATGAAGAAGTGTTGCCTAATGTTAGCGAGAATGACGGTGAAATGTGTATTGAGAAAGTAAACGAAAAGAGAAATTTGAAAATTGGTGACTTTGTGATAGTAAACTATGAAAATAATTACTATCCGGGGAATGTGACTGGAATTGAGAAAGAAAAAATATTGATTAATACCATGACTAGAAGTGGATTTAATTGGAAGTGGCCAGATGAAAAAGATGAAATTTGGTACGAATCCATAGAAATTATGGAGGTGATACAACCACCTAAAAAAATTAACAAAAGAGGCTGCTTTCAAGTTGAGGAAATAACTAAATATGGTTCATTTGTCTAGACTTCCTATTTAAGTTAATTTTAAGTGTTTTGTTCTCATTTAATTTTCTTATTAAACAAGTTTTGTAAACTGAAAATCTTGTTTGATTTATGTACTTAATGTGTCGGATTTAAAAACACTGTCGAATTTATGTTCAACTCACTGTCGGAATTTTGGACAGAGAAAAAATTCAGGTGTCAGAATTATGTCCATTTGCAGGCCAATAAAAAACATATTTTTTTTGTTGATGGCATGGTAGCATTATTTTTCTTTTCTAGAAACAACTTCAGAAATGAATAAACTTAACTATTATATAAAGTATCCTGCATTTTATACACGATTTTTATTTTATCATGGTGTTTTCTTTAGTTTGTTTTCTTACAGTGTCGGAATTATGTACACTTACCCTACCTAAATTTGAAAAAAGCATTTCGATGTGTGCACACCACAACCAACAGTCAATGTGGATGTGCAGTTGTTTGCCTGGCTGGGTAGTGGGAGGCAGGCACCTCCCATTAAGATTCCCCCCACCACAAACGCCTCCCACTTCTGTTTCATACCTATTTAAACACAGCGAGCATGTCCCTACTGTGTATAAAATGGAAGAAGTGTGTGACTATAGAAACCGAAATGATAGATTGAAATCTTTCGCGAAGTGGACAAATCCGTCGATTTCCCCAATACAATTGGCTGAAGCGGGATTCCATTACACAGATTATGAAGACGTAGTCAAGTGTCCATTTCGCTTCATAGAAGGCTACCGATGGGAAGAAGGCGATGATCCATTGCAAGACCACGCAAATTGGAGCCCCAGTTGCCCTTTCATCCAAGCAAGTAATGCGGGACTTAATACGACGTTCGCGGATATTAAATCCTTGCCAGTGGTCGCAATACTACCAAACTCCGTCGTCGAAGATACCGTAGTTCGTCAACCTCAAACCGCATCAAAAAGTAAATTATGTAAAATTTGCTACAACAACGATATACAGGTTGTGATGATTCCCTGCGGACACGTAATGCTTTGCATAGAATCCGCACTTCAAATCTCCTCATGTCCTTTGTGCAGAACGATGATACGTGAAAAAGTGCGTGTCTATCTACCATAAGCTATTTATGTAGTAAATGTATAAAACAAATAAAGTTTTAAAACAAAAACATGTTTTTATTTTGGGGTCAGTCGCCTATATATTGAGAAGTAGCACGCAGAATTTCTCAGTTGACAAGATGCAAGTTCAACAACAGCAAGTTTGTCTCCCTATTGAAAATCTAGATGTCATACAAGGGGGTACGGTAAAATCAAAGCACGGTACCCTACTACCAGACTCGTTTAGGGCAATCTTGTGTGGACCTAGCGGGTGTGGTAAAACGAACGCACTCCTTAGTTTGATTTTCAATGAAAACGGTCTGAAATTCGAAAATATCTACTTATATACGAAATCGTTGTACCAACCTAAATATCAATTATTGCAGGATGTAGTTAAAAAAGTCGGGTGCATCGGCTTCTTTCCGTATACGATAAACGAGGACGTCATCGATCCGTCGGAAGCTCTAGAAAATTCGATATTCATATTTGATGATGTGGCCTGTGACGGTGGACGTCGCTTATCTATATCAAACGTATTCGAAAATTCCGAAGCAGCTCATACGCGATAATTGCAACGTGATCGTGTTATTTAAACAAGACGACGTAAATCTGAAACACGTTTACGAGGAACATGTGTCGCCAGACGTCACGTACGAAGATTTCAAAAAGCTGTGCTATCAATGTTGGGACGACAGCTATGGCACTCTGGTCATAGTTAAGGATTTTAGTCTGAAAAACGGGCGGTATAGGAAAGGTTTCGATAAGTATATAAGGCTGTGAGTACTTCTCTGACGTTAGTGGTCAACATGCCGCTGACGTCAGAGGATCAAATTCTAAAAGCGCACCGCGCAAGGAAAATCAGTGAACTTGCACGAGCGATTAGAAAAAAACACACGGCTTTGAAGTTGGGGAAATTCGAAGAAGACGAGACGCTGGAAAAAATATTCAAACCAGTGACGCAATCTATCAAAACGTTACAAATAAAAAACTACATTCTAGACATCGAACCGAAGAAAGAAAAAACTAAGGTGGAACCTAAAAAAGAAGAAGAAATTGGGGAAAGCAGTGATACAAGAATACAGAAAAAAGTAGAAACATTAAAGCAACGGATTGAAAAGTTAAAAGGAGATTTTACCCCGAAACTTCCACCACACGCCGAAAAGGCAACGGCAGATTTTAGTCCGACATTGCCATCAGTCGAAGAGGAAAATGAAGAGGAAGAGGAGATTTTTGAAGATGTATCGCAGTATTCTCCTACCGTTGTAAAGGACTACCTAGAAGCATATCCGGAAATAGCTCGACCGTATATTCAAAAATATAACACAAAGGCACCCCAAATCGATTTTGTATACGGACCCAAGTATAGCGCAAGCGAATCAAAATGGACCTTGGGAAAAGAAACTTTAGATTTCGATAGAAAAACGTCGGATATAATAGTGGGTAGGAAGAGGTACCAGGTACCAAAGGACTTTTTCAATTGATTTTTTTATAACGATCCTCGAGCCAATTTGGTGGATATGAAAAATTATAGTAAAATTCTAACTGAAACGTCGGTACATCTGAATAGCGCGGGTAAATTTAGAGGTTCTTCTCGATATAAGTACACGAATGTTATTAAACCGTTACTAAAACGCGGAGAAGGTGAGGGGTCAAGCGGTAAAGGTATGCATCTCACTTACAACGAAAAACCGGTGGAGTACATGTTTTGGGACGACGTCAACGAATTAGTTGACAGATTGCGATTACTGGTGGCATCCAAAAACGCCGGCAACACGTCCCACGACAACGAAATCGTAGCTATTATAAATGAACTGATGGAAGCTAAAGTTATCAGATAACTTAGTCGCGCTGAAGAAAGCGGGTCACAAATTTCGATATGAACTCCAAGTATACCAAGGAAAAAGTTCAGCTGATTAGGGAATTACATAAACCGATACGAAAAAATTACTCTAGACGTAGAACTATTATTAAAGGTTTGGATGATCTTTGGCAAGCCGACCTAGGGCAGTTGGATCAGTACGCCAGCCGCAATAAAAACTTTAAATTCATGCTAGTCGTAATCGACTGCTTTTCCAAATTTGTCTGGTGCAAACCGTTAAAATCCAAGTCGGGAGAAGAAGTGACGAAGGCTTTCGCCGATATTCTCAAAAATTCCGGGGGGCGTCGACCTCGAAATCTGCAGACCAATCAAGGCAAGGAATTTTACAACTGTCATTTTAAGAAGTTATTGAATACTTTCAACGTTAACCACTATAGCACGTTTAGCGACACGAAAGCGGCGATAGTAGAGAGAGTGATCCGCACCTTGAAAGAACAACTGTTCAAGTATTTCAGTTTAAGCGGCACATACAAGTGGATCGATATTTTACCGACGCAAGTTGATGAATACAATGATAGGAGACATAGAACCATAGGCATGAAACCTAAAGATGTGAACAAAACAAACGAACGGATCGTCCTTAACGCATCTTTCAATCACCTAAAGACTTTTGATAAACAAAAGTTTAAACTAGGTGACATAGTTAGGATCAGCAAAGTCAAGCACGTCTTTCAGAAGGGTTACACGCCCAACTGGACGACTGAAGTGTTTAAAATCTCAAAAGTTCAAATTACGAACCCTCCCACATATCTCTTAGAAGATTTGAACGGAAGACCTATCCAGGGGGGCTTTTACGCCGAGGAATTGCAAAAAACTGCTGATCCGGACGTCTATTTGGTAGAAAAGGTGTTGCGTAGAAAAGGAAAGAAGATTTTGGTCCGTTGGCTGGGGTTCGATAAGACCCACGACTCTTGGATAGACGCAACAGACGTCTTGTAGTAGTGGCGGAGCATGGGTGACAGTAGTGGCTACGAATCTGACGCAGCCGGCGATGTCGACGATGACGTTTCACAGCAAACGATTCAAAGAGATAGACTTCTTCTGTTGAAAACATGTTTCCATTTGGCGCCTGGTCACACATATACCGTACATTGTGGGCTGAGTCCACTACGATTTTTTACGCCTGCTGTAAATATCGTTTGCGGGCAAGGTACCCGAGAAGAATGCATAATGAGCATGGATCACGTGGAGTGGAGAGAACTTATGTCGCACCTGTATAAGTTTTTCGAACAAGGAGATGGTCTGCCTGTGAAATTTGGTTGTGACATGGAATTGGATACGATTAATTTGGACGGATTAGAAATCGTAACGCTCGGCAGAAACAGCGTATATTTTTACTTCAGCGAGGCATGCTGTATCGAACTGCTACGCATAGATAAGGATGTTTCCTTTAAAATTGCTTTATTGCATAGTTTTAAGTTAGTTGATTTCTATTATAATTTTTTAGATACGGCAAATGAGATGTTGATAAAAAGTAATTTTAGAATAAGTATTAGAGACACTATTAAGTTACTTTGTAATCCAATGTGTAACATAGAAAAGTACTGTATTTATGAACTCTTTTATCTGGACAGGGAGTTTTTGTTAGCTGACTTGTATAGGAGAAGGTTTTCTTAAATAAAACAACATTTTAAAAATAGTGTTTTTTATTTACATAGCCACATTCTTACATTTCAATCTACATCTATGATATCCTTATGACCCCAAGGCAATGTGATGATATTGTCGAGGATATATTGTTTGTTATCGAAAGGGCTGAGACCGATTTTACTTTGTTTGATACTAAACACCGTATGAGCATATGAACGTATCGAGCACTGGCTGGCGATTTTTTCTTTTTGTTCAAATAGGCAATCAACATAATCCTGCATTGTATTTAACCCCCTTAGCTTTTTTCACGCACTTTTCCCCCTCGTCTATTAAGTATGAATACTTTTTGATCTAAGCCCGATGAAATGGGTCAAGATACTACTGTTTAATTCATCTTTCATTAACCCTGGTACTTTTTTATTTACAAGCGGAATGTTGTATCTATTATTTGGTGGGTAGTCGGAGGTGTCAAACCTAGCTATATTTTTCAGAATGAGATCCCGATAAACGTCATCGCAACAAATTTCGCAGATAAGACTGTCCGTATCAGTGTATAGTAATTGACAGTCGGAGGATGAATAGTTTTGTAGCATAAAATCATAGTGGAATTCGTAGATGCAGGTTTTGGATATGTCTAGAATTGCCATTCCAACATACAGGGGCTTGTTAAAGTTAATATTCGTTTTATTTAATTCAACGCTAATTAGGTTTTCATCAAATATTGTCCTGCATCTAAAAGTTGGACTTGAAATTAGATTTTTGGCACCGTATCTCCCCTCCCACTTATTCACTAACTTCACGATTCTATGTTTCCTAATATTTTCCATAATTTTTCCATAGATAGCATTGTTCATAAGTTTAATAATGGTTTTTTCGAAATCAAACTTATCCTTCGTTCTTAATTGGGTGTTATATTTGATGTATGACGCCAAAAAAGCGGACTGTTTAAATTTTAAAATTCTGTGGGTCTTTTTCAAGACCAGACTGTGGTTCAGGGCCTGTCTGAGCGCCCTGTAATGTATCACGTATTTTTCCTTGGGATAAAGGGTAGTCATAAGTTTAGGTAATTTCGATTCTGGTGGTACTCGGTGTTCGGCAGCAAAAGGGAGATCTTTGTGCAAATCGTGCAACCCGTCAGGATACTCTAAGTCAACCTCTAAAATATACCCTTCTTTAGCATCGTTGGGAATTTTAGTAATGTCAATACTGTCAATGTTGTCTACCCATTGAAAACCGCCTTGAGGCAAACACTCACACATCGCCCAACCGTACAAGTTATTTACGTCTAGATACAGAATATATTTAGAGGGATCGTCCGGATTGTGTCCTTTCATGTATTTATTATTGGCTTGCGCGAAGCGCTTAGAACATTGGCTCAAGCCGTCTCTGACAGCTCTCTCGAAAAATAGCATAATATCTATATCTTGAAACGTTTCTAATTTACAGCCGGTGAATTTTAACATACAATCGAAGGTATAACCAGGCATGGTATAATACCAAGCGGGATCTAGACCGTAATTATCGTGACACGACTTTCTGAACGTCTCAAACACGTCACTTAGCAACATAATGTCAGTTTTGAGGTACAGATCCGAGTATTCACCAATCGTGCCTATATTGAATTTTTCCCAAACCAGTTGAGCGTGAGCGTATTCATTTTCATTGATATTGGTGTCATTTAGTTTGTTATAAAATTTATCGATAGTTGGAAGCGAAGTCTCTTGTAATTTCTCTAAATTGTCGATGTAGTCATAACAAAAAACGCCTTTTCTAGTTAATAGGGTCAACTGATCCGAAGGGATGTCACCAAATTCCTTTTTAGTATTAAGGAAATCCTTGCTTTTAAGAGAGGAGGCTAGTGTCTCTAGAGAAAATCCCATGAATCTGAGGGAATCTATAAAACGAAATTTTACACTGGTTTCATTATCGAAAATCGTAAAACTTATATATTTTTCTTTATTGATGGGAAGAAGGGAGATATGATTGCGCTTGGCAAGGTCCCTAATAATGAAATGACTGTCGTAGCCGCTGAAATTATGAAATACCACTGGAATCACGAACGAGTTTCGATAATTTAGATTGCATGCCTGATGGACGTACCCACGAAACCTAGAAGACAAATGGCAATGATCACGAACTATGATATCGTCGAGAGTGAACGATTTTTCACAAATATGACAATTTGCCGTGGCATTTTTCAAACTTATATTTTGATCCATCGGTTCCACGGTTGTTAATTTCGACGCAACGAATTTTGCGATTTCCTCCATTTGATCCGCATACCAAGACATACAATCGGAGCCTCGACAGCTTTTGAAAAAAGACAAAGAGTCATCGTAGGAGCATTTAAAATAAAAAGCAGCACTGAACGCCTCGTGTTTTTGGTACTTGGTAGTCTGCGACATCGCTTCCGAATCGCGATAAGGTTTTAACATGGACTCGAAATCTGAATATATAACAAAAGGGGTGCGTTCTTTATAGACGTAATTTTTAAACTTGACAAATTTTTCTTTGGGGAACGACACCTGGCAATTATTGAATTCTTCACAGTAAACAGTGTGGTTGTCTAATTTTTCCTGGGTTTGAAAATAATTCAGACATCTGTCACATATGAACATTTTGCCGTTGTGTTTATTCATTTGCGTAGAAATTAGACGCGACAAATTTTTAATCCAACAAAAATGATATTTTATAGCTGGCATTTCGACATCTTCCGAGGGAGGGGTCTCGTAGTCATTAATTTTTAGGAAATATTGATCCTGAATGAGTAGCAAGTTCACGTGTTTATCCATCTTCTTTTTAGTCAATCGCACCGGGCCAGTACAAAATTTACGCGGATTTTCGCATACTAACTCTAGGGCGTATACGTTAACGGAAATTTCATTTAATTTTTCGAACCTTTCGATTTTAGGAAGCGTTATGGGAAAGTCCTCCAACCTGTCTAGGTTCAAAACCTCCGCGTAGTGGGGGTACGCACTCATGCGACATGAATGCTGATCTACGGGGTAAAGAGCGGAAATGACAGCCCACATGAAGCACGCGTCATCATCGTTTCTAACGTTAACGCAAGCTCTTTTCTTTAAAATCTCATCCGGCAATCTCACGTATGACCCACCGCCATTCCCCATTTGGACTTTGTTAACATTAACTTCCAAATATAAAATTCTATGCAGCGCCCAACCAGAATCACGTTCCTGGAACTCTTCGAGAGTCTTTAAAATGGTGTCGGTGACGTTGTCCGCAAACCAACGTTTCAGCTCTGTGCCCCCGTCAATAGTAACATTTTTCGTATTGAAATATTTATTATCCAAAATTTCTTCATCTCCCGATTTTTTTATAAATTCCCCACAGAAAACGGTGTTAACCTTTATTATGTTGTATTCTTTTACGATTCTAGACAAGCGTGGTTTTAAAAGGCGAAAAGCGTCATTCAAGAAATCCACTATGTCTTTATGCTTAAGATTTATAATGACTCCCGAACGAATTCTACTTTTGAATGCGGACTTAGTGTCTTCCCATTTGACCCAACCGCGTCCACTCGCTTTTACTCCGCACCCAGTGCATTTCATATTTTTTAAGTAAGCTCTGAATCTTTTTAAATGTCCTAAATTTGTTTGTAGTTTTGTCATCGTACCAGGATTGTATCGACATGCTTTTATAGCACCATAAACGAGCCTAATATTTTTGTTTATCAGTTTATGCCAGCACTCTCGCGTTCTCATACCCATACCGTTTGTTATCAAGCGAAAAGCCCTCTCACAAACGTTAACAATATCATCACTTACCTCTGCGATTGCTGCAGCCATGATGCCGATGTGGTTCGGTGTGTACACAGCTCTGATGTGCGGAGAAACCATGCGCTCTTTATATACCAAGACGCAACGAAGCAAAAATTCATGTCCTGAAACCTACAATTTAGAAAAAAAATTTCTTATGAAATATATTCCGGGAAAGAAGCTAAATGCTTTTATCAAATAAAAACAGCAGGATGTCGTTGAAAAACCAACTTAATTGTCATATGACCTTGAAAACGTCATCTGTGAATTTTTCTTATACAAACATTTGATTAACCCCTTTGATATGCTACAACTTTTATTTGAAACATTTTTTTGTAGTCATTAGCTTCCAAGATATTCAACTTTCATGCACATGACGTAAATATGAGACAAATTTAGAAAAAAAAATTTCTAATGAAATATATTCCGAGAAAGAAGCTAAATGCTTTTATCAAATAAAAACAGCAGGATGTCATTGAAAAAACCAACTTAATTGTCATATGACCTTGAAAACGTCATCTGTAAATTTTCTTTTATAAACATTTGATTAGCCCCTTTGAGATGCTACAACTTTTATTTGAAACATTTTTTGTAGAGTCATTAGTTTCCAAGATATTCAACTTTCATGCAAATGACGTAAATGAGACAAATTTAGAAAAAAAAAATTCTAATGAAATATATTCCGAGAAAGAAGCTAAATGCTTTTATCAAATAAAAACAGCAGGATGTCATTGAAAAAACCAACTTAATTGTCATATGACCTTGAAAACGTCATCTGTAAATTTTCTTTTATAAACATTTGATTAGCCCCTTTGATATGCTACAACTTTTATTTGAAACATTTTTTTGTAGAGTCATTAGTTTCCAAGATATTCAACTTTCATGCACATGACGTAATTATGAGACAAGTGGACCGGGGCGCTGGACGGCTAGCGAGATTATAAGCCGGGGCCGCCCGGGGAATTTTCAATTCGATTTCTTACATTCAAATAGCTTTCGTTATTTTTTCTTTTATTATGTTCAGGAGAGGTCACTGTTTTGTTGTTGATTATCGCACGTTAGGAAAAGATTCACAATGAAAAGGCAGGCAATTTTTAAATGATTTTATTTGATATAATATTTTAAAATATAATATTTTGTACTGTAATAGGTGGTATACTATAAGCCCCAATTTTCTTGAAAAACACGTGCCCGTTCCTCTAATCCCTCACTAGACAGGCGCTGCAACCGCAGCCTTTCTGCCTGGCGAAAGACCCTCCGGGCGGCCTTGCTAAGACCAGGCGGATACGGACGCAGCACATTTCTCTCTTCTAGGTCAGGTGTGTAAGTACCCACATCGTCCCATTCTTCTTCCAGGGGAGGCCAGGTGTTTTCTGCGGGAGATTGACTGCTCTTCCGTTCTTCTGAGGGCGGTTGTTTACCGTGTTCTGCTGGGAGCTGCTGGCTGCCTTGCCATTGTTCTGTTGGTTGTTGGTTGCCTTGCCATTGCTCTGCGGGTTGTTTGGTGTCCTGAGGATATTCTGGGAGACCAACCTGTTCACCACAGATGTGCCATGGCACTCCATGCCACATCACCTGTGCTGTTTCCTTGGGGAGCTGTTGTTCTGGAGGCTTGTAGTCTTTGTTGCAGTCACACTGCAGCCCCCAGTCGTAGACGTCCAACATTTCTTCTGTTACAGTGGGGAGGGGCCACTTGCACCAGGGCACTAGCTCGGTCTCCATCTCTTGCATCTTGAAGCACTTTGAAAGAACTGACGAAGGAGTGAAAACCCGCCTCCTTTTATAAGCCACTATTTGCTGACTAAGGTTTTTTTTTGCCTTGTAAGCATAATCGACATTCTTCACTTAAAAAAATTTCAAAATTCAAAATCGGAAAAAAATTGGGAAAATAAAAACAAATTGGTAAAGCAAAATTTGAAAAAAAAAAATTTTGGTAAAAATTAATAAACAAAAATTATCCTGTCTGATTGACAGTCGACCCTAAACCACAGTGTGTCAATTTTAAATTTTTATTTACTCGTATTGGTTTTTTTTTATTGGATCTTATTCGATCAGAGGCATTTCCTATATTGTCTGAATTTGTGTCTAACATTTTTTTTTGGTCAGTGTCGTTTTCTGTATATTTCCACTTGCAACAGAGCCTTCTACGATATGTCTTGTCAAAGTTAGTGGCTTATTTGAGGCCTTTCTGACACTTTTTTCTCAAAATTTCACCCTGCAATCGACTTAGGGCCTTTTAAAAATTCATTTTTTGACAAATTATTGGATCTTATTCGATCAGAGGCATTTCCTATATTATCTGAATTTTTTTCTAACATTTTTTTTGGTCAGTGTCGTTTTCTGTATATTTCCACTTGCAACAGAGCCTTCTACGATATGTCTTGTCAAAGTTAATGGCTTATTTGAGGCCTTTCTATCACTTTTTTCTCAAAATTTCACCCTGCAATCGACTTAGGGCCTTTTAAAAATTCATTTTTTGACAAATTATTGGATCTTATTCGATCAGAGGCATTTCCTATATTATCTGAATTTTTTTCTAGCATTTTTTTTGGTCAGTGTCCGTTTTCTGTATATTTCCACTTGAAATAGAGTCTTTTACGTTATGTCTTGTCAAAGTTAATGGCTTATTTGAGGCCTTTCTATCACTTTTTTCTCAAAATTTCACCCTGCAATCGACTTAGGACCTTTTAAAAATTCATTTTTTGAAAAAAAAAATTAGGTATCGATTCTGTGCTACTGCGCATGCGCAAATATCTTGACGTGTTTGTCCAACCCCAATTGTGTTCCGGCCAGGCCTTCGGCCTGGCACAGGCCACAATTGGTGACCCCCCTCCTCCCCCCGAGCCCCCCCTGGTAACTTCGTAACCCCTTCAAGGGGGTACCTAAATCGTTTGCGCTATATGCCGATTTTCCCAGATTTTTCGTTTAGGAAATATTTGGGCCTTTCGACGGAAATCTGTGGGTCTTTGTTCTAACTGCAAATGAGCTGAGTCAACAAGACGCCGGGATCTCGGCCGAAGGAAAGTATGACTGTGTTACTGTGTTAGCGAATTCTTTCCTATAGCAGCCGGGGCGTCTCGCAGAAAATGCATAGCTTGCACTCTTACTATTTTCTACTACGTTGGTTACGAGGCCGTCTAAGTAATGAGGCATTGTCACGGAAACAGCTGGCATGTAAATTCACGTGCTTGAACGATTGTTTTGAAACATGTAAATTGGGATTTAGCGCCGATGGAGTACCACTTCTGGGACCTGTTCCTAACCAAAATTCAACTTTTTTTGCTTTGGTGAAGATGTTATTTTTAGGACCTTAGATAAGAAGGTGGAAAGAACACGTGAAATGGAGTGATTAAAAAAAACAGTACCTATATAAAAGGTGGCAAATTAATAATTACATAAGTATTGTTTAACTATACAGGGTGTAAATGAATAAGTGTGAAAAAATGCAAGGGGTGAATCTTTGAGTGATTCTAAGATGAAAAGTCTATATAAAAATAGGTCCGCTAAATTCGTTTTCAAAATACAGGGTGTCAAACTCTTCTTAAAAAATCGCTTTTTCATAAATATCTTAATAATCCTTTAGCCGATTTTGTTGAAATTTGGCAGTGTTATTTGTGGTAGAAAGAGGCTAATTTAGCCCCTACTAGATTAAAATTATTAAGTACAGTGGCGTCCCGAGGGCATATTAACGAATAATTTTATAAAGAAAATGTGCGCCACTGATTTTTTTTTAACTTTTTTTTCTGCATTCAGCAACTAAAAATACAGCTTTTTTGTCTCTAGAATTATTCTCGAATCTCGCTTCGTTTTTGAGAAAAAAAAATAAAAATCACTTCATTGCATGTCTCCGGGATAACATAATAAAAAATTAAAACTTGCAATTAACAAAAACTAGGGTATACCCGATATTTTTTCTATATTAACAGTTTATTCTAGTCTTAAAAATATATTTTTTTTGTTTTATTATAATAATTATTAAAAAATGTTTGACACCCTGTATTTGAAAACAAAGCATTAGCGGACCTATTTTTATATAGACTTTTCGTCTTAGAATCACTCAAAGATTCACCCCTTGCATTTTTTCGAACTTATTCATTTACACCCTGTATATTGCCATTTCATACCTAATGCACCGTTATAAGTCCATGGATCCTAGTACAAAAAGATATAAATTTCGTAAGTATAATTTTCTAACTTATTTTTTCTCCCTGTACCTACGTCGTTGCTCGTGTGCTCGAAGGTCAAGCTGTATCAATAATTGCCTTTGTTCTCTGAGCGTTGTGAATATGTAGTTTGACACGAAGCATTCCTCAATAACTCTTTCCAAATATTCTCATATCTTATTAAATCCGTACTGGTTCAAAACACAAATCCTCCCAAAACCCACACCTTATAGGAATCACCTCATACGTTTCCAAACCCATAATAGGTACAGTCACTATTTTATTCAGGTGAAAATAAAAATTAAATCAAGATTTTTTTTTTCGTGTGGCAGCTTGTAATGAATGGCCCACACTACACATAGCCAGTAAACAAGGCCACCATAAGTTGCAGGCCTGCAAGCGTTTTTGAAATAAAAAAATTACTAAGACATTTTGAAAACGCTATATATCCATGCCCTATATCAGACATATTTATACATATAAAGTGAGCATAAATAAAACAAAGGATATGCATTTAAACGTTTATTAAAGAATCAATTACATAAGTTAATGTTCTTTACTTTCCTATTAAGTTCATAAATTATGATTTCGTGCTTCAACGTTTCTAATTTATTTAAATATTGCTCCAGTTTTTTTCTATAATACAACTTTTCCATCCTTCGAACATTTAATTTTCTAGAACAAATTGGATATTTGTAGTCCTGCCGACTGGCCCAAGACTCTTCAGGAAATATCTCCTTCCATTGCCGATGTCCTTGTTCATGGCCTCGATCCGTTGGGGCGTAAACTGTGCGGTGTAGCGTTGCGGTAGCACCGTTTTAAATTCGTCGCACTCTACGAAGATTTTTGTCTGTACTGCGTGTTCACCTTGTCCACCATCTTTATTTGAAATTTTTCACCCACTTCCAAATTCTGCAAACTCTCGAATCTCTTCAAGACCAAATTCTTGTTCAAACTTTCCACGAACGACTGCATGTTGTGGCTTAGGAATTTTTACTGCAAGTGGCTTAAGAATGGTGCAGGAACTGCGCTCCATCAAATATATAGGCGTCACCCCTCCACCGGCAGTGGGGTCAGGGGTGGGGGCCGGCTTCCAAGAATCACACGGTCAACTGAGGCTGTGACGTCACGTGACCTCGGCTGTGACGTAGCCAAAATGCACGCATTTCTGGCCTTATGGAGATTAACATGGGGCAAGTGGCTTGGAACTCTCTTAGTATATCTACTGGGGTACCCCACTGTTGCAGCTTCTAGAAACCACGCAGCCTGCTGGACTTTCCAAAGGCTTTATTTCCGCATCCCGCATTTTCGCTAGATGCTAAGCAGCGAATACTTGGAGAATACATAACCGTCTGATTATTTATACAGTCCACTAATCTAGCTCATTAAATACAAAACATTTTGGTCCTCCGACCCGGATGGTTCATATTTTCCATTTATGCGTTGCTGAGCCCTTTCTCAAAGATTGTTTTGAGCAAATTTCTCATATTTGTTGTCCAATATCAAATATTTCGCTACACCCATTGTGTTGGAATCGACCAATTTACGGTCAGTTCGTATTCGCATTCTTTCTTTTGACACTGTTCGAGTTTTTTTGTGAGACTCTAAAAAAAAACAAAAAAATCCGCATTTGCTCGCTGACACATCGCTTTCTTTGCTACGAATAACGCTATTTCTCTTTCAAAATGTCTACTGCTGCTGATAAAATTAAAAAATCTATCATGTTTCGCAATATTGAAATATCGAATTTGATTGTTCTACAACAATCGGCACAACTCGCAAAAAGTTCTGAAGATAAAAGAGCTTTTTTTCACACAAGGCGTGAAGAACTTGAAAAAATTCAAAGTGAATTTAATAAACATCATTATGCTCCATTAAATTTGATTTTTAACGATGAAGATCAAGTGAAAACCGGTGTAGAAGATTTATAAAAATTCAACACAGTAACCTCTCTATAAAAGATGATGCCTCCGATTCTGTATCAAACCCAAATATCAATGTCCGTTTGCCAAAATTAGAATTGATTAAGTTCAAAGGTGATATTTCCAGTTTTCCCCTCTTCCACGATCTCTTTGAAAGTTTGGTACATAAAAATACAACACTTACTGCGATAGAAAAATTTTCTTACTTAGTCAACAACTTGGAAGGACCACCGTTAGCTATGATTAATGTTATTCCAATGTCAGGTGACAATTATTTGAAAGCTTACGAGAGTCTTGTAAAAAGATATCGCAATAAACGAAAACTAGCAAAAACTCATTGGTTAGCTATTGACAAGTCTCAACCTGTCAATTCAAATAACGCTGTTGCATTACGCAATTTATTAGAGATTTTTTCAAAGAATATTGAAGCTCTCAAGACGCTGGGATTAAATCCAGATAATTGGGATTTCGTGTTAAGTCACATGTTACTTGCAAGAGTTGATGAGTCAATTACCACGCGATTTGAAATACCATTTAATAATCCAAATGATATTCCTTCTTATGCATGTGTTTTCGATTTTTTGGAAGCACATTGCAATGCCTTATTTACTGTTTCTCCCGAAAGTGAAGAGTCAAGAACACGTTCTGAAAATTTATCACACAAAAAACATGAACAAAAATTTGACAAAAACAATAGACCGCGTCACTCTTCAGCTTTTCTCGGCACTGCACAAAATAAAGGCAATTTGAATTGTAAATGTTGTTCTCAAATACATCCTCTCTATAAATGTCCTGATTTTTTCGGAAAATCAGCACAAGAGCGCTTTAATTTTGCCCAAAACCATAACTTATGCATGAATTGTTTAAGTCATTTACATCACACGGGGCAATGTCAATCTGCCATCCAGTGCAAACATTGTCACAAAAGGCATCACAGTTTGGTACACTTGACTTCGCAAAATAATAAAACCGCATATTCCCCGAATAATAGTTTTTATATCAGGCCAAATTACCAGGAAACCAATTCGGCGAGCCCGCCGGCCGCGCGCCCAGTTCCGTCGGCGGTGCCCGCTGCCGCGTCTCCTGCCGCTATACACGGTGATCCAGCTACCAATGTCGCGCTTTCTTCGATTCTGGATCAACCTAGTACCGTTCTCGCTACAATTATGTTAGAAATTTTAGATAATAAAGGTGTTTATCACCAAGCCAGGGCTGTATTAGATCCAGGTTCACAAATTAGCTTTTGTTCTTTACACTGCGCAAACAAATTGGATCTACCGCGTTTTAAATCGTCTACAGGCCTCTCTGGTGTAGGAGATACTCCAATTAATTCCCCATTGGGACTTGTACGTCTATATATTCGGCCTATAGGCAAAAATGACATCTGCATAAATTTAATCGCATTGATTTTAAACAAAATTTGTTCAGAATTGCCTGCTGACCATCTCAACTTTGAGACTTGGCCGCATTTAAAAAATTTGAAATCTGCTGATCCGCAATAGTATAAGCCAGGGCGTATTGATATTCTTATAGGTGCCGATTTATACCCTTACATTCTTTGCGCTGGTCATATAATAAAATGTATGTTACACCATTAGAATCCTGAGAGGTTATTTTGACAGAGGTTGCCTCATGTCAGTCTATTATGCAGTTTTTTATTCAGCTCTGAGATTTGGAATAATTTTCTGGGGGAATGGTGTGGGTGCGTCTCGAGTGTTCATAGTCCAAAAGAGAGTGGTGCGTATCATCCTTGGACTGAGTTCTGTCCAGTCTTGCAGAGGCAAATTTAGAGATCTAAATTTGCTAACGTTTTATGGCGTATACATTTTTGAAAGTATTATCTTGCTGTATAAAAACAGGCATAAATTTGATAAATACCTGCCGGATCATAGCTACAGTACTAGGTCGGCAAATTTCAACATACCAATGCACAAACTAGCACTTACAGAGCGAACCCCCATCTACGCCTGCATACAGTTTTACAATAGATTGC
The DNA here is from genome assembly GCA_963920635.1 of Pseudeuparius sepicola. Classification (NCBI taxonomy): domain Eukaryota; kingdom Metazoa; phylum Arthropoda; class Insecta; order Coleoptera; family Anthribidae; genus Pseudeuparius; species Pseudeuparius sepicola. The sequence goes on from OY987305.1 coordinate 35,714,414, forward strand.
CTAATTGTCTGAGGACCAACCAAAACCTTAAAAATTTTAAAAAACTTGTATTTGAGTTTATCGTTAGTATCGAGCCATATTCAGTGGAGGAATTTCTTTCATACTCTCGGCCATGATTGTTGAGTGCAGTTAACAGCTGCACACGCGTATAAATATGTGTATATGTGTGGAGAAGACGGAAGGACAACTTTGTTTAGGAAAGTTCTTTTTTTGTTTTTTTTAATGTGTATTCAATTGTGAAAATTATTTTTAGCATTGTGTTTGACGTTTATTTGTCCAATTGTTGTTTTTGAAATTTCAATTTTTACAAATAATAAAGCTATCTATCTATCTATCTATCTAAAATCCATCTATGAACCGGCTGCCATAAATACCATGTTTGGTTATGTCATCACGGGCCAAACTACAATTAATTTCGCTCCTAAAAATATTACGTCATTCCTTTGTCGCGCAAAATGTAAAAATTTAGAAGTTGCTGTTTCTAAATTTTGGGAGCTCGAAAATATTATCCAGAAATTTATCGCTTCTCCAGATGACAGTCTATGTGAAGAAATATTTTGTCAAAATGTTAAACGTGATTCTCATGGCCGCTATATAGTACCTTTGCCTTTTCGAGATTCACCACCTGTATTTCCTGGAAGCTTTGATATTGCTTTATCTCGTTTTTTAACACTGGCACGTAAATTTTTAAAAAATCCTGAACTGCATAAAATTTATTCAAAAAACATCCAAGAATACCTGGATTTAGATCATATGGAACTAATCAACGATCCAGATACATGTTCCAAGTGTTATTATATTCCGCATTTGATTGTACAAAAACCTGACAGTCTTTCTTCTCAATATAGAATTGTTTTTAACGCTTCCGCTAAAAGTGGTAACAATTTATCTCTTAATGATACTCTGCTTGTTGGAACAAAGCTACAGCAAGATTTAACTGCAATTCTTATTAAATTTCGCTTACATAAATGGTCTACTAACAACATGCAGGCATTAAGCAATGTATCCAAAAAAAATATTATACCCAATTCTCTTTCTTTAGATACTGATGATGTCACAAAAGTGTTGGGTTTATGCTGGCAGCCAAATTCCAATTATTTTACATTTAAAGTTGAAATTCCTGACAGACCATGCACTAAACGACACATACTTTCGGATCTGGCCAGAGTGTGTGACCCGCTTGGTTTTCTCGCGCCAATAACCCTTTTTGCCAAATATTTTATACAACAACTTTGGGTTTTAGGCATCGGTTGGGACTCCGAACCCCCCAAAGAATTTGTTCAAATTTGGCATCAATTTAGATCAGAATTACCGCTATTAAGACAATTTCAATTGCCGCGACATATCGAGATGTGTAATGATTCGTGTCCTATCGAAATTCATGGTTTTTCAGATGCCAGCGAGCGGGGGTACGCAGCCGTATGTTATCTACGGATTTTCTGTACACATAATATACACATCTATTTTGTTGCTGCAAAAACACGCGTAGCACCTTTAAAAAAAATTTCTATCGCGCGCTTAGAATTATGTGCCGCTCATTTACTTGCTGATTTAATCTTCTATGTCCAATCTACAATTTCTTCTCTCATTTCCGTCGAAAAAATTTATGCTTGGTGTGATTCATCTGTAGCATTATATTGGATACAATCACATCCATCTCGATGGAAAACGTTTGTCAGCAATCGCGTCAGTTTAATTCAAGAAAAGGTAGACCCTTCCAGCTGGCGTTACATACCTTCCGGTTTAAATCCTGCTGACGTCGCGTCTCGTGGTTCATACCTCTCCGATTTATTAAACCATTCACTTTTTTATACTGGTCCAGATTTTTTACGTCAAGATTACAAAAATTGGCCAGCCAACAACATTTTAACTTCCTTGAAAATTCCTCCCGAGGAAAGAAAAATAAATATATTTATCTCTAAAACTGTCAACGATTCTGAAAATATATATAAACAATTGCCGCCACAGAAATAAAATGAAAAACTCCTTAAATAGTTCAGAATTATCCAGTGCTTTACTTATTCTTGTTAAACATATTCAAAATAATGACTTTGCTCAAAAAATTAAGTGTTTACGAAAGAAAATCCCGCCATCTAGGCCTATGCAAAAATTAAGCTTGTTCTTAGATGATAATGACGTCATTCGTGTAGGCGGACGACTTCGCAACGCTCCCATTCCTTATGACAAGAAATTTCCGATACTTCTGCCGCGATCTAGTCGTTTTACCTATTTAATAATCGAACATTTACACTTGACATATTTTCAGGCGGGAATCCAAACCGTACATTTTTTGTTGTCACAAAAATATTGGATTATTTCGGCCAAACGCGCTATCCACCACGTACTTTCGATGTGTACGAAATGTTTTCGTATTAATCCGCTACCCTTACAACCAGTAATGGGAAATTTGCCGCTTTCTCGAATTTCCAAAGTTAAACCTTTTTCGCACGCCGGGGTTGATTATGGTGGGCCGTATAATGTTACGCTAAACAAAGGTCGCGGTACCAAAAGTACCAAAGCTTACATTTGTCTATTTGTGTGCCTAGCAACCAAAGCTGTGCATCTCGAACTCGCTAGCGATCTAAGCACCAAAGCTTTTCTCACAGCTTTAAAGCGCTTTATTGCCCGGCGCGGCCGATGTAGTCACCTCTATAGTGACAACGGTACCAATCAGCTAACAAACAATTAAAATCTATAGATTCCGACAACCCTATTACTTGGCATTTTATTCCCCCGAGCAGTCCAAATTTCGGTGGAATCTGGGAAGCAGGAATTAAATCTGTCAAATATCATCTTCAACGAGTCATAGGCAATCAAATTCTTACATATGAAGAGTTGTATACTGTTCTGTGTCAAATAGAGGCTATTTTGAATTCGCGACCGATTACACCGATTACGTCAGATCCAAATGACATTTCTGCGTTAACTCCAGGTCATTTTTTAACAATGGAACCGTTAAATACTGCTCCTGAAGCAGATGTGTCAGAGATCAAGCTCTCTCACCTGTCACGTTGGCAACTGCTCCAAAAACTACATCAGGATTTTTGGAGGAGATGGCAACAAGAATACTTGCATACATTGCAGCAAAGAAGCAAGTGGCTGAAACCCACTACTTCACCAGAAATCGGTGCGCTTGTCTTAATAAAAGACGATCTCTCCCCTCCACTCCAGTAGAGACTCGGAAGAGTTACCATGTTACATCCTGGCCACGATGGTGTAGTTCGAGTGGCGACTATAAAAACTACGAGTGGTGTCATGAAGAGACCTCTTTCTAAATTACATCCTTTACCGATCTTGCTTGCTGAAAATGCGTAGCATTTTGGTGGGCCGAATGTTCAATTTCCGTACTTATTATTTTATTGTAAATATTATTCATATATTTTCTTTGCATATTTGTTTATTTGGGAACAATTGGGTACCTACTATTAATTTATATTCCGGGCAACAATTATGTTGAATGTGTTTCAAGACTTTCTAAAATCCCACAGCAATTTTCCTTTCCTATAAAGGCGTTGCGGCCCCCTTTTTTGTGCGTGCTTCCTTTTTTTTTGGACTATATATGTCTCAAGTGAATCGACGAAGATGAAGCTCAGTTCGCCCGGTTCTGCCAAGCCGTGCAGTCAAAATTTTTGCGACTGCATCAAATCGCATTTCCGATGCTTTCACGCACTTTTCCGCTGGTGTTTCTTGTTCGTGGCACTACAGGTCGTCAGGGGTACCCCGCTGTTGCAGCTTCTAGAAACCACGCAGCCTGCTGGACTTTCCAAAGGGTAAGTCGCTACGCTGTCCTTTATTTCCGCATCCCGCATTTTCGCTAGATGCTAAGCAGCGAATACTTGGAGAATATATAACCGTCTGATTATTTATACAGTCCACTAATCTAGCTCATTAAATACAAAACACAGTATAATAAAGTTATCCTTAAATAAAAGTAATATATCAGAAATTACTACTAATTCATACTCTAATGTTCTATATAATTTACTACAGAATGTAGAATATTTAATAATGGAAGTAGAAAGGAAGTTAGATAACATAACTCCACATAGTAGGAATAAAAGAGGCTTAGTAAACATAATAGATAAAGCTTCAAAATGGCTTTTTGGAACGCTAGATTCCGACGATGGTGACAAATATGATAAAGCAATTTACGCCCTTCAAAACAATCAACAATCCTTTACAAAGGAAGTTTCTTTACAAATTTCATTGACCAAACAGCTTATTAATAACTATAATTCCACTATAACTATATTACAATCAAACAAAAATTTAATAAAAGAAAGACTAGAAAATTTTGAGTTTAATATGAATAAAACAATTAATGACATTTCAGCATACTTGCAAGCACAAAATATTTTGGATCAAACTATTCTTAATTGCCAAAATTTGGTGACTTTTCTAGATAACTTGGAAAACGCGTGTACTGGATCAACACAAGCTACGTAACAAATATTATAACAACATTACCAAATATGGCCAGCACCATTCCTCTGTCGACGTAAATCATTATGTAGGTAATTAGGATTGTTTCGTATTAGTTTATAAACAATAAGTGCTTACTTATAAGTTACAACATTAGGTTGTGTACTGAATTCATTTCATACAATATAGTCTGTCTAAAAACCTCAACGTGTTCACTTGCTTTAACCACCTACAAATGATCACCGAACAAGGGTGATTGCATGGCGACCCTGCCAACGCAAACCTGCCAACTCAAACCTGCCAACGCCGATCTGCCAACGAAAATAACTGGAAATGGGTTTAAAAGAATCAAAAGAAGAGGTAATTATCGCACAAGCAGGCAATAGCGGAGGTTCTACCACTTCACAAGAGATTCAGAGAGGAGTTTCCCTAGGAGAAGTTGTCGCACTGATAGCTGTAGCACTAGTCCTAGCAATAGTAGTCGCATATTGCTATTTACGCGGAAAGAAGAAATTGGAGCGGAAGATTCGTAGGGAAATTATAAGAAGCCAAGAAATCGCGTAAGCAGAGTTCGTCAACTGGCCGTACCACACCGGTGGCTGGCATCGTGGGAACGGGCTAGAGTGGCGTAATGCCTCTAGTTCGCAACGTGGGTTTTGGACCAGAAGCCCTCAAAGCAGCTCTTGGAGGAAAAAACGGCACAGAAAATGATGTTTAAGGTTAGAACTGTGTATTTCAAATTTTAAGTTAGATAGGCAAATGAATATTATAGAATTGGAAAATTTAAAGGAACAATTAGAATCCGTAAAAAAGTTTTATGGTAAGGTTAGCAAAGAACCATTAGATAGGCGAGAAAACCAGATTAGGCTAAACAAATTATTATTAGAAGTAGGTTTATTAGAGGATGAATTTACGAAAATAAAGTCAAAAGTTGCTAAAGTTGATAGGAAGCCAGAAGAGATACAAGTTATCAATTCGTACTTTAAAGAAATCGAAAAATATATTTATCATTCTAGACATTTACTTTTAAATAGATTAGGTACTTTAAGTAGTCAAGATAGTCAGGTAGAAATAAGAGAAATTCAAACTGTAAAAATGACCGAAAAGTTCGATTTACGAACAGCGTCTTCGTTACTACCTCTTATGGACGGTACTGAGGATACCACAAAACAATTAATTGATGCCATTGAGTTATACAGCGAGTTATTGGACGAGAATGGTCAAAAATTAATGATTAGTTATGTTTTGAAAGCTAGGTTATCCCAAAATGCAAAGCTTAGGCTTGATAGAACTTATAAAACGGTTGACGATTTAGTAAACGATATGCGAACCCATTTGGTTAGTAAAAAATCAGCCACAGCACTTGCAAGCACACTTCACAGCGCTAAGCAAGAAGGCAAAACAATTGATAACTATGCGCAAATTATAGAAGATTTATTCGTGAATCTTACAATAGCTCAAGCTGACGGGAATAGTAATAACGCGGCAATACTACGAGTAGCAAACGAAAAACTTGCCATAAATGTTTTTTCAAACGGTTTAAAAAATAGTGAGCTTCGCACCGTTATAAAAGCTAGAAATTACTCTACTTTAAAAGAGGCTATAGTAGGTGCCAAGGATGAAGAAAGGTTAATATCTAGTAATCAATCCGGGTTTTTTCATATGCGGACACGAAATAATAACAGATTTAGTAATCATGGTATGAGAGGCAGATTCAATAGGTCTAGACAGTACAATAATAGTAACAGGAACGCTCAAAACAATGTAAACAGCACTCAGCGAAATTTTAGTGGTACTAGAAACTTTCGATGTCATGGTCGCGGAATTAGTCGAGGTCGTGCTAATTACCGGGGACAGCAGCGCAACAATCGAAGTACAGGTCACCAAGCTTATTTTGCAGACGCATCGGGAACTGAAGGTTTTAATTCAATAGGAGAAACAAGTAGTGTAAGCGAAACGCAGCAAAAATTTTTTCGTGTCTAAACGAGAGATTGAAGAAGAATGTGTGTTTTTAGAGTTAAAGGGAATGAATTTTGTACGTGTGAAATGTGGAATGCGAGATATGTTGTTCTTGTTGGACACTGGAGCTAGTATTAGCGTAATTTTTTCAGAAAGTGTACAAAAAACTGATAGTGTTGATACATCTAAAAAGATACGTGTAAAAGGTTTAGGTGGAAATATAGTTTCAACAGGAGTTGTAAAATTATCTTTTTCGATAGCTAATGCAAAAATTAAACATGAATTCTATATTCTTGAATTTAATACAGATTTTCAAGGAGTTTTAGGTATGGATTTTTTCATTCAACATAAGGCAAATTTAAATTATGAAAAATTTTTGTTTTCTTTTTGGAATAATGACTGTGATGTATTAGCACCAATAATATCTGATTATGACTGTTATATGTCTATTCCACCCAGAAGCGAAATAATAAAATACTGCTCAAGTGATCAAACGGACGAGTGTGTAATTTTTCCAGAGGAACTTTGTGAAGGTGTTTTTGTTGCGGGAATTTTAGCTAAGTCGGAAAATGGAAGAGTGCCAGTGAGGTTGCTGAATGTGAATGATCGTGAAGTAAAAATTAGAAATTTTAAACCTAGATTGGAGCGTGCATGTAATTTTGAGGCGTATAATTTCGGGAAAACCAATAATTTATCTGTAGAACGTATCGATAAGGTATTAGATTTAATAGATACATCAGCGCTAAACAAGGAAGAACATCTTGCAATAGAAAAAATTTGTGTGAAATACGCCGATGTTTTTCATTTAGACGATGACCCTGTTACAGTTACTAGTTTATATAAGCAAAAATTGCAATTGAAAGACAATGCAGTACCTGTATATGTCAAACCCTATAGGTTGCCTCATTCTCAAAAAACAGAAATTAACAAACAGGTTAAACAAATGCTACATGACGGTATTATTGAAGAAGCTAAATGCGAATGGTCTTCACCACTATTAATAGTACCTAAAAAAGCTGATTTGAACGGTATAAGGAAATGGCGAATTGTTATAGATTATCGGTTATTAAATAAGCAAATAATAGATGACAAATTTCCATTACCATGCATTTCAGAAATACTAGATTCGTTATCAGGTGCAATATATTTTTCCCATCTTGATTTATCTCAAGGATATTATCAATTAGAGTTACATAAAAATAGTAGAAAATACACGGCATTTACTACAAATGAAGGACAATTTCAAATGAAACGATTACCAATGGGGTTAAAAGTTAGCCCTAGTGCGTTTTCTAGACTAATGACTGTTGCATTATCAGGTTTAAATTATGAATCATGTTTTATTTATTTGGATGATCTAATTATTTTTGGAAATTCGTTACAACAGCACAATAGGAATCTTGTTCGTGTTTTACAAAGGCTTAGGGAAGTAAATTTAAAACTCAATCCCAGTAAGTGTGATTTTCTCAAAAAAGAAATTTTGTATTTAGGTCATATTATATCATCTGAAGGAATATTACCCGATCCAGAGAAATCTAGATCAATTTTGCAATTTCCAATACCAAAAAATGCAGACGAAACAAAACGTTTTGTAGCTTTTGCGAATTATTACCGAAAATTTATTAGAAATTTTGCTCAAATTGCACAACCATTAAATGAATTATCACGAAAAGGAAGTATTTTTAATTGGTCAGGTAAGTGTCAGACTTCATTTGATACTTTAAAACAAGCTCTCAGTAATCCACCCATATTGCAATATCCAAATTTTTCAGAAAACAACACTTTTATTCTTAAAACTGACGCTAGCGGATATGCCATAGGAGCAGTTCTTAGTAATGCAAATGACCATCCCATTGCTTTCGCATCTCGTGTTTTAAATAAAGCAGAGAAAAATTACTGCACAGTAGAAAAAGAACTATTAGCAATTGTATGGAGTGTACAACATTTCAGACCGTATTTATATGGTAGGAAGTTCGAAATTTTTACAGATCATCGCCCACTTGTTTACTTATTTAGTATTACAAACCCATCAAGTCGATTAACTAAATTCAGACTGATATTAGAAGAGTATGATTTTACGATAAGTTATGTTAAAGGTTCTGATAACGTAGTAGCGGATGCTTTGTCACGTGTAAGGATTGATTCAAATGAGCTGACGGATATGTGTGAAAGAGTGAATGTAATGACTCGAGCTCAATCAAAAAGAAGCGATATTCAAAGAAACCTACAACAGGAAAAAATGACTATTACTGAGGAAAGGCTTGATCACCCCGGACTCGTAGAAGTTTTAAACCGTCCTGTTGATAGCGTAGAATTACGGCCGATAGACAAAAATTTATTTATTGAATGTAAAAATAAAATTTGTGGAAATAGTGCACAATCAAATAAATCAACAAATGATGACTATATATATGATGAGTTAACCCAAATTATTTATTTCAACCAAGATTACCGATCAACGTTTGACTTAGGTACATCGTTGAGGGAACTTGCGAAAATTTGTAAAAATTGTGAAATAAAAGAATTATATATTATAAAGAATGCGCAAAGTAATGAATTTATTAAACATTTATCGCGATATAAACAAGACATAATAAATACCGGTATTATCAAAATAAGTATTATTCAAGGTGTAAAACGAATAGAAAATAAAGAAGTTCAGCAATTAATACTTAATGACTTTCATAACCTGCCTACAGGAGGACATTCCGGAACAAACCGAATGTATAATAATATTAAAAAATATTATCATTGGTCAAGGTTAAAGAAAGATATTGAGGAATTTGTAAAAAAAATGTGACGATTGTCAGAGGTGTAAGTATGGAAGAGTAAATAAACAACCAATAACAATAACGACAACGGCTACCTCAGCATTTCAAAAAATCTATCTTGATTTAGTAGGCCCCATTAAAAATGATATTGATGAAAATTCTTATATATTAACAATCCAATGTGAACTCAGTAAATTTATCGAATGTTATCCTTTGTTGTCAAAAGAAGCAGATATAGTTTCGAAATCCTTTGTTGAAAATTTTATTTTACGTTATGGTATTCCAAGAGAAGTTGTTACTGATCAAGGAAAAGAATTTATAGCTAATGTGTTTCAAGAATCGTGTAAGTTGTTAGGCATAAAAACTTTAAACTCCACTGCTCACCATCATGAAACATTAGGAGCTTTAGAAAATTCACATAAACATTTAGGAGCTTATTTAAGAATTCAAGTTTCTAAATACACTCGTAATTGGAGTACATGGTTACCATATTGGTGTTTTGCATTTAATAATACTGTACATACTGAAACCAAACATACACCATACGAACTTGTATTTGGAAAGCTGAATCAAATACCTTTAAGCATTTCGGATAACATAGATCCTTTGTATAACTTCGGAAACTATTCTAAAGAACTAAAATATCGTATACAAAATGCTTGCCATGACGCTAGAAATAACTTATTGGTATCAAAACAAAAAAGGAAAGAAACATTAGATGAAAAAAGAAACGAAATTTTTTACAAGTCAGGAGATAAAGTACTTATTTTTAATGAAAGTAGAAATGCTAAAATGGATCCCTTATATACAGGTCCTTACGAGGTAGTACGAGATGAAAATCCAAATGTGATTTTAAAAATTAATAATAAAGACATTAAAGTGCATAAAAATAGAATTAAGTTATATTATACTTAGATATAGTTTTAGATAGTGGTATGAAAAAAAAAAAAACTTAATGTTTTGCGTATTTTTTTTTCTCATCGCCAGGGGAGGTGTACTGGATCAACACAAGCTACGTAACAAATATTATAACAACATTACCAAATATGGCCAGCACCATTCCTCTGTCGACGTAAATCATTATGTAGGTAATTAGGATTGTTTCGTATTAGTTTATAAACAATAAGTGCTTACTTATAAGTTACAACATTAGGTTGTGTACTGAATTCATTTCATACAATATAGTCTGTCTAAAAACCTCAACGTGTTCACTTGCTTTAACCACCTACAAATGATCACCGAACAAGGGTGATTGCACGCGATAATGTTCGCAAAACTAAATACCTTGCATAGTTCTATTATCCCTTCTTCACAATTACGTTCTATGATTAAATCATTGGAAAATTTATATAATACTGACCCTATTTTAAAATTAAAAAACGTTATCTCTTACTACCAAATTGCTGGAATTCAAGTAAATTTCAAAAATAACAAAATTATATTTGCAATTCACTTTCCAATTTTCTGGCACGAAAGTTTCCAAACTTATCGATTATTCCCAATTCCTATAAAAAATTCAATTAAGGTCAATTCGGGTAAATGGGCCCATGAGGTATCTGGGCCACCCCCTGTTTTATCTCAAGTGAATGCTGCAACCAAGAATACAACTGTGTATCTTGTATCTCTAGTGTCCCTTCCATCTCCCACAATCAGTGGTATTGTCATTTTTTTATATTTGACAGACACACATAACCTGAAATTTAGAACAGCTGTTTTAGCCTGCACAACTGGTGGCTCTGCTGCAAGTTTCTTAAGTTTTTGAGATATAGATTCTTGTAATAAAGTGGTTTTGGGCAATACAGGTAAGATATTGGTTATAGTGATCCTTTAAAACATGTTTTTTTTTAATAATTGATATTAAGCAAAAATTAGTTGGGGGGGCCCAGTTACCCTCCAAAATAGTCAAAATGAGGTAAATGGGTCCGGCCACCTTGGGTAAATGGACCCCCCCTGGCCCAGTTAACCAACGATGTTTTAATTAATGGTTACCTTTTTAGTATGGGAAGAATTTATGTCAGAAAGACAAAGAGAGGAGCTGGTGGCGCTTACACTCGCCAAGACGTATTAAATGCTGTTGAGGATGTAAAAGCTGGAAGAAAAACACTAAGAGGAGCAGCGAAACATTATAATATTCCAAGAACGACGGTAAAACATTATGTAAATGGTATGAGAGGTTCAGGAAGAATTTCTGATGAGGGTGGTGGAGGAGGTGGGGGAAAATTCCAGTTACAATCTGAACATGAAGAAAAACTGGTCACTCTGGTGAAAATTTTAGAAAAGTGGGGTTTTGGGCTTACACGATCTGAACTAATGGATGTAGTACAAGCTTTTATTAATAAAAATGAAATACATACAAGATTTAAGGAAGGAAGGCCTGGAAATACATGGTTCACGAATTTTACAAGGCGTCACAAACTTTCAATAAAAATTCCTCAAGCCGTAGAATCCGTGAGAGTGAAGCAAGTTAATCCATTTGTTATATATGGATTTTACGATTCACTTTCTGATACAATAAAAGAATTAAACCTGAGTGACAAGCCTGGGCAAATATATAATTGTGACGAAACGTCCTTTTGTCACGATCCCCAGAAAACAAAAGTAATAGGTTCAAAAGGTTTCAAAACCTTCCGTTTAACGGCTTCTTGTGGGAGGGAAAATACGACTGTTCTCTTGTGTTGCTCAGCAGCAGGACATAAACTACCACCTTTGATTGTATTTAAAGGGAAAAATATTATGCACTCATGGGTGAGTGGCAAAGAAAATGATGAGACATTTTACGCTGCATCCAAACGAGGCTGGATGGAAACTGATATATTTTTAAAATGGTGTCGCAAGTGTTTTCTTCCATCAGTTGGGGATAAAAGGCCAGTTTTATTGATCTTTGATGGACATGTTAGTCATGTTTCGTTTGAACTGGCTAACGAGGCAAACGAAAATAATGTCCATTTGCTCAAGTTGCCCCCCCACACCACCCACGTTCTTCAGCCTCTGGACGTAGCCGTACTTAAATCTTTAAAAACAAGATGGGACAAATCGCTAATGGTGTGGCAACGAGAAAATCCAAGAAAAAGGATACCAAAATCTGAATTTGTGGACATTATAAACCAAATTATTAAAGAAATGCCAGCGTCCAATATTAAGAATGGGTTCAAAAAATGCGGAATTTATGACGAAGACCATTTACTAAATAATAATAGCCCGGTAAATCCCAATGCTTTTGATGCCAACAAGTTTAATATTTCTGATGTTCGCCGCTATCAAAGCTTCAAACTCCAGAAAAATAAAGCATCTAGCGAGGTACTGAGAGAACTACCAACAGCAGAAATGGTTCCTAAAGGGAATGCTGCGGGATCTTCGACATCAGTTTGTACAATTTCAAAGATATTGTCGGAAAACAATAATATGCATGGAGTTGGTCAAGATGAACTTTCAACATCAAACCAGATGTTATTACAAAACAATATTACGCTCAATAATATCCAAGAACAACCTTCAACTTCAAGAAAGAGCAATTCCATTGAAATAAAACAAGTTGAACATATTACAGCTGAAAATTCTTTTGAAAATATTTTATTATCATATGTGAACACGAAGAAAGAAAATTCTAACTCAACAATGTCAACGAGGAAACGAGTTTGCCCAGGTACAGAACTTATAACTCGCCCAGAATATATTCAAAAATTAAAAATTGAACAAGTAAATAAACAATGCAGAACAAAAAAGGAACCAAAGAAGAAAGAAAATACCAAGGAAAATATCAAAATACCATCTCAGAAGATGCAAGACTTTCCCAGCTCTAGCGATGAAGATTCATTTCAACTGCAAATAAAGAAACAGAAAAAGGAAAACTATTGATGAATAAAAAAAGAAAATACTCAACTTCCAGCAGTGACGAAGATGCAGACATATCAATCCAGTTGGAAGACGAATCTGATTCATCAGAACGTGCTTTGGGCGTAGGGGAAAACGACTATGTCATTGTTATATATAATGAGCGATATTATCCGGGTATTATAAAAGAAAAAAATGAATGATAGATTAAAAATAGGATTTATGGAGAAATGTAGCAAATTCCAATCAATGTGGCGCTGGCCTAAAAGAGAAGATACTCTTTGGTACCAAGACAATGAAATAGTTAGAATTATTCGCCCCCCCCATACCTTTCAATAAACGGGGAATATATAAAATTCCAGAAATGGACCAATATGAATGATAAGTGATAAGTACAACTTAATAGTGAGATTAAAAGACTTCAGTCGATAAAAGGGCAAATTTTTTTTACCAAAGAAGAGAAATGTTTAGTTTGTTTTTATTTTTTTATTTTTATAAATAAAACTTAGTACTTAAAACATAGTGCATTTTTTCACATAAAGGTAAAAACCGTCAAGCGAACAATATAAACCTAGTGTGTATTGGTGACAAATATATTTTCTTTTGTCAGGTCTCTTTAAAATCCTCAGTTTACTTCATTGTAATAATTTTGCAAGCAAAACTAAAAGTAGCATTTCTGGTTTCATAATGACCTCTCATTACAACTCCCTTTAGCTTTTTTATTAATAAGGATATCGATTCCAATTTTGGACACAAAACAATATAGATGTCCGTAAAGGACCCAGTTACCTTGAAAAGTATATAATGTAATCTTACTAAAAATTGTGGGGGAGTGGTCCAGTTACCTCAAACCATAGGGTAACTGGGTCCACCGCACCTAAAAAAATAAAAAAATTGCTACCTGTAAACATAAAGACCTAAATGGGCCTAATGTGGTAATTAATTATTCTCTGGGTTGTATTTTTATGCAAATATCTTCAAAGTGCTTATTTGTTTAAAAAAAAGGAACAATTTTGAGGTAAAACGTAAGTGTTGTAAATTGGGGGCCCAGTTACCCGAATTGACCTTATTATCCCGAGTCATCCCTACCTTGTACTTGGCACAAACCAACAATAGTTCGAGAATGAAGAATGCCCGAAGATAGAAAACTTCTACATTTGTCAAAATTTACTCACGCGTCACTCAAACGAATGTATCATCTCCATGATAAAAGAAGCAGAAGGAAAATTTTGTCATGGTTTATCAATCAACATAGTTAACCCAATAATACAAGCCGTCAACAGCGAGTATGTCATCGCCATTCCCGCTGAGGAAACATTAAAAATTTCAACAAGATGTCAGAACAAAGAAGAAATCAAAATTATTAACGAACCAAATTTGATCTATATACCAGAAAATTGTGAAATCAAAGTCAAAGATTTCCAATTTATTAATAAAAATAAGGAAATTAAAGGAAAACCATTTAATTCACCCGAAATCCAAGTCAACGATGTCAACTTTAATTATCTACGAGTAAAACCACTTCAACTCCAAACGATCGATTTAGAAAATATCCATAAATTACAAGAAAAGTCTACACTTCTGCAAGTTCCCGACATTCAAAAAATTCACACCCTAAGTTATGGATTTGCTACAAGTATTATTATAATCTTATTAATGTTAATTGGATACGCCGTATGGAAAATCTACCAAAGAAGATTTAAGAAGAAGAAAAGGCAAGTTAAGTTTGAAATGGTGGAGAAGAAAGAAGACACGGAAAAGCAACCCTCCAGGTTGATATTGTCCTCTTAAGGGGGCAGGAGTTACGGCCCTAAAAATAATGGACCCCTTTGTGTAAAAGTGCGGACAAAGTGCTGAGTGCGCGGGCACGTGTAGGCTAAGCTTGATTTTTGTGAACTTATAAATATGAGCTCTGCTCCATGCATTTTCAGTCTTGTCTTGTAGCGTGAATCGCTGCCCTGTTGTAACTGTTGAATAAAATCTTTTAGAAACTCAATTTTCGAATTCGTTAATTTAACTTGTATAAATAAAAAACAAAGCGTTACCGGACAAATATTTCTTTAAAAAAAAAGTTCTTAACATTACATTTTCTATCATTTATGAAAGTACCCCAAAGAAAGTGCCCACATTTGGACAGATACATATATGAAATATCTTCCATGGCTGAAAAAGTATCTAGTGGGGTAGAAATTGTGATAGGCGAATTAAATTCCCTAGAAACCTCTCGCCAGGAAATAGAAAAAAGTGCACGTAAAATAGTAAATCATGTTAGCCAGATGTTATATTTATAAAAACAAGGTTTGCAGTCTCAAGTTTTTAGTTATGCATTTTCGAATTATTCATCACCTAACTGAGCATAGCGAATAATTCTGTATTAAAAATAATTGTACCAGAAAATTTTTAACCTAAATTCATTTAAAAAGCATTGCATTTAATAAAGCATAAGATCCCATAATGACTCGGAGGTGTCCACTGATTTTCCTAGAGATATTTCAGTGCTTCAGCTCGTCTCAGTGTTTGTCGTCTAATAAAGATAGTACCGAAATTATTTTTTTGAGCCAACTCAACATAGCAATTATACGAGAGAGTATTTCCGAGAATATTTCTGATTTTGACATACATTCTTTTAAAGAGATGTTATCCAGTCAAGTCTCTCAGTTTATTTGTAAGACTTATTTTAATAGTTCGCTACCAAGGTCGATTGTACAGGGTGGGCCAAATTTGGCACTTTTAAATGGAAACTCCTATTTTTGACGGAGATAGACGAAAACTGATGTCGGTGTCTGATGCTCATTTTTTATGATAAACTTAATGGCGAAAACCGCAAATCGATATCTGTCACCGTTCTTGAGTTACAGGGCGTTTTTCGAAAATGTGCGTTTTCGAAAAGTAGCCGTAACTTTTTTCGGGTTGAAAATTTTGTATTTCTGTAAAAACATTCTTAAAGCACTTTTTTACGTAGAATCCAATGCTGGTACTACATTTTTTTCTAGTCAATGGTTTAAGAGTTACGGATAAAAAATATTATTTTTTAAATGGAACACCCTGTATATTTTTGCATTTTTAATAGAGCAAAAAATTACCATTCCAAAAATATATAACACTTAATGATTTACTTAAGTAGTATTACTAATAGCTTTTATGATTTCATGTGTATAATTGGAAGCACGCCCTTTCAACAAGTAGGCTTTGGACGGTGAGACAATGAAACAATCGTGGAAAAATGTTTACTGCTACCTACCTGTAAAATTTTCAGTTAGGCTGTTTAGGCAGGGTAAAGATTTTTCTATTTTTGTGTAATTTATAAGCTTTATAACATACCTACAATGAAATTTGAAAGTTATGAAAAATGGGACATGATAGTCTGTTTTATACAATCCGGTTTAACTCGTACCTACCTTTTCGGCCTGCTATTAATCAAATCTATTAACTATTACTCTAACACTATTAATCAAATTGTGTCGCAATCTTGCAAAAATGTGCTTGAAAGGATGTCTTCTCTCTGGATACCGCTCGTAGTATAAATTGCTCGTTGCATGTGATTTTTCCTCTAATTGTATATAAAGCAGACATCATATCCCATTTTTCATAACTTTCAAATTTTATTGTCGGTATGTTATAAAGTTCATAAATTACACAAAAATAGAAAAATCTTTACCCTGCCTAAACAGCCTAACTGAAAATTTGACAGGTAGGTAACTTACTTTTTCCACGGTTGTTTTGTTGTCGCACCGTCCAAAGCCTACTTGTTAAAAGGGCGTGCTTCCAATTATACACATGAAATCATAAAAGCTATTAGTAATTAGTAATTGATAACTACTTAAGTAAATCATTAAGTGTTATATATTTTTGGAATGGTAATTTTTTGCTCTATTAAAAAATCCAAAAATATACAGGGTGTTCCATTTAAAAAATAATATTTTTTTATCCGTAACTCTTAAACCGTTGACTAGAAAAAAAATGTAGTAGCAGCATTGGATTCTACGTAAAAAAGTGCTTTAAGAATCTTTTTACATAAATAAAAAATTTTCAACTCGAAAAAAGTTACAGCCACTTTTCGAAAACGCACATTTTTGAAAAACGCCCTGTAACTCAAGAACGGTGACAGATATCGATTTGCGGTTTTCGCCATTAAGTTTATCATAAAAAATGAGCCTCAGACACCGATATCAGTTTTCGTCTATCTCCGTCAAAAATAGGAGTTTCCCTTTAAAAGTGTCCAATTTGGCCCACCCTGTACATGATGTCATAGAAAACTTTAAGGAGCTATTAGGGGATTCAATTCACCTCATAAGTCCAAAAATTAGTTCTGCTAGCTTTCAACATGATTCCGAAAAAAATGAATTCCTACAAATGTGTGGTTTGCTTGAAAATATGTTTGAAGATTTCAGTTCAGAATATAAACGTTTTACTCTTTTCCAAAAATCAGGAAACCTAACGATGCCTCGTGAAGTTACAATAGGACCTCAGCTGCAAGTGAATTCTAAAGGTGAGTTTGAGCAGAAAATGTTAAAGTGGCAATTTATACCTTTAAGAGAAACATTGAAAGCCTTTTTTAGTGTTGGAAATATCTATAGCGAATGTATGAAACATATCAAGTCTCCAATCAGCTGATTCTTGAGAAATTTCTAATTTTATTCAAGAAAATCTTTGGAAATCTAAATTAAGTTGGGTAATTATTTACTTCTCGGGCGCTTCGCCGATTTTCACCAAAATTTGAATATACCCATTTTTGAGGTCGTAGATTACGAATCCGAAGGAATTTTTTTGAGGAAAAGTCTACTTTTTAAAATACACTCTCTTTTTATTTCACGAAATTGACGGGTCAGAAACGACCGCACCCGCCATTTTATATTGATAGTTTGAGGTTAGGTAGGCCATGGAATGTCAAATCGTGTTATTCTGGTTGCCTACATTCTCGCAGCTTATTATGATTTGAATTTTAAAATTTGGAAATTGAAGGTAAGTTGTTGTTTTTAAAAGCAAAAAGTAGCGTGCCTCTTTATTGTTTGCGTCAGTGTGTAGAATTTTGTTGTTCGCGTAACTGCAAATTGAAATAATGAATTTGATAGTTTATGTGTATTGCAAAAAAATAAGAAGAACTGATACAATACTTAATTAATAATTAATAATAATAATTATAATAATAATAATTCATTTATTGGTAAAAACATACACATGAAGTGCTTATACAAGTCACAAAATATAAAATACAATACTCAATGTACAAGGACATGTATTCCTTAACTAGAACGTTTACAATCACACGACACCTTAAAATCCAGTAAAATCACCTCGAAGGTACTCCTCGAAGGAATAAAATGATCCTGCAATTAAATAGCGTTTTATTCTCCTTAAAAATAACTTCTCATCCAAGTCCCTAACTGCTGGTGGCAAAACATTGTAGAATAATACGCAATAATAGTCGGTACCTCTTCTGGTTCTTGAGAGTCTATGGAAGTTAGGCAAAATATCCGTGTTACTACTTGTCCCATACTCGTGTATCTCACGATGCTGCGTAAAGCGATGTAGATTCTGTTTCAAGTATTTTAGGCACTGAAAGATAAAGGCGGAAGGGAAAGTTAACAAACCAAGCCCAACGAAGTAGCGTCGACAGCAGTCACGGTATCCAAGACCCATCATAACGCGAACAATTTTCCGTTGGGAGGCCAAAAATATCCCTCGCCCGTGCAGAGTGACCCCAGTTAAGAATGCCATACAGCATATTAGCCCCAAAATACCCATGGTACGCAGTTTTTAGTACATGCATTGACACATTTTTCGAGAGATGTCTCATTAGGAAGATTATTTTTGACAGTTTCTTACTAAGTTGGGTAACATGTTCAACCCATGTTAGTCCGGGATCGAGAAATATACCAAGGAACTTAACACCATTCTCATGCTGCAAACCCCGATGAGGAAGTCTGAGGGAAAAGTTTATGTTCTGTGTTTTAGCATCATTAAGGCACAGATAGTTTGACAAGAACCACTCCTCCATACTGGAGTGGACATTATGTGAAATGGTCTGTATGGGCTCAGATGGATGGTAGTTTATGAAATTAGTGGTGTCATCAGCAAAAAGAATTACATTATTCAGGGCTTGAGCCAGGTCATTAATGAAAATCGGGAATAAAGTTGGTCCCAAGACAGATCCTTGTGGAACTCCATGCCTGATCACCTGTTCACTAGATACACCACCATTGAGGGAAACAAATTGTTTGCGATTTGATAGGTATGAATTCATAAGTAGAACAGATTCAGGCCTGAAGTTGTAGAGAGATAGTTTTTTTAACAAAATTTCGTGAGACACACAATCAAACGCTTTTGTCAAGTCAAAGAAGGAGGCATAGGTATCCAAGCCCCTCTCTAGGCCGTCAGCTATGTTTTGAATAAGGTAGTCTATGGCGAGAGTGGTAGACCTCCCATTCCGAAAACCAAATTGACTCTGCGTAAACAAGTTGTTCCCCTCAAAGTAATTATTAATCTGATCCTTCATGACAGATTCAAAAACCTTAGAGAAAACAGGCACAAGCGAGATCGGTCTGTAATTATTTACGTCGTCAATGGACCCTTTGCCCTTAAAGATAGGAATCACCTTGGCAGTCTTTAGACAAGGAGGAAAGACAGCTTCACTTATACACAGATTTATCAGCTTGGTTAGAGGAGATATTATAAGATTTTTGAGCGTCTTTAGGATTTTGGCATTAATACCGAAACAATCTTTGCTATTGCTGTTCTTAGTTTGACAGATCTTTTGTCTAACAGTATTGAATGTCACAGGTGTAAACATAAAACATCCGTTGTCAGGTGTGACCTGTAAGTAATCTGAGAAGTCTTTATTGGATGTTGGTAATTTGTTAATTACTTCCTCAGCAATACCAATAAAAAATTATTGAATTCATGAGCGCTAAGTTTGTCAGATGCTTTGGTCTGAGTCTTGATAGCTCTACTAATGATATCCCACATGGCAGAATGAGGACGGTCTGCAAGTAGTATGTGTCTGTCATAGGCTCTTTTTTTTGCTTGAGATATTTCATATCTATACTGATTTTTAAACTTCTTAATGGCCGTCAAAGGCATGAGATTAGGGTTTTGCTTGTTAATAAGAGAAATCATATACAGCTTCTCCCTCATGGCTCTCAGTCTCGCATCAAACCAACTAACAGATGCAGGAGAAGCACCGCTCGATGAATCCAGTCTGGACTTCATCGGAAAAGAAACCTCAATTGCACTAATTATTTTATCAAGAAACAGGTCAAACTTACGCTCAACAGCCATTTCAGGGTCGGAGACAAAGTTCCAGTCCACTTTTTCCACCTCTCTATACATTGAAAAAGACCTTCCTCAGTTATAGGTCGGTAATTAATACGTCTACCACATGACTGACCAATGTTGGCGATGGAGCGCCTTAAAGTAGAAATCATACCAATGTGATCTGATAATAGATAAAGGTGGAGAGGTTGTGACTCGAAGTCACCTGAATCAATATTGGTAAACACATTATCCAAGCATGCATCTCGCCTAGTGGGAAATTCCACAGTCTTAGACAGGCCATAGGACCGCATAAGGTTGCACAGATGCAACGCTCGGGGATCTTTACCATCAAAGTGAACATTGAAGTCCCCCGTGACAACCATTTTCTTAGACATATTTAATTTATTGAAACAGTTAGACAGTATTTCAAGAAATCTTTCAAAATTCCCATTTGGGGCCCTATATAGAGTTAATATTTGCGTTTGATCAGCAAGCAACACACTCGAAACCTCGCAATGCACCTCCTCGGAGAGCCCATCAACCGCAAGAATGGTATACTTCAAATTGTCCTTCAAGTAGATTACCACACCTCCATGACCCATCACACTCCTACAAAAACCAGAAGCGGCCGAGTAGCCACTAAGTAGTCTCAATGAGAATTCACCAGCAGTCAGCCAATGTTCATTAATGCAAATGCAGTCAAGATCATTATCCCTGAGAACCACCTCGAGTTCCGTAGTCTTATTACTCAAGCTTTGAATGTTTATATGTAGGATTTTAAGACTAAGTGTTGTACACATAGACACAATGTTCTGCATGTTGTTAGATTTGTCCCCGCCATTCCCCACCACTGAGAACATGATGTTTGATGTTGATGACGGCTTTGCAAGTTCATAAAATGGTTGATCGTCACACCCCTAGGCCAAAAGGAGCCAGAGTTAATAGTACTGGCCAGTGTTCGTGGAATACCCAGTTTGAAAGAGCTTATTTGCTTCGATTTCCTGGCTTTCATTTTATCACAGATACATGTTTCTTCGTGTCCATTCTCGCTGATATAGTGGAGAACATCTTCAGATTTTGTTTCTGGGTCCAACCCGGAGACAAATAGCCATTTATAGTTAACAGCAACCTTAAGGCTAAGGGCACTTTCTTTGGTGCCCTTACTTGGTTGAGGCCTGCTTGAGGGTTGCACCATTCTGCGTTCTTTTGATTTACGTTTATTTTCCACCGTTTTCCAGCCACTTGTATCATTTTTGGACGAGTCTGCCAGATCAGACAACACTTGTTTATCTAGGCTATTTACAAGGCTTCTGGAATTGACAGATTTCGAGATTTCGCCGTAGTAGTGTAGGTATGGGGGCTTCAACTCACATTTGACCTTCACCCCTCTAGAGTTCAAACTCCCAAAGTCAAATTCCAAGCTGGTGGCATACAGGTAAACAAAGTCTAAACTTCGGGCCCAAGTGATCATGTACCTGGGGCGCATTCCAAAATGAATTATCAGGGTGTAAATTACTTTTCTAAAAACTTAGAAAATATAAAGTAAAATCAATCCCATATAGTTATATTTAAAAATACATTCGGCCATGGCCTATGAAAGCGAAAACAAAATTCTCAGACGATTATTAGCATATTATGCACCTCATTTATACCTACCTGAATTTAAAACCCAATTTAAATTCCAGACAGATTAATTTTGAGCAACCATTAATTTACTTAAAGGTCAGCAACGAAAAAAAACTGCAACATAATCACGGATGGAAAATTTTCAACACAGGCGCGCGACAGATATTTTTTAAGAACGGATTTATTCATCAATTTAAGGATTGCACAGCTCAAATAGGAATAAATGTAAATTTTAAAATTTGAAAACACATAAGCATTTATGGACCTTACGCCCAAACGAATAATTAACCAAAAATAGTTATTGAAATCATACATAAAGAGACAAAATTTTCATATACCCACCTCTGCTCAGATGCAAGAAGTAGAGGATGCATAGTATATATACTAGCTTTATTCAGCTATATTCAAGTTGCTATCTGTGTTCAGTGTAGTGTTTAGTTCCCGACAAAATGTGTCTCAGTAAGTGTAACTGGTAAGTACTTCTGAATTTTACTACAATTCTAATTATCTTGTAGAAATCGAGCAACTAATTACGCGCAAATTACGTGACTTGGGGCTGCCGGTCAACGTAAGTGAATTTTATTGGTTGCGTTCAATGCATACCAAATTTTTGTAATCGTGCCTATGTTTCACATCATTATGCATTTGCTATGCAGTGCCTTCGGTTATGCATTATCAGTATTATTTTTTGAAACTCTTGTCCATTCAAAGTTATCAATTAATATTTTGTAATTAAAAGTAATCCTGTAGTATTTGTGGCATATAATAATTATTCATTATTACCTAGCTTACTACAAATATATACAGGGTGATGAAAATTTTGATGCTTAGCACTGATATCTCGGAAAGATGCAACGTCGGTCAAATTAGGCTAAAGTTGATCTATCATACCCTGTACAATATTCTGTTATTAAATGTCAGATATCTTTATTCATTGTGCCGTGGTGGCGTCGCTCGTACCGATGCTGACTTTTTAGACAGCATGTTTTTCTGTTTTCGATCGACCTTGGTTCGAACCGATGTTGAGGCAGGGGCATGCATATGTATAAAAGAAAAACACCACTATGATCAAGAGAGCTGGACAAGGTATTGCTCCTTAATAGCTTTATATGTGTTTTACTAATTGTCCTACACTCACTGGGATTACTACGGTTTTCTAGGGTTTTCCGTAGTACTTGAGTGTATGCTATACTAATCCTATCGGGAAAAAATCGACACTAGTCAAAAATGGTAACGAACGTATTATTTTTAGGATGGATCTTGATACAAATTCTTCACCTAGAAATTAACGTCAATAAATATAATCCTCTACGAATTTCATCATATATTCCGCTACCTAAAGAAATCCAGAAAAAGAGAGCTGTAATCAACATTCGGAACAATGATGAGTGCTGTTTTGGATGGAGTTTAATGGCTGCTGTACACCAACCGCTAGCAAATGCAGAGAGGACATCATCATACCCTTGTTTTAAGGGCAGGTTTGATTTTAGCGGTAAACTTTACTGTCTCAATAAAAGATGTGTCAAAATTTGAGAGTCAAAACAATATCTCAATAAACGTTTTCGGATGTGAACCTTATTATAAGGAAAACAAAACAATGTATGAAATTGTCGGTCCCTTGTACTACACTAAACAAAAGAAAAATCTACATATAAATTTGTTATTGATTGAGGACGGTACAGGTAATCAACACTATTGCTATATAAAAGATTTAGGTAGATTGGTTTCTTCTCAAATATCCAAACATAAATGTAAAAAATATCTATGCGACGGATGTTTACAGAATTTTCCTTCTGCTGAAAAATTGAAAAGGCATATGAAATTTGACTGCAACTTTGTAAGAATTGATTTTCCATCAGATAATTTAATTACAGATAAATTTGGTAATATGGTTCCCGAAAATATTTTAAAATTTGAAAATATTCAAAAACAATACAAAGTTCCCTTCGTAATTTACGCTGATTTTGAATGCATTTTAAAACCAGTAAATCGTGATAATCAAGCTTTAGACCCACTTTCTAGTTATACAGTCAAAACAGCTGAACATATACCCCATTCTTTCGCTTACTTTATAAAATGTTCATTTAATGATAATTTATAAAAATTAAAAATTTATAGAGGAGAGAATTGTGCTCAAACATTTATAGATTGGATAGAAAATGACGTAAAAAGAATTTATAATAATTATTTAAGTAAGAACTTTCCCATGATACCTTTATCATTAATTCAACAAAAACAGTATGAAGACTCTACGAATTGTTACATTTGTGGAAAAGTCTTTCAAGATAGTCCAAATTTTAAAAAATGTAAGGATCATAATCATCTTAATGGTGCTTTTAGAGGAGCGGCACATTCCATTTGTAATTTATATTTTCAACCACCAACATTTGTTCCGATTATTTTACATAATTTAAAAAATTACGACTCGCATTTGTTTATTAAGTCTTTATGCTTCAATAAAGAGAAAATTGATGTGATAGGTCATACAAAAGAAAAATATATCCTTTAGTAAACAAATTTTGATGGAAGAAAATGTTGGACTAAAGTTGAAATTCATAGACTCTTTTCAATTTCTACCAGCATCTCTTGAATCTATGGCGGATATATTAGAAGACAACCAATGTATAGAAATTCGTAAGTGTTTTCCAAATGATTTACAATTTCATTACATTAGACAAAAAGGTGTATTTCCATATTCATACGTTGATTCCTATGATAAGTTGTGGGAAGAAGCTTTTCCTGCAATTTATAAGTTTTATAATGAGTTAAAAGATGAAAATATCTCACAAGATGATTATAAACGAGCTAAAGAGGTATGGGACATATTTAACTGCAAAACTTTAGGTGATTATTCAGATTGCTATCTCCGCTCTGACGTCATGATTTTATGTGATGTGTTTGAAAGCTTTAGAAGTAATTCAATTAGAACCTACCAGCTAGATCCGGCACAGTATCTCACTTCTCCGAGTTTATCTTTCGACGCCATGTTAAAAATGACAGATATAAAATTAGAATTATTGATAGAACCTGATATGATTCATTTTTTCAAAAAGGCCATAAGAGGCGGAGTGAGCACTTGCATTTCGAGAAAATCCGAAGCGAACAATATTTTTTTACAGAATTTTAATCCATCAAAAGAAAACAAATTTATAATGTATTTAGATGCGACAAACTTATATGGTTTTGCTATGAGACAATATCTGCCCGAGAAAGATTTTGTTTGGCTTTCCCAAGATGAAATTGAACAAATCGATATTTTTTCACTTTCCGATACATCACCTATAGGTTATGTTTTCGAAGTAGATTTAGAATATCCTGAAAATCTTCACAATTTGCATAACGAGCTCCCCTTTTGTCCTGAAAACTTTATACCCCCAAATTCCAAATGTTCGAAACTAATACCAAATTTAAATAATAAGTATAATTATATTATACACTATTTATATTTGCAGCAATGTCTAAAATTCGGTCTCAAATTAACCAAAATTCATAGAGCTAGTAAATTTAGTCAATCACCATAGTTAAGAAAATATATTGATAATAATACAAATATAAGAAATGCTGCAAAATCTAAGTTCGAAAAAATTGTTAACAAATAGTATTTATGGAAAAACCATGGAAAATGTGGACAAAAGAGTTGATATTCGCCTCTTGTCTCATTGGGAGCCTAACAAAAATAGTAATTGTGCAGAAAAACTAATAGCAAAACCACAGTTTAAAGATTTATCTATATTTTCTGAAAATTTAATCGCTGTTCAATTACAAAAAGTATGTATAATGTATAATAAACCAATTTATGTTGGTTTCACCATTCTAGACCTTTCTAAAATGGTGATGTATAATTTCTACTACAACTACCTTAAACCAAAGTATGGAGACAATGTTGCTCTATTGTATATGGACACCGACTCTTTTATTTTAGAAGTAACAACAGAAAACTTTTACAATGATATAAGAGAAAATTTAGATATTTTCGATACCTCGAATTATGCTCCAAACAATGTTTATAATATTCCTCAAAACTTATCAGTTGTGGGTAAATTTAAGGATGAAATGGCTGGCGAACCAATAGAATCTTTTTATGGTACTGCAGCTAAATCATATTGTGTAAAAACGAAAGATGATATTCTGAAAAAAGCTAAAGGTATTAAGAAAAATACGGTTAGAAAACAACTGGATTTTTCCCATTACAAGGAAGTTGTCGAAAAAAATTCTAAAGTGTATTGTAACATGTATATTTTTAAATAGCATTTACACAATATGTTTACTGAAGTTATAAATAAGTTAGCACTATCATCTGATGATGATAAACGGTATCATATCCCTAGTACTCTAAAAACTCTAGCATGGGGGCATAGAGATATTTCTGATTATGAAAACCCAAAAGTTGAAAAAATAATGGATATGTCAATTAAAAACGGTTGTGATTTAACTCTTGAAGACCCCGATACTAATTTAGATAACTTGATAAAAATTGGTGAGTTTTTAGAAGACTACCATGAACCAAAACCCAAGAAAAGTAAAAAATAGCAATTCTTATATAAAGGTAGGATCAGCTTATCGCTTAGTTGATTTCAACATGGCAAACCGAATACAGTTCGATGGTGAGCCTGTAAGTCAGTCTAGTAATTTGAAAAATTTCGAAGAGAGATTGTTAACTTTCAAAAACTGGAAAGGAAAAGTAAATCCGATAGATTTAGCCGGAGCTGGTTTTCATTTTACAGGATGCTTAGATTCATGTCAATGTGTTTATTGTGATGTGGAAATATACAAGTGGGAAATGGAAGATTCTCCATTGATGGAACATTTCAAATATAATAAATCTTGTGATTTTATACAAGCACTTCGTTTAGCCAGCATGTATAGGAGTAATACAAACCCTGCACCCAGTACCACTAATTTTTCTACTATTTGTGTATGTTTTATTATACTGATTGTATTTTTTGCTCTATTTAAGGGATTTTATTAACATTGTGTTTGTATATTTTTAAATGTACAACTTTATACTTTTATATACTACTTTATATACTACTACTACTATATTAATAAAATATTTAATTCGTGAGTTGTTTTATTTCTGACATAAAACCACCTCTAAATCGTTTTAGGATTTAGTTGATCCTAAGCTTTCAAGTGATAAAGTTGAAAATGACGTCATTAATAATATTAACAGCCTTAGTGGGCAGCAATCTGTTTATAAACTATTTGCCTCGAGTTAAAGAAGGATATTTATGCTTGAGTGACAACAAAACTGAAAAAAGTGATTGTTATCATCCTATGAAAGTGACAAATTTTAATAATACCGGATATCCAGTGTTTACTTATAAAATAGACAGTGTTCGTTTGACTTATAATAATTATTATAAACTGAAATATATCTTTAACAATAACACAATTCAGACATCCGAGTGGATCGCTTTACAAACAAATCGAGATACTTGTATTTGTAACTACACTTCTTGTTATGTTGCGAGTTATGTTTC
Organism: Pseudeuparius sepicola; assembly: GCA_963920635.1. Classification (NCBI taxonomy): domain Eukaryota; kingdom Metazoa; phylum Arthropoda; class Insecta; order Coleoptera; family Anthribidae; genus Pseudeuparius; species Pseudeuparius sepicola. The sequence continues at coordinate 35,741,760 of OY987305.1, forward strand.
AATCAGTTTATTAGCACTATTTATTATGATATTTATCTCATGGATAATATACAGACGCACGTATTAACTTTACAAGAAAAGTGGTGGGGGAGATAGGTATATATTCACCCCGTATTTATGCGAGTATTATTAGTGTAAAGACTGTGATTGTGTTAAAATGTCGACTAACGAAAATCAGTACTCTTTCCTAAACGAGTATCTTCAGTTACCCCCCAGTAATAATCTAAAGTGTAAGAGTAGTGATTCTAAACATGATAATGTGATCTTGAATACTCGAATATTCAACTTGAACAAATGTGGTACCAAGTACATCGAAATCGGCTTAAATAGTAATTTCGAATGCTGTGTGAAAATTGGTGGCTATGGTGGCATATCGATTTTGCTTACTGAAGAAGAATGGAGCTTGCTTTTAAAAAATCAGGGATACATATTAAACTATTTTTATTCCCAAGATGATGATATATCTCCTCTCGAACTTAATCAACTCAAAATATATTTCGAAAAGCTTGGAGATAATGTACGTGTAATAAAATGTTTAAAAAATGGATATTACGTGTACTTGGGATGTGAAACAGTTTCCAATTTGTGGCAGTTAGTACCTCTCCTTAACAATCGAATAGATGCAGTAAAGAAGCAGCAGTTTGGACAATATTTCGACACGTTTCAATCATCACTCAACCGAAACTATAAGGATGTTGTTAGTACTATTTATAATGTTTTGTTGGCAAGAAAAGATCAAGCTATCGAAAATGATTTAATTATGATGGAATTAGTACTACTTCACCCAAACTTGCTGGAACACAAACTAGAAGTATGAAGAAGGTGACATTTGGAAGCATTAAGATTCATGTTATGGTAAAATGGAGTTTCGCATACAATAAAGCTAGAAAGAACAACTATGAATCTGCAGTACTCGATCGTCTTCGATTTGAAAGAAGAATTCAATTTAGTGAAATTTTATTAAGTAATGTATTAAGTCATAATTATAGATGTAGAATATATGAAACTCGTTTTAAAAACATGTATTGCAAATAAATAGTTTTATAGATATGTTGTATTTGATTTCAGGGGTGGTAAATAATATACTAGAACTGATTATTAATTTTTTTTATTCTTTCATTAAAAAAATATCATACAAGTAAAAAACATTTGATAATGCGCACATACATTTTTCTTTCGAATGGAAAAAACAGGTTGGTTATTGATGTTTTAAGGGTGGTTGTTCATCAAGCCCGATGACGGGTCTTGATGAGTATTTTCTAATATATTCAGCTTTCTCGCTTCCTTTAATGTATACTCGATCACTCTTGTCGGTAATGTGTTGAACAATGTTGGAAAATTTGTGTAGAGGAATAAAACCATCCATCCACCTAATTCCATGATGGTTTTCTGTGAGCCAAACTGCTTGTTTATGAAGGTAAGTAGGTAAGAGGTTCATTTGAAATGGCGGTTTAAACACATAATGTGAAATTTTTTTACCATCGTAGGCAGCAAATTCTTTAACAATAAATTTATTGTTTTCAACTTTAAATCCTTGCACATCGACTACCACACTCATATTTTTAAATTAGAAAATTCCTTAAAAACTTCTTTTTTCTTTTGATAATAGTCAATATAACTTTTTAATTTTTTTAAATCTCTCTGAAATTGTTCAATCCTCTCTTGAAGGAGCATTGTAAACTAATGGAAAATTTTAGATAACTAACTTTTTATTATTAAATTTGACACATGCGCACTTCAAATTTGTCGCACAATTTTTGTCAGTGGGTTGTAAGCAAATAGTTTATCATGTAGTATTAAACAATAAGCTGATGTTTTGTCAGGTATATCTTTACTTGTTTCAAATTCTACTCTCATTACAATAGGTCCTACTTCGACAGCATCTTTCTGATACATACAATTTATGTATGCAATAGGTGCAATTTCTTTAAATGTTTTAGGCGAGAAAACAGGTTCCACCGATCCATCGTAATAAGATTTTCTGAATGATGAGAACATTTCATAGAGATAGGCATACTTATTATTTTCGAAATCCAAGTACATGTCAGAGTATGGATATTTATCTGAATTCAAAAACACTCTAATATTTCTAAGGTTACAATTATCAAATTTACTCATATCGGCAGTAACATTCCCCCTTTTGTTTGTTTGAAATGCAACAATCACGTGACGCGGTGTTTCAACTTTTGTTGAAGTTTTTACAGGCCAATTATGTCTGGTAGTTTTCAGTAACTCCGGATATTCTATAAGTTCCCAACTTCTAAATGCAATAAAAATTTCATCTCCTTTATTAATTAGCTTTGTAAAATATAATTCCCTTTCTATATCGACGATGACGTGAGGTACAACCCACTCTATTTTCGACACCGTTATCTTTGGAATTTCGTTTGGGTCTGTGCTGATGACGACATTTTTATCATCGTTTGTTCTAACTAAAATTAATTCTTGCCTAGCATTTAAAAGAACCGTTTTAAAATCCTCAAAAAATCCCATTATTGTATTCATAGGAATGCACACATTAAAGTGTCCTTTGGAGTCGACCAATGTGTTTTCTTGATTTAACAACCAACCGGCATTGTGTAATTTTTTTACTTCATTTTCGGTGTGAGACAGATAAACCTTAATTGTGGAACTTATACCAACATCCCTAACGGAATCGATAGTAACACCATTTAATTGATACCGGATTTCCTTGAATAGGAAAGCAATTCCATTATTTACAAACTCTAATTTTGCTGAAACTTTATCATTCTGATCTGTTAATTTTCCCTCGATGTATAGAAAACTTTCACAGGGTAGAGTATATTTACCAATTTCCTGTATAGAAATAATAATTTCATCATTGTATTCAAATTTTTTCGAAGACTGTGAATCATAAGTATGTGATTCTTTTCGCCAAACAGAATTGTCCACAAGATAGTTTTTATTTATATTTAGGTATTCCATTATTTAACTAACGAAAACCCTAGAGATTTCAAAAATAGTTTATTTTTACGTGTTAACCGCTTGGTATTAACTTTAGTACTGAGTTGACGAGGTTGTCGCGTTTTCTTATAAACTTTAGTACTGACTTGACGAGGATGCCGCGTTTTCTTACAAACTTTAGCTTGTTTAATATGTAGATTATATCTTACAACCATTATTCTCAAATTTTTTTCACGTGCAGTCTTATCGTAACTGTTTCCCCACTGAAATTAACTAAATCTCCGTCTTGATCAAGTATTTGAATATTGACATTACTTATAATTTTTACATTGACAGGAAAATAAATAATATTCTGAGGTTTCTCTATAATTTTAAAACCTGGTCCTACGCTAGGAAAAAATTGATGAACAATATGGACCGGTGTACCATTATAGTATGAACCTGCCGCTATGCTGCAGTCGATACATATAGCATTCACTTTAATTATTTCTGCTGGATAATCCGACACATGTTTTCCTGGTTCCAGAATACCGTTCTTAAAACCTTAAATTTTTCCGATTGATCCATCATCAAATTGAATCGGTTTCCCATTTTCAATAATGGTATGAAGTGTGTTATTATTAGATGAAATTCTCAGAACAGAATCAATAGTTTCTAATTCCTCACGTACAAATTTATTTATATCATCTAACTCATATGCACCGGAGGGTATAGTTATTGTTACATGTCCACAAGTAAATTTATTATTTCTTTCGTCGATATTAGGAATTGCGTTAAATGTTTCAACAACGTACTCACCATCATCTAAATAAATTGGTGGGTTGAAATTAGCTGACAATACATTTGTCGTACCTGATAAGACTAATGTGAAAGGCATGATACTACTTGTACAACCAACTCTTTTCTAACTTACTTAGCACCGTGTCGAATTCTTATAAAGAAATTTTAAAACCAAATGTCCGCAATTATTAGAATTATATTTTTGAAATCGGTCATAATTGTATGTTATATTATTATTACCATCGCTAAAGAAATATTTTATAACTTCTAGAGGGGGTCTCAAATTCCCGTAACTATCGAAATAATTAATATCTTTTCCTTTTTTTATATAACATGTCCAGTGAGTACCGTCTCCCCGATCATCATCTAAATTTATAATGCCTGATTCGTATTTTTTTATTTTTTTCGGTAATTGGTTACGCATAAACACATTTCGAAAATAGGGAATTTTTAATATTTCTACATATTTTAACAAATCAATATTGGTGAGTGGGCGGTGTGGTAGTCTTTTTAGCAGTTTTTTTTTATATGGTTTTAAGTAAAGACCGCAACCTTGTTTGTAAGGTTTTAAATAAAGTCCTTTTCCAACTTTTAATTCTCCAATGGCTCTGTTATGTCTCTTTGCTTCTTCTAGCGTATCCCTTGCTGCTTTTGCATCGTTGACCGCTTTTGCAATTCCAGCCGCTCCTCCAGTTAGTGCTCCTAGTGCTGACACCCGCGAACAGAGGAATTAGGGGTAGTAAGCCCCCTTGATATGTTGGGAATTTTATTATACGTCCTCTAGATTTCTTAAGTCGTTTTCGCTTTAATGCTGTTAAAGCTGATGTTGCAACTTTTTTAATGTCTGTATGTTTTGTTCCAATAATTGCATTTCTTGCTGTTTTTACAGCATCATTAAACGATATAGCTTTTCCTATTTTAGTTTTCCTCTTTTTATTTCGTAAACCCATTCCTAATTTTCTTTTTACCTTCATTGCACCCGCAACACCTACAGCAGCTATCCGCTCTCCTATTTTACCTGATTTAATTCTTTCTATAGCTTTTTGTTCTAATAGTTTGTCTGCTTGATGTCGATTTTCTAAATCTTCAAACTTTGAGTATGCTATATCGTGTTCTTTACAAACTTCGTCTAAAGGGTTAATGCCGCGATCCCCCCTTAATAACCTCTTTTTGAGTTTGGTCCCAGGACCGCAAAAATTGTATGATGGTAAGTGCAGTTCCACCGGCAACTTATTTATGAATTTATTAAGAAGTCCGGAACCTTTCTTACCGAATAATCTTTTGGAACTAACCAAACCATCGTAGGAGGACATACTTATATAACTGACGAATATTTTATATGAAATCGCTTAAATATGTAAACATGGGTTCTGTTTTGATTAGTATATAAAGTGTGAGCATGAAGATCGTTAAACAAAATTTTTCTCTTCCTGTTAAAAACCATGATTTGGAAATAGCTACATTCCGGAAACACGGAAATTTATTCCCAGGAAATTGTAAGCGGGCTTTAATTATCGGACCCTCCGGTTGTGGCAAGACAAATGTTATGATTAGTCTCATAGAAGAACCTCATGGTTTACGTTTTGAAAAAATATATATTTATTCAAAATCTCTCAATCAGTCAAAATATCAACACCTACGTGAACTCTTCAAACCTCTTAGAAAAATTGGATACTTTGAAAGTGAAAATGAAGATGAAATAGTGTCGCCAAACGATATAAAATTAAATTCTCTAATAATATTTGATGATGTGGTGTGTTGCAGTCAAAGCGTTATAAGAAATTACTTTTGTTTTGGGCGTCATAAATGTACTGATTGTTTTTATTTATGCCAGACTTATACTGCAATTCCCAAACAACTAATAAGAGATAATGCAAATTTATTAATAATATTTCAACAAGATAATACGAATTTAAAACATATATATGATGATCATGTGAATGTAGATATGACATTTCATCAATTTAAGGATATATGTTCCTTGTGTTGGAATGATGAATATGTATTTCTTGTGATTGATAAAGATAGTCCATTAAATAATGGGCGCTATAGAAAAGGCTTCGATCAATTTTTTTCTCATATATAATCCCATTAATCTGTAGTAGTAAACAGTACATTATATCACTTCGAAGATGGATGAACAACTAGCAAAAGATTTGGTAAAAACTCGTGAAATTTTAAAGCAAAAATATCGTTCTTTACGTTCAGATAAGTCACAAACTCAGAGGCTTTTGGAAGAAGAGTATAAACCAATAACTCAGCCTTTACAAAAGTTGCTTTCGAATATAAAACAAGAACCCAAAATTGAACCAAAATTTGAAGCCCAAGTTAAACAAAAAGCGGAAAGTTTTAGAGGAATCCCTTCTTCATCTCCACGAAGCTCTTTACTGGTTCATAAACGGTTACAACCATTATTACCTTTCGGTGGATTGTCGTTTTTGGAAGATAGTTTTATCCCTGAACAAGGAGACCCCTTTGAATCAACTAGTCAAGACACAGTGACTGATAAGACTATTAATGATGCTGTTGAACAAAGTCGACAATATTTTGAGGATTTATCGAGACAACCTGGTTATCAATTATGGCTTGAAGAATTTAATCCTCTTCCACGAACCTACATTGATGGACAGACACGAGGAACCTCTACAGATTATGATTACGTATATGGTATAAAACATGATATACCTACAGGCAAATTTTCGATAGGAAACGCTTTAGTTGATTTTGTTGGAAAAGATATTCAAATATTTAGGAAAAATACACTTCAACCTGATATGAAACGATTGTATGAAGGCACATCTGGACTTTACGAGTTATTGTTTAAACAAAACCCTCTGGGGTATACAAATGTAGACTTGGATAATTATATGGATATTTTGGATAAAACTTCGACATATAGACGAAACAATGATCCTGCCGAACAAGTACAGGGCTCTTTGAATTCCAAATATATAACAATTGTGCGACCATGGCTCGTTAAAAAGAATGTCGGAACACAATTACATCTAAAAGATAATATTTCATTCCAATCAGCGGGTACAAAACCTTTGAAGAGCTTTTATGGTGAATTATTGATAAAGTGTTCAATAGATATAGAATAATGTCGGACCTTAAAAAACAAGTTGTTGAAGAACTTCATTAACCAGCACGAGTACATTATCAGAGAAGGCGTGTAATTGTTAAAGGTCTTAGTGACCTTTGGCAAGCTGATTTGGTTGAAATGCTTCCTTATTCTAAATTTAATAAAGGTAATAGATATATTTTAGTTGTAATCAATGTATTCTCTAAATATGTATGGGTACAACCAGTAAAATCTAAAAGTGGGCTATGAAAAATGTACTAATTCAGGCTAAAACATCACCTAAAAATCTTCAAACTGATATGGGAAAAGAATTTTATAATAAAGAATTTGGCAAACTTATGACGGAATTTCAAATAAACCATTACAGTTCATTTTCGAATATGAAAGCTAGTGTTGTAGAACGGGTTAATCGTACTCTGAAAAATTCAATGTGGAAACAATTTAGTTTGCAAGGGAACTATAAATGGATACCCATATTACAAGAAATCGTCGATAAATATAATAATACGAAACATAGAACAACATCATTTAAACCTAAGAGCGTTAATAAAAACAATGAAAAATCAATATTGCAAGAGGTATATACTTACCCAAAAACCTTTAATATCAGAACATTATTTTCACCTGGTGACTATGTGCGCATCAGTAAACATAGGGAAGCTTTTAAAAAGGGATATACACCAAACTGGTCAAATGAAATATTTAAAGTGAAAAGGGCAAATCTCACCAATCCAACTACATATTTGTTAGAAGATGAAAAAGGTGTTGAAATAAAAGGAGGATTTTATGGAAAAGAACTTCAAAAAGTGAAATATCCTGATGTATATTTAATTGAAAAAAATTGTAAGAAAAAAAGGAAATAAACTCTATGTTAAATGGTTGGGGATGGATAGTACTAATAACACATGGATTGACAAGAATAAACTTGCATAATATAATTATAATTATTATGAAAAATAAAAATAATTTTCTTTTAGACTAAATCTTTTATTACATAATATATTTTTATTTTATTTTACAGGCATAAAATAATAATCCACTATCTAAGTACATAATTTGATAATATAAATTTTCTCTAAAAATTCTATAGTTGTATTCAAAAATAATTGCATTGAATGTAGAGGTTTCTTCATCTAAATCTGCAAAGCGTTTTTCTAAGGCTTGATATTCCTCATCCAACTGGGGTTGAGCTTGATATAGATCAAGCTGCTTCTCTACTTTTGCATTTTTTTATAAATTGTGAGTAATTGTCTTCGAACTTAACCAAACATTTTCTCTTTCTTCCTGATGAATGATCAGTGTTTGCGCATTCAGACATTTTACACTTTATTGACTACTTAGTTTTAAAACTAGAAAAATTTGTAGATTTCATAAAAATACAATAAATGAGAGTATCTGTTACATTAGTCACTATCACCATCACTATCACTGTCATAAAATATATCTATAAGCGTGTTAATGTCCAAAACGCTGGCTATGTCTTCAATTGATATATATCTTCCTATTTCCTTTAAATTACTATCCAAATCCAATTTTTTGAGCCCCAAAGCAAAACTTTTTATATCCTTATCTTCCAAAAATTGTTCACACAATTCCAGAGCACTTCCATACCTTTCTGCACGCTCGATACACTCTTCTTCTGGTACAAATTTACCACCTCCATATATCGCCTCATGTTCAGCATCAAATTTTAAGTTGGAAAAAAATTGTCTTAACTTTTCAACACCGCTTTGTAGATCATGTACTTCAGGATATTTCGTATAACACATCCACATGTTAGTCTATACTGTTACACATCGTATACAAAACTGAGGAAGCTCTGTATTATTTTATTTAAAAAATCAATTTTGTTGGTGGGGATTAATGGTGGGGTGGGGGGTATATGAACTCCTAATTGCATTAGGTATTTTTATTAAATAAAAAAAAATCCTGGGTCGACCTTCCTCGATATGTCCACACGTGGCCTTTTTCTGCTCCGCAGACTGCTTCAAACATCGTGGATGAAAGATGCAGTTGCACTTCTTGCACCTTACTTCTCCACTTACGTCTTTCTTGCAATGAACGCACAATTTTTTTTTAACTCAGGATTTTCGGACGGCCTATCGCCCGCCATGTTGACTTGTACTCCTTTTTGAAAAAGAAATATTTCCACGAGAAATTCAGTGCCCTAATTGTGCCAGTGTATTACAATTAAACCAAAATAACTTGAACTACCGATGCTGGAAATTAACAACAAAAAATAAAAGGAAAGTAACAAAATGCAATTTCAAAAAGTCAGCACGGAAAGAAACATTTTTTGACTGCCATCTAAGCTTAGGAAAAGTAGCATATTTTGTTGCATTTTTTTTATTAATTCAACATCCACGCACGAAAATTCTAAAGAAAGAATTAAATTTATCCAGTAAAAGTATTGCAGACTGGAGTAGTTTTTGTAGGGAGGTAAGTACTTACCTATATATATATATACTATACTTTTGTAAATATCTCAATTTTATGGATGAATTTAGGTGAAAATGTAGTTGACAATAAATTATATCTTTTTAGGTGTGTATCGAATGGTGCATTAGAAATAATTCAAATAAAATAGGCGGAGAAGGTGTTGTGGTTGAGATTGACGAGGCAAAAATTGACAAAAGAAAATATGAGCATGGCAGAATAATCCAGGGGCAGTGGATCTTTGGAGGATTCGAAAGAAATACTTCAAAATTATTTATTGTCCCTGTTGAAAGTAGGGATGCCGAAACCTTATTAAATGTCATACGTGAACATATTTTGCCGGGAACAACAATTATATCAGATTGTTGGTGGGCTTACAATATTTTAAATAATGAAGGATATAGACACTTGACGGTTAATCATAGCCTAAATTTTGTAGACCCTGATACTGGTAAATCATCTAATATAAAACCTACAAATTAAACATTATTAATAAGTCTCCCAACATTTTTTGTTATTACAGGAGCCCACACCCAACATATTGAGAGAGTGTGGAGAGAAGTAAGGAACAATATTCCTCGTTTTGGTACTAGGCGAGGCCATTTCATCGGTTATTTGGCAGAATTTTTATTTAAAAAAAATATAGATATAGTGATAGAATTAATGTTTTTTTCGATATAACCAAAAATATGTATAAAAATATTTAGATATTATTAATAATTAGTTAAAAAAACTTATTTGTAAAAATGAATTAACCAGTAGGTATTATTAAAAGCATTAACAACATATTCAATTTCTTAGAAACATTAGATCACATAAAATATAAAAACTTTATTTTTAATGAAAACTGAAATTGTTTGAAGAATCGAAAGAATATGTTCTTGTCATTTTTTCATACGGCAGGGCCCATCGTGGCCGACTTGCACCATAAAGGCTAGTATTTTTTCATACGGCAGCGACCTTCGTTGCCGACTTCCACCATAAGGGGAGTACGCCCTCTTCATTTTTCATATGGCAGTGCCCATCGTGGCCAACTTCCACTATAAAGGGGAGTATTTTTTCATATGGCAAAGCCCATCGTTGCCAACTTCCACCGTAAGGGGCATATGCCCCCTTATTTTTTCATTCGGCAGCGCCCATTGTTGCCGACTTCCACCATAAGGACGCCCCTTATTTTTTTATACGGCAATGCCCATCTTTATGCACTGTTTTAATAAGAGCCATATGCCTTTTTGGCCATGGGGCTGCTGTATGAAAAAAGAAGTGGGCATACACTCTATATGGTAGCAGTCAGCAACGATGGGCGCTGCCGTATGAAAAAAAAAGGGCGGCATACGTCCCTTGTGATGGAAGTCGGCAGCGATGGGCGCTGCCGTATAAAAAAGAAGGAAGCACACGCCCTTTACGGTGTAAGTCAGCAACGATGGGCATTGCCGAATGAAAAAATACTCGCCTTTATGGCAGAAGTTGGCCACGATGGGCGCTGCCGTATGAAAAAAGAAGGGGGCATACGCCCCTTATGGTGGAAGTCGGCAATGATGGGCGCTGCTGTATAAAAAAAAAGGGGCACATGCCCCTTACGGTGGAAGTCAGCAACGATGTGCGCTGCCGTATGAAAAAGAAGGGGGCATACGCCCCTTATGGTGGAAGTCGGCAAAGATGGGTGCTGCCATATGAAAAAATATTCCCCTTTATGGTGGAAGCCGGCCATGATGGGCGCTGCCGTATGAAAAAAGAAGGGGCATACGCCCCTTATGGTGGAAGTCGGCAACGATGGGCGCTGCCGTATCAAAAAAGAAGGGGGCATACGCCCCTTACGGTGGAAGTTGGCAACGATGGGCTCTGCCGTATGAAAGAATACTCCCCTTTATGGTGGAAGTTGGCCACGATGGGCGCTGCCGTATGAAAAAAGTAGGGAGCGTTTGAAAGATCATGCAATAAAAATCTTGGGTTTGTTACCATTTCTTTCCTCAACATGTAAAATAAAAACTAAATATTGCTAAAAGTCATTGTAATGCAGAGTTTTTTCTTGATAGAGCTTTTCACAGGTTGTATTAATTGATGATTCCTGCATCGATGTAGCTAGTTTTTGTTCACAAATGCACGGGAACTAGTTATTAAATATTTATCATTTGGATGAAAAAGTTTTTTAGTCAAGATCTAAAATCTAACCTAGTGTGGACATTATTTAAACTATTTGAAGATGGATGTTTTGTGGTGACACTACAGACATGCGTCAAAAATTATAAAACAGCTGAAAGCAGTACATGCGGTTTGTAATACGAATACCCCAAAAACAGGGATTTACAAAGGCATATCTCGAAAATTAAGCCCCTGCCCCATATTCCGTCTTTGATTTTCGTAATCTACTACTATAATTTTAAACGTCCACAAGTTCCAAACACAAAATTAAAACCAGTCAGTTTTCAATTTTTGAAATTTAAATCATAGTAAGCCGCGAGAATGTAGGCAACCAGAATAACACGATTTGACATTCCATGGCCTACCTAACCTCAAACTATCAATACAAAACGGAGGGTGCGGTCGTTTCTGACCCGTCAATTTCGTGAAATAAAAAGCGAGTGTATTTTCAAAAGTAGACTTTTCCTCAAAAAAACCTCAAAAATGGGTATATTCAAATTTTGGTGAAAACCGGCGAAGCGCCCGAGAAGTAAATAATTACGTTAAGTTGCAGTAACCATCTCGTTGCTCCTTTACTCATTTATTTTGATGATTTTGAAACAGGAAATCCCTTAGGAGGCCATGCCAGACTGCACAAGTTGGGTGCAATTTATGCTTCTACTCCTATTATATCCGTTAAATACAGCAGTAAGTTAGAAAATATCTTTTTATGCATGTTGTTTCACTTAGATGACCTGAAAACCTTTGTGCTTAAAAAGTAATTGGGTGAAATACCTTATTTAGAGAATGTAGGTATAACCCAAGCAGCATTTTTAGTCGCAGTTACGTTCCGGCGGCATTTGTTGGGAACTTTAAAGTTGCGATTACTAGTGATTGGCACGTAATTACTACATTCCGATTACGTCGCTGCTACCAAAATGGGGAACATTTTGAGGGTGATAGATACGTAACGACGACCACCTAGCAACTTACTCCGCGGCGACGCGCTTACGTTCCGGCAACGTGGTGGCGAAAAATATGGCGTAATTTTCATTAATTACTTCTAAGTATTATTTACCTCAAAATGGGTGTTTGAAGGCTTTGCCACTTAACTGTTGGTAACGGCAACTACACTTTTTTCACTTTAGGGTAATTCCTACCTTTAAGACGAAAGTTAGTTTTTGATATTTCAAACTGTAAAGTCTAAATTACTACAAGACGACTTCAAGGTTCCAGAAGCCTCGTTTAAGTTCCGAATGCCACTACTAAGTTCCATTGGTAACTTTAACCTATAATTTTTGCGAGTGTAGTGATTCTCGGCCACGTGTGTTGTTTAGTGCGTGATATTTCAAACATAATGCCGTCATTTAAAATTGTGTCCACTCAAGAAAAACGGGGAATCTATTTCACGGTTGTACCACATAAGTGGGAACAAAACAAAGTTCTGTTTTGGCCCACACATTTGAAATATTCAGAAAGGGAAAGGCTTAGATCTGATCCGAACAGCACCCCCGATTTAGAGTCCTGGGAACGAGTTCCATGTATATTAAAATATAGCAATATACATACCTTTTGTGAAGGATTGGAAATGGAAAAAAAATTAACAAGCTGTGTTGATTCTGATGCGGAGGAAGCGTAAGTACCTACCTGCTTTCGTATTTTCTTACATTTGTTTTAAAATACAGTACCTATACTCCCGATTATCGACAACGGATTTTCGGGTGCGGTAATCCACGATACACAGAAAACGGTATGTTCGCGTGCAGGTGTTGTGACGTCAACGGTGACGCTTATTCGACAAAATCATGGCTTACATTTATTTTTAAACGGAAATTTGACTCGTTTTATAGTGAGCTAGGCAACCACATATACACCAAAGTGTCTCAAAGTGTCTGCATTCTATCTTTGGATTTAACTTGATGCGAAATTGATAACTGACGTATGTCAGTGAGACTAATTTTCAGGACTATTTTTTAAAAGTTGGCCACGCTTCTGTCGAAGTGACGTAGATGCACAGAAGAATTTTCGTTCTCCTGGCTGGCATACCGTTATCTGTGTATCGTGCGGTAATCCATAACAAATTCTTAATTATTAATTTTGTGAAAAAATCTAAACCTAATAAAATTTGTAAATATGTTGTGATTAACCCGACTATATCTTCATGCTCTGGAATACAGATGGCGCTGATGGCCAACAATATATTTTGCATGGTATTTTGTCTCCGGAAAGCACACGGTGAGGCAAAAAAGTGTCAGACGTGACAGCCGTGAGCAGTCTCTATTAATACGTCAGTCAACGCTTATACATAATATGAATGTAATTTCCTACCTATAACTAATAATATGGTGAATTTTATTTTCAGGCTGTTTGCAAATATTTCTAAAGCAAAATTTGAAATGGATGCTTCTTGCACAATAGATAGAAATGAAATGTTTGATTCACCATTATTTTCACCAACAGAAAACAATAAAATTAAAATTATTTCGCAGCAAACTGTTCAACCAGCAATTTTAGAAAAGAATGACCCTTCTGTTATTTATTCTGGTCATTCACAACAAAAAATATTCATTGATGAATTTGGAATGGATGAAGTCGATGATCGTAAGTACCGTTCAAATTTTTTTCTATACATTATAATAATGTAATACACAAACTATTGTTTTGTTTCAAATGTCCTATTGACACACTTTATAATACATAAAGGGGTAGTATTATCTTTATATTCGTTTTGTTTTAGAGCACTGCTTATTGTCTGCTATTGATAAAAATGAAATTTTGACAATCAAGGAAGATATTGCAGACATTAAAGCAGACGTTGTAAACATTAAACAAGAAATGTGTACCATGAAGCAAGAACTTAAAATTCAGACCACAAAAATTAATCTAAACTTAGATAAGATTTACCAACTTCTTTCAGCAAGAAATTATAGTGAAAATGCAGATGTTCAGCAAAAACAGAAACTTTCCACTGAAGACTTGCTGCAAAAATACCAGTTTCCACTTTCTTCCACTGCAGAAATTTCTAAATTAGATGAGGAAATTCGCAATAATAATGCATTTAAAGAACAATTGGTATGTACATATACAGTGTGTTTCACTTCAAGTCTAGACAATTCATTATTTTTTTACGGGTTGACCGATTTTCAAAAACTTTTTTTTTAATATAGTGCTCCAAAAGATCTACATTTTTACACTAATTTTTTTCAGATTCGTTTTTTCCATGACCTACTACGATCAAAATTATACCCACAAAAACTGCAAAAGTACATTAGGCATTTTTTAGGAAAAAAATGAGTAGCACAATCGCATTGGCCATACCCGAAAACCCCACATACCAAGTTTCACGGTCATAACTTATACAGGGGGTTCACAAAATAGCTTCAAACATAGCAAAATTACGGTTTTTCGGAGTACTCGGCACAAACACCAAGGGATATTTTAAAATTATTTCTTTGCAGCTTGATTACGGCTCACATAAGCCATCAATTCCCAGGGCGTTCGCATTAAAAATATAAAAATCGAAAAAAATCCATTTTTCTCTTGGTGTTTGTTTTTACATTTTTTTCTACAATTTTAACTTATGCCTATTAAAAAACATAAACAATATTAAATTCTACAAAGTATTTTCAATAAAGAGCACTCTGGATACGTGAATACCAATCAATTGTCAGTTTCACCTTCTGTACTTTGTGAAGCTTCTTTATCTTCTGTATGTTCATTGTCTTGACCTTCATCCACATTTTTATTTTGATCTATAGAATGCATTGCTCTGTAATACAAGGCATGCAAACTGTAATAATAACACCACGAAACTTTTTTAATTACCTTACCTTTTACGCATGCCTACTTCTCTTCTTGGCATGTTTCAACACGCCATCTTTTAAGATGTTGTCATTTTTTTTCTAGTGTGACGATTATGTTTTTAATAGGCATAAGTTAAAATGTAGAAAAAAAATGTAAAAAAAACACCAAGACAAAAATCTTTTTTTTTTTCGATTTTTGTATTGTTAATACGAACGCCCTGTCTAAGGCAGGGCCAGTGGGAATTGATGGCTTATGTGAGCCTTAATCAAACTGCAAAGAATTGATTTTAAAATATCTTTCAGTGTTTGTACAGAGTACTCCGAAAAAACATATTTTTGCTATGTTTGAAGCTATTATGTGAACGCCCTGTATAAGTTATGACCGTGAAACTTGGTAGGTGGGGTTTTCGGATATGGCCAATGCGACTGTGCTATTCATTTTTTTTCTAAAAAAATGCCTAATGTACTTTTGCAGTTTTTGTGGGTATAATTTTGATCGTAGTAGGTCATGGAAAAGAAGAAACTGAAAAAAATTAGTGTCAAAATGTAGATCTTTCGGAGCACTAAATTAAAAAAAAGTTTTTGAAAATCGGTCAACCCGTAAAAAAATAATGAATTGTCTCGACTTGAAGTGAAACACACTGTATACGGCATGAGCTGCACTGTTGAAATATTAAAACTTATTATGGATATATTTTAGGTTACCGCTTTATCAAGAATAGGGGGCACCAGCGGCGACGAAGATGGCGGAAAGATTGCTTATAAAATTATAGACTTCCTGTTTAAGTCAGATGTTCTAATAAACTTCAGTTGGACGGGAGTTTCCAGAGGAAAATCTGGGGAAAAAACTTCATTTCAGATACTTGAAGGCATAGTCAATGTATTGTTCGATGTCATACTTTTGGCCGATAGTCGTCACACTAGGAAAAAAAATGCCAACATCTTAAAAGATGGCGTGCTGAAACATGCCAAGAAGAGAAGTATGCGTAAAAGGTAAGGTAATTAAAAAGTTTCGTGGTGTTATTATTACAGTTTGCATGCCTTGTATTACAGAGCATTGCGTTCTATAGATCAAAATAAAAATGTGGATGAAGGTCAAGACAATGAACATACAGAAGATAAAGAAGCTTCACAAAGTACGGAAGATGAAACAGACAATTATTGATGTCTTTATTGTAGGTACTACTTACCTATTCAATTTTGTCAATAAAATTGCTTTATGAATACATTAATAAATTTTTATTACCTTCTCATAATATTACTGTCATAGTATCTTTTTTGTGATATCTAATGTTAATATTACAGACTAACTCAAATACATTTTATAAAATATAAATAGCATATTATAATAAAAAGGTTCCTTTTTAATAATAGGTAATTCTACATATCTAAAGTGTGAATTAATGGCATAAACACAAAATCATTCTTATATTGAAATGATATTAATTTACATTTTATTTCACTTAAAGGATATAATTTCGGGGACATTTGTTTTCCATCAGATTTATATATATTTAACTTCGACGATTTTAGTGGTAATTCAAAAAAGTCTGTTTTGAGCTTTATAGCAGCCCCATAAATAAATATATTTTCTTGATAGTAGGTAGCATTTATCATTGACACAATATCATTGGTTTTTGTCATAAACCATTTGTCTTTTACCTTATTGGACAACAGAAATTTGTTAGGAAAATATAATTTTTCAAAAACTTTGTTACATGATGGCAGCTGATGTTTCATACCAATATTTTCATTTTTAACAAAAGGCTGTACTTTTTGTGGCTCTATATTTGTGGCACAATTTAATTTTGAAAGTTCAATTACACGTTTAGATATTTGTGCCAGTGGTCGATTTCCAGTACGAATTAATGATTTTAATTGACCAAGAAAATTTTCAAACGGGTATGAGCTGATTTCTGTGAGATTTCCAAAATTTTTAACATCGTTTATTATGTGACATAAATTATGGACGTTGCTGCTTATAGAATCTTGACCATAAATGTTAATAAACTGCTGGATATAATCTTTAAGTAATTGTTCTGCTACGTGAATATGAACTAAGTATGTTTTACAAGAAATAATTGTTGTGGCACAACTCAAAGTTAAAAAGTGGCGATAAGCTTCGGTAGATAAAAAGTCCTTTAAAACCACGGAACCTACGTACAATAAGAAGGTCCGAAACTCTGCACCTTTCCAAAACTTCAGGCACTTGAGATTTCTTATTGCACGATGAATTTCAGTTGGTCTTCTATTGTTGCAATCTTCTAACATATCAGAAATTAAATTTATTTCTCGTCCTGAAAGTTTCGTACGAAAGTTATAACTTCCATTAACCCATCCATATAAACATTTTCGTGTAAGACCTAGAGTAAATATTAAATAATCAAAATAGACAACAGTCTTAAAAATCGGGAAAAAATACTCACCCAAATCAAGTAAATGTAATGAGTCCGCTATTATTATATCGTTTATTATATCAATTGGAAGCTTCAATAAAGGGCTATTTTCTTTGTGATGATCTTCATCTAATTTCTGACGAAAACTTTCATCAGTTCTGAGGTTACAATTGATTCTAGGATAACTCATATGCCTTCCTCCTTTATCGTACTCACCAATAACAGTACATTTAATGCAACCATGTGCTGCATTAAATCCAACCGTTCCTGAAAATATTAAATGTCATGCAGGTATATGTAGGAATGCTTTCATTATTTTCTAATGTGTCTGACATACCTTTTATAAAGCTTCTCGCTGGTGTGTCACATACAAAATATCTGAATTCAACTTCTATCTTGTATCCATTCAAATAAATCCCATTCTCAAGAATATTATTTAATTCATTAACAAATGGCGTTAAGAATTCTTCTAACGGTGGCTTAGTCTCTCCGCAATAAATTGACACTACCATGGGTTTCAAATGTTGCATATTTTCTATTTTCATTAAAATTGGCCAAAATTCTGTAGGTGCATTTCTAAATGGTGGCAACCCATCATCCACGTTAAAAACCAACGAAAGTTTTATATCTTTACGAAGATTAGAAAAAGTTGCAAGCAAAGAGGTTTTGATGCCATTATACCAGTATTCTCCATTTCCCATTGCTATGATATTCACCGATTTTGGAGTATTTAGTAAAGTTCTACTATCTTTTGGTAATTTCATACCATTAGCATTTAATATTTGAAGCAAATCATTAACTGAGCTGTGTGTTAATCTGTGCTTTAAAGACCACTCTGTAAGTTGTTGCAACAGGTCAATTTGAGATGTTACATTATTTTCTTCTTCGTAATCATTTATATCGACTTCCGGTATAAGACATTCATCCTCGATATTGTTTTGAATGCTTAAATTAACTTCATTGGGTTCTGCTAAAGATTCGTCTGTCTCTATTACGTGGCGGGTTTCAATAATATGCTTACTTGTCGGTTTTCCGGTGGTAAAATTATTATTTTTTGTAATTTTGTATAGAGAGCTGATCCTGTTTGGATTAGTTTCGTCCAACTGCTGTCTTAATTTTCTGTAGAATGTAGATGTGTGTCTATAAGTTTTCTTTCTTCTAATGGCAGACATTTTATTCACTTCACAAAAACGGACTACCGAATGCTTCAAACGACTGGAAGGAACTAAATTAGTTTCCAATAAGTAGGTATTTTTGTCCCTATAGAAGTGACAGTTACTTTAAAGTTATTTTTTGCGGTAATTGGAACTTTGTAGTAATTTTAAAATGGAGTGGGAAGTAAAACTTACCATGCAGTAGTTTTCTCGAGTAGCGAGACAGTTGATTTCACCTTAAATATTACTACATAGTTCCGTAACTTTGGAGGTATTCCTAAGGTCGCAAAGACGTAGAAGTTACTTTCACCGCTACTGCAAAGTAATAAAAACTTCAAAGTGAGAAACAAGTAACACAACAAAGTAATTGCGACCATTGAATGCAACTTTAAAGTTAACGTGACTAACGTAATTTTGCATAGTAACAATTCCGTTCCAGATACTTCAGAAACTACTTAGAAGTACTGAAACCATAAAGTTCCAAATTGTAGTGATAATTACTATGTAATTACTCAAACTTTCTAAATGAAAGTAATAAGAACTGATAAGTCGCTTTTTAAGTGATAATTACGTAATAACTACACATTCAAAGTTCCCATCTCAGTTACCGCAACTTTGATGCTGCTTGGGAACAATAGATGTCAATAATACTAATGTCAATATTAAATTTAAATTGTGCCTCATTCAAGGCGACAATCTTGGATTAAATACTATTTTGGGGTTTGTTCAGTCGTTCCTTTCCAACTTTTGCCGATTTTGTAAAACTGGTAAGGAACTGTCGGCTAAAGATAATTAATTCCAGAAACAAATGAATATTGGAAATTATAGGTACTCTTGAGACAAATTGTATCCATCGTTATAAGTTTTTCTATTCGGCTATGCAGTAACAATGTTAACAAATTTAATTGAAGCACATCACAAGTTGTACTTTGTGGGGGACTCAACTTTTTTGTAGGATGGCTTAAATAAACCACGAAATTCTAAGTGTTTCTATTTTCACATATGAAAAATACATCATGGCACCATAATTGCCCCTAAACTAATATGACAATTGACAAGTGACAACTAACAAATCTTTCAGGTTACCAACTTAATTATGGGCGGGAAATTTAAATTTGAATTTTTCTACCACAGTTCGGTCATTCTGACATTTCGATTGACCTCAATCAAATACATAAGTCACTAACTAAACATTCAAGTTAACAGTTGCATAATACTCAAAGATCATAAACAGTTCTTAAACTAGACATAACTTAGAGTATTGCATACACTAAAACATAAGTAAAGTCTAAATAATATTGGTATAAGATATAATTATTCATAATAGTTACATTTTGGACTTTTTTTCAAGATAAAGAAGAAAATGAGTCATAATCTGTAATTTTTCAAAGCCGGAAATGTTTTGCAAAAATTTTCAGTTTTCTGTCCATGGTTTCATACGGGAAGGAGCCGTAACACTCTCGTAAGGCAACTGAGTTAGTTGAAATCCATCGATATCAGATACTACATACCTGTCATTATCTAATACTTGTTTTACTACATAAGGACCTCGAAATTTAGGTAAAAGTTTTTTGTTTACTCCTGGTGTAACATCCACATTAGTTATCATTACATAATCTCCTTCTTTGTATTTACAAGATGGCTTATATTTTTTGTCATATTCTAATTTACTGTCTTTACTGCCTTTCAATGTTTTTGGAAGCTTCCTCTCTTATCAAAAGTAAATCTCGTTTTTCCTCATTTTGACTTTCTAAGAAAATACGTAAATTATCTAAAACGGTTCCTCTCTGGTTTATCCCAAATAACAACATAGAAGGTGTAAAACCAGTTATACGGTTTACTGTATTATTAATAGAGAATTCCACTTGGGTTAATACTTCATCCCATTTGTTAGGAGAATCAGACAATTTTGAGCACATAGAACAAATCATTTTATTTACAATTTCAACTTGACCATTACTACGCGGAATGCCACTAGCTATAAGAGTATGTGTTATATCATTTTTACTCATAAAATCTTTAAATTCGTGGGAGGTGAATGAAGTTCCGCGATCTGATATTATTCGCAAAGGTTTACTATAAGTATCAAAATAGGATTTCAAATGTTTAATAACTAGCTTAGTTTGGGTAGACACACATGGATAAATATTTACAAATTTTGTAAAAGCGTCAATAACAACTAATATATGTTTCTGTTGGTGTTTGGTCTTTTCTAAAGGTCCGAAATGATTGATATGTAATGTTTGAAACGGTAAATTACCTTTCGGTATTGGATTCAAGAATCCTTCGGTTCTACCTGTTAACGGTGAATAAGAAATACATTTTAAACAATTCGAAATATGCTGCCGAACCTTATTTTTCAAATCTGGAAACCAATATGATCGAAGAATTAGTTCATTAAGATGTAAGTATAATTTTGTAATTCCAATGTCCAACGTAAAATCCGATTATTAATTTCAGTCTTCTGAATTGCCAGTTTAATACTGTTACAATCTGTTACAATTTTGTATTCCAAACCCTGTAAATATACTCTAAACCTTCTCAAAG
Source organism: Pseudeuparius sepicola (assembly GCA_963920635.1). Lineage (NCBI taxonomy): Eukaryota > Metazoa > Arthropoda > Insecta > Coleoptera > Anthribidae > Pseudeuparius > Pseudeuparius sepicola. Next base: position 35,763,004 of record OY987305.1, read on the forward strand.
AATAGATAATACACAACATTTCCAATTCGAAACTATGATATTTACTCTCACAAGGGGATGATCTTTTTGAAAAATAGAATATAGGATGAAATTTTCCATCGTCCTGTTTCTGTAATAAAATGCTACCAAATCCTTGTGCAGATGCATCACAGTGAAGTTGGGTTTCAGAGTTAGGGTTATAGATTGCAAGTAGAGGTTTTCTAATTAGCAAACATTTAAGCGTTTCAAAAGCTTGTAGTTCACGTTCATTAAAAACAAATTCTACATTTTTTCTTAATAAGTCTGTCAAAGATCTAGCAATAATTGCATAATCTTGAATAAAGCGACGGAAGTAGGAAATTAAACCTAAGAAACTCTGGACATCTCGGAAATTTCTGGGTATTGGAAAGTCACTTACCGCTTTAAGATTTTCATTACATGGAACTATACCATCTTTGTTTACAATATAACCCAAAAATTTAATATCGTTTTTGAAAAATGAACATTTACTTAATTTTAGTTCTAAATTGTTTTTTACGAGCCGCTCAAAAACTTCATTAAGAATTTCCATATTTTCCTCTAACATTGTAGTTGCGATTAGGATGTCATCAATATACACACTAATTTTATCTTGCTCAATTAGTTCTCGAAATACTAAATTTACAAAACGACTGAAATTAGCAGGACTATTTTTAAGGCCAAAAGGAGCTTTGAGATATTCATATTGTCCAGAATGGGTCACAAAGGAGGTATCCCAATAAACATTTTTGGTTTTATTAGAGTAACCACAACTATTAGATATACAACCCGGCTACTTTCACTGTTAAATTTGGTTCTATAAGGTTTGCACTTACCTACCCTTATAAACTTTGCCTATAATGGTGTTAGTAATATTTCATGGGATTTAGATATCGGACGCCTTCCATCTTTGTTTAACTATTGTTGAGCGCCTATCCTTTCCACTCACTTCAAAATGTTATGGTTGGGCATGTCACAGGGCATGTGAATATTTTTGCTAAATATATCTAATAATAGATGTTTTGCTAACCATACTTGAAATCGTGTGGCAAGAAAATTTTTCCGCAAATATGAACAAGATACCTTCAAAAAATTCACGGGCCTTCGAAATACTCCTAAATAAGCAAAGTTGTTTGCATAAAAAAAAACTTATTTTTTTTTATTTGCAGAAATTACGAGAAAAAAAGTTTAAAAAAATATGCCCGTGTCACATAAAAATATATTTTGTTAAAATTTCCGCATAATAAAATAAAATATGCTAATAAATTTCGTAACTGTGGGTCGTGTCCATTCTGTTCTATATTTGCATCATGGCGTCTCTTAGTAGATTACCCTTAAAAGCTTTGGCGACAATAATATCACTTAGAGTAACGCTACATAAATTGAAACAATGCTATAAACCTTCTGTAGTATTTTTTTTATAAAACTATAAGTTTCCTATATCTCCTTAGGTAATATAACGCTACCAATAGTGTTACTATAAAACCAAAGGTAATATAACGCTACCAGTAGTGTTACTATAAAACTAAAGGTAATATAATGCTACCAGTAGTGTTACTATAAAACCAATACTATTTTGAAGACCTCTGGGAGATGTAGGGCTGCAATAATTTCATAACCTTCGGTAGATAACCCGTTAAACACTAATTTTCACGTTCTGAACTAAATTTGTGTTTGTTTTTGTTTTTAATATATAGGTATGTGTCACTAGCGCATGGGGCTCATATTTATACCGGTGGATAGATCGACAACGATTTTCAATTTATTTTAACCCGTTTCACTTTTACACAGTTTCAAACAATTTCTTCTCGTTAACAACACATACTTCACTTATTTTTACTCTCCTCCTGTTATACATTTTTCATTCGTTTTTTAATATAATGCTCTACATCATGCAGGTATCAACAATAATTAGTGCTTAATCAGCCATCTTTAAAATGAAAACATATTTGTATAAGAGTAATTTATATCACTAAAAGTTGTAAAAGCATATAAAGGTTATTTTGGTACGAAATTGGCAACCAAAAGGTATATAATGTGTTCAGTAAAACACAATTATATAGCACCAGGGTTTTATAGAAGTAATTAGGAATCCTGTTATATAACTCGGGAAATCATAGTTTTATAATATAGGTATTGGAAACACTTATACAAACATGTTATATATCTTGTAGTAACGGTCACTCCAAGTGCTATAAAATGGTGTTGGAAACATTTACACCACTTAATTATAACCCTAGTACCTATATTGATATTATATAACCCTTATGAACTCCAATTACTGGAGGTGATAACCGGTTCCTTTCATAAAGAACTCCGCAACCTTTATATGACATTTATATAAGTAGGTATCACTTGTGGTAACGAAAAATGTTTATTGGGATATTTTATGGAATCTTCAGTGATACAAATTTGATGAAAGGCATCTTTCAAATCTACGTGACTAAAATATTGTTTATTCCTCAATTTGTCAATTTGATCGTCAATTAAAGGAATAGGAAAATTATCTCTAAGAGTAATTTTATTTAACTGCCTGTAGTCAACACACAGTCTTATACCAGAGGGTTTTCTGTTTACTAACACAATTGGAGAACTATATTCAGATTCACTTTTCTATATTTCTATCTAAAAGGTCTTCAATAATTTTATTTACTTCATTTTTCTCACAATAAGATAAACGTCTAGGGCAATAATAAAAAGGGGTATGTTCAGGTTTGACTCTAATTTTCATTTCATATTTAATTTCAGGCGTTTTCGGTCTCACCGGTAAAACGTAATTATTTTCAAAATTTTGATAAAATTTTTGTTTCACACAGTATCCTATATCGTGGTTAATTTCTAAATCAGGCTCTTCTTTGGTTTTGAATAAAGTATCGTCAATGTAAAAAATTTCATTTAAATCATTTTCTTCTTTTAGCTTGGAAATTATAACATCATCTTTTGCACCGTAAGTAACAGATAAATTATTTAACTTCACAAAGTCTCTGCCTAGTATACAAGGGGTTTTTGTAGTATTAACTGGTACAATACACAAATGAACTAAAAATATTCTACCATCATTTAACGTTAACTTAGTTTTGACTAAACCGAGAATCAAAAGTTCGGAAGAGTTTATACCATGAAAATTTGGACCTCTTTTATTTTCCCTAACTACATAAGTAGGTACCAAACTATCGTGAATTAATGAAATGGGGCTACCTGAATCCATCACTGGTATAACCTCTACCTCGTTTTGTCCTAATTCAAGCTTTCCTCTTAACTCGATTCAATGATGGGGTTGTTCCTGACGGTCGTTTTGGACAAGATCCGAACTGATGTTGAAGTGAACAACACTCATAACAAGATCCTCTTTCTCGCTTAGGTTTCGAACAGTTAACTGAAGTATGACCTTTTAAATTGCAATTGAAACATCACACTGGGATTGTACTAGAATTTTTCTCTGCATTTTTAAGTAAAAATTTCTGTGTCGGATTAGGTTCTATTTTTACTTTTACTCCCATGCGAGCTCTTCTCTCTTCTGCTATTCGCTCAAAAACTATAAGATCATGAAGTAAATCGTCCAAGTCAAGATGTGTTTTCGAAATTATCATAGTTGCCATTTCTCGTGAAGCTAAACCAATAGCAACTTGCTCTTTTATTTCGTCAAAACCGAGGTTAAGTTTCTTACATAACTTGATTTTCTCATGGAAATACAAGCTTAGATCTTCTTTTGCACTTTGCACTCGATTTGACATAATTTTCCAAAGATTACTGACATTATCTGGTAAAATAAATGTATTTGCAAACTCTGCTTTAAATTCTTGCCAAGAAGTTAATCTCTCACGACGAGCTTGTCAATGTTTCGCTGCACCAATGAGATGTGTTCTTGCAGTCTCTAATGTGAAACTCGCAGGCCAGTTGTGCAATGTTGAAGCTGTCTAACCAGGATTTACTTTCGGAGAAACGCTCCCCATTAAAAGTAGACACACTTTTAGAGAAATCTGGTATAACATGATAATTTTCTACCTGATTGTCTTGTTGGTTTTGTAGTTGTAACATTTGCAACATTCGTGTATTTTGCCGCATCATTGAGCTCATTAATGTCATCATCATGTTTTAATTGTTGGGTTCCGGAATCTGGGGCTCAGGCTGATTTTGAGATGCGGATGGGTTTTGTCGTTAATAAAATGTTTCAAATTCGTTGAGGGAAAAACCCTGCTTGTTTTCTTGTTCCTTATCTTCCATAATTTTTTCAAACCAAAGAAATTTGTTTCATAAAACAAGTGTGCACGAAAATACTTTGTAGGCCGTAACTTTTCTCTAATCCCACTTCTAAAAAACTGTGGGGGACTCAACTTTTTTGAGGATGGCTTAAATAAACCACAAAATTCTAAGTGTTTATATTTTCACATATGAAAAATACATCATGGCACCATAATTGCCCCTAAACTAGAGATGGGCGATATTTGTATACCGGTTACTTAGAACCGGTGATTCATAAATCACCGGTAGTGCCGGTGATAGTAAATGGAAAGTAACCGGAATCGGAATCAGTGACCGAATTACCGAATTTCAAAAATAGCGAGAAGCGATCGCCGATCCCCGATCACCGATCACGGATGGAGCTGGATTTGAACAGAAAGGTATCGATCGGTCATCGGCGATTGGCTTCCGCGGGCAGGCGATGGCTGTGCCAGCCAATCTGCGTGGCGCGGTGATTGCGTTGCGCTATTAAACAAGAGAGGGCGCGTCAATCGCATTCACAGGAGATTAGGAGAGGAGACTAATACCGGAGAAAAATGCAAATAATGCTTTTTTCTGTGCCCCGAACCCGACAGTGTTTTTTATTTTATTTTTGCAATATTGGGTGAATGAGTGAATACAGAAGACAATACAGTCAATAATAGTGTTATTTATTATTGTTAACAACTAGTGTATCACTTATAGCAGTCAAAAGGTATCAAATTTTTTTCATAAAATGAATCAGGTCTTTACTTAAGTACCTTTATTTGTAGATTACGTCCTGCAAGTTCATTTGTGTACTTGTTCTGTAGTATACGTACCGATACGTACCTACGAAAATGTCAAGTCGCCAAAAAAAAGTTTGCTGTGGAATTTCTTCACACCTGTTACTACTGAAGACCATGTAGCATTGTGCAATATTTGTAAAAAAAACTGTCATTCAGAATGACTAACTCCAATTTGAAAAAAACATATGAAATCTAATCATCCTACCATCAACATCGACATTACGAAGGAACATCAAGAACCTAAAGATAAACCTGTTGAAACTTTAGATAGTCTAGAGGAACCAAAATTACAGTTACCTTCCACATCCACTGCAACTAGTTCTGATTCTACCTCAGTGGAAGTACATGAAACGGGTGGTGCTATACCAAAAAGACCACAAAAACACTACAAAAATCTCTCTCCTCATATCTTCCTCGCAAAATAAATATTCAATCTCAAAAACATATAAATGATAAATTACTTAAGATATTTACCAAAGACTATCAACCATTCAGGATTGTAGAAGATACAGGATTTCAAGAATTTGTGAGAGCCTTAAATCCAGCCTATCAATTACCGAGTAGAGGCTATATTTCTCGAACCATGTTGCCAGCTGCCTTTGAAGAAATTTACAATGTGACGCAGGACTTAGTGAAAACAGTCAAGAAAGTAAGCCTTACAACAGATACCTGGACTTCTGTATCTACAGAAAGTTACATGGCAGTAACAATACATTTTCTCAATGAAAACTTTGAAATTAAATCAATATTACTAGAATGTGCTGTACTCTCCGGTTCTCACACCTCCGCCAATTTAGGAGAAGCTCTTATTGATATAACAACTAGGTGGGAGGTGAAAAAAAAGTTATATTGGCAGTGTCGGACAATGCTGCCAATATAAAAAAGCGCTTTCAGACCCACCTCCAAAATGGAAAAGTTTTGGCTGCTTAGCGCATACCATCAATCTAATTGCACAAGATAGTCTAAAACTCCCGGAAATTAAAGTTGTAGTCGACAAATGTAAATCTGTTGTAGGCCACTTTAAAAGAAGTTCGCAGGCTACTGAAAAACTTTTTACATATCAAAAACGTGAAAAACCTGACCAAACACCCCTAAAATTACTTCAAGATGTTCAAACAAGATGGAACTCTACATTCTGCATGATAGAAAGGTTCGTAACACTTGAAGATGCAGTAAAAAGTACAGTGGCACTTATAAACAAGGATATTCCTGTGTTAAGTCTTGCCGATTGGAACATTATAAAAGATCTATGTAAAGTACTCAAACCGCTGGAAAGCGCAACTAAAAGTATCAGTGGAGAAAAATATACAACTGGCTCTTTGGTGATTCCATTAATTCCATTAATTAATGTTTATCTAAGTTTATCTAAGTTTAAAAAATAGGAAGGATTTGGAGACCAACGTCATGAAGGTTGTATTAGAAATATTAAAAGAGTTGGAAAATAGGCTTAGTAATTTAGAAAAAAGTAAAACATTTGCATTATGCACTTATTTAGATCCCAGGTTTAAACATTATGCCTTTAGCAGCCGTGGCACAAGAAATTTCTGTAAAAACCCAACCGGCCTCCAATGTAGAAGAGAAGAAACAAGATATATACATTGATAATGAAGAACTATCATTATCAATCTGGGGCGCCTTTGCCAAAACAACATCTACATTAAAACCGAAAGGCAGTGCATCATCGAGAGCTATAATAGAAGTACAGAGATATATAGAAGAAGATTTACTCCCGAGGCATGAAGATCCACACAAATGGTGGCGTGAACACAAATACAGTTATCCCTATTTAAAAATTGTTGCTCAAGAAAAATTAAGTGTAGTTGCTACTTCGGTACCCTGTGAACGAATCTTCTCAAAAGCGGACTACATACTTACAGACAGAAGAAGTAGATTAAGTGGCAGTAAAGTTGATAAGCTCTTGTTTTTAAATACAAATGCTTAGTTATCTGCTTATTGCATATATCTATATATTTTATTTATAAAGTTTTATTTGTTTTTGTTAAGAATTCAGAGGTTTTATTTTGTAGCGACTAAGCGACTGCTAGTGTAACTTACCAAAAATAAAGAAATATTTTTTGTTCATTTAATTGACTTGAGCTTCATTTACATACACTATTAAAAAAGTACCAAACAAAACTTAACTACTAACTACCCAATCAATACCCAATACTCCTTACTTGTACAAGTGAAATAATTATTATTATAAACTAAAATTCATCCATTCATCTCAATCCCGATATAAATATATTTAATGTTTGAGCAAAAAAACCACCGCATTCTCCATTTTTTAATGTTGGACCTGATACTGATACTTAACAAACCAACAAACCTACTGCGCGTTTATTTCGGTAGGGAACGTTTTTTTTTTTGCAGTGATTCATTCACCGGTAAAAATTACTGATACTTTTCAATCACCGGTAACCGAATCATGGTGATCGCAAAATCACCGTTAAGCCCATCTCTACCCTAAACTAATATGACAATTGACAAGTGACAACTAACAAATCTTTCAGGTTACCAACTTAATAATGGGCGGGAAATTCAAATTTGAATTTTTCTACCACAACTTGAAATTTTTCTTGTGCAGTATGTTCGAAAGTTAACATTACTAAAACCATAGCGATTAAAAATCAACTCAAAGAATGCAATAGACTTTTATCAAAGAAAGGTTTCCATGACGATATATCTATGGGCCTTTGCAGTCATTACTTATGTGAAAATGCAAAACTAACAACTGATATTACCAAAATATTGAAAATTGAGTTGAATGGTACAACGTTTTAGCTTTTTCTAAATTTTAAGTATATTTTGTTTGTAGCCTTTTTGAGACTAAGGTATTTTATCCCCATTTTCAATCATTTGAAGTTAATATGGATATTAACGAAAATATTGTTCTTGTTTGCCAAACGGACCTATTTTATTTCTACCCCATTATTGTTACAAATATTTCATCTAAAACGTACGTGACAACAAGGAACTATATATTTCTAATGGTTGGAATGATGTAGAGAAATAAAAACTGACTTTGTATAAGCATTTTGAAAATTATAGTATATAACCGAAGGCTGAAATATTCGTGATATTGATGTTTATATGGTTGTTTTAAAGTTTAATACCTAGTTTCTTTTTGAATTTGTTACTTATTTTCAAGTGGAGTTAATATATTTTGTTTTCTTTTTATAGCAATTTTATTTAATACATTAAAATCAATATACTAACTAAAACATGCAAACTTTGTTATTTATAGAACACTACTTTTAAAATACCCTTTTTGTTACAGCTGAGAAACAAAAGGATTTTTGGTATTATATGTAAGCACTGTAACGAGGTTACCACACTGTTCTTCTTTCTTCATCAATCACAGTCTTTAACAAAGTTGGCCCGCTTTTCTCCCCGATTTTCCGACTACATCTCACCGCGAAGTCCTAGTCCTCCATCGTCGCTTCGCGTCATCGCTATGTCCGTCCGAGCCACCGATAGATGGCGCTGGGAGCCGGTATCTCACCGCCGGGTCCCAGTCCTCTGGCAATAAAACTGTGGCCGGTTATTCCATCAGGTGTCTTAGTCTACCCTTACCGATTGAGTAAGCAGACTAGATCTATATATTGCTGTGCTTAGAAATTGCCGATTCTGTTCTCTGTTGACTAAATAGTGCCAGGAGCGTCTGCTGGGGCTATTTGAAACCGAAAACCGAACCGTAGAGCCGAGCAATAAAATTCGGTATTTTAACCATGGGATATTTCCAGGAGATAATGCTGGAAATTATCCTAAGACCGGAAAGACCGCACCGTGGAATAGAGTAGTGCCAGGAGTACATGCCGGACCTATTATATCCCGGGGAGACTAACCGCTTATGCCATTTAGAAAATTCTGTAGCTCCCACCGGTGCCGTTTCGCTTACGTACCACGCTTATTAGACCATAAGTGTACCTAGAGTTTCTAAAACACTAATATCCTCTGTACTCTTTCAGAATTGACGGAACCGGAGCCGAGAGAGAGGAGGAAATTTATTTTGATTTTGTAAATAATTAATTTTTAGTTATTTATTTATTTGTACATATAGGGTTATCAAAATAGGGGGTCAATTGTTATTCGGTGCTTAATTTCATCCCCTGCACACCTCCCTGGCTCGACCATCTCTGGTCTGAGAAAAGACCACTCCTGGCGCCCAGGCAAAACGCCAAAAGAGGCTAAATAACACCTTAAAGCCCAAAATACCTTACAGCACAAAAACGCATAATATACATTTTTCTGAAACATCAAATGGATATTGTAATATATCCATTTTCTAAATCTTAAAAGTGAATGGTCGTTATTTCGAGAAAAAAAAGGTTGTTTTTTCACTTAGCATAAAAACTATTGGTTCAAACATAAAGTCTCACGATTTGTTTATATAATAATTGATTATTTAGCTGACAAAGTCGCGGAACTAGTCTAATTTTGCGAATTTTATTACAAGCGATGCCTCAACATAATTCTAATAAATAACCAAGGGATTTTATCGTTTGAAATTTTCAAATTAGGCATAGTTTTTATAGTAAGTGAAAAAAAACTGTTTTTTTCCCAAAAAAATGAACGAAGTATTTTAATTTTTGTGTAGTGTATCTCTTATACAGTGTCCTCCAAAAAGTTTGCAGCATAGGGGGGAAATTTTTAATTAATATGTCTTATTTTGAAATTTAATTTTGAGGTTACCTTTTGCTTGAAAAAAGATTAAAAATGACGAAAAATGACCCACTCAAACGTGGTCATGTGACTTTTGTTATCTGTCAAAAATGACATTTTAAAAAATATATTGCCAAAATTGTTAAAATATCAAAAAGTTTTACTTGAAAAAGTAGTTTCTTTTTCAATTTTACGTAAGTGCACCAAATTTTAACGCTCTTATAAAAGATTTAGTTTTTTGCCAATTTTTAATATTTCGATGGCCTAACTGCAATACCCCGTATCTGACAATTTTACCATTTTGAGATTTTTGATACAATGGGTTTGTTGAGTTGCCTAAAACGTACTTGCAAAATACTGTATTGCAAAGTTATATGGAAGTATTTTAAAATCAGTTTGAATTAATACCCCGTATTGGTTGCTTTTGAACATGCGCATAAAAATAACCCGTATCTGTCTATTACCTGTGGTAGTTGCTAACCTCCAAATCTACGGTGATCTTTTTTTATCCATAGTAGCTGATATTTCGTTCAAACGTGAGTAGTTTTGAAGTTATTGGTATTAGAAATACATTCTTCCTATGTTAAGACAAAATTTATTTACCTAGAAGTAAGCAATTCACCAAAATACAGTGCAAAAAGAAATCTTTACGATACGGGGTATTACGTTTACATAATTTTTAATCCTTCTGGAAATTTAATAACGATACGGGATATTTCCGATTAACGATAATAAATTAATTTAATTTTAGTAAGTACAAATAAAATTTTGGATACTAATATGTAATACAAAAATGCTTAATCTATGTACTTAAAATGGTACATTCACCTGATTTGACTCAGAACCTTTAACTCTTTAACAATATTGACTTTATTTGCTAGAAAAAGTTTTTGAAATAATTATTATTGTTTGGCCTTATCAGTAATATATTTTTTAATTACCAAAAAGTTATTTTAAGCATAGACCACTTTAAGAAGAGGTGGTTTCATTTTGACATGCTTATGTCTTAAAGTGAGTTTCAAAAATGCAATCAGATCACGTCGCATGGCATGGCCAATAAAGCACTACCGTTGACTGGTTTTTCAGTCAACGGTAATAGATTAAAATTGTTCATATCTTTAAGGTGGTCTATATTCGTAATGACTTTTGGCTAAATTATATAGCTATAGATAGCCTAAAAGGTTGAGTTTAGTATTATTTTCTTCAGATGAACCCAACTCGAGTGGAAAGGATTTTGTCTATGGCATTAAGAACCTCAAGAAATGAAGGACAAATCCCAATAGTTGATAATAACATTTCTGAAGACACGTCCAATGAATCTGATGGGATCGTTACGACCTATGAAATTAGTGCCAGTGGAATTTTGACACCAGTGACAGATAATGACGCACCTTTTCAAGCTACTGATTTTACATTCATTGACTGTTTTTCTCAAGAGGTTATTTTGCAACAAGAGTTCCAAAGTAATTCAACACAAAATTTTCAGCAAAATAACCTTCCTTTCGAAGAAGTTAGTGCCAACGAAATTTTACCAACAATAATCCCTGATCAGATCTTAGAAACTATTGGCGATATTAATTGTCCGTCTAATACCAGCCTTTTACAAGAAAATATTTCACAACCAGAGATCCAAGTTAGCACCTCAAATTTGCAACAAAGTGAAGATCTTCATACAATTTTTACCAATTCAATTTTATTAGAAACAGAAGATTTAGAAGATAGAAATATAGTCAAAAAGACTCACATACAAAATGCCAACAACACTAACTTGACCGATACAAAAGTTATTTCTGATGAAGATTCCAATGGCCAAGATGACAAACAGACTTCTGAAGACAAAAGTATATTGGTTGAACCGAATTTTATTGAGGATGAAGCAGATGATCCAGATTATGTCTCTGAACCAAGTCCTAAATGTTCAGAAGAAACCGTGAATGATGAAGATAAAACACAGGGTATAACTAGTCCAGATGGAAATGCACAAGAAAGTGAAACTACGAAAGGCATACATCGGAAAAGAAAAAATAATAAAGAAAACTGGAAGAGGTTAAAAACCAAGTCAAGAAGAATGCACGGGATGGAATATGTGGGTTTTCAGAGGAATAAAGACAAACAAATATCTTATGGTATTAAACGGCCTAGTAGAAATATAGGAGAAAGATGTATATCTTTAGCATGTCGCAAATCAACGAAACACTTTTGTAACGAGTTTTCAGAAGAAGAGAGAAAAGTTATGTTTCAGACTTTTTGGGAAAAAATGGACTGGGGAGAAAAAAAAGCTTACATAATAGGCAATCTAGAATACACGGTAACAAAAAGATCATCAAAAGGTGAAGAACCATCCAGACGAAGTGGAACATATTGGTACCATTTAAGAAATAAGAATAATGAAAAAAAGAGAGTTTGCAAGAGGTTATTTTTGAATACTTTCGGATTAAAAGAAGATATGGTACATGATTGGTTTAAAAAAACTGAACATGGACTTGATACTGCCTCGGAGAGAGATAAAAGGAGATATAAGAAAGGAAATAAAGTAAAGAGATACTTTATTACTGCATGGTTCAACAGCCTACCCAAAATGCCATCACATTATTGTCGTAAAGACACAAGTAAGCTCTACTTGGAAACGCTTTTTCAGACCAAAGCTCAATTATATAAAGAGTACCTAAAGCACTGTGATAACAGTGGTCAAGAAAAGTTGTCATATGCTATTTTTGACCAGATTTTTTGTGATTTAAACCTAAGCTTGTACCAGCCAAAGAAAGACTATTGTGATACTTGTAGTGCTTACGAAGTTAAGAATATTGACCAGCTTGTTTATGCAACCCACATAGAAAGAAAACATTTAGCTAGAGAACATAAAACCAAAGATAAAGAGGATGCCATTAACCTGACAAATTATACTTTTACTATGGACCTCCAGGCTGTGAAAAACTGTCCTGTGCTAAATGCAAGTGCAATATATTATAAAAAGAAACTGTCAGTTCATAACTTTACTATGTATAACTTACAAAATCACGATGCTACAAACTACTGGTGGGACGAAACAGAAGGGGATTTGAGTGCCTCTACTTTTGCTTCGATAATTGTAAGTCATATAGAAGAAAATTGCGTGGACAAAAATTTACCTGTTATTCTGTGGTCCGACGGATGTTGCTACCAGAACAGGAACGCCATCCTTTCCAACGCACTCCTAAATCTTTCAATAAAAAGAGGTCAAGTAATTCAACAAAAATACCTTGAAAAAGGGCACACCCAGATGGAGTGCGACAGTGTTCACCACCTAATTGAAATGAAACTAAAAAATGGAAAAATTTTTCTCCCACATGATTACATAAGGGTTACTGAAGAAGCACGTTTAAACCCGTTTCCTTTTAAAGTTCGCTTGCTGACTCATGACTTTTTTTCAAACTATTCGTCTGGCGAAATAGCATATAAAAGCATTCGACCTGGTAAAATGAAAAATGATCCAACAGTTACGGATCTAAGAGTACTGATGTACGATCCAGACAAAAAACAAATATTTTTTAAAATAAACTTTAATGATAAATTTAAACCACTACCGGTGCGTATTGTTAATGCAAAAGGCCTTGAAAAACAACTCTATCCTAAACTGCACAAAAAGAGATTGAATATAAAAAGTGATAAATATAGTCATTTACAAGAACTAAAATTACTTTTACCGGCTGATTGCCATATTTTCTATGATAGTTTACCCAAAGATGAAAAGAAAGAAGATTTTAGATTGATAGTTTTGTAGACTATGTAAAATTAACTCTTGGGTTCACTTCATACAATGTATTTTGATCAAGTGAATATATTTGTTAATTTGCCTAAAATGTTTAAGAAATGTCTAAAATAAATTTGGGTGTTCAGGAATTATTACTGTTCTTGTTTTATACCTAGTATGTGCCTAGATTCAATAACCCGTATCTGAACTTATTTTAATAAAAAAAATTACAATAGCCCGTATCTACATAATAAACGAAAAATACTTATAAATAATTGTTATTCTGGTAGATATTTACTGAGTGATAATTAATTATTTTTGATTAGGCAAAAAAAGTAATAAAAGTATTTTATTTTTAACTCAAAAATGTTTTTTGTCTCTCCTGTAAAACTGTGATTTTTTAGATACGGGTTATTGCAGTTAGGCCATCGATTTATGAAATTTCTGAACATTTTAAAAACTTGTAACTTCGTAAAAACTTTTTTATATCACTAGCTTTATCATTCTATTAACTTTTTATTACTAATTACCGATAAGAATAGGTGTTTATCAAAAAAATGATATTAACGCTTTAAAATTCTGTTATGTTTGCTGCAACTTTGTATCAACTTTGAGTGCAGGTATCCAAAGAGATGTGCCGAAATTGTCTCTATGAATATAAAAAAGGAAGAATTTTGAGAGATTTTGGTAACTTAAGTTGTACGATTGCCAAGTTAATTTTATTGCAGCGTTAGTTGAGAAAGCTCCAAACAAATGCTCGTATGGAAATTTAAATGAAAAGAAAAAGTCATTTAACAGAACCTATAAGTTACGCGAAAAATTGTATGCAGAGAAATGTGGAATTACATTTTGACGTGTAGATATAGCTCTAAGAAAATTTCGTGGTGTTGCACCAATTACCGACCAACGGGGATCAAAACAAGTACCGACCTCGGAGCGCCACCAACTTGAGGAGTGCCCAATTGTGGATGTGCTAAAGCCACGGAAGGCTTACAAGCGCCTACACACAATACTCCATTTATTAAAGCCTGTTTTACAAACAACAATTTTCGCCCAACAAATCTTACAATTTATTTTTTTGATTGCTTTGTTGATAGGGTAACTTTGTGTAACATTTGAGATCCATGGCCTACTTTCATAGATATTTCTGAAAAACCCGAAAACTGCCGAAATTTCTTCGGTTTGTAACTTTTTTGTTTCAAGAGTTACTGAAAAATTTCCCCCAATGACATTTGTGGGCAAAACTAATTGCTTTAAGCCTACTTTATCAGAATTTAAAACAATGCCAAGGTTTAATGGGTGCTCTCTTAGTACCCACCGAAAATGTGCCCATTTTATTGTAGCGAGTCGTGGCCTCAAATCCTGTACCTTCATGTTTTAGGTACTTTTTTCCCAGCCTTCTTAATGAAGACCCGCAGCTCCCCCATCCTGACACCATACACGTCAGAGCTGGGCAGTACTCGAGTACAAGTATTCATTTCTTGTACTCAAATTACTTTTGATGTACTCGGTACTCAGGTCCGAGTACTTAATTTCAAATGTACTTGTACTTGTACTTGGCGCATTTTTAAATACAAAAATGTACTCGAATACTTTTATTGTACTCTAGTACAAATTTGTACTCGAGCACATTTTCGAGTACTCTGCGCGCGTCACGACAAGTAGGAAGGTCATAGTTAGCGTTGGTTCCCTCAGCTGCCTGGAAGCAATTAAAGCAAATCTGTGGATTCCTTCAATTAAATTATTGTAATCATTTGGAAATTTAGTGAATAGCATAACCTAGAAATGCTTTTAGTAAATAGGTAGTTTACCTAGGTATATTTATTTGCCTTCAAATTCCATAGTCAAGTTTCTTTTATTATAACTTTATTACTTTAACAATTTTATGGTGCAACAGGGCCCAGGGCCGGTGAGGGCTACAATAAAAGATTATAATTATATATATTAAATTGTCTCAAAAAGGATAGATATATTATACGCGCATAATTGGATTTGTAATTTAAAAAGCTCTCATAAAATCTGCTGAAATAATATTCCACAGGCGTATTTAAAAAAATTAAATGTTGATTTTCCAGAAACATCCCAAAATAGCAAATGGAAACCAACCAAATTAAAGTTCTTGAGAAGTGCAATGAACAATAGGTAATTGTTTTTAGTATTTTTCTATAAAGTGCACATAAAACTAGAAGAAAATTTCAATTTTTGTAAATAACTCAAAAACAAAAAATGGTCGTATATTTTTACGTTTGGTTATTTTAGATGGTACATTTTTTTCTAATTTAATCGAGTAGATTTGCTGCCCTCGATTTACCCACTTTCCTCCCCTTAACATAGATTTTTTTTTAGAAAAATGGCAATTTCTGATTTCTTGTCGTTTTTTAGTAGTAGCTACTGATAGTGACTACATTAGGTACATTAAAACAACCCTGTACATGATTTTTAGGAAGAAAGGGTGTTAATCACGGATAGCAAATTCAGATTTTTTGGAGACAAAATAGCCATTCCTAATCTTTTTATTCGGACTGCTTTATTTTGGAAGTACAGGGTGTCCCACATAATATGTCCTATCCCCCTTATCTCGGCAAATATTAGAGATACAAAAAAGAGTTTCAAATAAAACTTGTTCGTATGCAAGGGAACTTTTAATGTATTTTATTTTTTAATATACAGGGTGACTCAAAAGTAGGGAAAATACAAAACTTTTGTTTTTTAAATGGGATGACCAACTTTTTTTAAAAACTGTTATATGTGCCTTCTAGGGAGCTCTCGAACGGTGCTTTGTTTTTGAAAATCCGTTGCAGCGTTGCCAAGTTATTCTATTTTCCCGAAAATGTAGGGATTTGGTAAACCATTTGTTTTTCTACTACTAACAAAAAATATATCTTGAAATTTATTTATCTACAAGTAGCCCCTACAGCAGGGTTTTGCCAAAATTAATTTAAAGTATACAGGGGGTTCAAAAAACGCTACTTAGTTTTTCGATTTTGAAGACGCCGTAACTCTTATAAATGGAATGGTCCCAATTTTTCTCCGATAATCGATTTAGCCTGACGATATCTACAAGTTATGCAATCAATGTGCTATATAAAAAATTTACGGTTTTTGAGATATTACGAGCCATTTCATATTTTTGATGATTCGGGTAGTTTTTGATGAGTATCACAGTTGGCTCTGTATTGTGTTTCAAACACTATACATACAGAGCCAACTAGGCTATTCATCAAAAACTACCAGAATCATCAAAAATATGAAATGGCTCGTAATATCTCAAAATCCGTAAATTCTGTATATAACACATTGATTGCATGAATTGTAGATATGGAAAAGCTAAATCGATTATTGGAGAAAAAATGGAATCATTCCATTAAAAAAAATTAAATTACAATGTTTTCAAAATCGAAAAAATAAGTCGCATTTTTGAACCTCCTGTATACTTGAAAATTAATTTTGACAGAACCCTGCTATAGGGGCTACCATTAGTAACTTCCAGATTAATAAACTTCAAGATATATTTATTAGTGGTAGAAACACAAACGGTTTACCGAACCCCTACATTTTCAGGAAAAATAGAATAACAGCAACATGGCAACGGATTTTCAAAAACAAAGCAGAGTTTGAGAGCTCCCTAGAAGGCACATGTAACAGTTTTAAAAAAGTTGGCCATCCCATTTAAAAAAACACAAGTTTGGTATTTTTCCCTACTTTTGAGTCACCCTGTATATTCACAAATAAAGTACATTAAAATAAAAACACTTTTTCGTATCTCTAATATTTCCCGAGATAAGGGGATAGGACATGTTATGTGGGACATCCTGTATCTATCTGATATTTTTTTATTTCACTCTTAAACTTTAGCAAAAAAGTGGCTGGTTTAAATAAGCTCTTTGCTACAGAAAAAAAAAGAATCTTGAAGGTGTGTTTACATTATTTTTGTTATAGTGCTTTAACTGAGATTTTAAAAATATAACACAGATGATTGGAACTGAAATCTCGAAGTAGTTTTTCTTTAAAACATACAAATATAACGGTAACATATTGGCCACTATTTATATTCTTAAAAAAGTCTCTTATACTGGCCAGACTGGTCATAAAATAAACAATAATAATTTATCTACGTTTATGACATTTTTCTATTCTTTTACAGTGTTCCTGAATTTTTCGGAATTTGCCAGTTGTGTTGCAATGGACACTAGTGGCAATACATTTGAGAACTATGAGATGGATATGGCAGATCCCTATGAAAACCTCTCTGATGATGATCCTGAATATGTTCCTGGATCAGATTGTAAAAAAAAGAAAAGGAAACTGACCCATTATTTTCAAATTTCTGCTAAATCGACGGGCTTAGAAGAGAATTCATTATCTGTAGCGACTGCAGAGTCTGCAGCTAATACATCAACTTTCAGCAAGTCCTGCTGATTTAGGAAACCCTCAATTACAATTTGGTAACAGCCCAATGTTAGATGGAAAATTCTTTAAAGTTGTAAAATGCTACGGAAAAGATCACGTGGATGCGTCATGTCAGCTTTGTCTACCTAAAACTAAAATTATTGAAGGACACGTGGAGACGACAACTAATTTTCTGAAACACTTGAAGAGAATACATCCATCCACTTTATCTGATTATGTCAAATATAAAGCAGATAAGCATAAGAATAAGAAAGTGCCCTTGGATATAACTTGGCCTTCATCTAGTAAAACACGCTAAACCACATTAGCATCATCAGTGTTAGAGTTAGGGTTACAGCCCCATAAAAAATCTGTCAGCCAAGAAGAATTCAATAAGAGAGTGGTTCATTTCATAATAAACACCATTTCTGCAGTATCTATCATTGATCTTCCCAGTTTTAAAAACATGTTTGAAGGATTTAATGTAAAAGTAAGGAGCCGCAAATCTGCTATGAATTCAATTGAAAATATGTTTAAGTCTGTCGCATCTTGCCATGTTAAATAAGCTAAATAAGTAGTATATGCAGTTGCCTAATTGCTGCAGGACAATTTTCTTAAAATTGCTATCCTTATCTACCTTTCAATATTTCCCATGTGTCCAATCAGCAAGAAGGAAGAACCCGCGCCACCTGCGCGTTGAACTGGACGAAGAAGCTGAAGCGCACTTGCCTTTGTAACTTGTGACAGTGACCGAAAGAAAAAGACGCATTTTAACTCCGAACGAAAGTGTCGGGCTATTTCTCACCGTAAGTGCGGTTTATCCCCCAAAATTAAACTAAACTATATAGTTGAACTGTCTCGCGAGATCGCGGCCGCGAATTGAAGACTTCGGGAACACCAAACACCCAAGAGACCACTTGTCGGCACACGGCAGCAGACATCGTCAAAAGGTAGGACACATGGAAATCTTTTCCCCTTGAATCAGCGCCTCCTAATCTCTATAACCCGGACCCTACCGGTCCTAATCAGATGGTCCTTCGTCCCCGGGATACTCTCCCGTCCGAAAATTGTCCGTTTTCTGCCTCTAAATAATTTTAAATTGGGTTTTAAAATTTTGTTCCCGCCAATTCGAAATTTGGCGTCCGCCATATCTCCATTTCCAAAGTGGAACACTTTTGCGCACTCGCGGTAATTTCACGCTCGATCCCTGTCCTCTATATTGCATTATTCGGCACGCACGATTCCCCTCAGTGGGTATCTCTATCGCACATCGCTCTTGTGATCTTGTATCCTTGTTGGTCGCCGGTCTCCGGCTTTAGCCTTATCAGTTTGCCGCCAGCCACACGTGCGCGTTTGTTTACATTTTGAAGTCTGAAAATTTTCGCCCAAGACACTTTGAATCTGCTGATTTAACCTATATATTTTGTGGATTTAACCAGGTTGTAGATCGCGGATAATCACTTATATAAAAAACTCGCGCTTTTTGGTGCGGTTTGTTAGTATTTAATCGTGGTATTTACGTGGATTTAAAATGAGTGCAGAAGCAAAAAAGTTGAAAATACTTTCGGCGCAGCTAACGATAGAACTCGCGGCGATACGCGACACGTACGCGGTGGCCGAAAAATGTTTAACCGATCATTCGCTGCACCATAACTTTAAATCGCGACATGAAAAATTGGAAGCGAGTTATACACAATTTCATGAGTTACACTCGAACGTGATCGCTCTTGTATCCACTCAGGAAACCGGGTTAGAGGAGCAACTCCAGCAAGCCAAGCAATTTGATGATATATATCATGAAATAAATGCTATTTACACTAAGCTTTTCGGCGATAGCAACAATACAACTGTGAATACTAGTTCAAGTTCGCATCATGCAATAAATAAGGTAAATGTTCGGCTTCCTAAGATTGTTTTAGAAACTTTTGACGGTGATTTACGTGCATGGCAAACTTACATATCTGTTTTTGATAGCATGGTTCACGAAAATGAGAATTTATCAAATATTGACAAATATAATTACTTGCTGTCCTCGGTAACCGGTCCTCCTCGCTCTATTCTCAAACGTACACCATTGTGTGGTGCCAATTATTTAGTAGCTTACAATGCGCTGCGCAAACGTTATGATAACAGGCGTGCTATAGCGTCCTCTCATTGGCAAGCATTGGAAACATCCAGAAAAATAAGTCCAGGTAATTTGCAAGCGCTGCGGGCCTTGTTGGATACCTTTATGGAAAACACAGCAGTTTTAACAAATTTAGGGTATAATCCTGACCAGTGGGACTTTCCACTATACAACCTGTTACTCGATCGGATTGATGATTCGTTGGCTGATTTGTTTGAGGTAGAATGCAGCAAAATGCTGGAACTAGCAGAAAATCGGCATCACGTGTATCCTATTTTGGTGGATTTTCTAGAAAATAAATGCAAAGCTTTAATTAGAAAACCATCCCGATTAGTGCCCCAAAGTAGTTCTTCTCGTAACTCCCCATGTAAAAAGGATTTTCCAAAAAAATCACACTCGTCTCTGGTCGTAAATAATACCGATTCTAGTACAGTGTCGTCTAGTGTCCGGTGTGTTCACAGGCTCACGCCATTTACAAATGTCGTAAGTTCTTGGACAAATCTCCCATTGATCGTTATAATCTCATTCGAGCTCGAAAGTGGTGTACCAATTGCTTGGGTACGAAACACACTTCGGGTCATTGCAATTCAAATTTTGTCTGCCACACCTGTTCTCAACGTCACCATAGTTTACTACATTTTGATTCCTATACCTCAACCTCCGCTGCCCCTTTCACCTCGGAAGTCGTGGCTCCTGTAACAGCTTCAACTCCTCCGCCCTCTCATGTGTCAGAGGCTCCAAGTACTTCACGGTCACCAGGTGTATCTCTCATCACAAAGCAAAGTATTGCAGCGCCTAGGTCTCTCAAAATATCAGGTTGCTCAGGAGATTGGTGGAATTGCTTTGATGTCTACCAAGGTTTCATCAGGTGTGATGTGTAGCCTAAAACCTCGGAACTCAGTTGGTCCTGTATTCAATTTAGAATTCACTGTTTTGCCTCGGATTTGTGGAAATATTCCAGATGTACCCCTTCAACTCTCTAAATTTCCCCAGTTCTCTCAAATTGCGTTCGCTGATCCGCTGCCACATGTGCCCCGAGCTGTGGACATGTTGATTGGCGCAGAATTAACTGGTTTCATAGTCAAGGAGGGTAAAATCTCTACCACTCTTGATGAGCCCACGGCGTTGAATACCATGTTCGGTTGGGTTCTCTCTGGCAACGTAAATTCTCTCACATCACCTAATAATAATACTCTCTCGCCTTCTGTAAACACAGCCTTATTGGTTTGTAAGTCCTGTCATATTGAAGACACTGTCAGGAGGTTTTGGGAAGTGGATGGTGTTCCTGAATGTCTCGGAAATCGTTTGTCACCGGAGGAACAGAAAGCTGAAGAATTTTTTGTGTCCACGGTGTCTAGAACTGACGAAGGGTGATATGTCGTCTCATTGCCGTTTAAAGACCCCTCTACACAGTTTCCTGGGTCTAAAGAACTTGCCCTCCGCAGATTTCTACGTTTGGAAAAGAGACTTTTGACAGATTCCAATCTGTATGAACAGTACAAGACTTTCATGCAGGAGTACCTTACTTTGGAGCACATGTATCCATCCTCAAGCGCAAATAATTCTAATTGTTCCTATTTTACCCCTCATCATTGCGTCGTGCGCCCGGATGTACCACCACAAAACTCCGCGTGGTTTTCGATGCCTCGGCAAAAGCTCACAATAACAAATCGCTCAATGATGAATTACTTGCAGGGCCCAAATTGCAACAAGATATTTTTGCTCTCTTGCTCCGCATGAGACTGTACTCAGTCGTGTTCATAGCGGATATGAAACAAATGTATCGACAAATTGTCGTTGCTGAGAGCGATAGAAATTATCAAAAAATTCTCTGGAGATTTTCTCCTTCTCAAAATATCCAAGAATACATACTCTCCACTGTCACATATGGACTTAATTGTTCTCCCTTCTTAGCACTTCGCACAATACTCAAACTTGCTCAAGATTACAAAAAGGAATACCCTGAGGCATCGAATATCCTCGAACATGATGTTTATGTGGACGATGTTATTTCTGGGTGTAATTCGATCTCTCATGCTCTTAAACTTCAGAGCGAACTCATATCGCTTCTCAACCTCGCAGGCATTTCCTTACGCAAATGGACCAGTAATTGTCCAGAAATCGTTTCTCACCTACCCCCTGAAGATGTTCAACTCAACCCTCTCTCGTTTGACAAAGATATTAACCCAGTGGTTAAGGTGTTAGGCCTTCGATGGCACGCATCCTTGGATGTTTTCTCTTATGATGTCTCTCCTCACAGTACTGAATGTACCAAACGGGCCATCCTGTCTGAGGTCGCTCGTATTTTTGACCCCATTGGGTTTCTTGCTCCGGCAACTCTTTCGCTCAAAGTAATGATCCAATTCTTATGGGTTTCTGGTGTGGATTGGGATGATGTCCCTCCGCAAAAGATCGTTGCTGCTTACAATCGCTTTAGAGAGGAACTCCCTCTTCTTTCCTAATTGAAATTGCCTCGAATGATTGTGCCTAGTGATGGGAAATCCGTAGAACTTCACGGTTTCTATGACACCTCGGAAAAGGGGTATGCATGTGTCATTTATGCTAGGTTCGGCAATGAGGAGGGTTACTTTACTAGACTGATTTGTGCCAAGTCAAAAGTGGCACCTCTTAAAAGAATCTCGGTTCCTCGGTTGGAGCTCTGTGCTGCTTTACTTTTGGCTAATCTCCTGCACTTTGTTTCGAAGGTTTATACGTCGAAATTATATATTTCTGATATTGTGGCGTGGACAGACTCAACGGTTGTACTTTGCTGGATAAGAGACTCTCCCCATAATTGGACCACTTTTGTGTCCAACAGAGTAACCAAAATACAGGAAATAATCGCTCCGTCCAAATGGCGACATATCTCATCTTCTCTCAACCCTGCCGATCCTGCCTCGCGAGGGCTCGCTCCGAGTGAGTTACTCGATTGTGAGCTATGGTGGGCGGGATCGTCATTTCTTCGCTGTTCGCCAGAACATTGGCCCCCAAATAAGCCCCAGCTATTAGATGCTCCTCCAGAAATGTGTCAACTCTCTCTCCTTGTCTCAAAAGGTGATGTTCATTTCATAAATTCTCTTCTTTCTCAGAAGCACTTTTGTTAATTGTAAAAGTAATACAACACGAAGTTTTTTCGGAAGAAATTTCGCGTCTCAAACAACAAAAACCCCTACCGAAATCCTTAAGGAAATTGACGCCTTTCTTGGATGAGCAACAAATCTTGCGTGTAAGTGGTCGTTTATCTCACTCTGCTTTAAAATATTCTCATCAACATCCTATGTTATTACCAGGAAATCACCGGCTCACCAGGCTCATTGTTGAGCATACTCACTTGCTTCATCTTCATCCGGGATTTCACACTCTTCATTATTTGCTAGCACAACAGTTTTGGATACTGTCGTCTAAACGTTGTATTCGCAAAATCCTTAGTTCTTGCTATACGTGTTTCTGGGTAAACCCTAAGTCGACTCAACCCATGATGGGCGACTTACCTCCTGTACGTATATCCCAAATCAAGCCTTTCTCTGAGGTAGGAATAGACTATGGAGGTCCTTTTCTGATCACTTTAAGTAAATCTAGAGGTTGCAAATCTCAAAAGGCATATATCGCTCTGTTCATTTGTATGGCTACGAAAGCTATTCACCTTGAATTGGTGTCCGACTTGACAATCGACACCTTTCTCGCGGCATTACGAAGATTCATCTCTCGCAGAGGTCGGTGTTTGCGGGTCCACAGCGATTGTGGCACCAATTTCGTAGGAGCTGCACGGGAACTACAGAATTTTATGCGCCAAGCCGTGGAATCGTTGACGATAGAATGGCACTTCAATCCCCCACACGCCCCCCACTTTGGAGGGCTGTGGGAGGCTGGCATAAAATCTGTTAAGTCTCACTTAATTTGCACCGTCGGGGAACAGGTGCTCACCTTCGAGGAGTTCTCCACGGTTCTGGCCCAAGTTGAGGCCATCTTAAATTCCAGACCCTTATGCCCTCAAAGCTCCGACCCTCATGATTTACTGGCTTTCACACCTGGACACTTCCTCCGTCTTGATACACTCAACTCATTTCCCGAACCTAATTTGCTCGATTTGAATGTTAATCGTTTGTCAAGGTGGCAACTCGTCCAACGTCTTCATCAACATCTGTGGCGGAGCTGGCACGGTGAATACTTAAATAATCTTATGCAGCGCGCCAAATGGACTGATCCCTCCATACCCATAGTTATCGGGACTATGGTCCTCCTCAAGGAAGAAAATTCCCCGCCACTGAAGTGGCATTTAGCTCGCGTCCTGGAGGTCCACCCGGGAAGGGACGGGATCACAAGAGTTGTCAAGGTGCGCACTGCGAGGGGTACTTTGATACGTGCCGTGAACAAAGTGTGTCCACTGCCCAATTGCGATTAAGTAATTTCAGACAACTCATTTTCCTTTTATTTTTAAGTTAGCTTAATTTCATTAGTTTTAAGTATTATTAATCATTACTATTTACTCAATTAGAGTGCGCTCAGTAACTTTCGGTTCCACATTAAGTGTATTTTAAAATGTTCCATTTTGGTGGGCGGTATGTCGCGTCTTGCCATGTTAAATAAGCTAAATAAGTAGTATTTGCAGTTGCCTAATTGCTGCAGGACAATTTCCTTAAAATGGCTATCCTTATCTACCTTTCCATTTCCCACCATGTGTCCAATCAGCAAGAAGGAAGAACCCGCGCCGCCTGCGCATTGAACTGGAAGAAGAAGCTGAAGCGCACTTGCCTTTGTGACTTGTGACAGTGACAAAAAGAAAGAGACGCATTTTAACTCCGAACGAAAGTGTCGGGCTATTTCTCACCGTAAGTGCGGTTTATCCCCCAAAATTAAATTAAACTATATAGTTGAACTGTCTCGCCAGATCGCGGCCGCGAATTGAAGACTCCGGGAACACCAAACACCCAAGAGACCACTTGTCGGCACACGGCAGACCACGACAAAAGGTAGGACACATGGAAATCTTTTTCCCTTGAATCAGCGCCTCCTAATCTCTATAACCCGGACCCTACCGGTCCTAATCAACATTTTCCCCAAAAAAATATTCGAACACTTCATGTTGTTTTCACATGGGTTAAATATTCTCTTAAACACTACTTTAAATACAGTTTATAATGACTATGCTCATAAAATTCTATGTTGCTTTGTGAAAAATTTTGGTAAAATTTATGGAAAAGAATTGGTAAGCTATAATGTTCATGCCCTAACCCATCTTGCCTCAGATGCCCACAGATATGGTTCCCTTAATAATGTTAATTGTTTTCCTTTCGAAAATTATTTAAAATCTTTAAAAAAAAATGCTAAGAAAAACAAATCAACCACTACAACAAGTCTGTAGGAGAATAATAGAAACTGAAACTAATTTTTTCAGTAAAGTAAATTGTGGGCCAAACAATATTATCGGTACATCTGACAAGTGTGTTCAATTAAAAAACAAAAAAATAATTCAAATTTGTGAAATTAATAAGAAAAAAGGATTATTTGCTGGAGTTGCTTTAGAAGTTATCGAACATAATTACAATTGTCTCGGAAACATAGTGCAACAATTAATTGTAAAAGTTGCTGACACAAATGACTTAATATCATTTTCTAAAGAAGATGTTGCAATGAAATATCTTCTACTACCTCAAACTAACAATAAATATTTTTGTTGTCCACTCATACATTTCCTTGATTAGTACCTACCCAATTTATAATTAATTAGTTTGCTATTTGTAGTGTAGTATAGTATTAGTAGTGTAGTAGTATTTTAAATCTTATGTATACATATACATATTATACTTAGGTACCTAAAAGTCATTTCATAAAGTTATGTCTTGGACAATTTTGTGGGCATTCTATGCAAAGTTTGTATTTCAATTTATGTAGGTAAATTTTGTCAAAGAGGTATTCCATTTATAAGATGTATTTTTGTTGTCAAAAAAAATCGAGAAAAAAATATAAAAAAAAAACAATAAAAAAAATTACTAAAAAATAAATAGAAAAAAAAAGATATTGCAGAATTTTATAAAAAAAAATGAATAAAAGAGTTATTCTCTCAACTACAACATGTTATAGAAAAAAAATATTTTATCTAAATATTTTTAGTTATTTCGTTGTGGAATTTCCACAAGAAGAGGATAATGGAAGTATTCCTACTGCAATTGTGTCAAGCACATGGGTATTTGAAGATGCTGTAACTAAGCATTTATCTTGTTGGTGGCCAAATTTCAAAACCGATGAACAGAGAAACAAGGCTGTTATGAACCATAGAGAAATTGATGTAGAGAATTGCATGGCTTGCGAAATTAACATCAAGTACAAAACTGGTAGGTATGATATGGTTATAAAATAAGCAAAAAAAGCTTTTAACGTTAAAGAAGAAAATTTAATGTTATACTTAATTTGCCAAATTTTGTTATAGATATATATACCAAAAAGCAGTGGTTAAGCATAAACAATTAGAACATTGTTCAGATATAAGTACAGATGACGATGCAATACGTGCCACCAAGAGTGTAAACAGTAGATTCTCCGACTTTACTTCAGCAAATATTTCAGATGAATCTGATTCACTGTCCCCTAATCCGACTCCGCCAAAGAAACCGAGGCTTTCTCAAGAAGTAAAAAAGATGGATGGTATAAAAAATAACATATCCCAGAATATACCATCAGTGGAGCAATTCTCAAATCTTCAAGAATATAACATAATTACAATACAGCCAAAAAAACCAAAAATAAATTCTGATGTGGAGGCTGTGGTGTGCCACACATGTGCATTAACTGAAAGTAAGCTTGTTTGTTAATAATAGCCTTGTATATAGAATATTATAGTAAGACAACGGTTATCAGAAGTGACGGACATCTGAGACATACGACATACCTGTATAAAATGATATGTGTCCTAATAGTATATTATATATCGCGAACTGAAGTAGTACTTTTAATCCCGAAGGTAAAGTTTATGGCCCAAACGAAAGGAGGGCTATAATTTACCTGAGGGATTAAGAATACTACTTCACTCCCAAGGTAATATGCGATATTTTTCATACTTCCGAAACTGAGTAATTTTTTTCAATAAAATAAGTAGGTACATTAAAATTGTTTGTTAGTAATTTCATTCTTCCGGGATTTCCGTTATTATTTAATCCCTCCGGGATGAAATGTACCTGTTTAGTTGAAATAATGACGGAAATCCCGGAAGGATTAAATGTGACACTTTAGTCCCTGTCAAAATGTAGTGAAGTTGACACTTTAGTCCGGGAAATATGAAAATGTAAATTAGGTTTTTCAATAATTCCGAATCAATTCCCCA
This sequence comes from Pseudeuparius sepicola, assembly GCA_963920635.1. NCBI lineage: Eukaryota > Metazoa > Arthropoda > Insecta > Coleoptera > Anthribidae > Pseudeuparius > Pseudeuparius sepicola. The sequence goes on from OY987305.1 coordinate 35,790,237, forward strand.
TTTGACTTGTTTGATGGTTACAGAATTGTGAAAGAGATTTTAATTTGTTCAAAATCAATTAAAAGAGCAACACAACAAATTTATTTAAATATCAATAGATGCCTCCATTTATTGATATAATTCCATATTTATTGAATTTATGTCACTTTTGACAAGACTTGTTTTACTATAAACCTCAATATATATAATATAGGCCGATTTCATAATGAAATTAAAGGAGCTTTTAAATTAAATTACAGCATATACATGGTATCCAACTTTAAGACTGCAAATCAGAAATTTTTTATTTGTGAACCGTTTCTGAAAAACTTTTTTTTTGTTAGATAGGTCTCTGAAAATGCTATTCGACATACGTTCCAATTGTTTGGAAAACCAGACACCTGGCGAATTGCGACATTTTTTAGACCTCCAAAATTCACGAAATCATATTAGGCAAAAATAAAGAAAGTCATTTCCTCTGTGGGTTTTCGGGGTTTTCCGGGATATGCTGTAATTGACAAGGGGCAAACAACTAAAACCCTAAACTAGATGGCAATACCAACAAATAATATGTGAGTCAGAAATTCCCACCAGGGGGGGAGGGTTTCATATTAGTGGCCCATGGTCTATTTTCATTGTTGTTAAAGTTCGTTTTAGCTATATGCTCCTTTAATTTGATTATGAAAACGGCCCTAATAGGTGATAAATTATTGATACGATACGTCTAAAGTTATTTTGGATCTCATGTCAACTTAGCTGATCTAGCCGAGTTTTCATCCACGATTGTCGATCACACAGAACATCGTCAGGGCATAACGATCACACTTAAAATCTTTCTGAGGAATGTCACTAATCATCGTGCCCTAAAAATGCTAGATCAGTTACGTCGATACCACCCATAAAAACTTTAATCATGATTAGGCAGAATCATTTAAATGTACCTATTTTCTTAGGTACATGTAAAAACATACTTAAAGCAGTGGAAAAAAATTACCAGTCAATTAATGACATTACAAAAATTCTTAACTCAGTATTAACAGAAAAAGATCTTGGAGAGCAAATTACAAACAAGGAATTTAATATACATACATTGGAAACAGTCAAAGATATGGATGATTTAGAAAAAGATTTAGAAAATAAAGATGCCTTTTCTAACAGAGTTAGTATATGCGTATAAATATATATGTTTCAAATTTGATGCATTTTTTTTTAGTTAATGGCCCTAAAGTATATTGGTGGAAAGGACACATTTGATACTACACGTCGGATACTTTCAAGACTAATAAGCAACAATTTAGCATTAACAATCAATTGGGTGGGTAGAAATGGAAAGCCAGCGTTTAAGCAATACAAACATATTTTGTCCTTAATATCAGGTATGATGACGTTAACCTTTCTTGCTTTTGGAGATGTTTGCAAAGATAGTAAAAAAACGCGTTTAAATTTGGAATATTTTTAATTTGTTTGTCAATAACTAAAAGTTGGTAATGGACCAATGGACCGCTGGCTCACTGTAAAAAGGTGCAACGATAGTATGCCCTCTGAGATTTTGGTAAATTAACCATATGCTCGTCGACGTACAAGCAAAATTAACGGGTGACCGCGGAACTTGCACTGGAGAAGTTAATTGTTTATTGTTAAAAAAAAAGGGTTTTACAATCATAGTAAAAACGTATGCCGAGCATACCAATCGACATTTTAAATAGAAAATCCATCGGAAAGCGACTGGAATAAGTGTAGCGTGGGACCTAAAGGTTGGCGTTTGCCCTTAAGTTTGTCACAAATTCCCCATTTTTGAATGATAGTATAACCTATGACCTATGCTCTTTTGAAATTGAACAATTTTTTGTCATAAAATGCACAATAATTACCAAAGGGCATACGGCTCCCGCGGAACTAACTAATTTTACAATTATTTAACAATAAACAATTAACTTCTCCAGCGCAAGTCCCACGGTCACCCGCCGCTAACTTTGGTTGTAAGTTGACAAGCATTATGCATAATTACCAAAACCTCAGGTGTACGTTATACTATTGTTACACCGTTTGGCAGTGAGCCTACAGGCTATGAGGTTTTCACGAAAACTTCATTTTTAAAATATAGTTTTGTTTTGGTTCTTTTTCAGAACTTTTCGATACCTTCAAGAAAAATGGAAATAGAGAAAATCAGTATTTGCATTGATTCAAGATGGACAAGATATTTTTAAATCTAATTTAAAGTAACCTTTATTTAGTATCTTATCAAATATATATATGAGTATATACTTACTAAAATGAAATGAATCAAAGCAAAGCTGATATTATGTATACCTACCCTATTCACCTACACTCTCAACTAAGAAATAACTATAAATATTTTTAGATGCAGTACGAGTTAATCCACTTTCCAAGAATTCCAGTGAACAGGAAATATTTAGTATCATAAAATCATGGTTGCGAGGTGCTATTGATAGAGAAGGAGGTAGTTATCTTTTTCTTTTTTCCAAAGACGGAAATGCTTGACATATTTAAGCTCTCGGAATGACCAATCAAATTAAAGGGCCCGTTAAGGAACTTTAACACTAGCCTATGGCTCATGTTAGGCAGTATCGAAATGATTGTCATTTAAGTGCAGATAGCAAATGCTCAATAAATCAATCACAGTATGGAAGAAGAAAAAAGTCATTTTGATTTAAAAGCTCCTTAATTTCATTATGAAATTGGCCCTCAATCGGCAAGCAAGAATAAAACTCATGCCAATATTTAAACATTTCAATTGTTGCAAAAATTCTGTTGGCTTTGAGAGATGCTTTAATTTGAGTATGACATTGGCCCTTAAGCTATTCTTTTACTTTCAGGCTTAATGTACAAGAATAATACCTACTATGAGTGGACTTGCTGTTTGCTTCTTTTATTATTATTATTTTTTATTAAAGGTGGCTACAAACGCAACTGCAAACTTGACAAGCATGCATGATCAATCTTTTTGTACAAGTAAGCTTTAGCGCCTGTATGATAATTTTGCGCAAGCGTTTTAATTGTACAAGCCGCTTGATGATTGATTGAATTTGAATCATGCAAGTTTGGAATAAGTATTTCACGTTTCTTCTTTCGAGTTTTTTCTTGTAGACAAGACAAAAAGCATCCAAAGCGATTGCATTTCGAGTCCGAGCTCATAGTAATACGACTTTATTCATCCAAGAAAACATAGGTACATATAACACAAACTTAATATTTACACATACATAATAATGAAATAATAGTACAAAGTATAATAATCTGGATGAAGAGGCGGAGTGTCGCTACTAAAGTAGCGTTTTTCCACTCAAGTCGAAGCACCAAACTGGGCGCTTGCTCATGCATATACTTGTGTCACGAGGTGTCAAGGGAAATTTTCCGTGCTTGTATGAAAAGATTGATCATGCATGCTTGTCAAGTTTGCAGTTGCGTTTGTAGCCACCTTAAGGTGCCCCCTGTCCCCAGTGCCATCTTAAGGTGCCACCTTAAGGTGACTACAAATGCAACTACAAACCTGACAAGCATGCATGATCAATCTTTTTGTACAAGCACAGTAAATTTCCCTTGACACCACACGACACAAGTATATGCTTGAGCAAGCGCCCAGTTTGGTGCTTCGACTATGAGTTTGGACAATGATGCACTCGCTTTGGCTACTTTTTGTCTTGTCTCTACAATGAAAATGCTTGCACAAAATTAGCTTTGTTTTAGCAAGGAATCCCAAACTTGGTTCGTGAATTTGATTGGTCCATTCAAATTCTCGTGACTGTTTTTGACAGTCCTGATTGGTTCGGACCAGTTGCCAACCGTTTGGGACTGCTTGCTAGAACAAGCAGCCTATTATCATACAGACACGCTAAAGCCTACTTGCACAAAAAGATTGATCATGCGTGCTTGTTAAGTTTGCAGTTGCGTTTGTAGCCACTACTTTTAGCAGAATTTTATATTTATTTCCAAAAAATAAATACTTATTTATGTATACTTATGTATATTTATGTAGGTAGGTACTTATGTATTTATTTATTTTAATAAAAACATTTTCACAAAATTATGAAATTTATTGATACTTAATACTCTCCCAATTTTAAAATGCAGTAAGGGAAGAAGCTCTTATTTGCAGTTTCTGGTTACTAATAATTTTCCGAGATCGAAAGATCTACATCAAGCCAAAAATAGTTAAAATAAATAATTAAATTAAACTACTTTTGGGATGATGCAGATTTTTTGTTTTGATGTGGCCTATTTCGTAGCCAATAAAGGACGAGACACATATTTCCGAGCTGAGCCATGTTCGTGCCAAGCCCCAGCAGTGCGTGTCGACCTGGTTTCAATCTGGCATCAGCCAGGCGACAGCCAAGACTAAAACCAGGCTGATGAGACATGGCGCGGGCACGGCTCGGTTTGGAAATATGTGTCTCGACCATAATACTAACAAAAAAAAACATCAATGGTCCATTGATGGCTATGAAGTGAATGACCTGCATTCATTAGACAGTAAAGGTCCATCGATGAAACCATTGAGTAACTTGAGTGGAACTTCATAGGGCCACTATATGTTTACCATTATTGGGCCTCTAATAATACATAAGTAAAGGGCCAATGATGTTTTCTCGAATGGGCCTTTAATGGACCACTCATTAATACTGTTGGCAAAATTAACTATGGCCGGCTGCTGGCCACAAGGACATCCCAGCACCGGAACATTTATGGCTGCCTTTAAAGAACCATCTATGGCAGTGCTGGACATCATATAAACGTCCATTAATGCGCCATTTATCTGTGTTTGCTGGGAACTGTGCCATTTGCTTGGTATAATCAGACATGTAAAATCCAACACGACACACTTTTTCTTGTTGTATCAGATACTGTTCGATCTGAACCAACCCAAATAAGGCAAATTTCTGGAGAAAGTCTTCGACATTGCCGTCCCTACTAGGATAAACTTTGTTTTTTTGCCAAGATTCCCAGCTAACTCCTTGCAAGGACCAATCTGCGCTAAAAAACTTTTTAATGGAGCCACAGTTGAGGAAATTAGCCATCACTGTCCACTATCGTGCCACAAGTCCACTTCCACTATTATTTCGGAAATCGATGAAGAAACCTACATTCTTACACATATAAAACACCCAACTACAATTGAGTGTCCTCATACAACAAAAGAATTATCTAAAAAATCTTATGAAACTCCAGGAGCAACAAAAATATACTTGCCATGTGATTGCAAACTTACAATGCAAAACGAAGAGGTAATTCCCTCAAGATTTCCTTGTCCCGATAACCACCCATTATCAGCAACTATTCACCACATTATCCCAGCATCTTGGTCAAATCTGAAATCCTTTGTCCTAAAACCCACCTTAAAATTGAGTGCTCCGATTTTTCACAACACCACAGAAGCAATAAATATGAATTGGACATTACACATTCCCCACTCAAATTTTACTTCTGATGAAGATACAATTAAGAATATTTTAAGTAACATAAATAGCGTTTTTCCAAAATTTACTTCATTAAGTTACAGCTATGGTTTACATAGCGACTCTATTTTTTTAGTATGGAATATAATTTTGTCAATTTTAGTTGCATTTCTTTTCCTAAAAATAAATAATTTAATGATAATTGCAGCAACCCCCGTAACTGCCGTTAATAGCCAAAGTTTCGGCTACGCACCGGGACAAGATGCACTATTCATTTTATTATGTACTTGCATAACGATTTTCATTTTATACATAAGCTACCATATAATAAATAAGTGTTGCCAAAAATATAAGCAAAATAATAATTCCAATGGGCCCAGCAGAAATCAAGATTTTGAAGGCATCGAACTAAGCACATTCGCATATTCTCACTAAATTCAAGAAGGAAAATAATTAAAGTAATGCATTACGTTAAAGAATATAAAAAGTACAAAAGTGGAATACAATTATTAAATGGCTGCGATAAGTTTTAAACAAAGAGAAAATAATGAAAAGTTAATGGTACCATTGTGTCTTTACCCCTTGGAGCTCCTCTAGTGCAATTTTTGTCTTGTTATTTCGACCAAGCCTTGCGCTATAAAATAGGTACGACGCAACAAGAAAACTGAAGCATCTTCAAAAGAAAAAATGCTGACACCAGCATTTGCAATCCCAGCAACCGCAGGAAACAAAGGCCACCAAAGCAATTCACGGCTTTATTACGCCCGCACGGATGGAAACAACGAAAACATGGCATTCTCGACGGAGGCGAGTACGGGTGTTGGGTGTTGACAATCCAGTGGTTTTGTGTTTATTACTTCTGTAACGCGCCGCCCTTGGGAGCTGCTTGTTGCTAACCGATCAGCTGTCTCGGCGATGCGTTGACCCCCTCTTCCGAGTCGGGTCCGCAGGCGTACCGCCGCCTCGACCGGTTGCCCGGCGGCCGGCGGGCCGGCGCTTCCTCGCCAGTGGCAACGGAGACTTTGACTGGAACGCTACGTGGTTTCGCCGGTCGTGAGTTCCGACTGCCGTCGCGACATAAGTCTCAAAAAGTTGTTATTTGCATATTAAAGTTGTACTAAAAAGTAACGGCTCTCATTTGTACGTCCAGCTCCGACATAAAAATTGGACCTTACGAGCCACATTGAACCAGCGACGACGATTCAAGGCATTCAAGATCGTGGACCCGGACAACAGTCATTTGGTTGTCTACGCAGTCTCGACGTTTCAAGGCATTCAAGATCGTGGACCCGGACAACAGTCATTAGTTGTTGTCTACGCAGTCTCGACAAGTCAAGACATTTCCAAGGTTGCAGAGCGCAGTTCATTAGGCGCTTACGCAGTCGACCATTCTATGTAAGTCTGTACCACATCCTATCTTACCTTTTACATTCATTCAATTACAGTCCGCTGCACTATTTGACTCTACAATACAATTGTGATTTTTCAATATCCACTTACTTCAAATATAAGCCTTTTGGGCAATGGCGGAAGACCTTCTAACTGAGATTAAACGCCTAAAGGCCCGTAGGGGTGTTTTTAAGTCACAGTTAACACGTTTTAGCTTTAATCAAGACGAATTGACTGATCAGTCCCTGCAAGAATTAAAGGCACGTACCGAAAAAATCGATTTAATTTTTAACGAATTTGATTCAGTTCAAACGCTGTTAGAGCTCAAAGATGAGGAGCAAGCTGCCGACCACTTGGCAGAACGGGAATCATTTGAAAATTCTTTTTTTAGGGTCATATCAAGGGCCAAATCTTTAATTCCAACAAAAAGAGAACACGCCTCAATAAACAACTTCTCTCAAAACCAAACGTGTTCTACGAACACTTTGAAGTTTCCTCCCATAAGTCTCCCTGAGTTTGACGGCTCACCCGACAGATGGCTATCATTTTATGACACTTTTAGAGGTCTGGTGCACAGCGAAATCTCCCTTTCTAAAGTTCAAAAGTTTTATTACCTTAAAGGGGCGCTTAAACAGCAAGCATTGCAAATAATTGAAAATCTGCCGGTTACTGAGGACAATTACGATATTGCGTGGGATCTTCTTTGTGACAGGTATCAAAATAAAAGAGTCCTAGTTAACAATCACTTGAAAGCCCTTTTTGAAATGCCTGTTCTGCCAAAAGAATCTCGTGATGGTCTTAGAAAAATTCTAGATGATTTACAAAAACATGTTCGATCGTTGAACTCTATAGAGCATCCCAGCTGGGACACGATAATCATATATCTCACGCACTCAAAACTTGACCTAGTAACTAAAAAGGAATGGGAACAATATGTAAGCAATTCGGTAAAAAATCCCGGCGACTTTCCAAAATACAGTGAATTTCTTAATTTTTTAAATAAAAAATGCCAAATGTTAGGGAATTTGGAAAGCTCTCTGGGAAATAATATCGGAAAGCCCAAAGAAGCCCTTCGGGAAAATTTAGATAAGAAACCTTTCAAGAGAACTGAAACATTGTCTCATTTAGCTACACAAAAAATTTCATGTTATTATTGTAAGGCGAATCACACAATTTTTAATTGTAAGGAATTTCTAAGCTTAGGCATTTCATCACGAGAAGCTGAAATTAAAAAGCGAAACGGTTGTTTAAATTGCTTAAAGACAGGTCATTCCGAAACCATTTGCGAAGCGGGTAAATGTAAATTGTGCGGTCAGCGGCATAACACATTAATACATAGATCAGTTTCGGTTCCGGACAGTTCAGAAAATCGTAATCAAAATGGTCAAGCACCGGCAACATTAGTTGTCAGCAAAGGCGACGAACCTATTGAAAATACATCCTTATCAATTCATAACAGGGTAAGTGACAATAACTTTCCCAAAAGAAAATTAGGTTTGCTGGCGACGGCAATTGTCGAAATTTTGGACTCTAAGGGTAATCCAGTAAGGTGTCGGGCTGTCCTTGACGGGGGTAGCATGAGTAATCTCATAACTTCGTCCATGACTGCGCGACTAGGTCTCGCAACCTATGACACTTCTACCAATTTAGGAGGTGTCGGAGGAATTTCCGTGACAATGAAGGGAACAACCCATACTAGAGTGAGGTCTCTGAACAGCGCATTCGAAATAGATGTAGAATTTCTTGTCATGAACAAAATTACTAAAAGGCTGCCGGCTAGGTCATTTTCTCCCGAAATTTTAGGTTTACCTAGCAATGTCGTACTAGCAGACGAAACGTTTTATAATTCAGCTGACGTGGACATCTTGCTGGGTTTAGATATTTATATGGAGACCGTCGGAAAAAATTGATCTAGGCGAAGGAAAGCCCTGGCTTCAAAGCACAAAATTTGGTTATGTAATAGCAGGCTCACTTTGGACATATTACGTTAGCGGCGGCTCAGAGTCACTTTGCCACTTAAGTATAAATGACGAAATTCAAAATCAACTTGAACGTTTCTGGAACATTGAACAATGTGACTCTCCATGTAGCGATTTGAAAACTCTCTCACGCGAAGAAGAAGAATGTGAGAAACATTTTCTTGAAAACACTAAGCATAATAAGGAGGGTCGCTTTATCGTAGCGTTCTCATATCTTCTCTCGGTGAATCTTTTGAAAACTCATTAAAACGATTTTATGCAGTTGAAAAACGACTTAGTAAGACTCCGAATTTACGAGTTCAGTACTCCAATTTTTTAAACGAATACATGACACTTGGTCACATGTCATTATTGCCGCGTGACGAAGTTGACACTGGATGTCCCTGCTACTACTTGGCGCACCACGGGGTCATAAAAACCTCTAGTTCGACTACAAAACTACGAGTTGTTTTCGACGGTAGCGCCAAAACAAATACAGGTACTTCATTAAATGATGCCCTTATGGTTGGACCAACTATACAGGACGACTTGTTTTCTATACTGTTGCGTTTTCGGAAGCATGCCATTGTAATAACTGCCGATGTAGAAAAAATGTATCGCCAAATAGTAGTCAATGATAAGCAAAGGGATCTGCAGAGAATTATTTGGCGACCAACTCCTGAAGATGATTTGCAGATTTTTCGCTTAAACACTGTAACGTACGGTCTGTCAAGTTCTAGTTTTCTTGCTATACGTTGTCTTTATCAAGTAGGCATCGAGATAGAGTCGGAATATCCAGAGGCTAGCAGAGCTATAAAAAAAAGACTTTTACGTAGACGATTTTATTTCCGGTGCAGAATCCGTCGAAAATGCGGTCAAATTGAAATCTGATGTTGCCAAGATGTTAAAGAGCTCGGGATTTTCACTGAGAAAATGGGCCTCAAATGACAGGACGGTTTTGGCAGATGACTTGCAAGATTCTAGCGACGCTTTCCAATACGTGATCACTGAAGGGGATAAGATAAAGACCCTAGGCTTATTGTGGGATTCCCAAAGCGACTCTTTAGGATTCACTGTAAAAGACGACTTTTTGTCTCCGGGTAAAATTACTAAGCGTGTCATTTTGAGTATAATTAGTCAAATTTTTGATCCGCTTGGACTGTTGGGTCCAATCATAATCCAAGCCAAGGTTATACTTCAAGAGCTTTGGAAATTAAAACTCTCATGGGATGATGAAGTGCCTGAACACATGTCTAGTCTTTTTATTCACTTTTTAACAGAGCTAAAATTATTTCCAGATTTTCAGGTTCCTAGGCATGCATTAATCAGAAATCCCGTTCAAATGCAACTAATAGGTTTTTGCGACAGTTCCGAAACTGCTTACGGGGCATGTCTCTATCTTCACTCTAGGGACGTTTTCGGAAATATGAACACGACGTTGTTGTGTGCAAAAAGTCGAGTTGCGCCATTAAAAACCCAAACGTTGCCCAGATTAGAGCTATGCGGGGCCGTGTTGTTGGCTAGATTGGTCGAAAAGGCTTTGTATGCCCTGGATATTAATGTTTCCAATATCAATTTATGGTCAGATTCCACGATCGTATTATCGTGGCTTTCTGCTGAACCTTCTAATTGGAAATGCTTTGTTGCCAACAGGGTTGCGGAAATTCAGCGCTTAACCAATGTATCTTGCTGGCATCACGTTCGTTCCAATGATAATCCCGCTGACATCATTTCCAGGGGGACAACTCCTTCCGCTCTTATCGAGAACTCCTTGTGGTGGCACGGGCCAGCATGGCTTAAAAAACCAATGACGCAATGGCCGGGCTTTGAGCACGTGATTGGGGTCTCCAGGGAAATTTTAAATGACTTGCCTGAAAAACGAAACCTTGCCAACCTTTCTCTAATAGCATCCGAAGAAAATGTAATTTTTGCAAAATTTTCATCTTTAAGCAAACTGCAGCGGGTTTTTGCATTTTGTTTGCGTTTTCTACATAATTTAAAATCACCTGGCAATAGTTTAAGGGGAAAGCTATCAAGTTTTGAACTAAATAAGTCGCTACTCAAATTAACTAAATTGTCGCAACTTGAAATGTTTCCTGAGGAAATGGAACATTTGGATAGGGGCATGCAAGTTAGCCGTAAGAGCAAACTCTTTGCTCTGAATCCGTTTTTGGACCATGATAAGTTATTACGCGTAGGAGGGCGTATTAGGCGAGCTCAAGTTAATTTCAATCAAAAACATCCTCTCGTTCTGGACGATAAGCACTCTTTTTCAAAATTGATAATACGCTACGAACATATACGAAATTTGCATGCAGGGCCCCAATCCACTCTAGCTGCTATCCGATCAAGGTTCTGGTTAGTTAATGGAAGAAACGCGGTGCGCAATTTTATTCGCACTGCGTTACTTGTTTTAAGGCTGATCCCACCAATAACGTTACACCTCAAATGGCTGACTTACCACAGGTCAGAGTCACTCCATCGAGGCCGTTCTTGAACACTGGTGTAGATTTAGCTGGTCCATTCTACATCAAAGACGGGAGATTGCGAAATCGACGCATCGTCAAGGCTTATCTTTGCGTTTTTATATGTCTCTCAACAAAGGCTGTGCACCTTGAACTTTGTAGCGATTTGTCGTCTGAGACGTTTCTTGCAGCGCTCAAACGATTTATTTCACGCCGCGGTATTTGCAAAAACATATATTCTGATAACGGTACGAATTTCGTCGGAGCCCACAATGAACTTCGTGAAATGGCAAAAGCCGTTCACAATTTCGGAAAAAAGGGGGCTGCCAATTACCTCCAAGACAATTCCATCATTTGGAATTTCATACCGCCTCGAGCTCCTCATTTTGGGGGGATTTGGGAGGCGGCAGTTAAATCCGCCAAATACCATTTAAAGAGGGTAGCCGCTGATGCCCATTTAACCTATGAACAATTCTATACGCTGGTTGTAGAGATAGAGGCAGTGCTAAATTCCCGACCTCTAATCCCGTTTAGTCCTGACCCATCTGATTTTCATGTCCTGACACCAGCCCACTTCCTTATTGGTGACAGTCTTACTGCTCCTCTGGAATTAGACCGTTTAGAAACTCCAATGAATCGACTGACACACTACCAAAGGCTACAGAAAATGTTCCAGCACTTTTGGTCCCGTTGGAGCAGTGAATATCTTCATACTCTTCAACAACGGTCAAAATGGCGTCAGTCTGAGAAAAACTCCATTTTACCTGGCGCTATGGTTATTCTGAAGGAAGACAACATACAACCTTTTCGATGGCCTCTAGGTAGAATCGTTGAGGTTCATCCCGGAGAAGACAAGATCGTTCGAGTTGTCAGCGTGAAAACAAAGGCTGGAATCATCAAGCGACCCACAACAAAAATCTGTGTCTTGCCTATTTCCCAGAATTAGATTCGACTGTGGTGAGTGCGCGGGTGCTTCGCCTATTCTTTTGAAAGCCAGACCTTTCAAGGGGGGCGGTATGTTGGGTGTTGACAATCCAGTGGTTTTGTGTTTATTACTTCTGTAACGCGCCGCCCTTGGGAGCTGCTTGTTGCTAACCGATCAGCTGTCTCGGCGACGCGTTGACCCCCTCTTCCGAGTCGGGTCCGCAGGCGTACCGCCGCCTCGACCGGTTGCCCGGCGGCCGGCGGGCCGGCGCTTCCTCGCCAGTGGCAACGGAGACTTTGACTGGAACGCTACGTGGTTTCGCCGGTCGTGAGTTCCGACTGCCGTCGCGACATAAGTCTCAAAAAGTTGTTATTTGCATATTAAAGTTGTACTAAAAAGTAACGGCTCTCATTTGTACGTCCAGCTCCGACAACGGGCTTGCTAGCATAGTAGGCCTAGTTCAGTAATTCCCTACACCAAGACGAGGCGCATACCGGTAGTATTTAATTGGTACTGCCTATCCACCAGAAGATGTCGCAGCGAGTCCCAACCGAAGGTCCAGCGTATGGAAGGTAGATCATCCATAGTCCAACGCTCAGCATCCAGTATCCCAGAGACTATTCCGAGCGAAGATACTACAGGGTGCAAGTGTATATGCGAGACAAGCCAGTGCAGTGCGGTCCGTGAGAAAAACTTCATATTATATTTTTTATTATATACCTACTTTTATTATTATTTTTTTATTTAAAAACACGATAAACTAAAATTTTAATTTTGTCTTTATATTCATTTCTTTTCTATTAATATCATAAATAAGTTATATTTGTTTTATAATTTTTCTTTTATTTTATTTTTATAATTTTTCTTTTTAGCTGGAGTCCAGCTTTGAAGAGACGGGGGCATGTGTCACGAATGAAAAGTAAGCAATTAAATTATAACGAAATAATTCAATGAACTCGATTGAGTTCAGGCACCGCCGGTATTATCGAAACTTAACATAAAAATCGCTGACTGCTGATTCCGCGACAAAATCAAAGTTTACCTAAAACCATCGATCGGTTCAAGGCGGCAGTCAGTCCGTACGAGTGCTAAAGAAAAGATCGACCAACCGGCGGGGCCAACCAGCAACCAGGTATTCCAGCTGCGATGACGCCTGCCCCTGCTGTCTCTTCACAAAAGTAAGTGTCTTTCTCTCATTGTGTCAATTGTCAATTGTGTCAAGCTTTCTTAACCCTAAATAATAAATTAACCTATGTGAAATTAAGGCCAATTGTTATTATTCCCAGTTTCTTTGCTAATCCCAAGTTCTTGAATATGTTCAATGGGTTCAAAAGTTGACCGTTCCCAATAATAGACAAATATTGCTTATAATAAGAGACACTTTTATTTTTCAGAGAATGGCTCCAAGTAAAAGAGTAACATATGATATTGATCTAATGAAAGCTGCCTCTCTCGATGTGAGACGTGGATTGAGCATTAGAAGAGCCGCAAAAAAGCATGGTGTACCTGTTTCGACCCTAGGCAAACATTATAAATATGCTGAAGCAAAGATTGGCGGAGGACGAAAAACTTTTCTTTCTGCAGAAGCTGAGAGTCTTCTAGTAACTTTTCTTATGGAAAATGCTAGGTGCGGATATGGTTATACAAAAATTGAAGTGCTTCGATTTGTAAGAGAGTTTGTTGAAGAGCAAAATGTTTCATTGAATCCAATGTGGGATGAAAAAGGGCCGGGAAACAAGTGGTTTAACCTTTTTTTAAAAAGGCATCCGGAAATATCTGTCCGAAAAGGAGAGTGCTTAAGTTCACAAATAGTTCGCGGAGCTGATCCTTTCATAATCAAAAATTTTTATGCAGATTTAGACAATGTGTTCAAAGAAGAAAATATTGGACATGAAGACAGGCATCTTGTATTTAACTGTGATGAGACAAGTTTCACTCATGATCCCAAGGATGTGAAAGTTGTAGCACCAAAAGGTATGAAGAGAGTATCAAAACATGTGGCTGGAAGCGGAAAAAGCAATACAACTGTGTTAGCTTGCTGTTCAGCTGATGGAAAACAACTTCCACCCTTCATTATTTTTACCGGGAAATATATATGGTCCTGTTGGACATGCCGAGAACCATATCTGGGAACAACATATGCTGCCCAAGAGAAAGGATGGATGGATGGTATAACATTTGAAAAATGGTTCCAAGAAATTTTTTTGTCCCAAATTCCCCCAAAAGATGAAAGAACTAAAAAGATTGTTTTAATATATGACGGCCTTGCATGTCATTAATCTTTTAAGATTGCCAAAATTGCAGTTGATAATAATGTTGTTTTGATAAAGATTCCCCCAAATATGACACATTTTATGCAACCGCTAGATAAAACAGTCTTCAAGCCTTTAAAAACTTTTTGGAATAATCTAATGATTGATTTTAACAGAAAAAAACCAGGAAAGTTGTTGTCAAACTCGGAGTTTTCTGAAAACATTAAAATTCTGTGGGAAAGGGCCTTTAAACCTGAAGTTATCAAATCAGGTTTTGCAAGCACAGGTTTATTTCCTATTGATTGGACAAAGGTACCGAGAGATGCATATGATGAACAGAAATGGGAAAGATTTGAGAGAGAAAATGTTCAAAATAAAAACGCTGAAGCTGGAATTTCTATTCAAGGGACAACAGCTATACAAATAGACAACTCCACTAACAATGATCCTTGCCTAGAGCACAGAGCTGATCCAGAATCTACAGAAGTTGTAACCTCCTCTTCCACCCCAAAGAAAGATGAAGACACAATATCAATTGCACAATTTATCAGAAGAAAATTATCAGAAAACTTAACAACAAAAACACACAACAAAAAAAGATTTCGTTTAACAGAAAGCATAGGAAATCTCATAACATCAGCAGAGGCAATTCAAAAGTCAGAAGAGAAAGAAAATCAAAAGAAGATAAAACAAGGAAAAATTAGTTCGAAAATTGCTAAAAGTAGAAAAATATCAAAGGAAAATATGAAACCAATAAAAAATAAGATTAAAAAGAAAAAGATAATCCAAGATGACAGTACAAGTAGTTCTGCAGATGTCGCTCAAGAAATGATACTTGACAGTGAGACAGAAAGTGAAACGTTTTCGGATTTGGAAGAGGAATTCAAAAATAAATCAAATCCCAAAATTGAGCTAGAAAATTACTATGCTATACAGTAAAAGGGGGCGAATAGGAACTCGAGGGTCAATAGGAACAAAAGTTGGTAAAATGTTAGCAACATCCCTTGTGTTTTTTGGGGATCTTCTATCAAAACCATGAAGTTGGAGAAATGTGTAAAAATATATGTTCTCTCTATTGGCAACATTGAAAATTTTGATCACTGACTTTTAATCAATTGTCAGCTGTCAAAAATCAGCTGGAAGAAACTAGGTATTTTCTAGGTTACAAAAACTTTGGTTGGTTAGAATTAAAAAAGTAAGTAAAAACTATTCAAATTTGGTGTATTGATAATCTAATTAATCCTATTAGATAATATGATTTCGGTTTTTGAAAAACACTGTTGGGATTACGCCACCAATTTTTTTTATTTTTAGGTGCATATCTTTAGGTTAACAGGGGTTAATAGGAACACCAACAGATTATTACACTATGAGAAATTATAAAAGCAAAAGTCGTACGCAATACAAAAAACACAGCAAGGAAAACATAACCGAAGCTTTAGAAGCCATTAGGAGTAATAATTTATCTTATCGAGAAGCATCGAGAAGATATAATAGTCCGACCACCGTTTTATTTCAACATTCCAAAGGCCATGTAAAAAAACAGGGTGGTCAGACTGTTCTTACAGAGGATGAAGAGAACTTATTGATTGAAAGAGTAAATATTTGTTCGGAATGGGGATACCCAATTGACCCGTATGATTTGAGACTAATCATTAAAAATTACTTAGATAAATTAGGAAGAACGGGATCACGCTTTAAAAATAACTTGCCTGGTCCAGATTTTATTTACAGCTTTTTGAAAAGAAACAGACATCGGATTTCACTTAGATTTTGTGAAAATATAAAAAGGTCGAGAGCCAATGTATCCCGTGACATCATTAATCAGTATTTTAACAACCTCGAAGAATGTCTGCGAGAGGTCCTAGCAAGCCATATTATAAACTACGATGAAACCAATTTGGCTGACGATGTTGGTAAGTTTTGGATTGCAAAATTGAAACATCCCTATTACAGAAGGTTTTTTTAGGAAAAAGAAAAGTTATTACACGTAGGGGTTGTAAACATCCAGAAAGAGTGATGAATACAACAAAATGTTCTATATCTATAATGTTTTCCGCATCTGGTGATGGTAAATTGTTGCCTGTGTATGTGGCTTATAAGGCGCAACACATTTATTCTTCCTGGGGTGTTGGAGGTCCTCGAGGAGCCCGATACAATCGAACTGCATCAGGATGGTTTGATATGGACACATTTGAAGATTGGGTTCATACGGTTGCTGTTCCATATTTAGGAAAACTCGAGGGGCGTAAAATTTTGATAGGTGACAATTTGGCTTCCCACCTTTCTTTAGACCTCATTAGATATTTAAAGGAACGCGATATAGAAATGATCTTTCTACCAGCCAATTCGACACATTTAACCCAGCCCTTGGACTTGGCATTCTTTAGGCCACTCAAGATTGCTTGGAGGCAAGTTTTGCTGAATTGGAAAAAAACCGATGGAAGAAAGGAACCATCGATCCCGAAATCAGTATTTCCAATATTGTTAAGACGACTAATGGATGCTATAGCTCCAAATGCCCTCAAGAACATAATTTCAGGGTTTAAAAAGGCAGGCATTGTTCCTTTAAACAAAGAAGAGGTCTTAAATTGCTTACCCCCAGACCACAAAACTGGAGAAGATGAATTAGAAGCTGTGAACTGCTCATTCCTAGACCTCTTGAAAGAGATGCGATATGGTGATACAGCGAAAGCTCCCAGACCTAGAGCTTCAAAATTAAATGTCACACCAGGCAAAAGTGTGGGTTTTGACTCTGACTCAAGCAGCTCCGAGAGCACCTCACAATATACAACTAACGACAAAGAAAATGTGAGACCAGCATCTTATAATGCTCATGATAATGATGACACCAATCATATTGATTCTAGTGATGATGATGATCTTCCACTTATTACATTTAAGAAAAATGATAATTATTCGACCTGTGGTAATGATAATAATAATGAAGCCCTTATTGATATTGGAGATTTTGTTTTAGTTAGATTTCCAGTTGCGAACAAAAATGCAGATATCAAAGAGAGAGTTTATATAGGAAAAGTTACATCAATAAATGAGGATATGTATGAGGCAACTTTTTTGCGAAGGAAGTCAAAAACTTCTAGAGACAAAATGGGAATAGTATACACCTTTCCTCAAGTAGAAGATAAGAGTATTTTTCACCACAATGAAATAATACAAAAACTTGATAGATGGACTGAAAAACGAGGTATCTATAACTTTAATCATATCGATACCAATGACTATGAAAAGGCTGTTTAGCTGTATGATGTATATAGGTTACAAAAAATAATATTTTATTTGTGTTTATTTTTTTAAAATAAAGATTTCTAGTTTGCTATTACGAAAAAAAAAGTGTTTTGCCACTTCAAGGGCAAAAATTTTTTTTTCCATTTCTACTGTTCCTATTGCCCCACTAGTTATTTGAATAGGAAAACACATGAAAAATAAATAGCTGTTCCTATTGTCCTCGAGGCGGGGTGAATAGGAACATACATGTTTTTTTAAAAAAAATACTATTTGGAATTTTTTGAAAAAATGCTATTTTGTATACCTAATCTAGATGTCAAGATAAGACATTCTACGACATAAGAATTACGAAAATTAATTCCCCTTTTTTGAAATTGCATAAAATTGGTATAGAAGTGTTCCTATTTTCACCCCCTTTTACGGTATATTATGATGAGGGCTGGTATATTGGGAGAGTAATTGAAGAAAATGAGAATGGATCCTTTAAAGTAAAGTTTTTAAAAGCATAAATTGACAGTTACTTCTGGGAAAAATATCCTGAAATTCAGGATGTTCAGGAACAATTTATATTTTATGGCCCATTGCATCTTTTAGGGAATGGACCTTTTGCAATTTCAAGAAGCAAAGATCTTAAGATAAAACATTTGTATAAAAATATGAAGCATTCTAGCAAAAAAAGGAAATAACTTCTGAGAGACCAGGAGCAAGACTGAAGAATTTATTTTATTTTTTAAGTTTGAGTAATAAGTACAGAACTTGTTGTGTTAAAAGAACATAGGTTTCACTCTTGTGCCAGAGGTTTTGTTTTTTTATTTTATGTTCTATTTGTTCATTTTATTAAAGGCAAAACAACTGAAACAACCTGTTTATTTTTACCATATTCCATTTTAGAGACGTCTCTTATTAGAAATACATATATTTTTTAACTCATTTTAAGAAAATGTTCCACTGTAGTCCACTGAAGCAGAACGATTTGCCTCAATAAGAAACGTCTCCTGTTGGGGTAATAGCACACCTGGTATTTTTAATCTCCTTTCAGCAAAGTGTCTCCTATTTAGTAACTAACCCAAATAAGAGACAGTTTTTTGTAAAAAATAATAATAATTTTTTACCTACTAATCTTTTCAAACTACCTATTTATTTTGTCTTAATTTCATAACTAAGTGTGATTGTGATTTTATGGAGCCATTACAGATTTTATACACTCATCATGTATTTATATACCTAACACTTTTCTAATTGTTGTCTAAACATGTCTCCTATTTGGGTCCTGTCCCCTATAGTTTCATTAATTTATTGACCAATTTTAACACTTATTGCCAAAAACATGCGAACCACCTACGCAAATATAGTCATAATACAATAGTGTTGCACTTTTAATCCAATTATATCATTATTAAAAATATATTTTTGTTCCGTCGTAAAGATTCTAGATTTCACAGAAACATTATGTACTAAGTCCATCCCAGTTGAGTTAAGTTGTAGCATGGCTGAAATTTGTGTTAATATCATTTATTGGCTTCTGGTATGGGTTTCCCCAATGTTTATTTACCATTCTAGACTTTGCCGTTGTGTCATGTCATCACCGAATGTAACAGCTGTTCGGAACTGCAAGGGACTTGGTAATCAGGCTTAATATTGATGGTTATGACTTGGAACTTTGTATTTTGACCATTGAAACATCACCAAGTTTGTAATTTGCAGAATATTATAATTTTCTCTCGTAATCACAAAATATTTTGTGTATTCCTTTTCTCTCTGGTGCTGGTAAACTAAAATGAGGTATTGTGGTTAATACAATCAATCATGGGCAATTACCTTGAAAACTCAGTTGATTTTCCAGAAGAAAGTAAAAATAAATAACATTCTTAATGGAACGTCAGAACTTTTAGGGTTATGTCCAAAATTCACCTTTCAGATTTCGGCTGTATTAGAATAATGTAACCTAATCTAGATGTTTTGTGATCAAAACTTTCCATTGGCGTTTGCGAACTGCGTATTGTTAAGTAAAGAAAAACCAAAACGAGGTTTCCTTAAAAAAGCAAACCGCGACCCGAAACTACTTCGGTCGTCAGCTCCAAACAAGCAGCAGTGCTTAGTGCCTATCAACTGGACAGGTAATATGGACCTTTGGTTATATTTATTTGCTTTTTGAGTTGCTCAAATTTATTTCACATTTTTTGTTACAAATAGCAACGAAAAGTTCTGATATTTTGTTTTATTCTATACAGTTATTAATTGGCACAGAAATCTGACAAAACAAAATAGTCCACACTGAATGAAAAAACCCTCTACGATTTTGTTCAACCCTCGAACACCTAAAGAGGTTAGTAGTGTTTATCTTTTTAAAAATCATTGTTCTTGACTTTCTCAAAAAATTGCTCATGTGGTTTCATGTTTTTTTGTATATTCCAACAACTTTTTCTGATTCATTGTTCTCATTTTTTTCCTTTGTTACCGCCCTTCAGAATTTTTACCAGAATATTTAAATAAGCTTTATTATGCGTGAGTGTATCAATGGACAATAGTTAATTCAGATTGTCATTCTTTCAAACAATTACTTTTCTATTTACTAGCTTAAAGACCATCCAATACCTTTGCCTGATTACCTAAGAATATGGCAATTTACTAAGAGTCAAAAGGAGTTGTTGTTGTATAATGTTAGTTTCAAGTCCTAAAATCTTCTTTTCAACTCTATAGGGTCCTTTCGCCTGATCAAGAAACGACACAGACGGGCAGCTTAAATACTGCCACCCCAGTCATTTCCGAGCAGTCTGCAGGCAAATCTTAGAGTCAGCTAGGACCTAGGACCTAAGCAAACACCACGCACTGTAAGACAAAATTATCTTGTTCAGATTTGAAGGCCACACATTATGTCACCTATGAAAGGGTTGTAACCATTAATATTTTACTTATGTCAAATTTTACTTATGACTTATGTCAGATTTTACTTATGTCAAATTTTAAACTATTTTTATACTAACTTCAACCATATTATGATAATGATTATTATATATTTCTTTTTATGTTCCAATTTTGTAGTTGATTAAAACAGATATACCTAGCTATATCAGGTTACCTCGCAGTACATCGTTAATAAATCTTTTTATTACATTTATCTAAACCATGTCCTAACTGAAGTACCTGTGAAATCTCGTAATAACCATTACTATTTTCTGATTTAAGAGTTGAACTGTGTATTTCCACAAAAAGAAAACCTATTTTATGTCTATTTAATCTCATTATTTATTTTATTAAATTTGGTCAAATTTTCTCCTTAGTGTTTTCTTTATTCACCAGCGAAAAAAAACATCAAATTTCGTAGTCTGCACTAGACTTTACTACGTGGCGCTCATAATTTAGTTCCAATTTCGAATCCACCCCTGCAGAAGTAGAACCGGGTAGCCAGAGTGGGTTTCTGATTTTTCACCAAGGAGAAGGAGCGTCACGTGTAATAAAGTTTTAGGACATACTTTAAGTTCTCTTGGGGAAACCCGCTGGAATTCCTATTTTGATTCGATATCACAAATTCTACATGAAGAAACAAAACCTAAATTGGCTACTTTGCACGAAAAACTGGGACTAAATAATTTCAAAGAAAATGAAATACAGTATTTGGAAGACTATTGTCACAAATGACACAAATACCTATTTTGGATACTTACCTCCAACTTTGATCTCTTTGGCAAATAAATGGAACAAGATGAAGAAATATTTCCAGGGTGCAAGGCATTTTGGTGCGAGTCTAATATTAAATGCTTGCTTAGAAGGATTGTTAAGGAGGTTTTCGGCGTTGTTTCAATTAGAATCAGAAGAAGCAATCATTGCCTCAATAACTTGTCCAAAATTTAGGCTGCGTTGGTTCAATACATTAAATACAATAAATCAGGCAAATATTAGTATCAGCACTGATTGTTTAAAACAAATGGTCCTATTGACTGCAGAGCATCTTTTGGAATATGAAAGTTCTAATGGCGATGCTAGTGATTCTACAGAGCAAGATGTGAAGTATGATGGTTATTTTGATTTTAATGATGAATCTCCTACTCTTGGGAGTCCTGGGCAATCTACATCTACAGATTCGCATAAAAAAGGGGCAAAATTGAATTGGAACTCCTACATTATCTTGAAGACAAACGATAAAATCTTCCTGTGCTTAACGACTACCCGATAATAAAAAACTTTTTCGTTATTAAAGGAAACAAAATAGGTCTGCAATAAATTCTTAGCTTTTTCTTAGATGCCATAAAGTCACAAATAATGTTTTCATTCTTCTTCCTTACGAAATGTAATCGGTACTTGTACTCGGTTCACCTGTGATTTTGTATTTGTAGTCGGTAATCGAGTACATTTTTCTACGAATACTTGTACTTAGTACTCGAGTACTTTTTTTTGTACTCGACCCAGCTCTGATACACGTCCTCATCGCACAGCCTAGCCATGCCGAAGGACTCGAATCTGACCCTGTCACGCGCAGGGCACACTGTTACTAGGTGGTGGGGGTTCTCCTCTTCTTCCAGGTACCATCTGCACTCCCGCTCCTCCTCTACCCCAATGAGGTGTAGGTGGCGGGCCAAGCAACAGTGTCCAGTGAGGACCCTCACCAAACCCTTAATCTCCTTTCTTGGCAGACCCAACAATTCCCGGGACAAGGCTGGCGATGGCCCACGAATCATGAGCCTCGTATGCCTCATTCCCGGAGCTCTGAGCCATTCCTCGACGAATCTGCTCTGCAGCCACTCGTCCAAGATTCAAATAACTTTCCAAGGTGCGATCCCCAAAAGGCGTTCTGGTCCCATCGGCCTGCTCATGGATCCCTCCCTGGCCAAAAGGTCGACGGTCTCATTTCCCTCGATGCCCGAGTGTCCAGCACCCAGGACAGTCACCTTATTCCCTTCGGCCACCAGTTTAAGCAGACTCACCCTACATTCCTCCACCAGATGTGGTGCGGCTTGCTCGCAGCGCTTGGAGAGCTGCTTTGCTGTCGGAGTAGAAGGTCAACTCGCGCCTCCTGACCCGCAACATAATACATTTGAAAGCTTGGAAATGTTTTGGGAGGTATCGGTATCTTGCACATTTTTCACAATAAAGTTCTCAGAAAAATGCATATTTGTCAAGGTTTTCTCGAGCGGCCCTTCTTAAATAGACATTCTTTATTTTTCTCCTTAACTTTTAGAGAACACTCTCTATATCAATTCTCAAACGAGATTCTGATTCCCCAGAAAAACTGCATCATCCCGGTTTTAGTCTGGTCTTTTTGCTTCAAAAACTAAGGATATAATCGGACTTTATTTGAGACACCTAATACCCGAAAAAAGTTTTTCTTTAGCAATGCGAAAAACACAATTCTATTATACTTAGAAAAATAGTTATTTGTATAACTAGTGCAAAAAGTGCATATTTGTTGCACGAGGCATGAAGTTTTCAGCTCGAGACGCAGTCAAGGTAACTGATGGACAAACTTCATTTCCAGTAATTTTTTGAATTTTGTTTTCTTCATTGCCTGTGAAGGTCTCAGGTTCTTCACTTAAAACACTTTCTCGAATTGTTGTGAAGTTTCCGGTACTGGTACTTGATTCACCTTCCAGAATTTGAGCAGCTATTTCAGTTTTTTTAGAAATTGATTCCCAAATGTAGCCTCAGCTACAGTTGAAGATTTATATCCTCCATGGTGTTTTAATGTTAACAGGTCTGCCCCAGATTCCACAAGCAATGTTGTATCTGTTTAAATATTTTGCAACATCACTTGGAATTTTACTAAAAGTATTTACACCAACAGGTTGAACAGAGCATTTTCCGTTATAATATCTTATAAAAAATCTAGTGTGACTGGTAGACTGGGGACGAAGGGATGCATATTTGCGATACACTTCAACAAAATTAAAACTTCTAATTTTACCGCTTATTACAAATAATGATCGAGGTTTGTTTGTCTTGCTATCGGGAATTTTTGCAGTTGTGGTAGAATCCATGTCGTAACTTTCATGTTTTACCGCTGATTTCTAAACTAAGCCTACTGGAATTTTTTTCTCAACTGACAACTTTTAGGGTCCCATTAAGCAATACAATTTATTCAGCCAATTTCACGTTTTCTGCTGATTTCTCAGCCAACATAATTTTTTAAGACCAATACATGTTCCAATAGTAGTTTTCTACTGATTTTAGTCAAACTCAAAAAGCCTCGAAAACATCCAATAGGCCTTGCCACCTCAGGTCCGCTCGGACGGTGCTTTTCCCAACCGTCAAATTCAAACCCGAGAAATTTTAATGCTATCCCAGTTATGCCGACCCTAGCCACTTGTGTAATTGGCACCTCGGCACAATATTCAGTCCTGAGGTCCAAGGAAAGAAAATCAGGAGTTCTCCCTGAGGTCCTAGGAAAATTCGAAAATCGGTTCAACCGCTGAATCCTGTTTTCACTGAGGTTCCAGGAAAATTTGCAAATCAGACCCACCGCGAAGTCGCTGAAAAATTACTCCACTTTTTACTATTTTTTATCCCCATAAGGATTAACATGGGAAAATTGTGCTTGAATCAGCATAGCTTACCTACTTTTCTTTGACACTATTTTAGAAACTACACATTCCACTACTAAAAGTTATGTTTGAACAATAGTTATAATTCCAACATATTGTATGGAATAATAATTATTCCGAAAGCCTCTGAGAATGATTCTGCACGGCTTTCGACCAATCAGTAGATAGCTGTTTGTAGCCGTATATTAGCGGTGAATATGAATTATCAGTTGCTATCGTTACGTCACAAATAAGGTATTTGTTTCTTGTTTTTGTGACTCATCAGACTACAATCTTTTCGCTTTTGTACAATATGGGCCATTACATAACTTGTTACAGAATATTCTGCTATTCTAATGATGAAATAATTGTTATTTTAGAAAATGCGCCTGGCCGCGATTGGAGGTCAAACAGTTTAAAACACGCCAACGCACATGATGAAATTCTTATGACTAACAAATTGGCCATAAAAATTAATTAGTTTGACAGTAAAACACTAATTTTTTGTTGCCGGTCACTGTATAGCTAATGCCTATTATAGATTACTCGATAAGTCTCTTAGGACTTAATTATTAAAAAATGTAACCGTATTTTATAGAATGCAAAGATTATCCCAGAGGATTCGATTCTAGATTGTTTTGTTTATTTGTTTGTTGTTAATTTACCAAGCTACTTCAAAATTTATTAAATTGGGTAAAGGGGTGTTTAATTATTATTGTAGGTACTCCATAATAAGTTTATTTTCTCTTTTCAGAGGCAGTATTTTTTCATTTTAAAGAAAATCGACTCAGCGATTTTGACGAGGCAATTCAAGATTGGCTTAGACTAGCAGGAAAGCGTTATAGCTACAACAGTAAAAATGATACATAAAATTCCTTTTCTTACTAATGTTTGATTCGGTTTAAATAAGAAACTTATAGACAACATGCGTGTTTTTTGCCCAAATTGACAGAAGTGTGTAAATACTTGTTACAGGTGTAGTTATTTTATACTTATAAATGATAAATAAAAGACGAGTAGTTTTTATATGTAGAAAGCCTTTATGGCTGCTCTTGGCCTGATAATGTGACTGTTTAAGAATCACCAAACTGGTCGTCTAAATAAAATAAAATTGAGCTGTGAGAATTAGACTTGTCATACAGTTATTAAAATGCGAATTCACACAGGGCAACACAAGTATTAAGTAGTTAATATAGTCAATTATTTCTGTGGCATCTGAAATATTATTGGGGAATTTCTCTGAGGCACAAACCGATCCATTTAATTTTTTAAAAAATGTAAGTGTATTTTTTAGAATGGTTATGAAAAATTTTTATGCTGAATCACAGAGAAAGTCTAACCAAAGATTACCCCAAAGGATTCGATTCTAGATCTAGATTGTATTGTTTTGTAGCGAAAAACTCAATTAAAAATTAATTGGATCTGATATTATTTAACAGTATTGCACTAAAAATTTTAAAGTCTCCAGCATTTTCAACAATGAAATATTTTGTAAGGAACTTCGTTCTATTTTTTTTTACTAGAAAGGAAAGTATAGTTTTTATTATTTCCACCGGCCAGGTGTATGCATGAAAAGCAAGTTAAACATTTTAATTTGAACGAAATCTTATTTTCCGTATTTCCGTATTTTATATACACTGTTTTGAAATTCGCTATTGATTTTAAGCGGGCAATACTTTTATAAAATATACTCAGTAGAAAATAATCTTTATTTATAGGGCTAGAGACGCGTTTCTTTTTGGAAAACCGATTGAATTTATTTGTAATATATATGTTTGTTTATTTTTCCTTATTTTATATACACTGTTTTGAAAGTCGCTATTGATTTTAAGCGGGCAATACTTTTGTAAAAATATACTCAGTAGAAAATAATCTTTATTTATAGGGCTAGAGACGCGTTTCTTTTTTTGGAAAACCGATTGAATTTATTTGTAATATTTTTTATATTTCGCACCGCACCAAGCCTCGATGCCGGCATAGCAAACGGGCTCTTTTTGTTGACCCCACCAGCCCGGCCGGACTCGGGTATAAAAGGAGAACCGAAAAATAGAAATTTATCAGATTTTGATCGACCGCCGATTTAGCAGTATAGGTAAGAAACTCTTGTATGGTAACCATTTCATTTTGCTGTAGTGCCGAAGGTATTTTCTTTCGACGATAAAAGGTGATATCAGGTTTAATTGCCAGCCATTGCTTGTTGAGTATTTGACACTGCCAGGCAAGAGGCCTGGGATGTTGCAAAACCTGAGATCAAAGATAAATAGTTTGTACTTGATATCAGATGTAACTGCCGGCCATTGTTTGTTGAACGCCAACATTTGGTGCTGCTAGAGAAGCAGCCAGGCCTTTTACAAAACGGGCAGTTAAACTAAACTATTTCTCCCACTAATTCCAGGTATATTATTTGTTGCCGGCCATTGCTATTGTTGAGTACCAACCCCTGGTACTGCCAGGCAAGTGGCCTGGGCCGTTACGTATACCTGAAAAGTCGGCTACAGGCTATTTTTTTCCACTTGATCTCAGGTCTAGCTGCCGGCCATTGCTTGTTGAGCGCCAACATTTGGTGCTGCCAGGCAAGAGGCCTGGTCCTTCTAGAAACTCTGGGAATTAAGAAATAATAAACCGGGCCTGTCAGAGGGCAACACCGAATCCGTTTTATCTACTTTTCTTTTCAAACTAAGATCTGTCACCGCCACCTAAGGCTTATAGTAAAATTTGGTGTGTGCCACATTGTCTGATACTGAAAGAGTTTCTTGCTTATAACCGTAAATTTCACAATTTTTCAATTTTCTCTAATTATCAACCATTTTATAATTACGTGCCGTGTTGTTATACCACCATTTTCTATGCTAGTTAGATTATTTAGTTGTCTCCGTTCCATTTTCCACGCTTAGTAGGACTCACAGAATAGACTTGCACTTACAAAAATTAATCATATTTGTTCACAAGTGTATGTATATTTTTATTTGGCCTCAACAATAAATTAGGAGGTTTCAGTTACCAAGAGGTGCATTTTTTTCGTTGTGGCACAGTTCAACTTTAATTATAGTGTATGATTTAGTAATAATTAGTTGATTCTGTTGTTATTGATTTTCAAGTATTACCAATCTATTGAGAAAAATACACTGGTAGCGTTGTACATAAATATTGATAAATAAATTGTAAAAACTTGTATTTTTGTATTATTTATTCCCTATTCCCCAAAAGAACAAAATAGCTAAAACGAACTTTGGAATTTTTTTCTTAAAAAACGTTTGCCGCAAGGCCCCATTTATTAAGAAAAAAAAACCATTTATTGACAACAGTAACCGTGTATCCAGTTACGTGCCTACGAACAATGGACTCTTTTGTGTAAAAATGATGAATAGACGCTGAGTGTGCGGCACGAGTATGCTTAGGTTGCATTTGTATAAAGTATATATTTAAGCTTTGGTCTATTGTTATTTAGTCTTGTCTGAACTGTAGCAATAATCGCTGCCCTGTTGCTTCCAAATAAATTGTTTTAAAAACTCATTTTCCAAAGTACCTAGTTAATTAAACTGGCGCAGTCGTGCGGATTTTTGTGTCCAGTTCCCGCGAACGTTCTTAGATCGATTTCCATAATTGGCAACATTTCTACCGTGTCGCGAGGAGCTGAAGGATTTCAATCCTGAAGATGCAGAACCTCAACTCCTGGCAGTCAACACCGCAGCAGCTACAGCAGAGACATTTCTCACCTAAGGTAGTCAATCCCAAGGAGTTGGCCCGCGATCAAAGATTTTTGGTAAGAGCCAGTTCCTGTGGACCCTTATCCTTTAAGTTTATCTATTTAATTTGAATTTATTGACTATTTTTGAAGATTTTTAGAAATTTTTGTATTTTATGAGTGACGTTGAATCTATTAGCGATCTTGCTAAGTTATTTTCTAAAACTTTGAGTATAACTACAGAAAATAAAATGGCACCAAATAATGAAGGAAATAATGACAATAATTAACCAAATCTTACAATGTTAAAAATGTATATTGATACGATTTGTCCTTTTGATGGCAATGAAACTTCCTTGCCAAAATTTATCAGTTCATGCGATTATTTGTTCGAAACATATGAGCTATTTAATGATGCATTAAAACAATTATATTATTAAAGCTGTCCAAACTAAACTAGTTGGCAGAGCAGAAATATTAATAGGTTGTAGGAGTTAGATACGTGGCAAAAAAATTAAAGAAGCTCTTATTCAATGCTTTGGCGATCGAAGGAGTGTAGAGTGTTTAGAATAAGGCCTTTTTTTGCTAGAGCTTATAAAAATGATCAAGCTCTTGAATTTGCAAAAAGACTACAAGTAATGCGTAGTAATTTAATACACAAAATTAATACAGATATATATATAGATTTGTTTGACCACTTATACAGACCCATTTCGCCATATTCTACCTACAATGTCAAGCCATTTTCGACGATCCCAGACCCGGCTGCGGGTCTGAGAACGTTTTCACCGATATTTAGGTGAAGGGGGTAGTGGGGGTGCAGGGGGTGAATTTTCAGCCGGGTCTGTAGAGGCGGTTGTATATGTCATTATATACGGATTTAGTTCATTGCTGCGTTCTGCAGAAGGCGCAGCGGAGAATGCCGTATAAATGCGTGTAACAAAGTCAGACCCGGATACGTTCTACAGCTCTCTCAGACCCTACATTTGGCAACAGTGTTTTCAATCAATGTATCGCCTAGAATAACATAATATGAGTGTCTTTTATGTTGTATCGGGTGTATCTAGTTCTTTAGGTCCACGGGAAGAGGTTCCAAAAGGAAAAACTTTTTTAGTTTTCATTTTATCGCAAAAGTCACTCTTGATAAAAAAAAATTACTTGTTCTGAGCCTGAAAATAGTATTAGAATGTGACAAATTTATATAAGGTGTTTAAAAAATTGAGAAAACCAAAGTTACCTTAGGCATAAAGGTATCTTATTTTAAGAACTACTAGAACATGTTATTAATAGAAGTTGTTTCTAATACTAAGAAGATATAGAATATCGATAAATTCAGTTATTTTCTAGTTCCTAATACCTAAGTTGTTCCTAATATCACAGACATATATAGCTTCGCTTATATAGGTCTGTGCTAATATCGAAATTGTCTAATCTAAATATGAACAAAACTAATATTCAGATAACTTTGGAATATCGCTCATCGTGTTTTGCCTCAAAATGTGAGAGATATGGGCCTTTTACAACATTTGGATTAGTTGATTGATAGATAGTATTTAAGCTATTTTAGCATTACAAACAACTTTTACTGTATACTAAAATCATTTTATGTCTTAATAAATTCCACAGATTTTTTTATTGAGTAAATGAACGTACAATTCGATAATAAATCCCAATTAATAAATAATTTGGTAGTAAATATATTTTTCTACTTGGAAATTATGAAAACTAGGGTGTTTACATAGGCATTTAAAAAGCGTGATTTTTTGTAACAAGCAGTTACGTGCCTACGAACAATGGACTCTTTTGTGTAAAAGTGATGACTGGACGCTGAGTGCGCGGCACGTGTATGCTTAGGTTGCATTTATATAAAGTATATATTTAAGCTCTGATCTATTGTTAATCAGTCTTGTCTGAATTGTAGCAGTAATCGCTGCCCTGTTGCTTCCAAATAAATTGTTTTAAAAACTCATTTTCCAAAACAGTTAATTTAACTGGCGCAGTCGTGTGGATTTTTTGTGTCCAGTTCCCGCGAACGTTCTTAGATCGATTTCCATAATTGGCAACGTTTCTACCGTGTCGCGAGGAGCCGAAGGATTTCAATCCTGAAGACGCAGAACCTCAACCCCTGGCAGTGAACACCGCAGCAGCTACAACGAAGACATTGCTCACCTAGTCGATCCGAAGGAGTTGGCCGGCGATCAAAGATTTTTGGTAAGAGCCAAGTTCCTGTGGATCCTTATCCTTTAAGTTTATCTATTTAATTTGAATTTATTGAATATTTTTGAAAATTCTTTAGAGATTTTTGTATTTTATGAGTGACGTTGAATCTATAAGTGACCTTGCTAAGTTATTCTCTAAAACTTTGAGTATAACTACAGTAAATAAAATGGCACCTAATAATGAAGGAAATAATGACAATAATGAACCAAATCTTACAATGTTAAAAATGTACATCGATAAGATTTGTCCTTTTGATGGCAATGAAACTTCCTTGCCAAAATTTATCAGTTCATGCGATTATTTGTTCGAAACATACGAGCGATTTAATGATGCATTGTTAAAAAATTATATTATCAAAGCTGTCCAAACTAAACTAGTTGGCAGAGCAGAAATATTAGTAGGTTGTAGAAATGAGTTAGATACGTGGCAAAAAATTAAAGAAGCTCTTATTCAATGCTTTGGCGATCGAAGGAGTGTAGAATGTTTAGAACAAGACCTTTTTGTTGCTAGACCTTTCAAAAATGAGCAACCTCTTGATTTTGCAAAAAGACTACAAGTAATGCGTAGTAGTTTAATACAGAAAATTAACACGGATATTTATATGAATCAAGTAACAAAAGAAATTTATTCACGCCAATACAATCAACTATGTTTAAAAACCTTTGTTAGAGGTTTATCTGATCCTTTACAGACCATAATTCGGTTAAAAGAACCTAATATTCTAGAAGACGCAATGACTCTTGTCATACAGGAGGAAAATTTTAATTATACACAGAATTTATTTAAAAATACACCACAGAATTTTCCAAGACAAAATAATTCTGGTCATAATAATTATTTTACAAGACCAAATTTCCAAAATTACCAAAATAATTTCCAAAGATCTAATTTTCAGAGAACTAACAATTTCCCCAGATTTAATAACAACACTAACCAAGTTAGGAATCCAAATTTCCAACAACAACCCCAATTTCAACAACAATTTCCTAGCCAACCAATTAATGTACAGCCTAGACAAATACAAAGACACTATCCCACTAACCGACAAGTTTTCGGACCACCGCGTAATGTTTTTCGACCCACTGGTCAAATTCCCCAGAGACAATATGAACCGATGCAGGTAGCTTCCCAAATTAGTCGAAATTATTTTAATAATAATAATCGAAATTATAGAAATCAGGAGGCTATGTCCACAAATTCTCATGTACCTTCTAATGTGCACAGAAGCTTTTCTTCAAGACAAAATAATTTTTCAAGAAATAGTTTTCAACCGCAAAATAACGCTATAGTCGAAGAGTTGTATCAAATAGAAAATGAAAATGTTGCGCAACAGCAACAAAATCAAAATAACGAAACTCAAAATTCACGTACAAACCAAGTACAAAATTCCGAAAATAATAAAGAAGACAATTTTAGAAATTTTCCCTTAATCAGTCGTTTTCCCAAACGGAAGAAATAAAAGAAATAGTAGAAATTTACGTAGAACAGCATAATAGTTTAGCTTACATTCAAATTAAAAATCCTAACATGAAATTACTTATCGACACAGGTTGTTTTCATTCAATCTTAAGACCTTCAATAGTAGAAAAACATTTTTCAAATTGTATTTATAATTGCCCGACACAGGTCAAAACAAGTTTAGGTGAAACGGAAATTAAATTTAGAGCCAATATCCCAGCTCCAGAAGAATTAAATACTGATATGGTTATTCCAGTAATTTTATTTGATTTTCACCCTTATTTTGACGGTATTATAGGCTTACGCGACTTAAAAAATTTAAAATTTCATATTGATCTAAAAAATGATCTATTAATAAATAAAAGTACGGAAATTCCTTTCTATTATAGGCGACCAGATGACAAACAATATACAATTTCAGTAAATGCACACGAAGCACTTTCAGCCAAGATCCCAGTAAACAAGTTTAACAATAATGCTATTGTTCCCCAATGCAACATAACTAGACTTTATTCTCCAGAAACAAGAGATACAGTTTTAAATAACCACGATGCTTCGGAGAGAACTTGTGAAATAAATGAAGTTTTTATAGAAAATACCGACGAAGTTAAAATAAATAAAAATAAAGTTAGGAAACATAAAAATAGAGATAAGAAGAATAAGAATAAAGTTGAAATAAATAATAAAGATGTTATAGGAGAAAATAACGAAGTTCTAAGTTGTAATAATAATATTAATGAAGAAGTTATTGATAATAATGTACCTTATGAAAGTTACGAAAAAGATGAAGTTTATAGCAATAGTGATTTTAAAAATGACGTTAGTATTGAAGTTGTTGATAATTATGATGAAGAGTATATAGAATTTAAAGAAAGTATTAATGATAATAATGATAATAAAGTTATAGAAGTTAGGAAGAATTTATTTGAAGTACCTCTTGAGTACTCTTTAGCTCATCGTGTTTCAGAAGACTTTAAGTTAGGAGCAGGTATAGCCCTACAATTTAAAGAAAAATATAATAATATTAATTATCTGAAGAATCAAAATAAACAAGTAGGTTAAATAGCAATTTTAAATGACAAGAAACGATTTATTTACTATTTAATAACTAAAAAGTACTTTTACGAGAAACCAACATACCATGATATATTTATATGTTTACAAAATTTAAGGGACCATATAATAAAAAATAACGTACGATATTTAGCCATGCCAAAAATTGCATCAGGACATGATAAACTAGATTGGAATACAATTAAACAAATGATCAAATTTATTTTCAAATCTGTACCAATCAAAATAATTATTTGTTATATAGATAGTGATGAAATCAATGCTATCGAAAATCAATCAGTAATAGTAAACCCCGGTGATATAAACCAAGATATCAAACAATTTCTCAACCCTCAATTTTTGAATAATCCCATTACTAATCAGGAAATACAAGAATATTTAGAGGCCGAATTCCCCGAAGAAAATCGTGAAGTAAATGAAAATCGTTCTAAGCCAAAAATAAATATAATATCCGATATTCTAATTAAACCTACCGGAGAGATTGAAGAACTTATTGAAAATAGAAACGAAATTGAAACTGTTCATTCTGCAATAGAAGATCCAATTTTAACCATTCCAATAACTGAAAATTGTCTAAACACTTATACTAATCAAATTATATTCATTTTAAAAGATTCAGGAAGACACCATGTTATTAAATCATACCCTTTTCCTAATAAAATTAGGCTAACTGTGAAATTGACACTGAAAAATTACACTTATGAATTAATTAAATTTTTTAAAGAATACATAAACCCAAAATCACTTTATAGTATCTATATTCAGAAGAGTGAAATTTTTGACAATCATAGACGTATTTTCAAAAATTCAACCGATGTTATTAATGGAATTTTTACTTTTGTATCACACTTTGGAATACCAAAATCAATAATATGTGATAATGGTACTGAATTTAAAACAACTCTTTTATCAGATTTTTGTAAACTTCATAATGTCCAATTACATTTTACTACCCCCGGTAATTCGAATAGTAACAGTAATGTAGAGAGATTACATAATACACTACTTGATAGCGTACGTGTTTTAAAACTTACTCATCCGAACTCGGATATAAAACAATTAATGCACTATGCAATCTTAGGCTACAATAATTCTATTCATAGCGTAACAAAACAGAAACCTTTTGATATAGTAAACGGTCAT
This sequence comes from Pseudeuparius sepicola, assembly GCA_963920635.1. NCBI lineage: Eukaryota > Metazoa > Arthropoda > Insecta > Coleoptera > Anthribidae > Pseudeuparius > Pseudeuparius sepicola. The sequence goes on from OY987305.1 coordinate 35,823,963, forward strand.
ACAAATGCGCTTGACCCCTTTGATATAACAGATGAGATTATTTTGAATCAATATATAGATGAAAGAAAGAATAAACTCAAAATTATTTATAATAAAATACACCAAATGTCTTTAGAGGAGAAAATAAAACAAAATACCAGACATAATAAGGATAGAGAAGAAGCTTTAAATTATGAACCAAACACTGTACAATATCAACAAAATAAAGCATCCATGCGCGATAAAACGAAACCAATACATATTAAAATTGAAATCAAAGAAGACTTAGGTTCAAAAATTAAAACTCAAGACGATAAAATTATTCACAAAGCACAATTAAGGAAACCAAAAATTAATTTACCTCCTTATTTTCAGGAGAATAAAAATGAACCTAGCTGCAGTTATGCTATTCACGACGATATTATTGACATTACTTACGAAACTGACGACAGCAACGAATGACATGACGTTTACTCCTATTAAAACTCCCTTACTCCCATTTCAATTAGGAGATACCCGTATTATAAAAAACAAACATACATTTGTACACTATATAGAGATTGACCCTATTATTAACCAAAATTTTATGTTGTAATCAAGTTAACCCTTACTAATAAAAATAATACTTTACTTAACAATTCATGTAGGAACGTATTACATAACCTTTTACATCACGTAGATTATTTAATTGTTGAAGTAGAAAACAAAATAGATAATATTACTCCGCATAATAGAGTTAAACGAGGATTAATTAACGCTATAGGTAAAGCTTCAAAATGGCTTTTCGGAACCCTAGACTCCGATGATGGCGAAAAATATGACAAAGCAATTGTTACCTTAGAAAATAATCAACAATCTTTTACGAATGAAATTTCTTTACAAATATCTCTCACGAAACAACTTATTAATAATTATAACTCAACAATGACAATTTTACAATCAAATCAAAACTTAATAAAAGAAAGACTAGAATATTTTGAATTTAATATTAACAAAACAATTAATGATTTTACAGCATACTTAAGAGCTCAAAATGTTTTAGATCAAGTAATACTTAATTGTCAAAATTTAATTACATTTCTTGATAATCTCGAAAATGCAATAATGTTTGCAAAATTAAATACTTTACATAGTTCAGTAATTTCAGCATCAGAACTCCAAAAAACAGTAAAATACCTAGAAAATCTCTATGAAAATGAATCAGTTTTAAAATTTAAAAATATAATTTCTTATTATCAATTAGCTGGACTTCAAATTAATTTCTCAAAGAATAAAATAATATTTGCTATACATATCCCAATATTTTTAAAGGAAAAATTTAAAATTTACCACCTATTTCCAATTCCAGTCAAAAATTTAATTATTATCCCAAATCAGCCTTACCTTATACTTGGTTCAAACCAACAACAATTTCAAGAAGAAGAATGCCCCATGGTTGAGAACATTCACATATGTCAAAAACAACTTACACCGTTTTTAAATGAATGTATTAAATTAAAGAAGCCGAAGGAAATCAATGTACCAATATGTCAGTTAATATCCAAGTTCAAACCCCAATAATGGAAGTCATTAATAGTCAATATGTTATCTTAATCTTAATCTTAATCTTAACAAAATGCAACAAAAATGAAGAAATTAAGATACTCTACGAATCCAATTTAATTCATATTCCTGAAAATTGCGAAATAAACTACGATAGTTTCAAATTTATTAACAAAGAAGAAATTCATGGTAAACCACTCAATTTACCAGAAATACAAATAAATGATTTAAACTTTAATTATCTACAAGAAAAATCTCTACAACTTCAAAATATTGACATAAAAGCTATAAATGATCTTAAAGAAAAATCAGAGCAATTAGAAATTCGTTCCTTAAGTTATGGTCTAGGAACGACAACAGTTATAATTATCCTATTAGCAGCCGCATATGGTATTTGGAAACTTTACAAGATTTTGAAGAAGAATAAGAAAATGGATATGGAAATGGAAATGGAGGGACTCACTGAAAACAAGCCATCAAGACTCTTGTTTTCGTCTTAAGGAGGGAGGAGTTACGTGCCTACGAACAATGGACTCTTTTGTGTAACAGTGATGACTGGACGCTGAGTGTGCGGCACGTGTATGCTTAGTAGTAGTATATATATAAGTATATATTTAAGCTCTGATCTATTGTTAATCAGTCTTGTCTGAATTGTAGCAGTAATCGCTGCCCTGTTGCTTCCAAATAAATTGTTTTAAAAACTCATTTTCCAAAATAGTTAATTTAACTAAGCGAGACATTTACGAACGAGTTATATATTTTTCTAATTTATCTGAAAAAAATGAAATTAATTTAAGCTATATTTAAATTACGTTTATGAGATCTCTGTTAAAAATGAAAACATAATAAATAAGTAAAAATTGGGATTCAACTAAAACGTTTTACCGTCTAGACCTTGATCAAAATTATCTTATTACAAGCTTTTATTTAACTTGCTCTGTTAGTGTGTATATGTAGTCAAATCTTGCAACTTAATTTTAAACCACTTCCACCTCCACCTAACCCATTGAGCTGAAATTTTGCACACGCACATTTGGTTCTGGTGATAATGCAATCTAGTAGGTATACTCAGTATTGTAATTTATTCAAAATGTCCTCCGCTCCAAGATGGCGGATTACATATTTCTTCACCACCTCATCGACATGATTATCAAATGCAAGGGTTCCCCCGCACAAGCATGTGGTTGCTTCTGGGGTACTCCTAGTTTGGAGTATTGTGAGGGTGAGAATTATTATTATTATAGAAAACGACAAGGTCAGCGACCTCATACTAAATCCAAGATGGCGGCCGCCCCAAAATAGCAGATTACTTATTTCTTCACAGGCTCCTTGAGATGGGTATCAGAAGAAAGGGTTTCACGAGTAGAAAACGAAACGGTGGGTGACGTCATACTAAATCCAATATGGCGGATACCCAAGATGATGGACTAAATTTCTTTACCACCCTCGTGACATGGGAACCAAATATCTACTAAAAGGCACAAAATAATAAAAAAGAAGGAACTTTTTAAAAACAAGCTTTTATTTAAGCCATGTAGTAAAACGAATAAAATACGTTTAGCTTTTCGTTAAGGTAATTCAATGCTAAATTTCGACATGCGCTTTTGAAATCAAAAAGCTTGTCGGGCGAATTGTATAGAAAATACATAGTTTGGCAAGTACTTGCTTGTCAACCAATCACCGTCCAATAAAATTAATTGGTACCTACTTTTATGAAAATTTCTCGTGACAAGCAATTACCTTAACGTACATGGCTTAGTAGATAGGCTATGAGAGTACGAGGACATTTTTCCCATGTTAATCCTTATGCGGCTATAAATGGGTAAAAACGTGACTAACCGTCTGCGAATTTTTCCAGAAATTTTCCGCGACTTTCTTCAGAGGTCAGTTTTCAGGAAAACTCCCCAGCAAGTACTAAGAACTTTCTGTAATTTTCCCAAACTTGAGAAAACCGAATTATTGTGCCGAGGTGACAATTACACATGTGGCTAGGGTCGACAGAACTGGGATAGCATTCGACCACAATTTCCCGGTTTTGAATTGGACAGTTGGAAAAAAGCACCAGAGATATTTTCAATAGGATAGGAATAGACATTATACTGGGGGTCGGGGGAACATTTCTAACCAAATTTCCAGGGGACTTTTTTCAGATTTTCATTCTCGGTAACCTATTGATTGCCATCGGGTAGTCAAGGTTCTTGCTCGTAGGTAGAAGTCGATTATACTGGGGACCATTTGTGGCAAAAATTTCCACGCGACTTTTTTCAGATTTTCATTCTCGGTAACCTATTATTAGGAATATGTGAGACAAGACATACACAAGTGTTACTAAGATTTGATTGGTGAAAATAAAGGAATTTTTCGAATATGCTTTGATCAGTTTATGCGAGAAATTTTAACTTTTGTACAGGAATGGATTTTTTGTGACTGTAGCTGGAAGCAATGAAATACTGAGAAATCAACGTTCAGATTATCGATCGGGTACCAAACGAGTTCTGACCTGAGGATTGGATATACCTACCTATTTTCAGATTTTAGGGCTAGAGATTTTTTAGTGACGATTTTAGTGGGGGATACTTGGGATTAGGATATTCTTTTATACTAAGATTTGAATAGTGAAAATGGCATCAAATCATCAATTCATCAAATCATTTTACGATTTATTTTTGTTGAAATTCTACACTTTTAATCACATAGGTTTCAAGATAAAACTATGTGTAGAATAATAGTTTGAGAATTTAGATGCTAAGAAAAGTGATACTAAAATTATGAACAGTAAAATTCACGTTTTTTTCCGAAAATAATTTTATGAAATACCTACTAGTACTCTGTGATCTGAGAATTCAAACTCTAACCTATTGATCTACATATTTCGGTGTTTCAATACAAGTGTTTCTAATGAAAGGGGCTTTTCCTTTGAGTTTGACTAGAAATCGGTAGAAAAATTAGATTGGAACTTGTCCCTAAAAATTGAGCAATCAGTAAACGTGAAATTGGTTGAATAACTTGTATGGCTTAATGGGACCCTATTGATACAAGAGTTTAATAATTTTCTCAGATGCACTATATATTTGAAGGAGATAAGGACAAATATAAAGCTAATTTGAAATTTTTAATTAGTAATTACTTTTTTATTTTCTTCTTAAAACCGCTTATACAAATCCAATTCCCACATATTCTACTTGGAAAGTCAAGCCATTTTGGAGCCGGGACTAATAACGTTTTCACCTTTATTTTTTGAATTAGATACATTTGAAAATTAGAAACAAATATAAGCAAGAAACAGAAAATTTGTTTTGTGTTTGGTAATCAATATTTAGAATGTAATGAAATTAACTCCCGAAGGAACTTCTAACATTTGTTGTATTTTTTCTAAAGAAAATAAAAACAAAGTATCCCAGTAGTAGCCTTAAAAGAGATACGGAAAAAATGAATTAAGTAGTAGTTTAGTGCAAAAATTCAATAGGTAATTTAAAACCGTATTTGGTTTTTATTTTTTTTATACTTGGAACAAGGCGGTTTTTGGGATCACTGATTGCGAATTTGGAATTAGATTTTCGAAATTCGAAATGGCGGATCCAAGTTTTATGATACCTGGTATAAGGCTTTTGAAATCACTGATTACGTATTTGGAACTAGATTATCATAATGACAACGCATTCCATACAAGTTTGATTGTTTTGATTTTATGATTTTTCTTAACCAGTTACGAAAATATGGGCGTTTTGGCACTTAGGCTTAAACGATTATTTGTTTGACCCCTTATACAGGCCCAACTCATCATTATTCTACCTACAATGTCAAGCCTTTTTCAACGTTATTAGACCCTGGTATATATTTATATTTATAAAAAGTAAGCAAGATAAATAATTTGTTTAGTTTTTAGTTACAAATATTTAAAATTTATTGAAATTATAATTTTCGAAGGAACTTTAACATTTGTTGTGTTGTCCTAAAGAAAACAAGGACAAAGCGCTCCAACTGTACCTACCTTTAAAAGGGACACGAACAAATGGAATTAAGTGACTTAGTTCAAAAATTCAATTATCTAAACCTTATTTGATTTTTAATTTTATCTTTTTTTATTCTTAAAACAGAATAATGTTTTACAAAAAAAAACATACTTATGTCTTTTTGAAATCCTGATGTGGTTGAATCCATTCACTGGGTTTACATTTATAAGGATTTAAATTTATAAATTGTTTTATGGCTCAAATAAATATAGACATTTGCACCATATTGTAACAATCTAAACTTTATAATTTCAGTTAGAAATAAAACTCCTCAGTGGAAATAACAAAATATAAAAAAATATTTTTATTTTCATTTGTTATGGTTAAAATATTATAGCGATCTATAAAAATAAGAAAATAATTGTCCACTTTTTTTGTTTTGACTTTTCATTGCCAAATGTAATAATTAAAAGTGGATATTTTTTTAACCACTTTAGATAAAACCTGTCCTTTAACAAAATTATGTTTGCTTTATAAAAAATGTTCAGTTTTTTCCTTAAATGGAAATAAATCCATATTTGTTAGCTAATTGTTTTCTACGAAAATAGTTCAAGTAAATTAGTTTTTTTAGGAGAAATACTTTTATAAAGTTTTAAAAATTTGGGTGCAGAGTCCTAACAGACATCCAAATACAGATCAAAAGAGTCCCCACCTCTCAGGGGTGTGCTTAATTCCCTTTTGCTTCAAAAACAACCCTCTTATGTGACCTGATGTCCGTTTTTGATTTTTCCCAAAACTGTTGCTCTGACGAGGAAAACAAATAGAACCTAAAATATTTGTTATGAAATTATACATCATTTGGGTCCTCTACATTTTTTTCGTATATCCAGCCCTTATCTCACAAATATGGTTTGAAAAATTAGGATATACGTTGCTAAAGTTAGGCAAAAACGAGTAAAGTGACAAATATCTTGAAATACATCGGCCATAGAAAAATATTACATGCAAAGCAGATTTTTCTTACAAAAACCTGGCTATAAGGACAGGAAATATGACTACAGAAAATTTTAATTTTTCCTAAACATAGGTCACAAAAAACTCTACTTTGGCGCTAAATTCAGATCCTAATCTCAATTTTCAAGGCCTACTACAAATTTTTTTCTAGTAAAAAAATTACGAAAATCATTTAGCGATTTTTTATTTAAAATCTAACAACACAGGATACCCCAAAACCCCCACATACCAAATTTTAACAAAAAATATACAGGGAGTTCCATACTACAAGGTTCGAAAGATGAGCTAAATAGGAATTTTAAAGGCAACTGGCGAGTCAAGTGTGTTGTGGAATCCAGGGCCGGACTGCGCAGGCGGGGTACCGGGGAATTCCCCGCGGGGCCCTGGCCCTGGCGCCTGTAGGGGCCCTGGGCCTCGAGCGCCCCTTCGTACGAAGGCCGCACTCCATGCTGCGCAACGAAGACTAAAAACTACGTGCCGACTTAAACAGATCTCCCTTACTTAGGTAGTGCGGAATAAACTGCTTCTATTTGTAGAGATATTGAAAAAAGTTATAAAGAAAATTTGTTCAGTGTGATAAGTTACTTATGGTGTACAAAATTGTTAACACATTAACACAAGTGTTAATGGGCCTACTTCTATTTTTGATTTTTTTTTCTTGTTTTTCTTCGATTAAATAATTTTCTGTAGGTAGTACGACAAAACTTTATAAATAAAAGTTACTCAGAGTAGGAAACTGTGTTTCATGAAAAAAATTTTGACAATCCTAGGCATACTTTAAATTTCCTCCAATATTTTCCAAAATACAAAGTATAAGCCTAGAATCGTCAAATTTTGTCATCGTGCGCAGTTTTCCATTCTGAGTAAGTTTTCTTAATATAGTTTTGTCGTACTATTTAGAGAAAACCATTTATTTGAAAAAAAGAGAGAATAAAATAAAAAATCAATGTAGGCCTAAGGCTTTGATATTTCATTCGCACTCTGTCGCAATCTGGTTCGAAATTTGTTTTTCCTTGTTTTTTAATAAATAGGTATGCATTAAAAATTTTTGAGGGCTTATGTTGTCCCTTTTAATATTTATGTACCTACGCACAGGCGCACAGGGCATTATAGACATTACCTACTCCTACTATAATAATTCCCCCCCCCCCATTGATTTATTTCTGCGGTACTCTCAGGTACTGTGAGGGTGAGGTGAGAATTATTATTATTTATTCCCGTATTATTATCATTAACATGTTTATTATTATTACTACTATCATAACACACATACCTATATCCCAGTTTTGCAAAACTTAATTATTTAAAAAAGAGAGCGTGGGGCCCTAATCAATTTTTCCCCGGTGGGCCCTGATTGACCAGTCCGGTCCTGGTGGAATCCCCTCAACAGTTGAATGATCAACAGGACTACTCAAAGTATTGGTGTGCAAAGATTGAATACAAAAAATATACAGGGTTTTTTTTCTATGGGCCATCTCAAAACGCTGACATTTTATGAAACTTTATACTGGTCAACATTTTCTGTGCGTTTCCTTCCAGCCACCTTAACTCATATGGATTTACTGACTGGCAGGCTTCTGTATTTTGATAGACTTACTTCGTTTATAGTGGCTGGGGCACTTTTTATATACTCGATTTGAAGTTCCAAAAAATTCAGTATTTTGAGATGGTACAGAGAAAGACACTCTGTATATTTTTGTGTTGGATCTTTGCACACCAACAATTTGAGTGGTCCTGTTGACTATTTAACTGTTTTGAAAAGATTTCAAATTTGGTATGTGGAGGTTTTAGGGTATCCCGATTAACGCTGTGGTGTCCGATTTTAAATATAAAATTCACTAAATGGTTTTCGTCATTTTGTACTAGAAAAAAAATCGTAGTAGGCCTTGAAAATTGAGATTAACATCTGAAATTTTGCACGAAAGTAAAGTTTTTTGCGACCTATCTTCAGAAAAAAAACGGCTAAAATCGGATGAAAAATAAAAAAATTACAGAGGTGTCTCAATTCCAAAGGGGCCACACTGTATGTATTTGTATCTATGTATTTTTATCTATGTACAGGGTGCCCTATTTAGATGGAATAATGAATATAACTTTTTAAAGACACCTTGTATAAAAAATGTTTCAGACGAGAGTTTTTCAGTTGATCTATCTGCATATTTTGGTGACCTTGAATTTTTTTGGAGCCAGTCATTTCGTTGCTATGGAAACCAACTTTGTTTTTTTATATGGCACCATACACTTCTCTGTTCAAATTTGGAATCAGCTCCTTTTTGTGCATACGAACATGTAAAATTTCATTGTGGTTGCATAAGAAAATTTTTGAGAAAAATTAGAATTTCTGCAAGTATGCCAAAATTTAAATTCGAGAGCGTTGCCTAAAAAGTAGGCCATGCCTAATGAAAATTTTGACACTTACGTATGTCATTATGACAACCGCATTATTGGTCCATTTATTATCCATGGTAATTTGACTGGCGAAATGTATTTGTATATTTTGCAAAATGAGGTGATTCCTGCCCTTGGTATGCCAATCCAGGATATCTGGTTCCAGCAAGATGAAGCACCTCCCCATTACCACCGTGATGTGCGCATCTATTTAAACTAAGTCTTTCCACAATCTTGGATTGGCAGAAGAATAGAACAGCGCATAAGAAAGGAATAGCGTTGATTCCTCCAGAATGGATTAGGAATGTTATAGTTAGTAGTTTTTAGGACAGACTGGGCCATTGTCTCGCTGTGAATGGAGAACATTTCGAGCATTTGATTAATTTATTTTTAGGTACCATTGATTTATTGTGCCTATTTATATTTATTAATAAACAAATTTTGCAAGCTTAACATGCTTTACTTGTCGTCGGTAAGTTATCATTACATGCAAAAATGTCAAAATTTTCATTAGGCATCGCCTACTTTTTAGGCAACGCTCTCGAATTTAAATTTTGGCGTACTTGCAGAAATTCTACTTTTTCTCAAAATTTTTCTTGTGCAACCCCAATGAAATTTTAGATGTTCGTATGCACAAAAAGGAGCTGATTCCAAATTTGAACAAAAAAATGTATGGTGCTATTTAAAAAACAAAGTTGGTTGCCGTAGCAACGAAATTACTAACTACCAAAAAATTCAAGATTATCAAAATACGCAGATAGATCAACTAAAAAACTCTTGTCTGAAACATTTTCTTATACAACGCGTATTTCAAAAATTATATCCATTATTCCATCTAAATCGAGCACCCTGTATTTGTATCTATGTATTTTCATTATTCCATTTTTGACTCGAAATTATTTTATTTTACTCGTTTTTGCCCAACTTTAGCTACATAATTTTTCAAACCATAGTATTTGTGAGAATAGGGCTGTATATAAGAAAAAAATGTATAGGATGTATAAACGTATAATTTCGTAACAACTGTTTTAGGTTCCTATTTGTTTTCCTCGTCAGAGTAACAGTTTTTGAGAAAAATCAGAAAACGGGCTCCAGGTCACATAAGTGGGTGGTTTTTGAAGCAAAAGGGGATGAAACTCCCTTCTAAGAGGTGGGAGCTCTTTTAATCTGTATTTGTATGTCTATTAAATTTACCTCGATTAAAAATATCTGAACGCTAAAACTGTAAGAACTAAAAATGCACCAGTATGAGATAAATATTATATCGTATAAGCAAATGGTACATTCGAAAGCCTTCTCAGTCCCGTTGAGCTGGCAACATTGCTGGTATTCACAATGCTGTAAGACGTAGCAAAAATTATACAAATGGGCTCCACTTTGAGGGTCTATATGTCGGGGTTGACAACGACTGTTAACCATCATAAAAATTTTTTTTCGTATATTCCTACCCCTCTAAAGTTGCTCGAAAAGTTATAGTTTGGTAATGTATTTTTTTGCAAAATGTACATTTGATATACCTTTGGATCTAGTGGGTCTGAGGTTGCCTGTAGAACGTATCGGGTCTGACTTTGTCTGTTGAATCAATATATATATATATATATATATATATATATATATATATATATATATATATATATATGTATGAATCAAGTAACAAAAGAAATTTATTCACTCCAATACAATCAACTATGTTTAAAAACCTTTGTTAGAGGTTTATCTAGGCCTTTACAGACCATAATTCGATTCGATTAAAGGAACCTAAGAAGACGCAAGGACTCTTGTTATAAGGAGGAAAATTTTAATTATACACAAAATTTGTTCAAAAATACACCACATAATTTTCCAAGACAAATAGTTTTGGTCATAATAATTTTACAAGACCTAATTTCCAAAACAACTAGCAAAACTATATTCCAAGATGTAATTTTCAGAAACTAACAATTTCCCCAGATTCAATAACAATACTAACCAATTTAGAAATCCAAACTTCCAACAACAACCCCAATTTCAATAACAATTTCCTAGCCAACCAATTAATGTACAACCTAGACAAATACAAAGACACTATCCCACTAACCGACAAGTTTTCGGACCACCGCGTAATGTTTTTTGACCCAAAGACACTAGGAACCGATGCAAGTAGCTTCCCAACTAAGTCGAAATGGTTTTAATAATAATACAAATTTGATAAATCATGAGGCTATGTAGACCAATTCACGTGTACCCTCTAATGTACACAGAAGCTTTTCCTCGCGACAAAATAATTTTTCAAGAAATAATTTTCAACCGCAAAATGAAAATGTTGCGCAACAGCAACAAAATCAAAATAACGAAACCCAAAATTCGCATAAAAATCACGTACAAAATCCCGAAAATAATAGACAAGGTAATTTTGGAAATTTTCCTTTAATGAGTCGTTCTCCCAAAAAGAAGAAATAAAACAGGACAAACAAGTAGTAGAAATGTATGTAGAAGAGCATAATAGTTTAGCTTACATTCAAATTAAAAATTCTAACATGAAATTACTTATCGATACAGGTTGTTTTCACTCGATTTGGGACCCTCAAGTGTAGAGAAATATTATCCAAATTTTATTTATAATTGCCCTACACAGGTTAAGACAAGTTTAGGTGAAACAGAAATAAAATTTAGAGCCAATATTCCGGCTCCAGAAGAATTGAACACGGATATGGAAATTCCAATAATTTTATTTGATTTCCATCCTTATTTTGATGGTATTATAGGCTTACGCGATTTAAAAAAATAAAATTTTATATTGACCTGGAAAACGATTTATTAATAAATAAAACTACGAAAATTCCTTTCTATTATAAGTGACCGGATGATAAATAACATACAATTTCAGTAAATGCACACGAAGCACTTTCAGCCAAGATCCCAGTAATCAAGTTTAACAATGATATTGTAGTTCCCGAAAGCAATATAACTGGCCTTTATTTTCCAGAGACGCTAACGACGGCAAACAAAGGATTTGCTTATACCGAGATTCATAATAATACTAATAAAGCAATACAATTAACCTTTGAAAACATGGAAAACTTTTCTAAAAAATATAAACAAAACTTTCATTTATTTAACATTGAAAATTTTACTCACACTGAGAAAAATAACTCAAGTAATATTGACGTTAAGAATATGATTAGGATGGATCATTTAAACGAAGAAGAAAAAAATGCCTTAATTAAAATTTGCCGTGAATATTCATATATATTATACCAAGAAGGTTCTAAGGTGACTTTTACTAATCAAATAAAACATGAAGTAAAGACTACTGACAAAATCCCAATTTATACAAAATCGTATAGGTATCCTTTTATACATAAAAATGAAGTTCAAAAACAAATTTTGAAAATGTTAGATGACGGTATTATTAAACCAAGTCAAAGTCCTTGGAGTAGTCCAATTTGGATTATCCCGAAAAAACGAGACGCTAGCGGAGTTCAAAAGTGGATAATTGTGGTAGATTATCGGAAAGTAAATGAAAAAACTATTGATGACAGGTACCCTTTGCCCAATATTAATGACATTTTAGATAAATTAGACCGTTGTCAATTCTTAACAACCGTTGACCTCGCGTCAGGCTTTCATCAAATTGAAGTGAAATAAAATACAATAGAAAAAACTGCTTTTACAGTTGAAAATAGTCACTATGGATTTGTTAGAATGCCCTTTGGTCTAAAAAAGCCCCTGAGACTTTTCAGAGAGTTATTGACAATGTACTAAGAGAGTTACAAGGAAAAAATTGTTTACTTTATACGACATTATAGTATTTTCAACAAATTTTACAGATCATATTGCTAATTTAAAATTATTATTTAGTACACTAAGAAAAGCTAGAATTAAAATATATTCAGATAAATACATTGAGATAAATCTGAATTTTTAAGGAAAGAAGTCGAATTTTCAGGTCACGTGGTACCGCCGGATGGTGTTAAACCAACCCCATGGATATTATAGGAGGTTTATAAAAAACTTTGCAAAAATAACTAAACCTTTTACACAATGTTTAAAGAAAAGAGTTAATATAGAACATAATGAAGAATTTTCAAAAACTCTTGAATTTTGTAAGAATATTTTATGTAACGACCCAATACTTCATTAGGTATCCAGATTTTATGAAACCTTTTAATTTAACAACAGATGCTTCAAATATAGCTATAGGGGCTGGAAAAATAGGTAGTGATTTACCCATAGTTTATGGGTCAAGGACATTAAGTCCCGCACAACCAAATTATAGCACTATACAGGGTGTCCCGTAAGTCATGGACCAAACGGCTCAGGGTGACAGGGGAGGCCATTTGCGACAATAAAAACCCAATATGCTATTATCCAATTGTTAACCGTTTTCAAAATATGGGGTGTTTAACCGAATTTGGTATATGACATGTTGTCATGAAGAGCCAAAACTCTTGCCAGTATTAAGCTCACCAGTTGACTCAGTTGTAGGAAACCCTGGAGATATCGATAATGATATAAATCAATTTTTAAATAATTACAAGAAAAGGTGATAATGGGCAAACACTCAAAGTTAACAAAAAGAAAAAACTGGTAACCGCATACACGTGTTTCATGCTATTTGGCAATCATCAGTACGGTGTAACATCAACCAAATCAAAAAGATAAAAATGATTTGGGAAGCAACAAATGAAGTCCAGGCAGGAGCCAACAGCACATTTGCAGCTTCAGTCAGCACATCCTTATTGTCATTGTATCTTGGGTTATGAAGATTTCCACGCCGGTCGCTTTAGCAGCCTCCGTGGCGATGTTAGTACAAGCCCTGAATTTGGGATGTGCTGACTGAAGCTGCAAATGTGCTGTTGGCTCCTGCCTGGACTTCATTTGTTGCTTCCCAAATCATTCCTATCTTTTTGATTTGGTTGATGTTACACCGTACTGATGATTGCCAAATAGCATGAAACACGTGTATGCAGTTACTAGTTTTTCTTTTTGTTAACTTTGAGTGTTTGCCCATTATCACCTTTTCTTGTAATTATTACATTTACACTCGCTAATCTTACATCCTTATTGTCAATTTTTAAACACCGAATTTTTAGATAACCCCAGAACAGATCAGGAAATACAGTATAAAGAGGTTACCGCGCTTTTACCTTAATTTGCCGCTTACGTCTTACCACAGTTAAGTGCTGTTAATGAAAGAAACCGTTTTTAAAAACAATGTTTAATGACCAGCAGCAGACAAGAAGTGTCTGTTGAAATTACATGGGTTATATTTATAAATTCAGAGAAGCAGACTCAGCGTAATGTTATCTTTAGCTACATGTACAAATACAGGGATGTTACTCCTCCACCCTTAGAGGGACATATAAACTTTATAAGTTTCTATGACCTAGACAATAATTTCTTTTGTATTATTTTTATTTTTGGAAATAGATAATTTTGAAAAACTAGGTCTTAGATACTTGCATATAAAATATAAAACTGCAATTATGATTAACACATACAATAATATTGTCCATAAACTTATTTTGTTATAATAAACTGGATAATTAAGTAACTTAGAATTTTCTAACTTTTGTGTATTGATTTCATTTAACAAGTTATTTAGTCTGTCAGTATGAATTACATTTAAATTTACTGGAGACATCTTCTGTAAAATATAATTATCTGATACATTGATTTGCATTTTTGGTAATGGTATTTTTTTAAACATTGTACATTTTTATAAAATTTAATAATTGTCTCGTTGATTTTTAGGGAACAAGGGAATTCCAGTTCTATTAAGTAGGTTCCGCTAAGCAGAACAGTTTCTTTAGTATTGTAACAATTTTTGACAGCTAAGGTCTCGCTGGGAATAATGACTATCCATTTACTTTCGTCAATTTTTTGTACTTGAATCTCAGATATATTGATGGCGATTTGGTTACAATTATTCTTATGTTTATATTTTAATAATCCGATCTCACAGGGTAAGTCATCGTTAACATATTCTGTGTGTATATTATCAAAACAAAGAAATTCATCATTTATAATTTTAAAAATTAATAAAGCCAACCTTACAGTCAAAACTACAGTCGAAGGTTGGCTTTATTAATTTTTATCACATTACTCCACTGTAAGATGGACTATTTTTTCTATTTATAATTTTCTTACAGGGTTTGTCCGAAAATCCATATCTTTTTTGATTGTACATTAAATAATTTGAACTGGGAAATATTACCTTGTAGAAATTTTGGTTAGGGGTTGGTAGTGGAAACATGTGAAAAAGATTGTAAGACTCATTTTCAACTAACGGTATTTCTATAATAAAAATTATTTCTTCAAATTTAGAATAGCATTTTATTTCCAATATTTCTTCAAAGTTTAAAATATTTTCCATAACCGGGTCAAACGGTAATTTTTCATTTTGTAAAGAAGAGGCAACAGATTTTATTTGTTTTAGTAGTTCAATAGGATGTATTATTGCATTATGGAAATTATTAATTTTTGCGAAAGATACAGCGACTTCAATTTTGTCTAAAATCTCATAAATGTTCTGATATATCATTAAAATTTGCGTTAAAACCATTTGCATCCTTGTCTGGATAGAAATATCTAAAGTTTCTAGTTCATAGTTATGGATTACCCTTATCATTTCAGATATCTTTGATTCCAAAATTTGTTGGTTGTGAGATACATTTGCTACGATTTCTTGGAATGTTATAATAGAGCTTGATAGTATTGTTAATTGTTTATCCATTGATAATTTCAGATTATTTTGGTTTTCTTTTAAAACTGAGTTTTCACTACCGTATTTAGCAGCATCTTCTTGATCTAAATTTCCTGTTAAACTCTTGATTATATTCCCTAAACCGTTAATTAAGCCGCGTTTTTTCCTAGATAAGTTCGTGGAAGGAGTTATTTGTGAAATTTGTTCCTCTATTTTATTTTCTAGATTGTTGATAAGTATGTACGAATTATAGAATTCCCTGTCATAGTCCGTGTTGTTTTTTATGTGAGATATAATCATATTATATTTTAATGATAAAGCCTTAAATTCAGTAATGATACTGGATATATTAAATATCTGTATGAATGTCCAATGGTTAATAACCTTATGCGCGTTAGCTAGTTTATAAGGCAGTACCCAGTTAACACAATGGCACCTAGCATATGCCAAAAATGTACCGTCAATATGCCGTTAGAGAATGTTATTTTATCATATGGATGGTACATACTTATCATATTCATTCAATATTCCCTATAATACATATTTCTGGTTTGTCTATGGCACATGCTAAGCATCTTCCTCACCAGTATATTCCTCCAAAGTATTTGACAAATACATACCAAAAAGCATATTTTTTACAGGTACCTTTGTCACCTGCCAAGTATGTGCCATAAAAGTGCATATAAAGTATATTCCCCCAAAGCATGTGACAAATACATACCAAAAAACATATTTTTTACAGGTACCTTTGTCACCTGCCAAGTATGTGCCATAAAAGTGCATATAAAGTATATTATTCCTCCAAAGTTGTGACAAATACATACCAAAAAACATATTTTTTTACAGGTACCTTTGTAATTTTAATGTTTTAAGAAGAGTATGCCATGGAAACAAAAATAAAAGTGATCTGTCTTTGTGTCAGAATAAATTTATTGTTGGTGGAACATGGGTAGAATAAATAAATTTAAATTATGATTGCATTTATAATATTTAAAAATATTATTATAATTAATAATGATAAGAATAATTTATTGTTGGTGGAACATGGGTAGAATAAATAAATTTAAATTATGATTGCCTTTATAATATTTAAAAATAAAAAAATATTTAGTTCTGTAATTTGATACGTCATATTTTTATTTAATTCTGAGCAAATTTTTCTAACAAAATTTTTCAATATTTCGCACAGAAAATTAAGGCACTTTACCTGATGCGATTTTTATTTTTAAGCTGCTACCAGCGCCCTCTATAAATTTTTTAAAGTCCAAGATACTAAATATAGTTTTTGGGTGAAGCAAGCGCAGAATACCAAAAATTGTGTTTGTAATTGTACTGCAAAAAAAATGTCATATACACCTATAATACCGCTTTGCCGCATAAGCATAAGCAAAGTTTACAGAACTATTTTATTCTGTAAACTTTGGCATAAGCAAGTATGCAGTTATGCACTGATTGAAGGTTTAAATTGATATTTCCATTGGACGACTTCCCGATATATGTATAAACGAGGTCGCGGGTAGAGCAGAGATCGCCCTGTATTCACACGTAGTCGGTGGCGACGGTGGACGAGGAGCGACCGAGGAGGCCTGAACAACGAGATAGGAGCGGGATCTGGCATTGGACAGCGTTGCCAGATCTATCGAAAAAACGGCTGAACGGATTTGAATGAAATTTGGTACACAGATAGTTTATGGCTTTAGAGGCGAAATCGTGCGCGAGGCGGGTGCGAGGCCGCTTAGCGACCGAGCCTCAGCGGCGGCGGAGCCCCAAACAAGATGGTTGCGGCGGCAAAGCCGCAGGTTTAGCTTCCAAACCCCGCCGAAGGCGGGGGTGAAAAGCTAGTAAATATCTATATTGTTCCCCAAAACATTTAATATATTTTTTAAAACATTAGTATAATTTTGTTACGTTACTGTTATACAATGAATTTTGTTGTATAACTTGTAACAAAATAATAAAATATAATAACCAGCAGTTCCCTAGGACTTGGAACTACCGTAGAATCAAAAGTCTGGCAACCCTGTGAACTTAATCTGTGGGGGGGAGCGGTGCTGATCGCCCATCGCGCCGACGCAAATCGGCGTTCGCGTTCGCAAATTCGTTTGCTGTTCTGTTCTGTTGTTGGCGTTGGTGTTGGCTGTCAGGTCGCCATTCTTTTTTAGCACATTTTAGTGACTGTGTTTTGCTTGGTTTTGTGCTTCGGCCAAAACAGTAGCAAGGTAGGTAGTACCTACGTGGCATTTTTTCACAAGTAAACGCAAACGTTTGTAATAGTAGGTATACCTATTTCTATCAGGTGGCGAAACGTGGGATAGATACTTTTTAGAACGCGGCTGCCATTTTGCATTTGCTCGAACGACGCCACGCCAAGCACTTTTTCGTTTTCGCACGTGTGGAACAAGGTTTTTTGTTTTTTCTATAACCGTGTTTAAAACTATTATTAGGTACCTATATATTATTTTCGAGAGCATTAATTTCATTCGCAAGCTTTTTTTGCACAATCGTAGAAAAAATGTTTATTTCCTTGCTAAACCTGGCACATATTAAATGTAGGTACGCAAAATCCCGAACACCGAATATTTGTTGTGGATGGGGGATTTAAGGCGAATGTTTGTCGGTTTATTGGCTAAAATCAAACGAGACGAATATTTACAGAATATTTGAAACAAAAAACACTCAGTGTTCGGGATTCGGCAAACACCGAATGTGTTGTTATCACAGAATAGTATTCTGTGTTGTTATCAAGCTTTGCGAGTTGAGCGTATGCAAGCAGAAAAACTTATTTCTACTTAAGAGGGGGTTGCCAACAGCGAAAGTAACGTTAGATTTCGTATTTTTTTAAAGTTGTATAGCATAAAATATAATAACATTTTCCCTGGCAAAAATTTAGTACAAACATCTCCGTCTTCATTTTTATTGAGATCTTACAAGCAGTGTTTTGTTTTATAGGTTATGAAAACCTTGGGAAAAATAATAATTCCATTACATATGCTTTTAAGCTCTTATGATTAAAATGAAGACAGAGATGTTTGCACCAAATTTTTGCCAGGTAAAATGTTATTAGATTTTATGCTATACAACTTAAAAAAATACGAAATCTAACGTCACTTTCGCTGTCGGCACCGCCTAATAACATTAGAAGCAGCCATTATAAAAATAACCTAAAATAAGTTTTTGTTGGCAGATTTAAGTTGAACGTGCAACACCGTTGCAGGCACAAGTTGTTGCCATTTTTTGTCGATCATTTGCCATTTGGTTTTGAGGATTGCATTTGTGTTTTTCTCAAAATAGTATCAAGGTAAGTTTACTTATTATTTATATATTGGCACCATAAGCGTGTGTTCTGTTTTCTTATCGAAGTGATAAAAGTCGTTCTGTAATTGAATTCGGTTAGATTACGGAACGATACAGAAAGTTACCGGAGATCATTGAAGTAATCGTGCTCTCGACCAGAATAAAGGTGGGTTTATGAACTATTCCATTGCCATTCATTGTTTAATGTCAATATGGATACAACCAAATTCTTTGTTAATGGTAACTTTAGTAAGTAAACCCAGAATACGTGTGAAGTTACAGATGTGTGACAAATAAATTGATCAATAAGTTGACAATACAGAAGAAAGTTGAGCAAAACATGTCAAAGTTGTCAGTAAATTGACAAAAATAAATAATAAATTTCTGTATTACAATGTGAAAAGTCAACTTTTTCAACTTATTGTTCAATAAATTGTCATTAAAACCAGCTTTAGTACCTTTTTTGTTGTCAGGTTTGAAAGGTGTCCCTCCTTTACCGGCTTTTATAATAAACATGCCATTATGTTCCCGTCAAACACAAGGATGCAGCAAAAAGTTTCTAAAAAAAAGTTATCCCAAAGATTAAGCTATATATTATCAAAACAAAGAAATTCATCATTTATAATTTTAAAAATTAATAAAGCCAACCTTACAGTCAAAACTACAGTCGAAGGTTGGCTTTATTAATTTTTATCACATTACTCCACTGTAAGATGGACTATTTTTTCTATTTATAATTTTCTTACAGGGTTTGTCCGAAAATCCATATCTTTTTTGATTGTACATTAAATAATTTGAACTGGGAAATATTACCTTGTAGAAATTTTGGTTAGGGGTTGGTAGTGGAAACATGTGAAAAAGATTGTAAGACTCATTTTCAACTAACGGTATTTCTATAATAAAAATTATTTCTTCAAATTTAGAATAGCATTTTATTTCCAATATTTCTTCAAAGTTTAAAATATTTTCCATAACCGGGTCAAACGGTAATTTTTCATTTTGTAAAGAAGAGGCAACAGATTTTATTTGTTTTAGTAGTTCAATAGGATGTATTATTGCATTATGGAAATTATTAATTTTTGCGAAAGATACAGCGACTTCAATTTTGTCTAAAATCTCATAAATGTTCTGATATATCATTAAAATTTGCGTTAAAACCATTTGCATCCTTGTCTGGATAGAAATATCTAAAGTTTCTAGTTCATAGTTATGGATTACCCTTATCATTTCAGATATCTTTGATTCCAAAATTTGTTGGTTGTGAGATACATTTGCTACGATTTCTTGGAATGTTATAATAGAGCTTGATAGTATTGTTAATTGTTTATCCATTGATAATTTCAGATTATTTTGGTTTTCTTTTAAAACTGAGTTTTCACTACCGTATTTAGCAGCATCTTCTTGATCTAAATTTCCTGTTAAACTCTTGATTATATTCCCTAAACCGTTAATTAAGCCGCGTTTTTTCCTAGATAAGTTCGTGGAAGGAGTTATTTGTGAAATTTGTTCCTCTATTTTATTTTCTAGATTGTTGATAAGTATGTACGAATTATAGAATTCCCTGTCATAGTCCGTGTTGTTTTTTATGTGAGATATAATCATATTATATTTTAATGATAAAGCCTTAAATTCAGTAATGATACTGGATATATTAAATATCTGTATGAATGTCCAATGGTTAATAACCTTATGCGCGTTAGCTAGTTTATAAGGCAGTACCCAGTTAACACAATGGCACCTAGCATATGCCAAAAATGTACCGTCAATATGCCGTTAGAGAATGTTATTTTATCATATGGATGGTACATACTTATCATATTCATTCAATATTCCCTATAATACATATTTCTGGTTTGTCTATGGCACATGCTAAGCATCTTCCTCACCAGTATATTCCTCCAAAGTATTTGACAAATACATACCAAAAAGCATATTTTTTACAGGTACCTTTGTCACCTGCCAAGTATGTGCCATAAAAGTGCATATAAAGTATATTCCCCCAAAGCATGTGACAAATACATACCAAAAAACATATTTTTTACAGGTACCTTTGTCACCTGCCAAGTATGTGCCATAAAAGTGCATATAAAGTATATTATTCCTCCAAAGTTGTGACAAATACATACCAAAAAACATATTTTTTTACAGGTACCTTTGTAATTTTAATGTTTTAAGAAGAGTATGCCATGGAAACAAAAATAAAAGTGATCTGTCTTTGTGTCAGAATAAATTTATTGTTGGTGGAACATGGGTAGAATAAATAAATTTAAATTATGATTGCATTTATAATATTTAAAAATATTATTATAATTAATAATGATAAGAATAATTTATTGTTGGTGGAACATGGGTAGAATAAATAAATTTAAATTATGATTGCCTTTATAATATTTAAAAATAAAAAAATATTTAGTTCTGTAATTTGATACGTCATATTTTTATTTAATTCTGAGCAAATTTTTCTAACAAAATTTTTCAATATTTCGCACAGAAAATTAAGGCACTTTACCTGATGCGATTTTTATTTTTAAGCTGCTACCAGCGCCCTCTATAAATTTTTTAAAGTCCAAGATACTAAATATAGTTTTTGGGTGAAGCAAGCGCAGAATACCAAAAATTGTGTTTGTAATTGTACTGCAAAAAAAATGTCATATACACCTATAATACCGCTTTGCCGCATAAGCATAAGCAAAGTTTACAGAACTATTTTATTCTGTAAACTTTGGCATAAGCAAGTATGCAGTTATGCACTGATTGAAGGTTTAAATTGATATTTCCATTGGACGACTTCCCGATATATGTATAAACGAGGTCGCGGGTAGAGCAGAGATCGCCCTGTATTCACACGTAGTCGGTGGCGACGGTGGACGAGGAGCGACCGAGGAGGCCTGAACAACGAGATAGGAGCGGGATCTGGCATTGGACAGCGTTGCCAGATCTATCGAAAAAACGGCTGAACGGATTTGAATGAAATTTGGTACACAGATAGTTTATGGCTTTAGAGGCGAAATCGTGCGCGAGGCGGGTGCGAGGCCGCTTAGCGACCGAGCCTCAGCGGCGGCGGAGCCCCAAACAAGATGGTTGCGGCGGCAAAGCCGCAGGTTTAGCTTCCAAACCCCGCCGAAGGCGGGGGTGAAAAGCTAGTAAATATCTATATTGTTCCCCAAAACATTTAATATATTTTTTAAAACATTAGTATAATTTTGTTACGTTACTGTTATACAATGAATTTTGTTGTATAACTTGTAACAAAATAATAAAATATAATAACCAGCAGTTCCCTAGGACTTGGAACTACCGTAGAATCAAAAGTCTGGCAACCCTGTGAACTTAATCTGTGGGGGGGAGCGGTGCTGATCGCCCATCGCGCCGACGCAAATCGGCGTTCGCGTTCGCAAATTCGTTTGCTGTTCTGTTCTGTTGTTGGCGTTGGTGTTGGCTGTCAGGTCGCCATTCTTTTTTAGCACATTTTAGTGACTGTGTTTTGCTTGGTTTTGTGCTTCGGCCAAAACAGTAGCAAGGTAGGTAGTACCTACGTGGCATTTTTTCACAAGTAAACGCAAACGTTTGTAATAGTAGGTATACCTATTTCTATCAGGTGGCGAAACGTGGGATAGATACTTTTTAGAACGCGGCTGCCATTTTGCATTTGCTCGAACGACGCCACGCCAAGCACTTTTTCGTTTTCGCACGTGTGGAACAAGGTTTTTTGTTTTTTCTATAACCGTGTTTAAAACTATTATTAGGTACCTATATATTATTTTCGAGAGCATTAATTTCATTCGCAAGCTTTTTTTGCACAATCGTAGAAAAAATGTTTATTTCCTTGCTAAACCTGGCACATATTAAATGTAGGTACGCAAAATCCCGAACACCGAATATTTGTTGTGGATGGGGGATTTAAGGCGAATGTTTGTCGGTTTATTGGCTAAAATCAAACGAGACGAATATTTACAGAATATTTGAAACAAAAAACACTCAGTGTTCGGGATTCGGCAAACACCGAATGTGTTGTTATCACAGAATAGTATTCTGTGTTGTTATCAAGCTTTGCGAGTTGAGCGTATGCAAGCAGAAAAACTTATTTCTACTTAAGAGGGGGTTGCCAACAGCGAAAGTAACGTTAGATTTCGTATTTTTTTAAAGTTGTATAGCATAAAATATAATAACATTTTCCCTGGCAAAAATTTAGTACAAACATCTCCGTCTTCATTTTTATTGAGATCTTACAAGCAGTGTTTTGTTTTATAGGTTATGAAAACCTTGGGAAAAATAATAATTCCATTACATATGCTTTTAAGCTCTTATGATTAAAATGAAGACAGAGATGTTTGCACCAAATTTTTGCCAGGTAAAATGTTATTAGATTTTATGCTATACAACTTAAAAAAATACGAAATCTAACGTCACTTTCGCTGTCGGCACCGCCTAATAACATTAGAAGCAGCCATTATAAAAATAACCTAAAATAAGTTTTTGTTGGCAGATTTAAGTTGAACGTGCAACACCGTTGCAGGCACAAGTTGTTGCCATTTTTTGTCGATCATTTGCCATTTGGTTTTGAGGATTGCATTTGTGTTTTTCTCAAAATAGTATCAAGGTAAGTTTACTTATTATTTATATATTGGCACCATAAGCGTGTGTTCTGTTTTCTTATCGAAGTGATAAAAGTCGTTCTGTAATTGAATTCGGTTAGATTACGGAACGATACAGAAAGTTACCGGAGATCATTGAAGTAATCGTGCTCTCGACCAGAATAAAGGTGGGTTTATGAACTATTCCATTGCCATTCATTGTTTAATGTCAATATGGATACAACCAAATTCTTTGTTAATGGTAACTTTAGTAAGTAAACCCAGAATACGTGTGAAGTTACAGATGTGTGACAAATAAATTGATCAATAAGTTGACAATACAGAAGAAAGTTGAGCAAAACATGTCAAAGTTGTCAGTAAATTGACAAAAATAAATAATAAATTTCTGTATTACAATGTGAAAAGTCAACTTTTTCAACTTATTGTTCAATAAATTGTCATTAAAACCAGCTTTAGTACCTTTTTTGTTGTCAGGTTTGAAAGGTGTCCCTCCTTTACCGGCTTTTATAATAAACATGCCATTATGTTCCCGTCAAACACAAGGATGCAGCAAAAAGTTTCTAAAAAAAAGTTATCCCAAAGATTAAGCTATAAATTAGCAAATTATAAAAAACTTAAATATGGTACTAATCATGAAAACAAGAAAAAGCTTGATCTTGAACAGCATGTTGATGTTGATAAAGTGGGTACATTGTTTGATTTAACTCTGCCTGATCAGTCTTCTATGGGATTAGTAGATCAACCACATTTCCATCACATAATATCGAGCGATGAAGGCAGTGTGGGAATGGATGGAATTTCACAAGCATTACTTGATGATCCACCTAAATTGCACAACCAAGAATATATTCCACAAAATTTAGAAAAGGAAAAAAAACATTTTAATATTCAATTAGCATCTACTTGATATCTTACGAAATGCCTCCGAGTTTCAACTAAAAATGTTACCTAAAGATCCGAGAACATTGTTAATGACTCCTCGTAAATGCGAAATAACCACTTTAGATCCAGGCCAATATTATTATTTTGGCATAAAAAACACTGTAGTAGATTTGTGTAATAAAATAAATGTAACATTATTACCCGGCCAAATTTTTTATATTGATGTAAATATTGATGGTGTTCCGCTTTTCAAAAGCACCAATGAGTCATTATGGCCTATTTTGTGTAAAATTAAAAATATACAGGGAATAGAAAATGTCATATTTTGTGTCGCAATATATAAGGGTAGTAAAAAACCGATTGCAAACGAATTTTTGTCCGATTTTGTCCAAGAGTTAATACATCTTGTTACCTATGGAATTTATATACATTCTCAAACTTTTTCATTTAGACTTGCTTCAATAATATGTGATGCTCCGGCAAAATCTTATGTCTTGAATATAAAAAGCCATTCGGGTTTTTTTAGTTGCACAAAATGTACAATTGAAGGGAACTTCGAAAATAACGTTTGCTTTTTAGAAAACGATTGTGAAAAACGAACAAATTTGTCTTTCAGAGATAAAAAACAGCCTGAACACCATATAGGTAGATCATTAATAGAGGACGTGCCACATTTCGATATGGTCAAAGGTATTCCAATAGACTACATGCATTGTGTTTTGCTGGGGGTGACAAAAAGAATGTTGTGTCATAAAAAATATGGATTAATTTTTGGAAAACCACCTCATAAGTTAAGGGCTTCCTCAATATTTTCAATAGATCATATGCTGTCTAAAATAAAAAAATATATACCATATGAATTTTCTAGAAAAACAAGATCAATAATAGAATGCAAGAGATACAAAGCAACAGAATTCCGATTATTATTACTTTACACTGGTTTGATAATTTTTAAAAAGATACTTCCAAGAAATTTATACAACAATTTTGTATGCTTCAGTTTGGCTACACAAATATGTGTAAGCGAGGAATTTTCAAAAAACGAAATTCTACTAAACTATAGCCATGAACTCTATAAACAGTTTATCAAAAATTGTATCAAATTGTACGGTGCAGATTTTGTTTCATTTAATGTTCATAGCTTGTTGCATTTAGTAGACTGCGTTAAATTATACGGAAAGTTTGATAACTTTTCAGCTTTTTGTTTCGAAAACTTTATGCCCCAAATAACTAGAAAAGTCAGAAAATGTTCTTTACCTCTCCAACAAATTGTTCGACGAACAATGGAAAATCGAGAAATGCTCTTTGTTCCTCATTCAAATTGTGACCAAAATAAAATAAAATTTAGCATACTCCATTATTCAAAATCATTACATCCAAACTGTGGTGATCCTAAATACAAGGTTTTAGATAAAACAATTTTCCGGGTAAACACGTCAAACTTCCGGGACCGATTTGTCGAACTCAAAGATGGGGTAATAATTGAAATACTTGATTTTCCAACATTTGAAGGAGAAATTGTTATGGTGGGTGTTAAATATGATAGAGGTGAATCTTTATTCAAGATTCCAGCTCAATCTTCACAGTTTGGAGTAACATACTTAGAAAAAAATGACAACATTATTAAAATATTTCCAGTACTTAGTTTAAAAAGAAAAGTTATGGTGTTACCTCTTGAAGACAGATTTGTTTGTTTTCCTTTATTACATATTTAAGTTAGTCATGAATGTAGGGACCGATCTTTCCAATTGACTTTGAACTTATTTGCCAGTTAAAGTGACTTAAAACATTACTACTAGCATTCTTTTGTACTGATTTAACTGATAGGACTGAATGGATTATTTGACCTAAAGTCGTTTATTTTTATTTAACACATTGACTGAGATGTGCATATATATTATGCACATCGAACTTGCCCACCGCGCCATGTGCATACAGGGTTCTGCCAATGGAAACTTTCCACACTGATTTTTTTGGTTTAAAATAAAAAGCTGGGAAAATGCTCCAACACGTCGATTTCTGATTTGAGTGGGAACTATTTTTCAGTTTTTTTCATCCCCGTAGCTTTAACCCCATAGCTGGGGGGAGAACAACCCCCCAAATTTGAATAGGGGATAGGGGTCGTGCAATACTTCTTTTTAAATGTCTCATCGAGTTCTTTACGACCCTAAAATTTCACCTCATTATTTTTATCCCCCCCCAAATTTGAATAGGGGATAGGGGTCGTGCAATACTTCTTTTTAAATGTCTCATCGAGTTCTTTACGACCCTAAAATTTCACCTCATTATTTTTATCCGTAACAAAATAACAGCTTGTCAAAATAAAAACTAAATAAAGTACTTACTAATAATTAAAGTTTTATTATTCAGGTGTACACGTGAACTTATCTAACAAACTGTTGTTCACAAAATGTTCACCCCGGTTTGTTTAGGAGTTTCGTTAGAAATAATCTCAGCGGCATGTCTATTGACATAAAAACTAGCAACAAAACATCCATGAACTGTATCTAATAAACTGTTCAAAAACTCTCCAAAATACAAAAAAAACGGATGTTTTGTTGCTAGTTTTTATGTCGATAGGCGGATACACTATAGCAACGATAATTCCTGCCGCTGAGATTATTTCTAACGAAACTCCTAAACAAAGCAGGGTAGAACAACAGTTTGTTAGATAAGTTCACGTGTGCATCTAAATAATACAACTTTAATTAGTAACTATTTTTATTTATTTTTATTTTGATAAGCTGTCATTTCGTTACGAATAAAAATAATGAGGCGAAATTGTAGGGTCATAAAGAACTCGATGAGACCTATCAAAAGATGAGGTATGGCACGACCCCTACACCCTATTCAAATTTGGGGGGTTGTTCTCCCCCAGCTAGAGGGTTAAAGTTACGGGGATGAAAAAACTTGAAAAATAGTTCCCCCTCAAATCAAAAATCGACGTGTCTGAGCGTTTTCCCAGATTTTTATTTTAAACCAAAAAAAATCGGGGTGGAAAGTTTCCATTGGCCCACCCTGTATAATTCACAGGAACAGGCCGCGTATCTATAATACAGTGAAACCTCTCCTAGCGGACACCTCTCTTGAATGGACATCTCTCTTGAGCGGACATTTTTCCTAGAACCAAACACAGGCATACGTTTTAGCACGTAAAGAGTTCTCCCACGAGCGGACTCTCTATTGGACGGACGCGGACAGTGTAATTTTCCCAGAAATAGATTAAAGACTCTCATATGCGGACGCGAAACTCTAATGAACGGACTTATTTAATTCGGGAACATATTCAGACCTGTATTTTCAGCCTGTGTGTGGAATAAAGTTGGTGTAATATACATATTAAAGGATAAAGATGGAATGATACCCCTACTCAATATAGGTAGTGCAAGAAAATTATACATGGAGAAAAAAATTCTTATCAGGTAGATATTTTCAGGGTTGGTTGTGGGTAGTGTCCTGAGTATAACCCCAAAAAATCACCATCGAAGTCGTGTTACGTGTTACGAACCCCGTAATAGAGGTGGTTTTGCAAACATTTTTTTGCATTTTTTTTCTTATGTGTACATTATTACATTCTCTACAACTTTCCCTTATGAAGTTTTTTTTTAACTTCAATACTTCACGAGATATAGGTAAAAGATCACCACTAGCTAAAGTGCTTTATAAGGGTGAAAAAAATTCTTTAAAACAAGCTGATTTTTTCAGGGTTAACTGGGGGCGCACTCCTAAGTACTTATACAAAAGATTACACTCAAATCAGCTTGTTTTAAAGAAATTTTTTCACCCTTATAAAGCACTTTAGCTAGTGGTGATCTTTTACCTATATCTCATGAAGTATTGAAGTTAAAAAAAAAAGTTCATAAGGGAAAGTTGTAGAGAATGTAATAATGTACACATACGAAAAAAAACAATTTTTTTTTGCAAAACCACCCCTATTGCGGGGTTCGTAACACGACTTCGATGGTGATTTTTTGGGGTTATACTCAGGATGCTACCCACAACCAACCCTGAAAATATCTTCCTGATAAGATTTTTTTGTCCATGTATAATTTTCTTGGACTATTCATATAAAAACATACTTTGTCATTATTTCGGTGAATTCTTTCAGTCAGCTTTTCCCATAAGCGGACACCTCCCACAAACGGACAATAAAGTTGGAACCATTGGTGTCCGCCTGTGGGAGGTTTCACTGTATGTACACATGTACCGTGCATTTCTTATGGGGAATCTGTTGGTGCGGCGTGGGATTAACACCATCTTAGTTGGTCTGGTGATATCTTACTATTTAGGTTTTTGTTAAAAATTATCTGTGGTAACATTTGATTTAGGTCCATAAGGTATATATTCTTAAAAATAACTAACTAAATACAGGAAAATAAATGAACTACGTTCCCTTAGGAGTTTCGTTCAAGTTATATTATTTTCTGTCTACACGTACTTTACCTGTTCCTGTTTACAATGCCTGAATAAAATATATGCACACGGCGTATGTTTGAAATGATGTAATCAGGCACCATGTGCATATATTTTATTCACGCCTCTATTGCATACTATAATTATAAATATTTATTGACTTTTAAACTATTTTGCTCTCAAAACATAAAAATAGCTAAAATTTTCAATAAAACTACTTCGGCGCAATGGACTCTGTCACGAAATTCGCTTCGGCAGTCAACGTGTTACCATAGCTTCCTTAAGCTATGGTGTTACATTGTTCGAAACGTATGTCTACTCTGTTCATAAGCAAGAAATTTGAAGAAAAACTGATCTAAATGACTGTCAATACCACTATGAAAATAAATCACATAGAAAATGTTCGTAATTTAGAAAAATCACTTTAATCGGTACGAAATAATACGTCAGTTGTGACAGAACATAAAGCTATAGGTCAGATTACATATTGTAAGCCAATTGGAAAGATCAAACGTATGATTGATCATTTATAAAATTTACTACATGTTATGTGTACTGTATACCAAAATCATGTCTAAAACGTTTTTGTAATACCTATCAATTTTAATTTTCTTAAGTAAAAAACCATGGGAAAGCGTGAATGGGCAATTATAAAATTCTTAAAAGAAGACACTGTAGAAGTCGTACCGTATGGTTGGTATGTCGAAGCATCTGAGGAATGTTTTTGGCCACCCAAAAATTTTAAGAAGCAAAAAATATTACACTTTATTGAAAATTCTTATGAACCAGAAGAGGGTTGGGCAGTTCATTCCGCTACCTTATTGGGCAGATATGGTCAGTTTTAACTTCTCAGACTTGTTTAATACTGGTTGCCGAATTTGAAGATGAAGTTCAATAGTGGGCTCAAAATTCGAACCAGGATTGAACAAACCCCTAATAATTTATATACGTATATATAAGGTGAATCATTTCCATAATCCAAAAAGTAAAAATATGTTGGGTGATAAAAATGGTTCACACTGTATATATCGACTTAAGCAAAAATGCAATAATGACATTTTAGATGATATCAAAGTTGCACATAGGAAAGCTCAAAAAGCAACAATGACAAGTGATTTGTCATCGAACCCTGAGAGCCAAGGTAAAGGAAGAGGTCTACGAAAACAGAGAAGAAATCCGAAGTATTGTAACACTTCAAGTGAAGGGGAAAATAGTGAGGAAGATTCAGAAAACAGTAACGATTTTCCCAGAATACCCAGAAATGCAATTGGACGTAAGTATTAGATATAGGTACATAACGTGCACTTGCATGAAAAATTTATGTTTGGTTAACAATATACCTACGTCTTACATATATTTTAGCGATTTATTCGTCACCTGTATATACGAGTAATTCTCAGAATTCTCAGAAAATACTGATGCAATCTGATGAAGAAGGGCAAAGTACAAATAGAATAACTGTAGATAAAACGCCGAGTGAGTATTAACAGCAATTGAGTAAATGTAGCTATTGAAAGCCAATTTATTTGCAGGAAGATCACCCAGACCGATTCATTTTCAGAAAAATGGTGAAGAAGGGCGAAGTACTGTAGAGAAAACGCCAAGTGAGTTTGCTAAAATAATGAACTGCTGAGTCAAATTCTTCCAGAAAATTTCTGTGTCGATGACTGACAGTCTAAGTAGTGTGATCGTTGCACTCAGACAATTTCACATGCAATCGCAGATGATCGATGCAGGTATTATCCGGAAGAATTTATAACTCAGCACAATTAGCCTGCAGAGCCTCCAATCAAGAAAGGCTATAAATTTGTAGTTAATTTTCTTTCAAAATTGTTATGTTTAAATTGCATCTCTCAGACCTTGATGCGAATGTTCAGCCCTACGTCACAACTCCCGTCCTTGTCTTACTTATGAATATACGATGGATATCGGTCAGACAAGGACGGGAGTTGTGACGTAGGGCCAAACATTTGCTGACCAAACTGTACATTATTTTTTTTATATATAGGAATAAATTCAAGCTCAGCAGTTAGTACATCCCGAAGGTCACAGAGCTCCCCTCCTGAATCTTTCGATAATAATTTAAATGTTTTGGGAACGCCAAAGATTAGTAAGTAGTATTTTCGATAAAATGTGGATAAAATTAAATTTTTATTATTTTTAGGACCACTAACCAAAAATACTACAAAGCAATGTGATTGCAATGCAGGTAATATCAAGGTCATTGTTAAAATTTCATATATTATCATATTAATTTCAGAATTCCAAAGGGTGGTTTTAGAAGAACTGAACCTTTTAAATTTAAAAATAGATGGTCTTTGTGACAACGTTAGTGCTCTGAACAAAGCTAAAAAATTTGAAACAAATGCAACGAGCCTGGAAATGTCCAGAAATATAAAATCTTTTAACAATTTAATTCCTTTAAATGATGAAGATAAGTTAATCAATTTAGAAAATTGGATAAACGCAGACGAAAACTATAAAGTAGTGGTAAGTTAAAAAAAATTATGCACAAGGGTAATTTTCAAAATTGAGTAAAATTTGATTTTTTTAAACATTAATAATTTCATGTTTATTACTTTTCTTTGTAGGTTTCTGAATTATGTCGCATTGGAGGTTCTTCATTAGCTCAAACCATTAGAAAAATTCTGTATAGATTGTTCTCAAATGAATTAGCTCTGCTGTATTCCTGGGAGGGTGCTAAAAAGAAAAAAGCCTTTAAAGATTTAAGGATCGTCCATGCCATTTTAGGTAAGTGAAATTTACAGTTGAAGTGAGAGATGTAGAACACTACTTTCTGTAAAGGTATGAATCCACGATAAGAGTACTTCATACGATTGCTTACTCGTGAGGTAAAAATCAAATTAAACAGTTAGTATCCTGTTGCTTGATATGGTATGTTTGCCAGAGTATGAAGGCTACGCAACAATGGTCAACAATGCAATTTTCATTGTTGACCGTTGTTGCGTAGTTCTCCTGCTTTGTCAAACATACACCATACACACACATTTTGTTACATATTGTAGAGTCTCACATCGTAGCAGTAGTCTTTGTCTAACTCATGCGATATTCTAGGTGTTGGACAAAGGCTACGGCTATACTTGGGCTCCTACATTCAACAAATAGAGAGAAATACACCTAATATACTGGAGAAAATCTAGCGAAACAATGTTACCATGATGGGTAATGGGTAACACAATATGTACTTAATTTTACTTTCACCTCATGCGTCAATGTCGCATGAAATTCTCTTATCGTGGATTCATACCATAAAAGTATGTAATGTAATATTTTTCGTTTAGTAATCATCAGCTTGATAAGCTAAATTGGTTCAAGTTGGCTTTGATAGCTGCCTTCATTCAGTTGTGATCATATAGGAATCATTATAATGAGGTTCATTCGCAGATTTATTCAGCCTCTCCCCTGAGCCAATTTCGAATCACGATCTCTAATCCCCTTGCTCCCCCAAATCATGAAAAGTTTGTGGTTTATTTTACTAGTACACAAACAACGTACAACCTTTTTCGTTTTTCAATTCGCAGAATATACATAATAGAGACCAAAGTGTTCAGTCGTGATCGAAACACTCGAATGAACGAAAGCAGCTATTATATGAAATTTGCGATAGCCTGCTATTTTTCTTATGCCTTTCATAAAAATAAGACTTCGAATAAAAAAATTTAATTGTGAGCGTTGACTGAAATATTCTTCAGTCAACGTTGTGAGTAATTTCTACAAAAACTGTACACTCTTTTGTCACACTGTATAGGTGAAGGTACAGGGTAATCATTGGAGAATGGAGATAGAAAAAAAAGTTTAATACAAAAGTTGCAGGAAATCAAACGAATTTTTTAATGATCTTACTTGGAAATATCCGAGTGTTTCATAAGTGCGGAGCAAACTAAACTTCCATTTAAAAAAATTCAACTAAACTTTTTAATGACAAAAGTGGCATTTGTGTTGCCTGTTTTTTTTTTTCATGGCTATTTCTACTAGAATGTGAAAAGTGAAAATTTCAATATTTTAATAACTTATATGACATACGGTTAGAGAAAACACACATATACATATCATATATATATTATCACTGTAATCAAAGATATATCTGTAATCGTGACGAATCGTATATTTAAAAAGAGTGATGAAATAGAGGGTGTTCCATTTAAAAAAATGGAAGTTTAGCTTGCCCCGCTTTTACTAATATCTATCTCCAAAAATAAAAAAGTTAAAGGTAGTGTCTATTCTGGGCATGCTATAAATATAATTTTTTGCTGTTTTTTCAGAAAGTGTGAAATTATGCCATAATGATAGCACTGAGCACGAAATCATTATGATAATAAAAGGATGGCTTGTGAAAGCTAAAGCCAGGTGCGACAGACGTCAGCAGGTACTATTTCTCGAGTTATTTCTGTATTTTGACATAACTATCCAGTTATGAAATGCAGGCATCGTCGTTAAATGAATATTATATAATGATATAATATAAATACATAATATACATATGCATATTTCGTGTTGATTTAAGTGATAGAACTGAATGTGTCTCATTTGACTTAAAGTTATTTATTTCTTCTTTTTTCTTTTAAAATGTGTGTCTACTCTGTTCATAACCAGGAATTCATCTTGAAGGAAAACATGTTGCAAATGACAATCAAAACCACTATGAACAGAAATCGCATAGAGAACGTTTGAACTAATTCAGAAAAATCACTTCTATCAGTATGAAAGAATACGCCTATTAACATCACAAAATGACTGACAATAAAACCACTATGAAAAGAAATCGCATAGAGAACATTTGACCTAATTCAGAAAAATCACATCTATCAGTACGAAATGACTGACAATGTAGTTTCTATTGTTAAAAATAGAAATTGCATTGTCGACCATTACTGTTGCGTAGCAGACTCACTTTGTGGTGTTAACTATAAATTCTTTTGTATTGTTGTTAACTATAAAAGCTGCTTTTTAATAATAATAATAATATAATAATTTTTTTTGCAGAATGATTTGGTTATGGAAGGTGCATAATAATTATTAGGTACATACATAATATTATTATACTTAGATATATATATATGTATATATAAATACATAACTTTTTATATATGGGTGTATATTTTTTTTTACCATACCCCCAAACCAAATGTTGATTTTCGTCATATAACAAGTATGTACCAATTACATACCATGATGTTAATGTGGGAAGGTGAAAAGCATATGCTTTGATTCAAGATTCAAATGCAGTGTTCATTTTAGTCACGTTCTAAGTATATATGAAAGTGAAAATATAAATAAATATGAAATATGAAAATCACATACTTATCATGTACTTTGATTTATGTGTAATGTTGGTTTTAGTCATATGGCAGGTACATGACCTGGCACATTCCTGTCACTTAGTTGTCACCTGAATGGGGTGCCCTGTAACATGTGCCAAGCACATGCCTCAAATATGCTATATGTTAAAAAAGAATATACTTGGAAGGTGAACATTCTAAAATAGAATATGATTAGTATGTGCAAGTCATGAGATTGTGCTATCGGGGTATGCATGGGTTATCGTTCATGTTGTGGAAATTTGATCCGGCAGCTGATTCTACTGAGATTCTGCAGGTGGACCATCTGTAACAAGTGGGCGTTTTAATTCCTTTATGTGTATTACTTCCGTTTTTTGGGGAATTTTTAAGTTTTTAATTTTGACTTTGTTGTTTTCAAGAATTTCAATGATCTCAAAAGGACCGATGTATTTTTGTTTACTTTTATTTCGAGCGGAAGATTTTTTATACACTTTTTGGTTCAACTTAAATTCAGTTTGTTCGCCTTTAACATTTGTTCTTTCAAGCATTTTAGTTTTTACTTTTTCTGTATTTTCCAAGGCTGTTTCGTATAGGGTACTTAATTTTTCGTTATGTGAGTCGACGTAATCTGTGTAAAAAGTGGTTGATATAAGGTCGAAAGGATCTCTAGAGTTAGTATGACCCAGCACGAGTTCATGAGGTGAGAATTTTGTCGTACTATGGGTGGTACTGTTATATGCTATTATTGCGTAGGGGATTAGCTCAGAAATTGTTCTGGACTTATCTTTTTGCCTTAATAATCTCAAATGCTCTATTAAAGTTGAGTGAAAGCGCTCTACTGGGGAATTAGACTCGTGATGGCCCGGAGTGGTAAAATGAATGTTAATTTTTTGAGTTTTTAGTAGTTCTTTGAGTAGTTCATTTTTAAACTCTGTTCCGCTATCAGACACCATTGTTTCTGGGCATCCAAAAAATGAGAAAAATATTATTAACTTGGCTTGGCCGAATTTTGAGAATTTGTCAAATATTGTTAAAAAGTTTTGATTTTCAAATATAAATATGTCCATATGTAAAATTTGAAATGGTTTTGTTGGCGTTTCGGTTCTAACTAAAGGGATGTATGATTTTTGTCGACTATATTTTTGGGTCTGGCATTTTACACAGTCATTGATAAATTGGGTAACATCGTCTTTCATTTTTGGCCAATAATAATTTTGTTTTAATCTTTCATATGTCTCAGAAATGCCTCTGTGATTAGTTTTATTTTCGTGTTGATGTATAATAAACATTTTTCTGTCTTCTTCATTTGTAACGTTATTTACTAGTTTAGTACAACGAATTAATTTTAAATCTTTAAAATTATTCATGTAAACTTTATTAAAAAGAGGAAATAGATCTTCTTCGAAAAAATATAAATACGAGTTTTTTGGGAATTTGGCAATGGTTAATGACGTTTTTGTCTAGGATTTCAAAGGTTACTTTTATTTGGTCGTGTGGATTTCTTTTTATTAAGTATTGATGGGATTTATTGTTTACGATTTCGTCAAGAACGCTGATTCCGTCATTTCTAGTGTCCGTGTTTGAAGTATGTACTGTGTCAGTAATTGTGTCATGTGGGGGTTTAATTTGTATATCCGACAATATTTTAATTTTGGGTTCCTGTTTGCTCGTTGTTGGCTCTTCGAAAGTTTCAGTGTTTTCGCATAAATTTTGAAGGTAATCTAAAATGTCTTTATCTACTTCACCGGGATTATTTACGGTAGACTGATTTTTATTTTGACAACCTATTTTTTATAAATAATTTGATAATCAAACTCTTCTAAACGCAATCTCCGTCTGACTAATTTTGAATTTGGCTCTTTTAAGTTAAATAACCAAACAAGTG
Source organism: Pseudeuparius sepicola (assembly GCA_963920635.1). Taxonomy (NCBI): domain Eukaryota; kingdom Metazoa; phylum Arthropoda; class Insecta; order Coleoptera; family Anthribidae; genus Pseudeuparius; species Pseudeuparius sepicola. The sequence goes on from OY987305.1 coordinate 35,859,896, forward strand.
GTCTATGATCCGTGTAAATATAAAATTTCCGTCCAAACAAATATGGCCGAAAGTACTTGCAGGCATAAACGATTGCTAGTAAGTCTTTCTCTATAGTCGAATATTTTATTTCCGATTCATTTAGGGTGCGCGAAGCGAATGCTACAGGTTTGTCGTTAGGTACTTGGCCCTGTGAAAGAACTGCTCCTAAAGCAAAGTTACTTGCATCCGTAGTTAATATAAATGGCTTGGAATAATCGGGATAAATTAAAATCGGATAATTAATTAATAAATTTTTGCTATGTTGAAATGCGTTTAAAAATTCTTTAGTATGATTTTAGCGTCTTTTTTAAGACATTGTGTTAGAGGTTTTGTTATCTTTGCAAAATCCTTCACGAAGCGACGGTAGTAACCTAATAAGCCTAGATAAGATTTAATTTCTTTAGAAGTGGTAGGTACCGGGAAATTCTTAACTGCGGAGATTTTACTAGGATCGGGTTTAATTCCATCAGGTGTTACTGTGTCCCAGATACTGTACTTCTTTTCATAGAAATTCCGACTTATCGAGCTGTATTTTTAATTTAGAATTACGAAGTCGTACAAAAATGTCTTTTAGTCGTAGAATATGTTCCTGAAGGGATGTGCTAAATATAATGATGTTGTCCAAATAAACAAAGCAGGTCTCGTTTTGTAGTCCACGTAAAATATTATTTATAACTCGCTGAAAAGTTGCTGGTGCGTTCTTAAGGCCGAAAGGCATTCTCAAAAATTCGTAATGCCCTGTGTCTGTGCTGAAAGCTGTTTTTGGGATATCGGTTGGTTGCATTTCGATTTGGTGGAATCCGTTCGCGAGGTCTAATGTAGTAAAATACTGACTGCGTCCTAATTTGTCTAGAATGTCAGTTATGTTCGGTAGTGGGTATTTGTCATCTATTGTTCGTTCGTTGAGTTTCCTGTAGTCAATTACCATGCGCCATTCTTGTTTTCCAGAGGCGTCCATTTTTTTTGGGACAACCCATATCGGGGATGACCAAGGTGAATTGGAATTTTGAATTATATTTTGTGATAGTAATTTTGAAATTTGATCTTTTACCTCTTGTCAGTGAACTTCTGGATATCTGTAGCTTTTAGTGAAAATTGGGGACTCATTAGTTAATTTAATTTCGTGTTTGACCTGATTGGTAAAACTCAAGGGAATATCTATCAGAAAGTACTCCCCGAAATTGCGCGCAGCCAAACGGGCCCGTTTCCCGGGCGGCGCATCGGGTCAATTTCGAGCGGCGGCCGCGCCCGCCGCCGCAGTCGACCGCTACCCACGGGCCGGTTTACGTCGTCTCGGCGCCGGCGAATACTTCGCGCCTGGCTGACACCTGCTGGAGATGCGGCGGCCAAGGTCATACACGGAGGGAATGCACTGGCATCCCGAAATTATTTTGCTCGCGTTGTGGCAAATCCGGAATCATGTCTCGGGACTGCCCCTGCGGTATTCCGGGAAACGGACAGGGCACTGCCTCCGACCGGGGACAAGGCAGGAGCCACCGCTAATTACCGCCCCGTTTGCCGACCTTGGCTGTTTTCCGGCGGAAACGCGACCGCACACCACCGCCCGAATTTTCAATGATTGCTATAGCGCACTTTTAGGTACCGGCGCCGCAGGTTCTTATATAGGGGAACGTATCCGTCGTGCTATTAGAAGGGAGTCCGTAGCGAAGTGCCCTGTATGGGTTTCGCCCGCTTAGCCGACAGACAAACGATTGCCGTAACCGAATCTTATGCCGTGCCGCTAGAAATAGGACGGCAAAAGATAACTGTAAAACTCACGTACCTACCACAGTTGGCCTCTGAGCTCGTGATAGGGATGAATGTAATGCGTCCATTACGTTTCGTACTAGATTTGGGCACCGGGAAAATTTCTGCGAGGGATGAAATGCTGCAGCGACCCGCAGACGCCGCTGCGGGTAGCAGACTCGATCTCGTAGAGGTTTGCCACCGCGAAACCGACCAATGTCCATAAGTCTCTGCGAGGAACGAGGGGTTTACTAATTCCGCGGATACCGCCGTAAATTTAATAATCGACCTCGCGGAGCGTTCCACCAGCAGGACACACCGAAACCGGGAAATTTCTATAGGGGACGACAAGTGGCGAAGATCCGTGGAAACCGCCGCGGGGAGCGCATCTGAACTTTTAGAAGTTTCCAACCGCGACCGCGAAATCTGCCGGGAAATTTCTGCGTGAACCGATATGTCTCCGGAACTTGTGGAATCCGCCACAAGTGACATAACCAGGCTCGCAGAATTTTCTGGTCCCAAAACTGAAACACTGAGTTTTGGGAAGCGAACAAATCTACCGAAACTCGCGGAAACCGCCGTGAGTACCGCCGTATCCGAGATATCCGACCGCCCAGACCGTCTACCGCCTCTGATCTTATCTAACCGAAACGCCGAAAAACTTAGGGAATTTTTAGACGCCGAACTACCGCTATTTGAACATGTGAGAGGTACCACGCCGCTGGTATCGCATGAAATTCATTTATTAAATCCCGAACCGATTAAACAGCGTTACCGCCCACGCAATCCATATATGCATATGCAAGAGGTTATCAACCAAGAAGTTGATAAAATGCTCGCCGATGGCGTAATAGAACCGTCTACCAGTCCGTGGAGTTCACCGGTCGTGTTAGCAAAAAAGAAAGACGGCACCTAACATTTTTGTATCGATTTTCAAAAGGTAAATGACGTAACACGCAAGGACGCGTATCCGTTACCGTTTATACAAGCTATCTTGGATAAATTACGCCGTGTCAAATACATTTCAACCATAGATCTCAAGCACGGGTATTGGCAGGTGCCATTAACGCCCAAAAGTAAGCCCATTACTGCGTTTACGGTACCCTCCCGCGGGTGATATCAATTTCGCGTTATGCCATTCGGCTTACACTCCGCGCCCGCGACGCTTCAGCGGCTTATGGACTCAATCATAACTCCCGATTTAGAGTCGTATTGTTTTGCCTACCTAGATGACATAATCGTGCTCGGTGAAAGTTTCGAACACCACCTACAACTTTTACGCGAAGTTTTCCGCCGTCTTCGCGCCGCTAATTTGAAACTCAATCCCAACAAATGTCGTTTTGGTTGCCAATCATTACAATATTTAGGGCACGTAGTAAGTATCCGCAATTTTGGAACTTCCGGCACCGACAACCGTCCACAGTTTGCGTCGTTTTCTAGGAATCGCTTCCTGGTACCGCCGCTTTGTTCCGAATTTCTCGCAAATTGCCGCGCCGCTTAATCAATTACTTAAAAAACAACAAAAATGGAAATGGACCGATATACAAGAAACCGCTTTCCGTGAATTAAAAGAATGCCTGACCAATGCACCTGTCTTGGCGTGTCCAGACTTTTCAAAACCGTTTGTTTTGCAAACAGACGCCTCGGACGCGGGCTTGGGCGTTGCTTTGACTCAGAACGCGCACGGGCAAGATTGCGTGGTTGCCTATGCGAGCCGCTCACTAACCGGAACCGAAAAAAATTACAGCACGACCGAGAAAGAGGCTTTGGCCATCGTTTGGGGCATCGAGAAGATGCGTCCTTATTTAGAGGGATATAAATTCACCGTAGTAACCGATCACCAGTCTCTAGGGTGGCTCCGATCTCTCAAAAATCCGTCCGGACGTTTAGCGCGATGGGTTGTATTTCTACAACAATATGATTTCGATATAAAATATCGCCGAGGCGTGCTTAACCGAGTAGCAGACGCTTTGTCACGCGCACCCGTCGAAACTCCGCCCTCCGATGACAACTCCGAAGTAGTACTTTTCATTGATACCCCTACGTGTAGGTGGTATATCCGTAAACATGCGAAAGTAGAGCGCGAACCGGAAAAACATCCGGATTATTGCTTAAAACAGGGTCGTTTGTATCGTCACATTTGGGATCTTTCCGCCCCGACCGAACCCGAACTTTCAGACCCGTGGAAGTTATGCGTACCAACCGAATCCCGGCCGCGAGTACTCAGAGAATGCCACGATCTTCCGACAGCGGGACATCTCGGAATTTCGAAAACTACCGCGAGAGTAGCTGCGCGTTATTATTGGCCAGGGATGCTGCGGGACGTAGCTACCTACGTTCGCCGTTGTACATGTTGTCAACAGTATAAGGTTGAATCCCAAAAACCGACTGGCAAAATGCATCCCTCGCGTAATCAAGACCCGTGGGAAATAATCAGTACCGATTTAGTAGGGCCGTTACCACGCTCCAGTAAAGGTAATTCGTACCTCGTAGTTTTCCAGGATAGGTTCACAAAATGGGTAGCCGCCCGCGCAATCCGAAAAGCTACGGCTAAGGCCGTTACTCAAGCTTTTTACGAAGAAATAATTACTCGCTTTGGGTGTCCGAAAATAGCTATTACCGATAATGGAACCCAATATACCGGCCATCTGTTTAAGGATTTTCTCACCGAGATGAATATTCAACACAGACTCACTCCGCCATATATACTCCGCACCAACCGAACTTTGAAAACCATGATTGCGCCACTACAATCAAATCGCTTTCGAAGCCGTGATGGGCCGGATATGGCCGGACCATCCACGCGGAGGCGCCGAGGGGCTACCGCGATATCTCCCGCGGCTCGACCTACTATGCTGGCAGTGCGGCCGGCCCAACCACCGTCGCGACGTATGCACCGAGCCAGCCATCAGGTTTTGTTTGAAGTGTGGCCACCTGGACGTACTGTCGGTGGTCTGTCCGTGCCCGCCGCTAGTCGCCGTCCCAGCTCAACGGAACCGTCGTCAGGGGTCCGCTCGAACCGCTCCGGGCTGGCGCTATGCACGAACCATACCAGACCACCGATGTCCGGCGTGTTGTTGCAGAGTTTTCCGTTATTAATTTTCGTAGAAGCCGCTACGAAGTAAAAAAAATTCGCAAGTAAACTTTCAATTCAATTCAATTTTTTTTTTGGGGGAGGAAAGGGGGATGTGTAACGAAGTTACTAAGTTTCCAGGCTTTTATTTTTATTTCCCACTGGTTTGATTCTTTCGCCACGCTATATCTAGCGTCCGGCCGCCGTAGTTTTTATATCCAGGCCGATAATTATTTATTTTTACTTTTGCCGCGGAGGGCCTCGTTCTTTATTCCGAGTCATTTGCAATTAACACAATTAATTGTGGGGGTGTTTCCGGCTAAATTAATTTATCAAATATATGTGGGTTATCTGAGAGGGGAGGAACGCCGAATAGGGGTAGATCCGAAAGGGGTGCTTAAACTGGGGCTAGAATCGCCGTTCTTTTTGGGAAACCGGGTATTTAGGACATCGCCGATCCAATGGAGCCGCTGCTGAGGACGCGCCAGGGGTGGTTCATCCCTTAGGCGCTCCGCCCGGCCGTCAGCCGCCGCAGCGAGACCGATGTGGAGGGGATCGCTTGCGAATTCCCGTCGGCGGCGCCGACCAATGAGCCGTCATCGCCCCACCGCTGGGTCACGTGGGAGCCGGCTATAAGACGGCCGGCGGCCGCCAAGGAGCGGGTCTTTCGTCTTTTGCCCGCTAAATTCCAGGTTAGTAATTTGCGCTCTTCGAATAGTCTCTACCAGGGGGAAAAGTGTGAACTTTGCCCCAACCGCCCGTCTACCGCGGCCCTTTAGCTAATTACGCATTTACCAATAATTTAGTTCAGGTTAGACAACCGAGGAACGTGCTAGCAATTTCACTCTTCGAATATTCGCTACCAGGGGGAAAAGTGTGAACGTTGCCCCAACCTACGGCCTACCGCGGCCCTCAGCTATCCGAACTTTGCTAGCCGTCAAATCCGTTGCTTAACCGTAACCTAGAGTCCGAACCGAATATTTTGAGCTTGCTTCTAGCTTTTCCGTTGCTTACGTTAACCGTTAGGGCATTTAAAGTACCGCAAGCAAGCCACGTCTAGCAACCCAACTAAAGTCGCGTTGTTTCTTTTATTTACAGAACTCCCGTGCCCCCCCCCCCCCGATCGCGACTGGCCGGACTTATTTTGTATTATTTATTTAAGAATTTATTACCTACTTTGTTTAATCAATATACGCTGTCTTGAAATATTGTTTAATTTTGCTCCTACCCCTCAAACACACCACATTTGCACTCTGGAATTATTTTTCTCTGACGAAAGCTATCCTGGGTAAAAGCGGAGCATACCACTCTAAAAAACTGGCGCCTGAGCATTCCGTTCCGACAGGGTTCTGATAAAAGAGGCTATAAGGAAGCCCCGCATCTAGAAAGGGAAATCAGAACGGGAAATACACTAAACAGTATAAATTTCTGTTTGTCAAATATTTAATATTCAAAAATCAGACTGACTGCAAAGAAAAAGTAATTTTGTAAAAAGTGTAATTCCGAAGTAAAAAAAGAACGTTATAATAGTTTGATTTTCTAGCTTCTTGATAGGCGAATTACCATGCAACTAGAATGCATACTCGATTTCTAGTTTCATCAAAAGTTACATGCTTCATAGCAGAGTTCAAATTATGGTGACCACGTCGGGATATTAAGAGCGACCATTGATTCTAAACTTAATGGACTTCGATTGTATCATATTTAATCTGGATTCATAGCAGAGTTCATATTATGGTGACCACGTCGGGTTTATAAGAGTGAGAATGTATTCTAAATTTAATGGGTTTCGAATGTATCATATATTTCCTCTAAAAAATTGTGTTTATTTGATGGCAAGGTGGTCTGGTTGAAATGCGGGTGTGAAGGAAGTCTCGTATTCCCAGATTTAAAACTCAGCTATGGCAGTGGCTGAGATAGGTGACCGAAGATGTTTTGTTAAACTGTTTGGGATCAGATGTTTTTTAAACATTGTCACTGCGAGTTCCGTGGTGGCGTCGCTCGTACCGGCGCTGACTTTTAAGACTGCATGTTTTTCTGCCTTCGATCGACCTTGGTTCGAGGCAGGCACATGCAAATGTCTTTAAAGAAAAACACTGCTATGGCCAAGAGCACTGGACAAATGTGGGTTCACGGTATTGCTCCTAAATAGCTTTACCCGTGTGATTCACTAATTGTCCTACACTCACTGGGATTACTACGGTTTTCTAGGGTTTTCCGTAGTATTTGAGCGAATGCTATCCTAGTTCTATCGGGAAAAAAGTCGGCCCTAGCCGCAAATGGCAACGAAGACAAAATAATAGTAATTGCCCCCCTCCCCCGCACAAGCATGTGGTTGCTTCTGGGGTACTCCTAGTTTGGAGTATTGTGAGGGTGAGAATTATTATTATTATTAATACCTGTAACTGTGTTGGAAGCAATCGACTATACAAAATGCTTAGGTAAATCCAAAAATAGTACAAAAGTATGTTGCAATATTCAGGACGATGATACTATTAGATTCAGGCAATTTAGAAATGTTTTGGGAGAAACAATGCTAAAAAGCTATTACAAACACCGGTAGCATCAGATGAAACTGAAAATGAAATAATCCCGAAACAATAATTACTAAACGTCTTTAAAACATGTGCTAGCCAATATGTATCTTAAAACGAAAATGAATTGTTTCAAACAAAAAAACATCTTAAACGGATTATAATAACGAAGAAAAATCGAACCTACTTCTTGACAAATATTAATAAAAAAAAAATGAAAAACTGGTTCAGATGGAAAATGGAAATAATTGTGACAACTCGGATTTACAAATAGCGGAAGAACTAGATACTTCTAATGTCGTTACCTATAATATGAACGAAATTCCCATTATTTTTCATGATGACCTGCCAATTTGTGAATCGTCTTTTGACGACAATGTAATATTGACTAAAGTAGTCGAAGACTTCGTGCAGCTTGAAAAGTATAGCACATGTGACTTAAGCACAGATGTTCTCCAAACTGATAAATGATGCTCCATTATCAAAATATTTCTCTTGGCCGAAAACTCCTGAAAGAAGGGGAAGAAAAATTGTTAGAGAGTTTCTTTTGTATTGACTTCTAGCCCAAGGCAAAAAGACCGCTTGGAAAAAATAGAGAAGAAAAAAGAAGCAGAAGAACTAAAGGACGAGAGAAAGGCTAGATTAGAAAATAAAAGAAAGAAGAAAAGAGGAGCAAATAAGAAAAAATAAACGATTTAAAAAAGTGCCAAAAAGAAGTCATGTATCAAAAATAATAATAGGAAAGAAATAATCGACGAAACCTTTGTAGATAAAGAAAATAATACTGTTTATAGTGACAACGTCATCTTTAATAATATTAATGAAAAACATTTAACTGAAACTGAAAAAACCTGCAACAACAAAAAGAGTTTTATTTCCTGACCAACGAAACAAAAAATCTGTACTTAATATTATTTTAAATGTGGTAATCAGAGCTGGTAGAGATATGAACTCTTTGTTATAAAAGGGATCAAAAATTATAACTGAAAATAAATATGTGATTCACACAAAAATTTATCTTTATAGCTTCTTTGTTTTTATTTTAATTAAACTTAAAAAATAAATAACTTAAAATAATTAAAATAGATAAAATATTGTGTGAATCAGTTTGTACGTAAAAAGAGATATTCATGAATTTTATAAAGAGAATAACTAATAAATTACATTATTAAAAAGTAAACAGTCTTATTTTCTTAAAACGTTAACGTCTTCAAGTCGGTCCCAGCCGAAAATGGCAATGATGACAAAATAATAGTAATTTTCTACTGGGATACTCTCGGGTACTCGGGCGAGGTGAGAGTTATTATTATCGCTACTATTTTAATATTATTAGTATAATAAAATCAGAAAATAAGATGGTGGCCAATAACTAGATCTCACATGGCCATAAACTATAAGTTTTGACATAGTATAAAATTACTTATTATTACAATATAATGTAATATTTTTTCCTATAAACTATTGGGTTATTTCAATTCCGGAATATATTAGCAATAAATATTTATAATAATATTTTGACTAAGGTTGTTAAAATGAAAAAGAATGCAACTTAACTCTAGTGCATACACTTAAGGTGCCAATAACTGTCTGGTTTACCTTTGTTAGTATTCTAAGTGCACCAAAGTCGAAGATGGTTCTCAGAAAACACAATGTACCTCTTAAAGAAATCTACACTGTTTCTAACCCAAGTAGCATCGTAGTGATGAAAACTTATATCGCCACTTCTACCGAGTGGCCATTACGTAATCACCACTAAATCTACAACTTTGCAGTAAGATTTATTTAATTTCTACGAAAATAGTGGTAATCACGTCAATTTCACCGCTAGTAGTCACTATATAGTTTCATAACCTTTGAACGACATGATGATTACACTCTGGGAAAGCAGGACCTGGAATATTGTCGCTTGAAGAGGTGTCACATCGGTGTAAGCTTCTTAGGGATAAGAATCTTTAACAAGCTACCACAGTACCTACTCTGAGCTGCTACTTCCAAAATTTAAAAACTATTAAGAAATTTTTGCTACTCAATGCTTTTTGCTCGGTGGACGAATTCTTGAATAAAACCTTCGCCTAAATAAGTGTATGTTATTGTGGATTTATTATTGTACATTTATTTGGAGATTTTTACTAAATGTAAAATATGTGCTATGTAAGTGCCTGTTTGTCTTATTATGCTTAATGTATTTTAACACGAAATAAAGAATTTGAATTTTAATAGTCGTTGCGAATGCTTTGTTCCCTAAATTTTGAGATTATGGAAATGGACACCCGCGCGTGTGGAGATGGTGGTGGCTGCAGTGGTGTCTGTTTCCGCCACTATACGGCCACAAGGATCAAGTAACAAACACCTCAAATACGCAAATGTATGTGGAAATCACTTTAAGTTATATTTTAGACAAGACGCCATATTGCGGGAGGGCGTGCTTATATTTCAAGCTATATCATCTATGTTTGACAGTAAATTTGAAATCGTTTTGTTTTTATCCCCATCTTCTAATTACATTAAAATAAAATAAATACTCATAGTAGTTATATTCCCGATTAACACCATCAATCTCGGTAATTTCGAGTTGGTGGGAGAAAGGCAGCAGGACATAATAAGGTATGTACCTAAATAAGTTGAACGAGAGACCGAGTGACATGGAAAAGAAAGAGGCAAGTAGCCAAGTTTCACGTAGGTGGCCTCATAGGTGGCTGCCACTACGCACCCATGTTTTTGCCACGTGGCTGGAAGGTAACGGTATAAGTTGCAAAAACGTGGTGGCAACGTGGCAGCCACCCAAAAATTGTTATAGAAAGGTTCCTATAACATGTCGGCCACTAGTGATAAACACTCTAAAGTTTCTATGGTGGCGCCCACTAAAAATGCTACTTGGGAAGGCTCCAAGGTGCAAAAGTATTTTTCCAAATGGAAGGGCATTGGAGAAGAGAAAAAATTCATATCGGAAGTTCTGAATAAAGGTAACATAATGTTGGGTCAAAAACTGCCGAAAGAATCTTATTATACAGGAAAGGATCCTTCGTGAAAAGCTGCACCTTGCTTCGTGCCTGCAATTACTCGAAGCCTGATTCTGCCGAACCGCTTGAGCTGTGACCCGTATCGAGAAAACCGACAGTCCGCTGTCCGCATGGTGGCAGTAAGATAGGATCGGTAGTTACCATCAGGACTATCTTACACCGCTTTCTTGTATATATCTTCGCCTGCTACCCGGCCGCTATTTGGGAGTATCGACTGCAATTATCGGGACTACCCAAGTGCGGGCGCTAAGCTTGTACTGTACATATAGTTAGATAATAACCATTTTTGCCGACTCTTGCCATTGCCGTTTCCGTAGATTCCCATGTATTAATCCTGCTTTGTCCGCCCTATTAGTATCTTGTACCCTGTACTAATACGCACTGATCTTTTCAGAGAGCCACTGCCGACCGCCGGGAAGAAGATTTATTTTTATTTTTTTTATTTTTGTAAATAGCATTTATTAATTTTGTATTTCTGATTAATAGAGGGAAACTTGTTAAGTTAATTGCTGGTTTGATTTCACCCCCTGCACTAACTCCCTGGCTCGAAAGTCTCTGGACCAGAAAAACCACTCCTGGCGCCCGGGCAAAAAGTCAATAAAGCCCAAATAACATCTGGAGGCTAAAACAACCTTACAAAGGTAATAATTTATTAGAAACGTTTTTGGAGAAAAATTGTTACATTTGTAAAGTTTTGTTGAGAACATTGTGGAGATCTCAACCCTTTGTGGTGGTAGTTGGCGAGCGGTATATACAGGGTGAGCCACAATTTATTTTCTTTTAGGGTGGGCCTAAGGGTGTATGACGGAAACACAGGGATAGTTTAATATGTATATTAAAATTAAATACGATACCGTACATTGAGTTAACAAAATACAGTTCAATAGGAAGTTTAAAAAATTTGTGCAATAATTATTATTGAATAAAATTAAAAATCTATAAATTCGCACAATGCTACACTCAAGATATCTGAAATATGACCATTTTCTAAGTAACAAAACCCAAACGTTTCAAAAGGTACACTGTTTAACAATAAAATTTAAAATAAGACACAAAAACTATGGCATAAAATGACAAACCTTCAGATTAAAAATACAAAATTGCAAAAGATTCCCAAATAGAATAAATTTACTTGATTTCATAAATATAGAACAAAATTACTTGACTCTGTATAGCTTTGCTTAATTTCCAGCACTAGTTTGTATACCAATGTAATTCAAATTTACTTGAAATTTCTGACATAAAATAGTTCAGTTAAAAACAAAATTCTGATTTCAACGGCAAATTATTCGACTCTAAATATTTTTTTAAAACCCTGTCAAATTTCCAACAAAAGTTACAAAATTATTTCTGTTTGAATAAAATAAAAACTCTGACATCTACAGTGAAATAATATGGTTCAAAATGAATTACCAAAAATCATAATACGGTTCACAAAAGTTATACAATTATTTCTAATTAATTAAAAATGCACAATAAATTCAATCTCTCTAAAAGTTTCCAAAATAATTCAAAATTCAAAATAAAAAGGCAATTCAGACACAAAGGAATTAAAACACAAATAATATTTGGCTTTTTGGCCAGTAGGAAAATACTTCTTTCTTGGTTTTCTTCATTAGCAACTGGGTGACGGCCTGCGGCTGGCCAGCCGCAGGGGTGGCCGCCTGCCCTCTTCAGTCTGGCAGGGGTTCCCCTTGCAACTGATGGTAGTTGGTTTACTACTGGAGATTCGTGGCTGCGGTTCCCCTTTTATATCATTTCTCGAGGCGCTTCAGCTGGGATTTCACTGCGCAGCGCAGGTGGCCTGATATTTTCCTTGAATCTCACGTTTAACCGTGGCACGTGTAGCCTGGCCAGCTTCATAGAAACGGATGGTTTTAAGTTTTAGGAATCTGGAATGCTGGGCCTCTCTAGGACACTGTAGGAATATTGTGAATTTAAATGAAGACACAAGTGCATAAAGGGTCTATGTAGGGTAAAGGCACCAGTGAATGAATAGTCACCAGTAAATGAACAATATCCTATTATTCTTTGAACATTAAGAAATCAGTTCGTTTGGCAAAATTAGCCTCTATGTAATCGGATATAACGTTCATTTTTCTATCAAGTTCATTCATTGGTTTGAATTGGTCACGTGACCTTTCATTGCGGTGACTGCCATTTAGTGAAGCGAAGTGCGAGTGAGCTGTGCAGAGGAAAGTAGTAAGGTAAGTACTGATGCATCATGTATGTTTCAATTACGTAGACTTTGCTACTTTGGCATTAAGTCACTAACTGTCGAATTTTATGGCGTATAAAGGTTTAAAAACCTTTTTTTAAAAGATAAAACACTAGAAAAGTTCACGCCTTATATTAAATTAAGCTGTTCATTTACTGGTTCACTGTTTGTATAAAAATCCAGTAAATGAACATTGTGTTCCTTCACTGGGTTTTCAGTATAAGTTGCATATTTCGCGGTTTTATGCTCTATAGGTTAGTATATAAGGTCTCGATTCAGAATCTAACCTCAAAACCATCATCTTACTTCTGGTACCAGTAGATGAACAGGTGTTCATTCACTGGGCGAATCAAATGAACTCTACTGAACACTTTTTTTTTATTTTGTTAGATGTCCACAAAAAGACCCTACATCAGATTTCGGTATTCCGAAGATCAGCTGAAATTGGCTATAGAAGAAATTCGCACTGACAAATTAAGTTTGAATGCAGCTTCAATAAAATACAACATACCCAAGTCTACTCTCAGTTACAAAACAAGAAATGTTGTACCACTTGTGCGAAAAATGGGCCCACCATCCATTTTATCTAAAGAAGAGGAACAAAAACTGGAAGACTGGATCATAGCCAAAGCAAAACTAGGATTTCCTATGCACCACAATGAGGTCCAATTAGCTGTTCAAAATATAGTCAAAGCAACTGGCCGTGAAAATCCTTTCACAGAAGATAAACCAGGGAAAAAATGGTTCCAACTGTTTTTGAAAAGAAGACCACTCATAGTGAAAAGGAATACAGAAGTCATTTCGAAAGCTCGGGCAACGGTTACCGAGGAGACAATCAGGAGCTGGTTTTCTGATTTGAATGATTTTCTCAGAGAGGAAGGAAAAGTAGATATTATGAGCGACCCGACCAGAATATTTAATGCTGATGAAACTGGAATGCAGTTTTGCCCAAAAACAGGAAAGCTTTTAGGGCCAAAAAGTTACAAAAACTTTTATACAGTGAGCAGTGGCCCAGAAAAAGAAAGTATGACGGTACTTTGCAATTTTTCGGCTTCTGGTTTAATAGTACCGCCAATGATTATTGTGCCTTATAAGCGAGTACCGCGTGATATAGCAATGTCAATCCCAGATACCTATTTCCTTGGAAGATCTGATTCGGGTTGGATGGTCTCTGAAACCTTCTATGAGTATATTACAAATTGCTTTTACCCTTGGTTAAAAGAAAATAATATTCAGCTGCCAGTGATTCTATTCCTAGATGGCCATAAATCGCATATAAGCGTAGAGTTATATGAATTTTGTATTGAAAAGATGATATGCCTGTTTTGTCTACCCCCAAATGCGACCCATATAATTCAGCCTTGTGACGTTGCAATATTTAAGCCCCTGAAGACAGCTTGGAAGCGTGTGGTCCATGAACATCAACAGACAACTAGTAAGTACATAACGAAAGGTACATTCACGCCTCTTTTTGAGAAAGCATTCACATCAATCAAGGCTGATGTCATTAGGAATGGCTTTCGATGTTGTGGGTTATATCCTCTAAATCCAAATGCAATAGACTACGAAAAAACAATAAGATTTAGAAGAAACGAAATGTTTCCAAACCAACAGAGTTCAAATTCTTCTCAGCCACCCAGCGTAGATGATCTAAAAGCCACAACAAAAGTTTTGCAATATTACTTTAAGGATAAGTGTAGTGATTCAACTTCAGATATTTATAGCGTTTATCAAAGATGTGCTGTTGAAGAGACACCAGGTACCTCGGTAGGTCCTACCGATGCACTCGAGGATGCCGTTAATGGTGAGCGTGATCTGGTATTGACAGAATTCTTGATAGACAATCTGCCTCTACAATTTGATGATGTGCTCTACGACCCAACGAACACAGCACTCAATGATGAATATATCGGCCAAGCAGAAAAAATGAATTTACACAACTCTGACGAAACAATTGTAACAGATTTAAACGAAGATTATTTACGAGACGAATCACCAACTACGAGTATGTTTGGCACTAACATAAATAGTGCAAATAGTGCCAAAGATATAAAACAAATAGAAGACAAAGTGAATCCACAAGTATATGAAGAAGCCGCTGACAATAATGAAATAAAAGAAGCCAGGAGAGTAGATTCTGACTTGAAAAAAACGGATGAGAGTAATATAACAGAGAAAAACAAGATTGAGGAATTGGATGAAAACCATAGAACAAAGAAAAACGAAGTTGATGAACCGGATGAAGGCAATATAACAGCGAAAAACGGAGTTGGGAAACGAGATACATGTATTACAGCAGAGAAGAACGAAGTTGGAGAAGTTTTAAACTTAAATGAGAAAATACTTATTTTAAGCGAATTGGACAAAGATACAAACTTAAACGAAAGCAATAATGCGACAGAGACTGAAGAAAACGAGACCAAAGATACAAATTTAGATAAAGGCGAAAAATTAGACGAAATAGCTGTGAAGGACATTCCTGAAATAGGAGGTCCTAATGAAAATGTTGCCTTTGAGGCAATAAGCGCCATATTAGAACCAACGTTAGATCGCGAAGAAATTACTTTAGCTACAAATAGTACAAAAGAACGTCATAATAATGGTCCAGCTGAAAATGTTTCAACAAACTGTGATCCTGATGCAATTACCTGTGATACTAAGACTGATAATAATTTCAGTAGCGATAATCCTAGTATATTAGAAAAAACAACAGACCAATGTAGTGATGTGCCAAATGTCATAATATTGAGTGATATTGTAATATCAGAGCCTAGTACAAGTTCTGCTGAAGATATTTGGAAAAAAGTTTTGCATTGGCCAAGAATCAATGAAACTACAAAAAATAAAAAGGCAACAAAACCAATGCCATTTGCTTTGACTTCAAAGCAGTGGAAAAACTATTATGACGAAAAAGAGAAAATCAAAAATGAAAAATTGATGTCCATTAAGCAGAAGGCGGACGACAGAAAGAGAAAAGCACTAGAGAAAAACGAGAGGAACTCTAAAAAAGTAAAAAATCAAAAGAAGAATAACAAAGAAAATAACAATGAGGTAGTTAGTAGAAAACATGATGTCCGGGAAAAGAATCAACCCGCCAAGAAAACGAAATATTTCAGCAAGGAAGAATACCAAATAGATGATTTTGTTATTGTCCGATATGACAAAAGCTTATTTCCTGGGCAAATTACCGATAAGGATGAAGAATACGAGGTGTCTACGATGACAAAAGCACAAGAAGGTCTATGGAAATGGCCAAAGAAAACCGACAAAATTTGGTACAAAAAGGATGATGTCTTGAAACAAATCCCAGTTCCAGAAGTCAATGCAGAAGGCTTTTATGAAATAAATGAAATGGATGATTAGACTCCGAATAGGCATGTTCATTCATTGGAGGAACGGGTGTTCATTTGCTGGAATTTTCTGTTCATTTACTAGGGTTTTTGACATTTTTATTTTTATAATTTTATTACAAAAATGTGGTATTTCTTGGAAATATATTGTTCACTTCCTTATATCTAATAAAGTAGTTACATTCAGCTTGAGTAGTCCCATACCTTTGACATGCATAGACTTTTAGTATGACATGAATTTGTAAGATCAGGGGCTTAAATGTTCGTTTACTGGTGCCTTTACCCTACTATTTAGAAAATATTGAGAAAATCAATTTTAAGTTTGAGATCTTGGCACTTTTTTGTTATAATAAATAGAAAAACGAAACTTGCGGAATATACTTAATATATTCAGACAATTTTTTTGTAGCAAAATAAAATTTGAATGGTCAGCGATAAATTATAAATATGTGCACTTAGACCCTTTATCAAGTAGTAATTTTAAAAAAATAAGTTTTAACATAGGTACATAAAGGGTCTAAGTGTACAAAAAATAAAACGGTAGGTAACTTTTACCAGGTTTTTATTACCTACATATCGGATAATGCAAAACTAAGAACAAATAAGTAAGTAATTTACTAATAGGTACTCTTGTATATATATATTATTATATATATAGAAAGCTAATACTGACTCTTTTTTACAGTGTCTTTCTTCAATTTGTCTGTTCTTCCTCCACATTGTCTTCCCAGAGCCGTGTATAAAAATGACGAAAGGCTTCATCTTTATATAGTAACTGTTGCTTTAGATTGTTAATTTTCTCATCTGACAACTTATTTTTTTTGTTTTGTATTGGCATGATAGAATAGTCTTTGGCATTTTTTATTTGCTGAATGTGTTGACCTTTATATTTTGTGATATCAATGTGAAGAAACGGGGTATAAGGATCAAGAGAATCTTTATAAAAATATTCTCCATATTTTTCTACGTGGATCCATTTTATATTATCTCTCAAGCAGACTTTTTCGTTTGCGGAGTTATTTTTTCTGTTAAATAGGTTCAGCTTCTTGTGAATTTCATTGAAATCTTTAAAATGATCCTTCATGTTTGTAACTACACTATTCTTTTTGCTTGCTGACTTTATTATATCTCTATAATGGTCTGCAGTAAAAACCTTTTCATGTTTTCTCATTTCCTTTTCAATTCTTCCGAAATCCCTATCGGAATCTAAAAAAGAATGTCCAACTTCGGGAAACTTGTGATCTATGACTTTTACATAGCCTTTTAAGATTCGGTATTGGTACAGACAAATTATATTAAAATTTTTATTTTGCCCAGAACAAGAATCCGCCCAAATAACCAAATGGTTTAATTTTTCTTCGGCACTAAGAATTTGAACAAATGTATGTAGTGAGCTTCCAATTTCTAGACTGCCTTTTGTTGCCGTGTCTTCTGTCCATGTGAAAAAATATGATTTGTCACCATCGGTCGATATAGTATGGATTCCAAAATTATAAAACCACATTTGCCTTAAATGAATTTGTTGTAATTTTGGGCAAAGGCATCGTTTGTTGTAGATCCATAGTTAGATATATCACCTTTCTATTATCACGTGCATATTGTCTGTCTACTTTTTGTTGCTCAAAAGCAAAATTAAAATTGTCTGTATGTTCTTCGTTTTTAAGGCCTGAGTCGCAAGTACTACATGTGTCGCTTTTCGGAGTCGAAAAGATAAATTGAGTTCTGGTGAAAAAATATAAACATAAAAACTCTTTTTTACCAAAAATGTGTTGCCCAACTTATTTTCCTGCACATACTCCTTGTAAAGATCATACATTATGGACATGTTTAAAAGTGGTGATAAATACATTTTGTTGGCATTTTTGTTTCGGGAATAATGAGATTGCTCTGCCGGAAAGGAGTTTTTATATGTTTTTAATAACACTAACGACTTCATCGGATATTTTGTTTGGTCTAGAATCATGGTGGCCTCTTTTATCTGGAGATGGAGCTGTTATTCCAGAATTTAACTGGTTCTGCAACAATTGTACTTTTTTATGAGAAATCTGATAGAGGCATTGAAATGCTGTTCTGCAGACAGTAATAATATTTTTATTACATGCCACTCTATATGAAATTGTGGAAGACTTGTCACTTAACCGATCTTTGCGATGCCTTTTCACTGGTTCTATATAAATTGATTTGAAAAGAAGCACATTTTTTGAATTTTGATCTAACTTGTAAAATTTTTTGAATACTTGTTCTCTGTCACTCTGACTAAACTTCTCATTGCACTTTTTCTGCATGTTTCTTTGCATAATAAACCTAATTTCGGCATTTTTTCTGGCATTTCTTTTTTGGTTTTTTGGGAAATATAAGATTTTCCTTGCTGCCTAGCTAATGCGAACACATTTCTTGTCCATGTGTCTGGGCGACGTTTTCTTTTTCTTGATATTTTTTCTGGCAAATTGAACGTTTTTTTCTTATCAACCATTAAATTTGCATCAGAAGTTGTAGACGTTGCCTGTTAATCGCAGAGTACTTCAATTGGAGCTTCTAAATTGTCAGTCTCTTGGGAAAAAAAGACGTCCTCTGCAGTAATGTGTCTCCTTGTTGAAATTCTTGGATTAAAATTTTCTTCTTCAGAGTTGTCATCGGAATCATTCGAATTTGAATCGATAATGGGGATATATTCATCAGAAGGACTATCGGGAGAAAATGGATCATCTCTATCTTCAGCATCACACTCTACAAGGAATTATATCTACGTTATATAAAATATTTCACTATTTTTTTATTTATTCTGTTACCGGTTAAATAATGTTCCTCGTCTTTATCTGGTGTCTTTTCTCGTTCTAAAAATCTGGCAACAATGTCCTCTGCAGTGGCCATGCCTAAAGAAAATTTGTTGTAAAATTTTTACGCAATACAAAATATACCAGCTATATGAAATCAGTTGAAGACTATTATATTTATCTTGAAGAACTTACAATCGGCATTTTCCTTTTCTTGTTCTTGGTCTACTTTTAAACTTTCATCTTCGACTAGCTGTTCCTCTGCTTCCAATTCATCCTTGTCTTCACCTATTACACAAAATTATTAAGTTGTGGACCAATAAATCAGTTTAATTTTTTTTTCACAAGTATAGAAAAGAACCCTTATACGAGTATTTATCAGATATTAAAAACTTACCATGAGGACTTGTTTGCTTGTTTTCCAGTTCTGGAAAATAAAATAAACTTAAAAATTTAAACATTCAAAACAAGATTCGAAAGCTGCATTTACAGGAAAAAATTACTGCAGATTTGTATTTTTAGATAAACCGAAAAGTGATAAATTTTAAATCTCTACCTAACCTAAAATTTACTAGTAAATTTGAAATTGCATAGAAATTATTGTTTGTTATGATATTTTACTTACCTTTGTATTTATTTAATCCTAATTGTACTAAATATCTACTCCTTGCCGACATTTTTCATTAGATAATGACAGTTCTAACAGTTTTGTACAGTTTTAAGGCCGCACTGGTTGCACAGTATACCAAACTGGCTGTATCACATAACCTCACTTTTAGGGTCTATGTGACATGTAACCACCAGTGGAGAGTGTGTAAAGGATCTAAGTAGAGTTTTTCAACATAATGTGTTGCATAAAGGGTCTATGTTACACTTCTTGTACATAGACCCTTTATGCACTTCAAAAAGGAAGTATTCAGTGTACATGGAACCTTTATCAACTAAATAACTTTGTCAATATTAATCATAAAGCCGATATTACCACGTGCAAAAAAATTGTATACCCCAAGAACTCCCAAAAAGCAAAAAAAAAACAATTTCCCTAAAAATGTCACCCTTTATGCACTTGTGTCTTCAAATATTCTGGCTTTAGGCGCTTGCCTGGGCACTACAACATCATATTTATTTTTGTTTTGTTATAATAGTTGCAGGGTTTTATGATTAAGTATTTGTTTAGTATTCTATTTTTGTTTGTGTAAGAAATGTTATTTTTATTTATGTCTGTTATTTTCAAAGTTTAAATGTTGTATTCAGGCTGTGTTTTCGTTTAAATAAATGTGTATACCCTTTTCTTAGAAATATTTATGCTTCCTACCCCCTAATCCCAAATTTAAATATGTTTTTGAAAAATAATGGAAAACAAATATTTATTTTAAAATTCTTTATTAAATAACAAACTGCAAATTATTCATAATTATCTCCTCATCTCTATCAGGTTGCTCATCATCCAAAACTATGTTATATTGAGGACCTATTTGTGGGTCTGCATGAAATTCAACATCTAGGGATATATTGTGCAAAACGCCGTATGCTCTTATAAAATGAAAAATGCATTGAATATCTTTTAATTTGACATGATAAATTTGTCGAAATTTTTGTTTCATAATCGAAACAATGTTCATTTATGTATCTGTTTGTGAAA
Organism: Pseudeuparius sepicola; assembly: GCA_963920635.1. Taxonomy (NCBI): domain Eukaryota; kingdom Metazoa; phylum Arthropoda; class Insecta; order Coleoptera; family Anthribidae; genus Pseudeuparius; species Pseudeuparius sepicola. Next base: position 35,880,274 of record OY987305.1, read on the forward strand.
TGTATGCAATTTAATTTCTTTGTTGCCTGGTAAAATGCCCATTGTCTTTAAATGGAGTCAACAAATTCTTTAAGCAAGGATAAACACTGTCACCCAGAATGAATGAATCTCCACATTTTTGAGGCAAGGTCTCATTGAGAGGAGAACTTCTCAAAACCCGACTGTCGTGCACAGACCAAGGATATCCCACAAAGATGTCATGAATTCTTCATCTGTGATCACACACTACTTGAGCCTTAAATAAAATTGAAAACTTAGTTGGTTGATAAAACTAATACAATGAAAACAAACCTATATAGAATAAAAATGTTTCAGGGTCAGGGTCTTCTGCTGACTTGTCTGTTCTTATGTGTGTGCCATCAATAATCCCAACACCAGGAATATTCTTGTTTCGAAAATATGTTTCAATTTCAACTTTCTCCTCATCGTTAGGCCATTTTATTAACTCTACCGACCGATTGCTTAAAAAATATGTAACTCTTCTTACAATTTTGAATAAGGTTCTTTTAGTTATATTAAATCTGTCAGAAATGTCTCTAAATGAAGTTGTCTCGTTCGCAGCAAACCACAAAAAAAAAACAGTTAAGTATTTAAGTGGTGTAACCTTCTCTGAATCCCCTTCCGGTCATTTGTTATAATATTCAGAATTGGCAAATCGATTTGCTAATTCCTCTGTCATTGCTAGAGTTAATCGAAAATGCTCTATATATAGTTCATCACTAAACTGTGGCACGACTTCTTCAAAATAGGCAGTACTTCTAGGAACTTCAAAAAGTTATAATAATTCTTCCAAATCCTCATCGCTAGATGTTAAACAGTCCGACATGGTGATTGAAATAACAAAATAAAAATCGTTGATTAAGACGTAAACAAAAGTAAAATTAGGTCAGACTGTTTCGTCCGCATTGCGCATGATTGTCCGAACAGAACTTCCTGTCCTAACAAAAATCCGAGGGCTGCTGGAACCGATTCCGAATTAATAACGAACGGATTCAATGTAAACCGCGAACAAGGAACTGTTACTAAAAATCCAGAATTAATTTAACCTCCTACGCTTTTTAGACTGCTCATGCGAATAGTATTTGAACTGGTTCGGAACCGCATCCGCGAACAAAGCTATTATGTTAAGTGCAAATAGGCATGCACATAATTCCAGGAGAGGGAGCGCATCAATCACACCTCCCATAAGATTGTATAAATCTCAAAATAGCTACAAGTTTGTAGGCATAAAATTATATAATAAATTACCAAGAAATACTCAAGACATTGAGGATAACAAGGTTTTCAAATTAAAATAAAATCCTTTCTAGCTAATGAGGCATTATTTTATGTCGGCGACGAGTCGAGTCTCCTGAAAGTTGTCAAAGAATGCCGAATGGAGAATATGTAATTAAAATTTATAGTAAAACTAAAAAACTGGACGGCTCATTAAGGAACGTAGTTATGGATGCTGTTATAGGATGGAACCTGCAACATTCTCTCAGAATCACAAGACCTATATTTAAATCCTTAGCATTTGATATAAAAGAATAATTTAACGGCAATAGGATACATAGTAGTAAAAAATAAATTAGCTGAATAAAATTTTGAGGAATATGCAGATAATGAGGTAAATGTGTCACTATTTTTTAAGAGAGCACAATAAATTTTGGCTAGAATTGAATAATAGTCCATGGAGTGAGATAAAAAAGCAATGGGATAGTACCAAGTCCACTATGACGGTGGCAAATAGGAAATTGCTTCTAAAAAAAATCTTCATCAGAATTTGACATAAAATATCAACGAGGAAGTAGATTGAGAACGCTAAATTATCCACAAGGTACCAAAAATTCTAAAGAGGTTGTTAGCATTCTGAGTGCACCAAAGGTTATGTAAAAGAAAAGACAAAAAAAGTTTGAACCAGACTTCCCCCGAAATTGAGATGACAATCAGAGGCAGCTCGTGCGAGTTGAAGATGGTTCTCAGAAAACACACTGAAGAGGTCTAAACAAATGCTATATATGTATGATATATTTAATATTAATTAATAATAATTAATATTTTGACCTTTCCCTCGCTATATATTGTGGAGTGTTTGAATTTTATTAATCAGAGAAAGGATAATATTATGTCAAGTGCAAATAGGCATTAGTCGGGAATCAGGGTCCCGAAATTCGATAACATACTGTGCACTCGAAGATATACTTTTAAAAAAATATGTACGATGTCGGGAATGACCTTGCGGTTGCAACTCCGGAGGGCTCCTTTAAATTCGCAATTGCAAAAATGAGTAAAAAAATATTTTCCGATTATTTTTAATTACCTTAAAAAAACTATTTTTTGTGTTCAACTCGCGATTCTGAAGCCATTTTTTAATATTTTTCCAAAATTTTTGGACCAGTCGATTACCCACTTATCCTAGATTTTAACGATATGTAGAAAAACTTTATTTTTTTTATAACAAATTTGTCAGATTATTCAAACGGAGGTGAGGCACCAAAGCTGTGGTGAAAATTTCGACATCGAGGGCAATTTTAAACGGTTAAAGATAGACATATGGCGAATCGACAAAAAAAGTGCCAAAATATGTGGAAAAGTTTTTGGTGAAAATAATTTTTCGGTAGCGAGAATAGTTTTCGCCACACGATTTTTTTTAAATTTTTTATAAATCAGAGGATAATGTTAAAAATACTGAAAGAAAAGCAAAAAAAAGCAAAACTCTCCCGAGAAAAACCTCTGTTGAGGAAAGATTTATGCTTCTTTTGTGGAAAAAAAAAACAGGGATAATAAAGGGAATAGGAAATTGATATTGATATCTTCAATATCGCGGCAAAATGAAATTTGGAAGAAATCCAAGGTGTTCAATATGCATTCTGTTCTGTAAATTATTCATAGTTAATTTTATGTTTATTTTGGGTATTTTCTTGGGAATAAGTAAATTTGTTATTAGTAGTTATTTCAACTGTTTTCGTTTTCCTATTAAATTTAAATTCAAATAATTAAGCGCTATTGAGTCGCCTTACGTTCGACACACGACGCACGCATGCGTTAAAAAGGGAAGGAGAGGACAGTACTTCAACAACCTTAATACGTTGAACGTCGCGCTCCCGCTGACAGAATCAAAAAACGTCACATTCTGCACTCCCGCTATTTCCGCGTTCGCGAGGAACTTCACAGCCAGCCCTACCGCATCAACACACCTCGATCCCGGCACATCAGGTGGCCACCTAGAAGAAGGAACTTCAGAGGAGGCTTCTGGACCTAGGTAAGGTGCTCAATGTGCGCCGGGTATCTCGCTAGCGAAATTGAAAATCTCAACTACGCGTCAACCCCGTACATGGTCACTTCGAACCTGGGATACGTGTGAATTTCCTCATTCCTACTGAAAATACGTAATATTCAATTACTCTCGCATAAAAATCGCATTTATTGCTCGCTAATAACGTTCTATTTCTATACAGTCCACCGCCATTTCTGTTTTTTTTTTACGCTTCCAAAAAACGCGCCGATTCCGGCAAATATACAAACGCGACGTCTCGTAAGCAGAGGCGTAGGGATTAATATTTATCCTCTGTCTTGCAGACGGCGGCAACACGCTATAACTCTGTAATTTCCGCATTTGTTCAATATGGCTAACAAAATTAAACAGGCTAAGGCTTTGCGCCAAATATGTCAAAACGAAATGTCGCAAATGAAAGAAGTTGGAGAGCATGCTCTACAAGATCGTACGCCTGAATTAAAATTACAATTTAAAATGTTGTTTACAAAATTCGAAGCAGTTCAAGAAAGTTTTAAAGGTAATCATCAAAATGTAATCGCTCTTTCATGTATACTAGATGACTATGATCCAAATCCAGAGGAGGCGGTCAGAAAAGGATTTGATGAATTAGCGTCACTTGTTTATGTAATTCACGAAACATTATTCGAAAGTTCGGTTCCAAAGGTCGAGGTCAAACAGTCTGTTGCCAAGCCGAATGTCAAATTACCCAAAATTGAAATACCGAAATTTTCTGGAGAGATAAAAGCGTTTCGCCCTTTTTTTGACATGTTCAAGACGCTAGTCCACGAAAACACTTCACTTGCAGAAATTGAAAAATTCAATTATCTTGTTTCCTTTCTCGAAGGCCCCCCTTTAAAATTGATTCAGTGCACCCCATTGGTTGCGGAAAATTACCAGACTGCATTTAATTCGCTAACTACGAGGTACGACAAGCCCCGTTTAATTGCCTTTGCGCATCTTCAAGCAATCGACAACGCACCAATTTTGACAGATTCCAAAAATGTAACCTCAGTGCGTACGCTCATAAACGTTTTTAACGAAAATATCGCTGCACTCACTAATATGGGATTCCATACGGACGATTGGGATTTCCTACTTTTTTATATCTTTTGTAAACATTTAGATGATGAATTACTCACTAAATTTGAAACTGAGTGTCAATCCAGAATTCCTGCATTTGATGAACTTAAGAAGTTTGTTACCAATCACTGTAACGCCTTGGAGACAGTCGAATTGTCGTCAAATAATCAAAAAAATGTTTCTGTCAAAATTTTCAATAAAAATAAAAATACGTCCAATTCACGTCCTCGTGCTACGACATCCTTCTTGAGTAATACGCACAGCGTTTGTTGTTTATTCTGTAAATCTAACGATCACCAAATCTACAGATGCGCTAACTTTCAAAATTTGTCTCCATACGAGCGCATGGAAAGGGCAATTTCCAGTAATTGGTGTACAAATTGCTTGAGTAATATCCACGCCAGTAGAAATTGCAACTCGCAATCGTCATGTCGCATATGCAGGAGTAAGCATCATACGCTATTACATAATTCGCGCCCTTCTACAAACTTCGCTTTCCGTCCTAACCACAGCAACTCGCGCTCGTCGAGTCCCCGCCAGTTCGACGCCACTGGTAGTGGTACCGCGCGCTCCTCGATCGGACGTCAGCCCGTCGCTGACGCGGGCTCTTCAAATTCAAAATCGTCGCAACCGAACCAGTCCGACGCCACCGCGCGCCCGGCAGCGGCCGCCGGCCCAGCCAACGCCGGACCAAAAAACGCATATTATACACCGAATTTTAGTACGCCTCAAGGAACGACAACAAGCAACAATTTTTGCGGCCTTACTTCGTCTCTTTCTAGTGTTTTATTGGCAACCGCTCGCGTGCAAATACAAGACTCTCGCGGAACGTATCACACCGCTCGTGCGCTGATAGATTGTGGTTCGCAAACGAATTATATATCCAAAAAATGTTTCCGAAAATTAGGTTTACCGCGATTTGACTTAGCCTTAAGTATTGAGGGGCTTTGTAATATGAGAGAAACCACACAAGGCGGCATAACTTGTCAAATAAGGCCGATAGAAACTACTGGCCCGACATTCACGCTAGATACTTTTATTCTTCCGAAACTTTGCCCAGAAATGCCATCGCATGTCATTCCAAATAAAAACTTATCGCATATCTCGAATATTAAATTGTCCGATCCCGATTATTATCACCCTGGTTCCGTAGATATCATAATCGGTGCAGAATTTTTCCCGTATATCCTCAGAGATGGCCGCATTTTCGGAAAACCAGACGAACCAGTCGCACTCGAAACGATTTTTGGTTGGATTCTTATGGGAAAATGTTCGCTCAAAAATAATACCTCATTCAACGCGTTAGCTGTCACTTCATCCTCAACTGTTTCACTGCTGTCTACGCATGCGCACGCTGATAATGATTTGTTTACTTTAGACAAAACTTTAAGGTCTTTTTGGGAGATAGAAGAAATACCAATTCGCAAAATACTTTCACCCGACGAGGAGAAATGCGAACGGATATTTCGTGAAACGCATTCACGAGACCCTACCGGAAGATACTGTGTTGAGTTACCTTTCAAGGATCACGAGCCGATTTTTGACTCGGAAAATTCGTACGCTATCGCTGTTCGCAGATTTTATTCGCTAGAGAAACGTCTTCAAGCAAATGCACAATTATATAACGCCTATTCAAATGTTATTCGTGAATATCTAGACTCAGATTTTCTCGAACCTGTCCCGCAAAATTTGGAAAATAGTAATTGTTTTTATATCCCGCACCACTGTGTGGTCAAACCAGAAAAAATACGCATTGTTTATGACGCTTCGGTCAAAACCAACTCCGGCACCTCACTGAATGACGCACTCTTGATCGGTGAAAAACTACAACGTGATATAGTCTCTATTTTGTTGAATTTTCGTTTGTTTACTGTTGCATTTACCGCAGACATTAAAAATATGTTTACGCAAATTAAGGTCGCTGAAAAACATTTGGATTTTTTACGAATAATTTGGAGGTTTTCTACAGCTGAACCTGTACAAAAATTCAGACTAAAACGCGTCACCTTTGGTCTTTCATGTTCACCTTTTCTTGCCAATAGGACCATAGTGCAACTTTCCGCAGATGAACAAAAACACTTTCCGCTCGCCGCGCAACTTCTCAAGAACTCCGTGTACGTTGATGACGTAGTCACCAGTTGTGACTCTCTCGAATCTGCTAAAATATTGCGCGATCAATTAATCAGTATTTTATCGCGTGGCGGATTTGAACTTAGAAAATGGTCAAGTAACCAAACAGAGTTACTCGCAGAATTACCGCAAGATCATTTACTATCAAACTCGGTGACTTTTGACGCAGAAGCACAGGTTTCAAAAATTTTAGGACTTCAGTGGTGTCCAAGATCAGACGTTTTTCATTTCAAGGTTACTTCTACTCCGCGTCCCTGTACAAAACGCAACGTTCTATCCGATATCGCGCGAGTTTATGATCCTTTAGGATTTCTGTCCCCTGTGACTTTACTCACGAAAATGCTTATGCAAACGCTGTGGAGTACCGGTCTGGATTGGGATGATGTGGCGCCCCCGAATATTGCCGAATATTGGGAACAACTCAAAACTGAAATGTCCCTATTGTCATCTCTAAAAATTCCCCGGTGTGTACTTCCCTCGATACATTCGCAAATTGAAGTCCACGGGTTTTGCGACGCTTCACAAAAAGGGTATGCGTCTGTCGCGTATTTTAGAGTCGTAACAGGTCAAAGAGTTCGTACATTTTTCATTATGTCAAAAAATAAAATCGCGCCTCTAAAACAGGTTACCATTCCGCGTATGGAGTTAACTGCAGCTGTCCTCTTGGCTGACTTGTTATCGTTCATTTCAAAAACATTTTCCTATAAAATTAAAATTTCCACAATTTTCGCGTATTCAGATTCGTCCATAGCGTTGACGTGGATAAGATCACCGCCGCACAAGTGGAAAACTTTTGTCAGCAATCGAGTGGCAAGAATCCAAGAAAAGATACCCCCCAGTCAATGGTGCCATATCGATACCTCAAATAATATAAGCGACTGCGCTTCGCGCGGGTTACTACCCTCCGCACTTCTAGAAGACGCCTCATGGTGGGCAGGCCCCCGATGGCTCCTAGATCCGCCAGAATTGTGGCCTGTTAATGTAAAATTCAAACCCGCTTCTTCTCAAGAAATATTTTCCGAAGAAAGAAAATTTACCTTTTCCGCATTTACGCAAGAAAACGTCATAGATTGTCTTATAAATAATTTTTCTTCGTTCGCTAAAATTCAACGGATTTTGTCATATGTCTTACGTTTTGTTCACAATGTAAGAAACGCGAAACAACTCAAAACAAATCACTTTGCCATGTTTGAACTACATCAGGCTACGCTGGCTCTGATCAAACATGTGCAAGATACTCATTTTTCCGATGACATCGAAAATATGCAAAATAAAAAACCGCCATCTAAATTTCTAAGAAAGTTAAGCGTTTTTCTTGATGACCAACAAATTTTACGCGTTGGAGGACGCATCCAGAATTCAAATGAACTATCTTATGATCAAAAACATCCCGCTATACTTCCAAGAACTTCACGATTAACTTCTTTAATCATAGAACATTTTCATAAATGTTTTTTGCATCCAGGCATTCAGACCTTACACTTCCTGCTTGTACAACATTTCTGGATACTTTCCCCAAGGCGCGCTATCCGAAACGTGGTGTCGAAATGTCTAGCTTGTTGGCGCCAAAACCCGAAAAATTATCAACCGCCAATGGGCTCACTTCCCAAATTGAGAATTTCACAAATCAAAGCCTTTTCGTGCGTAGGAGTTGATTATGCCGGTCCGTTTCTTACTACGCTAGGTAAGATTCGCGGCGCGAAAACATTCAAATCCTATGTGTGTGTATTTGTGTGCTTTGCCACCAAGGCCATTCATCTGGAACTTACATCGAGTCTCTCCAGTGAAATATTTTTGTGTGCCTTTCGCCGATTCCTATCCCGGCGAGGTAGGTGTTCGAAATTATACTCAGACTGTGGTACCAACTTTATTGGCGCGCGTAAACAAATTTTAGCTCTATTTCAAAACGCAGCGGAATCCGAACAAATAGAGTGGCATCTTAATCCTCCTTCTGCCCCACATTTTTCGGGTCTGGTAGAGGCGAGTGTTAAATCATTTAAAACGCACTTAAGTCGAGTCATTGGATCGCAAATCCTAACGTTTGAGGAGCTCTATACGGTGCTAGTCCAAATTGAAGGACTGTTGAATTCACGACCACTTTGTCCATTAAGCGCGGACTCAAAAGACTTGTCTGTTCTTACGCCGGGTCATTTTCTAACACTCGAGCCAATCTCCGCTTTACCCCATTCTGATCTCACCTCTCTCAATATTGGTCGCCTCACACGTTACCAATTAATGCAGAGGATACACCAAGATTTTTGGAATCGCTTTCGAAATGAATATCTCCATCAGTTACAACAAAAAGAAAAGTGGCTGAAACCAACTTCTCCTGAGCCTCAAATAAATACGACAGTTTTAATAAAGGAGGATACCTCCCCTCCTTCAAAATGGCACATTGCTAGAATTGCGGAGTTACACCCTGGAGATGATGGGGTGGCGCGTGTAGCCACCGTCTGTACTGCGGATGGTACATTTTATAAAAGGCCTCTGGTAAAGCTTTGCCCTTTACCGAGCCCTGAATTTCTGCAATAAAAAAAATACCTTTTTTGGTGGGCAGGATGTTCAATATGCATTCTGTTCTGTAAATTATTCATAGTTAATTTTATGTTTATTTTGGGTATTTTCTTGGGAATAAGGAAATTTGTTATTAGTAGTTATTTCAACTGTTTTCGTTTTCCTATTAAATTTAAATTCAAATAATTAAGCGCTATTGAGTCGCCTTACGTTCGACACACGACGCACGCATGCGTTAAAAAGGGAAGGAGAGGACAGTACTTCAACAACCTTAATACGTTGAACGTCGCGCTCCCGCTGACAGAATCAAAAAACGTCACATTCTGCACTCCCGCTATTTCCGCGTTCGCGAGGAACTTCACAGCCAGCCCTACCGCATCAACACACCTCGATCCCGGCACATCAGGTGGCCACCTAGAAGAAGGAACTTCAGAGGAGACTTCTGGACCTAGGTAAGGTGCTCAATGTGCGCCGGGTATCTCGCTAGCGAAATTGAAAATCTCAACTACGCGTCAACCCCGTACACAAGGACTTAGGTACATGACGTAGAGATGTTAACAAAAATTGAAGGATTTGGTGATTCGTGTGTAGACATGATAGCAAAAGACTTTAAATATCACCACCTCTGTATGACGAGATATTTAAACAAGAAAGTGACGGAAACGATAAAACCTCCGAAAGTCACAAATTTCTACCCATTTAATTATCTTCATAATATATTAGTTGTTGAACACAAAGGAGTTGCTATCAGTTGGATTCGAAAAAAAATTAACGAAAACGCATTACTCCATAATATTTCTTACGATTCAAAATATCCCCGTTCGGTAGATATTATAAGAAACTTGAAAATGAAATATGGAGAAAGAATTGTGGTTCTAGAAAGACAGGGGCTGTCGTCAATAGTTTTCTTAGCAAGCTCCATCATTGCAAAAATGAAAAAATATATTGTCCTAGACGACATTGAAGCTCAAAGCGAAGTTAGCGACAACGAAAAAACTTCAGAAGAAACAAGCGATTCAGATTCAAAACAAAAAACGTCTGTAATATCAAAATCTCCACATAAAACTGCTGCAAATATTTTTCACACTGCTACAGTAATTAGAAGAGATATCATAGACAAAAAATCTGAAATTCCGACATCACTCGCCATTTGAAACGACGATGCAATAAGTTTAATTCCACCCAGATTGTACAATTTCATTTCCGTTTTACTGAATCAACACGAGAATGAGTTTGACAGAGAACACAAGATCGGAATACATAAGGAATCCGAAAAAATAAAGGTTTCCAGTTTATGTCAAGATATTTTGTACTCTTGTAGTATCAAGACTCCAAAATGTATCGGGTTGGCTTTGTTACTTTTAAAGCAAAGGTTTGTATTTTATTATTTTCTTATATTCTTTAATAAACTTAATATATTTCAGGCAAAAATTTTTAATTGGAAAATTAAACCAGCTAGGACACTGCATAAGTTACCCCGAAGCCCAGAGGTACTTGCAAGATGCTGCAGTGAAATCAGATGAGAAGGTTGGTGAGGTTGGAGTATTTATTCCATCCAATATACAAAATAACAAATTCACCCAGTTTGCGTTAGACAATTTAGATTTTCAAGAAAAATCCAAAGATGGTAAAACTACTCATGGTACAACACATATTATATACCAATATCAGGATAATATAGAAGATAATTTACCTACCTTGCTTCCTGTGAAACATACCAAAAAACGGCTTGAACCTAGGCAATTACGAGCCCTAACAACTAAATGTTCGGACGGGCTATTACATTTAATATTAAAATTGTTTTTGCGTACTCCGTCTAGAATTTAACAAAATCTACCTAAATGTAAGTATTAAGTCAAGTGTTTAAACAGTAAATCATTTAATATTTTAATGATTATTAATTTGCTAGCTTTGTAATATAATTATAATGTTTATTTAACAAAATTTGCTGACAACTTAATGTTCGGACTATTGCCTTACCATCAATGAATTACAAGCAAACTTTGAAAAAACAATTGCCAGCTGTCGCTATGCCTAAATAAATATATTTTTACGACATTAGCAATAGTGCTTTCGTTAGTAAAATGGCTCGCGGAGTTGCTACTGACAAAAAAGTGCGTGAAATCATAATAAGACAATATGCCAATGGAAAATCCATGGGAAAAATAGCGAAAGACCTCAATATTGCCAAATCAACGATTGGTGAGGTTATAAAGGCGAATGGGGAAACTGGATCCCTTGGTGTCCGGGGCAAAAGTTCTGGGCGACCAAGGATAGTAACAGAAAGAAAAAAAAGGACTCTTGTTAAAATTTGTAAGCAACAAAGAAGAGGTACGGTACGGGATATTCAAACACGATGGAATGAAGAAGCAAATTTAAATGTATCAAGGGAATGTTGCAGACAATGGATACACAAAGCTGGATATGGATTTTATAAGGTAAATATGACATATGGCCAAGTAACAAAAATTGTAAAAATTAGCTAAACACACTTTAAAAGAATTTATATTTTTAGGCCAAAGAAAAGCCACTGCTCACTGACCTTCAAAAGAGGAAACGTCTTGTTTGGGCAAAATCCAAAGTAAATTGGACTAAAGAGGACTGGGCTAAAATAATTTTTTGTGATGAATCCAAATTTGATGTCTGTGTGGGTGATTTTCGGAAACGAGTCATAAGAACGAAATCTGAAGCATTTCATAAAGATTGCATTAAGCGTACAGTAAAATTTCCACAGGGGCTGCATGTCTACTAATGGTGTAGGCAGGCTTGAGTTTGTGGATGGCATCATAAATGCCCAAAAATATCAAGGCATCTTGGAAAGAAGCTTGCTGCCAAGTACGGTGGAGCTTTATGAAGGTGGAAATTTCATCTTTCAGCAGGATGAGGCATCCTGCCATACAGCAAAAAGTACAAAAAAATGGTTTGGGGACAATCAAATTTCTGTCTTGTCCTGGCCCTCGAGCAGTCCCGACTTAAATGTCATCGAAACACTACGGCATCACATGAAAAGGTCTTTGAGAAACAGCCCTCAGCAATCGATTCCCGCACTTAAGGCCAAAATCCAAGAAATTTGGAATGAATTTACCCCTCAATATTGTAAATCTTTGGTGGACACTATGCCAAAGAGGATTAAGGGAGTAATAGATGCCAAAGGGGACGTTAAATCATATTGATTTCCCTAGAAACGTTCATTAATTAAGATTGTCCGAACATTTACTTGTCACTATATTTTGTAGTCTGTTGTTATATATCAAAATAAGTAATTTATTTCTGAAATAAACATTGTTCTGTAAAGAATATGATTTTTATTTTATGACAATAATTGCTATAATTTCGGCAGAAAAAATTATATTTGAATTTTAAAATGGAAACTGAATATATTTGAAAAAAATAAAATGTTGTCCGAACATTTAGTTGTTAGGGCTCGTATATTTGAAAGATACAAGTTTGTCTAAAAGTGATAGAGAGAGTAGCAGGTCTCTGAGAGGCGTTAGTTTGACATACTCAAACGAAAATAAAAGTAATTAGGCGATTCCCTCCATTTGGAATTTATATTCAATGCAGTCAGATACAGATGACGCACTAGAAGATGATTTTCGCCCACTTTCTTGGAGTTCTTTTTTTGAGTGCCTGTCTAGCAATATCCAAAGAAAGACGAACATTGGTTATGGTCCATTTGTACCTGAGCCGCCAACTAGTCCGTCCGTAGTTCAAAATTCGTTAGAGTACTTTATTTCTGCTTCAAATTTATTAAATCAAGAGTATGTGATAGTAACAGCCGACCAAGCAATATACGAAATAATTCTTGCATTAAAATCAAAATATCCTGCAAAATTGGAAAGAGTAATCCTTAGAATGGGTGGTTTTCATATAAAGCTTATCGCGCACTTGCCCGGCACGGCACGGCACGGCACGCACCGTCAAAAACGGAAAGGATCTAATCCTTGTAAACAAATGTAGATGCGCCCACTAGACCGGCGTGGCACGGCACGGCGCCGCACTGTTGTCTCTCCCAGTCGATAGCTGAACGCAATTGTCCGAAATGTATCTCCGGTAGCAAAAAATCTGAAAAAAATATTCTTTTTACTGCAAATTATAGACCAAATGTATACAGATACAGAAGGTACGAAAGTAATAGGAAAGAATCTGCAGGTAATTTTTTATAAATTATAAATCTGAAGCCAGCAGAAAACCAATTAACATATACTATCAAAATATCCGTAGCATACCTAATAAAATTGATGAGATCTGTCTTTTTATACAACCCCTTCAGGCACAAGTATTATGCTTTTCTGAGACATGGCTCACTCCAACTACATCCCAATATTGCAATATTACTGATTTTAAGCTTGCCAGTGAATTCGTGAGATCTAATCATCTTCATGGAGGAGTTGCAATCTATATAGAATCACATCTAAAGGCAAAGAATCTACCCAAACTAACCAAGATGTCGCAGGAACTACACTGCGAAATTGCAGCCTGTGATATAACTTCTCTCGAGATCGTGGTTTTATGTATACAGGGTGTAACTAAACTGATGGTCAAAAATGAAACCACGTATTCTTGGAGTCAAAATAAGGGCACTTCTTCATATATTTTTTTCTCCTACGGGTCATAGTTTTTTTTATACAGAGCATAGAAGTTTGGGGAAAAATACACATATTTCTTAGTATTTCTAGAAGTATACGAGATATTTTCTTCAAACTTGCCGTGTCACATGAGCAGATGAGCCGTCAAACTTAAGGTTGACATGAAGCTTCTGAGGCTCCCAGTTGCGGAGATACAGGGTGTTAGTAAAATTAATTAGTTCAGAAAAATATGAATACCCTGTATAATCGCATTTTTTTAATTTGTTTTGAGTGGTGAATAGAATGGTTAACAAAAAGTATCTCTTAGTATTTTTTCATATTCGCAGCCGTTTCTTAATTATTTTTAAAGAACGGCAACGCTGCAATGAACAATAGTCACTTTAAGAATAAATCTAGCAATCTGTGGACGTCAATTAAACTTTATTTAACAAAATACAAAAGCAAAAACAATAATAAAAGAAACGTATTGCTATTAGAAAATTAAATTATGAAATGTTCGAAATGACCGCCGTCTCTTTCAATACACGCAACTATGCGTTTCCGCATGTTTATTATTGCCATTCGCAAGTCCATAGCAAAAGTGCATATCAGTCAATTCTTCAAATGAAAACATAATTTTTCAAAATATTGATACTAAGGTGCAAAGTACTGGACTGTACAACCATCATCTGTTTGGACCCTTTTTTTTGCCACAGCGAGTGAATGGTGACAATTTTTTGGAGTTTTTAGTAGCTGAGCATAATAATATGTGGGAAGACATTCCTTTAAACTTAATATTGTTGGCTTGGTTCCAACTTGACGGCTGTCCTGCACATTTTCACCTAAATGTGAGGAACTGGTTAAATAATAACTTTCCAAATAGGTGGATCGGACGAGGGGGACCGGTCGCTTGGCCACCACGTTCTCCGGACATAACACCTCTGGACTTCTTCGTATGGGGATTTTTAAAAGAACAAGTCTATGCGACTCCTGTAGAAACAAGGGAACAACTTATTGATCGTATCAGAAATGCGTGCGATGAATTGAGAAATGGCAATTTAATCGATGCTGTTCAATCCGTTAGGCGTCGAAGTGAATTATGTGTGCAACAGAATGGATCACATTTTGAACAATTGTTGAATGTTGTACAAATTTAAAATTATAAAAATTATTAAGAAATAATACAGATTTGATAAAAATGTTAAAATGATAATAAAGTAATGTACCTCAAACCAAGTGCCAGTTTATTTTTAAACAAAATTAAAAATAAAATAGCTGAATCCGATAAGTGTTCCATAATTAATTTCTATTATTTGCGATATTTATCAATAATCTTAGAAAACACATTTTTAGGCAAAAAAGGCTGAGATGGAAACGAAATAATTTATTTACTACACAACCGTGGCAGATACAAAAAAATGTCAAGATACACTTTTTGTAGAGAATTGAAAGAACTTTACGAAAAAAAATTTACGTTGATGTGAGACAGGTCCGTACTAATTACTTTTTAAATTTAGTGATAGTGAAAACCCATAACTCCACCACTGGTTATTTCAGGACCTTCATATTATCACTAAATATCGTAGTCAAAAAGGTGGTACTACACATCAAATTTGGTTTAAATATCTCCACTGGTTCGGACAGTGTAAAAAATACTTCATATTTTTTCCAACACTTCAACGCCCTGTATCTCGGAAACTAAGCTTTCCCCGATATATGTTGATATAAAATTTTCATTTTAGATTATCTTTTTCTATCTAATGTTAAAGTCCTACCACATAAAAGTGAACCACCCTGTACATTTTAAACACATTTTTCTGAACTAATTAATTTTAGTAACACCCTGTATCTCCGCAACTGGGGGCCTCAGAAGCTTCATATTAACCTTAAATTTGACAGCTCATCCGCTCATGTGACACGCCAAGTTTGAAGAAAATCTCTCGTATACTTCTAGAGATACTAAAAAATATGTGCATTTTTCTCTAAATTTCTACGCTCTGTATAAAAAAAACTATGGCCCGTAGGAGAAAAAAATATATGAAGAAGTGCCCTTATTTTGACTCCAAGAATACGTGGTTTCATTTTTGACCATCAGTTTAGTTACACCCTGTATATAGATCTCCTTCAAACAACTCTAACCCGGACATTTTTCTACGAGTTTTTCATGATGTTCTGACTGATTTATGCAAAACTGGGAAAAGGTTTCTTATATTCGGGGACTTTAATTTAAATTTACTCGATGCAAATGATAAATACGTCAGCGAATTTTTACATCTCATACATTCTTTTGGTTTGTCTACATTAGTGAACTCTCCAACTCGATACACTAGCAAAGCCAACACGTGTTTGGATAATTGCATTACCAATAATTTGGATACACTATTAGTTTTAAATATTATAGATTGTTATCTGTCTGATCATTGTGGCTTAAAACTCACCTGTGAAATTCCATCTCACAGGGACACCAGAAACACACAAACAGAAATAGTTAAATTCAGACCTGTAACACAATTAAAAATTTCAAACTGTATTGCAGATTTGAACCAAAATGACTGGGTGGTGCTGTTTGGCAACATTCATAGTATTGACGAAAAATTTAGTAAATTTGTTAATATTCTTTTAACATCAGTAGATGAGAATAAATGGAGACAACAAATATTTCAAAAACTTCAGCAACAGGAAACTAAAACATCTGAAGACCTTGCAAACATAATAACAACTACGAAAACAAATAGTACCAAAATATCATATATGAAAGTAAAAAGTCATTCTACTTGGATTACCACTGAATACCTCAGCTTACTGAAAAAAGAGATAAAATGTATAAGCGATGGAAGAAACTTGAAAACATATACACTGAAATGGAATTTAAAAAGCTGAAAAACAAAGCAAATAATTTGAGAAAACAATTCTCTAGTGTTAGGTAAAAAGGGCTTAAGTCATATCCCAGATAGCACAAACTGCAGTCAAGTGCAAAAAATGTGAAAAAAGTAATCACCAAATAAGTATTCAAATAAATGCGCAATAAAAATAGCTTTTAATCACCCTAGTACAAGTAGTTGAACCAGAACAGTGCATCGTAAGTGCTTTTTCTGCAATCACATTTTATTATTGAAATATGTGTGCTTTGTAAACGCATAAGAAGCACTATATATTAAATAGAAACATTCATGTGCATCTAGAGCACATAACTAATGCTGCCGAAAATCGTATTACAACTAAAGCACTTTAGAATTGCAAAATAAGCACATATTTGGCGGTCGGTGCAGTTTCTAATTGTGCGCCTGCGCGCCTGCGCGGTTCACCCTCCGCCATCCACCGACGCCGACCGCCGACTGCCACCCGCCATTTTCCACTCCAGTGACTCCAGTCCAGCCCAGCTCTAACGGGTCTATAGTTGTCGTCTCGTCGTTTGTGTCTACTTGTCTACTATGAGTCAGCTCAGCCAGCAAAGGTAATTGCAATTATTACTTATTATAACTATACGTGTTATCGAGTACGTATGTGTATTTCCCGCACTCACGTGACATTAGGAGTTCTATAAAATAGCATTGCAAACGTTTACCATTGCTTCACTTGTAAAAAGTGTAGGAAAAATGCAATACATTGGAATTATTGTAAATATTTTATTATTTGGATAAATTTAGGCACTCAAGCTAAAAATATTAACAACAAAGTACCTAACCTAACCTAAATGAGAACTCCTAGAGTCACGTGAGTTCGCGCCGCGCCACGGCCGGTATTTTTCGTTTTTAAATGAAAATTTATAGGGCTGTCAAAATTTGACAGAAATCTTGTGGGGTACATAGAATTTTATCGTTGACTGACGTAATAAGACTTCTCACGGCCATACTTCATATTCCGGAAAATAGATGGTACCGATGGTCAACATATGTGTGTTTTGCATTGTATTTTGTCTCTAGTAAGCGCATGGTGAGCCAAAGAACTGTCAAACGTGATAGCCGTGAGCAGTCTTTATTAATACGTCAGTCAACGATTTTATGTTGAATCGGAATATGCAAAAATATAGAGGGCGGCCTATTTAACAATGGAAGTGGATAAAGGTCTGCGAGTCGCGGATCTGTATTGTATTTTTTAAAGGTCCGCGAGTCTTCATGTACAACAGGAGATTCGTCAGAGCATCGTTAGAGCAGTGGTAGAGCGTTGGAAAACCAGTCGGAAGGTCCGGGTTCGAATCCCACGTCAAGAGTTTTTTTTAGGCAGTGGCTATTTATACGTGGCAGTCCTCAACGATGGGCGCGCTGCCTTATAAAAAAGAAGGGGTAATTATTTCCAATGGTGTAACCCGAAAACGATTTTCTTGAGATTTAGGCTAACCCCCTATTTTCGCCCGACATTCGGAAATAATTACCCCTTCTTTTTTCATACAGGCATACATGGAGGGCATACAACCCTTATTGCAACGATGCTTGATGAAATTCACTTCAGACGTATCTAAATCATTTTACTTCAGACGTGTATGATGGAGTTAAATGTACGTCCAAAGAAGTCACGTGACTCAACTTGCCAATTAGAGCGCAAGACGTATATACCGACTTTTATATACGTCGGAAGTATAAATAGCCACTTTCTTTTTTTTTTATTTTTTATTTTTACGTTTGGGGTGTCCGCGTCTTATCTAGGATGTTCCTTCTTTTACTATTCGTTTCAAGGACCGGTATTTTCAAGAAGGAACAAGTCTACTGCCTTACGGATTGAGATTCGCGACTCGCGGACCTTTATCCACTCCCTTTAACAAACCAAACTTGATCTTTCGACATGTCATGGCCACTCGGTATACAGGGTGTTCTCAAAAAGTTATGCTTTCTCCAGTTACTCAAAAAATATGGCATTTGAACATGGAATCGAGTATGGAATATACTATAGGTGTTCAACAGAATATTAACAAAGAGAGATGGATTTTTTTCACCTGTAATAAATAAAGAAGGATGTTTTTGTGGCATATCCAGCCGGGACTCGAACCCGGGACTCCTACTGTGGCCGTAGGCTACCGGAGATAACGGGTTCCATCGGCTAGGTGCTATTTCTTCCAATTGATTATTATAGTGAGTAGTGATGAGATGTAGTAGACTTTGGCATCTTCTACAACTACTAGAAGGGGTTAGAAAGGTGGAGGGTAATCATTCACTATTGCTGGTTGTGTGAACTTCCTATTTGTTCTTCTACCCACAAAATTCGACATATAGCGACTTAATGTAAGTATCGAACATGGACATTCCAACCCACAATATCAAGCCAAGAATATTAACAAAGAGAGGTGGATTTTTTTCACCTGTAATAAATAAAGAAGGATGTTTTTCGTAGGAGTCCCGGGTTCGAGTCCCGGCTGGAGTGGATTTTTTTCAATTGATATCCTTGACCTGATATGCCACAAAAACATCCTTCTTTATTTATTACAGGTGAAAAAAATCCTTCTCTCTTTGTTAATATTCTTGGCTTGATATTGTGGGTTGGAATTTTTACATTAAGTCGCTATTATGTCGAATTTTGTGGGTAGAAGAACAAATAGGAAGTTCACACAACCAGCAATAGTGAATGATTACCCTTCACCTTCTAACCCCTTCTAGTAGTTGTAGAAGACGCCGAAGTCTTCGACATCCCACCACTACTCATTAATAATCAATTGGAAGAAATAGCACCTAGCCGATGGAACCCATATCTCCGGTAGCTTAGTTGGTTAAGTGCCTACGGCCACAGTAGGAGTCCCGGGTTCGAGTCCCGGATGGAGTGCATTTTTTTCAATTGGTATCCTTGACCTGATATGCCACAAAAACATCCTTCTTTGTTCAACAGAATATCATAAAAATGTCAGTTGTCACATTCGACTTTTTTGGTTTCACCGGAATTCTCAGTTTTTTTTAAGTTCACATTCGATTTGAATTCTTTGTGTTCTCCTGAATTCAAATATATTATAGCTACATTTGTAAGAAAATTCCCAAAAAGACTGAGTAGTACTATGGAGAATATATAATTATTATTTTTTTTTTCAGAAAAAGGTCATATCTATGATTATTTGTAGAAATTTTCTTACAAATGTATATAGGTACCTATATCTCGAATCAGGAGAACGCAAGAAATCCAAATCAAGTGAAACATACAGAGTGAGGGTGGGTTTTATAAAACTGAGAGTTATACCCACTTCCGGTAAAACCGGAAGTCGTATGTAAAACTGACATTTTTATCACACGCTGCATAATTAATCAATAGTATTCCATATTAAAATGCCAATTTTTTTTTATAAAAAACTTTTTTGCGTAACTTTTTGATAACACCATATAAGGATTCCTGGATTCCTTATGTATTTTTTCTGTATATACCAATTTTTTGCACTATCGAATAATGTTACCCAATCCTAAGCGGAATAAATAATCTCATTAAAAAATAATTATGGGACACCCTGTAAATTTTATTAGATGGTGAATTTTTATTAAATTGGTATACCATAACCGCTGCAATATCATTATAATATGCAGGGTATTTTAGAACTGTGGGACCAAACTTCAGGAGGTAAATCGAGATCTCGTGTCAGGTCCACTTATTATTTAGCAAAGTATTAACTTTGCGATCAAAATTTTAACATTGCTGCAAAATCACAGCATACCTACTCGCCGAAGTCACCTCAGATGCCTGTGCAAATTTGCAACTTTCTGGATTGATGGCGTCATGCTTTTTTCTAACTTTTAACGAAATACGTAAGGTGTTATAGGGTTTGACAAAATTCTAACATGGGTAAATTTTAGTTGCAAATTGTCGTTTTCTTAACTTAGCCATGCTGCTAAATTTGCAACAAACTACGACTTTGGCATTTAGGTAAGTTGATTTAGTTTCTTTTTCGATTTCAGCTATGTTGCCAACTAGTGATGTCAAATATAGGTATCTAGGTACATTTTGGTATTACCGGTACCGAGTAATACTGAAGCAAATAGCGGGTACCTTATACCCGGTACCGGTACTCCGGTATTCGGTAGGTGTAGGTTGTTTGAGAGAGCTTAGGCGAGTAGGTAAAATTCTATCGTATCCATATTTTACACTACCGGTACCAAGTCAAATACCGATTAGGTACCGCATGGATACTGATATCGGTGACAACCAAATCTGTTTGTTGTACCTGCAAAGTACTAATACCCCGCCGCCGACCTGCCGAGATCTGATCGGTGGCAACCGCAAATTTAATAATACCGATCTACCGGTTACTTTTTTTAACAGTTATCCGATACCGGGTACATTTTCGAGTAACGGGTATTTAATACCGGGTAGTTCCAATATTGACATCACTATTGCCAACCTCAAGTTGCAAATTTGAATATGAGCTTCTCGAGGCCGCCAGCCGAGTTTTCCATGCAATTTTATGCGACTTTCTAAGATAATTAAAAATATTTTAAAAAGAAAAAGATATTTCCCACAGTTGTGGAACACCCGGTATATCGTAGGCTGTATGACAATGATGATATTATTATCTTAATATTTATTTTGATTGTAAACGCCAACTTGCAATATTTTACTTTCGCTTGCAGCAGTCTAAACACTTCAAGTCGAATTCTTCGTCAACCTATTTATCGTCGGATGTCAGCCAGTACTCGTCGGCGAAAAGTTGTAAAAACAGTCAACGACTTATTGCGAAATGCAAAAACTAATATAGCATCATGCAGCAAAGCTGAAGTGTTGCCAAATATAAATGAAGACATAATTGAAACTAATCTAAACAATTTTACGAATGAAAGCTCGAATAATTATTCTTCTGACAGTGGAAATGATATTTATCTACAAGGCTCACTATATCGGACCGAGTCAAAGTCCAATAATGTGTATAACAGAGATGATGACGATAACGATAGCTTAACAAGAGATATTCTTAGAACTAGTTGTGCCCTTGAAAGTGAAAAGCAGGCGGTGACATTTTTAAGAAATTGGGGTAAAACATACAATATTCCTCACTGTGCTCTTAATGAACTTTTAAAATGGCTTAATACAAAGCCCACTCTAACTAGGTTACCGAAGGATGCTCGAACTTTATTTTGTACACCAAGAAAAACTACTATTGCTATTATAGAAGATAACAAATTTTCTGGAGAGTTCTATTATTTTGGCATTAAAAATGGATTACAAAAATATCTTTCAAAATCACTTCATCACAATGACAGAATACATCTCATTTTTAACATAGATGGCCTTCCAATCCACAAAAATTCCAAAAAACAATTTTGGCCCATTTTATGTAAAATAGGTTACACTTCACTAGAACCATTTATCATAGCTATATACCTTGGCAAAACTAAACCTCCACTTGATCAGTATTTCCAAGAGTTTGTTCAGGATTTGGAAAGTCTTTTACAAGATGGATTTACTACTCTAAATTACAATATTTCGGTTCAGGTGGGTGCATTTTGTTGTGATACTCCGGCGAGATCTTTTATAAAAAACATCAAAGGACATAATGCTTACAATGGCTGTGATTACTGCCATGTAAAGGGAGAATATGTTGAAGGGAGGATGACATATTGCGACTTAAATGCACCATTAAGGACAAATGAAACATTTTTTAATAGAACATGTCATCATCATCATAAAGGTCAATCACCATTAGAAAATGTATCTAAAATGATATCACATTACCCTCTAGATTACATGCACAGTGTGTGTTTAGGCATAATGCGTAAGCTTTTGTTTTTATGGAGAGATCAAGGAAGAGGTTATGGCATTACAACGACAGATATTAATAATATAAATACGAGAATTTCTAAACTGAAACCATACTGGCCCGTTGAATTTAATCGAAAACCAAATGTATTGACAGAATTAGAACACTGGAAAGCTACTGAATTTCGTCAATTTCTTTTATATGTTGGACCTGTGGTTCTAAAAGGAATCGTACGTAATTCCATATATGGAAATTTTATGATGTTATCATATGCTATGAAAATTTTGTTAAGTAGTCATTTAAATGAAAGATATGGTAATTATGCAGGAAAATTATTAAAATCATTTGTGAAGCATTCAGTAGGGTTGTATGGCAAAAAATTTTGTACATACAACACACATTCCTTGATTCATTTATCGGAGCATGCTGCAAATTTTGGTTCTTTGGAAAATATAAGTTGCTTTGCATTTGAAAATTATTTAGGACGATTGAAAAACTTGTTAAGGAAACCAAGTCTACCACTTTCACAAGTGGTAAGAAGATATCAAGAGCTTGGAATTAATACGAGATATCATCCCCCGAAACTTTTAGAATTTGAAGTGCCAATTTCTACAGTAACGAGCACTTTTGACATAACAAAATTCGGGATGCAAAATCACACGTTTTTCTCAAGATACTACTATGAAAATGGTTTTTTTTCGACAAAAGATGGAAATAGTTATGCAATTTTCAATGATGGAGTTCTACTAAAGATTTTGTTGTTTACTAGAAACGTTAAACACGATATATTTTGTATTGGCAACGCTATTTCGGTTATTGAACCATTTTCAGAATATCCCACCTCTAGTGATATAATATTGAATTTTAAAGTAAAAATTAATAGAGAAGTCTATGTTTGTAAAGCAGCGTCAGAAATTAAACACAAAGGAATCCTTATTAGTACGGAAGACAATGAAAACATTTTCTTTGGCATGATACATTCCGTTGATAAAATTGGGAAGCAATAAGAGGAAATTCTAAGAGCTGTTTTACATACCTACTTGAAAATTGTTGTGCCGTGTTTGGTCCTTAATTTGGGATTTTAACAATAATAATAATAATTGTTTATTATTTCATTATGAAATGACTTTTCTTTGTTTGTAGCCGTACACAGGCATATGTAGTTGTAGAATTTATAGATGAAATAAATGAGGATGGAACGAGTACAGTTGAAGTGATTTCTAGCACTTGGATAGTGAAAGATGAATCTAATGAATTATTTTGCTATTGGCCACAAAATTATACTAATGCGAAATTTAAAAAAGCAGTTTTGACACACCAACAAAATGACATTGAAAAATGTATTAAATGCAGATTGAAAATAAAATACACATCACGTAAGTAAAAGAAGCCTAAATCTAAGTATAGTTATATTATGCTTTCATTCGTGGACCCTAAAACTTGTAACTACTATACATATCTATAGTTCTCAAATTATATTGCTATATGTATTTCTTTTATGCCTAAAAACTGCTACTTCTAAATTTTAGAAGAAGTAGATGCAATCTTTTTTATTTATCTAAAAAGAGTTCATTTCTATTTAAAGTTCTTCATATACGAGGCAGTCTATAATTAACTTGAGGAACCATAAATATAACTACTTACATATTTTGAAAACTATGCATTTTAGTAAAAATCATTGAAATGTAAAAATTGAAAAACAAATTTAAAACATGTATTAGGCAGATTTTTTCATAATATGCGCTATTTTCAAAATACAGGGTAGTTCGTTTTTAAGGGATCAAACTCTAATAGGTGATAAATCTTCAAAAAATAACCGCACTTTCTCATCCAAACTAAAGTTTTAAAAATACATGGACTTTATTGAATATTTACCAAACTAGTCGAGGTTAATATCAAACACCAGTGCGGTGTTACAGTCTGGTTCGTTAAAAGTGAACCACCCTGTATATAACTGGCTTAAATTGAATGGAACAGTTGTATTTGTTTGCATACAGGTATACAAATATGTTACATATTTTTAGACATTTATGGTCAAGCCGTTGATAAAATGAAACTACTTCAAAATATCTCAAGTGTTTCACAAACAGATGATGAAGAAAAAAGTCTAAAAATGGTACAGAATAAGAGAACAAAAAAAGTCAGTAGTAAGTTTTCTGGATATGAACTTGATCTCGATTTGTCAAGCGATGATGAATTTTTACCAGACTTAAGGCTTACTCAGAAAAGCCAACGGAAGTCATATAATAGAGAAAATATGAATATAATGCCCCAAGTTTCGTCTAATGAAGTTACAAACATTGTCGAAGAAGCTGCTGGCCAACTACCGATTCTTGTAGACACTAATATAGACCAAAGGCTCACTCCGAAAAGTCATCGAAAGTGATATAATACAGAAAATAATAATAAAATGCCTCAAGTTCTTCAGTCTAACGAAGTTACAAACATTGTCGAAGAAGCTGCTGGTCAACTACCGATTCTTGTAGACACTAATACAGACCAAAGGCTCACTCCGAAAAGTCATCGAAAGTCATATAATACAGAAAATAATAATAAAATGCCTCAAGTTCTTCAGTCTAACGAAGTTACATATATTGCCGAAGAAGCTGCTGGCCAACTACCCATCCTTGTAGACACATTATCTGGTAGCTCGTTGAACACTGTTACGTCTAGCTGCTCTAGATGTCAAAAAATGGAAGGTAGGTACACTTGATAAAAACAACTATCCATTATTTTACCATTTACTTTTTCAGAACTGCTTGTAAAAATATTAGAAAAGGTGGAAGCACTGGCAGACGATGTTAAATATCTGATGTTATGTAATCAAAATAGTCAGAAAGACCCAGAAGAATCTGTAATGAAATTTAAAAGTTGTGAAACCATAGAGGACTTAAAAAATTTAGAGCAATCTCTGTGTGAGGAAAAAGTTTTTCGTTCCACAGTAAGTTGAAATATAAGTAATTAGTTTTAAACTGAGGAAATAGTCCATGTCTTGCAGTGGAGGTGTAAACATATAAAGAAGGGTAATAGTTAGTCTCAGCTCCACAAAGACAGTTTTTTTTATTTAACTGTACAAATGTTTCAACTTCAACCCACCCAGGGGGTCATCTTCAGCAGTATAACATTATTAACATCAAAGCTAGAAAAATTATACAAATTAGGAACGAAACCTATTTAGTGAATTCAAAAATTGTACTTAACAATATGGAACTTACCTTTCTAGAAGTAGTCAACTTACTAGTATGCGAATGTGGAAAAATTGAATTTTAAGTGAATGTGTAAAAGGCTTGGTCAAAAATTTCAAAAACATTAAATATAAAATGGAGGAATCTGAAAAAGTAAAAGGTAAAAAATCGGTCGAGGAAGCTTATCAAGAATCATGCATCTTACCCCAGGAAAAATAAATTATGTCGTTGTATTATCTTTGAAGAGAACTTGAGAGATATTAGAATTTGTAACGAGATTTCTTGGGGGTTCCATAGAACCAAAAATTCATATTTAAGAGGGGGTTGCCAACAGTGAAAGTGACGTTAGATTTCGTATTTTTTTTAAGTTGTATAGCATAAAATCGAATAACATTTTACCTGGCAAAAATTTAGTGCAAACATTTCTGTGTTAATGTGAATCATAAGATCTTATAAGCAGCGTTTTGTTTTATAGGTTATGAAAACCTTGGGGGAAATAATAATTCCAGTGCATATGCTTTTAATATCTTATGATTAATATTAAGACAGAGATGTTTGTACTAAATTTTTGCCAGGAAAAATGTTTTTAGATTTTATGCTATGCAACTTAAAAAAAACGAAATCTAACATCTCTTTCGCTGTCGGCAACCCCCTCTTAAGGATCAGAAATATACTTCAAGTCACCATTACCGTCGAAACATTAAAATATGTCTGTCAATTGTCAGTGTCGATCGTCAGTTCCATGCTGTTGGAACGGAAAATTAAGTTCGACAGCATGGAACCGACGATCGACACTGACAATTGACAGACATATTTTAATGTTTCGACGGTAATGGTGACTTGAAGTATATTTCTGATCCTTAAATATGAATTTTTGGTTCTACGGAACCTCCAAGAAATCTCGTTACAAATTCTAATATCTCTCAAGTTCTCTTCAAAGATAATACAACGACATAATTCATTTTTCCTGGGGTAAGATGCATGATTCTTGATAAGCTTCTTCGGCCGGTTTTTTACCTTTTTCTTTTTCAGATTCCTCCATTTTATATTAATGTTTTTGAAATTTTTGACCAAGCCTTTTACACAATCACATAAATTCAATTTTCCCACATTCGCATACTAAAAAGTTGACTACGTCTAGAAAGGTAAGTTCCATATTGTTAAGTATAATTTTTGAATTCACTAAATAGGTTTCCTTCCTAATTTATATAATTTTTCTAGCTTTGATGTTAATAATGTTATACTGGTGAAGATGACCCCCTGGGTGGGTTGAAACATATGTACAGTTAAATAAAAAAAACTGTGTTTGTGGAGCTGAGACTGTAAGTTTTACATTATGATCTTTGGTTTTACCCTTCTTTTCGTTATATTATGTAATTAGTTTTCCCTGTTATGTTTAATTTATAATGATTTTTAGTGTGCAATTTTTCAAGTAGTTGGAGGAAGAGATAGTGTAGACACCACAAGAAGGGTTTTATCGAAACTTTTAAAAAGTGAGTTAGCAGCATCAATAAACTGGACAGGAAGAAACAAGAAAGAAAATTTTTCGACCTACACAAATCTTAGAAAATTGATACTTGGTAAGTATGGAAAACACACTACAGTGTGTCCCAATTTGATACTGGACACCTCAGAACTATATGAAGGACATGGAAAACAATAAATAAATAAACAATTTTATTAGTAGTCCCAAGGGAGGGTATCTCATAGGCAGGTGGTATTTGGATGGGGTAATTATTTCATGGCCTGCTATGATTTTTTAAAATAGCTAGTTTTCAAGAAACCCTATCCTATCCACACGGTGGCCAGCAGGCCGGCCCTCTTAATGAAGGCCCGCAGCTCACCCACCCCGACACCATACACATCCTCTGCGCTCAGCTTGGCTGAGCCAAAGGACTCGAATCTAACCCTGTCAAGTGCAGGGCACTCAGTAACCAAGTGGTGCGGTGTCTCCTCATCCTCCAGACACCATCTGCCTACGGCCCCTGATTCTGAGCCTGAGCGATTTCTCCGCTCCCATCATAATGGCGAACACCTCCGCTTGAAACACGGTGGTGTGCTCCCCGAGGGGGGGTGGTCAGCCTCCTAGTCAGTCCCTGACAAAAGGCCCCTGCCCCCGTACCATTCCCCATTTTGGATCCGTCTCTGTACCAGACGAGCCCGCCCTGGGCGTCGCTATTTCCTTCGGCCCACCCCTCCCTGTCTTGAAAGACAAAGTGAAGTCGGTCGTGGAAGCCGATGGAAGGAGTCTGCACATCCCTTCTCATTTCCAGGATGGGCACCTCCTCAGCTCTGACCACAGCTGCCGGTGCCCGTGGACCGAGCCACTGGCGACCCAAAGGTGGAGACCCTCTAATCTGAGGGCCGCCTCATACTCCACTACCGCGCCCAATGGAGGCAGCCCCACCAGGGTTTCTAAGGCCCGGGTGGGCGTGGTCTCCATGGCGCCCGTGATGCACAGGCAGGCAAGGCGCTGTATTTTGTCCAACGCCGTCCGTGGTCTCGTCCTGCGGGTGCCGGGCCACTACGCGTCCGCCCTATGAGAAATCATGGGAATAATCATTGCTCTGTAGATCCAGAGCATGATCCCAGGATTCAATCCCCACGAGGTTCCAACAGCTCTGCGACACGCCCATAGTGCGTTGCAAGCCTTCTTGGTCCTCATGAGGATATGCTCCTCGAAGGTCAGTCTGGATTCCAGCCGGACCCCCAGATATTTAACCCTCTTTCTATCCTCAAGGTAAACCCCGCGCAGCTCTATCCGAGGAACCGGGTCCACAGTTCTCTTCTTGGTGAATATCACCAATTCAACCTTATTTGGGTTGACACTTAATCCGTTCATTTCGCACCAGCGCAAGAACCTCTCCAGAGCTCCATTAAGGAGCTCTTCTAGAAGCCCTACATCAGTACCCTGAACTAGGATCACTATGTCGTCTGCGTACGCTTGCACGTAGACCCCCTGCTCCTCCAGGATTCGCAGCAGCCCATCAACCACCATGCACCAAAGAAGGGGGGACAAAACCCCCCCCTGAGGACAACCCCTCGATGCATTGACGGTCACTCGTTCCCCGCACAGCTTGGCCTCGACCGCCCTGCCAGTGAGCATGGATCGGGTCCACCTTACCAAGGCCTCCCCGACCCCCATGCCCTCCACGGCCCTGCAGATAGAGTCCACTGCTGTGTTGTCGAAGGCCCCCTCTATATCTAGAAAGGCCCCCACTGAGAGTAATCTCCCCTCCAGTCCCTCGTCCAGCCTTGCGGTAAGATGGTGCAGAGCCGAATCCACAGACCTGCCCATTTGGTACGCATGCTGGGTGGGACCCAGAGGGGCATTGAGAGCAAGCTGCTCCCTAAAATATCTGTCCACCAGCCTCTCCAGCGTCTTCATCCCCTGGCCACAGATGCTCGAAACACCCCTACCAGTGGTCCATTGAGTGCCCCCCGTCCCTCTGATGAAGAGCCGGGCTGCCTTGTAAGGTGAGAAGGATCCGATGGCCCATCTGACCCATTCACTCGCAGCGGCCTCCCCGTGACCCAATATGGAACCCGGGAAGTGAGTGGTCAACAGCTGCAGCAGGGTATCGCGTGGGGTTGAGGTAAACTCCCCATCCCCAGTGCGAATGCTGCCCAGATTTGACAAAGGGTCACTTGAGAGCACCCTGCAGAGCCTAGAGGCTGCAGGCGTACTAATGGCACTTCTCTGTGAGTTCCTTATCTCATGTTTATAGAGTCTTTGGGAGGACCTGTAGTCTTCCCAATAGACTCCCAGGTCCGAACGTTTGGCCCTATTCAGAAGCCTTCTAACCTGCCTTCTGAGGCGTTCCAGGTTGGCATTCCATCATGCCCTCCTTGACCCTCCTTTTCAGGGGACAGTTGTCCTCATAAGATTGAACAATGATGGAGCCCAGTCGCTCAGCAGCGGCATCGAGCTCCTCCACTGTCTTGAATTTGCGTGGGAAACCCGCTAGTCACCCCCCTAGTTCCTCTTTATAGAGGTCCCAGTTGGTCGCTCGCGGATTTCTGTACTCTTGGTGTCCCTGATGGGGTTCCCCGAGAGTAAACAAGACGTATCTGTGGTCCGACAAGGAGTCGTCCCCAGACACGTGCCAGTCCCCCACTTCCCCGAGAAGCGGTCCCGTACATAGAGTGAGATCTATGACGGAGCGCCTCCCTGGTGTGAAGAACGTGTATTCTGAACCACGGTTGGCTGTGTGCAACCCCACCGTGGCCATGAATTCCGTCAATTGGTCCCCCCTGCGGTTGCAGTCAGCACTGCCCCACAGAAAGTGGTGCGCATTGCTGTCGCACCCCACAAGAAGAGGGAGACCCTTCGACTCGCAGAAGGAGCACAGGGCTCTGAGCTCCTCCGGCGGACACTCCGCGCCTATGGGGAAGTAGGCCGAGGCTATCACTGCCCCAGTCCCTCTCCCCCCCAGACGCAAGCTCACCATCACAGGGAAACCCTATTAGGGATTTTTTACGACAAAATGTTATTAAGAAAACTTGTTCAGAATGAAAAACTGAGTAGAATTACAAAATTTCAAAAGTCTAAGCCTACTTTGATTTTTAGCTTTTTCGCCTTTTTCACCCACTTTTTCTTAGAAATGTGTCCTTTCTGGAGCTTTCACGTCAAAATATTATTAAGGAAACTTGATCATCGTGAAAAATAAAATTTTGACGTGAAAGCTCCAGAAAGGACACTTTTCTAAGAAAAAAGTGGGAGATAAATCTAAAAATCAAAGGAGGCCTAGCCTTTTGAAATTTTGCGAATCTATTCAGATTATCACCCAGCTAACCAAACCACGGTTTTACTACGTCAAAATGTCGTTATAAAATAACCTTATAACGTTAGGAAAATCATGTGAAACTAACGTTATAATTATGACAAAAAGTCCGGTAGAGTGACAATATCCTGACGTAGAAATAACCTCATAAACTTAAAGTAGATATAACCTCATAAAAAATAAAATTCGCATACCAACACCAGGGTTCGAACCTACGAACATCGGAATTAATGTCAACGCTCTTTCCAACTAAGCTATCGAAGCACTTGAAAAATATTGCCTAAAACACTGTAAGCTAGAATCTCGATGACGTCACAGAAATAAATAGAAATAAAATAAAGGGTGCCTAAAAATTCATGTAATGGATGGGACAAAGCCAAAAGGATCTTAATCGTCTCAACGAAAGGACTCTATTGTGATTTCCCAAAAACCTTGGTCCAAGTTTTATTATTCGGGAGTATCTGTACCGTAGTAATAACGTAATATTGACGCTAGTTTTATTACTTATTTTTATTATGTCATTTTTTATGTATTTATAAAGTTATATTTCCGTAAATTGAGCTACGTATTTGTTACGTTATTAAAATAACGCGTTATAGGTAATTCGTGGTTAGCTGGGTATCGTAGTAATGACGTAATATTAACGCTACTCTAGGAACGTAATTTCTTTACATATTTTTTTACGTTAAATTGACGTTATACATCAAATGTGGTTAACGATGCCGAAATAATGACGTTATTTTAACGCTACTCTAGAAATGTAATTTCTTTACGTATTTTTTATGTTATAAAAATACGTTAAATTGACGTTATACGTCAAATGTGGTTAACTGGGCATTATGAACAAGTTTTCTTAATAACATTTCGTCGTAAAAAAAATCCCTAATGGGGTTTCTTGAAAATTCATTATTTAAAAAAAATCATAGCAGGCCATGAAATAATTACCCAATCCAAATACCACTGCCTATGAGATACTCTCCCTTGGTACTACCAATAAAAAAATAGAGGGCATTTGTTTTCCTTACACTTCATATATTTCTGAGGTGTCCAGTATCAAATTGGGACACACTGTATATTAATCAGTCCCACCCTACACAATTTCGAACTACAATCCTCTGCACACCAAAAACATTAATTACCTACTAAAAAGTTCTGAACATTGTGGTGTAGTAATTATCTACAAACAAACCCATTAAATCAAAAGAAAGATGAAAGATATACACCTGTTTATTTATAGTTTACTTTCATATTTGTACAAATTTCTGAGCAATTATTTTGTTTTGAAATAATTTTTTTATTGCAGTAGCAGTGCGCCGAAATCCACTGTCGAGAAATACAACAGAAAAGGAGGTTGAAGACATAATTAAACTATATTTAAGGAACATTTGTGGAAAGCAATATGAGAGTTAAATATATTTATATTTTAATGAAGATAATTATTTAGTTTCGTTATGGTGTTTCACTATAGAAGACCCCCCATCATCAACAACAGAGCATTTATCACAGAAGGTATATTCACTGTCTTAATATTTTTTACTCTATTTTTTTACGCAAATATATAGGGTGTAAAATAAAGGTTGGGAGTAAATTAAACGGTGGAAAAAAAATGTTTTATTTATATATGGAATCATGCTCTACCGGCTTTTATTTACAAGCTACAGGGGCGCTAACAATGTCAAAAAAAATAGTTTTTCTCTAATAACTTGAATGATGATAATGAAACGAAATTAAGCGACAATAATTTTATCATGATCTTCTAATGTTAGAAAGTTATTAGAGAAACTATTTTTTTTTTAATTTTTAGCGCTCCTTGTAGCTTGGAAACTAAAACCGGTAGAGCATAAGTCCATATATGAATTATAAAAAAAAATACATAAAAATCCACCGTTTATTTTATTCCTAACATTTATGTTACTCCCTGTATATTTTATTATACAGGGTGAGATTTTTTCGATGCCATAGTGGGCATCGAAGAAAACTCACCCTGTATATATTTTTCTCGAAAAAAATCAATGTGAAAGGTCAATCAAAATTAATTTGTACATTCAATTTAGTAGCACACACAATATATACCTTCAGTGAATGCAAACAAAGTGTCAAAATGAAATGCATATTTATTTAAAGTAAATATACAGAAAAATCATTCTGCAAGCACATATAAAAGATTACAGTATGGACCTTTAGAATAATAATAAAGTACACGAGAAGTGCCTGATTTGTATATAATATCAACAGTCGGGACGCTTTAACAATGCTTCAAAAGTACTTCACTGCAGTACGATGCGCACGCATACTACTTGTAGACCACCACTTATTAAGCGCTTTTTGAGCTGGCACTGGAGCACTTGCCAGGTGAATATTACATGTGCATTATAAGCATTTGACTACTTTTGAGAAGTGCTTTTCTGGCACTTGTGGAGTTAATTTTGCTATCTGGGATTTTACTTAAATCTGAAATAGTAATGGACTTAAGTCAATTTTTTGCGCTCTTTCGAATGGTATAAAGGGCTTATCTCTATCGCTATTCAATAAGTCGTAATAAAATAGTACAAAAGGCCGTAAGTCAGAGAAATTTATATCGCGTTTGGCACTAACGTCTTAAGTTCACTTAAGTCCTTTGGACCAAAATAATTCGAACAATAAAATAGATTCCTGGGGCTTTAGTCAACTTAATCCCTTTATACCAAACATAATTTAGCAAAAGATTGCATCATTCGTAAAAATTAGTACCTATTGTTCGCAGTTCGTGCACGTTGCATTCGTGTTTGCTCTGATCAAAATGAGTGAAAGGTGTAAATTAATAGTGCAATTAGCAACAGAAAATTGTAGCAGAGGTAAATATCGTACTTACTACTACAGTTCTTAAGTTTTGTAGACAATTGAATATTAAATACCTAAAGCTGTAGACAAGCATAACCTCACTTTTTCTTTCTTTCTTAAATTCATTTGCAGGCATACCAGGTTCATGTCCACAAAATGATGAAAATCGTATGGAAAAACGAACTGAGTGTACAAGTACTATGATATTACCATCCCCTGTTGTACTATCGGATGTTTCTAATATTTTGGACGTGGATAGAAGCGCGCCAGAATTAAGTGAAGGAAGTAGTAAAGGTTTGTGTAATGCTTTTTGTTATTTACATTTTTCTTTGGGTGTTTTGTTTGAATGGGTTTTTTATTTTAACATTGGAAATGGTTTTGTTCTCACATATAATACAGGGGCAAGTTTCCAGTTTTTGTTCCAAGGTCAATCGAGTGACGTAGGGCCGCCATGGGCGTAGCGTAGTAGGGAATGCATTTTAAACGTTGAATCCAAAAATGTGAAACATACAACATGTCCCATTTAAGAAAATAAAAATGAAAACATTTTTTATTGCAAATTACAGTTGTTCATCTGGACGATGTACCATATCGAACTGAGAGAAGGTCCATTTCGTATAATATGGAATTGGAGGAATACATTGATTCAGCAACATTATCGCCTGTTCCTTCATTATTATCATCAGAATGGGCAGACATTTTGAACTCGGATGATAGTTGTGCGGACAAAGACTATGTGCCTGACGGATCTGAAACCGACAGCAGTGACGATAATATTAATTTATTACTACTGCAGAGAAAGGCCATGTTATCGAAAAATTCTCGTTCTAATGGTAATAATGGTGAGTAAAAATTTTTATAACTTACTTATGTTTTAGAATCTTGTTTTTCAATTTTAGGAGGATCTCCAAACTGCGATGAAGCTAAGTCAACAACGCCAATTCAAAATGAAACAACAGAAGTGCCCATCATAAAACCATTAAAAAAATGGTCTAGAGTGGTGAGAAAAGAAAGAACTGCAAAAATGCACAGTGGAAAACGTTACGTAGGAGTCAACGGTAAAGTGGTCAATGCAAGACAACAAAAGCCCCTAAAAAACTGCAGAAACAAATGTGTCCTTTCTTTAAATGATGATATTCGGAAAAAAATTTTTGATGAGTATTGGTCATTAGGAGCTCATGACAAAAGAGTTGCATTCATAGCAAATCTTGTTAATTCCAAAGAGCCGCAGATTTCTCGTAAAAGGAAACGAGAAAGTTTAAAAAATAGGGATGTAACCTATGATTACTTCCTTGAAGTAAATGGAAAACGAGTGTCTGTATGCAAAGATTGTTTTTGCAGAACTTTGGATGAAAAAGAGAAGTTTATTAAAATTGCCCTTAAAAATAAATTACAAAATACTTCTGGCATAACCTTAAATGATCAAAGGGGAAAAATACCTTCTGCTAACCAAAAAAGTGAAGAGGAATTAAATGAAGTGAGGGCACATATTAAATCATTTCCTTCGCATGAGAGTCAGTAGTATAGCAAAGGGTACTCCAGGGCGGAAGTGACGTCACAAGATGGCCGCCAAGGCGGGAAATTTGAAAATGGCCTTGACCTGCGGGTTCAATGAACTTTAAGGGGTCACGTTCAGGTAACCTTGACCTGAAGGTTATCTAGAGGCCAAGGGGTTACCAGATCGATAACCTTTAAGGGGTTATTGACCCGCGGGTTAACCTTGAAGGGGTCACGTTCAGTTAACCTTGACCTAAAGGTCAATGGTCTTTAAGAGGTCACCTTGTTAACCTTGACCTGAAGGTCGATGAACTTTAAGGGGTCACCTTGTTAACCTTGACCTAAAGGTCAATGAACTTTAAGAGGTCACCTTGTTAACCTTGACCTGAAGGTCTATGAACTTTAAGAGGTCACCTTGTTAACCTTGACCTGAAGGTCAATGAACTTTAAGGGGTCACCTTGGTGGCACTTTTTCTGGGAACGGAAGTGACATCACAAGATGGCCACCAAGGCGGGAAATTTGAAAATAACCTTGACCTGCGGGTTCAATGAACTTTTAGGGGTCACTTTCCATTAACCTTGACCTGAAGCTTATCTAGAGGTCAAGGGGTTACCAGATCGATAACCTTTAATGGGTCATTGACCCGCGGGTTCAATGAACTTTAAGGGGTCACGTTCAGTTCACCTTGACCTGAAGGTTATCTAGAGGTCAAGGGGTTACCAGATCGATAACCTTTAAGGAATCATTGCCCCGCGGGTTCAATGAACTTTAAAGGGTCACGTTCAGTTAACCTTGACCTGAAGGTTATCTAGAGGTCAAGGGGTTACCAGATCGATAACCTTTAAGGGGTCATTGACCCGCGGGTTCAATGAACTTTAATAGATCACCTTGTTACCTTGACCTAAAGGTCAATGAACTTTAAGAGGTCACCTTGACACGTGGCACTTGGGTTCTACCTTGAAAAATTGAACTTTGCTCACAGTTCTGGGAACGGAAGTGACGTTACAAGGCCGCCAAGGCGGGAAATTTGAAAATGATCTTGACCTGTGGTTGTCAATTAAGTGAGACCGATGATCTTTAAGGGGTCACCTGAAGGTTAATAATCTCGTGGTCACCTGACACGTGGCACTTGAGTTTTACCTGGAAAAATTGAACTTTGCTCGCAGTTCTCGGACGGAAGTGACGTCAATATGGCAAAAAATGCGGGAAATTTGAAAATGCGATGGGGTTACCTTGACATGAAGGTCACATATAAGTTAAAGATCTCTAAGGGGTCACCTTGGAGACCAATGAAATTTAACGACAATGATCTCATCACCTTGACACGTGGTACCTTGAATTGCAAAAAGATTGAACTTTGTTCGCAGTTGACGGAAGTGATGTCAATATGTCAAAATTTCGGGGAATTTAAATACTTGGTGAATGAGCTGGCGAGTTTCTAAAACTTTAAAAGCCGTAATTGGATGGCAAAAATTGCTTTACGGAGAAACAATTTTTAGTTGAAGAATTAGTAAGTACATCTGGAAATTAGCAGAGGACAAAAATTTTGCGAATAGGCTGCATCTTATAAGAAAAAGTTACAATCTGAACTAAGAATCTTGATAAATAAAATCTAGTCATTGTCAAAAAATTCCACAGCCGTATAGTATCTCACTTCTATACGGTATAGGTATGCAAAGACGTGTTTCCGGGAACACATCTATACAGGGTGTCCCACAACTGTTGGAAATAAATTTAACTAGAGATTCCTTGGCTAAAAATAAGACTTTTTCCTATAAACATATGCTCTATCTACCTTCGTTTTCGACATACAGGTTGAAAATTAAAAAAAATCGATTTTTTTAAAGTTTATTTCTAAACAAATAGTATCGCTTTGAAATTTGGTATGTATTAGCAGTTTAGTCACCATTGTGAACAATATGAGCTCCAAACTTCCATCAGTGGCGTAGATACGGGGTTTCAACTTTTTCTTTAAAAAATGTGCTTAGCGGCAAGTACCTATTTCCAAAAAGTAAAATTACATTCTCCAATGCACTATGAACAAAAAATGTCTCTTGGTATTTTTGCGTATTTCG
The DNA here is from genome assembly GCA_963920635.1 of Pseudeuparius sepicola. NCBI lineage: Eukaryota > Metazoa > Arthropoda > Insecta > Coleoptera > Anthribidae > Pseudeuparius > Pseudeuparius sepicola. The sequence continues at coordinate 35,916,846 of OY987305.1, forward strand.
CTTGGTTGCGTCACAAAACGCATTTTTGTCAACCAATACTTATTAATTCTTGAGAAATTGATAACTCAGTTTTCGTTTATCATCCAAAAGATTCTGGCGAGGTAGAGCTGCAGATATCCTCAACGCAGATTTATATCTAGACGAATTTAACAAAAACCATATTTAAAATTGACGTGATTAGATCCCAGAGGCTACCAGGCGAAAAGCCGTGTTACCGACTCAGCTAATGCGTTTGGTGACAAATAATGTGATACTTTTCCATCGGAAACCGTGTGCGAGCGACACCTGTAAGAAACTTGCAGAAACGTGGAATCTAGGTTCCGAACAGCCGGGTCACCTGTCGGCAAAAATCTAAACGCCACAAAACTATTACAGAAACGTACTTGTATCAACATTAGTACTTCTAGGTCCCATTCAACAGGTGGATTTACATGGATATTAAAATTTACCTAGAGCGCTGTCGACACATGAATATTAAAACCTAGAGCACTTGATATTTTTAAGATCAGATTAATAAGAATTTCCAGTGTGGTTGCTTTACGCTAATTCCTCATATTTTTTCCACCATTTAAGTTCATTTTAGTAGGCACATTAATGTTAAGAAATCGAAAGAATGTTGAAAAAGTATCAAGTTGTAAGTCTAAACCTATCGTTTTACCACTCCTATATGGAGTTAGACACTCAAGACGAGATGGAAGTCGAGGTGACTCGAGATTCCACCAAGTCATGACTGCGAAGAAGACCAATGGGGTGAAGGCGCTGCTACCGAATCCCAATCTTGGGGTGAAGATCAATCCTGAGACAAAGTTTGAACTCAAGACCAATCGTCTTGCACAGACCACTACTGGGGACATCTGGAGCGAGGAGGGACCAACCAAGGGCGGTGGAGAGAAACGGTCTCCGCCAAGTTCTTCCGGGAATGAGCAAATCGGCGGGAATTCCGCAATCAGGAGCGGGATGCAGTGGTTCAGGGGCAATCTGTATAAATAAAAAAAATTAAACTTATCTTGTTTTTTATGAACTACCACAACATTTAAAAGCAAAAACGAATCATATATTTACAAAAATATCAAAGATTTCAACGAAATCTTTGTACAAGTACCGGTCGAATATTTGACCCATTCCTACAGCCTTTATTTTTCAAGAAAAAATAAAAAGTTGTACTGAACCGCTAGGATCTGTTATCAAATGAAACAAATGAGCATCGCAAAGTTGTGAAAAAACTTTTTATGGAACACCCTGTATATTTAGGATTTTTTTTTTATTACGATATATACATGTTTGATTTCGCATGATAGTACATGATGTAAATAATCGCAACCCTTCAATATAACTTGTTGATTTTTTGAAAAATAAAGGTTGTAATAATGAGTTAAAATGTACGAGAACACCCTGTACATGGTTCAATAGCTGTCAATGTTATCAATATAAAAATTTCGATCTTTTTTAATATGACAAACTCAACTAATAAAAATGTACGCAGTCTAGTGCATTGCTACTAAAACTTGATACTTCCGTTCGTTCATCCTAGATTACAATGTGATAAAATAATAAGATACTTAAATTACGCAATGCATTTCGCACTATGCTATATTTGCAAACCAAGGAACTCGCGCGACACTAAAACGTGCTTTAGGCGTCTAATCCCAGACGGTGAAAAGAAAGTGCTTTTTTCGAAGGCATTACGTTAGAAAGATATGTACTTTCACACATTTTGTTGGAATTAATAGTATAAAGTTTTACGTTTTTACGGAGTATATTTTTTTAAATTATGTTTCTCGGAAGCTAGGAAATGCAAATATCAACGTCAAAAAATGAAAAGAAAGTGTTTTTTCGACGACTGGACAGCGATTGCTTTTTATGAAAGAGAAAATGCAAAAATTGCATATCGCACGATCGTGCGAGATCAAAATACAACTATGCAAGATTGCAAGAACAGAACACCGGATCTAATCAATCGAGGTAAAAAATCTATGCTCCAATTTCTTAGGTCGTCAATCTGATGCGTCAGCTAGATCGAAAAATGCAACTCTACAAAAAGAAAATATTTCGCATGAAAAAAATTGTTGAAATCTTATGTAGGTACGTTGAAAACACATTTTTTTCTTCTGATATATCTTATGTGGATATACCACGTTTGGATTTTAAAAACAGCGAACACTCGATATTTTTAACTTTTTTTCAGATCATTAGAAATTTTGACTAAAAATGATAGTATAAAATTACCAGTCAAAAAATTATCCCGCTGTACCCGCTTCCTTGCACTTTGACTTCCCAATTCGCGTTCGAACCTCCCACCCTATACTAAAAACAGCGTTGAAAAAGTTAATTGGGGTCTACAAATATTTTTATGTATGCTAGCTAAAAGCTGCCAAATATATTTTTCAAGTTTTGTTGCATCTTTATCTTATAATAACATACCCTCAGAGTCCACACTATTTTAAAAACATTCAGTCACTGCAATCCTTTTCGTTACACGAGTTATATTCACCTAGAAATTGATATCAGTTAAATATTTTGACAGGGTATTCTAATATCTTTGTTATTTTAAAGGCTGCTGCCAATGGAAATTTTTTAATCTACCGACCACTTTCTTCGACTTATGTTCCATTTCTCAGTTTTTCCTTCAAAATGATATCAAAAAATACATACTACACTAAAATCCTCTTCAAATTTTAGTTTTGACGTCTTTTTAACAGATTTTTGGCACTTTCACTTGGGATCATAACAGATTTTATTCGCTGCGAAAAACAAATTTGTCCGGTTTATTTCATGTTTTTGTCAACAATTAAAAGTACAGGCTTCCTCATGTTAAAGTACTCGTTTTAATACGCGCATTGGAATTATTCTTTAGTTGATCATGATTTATCATTTTTGAGAGTAATTAAAATATTGTCATCATGTAGACCATCTGTTACCAAATTATGATAAACTTTGCCTGTCAAAAACTATCCCTCCCCACTCTCAGAGAGAATTATAACGATAAAATTGAAATATAGCGACATCTATTGATTAAAACACATTTCATAAAACAGTGCAAACCCGCAAGTCTATTCGCATAACAGATTACTGCTTAAGAACTTTTCTGTCCATTTATACAAGAATTTTAGTCCTCCAGGTGGCATAGGTTTAAAACGCATCAATCAATTTAAAATGAAGGACGTGGAACAATGAAAATACAAAGTAATCTTTAAAATATTCATAATGCTTTTCAGTCTTACACTCTCTTACCTGGCACAGAAACTTATGGAAATTAACATTAAGAAGTTCCAGATAATCATATACCAAAAATTCGAAAAATCTATACAGGGTGAGTGACATCTAAAGGCAGAGCCGAAAACAAAATGTAGAACTCATTAAATAAGCACATATGCTTAATAAACATTAGCCCAAAAACGCTTGGTTCTCCATATATAGCGTGTTGAAAATTCTAACGTATTTTTGAAATCTTTTCCGAGCCCGTTTAAGAATTTCAACCAAATTTGATACACATTATTGGTTGTGCAATAATTTTGACCTGTTTAGATGACCAGCGGCGTGGATACAAATAGTTACTCTAAATAATTGTAAAAAAAGGAATACGGTCCTGTGCAAAACCAAAAATTTTGTCTTTTTTGGATAGCCCATTCAATTTGGAACAAAAAGAGCCTCTAGCTATATTTTTATTTCTACTACAGTTTCTTCGTAATTTCGGATTTTTTAAACTAGTGCCAAGGTGATTATGCTATAGCATTTAAAATAAAATTATTTATATCTACGCCGCTGCTCATCTAAACAGGTCAAAATTATTGCACAACCAATAATATGTATCAAATTTTGTTGTAATTCCTAAACGGGCTCGAAAGAAATTAAAAAATATATGTTAAGCGAAGTCTACCTTGTGTTTTCGGCCCTGCCTTTAAATGCGACTCACCCTGTATAACAGGTTTGAAAATGGTTGCAAAGTGCAAATCTCGTTGCAAACATCATCCCACAGATCTTATAAATAAATGGAATGGACAGGCTACTTCAACACCACCGATCTGTCAAATTTGACGGCAGTATAAAAATTCTCGTAGGTAATCTAACCTAACCTATTCAGTAATCTGTGGTAGGTGATATTCTTACCATATATAGCTTGTTAAGTTATGAGTCCTCCATGCCAAGATACTTATATGAATAAAAAGGAAAGAACTGCTGTAAGCATGTCAACAGAATTACTTAGATTTAAATGAATGTTTCCTTAAAGGAGCATATAAAATAGTTCTGAATCGTTTAGTGTTTAGTGAATTATAAGAATTAGTTATCAAATAATAATAATTCTCACCCTCATAATACAACCAAACTAAGAGTAGGTACCCCAGAAGCAAATGCTTTTGCGGAGGAGGGGTGGCAATTACTATTGTCTTTGAGAGACTAGGATAGCATTCGCTCTAATTGAAAAAAGCAGCTAGTGTATTTTTTTTAATCGTTTATTTAACCCAAGCAACAATGAACTGCCGTTCGTAGATGTTTATTTTAGAAGTGTACCTTTATTTTCTTAATATTTTTGTAAACCATTGTCGTTCAATAATGAAGAACATTTTGTTATATAGTAGATCATAGATTTTTAATGGGTGAACTATTCCGTGTCAGAAAACGAACGATTTTTAGGTATCATTCTAATTTTATAGTACGCAAAACTTCTAAATAAATTTAACATCGGGTACCTGGGCGAAAGGAATCCATTTTATAAGATATTTCAACACAAATTATGAATTCTACTACATAGATGCAATTTACACAAATAAGCAACTGATTATTTCGCAGATATTCGAATGAACTTTTTTTTGAAAGGTCTTATAAAACCGCTTCTTTTTGCTACCGTTTTGAAAATGCAAATCCAGGGATTTTTATATCCTGGTTCTCATTCAAACCATTTAGCGAATTTTTTTATTTAAAATCTGACATCACGGTGTTAATCGGAACATCCAGTATACCAAACAATGACGTCAGAACTTATAGACAGGTTTGTTTTGATAAACGCTTGACGCCCAGAACTAATCACAATCTAAGCGCTCCATTAAATTATTCCGAAAATGTCGCGAGATTGTCAGAAATTGTCCCTTTTTGTCCAGGCGTAGCGAACTTATTTCGACTGTGGGCTCGGAGGCTGGCGTCGTTAGACCATCCCGCGAGTCTTCAGGTGAGGTTCCGATGCTTCCGGCGCCCCCAAACAAGAAAAAACATGCGATATCTTAGTGTGACTCGGGAGGAACTACAACCGGGAATCATCAGGTGTACAGTTGGTTGACTTTCTGTCTTTGTTTGAAGCATGATGTTAGAGTAGTATGGATATATTTAATCTTGGAGTCAAAATAAAGGGCATTTTAACAATGAGGCACCGCGTCTATAGGTTTTGACGTCATTGATACACAATTTTAGTCAAAAATATACTGGGAGTTACTTTCTGCAAGGTGTCAAAAGAGGAATTTTAAAGGTGAGTGAATTATGCCATGGAATTGCTTCAAAAAGTCGAACGGTCAAAGGAAGAAGCGACTCGAAGCGACTATGAAAAACGACTAGACTACTCGAAAAACGTCTAAACGACTCGAAAAGCGACAAACCATGGAATACCATCAAAGGCCATGGAATGCCATCGAATGCCATGGAATACCATCGAATACCATGGAATACCATCGAATACCATGAAATACCATCAAAGACCATGGAATACTATCGAAAACCACGGAATACCATAAATGGTCTTGGATACCCCTATGAAAAATTTGCCTCGGGGCGAGCATAAAAGGAAATTATCGATACCGTGATCGATGCTCTGTGATCGAAAGATATATAAGCCTTTGATAATTATCATCACTCTCAGTTAAAGACATGTCTTTGTCACTTGAGATTGAACCTAGGAGTTATGGTATCCAACACACCAATGACGGATTAGTCATGGGACAAATACCAGTAACCGTTGAAGATAACGTATTATGTATTGGAGATGAAAAAATTACCCTTACACCAGGTCTGTCTCAACTTCTATTGAAGAACAAACCACAAGGTTTTAATGACACTGACCTAAAAATATATAAAGAATTGTTGATTATTACTAATGCTCACAAAAGACGATATGGGAATGCATTACGACTAAACCCTAACAAAACTTGGAAATATATCAACATTATATCAAAGTTATTTCCATCTAGAAATAAAACTCCAACCAGCTTTTTAAGAGAGTTGCATTTAATGGAGTCTCCAACAACTTCCAACATTAAGCCAATGCTTAAATGGGATAAAAATACCAATCCGAATGATATCGTCGACATGTATAGGAATGCTCTACAAAAGGGGGAAGAAACAGCTATATATATAAACACCTTAGTAGCTATGAATGTTATTAGTGATCCAATAAATAAAAATGTTTAAATAAGTGTTTGTTTCTCTATACATACCTACTCTATATGCCTAGTAGCGCAAATTTTTTAAGCCGTGTTGATCCCCAAACGTTTGATTTTTATGTATACAATCTAATATGCATTACCCTTATCTAGAATGCTTCGAAAGTAACACTTATTAAAAATGTAGGTTAGCAAAAACCATATGAATTAAGTTTTGAAAATATTTTGTTTCGCGCATATGGTTGATTAATCATCCGAAAACGATAAATATCGTTAAAAATTATATCTGAATCATTGAATGATAAAAATCTTGCAAACCACCTATCAAAAGGTGAATCGAACCTTCCTAAGAAAATACAAAGAGATTTTGTCCCAATAATCTACTTCTTATATATTTCATCCATATTTTTACACTGCGTTGTACAAAGTTAAAGTGTAGAGACTTATGGCGACAGACTGGGTAACGTAGGCAAACAAATTTTAATAAACCCACAATTAGACATGGTCGTTTTAGAATATCCAAAAATATGAAATATGTTTCTAGGCATTAGAATTGGGACTAACACATAAGGTTAAAATACTGTAAGTATAGTAACTTTCTATTTTATAATATCACATAGTAGTCGAAAATGTCGCAATAATGAATCCACGTTTTTTGGCGTCGATATTTGCATTTCCTAGCTTCCGAGAAACATAATTTAAAAATATATCCTGTAAAGATGAATCATAAAAGAAAAATAGCAGCTTAAAGTTGAATGTCTGTGAAAGTCACGTACAATTCTTTCTAATTCCGCAGAAAAAGTACTTTCGCCAGTCGTCGGAATAAGCGTGTTTTTACGTATTATTTTCGCGAGCGAATCTCGCGCGCTGGTCTCATTGTTTCAAATTATTGTATATACTGAGAAGTGTAATTATAGGTATCATATTACGGGGTAATCTGGGGACACGTTACTAACGGAAATATCAAGTTCATTAACGCGCCAGACTTAGAAAGGTGAAATATGTCTTGTGTAAAGATTTTGCATTTTTGATTTAGTGCGATTTTTTAAAATTTTTGATGTTTTAGCGTGAATTTTATGCATTAAATGGCCATTGATGGTATTCCATGGCATTCGATGGCATTCCATGGCCTTTGATGGTATTCCATGGTTTGTCGCTTTTCGAGTCGTTTAGACGTTTTTCGAGTAGTCTAGTCGTTTTTCATAGTCGCTTCGAGTCGCTTCTTCCTTTGACCGTTCGACTTTTTGAAGCAATTCCATGGCATAATTCACTCACCTTTAAAATTCCTCTTTTGACACCTTGCAGAAAGTAACTCCCGGTATATTTTTGACTAAAATTGTGTATCAATGACGTCAAAACCTATAGACGCGGTGCCTCATTGTTAAAATGCCCTTTATTTTGACTCCAAGATTAAATATATCCATACTACTCTAACATCATGCTTCAAACAAAGACAGAAAGTCAACCAACTGTACACCTGATGATTCCCGGTTGTAGTTCCTCCCGAGTCACACTAAGATATCGCATGTTTTTTCTTGTTTGGGGGCGCCGGAAGCATCGGAACCTCACCTGAAGACTCGCGGGATGGTCTAACGACGCCAGCCTCCGAGCCCACAGTCGAAATAAGTTCGCTACGGCTGGACAAAAAGGGACAATTTCTGACAATCTCGCGACATTTTCGGAATAATTTAATGGAGCGCTTAGATTGTGATTAGTTCTGGGCGTCAAGCGTTTATCAAAACAAACCTGTCTATAAGTTCTGACGTCATTGTTTGGTATACTGGATGTTCCGATTAACACCGTGATGTCAGATTTTAAATAAAAAAATTCGCTAAATGGTTTGAATGAGAACCAGGATATAAAAATCCCTGGATTTGCATTTTCAAAACGGTAGCAAAAAGAAGCGGTTTTATAAGACCTTTCAAAAAAAAGTTCATTCGAATATCTGCGAAATAATCAGTTGCTTATTTGTGTAAATTGCATCTATGTAGTAGAATTCATAATTTGTGTTGAAATATCTTATAAAATGGATTCCTTTCGCCCAGGTACCCGATGTTAAATTTATTTAGAAGTTTTGCGTACTATAAAATTAGAATGATACCTAAAAATCGTTCGTTTTCTGACACGGAATAGTTCACCCATTAAAAATCTATGATCTACTATATAACAAAATGTTCTTCATTATTGAACGACAATGGTTTACAAAAATATTAAGAAAATAAAGGTACACTTCTAAAATAAACATCTACGAACGGCAGTTCATTGTTGCTTGGGTTAAATAAACGATTAAAAAAAAATACACTAGCTGCTTTTTTCAATTAGAGCGAATGCTATCCTAGTCTCTCAAAGACAATAGTAATTGCCACCCCTCCTCCGCAAAAGCATTTGCTTCTGGGGTACCTACTCTTAGTTTGGTTGTATTATGAGGGTGAGAATTATTATTATTTGATAACTAATTCTTATAATTCACTAAACACTAAACGATTCAGAACTATTTTATATGCTCCTTTAAGGAAACATTCATTTAAATCAAGTAATTCTGTTGACATGCTTACAGCAGTTCTTTCCTTTTTATTCATATAAGTATCTTGGCATGGAGGACTCATAACTTAACAAGCTATATATGGTAAGAATATTACCTACCACAGATTACTGAATAGGTTAGGTTAGATTACCTACGAGAATTTTTATACTGCCGTCAAATTTGACAGATCAGTGGTGTTGAAGTAGCCTGTCCATTCCATTTATTTATAAGATCTGTGGGATGATGTTTGCAACGAGATTTGCACTTTGCAACCATTTTCAAACCTGTTATACAGGGTGAGTCGCATTTAAAGGCAGGGCCGAAAACACAAGGTAGACTTCGCTTAACATATATTTTTTAATTTCTTTCGAGCCCGTTTAGGAATTACAACAAAATTTGATACATATTATTGGTTGTGCAATAATTTTGACCTGTTTAGATGAGCAGCGGCGTAGATATAAATAATTTTATTTTAAATGCTATAGCATAATCACCTTGGCACTAGTTTAAAAAATCCGAAATTACGAAGAAACTGTAGTAGAAATAAAAATATAGCTAGAGGCTCTTTTTGTTCCAAATTGAATGGGCTATCCAAAAAAGACAAAATTTTTGGTTTTGCACAGGACCGTATTCCTTTTTTTACAATTATTTAGAGTAACTATTTGTATCCATGCCGCTGGTCATCTAAACAGGTCAAAATTATTGCACAACCAATAATGTGTATCAAATTTGGTTGAAATTCTTAAACGGGCTCGGAAAAGATTTCAAAAATACGTTAGAATTTTCAACACGCTATATATGGAGAACCAAGCGTTTTTGGGCTAATGTTTATTAAGCATATGTGCTTATTTAATGAGTTCTACATTTTGTTTTCGGCTCTGCCTTTAGATGTCACTCACCCTGTATAGATTTTTCGAATTTTTGGTATATGATTATCTGGAACTTCTTAATGTTAATTTCCATAAGTTTCTGTGCCAGGTAAGAGAGTGTAAGACTGAAAAGCATTATGAATATTTTAAAGATTACTTTGTATTTTCATTGTTCCACGTCCTTCATTTTAAATTGATTGATGCGTTTTAAACCTATGCCACCTGGAGGACTAAAATTCTTGTATAAATGGACAGAAAAGTTCTTAAGCAGTAATCTGTTATGCGAATAGACTTGCGGGTTTCCACTGTTTTATGAAATGTGTTTTAATCAATAGATGTCGCTATATTTCAATTTTATCGTTATAATTCTCTCTGAGAGTGGGGAGGGATAGTTTTTGACAGGCAAAGTTTATCATAATTTGGTAACAGATGGTCTACATGATGACAATATTTTAATTACTCTCAAAAATGATAAATCATGATCAACTAAAGAATAATTCCAATGCGCGTATTAAAACGAGTACTTTAACATGAGGAAGCCTGTACTTTTAATTGTTGACAAAAACATGAAATAAACCGGACAAATTTGTTTTTCGCAGCGAATAAAATCTGTTATGATCCCAAGTGAAAGTGCCAAAAATCTGTTAAAAAGACGTCAAAACTAAAATTTGAAGAGGATTTTAGTGTAGTATGTATTTTTTGATATCATTTTGAAGGAAAAACTGAGAAATGGAACATAAGTCGAAGAAAGTGGTCGGTAGATTAAAAAATTTCCATTGGCAGCAGCCTTTAAAATAACAAAGATATTAGAATACCCTGTCAAAATATTTAACTGATATCAATTTCTAGGTGAATATAACTCGTGTAACGAAAAGGATTGCAGTGACTGAATGTTTTTAAAATAGTGTGGACTCTGAGGGTATGTTATTATAAGATAAAGATGCAACAAAACTTGAAAAATATATTTGGCAGCTTTTAGCTAGCATACATAAAAATATTTGTAGACCCCAATTAACTTTTTCAACGCTGTTTTTAGTATAGGGTGGGAGGTTCGAACGCGAATTGGGAAGTCAAAGTGCAAGGAAGCGGGTACAGCGGGATAATTTTTTGACTGGTAATTTTATACTATCATTTTTAGTCAAAATTTCTAATGATCTGAAAAAAAGTTAAAAATATCGAGTGTTCTCTGTTTTAAAAATCCAAACGTGGTATATCCACATAAGATATATCAGAAGAAAAAAATGTGTTTTCAACGTACCTACATAAGATTTCAACAATTTTTTTCATGCGAAATATTTTCTTTTTGTAGAGTTGCATTTTTCGATCTAGCTGACGCATCAGATTGACGACCTAAGAAATTGGAGCATAGATTTTTTACCTCGATTGATTAGATCCGGTGTTCTGTTCTTGCAATCTTGCATAGTTGTATTTTGATCTCGCACGATCGTGCGATATGCAATTTTTGCATTTTCTCTTTCATAAAAAGCAATCGCTGTCCAGTCGTCGAAAAAACACTTTCTTTTCATTTTTTGACGTTGATATTTGCATTATGCAAATATAGCATAGTGCGAAATGCATTGCGTAATTTAAGTATCTTATTATTTTATCACATTGTAATCTAGGATGAACGAACGGAAGTATCAAGTTTTAGTAGCAATGCACTAGACTGCGTACATTTTTATTAGTTGAGTTTGTCATATTAAAAAAGATCGAAATTTTTATATTGATAACATTGACAGCTATTGAACCATGTACAGGGTGTTCTCGTACATTTTAACTCATTATTACAACCTTTATTTTTCAAAAAATCAACAAGTTATATTGAAGGGTTGCGATTATTTACATCATGTACTATCATGCGAAATCAAACATGTATATATCGTAATAAAAAAAAATCCTAAATATACAGGGTGTTCCATAAAAAGTTTTTTCACAACTTTGCGATGCTCATTTGTTTCATTTGATAACAGATCCTAGCGGTTCAGTACAACTTTTTATTTTTTCTTGAAAAATAAAGGCTGTAGGAATGGGTCAAATATTCGACCGGTACTAGTACAAAGATTTCGTTGAAATCTTTGATATTTTTGTAAATATATGATTCGTTTTTGCTTTTAAATGTTGTGTTAGTTCATAAAAAACAAGATAAGTTTAAATTTTTTTATTTAGTTATACAGATTGCCCCTGAACCACTGCATCCCGCTCCTGATTGCGGAATTCCCGCCGATTTGCTCATTCCCGGAGGAACTTGGCGGAGACCGTTTCTCTCCACCGCCCTTGGTTGGTCCCTCCTCGCTCCAGATGTCCCCAGTAGTGGTCTGTGCCCCCAGGATTGGTCTTGAGTTCAAACTTTGTCTCAGGATTGATCTTCACCCCAAGATTGGGATTCGGTAGCAGCGCCTTCACCCCATTGGTCTTCTTCGCAGTCATGACTTGGTGGAATCTCCAGTCACCTCGACTTCCATCTCGTCTTGAGTGTCTAACTCCATATAGGAGTGGTAAAACGATAGGTTTAGACTTACAACTTGATACTTTTTCAACATTCTTTCGATTTCTTAACATTAATGTGCCTACTAAAATGAACTTAAATGGTGGAAAAAATATGAGGAATTAGCGTAAAGCAACCACACTGGAAATTCTTATTAATCTGATCTTAAAAATATCAAGTGCTCTAGGTTTTAATATTCATGTGTCGACAGCGCTCTAGGTAAATTTTAATATCCATGTAAATCCACCTGTTGAATGGGACCTAGAAGTACTAATGTTGATACAAGTACGTTTCTGTAATAGTTTTGTGGCGTTTAGATTTTTGCCGACAGGTGACCCGGCTGTTCGGAACCTAGATTCCACGTTTCTGCAAGTTTCTTACAGGTGTCGCTCGCACACGGTTTCCGATGGAAAAGTATCACATTATTTGTCACCAAACGCATTAGCTGAGTCGGTAACACGGCTTTTCGCCTGGTAGCCTCTGGGATCTAATCACGTCAATTTTAAATATGGTTTTTGTTAAATTCGTCTAGATATAAATCTGCGTTGAGGATATCTGCAGCTCTACCTCGCCAGAATCTTTTGGATGATAAACGAAAACTGAGTTATCAATTTCTCAAGAATTAATAAGTATTGGTTGACAAAAATGCGTTTTGTGACGCAACCAAGCGAAATACGCAAAAATACCAAGAGACATTTTTTGTTCATAGTGCATTGGAGAATGTAATTTTACTTTTTGGAAATAGGTACTTGCCGCTAAGCACATTTTTTAAAGAAAAAGTTGAAACCCCGTATCTACGCCACTGATGGAAGTTTGGAGCTCATATTGTTCACAATGGTGACTAAACTGCTAATACATACCAAATTTCAAAGCGATACTATTTGTTTAGAAATAAACTTTAAAAAAATCGATTTTTTTTAATTTTCAACCTGTATGTCGAAAACGAAGGTAGATAGAGCATATGTTTATAGGAAAAAGTCTTATTTTTAGCCAAGGAATCTCTAGTTAAATTTATTTCCAACAGTTGTGGGACACCCTGTATAGATGTGTTCCCGGAAACACGTCTTTGCATACCTATACCGTATAGAAGTGAGATACTACACGGCTGTGGAATTTTTTGACAATGACTAGATTTTATTTATCAAGATTCTTAGTTCAGATTGTAACTTTTTCTTATAAGATGCAGCCTCTTCGCAAAATTTTTGTCCTCTGCTAATTTCCAGATGTACTTACTAATTCTTCAACTAAAAATTGTTTCTCCGTAACGCAATTTTTGCCATCCAATTACGGCTTTTAAAGTTTTAGAAACTCGCCAGCTCATTCACCAAGTATTTAAATTCCCCGAAATTTTGACATATTGACATCACTTCCGTCAACTGCGAACAAAGTTCAATCTTTTTGCAATTCAAGGTACCACGTGTCAAGGTGATGAGATCATTGTCGTTAAATTTCATTGGTCTCCAAGGTGACCCCTTAGAGATCTTTAACTTATATGTGACCTTCATGTCAAGGTAACCCCATCGCATTTTCAAATTTCCCGCATTTTTTGCCATATTGACGTCACTTCCGTCCGAGAACTGCGAGCAAAGTTCAATTTTTCCAGGTAAAACTCAAGTGCCACGTGTCAGGTGACCACGAGATTATTAACCTTCAGGTGACCCCTTAAAGATCATCGGTCTCACTTAATTGACAACCACAGGTCAAGATCATTTTCAAATTTCCCGCCTTGGCGGCCTTGTAACGTCACTTCCGTTCCCAGAACTGTGAGCAAAGTTCAATTTTTCAAGGTAGAACCCAAGTGCCACGTGTCAAGGTGACCTCTTAAAGTTCATTGACCTTCAGGTCAAGGTAACAAGGTGATCTATTAAAGTTCATTGAACCCGCGGGTCAATGACCCCTTAAAGGTTATCGATCTGGTAACCCCTTGACCTCTAGATAACCTTCAGGTCAAGGTTAACTGAACGTGACCCCTTAAAGTTCATTGAACCCGCGGGTCAATGATTCCTTAAAGGTTATCGATCTGGTAACCCCTTGACCTCTAGATAACCTTCAGGTCAAGGTGAACTGAACGTGACCCCTTAAAGTTCATTGAACCCGCGGGTCAATGACCCATTAAAGGTTATCGATCTGGTAACCCCTTGACCTCTAGATAAGCTTCAGGTCAAGGTTAATGGAACGTGACCCCTAAAAGTTCATTGAACCCGCAGGTCAAGGTTATTTTCAAATTTCCCGCCTTGGTGGCCATCTTGTGATGTCACTTCCGTTCCCAGAAAAAGTGCCACCAAGGTGACCCCTTAAAGTTCATTGACCTTCAGGTCAAGGTTAACAAGGTGACCTCTTAAAGTTCATCGACCTTCAGGTCAAGGTTAACAAGGTGACCTCTTAAAGTTCATTGACCTTTAGGTCAAGGTTAACAAGGTGACCCCTTAAAGTTCATCGACCTTCAGGTCAAGGTTAACAAGGTGACCTCTTAAAGACCATTGACCTTTAGGTCAAGGTTAACTGAACGTGACCCCTTCAAGGTTAACCCGCGGGTCAATAACCCCTTAAAGGTTATCGATCTGGTAACCCCTTGGCCTCTAGATAACCTTCAGGTCAAGGTTACCTGAACGTGACCCCTTAAAGTTCATTGAACCCGCAGGTCAAGGCCATTTTCAAATTTCCCGCCTTGGCGGCCATCTTGTGACGTCACTTCCGCCCTGGAGTACCCTTTGCTATACTACTAGAGTCATTACACAAGACGTGTGAATGACAAAAGATATCTTCCATCTCACCTTAATCTGCGAATCATGTATGACTTATACAAAGAAGGTAGAGAAAATCCTGTTGGTCGAACCATATATGAGAGGGAATTTTATAATTTGAAGCTCTCATTCAAAAAACCATATGTTGATACCTGCTATAAATGTGACACACTTAATATGCAGATACAAGTTGCCTCTAGGTCCGATAATAACGAAGATATATTTATTGCTAAAAGAGAGCTTCAATTGCATCAGGAGCAAGCAAATTTGGCATACGAAGAGAAAAAGATAGACAAAGAAAAAGCCAGAAAAAACCCACAAATAAAATGCTTCACCTTCGATCTTCAGCAGTGTCTGCCAACACCGTTTATTGCTTCTTCAGTAGCATTTTACAAAAGGCAGTTATGGACTTATAATCTTACCATCCATGATAATGCTACTGGAGAATCAGTACATTACATGTGGCATGAAGCTTTGGCTGCTAGAGGAGGCAATGAAATTGCTTCCTGCTTATATCGTCATATCAAAGATCTTTCTGATACCATTAATGAAGTAACATTTTACTCAGACACGTGCGGTGGACAAAACAAAAACAGTCATGTAGCTGCAATGTTCATAAAAGCCCAAAGTGAAAATCCTAACCTAACGATAAACCATAAGTTCCTAACGTCGGGTCATACACATATAGAATGTGATGTGGATCATTCCATGATAGAGAAACATAAAAAAAAATGGAAATGCCCGTTTATCATCCACACGACTGGTATCAGTTGGTCAGGACAATGGGTAGAAAAAAACAATTTAAAGTTTACGAAATGCATCAAAAAGATTTTTTTGATTTTTCTGGCTTATTAAAATCAGTTTTGGTATGCAGAAAAAAGAATATATCTGGAGAACAATTTTCTTGGCACTCTGTGCAATGGCTACAGTACAAAAATCATGGTGTTGTGAATTACAAAACTTCATTGAGCAGCGCCGAAGATTTTAAAATTTTAAGCTTTCTAAGAAAAGGAAAAAATTACATCTTGAAAGATGTCCTTATTGAGAGAAGGTATAAAAACGGCTTACTGCCAATTTCAAAGGAGAAAAAAAATGACTTGTGTTCGCTGCTACCCCTAGTTCCACCAGTATTTCACGAGTTTTATAAAAACTTACCTACGTCCTCTGATGTCATCGATAATGACCCAGATCTGATAGAGGGAGGGGAAGATGAAGAAAACTAAATAATAATAACAAAACATTGAATTGCTTGTAGTTTTTGTTTCCTTAGACGTTGTTTCTTTTACATTTTCTGTTTTCTAACGTAATAAAATGCATTCAAATGACTTAACATTATTTTTATTTGATATAAGTCCTTCATACACAACCCCATAAATACAGGTAAGTACTGATAATCTGGTCCTAAAGACTTAAGTCACTCAAATCTAACTGAATACGCATTTTTATATAATAAACATGTGCTGGAACTATCGTCATGTTTCCATTTTTATCCGAATATTGTTTTTCTAAATTAATATTCAGATTTACAAAACAACCTGAAATGTTTGATTGCTTTTTCTGCAAAACTATAATTTCTGAGTTAAGCCTTTATTACCTAACACTAGAGAATTAAAGAAAACATATTACGATAAAAAGTTTCAGCAAGTCAAAGGTAACAAAAAAAAACCTGGGAAGTTTTGAACGAGGCATGCGGAAGACAAACAAAACGTGTAAACCAAATTGAAAAAATACTGGATCAAAATGAAAAGGAGATAACAAAGGAACAAGACATTGTACAAGAGTTTAACAGACAAAATAAATAATTCTCATGTTCCAAAATTTAAAGAAGAAGTGGTTAGTCAAACTATATACCTATATCCAACAGATGGAAAAGAGATAAAAGATATACTAACTGAAATTAAGAATAACTGTGCACCTGGAATAGATAACATTACGAAATACGACATAGTTAAGGTATATAATGTCATTGAAGAAACTTTAGTAACTCTTGTTAATGATGTAGTAAGATATGGAATATTTCCTGAAGAGTTAAAAGTTGCTAAAACAATCCCAGTATACAAGAAAGGACAAAAAGAAAACTTAAACAACTATAGACCAATTTCTTTACTAAACACCTTCTCAAAAATAGTGGAAAAAGTGGTTAAAATAAGAATAAATAAGTTTATAAAAAGAACTGTTCAGTTTGATAAACACCAGTATGGATTTCAAAAACACAGTAACACCTTGAGCGCCACAGTAGACTTACTGGACTATATAATGAGTGAAATTGATAAGAACAGATATGTAATTGCAGTCTTCATCGATTTACAAAAGGCATTTGACACAGTGAATATACCACATCTGTTAAATAAACTGGATCAAATGGGACTTCGTGAGGTGTGTCTGGAACTGCTTAAAAGCTACTCAACAAACCGGAAGCACTGTACAGTTTTAAACCAGAGTGTTAGTGACATGAAAATCAAAATATTGGTGTCGCTCAAGGTTCGGTGCTCGGTCCTCTGCAGTACTTGCTCTATGTTCACTCGATGAAATATGTGGACCTTAGGGCGAGGTACTTCATGTATGCGGATGACACAGTACTAGTATTACCTGCGTATGAACTTAAGGAACTTGAAAATAACATAAATAGAGATCTCAATATATATTACAACTGGCTGTGCTACAATAAGTTAAGTATAAATATAAGTAAAACTGTATACATGTTAATAACACAAAAAAAAAACAAAAAAGTGACTAGTATCGATGTAACACTAAATAAAATTAAATTAAAGGAAGTTGCAACATATGAGTACTTAGGACTGACGATAACAAATACTCTTTCGTGGAATGCGCATGTTGAAAAAATTATGAAAAAGGTTTCTCCAATGTTAGGTGCAATAAAAAGATGTTCAAAACTATTAGAAGCGAATACTAAATATTCTCTGTATAATAGCTTCATTGAACCTCATCTAAGGTATCTAATACCATGCTGGGGAAACTCTCCACAATATTTGTTAGAAAAACTCCAAAGAATACAAAATAAAGCGGTTAAAATAACTTTTGCACTTGATTACTATACAGCAACAGATACTTTATATAAAGGAACTAGTATTCTGAAGATAGAAAAACTAAAAATGTTAGAGCAATCTAAATTTATCCACAATATACAAAATAATACGCTGAAAACACAAATAAATTTAACACATATCAAAGAACACCATAATTATAATGTAAGATCAAAATAATTAATTAGAAATGAACATGCTAGGACATCAAAAGCGCGTAATTCATCTGTAAATGCTAGTGTCAGAACATACAATAGTATTCCTGTAAATATCACGCAGATAAAAATGTATAATAAATTTTGTCATAATCTTAAATTGTATATAAGGGAAAAATAGGGTAGAATAAGAAAGTAAATGTCGTGTACTAAAATGTTAAAACTATGGAACACACTTTGTTTTTCTAATTGTACATACTATGGATAGGCCCTGGTACCAGTAAATTATTGTTTTACTGTTTTATTGGGTCAGAAATAAAGTTTATTATTATTTTTTGGTTTAGTTTAGTTGGGAAATAGTGTTTTTAATAGCGTTTTGACCCTTTTCCCAACTAAACTAAACCAAAAAATATTTAATATTTGGGTCACCAACCTTTACTAATTTTATTATTATTACATCTATACATGAACATATCCCTCTAAAGACAAAATCTAGACATGTGACGAACAAAAATAAAAAATGGTATACAAAGGAACTGAAATCTCTTCGAGACAACATTAATTATCTTTCAGAACTATCAAAACAATTTAATACCGACCTTTCTAAAGAAATAAAATGGGCAAGAAGGAAATACCAGGATGCGATAAAACAAGAAACACAAAATTTTATCGAAAGAAGAGTAATTGTCTCTAAAATAGACATATGAAATGTCTATTTGTAATGTGAATAGAAATATGGAAAACTGTAAATGAAACAAAAACTTCTAAGAATTCAAACAAATCTAATGCTATAACAGCTAATGAATTTAATGCTTTTTTTACTAACATAGCTAAAAACATACATAATGATTTGCAAAAGAGTTTTGATAAGCCCGAAGGAATAGTATCCTCTTTAGTAAAATCAAATAGTAAGAACAGTATGTTTCTTTCTTCTGTAACAGAAGAAGAAGTCAATACAATTGTTAAAAACCTATCGAACAGCACTGCCCTCGATGTATATGGTTTAAATAACAAAATTATAAAATCACTTAGACCTGGCGTTACTGTTCCGATCACATTATTAATTAATAGCTGTTTTACATCGGGATATTTCCCTAAACAATTGAAATTCTCACAAGTCATCCCTATACATAAAAAGGATGATATGAATGTGCCAGGTAACTACAGACCAATTATTTCAGTAATACCGACTCTTGCAAAGCCAATAGAAGTGGCCTTTAGTGTCAGATTATCGGAGTTTTTCAACATTCAAGGTCTATTCTCAGATACCCAGTATGGGTTTAGAAAAGATCTATCAACCAAACAAGCGATCATTAAACTAGTAACCAATATTGTTGGAGCTTTTGAGAGGGGAGAAGTGGTTGCTGCTACCTTTTGCGACCTCTCGAAGGCATTCGACAGTGTGGGCCCGGATATATTGTTGCTTAAATTAGAGAAATATGGAATTCGCGGTATTCCACTAAATTTTATCAAATCGTACTTAAATGAGAGACAACAATACGTTCAGGTTAACAAAATTAAATCATCATCATTACCAGTTGAGGAAGGAGTGCCACAAGGTTCAATCTTGGGCCCAATCCTCTTCATCGTGTACGTCAATGATCTTAACTCTTATCTAAACACAAATACTATTCAATATGCAGATGACACAACAATATACGCTTATGATAAAAACCTTACTGAACTTGAAGAACATAAAAAATGTAGTATCCAAAAAGCACAAAATTGGTTTGCCGCTAATAAAGTCTGCCTGAATTTGAACAAAACAACTACAATTAATTTTACTTTAAGGGACATCAACTGTGACAATTCAGTGATAAAATTTTTAGGAGTTCACTTAGACAAAGAATTGTCATTTAACACTCATATACATGAACTAAGCAATAAGTTATCTAAGACCTGTTATCTTAATAGAAAGATTTCACAATCTGCCCCAGAGTATGTGGCGAGGATGGTTTATATGGGTCTTTTCCAAAGTCACCTGATGTACTGGTAACCCAATTAACTGGAGGTATATTTTTAAGCAACAAAAAATAGCAATAAGAGCAATTGCAAAAATTTCCTGTAGAGACTCCTGTCGTCCTTATTTCAAAAAACTTAACATTTTAACCCTACCGGGCCTGTATATTAGGGAATGTCTTTTATACCTAAAGACAAACTCAGATATATATCGAACCCACAAACAAATTCACTCATATAATTCAAGAAATAATCATCAGATCATAATTCCGCAACATAGACTGAACCCAACTCATAATAGTTTTTTAACGCAAGCAATAAAATTATTTAATCATCTACCAGGACAGATTAGTGATTTACCATATAATAGGTTCAAATCTGAAATACATCAACTACTAATTAACTTGTGCCCCTATGATTTGAAATAATACTATGATTACAATTTTGTGTAATTATTGTAATTGTAATTAGTAATTACTTCTTCCATTTTTTGACGATGCTAAAACGCTTTGTACTGTTTGCTGTTCATGTCTACTTCTGTTAGCACTGTACTTGTTAAATGAGCAAATATTATTATTATTATCTCGACTTAGCCAAAAGGCATTCGCACTCCCTCTACGGGGAACATTCACTCAGATCCCGGGTATCCCGGATACCAAAAGGATCTGGCTTGGACGAGACCCTTGCCATGTTATCGGGCCTTAGGTGACATTGATGTTGTTGGATGATCCTGCATTCCCCATGAATTTCCTGACGGTTCGGGCTGTCGCAAGTAGTACCGCTTTCTGCATGGACCTGTAAAGACTATCAGTTAGACCCAGCTCCTTGATGTTTCTCAGCAAACTTTTTGGTATAACACCAGTTGTTGACATGATGATTGGAATCGTCTGGACGTTCTCCATTTCCCATTGCCTTCTAATTCGTTCTTCTAAATCTCTGTACTTCGCGATCTTCTCGACTTGCTTCACACACAGGTTGTTGTTGTTCGGGATGGCCACATCAATCAGAGTTGTCTGCCTAGAAATTTTATCAACTATTATAAGGTCCGGTCTGTTATGGGCAACTCGTTGATCTGTCAGAACTGTACGATCCCAGTACATCTTGTAGTTGCTGTTCTCAAGAACAGGCTCAGGTGTGTAGTTGTAATATGGGACCCTCTCTGCCTGCACAAGCAGCAGCTTTTCCGCCAGTTCCTGGTGCAAGATCTTGGCAACCGAATCGTGTCGTTCCTTATATTCCGTTGATGCGAACATCTGACATCCTCCTGTTATGTGCTGGATTGTTTCTGAAGTTGGGCACCCGTATCTGCATCTGTCATCCACTACCGATGCATCTCCTACAATGAAATTTAGGTAGTTGCGAGTTGGTATAACCTGATCTTGTATGGCCAGTAGGAAGCCTTCCGTCTCGGGGAACATTCGTCCCGAGGTCAGCCAATAGTTCGACGCTAACTTGTCGACATGTTCCTGGTTAACCTCATTAGGATGCCTCCCGTGCAGCGGCTTCCCCAACCACCTCTGTAGGTTATCATTGTCGGTTGGGTGGTGATTTTGACGCTCGTGTTCCGTCAGACGTAGCAGTGTTGAGACGTCTGCTCCGCATATAGCCCTATGTAGTGTGGAGCTGTTGGCCTGCCTGTAGAAATAATTACGCAGATTTAATATTTGTTGGTCCAATTGCTTGCTGAGATCTGCCAATCCTCTTCCTCCTAGTTGACGTGGCAGAGTTGTTCTTTCTACGGCGCTACGGGGATGATGTTTATGAGCTTTTGTCAGTAGTGTCCTAACTTTTCGTTGCAGGTTGTTGATGTCCGTGTTGGTCCAATTCACTATTCCGAACGAATAGCTGAGTACAGAGCACGCATACGTGTTCAGGGCCTTAAACAAATTCCTGCTGTTAAGATCAGTTCGCACTACTTGTCTTACTCTCTTGATGAATTCATTCGTTAAATCAGTCTTCATTGTTCGATGGTCTATCCTTTGAGCTTGTTTCATCCCGAGATACTTGTATGTATCTCCCTTGCTCATTGCTTCGATCTCCTGGCCGTCCTGCATCTCGTGTGCGCTTTGTTCGAGCTTTCCCCGGATGATATTAAGGGTGCGGCACTTGTCCAGTCCAAACAGCATTCCGATGTCCCTGGAGAACTCCTCTACAATTTTAAGCATTTGCGTTAGTTGGTTTTTGGTTGCTGCGATCAGTTTTAAATCATCCATATATAATAGGTGATTCAACTTGATCGCTTCTGCGTTGTTGCTTTTGATAGCGAAGCCATATTTTGTAGAGTTCAACCGATGTGATAGAGGGTTCATCGCCATGCAGAACCACAGTGGACTGAGTGAATCTCCTTGGAAAATCCATCTTCGGATGTTGATTGTGTCGGTCTCGATGTTACTGTCTGCGGTTCTGAGTTGTATCTTAGTGCGCCAGGTTGTCATAACGTGTTCTAAAAAGGAAACTGTATGATGATACAGCTTTAAGATACCTGTGAGCCAGTCGTGAGGTACGGAATCAAATGCTTTTTTGTAGTCCACATAAGCCATGTGGAGGTTTCGTTGCTTGGAATGAGCCTGGTTGCAGATGACAGAGTCTATGGTGAGTTGCTCTTTGCATCCCATTGCGCCCTTCGAGCAGCCCTTCTGCTGCATTGCAATGATGTTGTTCCACTCGCAGTGAGCATATATTCGCTGCGTAAGGCAAGATGTGATTATCTTGTACAGCGTAGGCAAGCAGGTTATTGGGCGATACTTGGCAGGGTTATCTGTATTCCGCTGGTCTTTTGGTAACAGGTAGGTTGCACCCTGTGTAAGAAACAATGGCATTTTCAGAGGATCGAGCAAGACTTCATTAATTAAGGTAGTTATCTGTTCATGCGTGCACCACAACTTCTTAATCCAATAATTTTGGAGATGATCTGGACCTGGTGCCTTCCAGTTGTGGGAATTCTTGATGACATCGGAGACCTCAGCGGTTGTGAATTGCTCGTGTTGCATCTGGCTATAGTTCCGGCCCATCTCGCGTTCTTCGCTGATCCAGCTTGCACTGACATTGTATGGACCTGGTGTGGCAAGTTGATTTCTCCAGAAACCGTCGACCTGTTCTCTGCTAGGGTAACTCGCATTTGTGGCATCGGCGCTAGAATTAAAAGCACGGTAGAAACCCTTTTCTGATCGTTCAAAGAGTTTGTTGTCTCGTTTCCTGTTGTTACTAGCCTTGTATCTCCTCAGACACCCTGCGAAAACAGAAAGTTTTTGTTTTAATGTGTCAAGACATTGTTGAGCAGTGATGTTCGCCGGGTCATGCCGAGAATGCATTTGGGTGCGGCTCATTATTGCCTGCACCGCCCTCTGGATCCTTCTAGTTCTAACTCCTCTGATATATTCCGTCACTTGTCCTAAGTCTTATTATTATTGTTATTATTATGTTTTTGTTACAGTTTCTGCATGCAAAAAAAGGTGGGCTTCATTGCGAGACAGTTACAGGAAAAGTATGAAGTCCCAAAAGACCAAAAGTGGCGACGGAGCAAAAAAAATAAAATGTTGGCGGTTCGAAACGCACATGACATTTCTACGACCTTTCCTTTCAGACAGAGAGCAAATCACAAATGTCGAGCCCTCTGATTCATCAGAAGCTGAAACCCAAGACGAAACTGAAACGCAAGAACAACGGAATGTAAATAGTGAAGAAGATGCTTTTGAAACTGATATTACCAGCCTTGGTAGCACTCCAAGAAGTTCAACACCTCGACCGCGTAGTGCTCAGAAATATCGCGAAAGTCTGCCAAAAGAAAATGTAATAAGACTTCTGAAAATAAAAAACCACCACCATCAGCAGCAGTTGTGGTTCAAAATTACCTGGAAGAGAAAAGAAAACTTACAAAAGCCCCTATACCTGCTTCGGACCATATATCAAAATTTTTTGAGTGCATGGCTGCAACAGTGAAAACGTTTTGTCCTGAACTACAAGTTGAAGTTAAGGCAGCAATATTTCAAGTTGTCAGTAACGCAGAAATGAGAAATATTAAGCAACAAACTACACAGCAAGAGGCTTTTGCTGAAAACTGCCCATATTCACCTCAAATTATTCCTCAGTCACACCACTATCCATCAGTATCAAACGTCCCTTATTCGCAACAACAAAACCAACACGCTCCAGTTTTACCACATCCACCCTATTCTCAATTTCAACAGACTTCTATAATAAATTTATAAATCTATAAAAGTCTCGTCGCAAATAAATTCAGTATATGTGCAACACATGTACCCAAGAATTTGTAATATAAACCATTTGCCATATTTACAAGATTAATTATTTACTTACCTTAAAGCTACTGCAAGTCTCTCTTCTTTTGATACTGCTCTTCGGAATGTAGTGTTTTGAAATGTAAGTTCAGGCTCCAATATATCGCTAAGTTCAGAAAACTTCTGATATGACATTCTAAAGTACTGGAAAATTTTCTTTCGTCTTGTTTCAAGTCATCGAATAGGAGGTGGAATTCTCCAAGCTGTTCTCGCTTTTTATTTATAGGATGCACCCATATTCTTTTCTTCTTTCTACTATCTTCTTCATTTTCTATCATTAATAAAGCCGAAATTACAGCAACTTCCTCGTCCGAACTACTACTGCCGTCGTACAACATCTTGCTTTGCGTTTCGCGACTAGACTGGCCGACGTAAAATCTCATGTGTTTTGACGAGAATCCGCCGGTTGTCGCCGGGAAGGTGAGCGGTGCCACCATCCGACGCCAGCCGTCACCGGACGGCGCCGTGCCGTGCCGGGCAAGTGCGTGAGAACCTTAATTATGAATTTTTTGGGGGCTATAGGGCATTTAATGTCTGGCTCTGGTATAGAAGAATTGTTAGTGTCTGGTCGTATTTTAGTGGAGGGAACAGCAAAGAAAGTTATATCTGGTGGAAAATATTACTACCAAATGGTAATATGTCATAGCCTAGTATATGCCTCAATATTTGAATTATACTGGGAAGCATTCCAGTCATATATTACAAATGAAGATATGCCATTAGATATTAGTGAAATTGAAAAATTACAAACCTTAACGGAAGAAATATCTCGGTAGAAAAAAGGTTTAACTGCAGATGATAAGTCAGATGACATGCTCATTTCTTTTACAAACGCAGCATCATTAATGACAGAAATTCAACATTTACGAGAGAAATTCGAAATTACGCTACAGGAGAATCCAACAGCAAAATTTTGGCTCATGTAGGGGAGAGTGGGGTACATACGACAGTGGGGTACATTCGTCATACCCCTAAAACTTTACTGATTTTTGAATTTTGCGCAAAAACACTTGGGGGCAGGGTTACCAACATTGCGTTATCGGCTTTGACTTAGTTTGCTAGGCGATAGAAGTGCTCTTTTAAAAATCGCGAGAAAAATCGTTTCTTGGTTAATTCGAGGTAAGTTTTTTATATTTTTGAAATTGCAAATCTCTCTTGCTAAAACTGTTGATATATTTAATTAAATTTAGCCTTAATATTTGGTTGGGTTTATAAAAACAAGTGAGCATGCTTTCTAACCTAACATTCAGCACAACCTGCCTTGAATATCTACAAAAGCAGAAAATATCATGTGGGGTACATTCGGCAATGGAGTATGGGGTACTTTCGTCACTATGCCGAATCTACCCCACGTTTCCTAAAATTAGCTACAGTGTAAAGACTTCAATTGTTTGTTAAAAAAATACTAAATAGATCGCTTTTATTTTTTGTAGATGCCCCGCAAGTATATAAAAAAAACCAATAGGGCCGATATTAGTGAGAAAAATATTAAATTGGCTGTGCGTGAGAATTTTAAAAAGTCACTAAATATAATCGAGGCTGCTAGACAATATGGCATAAAAAGAACAACATTACAATCAAGAATTACTACTTTACTGAAGAAAAAGCCACTACAAAATCTTACTAATCACGACTCTGGAAATGAGTCAGAAGAGGAGGCTAAAAAATATAGTAGCAAATATACTGTTAAGCAGGTTTTTACAATGGACCAAGAAGTTCAACTTCGTGATTATATAAAAAAATGTTCAAACCTCCACTATGGTTTGTCCTATAAACAAATCAGGATCTTAGCCTTTGAATTTGCTAAATCAGCTAACTGTAAAATCCCTGAAAATTGGGAAGCTCATAAAATAGCAGGTTTGTTTTGAATAATGTTACTCTATGTTACAAATTTTATTTATTAAAATTTCAGGAAAAGAATGGTTACTGGGCTTCATGAAAAGACATTCGGATTTGTCTTTACGAAAACCAGAAAGCACCAGTTTGAACCGTTCAGTGGCATTTAACAGGCCTGTTGTAGAGGACTTTTTCAACAAATATATGACGATCTTGACAAAGTATAAATTTAAAGCTGAACAAATCTGGAACCTTGACGAAACCGGCATCTCCACAGTGATGAGGCCTGTTAAAATAGTTTCTACAAAAGGAAAGAAGCAAGTTGGACAAATAGCCTCAGATGAACGAGGTGTACTGGTGACTTTCGTTGGCATTGTCAATGCAATTGGCACATCGTTGCCTCCAGTTTTTGTGTTCCCAAGGCTACGTAACCCTCAGGAATATTTATCAGAGGGTTCACCAGCAGGTTCTGTTGCACTTGGCAATAAATCGGGATGGATGACGTCAGAACTGTTCCCTGAAGTATTACAACATGTCGTCAGTCACACACACTCTACAGTTGGCAATAAAATACTTTTAATTTTGGATAACCATGAATCCCACGTATCTGTAGAAGCAATCAGATACTGCAAGTCGAATGGAATTGTGCTCTTCTCATTTCCGCCACATACCACCCATAGATTGCAACCATTGGATGTGGGGATTTATGGCCCCTTCAAAACGTACCTTGCAACGGCTTTCAACGAATGGCTCCTTTCCCATCCCGGTCAAAAGATCACTATCAGAAATGTAGGCCATCTATCCAATAAGGCTTACGAAAATGCATTTTCTATGAAGAATATTAAAAGTGCTTTTACAAAAACTGGTTTATGGCCACCTGACAGGCTTGTTTTTAATGAGACAGATTTTGCCGCTAGCAGTGTTACGGACAGGCCAGTTGAATCAACAAATCTAGATATTTCAGGCACTGACTTAGCATTTAATCCTGAGCAACCATCAACTTCTGGTCAAAACAACTGTGTGGGAACACCAGAAAATATGCAACCTACTAGCTCAAATTTATCAGAAAATGACTTCATATCACCAGAAGAAAACTACCTTGAACCAGACGAGCTGCCAGCAACACCAATTTGTGGTCAAAGTATCAGAACCACGAATTCCAGTGGGCCTATTTTAGAACAACTTTTCCCCTACCCCAAGGCAGATATTACAAGAAAAAGAAGCAGAAAAAGGAAATCAAAATGCACTGTTTATACCGACACTCCAGAGTTGCTTGTCAGAGAAAATATGGAACTCGAGAAGAAAAGAAAAGAAGAGGTAAGTAGTTGAAAAATGTTGTAAATGTTGAAATCAACACAAGATCGAAGAATATGTATTTCTAGATCAATACCTATTTTTGTAACCTTAGGTCAGAAACAAAAAAGGAGTAAGAAGGAATTTAGTTCCCAAGAAAAAGGTGCAACTGCACAAATTACAAATATCAAAAAAAGTGACAGAAGATAGTTCGAGTGAATCAGACGCATCTTTGGACAATGTTATGTCAAATAGTAGTGATGACCTTGAAGAATTCGAAACTGTATCAATCAACGAAGAGTTTGAAATTGGAAATTTTGTTCTAGTGAAATTCCCAACAAAACTATTAGTTATTCATTACATAGGACACATCTTAGAATTAAGTGGTCCTTTATTGACAGTCAAATTCATGAGGAGAAAGGGACTTGGTCACACTTTTTTGTTTCCAACTGTTGATGATATTATAGAAGTTGATGTATCGGATGTAGTTGCAAAGTTAAATGTACCATCTCAGTGTGGAACAGCAAGAACTTCCTCAATATATACATTTAACTACAATTTTAGTACCTTAAATGTGAAATAGTTCGGAATACTTACTTAAAATACGTAAAATAGTATTCTATTAACCAATATTTTCATAGTTATTTACCAGTGACGGAAGTACCCCACCCCCATGCTGAAAGTACCCCTCTGGTGGGGTAGATTCGACAAATTGTAGTTTTTTTTTAAATATAATATATAGAACTAATGAAGAAAACTACTCTTTTAATTTTTTTTCCCTAGATGTCCAAAATATCATAGAACAATATGATATGCATAGTGCACAATTCTTCAAAAACTGACGGATGTACCCCACTCTCCCCTATATGGATATGATATCAATTGTACACTGGTACATTTATTCAGAAAGGAGTGGAAGTGGGAAGAGCATTTATCAGGTGTCGAAAAAATGTTGCCTTACTTGGTTGCTGCCGGACATTACAAATACGTATCCTGCATACCTCACTACTTGAAAAGTATGAAAGAGTTAAAAGCTACTGCTTCTTCTATCTGGAATGAATTTAAGAATGGAAAATTTACAGTTCATTTAAAAAGTGGCAATTTCAACGGCACCTGGACTGATATGGCACTGAAACAAACTTATAATTAGATACCTATATGCTTTACCTGTCTTGACTTCGTTGACTGACGATTTCTTAAAAATGTTCGATAAAGACAGTTTAAAAAGTAGCCATCATCACTATGATAGCGTTAGATTTACATTGAAGGAATTACAAGCGAGGGAGAACTTAAAGCAGATAATACATCAAAAAATTAATCCTTTCGAATTTGTAACCAATGATTTATTAAATATCTATTCGGGACACAAATGTACTTCCACCGAATTGAGTAATGCAAAAGAGATTGGCTTAGATCTTTTAAGGGTCGCAGAAAAAGATCACTATCATAAAATACCACCAGTTAAAATACAGTTATTTTCTGATAAAATAAAGAGTGCAACTCCTGCTCAAATAAAATCCCAATTGTTCGAAGATGAAGCAATGGTTCTCCGAAGCTTGTATTTTGCTAGATTTGGACGAAAATAAAAAAGTTGAAGTTTTCAGCCATGAATGGTTAAGCTATCCTCCGTCTCTTAGTGAACCAAGTTGTTTTGGGCACTCCCTCAGAAAAGGAAGCAAAGCCGATTTTTTTATTAGTACGAAATCGCAACTACATCAATATAATTTTGTGAACTTTACGAAAAATATATTGAGGTAATAGTTAACAGTAAGCCAACAACGTGTGACATGATTGCTCTCGTCGGAGACAGATATGAAAAAGACACCACTTCTGTGAAAGAGATGGAAAGGTTGAAAAGAAATAAGTCTGCTCTAAACAGCCAAGAATTTGAAGTTCAAGACAATATCGAAATTCCTAATTGGCAGCAATTTTTCAATAATAAGAAGAATTAAACACGACTACTAAAATACATTTACACTAAAGTATGTACGGAATATAATCGCCTTCCCAAGAATATTTTCATAATTACCGCTGGAATGGCAGAAAATAGCAGCACCACCGCTATTTCTTCTGCCGAAACTACTAAAATAATACCAGAACTTTCATTTTCTCACCACAACTAAACCAACACTAGAATTTTTGCCATTATACAATACCTTTCAAACCTGGAGTACGGTAGAATAATCATAGAGGCAACAGATACTGACATTTTTGTATTGTCCCTCTACTTTGTTCCTAGATTATCTATCGAGGAATTATGGTTTCATAAATTCGATACATATATACCAGCGCATTACGTCATAGAAGAATTATCTATGGTCAAGTCTCTAAAAACTCAAATGGATTTGAGTAATTTACTTTTGAGTGTTTACATTGTAACTGGCTGCGATACAGTAAGTTTCTTATTTAAGAAAGGAAAAACGAACGCCCTGAAAAAATGTTTGAGTTACAGACATGACATAGAACTAAAAGCAGTTTTAGATTATCCTCAAAATGGCGACATAAATATCATTAATTTCGAAAATTCGGCTAGGTATTTTTATAAATTTTTGTATGGTAGGCCATTATTTATAGGTGATTTGAATAAATTACGTGCGCATCTGTTTCATACATGCAAATCTGATATTAGAAATTTTCCACCCACCGGAGATGCATTTCATCAACATATTTTAAGAGCTGCTTAACAAGTAATTGTCTGGAAGAGTGCAATTTTAGTAAATCCAGAAATTCCCAATCCAGAAAATTTTTGTTGGTACTGGAATGATAACAATTTACTTGTTCCAAAGTTAACCACAATAAGTATCCGCACCAATGTAAGATTGGAAAATGTGTGCTGCAAATGCAAACACCAGAAATGTACTGGAAACTGCAGTTGTTTAAAAGCAGGGCTAGATTCTATAATAGGTTGCTATTGTGAAGGTCGGTGTTCTTTAAATTTAGATTAAGTTTAGTATGTTTATGTTATTTTTGTTTTATAGATGCATAAGTACGTATCTAAGATGCTTTTTATTTTTGTATTGTCAGGCACCTAGTGGTTTTTGTTGTTATACAAATGAATAGTGTCGGTATAAATCAAATAATCATACCTAATGTTTTTTATTTTGCACTTCTGCATGTATACTCTATAATCATAATATGCAATATATACAAAGACGATGCACTGTATCGACGCTAACGCGACACCGATGACCCGATGCCGGGACAAGGCATGAAGTAAAACGGTTGCGGCGGGCGCGCAAGATGCGTTAAGAGGCCTCGCACAAAAAAAATCGTGTGGCGAAAACTATTCTCGCTACTGAAAAATTATTTTCACCAAAAACTTTTCCACATATTTTGGCACTTTTTTTGTCGATTCGCCATATGTCTATCTTTAACCATTTAAAATTTCCCTCGATGTCGAAATTTTCACCTCAGCTTTGGTGCCTCACCTCCGTCTGAATAATCTGACAAATTTGTTAAAAAAAATTAAGTTTTTCTACACATCGTTAACATCTAGGATAATTGGGTAATCGACTGGTCCAAAAATTTTGGAAAAATATTAAAAATGGCTTCACAATCGCGAGTTGAACACAAAAAATAGTTTTTTTACGGTAATTAAAAATAATCGGAAAATATTTTTTTACTCATTTTTACAATTGCGAATTTAAAGGAGCCCTCCGGAGTTGCATCCGCAAGGTCATTCCCGACATCCTACATATTTTTTAAAAATTATATCTTCGAGTGCACAGTTCAATGTTTTAGAGGCGTCTTTGACTACATGCACATAACTCCAGGAGAGGGATCGCATGAATCACACCTCACTTAAGATTGTATAAATCTAAAAATAGATAAAAGTTTATAAGCATAAAATTATATACTTAATAAATTACCAAGAAATATTCAAGACATTGAGGATAACAAAGTTGTCAAAGAATGCCGAATGGAGAATATGTAAATAAAATATATAGTAAAACAAAAAAACTGGATGGCTCATCAAGGAAAGTAGTTATAGGATGGAACCTGCAACATCCTCTCAGAATCACAAGACCTATACTATTTAACCCTTTGTGTCCTACTGGTCAGACCAAGAAACCACAGATTAAAAAATTTGTTAGTTCAATCCTACTGGTGCCGTTGAGCAACCACCGCTTTGGTTTTATACCTATGCTGCCATCTATCGGGAAAAAAATTTTTCACAGTCTCCACTTGCATCGTTCTCTCTGTAAAGCATATTGTATTTTGTGTTGAAGATTGTTCCACGTATAATAAACGGTTTTTTGTGAATAATCGTGAAATTATTCTCAGAATCGAAACGGCCGGTAAGTATCAACATATTATGTGTGCATGATTGTATATTTACCCAAAAAATAAAAACTTTGGTACCGGTCTGGGTTTTATAACCTCAAATATATGGTGGTTACCTAAAGTAACCACTAGGAATATCAACGTTTAGAATATTTTTTGTGTAATTGCAGAAAAACGGAAATGGGATTTTGAAGAATTGGAACAAATGGATAACAACCAATTATTTGCAATTTTATCTGAAATCCCGTCTGATACCGAATCCTTGGCAGACGATTATGTATCCGGAGATGAGGATATTCAGGATTTACCATCTTATTCAGGTGATCGTGGCGATGAAAACACATTTTTGGAACTTGAAGAGGACAACAATGGCATTTTACCACAAAGCATGGAAATTGATAGCGATGATGAACCACTTTCTCACATAGCCGAAAAATTATGCATAATTCCAACTACCACCATTTCGTTCTCGCAGTTGACTTGGACAAAGCACAATTTTTCAAAAGAACAGCCTGTTTTTGATTCCCCCAGCGGCGTAAATATTGATGATGCGCACGAACGTCCGGTAGATATATTTTTGTGCTTATTTCCAGAGCAATTGATGGAATCTATAGCATTCCATACCAATTTATATGCCACCCAGAAGAGTACTAATACTGGAAACAGGAATTTTCAGCCAACTTCATGCGAAGAAATAAAGCTATTTTTTGGAGTAAATTTACTGATGGGAGTAAAAAAACTTCCTAGCCTAAAAGACTATTGGTCGTCACAAGAAGAAATTAGAGATGCTTATATTTCTAAGGTTATTCCCCGTGATAGATTTTATTGGCTGCTCAGTAATCTGCATTTTGCTGATAACAGCTTGCAACCTAAAAAGGGAGAGCCAAATTATAATAAGCTTTACAAAGTGGCACCGCTTTTGGAAACGCTTTCTAGAACCTACAAAGATTGCTATCTTCCAGGAGAATTTCAAGCCGTTGATGAGAGCATGATCAAATATAAAGGACGATCATGAATGAAGCAATATATGCCTGCAAAACCGACTAAACGTGGATATAAAGTGTGGGTGCGGTCAGACGATTCTGGTTATTTTTGTGAGTTCCAAATATACACGGGAAAAATAGGAGACCTGCCTGAAAAGGATTTGGGAGGACGAGTGGTCAAAGAACTAACAAAGGAGTTGAAAAACAAAAATCCTCGGGTATTTTTTGATAATTACATACTTTTCTAGTGTTCCGTTACTATGGGACCTGAAACAAGAGAAAATATGTGGTTGCGGAACTCTAAGGAAGGGGAAGAAATACTTACCTGACGATTTTATAGACAACAAGAAACTTTCCAGGGGTCAATATGATTGGCGAATTACCGACGATACGTTAGTGTGTCTAAAATGGAAAGATAAGAAGCCCGTATATTTCTTGTCGAATTATCACGATCCCGAAGATGCAGTCACCACTAACCGACGAAATAAAGATGGCACATTACAAGAAATAGATTGTCCAAAATTAGTTGTGGATTACAATAAACATATGGGGTCAGTTGATAAAGCTGACATGTTAAAAAAATGTTACGTCATAGATAGGAAAAGTAAAAAATGGTACCATCGCATAGTCTGGCATTTTGTGGACACAACAGTAGTCAACGCATACATTTTGTTTCAACAAAGATCCAGTGGCTCATGTCTAGATTTGAAACAATATAGAATTAATGTTGCTTCAGGATTAATTGGAAGAGGGTGTTTACCTAAGAAGAAAGGACGAAAGTCTAATGATAACATAAATCATTATAAAAAATATGTTCCGATAGAAAAAAGAACTAAAAATGTGGCCCACATGCCTCTATACAGTACATCAAGACGTTGTGCAGTATGCAGCACAAAGAAGGACGCACATAGGAGTATGTGGGGCTGTTCAACATGTGGTGTAGGGTTATGCCTGAATGATAAGAGAAATTGTTTTTTAATTTATCATAGTAGCGAATAAGTCCTACTGGTCGATTAGTGTAACCACCATTTTTTGAGTTAATTAAATATTTCGAGTTTTTTTAAATGTATTTTATGACTTTTTTATGTACTTTGGAACTGTATATTCTGTATTTGGAATAAAATTTCTTGCAAAAAGTAAATTCCGGACTTAAAGGGTTAAATCCTTAGCATTTGATATAAAACAATAATTCATCGACAATAAGATACATTCTAGTAAAAAATAAATTAGCTGATGAAAATTTTGAGGAATAAGAAGATAATGAGGTAGATTTGCCACTTTTTTTATGCGAGCACAATAAATTTTGGCTACAATTGAATAATAGTCCATGGAGTGAGATAAAAAAGCAATGGAATAGTACCAAGGGCGTAGCCAGGGACGGTCAGGGGGGCAGCTGCCCCCTATTGTATGACTAATGACAATAATTCTTTTTAATGTTCTATTTATAGTTAAATTTTCAACTAAATTTACTTTAGCGCAGTTTTATGTTACTTTAAACTCGCCGTACAGATGTTGGCAATTTTCAAATGGTATGAACAGTCGTAAGCATGACGAAAATCAGACGACAGAAGAGAGGACAGAACAGGTCGCAAATTTCCACGGGAAAAATAAAAAAAGAACGAAATTTATCACCTACAAGATGGAGCAGGAGGGTGCGAAAACTGCCTCCTATTTCAGTGCAATCGATACATACTTTCCATAAAAAAGTACAGATGGTAATTAAGAAAGAAAATTTGGTCACGAAATTCACTATGTCGGTGGCAAATAGGAAATTGCTTCTAAAAAAATCTTCATCAGAATTTGACATAAAATATCAACGAGGAAGTAGATTGAGAACACTAAAATATCCACAAGATACCAAAAACTCCAAAGAGGTTGTTAGCATTCTGAGTGCACCAAGGGTTATGTAAAACAAGACAAAGAAAGTTTGAAAAAGACTTCCCCCGAAATTGAGATGACAATCAGAGGCAGCTCGTGCGAGTTGAAGATGGTTCTCAGAAAACACACTGAACCTCCTAAAGAATTTGACATTGTTTCTACCCAACTAACAATTATCTGTTTTATAAATGTCTTAAGAACGTTTACAGAACTATTTTTATAAAATAACAGTGTCACTATAAGTGTTTTAACAACGTCTATACAACGCTTATAAACCCAAAAAGGGCGCACTCTTGTGCAGCAATTTAGTTCTTTAATGTGTTTTATTATGGCTTCCACGGCTTTTACCGGACAGTTGTATAAACATTTACAAAAATATTATAAAACATAGATTGCAACTATTATAAAACAGTTTTATTGAAAACAGTTATAGAGCTAAATATTTTTTAAAAATTGTGGCAATTATAAAACACTTATCGAGCTAGAATAAAATAGTTTTATAAAAGTTGATTTATTGTCTCAGAGGTAGCGTTTTTGTTTTGACGAACGCTATAAAAGTAATCTTTTGTTGTCAAATTGTACTCTTTGAGAATAATGTATTTTTTAATGGCTAGGAAGATAACAAAAAAGCAAAACATCGCATCTTTTTGTGATAAATAAAATATGTCTGAGTAAAAACATCAGCCATACTGAATTTAGTTCTGATTGTACAATATTATAGACCCAATCAGTAAGACAGAATAAATTTGATTTGCAATCTGAGGGTTGATATTTTACTGCCAAAGAAATTTTTCTGTATAATATGTGATATACACTGTGTCTCGGATAAGAATGAACAGCATGGGGATATTGCAAACGGTGAGAGATAGAGCAACGGTTAAATGGGGAAAAAGTTGCGCAATTTCGAGGACAATAAAATGGCACAAACAGATTTCTAATATCTTTTTTCGTTTTTGAGTTATTTTAAAAAAAGTAAAATTTTGCTTTTTCGATTTTATTTTTTTCTGAAGTTGTTATGACAGATAGAAAAAAAAGAAAAACACTTTCTTATGGCACTTTTTAACGGGCTTTAAGATGGCGTTTTTAGATTTGTTCTACAACGTTTCGTTTTTGAGAAACCATCTTCAACTTTATTTTTTTAAATACGGACCTGGATTTTTTTTTGCAGATTTTGAAAGCAATTTTCATTGCAAATACCATGATGTATGACACGAAATATTTTTAAAATGTTTTGAGACAATTATACTGATTATTCCTTTTTTTTTATTAATTTTTTTCTATTGCGGCCCTGTATTTAATAATAAGAAGTCTAAATATTAAACAGTATTGACAACAATTTATTTACAGTTTATTTTTACTTCGAAAACTTAATATTTTTAAATACGGCCCTGTCTGGTAAGTGTTTTCCTCTGTTGTTGTACAGCAAACAGTGTCGCATTGTGTTTTGGAGTAAATTCTTAGCTTTTTCTAATTGTCAGAAGAAAGCTTTAAGCCAACTAAATCAATAACTTTTGCTATTTATTAATTGCAACAATACATTCGTTCGACCTCTACACTATTTCTGTGACGCAAGATATAAAATGCTGACATGTTAAATTTGTCCCCATTTGAAAAAGCACCCTCCATTTCTAATGATACAAATTGTTAACTAAATGATACAGTGGGAGTTATGACAAATGACAAGGGGTTGGTTTCGTTGTTTGAAAGCCTTCTAGGTGTTTTTTTTTATTTTTTTTATTATCGCATGTGACTGTTATTAGTCTTTGCCGTCCTTTTTTTAGTTCTCCAATAATCGAAAGATAAGTTGTAAGTTAAATTGTTGACAATACTGATTAATATTTAGACTTCTTATTATTAAATACAGGGCCGCATTAGAGAAAAATGAATGGAAAAAAGGGAATTTTCAGAATAATTGTCTCAAAACAATTTAAAAATATTTCGTGTCATACATCATGGTATTTGCAATGAAAAGTGCTTTCAAAATCTGCAAAAAAAAATCCAGGTCCGTATTTAAAAAACTAAAGTTGAAGATGGTTTCTCAAAAACGAAACGTTGTAGAACAAATCTAAAAACGCCATCTTAAAGCCCGTTAAAAAGTGCCATAAGAAAGTTTTTTTCTTTTTTTTCTATCTGTGATAACAACTTCAGAAAAAAATAAAATCGAAAACGCAAAATTTTACTTTTTCAAAATAACTCAAAAACGAAAAAAGATATTAGAAATCTGTTTGTGTCATTTTATTGACCTCGAAATTGCGCAACTTTTTCCCCATTTAACCGTTGCTCTATCTCTCACCGTTTGCAATATCCCCATGCTGTTCATTCTTATCCGGGACACAGTGTGATATTTATGTGATATTTATGTGATATTTATTGCTCCAAGAAAATTACAATTACAATAATTAATATTACATACATACGCACGAGGAGTCCTTAAAGGACTTGTGTGTGCGACTTAACTTATAGAGAAAGTAAAACTTAGCAAATACACAAGTTAATAAGAATAAGAATACAAGTAGAAATAAAAAATGAAATACAAGGATACAAAAATAAAATGTAAAGCACCAAATGGTGCACCAAGCATAAAGTATAAAGTAGTATAGTCACATTTCACATATGGTTGCACTTAGGAAGTTCTTTGCTCTTACCAGTAAATTATTATTGACTTGGCTGAGTGATTCAGTTACAGAGGGAGAGCAAAACTTAACTAATACAAAGTTAAAAATGATACAAATATACCTGGAAATGGATTTTGGGACAATTACGCCAACTCCAACTGAGTAACGCTGGTACATAAAACATGATAAAACCTCCTGATCCAGTCCTGTAACCTCACCTTAAAGACATTAAATCTTAAACATCTAATCTCCATTGGCAACATGTTCCAGACCCTAGGTGCGAGGTAGTGTGGATGTCTCTGGGACCAGGAAAAGGAGAACCTGGGCACCAAAACATTGCCAGCACCAGCTGTTCTTGTGTGGAGACTAGGATGTCCAAGAGGACGTTGAAATAAGTCCTGTTTTACGTAAAACTTTATTGTGTGTAAGATGTATAACTGTCTAGTATTTAGAAGACCACTTTCCGTGAAAAGTAAGATAGAAGGATATCTATTAGGTTTGAACATAATGATTTTTATAATTTGCTTTTGGGCCGAACTGACCGAAGCCAACGTTATTTTTATATTTGCACATATACTTAATAAATTATGCAAATAGAGCAGTCGAAATTTGGCAACATGGTGGATGAAGAAAACGGCTGCCGGTATAAATAATATACATATAGGGATGCAGAATACGGTACAGATGTTCCTGGATGCATAATTATATGTAACCGACAAGCCGTCCGTTCGGGTTTGCCGATGTGAACCGATTGAATAATGTTATGTAACCGACGAGTCAATCTTACTCATCGGCTACATAATAAGTACAGAGTTGCATGCATCCAACAAAATGGACTACCCAAATAACTTTTTTGTTTTTCATGTTAAAAGACCGAAAAATTTTTGAAGCAATGGCCAATTTCACCAAGATAGAATTATCAACTCCCTAGAAACCATTGTTTCTATGGAGTCGCTACAATCGGGCCTTAATGCCATAAAAAGTCATTGAAGAACCTATTGATGCAGAATTAAAAAGTGTTTAGCTTGATTGAACAAAAACAAAAAAATATGCCTGCTTAAAATAATTTATTTTTGTTATACAGATTTTCTTAAATTATTTTTTTTTGCTTTCTGTCCCCTATTGACTGACCTTTCAAAACACGTATTTAGACTATGTGGGGCTTTTTCCCTGTGAAGTTTTTCACCCACAGAGGGTCTTCCTAATAATCTTCTTTTACCTGTACTACTACTTTCCCGTCGACTTATAGCAGTCGGTTGTACCCCAATTTTAGTACCCCTTCTGGTAATTGTTTTTCTTTAACAATGACTAGGTAATTGTCCTTTATACTTAAATGAAGTGTGAAGTCCACTCAGCAAAGCTGGAACGGATTTTCCATATTTGTCGGCATTATCAAGGTATGCTGTTACTGCTGGGATAAAATTAACTGGGTCATCAGATAAATGTTTAAAAATTTGATCTGTGTGTTGCTTCCATCTTTCTTTCAGTTCTTCAGTTTTACTAATGTACCAGAGTCAGAGGTATGTTCCTCAACAACTTCAAGAAAATCCGCTCCATCTTCATTACTATTATTTTGCAAAAGTGGCATAAACATTTCTTCATTGGCAGAAGTTCCAGTTGCTAATTCAAATAAAGAAAGTTATATTCTAAAAAAAATTATATTCTAAAAAAATGACCAGTTTTTTTTTATTTAATTAAAAACTTTTTTCAAATAAGTTTCACCGCCTTTGGCGTTACCACTTCAAATTATTTAAACATACTAAATAATAATAAAGTTTTATTAAAAAGCGATGCTCTGCGATATTGAATTTTTGATATCGTATATCGATATTTAAAATATATCGATATTTTCGACATATCAATATTAGGCAATTCGTTCATACGCGTAAATTGGTAAAGATCTGAAATTATCGACCGTCCAGGAACTTGAGTCGATATTCGTTCGATACGCGTAAAATAGTTAAAATCGTGAAATACTGACCGTCCCGGCTCCTTTCCTGACCGTTTCGAACAATTTTCAAAAGTCAATATTCCTGCGATATGCGTAAATGTACTAAAGACTGAGGAATATCGACTATTCCGGCACTTCTCGAAACAAACAAAATACCAGAAATTTCCACCGTCCTGGCACATTTTTTGCGCGATATCGATCAAAGATTCCAAAATCGATACCTATTCATTTGATATATCTATAAAATGCAAAAAATATATATTTGGATGATATCTAACAATTTTGCGTAATACAAAATAATGAGGAATATCGATCACTTGATACACGATAATATTGACAAATTTTGCAAAATCAATATTCGTTCGACACCGATAAAAATCGAGAAATTTTGACCTTCTCGGTACATTTTCGGACGATCTCGATCAAAATTACAAAATCGATATTACTTCGATACCGATAAAATAAAAAAATAAAAAAATCTACCATCCCAACACTTTTTCGGAAGATATCAAACAATTTTCCAGGCAAGATTAGGTACGTATTATAATTATTTGAACTATGGCCGCGGTGGCGTCGCTCGTACTGGCGCTGACTTTTTAGACTGCATGTTTTTCTGCCTTCGACCGACCTTGGTTCGAGGCAGGCACATGCATATGTCTTTAAAGAAAAACACCGCTATGGCCAAGAGCGCTGGACAAATGTAGGTTCACGGTATTGCTCCTAAATAGCTTTATCCGTGTAATTTACTAATTGTCCTACTCACTGGGATTACTACGGTTTTCTAGGGTTTTCCGTAGTACTTGAGCGAATGCTATCCTAGTTCTATCTGGAAAAAAGTCGGCCCTAGCCGCAAATGGCAATGAAGACAAAATAATAGTAATTGCCCCCCTCCCCCGCACAAGCATGTGGTTGCTTCTGGGGTACTCCTAGTTTGGAGTATTGTGAGGGTGAGAATTATTATTATTATTATTATTATGATTATTTATATTGTTGTTATAATTATTTAAAGTCGATAATCCCTTCGAATGTTATCAACAATAAAGTAACACAGAGACATTTTATGATAGTATTTTCAACACTCTGTATATCAAAGACTTCACCGCGATTGGATTTTTGATTAGTTTTGAAAGAAACTTTGGAATTTTTTTTATATTTCCTAAACATGAAAAATGTCTGAATATCACTATCACTATGTGATGACACTTGAGGGCGTTCCTGAAAAAGTAAGGGTTATTTTATTATTCAAATACCAACCAATCAAATTAATCGCATTGCCACTATTGCCAGGCTTTTCTGATAGGTGCTAAATGCACCTTTCGAACACGACTCAATCAAATACAAATACCTAAAAAATTAAATAATTATACAACTTAAAACTCAAAATCCCGAAAATCGCCGAAATTTCTTCGGCATGTAACTTTTTTGTTTTAAGAGCTACCGAAAAAAATTCTTAATGAAATTTGTGAGCAAAACTGATTGCTTTAAACCTGGTTTATCAGAATTTGAAAAAAATAATTTTTTTTATTTATAGCTGTCATGCATACTAGAAAATTTTAAAAATGTGAAAAATGTGCTAGATACTGATACCTCGCAAGAAATTTCCAATGTAGTAGGTATGTTGGGGAAAAAATACCTGAAACATGAAGGTACAGGATTGGAGGCCACGGCTCGCTACAATAAAATGGGCACATTTTTCGGTGGGTACTAAGAGAGCACCCATTAAACCGTGGCATTGTTTTAAATTCTGATAAAGTAGCAATTAGTTTTGCCCACAAATGACATTTATTTATTTATTTATTTATTTTATTTATTTTATTGCTCCAAGAAAATTACAATTGCAATAATTAATATTACATACATACGCACGAGGAGTCCTTAAAGGACTTGTGTGTGCGACTTAACTTATAGAGAAAGTAAAACTTAGCAAATACACAAGTTAATAAGAATACAAGTAGAAATAAAAAATGAAATACAAGGATACAAAAATAAAATGTAAAGCACCAAATGGTGCACCAAGCATAAAGTAGTATAGTCACATTTCACATATGGTTGCACTTAGCAAGTTCTTTGCTCTTACCAGTAAATTATTATTGACTTGGCTGAGTGATTCAGTTACAGAGAGAGAGCAAAACTTAACTAATACAAAGTTAAAAATGATACAAATATACCTGGAAATGGATTTTGGGACAATTACGCTAACTCCAACTGAGCAACGCTGGTACATAAAACATGATAAAACCTCCTGATCCAGTCCTGTAACCTCACCTTAAAGACATTAAATCATAAACATCTAATCTCCACTGGCAACATGTTCCAGACCCTAGGTGCGAGGTAGTGTGGATGTCTCTGGGACCAGGAAAAGGAGAACCTGGGCACCAAAACATTGCCAGCACCAGCTGTTCTTGTGTGGAGACTAGGATGTCCAAGAGGACGTTGAAATAAGTCCTGTTTTACGTAAAACTTTATTGTGTGTAAGATGTATAACTGTCTAGTATTTAGAAGACCACTTTCCGTGAAAAGTAAGATAGAAGGATATCTATTAGGTTTGGACATAATGATTTTTATAATTTGCTTTTGGGCCGAACTGACCGAAGCCAAGACATTTTTGCATGCAGTGCCCCAAACCAGGATCCCATAGGTCATCACAGATTCTACTAAAGACTTATATACGTTTTTAAGACTATTTAAGGACAGGATTTGTCAAAGTAAGTAAAACTTATACGATAGTTTCCGTAATTTCATAGTTACATATTCACAGTGAGCATCCCATTTTAGGTGATGGTCTATAAAAATCCCAAGATATTTTAATTTAGATTTCATCTGTATAGAATTATTACCTTTACACATACAGTTCACTGTATTGCAGCCCTCTTTATGTACAGTGAGGAGGTTAGTTTTTGGTAAACCTGATTTATTGATTGCAAATGGAATGAAGGCAGACTTCTCCATATTGAGTGTTAAAAGGTTGTGGTCCATCCACGCCCTGGCCATCCCCAACGCTCGCTCAGCCTCAGCATATACCCCCTCCCATGTCTCACCTCGAACCAATATGGCAGTGTCATCGGCAAAGCACACTACCTTGGCAGGAGAGACATTAGTAATAAGGCCATCAACATAAATTGAGAAAAGGATTGGTCCAAGGACCGTGCCCTGCGGCACACCAAAACCCACCTCTCTCTGATCACTACATGTGTTACCAATTTTCACTTGCTGGGTCCTGCCTGATAGATAAGATCCGAACAATTCATTGGCCTTACCCCGAATACCCGCCGAATCCAATTTCGAGAGGAGGATGTGGTGCGCCACAGTGTCGAAAGCCTTAGTAATATCAAGGAAAATACCCATTGACTTCATACCCGACTCCCTGCAGTCAATG
Source organism: Pseudeuparius sepicola (assembly GCA_963920635.1). Classification (NCBI taxonomy): domain Eukaryota; kingdom Metazoa; phylum Arthropoda; class Insecta; order Coleoptera; family Anthribidae; genus Pseudeuparius; species Pseudeuparius sepicola. Next base: position 35,959,505 of record OY987305.1, read on the forward strand.
ACAAAGGAGGAGACCTCCAATAGGGCATTCTCAGTTGAGCAATTTTCCTTAAACCCATATTGGCTTTTAGAAATGATGTTAGATTTTTTAAGGAAGTCACACAGCCTTGTCTTGATACACTTTTCAATTACCTTGTTTAAGTTGCTAGTGATAGCTATAGGCCGATAATTACCAATGTTCTTTCTGTCACCAGACTTGTAAATAGGAATTATTGTACTACGTTTGAATGTATTAGGGTATATGCCTGTCGACAAAATAGAATTAATCAGGCACTTGAAGGGCTTAATCAGGGCACGATTGTTTGCCTTCAAAATATCAACCTCAACACCGTCTTCACCTCTTGAACCAGAGACCTTCAACTCTCCAATAGCCCGAGTAATCTCATTATCTGAGATCTTTCTAAGAAATATAGATTTATCGTTTAATCTTTCTCGGAAGTTGAGGGAACAGCTGGGAATTTTACTAGCCAGCGACGCCCCAATTGATGAAAAATAGTCATTGAAAGCATTAGCTATGGGCCCGGAATCAGTGAGTAATAGTCCCCCAGGGCCATGGACCACCTTAATACTATTCGTGTCACCAGTTTCATTAGTGGCATTAGTGGCATCCCTAATTATTTTCCAAACCCTTCTGGGATTATGTCGAGAGGACTGGAGACGTGTTTTATAGAACCAGTTTTTACTTCTTTTAATAGCCTTGTCAAGACAATTCCTGTAATGCCTGTAATTACGCTGAGCCAGTTGGTCACCAGGTCTTCGAGCAGCGAGTTTTTTGAGTTTGTCTCTCATCCTGATGCATGAAAGTATACCCGGAGAAATCCAGGGTTTTAGACAAAATTTTTTATTAGGGATTACAAATTCACTAGTCGATGACAGCAGATGATGTTGCAAAATCCTAACAAATTCCTCTGCAATTAGGTTAGGGTCCTGTAACCCGCAAACCGAACACCAGTTCTCGTCATCCAGTTTTCTAGCCAATTTACTATGGTCGGTTTTACTTACAAGTTTGGTTTTGTTAGTGACATTATTCATTTTGGAAAGTTTGATATTTAAAAGAACTGGGTAATGATCAGTAAGACCACTATGGACAATTTTGTTATTAAAATTCGTGAGTATCGGTCATAATATTTATTCTTTAAAATTTTTTTTTACGACGTTTCGACAACTCAGTTGTCATCATCAGGTATTTTTTTAATAATAAAAACAAATCTTTTCCACATACAGACACATTAAAAATAGATTTTTAAAAGCTAAAATGAAAAATTGAATTTTAGTAGGTACATATCAATGCTAAAAATTATTATACAAGTTGAAAAAAGTAATAATACAATAAGGATATAAAAAGATTCTCTATATAACGGAACTTACCAAGAAAAGGCAGCTAAGTTTTTGTTTTAAAAATCATCGGGGTAGTAAAACATAAATTATTTTTTTGTGTAGATTACTTATTTGTTTCTAGAACATTTTTGTTTAATTATATTCATTTCAAGAGGCAGGACGAGAGACCAAAGAATAGTTGGAAATATTTAAAATTTGAAGCAGGCCAGTCTGTTTTTTTAGGTTTCAAAGGTAAAAAATATTGTGTATACAGTATGGTGCTTTATGGGTTTGGATAAGAAAATAGATGGTTATTTGTTTGTAGTTGTAAATTACACATATTATTTAAGAATTCATAATTAAATTATTGTAAATGTGAGACAACTGATTAGTATCAGAACGGAGGTTTATTGTATTAGGATGTTTTTTGATATTTATCATTTCCAAAACATTTCTTTTATAAAAATCATTCTCAAAATCTAAAATTTTGGGATTGTTGAAATTAAAGGTATGTAAATTGTCGAGTGCATGTTTACTAAGGGCAGTTGAGTGTTCATTGTTGTTTCTGATATTTAGTTTATGTTCATAAATTCTTTTTTCAAGGTATTGTTTAGTTTGGCCGACATATGATGCATTGCAATCAGTACAGTCAATCTTATAAATTAAATTAGAACATTTATTTGTTTCAATAGGGGGTTTTAGTTTAGTAAAAAAATTTTTTGAGAAGTTATTAGGTTTGTGTGCAAGTGTAATACCATTGTTGTGAAAAATCTTTGTTAATTTTTCTGAGACGCCATTAATATAAGGTATGGAAACATATTTATTGTTTTGCATTGGTAAATTGTTATGAGGTAGTTGTGATTGGGATTTAATTATATGATACCGTTTGTTAATAAATTTATTATAAAAAGAAAAAGGATAATTATTATTGTGTAGGATATTTCGGACTTTATTTAAATTTTGTTTATGAAATTTAGGGTGTGAAAGTTTAATAGCCATATCAGTTAAGGCGTATATGACGCTAATTTTATAATTATTAGGCACTATGGAATCAAAATTTAGGTATCTACCTGACCAAACATTTTTTGTAAACCAATTTGTCTCAACAGTACCCGAAGTATTGTAGTTAATAGTAATGTTTAAGAAATTTATAGAGTGATTTGATTCTTTTTCGTAAGTAAAATTTAATCTTTCATGAAATGAATTAAAAGTGTTAAGTGTTTCGTTAATATGTTTCTCTTCAATACAAAGTAGGCAATCGTCAACATATCGTTTATAAAAGAAAGGTTTACATTTTAATTTCTCTAAAACGCTATTTTCTAACTCTTCCATGACTAGGTTGGCAATGGTAGAAGAAATTGGAGAACCCATTGCAATGCCAAAAGTTTGTGAAAAAAATTCTTCGGGTACTGTTGAGACAAATTGGTTTACAAAAAATGTTTGGTCAGGTAGATACCTAAATTTTGATTCCATAGTGCCTAATAATTATAAAATTAGCGTCATATACGCCTTAACTGATATGGCTATTAAACTTTCACACCCTAAATTTCATAAACAAAATTTAAATAAAGTCCGAAATATCCTACACAATAATAATTATCCTTTTTCTTTTTATAATAAATTTATTAACAAACGGTATCATATAATTAAATCCCAATCACAACTACCTCATAACAATTTACCAATGCAAAACAATAAATATGTTTCCATACCTTATATTAATGGCGTCTCAGAAAAATTAACAAAGATTTTTCACAACAATGGTATTACACTTGCACACAAACCTAATAACTTCTCAAAAAATTTTTTTACTAAACTAAAAACCCCCTATTGAAACAAATAAATGTTCTAATTTAATTTATAAGATTGACTGTACTGATTGCAATGCATCATATGTCGGCCAAACTAAACAATACCTTGAAAAAAGAATTTATGAACATAAACTAAATATCAGAAACAACAATGAACACTCAACTGCCCTTAGTAAACATGCACTCGACAATTTACATACCTTTAATTTCAACAATCCCAAAATTTTAGATTTTGAGAATGATTTTTATAAAAGAAATGTTTTGGAAATGATAAATATCAAAAAACATCCTAATACAATAAACCTCCGTTCTGATACTAATCAGTTGTCTCACATTTACAATAATTTAATTATGAATTCTTAAATAATATGTGTAATTTACAACTACAAACAAATAACCATCTATTTTCTTATCCAAACCCATAAAGCACCATACTGTATACACAATATTTTTTACCTTTGAAACCTAAAAAAACAGACTGGCCTGCTTCAAATTTTAAATATTTCCAACTATTCTTTGGTCTCTCGTCCTGCCTCTTGAAATGAATATAATTAAACAAAAATGTTCTAGAAACAAATAAGTAATCTACACAAAAAAATAATTTATGTTTTACTACCCCGATGATTTTTAAAACAAAAACTTAGCTGCCTTTTCTTGGTAAGTTCCGTTATATAGAGAATCTTTTTATATCCTTATTGTATTATTACTTTTTTCAACTTGTATAATAATTTTTAGCATTGATATGTACCTACTAAAATTCAATTTTTCATTTTAGCTTTTAAAAATCTATTTTTAATGTGTCTGTATGTGGAAAAGATTTGTTTTTATTATTAAAAAAATACCTGATGATGACAACTGAGTTGTCGAAACGTCGTAAAATAAAATTTTAAAGAATAAATATTATGACCGATACTCACGAATTTTAATAACAAAATACACTCTACGGTCAAGAAAATTGATTACTATGGACAATAATAGAGTTAGCTTTTAAGCTTCCCTTCAGGAAGAAATGATCAATACAGGAACTAGAACAATTTTCTACTCTCGTTGGTTTATCAACTTGGGGCACATAACCAAACCCACCCAGACAACCCGTATATTCCTGTGCAATTTTCGATCTAGTATCCAATATGTCTATGTTTAGATCACCACAAAATACCTCCACATCACACCTCTGGAAATAGTTACCAGACATAAGTTCAGTGAGGTCACCAACAAAATCGGTAGCATCAACAGACAGTAGTCGGTAGTGCCCTATAAGACCCAAGGAGACATTATTTTTTAGCAACTTTACACGCAAGAACTTTGTGTTATTAATCTTTATGATCTCACGATCGCAGACATACTCAGTCTTGGCATAGATAATTGTCCCATCACATTTATTTATAGAGCTATCGTTATAGAATATGTCATAATGGGGGATACCAAAATCATTAACATTAGTGACTATATTAGTTTCCGAGAGCACAATAATGTCAGGGTCGATGTCGTAAGAGCATACAGAAGCGATAAAGCTATCAAAGTTCTTAATATGTTTTGAATGCATATATATGTATAGAGCAAAATTTTCAAGCGCCACAAATATATTAATTATTTATGAGTCTTAAGCGAAAAGAACAAAAATATTATTCTGCGCTTTTCCATAATTTGGCCTTTGTATTGTAATAAAATGGTTCAAGGATCAATCTCATACCATTATATAAGTACTAGAGTAGTTAGTTAAGGTATTTTTCATTAATAAAATTATTTTTTGTAATTCATTTAAAAATAGCCGTCGAAAGGTGAAGTGGGAACACCAAAAAACATGGCTTCCATGTTATAAAATCCTTTTTTTACTACTAACCTGAGAAATCACCATTAAAATTAAATTAGTGTCATTTTGTCAGCTTGACAACTGAACTCCCAGGCTACTTGATATTTTGAAGTATTTGAAAAAGCGAGAAATGACTAAAATATGGCAATATTTCAATGTTAGTAGTAAAAAAAATTCTATGTACACTTCGGTTGCATATTATATACTTCGGCGCTACGTGCCTCAGGATATAAAAATGCTCGGTAAATAATGGCTCACTTCTCAACCTAGGTGTATAATATACTATTATCACCTTGAGAGTTCTTATAAAATTATTTTGCTCTTTGGGAGATATTTATAAAATATTTAAATTATAGATATATTTTAGTTAAACAGAGGCGTACTGGGTAGGTGTAAGAAGTATCCGCATTTATATATACGTGTGCATAATATGTGTTAGTATAGTACTTTTTACCACTTACTCATTTAAACGTCACACTTTATGCATACATGGCTTGTACGCCAAAATTAATTTCCATAAAAAGTTCATTTTACAAACTTGTTAAATAATATTTAAATAATTTTATTACTTGCCCACATTTAAGATATGCATTTTATAATACACAGAGGTTAGCCACTGGTCATATTTTAACACATTTTGATTTTAAATAACCTCGAAAGGAAAAATATATACAGTTTGGCAAAACTTTTTTGATTAACCGTATTTGTTTCCAAATACTACGACAGATTTTTTATTTTTAAAATCTCACGAAAAGTAAGGACGATAATATGGCAATTTTTATATTACCGGGAATACGTTCAAGAAGAAGAAGCACGCGGCACAATATCATAAGCACGTAGGAACTGGAATTTGTAGGAGAGATTCGTGTCTTTTCTGGGATAATAGTGGCCCTTGCAAAATAAATCTTCTATTGCCCTTATTATCACGTATTATAGACAGCTTAAAAAAATAAAAATACAAGATAATCTTAAATCACGACTGGCTAATTTACATTTTTTTGAGCATTTTCTCCCAACACACCACTTTAATTACCTAATTAATTACATCCCCTTTTACCTACACATACATACCGAACGTAGAATCTAAAATGGTATATGGGTAAAAGTCACATAAATTGCTAAATTGAAAAATTGAAACTCGAAAAAATAAAGTCACGCTAATATTAAAATAACGCAATTTTTATTTTTCCTCTCTGTATAAACAGCAACGCTGAATTCTAAAAGGTTCAATTTTTTTTAAGATTTTGTCTTAAAATCGTCATTTCGGTAACTGTCAAGAATGTCGCAATGTCTCGATAATAAAGAGTGTATTGGATGTCTAAGCAATTTTGTTGAGAAAAATGACACCAAATTTGAAATTGCAATCGAAAATTTGCCTTTTATTATATCACACAATGTCAAAAAATATGAAATATGCAACAATTATTGCAAAATAGTGATCATTTGACGCAAATATGTAGCCCTTTTGGAAGCCCAAATATCAACAATATCTTGTAGATACTTCTGGTAAGGTTTTGCCAGATTTAAAAGGGATTAGTAAATAAAGTTTTGTCAAAAGATTGCAATATAAGTAGCGTTACCTAAATGATGTATCGTTACCGAAATGATACACATAGCCACGTTATATCATTATCGTAAATACCTAATGAAGTAAAAACAAAATTTGTAAGGAAAATGAAAATGTTTATTTGTTTACCAAACAAGCAACATAAAATATTTTATTCTTAACTAAGAATTATACAAGAAACAATAATTAGAAGTTTGCTTTTATACAGGAAACACAAAAAAATATTTTCTTGTTTCTGTAAGATTCATTTTTTAGAATACATTTCGTGTGATAGGTCCTGCGACAACTTTTGCATCGGACCCCCGCTGCACTTTCCGTAATAGTGAAAGTATAAGCAAAGCATAAACCTTTCTTTAAAGATTCGTTATCAGGAAACAAAGGGATTGTCACGTCTGATAAAATTTTAATTTTATTTACGGGACTCTTTGGTTCAATATCTGGAAACGATTGCTAAGGAATACAAAATATGATCAAATAAGTAATAACTTGAAATAATTACGAAAAAAGGATACCGATGTTCTCAACAAGTCTGAGTGGAGTTCTAGGAGCTGAGCTTTTGGCTAGTGCTATTGGGGTTTTCGAAACTAAACTTCCCACTTTATTTTCAAGTCGCGTTGATTGAGTTCCTAGAAACACTTGTTAAGGAAAATTATAATAAAAAAATAACATTAAATATAAAAAGAATACCTTTTTTCTCGACAAGTTTCTGTGGGATTTTCGGAGTAATCACTCTCACTTTATTCACAGAGCACTGTGGTTGACCACCTAGAAAGCATTGTTAAGGGAAAAATTGTTTTTTTTAATAATTATGTTTGTAAAGTTTAAAAACTAGTACTTAAAGGATACTTTTCGTCTCAGAGAGAAGTACCAGTGGAGTCTTTGGGTTGAAGTGGATGCATTTTGAGATCAAATTGCAAGAAAAACAACTAAGCTCTCTAATGAATATACTTGAAGGAATATCTTTAGACCAAGTTATTTGATGTACTGACATTATAGCCGGGATAGCAGGCACATTTGGGGATAATTCCTTTTTGAAATGTTCGATTTTTTCGTATTCAACTTTCCAAATTTTTATGGAGCTTGTAGGATTGAGTTTCTCGACAAAAGTACGTGCATCTGATATATCATGACCATGTAAAACCATACTATCGGCAGATCTTTTTAGTGTTCCTCCCACACCATCCATTGGCCCTTTGCCGTGTCCACTTTCACTAAAATTCCAGGATACTTCATTTACATCTTTAAAATAAGATGGAATTTTAGTTATTAGGAAATTGCAATTATGCCTGTTGCGATATTGCGACGTTGGACCATCAGAAAAAAAATGTAATTTAGTAACTTGCGGGTATTGAGAAGAAAGATCCAACAAAAGCTCTTCAAGGTGGGCCCAGATGGCATAGGACTGATGATCTAAATTGTCGCTTACAGAGCAAAAGCTCTTTAACGAGGGCCCAGATGGCATAGGACTGATGATCTAAATTGTCGCTTACAGAGCAAAAGCTCTTGTTTTCGACAGAGGAGGAAATATTACGGCGAAAATAGTACACCCCAGTGTGAAGAGAAATTTGCCTTTTTGAAGCACCAAAATGCATCGACTGAATCTCAGATGTAAACTTAGTCACATAGTTTTCCGAGAAGTCAATCTGTATTATGAGTTCCTCTGGAGAGATACTTTTTTTCATAATTTGTAATTGCTCCAACTGGTGATACATTCTAAAGTAATGTTTTAAAAATTCAGTGGCTTGTTTGTTTAGGGTTTCAAGCAATTTCTTTACAGTTGAAACTTTGTTGCTTTTTATTGTTCTTCTAATTTTTTTTGTTTGCCCTTTTATAACTTTTTCCTCTGATTTAGATTCCCACTGGAAATAAGTAATTTCTTCATTTAAAACTTCTGACGAAATATCAGCCCTCAAACAGCACATTTTTTCATTACAGATTGAACAGCGTCTAAACATGCACTCAATATTTTTAGAATCACAGACGAGTTCATGTACCAGCTCTCTTTCATTTTTCACGCTTATCAAGTTGGCCTTATGCATTTTAAAAATAATCAAAGCTATATTTTCATGCTTGATGCATGCGCATGTTTCTCTGTCCTTTTGTTTTGGGGAAACGATCCAGAATGGTTTGTATCGTGGGAATGTGGCTTCAGAAATTTTAATTCCATTATTTTCAATGTACTTCTTGTACAAATATTTATATGTATTTAAGAGCAATCTCCTTTGTTTTTTAATTTTTCCTCTCCTAACATACTCCTTTTTGCCTGGGCACATCCTTGAATTACAATCGCTCTCCAAAAATTCTTTAATAGACCTCATAATCTTCTGCGTCATAGCGCTATTTCTTTTTTTTTCTTTCATACTGACAGATATTAGATTCATTGATATGTTTTGAATGCATTTTATACGAGGCAAGATTCTTCAATTTTCCTATCATTTTATATTTTTTCATTATTTTACAACTTACTAACTTTGCAACAACCTCTTTCTCTTTCTGGTTTGTAAGTTTATCTGAATTGTCTTTTAGTTGGGAGCATAAAACCTCATTAAAAAGCAAACGTTTTTTAATTTCCTTAGGAACAACAATTCCCTTTGTTATTTGATTAACCTTTGTATTTGGTGATGGGTCGCTCGTCGATGAAGTAGGATTAGGAACTTTCAGCTTCTCAGCTTTTCTTCGCCGCTCTTCTCTTTTCCTTAGTCGATCTATTTGTTTTTTCAGATTTCGAATTTCACTCTCTGCTTTTCTCAACTTTCTATAACAATTCGCTCTTTCACGCCTTACTTTTTTTCTTCCTCTCTCTTTCTGACTAGAATGTGTACTAGAACGACTAACATTGACATCATTTCCTTCTGAAGAAATAGCATTTACAAGTTGATCATCAGCATTGGTTGTCTCGTCTTCGCTTGTTGGTGGAGAATTTGTTTTTACATACTCTTCAGCTCCTAAAGCAAGTTTCTTATTCCTTCGGTATTTTGCACTTGCTGCAGTCCACCTTTTCCTCTGTTGTCTTTTATTAAGCGATGCAATATTTTTCACTGTCCCTTCTTCCTTCTTTCTTTTATATCTTTCTCTATCTTTTCTTCTTTTTTCTGCTAATTGTTCCTCTGTCATTTTGGCTCTAAACTTTTGTACTCTCTTTCTAGAACACTCTCTTTTACCTTCACTATTTTTCTTCTTTGCTGTTTTTTTCTTAATATCACATTTATTTGATTTGTTGGATAATTTTATTCTAAGAGGAAAACGAGATTCCTTAATATCTGATGTGTTAGATTCCTGCTTAGCTAACACGCCACCACTATTTCTCTTTTCATCTTCAGTCTCACTCACTTCTTTAGAAATGTTTCTTTTTTTTATTGTTTTTTTGTTTTTATTCATGTTTCTAATAGCTTTTCTTATTTTCCTTTCATTCTCTCTTTCTAGAAGTGCTGATTCGCGGTCGGATTTCAATTTTTCTTTTAGTTGAGAAAGTTTCTTTCCATCCATATTCAGATATCTGCAATGAATTAGACTTTCTAGTCATGAAAGCTTTTACGATCATTCCGGTAACACGAGCGTCATTCCGGAAACGGAATACCCAATTTATATATCGTTACCGAAATGATGTTAGCGCAATGACGAAATTAGGTACGATTCGCTGCAGATCCCTTTTTTACCGACGAAACTAACAAAAATTTGTAGGTTATAATCCGAAATGTCGACACTATCGAGTAATACTATTACCTATAATACAGGGTGTCCCGAAATTAGCCTGCCATAATTTACCAGCGTATTCTACGACCTAAAAAAATGAAAAAAGTTCCTATAAACATGACCTCAAAAATGCCCCCTAAGGGGGTTATAGCCCCCGAAAGGGGCAGTTTCACAAACGGTTTTTTCTAAATATTTCCAGAACCAACAAAGATAAAATTCTGAAATTTTGGGAAAAAGCACACACAAAAAATTTAGGGTATTTTTAACCCCTCACCCCCCCACTTAGGACGCCTATGATTAAGAATGTCCAACTATCACTACCTCTGTAAATGTAAAATCTCACAGGTACATCACATACCAAATTTCAGAATTTTATCTTTGTTCGTTCTGGAAATACTTATAGAAACCCGTTTGTGAAACTGCCCCTTTCGGGGGCTATAGCCCCATTAGGGGGCATTTTTGAGGCCATGTTTATAGGAACTTTTTTCATTTTTTTGGGTCGTAGAACACGCTGGTAAATTATGGCAGGCTAATTTCGGGACACCCTGTATATTCTATCCGAATTATTATAAAAACCTGTTTCCAGATTGACGGTGAAAAAGCATACGCGGCGCTTTTTGCGATATCTTTAATTTATTGCATAAAATCGAAGGCTATTAGCAAAAACTTACCCGCTTGGATGTATAACACAACCACAACTGATTCATTTCACGCGCATTCCCAAATCGTTACTCCGAATTATTATAAAAACCTGTTTCCGGATTGACGGTGAAAAAGCATACGCGGCGCTTTTTGCGATATCTTTAATTTATTGCATAAAATCGAAGGCTATTAGCAAAAACTTACCCGCTTGGATGTATAACACAACCACAACTGATTCATTTCACGCGCATTCCCAAATCGTTACTCAATACTGCAACCACATATACACATTTGTTCGATGCGTTACCGAAATGACGAAAAGCGCAAAGGAGGGGTTAACAAACGTAAGTAGGTCTATCTTGAAGTAATTTTAATCACTTTTAGTAGCCACCAAATCGTTCACTAATGTTAAAATTATATTCAAAGTAGAAACAATTAATTTTGGACACGTTACCGAAATGACAATTTCGTAGTATTTGTCTATATACCGGACAGGTCGTCCATGTTTTAGCTCCAATTACCGAGGAACCGTTGAGGAAAAACTCAGATAAAAATATACATTTTTTGTAACTGAAAAATATATTATAAATTTTTAAGAAAACAGCCTGGACATCAAATTGGCACTTTATGTGACTTTTACCCATATCTACATAAATCTTCGAGTATTTATTCGCCAGAAAGCCTATTTTAACAGGAAGTGACACTATTATAAAATGTTTCATAGCTTACAATATAGGTAATCGCAAAAATGCCTAAATTTATGCTATCTGGCGAAGAAATGATAGAAGATTTGTATATCATTTAAGATTTTATATTAGGTATGTGTAAGCGGCAATTAATGATTAAATAAAAGTGTGCGTGTTATTGAGAGAAAATACTCTAAAAAATTGTAAAGAACAGAGCGAGCGAATATAAGATTTTTCGTATTTTTAATTTTACCTAACTCCGCCTCTGAATTCTCAATACGAGTTTGCTTTCGTTTCTAGTTATAATGCGTGTCTCCAGGTGGCGCATAAGCCTAGGAGTCTAGGAGTAAACAGTCGCACACACGACGCTTACCGGAATTAATGATCGTGAATAGTACATTTAAAAAACATTAATAAAACAGTAAGTATCAATGTTGTTTAAATGCTTCAGCTGAATCAGTTATAAAATAATTTTCTCTCGGATATGTCATAGATGCGGCAAAAACAGAGCTGATTTGTGTTAAGTGCAACATATCTGCTGCTGTTTTAAAAACCTAACCTCATTTTCAATTGTTATTCTTGTTCTAGAGTAAAGTGAACTGTGAAAACTTTTATTGGCTGGTGGTTTTTTCGTTCTGGATTAAGGTAAGTTAAACATACACACAATTTGCTAAAAGAATTAAGTTGTACACCGGCGGTGTTCTGCATTAAAAGTTGCATTCTTTTTAGGATGTTTAAAATAGTGGAAACGGTTGAGAAGGGATCAAAAAAATTGACAATCGTCCCCTCTGGATGGGAAGCAAATGGTGAGTTGGCGTGGCCAAAATTCAGAGCCGACAAGTTAATAAAAGTAGCTGATTCGTTACCAGAAGATTCCTGGTTTCGAATGCATTGCAAACTAAAAAGAAACCATTTATTTAATTATAATGTTGCCGAAGAAGAACTGTCTCGCATGCTAGACAAAGATGACACAGAGCAAGAAGATTCGCCTTCTATTAAACCAATCAGCAGGAAGCGACCTAGAGTTTTACTCCCAAAGCAAATCGTTCAATATGGTGAAAATTATAACGATTTCGCAAATGCTCTCTCGGTAAGAAAATTTCTTTTTTTGGGCAAAATTTTTTATGTAAAAACCGAGGTAAAAACCATCTCAAAAACTTTTTTGGTTTGTAAAAAAAGTTATGGTTCATTTAAAAAATCTTTCAAAAATGTTTTAAAAATTCCCAGAAGATAAAATAGTTATAGCACTGAAGTTCAACTTTTTATGACTCATTTCATTAGCATATTCTACCGCAACTAATTTGCATTTGATACATGTTATTGGAAATAAACTAAACACTTCGCTGCTTTCATATACTCCCTTAAATATGTTTAAATAAGAAGATCTTATGGGCGTTTCAAAAACATTATTTAAATTTTCAACTATACTGCCACAAATATAAGGGGTTGTTCCGTTCTTTAACATTACATATTTCATAGCAATAACATTGTTGCCTTTGGTAAGAAACCATTTATTACATTTATCATGGGCCAGGGCAAAAGTCTAAAATTCAATTTTGTAGAAAAAGCCATCAGTCTTTTTATTTTTTAAAATAGGAAAATTATTTCGATAACAATTAAAATTATTTGGTAATAAACTTATCTCGATTTGCATAATTTCGCTCATTCTTTTTGCAATTTGGCTCAATGGCAGATTGCCATTTCTTAGCAAATTTTTTATTTGATATAATCTGTTTTCAAATGGATACGAGTTAAAACTTTGCAAAGGGCCAAATTTTCTAACTTCGTCGACAAGATGAGTTAGGTTATGAATATTACTACTCATGTAGTCTTCTCCATAAAAATCACGAAAATATTCTACGTATGAATTAAATAAAAGTTCAGCCAGGTCAAGAAACTTAGTGTAGGCATTAGATGAACATCTAGTTATTGCACAAAACCATTTCAGATAATGTTGGTATACCGTCAACCGGGGTGAAGTCGATCGGCGGGGGAAAAGTCGATCAAACCTGTTTTCCCAAATATTTTCTTGCGCATGACAAATAAAAACCTATAATCAGCTGATTTCTTGTCGGCAGTTATTGAGAGTGTATGAGGTGCCCATAGGTACCACCAAAAAATTCTTATTTTATTTTATCAAATAACTCGTGCCAATATTAACTAAAATCCTTGAAATTCTTCTGCGAGGAATCATCGGGTTATGAGTCGAACCACCGGAAACTAGGAATATTAAGTTAAATGAAAAACCATGTTGTGTATATATTGTAATTATCAAAACGCCAGAAAAGTTCGCTACGGATATTAGTATTCTTGGAAAAACTTGCGCTAAAATCATGTTGTTTATACATTCCATCTGCCCACAAAAGCGTTCAAACAACACGTGCAAATCCTGGAATCGAGGCGAGAACAAAGAACTTAGCTGCTATAAAAAGGGGTTTCTCCCAAAAATCGAGAGAAGTCTCCGACCACCAATTGTAGGGTGAAGTACTGCCCGAAACAACATCCAGAGTCTGCTGCCTTGCCTGCCCCAGAGTCACACCAAGAACCGAACTTAACACAGTATGCTGTCCGTTGAGCTGACCAAAAGTAAGCTATCTTGTTTTTGTTGATTTTTGATGTCCGAGCTGCCCTATTATTGAGTAACTAAATATTTTAATTTTTATTGGAACGTAGTAAATAGTTTAAGCCCCTTGGAGTATTTTGCTATAGCTAGAAACATAACTGTGCTGTGTACGCACCATACTAGTATTTCACGCTAAATTTGGGTATTTTGATTGTGTTTTGTGCCCAGTTCGAATTAGTAATGGTTTCGTGTCTATATTTTCATTTTTGAGCATTTTTCATAATTTTGTAGTTATTACCGTTTGTGACATCAGGCATTTTGCTCATATTTGGAACCCTGTACAATAGAAACTACCTGAATATTTTTTGTTCAAATTTGGTACGTGGGGGTTTTGGGGTGTCCTGATTAACTCTGTGGGGTCAGATTTTAAATAAAAAAATCCCTTGTATACATAAACCTTATAACTTTATGTGAAGTAATTTAAGCTACATTTATTCTCAGCCGAATTCTTTTTGAAATAAGCTATTCTTGTTGCCACCTAGGTTTGGGACCAAGGGAAACTAGTAAATACATTTTTGTTCAAACTTTTATTGTCAATTCAGTCTGTAATATTTTTAATAATTCAACTGTACCTTTTTTTTATCAACGATTATTTTACCATATTTCTGTACCCATATTTTATACACCATAGGCGTACTATATTTATTTTTAAATATATGTATTAAAATTCCCCGTTGTTTCCGTTAATTCTTAGACCCACACCAAAATAAATTACTTATAGACCACCTTTAAACATACCGCTCGACCAACTAACATCTAATACAAAGGTGGCGCTATAAATGGTGTCAGGTGTGGGGTGCCAATAAGGATAACGGATAGGGGTGAGTGTCAACAAGTCATTTTTTATAGCTAAATTTGAGACCAAAATATTGGGTTCATATTACTAGTAAAATATAATACATAAATTTATAAGTGAGAGTATTGAATAAGGAACAGCTGGGAGTATTAGGTTGTTCTGCTATCCACACAATAAGAAGAAAAAATGGTACAGAAAAAATGCTCCAAGACAATGTCAACTTCAAAGTCCAGAAATGATGTTAAAGATAAACAAGAGAAAAGTGAAAATGAAGAATGTTATTTACCACCAAAGTATCCACACGATAAGAAATACCAAGAGTTTGTAAAGGATTTTTATATTTGCTCTCAGGATGTAAGAGATGCTGGTCCAGCAGCAGACTATATTAGTCAGAAAAATAAAGACTATATTTGCAGTGAGTGTCGTTTGAAGATAACAAAAAAACATTATAGCATATTATGTACTGGCACTTGTGGGCTCTGGTTTCACAAGAAATGCACTGGGCTAACTGAAGAAAAATACAATTATTATGCCAAATGTGATGCAAAAGATAAATGGATTTGTAAGTACTGTCAACAAAGAGATGATGTTAGTTCCGGCACATCAAGTGAAGAAGAATTACTCAAAACAACAAAAATAACAAAGAAAAATAAAAATAAAATCACCTCTACTACTAATAATAAAAACAACCATCTTAAATTTAACTTGGAAGCAATTCTAAACAAACCAAACCCAACAAATAAAGAACTCTTGTTAATTATTAACAAAAAGTTTGAAGATATGGAAGCAGCTTTGAATTTTAACAATGAAATCATGGAAGAGATAAAGAGATAGGTTTGTCAGTTGAAAGAAGAAAACAAAAAGCTTAAAAAGGATAATAATTCGATGCAAGCAATGGTAAAGGAACTTCAAAAGGATGTCCTTGATCTTCAGTTAAAATCAGCTAAAAATAGTGGTCCTAATGAAGATCGGCGTAAAAATTTAATCTTCTTAGGCACTAGTGGTACAGAGAATTGTGAAAATGAAATTGGTAAAGTGATGAAAAAGCTCTGCATCCCCTATGGAAATGGAGATTTTACAGTCAAGCGCATGCTAACTAACAATCCAGTCAAACCTGTTATTGTAACCTTTAAAACAGAGGATTTAAGGAATAAGGTAATGGAGAATAGGCGAAAAATAGGAGTTCTTGATTAGATAGATTGTGGCCTAGAAGGTGCAAAGAGAAATATTTATATTAATGAAGATACTTCCAAAGAAACCTGGGCGTTGTTCAACAAGGCACGAAAACTAAAAGAAAAGAATTACGAATTTGTTTGGTTAAAAAATGATCAGGTATATTGTCGAAAATGTGAAGAAAGTAAAGCCATAAGGTTAGTTAGTGTAAGGCAGATCGACGAGCTGTAAAGTTTTAGATCAACACCAGAGCACACCAAAATTTTAATATTTTATATTATAAGTTTGTTTTATTTTTATCGACAATTTTATAATGGATACTGAAGTTGTAACGAAAATTTTGTCTAATTTCCGTTACAGCGTTTAAATGCATTATTTAATTCTTATTAATTCATCACACCCCGTATACACCACCTATACAAGCGGATGCATAATAAGTTGCCTACCTTGTTGTTACCAAACAAATTGTTTAATAAAGGGTATGTGCGGTTGCAAAAATGTTTAAATTGTATTCATCAATTGAAGGTATGTATTACTAGAACAGTTACATTGTTGTAATCACTGTCTGACTTTAATTATAGAGATAATATTCACTTTATTCAGTTTGCGATTGACTAAGCGCCACGGTGAGTCCGTGTACTAACGTCACTCTTTGTTTTCGACGTTTCTACTGGTCGGATATCCGTGCTAGAATTTGGCAGAATTGACAGTTGATACCGTCGCCTGTTTGTCTCGACGCATTTTAAATTTTTTATCAATAAGTTTCACTTTTAAAACCTTCCAAAGTGTTCTGGAAAGGAAACGGAAGTCATCCGTTGTCCATATTTCAAAAAAGTTTATAAATAGACCCGGCGAAAAGAATCGGGTGGCTTCCCATTTTACCACTGGTCAGGTGTGCATCACGTGAGGTTAAGTTCCGAATTATTCATTTGAATTTTCCCCTGGGAAATCTATTTTCGGAATTTAATACTCATCTTTGCGAGCAGCTTAAGTGGTTTGGTGTATTGTGTATTTTTGGGTTTACTGTGCTAATAAGTTTTCTGTTTTTTTTTTCATGTGTGATCACCACCTTTCTACGAACCTCGTGGACAAGTCGTGGAGGGTTTTTCCCACATCTATCCGGTTCAATCAGCGACCAACAGCGTGACGACCACAGGGAGTTACAGAAGGCAGTATTCCGGGTGAGTTAGCTACTTAGATTACTGAAGTAGTATAGCAAAGGGGATTCTGGGGCGGAAGTGACGTCACAAGATGGCCGCCAAGGCGGGAAATTTGAAAATGACCTTGACCTGCGGGTTCAATGAACTTTAAGGGGTCACCTTGTTAAACTTGAACTAAAGGTCAATGAACTTTAAGAGGTCACATTGTTAACCCCTGAAGGTCAATGAACTTTAAGAGGTCACCTTGTTAACCTTGACCTAAAGGTCAATGAACTTTAAGAGGTCACCTTGTTAACCTTGACCTGAAGGTCAATGAACTTAAAGAGGTCACCTTGCTAACCTTGGCCTAAAGGTCAATGAACTTTAAGAGGTCACCTTGTTAACCTTGACTTGAAGGTCAATGAACTTTAAGAGGTCACCTTGTTAACCTGAAGGTCAATGAACTTTAAGGGGTCACCTTGACACGTGGCACTTTTTCTGGGAGCGGAAGTGACGTCACAAGATGATCGCCAAGGCGGGAAATTTGAAAATGACCTGTAGTTGTCAATTAAGTGAGACCGATGATCTTTAAGGGGTCACCTGAAGGTTAATAATCTCGTGTTGACACGTGGCACCTTGAATTGCAAAAAAACTTTGCTCGCAGTTGACGGAAGTGACGTCAATATGGCAAAAAATGCGGGAAATTTGAAAATGCGATGGGGTTACCTTGACATGAAGGTCACATATAAGTTAAAGATCTCTAAGGGGTCACCTTGGAGACCAATGAAATTTAACGACAATGATCTCGTGGTCACCTTGACACGTGGCACCTGGATTCAACCTTGAAAAATTTAACTTTGTTCGCAGTTGACGGAAGTGATGTCAATATGTCAAAATTTCGGGGAATTTAAATAGTTGGTGAATGAGCTGGCGAGTTTCTAAAACTTTAAAAGCCGTAATTGGATGGCAAAAATAGCGTTACGGAGAAACAATGTTTAGTTGAAGAATTAGTAAGTACATCTGGAAATTAGCAGAGGACAAAAATTGCTTGGGTCTGAGAACAACAAATATTGAATTTTGCGAAGAGACTGCATCTTATAAGAAAAAGTTACAATCTGAACTAAGAATCTTGATAAAAAAAAAATATAATCATTATGAAAAAATTCCACAGCCGTGTAGTATCTCACTTCTATACGGTATAGGTATGCACAGACGTGTTTCCTGGAACACATCTATACAGGGTGTCCCACAACTGTTGGAAATAAATTTAACTAGAGATTCTTTGGCTAAAAATAAGACTTTTTTTCCTATAAACATATGCTCTATCTACCTTCGTTTTCGACATACTTTAAAAAAAATCGATTTTTTTAAAGTTTATTTCTAAACAAATTGTATCGCTTTGAAATTTGGTATGTATTAGCAGTTTAGTCACCATTGTGAACAATATGAGCTCCAAACTTCCATCAGTGGCGTAGATACGGGGTTTCAACTTTTTCTTTAAAAAATGTGCTTAGCGGCAAGTACCTATTTCCAAAAAGTAAAATTACATTCTCCAATGCACTACGAACAAAAAATGTCTCTTGGTATTTTTGCGTATTTCGCTTGGTTGCGTCACAAAACGCATTTTTGTCAACCAATACTTATTAATTCTTGAGAAAATGAAAATAAAATAACTCAGTTTTCGTTTATCATCCAAAAGATTCTGGCGAGGTAGAGCTGCAGATATCCTCAACGCAGATTTATATCTAGACGAATTTAACAAAAACCATATTTAAAATTGACGTGATTAGATCCCAGAGGCTACCAGGCCAAAAGCCGTGTTACCGACTCAGCTAATGCGTTTGGTGACAAATAATGTGATACTTTTCCATCGGAAACCGTGTGCGAGCGACACCTATGGGTAAGAAACTTGCAGAAACGTGGAATCTAGGTTCCGAACAGCCGGGTCACCTGTCGGCAAAAATCTAAACGCCACAAAACTATTACAGAAACGTACTTGTATCAACAGGTATAGCATTAGTACTTCTAGGTCCCATTCAACAGGTGGATTTACATGGATATTAAAATTTACCTAGAGCGCTGTCGACACATGAATATTAAAACCTAGAGCATTTGATATTTTTAAGATCAGATTAATAAGAATTTCCAGTGTGGTTGCTTTACGCTAATTCCTCATATTTTTTACACCATTTAAGTTGATTTTAGTAGGCACATTAATGTTAAGAAATCGAAAGAATGTTGAAAAAGTATCAAGTTGTAAGTCTAAAGCTATCGTTTTACCACTCCTATATGGAGTTAGACACTCAAGACGAGATGGAAGTCGAGGTGACTCGAGATTCCACCAAGTCATGACTGCGAAGAAGACCAATCCCAGCCAGCACGATGTCGTCGAATCGACGTAGATATTTGGTGACTCTCGTCGAAGTTGAGTATTGGATAAAATTCGACGTTACTGTGACGTCATTATAAGGCCTAATTTCAACTAAGAGATTATAATTCGTCATTATGACGTGAATTTTTCGTCTAATTATCTACCCCCTTCTATTGCGGATGGAAATAATAAAATAAAAGTAAATAAATTATAATATTATACGCAGTGCCGTAACGAGGGCGTGGCAAAAAAGGCGCCCGCCACGGGCGCAACTGGGTTTGGGGCGCAAAACAAAGGATACCGACCCGGTTGACGTTGAGTTGCACGTGGTTTTTAATTTATTTGACCATTCTACTCTACATGAATCAACACTGACTGTTTTTTTCTCCCGACCAATTAGACGTAGTCGTTGCGCCGGCGCAACGACGACGACGACCGTGCCGCCATATTTGCCATATTCATGTGTTGTTTGTGGTTGTGTTTGCTCGATCTGCGGCCTGCTGCGGCTTGATCCTGGGAATCCAAGTTCATCAGGTAGGTAAACAAATTTTCTGTTATTGTAAATTGTATATGTAGGCTGTATATGTATCCCACAAAAAGCATATTTCTGCGAGCGAAACCCTACAAAATCTTTTTAGGTTTATCCCAAAACCTGTCGTTTTCGCGAGGCGGTTTTATCAGAGGGGAGGTCTCCTTTTGTTCTTTGCAGATTGTTTTGTAGCATTATTGTGGAAGGTTATTATAATGTAATAAATATACGAGTTAGGACAGCTTTCCAAAAACATCTGTTTTCGTATATAAGAAAATTTACTCGGAGGGGAAATATTTTCGCGTCAGACGTAAATCAAACATAACCTGCCCAAACATAAACCCAGTAAGTTTTCTCGACCATAAAAATCATTGATATCTATGATGTTATCCCCTTAAAAATAATAATATTGTCGTTTGTCATGAATCAAATGAGAGCTTTCTCGAACGAAAAGTTTAGGTAGGTACTCTATTTGCAATTAATGGCATTTCTCTAATCTACGAACACCTTAGCTACTATTATTTTATTATTATTGTTAATTGACAGTGTTGTTCTACCACGGACCTTGTAATTATTTTACGTTCTGCGTTCTACACACATACAGATGACATGGCCGATCGGATTTGTTGCTAATGTCGACTCATTATTTCATATATATGTACTTAGTATTATAAAGCAACCTCGGCAAAAACTAAATGGAATACCTACTTAACAAAATTTTACTAGAGACAAAAAAGCTTCTGTGCTGTTTAATAGTATGCGGCCTACCGAACACTCACCGTTCTAGTATGCGGCATACCGAACATTCAACCTTATAGCGTATATACATAGACAAAGCTACATAGACTGGCAGAACCATTGTTGAAATTTCCGCGATGTACACCAAATGTTTTGCATAAAATTGTATACAAAAACGAATAACTAAATTAAAATACCTAGATATACCTCAACTATCGTGTCCTAAGAATTGTAAAACATTAAAATTTATCTGTTTTAATTTGTTTTCGTTACAAAATTAAAGTTTGAAAGTTGGTGTACAAGGGTTTTTTGCGGACGGTTTCAACAATGCTTCTGACTATCTATGCCTCCTTAATCTATGGTATATAGTAGGTAGTAGTAGTTTAGCACTTTCATCGCAACATAGGTATCTGTAAATTTTGACTTTCTTATCTCGTGAGTTTTTTAGATAATCTAAAATAGTTATTTGTGTAACTAGTGCAAAAAGTGTATTTTTGTTGCACGAGGCATGAAGTTTTCAGCTCGAGACGAAGTCGAGTGCTGAAAACATGCTGAGTGCAACAAATATGCTTTTTGCACATGTTGCACACAACATTTTTTCTACGATCGAATTGAGGAGTACAACTCGACATTTTTCACAGCTTTACACAACAAAATATTAAGATTTCAAATTGACAACTTGAAATTAATTACGGGAATTATCACTGTCAGCGGCCATCCATGGGTGGTTATTCACTTTTTGCACTAGTGCAAAATTAAACTTTTTGCACAGTAAACAGTGCAAAAATTAGTCACTTTTTGCACGTAGAAAAAACTACTTTTTTTATCTTAATTTAAAGTGTCGTAACTTTTTAACCTTAGGTAAAATTATTTTTTTTATAGGAACCCGTCCCTAAAATACTCCAAGTAATACACCGTTCAATTTTTTTTACGTATCCGGAACTTCCTGTATATGTACCTATAGATCAGCTGTCATCTAATATGTAGGTACCTTCGGCTTATTATTGTCCTGTTGATTTATGAGGTAATACAAATATTATATTTCTCTTTTCATAAACATAAAAGTTTCTCTTACAGTGCTTAGATGATATACATAATAGCCATGTTTTTGGGTGTGCAGTTTGTAGAACAAAATGGTGGTGGCATAGCATTAGTAAGTAAAAAATGGTTAACCCCCAGAAAAACTGAGGTCTGGTGGCCACCTTACAAAATACAGGATACATTTGATAAATCTCTTAAAAAAGGCGAATCACCCTTAGAAAACTGGACTTTGTATAAAATTGAAAAAACCATATTTGAGGAAGGTAATAATTTAAACTGAAGTAGCTTCAGGTACAGGGCGTCCCTATTTGCAAGAAAATATCGGTTTTCTCGGTAATCTTCAAGATAAATTGATGGTTCAAAACTAAACTTGTGTAATATAATTTTCCGAGCAATTCGAATATGACGTCAAACTTTGGAAGTTGAATTTCAACCCGGAATACTAGTAACTAATGAATATACGGGGATTAACAAAAATTGTCGGTTCTTATTTCTGACTTCAGTTTGATCGGCATCACTAAAAATAACCAAGCAGCGAATTTCCATTTTTTAATAAATTCCATCCATAAATATGATAAATTCCCATTTTTACATGAAAGTCCAACATGAGAACCGACAATTTTTTGTTACTCCGCGTATATTCATAACGTTCATAACTAATATTCCGTGTTAAAATTCAACTTCAAAATTTTTTGGAAAACAGTATTTCTTGAAATAACTTTTTGACTGTATAGGTATTAAGTTTGACGTCATATTCGAATTGGTCGGAAAATTATACACAAGTTTAGTTTTTGATTCATCAATTTATCTTGAAGATTACCGAGAAAATCGACATTTTCAAGCAAATAGGGACACATGGTACCTACATCTGTACAGGGTTTTCCAACGAAATGACTCACCCCTGTATCTTCTTTATTTTTGGCCCCACAAAAAACTGTTTTATATAAAAGTTTGATAACTTTTTGAGATCTTTTAAGGTGTGTATTCAAACGGCCAAAATGAGTTTGGCTTAAAAGAAATATGAACATATTTTCAATTTTTTTAAATAGAACACCCTATATATTTTCGTATTTTTGAAATCTGCTCGTCAAGGCAATCAAAATGATATAAAACTTTGTATCATTATCTTTTTCCGTTTTTGAAATATTCCGTTTTCAAATTTTCTACTGAATTTATTTAACTTGAATTTGTGGATCCCGTGATAAAGATAGACCATCAATGTAATAACAAAAAATATTTGCTTTAAACAAGAGAGTAACATAGTGAAACTCCAAAATGTTTAGGAGCTTTTACGATTTTTGTAAAATTATTATTTTATTTTGAGAATAGTATTATGTATCATCAGTAAAATTTGAAAAAGCTCCTAAACATTTGGGAGTTTCACTATGTTACTCTCTTGATTAAAACGAATATTTTTTGTTATTACATCGATGTTCTATCTTTATTACGAGATCCACAAATTCAAGTTAAATAAATTTAGTATAAAATTTGAAAACGGAATATTTCAAAAACGGAAAAAGATAATGATACAAAGTTTTATATCATTTTGATTGCCTTGACGAGTAGATTTCAAAAAAACAAAAATACAAAGGGTGTTCCATTTTAAAAAATTGAAAATACCTATGTTCATATTTCTTTTAAGCCACACTCATTTTGGTCGTTTGAATACACACCTCAAAAGATCGCAAAAAGTTATCAACATTTTATATAAAACATTTTTTTGTAGGGCCAAAAATAAGAACGATACAAGGGGTGAGTCATTTCGTTGGAAAACCCTGTACATCCAAGGTTTTCTTTTTGAGAAATAACTCTAGGTACAATAATTTCAAGTAGTTAGTTTTGAGCTGGTTTAAAACATTTCATTGAGGTCCGGTTTATTAGTTAAAGTGCCAGTAATGAAACTGTTAGCTCAAGCGAACAATTAAATTATTCTGTATAGTGTCAATTGACAGTTTAACTATTGGTTAAAATTGAACTAGCAGCATTGAGTAAAAGAAAAATATAAAGGGGAACAATGACTGTCAAAGTCGACATTAAATTCGTATTGAAATAGCCTGTCGCCATCTATATTTAACCACATTGTTGAATCAACAATAGTTTACCATTGTGTTTTGTTTGATGGCAACAGGCTATTTCAATTCGAATTTAACGTCAAATTTGACAACCGTTGTTCCACTTTTTATTTTTAATTTACTCAATGCTTGCAGTTAACTACGTTAACTGAGCATTGATAAACCGGCCCTGAGTAACAATAAAAGTTATATTTGACAATATTTTGTTCATTTTCCAGGTGATTATAAAAAAGCAAAAGTTAAACTGCAAAAAGCCGAATTCACATCAGATATAACGAGTGGAGACGAAGAAAAAAGTTTACCTCCAAAAAGACCAATTTTCCGACCAAAAAAGTTATTCGATAGTAGTGATGATGATAGTGACATAATAGAAAGTCCCCCGAAAAAGATTGCAGGCCTTGATAATGCACTAAAAGCAAAATGTAGAAGTATCCAAAACAGTAAGATCAAATTTCCAAATTATTATATTTTACGCATGCCTTGTATTTTAATGCTAAGAATAGACATTTTACCTAAAAGAGTTCAAACATTTACATGACAAAAATAACAAATTTTTTACTGAACAAAAAATGTTGGGATTGGTGTCAGTGGCTATATATTTTACTGTGCCAGTCTTTGACCAATCCCAACTGTGTAATCTTTATGCTGAGTTTGAGTTTTATGCTTTATGAAAACATAACACATAACAATAATTCAATGAGAGGTCATTAGATATTATGTTTTAAAACACAAATTCAATGTTTTGACATAATACATATTTTAGGCCAATCAAAAGTAACAAAGAAACATAGGGATGATCAAAACCGAACGTCTGTCTTATCGATAAATGGTGAGTCTTATTAATACCTTTTACTGAGCCTTTTACTTTATTTTTATAATTTATTTAAATCTCAGTTTATAATCAAATGTGGAATCCATCATGCCAAAATTTTCTTCCGGCAACCAGCAATCAACATATCGTAATAGAAGCTTATGAGATATCTTCCGACTTCTATAAAATTCATTGTTTCTCTTTTCTCAAAATAGGACTGCGAAGGATTTTCCCCTTCAGTTATGTGGGAGTTAAGACACCTAGCGACATTTGTCCGAATCTCATATTTTTTTGTTTTAAGGTGGTTTATTTTTGTAGAAGTGCGAGATGGTAGCATTGAAGACGATGTTCCGATTCCAACGATAATTTCCCAGGTTAATAATGGACTAACACAATCTGATTGCCAGTTTTCTTGTGTTAATAATCTGTCATCTCAAGTTAAAAGGACATATCAAACACATATATCTCATTTACATGACAGTCAAAGATGTGATAACGAAGTTATAGAATATAATACTCCATCGTCTCAGATTAGGACCAAAGTTAACAATTCATTTTCTAATGAATTGCGACACTCTGGGTCTCAACAGCTTCACCGAGAACGTCAAGAGGATGTAACACCTCGAAATAGAGGTGCGTATTATAAAATTTCTTCATAGAGTAGAGTAGTTATGTACGGCGATGGCCAAAATGAAGTTTCACAACAAAACAGTGTATATCTTGTTCTTGTACACATTATGTCAATGTTGGTTTTTACAGATTACGAAACGCAGGTGCTCAATCTCCTGGTCACAATTAAAAACCAAAATCAAGAAATAAAAAATATTTTATTAGTAAATAATAACACCCTGCCGTCAGAATTGCCACCTGATTTCCCGGTAAGCCTCCCAGTTAATGAAATATCCGACGTTGATGTTCTCGAACAATATTTGATAGATGACGCAAAGTTGTTGGCTGTGGTAAGTTTGATTTATAAAAATGTATTTCAGTAGCACAGAGGTAAACTGTTGTATCTTCATTTTAATGAATTTGGAGCAATTGGCCAAAAACAGTTTTATGTCCGGCTAAAACCCGACCTGACCCGAAATATTATAATATTATAATATTTCATAATCTAACGTATTAACACTTACGATCTTTTACCATTCGAAAAAGAAAAGTTTTCTTTGCGGTAAAATGAAGTAAACTGAATTTTGTCCGAATGTGGAGATACGACAGTTTACCTCTGTGCTACTGATTTATGGTATATTAGACTTTGAAAGTTTCAATAATAATAACTGCCCAAAATTTAACATGGCGTGTGATCAAACCATTCTAAATGGTTTAAATTGTTGTCACATAATGTGGGGACTATTGATTTGTTTGTTCACACGTCAAGTTAAATTGAATTCCCTATATAAAGGCCTATACAGGGTACAGGGTGTTCCAAAAAATGCCGAATAACGCGTTGTAATAGTTTTAAATGAACATACAAAAAAAGTCATCTAATCTTTTGATTCTTTAAGAAGCTAATAATTTATCTATTTTCAGGCTTCATATTTTTCAAGGTGCGGTGGAAAAGACATTGTAAACAAAACAAATATAATATTAAGAAGGATAATATCAAATGCTGCAGCTGCCCATTTTAGCTTTTTAGGAACAAGAAATGAAAAGAAATCATTTAAAAACCTCAAACTTCGAAAAGTTATTTTAAGTAAGTATTATAAAAAATACTACAGGAGGTTTTCATGTATTCATGGTTGTTGTTCACAAGTTAAATAAAGAGATATGCTCTTTTAAGAAAAAATGATGATGACAAAGCTTTCTGAAAAATGACTAAACAATTTTAAAACAGGGCTTAAGAAATATAATAATAATAATAATTCTCACCCTCACAATACTCCAAACTAGGAGTACCCCAGAAACAACCAAATGCTTGTGCGGGGGGGGGGGGGGGAGTGGCAATTACTATTATTTTGTCTTCTTTGCCAGTTGCGGTTAGGGCCCCTTTTCCCGATAGGTCTAGGATAGCATTCGCTCAAGTACTAAGGAAAACCTTAGAAAACCGTAGTAACCCCACGCTCTAAAGATATAAATGCATGTGCTCCACTGCCGGCTCAAACCAAGGTTGATCGACGACAGAAAAACATGCAGTACAAATAGTTTGCAACGCTACGAACATCGCCACCGCGGCCTTAAATCTATAAATTGTCTATCATAAGCGATTATTCAAAAAATAATTCTTCGGTTCTCTGTCCACTTTGTGCAGTACTTTACAAAAGCTCTGCGTAACAGGGTGTTTGGAAGGTTGATGTTGATGCAAAGTCTTGGAGACGAATAACTTGAAAACCGTCAGATTTTGTACTGAGATATGTTTGCCTTAATGCAGTCCATTGAACCTCTTATATCATCTCCCCAAGACTTTGCATCCACCTTCCAAACACCATGTATATTGCACCTTTTAAAAATAATTTAATAATTAATTTTTATTACACTTGTTTTCAGAAGCTGTCCTTTCCGATACAAACGGTACTGAGAATGAAGTTGAGAATGCAATCAAATGTTGACTAAAACATGCCCCAAAACGACTTTCAGTAATGAAGAAAAAAGAACTTATTTTCTTGTATTTGTGCAATGTTAATTCTTGATAAATGTAAGTACCAATATACCTGTCCTTATTTTTAAGATGCCTAAAGTTAAACTTAAAAAAATTGTTGGAGAACGACAGTCATTTAGACGAATTGCTGCAGAAGTTCAACAAATATGTAACGAAATCAAATTTTCTGAAAGTGTTTTAGTTTTAAATGATATTGAAGATGTGCCGGAGCAACCCGAAAATACTCTAGAGTCTTCTGCGAGTTTCGAACTTTGCCATTTTGATGAAACTGAAAATGACATTATTTCCAATACAGGGCTAAATACTCAATTGAATGATGATAATATTATTTGTGATGAGATAGATAAAAGTTCGCACTTAGTTGATACTGTCAATAGGGAATCTGAAGAAATCTTAGGCGGAAATGACAGTTTTCATTCATCTTGTGAAAACAATGAAAACAAATTAAATCTTGAATTAAGAAATTGGGCCACTAGTTTTAAAATTTCTCAAACAGCCCTTAAAGGGTTATTACATATTTTGTCGCCATTCCATCCGGAACTTCCTCTTGATAGTCGTACACTCCTTGAGACTCCTAAGAATTTTAATATAAAAGTCCTTGAGAGTGGCGAATATATTCATTTAGGTTTAAAACGTAGCTTGGAGGTTTTTATTAGAAAATATAATACTATTAAGGAGAACAGCCTAGCATTGAACTTCAACATTGATGGTATTCCTTTATATAACAGTTCTAACATGCAAGCTTGGCCTATTTTAGGTTCAGTGCAAAGTGGTAACGAAAAACCGTATGTATTTGCAGTAGGCATTTTTTGTGGGGTAACAAAACCATCTCCATTGTCATCATATTTTGAAGATTTTATTGATGAATGTAGTTCCTTAATAAATGGATTTACCGTGAATGACAAAAGATACTTCTTAAAGTTAAATAATTTTATTTGTGATGCACCAGCGAAAGCTTATATAAAATGCATTAAATCACCCAGTGGGTACTCTTGTTGTGACAAATGCCATGTAGTTGGTGAATACGTTGGTGGGAGAGTAGTACTCCCAGATTTACATGTTATGAAAAGAACCGATAATTCCTTCAGAACAAAATTTGACGAAGACCACCATATTGGCACATCTCCTTTAATTAATTTGGGTATTGATATGATTAATAACTTTCCAATTGATTATATGCATAACGTATGTTTAGGTGTTACAAGGAAGCTATTGCTTAGCTGGGTTAGTGGAAGCTTAAATGTTAGACAGCCCAGTAAAACACTAAATAAAATATCAGATACATTAGAAAAGTTGCGAAAACATGTTCCTATGGAAATAAACCGAAAGACAAGGTCGCTAAAAGATTTAAATCGTTATAAAGCTTCTGAATTCAGATCTTTCTTATTATATGCTGGTATAGTTGTATTAAAGGGTACTGTCGATAAAAAAATTTATAACCATTTTGCGTTATTACATAGTGCGATATCCCTTTTAATATGTAAAATGGATACTACGATCAGAGAAATCAATGCTAATATAGCTTCCAAACTGTTGGATACATTCATAATTGAAGGTGAGAAAATATATGGAGCAGAATTTTTAATTTACAATGTTCACATGTTGCATCATTTAAGTGATGATGTAAAACATCATGGGGCCTTAGATGAATTTTCTGCGTTCCCTTTTGAAAATTTTTTAGGGCATATAAAAAGCTTAGTAAAATCATCCACAAGGCCTTTGCAACAAATATGTCGAAGGATATGTGAAATCGATAACTCATTAATAGCATCTTTAACAAGATTTGATGATAATGTATATGAAATGGAACACAATAATGGGCCGAATTTTGAAGTCGGATTTTACAAACAGTATAAAAAAGTTCGAATGAAGTATTATGTTCTCTGCACAAATTCATATTCAGAGGCAGATTCATATTGTTTTATGGGCAATACTGTTATACAAATTGAAAATATTTTAGTTAATTCAAATGGAGATGGCTTTATAATTGGTAAAAAATTTTCTTTGAGTGAATCTTTTTATGATTATCCTTTTAATTCTGCTGAAATTCTTAATATTTGCTTGGTTTCTATTCTATCACAGGAACTTACAAAATGGCCTCTTTCAAATATACAAGGAAAGTCGTTACTTCTACCTTATAAAGAAAATTATAATTGGGTTTCAATACCCCTATTACATACTACTAGTGTGAACTAGTTTCAGGCTTATTTTTTAAAGGACAGGTATATATAGGTACAATTTTAAATAAGTTAAGTATAAGAAGAGTTGATTGTTTATTTTTATATTATATACAGGGTGTTTCAAAATCCACTACACATATTTTAAGGGCGTATTTTTGAGGTGAAAAAAACAAAGTTCTTTTTTTGAAATTGAATTATGGTTATATCTACCAATGTAATCAAGCTGCTAAACTGAAATTTGGCACTGGTGTGTTTTTGGGGAATAAACTGAAAATGTCAATTTCTACGTATCTCACAGAGGGCGCCACTTGCACTATTGTTGGATCATGTTTTTACTCGTAACATTTTTGAGGTTATTTTTTTGATCTTGCAGGTCGATCATTTTAGTGTATTTGCAACAAAAGTGTACTCTTGTTTCATAACGATAAAATCAACCGTTTACGTTGAAATTGGCAAAACGTGCCCCAAAACACCTGTTAACTCCAACATTCGAAACATAAAATTTTCTCCTACCGCCTTCAAATGTCAAAGATCAACTGTAGATTCAAAATGAAGAAAAAAATACCAAATGGACATTGGTCAAAACACCATTGCTTTTCTTGAGAGAGTCAAAATTTTGTCAAATCCAATCCTTTCCATTTTGAAAGCTAATCATTTTTAGTACTTTGTTTATAGGGATATTTTTCTCACTTTAAATGGTACGGTCGATCTGTAACGTTTGAAAGCGGTAGGTGAAAATTTTATGTTTCGAATGTTGAAGTTAACAGGTGTTTTGGGGCACGTTTTGCCAATTTCAACGCAAACTGTTGATTTTATCGTTATTAAACTAGTACAATTTTGTTGCAAAATGAAAAGGTGCACTAAAATGACGGACCTGCAAGACCAAAAAGATAACCTCAAAAAAGTTACGAGTAAAAACATGATCCAAAAATAGTGCAAGTGTGAGATACCTAGAATTTTTCAGCTTATTCATCTTCATCCCCAAAAACACACTAGTGCCAAATTTCAGTTTAGCAGCCTGATTACTTATTTGGGAGATATAGCCATAATTCAATTTCAAAATAAGAACTTTAACGCCCTATATGTTGGAAACGAAGACCGATAGGGCATATATTTATAGGAAAAAAGTGTTCTTTTCACATGAAAAATACGCCCTTATAATATTTGTAGTGAATTTTGAAACACCCTGTACAACTGGGCTAACCAATAACTACCTATGTATAGGTAACTAGATACACTTAATTGTTTATTTTACCATGTTTATCGAAAATAAAACTATATTTTATGTATACCTACACATTTTTTTCTTACGACAGTTATTTAAAGAATAATAAAAGGGCAAAATACTGTTGGACAAACTTCACTTTCATGAAAAGGTTTAATATTTCTAATTTATTACATTATAATTTCCAGTTGTATTGTTGATGTTTAACTTTTAAACTTAGTTTATAATAGACAACAACGATTGCATAATTAATGGTTGTCAAGTAGTTAAATGTGGTTTAACTATGTAAGTATACATACAACGGTAAAACTGGCCCTAAGGCTTTTTTTGTGGTTCATATACAGGGTGCGTCTGCCACTCGAGAATATCTTGACAAATATGCATTTTTCGGAGAACATTATTTGAAAGAAAAAAATGATTTTTTTGATGAGTTAACTTTGTGTAAAAACACATTCGAGAATCATGGCCTACTATTCGATCTATTTTTGAAAAACCCTAAATCTACCGAAACTTCTTCAGCTTGTAACTTTTTTGTTTCAGGAGTTTATTCAGAAATTTCAAATTTTATTAAGAAATTCATTCGGTAACTTTTGAAACAAAAAAGTTACAAGCCGAAGAATTTTCGGCAGTTTTAGGGATTTCCAAAAATATTTCGGAAAGTGGGACATATGATTCTCGAATGCGTTTTGACACAAAATTAGCCCATCAAAAAAGCAATTTTTTTCCTTGAAATAAAGTTCTCTGAAAAATGCATATTTGTAAAGATATTCTCGAGTGACCCTCCTTAAATAGACACCCTGTATATTGCCCTTTTTTGGAAATCCAGTAGGTAATTTTAAGGCGATTGGAAACGCCGATCTAACGTCAATATTACGTCACTATTTCACGTTTTTATTCGGTTTTAATATACGTCAATTCGACGTCTTTAAATGACGTAGATTCTATCTGACAAATTGACGTGATATTTTGGTACTTTTCTACGTCGAAAAATGTGGTGACTTCCACGTAACTGCTGACGTCTTTGTGACGTGAATTAAACGTGTCAGTGCTGGCTGGGATGGGGTGAAGGCGCTGCTACCGAATCC
Organism: Pseudeuparius sepicola; assembly: GCA_963920635.1. Lineage (NCBI taxonomy): Eukaryota > Metazoa > Arthropoda > Insecta > Coleoptera > Anthribidae > Pseudeuparius > Pseudeuparius sepicola. The sequence goes on from OY987305.1 coordinate 35,991,412, forward strand.
CAATCTTGGGGTGAAGATCAATCCTGAGACAAAGGTTGAACTCAAGACGAACCCTGGGGGCACAGACCACTACTGGGGACATCTAGAGCGAGGAGGGGTGCTACCAACCAAGGGCGGTGGAGAGAAACGGTCTCCGCCAAGTTTCTCCGGGAATGAGCAAATCGGCGGGAATTCCGCAATCAGGAGCGGGATGCGGTGGTTCAGGGGCAATCTGTATAACTAAATAGAAAAATTTAAACTTATCTTGTTTTTTATGAACTACCACAACATTTAAAACCAAAAACGAATCATATATTTACAAAAATATCAAAGATTTCAACGAAATCTTTGTACAAGTACCGATCGAATATTTGACCCATTCCTACAGCCTTTATTTTTCAAGAAAAAATAAAAAGTTGTACTGAACCGCTAGGATCTGTTATCAGATGAAACAAATGAGCATCGCAAAGTTGTGAAAAAACTTTTTATGGAACACCCTGTATATTTAGGATTTTTTTATTACGATATATACATGTTTGATTTCGCATGATAGTACATGATATAAATAATTGCAATTGATTTTTTGAAAAATAAAGGTTGTAGTAATGAGTTAAAATGTACGAGAACACCCTGTACATGGTTCAATAGCTGTCAATGTTATCAATATAAAAATTTCGATCTTTTTTAATATGACAAACTCAACTAATAAAAATTCACGCAGTCTAGTGCATTGCTACTAAAACTTGATACTTCCGTTCGTTCATCCTAGATTACAACGTGATAAAATAATAAGATACTTAAATTATGCAATGCATTTCGCACTATGCTATATTTGCAAACCAAGGAACTCGCGCGAAACTAAAACGTGCTTTAGGCGTCTAATCCCAGACGGTGAAAAGAAAGTGCTTTTTTCGAAGGCATTACGTTAGAAAGATATGTACTTTCACACATTTTGTTGGAATTAATAGTATAAAGTGATAGTTTTACGTTTTTACAGAGTATATTTTTTTGAATTATGTTTCTCGGAAGCTAGGTAATGCAAATATCAATGTCAAAAAATTAAAAGAAAGTGTTTTTTCGACGACTGGACAGCGATTGCTTTTTATGAAAGAGAAAATGCAAAAATTGCATATCGCACGATCGTGCGATATCAAAATACAACTATGCAAGATTGCAAGAACAGAACACCGGATCTAATCAATCGAGGTAAAAAATCTATGCTCCAATTTCTTAGGTCGTCAATCTGATGCGTCAGCTAGATCGAAAAATGCAACTCTACAAAAAGAAAATATTTCGCATGAAAAAAATTGTTGAAATCTTATGTACGTTGAAAACACATTTTTTTCTTCTGATATATCTTATGTGGATATACCACGTTTGGATTTTTAAAACAGAGAACACTCGATATTTTTAACTTTTTTTCAGATCATTAGAAATTTTGACTAAAAATGATAGTATAAAATTACCAGTCAAAAAATTATCCCGCTGTACCCGCTTCCTTGCACTTTGACTTCCCAATTCGCGTTCGAACCTCCCACCCTATACTAAAAACAACGTTGAAAAAGTTAATTGAGGTCTACAAATATTTTTATGTATGCTAGCTAAAAGCTGCCAAATATATTTTTCAATTTTTGTTGCATCTTTATCTTATAATAACATACCCTCAGAGTCCAAACTATTTTAAAAACATTCAGTCACTGCAATCCTTTTCGTTACACGAGTTATATTCACCTAGAAATTGATATCAGTTAAATATTTTGACAGGGTATTCTAATATCTTTGTTATTTTAAAGGTTGCTGCCAATGGAAATTTTTTAATCTACAGTAGTATACCGACCACTTTCTTCGACTTATGTTCCAATTCTCAGTTTTTCCTTCAAAATGATATCAAAAAATACATACTACACTAAAATCGTCTTCAAATTTCAGTTTTGACGTCTTTTTAACAGATTTTTGGCACTTTCACTTGGGATCATAACAGATTTTATTCGCTGCGAAAAACAAATTTGTCCGGTTTATTTCATGTTTTTGTCAACAATTAAAAGTACAGGCTTCCTCATGTTAAAGTACTCGTTTTAATACGCGCATTGGAATTATTCTTTAGTTGACCATGATTTATCATTTTTGAGATTAATTAAAATATTGTCATCCACGGGCGTAGCCAAGGGGGGGGTTTCGGGGGTTCAAACCCCCCCCCCCCCCCCCCCCCGAAATAAGCAAAATATTACCTAAAAATACGAGGAGTGAAGAGTTAAATTATTATTACGTTTGAATATATGTAGTAATAGTAGCGCCTAGCGCCATCTTTTGACGAGAGGCAGACGCAGTTGCAGCCGAACTATTTTGTATTGTAGGAAAACTTTGCGTTGTTTCTCGATTATTCGCCACGCCCCTCAGTCGAAATGAGCGGAACTTTGTGGAAGTTCGTGGAAGTTTCTGGACGGCTACTGGGCTGCTATATAAGTGGCGCGTGACCGCGCTTATGGCAGTAGGTATTGTTCCATGCGAACTCGAAGCGAATAAAAGTGAAAAGTGGTGAACGAATAGTGAAGAGAATTAAGTGTACCGTGTAAGTGAGTAATTTTAGTGCACTGTTATTCGATGACCTTGTTAAGGATAGATACGTGAATCATTATTACTGTCGAAAAATGGAGGGGAAAAAAAGGAAGGGTGATAAACCTAAAGGTATGGACTACTGGAAAAAGTGGTGTAGTCAAGGGGTTTCTAATAAAGAAACAAATTTGGATTTAGCTATCAAAGCTTCAGCTACCTTGCATGCTGATAAGAAGACTGTGATAACAAGCGGGCCCTCGACCTCAAACACAATATCGAATATCGAAATCGATGCCATGTCGCAGGTGCCCTGTTCGATACCTTCAACTGCCGAATCTACATCTAGTCTGCAACAGGCCAGCTTGCCTGTTACCTTATCTTTTACAACTGTAGCTAAGTTGGATGTTGGTTTTTACGCGAATCAAGAAAAAATCTTAGATGAATATTTTAAAGTCCAAATTTTAAAAACGCCATGGAACCCACCCAGAGATTATAAGTTTCCTATTTCCACAAAACAAAACTTGCGCTTTCAATTGAAATGGATGGAGAGATTCCCCTGGTTGTCATATTCGGAATATAAAAGTGGAGCATACTGCAGAGTTTGCGTGGTAATGGGACGTTCGCTTGATGAAGGTAAAGGCGGTCATCAAAGGATCGGCCAGCTGGTAACCGAACCTTTTAGTAAGTGGAAAAATGCTCTAGAAATATTTGAAGCTCATGCGAAATCGGGATACCACAAGCGAAATTCAGAACTGGCAGATAACTTCCTAAAAGTAATGTCTTCGCAGGCTTTTTCGGTCACTGAACAGCTGTCTTCTGAAAGAAAGAGACAACAAGAGGAGAATCGAAAGAAACTAATCCCTATCGTAAAAGCAATAATTTTTTGCGGCAAACAAGGCATCTCCTTGAGAGGTAAAATCGATTCGGGGCGCATACAAATTACATCAGAACCTGAACAACCACTGCAGAATGATGGTAATTTTAGAGCCCTGTTGCGGTTTGCGGCTGAGTCTGGAGATAAAGATCTGGCTGAACATTTGAATACTTCACAGAATAATGCCCTGTACACAAGCCCTCAGATCCAAAACGAAATAATTGACATTTGTGGTGAATTAATTCAACATAAAATAATTGAAGAAGTAAAGAAAGCCAAACTATTTGCGATTCTGGCTGACGAAACCACCGACATCGGACATGTAGAACAAGTCTCGTTATGTCTTCGATATGTTGATTTTACAGATAATAAACACCATAGACTTAAAGAGATGTTCCTTGAGTACATTCCAACGGTCGATGTTTCAGGATCCGGTCTCGCAAATCTTATTATTACAGCTCTGAAAAAGCATGGACTTGAATGTTCTCATGTGGTTGGTCAAGGTTACGATGGGGCTGCAGCTATGAGTGGGTATTTGCACGGTGCCCAAGCTTATGTTCGCCAAGAATGTCCTCTTGCTCTTTATGTACACTGTAGTGCACACTGTCTCAACCTTGCTATTGCTGATTCATGTTCATTAGCAAATGTCCGAAATTGCATTGGGATTGTGCAGTCTGTTGGTTCCTACTTTCGACATTCTGCTCAACGCACTGCTTTGTTGAAAGAAAAAATAAAGCTTGCTCTCTATGTGTGAAACACGGTGGGTCCACAAAAATGGAGCTATTATAAGATTCAGGGAAATTTATTCAGCGATTGTGAATGCTCTCGAAGAACTTCAATTTAATCACAATAAGGAAACATCGCAACAAGCCGTCCAATTGCTAAGTACGCTTCGATCTTCGGATTTTGTGATGTGTTTAGTGATTCTTCAAAAAGTTATGAGCTATACATTGTCGCTATCAAAACAATTACAGACAATTGACATCGATCTTATCACGGCATTCAAACATGTAGATGATGTTATTAATGTCTTACAACTCCTGAGAAACAACACTGACGTCGAATATCTTCATGTCTATGAAGACGCAAAGGTTTTACTGGAAGAAAATGGTGGTATACTGCGAATGCCACGCGTCGTCGGAAGACAATTAAATAGACCGAACATTCCTGCATTGGATGTATGCACATATTACAAAATTAATTTGTTCATTCCATTTCTTGATCATACAATTCAACAATTGGTTGAAAGGTTTACCAAACATCGTAAGGTAGTATCAGCATTATCTGGTGTGCTACCTTTAAATTTTACTGCCAGTTCTGAAATTGAAGAAGCAATTTCCATGTACTCGTCACTGCTTCCTGAAAGCAATATATCAGTGGTTAAAGCAGAACTTGAAGTATGGAAAACAGTGATGACAAGTATCTTGCCTACCCCGAAATCTAGTTTGGAATGCCTAGATATGTGCGATAAAAACCTTTATCCTAATATTTACACATTACTACAAATCTTGGCTACCATTCCTGTATCCACTGCTACCCCAGAAAGGTCTTTCTCGAGCCTAAGGAGACTGAAAAACTATTTACGAAACACTACAAGTGAAAACAGACTTAATGGTTTGGCTCTAATGAACATTCACTATGGAATGGAAATTCATGCAGATGAAGTAGTGGATATATTTAAAAGAAAAAGCCGAAGATTTCTTCTTTAATGGTTTTAGATTTAGCGCAGAGGAACGAAATTAATTTATCCATTTCATTTAAAGTTAAGAACTTTATAAATATGTCGTAGTTTTTCGGATGAATATATAGACATTAAATTTCATGTAAGTATATTTTTGTTGTTTTATTTACTTCTCAAACTAACCCCCCCCCCCCAAAACTAAATCCTGGCTACGCCCGTGTGTCATCATGTTAAAATTAAAATATTGTCATCATGTTACCAAATTATGATAAACTTTGCCTGTCAAAAACTATCCCTCCCCACTCTCAGAGAGAATTATAACGATAAAATTGAAATATAGCGACATCTATTGATTAAAACACATTTCATAAAACAGTGCAAACCCGCAAGTATATTCGCATAACAGATTACTGCTTAAGAACTTTTCTGTCCATTTATACAAGAATTTTAGTCCTCCAGGTGGCATAGGTTTAAAACGCATCAATCAATTTAAAATGAAGGACGTGGAACAATGAAAATACAAAGTAATCTTTAAAATATTCATAATGCTTTTCAGTCTTACACTCTCTTACCTGGCACAGAAACTTATGGAAATTAACATTAAGAAGTTCCAGATAATCATATACCAAAAATTCGAAAAATCTATACAGGGTGAGTGACATCTAAAGGCAGAGCCGAAAACAAAATGTAGAACTCATTAAATAAGCACATATGCTTAATAAACATTAGCCCAAAAACGCTTGGTTCTCCATATATAGCGTGTTGAAAATTTTAACGTATTTTTGAAATCTTTTCCGAGCCCGTTTAAGAATTTCAACCAAATTTGATACACATTATTGGTTGTGCAATAATTTTGACCTGTTTAGATGACCAGCGGCGTAGATACAAATAGTTACTCTAAATAATTGTAAAAAAAAGGAATACGGTCCTGTGCAAAACCAAAAATTTTGTCTTTTTTTGGATAGCCCATTCAATTTGGAACAAAAAGAGCCTCTAGCTATATTTTTATTTCTACTACAGTTTCTTCGTAATTTCGGATTTTTTAAACTAGTGCCAAGGTGATTATGCTATAGCATTTAAAATAAAATTATTTATATCGTCGCCGCTGCTCATCTAAACAGGTCAAAATTATTGCACAACCAATAATATGTATCAAATTTTGGTGTAATTCCTAAACGGGCTCGAAAGAAATTAAAAAATATATGTTAAGCGAAGTCTACCTTCTGTGTTTTCGGCCCTGCCTTTAAATGCGACTCACCCTGTATAACAGATTTGAAAATGGTCGCAAAGTGCAAAATCTCGTTGCAAAAATCATCCCACAGATCTTATAAATAAATGGAAAGTAACGTTCTGGAATGTAGTACCTAATATTTTTATTGGAACGGAGTTTGGTGACAGGCTACTTCAACACCACTGATCTGTCAAATTTGACGGCAGTATAAAAATTCTCGTAGGTAATCTAACCTAACCTATTCAGTAATCTGTGGTAGGTAATATTCTTACCATATATAGCTTGTTAAGTTGTGAGTCCTCCATGCCAAGATACTTATATGAATAAAAAGGAAAGAACTGCTGTAAGCATGTCAACAGAATTACTTAGATTTAAATGAATGTTTCCTTAAAGGAGCATATAAAATAGTTCTGAATCGTTTAGTGTTTAGTGAATTATATGAATTAGTTATCAAATAATAATAATTCTCACCCTCATAATACAACCAAACTAAGAGTAGGTACCCCAGAAGCAAATGCTTTTGCGGAGGAGGGGTGGCAATTACTATTGTCTTTGAGAGACTAGGATAGCATTCGCTCTAATTGAAAAAAGCAGCTAGTGTATTGACCTGAAGGTCATTGACCTTTAGGTCAAGGTTAACAAGGTGACCTATTAAAGTTCATTGACCTTCAGGGGTTAACAATGTGACCTCTTAAAGTTCATTGACCTTTAGTTCAAGGTTAACAAGGTGACCCCTTAAAGTTCATTGAACCCGCAGGTCAAGGTCATTTTCAAATTTCCCGCCTTGGCGGCCATCTTGTGATGTCACTTCCGCCCCAGAATCCCCTTTGCTATACTACTTACTGATTTTATATGTATCCGACACTTGTCGACTTTGCTGTAGCCATCTCATTCGGAATCTGTTTCCCTTGTTCTGTGGACTTCACGTGATGGGTCGTAGTCAACTTTTGGTTATTTAAATTATATTAGGTTCATATTAGATCACGTTGTGCACAGAATCATTCTATACCCCACACTTAAGTTGTTTGACGTGATTGTAGACCTCACGACAAGTTTTCTTATTTTACATAGCTTACAGGGCTATTGTTTTGCATTTTGCCAAGAGGTGAAATCGGGAAGTTGCAAAACCTTTTATATTTATTAATGTTACCTTTTATTTTGTTGATCGTTTTGTATAGTCATTTTTAATCTATTTCACAGCCAATTTCAAGGTTCTATAATTCAAAGTTCTTGGGGTTGTTAACTAAGGTTTGCCACATGTAATTGCAAAATCTGTACAGATTCAATTCTTTTTTAACCCCTTTTTACGTAATAAATTTAACTAGTAATTGTAAAAGCGTCGAAACATTGACTGCTGGTTTTCGGAGACTGTTCGTTGTGTTTTCTGTTACATGCACTCCGGTACGTGAGCGAAGCACGTACCGGAGTGCATGTAGAGTAGTGAGCACACCTTCCGGCACCAGCTCGGACATCCCACGACCCGCTCGAGTCTCGAGGCCTAGCCGAGGTCCTAATCCACGAACAAGGAGCTTGGAGCGAAGGTGGCCTCTACTCAGCTTTAATTTTGAGAAGGCTTTAAGGTACTCTGTAGAACTGTCGTCCAAATTTTCGAAGTGCTCGTAAACAAGACTTTAAATGCTCACGTGAACCTTTCGTGCTACTTGTGTTTTGCTTTTAAGCTCACGAACATCTCCAATGTTATATTGTAAACTTTACCCTTTTACAAGTTTTTTTAACAAATTATAAAGTGTAAGTATCAAATTTAACTACTCAGTTTACCTACTGTACTTTGTGTGAACCACTAAATGTACAATTTCAAATTGTAAATATATTGTAATTAGAAAAATGTGCTTTATATTTAACCACTAAATGGTTCAAGCTTCTGGCGCTCAAACATAACCATTTTGGTTATAAAGTAACAAGATTCGATAATATTAATTTGTATAATGAAGATCAGACGCATATGGGACAACATTTTCTGAATGTTATGTACGTAAATGCAAGATCACTAAAAAACAAAATAACGACATTGAGGCCTTTATTTCCAGTATTGACCATGAGGTACATGTTGTTGTTATAACAGAAACATGGATTGTTAAACACGAAAAAAAAATATTATAATATATCTGGTTTTTCGGTGGAATATGCATGTCGCAGTAGACGTGGTGGAGGTGTGGTCATTTTTATAAGAAATGATATGCAGTATTCTTTGGCAAAAGTTATTAATGATTCTGAAGTTTCTTACGTTCTAATTCAACTGCAAGGAATAAATAAATATATAGCAGCCATGTATAACCCTCCAGGACACAATATTAATCTAACCAAGTCGATTATCGATAATGAGTTAGGTCACATTTCAAATAAAAACTCTATTTTCATTGGTGATATAAATATCGATATTCTCTCTGATGTTACAAGTAGTAATAACTATATGAATTTGTGTGCATCGCATGGGTTCTCTATATGCAATCAAATGATTCCTACTAGAAACACTGATCACTCAAACACATTAATTGATCATATTTGGTGCAATAATATATTCAACGAAGAAAGTCGCCTGTCTATAATTGCCTCAAGTATTAGTGACCATGATATTCAAATGTTCAAATATGGACCATTAGTAAAGAAATATAAAAAAAGTAGTTTCTTTATCAAAAAGGAAGTAAATACTGCTGGTACTATTGGAGCCCTAGAAACTTTACATCAAGTTTACAATGAAGCTGAAAGTGTTGACACAAATTATAATGCTATTGTAAAATGTTTTTCAGATAACATTAGATATGTTAAATTACGAGACAGGTTTCAAGAACACTCTAAACCATGGTTTAACTCAAATATTTTTAATATCATGAGAATCAGAGACTACTATCACCAAAAAGTGAAAAAATATCCAGAAAATACATTTGTTAAAACTATGCATAAAAATGCGGTTCAAAAAGTAAAATTCGAAATTAAAAAAGCTAAAAAGAAATATTTTAAAGAAAAGTTTGAGTCTATAGGTCCGGACAAAAAGAAAGCGTGGAAACTAATAAATGGCATTTTAACTAACCAATTCCATAAAGAGAAGGATAATATAGTTGAGTCTCTTAAGAGAGGAAATAATCTAATAATGGATCCAGAACAAACAAGCAATGAATTTAATGATTTCTTTGTGCATGTTGGAAATAGACTTGCTAGTAAAATACCTCCAACAGTAATGAACCTTCAAGAAGAATCAGCAAGCAATGAAAAAATGCTTCCTTTTGAAACCAACTCAGATGAAGTTTCTGAAATAATAAGTAATTTGGATATATCAAAAGCAACTGGTCATGACGATATAGATCCAAAAACAGTGAAATTATGCAAGAATTCTCTGGTACCGGTGTTATGTAAACTCATTAACCAGTCATTCAAATCAGGTGAAGTGCCAGCTGGGATTAAAATAGCAAGAGTTTCCCCAATATTTAAATCAGGTGATCGACAAAACTGTTCTAATTATAGGCCTGTATCTGTACTACCGGTATTGTCAAAAGTAATTGAAAAAATTGTGAATTGTAGATTTAATGAATACCTGGAAGCAATCCATTTTTTATCAGAATCACAGTATGGGTTTCGAAGATCGAGTGACACAAGTTCTGCTGCAGCAGATCTAATATCTGAAATACAAATTGCTTTAGATAGCAAGAAAAAAGCCGCGCTTGTATCACTTGATCTGTGTAAGGCATGTGATACTGTGAAGTATGACATTCTTATGAAAAAATTACATTTAATTGGTGTTCAGGAGGTTTGTGCCGATTGGATCAGAGACTATTTATCAAAAAGGAAACAGTATGTGAGTGTTAATAAAAATCAAAGTCGAATATGTACAATATTTTGTGGAGTACCACAAGGTTCAATACTGGGGCCTATACTATTCTTAATATACAGGGTGTCCCGAAATTAGCCTGCCATAATTTACCAGCGTATTCTACGACCTAAAAAAATGAAAAAAGTTCCTATAAACATGGCCTCAAAAATGCCCCCTAATGGGGCTATAGCCCCCGAAAGGGGCAGTTTCACAAACGGTTTTTTCTAAATATTTTCAGAACGATCAAAGATAAAATTCTGAAATTTGGTATGTGATGTACCTGTGAATTTGACAATTGCCGAGTCAGCGATAGTTAGACATTAGGCGTCCTAAATGGGGGGGTTAAGGGGTTAAAAATGCCCTGAATTTTGTGTGTGTGCTTTTTCTCCAAATTTATTGCGAAATTATAAAATTTAAGGGTATTTTACGAAAAAATGGTGCTCTTGTTGAACTTTGATAACGTGCACCGTTTTCGAGTAAAATCGTATTGAATTTTTTTTGCAGAGGGCCATGAAAATGCGTATTAGAAATTAACCTGCGATATTTTACCAGCGTGTTCTGCGACCCAAAAAAATGAAAAAGTTCCTATTAAACATGGCCTCAAAAATGCCCCCTAAGAGGGCTATAGCTCCCGAAATGGACACTTTGGCAAACGGTTTTTTCTAAATATTTCCAGAACGAGCAAAGATAAAATTCTGAAATTTGGTATGTGACATACCTGGGAGAATAAATCATGAAAAAAGCGCACAAAATTTGTTTTGGATATTTTTAACCCCTTGACCCCCTTTATTTGGGACGCCTATAATGAAGAATTTCAAACTATCTCTACCTCGGTAAACGTCAAATCTCACAGGTATATCACACACCAAATGTCATAATTTTATCGTTGTTCGTTCTGGAAATATTTAGAAAAAACCGTTTGCTATAGCCCCCTTAGGGGACTTTTTTGAGCCCATATTTATAGGACTTTTTTTCATTTTTTTTTGTACCAAGAAAAGTGGTGGTAAATTATGGCAGGGTAATTTCTAATCGGCATTTTCATGGCACTCTGCAAAAAATCTTCAAAACGAGTTTACTCGAAAATGATGTATGCTATCGAAGTTCAACAAGAGCACCTTTTCTTCGTAGAATACCTTCAACTTTCATAATTTCGCAAGAAATCTGGGAAAAAGTATACAAAAAAATTTTGGGGTAATTTTAACTCCTGAACCCCTCCATTTGGGACGCCTATGATTAAGAATGTCTAACTACCGCTACCTCCGTAAATGTCAAATCTCACAGCTACATCACATACCAAATTTCAGAATTTTATCTTTCTTCGTTCTGGAAATATTTATAGAAACCCGTTTGTGAAACTGCCCCTTTCGGGGGCTATAGCCCCCTTAGGGGTCATTTTTGAGGCCATGTTTATAGGAACTTTTTTCATTTTTTAGGGCGTAGAACACGCTGGTAAATTATGGCAGGCTAATTTCAGGACACCCTGTATATAAACTCATTAACTAATTTGGACCTTAAAGGTAAAGTGAAATTATATGCAGATGATACAACAATTTTATATGTGTCTGATTCAATTGAGACTATGAAACAAGATATTTGCAGTGATATGATAAAAATTACTTATTGGTTACGTAATCACAAACTTACATTAAATATTGAAAAATCATGTTATACGTGGATGTCTACAAGAACTGTTATTAATGGAATTGACATATGTTTTGATGGAAGTGCTCTTAGATGTGTACATAATATAAAATTTTTGGGTTTAAAAATTGACTGTAATTTAACTTGGAATGAACACATTGAATATATCAAGAAGAAGATAGCGGGGCCAACAGGCATTCTTAGAAAAATTAGTAGAAATGTGCCAAAATTGTTTTTAAGATCTATATATTTTTGTTTAATACATTCACATTTACAATACTTATGTCTAATATGGGGTACAGCTAAAAAATACCTTCTGAAACCATTAAAAATTTTACAACGACGAGCTATAAAAAATATTTTTTCTCTACCAGTTCGATTTCCTACTATTGAATTGTTTAAAAAATACAAAATTATGTCCATTAGCAATATATATGCTTTTCAAGTAAATAATTTCATACATCAAATATATACATCTAAAAACATTCTTGTATAACAGTAGATGTTTGTTGTAAAATACATACATATAGCACTCAATATAGAATGAATATAGATGCACCCCGTATATTCTCAATTTGGAATTGATTGCTTCCTTTATGATGGTATTAAACTTTATAATAATTTACCTAATAGTTTAAAAGATAAAGAATATAAGGAATTTAAGAGTAACCTAAAAAAAAAGTGATAATTGAATCAGGATAATTTAATTCATTAATAATTATACTATACTACTCTATGTATTTATTTTGAGTGCTTTTTGGTGAATGTTAGTAGGTACTTATTAGTAGTATAACGTACCTAATTAAATTATTTGAGGGCAGAGGTGTCCCTATATAAAATGTATATATTTTTTTGGGACTAATAAAGGAATTAATAATAATAATAATAATAATAATAAGACTTTCGGGGTACGGCTGGGACACCAGCAACTCGCAATTAATAAAGAGACCGATCCGCAACTGCTTCAGAAAGGGAATACATCCACGGAACGTTGCGGAAATAACTGTGTGTCAGAGAAAATGTAGAGTTTTAATAGATTCTGGTGCAGTTGTATCTTTAGTAAAGCCAGAGTTTGCAGAGGGTCTAAAAATTAGGAAAAATAATGTAGTATTAGTAGATATTCAAGGAAATGATATAGCAAGTTTAGGAGTTACGAGTTTATACATTGAGTTACCCAATGGGAAAAATATAGTGCATGAAGCTACGGTCTTAGAGATGGATGATATAGCGTTTAACGCAGATATTTTGCTAGGAATAGATTTTTTACATAACTATGGAGTAAAAATTGACTGGGGTAGTGGAGTAATTTATATGCTAGAAGAGGAGATACCGTTAATTGAGGAAAACAATTATAGTACAAGAGCAAGTGTAGTTAAAAGGCGTGAAGGAAGTATTATTATGAGTGATAATTTATATGACGCAGTTCAAGAGCTGAGAGTTATAGTTGAAAAGTTAGCTAGTGAGGTTAAAGAGCAACGAGAGAGAGATGTGATTAATGACCGTGTAATTAAAAGAGAAGAGGAAAAGTGGTTTTAAGTGAAGTTCTGTGTGAACAAGTTAATGAGTTAAAAAGTGAAATTAAGATGTTAAGAAGTGAAGTTACTGAAGTTAAGGGGTTAAAAGGTGAGATTAAGGAATTAAAAGGAGAAGTTAGGGAGTTAGGAAGTGAAGTTAGGAGTTTGGGGAAGGAGTTACCTCGCCTGACAGAGGCCGCCGCTCATTCTTGGTCTGTACCAAAGACCCGGAATGCAAGTGTTCAAACGATTGGTACTCGTTTTGGGCACAACCAGGTTAACAACAACCAAGCGGACCAACAGGTGAAGTTAGCGACATCCAGGGGAGCTATAGATCCCCAGAAAGTAGAAAAAGTAAGTGAGAAGGAAGGTAAAATGGAAATAGTAGAGCAAAGGAGAGAAAGGGAGATGATAAGAGGGGATAAGAGAGTTAGACAAGTACAAGCACCAGCCCAAGAGCCAGATAACCGTCTTGAGGACAGTCGGCTAACGCACACTGCCTCCAATTTCCGACAGGAGAGAGATGAAACATCTCGACAGGTATGGACGTGTACCTTAAAAAGGACTTAGTGCTACCCCCGAGAAGTCAAGTAGTATGTATGGCTACGATAAGAAAAGTTGCAAAAATGGAGACGCCAATTCCCAGCTAGCATGTACACGTCATTTTGACGTCATATTCTGGTCGCACTGGGCGCGTAACGTAACATGTAAAAAAATGACGTTACAAAGACGTCATTTTTGTCACGTCAATGGGAAGTTACAAAAGTAATGTCTTAAACACGTCATTTTTTAAGCCTAAAATGACGAGCGATGACCTACGACGTCATTGAGACGTGTTTTATATAATAATATAAGTATAATAATAAATATTACCTATTTGTGTTATTTTTTTAAATTTTTATATTGTCTCTAGAATTCGTATAAAACTATAAAATGGAATTAAATTTTAATAACTAATAATGTATTAATACATGTAATTTAATAATAATATACCTAGTAGACATTAAAAATGACCAGCATATTTTACCTAATCATAGTAATTTAATGTATAATCTCATTTGGTCTGTGATGTTATTATAATAATTATGCCCTTTATACGGGTATGAAGATTCTCTTTTGGTTTGAATAAAGCGCCATTTATAAATGGTCCGCGCGCGGCTTTCGCGATGCTACGTGCCGCCATGCCGGGACGGGAAGCTCCGCGTCCACAACAAAGATAGCCGAGACGTCCTGATTCCTGAGGTGTACTTTCCATTTTGTGGCCGCCGAAAACTGTTTTATAATGTGAGTGGTGGCAATAATAATTAGGCAGGTAAGTTATTATTTATCGGGACTATATAATTATTATTATAGTGGTTCGGCCACGGCCACGATGTTCGGCCAGAGCGTTCTCTGTAGATTATTAAATGTGAATTAAATATTACTAGGTATTTGATATTACACTTGTCAATATCTTCGTCAATTTTTTTACTTAATAGTGTAAACCACTAGCTTAACACTTCTGAATAAATGCATGATCAAATCAACACATAGGTACAGGGTATTTCGAAAATAGTTGAAAAAATAAAACTAGGGCATGCTTTGACTGCAGCAGATTAATGAAAATATAGATCCAACAATTTTGGAGACATTACTAAACATGTACCTAATTTTTCTAATAATTTTATTGCGAGGACACATTTCCCAAAAGTGTTCTATTTGGTGAAAATAACAAATGTTTCTTGTTTTGTGTAAAATATTGTGATACTTTTATAGGTATTGAGTAAACGAAAAACTGAATCTCACTGAATCTCAATTACCTAATATAAATGTCACGATGTTATACTACTTTTTTAATCGTTGATATCATAATTTAGGTACCGTGTCTTTGTTTTTAGGAAGTGGCTATTTACACGTCCGACGTATATAATAATAATAATAATAATAATAAATGACTTTATTTTTATAATCCTCGGCGAATTTCAGTAGAAACTGCTTTTAACCGAGTACCAAATACATATTACAAATTTACTAATAACTACAATACATACAATGTACAATAACTGCAATACAAACAATATAATAATATCCAATGACAGCGAGCTATAGTTTATAATTATAATTCATACAAGAAAAATAATAAAAAAAAAACAACTCATACTAACAATACAATAATAAGGAAAGCCAAAAACAACAAAACAGTCAAAAAATCGAAAACAATAATAATAAAAAAAAGGACAACTGGATGGACGTCTCAAGTAGAAAGAGAAAGGAGCCGATCTTTAAAGCCCACCTTAAACAACCCAAGTGACTTGCTCTTCAAGTTATCAGGTATGTTATTATAAAGAGCCACTGCAGAGTACGAAAATGACCTCTTAAAAAGAGTGGTTACATGCTTGGGCACACGGAGCTGACCTACGTTTCTAGTGTCTCTATAGTGTATCTCAGATCGATAACCCAACTTAGATCTCAAGTAAGCAGGAATGTTATATTTTAAAATTTTGTTTACTGTTGTTGCAAGATGCAACTGCCTGCGCCGATGCATATTAAGCCATTTTTGCTCCACGAGCTTAGGTGATACATGATCTCTGATATTTAAGCCATATATAAAGCGAATGCAAGAATTCTGAATTTTTTGAACCCTGTTAGATGACTGCACATCCAAACAAGGTCCATATACAATGTCAGCATAGTTAGTATGACTAAGCACAAGAACCTCACAGAGACTCCGCCTCAGCCGCATGCCCATGATACCTCTATTCCGGTATAAACTTCTCAATGCACTATAACATTTGTGGACAACTGCATTAATATGACTCCTAAATCTTAAATTCCTATCAATCCTCAATCCTAGACTCTAACACTCTCAGATGGTTTGATGCAAACGCCATTCAACTTAACCTGTTTATGACGGGTTTCAATGTTTCCGAAACAGATAACCTGCGTCTTCCCAGGGTTCAACTTAAGTCCATGTTGCTGAGAGTAATCATATATATTCCTAAGAGATTGGTTAATGTTAATATATACACTATCTAGTTCTTCACTTGAATAGCTTGCATAAAGCTGTGTATCATCAGCAAACTGATGCACAAAGCAATCAACAGCATTCTTCTTTAAATCCATAGTATATAACAGAAATAGCAACGGTCCCAAAATTGAACCCTGGGGAACACCCCTTGACATCAACATAGAACTAGAAGTCATTTCATCGACCAAAACAAATTAGCACCTATTAGATAAATAACTCCCAATAAGCTGTACTGCTCCCTCTGAAAATCCATAATAATGTAACTTTGCCAGCAACAATTCATGTCCCAAGGTGTCAAAAGCCTTACTATAATCCAGTAAGGCCAATATCCTTCAATTAGGCAACAGTTATAAATATGAGCCAGGTATGGAGCAATATACGGACAGCACAACCGAATCATATGCAGCGATATACCATCAGATCCGGCAGCCCCAGACTTGATACAATCAACAGCCAGCAGCACCTCCTGCACCTGAATGGTTTTGAACCTGAAGGGCTCCCCGACACCTTCCGATACACTATTGTTATAAAAACTGACAGTATCAGGATCAACACTACAGCCAAGAGCTTGAATAGAGTTGACAAAATAGGAATTTATTTTTTCAGCATCCTTGAGATTATCCGGAGCAGAAACATCATTTTTGCGACTATGGACATTTAAATCTCTAAGCGCTTTCCAAGTTTCACGACTATTACCATTCATTTGAGCATCCTCTAAATATTTCTTTTTACATTTGCGCACTGCCTGTGTAAAAGCATTCCTGGCATGTTTATATGTGACCCAATCCTCGTAACATAATGATTTCTTATATCTAGTAAAAAGTTGTATACGTTGTCTCTTTAAAGAATGCAGGCCGTCATCAAACCATGGCGCCTTTCGTTTTGTGAACCTAGCCTGCCTGAATGGGGCATGCTTATTGAACAGACTCAATATATTATTAGTCAAAATATCAACCTTATGGTCAATATCCTCCCCATAAAAGATTTGCTGCCATCCAAGCCTGCGCAAGTCACTATTAAATGCAAGCTCATCAAGATGCTTAAAATCTCTGTAACTGCGATATTTGATTCTACTTTTTGGAATCTCAACTTTAAGATTAACGAATATCAACTGATGGTCAGTAACGTCATGTAAATCTATGTGAATTGGCTCACCATTAATCAGGTTCACATCACTTACTGCCAAAATATCAATGAGAGTACTACTTAACTGCACTATTCTAGTTGGAAATTTTATAACTTGCTCAAACTTAAAAGCACTTAACAAGTCTACAATCTTATTCTTCACATGATTGTTATTTAACATATCTACATTTATATCGCCCAAAACCACCACCTCATCACACCTAGGCACTGCAAACGATATGGCTGTTTCAAGGTTACCCAATGCTTGCAAAATATTGCCCCTAGGGGGTCTGTATATAGTTCCAATTCCTATTTTTATATGGGCCAGCTGAAGCAGAACCCACTGCTGCTCCAGATCAGTCCCACTGTAAGAACATCCATCAATAAGAGAACAATGTAATGAAGATCTAACATAAATTCCAACTCCACCACCATGCTGCCCGGAGGCGCGGTCCAATCTGAAAAAACTATAGTTTGCAATTTGCAATGATTTGTTATCGGTTTTATCATTAAGCCACGTCTCCGATATGCCCAAGACATCTAAATTATAAAAATCCAGTAGCTCCTGAACATGATGTAAACTGACTCAACTCGCCAATCAGAGCGCAAGACGTATACCGACTTTCATATACGTCGGACGTATAAATAGCCACTTACTTGTTTTTAACCCCCCTAAAAATCTAAGTAGGCAGCGGGAATTGAAGGGGATAATTTTTTTATGGATATGACCCTGAAAGGTACGAGTACATTTGGCATTGCCACGAAAGCCTGGCCTTCTGCGTTTTAAGGGGTGTTTTTAACTATATTAGGCATTTTTTTAATATAAAAAATATTCGTAGTATACGACGTCCCTCAAAATATTCATGTCTTGAATCATGTAACAATTTTGGTGAAAACATATCCATATCGTTACATTTCTGTGTGGCCCCAAACTTTGAAAGTCTCGAAAAAAGTGAATAAATCAAATTCGTTGTATAAATCTACGTACCTAATAGAATTATTGTTCTGCAGGTGAGATTTAAATTTTGCAGTTATTGAATTGGATTATGTCATTATAACAAAATAATAAGTGAGGCAACGAGAAAATGTTTTAAACAGCCAAATACTTATGTAATTTTACAATAGAATTTTTTGTTAATTAATTTTGCATGTTTTTACCGCAATAATATTCACAAGTCTTGGATATTAAATAGGTATGCCCTGCGCATCATATTTGTTTGTTTTCATAGCACCCTAGATTCACACAACGAATTTGAATTAAGTATATATTCGCTTTTTCAAGGTTTGGCACCACACAGAAAAATGAAGAATGGATATTTTTGCACCAAAATTGCTACATGACTATTTTGAGCGATTACGAATAATCCAGCGGTGTAATTTTTTTAATTAAAAATAAAGCCTACTATAGTTTTTCAAAAAATGCACCCGTTTAAAAAATGACAGAAGGCCAGGCTTTCATGGCAATATGAAACCAATAGTTCCCCAATGGCGACATATTCGAGGACATATTTATCCATAAAAAATTGTGCCGTGCGAATTCCCGCAGCCTACTTATATTTCTAGGGATGTTAACAAGAAAAACCAGATACACTGTATACAGGGTGTCCCACGACGAACGGCCACTGTCGATTTCTTTGAAAATAGACTGGAAAATTTTGAAAATTTGGCAGTTTACTAAAGTCGATGGGGGAATTCGCCTAAAATATTTTCAAGATGATGGCACTTACCAGTTATACCGGAAGTTGATGGCAATAACTTGTTTATTTTAAATAGGACTCCCTACATATTATTTCATTTAAGGTTCTACCCAAAATTTTAGACATTTTTTAAATCTTATTTAGCATTAAAAATAAGGATGATTTTGTCTCGGATTTTGTAGAAGTTGTTCTTTAGTACACTGCCAAATTTCTAAAGTTTCCAAAGTATTTTCCGAGAAATCGATAGTGGCCGTTCGTCGTGGGACACCCTGTATATACTGAGGTATGGACAAAATATGTATTTATATTTTATCCATTTTGTTAAAGATGTTTGTCATAGTGGAATTTGATGACAACGAAGGTGGAGGGTTGGCCATTGTAAGGCAGTCATGGGTGACACCCAGAAAAAAAGAAGTCTTTTGGCCTCCTTACAAACAAACTCAGCTGTATACGAAAGCTTTAAAACAAGATGAACCAGTAAATTATGATACATGAAAGTGCTGCAAAATAAAAAGATATTTTTATGAAACTGGTATAAAATAATATTAATAGGTATTAATAATATATAATATTACTATTGTAATGTTCGTTTTAGACGATTTTACAATAGCTACCGCAAAATTGCGGAAAGCTGAATACACTTCAGATTTGCAATCAGAGGCAGAAGAAGGCCCAGGTAGAAAAAGAAGAAAAACAAAAAAGTTTAATTTTTCTTCTTCTGAAGAAGGGAGTGATGATGGTTTGGAAAGACCCCCTAAAATACAAAGAAAAGGTATCATAATATAGCTGGACATGATTATATTATTTATTTTGTTGGTGTTAATGAAAAAATACATGTCATAAATGTAATTAACTTATAGTTCTATGGCTCATTTTCAGAAAAATGTTTCATATAAAAAAAATGTTTTCTTGAAATCGGCAGTGTCCCAAAATCATCATTAAAAGCTCAGAAATCGGCACTGAAGTCGCCCATTATTGTACGATTTTTTCAATAAGTAGGCCTTGACGAGATCAAAAGACAGACGCATAGCCATCGCCTCGGCCAGAGGCCTCGGCAACTAAATTCCACATGAGTCGTTAAAAGTTGGACTTCAGTGCCTTGGTACATAACTATTTCGATCTACAAGGGATAGTACAAAAAATGTCATCAATGGAATCAATTAATCACGGAAGCAATCAATTGTACATGGAGTATTATAATGATAGCATACTCGGAGGGTAGCGGATATGTTGTGTTATAGCAACTTCGGAGGGAATAAGGTAGGTAGGTACCTAAATCAAATTTTCTGTTAATATATCTCTCATCGGTTTCAGAGAGATTTAGAAAAAACTCGTAATTTGGCGAGTAATTATATGATTTTTTTTGTTAATGAAATGAGCTGTAGAACTAAACAGTAAAAATTATGACATGTATTTCATTAAGACCCTGTAGGTATGTTGGAATAATAATAATTACTTATCGTTCCTGTATTTATTTCTAGATAAATGTATTGCCAAGGAAAATGAAAAAAATTACATTTTGCCAGTTTCACCAGTTGAGACCAATATATCAGGTACTGATGGTATGTATAGAGTGATGTGGTTACAGTTTGTTCAGCGAATGTTCGGCCCTACGTCACAACTCCCGTCCTTGTCTTACTCATGAATATACGATGGATATCGGTCGTATATTCACGAATCAGACAAGGATGGGAGTTATGACGTATTGGGGCCGAACATTCGCTGAACAAACTGTATATACAACAAGAAACAATTGTTATACTTTAGTGTAGGGACCAAAAATTATTTACATTGCTCTATAGTATAAAGGAGCAAAACAATCAGATTCTGAAAATCCTGGAAAATAACCAAAAAGAAACCATTGCTGGCATTAAACTTCCAGATAATGTATTTCCACCTTTTCCAATATCGAACGATGAAGATCTAGAAAAGCTCAACATACTACTTCAAAACAGAGAAAAATTTAATCTATTGGTAAGAAACTTAAGTGCACTGGCCACAGTTAGTTAGACAGCGTATCCCCGGATTAGTGTCCGGAGGGGGGATTTTTCTTTATTATTCACTTTTTCGAAAAAAGTCATTATTGGTGAAAAGTTTTGCCGGCAAAAATAATTTTATTGCAAGAAAAACATTTTGCTTTAAACATACAGGGTGGACAATAAACTAAAAAATGTGAAAAACACCCAAGAGTAAAGTACCCCTATTATTCAATTTCCTGTAAAAAGTCATTAAGAAAAAATGTTCGCTATTCGTCACTGACATAAGATACCTTATGAGGTGCGGATGGTATATAAGGAACTTGAATATTTGTCCATTTTTCAATACGAAACTGACATTACAGCACTACATGTCATAACATTTATAACAATTATTATTGACATGTCCTAATGATAAATTGTTGAAAAATGACCAAATATTCAAGTTCCTTGTATAGCAGCCCCACTTCAGATCTTATGACAGTGACGAATAACGAACATTTTTTTCTTTCTGACTACATCAAATTGAACAATAGGGGTACTTTCCTCTTGGGTGATTTTCACATTTTTTAGTTTTTTGTCCACCCTGTATGTTTAAAGCAATGTGTTTCCTTGCAATCCAATTATTTTTGCAAGCAAAACTTTTTACCAACTTTTCGAAAGAGTGAATAATAAAGAAAATTACCCCCTCCGGACTCTAATCCGGGGACACACTGTATATTAGTGTTTTTAGATTAGTTGCATATTAGTATATTTCCTAACAAGTGCAGAAAGTGCCACTTTTCTGTACGCGATTGCAATTGGCTGAACGACGCATAGCGGAGTTCAGCCAAGAAATCGAGTGTGGAAAAGACACTTTCCACAAGAGTTAGGAACACTATTTTTTCTACAAGCGTGCGGAAAAGTGTACTTTTAGATATTGAAGAAAAGTGTACTTTTCCGTACGCATTTACGGATTTTAGTTTAGAAAGTGTCACTTTTCTGCACTAGTGCGTGCGGAAAAGTACACTTTGTAGAAAAAAATTTATTGTACTTATGTTAATATGCAATATATTATTAATTATTATTAATATATAGATATTACACCTGGAACGCTTGGGGGAAGAGATGTTGTTTCCAAAACGAACAGAATCTTGAAATATTGTATATCGGACAAGACCCTATCGAAGTTTAATTTTCTTGGCCAGAGGAATAAGAAAGCATTTAATGAAATAATTTTAAAATCTGTTATTGTAGGTAAGTTTCCACACATCTAGCAATAATTTGAAAAATGTCTTGGATGACTTTGGATAAATAATTGGCTGTGACCAATAACAATAGAAGTACAGGGTTATGCATATAACATTGTACCTCCCTTAACTAGTTTGTCTTTGAATTTAGAAAAAAAAACTACCTACATACTTTTAACGTTTAAACAAACTTCACTAGCAAATGTACGGAATATTGTGATTTTTTTGTTGAGTTAGGATTTTCACCTACCGTTGAATACAGAGCAATCCATTTATTTACCTTTTTGCCCAAACATAGCAAATAAGATCTACTCTTGAGATAATTAAATATTTTCAATTTTCAATCTTTTAATAGATGCTGTGAAATCTACCTCACCCTCAGCAACATCGAGGGAAATCGAGGGTACGATCAAAGTGTGGCTCAAACACGCACCACAGAGAATTGTGAGGTCTAAGAAAAAAGAAAATACTACGACGGCAATACATAATAAAAAAACTTTTATAATGAGTAAAAACACAAAGCAAAAAGTTGAAGGCAAAAGGCAATTGTACCGCCGTGTAAAATTTAATGTCAATAATACTTTGAACTCCCTTCATCAAGCTACGTCTTCCTCTGAATCTGGGGACAAACATTTTTAATAGGCCGGTATTAAATGAAAACTTAGGTGCAGAATCTGTTGACAGAATCTTATGTATGAACTCAAAAATAACTTCAGTCCAAGTCAGAAGTTCACAAGAGTGCCCATATTCTCTTGGGTATCAAGGAGATGAATTTAACATTCCAAAAGGTAACTGTGTAAGTAATGTTATAGTCCAAAATTCGGAGGTAGCCAATGTAAATTTAGAAGGTGTAGAAGATGAAAATAAGAATTTGGAAGATTTAAAAACCGAATTAAGACACTGGGCTGTATACTATAATGTTTCGAGAATTGCTACAACACGACTATTAAACATTTTAACAGCTTTTTTCCTGAATTACCTTCCGATTCGCGCACCCTATTGCGTACTCCTGTCAAATGTAGTTTAAAGAAATTAGATAATGGAAATTATATTCATTTGGGACTAGTAAATGGAATTTGCAATAATGTAGACGGTAGAGTTATTCTTCGTGGAACGTCAGCAACAAGGCGAACAGATCAATCATTTGTCGATCAGTTAGATGAAGATCACCACATAGGTGTCTCACCATTAATTAAACTTCCTTTGGGTTTAGTGACTCAATTTCCAAATGACTATATGCATTCTGTCTGCTTAGGCATTGTCAGAAAATTATTAAATATTTGGATTAGTGGACCTCTGTCTGTGAGATTGAGTTCTCATTATGTCAAGTTTATATC
Organism: Pseudeuparius sepicola; assembly: GCA_963920635.1. Taxonomy (NCBI): domain Eukaryota; kingdom Metazoa; phylum Arthropoda; class Insecta; order Coleoptera; family Anthribidae; genus Pseudeuparius; species Pseudeuparius sepicola. The sequence continues at coordinate 36,015,082 of OY987305.1, forward strand.
TGAACATTTACTTTCTTTGAAAATTTATATTCCTGCAGAACTCAATAGGAAACCAAGGGAACTGACAGAATTATCAAGATGGAAAGCCACTGAATTAAGGATATTTTTAATTTATTTAGGTCCTTTGGTTTTAAAAAATATTGTTCCGGTTGCCATATATGAGCATTTTCTTTTATTATTTTGTGGAATAACTATGCTTCTGAATGAAAATTATATTGCAAAATTTGGCTCAGAATTAGCAAATAATATTCTAGCTGTCCTTGTCAATCACGGTGAAAAATTATATGGTAAGACTTTTTATGTTTACAATGTACATTCACTATGCCATTTAAGTGCCGATGTTGATAAGTATGGGCCACTGGATAGATTTTCTGCATTTTGTTTCGAGAATTACTTGGGGCAACTAAAAAAACTTGTAAGGAAACCAAATCAACCTCTACAACAAGTGTTTCGTAGGTTGAAAGAAGAAGATCAATGTTCTGTTGTTAACCATATAAATAGTCCAAAATTTTTAATGGAACATTACTCAGGACCAATGTCTCAAAATAGGTAATTACATCAGTACAGGAAAACACTAGGTGAAGATTTCTTACTTACAATATACAATTTATCACTTGCCGATTGCTATTGCACAAGTAAAAATGGCACCCTCATTGAAATCCACAATATTGGTATAACGTATGATAATACTCCAGTAATTATTGGAAAAGAGTTTAAATTTTATGACAATTTTTTTAACTATCCAGTAGATTCAAGCGAACTTAACATTTATTTAGTTAAAAATCTTTCTTCTGAATTTAAAATTTGGAAATTATCAGATGTTACCACCAAATGTATTGTATTCCCTACAGGCGATGAAGCCTTTATATGTTTTCCATTATTACATACAGTTTAACATTTGCATGTGCATTTAAAATCTAATACCTAACTTTAAAAAATCAAAATCTCTTTCAATACACCTCATATAACTATTTGGACCCTGATTTGGACCAAGCTATATTGGAATTTTTATAGATTTAGCTTTCTGTTTCCGCTACACTATAAGCATTTGCCTTTTGCTTACAACTTTTCGGATATGAAATTGTTTGTCATTGTTTTTATAGAAAAAAATTGTACCTATTGTTTGAGTATTAAACAAAAGTTTAAAACAAATATTGTATTATTGTAATGTTCCAATATATTGGTATTTCTAGACAATGTCACAAAACAGATTTGTCCCTAGAATCTGGCATCCATTGAGTGGTACAGCATACAACACTGAACCTCATATCAAATACAGTATGACGAACTAACTTGTTTTCGGGTCACCCTGTAAAAAATTATGAATTGTGTGATTTGACCTGGATTTTTTTAAATTATAGAGCTTGATAAACTGGATTTTTTCGAGCATAGAAAGACCTATTTTATATAAAATACAAGGCTCATTATTCCAGTTTCTAGGAGCAAAATTTTAATAAATCAGCCATTTTGTTTTATTAAAATTTTGCACCTAGAAACTAGCATAATAAAAGCGGGTCAAATCGCACAATTAATAAAGTTACGTCATTTTTGTGACGTCATTATCACGGTCCCATGGGGACGTTACTTTCACGTCGCTGAATGACGTCTCTGGCCTGTGACATACTGACGTCATATTTCACGTTACATTCACGTCATTTTTTTGGTCACAGAGACGTAACAGCTGCCCAAAAATTCACGTCATAATGACGTGTGCTTGCCAGCTGGGTTGTTGTCGTAGAACCAAATCAAGACATAACTCACGGTATAATAATTGCTAGAAGTATAAATAAGGCAGAAAAAGAGGTACCGATCTGCTTGGAAAGCCAGTAAGGAAGGTAAATGTACAGGACTCAGAAGAGATATTAAGATTATTGCACCTAGATAAAGTGAACAATCCAAGCAAGGAAAAGCTAAAAGATTTAATAGAGGAATATGTAGATATTTTCAGAGCACCTAGCGCAAAGTTGACGTGTATCACCAAGGTCAAGCATCGCATCATCACAGAAGACGTTCCACCAATTTCTAAAAGGCCATACCGAGTCCCACATCATAGGAAAGAGATTCTAAGGAAGGAGATTCTAAGGAAGGAGATTCAAGAACTCTTAGATAACGAGATAATCATGGAAAGTCAGTCTCCATGGAGCTTTCCAGCCCTTCTGGAAGAAAAACGTTTACACCCAGGAGAGGAGCCGCAATTTAGATTATGTATTGACTACAGGGAATTAAATGCCATAACGAAGACAGATTTCTTTCCCTTACCAAGGTTACAGGACACCATTGACTTACTACATGGCTGTAGTCTATTTTCGAAGATGGATTTGGCTAGTGGTTATTTTCAGGTGGAATTAGACGAGCGGGATAGAGAGAAAAGTGCTTTTTCGACACAGGAAAACCATTACGAGTTTAAACGTATGAGTATGGGATTAAAAAATGTACCCTCAAGTTGGCAGAGATTAATGCACAATGTATTTTCTACCCTAACATACAAGGAGTGCCTAATATATCTCGATGACATCATAGTTTTTAGTGCAGGAAATGTAGAAGAGCATCTTAAACGCCTCAGGAATGTCTTCGATAAAATGAGAGAAATTAATTTAAAGTTCAAACCTACGAAATGTCATTTTATGAAAGAAGAAATTGAATATCTAGGGCACATAATAAATTCCAGCGGATACAGAGCGCATCCTGAGAAAATTGAGGTAGTAAAGAACTACCCAGTTCCAAAGACAGTAAAGGAAATTAGAGCGTTCATAGGCTTAGCATCGTACTACCGGTCCATGGTAAAGGAATTTTGAAAAATATCACAGCCACTAACGGAATTAACTAAGAAAGATGTACCCTTCAAATGGACGGAAAAACAACAAGAATCTTTTGAAATCTTAAAAAATGCACTAATTACAAGCCCAATATTCAAGTTCCCAGACTTTAGTAAGCCCTTTATAGTAGTAACTGACGCAAGGGCCACGGCGATTGGTGCTCTCCTTTGCCAAAAGTATGATAATTTGGAGCACCCTGTATGCTATGCTAGTCGAGGTTTAAGTGACGCGGAACGCAGGTATTCCACTATCGAGAGGGAATGTGTAGGTATCGTATACGCGGTCAAGAGGTGGAGAGAGTACTTAACTGGGATACATTTTCTAATTTTTACGGACCACCGACCTCTAAAATATTTATTAACCATCAAAGATCCAAGTTCAAGGTTAGCGAAATGGGCCATGTTCTTAATGGAGTACTCTTTTAGTATTGAGTATAGGCCTGGCAAGTTGAACACTAATGCAGACAGTCTCACGAGATTACGAGAGGAAACGCCAAGAATCGCGCTCGTAAATACAGACGAAATACAAACGGAAATCACGCCCGTAATAGCCACTATATGGAACCGAGAAGAAATTCTCCGAAGGCAAAGAGACGACAAGATAGCGGCAGAGATTATTCAAAACATAAACAAATATCGACCCGAATGCTATTTGGGAGACGATGACCTATTATACGTGACTAGAAGTGGGTCAGAGAGAAGCGATAAATTATATGCGCCGAGGTCCATTATAAACGATATAATGTGTCTTTACCATAATAGTGTTTTAGCGGGACACGCCGGAGAAAAGAAAACGATGGAGCTGATTAAAAAGGATTTTTATTGGAAGAAAATGAATACGGATATAAGGAGATGTTGTGTCACTCTTGTAATGTAAGAAAAAGTAATTACAACCCTCCCGCGGAATTACAAAAAATGCCAGTACCCTCTATAGTATTTGGAAGAATTGCTTTAGATATTTTCGGTCCTTTGAATAGGACTAGGAATGGAAATAAATATATTTTGACATGCATCGATTTCTTGACGAGATATCCTGTCTGTATACCGCTACCAGATATACACGCAGAAACCGTGGCTAAAGCTTTTGTCATAAATGTAATCACGCAGTTTGGCATCCCAAGAGAATTAATTACTGACCAAGGAACACAATTTTTGTCTAAACTTTTTAAGGAAATTTGTAAAATATTAAATATTACGAAGTTGCAAACTACACCCTACCACCCGCAAGGCAATGCAGTTATAGAAAGATTCCATAAAACATTAAAGACGCATATTTCGCACTACATAAGTAATGAGGAAGATAGCTGGGACACTTGGATTCCCTTCGCTATAATGGCTTATAGGAATAATATACACAGTGCCACAAAAGAGACGCCATTTTTCTTAATGTTTGGACGAGATATGGAATTGCCGCAGCATCTTACTATAATAGATAGGAAAGCAAAGTATGACTTAGACGAAAATTATGCCACGGAAATGTTATCAAGAATGCAGCTAGCTCACGAACACGCGAAGGAAAATATAGAAAAATCAGTACAAATTAGGTGCCAGAAATTCAATGCCAAAAAAGACAAAGAAAGGGTTTGAAATAGGCGATAGAGTGTACCTTAATACGCCAGTGATACCAGGAACTAAATTGGCAAGGAAGTTCCAAGCCAAATGGACGGGACCGTACCGTATTATTGAAAAGAAGGGGCTGGTAACATTGAAAATAAAAGAGATCGGCGGGAGAAAGGAACAAGTGGTACATTCAAATAGGTTAAAAATGTTCAATGGAGCATTGCCAGGAGACAAAAATATAGTGAACCATGAAACCGAAAAAGGGACAACAGTTGACAAAGAAGAAGAAGAATTGTGGGAAGAAATAGAGGATATACCGCCAGTACCAACACCGCCACAACAAATAAATGACAGTGATATCAGCAGAGACTCCGACGGAGATAGCCATGAAAGCGAGGGTAACGAAGAGGAACCTTGAGGTGCACCACAAGCCGGCGCGCGACGCGCACCTAGTATTTTGTTATAGTGTTGCCAATTGTTTTGCTGGGAACTACACTGAGAGAAATAATGGCGACCAGCCTTATAGCATATCACTGTTTACAACAAAAGTATTTTATGGCTCCTTTTACGCATGTTATTCAAGAATATGGGGAAGAAATTGAATGAAACACGTTAATACCTTCTTTATTCGTATTAAATAAAAATCGGGTAGGATTCGGTCCAAATCCTATTATTCACGTAAAACCTTCGCAATTAGAAGTAGATAAGGAAGACAAGTACCAATTTCATGAAATAAAGAACCTCGGTTCTGGTGGAATTTATACAAGTGAAGAAATAAGGCTAGCGCAAGAATCGATAATGTTTCATCAAGAGAGAAAAGCCGTATCTAATATAATAGTTCGTAAGATCGCGGGTAAAGAAGTAGATGCACAAGGGTTTTCTACACTTTCATTATTTAACCCGGAGGAAATTCAAAAATTAGCTTCCTCCGCACTAAGAAAATATTATGAATATTTTATAGTATTGGGAGAGTAGACAAGCGGATTCATAGGACTATATTTTATTTTTAGGATAATAAAATTTTTAGTTTCGACCTTTATTAATGCCTTAGCATTGCACCACGCAACGGGTTGTAGCTATCAGATGATTGCCAGTTGTTGGACAACTTTAACACATTTTATCATATTGCGACAAAAATCTACCTCTAGTTCGAAGGATAGTCAAAATCAAGGGATAAATGAGAATCAAATGACATTATACAGTGAGAATTTCGATAGGGAACTGCGTACACAACAAGAAGATATCACGAATTGGGTACCAACCGCAAATCCAAGCTCGCTCACACACTCGGTGGCTGAAACAAAGATCGCTTCGTATCCTGCTCTCTAAAATCAAATCAGTTAGTTATTCGCACCATCGATGGATGGAAATTAGGTAATACGATACAAGATAGCTAAGCAAAAACTCCAGATTGGTTTATAATATAGGCACGAATTGTAAACTGTGTCGCGATCTTTTATTACCCAAAATTGGCTTAAGATAAACAGAAATCAATCCTTTTGAAAAATAAGAAGCGGTTAATGACATATTAATAGTGACAGTTTGGAAAAATAAATTTGATAAAGACAAGGTGGTTGGGATATGGGGCCAGTGTAGTGTGAGAAGCCGAAGACACATGATGGATCTCGCCCTTCGCGCGATTGTGCGTCTCCCGTGAGCTGTGGCGGCGGATCTGCTCCGTCGCCTATTAACCTGGTTCCCGGCGATGGTGTTCGCTTTAAGCACCTCGCCGGTACAGCAGCCTCTGACGCAAGCAAGCGCAGATTGAAGTGCCACAATGCCAATGCGAGTGGTGTGCCTATACAGAAGAGTGGAGGAGGTGGGCTGGGATGGTCCACCTCCCCCGGTCATGTGGCCTGGACTACTAGGATGGGGCCCCGAGCTTGAAGAAGTTTCCGCAAGGGCAACACAAGAATGGACCACTCCAGCGCCAAGTCAACAGCCACCAGGGGTAGCTCCCAGCCGGCCAGAGGTCGAAACCGCGACCCTCGCTGTGGCCGCTGCCCCTAACGAACCGCCAGAACGAGGACCCCAAGAGCAACCTTTACGAATAAGGTTAAGAAGAGCGATAAACACCGGAAGCTGGGTGCGTGAAGCAACGCCGACTCCACCCCACACCACGCAACCTGTTCTGGCCCCGGACGAGGACTGGGGGCTTGAGGACTGGGTGCGGGAACCGGAGCCACCCTTAAGGCTCAATAGGGGGCCTAGGGAAGTGCATGCACTTGATTTTGTGCACTTCAAGGAAGAGGACGACCCAGAATGAACAGAGTGAAAACGTGGGTGTAGTGTATAAGTGTAGTGTAAGGTATAACCAGTTATTTTTGTAGATTAAGGTAGAGATAAGGTATTAACGCAGTTATTTTTAAAGATTAAGGTAGGGATAAGGTATAACCAAGATATTTTTAGAGTAAGGTAGGATAGCGAGCAACAAGGTAGGATCACCGTAAGTAAGAAGGGCAAAACGCAAAGCCAAAATGACATTAGTAATAGCGATTATGTTAATAACGAGTTTAAAGGGAATGGTCATTTAAATAGCTGCTAGGATAAGGTTAAGAAGGCACTCAGGACGAGGTGTAACAGGTCAGTTCAACGCAAACAGAAAAAGTAAAAATGTTGTATTTACTTTTCAAATTAAGGAGGGAGGATTGAGGTGCCCATAGGTACCACCAAAAAATTCTTATTTTATTTTATCAAATAACTCGTGCCAATATTAACTAAAATCCTTGAAATTCTTCTGCGAGGAATCATCGGGTTATGAGTCGAACCACCGGAAACTAGGAATATTAAGTTAAACGAAAAACCATGTTGTTTATATATTGTAATTATCAAAACGCCAGAAAAGTTCGCTACGGTTATTAGTATTCTTGGAAAAACTTGCGCTAAAATCATGTTGTTTATACATTCCATCTGCCCACAAAAGCGTTCAAAGAACACGTGCAAATCCTGGAATCGAGGCGAGAACAAAGAACTTAGCTGCCATAAAAAGGGGTTTCTCCCAAAAATCAAGAGAAGTCTCCAACCACCAATTGTAGGGTGAAGTACTGCCCGAAACAACATCCAGAGTCTGCTGCCTTGCCTGCCCCAGAGTCACACCAAGAACCGAACTTAACACAGTATGCTGTCCGTTGAGCTGACCAAAAGTAAGCTATCTTGTTTTTGTTGATTTTTGACGTCCGAGCTGCCCTATTATTGAGTAACTAAATATTTTAATTTTTATCGGAACGTAGTAAATAGTTTAAGCGCCTTGGAGTATTTTGCTATAGCTAGAAACATAACTGTGCTGTGTACGCACCATACTAGTATTTCACGCTAAATTTGGGTATTTTGATTGTGTTTTGTGCCCAGTTCGAATTAGTAATGGTTTCGTGTCTATATTTTCATTTTTGAGCATTTTTCATAATTTTGTAGTTATTATCATTTGTGACATCAGGCTAACTAACTTCTATACCTAAACCTTATAACTTTATGTGAAGTAATTTAAGCTACATTTATTCTCAGCCGAATTCTTTTTGAAATAAGCTATTCTTGTTGCCACCTAGGTTTGGGACCAAGGGAAACTAGTAGATACATTTTTGTTCAAACTTTTATTGTCAATTCAGTCTGTAATATTTTTAATAATTCAACTGTACCTTTTTTTTATCAACGATTATTTTACCATATTTATGTACCCATATTTTATACACCATAGGCGTACTATATTTATTTTTAAATATATGTATTAAAATTCCCCGTTGTTTCCGTTAATTCTTAGACCCACACCAAAATAAATTACTTTAAACATACCGCTCGACCAACTAACATCTAATACAAAGGTGGCGCTATATGTACACAAGACATGCAAGGTGCTGATGGTGAATGCAAAAAATAACGGTACGTTTGACTAGAAAAATTAAGAACTAATATGGCAAAAAACACCTATTTAATAAAACATCGGAATTCGTTTACTTGCTGAACTAGATTCATAACAATCACTGTTACATCATGTTATGTAGTTGATAAACAAAGTATTTAAGAAGGGCTGTGCACGATAATAATTACTAATTGAATTATCAGAACAGTTCCACATTTTTTTTTAAAATTCGTAAATAGCGGGGTGAATTCGATCGCTTTTTATATAATGCTTTTCTTGAGGAATTTGAGGTTATGTAACATAGAAATGGAAGAATGACTGTGCGAATTTTAAAGCGATCATATTAGCCTAGAGCCAGTGGCGTACAAAAAATTTTTGGATCATATTAGCCTGGAGCCAGTGGCGTACGAACAATTTTTGGTGTTTATAAATTGAGAGAATTTCCTGAAATACGAGATGTGTTGATATTCCTAAATTTTTAAGAATAGGTTGTAATACATATCATATTTTTTATTTTAGACTATGCCGCGAAAATATGAAAAGAAGCTTAGTACCTATGGCAAAAAAAAATTATGATCCCATTGATTTACAAAGAGCCCTAGATTCAGTGCGTAATGGGCGATTTAGCATGAGAAAAGCATCAGAATTTTATGGAGTACCGTATACGATGCTAAACGACCACTATCACAACAAGCATCCCTTGCAATACGGGGGACAACCAGCTCTTGATGTAATGTCAGAAAATTTATTAGTGAATGCGCTTCAAACTTGCGCTGAGTGGGGATTTCCACTTAAGCCAATTAATATTCGGCGCATTATACAACAGTTCCTAAATAAACGTGGTATCACTGAAAAACGTTTCAAAAATCATTTTCCCGGAGAAGGTTGGTTCGAGGGTTTCATGAAAAGACATCCGCAGTTGACCATAAAGATGGCAGAAAATACAAAACGAGTGAGAGCAGCTGTGACTTATGAATCTGTTGAGGAGTATTTTAGGAACCTGGCAGATCTCGTGCAAGATTTGCCCCCCCAAAATTTAGTAAACTACGACGAAACTAATTTTGTGGACGATCCTGGAACAGCAAAAGTAGTGATGAAAAAAGGCAGCAAGCATGCTTTTAGAACTTTGGATTCTTCCAAGACCAGTACAACTGCAATGTTTGCGATTGCTGGTGATGGAACAAGCCTACCACCATATGTAGTATACAGAGCAAAACATATTTACGAAGGGTGGAAAGAAGGCAGATTGGAAGGCACGATATACAATAGATCAAGCAGAGGATGGTTTGACTCAGAACTTTTCGAAGATTGGTTTAAAACGGTAGCACTCCCTTATTTTATAAAATTAGAAGGGCCAAAATTGCTCATTGGGGACAATCTCAAGAGCCATCTTACCATAAGCGTAATTCAAGATTGCGAAAATAATAACATCAGGTTTGTTTTACTTCCTCCGAATTCCACGCATATGCTACAGCCGTTGGATGTAGCATATTTTCGCCCATTAAAAGCTTCGTGGAGAAGAACACTTGAAGAGTGGAAACTAAAGAACCGAGGTGTATTGCCAAAAACATTATTTCCAAGAATGCTAAAGAATGCTGTTGAGTCACTTGAAGATCGAGAGGCGAGCAATGCTAGAGCCGGATTTAAAGCATGCGGACTGATCCCATTTAGCCCCGATACTGTTCTCCGTAATATAAAAAGAAAAGATTCCCCTACACTAGATGCAGAGTCTTCGATGACTGAAGTTCTTGTAAATCATCTAAGTGGACTCAAAACTGTCCATAACGATGTTCCAAAGAGAGGAAAACGAATAGTTATAGAACCTGGAAAAAGTCGGCCTTATTAAGACAGGAGAAAAAGGAGTTGAAAAAACGGAAAAAGCAGTTTAACGACACTGATGATGAAGACGACACTATTGACCTAGATGTTTTGGAGTCAGAGGAACATGGCGATATTGGAGAAGAAGATTATGAAATTGGAGAAAATTCCGTTGAATCAGAAAATCTGTTTGAAAAAGAAAATTTTCCGGGTAAAGGAAATGTGCCCGAAAATGCTGACAATTTCAGTGTGGGAGATTTTGTTATCATAAGATATAATACTAATAAAAGAGATCTCCTTTATGTTGCTCAAATAATTGAGTTAGCTGAAAATGAAATAGTTATAAATGCATTACGAAAACATCCATCCCAAAAGTCTGTATTTTTTACTTTCCCACTTATAATGGATGAATCATTCGTTAGTAAGGATTAAATTGTAAAAAAGGTGAAATTGACATCACTAAAACGGGGAAGACACATATTCCACTTAACGAAAGAAGAAGAAATGTCTAGGGGAAATGGGGGCAGGTTGAAACACGGGGCAGGTTGAAACATTTTTGAAATTCCCGCATTTGACATGAAATTTTGGTGGCAGCACTGAAAATCATTTCTGCAGTCCTCAAACAGTAAACTTAACATATGTTTCAGTTGAATGTCACGAATCGTTGTGGGACAGTGCAATTTTTAATGTTTTAAGGTAAGAAAAGTATTTTTTTGCGTATTTATTGTGCAGCTAAGTACAAATTGTGTGTTTTTATATTCTTTTAAGTAAGTATGTCGATAAATTGAGTATCATATAGTGTATCAATTGGGCAAATATTACGAAGATCTCTCTGAAGGTTTTCGTGTATTAAGTCGGTATTGAGTTAAAAACGTGGATGGGGCAGATTGAAACAAAACAAACGGGGTAGGATGAAACGTTTCAACCTGCCCCAAAACCATGTTTCAATGTACCATGTCTTCTTTTTCGAAAGTTTGAATTAGTTCAAAGTTCAATTAACTTTATTTTTCAGCATTTAAGTACTAGTTAAGTGTTACTACCTAAGTGACTCCAAAATGAGAAACAGAAAAAGAAAGACGGAGTCATTTTCGGAGGAAGCTATGAAAACAGCTTTAAGATCAGTTATAAGGGACAACACAAAAATTAGAGTCGCTGCATCACGTTATGGAGTGAACTATGTAACACTGAGTCGGTAAGTAGGTAAAATAGATAGAACGTGTAAAATATTACAACTTCTTTCTGTTGTAGATATGTCAAAAAACAAAGGAACCTTGAAGAAAATACCGAAATACAGTGTAAACCTTATTATCAAACACGATTAGTTTTTAATGCAGAACAAGAAAGCATTCTAGCAGAATATTTAAAAACTTGTGCTAAAATGTGCTATGGTAAGACAACTCGAAACACGCGGGAGCTTGCTTATGAAATGGCAGTGTTGAATGACATTGCGGTCCCACCATCCTGGCACAAGAATAAAGCTGCGGGTGTTGACTGGATGCAAGGTTTTTTTAAAAGAAATAGCACTTTAAGTATTAGACAATCCGAAAATTGTTCCTTATCAAGAATGACCTCTTTTACTCGACCAAATGTTTCTAAATTTTTCGATAACCTTGAAACTGTACTAAATCATTTTCTTGGAGGCATCGACAGTTCCAGAATATTTAATCTGGACGAAACATCCACTAGCACTGTTCCGAGTAAATCTGTTAAAATTGTAGCACAGAAGGGTATTAAAACAGTCTCGAATGCAGCATCTGGTGAGAGAGGCATTCTGGTAACCACCACTTGTATCGTGAGCGCCTCTGGAAACACTATTCCACCAGCAATGGTGTTTCCGCGGGTTAAATTTCGAGATCATATGTTGATAAATGCTATTCCCGGAACACTCGGCTTGGCTTCTCCAAGTGGTTGGATGAGTGCTGACTTATTTCCACAAGTGATGACGCATTTTGTTAAATACAGCCTATCAACGAAAGAAAATCCGACTATCCTTATAATGGATAATCATGCAAGTCATATCAGCATAGAAGCCATTGACATCGCTAAAGCCAACGGGGTTACAATCATTACTTTGCCACCTCATTGTAGCAATAAACTACAACCACTTGATGTCACATGTTTTGCACCTTTTAAAAGATTTTATGCCACAGCAATAGATTCATGGACAAAAGTAAATCCCGGTAAAACATTTTCCATTTACGAAATTGCAGGATGTGTCCGTTTTGCACACCAAAAATCTTTAACACCTGAAAACATTACAAAAGGGTTTGAACATAGCGGAATATTTCCATTTAATAAAAATGTGTTCACTGATGAAGACTTTTTGTGCAATTTTGTGACAGATAGGATTACCGAACCTGCAAATGACGTTAACAATGATGAAGCCTCTACTAGCACTACTGGTGAGATTAACACGGTTGATCGTGTGTTAACCAACCCTGAACATAGACCGCAAGAAACATCAAACTCACATAAAAATTTGACACCCTTAAATAATGCTCCAACAAAGAAATTTATAACCCCTGAAGATATTAAAGGATATCCTAAAGCTCCCCCAAGAAAAAAGCTTTTAATTCTAGGAAGAGAGGCAGAAGCATGATCCCTACGGACACACCAGAAAAGACTGAAATTGAAAACAAAACCAAAGCTAAGATAAAAGTAGGAACTAAGAAGGAAATAAAAGAAAAGAAACTGAAACGAAAAGTTTTTGATTCTCCTGGTAATGAAAAGGACTCAAATTCGAGTATTGAGTATTCTTCGGGTGTCACGGAAGATGAAATTTCATCCGAGGAAGAATTCCCTAATGCCGAGTTCGACAATGAGATTGAAACAGTGACTGTCGGCAATTTTGTGTTGGTAGAATTTTGTGATAAAAAAAAGTTTTCCTACTATGTAGGAAAAATCACACAAGTGTTAACTGAAAATAAAGATTTCGAGATATCTTATTGTAGGCGAAGCTATGAAGTTGAGGGATCCTTTGTTTTTCCTATAATTGAGGATGTAGCTTCTATATTATTGAAAGACATTAAGCTAATTTTACCACCACCTATTAGCCGAAAAGGCACAAAAAGGTGCAACAGCTTCATGCAATTTCCAATTAATTTTGCTGGTTTAGATGTGAGATAGGTAGAAAACAATATTTAAGAACTAGTTTTTCTGGTTGACTAGAGGTGTTAAATGTGTTATGTCTGAATAAATTTTATTTTCTTTCACAAATTCTTTCATTTTCTTACATTTATTTGACATCTATTTACAAAGAATGTCTTGTTTCAACCTACCCCTTATTTAATAAAGAAGTGTTTCAACCTGCCCCAAGTAAAGGGTAGGATGAAACAATTTTTTATTTCAGAAAACAATAATCTGCTATTGTTGTCATTTGAAATAACCAAAAAAATTTTGCACTAAAAAGTACATAATAGGTCAACTGTTAATTTGCAATATTGCAAAAATATAATTTTGTTCTAGTTGCCAATTTGGGACAAGAAATATAATTTTTGTTGCAACCTGCCCCCATTTCCCCTACACATATGTCTTCCATCATATCGATTAGCAGTAAAGTTAATGGAGAATCTTGTTTGTGATGACTTCCGTATAATTTAGCCCTAAATCCTGCATCCGTTCGTTTCTCACATCCTGTTCATGGAAAGTATACTGTATGGGAAACATGAGAATACTCTCCGACAGTGGTACATTTGAGACATCCTTGTTTGGCCATTGAAATTTGTCACACCTTAAAAAATTAATTATTAAATATACATTACGTTTAAAACTTTAGTTAGAAACATAGATGATTTATTAAACTAAATTATTCTAAATATTTCCTAACTTTAATAAATACCCTTGCGGGAGAATCACATATGAAACAACGCAATTTTAAGTTTATCACTTTACTATTGAAATGTAATCCTTCTGCAAACAAAATTTTGGCTTCTTCAACAAACGGCTGTAGGTAGGCGGAGAGATCTGAAGGCTTTCCTTTTCCACAATATAGGCCAACCCAGCCAGCAACGCTATAACCTTGACGTCAATACGACGTCGAATATTGGTGACAAGCTGTGTACTAATATTTTTTAAAATATAGGACGTCGAATCGACGTCGATTTTACGTTTTTTACGTATGTTCCATTATTGGAGATTATAAGACGTCGAAATTACGTCGAAATAAATTACTTCTATGCCCAGTTTGTATTCTCGTGATAGTTGACGTCGAGAAGACGTGATAATGACGTACTGCAGCCTGCGCTTGCGCAGTGCGCGTCCTGGCCGCGCCGCCGCGCCGTGCACCGTCTTCGTCCGCTTTCCGGTCTCGAACGCAGCACGCCACGCCATTAATTGTCTGGAGCTGTTCCGCGAGCACGTGTCGTTCCCTGTTATTAACCTATCTATTGTGTGGATCCGGTGTTCCGGTGCTTCGCGTTGTAGTACTTGAGTGAGTTTTTATTGTCTATTATCCCTTATGTAAGTAGTAAAAGCTCGAGAAAAAATAAACATGTAGCCTCTATGCCACACCGCTTCTCTAGCCACCATGATGGATTTACATTACGCAAATTTTAACCTAGCATAAAATTCACCCAAATGACATTCAAAGTCAAGGTTCCTGGTTCAAAGTGATTTAATTGTCCATTTTATACTGCAAAATTCTATACTACCTTCTACCATTTTATTTATTTCCATATAGGTTGTTTTAGCTGCCCCCATGGCAACGTTAACGTTAGTACAAGCCCCAAATCCAGAGCATGTGCTGACAGAAGCTGCAAATGTGCTGTTGGCTCCTGCCTGGACTTCATTATCCCAAATCACGCCTATCTTTCTGTTTTGGTTAATGTTATACCGCACTGATGATTGCCGAATAGCATGAATTAGGTACTTTCTCTTGTATTCTATTTTATTTATGTTTTTGTATTGTTTTTTATTTATTTTTTGTGTGTGTTTGTGAGCACTTAAAATATAATAAACGTATATTGATTAAAAAATGTATTTAATTTCATTTACAAATCACAAACCCTTTTATATATCTTTTGAGTATAAAAAGTTTGTTCAGCGAATGTTCGGCCCTACGTCACAACTCCCGTCCTTGTCTGACTCGTGAATATACGACCGATATCCATCGTATATTCACGAGTAAGACAAGGACGGGAGTTGTGACAGATATCCATCGTATATTCACGAGTAAGACAAGGACAGGAGTTGTGACGTAGGGCCGAACATTCGCTGAACAAACACTGTGCGTTGCGACGCCATTAAGTAATTTTTCACGTCTTATTAGACGTCACCATTACGTACTTTGCACTTCCTATTACACGTCGTCATTACGTAATTTTGCACGTCTTATTAGACGTCGCTGAGCACGTAAATTCTCTGTGACATATTGCCGTCGATTCTACGTGTTTTCTGCATCGAACTTTTCGTCGATCGACGTAATGCGGTACGTCTATTCAACGTAGAAGAAACGTCTTTTTGCTGGCTGGGAATGATCATGGGTTTTACGTTAGGTATCTCATAAATGTTAAAAATAATCGGCCAAAACTCAATTTTGCTACTTTTGTATATTGGCAAACCATCCAAATTAAAATTAATAAAAATTGTGTTAGGTATGTCGGATAGTTCAGCAAACAGTTGCCTTAAACTTAATTCCAACCCATGATGCCAATAACTACCATTGCCAACTTTTGTTATTATTACTGTTTGGTAGGTTTTTAAGACAGTTCTAGGGTCTTGGGGAAGTATATTGGGAAATCGACTATTTATATTCTGGAATAAAGCCCTTAGTGCCATATGCGGTACATTAAAAGACACAGCCCACAGTCTAATACTCTTTACAAACTCGGCATTTCTTTCTGCATCGATGATGTTAGATGAATAACTTTCCTCATCCAGTTCATCCAGCAGTTCACCTTCCCAATTATTTATTACATCTTCACCTTCTTCAAGACTCCTTGGCTCAATAACCTCCTGAATAAAAGCATTTTCATTAGACCCACTTGGTTCATCATCATTACTTAAAACAAAATCTTTTTGTTTGTCTGGGTCATCTTCCTTTATAGAGAGATTTAGTGTATCACCAACAACGACTTCACTACCTAGGATATTTTGGTAGCACTTCTTAACCTTTCTGTAAAATGCACCACTTCTTTTCTTTTTTTTTCCATTTACTTATATGTGAATTTGACATAATAACGCCGCGCAGTACACCTTATCATGACAAGATAAAAATTAATAATGGCGTGCAAACATTTCTACGTTTTATAAATGTATTAAGGAATGCTTTTGTATCCTCACAAACATTTTTTTGTTTTATAATTATTAAATAAAGCTTTTATTATGACACTGTTCATGATAATTATATAACAATTTTTTAAAGGTACCATCTGAGTGCAATATGCTTAGTCATCAATAATATCTGAAAGAAAACTGTAATAAAATAATTTTATAAATGTTTGGTATGGCGCTAATAAAACAATTTTATAGCTGTTCGCAAACGAATGACCTAGTATCAAATATCACCGGTATAAATATATTATAAAATAAATTTGTTCGGTAAGCTGAAATATCGTATAAAATCTGTTGTATAAACGTTTATAAAACAGTATTAAAATTTGTCGTAAAACTGTTTTGTAGTTTTGCTCTGAGAATGTTTTTCCTACTAAATTATAAAACAAAACTATTCTCAACAGCTTAAATACCTCATTGGCAATTTTATAAAAAAAAAAAAAAAATAAAACACAATGGTGTTTGAAGAGCAATAATAAAGCAATTATAAAATAAAATAGCACCAACACTTAAAAATTATAAAACAACTTTGCTAGTTGGGCAAGACTCCAAGGTGCAAAAGTATTGTTTTAACGGAACGGCATTAGATGAGAGAAAAAAATCGTTTTGGAAGTTCTCAATAAGGGCGACATTATAGAAATTAGCAGGTTGCATTCCGTTGGGTCAAAAACTGCCGAAAGGATCTTATTGTACAGGCAACTGGAAGGATCCTTCGTGAAAATATCCGAACTCGCTTCAATGCCCGACTTCAACGAGAACAAATATAAGAAATTTATTTAAAGAAACTTATTACCTGAAGAGGTCTAAACAAATGCTATATATGTAATGATATATTTAATATTAATATTAATTAATAATAATTAATTAATGTGTATAATGTATTAAATTTTTTTACCTTTCCCTCGCTATATATTCTGGAGTGTTTAAATTTTATTAATCAGAGAAAGGATAATATTATGTCAAGTGCAAATAGGCATGCACATAACTCCAGGAGAGGGAGCGCATTAACCACACCTCACTTAAGATTGTATAAATCTCAAAATAGCAACAAGTTTATAGGCATAAAATTATATAATACATTACCAAGAAATATTCAAGACATTATAACGTTCTTTTTTACTTCGGAATTAAACTTTTTACAAAATTACTTTTTCTTTGCAGTCGGTCTGATTTTTGAATATTAGATATTTGACAAACGGAAATTTATACTGTTTAGTGTATTTCCCGTTCTGATTTCCCTTGCTAGAACGGAATGCTCAGGCGCCAGTTTTTTAGAGCGGTATGCTCCGCTTTTAACCAGGATAGCTTTCGTCAGAGAAAATAATTCCAGAGTGCAAATGTGGTGTGTTTGAGGGGTAGGAGCAAAATCAAACAATATTTCAAGACATCGTATATTGAATAAATACAGTAGGTAATAAATTCTTAAATAAATGATACAAAATAAGTCCGGCCAGTCGCGATCGGGGGGGGGGGGCTAAGGGAGTTCTGTAAATAAAAAAAACAACGCGACTTTAGTATTAATCTAGGGTTGCTAGACGTGGCTTGCTTGCGGTACTTTAAATGCCCTAAGGGTTAACGTAAGCAACGGAAAAGCTAGAAGCAAGCTCAACATATTCGGTTCGGATTATAGGTTACGGTTAGGCAACGGATTTGACGGCTAGCAAAGTTCGGATAGCTAAGGGCCGCGGTAGGCTGTAGGTTGGGGCAAAGTTCACACTTTTCCCCCTGGTAGCGAATATTCGAAGAGTGAAATTGCTAGCACGTTCCTCGGTTGTCTAACCTGAACTAAATTATTGGTAAATGCGTAATTAGCTAAAGGGCCGCGGTAGACGGGCGGTTGGGGCAAAGTTCACACTTTTCCCCCTGGTAGAGACTATTCGAAGAGCGCAAATTACTAACCTGTTAGCGGGCAAAAGACAAAAGACCAAAAGACGGGCCCCGTGGCGGCCGCCGGCCGTCTTATAGCCGGCTCCCACGCGACCCAGCGGTGGGGCGACGGCGGCTCATTGGTCGGCGTCGCCGACGGGAATTCGCAAGCGCTCCCCGCCACATCGGTCTCGCTGCGGCGGCTGACGGCCGGGCGGCGCAACTAAGGGATGAACCACCCCTGGCGCGTCCTCAGCGGCGGCTCCATTGGATCGGCGATGTCCTAAATACCCGGTTTCCCAAAAAGAACGGCGATTCTAGCCCCAGTTTAAGCACCCCTTTTGGATCTACCCCTATTCGGCGTTCCTACCCCTCTCAGATAACCCACATATATTTGATAAATTAATTTAGCCGGAAACACCCCCACAATTAATTGTGTTAATTGCAAATGACTCGGAATAAAGAACGCGGCCCTCCGCGGCAAAATTAAAAATAAATAATTATCGGCCTGGATATAAAACTACGGCGGCCGGACCCTAGATATAGCGTGGCGAAAGAATCAAACCAGTGTGAAATAAAAATAAAAGCCTGGAAACTTAGTAACTTCGTTACACACCCCTCCTTCTTCCTCAAAAAAAAAATTAAAATTTCATTTTGATTTTTTTTTTAATTCGGACGCCCTGTACCAGGCAGTAAGCGTGTGTCGGGCGCATCGGTTAGCGGGTGCAAACGGAATATCGTTTCTCCTAGCCCAGGTACTTCAAACGACTGCGATCGCGGTGCGTCCAGTCACGGAGTTTTTGAAACCGGCGGCGGTGGACCGGGTATCTACGCCAGGCGGATAAGCTTCGGGAGCTCGGTTGGTGGCTATTAAACGGATTTGTGATTTGAAATCTACCCTACGTCAGACGTAGTAAGCTCGGGGCCTGTGACAGGTTTTAAATCATTGATATGCACGCGGCGGAGCATTTTTCCTGTCTCGGATTTTAGATCAAATACTACAGGAGAATGTACTCGGACCACGGTATACGGACCCGAATATTTTGGAGCGAGCTTTGCCGCAAAACCTTTCGCAGCATCGGACAAATGATGCTCTCGCTTCATTACGCGGTCTTGTAAGAAACATCGCCATTCACGTCGGCGCAAATTATAATTACGACTCTGTTGGGTGAATGATCGACCCAAATTCACGCGCGTACGAGTTCAAAAGTCTCCCTAAGTTTGACCAGGCGGTTAGTTTGATATTCTACATTTTCTACCGGGTCGTCCACGGGTTTGCCGGATCGGTACAATGCGCCAGGTATGTCAAATTCGCGCCCAAAATTTAGAAAAGCAGGACTAAAACCTGTGGAATCGTGACGTGCGGTATTTATAGCAAATAGTAACTCGGGGAGGTGTGCATCCCATTTCTTTTGATCGTCGCGACAAAATTGCGCAATCATGGTTTTCAAAGTGCGGTTGGTGCGTTCTACGGGGTTGGTTTGCGGAGTGTACGGCGGAGTAAGTCTATAATGAATATTCATCTCGGTAAGAAAATCATTAAACAAATGACCATACCGGTCATTGGGTTCCATTATCGGTAATAGCTATTTTCGGACACCCGAAGCGAGTAATTATTTCTTCGTAAAAAGCTTGGGTAACGGCCTTAGCCGTAGCTTTTCGGACTGCGCGGGCGGCTACCCATTTTGTGAACCTATCCTGGAAAACTACGAGGTACGAATTACCTTTACTGGCGCGTGGTAACGGTCCTACTAAATCGGTACTGATTATTTCCCACGGATCTTGATTACGCGAGGGATGCATTTTACCAGCGGGTTTTTGTGATTCAACTTTATACTGTTGACAACATGTACAACGGCGAACGTAGGTAGCTACGTCCCACAGCATCCCTGGCCAATAATAACGCGCGGCTACTCTCGCGGTAGTTTTCGAGATTCCGAGATGTCCCGCGGTCGGAAGATCGTGACATTCCCTGAGTACTCGCGGCCGGGATTCGGTTGGTACGCATAACTTCCACGGCTCTGAAAGTTCGGGTTCGGTCGGGGCGGAAAGATCCCAAATGTGACGATACAAACGACCCTGTTTTAAGCAATAGTCCGGGTGTTTTTCCGGATCGCGCTCTACTTCCGCTTGTTTACGGATATACCACCTACACGTAGGGGTATCAGTGAAAAGTACTACTTCGGAATTGTCATCGGAGGGCGGAGTTTCGACGGGTGCGCGTGACAAAGCGTCTGCTACTCGGTTAAGCACGCCTCGGCGATATTTTATATCGAAATCATATTGTTGTAGAAATACAACCCAACGCGCTAAACGTCCGGACGGATTTTTGAGAGATCGGAGCCACCCTAGAGACTGGTGATCGGTCACTACGGTGAATTTATATCCCTCTAAATAAGGACGCATCTTCTCGATGCCCCAAACGATGGCTAAAGCTTCTTTCTCGGTTGTGCTATAATTTTTCTCGGTTCCGGTTAGCGAACGGCTAGCATAGGCAACCACGCAATCTTGCCCGTGAGCGTTCTGAGTCAAAGCAACGCCCAAACCCGCGTCCGAGGCGTCTGTTTGCAAAACAAACGGTTTTGAAAAGTCTGGACACGCCAAGACAGGTGCATTGGTCAGGCGTTCTTTCAATTCGCGGAAAGCGGCCTCTTGTGAGTCCGTCCATTTCCATTTTTGCTGTTTTTTTAAGTAACTGATTAAGCGGTGCGGCGATTTGCGAGAAATTCGGTACAAAGCGGCGGTACCAGGAAGCGATTCCTAGAAAATGACGCAAACTGCGGACGGTTCTCGGTGCCGGAAGTTCTAAAATCGCGGATACTTTTTCTGGATCGGTACGGATGCCCTCTGACGTAACTACGTGCCCTAAATATTGTAATGATTGACGACCAAAACGACATTTGTTGGGATTGAGTTTCAAATTAGCGGCGCGAAGACGGCGGAAGACTTCGCGTAAAAGTTGTAGGTGGTGTTCGAAACTTTCACCGAGCACGATTATGTCATCTAGGTAGGCAAAACAATACGGCTCTAAATCGGGAGTTATGATTGAGTCCATAAGCCGCTGAAAAGTCGCGGGCGCGGAGTGTAAGCCGAATGGCATAACGCGAAACTGATATAACCCACGGGAGGGTACCGTAAACGCAGTAATTGGCTTACTTTTGGGCATTAATGGCACCTGCCAATACCCGTGCTTGAGATCTATGGTCGAGATGTATTTGGCCCGGCGTAATTTATCTAAAATAGCTTGTATGAATGGCAGAGGGTATGCATCTTTGCGTGTAACGTCATTTACTTTTTGAAAATCGATATCGATATTTCCCGTCCCTCTTTTTAGCTAAAATGACTGGTGAACTCCACGGACTGGTAGACGGTTCTATTACGCCATCGGCGAGCATTTTATCAACTTCTTGGTTGATAACCTCCTGCATGTACGGATTACGTGGGCGGTAGCGTTGTTTAATCGGTTCGGGATTTAATAAATGAATTTCATGCGATACCAGAGGCGTGGTACCTCTCACATATTCAAATAGCGGTAGTTCGGCGTCTAAAAATTCCCTAAGTTTTTCGGCGTTTCGGTTAGATAAGATCAGAGGCGGTAGACGGTCTGGGCGGTCGGATATCTCGGATACGGCGGTACTCAGGGCGGTTTCCGCGGGTTTCGGTAGATTTGTTCGCTTCCCAAAACTCAGTGTTTCAGTTTTGGGACCAGAAAATCCTGCGAGCCTGGTTATGTCACTTGTGGCGGCCTCCACAGGCTCTGGAGACATATCGGTTCTCGCAGAAATCTCACGGCAGATTTCGCGGTCACGGTTGGAAACTTCTAAAAGTTCGGATGCGCTCCCCGCGGCGGTTTCCACGGATCTTCGCCACCTGTCGCCCCCTGTAGAAATTTCCCGGTTTCGGTTTGTCCCGCTGGTGGAAGGCTCCGCGAGGTCGATTATTAAATTTACGGTGGTATCCGCGGAATTAGTAAACCCCTCGTTCCTCGCAGAAACTTGTGGACATTGGTCGGTTTCGCGGTGGCAAACCTCTACGAGATCGAGTCTGCTACCCGCAGCGGCGTCTGCGGGTCGCTGCAGCATTTCATCCCTCGCAGAAATTTTCCCGGTGCCCAAATCTAGTACGAAACGTAATGGACGCATTACATTCATCCCTATCACGAGCTCAGAGGCCAACTGTGGTAGGTACGTGAGTTTTACAGTTGTCTTTTGCCGTCCTATTTCTAGCGGCACGACATAAGATTCGATTACGGCAATCGTTTGTCCGTCATCTAAGCGGGCGAAACCCATACAGGGCACTTCGCTACGGACTCCCTGATTTCTAATAGCACGACGGATGCGTTCCCCTATATAAGAACCTGCGGCGCCGGTATCTAAAAGTGCGCTATAGCAATCATTGAAAATTCGGGCGGTGGTGTGCGGTCGCGTTTCCGCCGGAAAACAGCCCAAGTTGGCAAATGGGGCGGTAATTAGCGGTGGCTCCTGCCTTGTCCCCGGTCGGAGGCAGTGCCCTGTCCGTTTCCCGGAATACCACAGGGGCAGTCCCGAGACAAGATTCCGGATTTGCCACATCGCGAGCAATATAATTTCGGGATGCCAGTGCATTCCCTCCATGTATGACCTTGGCCACCGCACCTCCAGCAGGTGTCAGCTAGGCGTGAAGTGTTCGCCGGCGTCGAGACGACGTAAGCCGGCCCATGGGTAGGGGTCGACTGCGGCGGCGGGCGCGGCCGCGGCTCGAAATTGACCCGGTGCGCCGCCCGGGAAACGGGCCCGTTTGGCTGCGCGCAACATCGAGTACTTTCTGGTAACGGCGGCGCAGAGCTTCTGCCGTGATTTAATTCGGCTTGCAGAACTTCGAACTCTCGGGTAGCACGCGAAAAGGACGGTAAATCTGTGAAATCATCCCGACGGATATTTACGCGGTATTCTGGCAACAGGTTGCGATAGAGCCACGCAAGCTGTTGTGCAGGAGGAACACCTCCATGTCGGCGAATCAGCGTTTGCAAATCCGTAATATATTTAGCCACGGGCTCACCAGGGCGTTGTCGTCTTTTCCCGATTTCGGCTTCCAAATCGACTTGATAATTTACCGGAAAATAAAAAATCTTAAAGTCGTTTACAAATCCTTGCCAGGTTTGCCAGCACGCGCGATTATTGCGGAACCACAATGCCGCATCCCCCTCCAAGAGTTCTGGCATGTGTGGTAACAACCTATCCGGGTGTGTATACCTTCCGACGCGCAAATTTCCTCTATGCGTTCCAGGAAAAGCGCGGGATCGGTTTTCGCGTTGAATGAGATATGCCAATCGCGTACTTTGAACGGCTTGTCCGGAAGCTGTACTTGTGCCGTCGGTACCGCGAAATTTCCTAGCGACGGAATAGTAGTAGTACAGGTTGGCGCAGTCATGGTCGTACTCGGAATGGTACACGAGATTGTATAGATCGGTGCGCTAATCGTGGTGGTCGGTGCCAATAAGTGCGGAAAAGTCCATTGGAAACCCATCGGACGGGGAGTTGCTTGTCCGTCCCGGAAAAATTTTATTAACCGCTTGCACCCTTCTTCTACCGTACCCTCTGCGGACAAGGAAAATTTTTCTAACTCGGCATCTAACTCAGCTCTCCTTAGCTGGTAAATCCACCCCACACGGACATCCGGTTTTACCCCTGCCATCTCGGCCTCGGTGGTAACTGGTGCCTCGTTTTCGTCATTCATTTTAAAAAAACCTAATTCGGTTTGAAAAATACTCATCCAGTTCCTATATGTCTGTGCCACCTTTTTTTTATTCCCCGGAATTAATTGCTTTTGGTAATAACTCGCTCGCGTTCGGGCGCAGCGCGAGGCAAAAACGACGTGGCCAAAAAAAAACAGAGTTTTTTCCTGCCGGCGCGCCGTCCGGCGGCCGAGGATCTCTATGACGCGAAGCCGGCGTAGTTCCGATCTCCGGTGGTTTCTTTATATTATATACACACCGCTACTAACTATCTACTCGCCACTTCTATACGCAAAGCAAAGCTACTTGTGGTTGTACGCAAAGCACACAAAGTATTATTCGGAAAGCAACTACTAAAATTCGGAAAACAACTACTAAAATTTGGAAAGCAACTACTAAAATTCACGCTGGTCCCCCCTGGCCAAATAAGTTCGGTTTTCTTTTATTTTACTCCACCTCAAAACACCACGGTCCCTGTTCGGGCGTCACTTTTTATAACGTTCTTTTTTACTTCGGAATTAAACTTTTTACAAAATTACTTTTTCTTTGCAGTCGGTCTGATTTTTGAATATTAGATATTTGACAAACGGAAATTTATACTGTTTAGTGTATTTCCCGTTTTGATTTCCCTTGCTAGATGCGGGGGCTTCCTTATAGCCTCTTTTATTAAGACAGGGAAAACCAGAACCTTGGCGGAACGGAATGCTCAGGCGCCAGTTTTTTAGAGCGGTATGCTCCGCTTTTACCCAGGATAGCTTTCGTCAGAGAAAATAATTCCAGAGTGCAAATGTGGTGTGTTTGAGGGGTAGGAGCAAAATCAAACAATATTTCAAGACATCGTATATTGAATAAACACAGTAGGTAATAAATTCTTAAATAAATGATACAAAATAAGTCCGGCCAGTTGCGATCGGGGGGGGCCTACGGGAGTTCTGTAAATAAAAGAAACAACGCGACTTTAGTATTAATCTAGGGTTGCTAGACGTGGCTTGCTTGCGGTACTTTAAATGCCCTAAGGGTTAACGTAAGCAACGGAAAAGCTAGAAGCAAGCTCAAAATATTCGGTTCGGATTCTAGGTTACGGTTAGGCAACGGATTTGACGGCTAGCAAAGTTCGGATAGCTATGGGCCGCGGTAGGCTGTAGGTTGGGGCAAAGTTCACACTTTTCCCCCTGGTAGCGAATATTCGAAGAGTGAAATTGCTAGCACGTTCCTCGGTTGTCTAACCTGAACTAAATTATTGGTAAATGCGTAATTAGCTAAAGGGCCGCGGTAGACGGGCGGTTGGGGCAAAGTTCACACTTTTCCCCCTGGTAGAGACTATTCGAAGAGCGCAAATTACTAACCTGTTAGCGGGCAAAAGACAAAAGACCAAAAGACGGGCCCCGTGGCGGCTGCCGGCCGTCTTATAGCCGGCTCCCACGCGACCCAGCGGTGGGGCGACGGCGGCTCATTGGTCGGCGTCGCCGACGGGAATTCGCAAGCGCTCCCCGCCACATCGGTCTCGCTGCGGCAGCTGACGGCGGGGCGGCGCGCCTAAGGGATGAACCACCCCTGGCGCGTCCTCAGCGGCGGCTCCATTGGATCGGCGATGTCTTAAATACCCGGATTCCCAAAAAGAACGGCGATTCTAGCCCCAGTTTAAGCACCCCTTTCGGATCTACCCCTATTCGGCGCTCCTACCCCTCTCAGATAACCCACATATATTTGATAAATTAATTTAGAAGGAAACACCCCCACAATTAATTGTGTTAATTGCAAATGACTCGGAATAAAGAACGCGGCCCTCCGCGGCAAAATTAAAAATAAATAATTATCGGCCTGGATATAAAACTACGGCAGCCGGACGCTAGATATAGCGTGGCGAAAGAATCAAACCAGTGTGAAATAAAAATAAAAGCCTGGAAACTTAGTAACTTCGTTACAACATTGAGGATAACAAGGTTTTCAAAGGTAAAATAAAATCATTTCTAGCTAATGAGGCATTATTTTATAGCGTCGACGAGTTGAGTCTCCTGAAAGTAGTCAAAGAATGCCGAATGGAGAATATGTAATTAAAATTTATAGTAAAAGTACCACAAGATACCAAAAATTCTAAAGAGGTTGTTAGCATTCTGAGTGCACGAAAGGTTATGTAAAATAAGACAAAAAAAGTTTGAACCAGACTTCCCCCGAAATTGAGATGACAATCAGAGGCAGCTCGTGCGAGTTGAAGATGGTTCTCAGAAAAGACACTGAACCTCCTAAAGAAATTGACACTGTTTCTAAGACTCCAAGGTGCAAAAGTATTGTTTTAACGGAACGGCATTGGATGAGAGAAGAAAATCGTTATGGAAGTTCTGAATAAGCAAATTAGCATGTGATGGAATTTTTTAATAATATAAAAGACGCTCTTTTAAATGCAAGTCCTCATAACATCTACAATTATGATGAAACAAACATAGCGGATGATCCTGGCGCCAAAAAAGTAATAGTGCCAAGGAACTTCAGAAGGGTTGAACGGGTTCAGAACTATTCGCGCTCTTGCACGAGCATCATGGTGGCTGGAAATGCTGCTGGTCAATTACTGCCACCAATGGTGGTGTACAAGAGCAGCAACTTGTATGAAAATTGGTGTGCTGGTGGTTCATGGAACCGTAAACGGGAATTTCTGGTTGGTTTGATATGAATCAGTTTGAAAAATGGTTTTTTAAAGTGCTGCTACCACATGTACAATCAACACGAGAAGTGGGAGCAAAAACAGTGGTAATTGGTGATAACTTGGCGAGCCATTTTGCCCCCACTGTTATACAAGCTGCAAAGGAGAACAATATTTATATGTGTCCATTCCCGGCCAATGCGACCCACTTAATGCAGCCACTGGACGTGGCTGTTTTCTCCCCTTTAAAAAGAAAATGGCGCTAAATTTTAACCTAAAGAGCAATTCCCCTCGTTACTTGCAAAGCTCTGGGCTCAGATCAATGATAACGTTGAGAAAAATCTAAAGTCAGGGTTTTGGAGCACAGGTCTATATCCCATGAACCCAGACGAAGTTTTAAGAAAAATTCCCGGGGCTTTACCTACCAGTGAAGAAGTCTCACGCTCTCTTGACTCCAGTCTTGTAGACATGTTGAAAGAAATACGGGGCACATCAGACGAACAGAAAAAACGGAAGAGAGGAAAGAAGTTTAAGCCTGGAAAAGAAATGGACAAAATAGACACAGAATCTACACAGGCAGTTACACAGGATGCAGCTGAAGATATGAGGGATGCACCCGATGATAATGAATTGCCCTGTTTTGTGGCTTTACCGGAGTGTCCGGATGAAAACGTCAATGTCGGTGCTTCGACGTCTGGTGTTCCATCCGGTGTTCCCTCGAAGAAAAGCAAAAAGCAAACTCCTATACAGCCGACGACAACAAATGTAACGAAAAGGGCTCTAAGGAATCGCGATAAAACTTCAAAGTGTGGAATCTGCTTAACTGCATTTTTAAATTACAACAGCCATCTTGAATGGATCAAATGTTTAGGATGCAACAAATGGATATGTGGCATATGCAATGACGCAAGCAAAAATCCCTATTTTCAGTGTTCGATGTGTGAGGATGAGTCCGAAGACAAAGAGGAGCCTTTCGGCGACAATAGCGATGATGACGCTACTTTTGATCCTTCACAGAACCCCAACAAAGGCTCTAAATTAAAGTTTCTTAAATAAGTTTTCCTATGTTTTTAGTTTATAATGAGTTTATATTTATTTTTTTACAGTTTCCATATAGTTACCACTAAATGTTCAATGTTTTAAGAAAATAAAGTTTATTTTTTGTTGAAAGTCTTTGTTTTTTGCCTTAAAAAATAAATATTAATACTACGTACCTAGTATTTTCCAAACCCTTCTTTTTACCGGGGCTACTTTGTCACAAAACGCCACAGGACACAATTTAAATGGCATTTCCATTAGGTGACAAAGTTGCCCCAGTCCTGGGGTAACATTGTCACCCTAAATTTAATTTTTTTTAAATAGGTTAAAATGTAAAAATTTTAATTGGCCATTTAATCCGCAATAGCCCATTTGGTGTAATAAAATTTATTTGATGCGATTATCACAATAAATAAGACAAGTATAGTAGAATATGTCCGGAAAAAATGACAAAGTAGCCCCGGTTGACGGTACTATTTATAGTTAAATTTTCGACTAAATTTACTTTAGCGCAGTTTTATGTTACTTTAAACTCGCCGAACAGATGTTGGCAATTTTCAAATGGTATGAACAGTCGTAAGAATGACGAAAATCAGATGACAGAAGAGAGGACAGAACAGGTGCCAAGTTTCCATGGGAAATATAAAAAAATAACGAAATTTATCACCTACAAGATGGAGCAGGAGGGTGCGAAAACTGCCTCCTATTTCAGTGCAATCGATACATACTTTCCATAAAAAAGTACAGATGGTAATTAAGAAAGAAAATTTGGCCACGAAATTCACTATGATGGTGGCAAATAGGAAATTGCTTCTAAAAAAATCTTCATCAGAATTTAACATAAAATATCAATGAGGAAGTAGATTGAGAACGCTAAATTATCCACAAGGTACCAACAATTCTAAAGAGGTTGTTAGCATTCTGAGTGCACCAAAGTTTATGTAAAAGAGAAGACAAAAAAAGTTTGAACCAGAATTTAACATAAAATATCAATGAGGAAGTAGATTGAGAACGCTAAAATATCCACAAGATACCAGAAACTCCAAAGAGGTTGTTAGTATTCTGAGTGCACCAAAGGTTATGTAAAAGAAGACAAAAAAAGTTTGAATCACACTTCCCCCGAATTTGAGATGACAATCAGAGGCAGCTCGTGCGAGTTGAAGATGGTTCTCAGAAAACACACTGAACCTCCTAAAGAAATTGACACTGTTTCTAAGACTCCAAGGTGCAAAAGTATTGTTTTAACGGAACGGCATTGGATGAGAGAAAAAATCGTTTTGGAAGTTCTGAATAAGGGTGACATTAAAGAAATTAGCAGGTTGCATTCTGTTGGGTCAAAAACTGCCGAAAGGATCTTATTGTACAGGCAACTGGAAGGATCCTTCGTGAAAATATCGGAACTCGCTTCAATGCCCGACTTCAACGAGAACAACTATAAGAAATTTATTCAGCGAAACTTCTTACCTGAAGAGGTCTAAACAAATGCTATATATGTATGATATATTCAATATTAATATTAATTAATAATAATTAATTAATGTGTATAATGTATTAAATTTTTTGACCTTTCCCTCGCTATATATTGTGGAGTGTTTGAATTTTATTAATCAGAGAAAGGATAATATTATGTCAAGTGCAAATAAGCATGCACATAACTCCAGGAGAGGGACCGCATTAATCACACCTCACTTAAGATTGTATAAATCTAAAAATAGGCATAAAATTATATCATAAATTGCCAAGAAATATTCAAGACATTGAGGATAACAAAGTTGTCAAAGAATGCCGAATGGAGAATATGTAAATAAAATTTATAGTAAAGCAAAGAAACTGGACGGCTCATCAAGGAAAGTAGTTATAGGATAGAACCAGCAACATTCTCTCAGAATCACAAGACCTATATTTAAATCCTTAACATTTGATATAAAACAATAATTCCTCGACAATAAGATACATTGTAGTAAAAAATTAATTAGCTGATGAAAATTTTGAGGAATATGAAGATAATGAGGTAGATGTGTCACTATTTTTTTATGTGAGCACAATAAATTTTGGCTACAATTGAATAATAGTCCATGGAGTGAGATAAAAAAGCAATGGAATAGTACCAAGGGCGTAGCCAGGTACGGACAGGGAGGGCAGCTGCCCCCCCCCCCCTAGCTGGGTGTAGATATTGTATGACTAATGACACTAATTCTTTTTAATGTTCTATTTATAGTTAAATTTTCGACTAAATTTACTTTAGCGCAGTTTTATGTTACTTTAAACTCGCCGTACAGATGTTGGCAATTTTCAAATGGTATGAACAGTCGTAAGCATGACGAAAATCAGACGACAGAAGAGAGGACAGAACAGGTGCCAAGTTTCCATGGGAAATATAAAAAAAAGAACGAAATTTATCACCTACAAGATGGAGCAGGAGGGTGCGAAAACTGCCTCCTATTTCAGTGCGATCGATACATACTTTCCATAAAAAAGTACAGATGGTAATTAAGAAAGAAAATTTGGTCACGAAATTCACTATGACGGTGGCAAGTAGGAAATTGCTTCTAAAAAATCTTCATCAGAATTTGACATAAAATATCAACGAGGAAGTAGATTGAGAACACTAAAACATCCACAAGATAGCAAAAACTCCAAAGAGGTTGTTAGCATTCTGAGTGCACCAAGGGTTATGTAAAAGAAGACAAAAAAAGTTTGAACCAGACATCCCCCGAATTTGAGATGACAATCAGAGGCAGCTCGTGCGAGTTGAAGATGGTTCTCAGAAAACACACTGAACCTCCTAAAGAAATTCACACTGTTTCTAAGACTCCAAGGTGCAAAAGTATTGTTTTAACGGAACGGCATTGGATGAGAGAAAAAAATCGTTTTGGAAGTTCTGAATAAGGGTGACATTAAAGAAATTAGCAGGTTGCATTCTGTTGGGTCAAAAACTGCTGAAAGGATCTTATTGTACAGGCAACTGGAAGGATCCTTCGTGAAAATATCCGAACTCGCTTCAATGCCCGACTTCAACGAGAACATCTATAAGAAATTTATTCAAAGAAACTTCTTACCTGAAGAGGTCTAAACAAATGCTATATATGTATGATATATTTAATATTAATTAATAATAATTAATTAATGTGTATAATGTATTAAATATTTTGACCTTTCCCTATGTTAACAAAGTTAGCCCCGCCATTTTGGATTTTTTAAATTTTTGTTGTTGTGCTGAATTGTGCTAGGTTTGTGCTGCAATTTATTTTCAAAAATGTTGAAAAGTCCGGAAGATATAGCAGCACGTTTTTTCAAAAAAAAGTTAGCCCCGCCGTTTTGGATTTGTAAAATTTTTGTTGTTGTGCTGAATTGTGCTAGCTTTGTGCTGCGTTGTGCCGCAATTTATTTTCAAAAATCTTGAAAAGTCCGGGAGATATAGCAGCACATTTTTTTCAAAATAAAAAGTTAGCCCCGCCATTTTGGATTTTTAAAATTTTTGTTGTTGTGCTGAATTGTGCTAGGTTTGTGCTGCGTTGTGCCGCAATTTATTTTCAAAAATATTAAAAAGTCCGGGAGATATAGCAGCACATTTTTTTCAAAAAAAAAAAGTTGGCCCCGCCATTTTGGATTTTTAAAATTTTTGTTGTTGTGCTGAATTGTGCTTGGTTTGTGCTGCGTTGTGCCGCAATTTATTTTCAAAAATGTTGAAAAGTCTGGGAGATATAGCAGCACATTTTTTTTCAAAAAAAAAGTTAGCCCCGCCATTTTGGATTTTTAAAATTTTTGTTGTTGTGCTGAATTGTGCTAGGTTTGTGCTGCGTTGTGCCGCAATTTATTTTCAAAAATATTAAAAAGTGCGGGAGATATAGCAGCACATTTTTTTCAAAAAAAAAAGTTGGCCCGCCATTTTGGATTTTTAAAATTTTTGTTGTTGTGCTGAATTGTGCTTGGTTTGTGCTGCGTTGTGCCGCAATTTATTTTCAAAAATGTTGAAAAGTCTGGGAGATATAGCAGCACATTTTTTTTCAAAAAAAAAGTTAGCCCCCCCATTTTGGATTTTTTAAATTTTTGTTGTTGTGCCGACTTGTGCTAGGTTTGTGCTGCGTTGTGCCGCAATTTGTTTTCAAAAATGTTGACAAGTCCGGGAGATATAGCAGCACGTTTTTTTCAAAAAAAAGTTAGCCCCGCCGTTTTGGATTTTCCAAATGTTTTTGTTGTGCTGAGTTGTGGTCAGTTTGTGCTGATTTGTGCAGCTTTTATTTTCTTTGTTTATTTGTAGAAAAAGTGTATAACAATAATTTTAAAAAATCCAATTTTATTAAAAACTATGGCAATGCATCGGGCGTCATTAGTGCTAAGTTGTGCCATAATTTATTTTCAAAAATCTCGAAAATTTTCGGAGATATAACAACAACTAGCTATAGTATTTTCAAAAAACGAATTTGCCTTTTTTTTCGAAAAAATTTTTTGTGCTGAGATGTGCTCAGTTTGTGCCGTCTTGTGCCGCTTTTCTTTTTTTTGTTAATTTGCAAAAAATATCAACAAAAAAATAATTTTAAAAAACGAGTATACAAAAGTAAAGTACTACCTGCCCTGCATAAGGCTAATACGCAACAATAGTTGACAATGTAGTTTCGATTTTTGACCATTGTTGCATACCTTGCATTTTACATTCAATTAATTTAACAAACACATCACCTTTTATCACTTTACCGATATTTTACAAACCTAGGCAGCAGAAATTTAAATAATTTAATTTAATTTAATTTTAATTTAATTTAATTTAAATAAAACAATATTTCCATTTAATTTTTTAATTGGGTTTTTCGCCACCAAACTGATTGAAAGACAACTTTTTCAAGTTGCCTCGAAAATTCATAAATTCTTAACACTAAATGAACGAAACTTTAAACGTGTAACTAAAAAAATAACTTCAACAAATTTGTTTTCTGAGCTTTCGGAGGATAAATCTTCCTCCTTTCTCAAAGATCATGTCACGTCAAAGTGAAGTGACAGATTAATAAATTTTAGGTTAAAATGTCATGACAACAGAAACAATAGCCTAGCCACCTGCCTGATATTGTACCCTGAGTTCAATCTAATTATCTATACTAACTTCTCTATGAATAAGTGGCAATAATATTTTACTGAATTCCACTGAACATTCAGCAACACAGTTGCCCGTATTTCCTAGAATAAATGCAGATTCTTTAATTTTTCGTCTATTTCCTACTTCTTCTTTTAGAATTGGTTTGGAACTATCCCACAATATCCTATGATTGTTATTAAAGGAATGTTCACATATTTTTGACTTCGAAATTTGAAATCAAATTTCGATCAATTTGAAATCAATTTGAAATCAAATTTCGAAGTCAAAAATATGTGAACATTCCTTTAATAACAATCATAGGATATTGTGGGATAGTTCCAAACCAATTCTAAAGGAAGAAGTAGGAAATAGACGAAAAATTAAAGAATCTGCATTTATTCTAGGAAATACCAATTCTAAAAGAAGAAGTAGGAAATAGACGAAAAATTAAAGAATCTGCATTTATTCTAGGAAATACGAGCAACTGTGTTGCTGAATGTTCAGTGGAATTCAGTAAAATATTATTGCCACTTCTTCAAAGAGAAGTTAGTATAGATAATTAGATTGAACCATTGAGTAAAGGAATAATAAGAGGAATCGAGCAAATGGCCGGATCTGTAACACCCTATTTCCTGATGCGACAGGGAATTTGACCCAGTGCATTCACCATAAATTTAAAAATTCTCTGAAAGTTCTTAAGCTTACTACAGGCAAAGTTTACAGAAGAAATCGCTATCGCGTTGGGCGCCATCTGGGCCATGGTAGAAAAAATTGTGGTATTGAAAGGATATAAGTTTAAAACTCTAAACGGGAACATTTCAGACGTTGCCATATCGGTGACAACGGGTGCGATGCTAATTTATTGACCTTGACCCAAAAAAAAAACAAATGCCGTGCGCGAAGCTACGATGAATTCTTTTTCTGTGGGGCAATAGATTTTTAACCGACTTCAAAAAAGGAGGAGGTTTATCAATTCGGTTGTATTTTTTTATGTTTGTTACCTCATAACTCCATCATTTAAAAACCGATTTGGACAATTCTTTTTTTATTTGAAAGGGTATACCTACAGAATGGCCCCATTCAAAACTAAAAAAAAAATTCCACCCCTAAGGGGGTGAAATTTCATATTGGACCGATTTCGATTATTCTTTTTTATTACAAATGGATTACTGTAGGAGTGGCTTCATTTAAATTTGAAGAAAAAATTCCACCCCTAAGGGTGGACAAATAGGGGATTAAATTTCATATTGAACCGATTTCGATGATTCTTTTTTTATTAGAAAGGGAGTACCTTAGAGGTGGCCCCATTTAAATTTGAAGAAAAAATTCTAGCCCTAAGGGTGGAAAAAAAGGGGATGAAATTTCATATGGGACCGATTTCGATGATTCTTTTTTTATTACAAAGGGATTACTTTAGGAGTGGGTTCATTTAAATTTGAAGAAAAAATTCCACCCCTAAGGGTGGACAAATAGGGGATGAAATTTCATATTGAACCGATTTCGATGATTCTTTTTTTATTAGAAAGGGATTACTTTAGGAGTGGCTTCATTTAAATTTGAAGAAAAAGTCCCACCCCTAAAGGTGGACAAATAGGGGATGAAATTTGATATTGATCCGATTTCGATGATTCTTTTATTATTAAAAAGGAAGTACCTTAAAGGTGGCCCCATATAAATTTGAAGAAAAAATTCCACCCCTAAGGGTGGACAAATAGGGGATTAAAATTAATATTGAACCGATTTCGTTGATTCTTTTTTATTAGAAAGGGAGTACCTTAGAGGTGGCCCCATTTAAATTTGAAGAAAAAATTCCACCCCTAAAGGTGGAAAAATAGGGGATGAAATTTCATATCGAACCGATTTCGATGTTTTTTTTTAGAAAGGAAGTACCTTAGAGGTGGCTCCATTTATATTTGAAGAAAAAATTCCACCCTAAGGGTGGAAAAATAGCGGATAAAATTTCATATTGGACCGATTTCGGTGATTCTTTTTTATTAGAAAGGGATTACTTTAGGAGTGGTTTCATTTAAATTTGAAGAAAAAATTCCACCCCAAGGGTGGACAAATCGGGGATGAACTATCATATTGAACCGATTTCGATTATTCTTTTTTTATTAGAAAGGGAGTACCTTAGAGGTGGCCCCCATCTAAATTTGAAGAAAAAATTCCACCTCTAAGGGTGGAAAAATAGGGGGTGAGATTTCATATTGGACCGGTTTCGGTGATTCTTTTTTATTAGAAAGGGATTACTTTAGGAGTGGTTTCATTTAAATTTGAAGAAAAAATTCCACCCCTTAGGGTGGAAAAATAGGGGATTAAATTTCATATTGAACCGATTTCGATGATTCGTTTTTTATTAGAAAGGGAGTACCTTAGAGGTGGCCCCATTTAAATTTGAAGAAACAATTCTACCCCTAAGGGTGGAAAAAAAGGGGATGAAATTTCATTCATTCTTTTATTATTAAAAAGGAAGTACCTTAAAGGTGGCCCCATATAAATTTGAAGAAAAAATTCCACCCCTAAGGGTGGACAAATAGGGGATTAAAATTAATATTGAACCGATTTCGTTGATTCTTTTTTTATTAGAAAGGGAGTACCTTAGAGGTGGCTCCATTTAAATTTGAAGAAAAAATTCCACCCCTAAAGAATAGGGGATGAAATTTCATATTGAACCGATTTCGATGATTCTTTTTTTATTAGAAAGGGATTACTTTAGGAGTGGCTTCATTTAAATTTGAAGAAAAAATTCCACCCGTAAGGGTGGAAAATAGGGGATGACATTTAATATTGGACCGATTTCGATAATTCTTAATAATTCACTAAAAATAATAAATAAAAAAATTAACAAAAAAAAATAAAACCGAGTTCGAAATTTTGCCCGTATGCACTTTCCACTAAATCACCAAATCCAAAGATACCTCAATATAGAAAGAGAAACCTATTTCTAAAATTTTAGTTTAAATGTGCATACGCGCAAATTTGTGAAGTCGGTGTTAATTTTTGTAATTTTTAAAATTTTTAGTGGAGTGTGCATACGGGCAAATTTTCGAAGTCGGTTTTAATTTTTTTGATAAATTTTTTTTATTAATAATTATTATTGGGGAATCGTCTGGCGTGGCTCGATGGTTTCTTACTGCGTTTAATAAATACAATTTTTTGATGTACACAAACTGTATGTATGTATGTACGTATGTATGTATGTATGTATGTATGTATGTATGTATGTCCTTCCTGACATGGGAATCAAATAGGTGCTAAAAAGCATAAAATAAAATAAAAATAAAGAAAACTTTTTAAAACCAAGCTTTTTTATTAAGCCATGTACTAAAACGAATAAAAGAAGTTTAGGTTTTCGATAAGATAATTCAATTCCAAATTGCGACAAGCTTTTTTAAATCAAAAAGCTTGTCGCGCGAAATGTTCATAAAAGTAGGTAGGTACCAATTAATTTTATCGGTTGATAAGCAAAGTACGTGCTAAAGTATGTAGTTTCTTAACAGTTCGCACGACAAGCTGCTTTTTGATTTAAAAAAGCTTGTCGCAGTTTGACATTGAATTATCTTAACGAAAACCTAAACTTATTTTATCTGTTTTAGTAGGTAAATGGCTTTATTTTTTAATAAAAATTCCGGTATTATATTTTATTTTTCCATAGACAAAAATCGGAGGAGGGATAGATAGATACTTACAAGGACAGGGGCAGGGTCCGCACTAATCGTTTTGTATCCTCTAGGCACATTATTTCGTTAAAAAATAGAAGAAACGCGGGTGTTTCAATTGCAAAATAAAATAATAATGGGAACTAGTCTAATAAAGATGTCAGGGGACTGCCTCCTGAGTGTCCAACCAAAAGGTTACACTCGAACTCCTGGTACGAATTGTGCTATAAGGTGGTTTCCTAAACAATGGGGGTAGTTTCCTAAACATGTTTTTAGAGCAAAATGACTCCAATAAAAGTATTAATACATGAGTTACAGCGCATTACCTGCATGACAATACAGTGTGGATAGAAATTGTGGAATATTGCTTATATTTCTTAAAATATTCCTCATATGAAAAACTTGTTTTAATAAAAGTGTTAGGGGAAATTATTTCCCGTTTAGTGATTTCAAGCAATCTTTCGTAGCACAAAAAATGTGGTTGCCATGTTAACCGACTTAATTTTTTTAAATGGCACCATATACTTTTTTTGGTGAAAATTGATATATTGGAACTTTCTGAATACGATACAATACAATTTTAATGGGGTCACATAAGAAAAAAATACAAAAAGATTAAGTTTTCTATTATGCTATTGACAATGTTTATCAAAATAATTATTACATCAGGTTAGCCATGCCAAAATCAGAACAATGGGAAACTGTCACTAGCTGTCAGTTGCTTGTAATTGGGTGCATTGTTACAGTAAACGTACTTTTTTTACTCAATTTTCTGTGCACTTAAGTACTTAGTAAGTTATAATGGCGCTTCAATTAAGTGAAACGGAAAGAATACAGGTTAACATACTGAGTACTTAAGTACACAGAAAAATTAGTAAAAAAGTACGTTTAGTGTAACAATGTACACAGTTACACAGATAGTGTCAGTTTCACATTGTTCTGATTTTGGCATGGCTAACTTGATGTTAATAATTATTTTGATAAACATTGTCAATAGCATAATAGAAACCTTGTTTTTTTTTCTTATGCGACCCCATTAAAATTGTATTGTATCGTATTCAGAAAGTTCCAAGGAATCAATTTTCACCAAAAAAAGTATATGGTGCCATTTAAAAAAATAAATCGGTTACCATGGCAACAACATTTTTGGTGCTACGAAAGATTGCTTGATATCACTAAACGGGAAAAAATTTCCCCTAACACTTTTATTAAAACATGTTTTTGATATGAAGAATATTTTAAGAAATATAAGCAATATATATTCCACAATTTCTATCCACACTGTATAACTTCGCACGCAGCAGGGGTGGTCATGTAAAAAAAATAACAAAGAATGACCTTAAAAAAGTTTTAGAAGATGAACTTCTGGTCACCTTTTTATTATAAAATTGTTTCGTGTCTCTAATGTTTATTGATTTACAGGGCGTTATATGACAAAAAATTCGTTTACCACAGGACAGGTCTTGTAAATTTTTTTTAACAAAAAAATTACCTGAATATAAGTTGGAGAGGGGTAAATGATCTACAATTTTGTTTTACATTTTTTTATTATTTTGACTTAAGTTACAGCGCATTAAAATACAAAAAATTTCGCAGTTTTCTCCAGTTCCTACCGATTAGGTAATTTGAAACACGTTGGATGCAAACACAGATGTCATTTTTCATATTCCATTACCTACTACTTGTATTTAGGGAAATAAATTGCTTTTTCCACAAATGAATTTTTTATGAAGCGAATTACCAAGTGCATTGGAGTTGATAATCATTTTGAACATTTTCTTAATGTTGTCATTTGTATAAAAAAATTACCCCATTTATTGATTTATTTATGCATTATTTAAGAACAAATGAACGAATATTTCAGATCAAACACACTCGTTTTTCCTGCATATTAAGATTCCATAAGAAAAAGTATAGGTTCCGATTTGAAGAAAAAAAAAATAGAGTTTACCTTGTAGTGACCTTGAAAATAGTGGATATTTATAACTATTCAATTATACAGGGTGTCCCGTTAATAATGGTCCATAGAGCAACTGCACATATTTGGGGCCAAAATATGACGATTGAGGCTAATATGAATTATAGAAATGCTGTTTGTTTAAGAGATACAGGGCGTTGAAGTTCATTTTTTGAAATTGAATTATGGCTACATCTCTCAAAATAATGAAGCTGCTGAACTGAAATTTGGCACTGCTGTGTTTTTGGGGATGGAGAATAAGCTAAAAACATCAATTTTGCTGTATCTCACAGAGGGCGCCACTTGCGCGGTTTTTGGATCGTTACTTTTTCGGTTTAAAATCAAAGAAAGGGGTAAAAATAAATATTTTCATTTGAAAAAATTACAGCGTGATCAGGACATAAGAAGGTAAGTTTCCACCAAATTTTTTGGAATTTTTTTTTTGTGGGAGGTAAAAATTAGAAACCAACAAATCGGTTATTTAGATTTTTCGCGGATATTTTGAGGTTATGTGAAAAAAGTGTAAATACAAAAGTTGTAGATCTTTTTATTGCCTATAACTTTGCCATTCAACTTTTTTCGATAGGAGTTGCAGTTTTGCTGGAAATCGTGATAAACAGTTTCCCCTAAAAGATCACCCCCTACAACCCCCGTACCTCAAATCGCCCTTAAATTATTTTTTCAGTTATTTTTGCTATATTTTCTTTCTTTTCCAATGGGTGTGATGCTGTTCTAGATTTTTTTGTTCTCAAAAATTATCTACCCTGGCCTAACATTAAGCATGTAATGCATTAAGTACATAATATTTCTTTTACGATAATATTTTCTGTAATTTACTAAAAGAAATAATAATTTACTCCATGATTTGATGCAGCCACTTACCTTTTAAAAATGGCATCGGCACTGCATTAGATAGAAGTCGCTTTTTTGAGGAATCCGCACAGTGAAAATGGTTGTTATTGAAATGTTTTTCGTACACCATGTACCGACCGATCTGTTCCACATCGCTTAAAAACACGTAAATAGGGATTGTCCCGACGCGCGTGAATTGTCACAATTGTTATTATAAATGCACTTGTATTTTGAGATAGGCATTTTTCTGGACAATAATTGTCTTACAGAAAAATCCCTATTCTTGCACGTAATATTATGAATTACTAGGTTGATGCGATCACAAATTAGGGAGTATGTATATATTCGTATCGGTTCCTTTGATTTCGGCGGTAGATTATATTTTTGTGCAAGACGATTTTCCAGAATAATTATTTCACTTTCAAGTCACAAGAGCGAAGAACGTAAGAAAACACGGTTTCAGTCAACGACGAAACTCTCGACGCAGTGCCAATAAGGTCGTAGTCGATAATAAAATTCCGGATTGTTTGATCTACATTATATCATTGAGTAAATTATTCCTTTACTCAATGATTATTATGTATTATTCCTTTTCTCAGTCAGTTGAAACAACATAAAAAAAATTATGCGGCAGGCACCCGGCAGGCAGATTCTTTTTTTATATCCCTGAAAATTTACTAAAATAGCCGGCCGCCGATGCCGACAAGAGTAATCCCTTTGTCTTTGTCAGCTGCCGCGCCGCCGACAAAAAATACCTATTTAAATAAGTGTCCTATACTCCTATTTTTTGTTTATAGCAAATAGCACAGCCGACAAAAATATGAATATTGTGCCGCATTTCGCCCTTTTAATTAATCCCCAGTTTTGTTTGGTGTTTTTAAAAATATACCTAAATCCAATAGGAAAATTATAGTGGGGTGGGGTGCGGGGTGGGGGTTAGTTGTTACTTTGCTTTATAACTTAACTTCATACAATTTAAAGAGTCCCTTTCCTAATTTATTTTTAGCTTTACGAATATTTTTAACCATGCCGGGAGAGATCATTTTCAAAACTGAAGCTAAACAAAAACATTCTAAGATCTACTTACTATGAACCAGTCGAGACTTTCGAATTTAGCAATAATAAGCAGAAAAATAGATTTGAAATAAAATAGATTTAAAGGAATTAATTAGGGAATTTACAATCAAGAATGGAGGCAA
This sequence comes from Pseudeuparius sepicola, assembly GCA_963920635.1. Lineage (NCBI taxonomy): Eukaryota > Metazoa > Arthropoda > Insecta > Coleoptera > Anthribidae > Pseudeuparius > Pseudeuparius sepicola. The sequence goes on from OY987305.1 coordinate 36,055,391, forward strand.
TGGCAAGCTGGTCTTCTGAAGGTATCACCTGAGTAAAGGTTATAATAAGTATCACCATATTGAGTAAAGGAATATTACTCAATGGTATCACCACCAACTGTTCGCAATCCTATTATGGCTTTAATACTAATAAGAAAGATTAGAGGCAACAAACTAATTTAATTTATTACTTGTAAAAAAAACTTTTTAAAAACAAGCTTTTATTTAAGCCATATACTAAAAGAATAAAATAGGTTTAGGTTTTCGTTTTCAAGTTTTTGTAAATGAAAAAGCTTGTTGGGTAAAATGTTCATGTTCAATTAATTTTATTGGACAGTGATTGGTTGATAAGCAAGTACCTATACTTGCCAAAGTATGTATTTTCTTTACAATTCGCGCGACAAGCTTTTTGATTTACAAAAACTTCGCAATTTGTCATTGAATTATCTTAACAAAAACCTACACTACACTTATATTATTGGTTTTATTCGTGGCTTAAGCTTGTTTTTAAATAGGTTTTTTTTATCTTTTATTTCATTTCGTGCTTTTTAGTACCTATTTGATTCCCAAGTGAGGAAGGTGGTAAATAAATTTAATCCACCATCTTGGAGCATCCGCCATATTGGATTTAGTATGAAGTCACTTACCTTATTATTTTCACGCCCTTTTATACGCGACTGAATTTAAGATGCCAACGCCCCGACGGGACTATGCGCACTAACATATGGGCCATCGTTACCATGTGAACGGTGCTAGCCACCGGGTCTACACTGCGTTGTTCTTTGTTGCTTTAGTTTAGCATTGAGCCTATAGGGGGCGTATTTCTTATATTTAATGGCGTATTTGATACCCACATTAAGAGGGTTGAAAAGAAAATGTAATTCGCTATATTGGAGCGGCCGCCATATTGAACTTAAGTGTGATGTCACTAACTTTATCGTTTTCTGCTCTTCACGCCCTTTCATTTGACACCCATATTAAGTGAGTTGAAAAGAAAATGTGCTGCCATCTTGGACCGGTGGCCATATTGAATTTAGTGCGACGTCACTAACTTTATCGTGTTCTACTCTTCAAGCCCTTTTATTTGATACCCATATTAAGGGGGTTGACAAAAAATACATCATCCGCCATCTTGGAGCGGCGGCCGTTTTGAAAGTATTAGAATATTGCGTATTGTCAGCATAACTAAAGGTGCATGCAAAATTTCAGCTCAATCGGATGTCAGGAAGTGATTCTAATTCAGCTTGCAAAATTTGAGTTAAACAAACTAACATACCTACTACATAGTAATACATTGCAAGTTAAATACAAGCTTATAAAAATAATACATCATATCATTCTGTAAACTTTGATCATGAAGCAAAGCTCACACCAGCCCAATTCTACGGAAGCGCTGAGACGCCACATGGTGATTTTTTGTCGCTGACCGAGTTCGAACTCGGCCAGCCGACTTTGAGCTCGGCCGGTCGACTTCCAACTCGACCGGCCGAAATTTCGCACCAAAATAGAGTTTTTTGTGACCTATCTTCAGAAAAACAACTTTTATTCTACAATTCCCCCTCTCCCCTCTCCTTCCACTTTCCCTTAGCTCCTCCCTTCCTCCTTCCTATCTAAATAGATATGAATACATCATAACTTACTGTCACCGACTCCAAAGATAACTCGATTTAGAAAGATAAAAATATTTGTAAAATTTTAATAAATAGCTAGTTTACGGCTGTGTGGTTTTACTTAGTAGATAAAATAACGAGTTTTGCAGCCAGAAAGGTATATATTAACTTCTTTTTATAATACCAAGCTTTCGGTCTACTTCGTGACCTTCATCAGGGAATTATGTTGAAGTTTTTTACCAATATTAAAACCAGATAGATTTTAGGTTTAAAAGGGCCAGAAAAAGGTTTTTACATAATTTCGTGTGAAAATTTATACCGTCAATTTTGTTTATTTATTATTAATTTATCTATCCGTATTACTTAAGTGTGGATTTTTTTCTTTAAATTTAAATGGGACCACATCTAAGGTAACCCCTTTCCAATAAAGAAAGAATCATCGAAATCGGTTCAATATGAAATTTCATCCCCTAAACAAAATTGACTGTATAAATTTTCACACGAAATTATGTAAAAACCTTTTTCTGGCCCTTTTAAACCTAAAATCTATCTGGTTTTAATATTGGTAAAAAACTTCAACATAATTCCCTGATGAAGGTCACGAAGTAGACCGAAAGTTTGGTATTATAAAAAGAAGTTAATATATACCTTTCTGGTTGCAAAACTCGTTATTTTATCTACTAAATCTAAAATTTTAGTTGAAATGTGCATACGGACAAATTTCTGAAGTCGGTGATATTTGTTAATTTTATTAAAATTTTTAGTGGAATGTGCATACGGGCAAATTTTCGAAGTCGATTTTAATTTTTTTGGTAATTATTTTTTATTTCTTATTTTTTAGTGAATTACTAAGAATTATCGAAATCGGTCATCAATCATTAAATTCCATCCCCTATTTGTCCACCCTTAGGATTGAAATTTTTCTCTTCAAATTCAAATGTGACCACCCCTAAGGTAAACCCTTTCTAATAAAATAAGAATCATCCAAATCATCCCCTATTTATCTATCCCTATTACTTAAGTGTGGATTTTTTTCTTTAAATTTAAATGGGTCCACCTCTAAGGTACTCCCTTTCTAATAAAAAGAGAATCATCTAAATCGGTTCAATATGAAATTTCATCCCCTATTTGTCCAACCTTAGGGGTGGAATTTTTTCTTCAAATTTAAATGGGGGCCACCTCTAAGGTACTCCCTTTCTAATAAAAAGAGAATCATCGAAATCGGTTCAATATGAAATTTCATCCCCTATCTGTCCAACCTTGGGGGTGGAATTTTTGCTTCAAATTTAAATGGGTCCATCTCTAAGGTACTCCCATTCTAATAAAAAGAGAATCATCGAAATCGGTTCAATATGAAATTTCATCCCCTATTTGTCCAACCTTGGGGGTGGAATTTTTTCTTCAAATTTAAATGGGTCCACCTCTAAGGTACTCTCTTTCTAATAAAAAGAGAATCATCTAAATCGGTTCAATATGAAATTTCATCCCCTATTTGTCCAACCTTAGGGGTGGAATTTTTTCTTCAAATTTAAATGGGGCCACCTCTAAGGTACTCCCTTTCTAATAAAAAGAGAATCATCTAAATCGGTTCAATATGAAATTTCATCCCCTATTTGTCCAACCTTAGGGGTGGAATTTTTTCTTCAAATTTAAATGGGACCATTCTGTAGGTATACCCTTTCAAATAAAAAAAGGATTGTCCAAATCGGTCCAATTCTAAAATGTAAAAAATATTGCTTTGCCAGTTATTATTGAAAATTAAAGTTGAATATGCTTAACCTTTAACTAAAACAAAAAGAACAGCTTTTACTGAAGTGTTGTGAACCGAAATCGTTAAAAAATACCTGGCCTAAAAGCTAAAGCTTGTTTAAAGGCATTTAACTTATCCCCCTATCGTTGAGTGTAAATTGGAAGCGTTCTGAAGGGAGAATTCGCACAATCCGGCAAAACTGCGTTCTACCCGACGACGGTCAGCATTACGGGGAAAAGCTATCTGTAAATAAAATATGAATGAAATGACCGACATTTTAATAATTTTGCCGCCTACTAGATGGCGCGAGGGGCCGAGGGACGAGACTATGATGTTTTAATAATTTTGTAGACCACTAGATGGCGATCCCTGTTTTCTACAAAATTACCTGTTAGCAAATCACAACACGGGAGCGGTTCCTCTTCCCCTATTTATTCCTTTACTCAATGATTGAACACAGGGTACAATATCAGGCAGGTGGCTAGGCTATTGTTTCTGTTGTCATGACATTTTAACCTGAAATTTATTAATCTGTCACTTCACTTTGACGTGACATGATCTTTGAGAAAGGAGGAAGATTTATCCTCCGAAAGCTCAGAAAACAAATTTGTTGAAGTTATTTTTTTAGTTACACGTTTAAAGTTTCGTTCATTTAGTGTTAAGAATTTATGAATTTTCAAGGCAACTTGAAAAAGTTGTCTTTCAATCAGTTTGGTGGCGAAAAACCCAATTAAAAAATTAAATGGATCTGTTTGTGCCACAAATAAATTTTAGAAAATATCTTAACAATATTTCGTTAGATTTTTTAGAATTATGTATTTTTTTTGCGGAGTACCTATCTAGTAGTAGTTGTTTTAGAAGATAGAGATTTCTCTATCGAACTCTATCGCCACACATAGGTTCGCGTCTGCGCCCTTTTTGCAACGTTCGGTCAAATGTCAAATCGTTACGTTCGCTAATTTCCTACTGCCGAATCCACAGTTTAGATAATACTTGTGATTGTAAGATACACCCTGTATAAAGTATAATGATCCTGAAAACGTTATCAAGGTCAAAAATTCATATAACCATGTTGCTCCTCAGAAACAAACACTTTTATCTCTACTACATTGTTACAAAATACACCATTTTTCAAAATATTACGAGTAAGACTGTCTCAAGTAAAATGGGGTTAAGAGTTAAGAGGCTACGATACTTATCAAATCCGCCTGAAGTGCCCGACTCAATTCAGGACATACGTCGCTCGATTAGCTATGCCTATCCTTTTCCTTCCTCTAGTCCCCACGACTCCCCACTCCAGCCTGTCCCTTCACAGTGCTACGACTGAGGCGGCCGGCCGTGGGTACTACACTGAGAAAAATCTGTTACTTTGTAAAGAAAAAACCTGTTTAATTCAATATGAGATATTATTCCTCAAACTCAAGCAGAAGCTTTTTTGTAACTAACAATAATCAATTCAATTACAATTGATATTGAATTCGAATGAATAATTTAAATGTAATATTTAATTTCAATCAATATCATGTTCTGGAATTGATTCTATAAACTATAATACTTCTTTTCTAAGCACATTCTTTTGTCAGAACAACATAACGTTTCATTTGAGGCCTCATGTTGTTGAATTGAATAGGGGTACATTTAACTGTTCATTATACTGAAATTACAAGTACTGTCATTGCATTTTTGCTGGATTTGTAATAATTCTAGGTACTAATATCAATTATAATTATTATAAGTATTATTGCCTGAATAATGAATAATAAGCAAATGATGTGTAAAATGCTAGTGTAGCAACTTATAATTGACAAAACAAAAATGATGCAGATGAGATCGATATAACATTTCATTTTAGTGAATACAGGTTCTAGTAACCCCCAGTTTGTTAATAGCTCTTCTATTGCCATTCACTTTCACAGTGTTCATTATGACTACGAACGATAATATAGAGTGTAGGGCTGATTCAAAACCTTAACTGAGAAATTTTCGATCATTCGTTTTGGTAAATTGCTCAGTCAAGGTCATAGTTTTTTTTACTAACGTGTTTGTAATAGGAGATTTAGTTCAGTCGAGTAAAAAGTACTTGATACTGCTATCTTTGTTGGGACATGTCCTGACATGCTGCAGGCACAATGATCCCAGCCAGCCCATTACCGGTTTGATCCTCTTTGGGAATCATCAGATGGACGTAGGCAAAATCCGGAGTGCAGATGGATTCAAAAGATAGAACCAACAGAAACAACTACTCCGAGGGCTAGTACCCCTACCGGCATTGAACTACACCATTCATTCTCGATTTTCGTTGGGAATAAACATTGCATAGATCAAAGTTTTCTCCTTTACCAACGTAACGTCAAAGATACTGCTATCTTTGTTGGGACATGTCCTGACATGCTGCAGGCACAATGATCCCAGACAGCCCATTACCGGTTTCATCCTCTTTGGCTGGCTGGGATCATTGTGCCTGCAGCATGTCAGGACATGTCCCAACAAAGATAGCAGTATCTTTGACGTTACGTTGGTAAAAGAGAAAACTTTGATCTATGGAATGTTTATTCCCAACTAAAATCGAGAATCAATGGTGTAGTTCAATGCCGGTAGGGGTATTAGCCCTCGGAGTAGTTGTTTCTGTTGGTTCTATCTTTTTAATCCATCTGCACTCCGGATTTTTCCTACGTCCATCTGATGATTCCCAAAGAGGATGAAACCGGTAATGGGCTGGCTGGGATCATTGTGCCTGCAGCATGTCAGGACATGTCCCAACAAAGATAGCAGTATCTTTGACGTTACGTTGGTAAAGGAGAAAACTTTGATCTATGCAATGTTTATTCCCAACGAAAATCGAGAATCAATGGTGTAGTTCAATGCCGGTAGGGGTATTAGCCCTCGGAGTAGTTGTTTCTGTTGGTTCTATCTTTTTTTATTTGAAACTTATTAGTTCATCTGCAATTACTTCAAAAGTATAGATTATATTGTTGGGATCACATGGATTTGCTTGTATATTTAAAGTAATGAAGAAGTGACTATACACAAACTCACTAAAATCACAACAGTATTTTTTTCTGTGAAGCTAATATGAAATAATAATGTCGGGGGCCGGCCGCCAACGGGTCACGTCACACGTGTCTCGCCCATGCGGATCAAGAAGAGCGAATATATATCTTTAAAAAACGGCGGTGTCCTGTTTGCTTTATTGCAAAAATAATATTTTTTGGGGTTATTCAGGGCATTCACTTTTCGTTGGCAACACACTGAATAACTTTTTGACGTCCAGGCAATTTTAGTATTATTTCACAAGTGTTAAATAATTTTCATATCAGCAAAGGTGCATATTATCAAGGGTTCATGTATAAAAAACTTCTGTAATTGCTCAATTATAAAATCTAAATTAACGATTCGATTACCCAATTCTCCTTGAACCACATTAGGGCCAATTGAACATCTATCAATATTTGATTGGATAATATTGTACTGCATCATAGAGTTGCTACGACTAGAAAAGCGTCTAAAGTCTATTTCTATAAAATGTTTTATATAGTATTCCATATTTATATTTGTGTAATAATAAATAAATCTAATTGAGAACTTTCTACTCTGTAAGAGTTCATTTTAGAGGGATTGGAAGTGAATAGGCTCTATTATATCACAACTATTACTTGTTTATTTATAAATCAGTAAGCGGTTTCGTTAATCTATAAAATTGCATCATCACGGACTACAATATAAGGTTTAAAAAAGTAAATAAATAAAGGATAATCACTTATAGTCCAAGAGCTTGCAGTAAATTTGGATTAGGTATTCGAAAAAAGATGATAATGATGTAATGTTTTTAATTGTTCCAACTTTGACTTGTGGCTAAATGTATATATTTAAAATGTATAATAGCTAGGTAAGTGAAGGTTCTTTATTTATTTATACATATACCTACTACCAGTCCTGAGGATGTAGGTAAATTTATAGAGTTACGAAACCGGTCTACGTTTTTAAATAAAGTAATAGTTGTGAGATAATAGGAGCTATTAATTTCTAATCCCTTGTAAATAAATGTTCCATTCAAAGCCCTATTTTTCCCAGAAAGTTTTTTCTCAAACCCTATGCACCTGCACTACATGTCCGTGAAGTTAGCGATGGTTTTCCAGCGACGAATTTTTAAAGAGGAGGCAAATTGCGGACATGGACAATCCGCACCAAAGCTAATCCTACAAATGAATTGTTTTATTTTTCCTTAACCTAGGGGTGGGTTAACCCCCAAACTTTTACAGGCGACGTACAACACCCCAGGGCGTAGGGCGAGCGGAAAAATATCGACCGTGACTACCGTCTAAGGGTGTCAAAACGAGGGTGGCATGGCCGAGCGCAAATTGCGCCGCCGGATAAAATATTTTTTTTCTCAAGATTTTGGGGGGGTTACACCTTCAGCTTTTTATCCGGCGGCTCAATTTGCGCTCGGCCTAGCCACCCTCTTTTTGACACCCTTAGACGGTAGTCACGGTCGATTTTTTCCGCTCGCCCTAAGCCCTGGGGTGTTGTCCGTTCCCTGCAAAAAGCTGAAGGTGTAACCCACCCAAAATCTTGAGAAAAACATTATTTTATCCGGCAAAGCTGAAGGTGTAACCCCCCAAAATCTTGAGAAAAAAATTATTTTATCCGGCAAAGCAATTTGCGCTCGGCCGTGCCACCCTCGTTTTGACACTCTTAGACGGTAGTCACGGTCGATTTTTTCCGCTCGCCCCAAGCCCTGGGGTGTTGCCCGTTCCCTGTAAAAAGCTGAAGGTGTAACCCCTCCCAAATCTTGAGAAAAAAATTATTTTATCCGGCGGTGCAATTTTCGCTCGGCCGTGCCACCCTCGTCTCGTTTTGACACCCTTAGACGGTAGTCACGGTCGATTTTTTCCGCTCGCCCTACGCCCTGGGGTGTTGTCCGTTCCCTGCAAAAAGCTGAAGGTGTAACCCCCCCCCCCCAAAATCTTGAGAAAAAATTATTTTATCCGGCGGCGCAATTTGCGCTCGGCCGTGCCACCTTCGTTTTGACACCCTTAGACGGTAGTCACGGTCGATTTTTTCCGCTCGCCCCAAGCCCTGGGGTGTTGTCCGTTGCCTGTAAAAAGCTGAAGGTGTAACCCTTCCCCAAAATCTTGAGAAAAAAATATTTTATCCGGCGGCGCAATTTTCGCTCGGCCGTGCCACCCTCGTCTCGTTTTGACACCCTTAGACGGTAGTCACGGTCGATTTTTTCCGCTCGCTCTACGCCCTGGGGTGTTGTACGTCGCCTGTAAAAGTTTGGGGGTTAATCCACACCCAGGTTAAGGTAAAATAAAACAATTCATTTGTAGGATTAGCTTTGGTCGGAAAACCGTCGCTAACTTCACGGACATCTGCACTACTACTTATACCTAAATCCGAATAATAAGTGTGCAAAATATGTGCTAGTACCCTAGTAGCCCTGTCTCAAATTCTGAGGACCCTATTACGGGAATAAAAGCACACAACACAAGCCCACAAATTAGGTACTCCTATTGGTTTCCCTGTGACTGTCATGACATCATCATCGAACATTAGGTATTCTTACCCTGACTGCCGTTTAATTTCAGAACCTTCTGACAAATCTGAATTATCGAATTTCCTGACTGACTGGAACAATAAAATGTACTATTTTTGTTTTGCCCGATTTTCAACTCCAATGACTTTCGAACAATCTTCTAACGAAGAAGTTTCTAAAACTGACAGAATTATTATCGTTCTCTCTGGAAAGTACTTATATAAATTAGCTTTTATCATGCAGCGATTTGACTCAATAATCGTATTAGGTACATAGGATATTATTCGGTTTCCAAAAATACTTCACATGACCCACTTATTTGACAAAAATATCACTTTTACCTATCACATTTTTAAAGTATGTAACGGATTTTTCCATTTCAAAATCCGTTACTCGTTTTTTTATATTTTGTTATTAACATAAAGTCATTATTTTCGAACATATCTCATAATATCTCATACTTAATAACTAAGTTATTCTTCGTACAGTTTCAATTCATTTATAACATTGTATTCAATTTTATTACCACTTTTTCAAATTTTAAAATTTCAAATAATTCAAATTTTCGCGCGCTATATACGGAAATGGCCGTGTACTTTCGCCTAGCCTTGAACCCTGGCATATTCAAAATGCGAAAATTCAAGTGTGTGTTTACATTTCAGCAGGTATGTAGTTAAAGATCTGTATTATGAATTACTCGATTTTTCGGTTCTGTTGATGCATAATGTGAACATAAATACTGTTTAGTTGATTAAATGCGTATCTTGCTAAAACCTGATTGGTCGGATGACGTAGGTCCTGCCAGCGATCGGCCGGTAGGGTCCGACCTGAGAAGAGTTTGCTCCCGTCTTCGTGTGTGTCGAGTCGCGCAGAGGCATCTGCCCATTTCCCGCCAAATTTTCGGCATTTTCGGCTTTTATCTAGTTGAATTTTTGCCATCGGTGATTTATTTGAGTGGTTTTGTATCTTAATATCGGGGATTGACTTCGTGTGACTAATATTTTTGCGTTTTTCTCTTTTCTATGTCCACGGCGTCGTGAGGCAGCGACGTTTGCCCGAGGCATTTCCTTTTTGGCTGCGTAGCTGAGGAAGCGCGGGACACAGCAAGCAGGTGGTGGTTGTTTCTCCTGGAAGACCCCACAGGTGAGTAATTTCTTTTGATTTTTGCTTAGTTCAGCTACTTTACTACTCACCTGTGGGTTTTTTTTTTAGACATAGCATTGTCCTTTTTTTGAATACCCACCATCTTGCGGCTGTTATCTTGTTGAATATTTTCAAGTTTTGGTCACATTGGTCACACGTTACTTCCTTATTTTTCGAGTTAGGTCTCGATTCTGTGGTACCGGGCCACTCAAGTAAATCTGATACCGATATTTTCACTTTCCTAATAAATTCGTATTGCCTTTAGTTTATCAGCTTTCTTGGTTTCTCTATTTTACCGTTCAAGTCTCAAATAAACTTTCCGCGTTAAATAAGTATTAAAATTTCTTAAATTTCAATAATTCGGGCTGGAGCATTCTCAAATTTTTTTTTCTTCTTATTAAATATTAAGCATTTTGCTATTCCGGTCAGTTCAATAACATTATCTATAAAATTTAAAAAAAAACTATGCATAGTTCCTCTTAATTTAGTATAGTTCTAATCGTTTAATTTTCATCATTTGTCAATATTTAATAACTTTAGTATCATAATTCAATTTTAAATATTAATCTAACCTATTGGTTTATAAATTTCTGTAAAAGGCTTAGACCTTGTCTAATGCTACTTTCTTTCTGATCTGTTCATGCTTGCACACCATCTCTGAGGACGCTACGATCACAGCCCTCTGACGGCGGAACAACGTGACGAGAGTTGCGTAGGCATTGAGTGGAGTTGCGTTGGCATAGGTGTTGACTCCTGGTCAGCTCTACTTCGGCGACGCCCTGAGATATCTGCTAGCCTCAACATCTGCAACGCCTATTTGAGCAGACAAGGACCGGAGGAAGCCCTAGCCACGCCCCACACTTCTACGAGCCTCGTTTGAGCGTAAGCGACTGAAGACGCAGTTCAAACTTAAGATTCAGAGTGAATCATAATAGAAGCTGAACAGTCAGTTTAATTGTAAAGCTAATTTAATCTTTTTATTTGTTCTTAAACCAATTTTTATCAAAATTTAACTTTAAATTTTTAACTAAAAATTTAACTATTTCCTAATTTATTGTATTTAAATATTTGCTCAATATTAACCTTATCCTAAAGTCGATTCATTTTATATCATTAAAGTTGTACAATCCAAAATTGTAACATCTCAAAACAGGTGATAAATAAATCTTGTATATTTAACGAAGGTAACAGGATTTTATTGGACAGACCCAAGTATAGCAAACCTAGGATTGTTATACAAATTAAAAAATTGAGATAAGTTATTTCACAGTAAAGATAAAAATTGACATAAGTTATTTCAGAGTTAAAAAATTGAGATAAGTCATTTCAGAGTTAAGATAAAAAATTGAGATAAGTTACTTCAAAGTTAAGATAAAAATTTAGATAACTTACTATGTAAAAATGCGACATTACTTCTATAAAAAAATTAGATATTGACAGATACAAAGTTCTACGAGCTGTCCCGGCCTTCCATGCTCGTTGGCAACTGCTTGTACAGATAACATGAAATGAAAACTTTAAGAGACTGACAAACGACAAGGTACTCAAATTTTGACACTAAACGGTAGTTACGACAGTTAAAAAAACTTACAAGGTAATCAAGATACGACAAGAAACTAGATAAACGATACTAAAGCAAAGTTACGATACTCTAGGGCTTAACGGTTAGGCAATGGAGATAAACTTATTTAGTGCCAACCCTGCGAGCTAAACTCACAAAAATATCGAGCGTAAACTCTCTTGGTTTGCCCCGAAAAATACAAACCCCTTCGGTTCAAGATAAGATACAGGGAGCCTTACTGAAACGTCTCTGCGGAAATAATGAGGCAAAAAGTTAGATACAGATCGTCAAAAGAGTCAAGATATTTAATTTTAGAGTTGGCTGCTTGAGCCGATATTTCCAAGAAATATTTTAATCAAAAACTCAAAACTTCCTACTGCAACCAAACAAACCTCCTGGCTTCCAATACGCTTCCACGCCTCCCCGGGTACTATTTTAGCACCTATAGGCCTTCTAGCCCAAACAATGTGCTTCGCCACTCTGCGAACACATAACGATAAGATACATAGCACTAAACCAACCATACATAACTCAACATTCAAAACAACAAAAAACCTAGAGTACCTAACAACAAAATTCTACACAATCATTCTAGAGTTCAAAAGTTACGTTACTACCTTTTAAATTGAGATAAATTACATCAGTACGACTTCAGTAACCACAAAACTTCAAATTAATCAATAAAATATTGTTGTCTGGTTGACAGGTACTTTTTGAGACAAAATTTCGTACTGTTTCATAAGACAGTTCTGAATCTTTTAAGTTATTTGGTTCCATGTCTATCAGTCAAATACCCAAATAAAATTGAAATACAATTGCCAGATAGAGATTATTCAAGATAAGAGAAAAAATATATATAGTCCAAATAAAAATTTGACTAGAGCAGTTCTCAACTTAAATTTCAAAAGTTAATTTGCTAGATCAGTCAGTTTTACAAGTAATGAGAGGGTAACAAGAAAGAATTGAACAGACGAGAAAACCAGGCCACACGTTGGGGCACGCCAATTTGTATAACAATCCTAGGTTTGCTATACTTGGGTATGTCCAATAAAATCCTGTTACCTTCGTTAAATATACAAGATTTATTTATCACCTGTTTTGAGATGTTACAATTTTGGATTGTACAACTTTAATGATATAAAATGAATCGACTTTAGGATAAGGTTAATATTGAGCAAATATTTAAATACAATAAATTAGGAAATAGTTAAATTTTTAGTTAAAAATTTAAAGTTAAATTTTGATAAAAATTGGTTTAAGAACAAATAAAAAGATTAACTTAGCTTTACAATTAAACTGACTGTTCAGCTTCTATTATGATTCACTCTGAATCTTAAGTTTGAACTGCGTCTTCAGTCGCTTACGCTCAAACGAGGCTCGTAGAAGTGTCGGGCGTGGCTAGGGCTTCCTCCGGTCCTTGTCTGCTCAAATAGGCGTTGCAGATGTTGAGGCTAGCAGATATCTCAGGGCGTCGCCGAAGTAGAGCTGACCAGGAGTCAACACCTATGCCAACGCAACTCCACTCGATGCCTACGCAACTCTCGTCACGTTGTTCCGCCGTCAGAGGGCTGTGATCGTAGCGTCCTCAGAGATGGTGTGCAAGCATGAACAGATCAGAAAGAAAGTAGCATTAGACAAGGTCTAAGCCTTTTACAGAAATTTATAAACCAATAGGTTAGATTAATATTTAAAATTGAATTATGATACTAAAGTTATTAAATATTGACAAATGATGAAAATTAAACGATTAGAACTATACTAAATTAAGAGGAACTATGCATAGTTTTTTTTTAAATTTTATAGATAATGTTATTGAACTGACCGGAATAGCAAAATGCTTAATATTTAATAAGAAGAAAAAAAAATTTGAGAATGCTCCAGCCCGAATTATTGAAATTTAAGAAATTTTAATACTTATTTAACGCGGAAAGTTTATTTGAGACTTGAACGGTAAAATAGAGAAACCAAGAAAGCTGATAAACTAAAGGCAATACGAATTTATTAGGAAAGTGAAAATATCGGTATCAGATTTACTTGAGTGGCCCGGTACCACAGAATCGAGACCTAACTCGAAAAATAAGGAAGTAACGTGTGACCAATGTGACCAAAACTTGAAAATATTCAACAAGATAACAGCCGCAAGATGGTGGGTATTCAAAAAAAGGACAATGCTATGTTTTTGAGTTAAAGATGGCCGGGGCCTTGGACGAAATCAGTCCTTCAAAAAAATAGCACGTCTAAAAAAAAACGCCACAGGTGAGTAGTAAAGTAGCTGAACTAAGCAAAAATCAAAAGAAATTACTCACCTGTGGGGTCTTCCAGGAGAAACAACCACCACCTGCTTGCTGTGTCCCGCGCTTCCTCAGCTACGCAGCCAAAAAGGAAATGCCTCGGGCAAACGTCGCTGCCTCACGACGCCGTGGACATAGAAAAGAGAAAAACGCAAAAATATTAGTCACACGAAGTCAATCCCCGATATTAAGATACAAAACCACTCAAATAAATCACCGATGGCAAAAATTCAACTAGATAAAAGCCGAAAATGCCGAAAATTTGGCGGGAAATGGGCAGATGCCTCTGCGCGACTCGACACACACGAAGACGGGAGCAAACTCTTCTCAGGTCGGACCCTACCGGCCGATCGCTGGCAGGACCTACGTCATCCGACCAATCAGGTTTTAGCAAGACACGCATTTAATCAACTAAACAGTATTTATGTTCACATTATGCATCAACAGAACCGAAAAATCGAGTAATTCATAATACAGATCTTTAACTACATACCTGCTGAAATGTAAACACACACTTGAATTTTCGCATTTTGAATATGCCAGGGTTCAAGGCTAGGCGAAAGTACACGGCCATTTCCGTATATAGCGCGCGAAAATTTGAATTATTTGAAATTATAAAATTTGAAAAAGTGGTAATAAAATTGAATACAATGTTATAAATGAATTGAAACTGTACGAAGAATAACTTAGTTATTAAGTATGAGATATTATGAGATATGTTCGAAAATAATGACTTTATGTTAATAACAAAATATAAAAAAACGAGTAACGGATTTTGAAATGGAAAAATCCGTTACAAGTAAACATCAAGCGCACAATATGGTCTAGAATTTAAATTTACTCTTTTTGCACGGACAGGCCATTTTATGCCCTAGGGATTAGGTAAACCATTTTACATGAAAGCAAAAAGTACTTTGTGAATAAAAATTATGTACCTATTTATTATTCCTGGAGGAATAATAATAAAGAGTATATGTATATGCTGTTACCAACAATTCTAATTATAATATTTTCTTTAGAACTATTGAGAACTGGTTGTTCGGTGGCAGAAATTAGACGATTTTAGGAAAGAACATAAGCGGGTAGGCCCTAGCTAGCTAGCCGTGATGGTGGGAAAAAAAATAAAATAAAAAATCAATGAGCGCCACCTGTCTTCAACCCTGTGCGGTTCTTGCCCCAAAATATAACACCCCAAAACAGGAAATGGGCTCCTGCCTCCCAAAATCTCTGATAATATTAAATAATAACAACACCATAAATATAGTAAATCAGGTACAGTTTATTGGGCCATTAAATAATGCATAAAATAGGTAGGTAGGGATTCCACCAAACTTGAACGCAACAACATCTATGTCAGAATATGACAAATAAATTACATTAAAACAATTCGGCAGACTAGGCAAATAAAAGTAAATATTATTAAAAAAAAGGTACGTTATGCCTTTAGGAACTGAGGTGAAAAATATGTATAATATTACGTAATACTTTCAAATATTAATAGTAGGTATCCGACAAACAATTATTCACCAATCAGTTGGCACTTAAATGCAATAATAAGAAGACTAAATGTGTATCAATAACAGTTATTGGTCCCGGGATGTAGCTACATCTGAGTTACACAATTTTAAACATGTTACACAACCTATGTGATACCCTAGTATATTCCTGTATGAAATATATTATGTATACTGGTATTTGCAAATAAACTGGCAAAATTATGGAGCTCTACATTTAATTTAGACTTATCTGACTATCGACGTCTGACTCGTGCGGCACAACAGCCGCGGTCTCTGGAGATTGCTCTGGTGGACGACTCAGTAGTTTGGTAGGTACCAAGGGAGGAGGGCGAATGGACCGTGCCCTTCTACTCTGATGCCTTGTCCTCAGCAGCTGGAGGTGGTTGGAGGTTACGTAAGACAACGACGAGTTAATAAGGCTTGTTTCGCATCCTTAGAATAAGAGGCCTGTGGAAGGAAATGACACAAATAGAACCTAATACCCTCAAATTGCGGGAATAGACATACCTGAGGTGGTGGATGGCCTCGTGGAGTGCGATGAGAACCACTTGTGACCGAGAAAACCGGAAAAACGGGCAGATGAAACCGTCAAATAGACAGTAGGGCCCAAATAAATATGATTTGCGACCCCGCAGCACTCGATTTCAAAAACAGTCACCCTTTTTGGAAAATAATACGGCTTTCACTCGGTTCGGTGGTTCGTGATCGACGGCGATTGTCTTACTGACCCGGAAGGTGAATTTTGGAGGTCGAAAAGGTGCCTTCCTCGGCATAGCGACAAGAATGGGTGCATTCGAGTATTTTAGAAATATACCAAGCGGTCCAAAACTAAGCAACCCGCAGATCTACAATATTCAATAGCCCAAGAAAAGTTCAAATAATATGAATTGACAACTTATTAAATTATTTATTTATTAAAACCCAAAAATAAATGTAATAAACAAGGAGAAAGATTTTCACGGATCATTAGAATCTACCAGAAGATAATAGGACTAACAAAATTATTAATAAAACAGATTTTAAGCCCGTAACAATGCCAGTCGACATACATAATGTCGCGGTAGAAAATATTTTCTTCACCTTCGGGTACTTGAAAATATTTGATAACATTCAAAACAAACGAAACAAATAAGGGAGACTAATAAAATGAAACATCTGATATCGATTGAAAGTTCCCCTGCCGTGGTTCCCGAGCCCGGTGAGGTAGGCCGAAGTATGGGGAAGTAGGGGAACGAGTTCCAGGAACGCCCGCCCGCTCGCCCATCTCCGTACGTCTAATTCCTGCTCGGATGGCCAATTCACGGAACATTTTATTGCCGGGCAATGGGTTTGTAGTTTTCAAATCATAGCCAAACGAACAAACGTATCGACTTGAAAGTAGTCTTAAAATAATATTATCGAATGCCTCAATCGTTGTGTCTTTCGAATTATTTTTGAGCGGCGGAAATACCCGAAATTCTTAACCGAATATAGTCGAATTTCGGGTATGTTAGGCATTTTTTTCACAGTGTCGCATTAGTCCTGCACAGTTCGTGACACACAAAGACGATTCTTCATAGCTTTATCTAAGCCACTAAAAAAAATCAAGTGAAAATATTAAGAAATGCAAGTAGGAGATGTAAACTACGAAACCCTTGAAAATGGGGGGTATCGTAGCGCCTTAAGAAAGAAATGTTGAAAAAAACAAACAAACAAATGAAACACTCATGCGATGACTTATTTCTGTATCTATACATATATTTATTAACCATAAGGTATAAATATACATATACTTATCTTTCATTAAATAATAACGAACATATATTAAAAAGAAAATTAAAAACTGTCAATTTAATGTATATATACATAAATGAATGTATGCCTCCTCTTCTGTAACTAATTTTTGTTTCCCTTTCGGACTGTTGCCATCAATGTAGATCCAACTTTCAGCTGTGTTTATATATGCAGTGTAGTGTCCAATAGAATTTTGTGTAAATGTGCCTCGGTAAGCGACTACACCTGCAATATTGTACTTCACTCCATTGCGTATTTTTAATTCTCTCGGCACATCACATAATTTTGTTTTCCGCCGATCTCCAACGTCAGTGTCGATGATGATATGTGGTCCGTATGATCTTTGTATCAATGGAATCTGTTTACAACATTTCGCTACATGAAACCCGTCTATTACCTCATCCCATAATTGAGTGATGCCTCGTGCCTTCAAAGTATTAAAATTGATGGACAATATAGATGAATTTGAGATTTTTTCACTTTTACAAGTAGAGCACCGTGTTTGAGTTGTACAGCTTGAGCTTTCGGAGAACAGTTCCATTGCCAGATTGGCGATGTTTGTGGCAGAATTTATTTTAATTATTTTTCTATTATAAGTAGTTTTAGGCAATGACGATTGAATGAGCAACATAGCTCGCTGTTTATAAAATTTTGCACAGCAACCATCTTTTATCAACATTTTCGCCAAGTCTAAAATTGGGATATTTACATTTGATGTAACTTCTTCATAGCGTTTATTATTTTTTATTGCAGTTGACATTATCTGGCAAATAGAATCGAAGGCACAGGTGTTGCTAATAATGTATATGTTATCGTCATTTCGGACATTTTTACAATGATTGCCGTTAATTATCACAGGCAGCATTACGTTAGAGGTCAGTGTTGGGTCAAATTGAGGAAAAGGATCGACATATCTACGCGGTTTTTTGATCTTCGAATTTTTATTTCTCCAGTTTTGCTCAGTTCTTAATTAGTTTTATCCGTCATCTTATCTGCATCATGTCCTAAGGTGAAATTTTCCTTATCCGAGTCAAATTCAATATTTCTTCCATCTCTGTCATCATTCGGTTCGTCCTTCACCTTCACAGGTACAGTTTCATCATTGTGTGTTTCATCTTGAGAGTCAGTATTTTTTGAAGTGGCCATAGCAATTTTCAATTTCCCAGGGAATGATTTGACATGTCTCATAATAAATTTGTCGATTCGCATGGGCTTCATCACATCTTTGAGGATACGATTTTTGAGGTCATTGAACTCTGATTCAACAGCTGCAGATGTAAGCCTTTTCTGCCCATATCCAAATATCTCTAGCATGACATCAGAGAACATGGGAAAGTATGGAAGTAGCTTTTTTAGTTTCTGTGCAACGGGAGGACAATAAAATGCATTAAGATCATCAGTCTCTTCATCAACAGCTACCTCATTTTTGCATTCGTCGTACATTTTTGTTGCCCATTTAAAAACATCAGTATCTTTCATGTCTTCGTCTTCATCAGATGCACCGTCGTCATTACATTCGTCATAATCATCATAACATTCGTCCTCTTTCAAAATTCCTCTAATTGAAGCTGTCAAAAAATTCCGTGCTTTCGCACTAGAATTATCAGGGCCTAAATTAGCATTCAGCGCCAATGTGAATATAGCCTTGGCATGTGTTTCAATACCCTCGATGGTACTTTGTTGCCTAGGAACGGCTAAACTGAGTAAATAAGTTTGTCTTATTCGACTATGCACATTCGTCCAACATTTTCATCTTGCAACCATATTCATAAAGTGGCAAACATCAAGCCGCAACATACATGGCGGTATGCCACATGAACGATGGCGAATCAATTGATAGCATTTATGTAAGTAATCAGCTAAAGTGTTTTCTTTTGCAAATGCCCTGGCAACTGCTCCTAAAAGAGCATGGTCAAAATCTGTCACGACTTCCTTAGGGACAGGAAATTTGCCTTTGTGTGTGGAACCAATTCTGAGGTAATCCATCAACCAGTAGGAAATTGCATTTGTATTTTGTATCGCAGATATCATTTGGAAAACCGGAGCTGTTTTTGAATTGATTAAAGTAAAGATGAGAACAGAGCTCACCATTCATATATTGTATTTTTTTCATCAGTGAACCTGTTGCATCAATATATAATACGTCATGATATCGTTCATACACTGCAATTTGTTCATTTGTCCAGTAATGAACGAAAAGCGGATCTATTCGAATAGACCTAATTGCTCCTTCCATGAGTGGATCGTATTTCATCAGTTGTAAATTTTCGAAGATGTTGTTAGATTTAATTCCTAACAATAGGTCCTGGCGCTCTTGTTTCGCTTTCCTTAAAACGTCGCATCTGAATAGGTGAGGTGGTTCTTTGTCTTCAAGATCCATGAGCTTATCCGCTTCCTGACGTCGCCACACTGATGGAAGTATCTTGCCTTCAACCAATTCCTTTGCTACTTCGATCCTTTTCACTCCCTTCAATTGTCTTTTTTTTATGAGCAAATGTTGGATCATAATTCAAAAGCTTGCATTCCATCATCACTGTTTCACCATCCACTGGTACATTAATAATAGAGCCTTGAAATTCGCAGTCACATTTAGAACAACTACCGACAACAGTGCAAGCATAACCGCTTTCTGATGCTTTAGATCGTTTGAACGTCAAAGGGCACTGGATCTTTGTATTTTTAAATATTTCCTCGAATAAATAGTGAGACCATGACCATCGCTTCATTGTACCAACTTCTCTCAAGCCCCTGTTCTTGAATTGATAATCTATCACCTCTAATTCCATTTTATTCCACACAGCAGAAAGATCTAAAGTGAAGTGATCAACGTTGTTCCCTGAGTCATCTAATGATACGTCAATTTTGGTACTTTTTTCATAACTGATCTTGTACAATTCCAGGATATCAGTATGACAAGAATAGCGGTTCAATAACAGAATGGTGTAGATGTATTTAGGTTTCAACCGTAGTTCCGGATCCATAGCATTTGATAAATCAGTAAAGACATCAGATGATGGGATTGAAACGGAACCGTCATCATTGATTACTTTTCTAAATTTTTTGTTTTTTAGTAAAGTTTTCAATTGTGAAATTGCTGGTCGAACCTCCATTTTACTGTATCATGCACACGAATATATCTCTGTAATATAACCATATTAGATAATATCAGTAAAGAAGTAGAAATAATATACAACTTACCTCTACTAAGATCTACTGAATCGATGAATTTACATTTTCAAAATAACGAATAAATTTGTTTTAAATGTCACTTGAAACGAAACTGAAATCAATTCGGAGCACGTTCTTTTATTCTGGACACTTTTTAACCAAGTAAGAGTATATTCTTCTCGATAATTCGCTACCTCCGTTGGAACAAAACATAAAACACACGAAGTGGCGACAATGACGCTACAGTGTATACCTACACGCCGAAAAATCTCTTGCGTCAGCCGCAGCGTTTGTATACACGTATAGCATGCTAAGAAATGGTAGTGGTAATCGAATTATCACCACACCCGCCTATCACGGGAGTGGGGGTTACAACGGCCACAGACTCGCGGCCAATATGAGCAGCTATTGTAATCCCCACTCCAACGGTAGGCGAGTGTGCTGCGTACCCCCCACCAACTTCTATCTTCGTCTTTTTCAAGTAAACGATACTAACTTTCCTTTCAGTTCAACACATTAGAATAGTTCGATTACCACTTCTTAGCTTTCTATACGTGTAGGCTAGACAAGGCGACTATAGAATAAAAGAGAGGGCCGACAATTAATTTGATTTAGCGGGGCGGTAAGCCATAATTTTGCAGGTGGCGATAACAAAATCTGACGGAATGTGGAACTGACTGATTTTTGAAAATAAATTATGGCACAACTTAGCACTAATGACGCCAGATGCATTGCCATAGTTTTTAATAAAATTGGATTTTTGTAAAATTGTTATACACTTTTTCTACAAATAAAAGAAAATAAAAGCTGCACAAGTCAGCACAAACTGAGCACAACTCAGCACAACAAAAAAATTTGGAAAATCCAAAACGGCGGGGCTAACTTTTTTTTGAAAAAACGTGCTGCTATATCTCCCGGACTTTTCAACATTTTTGAAAATAAATTGCGGCACAACGCAGCACAAACCTAGCACAAGTCAGCACAATATCAAAAACTTAAATTTAGAGGGCAGACAATTAATTTGGTTTAGGGGGGCAGTAAGCCATAATTTTGCAGGTGGGGATAACAGGATCCGGCGGAATGTGGAACTGACTTGCCGATTCGCCGATTGCATTATTCCACTGAATCCACTCTAACCTGGCTTCAATCACGGAAGTAAGATGTTTTTTGCCGTTTTCTGTGCTTCAATAGACCAGTACCAAACAAAATAAAAGAAAAGCGGCACAAGACAGCACAAACTGAGCACAACAAATTTTTTTCAAAAAAAAGCAAATTCGTTTTTTGAAAATACTATAGCTAGTTATTGTTATATCTCCGAAAATTTTCGAAATTTTTTAAAAATAAATTATGGCACAACTTAGCACTAATGACGCCCGATGCATTGCCATAGTTTTTAATAAAATTGGATTTTTTAAAATTATTGTTATACACTTTTTCTACAAATAAACAAACAAAATAAAAGAAAATAAAAGCTGCACAAATCAGCACAAACTGACCAAAACTCAGCACAACAAAAACATTTGGAAAATCCAAAACGGCGGTCTAACTTTTTTTTTGAAAAAACGTGCTGCTATATCTCCCGGACTTGTCAACATTTTTGAAAACAAATTGCGGCACAACACAGCACAAACCTAGCACAAGTCGGCACAACAACAAAAACTTAAAAAATCCAAAATGGCGGGCTAACTTTTTTTTTGAAAAAAATTTGCTGCTATATCTCCCAGACTTTTCAACATTTTTCAAAATAAATTGCGGCACAACGCAGCACAAACCAAGCACAATTCAGCACAACAACAAAAATTTTAAAAATCCAAAATGGCGGGGCTAACTTTTTTTTTTTTTGAAAAAAATGTGCTGCTATATCTCCCGGACTTTTCAACATTTTTGAAAATAAATTGCGGCACAACGCAGCACAAACCTAGCACAATTCAGCACAACAACAAAAAATTTAAAAATCCAAAATGGCGGGGCTAACTTTTTATTTTGAAAAAAATGTGCTGCTATATCTCCCGGACTTTTCAACATTTTTGAAAATAAATTGCGGCACAACGCAGCACAAACCTAGCACAATTCAGCACAACAACAAAAATTTTAAAAATCCAAAACGGCGGGGCTAACTTTTTTTTGAAAAAACGTGCTGCTATATCTCCCGGACTTTTCAACATTTTTGAAAATAAATTGCGGCACAATGCAGCACAAATCTAGCACAATTCAGCACAACAACAAAAATTTTAAAAATCCAAAATAGCGGGGCTAACTTTGTTAACATCCTTTCCCTCGCTATATATTGTGGAGTGTTTGAATTTTATTAATCAGAGAAAGGATAATATTATGTCAAGTGCAAATAGGCATGCACATAACTCCAGGAGAGGGAGCGCATTAACCACACCTCACTTAAGATTGTATAAATCTCAAAATAGCAACAAGTTTATAGGCATAAAATTATATAATAAATTACCAAGAAATATTCAAGACATTGAGGATAACAAGGTTTTCAAAGGTAAAATAAAATGATTTCTAGCTAATGAGGCATAATTTTATGGCGTCGACAAGTTGAGTCTCCTGAAAGTAGTCAAAGAATGCCGAATGGAGAATATGTAATTAAAATTTATAGTAAAACTAAAAAAACTGGACGGCTCATTAAGGAACGTAGTTATGGATGCTGTTATAGGATGGAACCTGCAACATTCTCTCAGAATCACAAGACCTATATTTAAATCCTTAGCATTTGATATAAAAGAATAATTCAACGACAATAGGATACATCCCAGCCAGCAACGCTATAACCTTGACGTCAATACGACATCGAATATTGGTGACAAGCTGTGTACTAATATTTTTTAAAATATAGGACGTCGAATCGATGTCGATTTTACGTTTTTTACGTATGTTCCATTATTGGAGATTATAAGACGTCGAAATTACGTCGAAATAAATTACTTCCATGCCCAGTTTTTATTCTCGTGATAGTTGACGTCGAGAAGACGTCATAATGACATACTCCAGCCTGCGCTTGCGCAGTGCGTGTCCTGGCCGCACCGCCGCGCCGTGCACCATCTTCGTCCGCTTTACGGTCTCGAACGCAGCACGCCACGCCGTTAATTGTCTGGAGCTGTTCTGCGAGCACGTGTCGTTCCCTGTTATTAACCTAGCTATTGTGTGGATCCGGTGTTCCGGTGCTTCGCGTTGTAGTACTTGAGTGAGTTTTTATTGTCTATTATCCCCTATGTAAGTAGTAAAAGCTCGAGAAAAAATAAACATGTAGCCTCTATGCCACACCGCTTCTCTGGCCACCATGATGAATTTACATTACGCAAATTTTAACCTAGCATAAAATTCACCCAAATGACATTCAAAGTCAAGGTTCCTTGTTCAAAGTGATTTAATTGTCCATTTTATACTGCAAAATTCTATACTACCTTCTACCATTTTATTTATTTCCATATAGGTTGTCTTAGCTGCCTCCATGGCAACGTTAACGTTAGTACAAGCCCCAAATCCAGAGCATGTGCTGACAGAAGCTGCAAATGTGCTGTTGGCTCCTGCCTGGACTTCATTATTGTGTTGCTTCCCAAATCACGCCTATCTTTCTGATTTGGTTAATGTTATACCGCACTGATGATTGCCGAATAGCATGAATTAGGTACTTTCTCTTGTATTCTATTTTATTTATGTTTTTGTATTGTTTTTTTATTTATTTTTTGTGTGTGTTTGTTGGCACTTAAAATATAATAAACGAATATTGATTAAAAAATGTATTTAATTTCATTTACAAATCACAAACCCTTTTATATATCTTTTGAGTATAAAAAGTTTGTTCAGCGAATGTTCGGCCCTACGTCACAACTCCCGTCCTTGTCTTACTCGTGAATATACGATGGATATCGGTCGTATATTCACGAGTCAGACAAGGACGGGAGTTGTGACATAGGGTCGAACATTCGCTGAACAAACACTGTGTGTTGCGACGCCATTAAGTAATTTTTCACGTCTTATTAGACGTCACCATTACGTACTTTGCACTTCCTATTACACGTCGTCATTACGTAATTTTGCACGTCTTATTAGACGTCGCTGAGCACGTAAATTCTCTGTGACATATTGCCGTCGATTCTACTTGTTTTCTGCGTCGAACTTTTCGTTGATCGACGTAATGCGGTACGTCTATTCAACCTAGAAGAAACGTCTTTTTGCTGGCTGGGATAGTAGTAAAAAATAAATTAGCTGAAGAAAATTTTGAGGAATATGCAGATAATGAGGTAAATATGTCACTATTTTTTATGCGAGCACAATAAATTTTGGCTACAATTGAATAATAGTCCATGGAGTGAGATAAAAAAGCAATGGGATAGTACCAAGGGCTTGGCCAGGTACGGGCAGGGGGGCAGCTGCCCCCCCCCCCCCTAGCTGGGTGTAGTTATTGTATGACTAATGACACTAATTCTTTTTAATGTTATATTTATAGTTAAATTTTCGACTAAATTTACTTTAGCGCAGTTTTATGTTACTTTAAACTCGCCGTACAGATGTTGGCAATTTTCAAATGGTATGGACAGTCGTAAGCATGACGAAAATCAGACGACAGAAGAGAGGACAGAACAGGTCCCAAATTTCCACGGGAAAAATAAAAAAGAACTAAATTTATCACCTACAAGATGGAGCAGGAGGGTGCGAAAACTGCCCCCTATTTCAGTGCAATCGATTCATACTTTCCATAAAAAGTACAGGTGGTAATTAAGAAAGAAAATTTGGTCACAAAATCCACTATGCCGGTGGCAAATAGGAAATTGCTTCTAAAAAAAATCTTCATCAGAATTTGACATAAAATATCAACGAGGAAGTAGATTGAGAACGCTAAATTATCCACAAGGTACCAAAAATTCTAAAGAGGTTGTTAGCATTCTGAGTGCACCAAAGGTTATGCAAAAGAAGACAAAAAAAGTTTGAACCAGACTTCCCCCGAAATTGACATGACAATCAGAGGCAGCTCGTGCGAGTTGAAGATGGTTCTCAGAAAACACAATGAACCTCCTAAAGAAATTAACACTGTTTCTAAGACTCCAAGGTGCAAAAGTACTGTTTTAACAGAACTGCATTGGACGAGAGAAAAAAATCGTTTTGGAAGTTCTGAATAAGGGTGACATTAAAGAAATTAGCAGGTTGCATTCTGTTGGATCAAAAACTGCCGAAAGGATCTTATTGTACAGGCAACTGAAAGTGCAAATAGGCATGCACATAACTCCAGGAGAGGGACCGCATTAATCACACCTCACTTAAGATTGTATAAATCAAAAAATAGATAAAAGTTTATAGGCATAAAATTATATAATAAATTGCCAAGAAATATTCAAGACATTGAGGATAACAAAGTTGTCAAAGAATGCCGAATGGAGAATATGTAAATAAAATTTAAAGTAAAACAAAAAAACTGGACGGCTCATCAAGGAAAGTAGTTATAGGATGGAACCGGCAACATTCTGTCAGAATCACAAGACCTATATTTAAATCCTTAGCATTTGATATAAAACAATAATTCATCGACAATAAGATACATTGTAGTAAAAAATTAATTAGCTGATGAAAATTTTGAGGAATATGAAGATAATGAGGTAGATGTGTCACTATTTTTTTTATGTGAGCACAATAAATTTTGGCTACAATTGAATAATAGTCCATGGAGTGAGATAAAAAAGCAATGGAATAGTACCAAGGGCGTAGCCAGGTACGGGCAGGGAGGGCAGCTGCCCCCCCCCTAGATGGGTGTAGATATTGTATGACTAATGACACTAATTCTTTTTAATGTTCTATTTATAGTTAAATTTTCGACTAAATTTACTTTAGCGCAGTTTTATGTTACTTTAAACTCGCCGTACAGATGTTGGCAATTTTCAAATGGTATGAACAGTCATAAGCATGACGAAAATCAGACGACAGAAGAGAGGACAGAACAGGTGCCAAGTTTCCATGGGAAATATAAAAAAAGAACGAAATTTATCACCTACAAGATGGAGCAGGAGGGTGCGAAAACTGCCTCCTATTTCAGTGCAATCGATACATACTTTCCATAAAAAGGTACAGATGGTAATTAAGAAAGAAAATTTGGTCACGAAATTCACTATGACGGTGGCAAATAGGAAATTGCTTCTAAAAAAATCTTCATCAGAATTTGACATAAAATATCAACGAGGAAGTAGATTGAGAACACTAAAATATCCACAAGATAGCAAAAACTCCAAAGAGGTTGTTAGCATTCTGAGTGCACCAAGGGTTATGTAAAAGAAGACAAAAAACTTTAAAAAAGACTTCCCCCGAAATTGAGATAACAATCAGAGGCAGCTCGTGCGAGTTGAAGATGGTTCTAAGAAAACACACTGAACCTCCTAAAGAAATTAACACTGTTTCTAAGACTCCAAAAGGTGCAAAAGTATTGTTTTAACAGAATGGCATTAGATGAGAGAAAAAATCGTTTTGGAAGTTCTCAATACCCAGCCAGCAACGCTATAACCTTGACGTCAATACGACGTCGAATATTGGTGACAATGGTGACAAGATGTGTATTGATATTTTTTTAAATATATAGGACGTCGAATCGACGTCGATTTTACGTTATGTTCCATTATTGGAAATTATAAGACGTCGAAATTACGTCGAAATAAATTACTTCAGCGTAGTTTATATTCTCGTGATAGTTAACGTCAAGAAGACGTGATTAATGACGAATTGCAGCCTGCGCTTGCGCAGTACGCGTTCAGTCCGCGCCGCCGCGGCGTCTCCTGTCCCGAACCACCCCGAACCGTCGATGCAAACGCCCGAACGTGTCCGAACGCAAGCACGCCGACGCCATCCCACGCCATTTTTGTGTGGAGCTGTTGCTGTTAACAAGTTCACAGTGCACGCGTTGTTCCGTTTTCCTGTTATTAGGTATACTAATATACCTATTTTGTGGATCCGCAGGTCACGTTGAAATACTTGAGTAAGTTTTTATTATTTATTTACTTTTTATTGTCTATTAACCCCTATCTAAATAGTAAAAGCTTGAGAAAAGTACCTAAACATGTAGCCCGATCCCACACCGCTTCTGTAGCCACCATGATGGATTTACATTACCCAAATTTTAACCTAATTTATAATTATAACCCATACATTGAGTTAGTAACTCAATTAACCCATAAGAGCCATTCAAAGCGACTCAATTATCCATTTTATACTACAAAGTTCAATACTAATATAACCAGGGATTAAAATATTTTTCGGCGCAGTAGTTGTGTAGGTATATTTTTGGTAAAAGTTTTCCATGGCGTAGGTACGCGGCCCCCGTTTTTTTTAAATGTTGGCTACTCCCCTATTTTTGGGGTCCCTGAACACGAATCTGACCTTATTTTTTGTTGCTCGAACGTAGTTTCCGAGAAAATGAATTTTCAAATTTCCTTTTGGCACCTCACTTTTCATGTTGATATTTGTGGTTATAATCGGGATGAATTTTGCTCAAACTGATCACCACACACAATCAATCAATCAATCAAAATCATCACAAAGGTGCAAAATAGCGTCAAAGAAAATTTGAAAATTCATTTTCAAAGATTCGTGCTCAGGGACCCCGAAAATAGGGGGTAGGTAGCCATAATTAAAAAACACTGGGGTCGCGTACACCGTGGGAAACTTTTAGGTATGTACAATGTTTTTTGTATCTATAAATCTGGTATATAGTATACAGATACAGGGTGGTATACACATGCAGGGGCAAAACTTCAAAAGAATCTAATGAACATGCATCAAAATCCTAACGGTTTTCGTTAAACAAAGCGTCAAAGTTCCATTTTTTAAGTTTTCTTTTTAGCTAAGGCAAACATATTTGGTACAGAATGCTATAAACTGAAAATAATTCGGCCGGTCTACTTTCACCAATGCCGGAGAGGGGGGTCGGGAGCAACCATATAATATTTTTTATTTACGAGTAATGAGTAATGTATAATGTGTTTTTTGCATTATAATGCCATATAGCTATTCCCTTAGGGAATAATGACGAGGGATTATTAGTCCCCATGGAAACAATATACCTAATGAATACTTAAAGTGTCAGTGTCAAACTCGTAGTGCGTTTGTGTAATTGTATTGGGATGGATGAAAATGAAAAGTCTTTTACTTGTACACCTCAAATAAATTAATTGATCGTAGAATACCTATACATAATATACTACTCGCAATAATGGCTATTATTCTATCCGGATTTTACTCCCTCGCCGCTAACGCGGCTCGGTTTGTAGATGTTCCTTGAAAATGATAGCAGCCATTATTGACTCGTGGTATAATCTACTATTAATACAAAAAATGGTACGCCACTACAAAAATAACCTTTTCCTGCTCCCTCCTCAGTAAGTACACTTTATATATTCGCCAGCAGTCCCGAAAGCGTAAGTGAAATGTTCGAAATGCCCAGCAAAGACCTTAAAATCATTAATAAAATATATGTAGCAAGTCGAAATTTGCGTCAAATTTAAAATGTTTCACATCGATTGTTTTATAAACTGGTTTTGATCAAAAAGAATACGAATTATGCCAAAGAAAAATTAATAATATCAGTATATTTTTCAGTGTCAAATAATGTGCCTAATAGCAAAGTCTAGAAGCAGCGAGTGTAGCGCTGGGTTAAGAGCGTCCAGATAGTTAACTGTAGGTCACGTGTTCGAGTCCCACACAAAGCCCGACCTTTTTTTTTATTATCGCTGCATTTTACTTTTTATATTTATTACTGATTTTAATTTTTAGTAATTGAGCAATGGTTATTTTGAATATTATATTACTTATAATCTGCTCCATAGCGTTCAATTAAAATTACTTATAACTTGAACTTGTCGGAAGCGGGAAACATGTAATACATTGCACGATCCGTAAGCTCTTTTTTGGCCTCGGAGGCTTTTAAGGGGCGTTGTCTCGGTACTTAAATAACCTCCTCGGCCAAAAAAGTGCACACGCATCTTGCAATGTAAATTACTATTTTTTGCCTTCACTAAATTTCCCAGTAGATTTATACAGTTTTTGAAATATTCATTTTTATGCGTTTTAAATTATAGAAAATCAAAGTAGGTCTAGGCTTTTGAAAATTTGCACATCTAACTATTCACTTTTTAATTATTATGAAATTACTTATACTCCTTAATAACATGTTGCCTTAAAACCTACACAAAGGGCACTTTACTGGCGCGAAAAATGAGTTTTTCAAAATTCCCATAACGCCTGATTTTGAGAATCTAAAAATCCTTTTTGTATGTTATATGACAAAAGTTGTTCCGTAGGTATGCAAAATTTCAAAAACCTAGACTACTTTGATTTTCTTCTGCCAAAAACTTTTAAAACACACACAAATGAATTTTTTAAAAAAGGTACATTTTTCGAAAAACCTAGAATACTTTTTTCTTAGGGTTGTTTAGGAAACTTAGTGAAGGCATATCGTTGGTGAAAGCAAAAAAGATTTCTTTTCCAGTGGCGTACCATTTTTTTATTTAAAAATATGTAGGTTGACCTCCGCCTGATGTAAGTAGAGAATTATTTTTAATACTGTACCAAATATGTTTGCCTTGTCTTCCTTTAGAAAAAAAAACGAAAAACAATTAACTTTGGTACCCTCTATAACGAAAACCGTTAAAATTTCGATACGTATTTATATGAAAAAAACTACTTATCTTGGTGACTTCTGTAGGGTCCTGAAGGTATGCTACTAAAAGTTGGACCACCCTGTATATCCTGCGAGTAATTTGCATACTTGTATACTTCTATGTGTATATATATATATATATATATATATATATATATATATATATATATATATATATATATATATATATATATATATATAGGTACCTATACTTGTGATCATGTTTATCGGAATTCAGTTTGCTGATGGTGACAGTGTGGCTCTAGTTCACCAGAAATGGTTAACTCCTAGAAAAAAGGAAGTTTGGTGGCCCCCTTACAAACAACAGGAAACCTTCAATAAATCTTTAAAGAAAGGGGAAACCCCAACTGACAACTGGCAATTGTTTCAAGTTGGGCGATCATTTTTTGAAGAAGGTAGGTGTAACCTTATTTTACTGCGATGAGACTTGGGTTTAAGTATGTCAGATTAACGGGTATAAATTGAATATACCTAGGTACTTAATAAGTATTTAAGGAGCAACCCATGAAAATTATTCTTTGTTTCAAAGCGACCAATGGTTTTTGGAGGTTTTTTATTGCTTCTTAAAGCCTTGCCTAAATCATAATGTTAATTTTAAGTTAATTTGCTATGCATAAAAATAAATCCCACTTATATTTATTGTTTCATTGACATAAAAAAGTTAAGGGCTTTCTTTGAAGTTAATATTTAGCAAGATATTTAGTATGGGTATAAGTACGAGTACTTTTCTTATACCCTGTCTTCATTTGAAAATTCCCCATCACCCATCACCCCAGTATTTTTTCTAAACGGGACTTTTTGGCATAAACAATAATCATGATAAATTCCCCAATAACCCCCAGCAACATAATCTTAAATACGTCATGAACCCTCTTTAGACATAAAATGTTTTCACATGACTCGGTTCCCGCAAAATTTTACCAAGTACTGATTCGCTCATTTTTTAGCAACAAACCGAAAGACTGATCACCAGAACTCGGACTGGAAGCATTATGTACAGTATGTCCTCGAATTGAATTAACAAGATCTACTTTATTATTTTTGACTTATTGCAAAATAAATGAAATTGGCAAATATTTATTTCTTCTGAGATATACAGGGTGGCCAGAAAATGCAAATATCTGAAGATAGAAAAAAATCAAATTGTAATTTTAGAGAGAAATACTTAATAAAAAGTTGTTTCGAATAAAAAAAAAATAAAATAAAATTTCGAGTGCACCGAGTCATGTGAAAACCTATATAGCCAATTCTTAGTCTATTTTGAACAGGTCATTTTTAAGTGCGTTTAATTTGAAACACAGAGATGGTGTGTTTTTTAAAATCAGTTGAATTTTGGGGAAGTGATTGACAAAATAAAAATATTTTATTAATTGCTAATAAGTTATTATTAGAGTATAGTTGATCTAAAATTATTTTTGTCGCCGTACACACTTTTTTTATTTAAAAAGAACCAAAAACACGAATTTCTTAAAAAATCACTAGGTATTTTTTCATATTAGGTGACATTAACATTAGAATATAATGTATTTTAGTGGCATATCAGGTACAGGATATCAATTGAAAAAAATGCACTCCAGCCGGAACTCGAACCCGGGACTCCTTGTGTGGCCGTAGCATTGATTAAGGTATGGCCGTAGGCACTTAACCAACTAAGCTACCGGAGATACAGGTTCCATCGGCTAGGTGTTATTTATTTCAATTGATATTAAGGAAGTTTACAAAACCAACAATCATGAATGGTTACCCTACACCCTCCAACCCCTTCAAGTAGTTGTAGAATACGCCAAAGTGTCCTACATGTCACCGCTACTAATATCAATTGGAATAAATAACACCAAGCCGATGGAAGCCGTATCTCTGATAGCTTTGTTGGTTAAGTGCCTACGGCAACAGTAGAAATCCCGGGTTCGAGTCCCAGCTGGAGTGCATTTTTTTCAATTGTTATCCTTTACTTGATATGCCACTAAAATACATTCTTTATTATTAAAATTACAGGTACTAAAAATCTTTCTTTATTGACATTAGAGTTCTAACTTCGTTGGTATCATACATGTTTTCTTAATAAAAAATTAGTTATCATGGGCTATTTTATTTTAGCTTTATATACCTATATATATAAATTTTCTTTCAAAAGCACCATTTTTCAATTTAGGTAATACAAAATATAGAAATAAATTTATTAGTAATTTAAAATAAGCAACATTATGTCTTAGGTACATCAATATCTCGTTACATTTTTAATTTGTTGTAGATAATTATAAAAAAGCTTTAAACAAATTAAGAAAGTGTGAAGATACTTCTGATTTAACTAGTGCGGACGAAGTACTCCCCCCAAAAAGGAAAGTCATACCCCCAAAAAGACTCTTTGATAGTGGAAGTAGCAGTGATGATGGGTACAACAATAATAATGAAAATGAAACAAAATATATATTGCCACCAGAAGTAAAAAGAATAAAGGAGATTATAAACATAAAAGAAGCTCAAAATCAGGAAACCCAACAGGAAACTCCAGATCGTAAGTATTTACTCATACGTCACAACTCCCGCCCTTGTCTGACTCGTGAATATAGGACCAATATCCATCATATATTTACTAGTAAGACAAGGACAGGAGTTGTGACATAGGGCCGAACATAAAATCTTTACATTAATTAAAAAAAAATTAGTTTGTTAGGGTAAAAATAAGTTTGAATGCCCGAAAAACACTAGGTGTGTTATTTAAATTTTTTGGAGATTTAATGAATGACAGTCACGGCCCCATTCCCTCTATAATCTCTTCTCTACGTAACAATAACAATAATAATAATTAATTTTTCTCATCTACATCCTTAAGATTCCAAAGTTGAGCTTCAGTAATACCCTTGAAAATGTAATCAAAATCAACTTTCATTTCATACTTTTCACTTTTCTCCCTAAAATGTCTCCTCTTCCAAATAGATGGTTATCTCAAATTAAATGGACCACCCTTTATAATTTTCAGCTTTGAGTCAGCCACTGATGGTACTAGATGTAGTACCGAGCGCAGTACCAAAGCCAAAGTCTATATCGTCTAGTGAACAGCCATCTACATCCCCTTTACTGTTTCAAGAAGGTTTGTATCAAAAATAATTGTTAATTGGCTGCATACTTAAATAATAAGTAAATAGTTACAAAATTGAGTATAAAATGGCCCTTTTGGAATTCTATAAGTAAAAAGCCACTTTATGCACAAATTAATTATAGTATTTTTCTTGAAATTGACAGTGGAGTGTCCCAGAATCGCCATTAAAAGCTCAGAAATCGGCACTGAAGTAGCCCATTATTGTACGATTTTTTCAATAAGTAGGCCTTGGCGAGATGTAAACATCAAACATCAGACGCGAAGCCATCGACCGTCAAAAGTGACCAAATATTGAAAACCCGGCCACAAAAGGCACATTTAACTTTTCGTACACATTGCGAAATTGTTACCTATATTTTCAATATGAAATATTCTATTGTAGGATCTTATGTGACACCAAACTATTCACACGAGCAATTGCTAGGCTTACGTAATATTTAAAATGACACAGGAGAGTTTAATAAAAGACATTACACTAAACGCGACATTAATTGATTATTCCTAAGTTCTTACTTCGGTGGAGAAATCATTCAATACCTGGGTATATATTTTTGATTTTAGGTATACTCTGTGATTTTTCACAAATTACATCAAGTCAGCAGCAGCAGCATCTTCCATCTACTTTACCAATAATAGTTGAATCAGTGGAGGTTACACCAAGAGGTATACCACAGGTCACACCTAGTACATCTAAAATAAATAACTCTACAAATACTTTAGATACGCCATCTCAAGGAGAATCAGGTATTGCATTTAATTGGCTAATGTAAAAAAATGTGTTAGTAAAATGTGTTTTTCTCCATTTTCAGATTCTCAAAAAAATGTTTTAAAATTACTTGTTTCAATTAAAAAACAAAACGACCAAATTTTAAATATTTTACTAAACCAAAATTCTGAGAGACAAAGCTTAAAATTGCCTGATTTGCCAGTGAAGCTACCAGTTGCAGATATAAGGAATTTAAAAATTCTTGAAGACCATTTGAAGTCTGAAATTCACAAGGATGATATGGTAATATATTATTTAATTTTATTTATTAGTTATTTTTACCGTTTCTACGTGCTTTTTTATTATTTACGTAACATTTTCCTGCAAATTTAAAAACAAAACTTCAAAGAAATGTATTTTCACAGAAAAAAATTCACTAGAGTATTTTCAAATATTAAATATTTGTATTAGAGTACCTACATCAAACTTACAGGATACATGAAACTGTACTTTATAGAGCTTTTTTAATTACAGATATTATATTGCTCAACATTAGGTGGCAAGGAAGCAATTGGAAAAACCAATATTATATTAAAGAAGTTACTAACAAATAGTCTTGCAACACAGTTCAGCTTTTTTGGATCTAGAAACAATAAAAAACCCTTCAGCACTTTGGAATTGAAGACAGTGGTTGTCAGTAAGTGAATCAGTCTATTATAGTTTAAAAACTTCTTCCAAGTGTTCCCAAAACAACTGAAACAGATTTTTGCAGAGGAAATGCTCATGCAATATTTTAAAATAATTTTGATAAAATACATTGCTTAAAATGCGGGAATCCATATTATTTTTGTATGGGAGAGTTTTATGTAATGCAAATTAGCAAGTATACTTAATAGTTCAATAAAAATGAAAACAGTCATTTTAGGGGAATAGCTGCTTTTTTCATGGAAGCTGTATTTGATCCTGAGAAAGCTTGGTCTAGCAGGAAGGTTTTAGTCACCATGGGTAATGAAGAAAATAATAAAAATCACACCGAAAATTCATTTTCTCCTACTCGTAAAGAAACAGAGAGATATTTAAAAAAAAATGACAAAATTACAGAGCATAAAG
This sequence comes from Pseudeuparius sepicola, assembly GCA_963920635.1. Taxonomy (NCBI): domain Eukaryota; kingdom Metazoa; phylum Arthropoda; class Insecta; order Coleoptera; family Anthribidae; genus Pseudeuparius; species Pseudeuparius sepicola. The sequence continues at coordinate 36,090,308 of OY987305.1, forward strand.
ATACGTGTTTTTTTATATCATTTTGTATAATTATTATTTTCAACCATTTCGAAGTTAGGGACGTTTTTCTACACCAACACTTGTTGACTATAGGGGTATCCTACAAGGAGACTAATTTAGGCAATGACAGAAACTATTGAAATATTAAGTTAATTCCTTGTCAATGGATAGACAAGGGTTAAGTTCATAGAGTCGCGAAAGGGGAAAATGATTTTGATTGGTTTGATAATATTCCCGGGTAGAAAAGTTTCAATGATTTTATGTTAGCGATATATTTGGTATATTCAAAATTTCGTAAAAAAATAAATTGCGAGTATATGAAATACCTAAGTGGGCGTTTTACGATTTCATTGTGCGAATATTCACTACCGCAATTCGCGACTGTGTGAACATAGCTTTATTGTCATGAAAGTGACATTGCCTGACCTAGCCTCTTTGCAGGATCCCACTAGTCCAACAAGTGTTGGAGAAAGAAACGCTCCTAATTCCAGAAATGGTTGAAACTAATGATATAAGACATATAACATATTTTATGCGTATATTTATGCTGAGTAATTTTTCTGTGAAACTTTTTTCAATATTTCTCTTTGTTTCCTTGTGAGCAGGAGAAAATGCATACTCGGGGCGATTTTTATTATTACCCCTGCTAGCGGTTAGAACCTTCCTGCTTTACGCTAAGCTTTCTCAGGATCAAACACAACACAACTTCCCTGAAAAACAGACATTATCTCTATAAAAATGAATAGACAGTTAAAGCAAAGCTCAATACGTATTTATTACGTAGACGTAACTCATTGACGTAAGCGTGCAAAGATCGAATAGGTCAAGTTTCAAAAGTAGAGTTAAAGCATATTTTAAAACATAATGCCAAGACGCCTGAAGGTGGTTATTTATATCCCTTTATTGGACATTTTTTGTTCCTCTCAAAATCGCTGAAAATAAGTTCTTAAACGTTTGACAACTTTTCAAAATGCATTTTCTAGTTGTTTCTTTTCGGTTCTATGTTCTTATAATATTCGTATCGTATCGTTTCCCTAGATTCTAATCACTCGGCTCACAGTCGGCTGTTCCCGCACCAAGGTTTCGGCTGTACGTACATACGTACACGCAAGTTTACGTCAACCGTAAGTCCACTCAAGGAACGTACATTCGAAAACTCTTTAATGCGCATGCGTAGCTGTCATTTTCTACGCCCACGTCTACGTATACGGCTTTGCTTTAACTCTAATGTTTTCAGGATTATTTTAATTATTGGACCATAGTATATCCAAGTCAGTAGGCTAACGTTGTCTGTTACTTTAATCTTCAAATTTTATTAGAAATGATTATCTGTTTACTGTCGCAAATCATTTCGATTAAAGCTTATAGATTGATTTTTCTTTCAAGATCAAGAGTCATGAATATACGTGAATCTGACAGATAATGCTACCCTACCCTGTTTTATTGGCATTAAAAATATTGCCAGTAATACAGACTCATGGTCGTCTTAATCGGTCTTCAATTTCCGTGTCCCTCTTGGCTACATCAAACTACCATATTATCGTTGACTAACGTATTAATAAAGACTACTCACGGCTGTCACGTTTGACCGTTCTATGTCTCACCATATGATTTCCAGAGACAAAATACAATGGAAAACACATTGTTGGCCATTAGCACCATCTATATTCCAGAATATTAAGCTATAACCGTGAGAAAGTCTTATAAATACGTCAGTCAACGATATTATTATGATTCGCTACAACAGGAAGCCATATGGTGTGTTTGTTTGTTGTTGTCAAAGTGAAGTAATTATCAGAAAGGCAGTCATTTACACCACAATTATTGTTAACAGTGACTAAATACTATCTATGGTGTAGGTCACCGAAGTTCTGATAATTACTACATGCATATACACATCAGCAGTCAACGATTATTTAAGACCGGCATATGCTCGTCTTCAAAGCTTAATAATTGTAGGGGCAGTTATGCGAACATGTTCTGCTTCAGAGATAGAAGTTGAAAATGCCATAAAGTCATGGCTTAAGCATTCTCAGAAAAGACTTTCCAACGAGCATCAAAAACTGAACAAGAAGACTGCCTTGGATAATATTTTTATAGATGATGACCATAACTGAAACAGTTTTTTGTTCTTAGTGTAATAATTGCCAATAATTTTCTAATTATGCCAAAGCACAAATTCAAGAAAGTAGTTTCTAAAAGACAGTTATACAGACGTATTCATAACGAATTAAAAAATATTACCTCCCAAAGAAAAGGGACCAGTATTCAATGCTTAGAACCCATCAACATTTCAGTTGATACCTCAATACCTAGTGCATCGCCTGTTAATAGCTCTGAATCTCTTGTTGATAACCAAGAAAAAATTATAACAAATAATTTCACTTATGTCGATGGCAATGATGAAATACAAAATGAAAGTTTTCATAGTGAGGGTAATGCTAATTTTTCAACTTTAACTTGTAAATTGGAATCCAAATGTACAAATAATGTGAAGTCTCTGACATCTGAATTAAGACAATGGGCTACATCACAACATGTATCCCATACAGCCATTAAAAGCCTGTTACATATTTTAGCGCCATATCATCCAGAACTCCCTCTAGACAGCAGAACATTATTAAATACTCCTAAGACTTTTGAATCAAAACAAATGGGTACAGGCAAATACATTCACTTAGGAATTAAACATAATTTAGTGTTAATTTTACAAAAACACAAAACAGTTTTTGATGAAAATAAACTTTTAATTAGCATTAATATTGATGGACTGCCATTATTTAAAAGTTGCAACACTCAACTTTGGCCTATATTAGGTTTAATAAAAAATTTAGATAATCAAAATCCGTTTGTAATAGGAATATTCTGTGGCAGTTCAAAACCTCCACTAAGGCCATTTTTAGAACAGTTTATTTCAGAATTTAATGTATTATCGGAACAAGGATTTATATTTAACAATATAAATTATTTTATCATAATCCACAGTTTTGTGTGCGATGCTCCTGCTAAAGCTTTTATCAAGTGCATTAAATCACCAGGTGGTTATTCATGTTGCGATAAGTGTGACGAGTATGGAGAATACAAAATGGGAAGAGTTATTTTACCAAGTTTTGGTGAAAAAAGGACAGACGAAGCTTTTAGGAATTATACCGATGAAGACCACCACAATGGTATTTCCCCTCTAATTGAATTAAAGGGGCTTGATATGATTAAACATTTTCCGATTGACTACATGCATAACATTTGTTTGGGCGTCATGAAAAAACTTTTAAATTCATGGGTAACCGGACCTCTTAATGTGCGACTTTCTAGCCGATCTACAAATAACATCTCGGAAAGATTGATTCATTTAAAAAAGTATATTCCTGTAGAAATGAACCGCAAACCCAGATCATTATTGGAATTGTCTCGATACAAAGCGTCAGAATTCCGAACTTTCCTTTTATATACTGGCATAATAGTTTTAGTAGACATTGTGGACCAAGCCATTTACAAACATTTCTTATTGCTTCATTCTGCCATAGCAATTCTTATGATTAAGGATGATCGTGCAAAAGAATTAAATTGTAACTTGGCATTTGAAATTATTAAAGTATTTTTTGAGCATTCTAAAACAATATACGGATCCGAGTTTCTTATATATAACGTACATGTATTAGGACATCTAACTGATGATGTAGTGCACTATGGAGTGTTGGATTCATTTTCAGCCTTTCCATTTGAAAGTTTTCTAGGTAAATTAAAAAGCTTAGTAAAATCTACAACGAACCCTTTGGAACAAATTTGCAGGAGACTTGCCGAAATAGACAGTGCCTTTCATAATGGGGAAACTAAATCAAATGTTGATAATATACAATTTGAAATGCCTCATGGCAGTGGCCCGATTTTGCGTAAATATGAAAAGCAATACAAAAGGATTCATTTACCAAATTATATATTAAGTATCTATTCATATTCAAAGGCAGACTCTTATTGCTTTACGAAAGATTTAGTTATCCAAATAGAAAACATCGTTACTAATGATTTACAGAATGAAGTGAAAATTATTGGCAAGTATTTCACATTTTCAACAAACTTTTATAGTTACCCTTTTAATTCTAAAATATTGAATATTTTTTTGGTTTGTAACCTTTCAACTGAGTTGAAGCACTGGCAATTATGTGACATAAAAGGAAAATGTCTGGTGCTACCATTTAAGAAAAAGTTCGTTGCTATTCCTTTGTTTCATAGTGTATAAAGTATTATATTTTAAAAGTAGTAACCGTATACATGTGCTTCGTACTATTTGCAATCATCAGTGCGGTGTAACATTAACCAAATCAGACAGATAGGCATGATTTGGGAAGCAACAATAATGATGTCCAGGCAGGAACCAACAACACATTTGCAGCTTCATTCAGTACATCCTCCGGATTTGGGGTTTGAACTAACGTTACAATGGAATTATGTGGAAATCTCCATAACCCAAGATATATAATAACAATAAGGATGATGGATTAGACAGTGTAAAAGTATTTACAAGAAAAAGTATGGCAATGGGCAAGCACTCAAAATGAACAAAAAAGTAGTAACCGTATACATGAGTTTCATGCTATTTGGCAATCATCACTAGGGTGTAACATTAACCTAATCAGAAAGATAGGATGATTTGGGAAGCAAGAAATGAAGTCCAGGCTTGTAATTATATTTTTTTATTGGTACTTAAAATAATAAACGTATTTTGTTTAAAAAATTTACTTCATTTACAAATCATAAACCCTTTTATATCTTTTTTGGGTGTGCGTTGCGACGCGACAAAAAAATCGCGGGTTAGACGTCGCCATTAAGTAATTTTTCACGTCTTATTAGATGTCACCATTACGTAATTTTGTACGTCCTATTACACGTCGCCATTACTTAATTTTGCACGTCCTATTACACGTCGCCGTTACGTAATTTTGCACGTCTTATTAGACGTCGCTGAGCACGTAAATTCTCTGTGACATATTGCCGTCGATTCTACGTGTTTTCTGCGTCGAAATTTTCGTCGATCCACGTAATGCTGTACGTCTATTCAACATAGAAGAAACGTCTTTTTGCTGGCTGGGTAAGGGCGACATTATAGAAATTAGCAGGTTGCATTCCGTTGGGTCAAAAACTGCTGAAAGGATCTTATTGTACAGGCAACTGGAAGGATCCTTCGTGAAAATATCCGAACTCGCTTCAATGCCCGACTTCAACGAGAACAAATATAAGAAATTTATTTAAAGAAACTTCTTACCTGAAGAGGTCTAAACAAATGCTATATATGTAATGATATATTTAATATTAATATTAATTAATAATAATTAATTAATGTGTATAATGTATTAAATTTTTTTACCTTTCCCCCGCTATATATTCTGGAGTGTTTAAATTTTATGTCAAGTGCAAATAGGCATGCACATAACTCCAGGAGAGGGAGCGCATTAACCACACCTCACTTAAGATTGTATAAATCTCAAAATAGCAACAAGTTTATAGGCATAAAATTATATAATAAATTACCAAGAAATATTCAAGACATTGAGGATAACAAGGTTTTCAAAGGTAAAATAAAATCATTTCTAGCTAATGAGGCATTATTTTATGGCGTCGACGAGTTGAGTCTCCTGAAAGTAGTCAAAGAATGCCGAATGGAGAATATGTAATTAAAATTTATAGTAAAACTAAAAAAACTGGACGGCTCATTAAGGAACGTAGTTATGGATGCTGTTATAGGATGGAACCTGCAACATTCTCTCAGAATCACAAGACCTATATTTAAATCCTTAGCATTTGATATAATAGAATAATTCAACGGCAATAGGATACATAGTAAAAAATAAATTAGCTGAATAAAATTTTGAGGAATATGCAGATAATGAGGTAAATGTGTCACTATTTTTTAAGCGAGCACAATAAATTTTGGCTAGAATTGAATAATAGTCCATGGAGTGAGATAAAAAAGCAATGGGATAGTACCAAGGGCTTGGCCAGGTACGGGCAGGGGGGGCAGCTGCCCCCTCCCCTAGATATTGTATGACTTAGGACACTAATTCTTTTATTCTTTTTAATGTTATATTTATAGTTAAATTTTTGACTAAATTTACTTTAGCCCAGTTTTATGTTACTTTAAACTCGCCATACAGATGTCGGCAATTTTCAAATGGTATGAACAGTCGTAAGCATGACGAAAATCAGACAACAGAAGAGAGGACAGAACCGGTCCCAAATTTCCACGGGAAAAATAAAAAAAACGAAATTTATCACCTACAAGATGGAGCAGGAGGGTGCGATAACTGCCTCCTATTTCAGTGCAATCGATACATACTTTCCATAAAAAAGTACAGGTACTAATTAAGAAAGAAAATTTGGTCACAAAATCCATTATGACGGTGGCAAATAGGAAACTGCTTCTAAAAAAAATCTTCATCAGAATTTGACATAAAATATCAACGAGGAAGTAGATTGAGAACGCTAAATTATCCACAAGATACCAAAAATTCTAAAGAGGTTGTTAGCATTCTGAGTGCACCAAAGGTTATGTAAAAGAAGACAAAAAAAGTTTGTACCAGACTTCCCCCGAAATTGAGATGACAATCAGAGGCAGCTCGTGCGAGTTGAAGATGGTTCTCAGAAAACACACTGAACCTTCTAAAGAAATTAACACTGTTTCTAAGACTCCAAGGTGCAAAAGTATTGTTTTAACGGACAGGCATTGGACGAGAGAAAAAAAATCGTTTTGGAAGTTCTGAATAAGCAAATTAGCAGGTTGCATTCTGTTGGGTCAAAAACTGCCAAAAGCATCTTATTGTTCAGGCAACTGGAAGGATCCTTCGTGAAAATATTCGAACTCGCTTCAATGCCCGATTTCAAGGAGAACAAATATAAGAAATTTATTCAAAGAAACTTCTTACCCGAAGAGGTCTAAACAAATGCTATATATGTATGACATATTTAATATTAATATTAATTAATAATAATTAATTAATGTGTATAATGTATTAAATTTTTTGACCTTTCCTTCGCTATATATTCTGGAGTGTTTGAATTTTATTAATCAGAGAAAGAATAATATTATGTCAAGTGCAAATAGGCATGCACATAACGCCAGGAGAGGGAGCGCATCAATCACACCTCACTTAAGATTGTATAAATCTCAAAATAGCTACAAGTTTGTAGGCATAAAATTATATAATAAATTACCAAGAAATATTCAAGACATTGAGGATAACAAGGTTTTCAAAGGTAAAATAAAATCATTTCTAGCTAATGAAGCATGATTTTATGGCATCGACGAGTTGAGTCTCCTGAAAGTAGTCAAAGAATGCCGAATGGAGAATATGTAATTAAAATTTATAGTAAAACTAAAAAAAATTGGACGGCTCATTAAGGAACGTAGTTATGGATGCTGTTATAGGATGGAACCTGCAACATTCTCTCATAATCACAAGACCTATATTTAAATCCTTAGCATTTGATATAAAACAATAATTCATCGACAATAAGATACATTGTAGTAAAAAATAAATTAGCTGATGAAAATTTTGAGGAATATGAAGGTAATGAGGTAGATGTGTCACTATTTTTTATGCGAGCACAATAAATTTTGGCTACAATTGAATAATAGTCCATGGAGTGAGATAAAAAAGCAATGGAATAGTACCAAGGGCGTAGCCAGGTACGGGCAGGGGGGGCAGCTGCCCCCCCCCCCCCCAGCTGGGTGTAGATATTGTATGACTAATGACACTAATTATTTTTAATGTACCGTCAACCGGGGCTACTTTGTCATCCCAGGGTAACTTTGTCACCTCGGACACAACCATTTTGATTTTTCTTTATTTTCTTTTTGTGCTTACATATTTTTTATTTCGCGGAGTTTTTCTGTTGTTGCAGGTACTAACTGAATAAAAATGGTAAGAAAATATGTAAAAATGCCGGGGACCTGGAATTATCAGAATTATACTGAAGAGGACGTCGAGAAAGCGGTGAATGCTGTCAAAAATGGCATGTCCAAAAAACGAGCAGCCCAATTGTTCAAAATCCCACGGGCCACTCTTGTTAATAGATGTCTTGGAAGACATAACAAAAAAATGCGGTCGCCCCAGTGTTCTATCTCAGCAGGAGCAGCAGGTCATTGCAGATAGGCTTTGACAAGTAGCCAACTGGGGCTTCCCGTTGACTAAGACAGATATTCGCACCGTAATTAAAAAATACTTGGATAAACAAGGTAGAGTAGTGAGTATGTTTAAAGACAATTATCCAGGGGAGGATTTTGTTGACAATTTTGTGAAAAAGAACAACCTCTCAGTGCGGATGGCTACTAACATAAAGCGGGCGAGATCATCTGTGGACCAAGCCGATGTGATGGAATTTTTTAATAATATAAAAGACGCTCTTTTAAATGCAAGTCCTCATAAAATGGCGCTAAATTTTAGAACGGTGGCGAAAGGAAAGCCGTTACACAGACACCCTGCCTAAAGAGCAATTCCCCTCGTTACTTGCAAAGCTCTGGGCTCAGATCAATGATAGCGTTGAGAAAAATCTAACGTCAGGGTTTTGGACCACAGGTCTATATCCCATGAACCCAGACGAAGTTTTAAGAAAAATTCCCGGGGCTTTACCTACCAGTGAAGAAGTCTCTCGCTCTCTTGACTCCAGTCTTGTAGACATGTTGAAAGAAATACGGGGCACATCAGACGAACAGAAAAAACGGAAGAGAGGAAAGAAGTTTAAGCCTGGAAAAGAAATGGACAAAATAGACACAGAATCTACACAGGCAGTTACACAGGATGCAGCTGAAGATATGAGGGATGCACCCGATGATAATGAATTGCCCTGTTTTGTGGCTTTACCGGAGTGTCCGGATGAAAACGTCAATGTCGGTGCTTCGACGTCTGGTGTTCCATCCAGTGTTCCCTCGAAGAAAAGCAAAAAGCAAACTCCTATACAGCCGACGACAACAAATGTAACGAAAAGGGCTCGAAGGAATCGCGATAAAACTTCAAAGTGTGGAATCTGCTTAACTGCATTTTTAAATTACAACAGCCATCTTGAATGGATCAAATGTTTAGGATGCAACAAATGGATATGTGGCATATGCAATGACGCAAGCAAAAATCTCTATTTTCAGTGTTCGATGTGTGAGGATGAGTCCAAAGACAAAGAGGAGCCTTTCGGCGACAATAGCGATGATGACGCTACTTTTGACCCTTCACAGAACCCCAACAAAGGCTCTAAATTAAAGTTTCTTAAATAAGTTTTCCTATGTTTTTAGTTTATAATGAGTTTATATTTATTTTTTTACAGTTTCCATATAGTTACCACTAAATGTTCAATGTTTTAAGAAAATAAAGTTTATTTTTTGTTGAAAGTCTTTGTTTTTTGCCTTAAAAAATAAATATTAATACTATGTACCTAGTATTTTCCAAACCCTTCTTTTTACCGGGGCTACTTTGTTACAAAACACCACAGGACACAATTTAAATGGCATTTCCATTAGGTGACAAAGTTGCCCCAGTCCTGGGGTAACATTGTCACCCTAAATTTATTTATTTGTAAATAGGTTAAAATGTAAAAATTTTAACTGGCCATTTAATCCGCAATAGCCCATTTGGTGTAATTATTTGATGCGATTATCACAATAAATAAGACAAGTATAGTAGAATATGTCCGGAAAACATGACAAAGTAGCCCCGGTTGACGGTACTATTTATAGTTAAATTTTCGACTAAATTTACTTTAGCGCAGTTTTATGTTACTTTAAACTCGCTGTACAGATGTTGGCAATTTTCAAATGGTATGAACAGTCGTAAGAATGACAAAAATCAGATGACAGAAGAGAGGACAGAACAGGTGCCAAGTTTCCATGGGAAATATAAAAAAATGACGAAATTTATCACCTACAAGATGGAGCAGGAGGGTGCGAAAACTGCCTCCTATTTCAGTGCAATCGATACATACTTTCCATAAAAAAGTACAGATGGTAATTAAGAAAGAAAATTTGGCCACGAAATTCACTATGATGTTGGCAAATAGGAAATTGCTTCTAAAAAAATCTTCATCAGAATTTAACATAAAATATCAATGAGGAAGTAGAGTGAGAACGCTAAAATATCCACAAGATACCAGAAACTCCAAAGAGGTTGTTAGCATTCTGAGTGCACCAAAGGTTATGCAAAAGAAGACAAAAAAAGTTTGAACCAGACTTCCCCCGAATTTGAGATGACAATCAGAGGCAGCTCGTGCGAGTTGAAGATGGTTCTCAGAAAACACACGGAACCTCCTAAAGAAATTGACACTGTTTCTAAGACTCCAAGGTGCAAAAGTATTGTTTTAACGGAATGGCATTGGATGAGAGAAAAAATCGTTTTGGAAGTTCTGAATAAGGGTGACATTAAAGAAATTAGCAGGTTGCATTCTGTTGGGTCAAAAACTGCCGAAAGCATCTTATTGTACAGGCAACTGGAAGGATCCTTCGTGAAAATATCCGAACTCGCTTCAATGCCCGACTTCAACGAGAACAACTATAAGAAATTTATTCAGCGAAACTTCTTACCTGAAGAGATCTAAACAAATGCTATATATGTATGATATATTTAATATTAATTAATAATAATTAATTAATGTGTATAATGTATTAAATATTTTGACCTTTCCCTCGCCATATATTGTGGAGTGTTTGAATTTTATTAATCAGAGAAAGGATAATATTATGTCAAGTGCAAATAGGCCTGCACATAACTCCAGGAGAGGGACCGCATTAATCACACCTCACTTAAGATTGTATAAATCAAAAAATAGATAAAAGTTTATAGGCATTAAATTATATAATAAATTGCCAAGAAATATTCAAGACATTGAGGATAACAAGGTTTTCAAAGGTAAAATAAAATCATTTCTAGCTAATGAGGCATTATTTGATGGCGTTGACGAGTTGAGTCTGGTGAAAGTTGTCAAAGAATGCCGAATGGAGAATATGTAATTAAAATTTATAGTAAAACTAAAAAAACTGGACGGCTCATTAAGGAACGTAGTTATGGATGCTGTTATAGGATGGAACCTGCAACATTCTCTCAGAATCACAAGACCTATATTTAAATCCTTAGCATTTGATATAAAAGAATAATTCAACGACAATAGGATACATAGTAGTAAAAAATAAATTAGCTGAAGAAAATTTTGAGGAATATGCAGATAATGAGGTAAATGTGTCACTATTTTTTATGCGAGCACAATAAATTTCGGCTACAATTGAATAATAGTCCATGGAGTGAGATAAAAAAGCAATGGGATAGTACCAAGGGCTTGGCCAGGTATGGGCAGGGGGGCAGCTGCCCCCCCCCCCCTATCTGGGTGTAGTTATTGTATGACTAATGACACTAATTCTTTTTAATGTTATATTTATAGTTAAATTTTCGACTAAATTTACTTTAGCGCAGTTTTATGTTACTTTAAACTCGCCGTACAGATGTTGGCAATTTTCAAATGGTATGAACAGTCGTAAGCATGACGAAAATCAGACGACAGAAGAGAGGACAGAACAGGTCCCAAATTTCCACGGGAAAAATAAAAAAGAACGAAATTTATCAGCTACAAGATGGAGCAGGAGGGTGCGAAAACTGCCCCCTATTTCAGTGCAATCGATACATACTTTCCATAAAAAGTACAGGTGGTAATTAAGAAAGAAAATTTGGTCACGAAATCCACTATGACGGTGGCAGATAGGAAATTGTTTCTAAAAAAAATCTTCATCAGAATTTGACATAAAATATCAACGAGGAAGTAGATTGAGAACGCTAAATTATCCACAAGGTACCAAAAATTCTAAAGAGGTTGTTAGCCTTCTGAGTGCACCAAAGGTTATGTAAAAGAAGACAAATAAAGGTTGAACCAGACTTCCCCCGAAATTGAGATGACAATCAGAGGCAGCTCGTGCGAGTTGAAAATGGTTCTTAGAAAACACACTGAACCTCCTAAAGAAATTAACACTGTTTCTAAGACTCCAAGGTGCAAAAGTATTGTTTTAACGGAACGGCATTGGACGAGAGAAAAAAAATCGTTTTGGAAGTTCTGAATAAGGGTGACATAAAAGAAATTAGCAGGTTGCATTCTGTTGGGTCAAAAACTGCCGAAAGGATCTTATTGTACAGGCAACTGGAAGGATCCTTCGTGAAAATATCCTAACTCGCTTCAATGCCCGACTTCAACGAGAACAACTATAAGAAATTTATTCAAAGAAACTTCTTACCTGAAGAGGTCTAAACAAATGCTATATATGTATGATATATTTAATATTAATTAATAATAATTAATTAATGTGTATAATGTATTAAATATTTTGACCTTTCCCTCGCTATATATTGTGGAGTGTTTGAGTTTTATTAATCAGAGAAAGGATAATATTATGTCAAGTGCAAATAGGCATGCACATAACTCCAGGAGAGGGAAGGGGCCGCATTAATCACACCTCACTTAAGATTGTATAAATAAAAAAATAGATAAAAGTTTATAGGCATAAAATTATATAATAAATTGCCAAGAAATATTCAAGACATTGAGGATCACAAGGTTTTCAAAGGTAAAATAAAATCATTTCTAGTTAATGAGGCATTATTTGATGGCGTTGACGAGTTGAGTCTCGTGAAAGTTGTCAAAGAATGACGAATGGAGAATATGTAATTAAAATTTATAGTAAAACTAAAAAAACAGGACGGCTCATTAAGGAACGTTGTTATGGATGCTGTTATAGGATGGAACCTGCAACATTCTCTCAGAATCACAAGACCTATATTTAAATCCTTAGCATTTGATATAAAAGAATAATTCAACGGCAATAGTATACATAGTAGTAAAAAATAAATTAGCTGAAGGAAATTTTGAGGAATATGCAGATAATGAGGTAAATGTGTCACTATTTTTTATGCAAGCACAATAAATTTCGGCTACAATTGAATAATAGTCCATGGAGTGAGATAAAAAAGCAATGGGATAGTACCAAGGGCTTGGCCAGGTACGGGCAGGGGGCAGCTGCCCCCCCCCTTGCTGGGTGTAGTTATTGTATGACTAATGACACTAATTCTTTTTAATGTTATATTTATAGTTAAATTTTCGACTAAATTTACTTTAGCGCAGTTTTATGTTACTTTAAACTCGCCGTACAGATGTTGGCAATTTTCAAATGGTATGAACAGTCGTAAGCATGACGAAAATCAGACGACAGAAGAGAGGACAGAACAGGTCCCAAATTTCCACGGGAAAAATAAAAAAGAACGAAATTTATCACCTACAAGATGGAGCAGGAGGGTGCGAAAACTGCCCCCTATTTCAGTGCAATCGATACATACTTTCCATAAAAAGTACAGGTGGTAATTAAGAAAGAAAATTTGGTCATGAAATCCACTATGACGGTGGCAAATAGGAAATTGCTTCTAAAAAAAATCTTCATCAGAATTTGACATAAAATATCAACGAGGAAGTAGATTGAGAAAGCTAAATTATCCACAAGGAACCAAAAATTCTAAAGAGGTTGTTAGCATTCTGTGTGCACCAAAGGTTATGTAATAGAAGACAAAAAAAGTTTGAACCAGACTTCCCCGGAATTGAGATGACAATCAGAGGCAGCTCGTGCGAGTTGAAGATGGTTCTCCGAAAACACACTGAACCTCCTAAAGAAATTAACACTGTTTCTAAGACTCCAAGGTGCAAAAGTATTGTTTTAACGGAACGGCATTGGACGAGAGAAAAAAATCGTTTTGGAAGTTCTGAATAAGGGTGACATTAAAGAAATTAGCAGGTTGCATTCTGTTGGGTCAAAAACTGCCGAAAGGATCTTATTGTACAGGCAACTGGAAGGATCCTTCGTGAAAATATCCGAACTCGCTTCAATGCCCGACTTCAATGAGAACAACTATAAGAAATTTATTCAAAGAACCTTCTTACCTGAAGAGGTCTAAACAAATGCTATAAATGTATGATATATTTAATATTAATTAATAATAATTAAGTAATGTGTATAATGTATTAAATATTTTGACCTTTCCCTCGCCATATATTGTGGAGTGTTTGAATTTTATTAATCAGAGAAAGGATAATATTATGTCAAGTCAAAGTCAAAATAGGCATGCACATAACTCCAGGAGAGGGAGTTGCATTAACCACACCTCACTTAAGATTGTATAAATCTCAAAATAGCAACAAGTTTATAGGCATAAAATTATATAATAAATTACCAAGAAATATTCAAGACATTGAGGATAACAAGGTTTTCAAAGGTAAAATAAAATCATTTCTAGCTAATGAGGCATTATTTTGTGGCGTCGACGAGTTGAGTCTCCTGAAAGTAGTCAAAGAATACCGAATGGAGAATATGTAATTAAAATTTATAGTAAAACTAAAAAAACTGGACGGCTCATTAAGGAACGTAGTTATGGATGCTGTTATAGGATGGAACCTGCAACATTCTCTCAGAATCACAAGACCTATATTTAAATCCTTAGCATTTGATATAAAAGAATAATTCAACGACAATAGGATACATAGTAGTAAAAAATAAATTAGCTGAAGAAAATTTTGAGGAATATGCAGATAATGAGGTAAATGTGTCACTATTTTTTATGCGAGCACAATAAATTTCGGCTACAATTGAATAATAGTCCATGGAGTGAGATAAAAAAGCAATGGGATAGTATCAAGGACATAGCCAGGTACGGGCAGGTGGGGGAGCTGCCCCCCCCCCCTAGCTGGGAATAGATATCGTATGACTAATGACACCAATTTTTTTAATGTTCTATTTATAGTTAAATTTTCGACTAAATTTACTTTAGCGCAGTTTTATGTTACTTTAAACTCGCCGTACAGATGTTGGCAATTTTCAAATGGTATGAGCAGTCGTAAGCATGACGAAAATCAGACGACAGGAGAGAGGACAGAACAGGTCCCAAATTTCCATGGGAAAAATAAAAAAGAACGAAATTTATCACCTACAAGATGGAGCAGGAGGGTGCGAAAACTGTCCCCTATTTAAGTGCAATCGATACATACTTTCCATAAAAAGTACAGGTGGTAATTAAGAAAGAAAATTTGGTCACGAAATCCACTATGACGGTGGCAAATAGGAAATTGCTTCTAAAAAAAATCTTCATCAGAATTTGACATAAAATATCAACGAGGAAGTAGATTGAGAACGCTAAATTATCCATAAGGTACCAAAAATTCTAAAGAGGTTGTTAGCATTCTGAGTGCACCAAAGTTTATGTAAAAGAGAAGACAAAAAAAGTTTGAACCAGACTTCCCCCGAAATTGAGATGACAATAAGAGGCAGCTCGTGCGAGTTGAAGATGGTTCTCAGAAAACACACTGAACCTCCTAAAGAAATTAACACTGTTTCTAAGACTCCAAGGTGCAAAAGTATTGTTTTAACGGAACGGCATTGGACGAGAGAAAAAAATCGTTTTGGAAGTTCTGAATAAGGGTGACATTAAAGAAATTAGCAGGTTGCATTCTGTTGGGTCAAAAACTGCCGAAAGGATCTTATTGTACAGGCAACTGGAAGGATCCTTTGTGAAAATATCCGAACTCGCTTCAATGCCCGACTTCAACGAGAACAACTATAAGAAATTTATTCAAAGAAACTTCTTACCTGAAGAGGTCTAAACAAATGCTATAAATGTATGATATATTTAATATTAATTAATAATAATTAAGTAATGTGTATAATGTATTAAATATTTTGACCTTTCCCTCGCTATATATTGTGGAGTGTTTGAATTTTATTAATCAGAGAAAGGATAATATTATGTCAAGTGCAAATAGGCCTGCACATAACTCCAGGAGAGGGACCGCATTAATCACACCTCACTTAAGATTGTATAAATCTCAAAATAGATAAAAGTTTATAGGCATTAAATTATATAATAAATTGCCAAGAAATATTCAAGACATTAAGGATAACAAGGTTTTCAAAGGTAAAATAAAATCATTTCTAGCTAATGAGGCATTATTTGATGGCGTTGACGAGTTGAGTCTGGTGAAAGTTGTCAAAGAATGCCGAATGGAGAATATGTAATTAAAATTTATAGTAAAACTAAAAAAACTGGACGGCTCATTAAGGAACGTAGTTATGGATGCTGTTATAGGATGGAACCTGCAACATTCTCTCAGAATCACAAGAGCTATATTTAAATCCTTAGCATTTGATATAAAAGAATAATTCAACGACAATAGGATACATAGTAGTAAAAAATAAATTAGCTGAAGAAAATTTTGAGGAATATGCAGATAATGAGGTAAATGTGTCACTATTTTTTATGCGAGCACAATAAATTTCGGCTACAATTGAATAATAGTCCATGGAGTGAGATAAAAAAGCAATGGGATAGTATCAAGGACATAGCCAGGTACGGGCAGGTGGGGGAGCTGCCCCCCCCCCCTAGCTGGGAATAGATATTGTATGACTAATGACACCAATTTTTTTAATGTTCTATTTATAGTTAAATTTTCGACTAAATTTACTTTAGCGCAGTTTTATGTTACTTTAAACTCGCCGTACAGATGTTGGCAATTTTCAAATGGTATGAGCAGTCGTAAGCATGACGAAAATCAGACGACAGGAGAGAGGACAGAACAGGTCCCAAATTTCCATGGGAAAAATAAAAAAGAACGAAATTTATCACCTACAAGATGGAGCAGGAGGGTGCGAAAACTGTCCCCTATTTAAGTGCAATCGATACATACTTTCCATAAAAAGTACAGGTAGTAATTAAGAAAGAAAATTTGGTCACGAAATCCACTATGACGGTGGCAAATAGGAAATTGCTTCTAAAAAAAATCTTCATCAGAATTTGACATAAAATATCAACGAGGAAGTAGATTGAGAACGCTAAATTATCCATAAGGTACCAAAAATTCTAAAGAGGTTGTTAGCATTCTGAGTGCACCAAAGTTTATGTAAAAGAGAAGACAAAAAAAGTTTGAACCAGACTTCCCCCGAAATTGAGATGACAATAAGAGGCAGCTCGTGCGAGTTGAAGATGGTTCTCAGAAAACACACTGAACCTCCTAAAGAAATTAACACTGTTTCTAAGACTCCAAGGTGCAAAAGTATTGTTTTAACGGAACGGCATTGGACGAGAGAAAAAAATCGTTTTGGAAGTTCTGAATAAGGGTGACATTAAAGAAATTAGCAGGTTTATTATTATTTATTATATTATTATTATAATTTATTGATGCCATACATACATAGTAGTATTTTCACAAGTCAGATTCATAAAATAATGAGAATAAAATAAGATAAAAGCAGTAAATGACACATACACACTAAAACCTAGTTAATTATATAAATATGATCCAACAAAAAAAAAATGAATAGGATATAAACTAGTGGAGATTACACATTAAAAGGAGACCAACATACAGATGCCTCACACATCACATTTTAGCCTGCCATGACTGACAACGACAAATCACTGAAGTCTGCAACAAGGAATTCGTCCATGCTAAAGAAAGCTTTAGACTTTAAGTAACTTTTCAGTTTAGATTTAAATAATTTTGTGGGTAGCTCTTTGACAACTTCGAGGAGCACATTATAGAATTTAATGGCATGATAATTATGACCACTTCTAGCTTTATTGACCCTGTGGTATTGAATGCACAGGTGTTCACCTCCTCTAGTGTTATAATGATGAAAATGTGAGTTTGTTTTGAAGTCATCAATGTTGCTTTTTAGGTAGAGAAGGCATTCGAGTATGAACACACTAGGTAGAGTAAGAATACCAAAAGAGATAAACTTGTCTCTACAAGGTTCACGAAATGCAATACCCGCCATCAATCTGATACATCTTCTTTGCACACCAAACGCTCTTGTGGCATGTGGGCAATGGCCCCACAGCAGTATGCCATACATTATGTGAGAATGAAAATGTCCATAGTAGGTGTCCATAAGTACTTTGGTTGAGACATTGTTTAGGAGATTACGAATCAGGTACATGTTTCTATTCAGCCTCTTAATAAGTTGATTAACTTGCTCTTCCCACGACAATCTGCTGTCCAGATACAATCCAAGAAAGCTAACAGGGCTGAAGTTAGTGATTGCAGGTTTCAAGGAAAAATCTAGAATTTGTGTTTTACCAGCATTCATGCAGAGGCGATTTGAAAGAAACCACTGCTCAATACGAAAGCCAGAATCATCAACGTTTTGGTTGACAGTATTGGGAGCATCCGATATGTTTATGGAAGTTGTGTCATCTGCATACAAGACGAGATTGAGGTTATCTATAAATGTGATATCATTTATGTAAATTAAAAACAGTGTTGGGCCCAGGATAGAGCCCTGGGGAACTCCATATTTTAAACCTACCAATTCAGACTTACTACCATTGGCCGAGACATATTGCTTTCTACCCCCAAGATAGGATCCAATCAAGTAAGAACTGTCTCTGCTAAAGCTATACCTGGTCAGTTTTTCAATCAAGAGTTGATGGTCAATACAATCAAAGGCCTTAGTCAGGTCGTAAAAGCATACCCGTACAAACTTATTGTCATCATATGATCGCTGAACCTGCTGTACCAAACTTAGAACAGCCCTCGAAGTCGACTTTCCTGTTCGGAAACCAAACTGGTTTGGAGCAAAGAGGTTGTTATTCTCAAAATACTTTACCAGTTGTGTGTTCAATAGATGCTCAAAGATTTTACCAAAAATGGGCACAATCGAGATTGGGCGATAATTGTTAACTTCGCAGACATTCCCCTTTTTGAAGATGGGCACAACCCTAGCAATCTTAAGACAGTCAGGGAAAACATTTCCAGCAATGCATTGATTAATCAATCTGCACAGAGGAGAGACAATTAAGTTTTTTAACGCTTTCACAATTTTAATGTTGAAATTATACACATCCCTGCTAGGGCTATTACTGAGCCCAGCCATAGCATTTCTTACATCGTTAATACTAACAGAATCAAAAGAAAAGGTCAAGCCCGCACTTGAAACGGCTCCATCAATTCCATGGAGGTAGGTGAGTGGATCTCTGACATTATTAGGTAGAGTCTGTCTAACAGTATCAGCAATAGTAGCAAAGTGTGTATTAAAATCTTGGGCAGAAAGAGATGGCGACGATTGTTCCTTTGACCTAGGATTGTTATTCCTGATAACATCCCACACTGCCTTATTTTTGTTTCTAGAATTGGATATATGCATGTCATTTGCGTTTTTCTTAGCTTTATGTACTTGAGACCTATAAAAACGCCTATATTTCCTCAATGCACCACTACTCACTATTTCAGAATTACGATGGTGAATAGTTGTTAAGAGCTTAAGACTCTCCCTGTTTTGTCGTATTTCATCAGTGAACCAATGTATCTTAAATGAGTTGTCAGAATTAATATTGACAGTTTTGCTCTTTTCGGGAAATGCTATATCACAAGCGTTCTGTAGAATGCTTATAAACTTATCAAACTGCGTAATAGGACTAACTGTTATATCATTCAAGAACTCCCAATCGTAGCCATCAAATAAATCATACAAAGCCATTAAACCCTGATCGGTTATAGGCCGATAAATTATGTTTGTCTTCTCAACAGGCACAGACTCAGACTGGAGCTCGAAAGACAGAGGTTTGTGGTCAGAGATGGAAAAATCTATTACTTCTGCTTTATAGTTATTGGTATCAATATTAGAGAAAATATTATCCAGACAGGAAGCTTTTCTAGTGGTGTCAAAGATAGTGCGTGACAAACCAAATGAGTTAAAAATACCTTCTACTGCAATTGCCTCATACTCATTTGTACCAAAATGTACATTAAAGTCGCCAGCGAATATTATGTTTTGTCTGTAATTTAAGTTACTTAATACCTGGGCCAGCCCCTCGCAGAAAATATCAAAATTGCCATGAGGTGATGGTGACCTATAGACACTTATTATTTGTGACTTGTCGAAACATGCACCTGAGATCTCAAAGTGTCTCTCAATTGAGAAAGTCTCAAGGTTAAGTGATTTACAAGAGTGTTTGGTGTTTGCAAAGACAGCACAGCCACCATGGATATAGGTAGACCTACAAAAGGCGCTAATCAGAGAAAAACCACCCATGTTTATAGCCCTTAAGTGATCACAATCAGTCATCCAATGCTCAGAAATACATAGGAAATCATAATCCTTGTCAATCATGTATGACTCAAGTATAGATGCTTTTCCGGGATTCAGGCACTGTGAGTTTAGCGCGAGAACTCTAAGATTGTTTTTCTGAGGTAAGTTGCCTACACCTTCACGGTTTTGTCTGGTTCTAGAGTCTATTATAAAAAATCAGCATCTCTGTTCAGTTCTCTGTATCGGATGAAACTAAAACGCTTCACACCCACACCACGTGGCCAGAAGTCGGATTGGTACATCGCGTCCTTCTGTTCGAAAGGTGCGGAGATGCAGAAAGATTTGAGGTTTTCAGAACTCTTCCCAGGTAGTTCCCTAACTGTAACCTCAGTATCCACAAATCCAGGTTTCTTCTTAATGTATCCTTGTATCATGTCAGAAGTGACATGATTCTTGACCCTGAAGATGTAAAGCCATACCATTTTCTCTTTACCCTCGAAACCATTTTCACTTGCAGCACTACTGGTACCGATTATCCTCATCGAGCTATTTCTATTGTAGGTATTTCTTTTATTTGCAGGATTTACTTGACTTGAGGTCTTCGTTTGACTAAGTAATTCATTTTTTCGTGCGTTGTGATGTTTTGTTGGTTGAGATGTAGTATCCATTGGGGGTTCATTAGTTAGATTGATTACTTTGTTCATAACTGCTGATTGTTTGATTGTTAATTCAGAGGTTTGGTTTTGTTTGGTCCACTGTGTAGCATCAGTTGTCGTCCGCGTGTTTATATTTTTATTTTGGTCCTTTGTTTTTTTGCTGGTAAATTCTCGAGTTTTTTCTTCTTTGTTTGTTTTTTCTGAGTAAAGTTTTTCTTCTAATAGACTGATTGTCTTTTTAAGTAAAACTTCTTTTTCCTTAAGTTCTTCAATAATTATGTCCTTGGATTTTATGAGTTCATCCCACAACTTTGTGTGCTCACTGTTATTAATAAACTCTGCCTTACCCATTTGGGAGGCCTTGTGTTCTTCTTGTTTACCCAGACAGCATCTTACCAGGTTACTTTTACCAACAGCCCGTAAACCAGGTATTCTTAGTGCACATGATGTGTGATAGACACCTTTACATTCAACACATTCTGCTTGAGCATTTGTTACACTTTTGGCACAATATTTACAGATGTTTTTGGGACCACTTTCTACTTGCTGTTTGTCCCTGTCAGCCATCTTGGCTGCCAAAAGCTATTTGGTTGCATTCTGTTGGGTCAAAAACTGCCGAAAGGATCTTATTGTACAGGCAACTGGAAGGATCCTTCGTGAAAATATCCGAACTCGCTTCAATGCCCGACTTCAACGAGAACAACTATAAGAAATTTATTCAAAGAAACTTCTTACCTGAAGAGGTCTAAACAAATGCTATATATGTATGATATATTTAATATTAATTAATAATAATTAAGTAATGTGTATAATGTATTAAATATTTTGACCTTTCCCTCGCTATATATTGTGGAGTGTTTGAATTTTATTAATCAGAGAAAGGATAATATTATGTCAAGTGCAAATAGGCCTGCACATAACTCCAGGAGAGGGACCGCATTAATCACACCTCACTTAAGATTGTATAAATCTCAAAATAGATAAAAGTTTATAGGCATTAAATTATATAATAAATTGCCAAGAAATATTCAAGACATTGAGGATAACAAGGTTTTCAAAGGTAAAATAAAATCATTTCTAGCTAATGAGGCATTATTTGATGGCGTTGACGAGTTGAGTCTGGTGAAAGTTGTCAAAGAATGCCGAATGGAGAATATGTAATTAAAATTTATAGTAAAACTAAAAAAACTGGACGGCTCATTAAGGAACGTAGTTATGGATGCTGTTATAGGATGGAACCTGCAACATTCTCTCAGAATCACAAGACCTATATTTAAATCCTTAGCATTTGATATAAAAGAATAATTCAACGACAATAGGATACATAGTAGTAAAAAATAAATTAGCTGAAGAAAATTTTGAGGAATATGCAGATAATGAGGTAAATGTGTCACTATTTTTAATGCGAGCACAATAAATTTCGGCTACAATTGAATAATAGTCCATGGAGTGAGATAAAAAAGCAATGGGATAGTACCAAGGGCTTGGCCAGGTATGGGCAGGGGGGCAGCTGCCCCCCCCCCCCCCTAGCTGGGTGTAGTTATTGTATGACTAATGACACTAATTCTTTTTAATGTTATATTTATAGTTAAATTTTCGACTAAATTTACTTTAGCGCAGTTTTATGTTACTTTAAACTCGCCGTACAGATGTTGGCAATTTTCAAATGGTATGAACAGTCGTAAGCATGACGAAAATCAGACGACAGAAGAGAGGACAGAACAGGTCCCAAATTTCCACGGGAAGAATAAAAAAGAACGAAATTTATCACCTACAAGATGGAGCAGGAGGGTGCGAAAACTGCCCCCTATTTCAGTGCAATCGATACATACTTTCCATAAAAAGTACAGGTGGTAATTAAGAAAGAAAATTTGGTCACGAAATCCACTATGACGGTGGCAGATAGGAAATTGTTTCTAAAAAAAATCTTCATCAGAATTTGACATAAAATATCAACGAGGAAGTCGATTGAGAACGCTAAATTATCCACAAGGTACCAAAAATTCTAAAGAGGTTGTTAGCATTCTGAGTGCACCAAAGGTTATGTAAAAGAAGACAAAAAAGGTTTAAACCAGACTTCCTCCGAAATTGAGATGACAATCAGAGGCAGCTCGTGCGAGTTGAAAATGGTTCTTAGAAAACACACTGAACCTCCTAAAGAAATTAACACTATTTCTAAGACTCCAAGGTGCAAAAGTATTGTTTTAACGGAACGGCATTGGACGAGAGAAAAAAAATCGTTTTGGAAGTTCTGAATAAGGGTGACATAAAAGAAATTAGCAGGTTGCATTCTGTTGGGTCAAAAACTGCCGAAAGGATCTTATTGTACAGGCAACTGGAAGGATCCTTCGTGAAAATATCCTAACTCGCTTCAATGCCCGACTTCAACGAGAACAACTATAAGAAATTTATTCAAAGAAACTTCTTACCTGAAGAAGTCTAAACAAATGCTATATATGTATGATATATTTAATATTAATTAATAATAATTAATTAATGTGTATAATGTATTAAATATTTTGACCTTTTCCTCGCTATATATTGTGGAGTGTTTGAGTTTTATTAATCAGAGAAAGGATAATATTATGTCAAGTGCAAATAGGCATGCACATAACTCCAGGAGAGGGAAGGGACCGCATTAATCACACCTCACTTAAGATTGTATAAATCAAAAAATAGATAAAAGTTTATAGGCATAAAATTATATAATAAATTGCCAAGAAATATTCAAGACATTGAGGATCACAAGGTTTTCAAAGGTAAAATAAAATCATTTCTAGTTAATGAGGCATTATTTGATGGCGTTGACGAGTTGAGTCTCGTGAAAGTTGTCAAAGAATGACGAATGGAGAATATGTAATTAAAATTTATAGTAAAACTAAAAAAACTGGACGGCTCATTAAGGAACGTTGTTATGGATGCTGTTATAGGATGGAACCTGCAACATTCTCTCAGAATCACAAGACCTATATTTAAATCCTTAGCATTTGATATAAAAGAATAATTCAACGGCAATAGGATACATAGTAGTAAAAAATAAATTAGCTGAAGGAAATTTTGAGGAATATGCAGATAATGAGGTAAATGTGTCACTATTTTTTATGCAAGCACAATAAATTTCGGCTACAATTGAATAATAGTCCATGGAGTGAGATAAAAAAGCAATGGGATAGTACCAAGGGCTTGGCCAGGTACGGGCAGGGGGCAGCTGCCCCCCCCCTTGCTGGGTGTAGTTATTGTATGACTAATGACACTAATTCTTTTTAATGTTATATTTATAGTTAAATTTTCGACTAAATTTACTTTAGCGCAGTTTTATGTTACTTTAAACTCGCCGTACAGATGTTGGCAATTTTCAAATGGTATGAACAGTCGTAAGCATGACGAAAATCAGACGACAGAAGAGAGGACAGAACAGGTCCCAAATTTCCACGGGAAAAATAAAAAAGAACGAAATTTATCACCTACAAGATGGAGCAGGAGGGTGCGAAAACTGCCCCCTATTTCAGTGCAATCGATACATACTTTCCATAAAAAGTACAGGTGGTAATTAAGAAAGAAAATTTGGTCATGAAATCCACTATGACGGTGGTAAATAGGAAATTGCTTCTAAAAAAAATCTTCATCAGAATTTGACATAAAATATCAACGAGGAAGTAGATTGAGAAAGCTAAATTATCCACAAGGAACCAAAAATTCTAAAGAGGTTGTTAGCATTCTGTGTGCACCAAAGGTTATGTAATAGAAGACAAAAAAAGTTTGAACCAGACTTCCCCGGAATTGAGATGACAATCAGAGGCAGCTCGTGCGAGTTGAAGATGGTTCTCAGAAAACACACTGAACCTCCTAAAGAAATTGACACTGTTTCTAAGACTCCAAGGTGCAAAAGTATTGTTTTAACGGAACGGCATTGGACGAGAGAAAAAAATCGTTTTGGAAGTTCTGAATAAGGGTGACATTAAAGAAATTAGCAGGTTGCATTCTGTTGGGTCAAAAACTGCCGAAAGGATCTTATTGTACAGGCAACTGGAAGGATCCTTCGTGAAAATATCCTAACTCGCTTCAATGCCCGACTTCAACGAGAACAACTATAAGAAATTTATTCAAAGAAACTTCTTACCTGAAGAGGTCTAAACAAATGCTATAAATGTATGATATATTTAATATTAATTAATAATAATTAATTAATGTGTATAATGTATTAAATATTTTGACCTTTCCCTCGCCATATATTGTGGAGTGTTTGAATTTTATTAATCAGAGAAAGGATAATATTATGTCAAGTGCAAATAGGCCTGCACATAACTCCAGGAGAGGGAGCGCATTAACCACACCTCACTTAAGATTGTATAAATCTCAAAATAGCAACAAGTTTATAGGCATAAAATTATATAATAAATTACCAAGAAATATTCAAGACATTGAGGATAACAAGGTTTTCAAAGGTAAAATAAAATCATGTCTAGCTAATGAGGCATTATTTTATCTCGTCGACGAGTTGAGTCTCCTGAAAGTAGTCAAAGAATGCCGAATGGAGAATATGTAATTAAAATTTATAGTAAAACTAAAAAAACTGGACGGCTCATTAAGGAACGTAGTTATGGATGCTGTTATAGGATGGAACCTGCAACATTCTCTCAGAATCACAAGACCTATATTTAAATCCTTAGCATTTGATATAAAAGAATAATTCAACGACAATAGGATACATAGTAGTAAAAAATAAATTAGCTGAAGAAAATTTTGAGGAATATGCAGATAATGAGGTAAATGTGTCACTATTTTTTATGCGAGCACAATAAATTTTGGCTACAATTGAATAATAGTCCATGGAGTGAGATAAAAAAGCAATGGGATAGTACCAAGGGCTTGGCCAGGTATGGGCAAGGGGGGCAGCTGCCCCCCCCCCCCCTAGATATTGTATGACTTAGGACACTAATTCTTTTATTCTTTTTAATGTTATATTTATAGTTAAATTTTTGACTAAATTTACTTTAGCCCAGTTTTATGTTACTTTAAACTCGCCATACAGATGTTGGCAATTTTCAAATGGTATGAACAGTCGTAAGCATGACGAAAATCAGACAACAGAAGAGAGGACAGAACCGGTCCCAAATTTCCACGGGAAAACTAAAAAAAAACGAAATTTATCACCTACAAGCAGGAGGGTGCGATAACTGAATTCCTATTTCAGTGCAATCGATACATACTTTCCATAAAAAAGTACAGGTAGTAATTAAGAAAGAAAATTTGGTGACAAAATCCATTATGACGGTGGCAAATAGGAAACTGCTTCTAAAAAAAATCTTCATCAGAATTTGACATAAAATATCAACGAGGAAGTAGATTGAGAACGCTAAATTATCCACAAGGTACCAAAAATTCTAAAGAGGTTGTTAGCATTCTGTGTGCACCAAAGGTTATGTAATAGAAGACAAAAAAAGTTTGAACCAGACTTCCCCGGAATTGAGATGACAATCAGAGGCAGCTCGTGCGAGTTGAAGATGGTTCTCAGAAAACACACTGAACCTCCTAAAGAAATTGACACTGTTTCTAAGACTCCAAGGTGCAAAAGTATTGTTTTAACGGAACGGCATTGGACGAGAGAAAAAAATCGTTTTGGAAGTTCTGAATAAGCAAATTAGCAGGTTGCATTCTGTTGGGTCAAAAACTGCCAAAAGGATCTTATTGTTCAGGCAACTGGAAGGATCCTTCGTGAAAATATCCGAACTCGCTTCAATGCCCGACTTCAAGGAGAACAAATATAAGAAATTTATTCAAAGAAACTTCTTACCTGAAGAGGTCTAAACAAATGCTATAAATGTATGATATATTTAATATTAATTAATAATAATTAAGTAATGTGTATAATGTATTAAATATTTTGACCTTTCCCTCGCTATATATTCTGGAGTGTTTGAATTTTATTAATCAGAGAAAGAATAATATTATGTCAAGTGCAAATAGGCATGCACATAACGCCAGGAGAGGGAGCGCATCAATCACACCTCACTTAAGATTGTATAAATCTCAAAATAGCTACAAGTTTGTAGGCATAAAATTATATAATAAATACCATTTTTCTAGCTAATGAAGCATTATTTTATGGCATCGACGAGTTGAGTCTCCTGAAAGTAGTCAAAGAATGCCGAATGGAGAATATGTAATTAAAATTTATAGTAAAACTAAAAAAAATTGAACGGCTCATTAAGGAACGTAGTTATGGATGCTGTTATAGGATGGAACCTACAACATTCTCTCAGAATCACAAGACCTATATTTAAATCCTTAGCATTTGATATAAAACAATAATTCATCGACAATAAGATACATTGTAGTAAAAAATAAATTAGCTGATGAAAATTTTGAGGAATATGAAGGTAATGAGGTAAATGTGTCACTATTTTTTATGCGAGCACAATAAATTTTGGCTACAATTGAATAATAGTCCATGGAGTGAGATAAAAAAGCAATGGAATAGTACCAAGGGCGTAGCCAGGTACGGGCAGGGGGGGCAGCGCCCCCCCCCCCCCTCAGCTGGGTGTAGATATTGTATGACTAATGACACTAATTCTTTTTAATGTACCGTCAACCGGGGCTACTTTGTCATCCCAGGGTAACTTTATCACCTCGGACACAACCATTTTGATTTTTCTTTATTTTCTTTTTATGCTTACATATTTTTTATTTCGCGGAGTTTTTCTGTTGTTGCAGGTACTAACTGAATAAAAATGGTAAGAAAATATGTAAAAATGCCGGGGACCTGGAATTATCAGAATTATACTGAAGAGGACGTCGAGAAAGCGGTGAATGCTGTCAAAAATGGCATGTCCAAAAAACCAGCAGCCCAATTGTTCAAAATCCCACGGGCCACTCTTGTTAATAGATGTCTTGGAAGACATAACAAAAAAATGCGGTCGCCCCAGTGTTCTATCTCAGCAGGAGCAGCAGGTCATTGCAGATAGGCTTCGACAAGTAGCCAACTGGGGCTTCCCGTTGACTAAGACAGATATTCGCACCGTAATTAAAAAATACTTGGATAAACAAGGTAGAGTAGTGAGTGTGTTTAAAGACAATTATCCAGGGGAGGATTTTGTTGACAATTTTGTGAAAAAGAACAACCTCTCAGTGCGGATGGCTACTAACATAAAGCGGGCGAGATCATCTGTGGACCAAGCCGATGTGATGGAATTTTTTAATAATATAAAAGACGCTCTTTTAAATGCAAGTCCTCATAAAATCTACAATTATGATGAAACAAACATAGCGGATGATCCCGGCGCCAAAAAAGTAATAGTGTCAAGGAACTTCAGAAGGGTTGAACGGGTTCAGAACTATTCGCGCTCTTGCACGAGCATCATGGTGGCTGGAAATGCTGCTGGTCAATTACTACCACCAATGGTGGTGTACAAGAGCAGCAACTTGTATGAAAATTGGTGTGCTGGTGGTCCTCATGGAACCGTATACGGGAATACAATTTCTGGTTGGTTCGATATGAATCAGTTTGGAAAATGGTTTTTTTAAAGTGCTGCTACCACATGTACAATCAACACGAGAAGTGGGAGCAAAAACAGTGGTAATTGGTGATAACTTGGCGAGCCATTTTGCCCCCACTGTTATACAAGCTGCAAAGGAGAACAATATTTATATGTGTACATTCCCGGCCAATGCTAC
This sequence comes from Pseudeuparius sepicola, assembly GCA_963920635.1. Taxonomy (NCBI): domain Eukaryota; kingdom Metazoa; phylum Arthropoda; class Insecta; order Coleoptera; family Anthribidae; genus Pseudeuparius; species Pseudeuparius sepicola. The sequence goes on from OY987305.1 coordinate 36,118,715, forward strand.
CCACTTAATGCAGCCACTGGACGTGGCTGTTTTCGCCCCTTTAAAAAGAAAATGGCGTTAAATTTTAGAACGGTGGCGAAAGGAAAGCCGTTACACAGGCACCCTGCCTAAAGAGCAATTCCCCTCGTTACTTGCAAAGCTCTGGGCTCAGATCAATGATAGCGTTGAGAAAAATCTAAAGTCAGGGTTTTGGACCACAGGTCTATATCCCATGAACCCAGACGAAGTTTTAAGAAAAATTCCCGGGGCTTTACCTACCAGTGAAGAAGTCTCTCGCTCTCTTGACTCCAGTCTTGTAGACATGTTGAAAGAAATACGGGGCGCATCAGACGAACAGAAAAAACGGAAGAGAGGAAAGAAGTTTAAGCCTGGAAAAGAAATGGACAAAATAGACACAGAATCTACACAGGCAGTTACACAGGATTGTTAAGATCACACGTGAAGACCGGCTGGGTCGTTGTTTGGAATATCGGCACGTTCGAGGCCGAAAATTGGTGGGGCACGGCGCGGCGGATGCGGCGCGCTAGAGAGGAGCGCGACATTCGGATATTCAAAGTATTGGACGGAATACGGGCTAATTTCTTTTGTATCCATCCAGTCTAGTATCAATAAAGTTGTAATTTTTATCTTATTTTCTTTTGTTTTTAACATCAGAAGTGGGATAAAGTTCCATATGCGTCTACCTGTTTTGTGTAGTTAGTAGTGAGTGTGGCAACATTTGAAAACAATGCCGTGGTGTTGTGACTCGGAGTACAGGGTGGCACGGTCACGGAAGCATCGTAACCCGACTTCTGGAAGTGCCAGTACTCACCGAGAGGATCAGGCTAGGACCTCGTTGACATATCAGGGTCACCGAAGTAGGTCTCCGCTCCGGAGGGATGATGGTAGACGGCGTCATTCGCCGTGTATTTCCCGAAGTCGAACCCGTTGACCCTCGACTAAGAGGACGGACCGGCCCGAGGAACATCGTCTGCGTCGGTATAATGAGTGTCCTGAGCGGATCAGTGGCGGCGCAAATTGGTGAGGCAATCGTTGCGGGTATGGGTAAAATAACTGATAAGATTTCTGTCAAATCGAGCAGTTTGGTAAGTGGAGTTTCAATTTCTAATTCTGTAATCGCTGAATTCAACCCTTTGTCGAATGATATTGGTGAGTGGCTGAATTCAGTTGATGAATTTGCCCATTTGTATCAATGGGATGATAGAACCACCTCCCATTTGGCATTGACAAAACTGCGTGGCCCCGCTGAAGTTTGGTAAGCGGAACCTCTACAAAGCCTTACAGGAAATGATGGTTTGCGTTCCCAAACCAGGGTTAGGTCTCTACGAATACCTTTTTCAAAAATTAGCCCTTATTCACAAACTAAAGACTGGCCTAACCAACGAAGATAAAGTTAATTTAATAATGGGAGGTATTGATAATGAACAAATAAAATTTTCTGTTGAAACGGCAAATATTACTGACCCCGCAGTACTAGCAAACCATTTTAAATTTCTGGAGGAAACAACCCGTCCCAAAAATATGCCATCTACTTTAACTCAAAGTTCTCCTTTCAAAAGTAACTCAAATTCACCAATGTCATGTTATAAATGCGGAAAACGAGGTCATTTAAGACGTTATTGTCCAACGAGCTTGCGAAATCAAAACACTGGCTCCAAACTTTTGGCAATTGAACATGTAAACTTTATAGGTAGTAATCCATCCGATAAATTTTTCCAACAAATCAAAATCAATGGGTTTCAACGAATGTGTTTTATTGATTTTGGAAGTGAGTGTTCGCTCGTAACGAAGAAGGCCGCGGAAGAGTTGTTATTGAAACTTGACCCGCTCGATAGCAGCGTTGTTTTGTCAGGAGCTTTTGGGGAAACAATTGCTCCAAGTCTGTGTTGTCGTGCTAGCATTACTGTTGACGAAGTCACCAGGTTTGTCGAGTTTTACGTCATAGACAAACAGGTAATGAAAGTCGACATAGTAATTGGGCAAAATTTTACAGAACGATACGACGTGACTTATAATAAACAAGGCAATGTGCTGAGATTTCAAAATTCCGATACAACGGGTTCGATTAATTTTCTTAAACAAACACCATTGAATGTCGGTGTAAACGATCCGAACGTTGCGGAGAGTCTCGTAAAAATACTGAACGAATTTTCTGATTGCATCGCAGAAAATCTTGCCGAAATTGGTACGTGTCCGTCTGTTGAAATGACAATAACTTTAACATCTAATAAACCAATAGCGGTTAGACCTCGCCAGTTTTCAGAATTTGAGCGGGAGAAAATCAGACATATTGTTGACGATCTTTTGAAAAATAACATAATCAGAGAATCAAATTCTCCATATGCAAGTAATGTTTTATTAGTGGCTAAAAAGAACGGCGAACAACGTCTATGTGTGGATTATAGACCACTAAATAAAATAACAGTACCAGAAATCTATCCCTTACCTCTAATTGAGGAGCAACTAAGGCGTTTAGCGGGTTTTAAATATTTCACCAGCCTAGATCTTTTCTCTGGTTATCATCACATTCCAATTGCACCTGACTCTGTCCCACTTACCGCATTTGTGACGCAGGATGGTCACTATGAATATTTAAGGGTACCATTCGGCCTCAAAAATGCATCTATGGTTTTCCAAAAAGCAATTAATACTGCACTAGGTCAATTATGTTTTAAAAAAGTATTGATCTATTTAGATGACATTCTTATACCCAGCAAAACTATTGAAGAGAATTTAAGTATTTTGCGAGAAATTTTAGAAATTTTTAAGAAAAATGGATTAACACTAAACCTAAAAAAATGCTTTTTCCTTAAAACAGAAATACAGTATTTGGGGTATGAAATAAGTAATTCTGAGATACGCCCATGTGCGTCAAAAATTATTTCCGTAGCACAGTTTCCACTTCCTACAAGCATTCACAATATACGACAATTTCTTGGCCTCACAGGGTACTTCCGGAAATTTATTCGAAATTATGCGTTAATATCAAAGCCACTCTCGAGTTTGTTGCAAAAAAATGCCGAATGGCAGTGGGGAGAAGAACAACAAAAATCCTTCGAAAAACTGAAGGAAGCCCTGGTCTCTGTGCCAGTCCTAGCGTTATACGACCCAGGAAAGGTTTTAAAATTATATACCGATGCATCTCGGTTGGGTCTCGCTGGAATTTTGGTACAAGAAAGGCCAGAGGGAGAGAGGGTAGTTGCTTATTTTAGTTGGCAAACTACGAGAGACGAGCAAAAATATCACTCGTTCGAATTAGAAACACTCGCTATAATTGCTTCGGTGAAGCGGTTCCGGCAGTACCTTTTGGGTCAAAGATTTCAAATCATAACAGACTGTATCGCTGTAAAACAAACATTCTCTAAACACGATGTAAATCATCGTATTGGCAGATGGGTTATGGCCTTAAACGAGTATCAATATGAAATTCGTCACAGAGCAGGTAGTCAGATGCAACATGTGGATGCTCTTAGTAGAAATATCCCTTGTACTGCTAAGGGAGTGAACGCTACCGTAATTAGGGAAAGAGACTGGCTGTTAGCTATTCAACAAAGTGACAAAAAAATAAAAGAAATGAGACAAATTTTGGAATCTGGCGATATCAAGAATAATAAGCAGGAATTTCACTCTTTTGCATTGAAGAATGGAATTGTTTATAAAATTACAACGTATGGATTAAGATGGGTCGCCCCGAAATCGGCAAGATATCAAATATTACGCATGAGTCACGACGATGTCGGTCACTTTGCATTTGCAAAAACTTATGAATTGGTCAGTAGCCAATATTGGTTCGAAAACATGAGATGATTTGTAAAAAAATACGTGAAGAATTGTTTAAATTGTGTTTACTTCAAAAAACTACCTGGCAAGCCTCCGGGTGAATTGCATCTTATAAAGAAAATTCCGAAACCCTTTCATACCATACACACAGATCATTTAGGCCCTTTTGTTAAAAGTAAATCAGGAAATACCCACATATTAGTGATAGTAGATGGTTTCACAAAGTATATTGTTCTTTATGCAGTCAAAAATACCTCCACAAAGTTTGTAATAAAGTGTTTACATGACCTAATAAAATTTTTCGGGGTGCCCAATAGAATAATAACTGATAGGGCAACTTCTTTTACTAGTGAACAGTTTAAAAAGTTTTGCCACAAATTAGGCATCAGACATCATTTAAATGCCGTCGCTATGCCTCGTGGCAACGGACAGGTTGAACGCTACAACAGGACAATTCGAGAATCACTAGCCACTATGGGCTCAAATAAAAATGACAGAGAATGGGACATAAATTTACAAAATTTACAATTAGGGTTAAATGGGACACTTAATCAAGCTATCGGGGTTTCGCCAAGCGAAGCATTAATGGGTTACCGCGTATTTTCACAGAACCAATTTGTAACAGACGGCGAGGGTGTTGTGGACGTCACTGACGTTCGACTGCGAATGGAGGCGCACCAACCAGAATATCAGGAAGCGCAGAAACGTCGCTTTGACCAGCAACGGTCGAAGGAACACCCGTACGCCGAGGGAGATCTTGTGCTGGTGCGTTTGACGAGCACACCTGCTACTGGTTCCAGTAGGAAGCTGTTTCCCAAATGGCGTGGCTCCTTTCGCATCACGAAGGTGAAGGGCAACGACCGTTTCGAAGTCTCCGACCTCACAGGAAGCAGTCGATCGCAACTCCGGTACACGGGAGTGGCAGGCATCGACAACATCCGACCCTGGATCCGCTACGACTAGTGCGAGTGGGTGGTGGAGCGGTGGTGGATGGACACCGGATCACCGGATGCTCCCTTGAGGAGGAAGGCTCCTTATGGAGGAAAGCCGGGGCTGGTTGCCGGGGCGGAAACGCCGGGGCAAATATAGGGGAATGATGGTAATATTGAGCTATAGTCCTTGGGGAATGCGCTGAAGGTGTAAGTATGTACTTCAGGTACGCTGACGGCCTTGAAGATAGCTATATTTCCATCCTACTCCTACACCGTAGTATGTACACGGTTCATGTTATTATGTTACTTTATTCTCCTTTATGGTACCTTATTTATGTTATTATTATGCATTCTAATTATTGTTTTGTTAATAAACTGGATCCAGTTCATTAATGTTCATGTTAGGGTAGGTAGAGCCAAGCGGTGACAACGGAGGAGATTTTGTTTGGTTGTTATTATGTACTTTCTTGTTTGTCCCACCACAAACCTTAGACGAACGTTTAATTTCAGCCCCAACCCCATTCTTAAGGCCTCGAGTGGGACACTCGAGTTGTCAGGAAAGGCCGTGTTAAGATCACACGTAAAGACCGGCTGGGTCGTTGTTTGGAATATCGGCACGTTCGAGGCCGAAAATTGGTGGGGCACGGCGCGGCGGATGCGGCGCGCTAGAGAGGAGCGCGACATTCGGATATTCGAAGTATTGGACGGAATACGGGTTAATTTCTTTTGTATCCATCCAGTCTAGTATCAATAAAGTTGTAATTTTTATCTTATTTTCTTTTGTTTTTAACAGGATGCAGCTGAAGATATGAGGGATGCACCCAATGATAATGAATTGCCCTGTTTTGTGGCTTTACCGGAGTGTCCGGATGAAAACGTCAATGTCGGTGCTTCGACGTCTGGTGTTCCATCCGGTGTTCCCTCGAAGAAAAGGAAAAAGCAAACTCCTATACAGCCGACGACAACAAATGTAACGAAAAGGGCTCTAAGGAATCGCGATAAAACTTCAAAGTGTGGAATCTGCTTAACTGCATTTTTAAATTACAACAGCCGTCTTGAATGGATCAAATGTTTAGGATGCAACAAATGGATATGTGGCATAAGCAATGACGCAAGCAAAAATCCCTATTTTCAGTGTTCGATGTGTGAGGATGAGTCCGAAGACAAAGAGGAGCCTTTCGGCGACAATAGCGATGATGACGCTACTTTTGACCCTTCACAGAACCCCAACAAAGGCTCTAAATTAAAGTTTCTTAAATAAGTTTTCCTATGTTTTTAGTTTATAATGAGTTTATATTTATTTTTTTACAGTTTCCATATAGTTACCACTAAATGTTCAATGTTTTAAGAAAATAAAGTTTATTTTTTGTTGAAAGTCTTTGTTTTTTGCCTTAAAAAATAAATATTAATAATACTACGTACCTAGTATTTTCCAAACCCTTCTTTTTACCGGTGCTACTTTGTCACAAAACGCCACAGGACACAATTTAAATGGCATTTCCATTAGGTGACAAAGTTGCCCCAGTCCTGGGGTAACATTGTCACCCTAAATTTATTTATTTTTAAATAGGTTAAAATGTAAAAATTTTAACTGGCCATTTAATCCGCAATAGCCCATTTGGTGTAATTATTTGATGCGATTATCACAATAAATAAGACAAGTATAGTAGAATATGTCCGGAAAACATGACAAAGTAGCCCCGGTTGACGGTACTATTTATAGTTAAATTTTCGACTAAATTTACTTTAGCGCAGTTTTATGTTACTTTAAACTCGCCGTACAGATGTTGGCAATTTTCAAATGGTATGAACAGTCGTAAGAATGACGAAAATCAGATGACAGAAGAGAGGACAGAACAGGTGCCAAGTTTCCATGGGAAATATAAAAAATAACGAAATTTATCACCTACAAGATGGAGCAGGAGGGTTCGAAAACTGCCTCCTATTTCAGTGCAATCGATACATACTTTCCATAAAAAAGTACAGATGGTAATTAAGAAAGAAAATTTGGCCACGAAATTCACTATGATGGTGGCAAATAGGAAATTGCTTCTAAAAAATCTTCATCAGAATTTAACATAAAATATCAATGAGGAAGTAGATTGAGAACGCTAAAATATCCACAAGATAGCAGAAACTCCAAAGAGGTTGTTAGCATTCTGAGTGCACCAAAGGTTATGTAAAAGAAGACAAAAAAAGTTTGAACCAGACTTCCCCCGAATTTGAGATGACAATCAGAGGCAGCTCGTGCGAGTTGAAGATGGTTCTCAGAAAACACACTGAACATCCTAAAGAAATTGACACTGTTTCTAAGACTCCAAGGTGCAAAAGTATTGTTTTAACGGAACGGCATTGGATGAGAGAAAAAAATCGTTTTGGAAGTTCTGAATAAAGGTCACATTAAAGAAATTAGCAGGTTGCATTCTGTTGGCTCAAAAACTGCCAAAAGGATCTTATTGTACAGGCAACTAGAAGGATCCTTCGTGAAAATATCCGAACTCGCTTCAATGCCCGACTTCAACGAGAACAACTATAAGAAATTTATTCAGCGAAACTTCTTACCTGAAGAGGTCTAAACAAATGCTATATATGTATGATATATTTAAAATTAATATTAATTAATAATAATTAATTAATGTGTATAATGTATTAAATTTTTTGACCTTTCCCTCGCTATATATTGTGGAGTGTTTGAATTTTATTAATCAGAGAAAGGATAATATTATGTCAAGTGCAAATAAGCATGCACATAACTCCAGGAGAGGGACCGCATTAATCACACCTCACTTAAGATTGTATAAATCTAAAAATAGATAAAAGTTTATAGGCATAAAATTATATAATAAATTGCCAAGAAATATTCAAGATATTGAGGATAACAAAGTTGTCAAAGAATGCCGAATGGAGAATATGTAAATAAAATTTATAGTAAAGCAAAAAAACTGGACGGCTCATCAAGGAAAGTAGTTATAGGATGGAACCAGCAACATTCTCTCAGAATCACAAGACCTATATTTAAATCCTTAGCATTTGATATAAAACAATAATTTGATACATAGTAGTAAAAATAAATTAGCTGAAGAAAATTTTGAGGAATATGCAGATAATGAGGTAAATGTGTCACTATTTTTTATGCGAGCACAATAAATTTCGGCTACAATTGAATAATAGTCCATGGAGTGAGATAAAAAAGCAATGGGATAGTACCAAGGGCTTGGCCAGGTACGGGCAGGGGGGGGCAGTTCCCCCCCCCCTAGCTGGGTGTAGTTATTGTATGACTAATGACACTAATTTTTTTAATGTTATATTTATAGTTAAATTTTCGACTAAATTTACTTTAGCGCAGTTTTATGTTACTTTAAACTCGCCGTACAGATGTTGGCAATTTTCAAATGGTATGAGCAGTCGTAAGCATGACGAAAATCAGACGACAGGAGAGAGGACAGAACAGGTCCCAAATTTCCACGGGAAAAATAAAAAAGAAAGAAATTTATCACCTACAAGATGGAGCAGGAAGGTGCGAAAACTGCCCCCTATTTAAGTGCAATCGATACATACTTTCCATAAAAAGTACAGGTGGTAATTAAGAAAGAAAATTTGGTCACAAAATCCACTATGACGGTGGCAAATAGGAAATTGCTTTTAAAAAAAATCTTCATCAGAATTTGACATAAAATATCAACGAGGAAGTAGATTGAGAACGCTAAATTATCCACAAGGTACCAAAAATTCTAAAGAGGTTGTTAGCATTCTGAGTGCACCAAAGGTTATGTAAAAGAAGACAAATAAAGGTTGAACCAGACTTCCCCCGAAATTGAGATGACAATCAGAGGCAGCTCGTGCGAGTTGAAAATGGTTCTTAGAAAACACACTGAACCTCCTAAAGAAATTAACACTGTTTCTAAGACTAAAAGGTGCAAAAGTATTGTTTTAACGGAACGGCATTGGACGAGAGAAAAAAATCGTTTTGGAAGTTCTGAATAAGGGTGACATTAAAGAAATTAGCAGGTTGCAATCTGTTGGGTCAAAAACTGCCGAAAGGATCTTATTGTACAGGCAACTGAAAGGATCCTTCGTGAAAATATCCGAACTCCCTTCAATGCCCGACTTCAACGAGAACAAATATAAGAAAGAAACTTCTTACCTGAAGAGGTATAAACAAATGCTATATATGTATGACATATTATTTAATATTAATGAATAATAATTAATTAATCAGAGAAAGAATATTATGTCAAGTACAAATAGGCATGCACATAACTCTAGGAGAGGGAGCGCATCAATCACACCTCACTTAAGATTGTATAAATCTCAAAATAGCTACAAGTTTGTAGGCATAAAATTATATAATAAATTACCAAGAAATATTCAAGACATTGAGGATAACAAGGTTTTCAAAGGTAAAATAAAATCATTTCTAGCTAATGAAGCATGATTTTATGGCATCAACGAGTTGAGTCTCCTGAAAGTAGTCAAAGAATGCCGAATGGAGAATATGTAATTAAAATTTATAGTAAAACTAAAAAAAATTGGACGGCTCATTAAGGAACGTAGTTATGGATGCTGTTATAGGATGGAACCTGCAACATTCTCTCAGAATCACAAGACCTATATTGAAATCCTTAGCATTTGATATAAAACAATAATTCATCGACAATAAGATACATTGTAGTAAAAAATAAATTAGCTGATGAAAATTTTGAGGAATATGAAGGTAATGAGGTAGATGTGTCACTATTTTTATGCGAGCACAATAAATTTTGGCTACAATTGAATAATAGTCCATGGAGTGAGATAAAAAAGCAATGGAATAGTACCAAGGGCATAGCCAGGTACGGGCAGGGGGGGCAGCTGCCCCCCCCCCCCCAGCTGGGTGTAGATATTGTATGACTAATGACACTAATTCTTTTTAATGTACCGTCAACCGGGGCTACTTTGTCATCCCGGGGTAACTTTGTCACCTCGGACACAACCATTTTGATTTTTCTTTATTTTCTTTTTGTGCTTACATATTTTTTATTTCGCGGAGTTTTTCTGTTGTTGCAGGTACTAACTGAATAAAAATGGTAATAAAATATGTAAAAATGCCGGGGACCTGGAATTATCAGAACTATACTGAAGAGGACGTCGAGAAAGCGGTGAATGCTGTCAAAAATGGCATGTCCAAAAAACAAGCAGCCCAATTGTTCAAAATCCCACGGGCCACTCTTGTTAATAGATGTCTTGGAAGACATAACAAAAAAATGCGGTCGCCCCAGTGTTCTATCTCAGCAGGAGCAGCAGGTCATTGCAGATAGGCTTCGACAAGTAGCCAACTGGGGCTTCCCGTTGACTAAGACAGATATTCGCACCGTAATTAAAAAATACTTGGATAAACAAGGTAGAGTAGTGAGTGTGTTTAAAGACAATTATCCAGGGGAGGATTTTGTTGACAATTTTGTGAAAAAGAACAACCTCTCAGTGAGGATGGCTACTAACATAAAGCGGGCGAGATCATCTGTGGACCAAGCCGATGTGATGGAATTTTTTAATAATATAAAAGACGCTCTTTTAAATGCAAGTCCTCATAAAATCTACAATTATGATGAAACAAACATAGCGGATGATCCCGGCGCCAAAAAAGTAATAGTGCCAAGGAACTTCAGAAGGGTTGAACGGGTTCAGAACTATTCGCGCTCTTGCACGAGCATCATGGTGGCTGGAAATGCTGCTGGTCAATTACTACCACCAATGGTGGTGTACAAGAGCAGCAACTTGTATGAAAATTGGTGTGCTGGTGGTCCTCATAGAACCGTATACGGGAATACAATTTCTGGTTGGTTCGATATGAATCAGTTTGAAAAATGGTTTTTTAAAGTGCTGCTACCACATGTACAATCAACACGAGAAGTGGGAGCAAAGACAGTGGTAATTGGTGATAACTTGGCGAGCCATTTTGCCCCCACTGTTATACAAGCTGCAAAGGAGAACAATATTTATATGTGTCCATTCCCGGCCAATGCGACCCACTTAATGCAGCCACTGGACGTGGCTGTTTTCGCCCCTTTAAAAAGAAAATGGCGCTAAATTTTAGAACGGTGGCGAAAGGAAAGCCGTTACACAGGCACCCTGCCTAAAGAGCAATTCCCCTCGTTACTTGCAAAGCTCTGGGCTCAGATCAATGATAGCGTTGAGAAAAATCTAAAGTCAGGGTTTTGGACCACAGGTCTATATCCCATGAACCCAGACGAAGTTTTAAGAAAAATTCCCGGGGCTTTACCTACCAGTGAAGAAGTCTCTCGCTCTCTTGACTCCAGTCTTGTAGACATGTTGAAAGAAATACGGGGCACATCAGACGAACAGAAAAAACGGAAGAGAGGAAAGAAGTTTAAGCCTGGAAAAGAAATGGACAAAATAGACACAGAATCTACACAGGCAGTAACACAGGATGCAGCTGAAGATATGAGGGATGCACCCGATGATAATGAATTGCCCTGTTTTGTGGCTTTACCGGAGTGTCCGGATGAAAACGTCAATGTCGGTGCTTCGACGTCTGGTGTTCCATCCGGTGTTCCCTCGAAGAAAAGCAAAAAGCAAACTCCTATACAGCCGACGACAACAAATGTAACGAAAAGGGCTCTAAGGAATCGCGATAAAACTTCAAAGTGTGGAATCTGCTTAACTGCATTTTTAAATTACAACAGCCATCTTCAATGGATCAAATGTTTAGGATGCAACATATGGATATGTGGCATATGCAATGACGCAAGCAAAAATCCCTATTTTCAGTGTTCGGTGTGTGAGGATGAGTCCGAAGACAAAGAGGAGACTTTCGGCGACAATAGCGATGATGACGCTACTTTTGACCCTTCACAGAACCCCAACAAAGGCTCTAAATTAAAGTTTCTTAAAGAAGTTTTCCTATGTTTTTAGTTTATAATGAGTTTATATTTATTTTTTTACAGTTTCCATATAGTTACCACTAAATGTTCAATGTTTTAAGAAAATAAAGTTTATTTTTTGTTGAAAGTCTTTGTTTTTTGCTTTAAAAAATAAATATTAATACTACGTACCTAGTATTTTCCAAACCCTTCTTTTTACCGGGGCTACTTTGTCACAAAACGCCACAGGACACAATTTAAATGGCATTTCCATTAGGTGACAAAGTTGCCCCAGTCCTGGGGTAACATTGTCACCCTAAATTTATTTATTTTTAAATAGGTTAAAATGTAAAAATTTTAACTGGCCATTTAATCCGCAATAGCCCATTTGGTGTAATTATTTGATGCGATTATCACAATAAATAAGACAAGTATAGTAGAATATGTCAGGAAAACATGACAAAGTAGCCCCGGTTGACGGTACTATTTATAGTTAAATTTTCGACTAAATTTACTTTAGCCCAGTTTTATGTTACTTTAAAGTAGATTGAGAACGCTAAAATATCCACAAGATATCAGAAACTCCAAGAGGTTGTTATGTAAAAGAAGACAAAAAAAGTTTGAACCAGACTTCCCCCGAATTTGAGATGACAATCAGAGGCAGCTCGTGCGAGTTGAAGATGGTTCTCAGAAAACACACTGAACGTCCTAAAGAAATTGACACTGTTTCTAAGACTCCAAGGTGCAAAAGTATTGTTTTAACAGAACGGCATTGGATGAAAGAAAAAAATCGTTTTGGAAGTTCTGAATAAGGGTGACATTAAAGAAATTAGCTGGTTGCATTCTGTTATCCGAACTCGCTTCAATGCCCGACTTCAACGAGAACAACTATAAGAAATTTATTCAGCGAAACTTCTTACCTGAAGAGGTCTAAACAAATGCTATATATGTATGATATATTTAAAATTAATATTAATTAATAATAATTAATTAATGTGTATAATGTATTAAATTTTTTGACCTTTCCCTCGCTATATATTGTGGAGTGTTTGAATTTTATTAATCAGAGAAAGGATAATATTATGTCAAGTGCAAATAAGCATGCACATAACTCCAGGAGAGGGACCGCATTAATCACACCTCACTTAAGATTGTATAAATCTAAAAATAGATAAAAGTTTATAGGCATAAAATTATATAATAAATTGCCAAGAAATATTCAAGATATTGAGGATAACAAAGTTGTCAAAGAATGCCGAATGGAGAATATGTAAATAAAATTTATAGTAAAGCAAAAAAACTGGACGGCTCATCAAGGAAAGTAGTTATAGGATGGAACCAGCAACATTCTCTCAGAATCACAAGACCTAAATTTAAATCCTTAGCATTTGATATAAAACAATAATTCATCGACAATAAGATACATTGTAGTAAAAAATTAATTAGCTGATGAAAATTTTGAGGAATATGAAGATAATGAGGTAGATGTGTCACTATTTTTTTTATGTGAGCACAATAAATTTTGGCTACAATTGAATAATAGTCCATGGAGTGAGATAAAAAAGCAATGGAATAGTACCAAGGGCGTAGCCAGGTACGGGCAGGGAGGGCAGCTGCCCCCCCCCTCCCTAGCTGGGTGTAGATATTGTATGACTAATGACAATAATTCTTTTTAATGTTCTATTTATAGTTAAATTTTCGACTAAATTTACTTTAGCGCAGTTTTATGTTACTTTAAACTCGCCGTACAGATGTTGACAATTTCCAAATGGTATGAACAGTCGTAAGCATGACGAAAATCAGACGACAGAAGAGAGGACAGAACAGGTGCCAAGTTTCCATGGGAAATATAAAAAAAGAACGAAATTTATCACCTACAAGATGGAGCAGGAGGGTGCGAAAAGTGCCTCCTATTTCAGTGCAATCGATACACACTTTAAATAAAAAAGTACAGATGGTAATTAAGAAAGAAAATTTGGTCACCAAATTCACTATGATGGTGGCAAATAGGAAATTGCTTCTAAAAAAATCTTCATCAGAATTTGACATAAAATATCAACGAGGAAGTAGATTGAGAACACTAAAATATCCACAAGATAGCAAAAACTCCAAAGAGGTTGTTAGCATTCTGAGTGCACCAAGGGTTATGTAAAACAAGACAAAAAACTGTAAAAAAGACTTCCCCCGAAATTGAGATGACAATCAGAGGCAGCTCGTGCGAGTTGAAGATGGTTCTCAGAAAACACACTGAACCTCCTAAAGAAATTAACACTGTTTCTAAGACTCCAAGGTGCAAAAGTATTGTTTTAATGGAACGGCATTGGATGAGAGAAAAAAATCGTTTTGGAAGTTCTGAAAAAGGGTGACATTAAAGAAATTAGCAGGTTGCATTCTGTTGGGTCAAAAACTGCCGAAAGGATCTTATTGTACAGGCAACTGGAAGGATCCTTCGTGAAAATATCCGAACTAGCTTCAATGCCCGACTTCAACGAGAACAACTATAAGAAATTTATTCAGCGAAACTTCTTACCTGAAGAGGTCTAAACAAATGCTATATATGTATGATATATTTAATATTAATATTAATTAATAATAATTAATTAATGTGTATAATGTATTAAATATTTTGACCTTTCCCTCGCCATATATTGTGGAGTGTTTGAATTTTATTAATCAGAGAAAGGATAATATTATGTCAAGTCAAAGTCAAAATAGGCATGCACATAACTCCAGGAGAGGGAGTTGCATTAACCACACCTCACTTAAGATTGTATAAATCTCAAAATAGCAACAAGTTTATAGGCATAAAATTATATAATAAATTACCAAGAAATATTCAAGACATTGAGGATAACAAGGTTTTCAAAGGTAAAATAAAATCATTTCTAGCTAATGAGGCATTATTTTATGGCGTCGACGAGTTGAGTCTCCTGAAAGTAGTCAAAGAATGCCGAATGGAGAATATGTAATTAAAATTTATAGTAAAACTAAAAAAACTGGACGGCTCATTAAGGAACGTAGTTATGGATGCTGTTATAGGATGGAACCTGCAACATTCTCTCAGAATCACAAGACCTATATTTAAATCCTTAGCATTTGATATAAAAGAATAATTCAACGGCAATAGGATACATAGTAGTAAAAAATAAATTAGCTGAAGAAAATTTTGAGGAATATGCAGATAATGAGGTAAATGTGTCACTATTTTTTATGCGAGCACAATAAATTTCGGCTACAATTGAATAATAGTCCATGGAGTGAGATAAAAAAGCAATGGGATAGTACCAAGGGCTTGGCCAGGTACGGGCAGGGGGGGGCAGCTGCCGCCCCCCCTTAGCTGGGTGTAGTTATTGTATGACTAATGACACTAATTCTTTTTAATGTTATATTTATAGTTAAATTTTCGACTAAATTTACTTTAGCGCAGTTTTATGTTACTTTAAACTCGCCGTACAGATGTTGGCAATTTTCAAATGGTATGAACAGTCGTAGGCATGACGAAAATCAGACGACAGGAGAGAGGACAGAACAGGTCCCAAATTTCCACGGGAAAAATAAAAAAGAACGAAATTTATCACCTACAAGATGGAGCAGGAGGGTGCGAAAACTGCCCCCTATTTCAGTGCAATCGATACATACTTTCCATAAAAAGTACAGGTGGTAATTAAAAAAGAAAATTTGGTCACGAAGTCCACTATGACGGTGGCAAATAGGAAATTGCTTCTAAAAAAAATCTTCATCAGAATTTGACATAAAATATCAACGAGGAAGTAGATTGAGAACGCTAAATTATCCACAAGGTACCAAAAATTCTAAAGAGGTTGTTAGCATTCTGAGTGCACCAAAGGTTATGTAAAAGAGAAGACAAAAAAAGTTTGAACCAGACTTCCCCCGAAATTGAGATGACAATCAGAGGCAGCTCGTGCGAGTTGAAGATGGTTCTCAGAAAACACACTGAACCTCCTAAAGAAATTAACACTGTTTCTAAGACTAAAAGGTGCAAAAGTATTGTTTTAACGGAACGGCATTGGACGAGAGAAAAAAATCATTTTGGAAGTTCTGAATAAGGCTGACATTAAAGAAATTAGCAGGTTGCATTCTGTTGGGTCAAAAACTGCCGAAAGGATCTTATTGTACAGGCAACTGGAAGGATCCTTCGTGAAAATATCCGAACTCGCTTCAATGCCCGACTTCAACGAGAACAACTATAAGAAATTTATTCAAAGAAACTTCTTACCTGAAGAGGTCTAAACAAATGCTATATAAGTGCTCATTAAGGAACGTAGTTATGGATGCTGTTATAGGATGGAACCTGCAACATTCTCTCAGAATCACAAGACCTATATTTAAATCCTTAGCATTTGATATAAAAGAATAATTCAACGACAATAGGATACATGGTAGTAAAAAATAAATTAGCTGAAGAAAATTTTGAGGAATATGCAGATAATGAGGTAAATGTCACTATTTTTTATGCGAGCACAATAAATTTTGGCTACAATTGAATAATAGTCCATGGAGTGAGATAAAAAAGCAATGGGATAGTACCAAGGGCTTGGCCAGGTACGGGCAGGGGGGGGGGGCAGCTGCCCCCCCCTAGATGGGTGTAGTTATTGTATGACTAATGACACTCATTATTTTTAATGTTCTATTTATAGTAAAATTTTCAACTAAATTTACTTTAGCGCAGTTTTATGTTACTTTAAACTCGCCGTACAGATGTTGGCAATTTTCAAATGGTATGGACCGTCGTAAGCATGACGAAAATCAGACGACAGAAGAGAGGACAGAACAGGTGCCAAGTTTCCATGGGAAATATAAAAAAGAACGAAATTTATCACCTACAAGATGGAGCAGGAGGGTGCGAAAACTGCGTCCTATTTCAGTGCAGTCGATACATACTTTCCATAAAAAAGTACAGATGGTAATTAAGAAAGAAAATTTGGCCACGAAATTCACTATGATGGTGGCAAATAGGAAATTGATGATAAAGTTTCTTTATTGAACCAAAGGAAGTATGTATAAATCCTGTATAAGTTCATCCTCTTAATTCTAGTTACTTAATCTACACAATTTTAACATATTAAAGTATAAATTTGAATAAAATACATATAACGTTTACAGTAAGTAAAATGAATGGTAAAAGAAGAAGAAGGTTGCACATTATCACATTATTACATTATTATCACAAATTAGTTCGTTAAAATGTTGACATTGTCGGTGCTAGGATATAGACATTATATACAGTTTCAAATTCTTTTTAAAATTCGGGAAGTTTAAAGCCTTTATTCCAGCTGGAAGCTGATTATATAGTGAGACTCCGTCATAGCAAATAGAACTGAGTGCTAAGTTTGTTGAGACTAGGGGCAATAATATTGATTCGGTGTTTCTTACATTATAATTATGCATTTCTCGTCGATACTAAAACTGTAAATCTGAATGCCGTTTCTTTTTTACGATTTGATGGACATAGGTGCATATCTGGTGTATATATATTTGCGAGAGGGACATTATTCTATATTTGCGGTAGAGATCACTTGTATTATATCTGTAAGGTAGAGAATATGAGTTTTTGATTGCTTTGTTTGGAAGTGTTTTAATTGGTTTTAAATATTTTTCTTTTGCTGTGCCCCATATGGCTACCAGATATTGTAAATGGCTGTGAATGAGAGCAAAATAAATATTTCTGAGTAGATGTTTGGGAATATAGTGACTTAAATGTTTTAGGACACCAGTTGAGGGAGCAACCCAGATAGCACAAACTGCAGTCAAGTGCAAAAAATGTGAAAAAAGTAATCACCAAATAAGTATTCAAATAAATGCGCAATAAAAATAGCTTTTAATCACCCTAGTACAAGACGTTGAACCAGAACAGTGCATCGTAAGTGCTTTTTCTGCAATCACATTTTATTATTGAAATATGTGTGCTTTGTAAACGCATAAGAAGCACTATATATTAAATAGAAACATTCATGTGCATCTAGAGCACATAACTAATGCTGCCGAAAATCGTATTACAACTAAAGCACTTTAGAATTGCAAAATAAGCACATATTTGGCGGTCGGTGCAGTTTCTAATTGTGCGCCTGCGCGCCTGCGCGGTTCACCCTCCGCCATCCACCGACGCCGACCGCCGACTGCCACCCGCCATTTTCCACTCCAGTGACTCCAGTCCAGCCCAGCTCTAACGGGTCTATAGTTGTCGTCTCGTCGTTTGTGTCTACTTGTCTACTATGAGTCAGCTCAGCCAGCAAAGGTAATTGCAATTATTACTTATTATAACTATACGTGTTATCGAGTACGTATGTGTATTTCCCGCACTCACGTGACATTAGGAGTTCTATAAAATAGCATTGCAAACGTTTACCATTGCTTCACTTGTAAAAAGTGTAGGAAAAATGCAATACATTGGAATTATTGTAAATATTTTATTATTTGGATAAATTTAGGCACTCAAGCTAAAAATATTAACAACAAAGTACCTAACCTAACCTAAATGAGAACTCCTAGAGTCACGTGAGTTCGCGCCGCGCCACGGCCGGTATTTTTCGTTTTTAAATGAAAATTTATAGGGCTGTCAAAATTTGACAGAAATCTTGTGGGGTACATAGAATTTTATCGTTGACTGACGTAATAAGACTTCTCACGGCCATACTTCATATTCCGGAAAATAGATGGTACCGATGGTCAACATATGTGTGTTTTGCATTGTATTTTGTCTCTAGTAAGCGCATGGTGAGCCAAAGAACTGTCAAACGTGATAGCCGTGAGCAGTCTTTATTAATACGTCAGTCAACGATTTTATGTTGAATCGGAATATGCAAAAATATAGAGGGCGGCCTATTTAACAATGGAAGTGGATAAAGGTCTGCGAGTCGC
The DNA here is from genome assembly GCA_963920635.1 of Pseudeuparius sepicola. NCBI lineage: Eukaryota > Metazoa > Arthropoda > Insecta > Coleoptera > Anthribidae > Pseudeuparius > Pseudeuparius sepicola. The sequence goes on from OY987305.1 coordinate 36,137,166, forward strand.
GGATCTGTATTGTATTTTTTAAAGGTCCGCGAGTCTTCATGTACAACAGGAGATTCGTCAGAGCATCGTTAGAGCAGTGGTAGAGCGTTGGAAAACCAGTCGGAAGGTCCGGGTTCGAATCCCACGTCAAGAGTTTTTTTTAGGCAGTGGCTATTTATACGTGGCAGTCCTCAACGATGGGCGCGCTGCCTTATAAAAAAGAAGGGGTAATTATTTCCAATGGTGTAACCCGAAAACGATTTTCTTGAGATTTAGGCTAACCCCCTATTTTCGCCCGACATTCGGAAATAATTACCCCTTCTTTTTTCATACAGGCATACATGGAGGGCATACAACCCTTATTGCAACGATGCTTGATGAAATTCACTTCAGACGTATCTAAATCATTTTACTTCAGACGTGTATGATGGAGTTAAATGTACGTCCAAAGAAGTCACGTGACTCAACTTGCCAATTAGAGCGCAAGACGTATATACCGACTTTTATATACGTCGGAAGTATAAATAGCCACTTTCTTTTTTTTTTATTTTTTATTTTTACGTTTGGGGTGTCCGCGTCTTATCTAGGATGTTCCTTCTTTTACTATTCGTTTCAAGGACCGGTATTTTCAAGAAGGAACAAGTCTACTGCCTTACGGATTGAGATTCGCGACTCGCGGACCTTTATCCACTCCCTTTAACAAACCAAACTTGATCTTTCGACATGTCATGGCCACTCGGTATACAGGGTGTTCTCAAAAAGTTATGCTTTCTCCAGTTACTCAAAAAATATGGCATTTGAACATGGAATCGAGTATGGAATATACTATAGGTGTTCAACAGAATATTAACAAAGAGAGATGGATTTTTTTCACCTGTAATAAATAAAGAAGGATGTTTTTGTGGCATATCCAGCCGGGACTCGAACCCGGGACTCCTACTGTGGCCGTAGGCTACCGGAGATAACGGGTTCCATCGGCTAGGTGCTATTTCTTCCAATTGATTATTATAGTGAGTAGTGATGAGATGTAGTAGACTTTGGCATCTTCTACAACTACTAGAAGGGGTTAGAAAGGTGGAGGGTAATCATTCACTATTGCTGGTTGTGTGAACTTCCTATTTGTTCTTCTACCCACAAAATTCGACATATAGCGACTTAATGTAAGTATCGAACATGGACATTCCAACCCACAATATCAAGCCAAGAATATTAACAAAGAGAGGTGGATTTTTTTCACCTGTAATAAATAAAGAAGGATGTTTTTCGTAGGAGTCCCGGGTTCGAGTCCCGGCTGGAGTGGATTTTTTTCAATTGATATCCTTGACCTGATATGCCACAAAAACATCCTTCTTTATTTATTACAGGTGAAAAAAATCCTTCTCTCTTTGTTAATATTCTTGGCTTGATATTGTGGGTTGGAATTTTTACATTAAGTCGCTATTATGTCGAATTTTGTGGGTAGAAGAACAAATAGGAAGTTCACACAACCAGCAATAGTGAATGATTACCCTTCACCTTCTAACCCCTTCTAGTAGTTGTAGAAGACGCCGAAGTCTTCGACATCCCACCACTACTCATTAATAATCAATTGGAAGAAATAGCACCTAGCCGATGGAACCCATATCTCCGGTAGCTTAGTTGGTTAAGTGCCTACGGCCACAGTAGGAGTCCCGGGTTCGAGTCCCGGATGGAGTGCATTTTTTTCAATTGGTATCCTTGACCTGATATGCCACAAAAACATCCTTCTTTGTTCAACAGAATATCATAAAAATGTCAGTTGTCACATTCGACTTTTTTGGTTTCACCGGAATTCTCAGTTTTTTTTAAGTTCACATTCGATTTGAATTCTTTGTGTTCTCCTGAATTCAAATATATTATAGCTACATTTGTAAGAAAATTCCCAAAAAGACTGAGTAGTACTATGGAGAATATATAATTATTATTTTTTTTTTCAGAAAAAGGTCATATCTATGATTATTTGTAGAAATTTTCTTACAAATGTATATAGGTACCTATATCTCGAATCAGGAGAACGCAAGAAATCCAAATCAAGTGAAACATACAGAGTGAGGGTGGGTTTTATAAAACTGAGAGTTATACCCACTTCCGGTAAAACCGGAAGTCGTATGTAAAACTGACATTTTTATCACACGCTGCATAATTAATCAATAGTATTCCATATTAAAATGCCAATTTTTTTTTATAAAAAACTTTTTTGCGTAACTTTTTGATAACACCATATAAGGATTCCTGGATTCCTTATGTATTTTTTCTGTATATACCAATTTTTTGCACTATCGAATAATGTTACCCAATCCTAAGCGGAATAAATAATCTCATTAAAAAATAATTATGGGACACCCTGTAAATTTTATTAGATGGTGAATTTTTATTAAATTGGTATACCATAACCGCTGCAATATCATTATAATATGCAGGGTATTTTAGAACTGTGGGACCAAACTTCAGGAGGTAAATCGAGATCTCGTGTCAGGTCCACTTATTATTTAGCAAAGTATTAACTTTGCGATCAAAATTTTAACATTGCTGCAAAATCACAGCATACCTACTCGCCGAAGTCACCTCAGATGCCTGTGCAAATTTGCAACTTTCTGGATTGATGGCGTCATGCTTTTTTCTAACTTTTAACGAAATACGTAAGGTGTTATAGGGTTTGACAAAATTCTAACATGGGTAAATTTTAGTTGCAAATTGTCGTTTTCTTAACTTAGCCATGCTGCTAAATTTGCAACAAACTACGACTTTGGCATTTAGGTAAGTTGATTTAGTTTCTTTTTCGATTTCAGCTATGTTGCCAACTAGTGATGTCAAATATAGGTATCTAGGTACATTTTGGTATTACCGGTACCGAGTAATACTGAAGCAAATAGCGGGTACCTTATACCCGGTACCGGTACTCCGGTATTCGGTAGGTGTAGGTTGTTTGAGAGAGCTTAGGCGAGTAGGTAAAATTCTATCGTATCCATATTTTACACTACCGGTACCAAGTCAAATACCGATTAGGTACCGCATGGATACTGATATCGGTGACAACCAAATCTGTTTGTTGTACCTACAAAGTACTAATACCCCGCCGCCGACCTGCCGAGATCTGATTGGTGGCAACCGCAAATTTAATAATACCGATCTACCGGTTACTTTTTTTAACAGTTATCCGATACCGGGTACATTTTCGAGTAACGGGTATTTAATACCGGGTAGTTCCAATATTGACATCACTATTGCCAACCTCAAGTTGCAAATTTGAATATGAGCTTCTCGAGGCCGCCAGCCGAGTTTTCCATGCAATTTTATGCGACTTTCTAAGATAATTAAAAATATTTTAAAAAGAAAAAGATATTTCCCACAGTTGTGGAACACCCGGTATATCGTAGGCTGTATGACAATGATGATATTATTATCTTAATATTTATTTTGATTGTAAACGCCAACTTGCAATATTTTACTTTCGCTTGCAGCAGTCTAAACACTTCAAGTCGAATTCTTCGTCAACCTATTTATCGTCGGATGTCAGCCAGTACTCGTCGGCGAAAAGTTGTAAAAACAGTCAACGACTTATTGCGAAATGCAAAAACTAATATAGCATCATGCAGCAAAGCTGAAGTGTTGCCAAATATAAATGAAGACATAATTGAAACTAATCTAAACAATTTTACGAATGAAAGCTCGAATAATTATTCTTCTGACAGTGGAAATGATATTTATCTACAAGGCTCACTATATCGGACCGAGTCAAAGTCCAATAATGTGTATAACAGAGATGATGACGATAACGATAGCTTAACAAGAGATATTCTTAGAACTAGTTGTGCCCTTGAAAGTGAAAAGCAGGCGGTGACATTTTTAAGAAATTGGGGTAAAACATACAATATTCCTCACTGTGCTCTTAATGAACTTTTAAAATGGCTTAATACAAAGCCCACTCTAACTAGGTTACCGAAGGATGCTCGAACTTTATTTTGTACACCAAGAAAAACTACTATTGCTATTATAGAAGATAACAAATTTTCTGGAGAGTTCTATTATTTTGGCATTAAAAATGGATTACAAAAATATCTTTCAAAATCACTTCATCACAATGACAGAATACATCTCATTTTTAACATAGATGGCCTTCCAATCCACAAAAATTCCAAAAAACAATTTTGGCCCATTTTATGTAAAATAGGTTACACTTCACTAGAACCATTTATCATAGCTATATACCTTGGCAAAACTAAACCTCCACTTGATCAGTATTTCCAAGAGTTTGTTCAGGATTTGGAAAGTCTTTTACAAGATGGATTTACTACTCTAAATTACAATATTTCGGTTCAGGTGGGTGCATTTTGTTGTGATACTCCGGCGAGATCTTTTATAAAAAACATCAAAGGACATAATGCTTACAATGGCTGTGATTACTGCCATGTAAAGGGAGAATATGTTGAAGGGAGGATGACATATTGCGACTTAAATGCACCATTAAGGACAAATGAAACATTTTTTAATAGAACATGTCATCATCATCATAAAGGTCAATCACCATTAGAAAATGTATCTAAAATGATATCACATTACCCTCTAGATTACATGCACAGTGTGTGTTTAGGCATAATGCGTAAGCTTTTGTTTTTATGGAGAGATCAAGGAAGAGGTTATGGCATTACAACGACAGATATTAATAATATAAATACGAGAATTTCTAAACTGAAACCATACTGGCCCGTTGAATTTAATCGAAAACCAAATGTATTGACAGAATTAGAACACTGGAAAGCTACTGAATTTCGTCAATTTCTTTTATATGTTGGACCTGTGGTTCTAAAAGGAATCGTACGTAATTCCATATATGGAAATTTTATGATGTTATCATATGCTATGAAAATTTTGTTAAGTAGTCATTTAAATGAAAGATATGGTAATTATGCAGGAAAATTATTAAAATCATTTGTGAAGCATTCAGTAGGGTTGTATGGCAAAAAATTTTGTACATACAACACACATTCCTTGATTCATTTATCGGAGCATGCTGCAAATTTTGGTTCTTTGGAAAATATAAGTTGCTTTGCATTTGAAAATTATTTAGGACGATTGAAAAACTTGTTAAGGAAACCAAGTCTACCACTTTCACAAGTGGTAAGAAGATATCAAGAGCTTGGAATTAATACGAGATATCATCCCCTGAAACTTTTAGAATTTGAAGTGCCAATTTCTACAGTAACGAGCACTTTTGACATAACAAAATTCGGGATGCAAAATCACACGTTTTTCTCAAGATACTACTATGAAAATGGTTTTTTTTCGACAAAAGATGGAAATAGTTATGCAATTTTCAATGATGGAGTTCTACTAAAGATTTTGTTGTTTACTAGAAACGTTAAACACGATATATTTTGTATTGGCAACGCTATTTCGGTTATTGAACCATTTTCAGAATATCCCACCTCTAGTGATATAATATTGAATTTTAAAGTAAAAATTAATAGAGAAGTCTATGTTTGTAAAGCAGCGTCAGAAATTAAACACAAAGGAATCCTTATTAGTACGGAAGACAATGAAAACATTTTCTTTGGCATGATACATTCCGTTGATAAAATTGGGAAGCAATAAGAGGAAATTCTAAGAGCTGTTTTACATACCTACTTGAAAATTGTTGTGCCGTGTTTGGTCCTTAATTTGGGATTTTAACAATAATAATAATAATTGTTTATTATTTCATTATGAAATGACTTTTCTTTGTTTGTAGCCGTACACAGGCATATGTAGTTGTAGAATTTATAGATGAAATAAATGAGGATGGAACGAGTACAGTTGAAGTGATTTCTAGCACTTGGATAGTGAAAGATGAATCTAATGAATTATTTTGCTATTGGCCACAAAATTATACTAATGCGAAATTTAAAAAAGCAGTTTTGACACACCAACAAAATGACATTGAAAAATGTATTAAATGCAGATTAAAAATAAAATACACATCACGTAAGTAAAAGAAGCCTAAATCTAAGTATAGTTATATTATGCTTTCATTCGTGGACCCTAAAACTTGTAACTACTATACATATCTATAGTTCTCAAATTATATTGCTATATGTATTTCTTTTATGCCTAAAAACTGCTACTTCTAAATTTTAGAAGAAGTAGATGCAATCTTTTTTATTTATCTAAAAAGAGTTCATTTCTATTTAAAGTTCTTCATATACGAGGCAGTCTATAATTAACTTGAGGAACCATAAATATAACTACTTACATATTTTGAAAACTATGCATTTTAGTAAAAATCATTGAAATGTAAAAATTGAAAAACAAATTGAAAACATGTATTAGGCAGATTTTTTCATAATATGCGCTATTTTCAAAATACAGGGTAGTTCGTTTTTAAGGGATCAAACTCTAATAGGTGATAAATCTTCAAAAAATAACCGCACTTTCTCATCCAAACTAAAGTTTTAAAAATACATGGACTTTATTGAATATTTACCAAACTAGTCGAGGTTAATATCAAACACCAGTGCGGTGTTACAGTCTGGTTCGTTAAAAGTGAACCACCCTGTATATAACTGGCTTAAATTGAATGGAACAGTTGTATTTGTTTGCATACAGGTATACAAATATGTTACATATTTTTAGACATTTATGGTCAAGCCGTTGATAAAATGAAACTACTTCAAAATATCTCAAGTGTTTCACAAACAGATGATGAAGAAAAAAGTCTAAAAATGGTACAGAATAAGAGAACAAAAAAAGTCAGTAGTAAGTTTTCTGGATATGAACTTGATCTCGATTTGTCAAGCGATGATGAATTTTTACCAGACTTAAGGCTTACTCAGAAAAGCCAACGGAAGTCATATAATAGAGAAAATATGAATATAATGCCCCAAGTTTCGTCTAATGAAGTTACAAACATTGTCGAAGAAGCTGCTGGCCAACTACCGATTCTTGTAGACACTAATATAGACCAAAGGCTCACTCCGAAAAGTCATCGAAAGTCATATAATACAGAAAATAATAATAAAATGCCTCAAGTTCTTCAGTCTAACGAAGTTACAAACATTGTCGAAGAAGCTGCTGGTCAACTACCGATTCTTGTAGACACTAATACAGACCAAAGGCTCACTCCGAAAAGTCATCGAAAGTCATATAATACAGAAAATAATAATAAAATGCCTCAAGTTCTTCAGTCTAACGAAGTTACAAACATTGTCGAAGAAGCTGCTGGTCAACTACCGATTCTTGTAGACACTAATACAGACCAAAGGCTCACTCCGAAAAGTCATCGAAAGTCATATAATACAGAAAATAATAATAAAATGCCTCAAGTTCTTCAGTCTAACGAAGTTACATATATTGCCGAAGAAGCTGCTGGCCAACTACCCATCCTTGTAGACACATTATCTGGTAGCTCGTTGAACACTGTTACGTCTAGCTGCTCTAGATGTCAAAAAATGGAAGGTAGGTACACTTGATAAAAACAACTATCCATTATTTTACCATTTACTTTTTCAGAACTGCTTGTAAAAATATTAGAAAAGGTGGAAGCACTGGCAGACGATGTTAAATATCTGATGTTATGTAATCAAAATAGTCAGAAAGACCCAGAAGAATCTGTAATGAAATTTAAAAGTTGTGAAACCATAGAGGACTTAAAAAATTTAGAGCAATCTCTGTGTGAGGAAAAAGTTTTTCGTTCCACAGTAAGTTGAAATATAAGTAATTAGTTTTAAACTGAGGAAATAGTCCATGTCTTGCAGTGGAGGTGTAAACATATAAAGAAGGGTAATAGTTAGTCTCAGCTCCACAAAGACAGTTTTTTTTATTTAACTGTACAAATGTTTCAACTTCAACCCACCCAGGGGGTCATCTTCAGCAGTATAACATTATTAACATCAAAGCTAGAAAAATTATACAAATTAGGAACGAAACCTATTTAGTGAATTCAAAAATTGTACTTAACAATATGGAACTTACCTTTCTAGAAGTAGTCAACTTACTAGTATGCGAATGTGGAAAAATTGAATTTTAAGTGAATGTGTAAAAGGCTTGGTCAAAAATTTCAAAAACATTAAATATAAAATGGAGGAATCTGAAAAAGTAAAAGGTAAAAAATCGGTCGAGGAAGCTTATCAAGAATCATGCATCTTACCCCAGGAAAAATAAATTATGTCGTTGTATTATCTTTGAAGAGAACTTGAGAGATATTAGAATTTGTAACGAGATTTCTTGGGGGTTCCATAGAACCAAAAATTCATATTTAAGAGGGGGTTGCCAACAGTGAAAGTGACGTTAGATTTCGTATTTTTTTTAAGTTGTATAGCATAAAATCGAATAACATTTTACCTGGCAAAAATTTAGTGCAAACATTTCTGTGTTAATGTGAATCATAAGATCTTATAAGCAGCGTTTTGTTTTATAGGTTATGAAAACCTTGGGGGAAATAATAATTCCAGTGCATATGCTTTTAATATCTTATGATTAATATTAAGACAGAGATGTTTGTACTAAATTTTTGCCAGGAAAAATGTTTTTAGATTTTATGCTATGCAACTTAAAAAAAACGAAATCTAACATCTCTTTCGCTGTCGGCAACCCCCTCTTAAGGATCAGAAATATACTTCAAGTCACCATTACCGTCGAAACATTAAAATATGTCTGTCAATTGTCAGTGTCGATCGTCAGTTCCATGCTGTTGGAACGGAAAATTAAGTTCGACAGCATGGAACCGACGATCGACACTGACAATTGACAGACATATTTTAATGTTTCGACGGTAATGGTGACTTGAAGTATATTTCTGATCCTTAAATATGAATTTTTGGTTCTACGGAACCTCCAAGAAATCTCGTTACAAATTCTAATATCTCTCAAGTTCTCTTCAAAGATAATACAACGACATAATTCATTTTTCCTGGGGTAAGATGCATGATTCTTGATAAGCTTCTTCGGCCGGTTTTTTACCTTTTTCTTTTTCAGATTCCTCCATTTTATATTAATGTTTTTGAAATTTTTGACCAAGCCTTTTACACAATCACATAAATTCAATTTTCCCACATTCGCATACTAAAAAGTTGACTACGTCTAGAAAGGTAAGTTCCATATTGTTAAGTATAATTTTTGAATTCACTAAATAGGTTTCCTTCCTAATTTATATAATTTTTCTAGCTTTGATGTTAATAATGTTATACTGGTGAAGATGACCCCCTGGGTGGGTTGAAACATATGTACAGTTAAATAAAAAAAACTGTGTTTGTGGAGCTGAGACTGTAAGTTTTACATTATGATCTTTGGTTTTACCCTTCTTTTCGTTATATTATGTAATTAGTTTTCCCTGTTATGTTTAATTTATAATGATTTTTAGTGTGCAATTTTTCAAGTAGTTGGAGGAAGAGATAGTGTAGACACCACAAGAAGGGTTTTATCGAAACTTTTAAAAAGTGAGTTAGCAGCATCAATAAACTGGACAGGAAGAAACAAGAAAGAAAATTTTTCGACCTACACAAATCTTAGAAAATTGATACTTGGTAAGTATGGAAAACACACTACAGTGTGTCCCAATTTGATACTGGACACCTCAGAACTATATGAAGGACATGGAAAACAATAAATAAATAAACAATTTTATTAGTAGTCCCAAGGGAGGGTATCTCATAGGCAGGTGGTATTTGGATGGGGTAATTATTTCATGGCCTGCTATGATTTTTTAAAATAGCTAGTTTTCAAGAAACCCTATCCTATCCACACGGTGGCCAGCAGGCCGGCCCTCTTAATGAAGGCCCGCAGCTCACCCACCCCGACACCATACACATCCTCTGCGCTCAGCTTGGCTGAGCCAAAGGACTCGAATCTAACCCTGTCAAGTGCAGGGCACTCAGTAACCAAGTGGTGCGGTGTCTCCTCATCCTCCAGACACCATCTGCCTACGGCCCCTGATTCTGAGCCTGAGCGATTTCTCCGCTCCCATCATAATGGCGAACACCTCCGCTTGAAACACGGTGGTGTGCTCCCCGAGGGGGGGTGGTCAGCCTCCTAGTCAGTCCCTGACAAAAGGCCCCTGCCCCCGTACCATTCCCCATTTTGGATCCGTCTCTGTACCAGACGAGCCCGCCCTGGGCGTCGCTATTTCCTTCGGCCCACCCCTCCCTGTCTTGAAAGACAAAGTGAAGTCGGTCGTGGAAGCCGATGGAAGGAGTCTGCACATCCCTTCTCATTTCCAGGATGGGCACCTCCTCAGCTCTGACCACAGCTGCCGGTGCCCGTGGACCGAGCCACTGGCGACCCAAAGGTGGAGACCCTCTAATCTGAGGGCCGCCTCATACTCCACTACCGCGCCCAATGGAGGCAGCCCCACCAGGGTTTCTAAGGCCCGGGTGGGCGTGGTCTCCATGGCGCCCGTGATGCACAGGCAGGCAAGGCGCTGTATTTTGTCCAACGCCGTCCGTGGTCTCGTCCTGCGGGTGCCGGGCCACTACGCGTCCGCCCTATGAGAAATCATGGGAATAATCATTGCTCTGTAGATCCAGAGCATGATCCCAGGATTCAATCCCCACGAGGTTCCAACAGCTCTGCGACACGCCCATAGTGCGTTGCAAGCCTTCTTGGTCCTCATGAGGATATGCTCCTCGAAGGTCAGTCTGGATTCCAGCCGGACCCCCAGATATTTAACCCTCTTTCTATCCTCAAGGTAAACCCCGCGCAGCTCTATCCGAGGAACCGGGTCCACAGTTCTCTTCTTGGTGAATATCACCAATTCAACCTTATTTGGGTTGACACTTAATCCGTTCATTTCGCACCAGCGCAAGAACCTCTCCAGAGCTCCATTAAGGAGCTCTTCTAGAAGCCCTACATCAGTACCCTGAACTAGGATCACTATGTCGTCTGCGTACGCTTGCACGTAGACCCCCTGCTCCTCCAGGATTCGCAGCAGCCCATCAACCACCATGCACCAAAGAAGGGGGGACAAAACCCCCCCCTGAGGACAACCCCTCGATGCATTGACGGTCACTCGTTCCCCGCACAGCTTGGCCTCGACCGCCCTGCCAGTGAGCATGGATCGGGTCCACCTTACCAAGGCCTCCCCGACCCCCATGCCCTCCACGGCCCTGCAGATAGAGTCCACTGCTGTGTTGTCGAAGGCCCCCTCTATATCTAGAAAGGCCCCCACTGAGAGTAATCTCCCCTCCAGTCCCTCGTCCAGCCTTGCGGTAAGATGGTGCAGAGCCGAATCCACAGACCTGCCCATTTGGTACGCATGCTGGGTGGGACCCAGAGGGGCATTGAGAGCAAGCTGCTCCCTAAAATATCTGTCCACCAGCCTCTCCAGCGTCTTCATCCCCTGGCCACAGATGCTCGAAACACCCCTACCAGTGGTCCATTGAGTGCCCCCCGTCCCTCTGATGAAGAGCCGGGCTGCCTTGTAAGGTGAGAAGGATCCGATGGCCCATCTGACCCATTCACTCGCAGCGGCCTCCCCGTGACCCAATATGGAACCCGGGAAGTGAGTGGTCAACAGCTGCAGCAGGGTATCGCGTGGGGTTGAGGTAAACTCCCCATCCCCAGTGCGAATGCTGCCCAGATTTGACAAAGGGTCACTTGAGAGCACCCTGCAGAGCCTAGAGGCTGCAGGCGTACTAATGGCACTTCTCTGTGAGTTCCTTATCTCATGTTTATAGAGTCTTTGGGAGGACCTGTAGTCTTCCCAATAGACTCCCAGGTCCGAACGTTTGGCCCTATTCAGAAGCCTTCTAACCTGCCTTCTGAGGCGTTCCAGGTTGGCATTCCACCATGCCCTCCTTGACCCTCCTTTTCAGGGGACAGTTGTCCTCATAAGATTGAACAATGATGGAGCCCAGTCGCTCAGCAGCGGCATCGAGCTCCTCCACTGTCTTGAATTTGCGTGGGAAACCCGCTAGTCACCCCCCTAGTTCCTCTTTATAGAGGTCCCAGTTGGTCGCTCGCGGATTTCTGTACTCTTGGTGTCCCTGATGGGGTTCCCCGAGAGTAAACAAGACGTATCTGTGGTCCGACAAGGAGTCGTCCCCAGACACGTGCCAGTCCCCCACTTCCCCGAGAAGCGGTCCCGTACATAGAGTGAGATCTATGACGGAGCGCCTCCCTGGTGTGAAGAACGTGTATTCTGAACCACGGTTGGCTGTGTGCAACCCCACCGTGGCCATGAATTCCGTCAATTGGTCCCCCCTGCGGTTGCAGTCAGCACTGCCCCACAGAAAGTGGTGCGCATTGCTGTCGCACCCCACAAGAAGAGGGAGACCCTTCGACTCGCAGAAGGAGCACAGGGCTCTGAGCTCCTCCGGCGGACACTCCGCGCCTATGGGGAAGTAGGCCGAGGCTATCACTGCCCCAGTCCCTCTCCCCCCCAGACGCAAGCTCACCATCACAGGGAAACCCTATTAGGGATTTTTTACGACAAAATGTTATTAAGAAAACTTGTTCAGAATGAAAAACTGAGTAGAATTACAAAATTTCAAAAGTCTAAGCCTACTTTGATTTTTAGCTTTTTCGCCTTTTTCACCCACTTTTTCTTAGAAATGTGTCCTTTCTGGAGCTTTCACGTCAAAATATTATTAAGGAAACTTGATCATCGTGAAAAATAAAATTTTGACGTGAAAGCTCCAGAAAGGACACTTTTCTAAGAAAAAAGTGGGAGATAAATCTAAAAATCAAAGGAGGCCTAGCCTTTTGAAATTTTGCGAATCTATTCAGATTATCACCCAGCTAACCAAACCACGGTTTTACTACGTCAAAATGTCGTTATAAAATAACCTTATAACGTTAGGAAAATCATGTGAAACTAACGTTATAATTATGACAAAAAGTCCGGTAGAGTGACAATATCCTGACGTAGAAATAACCTCATAAACTTAAAGTAGATATAACCTCATAAAAAATAAAATTCGCATACCAACACCAGGGTTCGAACCTACGAACATCGGAATTAATGTCAACGCTCTTTCCAACTAAGCTATCGAAGCACTTGAAAAATATTGCCTAAAACACTGTAAGCTAGAATCTCGATGACGTCACAGAAATAAATAGAAATAAAATAAAGGGTGCCTAAAAATTCATGTAATGGATGGGACAAAGCCAAAAGGATCTTAATCGTCTCAACGAAAGGACTCTATTGTGATTTCCCAAAAACCTTGGTCCAAGTTTTATTATTCGGGAGTATCTGTACCGTAGTAATAACGTAATATTGACGCTAGTTTTATTACTTATTTTTATTATGTCATTTTTTATGTATTTATAAAGTTATATTTCCGTAAATTGAGCTACGTATTTGTTACGTTATTAAAATAACGCGTTATAGGTAATTCGTGGTTAGCTGGGTATCGTAGTAATGACGTAATATTAACGCTACTCTAGGAACGTAATTTCTTTACATATTTTTTTACGTTAAATTGACGTTATACATCAAATGTGGTTAACGATGCCGAAATAATGACGTTATTTTAACGCTACTCTAGAAATGTAATTTCTTTACGTATTTTTTATGTTATAAAAATACGTTAAATTGACGTTATACGTCAAATGTGGTTAACTGGGCATTATGAACAAGTTTTCTTAATAACATTTCGTCGTAAAAAAAATCCCTAATGGGGTTTCTTGAAAATTCATTATTTAAAAAAAATCATAGCAGGCCATGAAATAATTACCCAATCCAAATACCACTGCCTATGAGATACTCTCCCTTGGTACTACCAATAAAAAAATAGAGGGCATTTGTTTTCCTTACACTTCATATATTTCTGAGGTGTCCAGTATCAAATTGGGACACACTGTATATTAATCAGTCCCACCCTACACAATTTCGAACTACAATCCTCTGCACACCAAAAACATTAATTACCTACTAAAAAGTTCTGAACATTGTGGTGTAGTAATTATCTACAAACAAACCCATTAAATCAAAAGAAAGATGAAAGATATACACCTGTTTATTTATAGTTTACTTTCATATTTGTACAAATTTCTGAGCAATTATTTTGTTTTGAAATAATTTTTTTATTGCAGTAGCAGTGCGCCGAAATCCACTGTCGAGAAATACAACAGAAAAGGAGGTTGAAGACATAATTAAACTATATTTAAGGAACATTTGTGGAAAGCAATATGAGAGTTAAATATATTTATATTTTAATGAAGATAATTATTTAGTTTCGTTATGGTGTTTCACTATAGAAGACCCCCCATCATCAACAACAGAGCATTTATCACAGAAGGTATATTCACTGTCTTAATATTTTTTACTCTATTTTTTTACGCAAATATATAGGGTGTAAAATAAAGGTTGGGAGTAAATTAAACGGTGGAAAAAAAATGTTTTATTTATATATGGAATCATGCTCTACCGGCTTTTATTTACAAGCTACAGGGGCGCTAACAATGTCAAAAAAAATAGTTTTTCTCTAATAACTTGAATGATGATAATGAAACGAAATTAAGCGACAATAATTTTATCATGATCTTCTAATGTTAGAAAGTTATTAGAGAAACTATTTTTTTTTTAATTTTTAGCGCTCCTTGTAGCTTGGAAACTAAAACCGGTAGAGCATAAGTCCATATATGAATTATAAAAAAAAATACATAAAAATCCACCGTTTATTTTATTCCTAACATTTATGTTACTCCCTGTATATTTTATTATACAGGGTGAGATTTTTTCGATGCCATAGTGGGCATCGAAGAAAACTCACCCTGTATATATTTTTCTCGAAAAAAATCAATGTGAAAGGTCAATCAAAATTAATTTGTACATTCAATTTAGTAGCACACACAATATATACCTTCAGTGAATGCAAACAAAGTGTCAAAATGAAATGCATATTTATTTAAAGTAAATATACAGAAAAATCATTCTGCAAGCACATATAAAAGATTACAGTATGGACCTTTAGAATAATAATAAAGTACACGAGAAGTGCCTGATTTGTATATAATATCAACAGTCGGGACGCTTTAACAATGCTTCAAAAGTACTTCACTGCAGTACGATGCGCGCGCATACTACTTGTAGACCACCACTTATTAAGCGCTTTTTGAGCTGGCACTGGAGCACTTGCCAGGTGAATATTACATGTGCATTATAAGCATTTGACTACTTTTGAGAAGTGCTTTTCTGGCACTTGTGGAGTTAATTTTGCTATCTGGGAATTTTTTTACGCAACATTTCTATGTGTTTCTGCCATGACAGTGTCTCGTCAATATAGAGGCCTAGGTACTTTACGTTGGAAGCATATTTAAGGGAGCAACCACCGAACTGTATCGAGTCCTCGTTGTATTTTTGGTGCGAGAAATATGTAAAGGAGGATTTATTTAGGTTTAGGCTGAGTTTATGGCTATTCAGCCAGGTTGATAGTATATTCAGATCCAAGATAATTTTTGATTTTATGATCTCTTTGCTTTTACCAAAGTAGAGTAGTAGGGTATCGTCTGCATATAACTTTATTTGCCCCTGAAGCTTTAACTTTGAGATAGCATTAATGTATACAGGGTTAACTATCACTTAGTACAACAATTTTTATGGCAGATAAAGAAAAATTAGACTTGCCAAAATAAATTTTCAAAAATTTTCTAACATTTGTCTTAAGCCTAAAAAAATTTTTTTTCAAATTGTATTAAACCCCTCAAAAAACGCCGCCTATGGACGCCCGCGCGACATGTCTAAAAATTTCGCGTATGCCAATAGCGCGGAGTTGCCACGTCTATCAATTTATCCGAGGATTCACCACAAAATTTCGATTTCCTTTTAAAAACGATTACTTTCTAAGGAACATGTAGAATGCCTATGAAACACCTACCTTACTGACATTTCCAGGATTGTTTGCACCATTTTCTGTTTTCTTGCTTTTTTACATTAAAAGTCACACAACACAACATTCACATTTTCTAAATCTGTTGGGGATCTCTTGGTTTCCCTCTGCTATTCCTTTTGTTTGAAGCGAGGTACTCAGCCTGACGACCACGACGAGGTAGATCCCCTCCGCCAGGAAAACCCCGAAGGGTAACCAAAAAATCACAACTGCACTAGCACACATTGCACAAATGCACATGCAAAGCACTACAGTAGCTGTTCAAAGAGGCCGCCGTTAACTTCGATGCACAAATTCACTCGGTTAACTAAAGAAGTCTGGATACGTGCAAAAAGTCCATGATTATTCCGGATTTGAACAGCTGCACCTTCAATTCGTTCACGTAACTGCTGCTCGTTGTCGATTTCCTGCTCGTACACAATCGCCTTCATGAATCCCCAAATACAAAAATCCATTGGATTCAAGTCTGGTGATCGCGGCGGCCATGCAATTGGCCCTCCTCTTCCGATCCAACGGTTGGGGCATTGGTCGTCTAAAAGTGCACGAACAGGTCTCGCAAAATGGGCTGGTGCACCATCGTGCATAAACCACATGTCATGCAGTACTTGTAGTGGCAAATTATCAAACAAAACATTTGTCAGAAAATACAAGTATCGTTCAGCGTTTAAATTTTCCGGTAGAATGTATGGTCCAATTAATCGATCTCCATAAACTCCTGCCCAAACATTGATGGAAAACCGACGTTGGAAATTAAACCGCCGAACAGCATGTGGGTTCTCATCGGACCAAATATGGCTGTTGTGTCTAAAAAAAAACAACAAAAATTAGAAATATTCACAATTTTGGCGAAGGCGTTAGGATTGACATAGCCAATTTTATAATAAATAAAAAAGATAATATGGAAGAGAGAAAGCTATAAGTAAGTAAAAATTTACATACGTGTAAACCCCAGCACGTGTGAAGCAGCATTCGTCTGTCCAAAGAATGTTGAAAACAAAGTTTGGGTCTGGGCGATTCGATCACGTAGCCAAGTGCAGTAGGTCATTCTCACCGGAAAATCATTTGCTTCTAATGCTTGGACCTTTTGTATGTGATAAGGGTGAAGGCCGTTTTCCCTTAGAATCCTCCATGCCTGTAAATAATTTTATTGTTACATTTTAAATTTTATGTAGGTATTAGGTGCAAGCAAAGACAATCCCATCACATGGGATAGTCTTTGGTAGAAGTCAGTTTTATTGGTTTTATTTTACTTGCCTTGTTCTGAGATATTCCCAATCTCCTTGCAATAGCTGTAGTGCTTATGGAAGGTTGCTCGCCCACCCCTTCGAGCTTGCAAAACACCAGTGTTTCGCATACGTTGTACAATGTTCACGAAAGTACGTGGGTTAGGCATATTTGCCCTGTTAGGAAAACGAATACGGTATTCTGCTGCAGCTCGATGTGCACTTTCATCGCATCTCCCGTACATTATAACCATGTCCGTTAACTCGGCGTTCGAATACTCCGGCATTTTCACAAAGACGCTGAACGATTTGCCGCGAAAATCAAGACCAAACTGGGAAATAACGCCATGTTACATTCGCAAATGCCCTCCGTCGGCTACTAGCCAAACTTGAAAAGGTTTGTTCCAACAGGACCAATAACCGTGCTCAAGCACGTTCAGCGCATGCGCACTACCCCACTGGCTGTTCCAACTGAATTATGTACCTACCGACACGGGACGATACACGCACTGTTCCAGCCGATTTATGGATCATTTGTGTATCGTCCTTGTACGATAAAAACGGTCCCTGGTCTAAAGCAATAACCGCGTGTACTGACATGCGCAGTGTATAGTCATGTGACAGAGATAAACAATAACCTCATATTTTTGTTTTTACGTAGATGGTTTTAAATCGATGGATGGGATCGTGTTTTTTATTTCTTGTTGCTTTTTGGCTTGTTGGGTAGGGCGGGGAATCGTTGAACAATAATTTTTTAGAGTGAAGAGTGAGGTTAGCCCACCGAACATTCGGTTAGCCACATATTAAACACGCAGGTTAGGTGCGGTCACAAAACGTGATTTGGTCGATTTGATTCACAATCCGTTCCATCTGAAATTTTCTTTGGGATCGCACATGAACGGTGCAAAACTAGCGCATGCGTTCTTTAAGGGTTATCATCTAGTTCATGTACAGTTCTGTGACGGTACGTAAATTCGAGTTGGAACAAATGATCCCAAAGAAAATTTCAGATGGAACGGATTGTGAATCAAATCGACCAAATCATATTTGTGACCGCACCTAACCTGCGTGTTTAATATGTGGCTAACCGAATGTTCGGTGGGCTAACCTCACTCTTCACTCTAAAAAATTGTTCAACGATTCCCCGCCCTACCCAACAAGAAATAAAAAACACGATCCCAGCCATCGATTTAAAACTATCTACGTAAAAACAAAAATATGAGGTTAATGTTTATCTCTGTCACACGACCATACACTGCGCATGTCAGTACACGCGGTTATTGCTTTAGACCAGGCACCGTTTTTATCGTACAAGGACGATACACAAATGATCCATAAATCGGCTGGAACAGTGCGTGTATCGTCCCGTGTCGGTAGGTACATAATTCAGTTGGAACAGCCAGTGGGGTAGTGCGCATGCGCTGAACGTGCTTGAGCACGGTTATTGGCCCTGTTGGAACAAACCTTGTATGTACAGTTAGTTGCCTAGCTAGGAAGTTATGAAATGACGAACGGGGCAACGCGGAGCAGTCGAAAAAACGTTTCATAGACTCGACCGGGCCGATACGTCGCTTTATTCATACCGCCGAGGCTTCAGAACAATAAATCCTTTATCTATGCTTCAGAAGAGGTTAGATGGTGGACAAGAATTCATCAGAGGAGCTCCGGGGGTATTAAAGGAGACGGCTTGTGGTGTCGCGGTAATGAGCTTTCCGCGAGACTAGGAACCGGTCCGGATACGAGCTAAGGTAAGGGGAATCTAATAGCGCTGCATCTGTACAGATTCAAATCGATTGTTATTTATGTATTTTTTAAATTTGTTTGAGTAAAAAGGTATTTTCACCGTTCCTAAATCAACGGCAACACCGCGGAAAATCACTTCAGCTGTCAGTACCTTCAGAAGCCAAATTGGATGACGTCATTAAAGGCGGGGATTTACAGGGAAAATAGGGGTCTTTACCCATTTTTTTAAAGATCGTAAAAAAAATCTAAAAATATTTTTCTATGTTTTCTTAAGCCATCCTGCGCACGTGGTAAAATTTTTTTTACTAAGTCATAGTTAACCCTGTATAAGGAACATAAGGAACAGCACTGGAGATAACAAGGATCCCTGGGGTACTCCCCAACGTATAATATATATATATATATAATTGCTTCTAAAAAATCTTCATCAGAATTTAACATAAAATATCAATGAGGAAGTAGATTGAGAACGCTAAAATATCCACAAGATACCAGAAACTCCAAAGAGGTTGTTAGCATTCTCAGTGCACCAAAGGTTATGTAAAAGATGACAAAAAACTTTAAAAAAGACTTCCCCCGAAATTGAGATGACATCAGAGGCAGCTCGTGCGAGTTGAAGATGGTTCTCAGAAAACACACTGAACCTCCTAAAGAAATTGACACTGTTTCTAAGACTCCAAGGTGCAAAAGTATTCTTTTAACAGAACGGCATTGGATGAGAGAAAAAAATCGTTTTGGAAGTTCTGAATAAGGGTGACATTAAAGAAATTAGCAGGTTGCATTCTGTTGGGTCAAAAACTGCCGAAAGGATCTCATTGTACAGGCAACTGAAAGGATCCTTCGTGAAAATATCCGAACTCCCTTCAATGCCCGACTTCAACGAGAACAACTATAGGAAATTTATTCAAAGAAACTTCTTACCTGAAGAGGTCTAAACAAATGCTATATATGTATGATATATTTAATATTAATTAATAATAATTAATTAATGTGTATAATGTATTAAATATTTTGACCTTTCCCTCGCTATATATTGTGGAGTGTTTGAATTTTATTAATCAGAGAAAGGATAATATTATGTCAAGTGCAAATAGGCATGCACATAACTCCAGGAGAGGGAAGGGACCGCATTAATCACACCTCACTTAAGATTGTATAAATCAAAAAATAGATAAAAGTTTATAGGCATAAAATTATATAATAAATTGCCAAGAAATATTCAAGACATTGAGGATCACAAGGTTTTCAAAGGTAAAATAAAATCATTTCTAGTTAATGAGGCATTATTTGATGGCGTTGACGAGTTGAGTCTCGTAAAAGTTGTCAAAGAATGCCGAATGGAGAATATGTAATTAAAATTTATAGTAAAACTAAAAAAACTGGAAGGCTCATTAAGGAACGTAGTTATGGATGCTGTTATAGGATGGAACCTGCAACATTCTCTCAGAATCACAAGACCTATATGTAAATCCTTAGCATTTGATATAAAAGAATAATTCAACGGCAATAGGATACATAGTAGTAAAAAATAAATTAGCTGAAGAAAATTTTGAGGAATATGCAGATAATGAGGTAAATGTGTCACTATTTTTTATGCGAGCACAATAAATTTCGGCTACAATTGAATAATAGTCCATGGAGTGAGATAAAAAAGCAATGGGATTGTACCAAGGGCTTGGCCAGGTATGGGCAGGGGGGCAGCTGCCCCCCCCCCTAGCTGGGTGTAGTTATTGTATGACTAATGACACTAATTCTTTTTAATGTTATATTTATAGTTAAATTTTCGACTAAATTTACTTTAGCGCAGTTTTATGTTACGTTAAACTCGCCGTACAGATGTTGGCAATTTTCAAATGGTATGAACAGTCGTAAGCATGACGAAAATCAGACGACAGAAGAGAGGACAGAACAGGTCCCAAATTTCCACGGGAAAAGTAAAAAAGAACGAAATTTATCACCTACAAGATGGAGCAGGAGGGTGCGAAAACTGCCCCCTATTTCAGTGCAATCGATACATACTTTCCATAAAAAGTACAGGTGGTAATTAAGAAAGAAAATTTGGTCACGAAATCCACTATGACGGTGGCAAATAGGAAATTGCTTCTAAAAAAGTCTTCATCAGAATTTGACATAAAATATCAACGAGGAAGTAGATTGAGAAAGCTAAATTATCCACAAGGTACCAAAAATTCTAAAGAGGTTGTTAGCATTCTGAGTGCACCAAAGGTTATGTAAAAGAAGACAAAAAAAGTTTGAACCAGACTTCCCCGGAATTGAGATGACAATCAGAGGCAGCTCGTGCGAGTTGAAGATGGTTCTCAGAAAACACACTGAACCTCCTAAAGAAATTGACACTGTTTCTAAGACTCCAAGGTGCAAAAGTATTGTTTTAACGGAACGGCATTGGATGAGAGAAAAAAATCGTTATGGAAGTTCTGTATAAGCAAATTAGCAGGTTGCATTCTGTTGAATTATACTGAAGAGGACGTCGAGAAAGCGGTGAATGCTGTCAAAAATGGCATGTCCAAAAAACGAGCAGCCCAATTGTTCAAAATCCCACGGGCCACTCTTGTTAATAGATGTCTTGGAAGACATAACAAAAAAATGCGGTCGCCCCAGTGTTCTATCTCAGCAGGAGCAGCAGGTCATTGCAGATAGGCTTCGACAAGTAGCCAACTGGGGCTTCCCGTTGACTAAGACAGATATTCGCACCGTAATTAAAAAATACTTGGATAAACAAGGTAGAGTAGTGAGTGTGTTTAAAGACAATTATCCAGGGGAGGATTTTGTTGACAATTTTGTGAAAAAGAACAACCTCTCAGTGCGGATGGCTACTAACATAAAGCGGGCGAGATCATCTGTGGACCAAGCCGATGTGATGGAATTTTTTAATAATATAAAAGACGCTCTTTTAAATGCAAGTCCTCATAAAATCTACAATTATGATGAAACAAACATAGCGGATGATCCCGGCGCCAAAAAAGTAATAGTGCCAAGGAACTTCAGAAGGGTTGAACGGGTTCAGAACTATTCGCGCTCTTGCACGAGCATCATGGTGGCTGGAAATGCTGCTGGTCAATTACTACCACCAATGGTGGTGTACAAGAGCAGCAACTTGTATGAAAATTGGTGTGCTGGTGGTCCTCATGGAACCGTATACGGGAATACAATTTCTGGTTGGTTCGATATGAATCAGTTTGAAAAATGGTTTTTTAAAGTGCTGCTACCACATGTACAATCAACACGAGAAGTGGGAGCAAAAACAGTGGTAATTGGTGATAACTTGGCGAGCCATTTTGCCCCCACTGTTATACAATCTGCAAAGGAGAACAATATTTATATGTGTCCATTCCCGGCCAATGCGACCCACTTAATGCAGCCACTGGACGTGGCTGTTTTCGCCCCTTTAAAAAGAAAATGGCGCTAAATTTTAGAACGGTGGCGAAAGGAAAGCCGTTACACAGGCACCCTGCCTAAAGAGCAATTCCCCTCATTACTTGCAAAGCTCTGGGCTCAGATCAATGATAGCGTTGAGAAAAATCTAAAGTCAGGGTTTTGGACCACAGGTCTATATCCCATGAACCCAGACGAAGTTTTAAGAAAAATTCCCGGGGCTTTACCTACCAGTGAAGAAGTCTCTCGCTCTCTTGACTCCAGTCTTGTAGACATGTTGAATGAAATACGGGGCACATCAGACGAACAGAAAAAACGGAAGAGAGGAAAGAAGTTTAAGCCTGGAAAAGAAATGGACAAAATAGACACAGAATCTACACAGGCAGTTACACAGGATGCAGCTGAAGATATGAGGGATCATACCACATAGTAGGCTATTACTGTATACAAGTGCTTTAATTTGTCTGGTGGTTGTGCTTGGTTTTTTTTTGTGTAGAATTGTAAAAGTATTGTCATTTTGTTGTCTGTGGTGCTGCTGCTGTATGGACAGATTGTTCTACGTGTGAGATTGACTCCCTGGGTTTTTATTCAGCTTATTTTCGCGAGTTTCCTTTGTGTCACTGCATTTGTGCTGGCGTTTTTTTTTTGTTGTTTTTAATTCCGCAAGGAATTTTTTGTTGGTCTCCATACCTTCTATGCTGGTTATAGGCCGGAAGACGGTAGAGAATGCTACCAAAGTTTAAGTGCTGTCCTAGGAAGGATTTCGGCAATTTTGTTTGTCTGATCTGCTGTGATGTTTTTCATCCTAGTTGCATTGAAAGAAGGGAAGATAAAATTTTAAAAATTGGTCTCCATAAAGTGTTATGCTCTGTTGAATGCCAAGAAAAATTCGACAGTGATGTGTCTGCAACTGATTTGGCAAAAGAAAGATTAGATCACTTGTCTGAGGAGCTTAGAAGCAAAGAATTATTGATTAGCAGATTGAGGAGAAGAACTCAAGATTTTGAAGACTCAGCCTTTGAGTCGGAGCGGGATTTTCTAGCGGAGCTTGCCAAACAAAATGAATATATTGGCGAATTGCGGGGGAGGCTGAGCCGTCTCAACGAGGAGTTTGTTGGGTTGCAGGAGGAGCTGAGCCACAACAGACTCTACATCAAGAAGCTGGAGAGTGAGAGGTCTGATATTGATGAACTTGGCAAGAGCATGTTAGCAACGATCAAGTCTCTTGAAGCTGATAATATGGTTTACTTCAACGAATTGTCTGTTATCAAAGAAGAAATCTCTTTGAAGAATCAGGAGATGCATGTTTTGTTTGGTCGCCAGTATCGGGATTATTCCACACAAACTGATATCTCAGATTTGGTGCATGGCTTCTGTGCGGCCGGGACTGCTGTTGGAGGACCCGGTTCACCAAGCTCATGCCCGGATGTCCAGGATGTTCCTGCCAAATTTGAAAATACTAAAGAAAATACTAAAAATTCTAAGAGAAGGGCCTTGATTTTGTGTGATGAATTGGGAAGACAGCTTAGTGACCTTTTGACTTCCCACAGAGGTATGAAGAGTTTTTCGGTGGAATCTATTATTATGCCTGGGGGAACTTTTGACAACGTCCTCAATAGTGTCCAATCTCTTACAAGGGATTTTACTGAACTTGATTTTGTGATTGTGCTTGCGGGAGCCAATGACTTTTCACTTAATAAAGTGCCGAGTGTTAAGAATATCTGGAGTAAACTGAAGCTGTGTTTGCATACGAATTTTATATTCTTGTCTTGTCCCACAGTTTCTAGTAGGCAGTTCAGTGTGGTGAACAGCTTTAACTGCAGATTTAGAGAGTTTTTGTATAGAGTTGATTCACGTTCCGAGAGGGATGTTTTATTCCTGAATGTGATTAACCATAAGGGCTTTATGTTAAAGAAGAAGCTAATTGCCGACTTAATTACTAATAGCATTAATTGTAATAGGAGTAACTTTAAATGCCTTATCTTTGTGAGGACTGTGAAGTCTACTGAAGCGCTTCACTCCCATCTATCTGACGTTGTTTGCACTAATCTGGATTGTGGGCAGGGGCTTGTGGACGCCGGGGCTCTGGAGGGAGGAGACTCTTCTTCTTTTTTAGAACAAACACTAAAGGCACAAACTTGTCTTTAATATTGCTTAATATTCAATCATTACGTAATAAGTGCAACGAGCTTTTTCTCCTTCTAGACTCCATTGGCTTTCCGAGCCTCGTGCTTTTGACTGAACATTGGTTGAGGATTGGCGAACCTCTAAATATTCCGGGTTATACTCCTTTGTCGATGTTTTGTAGACGTGAGTACGGCCACGGGGGTTCCCTGATCCTTGTCAAAGATTCTTTGATTGATGTTTGGGCTTTTTACAGTTTTAATCAGTATGACGACATGTTGATTGAAAGAGAATTTGAATTTTGTATTATATTTAGTGTTAAGCTTAATTTGTTTGTAATCTGTGTCTATCGCTCTCCTCTCACTTGGGCGGGTTCTTTTTTGACGAGACTTGAAATTCTTTTATCCAGATTACCGCCTCGGTCTCACTTTGTTTTGGCTGGTGATTTTAATATTGACTTTGGCAGTGTCAGTGATTCACACTCGCTTGAACTGAAGAATTTATTGCGGTCTTTCAATTTGGTGATGCATGTTGATGCGCCTACTAGGTTCTCGAGATATTCTTCCTCCATTTTGGATTACATATGTTCAAATGTTGATTGTTCCTCTTGCTCCGTGGTGGGTGGTGGTCTTTCTGATCATGAGGCCATCGTGTGTTGCTTCCACTTCTCAGATGTTAAGTTTTGCAAAATTAAACGTTATGGTCGTATATTTTCTAGTTCTAATTTTGAAAAATTCCGCCAGTTGTGTGTGAATACTGATTGGCGTATTATAGGGCACAAAAATCCCTTATCTACTTTACATGGACTAATCCTGGATGTCTTTGAACGGGCTTTTCCTAAGGTGTTAATAAAAAGAAATAAAAATAAACATCATAAACCTTGGATAACGAAGGGCCTTAAAACTTCGTCCCAAAATTTACGTTCCCTGCATTACATTAGAAAGTTTGTGCCACCGGATAGTTTCTTGGTGGGGTATTATAACATTTATAGAAGGATCTATAGGCGGCTAATTGTTCTTGCCAAACAGATTCACTTTCGTGGCCGCATAAGTATCTCTAAGAATGGACCGAGAGAATGTTGGTCAATAGTGAATGAGCTTAGAGGTAGAACTGGGATAAGGGCTGATACTTCTTCCCTTTCGGGAGATGATTTTAATAGGTTCTATTGTTCGGTTGCTTCCGTGTTGACCGCAAGCATTCCGACTTCCATTGATCCGCTTGAATATTTGGCGGATCGGCACGTTAGGGATTCCTTTTTTTTTACTCCTACTGACGGTGGGGAATTAAGAAGTGTGTTTACGGAGATCAAAAATAAGAAGTCCTCTGGCTGGGATCAAATTTCTATAAGGGTGCTTCATCAGTTACCAACTCCAGCTATTGAGGCATTGGCTGATGCTATAAATTTGTCATTTTGTACTGGCACATTTCCTTCTTGCCTTAAGTCTGCCATTGTTGTTCCTCTTCATAAGGGAGGCGATTGTAGTGACCCCTCCAACTTTCGCCCTATTTCATTGTTACCTTCTCTTTCCAAGGTTGTTGAAAGGTTGGTAAAGAGTAGAATCTTGGGTTTTCTGGAGGAGTCTAAAGTTTTGTGTTCGGCTCAGTTTGGCTTCCAAAATTCAAAGAGCACTAAGGATGCAATGTTTTCTTTCTTTGAGAATCTTTATATGGACCTCAATGATGGTGACGCTGCTGCAGCGGTTTTCTGTGATTTATCCAAGGCTTTCGATTGTGTGAACCATGACATATTGTTGGGAAAGCTTGAGTGTTATGGCTTTAGGGGTGTTTGTCTTGAGTGGTTCAGATCTTACCTGTCTGATCGTCGCCAGGTTGTTTCTGTGAACGGCACAACTTCACATGAGGCTGACATACATTGTGGGGTTCCCCAGGGATCGGTCCTGGGTCCTGTTCTGTTTCTCCTATATGTGAATGATTTGGCATTTATTGATGTTAAGTGTAGATTCACAATGTATGCTGATGACACTACTCTGCTGTGGCATAACAGAGATCCGGTCCAACTGAATGCTGTCATCGCGGAAGATATTCTTAGAGTGAAGAGTTGGTGTGACTCTAACCTTTTAAAGTTTAACATTTCAAAAACCAATGTTCTCTCCTTTAGGTGTTGTCTCAATAAAATAAGTATAGATCAACAAAGTATTAAACAATCTTCATGTTCTAAATTTCTTGGTCTGAATATTGACGACACGTTATCTTTTCGGGATCATATTCTTTCTCTGTACGCGGTGCTTTCTAGGGGTTGCTATGCGCTTTTGGTCATCTCAAGAGAGCTTGACTTTTCTGTTAGAAGAACTGCTTATTTTGCTCTGATAGAATCTCACTTAAGATATGGTATCTGCTTCTGGGGAGCATGTGGTCTGGTTCTTTGGAGATCGTTATTTGTGTTACAAAAAAGAGCCCTACGCTTCATTTGTGGTGCTAAGCCCCGTGAGTCCTGTCGTCCATTATTTAGGACTCATAAAATTCTGACTCTCACTTGCCTCTTCATTCTGGAGACTGTGTGTTTAATCTTTGAGAAACATAAGCCTGGCTTTTCGAGACGCTGCAGTCGTAGCACAAGGCAGGCGCTAAATGTCGATCTTCCGATTCCTGTGTCCGCTCTGGTCAGGAGGTCGATTTTTTACGGTTCTAAGAAGATTTTCAATCACTTGCCGAATTCCATTAAATCCCTGAGCTCTAAGACAGTATTTAAGAGGTCAGTGAAGGAGTTGCTATTGGAAAAAGCCTTCTATACATTAGAAGAGTTTTTCCTGGATTCATTGTAGTTTTATATTGACATACTCTTATTTGCTGTTTGTTTTGCTTGTTGCTTGTTTCTTTGTTTTTGTGTGTTTTTTTTTTTTTTTTTTTCTATTTTTTTTGTTTTCCTTTTTTTAAATATGTGTTTTTACTTTTAATATTTTTTTTTTTCTCCTTTTTTTTTGCATTTTTTTTTTTGCATTTTGCATATTTTGCATATTTATATATATTTACATTTTTATTACTATTAACACAGCTTTGCCAACAAGTCCTTACTTATGGCAATAAAGCATATTTGATTTGATTTGATTTGATTTGATGCACCCGATGATAATGAATTGCCCTGTTTTGTGGCTTTACCGGAGTGTCCGGATGAAAACGTCAATGTCGGTGCTTCGACGTCTGGTGTTCCATCCGGTGTTCCCTCGAAGGAAAGCAAAAAGCAAACTCCTATACAGCCGACGACAACAAATGTAGCGAAAAGGGCTCTAAGGAATCGCGATAAAACTTCAAAGTGTGGAATCTGCTTAACTGCATTTTTAAATTACAACAGCCATCTTCAATGGATCAAATGTTTAGGATGCAACATATGGATATGTGGCATATGTAATGACGCAAGCAAAAATCCCTATTTTCAGTGTTCGGTGTGTGAGGATGAGTCCGAAGACAAAGAGGAGCCTTTCGGCGACAATAGCGATGATGACGCTACTTTTGACCCTTAACAGAACCCCAACAAAGGCTCTAAATTAAAGTTTCTTAAATAAGTTTTCCTATGTTTTTAGTTTATAATGAGTTTATATTTATTTTTTTACAGTTTCCATATAGTTACCACTAAATGTTCAATGTTTTAAGAAAGTAAAGTTTATTTTTTGTTGAAAGTCTTTGTTTTTTGCCTTAAAAAATAAATATTAATACTACGTACCTAGTATTTTCCAAACCCTTCTTTTTACCGGGGCTACTTTGTCACAAAACGCCACAGGGCACAATTTAAATGGCATTTCCATTAGGTGACAAAGTTGCCCCAGTCCTGGGGTAACATTGTCACCCTAAATTTATTTATTTTTAAATAGGTTAAAATGTAAAAATTTTAACTGGCCATTTAATCGGCAATAGCCCATTTGGTGTAATTATTTGATGCGATTATCACAATAAATAAGACAAGTATAGTAGAATATGTCCGGAAAACATGACAAAGTAGCCCCGGTTGACGGTACTATTTATAGTTAAATTTTCGACTAAATTTACTTTAGCACAGTTTTATGTTACTTTAAACTCGCCGTACAGATGTTGGCAATTTTCAAATGGTATGAACAGTCGTAAGAATGACGAAAATCAGATGACAGAAGAGAGGACAGAACAGGCGCCAAGTTTCCATGGGAAATATAATAAAAGAACGAAATTTATCACCTACAAGATGGAGCAGGAGGGTGCGAAAACTGCCTCCTATTTCAGTGCAATCGATACATACTTTCCATAAAAAAGTACAGATGGTAATTAAGAAAGAAAATTTGGCCACGAAATTCACTATGATGGTGGCAAATAGGAAATTGCTTCTAAAAAAATCTTCATCAGAATTTAACATAAAATATCAATGAGGAAGTAGAGTGAGAACGCTAAAATATCCACAAGATACCAGAAACTCCAAAGAGGTTGTTAGCATTCTGAGTGCACCAAAGGTTATGCAAAAGAAGACAAAAAAAGTTTGAACCAGACTTCCCCCGAATTTGAGATGACAATCAGAGGCAGCTCGTGCG
The DNA here is from genome assembly GCA_963920635.1 of Pseudeuparius sepicola. NCBI lineage: Eukaryota > Metazoa > Arthropoda > Insecta > Coleoptera > Anthribidae > Pseudeuparius > Pseudeuparius sepicola. The sequence continues at coordinate 36,165,957 of OY987305.1, forward strand.
AGTTGAAGATGGTTCTCAGAAAACACACGGAACCTCCTAAAGAAATTGACACTGTTTCTAAGACTCCAAGGTGCAAAAGTATTGTTTTAACGGAACGGCATTGGATGAGAGAAAAAAATCGTTTTGGAAGTTCTGAATAAGGCTGACATTAAAGAAATTAGCAGGTTGCATTCTGTTGGGTCAAAAACTGCCGAAAGGATCTTATTGTACAGGCAACTGGAAGGATCCTTCGTGAAAATATCCGAACTCGCTTCAATGCCCGACTTCAACGAGAACAACTATAAGAAATTTATTCAGCGAAACTTCTTACCTGAAGAGGTCTAAACAAATGCTATATATGTATGACATATTTAATATTAATATTAATTAATAATAATTAATTAATGTGTATAATGTATTAAATTTTTTGACCTTTCCCTCGCTATATATTGTGGAGTGTTTGAATTTTATTAATCAGAGAAAGGATAATATTATGTCAAGTGCAAATAAGCATGCACATAACTCCAGGAGAGGGACCGCATTAATCACACCTCACTTAAGATTGTATAAATCTAAAAATAGATAAAAGTTTATAGGCATAAAATTATATAATAAATTGCCAAGAAATATTCAAGATATTGAAGATAACAAAGTTGTCAAAGAATGCCGAATGGAGAATATGTAAATAAAATTTATAGTAAAGCAAAAAAACTGGATGGCTCATCAAGGAAAGTAGTTATAGGATGGAACCAGCAACATTCTCTCAGAATCACAAGACCTAAATTTAAATCCTTAGCATTTGATATAAAAGAATAATTCAACGACAATAGGATACATAGTAGTAAAAAATAAATTAGCTGAAGAAAATTTTGAGGAATATGCAGATAATGAGGTAAATGTGTCACTATTTTTTATGCGAGCACAATAAATTTCGGCTACAATTGAATAATAGTCCATGGAGTGAGATAAAAAAGCAATGGGATAGTACCAAGGGCGTAGCCAGGTACGGGCAGGGAGGGCAGCTGCCCCCCCCCCTAGCTGGGTGTAGATATTGTATGACTAATGACACTAATTCTTTTTAATGTTCTATTTGTAGTTAAATTTTTGACTAAATTTACTTTAGCGCAGTTTTATGTTACTTTAAACTCGCCGTACAGATGTTGGCAATTTTCAAATGGTATGAACAGTCGTAAGCATGACGAAAATCAGACGACAGAAGAGAGGACAGAACAGGTGCCAAGTTTCCATGGGAAATATAAAAAATAACGAAATTTATCACCTACAAGATGGAGCAGGAGGGTGCGAAAACTGCCTCCTATTTCAGTGCAGTCGATACATACTTTCCATAAAAAAGTACAGATGGTAATTAAGAAAGAAAATTTGGCCACGAAATTCACTAAGATGGTGGCAAATAGGAAATTGATGATAAAGTTTCTTTATTGAACCAAAGGAAGTATGTATAAATCCTGTATAAGTTCATCCTCTTAATTCTAGTTACTTAATCTACACAATTTTAACATATTAAAGTATAAATTTGAATAAAATACATATAACGTTTACAGTAAGTAAAATGAATGGTAAAAGAAGAAGAAGGTTGCACATTATCACATTATTACATTATTATCACAAATTAGTTCGTTAAAATGTTGACATTGTCGGTGCTAGGATATAGACATTATATACAGTTTCAAATTTTTTTTAAAATTCGGGAAGTTTAAAGCCTTTATTCCAGCTGGAAGCTGATTATATAGTGAGACTCCGTCATAGCAAATAGAACTGAGTGCTAAGTTTGTTGAGACTAGGGGCAATAATATTGATTCGGTGTTTCTTACATTATAATTATGCATTTCTCGTCGATACTAAAACTGTTAATCTGAATGCCGTTTCTTTTTTACGATTTGATGGACATAGGTGCATATCTGGTGTATATATATTTGCGAGAGGGACATTATTCTATATTTGCGGTAGAGATCACTTGTATTATATCTGTAAGGTAGAGAATATGAGTTTTTGATTGCTTTGTTTGGAAGTGTTTTAAACCGGTGTGAAGTTAGCAGCCAATTTCTGGCAGCCAAAAACTCCCAGCAGCCAACTGTTTTTGTGTGAAGTTGGCAGCCAAACTTCGGCAGCCATTTTTTGAAACTAGCCGCCCAATTTTAGCGGCCACTCTATTTTTGTCGAACTACCAATAAAATTGTTTGCCCAAAATAATGTGGAAGCCCCGATTATTTAACCTCAACACTATACAGATTAACAGCGGACGTTAAAAATTTCAAAAATCCTGAAATCATACTAGCCGTTCGAATATCAGGTTGATATTTTCAGGGTGAGTTACTGCTTTAGAGTGGAGAAAAGGGCCGCACGCGAAAATCTCTTGCAGTCCGTCTGAAGGGTCGTTCTAAGGGAGAACTCCGGAAATTTAAAATAATTCGGCAAACACACTAGGCGTTCGAATATCAAGCTGATATTTTCAGGGTGAGTTACTCCTTTAGAGTGGAGAAAGGGGCCGCACGCGAAAACCTCTTACAGTCCGTTCGAAGGGTCGTTCTAAGGGCGAACTTCGGAAATTTAAAAAATTCGGCAAATACACTAGGCGTTCGAATATCAGGTTGATATTTTCAGGGTGAGTTACTCCTTTAGAGTGGAGAAAAGTGCCGCACGCGAAAATATCTTACAGTCCATCCGAAGGGTCGTTCTAAGGGCGAACTCCGGAAAAATAAAAAATTCGGCAAACACACTAGGCGTTCGAATATCAGGTTGATATTTTCAGGGTGAGTTACTGCTTTAGAGTGGAGAAAAGGGCCGCACGCGAAAATCTCTTGCAGTCCGTCCGAAGGGTCGTTCTAAGGGCGAACTCGGGAAATTTAAAAAATGCTGCAAACACATTAGGCGTCAGAATATCAGGTTGATATTTTCAGGGTGAGCGACTCCTTTAGAGTGGAGAAAAGTGCCGCACGCGAAAATATCTTACAGTCCATCCGAAGGATCGTTCTAAGGGCGAACTCCGGAAAAATAAAAAATTCGGCAAACACACTAGGCGTTCGAATATCAGGTTGATATTTTCAGGGTGAGTTACTGCTTTAGAGTGGAGAAAAGGGCCGCACGCGAAAATCTCTTGCAGTCCGTCCGAAGGGTCGTTCTAAGGGCGAACTCCGGAAAATTAAAAAATTCGACAAACACACTAGGCGTTCGAATATCAGGTTGATATTTTCAGGGTGAGTTACTGCTTTAGATTGGAGAAAAGGGCCGCACGCAAAAATCTCTTAGAGTCCGTTCGAAGGGTCGTTCTAAGGGCGAACTCCGGAAAATTAAAAAATTCGACAAACACACTAGGCGTTCGAATATCAGGTTGATATTTTCAGGGTGAGTTACTGCTTTAGATTGGAGAAAAGGGCCGCACGCAAAAATCTCTTAGAGTCCGTTCGAAGGGTCGTTCTAAGGGCGAACTCCGGAAAATTAAAAAATTCGGCAAACACACTAGGCGTTCGAATATCAGGTTGATATTTTCAGGGTGAGTTACTGCTTTAGAGTGGAGAAAAGGGCCGCACGCGAAAATCTCTTGCAGTCCGTCCGAAGGGTCGTTCTAAGGGCGAACTCCGGAAAATTAAAAAATTCGACAAACACACTAGGCGTTCGAATATCAGGTTGATATTTTCAGGGTGAGTTACTGCTTTAGATTGGAGAAAAGGGCCGCACGCAAAAATCTCTTAGAGTCCGTTCGAAGGGTCGTTCTAAGGGCGAACTCCGGAAAATTAAAAAATTCGACAAACACACTAGGCGTTCGAATATCAGGTTGATATTTTCAGGGTGAGTTACTGCTTTAGAGTGGAGAAAAGGGCCGCACGCGAAAATCTCTTGCAGTCCGTCTGAAGGGTCGTTCTAAGGGAGAACTCCGGAAATTTAAAATAATTCGGCAAACACACTAGGCGTTCGAATATCAAGCTGATATTTTCAGGGTGAGTTACTCCTTTAGAGTGGAGAAAGGGGCCGCACGCGAAAACCTCTTACAGTCCGTTCGAAGGGTCGTTCTAAGGGCGAACTTCGGAAATTTAAAAAATTCGGCAAATACACTAGGCGTTCGAATATCAGGTTGATATTTTCAGGGTGAGTTACTCCTTTAGAGTGGAGAAACGTGCCGCACGCGAAAATATCTTACAGTCCATCCGAAGGGTCGTTCTAAGGGCGAACTCCGGAAAAATAAAAAATTCGGCAAACACATTAGGCGTCAGAATATCAGGTTGATATTTTCAGGGTGAGTTACTCCTTTAGAGTGGAGAAAAGGGCCGCACGCGAAAATCTCTTGCAGTCCGTCTGAAGGGTCGTTCTAAGGGCGAACTCGGGAAATTTAAAAAATGCTGCAAACACATTAGGCGTCAGAATATCAGGTTGATATTTTCAGGGTGAGCGACTCCTTTAGAGTGGAGAAAAGTGCCGCACGCGAAAATATCTTGCAGTCCGTCCGAAGGGTCGTTCTAAGGGCGAACTCGGGAAATTTAAAAAATGCTGCAAACACATTAGGCGTCAGAATATCAGGTTGATATTTTCAGGGTGAGCGACTCCTTTAGAGTGGATAAAAGTGCCGCACCCGAAAATCTCTTACAACCCGCCCGAAGTTTCGATCTAAGGGCGAACTTTAATTGTATTTAGGTAAGGTATTATTTTTATTGAGGGTTTTGTTAGAATTGTTGTGATTGGCCTTTTGTCGTATTTTATTGCCCTTTATTGAGAGTGTTTTTACCATTGAGCGCGTTTTTACCATTGAGCGTGTTTTTACGATTTGCACTAAGAAATTCAGATAATGTGTGCCTGCGGCCGTTTCAGAAAAGTGGTCGGTATAGACAGGTACAATATTATGGGATTTCCTAAATAATATTCGGGGAATTCCGGGGATTCCAAATCGGTCGTTATAGGAGGGTGGTCCTTTTATACAGGTGGTCACTAACAGGGGTTTTACTGTAATACTATTTAAATAAGTTGTATATTATTTCCTGATAACATAATTTAAATTAGGGATTAAGAATCTCTCGATCAGTGTTGCCAGATGTACGATAATTATCGGTTTTGTACGATAATCGAAGGTTAGGTGCGATGCACGATATCGCATGTACAGGGTGACCCCCCAAAGAGTACCACCCCCCTTTATTTTCTTAATTTTAAGGTATTTTAACCGGAGAAAAGGCAAAGTATGTATTTTGTTTTATTAAGGCGAATATTGATATTTCTCGTAACATCACATGTTATAGGTATGTTAGTAAATATTTAGTGGTTTATTTTTAAATTTCATATATTTTGATCCAAGGTACTTTTTGGCATTATTGTACAGGGTGGCCCCCCAAAAAGTACCACCCTCCTTTATTTTCTTAATTTTAAGGTATTTTAACCGGAGAAAAGGCACTTCTTTAGCATTTTTTTCCAAATTTTCAGAATCTGCTGTCAAAAAAACAATTGAGCACCAAACAAAAAAGTTACGGACCTAACCACACTTTTTTGAAAGTGAAGCCCAACTTTCTTTTCCATATTCGGATAGGCAACTGAAATCTCTATACGGCGATATATATACAGGGTGTCCCTGGATAGATGTCGGAATAGGTGTAAATAACAAACAAAAAATTTGTTTGATCTTAAAATGTTGGAAATCACTCCTGCATGATCTCATAATGAGACGTAGGCAAAATAAGTTTAATTAATCAATATACAGGGTGATTTGGAGGTAGATTTGAAAATATGCCCAAGAGTAAACTACAATTATTTTCAAAGATATGAAAAACTTTTATAACGAAAAGTTGTTTGGAATAAGGAGTTATCCCAGAATCCCAACTTTGGGGCGACTCGGCCTACTTTGATTATTTTCTCTTTTCGTTCTTAGTTATTTTAATATGGTTATTATTGTAATGCAATCTTAGGAAATAACAATAATTTGTCTTTTTTATTGGATTATTTCCTCTAATATTACATCCGAAGTAAACACATTTCCGGCCATCGCTTTAGTTTTAACTGAACAGGTAAAAATAAAAAAAATATCGCACAAATAATCAAAGTAGGCCGAGCCGCCCAAGATTTGGAATTCTGGCATAACTCCTTATTCCAAACAAATTTTCCTTATAAAAGTTTTTCATATCTTTGAAAATAATTTTAGTTTACTCTTGGGCATATTTTCAAATCTATCTCCAAAACACCCTGTATATTGATTAATTCGAGTTATTTTTTACACCGACAACTATCCAGAGATGTATATATATCGCCGTATAGAGATTTCAGTTGCCTATCCAAATATGGAAAAGAAAGTTGGGCTTCGCTTTCAAAAAAGTGGGGTTAGGTCCGTAACTTTTTTGTTTGATGCTCGATTGTTTTTTTGACGGCAGATTCTGAAAATTTGGAAAAAATGGTAAAGAAGTGCCTTTTCTCCGGTTAAAATACCTTAAAATTAAGAAAATAAAGGAGGGTGGTACTCTTTGGGGGGCCACCCTGTACAATAATGCCAAAAAGTACCTTGGATCAAAATATATGAAATTTAAAAATAAACCACTAAATATTTACTAACATACCTATAACATGTGATGTTACGAGAAATATCAATATTCGCCTTAATAAAACAAAATACCTACATACTTTGACTTTGAATGCTAAAAATTTCCTAGTCCTAATCTATATCTACCTAGTTTGGCAAGACTGTACCTAAATTGTATCGGGGAAAATTATCTACAAGTTTACTAATTTAAATTTTTTTAAACACAAAACTTCTCTCCAGAAAATAAATATCTGCATATCCAGCCCCCCGACCCTACGCCACTGAATATAAGTTTGTTTTCTCATTGATAAAGTATTATTATTTAAAATAACTTTATATGCCGCCCTCTAATAAAGAAGCACCAATGACGTAAATCGTACGATAATCTCTATACAGTGAGCGGCTAAATTATGGAACAAATTCGATAAAATATATACAGGGCGAAAAAATTAAAAATCCTCTGACACGTCAAACTTAATTAATCCGACACATAAATCTTCTCTGTGACGTCAATAATTTCCCAGATATGACGTCATTGACGTTTTTTCAAATGCCAACCTATACTTCTGATAGCTGATAGTGCCATTTGAAAGAGGGGGTCTTTCTGCATATGGCACATTAAATTTAACCGTATCTTACATAAGGATATTTTCGAGATAAATGGCTGCCCTTTCTTGCTTGCTCGTTTTTTTAACTCGAAAATATCCTTATGTAAGACACCATTAAATTTAATGTGCCATATACAAAAAGACCCCTTCTTTCAAATGGCACCCTCAGAAGTATAGGTTACCATTTGAAAAAAACGTCAATGACGTCATATCTGGGAAATTAATGATGGTACAAAGAAGATTTATATGTGGGAATGTGCGCATTTAAAGAGTAAGGTTGACGTGTCCGAGGATTTGTCTTGTCCTGTATATATTTTATCGAGTTTGTTCCATAATTTAGCCGCTCACTGTATATAAAAATCAATGTTGATAAGTATGCAAGTATGTAAGTATCTTTGTCCTTTATGCGCTCCTAAACCGCCCGTCCGATTGCGATGAAATTTTGGTGGGTTGTTGTGCGCACACCCGGGAAGGTTTCTGAATTAGTACGACCATTTTACGATGCGCCATTTGGGCCCTATTTCCGATTTTGGGTTTCCGCGATTTGGCGACGCCACGGAGATCGCCCTGTATACAGAGATCTCGGCGGCCGAGACGGTCCGAAGACGAGATCGGGAGCGTGGGGCAATGTTGCCAGATCTACCAGCCGAGCGACCGGACCGTGTTACCGGATCTACCGATTTCGCGGTAGATCTACGAATTTCAGGCGAATCTGTGCGATCTGCGGCGGCAGCGAACCCGCCGCAACGGTGTCAGACCTTCGAGGAGCCTCGCGCGAGCCCCATAAAATAAGCGAAGCCGCCGCGCGCCATAGGCAACGATAATTTCGTGGCCTTTCGATAATGATTTGATGTGGGAAATCTGGCAACACTGCTCTCGATCGGCAATGGCGGCAATCGGCCATTTAGTAATACGAGGTTATGTTAGCTATGTGTGATTGGTTTCTTCTGCAGTCGTGTCGTGTTTAGTTAGATACTTATAAACAAGTGTCGAGTTATAGTGTCATCTTCGTTACAGCTGAGGATAAGGAAACGCATCTTTATACCTTTGTGAAGTGGTAAGTATCTGATAAATTTGTTATACACTTTCTACAAACTACAGAGTGTTTACTTTTATTAGTGTATAAATCCTTAAAATCTTTATTTTTGAAGATAATCGACTGACCTTTTTTTGTTTGAACGACTTTTTTTATACGCTCGATTTTCAGCAGTACTACTCTAGCGATTTTTTATTCAAAATCTGACACCATAGCGTTAATTAGGATCCGTGAAAGTCCCCATAATATGCAAAATTTGAATACAGAATATACAGGGCATTCCATTCTACAGGTCTTAAGATGATGATTTCAAGACAGTTGAATATTAATCAAGACCTCTCAAAGTCCCCAATACTTACGTGAAATTTGCATCAACAATATGCAACGATCTACACGATCCCAAAGTTGAGCAATATGCTGAATTTTTTGAAAGAGTCAAGTGTGCCATGGTAATATGTAAAAACTGCTGAATGCTTTTTTTGTTTCTGTAAAAATTTCCAAATTGTAGATTATAATTGGTAGCCATTTCTACTCCAAAACAAGTTCTAATTTATTTTTAGCTTTGACCAAAAAATTAAAAATTTGGTACTCAACCGTGGCAGATACGAAAAAACATCAAGAGACACTTTTTGTTCAGAATCAATGGCTCTTTTAGAATAAAGTTTATTGTCGCTTGAAAAAAAAAACATGTAAAACGTTTAAAAAGTCCTCATTGTTGATATTTGTAGCCTTTGCGATCTAGTGACAGTAAAAGTTAATAGAAAAAATCTGTGCACGCCATTGGATTCAGCACCCCTCAAAACGAGCCTGTACGAAATTTTAACAAAAAATTTCAAGTAATAAGTTTAGTCGTTTTTGCGATGAAATTTCTATTTTTTTGTTTACTTTTGTTCTGTATAAGTATAAGACCAATATTAACATCACCAAGTTGTTAACGTTTCATTTTATTTGTTTTTTTCATGGCTAACTATGAATTTTTGAAAACAAATAAGTATACACCTACTTAATGTGTATTTTTAATTTTTCTTCAAAATCGTTATTATTTGAATTTTTTTGGTAACATTTGGTACAGGTCCATTTTGAGGGCTGCTGAATCCAGTGGCGTGCACAGATTTTTTCTAGAAAAATCGCTAATATGATTAATTACAATTTTGCTGCTATAAACTGGCATAGTAGGCCTTGGATTTATTATAAGAGGCATTTTTGCTCAAAAAATGCAGTTTATCAAGCTCTAAAATTTAAAATAAAAATCCGGGTCAAATCGCACAATTAATGAACTTTTTGCAGGGTCACCCGAAAATAAATGGGTCACATTGTATGTATATGAATGGTAGGCAGATCATTACTACCAAATTAAATTCTCAATATGCCGGACTCCAGGCATCCTTGGCGTAATTTGTGCGGAAAATTCGAAATTCTGTTTTTTTAAGAGTTTTTCTCGCGAAATTGTGGTTAAAAAATTTGAAAAAAATGCATAACCTTTATTAAAATTAGTGAGGATATTTGTTGAAACGACTGTCAATTTTTGGGTCATACATGGAATGCCTTGTAAATTTTGCATATGGGGGTTTTGAGGGGTCCCGATTAACACTATAGTGTCAGATTTTAAATTTAAAAAAAAAACGCTAGAGGGGTACACTGAAAATCGGGGGTAAGTATAAAAAAAATTCGTAGATGGCCAGAAGACCTTTCAAACAAAAAAAAGTTCAGTCGATTATCTCGAAAAATAAAGATTGTAGGTTTTTATACACAAATAAAAGTATATTTTAAATAATAATTTAATTTGAACAGCTACAAAAAACATCGTTTTGTTGAATCGCATCTCAATACATTATTTATAATTTGGATGCAGAATAAAGACATTGAAAAAACTACATTTTTAGGGTTACCAGCGTTGTTGTCAAGCGATTGCCACTGGCGCCAAAAATCATGAAAACTCTGTCGAAGAAAACGGCATATGGCATAGCTGCCAATTTTTTAGTGGAAAATTGTCCTCAGTTTAATTTTCTACAAAACTTGGACGAGTCTCTGATAGTAAAAATCGTAGGACAGTTTATGCACACGCAATATGGCTACAAATCAATGGTACGCCGATTAATATATAGAGACAAGGGTTTTGGAAGGTACTACCTCAAATTTGTAGGAGCTAAAGACATAAAATCAAGCGAGAAGCCCATTTTTAATCAAGACAACCTGAAATTTTGCCTTGAAAGACTTAATATTTGGAATCTTAAATGCTACAGATCCGGAGATTCTAAATATGACTCTGTCTGTAAACACTTTTGGATGAAGAATAATATTAAGAATAGAATTAAAATATATTCAATGTGGAATCGATTGAAGTTACATGACAAGGCAGAAGTAGATTTACAGTGTTCATTAATTACTAAGCAAAGCATCAAAAATGAGTTGACTTTATCCAGCGATGAAGAAAACATTAATACGGACGTGGACACGAAGACAAACAGCGGCGCCATTTGTGATGCATACAGTAACGATCTATGTATTCTTTGCATCTGTTGAATGATCATACAAATATTTTAATGACTCAAATTTTAGATATGCCTTTTGTGTTAGACAATAAGGATCATTCGAGCTCCAACTTTCAGGAGGGAAAGGACGCTTTGAATCCACCGAATTTGCAGAAATTGTCTCCAGCAGATTGGGATTTAAGTCCATTTACTCAGGTCCGCCTTGAAGAAAATAAGCCACAAAGTTTTCCGTGTAGTACCCCAACAACTGCATTTGAAAAAGAATCGATCCAACAATTGTTACAGTCAATAAATCCGCATGATATAAACGAGAATTTAGAAACTTTTAGTGATAAGGGCATAAATCAAGAACAAAAAGTAGATACAACTCCCCAAAATTTATATATACCAAAAGAAATATTAAATTTATCAAGCCCATCAACATCCGCAGGTTTACTACCACCAAATGCTCGAAATATATATCCAGCTTCAATTTCACATAAATATGGCGAATGCAATAATTTAGAAGGCTCATTTGTGATCGATCATAGAGCATTTGATAAAATTTTTGAAAACGGACATTTAATTTCTAAAAACTACCCTTACCTTTTAAGAAACCGAATTTTTAAATATGTCAACAATACTTGCATTTTTGTATTTAAATATGTTAAATACTTGAAAAAATCAGACGAAATACATGTGTTTTCAAAATGTAAACACATAAGTTGTAAAAAATTCAAATGTATTTTACATATAAATACAAGAAATGTAAATGTGTTCAGTACCTCTTTCCATTTTAGCCATAAAATCTCACAAACTTCCCAAGTAAGGGGTGTCGAGAGGAATATTTTTAAAAAGTCGCTATTACATAGGAAGGCTTTTGATTTTAAAAAAGAAAAATTATTGATGGCGAATAAAAAAGTTATTTACCATGCTAAGCATTTACAAGGCATAAAATCTGACTCGACAATCAGAAAAATTAAATCTGAAGCTTCTTCTCAACTTGATAGAAATAAAGATGACATAATTGATCTTATTAGGATGCAAGCAGAACATCCCGATTACATAAGAGAAATAAGCATACCGTTTAGTGTCAAGGTATATAGTGTAGAGCAACTGAAAGTATTAAAGGCGGAAAGTAAGGACTGTTTACCAGTAATATATTTTGACGCTACAGGGAATATTGTGAGAAAACCTAATAGCAATTGTAAAAGAATTTATTTTTATACAGCAGTTATAAAAGTTAAAATATCCAAACGAATATTTCCGATTTTCTCAATGGTATCTGCCATGCACGATTCGAATGCTATATTCAAGCTTTTTCATGATTTCAGGTATTTTTGCGAGTTTTATAATTTTTGGCCTGCATTTTCAACAGTTGTAACCGACTTTTCGTTCGCAAATTTACACGCAATTTCCAAAGCTTTAAATCGAATGACTCTTCCTGAATATATTCAAAGGTGCTACAATGCAATACATTTTCCATCAGATTTTGCACAACCAGAGATATTAATTGTTTTATGCTGTTCCCATTTTATGAAAATGGTTTCTAAAGACGTCGACAATATATCGAGAAATGATGAGCAACGGCTTTATTTTAAAGATTTAGTTGCACTAGCAATATTAATAGACAATATCGAAAGTTTAAATATTTTTATGCAAAACGTAGCGGTTTTACTTTCCTCTAAATTTCAAAGTCAGCATGTAACCGACGCTATTAAAACTTTATCAAATATTACACTTAATATGAATTATAAAAATGTTTCAGATGAGTTGGGCATAAAAGAACAAGATCCAATTGATTTTAAAGCGGAACAAGGGATCTTTAAGTCCAGCCCATTTTTTAAGAAATATTGTACAATATTAAATGCAGTATGGCACTTGACTGAAAACGAATCAGGATTGCCCAATATATTCTTCAATGAAGACTTCTTTTCGATCATATTAGACAAATATATTCCTTTATTCCCTTTGTGGTCATCTGTGATGTTTAAGGAAAAGAAGACATTGAGCAACTCAGTTGTGGTCAACTAAAGGGTATTACATTAGGCGGAGAAAGAAATCTAAAATGTTCAAGATTTTTAAGGCTGTTAAGAAGAGATGTTTTGGCCTTAAAAGTTGAAGTGGATTTCAAGATTCCCAAAAGTAGACTAGCACAGGAAAATACAGATGAAAAATGTTCACAAGAATTCTGGAATAAAAAATGTAAAAAAATTGGCACACATTTTGAAGGAAAATATTTACAAACTGCTAGTGGTGTTTTATGTAACAAGCCCAATTTACACGAAAGATCGCTTCCTGAAATTTGTGTGGCTTATCTACATAAAAACGCTCTTTCGGAAAAAGAAAAACAGGATGTAGAAGCGAACACCAGACAGCAAAACTTATGCGAGAGATGGAAAGCCGAACGACGTATACGCATAACGGCCTCGAATTTCGGGAAAATATGTAAATTAAAAAATGAGATAAGCTATAAAGGAATAGTTCAGAGTATCGTAGGTCGCGGAATCGTACGCACACCAGCCATGGAGTATGGCATAATAAACGAAAATGTTGCTCGTGATTTATATTCTAAAATAAAAAAAGTTACCGTTCAAGTATCAGGATTAGTTGTCCATAAAACTTATCCCTTTATAGCTGCATCTCCAGATGGTCTTGTCGGAGAAGATGGAGTTCTGGAAATTAAATGCCCATACAAAATTAAAGATGAGAATCCCAATCAATGTGCCATAGATTTTTTAAATAAAAAGGGAGAACTCAGTACAACACACAATTATTATTACCAAATACAGGGTTTATTGGAAGTTACGGATAGATGCTGGTGTGATTTAATAATTTATTCCAGAAAAGGCATCAAAGTAATAAGGATCAATAGAAACAAGAATTTTTGGAATATGAATGAAGGAAAATTAACCTCTTTTTATTTTTTTCATTTATTGCCAGAGCTCGTGTTACCACACTGCAAATTAACAACAGAAGAAAAAAAGTGGAGAACTGAAAAAGACTTGTGTTTCTTCAAAAACGGATTGGTCAGTGACGTAAACTATTATAAAGAACTGAAAAGCAAGAGATTATATACAGTGAGTGTACTGGAAGAAATAGAATATTCAATAAAAGAATTGCTAATCGATGACTTTTTATCATTAAATGAAAAACAATTGTTGTCAAGTTTTGTCGTCGACCATTCCTTATTTTTATTGAACAAAAACAATACATTTCAACTTTTTTCTGTAGAAAAGAGTTCATTAATATTTGGAGATATTCAATTACACGAAAATTTTTTGGCCAGTATAATCCTTGAACATGAAAAAGTCGCAATGCCCATTGAAAGAAATGCCCACTACCTTTTGGCAATAGCTAATTTTAAGGATAAATCATTCACATTTATAGATTCCATAGGTAGAGAAAAAGATACTGTGAATTATTACATGGAGAAATTTCTCACTTTTTTAAAATTAATAAATGCAGACTTCAGTGGTTGGACACTGTTAACCCAGAACCACATTTTGCAAGAAGATGCATTCAACTGTGGAGTCTTATTAATATATTATTTTCGACAGATATTAAGAAACGAAAGTTTAACTATACCCGTGGATCTTAATAAATATAGATTGGAAATAAAACATATGCTTTTAGAAGATTCGTGTGATGTGTCATTCAGATGTTTTTTTTGTTCACAATCTTTACCATTAGAAAACACAAACCGTTATTTTCAATGTAATATTTGCAAAAGAGGTACCCACATAAAATGTTTACTAGACAATAAAGATATAAGGAACGGATTAACAATAAATGAAAAAACTTTGAATGGTTTATGTGATCTATGTAGGATTAATTAGTTTCGATGTTTGTTCAATAGGTATTTTTAGTTTTAGTAGATTTAGTTTCATCCCTGTTGAGTATAATATTTTATATTTTTGTTCCTTTTTTGGACATATTGGATTTTATAAAACCAAGACTAAGCTTTTCGTGATTTGTTACTAATGGATTATATATTTTTTGTTCTTTCTACTTTTAGTTTTGTTTTGTTTATATCTACACGTTAACTACATGTGCATATTATGTACACAAACGTTTTTATATTTGTATATAAGAGAATATGAGAAAACACTGATTTTGTTAATATGTCTATGAAGTATTTTTATTACCTTCCTAAATTTAGAGTTCGCCCTTAGAACGACCCTTCGGACGGACTGCAAGAGATTTTCGCGTGCGGCCCTTTTCTCCACTCTAAAGCAGTAACTCACCCTGAAAATATCAACCTGATATTCGAACGCCTAGTGTGTTTGCCGAATTTTTTAATTTTCCGGAGTTCGCCCTTAGAACGACCCTTCGGATGGACTGTAAGATATTTTCGCGTACGGCACTTTTCTCCACTTTAAAGGAGTAACTCACCCTGAAAATATCAACCTGATATTCGAACGCCTAGTGTATTTGCCGAATTTTTTAAATTTCCGAAGTTCGCCCTTAGAACGACCCTTCGAACGGACTGCAAGAGATTTTCGCGTGCGGCCCTTTTCTCCACTCTAAAGCAGTAACTCACCCTGAAAATATCAACCTGATATTCGAACGCCTAGTGTGTTTGCCGAATTTTTTATTTTTCCGGAGTTCGCCCTTAGAACGACCCTTCGGATGGACTGTAAGATATTTTCGCGTGCGGCACTTTTCTCCACTCTAAAGGAGTAACTCACCCTGAAAATATCAACCTGATATTCGAACGCCTAGTGTATTTGCCGAATTTTTTAAATTTCCGAAGTTCGCCCTTAGAACGACCCTTCGAACGGACTGCAAGAGATTTTCGCGTGCGGCCCTTTTCTCCACTCTAAAGCAGTAACTCACCCTGAAAATATCAACCTGATATTCGAACGCCTAGTGTGTTTGCCGAATTTTTTATTTTTCCGGAGTTCGCCCTTAGAACGACCCTTCGGATGGACTGTAAGATATTTTCGCGTGCGGCACTTTTCTCCACTCTAAAGGAGTCGCTCACCCTGAAAATATCAACCTGATATTCTGACGCCTAATGTGTTTGCAGCATTTTTTAAATTTCCCGAGTTCGCCCTTAGAACGACCCTTCGGACGGACTGCAAGAGATTTTCGCGTGCGGCCCTTTTCTCCACTCTAAAGCAGTAACTCACCCTGAAAATATCAACCTGATATTCGAACGCCTAGTGTGTTTGCCGAATTTTTTATTTTTCCGGAGTTCGCCCTTAGAACGACCCTTCGGATGGACTGTAAGATATTTTCGCGTGCGGCACTTTTCTCCACTCTAAAGGAGTCGCTCACCCTGAAAATATCAACCTGATATTCTGACGCCTAATGTGTTTGCAGCATTTTTTAAATTTCCCGAGTTCGCCCTTAGAACGACCCTTCGGACGGACTGCAAGAGATTTTCGCGTGCGGCCCTTTTCTCCACTCTAAAGCAGTAACTCACCCTGAAAATATCAACCTGATATTCGAACGCCTAGTGTGTTTGCCGAATTTTTTATTTTTCCGGAGTTCGCCCTTAGAACGACCCTTCGGATGGACTGTAAGATATTTTCGCGTGCGGCACTTTTCTCCACTCTAAAGGAGTAACTCACCCTGAAAATATCAACCTGATATTCGAACGCCTAGTGTATTTGCCGAATTTTTTAAATTTCCGAAGTTCGCCCTTAGAACGACCCTTCGAACGGACTGTAAGAGGTTTTCGCGTGCGGCCCCTTTCTCCACTCTAAAGGAGTAACTCACCCTGAAAATATCAGCTTGATATTCGAACGCCTAGTGTGTTTGCCGAATTATTTTAAATTTCCGGAGTTCTCCCTTAGAACGACCCTTCAGACGGACTGCAAGAGATTTTCGCGTGCGGCCCTTTTCTCCACTCTAAAGCAGTAACTCACCCTGAAAATATCAACCTGATATTCGAACGGCTAGTATGATTTCAGGATTTTTGAAATTTTTAACGTCCGCTGTTAATCTGTATAGTGTTGAGGTTAAATAATCGGGGCTTCCACATTATTTTGGGCAAACAATTTTATTGGTAGTGGCCGCTAAAATTGGGCGGCTAGTTTCAAAAAATGGCTGCCGAAGTTTGGCTGCCAACTTCACACAAAAACAGTTGGCTGCTGGGAGTTTTTGGCTGCCAGAAATTGGCTGCTAACTTCACACCGGTGTGTTTTAATTGGTTTTAAATATTTTTCTTTTGCTGTGCCCCATATGGCTACCAGATATTGTAAATGGCTGTGAATGAGAGCAAAATAAATATTTCTGAGTAGATGTTTGGGAATATAGTGACTTAAATGTTTTAGGACACCAGTTGAGGGAGCAATTTTTTTACGCAACATTTCTATGTGTTTCTGCCATGACAGTGTCTCGTCAATATAGAGGCATAGGTACTTTACGTTGGAAGCATATTTAAGGGAGCAACCACCGAACTGTATCGGGTCCTCGTTGTATTTTTGGTGCGAGAAATATGTAAAGGAGGATTTATTTAGGTTTAGGCTGAGTTTATGGCTATTCAGCCAGGTTGATAGTATATTCAGATCTAAGATAATTTTTGATTTTATGATCTCTTTGCTTTTACCAAAGTAGAGTAGTAGGGTATCGTCTGCATATAACTTTATTTGCCCCTGAAGCTTTAACTTTGAGATAGAATTAATGTATATAAGGAACAGTACTGGAGATAACAAGGATCCCTGGGGTACTCCCCAACGTATATAATATATATATATATATATATAATTATAATTGCTTCTAAAAAAATCTTCATCAGAATTTAACATAAAATATCAATGAGGAAGTAGATTGAGAACGCTAAAATATCCACAAGATACCAGAAACTCCAAAGAGGTTGTTAGCATTCTGAGTGCACCAAAGGTTATGTAAAAGAAGACAAAAAAAGTTTGAACCAGACTTCCCCCGAATTTGAGATGACAATCAGAGGCAGCTCGTGCGAGTTGAAGATGGTTCTCAGAAAACACACTGAACCTCCTAAAGAAATTGACACTGTTTCTAAGACTCCAAGGTGCAAAAGTATTGTTTTAACGGAACGGCATTGGACGAGAGAAAAAAATCGCTTTGGAAGTTCTGAATAAGGGTGACATTAAAGAAATTAGCAGGTTGCATTCTGTTGGGTCAAAAACTGCCGAAAGGATCTTATTGTACAGGCACCTGGAAGGATCCTTCGTGAAAATATCCGAACTCGCTTCAATGCCCGACTTCAACGAGAACAACTATAAGAAATTTATTCAGCGAAACTTCTTACCTGAAGAGGTCTAAACAAATGCTATATATGTATGATATATTTATTATTAATTAATAATAATTAATTAATGTGTATAATGTATTAAATATTTTGACTTTTCCCTCGCCATATATTGTGGAGTGTTTGAATTTTATTAATCAGAGAAAGGATAATATTATGTCAAGTGCAAATAGGCCTGCACATAACTCCAGGGGAGGGAGCGCATTAACCACACCTCACTTAAGATTGTATAAATCTCAAAATAGCAACAAGTTTATAGGCATAAAATTATATAATAAATTACCAAGAAATATTCAAGACATTGAGGATAACAAGGTTTTCAAAGGTAAAATAAAATCATTTCTAGCTAATGAGGCATTATTTTATGGCATCGACGAGTTGAGTCTCCTGAAAGTAGTCAAAGAATGCCGAATGGAGAATATGTAATAAAAATTTTTAGTAAAACTAAAAAAACTGGACGGCTCATTAAGGAACGTAGTTATGGATGCTGTTATAGGATGGAACCTGCAACATTCTCTCAGAATCACAAGACCTATATTTAAATCCTTAGCATTTGATATAAAAGAATAATTCAATGACAATAGGATACATAGTAGTAAAAAATAAATTAGCTGAAGAAAATTTTGAGGAATATGCAGATAATGAGGTAAATGTGTCACTATTTTTTATGCGAGCACAATAAATTTCGGCTACAATTGAATAATAGTCCATGGAGTGAGATAAAAAAGCAATGGGATAGTACCAAGGGCTTGGCCAGGTATGGGCAGGGGGGCAGCTGCCCCCCCCCCCCTAGCTGGGTGTAGTTATTATATGACTAATGACACTAATTCTTTTTAATGTTATATTTATAGTTAAATTTTCGACTAAATTTACTTTAGCGCAGTTTTATGTTACTTTAAACTCGCCGTACAGATGTTGGCAATTTTCAAATGGTATGAACAGTCGTAAGCATGACGAAAATCAGACGACAGAAGAGAGGACAGAACAGGTCCCAAATGTCCACGGGAAAAATAAAAAAGAACGAAATTTATCAGCTACAAGATGGAGCAGGAGGGTGCGAAAACTGCCCCCTATTTCAGTGCAATCGATACATACTTTCCATAAAAAGTACAGGTGGTAATTAAGAAAGAAAATTTGGTCACGAAATCCACTATGACGGTGGCAGATAGGAAATTGCTTCTAAAAAAAATCTTCATCAGAATTTGACATAAAATATCAACGAGGAAGTAGATTGAGAACGCTAAATTATCCACAAGGTACCAAAAATTCTAAAGAGGTTGTTAGCATTCTGAGTGCACCAAAGGTTATGTAAAAGAAGACAAATAAAGGTTAAACCAGACTTCCCCCGAAATTGAGATGACAATCAGAGGCAGCTCGTGCGAGTTGAAAATGGTTCTTAGAAAACACACTGAACCTCCTAAAGAAATTAACACTGTTTCTAAGACTCCAAGGTGCAAAAGTATTGTTTTAACGGAACGGCATTGGACGAGAGAAAAAAAATCGTTTTGGAAGTTCTGAATAAGGGTGACATTAAAAAAATTAGCAGGTTGCATTCTGTTGGGTCAAAAACTGCCGAAAGGATCTTATTGTACAGGCAACTGAAAGGATCCTTCGTGAAAATATCCGAACTCCCTTCAATGCCCGACTTCAACGAGAACAACTATAGGAAATTTATTCAAAGAAACTTCTTACCTGAAGAGGTCTAAACAAATGCTATATATGTATGATATATTTAATATTAATTATTAATAATTAATTAATGTGTATAATGTATTAAATATTTTGACCTTTCCCTCGCTATATATTGTGGAGTGTTTGAATTTTATTAATCAGAGAAAGGATAATATTATGTCAAGTGCAAATAGGCATTCACATAACTCCAGGAGAGGGACCGCATTAATCACACCTCACTTAAGATTGTATAAATCAAAAAATAGATAAAAGTTTATAGGCATAAAATTATATAATAAATTACCAAGAAATATTCAAGACATTGAGGATAACAAGGTTTTCAAAGGTAAAATAAAATCATTTCTAGCTAATGAGGCATTATTTTATGGCATCGACGAGTTGAGTCTCCTGAAAGTAGTCAAAGAATGCCGAATGGAGAATATGTAATTAAAATTTTTAGTAAAACTAAAAAAACTGGACGGCTCATTAAGGAACGTAGTTATGGATGCTGTTATAGGATGGAACCTGCAACATTCTCTCAGAATCACAAGACCTATATTTAAATCCTTAGCATTTGATATAAAAGAATAATTCAATGACAATAGGATACATAGTAGTAAAAAATAAATTAGCTGAAGAAAATTTTGAGGAATATGCAGATAATGAGGTAAATGTGTCACTATTTTTTATGCGAGCACAATAAATTTCGGCTACAATTGAATAATAGTCCATGGAGTGAGATAAAAAAGCAATGGGATAGTACCAAGGGCTTGGCCAGGTACGGGCAGGGGGGCAGCTGCCCCCCCCCTAGCTGGGTGTAGTTATTGTATGACTAATGACACTAATTCTTTTTAATGTTATATTTATAGTTAAATTTCCGACTAAATTTACTTTAGCGCAGTTTTATGTTACTTTAAACTCGCCGTACAGATGTTGGCAATTTTCAAATGGTATGAACAGTCGTAGGCATGACGAAAATCAGACGACAGGAGAGAGGACAGAACAGGTCCCAAATTTCCACGGGAAAAATAAAAAAGAACGAAATTTATCACCTACAAGATGGAGCAGGAGGGTGCGAAAACTGCCCCCTATTTCAGTGCAATCGATACATACTTTCCATAAAAAGTACAGGTGGTAATTAAAAAAGAAAATTTGGTCACGAAGTCCACTATGACGGTGGCAAATAGGAAATTGCTTCTAAAAAAAATCTTCATCAGAATTTGACATAAAATATCAACGAGGAAGTAGATTGAGAACGCTAAATTATCCACAAGGTACCAAAAATTCTAAAGAGGTTGTTAGCATTCTGAGTGCACCAAAGGTTATGTAAAAGAGAAGACAAAAAAAGTTTGAACCAGACTTCCCCCGAAATTGAGATGACAATCAGAGGCAGCTCGTGCGAGTTGAAGATGGTTCTCAGAAAACACACTGAACCTCCTAAAGAAATTGACACTGTTTCTAAGACTCCAAGGTGCAAAAGTATTGTTTTAACGGAACGGCATTGGACGAGAGAAAAAAATCGTTTTGGAAGTTCTGAATAAGGGTGACATTAAAGAAATTAGCAGGTTGCATTCTGTTGGGTCAAAAACTGCCGAAAGGATCTTATTGTACAGGCACCTGGAAGGATCCTTCGTGAAAATATCCGAACTCGCTTCAATGCCCGACTTCAACGAGAACAACTATAAGAAATTTATTCAGCGAAACTTCTTACCTGAAGAGGTCTAAACAAATGCTATATATGTATGATATATTTATTATTAATTAATAATAATTAATTAATGTGTATAATGTATTAAATATTTTGACTTTTCCCTCGCCATATATTGTGGAGTGTTTGAATTTTATTAATCAGAGAAAGGATAATATTATGTCAAGTGCAAATAGGCCTGCACATAACTCCAGGGGAGGGAGCGCATTAACCACACCTCACTTAAGATTGTATAAATCTCAAAATAGCAACAAGTTTATAGGCATAAAATTATATAATAAATTACCAAGAAATATTCAAGACATTGAGGATAACAAGGTTTTCAAAGGTAAAATAAAATCATTTCTAGCTAATGAGGCATTATTTTATGGCATCGACGAGTTGAGTCTCCTGAAAGTAGTCAAAGAATGCCGAATGGAGAATATGTAATAAAAATTTTTAGTAAAACTAAAAAAACTGGACGGCTCATTAAGGAACGTAGTTATGGATGCTGTTATAGGATGGAACCTGCAACATTCTCTCAGAATCACAAGACCTATATTTAAATCCTTAGCATTTGATATAAAAGAATAATTCAATGACAATAGGATACATAGTAGTAAAAAATAAATTAGCTGAAGAAAATTTTGAGGAATATGCAGATAATGAGGTAAATGTGTCACTATTTTTTATGCGAGCACAATAAATTTCGGCTACAATTGAATAATAGTCCATGGAGTGAGATAAAAAAGCAATGGGATAGTACCAAGGGCTTGGCCAGGTATGGGCAGGGGGGCAGCTGCCCCCCCCCCCTAGCTGGGTGTAGTTATTATATGACTAATGACACTAATTCTTTTTAATGTTATATTTATAGTTAAATTTTCGACTAAATTTACTTTAGCGCAGTTTTATGTTACTTTAAACTCGCCGTACAGATGTTGGCAATTTTCAAATGGTATGAACAGTCGTAAGCATGACGAAAATCAGAGGACAGAAGAGAGGACAGAACAGGTCCCAAATGTCCACGGGAAAAATAAAAAAGAACGAAATTTATCAGCTACAAGATGGAGCAGGAGGGTGCGAAAACTGCCCCCTATTTCAGTGCAATCGATACATACTTTCCATAAAAAGTACAGGTGGTAATTAAGAAAGAAAATTTGGTCACGAAATCCACTATGACGGTGGCAGATAGGAAATTGCTTCTAAAAAAAATCTTCATCAGAATTTGACATAAAATATCAACGAGGAAGTAGATTGAGAACGCTAAATTATCCACAAGGTACCAAAAATTCTAAAGAGGTTGTTAGCATTCTGAGTGCACCAAAGGTTATGTAAAAGAAGACAAATAAAGGTTAAACCAGACTTCCCCCGAAATTGAGATGACAATCAGAGGCAGCTCGTGCGAGTTGAAAATGGTTCTTAGAAAACACACTGAACCTCCTAAAGAAATTAACACTGTTTCTAAGACTCCAAGGTGCAAAAGTATTGTTTTAACGGAACGGCATTGGACGAGAGAAAAAAAATCGTTTTGGAAGTTCTGAATAAGGGTGACATTAAAAAAATTAGCAGGTTGCATTCTGTTGGGTCAAAAACTGCCGAAAGGATCTTATTGTACAGGCAACTGAAAGGATCCTTCGTGAAAATATCCGAACTCCCTTCAATGCCCGACTTCAACGAGAACAACTATAGGAAATTTATTCAAAGAAACTTCTTACCTGAAGAGGTCTAAACAAATGCTATATATGTATGATATATTTAATATTAATTAATAATAATTAATTAATGTGTATAATGTATTAAATATTTTGACCTTTCCCTCGCTATATATTGTGGAGTGTTTGAATTTTATTAATCAGAGAAAGGATAATATTATGTCAAGTGCAAATAGGCATTCACATAACTCCAGGAGAGGGACCGCATTAATCACACCTCACTTAAGATTGTATAAATCAAAAAATAGATAAAAGTTTACAGGCATAAAATTATATAATAAATTACCAAGAAATATTCAAGACATTGAGGATAACAAGGTTTTCAAAGGTAAAATAAAATCATTTCTAGCTAATGAGGCATTATTTTATGGCATCGACGAGTTGAGTCTCCTGAAAGTAGTCAAAGAATGCCGAATGGAGAATATGTAATTAAAATTTTTAGTAAAACTAAAAAAACTGGACGGCTCATTAAGGAACGTAGTTATGGATGCTGTTATAGGATGGAACCTGCAACATTCTCTCAGAATCACAAGACCTATATTTAAATCCTTAGCATTTGATATAAAAGAATAATTCAATGACAATAGGATACATAGTAGTAAAAAATAAATTAGCTGAAGAAAATTTTGAGGAATATGCAGATAATGAGGTAAATGTGTCACTATTTTTTATGCGAGCACAATAAATTTCGGCTACAATTGAATAATAGTCCATGGAGTGAGATAAAAAAGCAATGGGATAGTACCAAGGGCTTGGCCAGGTACGGGCAGGGGGGCAGCTGCCCCCCCCCCCTAGCTGGGTGTAGTTATTGTATGACTAATGACACTAATTCTTTTTAATGTTATATTTATAGTTAAATTTCCGACTAAATTTACTTTAGCGCAGTTTTATGTTACTTTAAACTCGCCGTACAGATGTTGGCAATTTTCAAATGGTATGAACAGTCGTAGGCATGACGAAAATCAGACGACAGGAGAGAGGACAGAACAGGTCCCAAATTTCCACGGGAAAAATAAAAAAGAACGAAATTTATCACCTACAAGATGGAGCAGGAGGGTGCGAAAACTGCCCCCTATTTCAGTGCAATCGATACATACTTTCCATAAAAAGTACAGGTGGTAATTAAAAAAGAAAATTTGGTCACGAAGTCCACTATGACGGTGGCAAATAGGAAATTGCTTCTAAAAAAAATCTTCATCAGAATTTGACATAAAATATCAACGAGGAAGTAGATTGAGAACGCTAAATTATCCACAAGGTACCAAAAATTCTAAAGAGGTTGTTAGCATTCTGAGTGCACCAAAGGTTATGTAAAAGAGAAGACAAAAAAAGTTTGAACCAGACTTCCCCCGAAATTGAGATGACAATCAGAGGCAGCTCGTGCGAGTTGAAGATGGTTCTCAGAAAACACACTGAACCTCCTAAAGAAATTAACACTGTTTCTAAGACTAAAAGGTGCAAAAGTATTGTTTTAACGGAACGGCATTGGACGAGAGAAAAAAATCGTTTTGGAAGTTCTGAATAAGGCTGACATTAAAGAAATTAGCAGGTTGCATTCTGTTGGGTCAAAAACTGCCGAAAGGATCTTATTGTACAGGCAACTGGAAGGATCCTTCGTGAAAATATCCGAACTCGCTTCAATGCCCGACTTCAACGAGAACAACTATAAGAAATTTATTCAAAGAAACTTCTTACCTGAAGAGGTCTAAACAAATGCTATATAAGTGCTCATTAAGGAACGTAGTTATGGATGCTGTTATAGGATGGAACCTGCAACATTCTCTCAGAATCACAAGACCTATATTTAAATCCTTAGCATTTGATATAAAAGAATAATTCAACGACAATAGGATACATAGTAGTAAAAAATAAATTAGCTGAAGAAAATTTTGAGGAATATGCAGATAATGAGGTAAATGTCACTATTTTTTATGCGAGCACAATAAATTTTGGCTACAATTGAATAATAGTCCATGGAGTGAGATAAAAAAGCAATGGGATAGTACCAAGGGCTTGGCCAGGTACGGGCAGGGGGGGCAGCTGCCCCCCCCTAGATGGGTGTAGTTATTGTATGACTAATGACACTCATTATTTTTAATGTTCTATTTATAGTAAAATTTTCAACTAAATTTACTTTAGCGCAGTTTTATGTTACTTTAAACTCGCCGTACAGATGTTGGCAATTTTCAAATGGTATGGACCGTCGTAAGCATGACGAAAATCAGACGACAGAAGAGAGGACAGAACAGGTGCCAAGTTTCCATGAGAAATATAAAAAAGAACGAAATTTATCACCTACAAGATGGAGCAGGAGGGTGCGAAAACTGCCTCCTATTTCAGTGCAGTCGATACATACTTTCCATAAAAAAGTACAGATGGTAATTAAGAAAGAAAATTTGGCCACGAAATTCACTATGATGGTGGCAAATAGGAAATTGATGATAAAGTTTCTTTATTGAACCAAAGGAAGTATGTATAAATCCTGTATAAGTTCATCCTCTTAATTCTAGTTACTTAATCTACACAATTTTAACATATTAAAGTATAAATTTGAATAAAATACATATAACGTTTACAGTAAGTAAAATGAATGGTAAAAGAAGAAGAAGGTTGCACATTATCACATTATTACATTATTATCACAAATTAGTTCGTTAAAATGTTGACATTGTCGGTGCTAGGATATAGACATTATATACAGTTTCAAATTCTTTTTAAAATTCGGGAAGTTTAAAGCCTTTATTCCAGCTGGAAGCTGATTATATAGTGAGACTCCGTCATAGCAAATAGAACTGAGTGCTAAGTTTGTTGAGACTAGGGGCAATAATATTGATTCGGTGTTTCTTACATTATAATTATGCATTTCTCGTCGATACTAAAACTGTAAATCTGAATGCCGTTTCTTTTTTACGATTTGATGGACATAGGTGCATATCTGGTGTATATATATTTGCGAGAGGGACATTATTCTATATTTGCGGTAGAGATCACTTGTATTATATCTGTAAGGTAGAGAATATGAGTTTTTGATTGCTTTGTTTGGAAGTGTTTTAATTGGTTTTAAATATTTTTCTTTTGCTGTGCCCCATATGGCTACCAGATATTGTAAATGGCTGTGAATGAGAGCAAAATAAATATTTCTGAGTAGATGTTTGGGAATATAGTGACTTAAATGTTTTAGGACACCAGTTGAGGGAGCAATTTTTTTACGCAACATTTCTATGTGTTTCTGCCATGACAGTGTCTCGTCAATATAGAGGCCTAGGTACTTTACGTTGGAAGCATATTTAAGAGAGCAACCACCGAACTGTATCGAGTCCTCGTTGTATTTTTGGTGCGAGAAATATGTAAAGGAGGATTTATTTAGGTTTAGGCTGAGTTTATGGCTATTCAGCCAGGTTGATAGTATATTCAGATCCAAGATAATTTTTGATTTTATGATCTCTTTGCTTTTACCAAAGTAGAGTAGTAGGGTATCGTCTGCATATAACTTTATTTGCCCCTGAAGCTTTAACTTTGAGATAGAATTAATGTATATAAGGAACAGCACTGGAGATAACAAGGATCCCTGGGGTACTCCCCAACGTATAATATATATATATATATATGTACACACACACATATATATATATATATATATATATATATAATTATAATTGCTTCTAAAAAATCTTCATCAGAATTTAACATAAAATATCAATGAGGAAGTAGATTGAGAACGCTAAAATATCCACAAGATACCAGAAACTCCAAAGAGGTTGTTAGCATTCTGAGTGCACCAAAGGTTATGTAAAAGATGACAAAAAACTTTAAAAAAGACTTCCCCCGAAATTGAGATGACAATCAGAGGCAGCTCGTGCGAGTTGAAAATGGTTCTTAGAAAACACAGTGAACCTCCTAAAGAAATTAACACTGTTTCTAAGACTCCAAGGTGCAAAAGTATTGTTTTAACGGAACGGCATTGGACGAGAGAAAAAAAATCGTTTTGGAAGTTCTGAATAAGGGTGACATTAAAAAAATTAGCAGGTTGCATTCTGTTGGGTCAAAAACTGCCGAAAGGATCTTATTGTACAGGCAACTGAAAGGATCCTTCGTGAAAATATCCGAACTCCCTTCAATGCCCGACTTCAACGAGAACTATAGGAAATTTATTCAAAGAAACTTCTTACCTGAAGAGGTCTAAACAAATGCTATATATGTATGATATATTTAATATTAATTAATAATAATTAATTAATGTGTATAATGTATTAAATATTTTGACCTTTCCCTCGCTATATATTGTGGAGTGTTTGAATTTTATTAATCAGAGAAAGGATAATATTATGTCAAGTGCAAATAGGCATTCACATAACTCCAGGAGAGGGACCGCATTAATCACACCTCACTTAAGATTGTATAAATCAAAAAATAGATAAAAGTTTATAGGCATAAAATTATATAATAAATTACCAAGAAATATTCAAGACATTGAGGATAACAAGGTTTTCAAAGGTAAAATAAAATCATTTCTAGCTAATGAGGCATTATTTTATGGCATCGACGAGTTGAGTCTCCTGAAAGTAGTCAAAGAATGCCGAATGGAGAATATGTAATTAAAATTTTTAGTAAAACTAAAAAAACTGGACGGCTCATTAAGGAACGTAGTTATGGATGCTGTTATAGGATGGAACCTGCAACATTCTCTCAGAATCACAAGACCTATATTTAAATCCTTAGCATTTGATATAAAAGAATAATTCAATGACAATAGGATACATAGTAGTAAAAAATAAATTAGCTGAAGAAAATTTTGAGGAATATGCAGATAATGAGGTAAATGTGTCACTATTTTTTATGCGAGCACAATAAATTTCGGCTACAATTGAATAATAGTCCATGGAGTGAGATAAAAAAGCAATGGGATAGTACCAAGGGCTTGGCCAGGTACGGGCAGGGGGGCAGCTGCCCCCCCCCCCCTAGCTGGGTGTAGTTATTGTATGACTAATGACACTAATTCTTTTTAATGTTATATTTATAGTTAAATTTCCGACTAAATTTACTTTAGCGCAGTTTTATGTTACTTTAAACTCGCCGTACAGATGTTGGCAATTTTCAAATGGTATGAACAGTCGTAGGCATGACGAAAATCAGACGACAGGAGAGAGGACAGAACAGGTCCCAAATTTCCACGGGAAAAATAAAAAAGAACGAAATTTATCACCTACAAGATGGAGCAGGAGGGTGCGAAAACTGCCCCCTATTTCAGTGCAATCGATACATACTTTCCATAAAAAGTACAGGTGGTAATTAAAAAAGAAAATTTGGTCACAAAGTCCACTATGACGGTGGCAAATAGGAAATTGCTTCTAAAAAAAATCTTCATCAGAATTTGACATAAAATATCAACGAGGAAGTAGATTGAGAACGCTAAATTATCCACAAGGTACCAAAAATTCTAAAGAGGTTGTTAGCATTCTGAGTGCACCAAAGGTTATGTAAAAGAGAAGACAAAAAAAGTTTGAACCAGACTTCCCCCGAAATTGAGATGACAATCAGAGGCAGCCCGTGCGAGTTGAAGATGGTTCTCAGAAAACACACTGAACCTCCTAAAGAAATTAACACTGTTTCTAAGACTAAAAGGTGCAAAAGTATTGTTTTAACGGAACGGCATTGGACGAGAGAAAAAAATCGTTTTGGAAGTTCTGAATAAGGCTGACATTAAAGAAATTAGCAGGTTGCATTCTGTTGGGCCAAAAACTGCCGAAAGGATCTTATTGTACAGGCAACTGGAAGGATCCTTCGTGAAAATATCCGAACTCGCTTCAATGCCCGACTTCAACGAGAACAACTATAAGAAATTTATTCAAAGAAACTTCTTACCTGAAGAGGTCTAAACAAATGCTATATAAGTGCTCATTAAGGAACGTAGTTATGGATGCTGTTATAGGATGGAACCTGCAACATTCTCTCAGAATCACAAGACCTATATTTAAATCCTTAGCATTTGATATAAAAGAATAATTCAATGACAATAGGATACATAGTAGTAAAAAATAAATTAGCTGAAGAAAATTTTGAGGAATATGCAGATAATGAGGTAAATGTGTCACTATTTTTTATGCGAGCACAATAAATTTCGGCTACAATTGAATAATAGTCCATGGAGTGAGATAAAAAAGCAATGGGATAGTACCAAGGGCTTGGCCAGGTACGGGCAGGGGGGCAGCTGCCCCCCCCCCCCCCTAGCTGGGTGTAGTTATTGTATGACTAATGACACTAATTCTTTTTAATGTTATATTTATAGTTAAATTTCCGACTAAATTTACTTTAGCGCAGTTTTATGTTACTTTAAACTCGCCGTACAGATGTTGGCAATTTTCAAATGGTATGAACAGTCGTAGGCATGACGAAAATCAGACGACAGGAGAGAGGACAGAACAGGTCCCAAATTTCCACGGGAAAAATAAAAAAGAACGAAATTTATCACCTACAAGATGGAGCAGGAGGGTGCGAAAACTGCCCCCTATTTCAGTGCAATTGATACATACTTTCCATAAAAAGTACAGGTGGTAATTAAAAAAGAAAATTTGGTTACGAAGTCCACTATGACGGTGGCAAATAGGAAATTGCTTCTAAAAAAAATCTTCATCAGAATTTGACATAAAATATCAACGAGGAAGTAGATTGAGAACGCTAAATTATCCACAAGGTACCAAAAATTCTAAAGAGGTTGTTAGCATTCTGAGTGCACCAAAGGTTATGTAAAAGAGAAGACAAAAAAAGTTTGAACCAGACTTCCCCCGAAATTGAGATGACAATCAGAGGCAGCTCGTGCGAGTTGAAGATGGTTCTCAGAAAACACACTGAACCTCCTAAAGAAATTAACACTGTTTCTAAGACTAAAAGGTGCAAAAGTATTGTTTTAACGGAACGGCATTGGACGAGAGAAAAAAATCGTTTTGGAAGTTCTGAATAAGGCTGACATTAAAGAAATTAGCAGGTTGCATTCTGTTGGGTCAAAAACTGCCGCAAGGATCTTGTTGTACAGGCAACTGGAAGGATCCTTCGTGAAAATATCCGAACTCGCTTCAATGCCCGACTTCAACGAGAACAAATATAAGAAATTTATTCAAAGAAACTTCTTACCTGAAGAGGTCTAAACAAATGCTATATATGTATGACATATTATTTAATATTAATGAATAATAATTAATTAATTTGTATAATGTATTAAATTTTTTGACCTTTCCCTCGCTATATATTCTGGAGTGTTTGAATTTTATTAATCAGAGAAAGGATAATATTATGTCAAGTGCAAATAGGCATGCACATAACTCCAGGAGAGGGAGCGCATTAATCACACCTCACATAAGATTGTATAAATCTCAAAATAGCTACAAGTTTATAGGCATAAAATTATATATTAAATTACCAAGAAATATTCAAGACTTTGAGGATAACAAGGTTTTCAAAGGTAAAATAAAATAATTTCTAGTTAATTAGGCATTATTTTATGGCATTGACAAGTTGAGTCTCCTGAAAGTTGTCAAAGAATGCCGAATGGAGAATATGTAAATAGAATTTATAGTAAAACAAAAAAATGGACGGCTCATCAAGGAAAGTAGTTATAGGATGGAACGAACCTGCAACATTCTCTCAGGATCACAAGACCTATATTTAAATTCTTAGCGTTTGATGTAATATGAAGATAATGAGGTAAATGTGTCACTATTTTTTATGCGAGCACAATAAATTTTGGCTACGATTGAATAATAGTCCATGGAGTGAGATAAAAAAGCAATGGAATAGTACCAAGGGCGTAGCCAGGTACGGGCAGGGAGGGCAGCCGCCCCCCCCCCTAGCTGGGTGTAGATATTGTATGACTAATGACACTAATTATTTTTAATGTTCTATTTATAATTAAATTTTCGACTAAATTTACTTTAGCGCAGTTTTATGTTACTTTAAACTCGCCGTACAGATCTTGGCAATTTTGAAATGGTATGAACAGTCGTAAGCATGACGAAAATCAGACGACAGAAGAGAGGACAGAACAGGTCCCAAATTTCCACGGGAAAAATAAAAAAAGAACGAAATTCATCACCTACAAGATGGAGCAGGAGGGTGCGAAAACTGCCCCCCATTTCAGTGCAATCGATACATACTTTCCATAAAAAGTACAGGTGGTAATTAAGAAAGAAAATTTGGTCACGGAATCCACTATGACGGTGGCAAATAGGAAATTGCTTCTAAAAAAATCTTCATCAGAATTTAACATAAAATATTAATGAGGACACTAAAATATCCGCAAGATACCAAAAACTCCAAAGAGGTTGTTAGCATTCTGAGTGCACCAAGGGTTATGTAAAAGAAGACAAAAAAAGTTTGAAACAGACTTCCCCCGAAATTGAGATGACAATCAGAGGCAGCTCGTGCGAGTTGAAGATGGTTCTCAGAAAACACACTGAACCTCCTAAAGAAATTAACACTGTTTCTAAGACTAAAAGGTGCAAAAGTATTGTTTTAACGGAACGGCATTGGACGAGAGAAAAAAATCGTTTTGGAAGTTCTGAATAAGGCTGACATTAAAGAAATTAGCAGGTTGCATTCTGTTGGGCCAAAAACTGCCGAAAGGATCTTATTGTACAGGCAACTGGAAGGATCCTTCGTGAAAATATCCGAACTCGCTTCAATGCCCGACTTCAACGAGAACAACTATAAGAAATTTATTCAAAGAAACTTCTTACCTGAAGAGGTCTAAACAAATGCTATATAAGTGCTCATTAAGGAACGTAGTTATGGATGCTGTTATAGGATGGAACCTGCAACATTCTCTCAGAATCACAAGACCTATATTTAAATCCTTAGCATTTGATATAAAAGAATAATTCAATGACAATAGGATACATAGTAGTAAAAAATAAATTAGCTGAAGAAAATTTTGAGGAATATGCAGATAATGAGGTAAATGTGTCACTATTTTTTATGCGAGCACAATAAATTTCGGCTACAATTGAATAATAGTCCATGGAGTGAGATAAAAAAGCAATGGGATAGTACCAAGGGCTTGGCCAGGTACGGGCAGGGGGGCAGCTGCCCCCCCCCCCCCTAGCTGGGTGTAGTTATTGTATGACTAATGACACTAATTCTTTTTAATGTTATATTTATAGTTAAATTTCCGACTAAATTTACTTTAGCGCAGTTTTATGTTACTTTAAACTCGCCGTACAGATGTTGGCAATTTTCAAATGGTATGAACAGTCGTAGGCATGACGAAAATCAGACGACAGGAGAGAGGACAGAACAGGTCCCAAATTTCCACGGGAAAAATAAAAAAGAACGAAATTTATCACCTACAAGATGGAGCAGGAGGGTGCGAAAACTGCCCCCTATTTCAGTGCAATCGATACATACTTTCCATAAAAAGTACAGGTGGTAATTAAAAAAGAAAATTTGGTCACGAAGTCCACTATGACGGTGGCAAATAGGAAATTGCTTCTAAAAAAAATCTTCATCAGAATTTGACATAAAATATCAACGAGGAAGTAGATTGAGAACGCTAAATTATCCACAAGGTACCAAAAATTCTAAAGAGGTTGTTAGCATTCTGAGTGCACCAAAGGTTATGTAAAAGAGAAGACAAAAAAAGTTTGAACCAGACTTCCCCCGAAATTGAGATGACAATCAGAGGCAGCTCGTGCGAGTTGAAGATGGTTCTCAGAAAACACACTGAACCTCCTAAAGAAATTAACACTGTTTCTAAGACTAAAAGGTGCAAAAGTATTGTTTTAACGGAACGGCATTGGACGAGAGAAAAAAATCGTTTTGGAAGTTCTGAATAAGGCTGACATTAAAGAAATTAGCAGGTTGCATTCTGTTGGGTCAAAAACTGCCGAAAGGATCTTATTGTACAGGCAACTGGAAGGATCCTTCGTGAAAATATCCGAACTCGCTTCAATGCCCGACTTCAACGAGAACAACTATAAGAAATTTATTCAAAGAAACTTCTTACCTGAAGAGGTCTAAACAAATGCTATATAAGTGCTCATTAAGGAACGTAGTTATGGATGCTGTTATAGGATGGAACCTGCAACATTCTCTCAGAATCACAAGACCTATATTTAAATCCTTAGCATTTGATATAAAAGAATAATTCAACGACAATAGGATACATAGTAGTAAAAAATAAATTAGCTGAAGAAAATTTTGAGGAATATGCAGATAATGAGGTAAATGTCACTATTTTTTATGCGAGCACAATAAATTTTGGCTACAATTGAATAATAGTCCATGGAGTGAGATAAAAAAGCAATGGGATAGTACCAAGGGCTTGGCCAGGTACGGGCAGGGGGGGCAGCTGCCCCCCCCTAGATGGGTGTAGTTATTGTATGACTAATGACACTCATTATTTTTAATGTTCTATTTATAGTAAAATTTTCAACTAAATTTACTTTAGCGCAGTTTTATGTTACTTTAAACTCGCCGTACAGATGTTGGCAATTTTCAAATGGTATGGACCGTCGTAAGCATGACGAAAATCAGACGACAGAAGAGAGGACAGAACAGGTGCCAAGTTTCCATGAGAAATATAAAAAAGAACGAAATTTATCACCTACAAGATGGAGCAGGAGGGTGCGAAAACTGCCTCCTATTTCAGTGCAGTCGATACATACTTTCCATAAAAAAGTACAGATGGTAATTAAGAAAGAAAATTTGGCCACGAAATTCACTATGATGGTGGCAAATAGGAAATTGATGATAAAGTTTCTTTATTGAACCAAAGGAAGTATGTATAAATCCTGTATAAGTTCATCCTCTTAATTCTAGTTACTTAATCTACACAATTTTAACATATTAAAGTATAAATTTGAATAAAATACATATAACGTTTACAGTAAGTAAAATGAATGGTAAAAGAAGAAGAAGGTTGCACATTATCACATTATTACATTATTATCACAAATTAGTTCGTTAAAATGTTGACATTGTCGGTGCTAGGATATAGACATTATATACAGTTTCAAATTCTTTTTAAAATTCGGGAAGTTTAAAGCCTTTATTCCAGCTGGAAGCTGATTATATAGTGAGACTCCGTCATAGCAAATAGAACTGAGTGCTAAGTTTGTTGAGACTAGGGGCAATAATATTGATTCGGTGTTTCTTACATTATAATTATGCATTTCTCGTCGATACTAAAACTGTAAATCTGAATGCCGTTTCTTTTTTACGATTTGATGGACATAGGTGCATATCTGGTGTATATATATTTGCGAGAGGGACATTATTCTATATTTGCGGTAGAGATCACTTGTATTATATCTGTAAGGTAGAGAATATGAGTTTTTGATTGCTTTGTTTGGAAGTGTTTTAATTGGTTTTAAATATTTTTCTTTTGCTGTGCCCCATATGGCTACCAGATATTGTAAATGGCTGTGAATGAGAGCAAAATAAATATTTCTGAGTAGATGTTTGGGAATATAGTGACTTAAATGTTTTAGGACACCAGTTGAGGGAGCAATTTTTTTACGCAACATTTCTATGTGTTTCTGCCATGACAGTGTCTCGTCAATATAGAGGCCTAGGTACTTTACGTTGGAAGCATATTTAAGAGAGCAACCACCGAACTGTATCGAGTCCTCGTTGTATTTTTGGTGCGAGAAATATGTAAAGGAGGATTTATTTAGGTTTAGGCTGAGTTTATGGCTATTCAGCCAGGTTGATAGTATATTCAGATCCAAGATAATTTTTGATTTTATGATCTCTTTGCTTTTACCAAAGTAGAGTAGTAGGGTATCGTCTGCATATAACTTTATTTGCCCCTGAAGCTTTAACTTTGAGATAGAATTAATGTATATAAGGAACAGCACTGGAGATAACAAGGATCCCTGGGGTACTCCCCAACGTATAATATATATATATATATATGTACACACACACATATATATATATATATATATATATATATATATATATAATTATAATTGCTTCTAAAAAATCTTCATCAGAATTTAACATAAAATATCAATGAGGAAGTAGATTGAGAACGCTAAAATATCCACAAGATACCAGAAACTCCAAAGAGGTTGTTAGCATTCTGAGTGCACCAAAGGTTATGTAAAAGATGACAAAAAACTTTAAAAAAGACTTCCCCCGAAATTGAGATGACAATCAGAGGCAGCTCGTGCGAGTTGAAAATGGTTCTTAGAAAACACAGTGAACCTCCTAAAGAAATTAACACTGTTTCTAAGACTCCAAGGTGCAAAAGTATTGTTTTAACGGAACGGCATTGGACGAGAGAAAAAAAATCGTTTTGGAAGTTCTGAATAAGGGTGACATTAAAAAAATTAGCAGGTTGCATTCTGTTGGGTCAAAAACTGCCGAAAGGATCTTATTGTACAGGCAACTGAAAGGATCCTTCGTGAAAATATCCGAACTCCCTTCAATGCCCGACTTCAACGAGAACTATAGGAAATTTATTCAAAGAAACTTCTTACCTGAAGAGGTCTAAACAAATGCTATATATGTATGATATATTTAATATTAATTAATAATAATTAATTAATGTGTATAATGTATTAAATATTTTGACCTTTCCCTCGCTATATATTGTGGAGTGTTTGAATTTTATTAATCAGAGAAAGGATAATATTATGTCAAGTGCAAATAGGCATTCACATAACTCCAGGAGAGGGACCGCATTAATCACACCTCACTTAAGATTGTATAAATCAAAAAATAGATAAAAGTTTATAGGCATAAAATTATATAATAAATTACCAAGAAATATTCAAGACATTGAGGATAACAAGGTTTTCAAAGGTAAAATAAAATCATTTCTAGCTAATGAGGCATTATTTTATGGCATCGACGAGTTGAGTCTCCTGAAAGTAGTCAAAGAATGCCGAATGGAGAATATGTAATTAAAATTTTTAGTAAAACTAAAAAAACTGGACGGCTCATTAAGGAACGTAGTTATGGATGCTGTTATAGGATGGAACCTGCAACATTCTCTCAGAATCACAAGACCTATATTTAAATCCTTAGCATTTGATATAAAAGAATAATTCAATGACAATAGGATACATAGTAGTAAAAAATAAATTAGCTGAAGAAAATTTTGAGGAATATGCAGATAATGAGGTAAATGTGTCACTATTTTTTATGCGAGCACAATAAATTTCGGCTACAATTGAATAATAGTCCATGGAGTGAGATAAAAAAGCAATGGGATAGTACCAAGGGCTTGGCCAGGTACGGGCAGGGGGGCAGCTGCCCCCCCCCCCTAGCTGGGTGTAGTTATTGTATGACTAATGACACTAATTCTTTTTAATGTTATATTTATAGTTAAATTTCCGACTAAATTTACTTTAGCGCAGTTTTATGTTACTTTAAACTCGCCGTACAGATGTTGGCAATTTTCAAATGGTATGAACAGTCGTAGGCATGACGAAAATCAGACGACAGGAGAGAGGACAGAACAGGTCCCAAATTTCCACGGGAAAAATAAAAAAGAACGAAATTTATCACCTACAAGATGGAGCAGGAGGGTGCGAAAACTGCCCCCTATTTCAGTGCAATCGATACATACTTTCCATAAAAAGTACAGGTGGTAATTAAAAAAGAAAATTTGGTCACAAAGTCCACTATGACGGTGGCAAATAGGAAATTGCTTCTAAAAAAAATCTTCATCAGAATTTGACATAAAATATCAACGAGGAAGTAGATTGAGAACGCTAAATTATCCACAAGGTACCAAAAATTCTAAAGAGGTTGTTAGCATTCTGAGTGCACCAAAGGTTATGTAAAAGAGAAGACAAAAAAAGTTTGAACCAGACTTCCCCCGAAATTGAGATGACAATCAGAGGCAGCCCGTGCGAGTTGAAGATGGTTCTCAGAAAACACACTGAACCTCCTAAAGAAATTAACACTGTTTCTAAGACTAAAAGGTGCAAAAGTATTGTTTTAACGGAACGGCATTGGACGAGAGAAAAAAATCGTTTTGGAAGTTCTGAATAAGGCTGACATTAAAGAAATTAGCAGGTTGCATTCTGTTGGGCCAAAAACTGCCGAAAGGATCTTATTGTACAGGCAACTGGAAGGATCCTTCGTGAAAATATCCGAACTCGCTTCAATGCCCGACTTCAACGAGAACAACTATAAGAAATTTATTCAAAGAAACTTCTTACCTGAAGAGGTCTAAACAAATGCTATATAAGTGCTCATTAAGGAACGTAGTTATGGATGCTGTTATAGGATGGAACCTGCAACATTCTCTCAGAATCACAAGACCTATATTTAAATCCTTAGCATTTGATATAAAAGAATAATTCAATGACAATAGGATACATAGTAGTAAAAAATAAATTAGCTGAAGAAAATTTTGAGGAATATGCAGATAATGAGGTAAATGTGTCACTATTTTTTATGCGAGCACAATAAATTTCGGCTACAATTGAATAATAGTCCATGGAGTGAGATAAAAAAGCAATGGGATAGTACCAAGGGCTTGGCCAGGTACGGGCAGGGGGGCAGCTGCCCCCCCCCCCCCCTAGCTGGGTGTAGTTATTGTATGACTAATGACACTAATTCTTTTTAATGTTATATTTATAGTTAAATTTCCGACTAAATTTACTTTAGCGCAGTTTTATGTTACTTTAAACTCGCCGTACAGATGTTGGCAATTTTCAAATGGTATGAACAGTCGTAGGCATGACGAAAATCAGACGACAGGAGAGAGGACAGAACAGGTCCCAAATTTCCACGGGAAAAATAAAAAAGAACGAAATTTATCACCTACAAGATGGAGCAGGAGGGTGCGAAAACTGCCCCCTATTTCAGTGCAATTGATACATACTTTCCATAAAAAGTACAGGTGGTAATTAAAAAAGAAAATTTGGTTACGAAGTCCACTATGACGGTGGCAAATAGGAAATTGCTTCTAAAAAAAATCTTCATCAGAATTTGACATAAAATATCAACGAGGAAGTAGATTGAGAACGCTAAATTATCCACAAGGTACCAAAAATTCTAAAGAGGTTGTTAGCATTCTGAGTGCACCAAAGGTTATGTAAAAGAGAAGACAAAAAAAGTTTGAACCAGACTTCCCCCGAAATTGAGATGACAATCAGAGGCAGCTCGTGCGAGTTGAAGATGGTTCTCAGAAAACACACTGAACCTCCTAAAGAAATTAACACTGTTTCTAAGACTAAAAGGTGCAAAAGTATTGTTTTAACGGAACGGCATTGGACGAGAGAAAAAAATCGTTTTGGAAGTTCTGAATAAGGCTGACATTAAAGAAATTAGCAGGTTGCATTCTGTTGGGTCAAAAACTGCCGCAAGGATCTTGTTGTACAGGCAACTGGAAGGATCCTTCGTGAAAATATCCGAACTCGCTTCAATGCCCGACTTCAACGAGAACAAATATAAGAAATTTATTCAAAGAAACTTCTTACCTGAAGAGGTCTAAACAAATGCTATATATGTATGACATATTATTTAATATTAATGAATAATAATTAATTAATTTGTATAATGTATTAAATTTTTTGACCTTTCCCTCGCTATATATTCTGGAGTGTTTGAATTTTATTAATCAGAGAAAGGATAATATTATGTCAAGTGCAAATAGGCATGCACATAACTCCAGGAGAGGGAGCGCATTAATCACACCTCACATAAGATTGTATAAATCTCAAAATAGCTACAAGTTTATAGGCATAAAATTATATATTAAATTACCAAGAAATATTCAAGACTTTGAGGATAACAAGGTTTTCAAAGGTAAAATAAAATAATTTCTAGTTAATTAGGCATTATTTTATGGCATTGACAAGTTGAGTCTCCTGAAAGTTGTCAAAGAATGCCGAATGGAGAATATGTAAATAGAATTTATAGTAAAACAAAAAAATGGACGGCTCATCAAGGAAAGTAGTTATAGGATGGAACGAACCTGCAACATTCTCTCAGGATCACAAGACCTATATTTAAATTCTTAGCGTTTGATGTAATATGAAGATAATGAGGTAAATGTGTCACTATTTTTTATGCGAGCACAATAAATTTTGGCTACGATTGAATAATAGTCCATGGAGTGAGATAAAAAAGCAATGGAATAGTACCAAGGGCGTAGCCAGGTACGGGCAGGGAGGGCAGCCGCCCCCCCCCCCTAGCTGGGTGTAGATATTGTATGACTAATGACACTAATTATTTTTAATGTTCTATTTATAATTAAATTTTCGACTAAATTTACTTTAGCGCAGTTTTATGTTACTTTAAACTCGCCGTACAGATCTTGGCAATTTTGAAATGGTATGAACAGTCGTAAGCATGACGAAAATCAGACGACAGAAGAGAGGACAGAACAGGTCCCAAATTTCCACGGGAAAAATAAAAAAAGAACGAAATTCATCACCTACAAGATGGAGCAGGAGGGTGCGAAAACTGCCCCCCATTTCAGTGCAATCGATACATACTTTCCATAAAAAGTACAGGTGGTAATTAAGAAAGAAAATTTGGTCACGGAATCCACTATGACGGTGGCAAATAGGAAATTGCTTCTAAAAAAATCTTCATCAGAATTTAACATAAAATATTAATGAGGACACTAAAATATCCGCAAGATACCAAAAACTCCAAAGAGGTTGTTAGCATTCTGAGTGCACCAAGGGTTATGTAAAAGAAGACAAAAAAAGTTTGAAACAGACTTCCCCCGAAATTGAGATGACAATCAGAGGCAGCTCGTGCGAGTTGAAGATGGTTCTCAGAAAACACACTGAACCTCCTAAAGAAATTGACACTGTTTCTAAGACTCCAAGGTGCAAAAGTATTGTTTTAACGGAACGGCATTGGATGAGAGAAAAAAATCGTTATGGAAGTTCTGTATAAGCAAATTAGCAGGTTGCATTCTGTTGGGTCAAAAACTGCCAAAAGGATCTTATTGTACAGGCAACTGGATGGATCCTTCGTGAAAATATCCGAACTCGCTTCAATGCCCGACTTCAACGAGAACAAATATAAGAAATTTATTCAAAGAAACTTCTTACCTGAAGAGGTCTAAACAAATGCTATATATGTATGACATATTTAATATTAATATTAATTAATAATAATTAATTAATGTGTATAATGTATTAAATTTTTTGACCTTTCCTCCGCTATATATTCTGGAGTGTTTGAATTTTATTAATCAGAGAAAGAATAATATTATGTCAAGTGCAAATAGGCATGCACATAACTCCAGGAGAGGGAGCGCATCAATCACACCTCACTTAAGATTGTATAAATCTCAAAATAGCTACAAGTTTGTAGGCATAAAATTATATAATAAATTACCAAGAAATATTCAAGACATTGAGGATAACAAGGTTTTCAAAGGTAAAATAAAATCATTTCTAGCTAATGAAGCATGATTTTATGGCATCGACGAGTTGAGTCTCCTGAAAGTAGTCAAAGAATGCCGAATGGAGAATATGTAATTAAAATTTATAGTAAAACTAAAAAAAATTGGACGGCTCATTAAGGAACGTAGTTATGGATGCTGTTAT
The DNA here is from genome assembly GCA_963920635.1 of Pseudeuparius sepicola. NCBI lineage: Eukaryota > Metazoa > Arthropoda > Insecta > Coleoptera > Anthribidae > Pseudeuparius > Pseudeuparius sepicola. The sequence goes on from OY987305.1 coordinate 36,206,394, forward strand.
AGGATGGAACCTGCAACATTCTCTCAGAATCACAAGACCTATATTGAAATCCTTAGCATTTGATATAAAACAATAATTCATGGACAATAAGATACATTGTAGTAAAAAATAAATTAGCTGATGAAAATTTTGAGGAATATGAAGGTAATGAGGTAGATGTGTCACTATTTTTATGCGAGCACAATAAATTTTGGCTACAATTGAAAAATAGTCCATGGAGTGAGATAAAAAAGCAATGAAATAGTACCAAGGGCGTAGCCAGGTACGGGCAGGGGGGGCAGCCGCCCCCCCCCCCTAGCTGGGTGTAGATATTGTATGACTAATGACACTAATTCTTTTTAATGTACCGTCAACCGGGGCTACTTTGTCATCCCGGGGTAACTTTGTCACCTCGGACACAACCATTTTGATTTTTCTTTATTTTCTTTTTGTGCTTACATATTTTTTATTTCGCGGAGTTTTTCTGTTGTTGCAGGTACTAACTGAATAAAAATGGTAAGAAAATATGTAAAAATGCCGGGGACCTGGAATTATCAGAATTATACTGAAGAGGACGTCGAGAAAGCGGTGAATGCTGTCAAAAATGGCATGTCCAAAAAACGAGCAGCCCAATTGTTCAAAATCCCACGGGCCACTCTTGTTAATAGATGTCTTGGAAGACATAACAAAAAATGCGGTCGCCCCAGTGTTCTATCTCAGCAGGAGCAGCAGGTCATTGCAGATAGGCTTCGACAAGTAGCCAACTGGGGCTTCCCGTTGACTAAGACAGATATTCGCACCGTAATTAAAAAATACTTGGATTGTAACGAAATTTATGTTAACTTTCGTTACTACGGTATTAACCTTTTGACTCTCCCGATATACCGCGGATTTTGAACCACAATTACCGCCACCATTAGGCAACCAGCCATACACAGTGAAGGAAAGTATCCGTAATACCTGGACAAATTTCACAAGTTTATTCACATACAGGTACGTTGTTTCTTTGCCTTTCTAATTTAGCCTCAAACAAATTCATATAATTAACAAATTGAAATTAATGAGGTATGTATAAGAGCAAAGGCCTCAAATAATATGTTGGTTGCTTGAAGAAGACGAACCTAACCTTTATTGTTTTGGTGGTCTGGAAATCACAAGGATAGGTGGGAGTGACAGACAATTTCCGCTGGCTTTTTCCTCTCTGCTCGTCGTCGAGACAACAAGTGCGGTACTGATTCAGCTTATGCACGTTTGATTTTTCCTTCGGAATTTTCAATCTTTGTTCATCGTGCATGGGTTTCATCTTTTACTAGCGTGATTTAGTGTAAAAAAGACTGTTATCATTAAGTTTTGCGTGCTAGGCTGATATTTTGGTTTTCTGTTGTTTTTCATGTGACCACGCCGGAGTTTCGTCGGTGGTGTTAGGTTTTCCACGGACCAAGCGGTCTCGAGGACACCGTTGAAGGCTGAGCAGCGAAGGTTGATAGCGTTTGGTTCTGGCTGCGACGACACCGCGGTTTGGGGTGAGTATTTTTCGTTTTTTCATTTTTTTTGAATATTGGCTTTGCCGTCTTTGCGAAAAATATCTCACTACCAGATCGGCTGTGCCTTTGGGAACCACTAGCTATCGGCTGATCGCCTTATCAGACCTTTATTATTGTTATTTTAATATTAAATTTTATGGTGAAAGGAACTCACCGTTTTCGATTCAGTAGTACACGGTAAAAATAGTTGATTAGATCGGAGCATTATTATTATTCTTTTACACTAAATCAGCCGCTTTTTGAGTGCCGCAGCCTTGTTGTTTAAAGGACAGATTGTTTTTTTATATTCTTATTAATGTTTTGAGTAGAGAAGAAGCCTGAATTTTTTGTTATCTGCTGATCAAATTTCAGTAATTTTTTTACATTAAAAGCGATTACATATTTGTTTTTTTATTAAGTGTCAAGGAAATCAAGTTCTTATTGTACAATATAGCAGTACAAGCTTTTGTACTGCATCATGTTTTAATCACTTTTCTCAAGTCAGGAATATCACCATTTGATTTTCGTTTTTCGTATAGTTATAGTTTGTTGGAAATTTCTTAAGCTGTCACTGTGCACAGTTGTATTATTATAATATAAAAATTTCACCATTATTAATAGGTATAGCACCTAGTTGATCTTTGTAAAAGCCACCGGCTTATTTTCTGAGTGTTAGAACAGACACTGTGGTTTTGATTTCTTTTTACATGTAACCACACCAACAAAGGAAGGACTACGCATACCAACACTACCACCAACCAACCACGATCGTACTATATTGGTACCTGTCGCAGCACATCACAGAACCCCACTCAAAACTCACGACCTGCCTCCAGCGAGAGCTAGCTGTGGAAGTGCACACCGTATTCAAAGGAGTCTGGGTGACGTGTGGCTGTTCAGCTACCTATCGTCAACAACATTCGAGGTATCCAAAAGCAGTGCTAGTCGAAAATTCCAAAGAACCTTTTATGTGTCGACTGTTCTAACAAGTACAAACTTATATAAAGAACTTTTAAACGATAATTTTACCTAATTTTAAAACAAATCGTTATTGTAAAAAGCTGAGCGATTTCCTACAGACTTGTAAGACGTGGTTCAAAAGTAATTATTAAATCTGGTATTTTTTAATTGTCTTGTTTTATTTGAGATCCATCTTCTGTACTCAGTTTCGGTGCTACATAAATAAAAGTATAATTATCTGGCTACCAAAAATCAGAGCCGTTTAGTCATACAATTTGGCGCCCAACGTGGGGCCCGATTTTTGCTGAGTTCAGAAGTTTTTGGAGTTCAAATAAAAGCTTAGAAGTTTATTCTTGACTTGGAATTTTTGATTACCACTTTGAAAGTTTCTTGTTGATTTTTTCTTTTTTGAATTTTTTCTTGATTTCCTGGAACTGTATAGTGTTCTGAGATTTTTTTTGGTATCTGAATTTTTTTTTACTTTTATTAATATGGAGCCTAATAACTTGAAAGAACCTGAACTCACTTATGAACTTAAAGTTCGAGGTATAGATGCTACCGGCAATGTAGAAACCAAACGTAAACGTTTGAGAGGCGTTTTGCACCAAGAAGCTTCTAATAGGAGTTTTGCGAACATAGCCAACCCGATTCCTTTTGCTGATGATGTCAAACAGTTTTTAAATTCTTATTCCGATTTGGTGACTATTATTTCTAGTTTCTCTGGGACCAAAGGTGATGCTTCTTATCGTAGGATTGATTCGAGACTTAACCATCTTTCAAATAGAATTTCACACATGAATGCCGAGACTGCAGACGATGACAGTCAAGTGGCAGCGTTCAAATTAAAATTAATCGATCTCGAAGGAGAGTTTGCTTCAAAAACAGTTGAGTCTTTGCCTGTGGCATCTACTCCTACCGAACATGCTATTATGACCTTGCCATCTGCCTCAAGGTCAATTTCTGCACATAAATGGAACTTATCTTTTGCTGGCACCAGTCAGGAATCTCTTCTTTCTTTTCTGGAAAAAGTTGAGTTATTGCGAGAGGCTCGTGGAGTCACAAAATCTGAATTATTTTCTTCGGCGTGTGACCTTTTCAAGGGACAAGCTTGGACTTGGTATGCCAATAATAAAAATAGAGTTAACACTTGGGATGAGTTAGTGCAAAAACTTAAAGAAGATTTTTTACCTTACCATTACGATTATGATTTAATGGAGGAAATAAAAAATAGAACACAAGGTTCTCATGAACGTGTATCACTTTTTATTACCGTTATGGAAGGTCTTTTTAAGAGACTTACTAAATTACCCGATGAGATTTCCATCGTAACGCAAATTAGGAGGAATCTTTTGCCTCATTTTATTTCCCATTTGGCATTACATGAAATTAAGACCATTTCAGAGCTTTCTACCTTATGTAAGAGAATCGAAGAATCACTTTCTTGGTCCGAAAGGTATCATACCCCACCTTCTCGTACATCTGGCCTACTGGAGCCAGACTTAAGTTGTTTACCGTCATCCAGTCGTCAAAATTTTACCTCTCGAAACAACTCGCATAATGTAAATGTAATTTCTGATATTCGCTGTTGGAATTGTGATCAAAATGGACATGTTTGTTGGGATTGCACGCGACCAAGAAATATTTTTTGTTACTCTTGTGGAGCAAAAAATACCACTAGGAATAAGTGTCAAAATTGTCATTCAAAAAACGTGACACGCGCCAGTGGCGGTACCGTTCGAGCAGTCACTGGCCAAAATACTCAAAATCCCGGAAGTTTTCGAAGTTCACAAAATCTAGATACTTCGTCAACCAGAACAAACAACAACCATCACAACAATCAGTCCAAAGAGACCACAAACCAACGACGGAACTAAGGGATCTTGATTGGGAAAAATGGCGTGAGGTAGTTCGCAAGTTTCTAGAAGTCAAGCCAGTTAAATATAATATTAATTCCCTTTTTTCTAAAAAGAGTCAAGATAATCGTAACTACATCCCTATTTCAATTTATGGTCATAAGTTCCTTGCGTTGGTAGATGATGGCTCCAATGCCACAATTTTAGGTTCCGGTAGTATTGAATTCTTGCGTAAAAATAATATTAAACTTTATACTGACGATGCCACAAGTGTCTCCCTCGCTGATGGTTTTCCTATCGATTTTCGAGGTTATGTTTGTTTGCCATTAAAATTGAACAATCAAACCAGACATATACCTGTTTTAGTTATCCCTTCACTTATGCACGAATTTATTTTGGGTATGGACGCCCTAAAAGCTTTTAAATTTAATATTAATTATGGTGATTCGACTTATTCTTTACCTGAACCAAACAGTCCAATTATTTCAACAGTAAATACTATTCAACCTGTATCCGAATTATCTGGTGATCAGCAAAAATAACTTGAATCTGTTATCACACTTTTTAAAGGAATTTCTTCGACAGACAAGCTAGGCTTAACCCATTTAATTTCTCATTATATTGACACCGGTGATGCTAAACCTTTTAGGCAAAGACAATATCCTTTGTCGCATGCCATGCAGGATCATTTAAATAAGGAAGTGGACGAGATGCTTAGACTTGGGATAATTGAACCGTCACAGTCACCATGGTCTAGCCCTTTATGGTTAGTTACGAAGAAATCAGGCGAATATCGTGTTTGTTTTGATGGTCGTAAGTTAAACGAACTCACTGTCAAAGATTCATATCCTTTACCATTAATCGACAACATTTTGAACAAATTACGCGATGCCAAGTATTTAACATCTATTGACCTACGTAAGGCCTTTTATCAAATACCTTTAGAGCAATCCTCCCGTCCAAAAACAGCTTTTATAGTGCATGGAAGAGATGTTTTCCAATTTAAGGTTATGCCATTTGGCCTTTCAAATTCTCCTCAAACTATGATGCGTTTAATGAATCAGGTTATCGACCCGAGTCTTGAACCTTTTGCTTTTGTTTATTTAGATGACATTATCGTTGCTACACCCGATTTTTCAACTCATATTAATGTTTTAACAAAAATTTTTCACCGTTTAAAAGATGCCAATTTAACTGTCAATATGGACAAGTGCGAATTCTGTCGCCCTTCACTTACTTATTTAGGTTTTTTGGTCGATAAAGACGGCTTAAGAACAAGTCCAGAGAAAGTAGAGTCAGTTTTGAATTTTCCAACGCCCAAAAGCACAACTCAAATTAAAAGATTTATAGGTCTAGTAAGCTACTATCGTAGGTTCATTAAGAATTTTAGCTCAATAGCTTCGCCTATCACTGATTTGCTTCATGGACGAAAGAAAGGTCAACCGATTAAATGGACAGAGTCTGCAGAAAATGCCTTTGAAAAGGTTAAAAGATGCCTTACTACCAGTCCCGTTTTAGCTGCACCCCAATTTGACGAACCGTTTATAATTCAGACCGATGCTAGTGATAGTGGTCTTGGTGCTGTATTATACCAAAAATCGGATGGTATGGAACACCCTGTGGCATACGCGAGTCGCACCTTGAATAAATGTGAAAGGAAATACACTGTAACTGAAAAAGAGTGTTTGGGGGTTTTATTCGGTTTGGAGAAGTTTCGCAGTTATATCGAGGGTACGCATTTTACTGTAGAAACTGACCATGCTTCTTTAATTTGGCTTAAAAAATTATCTAATCCTGCTGGTAGATTAGCCAGATGGGCTGAAAAAATGTCCCAGTTTGATTTCACTATAGTCCATAGAAAAGGTTCGACCATGGTAGTTGCTGACGCTTTATCTCGTAGTACTTCTGAGTTAGCTGTTCTAAATGTCACTAGTTTCCAGCCTTGTAAATGGTATCAATCTTTAATTAAAAAAGTTCAAGACAATCCGGATAAATATCCAACGTTTCAGGTTAAGGACAATATTTTGTATAAACATATATTTTTTAAGACTCCTTTGGTTAGCAATTGCTCTGAATGGAAAATAGTAGTTCCCACACCAAACCGTCAGGAAGTACTTCGTATGTACCATGACGATCCCACAAGTGGACATTTTGGCGTGTCAAAAACGTTAGCCAGAGTTTTGGAACTTTATTATTGGACTGGCATACGTAATGACGTGTACCGATACGTCCGGAAATGCCCTGTTTGTGCGGCGAACAAAAGTCCAAACACCACTCGTGCTGGTTTGATGGGTTCTTATAGAAACATTAATTTTCCTTTTCAAATGATATCTGCAGATCTTCTAGGTCCATACCCCAGGTCAAAAAATGGCAATCAATTTTTATTTGTTATTGTAGATTGGTTTACCAAGTATGTTTTGATCCACCCTCTATCTAAGGCTACCACTAGAGCAATAACCAAGTTTGTTGAAAATCAAGTATTTCTTGTATATGGCGTTCCACAGATTTTTTGTTGTGACAATGGGACACAATTTACTAGTAATGATTTTAAGAAATTAATGGCTGATTACAGGGTTCAAAAGATTTATTATAACGCGAGATACCACGCTCAGGTGAACCACACTGAACGAGTGAACCGAGTTATAGTCACTGCTTTGAGATCTTATATCCACGAAAATCACAAAACATGGGACGTAGATATCTTTAAAATTGCTCAAGCAATAAGGTTAGCCAGACATGACGCAACTGAGTATTCCCCTTCCTTCCTAATGTTCGGACGTAATATTCCAATTTCTGGAGATTATTATGGAAAAATAGCTGAAAATGAAAATAATGTTCCTGAGATAACTAATAAAAATCAGTTAATTGATGACTTGCAACAATTTCCAAAAATATATGAGGATGTTAGAAATAAACTAAAGCAAGCTTACAATCGAAATGCTAAGTATTATAATTTAAGGAAGCGTCCATTACAATTTCACGTTGGTGACTGGGTGTGGAAGAAAAATTTTACGTTGTCTAGCGCCCCAAATGATTATTCAGCTAAATTAGCTCCTAAATACGTTCCTTGTATTGTTGATAAAGTGATGTCGCCATTGGTTTACCAACTTAAGGATAGAGACGGTAACGGTCTTGGTAAATTTCATATTAAAGATTTAAAGCCTAATTTCGCTGTGGATTATCATTCAGACCTGGATTCGGACGACCTTTCGAGTGAACATTCTGATGACGAGGCAAGTTAAATATTAAAAATAAAATTTTTTTTGGAGTGACATATCCTAGACGAACATCATTCTAGAATATGTTGCTATGGGTTTTTAGTGGTGGGAGCTTTATTTACTTGAAATTTTCAAGGTTACTTTACAATACCCCTATAGTAATTAGCAAAAGGACTTATTATCTGATTTTCTATAGAGTGAGTAAGTAAGGTTGGCAGAACATCAAGCCTAACCAAATCAATAGCTTTGACAAGCCTTTTTTATTCTGACATTTATTTCATATTATTTCTGGTGTCTTTTGAAATTTTGAAATTATCTCTTTTACCTTTAGTATTTTTTTTCTTTTATACCCTATTTTCAGGATATCCTCCTGCTAATTTGTCCTGCGCTTTGCGTTTATTGTGAATTTTGCTAGGTAGGGAAAACTTTACTACTTGTGCTTTTTGTATTTTGATTATTGGAACACTGGGAGATCACCAGTTGTATTCCGTTTATTGTTTTTCTGGGTAAAACGTTACCAGATTATTTTTGCGCATTATGACATTTTTTGGACTTCTAGGGAAAACCTTACTAGTTTACGTACAATTATTTAGCTTGACATATATTCTGGAAATATCGTAATAATACTAAATGGTTATTTTATTCTATTTTTGATTTTCTTAAGATAGCAGACACGAAAATTTCTGAGAAATAGACTTGTCATACGCTATTCGGTGTGACATATCTCTGGACTTTCCATCCATTCAGAATATGTTACAAGGGTTAGACGGTGGGAACTATTATTTAATCGCTCTAGAATTTAGCAAAAGAACCTTATCTAATTTCTATCGAGCACAGTTAGAACAACACCATTTCTAACTTAAATTTAACTTGACAAGCAATTATCATGCTAAGTTTTGTTAAGGTTACAATCTAGTGTTATCTTGTTATCTTTTCTGCTTTATAACTCAATTAATTAACTTTATTCTGTCATAATGAAATCAGTTATTCCTGTGGAAGGTTTGATCTTGTTCTTTTGGTATACAGGTTTTAATGCAATCCTTGCCTTACCTTACCTTATTTAATTTTTGATATTTTGCAGGGTTTGTATTGGAATTTTGTTTTTGGTCTTTATGTGACTATTTTTGGCAAGAATGCGAATCATGGAAGTACCATGTACCTTTAATGTTCTACTTTATTGTTTTTATTTGGATTATGACCTCCACAAAATAATTTTGACTACCTAATAAAATTTTTTTGCATATTTGAAAATACCTTAACAATTCTTGTTCTCGTCAGATGTTCAGTTTTTTTATAAAATTTAATTTTTCAGTCAATTTAAAATTTTGGAAACCTCGGTAAATTTTTTAGTATGCTTATCGGTGAGGTTGATATCTTGAGGCTTAGTCAAGTTAGTCTCGTTTTTTTCTCTCTGGTAATATTGTTAGATTTTGTGCAAATCTCCTTTTCAGTACACTTCATTTTTAGTTTTTATGTTTTATTTCGAAGCTACTCCTAACGATTCCCTGGGTGATCCTTTTGGATCCTGAGAGTATTAAAACCGAGCACACAGGTCTGAGGGCGACTGGCCGTAGTCTCAGCAAGAAGTTGTTTTGAATAGTGGGGTTATTACATTCCCTTTTCCTTCCAAAAATCCCTTCCCTGATTTGTACACTATTTTGGCAATAGGCCCAGTTTAACTTTCATAGTGATTATTAATTACCTTCTGGAATCGAATCTTCTCGTTCCAGACCCACTCTTTACACAGCTGTAGTATGTGACAGGATGGAACCCTCTTGCATACATTTTGGTTTACCTACTTATCTCGTATCGCTTTTGTTTTTGTTCACACCTGTGAATCTCTTTTCTCTGAGTCTCTAATCATCAGTATAATTTTTTTGATACCTATAATAGGTTACATTCTTTTGGGTGTATGTTGTCATAATTAATAACTTGAGATATACAGTATATATATTTTTAATTAATAATAATTTATTTATATATATATTATTATAATATATATCTTCCTTTTGTTGGTTCTTATTTCGGTTTAGATAGCGCCTTGAGTGTCCGAAGTAGGTACCTTAAGAATTTCGCGTAGGCTTATGGAGTGCAGTTATTCATTGACTGACCTACGGTTATTCGCAGGTTATTCTGTATATTTCAAAATGTTTCTTAAATTTATCGTTTTTTTTTTTGCAAATAAAATATTCGACTTAGAGTTTGTACTATTCCTGATGGGTTAATTTTGACAATGTCTGAATCATGTGACTCAGAGTTGTAATTGTTTCAAGTTTTCGTTAATTTTTCTTGTTTACTAATTTTGCAATAGTTATTTTGTTTCTGGTTGAACAATTCCTCTGTACAGGTGAGTTATCACTTAAATGTGTATCCTGAGTGTGCTATGGCCACGGGATTAATAGTTTTGGCTATTGGCTATTAATCTTTCTTCTTCTATCTATAGTCCTTGATGTGGGTCTTGAATCAGGTGGCAGTAGTGTTTACAAATGTTAGTTTCCTCGGGTATTGGGGTAGGCTAAGATTGAGTAACGCGATAGGGACCCTTCGGTGCTCAATACTGGGGAGCTGCAAATGTGTGCGGTGCTGTTCGCAGGGTTCATGAGTCCATCATGCTTCAGGGAGTTACTTTCTTCATTTTCCTCTCCCTTTTCTAATCTTTTAAGGTTAGAAACTTAGGTTAAGTTGGGATTTAAAATTTTTGGGGAGTTAATCTTTTTCTATTTAAATATTGGGATTTAACTTTTTTGTATTTTTTGACTGCCTTGACACTATGTATACACACGATGTATGCTGGCGCCCACATTTTTTTATTATTATTTAAAAATTTCACCTAACAATTGGTTCATAATAAATGCTATTGAATAGTTTCATGTACTTTCAAGTTAAGAAATTTCCTGTCAGGCCTACTTACCTATAAAAACAATTTCTTCAAACAATCATACCTTACCAAGTTTTGTCAATATTACAATTCCAAATAGAGTAGCTCACTGTTTGGCACTAGCTGTGTGTTGCTCGAGGAAAAATACTCAAACTTGAGTTTTCGTATTTTTCCTTACCCGGTTTTGGTGGTGTGTAACGAAATTTATGTTAACTTTCGTTACTACGGTATTAACCTTTTGACTCTCCCGATATACCGCGGATTTTGAACCACAATTACCGCCACCATTAGGCAACCAGCCATACACAGTGAAGGAAAGTATCCGTAATACCTGGAATTGACAAATTTCACAAGTTTATTCACATACAGGTACGTTGTTTCTTTGCCTTTCTAATTTAGCCTCAAACAAATTCATATAATTAACAAATTGAAATTAATGAGGTATGTATAAGAGCAAAGGCCTCAAATAATATGTTGGTTGCTTGAAGAAGACGAACCTAACCTTTATTGTTTTGGTGGTCTGGAAATCACAAGGATAGGTGGGAGTGACAGACAATTTCCGCTGGCTTTTTCCTCTCTGCTCGTCGTCGAGACAACAAGTGCGGTACTGATTCAGCTTATGCACGTTTGATTTTTCCTTCGGAATTTTCAATCTTTGTTCATCGTGCATGGGTTTCATCTTTTACTAGCGTGATTTAGTGTAAAAAAGACTGTTATCATTAAGTTTTGCGTGCTAGGCTGATATTTTGGTTTTCTGTTGTTTTTCATGTGACCACGCCGGAGTTTCGTCGGTGGTGTTAGGTTTTCCACGGACCAAGCGGTCTCGAGGACACCGTTGAAGGCTGAGCAGCGAAGGTTGATAGCGTTTGGTTCTGGCTGCGACGACACCGCGGTTTGGGGTGAGTATTTTTCGTTTTTTCATTTTTTTTTGAATATTGGCTTTGCCGTCTTTGCGAAAAATATCTCACTACCAGATCGGCTGTGCCTTTGGGAACCACTAGCTATCGGCTGATCGCCTTATCAGACCTTTATTATTGTTATTTTAATATTAAATTTTATGGTGAAAGGAACTCACCGTTTTCGATTCAGTAGTACACGGTAAAAATAGTTGATTAGATCGGAGCATTATTATTATTCTTTTACACTAAATCAGCCGCTTTTTGAGTGCCGCAGCCTTGTTGTTTAAAGGACAGATTGTTTTTTTATATTCTTATTAATGTTTTGAGTAGAGAAGAAGCCTGAATTTTTTGTTATCTGCTGATCAAATTTCAGTAATTTTTTTACATTAAAAGCGATTACATATTTGTTTTTTTATTAAGTGTCAAGGAAATCAAGTTCTTATTGTACAATATAGCAGTACAAGCTTTTGTACTGCATCATGTTTTAATCACTTTTCTCAAGTCAGGAATATCACCATTTGATTTTCGTTTTTCGTATAGTTATAGTTTGTTGGAAATTTCTTAAGCTGTCACTGTGCACAGTTGTATTATTATAATATAAAAATTTCACCATTATTAATAGGTATAGCACCTAGTTGATCTTTGTAAAAGCCACCGGCTTATTTTCTGAGTGTTAGAACAGACACTGTGGTTTTGATTTCTTTTTACATGTAACCACACCAACAAAGGAAGGACTACGCATACCAACACTACCACCAACCAACCACGATCGTACTATATTGGTACCTGTCGCAGCACATCACAGAACCCCACTCAAAACTCACGACCTGCCTCCAGCGAGAGCTAGCTGTGGAAGTGCACACCGTATTCAAAGGAGTCTGGGTGACGTGTGGCTGTTCAGCTACCTATCGTCAACAACATTCGAGGTATCCAAAAGCAGTGCTAGTCGAAAATTCCAAAGAACCTTTTATGTGTCGACTGTTCTAACAAGTACAAACTTATATAAAGAACTTTTAAACGATAATTTTACCTAATTTTAAAACAAATCGTTATTGTAAAAAGCTGAGCGATTTCCTACAGACTTGTAAGACGTGGTTCAAAAGTAATTATTAAATCTGGTATTTTTTAATTGTCTTGTTTTATTTGAGATCCATCTTCTGTACTCAGTTTCGGTGCTACATAAATAAAAGTATAATTATCTGGCTACCAAAAATCAGAGCCGTTTAGTCATAGGATAAACAAGGTAGAGTAGTGAGTGTGTTTAAAGACAATTATCCAGGGGAGGATTTTGTTGACAATTTTGTGAAAAAGAACAACCTCTCAGTGCGGATGGCTACTAACATAAAGCGGGCGAGATCATCTGTGGACCAAGCCGATGTGATGGAATTTTTTAATAATATAAAAGACGCTCTTTTAAATGCAAGTCCTCATAAAATCTACAATTATGATGAAACAAACATAGCGGATGATCCCGGCGCCAAAAAAGTAATAGTGCCAAGGAACTTCAGAAGGGTTGAACGGGTTCAGAACTATTCGCGCTCTTGCACGAGCATCATGGTGGCTGGAAATGCTGCTGGTCAATTACTACCACCAATGGTGGTGTACAAGAGCAGCAACTTGTATGAAAATTGGTGTGCTGGTGGTCCTCATGGAACCGTATATGGGAATACAATTTCTGGTTGGTTCGATATGAATCAGTTTGAAAAATGGTTTTTTAAAGTGCTGCTACCACATGTACAATCAACACGAGAAGTGGGAGCAAAAACAGTGGTAATTGGTGATAACTTGGCGAGCCATTTTGCCCCCACTGTTATACAATCTGCAAAGGAGAACAATATTTATATGTGTCCATTCCCGGCCAATGCGACCCACTTAATGCAGCCACTGGACGTGGCTGTTTTCGCCCCTTTAAAAAGAAAATGGCGCTAAATTTTAGAACGGTGGCGAAAGGAAAGCCGTTACACAGGCACCCTGCCTAAAGAGCAATTCCCCTCGTTACTTGCAAAGCTCTGGGCTCAGATCAATGATAGCGTTGAGAAAAATCTAAAGTCAGGGTTTTGGACCACAGGTCTATATCCCATGAACCCAGACGAAGTTTTAAGAAAAATTCCCGGGGCTTTACCTACCAGTGAAGAAGTCTCTCGCTCTCTTGACTCCAGTCTTGTAGACATGTTGAAAGAAATACGGGGCACATCAGACGAACAGAAAAAACGGAAGAGAGGAAAGAAGTTTAAGCCTGGAAAAGAAATGGACAAAATAGACACAGAATCTACACAGGCAGTTACACAGGATGCAGCTGAAGATATGAGGGATGCACCCGATGATAATGAATTGCCCTGTTTTGTGGCTTTACCGGAGTGTCCGGATGAAAACGTCAATGTCGGTGCTTCGACGTCTGGTGTTCCATCCGGTGTTCCCTCGAAGAAAAGCAAAAAGCAAACTCCTATACAGCCGACGACAACAAATGTAGCGAAAAGGGCTCTAAGGAATCGCGATAAAACTTCAAAGTGTGGAATCTGCTTAACTGCATTTTTAAATTACAACAGCCATCTTCAATGGATCAAATGTTTAGGATGCAACATATGGATATGTGGCATATGTAATGACGCAAGCAAAAATCCCTATTTTCAGTGTTCGGTGTGTGAGGATGAGTCCGAAGACAAAGAGGAGCCTTTCGGCGACAATAGCGATGATGACGCTACTTTTGACCCTTAACAGAACCCCAACAAAGGCTCTAAATTAAAGTTTCTTAAATAAGTTTTCCTATGTTTTTAGTTTATAATGAGTTTATATTTATTTTTTTACAGTTTCCATATAGTTACCACTAAATGTTCAATGTTTTAAGAAAATAAAATTTATTTTTTGTTGAAAGTCTTTGTTTTTTGCCTTAAAAAATAAATATTAATACTACGTACCTAGTATTTTCCAAACCCTTCTTTTTACCGGGGCTACTTTGTCACAAAACGCCACAGGACACAATTTAAATGGCATTTCCATTAGGTGACAAAGTTGCCCCAGTCCTGGGGTAACATTGTCACCCTAAATTTATTTATTTTTAAATAGGTTAAAATGTAAAAATTTTAACTGGCCATTTAATCGGCAATAGCCCATTTGGTGTAATTATTTGATGCGATTATCACAATAAATAAGACAAGTATAGTAGAATATGTCCGGAAAACATGACAAAGTAGCCCCGGTTGACGGTACTATTTATAGTTAAATTTTCGACTAAATTTACTTTAGCACAGTTTTATGTTACTTTAAACTCGCCGTACAGATGTTGGCAATTTTCAAATGGTATGAACAGTCGTAAGAATGACGAAAATCAGATGACAGAAGAGAGGACAGAACAGGCGCCAAGTTTCCATGGGAAATATAAAAAAAGAACGAAATTTATCACCTACAAGATGGAGCAGGAGGGTGCGAAAACTGCCTCCTATTTCAGTGCAATCGATACATACTTTCCATAAAAAAGTAGGGGAAAGGTGGGGGGTTTGGGACGGTTATGGTTTGGGACACTTTCAAATTTAGCGCCTAAAATAAAACATGCGGTCGTTATACTACGCCAGAAGTCGGCCATTGGCGTGGCTATTAAAATGCGTAACAGTGGCCCGTGCCAGTGCGTCGTGTTGTTTTTATCCAGGTAAGGTAATATTTTCCAATTATTTTCGTAAATAATTCGCACTGATAGTTGTTCTTAATTGATTTTAAACAAACCTATATTTAATGGGTCCAGTGATGTGGCGTTGTTATGCATCAATATAGGCTTTTTATGCTAAATACCATCTTTGTGATAACATAACCTTACAATTTTAATTTCACGTTTCACAAATTTATTGCATGGTGGGAGGTTCGGACCAACTACCTTGGGGAGGATTGGGACAGTGTCCCAGACCTCCCCCCATAGCTAATTTATTACGGATCTTATTAAATCATAATATATGTTTTATTCTTTTTAGATTAATATTGTGAGTTATGCCGCATAAGTACGTGAACAAGGGAATTCGGGAAACAATCCCCCAAAACTTGATAGATGAAGCTGTTAACGAAGTTAGGCAAGGTGGGGGAATAAGAGCTACTTCAAGAAAATATGGTGTTCCTAAAAGCACTTTGCTTAGACTATCTAGAGATAATGTATATAAGCGGCAAAATTACTCTACAAAGCACTCGAGTAAACAAGTTTTTTCAAAAGAACAGGAAAAAATGCTTGCAGACTATTTCATACAGGCATCAAAGTTGCATTATGGATTAAATCGAAAAGCAGCACTGAAGTTAGCATTCAATTTTGCAAAAAGCAACAATATAACTTATCCAAAATCCTGGGATACTACAGAGTCTGCCAGTAAAGACTGGCTTCGAGGGTTTTACTCACGCAATTCGAACATTTCTTTAAGAAAACCGGAGTCTACCAGTTTAAGTCGTTCCACCAGTTTTAACAAAAATAATGTGCAAAAATTCTATCAACACTTAAAACACATTTTGGAAGAAAAAAGTATACGCCCTGAAGACACTTGGAATATCGACGAGACTGGCCTCACAACAGTTCATAAGCCTAAAAAAGTTCTTACCGAGAAAGGAACCAAGCAAGTTGGCCAAATGACATCAGGGGAACGCGGAACCCTAGTCACTGTTTGCTGCAGTATTAACGGTATTGGGCAATCTATTCCTCCCTTTTATATATTCCCAAGAGTTAATTTCAGGGAAATTATGTTGAAAGGTAATTATAGCAAATATCATTTGAAGCTCTATTTTATAAAATAATTTTTTTAGGTGGACCAACTGGATGCCGCGGAGCAGCACATCTCAGCGGATGGATGACCAGCGAAAACTTTTTAGAATTTTTCAAACATTTCTTGGACTATGCCAAGCCATCAGAAGATAGGCATATTTTGGTAATATTTGACAACCATGACAGCCACATTCAAATTGATTTAATAAATATGGCCAGAACGAAGAATGTTATTCTACTTACACTGCCCCCTCATTGCAGTCATAAGTTACAGCCCCTGGATGTGGCTGTTTACGGACCATTCAAGAATTATTTTAACTCTGCCGCTGAGAGTTTAATGCTCAGACAACCAGGAAAGCCGATTTAAATATATGACATTCCTGAATTGTCTAAAGAAGCCTTTGAAAAAGCGTTCTCTCCGGCGAATATTATTAGTGGATTCAGACGTACTGGGATTTATCCCTTCAATGAGAATACTTTCAATGACGATGACTTTTTGGGAGCTTATGTCACAGATAGGGATCAAGAAAACTCTCAAATTGAAGTCTCCTTATCCAGAAAAATTGATGGCGCAAATCAAACTGAAAATCAAGCTGATCTTGCTGAAGCTTCTTGTTCCAAGAATCCAGGCAATAAAATATTAACACCTGAAAGAATTTTGCCTTTTCCAAAGGCGGCCCCACGCGTAATAAAGAGCGGTGGTAGAAAAACGGGAAAATCACGGATAATAACTGAGACTCCAGAAAAAAATGAAATCGAAGAACAACACCTAGTAAAAATGAGAAAAGCGGAATTGAAACAGAAAAAAACCACAGTGAGAAAATTAAAAATGTGTAAAAAAACTGAAAGTTCTTCTGGCGAGAGCTCTTACGATGAAGCCACACTATGCAAAGATAGCAGCTCCGAATTAGAATTAACTAGTGAAGAAGAGGATTTTCTTGTAAATACAAAAGACAAAAACTACCAGGAAGGAGACTATATTTTGGTTAAGAATGTTCTATGGTAGTGACAGCCATATTGAATTTCCCCCACGCTAACGTGACGGGATAAATTGGTTAGTTCGATTTCTGGTGAAGGTGCCGATAAGAATTGCGGATGATAAGATTTTTTGCAGTTTTGAAAAAAACAAAAAAATTAAAACATGGATTTTTTTCAAAACAACAAAAGGTATCATCCGCAATTCTGTGAAGAAAACTGGAGGTGTAAATTTAAAAAAACTGAGTTATATTATAGTTTGATGGTAATTTTGGCAAGACGCCCAAAGTACGGTACCTAAATAATCAGTTAAGTTGGCCCTATACACTATAGAGTGTGTTTCACTTTAAAACGGACAATTGCGTATTTTTCGAAATTTTGGTCGATCTTCAAAATTTTTTTTTTAGCATATCGTATTCAAAGAGCTCTACCGTCTGGGCTACAGTTTTTTGATATATACGATCATTCCATGGCCTACTGCAATCAAACGAAGACCCCAAAAATCACGAAATCGTGTTAGGCATTTTTTGTTTGAAAAAAAAAATTAGTTCCATAGAATTCAGCTTACCTCAGATCCCTATTTCCGCGGTTTCAATATTCTAGCACTTACAGGGTGTTCAGAAAATAGGGAAAAATTTCGAAAAAATTGCACTTTTATGAGTGCTTTGTATGAAACACGGGCCTTATTTTGTGAATGTTTTTTCACAAATCGAAAAGGTCTTGCCCAAGGTACTATTACAAATGATTTCGTATGTCTACCTCATACAGGGTGTTCGGAAATAAAAAGCCAATTTGCCCATTTTTTTAATTCTGGTCATAAATTCAAACCTTTTTTTAAATTTTGGTAGCTTCTTCTAATGCTCCTTACAACCTGTATACATTTCTCCAACCTTTTTTGCAATTAGCAGCCTCTGCAGCTATTCTTCTGAAATCGAACGACACACATTCCAATCAATTTTTAAGGGGAATAACAGCAAGCTGCAGAGGGTTACTGCTAATTGCAAAAAAAAATGTTGGACGAGTTATAACGAGGATTAGTAAAAGCTACAAAATTTTAAAAAAGGTTTGAATTTACGACAAGAAATTAAAAAAAAATTAGGCAAATTCGCTTTTTCTTTCCGAACACCCTGTATGAGATAGACATACCAAATCATTTTTAATAGTACCTTGGGCAAGACCTTTTCGATTTGTGAAAAAACATTCACAAAATAAGGCCCGTGTTTTATACAGGGCACTCCTAAATGTGCCATTTTTTTGAAATTTGGCTCTATTTTCTGAACACCCTGTAAGTGCTAGAATATTGAAACTGCGGAAATAGGCATCTGAGCTAAGCTGAATTCGATGGCACTAATTATCTTTTCAAACAAAAAATGCCTAACACGATTTCGTGATTTTTGGGGTCTTCGTTTGATTGCAGTAGGGCATGGAATTATCGTATATCAAAAAACTGTAGACCAAACGATAGAGCTCTTTGAATACGATATGTTAAAAAAATAATTTTGAAGAACGACCAAAATTTCGAAAAATACGCAATTGTCCGTTTTAAAGTGAAACACACTGCATATACATCTATTCATTGAAAACATCAATCTTTTTCCTGCGTTCCAAAAAAGGGGCCATATCGGAAAAACGTGAAAATCGACTGGTTGGTCCGAAAATGGAGATTCTAATTCTTATCAACTCCGTTTTCATATTTTCGAAAATAAAACTAGTTTTTTACTTTTGTCAACTAATCGCAAAAACGTTGCACCTATGCTTTAGTGATAGATTTTGCCCCTTTTGATATCCTGATTTTAGGCTAGCAATATTACAATTTATATTCCTGCAAAATATCACATCCAAGGCGAATTTGTTTTGTTATTTACACCTTACACCAATTCATATGCGCCAACCATGTATAGGCACCTAAAAAGTGAGTTTGTTTTCATTCTACTAATGTTCTACCACTTCTAGACGTCTAGAACGAGCTATAAGCTGTGCTATGGCTATGAGCTATGATAGAGTAATAACATGAGTATAGGTATTTTAAAATTTTTAATTATTAAAACATAATACAGGGTGGTCAATCTTACAGTACATACCATTGGGATACCCGAAACGAATATTTCAGAATCTAGTTGGCGTAGGAATTATTTCACATTTCCATTGAAGAGCTCACATTAAGAAATGTAAGATTTCCAGGTTTCATAAATTTTCCATTACATATAAAAAAGTTATGAACGAAGAAAGAAAACGCATATTTTCAGTTTTTCAGCAATATTTCAGGAAGTACCCAAGATATCTTAGATTTCTTTTCAGATTATTGAAAGGCATACAAAAACGCAACTTTCCTCTAATTTAACCCACGCTGTATCTCTTACCGTTTCGGATATCCCAATGGTATGCACTTTAAGAGTGACCACCCTGTATACCTACTTATTACCTAAATATTACTTTACTTATTTTACTGCCTATTCTAATATATTTTTATATTATATGGCAATACACTATTATTCATTCTGTGATGGTAATCTATGGCATTTTATCACAGAAAATCTTCGTACTATATTTTCTGCGATTTTATTCTGTATTCTCAGGTTGTCAGCCCAAAAATAATCACCCTGTACCATTGTTTTGGTGGTTGCAGCAGTCGCCGACTAGTCCTTCCTCCCCTCCCCGCCCCGCCCCGCAGTGGTCTCGGTCTCACCAGTTTTTTTTGTTTTTTTATGACCAGCACAGTACGTGAACTACTTATTTATTATTGGCGTTGGGCGCGAAATACGGACTTTTATAGTTCTGATATATAGTTCAGTTGTGATCCGCCTTTAGTTGTTTCCACTACACTATAATACTATCGTTTATTTTTGTACTCTTTGTGACAATTTGGAACTATGCACATTACTATCGTGTCTTTACCTTTTGTTGCGTGTATTTTGGTGGTTTTGTTTAGGTATGTACCTACCATCGCCATGAGGCATAAGAAGACTACAAACAACCAAGAAATATTTGTCCCTTAGGAGAAAAAACAAACGATTGGCGAAACTAAGGTACGTAAAACAAAACGAATGTTTTAGTGTATGCAGCTCAAACTAATCACAACACTAGGTATTTGCAGATTTTACAACATCGTAACTTCGCAAAAACCCGTGGAAAACCGACATTCTCCAAGATTTATTTTCGCCCGACATTCGGCGCCGAAAACGTAAAAAATATTGTGGTCATTAGTTTGAGCTGACAAAAGGAAATTTGAAAATTTATTTTCTCGGCAACTAAATACCTACGTCCGCCACGAATCTGACATTCGTGCTCAAGGATCTCGAAAATTACATTTTACAATAACAATAACCATAAAAGAATCTACTACGACGTAGATTCTTCTATGATATAACTATATAGGTAGGTAGATAACATGAAAAATGTTCCGTCTCTCTGTCTACAATAGCAACTATTGCAAAACCAAGTAGGTTATTGTCAACATTTTGTAATATACCTACGTAGGTACCTACATAAGTAGATGAAGGGAGATTTTTCTAACTTTACGAATATTAATTTCACCCCTGCTCCTATATACCTAATAAGCCTTATACTCCTTATTTTTGGAGATATATTTATTAGCACAGAATATCTAAACAGCTGATGTAATGTATTAAAAAATAAACAATAAAAACCCAGAAATATAAAAATAACGTAGGTTACAGGGTGACCCATTCAAGGTTACCCGCCCCCTTATTGCGTTTTGCGTTATATTTTCATTTTTTTTTTACCTGAAAAAAAGGTGAAACTTCCGCCCGGTGTATTTTCCTCGATTTTTTTTGAAATTTTGGCTACCACCCTATTTTCGGGGTCCCTGAACACGAATCTGAACTTAGTTTTTGGTGCTCGGACGTAGGTAGTTTCCGAAAAAATGAATTTTCAAATTTCCTTTTCACACCTCACTTTTTATGGTGATATTTGTGGTTATCGGGATTATTTTTTACTGTACGGAGCTAAAACTAATCACCACACTGTTTTGCACCTTTTGAAAGATTTTCGCCCGACATAGCCAAAATTAGCGTACGGCCCGAATATCGGGCGAAAATAGCGTGTACGTAAAGACGGCATAAATCTTTCAAAATTTCGGATTTTCTCCGGGTTTTCGCGAAGTTTCGATGTTGCAAAATAGTGTGGTGATTAGTTTGAGCTGCGTACAGTAAAAAATCATCCCGATTATAACCACAAACATCACCGTGAAACGTGAGGAAATTTGAAAATTCATTTTCCCCGAAAATACGTCCGAGCACCATAACCAATGTTAGATTCGTGTTCAGGGAATCGAAAATAGAAGGGTAGCCAAACTTTAAAAAAAAATCGGGGGAGATATACACCGTCCGGATGTTTTTCCAAAGGAGAACATCGAATATAAAAGTTTGGGGGTTAGGTGTGTTTTTATTACAATATCACCCTATACAGGGTGATTCACGTAAGTGGTTCATTAGAAGTTTACGGGGAAGGAGTGCGAATTTTAATTTGAAATTTTGGTTACTTATATAACAGGTTGTAAACTTTCTTTCTAAAATATTTTCAACTTCCGATCACTTCCGGTTATACCGGAAGTCGATAGCAACTTTGTTATTTCAAATAGAACACCCTACATTTTATTACACCATTTGGTTCCCTATCAAATTCCAAATCTTTTTTCTGAATAGAATGTATACCCTATTCCTAACCCTTTTCGAGATATTCGCAAATTTTTTATTTTTTTGAGTGTTGCAGTCATCGACCATAGTGATGATAACTTTGAAATTTATGAATCTGGAAAACTGAAATTTTTGACTGTCGTAGGCGAAAGTCAACTTTATTAAATGGTCTGTATGTCATTTCAAAATATTGTACAGGGTGTTTGGGAAAAAAATCCCAACATCAATATCGAAAAATTGAAAAATCTCATTTTTTTTCAAATGGAACCCATATTTTTTTATTGCACCATTGAAATGCCTGTGAAAAGACAGTCCAAAAAAATATAACACACTATATGTCTAAATGAAGCGGTTGCTTCGTTATTACGCAAAATACGTATTTTTGCTGCTCTGTATCAACAAAGATGCCATTTCTCAAGGAGCGTCACATTATAGGGGGCCATGGAAAATGAAATAACGCAACCCCTTCTAGTAGCTGTAGAAGACGCCGAAGTCTTCTACATCTCACCGCTACTAACTATATATCAATTGGAATAACCTGATATGCCACTAAACATCATTTATTATTTATAATTCTTACAGGTACTAAAAATCTTTCTGTGTTTCATATTCTGGCTTTGACATTGTAGGTTAGAATTTCCACGTTCGATACTTGCATTAAGTCGCTATATGTCGAATATTGTGGGTGGAAGAACAAATAGGAAGTTTACATAACCAACAATAATGAATGGTTTCCCTACACCCTCTAACCCCTTCTAATAGCTGTAGAAGACGCCGAAGTTTTCTACATCTCACCGCTACTAACTATATATCAATTGGAATAAATAACACCTAGCCGATGGAACCCATATCTCCGGTAGCTTAGTTGGTTAAAGTGCCTACGGCCACAGTAGGAGTCCCGGGTTCAAGTCCCGGCTGGAGTGCATTTTTTCAATTGATATCCTTTACCTGATATGCCACTAAACATCATTTATTATTTATAATTATTACAGGTACTAAAAATCTTTCTATACTGAATTACTTTCTTTTCCATTTAAACACAGGGCCGCATTAGAAAAAAAAAAGAGTTTTCAGTAAAATTGTCTCAAAATATTTAAAAAATATTTCGTGTCGTACATTATGGTATTTGCAATGAAAAGTGCTTTCAAAATCTGCAAAAAAAGAACAGATCCGTATTTAAAAAAATAAAGTTGAAGATAGTTTCTCAAAAAACCAAATGTTATAGAACAAATGTAAAAACGCCATATTAAAGCCCGTTAAAAAGTGCCAAGTGTTTTTCTTTTTTTCCTACCTGTGATAACAACTTCAGAAAAAAATAAAATCGAAAATGCAAAATTTCACTTTTTTCAAAATAACTCAAAAAAGAAAAAGGATGTTGGAAATCTGTTTGCACCATTTTATTGACATCAAAATTGCGCAACTTTTTCCCCATTTAACCGTTGTTCTATCTCTCACCGTTTGCAAGATCCCCATGCTGTTCATTCTTATCCGGGACACATTGTATATCGATTTGCAATTTCTTGGTTTATCAATATAAATCTTACAATTTTCAAGTAATTAAAGTGTAAATTTAAATAAATAGCGCAAAATTAAAAAAAATTCGAAATCGAGTTTTTTATTTTTTGCATTTTCTGAGAAAATGTTCCATCGTGATGTACATTTTTTTACACCATCAGCAAGTAGAGGTTTCAACGAACAAAAATCGAACCGACTTTTTTAAAAAGCAGTTTTTTTGACGTGGGTATTTTCGATTGAAAATGAGGTTACTTTTTAGGTTTAAAATCGAAAAAAGGGGTAAAAATAAATGTTTTTATTCGAAAAAATTACAGCGTGTTCGGGACATAAGAAGGTAAGTTTTCACCAAATTTGTAGATTTGTTTTGTGGAAGATAAAAATTAGAAACCAAAAAATCGGTTATTTAGATTTTTCGCGGATATTTTGACGTTATATGAAAAAAGTGCAAATACAAAAGTTGTAGATCTTTTTATTACCTACAAATTTGCCCACTTTGCCCAAACTTTTTTCGATAGAAGTTGTAGTTTTGCCGGAAATCGTGATAAACCGTTTTCCACCCCTAAAAGTTCACCCCCTTCCACCCCCGCCCCTCAAATCGCCCTTAAATTATTTCTCCTGTTAATTTTGCTATATTTTCTTCCTTTTCCAATGAGTGTCATGCTGTTCTAGATTTTTTTTGTTCTCAAAAATTATCTACCCTGGCCTATAATAATAGCACAGTAAGTAAAAGTTAATCTCTCGTCTTCTTTAGGCAAGCACTCACAGACCATGACTATTGTTCCAGTTTACCTGGGTAAAGTATCATAAAGAAAGGTATACCAACAATTTAGTACAACTAATTTGCAGACACTCGGGAGTTCTTTGCAAGAAGAGGAAAAATTATATGTAGAAGATGAAGAGTAAGTAGAAATGATACATTATTTACCGGCCCTGGATTTTCCTTATAACTTATATTTTTCAAATAAAATTTATTTTAGGATAATTCTTATGGATGCAGATCTAAGTTGTCAAGAAGAGATCAGAGAAGAGATCACCACATTTGAAAATTTGCAAGCAAACAAGTAAGATCCTAAACTATACCTAATCAAAATATTTTGCTTCTATCGATATATTGGATGAGACTAGTAATTGCACATAATATTTTGATAGCAGTTAGCTGGCGTCCAAATAGAGCGATTCGGTCTACACCCTAAAATTTGAAAAAATATCTTCCTCTTCTGTCATTTTTCCGAACCAATAAGCCAATCGAGCTGAAATATTTTATACTTATGTTTTCTTAGAGGATAAATCCCTGCGTTATTAGCGCAGTAAATGACTTATCAGTTTTGAACTTGCCACTAGAGGGCGGGGGCAAATCTAATAAGTATGCAAATTTTCAGTTTGACTGACCTAATAGTTCCAAAAAGTGCAAAAAATCACAGTGTAAATCAAAAAGGAGCGAGATTCTGAAAAGACATGTTTGGCATAATCGCTGTATTTTCATGTCAGTTGTCTGCTATTAAAATATGCACCATTATTAGTGACACATCCTGTATATATGTTCCATTCTTCAGTATACTGCCAGAACTGGAAATAGTCCCAGAAAATGAGACCAACCATACCATAGAAAAGGACGAAATATTACTGGGAGGCAGAAGAATAGTCGATGTAGGGCGTTTATTCAAGGAAATTTCCAGAATTGGAAAACATCCCCCTTTCGACTGTTCGTTTGAAGTTATGTACCCAACTAGTGAAAGAAGAATGGGGATTAATAGTATTATCACATTCAAATGCAAAATGTGTAATATTACCAAATCTGTAAGCTTATGTGATACCACTGAAGGCAGCAGCGACAGCATTGATCCAAACAAGGGACTTGTCCTGGGTAGCATATCAAGTGGCTCTGGATATTCTGGCAGTGAAACACTATTCACTTCACTAAATATCCCATTTATGGCCCCATCAACATATTACGAATACGAGGAGACCGTGGCAGATGCTATTTATAATATTGCATGGAGAACCATTGAAGATGCTGGCAAAGAAGAAGCTGAGATGGCGAGAAATTTGGGCGAAATCGACAAAAATGGTGTACCACAAATAACGGTGGTAGCTGATGGTGCTTGGAGTAAACGCTCATATTCTATAAATTATGATGCTAAATCTGGTGTGGTAAGTATAAATGTGATTTATTCTTTTGTACATTACATTATACAGGATGTTCGCGGTTTTTGTAGACAAACTTTGGCAATAATTATTATTGGTATAACAAGGTAATTTAATAATTGTTTGGGATACATATTATAAGTAGGTATCAGAAGTTAACAAGTGAACGCATTTTTTAAAGCCATTGGAGCAGAAATTGTATTTAAAAAAGGGTTGCTAGTTACCCCCCCCCTGTACGCCCCTACTGAATCTAAATGGGCAGTTTTGTAGCATACCTGTTGGTCTTACTACGAGTACATATAGAATTTCATATATTATATTATTTAATCTGTGATATAGAATCTGAAGTTTACCTCTCTTTTAAAATAGGATTTTTTTGTTCTAAAATGACTTTTGATGCGAATTGTCAAAATGTGTCAACCAAAAACCTTCGTTCATCCTGTATGTTATTAGTAAATTTTATTTTTAGGTGTGCATTATTGGTGCAAGAACCCATAAGATACTTTTCCTTGGTGTTCGCAACAAGTACTGTTGTATTTGTTCTCGAGCAGAATCCAAATGCTTGGCCGTACCAGAGCACCAATGTTACAAAAATTGGTCGTCAACCTCGACAAGTATGGAGAGTGATATTATTGTGGAGGGGTTCAAAAGAAGCATGGAATTGCATGGCGTCATCTTCAAACGACTTGTTGGAGATGGTGATAGCAGCGTATACAATAAACTTCTTGAAAGTAGACCATATGGCAATGTCTTTATTGAAAAGATAGAATGTAGGAATCATCTATTGCGAAACTTTTCTAAGAAAATTAGAGACATTTGTGGTGAATAATGGTAATCACCAATCAGATTTTAGAAAATAATAGTACAAAAGTCTTTTTTTTTTTTGTTAATTTTGTATTAACTTTCATTTTAAAAACAAGATCATTGTTTTATAAAGTAAAACCACATTACTTCATTTTTTATGATAGATAAACTCTTTTGATAATAATAATTTATTATATATATATAATAATGTTTCAGATATGCGATGGGGGATGAATAACAAAGAACTAAATGGTGATTGGTGCACAACAGGCCCACTGTGGCCTACGTGCCGGGCCGATTTAAGGCGGCCACCCCCTGCACAAGAAGATGGTGATTGGTGATCTCTTCGGACGAGTAAATGGTGTTTAGAAAGTATATAATCTTCCTGTAGACACTCGACTCCGAAAAAGGACAGTATAAAAATAATTTATTCTTAATTCAAACCATGTTAATTAAGAATTTGTTTAGGGCAAGACACAAGTAAAAAAATGACCTCTTCAAATAGTGAACTAAAATGGTATTTAGTAAGGATGCTATGGTTGACTGTCATCTTTTTGGCGAAAGCAAGTGTCGGCGCAACACAAAAGAAGAATAGAAGTTATAAGTATAATTTTTATTATACAAGTATTAACATTTATTTATGTTTTAGAAGTGAAAAAATGGAAATATAAATTACCATTATTAATTCAGTAATATTATAGTAATAATTATTGTGATAAAACAGACAAAAACCATAAAGTGTTGAAAAGCGTTGTGCTTTTGACCTATGGCAAATGTACTAGAATTGTTCACAAAATTGTACTAGATTGTAATAGCTCCAAATTCCTGTCAAATTTTACCTACCGTACCAGTAATAGTAGGTACCCATAAATTTTTACAGTTAAAAAAATTAAATAAATTTAAAAATATAGTAAGAAGTTATGACGTGCTTCCATCGGACTGCTCCAAAGTGATTTACTGTTCAAGACCAATCACAAGTGATTCTAAGTGACCGCTAGGTAACACAGGAACTTTGTGATTTAGGAATTCTTATGTAATCTCTAACATTTCTTCCACCAATTTTCAAAACTTTATGAATTTTGTCCTATATAAATCATTATATTACTGAATTACGTTTTATAATAATTATTATATTAGCTTATACAATTAACACTAAAATATTGTTATGGAAATTAAACACTGATACGTAAATATGTCAGAATCATTTAATAAAATATAAAGCCAGAACTGTAGCTTTTACCTCGTTTTCATAAACTCCTGGGATGTACTGAAAAAATTATAGTATAATTAAGCAACAAACATTTTCATCCATTTGATTTTTACCTGTATTTTGTATTCAGCTGCAGATATTGATAGGATTTCCCAACTATCTATGATGAATAAATGTATTAAAAAAATATATACAAATAGGTAATAAAAATTACTGAGAGAATTTTGTTTTGTTTAATTTTACCCTCTTACTCCACTGAAAGAAAATTGACTATTTTTTCAAATAGCTAATAGGTACTTATGTTTATTTAATCATACATAGATACATTACAGAACATAAACCGCCCAAATGGTAGATCCAGAGTAATAAACAAGTAAAAGTGCATGGCTAATCATTCTTGTGAAGAGAATATATTAAAAATACCCCAGAAACAAATTATTTCGTCATTATAATATTATAAAATAATGGTACACGTTAGCGGTGACCACTGCGCGGCGACCTGGATATCTTTTGTTTCCTGGCATACACATATTTACATTGCATTATTTATGGTTGCATAAAATAGGGGTACACCAGGGGGGACCGATACAGACGTAAGGGACGAGGAAAATCGAGGCAGAGTTGATCAGCTGATATAGAACGCTCTTAAGTTAAAAGTTGAAAATAAAGAAGTTTTTGTGCACTACATTGGGAAAGCAATACGTGTTAGTTCTTCGGACTTGACGTTGATGTACCTGCGTAAAAGTTCGAAGACAAACACGTTTTATTTTCCCAATGAAGAAGATCGAGATACAGTCTCTTTAACCCAAGTTATGGGTAAATTAAAACCACCCACATGTCATGGTTCCAGTAAAAGGAATTGCAAATTTTTACATTTTGCAGAAAATTTGAACATGTATGCGAATTTACGCTAATCCTGTTACTTGTACCAAACCTCCCTACCTACTGGACCAAACGTCCCAATGGTAGGGAGGTTTGGGACATTTTTTTTATTTTAAAAACTGTAAGATTTTTTGTGTTTGACAAAGATGTGTAAAGAATAAAGTTTATGTTTTTGTTAACAGATGTTAGTTGTTTTTCTGAGGCATATTTGGTCCCTTAAAGTCATATAGCTTTCAGTCAAATGTGATTTTTATTTTTAATGTTCCAAACCTCCCACCTCTCCCCTACAGATGGTAATTAAGAAAGAAAATTTGGCCACGAAATTCACTATGATGGTGGCAAATAGGAAATTGCTTCTAAAAAAATCTTCATCAGAATTTAACATAAAATATCAATGAGGAAGTAGAGTGAGAACGCTAAAATATCCACAAGATACCAGAAACTCCAAAGAGGTTGTTAGCATTCTGAGTGCACCAAAGGTTATGCCAAAGAAGACAAAAAAAGTTTGAACCAGACTTCCCCCGAATTTGAGATGACAATCAGAGGCAGCTCGTGCGAGTTGAAGATGGTTCTCAGAAAACACACGGAACCTCCTAAAGAAATTGACACTGTTTCTAAGACTCCAAGGTGCAAAAGTATTGTTTTAACGGAACGGCATTGGATGAGAGAAAAAAATCGTTTTGGAAGTTCTGAATAAGGCTGACATTAAAGAAATTAGCAGGTTGCATTCTGTTGGGTCAAAAACTGCCGAAAGGATCTTATTGTACAGGCAACTGGAAGGATCCTTCGTGAAAATATCCGAACTCGCTTCAATGCCCGACTTCAACGAGAACAACTATAAGAAATTTATTCAGCGAAACTTCTTACCTGAAGATGTCTAAACAAATGCTATATATGTATGATATATTTAAAATTAATATTAATTAATAATAATTAATTAATGTGTATAATGTATTAAATTTTTTGACCTTTCCCTCACTATATATTGTGGAGTGTTTGAATTTTATTAATCAGAGAAAGGATAATATTATGTCAAGTGCAAATAAGCATGCACATAACTCCAGGAGAGGGACCGCATTAATCACACTTCACTTAAGATTGTATAAATCTAAAAATAGATAAAAGTTTATAGGCATAAAATTATATAATAAATTGCCAAGAAATATTCAAGATATTGAGGATAACAAAGTTGTCAAAGAATGCCGAATGGAGAATATGTAAATAAAATTTATAGTAAAGCAAAAAAACTGGACGGCTCATCAAGGAAAGTAGTTATAGGATGGAACCAGCAACATTCTCTCAGAATCACAAGACCTATATTTAAATCCTTAGCATTTGATATAAAAGAATAATTCAACGACAATAGGATACATAGTATAATGAGGTAAATGTGTCACTATTTTTTATGCGAGCACAATAAATTTCGGCTACAATTGAATAATAGTCCATGGAGTGAGATAAAAAAGCAATGGGATAGTACCAAGGGCGTAGCCAGGTACGGGCAGGGAGGGCAGCTGCCCCCCCCCCCTAGCTGGGTGTAGATATTGTATGACTAATGACACTAATTCTTTTTAATGTTCTATTTGTAGTTAAATTTTTGACTAAATTTACTTTAGCGCAGTTTTATGTTACTTTAAACTCGCCGTACAGATGTTGGCAATTTTCAAATGGTATGAACAGTCGTAAGCATGACGAAAATCAGACGACAGAAGAGAGGACAGAACAGGTGCCAAGTTTCCATGGGAAATATAAAAAATAACGAAATTTATCACCTACAAGATGGAGCAGGAGGGTGCGAAAACTGCCTCCTATTTCAGTGCAGTCGATACATACTTTCCATAAAAAAGTACAGATGGTAATTAAGAAAGAAAATTTGGCCACGAAATTCACTATGATGGTGGCAAATAGGAAATTGATGATAAAGTTTCTTTATTGAACCAAAGGAAGTATGTATAAATCCTGTATAAGTTCATCCTCTTAATTCTAGTTACTTAATCTACACAATTTTAACATATTAAAGTATAAATTTGAATAAAATACATATAACGTTTACAGTAAGTAAAATGAATGGTAAAAGAAGAAGAAGGTTGCACATTATCACATTATTACATTATTATCACAAATTAGTTCGTTAAAATGTTGACATTGTCGGTGCTAGGATATAGACATTATATACAGTTTCAAATTTTTTTTAAAATTCGGGAAGTTTAAAGCCTTTATTCCAGCTGGAAGCTGATTATATAGTGAGACTCCGTCATAGCAAATAGAACTGAGTGCTAAGTTTGTTGAGACTAGGGGCAATAATATTGATTCGGTGTTTCTTACATTATAATTATGCATTTCTCGTCGATACTAAAACTGTAAATCTGAATGCCGTTTCTTTTTTACGATTTGATGGACATAGGTGCATATCTGGTGTATATATATTTGCGAGAGGGACATTATTCTATATTTGCGGTAGAGATCACTTGTATTATATCTGTAAGGTAGAGAATATGAGTTTTTGATTGCTTTGTTTGGAAGTGTTTTAATTGGTTTTAAATATTTTTCTTTTGCTGTGCCCCATATGGCTACCAGATATTGTAAATGGCTGTGAATGAGAGCAAAATAAATATTTCTGAGTAGATGTTTGGGAATATAGTGACTTAAATGTTTTAGGACACCAGTTGAGGGAGCAATTTTTTTACGCAACATTTCTATGTGTTTCTGCCATGACAGTGTCTCGTCAATATAGAGGCCTAGGTACTTTACGTTGGAAGCATATTTAAGGGAGCAACCACCGAACTGTATCGGGTCCTCGTTGTATTTTTGGTGCGAGAAATATGTAAAGGAGGATTTATTTAGGTTTAGGCTGAGTTTATGGCTATTCAGCCAGGTTGATAGTATATTCAGATCTAAGATAATTTTTGATTTTATGATCTCTTTGCTTTTACCAAAGTAGAGTAGTAGGGTATCGTCTGCATATAACTTTATTTGCCCCTGAAGCTTTAACTTTGAGATAGAATTAATGTATATAAGGAACAGCACTGGAGATAACAAGGATCCCTGGGGTACTCCCCAACGTATAATATATATATATATATATATATATAATTATAATTGCTTCTAAAAAATCTTCATCAGAATTTAACATAAAATATCAATGAGGAAGTAGATTGAGAACGCTAAAATATCCACAAGATACCAGAAACTCCAAAGAGGTTGTTAGCATTCTGAGTGCACCAAAGGTTATGTAAAAGAAGACAAAAAAGTTTGAACCAGACTTCCCCCGAATTTGAGATGACAATCAGAGGCAGCTCGTGCGAGTTGAAGATGGTTCTCAGAAAACACACTGAACCTCCTAAAGAAATTGACACTGTTTCTAAGACTCCAAGGTGCAAAAGTATTGTTTTAACGGAACGGCATTGGACGAGAGAAAAAAATCGTTTTGGAAGTTCTGAATAAGGGTGACATTAAAGAAATTAGCAGGTTGCATTCTGTTGGGTCAAAAACTGCCGAAAGGATCTTATTGTACAGGCAACTGGAAGGATCCTTCGTGAAAATATCCGAACTCGCTTCAATGCCCGACTTCAACGAGAACAACTATAAGAAATTTATTCAGCGACTTTTCCCTCGCCATATATTGTGGAGTGTTTGAATTTTATTAATCAGAGAAAGGATAATATTATGTCAAGTGCAAATAGGCCTGCACATAACTCCAGGGGAGGGAGCGCATTAACCACACCTCATTTAAGATTGTATAAATCTCAAAATAGCAACAAGTTTATAGGCATAAGATTATATAATAAATTACCAAGAAATATTCAAGACATTGAGGATAACAAGGTTTTCAAAGGTAAAATAAAATCATTTCTAGCTAATGAGGCATTATTTTTATGGCATCGACGAGTTGAGTCTCCTGAAAGTAGTCAAAGAATGCCGAATGGAGAATATGTAATTAAAATTTTTAGTAAAACTAAAAAAACTGGACGGCTCATTAAGGAACGTAGTTATGGATGCTGTTATAGGATGGAACCTGCAACATTCTCTCAGAATCACAAGACCTATATTTAAATCCTTAGCATTTGATATAAAAGAATAATTCAATGACAATAGGATACATAGTAGTAAAAAATAAATTAGCTGAAGAAAATTTTGAGGAATATGCAGATAATGAGGTAAATGTGTCACTATTTTTTATGCGAGCACAATAAATTTCGGCTACAATTGAATAATAGTCCATGGAGTGAGATAAAAAAGCAATGGGATAGTACCAAGGGCTTGGCCAGGTATGGGCAGGGGGGCAGCTGCCCCCCCCCCTCCCCCTAGCTGGGTGTAGTTATTATATGACTAATGACACTAATTCTTTTTAATGTTATATTTATAGTTAAATTTTCGACTAAATTTACTTTAGCGCAGTTTTATGTTACTTTAAACTCGCCGTACAGATGTTGGCAATTTTCAAATGGTATGAACAGTCGTAAGCATGACGAAAATCAGACGACAGAAGAGAGGACAGAACAGGTCCCAAATGTCCACGGGAAAAATAAAAAAGAACGAAATTTATCAGCTACAAGATGGAGCAGGAGGGTGCGAAAACTGCCCCCTATTTCAGTGCAATCGATACATACTTTCCATAAAAAGTACAGGTGGTAATTAAGAAAGAAAATTTGGTCACGAAATCCACTATGACGGTGGCAGATAGGAAATTGCTTCTAAAAAAAATCTTCATCAGAATTTGACATAAAATATCAACGAGGAAGTAGATTGAGAACGCTAAATTATCCAAAAGGTACAAAAAATTCTAAAGAGGTTGTTAGCATTCTGAGTGCACCAAAGGTTATGTAAAAGAAGACAAATAAAGGTTAAACCAGACTTCCCCCGAAATTGAGATGACAATCAGAGGCAGCTCGTGCGAGTTGAAGATGGTTCTCAGAAAACACACTGAACCTCCTAAAGAAATTAACACTGTTTCTAAGACTCCAAGGTGCAAAAGTATTCTTTTAACGCAACGGCATTGGACGAGAGAAAAAAAATCGTTTTGGAAGTTCTGAATAAGGGTGACATTAAAAAAATAAGCAGGTTGCATTCTGTTGGGTCAAAAACTGCCGAAAGGATCTTATTGTACAGGCAACTGAAAGGATCCTTCGTGAAAATATCCGAACTCCCTTCAATGCCCGACTTCAACGAGAACTATAGGAAATTTATTCAAAGAAACTTCTTACCTGAAGAGGTCTAAACAAATGCTATATATGTATGATATATTAATATTAATTAATAATAATTAATTAATGTGTATAATGTATTAAATATTTTGACCTTTCCCTCGCTATATATTGTGGAGTGTTTGAATTTTATTAATCAGAGAAAGGATAATATTATGTCAAGTGCAAATAGGCATTCACATAACTCCAGGAGAGGGACCGCATTAATCACACCTCACTTAAGATTGTATAAATCAAAAAATAGATAAAAGTTTATAGGCATAAAATTATATAATAAATTACCAAGAAATATTCAAGACATTGAGGATAACAAGGTTTTCAAAGGTAAAATAAAATCATTTCTAGGTAATGAGGCATTATTTTATGGCTTCGACGAGTTGAGTCTCCTGAAAGTAGTCAAAGAATGCCGAATGGAGAATATGTAATTAAAATTTATAGTAAAACTAAAAAAACTGGACGGCTCATTAAGGAACGTAGTTATGGATGCTGTTATAGGATGGAACCTGCAACATTCTCTCAGAATCACAAGACCTATATTTAAATCCTTAGCATTTGATATAAAAGAATAATTCAACGGCAATAGGATACATAGTAGTAAAGAATAAATTAGCTGAAGAAAATTTTGGGGAATATGCAGATAATGAGGTAAATGTGTCACTCTTTTTTAAGCGAGCACAATAAATTTTGGCTACAATTGAATAATAGTCCATGGAGTGAGATAAAAAAGCAATGGGATAATACCAAGGGCTTGGCCAGGTACGGGCCATTTATAGTTAAATTTTCAACTAAATTTACTTTAGCACAGTTTTATGTTACTTTAAACTCGCCGTACAGACGTTGGCAATTTTCAAATGGTATGAACAGTTGTAAGCATGACGAAAATCAGATGACAGAAGAGAGGACAGAACAGGTCCCAAATTTCCACGGGAAAAATAAAAAAAGAACGAAATTTATCACCTACAAGATGGAGCAGGAGGGTGCGAAAACTGTCTCCTATTTCAGTGCAATCGATACATACTTTCCATAAAAAAGTACAGATGGTAATTAAGAAAGAAAATTTGGCCACGAAATTCACTATGACGGTGGCAAATAGGAAATTGCTTCTAAAAAAAATCTTCATCAGAATTTGACATAAAATATCAATGAGGAAGTAGATTGAGAACGCTAAGTTATCCACAAGATACCAAGAACTCCAAAGAGGTTGTTAGCATTCTGAGTGCACCAAAGGTTATGTAAAAGAAGACAAAAAACTTTAAAAAAGACTTCCCCCGAAATTGAGATGACAATCAGAGGCAGCTCGTGCGAGTTGAAGATGGTTCTCAGAAAACACACTGAACCTCCTAAAGAAATTAACACTGTTTCTAAGACTCCAAGGTGCAAAAGTATTGTTTTAACGGAACGGCATTGGACGAGAGAAAAAAATCGTTTTGGAAGTTCTGAATAAGGGTGACATTTAAGAAATTAGCAGGTTGCATTCTGTTGGGTCAAAAACTGCCGAAAGGATCTTATTGTACAGGCAACTGGAAGGATCCTTCGTGCAAATATCCGAACTCGCTTCAATGCCCGACTTCAACGAGAACAACTATAAGAAATTTATTCAAAGAAACTTCTTACCTGAAGAGGTCTAAACAAATGCTATATAAGTATATTAATTAATAATAATTAATTATTATGTGTGATATATTTAATATTTTGACCTTTCCCTCACTATATATTCTGGAGTGTTTCAATTTTATTAATCAGAGAAAGAATAATAATATTATGTCAAGTGCAAATAGGCATGCACATAACTACAGGAGAGGGAGCGCATCAATCACACCTCACTTAAGATTGTATAAATCTCAAAATAGCTATAAGTTTATAGGCATAAAATTATATAATAAATTACCAAGAAATATTCAAGACATTGAGGATAACAAGGTTTTCAAAGGTAAAATAAAATCATTTCTAGCTAATGAGGCATTATTTTATGGCGTCGACGAGTTGAGTCTCCTGAAAGTAGTCAAAGAATGCCGAATGGAGAATATGTAATTAAAATTTATAGTAAAGCTAAAAAAACTGGACGGCTCATTAAGGAACGTAGTTATGGATGCTGTTATAGGATGGAACCTGCAACATTCTCTCAGAATCACAAGACCTATATTTAAATCCTTAGCATTTGATATAAAAGAATAATTCAACGACAATAGGATACATAGTAGTAAAAAATAAATTAGCTGAAGAAAATTTTGAGGAATATGCAGATAATGAGGTAAATGTGTCACTATTTTTTATGCGAGCACAATAAATTTCGGCTACAATTGAATAATAGTCCATGGAGTGAGATAAAAAAGCAATGGGATAGTACCAAGGGCTTGGCCAGGTACGGGCAGGGGGGGCAGCTGCCCCCCCCCCCTAGCTGGGTGTAGTTATTGTATGACTAATGACACTAATTTTTTTAATGTTATATTTATATTTAAATTTTCGACTAAATTTATTTTAGCGCAGTTTTATGTTACTTTAAACTCGCCGTACAGATGTTGGCAATTTTCAAATGGTATGAGCAGTCGTAAGCATGACGAAAATCAGACGACAGGAGAGAGGACAGAACAGGTCCCAAATTTCCACGGGAAAAATAAAAAAGAACGAAATTTATCACCTACAAGATGGAGCAGGAGGGTGCGAAAACTGCCCCCTATTTAAGTGCAATCGATACATACTTTCCATAAAAAGTACAGGAGGTAATTAAGAAAGAAAATTTGGTCACGAAATCCACTATGACGGTGGCAAACAGGAAATTGCTTCTAAAAAAAATCTTCATCAGAATTTGACATAAAATATCAACGAGGAAGT
Source organism: Pseudeuparius sepicola (assembly GCA_963920635.1). Lineage (NCBI taxonomy): Eukaryota > Metazoa > Arthropoda > Insecta > Coleoptera > Anthribidae > Pseudeuparius > Pseudeuparius sepicola. The sequence goes on from OY987305.1 coordinate 36,242,655, forward strand.
AGATTGAGAACGCTAAATTATCCACAAGGTACCAAAAATTCTAAAGAGGTTGTTAGCATTCTGAGTGCACCAAAGTTTATGTAAAAGAGAAGACAAAAAAAGTTTGAACCAGACTTCTCCCGAAATTGAGATGACAATCAGAGGCAGCTCGTGCGAGTTGAAGATGGTTCTCAGAAAACACACTGAACCTCCTAAAGAAATTAACACTGTTTCTAAGACTCCAAGGTGCAAAAGTATTCTTTTAACGCAACGGCATTGGACGAGAGAAAAAAAATCGTTTTGGAAGTTCTGAATAAGGGTGACATTAAAGAAATTAGCAGGTTGCATTCTGTTGGGTCAAAAACTGCTGAAAGGATCTTATTGTACAGGCAACTGGAAGGATCCTTCGTGAAAATATCCGAACTTGCTTCAATGCCCGACTTCAACGAGAACAACTATAAGAAATTTATTCAAAGAAACTTCTTACCTGAAGAGGTCTAAACAAATGCTATAAATGTATGATATATTTAATATTAATTAATAATAATTAATTAATGTGTATAATGTATTAAATATTTTGACCTTTCCCTCGCTATATATTGTGGAGTGTTTGAATTTTATTAATCAGAGAAAGGATAATATTATGTCAAGTGCAAATAGGCATTCACATAACTCCAGGAGAGGGACCGCATTAATCACACCTCACTTAAGATTGTATAAATCAAAAAAAAGATAAAAGTGTATAGGCATTAAATTATATAATAAATTGCCAAGAAATATTCAAGACATTGAGGATAACAAGGTTTTCAAAGGTAAAATAAAATCATTTCTAGCTAATGAGGCATTATTTGATGGCGTTGAAGAGTTGAGTCTGGTGAAAGTTGTCAAAGAATGCCGAATGGAGAATATGTAATTAAAATTTATAGTAAAAGTAAAAAAACTGGACGGCTCATTAAGGAACATAGTTATGGATGCTCTTATAGGATGGAACCTGCAACATTCTCTCAGAATCACAAGACCTATATTTAAATCCTTAGCATTTGATATAAAAGAATAATTCATTGACAATAGGATACATAGTAGTAAAAAATAAATTAGCTGAAGAAAATTTTGAGGAATATGCAGATAATGAGGTAAATGTCACTATTTTTTATGCGAGCACAATAAATTTCGGCTACAATTGAACAATAGTCCATGGAGTGAGATAAAAAAGCAATGGGATAGTACCAAGGGCTTGGCCAGGTACGGGCAGGGGGGGCAGCTGCCCCCCCCCCTAGATGGGTGTAGTTATTGTATGACTAATGACACTCATTATTTTTAATGTTCTATTTATAGTAAAATTTTCGACTAAATTTACTTTAGCGCAGTTTTATGTTACTTTAAACTCGCCGTACAGATGTTGGCAATTTTCAAATGGTATGAACAGTCGTAAGCATGACGAAAATCAGACGACAGAAGAGAGGACAGAACATGTCCCAAATTTCCACGGGAAAAATAAAAAAGAACGAAATTTATCACCTACAAGATGGAGCAGGAGGGTGCGAAAACTGCCCCCTATTTCAGTGCAATCGATACATACTTTCCATAAAAAGTACAGATGGTAATTAAGAAAGAAAATTTGGTCACGAAATCCACTATGATGGTGGCAAATAGGAAATTGCTTCTAAAAAAAATCTTCATCAGAATTTGACATAAAATATCAACGAGGAAGTAGATTGAGAATGCTAAATTATCCACAAGGTACCAAAAATTCTAAAGAGGTTGTTAGCATTCTGAGTGCACCAAAGGTTATGTAAAAGAAGACAAAAAAAGTTTGAACCAGACTTCCCCGGAATTGAGATGACAATCAGAGGCAGCTCGTGCGAGTTGAAGATGGTTCTCAGAAAACACACTGAACCTCCTAAAGAAATTAACACTGTTTCTAAGACTCCAAGGTGCAAAAGTATTGTTTTAACGGAACGGCATTGGACGAGAGAAAAAAAACGTTTTGGAAGTTCTGAATAAGGGTGACATTAAAGAAATTAGCAGGTTGCATTCTGTTGGGTCAAAAACTGCCGAAAAGATCTTATTGTACAGGCAACTGGAAGGATCCTTTGTGAAAATATCCGAACTCGCTTCAATGCCTGACTTCAACGAGAACAAATATAAGAAATTTATTCAAAGAAACTTCTTACCTGAAGAGGTCTAAACAAATGCTATATATGTAGGACATATTTAATATTAATATTAATTAATAATTATTAATTAATGTGTATAATGTATTAAATTTTTTGACCTTTCCCTCGCTATATATTCTGGAGTGTTTGAATTTTATTAATCAGAGAAAGGATAATATTATGTCAAGTGCAAATAGGCACGCACATAACTCCAGGAGAGGGAGCGCATTAATCACACCTCACTTAAGATTGTATAAATCTCAAAATAGCTACAAGTTTATAGGCATAAAATTATATAATAAATTAATAAGAAATATTCAAGACATTGAGGATAACAAGGTTTTCAAAGGTAAAATAAAATCATTTCTAGCTAATGAGGCATTATTTTATGGCGTCGACGATTTGAGTCTCCTGAAAGTAGTCAAAGAATGCCGAATGGAGAATATGTAATTAAAATTTATAGTAAAACTAAAAAAACTGGACGGCTCATTAAGGAACGTAGTTATGGATGCTGTTATAGGATGGAACCTGCAACATTCTCTCAGAATCACAAGACCTATATGTAAATCCTTAGCATTTGATATAAAAGAATAATTCAACGGCAATAGGATACATAGTAGTAAAAAATAAATTAGCTGAAGAAAATTTTGAGGAATATGCAGATAATGAGGTAAATGTGTCACTATTTTTTAAGCGAGCACAATAAATTTTGGCTAGAATTGAATAATAGTCCATGGAGTGAGATAAAAAAGCAATGGGAAGGGCTTGGCCAGGTACGGGCAGGGGGGGCAGCTGCCCCCCCTCCTAGCTGGGTGTAGATATTGTATGACTAATGACACCAATTCTTTTTAATATTCCATTTATAGTTAAATTTTCAACTAAATTTACTTTAGCACAGTTTTATGTTACTTTAAACTCGCCGTACAGATGTTGGCAATTTTCAAATGGTATGAACAGTCGTAAGCATGACGAAAATCAGACGACAGAAGAGAGGACAGAACAGGTCCCAAATTTCCACGGGAAAAATAAAAAAGAACGAAATTTATCACCTACAAGATGGAGCAGGAGGGTGCGAAAACTGCCCCCTATTTCAGTGCAATCGATACATACTTTCCATAAAAAGTACAGGTGGTAATTAAGAAAGAAAATTTGGTCACGAAGTCCACTATGACGGTGGCAAATAGGAAATTGCTTCTAAAAAAATCTTCATAAGAATTTGACATAAAATATCAACGAGGAAGTAGATTGAGAACGCTAAATTATCCACAAGGTACCAAAAATTCTAAAGAGGTTGTTAGCATTCTGAGTGCACCAAAGGTTATGTAAAAGAAGACAAAAAAAGTTTGAACCAGACTTCCCCCGAAATTGAGATGACAATCAGAGGCAGCTCGTGCGAGTTGAAGATGGTTCTCAGAAAACACACTGAACCTCCTAAAGAAATTAACACTGTTTCTAAGACTCCAAGGTGCAAAAGTATTGTTTTAACAGAACGGCATTGGACGAGAGAAAAAAATCGTTTTGGAAGTTCTGAATAAGGGTGACATTAAAGAAATTAGCACGTTGCATTCTGTTGGGTCAAAAACTGCCGAAAGGATCTTATTGTACAGGCAACTGGAAGGATCCTTCGTGAAAATATCCGAACTCGCTTCAATGCCCGACTTCAACGAGAACAACTATAAGAAATTTATTCAAAGAAACTTCTTACCTGAAGAGGTCTAAACAAATGCTATATAAGTATATTAATTAATAATAATTAATTATTATGTGTGATATATTTAATATTTTGACCTTTCCCTCACTATATATTCTGGAGTGTTTCAATTTTATTAATCAGAGAAAGAATAATAATATTATGTCAAGTGCAAATAGGCATGCACATAATTACAGGAGAGGGAGCGCATCAATCACACCTCACTTAAGATTATATAAATCTCAAAATAGCTATAAGTTTATAGGCATAAAATTATATAATAAATTACCAAGGAATATTCGAGACATTGAGGATAACAAGGTTTTCAAAGGTAAAATAAAATCATTTCTAGCTAATGAGGCATTATTTGGTGGCGTTGACGAGTTGAGTCTCGTGAAAGTTGTCAAAGAATGCCGAATGGAGAATATGTAAATAAAATTTATAGTAAAACAAAAAACTGGACGGCTCATCAAGGAAAGTAGTTATAGGATGGAACCTGCAACATTCTCTCAGGATCACAAGACCTATATTTAAATTCTTAGCGTTTGATAACAAACAATAATTCAACGACGATAAGACACATTGTAGTAAAAACTAAATTAGCTGATGAAAATTTTGAGGAATATGAAGATAATGAGGTAAATGTGTCACTATTTTTTATGCGAGCACATTAAATTTTGGCTACAATTGAATAATAGTCCATGGAGTGAGATAAAAAAGCAATGGGATAGTACCAAGGGTGTAGCCAGGTACGGGCAGGGGCTAGCTGGGTGTAGATATTGTATGACTAATGACACTAATTCTTTTTAATGTTCTATTTATACTTTGTATCAGTTCCACCTTTTTTATTTGTATAAAATATTTTAACGCAGAGCATACCTGAACACATTTCGAACCATTTGCTAACATGTAGCCACCTCTGAAACATCTCTTTGTTTAAAATAATTATATCCTCCACAACAAATATGTTTGAATTTAGTTTGACTTTTTAAAGAAACTTGTTAATCATTTTGAATGCGACGTAGAGGTTTACTTAAAGAACCATATTTATAACATAACGTTCATATGGGCGTTATGATTAAAAAATGTAAGTAATTTTAAAGTTTTTCTGACTATTTATGTTTTCCTTTTTCGGTATTATATTTTCATATAAACTTTTTAAAAAATTTTTTAGACTGACAACTTTTTAACATGTACCTGAAGATGGCTTAAAAGCCGAAACGTACGTTGTAAACATTTTTATAAAAAAAAGGATAGCTTTTGGCTCTTCGTTTTTTAAATACAAATTGGTAGAATACCCAGGAATTTTATTTGAATTACTCTATAACTACCAGGAAGAAAACCAAAAAATAGTTCTATTTATAGTTAAATTTTCGACTAAATTTACTTTAGCGCAGTTTTATGTTACTTTAAACTCGCCGTATAGATGTTGGCAATTTTCAAATGGTATGAACAGTCGTAAGCATGACGAAAATCAGACGACAGGAGAGAGGACAGAACAGGTCCCAAATTTCCACGGGAAAAATAAAAAAGAACGAAATTTATCACCTACAAGATGGAGCAGGAGGGTGCGAAAACTGCCCCCTATTTCAGTGCAATCGATACATACTTTCCATAAAAAGTACAGGTGGTAATTAAGAAAAAAAATTTGGTCACGAAGTCCACTATGACGGTGGCAAATAGGAAATTGCTTATAAAAAAAATCTTCATCAGAATTTGACATAAAATATCAACGAGGAAGTAGATTGAGAACGCTAAATTATCCACAAGGTACCAAAAATTCTAAAGAGGTTGTTAGCATTCTGAGTGCACCAAAGGTTATGTAAAAGAAGACAAAAAAAGTTTGAACCAGACTTCCCCCGAAATTGAGATGACAATCAGAGGCAGCTCGTGTGAGTTGAAGATGGTTCTCAGAAAACACACTGAACCTCCTAAAGAAATTAACACTGTTTCTAAGACTCCAAGGTGCAAAAGTATTGTTTTAACGGAACGGCATTGGACGAGAGAAAAAAATCGTTTTGGAAGTTCTGAATAAGGGTGACATTAAAGAAATTAGCAGGTTGCATTCTGTTGGGTCAAAAACTGCCGAAAGGATCTTATTGTACAGGCAACTGGAAGGATCCTTCGGAAAAATATCCGAACTCGCTTCAATGCCTCACTTCAACGAGAACAAATATAAGAAATTTATTCAAAGAAACTTCTTACCTGAAGAGGTCTAAACAAATGCTATATATGTAGGACATATTTAATATTAATATTAATTAATAATAATTAATTAATGTGTATAATGTATTAAATTTTTTGACCTTTCCCTCGCTATATATTCTGGAGTGTTTGAATTTTATTAATCAGAGAAAGGATAATATTATGTCAAGCGCAAATAGGCATGCACATAACTCCAGGAGAGGGAGCGCATTAATCACACCTCACTTAAGATTGTATAAATCTCAAAATAGCTACAAGTTTATAGGCATAAAATTATATAATAAATTACCAAGAAATATTCAAGACATTGAGGATAACAAGGTTTTCAAAGGTAAAATAAAATCATTTCTAGCTAATGAGGCATTATTTTGTGGCGTCGACGAGTTGAGTCTCCTGAAAGTAGTCAAAGAATGCCGAATGGAGAATATGTAATTAAAATTTATAGTAAAACTAAAAAAACTGGACGGCTCATTAAGGAACGTAGTTATGGATGCTGTTATAGGATGGAACCTGCAACATTCTCTCAGAATCACAAGACCTATATTTAAATCCTTAGCATTTGATATAAAAGAATAATTCGACGGCAATAGGACACATAGTAGTAAAAAATAAATTAGCTGAAGAAAATTTTGAGGAATATGCAGATAATGAGGTAAATGTGTCACTATTTTTTATGCGAGCACATTAAATTTTGGCTACAATTAAATAATAGTCCATGGAGTGAGATAAAAAAGCAATGGGATAGTACCAAGGGTGTAGCCAGGTACGGGCAGGGGCTAGCTGGGTGTAGATATTGTATGACTAATGACACCAATTCTTTTTAATGTTCCATTTATACTTAAATTTTCAACTAAATTTACTTTAGCACAGTTTTATGTTACTTTAAACTCGCCGTACAGACGTTGGCAATTTTCAAATGGTATGAACAGTCGTAAGCATGACGAAAATCAGATGACAGAAGAGAGGACAGAACAGGTCCCAAATTTCCACGGGAAAAATAAAAAAAGAACGAAATTTATCACCTACAAGATGGAGCAGGAGGGCGCGAAAACTGCCTCCTATTTCAGTGCAATCGATACATACTTTCCATAAAAAAGTACAGATGGTAATTAAGAAAGAAAATTTGGTCACGAAATCCACTATGAGGTGGCAAATAGGAAGTTGCTTCTAAAAAAAACTTCATCAGAATTTGACATAAAATATCAACGAGGAAGTAGATTGAGAACGCTAAATTATCCACAAGATACCAAAAACTCCAAAGAGGTTGTTAGCATTCTGAGTGCACCAAAGGTTATATAAAAGAAGACAAAAAAGGTTTGAACCAGACTTCCCCCGAAATTGAGATGACAATCAGAGGCAGCTGTGCGAGTTGAAGATGGTTCTCAGAAAACTCACTGAACCTCCTAAAGAAATTAACACTGTTTCTAAGACTCCAAGGTGCAGAAGTATTGTTTTAATGGAACGGCATTGGATGAGAGAAAAAAATCGTTTTGGAAGTTCTGAATAAGGGTGACATTAAAGAAATTAGCAGGTTGCATTCTGTTGGGTCAAAAACTGCCGAAAGGATCTTATTGTACAGACAATTGGAAGGATCCGTCGTGAAAATATCCGAACTCGCTTCAATGCCCGACTTCAACGAGAACAAATATAAGAAATTTATTCAAAGAAACTTCTTACTTGAAGAGGTCTAAACAAATGCTATACAAGGTACGGCAATTAAATAACCGTAATCGGGTGATAGCACGCCACTGGCTAGCAGTAACGCTGCGCGCGCCATAGGAAATGGAGGGCATGCTTCTTTAATGAATATATCAAGTTTCAAGGTGAACGAATCAGTACGAATCGGGAGCAGCGCGTCGTTATCAAGTTCCTTGTGAAATCAGGCGAGAGACCCGCCGAAATCCTTCGCAAATTGCGTCACGTGTATGGCGATGAATGCATGGCACAAACACAAGTGTTTCTTTGGACCCGGCGATTCAAAGCAGGTCGCGAAAATGTCGACGATGACCAACGTGTTGGTGCTCCAGTCACCTCGCGCACGAATGCAAACGTCGAACGTTTGCGTGCCCTACTGGTTGCAGACCGGCGCCTAACCCTGCGGATGTTGGCTGTTCAATTAGGAATCAACAAGGAGAGTGTCCGGCAAATGTTGCATGAACAGTTAAACATGCGAAAATTGTGTGCAAAAATGGTTCCAAAAATTCTGACACCTGAACAAAAAGAGTTGCGGGCTTCGATGTGCACGGACTTTTTGGAGCGAATTGAAAGGGAAGGACGGGTTTGGATGGAGCGGATAGTGACTGGAGATGAATCTTGGGTCTTCCAATATGACCCAGAAACCCGCAGACAGAGTCGCCAGTGGATCGAGATTGGAGGAGAACGGCCAAAGAAGGCTCGCATGTCGCGGTCAAGAATCAAGTCGATGTTAATTTGTTTCTTCGATGTTCATGGCATTGTTCACAAGGAGTTTGTGCCACCCCAGCAAACAGTAAATGCACAGTTCTACATTACTGTTTTGAAGCGGTTGAAAGCAAGAGTGGCCCGAATTCGTCCAGAATTGGCACGAGATGGATGGCTCTTGCATCAAGACAATGCGCCCGCACATTCGTCCCTTGCAGTGAATGAATTTTTGGCCCAAAACAATATCCCAGTGTTACCCCACCCACCCTACAGCCCTGATCTGGCTCCAGCAACTTTTTTCTGTTTCCTCCTCCTATTGTGAAGGCATGAATGCCTAATTTTTTGTATTTTTGCAAATATAAGAAATTATACTAAAATTACGGTTTTTTAATTGCCATACCTCGTATAAGTATATTAATTAATAATAATTAATTATTATGTGTGATATATTTAATATTTTGACCTTTCCCTCACTATATATTCTGGAGTGTTTCAATTTTATTAATCAGAGAAAGAATAATAATATGTCAAGTGCAAATAGGCATGCACATAACTACAGGAGAGGGAGCGCATCAATCACACCTCACTTAAGATTGTATAAATCTCAAAATAGCTATAAGTTTATAGGCATAAAATTATATAATAAATTACCAAGAAATATTCGAGACATTGAGGATAACAAGGTTTTCAAAGGTAAAATAAAATCATTTCTAGCTAATGAGGCATTATTTGGTGGCGTTGACGAGTTGAGTCTCGTGAAAGTTGTCAAAGAATGCCGAATGGAGAATATGTAAATAAAATTTATAGTAAAACAAAAAACTGGACGGCTCATCAAGGAAAGTAGTTATAGGATGGAACCTGCAACATTCTCTCAGGATCACAAGACCTATATTTAAATTCTTAGCGTTTGATAACAAACAATAATTCAACGACGATAAGACACATTGTAGTAAAAACTAAATTAGCTGATGAAAATTTTGAGGAATATGAAGATAATGAGGTAAATGTGTCACAATTTTTTATGCGAGCACATTAAATTTCGGCTACAATTGAATAATAGTCCATGGAGTGAGATAAAAAAGCAATGGGATAGTACCAAGGATGTAGCCAGGTACGGGCAGGGGCTAGCTGGGTGTAGATATTGTATGACTAATGACACTAATTCTTTTTAATGTTCTATTTATAGTTAAGTTTCTAACTAAACTTACTTTAGTGCAGTTTTATGTTACTTTAAACTCGCCGTACAGATGTTGGCAATTTTCAAATGGTATGAACAGTCGTAAACATGACGAAAATCAGACGACAGAAGAGAGGACAGAATAGGTGCCAAGTTTCCATGGGAAATATAAAAAAAGAACGAAATTTATCACCTACAAGATGGAGCAGGAAGGTGCGAAAACTGCCTCCTATTTCAGTGCAATCGATACATACTTTCCATAAAAAAGTACAGATGGTAATTAAGAAAGAAAATTTGGTCACAAAATTCACTATGACGGTGGCAAATAGGAAATTGCTTCTAAATAAATCTTCATCAGAATTTGACATAAAATATCAACGAGGAAGTAGATTGAGAACACTAAAATATCCACAAGATAGCAAAAACTCCAAAGAAGTTGTTAGCATTCTGAGTGCACCAAGGGTTATGTAAAAGAAGACAAAAAACTTTAAAAAAGACTTCCCCCGAAATTTGATATGACAATCAGAGGCAGCTCGTGCGAGTTGAAGATGGTTCTCAGAAAACACACTGAACCTCCTAAAGAAATTAACACTGTTTCTAAGACTCCAAGGTGCAAAAGTATGGTTTTAACGGAACGGCATTGGATGAGGGAAAAAAATCATTTTGGAAGTTCTGAATAAGGGTGACATTAAAGAAATTAGCAGGTTGCATTCTGTTGGGTCAAAAACTTCCGAAAGGATCTTATTGTACAGGCAACTGGAAGGATCCTTCTTGAAAATATCCGAACTCGCTTCAATGCCCAACTTCAACGAGAACGATAAGAAATTTATTAAAAGAAACTTCTTACCTGAATAGGTCTAAACAGATGCTATATATGTATGATATATTTAATATTAATATTAATTAACAATTATTAATAAACATGTATGATATATTAAATATTTTGACCTTTCCCTCGCTATACAGGGTGATTCACGTAAGTGGTTCATTAGAAGTTTACGGGGAAGGAGTGCGAATTTTGATTTGAAATTTTGGTTACTTATATAACAGGTTGTAAACTTTCTTTCTAAAATATTTTCAACTTCCGATCACTTCCGGTTATACCGGAAGTCGATAGCAACTTTGTTATTTCAAATAGAATACCCTATATATTATTACACCATTTGGTTCCCTATTAAATTCCAAATCTTATTTTATTTATTCTTATCTTATTATTCTTCTGAATATAATGTGTACCCTATTCCTAACCCTTTTCGAGATATTCGCAAATTTTTGATTTCTTTAAGTGTTGCAGCCATTGTCCATAGTGATGATAACTTTGAAATTTATGAATCTGGAAAACTGAAATTTTGGACTGTCGTAGGCGAAAGTCAACTTTATTAAGTGGTCTGTATGCCATTTCAAAATGTTGTACAGGGTGTTCGGGAAAAAATTCCCAATATCAACATCTAAAAATTGAAAAATCTCATTTTTTTCAAATGGAACCCATATTTTTTATTGCACCATAGAAATGCTTATGAAAAGACAGTTTAAAAAGATATAACACACTATATGTCTATGCATATTCCGGTGTTGGCAGTGGATGATAACTCGCGCCACCAACACGGTACCAAGCTTGGCTACAGTCAACCTTGATCTGGGGGTGTAATGAACCGGTGTCGGCTGCGGATAAATGACTCACAACAGCAACACGGTTCGGGACAGTTTCTAAATCTTAACCTAATAATGCTCACCAGGAAATATGCCGGAAATCAGAGCGGAGAGAGAGAGAGAGCCTCCTCGGCAGCCGCAGCGTATTTATTGGGCCCGGTGGCGCCCCTCCCTTCGTGAGTGCGCCGGCCGTCCATTGGTCGGAGCAGTGGCGAGACATCCGGTGATCGTCCCCACTCTTCTGGTACCCAAAACGGCTGCCGGAGGCTAGAGTACCCGGACTTCCAAAAAGAACGGAGGCTCTAGCTGCAATTTGAATTAATATCCCGGTTCTACCCCTAGTCGGTATCCCACAACCCTTATGATAACATAAGAATTTATTATTCGGCGGCGGCAAGCAGGAAAATAATTAAAACCAGGATTTAATTAAATGCAATAAAATGCAGAAAAAGTCATCGGTGTGAACCGGCGGATAGCCGGCCGCTAAAAATAGCGCGGCGAGGAAATAAGTGGGTGTTAAAAATAAAAATGAAAACGGGAAATTAGTAACTTCGTTACAATAGACAAAACCAATTCCAAAATAATTGTAGGCCAAATTATACTATTGAAGAAGTAAATAATATTGAAAGTCAACCCTCAGTGGAACTTCCAAATGAGTATCCTGAAGTTGATTTTCTAAAAGAAGCCTCGGACGAATAATTCCACACTTTGAGTTAAATCTCACATATAACCAAAGCGAATTAGTTTATATTATATTCCCTGAACATAATCTTAAGGTTTTGATTGATACTGGTAGTACCAAGTCTTTTGTTAAGCCCGCAATTGCTAAAATATATTTTAAAAATTCAATTAGGGATGATTTATATAGAATTTCCACGGCACATGGTAGTTCTATCGAATATTTTAGTACACGTATCGATTGCTCAAAAGCGTTTAATACAAAAAATATATATCCCCTAAAATTCTATTTATTTGACTTTCATAAATATTTTGATTGTCTACTGGGCTTAGGTAATATGAAACTTTTACAGGCAAATATTAAATTTGAAACTGATATGTTAGTAACTCCTTTTAATAAAATAAGATTAAAATATTATAATGTTGAAGAAAATAATGATAATAATAATTTCTCTCCTTGCACGAATTGCATAGTAGTGCAACCGAGAACGGAACAAATAATTGAAATAAACGTAAATATAAAAAATGGAGATGTAGTTATTCCATACTCCAAAATTTAGAAATACCTGAGTGTATAGCTACGGTAAAAAATGGAAAAGCCATTTGTTGTATATTAAATCCAAATGAAAGCGCTATAAAAATTAGTAATCTTGCCCCGATTAAAGTCGAGCAATTCGCTGAATACGAGTTGCCCTCTAGGAACAATAATTTATATAATGATAATAATAATTTTAATCATTTTAATGCAGAAAAATTAAAATTTGATATATCGCAATTAAGAATAGATCCTATGAATCCGGAAGAAAAAGAAGCTATTTTAAAATTAATTAGGGAATTTTCAGATATTTTTCATATTGAAGGAAATCAATTAACTTTTACTAGTACCATTAAACATAGAATTAGAACGACTGATGAGATCCCTGTATACACAAAATCGTATAGATACCCGAATATTCATAAATGCGAAGTTCAAAATCAAGTACAAAAAATGTTAGAACAAAAAATTATTCGTCCATCAAACTCGCCATGGTCGTCTCCTATATGGATTGTGCCAAAAAAGCTTGATGCTTCAGTCAAAAGAAAATTGGCGAATTGTGGTTGACTATAGGAAGTTAAATGAAAAAACCATAGGTGACCGTTACCCCCTACCTAATATCCATGAATTATTAGACAAACTTGGCAATACTTCACCACATTAGATTTAGCTTCGGGATTTCATCAGATCGAAATGTCAGATGAAGACATACAAAAAACGGCTTTCAATACAGAAAATGGGCACTATGAATTTACACATAGTGTGGTCTTAGAAACGCTCCAGCGACCTTCCAAAGGGTCACGGACAATATTTTGAGAGGGATACAAAATGAATGCTGTCATGTATATTTAGATAACATTATTATTTTCAGTACTAGCCTTCAAGAACATATAGAAAGACTCCGAGAAGTATTAGAAAGGTTAAGACGAGCAAATTTTAAAATTCAATTAGATAAGTCAGAGTTCCTTAGAAAGGAAGTTTCATATTTAGGGCACATTGTTACGCCAAACGGGGTCAAACCCAACCCCGATAAAATAAAGGCAATTCAAAATTTTCCGCTACCAAAAAATGCAAAGCAAATAAAGGGATTTTTAGGGTTATTAGGATATTACCGTAAATTTATAAAAGATGCCAAGTTAACGAAACCACTAACCCGCTGCTTAAACAAAGATTCCAAAATAAATCCGCATGATCCAGAGTATATTAAATGTTTTGAAATGTATAAAAATCTATTAATCAATGAACCTATTTTGCAATACCCAAATTTTGATGAGCTCTTTGTGTTAACCACCGACGCCAGCAACTTCGCGCTGGACGTCGTTCTATCTCAAGGTAAAATCGGATCCGACCTTCCAGTAGCGTACGCGAGTAGAACGTTAAATTCTTCTGAAACAAATTACAGTATCATAGAAAAAGAAGTTCTGGCAATAATTTTCGGAGCAAAATATTTTCGCCCATACCTTTTTGGTCGTAATTTTAAAATTGTCACTGATCATAAACCACTACAGTGGTTGTTTAGTTTAAAGGAACCTAATTCGAAATTGGTTAGGTGGCGACTTAAGTTGGAAGAGTAAGACTACAAAATTATTTATAAAAAAAGGTAGCTTAAATAAAAACGCAGATGCTTTGCCGCGCATCCAATTCAATGCAAATGAAACTGTGCCAAAAAATTCTGAACCCCCCAGTTTTTCAATATATGGAAAAATTTAGTGAAAATATAGCCCCAACCAGTACTGATCAAAATGATAGTTTTAACCAAAGTAATAACCTAAATGATAGCAACAATTATGATCTAACAAACGATCCAGAATTTCACGAGTTTCAAAATAATAAACAATGTTCTATAACTATTTCCGAAACTAATAAAAATTTGTTTCAAATGTCAAAAAAGTACTCCCTAGCACATTGCGTGTCCGCAGATCTAGTTAGGAGTGCAGGAATTGCAGTATCTTTCAAAAATAGATTAAAAAATGTAGAATATTTAAAATCACAAAAAAAAAACGTAGGCGAAATTGCCATTCTTAAAGAAAAATAAAGGTTTATTTTATATTTAATAACGAAAGAATTTTATAATCAAAAACCCAAGTACGCCTCTGTATGGCAATGTTTAAAGAGTTTACGTGAAGTTGTGATTAAAAATAATATTAAGTTTCTTGCTGTACCGTGAATAGCTTGTAGACTAGATAAGTTACCCAGGTAGCAAGCTGTCGTCATTAGTACGCCAATATTTGGTCATTTACGTTATTGGAACGATTTGGAACGTCTTATTTACGTCATTTTATAATGCGTTTTTTACATAACTGTGTTGACGTCTATTTGACGTAATTTAAACGTCCAGTCTACTCTTGAGTAGATGCCACCACCGTTTCCGCCGCGTCCCTCTCTGCACATCCGTCGTCCGCCATATTTGCTTGTCCTTGTCAGTTTGTCAGGTCAGTCAGGTGTACAAACGAACCGGCGTGGAATCGTAATCCTTTTATATTTATAATACTAAACAGTAATCTGAGGTGGTGAATTGGCTACTACGGCTAATAAGAGTGTGGGCATCCGCGTATATAAATATCTTTTGTCTATCTATACAGAACGATCTTCTATGTGTCTAGTAACCGTTTATTTAAGTCGCGGTTGCCTTTGCCTTTGCGTTTTTGTATTTCCTTCGCGTTTTATGTGGTTGTGTAAATCTCATTAGGTATTCGCGCACTGAACTTGTGGGACCCGGATGCAGAATTATTGAATTTACAGAAGAAGACGGGGGTGGACTTGCAGTCGTTCACAACAAGTGGCTTACACCGCGCAAAAAGGAAGTCTTCTGGCCGCCGTGCAAAGAAACGATGGTTTTTAAAAGAATTTTAAGAAAAGGTGAACCCAGTAGCGACGACTGGTCTTTGTATAGGATAAAAAGGACATTTTATGAAACAGGTAAAATTATGTGGTTTTAATTATGTAATTTTAATTAATTTATTTAGTGTATAGGGTTTATTATTTGGGAGTGTATCCTGCGCCTACCGGTAGGCGCAAATTTTAAAACAAAATTATCACCTATTATACCGGTAGGCGCAAATTTTAAAGGAAGTGGCTATTTATACGTCCGACGTATATGAAAGTCGGTATACGTCTTGCGTTCTCATTGGTGGATTGAGTCAGGTGTCACATAACCTTATTTCTGCCGTCCGATGGATGATGAATCGGCTTGTTTACTAAAAAGTCGATTGGATGATGTCCGAGATTATTCAGACCTACCTTGTCTCATTTTATATTGCGTATGCCCTACTTTTTCCGCGATGGGCGCTGCGGAATGAAAAATGAAGTGGTAATTATTTCCAATAATGTAACCCACCCCCGATTTTCTTGAAATTTTGGCTACCCTCCGACATTCAAGAAAATCGGGGGTGGGTACAATGCCGAACGTCGCATCGGGCGAAAATAGGGGGTACCTACCTAGCCAAAATTTCAAGAAAATCGGGGGTGAGTTACACCATTGGAAATGATTACGACTTCTTTTTTCATACGGCAGCAATATCGCTGCCGACTGCCACAATATGGTGCGAATGCCCCCTACTTTTTTCATACGGCAGCGTCTATCCCCCAAAAAAGGAGCAGCAGTGCATACGCTCCTTATTGCAAAGATGCTTGAGAAAAATGAACTTCCGACGTATCTAATAAGTTTACTTCGGCTTCGGACGTGTACGGAGTTAAATGCACGTCCAAAGAAGTCACGTGACTCAGCCCGCCAATGAGAGCGCAAGACGTATACTGACGTTTGTATCCATCGGACGTATAAATAGCCACTTCCAATTTTAAAACACCTATACAAGTAGGTGATAATTTTTTGGGTAAAAAAACACCTACTGCTATAATAGATAGGGGTAATTATGGAACGTACTGTAGGCACCGCCCGATTTTCTTGAGATTTTGGCTACCCCCCTCAGTCCGACCTCAGTGCTTTGAGGTCGGACGTAGTTTCCGAGAAAATTAATTTTCAAATTTCCTTTTGACACCCCACTTTTTCACGGCGATATTTGGTTATATAATCGAGATAAATTTAGTTCAAATTGGACACCCTATAAGGTATATGGTCCCTTATTGTAAAAAAACTCATAAGTTTCTTTACAATAAGGGACCTTATGCAAGTAGAATCTGCGAGAAAAAAATTGAAAGAAAATAAGTATAGATAATTTAAAAAATTACAAAAATTACCTAATGTTGAAAGTTCACGAAAATTGGTTCTTAACTATTAGAAAACAAAAACAATATATTCATACTTCAATTTCAGATGATATAGATAAAGCAAAAAAAATTGAAATTGGCAGAACACACTAGTGATGTAAACACTGGAGCTGAGGAAGAGTTACTGGGAAAAGGCAAGAGGCGAATTAAAAGAAATCGAAGGATAACGAGCAGTAGCGATGATGAAGAGTACAGCCAATTTGAAAGACCACCCAAAATAAATTTATCTCAAAAGTTAGGTAAATAGAATACCTTTATTTCGACCTTTACTTAATAGTTAATTTTAATTAGAACACACTTTCTTAAATAGCTTATAACCCGTAAATTACAATGATGTACAAATATTTGGAGAAAGTGTGGTACAGGTGGTTTTAAAGGCGATTTTCATGTAATACTTTTCGATTTCAAGATTACGTAGGAAAAAGTTTTCCCTACTACGCTTATAAAGAGTAAAATAGGAAATTAACAAAAAATGTCACTATATATCACTACGGTAGTTAAATTTGGAAATATTTTTCTGTAACTAGGTAATTAATATATTCCCATTGTTTGTCTTCAGAATCCTACCCGAAACAAGGCGAAGAGAGAGTAGATAACTTTTCGATGTTACCTTCAACTAGTAGTTCTCCCTCATCAAGTCAATACAAAAATAGTATGTTGAATTTCTCTCATATTTTCTTGCAAACATGAATTAATTTTTTATTTCAGAATCTCCAGAAAGGCTTTTGGAGCTCACACCCACAATATCAAGACCGAGGTCCCAAAATTACTTGTCGCAAGAAAGATTAACACAATATACACCACATATTCCCCACGACGAAATTCAAGTTGGTATGTTTTGAGTTACATTTATCATATAATGAACTGTTGTTTTTTGATGGAACATAAAAAACATTAAGTACCGTAGAACGGGGATATTTGAAACACCTGGGGTAATGTGAAACAAATTGATGTTTTATTTAAATTTTGGCGCCTACAAGCATATTGGTTGATAAAGCAGATTTCTACTATGACAACTTAATTTCAAATATGTCAGGCTATGAAATAGTGAGGTTAGATGACTAGACTGAGTTTCTGGTGAAGCTAGAGAAATTTTTAAATTTTGGTGGAAATCCACTGAATTTTTGGTAAGTCGAAAAGTGTTGTATGTCAGCTGGTTATGGTTATAGTTAGAAAGTTTCAAATCCATCCAAATTAGGGTCTAATGTGTTAGTTTCATAATGATATCGTTGTTTTCAAAAAACAAAATTTGTTAAATATACATATCACAAGATTAACAAAAAAACTTAATTTCAGGGGTTATTTGAAACATCATGCCTCGACATTATAAACGTCCGTTAGGTGTAAAAGCAAATAGAAATTACACAGAGGAAGCTGTAGAAAATGCTTTACGAGATGTCATGGATGGACTATTTTCGTTTAGGCAAGCGGCAGAGCGAAACAATGTGCCTTATGTGACAATATATCGACGATTTAAGGGATTGCACCCCAACAACGTTGGTTCTCCGCCTATTTTGTCAAAAACTGAGGAGAAGCAAATAGTGGATGCTTTATTTGTGGCAGCTAACTATGGATATCCAATGACGGAAAAAGATTTAGCACTATTTGTGCAAGGCTTTCTGAACAGAAAGGGGGTAAAGATTCCTAAATTCAAAAACAATTTACCTGGACCAGACTGGCGTGAAAGCTTTATGCAAAGAAATAAGGAATTAACAATAAGACTGTCTGAAAACATGAAAAGAGCAAAATCTGAAATAACTCTGGAAACACTTGAATGTTATTTTCGTGAACTTCATAAGGCAATTGATGGTGTGTCGCCTAGCAATATACTCAACTATGATGAATCAAACCTTACTGATGACCCTGGAAAACAACGGGTCATTGTGAGACGGGGCGTTAAACATGCTAGAAGAAATATGGATTTTTCTAAGTCGTCCACTTCTCTTATGTTTTGTGCTGCAGCAGATGGGACAGCTTTACCACCCTATGTGGTGTACAAATCTACACACCTTTATAAAGAGTGGGTTATTGGAGGACCATGTGGTTCTCATTATAATAGAAGCAAAAATGGATGGTTCGGCTCCAACATCTTCGAGGACGGTTTTTTTAAAATACCATATCCTTATCTTCGTCGTCTTGAAGGAAAAAAAATAATGATAGGAGACAATTTATCCAGCCATCTCAGCATAAACGTTATAAGAAAGTGTGAAGAGGCAAACATTCATTTTATATTTTTACCCCCTCATAGCACTCACCTTTGCCAACCGTTAGACGTCTCCTACTTTCGCCCACTGAAAACCAAGTGGAGGAAAACATTGACTGCATGGAAGCTAAAGAACAAGGGAGTTGTTCCGAAATCAGTGTTTCCTTCACTGTTAAAGCAAACATTGGATAAGCTTTCGCCGAAAAGTGAAATAAATATCAAAGCAGGATTCAAAGCTTGCGGAATCTACCCACCAAATAAAGATGAGGTGTTTAAACTTCTCCCACAGACAGCAGAGGCTACCAATAACCAGAATGCTCTTACACAGTCCTTCACGGATGTCATCAAACTACATGTCCCTGAAAAGGGCCCAGAGAAGAGGCAACAAAGAAACCGGATACAAATTCAACCAGGAAAGTCAGTTAGTTCAGCAGACTTTGAAAATACCGAGGTTTATAAAAACCCAAAAGGTGGCAAAAGCAAAGAGAATAAACTAGCTCGAAATAGGAAACCTTTGGTTAATTCACAAATCGACAATGAACTAAATCAACCTTCTTGTTCAAAGACAACCAATATGTCCCCTTACACATCCCTTTCTCCTAAGAAGAAACGACTTGAACAGATCTCAGATCATAGTAGTAGTTCGTCTCAGTCTGATACAAGCGACAGAGAATCAGAAGATGAGAATAAGCCTGAATTTAAAAAAGCTGTGATAAATTTAAGTGATTTGAAAAAAGGACAGTTTGTGATAGTTGATTTTAGTTATAATCAAGGTAGTAAAAAAGAACGTTCAAAACAATTTGTTTCAAAAATTATAGACATAAAGAAAAGCAGTATTTTAGTCAGCTGCTTAAGGCCTTATATGTTTAAAAATAATGTATTTATTTACCCCTCTGTAGAGGATATAAACTATGTTAAATTTCAACAAATAAAATTTATTTTGGAAAACCCGAATATGTTAAAGTTTGGTCGATTGAAATTTAGAAGTGATGTTTTTTAGTTTTTAGCTATTATATTTTACAAGAGTTTATTTTATTTTGATACACAGAAGTTGATATTAATTTTGTTATCTACAAAACCACTTTTCTGTCTTTTATTTTCTGTGAATTTTAAGAGTAATATAGTTTTATTTTCATTTTTAAATATTCTGTTATTACACCTCCACGATATTCTGTTATTAAACCTCCACCGCTTATTTATATTGAGGGGGAGGGGATTTTTTTTGCCTTTGGGTGTTTCAAGAAACCCCAAGTGAAGGGTTAGTTGCAACAAATTTCAAAATACATTAAGTTTAACATGTAAAATTTAAGGTGTTTCATAAAACTAAGGTTGTTATTCCAGAAAATAGACAAAAAGTGTTTCAAATATCCCCGTTCTACGGTATCACATTAATACTGAAATCCATTTATTTTAAATAGCGTGCAATGACTGCGATTACGTTCTTGTTCTTGACAGTACTAAATAGTAGGTACCTATTCAGATTTGCACGTCATCTAATCAAAAATGATATCATTGAAAAAGTAGAATGTGCAATGTGTTGGTAATATGTTTCTACACTCATGTGACAATGTATTGTACACCACGCTTTCGGCTTATGCTAAAATCTGTCACACTCATTTGCTAAGTGCGATTTCATTTTTTTTTACATTTAAGCACCCAGCCCAAGAGTGACACAAACTACAACTAGATTGACTCCAAACCCCCAGTTACCTCTTTATTGCGGTGACCAGTCGCAGTCAGGTATTATAATAAAAATATTATTTATACAAGTTAATTGTATTTTTCTTAGCATTTCAAAAAAAGGTGTTGGAAGCACTAATTGGTATCAGGGAACAAAATGAAAAAATTTTATGAAAAGAAATAGACTGCCAACGGCATGTATGCCAGATTTGTCAGTAAGACTACCTGTGTCAACCACTGAAGAATTATTACAACTTGAAGATTATTTAACACAAGATGCAAATGTTTCCCCTATGGTAAGAAGCTTGAAACCAATTGAATTTAAATATCGGCTAACATTTTTGCATGTCCGAACACTGAAAAACTCGAATAACTGAAAAACTTCAATTGATAAATAGTTCTTAGAAGTTATAAAATAACTTGAAAAATGAGGGCATTGTATTATTAAAACTTGTTTGGAAACAGTGTTCGAATAATTATTAGAGTTCCTTAGTAATATTAATCAGCGTGTTGTGTTTAATTTGAATTATTGTGAATCTTTGTTTTCTGTGTTTTTTAGAGCTCGTACCTTGCATCGTTAGGTAGAAGAGATGTACCATCACGAACTAACAGAATTTTGAAACAGTTGATGGCTGATAATTTAGCACCGTTATACAATTTTTGTGGTTCCCGGAATACCAAACTACCTTTTGTGAATTTAGAATTGAAAAAACTCGTTATACGTAAGTGACATTATATCACACTTTTATAATTATTTTTCCTGCTCCCTCCTCAGTACGTACACTTTATTATATTCGCCAGAACGGCAGAAAGCGTAAGTGAAATGCCATCGGTCCTTACACAACCTCCTCGGCCAAAAAAATGCTTTTACTCTTCATGCGGTGGCATCGCTCGTACCGGCGCTGACTTTTTAGGCTGCATGTTTTTCTGCCTTCGATCGACCTTGGTTCGAGGCAGGCACATGCACATGTCTTTAAAGAAAAACACCGCTATGGCCAAGAGCGCTGGACAAATGTGGATTCACGGTATTGCTCCTAAATAGCTTTATCCGTGTGATTTACTAATTGTCCTACATTCACTGGGATTACTACGGTTTTCTAGGGTTTTCCGTAGTACTTGAGCGAATGCTATCCTAGTTCTATTGGGAAAAAAGTCGGCCCTAGCCGCAAATGGCAACGAAGACAAAATAACTCCTAGTTTGGAGTATTGTGAGGGTGATAATTATTATTATTATTATTATATGCCTGCACCTATTTATATATATTATATTAATAATCTGAGAATATTTTATTTTCAGGAGCTGTTACAACATCCGTCCCCCAAGCCACTCAAAAAGATATAGAAAGATGCCATAAAAGTTTGGCTAAAGTATGCACCAGAAAGGGCGAGGAAGCGAGGCGATTAGGTCATGATTAGACCAGTCGTAAATGATACTTTAAGTTATTATTATGATAAAAATTGTTTTGTAACTAAGTACATGTAGTTATTTTTTGAATATGCAGAAAAGAAAAGATATTATTGGGAAAAGGCAACTTTATAGAAGGATAGCTTGTGGTGTTAGGAATGCGATGAACGAAATTCATAATGTACATGATTGTGGCGTTAATTTAGATGTTTCTCGGACTAATGTTTCTTGTAATATGAGTGCTTCTGCTATAAGCTCATCTATGGACATTTCTTTAAGTTGCGCCTTTACAAATGATACGTACTCGAATGTTCGCAATCATAGTGAATCACATGAATATGTAAGCTTTCCACTTGTCCATTCTCTTAAGTAAAGTAGATCTAGTTGTTTTTGGAAGATTTTTTATATCTCATTTTTAAAGTAGCTTATAAGTTTACCTGTACAATGTTCCAAATATAATAATTACCTAATATATTTTTTGTTGAAAACACATTTAGCTTTTCTGGTAAACCTACAATGAAAACACCAAAAAAACCCCAAAAAATAGGGTGTTCGTTCAAGATATCTATTTACTAATGTGTAAAATGTTTATTAAAAAAGGTACTAGAACATTTAAAAATAGGAAAGAAGTTGATTATTCTATTTTCATAGATTACCAAAAGAATACATCTCAAAAATCGAAATTTTATTGATTTGTACACACAGTGGAACACCCTGTACAGAGTGTTTCAAACAAGAATGGACAGACTTATAGGGCTGAAAGAATGTTGAAAAATGATACCTACAAAATGTTCTTATATTCATAAAGGTTGGATCAAAAAAAGTCACATGCAAATACTTATTTCAAATTATTTCCAAAAATAAAACAAAAATTTTTATTTTGCGTATTGACCTTCCTCTTTATAATAAGAACTTTTTGTCTTATTTTTCAATGTTTTTTCAACCCTAGAAGTCTGTCCATTCTTGTATGAAACACCCCGTATATCGTTATCAAAGGACGTCTTTTATAGTCGACAAATGACATCATTTTAACGTCAGTGAATGACGTCATTCGTCTGTGACTTATACGGGTCATATTCACGT
Source organism: Pseudeuparius sepicola (assembly GCA_963920635.1). NCBI lineage: Eukaryota > Metazoa > Arthropoda > Insecta > Coleoptera > Anthribidae > Pseudeuparius > Pseudeuparius sepicola. The sequence continues at coordinate 36,265,723 of OY987305.1, forward strand.
CATAAATATGTCATTTCAGACGTCAATCTAGTCAGGTCATCGACTAAATAATGACGTACATATGACGACAGCTTGCTGGGTACACGGGCCTAGAGTTAAACAAACGATTAATTTTTTTCTCAGAAATGTTGCATGCGAAATAGTAGTTTGTAATTTTATTCCCGACGTAACTGAAACTACAGATAATGAAGACGATGTACAATCTCTAGTTTCAGAACCCGGAGATGTCCAAGGTGATGACGAATTAGTTGATGAAACTGACCAAACTATTCACTCTAATATAGAACACCCAATTTTATGCATTCCTGTTGCAGACTGTCCTGTAAATTACGGTAAAAATCAAATTATAATTTCAGAAGTAAACCATTCACCTGCAGATGTATCCACTATTAAGTTATATAAAACAAAACAAAGAATATTAATGCAATTTTCAAAAAATAATTTCGAACAAGAAATTATAAAATTTGTCAAAGAACGCGTGGTTCCAAAAATTAAATATTACCTTTATTTTGACAACCCGATTTACGAAAAATTTTGTACTATTATGCAAATGTATTTCAAAAATTCGGAAATAATCATGATTAAATGCACCAAAAAACTAATTGACATAACTGACGAAGACGAGATATTAAACAAGATAAAAAATTACCACGAACGTAAGACAAACCACAGAAGTATAGACGAAACGGAAAAACGAATAAAACAAATCTATTACTGGCCTCAACAACTAAAAACTAGACAAGACTATATTAACAAATGTGAAACTTGCCTGCTGACTAAATATGACAGACACCCTCTTAATCTAAAATATAACCCCCACAGCTACACGCCCTTTTCAAATTTTGCATATAGAAAGCATAACATTAGAAAATTGTGAATTTTTAACTATTATCGATTCCTTTTCTAAATACGCACAAGCGTACAAACTTAATTCTGCGCAGGCTATAGAAGTTGCAAATAATTTAATAAAATATTTTTCACCTCACTGTATCCCCGAACAAATTATATCTGATAATGGTCTCGAATTTAAAAAATCTATTATAAAAGAATTACTAGCAACACATAAAATAAAATTACATTTTATAAGTTCACAACACCCTGAATCAAATGGAATGATCGAAAGGTTTCATTCAACCCTTGTCGAACATATTAGGCTACTCAATAATCAAAATGAATTAAAAAATGAGCCCATATATATTAAAGGTAGCTATGCGATACTAGCCTATAACAATACTATAAATTCTACTACTAATTTAAAACCATATGAAATCATTACAGGTCATTTTAGAGCCGAAAACCCATTTGATATCGAAATTGAAAATCAATTGGTTAACAATTATATTTCGAGTCACAGAGGAAAATTGAATATTTTATATCAAAATCTAAATCAAGATTTACAAACAAAAGTCAGTGAAAATAGGAAATCATTACCAGAAAAATTACCAACAGACGTTTATGTAAAGAACAGGAAAAACAAATAAAACACGCAACAAATATAACAAAGAAACCATATAAAAAACGAATCAAAATTTAAAGACCGCAAAAATTAAAACTAGACACATCAAAAATTCACTTATCAAATATTAAAAGACCGCGAAAAGAAAGTAAGAAGACAATTATTTCAGGTCCCTCGTCGTCTTCGGGGCATGCATCGAGATAAAGGACAACTCAAAATGTAGGCATACTACTATAAACTTAGGCCCTGCACGACTTCAAAAAACCGACCATATACTTGTACATTACTACAAACTACAGGGACTATACGACGAATACAATAATGTAAATCATCAATATTATAACCTGATAACAAATGTAAATAAGTGTTGGCAAGTAAGCACAGAATTAGAAAACTATAATAAAATAGTAATATTTACCAAAAAATTGATAGATACTAAGATAGATAATATTAAGGTACATAGTATAAGTAACAGAATTAGAAGAGGAATGGCATAGGAATCGTAGTTTTAGTTTTAAAATTTAAAAGCAGCAGCTCTGGTCAACCACTCGTCATGGATCCTCTACACTTCAGTCGAACGGTTCGACAGCTCCTGTTTGACTTTAACATTTTATAGACAATTGACATTTCATTGGGTGTTTAATCGTGATGGTGACTTGACGTCTCCTTTTCTCAAATAATTTAATATGAATTTTTGGTTCTTCGGAACCCCAAAGAAATCCCGTTATAAATTTCCCAAATGGTTCCTAATGCTGCCTTATTTTATTATTACGACTACGTAGTGTCCTTAGGGTAAGATACATACTTTCTACTAAGATACTTTGGCCTGTTTTTTACTGATTTTTTATTCTTTGGTTTCAGATTCCTCTATACAATTTTAAATTTTACCTATACGTTTTCAAGATTTTGATCAAGCCTTTTCACATAATAATTTTTACTTATATTAATTTTCCACATTCGCATACATTATTTGACCACGTCTAGAAAGGTGAGCACCTATTTTTAGTCAATTTTATTGTATAACTTTATTACTACATACAAGTTTCCTAGTTACTTAATTCAAAATATTTTTCTAGCTTAAAATTTTCTGTAAGTTTACAATGCTGAAGATGACCCCCAGGAGGGTTGAAACATATGTACAGTTGATTAAAGAAACTGTGTTTGTGGAGCTGAGACTGTAAGTTTTTACCCTTATCGTTGTATTCTCCTAACTCCACTTCAAGATATTTCCTCAAGTTAATAATATAAATGTTGAACGACAAAAATTATCATACATGGAAAGGTAAAAAAATATGGACGAGAAGAAAAGAGAAGAAATCATAAAGAAAGAAAATAAAGCAAAAGCTTTAATTGTTCAATGCGTTGATAATAATTAGATTGAATATCTTCGAAACAAGAAAAATGCTTGTCAAATGTGGAAGACATTAGAAGAAACGTATGAGAAGAAAGGATTATCCAGTCAATTATTTTTAAAGAAGTTATTATGGCCAAAAAATAAAAATGATTTAACTGAAGAATTGCAAAATTATTATCACTATAGAGATGAAATAGTTAGCCTAAATGATGTGTTATTTAAAGGAAATAAAATTATCGTTTAAAAAGAGACAAGAAAACAAGAAATATCATTTTGATAAGAATATTAGACATCTTAAAGAATTAGAAGCAAATGACAAGGTTAGGGTACAGTTGCAGGACAAATCGTGCTGGCAACCTGGAAAGGTAATCAAAAAATTAGATAAGCCTCGAACATATTTGGTTGAATTAGAGAAAGGTAGCGTGATAGAACGAAATAGAAAATTCCTGATTAAAGACACTAATCAAAAAGCTATCCCGAAACTAAATTGTAAACATATTCCTCAGTTACCGTCTAAGACTAAACGGAAAATTTGTAAACCCAAAAGATTGGAAGATTACAATTTGGAACTAGAATAATAATAAAATGTAATACGTAGTTTTAAGAAATGTAATCTTAGAATTGCTGTACACCCACATTTAGAATTTGTACATATGTATAGTTTAGAATTAAAGTATGGTGAATTTTAAGTAAAGAGGGAGGTGTAGTATAATGAGTTGCCTATATTATAAATATGACAACTGAATACAACTTTAGTGAATAGGATTTGTGTCTAGAGAATAGTGTAAGGTCAATGGTTCATGACAGAACCAGATATTCTTTATGTTTTGTGAAACGCGTTTTTCGAGATGATTCGAGAACAAGTCTAGAATAAGTGACATGTACAAGAACTGCACTCTCAGCAGTAGCTGCAAATAATTAGTTAACAACTTTTAAATAATAATGTAATATACTGTAAATACCAACGAGTGTCGTCAATACTACAGTCCCCAAACTCTGGAAGCTCTTAGGGACACGATAATCCAGTAAATTTCTGCCATTCCGCCTGAAATGATCCGCAGAGTGATGGAAAATTACTGGGAGAGGCTCACTCAGTGTATCAACGATACAGGCAACCACTTGAGTGATGTAATTTTTAAAACCCGTCGATTTAAAATGGCATTATGTATGCTTATTAATGAATAGACAAATTATGTTAAATCTTGATTAGTTTAGTTTTTATTAAGTTCCCAAATTGGGGAGTTCTTTCTGTAAAAGAAGACAAAAAAAGCTTGAACCATACTTCCCCCGAAATTGAGGTGACAATCAGAGGCGGCTTGTGCAAGTTGAAGATGGTTCTCAGAAAACACACCATAGCTCCTAAAGAAATTTACACTGTTTCTAAGACTCCAAGGTGCAAAAGTATTGTTCCAAATGGAACGGCATTGAAGAGAAAAAAAATCGTTTTGAAAGTTCTGAATAAGGGTACCAAATGAAATTAGCAGGTTGTATTCTGTTGGGTCAAAAACTGCCAAAAGGATTTTATTATACACAGGCAACTGAAAGGATTCCCATTTCAACGAAAACATATAAGAAATTTATTCAAAGGAACTTCTTACCTGAACAGGTATAAATAAAAGTGTGTGATATATTTAATATTAATATTTATGAATAATAATTAATTAATATATATATATTCTAGAGTGTTTGAACTTTATTAATTTGAGAAAGGATAATATTATATCAAGTGCAAATAGGCATGCACATAACTCCAGGAGCGGGGAGTGGAGCACATTAATCACACTTCGCTTAAAATTGTATAAATCTCAAAATGGCTACAAGTTTATAGGCGAGGGGGAAACCACCTAAGGAATTATTTACCAATGTTGGGGGAATTCCAAGGAATTATTGGGAATTCCAAAGAATTATGAGGAATTAATGTGGAATTCCTAGGAATTATGAGGAATTCCTAGGAATTATGGGGAATTCCTAGGAATTATGGGGAATTCCGGGGAATTATGGGGAATTATTAGGCGATATAATATTCCGAAGAACAATTCCGAATAGACGCGATTTAACCCGAAATAACGGTCTAGTCGCTGGCCACTGTGAAACGGCGGGCGGTGCCGATGCGGCAGCGGGCGCGGCGCCGGCGCGGCAGCGGCCGGCACGCGAGCATGCGGTAGAACGCGAAACGCAGCCGGCAGCGCAGCATCGGCGACGCGTCGCTTCGGCGCAGCAGTTGGCGGGCCAGAGGTGAATAGCCCTCGGAATAGCCAGAATAGCATCCTATCCCGTGTCATGTGCCGAGGGCCCGCGTACCTACTTGACGGCGTCGTAAACATTAATAGAAAATAGTACAGGTATGTAAGCAAGCATAACCACAAAATTTGTTGGGTAAATGCCGGGTTTCATTCTTTTATTTGGGTTATTAGTCAACCTAACCTAACTCGTAACCTTATTTTTATTTATGTAATTCTACTACTAACAACCTCGACTACCGCAGACTCGACCGCTGAGGTGAAATGTATTCGAATACTGAGTACTGTAGGTACATACTTCATTTCTTGTACAACTCATCTCTTTCTTTGATAATTTTTGTCTCGATTTTTGCAGTTTTGTTTTGTTATAACTCGTAACCTACACTTCTAAGGTTTAGGTAATTACAAGGGTACCAACTAACGTGTAGAATAACTTATTGATTCGGCCGTTATTTTTCCTGATGGAAATTCATATTTAAACTTTTATAAAAAATAAAAACAACGCCTTCTTGCCTGTAAGTACGCCGAAACACGTGTTAAGAAAATAAAAAACTGTGAAAATTTAAAACATAAAGTTTTTATTTTTTATAAAAGTTTAACGTGTACTGTCCAAATGACGTATATTAAAGTGGTTTAGGCTTTTTTAATTTGAAATTTTGTGTAAATTGTATCTATATTTGTACATTAGTAAGCGCTAGAATGTATAGTTTTGAACTCGGTTTTGAATTTCCTTACAGATAACCTATGCACCTTTTGAAATGGATTTTTATAAAGAAAAGAGGAAATATTTTGAGACCGCCGAAAGCGCTTTGGGGTTCAAATTAAATGACTACATGAAAGATATTTTAATCATTCATGGCTTTGATTGCCCCTTCATGATTTCTCAATTTAATGATGAAGATATTTATACTTTCGAGAGTTTTGCACAAAAAGAATTTCCCCAGTTTTTATCTAGAGAACAACAGCGGGAATTTTATGGGATATATTTTGAGCACCCTGAAAACTTTAAGATATTGTCGGGATTAAAAAAGCAACTCTACTTTGTATCGAAATATTACAAAAAACAATTTATAAAAAAGAAAGATATCGGTGTTCAAACCGAGAAATTGAGTTCTTCAAGAATTTTTGGCAATTCCTTGTCCAAAAACAAAGGCTGTACTACCCTTGAAGAAAAAGAAAGCAAACACACCAACGCAGAACAAAAAAATCAATTTTCGAGTTCAAGTGATCCAGCTCCTTCTTCTAATGTAACCTTGGAGTGCGTCTCAGAAACCTCGTCAGAAACACAATGCATTATATGCAGTTTAAAAAAGTGGTTCAGAGCAAAAGTTACTGCAAATAATTGGCCTGAATTTGAAACCCAATTGGAGAAACTTACGGCTGATTTAAAATTACCTTGCGAAAAGTTTCCGTTTTTACAACCACATTGTATTATTACTTGTTTTTGTGGGCAGAAATATAAAATATTAAAAATCGCAAAAACCGAAAAATGCAAGCCAAGATGGATATATGGAAACATATATAAACATTTGAGTGCGAGTCACATTAATGCGAATTTAACCGGGTCGACCTCCTCAACTCCTTCGTCAGCTCCAAACAAAAGAAAGACTGACCAAAGACAGAAAACTGTAGAAGAATTTTTTGTGCCACAGGAATCCAGTTCAAACAAAACTAACAGCCGGACTAAAAGTGAAAATCAACCAAAAATTGTTCAAGACATCTGTATCATCCCAGCTTCGATTCCGGCATTAAGTCCAATATTAAAATCCCCGTTAAAACCTGTCGTAGACACTCAAAATCCTCCTAGCAATAATATCAATGACTCGATAAATGATAATCAATATGAAATAAATGCGTCACAAAATAAAATAACTCAAAAACATCGGGAAATATCAACATCAATTTTAAAAATGGATTTAGAAATTAACCAGACTCTTTTAACTGATTTTTATCCCATTTTACAACGTATTGATAGCGTTGTACACAGTCAAATGCTTAACGAAACCTCGAGCGAAACCCAAAATCTCGCCCAAAATAAATTTTCGGCATCTAATATCCAAGATATCGTGGAAAATACTAGTTCGCTAATTGAATTATTATACAAAAAATCTGTCGAAAATAGCCATAAATCAAAACACTCCAATACTTTCGACGATATTATTAAAAAAATTTCCTTGTATCTTTACTACGTAGGTGGAAAATTGTTATATGAAGTTTTACAGTCGAACTTAAAGAACTCTCTGCCATCAATTTCTACTTTAAACCGCTATGTTTGCAACTTACGAAAACATATTGATGAAGGACAATTTGATTTTATAGGTCTAAAAAATTACCTTGACGAGCGGAATTTGCCTCCCTTTATTTGGATTGGGGAGGATGCCACAAGAATAACTGGCAAAATTGAATATAACTCAACAAATAACAAAATAATGGGTTTTGTACTGCCGTTGAAAAATGGAATTCCAGAAACTGATACTTATAAGGCAACAACAGCGAGTAAAATAGAAAGTTTTTTCAGTAATTCAAAAAAGGCAAACTATGCTCATGTGGTTATGGCCCAACCTCTTTCATCTACTTCAGCAGCAACGTGCTTATCAATATTTGGAACCGATAATTGCTATGATTATAAATCAGTAATTTCAAGATGGAATTACATAAAAAATGAATGCGAGACACATGGATTGAAAATTTTAGGGTTTTCAGCTGATGGTGACACCCGCTACTTAAAAGCAATGCGAGTGGCATCAAATTTATATAATAGCAAAGATGGAAAATGGTCGTGGTTTCATATTGATATAAATGAATCTGAATGTTTTGTTCAAGATACTGTACACATTGGGACTAAGTTAAGAAACCGTTTATTGAAAAAAAATATAATTCTTCCGTTGGGGGATTATAATATTACTATTGACCATATTTTTATGCTAATCGAAAAATATGATAAAAGCCAACATTTTCTTACCATATCTGATATAAGCCCCGAGGATAAAATGAATTTTAGAAGCGTACTTAAAATTATTGATGCAAAAGTGCAAACCCTTTTGGTTAACCATCCTGAATGCAAAGGTACTTGCCAATACCTAAAATTAATAAGTTACATTTTAAGTTCATATTTAGAGAAAAATATAAGTGTAGAGAAACGTATTTACAATATCTGGTATGCGGTTTTCTTTATTAGAATATGGAGAAGTTGGACAAAAAATAATAAGTGTTATAAAGTTAAAGATAATTTTATATCTGACAACGCCTATCTGTGCACAGAGTTAAATGCCCACCACCTAATAAAATTGGTCAATATTTTTAGAAACAGTAATCTTCAAGCAAATATGTTTCGTCCTTGGTTGTATGGCAGTCAGTGTTGCGAAAATATTTTTAGATGTACTCGTTCATTAACAAGCACTTACGCCACAGTAGTCAACTTTAGTATAAAGGATATTATTCAAAGGATAGGCAAAATAAATGTGATAAATCAAGTAACTTTCGATTTAAAAGATATAGTACAATTTCCCAGGGAGAAGAAACGTCAACAAGAACTATTAAGAGAACCAGATAATGAAACGTTGGTAGATTTTGGCACTCTTACTGATGATGCTATTGAAAAGATAGTAGAGTCTGCACTAAGTGACGCTCGTGCGGACTTACATAATCTTGGCATTTTTGAATATACAGAAGAGTCATGGAGTCAGGTTGCAATTGATCTGAAGCACGAAAATGTTTTAACCAATGAGGAAGATGACTATGAGATAAATATAAATGTTGAAGAGACTACGAATAATGAAAATATTATGCTCGATAACGTGCTTGAATTATTTGAAAGTACATAGGTAAATAACAATCCTGAAAATGACGAATTTAACATCGAATTTAACAGTATTACACGTGATAAAATTAATTTGAAAGATTATTCCAATAAGACTATTTCGTTAAAGGAAGACAGTCCCTTTTTAAAAGTGCAATTAGATAAAAATAGGGACTTTTTGTTGGCTACTGGAAGAAGGAAATGGTCGTGTTAGTACAGATAGAGTCAAAAGATTTTATATTCAGTCCAAAAGTAATAAACCTCGTAACATCGCTAGTAACAAATTAAACCTAAAAAAGAAAAAGCTTGAGAAAAAGGAAGAAGATCAGCTAAGCACCACCAGCGAAGAGGAAGGAACTATAGATTATGACGATTCAACAGACACAGAAGAGTTTTCGGATGATAATGGACTTGACGAGGGGCTCGATAATGAAACTAACAGCATGTCAACTCATGTAAGTATTTTTCTATAAGTAACATTACGGATAAATTAATTTTACAGATATCTCCTTAGAGAAAAGTGTTAAAAGGAGACTCGTTTCCTCGCTCATTTCTAAGCCAAGTTTCTAATGTGTTCTTATTAGTGCTTAAACGAGACCTGCATAAATATATTATAAATTGCACAATGGCGTAAACTGGGTTTAAAAATTAGATATAAAAAGAGTCTAAAGTGAGTCTCCCTCGGAGTCTCCCTTTAACATCTGTTAGTCTGTCACTAAAGAGAAATCTGTTATGAAATTATAGGGTTACATTTTACATATTTTTAGAATATACTTGTACAACTTGAGAACTATTATGCCATCTATTACGACGAGCAGTGGTTTATTGGCAGGGCTATATCCAAAGACGCGTCCAAAGAAGATACTTATGAGTTTAAATTCCTTAAAAGAGAACTGGACTCTTTTCTATGGCCGTTACACCCCGACTGTGCCAAAGTGGAAAACAAATTTATAATGCATGGTCCAATTAAACTTATTGGCAACGGACCATTTCAATTGAAAAGGCAAGATTTGGTAACCATCAATAAAAAATATAGGATACTCAAATCAAAATATTAAGTCTGTTTTTGAAACCGAATGTGATATTATTTTTTGTTTTTTAAAAGTTTTTTTATTTTTATTTTTATATAATATTATAACTTGATATAATATATATACAGGGTGTCTCACGAAGATGGGCCATTATCCGTAACTCAAAAAATATCGATATTAAAATTCTGAAAATTTGGCAACATAGGTTAGCCGATAGACTCTATTTGGCTAAAATATTTTCAGATAGGTGGCACTTCTGGTTATACCGGAAGTCGACCACAACTTTCTTATTTCAAATATAACACCCTGTATATTATTGCATTTTTGAATTCTACAGAAAATTCTAAACAAGTATCGTTAGTATCATTAAAAAAAAAATAGTAGTTTCGGAGCTATGAACAGTTGAAAATCGGCATTTTGAGTACTTTACACCTTTGTAGCATGCAAACTGTTTGAGATAGATCAATAGGAATTTCACATTCCTATCTTAACTTTTCAAGAGCTATCTAATGGTGTTGGTACCAAAATGGTACCACGGTATCAAATTGGTAACAAAAGTTAGTACCATGGTACCATTTGATTTTGACACCATTAGATGTGAATGTGAAATTCTTATTGATCTATCTCAAACAGTTTTCATGCTACAAAGGTGTAAAGTACTCAACGAGGTACTCAAAATGCCGATTTTCAACTGTTCATAGCTCCGAAACTACTATTTTTTTTTTGAAAAATGATACTAACGATACTTGTTTAGAATTTTCCTTAGAATTCAAAAATTCAATAAGTAATATACAGGGTATTCCATTTGAAATAAGAAAGTTATGGTCGACTTCCGGTATAACCGGAAGTGCCACCTATCTGAAAATATTTTAGCCAAATAGAGCCTATCGGCTAACCTATGTTGAAAAATTTTCAGAATTTCAATATCGATATTTTTTGAGTTACGGATAATGGCCCACCTTCGTATATCATTAAAAATCGATATTTATTTTGTTTATAAAAAAATATTTTAGAATGTTTTGTTTTGTTTGTTGTTGATTTGTATTACCTACCTCGACTTATTTCAGTATACCTATAACCTAATAAACTAGTTTGTCATTTGTGTTATTATTTGTTTCTATTCCAAAAGTCATATTGAGAAAAGGCACTTTTAATTATACGATTAAAAAAGCATTTTAAAGTCGTTTTTGACCCTAAGCATTTTTTTAATCGTGCAGGAAGTATTTCTAACACATTTTCAAAAAATTAAAAGTTGTGCACTTTTTCTTACAAAACAAAATTATGCAATTTCACAAAAAAACTTACGACTAATGGCTGTTATTCTATTTTAAATTTGGAGATAGCAATAATTATGTTACTTTAATTGAAAATTAAATTGGTCGTGTGAAAGTTTTCAAAAAAGCGATAAATCAAACTTATTCCTTTTGTAATGGAACACCCTGTATATTTTCATATTCATGAATTACAAACCGATTACGCCTTTTACAAAAACCCTATAGAAAATTCACTTCAACAACTAAAATCATAAAATTGCCTTATTTCGGTTGCAGTTCAAAGAAATTATGAAGAAATCGGAGAGGAATTACGAAGGGAATTATAAGGAATTACAAGGAATTCCGAGGAATTCCAAGGAATTACGAGGAATTCCTGGGAATTATGGGGAATTCCGAGGAATTCCTGAGAATTACGAGGAATTCCTGGGAATTATGTGAAAATAGTTGGTAAATAATTCCTTCAGGGGAATTATATCTGAAAAATTCAAGGGGTGGTTTCCCCCTCGTTTATAGGCATAAAGTTATATAAGTTACCTATAAATATTCAAGACATTGGGGATAACAAGATTTTCAAAGGTAAAATAAAATTTTCAGAAATTTCATAAATATTAAAAATAGGCAAAAAACTAAATATCTTAGTAGAGCGTTCAAATTTGGTACACTTACGTAAAATTGAAAAAGAAACAACTTTTTCAAGTAAAACTTTTTGATATTTTAACAAATAAACCCATTTTAGGAAATATATTTTTTTAAATGTCATTTTTGACAGATAACGAAAGTCACATGACCACGTTTAAGTGGGTCATTTTTCATCTTTTTTAAAGCAAAAGGTAACCCCAAAATTAAATTACAAAATAAAACGTTAATTAAAAATTTCCCCCCTATGGTGCGAACTTTTTGGAAGACACTGTATACCGTGTTTTAAAAGAAGCTACTGATTTTAGGCGAGCAATATTTCTGTAAAATATATTTAGTATAGAATAATAAAAAAAACTGATGAATCTAGAATGATGCACTTGGCCCATTTAGACTAATATTAAATTGGGCCAAATGCACATGTACGATTCATCATTGTAAACACCTTCAGTCCTTGATAATTCCTACGAAGCTCAACAAAAAAGGCTTGAGTTGTTATAGAACCAAGTACTCTCTGACAAAGAGGAACCATTCCAGGATAGTGGAAGCGAATTTGAAATAGAATCTGATTACAGTAGTAGTTCTAATAGTTCAGAAGAAGCTTGCAGCAATAGAAAGAAAACGAAAATGAAACCGAAAAGATATCGAAAAGAAGTACTAATAATCAAGAAGTGAAGAATTCAAGTGAATGCCTGTCAATAAAAATTAACATATAATTTTGTTTCTAGGTTATTGAGCAAGAATCAAGGGATAACAATTCGAGTGACGACAAAGAATGTAATTATAGAAATAAAAGGAAAATAAAACGGAAAAATGATTTGAACTCGAGTCCCAACAATCACGATAAAAATAAATAAATAAATATTGATAAAACTTTACTTTTGTAAAATTTCTTGCAGACATCAGAGAATAAACCAACAAGTTCCAAATCATATTCCCTACCTTCATCTGACAGTAATAATGAACCTGAGGTAATTTTACTTGTTTATTTATGCAATTGAAAAACAATAATTTATTTTAGGCCCCAACAAAAAAAATTTGAGTATCGGACCCAATAGAAGAAATTGCTAATGTCCTTCGTCTAGATAGTGACGACAAAAATAATACTGAAAATGATGCAGTTGATGAAATGTATGAAAATATTACTTGGAGTGCTGCTAGGGCTGAAAAAAGTCCAAAATTTGATTTTACTCAAGAAAACGTTGGTATCAATCATGAAATGCTGCAAAATTATCATGATAAAGGACCTTTAGAGTTTTTTAAAATATTCATAAGCATTGAACTGCTCGATTTGATGGCAATGGAAACCAACAAATATGTGGCCCAACACAAAGTAAATAATGTTTTTTCACAAAATGCTCGCATAAATATTATGACAAGATACAAACACTAAAGAAATGAAATTATTTCTTGGTATCATTTTGTGGATGGGACTTTGTCGATTTCCCCAGATACGCGATTACTGGTCAAACAAAAGAATATATAAAACGAAGTCAAGAAATATGCTCCCTAAAAAACAAATCGTGTCCTGGACTTGATCAGATTACCGGTTACACTTTAAAAGAAATTGCAGAACACATTACAAAACCTATTACACACTTGATTAATACAATATTCACAATTGGAGAATGTCCTACTCATTTCAAGACAACAATAATCATACCAGTTTTTAAGAAGGGACAAAATAATAAAATTGAGAATTATAGACCTATCAGTCTATCTACAAATCCATCAAAAATATTTGAAAAGGCTCTGAAAACAAGACTTATGATGTTTCTCCAAAATAATAACATACTCTCAAACAAACAATTTGGATTTCAGAGTAAAAAATCTGCTAAAGACGCTGTTGCTTACCTTACTGAAAAAAATATATGTCTTGACAAAAACAGACCTTGCGCAGCTGTCTACCTTGATTTGGCTAAGGCTTTTGACTCTGTGAACCATGTCAAACTGTTGGAGAAATTGTATCGGGTAGGTGTGCGTTGAGTAGCACACAAACTCATAGCAAGCTATCTGGAAGAGAGAAAACAGTTGAGATAAATAAAGTGTTTAGTTCTAAGGCATCAATAACGTGTGGAATACCCCAAGGGACGGTACTGCGACCTGTTTTGTTTTTGTTGTACATTAACACATTCAGTGCTGATGACGTCAAAAGACGTCATCCGCTTTATTGGTGGGGGGCAGGTGACGCCTTTCGACGTCCTCAGCCGGCCTAGATAAAATGCTTCAGTACACATTCAGTTGCTGCGGCAAGTGCACGTTCAAGCGTCAGCCGGTCGAATACGTATTAGGGAAAGCAAATACAACGCGCGTTCAATTTCGTGATGGACGATAGCCAAGCTGAACTGTCGGGAATAAAAAGGCCACGAATGGGGAGAGATAATGCAAATAAAAATAAACCATTGACAAATGAGGAATTAGAACAACTTTTAATGGATTCTGATGATGATGTAGCCGATCCCGACTTTGTAGATTCTGATACAGAATCGGAAGGCTCTGAGGAAAGTAATAATGAAGAGACTGTTTCTGCGACGACTAGTGATGATAATTTAGTGATTTCTAACCCCACATCTCCTCAAGGAACCTCCCGAAGAGCCTCCAATATTGTTATCTGGGATCAGGGCCGGATGCAGGGCGGGGCAACCGGGGCGGAAGCCCCGGGGCCCCCACACATTGAGGGCCTCCACAAACCTTAGATTCAAAAATTTTATAACAATAAAAAATTTTTTAATTTTTAAGAAAATAATGAGTAATGAAATATATCCAAACAACGGGTATTTTCATCCTATTTCAAATCTATTCTGTGCTGGTACTATAAAATTTAGACCTCATGAATAATTCAATAGCGGCAAAATTTAAAGTTTATTTATTGGATAAGGAGCGAAATGTACGCTATGCGACTAAGTCCAAGCGCAAATTATTTCCAAAGGGCAAAATGTAAGAGGTTCAAAAAAAAATGTAAGAGATTCGTGTCAAAAAAAAAATTTTTTTTTTTAATATTTTACACGACTCTATCACTGACTCTATTCTTTCATTAATATTGACTTATCTAACATTTTTTATTTGTTGGATTATTTTATTTTATTTTTCTAAGAATTATTTGAAGCATGTTGTGAAAAACGAATCGATGAAGGGAGAGTGCCAGAGAGGTATAACATAAACGTTTACAATGACTGTATTTGTTTTGTATAATGTCAGGCGCAGGCGCAGGCGCAACGCTTCGTTCACCATAGACTCAAGTGACAAGTCCGATGTAAACAAATGATAAACGAGCAGCGTGGTGCTTGATCGTCAATTATTTTTTGGCAGTGTTAAAAATATTTTAGTTGCTCTTGCATCGTGTTAGATTCGACGTCAACCGTGTCTATGTAAGTGTACTACTATTGGCAGAACGTGTGTTATATTTCATCTTGAAAGTTGAAAGAAATTATTTATTGAAACAAGTTGTTGAAACTTCAACTTTTTTTTCATCTCAAAACGTACTCGTAAGTATTGCTTTCTGCCTATGTATTATTAATAACGACAATATATTGTTGAAGCCAAAGAAAATCACACATTTCAGTTGAATTAGTTGTCAAGTATAGTAAGAGGCGGTGCGAATCGTGATAAGTTTTTTTATTAAAATTTCTAACAAAATTGATTATATCTCACAAAATATGTGATTTACGACAAAATATACAGGATCTTTTATTGTACAGAATTCAACTTTCCACAATAATGATTTAATTTTAATGTAATTTTTTGAATTACTGCTGCTTTGGAGAAGTTTATAAAAAAAGAATATGTAAGAAAATTTCGATAATATTTTAAATTATTGCCTTTTAAAGCTCAACTATCAGGTGTCTTTTCTTTATTGGTCCTTTGGTGATTTTCATTGGTGAACTTCTCTCTGTTTCATTTCTGCTCGATACAATTTGCATGTTTTTTCTTCTCGCTTTTTTAGGGATTGCATGGGTGATGGGTGACTCGAGCGATCGTCACAAAACTCCTCGAATTTTTGCAAGTGGTGCACAAAAGAGAAAGAAGGCTACCGAACGAGAAAAGAAAGAAGAGGAAATCCTCGCTAAAACACCAAAACTTACATCATTTTTTACGATTGCGGTAAAACCCACTGAAGAAGATGTTTCCAATAATCCACTTAATGAAGAAAATGATAATAGGACCAATGCTCAAATTGCAGAATCGATAGCAGAACTAGAATCAATAATAGATAAAGAATATACAGATGTCCAATCCACATCAACGAAAGTTGATGGTTTCGGCAATGATATTGGTCTCTGGCCTGATATACCCACTCACGACATGATAGCTTTTTGGGGCAATAAAGGTTCCAGTACTCTCCAGAATTGTGACGAACACTTTTTTGAAGAATCGTCTGAACTTAAAAAAAAAAAACAGATTCCAGCTCCAGCCGAAAATGCTCGAAGCATCTATTTCTCCGTAAAAATAAAAATAATGAGACCTTGAATCGTTTTTGGCTTTGCTTTTCTCCATCCAAGGGAAAAGTTTATTGCTATGCATGTAAATTAGTAGCTACTCAGAAAATACAATTGAGTGGAGATGGATTTAATGACTGGAAACATGCATCTGAACGTATTTCTGAACATGAAAACTCAAAAAATTACCTAGAAGCAATCACAATTTTGGCAAAACTAGGAGTGACGCAGGGACGTATCGATGAGAGTTTAGCAAGAGAAGAAGCTGAGCAATCACAATATTGGCGAAAAGTTTTGATGCGAGTCGTCAGTACAATAAAATTTATTGCAGAACGAGGATTAGCTTTTAGAGGTGATGACGAATTAATTGGTTCACCGAGAAATGGCAATTTTCTGGGTATTTTGGAATTGCTGGCAGAGTACGATCCATTTCTCTCAACTCATTTGAAAGAAAAGGCAAATAAAGGAAGTGGTCATGTCAATTATCTTTCATCTACAATCTGTGAGGAACTTATTGCTTTGATGGGAGAACGAGTCCTCAATGAGATTATAGTTAGAGTAAAACAATCTAAATATTATTCAATATCAGTTGATTCTACACCTGACGAAGCACACATTGATCAATTGACAGTGGTATTACGTTATATGGAAAGATCTGTTCCAAAGGAAAGATTTCTTACTTTCATTTCAAATTGTGGTCACACTGGCGCTGCCATGGCAAAAACGCTGATTGAATTTTTAGACACTCATAAAATCGATATCTGCGATTGTCGTGGTCAATCGTATGATAACGCCGCAAACATGAGTGGCAAGTACAATGGGATGCAAGCTCTAATCTTGGAGAAAAATAAATTGTCCGTGTTCGTTCCTTGTTGTGGCCACTCTTTAAACTTAGTTGGCAAAGCTGCAGCTAATTCTTGTGCTTGCGCTGTTCACTTTTTCGATTTCGTCCAAAACTTATACGTATTCTTCACAGCGACTACCGAGCGATACGCAATTTTGGTCAAGAAATTGTCGGAGAATAATACGAAATTCTACGTTCCCAAGGTATTGAGTGAAACTCGTTGGTCTTGTCGTGCTGATGCAACAAAAGCTATTGTTCATGGTTATGAAAAAATTAAAGAAGCCCTCGCTGACATATCGCACGACCAAGAACAGAAAGACGTCGTTAAAATCGAGGCTACTCGACTTTTGAAGAAGATGGGAAGTCTTGAAATCGCACTGTACGCTGGGTTTTGGAATGACATCTTAGAGCGATTCAATGCTACTAATAAGATGTTGCAAGATCCTAAAATGGTTCTTTCTTCTGCAGTGGAAGCACTGAAATCGCTCAGATTATTCGTAGAGTCCAAAAGAGAAAAGTTCGAAGAATACGAAGAAGTAGCACGGAAATTGTCAGACACTGACGAATACATTGAAACACGCTCTAGATCAAGAAATGTTAGGCTCAATCCATTGGATTATGCGAAATCCTCAGATGCCCAGCTGTCACCCAAGGAAAAATTTCGAGTAGGAAGTTTTATTCCAGTAATTGATCAGCTTTCAGCATCTCTAAATGATAGGATTCGAGCTTATGACGTTGTCTGCGATCGATTTGGTTTCTTGAATCATTTAGAGAATTTGAGTTTATCTGAGCTACACAAGGCTGCCGACAAATTAGTAAAAATTTACAACGACGATCTGGAAATCAGCCTTGGGAATGAATTAGTCCAGTTTGTAGCCTTGATAGATGCCTTCAAGAAAGATTACAATGTCGACAATGAACCAAAAGAGATGTTTTTCTACAGAATTCTGGTTAATAATAACTTCGGCGCGGCATTCCCTAATATTGAAATTGCATTGAGAATGTATTTAGTGTTGATGGTGGCTAATTGCAGCGGAGAACGTTCATTTTCTAAGATGAAAATTATTAAAAATAGGCTGCGTACGACGATGACGCAAAAGCGTCTCGCAAATCTGTCATTGCTGAGTATAGAGAGTGATTTACTTCGAGAAATAGACTTTGAAGAAATTATTAATGATTTTGCCTCTAAAAAAGCACGTAAAGTGTCTTTCACTTAAATATTTATTTCTGTGGGCTCTCACGCATTGTGCCCTTTCCAATTTAAATTTTTATTCCTGTGGGCTCTCACGCATTTTGCCCTTTTGAATTAAAATTTTTATTTCTGTGGACTCTTGCATTTTGCCCTTTTCGCTTAGTAACTGCAATAAAGGTTTTAAAAAAAAATACGAAAAATAGTATGTACCTTAACTTAATAGTATAAAAATTTGTTTTGTAAATGTAAAAATAAAATTATCGAAAGATATTTATTATAATTTATAACTGAAAGGGCCTCCACTTTCTTCATTGCCCCGGGCCTCGATACCCCTGCATCCGGCCCTGTTCAGTACCATTGCCAGTAATAGCTTCCCTATCATTTCTTGCAGTATTTAAATAGCTGGAACTTTTTCTTCTCAGAAAATTGTGAAGTGCACTACATGCTAAAACAATTTTATCAATGTTTTCCACATTGGTCACTGTAATTGTGGTTAGTAAAATCCTGAAGCGAGATGACAATATGCCGAAAACGTTTTCTACCACTCTTCTTGCTCTACGTAAACGATAGTTAAACTTTTTTTCGTCATGACTGATCTCAGTCAGGGAATAAGGTTTCATAATATTTTCAGATAACGGAAATGCATCGTCACCAATAAAAACATAAAGCAGTTTGACTGCAGACTTTTCCATACTACTGGGTGGTGGTAACTTTAAAGTACCATTTTCGAGCTTGTCACAAAAATCAGTTTCTCGTAAAACACCTCCGTCTGAGATTCTTTCATTGATTCCAGTATAAATGTAAATAAACTCGTAATCCCCATTTACAATAGCGAACAGAACAGTACTGTGGAAACCTTTGTAATTATAGTAGAAGGAACCTCTATTTACAGGTTTTTTTAATTGCAATATGTTTTCCATCCATTGCTCCTAGACCGTGTTCAAAATTCCAATTTTTTCTAAAGTGATCTGCGATTTCCAACCATTCATCTGGGTTTGAAGGAAACTGTAAAAAAAGGAGAAGTAATAAGTAAACAAGCAAACAAAGAAAATGGGATGTTATTTCATGAATTCAGTTCCATTGGTTGCGTTTAACGCAACAAATAAATCAGTTAGCGCTAGCTAGCGCTTTACATAGCACTAACTAATGCTAACATGCGTCGTTAAATTACCAATTTTTGATTTTGAGTAACATAACCTCCAATTTTGTGTCTTTTTCATCTTATAACAATCTAAAATTCTACTGAAAGTTTAAGCTATCTCATATCTCACCGGATCAGTATAGGTAGGTATCTCAATACGAAAGAATACCACTATTATATAATATTTAATCTGTGGTTGTAAATTCTAAGTTGTAAAGAGATGGGTAATCTGTGGTTGTAAAGTTTAATGATACTTAGTTTTGTTTTTCCAGACTCTTTGTGATAAATACCTAATATGATGGAAGAGGATAATTTTATGTTAATATTTTTGGACTCTGATGCAACAAATGACGTTACTCGCCAGTTTGAAGCAGTCATGCGAAATGAAATAAACTGTTTTTCTCAGTCCCTTGTGAGTTTTACAAAATTATTGGACATCCAAAATGTTTCTAACAAATAAGTAAAAGTTACGAATTTTTATGAAGAAGTATTAGCTACAATGGATTCGATAACTTACTATCGACATTTTAGAATGTCCAGAAATACGATGGAGGTAGGTATGCCAAAATGTACCATAAAAAGAAAATGAATAAGTAGTATTTGTTCTTCATTTTAGAACTTAATTGAGTATTTAAAACAAAAAACTAACAAGCAGTTAGAGGCAATGATAGTACCGTTTGAGAAAAAGATGCACATTTCCATCTAGTTATTAGCAAATAAATCAACTTATCGTGAAATAGCCAACTTGTTTAATGTAGATAAGTCAACAGTGTGCCTGGCATTCCATGAAATATGTGAGTTACTAGTTGCCTCTCATTTTGATTGGATTAAATGGCCAACAAATCATGAACAACAAATGATAGCCAACAGGGTCCAAAAAAGTATAATTTTCCAAATACTATAGGCTTCATTGATGGTTGCCACATTCAGATTAAGGCTCCGAGGAATAATAAATAATAAAATAATAGAAAGGAAGTCAACAGTGTGATCTTGCAGGCAGTTTGCGATGATACACTCAAATTCACAGATATTTATTTGGGCCAAACTGGAAGAGCGCATGATGCTCGGGTGTTCTGAGAAAGCCCTTTGAGTGAAACTATAGTGCAAATAGTTCCAGCAAAATACCATATCTTGGGTGATAGCGCTTATTCATTAAAAATAAACGTAATGACACCCTATCATGACAATGGGCACTTAACTGATTCTTAAAATAATTATAATACATTCCATTCCACAGCACGATCAAGTATATAAAGGGCTTTTGGGTTGTTAAAAGCAAAATTTTGGAGGTTAAAATATTTGGATCTCAATAGATCAAGAAACATCTCAATAGTGATTTGTGTTGCTTGTGTTTTGCATAACTTTAGAATAAACAATGAAGACAGTTTAGCAGATAACGAAGACGAAGGAGATGATAGAAATGACCTGCAATTTAACTTAGGTGGTTTGAATCCTGGACAAAAATGAAATATTATAAAGGAACATTTGATGAATTTGATAGATGAGTAAAATTTATGTACATATTGTTTCTTACTGCTTCCAAAATAAAAACAAACTTACTTTTTGTGTTTATTCGTTTTATACCAACAAAAAGTAATAATTGGTTACATACATCACAGCAATGGTAGTTTTTAAGAAAAACATAGAAAACTAAAATTAATGACTCTTATTTAAGTAACCTAATGCAGACCATCTAAAAGAAATATAAACAAATATAGTAATAATACAAACATGGCATAGCTTTGGTGTCTGATGCCCCAGAACAAATTTGTGTATTTTCTGGGCTGTTCCTTTACTGCGTTTCTAAGAACCTTTTAAACAAATCATTTCTTAATCTTTGAATATTATTGGCATCTCTGCCTATTTCAATCATTTTTATTATTTTTGTCTCTAAAGCTTCTTGCTTCTTTTGCCGCTTTTCAATATTTTGTAGAATTTTTTTTATTTGTTCATTTCTTGTATTTCTCCGTTGGCTAGGACTTACATTTTCTTTTTCTCTAGAATGTCTTTCACGGGGTGTCGGGCGTGTTTCTGGGGCTGGCTGGGGGGTTTGAACTGATGGGGTGTTAGGAACAGAGACAGGTTGTAGTAGTTGCATATTATTCTCTACGTTACCTACATTTGGCTGCACCCTATTGTCTGTAGAAGTTCCTGGAAGTTGTTCAATCCGTCTTATTTTACTTCTCTGTATATTTTCAGTGACATTTTCCAATGTTGATAATTCCTTAAAAAAAATAAAATTTTGATGATCAGATCATCCAAGATTGCTACTGATCAAGGATACTTTGAACTAGGTAATGAAATTTAATAGCTATTGTACCTGCAGATCAATTTCTGGGTGTATGTTAGCATCGTTGTCAAAAATTTGCTAAAATATATTGAAGTGCGGCCAGTGAATGGCCTGTCTTCCTGAACTCTTCTTTTTTTAGGAGTTTTAGAAAAGTGATTTTGAGGTTTCTAAATTTCTTGCTGCATTCTTCGTCAGGTTTATTCATGAGCATCCCAATTTCCCTCCATAAGCTTCTTTTCTTATAGAGTGAACTCCGAAATTGTTCGACCCTTTCCAAATACAAAGTCAATAAATGTTTTGTAATGTTCGTACTCCATTGTTCATTGCTATCAGCTGTAGTTAGCTGTTGAACTTCAGCTGCATCTATTTCATCTTGTTCAACTTCTGTAATAGTTGGGTTTCTTTCAAGGTTGCAATCCTCGTCTGTTTCTTGTGTGGCTGAACAGTGAGTAGATGGAAGATCACTACTGTGAATTCCCCACTCATCCCTATTTTCAGGGTATCAGATATATTATAACAATCCTAGGTTTGCTATACTTGGGTCTGTCCAATAAAATCCTGTTACCTTCGTTAAATATACAAGATTTATTTATCACCTGTTTTGAGATGTTACAATTTTGGATTGTACAACTTTAATGATATAAAATGAATCGACTTTAGGATAAGGTTAATATTGAGCAAATATTTAAATACAATAAATTAGGAAATAGAGTTAAATTTTTAGTTAAAAATTTAAAGTTAAATTTTGATAAAAATTGGTTTAAGAACAAATAAAAAGATTAAATTAGCTTTACAATTAAACTGACTGTTCAGCTTCTATTATGATTCACTCTGAATCTTAAGTTTGAACTGCGTCTTCAGTCGCTTACGCTCAAACGAGGCTCGTAGAAGTGTGGGGCGTGGCTAGGGCTTCCTCTGGTCCTTGTCTGCTCAAATAGGCGTTGCAGATGTTGAGGCTAGCAGATATCTCAGGGCGTCGCCGAAGTAGAGCTGACCAGGAGTCAACACCTATGCCAACGCAACTCCACTCGATGCCTACGCAACTCTCGTCACGTTGTTCCGCCGTCAGAGGGCTGTGATCGTAGCGTCCTCAGAGATGGTGTGCAAGCATGAACAGATCAGAAAGAAAGTAGCATTAGACAAGGTCTAAGCCTTTTACAGAAATTTATAAACCAATAGGTTAGATTAATATTTAAAATTGAATTATGATACTAAAGTTATTAAATATTGACAAATGATGAAAATTAAACGATTAGAACTATACTAAATTAAGGGGAACTATGCATAGTTTTTTTTTAAATTTTATAGATAATGTTATTGAACTGACCGGAATAGCAAAGTGCTTAATATTTAATAAGAAGAAAAAAAAATTTGAGAATGCTCCAGCCCGAATTATTGAAATTTAAGAAATTTTAATACTTATTTAACGCGGAAAGTTTATTTGAGACTTGAACGGTAAAATAGAGAAACCAAGAAAGCTGATAAACTAAAGGCAATACGAATTTATTAGGAAAGTGAAAATATCGGTATCAGATTTACTTGAGTGGCCCGGTACCACAGAATCGAGACCTAACTCGAAAAATAAGGAAGTAACGTGTGACCAATGTGACCAAAACTTGAAAATATTCAACAAGATAACAGCCGCAAGATGGTGGGTATTCAAAAAAAGGACAATGCTATGTTTTTGAGTTAAAGATGGCCGGGGCCTTGGACGAAATGAGTCCTTCAAAAAAATAGCAAGTCTAAAAAAAACGCCACAGGTGAGTAGTAAAGTTGCTGAACTAAGCAAAAATCAAAAGAAATTACTCACCTGTGGGGTCTTCCAGGAGAAACAACCACCACCTGCTTGCTGTGTCCCGCGCTTCCTCAGCTACGCAGCCAAAAAGGAAATGCCTCGGGCAAACGTCGCTGCCTCACGACGCCGTGGACATAGAAAAGAGAAAAACGCAAAAATATTAGTCACACGAAGTCAATCCCCGATATTAAGATACAAAACCACTCAAATAAATCACCGATGGCAAAAATTCAACTAGATAAAAGCCGAAAATGCCGAAAATTTGGCGGGAAATGGGCAGATGCCTCTGCGCAACTCGACACACACGAAGACGGGAGCAAACTCTTTTCAGGTCGGACCCTACCGGCCGATCGCTGGCAGGACCTACGTCATCCGACCAATCAGGTTTTGGCAAGATACGCATTGAATCAACTAAACAGTATTTATGTCAAATTATGCATCAACAGAACCGAAAAATCGAGTAATTCATAATACAGATCTTTAACTACATACCTGCTGAAATGTAAACACACACTTGAATTTTCGCATTTTGAATATGCCAGGGTTCAAGGCTAGGCGAAAGTACACGGCCATTTCCGTATATAGCGCGCGAAAATTTGAATTATTTGAAATTTTAAAATTTGAAAAAGTGGTAATAAAATTGAATACAATGTTATAAATGAATTGAAACTGTACGAAGAATAACTTAGTTATTAAGTATGAGATATTATGAGATATGTTCGAAAATAATGACTTTATGTTAATAACAAAATATAAAAAAACGAGTAACGGATTTTGAAATGGAAAAATCCGTTACACACCTCCTCTCCCCGGTTTAGAAAAATGCGAAAACGCAAGTGAAGTATTTTTCTTACAAAAATTGTTGAGTTACGCTAAAGTAATAAGTACCTACCGATTAGTCTGCCCATTCGCCAAAAACATTATATTTGACTGATAGTGTACGGCTCACACATAAGCTTGAAAATAAGTTATTGTAATAGAAAAATTAACCTCAAAAAATTTGATTTGTCAAAAGAAAAAAATATTACCTGTGTTTGTGAAATCGTAATGATAAATCTCTCACTTTTGGACACTTACTAAGTGCTATCCGAGCCTATGTTAAAAGAGTGATCACTAGGACACTTACCAAGTGCTATCCGAGCCTACGATGAAAGAGTGATCATTAGGATATCAAGAGAAGTAACAGTACATCCACTTTCGGACACTTACGTCGTAAGTGCTATCCTGGCCTACGATGAATGTAACACCACTTCCTAAGAAAACTAACCGATAGAAAATGACACAAGATAATAGAGGCAAAAATTGAATAAATGCGAAAACCTGAAACCGTTCAAACCCCAAATTCAAAAAAACTCACTAATGAGTTAACTAAAAACTAAGCAGGGAAGGGAAATGAAAGAAAGAACTTCCCAGAAAGCGTAACCGCTGCTTGCTTGACGACAGCGTACACTCCACGAACTATGACTCACCCAGTGCCGAGCCTTGAGGTTTCCCGCGTCGGAGACAACATCAACGCAACTCCCGACACCCGAGAAGACCACAACCCATGGAATGCACCCTACCCCCAGAACAAGAAGGGAGGCTACGGGCCGATAGAAAAAGAAGACGGCAATAGCCTTGGCCATAACTAATGCGTCCGCCACCAATAGTCGGTAGGCTGCCAGCTCGTCTCTGAGTCATTGCTGGAGAAAAGCGGAGAGGAATAACCAACGGAAATTTTGAAAAGACGGTATGTGCGGTAATAACTATAAATGTTCAAAAGATATGTGAAAGAAACCAAGAAGATTTAATGGAGAAAAAACCAAATCGTCACACAAGAGGGTTCCAGCCTGTTGTGTGGGGCAGTTGTGTAAAGAATGGGTCTGGATTTTGAAGAAAAAATGCCAGAAGGAATTGAAAGTACTATGGAATTGAAATGTGAACTTTTGATGCAGACACAGGGGGATATTCAAAAGGTGAGGAAAAATAATAAAGATAACCCACTGATTGGAATAGTTGCATGCTGGAAATACGGCCGATCACCCGAAGGCACGCTTGCTCTGTTCTAATATTTCCAGGTTCTCAAAAGGAACGAACATGCAACCATTCGAAGCAGCTTCGCAACTAAACGAAAAATGGTTTTGGTATAAAAGGAAACCTGTACTACATCAATCATTCACAGAAACTTAAATTGCCCTAATCAAATCAGGTCAGTCACAGTCAGTTCGTACACAACGACAAATTCTCGAAACTAGATCGGTATTCAGGTAAAACAACAACACCTCAGAGCGCAAAATTAGTCAACTATGTTACTCAATAGATGACATGATCCATACGAAGAAATTGACACAATATATATTTGACCAAAATGGACAAGACAGAATCTAAAGATCAATAGTTGATCAAGCAGTTAGTTATGATAAGTTGTGACAAGTTAATACAATCAAAATTTGATTACCAAGATATTAATTAAATTCATTCAAAAAAAATAATCTAAGATACGATAATTACGAGATATTACAGATATACGTAAGATATTGCTGGGAACTTATCACAACTGAGACTGAGCTTGATCAACAGATCAAGGTGTTAGAAAGATGTTCTCTAACTATGCTCGATAGAAATTAGCTTTCAGTGGCAAGCGCCAAAATCTAGAGCGAAATTAAAATGCATGTTCCCACCTCTAACCCAATCGTAACATATGCTGAATGGTTGTTAAGTCCAGACATATGTCACACCAAAAAATGTTACCTCTGGTGAAGAAGGCAAAAATAGTTATACCTGTCAAGTATCATGTGCAAACAAGCTTAAAAAGTGTATAAAATGACAATAAAGTTTGCCAACTTACTTATGTTCGAAAATGTCAAAGTTAAAGAGAAAAAATTGAGATAAGTTATTTCACAGTAAAGATAAAAATTGACATAAGTTATTTCAGAGTTAAAAAATTGAGATAAGTCATTTCAGAGTTAAGATAAAAAATTGAGATAAGTTACTTCAAAATTAAGATAAAAATTTAGATAACTTACTATGTAAAAATGCGACATTACTTCTATAAAAAAATTAGATATTGACAGATACAAAGTTCTACGAGCTGTCCCGGCCTTCCATGCTCGTTGGCAGCAACTGCTTGTACAAATAACATGAAATGAAAACTTTAAGAGACTGACAAACGACAAGTTACTCAAAATTTTGACACTAAAAGGTAGTTACGACAGTAAAAAAACTTCCAAGGTAATCAAGATACGACAAGAAACTAGATAAACGATACTAAAGCAAAGTTACGATACTCTAGGGCTTAACGGTTAGGCAATGGAGATAAACTGATTTAGTGCCAACCCTGCGAGCTAAACTCACAAAAATATCGAGCGTAAACTCTCTTGGTTTACCCCGAAAAATACGAACCCCTTCGGTTCAAGATAAGATACAGGGAGCCTTACTGAAACGTCTCTGCGGAAATAATGAGGCAAAAAGTTAGATACAGATCGTCAAAAGAGTCAAGATATTTGATTTTAGAGTTGGCTGCTTGAGCCGATATTTCCAAGAAATATTTTAATCAAAAACTCAAAACTTCCTACTGCAACCAAACAAACCTCCTGGCTTCCAATACGCTTCCACGCCTCCCCGGGTACTATTTTAGCACCTATAGGCCTTCTAGCCCAAACAATGTGCTTCGCCACTCTGCGAACACATAACGATAAGATACATAGCACTAAACCAACCATACACAACTCAACATTCAAAACAACAAAAAAACCTAGAGTACCTAACAACAAAATTCTACACAATCCTTCTAGAGTTCAAAAGTTACGTTACTACCTTTTAAATTGAGATAAATTACATCAGTACGACTTCAGTAACCACAAAACTTCAAATTAATCAACAAAATATTGTTGTCTGGTTGACAGGTACTTTTTGAGACAAAATTTCGTACTGTTTCATAAGACAGTTCTGAATCTTTTAAGTTATTTGGTTCCATGTCTATCAGTCAAATACCCAAATAAAATTGAAATACAATTGCCAGGTAGAGATTATTCAAGATAAGAAAAAATATATATATCGTCCAAATAAAAATTTGACTAGAGCAGTTCTCAACTTAAATCTCAAAAGTTAATTTGCTAGATCAGTCAGTTTTACAAGTAATGAAAGGGTAACAAGAAAGAATTGAACAGACGAGAAAATCAAGCCCCACGTTGGGCGCCAATTTGTATAACAATCCTAGGTTTGCTATACTTGGGTCTGTCCAATAAAATCCTGTTACCTTCGTTAAATATACAAGATTTATTTATCACCTGTTTTGAGATGTTACAATTTTGGATTGTACAACTTTAATGATATAAAATGAATCGACTTTAGGATAAGGTTAATATTGAGCAAATATTTAAATACAATAAATTAGGAAATAGAGTTAAATTTTTAGTTAAAAATTTAAAGTTAAATTTTGATAAAAATTGGTTTAAGAACAAATAAAAAGATTAAATTAGCTTTACAATTAAACTGACTGTTCAGCTTCTATTATGATTCACTCTGAATCTTAAGTTTGAACTGCGTCTTCAGTCGCTTACGCTCAAACGAGGCTCGTAGAAGTGTGGGGCGTGGCTAGGGCTTCCTCCGGTCCTTGTCTGCTCAAACAGGCGTTGCAGATGTTGAGGCTAGCAGATATCTCAGGGCGTCGCCGAAGTAGAGCTGATACTAAAGTTATTAAATTATTATTAAATATTGACAAATGATGAAAATTAAACGATTAGAACTATACTAAATTAAGGGGAACTATGCATAGTTTTTTTTTTAATTTTATAGATAATGTTATTGAACTGACCGGAATAGCAAAGTGCTTAATATTTAATAAGAAGAAAAAAAATTTTGAGAATGCTCCAGCTCGAATTATTGAAATTTAAGAAATTTTAATACTTATTTAACGCGGAAAGTTTATTTGAGACTTGAACGGTAAAATAGAGAAACCAAGAAAGCTGATAAACTAAAGGCAATACGAATTTATTAGGAAAGTGAAAATATCGGTATCAGATTTACTTGAGTGGCCCGGTACCACAGAATCGAGACCTAACTCGAAAAATAAGGAAGTAACGTGTGACCAATGTGACCAAAACTTGAAAATATTCAACAAGATAACAGCCGCAAGATGGTGGGTATTCAAAAAAAAGGACAATGCTATGTTTTTGAGTTAAAGATGGCCGGGGCCTTGGACGAAATGAGTCCTTCAAAAAAATAGCACGTCTAAAAAAAACGCCACAGGTGAGTAGTAAAGTTGCTGAACTAAGCAAAAATCAAAAGAAATTACTCACCTGTGGGGTCTTCCAGGAGAAACAACCACCACCTGCTTGCTGTGTCCCGCGCTTCCTCAGCTACGCAGCCAAAAAGGAAATGCCTCAGGCAAGCGTCGCTGCCTCACGATGCCGTGGACATAGAAAAGAGAAAAACGCAAAAATATTAGTCACACGAAGTCAATCCCCGATATTAAGATACAAAACCACTCAAATAAATCACCGATGGCAAAAATTCAACTAGATAAAAGCCGAAAATGCCGAAAATTTGGCGGGAAATGGGCAGATGCCTCTGCGCGACTCGACACACACGAAGACGGGAGCAAACTCTTTTCAGGTCGGACCCTACCGGCCGATCGCTGGCAGGACCTACGTCATCCGACCAATCAGGTTTTAGCAAGACACGCATTGAATCAACTAAACAGTATTTATGTCAAATTATGCATCAACAGAACCGAAAAATCGAGTAATTCATAATACAGATCTTTAACTACATACCTGCTGAAATGTAAACACACACTTGAATTTTCGCATTTTGAATATGCCAGGGTTCAAGGCTAGGCGAAAGTACACGGCCATTTCCGTATATAGCGCGCGAAAATTTGAATTATTTGAAATTTTAAAATTTGAAAAAGTGGTAATAAAATTGAATACAATGTTATAAATGAATTGAAACTATACGAAGAATAACTTAGTTATTAAGTATGAGATATTATGAGATATGTTCGAAAATAATGACTTTATGTTAATAACAAAATATAAAAAAACGAGTAACGGATTTTGAAATGGAAAAATCCGTTACAATATACCCAAGTTCTTGTGCTGTAAATATAATTCGATAAAATAATTATTGTTACACACCATCATACCTATAATCACTTTCCACGTGTTGGTCAATAAAATTATGCCCGTTTTTGGCGTACTTTCCACCCGGTTGTACCACAAATGCCCAACTTTCCATTTTTATAATTAGCCGAAATTGTTCTCTTGTTCATACCAAGAAAATACACAGAAAAAATAACCTAAAAACTGCCAGATTTAGCCTGCTAGCCCTAATTAGCGCTAACCAAAAGCGCAAACTGCTTACTGTTAGTGCTAAGTTAGCCGTGTACGTTTAATGCAAGTTAGCACAAAAGCGCTAGCTAGCGCTAGCAAAATAATGTTGCGTTAAACACAACCATTCTCAACAAGTGGTGTGCTATAAATGAATAATGTCGATTATTTTTCAGGACTATGAACCAATGACTCCAAAAAGCAGCTGTACATCTCAACAGAGTGATAGCAGCAGGCCATCTACGAGAAAATCTGTAAACCAAGGAAGTAGCTTGGTACATAAAAAAGCCAAATTTTTGGAACTAGCAAGTGCTGCTCTTGCACCTACATCGATCTCCCCATTTGACGCTTTTGGAAAAAGCGTGGCAGAAGACCTCACGAATATGGAAGTTAACCAGAAAATTAGAGCACAAAAACTAATTTCCGACATTGTATATTACGGAAAGTTGGGGAATCTTTCCAAAAGTTCGAGCATTACTGTTACAGGTACAACTCCTCCGTTGCCTTACTACGCCTCCACATCAGTTCCAGCACCACCAACACAATCGCAAACAAAACAGATTCAAACTTCCACACATACACCTAGGGTTTCATCAAGTAAAGTAGCTTGACATTTTAACAAATTACTTGACTTGACTTGAAAATCAAGCTTTTGACAAATTAAATACGTGACTTGACTTGATATTGGAAAATTACTACTTGACTTGAACTTGACTTGATTTCAAGTCAAGTCAAGTTGCTTGAATATCAAGTCAAGCCATGAATATCTATTCTTGTCAAGTCCAGCGTCTTCAGCTCCTATTGAAAGGCAGTTTTCCAGGGCTGCTTTGACAGTTACAAAAACGCGAAATCGGTTAAGCGAGAAATCCACTAGATGCCTAATGTGCTTTAAATTTATAAAAAATCAAGTAATCAAGTAGCTTCAAGAAAAACTTGATTTTTCAAGTACTTGAAAAATAAATACTTGACTTGACTTGATATTGGAAAATTACTACTTGACTTGAACTTGACTTGATTTCAAGTCAAGTCAAGTAGCTTGAATATTAAGTCAAGCCGTGAATCTCTACATACACCAATACTCTCTCCACAGTCGGCTACAACTTCTCACCCTCAATAACAGTATGCAGTATAATATTAATGTAAATCCACAATAAGTAATAAAAACTTACCTTCATGTATTCTTCTTTTAATGTCGTAAATAGAGCCCAACAAGTTTCGGGAATAAGTTTTCCAAGAAGCTATGGGGAAATTGCACAACTAAACTTTAAATCAGCTGCACATCTTCGGGTTGCTAAATACCGGAATGTAGCGATGAGTCGTTCTCTGGCACTGACCGCTTCTCTCATGGGCGTGTTTTTCCTTTCTATTTTGAATCGAATAGCTTCCAATAGAGTTTCAAATGATTCTTTCTCCATACGTAAAAAATTATGTAAATCACCTGGTTCTCTAATTTCAAGCTCTTGAAGTAAACTCATATGAGAGTATTTTTGTCTCTCTAAGTACCACTGTTTGGACCATACTCTTTTTTTCTTGTCGCCGTCAAATATTATAAATCCTGCAATGATCGCCAAATTCCTTTTATTATTATACATTATTATTTGATAACACGTCTGTCCACTGTCGAACACAACACAGACCCACTGCGAAAAGTGCCTACAAAATACTATTTATATAATATAATAAAAGTCATCACAACCACTGTATTGATCCAATCGATGTGTCTCCCTGTGTGTAGTTAAACGACAAATCTGTCGGCGTGTGCATACATAGTGGCGGATTTGTATGCCGGATAAATCCGCCGTACATATCTGTGCGTGAATACTGCCCTTTATAGGAATCACATACATACAGCAACAAAATAAACCCTTTTCTTTTTAATGTTTGGACGAGACATGAAAATTACGCCACAGAAATGCTAGCGCGCATGCATTTTGTCCACAAAAAACCAAAGGAAAATATCGACAAAGCCGTAGATAGTCATTGTAAGAAATTTAATTGCAAGAAGACAAAGAAAGACCTTCAATTAGGTAATGACTGGTAACAGGTTGGTCTAGAAATTTCAACCTCGATGGACAGGACCACACCGAATTATTGAGAGGAAAGGACCTGTAACTTTTAAAATCAAACAAATGGAAGGATGCCAGTAACAAATAGTTCACGCCAACAGACTAAAAGAATTTCATGGACAAATATCAGATCAGATTACTCAGGACCAAGAGCCTACCAAAACGCTAATTGAAGAAAAAACAGAAATAGATTGGAATAATGAAGATATTCCACCCGCACCGTCCCCTAGAGATGACGCCAGCAGTAGTGACAGCGAACCCGGCAGTGAAGATGAGCTACCGGCTATAAATTCGGACGGCGAGGCTAAATGACGTCCCCGCGAACAATAACGAAGGTCGCAAAGAAGCACTAGGTCCCCGACCTGATGCATTGGCTATGAATGAGAACTGTAATGAGTCACTTGAGCCGCCACCACACCCTTATCAAACTAGGTCACGAGGCGGGTTAGCCGAAGAGCACCCTTGGCTTCTTAGAAAAGCAATTTAAGTTTAAGAAATAATAAGTTTAGTAAATAAGTTAAATAGGTTACTGAAATAATTAATTATCATTGGGGAGAATACAAGACTGCACTTAGTATTTTGTTGCAGTGTTGCCAGTTGAAATATTGGGAATCTCACTGCTAGATATAGTGGCCACCAGTCTCATTGCTTATGACTGCCGAAATGCTGCCACAAACATATCTGCCATATCTTTACGAGATGTTACTCCATGTCCAAACCTTGAAACAAATTATGAGACAACAAATAAAATGGTACAGGTAATGGAGGAGCAGAAATATAAGCATGTGCATGTAAAAACCTGCCTTACCGAAGTAACAAGACAAATAATGCTTTGTGGGATGTGGTCACATAATTCTAATGTAGCCGATGGCTTACTTACATGTGTGCACGAAATAGGGAAGAAAGATTGCACCAAAATTCATGATTTTCAAGAATACAAAGGATTCCCAGGAAATGTCATATCAAATATTAAACCAAATAATTCTCTTAATACTATACTGGCATTAGCAGGAAGACTGGATAGCGATGGTACTTGCGAAGGCACAAGTTATTATGACCATGAAAGACAATGGCATGAAGTAATATATGGCCTGGGCACTCTCGGCTTTCTGTCAAATCGTATAAATAGTTATCCAACCCATCACTGGCGGCGCTAGCGGCAACTTTTGACTTTTGACGTCGCACTAAGTGCATAACTCTCCCTAATCTGTGAAGTGCATCATTTGTCATGTCATTTGTCGAGTGGTTTGTACTGGCGTGTGTTTTGTTGTGATTCCGAGTTTTCCAAATTTTCTTTGTAGTGCTTGTAGTTTATTAGTTTGTTATTCATTTATTGGGTTTGTAGTAGTCTTTGTTATTATAGTTAAGTTGATAATTTTATTCATGATAAATCAAATCACAAAACACAATACAAAGAGTGGGTCATACTTATCTACTACTAACTATGACTGCACCTAGGTTTGCAAAACCTGTATGTGCAGTGGGAAGATCATATATAATTTTCTAATTCTAAAAACCAATCTTCACAGATAGTTACAACAACACACAAGTGAGCAGAACACGGCACTAAATTAAATTAATCTTTGGAAGGTGTGAGAGTTTTCATGAATATATCTTCGACATTTCTTTGTAAATGTTTTTATTCTTTGTATATTTGTTATGCTCAATGGCAGCTCATTATATAGTTTGGGTGCCAGATAATTGACAAATCTTTGAGATGATTCCTTTTTAAAGAAAGGGAGCAATAGTCTGCCACCTAATCTGGATCTTGTTCCATAACAATGTTCGCGATATTTGTGACTGTCTTTTTTCTTATGAAATATATATGAATTTATGAAGCTTTTTTGTAAGTTCCCTTATATGGTTATCCCATCTAAGATATGGGTCCATAGTTATACCTAAATATTTAACACAATTCGTCTCCCTGATGTACTCTGTTGTGCCATCAATATAAATTTTGTCATAGTCTGGTCTATTACAATTTGTGATAGAATGCCATATATGAACTTTTATTAATATTTAAAGATGATTTACTATGATCCAGCCAATACTTTACCCTTCCCATACCAACAGTTGCTTTTTCTCTTACAATTTCCCAGGGTTCACCATTAAACATAATTGCTGTGTCATCAGCATATGACACTACAGTGTCTTTTGTATCCAATGTTAAAGAGTTAACATACACAACAAACAGAAGTGGTCCCAGCACTGCCCTGCGGTACCCCAATCTTTATATGTAGAGGATTGCTATATGTATTTCTTATTTTTAAATACTGAGTCCTGTCAGTCAAATAACTCTCAAACAGCTTTCACAGTTCCTCTGACTCCATAGCCTTCGAGAACGTTCAAGAGACTCCGATGAGGCACCGTGTCAAAAGCCTTGGCCAAATCCAAATAGACTACAAGGCATTTCCTGTTAGATTCTAGCGAAGTTTTTATCCCACTGACTAGCTGAAACATAGCATCTACAGTGCTTATTCCACTTTGGAAACCAAATTGATTTTCATTTAATATACCGTGCTGACACAAGTGACTCCACAGCCTCTTTTTCAAACATTTTTCAAATATTTTACAGAAATTATTTATTAAGCTAATTGGTCTGAAATTATTTACATCTCTTGTGCTACCAGCCTTGTGTATTGGAACTATAACTGAAACTTTAAATTTATTTGGTACTATTCCTGTCTGAAAAATAAGATTAAAAATATGCTGTAAGGGATCTAGGATGTACTCATGAGAACGCTTAATAACCTTCACTGTCACCCCATCCATCCCTGGTGAACTACCATACTTCAAAGAGCCAATGAGTTCAATTAACTCATTCCTGCCAACAGGATCCAGGAAGTAATTAGTATAAATCTAGTTTTTCATCACTTATCTTTTATAGAGTAGCTTTCTAAACCATTTTTATTTCTAAAAATGGTTGTCTATTGTTGTGTTAGCGGTTGCAATGAAACGCACAAAAGTATGAAAATGCACGTTCTCCCGAAAGACCTAGAGGTAAGTGATGCATTACTAATAATTTTGTGCACAACATTGTATTAAATTGTTTCAGTTAAGGGAGAAATGGTGTGATGCAATTAGCAGATTGGATTTGATTCAGCTTGATGATTCAAAACGAAAAAGTTACAAGGTGTGCGATATCCATTCCAAAAAAATTGCAAAACAACTCGATTATGAAAATACCCAAAACAAGGACGTTTAAAAGAAGCATTGGCATATGCAGAGTCACCCGACTTTCTTGAAGCCTGAGTTAACCCAAGGGCATTAAATTTTATATTGTCACAACTTAAAATGCAAAAGAAGGCTCGTCGAGGTAGATGATATTCCTTTGCTGACAAAGTATTTGCCCTTTCATTAATGAAACAGAGACCCAAAGCGTACAAAGTTCTCAACCAAACATTTGTGCTCCCAAGCCGTAAAACGCTTACCAAACTTCTAAACAGGATTCCTTTCAACACTAGCATTAACCCAAAAATAATGAAAGTGTTGGAAGAGTCTTGAAAATGAATCCCTTGGATAGGAGTTGTTGCCTAATGTTTGATGAAATCACACTGGAACCATCATTAAATTATGACAAAAAGAATGATACCATTATAGGCTTTAAAGATATGGGCCACCACAGGTCAATGAAATTTGCCGACCATGCATTGGTATTTATGGTCAAGGGCTTGAGGAAGCAGTGGAAACAGCTGATATGTTTTTACTTCTCTGAGGGGGTATGAATGCCACAGAAATAAAAAACAAAATAGTTAATACTATCGAAGCACTCCAGAACATTGGAGTCAACATCATTGCAACTATTTGTGATCAGTATGCTGCGAATAGAGCCGCTATAACAAAACTATGTGAGTCTAACCCACATTCAGAGTTAAAACTTTTTAAAGTTGGCAACAAAAAAAAACAGTTGCAATTTATGACCCACCTCACCTTCTGAAAGGTATGAGGAACAACTTTATAAATCATGATGTGATATTTAGTTAAATGGCAAAAAAAGAAGAGCATCATGGAAAGACATCCAGAAACTTTATGAAATTGATGTTGGAGATTTCAATACTAGGATGTGCTACAAACTTACAGATCAACACATTTATCCTGAGAAGTTGAAAAAAATGAAGGTGAGCTATGCTGCTCAAGTTTTCTCACATAGAGTGTCTTCCACCATAAGGTGGACAATAAAGTAAGGTAAGTTTATGTTTATATTATTTTTATGTAATTTCTTTACTAACTATTAATATTTTCAGGTAGAGAAAATATTTTTGACCCAACAGCGGAGGATACAGCAGAATTTGTGTCATTGATGGATCAATTATTCGACAGCTGTAATGGTTTAAAATATAACGCTGATCACGGAAAAGTACTACGCTGTGCAGTAAAATCTAACTCCGAGCACATGTCATTCTGGATAAAGATATTGGCAATTTTAAAAACAGTGAAATTTATTACAAATAAGGGACAATGTGTACCACCATCTGTAAATAGTTGGATTTCAACGATAAAAGGTTTTATGTACATATGGGTCAAATTGAGCAATAATGGATTTAAGTATTTTTGTACTCGAGACGTCAATCAAGACCCACTAGAAAATTTTTTCGGTTGTATTAGAAGCAACGGCATTCGAAATCCCAGTTGTTCTGTATTCATTATTTTATTTAAAAGTTTAATTGTGAACAATTTTTCTGCACACCATTCACCGGGTGCAAATTGTGAAAATGATGTTTTACGATCGTTTAGATTCATTAGAAAAATTTTTATATCTAGATGAACCTGCTGAAATAAATAATGAAAATGTAGAAACTGAGGTAATTAATTTGGATGCAGTAGAATTGAACAAATTAAATGATGAAAGTGTTATTCAAACCCATTCTTACATAGCAGGCTATATTGCACAAAATGTATTTAAACAAGTAGGGGATTGCGCCACTTGCAAAAATCGATTAAAAGCACCGTATTTACTCGATGAACATGGCCTTATTGAAATGAGACAATATCATTCAAATAGTTTAATAAAAACGAGATCTCAGTTTCGGCAGGTATTTACACAAATGGTCGAATTATTTAATATTTGCATTCAGAAATTAATATTACGAAAAAATTTAAAAAAACAAATGTTAAAAATTATTAAGGATAAATTATACAATCCTTTTCTTTGCAGTGAACACAATGTATTGAAATTGTATATTGAAGCTTTTCTATTTTTTTTTATATTTACCTATGAAAATAATATAGTAATAAACTTTACTGGTCGTTTGAAATTTCATTGGATTTTGTTTTCCTGGGTATTCGACCACCATTTAATTAATCAGTAGTTCTTTATTACGTACGTTTCGGCATTACATTTCAACAGCCATCTTCAGATTAAAAATTTTAATCCACAAAATCCTATGAAAATAATATAAATAAAATTTTAAAAGGCCGAATTCAGCCGCCAAAGGGTGATAATGATCCAATTAAAAAATATGCATTAATTAGATATCAAAACATGAAGTTGAAGAAAAAAATACAACAGGTAAAACAATAATAATTATTATAGATTTAATCATACAATTTAATGTTACTGAATTTTTTTTAATAAATCGGATTGTTGTAGTTGCACCTATTTTTATACTGTAAAATAAAAAAATTCTTGCTAAATATTTTGTTTTATTTACATATCAACTGGTCATTATTCAAAATAGAGGCTTACAAAATATCTACTAAGTAATAAATACAGATTCGTTGAAAAATGCAATTAGTAGATATTTTGTAAGCTTCTATATTGAATAAATTTGAAATTAAAATTAAAAATTCGCACCATATTGATTGTAGTTATCCATCCCATCACTGGCGGCGCTGTTAATCACGTAATTTGGCGGGAGGGGCAGAGGAGCCAATCTTAACCCTCCCTAATCTGTGAAGTAATAGTCCCTGCCTCGGTAAAAATTACTGTACGAGACTATGCTGCCAGTACCAAGTTAGACAATAATGAAATAAAATTAGCAGAGGGGATAATTTGTCTATTTCTTGAAGGTTATTATATGAATTCATTAGCAGGCGAATCAGTGTGGAAAATCAATAATTTCGACAACTGTAATAATTATAAGGTTCTATATGAAAATGAAGCTTCTATCATATTAGAAAACCAAATTGGAGCTCAACGTAAACAATACTTAGTAGTGAAAAGTGTGCAGCATATATTCGCAATCCAATTGTTTCACCGAGATACGCTATTCGATTGAAAGTCTGGACTACAGAGCACCGTAGACTATTAGTGGTGGAGGAAATGCAACAACCAACTCCTAATAAATGGTTCAACGTTGATCAGTCACAAAATCTAGATCTGATCACTTATGTAAATTCAAAATTTTTGTATGTAGAACAAGCATTTAAGAGGGCCTTAAGGGAAATGTTTGCCCAATCTGTGTATCGCAGATGCCTACCTCATAGGAAAATTAAAAAAAAAAGACTTTTGCTAGC
This sequence comes from Pseudeuparius sepicola, assembly GCA_963920635.1. Taxonomy (NCBI): domain Eukaryota; kingdom Metazoa; phylum Arthropoda; class Insecta; order Coleoptera; family Anthribidae; genus Pseudeuparius; species Pseudeuparius sepicola. Next base: position 36,304,044 of record OY987305.1, read on the forward strand.
TACAATTACGCCCAATGCAGCGGCAGTTTTATTAAAAAATTCAGTGATAAGGTAGAAGGCCTTAATTTTGACACTGTCCCCATTATTGACTGGTTTCACCATTAATGTCAAAAATTAAACACGTGAGTTGGCGATTTTTTAGATGATTACTAATAGTGACATCTTTCGTTTGTTTTTAATTCAAATAACCTCAGCTTTCCCGCCTAATTTTTGGAAGATGCGTCAAACATCATTTGTAAGGTGTACGACCAGGGTGAAACATTGTTTCTTGTGTTGTGGCTTAGTGGATAATTTAAGGCGAGTGGAAATCACATTGCTTTTGAAATGTAGCCTACAACGTTATTATTGATATGGTGGCTTTTCTGCTGGATGATTTACCATTTTGGGGTTCTTAGAATTCATTTTCATTGTAAATACGTTCATGTTTCTAAATTTTCGGCCATTATTTAGGGTGTCAAATTTTGGGACATCATTTAGTCAAGTGCTATAAATTTTACACCTAGGTGTCAAATATGGAGACATCCAACTAATATAAAAGATGTTTGCTTTCTTTATTAATCTCGTACAACTTTCCCATGGACATCCTTTTTTGATGTTTCATTAATAACAGAATTTAAAAAATCTAAATCTGACACCCATGTCAAATTTGTGGTCGAGGGGTGTCAAAAATAGGCGCACTTAAATCAAGCTTAGTTTGTATAGGAAACTAAACTAAACCTTGCATTCAACTAGGTATAGAAAAATTTAGTTAAATATTAATTATTTTTCCAGTGTATAACTTAAGTACTTACATAAGTACCCTTTTTTTACTCATTAAGGATTGTTTAATAATTTTTTTAGATATGGCTGACAAAGGAAATTTTATAGAAAGTACTGTAAGGAGGATCTAAATAAAGCTATAAAAGCTGTTATAAATGGAATGTCCTGTGCTTCTGCTGCTAAACAATTTAAGGTGCCGCGTGTCTCTTTGATGTACAAAGTGTCAGGAAAATTTCCTGTCGACTGCAAAAGTGGAGTAGCACCATATTAACTGAAGCCGAAGAAAATCTATTGAAACACTGGATAATAAATGTTGCTAAAACCGGCTTTCCCATAACAAAAGACCAACTACTAGATAGCGTGGCCCTGCTTGTAAAAAAGGTGAAGGGACCCAACAACTTTACTAATGGCAGACCTGGCAGGCATTGGTTCGAGGGATTTTTGCAACGACACCCTGAAATAAGTCGACGAATGACTCAAAACCTAACAAGTTCTAGGTCAGCTGTGTCGGAAACCAATATAAGAAAATGGTTTGATGAAATACGTGAATATTTTCTTGTAAACAACATTAAAATCATCAGCCCCAGACAAATATTTAACGCTGACGAAACAGCTTTTTTTTTGTTGACCAAGGGCAACAAAGTCCTTACTAAAAAAGGGTCAAAAACAGTGTATAGCTATTCAAATGCAAATGATAAAGAATGTATTACTACGCTTATTACAGGTAAGCTATTAATTAAGTCATCGTTTTTTAACAAATCACTTACTTGCGGACTTATTCTTTTAGGAAAAACAAGCTGATTGGGCCATAGGACGCTCAGATTCAGGCTGGATGACAGCTGAAAGTTTTTTTTTAATACATTTCCAATAATTTTTAAGTGGCTGATAGACAATAATGTTCCATTTCCCGTTGTATTGTTTGTTAATGGGCACAAATCGCACTTAACCTACAATTTAAGTAACTTTTGCTCTGAAAAGAACATCGTACCAATAAGCCTTCTGCCTAACTTCACCCACATCTTACAACCCATGGATGTAAGTGTCTTCCATCCCTTAAAATGTGGGTGGAGGAATGAAATTCACGCTGGGAGGTTAGAAAACAAAAAACGAAATCTGAAAAAGGAAGATTTTGCGCCACTACTGAATAAAGTTCTGCAGGAATTTCTTAGTCCTGGACAAAAGCAAATACTACAAAATGCCTTTAGGAAATGTGGATTATATCCCTTTAAAGTTAATGCAGTTGATTATTCGAAAGTGTTAAGAACTAAAATCCCATCAGATATATCGGACATTCAGAATGCAGGACCTCCAAAACCAAATGAAAATTCAGGTGATTTTAAAGGTGCCATAAGGGCAATAGAATCTTGTTTAGATACAAATGTACTTACCAGTTTTCAACGAAATGTGTACATGTCTGAATGGAATGGAAGGGTAGAAGATACCAGTCTATTTTTTCTTTGAAAGAAGCTGTATGAAAAGGCACACGAAAATGATAGCAATCAAAAGCAAGTGAAGGATGTAATAATAGAGATTGGGGATGGAGTTTTGCTGGAGGATATAAATTGGGAAAATTTAATTATTGAAACAGAGAACCAAGAATTGGAATTATTACATAAAGAAGGAAACGGTTCAGCGAAGGAAGCAGATGAGGCAATTTTACAAAATAATAAAAAATGTGAAAAACAAGCAAACAATGACAATATCAGCGAAGAAGTAGAGACCATAGGCGCCAAAAGCAGGGGGGCTCGGGCCCCCCTGGAGAAATTTCCGGAGGGGCTTACCCCCCGGAAATTGTTTAAAATTTCAAATGATAATCGCTAATTAACAAAATTAATAAGCAAGGGGAAGGGGAGACCCTACCATTCATTCATAAATAGGTTTTTGTTGGAAATCCATAATGACATATATATCTGAAAATATAGATCTTAGACCGATCATAAATGAATTTATAAAAAGAACACCTGGCAGAAAAAATAATTTGAGCTTTTTTAAAAAAAACTAATGTTATTTTTTTAATTCAATGCATTTTTATATTTTTAATTTTTATTTGCAATGCCGGAAATAAGAAACACTCGAAATACATCTTATTCGTCTTATTTGAATGTAGAAGAAGAATAAGCGTTCAATTTGTTTTAAATATACCTATCCTATAAGGTCAATTCTGCGTTTTTCTGTATCTTTGCAGACATAATATAATATCATTTTATATAGGTACACCTTTTACATATTTATTGTAAGTAGTAGAGTAGGTATAAATAAAATACCTTTTTAACTAAGGAATTTTGGACTTATTGTAAGCCACAAGCCAGATCTATGCAGAATTGACTCATTACTTCGAGTGCATTTTCACATCTTATTTCTGTCACCGTACTCTGTACAAACTTTAATTTTGTTATTTTGTAAAACTCGTATGCGTGTACCTGCTGTGATAGAATGTGAATCTTATGTTTGTAATTTTTTTAGAAGAAATATACTATAATATATATATATATATATATATATATATATATATATATATATATATATATATATATATAAGAAAAGGTGATAATGGGCAAACACTCAAAGTTAACAAAAAGAAAAAACTAGTAACCGCATACACGTGTTTCATGCTATTTGGCAATCATCAGTACGGTGTAACATTAACCAAATCAAAAGATAGGCATGATTTGGGAAGCAACAAATGAAGTCCAGGCAGGAGCCAACAGCACATTTGCAGCTTCAGTCAGCACATCCCCTATTTTGGGGCTTGTACTAACATCGCCACGGAGGCTGCTAAAGCGACCTGCGTGGAAATCTTCATAACCCAAGATACAATGACAATAAGGATGTAAGATTAGCGAGTGTAAATGTAATAATTACAAGAAAAGGTGATAATGGGCAAACACTCAAAGTTAACAAAAAGAAAAAACTAGTAACCGCATACACGTGTTTCATGCTATTTGGCAATCATCAGTACGGTGTAACATTAACCAAATCAAAAGATAGGCATGATTTGGGAAGCAACAAATGAAGTCCAGGCAGGAGCCAACAGCACATTTGCAGCTTCAGTCAGCACATCCCCTATTTTGGGGCTTGTACTAACATCGCCACGGAGGCTGCTAAAGCGACCTGCGTGGAAATCTTCATAACCCAAGATACAATGACAATAAGGATGTAAGATTAGCGAGTGTAAATGTAATAATTACAAGAAAAGGTGATAATGGGCAAACACTCAAAGTTAACAAAAAGAAAAAACTAGTAACCGCATACACGTGTTTCATGCTATTTGGCAATCATCAGTACGGTGTAACATTAACCAAATCAAAAGATAGGCATGATTTGGGAAGCAACAAATGAAGTCCAGGCAGGAGCCAACAGCACATTTGCAGCTTCAGTCAGCACATCCCCTATTTTGGGGCTTGTACTAACATCGCCACGGAGGCTGCTAAAGCGACCTGCGTGGAAATCTTCATAACCCAAGATACAATGACAATAAGGATGTAAGATTAGCGAGTGTAAATGTAATAATTACAAGAAAAGGTGATAATGGGCAAACACTCAAAGTTAACAAAAAGAAAAAACTAGTAACCGCATACACATGTTTCATGCTATTTGGCAATCATCAGTACGGTGTAACATTAACCAAATCAAAAGATAGGCATGATTTGGGAAGCAACAAATGAAGTCCAGGCATGAGCCAACAGCACATTTGCAGCTTCAGTCAGCACATCCCCTATTTTGGGGCTTGTACTAACATCGCCACGGAGGCTGCTGTTGGCTCCTGCCTGGACTTCATTTGTTGCTTCCCAAATCATGCCTATCTTTTGATTTGGTTAATGTTACACCGTACTGATGATTGCCAAATAGCATGAAACACGTGTATGCGGTTACTAGTTTTTTCTTTTTGTTAACTTTGAGTGTTTGCCCATTATCACCTTTTCTTGTAATTATTACATTTACACTCGCTAATCTTACATCCTTATTGTCATTGTATCTTGGGTTATGAAGATTTCCACGCAGGTCGCTTTAGCAGCCTCCGTGGCGATGTTAGTACAAGCCCCAAAATAGGGGATGTGCTGACTGAAGCTGCAAATGTGCTGTTGGCTCCTGCCTGGACTTCATTTGTTGCTTCCCAAATCATGCCTATCTTTTGATTTGGTTAATGTTACACCGTACTGATGATTGCCAAATAGCATGAAACACGTGTATGCGGTTACTAGTTTTTTCTTTTTGTTAACTTTGAGTGTTTGCCCATTATCACCTTTTCTTGTAATTATTACATTTACACTCGCTAATCTTACATCCTTATATATATATATATATATATATATATATTTATTTATTTAATTTTTAATTGTGAAGACTCTTTTTATTGGTGAAAGCTTTCGCAGTTGTTTAACTGCTTCTTCAGTCACTAATTAAGTGAGTTCCTAATATAATGTCAAGATGTTAATGTTTGAATTTTGCATTGGACAGGGCAAAAGTACAAAATTTTTTAAATTTAGTTTTGACAAAAATCTAGTTCAATATGACACTTAAAAATAGTTTTTTTTTTCTGAAAAAACTAAAATAAATTTAGTGCTAAGTATGAAAAATAGAATCTTAAAATTATGTCACCCATCACTTATAAAAAAGAATTTAGTTAAATTAAAAAAACTTTTTATTGATAATTCTTATCCTGAAAAACTTTTAAACAAATTATTGTTTTCAACAAGAACATCTAATAATATATCAGATCAGCAACCTTTAGATCAACAACCTAGTACAATTTCGAGTAATAATATTAATTTAAATCTTAAAATATACAGATCTTTTCCTTATATTAAAGACCTAACACAAAAAATTTCAAATTTATTAAAAAAAGAAACCAATGTCATAATTGCTAATAAAACAATAAAAATTGTAGGAAATCTCTTTACGAATCTTAAGGACAAGGTAAATACTCAAGATAGGTCTAATGTAGTTTATCAGATTAATTGCACTAATTGTAATAAAACTTACATTGGTCAAACATGCAGAAGCATTAAATCTAGAAATATTTCGCATAAAAGTGATATTCGTCTAAGGCCCGAATCATGTGCTTTATCTCAACATGTTAATTCAACAGGACACAAAATGGATTTTGATAATACTAAAGTTTTGGCAACTGAAAGAAATTATTTTAAGCGTTCTTTTCTTGAAATGTGTTACATTAACCAAGTTGAAAATACTCTTAACAAAAAAACAGATATTCAGGACCTTAATATAATTTTTTCAAATTTACTTTTCTTAGAAAACAAACCAAATTTCAAATATACCTAGATAAAGGTATAATAATAGTAACTAGTGACATTTATATATATATATACACTTATCCAGGGCATCTTGTGGCATCCGGTAAAAAGTGCGGCTCTGTGACATCCACACGAAGGAAACACATTAGCCCCAAAACAAAAATATGACTTAGAAAGTCTGAGGAGAGGATTCGATTAAGCTATTAACAATCGAACCATACACGAAATGAAAAAATTAAATTTCCTATCTCTGTGAAGTCCGTCGTATATCTTATATACATTCTTACGTAACGGTGCTTGCATCATCCGCCAAAATATTACGGATTTCGTGACATCCGTGCAGCGTTGCCACTTCACCGACTGTTGCACTACAATCACGGCGATAAATAAGCAGGTGGAAGGGCGGGGGCCGCTGCGGTGGCTAGTGATTAGTGAACTGTGGATTGTTTACTACGGTTCAACGCAGAGGCTGTTTGACATGCAGTAAGGTTTGCCTAAAAAGATATAATCTTTCTCTCGTAACAAACCTTACTGCAGCTCAACACAGGAGGGTGTTTAAACGTAGTAAACTTTGTCTGCAATTTCGCATTTTAACACACTTCCTAATCATTATTAGCATTACGTAAATTGTAATATTATATTATACTGGTTTATTAAGTAGTATTATTAGGTAGGTAATGTTTTGAGAGCAGAAATGATTGAAAATAAAATAAGTAGTAGGTACAAAATCAAACTAACATTTTATAAGCACAGGCACTTGAAACGAAAAAAAAATTAAATACCTATCTACGTTTAAAGGTGGCAGACAGCTACATTGTTTCAAAGAAATACTAAAAATAAAGTAACAAGTAAAAAGACATAAAACCATTTAAAGACAATTTTGGGACAATTATTATTTGAAATGGACATAAATGTAGGCCCGGAAAACTATTTATTTATTTTAAGGTGGAACTCGCAGTGTATTAAAGTAGCAATCTTTTGGACCCGTTTTTTTCCGTTATTTTCCAACCAATTTTGATGATTTTTTTTCATTGTATTTAGAAAAGTAATAGCAAGAGATTGATGGTTTTACCTTTTTGATATTCTGATTTATTTATTCAAAAATCGTATTTCTAGGCCGAAAATCAAAATTCTAAAACCATCAATCGATCGGTACAACGTCTCTAAACAGTTTTCTTTTTTTTAATCGGCAATAAAGTGAAAAATGACAGTAAAAAATGGGATTTAGTGACATTTTCTTTCATTTTATTCGGCTGGCGTACTCCCCTACGTATGGAACGCGGAGAGGGGCATCGCCGGGGTCGTACGTGACTTGTACCTCCCCTCTCTAGGCAGCGGACATCATAGGCGATGCAGTTTTTATTGCTTTTTAAAAAATATGATAATTTCGTCGTTCCAGAATTAGCTCAGGAAGTGGTTTGTCGGTTTAACAGCGACGGATTTCCGATATTTCGTGTATGCTTTGGTGTTATTATTGTGTTGTTTTGTTGATACGTTCTTTTTGAACATTTTGTTGTTTTGTTTTTGACATTGCCGCTGTTATTTTTGCTGTTAGTGTTGTTGTTTTGTTATCATTTTGTTGACTTAACGTTGGCTATAAAAGGTCGCGAAGAGAACCGAAAAGCAGGAGGATTTCTGTTAGGAAAATTTTGCTATTGACTCATGATGATTTTTCAATTTATTATACTTCATTTAAACTGAATTGGTCCTTAGCTTCGAAAAAAAAATTGTCTGCGGCGCATTTTAGTAAGCAGACACCTCTAAGTAGGTACTCTTTTTATTACCCGCTTAAAAAACAACAATCTTTATTGCCCCACCTTCAAACAAATTGCAATTTACCCATACCTACCTACTACATTGGCCAGCCAGAAAATTTTTGCAAAAATTATAGACATAATGTGTCCCTTTGAAAAAATATGATAATTTATAGGGCACTATGAGCACTAACTTTTATTTTTACTTCCACATCACAAAAGGCGGTGTTCATTGTTGTTATTGATAATTTTTGCTGGATTTTTGTCAGTTAAAAATCAACAATAAAATAGAAATTTGATACCTAACACATTTTTGTCTCCTGCTCTATGAAAGAAAACAGAGTATTCTTGCTTACTGCACAAATATGATTATGCGCCCGCATAATTAGCAAAAAAAATTACCTACCATTGACTTTTTCAGGAATTTTCGCCTGCGGCGCAATTTTTTATAACAAAAATTATATTCAATTTTTTTACCCTCCCCCCTCCCCTCCTCTCCCCACCAACAAAGTAACGCCCTGTAGGTACCTATCCCTCACTTCTCAAATGTGTACTGCCCTGACAGGAAAGTCCTTTGTCCTGCCTGAAGTTTCTGTCTGGCTACGGCCCTGTATTGACATTATTATATGATTCACTACTTGTATACCTAACATAATTTATTTATTAATATAAACAATAGAAAGGGGTGTTTAAAAACAAGGTGCCATAATTTCTGGTACAAATAGAATGTAACAAAATAATGGTCTTTTCCTAGTTTTTTGTTTTTGAGATACTTAATCGAATTTTGGTTATGTCTTGGTACAAACGTGTTTTTTAGTAGGTATGCTAATTTTGCCGGTATAAGCCATAATAATCGTATCTATTGGACAAAATTTCACAGTTCCTTTGGAGCCAAAATCAAATTTTATATAGCGGGATAAAAATTTGATAAACTAGGTAAATTCACATTATTATTATCATTTTATGGGCAAAATATCAGGTTGAGGACAAAAACAACAATATCTGTTTTTTTTACAATGTGCCGACTTTTAAAAGTATATTTTTCGTCTTCTTCAGGGCTAAAAATGCTAACTATAGTGTATATGATACAACAATAAATTACATAAACATATAACAACTATATAGGTACGCTTGGAAAGTTAGGATAACTTGAGAACAACCATAACTATGTGTACAAACAAACGTAAAAGAAACAATACAAAAATACAGAGTACTCACCTATTCTATATCACAGATATTTAAGTCAATTATATAAAATTTCATAGAGCACATAGGTATCACAGGATAAAATGATACAGAAACGAAACCAAATCATTTGTTAGTCAAAGTTGGCGATCAATGTAGAACGTAAATATATTTATGGTCGGGACGTCAACGAGAACAGCTATATAATTAGATTTTTTTCCCCAAAAAAACCTCAGTATGTTACAACAAAAAAATAGTTCGGTAGATATCAAGTTATGGATTATTTTTTATTTATTTTTTTATAATTTAACTACTTATTTTACAATTATATACTGGGTGTATTCATTTTACTACCTGTAACCATTATCTTTTACTTTTGCAAATTTGATGTATATATCCTTAACATGCCTTTATAAATATTACTTAGACCTGCTACATCAGTTCTAAAATTCACCGTTGACTTTGTAGATATGTGAATCATCTCACTAATAGCTCTTTTATAATAATATGGCTCTCTGTCTAGAATCTTTACTTCATCAAAGTCAAAATCAAGTTTTGTCAAAAAATGGTGCTGTGCTAAGGCAGTTTTTTCAAATTTGTTTTTTTTCTCTTACGACAATTATATTGATGTTGGTAGACTCGATTTTTTAAATACTGTTTTGTAATACCAATGTAACACTTATTGCAATTTTTGCAATTGATTTGATGCACTAAATTGGAATTGACCATGTGAGGTGTTTTGTCTTTTAAACATGATAATATAGATTTTACCTGTCTGACAGGATAAAGATGGTGACTAGATTTAAACACCTTTTCTATTTTTTCTGACAAATTGCGAATATATGGAAACTTAAAATATAATGGATAGTTGTTTAATTTTAAAATAGATTTTATTTTTTCTTTGTTTTGTTTGTGAAAATGAGGACTGCTGAGAGAGGCTGATCTACGTATTAAATTTTTAATAGTGCTAACTTTATGTGACTGTGGATGACCGGACAAATAATTCAGCACTCTCCCTGAGCTTGTTGGTTTGGTGTACCAGTTGGTGGACAATGTACCTACATGATCTCTGACAACCAAAACATCCAAAAACGGGAGTTGATCATCAGATTCTGTTTCCATTGTAAATTGTATCTGTGGATGAAAATTGTTAATAATCTAATTAAATTACGAAAAAAAGACCCCTCGAGCTTGCATTAAATTGTAACTGGATGAAACAAATTGTATCTTATGTATTTTGATGCGCTCTGTCCAAAAAAATAAAAAATAAAATGTAGCCCCTGGTCGAAATTTTCTAAATTGGGAAAAACCGGGTTTTCCGGATTTTCTCAAGGAAAATTGCTAATTATCTCGCCAAGTACTACCCCCCTGGTAAAAATAAATGCACCAGTCGAAAGAGGAGGCAAAAATAGTTCGGAAATTCATATACCCATATTTTTAAGGCGTATTTCTCGCCGCCAGAGGCGCTTATACCAAAAAGTTGCTTTTTTCGTTTTTTTGATCAGAACCATGAACACGAAATTCACGTTGAATTTGTGGCGAAACTATAAGTGTTAGGCCATAATATGTGCCTATGAGAGATTTTGTTTTTTTTTTTGGCTTTCAAACAAAATAGGTCCTGCGCCGAAATCTGCCATAGTTTTTCGGAAATTTGCAAAAAACCGGAAAGGAAAATTTTTTTAAATTCTTTCTCCTGCGATTTTGGCGCGGTTTTCCGGGACTATCTAAAAAAAAATTTTTTTGGTAGAAAGCTTACTTCACCTTCGGAAAGAACGCAAAAAAATACACAAAAAATATACTGTAAATAATTTTAGAAAATTAATCCTAAGCCTGTGTGTAAGTTCCAACTTGGTGATAAGATAAGTTTGTTTTTTGTTCTCTAAAATCTGGTTTTTCGTGATTTCAAAAAAAACTTGAAACACGAGAAGATATATATGCTAAACAAAAAATGCGTATTTTCTGGTTACCTTTCGAATGAGGTCGGGTGGCGAAATCTGTAATATTTTGCGAAAAATTTGCAAAACATCAATTTTTTGACCTACTGATTATTACGTATTTTCAGGCACTCTTGTAGATGTAAACAAAACGAAATTGCGCTAATGTCTGTAAGGTGCCCAAATTACGGAAAAGGTCGACAGTGTGCTTGTTCTTACTCGAAAAAATTGAAAATTTTGGATTTAAGAGAAAACCACTTTTGTTTTATGAGCAATTTCCTAAGACCAAAAAATGAGTATTTTTCGGATATATTTTGAATGTGATAAGTCGCATGCCCAAATCTGCAATAGTATGCAAAAATATGACAAAAAGTTTTTTCTGCATTTTTTTCCCCATTTTTTCTCTCTCTTTCAGTAAATCGACAAGTCATTGTTATTCAACGAAATTTTCCTCCATTTAAAAGAAGACGGCAGAATATCTGTAAAGCAATGGCCTTTATCTCAACGAGAACCTGAACATTTACTTTTGGGATGATTGTCAATAGAAACCTTTTCTCTGGCAATGTTCGGCACTCAAAGCGCGCAAATGGAATGCAAGATTTCTGTCTCCATAGCCTACTCATTTTTTTTACTTAAACTGTTATCAGAGATAAATTTCCATCGGGAACCGCTAATTTAATTTCCAAATGAACCAAATGTGTTCATTTATTTGTATTCTCTTTACATAACTCTTTTTAGATGAAAGTAGTTAACGACGTGAAAAATAGACTAGGTTTGTGTTCATCAAACCTTTGAAATTAAATCAACTTTGCACCAAGCTTAACATAATTTTTTAAACCAAATAGAGATTGTTTAAGAAATCAACTGGTTAGGTTAGGTAAAAATACAACTTTCAATAAATACATTTCAGTTGAAATGTTTGGAATTTTTTTTACAAAAACACGCAAAAAGTTAAATGTTATTAAGGGTCTCTATGTAGGCCAAACATTGCAAAAGAAACAACTTTTTCTAATAACTTTTATCAAAAATGTGTCAAATAAAGCCGATTTTGGATAATTTTTGAAAAAAATGTCAATTTTGACAGATACCGCAAGTCACGTGGTCGACTCTTGCGACGTCATTTTCATCCTCTCACAAGCACAAATCGATGGCAAAGTCAAATTAACATTTTATCCAAAAATAAAAAAAAACCTTATGGTGCCTGCTTCAATAGTGACACTGTACGATTTTTGGATCCCGCGGAGCGCGTGTAACGGGACTTTTGTCGGGGGAATTCTACAACTTAGAATAGACATACAGACTTGTAACTTCGTACACATGTTGAGACGACATCCAATTTAGGTTTGCCCACCTTTCAGACCAAGTAATTGAAAATTGCCAATTTAGGCAACTTTTCCCAAAAACCATGTTTTTTTGGTACTCACACAATGAACAATGTCAGAAAAATAGACAAAATATTTTTGACGAATTTTCTATAACGTAGTGGTATTCTAGACACATTGAGGTACTAAAAAATAAAAAAATTCTAGTCATTGGGTGCATTTTTGGAATTTTATTTATTTTAATTCTTTGATATCTTGGCCAATTATAGTCCGATTTCGGTAAAACTCATACAGACATAAGAATGGACATTCAAGAGTAAGCTCTGTCAGTGGCATTAAAAAATTTCAAATAGTTTGCCTGTTACAGGCAACCAATGAAATGAGGTCATTTGCCCCTCCGCCATATGCCCAATTTTGGGATTTTTCTTGCGTCCCTCTGGATATCAATAGTCTCGTCCCTTACATTCAAAATGTATTTTTGTTTTTTCAAATATCTTAATTTTTACCAAAGTTATGAAAACTTTAGTGTTCGAACATTCAAATTTTCGGCCTTCAGCACCCAATTTTTTCTCAAAATACTACATACATTTCAATCGTCTATATCTCGGGAACGGTGCCTCGGATCAAAATTTTTCAAGGGACATGAAAATTACCATTTTTCCTATGCTTTAAAATGGTGTAAACCCCGTTTCAAAATATTGATTCGTTTCCAAGATACGCCTGCGCAAAATTGAAAAATGAACATAACCCCAAATTTGGGCAATTTCGACCCGGGGCTACATTTTTTTTTTGCTTTTTTCGGAAAGACCGCCTCAAAATACATAGGATTCACTTTAATTCATAATGTTACAATTTTTTGCAAGCTTAAGTCCGTAATTTAATTCGACTATAAATACCTGTAGCAACTCAGATTCATGGTTTTTTGGAATGGCTAAAATTGTGTCATCAGCATACAGTTTTAAGAAAGGTACCTACTAGTGGAGCGAAATCGGGCTAAAAAGTCGCTCCGTTCTCAAAAAAAATTTTTGTGGGTAGAACTAGATCAGACCCCATAGGTGTTGTTAAGTACATCACTCTGCATACGAAATGGCGATTTAAGACATTTTTTTGTGGTCGAGACCTTTTTTATTTCGAAAAAACGGAAATTGTGTTTTTTACGTTTCCATCGTCATATCTTTGAGAGTAGTGGAGCTATCGACTCGATTTTTTTTTAAATTGAAGTTAACATATGAGCGCTTACAACGAATGCCATTGTTATTGTCCAATATTGTTTATTAACCACTTTAAATAGCAACAAAATTGCAAGGTTATAAAAAGTGTAATGAAATTTTCACTAAGTGAGAAACTTTTTTATTTGCGGAAATTTTTATATACATGCTGCGAGGAAAATGTGCCCAAAACATAAAAGAAGTTTTTGGTAAAAAAAATTACCTATAGCGCCTATAGTTTTTGAACTGTGAATTTTTTTGTGGCGCACGCTACTCACGTGGAACGCAAAATTAATCCCTTGCGTGAGAATATCCACGCGTGGCAGGCATGTCTCAACAACTAATGCGTAGTTTACACGCGCAAGTGAAACTATCACAAGTATAAATATCTTAGAGTACTTCCTAATAGTTTGCCAATGTAAACCCTCTCAGGGAGAACTCACTGCCATTGTAAACGATCTCTAAAAGACAAAGAGTAGGTAAGTCTCTGGGAGCGTTTACATAAACTATTTGGAAGTACTCTCAGATATACGACTTGTGGTAGTTTTACCTCTCCGTGTGGACTATTCTATAACAGATCGCTGGTAAAATTAATTATTAATTTTAGACCAAATAATGTGGGTTCAAGCAGACCAATAAAATAAAATAAGAAATAAAATAACCAAATAGTTGATTTTTGGCAATTTTTGAGCAGTAATTACAGTTGCCAGATGAACAAACAACCACCTGCTTATTTTATGTATCTGTTTAAAGTCACCATTTATTTAATGAACTGCAAAATAAACATTTTTTTATATTGATTTTTTATAATAATATTAAATTTGCACTTTTTCGCATTACACTTTTTGTCGGAACAAAAAGGCTTAAGCTTTGGCGTACAATGTTTGGTATGGATTCTTGAGATGAAAATATGCGAATTCAATTGTCATTTACTGAAGTCTATATCCATAAGATCCAGGATCTTCAAGTTGCAACTTCGCAACGTTACTTGAATACCATCTTTTTAACTGTACGTGCACCTGCAATTGCCAATAATGAAACAATCCAATATATAATTTCAAACTTGTAATACCTCAAAAAATGTTGATTATATAATATATAATTTCAAACTTGTAATACCTCAAAAAATGTTAGTAGGGGAAAATTCGTAAGAATTTTTGTACAATTTTGTTTATGGAAATGAAATGTTTATTTATTTTATAGATTTTAGATTTTAACGTGCATAGTAGTAGATAGGTGCATACGTTTCGTGACTTTTTAAAATCACGCAAAAACAAAGAGCTGTAAACATAAAAATGTGGCCATAGTCACTAAACGCAATGGCCACCAAATCTAATAAACCTTCTTCGATCTTCCCCCTACTGATTGTGCTTTTTATCAACATTTTTTGAGGTATTACTAGTTTGAAATTATATATTGGATTGTTTAATTATTGGCAGTTGCAGGTGCCCGTAGCAGTTAAAAATATTCAAGTAATGTTGCGAAGTCACAACTTGAAGATCCTGGATCTTATGGATGGACTTCAGTAAACGACAACTGGCTTCCCATATATTTTCTTCCCAAGAATCCATACCACCATTGAGTAAAGGAATAATTTTATTCCTTTACTCAATGATACCACACATTGTACGCCAAAGTTTAAGCGTTTTTGTTTCGACAAAAACTGTAATACGAAAAATTGCAACTGTATCTGTATGATAAATAAAATAAGCAGGTGGTGGTTTGTTCATCTGCGGCAACTGTAATAATTACTGCTCAAAAATTGCCAAAAAATCAACTATTTGGTTATTTTATTTCTTATTATTTTTTTTTTGGTCTGCTTGAACCCACATTATTTGGTCTAAAATTATTAATTTATTTTACCAGCGATCTGTTATAGCAGAATAGTCCACACGGAGAGGTAAAACTATCACAAGTCGTATATCTGATGAGAGTACTTCCAAATAGTTTATGTAAACGCTCCCAGAGACGTACCAATTTCATTAGACTTTTTATAACATTGCAATTTTGTTGCTATTTAAAGTGGTTAATAAACAATATTGGACAACAACGATGGCATTCGTTGTAAGCGCTAATATGTTAGCTTCAAGTTAAAAAAAAATCGAGCCGATAGCTCTACTACTACTCAAAGATATGACGATGGAAACGTAAAAAAACACAATTTCCATAAATTGCCAATTTCTACAGTTTTTTCAAAATAAAAAAGATCTCGACCACAAAAAATGTCGTAAATCTCCATTTCGTATGCATAGTGATGTACTTAACAAAACCTATGGGGTCCGGTCTAGTTCTACCTTGAAAAAAATTTTTGACGACTTCTTAGCCCGATTTCGCTCCACTATACATCAAATTCCAAGTGTCGCAATCTTTGACTAACAAATGATTTGGTTTCGTTTCTGTATCATTTTATCCTGTGATATGTGCTCTATGAAATTTTGTATAATTGACTTAAATATCTGTGATATAGAATAGGTGAGTACTCTGTATTTTTTTATTGTTTGTTTTACGTTTGTTTGTACACATAGATATGGTTGTTCTCATGTTATCCTAACTTTCCAAGCGTACCTATATACATAGTTGTTATATGTTTATGTAATTTATTGTTGTGTCATACATTACACTATAGTCAGCATTGTATATATTTTTAGCCCTGAAGAAGACGAAAAATATACGTCGAAACGTCGGCACTTTCTAAAAAAAACAGATATTGTTGTTTTTGTCCTCAACCTGATATTTTGCCCATCAACTCAAATAGTGAGGACGCTACATTTCCACTATTATTATCATTATTATTCATTATGCATTATTTTTCGTTTGAAGTGCACTTATAATTTTTTTCATTGCTTATTCTATTTTCGATCATTTCTGCGCTTAAAATACTACCTGTTATTTTTGAAGATATGCAACATGGATTCATTTTTTCTGAATTTTCACGACTTAATTTAACCTATATGTAAATTAAATAACAGACGCGGACGGCCTCGTTCGGTCGCTGTTTCGGGACGCTCGCCGCTCGGTCGGCTGGGCTCGCCCACCATAATAATAATTAAAGGCCGAACATATGCATAACCTACGTTTATACCTTCGCGCAGCTCGGGCGCGTTAGCTCTTGTCGCAGACGTATGGCTTGACTAGATTCGACCGCTCGGGCCGCTACGGGCTTGCCCACCGGCATCGGCTGAAGAAGAATGCATAATTAGGACCCCCTGTATACAATTTTATTTACATGGGTATGATCTTGCGCCAAAGATACTTAAGAATTATTGATAAAAGGCATTTTTAATATATGGTCTCCTTGGTATTACTTATTTCCCAAAGTCCTCTAGATATAGCTTAATTTGAACTAAGAAAATATTACTTATTTTATAGAGACTTAGGTATATATTTTTCAACTTGTCTAAATCAATTTCATCGAAACTACAACCTGAAATAGGCTCCAATGGTTTCTTCGGAGATAAATTTTCTAAAGGTATTTTCTATTAAAATAATTAGACGTTAGGTATGTTGTTTTCCCAATTTTTCTAAAAATTTTAGCTTCAGTTTTAGTAAAACATTTTTCTCTAATGATTTTTTCATTAATATATTCTGAGTAAACTAAGAGAAAATAGGACTAGATTTATTGTTGTCATTTTTCTTAAAAAAAAAAACCAGCGGCCCTTCTCGGCTTCCCACGGGCAAACATTTGTAAACTTTTTACGTCTTGGGTTACATTATTGGAGTTTTCGTAGGGATGCCTAATTTAACTCGATTAACAATATAGCCTATGTTACTCAGTGGTAATGTAGCATTCTATTAGTGAAAGAATTTTTAATATCGGTCTAGTAGTTATTGAGTTTATTCATTACAAACAAAAATACAAATATTTTCTCTTTATAGTATTAGTACAGATAAAACAATTTTTGTGTGTTCTATTCGATTGGGCAATACAAATTTTGTATTTCACAAATTCCTTTAAACAAAGGTAAACTGAAAGCTACAGAATACTAATACTCTGATTCAAAGCCAGTTATATTGAGTTTTTAAAATTTATAAATTATTCATATTTATTTACCTCCGAAAAAGGCCGTTGCTGATGCAACACAAAAGAGCAAAAGCACTATTAGAAATATCTACTAAAAACTTTTATCATATATCATAACCAGTAACCAGAATTTAAAGTTGGAGTGGAGGCTAATTATTTTAAAAAATCGTTCGGTAATATTTACGGCAAAACTATTGTTTTAAAATTAATTTTATTTAGAAATAAATACTACGCGGCAGATCTTTGGGGGGGGGCTAAAGCCCCAAGCCCCCCCCCCCTGGTCCACTGATCATAATGCACAAAAATCACCAGTCACCTTCATGACCGCACTGCCCGAGTTTATTGCCTAAGCCGCGTGCCGTTCTTTAGAACATCAGAAGCGATAGGAAAATAACGCGATGCGACCGCTATTCTTGCGGTGTTGTCAAATTTCGGATGCCACTTAATCTAACGTGTGAGAACTAATATACACCAGAAACGTTCTGGATGTCACGAGTCGATGGAGTAAAATTACCCAGAGTATATTTAATATACAAAACCGCGCAACTCGCGCGCCACCTGGTATATATACACCGGAACTAAAAATATACAAAATTTTTACAACAACGCATTTTGACATCCGGCCAGAATTCGTAGGGTACGATTCTACAAACATTATAACACGATTAGCATTGGAAAACGTTGTGACATCCGATTTTGGATCTCACAGCGTCGATGGATGTCACAGCTCCGGTGAGATTTTTACGTTTTGATGTCACAAGGTATGGTGGTCGAATCTATATATACAGGGTTAACTATCACTTTGTACAAAAATTTTTATGGCAGATAAAGAAAAATTAGACTTGCTAAAATAAATTTTCAAAAATTTTCTAACATTTGTCTTAAGCCTAAAAAATTTTTTTTTCAAATTGTATTAAACCCCTCAAAAAACGCCGCCTATGGACGCCCGCGCGACATGTCTAAAAATTTCGCATATGTCAATAGCGCGGCGTTGCCACGTCTATCAATTTATCCGAGGATTCACCACAAAATTTCGATTTCCTTTTAAAAACGATTACTTTCTAAGGAACATGTAGAATGCCTATGAAACACCTACCTTACTGACATTTCCAGGATTGTTTGCACCATTTTCTGTTTTCTTGCTTTTTTACATTAAAAGTCACACAACACAACATTCACATTTTTTAAATCTGTTGGGGATCTCTTGGTTTCCCTCTGCTATTCCTTTTGTTTGAAGCGAGGTACTCAGCCTGACGACCACGACGAGGTAGATCCCCTCCGCCAGGAAAACCCCGAAGGGTAACCGAAAAATCACAACTGCACTAGCACACATTGCACAAATGCACATGCAAAGCACTACAGTATTACTACAGATTTGAACAGCTGCACCTTCAATTCGTTCACGTAACTGCTGCTCGTTGTCGATTTCCTGCTCGTACACAATCGCCTTCATGAATCCCCAAATACAAAAATCCATTGGATTCAAGTCTGGTGATCGCGGCGGCCATGCAATTGGCCCTCCTCGTCCGATCCAACGGTTGGGGCATTGGTCGTCTAAAAGTGCACGAACAGGTCTCGCAAAATGGGCTGGTGCACCATCGTGCATAAACCACATGTCATGCAGTACTTGTAGTGGCAAATTATCAAACAAAACGTTTGTCAGAAAATACAAGTATCGTTCAGCGTTTAAATTTTCCGGTAGAATGTATGGTCCAATTAATCGATCTCCATAAACTCCTGCCCAAACATTGATGGAAAACCGACGTTGGAAATTAAACCGCCGAACAGCATGTGCGTTCTCATCGGACCAAATATGGCTGTTGTGTCTAAAAAAAAAACAAAAATTAGAAATATTCACAATTTTGGCGAAGGCATTAGGATTGACATAGCCAATTTTATAATAAATAAAAAAGATAATATGGAGGAGAGAAAGCTATAAGTAAGTAAAAATTTACATACGTGTTTAAAACCCCAGCACGTGTGAAGCAGCATTCGTCTGTCCAAAGAATGTTGAAAACAAAGTTTGGGTCTTGGGCGATTCGATCACGTAGCCAAGTGCAGTAGGTCATTCTCACCGGAAAATCATTTGCTTCTAATGCTTGGACCTTTTGTATGTGATAAGGGTGAAGGCCGTTTTCCCTTAGAATCCTCCATGCATGTAAATAATTGTATTGTTACATTTTAAATTTTATGTAGGTATTAGGTGCAAGCAAAGACAATCCCATCACATGGGATAGTCTTTGGTAGAAGTCAGTTTTATTGGTTTTATTTTATTTGCCTTGTTCTGAGATATTCCCAATCTCCTTGCAATAGCTGTAGTGCTTATGGAAGGTTGCTCTTCCACCAAATCAAGCACTGACTCAACATCGTCCATGTTCATTTGCCCTCCAGGCCCACCCCTTCGAGCTTGCAAAACACCAGTGTTTCGCATACGTTGTACAATGTTCACGAAAGTACGTGGGTTAGGCATATTTGCCCTGTTAGGAAAACGAATACGGTATTCTGCTGCAGCTCGATGTGCACTTTTATCGCATCTCCCGTACATTATAACCATGTCCGTTAACTCTGCGTTCGAATACTCCGGCATTTTCACAAAGACGCTGAACGATTTGCCGCGAAAATCAAGACCAAACTGGGAAATAACGCCATGTTACATTCGCAAATGCCCTCCGTCGGCTACTAGCCAAACTTGAAAAGGTTTGTTCCAACAGGGCCAATAACCGTGCTCAAGCATGTTCAGCGCATGCGCACTACCCCGCTGGCTGTTCCAACTGAATTATGTACCTACCGACACGGGACGATACACGCACTGTTCCAGCCGATTTATGGATCATTTGTGTATCGTCCTTGTACGATAAAAACGGTGCCTGGTCTAAAGCAATAACCGCGTGTACTGACATGCGCAATGTATAGTCATGTGACAGAGATAAACAATAACCTCATATTTTTGTTTTTACGTAGATGGTTTTAAATCGATGGCTGGGATCGTGTTTTTTATTTCTTGTTGGTTTTTGGCTTGTTGGGTAGGGCGGGGAATCGTTGAACAATAATTTTTTAGAGTGAAGAGTGAGGTTAGCCCACCGAACATTTGGTTAGCCACATATTAAACACGCAGGTTAGGTGCGGTCACAAAACGTGATTTGGTCGATTTGATTCACAATCCGTTCCATCTGAAATTTTCTTTGGGATCGCACATGAACGGTGCAAAACTAGCGCATGCGTTCTTTAAGGGTTATCATCTAGTTCATGTACAGTTCTGTGACGGTACGTAAATTCGAGTTGGAACAAATCTGTGGTAAATAGTTAAAAGGTCATAAGTCGATTTTTTGTGGTTTTGACTTTTTAACGTATCTCGGTATAATATGTGTTGTAAAATAACATGGTTAAAACGACATATGTATATACAGTGTGACCCATTTGTTTTGGGGTCAGTCTGTAAAAAGTGTCTCAATCGTGCGATTTGGCTGATTTTTTTTTTTAAATTGTAGAGCTCGATGAACTGCACATTTTGAACAAAAATTGCCTGGTTCGCATAAAATCCAAAGCCTACTATGACCGTTTTTATGAGCAAAATTTTAAGAAACCATATTAGCGTTTTTTTTTGAAAAAATCTGTGTGCGCCAATGGATTGAGCACCCCTCGAAATGGGTATGTACAAAATTTCATCAAAATATTTCAAGTAATAACGATTTTGTAGAAAAATTAAAAATGCAGCCAAGGTACGTCTTTATTTTCAAAAATTCAAAGTTGGCCATGGAAAATAATTGAATTGTTTACTTTTATTAAGTGTCAAACTGTCTAAATTGAGTTCAGAAATTGTTTGTGCTCAATACAATTAATTATCATAATTATGGAATATTTAAGCATAAGAGACAAAATAGAAATTGTTCGACTCGTGGGCGACAACGAGCGCTCGGCAGCAGAAGCTGCGGCCGAATTTAACAATAGACACCCAGGTAGATCAGTGAGTCGAAGTACTGTACAACGTATAAACAATATTTTTGATGAAACTGGATCGATTTCTAAAAATTTATTAAAAACTAGGCAAAATGGACGCCGTGGACTTGTTGAAAATAACAATCAAATTCTGCAATACTTTAGTGACAATCCTCGAAATAGTGTTCGAACGGCTAGTTTAGACCTTCATATACCCAGAGAGAGTATAAGGAGATGTTTGAGACAAAACAAAATAAAACCGTTTAAGCCAAAATTTTTGCACACCCTGGAACCAGGAGATGAGGAGAGAAGATTAGAATTTTGCTATTGGCTGCAAGGTGAATATCTCCATAATGGCAACTTTTTAAATGAAATTTTATTCACCGACGAAGCCACGTTTACTACAAATGGTGTAGTATCAAGTCAAAACTGCCGTCACTGGTCAGCTGAAAATCCAGAGTTTATAATAAATGCAAGGAGACAATATTCACAAAAAATTAACGTTTGGTGTGGAATACTACGCGACAGAATAATTGGCCCATTTTTCTTTGAAGGGAATTTGAATGCGGCTGGCTTCTTGAATTTTCTAGAAATTGAATTTAGAAATGCTTTAGATGAGTTACCATTAAGATACCGTTTAAATTTAAAGTTACAGTTAGATGGCAGTCCTATTCATAATGCTCGTTTAATCAGAAACTGGCTAGATAATAATTTTGAAAACTGTTGGATAGGGCGAAATAGTCCTTTCTGTGAGTGGCCACCGAGATCTCCGGACTTAACTCCTTTAGATTTTTTTCTTTGGGGTACACTTAAGCAAAATGTTTATAAGTCAAGACCCCATAATTTACAAGAACTGCAAGCTAGGATAAACCGTAGTTGTGAGGAAATTACTCCACAGCAAATACGAAATGTAATTTTGAATGTACGCAAGAGGAACGACAAATGCATTGTAGAAAATGGAGGCTTGGTAGAAGTTACAAAAATTTTATAATTTTAATTGTTTTTATGTTTTGTGTTTATAAGCATAAGGTTGTATTATTACAATTCAATTATTTTCCATGGCCAACTTTGAATTTTTGAAAATAAAGACGTACCTTGGCTGCATTTTTAATTTTTCTACAAAATCGTTATTACTTGAAATATTTTGATGAAATTTTGTACATACCCATTTCGAGGGGTGCTCAGTCCATTGGCGCACACAGATTTTTTCAAAAAAAAACGCTAATATGGTTTCTTAAAATTTTGCTCATAAAAACGGTCATAGTAGGCTTTGGATTTTATGCGAACCAGGCAATTTTTGTTCAAAATGTGCAGTTCATCGAGCTCTACAATTTAAAAAAAAAATCAGCCAAATCGCACGATTGATACACTTTTTACAGACTGACCCCAAAACAAATGGGTCACACTGTATACTCCAGAAATATACCTAAAAATAAGGTTAAAAATGTATGTTTTGCTGAAAGCTTTGATTTGGTTCAGTAAAAACGTCATATGTTAATATATGTTCATGAAAATTAATTTCACAGTCAGTAGAATTGACTTAAATCTACATGTGTCTTTTTTACTAGGGGTTAGGTTACTAAGAAAATTTAATAAAAATAGCATATGTCAACAAGCGCCAATTAAGCCTTCGTTGGAGTAGATCTTAAGTGCACATATGACCTTTTATCGAAATAGGCAGTGCCGTAAGTAGACTTATTCCCTTTTAACTGAGTAAAATAAAGGTTCCTTCCCGCCAATTTTAGACATAACCTAAAGTTACTTATTGTTTTGTGCTTTATAACGAATGAATGGTTAGCTCGTGCATTTATTTTTGTGGTATAATATTAATAAAAACATCATTATTAAAACAAAATGGTGAAATATAGAGGTGGAAGATCTCAAAGAATACTGGATGCATGTCGTAAAAGCAGATTACTTGGGACTGGTAAGTTATTTTCGATAGAGCGTTGTTGTTTATAGGTACCAAGCAATAAAAATAAAATAAATACATAATGGTTGCTCAGATTTAGTATTGTGTTGTAGGAAATAGCGAACAAACGACAAACATTCAGGTTTGTAGTTCTGAGCCTAGAGAAGAAGTAAATGAAATAGAGCAAACAGGTGAGAAAATTATTAATTTAGGGTGGTAGGCATTGGCATACTTTTGGTAGATAATAAGGCTGCTAGCTCATATGAAACATGTGAATTTAAGGCAAGTTTCTTAAAACAGCTTCATTTTGTATACCTACGCAAAATTGGCCAAATCTGGATGTTGAAGCTGTTTCTTTTTGAGTGGAAATCATCATTCAAAATTCTGTTGAAAAAATTGGTAAAATGATAGTAGGACAGCTAACAGCATCGAAACTTGAAAACTATTTTTTATGATATTTCCACTCACATAAACATTTTTATGTCCATTATTATACAAAAACCGTGTTTTACAGTTTCATATGGAGCGAAAGAGGGGTATAAAAGATTTTGTTAGTAGGACCCCTAGATTAATTTCACTGTAGGCAATCAAATTTCAGTTAGATGGAGTGAACGGCAATCTAATAAGGCGGGTCACTTGATATCTGTCACAATTTTAAATTTTAAAGTACAGGGTTCTTGATTATAAATGGACATCCCCTTTATCTTTGGCAATTTATAAGTTACAAAATTTTTTTTAACCAAAATTCAGGGCATTTTATAATTTTTTTTTGTGGAAATATTATACAGGGTGTTCGAAAAAACTGTGGCAAACCAAAATGTATAAATTTTAAATAGAATACCCTGTATATTATGCCATTTTCGAATATCATGGTAGATTCTAAACATGTTTTATGTAGCATACTCTATGTCTATTTTCAACTGTTTTCGAGATATTGACGTTTGAAAATTGGCGTTTCCACGTTTTAGAAGGCTGTAGAATCTAAGCAGTTTCACTTAGGGCAAAATGGTTTACATCTCGGTTTACATTTTCCTATCTTAGTTTTCGATCACCTATCCACTGACACCAACTTCCGGTTTAATCGGAACTAGCCGAAATTTGATAATATGCTCACTTCCGGTTAAACCGGAAATTTGGGCGACTGGATAGATGATTAAAAACTAAGATAGGAACATGTAATTCATTTTGCCCTAAGTAAAACTGTTTAGATTCTACAGCCTTCTAAAACGTGGAAATGCCAATTTTCAAACGTCAATATCTCGAAAACAGTTGAAAATAGACATAGAGCATAGAGTGCGTTACATAAAACATAAAACATGTCTAGAATTTATCGGGAAATTCAAAAATGACATAATATACAGGGTATTCCATTTAAAAAGTATACATTTTGGTTTGCCACACTTTTTGGAACACCCTGTATAATATTTCTTTATGTCGTAAAAAATACATAAAATTCCCTGAATTTTGGTAAAAAAAATTTTTCCTAACTTAAAAATTAGCAAAGATAAAGGGGGTGTCCATTTATAATCAATAACCCTCTACAGGGTGTCCAGTTTTCGTTGACAGTGTGGGGTATCTCAGTTATTTGCAGCATTTTTGTTTTTATTTTTAGTAAAAAAAGCTAAATACAATATTGATGAGTTACTAGTCAACCCGCCTCTAACTAACGAATATCAGACTTACTTCAACTCCTCAGCAGAAATCCCTGGTGATGGACATGTAGTATTAGCATCAGTAGGAATTGATGAACTGCAGATGGGTATATAGAAATTTCTTAGATTTTAAAATTTCTGTTCCAATAACTAGAACAATTTTAGGAATATATATTCAAGACAATGCTGCAAATGCTGAAAATTTAATAGAGTGTGAAGAACAAAGTGAAAAGATACAAGACAGCACTGAAAGAAGGGAAAAGGACCAATTTGAGGCAAGCAAGAATGAAATACGAGAACAACAAACAAAAGAAAATGAGAAGCAACACAATAAAGAAATAGAGCAAGAAACTAATAATTATCTTGATAATTTTACTAACCAGGCAGACATAAATGTATGCGGCTGTGTAGAAGAGACAGTTCAAGACGATATCTATCTAACAGATTGTGAAGAACAAAGTGAAAAGATAGAAGACAGCACTGAAAGAAGGGAAAAGGACCACTTTGAGGCAAGCAATAATGAAATACGAGAACACGCAAAAGAAAATGAGAACCAACACAATAAAAAAGTAGAGCAAGAAACTAATAATTATCTGAAAAATTTTACTAACCAGGCAGACCTAAATATATGCGGTTCTGTAGAAGAAACAGTTCAAGACGATATCTACATAGAGAACAGCCACCAATCGGACAATAGTGTAAAAGGAGACTCTGGTTCTCTTAATAGTAGTAATAACCAGGAAGAAACAGACTGTAGCGGAGTATTGAGTAGCAACGGTAAACCTTTTGCAGTGAAGAACGTTAAGCAGCGCAAAATGCAACGCAATTTAGGCAAAAGTTACTCAACCGCAAAAGGTAAAACAGTATCTGCCAGGGAATTAAAACCATTAAGGGAAAACTGTAGAAACAAATGTAAAACTTTTTTGAGCGACAATGTAAGGCAAACCATTTTTGAGGAGTATTGGTCCTTAGGAAGTCATGATCGGAGGGTAGCGTTTATAGCAGGGTTAGTAGGCGTACAGGAAAAAAAGATAACTAGAAGGAAAGTGGAAGGAAAACCTACTCGAAACAGGACAAATACGTATACCTATAAATTTTGTATACAAGGTGAAGAGCAAATCGTCTGCAAAACCTGTTTTTGCAATACATTGTCAGAAACGGAAAAGTTTATTACATGCGTGATGCAAAATAAATTAACATCTACTAGTGGTGTCACACACGAAGATCTAAGGGGTAAACATGCACCACCTCACAAAACCCCTTAATATAAAATAAACGATGTTAAAAGACATATAACTTCATTTCCGGCATATAAGAGCCATTACTCCAGACGTCACACCGATAAAAATTATTTATCTTCCGACTTGAATATCAATACTATGTATAAGTTATATTGTGGGCAATATTCAGAAAATCCTGTTTCGATAACTATATATACACGTGTATTTCATACTTTGAATTTAAAGTTCAAAAAACCCAAAAATGACACCTGCACAAAATGCGACACTCTTACTGCTAAAGTAAAATATGCAAGCACCGATAATGAAAAAAATCAGTTTCAACAGGAACTACAAAATCACCAAATTACTGCAGATAATGCCTACACATCTAAATCACTGGATAAACAAAAGGGTCTACAAAATATAAAATGTGTGACTTATGCCTTTGATCTTCAGCAAGTCCTTCCAACTCCTTTCTTAACAAGTAATAAGATGTTTTATTTAAGGCAACTTTCAACCTATAACTTAACGGTACATAATTGTATAAATGGTAAATCAAGTCATTTTATGTGGCCTGAATGTACGGCGAGCAGAGGTTCAAACGAAATTGCCTCCTGTCTTTATAGATTTCTCCAAGGAATTCCAGAAGAGGTTGAACATGCGATTTTTTATTCAGACACGTGTGGTGGCCAGAATAAAAATTTTAATGTCATATCAATGTTTCAATATGCAATTCATTTGCATCCGTCTCTGAAAATAATTGATCACAAATTCTTGGTTCCTGGGCACACTCACCTAGAATGCGATGTAGATCATTCTGTTATCGAGAGAGCAAAAAAGAAATCTCCATTCGAAATCCATGTGCCCAGGGACTGGTACCAACTAGTACGAAATTCCAGCAAAAAGAATAATTTTTCCGTTTTTCCTATGGAAATTGAACATTTTTATGCATTTTCTAACATCAATAACAGTAAAGGGCCACTTCAAAAGAAAGCCGCTTTAAAATTAAGAGAAGTCAGCTGGCTAAGGTTCACAAAAACTGTTACAGTTAACTACAAATTGAGTTTGCATGATGAAGAACCATTTAAAGAGGTGAGCTTTTATAGAAAAGGTCAGAATATTAGCCAGTTAACAAGTTTTCAGGTGCCTGCCCTATTTGACGGTCCACGTCCAATAAATACTTTAAAAAAAGCAGAATCTATTAGAAATTGTTGAGCTATTAGACAAAGATGTTCAATCTTATTATAAGTATTTAAAGGTTGATAAAAAAATTGAAAAAGACACTGATCCAGACATAGATAGATATTTTAGCGACGAAGAATCGGAGTAACAAAGTATTGTTAAGTTGTATCCGTTTCAACCCAGTAATTTCAATTTCTGAGGTTATTCCAAGTATAGTTCTTAGGTAGTTTCAGAATTTCGAATTTAAGTTCGACTGTAAAAATAAAATTTTTGTTGCGGCAGTTTTTATAGGATAATAATAAAACTATTTTGTGAATCGATCGTAGTCTTTCAGACATGTCAACTTATGTCCATGTTAATAATCTGCTGTAACATTACTAGCAAATTAAGTTTACTTATGCCTTTATTATAAAGCAAAACCTCAATATATGTCTTTAATATGTCAACATATGGCGTTTTAATTATGTGACACCTAGTGCGATCAACTTCAATAAGTTTACTTATGACCTTTTAAGTAAATTTATTGCAGAACTAAGTAAACATATTCCTTTATTACTAAATTATCCTTAGGGGCGTCTGTTCACAAAAAGGGCATATGTAATTATTTTTTCATATAATTAATTTATTAAATATAAAAATTGATCTAATTCTTTACATTCCAGTTTTGTAAACTTTTAAAATATATTGTTAATGAAACATGCAATTGAATTCATTATAGTTAGCTAAAAATTAATGTAACTGTGAAGCATTCAAACCTGTGAAAACTTTGCGGCCATTTTCCCAACAACTTAGAAAATCTACTTATGACCTTTTAACTATTGACCACAGAAATGATCCCAAAGAAAATTTCAGATGGAACGGAAAAATTGTTCAACGATTCCCCGCCCTACCCAACAAGCCAAAAACCAACAAGAAATAAAAAACACGATCCCAGCTATCGATTTAAACCTATCTACGTAAAAACAAAAATATGAGGTTAATGTTTATCTCTGTCACACGACCATACACTGCGCATGTCAGTACACGCGGTTATTGCTTTAGACCAGGCACCGTTTTTATCGTACAAGGACGATACACAAATGATCCATAAATCGGCTGGAACAGTGCGTGTATCGTCCCGTGTCGGTAGGTACATAATTCAGTTGGAACAGCCAGTGGGGTAGTGCGCATGCGCTGAACGTGCTTGAGCACGGTTATTGGCCCTGTTGGAACAAACCTTGTATGTACAGTTAGTTGCCTAGCTAGTAAGTTGTGAAATGACGCGGAGCAGTCGAAAAAACGTTTCATAGACTCGACCTGGCCGATACGTCGCTTAATTCATACCGCCGAGGCTTCAGAACAATAAATCCTTTATCTATGCTTCAGAAGAGGTTAGATGGTGGACAAGAATTCATCAGAGGAGCTCCGGGGGTATTAAGGGAGACGGCTTGTGGTGTCGCGGTACTCAGCTTTCCGCGTGGCCTATTTGAAATAGAAGCACCCCCATATTTTTTTTATTTTTCATCCGATTTTAGCAGGTTCTTTTCTGAAGATAGGGCGCAAAAAACCCTAAATTGGTGGAAAATTTCAGGTCTCAATTTTCAAGACCTACTAAGTACGAATTTTTTTCTAGTTAAAAATGACGAAAACTATATTTAGTTACTTTTTTATTTAAAATCTTATACCACAGCCTTAATCAGGACACCCCAAAACCCCTACATACCAAATTTGATCAAAAAATATACAGGGAGTTATCTTCTGAAGGGTTCCAAATATAAGTAAAATAGTAATTTTAAAGGCATCTGCCGAGTCAAGTGTGTCGTGGAATCAGCTCAAAACAGTTGAATGATCGACAGGACTACTCGAAGTGTTGGTGTGCAAAGACTCAATACAAAAATATACAGGGTATTTTTCTCTGGGCCATCTCAAAATTCTGAAATTTTATGAAACTTTATATGTATCAAGAGTGCTCTGGAATCATTGAAAAAATATTACCTAATAAACACAAAAGTAATTTATTCCTTTACAAAATGATAACCAACAAATAAAAAACAATTTAAATTATTAGCCCTTTCTCGATAGTCACTGCATAAAATGATACATTTTCTGCGCATTTCCTGTTGTGGCACACCGCAGCCACCTTAACTCATATGGACTTACTGACTCTCAGGCTTCTGTATTTTTAGACTTGGTTCGTTTATAGTGTCTGGGGCGGATATACTCGATTTTTGACCCCAAAAATTCAGTATTTTGAGATGGCACAGAGAAAGACACTTTGTCAATTTTCTATTGTATCATTACATGCCAACACTTTGAGTGGTCCTGTTGACCATTCAAGTGTTTTAAGGGTATTTTGCTTGACTTTGACAACCCGCAGAAAGGAACTCCCTGTATATTTTTGTTCAAATTTGTTATGTGGGGGATTTAGGGTGTCCTGATTAACATTGAGGTGTCAGATATTAAATAAAAAACTCGCTAAATGGTTTTCATAATTTTTTACTAGAAAAAAAACGTTGTAGGACTTGAAAATTGAGATTAAGACCTGATATTTTGCACCAAAGTAAAAAAAGAGTTTTTTGTGACCTATCTATACAAAAAAAAGGCTAAAATAGGACGAAAAATAAAAATTCAAAATGTGGTGAGCCCTCCTGGAGATTTACATAAGTCGGCGCCTATGGTAGAGACAATGGAAAAAGGTGAAGAAGCAGCTATTATAATTTTTGGCAGTAAGAAATGCGAAGAGCACGCAAGTGACAAGAATATAAATGGAATTGTAAAAACTATAGAGAAAGTAGTTGAAGGGGCAGATAGTCAAGATGAAAATTATAATAACGAAGACGTCATAATGGAATTAGGGAACGGTA
Organism: Pseudeuparius sepicola; assembly: GCA_963920635.1. NCBI lineage: Eukaryota > Metazoa > Arthropoda > Insecta > Coleoptera > Anthribidae > Pseudeuparius > Pseudeuparius sepicola. The sequence continues at coordinate 36,334,227 of OY987305.1, forward strand.
ACGTGCAAAACAATATAAATAATAAAGAAAATCATGGAAACACTGTGATTTCCAATATAACTAATACAAATAAAGACAACATCGACGTCGCAAATAAATTAGCAGTTTCTGACAATTTAAAGACACAAACAAAACAGGAAAAAACATAACTACTAATAATATTAATAGTGACGTTAGTAGCAACAGTCTTTTGATACCTTCTCCTTTTAAATCTATTTTGTTTTGACCAGAAGGGAGCTCAAACAAAAAGTCAAGTACTCTTAATAAGGTCAAAGAGAAAATTCCCAGTGTGTGTTCATCAGAAAAGTGGAAGGAATATTATTTGAAAAAGGAAAATGAGAAGATTGACAAAGAAAATGCGATTCAAGAAAGAAAGTGAGAAGAAAAGAAACAACAGCTGCAAGAAAATAAGGAGAAAAAAGCCAACAAAAAATTTCGCAAACCTAATGCAGTAGAAAATGTAAAGAAGAACATTTTTTGGGATCAAAATGTTGTTGAAAATAGTCTAGTGGATACCGAAAAAACAAGAGAACCTTAAATAAAATCTAATAACATTAGTGGAAGTGATTACGTAATAGTTCATTACGAAGGGAAAAAATTCCCTGGAAGAGTCACAAAAGCTTCAAATTACAACAAGTTTTTTGTTAGCACTATGGTAACAAGTGGAATAAACCACTGTAAATGGCCAACAGGGCCAGACAAACTGTGGTATCCTTTAGAAGATATTGTAGAAAAAATAAATGTGCCAAGACTTATCAACAATAGGGGTGGTTTTTCTGTACCAGAAATTGAAAAATACAGGCCTTTTGTAATGCAACCTACAATGGTTTTTAACTTATTTTTTGCATTAAAGCATTGTTTAAGAACAAAAAATGTTTATTTATTTAACCTAGCCACCTAGCCGTGTGGCCATTTAAGTGTGCAACATATGGGATTTTTTTTTTATTAATTGCACAACGAAAATACAAATATTCCGGAAAGTTGGTGCATGTTCCATAATCATATTAGGCGCACTTAGAATAGTTGCAAGTCAAACAGCATACAGGGTAGGTCAAAAAATATAAAAATTGTACAAGAGTAAAGTACCCTTATCTCAAAAAATTCAGGAAAATGTTATTAAGAAAAGTTGTCTAGAATTAAAAGTTATGCCTAAATACCAAAACATGGCCTCCTAAGAAAAAGAAATATATTTTTTGAAAAACATTAATAATTTCCAAAAAAAAATTTGATTTAATATTCGCCCTAAACAATTTCATAAATCAATCAAAATTATATCAGTTTTGCATAACTTTGTTCAAATTCAAGCATATTAGTAAAATTTATTTATTTTTAAAATTTTTTAGGGAATCACAAACTTCATGTTTGTTGCAACGATATTAAACAAAACTTTAAAATTTTGCAAAAATTCTTCTGAACAAGGTAAAACATTAGTAATGATAATGTGTATATTAAAAAACTCTCATTTAAGATGCAAAATTTTTATTTTAAATGTTTATTTAAAAACTGGAAATTAATCGCCGAAAAAATTTTTTTCTTAGGAGGCTATGTTTTGGTATTTAGGCATAGCTTTTAATTCTAAACAACTTTTCTTAATAACCTTTTGCTGAATTTTTTGAAATAAGGGTGCTTTACTCTTGTGCAATTTTTATATTTTTAGACCTACCCTGTATGCTGTTTAACTTGCAACCATTCTAAGTGCACCTAATATGATTACTGAACATGCATCAACTTTCGGCAATGTATGTATTTTGGTTGTGCAATTAATAAAAAAAAGTCCCATATGTTGCACACTTAAATAACCACACTGTATAACTACATAATTGATTTTCATTTAATTATGTAAATAGATACATGTCAAATATAGGCACAACCCGCTGTCCAATTTTGGGTCACTGTCAAAATTGGTGCAATTTTGTGTCAACTTTATGAGCAAACTGAATATTTTGCTGTCAAATTTGGGGGTGTTCATTTTAACATAGCTTTTGAATGGTTTTGTGTCTTAAGGTGTCAAATATAGGGACAATGGGGAACTTGAACAAGTTTTTTTAGTTCTTTAATATATTTGCCTATCTATAGAAAGAGCACATACCAAATATTAGCCCTCAAATCGCAATATTTAATTTGCAATAAATGATTAAAGTTGTGACCGCGAGCTATTCATTTGAAACGATACGAAAAGCGCGGGAATGGTCGTGACGTCAAATAGCTCGATCGATCAGAAGGCGGTGATAGGAATGACAGCTACACAGAATTAGAGAAGATGAGCATGGAAATTGAACGTTAAAATAAACAGTTCGGCGACCCATTTACAGAGGGCTCTGATGTAGGTCTCGGTACGTGGGATTTCATTTGCTGTCAGAAACGTGACACTTGCTGCTCAGGACAAAAAATTAGTACGCTTACGCATCTCGCAATGTAAATAACTATTTAATTCAGCACACACTTTGTAACGGACTTTTCCATTTCAAAATCCGTTACTCGTTTTTTATATTTTGTTATTAACATAAAGCATTGAGTAAAGGAATATTTATTCCTTTACTCAATGCATAAAGTCATTATTTTCGAACATATCTCATACTTAATAACTAAGTTATTCTTCGTACAGTTTCAATTCATTTATAACATTGTATTCAATTTTATTACCACTTTTTCAAATTTTAAAATTTCAAATAATTCAAATTTTCGCGCGCTATATACGGAAATGGCCGTGTACTTTCGCCTAGCCTTGAACCCTGGCATATTCAAAATGCGAAAATTCAAGTGTGTGTTTACATTTCAGCAGGTATGTAGTTAAAGATCTGTATTATGAATTACTCGATTTTTCGGTTCTGTTGATGCATAATTTGACATAAATACTGTTTAGTTGATTCAATGCGTGTCTTGCTAAAACCTGATTGGTCGGATGACGTAGGTCCTGCCAGCGATCGGCCGGTAGGGTCCGACCTGAAAAGAGTTTGCTCCCGTCTTCGTGTGTGTCGAGTCGCGCAGAGGCATCTGCCCATTTCCCGCCAAATTTTCGGCATTTTCGGCTTTTATCTAGTTGAATTTTTGCCATCGGTGATTTATTTGAGTGGTTTTGTATCTTAATATCGGGGATTGACTTCGTGTGACTAATATTTTTGCGTTTTTCTCTTTTCTATGTCCACGGCGTCGTGAGGCAGCGACGCTTGCCTGAGGCATTTCCTTTTTGGCTGCGTAGCTGAGGAAGCGCGGGACACAGCAAGCAGGTGGTGGTTGTTTCTCCTGGAAGACCCCACAGGTGAGTAATTTCTTTTGATTTTTGCTTAGTTCAGCAACTTTACTACTCACCTGTGGCGTTTTTTTTAGACGTGCTATTTTTTTGAAGGACTCATTTCGTCCAAGGCCCCGGCCATCTTTAACTCAAAAACATAGCATTGTCCTTTTTTTGAATACCCACCATCTTGCGGCTGTTATCTTGTTGAATATTTTCAAGTTTTGGTCACATTAGTCACACGTTACTTTCTTATTTTTCGAGTTAGGTCTCGATTCTGTGGTACCGGGCCACTCAAATAAATCTGACACCGATATTTTCACATTCCTAATAAATTCGTATTGCCATTATATTATCAGCTTTCTTAGTTTCTCTATTTTACCGTTCAAGTCTCAAATAAATTTTTCGCGTTAAACTGGAGTTAAAATATCATAAATTTCAAGAATTCGGGCTGCAGCATTCTCAAAATTTTTCTTCTTATTAAATACTAAGCACTGCTATTCCGATCAGTTCAATAATATTATCTATAAAATTTAAAAAAACTATGCATAGTTCCCCTTAGTTTAGTATAGTTCTAAACGTTTAATTTTTATCATTTGTCAATATTTAATAACTTTAGTATCATAATTCAATTTTAAATATTAATCGTAACCTATTGGTTTATAAATTTCTGTAAAAGGCTTAGACCTTGTCTAATGCTACTTTCTTTCTGATCTGTTCACGCTTGCAACACCATCGTTGAGGACGCTATAACCACAGCCACTGTCGACAAACAACGTAACGAGAGCTGCGCAGACATCGAGTGGAGTTGCGTTGGCATAGGTGTTGACTCCTGGTCAGCTCTACTTCGGCGCAACCCCTGAGAAATTTGCTAGCCACGACATCTGCAACGCCTATTCGAGCAGACAAGGACCGGAGGAAGCCCTAGCCACGCCCCACACTGCTACAAGCCTCGTTTGAGCGTAAGCGACTGAAGACGCAGTTCAAACTTAAGATTCAGAGTGAATCATAATAGAAGCTGAACAGTCAGTTTAATTGTAGAGCCAATTTAATCTTTTTATTTGTTCTCAAACCAATTTTTAACAAAAATTTAACTTGCAATTTGTAACTAAAATTTAACTTCATGCTAAAGTTGATTTAATTATTTATAGTTGTCTTTTAAAAGTTGTCAAATCAAAATTGTGAGTCTCAAATTTGTGATAAATAAATCTTGTATATTTAACGAAGGTAACAGGATTTTATTGGACAGACCCAAGTATAGCAAACCTAAGATTGTTATAACTTTTCAAACGTTATCAACAATATCAAGACGGACAGACAAGGATAGGACGTTCTCGTTTGGTCTTTCTAAACAAAGCTTGCATGGTGATGTAGTTTGTTTACATGTGCCACCCATATTAGTTCATACATGGTGGAGACGCCTCGAGCTACTTGACGTCACAACCAAGGAGGGCGTGTTACAAGAATGATTTGAATTATGCAGTTTTTAATTGCTTATATTTATTACATAAAAATAAAAAATGAGTTTTTTTGTGAACTGTGGTTCATTTAATGGCGATAAATTACGTTTGAAAGTAATATTTTTCAAATTTAATTTTTGTGCAAGTTCCCCATTACCTTATGTTGCTAAAATAGCCGGGGAAGTACTTTATGTAATAAAATAAAAATGTTTACCCATTTTAGTAGAAATTAGACGAGAACCGAAACATTGTTATAACGAGCTACCTATTACTGCCTACAATAAAAGTTATTTTATGGCACCCTTAACGCATGTTATTCAACAGTACGGGGAAGAAATCGAATGCAACACATTAATCCCTTCTTTATTCATATTAAATAAAAAATGGGTAGGATTCGGTCCAAACCCAATTGTTCATGTCAAACCATCCCAGTTAGAAGCTGACACAGAACAAAAATATCAATTCCAATAAATAAAAAATTTAGGGTCAGGAGGCATTTATACCAGCGAAGAAATTAGGCGTGCACAAGAAGCCATTATGTTCCACCAAGAAAGAAAAGCCGTATCTAACATTATAGTCTGTAGGATAGCAGGAAAAGAAGTAGATGTGCATGGATTTTCGACTCTCTCTTTATTTCATCCAGAAGAAATATATTGGGATATATTTTATATTCTGGGTAATTAAATTTTTAGTAAGGTCAACTCAGGTAAGTGTGAACTTGGGGAAAGTGTGAACATTCATTTTAAATCAACCGCCATGAAACCGATCTTAATGCCATCTCTCAGAAAGTAGTCTAAGGTACTCCGCAACATGTGACTAAAAGAAAAAATGTTTAGCCTGGACGGTTCTAGAAATATTTTACTCAAATTAGAGGTTAGTTTTATTTGTCGGACCAAGAGTTAACATGCCGATTTTTAAGCGACCCAAATTGCTGTGAATTTAAGGTATGCCTATATTCATTGAATTTTAATTGGGTTTTCGCCACCAAACTGGTTAAAAGACAAACTTTTTCAAGTTGCCTGGAAAATTAATAAATTCTTAACAGTAAATGAACTAAACTTTGAACTTGTAACTCAAAAAATATCTTCAACAAATTTGTTTCCTGAGCTTTCGGAGAATAAATCTTCCTCCTTTCTCAAAGATCGTGTCATGTCAAAGTGAAATGACAGATTTAAATTAAAATTCAATGGATCTCTTTACGCCACAAATAAATTTTAGAAAATATAAGTATGTCTATATTATTATTCAGTATTATATAGTTCAGAGGATATAGTTTATTATCCAATATGTAAAATTTACATCTTCCCTGTTTGAATAAAAATATGGCATGTGTCACACTTACCTCGACAAAAACATATTTTGGGGTTATTGTGACCCTAACGAAAGGGAAAGTGTGAACCTGTTAATTTTGTAAATTTCATACTTACTAAAATTCGATATTTTCAATAATAAGGGGCCGATATGGTTAGAAATTATAAGCGTAAGACGCAGAGAGCCTCATAGTACTCACGCAATGATGTCGAAACCGCTGTTGCGGAGATCAAAAGGGGAGTCATGACTATCTATAGGGCACATAGATTGTACAACATACCCAAAACTACATTATTTTACCATGTGAAAGGTACTCATGGTGTGAAGAGTAAATCTCAAAGAAGACCTGCAGCTATTCCTATTGAAGATGAGAAACGACTGGCCGAAGGTCTTAAGACGATGGAGCGATGGGGATTTGGCATTTCACAAACCAAACTTTTCAATATCGTTGCAGATTTTGTGACTAAAAATAAAATAAAAACTCCTTTTAGAAACAATATTCCCGGAAATGAATGGTTTTTGAATTTCAAACAAAGACACAGCCTGAGCATTAAGCAATCCCAAGCAGTGGAATACTCAAGAAGAAAAATGACAGATTCCTTTGTGCACACTTAATATGGAATCTTGATGAAACATCTTTGTCGCATGATCCCTACGAAACAAGAGTTGTTGGGGCAAGAGGTAAGCCCAGTTCAAGAACAACTTTAGGGCCCGGTAGGGAGAATACCACTGTTTTGTCAGCCGTATCTGCTTCAGGTTTAAAAGCACCACCCCTAATTATATTTGTGACGGAATATAGTTATTGGGTTTTTGGAAAATATTTGTTCATACACTCTTTTCTTTATAGTTTATGTATATCTGAAAACCCAATACAGGGTTCTTATTTTGCTCATAAGGTATTGAGAGTTGTTTAACATCTCCGCGTGTGGATGGCGCCACTGGTTCATGGAAGCCTAGTTGAGCTATTAAAAGACAGATGTCGTCTCCGTGCTAATAAGTGAATATTATCTCCTTATCTTTTAAATCAAAGCTGCTACTTTTTATGGTATTTTTTATAACTCCGGCGAAATGCAATTTGGAACCTTTCTTCGTTCTTTTGCGTCTTGTCAGAGCTAGGTAGTTGTTTGTTTTCATTGTTGCAGTATATTTTATTTAATAATTTATCACTGTAATCGGAAATTAGTACCAGATAGGTTGAAATATTTGCTGTGTTAAAAATAAGTATTCTATTTGTTAAATATTATTACAGTTCTTACTTGTTCACAAACGCATGTAAAGACCTCACGGTTCATCCACGTGTGCATACTCCTAATAAAGACCCGGGCAAGAAATTTTGGAATTTAATTGCTAGCCTGAACCCACATATCTGTTACATATTTAAAGGAAAAAATGTGTGGGATTCCTGGTTGCCGGATATAGAAAATTCCTTTAGTGGAACTGCCTATGCTGCAAGCCCCAATGGTTGGATGGAAGCTAATATATTTTTTAATTATTTCCAAAAAACTTTTCTACCTGCACTGGGGCCAACAAGACCAGTCCTTGTAATATATGATGGGCATAGTACGCATGTGAATATTCCACTTCCAGAATTAGCACGCACCAATGAAGTCACAATATTAAAGTTGCCCCGCACACGAGTCACCTTTTACAACCTTTGGACTTGTCGGTGTTTAAGTCTGTAAAGGACAGTCGGGATTCAAAACTCGTGATTTGGCAAAGGAAAAACATTGACCTTAAAATTCCCAAAAAGTGTTTTCCGAACTTATTGGAAAAACATGGAGGGATTTGGATTCAGAGATAGTTAGAAACAGATTTAGAAAAGCGGGAATTTATCCGTTCAACCATCACGTAATTCCTGAAGAAAAGTATGATAGAGAAGCTTTAAAACGATATAAAATAAGTCAACAACAAGCATTAAACGATGATGCAAATGCAAACATGGTCCAAGAAAATAACTTTGAAGGTGGTCAAATTAATGACATTGAGGGACCCCCTGCCGGACCTAGTGAATCCAGATTGAGCTTTGAAGAATTGTTATTAAATATTGTCAAGCAAACACAAAGAGATCCACACTTAATAAAGAGGAAGTAATAACCTCGTAAGCGGTATTGCAAAGACTCGCAAAAGAATCAGAAGACAAAGAAAAAGGAAAAAATATACTCCAAAAAAGAATGTTGAGAATACGAGAAAAATCAAAAGACCGAAAAGAAAATATAGTTAAAGTAGTTCTGACTTTGACATGGAAGATCCAGTGCTCGTGGATTCGGACAATGATATTGATCCTGGGGTATTTGAAGAAGAGGAAGAGGAGTCGCCCCAAATTGCTACAGGAAGATGGAGTCATAGTAGAATATTCTTCCAAAACATTCATTAAGCATTTTGTTGTGCAGGTTAAAAGTAAGGAAGTTGAAGGCTGGTTAGTTACTTTCTTGAAATATAAAAAATGCTTTTAATTGGCCGCAAATAGAAGATAGAGACATCGTGGTTCATGAAGACATCATAAGACTTCTGCCTGAGCCGATTAAAGATAGAAGAGATAATTTACATTTCCAAGTTTATTTTGCTTCCTTAAATTTATAACTTTTGAAAGTTTATAACTTTGTTCCCAATAAAGTTATTCATAAAAAATAAAAACTGAGTTACAGAGTTTTGTTTTAATTTTCACACTTACCCCTAGATTCTAAATATGAGCTTATTTTAGAACACTACAAGCGGTAGTCACACTTGCCCCAATTTGACGGGGAAGTGTGACCCACAGACACTGTTTTAAAAAATGTTTATCTATCATTTTACTCATTATACTAAAACTTATATAGCATACAGTCGCATGTTGAGGCATAATGTAAAAAAAATATCGACTTAAAAATGTTATCGGAAATAACGAAAAATACAAAAAATAAGTTAACTAATCAAAAATGTGGTCACACTTACCCAAGTTGACCTTATCCACATTTATTAATGCCATGGCACTCCACTACGCCACTGGTTGTACTCATCATATGTTAGCTAGTTGTTGGACAACCTTAGTACATTTTATTATTTTACGACAAAAATCCGCCACTACTAATGAAAAAATTATGCTGACGACAGGTACTGAAAAAATCCAACCGCCGAATCACAGTTAGAATTAGACCGCATCGTGATTTGTAACCCTCCTGTTTCCCCAAGCACTCCTATAAATCCTAAAAGTAATGTAGTAAACTCATTATATCCTACAATTACCTAAAGAGGAATTATAATATTATTTTAAGAAGTTTTATTAGTAAAAAATGATTTTTTTATATAATCCATACGTCAGTAAAAGCGTATATAGGATAGGCACGTTGAATAAATAATATTAATAAATAATTATCTCAAGTTATTGGCATAAAATTGACTAAGATTCCCTTTTAACGTTGAGTGAGGAATAATAAGAGGCGCAACGCCCATATAAAATTGCGAGCCGGTTTTTGTGTGCTTACCCTGAAGCACCCCGTTGCCCCCACTCGCCCTAGTCGCCTAGCGACCACGGATTTTTACAACTTGTTTATGTTTTCGAGAACACCAATCCCTCTACAATGGGCTAACGGTACAATTTTATATATTTTTTATTTTACTGGAAGGATATGTGTTTTTTGTCTCGGACGCTTTTTATCTCGGACGCTTTTTGGGCAGCGTTTTCGGCTACGCTGTGTCCCGTAAGGCTACGTTTCTTATTATTCCTCACTCAACGCTTTTAAGAAAGGCGGTGTATTCCACCAACGCAGTGTATAGACAGTTGAAATCAGCTGGTTGTTATATAAATAATAATAAGTAATACTCGCGCGTTCCGCAAGTTTTTACATATAAATGTAGTTGAGTTCCGAATAAATAGTTGATCCAGGAATTACTATTCTATTCCCTGTCCTCCCGGACACTACATTTTTTGGCGACGAGGATGGGATTGCGCGTGTTTGCCGAAGAAACTGTTTAATTCTCCATGTATTTGATTTAAAAAAAAACGGCGTTGACAACGTCAAGCAGTATAAAATGGCGGCGATTGGTTCTATTGATCATTTTAACCCTAACGAACCCGCTGGGAGTCCTATAACGAAAGGATCGAATTCTTTCTAGCAGCCAACGCAATTACCGACGATGATAAGCGAAAAGCCGTTTTCCTTAGTACTTGCAGCCCAGCAACATACGAAATTTTGCGATCTCTCTTAGCACCGACCAAGGTGAAAGACAAGTCCTACAAGGAGATAATAGATGTTCTTACAGAGCACTTTGCACCTAGAACCTCAGAAATGGTTTGCCGTTTTAAGTTCCACCGTCGTGATCAACATCCCGGAGAAGCAATTTTGGTTTTCATTAAAGAACTTAGGCATTTGGCAGAAAGCTGTGGTTTTGGTTCGTCTCTAGAAGCAATGCTTCGCGACAGAATTATATGTGGTGTGCGCGACGACGCGTTACAAACAAGACTTCTTGCAGAGAAGGATATTACCTTTATGAAAGCCCAGGATATTTGTTTAGCTCATGAAGCAGCGACTCGAAGTTTATCTATGTTGAGGGAACAGACAAGTTCCACGGATATTTCGACGGGCGAAATAAAATTTGTTGGCAAGGAATTCAAGAAATATGGATATCGGAAACAAATTTGCTTTCGTTGTGAAGGTAATCATGCTCCAGGTACATGTGAGTTTAAGGATACAAAATGTGCATTCTGCAAGAAAATAGGGCACACAGATACAGCTTGTTTTAAAAAAAAACATGCAAATCAACACAGAAACCAGCGAGGAAAAGTGCATAGCCAGGAGGCTGAAGATGCATACGTTGACAATGACACTCAGAACTATGGTTTGCCCATGAATAACCTAACAATCTACGACACAAGTAGCAGAACAATGGTGCTTTTAGACAACAATCCAGTCGACATGGAGATAGATTCTGGTGCTGCATATTCTGTGATCGGACGGTCAACTTACAAGAAGGTTTTTGATGATGGCCTGCACTTGCATCAAGACGGACCTATCCTGAGTGATTACCAAAATGGGGTGATTCCTATACTGGGATATGTGGAAGTCCAGGTAACCTTCAATCGGCACAAGGCTCGCTTGCCCTTAGCAGTGGCCGAGGCCAACAGAGCAAGTCTGTTCGGTAGGAATTGGTTTCAAGCACTAGGTATCTACATTGGGCAGGTAAGCGTGGTAAATTCTTATGCGGACTATGCCAGCGAATTTCCAGCTGTCTTCGGTGAGAAACTCGGAACGTTCAAGGGTCCGCCTGTTTCGTTCGATATAGACAATAGCATAAAACCGATCGTGATGAAGGTTAGAAAAGTGCCATTCGCTTTAAAAAGCCGGGTGGATCTCGAACTTGATAGACTAATTTCTCAGGGCATGCTGGAACCAGTTTCACACCCACGTTGGTGTACCCCTATCGTTGTTGTCGCCAAAAACAACAATGAGGTAAGAACCTGCGGAGATTATCGAAGTACTTTAAATCAAGCGCTCCGTGTAGACCGGTATCCAGTTCCGTGCGTCAAAGACATACTAGCTGCTCTAGCAGGGGGGAAAATTTTCGCGAAATTAGACATATCTAATTTCGCCCAAGCTTATTTACAACTAACAGTGGATAAAGACAGTGCCGAAGCTCAGACAATCATAACGCACCGCGGTGCATTCAAATGCAACAGACTTCAGTTTGGTGTATCTGTGGCCCCGCAAATTTTTCAAAAATTTATTGACACTCGTTTGGCAGGTATACCCGGTGTATTACCTTACTATGATGACATTCTGATTGTCGGTCAATCAGACAGTGATTTACAAACAAAAATTCGTGAAATTTTGCGACGTTTTCAAGAAGATGGCCTCCGTCTAAAAAAGAAGAAATGTATTTTTCGCGCTGAGTCCATACAATTTTTAGGTCTTCAGATATCAGCTTCAGGGATTAGGCCTACTAAAGACAAAGTTGCCGCAATTTGCGATGCGCCTGCGCCTAGTAACAAAAATGAACTACAAGCGTTCTTAGGTCTTGTTAACTTTTACCATGTATTTTTAAAAGATAAAGCTACTCTAGCTGAACCCTTGCATAAATTATTGCATAAAAATGAACTTTTTCAGTGGCGTACTAGCCAGCAACGTGCTTTTGAAAAATTAAAAGACATTTTAGCTAACGAACCAGTGTTAGGACATTATGACGAATTAAAACCTCTAATAATAACTTGTGACGCAAGTCCTTACGGTGCGGGTTGTGTTCTTAGTCAACCTAATGATGCAGGAATAGAAGTTCCAGTAGCTTACCATAGTTGAACTTTGGCTGCATCGGAAAGAAATTTTGCTCAACTGGACCGTGAAGCTTTGGCAATAATAATTGGAGTAAAAAAGTTCCACGAATATGTTTACGGACGTCATTTTGTCATACGCACAGACCATAAACCTTTGATAGGTATTTTAAGCTCTAATATACCCATGTCTGAAGTACTTTCTCCAAGAATGCTTCGTTGGACTATTATTTTAAACGCTTACAATTATGTTCTAGAATATACCCCAGGTAAAACAATTGGCAACACTGATGCATTAAGCAGACTACCAATAAAGGTCACCGCTCAAGAAGCTCCACCATCGGATGATGTGTTATTAATTGAGTGCATCCCAGAAAAAATTTTGACGGCTAAAGAAATTACTGCTGAGACTTCGAAAGATCAGATTTTAGCTACTGTCTTACAGTGGACACATAGAGGTTGGCCTAGAGATCCGATAGAATGGTCCAATGAATATCAACCTTACCTACGGAGACAGATAGAAATAACCACCTATCAAGATTGCTTGTTGTGGGGCACCAGGGTGATAGTCCCACCAGGAGGGAGGAAAAGAGCATTAGATGTTCTTCATTCCACTCACCCAAGTATTGTCAAAATGAAATCACTTGCTAGATCATACTGCTGGTGGCCAAATTTAGATTCCGAAATCGAAAATAGAGTCAATTCCTGTCCAGAATGTCAAGAAACAAGAAACATGCCAAAGAAAGCTCCAGTACATCCATGGGAGTGGTCAAGAGCCCCTTGGACTCGTCTGCACATCGATTTTGCGGGATCAACTGGAGGTCAGTATTTCCTGATAATCATCGACTCGCATTCTAAGTGGTTAGAAGTGAGAAGAGTTTCCAGTACTTCATCAGCTGCTACCATAAAAGTGTTGCGAGAGCTTTTCGCTACTCACGGTATACCAGATGTAATTGTTTCAGATAATGGCACAGCATTCACCTCGAGCGAATTCCAAGAATTTCTGCAGAAAAATGGTATACGTCAGGCTTTAGTAGCGCCGTACCACCCGAGTAGTAACGGTCAGGCCGAGAGAATGGTTCAAAATGTTAAAGCTGCTCTAAAGAAAATGTCTGGCAATAATATAGATGCAACGTTAGCACGATATCTTCTTATACAGCATGTGACGCCTCATACAATGACAGACAAGTCACCTGCTGAAATTTTAATGGGTCGAAGATTAAACACACTGTAAGATAGACTTCATCCCGATTTTACCAAGCAAATGCTAACCAAACAAGAGAGACAGTGTAAGACAAATGTACCAGCACGAACATTTAAAGAAGATACTGTTTTTGCCCGATCATACACAGCCGGAGATAAGTGGATTCCTTCAACGATTGTGAAAGTGACAGGTCCACTGAGCTATCTGCTGTAAGGGAACTTACTAATTTTGCGCTCGATGGTTTTGAGAATCACGAGACAACACACTGCAAATTTTACGACTTATCAAAGGCTTTCAACTGCGTGACTCATTGCATTCTGTTAGACAAATTGGCGTTGTATGGTTTTGGGGTGAGTAGTATCGAGTTGATGAGGTCGTATCAGGGCAGGCTTCAGTACGTGGCGGTTGACGGATGTGTGTCAGGGCGAGAGTCTGTGCATTGTGGTGTGCCTCAAGGATCGGTCTTGGGCCCAACACTTATTCTCATTTACATAAACGACATTGACCGCAATGCCAGGTTTATCCTGTATGCTGATGATACAACCATGTTAAAGAAGTCTAAGGACTGTGACACGGAAGACGTTTTATCTGACTCTGAACTCAATATGAAGGCCTGGTGTCTCTCAAACTTGCTCAAAGTGAATGATAATAAAACTCAATACTTAGACTTAAAAATAAGGAATGTTTCTGCTGACCACAGCAACAACAGTGTGGGTTTTCTTGGCGTTCAACTGGATTCTCTGCTTACATGGGAGAGGCACTTGGTGAACTGTCGGGGAGGCTTTCGAGGGTCATATATCTGATCAGAAATTTATCCTATGTTGCCAACCGGCCCGCACTTCTGACTTGTTATTATGGATGTTTCCATGGCAGGGCTATGAGGACCTATTTGGTTAGTAGGGCCTTCTATACCTTTGAGGAATACCTCCAAAATGACTTTAATGACCTGTAATCGTGTATGGTCAGACACTGTGTTTTGTATTGTGTTGTACTCTATTTTAATTGGTCCAAGTGACTGTATAGTTTTTATTCTGTTATGTATAGTTTTAATATGTAATGTACTTATCTATAGTTTTTAACATGTATTTATCGGACTTATATAAGCAGCTCTGCAATGCATTAATAAACTACTACTACTACTACTACTACTATGAAGTTTCAACGCCTGATGGAAAAAACTTACGCAGACATGCAGATCAATTGCGAACACGACATGATGTTGGTGTTCAATCTGCGCGACCTGTTACGTCCCCTGATGTATGCGACTCTCCGAGAGAAGAGTCCGATGTTCCTGTTCTTGCGACTCTGTCGTCTGAAGCTGCAGAAGTCGAGTTTCCAGCGAACCCTATTCCTGAAGAAGTCCAGCTGCGCCCCAGAAGTGCGCGCGAGAAGAAATCTCCGAAGTACTTAGAAGACTATACCTAGTAGTCTCATCAAAGAGGGAGGAGTGTGGTGTATTCCACCAACGCAGTGTATAGACAGTTGAAATCAGCTGGTTGTTATATAAATAATAATAAGTAATACTCGCGCGTTCCGCAAGTTTTTACATATAAATGTAGTTGAGTTCCGAATAAATAGTTGATCCAGGAATTACTATTCTATTCCCTGTCCTCCCGGACACTACATTAGGTAAATGGGAATTTAAACAAAAAGAGAAAAGATCGTCAGGGAAAAAGGAAAGGTTAGTCAGTGGTAAACGGTTCGCGAGACAAGATGAATTTAGATCTTCGTGCCATTTTGCAATTACCGCGCGAAACCACAGCTATAATTTTGGGCAGGTTATTAATATGGCTGCCTGGCATAGTATACTGGGCCAAAACCACCAAGGCATCCCATTATCCAGCCAGAGCCATCACTCGTGTGTGGGTTACTCTTTGCCATGCCTGAATTATATTCGCATCTCAGACTGACCCTACACTCTGCACCTGCTCCTGGTGTGTTTATAGAGCGGAATGGGATCGTCTAGGTTTAGAAGGATCTCTGCCTCCGGTAAATTGGATGACATCAACCATGACGACAACCAATCAAACCACTACCACTTCAAAAGACTAACCCTCCCGGAGGAAGGCAACCAAACCAAAAAAGGTGCAGAATCCACCGAAGAAACCAGCTGCAAGTAATGCATGCCCACCACTAAGCCACTTGGTACCCCAGTGGGTACCTGACCAAGGAGGTTTACCCCCATGGTGCACTCCAGGTGCAGCAATGGCAGCATCACCAACACATGGACCATCCACCCAGGATCCCACCCCCATTCCAACTCTCAAATCGCCGCTCAGATGTCAAAACCTCGTATCTCAATTTTCAATGGTTTTGTGTTTTTTTGGTTGCCTACATTAATAATTCAAGCCGCATCGATCTCAAAACCTCTTATCTTAATGGGTGTGATACCGCGCATGCATCACTCGAATTCAGAAACCTCGTATCTCACATGCTGTAAATAAAACCTCGTAAGTCAACACGTGTCTGCAAAATTTATAAATATTGAACTTTTTAGTGCAAGTTGTTGGTTTATAAGTGATTATTAGAAGCTAGGGTAAGTAAAAATATATTAATACTTTGTTTAAATAATAGGTAGTTGTATTGTTTTACATTAAACAGAAACATGACTAATATTTCAAAAAAAATAAGGTTATGATGATCCAATTAATCTATTTCAGTTGATCAACTAAAACAAAAATTATATAAATAAATTAAAGGAAAAGAGAAACTTGTCAGTTAGTACAAGAATTTTCAAAATAATGTTGTTCAGTAAAAAAGAAGGAGAAAGATGGATCTTCTATAGTTACTATAGAATATATAACGCCCGGGAAATGAAATCAAGATGTACTTCAGCAAAGTGTCTAGCAGCAAAAGAAAAAAGGAAGTGTTCAATGATAACCGATGATCAACGAACAAAAATTTTTGATGGGTTTTGGTCTGAGATGGATTGGCATCAACGAAAGTTATTTGTTTGTACTCTAGTTAATAAACATCCAACAACGCAAAAAAGAACACAAAGAAAATCACGACGTAATTTAAGTTTATTTTATCATCTAAAAATAGATAATACCGTAATTCCGGTATGCAAGAAAATGTTTCTCTCCACATTAGGATTAGGTGAATAGAGTGTTCAAAACTGGGTGAAAAATAGTTGTGACTCGGGTATCCCAAAATAACTACTACTACTTTTCCTACCAAGATTAAACCTGTCAATGTTGAACGTAGAAATAAAGTTAAAGCGTTCCTTGAAAAACTGCCAAAGATACCCTCCCATTATTGCCGTTCAACAACGAGTAAACTTTATTTGGAAACAATTTTTCAATCATATAAGGAAGTGTATGATGTATACAAGAAAGATGAACCACAATCTGCTGTCGGATATGATGTTTTCTTGAATGAAATGAAAAATACAAACATTGATGTGTATCATCCAAGGAAGGACCAGTGTGCTTTATGTTTTTCCCATAAACTGGGCAATATACAGCAAGGGGATTATGAATCACAGATTAGCCAAAAAGATCGCGCTAGAAAGGAAAAAATCAAAGATAAAGAAGATGCGTTGGAAGGAAAAGTGTGCGTATTTACGATGGATGTACAAGCGGTCCAACTTGTCCCTGTCGTCCCAGCAGGCATGGTATACTTTAAACAGAAACTAGCATGTCATAACTTCACCATCTATAATTTAGCAAATGATGTTATGTGTGGCATGAGGGAGGGCAAAATGGATGCCAACTCCCTTGCATCTTGTATAATTGATTTTTTAAATGAAGAGTTAGATGTCCAAGAAAAGGACAAACCAAAGATTTTTTTATAGCGATGGGTGTTCTGCCCAAAATCACGTTACATTGGCTAATGCACGTCAATATTTCTGCATCGAAAAAGATACGGTAATAACACAGAAATATTTAGTTAAGGGTCACTCGCAAATGGAGTGCGATAGTGTGCACTCCACCATTGAAAGAAAGAAAAAAATAAATGCATTTACTCACCATTCAATTACGTGGAAATAATTAAAGGGTCCCGTAAAAATTTCAAAAATCCATACAAAGTTAAATACGTTGATCACCAATTTTTTAATGATTATTCCGAAATTAAGTATTATTCATCCATTCGTCCAGGAAAAAAAGTGGGAGATGCATGCGTGAATAATCTGAGGGCTCTAAGGTATTCTAAAGATTTGGCTATCCAATATAAACTAAACTTTGACGAGGAGTGGCAGTTTTTACCAGTTCGCAAAAATACTAACAATGCAGGAAACGCAAAAAAATGTATAATGACCATTTACCCATTACAGAAGACAAATTTAACCACCTGCAGTCCCTTAAGACCGTTATTCACCCAGACTATCATGGGTTTTATGACTCGTTGAAGCAATAATTATTGTTTTTGTTCCAAAATATGGAAAATTTTATTTCATATAAGAGTACTTATGTTTGTTTCATGTGTTATAAAAATAAACGTTTTATTTTTCTTCCGTCATGTTGTTTGTTGTGTGTCAAAAAAACAAAAAAAGTCGTAAAAGAGATAATAATATGCTACCAAAACCTCGTAAGTCCGGAAATAAAATACCATTTAAATTTCAAAAACTCGTATCTCACGTTTTTTCAAAAAAAAATTGAAAGCCTATTTTCTTTAAATTTAATAATTGTCACAAATAATTCAATTCGTGAAAATACCCACATTTCAGAAAAAAAAAAACAACTTTAAAAATTGTATTTTCTACTATGGGAAGTCTTAAGTGATTTCCCAAAATATGATAATTTTGAGATACGAGGTTTTGACATCTGAGCGACGAAATGGGATCTACTAGACGTCGTGAGAGGGGTAGGGGACAAGCCAGGATCACCACCCCTACCGGCCTCTGACAGAACCAACCATATTTTGGCTCTACTAGAGTTCAAAACGGAACCCGAAGAACCTACTAAAGAACAACAGTGCGGTATTGAGAGTGACAGTAAAAGAAAAAAAAAAACAAATTTGGAGTGGGGTATGGAGAGTGAGAGTAAGAAATAATCATAAGTGCAGTATAAGGTTAGCATTAAGAATGTAATCGTAGCCATAGGTATTTTGTATAAGTTTTAGTATGTGTAGTAACCATTAAAGAGTTAAGATAATCACAATTAAGTTAGGTTAGAAAAAAAGGAAGTTTAACTAACATAAGGTATATTGGTAACTCAGGCACTAATTTGTAAAAGGTCAGTCAAGACAAATAAGGGTAAATTTTTAGCGTCAAAAATTAAATCTGTATATTTATTTTTTTATAAGGAGGGAGGGATGTGATGAACCTCTAGATACTCAGACAAATATTTCAAACCCAAATGGGCCTCCCCGAATTAAGCAGGTGTCCCTATGGTTTCTCAATATTCAATCTCAATACTCAGAAATCTAAAAAAAAATACTTCAAAGGAGGTTGATTTTAAAAATACTTCAAAGGAAATTAATTTACGATTGTTACTCTCATAAAGAATTCAAATATGACTGATTTACGATTATTGCTATCATAAATAGGTACCTACTTCAAATATGACAGATTTACGATTATAACCAAAACAATTGGAGGACTGCCAAAAATTCCCAGAATCCAGGAGTCTGATGACGATTCACAGATATATATAAGGAGGTGAGACCACAGCTTAGAGCCAGTCAGAGTCAGTCGCAGTCAGAAATCAGTCTCAATCCAGTCACCAGTCTTAAGTCCCCAAGTGCCAGGAGAAATGCTGCCCAAAAGTTCCTAAGAAAAGTTAAGCCATCAGAAGTTCCCAAAAGTAAAGAATTGCTGCCAAAACCTATAGAAAAGACTGACTGTTGACTGAACCGAAAAGTAAACGATCTTAATTTTGTTAAGTTCTTAAAAACCTGAGTTTCCTTTCTCTTGAATTCTGTTGAATTATTTAGTTTATTAAATTACTTAAACATTATAATACTTTTTGTGCCAATTATTTTACATGTTTTGTCGATTTTGTACGGTTTGGAATAATTGTTTTAAGTTAAATGTTGTGAATAGTCTAAATGATATTTCATGCTAAATATTTTATCAGTTAATTCCAAATTTCTTGTGCTTTAGTTTAATTGTTCTAGAACAAATACTTGGGATTTTAATTATCACTTGTATTATGCCATTTTTATTAGTTTTATTTTTATAAAACAAAACAAAAGCAATTCGTTTATTTTAATTTTATTGCTTGGATGAGTGAAATCTAGTCACTCCATTTATTTTTCTTAAAATTTATCAACTTTATTATATTCCCTATCGGTATTTTATTCTCAATATACTGATTAAATAAATCCTGTGTTTTCGTTAAACCCTTACACTCACACTAAAAGTAAGTAACTGTGAATCACGCTGTACATACCGGTCACCAACTAACATCTCTATACAGGGTGAGCATCACACAGCCAACTCTTAATAAATGGTTCAACGTTAATCAGTCACAAAATATAGATCTTATTACTTATGTAGATAGCAAATTTCTATATGTAGAACAAGCATACAAAAGGGCTTTAAGGAAGATATTTGCACAAACCGTGTATCGCAGGTGCTTACTTCATAGGGAAATTTTAAAAATTTGACTTTTCTTAGCTAAAATTGTAACGTAATTTTTTTTATAAAACTCCGTTACCACGTTTTTAAATAATTATTATCAACCTTTGAACACATAGTTTTGGGTGACAATATTTTCTCATATATCTCACCATCATTTGATGAAATAATATGTTTAGGCGACTTTAATACAGACTTTTTGAATCTTAATAATCCAGTCAGCACATGTTTAGCATCTTATAATTTGGTGCAGATTTTGAATGAGCCGACAAGAATAACAGGAACATCGAGTAGGCTAATTGATCCTATATTTGTCTCTTGCAGTGATGATGTTCTTGCTGTGAATACAATACCAACCCATCATATCTCTGATCATTGCCTTACTTTTTGCGAGTTAAATATAGCAAAGCCCAAAATTAAACCTAAATTAATTAAAATTCAAAACTTTAAAAATTTTGTAATTGAAAATTTCCTTAAAGATTTGCAGAACTTACCGTGGCATAAGCTGTTATGAGAGAGAAATATTGATAAAAAGGTTGATATGTTTAATGAAAATCTTCTACCAGTCTTTAATGTTCATGCGCCACTCAAGGAGATTAGAGTAAGTAAGCCCAAGGCCCCTTGGATTAATGGTGAGGTCAAGGATGCCATGCAGAGGAGAGACCAGGCCCTTCAGAAATTTAAACAATCAAACTCTAATATTGATTGGAGAAGGTATAAACAGTTTCGCAATCAAGCAGTTGAAAGTATTCGCAGAGCTAAGAAGTCATATCTAGATTGCTTGGCTGCTGATCGTGGTAATGTAAAGAGGTTGTGGACGGCACTTGATGATTTTAATATTAAAACACCTAAGAAGCGTCAGGGCTTGCCATTGCATCTTTCTGATCCAGTCAAGATTAATTCTTATTTTTCGCAATTTCTACAAAATGTTTCCAATAATTGCCTGAGAAAGATAGAGTACTACAATAGAAATTCATTTAATAACCATGATAACTTTCAATTTCAGCTTACTACCATTAAGAAGGTTCATGATTTAATTTCTGCTCTCCACTCCAATGCATATGGTATTGCTGCTGCCATGCTTAAGTACAGTAGTCCTTTCATAGATCAGTACGTAACCCATATTGTAAATTCGTGCATAGAGCAAGGTTATTTTCCAGCCAAGTGGCGAATCTCTGTGGGGAATCCTTTACCTAAAAAGGCTACCCCTGAGGAATTTTCTGACTTGAGGATTGTAAGCATATTACCAGCAATATCTAAAATTTTGGAAAAAGTGCTTTATGAACAAATGTTCCAGTATGTCCTTGATAAGGAAATATTACCAACCTCTCAGTGCGGGTTTCGCAGGGGATTCTCTACGGCTACTGCCCTTGCTGATGTAACTAGCGATATTATCGAAGCTCGTGATAAAAATTACATGGTAGCTTTAACTTTGTTGGATTTTTCAAAAGCGTTCGACAGTATAAGTCATGAACTTCTAATCTCAAAGTTGAAATATTATGGGTTTTCAGCATTAGCCACTGATCTAATGACCTCCTACTTGACTGGACGAACACAGCAGGTAATATATAGGGGTACCACCTCTCCTTGTTTGGTAATATTATCAGGGGTTCCTCAGGGCAGTGTACTTGGGCCTTTGCTGTTTTTGATTTATACATCAGATATCCTGAATTTTCCTTACCATTGTAAAACGCAGGCTTATGCAGACGACATTCAAATGTATCTACATTTCAAGAATGATGATTGGCGTTCTGTCAACAGTATAAATAGCGACCTAAAGAACATATATAGTATCTCCGAGGAACACAACCTCCAACTGAATCCTTCTAAATGCTGTGTTTTATTATTCGGCTCGAAAAGATCTGTACTGGATTTGTCAGATAACCTTAATATTAATATTGAGGGTACTACTTTGCCAAAAGTTGACTCAACTAGAAATTTGGGAATCATTATGGACAAAGATTTTAGATATCTAAACAATGTTAAGAAGGCTATACAGAAATCATATTGCTCCCTAAAATTACTATATTCTAATAAACACCTTCTTAGCCAAAATATTCGAAAGAATCTGTGTGAGGCTCTTGTAATGCCTCACTTCAATTACTGTAACTTCATTTATTGGCATTCACTAGATCTTGCTAGTAAATCTAGAATACAAAAAGTTCAAAATGTCTGTTGTCGACTGGTCTGTAATTTGAGAAAGTATGATCATGTCTCCGCTAAAATAAATGAGTTGGGATGGCTCAGGATGGAGAAGCGCATGCTCCTTCATCTTGGGGTGTTTTTATATAAACTGTTAAATGATAAATTATGCTCTTGTCCTCTCAGTAACAAGTTCATTCCACGCTATAGTATACATGCTAGGTCCCTTAGAGGAGCTAATCGCTATACAATTCCCTGTCACCACACTGCTCTGTATAAGAGAGGTTTTCTGTACAGTTCTATAAAATTTTACAACTCATTGCCTGACTTACTATTAAATTGTAACTCCTGTTCTACTTTTAGAATACAGTTAAGAAGATATCTGTTACATTAGATGTAGAATTAATGTGAATATTTGGTTTGTGTAATGCTCTGTATCTGTACTTTGTTTGCCTATATCACATGTTTGCATTTTTTTTTGTTTTTTTTAGCTTGTTGCTGGGATTGAGCAATTATATAGTCATTTGCGATATATGATTTATGTTTACCATATTATTCTTTTGTTTTTGTGTAACATGATAGTTAAGTAGAATTAAGTAGAATAGCTGTAGCTAGACTTCGCTGCTGTGTGGCACTCCATATAATTGATTTGTGAATTACTTATTATTAATAAAGGCGATTTATTATTATTATTATTATTATTTATTCTGAAATCGCAAATTCGAAACTTAATGCAGTCGAATATCCGTGCTCTCAACTCTTTTCATATTGATTTTTAGTGTGACGTAGTGAATACGAACCCATCTCTAATGATCCAAGGTACGTTCAACATTAGAGTATGCTGTAATACATGTGGTAGGTCGTTCTACTTGGTTCACCTGGATCTAACTTAGCACTTAGATTCAGGTAATCTGTTCAGGTACACTGGCTGGGTTTGATCCACTCATCAGTGGTATTCTTCCGTGCACGCGGAAATTTTGGTTCAGGAATCCTAACCATAACATATTCTGTTTTCTGCAAAAACACCGATAAAAGGAACGTCAATGACGTCGCCGCCCCTGCTGTCTGATTTTGTCTTCGAAAACGAGAGGTTCAGGTAAAAGGTAGCATCGGGTGATTGGTTTTCCGGAATTTTATCCATCTTTATCGCGACCCCGATACTATCTTTTTGTAATCTTGTGTGCTTATTTGCTGTATTTACTTTTGGTGTTAACAATTTATGGTTTATTTTTGTCTTTTCATGTGGATCACTGGCTTTTGAGATTTTTGGATTTTTGAGGACGTCAAATAGGACGGCCATTTTGGGGGCTAAAGGGATGCATGGAGTCGTTGTGGCTGACTGCGTCTTTCAGTATTTTGGAGCGAAGGCACCGGACAGGACTGAAACAAAAGGACAGGTGAGTTATTGTGAAATTATACCTTTATAATTTGTGGTAAATCTATATTGGTATAACTCACCTGTGCCTGTTTTTTTGCTCGCCTCCTTTATCTCAATCAAGAAATAGGTGACTGCCTTGTCCTGATCTGTGCTGCTCGATTAAATATGGATATTTTGTCGGTGATCACACGTGTTTCGAGTACACAAGGTTCGATTACCTGACTGAGTTTTTTGTTTTCGTTGTAATATTATTATAGTTCAAAAACTATTACTTGAAGACCAAATGAGGGCTATTTCTGGCTTATTCAATTGATATTTTCGCAAATTTAAGTCAATTTCAGAGTACGTGACCTCATTTTGTTGAATTTTTTCTCGTCTTCACAAACTTGTAATATTTTCTCATAAACTGAAAATACCTTTTTGATTTCTCTTTGGCTCGCAGTTAGTCAAGTCAAGTTTGTATTTTCCATTTCCATTTAATATACCAGGGGGGAGTGTATTCATAAATATACAGTAAGGGATTTAAAGTATTTTTTTTATTTAACTAGTTAATATTGGCAGATTTTAAGTAACATCATTAATTAAGTATTTAAGTTTTTCTTTGTAAACAGTCTGTGAGACATTATCAGCACTTAGTCATAGTCAGAGCGCCGTCTAATTTGTCCAAATTATTCTTTCATGTACGACTGCACCTGGAACGTACACTGAGCTACCTAGCTGTCCATGCCTTGCCATCTGCTGACCACAAGCGTAAGCGTCCACAGCTACACTTGGCAAGAAAAACCCTGAGATACGGAGCTACTTCCATCGCACGCCTGTATAGTGGCTTTTGGACTGTCAGTGCTTGGTCGCAGGCGGGACGTGACGTGATCGGAACCTGGTTCGGAAACTTCATCGATCCCAGTGGAGTACTGTGGGTCACTCCTGGATGAATCAGACTTACATGTAAGGTGTTCCTTTCATTAAAGCAATCCATTCTTAAGATCTTACGTGCAAAAGACTAGACATTTGTGTTTTTTTGACTTTCACACGATTCTTGCAGTGCTAAGTTGCTCTTACAGCAACTCCAATTTAACCTAACTTTAATTTTTTACTACTTCATCAAATATTTGTAAATTCAACTTCCACTTTTATAGTAGGTAATTTAATCATTTTTTTATTAAGAAATTTGAACGTCATCCAATTTTTGTTGTTAGACAATTCTCAATCAGTTATTAAATAAACAACCTTTGTAAATAATTTTAAATGTGTGTTTTATTCCTTGGTGTCAATAATCGAGTCATATAACCAGTTTTGATAGCTGGGCCGAAACTGTCGTTATACCAATTCTGTCCAATGCAGCAGCAGCTCTATTAAAAAATTCACAGGGATATGTTGCCAAAAAAGCCGGCTAGGTACTTTATGGAATGAAATGTTTAGAGAGGGTGGTAATATGGAATCTGCAGGTATTATGGGCCCCTCATTTCTATCTATCCAAGTTACAGAGGCAGTGGATCAAAACATTGGCCACCACGTGACTTATTCTCTTATTGGTCTGGCCATCATAAAATGTCAAGTGTTTACGCGGCGAGCAGAATGCAGGGCTGGCTCTTCCCTCAGTCGAGTTTCCTGCATATTTTAGATCGGATCGCGAGCAGTATATTCTGTAAATTTATTTTGCTACTTAATTTAAGGAAATTTATAAAGATCCATGAAAGATAAAAACACAATTTTTAGAACTTCTAAAAGAATTAGTTCAGAATTATAAGCCACTGGGAATCTTATATTAGTCAGACCCTGGTAATCGATCGCAATGCGGTCATGTGACTTTGTTTATATCTACTGCCGCTGTAACTTGGATAGACTTTAGTATCAGATATATAAAACTTATTTAAGGATGGTGTAAAAATCGCTATTAAAGTTTCCAGCATGTTCCGTACATCTGAAGTCTAATAATTAGAGGGTATGTGAATCAATGCATAACGAACTTTTATGTGGGCCAGTTTAAGATTAAATACAATTTATTTGTCATATTTCGCCATTATAGTACCCTGTTATAAGTTTGTAAAAGGTAAGTTTTAACTAAAGTAAACTTTTAGAAAAAAATAAGGGTGAATAAATCTTATCATGTGTTTTTGATAATATGGAACCCTCTACGTGATGGTATATTATAAGCAAAAATAGCACTCATTTGTTTTGTTGTAGATGCCTCGTAAATAACTAACACCCAAAACTAAATCAAACAGGAAAACCTGGGATAAACCAAGCGTGATTGATACAATTAGAATAGTCCGAACTACACAAATGGGCCTTAAAAAGCTGTAAAAATATTTAAGGTGCCGAAGACAACTCTTTGCCGGTTGGTGCATGACATGCAGCATTCCCCAGAAGAAGTGGTTGAAAAAAGCTGGGCAGGAAACCTGTTCTACCAGCACATATTGAAGATGAATAATTGGTGAAATGTTTGCTCCTGATGGAGAGCAGATATTATGGACTTACCCGTCGCTATGTTAAAGTAATGGCTTATCAGCTGGCGGTAAAAACCAAATAAAACATCCATTTGGAGAAACAGCAGAAATTGGTCGTGCTTGGTTAGACATTTCTTACAACGACATAAACATAAGCATCTTAAAGCATTGAAAATGTGTAGGAATCGTTGCATCGGAAAAATATCTCAGAAAACAAGGCAACATATTTTTACAAATTTTTGGGCTATGAATGGTTATAACCGAAGAGTACAATACATATCTGATCTGATGCAGGTTAAAGACAAAAAGACTTGTTGTATACGGTCTAATGATCCAGATAAACAAAGACATCGGCAATCAACTTTTTGTTCTACTTACAAGCACATGGCTCCAATGTAAGAGTTTGCAAAAACTGTTTTGACATTTGACATTAGCAACAAGTTTATTGAGATTATGGCAAATAAAAAAAACGGGCTGTGATTTCTGGTATAATAACTTTGGATCAAAGAGGTAACCACAGCAGTAAAATGAAAACCTCTGATGCATATCCTCAAAAATCAGTAAATCGCACAATATATGAAAAAATATTTCACGAACTGAATATAAGCATTAAAAAGCCAAAAAAAAAATACAAGCTCTACATGTGACAAATTAGCAATGCAAATCCAAATGACAGAAAATACAAGAAGAATTGGCTAAACATCAGCTTGAAGCTGATCTGGGTTATACCTCTAAATCTGCAGACAAAGAATTATCAAAAAATTATCCAACCAAGATAACTTTGACATTCGACCTTCAGCAGTGCCTACCTAGACCTGACATAGAAAACTTATGCGTTCTATAAATGACAACTGTGGACATTTGACTTAACAATTCATGTTTGCGACACTGGCCAAGCTTACTGCTATGTCTGGCATGAAGCTATGGCCAAATGAGGGGGTAATGAAATCGGTTCATGCATCTACGAATTTCTAACCAAGGAATTTGACGAAAATGTTACACATGTAACAATGTATTCAGACTGTTGTGGCGGTCAAAATAAAAATAGCCATGTCGCTACGATGTGCATGGTTGCTTTGCAAGATTCAAAATATTTACAAATTATTGGCCACAAGTTATTTCGGGGCACACTCATATGGAATGTGACGGCGACAATAGTTTAATTGAAAAACAAAAAAAAGAAATTTAATGGGCAAGTCGAGCATCCCCATGACTGGTCAAATTTGATACGTCAAACAGGAAAAAAAGCCCGTTTATTGTAGAAGAGTTGGAAAGAAGCAATTTTTACAATTTTTTCTGGACTACTGAATAGCACTTTAATAAATCGTAAGACTGACACAGATGGCAATAAAATCAACTGGAGGGATTTCAGGTGGCTATGATATGAATAGGGTAACCGTTATTTTTTATTCAAAACGAAATTTGATGAAAACGATCGTTCAAGAAGGTGGATTTTGTAAGAGGCAAACAGGAACAAATGTTAAAACCAGCAAAGTCATACAAAGGGCCAGTGCCAATTTCTGTCGAAAAAAAAACAGCATATTCTAGATCTGCTGCCGTACATCTCAGAGAGCATGAGAGATTTTTACAGGAATTTAGTCACAAATCAACATGCAATGGATGTTCTTTGTGACAGTGATGAAGAGGAGCAATAAATTAAAATATTTTTTCTCTATTTGTTTATTTTCAAGTATTGTTGCTAATAAAAGTTTCTTACAATGTAAGTTTGTTGTTTTCTATACAAGTACATAAAGGGATAAGTCAAGTAATAATTAAATAAAACTAACTGTGTAAAATGAGATAAGTCATAACAAAAATGATTTTACTTTTTTTTTTTGATAAAATATTTATAAACCTCAGGAGAGCACTTCAAAACAAGTGTGATTGAGCAAATTTGACAACTGTAGCATTTGCATAAAGGTCACAATCAATCGATAAATTTCATTGGGAACTTAAAACCCTATTCTCCAGTTTTAAGCATTTTTGTCTTAACCCCTTTTACCCGCACACCAGCGATATGGGAGCGCTGAAATCTCACTACAGTGAAGCAACTCAAATGTGGCTGCGTCAGAATGAAGCCTATGTAAATTGCCAAACCGCAAGTAATGCTATAAATGGCTTTTCTAAAACTGGAATATACACTTTCAATAAGGGAGTTTTCACTGCGGCAGATTTTATTGCTTCTGAGCATGAGGCTTGGTCTAGTAGAGACAACAACCAGAATACAGCATCTCCTATTGTTCCAGCTACTTCAAAAAAATTCCGAATTAGTGAATGTGACCTAGCAGAAGCAGGATGTAGTTCAGCACCAGACATGAGACCAAATTCACCAAAAACTTTTGTTTCTCCTTAGACATTTCTCCAGTGCCACATCCAACGAGAAAGGTCTCACGCAGAGGACGAAAAGCTTCATCGGCGGCAGTTATAACCAGTTCTTCTTATAAGTCTGATTTGGAAACCTCGATAAGTAAATCTAGTACTTATACCAAAGAAAGTTTCAAATCTTCAGTCTCGTCTTGGTTTTTTTGGCTGTTAAGAAAGCCAGTGAATTAGATTTCTAAAAGTGTCAAAATTGCAAACATGAAGTGAAATTTGACTCTACAAAAAAAATTGCAAAGACTAAAAATAATATTAGAAGGATTCACCAATTTATACAGGATGCTACAAATAAGAGAGAAAACCAAAAAACGGTAGTTAATATAGGAAATACTAATAATGATAATTTTACAACAGATATGGCTAATTTCTGCAATAATTACTACATGAACATAGGCAATAAAATGAAAGATAAAATAAATGCACCAGAAAAAGAAAATCTTATCACAGATATTGTGAATCCCTCAAACAAATCAATATTTCTTACTCCAGTAAGTACAAACGAATTAGCCATGAAATTAACAAACAACTATATTATAAAACCACTAACTCACATCACTAATCTAATTTTTTCAAGTGGGACAATACCAAATTAGTTCAAACAGTCCGTGGAAACACCAATATACAAAAAAGATTCCACGAAAAAAATTGAGAACTATCGCCCAATCAGCCTTATACAGTGTTGCCAGATCTACCGCTAAAGCGGTATTTCTGGGTGCCGCCTACCGTTCTCCCGTTTTTGATCAGTTAAATACCGCTTTGACTGTACTACTTTCGTATGCGTGGTGCCATCTATCGGGTAATGGCAAAAAGTTACAATTTGGTGGGGTGAGGTGAGAAGTTTCGCAATTCAAGAGAGACCCGCATACAGAAACCTGTATTCTGTAATTCTAAATAATCGGTTGGTAAGATGGTAAGTCAGGCAGTCGGGTGATTATGATTCACTAAAAGCACTTACGTTGCAATATTGTTAATTTATTATTTTTCAACTGCATTGCATTGATTTTAATTAAAGGTGAAGGTAAGTTTATAACAATAATTTCATTACAATTGGATTGTTCTAAGTTAAAGTTTACGAATGCTTAGAATACAAAATGGAACACGAGGAGCCTAAGCCTGGTTGTAGTCACGATTACAGTTTTGGCGAGGATTCTGATTCTGATTCAAATGAAGCACATGCCGGGCATAGTGCCAAAAAGGGAAAGTATTGCCAAAAATATAATAGTCGATGGGAAGACGAAGCAGATCTTAAAGGATGGCTGAAGGGGAGTGATAAGGTTTTTTTTTTCAATCGTAGGTAGGCAATACATTAATTTAACAAGGGAAATATTTTAGGGTTCCTATTTTGCTCGATGCAGTGCATGTAATGTTGATATTAACATAAAATCTGGAAAATTGCAGTTGTATCGTCATACAGAGCGAGAGAAACATAAAGTAGCATGTCGAGGCAAGCTGAAACAGAAAACCTTATTCGAGACACTGCCTATCACCCTAGACACGCAAGTAAAAAATGCCGAACTGATATTTACTGCATTTGTCGTGGAACATAATTTGCCAATGTCTGTAATGGACCATATTTCAGATTTAATATGGAAGGCATGCCCTGATTCTAAGATAGCAAAATCTATTAAATCAGCCCGAACAAAAACGAGTAAAATAATTGAAAATGTAATGGGTGTTTACTCATTTCGGGCATTAATAGAAACATTAAAAACCAGTAAATTTAATCTAATTATCAATGAGTCGACAGATAGGACTACTGTAAAGCATATGTGCTTGGTAGAGTCATGTTTAACAATAACATTATCGATTGCTTTTTATCTCTTTTGCCAGTAGACAATGCCAAAGCCGAAGTCTTATTTCAACGTATCGTGACATTTTTTGATGAAAATAAAATTCCATATCTTAAAAATCTTTTTGGTTTTGCTGCCGATGGTGCCTCAAATATGATGGAAAGGCATAATTCAGTTGCATCTAGATTTTTAGAAGGAAATCCGCATATATTTATTTTAAAATGCAAATGTCACAGTTTTGCCTTATGTGCTTCAAATGCCTGTAACAAACTTCCCAATTTTGTTGAAACCGTTACTAGAGATATTCATAATTATTTCAGCAATAGTCCTGAAAGAATTTCAGAATTCAAAACCTTTCAAGATGTTTGCAATATAAAAGCACATAAAATATTACACCCCTGTCAAACACAGTGGTTATCGGTACTCAGTGTAGTCCAACGAATATTAGAACAATACAACGCTCTGCTTCTTTTTTTGCCGATGCTTGTTATAACAACAAAGATGACATTCAAGTCAATCATATTTTAGAATCGCTAAGAAATCCCAGTGTTAAATTGTATTTGCAGTTTCTAGATTACATTTTACCTTTATTTATTAACTTAAACAAATGCAATCTGAAAATCCCCAAATCAGTAATACTTATACATCAATTATGACAGTTGTTAAAACGATGTTGGATTATTTTATAAAACCAGAAGTTTTACAAAATAAACCGCTCTATGATATTGATTATAAAAATCCAAGAAACATGCTACCTTTAGAAGAAATGTATTTTGGTGCTGCAGTAACTTCAAGTACTTTAGAAGGAACTGAATTACACTCTTTAAAAACTAACTGTCTAGGTTTTTATATTGAAGGGGTTAGTCGAAAAAATAACCCTTTGAAAGATTTATCTTTTTTGAATCCTCAAACTGTGCGAGAAAAACCTTAAATACTATTGCCAATATTGCAATAAAATGGCCTAATTTCGTCGATGAAAAAATTTTGCAGATAATAGATAATTAATGCCAACTTTTAAAAAACTATGATTCGTTTCCAGAAACGGAAAATATTTTTAACTTTTGGTAACACATATATGTTTCCTAATTTGACCAAATTTATTTTTAATATATTGGTTCTACCCCATTCAAGTGCTAATGTTGAAAGGGTCTTTTCAATAATCAATTTAATAAAAACTAAACAAGGAAACCGTTTAAGCACTGATACTATAATAGGAATATTACATAGCAAAAGACTAATAACAAGTTCCTGCTTTAAATTTGAACCTAATAAAGATTTACGCAATTTAATGACCAAAGATATTTATAATTAGGTTTAGAAAATCAGATACCTAACGTTCATTTTTATTTGTTTTTAAAACTTCAATAGAGTTATAAGTAGACTATTTTGTTTCTGTTTTTCATTTTTTTAACAAAATATTTTATTTTTTATAGAAGTATTATTTTTATATGTCTTGGATAATGCTAAGTCGACAGTATCTGCCTGCCACACATCTGTATCTCTGGTTGCATATGCATGTAGCATGTGGAAATTGATTAACTTCGCTGCCATTTGCATGCGCGTGCGCATTTAGAGTACCGTTTTCTACCGCTATTTTGAGTAAAATTTTACCGTCATTTCAAATTTTCATCTGGCAACATTGGCCTTATAAATAACTTCTCAAAAATTTTGGAAAAGTCCATTAAGTTCCATCTAGAGGCGTTTCTGGACTCGCTTGGAATTATGCCGGGAAAACAATTTAGCTTCTCAGAGGGGATCAGTACAGCACACGCCGTTTATAAATTGACCTCTGAGATTACTAGAAACCTAAATAACAGTGAAAAACGTATTGCAGTATTCACTGGCCTCGCAAAGACATTTGATACTGTTCGCCATGAAGGTCTCTTACAAACTTTGAACCATTAAGGAGTTAGGGGTGCAGCCTTGAAGGTTTTTGAAAGTTATTTTGAGAGGAGGGAGCACTAAAAGTGATGCAAAATTTCATTCTTAAATTCATTCATAAAAAAATAACCTATTCTCTACTAAATTGTTATACAATGAAAATCTTAGTAATTTAGACCTTCTTTACATACAAAATATATGTTCTTTTCTGCATATGTCTGATATTTCTAAGAGGCAAATTGTTCACTCTCAGTGAACCAGGAGTATTGTAAATAGTAATCTTTACTTACCGTTAAATCACAGTCAAATTAACCTTAAATTTATAGATTACTTAGGGCCAAAATTTTATAATTTACATTGGAAATTAAAAACATCATAAATCAGAAAACTTTCAATAAAAGGGCCAAGGAATTCATATACAATAATTCCAGTACATTTAGGTCACTATTGCACTAATTTATTACGTGTCATTGCATACAATTATCTTGTAAGTTCTTGTCTTGACAGGGCAGGTTAAATGGACAGGAAAAAGTGATTTTGTTTTGTTATGTTGATTCTGTTCCGTTCCAAATATGAGACCTTTCCTACCTGGGCACATGCAAGGTGCTTATCTAGTTGGAATTGGATTGTTGCAGTGACAATATTCCTTTGTAGTTTTTGTAAGTTTGTGTGACATGAAAAACCGGATGCTGTTAGGTTCGCAAGAAGATCTTTGTTTCTCTTTAATATAAATGTATCAAAGTTGTAATTTATTTTGAAGATATTAATATTTTCATATATGTTAATCTGTAGATTGTAAATAAAATTGTAAATGGTCGAAAACTCAATAAAGGTATTAGCAATAAGGAGTCAAAACCAAAACCTGTTGAATCATCCGATTCTGAAGAAAATGATCTAAGCAGTGTTCTGTCAGAGTCTTCAAATGATATCGATATTTCATCTGGAGTAATTCCTATCAACGACAAAGATGCATGTTTTTTTTGTCTTGTTTTGTTAGATGAAATTTGCTGAAGATAAAAAAGGTGAAAAGTGGATTCAATGCATGATGTGCCAATTATGGGCACATGTCGAATGTTCTGGATGACTTCTGTCATAACATATTCATTCAATGCATGATGTGCCAATTATGGGCACATGTCGAATGTTCTGGATGACTTCTGTCATAACATATAATATTATTGTAGGTATTATGTGGTTGCTAAGAATATTTGTCAAAATAAATACGCGATTTCTTAACATGATATGTTTTTTATGAGGTTCCATAATACTAACCTAATTTCTTGAACGCTCGATTTTGAAGTTTCAAAATAGATAATTGTAAAATGCACATTTCCCGCAGTACTAAAAATTTCTTCGCATATGTCGCTAACCTAACTTACATAATGTATACTAAGAAAAATATATCAACAAATCATACAAACCATTCAATATATTGCCAAAAAACAAAATAGGGTTCCATATTACTACCCTCTCCTCTACCTATTTTAGTGGAAATTAGAAAGGAACCAAAACTCTGTTATAATTACCTATAACTGCATACAATAAAAGTTATTTTATGGCGCCTCTAATGCATGTTATTCTGGAAGAAATCGAATGCAACACACTAATACTCTCCTTATTCGTACTAAATAAAAAGTGGATAGTATTCAGTCCAAATCCTATTATCCACATAACACCAGTGCAACTAGAAGTAGACAAAGAGGAAAAGTACCAATTTCATGAAATAAAGAATCTTGGGTTAGGTAAAATTTACACAAATGAAGAAATGAGGCTAGCTCAAGAATCCATAATGTTTCGTTAAGCAAGAAAAGCGCTATCTAATATAATAGTCTGTCAGATTGCGGGAAAAGAAGCAGATGCGCAAGGGTTTTCCATCCTTTCATTATTTAACCCTGAGGAAATCCAGAAGTTGACTTCCTCCGCCTTGAGAAAGTTATGAATACTTGATAATATTGTATAATTTACTGTATAATAAAATTTTTGATATCTACATTCATTAACGCAATGGCACCACTCCACGCCATGGGTTTTAGCTATTAGATATTGATAGTTGTTGGACAACTTTAGCGCATATTACGACAAAACTCTACTTGTGGCCCAGGTAAAAATAGAAATCAAGGAGGAAATGATAACCACATGACATCATGTAATAAGAATTTCGATGGTGAACCGGGAATAAAACAAGAAAATGTCACGATCAATGTGCCACCCCCGAGTCCAAGCGCGCCCACTCACTCTATGGATGAAACAAAGGTTGCTTTGTACCCAACTCTCTATACCAAAATTCAGGTAGACCGTTCTCACATTCACTGTTTTTTAAATAGGTAATAAGGTACAAACTATAGAACCAAAACTCTAGAGTTGTATATAATATAGGCACAAATCGTAAACAGTATCGCGAAATTTTATTAACCAAAATTAGCTTAAGATAAACAGAAATCCATCCCTTTCAATAAGATTTTACATGAAAACTAATAGTGGCAGCTTAGAATGATTAAAGTTGAGTAATACGAGGTCGCTCGAATCCTTGGAGAGTATAGTGTGAACAGCCAAACTAGAAACATGAGGTCCATTCTGCGCCTTCCCCGAGCTGTTGCGACCAATCTTCTACTCAGGCTCCCTCATGGTTCCCGGCCTTAATCTACGCTGTGGAAACGTCGCCCACTCCGCAGGCCAACAATAGGTTGTTGGTACGTATTTGGGCAACCTTATACCACACATGGTATACAGTCTTGGCCCAAGTTGACCTTGTGACCTGTACCTGCCGGCGGTGCCCCTATATGGAGAAATGGAGACAAATGGGGTTGGATGGGCCACCACCCCGATTCTGTGGCCCAGAATTCTGGATTGGGTTTCCAACTTCGCTAAGGGAGTTGCACCAGCGGCCGCCCAAGGGTTAAACCACACCTTCCAAGAACAACAACTGGTTGGGGAATTCCACCACCAACCAGGGCCTGCTCCCTCGACTGCCAGCGCCTCGCATGTACCCAACGACCCTACAGAAATAGGTCCTCGTGAACCACCACCAAGAATCAGGTTACGGAGGATGGCACATCCCAAAGACACTAGACTACGGGGACATCACCTGTCACCCCAATCACCAGACACCCCGTCCTAGCCCCTGAAGACGTCTGGGGACTCGAAAACTTGGTGAGGGAGCCGGAGACGCCACTAACGTCTAATACAGAGCTCAGAGGAGAGCATATCTTGGACTCTATACATTTTAAGAGTGAGGATAACGAAGATTAGTGCGCGGAAGGAAGACCATGTATGTGTAGTGTAGTGCTCAGACCAAGAAAACTAGAATTAAGGTAGAAAATAAGGTAATAACCACCTAATAGAGAGTAAGTTAGTTTAACAGTAAATTATATGGGGACACTGTAAGTAAATTAGGACATAAATTGAAGTAACATTAATCAAGTAATAAGAATAATCATGTCACAAGTAAGATAATAGGAAGGTTTGGAAGTAATAAGTTTAATATTTTCTAATATAAAGATATAAAGGCACTCAGTTCAACGTATAAAAGTTCAGTTCAACGTAGCAGGGTAAAAGCAAGAAAAACAAAAAAATTGTGTGCCATTTTGTTACCAAAATTAACTAAACTTGCGCTAGTAATTTTGATAATTGTTAGTTATGAGGAACCATTTTCTTTTCATTATCTTCTACAAATTCTGTTAATAGCTTGAGCTAAAATTGGACAGCTACTACTAAACGGTTCACTACATTTTTAGGTACTGTATTTGTACTGAATAAATTATTTTTACTTAAGATTGTTCCTAGATTACTTTGCTGTAACCTTGTTTTTGTTATAAGTGAAATTTCTCTTTATATTCCATAGGCGTACCCTTAGTTTTTTATTAAATGCACTAAACTATCCCCAGTATTTCCATTAATCCTTGCCCATACCATAATTAAAATTATCTTGTGGCCCACCTTGTACATACCGCTCGACCAACTAACATCTAAACAGGGTGGCGCACCACAATCTCTCAAATTTGTATTTTGCTTGGAAATGTCGTGGCCAATTAAATTTATTCAACTCTCGAAATCCGAGCTCGACATTACCACAAAATTATGAAATGATGAACGTAGCTCCCAGTGCAATTTAATATCATTTCACAGATCTTTCATCAGTTGCGTGGCACTATCCATTGCTCTTTTAGTTAAACAAGATTTCACCCAATATCTATATTGTCTACGCTTCCTTCTAAAACAAACAGAAGAAAAGCAAAGTGCAAAAATACTTCCAATAATAATTAATCATTAATTGTCTAATTTGGTCATTGACGTTATGTTATGTTAGTTATTGACTGAATAACTAATTATTTATGAGATTTTTTATTATCAATTTCACGTCATGATATATACGTATATATTTTGACGTAACGTTGGTTATCTGCAACTTTTTTTAAAGAAATACTTATACTTATAACGAAAATGTATATTATCTCATAAGTATTATTGCATATTCAGCGTGTACTTGTAACCTGTAAGGAATTTCTGGGAAAATATAAGAAAAAATAATAAAAATATAAAAGACCACCTGTACGCATATCTATATTGTATAATACTTACTTATTTATACTTACTTACTTACTCAGACATCAAGAGTATTCACTAATGCCATGGTCTATGGAAACCCTAGTTAGGCAATGTGTGATAGTGTAATAAAGGATATTACAGCATTATTATTGAATGTGAGCAACAGAAAGATGGCGCCATTAAAGTGGCCCAGTCATTGCCTACTAATTTTCTTATATTAAAAATCTTCCAAAAAATTAATAGCTGGACAATTTTATTTCTTGCAAAATCTATGCCCTGTATTTCTGTGACTGTCATATCCTTTAAATATGTCAAGTGTCAGACATTGGCTAACTAGAGAATCCATAAATAACAAGGCTATTAGTGGGCCTTCACACCAGTCGCATGCTACCTGCGACTTGCTGCCTGGAAGCAAAAAGCATGCCACTTGCTTGGAAACCTATCGCAAACAATGAATAGTTTCATACCAAAGTGGCGTGGCATAAATGCGACGTCGCAGTGTGCACCGTGCTACTCGGCTGATAGGTCTGTTTGTATATTTTGCCATTTTGCGACGCAGTTTTAAGTATTTCGGTGGTGTCAACATTTTTCGTGATGTCAGATATAATAATAAAGGTGTATTACCGGACAATGAACAATTTAACATATCGTTTGTTCAAACTGTAAAGAAGTTCCAGTGCCTGTATGACCATACCAAGAAAGAGTACAGCAATAGAAGTGAGCAAGAGAAAGCTTGCAATAAAGTTGCTGGGAAGTACTTTTCTACAGGTATGTTATTAATTTAGTTAAATAAGTACCATGAATTATTTAGTGTTTGAAAAATATATTAAAAAAGTAACATTTTTATTGCTTCAATGTTCATATCTTAAAAATTATAAGAAAAATAGTAATAACTATAAGTATGTAGCTGTGTCTTGCCTACTTATGTTATATGCAAACATTGTTTTGCCAGGGTAGAGTATTTTCGGGCCTCGAAAAGTATGAGCATAGCCTATCTCGTAAATCACTTGCCGCTGTTGGTTGACATCCATGAAGCCTCTGTTGTAGGCCGGGTAATATATTGTAAGCAGTCCCAACATCTTGTTCATAGTTGGGATGTAAAAACCGACCATCGTATTTCCGAAGAAATTTATGTAAAATACAAGCAGCTTTAACAATATGAACAGCTTTATCTGGTTCACAATCTATTTGTGTCTCAAAAATTCTAAATTTTGAAACAATCATTCCAAATGAATATTCCACACTTTTCCGAGCCCTGGAAGTCTGTAGTTGAATACCCTTTTAGCATTGGTTAAGGTTCTTCTGGGGTAAGGTCATAATGTTGTTATGAAGGGGGAATGCTTCATCTCCTACAAAGAACATTGGCAACATGGAATTGTTCTCGTCATTTGGTAAAACTGCAGGAGGTGGCATGTTCAATTGGTTTCCGGTAAGAGCACTGAAGAACCCGGATTATTGAATTACACGACCATCACTGTTCCTTCCGTAGTTGCCAACACTTATAAAAGTAAACAAACCATCTGCATCAGCACTTGCCAGCAACACAATTGCTTTGTAGTTATAATACCAGACTTCTTAGGGCATTTAATTCTTACATGTTTGCCATCTATAGATCCCAAGCAATTTGGCATGTTCCATAGTTCGGAGTACCGCTTAAAAATCTCTAGCCATGCTCTGTTGTGGGTAATTCCATATATTCTGGTTAAAGGACTATCCACAATTTCTGAGCAGTATCAGAAATAATGTTACTTATCGTTGAAATTCCTCGAAAAAATTCAAAGTGAAGTGCTGTGAATGACATTCCAGTTGCTAGAAACCTAAAACAGCGTACTAGGAAGAGTGGAGATCCCACAAAAAAAAGAAATATTACCTTTGGGATGTTATGCAGTTTGTATTACCATTTACAAAATCCATAACCCAATCGGGAAACTTGCCTTGTCACAACAACGCAGATGAAACCTTTGACAATGATAATACGAGCATAGAGGATGAAGATACTGTGACAGTTGCCGATGTCGAAGAACATGCGCCTGACCATCACCGCGAAGAAAGACAACTAGAAAATGATGCTTTGTCACCTACACCATCTGTATCAAGTAGATCGTCAAAAAAAAGGAAGGCTACTCCAAAACACCCACTTGATTAAATGGAGAATGCCGTTGTCACTTATCTTTCCCAAAAAAATGTACGAGATCCCGAAAACCCAGACCTAGATTTTTTTACCCTTTCGCTGCAGATGACGCATATATGCGTCATATTATTTATCTGCCACCTCTGCAAATGACGCATTTTTGTGCAAGGTCTAGCCGCTTCGCTGCAGTAGGCGCCATATTTGCGCATAAATAATTTCCGTTATTTCGTCACTATTTTTGAGCCAATCGCAGGCCAATTTCGGACGGGAGACAGGTGGCGACTCGTAGGGCGTCGTTTTTATGGTTAGTAGTGCCTGTAAAGTGTATGGCAAGGCATATTGCGGCGGAAAAAACAATAGTACAGTAATTCGTAGTTATTTTTGGTGAATAGTGCCGGAAAAAAAGGTAATTATTTTGGTTCCATATTGCTTGAATATTTATACCGTTTTTTCAGTTATAACAATGTCAAATATGCCTCCACTGCCTAGAAGAGGGGCATATTATACCAATGCCGAATTAGAGGAAATCCTCACACAGAGTGACTCTGAAGATGATTTTATAGCCGGGGATGTATCGGATGATTCCGCAGACGAGGTTGAAGGTCAAGTTCTGGAACAACTATCAACCTCTCCTAGAGATGGCGCCGCTGAGGCGGAGGAAGATGTAGTGGAAGAGCCAATGGAAATAAACCAAAACATGATTTGGGAAGAGGTAAACATTGTGCCGTATATATTCCCTTATGACTCCAGTAATTTGGGACATAATATTCCGGATCTTTTTGATAACTGTTCCGAGTACGATTGTTTCCAAGTTTTTTTGGGGGAGGAGATAACAAGTTTTATAGTTAGTGAAACTTATAAATTTTATAATTACGTTGTGGAACACACAGAGCGTCTTCGGCCACATTCTAGATTGAACCAATGGAAGGACACAGATTCAAAGGAATTACATCGTTTTTTTGCACTAAATGTTTTAATGGCACGAGCAAAAAAGCTTCAATTACAGGAGTACTGGTCTACAAATGCATTACTAGAAACGCCTGCTTTCAAAAAAACAATGTCACGAGACCGTTTTTTGGGGATCCTAAGTATGATGCATTTTTCTGACAATAATTTGCCAAGAAATGATGATACGTTACGCAAAATTCGTAAAATTGTGAATCATGCAAGAGCGACGTTTAGAGAATCTTTTACCCCATATAAAGAGTTGTGCATCGATGAAAGTCTAATGCTATTCAAGGGTAGGCTATTTTTTAAACAATATACAGGGTGTCTACTGACGGAGGGCCACTTGAAAATATCTCGACAAATATGCATTTTTCGGAAAACTTTATTTGAAAAAAAAATTACCTTTTTGATGGCTCAACTTTGTGTAAAAACAAATTCGAGATCCATGGCCTACTTTCCAAGAAATTTTTAAAAAACCCGAAAATTGCGGATACTTCTTTGGCATGTAACTTTCTTATTTCAAGAGTTATCGAAAAAGTTTCTGAATAGAATCTGTAGGCAAAATTGATTACTTTAAGCCTGCTTTATCATAATTTGGCAAAATGCCGCGGTTTAGGGGGTGCTCTCTTAGCGCTTAAAAAAAAGTTACTCAATTATAGCAGGCCATGGCGTCAAAAAACTACCTATTTTATGCACTTTCGATCGATATATCACAAGCGCTACATATCCCTTGCGTTAGCCCGATTTACAATTTTTTTTTTAGAAAAAAAAATTAAAATTTAGATGTCTCCTTTTTCGTACATTACCCCCCACTCCTACGCCCCTGGTAGGCCCCGCCCACTTTTCCCCCGCGCATGCGCACCGAGCGCATGACCTCTCCCCCGCACCCCGCAGCCATCATACCGTGTAATTGCAGCGTAATGAGTAATTACAATACCGCGGGTCCATATTTCCGCGAAATTCGCACATAAATGTCAATTTATTGGTTAAGTACCGTATGTACGTGAAGAAATATTTAAAATAGATACAATCACTCTCATTTCCCGCGCTTTTTTGTCTAATTACTCTATTTATCCCCATACAATAAAAAAAACATTACATGGACTGTCAATGTCAATTTATTGTTTACGTACCGTTTATACCTACATAACTATTTAAAATAGGTAGAAGTACTCTCATTTCCTAGATTTTTTACTAATTAACGCTATTTACCCCATTTTCAATGAAAAAAACATTACATGGACTGTCAATGTCAATTTATTGTTTACGTACCGTTTATACCTACATAACTATTTAAAATAGGTACAAATACTCTCATTTCCCGCGCTTTTTTGTCTAATTAGCAATATTTATCCCCTTTGCGATGAAAAAAAAACATTACATATACTGCACTGCATAGCGTATTAGGTTCTATTTACGCATAATTATCTTCTATTTACCTCAGATCTAATAAAAAATAAGCTCTTACTGTCATTTCATACATTTTTTACTATTTAACGCTATTTACCCCTTTAAAATGAAAAAAATACAGTGTACCGCACTGTATGGTGTATTACGTCCTATATTCATGTAATAAACAAAAAAAAATAAATTATATTTTGTCCCACATCTACAAAAATCTGAAAATTCCCGGGCTCCCCCACGTAATTAGGCATGTGACGTCACAGCCAACGCCTTAAATTCCCAAAACAAAGAAAAAATAATAGGTGTACTTACTTTAAAGTGAATATATACTCCTAAGAAGAATAAGTGAGGATATACGAAAAACTCAAACAATGAAAGCAATTAAAAACACTTTCAAAAGCATGGGTTCCAACACATATTCCAAATGTATGATCGCCGTCGTCCAGATGCACTTCCCCAAAACAGCCACGGCTCCTCGAAAAAACAGTCTCTCTGTATAGCACAGGCGCGGGCACTATTACATTAAACGCGACAACGCGACATTATTTAATTATGCCAAAATATCTCCACCGCAAACGAAAAAATAAAGCGACGCCGCGGCTACCATTTTAATTTAGAACGGCTTTTGCCGTGTCACCATCACCTCCCAGACAAAAGTAGGTAGCGAATCGATAAAAATGACGTCACTCCGAGGTGGCCATGTAATCTCCGAGGGGTGTGCCGACAAGTCACCGAGAAGTAGGTACCTATTCCATCCGGTAGGTTGAAGCGTGGACCTCAGTCGGAGCGGGTGCCAAGAGGGAAATAATATTGGCCGGAGGAGAAAATATTTAACAGTATAATTTGAAATGATATGAAATAAAAGCATATATATTGAAGTGCATTGATATTATTTCAGAATATACGTATAGGTACACGTACTAGGGATTAAAGAATAAAGTAATTTATGGAAAACCAACGAGTAATTCACATATTATAATCTATGTGAATACGTACACCCAAAATATTTTAGGAACTATTATTAAACTTAATTGTAATACTATATATTTTTTGAGAAGTGGGGGTATATGTTGCAGATAAAAGCCGAGGGTGGAAGCGCCTAAAATCATTCTCTCCGTACTTCGAATCCGACATTGTATATTTTACCTAGTAATTTGCCAGTCTCGTAAAAATTATAGCCAATATGTGGGCACTATATTCAAGCCAGAATTGGTGTGATGCCGTAGATCTCGAGACGGGTACCGAAATAATTAGAGCCGAATTACACAACCTAGAATTTGATAGGTCCTACGCCTCAAATTATGATTCACGGTTGTGTACTGACTTGGAAGCTCTTCAGGAAACTTTAAACCGAGAGAGAAGATTCAGTGAAGGAGTGACAATATGTGACAAGTACTTGAGTGGAAGTATGGGTCTGAATGAGTTTTGCGCTAATATGATAGATATCAACTTGAAACGATTTTTATTTAATATTTCGGATTTTTTACCCGAACACATAATAGAAAAGTATGGGCTCGCAGAATTAAAAGAAGACGGATGCTACTCATTCGACGAGGAAGATGACTAGACTGATTTGTTTGTAATAAATATGTTATAAAATAATATAGTTTTATACATTATTGTACTGAATAAAAACTGTGGTATATTTAAATGTGTTTTTATTTCGTTTTGGGTTATGTAACAACTGAAAATAATACACACCAAAGATATTATAATTCTTTATTGATCAATTATGAAAAATACAAGTACATAAAATACAAGTACATAAAATAAATTCAATACTGAATACCAGTGTTTACAGTACCATCATAAATATGAATCATGTATAATTAAAGCATAAGCTCTGGTGCCTATTGGGAACCTATTTTTACGTGTCTCAAACTCCAACTTGATGTCCACTGTTGCA
Organism: Pseudeuparius sepicola; assembly: GCA_963920635.1. Classification (NCBI taxonomy): domain Eukaryota; kingdom Metazoa; phylum Arthropoda; class Insecta; order Coleoptera; family Anthribidae; genus Pseudeuparius; species Pseudeuparius sepicola. The sequence continues at coordinate 36,377,149 of OY987305.1, forward strand.
GTTTTTAACGAATCTGATTGGTAGGAGCAGTCGATAACAAAAACTGGATTTTTTAAGTATTCTTCAAAATCCATCATTGGTTCTGTAAAATCTTTACCATAATAAGCACTTTGGAAATTTTGGTATGCATAATAGGCTGGAGCAATAAGTTTTTTTGGGAAATCCAGATTCCATCGTTCGTATGGGTAAACATCAGAATTTAGATAAAGACGAACATTGCCAATGCCGGCGTTAGTAAACTGAGTAACATCTTTTGTGTAATTATCGGATTGATCTGTAGATTGGAATCCAATAATAATATAGCGAGGCCTTTCCAAACTCGTGCTCGTCCTTATTGCCCAAACATCGGATGAAGTATGACGAAGCGCTGGTAATTCATAGAGATCCCATGTACGATATGGCACCTTAACTACTGCATTGTTCCCACCTTTATTTATTCGTGAGAGTAGTCTAAGTTTTTGTTTATCTTCAGGTACAATGTGACGAATTTTCCACTCGATATTTGTGATTTCTAATGTAGCATCAACCTCTCCGATAAAAGAGTTTTTAAAGGATCGGGCAATAATCAATATCAACTCCTGTTTTACGTTCAAAATTCCTTTGGAATAATCTTCAGCAAAACCCATCAAAAATTTAAGTGGGAGTTTTCCATGAAATGTGTGGCTAGTAGAATCTAGGACGATATTGTTTTCTTCAAACAAACCCCACCCACAAGTAGTAAGGAAATTAGATTGTGTCTTACTGAATGATATCATAGTTTTTAGGGCTGTTGTTATACCGGGTTTTCTAACCACGCAGACTTGATCTCCGCCCATTTCATAACGTATTTCATCGAAAAGAAATGCAAATGCGTTATTGGCAAGGTAACACTTCTTTGTCACATCATTAGGGGTAAATTTACCTTCAATATAAATGTAACTATCGGTAATATCAAGAATAAGGTCCTGAAAATTTACTGGGATTCGTATTTCATCCGAGTTGTTGTATTTTGGTGACCCATACGGTTTGTAAGTGTGTTCGTGTAGACTAATGAGTGACTGATCAAATACAGGTTCTTCAAACACCTCCAATTTTTCACTGGTGACAACCATGATTTATTTACGTAGACGTAGGCCAATATATTGTAAAAAATTGCGATCTTCCCGTGAAAGACGTCTTGATGCTCCAGATACTTTACATGAACTGAATCTACATCCCCCGATATTTTTACTTTTATTATCGAATACTTCTTGTTTGTTGTCATATATTTTATATGACTGTTTCTTAAAAACAAATCCCATATTAGATTATTTTTCTAAGCTCTAGTTTTACAATGATTTTTTCACCGCGAAAATTGATCAAGTTACCACTATCATCCAAGATACGTAGTGTAATGTTTTCGATGTACTGACGCCCTCTAGGATTTATTGGCATGTATATAATATTCTGAGGCTCCTTTGTTAGTTTATATCCTGGTTCTACGTTAATATCAAATTGGAAGAGCGTGTGAGACTCTGCAGAATTTTGATATGCACCGCCAGTTATATTACAATCAATACAGATTATCCTCACTCTCATTATATCCACAGATAATGTCGACTGGTGAACGACATTTGGTTTTAGAAACGTTCGTTCGAAACCTAACAATGTTCCTATAGAATTTTTACATGTTAAATCAATCTCATAATACATTGAAAAAATTTCACATTTGAGAGTATTGTTATTGGCATGTAGAGAAAAGGTTTTTTTGCGTTCAGTCTCCTGCATCTCCTCTACCTTCATAGCCCGCAGTATCGCCATATAAATTTCACTAATTTCATATGTACCCGGTGGAATGTGGATGATTGTCGAAGTTTCCAAATCGGGGAGTTTGTATGCAAAACAGTTGTTTGTTTCATCCACGTTGAGTATCGAATTGTAGGTATAGACAATTAGTCCAAGACCATAGTCACAGTTTGAATCCAACTCTATCGATGGATAATAATCTGCACTAATTACACTTGTATGTCCAGATAGAGTAAACGTTCGAGACATGACTGATAAAACTGGAGTTATTACAATGTTTTTATTATTTTTTACAGCAACTAAATATATGAGCTCTTCCTGTCATTTGCGGTGATTTATTAGACATAGTAACCCTAGCGGAATTATCTGATGCGATTCCAACATGTCTCATATTACACAAACAGCAAACCAATCTTTCAGGGTTGGAATCTTCACTATCGCAACCATCTTCACTATCGCAACCATCTTCAGAAATATCATGTTTGGTGCAGTACAGAAATTTTAGAATATCAGCATCGTTCTGTATATGTTCGGGCAATTTATGCACAAGCAATTATTACTTCTTTGGGCATATCTGCTAATTGTTTTTCACTCATTTTAGTTAAACTGCGTAAACGAGAAAACGCCAGCAGGGAATGTGCCATTCTTTTTATTGTTTCACGATCCATTTTGATGGTTAAGTGGGGTCTGTGAGAAACTGCAAGCACAAATGTCCACACCAGACTGTATCAAATTCTTGTTGTCTTTCATAGTTGTAATATATTTTACTTGCATTTTTCACACCCGTATATAATAAGTAGTGCACTATTTCTGAAGGTGGTGGTAAATCTCCAAAACTGTCGTAATAGCTGACTATAGGTCCGATTTTTTTAAATGCGGTCCAATGCGTCCCCTTTCCCTCTTTTCTATCCAAGTTCACAATGATGGATTCGTTAAGTAATGGTCCTCCTTTAGGTAGAGTGTCCCGCATGAACACACCCCTAAAATATGGAATTTTTAACTTTTTCGCAAAAAACTCAATATCGATGTTGGAGAGGGCTCTGAGGGGTAGGGACTTTAAAAGTTTTTTGCGGTTTATTTGTCAGCTTTATGACGTTCTTTTAAATCACTGCTACGATTGTATGAGATATCGTGCTCCTTGCAAGCGGAATCTAATTGATTAATTCCAGTCTCTCCTCTACGTAACCTTTTTTGGAGGTGGGTCCCGGGCCCGCAAAATTGATATCCTGGTAAATGAAGCTCAAACGGGAGTTTATTAATTAATGTATTAATAACACCCCGACCAGTTTTTAATCGTCGGCCTTTGCGGGAGCATCCTCGACGTGTACTACTCTGCTCAACAGATAACATTTGAGTGAATGCGGAAAATAAATGTAATTTGTTTATATATAATATTTTAACATGCGTGTTGTAAAGCAGGGACCATCACTTGAAGTTGATAACCTAGATGATAGAGTTACAAACGAGACAGATAATTGTCGTCGACATGGATCGCTTCTACCCAATAGCATACGCGGCTTGATTATCGGCCCATCTAACTGTGGAAAGACAAATGTAATGATTTCGCTGTTAACCCACCCGCAAGGGCTACATTTTTCCAATATCTATATTTTTTCCAAATCATTATACCAACCAAAGTATCAGTACTTGAAAAATGTTGTAACACCCATAGTGGGAATGGGTCTATACAAATTTAGCGATAGAGAGTCTATTATGGAATCGTCGAAAGCCTAACCCGATTCAATATTTATATTTGATGACGTCATATGTGAGAAACAAGATGAACTCAGAGCCTATTTCAGTATGGGGCGCCATAAAAATGTAGATTCCTTTTTCTTAGCACAAACTTATTCGAAAATACCAAAACAACTAGTTCGTGACAACGCAAATTTACTTGTCGTGTTCAAACAAGACGAAACAAATTTACGTCATATTTTTAGTGACCATATAAACCCCGATTTAACTTTTGCAGAATTTCTTAAAATCTGTGGGGAATGTTGGAAAGACCGTTATGGATTTTTGGTTATTGACAAAGACAGTGAAAAAAATAATGGGAGATATCGAAAGTGTTTTGATAGTTACATATACATATAAACATTTTTAATTTAATCATTCGTAAACCATCTAGCGTGGGAAGAACAACAATGGATAAAAACATGCAGGATGAAATAGAGCTTAAACGAAAATTAGTTGAAGCCACGGAAGCAGTGCGTAAGAAATTTAAATCCGTTCAAAGCAGAAACTTTGAGGATAAAAGAGTACTCGAGAAAATGTATGAACCTATTACAAAGCCATTGAATATAATATCGAAAAAAGCTGTAGAACCTGCTAAAGTGGAAAAAGTATATCCTAAAATAAAAGGAGAAAAAGATGAATTTTTTGCTATAAACAATAGTAATGATGAGCGTAATGATGATAGTAATGATGATAGTAATTATAGCAGTACAAGTGAGAGTGTAGAAAGCAAAGACAGATCATCCCTCTTAGAGCAAAATATTTCCAACACTGGAAAAACTAGACGGGAGATGTTGTTCGAACACCTGGAGGGCGTTAAAAACAACAGAGCAGAATACGATTATGATTATGGAATACGTTTTGATAATACAACAAATAAATTTTTCATGGGCGGTGCAGAAGTTAAATTTTCGCACAAAAAAAATATTTCAATTGTGCATGACAATAACGTTGCTACTTTTGATGGTAACGATGAGATGTTTGATGTGATTTTCTTGAAGTTGCCCGAAAACATCCTTAGGAACGGACTTAGTAATGAAACCCAAATGGCTTATACTGAGATTTTAAGATCAACGGGGGCACCCTACAAATACTAAGACCCCAGTCGGGGCTTAAACGTAAAAAACAGAAGAAAATTTAAGGAGATCATAGAACCACTAATGAGGGGTTATGTTAATTCGATGGGGGGTTCTGAAACAAAGAAGGGTGGTTTGCTTACACTACCTTATAGAAAAACATTAAATAATGATCCAATCAGCTACCTCTACTGGAACAAACCAAAGGAACTAATTGATCGATTACGTTTATTATGGAGCTCTAAAATGGCTGGAAATACCGGAGTGGATAATGAAATAATATCAATAACCGACGAGCTAAGGGAGGAGGGAATTATATATTAACCTATTCACCCAAGTTGTTTTTTATAAATATCATACACAGCACTAAATAAATTAGTGTGTGTTGGACAGTATGAGTGACAATAATTATTCCACCATTGATAAATTCGGTTGCAAGGGGGGGCGACTTTACATTGGAAATGTACCACGTGGACCCGCTGGTGTTGGATTTAAACTCACGAAAGATGAACATTTCGATATTAATGGAAAACGTTTGTGTAATGTTGCAGAACCTATATCTGATACTGATGTCGTAACACTTAATTATATTAATAGACAGGTTAAGGGTACTGAAATTGCAGTGCAAGAAACCGCAAAACTTATATTGGACAAAACAGAGCAATATGTTGAAGCACGTATTATTAAATGTGCTATCGAAGTAAAAAAACAAATACTTGAACGTATTGACGATGTAGTTAGACAAATCAATCAAGATCATAATCAAAACACAAGATCTCTTCATGCACTTACAAGAAGGTTTGATACCTTAGAAACATCTGTTTTAAAGGTACATCCCCAATTAACAAAACGCATAACTTCTAAAACATCGGCTGGAGTGGTACTGAAAAGTGACACCGAAATAGTTCCCACGCAAGCAGATATTAAACGCAACATATTGGAGAAGTTGCAGATACTCGATTATTTTACTGTAGGAATATGAACAGTAGCAAGCAAGTTATTGTTGATGAATTACACAAAATGGCCCGTAGGAATTTTCAACGACGAAGGACGTTGAGTAAGGGATATGGTAATTTATGGCAAATAGATTTGGCGGAGATGCAACCATATGCCCACATAAATAAAGGCAATACATACATCTTGATAGTAATTGACTGTTACTCCAGATTTGTGTGGGCGAAACCTCTAAAAAATAAAAACGGTGTTGAAGTCTCGCGTGCTATGGAAACCGTTTTGAGAGAATCCATCTATACACCGAAGCATATACAGAGTGATCACGGGACAGAATTTTATAATAAACATTTCACGAAGTTGATGGAAAAGTACAATATAAATCACTACTCCACATTCAGCACCATGAAAGCGGCTTTAGCCGAGCGAGTTATCAGAACTTTAAAAAATTTGCTGTACAAGGAATTTTCGGTGAGGGGGTCCTACAAGTGGCTTGAAAATCTACCCAGCATCATTCAAAAATATAATAATAGAGTACATAGGGTGACCGGTTTGGCATCGTCATCGGTAACCCCAACAACAAAACTACCTACTCGTACACACAGCGAGCCAGCCTCACGCAGAAAACCAAAATTCAAAGTCGGTGATATTGTTCGCATAAGTAAATTTAAAGGTGTCTTTGAGAAGGGGTACACACCTAATTGGTCCACCGAGCTTTTTAGGATAATTAAATTAAAATTGTCCAAACCTACTACATACCTCTTGGAAGATATGGACGGTCAACCCATAAAAGGTTGTTTTTATGAATATGAATTGCAGAAAACAAAAAATAACGATATGTATTTGGTTGAGAAGATATTAAGGAGGCGTGGAAACAAAGTGTATGTGAAATGGTTGGGATTCTCGACAGAGCACAACAGCTGGATAAATAAGAATGATGTAATCTCATAAATAAATTATGTATGACATGTATTAGACTTGTATCTGTTTGAAATAAATCTTAATTAAAATATATATTGTTTTTATTTTTCCCTGTGAGTTAAATATATTATCACCAGAATTTTTTTTGGGGTAGAAAAGAGGACAAAAAATGCAGTATCAAAAATGTATATTTAAATTAGTACATGATAATCAGATGAGGATGAGGCACCGAGACAGTAAATACAGCCTTCACTTCGACGCATCTGATATAGGGTATCCGTACAGGCCATGCAGCGCAACCATGTAGGCTTCTGTCGATTTATCATGTGAGCATCAACATGGTTATGAATTTTGTTTGCCCACAACCCGTTGGTATTGTCGGCATCTGCATGTTCCCTCACATATGTGGAATAGCAACTCAGACATAACCTATTGCATTGTCCTAATGTTATAATATTTACATAGACAATTGTGAAACAGTATGTAGCCTCTTCAACAAACTCCAAACAACCACGTCAAACTTGAACAGGTGTAATACGGCGGGTTGTACAATATGCATCTGTGTTAATAACATCTACCCCCTCATCGCATTCGTTGTTTATGGGTCCGTCTTGACCGTAATTTCCGACGCTTGGTACTTCCTCACCCCCCTGTGTGGCTAATATATATCTCCAATAAATTTCTTCTCTTTCGGATAGATCCATTAAACGGTTTCTGATTTTCTGTGACATCATATTGGCTATAATTTTACGAGACTGGCAAATTACTAGGTAAAATATACAATGTCGGATTCGAAGTACGGAGAGAATGATTTTAGGCGCTTCCACCCGCGGCTTTTATCTGCAACATATACCCCCACTTCTCAAAAAATATATAGTATTACAATTAAGTTTAATAATAGTTCCTAAAATATTTTGGGTGTACGTATTCACATAGATTATAATATGTGAATTACTAGTTGGTTTTCCATAAATTACTTTATTCTTTAATCCCTAGTACGTGTACCTATACGTATATTCTGAAATAATATCAATGCACTTCAATATATATGCTTTTATTTCATATCATTTCAAATTATACTTTTAAATATTTTCTCCTCCGGCCAATATTATTTCCCTCTTGGCACCCGCTCCGACTGAGGTCCACGCTTCAACCTACCGGATGGAATAGGTACCTACTTCTCGGTGACTTGGCGGCACACCCCTCGGAGATTACATGGCCACCTCGGAGTGACGTCATTTTTATCGATTCGCTACCTACCTTTGTCTGGGAGGTGATGGTGACACGGCAAAAGCCGTTCTAAATTAAAATGGTAGCCGCGGCGTCGCTTTATTTTTTCGTTTGCGGTGGAGATATTTTGGCATAATTAAATAATGTCGCGTTGTCGCGTTTAATGTGATAGTGCCCGCGCCTGTGCTATACAGAGAGACTGTTTTTTCGAGGAGCCGTGGCTGTTTTGGGGAAGTGCATCGACGACGGCGATCATACGTTTGGAATATGTGTTGGAACCCATGCTTTTGAAAGTGTTTTTAATTGCTTTCATTGTTTGAGTTTTTCATATATCCTTACTTATTCTTCTTAGGAGTATATATTCACTTTAAAGTAAGTACACCTATTATTTTTTCTTTGTTTTGGGAATTTAAGGCGTTGGCTGTGACGTCACATGCCTAATTACGTGGGGGAGCCCGGGAATTTTCAGATTTTTGTAGATGTGGGACAAAATATAATTTATTTTTTTTGTTTATTACATGAATATAGGACGTAATACACCATACAGTGCGGTACACTGTATTTTTTTTCATTTTAAAGGGGTAAATAGCGTTAAATAGTAAAAAATGTATGAAATGACAGTAAGAGCTTATTTTTTATTAGATCTGAGGTAAATAGAAGATAATTATGCGTAAATAGAACCTAATACGCTATGCAGTGCAGTATATGTAATGTTTTTTTTTCATCGCAAAGGGGATAAATATTGCTAATTAGACAAAAAAGCGCGGGAAATGAGAGTATTTGTACCTATTTTAAATAGTTATGTAGGTATAAACGGTACGTAAACAATAAATTGACATTGACAGTCCATGTAATGTTTTTTTCATTGAAAATGGGGTAAATAGCGTTAATTAGTAAAAAATGTAGGAAATGAGAGTACTTGTACCTATTTTAAATAGTTATGTAGGTATAAACGGTACGTAAACAATAAATTGACATTGACAGTCCATGTAATGTTTTTTTTATTGTATGGGGATAAATAGAGTAATTAGACAAAAAAGCACGGGAAATGAGAGTATTTGTACCTATTTTAAACTGCCTTTAAACTATATGTGGTAATAAAATTTCAGGTTGTTTTATTATAAGAGCCTATGCGTTCTGTAAAATAACCCTAGCAGGCTAAAATACCATTAAAAATACGATAAAAACTAATGGCAAACCCTCGAATTAAAGAAATTCTAAAATTCCAGAGAAAGACGAAGCCGAAAATCATTATTTTTTAAAACCCCATTAAAACTAACGAGGGGGTATCATCTGTAGGAAAAACTTTACCCAACTGCCTGTTGCGATATCGGGCCGAAACCATACTGTATTTTTTCTAGGGCGTTGGCTAACATTTTACAAGCTAATTACGTGGCGGAACCTGGGAATTTTCAGATTTTGTAGATGTGGGACAGAATAGAAGTTAATTTTTGTTTATTGCATGTATATAGGACATAATACGCCATACAGTGCGGTACACTGTATTTTTTTTCATTGCAAAAGGAGTAAATAGCGTTAATTAGTAAAAAATGTAGGAAATGAGAGTACTTGTACCTATTTTAAATAGTTATGTAGGTATAAACGCTACGTAAAACAATAAATTGACACTGACAGTCCATGTAATGTTTTTTTTTTCATTGCAAAGGGGATAAATATTGCTAATTAGACAAAAAGCGCGGGAAATGAGAGTATTTGTACCTATTTTAAATAGTTATGTAGGTATAAACGGTACGTAAACAATAAATTGACATTGACAGTCCATGTAATGTTTTTTTTATTGTATGGGGATAAATAGAGTAATTAGACAAAAAGCGCGGGAAATGAGAGTATTTGTACCTATTTTAAATATTTCTTCACGTACATACGGTACTTAACCAATAAATTGACATTTATGTGCGAATTTCGCGGAAATATGGACCCGCGGTATTGTAATTACTCATTACGCTGCAATTACACGGTATGATGGCTGCGGGGTGCGGGGGAGAGGTCATGCGCTCGGTGCGCATGCGCGGGGAAAAAGTGGGCGGGGCCTACCAGGGGCGTAGGAGTGGGGGGTAATGTACGAAAAAGGAGTGGGGGGACCAAAAAAGGGGTGGGGGGACTATTTTCAACTCTCATACGTTAACTACTAGCTATCCATTTAATTAATTTCACAACACATTACATTGCAAATCTTTTGTCAAAATGAAATTTGTTGCGAGAAATCTGCATCTCCCACATTTTTGAAATTTTCTAGTATGCCTTGAAAAACAATAGCAACCAGCTTCTGTCAGTCAATCAATTGGATCTTTCAAACATTAATTGTTTGATAGAAGTTGAAAGAATCGATTCAAGAAATAGGTAGGTACTTGTATAAAATTAGCATGGCATTTTCAAACGAAGACAAATTCAATTTATTTGTAATGAAGGAAAGCAACTTTAATTCAACGCTAGCGTTAAGACAGTATCAACATAGATATCCAAACGCCCCTAGTCCAAATAGAACCATATTTAAAAAGTTATCAAGTAACTTAAAAAATCATGGCGCATTTTCACACACATCTCCGATTTGATGATTTTTTAAGTTACTTGATAACTTTTTAAATATGGTTCTATTTGGACTAGGGGCCTTTGGATATCTATGTTGATATTGTCTTAACGCCTAGCGTTGAATTAAAGTTGCTTTCCACGTACATTACAAATAAATTGAATTTGTCTTCGTTTGAAAATGCCGCTAATTTTATACAAGTACCTATTTCTTGAATCAATTATTCTTTCAACTTCTATCAAACAATAATCTTTGAAAGATCCAATTGATTGAGTAACAGAAGCTGGTTGCTATTGTTTTTCAAGGCATACTAGAAAATTTCAAAAATGTGGCAGATGCAGATTTCTCGCAACAAATTTCATTTCGACAAAAGATTTGCAATGTAATGTGTTGTGAAATTAATTAAATCGATAGTTGTAGTTTATTTAACCGAACTTTGAAAGCTTTTTTTCAAGACATTTAAATTTTTTTTTTCTAAAAAAATTGTAAATCAGGCTAACGCAAGGGATATGTAGCGCTTGTGATATATCGATCGAAAGTGCATAAAATAGGTAGTTTTTTGACGCCTTGGCCTGCTATAATTGAGTAACTTTTTTTTAAGCGCTAAGAGAGCACCCCCTAAACCGCGGCATTTTGCCAAATTATGATAAAGCAGGCTTAAAGTAATCAATTTTGCCTACAGATTCTATTCAGAAACTTTTTCGATAACTCTTGAAATAAAAAAGTTACATGCCAAAGAAGTTTCGGCAATTTTCGGGTTTTTCAAAAATTTCTCGGAAAGTAGGCCATGGATCTCGAATTTGTTTTTACGCAAAGTTGGGCCATCAAAAAGGTTTTTTTTTCAAATAAAGTTCTCCGAAAAATGCATATTTGTCGAGATATTTCCAAGTGGCCCTCCGTCAGTAGACACCCTGTATACCCTCAAAGAGACACCGATTCGGTATAAAATTTTTTGTTTTGTGTGATGGCAGTTACTGCGTATATATTAGATTTTATCATATATACTGGAGCAACCACAGAAACTGTGGCATCGAGTTTTGGAAAATCTGGAGATGTAGTTGCTACCCTTCTTGAACCCTACTTGGACAGAGGTCATACACTCTTTATTGATAATTAGTATAGCAGTCCTGATTTATTTTTATGGCTATATGACCATTCTACTAACGCTTGTGGTACTGTGCGCAAAACCAGAAAGCAAATGCCCAAAATGGAAGAAAAACTGAAAAAGGGCGAGTTTACATTTCGTACTACTAGAAATAGACTAATTGCCATAAAGTGGTGTGACAAGCGAGATGTATTTATGCTCAGTACAGCCCATGACAAGAATGTTGCAGCTACAGGGAAAACTGATAGAACGACGAACAGACAAATAATGAAGCCAGAGTGCATTATTGAATACAACAAAAGAATGGGAGCAGTAGACAAAACTAATATGCTGCTAAGCTCTATCGAAAGTGTAAGAAGAACAACTAAATGGTACAAAAAAGTATTTTTCCATATTATGGACATGGTCCTGCTGAATAGTCATATCTTATTCCAAGATGCCTCAAAAAAGAAGATACCACTGGCTAAGTTTCAGCTAAATTTGATTTCTCAAATGATAGAATCCAATTTAGATGACTACGTTTACACAGCACGAAGGGCGCACGATCCAGCTCCATTTCGATTGATAGCTAGACATTTTCCTAGAAAAATTCCACCAAGAAACCAAAACTTGACCAGTCGAAAAAGATGTTTTGTTTGTACCCAGAATAAGTTGCGGAAAGAGACAGTTTATATGTGTGAACCATGTAATGTCGGGTTGTGTGTAACCCCATGTTTTGAAAAATACCATACACTACGTAACCTAAAATAAATAGTTTTACAAAAAACAGTTTTTTTAAAACAAAAAGTTATGTATGAAGTGGTTAACAATTAAACCTTAGCCTAAATAAAAAAATTGACACTTTATTGAAGATCAATAAACAAAATTGACGCTTCACTGCGGATGACGTCTATTAGCGCAGCACTGAGGTAATTAAAGGCGGCTCGAGGGCGTAGCAGCGAAAGGGTTAAGAGCATTCTTCCCGATCTTGGTATGTTAGGCGCATCCCAGAAAAGAAGGTTTAAAGTTATTATATTACAGACGTTAGAAAATATGTTGCAAGAAAATCAAGTGACCAATGCATCGGCTGCATCAGCTAGTACTTCTACTTCCGTGTGTAGTGATGACAGGCCAGCCAGTATGGAGCCTATACAGTGTGTCCATGAATAGAGTTCGGATAGGGTGTAAATGACAAAAAAATTTTACTTTCGAAAAATCACGTATGCCTTGGGAATTTTGAAAAAACTAATTTTCCACATAAGTAAAGTACCCTTTCTGTAGGTTTTACGACAAAATGTTATTAAGGAAATTTGTTCAGAATGAAGAACTGAGTAGGTTTGCGAAATTTCGAAAGTCTAGGCCTACTTTGATTTTTTGGCATTTTTCCCACTTTTCTTTAGAAAAGTGCACTTTATGTAGCTTTCAAATTAAAATGTTATTAAGAAAACATGTTCACAATGAAAAACTGGATAGGTGTAAAAGAATTTCAAAAGCCTAGGTATACTTTGATTTTTTCTGCTAAAAAAATTTAAATGTCAAAAAATCAAAGTAGGCCTAGACTTTCGAAATTTCGCAAACCTACTCAGTTTTTCATTCTGAACAAGTTTTCTTAATAACATTTTAATGTGAAAGCTTTACAAAGTGCACTTTTCTAAAGAAAAGTGGGAAAAACTGCCAAAAAAGTAGGCCTAGACTTTCGAAATTTCGCAAACCTACTCAGTTCTTCATTCTGAACAAGTTTCCTTAATAACATTTTGTGGTAAAACCTACAGAAAGGGCACTTTACTTATGTGGAAAATTAGTTTTTTCAAAATTCCCAAGGCATACGTGATTTTTCCAAAGTAAAATTACGTCACAAATTAGTTTCAAACCAAGCAGGGCTTATCCCCAGAAGCTCAAATTTCAACTCAATTTTTTTTGTCATTTACACCTTATCCGAACTCTATCCGTGGACACACTGTACAGAGTGTTTCATGATGGGTGAAGAGGTACCATATCTCAGAAATTCATAGTCCTGGAGCTTTGGGAAAAAAATCTTTTTAAGTAATATGGTCACAAAAAATCGCTGGAAATTATTTTTAAGTTCATAGGTCAACCGCTAGGGGGCGTATTCGAAACAGTAAATTTTAAAAATGAGTTTTCTCAAAAAAATGACTAATAAAGGTATATCAAACATAATTTTATTGCACTCTTCAGCCAATTCTGAACAATTTTCGATAAGGATTTTTTGCTCTAGCTCTTCAAATAGAGGTGAAACTGGCGGATAAACCTTGACTTGAAAAAATGCCTGTAACTTCGGTTTGGCTTAACCGAATTGGTCAAATTTGGCTTGTTGAAGATAGTGTTCCTTCTTCTAACAAATGATTGTCCAGTAAGGTCATTTCGCGTTTCGTGGTCACCGCTAGAGGGCACAATTTGAAAAATTTCCCATTTACATATTACAATTTTCTCCGAAATTTTAAATGCAATATGACATATTTATTCTGTTATAATCAAAAAATACATTAAATTTACAACAAAAACTACCCAAGGTTCAAATCGAAATATCTTCATTAGTTTTGGAGTTATCGCCAAAATAATAATTATTAACATTTATTTGAAAGAAGGAAAGTATTTGTTATCAAAGATTTCCGTGGTCAAGTATGCCATGAAATAAATAAAAGTCTGCTTGAGTTTTTCGTAAATTGCTATTTTTCTCACTTTTTATTCCGTTAAACGTATTTCTAATTTACTTACCTTACCTGTCGTATTGATATGAAATTATCTCGGAAATTATCTAGTAAGCCATGAAACAATCGTGTGGTTTTTTCCCCCAAAGCTCCAGGACTATTAATTCCTGAGATATGGTACCTCTTCACCCTTAATGAAACACCCTGTATATAGGAATAACCCTGTTGCAAACTTTTCTGTAGATCCAATAACTGCACCGAGAAAAGAGGTCCAATTAAACATGTGCACTTGACACTATTGTACTTAGGAATATCAAATTTTTGCCTGTGACAAGACACAGCCTCTATTTGTGGCTAATAAAACATCTACTTGGAGAAATGTGCTTGTTGTAATTATAAAGTGCATTAGTCCCAAGTAATAATGCACTTGTGGATATTAATCAAAGAAAATACTAATCATAACAACTCAAAAATTATAGAATGTAATTACTACAAGTACTCAAGTTCTTGTGGTTGATTTTTGAAGTATTATTGCTAATAACATAGTATTTGACGAATGCTTCCGATTCGATACGATCGACTGCCGATTAAGGTGCTAAGCTCGCCCGTGGCCGCGGGATCATCTATTCCATTTTAGTCCCCGGCGTAGAATGATCATTTATTAGATCGTGTCGTCGTGGTGTCGTCTATTGTCTATCCCCGGTGACCCGGTAAGTGTGAAATGTGCGTATGCGAGCTAGGCCGTGGTCGGAATTGGGATCACAGTTTACAATTTTCTAAGCAATCAAATCGAACTATCAAGCAGTGTGAGCGCAATTCGGTCTACAACCACGGCGACGGCGGCCATAATAGTTCACAGATGTCAATGTCGGCGTCCGGCACGCCGAATGTATCCGCGCTTTCCATGTGCTCTGTGTTTCAAGTCCCTGCACACCCAAATTATCTCAAATACTTCAAAAATATTGTCAAATTTGTCAAAAGTTATAGTACTTGACGTAATTTAAATGTGCAAGGGCTTGAAACACGAAGCACTGGAAAACAGATTGTGAACGCGTCCGCACAGGCGCGTGACTTGTATATAGATAGACCTAACCTAACGTTAGAAGTTTTATGTTGTGATAAAGAAGACTCTGTTCTATTTTCTATTTGCTTTTTTTAAAAATATAGTATATGTGTAATGCCAAATGGAAAAAATATATAACATGTCTGTCGTTACCATAGTTGTATTTGTAACGGTCCAGCTAGGACTCTTAATTATTCGTTAGGTGAACCTATGATAAAAAGCAAATAAAATGTAATAAACGAACCAGAATGTAAAGTATATGTATAATTTTTCCCTTTGTAGAATAAGAACAATCACTAACCTACTGCAATTATCTTGACTGGCCAGCCCACTAAAAATACGTACATCTAAAGAAACAAGAATAACTAGGACCTTAACACATTAAAATACGCTCTAGTAAAATTAACATTGACTTGTCTCCAACACCCCAACAATAGTCTCTCATGGAACGAACTCACTCGTGATATTTTGGGACGCTGGCTGTCGCCGCCCGGTGTGAAGGTCAAGGATGTCGTGCTTCCCTCGGACTTCTGACCAATCAGTTCTCCGGCCTCAATCTTCCAGGGCATCGGTGTCAGCCTCGTTCGCGGCCCTTCGTACTATACTGTTGGTGGACAATCCGGCAAATCTCGCTCGACGAAATGTTTATAAATTATATTATATAACCCACACCATATCTCTAAAATAACAATGAAAAACCCTACTCTTAGTATACATTGATCAAAACATTCATAGACCGATTGCATCTTACCCTGAACAGTATCTGGTTCAGCTTATTTGCTATATGTTAGACACTTTCTAGGAAATATGGCAGCCTGACTATTTTTAATGTTTTCGGTTTGGTGTTGAAGACGCAAATGCCTTTCTTTATGCTCCTAGTGAGACGTATATTTTTTGTACATATATTATGTTTTTTTCTCGCACGCGTCGATTTTATTTTAATCGGTCTGCTTTTACAGGGTGGTGCTATATTAATTTAGGCTAAAGGAAACTTTATTTATTTTAATATTATTGCCCTGTCTATACCGTTGCAATTTAGAATGATCTCAATTATTTTAGCTACCTAACGAACGAAAATATGTTATTTTGATTTATAATGTAATAGAGATATTGTCGTTTAACAGTCATTATTTTGCATACAAAGTTGTATTGTTGTAATAAAGAAGCCTGTATTTAACTTTGTGCAGAAAACCGTTGTTTTTTAAATATATGTATAACATACCAGATAAGATACAGATCTCCCCTAACATTTTTTGTTTTTGGAAATAGAAATATCCAAATGTGTCACAGTTGTAGAACTATCTTTAGGAGTATTCAACTCAAATGTCAGGTCAGGCATCGTCAGCGTGCTACGACCTCATGAATAGAGCCAGACTACAATATTTTGCTTCGCGTTACAGATATCGAAAAAAGTTAGTAGAATTTCAGCACAATATTTGTATTTTCATTTTTGTTACATCTGCTATCTATAATAACTTATTTGTTTTTTTTTTTCAATTTTTGATCATCAAAAAATTATTTGATAATTCCAATGATTTCCATAGTTACATCAACATTTTGAAACCTAGGAAAAATTATAAAAAATGAAATTGCAAATATTGCACTGAAATTTGACATACGGGGTAAGAATTTGGTTCTGAACAACATTTTCTAATAACTTTTTTCAATATCTGTAATGCGAAGTAAAATATTGTAATTTGGCTCTAGTCACGAGGTCGTAGCAGGCTGATGATGCACCTGACATTTGAGTAGAATACGCACCTTAAGATGGCGACCACCATTTTGGAAATTTCTATCTCCAAAAACAAACTTATATATATATGTATGCAATGACAAATGGAAAAAAATATATAACATCTTTGTCGTTACCTTAGAAAGATTTATGCTCGTTTATTTAAGTTAATAATAAAAAACATGTTATTTATAAGGTGATAGAATAATTGTCGTTTAACGGCTATTATTAGTTTTATGTTAAGATTGTATATCTTTTTTTTTAATATACAGGTGAGAGGTAGCTATGTAGAATAATTTTAAATGTTCGAATTTTCATTTTAAAAATTGTATTTAGACTTTATATTAGTTTATAAACAACTTTGTTTTATACCATTTTTGATAAAGCTATAAATAATGGTACTTCTCTCTTGATACATTTTCTTTTTTTCCTAATTTTTTAACACCCTGTATATCAAATCTAAAATTTTAATATGGCAATCGCATTTTTTGACAAGGAGAACTTTTTATAAAAAATGACTTTTGGTCGAAAAAAGAAAAATAAAAAAGTTTTTCCTCTTGGGTACCCCATCCGCGGACACACTGTATATAGCTATATATTTAATGCCAAATGGAAGAATATGTAACATCTTCGTCATTATTACCATAATGAAAAATAAATAGTATTTTCTTAGAGCAATTTGTTTTTTATATCATGCAATAATGATATACCTAAGTCCTTATAGTTCTTTCCTTATACATACCTAAGTGCTATTTATTAGGTCTATAACGATTTGGAAAAAGTTTGAATCGACATTTAAGCCTCACTAATAAGTATAATAAATTGCTATAATGCTATTTCGACTCTTGCCTTTAAAAGCTTTGTTTAAAATGCCGGCGTTTATGTTCATGGCGCAGTCCTATATGTGATAGTTCCGAGGATGGTTCCAAAATTGGTCACTTATATGTTGACAATTATTTTACTTGTATTTAATTAGAAATTGTTTTAGCATGTGGAATATTTAATTACCGCAGTGGTACATTATAATTACTATTATGCAGGGAGACTATTTGCTTTGTTCCGAGCAGAAAATCGTTCAGAACGGAACAAAGCAAATAGTATGGTATTTATAGGTACTACCGGTAATTAAATATTTCACTTGTGCTTAAACAATTTTTCTAATTAAATACAAGTAAAATAATTGTCAACTAATGACCAATTTTATAATCTCAAATAATATTAGCACTTATGGTAAGTACTAAAGTGTACTACCCGTAATTAAACACTTCACTTGTGCTAAAACAATTTCTGATTAAACACAAGTAAAATAATGGTCTACAAGTGACTAATTTTATAATCTCAAATAATGTTAACACTTGTGGTAAGTACTAGAGTAAGCACTTGTGGTAAGTAAAGTTCCATACTTACAGCAAGTTCATATTTCCAAGTAACAGTTTTTAGTACTAACAAGTGCACAGTGCACTTGTCCCCTATTTAGATGCACTTTTTAATTGCTATATTTAAATTTTTAATTGATATTATTAAAGTTTTTTCTCGGTGTGGATTGCTTGTTAATGATACCACAGGATATTGTGATAATATTTACCCACCACATTGTCTACCAAATTAGTACTCATGCCGGTGTATAATAAACTAATGTTGAATATGAATGTAATTTGTATTTTCATATTACCTACCTCAAAAATATTAGCACACTTATAGCTCTATGATATTTAGTATCTTGTAACTGCATTGTTGATTTCATTAAATCAACAAGTGTGCTGAATGTTTCTTTTTCCATCCTATAGAACTGTTGAAACTTGTCAGGATGTATTTGTAGCTGTTGGGCGACAACAAAGGCACTATTTTTTTTCAGCATTTTCTTGTAAGTACGGACGAACCCATATTCTTTTTCAATTTTTTCTTTTCCTCCTTGCAATCACTGCAGCAATCAGCACAATTATTTCTTCTTCTTCTGACGACATTTTTTTCACCACAACTGCCTCAAAGATGAGTGTTTAAACTGCGACTTTAATATGAAAGCAAATATGAGATGCGACGTGCTTCTTGCTTCCAGGTAGCAAGTCGCAGGTAGCATGCGACTTTGGTGTGAAGACCCACTTACACTACTGTCGACTGTAGCAAAAAAATATTCCCAAAATTAGTGCTATAAACTTTAAAGTACATAATATAGCTAGAAAAGTCCACCGGATTTACTTCAATAACACGTCCATGTGATTTGGATATTCTTAATCAAATTGTCAAAAATCCCGCCGAAATTCCCGAACTTAACCGAGATACACTGAGTGTCAGCTGAGAAGAGTAATCGTCCGTGCGGCGCGGCACGGGTGCGGTGCGCAGTACACCTCTATTTACCATGTGCCAACTGCCAACTCCCAGCCAGACACAGTCGGCATTGCTGGGTGTAAGAAAATGTCGTTAGAAAAAGGTAGGTAATTGTTTGAGAAAACTCGATCATGGAAAATGTTCACTATAATTTAAAATATATAATTCGATTGTTCTGTTGCTTTAAGAACAGGTATATACAGGGACCGTCAAATGTATGGCATAATGGGTGTATCTTTTTATTTTCAATCTTAAAAAGGTTGTGGCGACAGGCACAGCCCCTTGATGTTATTTTCACTCTTTTGTGGAGTAGCCCGATTTTTGTGAATGGTGAATATCATAGAAGAAAAAGATTTGAAGGTCACAAAAAAATGGTGCAATGATTTGGGGAAATAAAAGACTAAAAGTTAAGTTGTGTTTTTGTGTGGCTGGAACTGGAGAAAAATGGAAATTTTTTTCATTCATTACAGTGACGTTTTATCTAACCAAATTTAACTGTGTGCTGAGTGCCATTGACTCGGGCATATTGGCCCAAGTGGCTGATTTCGTAACCGATCCTTATACCCTATCTTCGACGAACCACAGACCCCTGGGAAATATTTTTCTGACGAAAGCTATCCCGGGTATAAAGCGGAGCATACCGCTCTAAAAAACTGGCGCCTGAGCAACCGTTTCACCGGAGGTCCGATTTTTCCTTTCTTAAATAAAAGAGGCTATAAGGAAGCCCACCGGTGAGTAACAAAAAGGGAAAATCGGTCGTGAACGCAAATAGCGCTATAGTCTCACCCTCACCAACAAACTTATTTCAACAAGATTTGTTTGGCCCTCAATGCACAAAGAATATAGCACAGTGGACTAGAGCATGTGTGGGTTGTCAGATTTCCAAAATCTCACGTCATACTTCTACACCCCTTGGTACACTGCCTGTTCTCGATGAATGCTTCCAAATTGTTCATTTGGACATAATTGGGCCATTACCTCCCTCTAAAGGTTTCACTTATTGCCTAACAATTATAGATCGATTCACATGTTGGTCTGAAGCTATACCTATCACGTCAGAAACCATAGCTTTTACTTTCCACTCCTCATGGATAGCTTGGTATGGAACACCACTTCAAATTAGGACAGACCAAGGTTGACAGTTTGAAAGCTCACTCTTCTGAAGCCTATCCAAGCAAATGGGTATCAAAAGAAATCAGACTAGTCCTTACGATCCCCAATCAAATGTGAATATCAAACATTGGCAGTGCACCCTTAAAACGGCTATCAAATGCCACGGTTCGAACAATTGGACAGAAATATTAGCCATAACTCTACTAGGATTACGCTCAATGTTACGGCTCGATGCAGAAACCACACCAGCAGAAATGCTTTACAGTTCCCATCTGAGCCTGCCAGGAGATTTTCTAGAAGCCTCAACCGAAAACTCCGACCCCATATTATTCACGAATAACCTTAGATGCCAGATGCAACTATTATGACCCATCCATTAACAGACCACTCTAATTCTAAAATATTCGTTTCCCAATCCCTGAACAGTTGCAAATTTGTTTTCATTCAGCACAATGCAAAAAAACACTGCAACCACCCTACGATGAACCTTTCAAATAGTTCAGAGTAATGACAAATACTTTACTGTTAACATTAAGAATAAGCATGCGAATATTTCTTTAGATTGTCTTAAACCGGCATATTTACTATCAGACAATCCTATTGCTCACGACCATTCATATGCTAATGTTAGTGTCACACAAGTCAACACCAGGGGCCTATAACCCAAACCCTACATTTATAAAAGTCTACAAGTTACAAGACATTCGTTTGTAACTACAAATCGTAATAAATTCCGTAACACAACTAAATTTTATAGAAGTGTAGGAACATGCGTTGGATTTTACAACTTGTAGCCAGAAGTCTAAAAACTTGTAATAATTGTCAGTATTATTTTATATTTGTGAACGATGGCATCTAAACAGTCAGTGAATGATCCAAAAATGCAAGTTTTAATGCAAATTAAAAAACATAAAGATGTATTATTTGGTGCGTTTACCGAAAAATTACAAAAACAAGACAAAGTTGAACAATGGAAACGGATAGCCGAAATAGCAAAAAGCATATGTTTAGTTCCACATGAAAAGGATTGAACCTACGTGAGAGACACTTGATGGCAAAATTTTTTCAAATCAACAATTTTACTGGGACAACCATTTTGAATTATTATTACTTGCTTGCTGGGAAGGAATTATTATTCTCAACAGTGCACTCGGCATCAGTCAGAAAATTGAAGTCTGTTCTTTCTCGAAAACGGTATTCAATAAGGCCATCCTCAAAATCACTTTCAGAATCACTTGACCACATGCTTAAACCGACAAAGAATGAGCGGATATGTTAAACCTCGTGTTAAACTTATCGAGAGTCAGTGCATTACTAGATTATAGTAGTTAGGTTTCAAGGCTTGTAGACATTTTTATACTAGTGTAGTAAATATTGTAACACAACCATACACATGTGAAAATTGTGTGACAAAATGCGGTTATATGTGTAGAAAACTATCCGTAACTACAAGTGCGGCACACGTCTGTACATACAATATACTTTGCGTTACGGAATCATAACAAGTGTAAGATTTTTTTCTACACTTGTGTAACTTGTAGGGTTTGTGTTATAGGCCCCAGATGTAAGCAAGTCAGTTTTGCGGTCAATTAACTTCATTGCACGCCTATATTAATACGTCTTGATAAAACGGATACAATAATTCTCTTTGTATTGCCTTCATGTTAGTTTAGTGTATAGTGGTAAACAATTATTTATCGTATCGCCACTAGGAGTACCTACTGTGTCGACAGGCACAGCCCCTTGATGTTATTTTCACTATTTTGTGGGGTAGCCTGATTTTTGTGAATAGTGAATACCATAGAAGAATATAGATTTGAAGGGCACAAAAAAATGGTGTAATGATTTGGGGAAATAAAAGACTAAAAGTTAAGTTGTGTTTTTGTGTGGCTGGAACTGGAGAAAAATTGATTTTTTTTTCATTCATTACAGTGACGTTTTATCTAACCAAATTTAACTGTGTGCCCCCTATTTTTTAATTAAATTTTGTTATCAGCGTTCATTTCTGCATTAGGTACGTCAAAAATATCTAATGGTTGTACTAAGAACATAATCAACAAAAATTACTTTCATGAAAATGAGCATTGGCAGCAACTTATCGCAATGTCACTGCTTTTTCTGTTTGTGATTTTTTCTTGCAGTTTTTTGAGCATTTTGGGGTGCCCTTGGAACTGTAGTGCGAAATGTCTGGTGAAAATAGCGTACGTAAACACTCTGCAGAAATTATTGAAAATCTTGGAATGATTAGTTTGAGTCACGTACGGTAGAAATTCATTCCAATTATAATTACAAATTTGAAAATTCATTTTCTCGGAAACTACGTCCAAAGGGGGGAAACTAAGGTCAGATTCAGGAACCTTGAAAATAAGGGGTAACCAAAATTTCAAGAAAATAGGGGACAATTTTACAAATAGCTCTTACAATGCTAAACGATGATCGTCGGCTCATGGTGACTAGCATCACTACTGGCACTGGCATCAGAACAAGTGGAGTGGATTACTCGAAGGCGGGAGACTATGACTACAATTTTATTGTTATTATTATTGTGTGCAACATTTTTTTGAGGTAAATGTGGTCTTTGGATTCAGATTTTGCAAAATGGCGGATTCGGATATGGACAATAATGATAATGTGTTCTGTGTAATACAATTCGCCGAAGATTCTGGCAGGAATGTACCGGTTGTCTCGTGCAAATGGTTCAGTCCTCTGAAGAGTCACGTCTTCTGGCTGCTTTATAAAGACGTCAACAAATTTAATAAAGCTTTAAAACGAAGTGAAGACCTAGTAAAAGACAAGTGGAAGCTTTACGATGTAAATAAAATTAATAGTAAAAGAATATTTTTAAAAACAAGCTTTTATTTAAATGCTTTGAAAAGAAGAAAATAAACTTTATAATAAATCAAGGCCCCCCCGGGGCCACCCAATTTTTTTCTAAATTTAGAAATTTTTGCCCAGTTGACAAGGAAAAAACTAATAATAATAAAAAAAATATACTCACGGAAATATAATTTTAAAGTATATAAGGAACATGGGTAAAAAAATAGAACATAAGAAAATACGTGAGTAATGATAAAAAGTTACCCATGAACATGACTAGTTTGGATATATAATCTGGTGGGTATCAAGTTACCCACGAACTTAACTAGTTTGAGAATGTAATCTGGTGGGTATTCATAATCGTAGCAATACGAGGTCGTAGTTCAAAGCATAATCAGTATGTAAATGATAAGACTTTAAATACGCTAATAAGCTTAAACAAATTAAAATGTCCTGCAAATTTTGTTCGCATCATATTCGATACACAAACTTTGAAGAGTGTTGTATATATGTGGTTATAAAAAAATTCTTGCAATTTCACAAAATAATTTAGTGAGTAAAATTAAAATTTTTAATTGCATAAAGTCATGTCCCAAATGCTGCAACATGGCTCCTCATCGGCAAAAATTAGAAATAACATACTTGGGAACAGCAGAGGAAAGGCTTCAAACAGCTCTACACCCCTCATCAAGTCCACAACACGTCGACATCGAGTCTTTAACACATTCATAACTGGTGAAGACAAGTTAAATAAGTTACAAAAATACGAAGATGAAGTGGATTGGTATATTGGTCAACTTGAAACAAGCAATGGTGGTATGGAACATGTACAATTAATGTTTGGTTTTAAAAACAACAAGACATTACAAAGTGTAGTTAAACTGTTGGGAGACGAAAACATTCAAGTTACGAATGATGCAAACGCCATGTTAAAATACTGTACCAACGAAGAAAAACGTGACATAGGAACTGAACTATTATGTTATGGAGAAGTTCCAAATTTCAGTCGTAAATGTAACTCTGAAATGATTGAAAAGGCAGTTGGCACTGGTAGCTATGATGATGCCATGAAGTTTATTGAAACAAACGATGTTTTATATTTTATTCAGAATCAGAAAAAATTGGCATTTTATTTCGAATCAAAGTTTAATAGAAATGACAAGTGCCTATATAAAAAAGAAGATTTTGATGTCAACTTTATGGAATTTAACCAAAACGTAGTACTTGTGTTTATTGGAGAAACAGGGTTGGGAAAGACGCAATATGCATTATGCCATTTTGAAAATCCATTACATATAAGGGATAAAGAAGATTGGCGTCGACTGTCTTATAAAACAGATGGAATTGTATTGGACGACTTAGATTTTTCTAATTGGTCCCCATTAACATTTTTAAAACTATTAGATATAGAAAACCCTATAACTCAAAATGTTAAATATGGATCAGTTCGTATACCGGCTGGTATGAGACGAATAATTTGTTGTAATCACGAAGAGTTATTGTGGCCCAAAAACATGCACGAAGAAACAATGAAAGCATGTCGAAGAAGAATGGTTATACATACATTTCATACTAAGCTATATGGTAACAAGAAGGAACTACATAGAGAATTAAGGCAGGAAAATAACTTTATGAAACCACACAACTATGGGGATTTGCCAAATGAAATTGATAAGGGATTTGAGGATGTTCCAGGAAATTTACATGATTTTATAGAAGAATTAATAAACGAATTTTAATTATTATGTAATTTTATTAATTTTTTTTTAATACATCTTTTGAAGCATTTTTTTTAAATTCATTCCTAGTGTGATTACTAAATTTATTTTTTACAACATCAGCAACATCTTTATGTACTTTAACATTGTCTCCCCCTCCAGTGTACATGCCAGCAGGTTGTAAAAATGGAAAGTTAACACATGGCCTACCTCTAACACAATAGTTACTTATAAATCTAGAGGTATAACCTAGATTAATTTTAATATTAGTCATTGCTGGGGGTATATTAATTGCTCTAATTTGATAATAATAAGGGGGAGTTTCACAAAAAACTCTAGCATGATCCCAAGTAATTGACTGATCTAACAAATGCGCCAATATATAATAAGAATTATATTCTTTTTTATCATCAGCTACAACCGAAAATTCAAACTCTTTCCAATGAATCCATCCAAATTGAGTGAAATGCAATTCAATTGACAATTTTTTTAAATCTTGTAACTTACACTGCATTTGGTACTCCCTATCGACAGTGCTTTGATCCCCATTGTTAGTTAAGTAAACTTTTCGAATTTCAAATACAACATCATCTAAAAATTCAATACCCCCGCTAGCATCTCTCTCCACAGAAATTAAAAAATTTTCAGCTTCTAATTTACAGTCAAGTAATTTATACCACATGTAATTATCTGTTTGGCATGCTGATATACTTGGAATATACGCAGTTTCTTCGGTATCTTTTGTATGTAGAATATTAAAAAATAAATTTAATGGAATTGCAAATGGGTTAGCAGCAGTTGTAAATGCGTTTAAATTATTCTTATCAATTGTTTGATGATACAAAATAAAGTTGAACTTATGCCACTTTCCATCTGTGACGTCAATTGGTTGACTTCTAGAAATAAATGTTGATGTAGCATTTAAAATTTCTGGCTTAGTAACAGCCTTGAATCGTTTATTTGGCGTATCACTTGGAGTTTGATTATCAACCATACTAGAATTTGAAGTAAATTCACTTAACGCAGATCTTTTTGTAAATTCACTAACTAAATTTTCTTCAGCCAAAGTGTCCGTCATACACTCTACACAAATAATCAATTATATTTCCTTCACTTAAGTAACAGTTAAAATGGTCCTTAATTAAGTTATCAAATTTTGTTATATAAATTCTGTTTAATAATGGTTCAGGGTCTTGCCACCAAAATTCTCTGTTTGCAGAAATTATTACAGCTGGTCCCGGCTTTCTTGTAATTACTGGTTTATTTTTTCTATTAATTGGAATTTCTTCGCCTGCTAGTAATAACTTGGTATCTTCAATTATTTGTAAATGAATACTAGGTTCTTCCCATACAATTAAGTTTTTTTAATATATATGTTCTAACCAATGAACATTGGATCCGGAATCTCTTACTATAAATCCAGGTGCTACTGGATATGTCAATGCTTTAACAAGTAAACTTTTTCCACAATTACTTTTCCCATATAACACAATAGTACGACACTTAGGATCTTTTCGGCATATAATGTCAAACCACTTGTGCACTGTTTTACTAGATAAACCAAAACAAATGTGTAGATCCACGGAAATTCCTTTATCATGAGTTCTGTATTCTTCGAGCACTTCACGCCAAACTGAACCTTCTTTCGTTTGAAATAGTTCTTCCACATTCAAATAATCTTTAAATTTTTTTTTTAACACTTCACCTTTACTATTAATTACACCTCCTTGTAAAGCTAATTCGTATTCATAATCTTTGTATTGTAACTTTTTACCAAATATACTTTCCATGACTGATTTTAATTGTATGAAAATTTTGTTTATATACCCACCAGATTACATTCTCAAACTAGTTAAGTTCGTGGGTAACTTGATACCCACCAGATTATATATCCAAACTTGATCAAGGCAAACCCATAATTTTGTTACATTATACAACTGTATATGATATAAAAGCTTGTCGCGAGAATATATATATCTTGAAAGTAATTTTAAGTAGAAAATGTATTTTTCTATAAAAGAAATTTACACACGAGAATCTCGCGAGCATATAATTTATATCTTGACGAAAGTAATTATAAGTAGAAATTGTATTTTTCTATTAAAGAAATTTACATACGAAAATCTCGCGACAAGCTTTTATATCATATACAGTTGTATACTGTAACAAAATTATGGGTTTGCCTTGGTTTGATTTATTATAAAGTTTATTTTCTTCTTTTCAGAGCATTTAAATAAAAGCTTGTTTTTAAAAATATTTTTTTAATATTAATTTTATTTTCAACTTTTTAGTTCTATTCTTCAAGCCCTTTCATTTAATGCCCATATTAAGGGAAAAGAAAATGTAATCCGCCGTGTTGGAGCGGCGGCCATATTGAATTTAGTGTGATGTCACTAACTTTATCATTTTCTACTCTTCAATGCCTTTCATTTGATAACCTCCATATTAAGGGGGTTGAGAAAAAAATACATTATCCGCCATCTTAGAGGGGCGGCCATATTGAAGTTAGTGTGATGTCACTAACTTCATCGATTTCTACTCTTTAAGTCCTTTCATTTGATACCCATATTAAGGGGGTTGACAAAAAAATACATCATCCGCCATCTTGGAGCGACGGCCATATTGAATTTAGTGTGATGTCACTTACTCTATCGTTTTCTACTCTTCAAGCCCTTTCTATTGATACCCATATTAAGGAGGTTGACAAAAAATACATTATCAGCCATCTTAGAGGGGCGGCCATATTGAATTTAGTGTGATGTCACTAACTTTATCGTTTTCTACTCTTCAAGCCCTTTCATTTGATACCCATATTAAGGTGTATGCAAAATTTTAGCTCAATCGGATGTCAGAAAGTGGTTCTAATTCAGATTGCAAGATTTGACCTAAACACCATACATTGCAAGTTAAATAAAAGCTTGTAAAAAAGTGCTTTTATGAAACAGGTGAGTTGTGTCAGAACTGGATTCATTTGCATTGATTCTTATAATTTTTGTAAGTTATTGATGACCACAAAAAAAGTAGTACTAACAGAGTCTCAGAGTGATTTAAATACAGAAGAGGAATTTTCTCCATTTAAAAGATAAAGAATTGGGTGCTGGTATAGCGTGCGGTATACCTGCAAGATGTGATCTACCCGTAAAAGACACCAGTATAATGTGCGGTCTACCGCAAAAGATTTCTAATTTCTTTATTTTTGAGATACAAGGTGTTAAACAACTTTTACCAATCTTTATTGGAGACTTCCAATCCAAACTTTTACCAATGTTATTTATTGCTTATTTTCATTAAGTAGTCTATGGATATCTAGTAGCACACAGGTATTAGAGAGTAAATTTCAATAACTATGGGCTAATTACCCTACAATTTTAATTTCTTAATAGGTACCCGGTCGAAAATAACAGATGAAATAATTTTTAATTAATTATATGTAGGGGAGAGTGTTCCACAATAAGACATGTTCCACAGTGAGACAACGGCCATATTTTTTAAATCTGCCGCCCATTCAAATTCAGATTTAGTTCCAGTTAATAACGCTATCTGGTGCACACTTGACGATAGCAAGCACATTTTTCGCGTGTTTTGTTTAATTTGCCTGCCAATCAGCCGAATTAAGGTATGTTAATTTTTTATGGTTATTGATTTTCATTCGCTGATAAAAAATATCTACCCAAACTTAGCATTTCGGATAATTCGCATTAATTTGGGCAACTCCAGACGAGGTTATGTATCCTAAGTTCAGGGGCGTACCATTCTTTTTTATATTTCATCCGAGGCTACAAAAAAGTTGTTGCAAATTTCCACAATAAGACGAAATTTTTGTTCCACAATGAGACAGACGTCTCATACCTATAGCTTTAATATTATTATCATATTTACAGATAAAAATGGCCCGAGGACGGAAAAGAAAAACCGATAAAGGCACATTTACAGATCAACAAATGCGAACTGCTATTGATTTAGTTATAAATGAACATCTTAGCTTACGTAATGCAGCAGAGAGAGTTGGAATAAAGTTTCAAACTTTATTCCGTTATGTGAAAAAGCAAAAGGCAGCTGATGAAGGTGCTTCCATCAGACTTACCCCTAACTATGCATGTCGTCAAATTTTTTCGGAAAATCAAGAAAAAACAATTGAAGAATATGCTATTACATGCGCAAAAATGTGCTATGGAAAATCCCGGAAAGACCTACGTAGTTTAGCATATGAAGTAGCGGTAGCTAACAGAATTACAGTTCCCCAAGCATGGACAAGAGACAATAGGGCTGGTGCAGAATGGTTACACGGGTTTATGTTTCGTCACAAAAACTTAAGTGTCAGGCAGCCGGAAGGATGCAGTTTATCAAGAGCAACATCGTTCAATAAATACAACGTGGATTTATTTTTTAATAACTTGGAAGTTATATTAAGCCGCAGAGTAGAATTTTCAGATGGAAGTCGCATATTTAATTTAGATGAGACTTCCACTACAACAGTACAGAAGCCACGAAAAATTGTCGCTCAAAAGGGAATAAAGCAGGTCAGTGCTGCTACAAGTGGTGAACGTGGAATTCTCGTAACTACTTGCTGCGTTATTAGTGCTGTTGGGAGTTTCATCCCACCAGCAATGGTGTTTCCACGCAAGAATTTTAAAGAGCACATGCTCCACGGAGCACCGTCTGGCACATTGGGGTTAGCACAACCTTCGGGTTGGATGACTGTAGATTTATTTGCTCAAGTTATGAAACACTTTATTCGACACACGTCCAGCAGCTTAGAAAATCCATCATTACTGATAATGGATAATCATGAAAGCCACTTGTCTGCTTATGTATTGAATTTGGCCAAAACTAATGGAGTAACTATATTGACTTTGCCACCGCATTGTTCGAATAAACTGCAGCCTTTAGACTTGACTGTTTTTTACCCATTTAAGGCGCAATATAATGCAGCTATAGATTCTTGGCTGTTAAGGCATCCAGGTCGTCCTGTAACAATATATGACATTGCGGAGTGCGCAGGGATAGCATTTGAAAAATCAATGACGCCCCAAAATATAAAATCTGGCTTTAAAAAAGCCGGAATATATCCATTCGATAAAAACGTGTTTACAGAAGATGATTACATTGTGAGTAGTGTAACAAACAGAGAAGAAGTGGCCGGACCTAGTGGGATAACACAACATACAGAAACTGATCAAACCTCTGAGCCACTATCTCGGCCGGCTATGCCAATCGAAAATGAAATAAATAGTTGCGAAGAAATAACAAAACATAAGATCGCTGAAAATCAGGAAAATAATATGAATATTTTAAATAAAGCGGACACTAGCCAGTTTAAGCAGGATTCGGGTGACGCAAGCAACAAAAATTTTATTTCACCAGAAATTTTAATTGGGTATCCGAAAGCAGGTGAATTAAAACGAAAATTTAGACCAAGGAAGAAGAAAAGCATTATTGCAACGGATACGCCAGAAATCAATGCACTAGAAGAGAAGGTAACGGCCAAGATTAGGCAAAACGAATTACAAAAAAGAAAAAAACTAAATAAAAAGGTAGCTGTGAAAACTAAACTCTTCGAGTCATCCAGCGACGAAAGCGAGGATTACGATTTTGATAAAAATTTTAATTCGGATGAGAGAACCTCTGATGAAGTTAGTGATGAAGATCATATTCAGGCATTACTAGACTTCAAGGAACTTGAAGAGGACCCCACTGAAGAAGATTATGTTTTAGTTGAGTTCAGAAAATTAAAAACTCTTGTGTATTATGTGGGACACATTTTGAAAAAGGATGGCACGAACGAATTTGAAGTCAGCTTTCTTAGGAAAAGTGCAAAGTCACAAAATTGCTTTGTATTCCCAATCGAAAAAGATGTTAGTTTGGTACATAAAAAAGATATTAGGCTAATTCTCTCCAAATTTTTAGTTGTCGGGAAGACAAAACGCCAGCAATCACTTATACGTTTTGAAGTAGATCTAAGCACTTTAGATGTGCGCTAGGTTGCATGTCTCTTTTAGTTTTGAGTGAAACATTGGTTCCGTTTTTATTTTTTTTATAAGAATAATATTTATTTTTCGTTAATAAAATGAATCTTTAGAAAAAAAGTATCTTTAATACCTCAAATTCTAATAATTCCCCATTTTCTTATTACCTTACTCGTTACCTCATGCCTGGAATTATTGTTCCACAATGAGACAGCAGCTTTGAACTGAAACTAATGTTCTTAAATCATGATAACGCTATTCAATTGTCATAAAGATCATACTTTAGCCAAAAAAATAGTTTTCCACTTACTAAATGTACATTACTAACGTAAAAATATGTGTCTCATCGTGGAACAAACATGTTCCACAATGAGACAAAATACACGTTTTTTAAAAAAGGCACCACCGAATTTAAAAATAACAATGTTAATTTCTTAAGTGTTGTATATGATAGCTAACTTACTAAGCTTAGTACCCCACACGATTAAAGTTTTCCAGTAAGTTAATTTATCTAAAAGAAAAAATCAAATTCACATTTTGTCTCATTGTGGAACACTCTCCCCTAAGTACTTGCAATTTAAATTAGGGCATGTACCTGCATGAGGATATAAAAGTGGAAATATACATATTTCATATATCATTGTATCTATAGAAGTCAATATGCTGTTAAAAGAATTCTAAGACTCGGTTATCCACAATGAAGAAACTGCTGTCGCATATCTATGACACTACGGACTGCTGGAAGAACCTGAACATGCAGAGCCATGTCATCGATGTGGCAGTGTTATGCAGGAAAAGCTCAGATGAGACAGAGCAGAAGGTAGACCAGTCTTGAGCTGTCTTCAGAAAGGCTGTCAAGTAACTTGGTCTATCAGGCCTGAACATAGACTTCTTCATTTCACAGATATCAATAACAGATTGCATTGCAATCTCACCCTATGTGAAATTTTGGAACTTGTACTATTTTTGAAGAAACCCCCATGGATGCAACCGTAAGGTAGACAGGGAAATCGAAGAACACTATCTCTGACCGGTTCAAGGATGCAAGCGAGGGGGAAATCGGTACCCAAATCTTGTACACTAAAATGCACCTTTGAGCAAAAAGTGCCCAAAATGCACCGAAATGCGTCGAAATGCCCCAAAATGCACTGAAATGCCTCAAAATGCTCCGAAATGCCTCGAAATGCCCCGAAATTCACCGAAATACCGCGAAATGCACCGAAATGCCCCCTATTTGTACACCGAAATGCTCCATGAATTTCTCCATCGGGACACTCTTTTTGCTATTTTTTGGCAATGCAAAAGTTCAATCTTTGGCAAAAGGGGTTGAAATATACCTACCTATATAGTACCTACCAACTAAGAAAAATCACAAGAGCAATTTAAATACCATTTATTGTAAAAATAAAAGTCCTCTTTTATAAATATACGCACTTTACATGAAACAATATCCCAAAATAAAAATACCCTCTGTTATAAAAAATAATACCTAAATAAAATATTTGAAAGATAATAATCGAGATAATAATATATCTCTTGCCTATGAGAAAATGTCTATCTCTGTTTAACTCGTACCTTTTCTGCCTATTCTTTTCAAAATGCCCACTATTTATCAAATTGAGTAGCACTCTTGCAGAAATGTCCTTGAAAGGATGTCCTCTTTGGATACCGCTCGTAGTATAAATTGTTCGTTGCATCTGCACTTTCCCCGGATTATTATAAAACATACTATCATATTCCATTTTTCATAACTTTCAAATCTTTGTATTAATTGTACCTCTAAAGTTTACAAATTACACAAGAATAGAAAAATCTTTACACTGCCTTAACAGCTTAACTGAAAATTTGACAGGTATCAGTAAACATTTTTCCACGGTTGTTTCATTGTCTCACCGTCCAAAGCCTACTTGTTGAAAGGGCGGGCTTCCAATTTTATACATGAAATCATAAAAGTTATTAGTAATTGAAAACTACTTATGTAAACCATTAAGTGTTATATATTTTTGGAATGGTAATTTTTTGCTCTATTAATAAATGCAAAAATATATAGGGCGTTCCATTTAAAAAAATAATGTTTTTCATCGGTAACTCTTAAACCATTGATAATCCATTTTAGTAAATTTTGCTTCATCTGTCCAAATAATATTATTCAAAAATGATTCATCCTCTTGAAACTTCGTCAGAATAAATTCTGCAAAATTCACTCGTTTAGGGAAGTCGATGGTTGAACCATTGAAAATGAAAACGGGTGAAACTTATGTTTTTGCAATATTCTGTTAATTGAACATCATGATATTCCTGACTCTACAGAACACTGTCTTATAGATTTATTTGGATATTCCGCGAAGAATCCCAAAACGTCAATTTCATTTATGACTAAACGGCTCTGATTGTTGGTCGCCAGATAATTATACTTTATATATATATATATATATAACAGAAAAGTAGAGTAGGATAGGGGTTTCTAAATCACATTTGACCTTCACCCCTGTAGAGTTCAAACTCCCAAAGTCAAATTCCAAGGTGGTGGCATACAGGTAAACAACGTCTAGACGTCCGGCCCAAGTGACCATGTACCTGCAGGGTAATTTGCATAATTTATTTGTTATCTGAATTTAGAACCCAATTTAGATACCAGGTAGATTAATTTTTGACATCCCATTAATTTTAATTAAATGCAATAACAACTAAAACGTGCATTCCTATACATTTTTGTAATAAACATAGGTCCAGCATTCCACTTTTATTTACATATATGAGAAAGAGAGAGATAGCGATCTCAAGTGTCCCATAATCTGGGTACATTCCATATGAATCTGATTAATTAATTTAAAAAAATACCTAATGCAATTAGGAGTTCATATAGCCCTCACCCAACCATTAATCCCCACCAACAAAATTGAATTTTTAAATAAAATAATACCGAGCTTCCTCAGTTTTGTATACGATGTGTAACAGTATAGACTAACATGTGGATGTGTTATACGAAATATCCTGAAGTACATGATCTACAAAGTGGTGTTGAAAAGTTAAGACAATTTTTTTCCAACTTAAAATTTGATGCTGAACATGAGGCGATATATGGAGGTGGTAAATTTGTACCAGAAGAAGAGTGTATCGAGCGTGCAGAAAGGTATGGAAGTGCTCTGGAATTGTGTGAACAATTTTTGGAAGATAAGGATATAAAAAGTTTTGCTTTGGGGCTCAAAAAATTGGATTTGGATAGTAATTTAAAGGAAATAGGAAGATATATATCAATTGAAGACATAGCCAGCGTTTTGGACATTAACACGCTTATAGATATATTTTATGACAGTGATAGTGATGGTGATAGTGACTAGTGTAACAGATACTCTCATTCATTGTATTTTTATGAAATCTACAAATTTTCTAGTTTTAAAACTAAGTAGATAATAAAGTGTAAAATGTCTGAATGCGCAAACATTGATTATTCATCAGGAAGAAAGAGAAAATGTTTGGTTAAGTTCGAAGACAATTACTCACAATTTATAAAAAAATACAAAAGTAGAGAAGCAGCTTATCTTTATGATTTATATCAAGCTCAACCCCAGTTGGATGAGGAATATCAAGCCTTAGAAAAACGCTTTGCAGATTTAGATGAAGAAACCTCTATATTCAA
This sequence comes from Pseudeuparius sepicola, assembly GCA_963920635.1. Lineage (NCBI taxonomy): Eukaryota > Metazoa > Arthropoda > Insecta > Coleoptera > Anthribidae > Pseudeuparius > Pseudeuparius sepicola. The sequence continues at coordinate 36,411,500 of OY987305.1, forward strand.
TGCAATTATTTTTGAATACAACTATAGAATTTTTAGAGAAAATTTATATTATCAAATTACGTACTTAGATAGTGGATTATTATTTTATACCTGTAAAATAAAATAAAATATATGATGTAATAAAAGATTTAGTCTAAAAGAAAATTATTTTTATTTTTCATAATATGTATAATTATATTATGCAAGTTGATTCTTGTCAATCCATGTGTTATTAGTACTATCCATCCCCAACCATTTAACATAGAGTTTACTTCCTTTTTTTCTTACAATTTTTTCAATTAAATATATATCAGGACATTTCACTTTTTGAAGTTCTTTTTCATAAAATCCTCCTTTTATTTCAACACCTTCTTCATCTTCTAACAAATATGTAGTTGGATTGGTGAGAGTTATCCTTTTCACTTTAAATATTTCGTTTGACCAGTTTGGTGTATATCCCTTTTTAAAAGCTTCCCTATGTTTACTGATGCGCACATAGTCACCAGGTGAAAATAATGTTCTGATATTAAAGGTTTTTGGGTAAGTATATACCTCTTTCAATATTGATTTTTCATTGTTTTTATTAACGCTCTTAGGTTTAAATGATGTTGTTCTATGTTTTGTATTATTATATTTATCGACGATTTCTTGTAATATGGGTATCCATTTATAGTTCCCTTGTAAACTAAATTGTTTCCACATTGAATTTTTCAGAGTACGATTAACCCGTTCTACAACACTAGCTTTCATATTCGAAAATGAACTGTAATGGTTTATTTGAAATTCCGTCATAAGTTTGCCAAATTCTTTATTATAAAATTCTTTTCCCATATCAGTTTGAAGATTTTTAGGTGATGTTTTAGCCTGAATTAGTACATTTTTCATAGCTGTAGCGACATCTTTCCCACTTTTATATTTTACTGGTTGTACCCATACATATTTAGAGAATACATTGATTACAACTAAAATATATCTATTACCTTTATTAAATTTAGAATAAGGAAGCATTTCAACCAAATCAGCTTGCCAAAGATCATTAAGACCTTTAACAATTACACGCCTTCTCTGATAATGTACTCGTGCTGGTTTATGAAGTTCTTCAACAACTTGTTTTTTAAGGTCCCACATTATTCTATATCTATTGAACACTTTATCAATAATTCACCATAAAAGCTCTTCAAAGGTTTTGTACCCACTGATTGGAATGAAATTTTATCTTTTAGATGTAATTGTGTTCCGACAGGATTTGAAATTTTCTGATCATTTATTAACAAAATTATGCTGCTGGGAAATTCAGCACTTATAATATTACATTCCTTAAGAGGAAAAATATAGCTCTCGCTCTGATCTTGCAACAAAGCGTAGTTTTTAGTGTTTTTGTTAAAATCACCGATAAATGGTAAAACTAAATTATAGTACAATTTAACGTTCTTTATATCTACTACATTGTAAAGTTTAATTTATCGATTGTCATTATCACTTGAATGTTCAATACATACTAAGAAGATTTAGATTTAACATTACACTTATTGAATAATTTTTGCCTCGCGAAGTTTCTCGACAATAGACATCATTTCATTATGGTGACCAGTATGACCAGCGATTTGAGATGCCAGAAGTAATTTTAGTCTTTCGACAATTTCATTGGGATCATTATAATATACATAATCTAGCTTTTTGTTAGATAGACTCATCATACCTCTTCCTTTCTTTGATAGTGTAACCGATCTTGTAGTTGGTCGCGGCAGTGAACTAGCAGACATTGATCTCTCTCTGAGCACAGATGGTTCTACTAATGTTCGTAATACTTCATTTTTTAAAATATTCTTTTTAACGAGCCACGGTCGCACAATTGTTATATATTTGGAATTCAAAGAGCCCTGTACTTGTTCGGCAGGATCATTGTTTCGTCTATATGTTGAAGTTTTATCCAAAATATCCATATAATTGTCCAAGTCTACATTTGTATACCCCAAAGGGTTTTGTTTAAACAATAACTCGTAAAGTCCAGGTGTACCTTCATACAATCGTTTCATATCAGGTTGAAGTGTATTTTTCCTAAATATTTGAATATCTTTTCCAACAAAATTAACTAAAGCGTTTCCTATCGAAAATTTGCCTGTAGGTATATCATGTTTTATACCATATACGTAATCATAATCTGTAGAGGTTCCTCGTGTCTGTCCATCAATGTAGGTTCGTGGAAGAGGATTAAATTCTTCAAGCCATAATTGATAACCAGGTTGTCTCGATAAATCCTCAAAATATTGTCGGCCTTTATTCAACAGCATCATTAATGGTCTTATCGGTCACGGTGTCTTGACCAGTTGATTCAAAGGGGTCTCCTTGTTCAGGGATAAAACTATCTTCCAAAAACGACAATCCACCGAAAGGTAATAATGGTTGTAACCGTTTATGAACCAGTAAAGAGCTTCGTGGAGATGAAAAAGGGATTCCTCTAAAACTTTCCCCCTGTTGTTCAACTTTGGGTTCAATTTTAGGTCTAATTTTAGGTTTTTGTTTGATATTCGAAAGCAACTTTTCTAAAGGCTGAGTTATTGGTTTATATTCTTCTTCCAAACGCCTCTGAGTTTGTGACTTATCTGAACGTAAAGAACGATATTTCTGCTTTAAAATTTCACGAGTTTTTACCAAATCTTTTGCTAGTTGTTCATCCATCTTCGAAGTGATATAATGTACTGTTTACTACTACAGATTAATGGGATTATATATGAGAAAAAAATTGATCGAAGCCTTTTCTATAGCGCCCATTATTTAATGCACTATCTTTATCAATCACAATAAATCCATATTCATCGTTCCAACACAAGGAACATAAATCCTTAAACTGATGAAATGTCATATCTACATTAACATGATCATCATATATATGTTTTAAATTCGTATTATCTTGTTGAAATATTATTAATAAATTTGCATTATCTCTTATTAGTTGTTTGGGAATTGCAGTATAAGTCTGGCATAAATAAAAACAATCAGTACATTTATGACGCCCAAAACAAAAGTAATTTCTTATAACGCTTTGACTACAACACACCACATCATCAAATATTATTAGAGAATTTAATTTTATATCGTTTGGCGACACTATTTCATCTTCCTTTTCACTTTCAAAGTATCCAATTTTTCTAAGAGGTTTGAAGAGTTCACGTAGGTATTGATATTTTGACTGATTTAGAGATTTTGAATAAATATATATATTTTCAAAGCGTAAACCATGAGGTTCTTCTATTAGACTAATCATAACATTTGTGTTGCCACAACCGGAGGGTCCGATAATTAAAGCTCGCTTACAATTTCCTGGGAATAAATTTCCGTGTTTCCGGAATGTAGCTATTTCCAAATCATGGTTTTTAACAGGAAGAGAAAAATTTTGTTTAACGATCTTCATGCTCACACTTTATATACTAATCAAAACACAACCCATGTTTACATATTTAAGCGATTTCATATAAAATATTCATCAGTTATATAAGTATGTCCTCCTACGATGGTTTGGTTAGTTCCAAAAGATTATTCGGTAAGAAAGGTTCCGGACTTCTTAATAAATTCATAAATAAGTTGCCGGTGGAACTACACTTGCCGTCATACAATTTTTGCGGTCCTGGGACCAAACTCAAAAAGAGGTTATTAAGGGGGGATCGCGGTATTAACCCTTTAGACGAAGCTTGTAAAGAACACGATATAGCATACTCAAAGTTTGAAGATTTAGAAAATCGACATCAAGCAGACAAACTATTAGAACAAAAAGCTATAGAAAGAATTAAATCAGGTAAAATAGGAGAGCGGATAGCTGCTGTAGGTGTTGCGGGTGCAATGAAGGTAAAAAGAAAATTAGGAACGGGTTTACGAAATAAAAAGAGGAAAACTAAAATAGGAAAAGCTATATCATTTAATGATGCTGTAAAAACAGCAAGAAATGCAATTATTGGAACAAAAGATACAGACATTAAAAAAGTTGCAACATCAGCTTTAACAGCATTAAAGCGAAAACGAATTAAGAAACCTAGAGGACGTATAATAAAATTCCCAACATATCAAGGGGGCTTACTACCCCTAATTCCTCTGTTCGCGGGTCTGTCAGCATTAGGAGCACTAACTGGAGGAGCGGCTGGAATTGCAAAAGCGGTCAACGATGCAAAAGCAGCAAGGGATACGCTAGAAGAAGCAAAGAGACATAACAGAGCCATTGAACAATTAAAAGTTGGAAAAGGACTTTATTTAAAACCTTACAAACAAGGTTGCGGTCTTTACTTAAAACCATATCAAAAAAACTGCTAAAAAGACTACCACACCGCCCACTCACCAATATTGATTTGTTAAAATATGTAGAAATATTAAAAATTCCCTATTTTCGAAATGTGTTTATGCGTAACCAATTACCGAAAAAAATAAAAAAATACGAATCAGGCATTATAAATTTAGATGATGATCGGGGAGACGGTACTCACTGGACATGTTATATAAAAAAAGGAAAAGATATTAATTATTTCGATAGTTACGGGAATTTGAGACCCTCTCTAGAAGTTATAAAATATTTCTTTAGCGATGGTAATAATAATATAACATACAATTATGACCGATTTCAAAAATATAATTCTAATAATTGTGGACATTTGGTTTTAAAATTTCTTTATAGGAATTCGACACGGTGCTAAGTAAGTTAGAAAAGAGTTGGTTGTACAAGTAGTATCATGTCTTTCACATTAGTCTATCAGGTACGACAAATGTATTGTCAGCTAATTTCAACCCACCAATTTATTTAGATGATGGTGAGTACGTTGTTGGTTTAATAAATTTTGAAACATTTAACGCAATTCCTAATATCGACGAAATAAATAATAAATTTACTTGTGGACATGTAACAATAACTATACCCTCCGGTGCATATGAGTTAGATGATATAAAGAAATTTGTACGTGAGGAATTAGAAACTATTGATTCTGTTCTGAGAATTTCATCTAATAATAACGCACTCCATACCATTATTGAAAATGGGAAACCGATTCAATTTGATGATGGATCAATCGGAAAAATTTTAGGTTTTAAGAACGGTATTCTAGAACCCGGAAAACATGTGTCGGATTATCCAGCAGAAATAATTAAAGTGAATGCTATATGTATCGACTGCAGCATAGCGGCAGGTTCATACTATAATGGTACACCGGTCCATATTGTTCATCAATTTTTTCCTAGCGTAGGACCAGGTTTTAAAATTATAGAAACACCTCAGAATATTATTTATTTTCCTGTCAATGTAAAAATTATAAGTAATGTCAATATTCAAATACTCGATCAAGACGGAGATTTAGTTAATTTCAGTGGGGAAACAGTTACGATAAGACTGCACGTGAAAAAAATTTCAGAATAATGGTTGTAAGATATAATCTACATACTAAACAAGCTAAAGTTTATAAGAAAACGCGGCATCCTCGTCAAGTCAGTACTAAAGTTTATAAGAAAAAGCGACAACCTCGTCAACTCAGTACTAAAGTTAATACCAAGCGGTTAACACGTAAAAATAAACTATTTTTGAAATCTCTAGGGTTTGCGTTAGTTAAATAATGGAATACCTAAATATAAATAAAAACTATCTTGTGGACAATTCTGTTTGGCGAAAAGAATTACATACTTATGATTCACAGTCTTCGAAAAAATTTGAATACAATGATGAAATTATTATTTCTATACAGGAAATTGGTAAATATACTTTACCCTGTGAAAGTTTTCTATACATCTAGGGAAAATTAACAGATCAGAATGATAAAGTTTCAGCAAAATTAGAGTTTGTAAATAATGGAATTGCTTTCCTATTCAAGGAAATCCGGTATCAATTAAATGGTGTTACTATCGATTCCGTTAGGGATGTTGGTATAAGTTCTACAATTAAGGGTTATCTGTCTCACACCGAAAATGAAGTAAAAAAATTACACAATGCCGGTTGGTTGTTAAATCAAGAAAACACATTGGTTGACTCCAAAGGACACTTTAATGTGTGCATTCCTATGAACACAATAATGGGATTTTTTGAGGATTTTAAAACGGTTCTTTTAAATGCTAGGCAAGAATTAATTTTAGTTAGAACAAACGATGATAAAAATGCGGTCATCAGCACAGACCCAAACGAAATTCCAAAGATAACGGTGTCGAAAATAGAGTGGGTTGTACCTCACGTCATCGTTGATATAGAAAGGGAATTATATTTTACAAAATTAATTAATAAAGATGAAATTTTTATTGCATTTAGAAGTTGGGAACTTATAGAATATCCGGAGTTACTGAAAACTACCAGACATAATTGGCCTGTAAAAACTTCAACAAAAGTTGAAACACCGCGTCACGTGATTGTTGCATTTCAAACAAACAAAAGGGGAAATGTTACTGCCGATATGACTAAATTTGATAATTGTAACCTTAGAAATATTAGTGTTTTTGAATTCAGATAAATATCCATACTCTGACATGTACTTGGATTTCGAAAATAATAAGTATGCCTATCTCTATGAAATGTTCTCATCATTCAGAAAATCTTATTACGATGGATCGGTGGAACCTGTTTTCTCGCCTAAAACATTTAAAGAAATTGCACCTATTGCATACATAAATTGTATGTATCAGAAAGATGCTGTCGAAGTAGGACCTATTGTAATGAGAGTAGAATTTGAAACAAGTAAAGATATACCTGACAAAACATCAGCTTATTGTTTAATACTACATGATAAACTATTTGCTTACAACCCACTGACAAAAATTGTGCGACAAATTTGAAGTGCGCATGTGTCAAATTTAATAATAAAAAGTTAGTTATCTAAAATTTTCCATTAGTTTACAATGCTCCTTCAAGAGAGGATTGAAAAATTTCAGAGAGATTTAAAAAAATTAAAAAGTTATATTGACTATTATCAAAAGAAAAAGAAGTTTTTAAGGAATTTTCTAATTTAAAAATATGAGTGTGGTAGTCGATGTGCAAGGATTTAAAGTTGAAAACAATAAATTTATTGTTAAAGAATTTGCTGCCTATGATGGTAAAAAAATTTCACATTATGTGTTTAATCTACACAAATTTTCCAACATTGTTCAACACATTACCGACAAGAGTGATCGAGTATACATTAAAGGAAGCGAGAAAGCTGAATATATTAGAAAATACTCATCAAGACCCGTCATCGAGCTTGATGAACAACCACCCTTAAAACATCAAGAACCAACCTGTTTTTTCCATTCGAAAGAAAAATGTATGTGCGCATTATCAAATGTTTTTTACTTGTATGATATTTTTTTAATGAAGGAATAAAAAAAAATTAATAATCACTTCTAGTATATTATTTACCACCCCTGAAATCAAATACAACATATCTATAAAACTATTTATTTGCAATACATGTTTTTAAAACGAGTTTCATATATTCTACATCTATAATTATGACTTAATACATCACTTAATAAAATTTCACTAAATTGAATTTTTCTTTCAAATCGAAGACGATCGAGTACTGCAGATTCATAGTTGTTCTTTCTAGCTTTATTGTATGCGAAACTCCATTTTACCATAACATGAATCTTAATGCTTCCAAATGTCACCTTCTTCATACTTCTAGTTTGTGCTCTAGCAAGTTTGGGTGAAGTAGTACTAATTCCATCATAATTAAATCATTTTCGATAGCTTGATCTTTTCTTGCCAACAAAACATTATAAATAGTACTAACAACATCCTTATAGTTTCGGTTGAGTGATGATTGAAACGTGTCGAAATATTGTCCAAACTGCTGCTTCTTTACTGCATCTATTCGATTGTTAAGGAGAGGTACTAACTGCCACAAATTGGAAACTGTTTCACATCCCAAGTACACGTAATATCCATTTTTTAAACATTTTATTACACGTACATTATCTCCAAGCTTTTCGAAATATATTTTGAGTTGTTTAAGTTCGAGAGGAGATATATCATCATCTTGGGAATAAAAATAGTTTAATATGTATCCCTGATTTTTTAAAAGCAAGCTCCATTTTTCTTCAGTAAGCAAAATCGATATGCCACCATAGCCACCAATTTTCACACAGCATTCGAAATTACTATTTAAGCCGATTTCGATGTACTTGGTACCACATTTGTTCAAGTTGAATATTCGAGTATTCAAGATCACATTATCATGTTTAGAATCAATACTCTTACACTTTAGATTATTACTGGGGGGTAACTGAAGATACTCGTTTAGGAAAGAGTACTGATTTTCGTTAGTCGACATTTTAACACAATCACAGTCTTTACACTAATAATACTCGCATAAATACGGGGTGAATATATACCTATCTCCCCCACCACTTTTCTTGTAAAGTTAATACGTGCGTCTGTATATTATCCATGAGATAAATAATATAATAAATAGTGCTAATAAACTGATTGAAACATAACTCGCAATATAACAAGAAGTGTAGTTACAAATACAAGTATCTCGATTTGTTTGTAAAGCGATCCACTCGGATGTCTGAATTGTGTTATTGTTAAAGATATATTTCAGTTTATAATAATTATTATAAGTCAAACGAACACTGTCTATTTTATAAGTAAACACTGGATATCCGGTATTATTAAAATTTGTCACTTTCATAGGATGATAACAATCACTTTTTTCAGTTTTGTTGTCACTCAAGCATAAATATCCTTCTTTAACTCGAGGCAAATAGTTTATAAACAGATTGCTGCCCACTAAGGCTGTTAATATTATTAATGACGTCATTTTCAACTTTATCACTTGAAAGCTTAGGATCAACTAAATCCTAGAACGATTTAGAGGTGGTTTTATGTCAGAAATAAAACAACTCACGAGTTAAATATTTTATTAATATAGTAGTATATAAAGTAGTAGTATATAAAAGTATAAAGTGGTACATTTAAAAATATACAAACACAATATTAATAAAATCCCTTAAATAGAGCAAAAAATACAATCAGTATAATAAAACATACACAAATAGTAGAAAAATTAGTGGTACTGGGTGCAGGGTTTGTATTACTCCTATACATGCTGGCTAAACGAAGTGCTTGTATAAAATCACAAGATTTATTATATTTGAAATGTTCCATCAATGGAGAATCTTCCATTTCCCACTTGTATATTTCCACATCACAATAAACACATTGACATGAATCTAAGCATCCTGTAAAATGAAAACCAGCTCCGGCTAAATCTATCGGATTTACTTTTCCTTTCCAGTTTTTGAAAGTTAACAATCTCTCTTCGAAATTTTTCAAATTACTAGACTGACTTACAGGCTCACCATCGAACTGTATTCGGTTTGCCATGTTGAAATCAACTAAGCGATAAGCTGATCCTACCTTTATATAAGAATTGCTATTTTTTACTTTTCTTGGGTTTTGGTTCATGGTAGTCTTCTAAAAACTCACCAATTTTTATCAAGTTATCTAAATTAGTATCGGGGTCTTCAAGAGTTAAATCACAACCGTTTTTAATTAACATATCCATTATTTTTTCAACTTTTGGGTTTTCATAATCAGAAATATCTCTATGCCCCCATGCTAGAGTTTTTAGAGTACTAGGGATATGATACCGTTTATCATCATCAGATGATAGTGCTAACTTATTTATAACTTCAGTAAACATATTGTGTAAATGCTATTTAAAAATATACATGTTACAATACACTTTAGAATTTTTTTCGACAACTTCCTTGTAATGGGAAAAATCCAGTTGTTTTCTAACCGTATTTTTCTTAATACCTTTAGCTTTTTTCAGAATATCATCTTTCGTTTTTACACAATATGATTTAGCTGCAGTACCATAAAAAGATTCTATTGGTTCGCCAGCCATTTCATCCTTAAATTTACCCACAACTGATAAGTTTTGAGGAATATTATAAACATTGTTTGGAGCATAATTCGAGGTATCGAAAATATCTAAATTTTCTCTTATATCATTGTAAAAGTTTTCTGTTGTTACTTCTAAAATAAAAGAGTCGGTGTCCATATACAATAGAGCAACATTGTCTCCATACTTTGGTTTAAGGTAGTTGTAGTAGAAATTATACATCACCATTTTAGAAAGGTCTAGAATGGTGAAACCAACATAAATTGGTTTATTATACATTATACATACTTTTTGTAATTGAACAGCGAAAAATTTTCAGAAAATATAGATAAATCTTTAAACTGTGGTTTTGCTATTAGTTTTTCTGCACAATTACTATTTTTGTTAGGCTCCCAATGAGACAAGAGGCGAATATCAACTCTTTTGTCCACATTTTCCATGGTTTTTCCATAAATACTATTTGTTAACAATTTTACTTGATTTTTTTCGAACTTAGATTTTGCAGCATTTCTTATATTTGTATTATTATCAATATATTTTCTTAACTATGGTGATTGACTAAATTTAATAGCTCTATGAATTTTGGTTAATTTGAGACCGAATTTTAGACATTGCTGCAAATATAAATAGTGTATAATATAATTATACTTATTATTTAAATTTGGTATTAGTTTCGAACATTTGGAATTTGGGGGTATAAAGTTTTCAGGACAAAAGGGGAGCTCGTTATGCAAATTGTGAAGATTTTCAGGATATTCTAAATCTACTTCGAAAACATAACCTATAGGTGATCGGAAAGTATCGGAAAGTGAAAAAATATCGATTTGTTCAATTTCATCTTGGGAAAGCCAAACAAAATCTTTCTCGGGCAGATATTGTCTCATAGCAAAACCATATAAGTTTGTCGCATCTAAATACATTATAAATTTGTTTTCTTTTGATGGATTAAAATTCTGTAAAAAAATATTGTTTGCTTCGGATTTTCTCGAAATGCAAGTGCTCACTCCGCCTCTTATGGCCTTTTTGAAAAAATGAATCATATCAGGTTCTATCAATAATTCTAATTTTACATCTGTCATTTTTAACATGGCGTCGAAAGATAAACTCGGAGAAGTGAGATACTGTGCCGGATCTAGCTGGTAGGTTCTAATTGAATTACTTCTAAAGCTTTCAAACACGTCACATAAAATCATGACGTCAGAGCGGAGATAGCAATCTGAATAATCACCTAAATGTAGCAGTAGTTTGTTATGATTTGTAAGTAAGTAGAATAGTGTATACTTAAATACTGCTGACCCATCATATTGGGGTCATCGGGCTTATTAGCTAGGCATATGGAGCATTATAGTAATATCAGTCAACATGTACACATATAAGAATATACGAGAGTAATTAGGGAAATATGGAGTGATTATTCGACAACCAACCAATCTATAGTTACATGGCGACCCTGCCAACCGTGCCAGCCCTGCGAAACCCTGCCAACCCTGCCAGCCCTGCGAAACCCTGCCAACCCTGCCAATGGTAATGGATGCTGTTAATGGATCACTGAAATGAGGCATCATGGGTAAAACGGTATCGAAGGAAGCCGAGGTTACCGACACTGGGGTGGTAAACTCAAATTTTATTGTGCAGGAGAAAGCAGTGAATGTGCCACTTGATTTACATATTTTAATGTACGTAATAACGATAGCTGTAGTGGTAATGGTAATTCTACAGATAAGGAGAGCTTACCGCAGAGGACTCAAGAAGGAGTTGGGCAAGAGCAGAATGCTGGAAACTCTGGCCATGGATGTAGCGTAATGGAAGCAACGGACAATCTAGTTTTGGATTATACGACAAAGTGGAAATTTTTACGGCGTAAAAGTTAAGATGTGGTGTTGTGAGTTGTGAAAGTGTGGTTTTGTGCATCAACCTTTATGTAGGTGGTTGACCGCAGCGGCACCAGGCCAACGTTCAATGGACAGCAACAGTAAGCAATATTAGCGTTTTTTTTCAATTGCAATAGCAAGCGCTTTATAAACTTTATGTTCTTTTTGTTAGGCATCGGCAATTTTTAATAGGCCATATTATTTAAACATTATATTGCTAATATTGTAAATTTGTATATGTTAATTTGGGTATATATATTTTTATTATTTAATGATACGTTGGGCAGAATTGGAACAAATCTTAAATGATATAAAAACCGAGGTTGTAACAATATCAAAAAGAGTTTTAAAAAAAGAGGTACCTAAGGGTCAATCGGTTAGAGATGAAGTTAGAGATGAGTTACTCCAACGGTATAATAAAACGGTTAAATTGATAGGAAATTTTTGGCCAATTTTAAATGAAAGTCAGCGTGCTGTTGTGAACCAAATTTATATTTTTATTAAGGATAAGGTTGTAAAATCTTTCAATGTATTGGACGTCAATTACGAAATACCAGAGGTATCCTTGGAACAAATTGTAGAGAAAGAGGACACTAATAGCAACGTTCAGGAAAATTTTGATTCTCTAAAATCTAGCTCGCCTGAACTCAAAGACAATATGGCTATGACAGCAGCGGAATTTTTTAATTTTGCAAGTCGAATTCTTCCAAATAGTTTCGACGGCGAAGTGGACAAATTGCAAGCGTTCCTTGATGCATTGTCCCTGTTAAAGGCGAATTCTAATGGACATGCAGAAAATTCTGTAGCTTTCGTTAAAACTAAATTAACGGGGAAAGCACGTGATTTGATTAGTGATGATGATGATTTGGAAACAATTGTCACAAAATTACGAGAGGGCATAAAAAGGGAAAGCTCAAAGTTAGTCACAGCAAAATTATTAGCGCTACGGCAAAACGCCAAGGAAGCGGCAAAATATGCGGCGGAGGTAGAAGCCCTAACTTCGTCATTGAAAAGAGCATATATTGCTGAAGGAGTCCCTCCTACGGTAGCATCTGGTTATGTCACTGATACAGCAGTAAGGGCTCTAAGTAAAAATGCCAGCTCGGAAAGAGTACGCTTCATAATGGAGGCTGGTACATTTTCAACGAGCCAAGAAGCGCTCACAAAGTTTGTGAATGTTAGTACCGGAAGTGATCCACCAACAACAAATATTTTTTACACTCATACTAGAGGAAATTCTAACTACCGTGGACGTGGACGCGGTAGAGGACAAACGCCAAATTACAATTACCATAATAATGGACGGCAAAATCAAAATCGAGGATATTACCGAAATGGTACGAATGATCAGACAAGGACCTACAGTTATAATAATAGAGGTAGTAGAGGATATGGACAAAATAATTATAATCGAGGAAACCAAAGATATGTCCGAACGTACACCAATCGACAGGAGACAGAAAACGAACGTCAAAATTCGGGAAACGGACAAAACCCCCAGTCGTTGGGGGAAATGTCGTAAAAATTTTTCATTTCGATCTCACATTTTCAAATTTTGTTATTCTTAGAACAGAAATGACCGGCAGTGAAACAATAACTTTTCTGGTAGACACAGGCGCAGACGTATCAATTTTTAAAAGAAATAAGATCAATTCAAATCAGTTAGTTCATTCATATAACGCAAGCATTCTTAAAGGAATTACGAATGGAATAACCAAATCCCTTGGTTCCACATCCACAAACATTTTTATAGATGACTGTGTTATAAAACATTCTTTCCAAGTTGTAGATGGACATTTTCCTATTCCTACAGATGCAATATTAGGCAAAGACTTTATAAAAAAGTACAGATGTTTACTGGATTACGATTATTGGACTATGACACTAAAATTCAACCATGGAGAAATATCTATTCCTATTTACGACAGTCCAGAAAAAGACGTTTTAATTATTCCACCTCGATGCGAAATAGTTAGACAACTAAGCAAATTAAAAAAACATTAGTCAGGACGTCGTGGTGCTAAATAAACAAATAGCACCAGGTGTGTTTATCGCAAGGTCAATAGTATCAAAACACTCTCCATTTGTGCAGATTATAAACACAAATTTCGAAACTGTGCGAATAACCGAACCACAAATTGACACTGTAAATTTAGATATGTATAACATCTATACCATTACAAATGAAAGGATTAATAAAAAATCGAATTTATTGTCAGAATTAAATCAAAATATACCCACGTTTGTGAAAGACGATGTACTAAATCTCTGCAGTGAGTTTGAAGACATTTTTGCATTAAAAGACCAAAAAATTACAACTAACAATTTTTATTCACAAAAACTTAAACTTCTAGACAGGACTCCGGTGTATATTAAGAACTATAGAATTCCAAAAACACAGAAAGAAGAAATTGATCGTCAGGTAGATAATATGCTTCAGAACGATATCATAGAACCGTCATGTTCGGAATACAATAACCCTGTCCTATTAGTACCAAAAAAGTCGGAGAATGGCGACAAGAGATGGCGTCTAGTCATAGACTTTAGACAATTGAATAAAAAACTGGTAGCAGATAAGTTTCCACTTCCAAGAATTGACGACATATTAGACCAACTTGGAAGGGCTAAATGGTTCTCCGTGTTAGATTTAATTTCCGGTTTTCACCAGATTCCTCTGGAAAAAGATTCCAGAGATCCCACATCTTTCAGTACCGACAAGGGATCATTTCGATTCAACCGATTACCATTTGGATTAGCAGTTAGCCCCAATAGCTTTCAGAGAATGATGACAATGGCTTTTGCAGGTGTCACACCCGAACGAGCTTTTTTATACATGGACGACCTGATAGTAATAGGATGCTCAGAAAAACATCATTTAGATAATCTGCGAAAAGTTTTCGAAACATGTAGAAAATTTAATTTAAAATTAAATCCGACAGTGTCGTTTTTTTCACAAAGAAGTGACATATTTGGGTCATAAAATCACGGATAAAGGAATCCTTCCAGATGATTCAAAATACGACATCATAGATAGTTATCCAGTCCCAGTAAATGCTGACGCTGTGAAACGTTTTGTAGCTTTTTGTAATTATTACAGGAGATTTATACCTAATTTTGCTGAGATCAGCGCTCCACTTAATAGATTAACTAGGAAAAAATCTACATTTTCATGGACAGATGAATGTCAAATGTCATTTGAAATACTAAAAAGATCACTGATAAGTCCAAAGATCCTTCAATACCCGGATTTTAGCAAGCAGTTCATCCTAACAACAGACGCGTCTAAGGAAGCGTGCGGAGCAATTTTATCGCAAGATTTTGACGGTAATGACCTACCAATTGCATATGCATCCCGCTCATTCACTAAAGGAGAAAGCCACAAATCTACCATAGAAAAAGAATTGGCGGCAATTCATTGGGCGATTACCTACTTTCGGCCATACCTATATGGGACAACATTTTTAGTAAGATCAGATCACAAGCCGTTAGTATATTTATTTGCTATGAAAAACCCAGCATCTAAGCTAACAAGAATGCGTTTAGACCTTGAAGAGTTTTCTTTTGAGGTAGAGTACATAAAAGGTAAACAAAATGTCGGCGCAGATGCATTATCACGAATAAGTATAAACGAATTAAAGGATATTCATAGAAACGCTGCTCAAATTTTGGCAGTAACGCGTTCTATGACTCGAAAAGTCGAAAATAAAACAGAAAATGGTGAAAATATTACATCACCACCCAGTTGCAAAGTTTATGAATCTCTAAGCAAAGGAAGTGAATTACTTAAAATTCCTACATTAATTATTCAAATAAAACCAGCAAGTCTAAGGATAATGTTGGTATATAAAAAAAGAGTGAGCGCTCAAAAGACAATCACAATCATTAATGGCATTATTCCATTAGAGGACATAATGTCTCAGCTTCAAACTATAGCGAATGATAGTGGTTTTAAGTCTGTAAAATTAAGAATGGATAGTGAAATATTTCAATGGTGCACCAAAGAAGAATTCAAAGAAAAAGGGCAAAATATATTAAAATCGCTAAATATTATTATATATGATGAACCGACATTAGTCACCCAACAGGAGGAGAAAAAGAAACTAGTTTCAAAATTTCATGATGATCCAATAACTGGCGGACATTGCGGACAAAAGCGTCTTCTGAAAAGATTAAGAATGTACTACAAATGGAAAAATATGTCCCGTGACGTAGCTAATTATGTAAAGAACTGTCAACAATGTCAACTAAATAAGATAAAAATAAGAACTAAAGAACCTATGGTAATTACCCCAACACCACAGGTATCGTTTGACATCGTTTCAATCGATACTATCGGACCGTTCATGAAAAGTAATAATGGCAACACATACGCTGTAACAATTCAGTGTGAGCTGACCAAATATGTTGTTATAATTCCTATACCAGATAAATCGGCGGCAACAGTAGCAAAGGCTATAGTAGAAAATTTTATTCTGATATATGGTCCTATGGCTGAAATAAGAACCGACATGGGAACGGAATATAAAAATCAACTATTCGAAAATATGTGTAAGTTGCTGAAGATTACTCATAAAACGTCCACACCGTACCACAGTCAAACAATAGGTGGTTGCGAGAGAAATCATCGAGTATTCAATGAGTATATCAGAATGTATATAAATGATTCACCAGGAGATTGGGAAAATTGGGTAAAATATTATACATTTTGTTACAATACTACTCCCAGCTCATACCATAACTACACTCCTTTCGAATTGATATTTGGCAAGAAGGTAAAACTGCCTGAGACTCTACTTGGGTCAAGGGTTGAACCTTTATATAACCTCGAAGCGTACGATCAGGAATTACGCTATAGACTACAACTAGCCCACAACCAAACAGCAAAATATTTACAACAAGCCAAATTAAAACGAAAGCAAAGGTACGACGAAAAGACTGAGGAATCAAGATTAAAACCGGGAGATAAAGTAACAATCTCTAATGAAAACAGAACTAAGTTTGATCCTTGGTATCGTGGACCTTTTGTTGTTGTAACTACCGAGGGAGTTAATTGTAAATTGTTAGACAAAGATGGTAAACAAATTATCATTCATAAAAATAGAATTCAACCATATAATTCTGCTTAATTTGTTACCTACTTTCTACTTATTTGTTTACTGTTATGTTTATTATTATCTCATAGTATTACGAATACGAATAATGTGCTTAGGTATTAAATAACTCTAGAGCGCGCGCTTTACTAGGTATCAGGTATCACTAGGTTAAGGTCATGATAGTATAGCGTAGGTTAGTCTTTATACAATAGGTTTTGTGTTTTGTCTATTTGGCAAATTATAAATTATTTAAATTGATGCTGCATCTTGAATTTGTTTTAAGTTTTAATATTACATTTCTGGTTAGATTTACAGAATGTTCCCCATTACTGGCCAGAATGGGGTCCATTCTTTCCAAAGGGAGAGGTGTAGCAGTAGTTTGTTATGATTTGTAAGTAAGTAGAATAGTGTATACTTAAATACTGCTGACCCATCATATTGGGGTCATCGGGCTTATTAGCTAGGCATATGGAGCATTATAGTAATATCAGTCAACATGTACACATATAAGAATATACGAGAGTAATTTGGGAAATATGGAGTGATTATTCGGCAACCAACCAATCCATAGTTACATAAAGTTTTGCAGTTAAATATGTCCCATACCTCTTTAGCTCGTTTATAATCATCTTGTGAGATATTTTCATCTTTTAACTCATTATAAAACTTATAAATTGCAGGAAAAGCTTCTTCCAACAACTTATCATAGGAATCAACGTATGAATATGGAAATACACCTTTTTGTCTAATGTAATGAAATTGTAAATCATTTGGGAAACACTTACGAATTTCTATACATTGGTTGTCTTCTAATATATCCGCCATAGATTCAAGAGATGCTGGTAGAAATTGAAAAGAGTCTATGAATTTCAACTTTAGTCCAACATTTTCTTCCATCAAAATTTGTTTACTAAAGGATATATATATTTTTCTTTTGTATGGCCTATCACATCAATTTTCTCTTTATTGAAGCATAAAGACTTAATAAACAAATGCGAGTCGTAATTTTTTAAATTATGTAAAATAATCGGAACAAATGTTGGTGGTTGAAAATGTAAATTACAAATGGAATGTGCCGCTCCTCTAAAAGCACCATTAAGATGATTATGATCCTTACATTTTTTAAAATTTGGACTATCTTGAAAGACTTTTCCACAAATGTAACAATTCGTAGAGTCTTCATACTGTTTTTGTTGAATTAATGATAAAGGTATCATGGGAAAGTTCTTACTTAAATAATTATTATAAATTCTTTTTACCTCATTTTCTATCCAATCTATAAATGTTTGAGCACAATTCTCTCTATAAATCTTTAATTTTTATAAATTATCATTAAATGAACATTTTATAAAGTAAGCGAAAGAATGGGGTATATGTTCAGCTGTTTTGACTGTATAACTAGAAAGTGGGTCTAAAGCTTGATTATCACGATTTACTGGTTTTAAAATGCATTCAAAATCAGCGTAAATTACGAAGGGAACTTTGTATTGTTTTTGAATATTTTCAAATTTTAAAATATTTTCGGGAACCATATTACCAAATTTATCTGTAATTAAATTATCTGATGGAAAATCAATTCTTACAAAGTTGCAGTCAAATTTCATATGCCTTTTCAATTTTTCCGCAGAAGGGAAATTCTGTAAACATCCGTCGCATAGATATTTTTTACATTTATGTTTGGATATTTGAGAAGAAACCAATCTACCTAAATTTTTTATATAGCAATAGTGGTTATTACCTGTACCGTCCTCAATCAATAACAAATTTATATGTAGATTTTTCTTTTGTTTAGTGTAGTACAAGGGACCGACAATTTCATACATTGTTTTGTTTTCCTTATAATAAGGTTCACATCCGAAAACGTTTATTGAGATATATGTGTAATGCTCTAGAGTTTTAAATTCCTGTTGAATAAAACGAATGGATGTGCAGCCTCCGATATGTAATGTTTGACAAATCTCTAGCTAGTGCTTATTATCTATGTAAGTATGTTATTGTTTGCCTTAATTGTTGGTATTTAGCAGAAATATTTTTGGATATTTTTTAATTGTAATAATTTTATTTAATGTTTTTTAAAGTGTTTGACTTTGTCACTTGGGACTGTACTGATTCCTACCATCCCTCTTTTTTAGTGGTCTGAAGATGCAAGCAACTTTGTAGCTTGCGAAACCGGTAACCAGAAAAGAACAAATAAAATAGATTTATAGGTTATACAGACTATTTTATTGCTTTTGCTCTACATCAGTATTTTTGAATCTACTACCTATAATGGATGCCTTCCCAAACAATATTGTTTTGACACTCAAATTTTGACACATCTTTTATTGAGACAGGAAAGTTTATACCGCTAAAATCAAACCTTCCCTTAAAACAAGGGTATGATGATGTCCTCTCTGCATTTGCTAGCGGTTGGTGCACAGCAGCCATTAAACTCCATCCAAAACAGCACTCATCATTGTTCCGAATGTTGATTACAGCTCTCTTTTTCTGGATTTCTTTAGGTAGCGGAATATATGATGAAATTCGTAGAGGATTATATTTATTGACGTTAATTTCTAGGTGAAGAATCTGTATCAAGATCCATCCTAAAAATAATAGAAAAAAAAATCAAAATTGTTATATCGAAAATGAAAATAATTAGACAACAAATGAAAATAATTATACAAGGTTTATATTTATTCTTACCAGAGTCACGTTCAGCAAATTCATCCGATTTCTTCGCAAGTACCACAAACAAGTGTCCATATAAAGCTTCAATGTCCGTAGAATCCACAATTATTTCGAATTTGGTGTTGAAAGACTTAACATCCATAAGATCTAGTGGTTTCGAATAATAAATACCATATAATTCAAAAATGATTTTAATAGCTGTATGCCTGAGCTGTTCTTCCTTGAGTAAAGTTAACACTTTATTCCTAATCTCCTCTTGAAATGTTTTAATATCGATAGTGTAATTTTTCGGTGACACTTTGTAAGTAACAATTCGATATTTGAAGGCACTTCGCAAAATTTCAATACCCTCCTCCAAGAAAGTAAAACATTTTGCTTTGTGGTTATTGGTTCGTACGTGAGCTACCCATTGTTTCTTGTCCACATTTATTTTACATTTACAGCAATATTTACTATCTGCAACAAAATCGCCTGAAATTATTTATAAAGTTATATAGTAATATTATAGTTGCGGTTAAAATAATTCAAGTTTTTAATAAATCACCCGTACTAGATCCTGGTTCCGTATTAATTGTTTTAGATGTTGAAGGGCTAATTCTCTCTGCAACAAAAACGCCTGAAATTATTTATAAAGTTATATAGCAATATTATAATTGCGGTTAAAATAATTCAAGTTTTTTAATAAATTACCCGTACTAGATCCTGTTCCCGCTTTTGAAGGGTTAATTTCATCTGCTGGCAGAACATTATCGACTGAAATTTGTTTAAAACATATAAAGTTGTGTAACAATACATTAGTTTATAAACACTTACGATTTATAATGTAATCCTCTATATTTGTCTCTATATGTTTTCTGTTACAGCAATTTTTGCGTAGATGCTGTTTAACGGTTTGTATATTTTTGAATTCTTTAAGACAAAGGGTGCATAACACTACCATGGCGGGTTAATAGAAGCAAACTATTAAAAAAAAGCAAAACTATAAACTAGGAACTAAGGTATTATGAAAAAAAAATTAAAAATTATTTGTTTAATAATAACTTGGATAAATCTAATAATAAATCGGCTTGTCGATTTATAATAGTTGATAGCTTTTCTTTATTATCCTTCATTTCATTCATTTGAAGAAAGTTATATATTAAAGCCTTTGTCTTAGCGGCACTACATTTTACCTTTTGTTTATTAAATGATTTCAAAGATCGACTAGAAAACAAATATTTTTCTAGTTCAGTAATTTTCTGATCAAATAATTTCGGTTCAGCATTTTCCCAATCTGTGCTACTAAAATCCAAAAGGTTTGAAGTATGTTCCTTAAAATCAGACATTACCTGGTCGACTTCATTCAGAAATTCTTCATCTGACATTGTTAATTGCTTATCTGATATATTTTGTTCAACCAGACAACATTCCGAACTGGATGAGTCAGCGTTTAAAAACGTTTCGAAATCATATTTTAAAAATTTTTCTAACGCAGATATACCGCCTGCTTTCAATTTGTTTTCCATTTCAAAACATATAGAGCAATTTTCACGATCGTGGATTCGGCACATATTGATTACTGACATTTTGGATTTTGTTCACTATTAAATTGGAAAATGCCTTTACTATTAATTTAAAAAAGAAAATACCTTTACTATCAATTAAAAAAAAAGGAAATACCTTTACTATTAAATTAAAATAGAAAATACCTTTAATAACAAAGCACTGTAGGCAAATACACGCAAAACACTAAAACGAGCAAGTTATTAGGTTAGTTATTTTCAGAAAACTGTAGGCACTGAAACACTTAAAGCCGGGCAGAGAATGTTAGTAGCTGAGAAATCTTTTGCAACTGAAGCGCTCTGTATACTTTTATACTCTATATCCCTCTCCCCACCATGTTAAGTTTGATTAAAAAATATATGTAGTTCATATTTTATATTAATCAACTACCTACATTATATACTACCTACATTATACAGTGTGTCCACGGATTGATGTCGGAATAGGTGTAAATGACAAAAAAATTTCGAGTTCAAATTTGACCATTTGGGGTTCAGCCCTGCTTGGATAGAAACTAATTTGTGCCATATTAGTAGTTTCGAAAAATCAAGTAGGCCTTGACAGGAACGATTTATTTATTTTCTGTGTAGGTTAAGTGCCTTTTCTGAACAAGATATCGAAAAATGTTATTAGAAAAAGTTGCTTAGAATTCAAAATTATGTCCCTGTGCAGATTTTCAAAATAATTGGCCTACTTTGATTTTAATCCATTTCATTTAGGTAGTTGAACTTTTATATTGCCGAACACACATTTTCAGTCAAGTTGGCATGTTTTTATTTTTTTTTTAACTCCATTGCTAGAATTTGCTAAGATTTGACATTAAAACAACAAACAAAGCAAACACTATCTAACCCCTAATGAAAAAAAAAATCAATATAAAATAAACACTATGTTATTCTATCAAATCACCGCCTTTGTCAGCGCACAACTCAAGTCTTCTTCGGAATTCGCCGAAGCTGCGCTGAACTTCTTCTAAAGGTATCGTATTTATGGTCACTCTAATCTTATTTTTAAGCACTTCTTCATTGTTTTGCAGTGGTTGCTCATAAACCCTCTGTTTGATGCGACCCCAGAAGTAAAAGTCCATTACCGTTAAGTCTGGCGACCTAGGTGGCCATAGGATGGGCCCATCCTCATTGAATTCTAGCTCACGGGTAGAGCGCCCAATCCAGCGGTTTTCAAAATTCCTGTTTAGTCAATTAGAAATAAGTATTGTAGAGTGCGATGGGCATCCGTCTTGTTGGAAATATAAATGTTGCTGTCCTTGCGGGATTTGTGTGATAGACCAATTTAAGATATCTAAATACTTATGTTGATTGAGCCTACCCTCAATAAAATATGGGCCAATCACACCGTAATGATATGAAAGAGCACACCAGACATTCACTTTTTTAAAGTACCGACTTTTGTTTGCGATTCTAAAATTCGGGTTTGTTTGACTCCAAAATCTACAATTTTGTGATGACGGGACACCGTTGGTCGTAAACGTTGACTCGTCCGAGAAGATAATATTTCTGTAAAAACTTTGGTCATGCATAATTCTTTCACCTAGTTTGAGACAAAATTCAAGTCGTTTGGCTTCATCACCGTCTTCCAAAGTGTGAACAAACGTTGGTTTATATGCGCGAATTTTATTAATTTTGCAAATTTTTTGAATCTGCGACTTACTTATACCCAAATGGTCAGCTCTGGATCTTAAAGGTTTCTTTGCGTCCTCTTCTACCGAATTGTAAACAAGCAAGGTAGCCGCATCATCCTCATTATAACGTTTTTTCGTTTTTTTCTGGTTAAGCACACTTCCAGTCGCGAGAAACTTATGAACTATCCTTGACGCTGTTCTGTCAACTAAGGGGATTTCAGGATATTTTTCGTTAAATCTTCGAATAACTTCAGGGAACGAACGGTTACCAATTCCATAGCACTGAATAACATAAATTTTCTGCTGAAGTGTTAACATATTGTTTTATCGAGGTGAAAACTTTCTTTGCTTTTTTTGAAAATGTAGGTAGATGTTTTAGTTGACAAGACGGTGACAGGTCGTTTTTTTTCGGAGGAATTAAATGCAATTTTGGTATCTTGTAAATTTCAGTCCTACTGGCAGTTTTTTATTAATACGCTAAAACCCACAGGATATAACTACCAAACTGCACTGAACAGTTTAAAAAAAATAATAAAAACATGCCAACTTGATTGAAAATGTGTGTTCGGCAATATAAAAGTTCAACTACCTAAATGAAATGGATTAAAATCAAAGTAGGCCAATTATTTTGAAAATCTGCACAGGGACATAATTTTGAATTCTAAGCAACTTTTTCTAATAACATTTTTCGATATCTTGTTCAGAAAAGGCACTTAACCTACACAGAAAATAAATAAATCGTTCCTGTCAAGGCCTACTTGATTTTTCGAAACTACTAATATGGCACAAATTAGTTTCTATCCAAGCAGGGCTGAACCCCAAATGGTCAAATTTGAACTCGAAATTTTTTTGTCATTTACACCTATTCCGACATCAATCCGTGGACACACTGTATACTACCTACATTATATACTACCTACTAACTAATAAAAAATATATATATTATTATTTTTTCCACTTGCTGGTCCTAAAAATTAAAAATCTGAAATTAAATATCATTAAAGATAATTTTATATTTTTACCGTAATCTATACAGCACAAAAGGTGGAGGGGTCCCTTCAAATATGGCGGTTAAATAATACCCCCCTTCAAGGGGGTAATTTTTGTACAAGATCGTAGATTTTATTTTTAAGACAGACATTTCCGCCCCGTCAGCTGCTAACTCAATTATTGGAGTCTATAAAAAAATTTTAAAAGTTAAAAACACTGCTTGCATTCAGTGCAGACCAATTTTTTGTAACCGCCGCTGAGGAATATTGAACGGTTGTTGAACGACAATGGTGACAATTTTGATTCCCACCATGGGTATCTCAGCTGTGATTGCTCGAAATTTAGGGCCTAGAAAATTTCTGAAACTGTCATCACATTGACTATGACCAAGTTTTATGCGTATAAATTACGAATAATAATAATAATAATCCTCACCCTCACAATACTCTAAACTAGGAGTATCCCAGAAGCAGCGACATGCTTGTGCGGGGGAGGGGGCAATTACTATTATTTTGCCTTCGTTGCCATTTTCGGCTAGTGTTGATTTTTTCCCGATAGAACTAGGATAGCATTCGCTCAAGTACTACGGAAAACACTAGAAAACCGTAGTAATCCCAGTGAGTGTAGGACAATTAGTAAATCACACATATAACGCTATTAATTAGCAATACCGTGTCCAGCTCTCTTGGTCATAGCGGTGTTTTCCTTTAAAGACATGTGCATGCCCCTGCCTCAATATCGGTTCGAACCAAGGTTAAGGCAGAAAAACATGCAGTCTAAAAAGTCAGCGTCGGTACTAGCGACGCCACCGCAGCACAATGCATTAAGATATCTGACATTTAATAACAGAATATTGTACAGGGCATGATAGAGCAACTTTAGCCTAATTTGACAGACGTTGCATCTTTCCGAGATACCAATGCTAAGCATCCAAATTTTCATCACCCTGTATATATTTGTAGTAAGCTAGGTAATAATGAATAATTATTATATGTGCCAAATACTGCAGGATTACTTTTAATTACTAAATATTAATAGCTAACTTTGAAGGAAAAAGAGTTTCAAAAAATAATACCGCTAATGTCTAACCGAAACCGGCGCTAACTAGCGAATGCATACAGACAACGATTACAAAAATTTGGTTTGCATTGAACGCAACCAATAAAATTCACTTACATTGACCGGCAAATCCATCTCCCTCATTTTATTTTTAATTATTTTTTCGATTTCTGCAAGATAATTCGAACTATAGTAAAATTCAAGAGTACTTACCAATTTACACTTACTGTAACACATTTTAAGTTGCACTGAACACAGATGATAGTAACTTAATGAATGGTAGAATAAAACAGCGCTTATATACTATGCAGCCTTTCCTTCTTGCAGCTGAACAGAGGTGGGTATATGAAATTTTTGTCTCTATGTATGACTTCAATAACTATTTTTGGTTAATTATTCGTTTGGGCGTAAGGTCCATAAACGCTTATGTGTTTTCAAATTTTAAAATTTACATTTATCCCTATTTGAGCTGTGCAATCCTTAAATTGATGAATAAATCCGTTCTTAAAAAATAACTGTCGCGCGCCTGTGTTGAAAATTTTCCATCCATGATTATGTTGCAGTTTTTTTTTCGTTGCTGACCTTTAAGTAAATTAATGGATTAATCTGTCTGGAACTTAAATTGGGTTTTAAATTCAGGTATAAAAATAAGATGCATAACAATATGCTAATAATCGTCTCGGAATATCAATATGCTAATCGCCGTCTCGGAATTTTGTTTTCGCTTTCATAGGCCATGGTCGAATGTATTTTTAAATATATCTATATGGGATTGATTTTAGTCTATATTTTCTAAGTTTTTAGAAAAGTAATGTACACCCTGATAATTCATTTTGGAATGCACCCCAGGTATATAATCTGTTGGGTCAGACGTCTAGACGTTGTTTACCTATATGCCACCACCTTGGAATTCGACTTTGAAGGTTTGAACTCATAGAGTTCAAGGTCAAATGTGAGTTACAATCCCCTATCCTACTCTACTCAGAAACTGAGTACAGAAGATGGATCTCAAATAAAACAAGACAATTAAAAATTACAAGATTTAATGATAACTTTTTGAGTTACGTCTTACAAGTCTGTAGGAAATCGCTCAGCTTTTTACAACAACTATTTTTTAAAAGTTAGCTAAAATTATCGTTAGAAAGTTCTTTATATAAAATTGAACTTGTTAGAACAGTCGACACGTAAAAAGTTCTTTGGAATTTTCGACTAGCACTGCTTTTGGAGGATACCTCGAATTAGTTAGATAGGCAGCTGCACAGCCACACGTCACCCAGACTCCTTTGTATACGGTGTGCACTTCCACAGCTAGCTCTCGGTGGAGGCAGGTCGTGAGTTTTGAGTGGGGTTCTGTGGTGTGCTGCGACAGGTACCAATATAGTACGATCGTGGTTGGTTGGTGGTGGTGCTGAAATGCGTAGTCCTTCCCTTGTTGGTGTGGTTACATGTAAAAAGAAAGCAAAACCACAGTGTCTGTTCTAACACTCAGAAAATAAGCCGGTGCCTTTTACAAAGATCAACTAGGTATAATAGCTATGTAATAATGGTGAAATTTTATATTATAATAATACAACTGTGCACAGTGACAGCCTAAGTAATTTCCAACAAATTATAAACTATACGTAAATATCGACAATCAAATTGTGATATTCCTGACTTGAGAAAAATGGTTAAAACATGATGCAATATAAAAGCTTGTACTGGTGTATTGTACAATAAGAACTTGATTTCCTTGACACTTAATAGAAAAACAAATGTAATCAATTTAAATATTAACCAAAAATTACTGAAATTTGATCAGCAGATAACAAAAAAAATCAGGCTTCTTCTCTACTCAAGACTTTAATAGGAATATAAAAAACAATTTGTCATATAACCAACAAGGCTACGGTACTCAGAAAGCGGCTGATTTAGTGCAAAAGAATAATAAAAATACTCCAAAACGATATAGTAAATACTCCGAGCTAATGAACTATTTTACCGTGTGCTACTGAATCGAAAACGGTGAGGTCCTTTCACCACAAAATTTAATATTAAAATAACAATAATAACGGTCTGATAAGGCGATCAGCCGATAGCTAGTGGTCCCCAAAGGTACAGCCAATCTGGTGGTGAGATATTTTTCGCAAAGACGGCAAAGCCAATATTCAAAAAAATGAAAAAATCGAAACGCTATCAACCTTCGCTGCTCAGCCTCCAACGGTGTCCTCGAGACCGCTTGGACCGTGGAAAACCTAACACGACCGACGAAACTCCGGCGTGGTTACATGAAAAATAAAAGAAAACCAAAATATCAGCCTAGCACGCAAAACTTAATGATAACAGTCTTTTTTACACTAAATCACGCTATTAAAAGATGAAACCTATGCACGATGAACAAAGATTGAAAAATTCCGAAGGAAAAATCAAACGTGCATAAGCTGAATCAGTACCGCACTTGTTGTCTCGACGACGAGCAGAGAGGAAAAGCGAGCGGAAATTGCCTGTCACTCCCACCTATCCTTGTGGTTTCCTGACCACCAAAACAATAAAGGTTAGGCTCGTCTTCTTCAAACAACCAACATATTATTTGAGGCCTTTGCTCTTATACATACCTCATTAATTTCAATTTGTTAATTATATGAATTTGTTTAAGGCTAAATTGGAAAGGCAAAGAAACAACGTACCTGTATATGAATAAACTTGTGAAATTGTAAATTCCAGGTATTACGGATACTTTCATTCGCTGTGTATGGCTGGTTGCCTAATGGGGGCGGTAATTTGTAGTTCAAAATCCGCGGTATATCGGGAGAGTCAAAAGGTTATTACCGTAGTAACGAAAGTTGGCATAAATTTCGTTACACATTATCTGTGTTGTTTACAATTGGCTTATTCTTTTGTATTGTTGCCTTGACGGCACCGAAATTTGCATTATTCGCTTAACAGTGTTTGATAATGGTTCCGGTTTTCCGGATATCGAGCAGCAAATGTATTACAAGTTCTTAAATAATAAATAAATTTAAATAGTCTTCGTTTGTGTAATTTAACCGTGCCGGCATAGTTTACAATAATTTTAAACTAAATTACATTTCTTCATTCTCTGACAATCGTATAACCAGCCATGGCCAACTAGATTTATCAAACTTAAAAAAACGCCCCCTTGATGAAGAAGTGGAAAATTAGTTTTTTGTAAATAAATCGAAAATGATAACATTTAGGTATAGGGAACCAAACAAAAACTTGCCCTAATTTTTTGTGCTGAATACGGCTACTACAAATAAAATGGGGGTTTCCATTTGAAAATTTTTAGTTTTTGGCACTTTTTAAATTAATATTTGAATAATTTTTTGTGAGCACCCTGTACAAGATCGCAAACTTTCTTTATGGTATTTCTCTGCACCAAGCTTTTGACTACAAAATGCCAAGAGCACGTTACGAAATATGTAGCCGTTATGAAGAAACTGTCAATTAAGTACGGGTCTGCATCTGTCATTTTTTCTCTAAAATGGCAAATATGAAATGTACCTAGAATTTTCCATAGAATCCAAAAATGCAATAAAATATAGAGTGTTCCATTTAAATTAACGAAGTTGTCATCGACTTCTGGTATAACCGGAAGTGCCATCATTTGATGCTTTCGACCAGGGCGACTGCGAGTGCAGGTCTGCGGGCTGCAGCGCTGCTAACCTTGAAGTTACACATTACCGTATTTTGGGGTTATATCTGGTTTGCATGACTGCCATCTTGTATTTAAGAGCGAAATTAAGTGCTTTGTGTTTGGGACACAAACAGAAATAATTATAAATAAGTACACAAAACGACATCTATCAATCAGTGCAAATATTTATTAAAACTTAAATTTGTCTTTCCAGTTTGCAAATAACATTCAATAAAATAAATAATATTTAAACAATATATACATTTATACTGTATAATTACCGTATAATTGCGTACGGTAGCCGTAGCCACGTTCGGACCGTAGACCGCATTTGGGTTTAAATACCGCACCACGGGCGCTGGCGGGCTGGGAACGACCGAACGTGGCGGTTACCGGTTACCCCGCTTGGCTTTTCTCCCCACTTCCCTCTTTGCGCATGCGTATACGTAAGAAAAGCGCCGAAATGCACCAAAATGCCCCGAAATGCACCGAAATGCTCCGAAATGCCCCGAAATGCCTCTAACTTGTACACTAAAATGCCCCAATGATTTCCCCCTAGGATGCAAGGCACCGAAGTCAGTCCAATACAAATAGATGAAGCGAGATTTGCGGGACGCAGAAAATACAACCGTGGCCAAATTCTGGCCGGCGATAGGCCCGCGGTATCCGAAGACAGTAACATAGAAGTTGCTAACAATAGAAACCATGGAACAAGAATTGTCGGCCCTTGGGTATTTGGTCTAAAAAAGGGGTCTGACTGCAGGTATTTTTTTGTGGAGCGCCAAGATCGAGCTACGTTAATCCCAATAATTCAACGAGAAGTGGCCTTATCGTCATATATCAATTCTGACGAAAAAACGGTTTAATCTATAAACTTGAATTTTGGGACACATTGCCAGCCAGTTGAAGACACTTGATGGTAGAATCCCTGTTTGCACCCTATCCATCATCATATAAAGTAGGACATGATAACCGCATTGGGGATACAATTTCCTCCAACTTTAGTATTTACACTGTATTTCTAAAATCAGAACCAATGAAGCTAGATGGATTAGAACAAATCGTTAATATTTTGTTGTTTTTTTTTTTCGAAAATATCTAGTAAGCCATGACTTTTCCATAAATCCACAAGGCACGTTAAATTGGGCCCACAAAACTGCATTTTTTTCCCATTTAACCATCCTTCTATCTATGCTAGTTTCCGAGATCCCCATACTGATCATCAAAAAAAATTCACCCTGTATTATTCGAATAAAACTATTTTATTTCAGAATGCCTCGAGTAAGAATCCGAATGACTAAAAAGGGCCTACAATCGATTTCAAAGTATGAAGAAGCGTATAAAGAAGTCATTGAGAACGTTGAATCAATATCAATCCGTTACGCAGAGGCGATGTGACAAGTCTTTTTAGAGCAACAAGCTTCAACGTTATGAATGGAAGCCATTTTTATGACAACTTGGCAAAAGTACTGGATAAATACAAATTTGAAGCAAGTCATATACAACATCGACGAAGCTGGAATCACCACGGTCCAGAAACCTGCCAAACTTGTTGCCGAAAAAAGAAGGCAGGTAGGAGCATGTGTGTTTATGATATTCCAAGTATAGTCAAACAAGCACTGTCATTAGCCCTTACAAACAAATATCGCAGCTGGGTTTTAGTTGCACTGGAATATGCCCTTTTAATAGGAATATTTTACGAGTGTACATTTTGCTCCATGATGCACCCAATTTGGCATCAGCAGACGTTCGTTGCGTCGAATTTTGGTGAAAGACCAGAAGCTGTTCCCGTACAAAGTGCAAACCGTTCACCAATAATTGCTGTCTGCTGACCGTCAAGTAAGGTTAACTTACTCCCATGCTCTGTGAAACCTGGTGCAAGAAGATGATGATTTCGTATCCAAAATCATAATGAGCGACGAAGCCCATTTCCACCTAAGTGGTTCTATCAACAAACAAAATTTGCAATTCTGGGGCACGGAGAATCCACATGAAATGCATGAAGAGCCATTGCATCCCCTCAAAATGATTGTTTGGTGAGGCATTTGCAGTGAAAAGTTATTGGCCCTTATATTTTTGAGGACGCAAGTATATGCACATAACCCCTTAAGTTCCAAGACAGATTATACAGCACCGGATATGACCCAGACGCTGATTAGATATTTTTAGTTTATATAAAGAATCTAAACCAATTGTATTGTTTCATATTCATATTCTTGTAGCTTCTCGAGACGTGTTGTGCTCGCAGTCCTTAATTAAATTTTGTTTTTAAAAACGTTCCGTTCAGTAACGTCACCAAAACTGGCGCAGTCGGTAGAATTGTAGCCCAGTTATTCTAGATTTTCATTGTAACTCACGGTATCGGGACCGGATCGCGATTTACTGGAATCTAAACACAATAAAACAATACCTTCACCCTTGGTCAACCTGGAGCCAAAAAGCTGTTGAATCTGGACTGAGGACTTCCAGGTAGCACCAAAGGACCCTGCGTAACCAACTCCGTTGTAGAGAACAGAGAAGAAGAATCCCTGGGAAAATTTTGAGTAAGGACCAAATTCCCTTGTATTATCATTATTGATCACTTTATTCTTTTTGATATTTTAACCCCTTGATTTTATGATAATACTATATTTTATTTACTGTTTAAAAGATTTTCTATAATTTAAGGGGTGAATTTGACTTAGAATACTGCAATAATTTATTTAACAATATGTTACAATTAAATAGTGATTCTGATACTGAAGTTGAAATAATAAATAGGATATTATAGGAGATTTATAAAAGACTTCGCTAAATTAACAAAACCTTTTATCCAATGCTTATAAAGTGACGTCAAAATCGAACATGCACTGGAATTTATTAAAGCTTTGGAAAATTGTAAGAACTTATTAGGTATACTCACTTTTTTTCACTTTCACTTTCACTTTCAAAATGCCCACCATTGGTATTTTTGAAACGGTAAGAGCTACAAGGTTGGTTAAATTAGACAAAAGTTGCGCATTTTGATGTGTTTCAAGAATCTGTAAAGAAATTTGACATAGCTCACGTGGTTACTAAAATAACCTGAAAAAAAAACCGAAAACTTGCACTTTTTCATTTTGTCCGTAACTTTTTTAATATCAAACGGAATTGAATGAAATTTGGTGGAATTACGTAATTAGGTACGGGCTTTCGAATGCACTATTCAGAAAAATTCTCTGCCTACTGGATCTTTAGGTGTTCATAACCAAATTTCAATTTTCTTATGGCGGCCATATTGGATTTTACTACCATTGGATAGAGCAAAAAATTACGAATACAACCATGTATCACAACACCTAATTAAACCCACTTAAATGTCAAATTTCTAATATTTTAAATATTTTGAAGCCAGGCAGTAGGCCATGATACCGAAAACAATATCAATAACTGTCACCTAATAAACTGAAACGTCAGTTAGTTCCCATAACCTTTGTTAACTACTTAAAATTGTGTGTTAACCTTAAGTGACTAAAGCTTATTGAATCATGCCCCAACAATATCCAATAAATGAAAGATTGGATATGTACAATGTTTATATTCGAAACTACCGTAATTCTAGCCAGTATCAAGAATTATACCCCAAACGAAGGCAGCCTAACAGAACTATTTTCCGAAGGTTGTGTAGGCGTATGGAAGCGGAGGCGACGTTACAAAACAAAAGAAGAAATGATTTTGTAAGAGCTAGAGGAGCTAGTGAAATCAATGTTTTGGCTCAAATTCATTTAAATCCAGAGACATCGCAAAGGAAAATTGCTAGGGAATGTGGTTTGTCGTTAGGGGCAGTTAACAAGATTTTAAAAAAGCACAGATACCGTGACTTTAAAATTCAACCCGTACAAAAGTTACTTATTTATTGCCGGGGGACTAAGGCCTGCCGGTTAGATACTGACCCCTGGCGCCATCTATCTATTTATTAGTATTTAGTTTCTTGTTCCTATTAAAATAACGCTAAATAAATAAACTTTTGACATCCAATTTGACGTTTCTGTTTATTAGGTGACAGTTATTGATATTGTTTTCGGAATCATGGCCTACTGCCTGGCTTCAAAATATTTAAAATATTAGAAATTTGACATTTAAGTAGGTTTAATTAGGTGTTGTGATACATGGTTATATTCGTAATTTTTTGCTCTATCCAATGGTGGTAAAATCCAATATGGCCGCCATAAGAAAATTGAAATTTGGTTATGAACACCTAAAGATCCAGTAGGCAGAGAATTTTTCTGAATAGTGCATTCGAAAGCCCGTACCTAATTACGTAATTCCACCAAATTTCATTCAATTCCGTTTGATATTAAAAAAGTTACGGACAAAATAAAAAAGTGGAAGTTTTCAGTTTTTTCAGGTTATTTTAGTAACCATGTGAGCTATGTCAAATTTCTTTACAGATTCTTGAAACACATGCGCAACTTTTGTCTAATTTAACCAACCTTGTAGCTCCTACCGTTTCAAAAATGATCCGATTCTACATTACTTGGATTTTACAAAACCATTTATATTAATCACAGATGCTTCAAATATAGCAATAGGTGGAATTTTAGGAAAAATCGGAAATGATTTACCAATAGCATATGGATCACGAACTCTAAATCCGGAAGACCAAAACTATAGCACCATCGAAAAAGAATTATTATCGATTGTATATTTTACACAGTACTTTAGACCATATTTATTTTTAAAAATATACCCGTAAAGTGAGTAACTCCTACACAAAAGAAGATATGGAAAATGCAGTAACAGCTGTTAAGTCTGGAAGAAACGCTTCATATTGAGCCAGCATAAATTACAAAATCCCTTTAAAAACTTTAGCAGATTGTGCTAGTGGCCATCGTGGTCAAAAATCAGTTACTTAAGGACGCCCACCGGCTTTTCTGCCAAATGAAGAAGAGAGTACAAACAATTCTGATTTATTAATTTTAGAACTATTGAGGTGCCCGTTGGTACCACCAAAAATTCTTATTTTATTTTATCAAATAACTCGTGCCAATATTAACTAAAATCCTTGAAATTCTTCTGCGAGGAATCATCGGGTTATGAGTCAAACCACCGGAAACTAGGAACATTAAGTTAAACGAAAAACCATGTTGTTTATATCTTATAATTATCAAAACGCCAGAAAAGTTCGCTACGGTTATTAGTATTCTTGAAAAAACTTGCGCAAAAATCATGTTTATACATTCCATCTGCCCACAAAAGCGTTCTAAAGAACACGTGCAAATCCTGGAATCGAGGCGAGAACAAAGAACTTAGCTGATATAAAAGGGGGTTTCTCCCAAAAGTAAGAAAGTCGTCGACCACCAATTGTAGGGCAAAGTACTGCCCGAAACAACATCCAGAGTCTGCTGCCTTGCCTGCCACAGAGTCACACCAAGAACCGACCTTAATACAGTATGCTGTCCGTTGAGCTGACCAAAAGTAAGCTATCTTGTTTTTGTTAATTTTTGACGTCTGAGCTGCCCTATTATTGAGTAACTAAAAAATTTTATTTTTATTTTTATTGGAACGTAGTAAATAGTTTAAGCGTCTTGGAGTATTTTTCTATAGCTAGAAACATAACTGTGCCGTGTACGCACAATACTAGTATTTTACGCTAAATTTGGGTATTTTGATTGTGTTTTGTGCCAATTTCGAGTTAGTAATGGTTTTGTGTCTATATTTTCATTTTGGAGCATTTTTCATAACTTTGTAGTTCATTACCGTTTGGGACATCAGGCTAACTAACTTGTATACCTAAACCTTGAAACTTTATGTGAAGTATTTTAAGCTACATGTAGTCTCAGCAGAATGCTTTGTCAATGAGATTTTAACGGATATTTTGGTAGGAAAATAATAGGAAAAGCGTAAAAAGGAAAAACTTTAAGGAAACTGTGTGATATACTAAGGGATAACAGGTCGGAGAGAGATACTAGGAGGAACTATTTACGAGTGAAGAAAAAT
Organism: Pseudeuparius sepicola; assembly: GCA_963920635.1. Lineage (NCBI taxonomy): Eukaryota > Metazoa > Arthropoda > Insecta > Coleoptera > Anthribidae > Pseudeuparius > Pseudeuparius sepicola. The sequence continues at coordinate 36,445,786 of OY987305.1, forward strand.
TCCATCCAGAAATAGAGGTAAATAGGCAAGAAATTTAGGATTTATTTTATTAAAGAATATTGAAATGCCAAACGAACAAGAGGAGGCAATGGCAGGGGCGGCAGGGGAGACTTTTAATGGGAATAGAAACGGTACCGAATTATGACGGGAGAGACAGAGTGGAGGAATTTCTAAGTATAATCGAGGAAACCGCATTGTTGGCCGGATGGTCAGAGGAACAAAAAGTGGCTATTGTTAGGCTAAAATTAAGAGGTAGCGCCAAGCAATTAATAGAAGCAGAACCAGAATTGCAAAAGACGACGGATTGGGCTAAATTAAAAGGAGTTCTAAAGAAGCAATTTGAACGAAGGCACGTACCAGGTACGGCCATAAAAATGTTTATAGACGCAAGGCAGAGATATGGGGAAAGTAGACGCCAATTTTTGACTAGGCTTAAGATACTAGGAAACAGGACCGTAACGTTTGTAGATGACCCAGTAAAAACGCAAGTTCTTCAAGAGAAACTCGAAATGGACATCACGACGCAATTTGTTTTAGGGTTATTAATGCCGATAAAAGAGCGGGTTTTATCACTAAGACCGAAAAATATGGAAGAAACAATAAAGTACGCAGAAAGAGAAGAATCAATAGAAAAAAATAATAGGGAATGTCGAGTGGTAGGTAAGAATGAATCCGGAGACGCCAGGTCTAGCGGTTACGCGAATAGTAGGTGTCATAGATGCAAACAAGGAGGGCATTTAGCGAGAGATTGTGGTGGGCGTAGGGAAATGCCGCCGCGAAGTGACCAGGAATGTTTTAACTGCCGCGAAGTAGGTCATTACGCGCGGGATTGTTTAAAATATCGCCCGGAACGTGCCAGATCGCGGCCGAGTAATAACGATCTTTGCTACCAATGTCGGCGACCAGGCCATTATGCTAGAAATTGCCCGGGAAATTCTCCAACGTATCGCCGGATAGTACAGGGTCATTTAAACGACAAACCAGCCGCTCAAGACCCTCGGAGTACGGCTGGGACACCAGCAACTCGCAATTAGTAATAAAGAAACCGATCCGCAACTGCTTCAGAAAGGGAATACATCCACGGAACGTTAGTAGTAAAACAAAGAGAGTTCTAAGCCAAACCTGTCAGACTTGTCTGGCTTAGAACTCTCATAGGGTTTTGGTGGTGGGAGAGCTCCCCCACTCCAAGAATAGCTATATAGGTGCGTGTGGTTCAACTAAGAGCATCAGTGCAGCAAACATGTCCTTCTTAAATAATTTAAGAATTTGTTGTTAAAAAATCTGGTGAACGTTCGAGATTTGGAAGTAAATGAAAAATTTGAGATTCAGAGTTTTAAGAGAATAAGTACTAAGTATGGCGAGAAAGTGGTTGTGGAGTTTGCAGACTTCAAGACCATTCTGCCCCAGCGGTTTACGGATGAACTAACTCAAGAACGAATTGACAGTTTGAATGGTGTCAAAAAAAAGCGCTTTTTAACCAGCTTGGGCCCTGTCGGCGAAACGACTAATATTATTTTTTCTGAAGAATGAGAGCAACATTATATGAAGGTTTAGAAATGTAAAATTGTGAAAATAAAAATATTATTTGTTTGTGTGTGTTTTACTAATATTTTTGGGGGGCTATAAAAGTGGTACTTGAGGTTGGAATTCATCAATCATGTTGCTGCTGTTCACCCTACAAGGTTTTACTTCCACACTTTCTATTGACTTTAATATTCCTATACATTTAGAACCAGATTTTGAGTATGGTTTGGCACTGCTAGGATTTCACACATATAAAAGCATACCCAATATAGATGTTGGTGTCAATAAATTTTATTATATAAACGCTGATGGATATCGAAAATGTTTAGTTATTCCCACAGGGTCGTATGAAATTGAAGCCTTAGAAGATTACATAGTTCGAGCTTTAAGAAAAGAGGAACCTGATCAGAAAAATTTAATTTCAATAAAGGCTAATAATAGTACCTTACAGTGTGAAATTTACAGTGATAAATATACAGTAGATTTTCTACCAACAGACTCTATTGGTCATGTGTTAGGGTTTTCTCCTACACGATTAGAGTCTGGACAATTGCATACTTCCGATATATCTGTAAACATCGTGAAGGTCAGAACTATACATATAGATTGTAACGTAACATCTGGAGCATACTATAAAAATCAACCAACTCATACGATTTACGAGTTTGCAGTTAGCTGTGATCCTGGTTACGCCATAGACGAGTCTCCGAAAAATTTGGTGTACATGCCAGTTGCAAAGCGTGAGATTAGTAATTTAACGCTAACTATTCTCGATCAGAACTTTCAACCTGTAAATTTTAGAGGCGAGGAAATAATTGTGCGGTTGGAGTTGAAGCGTGTATGAAAATTTCGCTATAGAGATGGTTTTGGTTTTTGGTGGCAGATATCACCCGTATAAAAGTCAATCACAATGCTTTAAAAATTCACTAGTGAGTAAATCATCGAAGAGTGCAGATCGTCTCTCGTTGGAAAATCAGCAATTTTTGAAAGCGCTTGGTTATGTCCTTAACACCTCAAGTGTTTAATGTGCATCGCACACCCACATATGACGATGTGATGCCCCGTAGATACCAATGAGGTACCCCGTATATACCAACCAAAATTCTCATTTTTATTTTACCAAATAACACGAGGCAATGTTAGCCAAAGCCTTGAAATTCTTCAGCGAGGAATCATCGGGTTATGAGTCAAACCACCGGAAACTAGGAACATTAAGTTAAACGAAAAACCATGTTGTTTACATCTTGTAATTATCAAAACGCCAGAAAAGTTCGCTACGGTTATTAGTATTCTTGGAAAAACTTACGCTAAAATCATGTTGTTATACATTCCATCCGCCCACACAAGCACACGTGCAAATCCTGGAATCGAGGCGAGAACAAAGAACGTAGCTGCTATAAAAGGGGGGTTTCTCCCAAGAGTCGAGGAAGTCGCCGAACATCACTTGTAGGGCTAAGTCCTGCCCGAGAGACCAGCGAGTGTCCGATGCCGAACCAGCAATGAGAAGAAGTCTCCGACCACCAATGATTGGGCGAAGTACTGCCCGAGAAGTCAACTAGAGTCTGCCGCCTTGCCTGCCATAGATCCAGCACCAGAGCCTCAGTACAGTATGCTGCCCGTTGAACTGACCACAGAGTAAGCGATTGAATTTTGTTTTGTTGGGTTTTGTCGACTGAGTTGCCTTTCTATTTCGAGTTACTGAATTTAATTGATTTTATTTTATTTTGAATACTATTGGTGTTTATTTGAGGTGTCGTAAAGGATTGGTATATTTTGTCATATTTTAAATCAGTGTCGTTACAGTTCTGAATATTTTACCCTAAATTTTGGGTATTTTAAAAGCTGTTAGCATAGCAGTGCCATATTAAGTCCTTAAGTCCAATATTAATATTTTACACTAAATTTTGGGTATTTTTAAATACGTTTTGTGCCAATTTCAAGTGATTTTAATAATTTTGTGTCTCTATTATCCATTTCGAATCATATTTAATTTACATATTTTATTATCGCGTTTGTGTGATCAGGCTAACTAAATTGTGTGCCTATAATTTTGGTATTATTTCTTGGAATAATTTGAGCTTAATTCACGTACTATTTTCACAGGTTTTTGTTAACAGTTTATGCTATAAGCTAGTATTGTTCGCCACTTAGGTTTGAAACCAGTTACTAAAATTTAAAGATAATTATTTTGCGCTAAATTCTTTATTGTTGATTCTTTTCTGTAATATTTACTTAGGAATATTGTAATAATTAATTTTGTTCACGTCTGTGCATCCTAAATTCATTTACTGTGTAATTCGTAACCTGTATATTATTACGCCATAGGCGTACCATTTACTTTTTCAATATATGTATTAAAATTCCCCTGTTGTTTCCGTTAATCCTTAGGCCCACACCAAAAATAAATTAACTTATGGACCACCTTTAAAGGTACCGCTCGACCAACTAACATCAAAAACAAAGGTGCGCGTCATAAATGGTGTCAGGTGTGGGGTTTGCAATAAGGATAACGGATAGACGTGAGTGTCAAATTGATAGGAAAATTTTTAATTTGTCGGAAAAATTGGAAAAATTTCGAAAAATTGTCAGAATAAATTTTTGTGGAACAATATTGTGGGGTCAAAAGGATTATAACGGAGGGGTAGAAAGGAAAATTTTGAAAAGTTTTAGGAAAATTTCGGAAAAATAGGAAAATTTCGAAAAATTATCAGAATAAATTTTTGTAGAACAACTTGTGGGGTGCTAATAAGGAGATAACGGGATTGTAGGGTCAAAAGAAAATTTTAGGAAAACTGTGTGACATAACTGTGTGAGATAACGGTTTAGAAAATTAAGGAAAAGAGAGGCTAGGAGGAACTATTTAAGGGTGAAGAAAAATTCCATCCAAAAATAGAGGTAAATAGGCAGGAAAATTTAGGATTTCATTTTATTAAAAGATTTGAAATGCCAAACGAACAAGAGCAGGCAATGGCTTTTAATGGGGATAGAAACGGTACCGAATTATGATGGGAGAGATAGAGTGGAAGATTTTCTAAGTATAATAGAGGAGACCGCCTTGTTAGCCGGATGGTCAGAGGAACAGAAAGTGGCTATTGTTAGGCTAAAATTAAGAGGTAGTGCCAAGCAGTTGATAGAAGCAGAGCCGGAATTGCAAAAGACAACGGATTGGGTTAAATTAAAAGGAGTTTTAAAGAAGCAATTTGAACGAAGGCAAGTACCAGGTACGGCTATAAAAATGTTTATAGACGCGAGGCAGAGATACGGGGAAAGTAGTCGCCAATTTTTGACTAGGCTTAAAATACTAGGAAACAGGACCGTAACGTTTGTAGATGACCCGGTAAAGACGCAAGTTCTTCAAGAGAAACTTGAAATGGATATCACGACGCAATTTGTTTTAGGGTTATTAATGCCGATAAAACAGCGGGTTTTGTCATTAAGACCGAAAAATATGGAAGAGGCAATCAAATACGCGGAAAGGGAGGAAAGTATAGAGAGAATTATTAGGCCAGTCCAAATTAATAGGGAATGTCGAGTGGTAGGTAAGAATGAAACCGAAGACGCCAGGTCTAGCGGTTACGCGGATATTAGGTGCCATAAATGTAAACAAGGAGGGCATTTAGCGAGAGATTGTGGTAGGCGTAGGGAAATGCAGCCGTGAAACAGTCGGGAATGTTTTAACTGCCACGTAATAGGGCACTACGCTCGAGATTGTTTACAATATCGCCCGGAACGTGCCAGATCGCGGCCGAATAATAACGATCTTTGCTACCAATGTAGGCGGCCAGGCCATATTGCTCGAAATTGCCCGGGAAATGCTCCGACGTATCGCCGTGCAGTACAGGGTCATTTAAACGACCAACCAGCCACTCAAGACTCTCGGGGTACGGCTGGGACAACCGCAACTCGCATGTAATAACGAAACCGATCCGCAACTGCTTCAGAACGGGAATACATCCACGGAACGTTGCGGAGATATCTCTGTGTCATAGAAAAAGTAGAGTTTTAATAGATTCTGGTGCAGTTGTGTCTTTAGTAAAGCCAGAGTTTGCAGAGGGTCTAAAAATTAGGAAAAATAATGTAGTATTAGTAGATATACAAGGAAATGATATATCAAGTTTAGGAGTTACGAGTTTATATATTGAGTTACCCAATGGGAAAAGTATAGTGCACGAAGCTACGGTCTTAGACACGGATGATATCGCATTTAACGCGGATATTTTATTAGGTATAGATTTTTTGCATAAGTATGGAGTAAAAGTTGACTGGGGAAGTGGAGTAATTTATATGCTGGAAGAAGATACCGCTAATTGAGGAAAACAATTATAGTACGAGAGCAAGTATAGTTAAAAGGCGTGAAGGACGAAATTCAAGAATTGAGAGTTATAGTTAAAAGGTTAGCTAGTGAAGTTAGAGTGCAACGAGAGAGTGTTATGATTAATGACCGTGTAATTAAAAGAGAAGAGGAAAAAGTGGTTCTAAGTGAAGGTCTGTGTGAACAAAGTAAGGAGGTAAAAAGTGAAGTTATGATGTTAAAACGTGAGGTTATGAGGTTAAAGGGGGAAGTTATGGAGTTAAAAAGTGAAGTAAGTGAAGTGAAGGGAGGAGTTAAGGAGATATGAAGTGAAGTTAGGAGTTTGGGGAAGAAGTTAACTCGCCTGTCAGAGGCCGCCGCTTATTCTTGGTCTTTGCCCGAGATCAAGAATGTTAGTGTTCAGACTACGGGCAATTGTTCTGAACACTACACAAAAATTAACAACCAGGTGTACCAACAGGTGAAGTTAGCAACATCCAGGGGAGCTATAGATCCCCAGAAAGTAGAAAAAGTAAGTGAGAAGGAAGGTCAAGAGAAACTAAGTGAAAAGGAAGGTAAAATGAAAATAGTAGATCAAAGGAGAGAAAGGGAGATGATAAGAGGGGACGAGAGAGTTAGACAGGTACAAGCACCAGCCCAAGAGTCAGATAACCGTCTTGAGGACAGTCGGCTATCGCACACTGCCTCCAATTTCCGACAGGAGAGAGATGAACCATCAGGCTCGACAGGTATGGACGTGTATCTTAAAAAGGACTAAGTGTTACCCCCGAGAAGCCAAGTAGTATGTATGGCTACGATAAGAAAAGTTGCAAAAATGGAGACGCCAATTGTCGTCGTAGAACCAAACCAAGATATAACGCACGGTATAATAATTGCTAGAAGTATAAATAAAGCAGAAAAAGAGGTACCAATCCGCTTAATGAATATGACAGAACAAAGCTTAATGGTACAGAGAAAGCATGTCATAGCGAAAGCCTATGAGGCCGAAGTAAGTGAGTGTCCAAAGAATGGAAAGCCAGTAAGGAAGGTAAATGTACAGGACTCAGAAGAAATATTAAGATTATTGCACCTAGATAAAGTGAAGAATTCAAGCGAAGAAAAGCTAAAAGATTTAATAGAGGAATATGTAGATATTTTCAGAGCACCTAGCGCAAAGTTGACGTGTACAACCAAGGTCAAGAATCGCATCATCACGGAAGACGTCCCACCAATTTCTAAAAGGCCATACCGAGTTCCATATCATAGGAAGGAAATTCTAAGGAAGGAAATTCAAGAATTGTTAGATAACGACATAATCGTAGAAAGTCAGTCTCCATGGAGTTTCCCAGCCCTTCTGGTAGAAAAGCGTTTACACCCAGGAGAGGAGCCTCAATTTAGGTTATGCATCGACTACAGGGAATTAAATGCCATAACGAAGACAGATTTCTTTCCCTTACCAAGGCTACAGGACACCATTGACTTACTACATGGCTGTAGTTTATTTTCGACGATGGATTTGGCTAGTGGTTATTTTCAGGTGGAACTAGATGAGCGGGATAGAGAGAAAAGTGCTTTTTCGACACAGGAAAACCATTACGAGTTTAAACGTATGAGTATGGGATTAAAAAATGCGCCCGCTAGTTGGCAGAGATTAATGCACAATGTGTTTTCTACCCTAACCTACAAGGAGTGCCTAATATATCTCGATGACATCATAGTTTTTAGTGCAGGAGACGTAGAAGAGCATCTTAAACGCCTCAGGAATGTATTTGATAAAATGAGAGAAAGTAATTTAAAGTTTAAACCTACGAAGTGTCATTTTATGAAAGAAGAAATTGAATATTTAGGGCACATAATAAATTCCAGCGGATACAAAGCGCATCCTGAGAAAATTGAGGTAGTAAAGAATTATCCAGTTCCAAGGACAGTAAAGGAAATTAGAGCATTTATAGGTTTAGCGTCGTACTACCGGTCCATGGTAAAGGAATTTTCAAAAATATCACAGCCACTAACGGAATTAACTAAGAAAGATGTACCCTTCAAATGGACGGAAAAACAACAAGAATCTTTTGAGATCTTGAAAAATGCACTAATCACAAGCCCAATATTAAAGTTTCCAGATTTTAGTAAACCTTTCATAGTAGTAACTGACGCAAGCGCCATGGCGATTGGTGCTCTCCTTTGCCAGAAGTATGATAACTTGGAGCACCCTGTATGCTATGCTAGTCGAGGTCTAAATGACGCGGAACGCAGGTATTCGACTATCGAGAGAGAAGCGTTAGCAGTGGTATATTCGATCAAAAAATGGCGAGAGTACTTAACTGGGACACATTTTCTAATTTTTACGGACCACCGACCTCTAAAATATTTATTAACCATCAAAGATCCAAGTTCAAGGTTAGCGAAATGGGCCATGTTCTTAATGGAGTACTCTTTTAGTATTGAGTATAGGCCTGGCAGGTTGAACACTAACGCGGACAGTCTCACGAGATTACGAGAGGAAACGCCGAGAATCGCGCTCGTAAATGCAAAAGGAAAACAAACGGAAATCACGCCCGTAGTAGCCACTATATGGGATCGAGAGGAAATTCTAAGAAGGCAAAGGGACGACGAGATAGCGGCGGAGATCATTCAAAACATAAACAGATACCGACCCGAATTTTATTTGGGGCCTGATGACCTACTATACGTGACTAGAACTGGGTCAGAGAGAAGCGATAAATTATATGCGCCGAGGTCCATTATAAACGATATAATGTATCTTTACCATAATAGTGTTTTAGCGGGACACGCCGGAGAAAAGAAAACGATGGAGCTGATTAAAAAGGATTTTTATTGGAGGAAAATGAATACGGATATAAGGAGATATTGTCATAATTGTCACTCTTGTAATGTAAGAAAAAGTAATTACAACCCTCCCGCGGAATTACAACAAATGCCAGTACCCTTTATAGTATTTGGGAGAATTGCTTTAGATATTGTCGGTCCTTTGAATAGGACTAGGAATGGAAATAAGTATATATTGACATGCATCGACTTCTTGACGAGATATCCTGTCTGTATACCGCTACCAGACATACACGCCGAAACAGTGGCTAAAGCTTTTGTCATAAATGTGATCACGCAATTTGGCATCCCAAGAGAATTAATTACTGATCAAGGAACGCAGTTTTTGTCTAAACTTTTTAAGGAAATTTGTAAGATATTAAATATTACGAAACTGCAAACGACAGCTTACCACCCTCAAGGTAATGCAGTTATAGAAAGATTCCATCGCACTACGTAAGTAATGAGGAAGATGGATGGGACAATTGGATTCCCTTCGCTCTAATGGCTTATAGGAATAATATACACAGTGCCACAAAAGAGACGCCATTTTTCTTAATGTTTGGAATCGAAGGCGATGGCGCCTGACGTTAGTTTATGCTCACGATGTGGCGACAATTTTATAGTAAATGCCAAATGTGTGGAGTGCAATTGTTGCAAGAAAAAGTATCATCCAACTTGTATCAATATGAAGGACGATGTCTGCAAATTAATAAGTAAAAATCCCAACATAATATATTGGTTTTGTGAGGGTTGCAAAGAAACCGTGAGTAAAAACTTAACAAATAAGGATACCGATACAAAGACACACTTACTTTTGTGTCAAAAAGAAATTGAGTGTCTTCAAAGGAAGAAACTGTTGTCGGGTAAATTAATTGAGGAAATGGAACATGCTAATAATTTATTAAAGTCGGAAATAAAACACCTTGAAAATAAATTGGAATCTGCTATAGTTCCTCCTCATACGAACAACGTTTTTGCATCGCGAGACAAAAACGGTGGCGGTCCAAGCTATAGCAACGTTTTAAAAAAACCTGTAAACACTGAATCGGTACTTCTAATAAAAGCCAATAGCGGCGATTCTAATCAAGATGTTATTAGCACTCTTCTGAAAACTATCAATCCTGCTACGGCGAATATTTCTATTAATGGCACAAAAAAAATTAGTAATGGGGCTGCAGTCTTCTGTAATAAAACATCGGACCTTGAAAAATTGAAAGAAATAGTAAAATCAAAATTTGGTGGAAAATTTTCTATAAACGAGTCAAAAAAGCTAAATCCCAGGCTTATTGTTTGGAATGTCAAACTAGGAAGCGACGGTGAGAATACTTCTAGCATCGTGGGAAACATTTTGTTACAAAATGAACTCAGTGATTATCGTGAGTCTGACATAAAAGTTATTACTAAATTGAAAGGCCAAAATGATTCCTTTAATTTAGTTCTTGAAGTTTCACCCTTGTTATACAAGAAACTTATTACCAATGGATTCATTTACCTCGGTTGGAGGAGATGTGCAGTGCGTGAACACTTGAATGTGTTGCGTTGTTACAATTGTTTCGCGTTCGGTCATTACCATAAGGACTGTAAGTCGAAAACAGCTTGTTCCAGCTGTGCTGGTGAACATCCATTAAAGTCTTGTCAGTCAAGTGAATCTAAATGTATAAATTGCTTAAATTATAATAATAAGTATAGAACCAAGTTATGTACGGCCCATAGAGCGAGTGATAAGGAATGTCCAATTTACAAAAATTATGTCCAAAATATTAAAAACAGAATTAATTATGAATAGTACAGTTTCGAAAACTAAATACATTCGAGTGGGACACTTAAACGTACGTTCTCTTCTGTCGGATTTCGATGTTTTTGAGAGCATTATGCACCACGACAATTTTGATATTCTAGCTATTAGTGAAACATGGTTATCTGAATTGATTTCTACGAGTGATGTTGCAGTTGATGGATACGACTTCTTTCGTTTAGATAGGGGCTCCAGAGGCGGTGGTCTGGGTATATATGTAAGATCCGATTTTCAGGCTAATACAGTAGAGGTTCAGTACAATTCTGGATCTTGTTTGGAGCACTTATGGGTACAAATTAAACTCAATCGGCACATATCGATACTGGGAGTCATATACCGCCCCCCATCACAAAATCTGGTAGATTGCATAACGGCTTTGGACAATATTTTACCTTTCCTTTTAAGTAAGTATAGCGAAATAGTTATCTTGGGGGATGTCAATGTAAATTTATTGAATCAAAATAACCTCTTGTCTAAATGTTTCAACTCCTATGGTTTTCAGCAGTTGGTCACGTCTCCTACACGGGTTACCGAAAGCACTTCAGCTTTATTGGATCCTTTATTTACTACAGTACCAGAGTTATTTAGTGACTGTTTGACAATGGATGCCTCGCTCATTTCTGATCATAAAATTATATCAGCTAATATGAAATTGATTAACTATACAAAAAAACAAAGGTATGTTACTTATCGAGACTTTTCTCAATTCGATGAGGAACAATTTCTCACCGAACTTGAGTCCTCAGATCTTAATCAAATATTTTTGCAGTCTAATATTAATCAAAAAGTCAAAACCCTCACTGATAGTATTCACAATTTATTCAACAAATTTGCGCCGATTAGAACAGTGCGTGTCAATAAACCACCAGCACCGTGGCTGACATACCCTTTGAAGTTGATTTTAAAAGAAAAAAGTAGAGCAATGGCGGTTTACAAAAATAATAAAACAGATGAGAACTATAAACACTATAAAGACATAAGAAATTTTGCCTTGTCTTCAATTAGGAATGAGAAGTCAGCTTATTTATCCCATTTAGAACGGCAACAAAAGTCTAAAAAACTGTGGCAACAATTAAAATTTTTCAAAATAACTTCTTCACCTAGTCCTACTATTCCTGATAATTTAAATAATCCGTTCGATATTAATAAATACTTTATGTCCGTGTATAATCCTGGAACTATTCCGGAGAGTACTTTTGACCACTACATCAATGGTATTTTCAGTCATAACACGTTCGCCTTTAGGATGGTGATACCTACAGAAATTTGCGATGCAATAAGACAGATAAAAAGTGACTCTAAAGGGGTGGATGGAATCAGTGTGGAAATGTTGAAGATCACCTTGCCCATAACTCTCTTTCATATTACACACATAATTAATATCTGTTTGGAGATAGGCTTTTTTCCTACCCAATGGAAGGAAGCTCTGGTCATACCCATTCCAAAAGTTGCAAGTCCAAAATTGCACACAGATCTGAGACCAATTAGCCTATTACCTGTTCTGTCAAAAATTATGGAAAAAATAGTTCAGTCGCAAGTTGTTAAATTTATTGAAACTTTTAATATTTTACCTAAACATCAATCGGGATTTCGTAAGTCACATAGCACTACAACAGCATTATTAAACTTGACTGACAATATCTTTAGAGCTAACGACAAAAGAATGGCTGCTGTTTTGGTGTCCGTCGATTACTCGAAGGCGTTTGACAAAATTAATCATCGTCTGTTATGTGCTAAACTAAAGTTCTTCGGGTTTGATGCGACGTCGGTTACCTTTTTTGCTAACTATCTTGATGGTAGAACCCAGGCAGTGTGCCTTAATAATTCTAGATCTGACTTTCAACTAATTACATCAGGAGTCCCCCAGGGATCTATACTTGGACCACTGCTGTTTTTACTTTACACTGCAGATTTACCTGCTTTTATTCGACACTCAGAACTCCAATCGTATGCTGATGACACCCAGTTAATTCATTTTTTTCATGAAGAGGAGGTTGAAATAGGGGCGAACTATCTTAACACCGACATAAAAAATTTGTGCATATATTCGTCCAGCCATAATTTATCCATCAATCCCACTAAATCTAACATGATTCTTTTTTGTTCTGAAAGCCGTAGACAATATATAAAGACAGCCATGAAGGTTAATATAGGTCATCAAGTATTGACTTTTTCCGAAACTATAAAAATTCTGGGAGTTATTGTGGATGAAAGGTTGAGATTCGGTGGGCATGTGAATAAATTGACTCAGAAGGTTTATCCGCGGATCAGAATCTTATATGCAAACAAAAGTCTCTTAAATTTTAAAATAAGAAAAAAACTGTGCCTATCGCTTATCATCTCTATACTAAATTACTGCAACATCCTGTACTACCCGTGTCTCGATCACATTGCAAAAAATCGATTGCAGCAAATTCAGAATAGCTGTGTACGGTTTGTTTGTTCTTTGCGAAAATTCGACCACATTTCTGAGAAATTTGTTGTCCTTAAATGGTTGACGATCTCTGATCTTGTGCGCTACCACTTTTTGGTCTTCGTGCATAAATTGCTGTTAACATCTAGGCCAATATACCTAAAAGAGAGGCTGATTTTCAGGAATCAGTCACACGACAGATCTATTAGAGACTTAAAGTTGCTGGACATTCCTTGTCATCGCACCACTAAGTTTCGCCGTTCTTTCTCATATAATGCGGTAACCTTCTATAACGGTCTAGACAGCTCTTATAAAAATAAGTCTTTAATAGTATATCGAAAAAATATAAAATCATTGTTGCTTGGTCCTGTTGTGTAAGTTATATTATATATGCTAATTTCGGTATTTGTTATTGTTGTTGTTTTTTGTTGTTTGTTGCTATGAAATTGCTCATGTCTCATACATGCCGGTTTGATTACATAATTATATAACTTGACTCTAAAATGTTGCTGTAAGACTGAGTAAATTGTGTTACTATTAAGCTTTGTTATCAGGGTTATGTTGCTAATCTTGGTTTTTGTTGTTGTTTATTGCTATGAAATTGCTCATCTCTTATCACTCATCGTTGGTTTGATTGCTAAATTTACACACTTATTTCTGAAATATTATTGTAAAACTAAGAAATTTATATCTTATAACATCGCATCAAATCCATGAAAATCTGTTGGTTAAGTGTAAGAGTAGCGATGCTAAACTTCGCCAACAGAATAACCACTTTATGTACTTTACCATCAATGTACTTCATTCGTTTAAAATAAAGTCGATTATTATTATTATTATTATTATATGGAATTGCCACAGCATCTTACTATAAGAGATAGGAAAGCAAGGTATGACTTAGACGAAAATTATGCCACGGAAATGTTAGCAAGAATGCAGCTAGCTCACGAACACGCGAAGGAAAATATAGAAAAATCAGTACAAAATAGGTGCCAGAAATTCAATGCCAAAAAGACAAAGAAAGAATTTGAAATAGGCGATAGAGTGTACCTTAATACGCCCGTGATACCAGGAAATAAATTGGCAAAGAAGTTCCAAGCCAAATGGACGGGGCCGTACCGTATTATTGAAAAGAAGGGGCCGGTAACATTGAAAATAAAAGAGATCGGCGAGAGAAAGGAACAAATAGTACATTCAAATAGGTTGAAAATGTTCAATGGAGCATTGACAGGTGACAAAAGTATAGTGGACCATAAACCCGAAAAAGAGACAGCAGTTGACAAAGAAGAAGAAGCAATGTGGGAAGAAATAGAGGATATACCGCAATTAAACGACAGTGATAACAATAGCGAGTCCGAGTCCGACGGAGATAGAAGTGAAAGCGAGAGTGACGAGGAAGAACCTCGGGGCGCACCAGCCGACGCGCGACCCGCACGTGGTCCAGGAGATGACGACAGAGTAATAAATAATAATAATGAACCTGTAGCCGAGCAAGGCCGTCGGCCTGAGACACCAGCACCGGGGAATGAAAACAACAATGATATACAGGGACATTCGTATCAAACGCGTTCAAGGGGGGAAATACAGGAACAGCACCCTTGGGTTTTGAGAAAAGCGATTTGAGTAATTTAGGTAGATAATAAGATAATAGGTTGAGAATAGGTTAAGTAGATAGAGTTAGGTAAATAATAGCGCGCAGCTATCAGATTCGAGCGTAAAAACATTTCATAGGGAAATAAACATTCCAAAATGAAACAAGAATTTTGAAATTTAGGCTGTAAATCCTCTCCGCACAGATGACTTTAGGTGAATTTCACGAAAATAATACGAAAATAAGCAGTCCCAAAGTTGTATACACTATCGGCACGTAGGTATTGTAAACAAAGTCAATGGATCCCTATACCCAAGATTCAATAGCATAAATAAACAGTACATGCCGCACCGATGTATTACGAGTATAAGAATAATAAAACAAAGAAGGTAACTCAGGCAGATGAAAACTGGGAAACGGAAGTCGGTCGCCAATTGGGTTAGTTTATTGGGAGTAGTGTTGAGAGTCGGTACGCGCGTGACATGCGTGGTACCTCGTTTAGTGGGCAGTAGGTACATCCAAGCGCCTACAACTGTAGCAGGTGCAGGTATTTAGCAATCTGGAACGAGTACAGTCGAGGAGGGCCGCCACCTCCTGTGACGTGGCCGGGGCCGCCGCAAGCAACGCCGCGCCGCCACCAGGGAGAGAGCCGCATCGCGGAGAGAGTCGCCTCGCAGGCGCCAGCCGCATCGCCGCCGCAGTCAACGCCCGCAGCGCTGCTACTAGAGCAAGTGGAAATGGACATGGTCTTCGATGGAAATGGAGATAGCTACAATGGTACCACACCGAATGGAATATGGAACAAATAATGGAGCATCACTGGGGTTGAGGCACCGCCAGCACCTTGAGGAAATTTCGAGTCGTAAGTTATACGGCCATGACTTCTTGAAAAAGGAGTTGGAGGAGGAGAAGAAGACGCAAGCACAGTGAGTGACGATGAAAGAAAGCTCGCGTGTTTAAGTGTAAGTGCATCGTTTGAGAAATTTAGATTTAAGTTGTGTAACATTGTATTATAAGAAGCAATAAGATGTTAGTAGATAGTAGTTGTACTTGTATGTAAGCGTAGATAAGTCAAGAGTGGTTAAGAAATAGGTAGGTTAGGAAAAATAATTAAGAGAGTAGGTATGTTAGGAAATAAAATTTTTATAGGAAACAAAGAAGGCATAGTATTTAAAGGCATAAGAGCAACTCAGTTTAATATGTAAAAGGTCAGTTCAATGTAGGAGTGTAAAGGAAGAAGCAAAGAGCAATCAAATCAAGAGAGAGCCATAATCAAGATCGTATTAACAGAAAAGTAATTGTATCGTAATTCCTTTTCAAATTAAGGAGGGAGGAATGTGATGCCCCGTAGATACCAATGAGGTACCCCGTATATACCAACCAAAATTCTCATTTTTATTTTACCAAATAACACGAGGCAATGTTAGCCAAAGTCTTGAAATTCTTCAGCGAGGAATCATCGGGTTATGAGTCAAACCACCGGAAACTAGGAACATTAAGTTAAACGAAAAACCATGTTGTTTACATCTTGTAATTATCAAAACGCCAGAAAAGTTCGCTACGGTTATTAGTATTCTTGGAAAAACGCTAAAATCATGTTGTTATACATTCCATCCGCCCACACAAGCACACGTGCAAATCCTGGAATCGAGGCGAGAACAAAGAACGTAGCTGCTATAAAAGGGGGGTTTCTCCGAAGAGTCGAGGAAGTCGCCGAACATCACTTGTAGGGCTAAGTCCTGCCCGAGAGACCAGCGAGTGTCCGATGCCGAACCAGCAATGAGAAGAAGTCTCCGACCACCAATGATTGGGCGAAGTACTGCCCGAGAAGTCAACTAGAGTCTGCCGCCTTGCCTGCCATAGATCCAGCACCAGAGCCTCAGTACAGTATGCTGCCCGTTGAACTGACCACAGAGTAAGCGATTGAATTTTGTTTTGTTGGGTTTTGTCGACTGAGTTGCCTTTCTATTTCGAGTTACTGAATTTAATTGATTTTATTTTATTTTGAATACTATTGGTGTTTATTTGAGGTGTCGTAAAGGATTGGTATATTTTGTCATATTTTAAATCAGTGTCGTTACAGTTCTGAATATTTTACGCTAAATTTTGGGTATTTTAAAAGCTGTTAGCATAGCAGTGCCATATTAAGTCCTTAAGTCCAATATTAATATTTTACACTAAATTTTGGGTATTTTTAAATACGTTTTGTGCCAATTTCAAGTGATTTTAATAATTTTGTGTCTCTATTATCAATTTCGAATCATATTTAATTTACATATTTTATTATCGCGTTTGTGTGATCAGGCTAACTAAATTGTGTGCCTATAATTTTGGTATTATTTCTTGGAATAATTTGAGCTTAATTCACGTACTATTTTCACAGGTTTTTGTTAACAGTTTATGCTATAAGCTAGTATTGTTCGCCACTTAGGTTTGAAACCAGTTACTAAAATTTAAAGATAATTATTTTGCGCTAAATTCTTTATTGTTGATTCTTTTCTGTAATATTTACTTAGGAATATTGTAATAATTAATTTTGTTCACGTCTGTGCATCCTAAATTCATTTACTGTGTAATTCGTAACCTGTATATTATTACGCCATAGGCGTACCATTTACTTTTTCAATATATGTATTAAAATTCCCCTGTTGTTTCCGTTAATCCTTAGGCCCACACCAAAAATAAATTAACTTATGGACCACCTTTAAAGGTACCGCTCGACCAACTAACATCAAAAACAAAGGTGCGCGCCATAACGAATCTATTCAACGCTTAGAGAAGCGTACCTATTACCCATTTGTAAAGTCATTTAGGAATAATGATATTGTGGAAATAACCATTAATCAGGGTGATGCATGGTTGTTAATGTTTGACGCGTCGTTTTTTGTCAAAGGAAAAGTGACTAAGAAATCTGCTACCGGCGATGATGATGATGATAAATGGTAAAGAGATTGAGGTGGTGAGAAACCCGGGAATTGTGAGCACGATTAGATCATATCTTTGCTATACTGCTAATGATGAAAAATGTATGTCAACAGCAAGCTGGGTTGGGGTTAATAAATCTTGTAAGGATTCCGCTAAAACATTTGTTTGGGATATTCAACGACTATCAGCTGGCAATTTGCGGTAAACAGACGTTGAGATTGACGCGAGCTAGAAATGATAACAATGCTTTGCTGCTACAAGGTGCAGATACCGATGCTGAAATAACAATTTCCAACATTGAACTAAAGGTTAAACATATTCAGCCGAATGATATGATTAGATTGGATCTCCTTAAATCTATAAAAATTGATCGTCCAATTATAATTGCGTTCCGCAAGTGGGAGCTACACGAATTGCCAAATCTTACTGTAAACGCCCAAAGGGAAATATGGGCTGTAAAATCATCGTCAGCAGTGTCAACCCCTCGATACGTCATCGTTGGATTTCAGACTAATCGGAATGAAGATTCTAAAACTGACCCCACGGCATTTGACCACATAAATACGACTGATGTAAGATTAATTGTAAACGGTGAATATTTTCCATTCGAACGTCAGAGGCTGAATTTTGCTGGTAATGACTTTCTGGACGCCTATCACAATTATGTTGAATTTTATCCAAGTTACATGAATGCGATGGAGAGTCGACCGCTACTTAGCTATGCAGATTACAAAAATAATGCAACCCTGTTTGTTATAGATTGTTCTCGCCGAAATGAATCTATAAAAATAAATACAGTTGACGTTAAGCTGGACATAGAAAACAGCAATGGATTTCCTGATAAAACTCGAGCCTACTGCATAATTGTTCATGACTATGCCATGGAATATTTGCCCTTGAGTGAAACTGTACGAGATTTAATGTAGAACCACATATCTATATAAAAGTACATCGTCACATTTCAGTTATAATTAAGATGTTGCTGAGACTGGGTCACGTTATATTATTCCCACTAATAAATAATGTGTTCTATATTTACAACCCAGAAGATACTAAGATATCTATTTGCGAGCGGGATAAATGTTTCCCATTTAAGGCGGTAGTTGGAAAAATTTCAGTAGCAAGACTATCCAAAAATGCTACTCAATTTAAACTTCATGCAGTATTCCAAAACCATACGACTGTTGAAACTGTGTGGAGGGAGATTCCACATTTCACCACACCCACAATGGACATGCTCAGAGAGCTCCCCACTCAAGATCATCATATAAAAGATCTCGCATTTGTACCACCACTCATTTACTACACTACTATATGTTCTTCCTTGTTAGTAGCAAAATTATTTATTGAAATAGTAAGAATATTACTGAGTGAGCAATGGAACGTAATTACGAGAGTCTTATAAGAACGTTTGAAAACTGGTCAAGCCCCCTATTAGCAGAAAAGCTTGCTCGAGCTGGATTTTTTTATACGAATTATGAAGGTGTTGTCCAATGTCCATTTTGCAATATTGAAGGATATAAATGGGAGAAGAATGATGATCCATGGCAAGATCATGCTAGCTGGAGTCCCAATTGCCCGTTCATTAAAGGTGAAATCAAGCCTGTGGACATCCCACCTGAAAAAGTTGACATTGTCAATCCAGACTTTTTATGTATAGTATGCTACTGCAAAAACATAGAAGTCTTGTCAGTTCCATGTGGACATTTGGCATGCTGTATGGGTTGTGCAAACTCCATGGAGAAGTGCCCGCTGTGTAGGAGTATTGTGCAGCAGAAGATTCGAGTTTACATTCCTTAAATTTATTGTAATAGTTGTAGAAAATAAATATTCTTAATTGAAAACTGTTTATTATTTACATCCCGGTATGTATATATGGGACAAGCACATGCTATATTTTTTTAGATGTTTACAAGATGCACATCGAACCACATCAACTATCTTTACCAATAGAAAATTTAGATTTTGCTCGAAGTGAGAAATCTAAACATGGTGTACTCTTACCAAATTCAATTAGAGCAATATTTTGCGGTCCTAGCGGTTGTGGTAAAACAAACAGTCTACTTAGTCTAATATTAAACGAGAATTTCTTAAAATTTAAGAACATCTACCTTTACAGTAAATCTCTATACCAACCTAAATATCAGTTACTACAAGACGTGCTTAAAGAAGCAAAATGTGTTGGATATTTTCCATTTAGCTCAAACGATGACGTCATTGCACCATCAGAGGCTAGAGAAAATTCAATTTTTATTTTCGATGATGTGGCTTGTGGGACACAGGAAAAAATTAGAGAATATTACTCCATGGGTCGTCATAAAAATATAGATGCTGCATATCTCTGCCAGACATATTCAAAAATACCTAAGCAATTAATAAGAGACAACTGTAATATAATCGTTTTGTTTAAACAAGATGATGTGAATCTTAAACATATTTTTGACGAGCATGTGTCACCAGACATCTCATACGGAGACTTCAAGAATCTCTGCTCGCTCTGTTGGAATGATAATTTTGGAACGCTGGTTATTGTCAAAGATTTCAAAATGAATGAGGGTCGATATAGAATAGGATTTGATAGGTATATAACGTTATAATAACCACAATGCTCTTATTATTAATCGAGATGTCGATGCAAGAACAGATTCAAGAAGCGCAGCGCGCAAAGAAAATCAGCGAACTAGCTCGCTCGATTAGAAAAAAATATACAGCATTAAAAATAGGTAAATTTGATGAGGATGAAACTTTGAAAAAAATTTTCAAACCTGTGACAAGCTCTCTAGCAAATCTAAAAAAACCCAAAGTTGAACCGAAAGTTGAATCATTTATGGAAAAGTGGCGCGAGTCGTTGAAAAGTCCAGTTGCACTTTTGGGAGAAATGAATGAAACGTTAAATGATGTTGAGAAAGGAATTGACAAAGTGTACAGGCATTTTGATACTGTGTATCCTAAAGTAGCTATACCGTATGTAACAGACTTTATGGATAATTCGCTTAAAATCGATAGGGCATATGGTCCTAAGTATGACGAAACCAAATCTGTATGGACGCTAGGAAATAAGGATATTGATTTTGAAAAAGTGTCTGGTGACATAATCATCAACAATAATCGATTCACGGGAACTGATGGTCTCTACCAGCTAATTTTCTATAATAATCCAAAAAATACTAACGATGATTTGAAAATGTTACAGAGATATTTTAAATCTCACTGTGTTCACCTTACTTCAAACGGACGATTAAAATCTAGCTATAAAAATAAGTACATTAATATTATTAAACCTCTAATGAAAGGTCCGGTGGCTACCTCCACACCTGCGAAGGGTTCCGGCATGCACCTCAAGTATAACACAAAGCCTGTGGAATATGTTTTCTGGGACGACCCTAATGAACTTGTAGAGAGATTAAGGTTATTAATTGCATCAAAAGATGCCGGAAACACTTCCCATGAAAACGAAATAACCGCAATAATCAATGAGTTGAAAGAAGCGAAAATTATTCTCTAACTTACAGCATGTTATTTGTAAGATGCCTTTAAACAAGTTCGGACGTGTTTCAAGGACTAGTCTTTCTTTGAATGACGGGAATTATGATTTCAAAACCCGCAGACTGTGCAACGTTAATTATCCTATTAACAGCAATGATGTTGGCACAAAGCAATATGCGGACAAACAAATCAATGCAACATTCAAAACGTTTAACATCATTCTCGAACAACATAATGTTAATATTGAGACTATCGTGAAAGACGTTTTCGAGAAAGAGATAGATGAAATAAGAAAATTTGTTAAAATTGTCAAAGAGTGTTGTTTAAAAATGGATGATGAACAGTCCGGTCAACTCCCAAATTAATAGATTTAGCACCATAATGAACCATTCAAGCTAGTTAAAAGATGTCCTTAAACAAGTTCGGACGTGCTTCAAGACCCAAGAACAGGTCTTGCCCACCTGTTTACACATTAAATTTGAATCTAGAAGGAAACTATGATTGTAACAACCGCAGACTGAGCAACGTTAATCCCCCGATCGATGACAGCGATGCCAGCACAAAACAATATGTCGATGATGGGGTCATTCATGCATTACAATATTTTTACACAAATCTTAAACAGCATACTGAGGAATGCGATCTTCATATTCGCAACACAATGATAGCCAATGTTCAAGATAAGATCGATGAATTGAGAGAGTTGATTAAAACTATAGAAGATTATTATTTAAAAATAAGTGGTAAGCGTATGCAATCCTTACTGTCTCTCAGAGTAGTAGAGATCCTTGAGGGTGCTAGTCATGCATAGTAAAGAAAAAATTCAAGTAGTTAGGGAATTACATAAACCAGCTCGAAAAAATTATCCACGTCGTTGAACTATCATTAAAGGTTAAGACGATTTGTGGCAAGCTGATCTCGCTCAGTTAGATCAGTATGCTAGTCACAATAATGGTTTCAAATTCATACTGGTTGTAATCGATTGCTTCTCTAAATTTGTTTGGTGCAGACCGCTCAAATCCAAGTCTGCTGAAGATGTTACCAACGCCTTCACTGATATCCTATCGAGAACTCGAAAGCCTCGCAACCTTCAAACTGATCAGGGCAAAGAGTTTTATAACTCTCGATTTCAAACCTAGCCAGGTTAATAAAACCAATGAACAATATCTGCTTAAAAAAGTGTATAGTCACGTGAAGATTTTTAGAGGTAGAAAATTTAAGGTTGGAGATATTGTAAGAATAAGTAAAGAGAAACATGTATTTGCCAAAGGTTACTTGCCTAGCTGGAGTACAGAATTGTTCAAAATAATGAAAGTGCAAATTACCAATCCACCTACATATTTGCTAGAGGATTTAAACGGTCGACCAATAAAAGGTGGATTTTATCGTGAAGAATTACAAAAGACTGAATATCCTGATGTATATCTGGTTGAAAAGGTGCTTCGTAGAAAGAGGGGGAAGGTGCTAGTACGATGGTTGGGCTTTGATAAATAGCATGATTCGTGGATCTCTGAGTCAAACGTCGTGTAGAGCTTCAAGTGGTACCATGGTTGACAGCGGCTACGAATCTGATGGTAGCAATCATGAAGAAGTAAACAATGTAAGAGAAGATTCTCTGATTTTATCATCATGCACATTGCCTACATATACTATTAATAATGGTTTTAGCATTATGAGATATTTCAAACCGCAAGTTAATATCCGATCAACAGTGCGACGAAATGTGATTTCGCTGGACTATTTGGAATGGAAAGAATTAGTGAATCATTTAAACAACTTTACCAACAACCTGGGTACCCCGATGTTTATCAGATTCAACGATATATTGTTAAGAACGATGTTAACTGCAGATGGAAATCAACGAGTGTTGCTTGCAAAAAATGGTGTTTGCCAATGGTTTTCCATAGCAGAGGTTTTCGAGCTATTGAATATCGAACCATATGTGACTTTAAGGATAAGCTTTTTGATCAATTTTAAATTGTATGATTTTTACCTTAGTTTTTTAGATAAGGTCAATGAACTATTAGTACGTAGTAACTACGGCATAAATGTAATGGAAATTGTATTTTTAATGTGCCATGCAGTATGTAGCATGGAAACATATTGCATTTTTGAACTCTACTATTATTATAATCAATTTTTGTTAGCAGACTTGTATAGAAGAAGGTTGGAAATAAAGCAATGATTAAAAATATGACTTTTATTGTTTATTCAGGTCCCTCATCACAACCTATATAGTGTAAGCAGAGCCATGACCAATCTGGCAACTTCACAAGAGAAGTGGTGGGGGTGTCAACCCAATCTTCTAGAATTTGAGACTTCAGACATTGCTTGCTAATTTTCTTACATTAAAATCTAGCATAAAATAGACTGACAACTTTATTTTCCAAATAAATATCGACTTTATTAAGACGAGTTTCAGTCATGAACTGCCTTAACCCAGTCTGAAATATACAGAGTGATCATTTAAGTGTGCAACATATGGACATTTTTTTTATTAATTGTACAATCAAAATTTAGACATTGCCGAAAGTTGATGCATGTTCAGTAACATATAGATGCACTTAGAATAATTGTAAGTTAAACAGCATACAGGGTAGGTCAAAAAATGTAAAAAGGCAAAATATGTTTAAGAAAAGTTGTTTAGAATTAAAAGCTATACCTAAATACCAAAACGTAACTGTCTAAGGAAAAAAATTTCAAAAAAAATTTTTTTTTCGTCGGTTAATTTCCAGTTTCTTAATAAACATTTAAAATAAAAATTTTGCATCTTAAATGAGTTTTAATATACACATTATTACTAATGTTTTACCATTTTCATAAGAATTTTTGCGAAATTTTAAAGTTTTGTTTAAGGAGCTTCAGTGGCGTCGTTTTCCATAGTACTTGAGTGAATGCTATCCTAGTTATTTCGCGAAAAAGTCAACCCTAGCCGCATGTGGTTGCTTCTGGGGATAGTCCTAGTATTGTGAGGGTGAGAATTATTATTATTATTATATCGTTGCAACAAACATGAAGTTTGTGATTCCCTAAAAAATTAAAAATCTAAGTTAATAGGATACTTGACAATATTTTTAATTGCTCTAAATTGTACTCTGTTTACAGTAGATGCACCAACATAACACGTAATAAATGAAACAACGGCTTTTAACCCTTATTTTTTTATGATAATTAAAGACAAAGTTGCACAATTTTGTTCAGACTGAAATCTACAGTTTTGTCACATAAAGACTTTTTATTTTTTTATTACGAATATGTTCCGTATATTGACTCCTCTATATCAAAATGGTGTTTGTTTAAGCTGCACACGCTGGAAACTATCCTTCATCTCTGCCACGTAGCAATTTAGTTAAAATATCTGAATACGGAACATACTATAAATATTCAGGCACCAATAATGGGGGAAATATTCACGTATTTGGCAACGGTACCCACCCACCTAGGCATCTAACCATATTCATATATCCACATGTCATCTAACACGTATGGTTTTCTGATCGGCAGACGACATCCCATGATGCCAACTGTCATTCCGTATCTCGCTAAATCAAAATATTAGTAGACAATATCTGTGCCATTTATTATAGTTTGTTATTGATATTTACTATTATATATTGTTTGCGGACACTATAGGTTGTTAGATGTGTAAGGTAAGGTATCATCAGAAAGGACAATCCGTAATTGGCCGAAATTGAATGCTGTTAGCGTCTGCCGAAATCCATGGGGTAAAACTGCAAAGGTTTGTACCTACGTTGTAGTAATAATACAGTATTATGAGTTATTAATAAAGAGAGAACCTCGGTCTAGGGACCATCTTGAAGGCGCGTTTATGAAGACGCCATAGTGCTTAGAAATAATGAGCTCGAATTCCGGACCTTAGGCCCAACCTAGCCCAAAAAATTTACAGAAAAACGATTGAATAAGTATTAACGAAAGAACCCTTCTTGACTAAAATTGTCGATGGAGGAAGGAATCAATCAACGCTAAAAGTGGTTTGACGGGGCATCATAAGTCTGGGAGTTTGAGGTTAGAATTTTGAAATTCAAACTTTCCTTGCAACTTTCACTGCCGAATAAGGTTATGTCTCAGAACACTTCAGTGGTATCGCTATGTTGCCAAATTGCCGTTATAAAACACTTGTGACGTCATAAGTGCTTTCCCTCCAAACTTCTAAGAAAGTCTAGTAACTTGCTAATTACGTAAATATATATTTTTTTAAATAATCGTAGGGTCTTAGGCAAGTGTCCAGGAATTGTTTTATCAAGTTTGCAAAATTTCGTCAAGTACCCCATTTTACAAATATGCGTGAATTTGAACAAAGTTATGCGAAATTGATATATTATTAGGAGGTAATGTTTTGGTATTTAGGCATAACTTTTAATTCTATACAACTTTTCTTTATAACATTTTACTGAATTTTCTGAAATTCGATTTCGATTTTAGGCATAACTTTTAATTCTATACAACTTTTCTTTATAACATTTTACTGAATTTTCTGAAATACGATTTTTATATTTTTTGACCTACCCTGTATGCTGTTTGACTTGCGTCCATTCTAAGTGCGTCTAATATGGTTATCAAATATGCACCAACTTCCGGGAATATTTGTATTTTCGTTGTACAATTAATAAAAAAAAAATCCCATATGTTGCTCAAATGATCACACTGTATACAATATTAGCAGTATTTTTAATATCTATAGCAAGGGAATTATATAGAGCCGGAACTACATAACGCCACCTGTATTTCTGTTAAACATTGGTTATTATTATTATCATTATCATTATCTCGACTTAGCCAAAAGGCATTCGCACTCCCTCTACGGGGAACATTCACTCAGATCCCGGGTATCCCGGATACCAAAAGGATCTGGCTCGGACGAGACCCTTGCCATGTTATCGGGCCTTAGGTGACATTGATGTTGTTGGACGTTCCTGCACTCCCCATGAATTTCCTGACGGTTCGGGCTGTCGCAAGTAGTACCGCTTTCTGCATGGACCTGTAAAGACTATCAGTTAGACCCAGCTCCTTGATGTTTCTCGGCAAACTTTTTGGTATAACACCAGTTGTTGACATGATGATTGGAATCGTCTGGACGTTCTCCATTTCCCATTGCCTTCTAATTCGTTCTTCTAAATCTCTGTACTTCGCGATCTTCTCGACTTGCTTCACACGCAGGTTGTTGTTGTTCGGGATGGCCACATCAATCAGAGTTGTATGCCTAGAAATTTTATCAACTATTATAAGGTCCGGTCTGTTATGGGCAACTCGTTGATCTGTCAGAACTGTACGATCCCAGTACATCTTGTAGTTGCTGTTCTCAAGAACAGGCTCAGGTGTGTAGTTGTAATATGGGACCCTCTCTGCCTGCACAAGCAGCAGCTTTTCCGCCAGTTCCTGGTGCAAGATCTTGGCAACCGAATCGTGTCGTTCCTTATATTCCGTTGATGCGAACATCTGACATCCTCCTGTTATGTGCTGGATTGTTTCTGAAGTTGGGCACCCGTATCTGCATCTGTCATCCACTACCGATGCATCTCCTACAATGAATTTTAGGTAGTTGCGAGTTGGTATAACCTGATCTTGTATGGCCAGTAGGAAGCCTTCCGTCTCGGGGAACATTCGTCCCGAGGTCAGCCAATAGTTCGACGCTAACTTGTCGACATGTTCCTGGTTAACCTCATTAGGATGCCTCCCGTGCAGCGGCTTCCCCAACCACCTCTGTAGTTTATCGTTGTCGGTTCGGTGGTGATTTTGACGCTCGTGTTCCGTCAGACGTAGCGGTGTTGAGACGTCTGCTCCGCATATAGCCCTATGTAGTGTGGAGCTGTTGGCCTGCCTGTAGAAATAATTACGCAGATTTAATATTTGTTGGTCCAATTGCTTGCTGAGATCTGCCAATCCTCTTCCTCCTAGTTGACGTGGCAGAGTTGTTCTTTCTACGGCGCTACGGGGATGATGTTTATGAGCTTTTGTCAGTAGTGTCCTAACTTTTCGTTGCAGGTTGTTGATGTCCGTGTTGGTCCAATTCACTATTCCGAACGAATAGCTGAGTACAGAGCACGCATACGTGTTCAGGGCCTTAAACAAATTCCTGCTGTTAAGATCAGTTCGCACTACTTGTCTTACTCTCTTGATGAATTCATTCGTTAAATCAGTCTTCATTGTTCGATGGTCTATCCTTTGAGCTTGTTTCATCCCGAGATACTTGTATGTATCTCCCTTGCTCATTGCTTCGATCTCCTGGCCGTCCTGCATCTCGTGTGCGCTTTGTTCGAGCTTTCCCCGGATGATATTAAGGGTGCGGCACTTGTCCAGTCCAAACAGCATTCCGATGTCCCTGGAGAACTCCTCTACAATTTTAAGCATTTGCGTTAGTTGGTTTTTGGTTGCGGCGATCAGTTTTAAATCATCCATATATAATAGGTGATTCAACTTGATCGCTTCTGCGTTGTTGCTTTTGATAGCGAAGCCGTATTTTGTAGAGTTCAACCGATGTGATAGAGGATTCATCGCCATGCAGAACCACAGTGGGCTGAGTGAATCTCCTTGGAAAATCCCTCTTCGGATGTTGATTGTGTCGGTCTCGATGTTACTGTCTGCGGTTCTGAGTTGTATTTTAGTGCGCCAGGTTGTCATAACGTGTTCTAAAAAGGAAACTGTATGATGATCTATTTTATACAGCTTTAAGATACCTGAGAGCCAGTCGTGAGGTACGGAATCAAATGCTTTTTTGTAGTCCACATAAGCCATGTGGAGGTTTCGTTGCTTGGAATGAGCCTGGTTGCAGATGACAGAGTCTATGATGAGTTGCTCTTTGCATCCCATTGCGCCCTTCGAGCAGCCCTTCTGCTGCATTTCAATGATGTTGTTCCGCTCGCAGTGAGCATATATTCGCTGCGTAAGGCAAGATGTGATTATCTTGTACAGCGTAGGCAAGCAGGTTATTGGGCGGTACTTGGCAGGGTTATCCGTATTCCGCTGGTCTTTTGGTAACAGGTAGGTTGCACCCTGTGTAAGAAACAATGGCATTTTCAGAGGATCGAGCAAGACTTCATTAATTAAGGTAGTTATTTGTTCATGCGTGCACCACAACTTCTTAATCCAATAATTTTGGACATGATCTGGACCTGGTGCCTTCCAGTTGTGGGAATTCTTGATGACATCGGAGACCTCAGCGGTTGTGAATTGCTCGTGTTGCATCTGGCTATAGTTCCGGCCCATCTCGCGTTCTTCGCTGATCCAGCTTGCACTGACATTGTATGGACCTGGTGTGGCAAGTTGATTTCTCCAGAAACCGTCGACCTGTTCTCTGCTAGGGTAACTCGCATTTGTGGCATCGGCGCTAGAATTAAAAGCACGGTAGAAACCCTTTTCTGATCGTTCAAAGAGTTTGTTGTCTCGTTTCCTGTTGTTACTAGCCTTGTATCTCCTCAGACGCCCTGCGAAAACAGAAAGTTTTTGTTTTAATGTGTCAAGACATTGTTGAGCAGTGATGTTCGCGGGGTCATGCCGAGAATGCATTTGGGTGCGGCTCATTATTGCCTGCACCGCCCTCTGGATCCTTCTAGTTCTAACTCCTCTGATATATTCCGTCACTTGTCCTATGTCTTTACGGAGACTCTCGATCTTCCGATTTAGTCGCATTTCCCATTGAGCCATTCGTGGTTCTGGTCTTGCACGATTCAACTCTTGGGCCGTTCGGATCTTGGCACCCATTACAGTGATGACTGCCGTTGCGGCACAGTAGATTAACATATGCATACGTTCTAATGTTGGTGTCACTGAAACATAGCTTGGTAAAATTCTTGTGTTCATAAGATCGAGCACGATCGCAAGTTTCCTGGAAGAGTTTAATCTTGGTAGCGGTGGCCTGCTAAGTGGGTCTGTGCCTTCGTATCGCAATACTGCCTGTCTCATATGTGTGTCCAAGCCTTCAAAATGTTCTTCGTTAACCCGTTCCAGACTCTCGGTTGTTGGTTCTACCGTTTCGGCTTCTAGTTGTTGTCCAGGCTCTTGAAGTTCCCCATTGTTGTTGTTGTCATCTATTTCTATGTGTTCGCCGTGGATCTCTAGCTCAACTTCCCGTTTGATAGCGTTAAGTCGCGTTTCTGGAATTCGGCTATTTCTTAGAATAGTTCGATACTGATCTGACACTCTTTGTTCAGACACTTGCATGTGTGGAAACTCCCTGCAGAACTCGGCATGCAGTTGTTGTCGGTAGCCGATAATCTCTTGTCCTAAGTTTGTCACCCTGTAGAAAATACGCATAATCGATTCATTCATGGACACAGTCCATTTCATGCGTCGTCGTTGTAATCCCGCCTCTGTGAACGCTGGCTGAAGTTCCCGCGCAGCACCTTCGGTGGGTGGAACCCTAGTTCTCGTTTGGCTCCCATGTTGTAGATGTTCGTGTTGTTGTTGGGCTGTAGCTGTTTGTGCAACAGGGGCCCGCCTCATCAGCGCCCTGTCACCGACGTCCCGCTCGCTGTCATGCCCAGCGCCGGCTCCAGACATGCCCTGGCGATCCCCAGGCAGCGGCCCTATGACAATTATCCTATTATTCTCCATTCCATAGTTTTCTCCCGTAACGTGGGAGTGACGGCCCTCGGTCGCCTTTTACGACTCGCGGAGCCACGATAGGAGTATTCTAACCCGCTACCCATACGGGTCAACTAGGATAACGCGGGATCGTTACTCCCGAGGATCTGCCCCTGTCACCGGCCAAACCCCTCCTTGCGTTAACTGGGAAACACGGGATCGTTACACCCGAGGATCTGCCCCTCTCACAGGCTAGACCCATCCCTGTGTAACTGGGAGTCGCGGGATTGTCACACCCGAGCATCAGCCCCCGTCACCGGCTAGACCCCTCCCTGCGCAACTGGATATCGCGGGATTGTCACACCCGTAGGTCTGCCCCTGTCACAGGCCAAGCCTCTCCATGCGTAACTGGGAATCGCGGGATCGTTACACCCGTGAATCTGCCCCTCTCACAGGCCAGACCCATCCCTGCGTAACTGGGGAGCGCGGGATTGTCACACCCGTGGATCTGCCTCTCTCACAGGTCAGATCCCCCCTGCGTTATCATTATTACTATTATTATTATTATATCCTTGCAACAAACATGAAGTTTGTGATTCCCTAAAAAATATAATTTTACAAATATGCTTGAATTTGAACAAAGTTATGCGAAATTGATATATTATTAGGAGGTTATGTTTTGGTATTTAGGCATAACTTTTAATTCTAGACAACTTTTCTTAATAACATTTTGATGAATTTTCTGAAATAAGGGTACTTTACTCCTGCACAATTTTTATATTTTTTGACCTACCCTGTATGCTGTTTGACTTGCGTCCATTCTAAGTGCGCCTAATATGATTATCAAACATGCACCAACTTCCGGGAATATTTGTATTTTCGTTGTGCAATAAATAAAAAAATCCCATATGTTGCTCAAATGATCACACTGTATACAATATTAGCAGTATTTTTAATATCTATAGAAAGGGAATTATATAGAGCTGGAACTACATAACATCACCTGTATTTCTGTCAAACATTGGTTATCTGGAGTATCCCGATGCTAATTTGTAGGTATCTATTTCTAACGATTTTCTGATCTGTAATTTCATTACATTATGTCCACACACCCTCGTATCAGTGACTATAGAAAGGATTCTATAGTCACTGCTCGTATTTACCATAATTCTCGGCTTCGTAGCGTTTCGTTACTAGCAGAGTACTCTAGCGGATATTTTCAGTACTCCCACGTCGCTACGTAGGTTATCGATCGACGCATAGGATCGCGATAAAGCGTCCCTTAGTTTCAGTACCTACTAATTAAAGGGTTCTAGCGACACCGTCACACGACTGGATGTTGTCATTATCGATCGTATGCGTTTCACTTCCCTATATATAGAATCAGTGGTGGAGCTATGCATAAGAAAAATATTATCTGAATTGAGAATTTTATTACTTAGATAGTTTTATTTTAAGTTTAAGTATCTTTTTGTGATATTGGAGTTTTTTATTTTGTTTGCTATTGAATATTTTATGTTTTTTATAAATAATAAAAGGACTGATTCATTTAATGTATTACATACTTAGTTAATTTTAAGTTTACTTATTTTTTGTGATTTGGAGTTGTTTTTTATATTGTTTGGAATATGTACATTTTTTTATAAAAACTGATTCATCGTTATGGCAGAAGTTTACAATTTTCGAATGTCTCCTAATGTTCATATTATCTTTGAGGAGAGGGGGAACTTTTTACTTTTTGCTTATGACTCAAGGTACTCAAACACCGCCACTAGAACACTATTTTATGTTTTCTAGCAATCCCCACAGTAAAGTTTGAAAGTTGACAAATACCCACTTTGTATGTTTTCTTTTTAGCAAATTAGTTTTTCAATTTTATTATACAAAATATTATAAAATATATAAATATATACAATAATATACAAAATATACAAAAAATATAAATAAATACTAAAAATAATATTTACAGGTTGTAGAACACATATTTTTATATTTTACGTCGCACAAATTCAGCGAAGAACATTAACTCCACTCGCGGGCAATGAACTGGTTTCCCACAACTCACGATGTGTCTTTCGCATTGCTTCACTTTCACACTTTCGTAGAACTTCTTTTGTTGTTGAACCAGAACGTCAAATTTGGGGCAGCCCAGAAGTTCTATATTGTAGCTTAGATGCCCGTACCCTGCTGCTTGCAGAAGATTCTTTTCGATCTGCCCGCCCTTATAGCTGATTAGATTCTTACCAGCAGATTCACCAAGGTTTCGAAGTACTGCTATCACGTTTTCCTGAGGTTCATCAGTGTCACAGTCGGAGAATCTTAAGCCAAATTTTTCATAACCCAACGAGCACTGCAGGCGTCCTTAGAGGAGAGTGAGTTATATGACCCCACACGGAAGTAGCGAGAACTGACTTGGCGCGATTTTAAATCATAGATAGCCAACTCCTTGGTAAGAAACTTTCCGTTCACTTGAAACCCGTCAGCGTCAATAATGTATCGTATACCCGACATGTTATAGAAAATATGAAATTTTAATTTGGAACTAACAGTGAAAGCGCCAGGATCCCGCTTTTATATTCTTGATCCAGTATGATATAGTGGGAGCACCATCCCTAACATTTAAAAAACGTCGTCGATCTGGCAACGTTGCGCTTAGATATCTTGGTCTGCGGCGGCAGATGCTGGATGTTTATTGGATGCAGTTACGAAGGGGATCTCACCCTTAACTTTATTTCTTTAAATTTGACTCTTTGACTGGTTCAGAAAAATCGTGGTGGGAGACTAGTTGGGGAATATCTAAGACTGTTGATTTGGCAACGCAGATGGTCTCATTGCAGGTTAATGGTAGCTCGATGCAGTGGAAAGGGTTATGCATATACAGGGTGATTTATTCATAAATACATTAATTTTAACCACGTCATCAGAGAGGTAGATATATGCCGAAAACGCAAAAAAAATATTTTTTACTGCATGTTTAAATAACGGGGCAATTTATCCCAAATCCCACGTAACGAGGCGCACCTGAACGCACGTAACTGCGACCCTATGGTGGAGCACATGGCACCGGCCGCGACGTTGCCGTTGCGTTATACGAAAAAATAAATGAGTTTATGAATTTACCTGGTTGCTGGGACAATAACAGGGTGTTAGCATACCTTTCCGCGTTCATCACCTTACTGACACATATTCCTCAAGATAACCTTTTCATTACACTTTTCACAGCACGCGCCATGGTATAACTAATACCAATACCTACTTTCCCAGCACCACGTGGATTTCACAAAAAATCGTAAATAACTATTTTCGATGGCGCTATACCCGAATCCGAAAAAAGTTTAGGTAGTAATCATCTAATTTATAAATTATACTGATTTGAAATTTTCGAAAGAGAGCCATTCACCTTCAGGAATGTTTACCGCGTTGGGATTTTCGTATTTCTTAGTAACTTTTGATTAGGTTGGCAATTCACTCGCTGTAAATTTGGTTGCCTACCTTTTCGCGGCTAACTAAGATTTGAAATTTAAATTTACCGCGCTGGGATTTTCGCAATTTCTTAGTAACTTTTGATTAGATTGGCAATGAACTCGCTATAAATTTGGTTGCCTACCTTTTCGGGGCTAACTAAGATTTGAAATTTAAATAATAATAATTGAAGCTAAGTGTTTTTGAGGATTATGATAATTGTTTACTTTCACTACTTCTTCCTGATTGTTGGTGATTTTTTGTATACCTGTGTCCTTATGAAATTCAGCATGATCTTTTAGGTAATTATGTAATTTTGATAAAATTTTACTTTGCAATCCTTGCACTCCCCTTTTTTCTTTTAAATTTTTGGCTGCATATGAAAATCTGGGGTATCTTTTTTTCTGTTAGAACGGCAGAACCCACCGTCCCGAGTAGGCTACGACAAGGGCTGCTATGTGCACCTGAGGCTGTACATTCGTTTGCTGGGAGTCAGTGCCCGTCATCACGATAAGTGGCATAATATGCCCCATTGTTCCCGACTACCAAAATAAAGGGCGTATGCCCTCTTCGTTCGTTCTTTCTTCATACGGCAGTGTTCACCGTTGCTAAGTGCCACCATAAGGGCTGTATGCCCCCTTCTTTTTTCAAACGACAACGCCTGTCGTTGCATTGCAGACTGGCACAGTAAGAGGCATATACCCACTTCTTGTTTTTGGTTATGGGCTCCACCTTATGAAAAAAGAAGGAAGCTTACTCCTTTATAATGGCAGACAGGAACGATGGGGGTGCACATACCAGTCCTTGTCGTAGCCTACTCGGGGCGACGGGTGCTGCCGGAAGTACAAAGAAGGGTGAACCGACTTGAAGATAGAGAACCTATAGGAAAGATGATACACCGGATTTTCGTATGCAACTAAAAATTTAAAAGAAAAAATTGGGAAGTGCAAAGACTGCAAAGTACCATTTTACCAAAATTAGTTAAAAGATTATGCTAAATTTTTTATACAAAAAAATCTCCAAAATGAGGGAGATGTAGTGAAAGTAAACAATTACCATAATCCTCAAAAACACTTACCTTGAATTATTATTGTTTAAATTTCAAATCTTAGTTAGCCGCGAAAAGGTAGGCTACCAAACTTACAAGCGCGGTAAACGTTCCTAGGCGTCACTTTCGAAAATTTGGAATAGACGTTTGCTACTTAAAACTTTTTCATATTCGTGTTTAGGGCCCTTGAAATCAGTTATTTATGAATTTTTGTGAAAATCTAGGTAGAAATTGCTGTTACCGGCGCATTCACCAAAAATGTAATATTTTACAGTTTATTTTACTAACATAGTTTTGACAACAGTTTCTACTATATCTTCTCCTACAAACTTGTATAGGAATTGAATTTGTTTTTGGTTTTTATCCGTATAAAATTCGCAAACATTAATATGGTAGTGTTTATTAACTAAATAAAAATAAAATTTTAAATGTAGGCCAAATTAATTTTCTTTCATTTTTTTACAGCCACAACAGTCACATCTGGTCAGATGAAAACCCCCATGCTATTCGTCGGTTTAACTTCCAGAGAAGGTTTTCGATAAATGTTTGGGCAGGAATTTACCAGGATCGACTTGTCGGGCCTTACATTCTGCCAGAACGTTTAAATGGGCATAGTTACTTGGACTTTTTGAATCAATTATTTGACGATCTGCCACTTCAGGCCCTGCATGAAATGTGGTTCATGCATGATGGTGCTCCAGCTCATTTTACCAGGCCTGTCCGAGAATTCTTAGACGCACAGTGTCCTAATCGATGGATTGGAAGGGGAGGCCCAGTGCGATGGCCAGCTCGGTCCCCAGATCTTAATCCCTTGGATTTTTGTATCTGGGGCCACATGAAGGCAATCGTATACGAAACGGAGCCTGAGGATCTGCAACAGCTACGTGCCCGAATCGACAATGCAGCTGAACAAATCCGCAACAAGCCCGGGCTATTTCCACGCATCCGTCGGTCGGCAATTAACCGAGTGAACTTGTGCATCGAGAATAATGGTGGCATATTCGAACAGCTGTTGTAAATTCATAGCAGTGATCGTATTTTTGTGTTTGGTTACTTCGTTAAATTGGAGTTTTCCCGGCGTATGGGACCCACCTGGTCGTGGTCGTCGGGCTGAGTACCTCATCACCAAGCAATGGAGTGACTGAGGGAAACAAAGAGGTCCCAATAAATTCAACAATCAACTTTAGTGATAGTGATAGTGTAGTGTAATAAAGTAATAAACAAAAACAAAAAAAGTTCAGCATTTATCAAATCCGAGATAAAATCATTCACATATCAAGCACATCAGAGAGGTAAGCGTTAACATTTGTCCGTAATTGCATGCATTTTGGAAAACATTCTCCTACGATACAAATAATAGTGTACTTGAAACATTCCCTTAATTTTATGAAAGTTTCGTACATCTGGCAACCCGCACGATGGTAAGGTTAGTCACGCGTCGGCTGATGCATCATATGGGCTGGAATAAATCCAGTGGCAGTCGGAAATAAGGGGGCAAATGCGTAAAAATGCGGTTTCGAAAAAAAATAATTGCGGCTCTAAAAAAAAAGTTAGAATTTTTTTAATTGCGATTTCGCATTCTGAGTATTTTTCCCTACCCACTGTTAAAATTAATGTAGTTATGAATAAATCACCCTGTATACAGGGATCGTCGTTTGATTATCAATTTGAACCTACAGTTTGATCAGTTTTGTGTTCTGTGCTTCAGCATGAAAACTAACACGTCAAGTCTACACCTGACAGCTGTAAGTAGAATTTTTTTTTACAAAACTTTCTTATTTTTAATAAATTGAAACTATTGAATTTAACTTTTGTATCGCCTTTGCAATTTATTACAGAACCTTCATACTTTCTATAAAAATTACATAATAACTTTTATTACAAACACTAGATCTTATTTACAGCGTCTTACAAACTCCGCGAAAACCATCGTTTTTCCATTATTTTTAGAAACTGATTTTTAAAGGAATTATTTTTCTGACAATGTGATAGTTTTAATGTTATCACTAAATTATTACTAAAACAAGCTGTATCGACCTGAACTGTTTTACTTGTCAGATGAAGTGAATAGTTTTAATAAAATATATCGGTTTGTTTTTATTATAAAGAGTGTTAAATTAATTTTAACAAAGAAAACGATTCTGTTTGACATGGGACTCATACTCTTTGATGAGATTATAGGTTTAAGGTCTTAGCTTTTTGTTTTAGGAAAAATATATTTACAGAGAGTTACTTTGCAAATTTGAATGATTGAGAACCATTTCCGTTTACTTAAAAAATTAACAGGTGTAGTTCTGGAATTACTACGGTTTTCTAGGGTTTTCACTAGTACTTGAGCGAATGCTATCCTAGTTCTATCGGGAAAAAAGTCGCAAATGATAACGAAGACAAAATAATAGTAATTGTTCACCGCACAAGCATGTGCTTCTGCCATACTCCTAGTTTGGAGCATTGCGAGGGAGAGAATTATTATTATTTATATTTTAAAACTGAATCTATTACTCTCACACTGTCGCTTTACTCGATGTATCATACCAATTTTTTTTATCAATATCTTTTGTAGTTTTTAGATACAATTAAAAAATCAATAATTTTAACATGTAATAAACAAAGTTTATTTAAAAAGAAAATCATCTCTCAAGGTGACGTAATTTCTGAATCCCCCTGTATATCCATACTACATATTCCTATTAAAATTCTCAGACTTAAAAAAATGTAAATCTATATCTCTCTGGAATATGGTCTCATGTAAACCACTTATGCACATGTGTGTTCAATAAAAGGGGAGATTTTAAAATTGAGACCTCAAATTGAGACAGGAAAACATTCTCAGACCGTGGGACCCCCATGAGTATATGTCTAGACACATTTTTTTGTTCACTGTTGTTTATAGCTTGCGATCCGTGAGAAGATCTCCCCCAAAATATTATATGTGTCCGACAAAAGCTGGATTCATATGGGATTGTTTTTTATTTTTGGGCTAAGATGAAACTACTCTGGGGTGATCATCTCCGCTTCAAAAAGATTTGAAATCATTAAACGTTGTGATGTTAACATACCTGTCAAAACGACATTTAATTAAATAATGATCAAAACACGCTTTGTGATTTTATCGAAAAAAGTTATTTGAAAATGTTGAAATTTTACCCCTATGTGCAGACAAAAATTCTGACAATGATAAATTTTTAAAAAAATATAGTGGTCGGCGGAAAGTTGGAAAACTTTTTTATTATTAATTTCTGAGAAAATTTTATTCTCGATAAAAGTTGAGGCAACATTTCAAAACGCCCACATCAAAATTTAAATATTTCTTCGGATACGAGGTAGATTCAATATGTCAAAATAAGAGTACCCTTATATTTTAAAATACGGTCAAAAGTTACTTACAAAAGTTGTTTGGAATCAAAGGCTGATGTCAGATTTAAAGTCATAGCCACCTAGTCAAAAAAAGAAACTTTTTGTATTTTTTCAACCACCCTCTGCATTACAAAATACTGCAAATGTAACTTATCACCGGATAACAAATTTAAATTAATCTAAATCAGAGTTTAAAAATATTAAATTTTTGCAACTTTGTGCCGGTCCCTGTATAAAACTAATAATTTTTTTTGTGTGCCATATTTGACTTTAGAACTCAACTAACATGGTTCCAACTTTTTGACTGTCACTGTACGCTGTACGTCTAGAGCCGACTCTGTTATATAAAATTTGAACTTTTTAAAATATATTAGATTGGCTAAAAATATAGTATTATAAATTATTTTTTAATTTCAGCCAACTGACGCTGAAATTGAAGAAGCTATTTCCACAATAATGACTCCTGTAAGTTTGTGTTAATAAATAATATTGTATAAATAATATTCCCCTTGCTTTTATAGCTAACAGATATCGAAAGATTGTTTGAGCCATATGTCCCGATGCCCCTGGTGAGAGCTGAGCCGACGATGCAGCACAAGTCTCAGTACACTCCAAAAGCGATTCTGTAAGTTAGTTCTACAACAATGAATCACTGTTCTTCAAATTGTTTCCTTCTTACAGTTAGATGTATCGTCAGCATCACCACGTCCTTCCAGCTCACGAGTGGTATCACAAACAATGAAACATGAATCAGCGAAAAGACCAGGGGGCGGAAAAAATTTAAATTTATTAAATGTCCTAGGATCTAAGCCCACTTCTACGAAGGATGATGTTCGTAGCAGTCTTAGAGAATTAATTGGAGAGATGAACGCCCTGGTGGATGGACGAATTTCAAGCGTGAAAGAGGATGTGAGAAATTCAGAGCGGGAGATGAGACGATTAAGAAAAGAAATATCAGTCTGGGAAAAAAAACTGGTAGCAACAAGAGAGAGCTATCAACGAGAAAAGAAAAAAAACGAAACCTATAAGAAAGAGGCTATGGAGATGGAGAACATAAAAAGAAAACTCGCATAATAAATATATAATGTACATATTTTAGATGTAAGTGTATTCTTTTAATTTGAAATGTTTATATTTTATTTTAAAATTAAGTTTTCTTAGCGTTAAGTGTATTATGAATATATTTTAGTTTATTTAGTATAATATACAATAGATACATTTCTCTCGTTTTTGGGGATGGGAAAAGAAAAATCACACTTCATATTTTCAGATTTTTATTTCTACAGAAACATTACAGGTTCTCATTTTTTAAGAAATTTAAACACAAATTTCCACAATTTATTTCATTATAATTTTGATAAGAATTATTGTTATAAAATCTTCTATATCACTCCCTAAATATCGAATGAGTTCCTTTGGGGGTTTCAAATTGCCAAAGCTGTCAAAATATTGACACCTTTTCCCTCTTTTGCGATACGCCACCCAATGAGATCCGGAATTTTTCTGCACATCCAAATTTAAAATGGCCGACTCATTTTTTCTCGGTTTTTTAGGTAGTGTATCTCTCATATACACACCTCTAAAATAAGGAATTCCGCGGGCAAACCTAATTAAATCTAGGTTGGATAAAGGTCTGTTGGGTGGCTTCATTAGTTTTTTTGTTTCTTTAAAAAAAGACCGAAACCACGCCTACTTTTCCGCAAATAGAGTCCAGAACCGATGATCTTCGTAGCTTGCTTTCCATTCCCCATCAGCTTTTTTGTATTATTTACATCAATTATAGTTTTAGCTATACTGCTAGCACCTCCGGCTATTGATCCAAGGGCACTCAGACCAGCTAGTATAGGCAAAAGCGGGAGAAAACCTCCTTTCTTTTCTTCGAAGGGAATAATTCTAGGTATTTTTAATTTACCTTTTCCACAATTTTTTTTAATTTGAACTCGTGCAGCCCTCACTGCCGCTAAAGACGATTTTTTTAATTTTTTTAGATCATTCAACTCATTGGTAGTATAGGATTTTTTTAGGGCTTTTTCAACCTTCTTTACAATGTCTCTTCTAAATGAAAATGGACGTTTCATACCCATGCCCAATTTCCTTTTAACCTTCATTGCAGTCGTAATAAGCCAAGCGTCTCTCGATTTGACTCTGTCCCAAGCACGATTTTCTAGTTCCCAATCAGCCTTGTGTCGTTCTTCTAGAGATTTGCTTTTACTGTAAGCAATATCATGAATTCTACAGGCTGATTCAACTTTATTTATACCAGAATCACCTCTAGAAAGACGTTTTTCTAACTTTGTACCGGGACCACAATACTGGTAACCAGGAAGATGTAACTCAACCGGTAATTTGTCAATTAATGTGTTTACCAACCCGTTCCCTTTGACAAGCAGCATTAGATTGACTCAAGTTTATTCAATCACTCCCTCTTATATAGGTTTAAAAAAACAACATACAAACAAATAATATTTTTATTTTCAAATTTTACATTTCTAAACTTTTTATTTATCTCGTACATAGTAACCATCGTTTTCAGCTTTTTCAATTCCTCCACATGACTTCGCAGTCTCTCGTTCATTCTTCAGAAAAAATAATATTAGTCGATTTGCCGACGGCCCAAGCTGGTTAAAAAGTACCTTTTATGTCACCATTCAAACTGTCAATTCGTTCTTGAGTTAGTTCATCCGTAAACCGCTGGGGCAGAATGGTCTTGAAGTCTGCAAACTCCACAACCACCTTCTCTCCAAACTTAGTACTTATTCTCTTAAAACTCTGAATCTCAAATTTTTCATTTACTTCCAAATCTCGAACGTTCACCAGATTTTTTAACAACAAATTCTTAAATTATTTAAGGACATGTTTGCTGCACTGATGCTCTTAGTTGAACCACACGCACCTATATAGCTATTCTTGGAGTGGGGGAGCTCTCCCACCACCAAA
Organism: Pseudeuparius sepicola; assembly: GCA_963920635.1. Taxonomy (NCBI): domain Eukaryota; kingdom Metazoa; phylum Arthropoda; class Insecta; order Coleoptera; family Anthribidae; genus Pseudeuparius; species Pseudeuparius sepicola. Next base: position 36,485,985 of record OY987305.1, read on the forward strand.
ACCCTATGATGTTTAATGGTGACTTGACGAATATTTTCTGATCTTTTAAGATGAATTTTTGGTTCTACGGAACCCCCAAAAAATCACGTTACAAACGCCAATGTTCTTTCCCAATTTCTCTTCAAACATATTACGTCCGAATCCATTTTCCTGGGGTAAGTTGCATGTTCTCTGGTTTTAGTTCTTCGGCCTGTTTTTTTTTACCTTTACTTTTTCAGATCCTCCATTTTATATATGATAAAATATTTTGACAAGCTTTTTATTCAATTTACTTAAAATTAAAAATTCAATTTTCCACATCCACATACTACAAAGTTGACTATGTCTAGAAAGGTAAGCCCCATTAGGCAACCAGCCATACACAGTGAATGAAATTATCCGTAATACCTGGAATTTACAAATTTCACAAGTTTATTCATATACAGGTACGTTGTTTCTTTGCCTTTCCAATTTAGCCTTAAACAAATTCATATAATTAACAAATTGAAATTAATGAGGTATGTATAAGAGCAAAGGCCTCAAATAATATGTTGGTTGCTTGAAGAAGACGAACCTAACCTTTATTGTTTTGGTGGTCAGGAAACCACAAGGTTAGGTGGGAGGTGGGAGTGACAGGCAATTCCCGCTCGCTTTTCCTCTCTGCTCGTCGTCGAGACAATAAGTGCGGTACTGATTCAGCTTATGCACGTTTGATTTTTCCTTCGGAATTTTTCAATCTTTGTTCATCGTGCATAGGTTTCATCTTTTAATAGCGTGATTTAGTGTAAAAAAGAATGTTATCATTAAGTTTTGCGTGCTAGGCTGATATTTTGGTTTTCTTTTATTTTTCATGTGACCACGCCGGAGTTTCGTCGGTCGTGTTAGGTTTTCCACGGTCCAAGCGGTCTCGAGGACACCGTTGGAGGCTGAGCAGCGAAGGTTGATAGCGTTTCGATTTTTTCATTTTTTTGAATATTGGCTTTGCCGTCTTTGCGAAAAATATCTCACCACCAGATTGGCTGTACCTTTGGGGACCAATAGCTATCGGCTGATCGCCGTATCAGACCGTTATTATTGTTATTTTAATATTAAATTTTGTGGTGAAAGGACCTCACCGTTTTCGATTCAGTAGCACACGGTAAAATAGTTCATTAGCTCGGAGTATTTACTATATCGTTTTGGAGTATTTTTATTATTCTTTTGCACTAAATCAGCCACTTTCTGAGTACCGTAGCCTTGTTGGTTATATGACAAATTGTTTTTATATTCCTATTAAAGTCCTGAGTAGAGAAGAAGCCTGATTTTTTCTGTTATCTGCTGATCAAATTTCAGTAATTTTTGGTTAATATTTAAATTGATTACATATTTGTTTTCTATTAAGTGTCAAGGAAATCAATCATGAATATTACAATTTGATTGTCGATTTTTACGTATAGTTTATAATTTGTTGGAAATTACTTAGGCTGTCACTGTGCTCAGTTGTATTATTATAATATAAAATTTCACCATTATTACATAGCTATTATACCTAGTTGATCTTTGTAAAAGCCACCGGCTTATTTTCTGAGTGTTAGAACAGACACTGTGGTTTTGATTTCTCTTTACATGTAACCACACCAACAAGGGAAGGACTACGCATTGCAGCACCACCACCAACCAACCACGATCGTACTATATTGGTACCTGTCGCAGCACACCACGGAACCCCACTCAAAACTCACGACCTGCCTCCAGCCTATCCTTGTGGTTTCCTGGCCACCAAAACAATAAAGGTTAGGTTCGTCTTCTTCAAGCAACCAACATATTATTTGAGGCCTTTGCTCTTATACATACCTCATTAATTTCAATTTGTTAATTATATGAATTTGTTTAAGGCTAAATTGGAAAGGCAAAGAAACAACGTACCTGTATATGAATAAACTTGCGAAATTTGTAAATTCCAGGTATTACGGATACTTTTATTCACTGTGTATGGCTGGTTGCCTAATGGTGGCGGTAATTTGTAGTTCAAAATCCGTGGTATATCGGGAGAGTCAAAAGGTTATTACCGTAGTAACGAAAGTTGGCATAAATTTCGTTACAATGTTAGTGTTCAGACTACGGGCAATTGTTCTGAACACTACACAAAAATTAACAACAGGTAGACCAACAGGTGAAGTTAGCGACATCCAGGGGAGCTATAGATCCCCAGAAAGTAGAAAAAGTAAGTGAGAAGGAGGGAAAAAATAAAATAGTAGAGGAAAAAGGAGAAAGAAAGATGATAAGAGGGGATGGGAGAGTTAGACAGGTACAAGCACCAGTCCAAGAGTCAGATAACCGTCTTGAGGACAGTCGGCTAACGCACACTGCCTCAAATTTCCGACAGGAGAGAGATGAAACCTCAGGCTCCACAGGTATGGACGTGTATCTTAAAAAGGACTTAGTGCTACCCCCGAGAAGTCAAGTAGTATGCATGGCTACGGTAAGAAAAATGGCAAAACTGCAACGGTGTAATAGTTGCTAGAAGGCATAAATAAGGCAGAAAAAGAGATACCGATCCGGTTAATGAATATGACAGAACAAAGCTTAATGATACAGAGAAAGCACGTCGTAGCGAAAGCTTATGAAGCCGAAGTAAGTGAGTATCCAAAGAATGGAAAGCCCATAAGGAAGGTAAATGTACAGGACTCAGAAGAGATATTAAAATTGTTGCACCTAGATAAAGTAAACAATTCCAGGGAGGAGAAGCTAAAAAAGTTAATAGAGGAATACGTAGATATTTTTAGGGCGCCTAGCGCAAAGTTGACGTGTACCACCAAGGTCAAGCATCGCATCATCACGGAAAACGTCCCACCAATTTCTAAAAGGCCATACCGAGTTCCACATCATAGGAAGGAAATTCTAAGGAAGGAAATTCAAGAACTTTTAGATAACGAGATAATCGTGGAAAGTCAGTATCCATGGAGCTTTCCAGCCCTTCTGGTGGAAAAGCGTTTACACCCAGGAGAGGAGCCTCAATTTAGGTTATGTATTGATTACAGGGAATTAAATGCCATAACGAAGACAGATTTCTTTCCCTTACCAAGGTTACAGGACACCATTGACTTATTACATGGCTGTAGTTTATTTTCGACGATGGATTTGGCTAGTGGATATTTCCAGGTGGAATTAGACGAGCGAGATCGAGAGAAAAGTGCTTTTTCAACACAGGAAAATCTCTACGAATTTAAACGTATGAGTATGGGATTAAAAAATGCGCCCTCAAGTTGGCAGAGATTAATGCACAATGTATTTTCCACCCTAACATACAAGGAGTGCCTAATATATCTCGATGACATCATAGTTTTTAGTGCAGGAGACGTAGAAGAGCATCTTAAACGCCTCAGGAATGTATTCGATAAAATGAGAGAAAGTAATTTAAAGTTCAAACCTACGAAATGTCATTTTATGAAAGAAGAAATTGAATATCTAGGGCACATAATAAATTCCAGCGGATACAAAGCGCACCCTGAGAAAATTGAGGTAGTAAAGAACAACCCAGTTCCAAAGACAGTAAAGGAAATTAGAGCGTTTATAGGTTTAGCGTCGTACTACCGGTCCATGGTAAAGGAATTTTCAAAAATATCACAGCCACTAACAGAATTAACTAAGAAAAATGTACCCTTCATATGGACGGAAAAACAACAAGAATCTTTTGAAATTTTGAAAAATGCCCCAATTACAAGCCCAATATTAAAGTTCCCAGATTTTAGTAAAGCCTTCATAGTAGTCACAGACGCAAGCGCCACGGCGATTGGAGCTCTTCTTTGCCAAAAGTATGATAATTTGGAGCACCCTGTATGCTATGCTAGTCGAGGTCTAAACGACGCAGAACGCAGGTATTCCACTATCGAGAGGGAATGTTTAGGTGTCGTATACGCGGTCAAGAGGTGGAGAGAGTACTTAACTGGGACACATTTTCTAATTTTTACTGGCCATCGACCTTTAAAATATGTATTAACCATCAAAGATCCAAGTTCAAGGTTAGCGAAATGGGCCATGTTCTTAATGGAGTACTCTTTTAGTATTGAGTATAGGCCAGGCAAGCTGAACACTAATGCGGACAGTCTCACGAGATTACGAGAGGAAACGCCAAGAATCGCGCTCGTAAATACAGAAGAAAAACAAACGAAAATTACGCCCGTAATAGCCACTATATGGAACCGAGAAGAAATTCTCCGAAGGCAAAGAGGGGACAAGATAGCGGCGGAGATTATTCAAAACATAAACAAATACCGACCCGAATGTTATTTGGGGTCCGACGACCTACTATAATACGTGACTAGAACTGGGTCAGAGAGAAGCGATAAATTAGATGCGCCGAGATCCATTATAAACGATATAATGTATCTTTACCATAACAGTGTTTTAGCGGGACACGCCGGAGAAAAGAAAACGATGGAGCTGATTAAAAAGGATTTTTATTGGAGGAAAATGAATACGGATATAAGGAGATATTGTCATAACTGTCACTCTTGTAATGTAAGAAAAAGTAATTACAACCCTCCCGCGGTCCTTTGAATAGGACTAGGAATGGAAATAAATATATTTTGACATGCATCGATTTCTTGACAAGATATCCTGTCTGTATACCGTTACCCGACATACACGCAGAAACCGTGGCTAAAGCTTTTGTCATAAATGTAATCACGCAATTTGGCATCCCAAGAGAATTAATTACTGATCAAGGAACACAATTTTTGTCTAAACTTTTCAAGGAAATTTGTAAGATATTAAATATTACGAAGTTGCAAACGACAGTCTACCACCCGCAAGGCAATGCAGTTATAGAAAGATTCCATAAAACATTAAAGACGCATATTTCGCACTACGTAAGTAACGACGAATGCAGCTGGGACACTTGGATTCCCTTCGCTCTAATGGCTTATAGGAATAATATACACAGTGCCACAAAAGAGACTCCATTTTTCTTAATGTTCGGACGAGATATGGAATTGCCGCAGCACCTTACTATAAGAGATATAAGTATGACTTAGACGAAAATTATGCCATGGAAATGTTATCCAGAATGCAGCTAGCTCATGAACACACGAAGAAAAACATAGAAAAAACTGTAGAAAGTAGGTGCCAGAAATTCAATGCCAAAAAGACAAAGAAAGAGTTTGAAATAGGCGATAGAGTGTACCTTAATACGCCCGTGATACCAGGAAATAAATTGGCAAAGAAGTTCCAAGCCAAATGGACGGGACCGTACCGTGTTATTGAAAAGAAGGGGCCGGTAACATTGAAAATAAAGGAGATCGGCGGGAAAAGGGAACAAGTAGTACATTAAAATAGGTTAAAAATGTTCAATGGAGCATTGTCAGGTGACAAAAATATAGTGAACCATAAAACCGAAAAAGAGACAATATATGACAAAGAAGAAGAGGAATTGTGGGAAGAAATAGAGGATATATCGCCACCACAAATAAATGACAGTAATAGCAGCAGCGACTCTGACGGAGATAGTCGTGAAAGCGAGGGGGAAGAAGAGGAACCACCGGCCGACGCCAGGCTAGCGCGTGGGCCGGGTGATGAAATAATGAAATAAAATTGGCGGAAGGAATAGTTTGCTCATTCCTGGAAGGATATTGTATGGATTCGTTAACAGGTGAATCCGTATAGGAAATCAATAGGTTAGATAACTGTAATAGTTATCGAGTGCTCTATGAAGGCGAAGCTTCTATTATAATAGAAAACGATATTGGAACATCGCATAAACAGTATATAGTAGTGGAAAGCGCACAGCATGTATTTGCAATCCAATTGCTAGACCGAGACACGGCTATGTGGTATGAAGATTTGGACTACTGAACACCCTAGGTTGCTAGTAGTGGAAGAAATGCCACCGCCGACGCTAAATAAATGGTTCAACATAAATCAGTCACAGAACATAGACCTTATTACTTATGTAAACACAAAATTTTTATATGTAGAGCAGGCACACAAAAGGGCTTTAGGAGAAATGTTTGCACAAACCGTGTACCGCAGATGCCTACTTCATAGGGAGATATTAAAAAATAGGCTTTTGTTAGCTACCGTTACGCCCAACGCCGCGGCGGTTCTATTAAAAAACGCACAAGGATATGTAGCAAAAATAGCCGGTGAAGTACTATATGTAATGAAATGTTTACCGATATTAGTGGAAGTTAGGAGGGAAACAAAACTTTGTTATAACGAGTTACCTATCACTGTTTACAACAAAAGTTATTTTATGGCGCCTTTTACGCATGTTATTCAAGAATATGGGGAAGAAATTGAATGCAACACAATAATACCTTATTTATTCGTATTAAATAAAAATTGGGTAGGATTCGGTCCAAATCCTAATATTCACGTAAAACCTTCGCAATTAGAAGTAGATAAGGAAGACAAGTACCAATTTCATGAAATAAAGAACCTCGGTTCTGGTGGAATTTATACAAGTGAAGAGATAAGGCTAGCGCAAGAATCGATAATGTTTCATCAAGAGAGAAAAGCCCTATCTAATATAATAGTTCGTAAGATCGCGGGTAAAGAAGTAGATGCACAAGGGTTTTCTACACTTTCACTATTTAACCCTGAGGAAATTCAGAAATTAGCTTCCTCCGCACTAAGAAAATTTTATGAATATTTTATAGTATTGGGAGAGTGGACAAGCGGATTCATAGGACTATATTTTATTTTTAGGATAATAAAATTTTTAGTTTCGACCTTTATTAACGCCTTAGCATTGCACCATGCAACGGGTTGTAGCTATCAGATGATTGCCAGTTGTTGAACGACTTTAACGCATTTTATCATATTGCGACAAAAATCTACCTCCAGTCCAAAAGATAGTCAAAATCAAGGAATAAATGAGAATCAAATGACATCATACAGTGAGAATTTCGATAGGGAACCGCGTACACAACAAGAAAATATCACGAATTGGGTACCAACCGCAAATCCAAGCGCGCCCACACACTCGGTGGCTGAAACAAAGATCGCTTTGTATCCCGCTCTCTAAAATCAAATCAGTTAGTCATTCGCACCATCGATGGATGGAAATTAGGTGACATTTTAATGGTGGCAGTTTGGAAAAATAAAATTGATAAAGACAAGGTGGTTGGGATATGGGGCCAGTGCAGTGTGAACAGCCGCAGACGCATCATGGATCTCGCCCTTCGCGCGATTGTGCGTCTCCCGCGAGCTGTGGCGGCGGATCTGCTCCGTCGCCTGTTATCCTGGTTCCCGGCGATGGTGTTCGCTTTAAGCACCTCGCCAGTACAGCAACCTTTGACCCAAGCGTTGGTAAGAATCTGGGCCACTATGTACCATTCCTGGTACATTGTGATGGCCCAGATTGATGTGCCACAATGCCAATGCGAGTGGTGTGTCTATACGGAGGAGTGGAGGAGGGTGGTCTGGGATGGTCCACCTCCCCCGGTCATGTGGCCTGGACTACTAGGATGGGGCCCCGAGCTTGAAGAAGTTGCCGCAAGGGCAACACAAGAATGGACCACTCCAGCGCCAAGTCAACAGCCACCAGGGGTAGCTCCCAGCCGGCCGGAGGTCGAAACCGCGACCTTCGCTGCGGCCGCTGCCCCCAACGACCCGCCCGAACGAGGACCACAAGAGCCCCCCTTAAGAATAAGGTTAAGAAGAACCATAAACACAGGAAGCTGGGTGAGTGAATCAACGCCGACTCCACCCCGCGCAACGCAACCCGTTTTCGCCCCGGACGAGGACTGGGGGCTTGAGGACTGGGTGCGGGAACCTGAGCCACCCTTAAGGCTCAATAGGGGGCCTAGGGAAGTGCATGCACTTGACTTTGTGCACTTCAAGGAAGAGGACGAACCGGAATGAACAGAGTGAAACGTGGGTGTAGTGTATAAGTGTAGTGTAAGGTATTAACCCAGTTATTTTAAAGATTAAGGTAGAGATAAGGTATTAACCCAGTTATTATAAAGATTAAGGTAGGGATAATGTATTAACCCAGTTATTATAAAGATTAAGGTAGGGATAAGGTATAACCAATATACTTTAAGATTAAGGTAGGATAGCGAGCAACAAGGTAGGATCACCGTAATTAAGAAGGGCAAAAAGCAAAACCAATACGACATTAGTAATAGCAATTATGTTAATAACGAGTTTGAAGGGAATGATCATTTAAATAGCTGCCAGGATAAGGTTAAGAAGGCACTCAGGTCGAGGTGTAACAGGTCAGTTCAACGCAAACAGAAAAGTAAAAATGTTGTATTTACTTTTCAAATTAAGGAGGGAAGACTGAGATGCCCGTTGGTACCACCAAAAAATTCTTATTTTATTTTATCAAATAACTCGTGCCAATATTAACTAAAATCCTTGAAATTCTTCTGCGAGGAATCATCGGGTTATGAGTCAAACCACCGGAAACTAGGAACATTAAGTTAAACGAAAAACCATGTTGTTTATATCTTATAATTATCAAAACGCCAGAAAAGTTCGCTACGGCTATTAGTATTCTTGGAAAAACTTGCGCTAAAATCATGTTTATACATTCCATCCACCCACAAAAGCGTTCTAAAGAACAAGTGCAAATCCTGGAATCGAGGCGAGAACAAAGAACTTAGCTGATATAAAAGGGGGTTTCGCCCAAAAGTAAGAAAGTCGTCAACCACCAATTGTAGGCCGAAGTACTGCCCGAAACAACATCCAGAGTCTGCTGGGGTGCCTGCCACAGAATCACACCAAGAACCGACCTTAATACAGTATGCTGCAGTATCTTGTTATTGTTAATTTTTGACGTCTGAGCTGCCCTATTATTGAGTAACTAAAAAATTTTATTTTTATTTTTATTGGAACGTAGTAAATAGTTTAAGTGCCTTGGAGTATTTTTCTATAGCTAGAAACATAACTGTGCCGTGTAGGCACAATACTAGTATTTTACGCTAAATTTGGGTATTTTGATTGTGTTTTGTGCCAATTTCGAGTTAGTAATGGTTTTGTGTCTATATTTTCATTTTTGAGCATTTTTCATAACTTTGTAGTTCATTACCGTTTGGGACATCAGGCTAACTAACTTGTATACCTAAACCTTGTAACTTCATGTGAAGTATTTTAAGCTACATGTAGTCTCAGAATTCTTTTTTGAGTCGGAGTTTTCCATTTGAAAACATGGATCAGAATAAGAAACACAGATCAGTGCTATGTAGAGCCTTTTCTTGTGGAGCAAATGAGCTTGGTGGTTTGTTGTCAGCAACACCTCGCAATCTACAAGAAATATAAATTACTTGGGAGAACCTACAGACAAAATTCGATGAATTGAAAGTTTCTGAGATGGTCTGGTATACGACACATTGCTGAATGCTGGTGCTGTGAAGAGAAACTGTTAACAGATGTGGATTCTTGTGATTCTTATAGGAAGAGGTATATTAGCGTAAGGTTGGCCATTTCAGAGGTCAAGAAGCCAGTCAGACAGGATGCTGCTTCTATAAAGTTGGACAGTAGCAGCAGTCGACCAGGATCTCCAGGTATTCAACGTAAATTCAAATTAAGCAACAGTACCAGGCAGCAGAGCAAGGCAGTTAATAGAAAGCTTTCCAGCAATGGGAGAAAATTATGGTAAGATTATAGACTCATTGAAATCCCGTTTTGGAAGAGTAGATCTTCAAATCGAAATTTATATTAGAGAGCTTTTTAAACTAATTTTATCTAGTTCTTCTGCAAAACAAGTTGATTTATTGCTATTGTATTATAAAATTGAATCTCAAATGAGGTCCCTTGAAACACTAGGTATTACGACCAATAAATTTTCTGCCATTTTATACCCTTTAATAGTCATGTTTGCCCCAGGATCTTCTTAGAATATGGCAACGGTCTTCAGCCGCCTTTATAGCACAAAATGATCTCAAGTTAGGTGATGGTATTCATTCTTCCAATGAGTGTTCTTTGGAAAAACGTTTAAATGGTTTGATGTCATTTCTGCAAAGTGAGGTTCATAACGAACAGAGAATTTCTTTAGCAATGGAGGGTTTTGATTTTTGTTCTGCATCTACGACTGAAAAGAAAAGGAAGGATGCTGATAAAACATCAAGTACAATACCAACTACAACGGCACTGGTTCATTCGAATGAACATTGCATCTTTTGTAGTGGCAGTCATAACAGCGAATTGTGTTTTAAGGTTAAAAGAATGTCTTTGGAAGATAAGGAAAAACAATTAGCAAACAAAAAGTCATGTTTTCGTTGTATGAAAATTGGTCATCATACTACCAGGTGTAACAAGCATCTATCGTGTATTATCTGTGATAAAAACAACGTTTTGATGATGTGTCCTAATTTGCCAGTTCATAAGCCCCCTAAAGAGAAATATGAAGAGTCTAATCCTTCTGTAGCAATGCATAACAGTAATTTTCTCACCAGTCATAGCATTTCTCATGTATTTTTGCAAAATTTTGGAAACCGTAAAGTACGTGTTCTTATCGATAATGGGTCTCAAAGATTTTTTATATTGAAGTCTACTGCTGCCAAAGTGGATTGATTCACAGCTTATTTGAGGCTTTACAGATTGAGAATAAACACTGTTGTTACCATATTATGTTAAAACAAAACGACTTTGAAATTACTTTGAGGTCTTAGACCAACAACAAATTTGTGCTGAGGTTCCTCCGGTACTTCATGGGCCTGGATAGAAAAACTTCAAGCTTTAAATATTCATTTGTCAGATTATGATGAGTCATTTGAGGTGTGTCATATCAAAACCGACAATCTCCACTTTTGGCGCAAAATCAGATTTTTAACGGACATTTTCCTCTGAATGCTTCTTTATTATATAAAAGACTCTATTTGCAGCAAACAGAACAATATCCCGTATAAAAATCAGTCTAAAACCTAACGTCCACTGCTAAACTAACAATCTCCATGTAATATTCAGAGCAAAGTAGACAATATCCATTTCAACCAATAAAATCGGAGCTCGTGACGCCATCAGCTGACAAAACATTTTAGCAGAGGTTCGGTGTTTGTTTATTTTACTTTGCTCTTGTTACAGTCACTGTATAGTGTATTAATACTTTTGTTAGGAAGTACTAACGTATGAAGAAGTGATTAGTTTCTTGAATAAAATATGGAACAAAATCCTATAGAAGTTGAAAAATCCAAGGCCAGAAAACGCCGTTCAGATCCAAAGAAGTGGAAAAGAACGGTGCAAAAAGAGGCAAGGTATGAAAAATTGAATATTTTGTTTCCAATTTTTGTGATCACGGCAATTCTCCTGAATGTGTTATATTGTTCTAATATTTTTTAGATATAAGCCTATGGGACTTCCAGTAGTTTCCCAATGTGGCCATTGTTCTGGCGCGTTTCAATGTAAAAACCTTACAATGAGAGATTTAAAAACTTTCCATGAGAAATTTTACTCAAGCCACGACAAGTTAAAACAAGATGCCCTAATCTTAAAATTTACTCAAGTGGTACATGTGCAAAGACGTCGCCCGAAAAATGAAAGTCATTCAAAGAAGCAATTCCAGACAAAATATTTTATTAACACCTGCGGACGGTCCCTGATTCCAGTCTGTCAACGAACGTTTTTGAATGCCCTGAATATTAAAAGATGCCGAGTCCAGCGTGTTGTAGCCAATTTTGTGAAAACTGGTAGAGCTCCCTGTGAAAATAGAGGAGGCGATTATAAATCGGGAAAATTCGAAAGCAAACGCTTGGGAGTTATTGAATTTTTGAAAACTCTGAAATGTGACAGTCCACACTACTGCAGAGCTTCTTCTATGAGACAGTACCTAAGCTCGAACTTGAATATAAATAAATTACTGAGAATGTATAATGACCAAGCAGCTCAGGGGCTTAAAGTCAAGCGTACGTTTTTTTTCAACATTTTCAGCACAAAATTTAATCTGGGTTTTGGACATCCTGCTACCGACGCTTGCTCCACATGCATTCAGCTTACCTTAAAAGTTAAAAGTGAAAGAGATGCATCCAAAAAATCCAGACTTATGGCTGAAAAACAAATTCATAAGTGTAGGGCTAAGGCATTTTTTGACCTCATACGAGAAAAAAGAGAAGATCTCGTTACGTTTTGTTTCGACTGCCAGAAAAATTTACCCCTACCAAAAATACCAGATCAAAGTTGTTACTATAGCCGTCAGTTGTATCTGTACAATTTTACTATAACCCAAGGTTGTTCAAAAGACAAACTTGATAAAGATAATACTTTTTGCTATGTATGGACCGAAGATATGCATAAAAAAGGCTCCAACGAAGTTGCTTCAGCCCTCTACCATAGGTTGATAAGCACTAATTTTCAGGATAAGAAAGTGATTCGTCTAATTGCTGATGGTTGCGGGGGACAAAATAAAAATGTAACTGTTATTGCGGCTTGTTCGTTTTGGTTCCTGCAAAAAGCCCCCAACAATATTGAAACCATAGAGCTTGTATTTCCTGTTACAGGACACTCGTTTATTCCGCCAGATAGGGTCTTTGGCAATATTGAAAAAAAAATTAGAACATTCGAAAATATTATCAATCCTAACCAATATAAAGAAATAATATCTGAACACGGGACAATCATTGAACTTGGACGTGATTGTGTCATTGCAGATTTTAAACAAGCAGCCGAGACAGTTTTAAAATCAACAAGTTCTTTGCATTTCAAAATAACGGAATGCAAAAGATTCTACTTACGGAAAAGTACACGGACTAATAATATCTTAGTAAGAGGAGAGCCAGTGTATAGGCATGACATGAATTCGTTTAAATCCATTACAAAAAAAAATAGAAATTTGGAAAACTTTCAGCCCTCTGTAATACGCGCATACGGTGTAAAAGTGAAGGAAGAAAAGGCAAATGACGTAAAAAAATTGTTGTTAAAGCACTTTGGAGACCAATGGGAATTCAATGAGGACTTATTTTATTTCAAACAATTTTTTGAAAGGGGCAATTTGGGTTCAGAAACCGATGGTTCAGATCTGTGTGGACCATTTGAAGAATTCCCCGAATTTGTAGTCTAGTTTTAGTTAATTATTAGATATATTGAAAAATATATTAAACTTTTGTATTTTTGTAACATTTCTTAGTCAATAAAAATATTAAAAACATTTATATTTCAATATTAATTTGCTTAACAATGAACTAGTATTTATGTGTTGTTCTGTAGCAAAATTGGCTATCTCCATGTGCTACCGCAGCAAAATGTGCAATATCCAAGCATTCATATCAAAATTGGCAATCTCCAAATTTAAACCTAAAATTCCAATTATGTCAGGCAACCTATGAAAAAAGCAACTTAAATGCATATCGATAAACACATTTGCTCAACAACTACGAACTTAAATCTTAGAGATACGTTATTTCATATGGCAAAACTATTTTTTGCCGATTGTCAAATTTATGCAATATGGGAGATTCCCAGTTTTGATATGACACACCTCATTTGTTACCACAGAAATTTTAATTGGTGCAGATGTAGCTGGAAGACTACTGGGAATCAAGTTATTTTACAAAATGGATTGACAGCTTTCCAAACTTACTTTGGATGGGTCCTCATGGGAAAGGTTCCCGAAGTTGTTCCAGTGTTATTAGTTCAATGACTAATTGCACGTTTTCTCTTTTTTCAAAAGATGTTTCTATTAAAAAGTTATGGGAATTAGATATATTAGGTATTACCTATGGATTCTTCTGAGAAGTTGTTACGTAAGGAACAGCCATTAGCTGTCAAAAGGGATTTTTTAGAAACTATTAAAATAGATTCTGAAGACAGGTATGAAGTTAGACTTCCGTGGATTGAAGGACATCCACCTTTACCTTCCAATTATATTGCCCACAAAAAAATACTCAATACTATACAAAAGCTCAAGAGTGATTCTCTTTTAGAGGCATATGATAAAACAATTTAAGGAATGGAGGAATGGGAACAAGAGGGAATAATAGAAGTAGTTCCGAAGGCAGAGGTTAGAAATATAGGTCACTACTTACCGCATAGGCCAGTTATCAAGGAAAATAGTCAGAGCACTAGAATTCGTCCGGTGTTTGATGCCTCTGTGCATGAAAAAGAAAAACCAGCACTGAATTCATATTTGGAAAAAGGCCCGAATCTCATTGAACTCATTCCTTCTATTTTAATCAAGTTTCGAGCATTTCAAGTTGGAGGAGTTTCTGATATTCGGAAGGCTTTTCTACAGATTGGTCTCCATAAAGCGGACAGGAATTTTTTGCGATTTTTGTGGATTTATGCAAAGAGCTGGCTTACCGACATAGACGAGTGGTCTTTGGCGTCTCTAGTAGCCCTTTTCTTTTGGGAGCCACTACAGAATATCATCTTTCAAAATATAATGAAAAATTTTCTGTATATTCCTCAGGAACTATTTCAGAACTTGTCAATAAGAGTTTTTACGTGGGCAACTGCATTACTAGTTTGTCAGATGTGAATTTTCTATCCCGATTTATTAAAGAGGCTACATCAATTATGAGAGATGCAAAATTTGACCTACGTTGTTGGGAGCATTCAAAGATATCTGACATAGAAGAACCATGTGTCCCTTTATCAGTTCTTGGAATAGAATGGAATCCAAACAAAGACACATTGAGGGTCAACCCAACATGTTTTAAAGAAATTGCAGCAGTTAGAAATTTAGTTGTAACGAAGAGACAAATGCTTTCAATTTCTCAGCGAATTTTTGAACCCATTAGTTTCATATGTCATTCAGTTTTATTACCAAAAACTCTGTTGCAGAAGACATGGAAAAAGAATTTAACATGGGATGCTCCAATAGAAAACAAAATAGCTGAAGCTTTCAGAAATTGGCTTATGGAGTTACCTTACTTGTCTATGATAGATACCAAGATGGGTTGGAGTTTGTCCTCAAAATACCTTACATTATAGTATTCACACTTTCTGTGACGCAAGCAAAGATGCTGTAGCTGCTGTAATATTTCTAAGGGTTGCTAGTAGTAGTAACAGTGTCTGCAAGTTTTTTAGCCACCAAAGCTAGAGTTGCGCCATTAGAGCGAATGACCATTCCACGGTTAGAATTATTAGCAGCAACGATTGCAGCGAGGTTGTTTTCTAATGTCAGAAAGAATTTGGCATGTAAACCTGAGTATTATTTTTGGTGTGATTCTTCGACAGTGATTTCTTGGATTCGCCGGAAAGATGAGTGGGCAACTTTTGTCTGGAATCGCATTGAAAAGATCCATAATCTTACTTGCGTTGATTGGTGGAAACATATACCTGGATGTTTAAATCCTGCTGATCTTCCATCTCGCGATTGTTTTCCGAAACATTTGTTCAAGTGCAAATGGTGGAAGGGACCAGAATGGCTTTATCAAAATCCAGATATGTGGCCTATAGAAACGTGCGAATACAATGAAGAAGAAATCGCGAGGAGAATTAACTTGCAAAGAATTGGAGGCAGCAGAAAAGTTTGTTTTTCGAATTATCCAGAAAGAGCTTCTTGGGAGTAGAGGATAACAGAATATGCAGTCTAAACCTTTTTATTCATAAATTTGATTTGATTCGATTAAAAACAAGTATATCCTCTCGAACAGCAGATAACGAATATTTTCGTTTCCCTGTACTTTTACCAGTTTATTCTAGTCATGTAGGAGTTCAGGGCCTTATGAGTATTCTTAGACAAAAATTTTGGATTCTTGTCGGACGAAGAACTATACGAAGAGTTATATTAAAATGCGTAAAGTGCAGAAGATTTACTGCTAAACCGTTGACTACTAGTTCTCCTCCTTTACTGTTCAACAGAGTAAGAGATGTTGTTGCATTTGAAGTTACTGGTGTTGATTTTATGAGTCCATTGTATCTCAGAAATGGGGAAAAAATATGGATAACTTTATTCACTTGTGCTACTTATCGTGCAGTACATCTAGAACTTGCTAGTTCCCTTTCAACTTCGAATTTTATACAAGTTTTTCGGAGATTTGTTGCTCGACGTGGTCGTCCAAAAACTATTTATAGCAACAATGCTATTAATTTTGTAGGTACTGTTAATTCCCTTTCTAAAATAGATTGGTCGACTGTAGTTCAATATTCTTCTGTAAGGCAGATCTCTTGGTATTTTAACCCCCCAACTGCCGCATGGTGGGGTGAATTTTGGGAACGACTGGTAGTCAAACAAATTTTAAGAAGAGTATTAGGTAAAGCGTCTCTGTAGTATGAAGATTTGTTGACATTAATGTGCGAATGTGAAGCAATCGTTAACGCAAGACCAATTACTTACATTTCCAACGATCCATCCGATTTAGTTCCGTTAACCCCAGCAATGTTCTTACATGATTTGCTTAAAACTACTGAATAAGAAATCAAATCACAGATCAATTCTTATTGGAAAAGTTGTTCTTGTAGAATGCGACAACAGGAAACGTTTAGACTGGACTATTGGTCGAATAGTTGATATTTTGCCTGGAAAAGATAAAGAAATTCGCCTGGTACAAGTACAAACTAAACAAGGTCTGTAACTGCGACCTGTGCAGCTTATATACCCCTTGAAATGTTTTGATCTATCCTTGACGACTGCACAAATGACTGAGAAGAAGAGAATGCAGCAGATGCACAGGAGACGTCAGAAGGCGGAGAAAATAAAGAAGTTTTCAGTGATAGTTCGGGAGAATCGGGAGCGTATGATGTTTCTAACATCAAAAGCAGAGTACCCGTTCCGTTTGTTACACGCTCTGGTAGAGTGTCTAAAAGGCCAGATAGACTGATATTTGATAAATATCACTTTCCTCGGGGGGGAGGATGTTGAAAACATGGGTGGGTTTTACAATAACACAACCCTGTACGTAGGTTATTATATTGTTAAAAAAGGAACCTGTGATTGATGTTATTATAAATGTCTGATTAAATATATCGTGTCCAGATTTGATATTATTTTTATTTTGAACCTGAGGAACTGAGCTAGAAGCGGGTAGCGTCTAGAAACAGATTCCGCAACAAAACCCTAAAGACGTAACTGGTGAATACTGTGTAACGTAGAGATCCGAAGGAAGCCTGAACACCAAATTATCAATTCAATTTGGGCTGCGCAAGCAGTTAGGCTTGTTCAAATATATACATAGTAACTTTCACTGAAACATGCTTTCTTAGAAATTCATGCCGTTATATATTTATGAAGGAGATGAGGTGTATTTTCGTGCAAATTATATTAATAAATTAGCATGGTAAAGCGCTCTCGGTACATAGCCATCATCAGTACCATCTAAAAGAAAGTATGACATAACTTGGAGAAAAGCTAATGATTTATTTGAACATTGAGGAACTGAATTTCTTTTTTGGTTATGTGATACTCACATGTCAGGTGTGTACAAATTAGAGCCACTGAGTCTAATACAGGTATAAAACAATAAAAGACAATGGAAAACCCATTTAGCATATTAAAATGTTAAAATTACATAACAGCCATAAGCTCAACATCTTGGAAAACACTTATTAGACCATATTATTTGAAATAGGAGAATGCCTACGCGTGCGATGTAAATAACGGTTTCTCTTTAACAAAATAATGTCTCGTTGGAAATGGAAGGCAAATATAAAATAGATCCCCAAAATGAAGTGCCTATGGCGAATACTGTTCTGTACCATTCTCTTATATATTCATCAGTCACTTGTAGACCTGCAGTAGGTCGGATTCTAATAACTTGAGAGAAATTCGTTTTTTATTATAATAACACCATGTTGAGAACTAATCAAGTTACTGTATTAACCGTGTAGAGCTATAGCACAAATATTGTTTTATCAGTTAGAAAATATCCGCATAGGTATTGCCATGTTGAAAACAACGGACAATACGTTCATCTGGTACTTGGACGAAATAGCGCATATATTTTCAGTAGCTACTTAATCCTGAGACTGAGTCCACCATCGAAGTTGTTTACAACTTTAGAAAGGGCTCTGGACACCGGGTTCATCCATTGTGGAGGTGATCACAGGAATTGGGAAGGAGACGCTGAGCAACATCTCTTCGGCACCTTTGTTTAAGAATTGCAACTTACAGGTCCTTTTATAGCTGGCATAACTTGAAGAAAAGGTCACTGACATTTCTTGGGAATCTTTGGTCTCCAACAGTGCAGGTACTGAAAAAAAGAAATAAAATAAATGGACATGTTGGTTATTCCCGCAGATATTTTCTAGTTCTCATAGTAAATCTTTGAAGAAAATCGAAATTTTTAAACAGAAAGTCACAGAAAAATTATAATGAAATTTGATTGATTTCTTTATCTTGCTTTTGTTTTTATTAGCTTCCAAAATCGGGGAGGTCTTTCTGCCACAGCCTGTATAATGGTAGTCGATAGAATGAAACTGGTCCAAAAATGATTAAAATCAACAAGATTAATATAAAATTATTACAAGAAATACTGTTATTAGGGACCCCATTTATAGGTCCTACCTCAGTAGGGAAATATTTAGGCCAACAATTTTATTTATATTGGAAATTCGTCATCATTATACATAAGCAAGAGGTGGTAGAGCCATGTGCATGTAATCCCCGGATACCCTGTATATTAGTCATATCTACAGTGTATTTCAGTTTGATACTTGATAATAATTCCGTGTTTTTAAGCTCTAAATTCTGTTGCATATTTTGAACCAAATGTTGAATCTACAAGGCGCTGTTGTATTTGCACAAGGTTACACAACCCGAAAGACATGGTCACGAACTGAAATTGAACACATCCAATGATGCTAAATAAACGCCGTTTTTGCTTTAGAGTTTAGAGATAAAGGAATCTGCCAGAAACTCTTCCTCAAATCAATGCTGGAAATAAAATTACCACCTCTCAGCATATTCAAAATCCTGGCAATGTTAGGCATGGGGTAAATATATTGTTTAGTTAATCATTTAGGGCTCTACCATCAAAGCAAAACCTATATTCGTTATTTGATTTCTTAGCTAATAAGACTGGTGAGCCTCAAGGGCTCTGAAAAGGTTCGACAACACCCAGTTGGAGCATGTCATTTAACTCCTTATTTAAAATTTTCATTATATGGAGATAAGGCTGTAACGGATTTTTTTGATAAAACTCCGTTACCACGTTTTAAATAATTATTATCAACCTTCAACACATGATTTGAGTATTTTGTTCTGAAATCGCAAGTTCAAATTTGATTCAGTCAAATATCAGTTCTCTAAACTGTTTTGTGATATCGATTTTAGTGCGACGTGTGAATCCACTTTTAATAATCCAAGGTACGTAAACCTTAGAGTACACTGTAACACATGGGGTAGGTCGTTCGGCTTGGTTCGCCTGGATCTAGGTTAGCGCTTAGATTCTGGTGGTCTGTTCGGATACCCTAACTGGGTTTGTTCCACTAATCAGTTTGGTTCAGTGATGGATCTATTGCGGTCAGTGCTCGGATTCGAGTAATCTGTTCGGTTAACAACTGACTGTGGCTGGTTCTGCGACCCGGTAACCGTTTTATGGTTCAAAATTCGATTTTCCATCTGACCGCTGACGTCATTAGTAATTTAAGTATTTTGTGAAAATTGTCAAACAAGAGTGTGAAAGAGGTCGTCCTGCCCTCTGTCTGATTTGGTCTTCGAAAGCGAAAAGTTCAGGTATCAAGAAAAGTAGCATCGGGTGCATTGGTGTTCCGGAATTTAATCCAACTTTATCGCCGCCCCGATCCTATTTTTCGGTAATCTTGTGTGCTTATTTGTTGTATCTTGCTGTAGCGTAAACAATTTAAATTTTTTTTTTGTTTTCATGTGGATCATCCCCGGCTTTTGAGTTTTGGATTTTCAAGGACGTCGAAAAGGACGGCCATTTTGGGGTTAAGGAATGCGTGTAGCAGTTGCGGCCGAACTGCGTTGTTTTTGGTACTTTGGGAGCAAAGGCACCGGACAGGACTGAGCAAAAGAACATGTGAGTTATTGAGAAATTATTTCATTATAATTTTTTGGTCAATCCATATTTGTATGACTCACCTGTGCCTGTTCTTTTTGGCACGCCTCTTTCCTGATCGCAATCAGGAAATAAGCGTTGCTGCGCTGTCCTGCTGTGCTGCTCTATTGAGTTTGGGGTACCTATTTTGTCGGTGATCACATGGTTCTAAAATAGCACACAAGGTTTGATTACCTGACCGAGTTTTTGTTTGCGTGTAATATTTTATCGTTTCATTATTAGTCGAAGACCAAGCCAGAACTATTTCGGGTTTCTTGAATTAATATTTTTGGGGATTTACGTCATTTAAGTATCGTGACCTCGTTCAATTTTTTTGTCGTTTGCAACCTTGCAATATTTTTTTATTAACTTTATATCTCTTTGGCTCGCAGTTAGTCTAGTAAAGCTTGTATTTTCTCTTTTCATTTAATATAGTGGGGGGGGGGAGTGTATTCATGAATATACTTTATAGTATCTCTGGGATTTAATTTAACTCGAAACTTGTATTTTTGGATTTATATAGTTCTTTACAAATTTTAAGTCAATTAATATTATCTGAATTTCTTTTGTCAATAAGCAGTATACTGTATATACGTAGAAGGTTTTAGCACTGTCTAATCCGTCTGAAATTTTTTCATGCCAACTGCATACGGAACACGGGATACCTGAACGAGTGACAAGTCGTTGAATCCTGGGAACGTTTGGTAGACCACTAGCTAGACACAGTAGCAGCTGAACTTGGCAAACACCCTGAGAATTTGAGCTAGGAACATCTACGCCACCGTCATAGCTATCAGACTGTTAGGCTGAGTCGCCGTCGAACAGGACTTTATCAAAACCACCACAGAAGTTTGGTCGAGGGCTGTTAGCTACTCCCAAATGCTTCAGATATACATGTAAGGTGTTTCCCTGTTGAAGTGTTCCAAAAGTACGATCAGACGTGCAGAACTTTGTCAATTTTGAGTTTATCGAACTTTAACGTAGTCTCGTATCAGTGCTTAGCTGCTTTGTACTTTCAATTCTCTCGTAACAAATTTATTTCAATTCTAATTCTGTAATCATTTAATTTAACAACTTTTGGTACAACCTAAGTTTGTTCTATTTAATTTCAATTTTATATTGTTAACAAATTTCAGTTACTCATTTTTTTTTTAAAACAATTCTCACATTTGACTAAATAATAAATAACCCTTTAACTGTTTTAAATCTGTGTTTTATTTCAAGTGTCATAAAATCCAGTCAGATATAACCGGTTTCGATAGCCGGGCCGAAACTGTCATAAGGCAAAATGCAGTTTCTTAAACGACTCCCATCTCAATTGTCACAGAAACCAAATCCTAATCTAATCTCACTATTAATCTCATTAAAAGATTCCATCACCTGCCTTGTCCTAGAATTTTGTTCAGGGTTAAAGTCGTCTAAGTTGAAAAAGAAGTTTCCACGCTCTAAAGGTAAGGGAGACTTAAGCAATAGAATCACGAGGGGTGCCCTCAGTTGAAAAAGAAGTTTCCACGCTCTAAAGGTAAGGGAGACTTCAGCAATAGAATCACGAGGGGTGCCCTCAATTTGCGGAAACCAAAACTTTACTTTATATTCCACAAAAATACTATCTTTTTTCGAAAAATTGCTTCCCAAATTAAATTAGATACAACAAATATTTTTTGAGTATTTAAATATACTAAATATCTTATGTAGTGGTAGGGTGTTTATTGGATGTTTCTTAAGTAAAGTGCATGTTACCAGTATGAATTTTTAATGTTAATGTTTAATGAATCCCTAATTTATACATTGGTATTGATGAGGAAAGGTGCGTGCGTGCACCACAACCTAGATATCAGTCATTGCCATAGCACAATAGTGATGACGCACCACACCTTCCCCCTTTACAAATAAATACAATTACTAAGATAAGTTTATATAGGTACATCTTAGAATATTTTATGGTTTTCTTAAAATATTTCAAAATAGCCTCAAGATTAAAATTTACAACATATATACGTATATACCTATAGTATTATATAATTTTCTTTTAATAATTTTGATTATTAAAGTAAAAGTTTTCAATATAATTCTACAATCATTAATAATACATGTGTGTTTTGATTTATTTGCGTTTTTAATGAAGCAAATAGTTTCCAGCTTTTTTATGTAACATTAGTCTATCACTGTGGACTGTTTTAGCTTTATTATCAATAAGTATAGTTGAATTCATGCCGTCTTGATTTATTATTTTATAATGACCAGTACATGGGGTGTCCAACTTATATTGTATTCATCGTCGTAACATTACTAAATTGTTTATGTTAAAGTTAGAACGGTTTGCTTTTTTGTCATATTGCATCTTTCGTTTAATTTTTGATAGATTTAATTAATTTTGTGCTTGTTTATGGGCTTCTCTGAGTTTATATTTTAGTTCATTTGCATAGTTGTCTATGTTGTATATTGGGTCTGTCTGTTCCTGTACATAGTTTGGTAAATTTGGAAGTTTTCCAAAGACGAGTTCATAGGGTGAGTATCGTGAGTCAGTATGAGGGGTGGTATTGTAAGAAAAAGTATAAAAATGAAGTAGTTTGTCCCACTTGGAGCCATTCGAGAAAGTTAATTTAAAACTATGTGGTTTCTTTTTATCGATCCTAGTGATTCTTGATGAAAAGCTGTTGATATTACATGGTTTATATTAAGTAATTTATTGACTGAATTTTGAATGTTATTTATATATCCTGTCCCTAAGTCTGTCTTCAGATTTTTTGGTATTCCAAAAAGCAACATAAAGTCTTCTACGAGTACCCTAGCAATAGTTTTAGCTTCTTTATTTTCTATGGGTACCACAACAATAAATTTTGTCAGATTACACTGTATAGTAATTATGTAAGGCATATTATTTTCTGATATTTTGAGGACCAACTGTGTCCACTGATATAAATTCAAAACTCGTCGTAGGAGTTTCAGTTACTATAAAATTTTCTTTTGTATTTTTCATTATTTTTGATTTATGACATTTGATATATACTTTTTAAACATTTTCGACATGTTTTTCCAAACATATTTTTGCTTTATTTATGTACCCTTTACACCGGTGTGTCCTCCTAATAAGGAATCGTGATAACTTTTTATGAGCTCATTTTGTGTTTTTTCTGATTCGATTCTTACTAGGGGATCATACAAAACAATTTATAATCCGGATTTATATTATATTTTTATTATACTTTTCTTTAAAATGGGCCACATTTATATTTTTAAATAAATCATCTTTCGATAGCGCTATCTTGTCATATTGTGTTATAAGTTTTCCAATGCCAAACCCAAGTTTTGAATTACACTATCACCTAATAACGTACATATAATGTATTGCCTTTTATCTGATATAATATATTTATTTTGATTGTAAGCATGCTTTTTATTTCATATGTAATATTGAATTTAAGTTTCTTCAAGTTTTTAATGTCGGATAATGATGTTACTTGCCAAGTCCCCAGTTGATCAAGCTGGTGACTCGGTGTTGTAGCGGGTGCGGAAGAAATATCATTGTTTTCATTGTTCTGTTTTGTCAGGGCACGAGTCATAATAGCAACATTAGGAATGAGTGATTTTAACTTGTCTGAATCTATTCTTATCCTTGAAAGGGCATCCGCATTATTGCCTTTTCCAAGTCAACCTGACTTATTTTGTGTATCAAATTTAAAGTTTCAATTAAAATTTCAAAATAAGTCAGGTTGTTTCAAGCTGAACAGGTTCTGTCAAACCACTTTATGATAACGTTAATTTCCTCAGACAATTTTGCATACTGGGTCATACCTTTTATTTCCTTTAATGTCAATTATTGATCACCTTGTATATGGTTTGCACAAGAAAAAATACTCAAACATGAGTTTTCGTATTTTTTCTTACCGGGTTTTGGTGGTGTGTAACGAAAATTTTATCTAATTTCCGTTACAGCGTTTAAATGCAGTATTT
Source organism: Pseudeuparius sepicola (assembly GCA_963920635.1). NCBI lineage: Eukaryota > Metazoa > Arthropoda > Insecta > Coleoptera > Anthribidae > Pseudeuparius > Pseudeuparius sepicola. The sequence goes on from OY987305.1 coordinate 36,509,777, forward strand.
AATTCCAATTTATTCGTCACCCCCCGTATACACCTACCGATTTTAAAAAATGTTGCCCTGCTATCTGCAACCACCTATACAAGCGGATGCATAATAAGTTGCCTACCTTGTTGTTACCAAACAAATTGTTTATTAAAGAGTATGTGCGGTTGCAAAAATGTTTAAATTGTATTCATCAATTGAAGGTATGTATTACTAGAACAGTTACATTGTAATCACTGTATGTATTACTAGAACAGTTACATTGTAATCACTGTCTGACTTTAATTATAGAGATAATATTGACTTTATTCAGTTTGCGATTGACTAAGCGCCACGGTGAGTCAGTGTACTAACGTCACTCTTTGTTTTCGACGTTTCTACTGGTCGGATATCAGTGCTAGAATTTGGCAGAATTGACAGTTGACACCGTCGCCTGTTTGTCTCGACGTATTTTAAATTTTTTATCAATAAGTTTCACTTTTAAAGCCTTCCAAAGTGTTCTGGAAAGGAAACGGAAGTCATCCGTCGTCCATATTTCAAAAAAGTTTATAAATAGAACCGGCGAAAAGAATCGGGCGGCTTCCCATTTTACCACTTGACAGGTGTGCATCACGTGAGGTTAAGTTCCGAATTATTCATTCGAATTTTCCGCTGGGAAATCTATTTTCGGAATTTAATACTCATCTTTGCGAGCAGCTTAAGTGGTTTGGTGTATCGTGTATTTTTGGGTTTACTGTGCTAATAAGTTTTCTGTATTTTTTTTTCATGTGTGATCACCACGTTTCTACGAACCTCGTGGACAAGTCGTGGAGGGTTTGTTCCCACATCTATCAGGTTCAATCAGCAACCAACAACGTGAGGACCACAGGGAGTTACAGAAGGCAGTATTCCGGGTGAGTTAGCTACTTAGATTACTGATTTTATCTGTATCCGACACTTGTCGACTTCGCTGTAGCCATCTCATTCGGAATCTGTTTCCCTTGTTCTGTGGACTTCACGTGATGGGTCGTAGCCAACTTTTGGTTATTTAAATTATATTAGGTTTATATTTGGTCACGTTTTTGCACAGAATCACTCTATGCCCCACACTTAAGTTGTTCGACGTGGTGTAGACTTCACGACACGTTTTCTTATTTTACATAGCTTACAGGGCTATTGTTTTTGGTATTTTGCCAAGGGGTGAAATCGGGAAAGTCACCAAACTATTTATATTTTATTAATGTTACCTTTTATTTTGTAAATATTGTACAGTAAATTTATAAGACAGGTTTAGTCAAGATAATTGGTCATTTTGGTTATCAATTTTTAATCTATTTCATAGTCGGGGGTCATTAAGTCAAAGTTACGTCTCATAATTTATCTTGAGATTATAACGTCAAGCATAAGTAAACTTTAAGTCACGAATCTGTACAGATTGCTCATAATTTCTTTTATATAGCTATTGTTAAGTAACTTAGGTAACACGAACCTTGTAAAAGCATCGATTTTTCGACTGCAGTATTTTCGGAGACTGTTCGTTGTGTTTTCTGTTACATACACTCCGGTATGGGAGTGAAGCACGTAAGCGAGACAGTGGCGGACTAAGTGCCAGCACACCAACCTTACAACCCGGCTTAGAGTAGTCAGCACACCTTCCAGCACCAGCTCGGACACCCACGACCCGCTCGAGTCTCGAGGCCTAGCCGAGGTCCTAATCCACGAAAAAGGAGCTTGGAGCGTTGGTGGCCACTACTCAGCTTTAATTTGGGAAGGTTTCAAGGTACTCTATGAGATCCAATAGTCCAAATTTTTGAAGTTCAAAAAGTCAAAGTTACTTTAATTTTATTTAACCACAATAGAGCAAGCTTCGACAAAAAATTAACCTCAAGGCCCCAAGTTGGGTCACGCCAAAAATGTATAACCAAAATGGTTATGTTTGAGCGCCAGAAGCTTGAACTATTTAGTGGTTAAATAAAAAGCACATTTTTCTATTTACAATATATTTACAATTTGAAATCGTACATAAAAATGATTACAATAAAGTTGGTAATTGAGCAGTGAATGTTATTGTTTACACTTAGGATTTATTACTGTTGAAAAGTAAAGAAAATACTGTGAAAAATGTTCGATCTTAAAAATACAAAATCAGATATGTTCGACAACACTAATAGCACGAAAAGTTCACGTGAGCAATTAAAGTCTTATTTACGAGCACTTCAAAAATTTGGACTATTGGATCTCATAGAGTACCTTGAAACCTTCCCAAATTAAAGCTGAGTAGTGGCCACCAACGCTCCAAGCTCCTTTTTCGTGGATTAGGACCTCGGCTAGGCCTCGAGACTCGAGCGGGTCGTGGGTGTCTGAGCTGGTGCTGGAAGGTGTGCTGACTACTCTAAGCCGGGTTGTAAGGTTGGTGTGCTGGCACTTAGTCCGCCACTGTCTCGTTTACGTACTTCGCTCACGTACCGGAGTGCATGTAACAGAAAACACAACGAACAGTCTCCGAAAACACTGCAGTCGAAAAATCGATGCTTTTACAAGGTTCGTGTTACCTAAGTTACTTAACAATAGCTATATAAAAGAAATTATGAGCAATCTGTACAGATTCGTGACTTAAAGTTTACTTGTACTTGACGTTATAATCTCAAAATGACCAATTATCAAAATGACCAATTATCTTGACTAAACCTGTCTTATAAATTTACTGTACAATATTTACAAAATAAAAGGTAACATTAATAAAATATAAATAGTTTGGCGACTTTCCCGATTTCACCCCTTGGCAAAATACCAAAAACAATAGCCCTGTAAGCTATGTAAAATAAGAAAACGTGTCGTGAAGTCTACACCACGTCGAACAACTTAAGTGTGGGGCATAGAGTGATTCTGTGCAAAAACGTGACCTAATATAAACCTAATATAATTTAAATAACCAAAAGTTGGCTACGGCCCATCACGTGAAGTCCACAGAACACGGGAAACAGATTCCGAATGAGATGGCTACAGCGAAGTCGACAAGTGTCGGATACAGATAAAATCAGTAATCTAAGTAGCTAACTCACCCGGAATACTGCCTTCTGTAACTCCCTGTGGTCCTCACGTTGTTGGTTGCTGATTGAACCTGATAGATGTGGGAACAAACCCTCCACGACTTGTCCACGAGGTTCGTAGAAACGTGGTGATCACACATGAAAAAAAAAACAGAAAACTTATTAGCACAGTAAACCCAAAAATACACGATACACCAAACCACTTAAGCTGCTCGCAAAGATGAGTATTAAATTCCGAAAATAGATTTCCCAGCGGAAAATTCGAATGAATAATTCGGAACTTAACCTCACGTGATGCACACCTGACAAGTGGTAAAATGGGAAGCTGCCCGATTCTTTTCGCCGGTTCTATTTATAAACTTTTTTGAAATATGGACGACGGATGACTTCCGTTTCCTTTCCAGAACACTTTGGAAGGCTTTAAAAGTGAAACTTATTGATAAAAAATTTAAAATACGTCGAGACAAACAGGCGACGGTGTCAACTGTCAATTCTGCCAAATTCTAGCACTGATATCCGACCAGTAGAAACGTCGAAAACAAAGAGTGACGTTAGTACATGGACTCACCGTGGCGCTTAGTCAATCGCAAACTGAATAAAGTGAATATTATCTCTATAATTAAAGTCAGACAGTGATTACAACAATGTAACTGTTCTAGTAATACATACCTTCAATTGATGAATACAATTTAAACATTTTTGCAACCGCACATACCCTTTAATAAACAATTTGTTTGGTAACAACAAGGTAGGCAACTTATTATACATCCGCTTGTATAGGTGGTTGCAGATAGCAGGGCAACATTTTTTAAAATCGGTAGGTGTATACGGGGGGTGACGAATAAATTGGAATTAAACACTGCATTTAAACGCTGTAACGGAAATTAGATGAAATTTTCGTTACAATATCTTATGTCGAATTCGTAGTCCTGTAGCTCTAATCGAATTCGTGTTAGTTTAGAAGATAGATTTTTATGAGAGTAGAGGGATACAAGGGGTTTATGGTTGGTTATTACTATGAATTTTTTACCAAAAAGATATGGTCTGAAATACGTGATACCCAATAAATCTCAAGGAGTTCTTTTTCGATAATTGCTTTATTTATTTCATGTTTTGTTAGTGTTCTACTAGAATATGCTATAGGTCTATCGGTTCCTGACTCTCCTTGAGATAAAACACATCCTAATGCGAAATTTGATGCATCGCACGTCAAAATGTATGTCTGAGTGGTCAGAATACTGAAGGATTGGTGGTTCCATAATTCTTTGTTTTAAAGTCTTGAATGAAGTTTCGCACTCAGTTGACGATAAAAATCATGTGTTTTTTCTTTAGTAACCTATTTAATGGATATACTATATCAGCAAATTTTGGTATAAACTGCCTATAAAAATTAGTAAAAGCGATAAATCATCGTACATCGTCGCAATTATGCGGTGTCGGATCATTTTGGGCAAAATACCTTCATCGGAAATTAAATATCCTAAATAAGTGACTTCTTTTTGTAAAAATGAACATTTGAATGGATTGATTTTTAAGTTGTATTTTCGACATCTTTCAAAAACTTTTAGATTTTTATTATGGTGTTGCAGACTGCAACCAAATACAATTATATAATCTACGTACTGAAAATCATCCGCATCTAAACCAGCCATGGCTATATTAGTTATACGTCTAAAAGGTAATCTTTTGTATCGAAAATGTCCTGCATTTGTAGAAAGATTTGGTGGGAAGAACTTGTCAAATCAATGGTGGAAAAATACTTTGTTCTGCCGAGGTGATCGAAAATATCATCAATTCGAGTTAATTGAAATCTATCAATAACAATTTTTTCGTTTAGTTGCCTGTAATCAATGACTAGTCAAAATTTTTCTTGTCTGCCACTGGATTTCTTTTTTACTAGCAAGAGAGGAGTTATAGGGACTAACGGAAGGTTCAATTATGTCATTCTTTAATAGTTCTGAAACGTGTCTATCAATTTCTTGTTTTTTGCGAGTAAGGTGTTCCGTATTTCTTTATGTAAGTAGGAGTCGTGTCTAATAAAGTTATTTTTTGTCTAAAAAAATTGCATCTAGATAATTTGCCATCTTTTAAATAAAATATGCCATTGTATTGTTGGTTAAGTGAATTTCATCGAGTAGTTTTGTTGACCTGGTGTCGTCATGGTTTACGTTACTGTTTACGTTAAAGATGCATATAACATATTGTCAATTTGGTTCACTTACAAATTCTAAGCTTTTTACTGAAAAATCTGTCAGTTGTGTTTAATAGCTTCATATGGGGAATTCCATTGCTAGGAACTATAGAGTTAATCAAAATTACGCCATCAGCAATTTCCTTATTGAGTATTATAGTTTCGTCTGAAAATTGTTTATTAATTGGGTGTATTATTTCACTGCGCGCCAGAATTAATATTACATTAGTGTCTGGTATTTTTGTTTTTATAGGAATTGTAACAGATGTTTTATATTTTGAGTTATTGATTGTCCAATTCATATAATTTAGATAGCAATTAATTTTTTTTATAGTCTTTTCCTAGAATTCCGTCGGTAAGAATCAGAAAGGAATCGTCGACTGTGGTAAAATTTCGTTACCTATAGATAATTTTGTATTAACAGTTCCTTGAGTAAAGATAGAGCTGTGTTATTGTTTTTTTGGACCATGAATTAAACCGATCTTGCATAAACTAATGTCAGACCCTGTGTCAATCGGGAAAGATGTGATCCTACCTGTCATTTCACAAAATATATCGACGTAATCTGCATTGTTGCTTGTTATTAAAATTAATTTTGTTCTGATTATCTCATTATCGGCGAGTAATTCACCGGTTGTTGGTATAAAAAATTATTCGTTGCATTTCTTTGTATCATGTTAACATTTTGAGGATGTGCATTATCTCTAAATCATTAAATTTTGTTGCCTAAAATTATTTCTTCTTGCATTAAAATTAAATTTTTTTCTTACAGGCGTATAATAAGTATTATTGTTACCTCGATAGTTGCCGCGAAAGGTGCTTCCACGGGAAATTCTGTGATAATTAGCACGAGTGATACGAAATTGTTCTGTTTCCTCTATAACCAATATTGATGTAAAAAACGCTACTTTGTGGAAATTCAGTATTTTGAGAGCTTTCGGCTTCCAATGCAATTTCGACTGCTTTAGAAAAAGTATCTATCCTAGAAGCTAAAACAATAGTTTGGATCTTGTAATGAAATTTTTTGTTAAAACTCCATTACTACGTTTTTAAATAATTATTAACAACCCTTGAACACATAGTTTGAGTATTTTGTTCTGAAATCGCAAATTCAAACCTTAATTCAGTCGAATATCAGTTCTCTCAATTTGTTTTGTGATATCGATTTTTAGTGTGACGTAGTGAATACGAACCCATTTCAAATAATTTCAGGTATTTACCGCTTCAACAGGGTACACTGATTCACGCTTGGTAGGAACAGTTTGGTTCAGTCATGGATCTATTACGGTCACTGCTCGGATTCGAGTAATCTGTTCGGTTCACAACTGACTGGGTCTGGTGGTTACCCGGTAACCTTTTTGTGGTTCGGGTTCAATTTTCTGTCGGAGCGCTGACATTATTAGATCAAGAACCTGATTTGGGTATTTTGTGAAAATTATCATAAAAGGAGCGTCAATGACGTCGTCCTCCCTTCTGTCTGATTTGGTCTTCGCAAACGAGAGGTTCAGGTAAAAGGTAGAATCGGGTGACTGGTTTTCCGGAATTTTGTCCATCTTTATCGTCACCCCGATACTATCTTTTTGTAATCTTGTGTGCTGATTTGCTGTATCTAGTTGTGGTGTAAACAATGTATGATTTATTTTTGTCTTTTCATGTGGATCACCGGCATTTGAGGTTTTTGAGATTTCCAAGGGCGTCGAAGGACGGCCATTTTGTGGGCTAAGGGACGCGTGACGCGGTTGCGGCTGACTACGTTTTTTGGGTATTTTTGGCAGCAAAGGCACCGGACAAGACTGGAACAAAGAACAGATGAGTTATTGTGAAATTATTTCTTTTATAATTTTTCGGTAAATCCATATTTGTGTAACTCACCTGTGCCTGTTCTTTTTAACCACCTGTTTTTTATCTCGATCACGAAATAGGTATGACTGCCTTGTCTTGATCTGTGCTGCTCGATTAAGTTTGGTATTTTGTCAGTGATCACACTTGTTTCTTAACCTAGCACACAAGGTTCGATTACCTGACTACGGAAACTTCCAATGAACTCAGTCGAAGACTACACGTCACATCAGAAAAATTCATGTAAGGTGTTTCCTTGTTGAAACGATCCAAGTATAAGGTCAAATCATGTCAAACTTAGAATTTTTGAGCTCTTAGAACTTTAACGAGTTTCGTGTCAGTGTTAAATCGCTTCGGACATTCTGCACCTTCTCTTAACAAATTTATATCTTCTTTAACGTTGTAATAATTTAATTTAACCACTTTTGGTATAATCTAAGTTTGTTCTATTTAGTTTCACAATCTTGTATTGTTAACAAATTTCAATTACTCATTTTGTTTACTCAATAAACAACCCTCGTACATATTGGAATGTGTGTTTGATTTCAGGTTATCATAAGATCGAGTCATATAATCAGTTTCGATAGCCGGGCCGAAACTGTCGTTATGCAATTGGCGCTTTCCAACGCGAGGCTCGAGTTTAAATTTGGTTGTTTCCTTTGCTCAATTTTGATACTTGGGATTAAGCACCTTTTTTCGAAATCTAAGTTTGTAGAACACTAATTGCGAGACACTTAGCTCAATTAAATTTTTTTATTCCTGAGTTTGAGCTTAAATTTGAAACTGCTTAAATTTGCAAAATTTTTTATTTGAAATTTGTTCGTTGGTGTTTTTTGAATTTATCTGTGGATATGTTTTTTTGACTGTGGCTGCTGACATTTTTGCTAAGATGGAGCTAAGACATTTGAGATTTGGAATTTTTTTTAAATGAATCCTAACATCTTGAAGGAACCTGATTTTTGTCTGAGACATATAAATACAAAATGATTAACATCTTTTTAAGTCAATACCAACCATGTCATAGGTAACAAAAATTTTATTTGGAGTGGCACATCCTAGACGAACATCATTCTAGAATATGTTACTATGTGTCAGATGGTGGGAGCTTTATCTACTTGAACTAGGTTTAAGGTTATTTTGTATTCGATTTTTAAGCTTTAGTATTTTTTCATACTATATTGCCAAGCTATCTCTTGCTAATTTGTGTCTGCGGTTATGGTATTTTGGTTGTCAGTTAGGGAAAACATGATTATTGGACATACCATATTTTGGTTGGCAGGCAAGGGAAAACTTTACTTGTCGTGCTTTATGTTATTATGTAGAGATGCTGGGTGAAACTTTACCAGTGATTACCCTGTTTTGTATAGCTAGGGAAACTTAACTAGTTATATTATGTTTTGGCGCATTTAGACACTTTTTGGACTAATAGGATAAACTTTACTAGTTTACCTACAATTAATTAGCTTTAAATATATCCTGGGAATATCGTAAATTACTGTTTGCGTATTTCAATTTATTTTGATTCTTTTGATAGTTTTTTTATGGGTTGGGCTGCTGGGCCATTCCCCAGGTCCGAGGGCCTATTTATCCCTCCTTCGAGCGGCTGGCAGGGTTAATCTGGCTCGTAGCCATCCCATACCAGCCTATACTTTATTAACATGCTTAACCTAAACCTAATCCTAAATTAAACCTAAAGACAAACACAACACCCATGGCACATACTGTGGTGGGATTCGAACCCACGACGTACGGTGCCAAAGCGTGGGTCCAATCGAAAGACCCACTCGGACACCGCCGCCCCTCTTTTGATAGTAGATATTCAGACATTTCCGATTTCTAAGAAACTGAACTAGTCTATATTGGTATATTTACTGCTTTTGTGGTTACTGAAATTTGTGCTGACCTAATTTATCTCAATTTAAAAGGTAGTAACGTAACTTTGAACTTCACTGAATGAGTTGTCTAGAATTTTGTCGATAGGTACTCTAGGTTTTTTTGTTGTTTTGGTTTAGGCTAAGTACCGTATCGTTATGTGTTCGCAGTGGCGAAGCACATTTTGTTTGGGCTAGGAGGCCTGTAGGTGCTAAAAATAGTACCCGGGGAGGCATGGAAGCGTAATGGAAACCTGGAGGTTTTTTTTGTTGAGGTAGGAAGTTTTAAGTTTTTGATTAAAATATTTCTTTGAAATATCGGCCTAAACAGCCACCTCTACTATCAAATATCTTAACTCTTTCGACGATCTGTACCTTTAATCTCCTTATTTCTACAGAGACGTTTCAGTAAGGCTCCCTGTATCGTATCATGAACCAAAGGGTTCATATTTGTTTACGGGGTAAACCAAGAGAGTTTACGCTCAATATTTTGTGAGTAGAGCTCACAGGATTAGCACTAAATCAGTTTTTCTCCATTTCCTAACCGTTAAGCCCTAGAGTATTGTAACTTTAGTTTAGTATCATTATATATATTTTCTTTCGTATCTTAGTTGCCTTGTGAATTTTGGTTACTGCCGTAATTACCTTTTAATATCCAAACTGTTAGTACAAGCAGTTGCCACCAAAGTGCATAAAATTTTTGGTGGTGACTGATTTGGACTTAACATCAATTCAAATTAGATCACTATGGGATAGCGGTGGGTACTTGTTATTTTAAAGCTATAGCATTCGCAAAAGCACTATATCTCATATCTTATGAGCTAGGTTTTGGTAACTATTTTGAGTTTAGTTAAGCTTATCTGCTATAGCTGATTTTAGCTTTGTAAATCATAGGTTAGCTTATTGTGTGATATCTTTTATTTTGGCTGATCGTATGATATCATAGCAGACATAGCTGTATTGTTAGGTTTACCTTGCCGTTTGATACATTGTGTTGCTTTGGTATGTACTGGGTGATAGTGTCTTGCAATTATTTTCACTTTGGTTTGTTTTATGCGTGAAAGTATTGTAGGAATGTACCACTAGCATATAGGTTTGCTCACTGTGCAATCTAAAGGTCTTTGGTCAATTTTTTGAGGTCCCTGTAATTTTGGATTGGTCTTTTTGAGGTTATCTTTTTGCGATTTTTTTTTCTGCTCTTTGAGAAGAAAGTGTTCTTCCTCTGAAATTCATTGTTGTGGGTATTAGATATTCCCTTGAATTCTTCTCCTTTTTAGTTTTTATTTTTTAGTTCGAAACCATTCTGGACGGGTTTCCTGGTTGATGCTTTTGTATCCCTGGGGGATGGTAACAGTGCACACATCTTCGGGCGAATGGCCACCTTCCTTACCCTTCCTCAAATCTGTATATATCTTCTAAAATTCCTTCTGGATTTCCACTTCTTGTTAGGTCCACACCCAATCTTTTCAAAACTGGCATGTGTAACAGACTGGTACTCCCTTCATTTTTGGATTTACCTTCTTGCCTTCTCTTCTTCATACTATCACTATTCTGTCTCATTTATCTTCCTTTCGCTTATAACATCTCTGAATTTTTTACTTTTCTATCCCACCCTTACTTTACCCTTCTTTCCTCTACTACAGGACATTTTCCGTGAGGAGATCCAGTGAGCTTGGTCTGGTCAAGCCAACAGTATTTGTGTTGTCGGCCTGTGGCTGAACTTCGTTTTTGTGGGATGAGTGTGGGTGTTTGGTTGTTGTACCCTCGAGTTTTGGGGTTGTCTCTTTTGGTGCTCAATTCGTTAGGGATGTCACGCTTCTTCGAGGAGTTTTCTTTCTTTCCTTTCCTCTTCTCACTTAGTTTAAGTTCTCTTCTAGTTTTAAGTTTTTGGGGTCACGATTCAAGGAATTTGTCAAATTTTTCATGCCTCGTTGGGTAAATTTAATTATGAGTTAATATGGGTTTTTTATTGTGGATTTCAAAAGCAAATGGCTTTTTCTATTATTATCAAGTTTAGCTCTAGTTAGCATATTAAGAGTTTCAGTGATCAACAGTTAAACAAATATTTTACCTGATTGAAACAAGCCATGTGCTTGTGTACCTTGGAGATTAATTAAATTTTTTTAGTCAGTTTATCATATAACGTTTCATAATTTAGCAATCATTTCTTGTTCAAATTTTCAAAATTATGTGTTCGAATTTGCAACGATCTTAATGAAGTATACAGGGTGTATTTCAATTCGGGTTGTCTAGCACATGATGCGTCTAAAATGAATAACATCTCTTTCTTCAGTTCTTATTTAAGGTTTAGATAGCACTTAGAGTGTCCGAGAATAAGTAACTTACTCTGAGAAAATTTCGCGTAGGCTTTGGAGTGCGGCAAATTTATTAACCGACCTACGGTTATTTTACACCATCCTGTATATTTTTGATGATTAGAGTTTTTTGGATGTTCGTAGAAAAAATACTCAACTTGGAGTTTTCGTATTTTTTTTGATCGGGTTGGAGGAATGTGTAACGGAATTTTTTGTTAAAACTCCGTTACTACGTTTTTAAATCATTATTAGCAATCCTTGAACAGACAGTTTGAGTATTTTGTTCTGAAATCGCAAATTCTAACCTTAATTCAGTTGAATATAAGTTCTCTCAACTTGTTTTGTGATATCGATTTTTAGTGTGATGTAGTGAATACGAACCCATTTCAAATAATTTGAGGTATTTACCGCTTCAACAGGGTACACTGATTCACACTTGGTAGGAAAAGTTTGATTCAGTCATGGATCTATTGTGGTCACTGCTTGGATTCGAGTAATCTGTTCGGTTCACAACTGACTGGGTCTGGTTGTGACCCGGTAACCTTTTTGTGGTTCGGGTTCGAATTTCTGTCAGAGCGCTGACGTCATTAGATCAAGAACCTTATTTGGATATTTTGTGAAAATTATCATAAAAGGAGCGTCAATGAAGTCGTCCTCCCTTCTGTCTGATTTGGTCTTCGCAAATGAGAGGTTCAAGTCAAAGGTAGAATCGGGTGATTGGTTTTCCGGAATTTTATCCATCTTTATCGTCACCCCGATACTAACTTTTTGTAATCTTGTGTGCTAATTTGCTGTATCTAGTTGTGGTGTAAACAATTTATGGTTTATTTTTGTCTTTTCATGTGGATCACCGGCATTTGAGGTTTTTGAGATTTCCAAGGGTGTCGAAGGATGGCCATTTTGTGGACTAAGGGACGCGTGGAGCGGTTGCGGCCGACTAAGTTTTTTGGGTATTTTTGGGAGCGAACGCACCGAACAGCCCAGATATCTTCACAGTGAGCTGACAAAAAATCAGCTTTTACTCTACTTTCCCAATTACTAACGAAAATTTTTGTGCTTCAAAACCAAGCAAAAGTATTTATTGCCAGTAAAAAGTTCTACTGCTGATTTCAATCAATTATGATCTGATACTTTACGTAAAAGTGCCAACTACGTAATATGCTCTATAAAATAGTGCACCTTTTTCGGGTCACCATTAAATTTGACAGGCCATTCCAAAATATATATTTACATACAGTAACCAGCAGAATGTACGCACCATGTTTTTTATTTTGCGCCAAAATAGAAAAATGACTATGGGGCTGCATTAGACATGTCCTGAAACCAAAATTGGGCCTAACAACTTCATTTATTTATTTATTTAATTTTATTTAGTCAAACAAGGCATTCTAACATAGAGTAAACTAGAATTTACAAGAATGCACTACAGATTAAACAAAGTTGCAACAAAGGAAGTAGTGTAGACCTTAAATACAAAAAACTAAAGACAACACTAACCAACAACGCAGAAATAGAAAGATAAACAAAAAATAACATAACTTTGGGATACCCTGTTTAAAACATGAAAAGATTATGAGAATTAGGAGAAAACTTGAATGGCTAAATTTCTGCTTCATGCAAAGGAAGATTAAGATCATGCAAATATTGCGGTATACAAGGGGGAGTCTTGGGGATAGTCAGGAGAAAACTTGGCTTCTTCTTGTTTAGATAATTTATAATTTTAATCATATTTATTTATTTTTAATCATATAAATCCCCTTCTAACTGAAAATCAGTAGTGTATTATTCCATTTTGTAAGTTTCAGCCTCCTATTTGATATTCTCAGAAACCTGTACTCTTTTAATGCGCCCCGTAATATGCATTATTCTAGACTTAATGCATTTAAAAGCCGAGTCCGATTGGACACCTTCAACTATAGCAGATGTAATCGCTTCTAAACTAGAGTTAATTTCAACAGTTTTTGTGCATAAAAAAACAACGTCCACAAAAATAGTCACAAAGTACACAAAGACCGCAATATTAAAGTAGTAATTATGTACGTTCTCGATAATTATTGTACTCGAAATAAATTTATAATAACCAAAGTACTGCAGAGACTTTAATAATATACTCAAACAAAATTAAGTTAATGTAGTACTCTTGTATACGGTGTGTCCCCGGAGAGGTGAAACGACTCTTGTAAAAGACAAAAAAATTCGATTTAACGAATTTTCTTCAAGTAAATAAGACCATTATCTCGTAATTTCTATATTTAATCTTGGCTACCGGTTTCGTAACTTTGCAATAGTCACATCATCAGGCTACAGAGTAAGTTGTAAAGTTACAAAACCGGTAGCCAAGATTAAATATAGAAATTATGAGATAATGGTCTTATTTACTTGAACAAAATTCTTAAAATATGGAAAACTTGTATGGGTTGCCTATCTCAACAAAAAAATTCGAGTTGAAATTTGAGCTTTTGGGGATCTGCCCTGCTTGGTTTGAAAGTAATTTTTGACATAATTTTAGTTTCGAAAAATCAAGTATGCCTTGGATATTTCGAAAAAAATAGTTTTTTTACACTAGCAAACTGCCTTTCCTATAGGAGTTACGACAAAATGTTCCTAAGAAAAATTGTTAATGCAAAAATAAATTAGCAAAATTTAAAGGCAAAAGGGCAGTTTTCCCCACTTTTTTACATGCCGTTGGCCCCGGATAGGTGAAACGACTCATGAAGAACAAAAAAAAATCGAGTTGAAATTTTAGCTTTTGAGGTTTAGCCCTGCTTCGTTTCAAAGTAATTTGTGGCATAATTTTAGTTTCGAAAAATTAAGTATGCTTTGGATAATTCAAAAAATTGATTTGTTCACTAGTAAAGTGACTTTCCTATAGAAGTTACAGCAAAATGTTACTAAGAAAAGTTGTTCAAAATGAAAAACTGAGTATGGGTACAAAAATACAAAATCCTAGGCCTCCTTTGATGTTTTGCTTTTTTTTTTAAGAAAAGTGAGGAAAGTGCCCTTTTGCTTTTAAATTGTGCTTATTGTCTTATTTATTTTTGCATTCTCAACAATTTTTCCTAATAATATTTTGTATTATCTTTGGCCAAAAGGGCACTTTTCTCCCACTTTTCTAGTAAAACTGAGCAAAAAATCAAAGTAGGCCTAGGATTTTCAAATTTTGGAAAATTACTGTTTTTCATTGTGAACAAATTTTCTTGATAACATTTTGCTGTAACTCCTACAGAAAAGGCACTTTACTATTGTAAAAAACAGTTTTTCGAAATATCCAAGGCATACTTGATTTTTCAAAACTAAAATTATGTCACAAATTACTTTCAAGCCAAGCAGGGCTGATCCCCAGAAGTTCAAATTTCAGCTCGATTTTTTTTGTCTTTTACAAGAGACGTTTCACCTATCCGGGGACACATTGTATGTGGGTAGTTTCTAATAAAATACTTGACTGCCATGTATACACAAATAGTGGATTCCAAATAATTTTCATAATGAACTACAGTGAAACCTCTCCTTGCGGACACCTCTATTAAGCGGACACCTCATTTAAACGGACATGTTTTTTTGTATTTGATTTCATTTTGTTGTTTTTCTATGCACTCTATTAGGAGGACACCTCTAATAAGCGGACAAATCCAACGGAACCTTGAGTGTCCGGTTATGAGAGATTTCACTGTAGTTACTTAAGGTACTTTAAATTTCACGATAAATTATGTAGTTAATTATCAAAAACACATTCTGGTTTTTCGACCGCGCCGCACCGCTTTGCCGAGTTCTTTTTATGTCGATCGACCGGTCGATATATACACACTCACATTGCTTTGGTTTTGGCAGTACCAGCTAGATGGCGTTGGATGGTAAATGCTCACCGCATTATACTATTTCCTATTCCACTTAGCCAACATAATCTGGGTTTTTCGGTGAGGTGCGCTACGTCTGCCTGATGAGGGCCAACAAGCCCGAAACAGGTACCTGTCGTGGTCTGCACACCTCCAAAAGACCCATTCATAATTTCCATTGGATATTGGAAACTAGTTTGGTGTTGCCAATTACCAAAGCATTTTGTCCCATATGCCACAAGCCATTTCTTTTAAAAATATAAAGTATCATTCGCTGTATAGTAACCAAGTGCAAAAGTTATTTTAACCACTTTATTTTGTATTCTTTCTAACAAATATTGTGGAGAGTTTCCCCAGCATGATATTAGGTACCTTAGATGAGGCTCAATAAAGCTATTATGCAGAGAATATTTAGTATTAAGTAATAGATAAAACTCGAATAGTGCTATAGGTAACTTAAATCGTTCTACACAAAAATAGGTTGTTATAGATAACTTATCTGGTCCCAGGCCACGCTTGTCCAGCTGTACCATCTAGAAGATAACACTCTGTAGCTTGTGTTGCATGAACAGATCAAAAACTCAGGCGTTACTAAGGAAAAATCACGGGAGAGAAAAGTATTGAGAAGTCGCAGCGTCACGTCTCACTTAGCAGACACTTTTGATTCACCCTGTAGACGAACGTAACATAAGGGTACAACCAAAAAAAAACTGAAAATATTATTGTGCATAATGGCCCAATAGACCTAAAAACAACTTGACACTTCCGTGTGTTTTCCAAAAAACTAAGATATTATAAATGTATGGTACCGTCAGCAAAACGGCAGAAGTTCTTTCAGAATTCCCTCCTGTTGCAAGTCACACCGGATAGGTTTGTTGGAAAAACGGCTGGGAGAGACTACCAGACAAAGGTGGCGAGATGATGAGAACCAGACTTTACCGTTGGTTAACATATTTTAAAATCTGCTTTTTGAACACCTTGTGCACCAGGAAAAACCTTAATGAAAATTCCACCTCTCGACGAGACTGGATCCTTGGCCAAAAGGGACGAACGTCTAAGGCCCATCTCGTGGCTGCATGGGAAACACTCATTGAAAAAAAAATCATAATTACCTAGGTCACTACCAATCAAAATGTTCAACAATGGAACTCTCCTCAAATAAATCTTAAAACTAGACGAAAATATAACTGACAAACAAAAATTAGCCAAATGAAACCAAATAATGGCTTTATAGGTGCTACAACCCAAGAACTAAGCATAAATCAACCTAACTCGACCTGGTGAGTCAGACATCTGTATAGATAAGTCTATCCTGCTGTGAATCTGTGCTAACATACATATTAACTTTTACATTATTTTTAGAGAATCATTTGGGTTTCTATGAAATATATTTTCAAACATTTTATTACACCCTGAAACCCTTGTTTATAGAATTCCTAGTTAGCCAATGTGTGATAGAGTCATAAGGATATGAGAGCAATATTGGATACAAGCAACAGAGGGCCCTAAAAATTAAAGTGGTCTAGTCGCTACCTGTTAATTTCCTTATGTAAAAATCTACTAAAAAATAGCTGTAAAACTTTAATTTTTGCAAAATTTGTCCCATGGATCTATTGTATTTCTGCCAGATCCATATGCCAGTGTCAAGGATAGACTAACTAGAATGAGGAGAACCCCCCCCCCCCCCACCACCTGGTCATAGTGTGCCCTGCGCTCAACAGGGTAAGATTTGAGCCCTTCAGCATGGTGTCGGGATAGGGGAGCTGCAGGTCTTCATTAAGAAGGCTGGTATGCTGACCACCTTATGATGCTGGCTGTGGGGGCACAATGGGCCCATGGTGGCCTATGTGCCGGGCCGATCTGAGACAGACACCCCTTTTTCAGACAGATAAATAGGCTAACTAGAGTATGCACAAACCATTGAAGGGTCGAGTGGATAAAGGAGGTAAATAACATTTAATTAAAAAGTGAGTTTCTGTTACGGAAATAGGTTATAAGTTACTCTCTTTCCGTTGCAACCATTGGAATCTAGAAGGATCACATATTCTTGAAAATAGAACTGGATGAAGGTGGTAAACTATTTTTTTTTATTATTTATGCATGAA
Organism: Pseudeuparius sepicola; assembly: GCA_963920635.1. Lineage (NCBI taxonomy): Eukaryota > Metazoa > Arthropoda > Insecta > Coleoptera > Anthribidae > Pseudeuparius > Pseudeuparius sepicola. The sequence goes on from OY987305.1 coordinate 36,526,942, forward strand.
AGAGGTAGGTAACAACATTTACCTCCTTTATCCATTTACTTCAAAATTTACCCCCTTCATCCATTACTGTATTTGATGTTTAAATTTAGTGAATGAAGGAGGCAAGTGACAGCACTTAGCTCCTTCTTGCGTAAACTTTCTATTTGTTTTCTGCAGACTAGATGAGCTTGTGATAAACATAACCTACAATATTTTGTTAGTTCCCTGGTAATTCGTGAACAGTCCATTTCAGTAAATTATCGTGCCAAAATGACTTCTAGGGGTAAATTAATGATACAACTAGCTATGAAAACAGACAGTTATCCCCTGAATACTACAGGTAATAATAGTTATGTTGGACCAGTCGGATGTCAATAGGGTTTTAATTTAATTTGTTGTATTTGTTTTTAGCAGAACCAGATAAAAGGTGTCAGATCCCGACAATTGGAAAAGACGTGCCGCGGCTATAGCAAGGGAAAAAGGTGAGAGTTACATTAGTGAAAAAGGAAAAACGGTTGCAGGTAAAGCGGTAAATGAAAGAACTTTGCATACAATAGTGTCCAAAAAAGTGTAGCGATAATGTTACTTTGGAAATAAGAATAAAATATTTATCAGTTTTTACAAATTAGATGTCAATGCAAAAATATGTTTTTGTGGAAAAGCATGACAGCTCGATCTCCAGAACGACTACAAAAAACAGCAACCTGTCATAGAGCTAAAAGTGTAGCGATAATGTTACTTTGGAAATAAGAATAAAATATTTATCAGTTTTTACAAATTAGATGTCAATGCAAAAATATGTTTTTGTTGAAAAGCATGACAGCTCGATCTCCAGAACGACCATAAAAAACAGCAACCTGTCATAGAGCTGTGTCCTACAAGTTCTTTTTGGAAATAGACAAAAAAAAACATTTTCATCTGCAAGCAAGCCTTTTGTTCCATTTTTCAAATAGGAAAGAAGAAAATTGAGTACCTTCAGAAAAGGGATCAATTAACTGAACCAGCTCCTACCCCAGATAAAAGAGGACCACACAAACTGGGTGACGATGTTAGGCAATATATTAAAGATCATATTAGCAGTTTTGCAGCTGAACTTTCTCACTATTCCCGTAATATAAACCCACACAAAAAGTTCCTGTCACTTACACTAAATATTTTTAGAATGTATAATTTATACAGAGAAATATGTAACGATAATAAGAAACCGGCAAAATATTTTGTAAAATACTGCACCTATGCAAAAATATTTTCCACAGAATTTAATTTATCTTTCGGAACACCAAGAAGTGATACTTGTGCTACATGTGATCGCGGTGAAGGCAACGAACAACATAAAGCCAACTATGAGGCAACGTTTTTATCTCAACATGAAGACAGAAATACATCTGAATCTAATCCCGAAATTTGCTATATAACAGTGGATCTACAACAGACATTACCCCTACCCAAACTAACTACTTCCAAAGCATTTTACCTCCACCAAATATGGAAGTACAACCTAGGAATTCATTCTATATGCAACGAACAAGAAAAGGCAAATTTTTACCTGGACAGAGGATGTCGCCCACCCGGGAAGTGCAGAAATATGCAGCTCCCTTTTGAAATTCCTGGAATACGGCATTCCTATACAAGAAAAAGGCATCTCTCATCTGGTCATATGAGCGGATTCTTGTGCTGGCCAGAATAAGAATTTTTTAATTATTTGTCTTTACCAATACCTCATTTTGAAAGGGATAGTGAAACAAATAGACCACAAATTTCCCGAGGTGGGACACAGATTCCTTGACTCAGATCGTGATTTTGGAAGAATCTAGAAAAATCGAAGAAAACATGATAAAATTTATTTACCTGAAGAATATCGTACTAGCCTTTCAAAATCAAGCAAAATGAATCATGTCACTGACATGTCAATGCACTTTCGACAGTTTGAAGATTTTGCTCAAGATCTTAACCTCGTAAACAGAAGAAAATCAAATGAATTAAGGTAGACGAATATGGGTCATACTGGGATAAAGAAAGTTATGATCCCAACATGCCTTTTAAGAAAGCGAACATTATAAAGAATGCCCGCCTGGCACCTCCTAACAATGTTGAGATTGGCAGAAAATATGGAAAACTGGCTGCACTAAAAATAGATAATTTAAAAACGCAGGTACCTTTTGTAAAAGATACCTACCGTTGGTACTACAAGAATCAAGGGTCAAGAAGAAAATAGTTGTTAGTTATTAAATTATCAGAATTAAATAAAGTTAATATCAAAGCATAAAAATATTTGATTTTTATAGCCTTCGATTCTAAGCTGCATTTTTTAAATATTGTGGTTGGGAATGAAGGAGGTAACTGTACTTTTTTGAAAAATTAGAAGTTATGGTCAAGTTTCAATTTATAAATGCTACAGTATAAAATGATCTAGTTTTAACAAAAACTTATAACAACAATTTTCTTTTCTCTAGTTAAAAAAACTTTGAAGTCAATTTTCTCAGTTGTATATTTTAGCTAGTTACCTCCTTTATCCAATCAACCCTTCAATTCTGAAACTAGCCACAGGTGGGTTGAATGACGTGTCATTCTGTTTTTTCGAATACTTCGAATACTCGAATATATCAAAGCCGGCCGCAACCCCCTCCACCCGATATTTATAACGAAAGATATGTATGTGCTTCCGGACGTTATTCTACCCACCTGTGGCTAATTTCATAGTGTAATAAAATGTTTGAGTCCATTTTCCGAATTCTCGAATATTTCAAAGCTGTCGCTAGTTTCGTAGTGAAATAAAATGTTTGAGGCCATTTATAGATTTTTCGAATATTTCAGAGCTGGTCACTATCCCCTCTGCCCCTGATGTTAATGAAAAAATGTATTTGCTCCCAGATGTCATTCTATCCACCTATGGCTACTATTGTAGTGTAATCAAATGTCTGAGACCATTTTTCAACTATCCGAATATTTCACAGCTGGCTGCTACCCCATAGTACCCGCCTCTGCCCTTGATTTTTTAATGAAAAAATGTTTGTGAATCCGGGCATCATTCTACCCACCTTTGGCTCGTTTCGTAGTGTAGTAAAATGTCTGAGACCATTTCTGAAATTCAGGAATATTTCAAATTTTGCCGCTACCCCCTCACCCCTGATTTTTGTTAAGAAAAAAAGTCATGTGCATCCGGACATCATTCTACCCACCTGTGGATAGTTTCGTAGCATAATAAAATGTTTGAGATGATTTTCCAAATTTTCGAATATTTCAAAGCTGGCTGCTACCCCCTTCCCGGATTTATAATGAAAAAATTGTTGTGCTTCCGGACTTCATTCTACCCACCTGTGGCTAGTTTCATAGCATAATAAAATGTCCGACACCATTTCCGAATTCACAAATATGTAAAGGTTGGCTGCTAAAGCATCCCCTCCTGATTTTTCTAAAGAAAAAATGTATGTTCTTCCAGACGTTATTCTACCCACCTGTGGCTAGTTTCGTAGTGTAATAAAATTTTTGAGATCATTTTTCAAATTTTCGAATATTTCAAAGCTGGCCGCTACCCCCTTTCCTGAGTTATAACGAAAAAATTTTTGTGTTTCCGGACTCCATTCTACCCACCTGTGGCTAGTTTCGTAGTATAATAAAATGTCTTACACCATTCTATCTATCTATCTTGTGCAGGGGGTGGCCGCCTTACATCGGCCTGGCACATAGGCCATAGTGGGCCCGTTATACCCCCACAGGCCAGCGTCACACGGCAGCCAGCATGCCTGCCCTCTTGATGAAGGCCCGCAGCTCACCCACCCTGACACCATATACATTCTCCGTGATCAGCTTAGCTGAGCCGAAGGACTCAAATCTGACCCTGTCAAGTGCAGGGCACTCAGTGACCAAGTGGTACGGGGTCTCCTCATCCTCCAGACACCATCTGCACTCAGGCTCCCCTCCCACTCCTATAAGGTGCAGGTGGCGAGCCAGGCAGCAGTGTCCGGTGAGGACCCTTACCACTCCCCTTAACTCTGACCTTGGCATACGCAGCAGCTCCCTAGACAGAGTGGCCTACGGCCCATGAATCATGAGCCTAGTCTGCCTCATCAATACTGGTTCTGACCCCACTGGTCTTCCCATGGATCCCTCTCTAGCCAGTGGGTCCGCAGTCTCGTTCCCCGCTATGCCCGCATGACCAGGCACCCACGACAGAACAACCCTGTTCCCTACGGCCACCAGCCTGAGCAAACTCGTTCTACAGTCCTCTACCAATGGGGGGACCAGGTACGGTTTGCTCTCAGCACCTGTAAAGCCGCTTTACTGTCAGAGCAGAAGGTCAGCTTCCGGCCCTTAACTCTGAGCCTGAGCGATTCCTCTGCCCCCATCATGATGGCGAACACCTCCGCCTGGAACACGGTGGTGTGCTCCTCGAGGGAGGTAGTCAACCTCCTAGCCAGTTCCTGACAAAAGGCACCGGCCCCCGTTCCCTTCCCCATCTTGGATCCGTCTGTGAACCAGACGAGCCCGCCTTGGGGGTTGCTGTTCCCCTCGGCCCACTCCTCCCTGTCTGGAAAGACAGAGCAGAGCCGGCCATGGAAGCCGATGGAAGGCGTCTGCACATCCCTTCTCATTTCCAGGATTGGCACCACCTCCCTCAGCTCTGACCACAGCTGCCGGTGCCCGTGAACCGAGCCTCCGGCAACCCCAAGATTGAGACCCTCTAGTCTGAGGGCCGCCTTAGCCGCCTCGTACTCCACCACCGCGCCCAGCGGAGACAGCCCCACCAGTGCTTCTAAAGCCCGGGTGGGCGCCGTCCTCAGGGCACCAGTGACACACAGGCTGGCAAGGCGCTGTATCTTGTCCAACGCCGCCCCTGGTCTGGTCCTGCGAGTGCCGGACCACCATGCAACGGCCTCATGTGAAATCATGGGAACGATCATAGCCCTGTAAATCCAAAGCATGATCCTTGGGTTCGATATAATATTCTAGCTATATATAGGTTGCCATCTAGTAGCTCTGACTTATTCTTGGAGGACCTTGCCGGGGTACTGCCAGAGAAGCGTGGTGGGGTCGATTCGGTGAGTGTGCTGGTTGGTGATATAAACATACACATAAGGAATACAGAAAATATGGTAAGTAATAGATATCTGAATCTGTTGGCGTCTGAGGGATATCTTTCGTGCATAAACAATCCAACTCGCATTGATAAACAGTCAGAATCTTGTATAGACCATCTTTTCGTAAGGACACCCAAGGGATTACTGGGAAAACTGAAACTTATGCCATTTATTACACAGAGCTCAACAACCGATCATTTTCCCATCATGGTAAATATACAGATAAACTCTGAATGTGTAAATAGGGGGGTGCCGCAGGTCACGGTGTTGGGTCCTATACTCTTTCTGGCCTATATAAATCAAATTGGTAGTATATTACAAGATTGTAGTGTAGTGTCATATGCTGATGACACAGCTCTGCTATTTTCAGCTAATACATGGAATGAAGTGTACAGCCGGGCAGAGTTGGGATTAGATGTTGTTTATCGGTGGCTGGGTGCGAGTAAATTAAGCTTAAATTTTCAAAAAACAAACTTTATGGCTTTTTCACCAACAAGTCCAGATTAACCTAAAGTTGAATTTTTAACAGCTCATACGCTATCCTGTAATAAAATAAAAAACTGTAACTGTGTAAAAATTAAAATTAAAAAAAAAACAATAAAATCAAATATTTAGGAGTAATGGTGGATCAAAATTTAAAGTGGAATGAACACGCTATTTATTTAGCTTCAAAAATTCGAAATATTTATTACAAATTTTTTCAACTAAGAGATATATTAAATAAAAAAATTATTCTTATATTATATGATTCGTTAGTTGAGTCAATTTTGAGATATGGTATTGTTGTTTGGGGTGGTTTGTATGATGCGAATCTAAAAATTTTGTCAACTTGTCAAAATGGTGTCCTAAAAATTCTATCAAATAAACCTCGTAGATATTCTACATTAACATTGTATGAAGAGCTAAATATCCTAAATATTAGGAATCTGTATGTATTGTCATGTTTAGCTTATTTACCAAAAATAAATGACTGTTTTAACCTAGTAACACACAATTATCTTAAGAGGATAAATGTAAATGAACACTTTTGTATACCCAGGTTTGAAAGATCTTTTTGCTGCAGATTTGTCACTTATTTTGCACCTAAAGTCTATAACATGCTGCCGTGCTCAATAAAAAAACTGATAATAAAGAGATGGAATAGAAAAACACTGAAATATTATATTCTACAAAACAAAGAAATGTTTGTAAATATGTTTTCCATCTGAACATGATTAGTATATATTTTTATCTATTTTATTAAAGTATTAGTACTTCGTTTCTGTCGATCCTCTGTGTCACTCTGACTAACCTTGCCCATGTGACACCAACATGCATGCCATTTTTTTATAAGTCTGGATGCGATTTCGGCACACAAACTGATTTGCAGTTTAGGCCCGATCGCTTCCCTCGAGCTTGTTTCAGTTGTTATTATATTTAAGTTAATAAGAGAATTTAGATAACAAGTTTTGAGTCAAGAAATTTATTGTAAATATAACTTATGTTAATAAATATATCATATCATATCATATCATATCAAATGTCTTCTCATATAGAGTCTCAGGATCTATTAATACCTAAGAGTAGGCATAGTTATAACAACATTTTCTGGGCACCGGTAACTCAAAAAGAAATAATAGAAAATATAAGTGTGCTCAAAACTAATGCTAGTGCAGGCCCAGATAAAATTAACGCAAAGATTATTAAGAATATCGGTCAAACTATTTGCAGGCCCCTGGCACATGTATTTAACTTGTGCTTTTCCACTGGTTTCTTTCCTGATCTTATGAAGCTTTCAGTTGTAACACCAATTTTTAAAAACGGTGATAGGACAGGCGTGGGCAATTACAGGCCTATTTCTGTCATAAATAACTTTGCCAAATTGTTGGAAATGAGTATTAAAACTAGATTAACTAAACATCTACAATATGATAAAATATTGTCCAATAATCAGTTCGGATTCGTAGAGGGCAGGAGCACGGAAGATGCATTATGTCATGTTACGAATTTTATTCATAATTCGATTGATAATAAATTGAAACCATTATTAATGTTTCTGGATCTATCAAAGGCATTTGATACAGTTGATCACAATATCTTACTACATAAACTACATGACTGTGGCATTAGGGGTATACCAAATAAATTATTCCAAAGTTATCTAAATGGAAGGAAACAGTGCGTCAGAGTGAACAATGAGACCAGTGAGTATGCTAACATTACGATAGGCGTGCCGCAGGGCAGGGTGCTGGGCCCTCTGCTGTTAATGTGTATATAAATGACCTTTTGGGACTGAAAATTAAAGGTGACATTGTTTCGTATGCAGATGATACAGTTATAATGCTACAGGGTCAAACATGCCAAGGGGTCACGGATTTAGTAGTTACAGAATTTGCTAAGGTCTCTCAATGGCTTAGTCAAAATAAATTAACTTTAAATATATCTAAAACCAAAATAATGATTTTCAGCCTTTATGACAAACATCTACCATCTATTGATCAACTGAATATACAGTTACAGTTGCCTGTTGAAGAATAGGCCCCAATGTGAATATGCTGCCACACTCGGTTTTGTAGATAGTTTTAAATACCCTGATAAGAACCTTAAGTGGAATGACCATATATAAAATTAGAATATTAAGATACGCAAACTTTCGTACAGATTTTATTTGCTTCGCAGCATAATGTCCCAGAGGGTACCCAAGATGGTCTACTATGCTCTCGTTGAATCTATTTTAAGACATGGAATTATAGCGAGGGGTGGAGCTTATCCAAGTATTATTGAAATTGTCAAAATTGCCCAGAGATCTGTTGTTAAGATAATCATGGGAAGAGGGAGTAGATATCCATCAGAACGACTTTTTTCTGAATTTAATGTATTAAAAGTATCAATGTTATATGTAATGCAAAAGTACTATCACACTCACCAAACCTGTTTTCGTTCAGCAAGTGGCATGCTGCCGGGCAATGTCTCCACTAGAGGAGTCTCGGTGGGCAGCGTTGCTGTTCCGCGAATGTTTCATACAACACAGAGACATGCGAGTTTTTATGCACCTAAACTCTATAATTTATTGCCTTTGCCCATAAGAAATATCAATAATAACGGTCTATTCATCAACAAACTTATGAAATACCTTAAAATGAACGAATGTATGTTTGAAAAAGTTTAAGTTGATGTCTCTTGGGTCTATCTTTATCTATGTATACTGTTTAGATATTATTCGTTTAGGAGGTCTATTTTCTTTGCTGTACATTTATATCTATAAGAAAAAATTATTATAAAACTGCATGCAGCTCGAGATATACACACACAGGCATCCTTGTCTAGGTCTATGCTTAATAAATAGATGTAAATTTTTTATTGGATATGTAAAGATATTTTGAATAAATTTGATTTGAATCCCCACGAGGTGCCAACGGCTCTGCGACACGCCCAAAGCACATTGCACGCCTTCTTGGTCCTCATAAGGATATGCTCCTCAAAGGTCAAACTGGAATCCGGCCAGACTCCTAGATATTTGACCTTCTTTCTATCCTCAAGGTGGACCCCACATAACTATGCGAGGAATGGGGTCCACCTTTCTCTTCTTGGTGAATGTCACTAAAGAAAAAATGTATGTGCTTCCAGACGTTATTCTACCCACCTGTGGCTAGTTTCGTAATAAAATTTTTGAGGTCATTTTTCAAATTTTCGAATATTTCAAAGCTGGCCGCTACCCCCTTTCCTGATTTATAACGAAAAAATTGTTGTGTTTCCGGACTCCATTCTACCCACCTGTGGCTAGTTTCGTAGTATAATAAAGTGTCTGACACCATTTCCGAATTCACAAATATTTATAGGCTGGCTGCTACACCCTCCGCTTCTGATTTTTCTAACGAAAAATGTATATGCTTCCGGATGTTATTCTACCCACCTGTGGCTAGTTTCGTATTGTAATAAAACGGTTGAGACCATTTTCAAAATTATCAAATATTTCAAAGCTGGCCGCTACCCCCTCTACCCCTGATTTTTGTTAAGAAAAAAGTCATGTGCTTCCGGACATCATTCTACCCACATGTGGCTAGTTTCGCAGTGTAATAAAATGTTTGAAACAATTTTCCAAATTTTTGAATATTTCAAAGCTGGCCACTACCTCCTTCCCGGATTTATAATGAAAAAATGTTTGTGTTTCCAGACTTCATTCTACCCACCTGTGGCTAGGTTTAACACCATTTCTGAATACACGAATATTTAAAAACTGGCTGCTACACCCTCCGCCCCTGATTTTTCTAACGAAAAAATGTAGGTATGTGCTCCCAGACATTATTCTACTCACCTGTGGCTAGTTTCATATTGTACTACTACCCCCTCTACCCCCAATTCTTCTAAAGAAAAAAGTCATGTGCTTCTGGAAATGATTCTTCCCACCTGTGGCTACTTTCTTAGTGTAGTAAAATGATTGAGACCATTTTCCAAATTTTCGAATAGTTCAAAGCTGGCCGCTACCACCTTCCCCCATTTATAACGAATTTTTTTTGTACTTCCAGACATCCTTCTACCCACCCGTGGCTACTTTCATATTTTAATAAAATGTCTGACACCATTTCCGAATTCACGAATATTTAAAAGCTGGCCTCTGCACCCTCTGCCCGATTTTTTTAACAAAAAATATGTACGTGCTTCCGGACACCATTCTACCCACTTGTGGTTAGTTTCGTAGTGTAATAAAATGTTTGAGACTATTTTTGATTTTTATAGTATTTCAAAGCTGGCCGCTTTTCCCTCCACCCATTATTGTTTTAGAGTGATAAATGTAGTGTCATGGTGTCATTAAATGTAGTGTCATGGTGCCAAAATCAAGATGATGTTTGTTTACAAGAAATTTTGTAAGGAAAAGTTTATAAAAATAAAATATTTTTATTTCAATGTGTCCCCGTCCCTGTACATTTAGGCATTACGTCAAAATTTATTACTGAGGCGTAGCTTTTCAAACCCAACAACTTTTACTAATTACTTTTCATAGTATCGTTAATTACACATAAAGGTTACTTTGTGCTCAGCTTTTTCCCTATTTTTCTAAATTCTGAACACCCGGTATATAAATCTGACAAAATAAGATGCTTTTGGGCCCTTTGAGCACAAGCAGGAGTTTTTATGAAGAATAACTTTTTTTCATAAATCCATAAATAGGTAAAAAAGGATTCACCCTTCGGGTGTCAATTCATGTATATTTGTCTCATTAAAAAAAATCAGGGGCGGAGGGGATAGCAAAGAGCTTTGAAATACTAGAAAATGGAAAATGGTGTCAAACAATTGGTTACACTACGAAACTAGCCAGAGGTGGGTAGAATGACGTCTCGGAAGCATATAAATTTTTCCGTTAAATAAATCATAGGCGAAGCGGGCAGCAGGCAGCTTTGAAATATCCGAGATGAAAAATGGTCTCAGACATTTTATTACATTACGAAACTAGCCATAGCACAGGTGGGTAGAATGACGTCCGGAAGTATAGTATTTCTAAAGTCACTTGAAACAGTATAAAAAACTCTAATTGCATAAAAAAAACTCTAATATCGGACATAAGCATCACGCAGTTTTTTAAAGATATACATATTCTACAAGCAACATAATATTTCACTTTTAAGGTTTTTTAAGGTTGTCGTCACACACAACGTAAAGGTTAATGCACCATACAATATTGTCAAAAGGTCTCTAAAAAGCCATATCGATTACAACTATTTACACAAGTATATCCTAAAATCTATGAAATTATCGCACGCCTATCCACCGCATTTCGCTGTAAAAGTGGCCAGCCGTCGAACAGTGTAGCCCATGCAAGTATTGGTGATATATTATATTAGGCGAGCATGCAGTCAGTTGTTTTTACTACAATATCTACCGGCTCTGTCTCCTTCATCTCCTTTTACTTATAATACCAGGTGCGGTTTAATATGGTTAAAAAGTGTTTTGTCTCGTATTTTATTGCCGGAAGCGCCTGTTCTCGAACATAGTGATATACGAGGCGCGATCTATTTCATAGCATTTACCACGCTTTGCTACTGGTAAAAATACCAGACTTAGCAGAAATCACCCGTATAAAATTCACAGGTTTTATGCTGTTCCAAGTGACTTTAGAAATACTATACATAATTTTTTTTCGTTACAAAAATCAGAGGGAGAGGGTGTAGCGCTAGCCTTGAAATATTCCAGACTTTGGAAAATGGTCCCAAACATTTTATTACAAAAAATCAGGGGCGGAAGGTGTATGTAGCAGCCAGCTTTCAAATATTCGTGAATTCGGAAATGGTGTCAGACATTTTATTATTCTACGAAACTAGCAATATGTGGATAGAATGAAGTCCGAAAGCACACAAATTTTTTCGTTATAAATCGGATAAGGGGGTAGTGGCCAGCTTTGAAATATTCGAAAATTTGGAAAATGGTCTCAAACATTTTATCACACATGAAACAAGCCACAGGTGGGTATAATAATGTCCGGAAGCACATGAGTAGTAATACAAAGAGAGTACGACCCCACTTTGACCTCAGTTGGCCCCCTTGATCCTTAGAGTCCCCTACGGCTCGAGGTCATGGGTGCAAAGTGGCTACGTCATTCCCGAGGTCACGTAACGTTACCGGATGACCCCAGTTGACCCCTAGATCCTGATAGGTTAACCTTTGACCTTTGGGCCACGTGTGACCCCCAGTTGACCCCCCACTCCAACGGTGGGGGTCGCCCCCACTCCAACGACGGGGCAACCCCCACTCCAACGGCTTGGTGGGGTGAGGTCTATATATCCGATCGCAAGAGCAGTTTCCCGTTATATACACTTACAGTTTTATACAGTCTGATTTGCCGAGTTCAATATGCAGTCGTTCCTGAATCACCTGAACAAGAATTTGATCGTCAAGAAATTCGAAAGCGTTCAAAATATGGAGGTGGGGAAAATTTTCAAATCACGAGCGTGGACAAAGTGAACACGCAATACGGAGAGAAGGTCTACGTAGAGTTCGAAGAATTTAAGTCGGTGCTGCCGCAACGATACACGGCCGAGTTTACGCCCCAAAGGATCGAAGAAATGAACAGGGATATCGGTAACGGAAGGAGGTATTACATGAAGAGTCTTGGACCCGTTGGCCGATCTACAAATATCGAATTTATTATAGAACTATGAATCCAAGACAAAAGGATAAGCTGTGCTACAGAAGAAAACTGCAACAATATTTGAAGAATTTAGAAGCATTGAAATATGAACTTATGTTATATGAAATTAAAATGAAGATAAAACATATTGACTTACACAATTAATTTTTAATAAACGTTTAAAAATCTTTTGTTGTGTTTTTTTTATAAGAATCTTTATGTTGAAGGGAAAACATCTGAAGCATCATATAAAAAACTCTCACTCTAAGCAATAATATCACTATTCCGCTGTTACGTTTATACAGGGTGATTCTTAACTTATACACATAAATTTGGAAAATTGTAGGTTATGTCAAGTAAAGGCTAATAATGAAAAAAAAGTCTAATAAAATTGTTATCGATAAGTTCTGCGTTTGTGATCTTATGAACAATAATTACGTGCCAGGAGGAACGGAGGCCGAAGGCCTCCGTCCGACTGGCATGTAGTTGCCATAACAAAATCCACCCTTCCCCCTTGCACGCGTTCCGCGCATGCGCAGTACCGCACTTTTGATACCTTACTTACTTATGGAGAAAAGTTTTAAGTTAATTTTTCAGATGTACCCCGAAATAATACGAAAAAATCAAATTTGCTATGAAACCATGACACATGAAAAAATGCTAAGAGAACGTTTTTGTTTACAATTAATATTTACATAAGAAATTGAATACATTTTATTGCTATACAAGGTGGTTCTATTTTTTTTTCTAAAATAAATTATACTAATTACCCATTTCTACGCCACTGGTTGTTCAAGATGTTTGATGTTAACAGGCTTTATGCTAACCCATGCCGTTATAACGTGTACCAAATATGACTTAAATATCTAGTTAGTTTGTAAAATATTCAATAAATTCTACATATTTCTTGCAACTTTAACACCCTGTAACTTTTTTATAAGGCCTTAAAATGATATAGTTTATAGAAGGAAGTGCGGTTATTTTTTGGTTTTCTATCACCTGTTGAAGTCTTGCAGATTAAAACTGAATCACCCTGTATACCAGCTGTCCCATTTATAAACCGCTTGATATCTTGGAAACGAAATTCTCGATAAAGGAAGTAAAAGCCATATCCTAATAGGTGGAGGGCCGACTGTCATTTCGACAGGTGAAAAAATTTTGAAAAATTTTTATTCAAAAAATGTAATTTTAAAAAGGTCCTGATCCTATAACCCCGATAACATTTTGGGAAATTTTCAGTTTTTGACGGTGAAATATACAAGACAAGATGAATGTTTGATAAAAGTGCAGATAGGATTTTTCGAGTGACTGATAAAAAAAAACAGTTATTATAATAGTTAGTCGGAAGGCCCCAGATAACATAGAAAATTTTGTTCGAACAAAATCTGTAAAAAAAAATCCAAGACGTGAAAATATAGGAAGAATTTTCGAATAAGTTTTGTATACCGGTAAAAATATAAAGGTAAAAACAACGTCAGTTTTACTTGGGAAAAAATGATAAAATAAAAAAATTTCAGTTTCAGTAAAAAAAAATACGATGTAGAGGTTGTACCAAAAAAATTGGGAATAATTATTTTTTCCAAAAAAGGTAATTGCGCAGCTGTCCCATTTTATACACCCTAACTGTTTCAGTTCATCTCGTTTGCAAAAAAATCTAGGGTTATTACTTTTTTAAATACCTACCGGTTGCCTCAACCTTATTTGAAAGTAAATATTTTTTAGTTCCCCACAGAAGGAAATAATGACGATATTTTATACCGGTTGATTCAAAAAATATATAAGGTTAGGAAAAAACCTTGGTACGCAAACGCGGCTCTGCTGACTAGACAAAAAAAACCTTAGTCGACAAATAGTAGTGGCCTATAAGAAGGGTGCGTGATTCCACTGCGATAGCAGTTCGAGTGCTCCAAGATGCAAGAGATGATGGAAACCAATCTGGTTCCATGGTGCCAGTGTCCACTACCTACACCGATAACAATGCCAGAAGAAGAAGAAGACTGGTCGCCGCAGTGTGATTGCAATTGACACTACAAGCCTCCACAACAACAACAACAGCAAGCAACCAGCAACCACGTGATGTGGCATGGTGTGCCATGGCAAGAACCCGCAGAGGGGCAAGAAGACCAACTACCAACAGAATGCCAAGAAGACCAGCAACCGACAGAGTGGCAAGAAGAAACCCCGGAATGGCAAGAAGGCGCCCCAGAATGGCAAGAAAACGTCCCAGAATGGCAAGGCTCCCAGCAGTCTGAAGAATGGCAAGGCACACAGCAATCGGAAGAATGGCTAGAAGGCATCGAGCAGTGGCCTCCCGCTGAACACTGGGTGGAGGATGATACCTACGTTCCAGATTTGGAAGACAAGGAAAAAAAATTTTAGCACAAAAATTTGGCAAAAAAAAATTTTGGCAAAAAAAATTTTGGCAAAAAAAAATGTTGGCAAAAAAAAATTTTGGTACAAAAAAAAATTTGACAAAAAAAAATTTGGCAAAAAATATTTTGGTCCAAAAAAAATTTGGCAAAAAAAATTTTGGCAAAAAAAAAAATTGGCAAAAAAAATTTGGCAAAAAAAATTTTGGAAAACAAAATTTGGCAAAACATTTTTTGGAAAAAACTTCTACAAAAAAAAATTAAAAATTTTACAGAAAAACTTAAGAAAAATTTTTTCACCTGTCGAAATGACAGTCGGCCCTCCACCTATTAGGATATGGCTTTTACTTCCTTTATCGAGATTTTCGTTTCCAAGATATCAAGCGGTTTATAAATGGGACAGCTGGTATACAGGGTGATTCAGTTTTAATCTGCAAGACTTCAACAGGTGATAGAAAACCAAAAAATAACCGCACTTCCTTCTATAAACTATATCATTTTAAGGCCTTATAAAAAAGTTACAGGGTGTTAAAGTTGCAAGAAATATGTAGAATTTATTGAATATTTTACAAACTAACTAGATATTTAAGTCATATTTGGTACACGTTATAACGGCATGGGTTAGCATAAAGCCTGTTAACATCAAACATCTTGAACAACCAGTGGCGTAGAAATGGGTAATTAGTATAATTTATTTTAGAAAAAAAAAATAGAACCACCTTGTATAGCAATAAAATGTATTCAATTTCTTATGTAAATTTTAATTGTAAACAAAAACGTTCTCTTAGCATTTTTTCATGTGTCATGGTTTCATAGCAAATTTGATTTTTTCGTATTATTTCGGGGTACATCTGAAAAATTAACTTAAAACTTTTCTCCATAAGTAAGGTATCAAAAGTGCGGTACTGCGCATGCGCGGAACGCGTGCAAGGGGGAAGGGTGGATTTTGTTATGGCAACTACATGCCAGTCGGACGGAGGCCTTCGGCCTCCGTTCCTCCTGGCACGTAATTATTGTTCATAAGATCACAAACGCAGAACTTATCGATAACAATTTTATTAGACTTTTTTTTCATTATTAGCCTTTACTTGACATAACCTACAATTTTCCAAATTTATGTGTATAAGTTAAGAATCACCCTGTATAAACGTAACAGCGGAATAGTGATATTATTGCTTAGAGTGAGAGTTTTTTATATGATGCTTCAGATGTTTTCCCTTCAACATAAAGATTCTTATAAAAAAAAACACAACAAAAGATTTTTAAACGTTTATTAAAAATTAATTGTGTAAGTCAATATGTTTTATCTTCATTTTAATTTCATATAACATAAGTTCATATTTCAATGCTTCTAAATTCTTCAAATATTGTTGCAGTTTTCTTCTGTAGCACAGCTTATCCTTTTGTCTTGGATTCATAGTTCTATAATAAATTCGATATTTGTAGATCGGCCGACGGGTCCAAGACTCTTCATGTAATACCTCCTTCCGTTACCGACATCCCTGTTCATTTCTTCGATCCGTTGGGGCGTAAACTCGACCGTGTATCGTTGCGGCAGCACCGACTTAAATTCTTCGAACTCTACATAGACCTTCTCTCCGTATTGCGTGTTCACTTTGTCCACGCTCGTGATTTGAAAATTTTCACCCACCTCCATATTTTAAACGCTTTCGATTTCTTGACGATCAAATTCTTGTTCAGGTGATTCAGGAACGACTGCATATTGAACTCGGCAAATCAGACTGTATAAAACTGTAAGTGTATATAACGGGAAACTGCTCTTGCGCTCGGATATATAGACCTCACCCCACCAAGCCGTTGGAGTGGGGGTTGCCCCGTCGTTGGAGTGGGGGCGACCCCCGCCGTTGGAGTGGGGGGTCAACTGGGGGTCACACGTGGCCCAAAGGTCAAAGGTTAACCTATCAGGATCTAGGGGTCAACTGGGGTCATCCGGTGACGTCACGTGACCTCGGGAATGACGTAGCCACTTTGCACCCGTGACCTCGAGCCGTAGGGGACTCTCAGGATCAAGGGGTCAACTGAGGTCAAAGTGGGGTCGTACTCTCTTTGTATTACTACTCACATGACTTTTTTTCGTTGCAAAAATTAGGGATAGAGGGGGTAGCGGCCAGCTTTGAAATATTCCTGAATTTTGGAAATGGTCTCATACATTTTATTACACTACGAAACAAGCCACAGGTGAGTAGAATGATGTCCGGAGGCACAAACATTTTTTCGTTAAAAAATCGGGGGCGGAGGCACATAGCGGTGGGTAGCAGCCAGCTTTCAAATATTTGGGAAGTCGAAAAATGGTCTCAGACATTTTATTACACTACGAAACTAGCCACAGGTGGGTAGACACGCCCGGAAGAACATACATTTTCTTGAAATTTTAGCTACCCCATATTTTTGCCCGATATTCACGGCATATATATACAGGGTGGCCCATTAGTGCGAGAAAGTACCAAAACTTCCTTATGTAAAAATATATTTGAATATTCACAAGGCAACCAAAGGACCATATTTTAAAAATATTTCAAGATATAGAGGGTGTTTCACGAAAGTGTAGTAACAATTGGGTATTTTTTTTTAATGGAACACCCTATATATTTTTTGAGGGGGGGTAACTGCGAGTGGAAATCTTGGAAATGCATGGAAATGAGTGGAAATATTGAAATATGTGGGTAATATTTGGAAATATTGGTTAGGTACCTAATGTGAGATGTGATTTTATCCTCGTAACGGGCCTCGTGATTCTTCTTTTTGTAGTAAATCTAGTTTGATCTGACAGGTAAGTGTTATTTAGGTATTCGTAATTGAGTAGGTATTTATAAGGCCATGACTAGGGTTACGCTAACGTGCCGCTAATTTTAAAAGTGCAGATACGCTAAAGTTAATAGCAGCTACCTCTAATACCGAGGGCTGTTTCACTCTCTCCAATTTGTACACACTGATTTCCAAAAGGGAAGAAATTAAATGCTTGATAAAAATAATAGACGCTCGATAGATGTAATGAATGCTCAATATAGATGCATGTTAAAATAATAATTATTCGATAAAAATAATAGATGCTCAATAAATGTAATGAATGCTCGATGTAGAATTTGCATGCATGTTAAAATAATAATTATTCGACAAAAATAATAGACGCTCGATACAAATAATAGATGCTCGATAAACATAATGAATGCTCAATACAAAATTCGGCACTTCTACTGGATGGTGTATGCAACCCCGATTTTCTTGAAATGGCACGTGCCAAATTTAAAGAAAATCAGGAGATGCATACTCCGTCCGGTAGATGTACCGAATTTTATATCCAGCATTCATTATATTTATCAAGCATCTATTACATGCAATAGTGAACGCAAATTGTCGAGCATTATATATATTTTTAGTGCATTTGACTAAAATACTGATCAGTACTTAGCGTGCAAATTGTATATTTAATACTGTGATTTTGTAAAAAATATGAGCCATTTTCTATTAGTTGATATTGTATTTAATTTTTCGTATCGAGCATTTAGTATTTTTTTAGTCTGAAACCCGCATTAAATTACCAGGCGTTAATTAGAACCCTTTCCAAAATTGTATGATTACCTTGTAATGACTTCTAGAAATGCGGCTATGTGATTTCCTATATATATTTTTTTAATTTACTTATTTATGACCCAAAAAACAGTTCACAAAAAACTGGCACCAGGGCCTACAACTTAAGTTTAATGTCTACAGTTATCAAGTCTATCTCTCACAACTTATACTGACTTTATGTTTTTTTTTTTTTGAGGTATACATACATACATTTTTCTTCTTTTAATTTTTCAATAAGTGCTGCTTTAATTTCTCACATTTTTTTATAATTTTGCAAATTTACAATCATTTTTGGAGCCTGATTAAAGGAATTTATAGCTCCATATAATGGAGAGCTTTGACACTTTTTTGACCTTACCAAAGAATTTCTTAACATAGACTCATTTCTTAATACATAATTATGACAATCTTTAGTTTGCATCAGTTTTGCCCTCAAATTAGTTTTTATACAATCCAACTTAATGCATTTGACAAATTTAATTTGTTCATACCTTTTCAATTGACCAACATTCATAATACTGTTATTTTTATATATAGCATCACTCCATGTATCATACTTAAGTGTGTAAATAAGCTTAACAGATTTATTTTGCATTCTTTGTATTTTATCGAGTAGATACTTTGGCGCATTGCCCCAACATACTATTAGATATCTCAGTTGAGGTTCTATAAAGCTACTATACAACATTTTTTTTATCTTGTTGTCAAACATATGTGAGCATCTCCTTATAGCACCAATCATGGGCGAGATTTTTTTTGATATTTTTTCTACATGCTTATTCCACAAAAGCCTATTATTTATATTTAGTCCAAGATAATTATAGTCCGTTACTTCTTTAAGTTTACTGCTGTTTATTATTACACTAATATCACAATTTACCTTACTATTATTTTTTATAACCATGTACACAGTTTTTTTAGCATTTATGCTAAGTTTATTGTCACAGAGCCACTTATAGTATACGTCCAAATCATAGTTTATTTTCTTTTCAAGATTTTCTTTATCCTTGGCTGAGGTCACAAGAACTGTATCGTCAGCAAACATGAAATATTTTGCCTTTAGCCCAGCATATTTTAAGCTATGAACATACAGCAAATAAAGCAAAGGACCGAGCACTGACCCCTGAGCAACACCCACACACAATTCCTCCTTGCCACTGTCACAATTATTAACTGTTGTGTAGTGCTTCCTACCAACTGAATAAGTCCTCAGTAGATCCCCACATCGGCCACGAAAACCCATTTTACTCGTTTTATTCAATAACAGTTCAATGTCAACAGTGTCAAACGCCTTCTGTAAATCCACGAAAACAGTCACTACATAATTTTTTTGGTCTATTTCATTTAGTATATAATCAAGAAGATCCGTCACTGCTCCCAGCGTGTTGTTTTTTTTTTTTGAAAGCCATACTGATGCTCATCAAATTTGTTAGGCTGAGGTAGACAGTGAAACAGCAATTTACAGTTGGGTTTTATTATATCAAACATAAACACATTAGTTGACAGACCGCGAACTCAAGTGACACTTCATAGATCGCTCTATAATAATACCACCCATAGAGCAGACATCAACTCTATACTACCTGGCGAGTCGCACTTCGCAATCATCTAATAAATACTCTAACACTTCCCCTCGACACGCACAGGTTTGTTCTATCGATTCTTCTATCAGTCCTAGATACTTCACGCACTTCTGATGCTTAGGACTGGTCAAACATGTTGTAAAAATATCGGCGAGCATATTATCGGTACCTACATGAGACAATGAGAAATGTCCATGACTGAGTGCTTCGCGTACAGAATGGTAACGAATATCGATGTGCTTACTTCGAGCATGATAAGTAGGGTTACTAGATAGTCTGAGAGCACTAATGTTGTCGTTGTACAATTTTACCGCAGCCAATGAGGATACATTTAATTCTAGCAGAAATCTCTTCAGGTATATAGCTTCTTTTGCAGCTTCCGTAATGGCCATATACTCCGCTTCTGTTGTCGACAATGCCACAGTATGTTGCTTCTTTGATTCCCATGAAATAGGTGCTCCGGACAATAAAAAGCAGTATCCTGTAAAGGATCTTCTGTCTTCCATACAGTTGCCCCAATCAGCGTCAACATAACCAGAAAGAACTTGTTTATTTGGTTTGTATACAATTCCCAAATCTATCGTTCCTTTCAAATATCTGAGCACTCGTTTAGCAGCAGACCAATGAGCATTATTATAACAGTTGTTAAATTGTGCTAAATAACTGACGCAGAAACTTATGTCAGGACGTGTACACAACGATAGATAAGTTAAAGCTCCAATCAGTTCTCTGTAGGGTAGTTTTTCCTCCTCTGAGATTTCATTTGATTCACATGTCAGTTTTGACAATTTGACATTCTTATCCATAGGTGTTGACACCGGATTGCAATTTGTCATTCCGAATCTTAGTAGGATATCTTTAATGTAACCACGTTGGTGCAAGGATATCTGTTTGTTTTCTCTTGTAAATTCTATCCCCAAGCAATGACCAACTTCATTAAGATCTTTGATATCAAACTTGTTCGACAGTTTTACTTTAATATCGTTTATGAACTTCGTGTCTTTGGACAAAATCAGGATGTCGTCCACATAAATGACGATTAGAGTAAGTGCTTCCCCTCTTTTAAGTTGATAGACACATGGGTCAGCTTTTGTAGGTACAGCACCACACTCTTTGAGGACTTGGTCAAGTTTATGATACCACACTCTTCCAGCTTGTTTCAAACCGTATAAAGATTTGTTCAGTAAGAACACTTTTCCTTCAAGGTTGGATAACATCGACTTGGCTTTTTTTATGACTGGAGACCCAAATCGTGGATTGTCACATATATATTTTAATACTTCGGCAAATCGTTTAGGAGCTTCCATGAAAATAGTTTCTTCCAATACGCCGTTTAGATATGCGCATGTCACGTCCAACTGATGTATTTTCATATCGAAGTGAGCAGCCAAAGCAGTGACCAATCTTATCGAACTTAGTCGAGCTACAGGTGAAAACGTTTCGTTGAAGTGAACCTGGTTTCTGATTAAATCCTTGAGCCACAAGACGTGCTTTCTTTCTTTCAAATGTACCATCAGCTTTATATTTGTTTCTAAGAACTATTCGGCCTCCTAAGACTTCTTGGTCCGTGGGACGATTGACCAATGACCAAGTGTCATTTCTTATGACAGTAGCGATTTCATCGCCCATGGCGTCGAGCCATTCTTTTAAATCTGGTCCGCTAAGTGCATGATTCATAGGTATTTCTCCCAGAAAAACTTGTTCAGCGACGTTCGCTTCAGGGTTCTCTGGTACCATATTAAACACCTTGCGTGGTCTTCCCCTGTTTCCTGACCTTATCAAAGTTGGCCTTCCTCGGCCCCTTACTAAAGCTTGATCATTTCTTTCGACATTTTTATCATTTTCTGGAACATTCTCGTATGTTTCACCGACATCACGATTATCATCGTTATTTTGGTATTGTGGGAGTTCCATGAGTACATCTATTGTTTCACCTTCTCGATTATCATGTTGCTCTTTCGGAGCAAATTCTTCAAATTCAACCGTAGTTGGGTCCATTTTGGCTAAAAATTTGACATCACGAGTCACAATTACTCTTTTTTCGGCATGTAACCATAGTCTAAAGCCTTTAGTTTGCTCTGAATATCCCAAGATTATACCCTCCTTACATCTGGGGTCTAGTTTACCTTTGGTAGGATTATTTTTCAAGCAGAACACCTTAGAACCAAAACTTTGAAAATGTGACACGTTTGGGGGTTTTCCATGCCATATTTCAAAAGGAGTCAAATCATTTAGACTGGCCGTCGGGCATCTATTCCTAATATAATTAGCGGTATTTATCGCCTCCGCCCAAAATTGAGGTGGCAAACCTGATTCTATGAGTAGACAACGTGCAACGTCAAGTAACGATAGATTTTTGCGTTCCGAGACACCATTTTGCTCAGGGCAATATGGGCTTGGCAATCGCCGCATGATCCCATTTTCCTTGAGAAAATTGTTTAAATCTTTATTGGTATATTCTGTTCCATTGTCCGTCTGCAGAAATTTCACTTTCTTATTGTGAAGATTTTGAACTTCATTGACAAACACCCTGGTCTTTTCAGTCACTTCACTCTTGTGCTTTATGAAATACACAGTGCAATATCTGGAATGTTCATCAATAAACTCCACATAGTATCTTGCTTTCGCCAGTGATTCTACTCTCATCGGACCACATACGTCACTGTGTATGATTTCCAGTACGTCAGTGTTTCTGTCAGACTTCTTCGGGAATGGTTTCCTGGTCATCTTACCCTTAACACAAACTTCGCATTCTAACCTAAAATCTTTATCGATGGACTTAAATTCTACACCCTGTATAACCCCTTTGCGCACACTTTCCAGGAGGTCTTTCAAATTTAAATGTCCTAATCGAGAATGCCAGAGTTTTAGATTTTCGTTTGATTCGGTAGAAGCTAGAGCAGAATTTTTGGCTAAATTTTCGAGTACATAATATAAGTCACCAACACGATCTGCAACAAGTTTCACTTCGCCTTGTGTGTTAAATACGAAAGCCTTGTCCCTTTTGAACAGAACTTCAAAGTCTTTTAATGTTATTTTACTGACAGAGACTAGGTTAGTACGCAGATCTGGCACATACAATGCGTTGGATAAAGAAATGTCTTTGGATTCTCCAAAAACGTCAGCTGCAAAATTCGCAGTACCGGTGCCTAAGATTTCGGTAGACGAATTGTTCGCTAAGTTCAAGTGAAACAGCAATTTACAGTTGGGTTTTATTATATCAAACATAAACACATTAGTTGACAGACCACGAACTCAAGTGACACTTCATAGATCGCTCTATAATAATACCACCCGTAGAGCAGACATCAACTCTATACTACCTGGCGAGTCGCACTTCGCAATCATCTAATAAATACTCTAACAAAATTGATAGTTTTTTTGATAAAATCTATCATTCTTATTTTAATTATTTTTTCTACTATTTTCGAGAAGGATGGTAAGAGTGAAATAGGCCTGTAATTATTAAGGTCCTCGTACTTTCCCTGCTTGTGGATAGGGATGATATTTGCTGTCTTTAGTTCCTCTGGAAACGTTCCAGTCTCCAATATATTATTTATCATTTACTAAATTGTCTCCTATCACATTAATTAGCTTCTTTAGATCCTTAGTCGCAACCTTGTCTAAGCCCAGTGAGCTATTTTGCTTCAACTCTGTAATCGTGTTTATAACTTCACTTTTGTCCGTCGGTTTGAGAAAAATGCTGTTAATCGTTTCTTCTTCTGTAAAAGTTACTCCTTGAGCCTTGCTTATTTTCATAGCCAACTTCTTTCCTATAGATGCAAAATGCATGTTAAATTCTTTAGCGATATCTATGCTTTTGGTTATTTTTTTCCATCTTTCTCAATTTGTTTAACTTGATTATTACTATTTTTTTTCCTTGTACATAATTGATTTATCACTCTCCATGTTTTTTTGCAGTCCCCATTTGTATCTTTAATCAACCTTTCAGCATATTTTTTTTGTAATTGCTTTCTCAAATTATTAACTTTATTTTTCAACACTTTAAATGCTGTTTCTGTGTATTCATTTGGTATTTTTTTCCACCTAATGTAAAGGTCATCTCTTTTTTTCAGTATTTTGTGAAATTCCGGTGTAATCCAATCATTGCCGTTTTAATTTTAAGTGTATGTCCTAGAACACTGTTTTTTTGCATTCACGATGATTTCAGCCATTTCTTGGAAGGTGTTTAATTTTTTTTTTCTCAGCTAGTTTTTCTTTCACCATCATTATCCATCTACTCTCGTCTAATTTACTTTTTGTCACACTTTCTTTCTTCCATTTAGTCACCTTTTTATTAACATTTACTTTAATTATTTTGTGATCTGAGATCATGTGGTCATCAAGTTCCATTTTGCATTGTACATTTTTATTTGCAATAACATGATCCAGTATTGTTCTGCTTGTTGCTGTTGTCCGTGTAGCATTTTCCAGTGTTAACTTATTCTTTATTTGGAAAGCATTCATTGTTATAATATTTTTATATTCGTTTACTATCTGAGATTCCTTCAACAGATTAATGTTCATATCACCAATTATTACACAAGGTTTTTTTTTTCCATTTCCATTATTTTGTCCACTTCTCTAAGGAACACCGGTATGCTGCTGCTCGGTGGTCTATATATAGTCCATATTGTGCAATTTATTTCCGTTAAAGTTGTTGACAGAAAATGGCATTCCTCCAAATTTACAAAAGATGTGTCTTTCAATGTATAACTTATACATTTTTTAACATAAATGCTAGTGCCGCCACCTCTGGTATCCCTACAAGTATGTACAGAAGTATAATTTTCTATATCGTAAAACTGAGTCTCGTTTTGATATATCCATGTTTCTGTTAGAACTATTAAGTAAGTGAATGTTTTTATAAGATTTTTCACTTAAGATTAAATTTAGCTCATCAATTTTATTTCTTAGGCTCCTTATATTAATATACAGTAAATTTAAGTTATCCAGTTTTTGTTTCTTAGACATGTTTCATGTGTTATTTCCATTTTCACTCGTTTATTTTTGAGATTATTGTAGGTCTTCGATATGCTTAATTCTTACCGGTGGGTCAGTATCATTCTGCCTCAGATATATTTTGCCGTTTACACAATATGTGCTCTTACAGTTGTGATTTTTTTTATATTCTCTCGCCTTCTTGTATAGTACCTGATTGTAATGTGTCAAGTCCTCATTAAAATATATATTATTCCTACCTCCCAATCCACATTCATTTGTTCTTATACCTTTTTTTCCCTGACGCTCTTCAGAATCTTGTGTTTTAATTCTTCATTTTTTAGTTTCATCACAATAGGTCCATCATTCCTTCTTCCAACTCTATATGCATCAGTGATTTCCTCGTCCGATGTCCCATCTATTAAGGTCTTAACTATTTTTCTCATGATAATAACATCGTCATGCTCTTGTTTAGGTATACCAACAACCACTAGATTTTGTAGATGAATACCTGTGATTTCCAAAATTTTGTCTGATTTTCTCTGATTACCATGACTTTTTCTTTAGCTTAAACTGTTTCGGAATTTTTGGAAATACTTACAGAAAAATGAAAAAATATAAAATTAAGATGCGTTTGATTAAATTATGTACAGGGTCTCCCAACGAAATGACACCCTCCCGCGTAGTTTCTATATTTTTCACCCTAAAAAAATTATAAAAAAGTTTCATAATTTTTTGCGAGCTTTTGAGGGGTGTACTCAAACAGCCGAAATATTGCGCTTTAACCTCGGCTGTAACCCACCCCTGATTTTCTTGAAATTTTGGCTAGGTACCCCCTATTTTCGCCCTACATTCGTCAGCACGTCATTACGTGTACCGAATGTCGGGCGAAAATAGGGGCAGCGTCCAGAGATATACTAATAAGTCCGAGCAGTCGGCCTTGTGTAAACAAACGTTTCCCTCTTTCCCTCTCCCGCTCCCCTCGGCCCGCCGTCATCGGAGTACCGCGATCGAGCCGATCGATATCTTAAAATATTAGAAAATAAGCTGTATACAGTGTAGCTGAGAGCGGTTCGTTTGCGTTCTACCGGGTCCGCGCAAAGTATTACCGACCGACCATGACTGTGGTGTAGTGATGCCTAGTAACGCTTTTTACTGCAGTGCGGATGGCTGTAAAACCAGTTCAAAAGACTATATTATCTTTTTTTCATTTCCTAAAGATCAAAGACCCTGAAAGGTAAGATTGAGTTTGAGACACCTACCTACAAAAATTAAGACATTTTTATGTGACATTTGAATACTTAGGTATTAATTGAAGAATAATATAGATATATTAAAATATTGAAAATTTTAAGGTGCCGGCAATGGAAGAATGCCTTAGGGAGAACATAAATTTTTGAATATTCCACCTGAAGAGGCATATAAATGTATAAGAATTTGCCAGGCACATTTTGATGATCAGTCATTCACTTCGTCCAGAAAACGTTTAGTAAAAACTGGTGTCCCCTCGGCTGTCCCATTAAGATTATTGCCAGAAGCTTATGGTAAGACGCATGCTTGTCTAGGTAAGTATGCGTAATATTTTATTCTGTATTGTTTATGTCAAATGCTTATTGTATGTTTTGTTCAATTATTTAAATATCAAAATATTTACTACACGATGAAAAAGTAGATATGATTAGTTTAACTCTTTGTCGTTCAATATTTATTTGTTATTTATGTTTTTGTTTGCTCTGTTGTGTTAGGCTTTATTAAAAATGAGCATGAACACAAAAATTGCATTTTTATTCATGTTCCAACCAACGTCTACAGATATACCTACTAATTATGTAGATTCTGCTAATAGCTACCTTGAATTTTAATTTAACTGTAAGGGAAAGGGGGGAGGTTTCGGCCAGGGGGAGGATTCAGCCAGCCTTAATATATCAGGCTGTTTTGAATTTGCCGCAATTTTTAGTGATACACAGGTGCCATATGATTGCCTTCATTCTTCCTCAGTAGATAGTTAAGGTTAGGCTGGGTGTTGAGGTTCTTTACCTACCAATGTGTTTTTGGAGCTTAAAGGTAAATATTTTGATGTTAAAGCAAGTGCCTTATCTCTTTCAAGTTTTGTTTTTGCCTTATCATATTAATTTTGTCATAAAACGTTGTATTTTAATAGTATTGATTTAAACTTGAAAAATTCAGTTACATGTGAGTGATTATGGCTGCCATTTGTATTCTGTACATGCAGGGAGGATGCGGCCACTAGCCGCAGGGAGGATTCGGCTAGTGGCAGCATCCTCCCTGTTCTTAATTTATTCTGAATTCATTGCTTTTATTAGATGCCTAGGGTGTATAAAAGAAAAACAGATAGAAAAGTAGACGAAAAGAAAATGAAACATGAATTTAATATTTTAATATTTTACGCAGACAGTTAGAAAATGATCACTTTAGTGGAAAGGACAAATTTGAATATAGATGCAATATTAGAACTAACAACACTCTGTGTTAAAACCACTTATTTTCAACTAGGAAATGAATTTTACCAGCAGGAATTTGAAATGGCTATGGGGTCTTCTTTATCACCATTCATAAGCAATTTATTTATGGAAGATTTTGAACAAAATGAGTTGACTAGATATGTTCACCAACCTAATGTTTGGTGGAGATATTATGTAGATGATATATTTGTTATATGGGAACATGGGAGTAGATGATTTAAATTCTTTATTAAATTTTATAAACTCGCAGGAACCTTCTATTAAGTTTACCTTAGAAATTGAAAATAATAATCAATTATCTTTCTTAGATGTTTCTATACTGAAATCAGATAGTATAGAAACTAGTGTCTATAGAAAACCAACACATACTAATAGATATCTCCATTTTAATTCCAATCATCATATTAGTGTTAAAAAAGGAGTAATTAAAAGTTTGTATGACAGGGCTAAAGAGATTTGTTCTAATAACACAAAATTTGAGGAGGAAATTAAACATATAAAACATGTTCTTGAGAAGAATAGTTATCCTTCTGAATTTATCGAGCAAGTTTTTCAGCAACAAAATAACAATGCTAATAGAATTAGAGACATACATAAATCTGGTAGACCGACCAGTAAATTTAATTATTCCTTACATTCCTGGACTATCAGATAAGCTAAAACGCATAGGCAATCTTTTTAATGTCAGAACAGTATTTAAAACCGAAAATACATTAAGGTCGATGCTAGTTAAAACGAAACCATTTGATGAGGTACAAACTTCAAAAAATTGCATTTATAAAATTCCTTGCGAATGTGGAAAGTTCTATGTTGGGGAGACTTGTAGGCCATTTAACGTTCGTTTAAAAGAACGTAAAAATTATATCAGGCAAAATCAAATTTCGAAGTCGAAAATATGTGAACACTCTTTTAATAACAATCATAGGATTTTGTGGGATAGTTCCAAACCAATTCTCAAAGAAGAAGTAGGAAATAGAAGAAAAATTAAAGAATCCGCATTTATTCTAGGAAATACAGACAACTGTCTTGCTGAATGACTGAATGTTCAGTGGAATTCAGTAAAATATTATTGCCACTTATTCCGAAAGCTCAGGAAACAAATTTGTTGAAGATATTTTTTGAGTTAACCCGTTTCGTGGCGAAACACCCAATTAAAATTCAATGGATCTGTTTACGCCACAAATAAATTTTAGAAAATATTTAGAACAAAGGTATGGACTTCATGTTTGCAATGATTTCAGATTATTAGAGAAGAAGTTCTTCAAATTATCTAATGCAAAAAATGGATTGACATATTTATGTAAATGTAGACAAGCTGATATTATACCAAAAGGATTACGCCTAAAAGAACCTTTAACCAGTAGGAAATGTAGTAATATATTGTTCAGATGTAGTATGACACTGATAAGAGAAAGAATCCAGAACCAAAGAAATTTTGGGAGGATATAAATAAAATACAGGAAAATATTAGGAAAAGTGTATCTGTTTATGATTTTAATTACATATCAAATTGTATCAGCATAAGCTATAATAGGCATTTTGATAGTCAAACTTAGGCAGATTAACAAATTTCGAAGATAAGTTGAGGAAAAGCATAGTGAGGAATTGAATCAAATAGACAATGATTTTGTCAACAGAACAGTAATTAATTTATCTAACAGAGAACTTACAATTTCAGAAAAGTTAGTTTTGGCCAAAGGGTTAAATTTTTCTGTTGCTGACAACAAAATTTCTAAGCTTGACATAGTAGCATTGGTAGAGGATACAGCTCAAGCATTACCTGAGGAACTAGGCCAAGAATTTAGAGTCAGGTCAAAAATAATCTTAGAAAAAGATTTTAAACCAAAGTCAAATATTTCAAAGGATGAAAAAGCAGCAATTAGATCACTTAAATCAGATAGGATAATTAAAATATTATCAGCAGGTAAGGGAAATGCAACTGTTATTTTAGAAAAAACTGTGTATAATAATAAATGAAATGATTTATTAAATGAAGGAACTTACAAGAGGATAAATGAAGATATTTTTTGAGTTACAAGTTCAAAGTTTAGTTCATTTACTGTTAAGAATTTATTAATTTTCCACGCAACTTGAAAAAGTTTTCTTTTAACCAGTTTGGTGGCGAAAAACCCAATTAAAATTCAATGGATGCAATTTTGGTTTATTTGAAAAAGGAAACGGGACTAAATGAGGCATCAAGGCAATATGGAGTGAAAAGAACTACGTTACAATAAAAAAACATTACTTAAAGAGAAAACTATTGAAGAGATAATACAGAAAATGGATGATTCTGGAAATGAAAGTGCTGAAGAGGATTCAAGAGTCGGCAAATTCGGCAATAAAAATACAAACAAACAAGTTTTTACTCTGGACCAAGAAAACCAGCTATGCAGTTATTATTATTCTTGGACCACTTCTTTTTCTAATTTATACATTCGACTTAGCTTCAACTGTTGAGAGTTCCGACATTCAGTCGTTTGCAGATGACACTCAAATAATTCATAGTTTCAAAGTTGAAAATATGCAAAATTCAGTTTCCGATTTGCAAGCAGATGTCAACAATGTCTGTAGATATTCGGCGGACCACAATCTAAGCATCAATCCAGATAAAACAAGCATTGTGCTTTTTTGCTCTGAACCCAAGAGGCAAGACATTTCAGAGACTCTCCGATTAGTCGTTGGGGGTACGCCTTATCTGTATAGCGAAGCTGCAAAGATGTTAGGTGTACACGTGGATGCAAAGTTGAGGTTTACAAGTCATGTGGCCCAGCTGGCACAAAAAACTTATCTAAAATTACGGGTTCTATGGGCAAGTCGATACCTACTGAACTTTAAGCTCAGGAAAAAATTATGTGAATCTCTGGTTGTGCCAGTATTAAGTTATTGTTATATATTGTATTTCCCATGTCTAGACCAGCAAGCAAAAAATAGACTTCAAATTATACAAAATAATTGTGTACGCTTAGTGTGTGGCCTAAAAAAATTTGATCATGTTTCAGAGAAATATACAATGTTGAAGTGGTTAAGGATAGACAGTCTAGTAAAATATCATTTTTTAGTTTTTATACATAGGTTATTAATCGCTTCGAAACCCGACTATCTGAAGAAAAAACTAATATTCAATGGTACTATACATGATATAGCAATTAGGGACCGAAACATTATGAGAGTTCCGCAGCACAGCATGACTTTGTTCCAGCGAAGTTTTTCATATAATGCAGCAATTTTGTATAATTCACTTGACAACAGATACAAATACATGTCCTTATCACGTTTTCGACAAAGTATTAAGACACTTTTGCTTGCTGATCTAAATATTTAACTGCTTAGAATTGTTTTATCGTTTTTGATTTGTGAGTTTAATTGGAACATCAAAATGCAAATGAACCAAATGGTTGAGTGTAAGAGTAGCAAATGCTAAACTTCTTTTTTTTTCTCCTGTATATGTACATTGCAAATAAAGACGTTATTATTATTATTATTATTATATAAAACAGTGCTCCAATTTAAATTACGGTTTATCTTATACCCAAATTCAAAAACTGGCATACGACTTTGGCACGATGCTGTCCCACTGCGAAATTCCTAGAAATTGGATCGCTAAGGAACAAGCTGGTAAGTGTTTTTCTTGGTGTTTTTTAAACAAGACTATTTTAGGAGATGACTGGATAAAAGCATTCATGGACAGGCATAAAGATTTGTCGTTAAGGAAACCACTAGCTTAATCAGATCAATTGGGTTTACCAAAACAAAAGTTAATGCATTTTTCGAAAATTATGTTGCTGCTTTGGAAAATATAAGTTGAGACCTGAAAACATTTATAATCTAGATGAAACAGGAATAACAACTGTTTTAAGACCTACTAAAGTTGAAAGTGAGAAGGGAAAGAAGCAAGTTGGGCAGATAGCCTCGGCGGAAAGAGGTGAATTAGTAACCTTTGTTGGTATTGTTAGTGCAGCTGGGAACACCATTCCCCCAGTGTATGTTTATCCAAGAATTCGAAATCTTGTTGACTATCTTACCGATGGGCCCGTTTCTTCTAAAACAAGCATTAGAAGAAAAAAAGAAGAAGAAAACGAAAACCAGTGTCTCTAAGAGCAATGTGAAGAAGAAAGTTTTCTTAACTGACAATAAAAGTAGCAGCGAATCTGATGTATCAATTTCTGAAGCATCCTCTGATGAATCCCTTCAGTCTCTACCAGATCTTATTGATGACACAGATTTAAATTTAGGTGATTTTTTACTTGTAAAATTTCTGAAAGAAAAAGCTCAGAAGAAAAATTATTTATGATATTTTATTGGGCAGATCTTAGACATCGGCGAGCCTGGAGCTCAAATAAAGTTTCTACATAGACGTGGCAAGGTTGGCAAATATCATGATATTTATATAAATATCAAAATATCGGATATTTATCGATATATATCTGATATATATCCAAATCTTGATATTTATTTCTAAAAAATTGAAGTTTGTATATCTAAGGTAGTGATGGGCAAGGTGAAAATTACCAAAGTAACTTTCAGTAATTTACCATAAATTACCGTAAGTTATGTGCCCTGTCGGTAATATTACCTGAAATCCGTAATTTTGGTGTAACTTGCCCAGTAAAATTACCGGTAACTTACAAGGTCTAATTTGTTTTCTTTTATAATATAAAATAGACAAAGAAAATAATTTAGTACATAGTGGTTCTACTCCTAGTACTGCTAGTAGTAGTAATTCTTCTAAAGGCCATGTCACTGATACTCTGAAGAGTGGCCGGAGTGGGCTAAATAATTTTGTAGACAGAATGGATTCTAGCGAACAATTAAATTTAGATAAAAAATTAGGCAGGGCAATTTTCGCCTCCGGCTGCCCATTTCCTTTAATAGTCTTTATATACAAAGATATAACCAAAGATTTTTTTTGTACCTGAAGAATGATATTTTGATTTTTATATATTTAATAAAAGCATAATTTAACTGGTTATTTTTTATTAACCCTTGCAGTTACATAAAGTAAAGTATCCATTTCATAAATTCTTCGTGAAAATACTGTCTTTTCAAAGGCTTCTACCAAAATTACCCAAATTTACCGAAAATTACCAAAAATTAACAAGAACTTTACCGTAAGTTACCGAACAAAAATAAATTACCGGTAACTTTCCAACACTAATCTATTTTAAGGTATAAATATTGTAAAAAACTCCAGCGTTTTTTATTTGTACTTTACTATAAATAAAATTCAAAAATAAAAACAAAAATAATTCTCAAATAACACATAAATACTAAACTTCATAAACAAAAACAAAACGTTAGATTGTATAGGTACCTATATAAAAAAAAAACTCCTATAAAATAATTGTCGGTAAGAAGTAATGGTATCAAAAATAGGCTATTCCTACTTATTAGGTAATTATTATAATTACATCAGTCTTTATAATGGTAAGCACTCAGGCATAAGCACTAAGTACTTGCATTTTAAATCTTGATATACATCTTAATAAATATCAATGAGTAAATATCTTGATATGTATCAAGATATATATCAAGATATATATCTTTTGATATATATCATGCCAACCTTGCGTGGAACATCCTCAAATCTCTATTTTCCGGTCGTTGGTGACATAATGTGGGTTACAAAGGAAGATATACTTGTCAAGCTGCCTGCTGCAACTCCAAATACAACTTCCCGCATACAGTTTTCCTTCAGATTTCATTTTAATTTTAGCAGTTATGACTTTAAGATAAATTTACATGCTTACTTGAATACTAAAGTTTTCATGTTATAATTGACACCAAATGTTTCTTTATGGTAATAAATCATTACTGCCGACTGCCACAATATGGTGAGAATATTCCCTTCTTTTTTCATACGGCAGCAAATATTGCCAAAAAAGAAGGCAACAAAGCTTGAGAAAAATGCACTTCCGACGTATCTAAAAAAGTTTAATTCGGACGTATATGGAGTTAAACGTACGTCCAAAAGTCACGTTACTCAACTCTTCAATGAGAGCACAAGACGTACTTATACGGACTTTTATATACTGTATAAACAGGTTTTCTTTGCAAGTCCGGGCTATAATATTACTAAGAAGTAGGGAGAAAGCAGGGGAAGAGGTCCACGGGGGCGCGAGGCGTGGGAAGGAGGGGAGGCTTTCCTCTAGCCAATACGACGTACGGAGTCAGCGCAAGGCGCGGCGGGCAAGTGGATGATCTCGCCCACTGCTCGCGCCACGTCACCCCCACCGTCTCTCTCCCTACTTCCCCCTCCTACATTGAATAGTAGTAGTACATTGAATCTGGGACTTGCAAAGC
The DNA here is from genome assembly GCA_963920635.1 of Pseudeuparius sepicola. Lineage (NCBI taxonomy): Eukaryota > Metazoa > Arthropoda > Insecta > Coleoptera > Anthribidae > Pseudeuparius > Pseudeuparius sepicola. Next base: position 36,560,368 of record OY987305.1, read on the forward strand.
AAACCTAGCAATATGGTATGTCGGACGTATAACATAGTTTCTTTACTGATAAACATGAAGAAAAATTTCTGTGGACACACCTTTTTTTAAAATGGCAAAAATCATTAACTTTGTGCAACGATCTTGGTAATATGTAGGTATTTCTGTGTTCACGGATTTATTCTAAAATTATTGGATAACTTTAAAAAATTTAAATATCTATGTGTTTTTCGAAAATTTAATTCCAATATAAGCGTTTATTTCAGATTGACCCACCATCGAGCGTACACCACTACCCGAGCCACTACCCCTCACAGGCATGCGGTTGCTTCTGGGGTACTTATCTACTTCTAGTTTTGGGGGGCGGGCGACACCTAATTATTATAAAATTAGGTATAAAATTACAACTTACCACAAAAGTTCTCCAAGTTCCATGTAAAACATAAGGACAACCAAACCCCAATATGAAAGGCACTTTGAATTTTTCTTGCTCTCATCAGTTATCCTTCATCATCCTTGTGCAGCATTCTTTTAAACCAGATTTCCTGATATATGGTACATAAGTTTAGCAGGTACTTGGACCGTTGCACGCTGGATGCCCCACAGAGAAGGGAAACTCTCTGGAATCATCTAGGAAGTCATAATTAGCTAAATTCAATACAACGCCCATTATTTTCAAGAAAGTGGCTATTTATACGTCCGTCATATATGAAAGTCGGTATACGTACAAATCCAAAGTAAACTGATTTAGATACATCGGAAGTGCATTTTTCCTCAAGCATCGTTGCAATAAGGAGCATATGATCTCCTTTTTCGGCGATGGGCGCTGCGGTATGAAAAAATAAGTGGAAATTATTTCCAATGGTGTAACCCACCCCCAATTTCCTTCAAAGTTTTGGCTTCCTCCCTACTTGAGATCACAAGACGTATACCGACACCGACTTTTATATACGTCGGATGTATAAATAACCACTGCCTATTTACAAGCAATGCACCTCGCATACCTATTGTTTGCATGCTGAATTTGGTTCATATTGCACTGAAGCCTAATTTAGTTTTTAGATATAGGTAGAGCCCAAAATGATATTCCTACTAAATTTAACATTTAACACGAATGGTCTTAGTTTCAAAGCGTAAGATCGCTCTTAGATACATACCAGCAATAGTGTATGCGACATTTAAAATGCCCTTTTATTCTTCTTAATAAAATCGTTTATCCAATATACCAGCATATTATTATTTATTATTTACTGTTCCTAGGCAAGGTTAGTTCTTCTTCTTCTTCCTACTTTTTTATGGCCTCTGCCTTTCAGTATGTCCAGCTTTTGCTGTGTCCGCCCAACTTGGAAACTTTATTTTTTCCACTGGAATCCTCTTCTGAGTATAACTCATGCTCTTGCTAGTATTTCATCTTTGCAGGGACGGATATCGCCAGCTGTGCTGTGTCCGTCCAACTTAGAAACTTGAATTTTTAAACACTAATGAATATCCTTCCTTATTACCAGTGACTATAGATCTATAGTCACTGTTATTACTGTTTCCACTAGGTACTCTCTCAAACTTTTATTAGTTCACCTTCACCCTATTTACCAAGTATTATCAATCCTTTCCTTAACAGCTTACAATATCCATGTGGATACTTCTCGTTTCTTAGGATAGAACAAAAGGCTTCCTACTTCCTAGACAAGGTTAGTTTATATTAATCATCGAACTGACAAACGAATGGAAGTCGCGTCATGAATACAAGCAGTGCACTGGGCGACAGCCAAAGTACAAGAGAGATAGCCATAACGAGCACGCAACAAATTGCCACTCGTCTGACGAAAATCCACTCGTACCTAGCTTAAAACACAACCGCCATGGCTTCTTCTAGTAGCCAGTGGCTACTAGCCACACAAACATCCCTACAGCCACCTCTCCTACAAAATAGGGCTGGAATCCATCCACTATACCCTGAAATAGGCGAGTTTTTTAGTGGGTATGCTCCGTTTCGGGGAGACTCCCAAACCACCCCAAACTACCACGCGGAACGGCCGCGTGGTGCCTATTAAAGGTTTTCCTCTCCTATCGCAAAAAGACAAAAAAAGGCAAGTAAGACAAAGATAAGACCAAGCTGTACCACGTGACTAGTGGCAAAAGCTTCAGAATTTACATGGGAAAGATACCTTTTTAGCTTGATTTTATCAATTTTTAATTGGAAAGAAGTGAAATTATGACATTTTGTTTATTTCATATGATATTATAAACTAATCTAAAGGTTTTCTGAGGTATAATCAATAAAACTTCTAGAATATAATTGTAATATTTATTAATACCTAGTTTAAATATATACGAATTTACTGTATTTAAATGGGAAAATATCAAGTAAATTTCAAGAACACATGTGTTATTTGGAATGTTTTGCCACTAGTCAGCTGATTTATTTGGTTATCTCGTTGGCTGGCGCTTTCTCTGTCTAGACTCCTTCCATTCGTTTGTCAGTTTGATGATATTAATATAGGTAGCTATTAATATTAATAATGATGATGACCAATATGACATGACCATTGACCAGAGATATGGAGGTGGGGAGAATGAGCGTGAAGCTGGGCGAATTGACTAATTTTGTCACGCGCCATTTTGAAGACACTTTGCCCAGTTTATACAGGGTGTTACAGAGGAAGCGTAACAGGCTCTATATAACGGCCGGGATTTTTTTTAAAACGCAAGAATAGGCCAGTTTTATTTTCTAAAATTTATTTGTGGCGTAAACAGATCCATTGAATTTTAATTGGGTTTTTCGCCACCAAACTGGTTAAAAGACAACTTTTTCAAGTTGCCTGGAAATTTAATAAATTCTTAACAGTAAATGAACTAAACTTTGAACTTGTAACTCAAAAAATATCTTCAGCAAATTTGTTTCCTGAGCTTTCGGAGAAGGAAGATATATTCTCCGAAAGCTCAGGAAACAATATTGTTGAAGATATTTTTTGAGTTACAAGTTCAAAGTTTAGCTCATTTACTATTAAGAATTTATTAATTTTCCAGGCAACTTGAAAAAGTTGTCTTTTAACCAGTTTGGTGGCGAAAAACCCAATTAAAATTCAATGGATAGGCTAATTTTATTTGGCACGGGGACATTATTTGTCATAAAATTGATAGATCTATCTGCAACCCCCTGAGCAGGGGTTGAACCCCTTTAAAAAATTTAAATAGGGAGGGGGTTTATGTCGCACACCTTTGGAAACGTCTCTCAATTCTCTATACACCTGCATCAGATTTTCGAAAACCGATCGACTTTTCAAAAAGATACAGCGTGTAAAATGCAAAACATTTATTTTCAATTATTGCCTGGTATTGTTAAACAATAGAAGATCTGCGTGTTCGTATTATAAATGAATGTCGACAAATCACCCCTGAAATGTTGCACAATGTTCGGCAGCGTTTTGAACAAAATCTTTATTATTGCATAGAAGTGAATGGGCAACATAATGAGCATTTATTACAATAAAGTTTTAATTTCTTCCCCGTTTATCAAATTTTCGTCAAAATAATGTTGCTGATCATGCTTTCTATCAGTTACGGCCCCCGACCACCACTTTCGGCTTAATTGTTTAACAAGACCAGGCAATAATTGAAAATTAATGTTTTGCATTTTACTGGGTGTATCTTTTTGAAAAGTCGATCGATTTTCGTAAATATGATGCAGATGCACCTATAGAGAATTGAGAGACGTTTCCAAAGGTGTGCGACATGAACCCCCTTCCCGTTTAAATCTTTTGAACGGGTTCAACCCCTTCTCAGGGGGTGCAGATAGATCTAACAATTTTATGCCAAAACATGTCCCCCTGCCAAACAAAATTGACCACTTTTGCGTTTTTTCCAAAAAAAATTCCCGGCCGTTTATAGAACCTGTTACGTTTGAGCTGGAACACATATACGTATATTAATAAAAACCTTAAATTTACTCCACCTAATCTATCTAGTAATAATAGTTATTTACATTGCAAGATGCGTAAGTCCACTTTTTTGGCCGAGGAGGTTGTTTAAGGACCGAGGCAACACCCGCGTTGCCTCGGTCCTTAAAAACCTCCGAGGCCAAAAAAGAGCTTAAGCATCGTGCAATGTATTATATTTTTTCGGCTTCCGATAAGTTAGTATTATAAAAAAGGTATAAGTAATTTTAATTAAACGCTTTGGAGTAGATTGTGGGTAATAATATTCAAAATAACCATTTCCAATTGCTAAAAATTAAAATCACTAATAGATATAAGAAGTAGAATGCAGCGATAATAAAAAAATGGGTTTTGTGTGGGACTCGAACCCGTGACCCTCGGTTTACTATCATGACGCATTTAACCCAGCGCTACGTCCACTGGTGGTATTGGTCACTTTATTTGACACTGAAAAATATATCCATAATATTCTTAATTTTTCTTTGGCATAATTCGGATTCTTTTTGATCAAAACCAGTTTATAAGACAATCGATGTGATACATATTAAATTTGACGCGAGTTTTAAGTTGCTACATATATTTTATTAATGGTTTTAAGGTCCTCGCTGCATAATCGTTGCTAGGCAATACTTTTTGTACCTAGCAACCACTTTTGTGCAATTTGTTTTACGTTAATACAATTCCAATACTTATAATGTATTTCTTTGAGAGGTGATCTATTTGAAGCCTCCAGAAATGCTAAAAATATGCCTTATTTTTTTCAAAAAATTTCCTGAAAAAATCACTGTTGTATTAGATACAACAGAAATAAAAATGCAAATGCCATCGAATTTCCAGCGCCAAGGGAATACGTTCTCCAATTATAAATCTTGTAACACAGTTAGTTAAATTCTTAATTGGTATTGGTGTTACGGGAACTTTGATTTATTGCAGTGAAGGGTTTGAGGGTAGCATTTCAGACAAGCATTTTTCACATTTTTGTTTAATAAATCGAACACAAAGTTTTTTTGAAGCCTGGTGACGTCATTATGGCTGATCGAGGATTTCTCATTCAAGACATTTGTGATGAACAAAACTATAAATTAATAATACCGCCATTCTTAGCAGGAAGATCCAAGCTGACTTGTGAAGAGGTAAAAGTAACGCAAAAAATTGCACAAACTCGAATACATGTTGAAAGAATGATTTGTCAAATAAAAAATTGGAAGATATTAAAAAGAGACGTGCCTGTCAACATGTTAGATTCCACAAATGGCAACGAAGACAAAATAATAGTAATTGCCCCCCTCCCCCGCACAAGCATGTATTTGCTTCTGGGGTACTTCTAGTTTGGAGTATTGTGAGGAATTACTATTATATTATTATTATTATTATTATAAGCATAATTTGTGTGATAGCATTTTTAACTAATTTTCAAAATTTGTTAATATAGACATATCTTTAGGTTTGACTACTGGACAAATCAATTTGTTTTATTTTTGTAGTTTATTAGTTCTAGTACAAGATCCCACTGCAAGATTTCCACGTTCATCTGTTTTTTAATCAAAATACAATTTTTATCAATAATTATGAATAGAATATGGAATATGAATATGAATATGTTTCGGCAGGGTTGCATATCAAAATATGGCCTCAAGTATTTTTAATTAAAATTAAATTAATTAATTTTTGTGGTATTAATGTTTATTTTAAGAGATAGAAGATAACTTTTATATTGAAAATTGATGGCACTGAGCTTTATTCAATCGTGTGCTCAGATAGTTTAAGAAAATTACACAGGGTCTTCGGCTCTCTTGAGGCCATTAATTTTTTTTAGTTTATTATGGTGATTTTCTCCCTCATTTTGAACCCCACAGAGAAGACGTAAATCGGCATATACATGGCCAACTTGTCGCACAATATAAAAAATACCTCAAATTGGTCAAAACTATTAATATCCACAGCCTGCTTATTTTAAGAGATAGAAGAAAACGTTTATATTGAATGGCACTGAGAAGCTATGTAACCGGGTGTTCAGATAGTTTCAGAGGTTTCAGAGGTCTTCGGCTATCTCGACGCCATTAAATTTTTTAAATTTATTATGGCAATTTCCTCGCTTATTTTGCGCCCCACAGAAAAAAAACGCAAGAAACAAAAATGTGAAAATATTGGACAGCTAGGTGACGCTGAGAAAGAAATCGGCATCTATAGCCAACTTTTCAGTGCAGTGGGATCTTGGACAATTATATGGTCTAGATGTTTCTTGTTTGTGTTGCTGAAATAAAAACAATATTTTTGTTATGACTGGCGCTTTATTTAAAGGATTTAACTAAGCCCGGTTCTGACGATGCAATTTTGTTGCCGCAATTATGTTGCTGCAACCAAAATTGCACGAAATTAGTCGTTCACACTTTGCAATAATTAGTAACTGCAATTTTGTTGCATGTAAATAGAAACTGCTCTATTTTTGTGCAACTAAGTTGCAGCAACTTAGAAACCTTTTTAGGGATTTTCCCAAAGCCAAATTAAATTTTTGAGTTGGCGCATTGATAAGTGTCAAAATAGTATCTTGTCATAAATCAAGAATAGTAGACAGGTATTTGCCAGATCACCCCAATCTGTCAGCCAGCGCACGCGTCGCTCGTGACGTCATTGTAGTCCTTACCACATAATCTCCTGTACGAGTCCTGTATTTTTGTAACAAATATCAAAGTATAAAATGGAAGAAATAATGTGGTAGGTGAAAGAAAACTAAACTGACTGTATAGTATTTTTGTAGTCTGTTAGTTTTACGCACAGATAAAATTATTACATATGATATGATTTATTTTATAGAACTTTATTCCCGAAAAACACCGGGAACTTCGCCAAATTTATAACGAAATCCTCTGTTTTTGGCTGTTTTGCTTCAAGAATACTGGACCCTGGACTAGTATTCTTTGCTTGGATAATTTCGTAGTTATTCCAACATAATTTCTTACCACGAAAGGTGCATTTTATAGCTCATTCTAAAGCGAAATTATGTCATAAAAGAATATACATGTTACATCTGAAAAACTCCAGACGTTTCACGTAAATTACGCATTACTTTTTTTTTATGTTTACCATCTTTAAACCGCTAACTAGTTTCCTGTATTCAAGTTTCTGCCAACAATAGTCTTTTAATCAAATATCACTGATAAATGTTTATCTCTGGAAAAGTTCTAGAATCTTGCCTAAGCATTTTCTCTTCTTATAAATACCCCTAAACTCCAAATGCGAGCAGACTTCATCAGACTCAAGACAGTTCTTGCTATCTGTTATTGTTACGGTGGTTGCCATTCAGTTTCTTTAAAGTGCCTAAGTGTAAATCGTGTCTTAAATAAAAGTATAGTTTTTTTTTTAAATAATTTTCAATCGCAACCCCGTAACAAAATTTGGTGGCAGCGGTGGAATTCGTCAGAAGAGGGGTTATTGAAGAGACCCGACGAATCCCAATCTACCCTTCGAGAAGCAACAGAAGACAGAGCCTGCAGCTGAGCCAGTATCTTCTTGGAGAGAACACCAGTTGTAAGAACTTCAGGGCAGCAGTCCAACCACTTCATCGGAGACGACTTCTTGACTTGAAGAAATGCCTGGACTTCTTAATTTTTTGTGAGTAAATTGTTTGCATTGTCCATTTCTGTTTGTGTTTTGTATTTTTGAAATTTTAAGAATTAAATCATCTTACTATTTTACAATTATTTTACGAATTTATTTAACATTTTAAAATGCCTAACGAAAATGAAAGCAACGTACAAGTAAGAACTAGTGACAAACAGGAACCGATGTATAACTTAAAAGATATATTTTCTCTAATTCCTGAATATGACGGAGTTCCAATAGCATTAAATACTTTCGTTAATGCGTGTAAAACGGCTTATTCAATTTGTGAACAGGACCAAAAATTGTTTTTAGTCATAAGAATTAAAAATCAACTAAGAGGCAAGGCAGCCCAATTAATAAATAGTCGAGATTTAAATTCATGGGATGACATTAATAATCTTCTGCAAACTCATTTCGGTGACCCGCGAGATTTGAATTCGCTAATTCAAGATTTACAAAGATTAAGGCAGATGCCAAATGAAAATGCTTTAACTTTCTGTAACCGTGTTATTAATATCAATTCTAGGATGCAATCAGCAATCACAAAACAAAATTTAACATTTGCACAAAAACAAGCACAATCTAATCTGATAGAAGACATGGCATTAAATACTTTGTTGACTGGTTTAGAGCCAAGGATAGGTCAAATTATTAGGGCCGGTAACCCTAATACTGTTTTAGAAGCAATTAATAGAATAAAACGAGAACTTCAATTATCTTATTTCGAAAATCAACGATTTTCTAAGCCAAGCACTGTGAAGTGAATTCAATCGGTTGAATTCTGGATTTTTCGAGCCGTGGTGGTGTTGGGCTCGCTTCCTTCGATTTGCTCGTTTGCAGATGGTGGACAGTTGGATTTCAGAAAGAATTGAATCACTCGCGTAGATTATATTCGTATATTTCTGTTGAAATATTTTTGTACAGCAAAAAGGCAGCCTGTCTAGTCAGCCATGATGATGTGAATATATTTTGTTGCGCACGCATCTCAATTATTTGACATTGAAAGAGAATACCTGGTTGCCTATACCTGACAATATAATATTCAAAATTCAAAGTAAATAAGGAACTACGGAACATTCCGCCGCCCTTGAAAGTATGGGCTTTCAACACAAAACAAATTAGTATGTTTTAACATCAAAAATATTTCTGAAAGTCTTGTTCGGGTTACAGCACTCGAAAGCGTCCATTAATTAGTCATGTCCGGAATTGTCACATTTCACTAATCGGAAGAAGTCACTGGCAAAAGGCATAATTTTGTGATTGCCCTTTTGAAGATTCCATTCTTGGAGCGAACCGTAGACACTCTTATGCAACCGTCATCACCAGGATGCACTGAGACGATGCGACCCATAGGCCAAACAAGACGTGGAACATTGTCCTCCTTCATCAAAACCAGAGATCCAATGAGCGAGTCTTGATCCTTTTGGAATTTCCATTTGTGACGCTCTTGGAGAGTATGTAGGTATTCATTTTTCCACCTCTTCCAAAAACCGCGAATCATATTTTGGATATATTCGAATCTCTTGAGATGGTTGACTGGACCATTGGATGCAGGCACATCAGGAATAGCGGTAAGAGGTTGTCCAATTAAAAAATGACCTGGGGTCAGTGCCTTTAGGTCGTTAGGATCGTGGGAGATAGGAGTTAATGGGCGAGAATTTAGCACAGCTTCAACTTGAGCCAACAATGTAGCAAATTCTTCAAAAGTTAAAGGAGTTTGACCAAGAACTCTATGCAGGTGTGATTTTGCAGACTTAATAGCCAATAGGGTCGTTGCGTCCTATTCAGAAAATTATAATCTTTACTTTTTTTCAGTGAAATGAAACTTAAAATTTAGATACAGCATATAAAACTTAAGAAAAATTGTTTTGTAGGGTTTAAAAATCCAATTAAAATTTAAACATTTTTTGTCTTTGTCAAGTGAATGCTCTCTCTCGTGTGACGTCACTAGGCGTGCATGCGCAGTGCAGATGTAAATAAATGAACCTAATTAATAATATTCAGATGGATCAGATGTTTTTTAACATTGTCACTGCGCGTTCCTCGCTACAATGCCTTGAACTGTGTGGGGCAGTGACGAGAGTTTGTAAAGACCATTAGGTTTAATTAGTTTAAGTTTACTTTAGGTTAATGTTACTTTAGCATAAATTTACTTTAAGGTAGTTGGTGTTTCTTGGATCTGCCTGTACCCACCCGTCGAAAACAAATATGCGTTTGTATATACTGACCGTACAAGCACCATTAGTTTTCGGTAAATTGAGGTGGCACAGAAAGTTTGAGGTATTGAATTACGACGTAAGGATAGGATCCGCCCCTACCTGAAGGTTGAACCGCTTACGTCGGACCTCGTAATTCCTTTGGGTATGGGGGGGATCCGGCCCCTTGTCAAAATGGCAGGGGGTTTTGCTGCCGCGGCATTTGGTAGGAGGCTCGGACCCAGGCCCCGACCGCCGATTCGCAAGCCCCTTTTCCAAGCATTGCGCTACCAGTTTCATTTAATTTGCAACAAATAAAGATTGGAATTTATATGATTCGTTTCGATGCTACGTTATTAATAATAAAACGCTGGCTGATGTTTAAACCTTTATTAAAAATAATGAGATATTTTCAAACACAGGCATGACGCTTTTATATTCCTTTATTAAGTACGTTTTGTGACTAATACAAGATTATAACACAAATTACAAGACTATTTATTTGAATTATACTTAGAATTCTATGTTAATTTTCTATTCCCCCAATGACCATATTTCAGACTAATTGGCCTTGTGTTTTTTCCCATATCCAGTTGTCCTTTGTAAACCAGCGCGTATTTTTCACTGGAAAAATGTTCGAGGCACGGTTTGAACGCCTGTGTCACTCTGTTCGGCAGGAAAACGACACTATCCTCCAACTCCAGCAAAATGGTCTCCCCGAACGTCGTTTGCACCACCTTGCCCGAGAGAATTTTCATCGGCACGCCTTCATCCAATTCCACTAACTTTACCGTCGGTTTCTGAGACAAGCAACCAACTTTGTTGATGGTTTCCAAATCCATTTCTTTGCTGCAGGCCATCTTAGCTCAACTCGGCTACTGAAACTCCAAACAGCAAACTCTGTCTTTTATCAAAGCTAGAGGGGTGGGGGATTCTAGGACTTTCCCGCCCACTAAAATTCCCAGAAACCTTGAAGCGAGCTTGAAGCCCCTTGACCTTGACCAATTCCCAGAAAGCGATTCTAGCCACGCCCCTTGACCTTGAACCGAAATTTCCAGAAAGCGATTCTAGCCACACCCCTTGACCTTGAACTGAAACAGAAACCTTGAAAGCGATTCTCGGAAATTAACCTTGACGCGATTCTCGGAAACCTTGTACGGAAACCTTGAAGCCCCTTGACCTTGAACACCCCATCACGACTTCGCAACAAACGACATTGACCTTGGCGGCCATTTTGGGCTGGGCGCCGCTTTGTCTTACTACTGACCTGCTTCAATTTCTTTTTGTATATGTTGTAAAAATTCTTCCGTGAAAAGAATATCAAATCTTGCAGGTAGGGTCACCTTGTTCTCCTCTAATTCAACAATGATTCTTGAGTCGAAATTAGTATTTTTGTCTCCAGATATTCTCCACTTTAAATAGATGTTTTATTGGCAAATAAACACTCCTTGCAAAAGGGTTTACCTTGGAACATTTGTTTAAATATTCAACAGGTTCCATCTTCTTGCTTGCTGTCAGTCACAATAAAGAATTCTGAGATCTGTGACATTTATATAGAAATTTACACATACGTCATTTTTTCTGAAAGAAAATTCAAGCGGTTGAATATTGCAATGACAGCACTTTCATTTGTAGGAAATCAAGAATTTTTGTTCTCTCACAAACATGTTCCGACAAGCAAAAAAAATGTCCTGATTGTTATTACTATGTATTTCGAAAATTCTAGAACATTTAGAAGTGTTGTAACTGATATTAATAGTCGCACCGAAAAGATCTCAAATTTTAACTCTTTGTATTATTGATCCCGATCACGTACGTGTTCTGTTGCCTCGGATGATTTGATGCCAGCCCGCTGAAAGAAAGCACTTTTATTTTATTGTAAATATTATTGAACAAGAAACGTTTCTATTTATTAATTCTCTTTAGAGTAGCTGATGGTAGTAAAAAAATTATATGACATTTCAGTGGAAACTTGTATACAATTTGAACACGTTTTTGGTGATCGACATATCAGTACGGATATAAAACAGTGGCTTATAGATGAAATTGTATATTTTATTCTCCCGAGATCAGCAAAAAACGTTTTTAAATATGAAAACTTCATATAGGTAAGAAATCACCTTACGTTACTTTCAACGAAGCGATTTCAACGACCCCCACTCCTTCTACTTCCACCTAACACAATTGAATTAAATATTGCGCAATCCTGTGCTAGCTGTATAGCCTTATAATGGTACTGTAAGGAATAGTAAAAAATTAAAAAAAGTTATTTTTTAATTAAAAAAAAGTTATTTTTTAATTTTTTACTATTCCTTACAGTACCATTATAAGGCTATACAGCTAGCACAGGATTGCACAATATTTAATTAAATTGTGTTAGGTGGAAGTAGAAGGAGTGGGGGTCGTTGAAATCGCTTCGTTGAAAGTAACGTAAGGTGATTTCTTACCTATATGAAAATTAATCTTTATTGGCTCTGCATGTTTATTGAACACAATGGTAAGTTTTAAAAAAATAGTTTATAACCTAAATTGTTAAATTCTTGATTTTTTTTCATTCTTCTTATTATCATAGAAGTGATAGCTAGATAGGTAGTTAAACATTTTTTCATGTTTGCTACAGGAAAATAATATTTAAAAAATTTATGACATTTTTGATATTTTCTTATTCATAGAAGTGCTAGTTAGACAAATAGAGGCATAGATAAACAAATGGGAAATAGAGGGATATATAGTTATTATTTTTTCTTGTTACAGATGTGTTTGAGGAAGATGAAGGAATTGTTACAGATCCAGAACATGAAGTTATTGCTATAGATTCAGAAGAAGAATTGATTGTTGTAGATTCAGATGAAAATGAACCGTAGATGAGGAGATATTATTTATTATCATATATTAAAGGAAATTATTACTACTTATATAAATATTAATAAATTGTAAAAAATTAAAATTGTTTTTCTATTGTTCCTACCCAAAACATTAAAAATTAGAGTGAAAAAATGATCTCTCGAAAAAGTCTTTACTAAGCTATTTTTAATTAGAGGTTCCCTTTAAGATTTATAAAAAGCTTATTCCAAGGTTAATACAAGTATATTTCTTTTTACTTCCTAGAAAATTATAGGAAATGTGAATGTAAAAACTGCTGACTAAGGAGATATGACATCTATTCTGCTATTTTGTAATATTCTCAGAATTAAGAAACGGTTGCGAATATGAAAAAATACTAAGAGATACTTTTTGTTAACCATTGAAGTTACCACTCAAAACAAATGTAAAAAATGGGATTATACGGGTTATTCATATTTTTCTGAACTAATTAATTTTAATAACAACCGGTATTTCCGCAATTGGGGGCCTCAGAAGCTTCATATCAACCTTAAGTTTGACGGCTCATCCGAACGTGTGCCACTCCAAGTTTGAAGAAAATATCTCGTATATTTCTAGAGATACTAAGAAATATGCGTATTTTTCTCTAAACTTCTACGATCTGTGTAAAAAAAGCTATGGCCCGTATGAGAAAAAATATGTGAAGTGCCCTTATTTTGCCTCCAAGAATACGTGGTTTCATTTTTGACCATCCGTTTAGTTACACCCTGTATAACACAAACAACAAAAAATAGACTGGAAAATTTGGTATAATTATTTTGGACTGCATGTTTTTCTGTCGTCGATCTTGGTTCGATGGTGAAGCACATGTGTATTTATGTCTTTATAGAAAAGCACCGCTTATGATCAAGAGCGCTGTACAAAATGTAGATTCACGGTATTGCTCTTTAATAGCTTTATCTGTGTGATTTACTAATTGTCCTACACTCACTGTAATTACTATGGTTTTCTAAGGTTTTCCATATTACTTGAGCGAATGCGATCCTAGCTCCATCGGTAAAAGTCGGCCCTAGCCTCAACTGGCAACGAAGACAAAATAATAGTAATTGCCACCCCTCCCCCGCACAAGCATTTGGTTGCTTCTGGGGGGGTACTCTTAGTTTAGAGTATTGTGAGTGTGAGGATTATTATTATTATTATTTTTACAAAAACTTTTAACGACTGCTTGCGGCTACTCTTATAAAAAAAAACAGTTTCATAAACCTATATGTCAAAACCTTCTACCCACATACTCATTATGCTAAACTTTCCCATAGAGGTCATGTTCAAATATGTAAACAAATTTTCTGCTGAAATCCGAAATGCTACCTCCATTCAGAAGAACTTTTAACAGCCATCGGCTAAGGAAAAATAATAAATACATGTTTCGTGTTCGTTCCAATAATATTTACACTAAAATAAAAGTACTTTCTTTTTGCGGGCGCATATCAAAGCCGAGAGCATGAAAAATAACACGTATGACTTTGGTGTGAATACGATCGACGACTTCTAGTTAAATAATATAGGACAAATAATTAGAATTGCGATCTTTTTTCAGTGGGTCGAGAACATGATTGCAACACTTTTTTAGAATTTTCGGTGTAAATGACCGGATGTTGAATCATCAGGGTTTTTTCCCGGAACGTGCTTTTGAAAATTATACCGTATTTCTCAGGAAAATGCTGACCCTGCCGGAACGTGATTTTGAAAATTATACCGTATTTCCCAGAAATGAAAATGCTGACATCAGCCACATATTTCCCAGGAAAATGCTGACATTACAATATTCAACCGCTTGAATTTTCTAGAAAAATCTGTCAGCAAAAATGACGTAGGGGCAAAGTCATATAAATTGAGACGAAAATCTAAAAAATTTAATTGTTACTGACATCACCTAGCAACAAGATGGAATCTGTTGAATATTTAAACAAGTGTTCTAAGATAAAAGCCTTTGCAAGGTGTGTTGATTTGCCGCTAAATCAACCTCTTAAAGTGATAGATATCTGGAGGCAAGGTACCAAGTTCGGTTCAAGAATACTCATTGAGCTGGAGGAGAACAAGGTAACTTTACCTGCAAGGTTTGATATTCTTTTCACCGACGGGTTTTTGCAACATATACAGCAGGGCGTTGAAGCCGGTCAGATTTATATAAAGGCGACCGAGCATTTTGGAGAAACAGTGAATGTGGAGTTTATTTATGAGAATGAAACCATCTAGTGCAGTTGAATGTTATAAAGAAAAATTAAACAATTACTTGTGTGAGTTACAACGTTTAAAGGAACAAATAAATTTGTATGAATTAAGACTTCAGCTGCAGACCCTCAGTTTGGAAAAGGAAAATAACAAAAAAAAAATGAAACGTGTGCGCTTCGTTCGCAGAAACTGTAGATATTCGAGAAATTTCACAATGGGTTAGGAAAGGACCATGGATGCAACATGCGCTTGACCGTCATAGATTTCAAAAACGCTTTCAAGAATGTTCAACATATCTAAATATTGTTCTTGCAAATACAAAGAATATTTAAATATGTGTAAAAATAATAATGAATAAACCTATGCAAAACAATAAATTTGTTTTCTTTCTTACATCAATTTGTTTACATTAAATTTACAATGGCAACACTTTTCTTGTACCTGTTAAAATATAATAAATTGTAGAAATTTCTAGAAAATTACTCCAATTTGTTTACATTAAATTTGCCAATTTCTTGTACCTGTTTAAAAGTATTAAATCAGTAGAAGTTTCTAGAAAAATGTTGTGCAAGTTTCTAGAATGACGTCACAGCCTCGGCAATGACGTAATTTTCTGGGGTGGGGCCGGGGGCGGAACCCTGGGCGGGGGCCTAGGGGCTGGGGGGCCAAGTTCATGACCTAGGCCAAGTTCATGACCTCAAGGGGGCGGGGTTCATGACCTAGGTCAAGGCCCTAAGGTCAAGGTCAAGGGGGCGGGGCCGGTGGAGGGGGAAAGGGGGTGGGGCTTAGAGGTGGAGGGGAAAAGGGGTCAAGGGGGCGGGGCCAAGGGGGGCGGGGGCTGGGGCTCATGACCTAGCTCAAGGGGTTGACCTTGACCTAGATCTCAATGACCTTGACCTAGATCTTAAGGTCATGACCTTGACTTAGATCATATGACCTTGAGATCTCAAGGTCATGACCTTGACCTAGATCTCAAGGTCATGGCCTTGACCTAGATCTCAAGGTCATGGCCTTGACCTAGATCATACGACCTTGAGATCTCAAGGTCATGACCTTGATCAGGATCAGCTGCCAAGGTCAAAGGTCAAAGGTCAAATTGCTCTGAAGTGTCTTACTTACTACTTATTTGTACTTTTTCAAAAGGTTTTGAAGAAGTGTCAGTTAAGACTAAAGGGACATATGGAAGTTTCCTTGCGTACTTAGTCTTTTGACAGATTTGACAGGCGTTAATAAAATTTGTTTTAGAAATTGTTTTAGAAATTAATAACTTTCTTGGTTAATATCGCCTGGATTGTTAATTACTGATTCATTTTCACCAATCATATTAATTTCGATTCTTGAAAGGGCGTCCGCATTTGAATTTTGTTTTCTTTTTTTTATAAACAATTTTATAGTCAAATTCTTCCAACTTTAGTCGCCAACGGACTAATTTAGAATTCGGTTCTTTAAGGTTAAATAACCAGGTTAGGGGTCTGTGATCTGTACAAATTGTAAAAGTTCTACCGTATAGATAAGGCCTAAAGTGTTTACAACCCCAAACAGTCGATAACAGTTCACGTTCAATTGTGCTGTACCGTTGTTCAGATTCACTCAAAGTACGTGATGCGTACGTCACTGGTTTATCATGTCCGATGGTGCCTTGAGAAAGTACGGCGCCTAGTGCAATGTTTGATGCGTCACACAGTGGGGCAAACGTGGAAAAAACTATATTTTCAAATCCGTAAATTTTTATTTTTCCAAATTTTTTTTCTTATACTAAATTAGCTGTAGAACTGATATATAGTAGACGTTTATCCAAAAAAAAATATTTAAATTTAGAAAACAGTGTCCAAAGTTTAAATTTGGAGAAATTACGTAAAATGTATTATATTTTCAAAAAAGTCTTCCGCCTTCAGTTAAAATCTTTTATCGCTTATTCTTCCATTTTTGTGATGAATATTCACTAAAAAATTGTATGTACGCATAGTTTGAACGAAAAAAATACGCCAATAAGTATTTTGATAAGGAACTACACTATTTTAGAGAATTTTCTTTTAATGCATGCGATTTCAAAAAAGCTCCATTAGCCTCCGACATAACCTGGCAAATATTTCCATGTACATACCTCCTAAAAACTGCTATGTAAATTTTAGCTGCAACTATCTGCAACTGTGACCTCCGTGCTCTCTTTTATCTATCAAACTATTTCAAAATTTTAAAAAACAAAACGCATGTACAGGGTCTTTCCTCATAAAATAACAGCTTCTACGAGGTGAAAAAAAATTTCAATACAAAAGTTGTTGGCTTTATCCTAAACCATGGGGAAATAGTTGTTGCATGTATGTACAGGGTGGACCACAAACATCTGATGAACCAAACTTTAAATGGAACATCCTGTATATTATGTTACAGGGAGATACCCCTTAAATCATCTTTTAAAATATATATACATATGTATCTACTTAATTTGTTCATGTTGTTTTAGTAGTTTTTGATATACAGTATGTCCCTGGCTAGAGTACCCTATAGCTATAATGGACCAAAAATTTCATTTTACGACCAAAAGTCACTCTTCATAAAAAGTTCTGCTTGTTTTGAAAAGTCTATTGCCATACTTTAAATTTGAAAATATTATACAACAAGAAAACGTTAAATACTATTAAGAGTAATCTACCTTTATTTTTCCTTTTGGAGCAAAATGGCAAAGATAAAATATTTTAAATCTTATCCAAAGACATTCTAAAATTTCAACTCTGTATTCCAAATTTTATTTTTATGTAAAGTTTTAAAATATTGTTACCTATGTATAACAAACAATAAAATTTGGAATACTGAGTTGAATTTTAAAATTAGTCTTTGAATAGGATTTAATATTTTTTTATCTGCCACTTTGCTCCAAAACGAAAAATAAAGGTAGTTTACTCTTAATAGTATTTCATGTTTTCTTGTTTTTCGACAGCCCTGTATAATATTTTAAAATTTAAAGTATGGCAATAGACTTTTCAAAACAAGCAGAACTTTTTATGAATAGTGACTTTTGGTCGAAAAATGAAATTTTTGGTCCATTATACCTATAGAGTACTCTATCCGGGGACATACTGTATTTAATATAATAACCCAACAGTATTTTTCTTAGTACCATAAAATAATAAGTACATCGTATTAGCCATAAATCTAAGAAAAAAAACAACTAATGTCATATAATGATTACCTATTCAACGTTTCAATTATAGCGGTTGGCGTTGATTACTCGCGTGTGATTATAATTTCTCAATATCTAGTTGGCTAACGTCAAATTCAAGTATTACCTACACTTGTTTCTAATCATAATGATGTAAAAGTTAGTAAAAACACCGAAATTTCTTTGTGATACTGATACTGATTATTGTGCATTGTTAAAAGTTTAAGTTACAAATTATATTAGAAAAATCGTTCGTGAGTAAATTATGGAGCCCCTTAATATATCATATCGTGCCTTATGTGAAGTGCTCTTGGATGGTGAAGATGTTCAAGAGTACGTTTTCAATAATTTTCGGTATTTGGGCGAAAGGAACTTTTCCATGCTGTCCGAACAACTGAATAAACGGTTCTTGCCGCATTTTAACAAGAAGTTGAAGGAGGTTTCTCGCAACAAAGATAGGTTTCGGAAGAAATTCAATAATTGGATGGAGGGTGAGTTTTCAATTAATTTTTCTGATGATGGTGATGCTGGCGGTTCCTTTCATCGAGGAGGGAGGGGAGGCCAAAAAAAAGGTTTGACGAATGCGGCGAAAGAAGTAAAAGAAAAAAATTCAGGATCTTCGGTCAATATACCCACAGAGCCTGATTGATGCAGCAAGTGCCTCGTCATGTGTAAATAGTAAGGTCCAAGCTTTTAGTAATGATGCAGCATTGTCGCTATTTATTCAAGCCAAACTAACTAAATATCAATACGAGGTTATCAAAAAGGCTGCAAAAAATATAGGATATAATATATTTCCTAGCTATAAAAAAATTATAACGGCGAAGAAGGAATACTATCCCGACAATATTATTATTACGGACACATCTGCGCAGGTTCCACTTCAAAATTTACTAGATCATACGACAGAAAGGATACTTAAAACAAAAAATCTGAAAAAGCTGGAGACATTGAATGGCCAAGAATTAGTATTGACGTCAAAGTGGGGCTATGATGGAGCATCGGGACAGAATGAGTTTTCTGAAAGTTATTTGACCGAAGATGAAAATAAATCAGATTCCAATTTATTCATGACTTCCATGGTGCCTTTGCGAATGTCCGCAAGAGAAGATCAAGATGAAGTACTTTGGGAAAACCCTCGCCCGTCATCCACTCGATATTGCAGACCAATACGATTTCGATATGAAAAGGAAACCCTTGAACTAGCAAGTGCTGAGAAGGAGTGTTGAAAAAGAATATGCTAACCTGCAGACAACAAGAGTACACATTGACGCTATCTCAATCACTGTTTTAATATTTTCTAAGGTGAACGGAAGGGTAGCCCAATCTGTAACAGGGACTGCATCATCAAGCAATTGTTTTATTTGCAAAGCCCGTCGTTCAGAAATGAATGACTTAATGAAAATTCGACAGAAGCAGACCGATAATGAAGCGCTCAAGATAGGTTTATCGCCTCTACATGCGCGTATAAAATGCATGGAGTACATACTTCACCTCGCTTACAATCAAAGTATCAAACAATGGAGGACGTCAAAAGCCACAATGCCGATTAAAGAGGCAGAGAAAAAACGTATTCAACAAGAATTTATCCGTAAAGTAGGAATTCGGGTAGATTTCGTAAAGCAAGGATACGGTTCATCCAACACAGGTAATACATGAATTATATAGTCTTACTGCATATAGTTTACTGCAATTATATTTTTGTTTCCAGGTAATACCTCTCGAAGATTTTTCGCTAACTCAGATTTAACATCTGAAATCACAAAAATTGATAAAGACTTGATTCATCGTTTTGCCATCATTCTTGACGTACCTAATCAATAGCACCTATGACATTGACCCAGATAAATTTGGAACCTACGCAAATGAAACAGCAGAATTAGCAATTCAGCTCTATCCATGGTATTACATGCCCTCAACAATACACAAAATTTTACTCCACGGTTCAGAAATTGTAGCTGCTGCAGCTCTTCCCATCGGAATGCTTTCCGAAGAAGCACAGGAAAGCCGCAATAAAGATTACAAAATATTTAGACTGAACCATTCGAGAAAATATTCCCGTTTAGCCACGAATGAAGATATTTTCCACAAAATTTAGAAACATCTGACCCCTTCATTTCAAGTTTGTGACCTGAACCCAAAAAGAAACATTACCCAGTGAGTGGTGAAATTTTAGATTTACTTATTTGAACATCAGCATTAAATTACATAACAATATTATGTTTTGATACTTGAATTTATTTATTTGTGCCTAAGAATTCCTATTTATAATTTTATAATTTCATTACATTTAATATTTTAATATAAGACTATTAATATAATAATAATCAAAATAATTAATAATATTAGAATATAATAATAATTAATATAATTATAAATTATATTAATTAATAATATAATAAATTATATATAATATTAATATTAGAAATTAATAAATTAATATTAGACCGGTCATTTAATATTAAATAATTAATAATTAATTTTATTATTATTGTTTTTCATTTTAATATTAGACTGGTCTAATATACCTAACCCTTATTTGTAGTGTAAGTACATGCATTAACCCGTTAGACCATTTAATTCTGTGTATAGACCTTTTTATATGCATTTTTGTTATATTTGTACTGTTCTATCTTCATTTTGACATTTCACAATAAACTTAAAACTAGTGTCGATGTATGTCCGTTAGATAAGTTAGTTAGGTACCTACATGTAGAAAGAAATGTAAAAGAAAAAATAATGTCTTTAATGGAAATAGATATAATTGCATATTTGAACGTACTTTTTAGTTCTGATCGTAATGGTACTTTATTCTTGAATAAAATTCATATTTTTTGACATACCTCGTATACGACTAAATAATTACTATTTAATATCTCATGGTTGCATGTTAGGTTTTACACCAACCAGAACTTTTTATAAAGAATACATTTTTTTCCTAAAATTAATAACAAAAGTAATCCATATGCTGCGAACTTAAGTGGACACACTGTATATCTATATAGTGAGACCGCACAGAAATTCGATAAAAAGTAGGGGATTTTTTTTGTAAAAGCGGATACGTTTTTTTAGTTTTCAAGGGGGACACATTTTAGGCATACTATCTAAGCTTCAGGTTCACCCCCTGCGATGGGGGTGAGTCTCGCCCTTAAATTTTTAAATGGAAAGGGGAGTTGTTTGATACCTCATTTTAATTTGTTTTTTCACCGCGAATATAACTGTAAAGTTGTGTTGTTACCCTCTTTGGAATGAGAAAAAAGTGTTGGTTTCCAGTTAATAATGCAATATTAGCAAGAGTTAGCGCCTTTAAACTTTGGTGTTGCAATGTAGGGTGAAAGACCTTTAAAATGAGCTATCACTTGATGTTTTTCACACGATTGGGTTTTTGAGGGTGAAATTCACCCCCTCCTAAAAATCAAGGTTTTTCACCATACATTACATCAAATTTTAAAGTCGATAGGTCTTGCCAATATTGCATTATTAACTCGAAACCTACACTTTTTTCAACTTACTTCACTTTTGACAAGCTGTCATTCCAAAGGGGTAACACCAGGGATTTCAAACTTTACAGTTATAGTCGGGATGATAAGACCTTTCAAATGAGGTATCACACAACCCCCTTTCTATTTAAAAATTTAGGGGTGAGAATCACCCCCGCGCAGGTGGTGAAGCTGGAGCCTAGATAGTATGCCTAATATGTGTCCCCCTTGAAAACTAAACTGACGTATTCGAGCGTTTCTCCCAAAATATACCAAGAGAGTCACAAATAGCGGTACGACCTTTTCGTTGGGCCACCCTGTATACCTACACATAGTATATTATATTTTTCTACTAATTGTCCGGTGTATTTTTTTTATCCTAAAACAAATATGACCATCCCAAAATTGATAGTACTATCCGTTTACAAGATTTCTATTTTTTTCCGCTTTTTAGCTCATTTGCCCCAGTGTGCGTCAGTTGTTAGGATAAATTCCTGGGAAAAGTCGGGGAACTGTAGAAGTGGGTCATTGCAGAGTATCTTTTTACATGTGTTAAAGCTTTCGAGAAATTTGTCGTCGTGAATTACTTTTGCATTTTTCTTAAGACAAAGCGTTAGAGGTTTGGTAATTTTTGCGAAATCTGGAATGAAGCGTCTGTAATAACCTAAGAGTCCAAGGAAGGATTTTATATCTTTTTGTGTTTTCGGTACCGGGTATTTAATTACTGCTGCGATTTTTTCTGGGTTTGGCTTAACGCCTTCGGGTGTTATGATATGTCCTAAATAAGAAACAGATTTTTTAAACAATTCCTATTTATCAAGTTGGAGCTTAAAGTTTGCGGATCCTAGTCTATTAAAAACACTTTTTAATCTGGTCATGTGTTCTTGTAACGAGGTGCTGAAAATTATTATATCATCAAGGTAAACCAAACATATTTCATTATTTAAGCCTCTAAGGACATTGTCCATAACTCTTTGGAAACTACTCGGAGCGTTTTTTAGCCCAAAAGGCATACGAACAAACTCGTAGTGACCCCCTCAATTTGAATTTGGTGAATGCCGGAAGCAAGGTCTAAGGTCGTGAAATAGTTGGCACGTCCAAGTCTGTCTAAAATATCGGTGATATTGGGAAGATGGTATTTGTCGTCTATCGTCTTGTCGTTAAGTTTTCTATAGTCTATTACTATACGCCATTTCTTTTTGCCGGATGAATCTAATTTCTTGGGGACTACCCATATTGGACTACTCCAGGGTGAAGTAGATGGTTTTATGATGCCTTGTTGAAGCATTTTACTGATTTGTGATTTTACTTCTTCGCGGTGTATTTCGGGAAAGCGATAAGATTTTGTATAGATAGGAGTTTCGTCAGAAAGATTTATTTTGTGATTTATTTCGTTTGAAAAACTTAGTGGAATGTTTTCACAAAAGAAAATGTCGCGGTAATTATAACATAGTTTACGAATTGCATCTTTTTCTTCTTTGTTACAGTGATCAAGTCTCAAATTCTTAAGATTTGCTTTAAGTAAGTCGTCTTCTTGTTTAGAAATTCCATCTTGTCCATAAAATTTACTTCGTTACTATCTAAAAGTTCTTGGTCAAAAGGTTCTATTATAGTAATTTTGTAGGGTTCTGTATTAGGATTTAAAATAGTTGTGATTGCAAAATAATTTTGTATATTTACTACTGCTTCTGGAGATTCCAAATTGTTGTCAAAATTTATATAATCAAGTGTGTCTAAACCATTCTCGTAACAAACAGGAATTTTTACAACCTTTTGAGTTCTCGGAGGAATGACTATGGTGTGATTATATTTTTGGAAATTTTTTGAAGGCATAGTGTGATCATAATTCAAAGGAATTTGAGCATAGGGTGTGACTAAAAAATCTTCATTAGTAAGGACGTTTGCTTTTAAAAGTTTGATTAAATCCATTCCAATAAGTCCATCGTATTTCGTGGAAAAATCATACAAATAAAATTTATAAAATTGATTTGTGTTAAAATTTTCAAACATGGGAATTATTGCAATTTTATCATGGGAAGTGACTGCATGTGAGGTTTGTATACTAAAATTTTCGTTAAGAATTGAATTTGGATAGAATTTGTAAGCTAGGTCGGGGTTTATTAAACTGCGTGAACTGCCTGTGACTATCAAAAATTTTGCGTCGATTTCGGGAATGTATATGTAGGGTAAATTGCTAAGTAAGTGATTAAGGTCTATTATTACGTCATTCGTTTTTGAGCTTGGTCTATGGGAAAATTTGCGTCTTGTTCTTGGAAGTTATTGTAGTCTTCTGTAAAGTCATATGTGGTGTTAGATGTCGAGGGTTCGGGTTCATAGTAATCGGGGTATATGTCATAATGAGAGTCGTATTCAACGGAAGTTTCGGGTTGAGCGTGATTCTGGGAATAGGTGGATTCTTCGTACTCTTCGATATTGTGTAATTGGGAATAATGTCGTTTTTTAGGTGGAGGCTGTGAATTTCTAGTATTGGTAGACATCGGTTCGGGTCTATTATTGGGAACTTGACCTGTGGGTCTAAATACATTTTGGTTACCAAAAACGTCTCTGTTTGAAAATAATTTTTGATTATAATTTGGTCGTGGTTGGATATTTATTGGTTGTGACGGGAAATGTTGCCGAAGTTGTTGCTGGGGAAAATTTTGCGGTTGAGAAGGAATGTAATTTTGTTGCGGAATGTGTCGTTGCGTAGGGTATTGTTGCTGGGGGTAAGATTGTGTAAAAGCGTTAAAAATTGGTCGAGGTTGATAGTGAGGAACATTTTGACTGTAGGAGTTTGAAAAACTTGCTCTTGGAATATTAGGTCGTGAAAATAAGGGTTGTTGTTGAGGGTTCCTAGTTACATTTCTTTTGTCTTTGATTAAGTAAAAAGTTTTCTTCTTCGAGCACATATGAAATTGCTAATTCTATTGAATTTGGGTTTCTAAGCCGAACCATATCTTGTATTCTGCCGTTTAATCCTCGTAGAAATGTTTTGAGAGCTAACTCGTCGTAGTTTTTAATTTGTAATAATTTTTCGTTTGCTGGAATATTCATAGATTTTAGTTTAGAACAAATTGAGCTTCTGGATTTTTGAATTCTTTGTCCAAAAATAGAAAATGATTCGTTTTTAATTGGTTGCATTATCATCAGATCTTGCACAAGGCAATCTAAGTTTCTTTGATCACCAAATGTAATACGCAGTAAAGCTTTCAAATCATCCCATTTACGAACTTCGGGTCTCGAACCTGCAAGGATTAGGGCGGTTCCAACTAATTTACTAATAATTGCGCGGAGCAGAAAACCATTGAAAGTATCTTCGGGGTTTTGATTTGCAAAATTAGAATAAAGAGAATCGCAATGTCTATGTCTAATCTCTAAGGTATTTTCGTCGCCATTAAAGTTCGGAATTGTATCAATAAACAGTTTCAGTAACTGATAATTGACTTGAGAATCATTATTTCCGGGCATTTCGTTAGTATTATTATCAACTTCTAAATTAGTTGAATCTAAAGCTAAATTATTTAAAATAACAATTAATTCGTCTATTTTGACAGATTTAGTTTTTCTAAATTAAAAATGATTTTCTTAAAAATACCTTAAATATGTGTCTTGAATATTATATGCCTTAATATTCAGAGGAACACGATTTTATACGTAAATCCAAACTAAACCTAACTAGGAAAAATCATATTCTCTGAAAAACCTAGGGACTCCACTGCTTAATTTGCCACAGAAAAACACAAGGAAATGATACACGGATTGGCTTCTCTGGATCTTCTTCGAGGTTCTAGTAGTTGATGGAAAGCGATTTTCCGACGGCACGAACGCGACGCGATGCGCAAACTGTGTCTTTCAACTATCCGGAAGACTGCGCCAGTTACGAAGGGAGATTGAGCGAAGATTTTTTTAAAAAAGACAGAACTTTATTTGGCAACGTACAAACAGTGAAAATCGTGTATGACATGGGAACAAGTGTTTTTATACAATTAAAAGCTGACAATGCAAAATAAAAGCTGACCGTGGGAACTGGTGCTAGCGGTGCGGTTTCTAGGAACATAACTATGTACACATTTACAGATATATTATTTAATTTTTCAAATTTTGGAATTTGATTTAAAGTTCCGTCGAAGGGTGTGAAAATGAAGAAGTGCGGGACGGTACCTTTTTTCCATGAGGGGTGTATAGAGCTGAAACTACAGCCCATAAGAAACAAAGATCGTCATTATTTTTAACATTAACGCACGCTCGCTTAGCTGCTATGCATTCCGGAAGCTTGATATAATACTTACCCCCGTTTCCTACTTCAATTTTGTTGATATTGATTTCCAAGCTCAAAATTTTATGTAAAGCCCAACCGGAATCTCTTTCCTGAAAAGATTCTAGTTTGTTTAAGATTTTTTCTATAACACAGTTTTGAAACCATTTTTTAAGCTCTGTACTTTGATCAATTATTTCGTTTTTCGTATTAAAATATTTATTTTCTAACACTTCATCTTCTCCTATTTTTTTAATAAATTCACCACAAAACACTGTGTTAACTTTAATAATTCTAAGAGTTTTTAGGATTCGGCTAATACGGTTTTAGAATAAGAAAAAGCATCATTAAAAAATTGTAGGATATCTTTGTGTTTTAAGTTTACTGTAATGGCTGAGCGAATGCGACACCGATTTTGTATCCTCCCATTTTACCCGGTCATTTCTATTTTCTATCCTACCTTTACCTGCCCCCTCGTGTCTATATGTTTTCAAATAAGTTCTGAACCTAATTAGATGTCCTAAATTTGTCTCCAATTTTATTAAGGTATCATGATTGTAAATTTTCTTCTTTAATGCCCTACGAATAAACTTAATGTTTACGTTTATTATCTTTTTCCAATGCTCTATAGTTCGTTGATTTGTATTTCTTCGAAAAAGTCTAAATTCTTTTTCACAAACCTTGATAATGTTGTCACTCACGTTTCGTCAGACATTTCTAAGTTGATCTATACCGTGATGTATATCTCTCGGAAATGTAAACGCATATGAAAACCTTACACCAGTTTAAATGTTGTGTAACTGTTCTTCCCCCCACCTATTTGTGTTACTATAAATTCAGTGACCGTGTTTCGGAAATTTATTAGTATTCCACTATTGTTGAACACTATATTTATTAAAACATGTACTCATTCCTAAGTTATTTAAACAAGAATTTATTAGTGAAGGAGTTCGTAAGTGTGCGAGATATGGAAATTGGAGAAAAATGTAGACATCTTTTAGTAAAATTAACACAAGGTATGGAGAGAAAGTGTTAGTAGAATTTTTGGAATTCCGTACTTTGTTGCCACATAAATTTACTGAAGAATTTACCTTTCAACGTATCGCAGAAATAAACAAGAAGATCGAAAGGGGAGAAACAATTTTTTTGGCAAGTCTTGGACCAGCTCCAGGTAGAACAACCAACATAGAATTTTCGTGTTACGAATGACTCTAACGGAATCCAAAAGGAGGTCGAATAGACTCTACTATAGAAGAAAATTAGAAATGTATATAAAATCTTTACAAGAATTAAAATTTGAAATTGTATTATATGAATTAAATAGGAAAGTTGATAATATTAAATTAGATTAAGGATTAATGTTAATGTAAAAAATATATAATAAAAAATAAATGAAAGTACCTATTTTAATTTACCTTATCATCTAAAAAATATAAAATGAAGTGTGCGAGATATGGAAATTGGAGAAAAATGTAGACATCTTTTAGTAAAATTAACACAAGGTATGGAGAGAAAGTGTTAGTAGAATTTTTGGAATTCCGTACTTTGTTGCCACATAAATTTACTGAAGAATTTACCTTTCAACGTATCGCAGAAATAAACAAGAAGATCGAAAGGGGAGAAACAATTTTTTTGGCAAGTCTTGGACCAGCTCCAGGTAGAACAACCAACATAGAATTTTCGTGTTACGAATGACTCTAACGGAATCCAAAAGGAGGTCGAATAGACTCTACTATAGAAGAAAATTAGAAATGTATATAAAATCTTTACAAGAATTAAAATTTGAAATTGTATTATATGAATTAAATAGGAAAGTTGATAATATTAAATTAGATTAAGGATTAATGTTAATGTAAAAAAAATATAATAAAAATTATAATAAAAAATAAATGAAAGTACCTATTTTAATTTACCTTATCATCTAAAAAATATACAATGAATTTGAAATGAGAATTTTAATGCGATAAACGTAATTAGTAAAAGATTAATGATATAGTTGATTATAAAACTTTTGCAACCTTATTTCTGTATACTAAATTGTCTAAACTGTCTCACCTATTGTTAGTAATTATTGCTAACTATGATTAATTCAAATTTGAGATTATCATGATTATTATAATTATTATTTTTGGTAACGAGTGAATCAAGCAAATTTTTATGCTTATCCTGTTTATTTGTTCTGAATACTTTTGTTTTATTAGGTGTTTTTTGTTAGCATGACGGTGAATAAACATATATTAATAATATATCGGTAGGTAATATTATCTTTTATGTGTTTTACAACTAGTGAGCTGTTACATTCTTCACATTATTTTTACAACTTTATTTGAACTTGGTTTGAAAATGGGCAAAAGGGAGTAAAATAAAAATGTTAGAATTAATTTTGCATAGATCAGTTATTAATTTAAAAAAAATACTTTCATTGTTTTTATATTTACTATCCAGGAACTTTGCCATCCGAAGGCGCTCCCTTTCACGAAAGGCCTTTTTCTCCCTTCTGTTTTTCGTGGTCGGAAATCTGATAATGTTTTTGTCTTCAAGTTGGGGTCGGTACATCTCTTCTCCTTCATTACCCCAATTATCCCAATAATCCTGCTCTATTTTCTTCTTCTCCATTTCTGCAGCTTTTCGATTCTTATCTTCATCCTCCTTCCATATTCTCGTTTCTTCGTTAATGGCTTGTTGAAATACAGAATTCTTTTCATAAATTTCTACAGCTATGCGATTCTTATCTTCATCCTCCTTCCATATTCTCGTTTCTTCGTTAATGGCTTGTTGAAGTGCAGAATTCTTTTCATCAATTTCTGCAGCTATGCGATTCTTATCTTCATCCTCCTTCCACATTCTTGTTTCTTCGTTAATTGCTTGTTGAAGGGTATAATTCATGTTTGTTAGATGATAACTGAATTAAATTCATGCAAATTCAAACCTTTTTATAGTCAATTTCCCTCCTTAAACACAAAATATATTCTGCTTGATTATCAGTTTTAGAGCATCGTCAACTTTATGGAATTTTTATAGAATATTAATCCGTTTTCCAAATACGGTCAAGGTTCTTTCAGGTCATTTTAAGTCCCCACTCTTCGATTTTGATATAAATTGATAGAATAGACATAAAAATCTAGCAGTTGGTTTCTTACGTACAGAAATGGAATTAATTTCGGAATATAAAAAATTTGATAATAGACTAAAATCGTTCGAAAATTGGCCGCAATAGCATGTGTTTAAGGTAACGAGAAACCTGGCGGAGGCAGGCGTTTTTTATACGAGCTCTGATGATACAGTACAGTGTCCCTATTGCTTCATCGATGGTTACCAATGGAAGGTTGATGATGGCCCTATGCAAGACCACAGAAGTTGGAGTCCGAATTGTCCATTTATCACAAATGGTGGAGATAGTGAAGTTTACGGTATCGAAATTCGTCCTAATACCGTTACAGAAGATGAAAGTTTTTTCTCCAAGCCTACTACTCCAGACAATGTACATATCTCCAAGCCTACCACTACTCTAGAAACTGAGTATATTAGTAACAATTTATGCAAAATCTGCTACGAAAATAATATAGAAATCCTGATGATACCTTGTGGACATCTAGTATTTTGTATGAAGTGTTCACCATCGATAGAAACATGTCCGTTGTGTAGACAAATTGTAACCAATAGGGTGCGAGCATTTCTACCATAAATGTAATATATATGTGTGTTATTTTAATCTGTAATGTGGTATAAAAATAAATTTTTGATAATACTTAATCGTTTATTTCAATAAAATTCCTGGGATTTTGCCTGGAAAGATCACGAGTACAAATTGGTCTTTTATTTTTGATAAAACCCCCAGAGCGAAGCTTGAGGGCGATGCTCGAGGGCGATGCTCGAGGGCGAATCGAATGTAATTTGATACCCCAGTGTCAGATTACATGTTTCCGGTGTCGGGTTTCAATCGAATGTAATTTGATACACCGGTGTCGGATTACATGTTTCCGGTGTCGGGTTTCAATTCACTGTAATTTGATACACCGGTGTCGGATTACACGTTTCCGGTGTCATACTTCATGGTTCCATTGTTCGTGTGAATGCAAGATTGCATTCTATTTTGTAAACTCATCAGTTCTCAGGAAGTAATGCTATGCCTGTGTTAATGAACTCTGAGACTAAGCAGTTATCATATAGCATAGGGAACAATCCTATACCTCCACAAATTGTGGATACTGCAGGAAGTAACCCTATGCCTGTGTTAATGAACCGTGAGAGTAAGCTGTGATCATATAGCATAGGGAGCAGTCCCATACGTATACAAATTGTGGACACTGCAGTTTGTTTCAATATAATAATTCGCTATTTGCTTATTTCTTCAGTGTTCACTGAACATTACAACCGCGTCTTGCCCAGCCTTTAAAAATCGACCCTTCGCGCTTTGTGCTTTTATTTGTGCTCTCTGATTGTGCTGTTTTGTGTTGCAACATGAATAATTGTGGAAAGATCAACATTCTGGATCAGATTGTAATTGTAAGTAAAAATTGTTATTTTTTAATTCGAAAAATTCTTTTGTTTTATGAGAATAGTTTAGGAATTAAGAGCTTTCCAGTTTAAGACTGAAAGTACACCACGTGCGTGGTGATTCAACATTTTGACCCATAAAATGGTTTTTTTCGATCTGTAGCGAGAAACACGCATAATTTTAAACTTTTGGTCAATACAAATTTTAATCTAAGTAATTACTCACATTTTGAGACAAAAATTATTTAAAAATATTGATCACAATGGCCGTTATTAGCATTTACGCAAAAAGCCTAATAACGGCCACTGTGATAAATATTTTTAATTAATTTTTGTCTCAAAATGTGAGCAATTACTTAGATTAAAATTTGTATTGACCAAAAGTTTAAAATTATGCGTGTTACTCGCTACAGATCGAAAAAAGCCATTTTATGGGTCAAAATGTTGAATCACCACATACGTGCTGTACATTGAGCCTTAAGAAATAAAAGGTTTTCACTTTGCCAATGAAATGTAAATATATTTTTTTTATTAATTCGAATGTAATGAAATATTCAAATTTAAAATTTTTTATTAATAATTATTTCACCAGTGACAAGTTTTACAGTTTTTCCTGTTTTATCTATTAAAATTATATTAAATATTCTAATTTCCCATAATAGTTACTGTTTTATGTTGTTATGTTACATTTTTTATAAATGAAGGTATAAAATGAGAATAATTTAGAAAGTATGAGGTTTTCAGTTCAGCAAATGAAAATTAAAACGGTGTTTGCTTTTAGCTCTTCGAATCCAAAATATTACAATTTTTACATTAATTATTGTTTTACGTATTATATTTATTAAATATAATGTTATTTAACAGCCGCCTGGAATGGACTTCAGTGAAGTACTTATGGATCCGACATATAGCCCGATCAGCATCTGCTCTGCTGATGCCGTATCGCCGGGTCCATCCAGGTCCATCACCACCGCCGTCATGCCGCCGACCACCTTCACCGCCACTATCGCGCCGCCGACCGAATTCGCCACCGCTGTTGCGCTGCCGATCAGCATCACCACCGCTGCAACATCTCCCACATTGTTCGCCGCTCCTGCAAAGCTGGCTAGATCGCGGCTGCCTTACCGCAGAACCTCCTCTGCTGCCGAGTCCGTTGGCGTCAAGCCCCAGCCCGGTCCGTGGGGGTACGGTAAGGGGCGAGGAAAGGGTAAGGGCAAGCTCGCACAACCATCCTCGCTTTTTCGCAGCACCTCCTCTGCTGCTGATTCCGTTGGCGTCGAGCCTCAGCCCGGTCCGTCGGGGTACGGTGAGGGGCGGGGAAAGGGTAAGGGCAAGCTCGCGCCAGCACCGTTCAGAAAAAATTCAACAGGGTGCTGGCGAGTTTTTATGAAAACGACAATGACTCTGACGATGAA
This sequence comes from Pseudeuparius sepicola, assembly GCA_963920635.1. NCBI lineage: Eukaryota > Metazoa > Arthropoda > Insecta > Coleoptera > Anthribidae > Pseudeuparius > Pseudeuparius sepicola. The sequence continues at coordinate 36,591,941 of OY987305.1, forward strand.
ACCTTTAGTTTGTTGTCTGTAAGTCAGGCTATTGGTCTTACGCCTAGACGCGATGAGAATGTTGACAGTGCGGATGAGTTTGAAAGTACTGACGCGCCAAAGGGGTTCTAAGCGTAAGCCAATATTTGATGAAAACCGTAACATTCCTGAAGAAAACTAATTCTGCGGCCAAAAAAGGAACTGTGCAGGTAACGAGGGAACTGAATCAACTCGAAAAACGGAAAAAAAATTGTTGAAAGTGGTTGAGAAACATCAAAAGGATCAGAAATTCAGTAGTAAACTATTGCAACGGTTAAGATACAAATAATCAGTTCAATGGACGTGCAATGATTTGACGTGACCTGACATAACGTTTTTATTTATACTTAGTTTTGGTTTGACCTACAAAATTTCTTTTTTTGGACGTACAATGACTTAACGTGACCTGACAACGTTTTTTGTTTATACATAGTTTTAGTTTATATTACATGCTTATCTTATTTTTATGTATATTTTTTATCTTAGTTTTGTACATATATTTCATTCACAATATACATTATATGAAATTTACGCTAATAACTTTGATTTTTCATCCTTTTACCTACTCAAAAGAAGTTAAAAAGTCTTAAGTGCAAAGAATCAACCATGAAAAGATAACTGTGTAGGTAAGTATAGTAATTTATACCCTTCCATAAAATTATAAACCTGGAAAAGCTAGAAAACATACCAAAAATTATTTCCGCCAATGAAACCCTTTACCTCAATAAAATATCACTAAATTTGGATTATCCAACTTGAATAATGTAAAAATGATATACCGAGCATATAGAAAAAAGTAGTTATGAATCGTTTTATAGTATTAAAATTATAGAGAAAAGGTAAATAAAACAGTACAATTTTCAGTTATTTATTTAATCTGTAAAATCCAATCCTACATTTTCATTTTATTAGTGACAAGCATTGACGTTCACTCAATAGTCTCTGAACAATTTTAATAAGCAATTTAACAACTAATAATGACGAACATGTTGTTATAAAGTAGATCGTGTACAGCAGGTTCACTTTTCCCATACACCGTTGAGATCCTTGCTGAGTTCCTTGTGTGTTATTAGATGTTAGATTAGTTTTGTTATAGATTTTTGAGCAATGGATTAACCATTCCGTATCAGCAAATGTTCGATTTTTAAATGTCATCCTAATTTTGTAGTATGTAAAACTAGGTAGATTTAACATTACAATATCCTTAGTATCAGGTACCTCCGTAAAAGGAATCCATTTTATAGGATATTTATCCACACAAATTGCAAATTCATCTACATAGGTTGGTTTATAAATATAGAACACGTTGTTAATTATAGCATGCAGAAAAATGTATTCTGCTTTTAACAGCATCTTCGATAAAACTGTAAGGTATTTGTTAAGCTTTTGTAATTTATACCTATATGTATTTGGAGGGGGTAATTAAAATAAACAACTAAGAATTATTGAAAATTTATTTGTTTTTATACTACATTACAGATTAAACTTACATAAATATATTATGGTAAAAATGTTTGTAGCCAACTATATAGTTTTTCACAATTACATAAACTATATAACCATTTCTTATGTTCTGTGTGACACAAGCATGCTGGTATCTCCTTCTCAAACTTTGGTACTTCGATCCAATTGTTCTGAAGATCTCCAACATCAACTATTTTCTTGTTGATAACATTACGTAAAAATCTTGCCTTTTGATCACCTTTAACGTAGACTGAATTGACGTTGAACAAAATATTTTCTACTATTTTGGGTAATTCACTATAGTCCACATATCCACTGGAATATTTAATCCCTAAACGATTTTTTTCAAGATTTATAACATGTCTTTTATCGAATTTACTAAGCGAATTAAAATCTCTGAACGGTTTTAATAATACGTGTAATATTTGTTCATTAATTTTAATTGTCAGCTCTTTAGGATGGAATTCATTTTCCACTATGAAGCCTTGAATATCAATAACTGCAATTTTCATGGTTACGTTTTATCTATACTTTTACAGAGAATGGTTTTCTTTACTAACCGTTACGTTTTTATATCCAATTGATAGTTAAGCAAAGGAGAGGGGGTTTGTTATTTAAATCATTATATTTCTAACAGTTTCGCTCAACGGTAAATATTCTAGTATACAATCATGAACAATATTACAATAAACTCTAGTTTTAGCTGGAAATCCTTTGGTGCTCTCGATATCTAACTTTACGTCAACCGTGATGGTTTTTACGGACTCGTTTCTTTTGGAACAATCGATAACAAAAAGCGTTGCATGTTCTTTAAAGTCTTTGTAACTGAGAATAGGACGCTTATCTCGAGTATTCATAAAACTTGGATGAAAATCGGTATAATTATTGTATGATTCTATATAATCCTTATTGAAATCTTGCCTTAGCCGTTCAAATGGATAATAATCACCGTTTAAGATTAACCTAACGTCCGAGATATCTATATGATCGAACTGTGTAGGATCTTTTTTTGAGTTCTCTTTACGATCTGTCTGAAATCCAACTATAACAAATCTCGGACTCTCGACTGCTGTAGATGTTTTCACCGACCATATTTCTCTAGTGGCATTTTCGGTGAGATTTGGTAATTCGTGTAATTCCCATTTACGAAACGGAATTAAAATGGGTTTATTGCTTTTGATTGCTTTCAACAGATCCAGTCTAATCATGTCATTGGGTTGAATATGCTTTACCTTCAGCGCGATACTGTTAATGGTTAGTTCTGCAGTTAATTCTGGGATTACAATTGGAGTTTCTTCTATTAGCAAACAGTTGGCATCATTTCGGGATCTTATGAGTCTTATGGTTTGCTTACCGAAAATAGCATATTGATAGTCTTTAAAAATGCCAAATAAGTGCTTAAGAGGGATTTTTAAGCTGAACGAACCATCCTTATTCAAAACAGAAAATTTTTCTGGATAGGTCCAACTCGAAGTTATCATATGTTTATGATCATTAGGAGTGTAACACAAATATGCTCTAATTGATCTCATGATACCAGGATCTCTAACAGCATCCATTTCTTTACCATTTAGTTCATAAGATATAGATTCAAAGAAAAAAGCAGCACCATTATTGACAAGGCTGAAAGTACCTGCTCCGATTGTTTTCTCTATTTTTCCTTTAATAAATATCGCGGCATCGTACATTAAGGCTCAATGTACAGCACGTATGTGGTGATTCAACATTTTGACCCATAAAATGGCTTTTTTGGATCTGTTGGTCAATACAAATTTTAGTAATTACTCACATTTTGAGGCAAAAATTATTTAAAAATATTTATCACAATGGCCGTCATTAGGCTTTTTGCGCAAATGCTAATGACGGCCATTGTGATAAAGATTTATAAATAATTTTTGTCTTAAAATATGAGTAATTACTTAGATTAAAGTTTGTATTGACCAAAAATTTAAAATGTTGCGTGTTACTCGCTACAGATCGAAAAAAGCCATTTTATGGGTCAAAATGTTGAATCACCACGCACGTGCTGTACATTGAGTCTTAATAGCCAGGCATCACATTGATTGATAGTTATTTCCACTATATCGTTATTCATAAAATACTTAACAAATGGGTAATAGGTACGTATCTCCAATCGTTGAATTGATTCATCGAATTTTGGTGAGCGATACACACTTATGAGACCTTTGAGGGAGTGATTTTTGAGAATATTGTGATCTCCTTTTATACGGTTGATATCTAGGGTCATCAAAAACTAGACCCATTTTAATACAACTTTTTTAATTCTAATCTTACAATTATTTATACCTCTGAAATTTACCAACTGGGAATTTTGATCAAAAATTGATAATGATAAATTATTAATTTCACGCTTGGTAACGGGTACGTATAGAAAATTTCTTGGAGTTTCGTCTATCGCGTAACCGGGGTCGGTCCCTACAGCAAATTCGTAAATAGTATGCCATGGTTTATTATTATAGTATGCTCCAGCAGTTATATTACTATCTATATGAATCGTTCTAACTTTAACAATGCTTACAGGTAAATCTGATATGTGAAGTTTCTTTGATTGTAGTAAGCGGTTAGAGAAACCTAACAATTTTCCTATTGAATCTTGCTGAAAATCAATGCTGTATTGATCACTATAAATTTCACACTGAAGCGTACTATTGTTAGCTTTCAATGAAAATATATTTGGATTGTTATCTAACTTTTTCAAAGATTTCAGTATTAGTTGTCTTTCTATAGCACTAATTTCATATGAACCAGTAGGAATTTATATAATTTTTCGTTCTTTGTTTTCATTGACAACATAAAATTTGTTATTAGGCGCCTCAATATTCGGAATAGTATTGTATGAATGAAATCCTAATAATGCTAGACCATACTGAACATCAGGATCTAAATATATTGTGTTATTAAAGTCAATAGTTAGCGTTGAAGTGAAACCATGTAGGGTGAATATCAGTGACATGACTGAGTTGACTCTAAGCTGACCTCTGCTTTTTATAGAGAAATGAGAGGCACAGGTGACCACAATTTATTTCGTTAAATTTTTGATAGGACTCGTTGTATAAAATCTTAACCCCCTTACCTAATTAACGAATAAGTTCTACAGGTGGTATTAAGTTACCAAAACTATCAAAATACTGTACAAAATTATTCTTTTTTATATATGCCACCCAATGTGTTCCCTTGTTGCTTTGAATATCTAAATTTATAATTGCAGACTCATTTGCATTTGATTTTGTTTTTGGAAGCGTGTCTCTCATAAATATACCTTTAAAATGCGGTACTTTTATTTTTCTAGCAAATTTGTTTAGGTCAACATCGGTTAATTGGCAATGGATTGACATCTGAATGTGAGGAAGAAGAGGAGGAGACACCACCACAGAGCAAACACTCAATGTCAAATAGAGAAATTCTCGAAAATATAAACAAAAAAATAGATTGTTTTGAGGAATCTCTAATTTTTAGCAATAACATAATTGAAGAACTGAAAAATGTCCTCAAAGAGATTAGAAAGGAACATAAAGTGATAAAAAAGAAAATGAGTACCTGAAAAATACAGTCAACACACTAGAAGATCAGGTGGAAAAGTTAAAGAGGTCCGTAGAGGCAAGCAAAGAAGTGGAAAAGCGAAGTCAAAGTTTGGTAGTAATGGGTCTACATTATGAAAACCAGTCAGTCAGCGAAGGAGTGAAACAAATGTTGGATTTTCTGGAGATACCAGATAACCAACAGAAAACTACAAGCTGTAAAATAATACCATCTAAAATGCCACACAAACCAGTACTACTCTACTTTCCCTCTAAAGATAGTCGAGATCTAATCCTAGACAAACGTAAGTCAAAAGGGACTTTAAACTCTAAAGATGTTGGACCGGCCGGGACCTGAACGTAATATATACATAAATGAGGACATATCAAAGGAAACTAGAAGTCTGTTTAACAAAGCTAGAGACCTGAAAGCGAAAGAATATAAGTATGTGTGGTACAAGAACAATGAGGTGTTCTGCCGCAAGACAGGTGATTCCAAAATAATAAAAATAATAAATGCCAAACATATTGAAGAACTAAAATAGTCAATCAATTTTAATATGTCAGATGTAAGTAAAACAGGTAAACCGGGCGTCTTGTATCTAAATGCAAGATCTATCCGGAATAAAATTAAAGATTTGGAGGTCTTGATATCTAGTTTCAACCGACAGGTTAGTGTGTTCGTGGTAACTGAGACGTGGTTGCAGCAAGCCGAGGAGAAGTACTTTAACCTGGCAGGGTATAATGCAGTGTTTGCGAGCAGATCTAAGCGGGGAGGAGGTTGTGCAATATATGTCAAAGAAGAGATTGCCTTTGAAACAATAAAATCTATGTGTGTGAGTAACATAACTTATCTACTAATACACCTACCGAGCATGAATAGATATGTAGGTGCTCTCTATAGTCCTAGTGGTGCCAAACCGGACATTGCTGACTTAACTGACTTACTGATGGAAGAATTTAGTTACCTTGGCAAGAAGAAAGCGATAATTTTGGGAGATATGAACATAGACCTGCTGTCGTGCAATGCAACGGATTACAAAAACCTGTGTGTGAGCTGTGGTTTCAGTCTGTGCAATACCACAATCCCAACGCGGAATGGATATTCACTAATTGATCATATCCTTGTGAGTATGGGTAATACTTACACAGTGGCAGTCATCAATTATCATTTTAGTGACCACGATCTGCAGTATCTCAGTTGGCCTGAGATACCAAAGACTCAGAAGACAAAACAAACATTCCTTGTCAAAATATATGATTATGCTGCAATTAAACAGTCACTCAGACAACTAAACACTGCTATCTCCCACACCTGTGAGCGAACAGTGGAAGAAGACTACAATCTACTAATACAATGTTTCGAGGACCACACCAGTTATGTTGAGAAACAGGTAAATTACGGTGACAAGCCTTGGGTTACTAAAGAGATAAAGCAGTGTATGCATTCAAGGGACTATTATGCCTCCAAAAGTAAGCTTCATCCCTATAGTGAATATCTCAAAAGTAAATTGGCAGAAATGCGCAACAAACTAAGGACACTAATAAGGGAAGCAAAATGGTCCTATTATAGCAATAAATTTGGAAATGCAACACATAATCCGAGGAAAACATGGAAGGTCATCAATTAAATAATCAATAATAGGCCAAACTCTTCTGGTGGCACGATCCGCACTCTCCAAGTGGATGGAAATATATGTAAAGATCCTGAAATAATAAGCAACGAATTTAATAACTTTTTCACAGAGATTGGTGCTAAGCTCGCAGACCTCTTACCCCCGGGAAATCTGGATTTTACAAAGGAAGCAACATATTGTGACAGCATCTTCTTTGAGCCGGCAACGGAAATGGAAATCAACAATTATGTGTCTTCGTTGGAAACGGGGAAAGCGCCAGGACATGACGGTATCGAAGTTAAAGCCGTGAAGGAGTGTAGAGAAGAGCTAGTGAGAGTTCTGTGTAAAATTGTTAATCAGTCCTTGAGTACGGGTGATGTTCCTTCTAGTATGAAGATCGCATGAGTGTTGCCCATATACAAGAGTGGAGGCAGTGAAATAGTGAACAATTACAGACCAGTCTCGGTGCTGCCAGTTTTCTCTAAGATATTTGAACGGGAACGGAGTGGTGAATTTTTTAGGAAAAAATAAGTTCCTATATAACTATCAATATGGGTTTCGCAGGTCCAGCGATACTAGCTCCGCTACAATCGATATGGTGGCAGATATTTCAGAGAACCTTGATAAAGGTTTGAAAGGGGGTATACTATCGCTGGATCTGTGCAAGGCCTTTGACACGGTCAACCATAGCTTGTTGTTACGCAAAATGGCGTTACTGGGTGTAAGAGGAACATGCTTAAACTGGTTCGCTAACTACCTCTTGGATAGGCGGCAATTTGTAAAACAGGGAGAGAAGGTAAGCTAGATGCGCAGCATCAAATGCGGTGTACCACAGGGCTCTATTTTGGGACCCACTTTGTTTCTTATTTATGTAAATTCATTGGCAGGTCTGCGACTGAGTGGAAGGCTTAGGTTATATGCAGATGATACTCTTTTATTATACTTTGATAGTTCATATGAAAAAATAAAAGCCCAAATAGAGGAGGACCTTGTTACACTCTCAGAGTGGTTTATCAACCATAAGCTAACCCTGAATGTCAAAAAGTCATCTTATATGTACTTATCAAAAAAGCTGAGACCACCGGAACCTTAACAACTTATGATAATGAACATCTGAAATACTCTGATAAAATAAAGTACCTGGGTCTTACACTAGATGAAACCCTCTCGTGGGAACACCACATAAATTCATTGGTAAGCAAACTCTCTCCAACGGTAGGAATACTTAAAAGGATAAGATTGTATGTGCCATCGAGTTTGCTCAGACCTGAATACTACTCATTCATTCACAGTCACTTACAGCACCTGGTTGGGATATGGTATGGGGCAAGCCTAACATTGATTAATCGTGTAAACGTCTTGCAAAATAGGGCTGTAAGAAATCTATACTCTTTACCTCGGTGTTACAGAACTAATGAATTGTATAACAATTTTAGGATAATGTCAGTGCGGCATCTATACATCTATCAATTGTGTACATACAGTGTGTCCCACTTAAGGACTGACCACCCCTGTAAAATTTTTATTTATGGCTCGATTTTCATAAACTTTTCTTTGTTGGATAGAGCTTCAAAAATGGCATTAAATGTATAATTCAGGTACCTCGTGCCTTAAATTCATGGCCCACTGAGACGGTGTTTTAGTGCTGAAATTTCGAAAAGTTCTATTAGGGATTTTTTTAGAGGAAAATCAATGCCGGATTCTTATTCAGCGTTGTTCCAAACCCAAACGTACCAATTTGCATTACTATAGCTCTACAGGGTGTCAAAATTTTGTGTGTCCCACTTAATTAGTGACCAACCCTGTAAAATTGTTATTTTTAGCACGATTTCATAAACTTTTTTTGTTGGATAGAGCTTCAATAATGGCATTAAATGCATAATTCAGGTGCCTCGTGCGTTACATTCATGTATGAGACGAAGTTTTAGTGCTGAAATTTCGAGAATTACTATTAGGGACTTTTTTAGAGAAAAATTAATGCCGGATTCTTATTCAGCGTTGTTCGAAACCCAAACGCGTACCAATTTGCATTACAAAATGGAGGACTAATTGAAATGACTGAAATTTGAGTTTATGTTATGTTGTGTTGTTTATTCATATATTTGATGATATTAAATTAAATAAAAAATTTGTTCGATAATAAATTTTTGAAAGAATATTGAATATTTTAGTGACCAGCTTACCAAAAATTAAGAAAATTAATTACAAATTAGTACGTTTTTGTTTGGAACCTCTCACTGCATATAAGAATCCGGCCTTACTTTTCCTTTTAATTTTTTGGAACACCCTGTAGAGCTACGGCAAAGCAAATTGGTACGTTTGGGTTTCGAACAATGCTGAATAAGAATCTGGCATTAATTTTCCTCTAAAAAATCCGTAATAGTACTTCTCGAAATTTCAGCACTAAAACACCGCCTCAGTGGGCCATGAATTTAACGCACGAGGCACCTGAATTATGCATTTAATGCAATTTTTAGAGCTGTAGAGCTACGGCAATGCAAATTGGTACGTTTGGGTTTCGAACAATGCGGAATAAGAGTCTGGCATTAATTTTCCTGTAAAAACATTCCTAATAGTACTTCTCGAAATTTCAGCACTAAAACACCATCTCAGTGGGCCATGACTTTAACGCACGAGGCACCTGAATTATGTGTTCGATGCCATTTTTGAAGCTCTATCCAACAAAAAAAAGTTTATGAAAATCGAGCTATAAATAAAAATTTTACAGGGGTGGTCAGTCCTTAAGTAGGACACACTGTATGTCCATCAAGTGCTGTGTAAAAAAAGCATTCAAATATTACATTTATAAGAAGACAAGAAGTCCACGATTACAGCACTCGACAAATTAAAGATCTCTCGTTACCTAACATTCATTCTATGGTGGCGGCCAGATCAGTTTGTTGTAATGGTGTAAAATTTTACAACAGGCTACCTGGCCACATCAAAGACTTACCTGTCAATAGATTTAAAACCTGCTTGAAAGCACAAATAAATGAGATAACCTTTTAATTTTGTATTAATCCCTGTAAGGTGGTATGGTTGTTATAAGTGTGGTTGCAAGCCGTACTTCTTCTTTTTCTTCAATAAGGTTAAATTGGTATATTGTGATTTATTTTGTACTGTTACCTTAACTGTAATTGTAATTAATTATTGTTTTTAAATTAGAGGATAAGCCGGATGAAATTCTTGTATTTCTTGGCTTTTTATGTGCAATAAAAAATAAAATAAAAATTTTTTAATTAAGTTTTTTTTGAAAAACAAACCAAATCCACCACGATTATTTTTTCGCATATAAATACCTGATCCTTGTTTTCCAATAGCTTCTATTGCTCGATTGTGTCGTTTTTCTTCAACCATCTTTTTTTTGAGCACTTTTGCATCGATTATAGTTTTTGCAACAGCACTAGCATCTCCACTTACCGATCCAAGAGCTCCCAATGCAGCTAGGATTGGAATCAATGGTAGAAACCCACCGGTCTTGTGCTGGAATGGGATAATTTTTGGTATTCGCACCTTTATTTTTCCTCCCACTCTTTTAACTGCTAGTCGTGCAGCTTTGATGGCAGCTAATGTTGTATTTTTAATATTGTTAACGTTATTCAGCTGATTGTTGTTAAATGATTTTTTCAACGATTTTTCAACTTTTCGTACTATATCTCGCCTGAACGAGTTGGGACGCTTTTTAGGCCCATACCTAACTTCCGTTTAGCTTTCATTGCCGTTGTTACAAACCAAGTAGCAGCTTTTTCACTTACTTTTGCGTTTTTGTTTCTAACTCCCAAGCTGGATTTTCCAGTTCCAAGTCAGCTTTATGTCGATCTTCTAGCAACCCGGTTTTTGAGTAGAATATATCGTGTTTTTTGCATAAAGTATCTAATTTATTAATTACACTGTCACCCCTTGCTAATCTGTTTTCTAGTCTAGTACCAGGTCCACAATATTGATATCCGGGAATGTATTGGTAATTTATTTATTAACAAATTAAATAACCCTTCTCTCCGTGACTCTCTGCTGTAGGAATACAACCTTCTCCTCCAGTTCCAGTAAGACGCATTCCCCGAATTTCGTCTTCACCAGCTTGCCTGAATATATTTTCAATGGCAAATCTGGATTTCCGATTGAGGCACGTCAACTTGTTGATTGCTTGTAGATCCATGTTTTCTGCTTTCAAACTAAACTGAGTTCACCGACTAGAACGGACCACCTTATATCCAAACCCAGTGGTAGAGAGGGGGGCTGAACATGTCATAACAATTCTTAACTTAACCTATCGAGGTCAAAGTCCCGTCCGGGGTCACGTCAGGTCAAAATGCAAGTCCTCACCTGTCGGAAAAGGTTAATAACCTCCCGGCGTCACGCCAGGTCAAAATGCAAGTCATCACCTGTCGGAAATAAACATCTGCCACGTAGCGGCCGAGGCTGTGACGTCACTGTCCTGATGCCCGCGTTGCTTAACTACTCTAATAATATTAATTCTAGTGCCCTAACTAAACATTCTCTGGAAAACTTTCACCATTTTAATTTATAAATACCGAAATTTTATTTAAGGAAAATGATCTCACAAAAAGAAATATTTTAGAAATGGTCAACATAAAAAAACATTGTATTAATTTTAGAACTGATACAGAAAACCTTTCCCAATTTTACTATAACCTTATATCTAATACATATTTTTTTTTAATAAAAACAATTTTAACTCGCCTATTTCTCTGTTCTCCACACTCTATTTATTAAAACATACAGGGTTAACTATCACTTAGTACAAAAAATTTTATGGTAGATAAAGAAAAATTAGACTTGCCAAAATAAATTTTCTAACATTTGTCTTAAGCCTAATTTTTTTTTTTTCAAATTGTATTAAACCCCTCAAAAAACGCCACCTATGGACGCCCACGCGACGTGTCTTAAAATTTCGTCTATGGTTGCGTTCAATGCGCTCCCAAATTTGTAATCGCTGCCAGCGCTTTATGTCAATGTACATTGAACGGGCAGAAATGACAGATAGCGCTAGCTATCTCTGCCCTCGGTTCGGCAGCGATTTCATTTTTGCTAGATTTTTTTATCATTCCTGCTCTCTGTTATTCTGAAACGCTTAACCTCAAAATTCTTATTGGAGTATCATTAATTTTGTTTATTTGTCCAAAAAAGATTTAAAAAGAATAATTAGGTATTCAGACAATAAATGAATAAAAAATTGAAGGTTGGGAAAATTGTAAAAGACAATTGTGGAAAAGTGGTTATAACTGCTTCTCGTATCACCAACTCTGTGAAGTTGTTAATTATTTCTTGGTCGTCATTATAAAAATGAGCCAAAACGGTAAAAAATAGACACAGAAAATCAAGTTATTTTAAAAACGAAAATAGAAAATACCGAAAATAAATACATAAACATAACCTACAAAAAAATCTGATGACAGACAAGACTAAGTTATAATGGTCGTTCAACGTACCATGGCAGCCATTACAGCGCTGTCAAAGGTTGACAGATAGCGCTACCTAGCGATTACAAAAATTCGGCCAGCATTGAACGCAACCAATGTCAATGGTAGTGACAGGTAGTGAAATAGTGCGGCGTTGCCACGTCTATCAATTTATCCGAGGATTCACCACAAATTTCCTTTTAAAAACGATTACTTTCTAAGGAACATGTAGAATGCCTATGAAACACTTACCTTACTGACATTTCCAGGATTGTATTGGACCATTTTCTGTTTTCTTGCTTTTTACATTAAAAGTCACACAACACAACATTCACATTTTCTAAATCTGTTGGGGATCTCTTGGTTTCCCTCTATTATTCCTTTTGTTTGAAGCGAGGTACTCAGCCTGACGACCACGACGAGGTGGATCCCCCTCCGCCAGGAAAACCCCGAAGGGTAACCAAAAAACACAACTGCACTAGCACACATTGCATATGCAAAGCACTACAGTAGCTGTTCAAAGAGACCCCGTTAACCTCGATGCACAAATTCACTATGTTAACTAAAGTCCGGATACGTGCAAAAAGTCCATGATTATTCCGGATTTGAACAGCTGCACCTTCAATTCGTTCACGTAACTGCTGCTCGTTGTCGATTTCCTGCTCGTACACAATTGCCCTTATGAATCCCCAAATTGGCCCTCCTCGTCCGATCCAACGGTTGGGGCATTGGTCGTCTAAAAGTGCACGAACAGGTCTTGCAAAATGAGTTGGTGCACCATTGTGCATAAACCACATGTCATGCAGTACTTGTAGTGGCAAATTATCAAACAAAACATTTGTCAGAAAATACAAGTATCGTTCAGCGTTTAAATTTTCCGGTAGAATGTATGGTCCAATTAATCGATCTCCATAAATTCCTGCCCAAACATTATGGAAAACCGACGTTGGAAATTAAACCGCCGAACAGCATGTGGGTTCTCATCGGACCAAATATTGCTGTTGTGTAAAAAAAAACAGAAATTATAAATATTCACAATTTTGGCGAATGCGTTAGGATTGACATAGCCAATTTTATAATAAATAAAAAAGATAATATGGAAGAGAAAAAGCTAAGTAAGTAAAAATGTACATACGTGTTTAAAACCCCAGCACGTGTGAAGCAGCATTCGTCAGTCCAAAGAATGTTGAAAAAAAAGTTTGGGTCTTGGGCGATTCGATCACGTAGCCAAGTGCAGTAGGTCATTCTCACCGGAAAATCATTTGCTTCTAATGCTTGGACCTTTTGTATGTGATAAGGGTGAAGGCCGTTTTCGCTTAAAATCCTCCATGCCTGTCAATAATTTTATTGTTACATTTTAAATTTTATGTAGGTATTAATCCTATCAGATGGGATAGTCTTTGGTAGAAGTCAGTTTTATTGGTTTTATTTTACTTGCCTTGTTATGAGATATTCCCAATCTCCTTGCAGTAGCTGTAGTGCTTATGGAAGGTGGCTACGTGGGTTAGGCATATTTGCCCTATTAGGAAAACGAATACGGTAGTCTGCAGCAGCTCGATGTGCACTTTCATTGCATTTCCCGTACATTATAACCATGTCCGTTAACTCGGCGTTCGAATACTCCTGCATTTTCACAAAGACGCTGAACGATTTACCACGAAAACCAAGACAAAACGACAAAACTGGGAAACAACGCCAGGTTACATTCGCAAATGCCCTCCGTCGGCTACTAGCGAAACTAATGTGAAGTGTTATTAGAGATGCGCGTCGAACAAGATAAAAGCATCGATTCGATACACATAGACGTTCAGTCTTTGCATTGCAAAGCGTTCAGTCAAGAAATCACAGAGTTCTTTTTGTTTAGTTTAGAAGATTTTCAAAAAGATTGCTTATGAAAATTATTTTCTTGAAGACGCAATCAACTAATCTAACATTGACATCTATATCGATAATTATTACGCACCACCCTAACCTCTACTTGTACCATGCCCATCATAATGTATGTACAGTTGCCTAGCTAGTAAGTGGTGAAATGACAGATGGAATGGTTTGCCGTCCGCCCGCCAGGCGGGGACGGGGAGCAGTCGTAAGTAAACGATGTGCCCGACGAGGAAGTAGGCGGGTTGACTTGACGCGTCAGCTGCTGCCCAAATATTCCTTGGTAGGAGGACAACAACTGCCCGACGAGTTGTCCAAGCATTTTCATCGACTCGACCCGGCCGATACGTCGCTTAATTCATAGCGCCGAGGCTTTAGGAGAGGTTAGATGGTGGACAAGAATTTATCAGAGGAGCTGCGGAGGTATTAAGGGAGAGGGCTTGTGGTGTCACGCGGTACTCCGCTCTCCACGAGACTATTAGGGACCGGTCCGGATACCAGCTAAGGTAAGGGGAATCTAATAGCGCTGCATCTGTACAGATTCAAATCGATTGTTATTTATGTATTTTTTAAATTTGTTTGAGTAAAAAGGTATTTTCACCCTTCCCAAATCAACGGCAACACCGCGGAAAATCCTTCCAGCTTACAGTACGTTCCGAAGCCATATTGGATGACGTTATTAGAGGCGGAGATTTACAGGGAAAATAGGGGTTTTTACCCTTTTTTTAAAAATCGTAAAAAAGGTCTAAAAATATTTTTCTATGTTTTCTTAAGCCACCCTGCGCACGTGGTAAAATTTTTTGTACTAAGTCATAGTTAACCCTGTATAGGTGTATATATATAACAAGATCGTAAGATTGTGAGTGTAGATGTAAAAACAAGAAAAAGTGATAATGGGCATAGCACTCAAAGTTAGAAAACAAAAGAAAGACTAGTAACCGCATACACGTGTTTCAAGCTATTTGGCAATCATCAGTACGGTGTAACATCAAACCAAATCGAAAAGATAGGAAAGATTTGGGAAGCAACAAATGAAGTCCAGGCAGGAGCCAACAGCACATTTGCAGCTTTAGTCAGCAAATCCCCAGTTTCGGGGCTTGATACTACCAACAGCCACGGAGGCTGCTAAAGCGACCTACGTGGAAATATTTTCGCCCAAGATACAATGAAACAAGATCGTAAGATTGTGAGTGTAGCCCCGAAACTATATATATATATATATAAGAGGAGGGGTAGTCGTGGCTTAACTAGTTAAACAACAAGAACCAAATTTAGTGGGAAATAAGCCAATTTTTAATTGTGAAGACTTTTTATTGGTGAAAGCTTTCGCAGTTGTTTAACTGTTTCTTCAGTCACTCTAAAATTACATTAAAATAGTTTTTGTGATATAAATTTCAAAATTACTTACAATCAAGTGAGTTCCTAATATAATGTAAAGATGTTAATGTTTGAATTTTGCATTGGACAGGGCAAAAGTACAAAATTTTTTAAATTTAGTTTTGACAAAAATCTAGTTCAATATGACACTTAAAAATAGTTTATTTTTAAAGGTATATAAATGTCACTAGTTACTATTATTATACCTTTATCTAGGTATATTTGAATTATTATTGTTGTTAGTAAAATTTGGTTTGTTTTCTAAGAGAAGTAAATTTGAAAAAATTATATTAAGGTCCTGAATATCTGTTTTTTTGTTAAGAGTATTTTCAACTTGGTTAATGTAACACATTTCAAGAAAAGAACGCTTAAAATAATTTCTTTCAGTTGCCAAGACTTTAGTATTATCAAAATCCATTTTGTGTCCTGTTGAATTAACATGTTGAGATAAAGCACATGATTCGGGCCTTAGACGAATATCACTTTTATTCGAAATATTTCTAGATTTAATGCTTCTGCATGTTTGACCAATGTAAGTTTTATTACAATTAGTGCAATTAATCTGATAAACTACATTAGACCTATCTTGAGTATTTACCTTGTCCTTAAGATTCGTAAAGAGATTTCCTACAATTTTTATTGTTTTATTAGCAATTATGACATTGGTTTCTTTTAGGTCTTTAATATAAGGAAAAGATCTGTATATTTTAAGATTTAAATTAATATTATTACTGTAAATTGTACTAGGTTGTTGATCTAAAGGTTGCTGATCTGATATATTATTAGATGTTCTTGTTGAAAACAATAATTTGTTTAAAAGTTTTTCAGGATAAGAATTATCAATAAAAAGTTTTTTTAATTTAACTAAATTCTTTTTTATAAGTGATGGGTGACATAATTTTGAGATTCTATTTTTCATACTTAGCACTAAATTTATTTTAGTTTTTTCAGTGTGGTACGAAAAATAATTAGTGTATCTACCAGAACAAGTTGGTTTAGTATACCAATCCAATATTATTCTATTATCTGCTTTTCTGATCACTTTAGTGTCCAAGAAAGGTACACTATTATGATTTTCAGGTACCAGAGTAAATTGTATATATTGGTTGTAACTGTTAAATACTTGTAAAATCTCTTGCTCTTTACCTTTAGGTATTGAACAAATTATATCATCAACATATTTTAATAAGAATGGTAATTCAAAAGATAATTTTGGTATACAATTTTCAAGAAGTTCATCCATAACATATTGAGCAATGATTGGTGAAATATTAGATCCCATTGGTGTACCAAAAATTTGTTTATAAAATTGATTGTCTAATGAAAAATAAGTATTATTAGTATTATAAGTATTATTTATTATTGCCCTGTCCAATGCAAAATTCAAACATTAACATCTTTACATTATATTAGGAACTCACTTAATTGTAAGTAATTTTGAAATTTATATCACAAAAACTATTTTAATGTAATTTTAGAGTGACTGAAGAAGCAGTTAAACAACTGCGAAAGCTTTCACCAATAAAAAGAGTCTTCACAATTAAAAATTGGCTTATTTCCCACTAAATTTGGTTCTTGTTATATATATATATATATATATATATATATATATATATATATATATATATATATATATATATAATTGAATATCAGTTGTTAATATATCAGTGGGGATGTAGCCAATCCTTTAGTAAAGACTCTTTTTTCTTTTGAAAGCTTTCGTATTTTAATAAATACTTCGTCAGTCACTATAATATAAATAAGAATAACTGTACAATAAATACTACTGTTGCTGGTACTTACAGAATATGAGTTCCTAATAGATATGTAGTATATTGGTTTTAACTGGTCTCGATATAAAATTAAACATGGCAGATGATATTTATGATCCAAATTTTTGACATTGAATGAAATTGTCATTAAAATAATTTGGTAGGTGTAAATTATAAAGGTGTAAAGGTGAAGATCTTATACCTTATGGATTTTTTTTTTGTTTATGCATATATAATAATCCAGAAATTTTTGCATTTATTTATTTATGTACGCCCTCTATACACAAAGCTAGGAACCTCATTAGTACTAGTGGATTCAAGCAGAATAATAAAATAAGCAGTTGGTTTATTATCGGCAATTGTTAAGCCACAATTGCCAGCTTAATTCATAGGGAGTTTGGAGGTTTGGATTTGTCTGTGTAATGTGGGGAGTGGGGGGAAGTCAAATAGCATTATAAACATTTCATATTCTACGCTTTAATTTAAAAAATAACACTACACTGACCGATATGAAAGCGAATATATTCTATCGACATTAAAGCGTCACTATGTTATAAATTTACATTCGTTAGGGCGTCAATATTGTCACAACTGCGTGCCTTCACACGGGACCTCTACCCTGTGTCGCACTACTTGTGTGTGCCGGAGGGTTGGACTGACCCTCACGGCTTGCCGGGATCACTGGGTGCGGGAGTCGCGAAGCGCAGAATGAAGAAGACAGCAGGTACAAAGTAGGGTGATGTTTATTCTTGCACTCACAGATATGCCTCTAACAGTATCTGGACCATGGCGGGGGTAGCGCGGACTGTGGACCGACGCGACCGATAGTACGTGGAAGTGACCGGGGCGCGAGCTGCGCCCTTGACCCGACGGCGCGGTGCCGCTGCTGACCCACGGACGACTGCAACAGTGCCCAGGGCGCTGTCTTCTGCCCCTCGGAGCCCGACCTGAACAAGGAGGCTACTTAAGCGGGGTCCATTGCTAGGTCAGACCACCGACGGTGGTCAGTGATCGAGTAGCTGCTAATAAGCGGGGCTTACTGATGCCCAGCCTGTGGCTGGTGCCGAATTTATACTCGCAGATTTTGCCGACTGGGCGATTGGACTTTGATTTATCTAATGTTTATCTTATCGAATAATCCTCGTATGTTTTGTTATCAATTGTCCCCTGTATTTATAAATTTGTATGTTATCTTTACTTGTTATGATTTAGTAGAAATGAGTTTGAATGGTTTGGTCATCGGTCCACAGATGTCACTTTGTTGACAATATATCAGCAAATATATGAGGCGCAGCAAATATATTTATTCCATCGATATTAAGGCGTCATTCTATTATAAATTTACATTCAAAAGGGCGTCAATATATATCAGCAAATATATGACGCTCTAAGGCGGGGTGTTTTGACGCCCCTATGCTTGTTGAGTGTATAATTAGGCACATATTTTTTAATTTATACATTGACCTCTAAGAGTGTAACTTTTGCCAATTATTATCTACCTTTAAAACTATAGGCTTCTTATGGAGGTTACCCTTATCAGTTGAAGTAAAAATAATGGAAGATCGAATTCGCTCTAGTCTTAATTGGGAATAAAATTGTTGAAAACAATAATACTATTTTTATTTAGCACATCTACATTAACAACAAAATAGACGTGGCTAGATTTCTGAACGAGTGATCGTTTTAAAATATTAGAATCTTGAGCAGGATTGTAATTAGTCAAACAGTAGGGTAAAATAATTATTCTATTCACAAAGTTATTCAAAATCTGTCAATATATATTTTAAACTGTTTTTTTTAATTGGTTGCCTCAGACACAATGTAAACTTAAAAGTTTAAAACAATTAATTCGTGAATTATCTACAAAATTTCTGCAACAATAATAAAAACAAATTTCCAATAATATATTTACGTATATTTCTATTTGTCGTCCTATATCATTAGAGCCAGGGACGGATAGGACGGTCGGGCAGTCGGGCCGACTTGGGCCGGCCTGGACGGCTAGCGGCGTTGAGTGTCAACGCTAGCGGGCATACGGCATACGCAAAATATCGAAATAATCATCACCGCAGCCGCAGCGCAATCAACGTGACGCGACGTGCCTAGACCCATTCCGGCCCTTTCTTCATTTTATTCCCTTCCTAATATGTTCCAAGGGGCATATTCTGCTTTTTCTTCTGCATATCAGTACATTTTGACATTGCCTATTTCTCAAGTTGAATGTGATCAACATTAAGAAAATAGATTAAGGAATACTACAGTGTGTCACTCTAGAAATCTATGAAGAGCCAAGTAAAATTTATCATTATATATTTTTTAAATTCACCTAAATGAAGATATCTCACAGACACTACTATTTCGACTGGGTGATTATTCCATGGCTAACTATTTTTTTTAATGAACAATTTTCAGAATATCATACTTATTAGGCATTCTTTTAAGAAGAAAATGGATGGAAAAATCATTTAAAAAAAGATTTTCCAGAGTACCCTGTATAAACCACATAACACAAGTTGGTGACCTTTTTTGCATATCGATTAAGCTTTGCCTGAGGTATTATTGTACGTTAGTATAGCCAGTCTAGATCATACACGGTGTTCGTAAACAAATCAAATTTGATGAAATCATGTATTTAAAAAATATATGCATTATGTCGGTCCCCCTTGGAAAACATACCTGATTTTAACATTTCCTAACAATTGGAGGCATTATCCTCCATCCTTAATTATGATTTATTTATTAACATATCAATCAAATCAGGTGTGCCGTGAATGTCATGAAAAGAAAAACGATAGCTCCGACATATTTGACCCAGGGGCCTAAGGTAAAATCCATTTTTTCTTTGGATAATTTTTTTAATAAATGATTTTTTGTCAAATTTGATTTTTTACGAACACCCTGTATGAGCTAGACTGGCTATACTACAATAATACCTCAGGGAAAGCTTAATCGATTTACAAAATAAGATTTACAACCTGTGTCATGTGGTTTATACAAGGCACTCTGGAAAATCTATTTTTTTTCTTAAATTTCTTTCCCACTTTGTGAACTTTGTATAACTTAGAGTACTGAATTATGTACAAAGGGTTTGAGCTATGGCAAACTCGATGGAACCATCCATTTTATTCTTAAAAGAATGCCTAATATGATATTCTGAAAATTGGTTATTTAAAAAAAAAAACATAGTTAGCCAAGGAATAATTACAAAATCGATATAGTAGTGGGTCTGTGAGATATCTTCCTTTAGATGAATCTAAAAAAATATATAGCGCTAAGTTTTAATTAGAGTGTTCACAAGCAAACGCGGACATACCGTAGATTACAAGATACTAGATTAGAGCCTTTATGATAGTGAATAAAAAGCTATTTTAAATCAAATTGATAATGAAGAAGTTATCAATATATTCCCAACAAACACTGATAAATGGGCTATTTGTAAAAATGTATTGGGTAACCATCACTGCATCATTGGAACGATGATGGAAACCATCATTGGCCCGGGTCCGTAATGTCCCGGTGGCCGGCTGCGTTCCATCAGTCACTTTTCCAGCATGGATGGCCAGTGCAAATTTACTTATGGTCCACCATAGGAGTACCAATAGAGGTTGTGTGTTATAACTATACTGGACCATTAAAGGTCTTTTATACTTCAAACATTGTTGGTCATTTAATTTGTACACATCAAATGGCCATCAAAGGAATATTTTCAGATTTCCGACATACCTATATACAGTGATTTTTAAATCAAAGGCAAATAATAATAAACAATTAATATATTAAAATCAAAAACAAAAAAGCAACATTCTAAAAAAAAACTTGAAATAAATCACTACTTATAAAAATTAAAAACACGAACAAAAATACAAAATTGTAATAAAACACCAGATGTTTACCTGAAAAGAGAAAGAACATCAATTATTGAAATTATCAAATACCTACACTAACTTTTTATTTTAACTATACAGGGTGTCCGGAAAGTATGGGGCAATCTTACAGGAGCAGGTAGGGGACGTCAAAATATTACGATTGAGCTTTACCACTACGGGTCAGATCTCAATACTTACTGAGATACAGTGCGTTGTAACTCTTTTTTTCAAATTGAATTATGGCAATATCTCCCAAACTAATCAAGCTGTTGAACTGAAATTTGGCACTGCTGTGTTTTTGGCGATGGAGAATAAGCTGAAAATGTCAATTTCGCCGTATCTCACAGAGGGCGACACTTGCGCTGTTTTTGGATCGTGCTTTTACTCGTAACTTTTTTGAGGTTATGTTTTTGGTCCTGCAGGTCTATCATTTTAGTGCATCTTTTCACTCTGCAAGAAAAAGGTACTCTTGTTTCATAACGATAAAGTCAACCGTTTGCGTTGAAATTGCCAAAACGTGCCCCAAAACACCTGTTGAGTTCAATATTCGAAACATAAAATTTTCACCTATCGCTTTCAAGTGTTTCATATCAACGGTACCATTTGAAGTGAAAAAAAATCCCTATGAACAAAGTACCAAAAATTATTCGCTTTCAAAATGGAAAGGATTGAATTTGACAAAATTTTGACACGCTGTTTCAAGAAAACCAATGGTGTTTTGACCACTGCTCATTTGGCATTTTTTTCATCATTTTGAATGTACAGTTGATCTGTAATATTTGAAAGTGGTAGGTGAAAATTTTAAGTGTCGAATATTGAACTCAACAGGTGTTTTGGGGCACATTTTGCCGATTTCAACGCAAACGGTTGATTTAATCGTTATGAAACAAGAGTACCTTTTTCTTGCAGAATAAAAAGATGCACTAAAATAATAGACCTGCAGGACCAAAGAGATAACCTCAAAAAAGTTACGAGTAAAAGCACGATCCAAAAACAGCGCAAGTGTCGCCCTCTGTGAGATACGGCGAAATTGACATTTTCAGCTTATTCTCCATCGCCAAAAACACAGCAGTGCCAAATTTCAGTTCAACAGCTTGATTAGTTTGGGAGATATTGCCATAATTCAATTTGAAAAAAAGAGTTACAACGCCCTGTATTTCAGTAACTATTGAGATCTGATCCGTAGTTGTTGAGCTCAATCGTAATATTTTGACGTCCCCTACTTGCTCCTGTGAGATAGCCCCATACTTACCGGACACCCTGTATATAATTTTTTCCGAGGGGTGCCATTCGATGGACAATAAATGGTTAGATGTTGTTTTGCCAGCCAATTTTAGCATTGCTACATGTAAAAAGATATCTATATATTATAATTATTTATAGCGTAGGTAGGTATTAACTTTAAAAACGGCAAATATTTTGGATGTTTGATTAAGAATAAAATTACGTTGGGATCAGTGTGAGACTCATAACTTCGAGTTAACCTGCAGGTATCAGGTATGCATAGCCAGCGCCCAGCAGGTTCATTTATTAAATTTCCTTATCTTGCACCTATTTACGACAAAACAATGCACTAATCCATAATCCAAATCTAAAGTCGCTTCCTCACAACATGCAGATATAGGTCGGCTTATATTTTGACCACATTTTGACGCACTATGGACCGAACGAACTCGGCGTGCACGCACACACGGCAACACACGACCACAATATGGCGCCAGCGACACCGGCCTCACGGCAGTAAAAATGATGCAACGGCCACAGTGACACAGCGCAATCGCGGCAAACTTATCAGGTTTTGCCATTTATGGGAATTTAGATAAAATGCACAGGTAATAATATGAACTTTTGGCTATAGTGGACCGCAAGTGGCACATCATTCATATATTTGCACATCCCTTGTTGATGGTTTCATGGCAAAGAACCATTATTGGCCCATTGGTGTTTTCTACTCATATTTACATCGGTAGTATTCCAACACTTTAGCTGAAATGGGCCATTGAAGGCTAACCAATCCCATCACAAATCCATCAATTACAGCAATGGCCCATTAAAAATCCAGAAGTTGAGTGTTTGCTGGGTTGCCATCACAAAGTTCATTATTAAGAATAATATAGTGCGCACCAGTGTTTTAGATGTTAGTTGGTCGAGCGGTATGTTCACAGGTGGTCTATAAGTAATTTATTTTGGTGTGGGTCTAAGAATTAACGGAAACAACAGGGAAATTTTAATACATATATTTAAAAATAAATATAGTACGCCTATGGTGTACAAAATATGGGTTACATAAATATGGTAAAATAATCGTTGATAAAAAAGGTACAGTTGAATTATTAAAAATATTAAAGACTGAATTGACAATAAAAGTTTGAACAAAATGTATTTACTAGTTGCCCTTGGTCCCCAAACCTAGGTGGCAAACAAGAATAGCTTATTTCAAAAAAGAATTCGGCTGAGAATAAATGTAGCTTAAATTACTTCACATAAAGTTATAAGTGAAAAGACCCTTGTATACTTTGCATATATACATATACTATACATATACAAGGGTCTTTTCACTTCTCAAGTTTCAATTGCACATACAGCTTCTACTTTCACAATAAAGTTATAAGGTTTAGGTATACAAGTTAGTTAGCCTGATGTCACAAACGGTAATAACTACAAATTATGAAAAATGCTCAAAAATGAAAATATAGACACAAAACCATTACTAATTCGAACTTGGCACAAAACACAATCAAAATACCCAAATTTAGCGTGAAATACTAGTATGGTGCGTACACAGCACAGTTATGTTTCTAGCTATAGCAAAATACTCCAAGGCGCTTAAACTATTTACTATGTTTCAATAAAAATAAAAATAAAAATATTTAGATACTCAATAATAGGGCAGCTCGGACGTCAAAATCAACAAAAACAAGATAGCTTACTTTTGGTCAGCTCAACGGACAGCATGCTTGTACTAAGGTCGGTTCTTGGGGTGACTCTGGGCAGGCAAGGCAGCAGATTCTGGATGTTGTTTCGGCCAGGACTTCACCCTACAACTGGTAGTCGGAGACTTCTCTGACTTTTGGGAGTAACCCCCTTTTTATAGCAGCTACGTTCTTTGTTCTCGCCTCGATTCCAGGATTTGCACGTGTGCTTGTGTGGGCGGATGGATTCTATAACATGATTTTAGCGTAAGTTTTTCCAAGAATACTAATAACCGTAGCGAACTTTTCTGGCGTTTTGATAATTATAAGATATAAACAACATGGTTTTTAATTTAACTTAATGTTCCTAGTTTCCGGTGGTTCGACTCATAACCCGATGATTCCTCGCAGAAGAATTTCAAGGATTTTATTTAATATTGGCACGAGTTATTTGGTAAAATAAAATAAGATTTTTGGTTGGTATCTACGGGGCACCACATTGGTATCTACGGGGCACCACAATAAAATTTAAATATATATTTTTAAAAATATACCTACCACGTTTTTAAAAAGTACTAAAAATTATAAAATATAATATAATGTCTTCTCAACGGCAGTTACCCCTCTACATTGCTTAAACCTACCTAAACACTGCTATTATCTATTGCATGCGAGTAGATATACTATGAGAGTTCCAACTCACGACCCCCATGTTAATTTTCATAAGGCCAGAAATGCGTGCATTTTGGGTACGTCACAGCCGAGGTCACGTGACGTCACAGCTTGACCTCACTTGACCCTTACGTGTGATTCTTGGAAGCCGGCCCCCACCCCTGACCCCACTCTTGCCGCCGGTGGAGGGGTGACGCCTATATATTTGATGGAGCGCAGTTCCTGTACCATTCTTAAGCCACTTGCAGTAAAAATTCCTAAGCCACAACATGCAGTCGTTCGTGGAAAGTTTGAACAAGAATTTGGTCTTGAAGAGATTCGAGAGTTTGCAGAATTTGGAAGTGGGTGAAAAATTTCAAATAAAGATGGTGGACAAGGTGAACACGCAGTACGGAGAAAAAATCTTCGTAGAGTGCGACGAATTTAAAACGGTGCTACCGCAACGCTACACCGCACAGTTTACGCCCCAACGGATCGAGGCCATGAACAAGGACATCGGCAATGGAAGGAGATATTTTTTGCAAAGTTTGGGGTCAGTCGGTTAGAGTACAAATATCAAATTTATTGTAGAACCTTGAACCCTATTATTTTAATAAACGTTTAAAACCATTGCCTTTGTTTTATTTATATATCAAAAAAATCTTTATATGCCAAAACTTGGCACTTGGGAAAAGGTATACATAAAAGTCGTGGTTGTTTATTCAGTTCAGTATAATGCCGTCTGTTACTGGAAGAGGATTGGTTAATAGTGTCATCAACAGGTTGCCAGTCGAATTACACCTTCCCGGCTATCAGTACTGTGGTCCAGGTACAAAGTTGGAGAAACGCCTTGCTCGAGGAGATCCTGGTATCAATAAGCTGGACGCAGCTTGTAAAGATCACGACATCGCATACTCCAAAAATAAGTCTTTGGAAGAGAGACATAAAGCCGACAGAGAATTGGAAAATCGAGCGTGGGAGCGAGTGAAATCAAGGGACGCTAAATTTGGTGAAAAAGCTGCCGCGTGGTTCGTTACAAATACTATGAAGGTCAAACGCAAGGTCGGCATGGGTATAAAGAAGCGCCCAGTTTCGTTTAAAAGAGACATTGTCAAAAAAATTGAAAGATCTCTGAAAAAAACTTTAAGTGACAGTCAGATGAAGATGAAGCACTTGAAGAAGGCATCGCTGGTTGCTTTAAAAGCAGCACGAATAGCCGTAAAGAAAGCGGGTGGAAAGAAAAACGTGAAAATTCCGCGAACTATTCCGTTTCAGCACACCGGTGCATTTCTTCCTTTACTTCCTTTGCTAGAGGCCTTGGGCGCTCTCGGTTCGGTGGCAGGCGGCGCTGGTGCTGTGGCTAAACCAATTATCGACGCAAAACCAATAGACCGCTGTCCGACGAAGACATATCGAAAAATACCACATTTCAGAGGCGTGTTTATGAGAGATACTCTTCCGTCGACGCCAAGAATTAATGAAGCGGCCATTTTAAATTTAGACGTGGAGCGCAACAAAGGGACGCATTGGGTAGCTTACAAAAAAAGAGGTCCCGTCGTAGAATATTTCGATAGCTTTGGCGCTTTAAAACCACCCAAAGAACTGATTAGATATTTTGGAAAGGGTGTCAAGGTCACGTACAATAACGATGCCTATCAAAATTTTAACGAAATAAATTGCGGCCATTTGTGTCTCGAATTTCTATATAAAAGGTGGAGGTTACCTTAGAAGTCGCCAGTCATGTCATTGTTATTTACTCTGCACGGACGTACATCCACGCTCTCCATCGATTTCGATAGCCCGATAGTTTTGGACCCAAACGCCGAATACGGCTTAGGTTTGCTGGGATTCCACACGTACAACAGCATACCAAATATCGAAGAGGAAAGCGGTGACAATAATTTTTATTACGTAACCGGCAGTTTCGGTGGTAGCAGAGTAATAACATTTCCCACCGGATCGTACGAAATAAAGAACATAGAAGAGCACATAAGAAAAATTTGAAAAAGTCGGAAGACGAAAACGATGCAGTGTGAGATCTACAGCGATCAATATACCATCGATTTTATTTCGCCCGGGTCTATAGGTAGACTTTTGGGTTTTTCCCAACGATATTTAGACAAAGGAAAAGTACATTTTTCGGATTTGCCAGTAGATATCGTTAAAGTTAGAACGATACATATAGATTGTAACATCACTGCCGGTGCTTATTACATAAACCGATCTACGCACACGATTTACGAATTCGCCGTTGGGGTCGATCCTGGTTACGCCATAGACGAAACTCCTAAAAATTTACTCTACGTGCCTGTCACGAAACGTGAAATAAACAATCTGACCATAAACATCCTCGATCAGAATTTGAAGCCTGTCAATTTCAGAGGTGAAGAAATTATCGTTAGATTGGAAGTGAAACGACTGTCTGTGTGAAATGCGTTTGGTTTTTGGAGGCAACTGCCAACCGTATAAAAGGCGGTTTAGTGACCTCCGACCCTCATTGACGAAGACGTCATCGAAGTGGAAACACCATTGCAACTTGAATCTAACGCCGGAAAACCGTCGATTTCTAGAAGCACTCGGCTACCATGTCGTTAACGCCTCAAGTATTCGACGTGCACCGCACTCCAACCTTCGATGAGTCCATTCAGCGATTAGAGCAACGAACATATTACCCGTTTGTGAAATCTTTTCTGAATAATGACATTGTGGAGATAACTATTAACCAAGGAGACACTTGGTTATTGATGTATGACGCTGCAATTTATATCAAAGGTAAAATAGAGAAGAAAACGGGAACCGGGAGATGTAGTTTTGCTAATAATGGAGTGCGTTTCTCTTCGATTCGATTTCATATGAACTGAATGGAAAGGAATTGGAAACAGTTCGAAATCCTGGAATTGTGAGTGCTATCTAACATATCTATGCTACGCCCCCAGCGATGAAAAATTCCTGGTAACTGCAAGTTGGTCTGGTCCAACCAAGCCTTTGGCCGTAAATTTGGATGGAACATTTAGCTTGAGAATACCTCTGAAACATTTGTTTGTAATATTTAACGATTATCAGTTGGCCACTTGCGGAAAACAAACTTTAAGATTAACACGAGCTAGAAACGATAACAACGCTTTACTTCTGGAAGATGATCCTGCATCTGCTGCCGAATTGACGGCAGAAATAACAGTTTCCAATGTCGAGTTAAAAGTGAAACATATTCAACCTAGCGATTTCATTACATTGGATCTGCTTCAGTCTATTAAACGTGATCGCCCTATAATTATACCGTATCGTAAATGGGAACTTCATGAACTGCCAAGTCTTACGGTCAATGCCAACAGAGAAATTTGGTCAGTCAAAACTTCAATGGCCGTGTCGAGTCCTCGATACGTTATAGTGGTATTTCAAAGGAGTCGCAATGAAAATGCTAGAAAGGACCCTTCCGTATTCGATAATATAAATATAGCGGATGTCAGATTGATTTTAAATGGTGAATATTTTCCTTTTGAACGGCTGAGATTGGATTTTAATGGCAATGACTATCTGGAGGCCTACCATAATTACGTAGACTTTTGCTCTAGTTATGTGAATGAGAGGCACCCCTTGCTTAGCTACACCGAATACAAAAATAACGCAGCTCTCTTTGTCATCGACTGTTCCCGACGAATAGAGTCCATGAAAAGCACCACGGTTGACGTAAAGCTGGACATCGAGAGTAACGAAGGATTTCCAGCCTCAACCCGAGCTTATTGTATTATTATACATGATAGTACCATCGAATATTTGCCATTAAGTGAAGTAGTTAGGGAACTTATGTAGTTTAATTTTAAGGAGAGTTTTTTAGGTGTAAGGTATTATTGTACTTGTACTTGACCTAATAAAATAACAAAAATAAAATATCGGCGTTTCCTTTCCCTCCCATTACCATACATTTTCCCAAATCGATAAATAAAGTGGTTGGGGTAGACAGATCCCCATTAAGATGAAGGTCGCCGTAGTGGACGCACAGGTATTTATGATAGACGGACGTTTCTGTCTGCTGACAATAAAAGTTAACGATGAAACTTTACATATTCTTATAAGCCCTCCGAAAACCTTTAGTGATCTCAACGAACGCGACAAAAGACAAGTGCGGTATTTGGAGAAAAATCATTTGGGAATCGCATACACTAGCGGCCATGTGGACTACGTCGAGATGGAAGGTCTAAAAAAAATATCTGTGTCGAGCGCGTCTACGTCAAGGGCCAACAGGAAGAATGCTTCCTACGAGAAACCATCGATGCCGAAGTAATTAACCTGGAACGTCATTCAGGGGTACCTAAATTTGAAAAAAGCATTTCGATGTGTGCACTCCACAACCAAGAGTCAATGTGGATGTGCAGTTTCATAAATTGCGAGAAATTATTTGCCTGGCTCGGTAGTGGGAGGCAGGCGCCTCCCATTAAGATTCCCCCCACCACAAACGCCTCCCACTTCTGTTTCATACCTATTTAAACTCAGCGAGCATGTCCCTACTGTGTATAAAATGGAAGAAGTGTGTGACTATAGAAACCGAAATGATAGATTGAAATCTTTCGCGAAGTGGTCAAATCCGTCGATTTCCCCAATACAATTGAGTGAAGCGGGATTCCATTACACAGATTATGAAGACGTAGTCAAGTGTCCATTTTGCTTCATAGAAGGCTACCGATGGGAAGAAGGCGACGATCCATTGCAAGACCACGCAAGTTGGAGCCCTAGTTGCCTTTTCATCCAAGCAAGTAATGCGGGACTTAATACGACGTTCGCGGATATTAAACCCTTGCCAGTGGTCGCAATACTACCAAACTCCGTCGTCGAAGATACCGTAGTTCGTCAACCTCAAACCGCATCAAAAAGTAATTTATGTAAAATTTGCTACAACAACGATATACAGATTGTGATGATTCCCTGCGGACACGTAATTCTTTGCATAGAATGCGCACTTCAAATCTCCTCATGTCCTTTGTGCAGAACGATGATACGTGAAAAAGTGCGTGTCTATCTACCATAAGCTATTTATGTAGTAAATGTTTTTTTTATGTAGTAAAACAAATAAAGTTTTAAAACAAGAACTTGTTTTTATTTTGGGTCGGTCACCTATATATTAAGGAGTCGCACGCAGAATTTCTCAGTTGACAAGATGCAAGTTCAGCAACAGCAAGTTTGTCTCCCTATCGAAAATCTAGATGCCATGCAAGGGGGTACGGTAAAATCAAAACACGGTACCCTACTACCAGACTCGTTTAGGGCAATCTTGTGTGGACCTAGCGGGTGTGGTAAAACGAACGCACTCCTTAGTTTGATTTTCAATGAAAACGGTCTGAAATTCGAAAATATCTACTTATATACGAAATCGTTGTACCAACCGAAATATCAATTATTGCAGGATGTAGTAAAAAAAGTCGGTTGCATCGGCTTCTTTCCGTATACGATAAACGAGGATGTCATCGATCCATCGGAAGCTCTAGAAAATTCGATATTCATATTTGATGATGTGGCCTGTGATAGACAAAATAAAATCAAGGAATTTTTTTCGATGGGGCGTCACAAAGCGGTGGACGTCGCTTATCTATGTCAAACGTATTCGAAAATTCTAACTGAAACGTCGGTACATCTGAATAGCGCGGGTAAATTTAGAGGTTCATCTAGATATAAGTACACGAATGTTATTAAACCGTTACTAAAACGCGTAGATGATGAGGGGGCAAGCGGTAAAGGTATGCATTTCACTTACAACGAAAAATCGGTGGAGTACATGTTTTGGGACGACGTCAACGAATTAGTCGACAGATTGCGATTACTGGTGGCATCCAAAAACGCCGGCAACACGTCCCACGACAACGAAATCGTAGCTATTATAAATGAACTGATGGAAGCTAAAGTTATCAGATAACTTAGTCGCGCTGAAGAAAGCGGATCACAAATTTCGATATGAACTCCAAGTATACCAAGGAAAAAGTTCAGCTGATTAGGGAATTACATAAACCGATACGAAAAAATTACTCTAAACGTAGAACTATTATTAAAGGTTTGGATGATCTTTGGCAAGCCGACCTAGGGCAGTTGGATCAGTACGCCAGCCGCAATAAAAACTTTAAATTCATGCTAGTCGTAATCGACTGCTTTTCCAAATTTGTCTGGTGCAAACCGTTAAAATCCAAGTCGGGAGAAGAAGTGACGAAGGCTTTCGCCGATATTCTCAAAAATTCCGGAAGGCGTCGACCTCGAAATCTGCAGACCGATCAAGGCAAGGAATTTTACAACTGTCATTTTAAGAATACTTTCAACGTTAACCACTATAGCACGTTTAGCGACACGAAAGCGGCGATAGTAGAGAGAGTGATCCGCACCTTGAAAGAACAACTGTTCAAGTATTTCAGTTTAAGCGGCACATACAAGTGGATCGATATTTTACCGACGCTAGTTGATGAATACAATGATAGGAGACATAGAACCATAGGCATGAAACCTAAAGATGTGAACAAAACAAACGAACGGATCGTCCTTAACGCATCTTTCAATCACCTAAAGACTTTTGATAAACAAAAGTATAAACTAGGTGACATAGTTAGGATCAGCAAAGTCAAGCACATCTTTCAGAAGGGTTACACGCCCAACTGGACGACTGAAGTGTTTAAAATCTCAAAAGTTCAAATTACGAACCCTCCCACATATCTCTTAGAAGATTTGAACGGAAGACCTATCCAGGGGGCTTTTACGCCGAGGAATTGCAAAAAACAGCTGATCCAGACGTCTTCTTGATAGAAAAGGTGTTGCGTAGAAAAGGAAAGAAGATTTTGGTCCGTTGGCTGGGGTTCGATAAGACCCACGACTCTTGGATAGACGCAACAGACGTCTTGTAGTAGTGGCGGAGCATGGGTGACAGTAGTGGCTACGAATCTGACGCAGCCGGCGATGACGACGACGGCGTTTCACAGCAAACGATTCAAAGAGATAGACTTCTTCTGTTGAAAACATGTTTCCATTTGGCGCCTGGTCACACATATACCGTACATTGTGGGCTAAGTCCACACCATTTTTTACGCCTGCTGTAAATATCGTTTGCGGGCAAGGTACCCGAGAAGAATGCGTAATGAGCATGGATCACGTGGAGTGGAGAGAACTTATGTCGCACCTGTATAAGTTTCTCGAACAAGGAGATGGTCTGCCTGTGAAATTTGGTTGTGACATGGAATTGGACACGATTAATTCGGACGGATTAGAAATCGTAACGCTCGGCAGAAACGGCGTATATTTTTACTTCAGCGAGGCATGCTGTATCGAACTGCTACGCATAGATAAGGATGTTTCCTTTAAAATTGCTTTATTGCATAGTTTTAAGTTAGTTAATTTCTATTATAATTTTTTAGATACGGCAAATGAGCTGTTGATAAAAAGTAATTTTAGAATAAGTATTAGAGACACTATTAAGTTACTTTGTAAGCCAATGTGTAACATAGAAAAGTACTGAATTTATGAACTCTTTTATCTGGACAGGGAGTTTTTGTTAGCTGACTTGTATAGGAGAAGGTTTTCTTAAATAAAACAACATTTTAAAAATAGTGTTTTTTATTTACATACCCACATTCTTACATTTCAATCTACATCTATGATATCCTTATGACCCCAAGGCAATGTGATGATATTGTCGAGGATATATCGTTTGTTATCGAAAGGGCTGAGACCGATTTTACTTTGTTTGATACTAAACACCGTATGAGCATATGAACGTATCGAACACTGGCTGGCGATTTTTTCTTTTTGTTCAAATAGGCAATCGACATAATCCTGGTGCGTAATCTTATTTTTTACTACATTGTATTTAACCCCCTTAGCTTTTTTCACGCACTTTTCCCCCTCGTCTATTAAGTATGAATACATTTTTGATCTAAGCCCGATGAAATGGGTCAAGATACTACCGTTTAATTCATCTTTCATTAACCCTGGTACTTTTTTATTTACAAGCGGAATGTTGTATCTATTATTAGGTGGGTAGTCGGAGGTGTCAAACCTAGCTATATTTTTCAGAATGAGATCCCGATAAACGTCATCACAACAAATTTCGTAGATAAGACTGTCCGTATCAGTGTATAGTAATTGACAGTCGGAGGATGAATAGTTTTGTAGCATAAAATCATAGTGGAATTCGTAGATGCAGGTTTTGGATATGTCTAGAATTGCCATTCCAACATACAGGGGCTTGTTAAAGTTAATATTTGTTTTATTTAATTCAACGCTAATTAGGTTTTCATCAAATATTGTCCTGCATCTAAAAGTTGGACTTGAAATTAGATTTTTGGCACCGTATCTCCCCTCCCACTTATTCACTAACTTCACGATTCTATGTTTCCTAATATTTTCCATAGTTTTACCATAGAGAGCGTTGTTCATAAGTTTAATAATGTTTTTTTCGAAATCAAACTTAGCCTACGTTCTTAATTGGGTGTTATATTTGATGTATGGCGCCAAAAAAGCGGACTGTTTAAATTTTAAAATTCTGTGGGTCTTTTTCAAGACCAGACCGTGGTTCAGGGCCTGTTTGAGCGCCCTGTAATGTATCACGTATTTTTCTTTGGGATAAAGGGTAGTCATAAGTTTAGATAATTTCGATTCTGGCGGTACTCGGTATTCGGCAGCAAAAGGGAGATCTTTGTGCAAATCGTGCAACCCGTCAGGATACTCTAAGTCAACCTCTAAAATATACCCTTCTTTAGCATCGTTGGGAATTTTAGTAACGTCAATACTGTCAATGTCGTCTACCCATTGAAAACCGCCTTGAGGCAAACCCTCACACATCGCCCAACCGTAGAAGTTATTTACGTCTAGATACAGAATATATTTAGAGGGATCGTCAGGATTGTGTCCTTTCATGTATTTATTATTGGCTTGCGCGAAGCGCTTAGAACATTGGCTCAAGCCGCCTCTGACAGCTCTCTCGAAAAATAGCAAAATATCGATATCTTGAAACGTTTCTAATTTACAGCCGGTGAATTTTAACATACAATCGAAGGTATAACCAGGCATGGTATAATACCAAGCGGGATCTAGACCGTAATTATCGTGACACGACTTTCTGAACGTCTCAAACACGTCACTTAGCAACATAATGTCAGTTTTGAGGTACAGATCCGAGTATTCACCGATCGTGCCTATATTGAATTTTTCCCAAACCAGTTGAGCGTGAGCGTATTCATTTTCATTGATATTAATGTCATTTAGTTTGTTATAAAATTTATCGATAGTTGGAAGCGAAGTCTCTTGTAATTTCTCTAAATTGTCGATGTAGTCATAACAAAAAACGCCTTTTCTAGTTAATAGGGTCAACTGATCCGAAGGGATGTCACCAAATTCCTTTTTAGTATTAACGAAATCCTTGCTTTTAAGAGAGGAGGCTAGTGTCTCTAGAGAAAATCCCATGAATCTGAGGGAATTTATAAAACGAAATTTTACACTGGTTTCATTATCGAAAATCGTAAAACTTATATATTTTTCTTTATTGATGGGAAGAAGGGAGATATGATTGCGCTTGGCAAGGTCCCTGATAATGAAATGACTGTCGTAGCCGCTGAAATTATATACCACTGGAATCACGAACGAGTTTCGATAATTTAGATTGCATGCCTGATGGGCGTACCCACGAAACCTAGAAGACAAATGGCAATGATCACGAACTATGATATCGTCGGGAGTGAACGATTTTTCACAAATGACAATTTGCCGTGGCATTTTTCAAACTTATATTTTGATCCATCGGTTCCACGGTTGTTAATTTCGACGCAACGAATTTTGCTATTTCCTCCATTTGATCCGCATACCAAGACATACAATCGGACCCTCGATAGCTTTTGAAAAAAGACAAAGAGTCGTCGTAGGAGCATTTAAAATAAAAAGCGGCACTGAACGCCTCGTGTTTTTGGTACTTGGTAGTCTGCGACATCGCCTCCGAATCGCGATAAGGTTTTAACATGGACTCGAAATCTGAATATATAACAAAAGGGGTGCGTTCTTTATATACGTAATTTTTAAATTTGACAAATTTTTCTTTGGGGAACGACACCTGGCAATTATTGAATTCTTCACAGTAAACAGTGTGGTTGTCCAATTTCTCCTGGGTGGGGAAATAATTCAGGCATCTATCGCATATAAACTTTTTACCGTTGTGTTTATTCATCTGCGTGGAAATTAGACGCGACAAATTTTTAATCCAACAAAAATGATATTTTATAGGTGACATTTCGACATCTTCCGCGGGAGGGGTCTCGTAGTCATTCATTTTTAGGAAATATTGATCCTGAATGAGTAGCAAGTTCACGTGTCTATCCATCTTCTTTTTAGTCAATCGCACCGGGCCAGTACAAAATTTACGCAGATTTTCGCATACTAACTCTAGGGCGTATACGTTTACGGAAATTTCATTTAATTTTTCGAACCTTTC
Source organism: Pseudeuparius sepicola (assembly GCA_963920635.1). Lineage (NCBI taxonomy): Eukaryota > Metazoa > Arthropoda > Insecta > Coleoptera > Anthribidae > Pseudeuparius > Pseudeuparius sepicola. The sequence continues at coordinate 36,626,901 of OY987305.1, forward strand.
GATTTTAGGAAGCGTTACTGGAAAGTCCTCCAACCCGTCTAGGTTCAAAACTTGTGCATAATGGGGGTACGAACTAGTGCGCTCTGTATTACGATCTACGGGGTAAAGAGCCAAAATGACAGCCCACATGAAGCACGCGTCATCATCGTTTCTAACGTTAACGCAAGCTCTTTTCTTTAAAATCTCATCCGGTAATTTCACGTACGACCCACCGCCGTTCCCCATTTGGACTTTGTTAACATTAACTTCCAAATATAAAATTCTATGTAGCGCCCAACCAGAATCACGTTCCTGGAACTCTTCGAGAGTCTTTAAAATGGCGTCGGTGACGTTGTCCGCAAACCAACGTTTCAGCTCTGTGCCCCCGTCAATAGTAACATTTTTCGTATTGAAATATTTATTATCCAAACTTTCTTCATCTCCCGATTTCTTTATAAATTCCCCACAGAAAACGGTGTTAACCTTTATTATGTTGTATTCTTTTACGATTCTAGACAAGCGTGGTTTTAAAAGGCAAAAAGCGCCATTCAAGAAATCCACTATGTCTTTATGCTTAAGATTTATAATGACTCCCGAACGAATTCTACTTTTGAATGCGGACTTAGTGTCTTCCCATTTGACCCAACCGCGTCCACTCGCTTTTAGTCCGCACCCAGCGCGTTTCATATTTTTTAAGTAAGCTCTCAATCTTTTTAAATGTCCTAAATTTGTTTGTAGTTTTGTCATCGTACCAGGATTGTATCGACATGCTTTTATAGCACCATAAACGAGCCTAATATTTTTGTTTCAGTTTATGCCAGCGCTCTCGCGTGCTCATATCCATACCGTTTGTTATCAAACGAAAAGCCCTTTCACAAACGTTCACAATATATCACTTACCTCTGCGATTGCTGCAGCCATGATGCCGATGTGGTCGAGTGTGGACACAGCTCTGCTGTACGGAGAAAATGTGCGCTCTTTATATACCAAGGCGCAACCGCTAGAAAAAAAAATTCTAATGAAATATATTCATAGAAAGAAGCTAAATGCTTTTATCAAATAAAAACAGCAAGGTGTCATTGGAAAAAACAACTTAATTGTCATATGACCTTGAAAACGTCATCTGTGAATTTTCTTTTATAAACATTTGATTAGCCCCTTTGATATACTATGACTTTTATTTGAAACATTTTTTTGTAGAGTCCTTAGTTTCGAAGATATTCAACTTTCAAGCACATGACGTAATTATGAGACAAATTTAGAAAAAAATTTTGCTAATGAAATATATTCCGAGAAAGAAGCTAAATGCTTTTATCAAATAAAAACAGCAGGATGTCATTGAAAAAACCAACTTAATTGTCGTATGACCTTGAAAACGTCATCTGTGAATTTTCTTTTATAAACATTTGATTAGCCCCTTTGATATGCTACAACTTTTATTTGAAACATTTTTTGTAGTCATTAGTTTCCAAGATATTCAACTTTCATGCACATGACGTAATTACGAGACTAGTTGACCATCGCCCGGGCGGCCCCGGCCCACGAACGCGCCTGGACGAAATCGAAAAGGCAGGCAATTTTTAAATGCTTTTATTTGATGTAATATTTCAAAATATAATATTTTATAGTGTAATAGGGTGGTGTATTATAAGCCCCAATTTTCTTGAAAAATTCGTGCCCGTTCCTCTAGTCCATCACTAGACAGGCGCTGCAACCGCAGCCTTTCTACTTGGCGAAACACCCTACGAGCGGCCTTGCTAAGGCCAGGCGGATACGGACGCAGCACATTTCTCTCTTCTAGGTCAGGTGTGTAAGTACCCACATCGTCCCATTCTTCTTCCAGGGGAGGCCAGGTGTTTTCTGCGGGAGAGTGACTGCTCTTCCGTTCTTCTGAGGGCGGTTGTTTACCGTGTTCTGCTGGCTGCCTTGCCATTGTTCTGTTGTTTGTTGGTTGACTTGCCATTGCTCTGCGGGTTGTTTGGTGTCCTGAGAATATTCTGGGAGACCAACCTGTTCACCACAGATGTGCCATGGCACTCCATGCCACATCACCTGTGCTGTTTCTTTGGGGAGCTGTTGTTCTGGAGGCTTGTAGTCTTTGTTGCAGTCACACTGCAGCCCCCAGTCGTAGACGTCCAACATTTCTTCTGTTACAGTGGGGAGGGGGCACTTGCACCAGGGCACTAGCTCGGTCTCCATCTCTTGCATCTTAAAGCACTTGGAAAGAACTGACGAAGGAGTGAAAACCCGCCTCCTTTTATAAGCCACTATTTGCTGACTAAGGTTTTTTTTTTGCCTTGTAAGCATAATCGACATTCTTCACTTAAAAAAATTTCAAAATTCAAAATCGGAAAAAAATTGGGAAAATAAAAACAAATTGGTAAAGCAAAATTTGAAAAAAAAAAATTTTGGTAAAAATTAATAAACAAAAATTCTCCTGTCTGATTGACAGTCGACCCTAAACCACAGTGTGTCAATTTTAAATTTTTATTTACTCGTATTGGTTTTTTTTTATTGGATCTTATTCGATCAGAGGCATTTCCTATATTGTCTGAATTTGTGTCTAACATTTTTTTTTTGGTCAGTGTCGTTTTCTGTATATTTCCACTTGCAACAGAGCCTTCTACGATATGTCTTGTCAAAGTTAGTGGCTTATTTGAGGCCTTTCTGACACTTTTTTCTCAAAATTTCACCCTGCAATCGACTTAGGGCCTTTTAAAAATTCATTTTTTGACAAATTATTGGATCTTATTCGATCAGAGGCATTTCCTATATTATCTGAATTTTTTTCTAACATTTTTTTTGGTCAGTGTCCGTTTTCTGTATATTTCCACTTGAAACAGAGTCTTTTACGTTATGTCTTGTCAAAGTTAATGGCTTATTTGAGGCCTTTCTATCACCTTTTTCTCAAAATTTCACCCTGCAATCGAATTAGGACCTTTTAAAAATTCATTTAAAAAAAATGTTGAAAATTTTTAGAATTTTCATAGGTGTCGATTCTGTGCTACTGCGCATGCGCAAATATCTTGACGTGTTTGTCCAACCCCAATTGTGTTCCGGCCAGGCCAGGCAGAAAATGCATAGCTTGCACTCTTACTATTTTCTACTACGTTGGTTACGAGGCCGTCTAAGTAATGAGGCATTGTCGCGGAAACAGCTGGCATGTAAATTCACGTGCTTGAACGATTGTTTTGAAACATGTAAATTGGGATTTAGCGCCGATGGAGTACCACTTCTGGGACCTGTTCCTCACCAAAATTCAACTTTCTTGCTTTGGTGAAGATGTTATTTTTAGGACCTTAGATAAGAAGGTGGAAAGAACACGTGAAATGGAGTGATTAAAAAAAGGAAGTGGCTATTTATACGTCCGACGGATACAAACGTCAATATACGTCTTGTGCTCTCATTGGCGGGCTGAGTCACATGACTTCTTTGGACATGCATTTAACTCCGTACACGTCCGAAGCCGAAGTAAACTAATATTTAGATACGTCGGAAGTCGGAAGTGCATTTTTCTCAAGCATCTTTGCAATAAGGAGCGTATGCACTGCTCCTTTTTGGGGGATAGACGCTGCCGTATGAAAAAAGAAGGGGGCATTCGCACCCTATTGTGGCAGTCGGCAGCGATGCGCGCGGCCGTATGAAAAAAAAAGTGGTAATAATTTCCAGTGGTGTAACCCACCCCCGATTTTCTTGAAATTTTGGCTAGGTAGGTACCCCGTATTTTCGCCCGATGCGACGTTCCGGGTTGTAACCCACCCCCGATTTTCTCGAAATTTTGGCTACTCCCCGGCGCGGTGCCGAATGTCGGGGGGTAGCCAAAATTTCAAGAAAATCGGGGGTGGGTTATTATTACATCATTGTAAATAATTACCACTTCATTTTTCATTCCGCAGCGCCCATCGCGGAAAAAGTAGGGCATACGCAATATAAAATGAGACAAGATAGGTCTGAATAATTTCGGACATCATCCAATCGACTTTTAAACAAGCCGATTCATAATCCATCGGACAGTAGAAGTAAGGTTATGTGTCACGTGACTCAATCGACCAATGAGAGCGCAAGACGTATACTGACGTTTGTATCCATTGGACGTATAAATAGCCACTTCCTTAAAAAAACAGTAGGTACCTATATAAAAGGTGGCAAATTAATAATTACATAAGTATTGTTTAACTATACAGGGTGTAAATGAATAAGTGTGAAAAAAATGCAAGGGGTGAATCTTTGAGTGATTCTAAGACGAAAAGTCTATATAAAAATAGGTCCGCTAAATTCGTTTTCAAAATACAGGGTGTCAAACTCTTCTTAAAAAATCGCTTTTTCATAAATATCTTAATAATCCTTTAGCCGATTTTGTTGAAATTTGACAGTGTTATTTGTGGTAGAAAGAGGCTAATTTAGCCCCTACTAGATTAAAATTATTAAGTACAGTGGCGTCCCGAGGGCATATTAACCAATAATTTTGTAAAGAAAATGTGCGCCACTGACTTTTTTAAAACTTTTTTTTTTCGCGTTCAGCAACTAAAAATACAGCTTTTTTGTCTCTAGAATTATTCTCGAATCTCGCTTAGTTTTTGAGAAAAAAATTAAAAATCACTTTATTGCATGTCTCTGGGACAACATAATAAAAAATTAAAACTAGCAATTAACAAAAACTAGGGTATACCCGATATTTTTTCTATATTAACAGTTTATTCTAGTCTTAAAAATATATTTTTTTTTGTTTTATTATAATAATTATTAAAAAATGTTTGACACCCTGTATTTGAAAACGAAGCATTAGCGGACCTATTTTTATATAGACTTTTCGTCTTAGAATCACTCAAAGATTCACCCCTTGCATTTTTTCGCACTTATTCATTTACACCCCGTATATTGCCATTTCATACCTAATGCACCGTTATAAGTCCATGGATCCTAGTAAAAAAAGATATAAATTTCGTAAGTATAATTTTCTAACTTATTTTTTCTCCCTGTACCTACATCGTTGCTCGTGTGCTCGAAGGTCAAGCTGTATCAATAATTGCCTTTGTTCTCTGAGCGTTGTGAATATGTAGTTTGACACGAAGCATTCCTCAATAACTCTTTCCAAATATTCTCATATCTTATTAAATCCGTACTGGTTCAAAACAAAAATCCTCCCAAAACCCACACCTTATAGGAATCGCCTCATACGTTTCCAAACCCATAATAGGTACAGTCACTATTTTATTCAGGTGAAAATAAAAATTAAATCAAGATTTTTTTTTCGTGTGGCAGCTTGTAATGAATGGCCCACACTACGCATAGCCAGTAAACAAGGCTACCATAAGTTGCAGGCCTGCAAGCGTTTTCGAAATAAAAAAATTACTAAGACATTTTGAAAACGCTATAAGTATATCCATGCCCTATATCAGACATATTTATACATATAAAGTGAGCATGGGCGCCCATAGGGGGGGGCAAGGGGGGGCACGTGCCCCCCCTGGAGATTCCCAAAATCCCTTCGCGTTATATTTTATATTATTATAGTTGAGGAAAAGATTATTTTCATATCCTGCCAGGTATACAGGGTGAGGGTGTCCCGAAATTAGCCTGCCATAATTTACCAGCGTGTTCTACGACCTAAAAAAATGAAAAAAGTTCCTATAAACATGGCCTTAAAAATTCCCCCTAATGGGGCTATAGCCCCGAAAAGGGGCAGTTTCACAAACGGTTTTTTCCAAATTTTTCCAGAACGAACAAAGGTAACATTCTGAAATTTGGTATGTGATGTACCTGTGAGATTTGACATTTGCTGGGGTAGCGATAGTTAGACATTCTTAATCATAGGCGTCCTAAATGGGGGGTTAAGGGGTTAAAAATACCCTAAATATTTTGTGTGTGCTTTTTCTCCAAATTTATTGTGAAATTATAAAATTTCAGGGTATTCTACGAAAAAATGGTGCTCTTGTTGAACTTTGATAGCGTGCACCGTTTTCGAGTAAAATCATATTGAAATTTTTTTGCAGAGGGCCATGAAAATGCGTATTAGAAATTAGCCTGCCATAATCTACCACCACGTTTTTTGATACAAAAAAATGAAAAAAGTTCCTATAAACATGGCCTCAAACAAGAGCACCTTTTCTTCGTAGAATACCTTCAACTTTCATAATTTTGCAAGAAATCTGGAATAAGTAAAAAAAAATTGGGTAATTTTAACTCCTGGGACGCCTATGATTAAGAATGTATAACTATCACTACCTCGGAAAATGTCAAATCTCCCAGGAACATCACATAACAAATTTCAGAATTTTATCTTTGTTCGTTTATAGAAACCCGTTTGTGAAACTGCTCCTTTCGGGGGCTATAGCCCCATTAGGGGGCATTTTTGAGGCCATGTTTATTGGAACTTTTTTCATTTTTTTAGGCCGTAGAACACGCTGGTAAATTCTGGCAGGCTAATTTCGGGACACCCTGTATAAAACAAACCCCCGAAATATTTTATACAAAATTTAACTGGGCCACAATCACATAAACCATTTATCGATTCAGAGCTAGGTCGTTCTAAAAAGAACAAGGTTAGATGAGATAATTTTGCCCCCCCCTAAAATATTTTCTATGGGCGCCCTTGAAAGTGAGCATAAATAAAACAAAGGATATGCATTTAAACGTTTATTAAAGAATCAATTACATAAGTTAATGTTCTTTACTCTCCTATTAAGCTCATAAATTATGATTTCGTGCTTCAATGTTTCTAATTTATTTAAATATTGCTCCAGTTTTCTTCTATAATACAACTTTTTCATCCTTCGAACATTTAATTTTCTAGAAAAAATTGGATATTTGTAGTCCTGCCGACTGGCCCAAGACTCTTCAGGAAATACCTCCTTCCATTGCCGATGTCCTTGTTCATGGCCTCGATCCGTTGGGGCGTAAACTGTGCGGTGTAGCGTTGCGGTAGCACCGTTTTAAATTCGTCGCACTCTACGAAGATTTTTTCTCCGTACTGCGTGTTCACCTTGTCCACCATCTTTATTTGAAATTTTTCACCCACTTCCAAATTCTGCAAACTCTCGAATCTATTCAAGACCAAATTCTTGTTCAAACTTTTCACGAACGACTGCATGTTGTGGCTTAGGAATTTTTACTGCAAGTGGCTTAAGAATGGTGCAGGAACTGCGCTCCATCAAATATATAGGCGTCACCCCTCCACCGGCGGCAAGAGTGGGGTCAGGGGTGGGGGCCGGCTTCCAAGAATCACACGTAAAGGTCAAGTGAGGTCAAGCTGTGACGTCACGTGACCTCGGCTGTGACGTAGCCAAAATGCACGCATTTCTGGCCTTATGGAGATTAACATGGGGGTCGTGAGTTGGAACTCTCATAGTATATCTACTTATGCGCCCCACGTTTTTCGAATCATTATTAGGCTAGGAGAAATTATTTTATTTTTTTTAGTCCGTTTTTATATTGTTTTATACTTTTTAGTTCTTTTTAAAAACGTGGTATAGTAAAATAATATATTTAAATTTTATTATTTTCTGCTTTTTAGTGGACTTACTGGTAGAAACGAAAATATCATTTTACTTCAATAACTACGGAATTTAGTTAAGTTCCGAGTTTAAAGTCGGAATATAGTGAAATTCTGAGTTCAAAGTCGGAATTTAAAAAAATTATTTGTGTGGCCCTTCCACGCTTCCATAAATAACAAATTAGAAGTTAGACAAAAATTATGAGAATATTCTGTTCAGTAGGTCGGCAAAATATTGTTTTGGTTGGAAATTATATTTTAGATAAAATTTTACACTTTTGAAACATTGGGTTGCCAATAAAATCAATAAAAAGTAAATATTTTGTTGCTACTGAATTTTCATTACTTATCCTTAGAGTATTATTTCGTACTCCCTGTGAAAGTAATTTGTGAAAGGAAAATTGTTCAGGATGAAAAACAGTAAGTGCAAAATTTCAAAATCCTAGGCGCACTTTCATATTTTGCGGATAAGTGCCCCTTTGGTAAAAAAATACTACAAAATATTACTAAGAAAAATTGTTATGTAAAAATGAATAAAACAAAAAAATTGGAAGCCGTCAGCACGTATTGTGTAATTTTTCGATTTGAGCCCTCCCTGTGGAGATAAGCGCATCTAGATGATCTAAAAATCCGATTTTGATTTTTTTCTCAAAATTTTGACTCATAGCTGGGGAGGAATTTGGGGGAACAAACTTATTTCACCCCCATAGCGTCTTCATTTTACCGGGGTCAAAATAATTTGTTACCCCGAACTCACCACCTACCAACCCCTTAAACAAGAGCCAAAAGGGGTATTAAAATTTTGTTTGAGCCAGTTTGTGGAGAATGTCGAAAACCACCGGAGTCGAAATTATTTGTTACCCCATACTCACCCTCTATTAACCCTCAAAACAAGAAAGCATGGGGGATATTAAAATTCTGTTTGAGCCGGTTTGTGGGGAATGTCGAACTAAGAAAGCCTCCGTAGTCAAAATAATTTGTTACCCCAAACTCACCCCAACCAAGAACGGAAAGGGATATTAAAATTCTGTTTGAGACAGTTTGTAGGAAAGTCCCCGGAGACAAAATTCCCTACAAACTGAATTTTAATATATCATTAAGTTCTAGTATTCGAGGTTGGTCAGGGGGAGTTTGGGGTAGGAAATTATTTTGACTCCGAGGGTTTTTTTATTTTGGCTAAAACAGAATTTTAATATCCTTTTCGGTTCTTGTTTAGGCGGTTGGTAGAGGGTGAGTTTGGGGTAACAAATAATTATTTTTACCCCAGGGGTTTTCTTAATTCAACATTCCCTACCAAATGGCTACAACAAAATTTTAACATTCCCATGCTTTCTTGTTTTGAGGGTTGATAGGGGGTGAGTTTGGTTTGGGGCAACAAATAATTTCGAGTCCAGGGGTTTTCTTAGTTCGACATTCCCCACAAACGGCTAAAACATAATTTTAATATCCCTTTCGGTTCTTGTTTAGGGGGTTGGTGGGGGGGGGGGGTGAGTTTGGGGTAACAAATTATTTTTACCCCAAGTGTTTTCTTAGTTCGACATTCCCCACAAACTGGCTAACACAGAATTTTAATATCCCTTTCAGTTCTTGTTTAGGGGGTTGGTAGGGGGTGAGTTTGGGGTAACAAATTATTTTTACCCAAGTGTTTTCTTAGTTCGACATTAACCACAAATTGGCTAACACAGAATTTTAATATGCCTTTCGGTTCTTATTTAGGGGGTTGGTAGAGGGTGAGTTTGGGGTAAGAAATTATTTTTACCACAAGTGTTTTCTTAGTTCGACATTCCCCACAAACTGGCTAAAACAGAATTTTAATATCCCTTTCGGTTCTTGTTTAGGGGGTTGGTAGGGGGTGAGTTTGGGGTAACAAATTATTTTTACCCAAGTGTTTTCTTAGTTCGACATTAACCACAAATTGGCTAACACAGAATTTTAATATCCCTTTCGGTTCTTGTTTAGGGGGTTGGTAGGGGGTGAGTTTGGGCTAACAAATTATTTTTACCCCAAGTGTTTTCTTAGTTCGACATTTCCCACAAACTGGCTAACACAGAATTTTAATATCCCTTTCGGTTCTTGTTTAGGGCGTTGGTAGAGGGTGAGTTTGGGGTAACAAATTATATTTACCCCAAGTATTTTCTTAATTCGACATTCCCCATAAACTGGCTAAAACAGAATTTTAATATCCCCTTTGGTTCTTGTTTAGGAGGTTGGTAGGGGGTGAGTTTGGGGCAACAAATTTATTTTACCACAGGGTTTTCCTTAGTTTGACATTCTCCGCAAACTGGCTCAAACAGAATTTTAATATCCCTTTTCATTCTTTTATTGGGGGGTGGCTGGGGGTGAGTTTGGGGTAACAAATTATTTGGACCCCGGTAGTTTTCTTAGTTCGACATTCCCCACAAACCGGCTAAAACAGAATTTTAATATCCCTTTCGGTTTTTGTTTAGGGGATTGACAAGGGGTGAGTTTGGGGTAACAAATTATTTTGACTCTAGGGACTTTCTTACTTCGACATTCCCCACAAACCGGCTAAAACAGAATTTTATTATCCCTTTCGGTTCTTGTTTAGGGGGTTGGTGGGGGGTGAGTTTGGGGTAACAAATTATTTTGACCTCCGTGGTTTTCTTATTAACATCCCCATGCTTTCTTGTTTTGAGGGTTGATAGGGGGTGAGTTTGGGGCAACAAATAATTTCGAGTCCAGGCGTTTTCTTAGTTCGACATTCCCCACAAACCGGCTAAAACAGAATTTTAATATCCCTTTCGGTTCTTGTTTAGGGGGTTGGTAGGGGGTGAGTTTGGGGTAACAAATTATTTTTACCCAAGTGTTTTCTTAGTTCGACATTAACCACAAATTGGCTAACACACAATTTTAATATCCCTTTCGGTTCTTGTTTAGGGGTGCCACACTCTCTATTTCAGCTTTTATTATTTTCTTTATAATTTAAAAATAAATAAATAAATAGGTAAACCAATAGCTAATAATGATGATAAGGATGAAAGTTTTTAAAGGTCAAGGCCAATCTCACTAGTCGGAAAAGAGTAGCTGAAGAGCGTAGCAAGGGATGTCCAGCTAGCTAGTCGTCAGGGTGTGAGTTCAAGGTAAAGGTGCGCCACTGATTTATGGCAACCTAAATCAGAAAATTTACCGATGGTCCGGATACTCTTTTCAAACGATGAGACTGACCAAGTTATTTATAGAACAAAATTAAGTAAGTTTAAATCGCTTTTGAATTAATCTGAAAACCTAATGAATAAATAAAAAGGGGGATAAGTTGACAACGTTTATTCGACCGTTAAAGTAAAGGGGTTGTTGTTTTGACAAACTTATATAGGGCACGCCGTAACTTTCTAAGTTCTATGCATGTAATAATAAAGGCACATATATATGTTATTTAGTTAAATTGATATTACCTCACGTGATCACGTTTAGCGTACAGCTGTTAAATGTTCACCTTAAGGGTGCAAAACAACCTTTCCCATTAATAGGCCGAAGCTTCATATGATAATAAATGTGGAAAATACTTAAAGTCAACTTAATAAGTTTCACATTGGCAGTAGGCCTTTGTACAAACAACAATAATATTCAAAATTGGCAGTAGGCCTTCGTACAGGCAACAGTAATATTTAAAATAGGCAGTTAGCCCTTGTACAGGCAACAATAATATTTAAAAATAGCAATCACGTAATACGAACATGTTAAAAGGGGTTAATAAAAACTAAGACGAGACGATCTACATAAAAAACCTGGTAGGTACTGCAGGACAGCTGACGACTGTTGGGCCTCGTCTAGTTTCCTCCGAACTAACATATTATGTCAACACCACCCACACCTCGACATCGCAGGCAGCGACACTAGGATGCATGTAGGGCTGTAGGACGTAGTGGTAGGTTTCAGCAAGCAAACCATCGCAAGCAAGCTATTCGAAGAAAACCATCCGACGCACACAACGCCTCGTAGAAGGTAACGTATGACCGAAAACCTCGTAAGGTCACGCAGGCAGCAAAAGGCAAAATAGGTACACGAAGAAAACCCAGGTATACGTAGAAGAACCTAGGTATACGAAGAAAACCTAGGCACACGAAGAATAAGAAGAAGACCCTAAAAATATTGGGGGTAATTAATAAAGGATCACTACCAAACCTTTAGTCACTCACTCTAGATGTAGGGCGGCCTTATTGGTGAAAAACTTCCACAAGTGCAGCTGGGAAGCTCTAATTAATTTCTTTCCAGTGATCAAGACATGTCTAGCTGTTAAGATTTCATCCTAAAATGATTAAAACGAGCTTAGGAAAAACCGTTGGGCTATGTGAAACAAAATGGCGTACCTCAGTGAAGAACTTGGCTGTAAAAATCCGGTATACACCGTTAGTTGGCTCAGCAAACGCAAAATAACGCAATTGAAGGCAAGGCAAACGTAAGAGCAACTATTTGAGTCGGCACTTTTCACTAAATCCCAAAATCGGACTCCAGCAAACTAATGGAGAAAACGCGAAAAGCGTCGCAGCCCCTTCGCCTAGGATAGCTTGATTCACACCAGGGTCTGGGCACTCCCCCAGTTTTGGCAGTTCGATGATCTTAGTACCTGAATCTATCACGGACGTTGTTTGTCGTTACTGTCGCCACAATAAGGAGGGACCAGATGATTATCGATTAGGTATAAGCTCAAGTCTGAGGGTATAACACAGATTACCCACCTTGGGTATAAATTATGGCGGGTATGTTATTCCCAGTTATTCGTACTAGTGCTGTTTGCAAGTGTAGTTCGAATTGTTTAACGTTTTATTATGATTTGTACCGTGATTTAAGTCTGATAATGGTTCGTTGTTGTGTCCCTGGTTGCAACGTGACATTGAAAGACGGCGTTAAATTGCACGTTTTGCCTAAAGATCCAGAGGTATGTCATACATTTTATTAATACTTTATTTAGCAAAGGAGGTACCACAGTTTCGTTGTGTTCTAATCGAATTTAGTTAAGAATTGTTTAATCTATATGGTGATACCTAAATTTCTTGAAATCAATATTAATTGTAACAATGCATAATAATAATCATAATATATTTTTATAAACTAGTTATTGTTGTTTTAGAGAAGACATATTTGGTGTGAAAGCATAAATAGGCCAGACTTGGAGAATATAAGTGAGGCAAAGAGACATAATATCAAAATTTGCGACAATCACTTTCCCAGCTCCGACAAGTTTTCATTTTGTCGTAACAAAACAAATTTAAAGTGCACTGCTGTTCCATCAATCATACCAGGTAAGAGAATATAGGTGCCAGAAAGATGGGTCCTCTGGGGGTGTGCAATAACTGTCATAGCGTATTTCGTATAGTTGCGGAGCACCCAAAACCTATTTACTATGCACGAAGCAAGCGAACAAATTTATTTTGAAAAGTAAATTAGGATAAGATGTGTTTTGCATTCGACATTCTGTGTAATAGGCATTTTGCCAAAATATTTACTAAAGTAGCTTTAGTGCTAGAAAGGGAAGGTTTTCCTCCAGCTTCAGAGCACCCATAGTAATAATTTAAATTTTATTAAAAACCAGTGTGTATAACATTTAAAAATAATTATTATCCATTTAGGATGCTCACAGCATGTCCCCGGAGAGGTTTTTGCAAGTTCTCTAGAGATTGTTCAACCAGAACCAGGCCCTTCAACATCATCCGTTGCAGATTTCGATCAAAAGCTTCCTCTGAAACGTGCAGGTAATCTTTTATTTATTTTTACATACATAAACACCAAGTCAGTGGAAGTATTGCTTCAGAAAAAAAAACAAATATTCACTAAATCTCTGTTTCTAAACTGTCTGAAACCAAAGATTAAAAAAGGTACTTATGTGTTTCCATTATAAGTTTCCAACATATTAAGATATCAGCTTGAGTAGGTATGTGTAATTTTTCCAGCAGTAGAACCATTCAGGTTACTTTTGGGAAAAATATTCGATATAAATGGGAAACGGGATGAAAATATTGAAGGTTTCCTATATTTTTTTCTTATATTTTTGGAATACAGTCAGTTTTATCAAAGGAAATTATAGTATAATGATAGTACCTATAAAATCCTGTGATTTGCATATTATGACCCTATTCCTATTGTGTAGAGTCCACCTAATGTCCCCTCATTGCCATTTTATGATCCTATTATAATAGGTACCTAAAAAGGCCCATATTTTAATGACATTATTGTGTAGGGCAATGGTGTCATAAAATGTAAATAAGGGGATTGGCAGTTTCTAAGCAGTTTTCAATTACCAGAATTAAAGGTTAAATAAAAATCTTGGGTTTCCATACCTATAAAACATCTTTTATTTTCATTTCCTGAATTCATCCTAATAAATAAATAAATAAAATTACTTAGTTACTTTAATTAGTGTGAAATAATACAGTTTACTTCTCATAATAGATTTTAAAAGAATGAATTGGTTTTTGTTATGTACAGTTTATAATTTTCTTTTACAGGATCTCCAATAGTACCTTCATCTTCAAAGATTCCATGTATGGCAGCGGCTACCCCAACATCCAAAGGTATGTCTTTTTTTACCAAAAACATTAGAGTTAAACAGGGACTCTTTAAAAGAGTCCCTGGAGTTAAAGCAAAGCTCAATATGAAGACGTAGGTGTATAAAATGACTGCTAGGCGTGTGTGAAAGAGTTTTTAAGCGTACATTGCTTGTGTGGACTTACGGTTGACGTAAACTTGTGTCAGTGATTGTACTAACACTGCTTGCGAAACATGGTGATATCGGGCCAAAACCTAGGCATGGAAACACCTGACTTGAGCCGAGTGATTAGAATATAGTGATCTGCAAAGAAGTATTATTGGTCTTTGCTTTAACTCTCTATGAGTATGTACATATAAGTAAGGTGTCAAAGAGTTGCTTCCGAAACACAGTTTATATCAGAAAAATATTGTCGTAAGCTGATAGGCTTCACCCTTGCAAAGGACATTTGGCAGTTATTGCAATTGGCGAAAAAATACTTTTGGTTGATCAAAATGTAGAAAAATGCTTTCTTTCGTTTGGTATTATTGCAAATATAAATGAGGGTTGCTATTTAAAAAAAATGATGGCATTATATTTGGAACTACAATAATGCCATTTACCATTTTGGAGGTTTCAATAATGTATATAACTTTCAGATAAGTTACTTCAAGCAAGACTACTGAAGACTGTTGGGGTTACATCAAAAAGACAGTTGACGCCAAAAGCACGCCGACTGTACAGTGTTGATAATAATTTGAAGAGAATTGCCAAGAAATCAAACTTTGAAAAAATAGACAATCGAGAACGCATAAGCAGGGCTATGGAATTTGCTGAGTCTTCGGATGTTTTTAGAGGAAAAGTTAATGAACGATCACTGAAATTCATTTGGTGCCAACTATAAATGCAGAAAAAGAATCCCAGGGGTCGCCGTTTTTCATTCGATGACAAAGTTTTTGCCTTATCTTTATTGAAGCAAGGACCACAGTCGTACAAAGTTTTAAGAAGAACATTTGCTTTGCCTGCTAGAAAAACCTTGACCAAATTATTGAGCAAAATACCCTTTAATGTTGGAATTAATCAAAAAATTTTTGAAGTTCTTAAAGAATCTGTGGCAAAGTTGGAGCCTCTCAACCGGTACTGTGTTTTGCTTTTTGATGAGCTATCAATTGACCCATTGTTATCTTACGATCAGAAGAACGATGTTATTGTCGGCTTTGAGGACACAGGGAAAGAGCGCAGATTAAAATTTGCCAACCATGCCCTCGTATTATTATTAAAAGGAATACGAAAGAACTGGAAACAATCAATTTCCTTTTACTTTAGCCAAGGTGGGTTTCATTCTGTTGAGTTGAGACAATTTTTGGAAACGACAATTGTGGCATTGCAAGATATTGGGTTTACGGTACTTGGTACAGTCTGCGATCAGTACTCAGCCAACGTCAGTGCAATTAAGCAGTTGATTGCTGGTTCTGGATGAGAGGCAACTACAGAAAGCAACCTGCAACTGTTTTCGATAGGAGGACAAAATATTGCTGCCATCTTTGATCCACCTCATTTATTAAAGGGGATACGAAACAACTTGCTGAAGCATGATCTTACGTTTAAAATAAATGAGAGCAAGAAACAGGCACCGTGGAAAGATATTGTACGTTTGTATGAGGTGGATGTTGGGGATTATACAACAAGAATGTGCTACAAGTTGACCGATGGCCACATTTATGAAGAAAAAATGAAAAAATTGAAGGTTAAATATGCAGCCCAAGTATTTTCACATAGAGTTTCATCAACTCTTAGGTGGACGGAAAAATTGGGTAAGTTTGGCAAGTGCCCCTTTGTAAATATTGATTTAACAGTGTGTTATCATTTCTAGGAAAGGAAATCATAGGCTCTGTAGAAGGTACAGCTGACTGGGTCTCTTTAATGGATCAGTTGTTCGACAGCGCGTTAATGGATCAACACTTGTGGCAGATCATGGAAAAGAATTGAGATGCGTCATAAAGGATTCCCCGCACATGCAGTTTTGGAGGAGAAGTATAAAAATCTTGGAGTCGGCAAAATTTTTATCGGCTAAAGGTGAATTTGTTCCTCCATCACTTAAAAATTGGGTAAAAACTCTCCATGGCTTCATATATATTTGGACACGGACAAATAGAATGGGCTTTAAATATTTGGCACCCAGACACATAAATCAAGATCCATTGGAAAATTTGTTCGGTCTTATACGAAGCCATGGGGTTAGAAATGTGAATCCATCATGCATTTCTTTTATTTCATCGTTTAAAACTTTATTAATAAATAATTTTACCTCTGCTCATTCTCCTGGGGCAAACTGTGAAGACGATGACAACACAGTATTAAATTCCTTAGAATTATTTCTGCAAAGTGACGACAATGCATTACAAAATTCCGAAGTTGATATTGACAGCAATTTAATGGCGCTGTGTAATAATTTTGAATTTACGGAAGAACATGATGAAGCTATTGTAAATACCCATGCATATATTGCTGGATATATTGCAAGGGTTTTGTTAAAAAAAATAGGCAAATGTCCTGTGTGTTACAACCAACTCATTTCTACGACATCGTCAGCTGAACACGAGTTAATATCTTTAATAGAGTACCGACCCAAAGCATTATTAAGACCGAAAACCCAATTTCGAAGAATGTTTTCGCAAATGATGCAATTATTTAATGTTTTTTTTCCAAGATTTTATTTTAAATGATTTAGTGAAGAAAAAGTTATCAATAATTTTTGAAAAAAAAAATATTTAATCCATTTTTATGCAAGGAGCATGATGTTTTCAATTTATATATAAACCGATTTATCACATTTTTCATTTTTACATATGTTAAAAATATAAATAGAATATTGAAAGGACAACGTACCGTTAGTGCCGATGATAAAGACAAGTTAAAATTAATAGCACAGTCCAGATACTTAACATTACGAGGGAGAAAAAATAAAATGAATATTATTAAGCAATTACAGCCATAAATGTCATTGTTTATTGTAAATATAATAATTATTTAAATAATTGTGCTTTATTTTTCACCAAACTATGATCTGCCTAATACTAATTATATTTTTATATTTTCTGTGAACTTCTGTCGACTTTAAGATCTTTGAAAGGTCTTAAAAGTGGATACGGAGTTGAGGAAAATATAAAAATATAATTAGGAATTTCAAATTTTCAATAAAAATAATACTGGAGCCCGTAAGTAGGCAACCAGCAGTGCATTAGTTGCTGAATCTATCGCGGGCGTCGTCCCTATCGCACGAATTGGCGGGAAGTGGGGAGTGGCCCATCTAAAGGTGGGTAATCTGTGATTCACACTCTGCTGCGGAAGAAACGAAAAAGAAGGTCCGGGCAGCAGCCGAACACCACCGAACGCCGCCGGGCGAACTATTAACAAAAGGCGCCAACCGAATTAGGACGAATCAAAACCCCGACAATATCCAAACCCAACAAGACATCCGCGAATAAACTACTCCGCAATTTAGCCGAAGATATAATGAAAAGAAGACACCAGGTAAATATTGTACATGATGCGCGATATGGCACTACATGAACCCACTATTCCAGACATTCAATTCAAATTTAAACCCAAACGGTAAATCCGAACGCCGATCGTAAAATCACGCGACAACAACCACGATAGAGCACGTTCCAGTATAACTACTCGCACTCCACTGAAATCAGAACCACTGCGCGACGTCAGTCACCGCGCAAATCCTATTGCAGGGACAATTAAGCGTCTTAGACGAAACCAATCTGGTAAGACAGCGTAATTCAACACCCAAACACAATTACGGGACTTAATCCATAGCAGGAAATTTAAATTAAAGAACGAAAAACCGAAATAGATTCCATTCCGAGAGTACCATCTCACACGACTCGATGCGTTGCACCATGGGTGACCAACAGAAATTCATGCCGAGATCAGGCAACCCACAATTCACGTAGCCAAAGAAAGAAGACAATAATAATTAACATTAAGTAAACTAATATTGGGATTAGTTACAGATACGAGAATAACTGGCCGAAAGGCGAGGGAGGATTAGATGTATTAATAAGTATATAGAACAATAATTATTATTGGAAAATAAATATCGAATACAGAACACCTGTAGGTACTATTTTAATATGAATAAACACAATTAGAATAAATAGTGGTAAACCGTCTTTCGCTATTATTTTGGTACGTTATGAGGGAATTATAGAATAAAACGTAGTTAAATGGAACATTAAATGAAATATAGAAAAGTTGAATTTTAAACCGTGACAGGGGGTTGGTGGAGGGTGACTTTGGGGTAAGAAATTATTTTTACCACAAGTGTTTTCTTAGTTCGACATTCCCCACAAACCGGCTAAAACAGAATTTTAATATCCCTTTCGGTTCTTGTTTAGGGGGTTGGTAGAGGGTGAGTTTGGGGTAACAAATTATTTTTACCCCAAGTGTTTTCTTAGTTCGACATTCCCCACAAACTGGCTAAAACAGAATTTTAATATCCCTTTCGGTTCTTGTTTAGGGGGCTGGGGATGAGTTTGGGTTAACAAATTATGTTTACCCCAAGTGTTTTCTTAGTTCGACATTCCCCACAAACCGGCTAAAACAGAATTTTAATATCCCTTTCGGTTCTTGTTTAGGGGGTTGGTGGGGGGTGAGTTTGGGGTAACAAATTATTTTTACCCCAAGTGTTTTCTTAGTTCGACATTCCCCACAAACTGGCTAACACAGAATTTTAATATCCCTTTCGGTTCTTGTTTAGGGGGTTGGTAAGGGGTGAGTTTGGGGTAACAAATTATTTTTACCCGAGTGTTTTCTTAGTTCGACATTAACCACAAATTGGCTAACACAGAATTTTAATATCCCTTTCGGTTCTTGTTTAGGGGGTTGGTAGGGGGTGAGTTTTGGGCTAACAAATTATTTTTACCCCAAGTGTTTTCTTAGTTCGACATTCCCCACAAACTGGCTAAAACAGAACTTTAATATCCCTTTCGGTTCTTGTTTAGGGGGTTGGTAGAGGGTGAGTTTGGGGTAACAAATTATTTTTACCCCAAGTGTTTTCTTAGTTCGACATTCCCCACAAACTGGCTAACAGAATTTTAATATCCCTTTCGGTTCTTGTTTCGGGGGTTGGTAGGGGGTGAGTTTTGGGCTAACAAATTATTTGTACCCCAAGTGTTTTCTTAGTTCGACATTCCCCACAAACCGGCTAAAACAGAATTTTAATATCCCTTTCGGTTCTTGTTTAGGGGGTTGGTAGAGGGTGAGTTTGGGGTAACAAATTATTTTTACCCCAAGTGTTTTCTTAGTTCGACATTCCCCACAAACAGGCTAAAACAGAATTTTATTATTTTTACCCCAAGTGTCTTAAGTTTGGGCCTTTCCCCACAACCCTGCAAAAACAGAATTTTTTTATCTCCATTTACTTCCATTTTGACACCTGGGGAACTGAAAATGAGAATAAATATAACTTATGTATTATTGATTTTTTCGATAAACTGTTTGGGCCGTTTTGATGCTATTAAGTTTATTTACAAAATTTTTATTTACCTTTTTTCGGTAAAATCATAAATAACGGAGGTATAGGCGTCCTTAATTCGGGCTCCCGATCCCGCGCCGCCCGTCCCATGCCGGTCTACCGGCTCCTCGAAATGCATAAAATAGCGAAAAAGGATTAATATCACAGATAACGGACATATGCGTCGTTGCCAAGTGTGCAAATGGTTTATCGTATATCTTGAATATACGCCGCTCTCGTCCGCGCCTCTAGCGTCAACTGCCAGAACTGAAAATATACGGCGCCGTATATTTTTCGGACAACAGGTCATCATAAAAGGGTCACCTAAAATTTTGTCCAGGCTTCCTATGACGTCATCGTAGCGCTCCGACGATTTTTTATAGGAAAGGGCATAAAGCGTCAATATAGACGCTCGGTGCACCTTGACGCTATAATGAATGTAATTTTATAATATAGCGACGCCGTAATGATAGTAGGATATATATATAACCCTATATATATTTGTTAACACAAATTTTTATATAAGAGGGAAGGTGTTATATCCGACCTCAAGCATCACCTTGATCTTAACCTGGTTTTTACCCTTGATTCTGTTTACTGTTGGATATTATGTTCTCATTCTCTATTGTTCAAGATGCTTACTATAAAGATATCATTTTCCATTGTATATTGTTCTAGAATGATTAGTAGAACATATCATATTCCTTTTGAGTATCGTTAAAACCTGCTTACTGCAAGAATTGCAGAATTTAATCTCTTTGTTTATTATATTTTTTTCCTATGAGAGCCAAAACAGCTCAGCATAACAGATCTGTATAAATAGGCCTAGTAAGTAAGAGTATATTCATTCTAGTCTTGTCTGTAGTCTAAGCAAAAACTCTGTAACTCGCGTTACCAAAATAAAAGTTTTTTTAAGTCTTCGTCTTCACGTCACCTGTAACATCCATAACTACTTTCCCTTGATGAGCGATCCAGTTTTTTAGTTTTACTATACATTTTAATTACATAATCTCCATTCGGACATTCTTTGATAACATTCAGGAGACCCAACTCGTCGACGCCATAATATGCCCCATTAGCTAGCAAGGATTTTATTTTACCTTTGAAAACCTTGTTATCCTCAATGTCTTGACTATTTCTAGGTAATTTATTATATAATTTTATGCATATAAACTTGTAGCTATTTTGAAATTTATACAATCTTAAACGAGATGTAATTATTGCGATCCCTCTCCTGGTGTTATGTTGTGGTACCTCACCCCTTATATGATGGTAGTTGGCGAGTGGTATTGTAAGGGGTGAGCCACAAGTTACTTACTTTTAGTGTGGGCCTAAGGGTGTATAACGGAAACACTGGGATAGTTTAATATGTGTATTGAAATAACATGAAATAGTACATTCAGTTACAAAAATATAGTAAAAGGAGACTTCACAAATATGCAATAACTGAACAATTGAAAATTCTATGATTTCACACAACGCTGCACTCAAGTTATCGGAATATGAATCCTTTTTATTAAAATAGTCACAATGTTTCAAAAAGGTACACTGTTGAATAATTGGAATAATAATAGGGCACAGAACAATAGGTCAAAATGGCACAAAATACAAAACTATGGCGATGAAATTACAATATTCAGATCAAAAATACAAAATTGCAAAAGATTCCCAAATAGCATAAAATTAAATGATTACTCGGTATAACTTTGCTTACTTCCCCACTACAAAAGTGGTATAAAATGTAATTAGAAATTACGTAAATTTTCTGACTTAAAATAGTTCAATCTAAAAAACAAAATTCAGAATTCATTGGTAAAAATAATTTGGCTTTAAATAGCTTCCCAAAATCCTTTCCAATTTCCAATAAAAGTTAGAAAATTGTTTTTACATTAAATAACATAAAACTTGAAGTTTACAGTATAATAATATGGTTCAAAATAAATTTCAAAAAATTCATTCACGGTTCACAAAAGTAATGAAATTATTTCCAAATAATTAAAATGCGCAATAAACTCAATTTTCACAAAAGTTTTCGGATAATTCCAAAATTCGAAATAAAAGGCAAATCAAACACAGAAAACTCAAAAATAAGGAACAACATTTCTTACGTGGTCAGTCCAAATTCAGCTAGCGATATTCAAGTGTCATGAATTATTTTCTACACATTTTAGCAAGATTTTCTGCAGCAACAGACTAAATAACTTTTGAGCAGGGCTTTCAGCGGCAATGCATTCTGGTTGGAGACTGGAGACTATTGCATTCGGGTCCCCTTTTATATTCCAAATTGGAGAAAATTGGAGGCTAATTCTCCTACGTGACTCCCTGGCATTCCAGCCTGCCGGACCTGCTGGCAAGGCTATTTTCTTGGAAATTTCTAGAACTTCCAATGCCGTTCCGTTAAAACAATACTTTTGCACCTTGGAGTCTTAGAAACAGTGTCAATTTCTTTAGAAAGTTCAGTGTGTTTTCTGAGAACCATATTCAACTCGCACGAGCTGCCTCTGATTGTCATCTCAATTTCGGAGGAAGTCTGCTCCAATCTTTTTTTGTCTTCTTTTACATATCCTTTGGTGCACTCAACCTCTTTGGAGTTTTGGGTATCTTGTGGATATTTTAGTTCTCAATCTACTTCCTCGTTGATATTTTATGTCAAATTCTGCTGAATATTTGTTTAGAAGCAATTTCCTATTTGTCACCGTCATAGTGGATTTCGTGACCAAATTTTCTTTCTTAATTACCACCTGTACTTTTTTATGGAAAGTACGTATCGATTGCACTGAAATAGGAGGCAGTTTTTGCACCCTCCTGGTAGGTGATAAATTTCGTTCTTTTTTTATTTTTCCCTTGGAAATTTGAGACCTGTTCTGTCCTCTCTTCTGTTGTCTGATTTTCGTCATGCTTAGGACTGTTCATACCATTTGAAAATTGCCAACATCTGTACGGCGAGTTTAAAGTAACATAAAACTGCGCTAAAGTAAATTTAGTGGAAAATTTAACTATAAATAGAACATTAAAAAAATTGGTGTCATTAGTCATACAATATCTATTCCCAGCTAGGGGGGGGGGCAGCTCCCCCACCTGCCCGTACCTGGCTATGTCCTTGATACTATCCCATTGCTTTTTTATCTCACTCCATGGACTATTATTCAATTGTAGCCAAAATTTATTTTTTGCTCGCATAAAAAATAGTGACACATTTACTTCATTATCTTCATATTCCTCAAAATTTTCATCAGCTAATTTTTTTTACTACAATGTATCTTATTGTCGTTGAATTATTGTTTTATATCAAATGCTAAGGATTTAAATATAGGTCTTGTGATTCTGAGAGAATGTTGCAGGTTCCATCCTATAACTACTTTCCTTGATGAGCCGTCCAGTTTTTTTGTTTTACTATAAATTTTATGAGTTATTAGTTGAAAGGTTTTATGCGAACCTTGAGGCGGCGTTTTTTAAAGGGTTTTAATCAATTTGAAAAAAAAATTTTTTTTGGGCTTAAGACAAATGTTAGAAAATTCTTGAAAATGTATTTTTGAAAGTCAAATTTTTCTTTATCTACCATAAAATTTTTTGTACTAAGTGCCATATACTAAGCCCTGCCATATCGCAGTTAATAAACTCGTCGACGCCATAAAATGTCAAAATATTTGATACATCATACAAATTAATTAATTATTATTTATTAATATTAATATTGAATATATCATACATATATAGCATTTGTTTAGACCTCTTCAGGTAAGAAGTTTCTTTGAATAATTTTCTTATAGTTGTTCTCGATGAACTCGGCCATTGAAGCGAGTTCGGATATTTTCACGAAGGATCCTTTCAGTTGCCTGTACAATAAGATCCTGCCGGCAGTTTTTGCCCCAACAGAATGCAACCTGCTAATTTCTTTAATGTCACCCTTATTCAGAACTTCCAAAACGATTTTTTTTCTCCTCTCCAATGCCGTTCCATTAGGAGCTATAGTGTGTTTTCTGAGATCCATCTTCGACTTGCACAAGCCGCCTCTGATTGTCACCTCAATTTCGGGGGAAGTCTGGTTCAAGCTTTTTTGTCTTCTTTTACAAGGTGGGGCAGAGAGAGCTCCCCGATTTGGGAACTTAATAAAAACTAAAGTAATCAAGATGTAACAAAATTTTTCTACTCGTTAATAAGCATACATAATGATTTTTTAAATCGACGGGTTTTAAAAATTACATCACTCAAGTGGTTGCCTGTATTTTTGATACACTGAGTGAGCCTCTCCCAGTAATTTTCCATCACTCTGCGGGTCATCTCAGGTGGAATGGCAGAAATTTCCTGGATTATCTTCTCCCTAAGAGTTTCCAGAGTTTGAGGACGATGTTGATACACTTTTTCCTTAAGGTAGCCCCAGAGAAAAAATCACATGGGGTTAAATCCAGCCAGTACGGGGGGCACTCGATATCACGCAAAGAGACAACATGCCCAGGAAACATTTATCTCAGAATTGCCATTGAACGACGAGCTGTGTGGGCTGTTGCCCCATCTTGTTGAATCCACACATGTTCTCTTGAATAATACAAAATATGTATGGACGTCATGGTCGTTTTTATTTATTTCTGAGAATTTTTTACATCTTCTAGTACTTGTTTCTTAAACTACTTCTGAAATCTCTCTATTCGCATTTCCCTTATTTACTTAACACTTTTTCTACTATCAACTGTTTCTCAAGCCACACACGACCTCATTCTATTCTTGTAGAACCTTCAGGAAGCTTTCCATTTAATGAGAGTTGTCAAAGAAGAAAAATAAAGTGAGATTATATAAGTCATCTAGAACTATATACTAAGTATAAGGTAAAAGATTTTGGGGTTAATATCAACATGTTCTTGTCCATGGGCCATAGAAAGTTCTCCAGCATTGCACAATACCTATCTGCATTTACCGTAACAGTAGCACCATTTTCTTCAAAAAAGTAGGGACTCCACACACCAAATTCAGAAATGGCACACCAGACTGTAGCCTTAGGGCTATGAAATGGCCGCTCCTGAAGTTCCCGAGAGTTATTTTCAGACCAATACCTGCAGCTTAGTTTGTTGACCGTGCCCGAAAGGTGGAAATGTGCCTAATCACTAAAATTGTACGAGTTTCACAGTCTCTCTCACACAACTCTTGTACAGTGGCAATTTTATAGGGGTGCATATGGCCCCTACGGCCCAGAGTGGATGCTCCTGTCGATAAACATGGAGAAGAACATGTTGATATTAACACCAAAATCTTTTACCTTATACTTAGTATAGACTAGATGACTTATGTAACCTCACTTTATTTTTCTTCTTTGACAACTGTCATTAAATGGAAAGCTTCCAGAAGGTTCTAGAAGAATTGAATGAGGTCGAGTGTGGCTTGAGAAACAGTTGATAGTAGAAAAAGTGTTAAGTAAATAAGGGAAATGAGAATAGAGAGATTTCAGAAGTATAGTTTAAGAAACATGTATTAGAAGATGTATAAAATTCTCAGAAATAAATAAAAACGACCAGGACGTCCATATATATTTTGTATTATTCAAGAGAACATGTGTGGATTCAACAAGATGGGGCAACAGCCCACACAGCTCGTTGTTCAATGGCAATTCTGAGATAAATGTTTCCTGGGCACGTTGTCTCTTTGCGTGATATCAGGTGCCCCCCGTACTGGCCGGATTTAACCCCATGTCATTTTTTCTCTGGGGCTACCTTAAGGAAACAGTGTATCAACATCGTCCCCAAACTCTGGAAGCCCTTAGGGAGACGATAATCCAGGAAATTTCTGCCATTCCGCCTGAAATGACTCGCAGAGTGATGGAAAATTACCGGGAGAGGCTCACTCAGTGTATCAACAATACAGGCAACCACTTGAGTGATGTAATTTTTAAAACACGTCAATTTAAAAGGACATTATGTATGTTTATTAACGAATAGAAAAATTTTGTTACATCTTGCTTAGTTCCCAAATCGGGAAGTTCTTTCTGTCCCACCCTGTAAAAGACAAAAAAAGCTTGAACCAGACTTCCCCCAATTGAGGTGATAGTCAGAGGCGGCTTGTGCAAGTCAAAAATGGTTCTCAGAAAACACACTATAGCTCCTAAAGAAATTTACACTGTTTCTAAGACTCCAAGGTGCAAAATTATTTTTCCAAATGGAACGGCATTGGAGAAGAGAAAAAAAATCGTTTTGGAAGTTCTGAATAATGGTGACAAAGAAATTAGCAGATTGTATTCTGTTGGGTCAAAATCTGACGAAAGGATTTTATTATACACAGGCAACTGAAAGGATCCCGACTTCAACGAAAACATATAGGAAATTTATTCAAAGGAACTTCTTACCTGAACAGGTATAAATAAAAGCTATATATGTATGTGTGTGATATATTTAATATTAGTATTTATGAATAATAATTAATTTATTTATATGTATAATACCTTTAATATTTTGGCCTTTCCCTGGCTATATATTCTAGAGTGTTTGAACTTTATTAATTAGAGAAAGGATAATATTATATCAAGTGCAAATAGGCATGCACATAACTCCAGGGGGGGCGGGGTGAAGTGCATTAATCACACCTTGCTTAAAATTGTATAAATCTCAAAATGGCTACAAGTTTATAGGCATAAAATTATATAAGTTACCTAGAAATATTCAAGTCATTGGGTATAACAAGGTTTCAAAGGTAAAATAAAATCCTTTCTAAGTAATGGGGCATTTTATGGCGTCGACGAGTTTATTAACTGCGATATGGCAGGGCTTGGTATATGGCACTTAGTAAAAAAAATTTTATGGTAGATAAAGAAAAATTAGACTTTCTAAAATAAATTTTCAAAAATTTTCTAACATTTGTCTTAAACCCAAAATTTTTTTTTTTCAAATTGATTAAAACCCTTCAAATACGCCGCCTAAAGGTTCGCATAAAACCTTTCAACTAATAACTCATAAAATTTATAGTAAAACAAAAAAACTGGACGGCTCATCAAGGAAAGTAGTTATAGGATGGAACCTGCAACATTCTCTCAGAATTACAAGACCTATATTTTAATCCTTAGCATTTGATATAAAACAATAAGATACATTGTAGTAAAAAATAAATTAGCTGATGAAAATTTTGAGGAATATGAAGATAATGAGGTAAATGTGTCACTATTTTTTATGCGAGCACAATAAATTTTGGCTACGATTGAATAATAGTCCATGGAGTGAGATAAAAAAGCAATGGGATAGTACCAAGGGCGTAGCCGGGTACCGGCAGGGGGGCAGCTGCCCCCCCCCCCCCCAGCTGGGTGTAGATATTGTATGACTAATGACACTAATTCCTTTAAATGTTCTATTTATAGTTAAATTTTTGACTAAATTTACTTTAGCGCAGTTTTATGTTACTTTAAACTCACCATACAGATGTTGGCAATTTTCAAATGATATGAACAGTCGTAAGCATGACGAAAATCAGACGACAGAAGAGAGAGCAAAACAGGTCCCAAATTCCCACGGGAAAAATAAAAAAGAACGAAATTTATCACCTACAAGATGGAGCAGGAGGGTACGAAGTCTGCCTCCTATTTCTCCTAATGCAATCGATACACACTTTCCATAAAAAAAGAGGTGGTAATTAAGAAGGAAAATTTGGCCACGAAATCCACTATGACGGTGGCAAATAGGAAATTGCTTCTAAAAAAAAAATCTTGATCAGAATTTGACATAAAATATCAACGACGAAGTAGATTGAGAACGCTAAAATATCCACAAGATACCAAAAACTCCAAAGAGGTTGTTAGCATTCTGAGTGCACCAAAGGTTATGTAAAAGAAGACAAAAAAGTTGGAACCAGACTTCCCCCGAAATTGAGATGACAATCAGAGGCAGCTCGTGCGAGTTGAAGATATTTCTCAGAAAACACACTGAACCTCCTAAAGAAATTGACACTGTTTCTAAGACTCCAAGGTGCAAAAGTATTGTTTTAACGGAACAGCATTGGATGAGAGAAAAAAATCGTTTTGGAAGTTCTGAATAAGGGTGACATTAAAGAAATTAGCAGGTTGCATTCTGTTGGGTCAAAAACTGCTGAAAGGATCTTATTGTACAGGCAACATCTAGCATCTAGAAAACGATTACGCAACATTTGGCGACCGTGACAGGACACATTTAATCAGTAAAACGTTCTTTTTGAGTGGGAGTTTTCCATTTGAAAACATGGATCAGAATAAGAAACACAGATCAGTGCTACGTAGAGCCTTTTCTTGTGGAGCAAATGAGCTTGATGGTTTGTTGTCAGCAACACCTCGCAGTCTACAAGAAATAGAAATTACTTGAGAGAACCTACAGACAAAATTCGAGGCTAATTCTCCTACGTGACTCCCTGGCATTCCAGCCTGCCGGACCTGCTGGCAAAGCTATTTTCTTGGAAATTTCTAGAACTTCCAATGCCGTTCCATTAAAACAATACTTTTGCACCTTGGAGTCTTAGAAACAGTGTCAATTTCTTTAGAAAGTTCAGTGTGTTTTCTGTTTTTTCTGTTTTTTCAATTTCGGAGGAAGTCTGGTCCAATCTTTTTTTGTCTTCTTTTACATATCCTTTGGTGCACTCAACCTCTTTGGAGTTTTTGGTATCTTGTGGATATTTTAGTTCCCAATCTACTTCCTCGTTGATATTTTATGTCAAATTCTGCTGAATATTTGTTTAGAAGCAATTTCCTATTTGTCACCGTCATAGTGGATTTCGTGACCAAATTTTCTTTCTTAATTACCACCTGTACTTTTTTATGGAAAGTATGTATCGATTGCACTGAAATATGAGGCAGTTTTTGCACCCTCCTGCTCCATCTTGTAGGTGATAAATTTCGTTCTTTTTTTATTTTTCCCTTGGAAATTTGAGACCTGTTCTGTCCTCTCTTCTGTTGTCTGATTTTCGTCATGCTTAGGACTGTTCATACCATTTGAAAATTGCCAACATCTGTACGGCAAGTTTAAAGTAACATAAAACTGCGCTAAAGTAAATTTAGTCGAAAATTTAACTATAAATAGAACATTAAAAAAATTTGTGTCATTAGTCATACAATATCTATTCCCAGCTAGGGGGGGGGGGGCAGCTGCCCCCCCCCTGCTCGTACCTGGCTATGTCCTTGATACTATCCCATTGCTTTTTTATCTCACTCCATGGACTATTCAATTGTAGCCAAAATTTATTTTTTGCTCGCATAAAAATAGTGACACATTTACCTCATTATCTTCATATTCCTCAAAATTTTCATCACCTAATTTTTTTTTACTACAATGTATCTTATTGTCGTTGAATTATTGTTTTATATCAAATGCTAAGGATTTAAATATAGGTCTTGTGATTCTGAGAGAATGTTGCAGGTTCCATCCTATAACTACTTTCCTTGATGAGCCGTCCAGTTTTTTTGTTTTACTATAAATTTTATGAGTTATTAGTTGAAAGGTTTTATGCGAACTTTGAGGCGGCGTTTTTTAAAGGGTTTTAATCAATTTGAAAAAAATGTTAGAAAATTCTTGAAAATTTATTTTAGAAAGACAAATTTTTCTTTATCTACCATAAAAATTTTTGTACTAAGTGCCATATACTAAGCCCTGCCATATCGCAGTTAATAAACTCGTCGACGCCATAAAATGTCAAAATATTTGATACATCATACAAATTAATTAATTATTATTTATTAATATTAATATTGAATATATCATACATATATAGCATTTGTTTAGACCTCTTCAGGTAAGAAGTTTCTTTGAATAATTTTCTTATAGTTGTTCTCGATGAACTCGGCCATTGAAGCGAGTTCGGATATTTTCACGAAGGATCCTTTCAGTTGCCTGTACAATAAGATCCTTCCGGCAGTTTTTGCCCCAACAGAATGCAACCTGCTAATTTCTTTAATGTCACCCTTATTCAGAACTTCCAAAACGATTTTTTTTCTCCTCTCCAATGCCGTTCCATTAGGAGCTATAGTGTGTTTTCTGAGAACCATCTTCGACTTGCACAAGCCGCCTCTGATTGTCACCTCAATTTCGGGGGAAGTCTGGTTCAAGCTTTTTTGTCTTCTTTTACAAGGTGGGGCAGAGAGAGCTCCCCGATTTGGGAACTTAATAAAAACTAAAGTAATCAAGATGTAACAAAATTTTTCTATTCGTTAATAAGCATACATAATGATTTTTTAAATCGACCGGTTTTAAAAATTACATCACTCAAGTGGTTGCCTGTATTTTTGATACACTGAGTGAGCTTCTCCCAGTAATTTTCCATCACTCTGCGGGTCATCTCAGGCGGAATGGCAGAAATTTCCTGGATTATCTTCTCCCTAAGAGTTTCCAGAGTTTGAGGACGATGTTGATACACTTTTTCCTTAAGGTTTTCCTTAAGGTATACTGGTTCTAAGACTCCAAGGTGCAAAATTATTGTTCTAAATGGAACGGCATTGGGGAAGAGAAAAAAAATCGTTTTGGAAGTTCTGAATAAGGGTGACAAAGAAATTAGCAGATTGTATTCTGTTGGGTCAAAATCTGACAAAAGGATTTTATTATATACAGGCAACTGAAAGGATCCCGACTTCAACGAAAACATATAGGAAATTTATTCAAAGGAACTTCTTACCTGAACAGGTATAAATAAAAGCTATATATGTGTGTGATATATTTAATATTAGTATTTATGAATAATAATTAATTAATTTATATGTATAATACCTTTAATATTTTGACCTTTCCCTGGCTATATATTCTAGAGTGTTTGAACTTTATTAATTAGAGAAAGAATAATATTATATCAAGTGCAAATAGGCATGCACATAACTCCAGGGGGGGGGGGTGAAGCGCATTAATCACACCTCGCTTAAAATTGTATAAATCTGAAAATGGCTACAAGTTTATAGGCATAAAATTATATAAGTTACCTAGAAATATTCAAGTCATTGGGTATAACAAGGTTTCAAAGGTAAAATAAAATCCTTTCTAAGTAATGGGGCATTTTATGGCGTCGACGAGTTTATTAACTGCGATATGGCAGGGCTTAGTATATGGCACTTAGTACAAAAAATTTTATGGTAGATAAAGAAAAATTAGACTTTCTAAAATAAATTTTCAAAAATTTTCTAACATTTGTCTCAAGCCCAAAAATTTTTTTTTCAAATTGATTAAAACCCTTCAAAGGTTCGCATAAAACCTTTCAACTAATAACTCATAAAATTTGTAGTAAAACAAAAAAACTGGACGGCTCATCAAGGAAAGTAGTTATAGGATGGAACCTGCAACATTCTCTCAGAATCACAAGACCTATATTTAAATCCTTAGCATTTGATATAAAACAATAATTCAACGACAATAAAATACATTGTAGTAAAAAATAAATTAGCTGATGAAAATTTTGAGGAATATGAAGATAATGAGGTAAATGTGTCACTATTTTTTATGCGAGCACAATAAATTTTGGCTACGATTGAATAATAGTCCATGGAGTGAGATAAAAAAGCAATGGGATAGTACCAAGGGCGTAGCCGGGTACCGGCAGGGGGGCAGCTGCCCCCCCCCCCCAGCTGGGTGTAGATATTGTATGATTAATGATACTAATTCCTTTTAATGTTCTATTTATAGTTAAATTTTCGACTAAATTTACTTTAGCGCAGTTTTATGTTACTTTAAACTCGCCGTACAGATGTTGGCAATTTTCAAATGGTATGAACAGTCGTAGGCATGACGAAAATCAGACGACAGGAGAGAGGACAGAACAGGTCCCAAATTTCCACGGGAAAAATAAAAAAGAACGAAATTTATCACCTACAAGATGGAGCAGGAGGGTGCGAAAACTGCCCCCTATTTCAGTGCAATCGATACATACTTTCCATAAAAAGTACAGGTGGTAATTAAAAAAGAAAATTTGGTCACGAAGTCCACTATGACGGTGGCAAATAGGAAATTGCTTCTAAAAAAAATCTTCATCAGAATTTGACATAAAATATCAACGAGGAAGTAGATTGAGAACGCTAAATTATCCACAAGGTACCAAAAATTCTAAAGAGGTTGTTAGCATTCTGAGTGCACCAAAGGTTATGTAAAAGAGAAGACAAAAAAAGTTTGAACCAGACTTCCCCCGAAATTGAGATGACAATCAGAGGCAGCTCGTGCGAGTTGAAGATGGTTCTCAGAAAACACACTGAACCTCCTAAAGAAATTGACACTGTTTCTAAGACTCCAAGGTGCAAAAGTATTGTTTTAATGGAACGGCATTGGATGAGAGAAAAAAATCGTTTTGGAAGTTCTGAATAAGGGTGACATTAAAGAAATTAGCAGGTTGCATTCTGTTGTGTCAAAAACTGCTGAAAGGATCTTATTGTACAGGCAACATCTAGCATCTAGAAAAAGATTACGCAACATTTGGCGACCGTGACAGGACACATTTAATCAGTAAAACGTTCTTTTTGAGTCGGAGTTTTCCATTTGAAAACATGGATCAGAATAAGAAACACAGATCAGTGCTACGTAGAGCCTTTTCTTGTGGAGCAAATGAGCTTGATGGTTTGTTGTCAGCAACACCTCGCAATCTACAAGAAATAGAAATTAGTTGAGAGAACCTACAGACAAAATTCGATGAATTGACAGTTTCTGATGGTCTGTGATTCTTATAAGAAGAGGTTTATTAGCCTAAGGTTGACCATTTCAGAGGTCAAGAAGCCAATCAGACAGGATGCTGCTTCCATAAAGTTGGACAGTAACAGCAGTCGACCAGGATCTCCAGGTATTCAATGTAAATTCAAATTACCTATTATCGATTTTAAGAGGTTTGATGGTAACGTCAAAGACTGGTTGTCATTTTGGGCACAATTTAAAAAGATTCACGATGCCGACGACATTGAGTCATCCGACAAAATACAGTATCTCATTCAAGCAACAGTACCAGGCAGCAGAGCAAGGCAGTTAATAGAAAGCTTTCCAGCACTGGGAGAAAATTATGGTAAGATTATCGACTCTTTGAAATCCCGTTTTGGAAGAGAAGATCTTCAAATCGAAATTTATATTAGAGAGCTTCTTAAACTAATTTTATCTGGTGCTTCTGCAAAACAAGTTGATTTATTGCTATTGTATGATAAAATTGAATATCAAATGAGGTCCCTTGAAACCCTAGGTATTACGACAGATAAATTTTCTGCCATTTTATACCCTTTAATAGTCATGTTTGCCCCAGGATATTCTTAGAATATGGCAACAGTCTTCAGCCACCTTTATAGCACAAAATGATCTCAAGTTAGGTGATGGTATTCACTCTTACAATGAATGTTCTTTGAAAAAACGTTTAAATGGTTTGATGTCATTTCTGCAAAGTGAGGTTCATAACAAACAGAGAATTTCTTTAGCAATGGAGGGTTTTGATTTTTGTTCTGCATCTACGACTGAAAAGAAAGGATGCTGATAAAACATCAAGTACAATACCAACTGCAATGGCACTGGTTCATTCGATTGAACATTGCATCTTTTGTAGTGGCAGTCATAACAGCAAATCGTGTTTTAAGGCTAAAAGGATGTCTTTGGAAGATAAGAAAAACAATTAGCAAACAAAAAGTCATGTTTTCGTGGTATGAAAATTCGTCATCATACTACCAGGTGTAACAAGCGTCTGCCGTGTATTATCTGTGGTAAAAACCATGTTTTGATGATGTGTCCTAATTTGCCAGCTCATAAGTCCCCTAAAGAGAAATATGAAGAGTCTAATCCTTCTGTAGCAATGCATAACAGTAATTTTCTCATCATTTTTGCAAACACTCCTAGTACATGCTTATGCTGCGGGTGGAAACCGTAAAGTACGTGTTCTTATTGATAATGGGTCTCAAAGATCTTATATATTGAAGTCTACTGCTGCCGAATTGGGTTGTCAATTAAAGAGAAAAGAGAAACTCATTCACTGCTTATTTGGGGCTTTACAGATTGAGAATAAACACTGTTGTTACGATATTATGTTAAAACAAAACGACTTTGAAATTACTTTTGAGGTCTTAGACCAACAACAAATTTGTGTTGAGGTTCCTCCTGTACTTCATGGGCCTTGGATAGAAAAATTTCAAGCTTTAAATATTCATTTTTCAGAGTATGATGAGTCATTTGTTACTATAGAAATTTTAATTGGTGCAGATGTAGCTGGAAGACTTTATACTGGGAATCAAGTTGTTACAAAATGGATTGACAGCTTTTCAAACTCACTTTGGATGGGTCCTAATGGGAAAGGTTCCCGAAAGTTGTTCCAGTGTTATTAGTTCAATGACTAATTGCACGTTTTTTCTTTTTTCAAAAGATTTTCTATTACAATTTATGAGAATTAGAGATATTAGATATTATGGATCCTTTTGAGAAGTTGTTACGTAAGGCACAGAAATTAGCTGTCAAAAGGGATTTTTTAGAAACTATTAAATAATTTTTTGCGATTTTTGTGGATTGATGCAAATGTCGAAGAGATGGTTTACCGACATAGACGAGTGGTCTTTGGCATCTCTAGTAGTCCTTTTCTTTTGGGAGCCACGATAGAATATCATCTTTCAAAATATAATGAAAAATGTTCTGTATATTCCTCGAAAACTATTTCAAAACTTGTCAATAAGGGCTTTTATGTGGACAACTGCATTACTAGTTTGTCAGAGGCTACATCAATTATGAGAGAGGCAAAATTTGACCTACGTTGTTGGGAGTATTCTGACATAGAAGAACCATGTGTCCTTTTATCAGTTCTTGGAATAGAATGGAATCCAAGCAAAGACACACTGAGGGTCAACTCAACATGTTTTAAAGAAATTGCAGCAGTTAGAAATTTAGTTGTAACAAGTATGACATAACTTGGAGAAAAGCTAACGATTTATTTGAGGAACTGAATTTCTTTTTTGGTTACGTGATACTCACATGTCAGGTGTGTACAAACAAATTAGAGCCACTGAGTCTAATACAGGTATAAAAGACAATGGAAAACCTGTTTCGCATATTAAAATGTTAAAATTACATAACAGCCATAAGCTCAACATCTCGGGAAACACTTATTAAACCATATTATTTGATATAGGTAAATACCTATGTGTGTGATGTAAATAACGGTTTCTCTTTAACAAAATAATGTCTTGCTGGAAATGGAAGGCAAATATAAAATATATCCCCAAAATGAGGAGCCTATGGTGTATACTGCTCTGTACCATTTTCTTATAAATTCATAAAAATCACTTGTATAACTGCAGTAGGTCGGATTCTAATAACTTGAGAGACAATACGTTCTGGTACTTGGACGAAATAGCTCATATATTTCCAGTAACTACTTAATAGCTCCCTTCCTCGTTAATCCTGAGACTGAGTCTACCAATGAAGTTGATTACAACTTTAGAAAGGGCTCTGGACACCGGGTTCATCCATTGTGGATGTGATCACAGGAATTGGGAAGGAGACGCTGAGCAACATATCTTCGGCACTATTGTTTAAGAACTGCAACTTACAGGTCCTTTTATAGCTGGCACAACTTGAAGAAAAGGTCAATGAAATTTCTCGGGAATGTTTGGTCTCCAACAGTGCAGGTACTGAAAGAAAAGAAATAAAATAAATGGACATATTTTTTATTCCCGCAGATATTTTCTAGTTTTCATAGCAAATCTTTGAAGAAAATCGAAAGTTTTAAACAGAAAGTCACAGATAAATTATAATGAAATTTGATTGATTTTTTTATCTTGCTTGATTTTGTTTTTATTAGCTTCCAAAATCGGGGAGGTCTTTGTGCCACAGCCTGTATAATGGTAGTAGATAGAATGAAACTGGCCCAAAAATGATTAAAATCGACAAGATTAATATAAAATTATTACAGGAAATACTGTTATTAGGGACCCCATTTAAAGGTCCTACAGTAGGGAAATCTTTAGGCCAACAATTTTATTTGTATTGGAAATTCGTCATCATTATACATAAGCAAGAGGTGGTAGAGCCATATGCATGCAATTCCCGGATACCCTGTATATTAGTCATACCTACAGTGTATTTCAGTTTGATACTTGACAATAATTCCGTGTTTTTAAGCTCTAAATTCTGCTGCATATGTCCTTCAAAAGTCTGAGATGAAACTATAATGTCGTATAAGTAACAGAAAATTGTTGGTTCATATTTTGAACCAAATGTTGAATCTACAAGGAGCTGTTGTATTTGCACAGCGTTACACAACCCGAAAGACATGGTCACAAACTGAAATTGAACACATCCAATGATGCTAAACAAACGCAGTTTTTGCTTTAGAGTTTAGAGATAAAGGAATCTGCCAGAAACTCTTCCTCAAATCAATGCTCGAAATAAAATTACCACCTCTCAGCATATTCAAAATCCTAGCAATGTTAGGCATGGGGTAAATATATTTTTTAGTTAACCATTTAGGGCTCTACCATCAAAGCAAAACCTATATTCGTTATTTGATTTCTTAACTAATAAGACTGGAGAGCACCAAGGACTCTGGGAAGGTTCGACAACACCCAGTTGGAGCATGTCATTTAACTCCTTATTTAAAATTTTCATTATATGGAGATAAGGCATAATGCAGTTTCTTAAACGACTTGGTATCTCCCATCTCAATTGTCATAGAAACCAAATTGGTTCTTCCTAATCTAATCTCACTATTAATCTCATTAAAAGATTCCATCACCTGCCTTGCCCTAGAATTTTGTTCAGGGTTAAAGTCATCTAAGTTGAAAAAGAAGTTTCCACACTCTAAAGGTAAGGGAGACTTGAGCAAAGCTACAGAATCACGAGGGGTGCCCTCAATTTGCAGAATCCAAAACTTGGGTTTTATATTCCACAAAAATATTTTTTTTTTTTCGAAAAATTGCTTCCCAAAATAAGTCAGTGAGGTAACATTGGTACCATTGTCGTGAAAATTACAATCCCCCTGTAGATGAGATTTTTTAATTAGAATAAATAATTATAATTTGATTATGCTGACAAAACAATATTGGTAGCCTCACATATCGAGAGCACGATATGGCACGATATGGCTCGACACTTGGGTGCTAGTGGTGTTCGGGGAAAGGTGGCCTGCCTGGTGGGAAGCACCATGCAGGGGTTGTTCCCACATCAAGTGTCAAGAGAGTCCAAGTCGAGGTTTAAGTTACTCTTCAAGTTTAAGATGTATTTGTAAGTATTTCTTTTATTATTATTCTTCTTTTACTATTTTTATTTTTCACTTTTTTATATTAAATAATATTTGTTTTTCGTTGCTTGTCTTACTTGCCAAGGTTATGCATCCCCCAACACGATAAATGGTGGAGATGCCTTGTCTTTCTCAGAGTAAATTCTCCAAAATTTACTAGTTTCACTTTCTCGCAAAGGGCAAAGCAGTTTAGTTGTGCAAGGCATCGGAATGTTGCCGACTAGAGAATCTAGTTAACTGCACTTTGGTCGTGTAATGCATAATTTTAGAAGTAAGAATTTTATTTTTTGTTTTTAGGGGTTACTTTTCATTAATTTTGAACATTTATATTTCTCTCCATAATGTCGGCTCCTACGATATCCCAAGCACAATCGTGCCTAGTTCCTGATTTCCCCCTTAAGTTGCTCCACTTACGTTCCATCCATGTAAAAATATTTGTCCCACTGATTTTATTAAGGAACTTAAGAAAATTGCGGACTATAATGGCTGGCATAATGGACTTAAACTGACGTATTATGGTAATTTTTTTGGATGGTTTTGCATATATTTGGTATGAAAAGTACAAGGAAAAGGAGTATAATTTTTCTAAGACAGGGACCAACGTAGTTGCAGCATTTTTAGAGGAATTTGAGGATACTGGGTTGAGAAAAAAGAGGTTACTTGAGAAACTACAAAATTTAAAGCAAGACAAGTAATGAATGTAAAAGAATTTACAAAATTTTTTGAAAATGGGTTAAATGAAGTTTCCAAATATCATTTATACTGGTTAACAAACGCAAAAGGGATGGAAATTACGTTGCAAGATTTAAAAAAATTTTCAAAGGTGATAGACAAAGCTCCTCAAATTCCCCGTCAGTTCTTTACGCAGGATGATGGTGTATTATTTAGGTGCCACCTGGTTTTGTTTCTCGTTCGCAAAACAATTTATTCCAAATAACCAGGAAAATTTAAATAAAACCCTCCAATTATAACCACCATGACTTTAATTTGGTTTCTCCAAAATCTATTAAACATACAACAATAATGAATAGGATACCCCCTCCTCATATAAGATCTTATATAGGGCTCACAGCCGGGTAAAATTATAAAATTTAAAATAGCAAAATCATTGAAATTGAGACTGCAGGTCGCTCTGAAGGTAACTTTGAGGGTAATTTCTTCTTCGACAACCCCAGAAGAAAAACAGGAATAGTCTGACCTTAGTTTAGCATAATCCTTCAGATATAAGGGTGATGTAGTGATGGTTGACTGGGCTTAGGTCACCACCAGGCGACGATTTCTGTAGAATCTTAATTTGGCAAAGGTAACAGGAATAGCAGCTTTCACAGAGGCTCGGCAGATCACCAGGACGGCAATAGAATAACCACCCCTACTGGAGATATTTAAATTTGGGTGGGTGCAGGTTTCCAACGGCCAGGTCAAGTTTTTGGCAAATAAATCTAAAATAGGAGCCGGGAACCATTAGTTATGCAAAAAAAACTATGGAGGGGAAGTTATTAGAAGAAGTGATTAATTACCTTCCATTCAACGGACGCCAAGCACGTGATGACTGCCGTAAAATGGCCGATGAAAAGGCTTATGGCTGGCCATCTAAGATTTCCCCAAAAATACGAGTTGCTCCTGGAAATACAGATTCCCATCGTGACAAAGGTGATCACAAAAATGGTTACAGAAGATTTTTCCTGCCGATGGCACCCCACGCACACACAAACCCCAGTATTAACTATGCAGCGATACGCACTACTCGACGGCCGACTAGTCTCTCCTGTCCCGCCGACTTCGATGCGCCAAAAAATACTGCCCGGTCGTACATGTCCCGCCTATCCATACTTGGAAATATACGGATTTCCCGCTCGAAATTGTCTCTACTTGTTTCGCGGATTTTAAAAATTATATAAGTTAAAAAAACGAATTTATTCGTTATACAATCACCCCCCTCCAAGGAAAAAAATAGGCGTCAAACGACTATTTTTTCTCTTCGGATCATACTGTTCACCCAATTCATGGCGTTTTTTTTCCTTGTTTTTTTTTTCTCTAAACTTATAAGCGCTTCTTTATCCTAACTTTACTAATCTGTACCTTATCCTATTCTAAGATTAACTAGTTCTACTTTAACCTACACACCTACAACAAATCAAGGGTTCACATTTTGAAATTCTAAAAATCATCCTGAGACCTTACTGGCAATCAAATCAAGGCTGGAAAGTCTCGAGGGTATCATGCACACATACTAAAAGTATAGGCTTACCCCTTCCGCACATCTACAGGTAAGTACGCGGAATATGAATAAAGCATTAAATATCAACCCAATGCCCAAAAAAACAGAGCTAATTACCAACTGATTCGACGTCGGATACGTCGGGACCAGATGACACAGGAGTATCGGAATCATCCTCGTAATAAACCTTCAAATCTTTTACATGCCAGTCACCAGCATCCCTTTGGTCCAGGAACTTCAAATCATAAACTAACTTAGATCTCTTGCCTGTGACAATGCATGGAACA
Organism: Pseudeuparius sepicola; assembly: GCA_963920635.1. Taxonomy (NCBI): domain Eukaryota; kingdom Metazoa; phylum Arthropoda; class Insecta; order Coleoptera; family Anthribidae; genus Pseudeuparius; species Pseudeuparius sepicola. The sequence continues at coordinate 36,666,042 of OY987305.1, forward strand.
TACCGAGGCGCCAACTTCTGCGCAAAATGCTTGGAACTATCCGATAGCACTTTATGATGCTTTCACACCTTATCGCCTACCTGAAAGTCGATCGGTCGTTTGCGTAAATTATACACTTTTTCATTCTTTTGGTATGCCTCATGAAGCTTGGTCTTTATCTGAGCATAAATATGAGACAGATTTCTCAGGTTTGAGGCATATTCCTGGCGATCACCTATTTCCATTTTTTCCAGGTGGGTTTTTCCGTAATTCTCTCCGGTGCTAGGAACAACACTCCCAAAATTTAAAAATGCCGGTCTGTAGCCTGTCACTTCGTGACTCGCGGTACGGATAGCATAGGCTATTTTATGTTTAATATAGCTTCATATCGCTGTACCTATCGTCTGATTGCTTCGTTCTACAAAATTTGCTTGAGAATGATATCGAGCATTGTACCATATTCTAGTTTTGTATTCTTTTGCGACAGCCTTGAACTGATGACTGACGATCTGACTACCATTATCGCAAACGATATACTGAGGCACCCCGTGAATCAAGAAAACCTCATTTTCCAGAAACTTGCAGATAGCACTCGCCGTAGCCTGCCTTAATGGTTTTAAAAGAGGAAACTTGTTAAACCAGTCCGAGACGACCAAAAGATAAGACAGTCCTGATGTAGATTTTGGGAACTCTCCCATAATGTCAACGGCGATAACTTGCCAAGGAAATAGCACGCTCTTTTCTTTCCCCATGAACCCATATCGCGCGATTTCTGAGAACCACATACCTGACAAGCTCAAACATTTTTAAATACGTCCTGCCGCATTTTAGGCCAATAGTAACCTATACATACACCAGCCAACGTCTTGGCGAGCCCCAAGTGAGCAGCTGTTGACTCGTCATGACAAGCCTTTAACACTTTTTCGCATTGATGTCTAGGCACTAGTAACTTCCAATCGGAAATATTAGTAGCGAAAGGAACCTTTGTGGGAATGAATTTATATACTCGCCCCTTATTTAGCGACCACTGGGGAAAACCTTCCGGGTTTTCCGCTATATTTTCTCGTAAAATTTGTCTACATGCTCAAGGTCAATATCTGCAGTGATGGTATCTACTCTATCTAAAGTTACGATTTGTTCTGGCGAAGGCCCAGTCAGATTCCAGGAAAGTGCGTCAGGCACAACATTCAACTTGCCCTTCCTATGGATTATTTCGAAATCAAACTGTTGTAACTTGACGCTAAAACGAGCTAACTTCCCTGAAGGATCACGCATCTTATAGAGCCACAAGAGCGAATGGTGATCCGTAATTACATAGAATTTTGCTCCTTCCACGTAAGGTCTAAATTTTTCTACTGAAAGGACTACCGCCAAACACTCACGCTCGGTGGCGCTATAATTTCTTTCAGCCCGAGATAAACTGCGGCTCGCGAACGCGATAACTTTCTCTTCGTCATTTTGAATCTGAGTAAGAACAATTCCGAGGCCCGTGTCGGAGGCATCGCACTGGATGGTAAAGGGCACAGAAAAATCGGGAGTACTGAGTAAAAGCGCGGAGACCATGGCTGGCTTAATATTTTCAAACAACTGTTCCGCCTGTAGCGTCCAATCAATACCCTGACCTTTTTTCCTACCCTTAATTACATCATTTATAGGGGAAACAAGAGTAGAAAAATGATTTATGAAGCGTCTATACCAGCCGCAGAGTCCTAAAAACCGCTTGACCTCTGTAAAATTGGTAGGTCTTTTAAAATTCACCATCGCTTCTACCTTGTCGGGGTCAGTGCGCAATCCGCCTGCCCCATCTATTACAAATCCCAAGTACTTAAGAGAGGGTTTTAAAAACCCACATTTTTTTTTAAGTTTATCGTTAAATTTGCCTCTTGTAACCTACGCGCGACTTCCTTTAGCAACTTTATGTGTTCTTCAAATGTAGGGGAGGTAATGATTACATCATCTCAGTAGACAAACATTCTAGGCTCAAATTCCGGACCAAAAATCACGTCCATCAGTCTCTGTAGGGCTTGTGCCGCATTAGTAAGTCCAAAAGGAAGTACGTTGAAATGGAATAGTCCCCTGCCGGGTATTGCAAAAGCCGTCTTTTCCTTGGGTCAAGACCGATCTGCAAATATTGTCGTTGTTTCATAGGATGAGCACACCCGGTATCTATGCGATATACTATTTTTGGTGTTCTCATTAACTTATTTGGATGATCCAATTCTGAGAATAACGAAATTACTCCCTTTACCTGCCTCATCTGCTCCTTCGTAAGGCTGCAATGACTAGAAACATGTTCCTCGTTATAAATCTCCTTATCCACAGAGCCAGTTAACACTCCCATGGAAGGTGCTTCCAAACTGGTCCCATTCCTAATACTACCAAAACCGGAACAACCTTGCAAACATCTCCCACAAAAACTGGCAACTCCACTAGTCCCCTAACTTCCTGGGATGCTCCATCGGCTGTGGTTACAGAACTATGCCAGAAGGGCAACATTTTTAAATTAAATAATTTCAAAGTATTTATGCCACAAACTCCAACAACACTAGAATTCACCCATGTCCAATAATCCAAGAATCTCCTTATCAAAAATTTTTACCGAAATATAGGATCTATCATCAGAACCTTTCTTCACGAAAACCGGAGATACCCTCTTGCAAGACAATTTTACCGAGCGATATTCCTTATAAAAAATCTTCACTTTGTCTAGCCACCTTAGCCATTCTACCTTGGATGTATATACCCATGGCGAATTAGAGACCTTATTAGTGCCCAGAGGTAAATGTCGGTCTAAACCAATTACCTTCTCCCAGAGTTTCCCAAACTAACAGTTGGTCATCGCCTTTTACAGCGGTCACAATCGGAAAGTATCGTATCTCGCTGACCACAACCATAACAACATTTTACGTGAGGTCTAGTGCAATGTTGAAAGGTATGGTTCGGCTGCTGACAATTCCAGCATCTTACGTTGGCCCCCCGAGGTTTATTATTACTACTAACCCCCGGTCGAGTCCATCTAACATCTCGATTCCTATTCTTATCCGAATAAGGAAAATTTTGAGTCACTGAGGACGTCGGTTGTTCAATATCTCCTAAATAGGCTAAATCAGATTCAGAAAATGTTGACACATTTTTCGAATTTCCTCACGACTGCTGTTGGCTAACGGCTACTTCTTCTAATCGCTTACAGGCTCTAGCGAGTTCCGCCACACTAGCAAAATCCACTAAAGCAAGTTGTTCTACATATTTTGGGTGTACATTTTGGCAAATGTGCTTTATTTTAGTCACGTCTGCAGGAGGCCTTAAAAGTCGAGAAAAAAGTGACCCCATCACAGCGATGTACAGGGCTACCGGCTCGTCTCTACCTTGTTTCCTATTTTTTATATCCTGCCAAAGTTGGTCCTCAAAATCGGAAGAAAGAAAATCCCTCCGAAAAGCCACCTCCAAGTCATCCCAACTGAGAACGCTCGGCCTCACCGACCGGAACCAAATCAAACCTTTTTCTGAAAAAAGATCAATCGCGGAATCGAAAAGCTGTTTTTTGTCACTTTCCACGCTGCCGATAACTCCTCTACTCGTTCTAAAAAGGCCATAACTCCGAACTTCCTAACATCGCCAGTAAATGTGACTCCCCATTTATAAACCGGTACCGAATGACTACTAATAACGGAATCAACCGCGCTCACGGGCTCTAATTTAGTTTTAGTCGTACTAGTTTCCTCTAAAACTGGATTGTTCTCCACCACACGTTCCTCTAGATCTGCTTCTAGCTCCAGTCGACTAGCGTGAGATTCATTTTTAAAAGTAACAATTTCGTTTCCCGCATCTTGCGCAATAACAAATCAGGAAATGCGTCCCGCTAAATGACAAAGTCTAGCTCATAATCTTAAATACATAGAATCCGTCCACGGTCCCGAAAAGTCCACGACCAATGAAGTTAAATTTTGCAATGTTTTGTAATAGCATCTATCTCCGTATCAATAACAAAATTTGGATCGGCTATTTCTAATTCCCTGTTAGCTTCCTGCGCTAAACATCTCCCTAGTATCTTCCTTTTCGCATGAATATCGCGTCCGGTAACAATGCCCCGAATCCTTAATTCGTAATTTACCTCATCCGATAATAAGCTTGGTTTCATAATGGTCGCCATCTCGTAAAGAAACTCTCTATTAAATATGCCTACCTCGAAATCCAAAAACAACTTCAAGTAAAATTCCTATTTAGTCGATAAAAAAAAACACGGGTCCGCCTACCACAGACTATCGGACACCACTATCTAAACTTCTCAGAAAAAAAAAAAACACCGAGAGACTACACTCTATTCAATCAAAATGCAAGTGGCGCGTAAACATTTACACGATGGACGCACGTGACAGAACGAATGAATGCCACTATTGCTGCCATGCTTAGTAAATATACGTCTGAAAAACAAGATGACTGGGATCATTTCATGCCAAATGCGCAATTGGCATATAATACTGCTCCACAAGGTACGACAGGATTGAGTCCATTCTTTTTAGTTTATACCCGGTTCTCCCCACAGATGCCACTTTAAATGAACAAGTGTTAGTGTTCGAAGATATAAAAAAGATTAGGGATAGGGCTTTGGCAGCAAGAAATTTAGCTGTGAAGCAACAAAATTATGACAAAAGGCATTTCGATGACAACCACAGGAACGTAGAATTTAAACAGGGCGATAAATTCAAGGTATTTACCCCCGTCAGAAAGATTGGCAGGTCAGAGAAATTATTGCTAAAGTATTTTGGAACTTACGAAATTATCCGTAAGTTAGGCCCAGTAACTTACGAGGTAAGGATGGGATTAACTAGAAATACCAAGACAGATGTGGTCCACGTGAGCAGGATTCTGGACTACCATGGTCCCTGGAGCCCCGACCCTGAAATTGCCGAGCCATAAATTTCATAGGGCATAGGTTGTAATATACTTAGTACAATAAGATTATTTTATTTATTTTTAGGTGGCCACCATAACTACAACTAGAAGGAACTAAGAAGATATAGGTCGATAGATTTCGAGGATATATAAATCGAGGATATAAATATTTAATATAATACATACGAGTATAGCACAGAAAGCAGCGGATTACACAAAAGAGAATAAAAAAGATAAGTAAGTAATCAATTTTTCTACAAAGTAATATGATTTTTATTTTAGGCGAACAATTATTATTAGGTACCTTTTATCATGCAGAATAATGGGAATTACTATATTATACAAGGGTGCCAAAAAGTATAAGTGCCCATCAAGACTAAAGTATAAGTATACACGAGAGAATAAATCTGAGAATGAATGTAAAGTCCTAGGCCGAGGCATTGATAAGAGTGATTTAAATTGGTTCTCCACAAAAATGAAAAGAAAAAGTTTTTTTTAATTAAACTGGTACCAGATAATATTAATTATATGTATTTTAGCAATAGCATATCATTATACCTAGATATAAGTCTTATATTATGTTATGTCCTTTTCATAAAAACTTTATTTAAATTTGGTTGATTTTATGTGTAAAAAAATATTTTTTTTCTAATTGACGTAGTAATGTCGTCACAAAGAGGCATACACAGGGATTAACTGAGGAAACACAGACACAAAATGGTTATGGTGGAGAAGCTGCATTCTAATAAGGTTCTCACATATACCAACACAAGTACCTAAATGGTTGGTACGTTGTCACGGTTCAAAATGTTCCAGGATACAATCATATATTTCCAAGGTTGGATGTCACTAAACCGGCACTTTCGCCGAATTTGCTAATTTGAGTCCCCGCGGAACCACTTTGACCGGACGGTAGGTTCCTCGAAACTAAGTGGCTTGGTAAACGTCTGTTTTTATTCGGTATAGGTATCTTCGTCTTCACTCCTTTAATATTGGGTCGGTACGGTGTAGATTTCTGTAGGCTGGTGATTTTTGGATTTGGCGGTCCTAATAGTTCTGGGGAATTTTGGTTCTTCATTGGCAGGTCACATTTTGCGAGGGAATAGCGTGGTGGTTGACGTAGCAGTGCTCCCGGAATTTTTCGATTTTTACCCTGTGGGGGATGATCCGAGAGTCGCTGGTTATGTAAAAGAGTTTTATCTGAGTCCAGTAATTGGTGAGACTCGTTTTAGAAGAAACTCCGCCTTTTTAACCCTTTCGGTACGGGAAACCATTGGAGTGGTGAAAAATTTCCGTGCCCGCCGGACGGGAAGCGACTAGAGTTACTTGGGGAGAGGCGCGTTTCGGTATGGTAAACCACCGCAGTTGATTATTGAGGGGGTGGTGGGGATATTTGGCTATGGTGTCAGCCACGCCCGCGTGGGTCAATACTTCCTCGTGATTAGTTATGCGTGTCTCCCATATTTGATTTGGGAGGGGTAGTTCAGATCGGCCTGTGGGTACGCGGCGCGGTAACAGTCGAGTATTAGATGTGGTAGGCTACAGATTTCAATAATGTCGCGTAAAAAGTTTTATACGGACGAAGAACTCCATGAAATACTGATGAATAGTGATAGTGAGGAGGATGTATTGGATGTTCATGAAGATGAAGACGATGAATGGGAGAACGTTTCAGACGTTATGTTCGCAGGCGACAATCAAAATGAAGGTGACGTGAGTGACATGACATCAGATGATGAAAATCAGGCCCCTAATCCACCATTTTGTAAAAAAAGAAAAACCGCTAGCGTTGCAGATGACATAAAATTTAAATGGAAGAAGGCAGATTTTGCTCCAATCTTGCACGATTTTGATAATCAAAATTCGGGTTGTCAAATCGAAAATATTACTGAAACATCCTCAATTTTAGACATTTTTGAATCCTTTATAACCCAAGACATTGTTCGGGAAATAGTAACGCAGAGTAACATGTATTTTGATTTATATATGGAAAGCAATCCGGAAAATTCATTGAAAAAGCAGAAACATATGAATATAGATTAAATGTATGTATTTCTAGCTATTTCACTACTTATGCCGCTAGTAAAAAAAAACAAAATAAAAGTCTATTGGTCTAAGGATATCATAATTGCGACACCCATTTTCGGGCAAGTAATGGCCCGTGATCGGTACATTTTTATACTACGATTTCTCCACTTTGCGGATAATACAAATGTGAATGCAGATGACAGACTATTCAAAATAAGATGTGTAGTGGACCATTTCAGGAATACTTGCAAAAAATCCCTATATCCATTTCAAAATATTGTTATAGATGAAAGCTTATTATTATTCAAAGGAAGATTGTTTTTCAGACAATACATACCTTCCAAAAGGCATCGGTTTGGTGTCAAATTTTTTGTTGTGGTGGATTGCGAGACTGGTTACATACTGGATTTCCTAATTTATACAGGAGCAAGCACTGAAATAAATGAAATTGATGGCAGAGTGGGAAAATCTGGCAATATTGTCCTTACTTTGACTGAACCTTATTGGTATAAAGGGCACCACTTGTATACTGATAATTGGTATACAAGCCCGCTATTGTATGAATCATTATTTGACAAAAAATTTAACTGCTGTGGCACTGTCAGAGCAAATCGGCAGTTTATGCCTTCATTTGAAAACACTAAAGAAAGGGGAACAGTGCAATATTTTTGCAGTGAGAGGCTATTAGCCCTAAAGTGGACCGATAAACGTGATGTTCACATGTTGACCTCAAAACACACTAATGCTATGGGGACAGCACAAACAAATAGAAAAGACGTAGATGTTGAAAAACCAGTCTGCGTTATAGATTATAATGAAAATATGGGAGGAGTTGATAAATCAGATATGCTCTTGAGCACAACAGAATCACTGAGAAAGTCAATAAAATTGTATAAAATGGTGTTTTTCCACCTTTTAGACTTTGCAGTTTTGAATTCCCATATAATTTATAAGATGAAGACGGGAAAAACATTCCGCTTCTAGATTTTCAAAAAGAGCTGGTAAAATTATTGATCGAGAAACATCAAACAATAAGGCCACGAAGTTCCGCTACAAATAGACCAGACCAAGCACACTCTCCGCTTAGGTTGATAGAACGGCATTTTCCATCATCTTACCCTCTACATCCGGGGTCAAATAAGAAAATTTTAAAAAGGTGTATTGTATGTGCAAAACAGATGGTACGCAAGTCAACTACTTTCACATGTAAACAGTGTGATGTGCCATTGTGCGCCGATAAATGCTTCGAGAGGTATCATACAGTGCTAAAATTTTAACTATTGATTAATAATATTTGAATTATTGAAGAAATGAGTTGACGTCTATGTAGCTAGCTACTAAATGAGTTTTTTTGGAGTTCCTAAAAGAAACAAAATGTGATTTATTTTTAGTTTTTTTATTACATGTTTTTATTTTTTATAATTATTGTTTTATTTTGAAATTAGTTTACTTAGTTATTAGTTTATTATATTTTTGTTCTGGTATCTTTATACCAAGCTATGTACTAAATGAGTTTTTTTGAGTTCCTAAAAGAAACAAAATGTGATTTATTTATAGTTTTTTATTAAATGTTTTTATTTTTTATAATTATTGTTTTATTTTGCTTTATATGTATATAATAAACTGTTATAATTTAGTATTTGTTGTTTTGATTATTTTTTTGATTATAAAGACAAATAAAAACAAAATACAGCCTTGCTCTAATAGACGTATTTTAGCATGTCAGGGCGGGAAGCTACTAGAGTGGCAAGCGCTTTCCGCGCCCGTCCAGCAGGCCACGCGCGGCAAAACCGGAGCCGTCCTTAAAGGGTTAAAGGGATAAATTGTCACCTCACGTGAGTACCACTTTTTCTACATAGTTTCTTCCAATGAAAGATTTCACTGTCGTTTTCAGATCTATTCCGACCACATAATATAAGTACCCAACCCAACATCCTTCATTGTTCGTTCATAATAACAACATAATTTGGCAGAAAAATCCTCTTGTCGAGGTAATGTCTTAATATTTTTGTTATGATGTTATATAACTGACGTAAAACTGTTATAGGGTTTTTTTTACGCCATAACATCTCGATGCCTGCTGTTCGTGTGTCATCTTCGAAATAGGGTACCTGAGGAGACCAACTTTAGAAGTCCTATACCAACTGTAGATATCCTTTACCAACTTTAGAGGCCCTATACCAACTTTAGATGTCCCATACCAACTTTAGAAGTCCTATACCTGTTACCAGAAACCACAAGGCCGACAGCTCCGGACACCAGATAAGAAAACCTATGTGTTGCATTGTCCTCTTTCGCTAGTCGAGTTATAAAGTCATACCTATTTTATCCTCAAAAGGGGGATAATATAACTTTTAATCTGTGCCTACATGCTCGCTCGTATACGTAACCAATAAATATATGGTTTTCTATTATTAGCCAGTGTCAAATTGCCTAGAAATAAAATATAAACCAAAGAATTACTGCGAAACAAGAATATTCTTGGGACCTAAATTGGCTACTGTGAATTAAAGAGAATAAACTGTGATCCCTTTTGTCATTTCCCTTTATATATATAAATATATTGTTGTTATTAGTTATTATCTTGCATGTGGTGTACTCAGTATTTTAAATTATTTAAATATTATGAAATTAATTTACAAAGTGGCGTTAATGTGATCTTTAGAACCAGTTTAATTAAATATTCTTAAGGAAAAATTCATTGTGTTTTTGCTAGTGTATCTCTTAATGTTTTGAGATTTGGATGTTTTAGGAGAGAAGAACTTTTTGCATTAGATGACAGGTCACTGTTAATAAAAATCTCGTGGTGCTCAAACTCCAACTATTAGGCAATTTCGAGAAGCCTGTTATCTCATTAGAATATAATAATAATAATTGGTAATACCTTTCAAAAAAGTGAAGCTAGAAAGTGCAGCTTTTGCCAAACTATTTTTATCTGTTTTCTATTAGCTTGTACGACCCTGAGATCGTGGCAACGTGAATGGGGTCAATGATGACAAAATGGAAATGGGATCCATAAAGAAGGCCATGGCAAAGTTGCAGTGGGAAACGCCAAAACCCCCGACTAAGCCGGCACTGCAAGATGAACCCGTATCCTTTGAGGTCAAGAAGAGTCATGAATATAGAAGAAGTTCGAAGAAAAGAAGACAAGTAACCTACATGTGTCCAATGTTTTCCAAGTCTCCCAGGTGTATCTGCTCTCAAAGATATTTTATGTTATGTTCAATTATTGTAAAAGCTAAATAATTTTTGTAAGTTTTTTTTTCACTGTTCCAAGTCCAAGTCGAGGTTTAAGTTACTCTTCAAGTTTAAAATGTATTTGTAAGTATTTCTTTTATTTTTATTCTTCTTTTACTATTTTTATTTTTCACTTTTTTATAATAAATTATATTTGTTTTTCGTTGGTTGCCTTACTTGCCAAGGTTATGCATCCCCCAACAAGACACTAAGAGTTTTTGAAATAAAAGATTTTACGGTTTTTGATGAAAATTCTATAAATTTTAGGATAGATATTAAGAACTGAAGTATTATTTATTCAAATTTGATTTATAATATAAATATTTTTTGAGTATTTAGATATACTAAATTTCTTATGTAGTGGTAGGGTGTTTATTGGATGTTTTCTTTAGTAAGGTGCATGTTACCAGTATGAATGTAGTTTAATGAATCCTCGATTTATACATTGGTACCTATTGACGAGGAAAGGTGTGTGTGTGAACCACGACCTAGATATCAGTCATTGCCATAGCACAATAGTGCCGACGCACCACACCTTCCCCCTTTACAAAAAAAAAATACAATTACTAAGATAAGTTTATATAGGTACATCTTAGAATATTTTATGGAAAATAACCTCAAGATTAAAATTTACAACATATATATGTATATACCTATAGTATTATATCTATATTTTTAATAATTATGATTATTAAAGTAAAAGTTTTCAATATAATTCTACAAACAATTATTAATGAAGCAAAGAATACTAGTCTTCAGTTTTTTTTTATGTAAAATTAGTCTATCACTGTGGACTGTTTTAGCTTTATTATCAATACGTATAGTTGAATTCACGCCGTATTGATTTATTATTGTATAATGACCAGTATATGGGGTGTCCAACTTATATTGTAGTCCTCGTCGTAACATTACTAAAGCGTTAAAGTTAGAAGGGTTTGCCTTTTGTCATATTGCATCTTTCATTTAATTTTTGATAGATTTAATGAATTTTGTGCTTGTTTATGGGCTTCTCTGAGTTTAAATTTTAGTTCATTTGCATAGTCGTCTATGTTGTATATTGGGTCTGTCTGTTCCTGTATATCATTTGGTAAATTTGGAAGTTTTCCAAAGACGAGTTCATAGGGTATCGTGAGTCAGTATGAGGGGTGGTATTGTAAGAAAAAGTATAAAAATGAAGTAGTTTGTCCCAGTTGGAGTCATTAGAGAAAGTAGCTAAATATTCATTTAAAACTCTGTGGTTTCTTTCTATCGATCCTAGTGATTCTTGACGAAAAGCTGTTGATGTTACGTGGTTTATATTAAGTAATTTATTGACTGAATTTTGAATGTTATTTATATTTTCTGTCCCTAAGTCTGTCTTCAGATTTTTTGGTATTCTGAAAACAACATAAAGTCTTCTTCTACGAGTGCCCTAACTATAGTTTTAGCTTCTTTATTTTCTATGGGTACCACGACAATAAATTTTGTCAGATCACACTGTATGGTAATTATGTAACGCATATTATTTTCTGTTATTTTGAGAGGATCAACTGTGTCCACCGAGATAGATTTAAAACTCGTAGTAAGAGTTTCAGTTACTATTAAATTTTCTTTTGTATGTTTCATTATTTTTGATTTATGACATTTGACGTATACTTTTTAACCATTTTCGGCATGTTCTTCCAAACATATTTTTGCTTTAGTTATTTATCGTACGCTTTACACCGGTGTGTCCTCCTAGTAAGGAATCCTGTTAACTTTTTATGAGCTCATTTTGTGTTTTTTTTTATTCGATTCTTACTGGAGGGGGCATACAAAAGAATTTAAAATCAGGATTTATATTATATTTTTATTATACTTTTCTTTAAAATGGGCCACATTTATATTTTTAAATAAATCATCTTCTTTCGATAGCGCTATCTTGTCATATTGTGTTATAAGTTTTCCAATGCCAAACCTAAGTTTTAAATTAGATTATCACCTAGTAACGTACATATAATAATAATAATAATTCTCACCCTCACAATACTACAAACTAGGAGTACCCCAGAAGCAACCACATGCTTGTGCGGGGGAGAGGGGCAATTACTATTATTTTGTCTTTGTTGCCATTTGCGGCTAGGTCCGACTTTTTCCAGATAGAACTAGAATAGCATTCGTTCAAGTACTACGGAAACCCCTAGAAGACCGTAGTAATCCCAGTGAGTGTAGGACAATTAGTAAATCACACGGATAAAGCTATTTAGGAGCAATACTGTGAACCCACATTTGTCCAGCACTCTTGGCCATAGCGGTGTTTTTCATTAAAGACATATGCATGCACCTGCCTCGAACCAAGGTCGGTCGAAGGCAGAAAAACATGCAGTCTAAAAAGCCAGTGCCGGTACGAGCGACGCCACCGTGGCCCCACAGTATTGCCTTTTATCTGATATAATATATTGAATAATATTGAATTTAAGTTTTTTCAAGTTTTTAATGTCGGATAATGATGTTACTTGCCAAGTCCCCAGTTGATCAAGCTGGTGACTCGGTGGTGTAGCGGGTGCGGAAGAAATATCATTGTTTTCATTGTAACATAAGGGTACAACCAAAATAACCCCTAAAAATTATTGTGCAAAATGGCCCAATAGACCTAAAAACTTGACACTGTCGTGTGTTTTTCAAAAAAGTGAGATATTCTAAATGTACGGTACGGTCAGCAAAACGGCAGAAGTTCTTTCAGAATTTCCTCCTGTTAAACGGTGAGGTAATACTCAACAATAACCCAAAAGAAACAATGAAAATATAATATGTCAAGGAAATGCCTGAACCAAAATTTGAACTTAAGCGTGCAAAAAAGTCAAAATCGCTGCAAGTCACACCGGCTAGGTTTGTTGGAAAATTGGCTGATAGAGACTTCCAGACAAAGGTGGCAAGATGATGAGAACCATATTTTACCGTTGGTTAACATATTTTAAAATCTACTTTTTGAACATCTTTTGCACCAGGAAAAACCTTAATGAAAATTCCAACTCTCGACGAGCCTGGATGCTTGGCCAAAAGGGACGAACGTCGCTGGCCCATCTCGTGGCTGCATGGGAAACACTCATTAAAAAATAATAATTACCTAGGTCACTACCAATCAAAATGTTCAACAATGAAACTCTCCTCAAATAAACCTTAAAACTAGATGAAAATATAACTGACAAACACAAATTAGCCAAATGAAACCAAATAATGGGTTTATAGGTGCTACAACCCAAGAACTAAGCATAAATCAACCTAACTCGACCTGGTGAGCCAGACATCTGATATAGATAAGTCTATCCTGCTCTGAATCTGTGCTAACATATTAACTTTGACACTATTTTTAGAGAATCATTTGGGTTTCTTAAATGTATTCTGATTCTGATTCCAACAGAGACGATGACAAAGAAAACACTTCAGAAAATGCACTAGAAGAAAGTTAAACGATTGTGTTATGGTAAAATTAACCACAAAAAAATATCAGCATTTCATTGGAGTTGAATGTTTCATAAAATGCAAGAAAAGATTGGGATCAAAATTTATTTATCCTCAAAAAGAAGAGATGACAAATTCGTTTATCTTCCTGTTTATGAGCAAACAAACATGTTAAAATGCTGCAATGCCTGAAAAATTGTTAGGTAATAATTATTAATAATAGCGCATTTCATATTTTTCTCATTAAAAAATCAGGGGCGGAGGGGGTAGGGGTAGACTTTGAAATATTTAAGTAGGCAAATGGTCTCAAACATTTTATTACACCCTGAAACCCTTGTCTATGGAATCCCTAGTTAGCCAATGTGTGATAATAGTCATAAGGATATGAGAGCAATGTTGGATACCAGCAAAAGACGGCGCTAACAATTAAAGTGGTCTAGTCGCTGCCTGTTAATTTCCTTATGTAAAAATCTACTAAAAAATAGCTGTAAAACTTTAATTTTTGCAAAATTTGTCCCATGGATCTATTGTATTTCTGCCAGATCCATATGCCAGTGTCAAGGATAGACTAACTAGAATGAGGAGAACCCCCCCCCCCCACCACCTGGTCATAGTGTGCCCTGCGCTCAACAGGGTAAGATTTGAGCCCTTCAGCATGGTGTCGGGATAGGGGAGCTGCAGGTCTTCATTAAGAAGGCTGGTATGCTGACCACCTTGTGATGCTGGCTGTGGGGGCACAATGGGCCCATGGTGGCCTATGTGCCGGGCCTATCTGAGACAGACACCCCTTTTTCAAACAGATAAATATGCTAACTAGAGTATGCACAAACCATTGAAGGGTCTAGTGGATAAAGGAGGTACATAACATTTTATTAAAAAATGAGTTTCTGTTACGGAAATAGGTTATAAGTTACTCTCTTTCCGTTGCAACCATTGGAATCTAGAAGGATCACATATTCTTGAAAATAGAACTGGATGAAGGAGGTAAACTATTTTTTTTCTATTATTTATGAATGAAAAAGGTAAGTAACAACATTTACCTCCTTAATCCATTTACTTAAAAATTTACCTCCTGCATCCATTAACGTTTTGGCGATTACTGTATTTGATGTTTAAATTTAGTGAATGAAGGAGGCAAGTGACAGCACTTACCTTCTTCTTGCGTAAACTTTCTATATGTTTTCCGCAGACTAGATGAGCTTGTAATAAACATAACCTACAATATTTCGTTAGTTCCCTGGTAATTCGTGAACAGTTCGTTTGAGTAAATTATCGTGCCAAAATGACTTCTAGGGGTAAATTAATAACACAACTAGCTATGAACACAGCCGATTATCCCCTGAATACTACAGGTAATAATAGTTATGTTGGACCAGTCGGATGTCAATAGGGTTTTAATTTAATTTGTCGTATTTGTTTTTAGCAGAACCAGATAAAAGGTGTCAGATCCCGACAATTGGAAAAGATGTGCCGTGGCTATAGCAAGGGAAAAAGGTGAGAGTTACATTAGTGAAAAAGGAAAAACTGTTGCAGGTAAAGCAGTAAATCAAAGAACTTTGTGTACAATAGTGTCCAAAAAAGTGTAGCGATAATGTTACTTTGGAAATGAGAAAAAATATTTATCAGTTTTTACAAATTAGAAGTCAATGCAAAAATATGTTTTTGTTTAAAAGCGTGACAGCTGGATCTCCAGAACGACCACAAAAAAACAGCAACCTGTCCTAGAGCTGTGTCCTACAAGTTCTTTTTGGAAATAGACAAAAAAAAACATTTTTCAAATAGGAAAGAAACTTGAGTACCTTCAAAAAAGGGATCAATTAACTGAACCAGCTCCTACCCCAGATAAAAGAGGACCACACAAACTGGGTGATGTTAGGCAATATATTAAAGATCACATTAGCAGTTTTGCAGCTGAACTCTCTCACTATTCCCGTAATATAAACCCACACAAAAAGTACCTGTCACCTACACTAAATATTTCTAGAATGTATCATTTATACAGAGAAATATGTAACGATAATAAGAAACCGGCAAAATATTTTGTAAAATACTGCACCTACGCAAAAATATTTTTGACACAATTTAATTTATCTTTCGGAACACCAAGAAGTGATACTTGTGCCACATGTGATCACGGTGAAGGCAACGAACAACATAAAGCCAACTACGAGGCCATGTTTTTATCTCAACATGAAGACAGAAATACATCTGAATCTAATGCTGAAATTTGCTATACAGGGTGATTTTTATAAGTGTTTCATTAGAAGATTATTAGGATGGAAATGAAATTTTAATTTCGAATTTTGAGGGATCATATAAGAGGTTAGGAACTCTATTTTCAAAATATTTTCAAGATGGTGGCACTTCCGGAAAAACCGGAAGTTAGTACTAACTTTGTTATTTTAAATAGAACACCCTATATATTATTACATTTTTTAACTCCCTATAAAATTCTAAGTCAACTTCATAAATGCATATGTGTCAATATCTCTAACTTTTTTGAAGATATTCTCTCTTTTATGATTTTTTTGACAGATGACTTGACGCATTTAACTAGCTGTAAGTTTTAACTACGATTAATTAAAAAACTAATATTTTGCACATTGATACTCAATATGAAGGGTCACGCGAATCTTAAGATAAAACTTTAAAATATTGTACAGGGTGTTCAGAAATTGATGTCCAATATTGTCATTAAAAATATGTGAAAACTCCATTTTTTCAAATAGAAACCCCCATTTTTTATTTGTTTATTGCATTCCTCTTAAAAAATGGTGCTAAAATGTAAATACTTTTAAATTATCTGCAATTGATGGTTCTCGAGTTATTTCATAAAAACTCATATTTCTTCACATTGCTCAGCAATTTTTTCTTACTCTGTCGTGGGATGCCATGAAAAACAAATGATTTGACATTTCTACATTTATTTATTAGGTCCTATCAAAAACAAATTTATTGAACGAATAAGATACAATAAAATAAAATAATAAACATTATAGCATTTGTTCAAAATGTTGCCTGTTCTCATCTAAACATTTAGCAATTCTCTTCCGTACACAATCTATGGTTGCTTTTTGAATTTCATGAGGTGGAATTTCTGCAAAGGCTTGATGGATTCGTTCCCGAAGATCTTCTTTGCTAGTTACCACTGATCTATACACTTTAGATTTTATTACACCCCAAAGATAGAAATCAACTGGTGTAAGATCTGGTGACCACGGTGGCCATTCTAACGGGCCGTTTAACCGAATCCATCTGTTACCAAAAAGTTCGGCAAACTTTTGGGTAATTATAGCTGTACAATGAGCAAGTGCTCCATCTAGTTGATACCAACAAGTAATTCTTTCCTGAAGCGGTAACTCATCTAGAAAGTCACTAACAATGGTATTCAAAATATGTAAATATTTTTGACCAGTTAAATTTTCGTTATAAATTTGAAAAGATATTCTATTCCCCATCAATATGCAGAAAACATGAAAACTAAATTTGTATTGATGATGTGATTCACGTGTTAAATGAGGATTGTGATCCGACCAAAAATGATTATTTCTAGAATTAGTTATCTCGTCCCTAGAAAATTTAGCTTCATCGGTCCAAATGATTTTTTTTTAAGGAATAGTGGGTCTTCACGGAGTTTCTCGTTTAAACAGCGACAAAAAATTATTCTTCGTTCGTGGTCGCCATGGTACAAAGCTTGAACGTTTCGAAATTTATAATTATGCATTCCAGCATTTTTCAAAATTTTTTGCGTAGAAGAATATGTAATTCCTAATGCACGTTCCGCACCTCTAATAAAATTTCTGGGCTCTGCGTGAAAATATGCCAAAACATTAATCTGATTGTCCTCATTTCCTGACACTAGTTTATGTTTTGTTTCTATTTGACCATGAGAAACAAAATTTTCTTCCATTTTGCGAAATATTGATTTCGTTAGCGGTGGTAGATGAGGATATCTATCACTAAAAGTTCTTACCAAAATTTTATTGCACTGGCCATACGTATAAAACATGTTTAAAACATCTTGATTTGAATAATAATTACCAGCCATTATTACACTCGCAACGACTATTTTTTTAAGAGGAATGCAATGAACAAATAAAAAATGGGGGTTTCCATTTGAAAAAATGGAGTTTTCGCATATTTTTAATGACAATATTGGACATCAATTTCAGAACACCCTGTACAATATTTTAAAGTTTTATCTTCAGATTCGCGTGACCCTTCATATTGAGTATCAATGTGCAAAATATTAGTTTTTTAATTAATCGTAGTTAAAACTTACAGCTAGTTAAATGCGCCAAGTCATCTGTCAAAAAAATCATAAAAGTGAGAATATCTTCAAAACGGTTAGAGATAATGACACATATGTATTTATTAAGTTGACTTAGAATTTTATAGGGAGTTAAAAAATGTACTAATATATAGGGTGTTCCATTTAAAATAACAAAGTTAGTACTCACTTCCGGTTTTTCCGGAAGTGCCACCATCTTGAAAATATTTTGAAAATAGAGTTCCTGACCTCCTATATGATCCCTCAAAATTTGAAATCAAAATGTCATTTCCATCCCAGTAATCTTCTAATGAAACACTTATAAAAATCACTCTGTATAACAGTGGATCTGCAACAGACATTACCTCTACCCAAACTAACTACTTCCAAAGCATTTTACCTCCACCAAATGTGGAAGTACAACCTAGGAATTCATTCTATATGCAACGACCAAGAAAAGGCAAATTTTTTTACCTGGACGGAGGATGTCGCCCACCCGGGAAGTGCAGAAATCTGCAGCTCCCTTTTGACATTCCTGGAATACGGTATTCCTATAGAAGAAAAAGGCATATCTCATATGAACGGATTCTTGTGCTGGCCAGAACAAGAATTTTTTAATTATTTGTCTTTACCAATACCTCATTTTGAAAGGGATAGTGAAACAAGTAGACCACAAATTTCCCGAGGTGGGACACAGATTCCTTGATTCAGATAGTGATTTTGGAAGAATCGAGAAAAATCAAAGAAAACATGGTATTTTGCTCAAGATCTTAACCTCATAAATAGAAGAAATCAAATGGATTAAGGTAGACGAATATGGCTCATACTGGGATAAAGAAAGTTATGATCCCAACATGCCTTTTAAAAAAGCGAACATTATAAAGAATGCCTGCTTGGCACCTCCTAACAATGTTGAGATTGGCAGAAAATATGGAAAACTGGCTCCACTACAAATAAATAATTTAAAAACGCAGGTACCTTTTGTAAAAGATACCTACCGTTGGTACTACAAGGATCAATGGTCAAGAAGAAAATAGTTGTTAGTTGTTAAATTATCAGCATTAAATAAAGTTAATATACAAGCAAAAAAATATTTGCTTTTTATAGCCTCCATCGATTCTAAGCTGCATTTTTTAAATATATTGTGGTTGTGAATGAAGGAGGTATCTGTACTTTTTTGAAAAAGTAGGAGTTAAGGTCAAGTTTCAATTTATAAATGCTACAGTATAAAATGATGATCTAGTTTTAACAATAACTTATTATAAAAACAATTTTCTTTTCTCTAGTTAAAAAACTTTGAAGTCAGTTTTCTCAGTTGTATATTTTAGCTAGTTACCTCGTTTATCCACTCAGAATTGAAGGGATAATTCTGAAACTAGCCGCAGGTAGGTTAAATGACGTGTCATTCTGTTTTTCGAATATTTCGAATACTCGAATAGGTATATCAAAGCCGGCCTCAACCCCCTCCACCCCTGATATTTATAACGAAAAATTTGTATGTGCTTCCGGACGTTATTCTACCCACCTGTGGCTAGTTTCATAGTGTAATAAAATGTTTGAGACCATTTTCCGAATTCTCGAATATTTCAAAGCTGTCGCTAGTTTCGTAGTGAAATAAAATGGTTGAGGCCATTTATAGATTTTTTGAATATTTCAAAGCTGCTCACTACCCCCTCCGCCCCTGATGTTAACGAAAAAATGTATTTGCTCCCAGACGTCATTCTACTCACCTGTGGATACTTTCGTAGTGTAATAAAATGTCTGAGACCATTTTTCAACTATCTAAATATTTCACAGCTGGCTGCTACTCCATGCTACCCGCCTCTGCCCTTGATTTTTTTAACGAAAAAATGTTTCTGCCTCCGGACATCATTCTACCCACCTGTGGCTAGTTTCGTAGTGTAATAAAATGTTTGAGACCATTTTCCAAATTTTAGAATATTTCAAATCTGGCCGCTACCCCCTTCCCCGATTTATGTTTCCATTCTACCCACCTGTGGCTAGGTTCGTAGTATAATAAAATGTCTGACACCATTTCCGAATACACGAATATAAAAGCTGGCTGCTACACCCTCCGCCCCTGAATTTTTCTAACGAAAAAATGTAGGTATGTGCTTCCGGACATTATTCTACTCACCTGGGGCTAGTTTTATATTGTAATAAAATGTTTGAGACCATTTTCAAAATTTTCAAATAGTTCAAAGCTGGCCGCTACCACCTGCCCCCATTTAAAACGAATTTTTTTTGTACTTCCAGACTTCATTCTACCCACCCGTGGCTAGTTTCATAGTATAACAAAATATCTGACACCATTTCCGAATTCACGAATATTTAAAAATATGTACGTACTTCCAGACGTCATTCTACCCACTTGTGGTTAGCTTCGTAGTGTAATAAAATGTTTGAGACTATTTTAGATTTTTCTAGTATTTCAAAGCTGGCCGCTTTTCCCTCCAACCATTATTGTTTTAGAGTGATAAATGTACAGTGTCCATGAATTGACACCCAAAGGAGGAAACCGAGGGGGGAACCTTTTTATTTATGCATTTTTGAAAAAAGTTATTCTCCATAAAAACTCCTGCTTGTACTCAAACGGCCCAAAAGCATCTTATTTTTAGGTATCGACAGATATGATTTTTTGTGTCTGATACCGATATTGGCCGATACTGATATATGCATGGCCTATATCGGCCGATATCAATATATCTGCCATAAATTTTAATTACGAATATTTTGCTATAAAAATTAGGAAAAATCGACTGATCTAAAAATTTAAAAAAGAAAGATATACCGTTACCTTTTAACATGGTTTCACCATAAATGTTAAAAAGTAAAAAGAACACAGAACAAATTCGATGTTCTGTAAACCACCTTAATCGAATACAATTCCAGGCGGTGAATCCGCATTGCTGCACGACATTGCGTTTGTTCGGTTGGGGAATACTGTAGGGGATCGAAAGAGCAATATCGATTATCTGACAGTGGAGAGAGAGTGGAGATTAGAAACAAGATCGAATGATTACGAACACGAACGGACATTTGTTGTCTTTGTCTAGTTCACATGCTTTCTGTTCTCGTTCTCCACTGTCAAATCTCAATCTCGATTCGTTGAATATAAATAGGAAGGAATAGGGAATAGTTCATTTAAACTAGTTCGTTCTTCGTTCACGTACTACACACATAATTTCACAATTACTTTAATCAATCACAACCATAAATAAAAAAATATATTGTTTTTCTATTTGCGTGGGGACAGTACTTTCAGTTTCCAATTTCAACACCAAAAATAAATGCGGGAAGTTATCTTGTGTGTTGTGTAAGTAAGGTTCCCAAATCCCGGGACTGAAAAGGTGTTCAGGACTTTGGTCCCAAATTTTAATTCCTGGCACTAATTCCGAAAGTTCCAAAAAATGGTACCAAAATCAAGATGATGTTTGTTTAGAACAAATGTTGTATGGAATAAAATATTGTTATTTAATTTTTTTAATAAAATATTTTTATTTAAATGTGTCCCCGTCCCTGTACATTTAGGCATTAAGTCAAAATTTATTACTGAGGCGTAGCTTTTCAAACCGAACAACTTTTAGGTTACTTTGTGCTCAACTTTTTCCATATTTTTCTAAATTCTGAACACCCGGTATATAAATCTGACAAAATAATATGCAGGAGTTTTTAGGAAGAATAACTTTTTTTCATAAATCCAGAAATAGGTATAAAAGGTTTCCCCCTTCAAGTGTCAATTCATGAACACACTGTATATTTGTCTCATTAAAAAAATCAGGGGCGGAGGAGATAGCGAAGAGCTTTGAAATACTATAAAAATGGAAAATGGTGTCAAACATTTTGTTACACTAGGAAACTAGCCAGAGGTGGGTAGAATGACGTCTCGGAAGCATATAAATTTTTCAGAGGCGAAGCTGGCAGCTGGCTGTTTTGAAATATCCGAGAAGATGAAAAATGGTCACAACACAGGTGGGTAGAATGATGTCCGGAAGTACATGAATTTTTTTTTCGTTACAAAAATCAGAGGCAGAGGGTGTAGCGCAAGCTATGAAATGTTCGAGAATTTGGAAAATGGTCCCAAAAATTTTATTACACTACAAAACTAGCCAGGGTAGAATAATATCTGAAAGCATATACATTTTTTTGTTAAAAAAATCAGGGGCGGAAGGTGTATGTAGCAGCCAGCTTTCAAATAATCGTGAATTCGGAGATGGTGTCAGACATTTTATTATTCTACGAAACTAGCAATATGTGGGTAGAATGAAGTCCAAAAGCACAAAAAAAATTTCGTTATAAATCGGATAAGGGGGCAGTGGCCAGCTTTGAAATATTCGAAAATTTGGGAAATGGTCTCAAACATTTTATTACACTATGAAAATGATATATAAAAAATTTTACTCACTCAATTTGACAGTTTTGTAGATCACATACTAAAACAAAAGCTATAAAATCCTGAAAACGGATTTAGGGCCTGATGCACAATATTATCATTCTACATCCTAAAACAAAACACTCAAGGTAACTGCCAAGGAAGGAAAAAAAAGCGTTTTTGTTGGGTAATGGCGACGAACGGACAGCGGCGCGGAGTGTTGACAATATTTTGATCGGACCTTTGTTTAACTTGTAGCTCTGGCATTTCGCATCCTTTTTCACCCGTCGGCTTGGCCTTGCAAGTGCGCGCGTAAATAATAATCGCCGTGCGGCGTGCGCGCGAGAGAGAGGGAAAGATCGTCTGGTGACGATCGAACACGATTATTCCAGATTATATTCGGCTCGCGGGAAGCCAGTGAAATTTGAAGTGTGAGAAATTTCGTAAATTTTAAGTTAAAATGTTTATATATTTCTAAAATTATTAGAAATCCCTAACTTTTAATGTGAAAACGGGAAAATCCCTGATTTTTCATGCGAAAACGGAATATTCCATGACTTTCCCTGACCCCTTAGGAATTCCCTGACTTTTCCAGGTTTTCCAGGTTGCTGAGAACCCTGCCGGGCTAGCCCCGCCTGGCCTTCGCCGCGCCACCCGCGTCGGAGACTGAGAAATGAGAATAAGAAATGCTAGGTATTCAATTCAGGGCACTGATCCGAAAATTGGAAAATTCTGTTTGTTTTGTAATGTACTCCTAAGTAATAAGATTTGAGATTTGAAGAAAAAAACAAAGAAACCTTTACTAACTACTTTTAATAATAATAATCTTTATTTGAGAGAAAGACACAAGACAGTGTACATTAAATCAAATCAGCGTCAATACAAATGGCTGCCCGAGCACACAAAACAGTCTCGGTTTCTAACTTTATACGTTTGTATTTAAAAATTCAAGAACATCATAAGGTTCTAGTGATATTAAGAGCCGCAGTACCTGTGATTTAAACAGTTTAAGTTCCGAGATAGCTTTTATGCGCTGAGGCAGTTTATTAAAAAACTTGAGACAGGTATATGTTGGCTGTTTTTCTGTTAAAGCCAATCGATGGCTTGGCAGAATGAAGTTGAGATTCCTGGTGTTGTAAACGTTGGATTGCAGGTGAATTTGAAATTTAGAGCTTTGTCTGTGTGAGAAAACAAGACATTTATAAATGTATGTACCAGGCAGAGTCAGTAAGTTCAAACTCCGAAAGACCCCCCGACAGACTCCCTGGCCCTTAGGCCAACCATAATCCTAATCAGCCGCTTCTGTACCTTGAAAACCTTGTTTACCAAAGAACAACATCCCCAGAAAATTATACCAAAACGCATCCTCGAGTGGAAATTTGCGTGATAGATGACCCTCAAGGTGCTTAGATTCAGATAACTATGCAAAACTCTAAAAGTATAGAGTACTGAGGCGAGTGTCTTGCAAAGATTCTCAACATGATGACTCCAACAGATATTCTGATCTATATGTACCCCCAGAAATTTAGTTGCGTCAGACAAAACAACTTGTGAGTCAAACAGGGCAACGTGTGTAGGAAAGTTTGTTTGTTTTTACTTTCTGATTTGATTGATAAAATGATAAGTGATAAGGATAAATAGGTATAAAGTATAAGTTATAAGTTTCACTTTTTTGCAAGTTGAATGTAAATCTAAATCGGGTTTCCCTTTACTTTCATTCCAATTTCTTTAAAATTGGACCGATTAGGCGCGATTAATTAACTGAACGTAAATATACGTATTATAGTTTACATACTTTACCAAAACAAAAATGAAGTTAATAACTGACTGTTAGTTACTAATAGTTACACACTCACATAAACATGGATTCATTTTTTCCTAATTTTCGCGACTTAATTTAACCTATGTAAATTAAATAACAGACGCAGACGGCCTCGTTCGGTCGCTGTTTCCGGCCGCTCGCCGCTGGGTCGGCTAGGCACACCCACCCTGATAGTTAAATGCGTTAAATGCCGAACATATGCGTAACCTATGTTTATATCTTCGCGCAGCTCGGGCGCGTTAGCTCTCGTCGCCACGTGCTGTTTTTTTCTTCAAATCTCAAATCTTATTACTTAGGAGTACATTACAAAACAAACAGAATTTTCCAATTTTCGGATCAGTGCCCTGAATTGAATACCTAGCATTTCTTATTCTCATTTCTCAGTCTCCGACGCGGGTGGCGCGGCGAAGGCCAGGCGGGGCTAGCCCGGCAGGGTTCTCAGCAACCTGGAAAACCTGGAAAAGTCAGGGAATTCCTAAGGGGTCAGGGAAAGTCATGGAATATTCCGTTTTCGCATGAAAAATCAGGGATTTTCCCGTTTTCACATTAAAAGTTAGGGATTTCTAATCAAGGGCGGCGCTTGATAAGATACAATGCCTAGCCTGCCTCTGCATCACGGGGGCCCTCGGGACCGTCCCCTCCCGGGCCCTTGAGACCCTGGTGGGTCTCCCGCCATTGCGTGCGGCGGTGGAGTATGAGGCGGCTAAGGCGGCCCTCAGATTAGAGGGCCTTAACATCTGGGCTTCTGGGAGCCCACCTTGTGGGCATCAGAGGCTATGGTCTGAGCTGAAGGAGGCGCTTCCCATCCTGGACATGAGAAGAGATGTGAAGGAGCCTTCTATTGGCTTTTATGTAGACTCTCCTTCTCCTTCCCCAAAAGGAAGGAGTGGATGGAGGAGAACATCAGTACCCAGAAAGGACTAGTCTGGTACACAGACGGGTCCAAGATGGGGAAAGGAACGGGGGCCGGAGCCTATTGTAAGGAACTGGCCTGTAAACTTACAGTCTCCCTGGAGAACACACTACGGTGTTCCAGGCGGAGCTGTTTGCCATTATGCTGGGGGCGGAGGAATCACTCAAACTCCAGGTCGAGAGGAGCGAGGTAACCTTCTACTCCGACAGCAAAGCAGCCCTTCTGGCGCTGCGAGCAAACCGCACCACATTTCCTCTGGTGGAGGAATGTCGAGCGAGTTTGCTTAAACTGGTGGCCGCAGGGAATAAGGTGACTCTGTCCTGGGTGCCCGGGCATTCGGGCATCGAGGGAAATGAGCTGGCTCAGAGCTCCAGGGATGAGGCAGGCGAGGCTCATGATCCGTGGGCCATCGCCTGCCTTGTCCCGAGAATTGCTGGGTCTGCCAAGAAAGGAGGTTAAGGGTTTGGTGAGGGTCCTCACTGGGCACTGTCGCCTAGCCCGCCACCTACACCTCATTGGGGTGGAGGAGGAGCGGGAATGCAGATGGTGCCTAGAAGAAGAGGAGACCCCCCACCACCTAGTAACAGAGTGTCCTGCGCTCGACAGGGTCAGATTCGAGTCCTTCGGCATGGCTAGGCTGTGCGCTGAGGACGTGTATGGTGTCAGGTTGGGGGGGCTGCGGGCCTTCATCAAGAAGGCCGGCATGCTGGAAGCCCTTTGATACCGGCCGTGGGGGCACGTGCCGGGCCGATCAGAGGCGGCCACCCCTTAATTTGATGATGATGATGCCCTCCTTTTTTGGGGATAGGCGCTGCCGTATAAAAAAGAAGGGGACATTCGCACCATATTGTGGTAGTCGGCAGTGACGCGCTGCCGTATGAAAAAAGAAATGGTAATTATTTCCATTTCCAATGGTGTAACCCACCCCCCGATTTTCTTGAAATTTTGGCTAGGTACCTCCTATTTTTGCCAGACATTCGGCGCTGTAACCCACCCCCGATTTTCTTGAAATTTTGGCTAGGTACCCCCTATTTTTGCCTGACGTTTGGCGCTGTAACCCACCCCCGATTTTCTTGAAATTTTCACTAGGTACCCCCTATTTTCGCTCGACATTCGGCAGCGTGTCAATACGCGTGCCGAATGTCGGGCGAAAATAGGGGCAGCGTCCAGAAATATACTAATAATTTTGGAAAGGGTCGTAATTAACGCCCGGTAATTTGATGCGGTTTTCAGACTAAAAAAATACTAAATGCTCAATAAGTGCAACAGCATACGCTCTTTATTGCAAATATGCTTGAGAAAAATGCACTTCCGACTTACCTAAATTAGTTTATTTCAGACGTGGATGGAGTTAAACGTACGTCCAAAGAAGTCACGTGACTCAACTCGCCAATGAGAGCAAAAGACATATACCGACTTTTATATACGTCGGATGTATAAATAGCCACTTTCTTTTTTATAAGGCAGCGCCCATCGCTGCCGACTGCCACAATATGGTGAGAATATCCCCTTCTTTTTTCATACGGCAGCAAATATTGCCAAAAAAATAAGGGCATGCACTCCTTATTGCAACAAAGCTTGACAAAAATGCACTTCCGACATATCTAAACAAGTTTACTTTGGACGTATATGGAGTTAAATGTACGACCAAAAAAGTCCCGTGACTAAACTTGTCATGAGAGCACAAGATGTATACGGACTTTTATATATGTCGGACGTATAACATGGTTTCTTCACTGTTAAACATGAAGATAAAAGAATGTCATTTCTGTGGACGCACGTTTTTAAAAAACGGCAAAAAACACATTAATTTTGTTCAACGATCTTGGTAATATATGTACCTAGGTATTTCTGGATAAATTATTGGATAACTTAAAAAATTGTAATATCTATGTTTTTCGAAAATTTAATTCCAATATTAGTGTTTATTTGAGATTGACCCACCTCCGAGCGTACACCCCTACCCCTCACAGGCATGTGAGGGGTACTTATCTACTTCTAGTTTTGGGGGGGAGGGGGCGATAATTATAATAAAATTAGGTCTAAAATTACAACTTACCACAAACGTTCTCCAAATTCCATGTAAAACATAAGGACAACCAAACCCCAATATCAAAGGAACTTTGAATTTTTTTACTCTCATCGGTTATCCTTCATCATCCTTGTGCAGCATCCTTTTAAACCAGATTTCCTGATTTATGGTACATAAGTAGGTACTTGGACCGTTGCCCGCTGGATGCCCCACAGAGAAGGGAAACTCTCTGGAATCATCTAGGAAGTCATAATTAACTAAATTCAATACAAGGCCCATTATTTTCAAGAAAGTGGCTATTTATACGTCCGACATATGTGAAAGTCGGTATATGTCCGACATATATATATGAAAGTCGGTATACATCTTGCACTCTCATTGGCGAATTGAGTCACGTGACTTCTTTGGACGTTCGTTAACTCCTTACAAATCCGAAGTAAACTGATTTAGATACGTCGGAAGTGCATTTTTCTCAAGCATCGTTGGAATAAGGAGCGTATGACCTCCCTTTTCGGCGATGGGCGCTGCGGTATGAAAAAATAAGTGGAAATTATTTCTAATGGTGTAACCCACCCCCCATTTTCTTGAAAGTTTTGGCTACCTCCCTACTTTTGTCCGACATTCGGCGCACGCTGAATGTCGGGCGAAAATAGAGGGTACCTAGCAAAAATTTCAAGAAAATTGGGTGGATTACACCATTGGAAATAATTAGCACTTTTTATTTGGCAGCGCGCATCGTTGTTGACTACCACAATATGGTGCGAATGCCCCCTTCTTTGTTCATACGACAGTGCCTATTCCCCAAAAAGGAGAGCATATGCTCCTCATTGCAAAGATGCTTGAGAAAAATGCACTTCTGACGTATCTAAATAAGTTTACTTCGGACGTGTATGTGGAGTTAAATGTATGTCCAAAGAATAAGTCACGTGACTCAACCAATGAGATCACAAGACGTATACCGAGGTTTATATAGGTCCGATGTATAAATAGCCACTGCCTATTTTCAAGCAATGCACCTGGCATAGTGTTTGCATGCGGAATTTAGTTCATATTGCACTGAGGCCTAATGATATAAGTTTTTAGATATAGAGCCTAAAATGATATTCCTACCAAATTTAACTTTTAACACGAATGGTCTTAGTTTCAAAGCGTATCGTATAGTGTATGCCCTTTTAATCTTCTTAAAATCGTTTAAGATCCAAAACACAAAATATAGATCCAAAATACCAACAGAGAACAAGGAAGGAATACCAGCATATTATAGCCGTATTCGAGCGGATGACCGATTTTAACCAGCTTATAAAAAGTTACGTTAGATTATAAGAGATTGAACATTAAAATAATTTTTGATGATAACAGAAAAACCTGGTGTTTTCACAGTGCCTTAAAACCATATAATCTGGCCCTTGATCAAATAAATAAATTTGTACAATTTATTACTCAAAATTTAAATTTTATAACCTGGTTCAACCTGGTCATCTGCTCGAATTCGGCTTATTATTATTTATTATTTACTGTTTATTTACCTCATCGTTGGGACGAATATGTTTAGCTTTTGCTGTGTCCGCCCAACTTGGAAACTTTATCTATTTTTCTTATTTCTTCCACTGGAATTCTCTTGTTAGTATAACTCTTCCTAGTATTTCATCATTGCAGCGATGGATATCGCCAGCTGTACTGTGTCCGTCCAACTGAGAAACTTGAATGTTCTTTAAACATTAATGAATAGCCTTCCTTATTACTGTTTCCACTTGGATCTTTCTCAAACTTATATTAGATAACCTTCAGCCTATTTACCAAGTATTATCAATCCTTTCCTTAACAGCTTACAATATCCATGTGGATACTTCTCGTTTCTTAGAATAGAACCAGAGATGGAGTAGGGAGAATACGATAGAAGCTGCGCGAACTACCTAATAAAAGTGGCGGCCATATTAAACCAACTTCATTCATGGGCGTATCATTGTTAACAGACTTGGCACTGCAGACTGATTTAGAGGTCTTCGTCCTCGTTCGCCACGATGCACAGTAAAGACATCAGCAGCAAAATGTTTTGAACAAACAAATTTATTTAGACTCAAAGTCCAATCAGTCCCCAAGTTAAGAATTTTTAACCACATATTCAATCATTAAAATTATACAGATGCGCGCCTATGGTGCCCAAAATTTCGGCGATTGTTTTTACTAAACTTACCGAAAAAATGATACTCCCGGAGGACTCCTAGACTTATAATTCTTACAGCTTGGTACTACACACGACATTTTCCAAAAACACTGACCATTTCTCTGCTGAAAATACAACTACCGCTGAGAACAAACTGCAAACGTCATGGTGAGGACAATATGGCGGCCATTAAATTTGCCTGGAAATAGGATGCGCAGTAGGTCAAAACGCGTTCTCCCTACTCCATTTCTCTGGATAGAACAAAAGGCTTCCTACTTTCTAGACAAGGTTATTTTATCCAAATTTGTTGTTAATATCCTTACTTGTGATACTCAAATGTGATATTGTCGGCTTTTTTTAGGACACTGAGAAGAAAACAAATACTTTATTTCCTCGCGCTAACGTTTCGGTCTTTTATTTAAAACCTTCTTCAGAGCTACAAGCAACATAAGACAACTATTTTTATAATAATTTAAACCACTTATAAAATGACTATAATACTATGTAATTACGTATTTTACAGGCATTGATAATATTCTCACCTGGGAAAACAATTTTAAAAATCCAAAATTGACACATAACTTGTGTACGTCATAAATAATTTTACAATACACGGTTGGACGAAGACTTGTTACATATTATCCATATTAAAATATTTTACTTTTATAAATAGGCAATGACGGATACAAACACATTAAAAGTTGAAGCAGAAATGGAGCCAGAAATCGGTATAAGATAACAAAGTCTAAAAAACTTAAAAAAGAGGTACTTTAGGTTGTAAAGAACTGGCACGTGTGTTTTTTTCCTTGAACCAAGAAACACTACAGGGTGTCTAAGGTCTTAAAAACCTAGTCATTTGTTTAAATATTTATATACCTGTCTATAATATTTCGATAAACGATACTTAAGTTTTCCCTGTCTGTTTTTTTGTTTACAGTTTAGAATTTGTTTATGTAGATCATTTCAGACAAACATCTCTTCTGGTAGTTCACTTCTCTATCCAGTATTTGTATATCATCAAAGTCAAAAATATGGTCCAAATCAAAGTGATGAGATGCTAAAGCCGTTTTTTCTCTTTTTGTTTTGTGAATTTCTTTGCAGGAGTCTCTATGTTGTTTTATTCTGGTTTTAATATATTGTTTAGTTTGCCCAACATACATTTTTTCACAATTCTGGCATTTCAACTTATAAACAACATTGTTAATCATATCTTTGTTGATCTTAGACTTCATTAGATTGAACATATTTCCTATGACTTTTTCAAAACAGTATACCACTCTCATATTGTCAGTTTCTAATTTCTTTTTTATATGTTCGGATAATCCTTTTACGTATGGAATTTTTAGGTATTTTGTATTGTTAGTACTATTTTGTGTCCTTTTAAAATCAACTTCATCTCTCCCTACATTATTTATTATATGGTTACATATTGCTAGTGGATACCCATTTTGACTAACTTTACTTTTAAACTTCCTCATATTTTCTTGATGAAATGTCTAATGGCTTAATTTGATTATTTTATTTTTCATAGCATCTAATATAGCTGTTTTTTGATTGAAGGGATGTAGTGAGTTATAATTTAACAGTCTTCCTGAATTGATTGATTTTTCGTAGTAATTTGATATTAAATTTTGATTTTCTGTCCTAATTAAATATACATCTAAAAAAGCTATTTTATTTTCATTTTCGATATCAAGAGTGAACTGTATTTTTGGATGTGCTGAATTAAAATATCCTAGTATGTTATTCGTTTCTGATTTTGGTATAGATAAAATTGTGTCATCGACGTAAATGAATATAAAGGGAATTTCAAAAGGTACTATCTTCATTACATTTCTAATAATTCCCGAAAATATTGCAAAAGTGTTAAGTTATGGACCAACATTTTCAGTGGAACATAAACGTAACGAAATTCCTATGCTAAGATTGCTGAAGGATGTTGAATACGCAGTACAACAACAACCTACAGAAATAAATAAAGACGAACTTAGAATAGATGTGACGAACATAATAACAAATTTTATGAAAAAACCCTCTAATTATGATGTGAGATCCCAACAGCTTATCAAATATTATGATGAGGCAAAAATGTTTTTTAAAGAAAATGATACAATTTTTGTTACGAAATCTGATAAAGGTAACATCACAGTGGTTATGAATAAAATTGACTATCATCAGAAAATGAGAGAACTTATGAGTGACAATAACACATATGAATGTTTAAATCCGACCCTACTAACATTTTCCAAACAAAAAACAATAATCTTGTGTCAGAATTGTATGTAAACAATATCATCGACGAATCAGAAAGCAAAAGACTTAAAATTTATAATGCCATTCCACCTAGAATATATGGCTTAATAAAAATTCATAAAAACAACAACATTAGACCAGTTGTACCGTGTCAACAATCCCCCTCTTATAAAGTTGCCAAACATATTACAAATATATTACAAAATTCATACACAACGTTTGAGTACTCTATAAAGAATTCGTTAGAACTTATTGACAAATTAAAATCAATCACTTTACCCCCGGATTATGTCCTAATAAGCTTGGATGTCGTTAGTTTATTTACTAGTATTCCTAGAGAGTTAGTAATTTATTGTATAGAAGAACATTGGGAATACTTATAAACACTTACAAATTATACTCTAGAAATGTTAATCAAGGTAATAAATTTTTTGTTCGATAGTAGCTATTTTAAATACGAAGAAACATATTATAAACAAAAGGATGGTACAGCAATGGGAAATCCAGCTAGCCCCATTCTAGCCAACATAGTCATGGAAGAAATTATTACTATTATTATTATTAAATGTATGACGATAGTACCTTTTGAAATCCCCTTTATATTCATTTACGTCGATGACACAATTTTATCTATACCAAAATCAGAAACGAATAACATACTAGGATATTTTAATTCAGCACATCCAAAAATACAGTTCACTCTTGATATCGAAAATGAAAATAAAATAGCTTTCTTAGATGTATATTTAATTAGGACAGAAAATCAAAATTTAATATCAAATTACTACGAAAAATCAATCAATTCAGGAAGACTGTTAAATTATAACTCACTACATCCCTTCAATCAAAAAACAGCTATATTAGATGCTATGAAAAATAAAATAATCAAATTAAGCCATCAGACATTTCATCAAGAAAATATGAGGAAGTTTAAAAGTAAAGTTAGTCAAAATGGGTATCCACTAGCAATATGTAACCATATAATAAATAATGTAGGGAGAGATGAAGTTGATTTTAAAAGGACACAAAATAGTACTAACAATACAAAATATCTAAAAATTCCATACGTAAAAGGATTATCCGAACATATAAAAAAGAAATTAGAAACTGACAATATGAGAGTGGTATACTGTTTTGAAAAAGTCATAGGAAATATGTTCAATCTAATGAAGTCTAAGATCAACAAAGATATGATTAACAATGTTGTTTATAAGTTGAAATGCCAGAATTGTGAAAAAATGTATGTTGGGCAAACTAAACAATATATTAAAACCAGAATAAAACAACATAGAGACTCCTGCAAAGAAATTCACAAAACAAAAAGAGAAAAAACGGCTTTAGCATCTCATCACTTTGATTAGGACCATATTTTTGACTTTGATGATATACAAATACTGGATAGAGAAGTGAACTACCAGAAGAGATGTTTGTCTGAAATGATCTACATAAACAAATTCCAAACTGTAAACAAAAAAACAGACAGGGAAAACTTAAGTATCGTTTATCGAAATATTATAGACAGGTATATAAATATTTAAACAAATGACTAGGTTTTTAAGACCTTAGACACCCTGTAGTGTTTCTTGGTTCAAGGAAAAAAACACACGTGCCAGTTCTTTAGAACCTAAAGTACCTCTTTTTTAAGTTTTTTAGATTTTGTTATCTTATACCGATTTCTGGCTCCATTTCTGCTTCAACTTTTAATGTGTTTGTATCCGTCATTGCCTATTTATAAAAGTAAAATATTTTAATATGGATAATATGTAACAAGTCTTCGTCCAAACGTGTATTGTAAAATTATTTATGACGTACACAAGTTATGTGTCAATTTTGGATTTTTAAAATTGTTTTCCCAGGTGAGAATATTATCAATGCCTGTAAAATACGTAATTACATAGTATTATAGTCATTTTATAAGTGGTTTAAATTATTATAAAAATAGTTGTCTTATGTTGGTTGTAGCTCTGAAGAAGGTTTTAAATAAAAGACCGAAACGTTAGCGCGAGGAAATAAAGTATTTGTTTTCTTCTCAGTGTCCTAAAAAAAACCGACAATATCACATTTGAGGTTATTTTATATTGTATGCTCAGAAAAATATGTGATGCCCCGTAGATGCCAATGAGGTACCCCGTATATACCAACCAAAATTCTCATTTTATTTTATCAAATAATTCGATACAATGTTAAGTACTTCCTTAAAATATCTTGTTTCAAATTCATCGCGCCAGAGACCAAGCCGCCGAATATCGGGTAATAAATTAAATCGAAAAACCATGTTGTTTATATTAGATAGATCGGCCAGGGTAATTAATGTTCCCGAAAAACATGTTTGTTTATATATCCTATCCGCGGCGAGCGTCGCGCGAACACCTGCACCTCCTAGAATCGAGGCGAGAACAAAGAACCAAGCGGATATAAAAGAGGATACTCCCAGAACGGAAGCCAGTCGTTGCCGACCACCTTTTGCCGGGCGAAGCCCTGCCCGGTAACCCAGCGAGTGTCCGATGCCGTGCCAGCCGTAGAAGATCCCGAATTGTTGGGCGAAGTACTGCCCGAGAAGTCATCTAGAAGTCTGCCGCCTTGCCTGCCAGAGATCCAGCACCAGAGCCACAGTACAGTATGCTGCCCGTTGAACTGACCACAGAGTAAGCGATTGAATTGTGTTTTGTTGGGTTTTGTCGACTGAGTTGCCTTTCTATTTCTAGTTACTGAATTTAATTGAGTTTATTTTATTTTGAATGCTATTAGTGTTTACTTGAGGTGTCGTAAAGGATTGGTATATTTTGTCATATTTTAAATCAGTGTCGTTACAGTTCTGAATATTTTAAGCTAAATTTTGAGTATTTCAAAAGCTGTTAGCATAGCAGTGCCGTATTAAGTCCAATATTAATATTTTACTCTAAATTTTGGGTATTTTTAAATACGTTTTGTGCCAATTTCAAGTGATTTTAATAATTTTGTGTCTCTATTATCAATTTCGAATCATATTTAATTTACATATTTTATTATCGCGTTTGTGTGATCAGGCTAACTAAATTGTGTGCCAATAATTTTGGTATTATTTCTTGGAATAATTTGAGCTTAATTCACGTACTATTTTCGCAGGTTTTTGTTAACAGTTTATGCTATAAGCTAGTATTGTTCGCCACTTAGGTTTGAAACCAGTTACTAAAATTTAAAGATAATTATTTTGCGCTAAATTCTTTATTATCGATTCTTTTCTGTAATATTTACTTAGGAATATTTTAATAATTCATTTTGTTCACGTCCGTGCATCCTCAATTCATTTACTGTGTAATTAGTAACCTGTATATTATTACGCCATAGGCGTACCATTTACTTTTTTAAATATATGTATTAAAATTCCCCTGTTGTTTCCGTTAATTCTTAGGCCCACACCAAAAATAAATTAACTTATGGACCACCTTTAAAGGTACCGCTCGACCAACTAACATCAAAAACAAAGGTGCGCGCCATAAATAAAAAAACATAGAACTGGCTTTGTAGTGGCAAGTTTGTTCCCATAATAAAAAAATAATGTTTACAGTTCGGGTGACAGATCTGGTGCTAACGATTACAAGGCAGTGGCGTACCTCTTATTTTTTTAAATAGTTATAAAAATAGGAAAAAATATATTTGCCTTTATATCTATTTTTTTTATAAAAATTGAAGTATAACCCCAACTAGTACGCGTCAATTCTAAAATTCAAACTTATCAATGTTATTGACAGTTACTAGTTGGGGATTAGTCGGCGAACACAATATAAAAAAATAAACTTTTTAAAAACAAGCTTTTATTTAAGCCATGAACTAAAACGATAAAATAAGTTTAGGTTTTCGTTTTCGATAATTCAATGCCACACCTTCATAAAATTGATATAGTATAGGGGGGAGACGCTATAACGGTACTTCGCCGTATGTTAGAAATGGGATCAGGGGGTGTGGCTAAGAGTAGTAACGATGTGGCTGACACGCCAGGCCCTGATTAAACAGTATTCTTAGTAAAATTATAAAAAATGTAAAAAAACGAGAAGTAACAACGACGAAATCAAAAGCTGGGTTTAGTCAGTCAGTCAGTCATATACATAACTAGAGTAGTTATAAAGGTAATATTTTTCTTTTCATAAAGTACCAAAGGGGATATTATAATTTATATTAATGCGGCCCTGTCTATTGTTTATGTTACCTGTGAAATGTTATTCCTGTAGATTTCTTATTGTCCACATTATTCCTACTCGTACAACTCCGTACAGCGCACGACACCATTGTTTTAATTACTTTTTTTACACACTTACTTCAAAATAGAAAATATATCTCACAAAAACTGCACATTTAACACTGAACAACCAACTGACGCTAAAGTAGTAACTACGCGACGTAGGTGCTCCCGTTTGTGGTCACGTGACAGCTTCTCCCCCCACACTATACCAATGGTTGATAAGCAAGTACATGCCAAAGAATATATTTTCTTTACAGTTTGCGCGACAAACTTTTTGATTTAAAAAAGCTTGTCGCAATTTGGCATTGAATTATCTTAACGAAAACCTAAACTTATTTTATCCGTTTTAGTAAATGGCTTACTTAAATAAAAGCTTGTTTTTAAAAAGGTTTTTATTATTTATTTTATTTGGTGCTTTTTTAGTACCTATTTGATTCCCATCTCAGAAGGGTGGTCGTCATGTCGAGGATGTTGTGAAGAATTAGTCAATCCGCCGACTTGGGGAGGCCGCCATATTAGATTTATTATGACGTCATTCACCTTATTGTTTTCTACCCGTCGAGCCCTTTCGTTTGATACCCATGTTGAGAATTATTTTCCTTCTGCCCCGAACTAGGTACGCCTATGTACTTACGCATAAGATGTAACCCCTCCTTTGGCGAGTTGCTTGCTAAAAATTGCTTCTAAAAGACAAAGCACCAGTTGTGTCAAACACAAGGAGAGGCACACTCTTGGCCGATTTGCGCGTTTGTCAGATTGTGCGATTGGTATTGGTAATTGTAGCTACCTAGTACCTATATTAGGTATTGTTTCCTTAGTTGTATCACCGATTAAAGTACTACACGTAGTATAGAAATACTGCCTAATATAACGGTCTAGATAATTATAAATACTAGATTCACCTATTAGTCAGGCAGACTTTATCTCATCAATACATAAATAACATATATTATCTACCATTATTTACTTCAAAGCAAACGTATTTGCAACTGATTGGGTATGTCCCTAGTCCCTACATACAACGGAAACCACTGTTGAAAAACTATTATTTGAAATTTGATCTTGAAGATTATTTTAATTATTACCAGAGAAATAAGTTTTTCATTATGAATTATTGGCAACGCTGTTAAACTTTAACTAGTAAAAAAATAATATAGTATAAAAAGTGATACCTCTTACAAACATTTCAATCTACAGATGCCATTTCTATGTTTTTTATTTTTCTGAGATTGTATGATGATGGCGACCAATATTGTGACCATAGACCAGAGATATGGAGGTGGGTAGAATCAGCGTGAAGCTGCGCGAACTGACTAATTTTGTCTCGCGCCATTTATATTATATTATATTCCAAAGCACACTTCGCAACAATGGGTAACTAGGCTTATGTTTCCAAGGCACTCTATGCAAAAACGTCAAATATTATGGGGCCAACATTTCTAAGGCACTCTATGCAAAAACGATTGTTTTGATATTACGGCAAGAAAAACAAAGTAAAGCATAATGTGTAACATATCATTTTAACCAGAAAAAAATCCTCTTTTCAAAAATGCAAAAATCCAATATGGCGCCCATAAGAAAAATAAAAGTTGATCGTCTTATTTTTGTCCAGGGAGGCGACAAAAAATGCGAGATCATATTTAGATTCCTTGTAAAAAAGTGCCTAAATAATGTTTAACTTAGAAATGTCCAGCGCTATTCGTTTTCGTTTAAAAAAATAAAAACGAAAACGACAATTTTCAGTTTTTTCGCATTATTTTCAAAACGAGAAGGGCTAGCTAAAATTTTTTTTACCATGTTACTCGGCATCAAATTCCGCAACTTTGCCCCAATTTAACCGACCTCGAATCTCTTAAGATAACCAAGATCCCCATGCAAAGACTCGAAATACGGCCACCACAGGTATGTGGTTATACTTAGTTTGTCGCTGTCAAATGGCTGTAAAAGAAATTTCACAAAACACTACCTCAAATTGCATATGCGCATGTCCACTGGGCATATTTATTACTATTTTTTACTATTTTATGATTTTAAATTCGTCAAAGATTTTCCGCGCATCCTATGTATAAAAAACATCGTCCAGCACTCTACCTATATATATGATCTCTATGGGCAGAATGTAGACGAAAATCATGATGTGCACTAGGGGAAGGGCAAAGCGCGTTCTCCTCTCCTCCAGTTCTATTAAGAGATTTTTATAAATATCCTTGGTTCCTAGAGGGGCAATCGCAAAACATCAAGTTTAGGTTCTTCTCCTTCTTTTATTCGTCTTCTTGGATTCGATAACCATTATCCATGCTCGACCCATAAAAAATCAGTTTCGGGCCATTTTGAGATTAGGGGGTTTAGTATGCCGTCCGTCCCTGCGTTGGTATCTCCGTTTTAGCTTAAAAATTGGCGTATTATTAGGACAATCAATTCTGCGACGTCATGTGATGTTTTTTTTACTAGTCACCAGACAGATTTTAGCAATGGTAAGATTTTATATTTGGCAATTACTAGATAAGGGTAATTGTATTATTCGGAGTGACGGAGCCCCTTTTATTACACTTAATAAATATTTTTCTTAAATTATGAAGATATAATTCAAAGTCTTGAACCACAATAATATAATCTACTATATAAGTATATAAAATTATATAAAGTAGGTAACTAGTTTCAGCTTTAAGCCATCATCAGACCTGAAACATTAAAATAACAAGAAACTATGTTATTATAGTTATACAATGTAAGTGATTACCTTATTTTTATATGGTTCACAAATAAAATGAAGTTGTAAAGTCAATATAATATTAATAAATTTGACTTTTTGAAAGACATTTGGTAGAAGGTGTAAATAAAGGTAATAATTTGGTAATGTAATAGTTGTGGATGTTAGAAATTTCTAACCAGATCTAGGAAAATATTAAATTCAAAATTCACGTTATTGTTTAGAAAAGTAATATTAGAATTATTTACAGCTTTATAAATTTCTAAAATTTCAAATAAATCCAGACATTTTCCTTTATTGAAAATGTGTAAAGCTCCGAAATTATTATTAATATCAAATTTATGACTTGTCTCCAGAATGTGATTTGAAAAATGAGAATTAGTGAGTGCCAAAAAATTGTTTTTGTTTTTTTTCAATAAGTTTAACATGATCATTAATTCTAGTTCCAAAACTTCTACCAGTTTGACCAATATAAACTGAATTACAGTTGTTGCAAGATAAACAATAAACTCCAGATTTAGACATCAGTGGTATTTTATCTTTTGTGTTTATAAGTCTTTTACCAATGTTATTATTTGTTTTGAAACTAATTTTGATATTCAATTTTCTAAAAATCTTTGATATTGAAATTGATATTGGGCCATAAAAACTTAAAGATCTATAAAAATTAGTTTTTTCAGTTGCATGATATACGTGAAAAGAAAATTTGTGTTTGTATAAATATTTAAAGTAGATTTTTTAATTATGTTTAAAGGGTATCCGTTATTTATTGCTAATTGTTTAATGATATTTAGTTCTTTTACAAAAGTGTTTTTCGAAAGTGGTATAGAGAAAAGACGATGAAATAGATAATTAAATGCAGAAAATTTATGACTGTATGGATGATTATTTTGAAAAGGAATTAAACAATCTGTTGTGGTAGGTTTTCTATATATTCCAAAATTAAGTTCATTTTTGTCAAAATCTTTAGATATAAGTACGTCCAAAAAGGGTAAATAATCATCATTTCCAAGTTCATATGTGAATTTTATGTTTGGATGTATTGAATTGATAAAATCAGCAAATTCATTAATTACATTATTATTTTCGCAATCAAAAATAAAGATACAGTCATCAACGTATCTTCTATAAAATTTAATTGTTCTAGAAAAGATCGGATTGTTCAAAAATTTTTGTTCAAAATTATACAATAGTTTCTTTTATAAACACTCCAGCAAGTAAACTTTCAGATTGGCTTAATTTTGTTTTAA
Source organism: Pseudeuparius sepicola (assembly GCA_963920635.1). NCBI lineage: Eukaryota > Metazoa > Arthropoda > Insecta > Coleoptera > Anthribidae > Pseudeuparius > Pseudeuparius sepicola. Next base: position 36,705,604 of record OY987305.1, read on the forward strand.
GGGAATTAACAAACTTTAATAACAAATTTGCAATTAAAAATTCTTATGAGTTGACATCTGAACTCAAAAATATAAAAATTACAAAATTTTCAAAATTAGTTTCTTTTGATGTTACTAACTTATTTCCGAGCATTCCATCAGCTGAATGTATAAATTTAGTTAAAGATTTGTTAATAAGTAACAACATTCAACAACTACTTATTAATGATTTAATAATGTTATTATCGATATCCCTTGAACAAAATTTCTTTCAATTTAATTCTTCTTTTTACCAACAAAATACTGGATTAGCAATGGGTTCCAATCTTTCACCTTTCTTAGCAGATGTTTTTATGTATAATTTTGAACAAAAATTTTTGAACAATCCGACCTTTTCTAGAACAATTAAATTTTATAGAAGATACGTTGATGACTGTATCTTTATTTTTGATTGCGAAAATAATAATATAATTATTGAATTTGCTGATTTTATCAATTGAATACATCCAAACATAAAATTCACATATGAACTTGAAAATGATGATTCTTTACCCTTTTTAGACGTACTTATATCTAAAGATTTTGACAAAAATGAACTTAATTTTGGAATATATAGAAAACCTACCACAACAGATTGTATAATTCCTTTTCAAAGTAATCATCCATACAGCCATAAATTTTCTGCATTTAATTCTCTATTTCATCGTCTTTTCTCTATACCACTTTCGGAAAACAATTAGCAATAAATAACGGATACCCTTTAAACATAATTAAAAAAATCTACTTTAAATATTTATACAAACACAAATTTTCTTTTCGCGTATATCATGCAACTGAAAAAACTAATTTTTATAGATCTTTAAGTTTTTATGGCCCAATATTAATTTCAATATCAAAGATTTTTAGAAAATTGAATATCAAAATTAGTTTCAAAACAAATAATAACATTGGTAAAAGACTTATAAACACAAAAGATAAAATACCACTGATGTCTAAATCTGGAGTTTATTGTTTATCTTGCAACAACTGTAATTCAGTTTATATTGGTCAAACTGGTAGAAGTTTTGGAACTAGAATTAATGATCATGTTAAACTTATTGAAAAAAACAAAAACAATTTTTTGGCACACACTAATTCTCATTTTTCAAATCACATTCTGGAGACAAATCATAAATTTGATATTAATAATAATTTCGGAGCTTTACACATTTGCAATAAAGGAAAACGTCTGGATTTATTTGAAATTTTAGGAATTTATAAAGCTGTAAATAATTCTAATATTACTTGTCTAAACAATAACGTGAATTTTGAATTTAATATTTTCCTAGATCTGGTTAGAAATTTCTAACATCCACAACTATTAGATTACCAAATTATTACCTTTATTTACACCTTCTACCAAATGTCTTTCAAAAAGTGAAATTTATTAATATTATATTGACTTTACAACTTCATTTTATTTGTGAACCATATAAAAATAAGGTAATCACTTACATTGTATAACTATAATAACATAGTTTCTTGTTATTTTAATGTTTCAGGTCTGATGATGGCTTAAAGCTGAAACTAGTTACCTACTTTATACAATTTTATATACTTATATACTAGATTACATTATTGTGGTTCAAGACTGAATTATATCTTCATAATTTAACAATGGACCACTTTGAGTTTCCCCACAACCTTTTTCGTAAATATTTTTCTTTTTAATTAATGGTGTTAATGTAAACATCCCAGCCTCACAGGTGGCCTGATTTCGTGGAAAGGCGAGCGAGATCTCACGCTGGAATCACGTCACCGAATTCGCGGAATAACCCAAATGCCTGACCATATAAGGTAGTCCTGAAAACTCGAGTTGAAGTTGAATATAGGATGCGCAGATCTTGGGGAGACTGGGTATAAATATAGGGAATCATTTGCTAATAGAATCAGTTCCGAACCAACGATTGACCCCTGAAGGCCCTGCCAGAAAACTACGAGACCCATGTACTATCTAGAAAATCCAGCAAATCCGAAGGGTAACTCTTTTCCTTTTTATATATAATTTTAAGTACGCGATTTTGAAGAACATCAAGTTGTCTAAGATGACTATAGGGGGCACCGCCCCAACTAAGAATAGCATAGCGCAATCTTGATTCGAACAGAGAGTGATATATAACTTTCAGATGCGACAGATCCAAAATATAAGAAAAGTGTCTGAAGCCGAAGAGGAGCTGTCTCAATACTTTTGTGGTGCCCGGGATTTTTTTAACTGGTCACTTTACGTTAGTTTTTCGCCAGATTCTCCTCGGGGCCCCACCTAGATCTCAATACCATCTCAGTAAATCAAAAGTCTTAATTAGCCGGCGGTGCCGCCAAAGGAAGAAGTACCATAAATTGACCGAAAACATTGTCAATGAGACAGATTTACGATAGTTGATATAATAAACGTCTCAAAGTGATCGATTTATGCTAATTGCAGTAAATTAATTTTGACTGATTTACGATAATTGAATTAATTGATTTCGCGGGAGCCAGTCTCCTCTGAAATTGGCAAGCCGCGGGGGAGAGTAGAGGGGTACCCAGAGAGGTATAAATACAAAGCGCGGAATATAAAAAAAGACTCCCGAACGAGCTACCGAAACGAACTGATCGCTGCCGCCTCTACAAGAAAGCCGAGAAAAGTCTTCGAAAAATTCCTGCAAGTACTACTGACCTTTGAGCTGATCACAAGTAAGCGAATTTTGATTTTTTGTGTTCTTTCTTGAAAGTTTGAGTTGCCTAGAATTTGTTTTAAATTATGCATTTTAATTTTATTTTATAAAACGCATCTATGACTGGTCTGCTACAGTGTTATGAATTTTGCTAATTTTCCACCCGGTATTGTAGGATGAAACTAAACTAGGGAAACTACACGCTTTGTTTAACTCCCAGTGTACTTTTGTTCTGTAACTCAAGCGCCTGGGAAAATAATTTAAGCATAATTGAAGAAACGGCATTACTCGCAGGATAGTCCGAAAAACAAAAAGTCGCAATAGCTAGATTAAAGTTGAAGGGTAGCGCTAAACAGTTAATCGACGCGGAACCAGACTTACAAAAAACTACAGACTGGCGTAGCCTTAAGGCGACTCTGCAAAAATAATTTTAGTGGAGATTTATACCGGGAACAGCTATCAAAATGTTTATTGAAGCAAGACAGAGATACGGTGAAAACTGTAGACGATTTTTAAAGCGCCTTAAAATTCTAGGGAATAGGACAATGACGTTCGTAAATGATCCGGCAAAGAATCGCGTTCTCAAGGAAAAGCTCGAAGTGGATATTACCACGCAGTTCGTACTAGGATTATTAATGCCCTACTAAACAACGAGTTCTATCGTTAGAACCAAAAACTATGGCAGAGGCATTAGATTACGCTGAGAGGGAATAATCAATTGAGAGAATAATTAGGCCACCCCAGTACAATAGGGAGTGCCGAGGAGTAGGTAGCAGCGCGGTAAAAACAGAGCCCGAAAAGAAGAGCTATAAATGCTTTAGTTGTCAACAATTCGGTCACATTGCGCAACATTGCCCAAATAAACGAGAGACGCCGCCGCGAACCACCCAGGGATGTTTCAATTGTCAAGAAATAGGCCATTTTGCCCGCGATTGTCCTCAGAAAAAACACTATCGCCAAACGCGTGATAAATCGTCTCTAGAAAACAATAAAAGCTGCTATCAGTGTAAGCAGCCCGGTCATTTCGCGCGGGACTGTAGAAAGAAAAATTTTCCAACCGAAATTAAGGTACAGGGTCGTTTAAACGAGCGAACAGTCACTTCCCAACCCCGAAGTGCGGCTGCAGTGCCGGGATCTCAAGAGTAGAAAAGAAACCGGTTCGCAACTGCTTTAAAAGGGGAGTACACCCGCGTAATGTGGCAATTATGACAATATGTAATAAGCAATGTAAAGTTTTAATTGATTCCGGAGCAGTTGTGTCACTGGTAAAACCAGAGTTCGCAGAGGGTTTATTAGTTAATAAGGATAATGTACAACTAATTGATATACAACGGAATAACATAGCAAGTTTAGGAAATACTAAGTTAAAAATCGAATTAAGAAATGGCAAAAATATAGTACATAACACCACGGTACTGGAAAACGAACAAATAGCATTCAGTGCAGATGTTTTATTAGGATTAGATTTTTTACATAAATACGGTGTAAAGGTCGATTGGGGAAGTAGTGAAATTTATATACTAGAAGAAAAAATAGAATTAATAGAAGAAAATAATTACAGCTATAGAGCTAATGTTATTAACAGAAAAGAAAAATGTGAAATTATGAGCAACAATGTGGAAAACATAGGAAAAAGTGTCATAATGAGTGATATTTTATACAGTGAAGTTCGCGAATTAAGAAGTGAAATTAAAGAATTGGCTAGTGTATTAACAGGAAAACAGAAAGACGCTGTGTATAGTGCAAGTATGATTAAAGTGAATCAGGAAAATATTGCGCTTAATGATAGTTTAAGTAAAGAAGTAACGGAGTTGAAAAGTGAAGTTAACAAATTGGGGATTGAATTAGCTCGCCTATCAGGAACCGCCACTCATTCTTGGTTTTTGCCAGAGACCAAGAATGATAGTGTTCAGACCACTGGCAATTGTTCTGAACATTACACAATAATTAACAACCAGGTGGGCCCACAGGTAGAGTTAACCACATCAAGGATAGCTATAGATCTCCAGAAAGAAGGAAAGCTAAGAAAAAGAAAGAAGAAGAATGAAATAGTGCAGAAAACTGAAAAAGGACAGGTAAACTCGGTAGGTAAGAACATCAGACAGGTACAAGTACAATTCCACGAGTATGACCGCCATCTTGAGGAAAGTCAACCAAGGTTCACTCCTAATTTCTGTAAGGAAAGATATAGAACATCAGACTCAATCGGAAAGGAAGTGTGTCTGAAGAAGGACTTAGTAATACCCCCGAGAAGTCAAGCTATATGCATGGCAGCTGTAAGAAAAGTTGAAAAAATCACTACGCCAATTGTTATCGTGGAACCACAACCAGATATCCCTCACGGCATAATGATCGCCAGAAGTATAAATAGATTGAGAGAAGAGATACCCATTCGCCTGATAAATATTACTGATCACAATTTAATGATACATAGGAAGCATGTAATAGCTAAGGCCTATGAAGCAGAAGAAAGCGAGTATCCACAAACTGGAAATTCGATAAGAAAAGTGAATATACATGACTCGGAAGTGATATTAAAATTATTGCACCTGGAGAAAATAACAAATTCAGATGAGGAAAAGTTAAGATTTAATAAAAGAATTTATAGACATATTTCGAGCACCTAGCGAGAAACTAACATGTACAACGAAGGTAAAGCATCGTATTATCACTGAAAATGTCCCACCAATCTCAAAAAGGCCGTACAGAGTTCCACACCACCGGAAATAAATTCTAAGGAAGGAAATACAAGAATTATTAGACAATGAGGTAATACTAGAAAGCCAGTCCCCATGGAGTTTTCCCGCACTTCTCGTGGAAAAGCGTTTACACCCAGGTGAAGAACCACAGTTCAGGCTTTGTATTGATTACCGAGAATTAAATGCAATTACAAAAATTGATTTTTTTTCACTGCCACGTTTGCAGGATACTATATATTTATTGCATGGCTGCAGTCTATTTTGGACAATGGATTTAGCCAGTGGTTATTTTCAGGTAGAACTTGAGGAACAGGACAGGGAAAAGAGTGCGTTTTCCACACAGGATGGCCACTATGAGTTCAAAAGAATGGGAATGGGTCTAAAAAACGCGCCTGCCACATGGCAGCGGTTAATGTACAATCAATTTTCTACCCTCACATACAAAGAGTGCTTAATATACCAAGATGATATCATAGTCTTTAGTACAGGAGACGTTGACGAACATCTCCAACGCCTGAGGCATGTCTTTGAAAAAATGCGAGAAGGAAATTTAAAATTTAAGCCAACAAAGTGTCATTTTATGAAACAGGAAATTGAGTATCTAGGCCATATAATAAATTCTGAAGGTTACAGAGTGCACCCAGAGAAAATTGAGGTGGTAAAAAATTACCCAGTACCAAAGACAGTGAAAGAAATAAGAGCCTCATACTATCGATCTATGGTCAAGGAATTTTCTAAAATTGCACAGCCACTCACAGAATTAACTAAAAAGGAAGTGCCCTTTAAGTGGACAGAAAAACAACAAAACGCCTTCGAAACTTTAAAAAATATGCTAATCACAAGTCCAATTCTAAAGTTCCCAGATTTTAGTAAACCATTCATAGTAGTAACGGACGCCAGCTCGACGGCACTAGCAGCGATTTTATGTCAGAAATATGGAAATTTAGAACACCCTGTATGTTATGCTAGCAGAAGTTTAAATGATGCCGAACGTAGGTACTCTACCATCGAGCGTGAGTGTTTAGCAGTTTTTTGGAGCATGAAGAAGTGGCGAGAATATTTGACAGGTACCCATTTCTCTATTATGACAGACCATCAACCTCTAAAATACTTACTAACCATCAAGGATCCCAGTTCCAGGTTAGCCAAGTGGGCTATGTTCCTCATGGAGTTCTCGTTTAGCATAGAATATAGACCAGGAAAAATCAACACAAACGTTGACAGTTTGATTAGGTTACTAGAGGAGACCCAAACCATAGCAGTCGTAAATCAACCCACGAATGATGCCGAAATCACGCCTAATACAGCCACTCTATGGACTCGAGCCGAACTTTTAAAAATGCAACAAGAGGACGCTTATATTAAATTCTTCGTTCAAAATCTAGGTAAGTATAGATCGAATTAAATGATTGGCCACAGCAGTAGAATTTAAAAAAACTTTATTTGATAAGCTTTTGACAAAGATCGGTCTTAATCTAAACGCGCTTTGTGATACAACAAATATATAAGTTTTCGGATTGCTGAGTTTGCAGGAGACGAGATGGTTCTGGAGCTTCTACAGTTTTCTTGATGATGCATGAATTTCTGCCTAGATAACTCCTCCATCCTTAAGAGGCTTCTTCGGGAGTGTAGAGGATCGAAGTAGCCGTAGCTTTTTCTTCTTTTTCTTTTCTGGGTTTTTGAAACTTCCAATATTTCCAAATTCCATATCCAATTAATATTCAGAGAACCATTACCATTGTTATCCATAAAACCCAATTTGTTGTGTACGTATTCGCAACTTCTTCGACGACCACAGGACTAATAGAGTAATATGTTTTCGAAGAGCATGGATATCGTCCAGTGATATGTTCCTGATGTGGAGTTTGCCAAATGTATTGATGTTTCCTTGAACTTCGCCAATTTTAATCGCCGGCAATACCAATGAGTGGGTTTTACTGCTTGACTTATTATTTCCATAAGAAATTCCATTAATTTCCATGCTGCATTCAGTAGGTAACCAAATTAAATGCGGTGTTTTATTATGGCATATTCCATGTTTTTGCATAACAATTTAATTTTCGATTCTCCTTTCGGGACGACAATTATAAATTCATCGTTGACTCTTTCAATTATTTGATTGTGAGTTTGAACTTCCATAACGTTACAACTTGGTTCTTCGCCAGAAATTAGTGAGGCTATGCAATCTTCTTTTGGAGTTGCTTCTAACCGTTCTTGTAGACAAATATAAGTTCCATTTATTTCTTCGCAGGAGTTTTCCATATATTGGTAGCTAGTCGTACTAAGAGCCATGTAGGGTTTGGAAGGAATAATTATGGTATTTTTGGAAGAAGGTAAAGGATATAAATGATAATAATCAAAATTATCTGGATGAACTAAGGGGACATCTAGAGCAAAAACAATTTGATTTTTTGAAATATAACTACTTGTTTTAATTACAGAATACCAATCATAAAAATTAATATTAATAATTTCGTTTTCTGAATAAGGTGTTTTTAGGTCCATTAATATCTCTTGTAAGTCGTCAATGTTTAATATAACAGGGTGAATAGTATATAAACGTGAAAAGGTTATAGCATTTTCTAAATTGTCTAAGAAAATAATTATTATTACAGCATTATTATATTATATTATTATAGCATTGATAAAAATATGATTAATTATGCTTAAATATACAGTATATTTATAGAATGTATCAGTTTTTCTTTTTATTAATTCATGGTAACGTTCTAGATATTCAGAAATTGTTCGTTGATTATTAATTATAGTTTCAATTGAGGTTCCGTAGTGATCAATTAATTTTTGAACAAGGAAATTTGTGTGTTTACTTCTTATACAATTTTCTGTTGATTTTTCTCAAGTATTCTTATAGCGTTGTCGTATCTAATACCGTCATTTGCATCAAGCGATCCAGTAAACCATTTATTTACCATTCCTATAGCATTAAAAAGTCCGCGTTTACTGCGTTTATTTATATTTTTCTTAAATATTATCTTCCTGAACTTAAATTAAAACCAGACTGTCAATGACAACTCAAAAGATCGAATCATTACCTTTTTACAAATTTTCAAATTACAATAAATTAGTCAGAGCAATCGCCACTTGTCTTTGTTTCAAAGATAATTGTTGCAAACAAAAGTGAGATCGAATCATCGGCAACTCAACAGTTAACGATATACAGTCCGCTATTTTTTGCATAATTAGACAAGTTCAATCAGAGTCATTTCCTTCAGACCTCTCTAAATTGTCACAGAACAAAACTATAAGTAACAAAAGTAAAATTTTGTCATTACGTCCTTTTATTGACAAAAATCGAATTTTACGTGTATGTGGAAGAATTTCCCAATCAGATTTCACATTTGAAAAACAACACCCTATCATTTTACCGTCACGACATCATGTCACAAAATTAATATTTGAACAAGAACATAATGCATTACATGCGGGTCCTCAGCAATTGTTAGCAATTGTCCGAGAAAAGTATTGGCCAATTCATGGTAGAAATCTTGCAAAGCAAACTTATCGGAGTTGTATAAAATGTTTCCGTGCAAATCCAACTCAAAAAATCCATATTATGGGTGATAAGATCGAATTACACCATCATTTACTTTCAATGTTACAGGCATTGATTACTGTGGTCCTTTCTTTGTGAAAGATCGAAGGGGACGTGGTTGCAAAATAACAAAGGCGTATGTAAGCGTTTTTGTTTGTTTTTCGACGAGAGCGATCCACATAGAGCTTGTTTCAGATACGACTTCAGAAGCATTTTTAGCTGCGCTGAAAAGATTTATTTGTCGTTGTGGTAATTTATTCAGATAACGGTACAAATTTCGTTGGTGCCAACAACGAAATAAAAGAATTAGTTAACTTTTTGCAGATGCAAAATGACACAGTTTCATATTTTTCTACGATGGAAGGTACAGAATGGCAATTTATTCCATCGCATTCTCCTCATTTCGGGGGCTTATGGGAGGCAGGAGTTAAAAGTATCAAAGCACACCTTAAAAGAGTTGTAGGAAATAACTATTTGACGTTTGAGCAATTCAATACTCTTCTTGTACAAGTTGAGGCAATTTTGAACTCTCGTCCCCTCGCTTCAATTTCTTCTGAACCTTCTGATTTAGAACCCATTACTCCGGCTCATTTTCTAATTGGGCGGTCTCTTACATCTCTTCCGGAAATTAATTTTGAGCAAGCCAAGGAAAATGCTTTAAGTAGTTTGCAATTTATTCAACGAATGAGACAACATATCTGGCAACGATGGTCGCTAGAATATATATCTGAACTGGAAACTCGTGGCAAATGGAAGAATAATCAAGAACATTTGCAACTTGACACATTGGTTCTTGTCAAGGACAAGCGCCAGCCTAAGTTAAATTGGGTACTCGGACGAGTAACCGCTTTGCATCCAGGCCAAGACCAAGTTCTTCGAGTAGCATCAATAAAGACTTCAACAGGTGTCATCAAACGTGCAGCGACAACACTTTGTCCATTGCCATCATATTCAACAAAATTAGTTATTATGTGTGCGTGTTGAACACTACAAATAATGTTTAAGGTTGCATTAATTGAAATTCTTTAAATGTTTTCATTTTGAAAGTTACTTCTTTCAAGGTGGGCATGTCGAGAATTGTAAAATTATTTATTTTATGTTACTATATGGAATACACCCTATTGTTTAGTATTTAATGGGTTATATTATAATTATTCAAAACAAATTAGTTTTCTTTTGGGTATTAGAAGGATTAGATGTTATTATTAAGAAGTTGAAATTTCTTGGATATTTGAATTCATGGAATTGCTTCGCCCGCCCTTATTACTATGCGCGTGCGTGTCAGAAGCAACCGGCGCTTCGCTAGTGCCACTGAAAGTAAAATCAAGGACAGTGCCGAAACCGAGGTGGTCGTATACACACCGCATGTGACCGCTATCCGCGATTTTCCTAACCCGACGGGCGTCACTCCAGCCGTACGAGACCACGGAGGGCCCTCCCGCAGATTCGAAGATTCGCAGATCATACTTCTACAAGACAGGGTACGACGAACAAAGTAGGCGAACCGCCCATTCATTTCCCGCAATCAGCTCCTAGAGATTACATTTCCACTTTATGTCAAATTGATAGTTCGTGCTTGAACATCTGGTCCTTCTACCCCGATTTCGTCAAAAATTATCTTGTTTTTCGTAATCTTGTCTATTTAAATTTCATACATTTCGTTTCTCCTCAGCGCCCGCATTGCAAGTTCTTTCGGCGTTTTTTTTATCGATAAGTACCACAGCACAGTACTTGGAACATTTTCACCGCTCGACAACCGCCATCCCGCTTTACTTATTTGGGTTCAATTTGCACCTCTATTTGCGCTGATAGTAAGGTACTCAATATGTCCACCGCAGACAAAATTAGAAAAGCCAACAATCTTAGATTAGTCGACATCAACTGTCTAAGTGAATTATTAGATGTTGCAAAAGCTTCCTCAACAGATATCACCTTTCATTGCCCGTTTCAAGAAAGGTACAAATTAATAAACGATATTTACGAATCTTTTAACAAACAACATAACTTGATTTGCGGTCTTATTTCCGAAGAAGAGTTTGACGTTCACGACAAAGTTCGTTGCGAGTTTGATAAAAAATATTATGAGGTTAAATCCACTTACGCTCAAGTATTTAACACCAATAAGCCTAATCCTAATTCTAGCCAGGATCAATTACCAAGAAATAAGATTCCAGAAATAAAATTAATGAGATTCAACGGAGATTTTAAGGATTTTGTTTCATTCATAGATGTTTTTGAAGCGTTAATTCATAGTAATTCCTGCATGAAAGATATTGAAAAATTTTCTCATTTGTTGAGTGTCCTTGACGGTCCACCTAAAAATTTCGTCCAGTGCTATCCAGTTACCGCAGCTAATTACAATGTAGCGTACACCGCATTAAAAGAGAGATATTCTAATAAAAGAATGTTGGCAACGTTTCATTTTAATCAAATTGAAAATGCACCGCGTTTGAATAACGAAGATCCCGTTCAATTGAGAAAATTGCTCGATATATTTTCTGAAAATACCGCTGCGCTTAAAAATTTGAATCTTCCTGTTGACAGTTGGGATTTTATTCTTTCTTATATGCTGATGAAACGCTTAAACTCAACCCTTGTAGCTCAATTTGAAGTACATCATGGTTCAACTGCAATGCCTAAGTTTTCCGCATTAACAAATTTTTTACATAAACAATGTACGGCATATGAGACGATAGCTTCGACCACAAGTTATCCTCGAAATCAATATTATAAAAAATCTCCACAACAGGATCAAATGCGCCGTCCAAAAAGCTCATCGTTTCTTGCAGGTCATAACAGTGCTTTGAGTGTCAACAACGGTAATAATAATAGTCAAAGGCGTTGTATATTTTGCAAAACCTCTGACCATTCGATTTATAAACGTTCTTTCTTCTCTAATAAAACCCCGCGTGAACGTAATGAACTAGTGACTCAGCACAAGCTTTGTGTGAACTGTTTAAGTTACAGCCACGATATTAGAAATTGCAATTCTTTCTCGAAATGCCGATTTTGTCACAATAAACACCATTCTATGCTTCACGTATTTCCAAATAATTCGCCAAACGAGAATGGGGACAATTCAACAATCACGGTTCGAGAGTCAGTTCAAGTGATGACAGAAATGTTAATATTCCAAATGCGAATATTCAAAATCCCGCTACAAGTTGCGCGCTCGCATTTCAACCCGCATTTCAACCCGAAGCCGGCCCTGACTGGAGGTTTTCGACGTGTTTGGCCGAACAAGAACCGCACGTGCGATACTCGATAACGGCAGCGAGGCTTGCTATATTTCTTCCGATTTAGTTCGCGCATTAGGGATACCGGAGAAAAAACTTGCGATTGATATTTACGGCTTAGGAGGCATGAAATCTAGCTCGAACAGAGGCGTAGTAGAATGCAAAATAAAACCTTTTAAGAAATCGAATCCTACGTTTACATTTGAAGCTCATATTTTAGAAAAGGTTTGTCCAGGTGTACCCGCAAATAAAATAGATATTTCTAATTGGAAATTTATTCAAAATTTAGAATTGGCAGATTCCTATTTCCACATGCCTGGGAGAATAGATTTAATTCTAGGTGCGGAAATATTCTCAAAGGTTGTGATGGAGGGTCCAATTATAAAAAATGATAATTTACCAACCGCATTGAACACCTATTTTGGTTATATTTTAACAGGCAGCTACTTTTCCAATTCGAAAACGACCAGTTCGCTTGCCAATTTATCTATAAATTCCTTTTATGTTACTAATAAGGTCTCTGAGTTAAATTCGACTTTGACGAAGTTCTGGTGCTTAGAGGAAGTTCCTAATAACGTTCTTATGTCTCCAGACGACAAAAAATGCGAACAAATTTTTTCGTCGTCCATCTACCGCTTAGAATCAGGACGATACGTTGTATCATTGCCTTTTAAGACAGAGCAACTCCCGCACTTTGCAAACTCGAAACTTCCGGCGCTACGACGTTTTTGTGCTTTAGAAAAACGATTCAATTCTAACCCCGATTTTAAAATTGCATATTGTGACGTAATGAACGAATACATTAAAGATAACCATATGGAATTTGCAAAATGTTCTAATGAACACTCGTATTTTTTACCGCACCATGCTGTAATGAAACCAGAAGCTGTCACCAGTACAGTTCGTGTTGTTTTCGATGCGTCTAATAAAGACTCTCGCAAAGTTTCTCTCAATGATGTTGTTTTCGTAGGTCCGAAATTACAAAAAAATATTTGTTCAATACTTTTGAATTTCCGGTTACATTTGATAGCAATAACTGCCGATATTAAGGGCATGTATAGACAAATTTTAATAAAACCTGAACATCGCGACTACCAGCAAATTTTATGGCGCTCCTCACCAGAGGACCAGCTACAAGAATATATTTTGAACACGGTAACATTTGGAGTCAATTCGTCTCCATATTTAGCGCTCAGAGTTATTTTACAGTTGGCCAATGACGAGAGAGTAAACCACGAGTTAGCTTCAGATGTTTTATTGTCAGATATATACGTGGATGACATTGTCACAGGATGTTGCACTTTAGAAGACGCTCTCATTTTACAGAATCAATTAATTTCGCTACTTGAGAAAGGGGGCTTTGTTCTCCGAAAATGGGCTAGCAATAATCCCATATTTTTATCCCATTTTCCTGGAAATAATTTCCACGACAAGTCATTCGCCTTTGATTTAGAAGACAAAACTATTGTCAAAATTCTCGGTTTAAAATGGAGTCCCGCATCAGATAACTTTTTTTATTCGGTAAATCCAATAAGTAAACAATGTAACAAAAGAAATATGTTGTCAGAATTAGCAAAAATATATGATCCGCTAGGATTTCTTACTCCTCCCAGCAAACAAATCATCCGTGGCCAATGTCTGGGCCAATGTAGGCAATGTCGGCAAAGTGTTGGCCATTGGCACCTAATATTGGCCCAGAAGACATATGACACTGGCCATTGAAATATAGGTTGGCCTATGCCAGTTTTATGCCGGCAAATTGAAGGCAATCGTTTCGTATTCAAGTCGTAAATATGCAGTATTGGCCCAGACAGTATTTGACATTGGCAGTCGACGGGTGAATCCTACGTTGATTTGGTACTGGCAAAATACTGGTTTATGGCATCGGGCTGTATTGGCCAAAATTGTCCGTGACAAAAATGCCGCAACGCGATTGGCAAAAAACGTCAGGTGACTTCACGGATCCTGCGCTCTTCTGCGGGAGAGAGTAGGAGACCGGAGAGGACGCGAACCGTTGACGGATGTCGGCCATTGTGGTTCTGTAACTTGTGTTTGTTTGATGCATCGTTGTGGCCCATGGCCCATATTATGCTGTGTCTTGTATATTCCAACGTCCTCCTGAGGGTTGTAGTCCAGATTTCAGCCATAGAGGAAGATATAAGAATACTCCTTTGTAATCTTTCGTACATGAACGGAAGGTAAGTACCTATAGAATTTAATAATCTTCTGGTGTTTTTATAAGGATAGGTAATGTAGATATACAGGGTTAACTATCACTTAGTACAAAAATTTTTATGGCAGATAAAGAAAAATTAGACTTGCTAAAATAAATTTTCAAAAATTTTCTAACATTTGTCTTAAGCCTAAAAAATTTTTTTTTTAAATTGTATTAAAGCCCTCAAAAAACGCCGCCTATGGACGCCCGCGCGACATGTCTAAAAATTTCGCATATGTCAATAGCGCGGCGTTGCCACGTCTATCAATTTATCCGAGGATTCACCACAAAATTTCGATTTCCTTTTAAAAACGATTACTTTCTAAGGAACATGTAGAATGCCTATGAAACATCTACCTTACTGACATTTCCAGGATTGTTTGCACCATTTTCTGTTTTCTTGCTTTTTTACATTAAAAGTCACACAACACAACATTCACATTTTTTAAATCTGTTGGGGATCTCTTGGTTTCCCTCTGCTATTCCTTTTGTTTGAAGCGAGGTACTCAGCCTGACGACCACGACGAGGTAGATCCCCTCCGCCAGGAAAACCCCGAAGGGTAACCGAAAAATCACAACTGCACTAGCACACATTGCACAAATGCACATGCAAAGCACTACAGTAGCTGTTCAAAGAGGCCGCCGTTAACTTCGATGCACAAATTCACTCGGTTAACTAAAGAAGTCCGGATACGTGCAAAAAGTCCATGATTATTCCGGATTTGAACAGCTGCACCTTCAATTCGTTCACGTAACTGCTGCTCGTTGTCGATTTCCTGCTCGTACACAATCGCCTTCATGAATCCCCAAATACAAAAATCCATTGGATTCAAGTCTGGTGATCGCGGCGGCCATGCAATTGGCCCTCCTCTTCCGATCCAACGGTTGGGGCATTGGTCGTCTAAAAGTGCACGAACAGGTCTCGCAAAATGGGCTGGTGCACCATCGTGCATAAACCACATGTCATGCAGTACTTGTAGTGGCAAATTATCAAACAAAACATTTGTCAGAAAATACAAGTATCGTTTAGCGTTTAAATTTTCCGGTAGAATGTATGGTCCAATTAATCGATCTCCATAAACTCCAGCCCAAACATTGATGGAAAACCGACGTTGGAAATTAAACCGCCGAACAGCATGTGGGTTCTCATCGGACCAAATATGGCTGTTGTGTCTAAAAAAAAACAAAAATTAGAAATATTCACAATTTTGGCGAAGGCGTTAGGATTGACATAGTCAATTTTATAATAAATAAAAAAGATAATATGGAGGAGAGAAAGCTATGAGTAAGTAAAAATTTACATACATTCGTCTGTCCAAAGAATGTTGAAAACAAAGTTTGGGTCTTGGGCGATTCGATCACGTAGCCAAGTGCAGTAGGTCATTCTCACCGGAAAATCATTTGCTTCTAATGCTTGGACCTTTTGTATGTGATAAGGGTGAAGGCCGTTTTCCCTTAGAATCCTCCATGCCTGTAAATAATTGTATTGTTACATTTTAAATTTTATGTAGGTATTAGGTGCAAGCAAAGACAATCCCATCACATGGGATAGTCTTTGGTAGAAGTCAGTTTTATTGGTTTTATTTTACTTGCCTTGTTCTGAGATATTCCCAATCTCCTTGCAATAGCTGTAGTGCTTATGGAAGGTTGCTCTTCCACCAAATCAAGCACTGACTCAACATCGTCCATGTTCATTTGCCCTCCAGGCCCACCCCTTCGAGCTTGCAAAACACCAGTGTTTCGCATACGTTGTACAATGTTCACGAAAGTACGTGGGTTAGGCATATTTGCCCTGTTAGGAAAACGAATACGGTATTCTGCTGCAGCTCGATGTGCACTTTCATCGCATCTCCCGTACATTATAACCATGTCCGTTAACTCGGCGTTCGAATACTCCGGCATTTTCACAAAGACGCTGAACGATTTGCCGCGAAAATCAAGACCAAACTGGGAAATAACGCCATGTTACATTCGCAAATGCCCTCCGTCGGCTACTAGCCAAACTTGAAAAGGTTTATTCCAACAGGGCCAATAACCGTGCTCAAGCACGTTCAGCGCATGCGCACTACCCCGCTGGCTGTTCCAACTGAATTATGTACCTACCGACACTGGACGATACACGCACTGTTCCAGCCGATTTATGGATCATTTGTGTATCGTCCTTGTACGATAAAAACGGTGCCTGGTCTAAAGCAATAACCGCGTGTACTGACATGCGCAATGTATAGTCATGTGACAGAGATAAACAATAACCTCATATTTTTGTTTTTACGTAGATGGTTTTAAATCGATGGCTAGGATCGTGTTTTTTATTTCTTGTTGGTTTTTGGCTTGTTGGGTAGGGCGGGGAATCGTTGAACAATAATTTTTTAGAGTGAAGAGTGAGGTTAGCCCACCGAACATTCGGTTAGCCACATATTAAACACGCAGGCTAGGTGCGGTCACAAAACGTGATTTGGTCGATTTGATTCACAATCCGTTCCATCTGAAATTTTCTTTGGGATCGCACATGAACGGTGCAAAACTAGCGCATGCGTTCTTTAAGGGTTATCATCTAGTTCATGTACAGTTCTGTGACGGTACGTAAATTCGAGTTGGAACAAATGATCCCAAAGAAAATTTCAGATGGAACGGAAAAATTGTTCAACGATTCCCCGCCCTACCCAACAAGCCAAAAACCAACAAGAAATAAAAAACACGATCCCAGCCATCGATTTAAACCTATCTACGTAAAAACAAAAATATGAGGTTAATGTTTATCTCTGTTTTTATCGTACAAGGACGATACACAAATGATCCATAAATCGGCTGGAACAGTGCGTGTATCGTCCCGTGTCGGTAGGTACATAATTCAGTTGGAACAGCCAGTGGGGTAGTGCGCGTGCGCTGAACGTGCTTGAGCACGGTTATTGGCCCTGTTGGAACAAACCTTGTATGTACAGTTAGATGCCTAGCTAGTAAGTTGTGAAATGACGAACGGGGCAACGCGGAGCAGTCGAAAAAACTTTTCATAGACTCGACCGGGCCGATACGTCGCTTAATTCATACCGCCGAGGCTTCAGAACAATAAATCCTTTATCTATGCTTCAGAAGAGGTTAGATGGTGGACAAGAATTCATCAGAGGAGCTCCGGGGGTATTAAGGGAGACGGCTTGTGGTGTCGCGGTACTCAGCTTTCCGCGAGACTAGGAACCGGTCCGGATACGAGCTAAGGTAAGAGGAATCTAATAGCGCTGCATCTGTACAGATTCAAATCGATTGTTATTTATGTATTTTTAAATTTGTTTGAGTAAAAAGGTATTTTCACCGTTCCTAAATCAACGGCAACACCGCGGAAAATCACTTCAGCTGTCAGTACCTTCAGAAGCCAAATTGGATGACGTCATTAAAGGCGGGGATTTACATTGAAAATAGGGGTCTTTACCCGTTTTTTTAAAGATCGTAAAAAAAATCTAAAAATATTTTTCTATGTTTTCTTAAGCCACCCTGCGCACGTGGTAAAAATTTTTGTACTAAGTCATAGTTAACCCTGTATAAAGCCGCACAACAATCGTTGTTACGTAGACAAAGAAGAAGAGTCCCACGGTCCGGCAAAAACGAATAAAACAACAAATATAGGAAATAAATGTCAAACCAATAATAACCTCACTTAATTTGCCTGGCCTGTCGGATCATTATCAAAACAAGGGTTCCAGCCTCCGATCAAAGTCATATTTGATCGGAGGTTCCAGCGATCTCCGGCCGGGTAATTCACATTCAGCACCTTTAAAAAAACCATTATACATCCCAAAAATATTCCACAGGTATCAACTGGTGAAATACTGACAATCAAGCCCGGCAACGGAGCAAATTACTGCCAAGTTTACCAGCACTTCCTAGCACCAAGGCCTCGTATACAAGCCAAGACTGGGTCCGCAATGCATGAAACAGTAAGAATTTCAAAGCTTCGACCCATTTGGGTTTTAATAACGACTCGTTTTAGTAGTATTCGATGAACTCCCTATGTCTGCGGTTACAATGGAGCCCGGCGACAGTGATTACTGAAGTGGTCGATGAAAACATATGCGACTCATGTGAAACAGTTTCCCTATGAAGATGCCAATGGTAAATAAAATGATTCAAACTTAATACTGTGTTTGTTCTTACTTTGGAAAAGAAGTCTATTCGAAACCAGTATTTGAACACATATATCTTAGGAAGTGGCTATTTATACGTCCGACAAATACAAACGTCAGTATACGTCTTGCGCTCTCATTGGCGGGCTGAGTCACGTGACTTCTTTGGACGTGCATTTAACTCCGTACACGTCCGAAGCCGAAGTAAACTAATATTTAGATACGTCGGAAGTGCATTTTTCTCAAGCATCGTTGCAATAAGGAGCGTATGCACTGCTCCTTTTTGGGGGATAGACGCTGCCGTATGAAAAAAGAAGTGGTAATAATTTCCAATGGTGTAACCCACCCCCGATTTTCTTGAAATTTTGGCTAGGTAGGTACCCCGTATTTTCGCCCGATGCGACGTTCGGCGTTGTAACCCACCCCCTATTTTCTTGAAATTTTGGCTACCCCCGACATTCGGCGCGGCGAATAATATAATAATAAAATAACCACTTCATTTTTCATTCCGCAGCGCCCATCGGGGAAAAAGTAGGGCATACGCAATATAAAATGAGAGATAGGTCTGAATAATCTCGGACATCATCCAATCGACTTAGTAAACAAGCCGATTCATAATCCATCGGACGGTAGAAGTAAGGTTATGTGTCACGTGACTCAATCGACCAATGAGAGCGCAAGACGTATACTGACGTTTGTATCCGTCGGACGTATAAATAGCCACTTCCTATATCTTAACATATTATTTATTTTTTATATATGTAAATGTATTTTTTAGGTGCTGCGCAATTAAATCTAAAAAGAAAAAATGCAGCAAAAAAATGGGGTAGAATAAATAAAAAAATCTCAGGTGAGCAAAAGAATGGTTGCCTATAGAATATCACAGACTTTGTATATAGGTACTCGTAGGCCTGCGTCTCTATGCTCTAGAAAAATAGAAACTTACCTACCTAAGACGATGTATAATAAATTCAAAGAAAATATATTATATTTTAAGTACATATTAATCTGTTCAGTATAATATTTAAGAGAGGATACACGATTGCCAAATCTGTCAAATCCTATATTAATGTGAGAAATTTACGTTCCAATATTTAGTCACTTTTGTAATAATTTAGTATTTTACTTAGTGATTTTTATTTGTGTACCCAAGAGGCTGCTGTTGTGGTTAAGACAACTTGGGCGACTTCACCCAAAATGTTATTTTGTGGATTTTAACGCTATTGTACTTTTTTTCAAAAAGTAATTCACAAGAAAGTTTTTTGTTGTCATTGGACACTACAAGAAATTAGTGCGGTAATCAATATTGATAGTTTGTTTTATGCATTTTTTTCTCGAAAACTAGGTAGGTACCTACCTACTATCGATTAGGTACCAAACTAATTTCTTGTAATGACTAGGTGCCCATTGACCACAAAAAACTTTCTTGTGAATTATTTTTTGAAAAAAAGGAACAATAGGGTTAAAATCAATAAATAACATTTTGGTGAAGTATGTTTAACGGGCCAGCACAAGTATGATACCTAATAAGCAGTTTTACTATATCGTTGGCCACCACTGTAATGGCCAGCATACATTGGGCCAGTATAATATCAGTATGTTGAACATCCGGTAAAGTAACAGTGGCCGACCTCTGGCCAGTGTGACCTATTTGCATTGGCCCAGTATAGATTGCCACTGATTCGCCGTTACGGCAATTTCTGGCCAGCACCTAATCGGCCACAGATTCGCCGGATGAAAATGTTTGCTGGGCTGTTACTCTTACTTCAAAATTAATAATTCAGCAACTTTGGGAATTAAAGTTGGACTGGGATGAAGTTCCGCCTCCAAATATTTTGTCTCTTTGGAATGGCTACAAAGCTCAATTAACTGATTTATCTCAAATGGAAATTCCGAGACTAGTAATTTCAAATTACAATAAATCCTATTTTGAATTATGTGGGTTTTGCGATGGCAGTCTGAAAGCCTACTCCGCATGCGCTTACATTCGAGTGGTTTCCTCGGACCACGTGAAAACATTTTTGCTAATGGCAAAATCAAAAGTTGCACCGCTTAAAAAATTGTCAATTCCGCGAATAGAATTGTGTGGCGCCCTGTTACTGTCAAAACTCATGACCTTTGTCATTGATACTTACAAAAAAAGGCTTTTGTTTAAAAATATTTTCTGTTTTACTGATTCAACAGTTGTGTTGCATTGGTTGAATTCGTCGGCTCACAGATGGAAGCCGCTTGTAGGTAATCGCATATCTATTATTCAAGAAAATTTACCCACAACCAAATGGTTTCATGTACCTTCCGAGAGTAATATAGCGGACTGCTCGTCAAGAGGTTTATTACCTGCGGATTTTGTCAAATTTCGAGAGTGGTGGGTAGGTCCGGCTTTTTTAATTTCTCCAATAAATGATTGGCCTACGCACAAATCGCCTGAAATATCCGTTTCGTCCGAAATATCTATAGAAGCACGAAAGATTTCACTTCTAGCAACATTAGAATCAAACTTCTTTGAACCTTTACTTAATAAATTTTCATCTCTAGAAAAAATCCAAAGAATCTTGTCGTATGTTTTAAGATTTATTAGTAGTTGTAAAAGTCACTCCAGACAGTCCGATTCTTTTACTATTCAGGATTTACACAAGTCTCTATTGGAAATTGTTAAATTTACCCAACGTAACTATTTTGGGAACGAAATCGAAAATATTAAGAGTAAAAGACTTTTGTCTAAGCCTTTCCGCAAATTGGGAGCATTTCTTGACGACAATGATATTTTGCGAGTAGGGGGAAGATTAAAAAATTCGTTACTTAACTATGACAAAAAATATCCCATTATATTACCTGGATCTAGTCGCCTCACTACTTTAATAATTGAACATACACACAAAAACATTTTCATCCGGGGCTTCAGACAACGCAGTATTTAATTTTACAAAATTTTTGGATTCTTTCATCGCGAAGAGCTATTCGCTCTGTCTTGTCAAAATGCGTCAAATGCTGGCGCTTAAATCCAAAACCGCTTCAGCCCATTATGGGAAATTTACCGTATAACCGCATCTCACAAACAAAATCATTTTCCGTTGTGGGTGTAGATTTCGGCGGGCCGTTTTTTATCACTCTTGGTAAACATCGCGGTACTAGACGCATTAAAGCATACGTATGCATCTTTGTGTGTTTTGCCACGAAGGCGGTACACCTGGAGCTTACAACAGACTTGTCAACCAACAATTTCTTGTGCGCTCTTAGGCGTTTCATAGCTCGTCGTGGACGCTGCTCCGAAATCGTGTCGGACAATGGTACGAATTTTGTGGGGGCAAATAAATATTTGCTTGAAATCATGCAAAATGCTACGGAAAAGGAATCGATTAAATGGACATTTAATCCGCCATATGGGTCTCACTTTGGAGGTCTCTTCGAAGCGGGAATAAAATCTTTTAAAACTCATTTTGCACGTGTGACCGATTCACACATACTCACTTACGAAGAATTTAATACCGTGTTAGTTCAGATTGAATCATTACTAAATTCGCGACCTTTATGTGCCCTTAGTAGTGATCCTAACGATTTTAGCGTACTCACTCCGGGTCACTTTCTAACTTTAGAACCCTTAACATGCCTTCCCGATAATGATCTTTCTCATCTGAAAATGAGCACTCTCAACCGATATCAACTTTTGCTTAGACTACATCGAGATTTTTGGTCAAGGTGGTCTAAGGAGTACTTACATACACTCCATCAGCGATCAAAGTGGACCTCTCCGGGTTGCTCTTTGAAAATTGGGGCGTAAGTTGTGATTAAGCATGATAATGTGCCACCCATGCAGTGGAGGTTGGCGAGAGTGGTGAGGGTGTTCCAAGCCAACGATGGTGTTGTGCGCGTTGCAGAGGTACGAACCAGTCAGGGAACTTTCATTCGCCCGCTGGTAAAGCTGTGCCCTCTGCCAGAGCCTTAAACCCTGTGTTTTTCCTCTTTAGATTCTTATTTAATAGAATTTTTTATTTTTTTTTCTAAATTTCTATTTAGCAAAAATGGTGGGTAGGATGTTTAGTATTAAATGGGTTATATTATAATTATTCAAAACAAATCAGTTTTCTTTTGGGTATTAGAAGGATTAGATGTTATTATTAAGAAAATTAAATTTCTTGGATATTTGAATTCATGGAATTGGTTCGCCCGCCCTTATTACTATGCGCGTGCGTGCAAGAAGCAACCGGCGCTTCGCTAGTGCCACTGACAGTAAAATCAAGGACAGTGCCGAAACCGAGGTGGTCGTATACACACCGCATGTGACCGCTATCCGCGATTTTCCTAACCCGACGGGCGTCACTCCAGCCGTACGAGACCACGGAGGGCCCTCCCGCAGATCCGCAGATTCGAAGATTCGCAGATCATACTTCTACAAGACAGGGTACGACGAACAAGGTAGGCGAACCGCCCATTCATTTCCCGCAATCAGCTCCTAGAGATTACATTTCCACTTTATGTCAAATTGATAGTTCGTGCTCGAACACCTATAATAACAAAAAATATATATAGCTGACAATGTGTGTCAAAAATTCTGAATAATAAAAATCAATTTGTTAAAAATTAAAAAGAAATTTCATTAAGTACACCTCTAATGAAGAAAAGTTCAGATTAGCGTCTCAGCAAGAACAGTATCAATTGTAATTTCGGATAATGCCGCTAATATAAAAAAGCCATACGAGAACAATTAAAACTTAAGCAACTAGGTTGTTACGCTCATAATTTAAATTATATTCGGCCTCGTCTCGTAAATAAGTATATAAGTAGATAATAAAACGTAGATCGATGAGGATTTACGAAGTATTAGGTCGAATTCGCTGCACAAGAGCCGCGGTGTGAAGATTGTTGATTTGATTACGGGTAAGTGACCTCGAAGGTGCCTAGGGTGGCACTGAATGTTACTGTTAGTAGCCACGTTCTGCCTTGGGTGGTAGACGTGTCTCTATGACCTAGGGTGGTTATATACTATTAAAAAATGTACTTGATTACACGGAAGTGACCTTGGAGGTGCCTTGGGTAGCACTGAGTGTTACTGTTAGCAGCCACGTTCTGCCTAGGGTGGTAGACGTGTCTCTATGACCTAGGGTGGTTATATACTATTAAAAGATGTACTTGATTACGGGGAAGTGACCTCTGAGGTGCCTAGGGTGGCACTGAGTGTTACTGTTAGCAGCCACGTTCTGCCTAGGGTAGTAGACGTGTCTCTATGACCTAGGGTGGTTATATACTATTAAAAGATGTGTTGCCTACGGTCGCAATATTAAAAATATTGAAAATATTATACGCTATATAAGAATGCTGTATAGGGTGATCGAGTTACTATTAGTGACTGGAACCGTGCGGAAGCAATGCCTCAGATAGAACCAGACATCTTATCCATATTTGGAGAGGTCGGTTCTCCGGAAAAGAGATTTTTAGATCCGGTTCAACCAGAGTTAGCTACACGTTGGGGTGCGATTCTCAAATCCAGACTGCCAGAGAACCTAAGGGCAGAATTAATTAAGAAATATACCCCCTCTCCCCGAGAATTGTCAAGAGTTATACCCACCCAAGATAAATCCGGAAGTGAAAGTAGCGCTTCCTGAGAATACCGTCCGCAGGGACTTACGATTATCACAATTACAAGAGCAAGTGTGCGCTACCACGAGTGCTATCGCATTTGTAATAAAAAAAAGAGGGGGGGGGCAGTAAATATGCAATTCCTAGAGGTGCAGGTGCTCAGCGATACTGGCTGATTACTTAGTGATATATTCCACTCCAAGTCTATATCAAGACGGGAATTGTTAATAATAAACCAAAATAAAGACACCTCAAAAGATACCCTAATAACCGAATGACTTAGAGAAGTCAGTTGATCAATTAAAGATTCAAAAGAAGAATCTAAATATTCGAACACAGTGAAGTTGGGAAACTTCAAGCGTCCATTTCTGCAAAATAGGAGATCGCAGCAGAGTGGACAAGTTCACCGTGCTCCCAACAGCCAACGTCGTAGATACCAATATCAGGAACAGTACCAACCGAAGAGGCAAGATCGACACAAGCCTCACAGCGACAAGAGACGTCGCTACCCTTAGAGGTTGGTATCTGCGGAGTAGATTAAAGTTTCTTGTTCAGAATTGGTGTGACTTGGTTAAGGATAGGAGATTTATTTCATATATAAAGGGAATAAACATTCCTTTTATTAAAAGGCCAATACAGACGGCTGTTCCTCCCGAACCAAGGTGGTTTAAGGAGGAGATTAATATATTAATCTATATAATTCTAGATTTAGAATCTATTTCTAAAGTTGATCAAAGGGAAGATCGATTCATCTTTAATATCCTTATAATTCCAAAAACGGATGGTAGTTACCATTTAATTTTAAACCTTCGGTCCTTTAATAAATGCGTTAAATTATCTCATGTTAATAAGATAGGGGACTTTAGAACTTTTTCGCGTTTGATTACATCAAACATCTTTATGGGGACCATCGACCTATCTTGTACCTATCAAACCGTCTCACAGGAAAGTTTTGAGATTTAGATTTAACAATTGTATATATGAATACAAGGTGTTGGCTCTTGAGTTGTGCCCTCCTAATTTTTACCATGATTTTAAGACCAGTAATGTCATGGTTGAGTGAAAGAGGATTCTTTTCAGTTATCTATTTGGATGATATATTAGATTTAGGAAGGGACACTTCTCAATGTCAAAAGTATATACAGGAGACAATAGGTTTAGGTATTAGAACATTTAGGATATCTCATAAATTATAAAAAGAATAACCTCATCCCCAGTCAGCTCTGTAGATATTTAGGGTTTGCATTTAACTCTAAGGAAATGTCACTTGAGCTACCTCCTGAAAAACGTCGGAGGCTTATAGCACTGGTAAGAGAGTTTCCCTTATTGAAGAAATGCAGGATTAGAAGTTTTTCTAAATTTATTGGTAATTTGGTTTCGGTAGCTCTCGCTATTAAATATATTTTTCTACATAATAGTTAAAGCAATTTGAAATTTCTTACATTAAGAAAAACTCAGGGAAACTACGATAGAATAATGAATTTATCGTCAGTCTTACTACCAGAATTTCAGTAGTGGCTTGGAAAGTTACAATGTTCCGGTAATGCGTTACGTTATGACAGATTTTTTATGGAAATGTTTACAGAGGCGTCAAAGGCTGGCTGGAGCTTGTCTTTGTAACAACAAGACGATTCATGGTTTTTTTTGGTCGGAAGAGGAAAAACAGCGTCATATTAATGAGTTAAAATTATTAGCTGTTTACCTGGGCTTATAATATTTTTCGAGAAAGATGTCTGATTGTAATATACTGTGTAGGGTGGACAACACCTCAGCGATGTGTACCATTAATCGAAGGGATAGTGTACGGGATGAGAGGTTAAATAGAATAGCACAAAATATTTGCGCTTGGTGTGAGAATAAAAACATTTATATTTTTTGCCTCTTACAATAATTCGGCTGACAATTTCGTCGCTGACAAGGCTTATCGACAAGTACACCAAGAGATAGAATGGGCTCTGGTAGGTTATGCTTTTAATAAAATAAAGGAGAAATTTGGTAATCCAATGCATAGACTTGTTCGCAAGTTGTATAAATAAAAAAATGCGCCATATTTTTTCTTGGTTGAATAACCCAGAAGCTTTCAAGGTAGGCGCGTTCACTCTAGATTGGTTGAAATTGTATTTCTATGCATTTTCCTCTATTCGCCTTGATCTTGGGATAAAAGTCTCCAAAAGATTATTAAGGACAAAGCAGCAAGGATTGCTGTGGCTCCTCGGGGGACCTTTCAACCGTGGTTTCAGGTTTTTGTACCTATCTCTCTTGTTGAAAGAAGGAATCATCTTTGAACCTAGCGAAGCTTTACTTAGTTTTAGCGGAACAAGTCACCCATTATCAATGAACCTTTCCCTGGTAGCAGGGAGGATATCCAGCGAGATTTACTACAAGGAAAGGTCCCAAAAGATTCACTAGATCTTTGTTTAGCTTCAGTAACAAATTCAACCTTAAAGCAATATAATGTAGGTAAAAAGCTATGGTGGGAACATTGTTTTTATTACATACATACAAAATTGAATAAAAAAATAAAAATCGTCGCAAACAAACCAATCTTGAATCAATTGTTTTTATTTGTCATGTAACATAGATCCACTTCACGTTGTGGTGCCCAGGCAAGCGACTAAAGCCAGAATATTTAAATTCACAATATTCCTATAGTATCCTAGAGAGGCCCAGCATTTCATATTCCTAAAAACCATCCGTTTCTATGAAGTTGGCCAGGCCGCGCGTGTCAAGGTTGACCGCGAACTCCAGGAACGGATCACGCCACCCGCGATGCGCGCGCCCCGCGAGAAATGATATAAAAGGGACTCCCGACCGGAGCTCCAGCAGTAGTACACCAGCTACCAGCAGATGCCAGGGGAACCCCTGCCCGACTGAAGAGGGCAGGCGGCGAGGCGGCCACCCCTGCAGCTAGCCAGCCTCAGAACATCACCCAGTTTAAAATGAAGAAAATTAAGAAAGAAATACTCTCCTAGCACCGCAGTAAGTTTGGGCTGACCAAAAAGCCAAATACTTGTGTTTTGATTCCTTTGTGTCTGAATTGCCTTTTTATTTTGGAATTTTGAATTATTTTGGAAACTTTTAGAGAAATTGAGTTTATTGTGCATTCTTAATTAATTAGAAATAATTTCATGACTTTTGTGAACCGTATTATGATTTTTGGGAATTTATTTTGAACCATATTATTTTACTGTAGATGTCAGAGTTTTAGTTTATTCAAACAGAAATATTCTTGTAACTTTTATTGGGAAATTTGAAAGGGATTTGGGGAAACTATTTAGAGTCAATTATTTTGGGGTTGAAATCAGAATTTTGTTTTTAATTGAACTATTTTATGTCAGAATTTTCGAGTAATTTTGAATTACATTCTTATACAAACTTGTACTGGAAATTAAGCAAAGCTATACAGAGTCAAGTAATTTTATTCTATTTAGGAAATCAAGTAATTTTATTCTTTTGATATAGTTTATGTATTTGTGCCATTTTGTCATATTGTTTTGTGTCTTATTTTAAATTCTATTGTTTATTAGTGTACCTTTTGAAACGTTTGGATTTTTTTACTTAGAAAGGGGTCATATTTCAGATATCTTGAGTGTAGCATTGTGCGAACTTATAGATTTTTTAATTTTATTCAATAATAATTATTGCACATGTTTTTAAACTTCCTATTTAACTCTATTTTGTTAACCCAATGTACGGTATCGTATTTAATTTTAATATACATATCAAACTATCCCTGTGTTTCCGTCATACACCCTTAGGCCCACACTAAAAGAAAATATTGTGGCTCACCTTATATAAAACCGCTCGCCAACTACCACCAACAAGGGCTGAGATCTCCACAAATGGTGTCAGGTGTGGGGTCCAATAAGGGTTGAAGGAGGGGTAGTTTTGAAAAATGTTAGGAAAAATTTCGGAAAATCGGAAGAAAAATTTTTTTTTAGGAAAATTTGTTAGTGTTCATAAAAGTAACACAATAGTGTTCAGTACATTTGACAGGAAAATTAATTTTTCAGAAAATTCCAGGAAATAATTTTTATAGAGAATCTGAGGCGTAGAAAAGGTATTACGGTATTATGGTTCAAAAAGGGTAACAATAGGGGTGAATTGTCAAAATTGACAGGAACTTTATTTTAGAAAATTGTAAGAAAATTGTCAGAATTTTTTTTTTATCAGAAAAAATTATTAAAGAAAAAAATTTAAAGGAAACTAAACGGTGCTTAGAGAAAAGGTTAGAAAACTTTAGTAAGAACGGAATAAAAGAAAACGGTGCTAGGAAAAATCCAGGGGTTAGGGAAAAAGTTAGGTGACTACAGAAAAATTCCATCAAGAAAACTAGGAGTAACTAAGAATATTTTTGGGTGAATTAAAGTAATTTGTAGAAAATATAGAAAATAAAATAAAAAATGCAAAACAGAGGAGAAAATGTTGTAGTAGGGGCAGAAGGAAACAGGAATATAGGTAAAATTTAGAAGTGAGGTCGTGCGTCAAAATTAATAATGGAATAGAAACCGTACCAATATTCAACGGGAAAGCTAAAATATAAATTTTTCGAGTATAAAGAAACGGCATTATTGGAAACTTGGTCTGAAGGACAGAAAATAGCTATAGTCAGGTTAAAACTAAGAAGCAGCACGAAGCTATAAATCAAAGCGGAGCCAGAATTACAAAAAAGACAACGGATTGGCTTAATTTTAAGGCTATACTTTACAGAAATACTTCAAAAAACGAATTACAGCAAGAACAGAAATTTAAATAAAAATGTTCCTAGAAGCTAGGCAAAAATACGGCGAAAATTGTAGACAAATTTTAACACGACTAAAATATTTTACGAAATAGAACAGAAACTTTCGAAATAAGTCAAGTAAAAAATAGCGCTCTCCGAGAAAAGCTATAAAAGGACGTTACTACGCAATTTGTGTTAGGTCTTTGAAGGCATATTAAACAACGAGTATTATCTCTAGAACAGCAACATATAATAGAAGCTTTAAATTATGCGGAAAAAGAACATACGATTAGGCCGCTACAATAATAAGGAATGCCGCGAAGTAGGTGATATACAGCCTGATTGTACCGCGGACAGCCGAACGCATTACGCAAGATCGCCCAAGAGAGAACGTCGCCGCGAATCGCTTTCAAGTGTTATAGCTAATAAAATTTGGATATTTTGCTCAAAATTTCGAGAAAAGCCGCTGCAGTATAGTAATCAAATTTGCTAAAATAGTAGGAATTTAGACCATTTTGTACGAAAATGCACCGAGAGCCGACTCAAAATAGACGCGAAATTTAGTTATCGAAACCAGCAAAATAAAATTACAAGTAGGTAATATACAGGGAAGTAATATAGCGAATTTAGGGGACATTAATTTAAAAATTATTGAATTATCAGATGTGAGAAAGTATTGCATAAGGCTACAGTATCGAGAAACGAGAAAATTCGAATGCAGAAATTTAGTTGGGATTAAGACTAGAAATTATATAAAAAAATGAAACGAAAAGCTGAAAAGAAAAAAGGAATTATCTACATTATAAATTAACAAAAGTTAATAGGAAAAAATGAATTATCCACACGGTAGATCAAGGAAAATGGAGAATCAAAAGTGTCATTCAATGCCGGAAGGGGTATTTGCCCTCGGACTAGTTGTTTCTGTTGTTTTTATCTTTTGAATTATCTGCGTGTTAGGGAAAACTTAGTGAAGTTACTAAAGTAATGAGTTACTGCCATAGTGAGTAACTGAAGTAATAAGACAAAAATGTCGTTAGAAGAATGAAAAATAATGCGCAAATTCTAGTGGTAAAATGATTAAAATAATTAAAAGAAAAGAGCTACAAGCGGAAAAGTGACATAATAAAAGTCAGAAATTAAAGAAATAATTAATAAAATAAATAAAAGTGACTACGTGATGTGCTAAATGCCAGTGAAATGTAGTACCAAGTGATATTTTATTAGAAAGGTAAAAGGTTGTGGAGTGAAGATAAAAAGTAGGGAATGAGGTTAAGTAGCCTATCAGGAGCCGCCGCGTATTCTTGTTCTTTGCCCAAGATCAAGAATGTCAGTGTTCAGACTTTGTTCAGAAAGCAGAAAAGCCAAATAAAAGAATGGTAAGAATGAAATAGCAAAGGAAAATTCAGAAAATCTAGAAAAGAAGAAAAGATTGAAAGCCAGAGGGTACAAGTACAAATCCAGGAGTGTTTTTGCCATGAATTATTTATTCATACGTGTCAAAAATTTAGTTAGATGTAGGTATGCGTTATAAATTAAGAAAGTACGATAGGGATATAATATAAGAAAGTAAAAATTAATTAACTAGTTAGATATTAGATGTAGAAAGACAGACGTCAGCGAATATTGCTGTAGGGAAAAACAGAAAGACAATGACCACGTAAATAATCGCCTAATAGAAAAATCTAAACAGACGATAAAATTGGAAAAGAGGTAACTGCCGTTTACGCGCAATTGGAGATGAGTCAAGCAGGTAAAGAAACTTTTACGAGTGCTATAGTCTCTAAATATACTTAGTACTGGGAACATGGAATCGAGTAAACAAGAAGAGAAGGAAGAAAAAAAACAAGAAAAAAATGAAAAAAAAAATAGGAAACCTCGCTGAACCCATGGAACAGGCAGAAAATCCTGACCAGAGGGCAGAGGAAGAACTGCAGAAAAGCAGCGACGAAGAGATCGGAAAATCTCTAAATGCCCTAAACATCAAGGGTAAGGGGAAAATCCGACTGAGCGGAGCTGCCAAGAAAAGGTTTAAGTACCTTTTGGCGCAAGGGCTTCAGGCTGAAGAGGCCAGACAAAAAGCCCTCCTACCAATGCCATCGTCAACGGGGGATAAAGGACCAAAGAGGCTTCGGTCTGATGGGACCACCCCAGAAAAACCAGATCCTAAGCGGACCAAGAAAGAAGGGCAACCAACTGCGGGCCCTTCAACTTTCGTGAAGTCCACAAGACCTACCTTCAGTCAGATGGCAGGAGGTATCAAGGTCGGGATACTAGCGGAAAAATATCCGGAGGAACTTCTCACAGTGGATCAACAGAAGTCCATACAAGAAGCGATTCTCGATAAGATTCTAGCCAACAAGCAAGGGGCCACTGTAAAGCCGAGCTTCTACAGCTACCACAACAGGCCAGGATGGCTAGCTCTCCTCTGTGCCGATCAGAACACCGTCGGGTAGCTCAGGGACACTACGAGGGAACTCAAACCATGGGAGGGGGCCAATCTTAGGATGGTATCCGAGGCTGAACTGCCTCATACAGAAGTCCTAGTTGCCTATTTCCCAGGAAGTGAGGACTACTCGAACGAGAAGATTCTCAAGCTGTTAGAGGCCCAAAATGAAGGAATCGCAGCAACAAACTGGAGGGTGCTTAGGAGATCATCCAGCGGCCCCACAGTAGAACTGACCCTCTCAGTAGATCACCAATCGGTGGAGGCTCTGAGCAAAAGAGGCAACAAGGTGAACTACAGATTTGGCCAAACTCAAGTAAGGCCAAGAGCTAGTAAGCCAAAGACCTCAAGCAAAGGTTCCCAGGAAAGGGCACAACCAGGTCCCTCTGGAATCAAACAGAGACAGGGCACGCAGAAACCAAGTGGCTCAGCAAAAGTAGCAGATAAAGGCAAACAAGAGCCTAAGAAATCAGCTAGTCAGCCAATTCCGCCTAAAGGCAAAAAGCCTAAGGAGGATGAAAAGAAGGCTGTTGGAGGCAAGCCAAGGGGCCAACCAGAAAGCTCCAAGGATACCTCCAAAAATGTCGAGTAATATTCGATGCCTGCAGATAAATCTCCAGCACTCAAAAGCCGCCTCGAGTGTGCTTAGCAGGAGATTTATCAAGGGCAATTTCGGAATTGGGCTAATCCAAGAGCCCTGGATCGGTAGAGGACGAGTGTGTGGACTCCCATCAAAATCGTGTAAGTTACTGTATAGCACCGTACACGATAAACCAAGAGCAGCAATACTGCTCTGCAATAATGTAAACTTCTTTTCCATTTCAGAATTTACAACAAGAGACTTGGTGGCCATAGAGGCGGAAGTCTCAACTGAGGGGGGCAAGAGGCGTATTATTATAGCCTCGGCCTATTTCCCCGGTGACGAGTCTCAAGCACCACCAGAGGAAGTTAAGCGCCTCATCACCTGGTGCAAGAAAAAGAACAAGCAGTACATTTTGGGCTGCGATGCGAATGCACACCACACAATGTGGGGCAGCTCGAATATCAACCCCAGAGGTGAGTACCTACTTGAATTTTTGTCGGCTAATAACATAGACATAATCAACAAAGGTAATACCCCTACTTTTATGAATGCAATCAGGAAAGAAGTTTTAGACATAAATCTAGCTAGTTCATTTATAACAGAATCAATCAAAAAATGGCATGTTTCTGAGGAGGCCTCAATGTCGGATCATATGCACATACGATTTGACATAGAGGCTGCGGTCATATGCATCGAAGAACGTAGGAATCCTAGACTGGGTCCTTTACAAGGAACACATAAGGTCGGAAGTCGAGGGAAATACCTACTCCATCGAAAGCTTAGAGGAACTGGAAAGAGCCTCTGTTAATTTAAATAACCTAATAATATCGTCATTTGAGGACAACTGCCCGGTAACACAAAAGACTACATCCAGAGATGGAACAGGGAACTTGGCAGACTTAAGGCCAAGACAAGAAAATTATTCAACGGAGGTAAAAGCTCAGGGAATTGGGATGAGTACAGAACATCCCTAACAGAATACAACAAAGAATTGAGAAAGTCTAAAAGAAGGACTTGGAGACAGTTCTGTGAGGGGATTGATGAACTAGCCCCAGCAGTACGACTTCAAAAGGTCCTATCAAAAGATCACTCAAGTGGTATAGGCCTACTTAAAAAGCCTGATGACAAATTCACTCAAGATAGACAGGAAAGCCTAGAGGTTCTATTACAAACTCACTTTCCTGGCTCCACAATTTTAGAAGGAAATCAGGCACAGGCTTCTCTGGAAGAGGCTGTACATCGCCCAAACAGAAGTCAAAAAAGCCTAGCGAAAAAGATTTTTAACTCTAACAAAATCAGATGGGCCATAAATAGCTTTAAACCCTACAAATCACCAGGCAATGATGGAATTTTTCCAGCTCTGCTTCAAAACAGGATCGATGAGCTCCTACCAGCGTTATTAGCTATATTCAAAGCTAGCTTTAACTTTGAATACATTCCAAGTCTGTGGAGAGAGGCTAAGGTGGTGTTCATTCCAAAGACAGGAAGGCGTCCACCTGAAGACCCCATTAGCCTCACATCCTTCCTCCTGAAAACAATGGAGAAACTAATTGATCTGCACATTAGAAGCGAAATCTTATCCGAGAAGAAACTTCATGTGAACCAATTTGCCTACCAGCCCGGCAAATCGACAATCAGCGCTCTGAATTGTCTAACAATGGACATTGAAAAGACACTAATGGCAAAAGAAATTGCTCTCTGTGCATTTATAGACATAGAAGGGGCTTTTGATAACACCTCATATGAATCCATAAAAAGCACCTGTGAAAGAAGAGGAATGAAATCTTCCATAATTAACTGGATACAATCCACATTGCGAAGCAGGGTTGTCACAACTGAAATCGGAGATGACTCGGTCACCGCTACCACGGTAAAACGCTGTCCCCAGGGGGGGGGGGGGGTTCTATCGCCTCTGCTGTGGTTACTGGTGGTCGACGACCTGTTGAAGGAACTGACAAACTCTGGCGTTGGTGTCCAAGGTTACGCAGACGACCTGGTCATTACAATGAAAGGCAAGCATGAAGGCGTCATTTCCAACCTAATGCAAAATGCCCTTAACATTATCAGCAACTGGAGCCATGAAGAGGGGCTTAATGTCAATCCAAGCAAGACGGTTCTAGTTCCGTTTACAAAAAGAAGGAAGCTCAACCTGAAAGCACCCACGCTAAACAACAAGGAACTTACATTTTCCAGTGAAGTGAAATATCTAGGAGTCATACTAGACTCCAAACTTTCTTGAACCAACATCTACAAAAAACCATTGCCAAAGCGACAGCGGCTTTATGGTCATGCCGCGCGCTATTTGGCAAATCATGGGGATTAAAACCAAAAATGATCCTATGGTCCTACTTTACTGTCGTAAGGCCGATCATCATATACGCCTCCCTTATATGGTGGCCAAAAACAAAGGAAAAAGGGGCGCAAGGCAAGTTGCAGAAAATGCAACGGCTGGCTTGTCTGGGTATCACAGGGGCCTTAAATACATGCCCCACAGTTGCAATGGAGGTAATGCTTGACCTCACTCCGCTGCACATTTTTGTGCAAGAAGAGGCAACAAAAAGTGCCTCGCAACTTTACCAAGACAACAAATTGAAAGCAGGGGACCTTATTGGTCACCTAAAAATACTGGACACTGTCCAACTACAATCCTTGACAATGTCAAAGGACTACATGCAGAAGAAATACGACTTTGAACTATCGTTTGAAGTGGTCATCCAAGATCGCCAAACTAGTCAAATCGCAATACCAGAGACATCTGAACCATTCTGTGGCATAAACAAAAGCCAACTATTGACAGAGATCAAAACATGGGAAAAGGAACAAAAGGAAGCCTACTGGAGTAACACTCCGGGACAAAGACAAGCGAAAAGATTTTTGACCTATTCGCCTCAGAACGCCAAAAAGCTTCTCACTCTAAACAAGAATGAATTAAGACTCATCACAGGTGTCCTGACTGGACACTGCCCTTTAAGATATCATCTTAAAAAAATGGGCAAAACAGACAATGGACTATGCAGATTCTGCAACGAACGGGATGAGACTAGCGAGCACATACTGTGTGAGTGTCCCCTCTTAATTCGAAACAGACTTAAATATTTCGAAAGGATCAATATAAATCCAAATGAAATTGGCAACTTAGCCCCAAGGAAAATACTAAGCTTCGTCAAAAGCCTAGCTGACCTTGGAATTTACTAGAGCAGGGTCATTCACAAAAGATCTAATTAGGTCGCAGTGAAGAAAGGCCGTAAGGGCAAAAAAAACGACCCCTAAGAAATCTACAAATCTACAAATCTAGTACTGGGAAACTGATAGGTACATCTTATTGAGTCTTTTCATAATCCAAGAAATGAAATAATCTCTAGTTACTGAAAGAAGTTGAAACGCTTTTATTATTTCAAAGTCAAAATTTTATAGAAGTCAATCGCAAAGGAAAAGCTAATCAAAAAGATCGCGCTTATAGAAATTAAATCTTTAACACTAAACTGCAATTATATTAGCCATGAGCCATCGACGCATTTGAAAATGATACTTTAAAATGGTGTAAACTAGATTCTCGGTGACGTCACAGAATTAAGAATAAGTAAAATACAAGGTGTCTCAAAAGCAACTGATAAAAATTATATACTTAAATCAAGGCAAAGTCAAAAGGGCCTTAATAATTTCAACGCGATTTTTTCTCAAATAGTACAGGGGGACAACAAAAATATACAAGGTAGGTAAAAACAGTTGATATGTAAAAAAAATAAAATACAGGGTGAGACAAAAAAAGATCTATTTCATCACGTGACTTCTCAGAATTAAGAATAAGTAAAATACAGGGTGAATCAGAAACTAAAGCCAAAAGAACCTTAATAATTTATAGACACAGATTTTTTCAATTAGCATAAGTACAGGATGAACAACAAAAACATACAATGTGTGACAAAAAAAAACAAAAGGGCCCTAATTATCACGTGGCTTCTCAGAATCAAGTATAAGTAAAATACAGCGTGTCTCAAAATTCACATTTGTACAGGATAGAACAAAAACTAAAGCTAAAACGGCGTTAATCTAAAGTCAAAACGACCTTAATCGTTCTGTGACGTCACAGATTTTTCTCAAATAGTACAGGGGTGGACAACAAAAATACACAAGGTAGGTAAAAACAGTTGATATATCAAAAAAATCAAATACAGAGTGAGACAAAGATAGAAAAAACGCCTATTTATATCACGTGACGTCTCAGACTTAAGAATAAGTAAAATACAGGGTGTCGCAAAATTCATATTTATACAAGGTAGAACAGAAACTAAAGATAAAACAGCGTTAATCTAAAGTCAAAAGGACCTTAATCGTTGTGTGACGTCACAGATTTTTCTCGTACAGGGGTGGACAACAAACATATAGAAGCTGGCATAAGAAAGCCGATGCCATAATGTCTAGGTACAGGGTGAGACAAAAAAAAAAGACCTTATTTCATCACGTAGTAGACTTAAGACTAAGTAAAATACAGGGTGAATCAGAAGCCAAAAGGACCTTAATAATTGATCGTCACAGATTTTTTTCATTTAGCATAAGTACTGGATGGACAATAAAAACTCATGGTGTGACAAAAAGTCAAAAAGACCTAATCTCATCACATGACTTCGTAGAACTAAGAATGCCGAGTGCCTCAAAATTTATATAGGTATCGAATGGGTTCAAAAGCAGTTCATGTACTAGGTGAAACAAAAGCCAAAAGGCCTAATTTCACGGTTGAACTATCTATTTGTCCTAATTATAAGATTCAAAACAATTTTTAAGTTAAAAATGCCAAGAAATAAGACAATCGAAATCTCCCAGAGTGGCTTTATACTCGTATCGCCGCTGGTAATGGTATTTGTCATAACTTTTTCAACACACAGGGCAAATATTGCATCTTCTGCGAAATCAAAAATAAAAAGTACCTAGGTTTCGGGCATCGACACGGGCGGATATCTACGCCTGGCAAAATATAAATTCCACTCTTCTAAAATTAATAATTTCAGAAATAGGTAAAATACGACACCGGGATTCGAACCTACGACCACTGGAGTTCAACGTTCCGACGTCAGAGTGCGAAAAAAATTAAAAGGGCCTTAATAAGTTCACCACGTGACGTCACAGATCTAAGAAAATAGGGTGTATCAAAATTCTTGTACTTACAAGGTGTGACAAAAAAAATCAAAGCCAAAATGTCCTTAATAATGTAACCTTGTGACATCACTGAATTAATGGGGTGTCTGTATAAAAATTCATATATCGGGTGAGACAAAAACATGTATATGGAAACCAAATGAACTTTAATAAAATGAACGGAGCTGCCAACGCAAGGACAAACTGTATACTAATCCCTCAATGTCAAGACGATCTACAACTTGGAGGAAAAAATCGCGGGTAAAAAATACCTCTTTGGGCTTTATTAAATTTCTGATACAAAAAAAAAATCGTCTAAGTCGCCTGGTTGTCACGGAGAGCCTAAAAACGGTAATATTATACAAAATTTATATGCAGGGTAAGTAAAAACACGACGCAACAGGAAAATCAAAAGGACTTTAATAGTTTCGTCACAGATATTTCTCAAATAGTACAGTACAACAAAAATATACAAGCTGGACAAAACAGCTTTACTCATCACGTGGTGTCTCAGAATTGATAAGTAAAATACCTCTGTATTTTACTTACACTCTTGTCTCAAAGGAAACTGATTAAAAATTATATACAATATGCGATAAATCATGGGTAAGTGAAAAGGACCTTAATAATTTCATCACGTGGCGTATCAAAATATTTTTTCAGACTGCATATAGGCTAGCCAAAAACCAATACAAGTTGTGTCAAAAATTACTATACAAAGGTAATAAAAACACTGTAAAAATTCCGAACTATGGTATCTGTCCTAATAACGAGACTACGTACGCAAACGTGGGTAAAAATACCTCTTTATTAATGGATCCAAATAAAATTAATTCCTCTACTACAAAACGACCGGCAAAAATCGTAAAATTGGGGAAGATATACATAAATCATAACCCGTAGTAATAGAGTGTACAAATTAGCCAACAACAGCTATATTTTTCGTAATAATTGCCTCTACACGAGCGTGAAAGATAATCTAAAATTTTCCAATAAACGCACAAAATATGACATAAAAATAAAACATCATGTGAAGTCGCAGAATTAATGTATGGTTGTCAAAGAATTCATAATTTTTCTATTTGTTCTAATAATTCGCGAATTTTTAAGCTAAAACGCAGGGACTGATGACGTACTAAACCCCCAATCTCAAAACGGTCTGTAAGTTGAACGAAAAAATAAAACGAAAACTTGATTTTTTAAAATGGCTCTTTTACCAACGGACCGGCAAACGCCGTAAAAATTGATCAAAATATGCCGGGAAGGTAAAAAGACACGACACATAATAGGTTAATACAAAAAGCACACCGCTTAATTCGCAATACCGAAGTGTACATAAAGTACTCGACAATAGAAGCGAATATTTTTCGTTATACCTCTACACGACAAAAAAAAATTGCAAAAAACATTGTCAGCGGTTTCACAAACACAAAATCTAGTTTGCGGACGGAAGGAATGATAAAAGTCTATAAATTAAACATAAAAAAATAACGTTGCAGGATGTCTCGAATTTCTTGGATGAGACAAAAACAATTTTTATTAAAAACTAGCAAAAAGTAAGACAGTCGAAATCTCCCAATCTCAAAACGATCTTCTAACCACAGACGATTTTCAGCTTAATGGCGTGAATAAAAAATCGATATAGGTACACATAAAAACGAAACAAAAAAAAAAGCCATCACGCGGGGACCTTAATCGGCACGGGACGTCACAGATTATTTTCTCAACAAAATATACAAAGTGGGCAAAACAGCTGTTAAAAAATCTCTTAAACCAAAGCCAAAAAGACCCTAATAGGTCGTAACAGAATTAAGAATAAATAGAGGGTGTCTCAAAAGTAACGGACAAAAATTTATGTACAGGATGGGGCCAGAGTCAAAAGGACTATAATAGATCATGACAGAGTTGAGAATACAGGTTGGGCAAAAAAAGAACAACTGTAAAAATTCATGGATGGGGCAAAACCCAAAAAGGCCTAATTTCATGGATGGGACCAAAGCCAAAAGGACTTTAATAACACGTGACAGATTTAAGATTGCAGGATGGGCAAGAGCAACTGTCAAAAATGCACGGATGGAACAAAAGCCAAAAAGATCTATTTCATCACGTGACGTCTCAGACTTAAGAACGAGTAAAATACGGTTAGGTATTTGCAAAAATTCTGAACTATTCGTTCTAATTTTAACTTAAAACTACCAAAAACAATCGACGCAATGTTAAAACGACCTTATACTCACGTCTGGTCGCGCAGAATTACTCACAAATATTAGGATTTTTCGCGAACTTAATATGCTAAAAATTGAATCTTGGCGTGAACAAAGGTAGGCTACTGAACACAGGGCGCAGGGATTTAAAATATATACGCCAAAAGCGTGTTGCGAAATTAGCGTTTTAGGCAGAAAAAAAGGGGCATTTCAGGGTCAATACGTTGGCTCAGTCATTAACCCCTGGAGCTTGCCGACAGGGACTTGCAAAAAAAAAACTTTCTCGGCACTTTTCCCAAATATTTCACAAGTGGTATATCAGCAGCTACAAGAAAAAGAATCTTGGTCGCGGGTAGCGGCGTACGAACGGAAGGATAAATGGCAAAATACAGGTCTATAAATTGAACATTTTCTCAAAAATTAACGACACGGCGAAATTCATGGTGGAGACCAATATATATATATATATATATATATATATATATATGCCAAAATGTATGAGTGTGACCAAAGCCAAAAGGACATTAATAGGGCAGATTTAGTACAGGGTGTACCAAATCATGGGTGTTACCAAAGTCAAGGAAGTATAATAGGTCAGATTTAATACAGGATGGGCAAAATGCGGCAAAAAAAAGCCCAACTTCAGAATTAAGTACAATAATAAAGGCACAGAGTGATTCAAATACCAAAACCAAAAAGCCTTATTTCATCACGTGACAGATTTAATACAGGTTGTGGCAAAAGCAACTCTGACGGGACTAAATCCAAAATGATCTTTCTTTGGTCGCGGGGTACAGATTGTTCAGAAACCGACGTAGATATCCATCACCAAGCGCCTAAGAACGTGTCCCTAAAGGATAAGGAAGAAAATTCTTTAAGTAAAACATATTGTTTCTACTGTGCGTTATGAAATTTCGAAACAATAACGAAAATTTTCAAAATCAGCATAAGGCATCAGCAACAACAAACATGAAAACTAGGTTACGGGAAATGGCGTACGAACGGGAGGGATAAGATGGTAAAATTTCAGGTCTCTAAACTAAACATTTTCTTAAAAACTTAACGATACAGGATGTCTCGAAATTAATGTGTCTTAGAATACAGGACAAAAATTCACGGATGGGACAAAAGCCAAAAAAGGACTAATTTCATCACATGACAGAATTAAGAATAAATACAGGGTAGACGAAAGCAACTGATATGTCAAAATTCATATACAGGATGGGACAAATACCGAAAGAGCCGTAATATTTACGTGACGTTACAGAATTACTTTTCGACGACGTACAAATTAATAGCAGATGAAATATACTTGTAAACATCCCGAACTATGCAATTTCTCCTAATACTAATTTTCTACTTAAAAAAGGTCTGCCAACACAACAACGGGCGGTGT
Organism: Pseudeuparius sepicola; assembly: GCA_963920635.1. Lineage (NCBI taxonomy): Eukaryota > Metazoa > Arthropoda > Insecta > Coleoptera > Anthribidae > Pseudeuparius > Pseudeuparius sepicola. The sequence continues at coordinate 36,746,150 of OY987305.1, forward strand.
GCTAAATCTCTAATTTCAAAACAACCTGGTCGAAAAATCGTAAGTAAAAATACCTCTTTGGGCATTATTAAGTATAGATTAATTTAGAAAAATGGATATAAATTAATTCAACTTCATCAAACCGATCATCAAAAATCGTAAAAATTCTTAATTAAAATCTTAATTCGCAGTAACAGAGTGTACAAAAATACCTAGGGCTTTGAATGATTTCCTTACAATCTGCTAATTGGTAGGTCAACCAGCGATTTCTGAAACAAAAATCGTCTAAGACGTCTAGTCGCCACCGATTTCAACCTAATTGCGTTAATTTTATTTGTGGAAATTTATATATGTACTTAATAAATGAATAAGGTGCATTAAAAGATGGAAGTACGTAAAAGGTGTAATGTAATAATTTTCGACACATTCCACGAAATGTAACAAAGGGAACCTCATGTATTGGAGAGAGACAGAACTTTGTTATTGGCGGTCATGAACCTCTGGGAGCTTGTCGACAGGCATGGACTTGTAGTAGATAACCCTTTTGGCAGCGTTTTCGATACAAAATAAATACAACCCAAACAAACAAAGACTTATCTATAATTGATCTCAAATTGAAATTTCTCCCCAACGTTGCCGGATAACACAATGTGCATGGAGTTCTCGTTTTTTTAGTAATTTCATAAATTGAAGGAATACCGTCATGGAACGCCATGAACTACCATGGAACGCCATGAACTACCATGGACGCCACATTTCACGCACACACGCACGGTTCTGCCTATCTTTAAAGTCTTATCGCGGGAGATTCGTGATCCCACAGAATTTTTCTCGGCTTAATAAAAATAAGGTGAATTAAAAGATCTTCGTAAAATCCATGTGTAAATTTTTAAGTAGAAACATTTTCTAAACCCGAGAAAAATTCTGTGGGATCACGTAATTATTATTACGGTCCTTTTGTCATTAGGCTGAAAATGCGTGACGACGACGACGACGACGACGATCAGGCGACCCGTCAAACCGAGTCTAACGAAGTGCCGCAAAGGCATATTTCTCACGCGGATCTCCCGCGATAAGACTTTAAAGATAGGCAGAACCGTGCGTGTGTGCGTGCGTGGCGTGCGTGACGCGCGTGACGTGCGTGCGTGGCGTGCGTGGCGCGAATGACGTGCGTGCGTGGCGAGCGTGACGCGCGTGCGTGGCGTACGTGGCGCGCGTGACGTTCCATGGTAGTCCATGGCGTTCCATGGTAGTTCATGGCGTTCCATGGTAGTTCATGGCGTTCCATGACGGTATTCCTTCATTCCATGAGATTACTAAAAAAACGAGAACTCCATGCACATTGTGTTATCCGGCAACGTTGGGGAGAATCAATTTGAGATCAATTATAGATAAGTCTTTGTTTGTTTGGGTTGTATTTATTTTGTATCGAAAACGCTGCCAAAAGGGTTATCTACTACACGTCCATGCCTGTCGACAAGCTCCCAGAGGTTCATGACCGCCAATAACAAAGTTCTGTCTCTCTCCAATACATGAGGTTCCCTTTGTTACATTTCGTGGAATGTGTCGAAAATTATTACATTACACCTTTTACGTACTTCTATCTTTTAATGCACCTTATTCTTTTATTAAGTACATATATAAATTTCCACAAATAAAATCCCTAAATCTGAGAAAAATTCTGTGTCGTCACGTAACTATTAACGCAATTAGGTTGAAATCGGTGGCGACTAGACGTCTTAGACGATTTTTGTTTCAGAAATCGCTGGTTGACCTACCAATTAGCAGATTTTAAGGAAATCATTCAAAGCCCTAGGTATTTTTGTACACTCTGTTACTGCGAATTAAGATTTTAATTAAGAATTTTTACGATTTTTGATGATCGATTTGATGGAGATGAATTAATTTATATCCATTTTTCTAAATTAATCTATACTTAATAATGCCCAAAGAGGTATTTTTACTTACGATTTTTCGACCAGGTTGTTTTGAAATTAGAGATTTAGCACACCGCCCGTTGTTGTGTTGGCAGACCTTTTTTAAGTAGAAAATTAGTATTAGGAGAAATTGCATAGTTCGGGATGTTTACAAGTATATTTCATCTGCTATTAATTTGTTCGTCGTCGAAAAGTAATTCTGTAACGTCACGTAAATATTACGGTTCTTTCGGTATTTGTCCCATCCTGTATATGAATTTTGACATATCAGTTGCTTTCGTCTACCCTGTATTTATTCTTAATTCTGTCATGTGATGAAATTAGTCCTTTTTTGGCTTTTGTCCCATCCGTGAATTTTTGTCCTGTATTCTAAGACACATTAATTTCGAGACATCCTGTATCGTTAAGTTTTTAAGAAAATGTTTAGTTTAGAGACCTGAAATTTTACCATCTTATCCCTCCCGTTCGTACGCCATTTCCCGTAACCTAGTTTTCATGTTTGTTGTTGCTGATGCCTTATGCTGATTTTGAAAATTTTCGTTATTGTTTCGAAATTTCATAACGCACAGTAGAAACAATATGTTTTACTTAAAGAATTTTCTTCCTTATCCTTTAGGGACACGTTCTTAGGCGCTTGGTGATGGATATCTACGTCGGTTTCTGAACAATCTGTACCCCGCGACCAAAGAAAGATCATTTTGGATTTAGTCCCGTCAGAGTTGCTTTTGCCACAACCTGTATTAAATCTGTCACGTGATGAAATAAGGCTTTTTGGTTTTGGTATTTGAATCACTCTGTGCCTTTATTATTGTACTTAATTCTGAAGTTGGGCTTTTTTTTGCCGCATTTTGCCCATCCTGTATTAAATCTGACCTATTATACTTCCTTGACTTTGGTAACACCCATGATTTGGTACACCCTGTACTAAATCTGCCCTATTAATGTCCTTTTGGCTTTGGTCACACTCATACATTTTGGCATATATATATATATATATATATATATATATATATATATATATATATATATATATATATTGGTCTCCACCATGAATTTCGCCGTGTCGTTGTGTTTGTGAAACCGCTGATAATGTTTTTTGCAATTTTTTTTTGTCGTGTAGAGGTATAACGAAAAATATTCGCTTCTATTATCGAGTACTTTATGTACACTTCGGTATTGCGAATTAAGCGGTGTGCTTTTTGTATTAACCTATTATGTGTCGTGTCTTTTTACCTTCCCGGCATATTTTGATAAATTTTTACGGCGTTTGCCGGTCCGTTGGTAAAAGAGCCATTTTAAAAAATCAAGTTTTCGTTTTATTTTTTCGTTCAACTTACAGACCGTTTTGAGATTAGGGGTTTAGTACGTCATCAGTCCCTGCGTTTTAGCTTAAAAATTCGCGAATTATTAGAACAAATAGAAAAATTATGAATTCTTATACAACCATACATTAATTCTGCGACTTCACATGATGTTTTATTTTTATGTCATATTTTGGGCGTTTATTGGAAAATTTTAGATTATCTCTCACGCTCGTGTAGAGGCAATTATTACGAAAAATATAGCTGTTGTTGGCTAATTTGTACACTCTATTACTACGGGTTATGATTTATGTATATCTTCCCCAATTTTACGATTTTTGCCGGTCGTTTTGTAGTAGAGGAATTAATTTTATTTGGATCCATTAATAAAGAGGTATTTTTACCCACGTTTGCGTCGGTAGTCTCGTTATTAGGACAGATACCATAGTTCGGAATTTTTACAGTGTTTTTATTACCTTTGTATAGTAATTTTTGACACAACTTGTATTGGTTTTTGGCTAGCCTCTATGCAGTCTGAAAAAATATTCTGATACGCCACGTGATGAAATTATTAAGGTCCTTTTCACTTACCCATGATTTAATGCATATTGTATATAATTTTTAATCAGTTTCCTTTGAGACAAGAGTGTAAGTAAAATACAGAGGTATTTTACTTATCAATTATGAGACACCACGTGATGAGTAAAGCTGTTTTGTCCAGCTTGTATATTTTTGTTGTACTGTACTATTTGAGAAATATCTGTGACGAAACTATTAAAGTCCTTTTGATTTTCCTGTTGCGTCGTGTTTTTACTTACCCTGCATATAAATTTTGTATAATATTACCGTTTTTAGGCTCTCCGTGACAACCAGGCGACTTAGACGATTTTTTTTTGTATCAGAAATTTAATAAAGCCCAAAGAGGTATTTTTTACCCGCGATTTTTTCCTCCAAGTTGTAGATCGTCTTGACATTGAGGGATTAGTATACAGTTTGTCCTTGCGTTGGCAGCTCCGTTTTAATTTTTTCGTAAGTATATTTTGAGTCCACCTGTATATCAGTAGTTTCTATGTGTCTACGTCATCTGAGAAAAATTTTGTAATGTCACGCCACGATTAAAGTTCATTTGGTTTTCATATACATGTTTTTGTCTCACCCGATATATGAATTTTTATACAGACACCCCATTAATTCAGTGATGTCACAAGGTTACATTATTAAGGACATTTTGGCTTTGATTTTTTTTGTCACACCTTGTAAGTACAAGAATTTTGATACACCCTATTTTCTTAGATCTGTGACGTCACGTGGTGAAATTTTTAAGGCCCTTTTAATTTTTTTCGCACTCTGACGTCGGAACGTTGAACTCCAGTGGTCGTAGGTTCGAATCCCGGTGTCGTATTTTACCTATTTCTGAAATTATTAATTTTAGAAGAGTGGAATTTATATTTTGCCAGGCGTAGATATCCACCCGTGTCGATGCCCGAAACCTAGGTACTTTTTATTTTTGATTTCGCTGAAGATGCAATATTTGCCCTGTGTGTTGAAAAAGTGATGACAAATACCATTACCAGCGGCGATACGAGTATAAAGCCACTCTGGGAGATTTCGATTGTCTTATTTCTTGGCATTTTTAACTTAAAAATTGTTTTGAATCTTATAATTAGGACAAATAGATAGTTCAACCGTGAAATTAGGCATTTTGGCTTTTGTTTCACCTAGTAGATGAACTGCTTTTGAACCCATTCGATACCTATATAAATTTTGAGGCACTCGGCATTCTTAGTTCTACGAAGTCATGTGATGAGATTAGGTCTTTTTGACTTTTTGTCACACCATGAATTTTTATTGTCCATCCAGTACCTATGCTAAATGAAAAAAATCTGTGACGATCAATTATTAAGGTCCTTTTGGCTTCTGATTCACCCTGTATTTTACTTAGTCTTAAGTCTACCACGTGATGAAATAAGGTCTTTTTTTTTATCTCACCCTGTACCTAGACATTATGGCATCGGCTTTCTTATGCCAGCTTCTATATGTTTGTTGTCCACCCCTGTACGAGAAAAATCTGTGACGTCACACAACGATTAAGGTCCTTTTGACTTTAGATTAACGCTGTTTTATCTTTAGTTTCTGTTCTACCTTGTATAAATATGAATTTTGCGACACCCTGTATTTTACTTATTCTTAAGTCTGAGACGCCACGTGCTGATTCAGGTCGTTTTTTTTGTCACACATTGTATATTTGTTGCATTTTTGCTTTAGTTTCTGATTCACCCTGTATTTTACTTATTCTTAAGTCTGAGACGTCACGTGATATAAATAGGCGTTTTTCTATCTTTGTCTCACTCTGTATTTGATTTTTTTGATATATCAACTGTTTTTACCTACCTTGTGTATTTTTGTTGTCCACCCCTGTACTATTTGAGAAAAATCTGTGACGTTACAGAACGATTAAGGTCGTTTTGACTTTAGATTAACGCCGTTTTAGCTTTAGTTTTTGTTCTATCCTGTACAAATGTGAATTTTGAGACACGCTGTATTTTACTTATACTTGATTCTGAGAAGCCACGTGATAATTAGGGCCCTTTTGTTTTTTTTTGTCACACATTGTATGTTTTTGTTGTTCATCCTGTACTTATGCTAATTGAAAAAATCTGTGTCTGTAAATTATTAAGGTTCTTTTGGCTTTAGTTTCTGATTCACCCTATATTTTACTTATTCTTAATTCTGAGACGTCACGTGATGAAATAGATCTTTTTTTGTCTCACCCTGTATTTGATTTTTTTACATATCAACTGTTTTTACCTACCTTGTATATTTTTGTTGTCCCCCTGTACTATTTGAGAAAAAATCACGTAGAAATTATTAAGGCCCTTTTGACTTTGCCTTGATTTAAGTATATAATTTTTATCAGTTGCTTTTGAGACACCTTGTATTTTACTTATTCTTAATTCTGTGACGTCACCGAGAATCTAGTTTACACCATTTTAAAGTATCATTTTCAAATGCGTCGATGGCTCAGTTGGTTAGAGCGTCGATTTTAGAAACCGATGGTCGCAGGTTCGAACCCTGGCGGATTTTTTTTATTTTCAGAATTTGTGACGTCAGAGATCCTGGAGATGATGGACGGTTTGAATTTGGCGCCATGACGTCAGAGGTTAGCTACGATTGGCTGGGGGCGGGGCCTAGGAGGAAAGTGGAGGGGGGTGTGCCAAGTGTCCCCATACCTACTTATATGAAGTACACCCTCTTATTCCGAGAATAACGGTAGGAAAGTAGTCCCAAGTCAAACAAAAGTTTAATGAAACCAATTTTAAGAAAGATATGCTGCATGTGCCGCACTTGAGGTCAGAAAATCAATACCCTTTATATAGTAAACAAACCAAACGCTACATAAGAGATGAGTAATGAGTAGGCACGAAAATATAAACTTATGGCTAAAACTAAAACTAATAGGTCCAAAGATTGCATAGTCGAAAATAATCAGACATCACAATAAAATCAAGGAATATTAAGAACAAATTAGGCAATCCAGGTATATAAGGTCTGAAAACAGAAAGTTTTGCTAGAAAATTTGGTCAGTTAACCAAAGTAGTGCTGAAGACAAAGGGTATGCGTGAGGTACGCATAATGAATGCAACGGAACTAGGGAGAAATTCCCTAAGTTAGCTGGCAGGCGCCAGCCGTCGCGCCGCCGCGCCGCAATACAGCCGCCGAGGATATGGATGGTCCGCACCAACGAACAATGGGAGCAGCCACAACAAGTAAATGGTGACGTATGGTAATGGAGCAGCAATCGGCATTGCAATGGGCCGAGACTTCTTGAAAAAGGAGTCGGGAAACATCAGGACTTTTTCAGTTGAAAAACAGGTGAAAAGAACTCAGACATAGTGAGTGTCGGTAAAAGAAAGACGCATGTGTCGTGTGGGTTATAACATAAGAAATTAGAGATAAGAATTTGGCACGTATATTAACCAATTAAGGTACTAACAAGTAGTAATAACAAATATGTAATCATAGAGAAGTAGGAAATTTGTCTAGAGAATAAGAAATTGTGTAATCCAGTTTAGTAGAGATAGGAGAGAGTAGGTAAGTTTTTGTAAGTAGGGAAAAAGGAAGTTTAAATTTTTGCAAATTGTAAGGTCAGTCCAAAGGAAGAAAATTGAGAAGGAAACGAGTCAAAACTCTAGCATTCCAGAAAATTGAAAATAGTATTTTTAATTTTCTTTAATAAGGAGGGAGGATTGTGGTGCCCCGGCAAGCGACTAAAGCCAGAATATTTAAATTCACAATATTCCTATAGTATCCTAGAGAGGCCCAGCATTTCATATTCCTAAAAACCATCCGTTTCTATGAAGTTGGCCAGGCCGCGCGTGTCAAAGTTGACCGCGAACTCCAGGAACGGATCACGCCACCCGCGATGCGCGCGCTGCGCGTGAAATGATATAAAAGGGACTCCCGACCGGAGCTCCAGCAGTAGTACACCAGCTACCAGCAGATGCCAGGGGAACCCCTGCCCGACTGAAGAGGGCAGGCGGCGAGGCGGCCACCCCTGCAGCTAGCCAGCCGCAGAACATCGCCCAGTTTAAAATGAAGAAAATCAAGAAAGAAATACTCTCCTAGCACCGCAGTAAGTTTGGGCTGACCAAAAAGCCAAATATTTGTGTTTTGATTCCTTTGTGTCTGAATTGCCTTTTTATTTTGGAATTTTGAATTATTTTGGAAACTTTTAGAGAAATTGAATTTATTGTGCATTCTTAATTAATTAGAAATAATTTCATGACTTTTGTGAACCGTATTATGATTTTTGGGAATTTATTTTGAACCATATTATTTTACTGTAGATGTCAGAGTTTTAGTTTATTCAAACAGAAATATTCTTGTAACTTTTATTGGGAAATTTGAAAGGGACTTGGGGAAACTATTTAGAGTCAATTATTTTGGGGTTGAAATCAGAATTTTGTTTTTAATTGAACTATTTTATGTCAGAATTTTCGAGTAATTTTGAATTATTACATTCTTATACAAACTTGTACTGGAAATTAAGCAAAGCTATACAGAGTCAAGTAATTTTATTCTATTTAGGAAATCAAGTAATTTTATTCTTTTGGGGAATCTTTTGCAATTTTTGTATTTTAATCTGAAGGTTTGTCATTTTATGTCATAGTTTATCTATTTATGCCATTTTGTCATATTGTTTTGTGTCTTATTTTAAATTCTATTGTTTATTAGTGTTCCTTTTGAAACGTTTGAATTTTTTTACTTAGAAAAGGGTCATATTTCAGATATCTTGAGTGTGGCATTGTGCCAACTTATAAATTTTTTAATTTTATTCAATAATAATTATTGCACATTCATTGCACTATCCATGTGTTTCCGTCATACACCCTTAGGCCCACACTAAAAGAAAATATTGTGGCTCACCCTATATAAAACCGCTCGCCAACTACCACCAACAAGGGCTGAGATCTCCACAACGTTACTGTTCCAAATGTACTGGAATTTTTGACACGCAGATTCAAGGATGGCGCATCCTATGGTAGTCTTAATTCTTATCGAACTGCAATTGCACAAATAGCTGGACCAGAATTAGGGACAGTTTTTAGGTTAAAGAGATTCTTCAATGGAGTTTTTTTGCGGGCAGGCCACCGATGCCTAGATATGAGAATACCTGGGATCCTAATCTAGTATTACGTTATGTAAGAATGCTTGATACTAAGAATTTTTCACTCCAGGAAAGTACACAGGATTCAAACATTGAGCTCAATTAATATAGACAATATTTTTCTGCAAGAAAAGAAGATCACAATTTCTTTTTGCAATAGACTTAAAACATCAGCTCTTAATAGGTCGCAACCCCTTTGCAGTATTACCTTTTTTTCAATGCAGAACCGCAGTTGTGCGTAACAAAGGCTCTTAAAATATCTCAGGAGAACAAAGGGCTTGCGAGAGTTTTGCAAGTTCTTGTTCATTACCTATAAAAAGCCTTATCCCCGTGCCTCCTCGCAAACAATTGGCAAATGGCTAGGCCCATCCTAGAGAAATGTGGCTTAGATACAAGTCAATATAGACCTCAAAGCATTCGCCACGTGTCGACATCTAAGGCGGAGGAGCCGGAGTAAGTTTTGGCAAAAAATTCCAACACATTTGCCGTTTTTTACAATAGCCCAGTTATAGATAATACGCAATTCACAACAACAGTGTTAAATTTGAACACAAAAACTGATGTCAGTTACATTTTTGATAAAACAAATACTTATATAAGTATTATATAGGCTATATAGCCTAGAGAGTGGAATGTGTTGTTGCAAGTTTCTTTAAACATCTACATTTACTTATTTACGGGACGAGGCCGAATATAATCATAAGATCAAACGAACTTACCTAAGTGATGTTCGATCTTGATTATATGAAGGCCTCGTCGAAGTAAATAAGTCCCCAGATCCCACCCGTATTTCCATACCTATTCCCCAGGACATCAGTACCTACTTGCAACAACAGCTTTAAATATGACTGAGTGGGCCGACGGCAGTTTGTGCGAGGTAGGGGCAAGCGAATGGCGGGAGAAACCTATTTTCCTTTAAAATTTGTGGTCCTTTAAAATTTGTGGTCAGACGGACAAAATTTTGTCAAAATAAAAAAATAGTGATTTAAAAAAAATTCCAAAAACAGCAATTTAATATATAACGAACCATATTTCGTTCATTTTTAAGATTCGTTATATCCAGACACTTAAGAAGACGAATAGTGATTTAAAAAAAAATAAATTCCAAAAACAGCAATTTAATATATGTACAGTGTCTGCCAGAAATTTGAAGTTTCTCAAAAAAAAATTCATTCTTGATAACAATTGGTGCTTGTGCTTAAACTCAAAATCCACCCGCAAAAATTTTGAAATTTCGATTCGTATACAGGGTAGGTTGAAAAATATGAAAATTCCTCACGAGTAAAGTACCCTTATTTTTAGAACTACATCAGAGTGGCACTAAGAAAAGTTGTTTGTAATCTCAAGACAATGTCAAATATGAATTCACAGCCACCTACTCAAAAGAAGAAAAAAAATCACATTTGCGCATTTTTTACTCATCACGCTGTATAATACATAATGTTAGATATGTATTTTGAGGCACATCTTCGAGCATGACAGTACGATACCAATGATTTTTGTTTACATTTAACTAGCATCTTAAAAACATTTAATAACTGAAAGTTCTGCAAAGTTTGTCGTTTTTTTGTACCCAGGTAAAATACTCCTACAATTTCAAACATAACATAGCATCTAATCTGTGGAACATAAAAATATTTTAATAGAGCAACAATTTAAGAGCTATTTAATAAATGAGAATTCAACTATAAAAATTATACAGCGTGATGAATAAAAAATGCGAAAAGTGAGAATTTTTTTCTTTTGAGTAGGTGGCTGTGAGTTCATATTTGACATTGTTTTGAGATTCCAAACAACTTTTCTTAGTGCCACTATGATGTAGTTCTAAAAATAGGGGTACTTTACTCTTGAGAAATTTTCATATTTTTCAACCTACCCTGTATACGAATCGAAATTTCAAAATTTTTGCGGGTGGATTTTGAGTTTAAGCACAAGCACCAACTTTTATCAAGAATTTTTTTTTGAGAAATTTCAAATAAAGAAAATTCCCCTTTGTATCCAACTTTCTGGCAGACACTGTCTAACGAACCATATTTCGTTCATTTTTATATCCAGACACTTAAGAAGACGAATAGTGATTTTAAAAAAATGAAATTCCAAAAACAGCAATTTAATATATAACGAACCATATTTCGTTCATTTTTAAGGTTCGTTATATCCAGACACTTAAGAAGACGGACAGAAGCGAGGGTACTACACTTACTTATTTACTTCGACGAGGCCTTCATATAATCAAGATCGAACATCACTTAGGTAAGTTCGTTTGATATTATGATTTAATAGCTCAAGATTCACTAAAAGTGATATCTCCGATAGTGGAAAAGATTAATAATATTTAAGTTTTTTTTAAAGGAGCACGACTTGCCATGCCAAATTTAGAGATCAACAATCCCAAATGAATAAAGTACCTAAAAAGCTTATTAGTAATGTGGCTACAAGATGGAATTCAACATATTACATGGTTGAAAGATTTGTCGAATTAGAAGAACCCATTCGGACCACTATGGCCATAATTAATAAAGAGCTGCCTATAATATCAGTAGAAGAGTGGCAATTTTTGGTACAAATATGCGAGTAGATAGGCTGTGACAGTTCTAGCCCACTTTCTCCTTGTATTTCTTATGGGGCCTAAAACGTGGTAAGAACGATTCTCTCACGCACAAGCTACTTCTGTAACTTCAGTGATCCCACTTATTTTCACCTTAACCAACCCTATCAGGTGGCATGAATTGTATTTTTTGTTTATACTATTGTCACAGCTTCTAAGTTGTGCTATTCTATTGTAATTTCTTTTTGTGAAAATAAATTATTATTATTATTATTATTATTACTCATACTACGCGTTTAGGTTTCTAAAGGTTTTAAAATGTCGCATAAGTAGATAGGCTATGACAGTTCTAGCCCACTTTCTCCATGTATTTCTTATGGGGCCTAAAACGTGGTAAAAACGTGACCAAATTTCTCCAGCGCGACCCCCGACTTTCTCCCCCGTCCAATCAGATCGCACCGACTAGGGTCTGCGCTAGTCCGAGGGGTGCCGAAGATGCCCGAAGGGTACGACCCCAGCGCGAGGTCATTGTCAAACCGTCCGCCCGCGGTGAAGGTTCTCCCGACGTCCAGCCGAGACCTTCGGCCGGAAGCAGACCGCGGACTCTCACTGACGACCCCCCTGAACGTGGAATCTCGCGCCTTAGCAAATTGCAAGCCATGACGTCACACCCCCCTTTACTGTCGACTCACCGCGGCCGACAGGATTCCACTCACTTTCTTTTTACCAGGAAAAATCGGCGGCAGAAGTGGTATCTGCATTTAGTCTTCGCATGTTTCGATACACTGACCTATATACGTTCCAGTAACCTAGCAAATAATTTCTAGATACTAACAAAATTTACAGCGCGAGAAATGCATCATATAAAAATAAAATATGTGGGAGCAAACGTTATTATTCGCTTGAAAACATTTTACTTTGCAGCGGCCAGCTTTCGAAGAAATCAACATATCTACCTACATCCCACTAAGAAAATATAAGTTTCCACAAAGTTGCAAGAACAATCCAAAGAAAAGTGTAAAGTTGCTTACAGTGGCACTGGGAGCTATTCTAAACATTTCAGCAAAGTTATAATCTCCACCACAAAACATTGCAATGTAAAGTTGCATTACAACAAGAGCTTTCTAAAATGTTTCAGCGATACGTCTTGTAATGTTCTAGCAACATTGCAATAAAGTTTAATAGACTCGCCAAGAAATGTCTTGGGTGAGTTCCAGCGAGCTTTATGCAACTTCCTGGCAAATTCGTAAAAATCATGCTTACCAGGTGTATGCAACCTTCTAGGAACTTCCCCAGAAATATACTTACCAAGTTCATGCAACTTTGTGGGGAAATGGTTGAAACTTGCAGAAATAATTACAAGAAACTTTCCAAGAATATCGCTTATCAATGAAGTAAAATAACGGGTATTAATTCTTTACAATGAACCAAGCTTTCGGCCATATTTTTGGCCTTCGTCAGGGCTAAAATAGTGTTTGTTAAAATATATTATTGAGTAAGAGTTATTTATATACTTACTATAAATAAATAAATAACTCTTACTCAATAATATATCAAACACTATTTTAGCCCTGACGAAGGCCAAAAATATGGCCGAAAGCTTGGTTCATTGTAAAGAATAAAAATAACACATGATTTTGACTGAAATACCCGTTATTTTACTTCATTGATATATAAATACAGCCGTTATTAAAGAAGATCTATTGTAATATCGCTTATACTCGTATTTTCCAAAATATTTGTTAAAAAATAGCTGTGTTCGCGGATCAATTCAGAACCAGTTCGGAACTAGCAACTGCCAATGTGATCGGTTCAAAGGAAGCTAAAATATAAATTTACCAATCACGTTGGCAGTTATTAGTTTCAAACTGATTCTGAATTGACCCTCAAACTGCAACAACAAACACGTCAAATTTTTAGCCCTGGCTAGCGGCCTTAGATTGAGTCACCTTTTTTGCAAGAAATAACACACACACAAATTTTAACAAGTATATTTAAAAAATTATCACACAATAAGCAGTGGTTGTTACGAGTACGAGAGTACGAGAAATATAAAAAAATATATATCAATGACCTCAAGTTGATCGTGGGAATTTTAAAACTGTAACATTTTGGAGATTTTTATAATAATAAAAGAGTGTTACCCTCCTTCTTTGGTTTGAGCTGTCAGCAGGCTTAGCAGGATCTTCTTTGCTTGGTTTGCTTCGGTTTTCCTGATGTTTTCCCTCGACCAAAACCAATGTGCAACGTGCAGTGTGCTCTTCACAGGTCTTGTCCTTGCTGTTGTGCTTGCAGCTCGTGAGGTAGGGTACCTATATGGGAAAACAAGAGAGAAAAAATATCACCAAAAATGTGTTATAAAATCGTGGCAAAATTTGATATTTGAAAACTATTTTACTGTGTGAAAATCTTTAGTAAATTTTACCAAACACCAATGAGTGAAATTAATTTATTATTCTTTCAAATATCAAAAATTAAATAGTGACGTAATAAATTGTTTAAGTACTTACTTAATAAATGCAAAACCTATAGACGTGGTGACCCATTGTTAAAATGCCCTTTATTTTGACTCCAAGATTAAATATATCCATACTACTCTAAAAACATGCTACAAACAAAGACAGAAAGTCAACCATCAACCAACTATACACCCGGTGATTTCCGGTTATAGTTCCTCCAGAATCACACTTAAGAAGGGGTTGCCGACAGCGAAAGTGACGTTAGATTTCGTATTTTTTTAAGTTGTACCTATAGCATAAAATCTAGTAACATTTTACTTGGCAAAATTTTAGTACAAACATATCTGTCTTCATTTTAATCATAAGATCTTACAAGCAGTGTTTTGTTTTATAGGTTATGAAAATCTTGGGAAAAATAATAATTCCATTGCATATGCTTTTAAGATCTTATGATTAAAATGAAGACAGAGATGTTTGTACTAAATTTTTGCCAGGTAAAATGTTATTAGATTTTATGCTATACCTACAACTTAAAAAAATACGAAATCTAACGTTACTTTCGCTGTCGGCAACCCCCTTTTAAAATCGCATGTTTTTTCTTGTTTGGGGGCACCGAAAGCATCGGAACCTCACCTGAAGACTCGGGACTCGGGGGATGGTCTAACGACGCCAGCCTCCGAGCCCAGAGTCGAAATAAGTTCGCTACGGCTCGACAAAAAGGGGCAATTTCTGACAATCTCGCGACATTTTCGGAATAATTTAATGGAGCGCTTAGATTGTGGTTAGTTCTGGGCATCAAGCGTTTATCAAAACAAACCTGTCTATAGGTTCTGACGTCATTGGAATAAATAAATAAAAATCGAACTATCCAACTGTGCCACCTGAACAATATAAATTATGTTCTCTATACAGGTAGTTCAAGCAGCTTACCTTGTCGTCGGTGATTGCCATTGTGGAAGGGAACACTAAACTATAAACTATTATTCCCACACACAAACGAAACATACCTAATACAAAAATAATGGCGATGGCGTCATGGGATTGGTGTCTCTTCTCTCTTCTCGAACGTTCGAGGATTCGGCGTCGGCGACCGGCGCGACCTCTAGACCGCAACCGCCGAAAACGCGCGCAGGCTGTTGCCAGATTTCTCCAGAAATTACTCTATTTGCAAGTTATCACAAAAAATATAATAAAGTCTTGCTGTTTAAACGTCTTTATTGCCACATACCGCTGGTGCCAAATCACTAGAGTCATTTTATTTATATTATTGTATTGTTAGGTTATTTGAGGGAAATTACCTATACCACTTATTACGCGTTTCTATATTATAGGTTAGTATATAGGTATAAATGCCACAATTTAGAAAGAAGGGCTTCGTATAGATATCCTGTATTCTTAATTAAAACCATATTATTAAGTCGTTAAATCAATTATTTTAGTCTTATTTGAATTTGTTATGAAAAATTCGTTGGTCTGACAACCTCGCATTTTGTCCGCATAGACAATAAGAAGAGAATAAAAATACAGAGGTTTTTTGTTTAATGTTAGAGGACGCGTGCTTTTATTTCAAAAAATTACCGAAATGTTTATATGACTTAATATTGTTTCAAAGTACCTACGCATAGATATTAAATTCTCAAAATATTACTATGGAAAGTTGTCTCAAAATTAATTTAATAAAGTTGCCACAACATCGACAGAGCCTAAACAATGTGATATTTCACAGGTAATTGAATGGGAGGCTGTGAGAATTTCACTAAGAAATGTTGTCTCAAAATTAATTTTAAAAAGTTGCCAAAACGTTCATAAGAGCCTAACAACGTAATATCTCACAGGTAAATAAATGGCAGGTTGCCAGAATTTAACTGTGGAATGTTGTCTCAAAATTAATTTAGAAAATTTGCCACAACGTTCATAGAGCCTAACAATGTAACATCTCACAGGTAAATGAATGGGAGGTTGCGAGAATTTCACTATGAAATGTTGTCTTAAAATTAATTTAAAAAGTTGCTACAACATTCACAGAGCCTAACAATGTAATATCTCACAGGTAATTGAATGGGAGGTTGCAGGAACTTTACATTAATAATATGCTACCAAAGTTGTAAAAAGAAGTTTTGGTAATCTTGCAAATGCAAAATTCGCATAGAAATGTTCCTGGAAAATTGGCAAAACTTTAGTACGCAACTTTACATGGTGTAAGTAGATGTAACATTGTGGGAACTTTTTGCAAGGTTCTATTCTTAGTGGGATCTACATCTCAAAAAATTCACCGGTGGACCAACGCCCACATATTTTTTTATTCCGAGTTATTTTGCGTTTATAATATGCGGCAAAGTTTTGTTGTGACTTGTCTGGAATACTGAGAAATCACGCGGCAGCCGTGACCTTCGAGCCGAGACGCCGCGATTAACGTTTTTTAACGACGAGTAACTAGTAAAAAAACTTGTCGGTCAACTGTTCAACCTCGTTTAATAGATTTAATTTATGGAATACTGAGAAATCACGCGGCAGCCGTGACCTTCGAGCCGAGATGCGATCAACGTTTTTTAACGACGAGTAACTAGTAAAAAAACTTGTCGGTCAACTGTTCAACCCCTTCCAAAATACTTTGATATGAAATTTTGTTGGCATAGACTGAATAGTGTTGCAAGTAAAAACCAGGTAACAA
This sequence comes from Pseudeuparius sepicola, assembly GCA_963920635.1. NCBI lineage: Eukaryota > Metazoa > Arthropoda > Insecta > Coleoptera > Anthribidae > Pseudeuparius > Pseudeuparius sepicola. The sequence continues at coordinate 36,762,713 of OY987305.1, forward strand.
ACTTTCTATTGTTTACAAAATAATGCCGATGCTACAGCCGTTAATAGATCACTACTAAAAAATATAGCACACAATGCAGTTTATTTAACGGTCAGTGTCTCAACTGGGTATAAAAATCTGACAAATTTCTATATATTAACCAGGCGTTTGTTGTTGCCCGACCCCTGTAAACCGATCTGTGGTACCAGGTTTTTGGAATGTGATAACAAAAAATGCCACGATGCAATAAAATACAATATAAGTATAAATAATTTTGAGAAGGCAGGTAAAGCGGGGCAGCACCCATAGCCTCTGACGTTAAGCAGTTGCAGTGCATTCTAAAAGTAACTCAGAAAAAACTACATAGTTTTACCCCATTTTATTTTTGAACTAGAACTAAAAAAAAAACGCCAGCACCGATTTTATCGGGGTATTGAAAACAGACTAGAATTCCTACTTGATGAAATAATTTTTAAATAATAAAAAGGAGTGCGCATCCTTCAAAACATCTTTAGATTGATCCAACAACCATCCAAATTCCGGAAAAAAAAACAGCACCAGCCAATTAGAATTCCACACTGCCCTATAATTTTCGACCGAAAACACACAAAAACATCACTTTATCCCAAAAAACACACGATAAAACGGACTTTTACGCCTTATATTAAACAACAACTGCTGGATTCCGACTGAGAAGGTAGGTATAGAGAGAATCAAGGCGGCAGGAAAACAAAAACGTTATTGTATTACCAGAGTGCAGACTGCATCGGTTTGGTTTTAAACTGTATATATGAATAAGCCTAATTTACAGTTTGGAAATAAAAAAATGGTCTTAATTTTTGATGAGATATCACCTCTGACCTCTTAGGAACGAAAAGTTTTCATTTATTTTTATTTATTTTGAATTTTGAATTTTTATTGTCTTAGGTGCTGTATATAAAAAATAATTCATTGTGTTTTACCCGTAATAACTTAAGTATGGATGAAAGAGTGTCAATCCTGCCCCAAAATATTGATTAATCATAATTATTTTGATACTTGATATAATTCACAATTTGTTACAGGCAGTTGCATTCTAAAAAAAAATTATTAACCAGAAAAACGGCAACATGACTGAATACCCATTTTGAGATTCTGTTTGTTAGCTTTTAGGGGTATTCCTCGTATGGAAATATTAGGAGGGCGATATTTTTAAAAATACTGTGATAAATCATGAAATTTTCTGTCAAGTACCTAGCCCAATTTACAATAAAAAACTACCTGTTGGGTTTAATTTTGATAAAAAATTTAATTTAATAGAAACCAGTTATCTTTTGGAAACAATTTCACATTTAGATCACAGTGAACCTACAAAACAAAAAACACTTACTTTAGGAAATAATGATACAGATATTTTGGAAATATACAAGGCAAAAAAAGTAATGATGTAGCTGTTCCATCTATGTTACTCTATTCGTACAGATTACATGGGAAAGACGAATATGTATGGGTTTTGGTTATTTAGAAAAGTTGTTCAATAGACTGAGTAACATAGGAAACGCTTTCCGCTACAACAGAATCAGATGAAAAGAAAAATTCCATCTGGGGTCAAGCTAGGGGGTAACTACATAACCAAAATAAAAAAAATTGAACGTTATAAAATATAAAAAAAAAATCATATTTTCAACGGATTTTTGTCCTCTGAAACTTGTTCTTGTCTAAATTCAGTTTCAATAAGTCACTAATTGGGATAATAGGAAATTTTTTTTAAGAATCTCTTGTAGAATTGTTCGATATAATTCTGAGACAACGATGCTGGCCATTAATAGATTACTAATAAAAATATAGCAGACAACGTAATTTATTTAACGTTCAGTGCCTCCACGTCTATAATAAAATCTGAGAAATTTCTGTATATTAACCAGGTGTTTGTTGTTGCTTTAGGGCATACGTCTGAAAAGTTGAACCTATTTTGTAGTAGAATTTGGAATCTGATGATAAGTAAAAAAACCATTAGGCAATAAAATAGAACAGTAGTATCAAAGCATGTGTATCCGAAACGGCTTGAACCGCCGACGCTCGTGATCTGCTGACCCAGCAGACTAGGGAATTATATTAAAAGTTCAGCCTACTTTGCCCTGAAAAATCGTATATTTTTTACTACTAATGTATTGAAAATATTCTAAACAGATTTAAAAACTAGTTTAATGTCAATAAATCACGAATTTTTTTATAATTTAAGAACTATAGACTGAAAAAATTGTTGCTTCAACAACATTGAAACTACACTGATAAAAATATGCATCCATGGTTGAAACTACACTCTGTTGCCTTAGGGTAAAATCAGACGCCAAACACATATCTCCCAAAAAGTTCAACCTACTTTGCCCTGAAAAAATCGAACAACAGAGGTATTCATCGCTGACAAAACCAATACCATTAAGGACAAGAACGCCGAGGAAACTACACTTATAAATGTTTAAAAAATGTCCACCGTGATCGCTCGACAAAAATCGTGCAAAGTGGCTACGACAAAAGGCTTAACCTTTGTCCTTTGGGACACGTGTGACCCGGTTGAAGTAGAATCTAAAAAAAAACCTGTAAATCATACCTACAGTAGAATCTGCTAAAGTAAAAATCCAGGTGTCAAAAAATCACTTACATACAAGTCTGACAGTAAATCCTTCTTGTATTATTAGAAAATACGTAGACTTCACAGCATACCCGTCGATGGTACCCCTAGCGTGTCCGGCCAAAAATGCATTCTGCTGGGCGTGAAAATTTATGATACACAAAATGATTGCAAAATAATTGTTCAGTATCCGTATTCAGCAAATAAAAAAGTTATAGATACCCCTCACTTGATGAAAAAGTATACAAAACTACACTGATAAAATATGGATTTTTTGCTCTTGTAATCGCTCGATGACGATTGAAGCTACACTCATAAAAATATGTATATATAGCCCCCATGCCATCGCTCAACAATGGCATTATTCATAGGTGCTAAATTGATCCGCTTTAATATCTGGCAAATAAAAATAAACATTGTAAAAATAGGTATTGCACCCATCGCCAGAAAACCAAAGTGACTACATCTCGAGACTTGGCCTTTTCCATGTGTGAGCCCAGTTAAATCTAAAAACCCCTGTAAACCATGCCTCTAGTATAATAAAACCCCTTGTACACCGATCTGATATATTTCGTGGGGTCAAGCTAGGGGGTAACTTCATAACCAAAATAATAAAAAAAAATTAACGTAATAAAATATAAAAAAATCATATTTTCAACGGATTTTTGTCCTCTGAAAATTGGTCGTGTGTACCTAAATTCAGTTTCAATAAGTCACTAATTGCGATAATAAGAAAAAATCTGAAGAATCCCTTATAGATTTGTGAGATAGAATTCTGAGACAACGTTGCTGAGAGTAAATATCATACAAAAATCTTGTGCGTTCACTTTCAACTCATTAATAATTAGGATTAATAATGACAATTTTCTCGATTATCTAGAATCAAAAATATTGCGAGTGGCAATTCACAATTTTCTAGATATTATGTGAAGCCTTATTATTGCGTCGTAAGTTAGAGGATAAAAAAAATATTGGCTTAAATTGTTTAGTAAATGTGATTAAAATATGTCTAGTTAATCAACAGTTACTTTGTAACAGCTTATTATCTTGGAAGCGTAAACTCTTTGAATTTTTTAGATAAAAAGTTGTATTTTTATAATGTTCAGTTTGATTCCTTTTTTTTGAATCATGTTTTCATATTACCTACAAGGATTTACAACCTCAAAACATAGAAATAGCTCATTTTAAACCGATTTAATAAAAATTTCACCAAAAACAATACTTTCAATCATATAATACACTTATGATTAATAAAAAAGGCACTATAGGTAGTAATAATGACATTTTCAACGGAATTTTTATCGAATGTTTGACCATTTTGAGAATCCGTTTGCTAGCTTTTGGGGGTATTCCTTGATATTTTAGACGGATAAAAATGAATAACATTGGGTTTCCTAACTAAAATAAAAAACGCACAGTTGCCTTTACTTACGTGCCTATAATACGTATCGAAAAGTAGCCTAATTTACAAGTTAGGGAATCAAAAATTACCTATTGGCTTTTAGATATGTTCTAAAATTTATTTGTGGCGCAAACAGATCCATTTAATTTTTAATTGGGTTTTTCGCCACCAAACTGATTGAAAGACAAATAATTTATGAATTTTCGAGGCAACTTGAAAAAGTTGTCTTTCAATCAAGGGAGGGGAGAGAGGACGCATAACCTGCCTAAATTGAGTGTGCCCAGTTTGGCACCACCAGTGGCGTATTGCGTGGGACTGGTAAAGAATGAAAAATGCCTATAAAGCATTACTGTTGGTTTGTAAAGGGAACAAATTTCGACAAAGCAATAAAATTTTAGTTGTTTGAGGCGGTATACAAATAATACAATGTCTTTTTTCCTTGAAGCTATTTTTCTAACTATAAAATATTTACCTATGAAAGGTTATTCCTGATACTTTCTGTTCGCCTCGACTTTTGCAACCAAAAGCTGAACAAAACACCATTATGATGTCACAAAATAGCAGTGTCTTCAGTCCGTATGAGCACAAAATCACAAAAACTAACCTGCTGTCACACACGACGTTTGGAACCAAAGTACCCGTCGCATTGTTGTATTTGGGAACACTCTCTGCTATTGTCCGTATATACATGTTACGCGTCCTCTCCCCTCCCTTGTCTAAGCATCAAACATTCATCAACGCTTTAACGAAATGTTAACCAAAAATCTAGTTACTACTTTCAATTTCATTAGACGTATTTTCTTAACAAATTAAACGCCAACAGGTTGTATTTTGATCCCCAAACTATTAGGTACTACCCGTAGTACCTTTCTGCCTATAGAACTAAGATAGCATTTGTTCAATTATTCGTATATCTGTTCTATTTATTTGACTTACGAATTAGACGTATTTTCTCATCAAAATTAAAAGCCAATAGATCCATTTAATTTTTAATTGGGTTTTTCGCCACCAAACTGATTGAAAGACAACTTTTTCAAGTTGCCTCGAAAATTCATAAATTATTTGTCTTTCAATCAGTTTGGTGGCGAAAAACCCAATTAAAAATTAAATGGATCTGTTTGCGCCACAAATAAATTTTAGAAAATATCTAAAAGCCAATAGGTAATTTTTGATTCCCTAACTTGTAAATTAGGCTACTTTTCGATACGTATTATAGGCACGTAAGTAAAGGCAACTGTGCGTTTTTTATTTTAGTTAGGAAACCCAATGTTATTCATTTTTATCCGTCTAAAATATCAAGGAATACCCCCAAAAGCTAGCAAACGGACTCTCAAAATGGTCAAACAGTCGATAAAAATTACGTTGAAAATGTCATTATTACTACCTATAGTGCCTTTTTTATTAATCATAAGTGTATTATATGATTGAAAGTATTGTTTTTGGTGAAATTTTTATTAAATCGGTTTAAAATGAGCTATTTCTATGTTTTGAGGTTGTAAATCCTTGTAGGTAATATGAAAACATGATTCAAAAAAAAGGAATCAAACTGAACATTATAAAAATACAACTTTTTATCTAAAAAATTCAAAGAGTTTACGCTTCCAAGATAATAAGCTGTTACAAAGTAACTGTTGATTAACTAGACATATTTTAATCACATTTACTAAACAATTTAAGCCAATATTTTTTTTATCCTCTAACTTACGACGCAATAATAAGGCTTCACATAATATCTAGAAAATTGTGAATTGCCACTCGCAATATTTTTGATTCTAGATAATCGAGAAAATTGTCATTATTAATCCTAATTATTATTGAGTTGAAAGTCAACGCACAAGATTTTTGTATGATATTTACTCTCAGCATCGTTGTCTCAGAATTCTATCTCACAAATCTATAAGGGATTCTTCAGATTTTTTCTTATTATCGCAATTAGTGACTTATTGAAACTGAATTTAGGTACACACGACCAATTTTCAGAGGACAAAAATCCGTTGAAAATATGATTTTTTTATATTTTATTACGTTAATTTTTTTTATTATTTTGGTTATGAAGTTACCCCCTAGCTTGACCCCACGAAATATATCAGATCGGTGTACAAGGGGTTTTATTATACTAGAGGCATGGTTTACAGGGGTTTTTAGATTTAACTGGGCTCACACATGGGAAAGGTCAAGTCTCGAGATGTAGTCACTTTGGTTTTCTGGCGATGGGTGCAATACCTATTTTTACAATGTTTATTTTTATTTGCCAGATATTAAAGCGGATCAATTTAGCACCTATGAATAATGCCATTGTTGAGCGATGGCATGGGGGCTATATATACATATTTTTATGAGTGTAGCTTCAATCGTCATCGAGCGATTACAAGAGCTAAAAATCCATATTTTATCAGTGTAGTTTTGTATACTTTTTCATCAAGTGAGGGGTATCTATAACTTTTTTATTTGCTGAATACGGATACTGAACAATTATTTTGCAATCATTTTGTGTATCATAAATTTTCACGCCCAGCAGAATGCATTTTTGGCCGGACACGCTAGGGGTACCATCGACGGGTATGCTGTGACGTCGACGTATTTTCTAATAATACAAGAAGGATTTACTGTCAGACTTGTATATAAGTGATTTTTTGACACCCGGATTTTTACTTTAGCAGATTCTACTGTAGGTATGATTTACAGGTTTTTTTTTAGATTCTACTTCAACCGGGTCACACGTGTCCCAAAGGACAAAGGTTAAGCCTTTTGTCGTAGCCACTTTGCACGATTTTTGTCGAGCGATCACGGTGGACATTTTTTAAACATTTATAAGTGTAGTTTCCTCGGCGTTCTTGTCCTTAATGGTATTGGTTTTGTCAGCGATGAATACCTCTGTTGTTCGATTTTTTCAGGGCAAAGTAGGTTGAACTTTTTGGGAGATATGTGTTTGGCGTCCGATTTTACCCTAAGGCAACAGAGTGTAGTTTCAACCATGGATGCATATTTTTATCAGTGTAGTTTCAATGTTGTTTAAGCAACAATTTTTTCAGTCTATAGTTCTTAAATTATCAAAAAATTCGTGATTTATTGACATTAAACTAGTTTTTAAATCTGTTTAGAATATTTTCAATACATTAGTAGTAAAAAATATACGATTTTTCGGGGCAAAGTAGGCTGAACTTTTAATATAATTCCCTAGTCTGCTGGGTCAGCAGATCACGAGCGTCGGCGGTTCAAGCCGTTTCGTATACACATGCTTTGATACTACTGTTCTATTTTATTGCCTAATGGTTTTTTTACTTATCATCAGATTCCAAATTCTACTACAAAATAGGTTCAACTTTTCAGACGTATGCCTTAAGGCAACAACAAACACCTGGTTAATATACAGAAATTTCTCAGATTTTATTATAGACGTGTAGGCACTGAACGTTAAATAAATTACGTTGTCTGCTATATTTTTTATTAGTAATCTATTAACGGCCAGCATCGTTGTCTCAGAATTATATCGCACAATTCTACAAGAGATTCTTAAAAAATTCTTAAAAAATTTCCTATTATCCCAATTAGTGACTTAATGAAACTGAATTTAGACAAGAACAATTTTCAGAGGACAAAAATCCGTTGAAAATATGATTTTTTTTATATTTTATAACGTTCAATTTTTTTTTATTTTGGTTATGTAGTTACCCCCTAGCTTGACCCCAGATGGAATTTTTCTTTTCATCTGATTCTGTTGTAGCGGAAAGCGTTTCCTATGTTACTCAGTCTATTGAACAACTTTTCTAAATAACCAAAACCCATACATATTCGTCTTTCCCATGTAATCTGTACGAATAGAGTAACATAGATGGAACAGCTACATCATTACTTTTTTTGCCTTGTATATTTCCAAAATATCTGTATCATTATTTCCTAAAGTAAGTGTTTTTTTTAGGTTCACTGTGATCTAAATGTGAAATTGTTTCCAAAAGATAACTGGCTTCCATTAAATTTAATTTTTTATCAAAATTAAACCCAACAGGTAGTTTTTTATTGTAAATTGGGCTAGGTACAGTATTTTTAAAAAATATCGCCCTCCTAATATTTCCATACGAGGAATACCCCTAAAAGCTAACAAACAGACTCTCAAAATGGGTATTCAGTCATGTTGCCGTTTTTCTGGTTAATATATTTTTTTAGAATGCAACTGCCTAGTAACAAATAGTGAATTATATCAAGTATCAAAATAATTATGATTAATCAATATTTTGGGGCAGGAATGACACTCTTTCATCCATACTTAAGTTATTACGGGTAAAACACAATGAATTATTTTTTATATACAGCACCTAAGACAATAAAAATTCAAAATTCAAAATAAATAAAAATAAATGAAAACTTTTCGTTCCTAAGAGCTCATCAAAAATTAAGACCATTTTTTTATTTCCAAACTGTAAATTAGGCTTATTCATAAATACAGTTTAAGACCAAACCGATGCAGTCTGCACTCTGGTAATACAATAACGTTTTTGTTTTCCTGCCGCCTTGATTCTCTCTATACCTACCTTCTCAGTCGGAATCCAGCAGTTGTAGTTTAATATAAGGCGTAAAAGTCCGTTTTATCGTGTGTTTTTTGGGATAAAGTGATGTTTTTGTGTTCCATGACCGATATCAAAATACTGTTAGATGTTTTGAAGCATGCGCGCTCCTTTTTATTATTTAAAAATTATTTCATCAAGTAGGAATTCTAGTCTGTTTTCAATACCCCGATAAGATCGGTGCTGGCGTTTTTTTTAGTTCTGGTTCAGAAATAAAATGGGGTAAAACTATGTAGTTTTAGTAGTGAGTCAAAGCGGGTCCCAGGACAAAATGGCCGCCAAGGTCGTTGTTTGTTGCGAAGTCGCGATGGGGTGTTCAAGGTCAAGGGGGTGTGGCTAGACTTCAAGGTTTCCGAGAATCGCTTCAAGGTTAATTTCTGGGAATCGCTTCAAGGTCAAGGGGTGGGGCTAGAATAGATTCAAGGTTTCCGCGCTTCAAGGTTTCTGGGAATTGAAGGGGGGGCGTGGCTAGACTTCAAGGTTTCCTCGCTTTCAAGGTTGAATAGCTTCAAGGGAGCTTAGAGGTCAAAGGTCAAAGTGTACTGAAGTGTCGCACTTCTAGGAATTATAGTTCAAGGTGGGCGAGGTTTCTGGGAATTTTGGGTGGGCGTGAAAGTCCTAGAATCCCCCACCCCTCTAGCTTTGATAAAAGACAGAGTTTGCTGTTTGGAGTTTCAGTAGTCGAAGATGGCTTGCAGCAAAGAAATGGATTTGGAAACCATCAACAAAGTTGGTTGCTTGTCTCAGAAACCGACGGTAAAGTTATGGAATTGGGTGAAGGTGTGCCGATGAAAATTCTCTCTGGCAAGGTGGTGCAAACGACGTTCGGGGAGACCGTTTTGCTTGAGTTTGAGCATGGTGTCGTTTTCCTGCCAAACAGAGTGACGGAGGTGTTCAAGCCGTGCATCGAACATTTTTCCAGTGGAAAATACTAGCTGGTTTACAAAGGACAACTGGATATGGGAAAAAACAAGGCCAATCAGTTTGAAATAGTGGAAAATTAACATGGGGAGTAACATGGGGGGAATTAAAGTGGTGGAGTAACATGGAGGAATTAAAGTGGGGGAGTAACATGGGGGAATTAAGGTGGGGGGGTTAAAGTGGGGAATTCTGAACTTGTGTACTTCAAATAAATAGTCTTGTTGTAATTTGTGTTTTATTAATCTGTAGAAAAATCAATCTGTGATATGAGGTTCCTAAAACTGAGGGCCCTTAAAAAAACTGAGGGCCCTTAAAAAACTGAGGGCCCTTAAAAAAACTGAGGGCCCTTAAAAAACTGAGGGCCCTTAAAAAACTGAGGGCTCTTAAAAAAAAACCGAGGGCCCTTAAAAAAACTGAGGGCCCTTAAAAAAACTGAGGGTCCACAAGGATTCTAGAATTAGAAAATCATTTCAAGGAAATGAACCCAGTGGAGTGTTGTAAGTAAAACAAATAATTCGATTTCCAAATTTTTATTTGCTATGACAACGGTATGACTCACAACTGGATCAAGCGATCCACAATTCGATAGCAATGACAGCAACGTGCTCTGTTGTGAAATAACCCATTCATACGGTGTTGGACTGAAAAATGTCATGTTCTCTTTTTAATGGGGAATATAAAATTAACCATGGGGGAAAAAATCTTGGAATAGAAAACACTTTTACGTTGTGAATAAATAGGGAACCTAATTGCAACACAGATCCTCGTAGAACTAAGGATACCAAAATTCATTGGTTATTGAAATATTAAAAGGATGAAAACAACTGAAAATTCAGGAAAAACCCAAGAGGATTTAATTTTAGCATGTAACGGGAAACCTGGGATGTTTTCTGGAAATGTAGTTTCTGAGAATTGTGGTTTTCTGGGATTTCAGCAGGTTTCTGGTCATTTTGTCAGGGACTTTTGGGTTCTAATTCTAATTTGGGAAAGTTTTATCTAATATCAACAATCTTTAACTGTTGACATAAGAACTATACGGTTTAACAGTAAAAGGGGTCAGTTATTCAAACGTTGTGTATAGCATTGATTTGTGTCATAAAACTTGTAACGTCCTTTATTTACTGTTCGAAAAACAGTTTCAGAAAATTAAAGTTGTTTTTTTTTTTTCTAAAATGTAGTAATGTTCTAGCAAGGTATAAAAAACAATCACCAAACAAATTGCTTTATTACGAATTAGAACACAGTCATATGCATGAAAATTAATGTTTTATAATCAATTAGAGTTGTTTTATTATTCTGCGGTGGCGAACGTTATAGTATATACATAATAAGACAGCTCTGAAAAACAGCAACGTATCAACAAATCCTAAATGTGGTATGTCTAACATAGGCACTGTGTGACTCACATTACGAGCGGCCAGTGTTAATGCAAGCCCGCTTTATGATCGCCTTTTGTAAACTACGCGTTACGTAATTCTATAGCTTGAATTAAAGCAACGTACTATGTTTAAATGTGATGTGAACTAACACTCAATTTCGTCGCAGCACTTTTATGACATCGAGCGACCGCTGCAAGTCCAGTATAAACTAACTTAATATTTATGGGTTACATGCGAAAGTGAAACTTTAAATTAAAACTCACAGTTAAGATTTGAATGTTGATGGAACAAAAATGTTTATATAATAGGTATAAGAGAAATTTGCATTGAGATTTTAGTGAGCTGGACCCGACCACTGCAAAACCTTCACGCTTGCATTCATCGGGAACCACCTTAGCTAAACAAACAGAGCAAATGTGATACAACTGAATGCTATTGAATTCAGCGTTAAATATCACAACTTAGTCACCATAATTTTAACTTTAGTTAAGAGAGCAATCATGAAACATGTAACTTTTGATGAAACTAGAAATCAAAGACATATTATGGTTGCATGGTCCTTCGCGTATCAAGAGGCTAGAAAACCAGAAGACCACATTTTGGATCAAACACGATTCGAAGATAGAATAAAATTAATGGATCAAACTTTACGTAGTGTGTTAAGTACTGTACATAGACAAAGAATATACATATCTCGTTTTAAGTAAATAAAACAAATACAGTAGGCTAAAAGTAGTTTTATTTTTAAAAAGTATTAACTACAAGGTTATTTAATAATAAAATTGTCTTTGTATAATCATCTACTTGCGCAGATGATCAGTTTCTACAGCAGGGACCACTTTCCGAGAAGAGCATTTGAATCGTTTTCATATTTGATGGCAAAAACCCAGAACAAATTTGCTGCAAAGTTGGTGCGAGACGTTTTCTAACCGCCAGATCACTTTCAATAGAAAGCTTTTACAGTTGTTGCAAATAAAACATATGTCGGTGTTTCATTACGAATTGAAACCCACTCGTATTTCATACATGAATTTTTATAAACTCTTAGAGTTGCTTGAATTTAAAGTTTATATGAATAGAACCAGTCAGCAATGGGTTTCGAGAAATTATTAGGTAACAGACTTCACGTCGAGGTCCAGCTTACTAAAATCTTAATGAATACTGTTTATTGCAGCGTCCGAAATCTAAGTCTGCGTATAAACTAGTGGATACGGCAAGCCTCAGTTAACGAATATGTAAATAAACGAGTGCGGGGAAATAAATTAGGACTGCCGTTCAAATATTTCCAAAGTAAATATTTTTATGTTCTCGTAAAAATCTATCGAAAACTAAATACCTGTTGACACTTAAAATATGTATACTATTTTACAGGTTCCTTATTCGCTGCTGAAATATTGAACAAAATTAAACACTTGCTAATAAGAAGGATAAAACCACAAGTTTCAGAAAATTCACAATTTTGGCAAATAAAGCCATAGAGTTAAAAAAATTTTAAAGTCATAAAATGCACGTAAAATTCTCACCTTTATTTACTGTTGGTTAAAACCACAAGTTTCAGAAAATTATGAATAATTTCTCATAAAAATGTTCTAGAAAAGTTATAAGACGTACTTGTAGAGAACTTGTACTTTTCAACAATCTGTAAATAAAATTATTGTCCTTATTTGATTATGAATAACATAGCATCGAACGAAATAATTCATATCTTAGCGGGCGTGAATTTGAAGACGGCCGAGTGCTTTGTATTTGACCCGCTCCTATAAACAAAAACATGTGCGGTCGTTAGATCTTTTACCGGCGGGGATCGAGACACCAGTCTAATGGAAGTTTGGCTTACGATTAATACTAGGTGCTACAGAAGCGGATATATAAAGCTATATCCAACGCCGAAACATTCAACACAAACAGCAACGAATTATGTTGTTGTCCAACAACGGCTTTTGTAAGGCTGGAGGCGGCAATGCAGCGGTTGGATCTATATAAATATATTCCGAGCGCAACCTGATTTTAAACAAAACTGATGCTGTGCTTTATTTCATATTCACAGCGCTTGTAAGCATAAATTGAGTATAAGACGTGGTTTATGTGACACTATATTAAGGTAAACTGTTGTAACTACATTATAAAACAGTTGATGTAGTTGATTTTGTTAAACGTAATAGTTGTATGTTAAAAAAAATTCAGTTAAAAGGTTGTATCTGACCTGAAATGGGGAAAATGTGAATTCTAAATCAATGTTTCAATGAATTTTTGAAGACTTTTGGAACTTTCTTAATATAAACTAAACAAGATCAACCTTAGACCATGTTTGAATAAAATGATGTAAGTTGGTTTCTTACGAGGAACAAAACGTTAAAATATAAGAAGACTTCAATATTTTAAGTGCTAGTGCCTAGAAAGCAGGAGCGAAAAAACAAAAATGCAACGGTTTAGTATCACAGAATATCTGATAAGGTAACCTTGATAATTAGACTTAATTAGCGGTAGGTATAATGCTAGATTAATTTTCTGGATGAATCAAACAGCAATACTAGGTAACAGGACCACTAAAATCATAGTTAATTTTAAGTTATAACATGCCTCTAAGTTTATAATACATAATGTGTTTTTATTTTTTTACACAAATAATTTGTCATATTTGAATATAAACATGAAACATGTTAAATTTGGGGTATTGTTCTTAAATATTAATTACAAGTCTAAATATACATATAAATTTAAAAACAAATGAATAACACGGTTGGTGAGAGCAAAACTATAAAACGTAAATATATCAAAACTGTGAAACTGTTAGAAACGACTATCTTCCGTGACAGGGTAGAGATAATTATGTCTGATGTATGTACATTACCCATTATATTATACGATTTAATGACTAAAAATAACAACTGGTGGACGATGACCCAACTACACAGAATTTTATAACTTTTACGGTGAAAATGGAGAGAAGTATAAAACTAACCCGTTTTTAGCAAATTAAATTAGAAAGCCATCCGTCTTTAACATAGCAACATGTTTGAACAGCTTTATATTACCAATGTAAAAAGATGGACAAATCCGACAGATTTAGCTTCAAATATTCAGATCCTAAGAGATGAACTACAAGCTTGTACTATAGATGCCCTACTAGAGTTAACCCAAAGAGTGCATGACGATATAGAATCACATCGTCAACATTATGAAAAATATAAAAATGGATTAACAGCCTGCAGAAGTTATCTAGATGGGAACATTTTGATAAATCAACTGTGTAACTTATTAGTAAAATATGATTTGGGAATCTACTTAGATGGTATACAACAATTTTTACCTTTAGAATTAAGAAAATAAAAATGTTCTGTTTGATAAACGTATGGAAAAAATGTAGAAATTTGTAGTAGCTGTGTACAGTGGGAAAATAAAACACTTTTGAAAAAGTTAAGTCTTTCATTTAAAATATTACTCATAGCAACAAATACAAGGAATTGAGTGGGGCTATGCCTACGTATTTTCTCTTGTCATGTCTATTATGCTTATATGTATCTGACATCGTATGTCGTCTAATTTTTTACTATATCATAGAGGATTATGACAATGAATCCAAATTTTTGAGATGAGTTGTGTTGGGTTCAAATAAAATTTTGTAGGAAAAACAACGCAAACATTTTATTAAGGGTACCTATACATATTGTTTAAATTTATTTCTCTGTAACAAATACAATTACATTTTTTTAAAAGTTGTTCTGAATTGGTGTTATAACAGAAAGCCGTAAATTGATTATTTTTCTTAACATGATCCACTAGTCTTGATGCATATCCTTTTCGACGATATTCTTCATGTGTAAAAATCAAATTGAGATTTTTTGGGTTGGTGTGTTTTTTTAAAGGATCAAAATCCATTTTTGACATTAGGGCAAATGAAACAGGCTTAGCATTAACATACAATATATAGCATGATATTTTCCTATCTTGACTCCATTGCTCGAACATGTTTCTTACAAAACCATTTCTTCCAACTTCTTGTCTTATTTTGTCTACTGCTTGTCCACCAAAAAAGAATCTGATCTCCACGTTGTCGGTATTTTTATCTGTCTCCATTCCTACGTTGAATTATCTCTTTCAGGAAATTCAAACAACCTGTTTTGCGATAACTATTCAGAAAATTTGTGACATTAACAACTCCACATTATTTAACTTTGATAATTCAAGGGAACTTTTATCCTCGAGAACAGTCGGAGCACAAATGACTATACAATCGTAACCATATATTATACTAATAGCAGTTCTATCTGGACTGGACGTATTATGAGTTTAGTTTCTGCGAAAAAGCATAAGACATACATGTTTTATAGAAATTCAGGGTTGACAGGACAGCTCTTTTATAACAATCATAATGTGACAATCCACCGAACCAAGAAACTAGTGAAACCCAGAGTTTTGATTTTTAAAAATATTTACCAACCTATATAAAAACTTTTCTCTACAGAGGATTTCATTTATTTACAAAATAAATTCTAGTACATGATTTATGAATTATTAGCTATATTTTAAAACCTATCAATTATTATTAAATATGTATCTTAAATAATTCAAGTTATGACCATAGGCAGAAATATTAATAGTACAAATAAAAACAAAATGAAGGCTCCAAAACTTAACTAAAATGATGCTTTTTATCCACTAGTGCTGGGGTCTCTCTGGTGGTAATATTGCGAAATTACTGCACATTGTATTGTTATTGTACAAAAAACATTTTGCAAACCTTAAAACCTAACGCTTTGCAGTCTTCGAACGATTGCTAAATATTTTATGTTGCTCTGAAATGTGTTTTATTTTATAGCTATTATAGTTTCGAGAAAAAATGTCTATCTAACACGGCTTTTACAAGGCCTCAGCTCCTACTTTGTTGTTCACTGAATAGTATTTTCTTGTTTATAAATACAGCGTTGCCTCCGGGTAACTGTATAAATTGAAACTTTCAGCGACCTGTTAAATCTGCTGCCGCAAGTTTTTGTCGGCTTTCGAAACATATACGTCACAAGCTTAGCTCGGTCAATTCAGTGCTCATATTAAAAACAGTTAAATGAACACTGCTGCTATGAGAAATGAAACAGAGTGCGGGTTTTCGGATAACGCTTGCTTGTTTAAAGTCTCTATATGGTATAAACAGGATATAAATGCCGTGCTGTACCTACAGTTCATTTAAGCTAGTAAATGCTACTGTGAAAAAAGCTGTATTCGACATTCAAGGTTTCTCGGTTGAGAATGAGCTTTATCCCAAGGAATTGACAAAAACCATTATTTACCGAGCATTTTTATATCCTGAGGCGCATATGATTATAGCTCCTCCAAAAAGTTTTCTGTCTCTTAACAATATAAATAAGAGGCATGTGTGAGTTGAAATTTTTTTTTATGTTGGATATAATCAACAATTTGATTTGGGGGAGATCGCTGGAGCATAAGACGTTGTAAATAAAGAATGTTATGAAAAAACCTCATGTCAGCAAAGAGGGAGATCCATTCCCCATTCCCCATGTTTTAACAGTATTAAGCCCTCAAAAAATCACCTGTAGTGTACAACATATTCCTTTTGAATTAATAGTTATGTCATAAGTTTGGGGGAATTTGGAAGTTTATGCAAATGACAGGTCTTTATGTGAGTAAATTTTAATTTTCTGAAGTGTAATTATGTTTTAATTTTTGAAATTCATTTTAATAGAAATAAGTTGCTAGCTGACCTGTATATGAGAACATATTTTTAAATAAGAACAATGTAAAATGGTTAATTTGCAGTTACCTGTGGAAAATATACCTAGTACTTATTAAATTATAAATTCAAATAGAATAAATAATAACTCATATAATTTAAGAGAAAAGCTAGTTATAAGTGAAAAATTGAGAAAAAGGTACTTGGTAGCATATAAAATTATATTTTTACCAGAGTAATACACAGAGTGTAGTAAATTACATGAAATTTAAACTATTAATACTTTGATTAAAAAAGTTCTATACACTGTATTAAAAACCTATGTATAGCGCTGTTTCAAACCATCGCCACAGATGCCACATGATGAAACAAATTTACACAGTGGATTAATGTTACCATTGTTGCAGAATCTTCTATAAAATAAAAACATGTAAATCTGTTATCTGTATATTCAAAATAAAATATTTCTTTGTTAGATCTCTCTAATTTGATAAGTTCACATGACATATTTCTATACATTTTCCTAAGAAAAGCGAGTCTAAAAAAGCATTATTATATTTGATACCTTTTGGTTCGAAATGAAGTTCATGGCTAGTTGTAGTGTAAGCAAAAACGCATTAGATTTTTCAGTTTTTTTATATGGTATGTGGTTCGCTTTGGAGCTAAAAATTTTCTATTTTCATTCTTACATACGTTACAAAATTCTCTTCCAAAATAATATCTAGAATTTTCGCAGTCGGTTGATCATCCCATAATTCTAAAATATTGTTTATTATTCTACAATTCATCTAATGATCTGTGTAATTTTTTATTTTAAATTTTCTTCATATGCATTTAAATTTCATGTTATCACAAACAAATCTACAATCTAGAAAATATTCTCTCCAATTTAAAAAGGAAACACTAGCACCTTTCACTTAAGAAAGACGTATTACTCATAAATTTTTATTTTGCATTTTCTGTATAAAATTAATACTGACAATTTTGTATTCTTAGTGTGCCATTTTCTTCATGTGCATTTAAATTTCATGTTATCACAAATCCTACCTATAAAATCTGTGTTAATAGGATAAAACTGCTAAATACTGGACGCAAAGACGATTAGTTACCGTAAAAAGAAGGTAAATAGTAATAAAGGTGGATATTTAAAATTTTGAATATTTTAAACGTCAGAAACTGACATACCAATAACCACAGAATACCCCCTATAAACTATAATAAGTTGCCATTTTTTATCGAGTAGCATCACTTCAGTCCGTAAACGACAATGAAATATGACGTCATGCTCGAGTCTTTAATATAATCAGCGTCCAGAGGTCGATCCAGGTTAGACATATATCGCCAAATACGATTCATTAAAATTAGCTAAGAGAAACATATAGAACCCCTTTGGTTAGTGAGCGATTTTGGTTTCTCCCTATATTTTATTATCAAATATTACTCTGTTATACCCCACTTTTAAAGTCCTTTCTTTGGATACATTATGAATTATTATCTTGTACTATTTTCTAGTACCTTTGCAGATGAGAGTTTTTGACTAAGCTTGTGATTAACGTCTATGAAGGTTTTTAAAATAACAAACAACTACGAAAAGTTGACAAGTATGTAGAAAACTTATTTCCAAGATAGCTGACTATGACATTCATATATGTATTATTTAAAGCTCCTCGAATAATATGGGAAAATACAATTTTATGTAAAATTTGTGTATTTATTTGAAACATATTAGCTCGTATAGGTAATCATTATGAAAAATATTCAAATTTCTATTCATTTGTATAAACTGTATGAATTAAAACTTATTTTTTTTATGATTTCAGAGGTGTATTTCTTATATTAAAGGTTGAGATTTTCTTTCATGGTTAACAATTTTTACTGTCAGATACATAATCATGATAACGACTTGAGTAACACTGGTTTGCGTCTACATTTTTAGTCGAATATTTCAACCCATAGAGTATTCCCAGAACACTCTATACAAAATACTAGATGTTCACAGGTCACCAACAAAGTTTATTACGTTTTTTTTAAATATGCATTTAATTAACGGATTAAAATTTAAGGAATCATATTTAGTTTGACCTGCCTGAAGAACGTAATAAAACACCGGCTAGCAGTTCGGGTTCGTATTATTAAAATTTATTTAAGCGCCACTGGTTTATGGGCTACCTAAACCAGAAAGTATTTCGTTGTTAGAAGAGGATCAAACCAATTAATCTAGTATGTTTAGTTTTGACTAAATAAAAGGTAAAGAGTTCAATTAACATATGCTATAATCGAAATTTCCCAAAAGTTAATACATATACATATTTATATGTGTGAATATATTTAAAAAAAATTGCAGGTAAGATCTAAACTAGTACAGATGTACAGATAGCTATCAACAACAAGCTTTCGTACTCCGTAACGTGATCACGCTAAGGTTACATAATACTAAAAATAATGTACACACCTTATAAACCTTAACAGACAGTAAAACAATAATTTCTTTATAGCGGATTCGAAATATCAAAATAGAAAAACTATGCAAGTTTTATTTCCCGACAGAAAAATGGCCAAAAGCTTCCCAAAATGATAGTGTTCTTTTTTTTACGTTAAACTAACTCTCTTATGTTCTACACATCCCACGAGACAACACAATTTGACATCAAACTTATCCAGTTTCCTCTGGTCCTTCGAAAGGCGGCAAATAGCCAACCCGCTGAATTTTCCGAACAACTCCCAGACAGCAACTCAGGAACTAACGGGTGGTTTCATCAGTAACGGGCTATAGTCGATTATCTTTGCAGCAGCAACTAACAATACTTGGGCAAACTGGGACACAGGGTATACATTCCCAGCTATACCAAAAAAAAAACCCTAAAAAAAACATTGGCCTATTGTAAAATTGCGCCCAAAAACAAACATTGAAAATGATAGAAAAGGGTTAAATGTACCTCAGTCAGCAGGAGGGTGCCTTTACTCGTTATGGTCTTTGGTGGTAAAGATGACAGTCGACCAAGATATGATGAATCAGCACATACAAAAAAGGTGTTTCTCAAATCCCGAATAACGGCTCCGTTTGTGGATTTCCAACAACAAATAATATGTCCAAGTATCAAACCATACTATTCCACAAAACGTTTTAACAATTTCGGCGAATACACTATCCCCTTCGGGTACAAACTATTTTTTTTCTTCTACTCGCCACAAATTTTCCAACACCTTCTTAGGCCGATAAAAATGATAAACTGAAAGAGGAAATGGCCGCGCGGGCGGCGGGCCTCATTTGCTTAGCACAAAAAACGGTACCAGACCATGGAGTGTCACTAACATGGAGACTTTCAAAATAACAAAAATGATGAATTCGCAAACTTCCACCTAGAAAACTACAATTAACTAGCCTAATCAATAGAGTACAAAAAATACTATTATCAAAACCTATCCAAAATTACTTTCTTAAAAGAAAAGGTAACTTATTTGAGATAATAAGTCTCTGCAAGGCATCCAACCAATATACCGTCGATGGTACCAAATTTAAACTGTAATTTTGGGAAATGTATTGAAATTCAATGGCCTTTCTATTTCAAAATTTTAAACGTAATAAACTCCCCCTTTTCTCCCGAAGGAAGTAAAGTCCAGAACGGAATTTACTGACTAATTTTACTATATTCGTAGGAAATCAACTAAACTAATTAAGTATATCTATTTACTTATCTACAAAAAAAAGAAAAATAAATCTAACTATCATTACTATCTAGGGGATATCGTTTTAGATCTTGGACGTGCCATTTTCCAATTGATTTGCCAGATAAGTCCTTCAACTCATATGTACAAGAACCAATTTTTTTATGTACAACAAAGGGACCTACATATTTGGTAGCTAATCCAGCACTAAAATTAAAAGCCGCACTTGACAGACATTTATTTCTGTGGAGAACATGTTGACCTAGTGAATATTCGACAGGGCGATGGCGCAAATTATAGTATTTTTTACTGCGCTCATGCGAGTTTTTTATTTTCCGAGAAATCTCTGTATACATTTTCCGAAATCCCAACTGTCTGTGGTTAATGGCATTATTTTTATCACTTTCATTGCACGGGATTCTTTCAGAATACTCTTTTCCGGATATTCGATGTTCGTGGCCAAAGTTAACAAAGAATGGACTACATCCTATAGTTTCATGACGCGACGTGCGAATTGCACAACCGATTGCCGAGAGATTCGCGTCCCAGTACCGATGATCTTGCTTGATGTATGACGAAAGCATAGTTTTGATTACCCTATTTTCCCTCTCTGTATGGTTTGCTTGGGGATGATAGGACGCAGTGTAAAATATTTGAGTGTTATATTTTTTGCAGAGGTTCTGAACTTCTTTGCTCCTCATCTGAGGACCGTTATCGCAATTTAAATATTGAGGGACTCCGTAAACCAAAAATACCTGTTCTTCAAGGAGTGTTACTAGTGATTTTGCAGTGGCAGAACGGACGGGAAATAAAAGGCAATATTTACTGAAGTAGTCGAGAATTACTAGGACCTGAGTATGACCTTGGGAAGACCTAGGGAAAGGTCCTATGTAATCAATGCTTATCAGTTGGAATGGTTCTTTAATTTCTGGCCGAGATCCTAATAAACCTGCAGGCAGTTTTTGTTCAGGCTTTGTGCGTGCACAGACTTGACAGGACTGCACATATTTTGAAATATCTGCCCTCATTTGGGGCCAAAAGTACCGATTCCGTATTCGCCAAAATGTTTTGAATATTCCAGTATGGCCAGAAGTGACAGCGTCATGGCATTCTTTTAAAATTCGGAGGCGATGGTCCTTTGGGACTACCATCTTCCAATAGTCGAATTCGGAGCAGAGTTGGGGCACAGTAGGGCAACTTACACACTTGTACAACTGATTATTTTCCACACGCCACTTAGGATATTTTTCTGGGTAGGCCTCTACATTTCGCATTAGATTTGTATACCATTTATCTGAGGTATGATGAAATGAAACCGTTGGCTGATTTTCAGGAGTGGATGAGATACATTCAGTCAGAAGGGGTACAGAACGACTTAGGAGGTCCGGAACTATGTTTTCCCTACCACGACGATGAATTATTTGGAAATCATAAGGTTGCAAACGCAGCGCCCACCGTGCAAGTCGACCTTGGGGGTCTTTGAGGCGATGTAACCAAATTAACGAATGGTGATCGGTGATTACTTTGAAGTGAACTCCTTCAAGGTAATGTCTTAATTTTTCTACTGCCCAGATCACGGCTAAGCATTCGCGTTCGGTAGTGGAAAAATTTCTTTCGGAACGAGTCAAGGACCGCGATAAAAAACAAACGACTTTTTCACCATCAGGATATTCTTGGGTTAAAACGGCCCCAATACCATATGCTGAGGCGTCGGTCTGTAGCAAAAATGTACGTGAAAAATCAGGACAATGCAGGACTGGAGCAGTAGCAAGATATTCTTTGATAAGATTAAAGGAGCGTTCGCACGTGTCGGACCAATGCCATATGGAACTTTTTTTTGTGAGATGAGTGAGGGGATCAGCCAAGGTTGATAAATTTGGAACAAATCGCCTATAATAGGAGACAGTTCCAAGGAATCGTCTAATCTCCTTGACATTGGAAGGCGGAGGAATATTTAAGATGGCTTCGACCTTGCTAGGATCTGGGCGCAACCCCTGGCAATCTACTAAGAATCCTAAATAACGTAACTCAGAACGGCAAAATTGGCATTTTTCCGCGCTCACAACCAGGCCGGCAGAATGCAGCTTATCAAAAACAGTAGATAATGTTTCTAGGTGGGTCTCAAAATCTTTGGAGATTATTATAATGTCGTCCAAATAAACCAGAACACTAGGTTAAAGTTCGGGACCAAGGACAGTTTCTATTATTCTCTGCCACGTAGCTGGGGCGTTGGTAAGCCCAAAAGGCATTCGCAAAAAGTGGTAAAGCCCTCGTCCAGGTACCGTGAAAGCAGTAAGCTCGCGAGAAGCTTTGTCAAGCGCGACCTGATGATAGGCAGATTTAATATCAATAGAGCTGAGATATCGTGCATCCCTATGCTGGTCTAAAATACTCGATATGAAAGGAATGGGGTAAGCATCTTTGATGGTAACTTTATTAAGTTGCCGGTAGTCCACACAAAAGCGCCAACTACCATCTTTTTTGGGAACTAAACATACCGGGGACGACCATGCACTTTTTGATGGTTCTATTATCCCTTCGTTCATCATTTTTGAGATCTCTTGATCGATAATTTTTTGTTTATGTGGAGAAACTGGATAATACCTTTGCTTAATGGGAATGGTTTGCGGTAACAGGCGAATTTCGTGTTCTCCCGCGTTAGTTAACCCCAAAGAAGTACCCATAAGTTTTAGTTTTTCCGCAACTAGCGAAGAAAGAACTTCTTGTTGTTTTGTAGAAAGAGAAGAGTGATCAAAAATACCTACAGTTGATGAAGCTAGGTCCACATGTTCTGTATCTGCAAAATACCAAACTCCATGTTTTAAGTTTGGGATTATCCCCATCGTTTTCCAAAAAACTACACCCAGTATCAGCAAATGGGATAGTTCGGGCACTACAAATATGTTTATGAGCTTAGTCTGATCAACTAAAGTAACGGGAGCCTGAATATAACCTACACTACTACACCGAGTACCATTTGCTACTGTTACCTGACGATTACTAGAAATCAGTTTCAAGCCCATCTTTTGGAGAACTTGGTAACCCCTAAAACCAACTATTGTGCAACTGGCACCACTATCGAGAAGACCCATTAATTCGTGCCCTAAAATTGTCACTTGTAAGAAAGGTCTCTCATCATTTTCCACTTGCGCGATTACATAGTCAAGTAAAAGTTTTACGGTGGCCCTACTTAAGGAGGAAACCCTACCACCAATTAAGCCCTCCTTGGTTCGTTTCCCGAACCTCTGTTACAATTTGGACAAGTTCTAGTCGTGTAGTTAGGTTTCTTACACTTATAACACCGTTTTTGTATAGGCCGATCGCAGTCTGAAACTCTATGTCCTAACCTATCGCAATTAAAACACCGCATATTATTACTATTATTACCCTGAAACACTGCGGCAACCGTAGTAGAAGGTTCAGATTCGTTTATAGCATACACGTAGGCTAGATCTGGTTCTAAACACCTTTGGATATTTCTCCTATGTATGGGCGGTTTAAAAGCTTCTACAGAAGCTTTACGAGCTTCTAACATTCTACCCAGTTTCAACAGTTCATCCCCAGATTTAATATCTTGTAGGGCAAGCGACGTTTGATAAAAGGGGGAAAGATTATTAAGAATAATTTTTAATCGAGTGGTCTCTGGGATCTTAACAGCCAAACGATTAAAGAGATTTTCCATTACTGAGCAATAAATACCTACAGACTCATTTGATCCCTGAGTTCTACTTTTTATTTCCTCGAACAATTTGTCATTATAATCAGGGGGCTGGAACTCCTCCCTTAATTTATTTTCAAGCGACGTCCAATTGTGGATATTTCTTTTATTCGCCCTAAACCAAATTAGAGCTTTTCCCTCAAATAAATCTATGGCTTGCCTATAAATATCGTCAGTAGTGACATTCCTCGCTACGCGCATCTCATGAACAAGCTCAAGAAAAGCACTCAGTGACATAGAATTTTGCTCTCCCGAGAATTTTTTAATGTTCCACTTAATGATGGGAATCGATTTAATTCTAGCAGAAGAATTTGCATTTGATACTTCTAAAACAGTGTTCTCCAACTCATCGTCAGATGCCCCATTACTGTCCAAACTATTTTCTGCTAAATCAATATCAGGTATACCTGAAGACCTATTCAATAGTGACCGGGTATATTGTTTTACTTTTTTATCAACCCTGGAACGCAAGTTTAAAATATCAACAATAAATTTTGACTTATTTGTTTTATTTGCCCCTGTTGCTTTAGATCTATTGGCTCTACCTAACGCGTGGGCAATTTTTGACAGTATCGTTTTGTAGGCATCCTGATCTGCACCATCAAAATCATCAACAAGGGATTGTATCTCGTTAATTTTTGTTGTTAAAGCAATACTATCAACGTCAAAATTGAATGGATAAGGTGGAACAGTTAAACCTTCTCGTTCGCGTTCATATTTCAGCAAATTCATCAAAGAAGTTCTTAACAAATCTACAGTTGAATCTTCTAAAGTTATACCACGGATTACTAACTCGTATTCAAGTTCAGATGCCGATAATCTATTTACATCAAATTTAGGAGATGCCATTTTTCCGTATTTTTTTAAATATATATTTTAAATTTGATAAGCAAGCCAACTATATAATAAAAAACCTAAAGAACTACTTACAAACACATCAGAGGTTTCAAGGTCGCACAAGAAACAGAATAAATGAAGGTTCGAACGAAAGCTACAAAAAAAAACAGTGCTGCTGCTTTTTCTATATCCCCGCAAAATTAATTTAGATTTATACACCGATGACAAAATAATTAATTGACTTTTCAAAAACAAAATTGGAAATGTGTAGTACAAATATTATATAGGCCCCACACATTGGGCTGCCAAATTTTATTACGTTTTTTTTTAAATATGCATTTAATTAACGGATTAAAATTTAAGGAATCATATTTAGTTTGACCTGCCTGAAGAACGTAATAAAACACCGGCTAGCAGTTCGGGTTCGTATTATTAAAATTTATTTAAGCGCCACTGGTTTATGGGCTACCTAAACCAGAAAGTATTTCGTTGTTAGAAGAGGATCAAACCAATTAATCTAGTATGTTTAGTTTTGACTAAATAAAAGGTAAAGAGTTCAATTAACATAGGCTATAATCGAAATTTCCCAAAAGTTAATACATATACATATTTATATGTGTGAATATATTTAAAAAAAAATGCAGGTAAGATCTAAACTAGTACAGATGTACAGATAGCTATCAACAACAAGCTTTCGTACTCCGTAACGTGATCACGCTAAGGTTACATAATACTAAAAATAATGTACACACCTTATAAACCTTAACAGACAGTAAAACAATAATTTCTTTATAGCGGATTCGAAATATCAAAATAGAAAAACTATGCAAGTTTTATTTCCCGACAGAAAAGTGGCCAAAAGCTTCCCAAAATGATAGTGTTCTTTTTTTTACGTTAAACTAACTCTCTTATGTTCTACACATCCCACGAGACAACACAATTTGACATCAAACTTATCCAGTTTCCTCTGGTCCTTCGAAAGGCGGCAAATAGCCAACCCGCTGAATTTTCCGAACAACTCCCAGACAGCAACTCAGGAACTAACGGGTGGTTTCATCAGTAACGGGCTATAGTCGATTATCTTTGCAGCAGCAACTAACAATACTTGGGCAAACTGGGACACAGGGTATACATTCCCAGCTATACCAAAAAAAAACCCTAAAAAAAACATTGGCCTATTGTAAAATTGCGCCCAAAAACAAACATTGAAAATGATAGAAAAGGGTTAAATGTACCTCAGTCAGCAGGAGGGTGCCTTTACTCGTTATGGTCTTTGGTGGTAAAGATGACAGTCGACCAAGATATGATGAATCAGCACATACAAAAAAGGTGTTTCTCAAATCCCGAATAACGGCTCCGTTTGTGGATTTCCAACAACAAATAATATGTCCAAGTATCAAACCATACTATTCCACAAAACGTTTTAACAATTTCGGCGAATACACTATCCCCTTCGGGTACAAACTATTTTTTTCTTCTACTCGCCAGAAATTTTCCAACACCTTCTTAGGCCGATAAAAATTATAAACTGAAAGAGGAAATGGCCGCGCGGGCGGCGGGCCTCATTTGCTTAGCACAAAAAACGGTACCAGACCATGGAGTGTCACTAACATGGAGACTTTCAAAATAACAAAAATGATGAATTCGTAAACTTCCACCTAGAAAACTACAATTAACTAGCCTAATCAATAGAGTACAAAAAATACTATTATCAAAACCTATCCAAAATTACTTTCTTAAAAGAAAAGGTAACTTATTTGAGATAATAAGTCTCTGCAAGGCATCCAACCAATATACCGTCGATGGTACCAAATTTAAACTGTAATTTTGGGAAATGTATTGAAATTCAATGGCCTTTCTATTTCAAAATTTTACACGTAATAAGTTTCTATATTTTTCTGTTAACAAATTTTACATAAAAGTGACATTTCCAATTTTTTAGGTCTTTTGTGTATAAAAACTTTTACGGTTGGTATTTTAAGTTATTTCTTCAAATGTTACCATCATTAACGTTTGAGAGAGACAATTTCTTGATATATCTACCTAAAAAAATCCCAGAGGTTTGTAAAACATCATGAAGAAATGACAGAAAATATGAAAAAAATGTGTTTGTGTTTAAATAACTATAAAATAGTGTGCTTTGTGACATATTAGTATAATAGAATTTTATCGGTTAGTTTATACCCTAGAAAAATCAATTCATTGAAATGTTTATTTCCTTGAACTTGGTCCTCTATGTAATAACAAGTGTTTGCCCTCTTAAGTATATAATTTTCAACCGGTTGATAGCTGATTCAGTGGTTCATTAGGCATCGCTCCACGTGTAGCATTTGTCTTTGCTGTGCAAATGTAAATACCGACACTCTTGGTATGTTTATTATTTTAGCACTTCCAGCTCGGCTTTCAACTGCCCCGATTCAGTTATAGCGTCGATGGAAGAAGGAACAATCAACGGTTATAGCACATACATAACGCTAGCTTGAGACATCCACTTAATTGCAACCTTGGTTATGCTTTTTCATACTCACAAAATTGTCAACAGAATCAGACTGGAAATGTAAACATTCGACTAGCGCATTGAAAAAGGTTGATTGTAATCACAGTCCCCTAAATTACAATCTAACATGAGTCATTTGAAACGATTTAAAGTAAAAATTACAACACGTTGGAACAGGTCAGTGTAAGCGGGGAAGACGAAGCAAGTATAACCCTAAGAGCGGTTAGGTAACTCAAATATATAGTTGAACTCCAATCGTCTTTTTCACACTTTTTGTTTATATTGTTTTTGTTGATTTCAATTAATTAGTCTTTTTGTAATTTTTATATTGAAATTATTGAAGTCTTCTCAAATTAAAACTATGTAGTAAGTTTTCAGGTTTTATTAGTATCTCTTATAGGATTGATAGGTCTTTTTTGTAATTTTTTACTTGAAATCATTGGAATTGTTCTCAAAATTATGTACCTAATGAGTTTTCAGTGATGTGCTAATTCTGTTTTATTGGTATAGGATTGATTCTTCTTTTGTATTCAACTATAATTCTAGTTTTCTTATCTACCTGTCTGACCTATATATTTGATTTTAGTCGGAACAAGGAATTTTGTTTATTAAATAACTTTTTCATTATGTATTTTTTAGCTTTGTAGAGAATTTCTTTGCTGTTTAATTCATTGACCATTTTTTGAATTTTGGTTGTTTTTGGTTACTTTGTTTTGAAGTATTTCAATTAATTTTTTGGATAATTGTTTTTAAAAGGTCTGTTTTTATGAAAGTCATTGTGGGACAATTTAAGGGTTGTGTGATTATCGCATGATATTGAATTTTAACAGGTAGGTATAGAAGACAATATCTAAACGAAATAAAGAGTTTTTACATACATAAAATTTTATGTTAAAAATATAGGATAATATATTATAATTATTCAGTCTGTAACATTAAGAAGCTATACCTATAGGTACCTACTTACGTATTGTCATATACATGTGAAAATAAGAATAATATAAACATAACTTATGTGTCATAAATGTAACCGTTGTATGTACAGAGCGACTAAGTGTGAGCACCGAAAAAAGGAACAAAATGAAATTTTTAGATCACAAATAATGAAAATATGGTTATTAGTA
Organism: Pseudeuparius sepicola; assembly: GCA_963920635.1. NCBI lineage: Eukaryota > Metazoa > Arthropoda > Insecta > Coleoptera > Anthribidae > Pseudeuparius > Pseudeuparius sepicola. Next base: position 36,791,095 of record OY987305.1, read on the forward strand.
TTACATAAGCATAACCAACGTACCATGAACTAGTCGACCTTTAGAACTGCCTGTGTTTTTTATCATGATGGCTGGCGCGAAGTCACAGTGCTGCAGAACACGTAAAAGAAAAACTATCTACTGTATACGGAATGGTATCGCTTGCTCAAATGTGAACTTCAATGTGAGGTGTGTGTGTAGCCGCACGCTCTAACTAAAATTATTGGTTGAATACTTCTATAATTTGATTTCCTTAATGTGGATGATGTACTTGAATTAACACAGTATGTATTTTACTCTATAATGGAATCATATTTCATACTTAATTTTTAAATTTCATCAATTCTGAACATGTTTCATGATTGCTCTCTTAAGTAAAGTTCAAATTACGGTGACCACATCGGTATATAAGGCGCGTGAATTATTCTGAATTCGAATGTGTCATATATCAATGTTTAGGTAGATTTCATATATTATTACCCCTGTTTGTTGAGCTAAGGCGGCCCAATGAATGGGCGTGTATAGGAAGTTATTTACCACTGCTTTAAACTTTTCTTACTTGAGGTAAATTGTCGTCACTTATATAAACATTTTTTGTTCGATCAACATTCAAATCTTAACAGTTCTGAGTTTTAAATAAAGTTTGTACTTAAAAGCATAAATATTTTAAAGTGGTTTAAATTGATGATTCACAAAGTGTTGCGATTGAACTCTCTCTCAGTGTTATTCATAATCATTCTGAGATGTGAATAGCTTATAAAATAAAAAGAAATGTCAAGCACCGCGAGATATAAGGTCGACCGCACATAATTTGGGTCCGCCTGCCTGCCTTCCGAGCGCAAATGTATATAGCCTGTATAAACAAACATATTATGAGATCTTTTGTCGGTACACCGATGTTGGGATGGTACCGGCCAAAATGGAAGTTGGCTCACTTAATGGTGCTATAGAAATGAACTTGATAAATTATCCAACGCTGACACATTAACAGCAACAATTTATGTTGTCCAGCAACGGTTTTTACAAGGTCGAGATTGAAATGCGAGGACTTTGCATATCACGCGGTTAATTATGCCACCCAAAATTCCTTGAGGAGGTCAGTCGTATGTAACCCAAGAATAAAACAAACACTCGTTCAGGTTCCGTATGGGTCTTTTACTTTAGCATTTTCACATGTAAATATTTAGCCTTTGCCGCAGGTCCACTTGCTTTAATTTGCCACCAACTATACATATAAACTTATCATCGATACCAGCGCGGGATATAAACAACTCTAATAGGAGTTACTTCAATTCAGACTTTCAGATCTTTGCCGCGGCAGATCGATGTGAGTCATACAGTGGGATGTCTCAGAGCCTATGTTATGCATATCACATTTAGGAGTTGTTGCTACGTTGCTGTTTTTGATAGCTGTCGTATTATGTATATACTGTAGCGTTCGTTAAACAATTCTAAGAAGTTTTAATTAGACTAACTTCCTTTTAAGATGAGCGGTAGGTTTCAATTCGTAATAAAGCACAACAGTGGTACCGGCTTTTAAACAGTTACAAATTGTTCTTGTAAATAATGAATAAAAGATTCAATAATTGTTTCAATCTATTAAAATATTCGTATGTTGATATGGGGGGCGTTGAAAGCATGTTAATGTTAATAAAACACCAAACAAGTTTATTCAAGATGATTTTAATATTCTAGTCCTTTATTAAACCTTAGAACTACAAACGAATCTTTGTGGACAGACACCCCATCGTTGGTTTCGCAGGCACACCTACGTTGTCATTGGCTCACCTCCAGTTTGTGTAATTTTGTATAAATATGTTTGGTAATTGTTTTTTATGCCTTGCTAGAACATTACTACAAACGTCTTTATTGCAGATCCGCTTTAATTCAGACGTTTAAAACACTCGCACGTAACCCGCATTTAAATTGATATAAATTACATAGAACTGATTAGTCATAAGTGCCGCGAACTCTCGGTTATTCATATACAGAGACTGTTGCTTTAATTCAAGCTATATAATAACAAAATATAAGCTATGTGAGTCACTCTCAGATACTAACAGTTGCAATGCTGTGTATGATTAAACAAGGCTTCGCTTTGACGCTAGTTAATTAAAATATCAGCCGGGACACATGATGTCATTCGGGTCCGCCTGCCTACCGAACACCGAGATATAAGTTTGGCCGAGGGATCGAGCGGAGATGTTTATAACTTGTTTAAATAAACACATTATTAGATCTTTTGCCGGCGCACCGATTAAGGTTGACATTGGGAGGCTTACTTAATAAGCGCTACAGAAATGGATTTGAAGTTATATTAACCAACATCGAAACATTAAGATTTTCCTTAACAGCAACAATTTATGTTATCCAGCAACGGTTTTTACAAGGTCGAGATTGAAATGCGAGGACTTTGCATATCACGTGGATAATTATACCACCGTTGTTTAATTTACAGCAAGTAAAGATAGAATGAGGTTTGAGATATTCTTTGAGTCATTATCCCAGGCCGCGAGAACGTCGGCCGAGGTCGTCCGATAATTGTTTGGATATGCGGTGTGATCGATGCTATAGAGCTACATGCTACACCGCGTGGATCATTATGCTACCAGTTTTGTTTTAGTTTGGAATAAAGTTTGGAATTCAGATAATTCGTTTTATTTACCAGTTTCCGGTTAATTTTATATTCCCCATTAAAAAGAGAACATGACATTTTTCAGTCCAACACCGTATGAATGGGTTATTTCACAACAGAGCACGTTGCTGTCATTGCTATCGAATTATGGATCGCTTGATCCAGTTGTGAGTCATACCGTTGTCATAGCAAATAAAAATTTGGAAATCGAATTATTTGTTTTATTTACAACACTCCACTGGGTCCATTTCCTTGAGATGATTTTCTAATTCTAGAATCCTTGTGGACCCTCAGTTTTTTAAGGGCCCTCAGTTTTTTTAAGGGCCCTCAGTTTTTTAAGGGCCCTCAGTTTTTTTAAGGGCCCTCAGTTTTAGGAACCTCACATCACAGATTGATTTTTCTACAGATTAATAAAACACAAATTACAACAAGACTATTTATTTGAAGTACACAAGTTCAGAATTCCCCACTTTAACCCCCCCACTTTAATTCCCCCATGTCACTCCCCCACATTAATTCCTCCATGTTACTCCACCACTTTAATTCCCCCATGTTACTCCCATGTTAATTTTCCACTATTTCAAACTGATTGGCCTTGTTTTTTCCCATATCCAGTTGTCCTTTGTAAACCAGCGAGTATTTTCCACTGGAAAAATGTTCGATGCACGGCTTGAACACCTCCGTCACTCTGTTTGGCAGGAAAACGACACCATGCTCCAACTCAAGCAAAACGGTCTCCCCGAACGTCGTTTGCACCACCTTGCCAGAGAGAATTTTCATCGGCACACCTTCACCCAATTCCATAACTTTACCGTCGGTTTCTGAGACAAGCAACCAACTTTGTTGATGGTTTCCAAATCCATTTCTTTGCTGCAAGCCATCTTCGACTACTGAAACTCCAAACAGCAAACTCCGTCTTTTATCAAAGCTAGAGGGGTGGGGGATTCTAGGACTTTCACGCCCACCCAAAATTCCCAGAAACCTCGCCCACCTTGAACTATAATTCCTAGAAGTGCGACACTTCAGTACACTTTGACCTTTGACCTCTAAGCTCCCTTGAAGCTATTCAACCTTGAAAGCGAGGAAACCTTGAACCTATTCTAGCCCCACCCCTTGACCTTGAAGCGATTCCCAGAAATTAACCTTGAAGCGATTCTCGGAAACCTTGAAGTCTAGCCACACCCCCCTTGACCTTGAACATCCCATCGCGACTTCGCAACAAACAACGATCTTGGCGGCCATTTTGTCCTGGGACCCGCTTTGACTCACTACTTCTGAGTTACTTTTAGAATGCACTGCAACTGCTTAACGTCAGAGGCTATGGGTGCTGCCCCGCTTTACCTGCCTTCTCAAAATTATTTATACTTATATTGTATTTTATTGCATCGTGGCATTTTTTGTTATCACATTCCAAAAACCTGGTACCACAGATCGGTTTACAGGGGTCGGGCAACAACAAACGCCTGGTTAATATATAGAAATTTGTCAGATTTTTATACCCCGTTGAGACACTGACTGTTAAATAAACTGCATTGTGTGCTATATTTTTTAGTAGTGATCTATTAACGGCTGTAGCATCGGCATTATTTTGTAAACAATAGAAAGTTTGTTACCTGGTTTTTACTTGCAACACTGTTCAGTCTATGCCAACAAAATTTCATATCAAAGTATTTTGGAAGGGGTTGAACAGTTGACCGACAAGTTTTTTTACTAGTTACTCGTCGTTAAAAAACGTTGATCGCGTCTCGGCTCGAAGGTCACGGCTGCCGCGTGATTTCTCAGTATTCCATAAATTAAATCTATTAAACGAGGCTGAACAGTTGACCGACAAGTTTTTTTACTAGTTACTCGTCGTTAAAAAACGTTAATCGCGGCGTCTCGGCTCGAAGGTCACGGCTGCCGCGTGATTTCTCAGTATTCCAGACAAGTCACAACAAAACTTTGCCGCATATTATAAACGCAAAATAACTCGGAATAAAAAAATATGTGGGCGTTGGTCCACCGGTGAATTTTTTGAGATGTAGATGTAGGTAGATATGTTGATTTCTTCGAAACTAAATCCAATCAGGACAGCTGGCCGCTGCAAAGTAAAATGTTTTCAAGCGAATAATAACGTTTGCTCTGACATATTTTATTTTTATATGATGCATTTTTCGCGCTGTAAATTTTGTTAGTATCTAGAAATTATTTGCTAGGTTACTGGAACGTATATAGGTCAGTGTATCGAAACATGCGAAGACTAAATGCAGATACCACTTGTGCCGCCGATTTTTCCTGGTAAAAAGAAAGTGAGTGGAATCCTGTCGGCCGCGGTGAGTCGACAGCTAAGGCGCCAGATTCCACGTTCAGGGGGGTCGTCAGTGAGAGTCCGCGGTCTGCTTCCGGCCGAAGGTCTCGGCTGGATGTCGGGCGAACCTTCACCGCGGGCGGACGGTTTGACAATGACCTCGCGCTGGGGTCGTACTCGCTGGGGTCGTATCCCTCGGGCATCTTCGGCACCCCTCGGACTAGCGCAGACCCTAGTCGGTGCGATCTGATTGGACGGGGGAGAAAGTCGGGGGTCGCGCTGGAGAAATTTGGTCACGTTTTTACCACGTTTTAGGCCCCATAAGAAATACATGGAGAAAGTGGGCTAGAACTGTCATAGCCTATCTACTTATGCGACATTTTAAAACCTTTAGAAACCTAAACGCGTAGTATGAGTAATAATAATAACCAAAGGTAGATGGCATTGTCGCCTACTTATTTACAAAAAATTAGTTGCCTACTCCAAAGTCGAAGCCACCTGCGATGCCACAATCGAGGCTAAAAATCCAAAAGTCATATTAGGCATTTTTTTTTCAAAAAATTTACTAGAAAAAGTTGTTCAGAATCGATTCAGAACCCTAAATCCAAAATTTTGTCAAAATAAAAAATAGTGATTTAAAAAAATTAAATTCCAAAAACAGCAATTTAATAATTTTCTGCGTTTAAAAAGTGTGCCATGGAAGTTTTGAAGGCAAACTGTTTTCATAAAGTAATTATTTTAAAATAAAAGCTACAAAACAAATTTTAAAAATTTAAATTTTAAATTTTTACTTTAATTTTATTTATTTAATATTTTTTGATTTTGACAAAACTTTGTATTTAGGGTTCTGAATCGATTCTGAACAACTTTTTCTAGTAAATTTTTTTGAAAAAAATGACTTTCGGATTTTTAGCCTCGTTTGTGGCATCGCAGGTGGCTTTGATTTGGGAGTTGGCAACTAATTTTTTGGAAATAAGTAGGCAATGATGCCATCTACCTCTGGTAACAATTTCGTTCTAGTCGGTTAAAAATTAAAAAAGTTATAGGGTTGTTTCACTCTTAAGTGTCTGGGTATAACGAACCTTGAAAATGAACGAAATATGGTTCGTTATATCCGAAGTTCGTTATAACCAATAATGAAGAATTTTTTTTTGTCTTGTTTAATAAATAAAACTAAAAACATTACAACAAATAGTGTATTCTTATGTATAAATTTTAAGAAATGCAAAAGTATCAAGATTCATATAAATACATTGGTAGTAGTGTATAAGTATACGTACATATCTTATAACTAGGCATGTACCTACATATGTATGTACTATATATACTCGAGTAGAAGTAATGAAAACGAAGGCTAAATATATTTCATAAAATCTGATATTTTTGTTTGTACCATTTTGCTAGAAAAATATGCATTGTTTATGAAGTTTTCAAGGTTACAAAAAGATGCCCATATATGAACAGGAACTTGGCGTGATTCTAAAAAATTACGAGTTTCCGACATTTTCTTTTCCATTTGAGGAATGGTTGGAACAGGAACATTACTGTCTTTAGCAGAATCAATTTCACCAAGGTCATTATCTTCCTCATTATCACTTAAAACCATGTTCGAGGTTACGGAGTCTATAATTTGCTCATCGGACAACATTTCTCTTGCTACAATGTCATAGTCAATGCCCATATATTCGTTAAAACTGAAATCACTAATTTCTTTTTAATTTGTTCTTCCACTAAATTTTGCACATTTTCATCGGATTCATGCTCGTGATCAGATTCGGGTTCCTGCTGATGTTTTTCCAACCATTGGTTAAGTGGAAGGTCATCATCTGAGTCATATTCGCCTTCTTTTCTCAAAACCCCCCATGTTTAAAGCAGTTGGTAAGGGTTTCTAGGCTAACTTTTTCTCAAGCCATATGAATGAAATGTATGACGTCTAAGAGGTCTACAGAAAAACTTTTATTTTGTCAATTGCGTCCAACATTTTCATAAGAAGAATCTTCCTGTAATGACATTTTAGGGAATGTATTACTCTTTGATCCATAGGCTGAAGCTTTGAAATGGTGTTTGGTGACATAAAAATCAACTTTATTTGGTCTAATTCAACATGGGGATGTGCTGCACAATTGTCAATAAGAAGTAAAATTTTTCTGTTTTTCAATTTCAGTTTTTGATCCCATTCACCTAACTCAGATTTAAAAATTTCCGATGTCATCCAAGCTTTGCTGTTTGCTTTGTATTTTACGGGTAGAATTTTTTTCTAGAAACATCTAAGGTTAGCAGATTTTCCTATCACCAACAGTTTTCTTTTTTCTGTTCCGGACATGTTTGCCGCCACCAAAACTGTAATTCTTACTTTAGACAACTTGCCTCCAGCACAGCTTTTACCAAAAAATTTTAGTGTTGTATCGGGTGTCATTTTATAAAATAGGCCCGTTTCATCGGCATTAAAAATGTCTGTACTCATAATTGTCTCGGATGGTGGGCCACACATTGTTCAACCAATCAGAGACAACATTCATATCCACTCCGGCAGCTTCTCCTACAATTTTCCCACTACCAATATTATGCCTTTTCTTGAACCGCTCTACCCAACTTCTAGAACAGTTAAACTCAGTTTTTTCAATCTTACTACATATTTCTGAAGTTTTTTCTTGCAAAACATTACCACTTATAGGGACGTTTTCTTGTCTCTTTTGGGTACACCACTTAAGAAGTGCTTTGTCAACTTCTTGATGCACAGATCTTTTCAACTTCTTACATCTAACATGGTCATACGCTTTAAAATATCTTGCCTCTTTTTCCATATCGTTGCAATGGTAGATTTCCGAAGATTTAAATCCTTACAAATATCACTTTGTTTCACACCACTTTTTTTTTTAATTATCTCATACTTTTGTTTTAGTCTACCTACCTAAAAGCTTTTCCATTTTATGGCGCTTGATTTACGTAACTCGGTTAAAAGAGCGACCGCAAATGAATAATTTACATAAGCACATAGGCTTTGCTCAGACAGAAGTGACTGCCGTAGAGCTGTGCTTTCGTGTGCCCTTTCTGAACATGTTATTAACATGGATCATACGATGAACTATAATGAGGTGAAAATACTCTGTACAGAGAGAAACTTGACTAAACGCCTTTTTCTTGAAATGTTACATATTAATGACAATGACTATTCAATTAATAAAAGATCCGACATCCAAAATATAAGTGTTATTTACAACTATTTGTTGACTTTGAATAAACAGCAGTACACTTAACGTTTCTATAGATTGGTGGTCCATTTAGCCCTCTTATTTGCTCAATATATCTTATTAATACCTTCCTTTTGATTGTTTGACGTTGACAGATGGTCTCTTCTCTCCCGCCAAAATGTGTTGTACTCGTGGGGTGTTCCTCCCCTTTTATTTCAATTTTAATGTGTATAAACCGATTTTTTTTATTCTTGACTCCATGGTTGCAGTTTTCCGTAACACATAATGTTAATTTATCCTCTATGTTTGCTTGGTTTCATGTATAAATCTCAATTTTGGTAAGATAACCTCACTTTTACCCATTGTGTAATACTAATATCGTTTTTATTTTTATAACTTTTAGATGTCTTGAAAAAGGAAACAAAATTTTCCGAAAGCTTGACTTTTCAAACAAGAGTGTTCTTTTAAGGCCTTAAACCTTTCCTGACTGCAACCCCAATAACTTGTTTCACAAGTTAAGTTCGTTTTCAACTAGACAGTCAGTCTACCCACCTCCTTATATATATATACAGGGACCGGCAGAAAGTTGGACACAAAAATTTAATATTTTTAAACTCTGGTTACGATTAATTTAAATTTCTAGATGCTAATCGAACAAAATTGAAGTTTAGTAGCAAATTTATGTGTTATCCGATGATAAGTTGCGCTTGCGGTATTTTGTTTTTTTGTAATACACAGGGTGGTCGAAAAAAATACAAAAAAAGTTTAATTTCTTTTATTTTGACTAGGTGGCTGTGACTCTAAATCTGACATCCACCTTTGATTCCAAACAACTTTTGTAAGTAACTTTTTACCGTATTTTACTCTTCAGTTATTTTGACATTTTTGAATCTACCTCGTATACAAAAAGATATATTTAAATTTTGATATGTGCGTTTTGAGTTTGAAATGATGCACCAACTTTTATCAACACTAAAATTTTCTGAGAAATTAATAATAAAAAAGTTTTCCATTTGTGTCCAACTTTCTGCCGGTCACTGTATATATATATATATAATAAGGATGTATATATATATATATATATATATTATAAAGAATTATCCAGAGTATATTTAATATACAAAACCGCGCAACTTGCGCGCCACCTGGTATATATACAAGATTCTTCTTATGAAAATGTTGGACGCAATTGACAAAAATAAAAGTTTTTCTGTAGACCTCTTAGACGTCATACATTTCATTCATATGGCTTGAGAAAAAGTTAGCCGAGAAACCCTTACCAACTGCTTTCAACATGGGGGGGGGGGGGGTTGAGAAAAGAAGGCGAATATGACTCAGATGATGACCTTCCACTTAACCAATGGTTGGAAAAACATCAGCAGGAACCCGAATCTGATCACGAGCATGAATCCGATGAAAATGTGCAAAATTTAGTGGAAGAACAAATTAAAAAGAAATTAGTGATTTCAGTTTTAACGAATATATGGGCATTGACTATGACATTGTAGCAAGAGAAATGTTGTCCGATGAGCAAATTATAGACTCCGTAACCTCGAACATGGTTTTAAGTGATAATGAGGAAGATAATGACCTTGGTGAAATTGATTCTGCTAAAGACAGTAATCTTCCTGTTCCAACCATTCCTCAAATGGAAAAGAAAATGTCGGAAACTCGTAATTTTTTAGAATCACGCCAAGTACCTGTTCATATATGGGCATCTTTTTGTAACCTTGAAAACTTCATAAACAATGCATATTTTTCTAGCAAAATGGTACACAAAAATATCAGATTTTATGAAATATATTTAGCCTTCGTTTTCATTACTTCTACTCGAGTATATATAGTACATACATATGTAGGTACATGCCTAGTTATAAGATATGTACGTATACCTATACACTACTACCAATGTATTTATATGAATCTTGATACTTTTGCATTTCTTAAAATTTATACATAAGAATACACTATTTGTTGTAATGTTTTTAGTTTTATTTATTAAACAAGACAAAAAAAGAAAAATTCTTCATTATTGGTTATAACGAACTTCGGATATAACGAACCATATTTCGTTCATTTTCAAGGTTCGTTATATCCAGACACTTAAGAGTGAAACAATTCTATAACTTTTTTAATTTTTAACCGACTAGAACGAAATTGTTACCAGAGGTAGATGGCATTATTGCCTACTTATTTCCAAAAAATTAGTTGCCAACTCCCAAATCAAAGCCACCTACGATGCCACAAACGAGGCTAAAAATCCGAAAGTCATTTTTTTCAAAAAAATTTACTAGAAAAAGTTGTTCAGAATCGATTCCGAACCCTAAATACAAAGTTTTGTCAAAATCAAAAAATATTAAATAAATAAAATTAAAGTAAAAATTTAAAATTTAAATTTTTAAAATTTGTTTTGTAGCTTTTATTTTAAAATAATTACTTTATGAAAACAGTTTGCCTTCAAAACTTCCATGGCACACTTTTTAAACGCAGAAAATTATTAAATTGCTGTTTTTGGAATTTAATTTTTTTAAATCACTATTTTTTATTTTGACAAAATTTTGGATTTAGGGTTCTGAATCGATTCTGAACAACTTTTTCTAGTAAATTTTTTGAAAAAAAAATGCCTAATATGACTTTTGGATTTTTAGCCTCGATTGTGGCATCGCAGGTGGCTTCGACTTTGGAGTAGGCAACTAATTTTTTGTAAATAAGTAGGCGACAATGCCATCTACCTTTGGTAAAAATTTTGTTCTGGTCGTTTAAAAATTAAAGAAGTTATAGGGTTGTTTCACTCTTATGTGAGACACTCTGTATATACTTACCATCAAATAGAATTTGAAAATAACAGAGATTCTCTCACGCACAAACTACTTCTGTAACTTCAGTGATCCCACTTATTTTCACCTTAACCAACCCTATCAGGTGGCATGAATTGTATTTTTTGTTTATAATGTTGTCACAGCTTCTAAGTTGTGCTATTCTATTGTAATTTCTTTTTGTGAAAATAAATTATTATTATTATTATTACTCATACTACGCGTTTAATAATAATAATAATAATAATAATAATAAAACTATGGAATGGAGAATGATAGGATGATTGTCATAGGGCCGCTGCCTGGGGATCGCCAGGGCATGTCTGGAGCCGGCGCTGGGCATGACAGCGAGCGGGACGTCGGTGACAGGGCGCTGATGAGGCGGGCCCCTGTTGCACAAACAGCTACAGCCCAACAACAACACGAACATCTGCAACATGGGAGCCAAACGAGAGCTAGGGTTCCACCCACCGAAGGTGCTGCGCGGGAACTTCAGCCAGCGTTCACAGAGGCGGGATTACAACGACGACGCATGAAATGGACTGTGTCCATGAATGAATCGATTATGCGTATTTTCTACAGGGTGACAAACTTAGGACAAGAGATTATCGGCTACCGACAACAACTGCATGCCGAGTTCTGCAGGGAGTTTCCACACATGCAAGTGTCTGAACAAAGAGTGTCAGATCAGTATCGAACTATTCTAAGAAATAACCGAATTCCAGAAACGCGACTTAACGCTATCAAACGGGAAGTTGAGCTAGAGATCCACGGCGAACACATAGACATAGATGACAACAACAACAATGGGGAACTTCAAGAGCCTGGACAACAACTAGAAGCCGAAACGGTAGAACCAACAACCGAGAGTCTGGAACGGGTTAACGAAGAACATTTTGAAGGCTTGGACACACATATGAGACAGGCAGTATTGCGATACGAAGGCACAGACCCACTTAGCAGGCCACCGCTACCAAGATTAAATTCTTCCAGGAAACTTGCGATCGTGCTCGATCTTATGAACACAAGAATTTTACCAAGCTATGTTTCAGTGACACCAACATTAGAACGTATGCACATGTTAATCTACTGTGCCGCAACGGCAGTCATCACTGTAATGGGTGCCAAGATCCGAACGGCCCAAGAGTTGAATCGTGCAAGACCAGAACCACGAATGGCTCAATGGGAAATGCGACTAAATCGGAAGATCGAGAGTCTCCGTAAAGACATAGGACAAGTGACGGAATATATCAGAGGAGTTAGAACTAGAAGGATCCAGAGGGCGGTGCAGGCAGTAATGAGCCGCACCCAAATGCATTCTCGGCATGACCCCGCGAACATCACTGCTCAACAATGTCTTGACACATTAAAACAAAAACTTTCTGTTTTCGCAGGGCGTCTGAGGAGATACAAGGCTAGTAACAACAGGAAACGAGACAATAAACTCTTTGAACGATCAGAAAAGGGTTTCTACCGTGCTTTTAATTCTAGCGCCGATGCCACAAATGCGAGTTACCCTAGCAGAGAACAGGTCGACGGTTTCTGGAGAAATCAACTTGCCACACCAGGTCCATACAATGTCAGTGCAAGCTGGATCAGCGAAGAACGCGAGATGGGCCGGAACTATAGCCAGATGCAACACGAGCAATTCACAACCGCTGAGGTCTCCGATGTCATCAAGAATTCCCACAACTGGAAGGCACCAGGTCCAGATCATCTCCAAAATTATTGGATTAAGAAGTTGTGGTGCACGCATGAACAAATAACTACCTTAATTAATGAAGTCTTGCTCGATCCTCTGAAAATGCCATTGTTTCTTACACAGGGTGCAACTTACCTGTTACCAAAAGACCAGCGGAATACGGATAACCCTGCCAAGTACCGCCCAATAACCTGCTTGCCTACGCTTTACAAGATAATCACATCTTGCCTTACGCAGCGAATATATGCTCACTGCGAGCGGAACAACATCATTGCAATGCAGCAGAAGGGCTGCTCGAAGGGCGCAATGGGATGCAAAGAGCAACTCATCATAGACTCTGTCATCTGCAACCAGGCTCATTCCAAGCAACGAAACCTCCACATGGCTTATGTGGACTACAAAAAAGCATTTGATTCCGTACCTCACGACTGGCTCACAGGTATCTTAAAGCTGTATAAAATAGATCCTCATACAGTTTCCTTTTTAGAACACGTTATGACAACCTGGCGCACTAAGATACAACTCAGAACCGCAGACAGTAACATCGAGACCGACACAATCAACATCCGAAGAGGGATTTTCCAAGGAGATTCACTCAGTCTACTGTGGTTCTGCATGGCGATGAACCCTCTATCACATCGGTTGAACTCTACAAAATATGGCTTCGCTATCAAAAGCAACAACGCAGAAGCGATCAAGTTGAATCACCTATTATATATGGATGATTTAAAACTGATCGCCGCAACCAAAAACCAACTAACGCAAATGCTTAAAATTGTAGAGGAGTTCTCCAGGGACATCGGAATGCTGTTTGGACTGGACAAGTGCCGCACCCTTAATATCATCCGGGGAAAGCTCGAACAAAGCGCACACGAGATGCAGGACGGCCAGGAGATCGAAGCAATGAGCAAGGGAGATACATACAAGTATCTCGGGATGAAACAAGCTCAAAGGATAGACCATCGAACAATGAAGACTGATTTAACGAATGAATTCATCAAGAGAGTAAGACAAGTAGTGCGAACTGATCTTAACAGCAGGAATTTGTTTAAGGCCCTGAACACGTATGCGTGCTCTGTACTCAGCTATTCGTTCGGAATAGTGAATTGGACCAACACGGACATCAACAACCTGCAACGAAAAGTTAGGACACTACTGACAAAAGCTCATAAACATCATCCCCGTAGCGCCGTAGAAAGAACAACTCTGCCACGTCAACTAGGAGGAAGAGGATTGGCAGATCTCAGCAAGCAATTGGACCAACAAATATTAAATCTGCGTAATTATTTCTACAGGCAGGCCAACAGCTCCACACTACATAGGGCTATATGCGGAGCAGACGTCTCAACACCGCTACGTCTGACGGAACACGAGCGTCAAAATCACCACCGAACCGACAACGATAAACTACAGAGGTGGTTGGGGAAGCCGCTGCACGGGAGACATCCTAATGAGGTTAACCAGGAACATGTCGACAAGTTAGCGTCGAACTATTGGCTGACCTCGGGACGAATGTTCCCCGAGACGGAAGGCTTCCTACTGGCCATACAAGATCAGGTTATACCAACTCGCAACTACCTAAAATTCATTGTAGGAGATGCATCGGTAGTGGATGACAGATGCAGATACGGGTGCCCAACTTCAGAAACAATCCAGCACATAACAGGAGGATGTCAGATGTTCGCATCAACGGAATATAAGGAACGACACGATTCGGTTGCCAAGATCTTGCACCGGGAACTGGCGGAAAAGCTGCTGCTTGTGCAGACAGAAAGGGTCCCATATTACAACTACACACCTGAGCCTGTTCTTGAGAATAGCAACTACAAGATGTACTGGGATCGTACAGTTCTGACTGATCAACGAGTTGCCCATAACAGACCGGACCTTATAATAGTTGATAAAATTTCTAGGAAGACAACTCTGATTGATGTGGCCATCCCGAACAACAACAACCTGCGTGTGAAGCAAGTCGAGAAGATCGCGAAGTACAGAGACTTAGAAGAACGAATTAGAAGGCAATGGGAAATGGAGAACGTCCAGACGATTCCAATCATCATGTCAACAACTGGTGTTATACCAAAAAGTTTGCTGAGAAACATCAAGGAGCTGAATCTAACTGATAGTCTTTACAGGTCCATGCAGAAAGCGGTACTACTTGCGACAGCCCGAACCGTCAGGAAATTCATGGGGAATGCAGGATCGTCCAAGAACATCAATGTCACCTAGGGCCCGATAACATGGCAAGGGTCTCGTCCGAGCCAGATCCTTTTGGTATCCGGGATGCCCGGGATCTGAGTGAATGTTCCCCGTAGAGGGAGTGCGAATGCCTTTTGGCTAAGTCGAGATAATAATAATAATTAATTGGACTGGACAAGTGCCGCACCCTTAATATCATAAGGGGAAAGCTCGAACAAAGCGCACACGAGATGCAGGACGGCCAGGAGATCGAAGCAATGAGCAAGGGAGATACATACAAGTATCTCGGGATGAAACAAGCTCAAAGGATAGACCATCGAACAATGAAAACTGATTTAACGAATGAATTCATCAAGAGAGTAAGACAAGTAGTGCGAACTGATCTTAACAGCAGGAATTTGTTTAAGGCCCTGAACACGTATGCGTGCTCTGTACTCAGCTATTCGTTCGGAATAGTGAATTGGACCAACACGGACATCAACAACCTGCAACGAAAAGTTAGGACACTACTGACAAAAGCTCATAAACATCATCCCCGTAGCGCCGTAGAAAGAACAACTCTGCCACGTCAACTAGGAGGAAGAGGATTGGCAGATCTCAGCAAGCAATTGGACCAACAAATATTAAATCTGCGTAATTATTTCTACAGGCAGGCCAACAGCTCCACACTACATAGGGCTATATGCGGAGCAGACGTCTCAACACCGCTACGTCTGACGGAACACGAGCGTCAAAATCACCACCGAACCGACAATGATAAACTACAGAGGTGGTTGGGGAAGCCGCTGGACGGGAGGCATCCTAATGAGGTTAACCAGGAACATGTCGACAAGTTAGCGTCGAACTATTGGCTGACCTCGGGACGAATGTTCCCCGAGACGGAAGGCTTCCTACTGGCCATACAAGATCAGGTTATACCAACTCGCAACTACCTAACATTCATTGTAGGAGATGCATCGGTAGTGGATGATAGATGCAGATACGGGTGCCCAACTTCAGAAACAATCCAGCACATAACAGGAGGATGTCAGATGTTCGCATCAACGGAATATAAGGAGCGACACGATTCGGTTGCCAAGATCTTGCACCAGGAACTGGCGGAAAAGCTGCTGCTTGTGCAGGCAGAGAGGGTCCCATATTACAACTACACACCTGAGCCTGTTCTTGAGAACAGCAACTACAAGATGTACTGGGATCGTACAGTTCTGACAGATCAACGAGTTGCCCATAACAGACCGGACCTTATAATAGTTGATACAATTTCTAGGCAGACAACTCTGATTGATGTGGCCATCCCGAACAACAACAACCTGCGTGTGAAGCAAGTCGAGAAGATCGCGAAGTACAGAGATTTAGAAGAACGAATTAGAAGGCAATGGGAAATGGAGAACGTCCAGACGATTCCAATCATCATGTCAACAACTGGTGTTATACCAAAAAGTTTGCTGAGAAACATCAAGGAGCTGGGTCTAACTGATAGTCTTTACAGGTCCATGCAGAAAGCGGTACTACTTGCGACAGCCCGAACCGTCAGGAAATTCATGGGGAGTGCAGGATCATCCAACAACATCAATGTCACCTAAGGCCCGATAACATGGCAAGGGTCTCGTCCGAGACAGATCCTTTTGGTATCCGGGATACCCGGGATCTGAGTGAATGTTCCCCGTAGAGGGAGTGCGAATGCCTTTTGGCTAAGTCGAGATAATAATAATAATACAACGGGATTACAACGACGACGCATGAAATGGACTGTGTCCATGAATGAATCGATTATGCGTATTTTTTACAGGGTGACAAACTTAGGACAAGAGATGATCGGCTACCGACAACAGCTGCATGCCGAGTTCTGCAGGGAGTTTCCACACATGCAAGTGTCTGAACAAAGAGTGTCAGATCAGTATCGAACTATTCTAAGAAATAACCGAATTCCAGAAACGCGACTTAACGCTATCAAACGGAAAGTTGAGCTAGAGATCCACGGCGAACACATAGACATAGATGACAACAACAACAATGGGGAACTTCAAGCGCCTGGACAACAACTAGAAGCCGAAACGGTAGAACCAACAACCGAGAGTCTGGAATCGGTTAACGAAGAACATTTTGAAGGCTTAAACGCACATATGAGACAGGCAGTATTGCGATACGAAGGCACAGACCCACTGAGCAGGCCACCGCTACCAAGATTAAATTCTTCCAGGAAACTTGCGATCGTGCTCGATCTTATGAACACACGAATTTTACCAAACTATGTTTCAGTGACACCAACATTAGAACGTATGCACATGTTAATCTACTGTGCCGCAACGGCAGTCACCACTGTAATGGGTGCCAAGATCCGAACGGCCCAAGAGTTGAATCGTGCAAGACCAGAACCACGAATGGCTCAATGGGAAATGCGACTGAATCGGAAGATCGAGAGTCTCCGTAAAGACATAGGACAAGTGACGGAATATATCAGAGGAGTTAGAACTAGAAGGATCCAGAGGGCGGTGCAGGCAATAATGAGCCGCACCCAAATGCATTCTCGGCATGACCCCGCGAACATCACTGCTCAACAATGTCTTGACACATTAAAACAAAAACTTTCTGTTTTCGCAGGGCGTCTGAGGAGATACAAGGCTAGTAACAACAGGAAACGAGACAACAAACTCTTTGAACGATCAGAAAAGGGTTTCTACCGTGCTTTTAATTCTAGCGTCGATGCCACAAATGCGAGTTACCCTAGCAGAGAACAGGTCGACGGTTTCTGGAGAAATCAACTTGCCACACCAGGTCCATACAATGTCAGTGCAAGTTGGATCAGCGAAGAACGCGAGATGGGCCGGAACTATAGCCAGATGCAACACGAGCAATTCACAACCGCTGAGGTCTCCGATGTCATCAAGAATTCCCACAACTGGAAGGCACCAGGTCCAGATCATCTCCAAAATTATTGGATTAAGAAGTTGTGGTGCACGCATGAACAGATAACTACCTTAATTAATGAAGTCTTGCTCGATCCTCTGAAAATGCCATTGTTTCTTACACAGGGTGCAACCTACCTGTTACCAAAAGACCAGCGGAATACGGATAACCCTGCCAAGTACCGCCCAATAACCTGCTTGCCTACGCTGTACAAGATAATCACATCTTGCCTTACGCAGCGAATATATGCTCACTGCGAGCGGAACAACATCATTGCAATGCAGCAGAAGGGCTGCTCCAAGGGCGCAATGGGATGCAAAGAGCAACTCATCATAGACTCTGTCATCTGCAACCAGGCTCATTCCAAGCAACGAAACCTCTACATGGCTTATGTGGACTACAAAAAAGCATTTGATTCCGTACCTCACGACTGGCTCACAGGTATCTTAAAGCTGTATAAAATAGATCATCATACAGTTTCCTTTTTAGAACACGTTATGACAACCTGGCGCACTAAGATACAACTCAGAACTGCAAACAGTAACATCGAGACCGACACAATCAACATCCGAAGAGGGATTTTCCAAGGAGATTCACTCAGTCCACTGTGGTTCTGCATGGCGATGAACCCTCTATCACATCGGTTGAACTCTACAAAATATGGCTTCGCTATCAAAAGCAACAACGCAGAAGCGATCAAGTTGAATCACCTATTATATATGGATGATTTAAAACTGATCGCAGCAACCAAAAACCAACTAACGCAAATGCTTAAAATTGTAGAGGAGTTCTCCAGGGACATCGGAATGCTGTTTGGACTGGACAAGTGCCGCACCCTTAATATCATCCGGGGAAAGCTCGAACAAAGCGCACACGAGATGCAGGACGGCCAGGAGATCGAAGCAATGAGCAAGAGAGATACATACAAGTATCTCGGGATGAAACAAGCTCAAAGGATAGACCATCGAACAATGAAGACTGATTTAACGAATGAATTCATCAAGAGAGTAAGACAAGTAGTGCGAACTGATCTTAACAGCAGGAATTTGTTTAAGGCCCTGAACACGTATGCGTGCTCTGTACTCAGCTATTCGTTCGGAATAGTGAATTGGACCAACACGGACATCAACAACCTGCAACGAAAAGTTAGGACACTACTGACAAAAGCTCATAAACATCATCCCCGTAGCGCCGTAGAAAGAACAACTCTGCCACGTCAACTAGGAGGAAGAGGATTGGCAGATCTCAGCAAGCAATTGGACCAACAAATATTAAAGCTGCGTAATTATTTCTACAGGCAGGCCAACAGCTCCACACTACATAGGGCTATATGCGGAGCAGACGTCTCAACACCGCTACGTCTGACGGAACACGAGCGTCAAAATCACCACCGAACCGACAACGATAAACTACAGAGGTGGTTGGGGAAGCCGCTGCACGGGAGGCATCCTAACGAGGTTAACCAGGAACATGTCGACAAGTTAGCGTCGAACTATTGGCTGACCTCGGGACGAATGTTCCCCGAGACGGAAGGCTTCCTACTGGCCATACAAGATCAGGTTATACCAACTCGCAACTACCTAAAATTCATTGTAGGAGATGCATCGGTAGTGGATGACAGATGCAGATACGGGTGCCCAACTTCAGAAACAATCCAGCACATAACAGGAGGATGTCAGATGTTCGCATCAACGGAATATAAGGAACGACACGATTCGGTTGCCAAGATCTTGCACCAGGAACTGGCGGAAAAGCTGCTGCTTGTGCAGGCAGAGAGGGTCCCATATTACAACTACACACCTGAGCCTGTTCTTGAGAACAGCAACTACAAGATGTACTGGGATCGTACAGTTCTGACAGATCAACGAGTTGCCCATAACAGACCGGACCTTATAATAGTTGATAAAATTTCTAGGCAGACAACTCTGATTGATGTGGCCATCCCGAACAACAACAACCTGCGTGTGAAGCAAGTCGAGAAGATCGCGAAGTACAGAGATTTAGAAGAACGAATTAGAAGGCAATGGGAAATGGAGAACGTCCAGACGATTCCAATCATCATGTCAACAACTGGTGTTATACCAAAAAGTTTGCTGAGAAACATCAAGGAGCTGGGTCTAACTGATAGTCTTTACAGGTCCATGCAGAAAGCGGTACTACTTGCGACAGCCCGAACCGTCAGGAAATTCATGGGGAATGCAGGATCATCCAACAACATCGGTGTCACCTAGGGCCCGATAACATGGCAAGGGTCTCGTCCGAGCCAGATCCTTTGGTATCCGGGATACCCGGGATCTGAGTGAATGTTCCCCGTAGAGGGAGTGCGAATGCCTTTTGGCTAAGTCGAGATATTAATAATATTTATTTCCAGAATTTTACACTTTTTTTTGTCTATCCGGTATATATATAGAGTTTAAGCTACAGGTAAGCAAAAGCAAGTACAGGTACAACAGGTAAGTGCACTTATAATATCTGTGTAACATATAATAATCGTGGTAAGAAATGTTTTCCTATGAGAATAGATATTCGAATTTTTTATTATTTTGAATTATCCAATTTTTTATCAGCGTTTTAAATTTATACCTACTAGTTGTGTTCTTTATGTTTTCAGGTATGAGGCGATATATGTGGGGAGAAATATACCAGAACGACTTTCGCGTTTTATCTTTAGTACACTTAAAAGTTGGAATACCCATAAGTTCCTTGTGTCTGGTTCTATAACCATGGTCAATTTTGGTTAAACTGTGTTTTTTCTTATGTTGCAACAGCGCAGTTCTATATACAGGGTGATTCAGGAGGAAATGTCAATATTTTAGGTACGTATTCGGGGACCCAAAATAAACATAAAAGTTCCTATAAACATGGGTCCTATTCCCGGCCGTTACCGAAATACAGGGGTAAACAACATTCAATTTAAGGTTTTTATTACATTATTTATAACAGGTAGGCTAGGTTTTGGGTGATTCAGGCGGAAATTCCTGTTGCTTAGCAATAGTAGACCTTAATCCTCTGGATTATTGTCTTTGGGGGTGGTTTAAATCATTGGTATATTCAAGTAAAGTAAACACTAGAGATGCATTACTCGATCGAATAATAAATGCAGCAGCAACTATAAGAAACAGGCCCGTATCCATTCATAGAGCGACCCGAGCTATTCACCAGAGAGCTGACTTATGTTTAGAAGTAAACGGTGGCATTTTTGAAAACTATAAAACCTAGCCTACCTGTTATAAATAATGTAATAAAAACCTTAAATTGAATGTTGTTTACCCCTGTATTTCGGTAACGGCCGGGAATAGGACCCATGTTTATAGGAACTTTTATGTTTATTTTGGCTCCCCGAATACGTACCTAAAATATTGACATTTCCTCCTGAATCACCCTGTATAAAGTTTTGTTTGATATTTAAGATTTTGCTATCGATGTATAGTGTTGCAGTGGGGTGTGTATTGTTTTTTTTGTATATTATTCTGATAAATTTTTTTTGGATTGTCTGTAAGTGTTTAAGGTGGCATTTATATGTACCTCCCCAGCTTGTTATTCCATATATCAGAAACGGCTCAACCAAAGCGTAATATATCATTTTAATGCCTTCAAAATTCATTATTTTTCTTAAGCGTCTGAATTTAAATAATATTTGTCTAAGTTTTTTCAGAAGAGTACTAGTGTGTTTATTCCATTTTAGATGTCTATCAACTTCCACGCCTAGGTAGCGTATATTGTCAACTTCTGTAATATTTAAATTTCTGTTTGCATCTATATTAAGTGTGTTGTATTGTGGGATTTTGGATTTGTTACAGCTGAAGGGTACGTATTTTGTTTTATCAAAATTTATTGAGAGGTTCATCTCGTCAAACCACCTTTTTACTTTTTTCATATCTCTTTCAACTTTTATTTTTAGGTCTGTCCACGTTTTGGATTCATACAAGATTACAGTGTCATCCGCAAATCACGAGATGCTACCCCCACAATCTATCTTAAGGAGCCCGTTTATGTAAATGGAAAAAAGAATAGGCCCCAGCACTGTTCCTTGAGGGACGCCACACTCTACTTGGGTTTCATTGCTGTAAGTATTATTTATTTTAACATACTGTTTCCGTTCGCTAAGATATGATTTGAATAACCCAAGTGTGATCCCCCTGAATCCCATGTCGTTTAAAATATCTATTAGTTTGCAGTGACGAACAGTGTCGAAGGCCTTTTGTAAGTCCAGAAAGACTCCGATTACACATTTACTTTCATCAAGTTTGTTATACACTTGGTTTGTCAAGTGCAACACCGCATCCTCTGCAGACACCCCGCTCTTAAATCCAAACTGATGTTCTGACAGCAATTTGTATTTATCAATGTAAGTAGTTAACAATTGAGAGTTGAAAATAGTCCCCCCACTCCTTTTTCGTACATTACCCCCCACTCCTACGCCCCTGGTAGGCCCCGCCCACTTTTCCCCCGCGCATGCGCACCGAGCGCATGACCTCTCCCCCGCACCCCGCAGCCATCATACCGTGTAATTGCAGCGTAATGAGTAATTACAATACCGCGGGTCCATATTTCCGCGAAATTCGCACATAAATGTCAATTTATTGGTTAAGTACCGTATGTACGTGAAGAAATATTTAAAATAGATACAATCACTCTCATTTCCCGCGCTTTTTTGTCTAATTAACGCTATTTACCCCCTTTGCAATGAAAAAAAACATTACATAAACTGTCAGTGTCAATTTATTGTTTTACGTAGCGTTTATACCTACATAACTATTTAAAATAGGTACAAGTACTCTCATTTCCTACATTTTTTACTAATTAACGCTATTTACCCCATTTTCAATGAAAAAAAAAACATTACATGGACTGTCAATGTCAATTTATTGTTTACGTACCGTTTATACCCACATAACTATTTAAAATAGGTACAAATACTCTCATTTCCCGCGCTTTTTTGTCTAATTAGCAATATTTATCCCCTTTGCGATAAAAAAAAAACATTACATATACTGCACTGCATAGCGTATTAGGTTCTATTTACGCATAATTATCTTCTATTTACCTCAGATCTAATAAAAAATAAGCTCTTACTGTCATTTCATACATTTTTTACTATTTAACGCTATTTACCCCTTTAAAATGAAAAAAAAATACAGTGTACCGCACTGTATGGCGTATTACGTCCTATATTCATGTAATAAAGAAAAAAAATAAATTATATTTTGTCCCACATCTACAAAAATTTGAAAATTCCCAGGCTCCCCCACGTAATTAGGCATGTGGCGTCACAGCCAACGCCTTAAATTCCCAAAACAAAGAAAACATAATAGGTGTACTTCCTTTAAAGTGAATATATACTCCTACGAAGAATAAGTAAGGATATATGAAAAACTCAAACAATGAAAGCAATTAAAAACACTTTCAAAAGCATGGGTTCCAACACATATTCCAAACGTATGATCGCCGTCGTCCAGATGCACTCCCACAAAACAGCCATGACTCCTCAAAAAACAGTCTCCGTGTAGAACACGCGCGATCTATAGACGCGGGCACCCGTCACAGAGCTACTTTGTACCGTTATGTCGTATCAATTGGCTTCAAAGCAATCGCGACATTATTTAATTATGCCAAAATATCTCCACCGCAAACGAAAAAATAAAGCGACGCCGCGGCTACCATTTTTATTTCAGAACGACTCTCACTCTCACCGGCTCGCACATTCTCAAGTTGGTCGTTATAGGACAACGTTGCCGAACGATTTCACCCACATAAGTGTATATCAAGACTCTACCATGAAAATATCCGTAGATCTCGGCTGATTTCAGCGGATCCGGCAACACCGCTTCTAGCCCTTCTAGACGTCCGCCAGAAGATCTGATGGTATTGGTCGAGAGGGCAATATTGATTTTTTTCTCCTTTTCTCACAACCGGGAGCTATACCTATACCTATCTCACTTTCCAAAAGAATGCACCACTCGCCCTGGGCAACCCTTGATGGTACCTGCCATAGGCAGGAGGAGAAAATATTTTAACAGCATATAATTAAAATTAACTGGGGATACATTGCAGCGTTTGATATTATTTCAGAGTATACGCATAGCCGAATTAAAGAATAACATTAACACTTCCATACGCCCTATTCCATATACACCCTACCATTATAAAAAAAAGATACAATGCAAGCTTTTCCCACATAATTATTCCCATTATTATTTATTTAATAAACAAAATATTATTCTCCTCTATATACCTACAGAACTATAAAAAAAATATAGAACTATTAAAAAATAGGTACCCACATACACCTTCCCGTAAGAAGCGCCCCCTAAATCCAATATTTTTCGGGCAATTATACATGTAAGACGAGCACAAAGCGATTACTTGTTTTTCTATTTAATATTATTAGACATGAACCCGTCACATCTTCTAAGAAGTTGTTCGCTAGATACCACAATGTTGCCACATACTTTCCCAAAAATTCAAAATAACCACACGGTTCCTTTATACCATGACAGGGGCCTCTCTATTTGCAGTTTAATCTAAGAGTCAAGTCAATCAGTGGTACCTATCTAATTCATTGCTTTAAAGCCAAAACAGATTTTAACACCTGTTCTGCCAACTGTATATAGGCTGATATTGATTTTTCTCTCGATTCACAGAAGACGCTTGCGCGACATTGTTTAATTATGTCGAAATATACCAACAAAACAAAAACCACGGCGTCACGGCGACCATTTTTAATATAGAACGGCTTTTGCCTTTTGCCGAGCCGCCCTCGCCCCAAACAAAGGGTTGACCAATCGATAAAAATACTGCCATATACTTGTAGAAATCTAACACCCTCTGCCATCTACCAACTTCCAAAACACATCTCGTACCACCGGATCCCTCGATTTAGAGACCGCTTAGTACCTGCCGTAGGTACTAGCGAGCCGATGTCTAGAGGGCGCTCCCCCATTACCGACGATACCCAGGTATCCGTAGCTCCGCCGTGAATGGGCAGTATTATAAAATATAATTTTGAATAAAAAAAAACAAATTAAAACGGATACATTGCCATGCTTTTATATTATTTCAGAGTTACGTATAGGTACATGTACTAGGGATTAAAGAATAAAGTAATTTATGGAAAACCAACGAGTAATTCACGCGTTGATACTTTAAATTTTGGATATACAATAAAACATTAACAGTTCCATACGTCCTATTCCATATACACCCTACCATTATAAAAAAGATACCTACTTTACTGAATGTACACTCTCGCGGAAGGAGACCACACATAGTTAAAAAAACATTAAAAATTCATCGTCCACAGAGTAAAATTAACATATTATATGGAAGCAATACACTGCCACCATATTTTCGTATAATTATGATTCAATTGTCCCCCTTTGCGATAAAAATCAATACCCGCCTCTGTATGCTTTATTCTAATTTGTTAATAATTATTTAATACTACACAAGTTTATTGTATTCCATCCATATTCTTACATAATTTCTCTTGTTTTTCTAAGCTATATTTCCAAAAATAAAATAATAAACAGAATAATATTATATTTATCCCCTTGCTCTGTAAAGAGAATATATTGCACACCCTGTATGGCATTATGATTGCTCTCCAACATTTCTCATCTAGTTAGAATCATTTTATTAATTATTTTACTTATTCTGCCTACATCCCTCATACATTTTGTCTATTTTAAATCAATTAAGCAGAAATGAAAGCTTGTAAAAAAATATATCTAATAACGCTTTTCGAATACATTATACTTAAAATAGATAGGTACAACGAGGTGTCATAAAATATTAGATTTACTTCAACGCAGAAATGGTCGTTATTTCACACAGCATGTGACCCCAATCAAACAACTTTTTATGAAGAAACCACATAACTATACAGGGAGCATCAGAGACCATGAAAACACCATTTAAGGCTATGGGCTGGTGTTAGATACAGGGTGCGCCAGGAGACAGATACAGGGAAGTGTTAAAAATAAATTCGGTGTTGAGAATACAAATTAAAATATAGGTACATTCTATTTTTGTGGCAGACTCATATTATATCTAATTATGTCTATAAAGTATACCCGATTGATGTAATAAGTCTGGATTTTGTCAGATGACATTTCTTCACAAAACCCCTAGGAATTTTCTATTTTGCTCTCGTTATTACTTTTTGTGTTATGCAAATGACCTCGTTTCTAACCTGAACTTATGAGCCGATTGCGTTTTTGCTGCATTGATGCAAACTTAGGATGTCAAAATTACCAATTGAAAGTCCCGCTAACAACAAAGGCGATTATATTTTCAGTACATATTATGAAAAGACGAAGTTTTGCTTAGGTGCGGAGGAATGACTGTCAAGAATTTAATATGAGGAAACAGTGTATACATATAATATAACAGAAATGTTAACTAACTAGTTAGTGTCTATGATATATTTGAATACAATTTAATATTTTGGTAAATGGTACTAAGACTAGTAATGTCTCACACTGAATTAGATAGATTGATGATTTTGATTGTGTTCCATATAGGGAACACTAGGCTTTTGGGCCACCTTTTTCAATGCTATATTGGACATATTGTATTATAAAAATTTAGTGGGAAGCTATGAATTTTCAATAGGTATATTGCTGGATCTCCAGAAAATATGAAATTATCATACGAGAATTCTGCCGATGAAGATTCTGGTGGCTTGTTGGAAAATCTGTCAGGTAGACAACTCGAGACGAAGGTCGAACTTATTAATAGAAAGTAAGACACAAGCGAAAAATTTGTGCTGCTGATTATGATGATAATGCACCTACCGTTATCAAAATTTTTTGAGTGGGTAAATGGGTAAAATAAAAGGACTTTTTTGTTTAAAGATGATGCTTTGTTTCCTCAACCTGGCACATCTGATTACAGAAGTATGTCTCCAGTTGATATATTTGAATGTTTTTATTGCAGAAGATATTGTTGACTTTTGTTATAACCCTAATATAACTCATCACAAGAGTAGATCAGTATTTAGGTGGGTTAGGTTATTCGGCTATGATTAGATACTTTTGGCTATACTCGTATCGTAGTGTCAAGGTACGATTAAAACTATTGGAAAATAACTACTGGGATTCTGGAGAAGATCTTAGAAATATTGCCATGTATAAAGCTGAGACGTGACAGATTCATCGAAATAATGAAATGCATGCATTGTGAATAAACACCATACGATGCGTATAGGACATAACCACACGCAAGCAATACCAAAATGCGATGCAGGTCTATGCATTGATTGTTTTATTGTCTTTCCTACAAACTAATATTTATTTTTTATTTTATTGTCTTTCCTGCAAACTAATATTTATTTTTATTTTGTGTTCATGTCTACTCAATAGTAAAACATTTATCATAAAAAATAACTTTCTATTTTGCTTATATTTTCCACACCTTAGAGGACTAGCGTTCCATATGGAACGGCCGCCATTTTTAAAATGACACGCAGTTGCTCACAACTTTTGATGTAGTGGTGTTTTAGTGTTATTTTAAGTAGTATTAAATATATTTTATATATTTTTTGGTAAATTTGAAAATTCGGCCCCTAATGGGTTAAACTTTATTACAACTTGATATTAATTAATCATTATACAGTGTGTCCCCAAAATATGTAAGAATAAATAATATAATTTATACAACGCGATGAATTGTGTATTAGGTGGAGTGTAGCCTATAGCATTCAATATAAGTGTAAACACACACACACAACAACAACACACACAACAACAACAACAATACAACAACAACAACACACACACACACAACAACAACGACAACACAACAACAACACACACACAACAACAACAATAACAACAACAACAACAACAACAATAACAAAAACACAATTCATCGCTTTGTATAAATTATATTATTTATTCTTACATATTTTGGGGACACACTGTATAATTATTAATTAATATCAAGTTGTAATAAAGTTTAACCCATTAGGGGCCGAATTTTCAAATTTACCAAAAAATATATAAAATATATTTAATACTACTTAAAATAACACTAAAACACCACTACATCAAAAGTTGTGAGCAACTGCGTGTCATTTTAAAAATGGCGGCCGTTCCATATGGAACGCTAGTCCTCTAAGGTGTGGAAAATATAAGCAAAATAGAAAGTTATTTTTTATGATAAATGTTTTACTATTGAGTAGACATGAACACAAAATAAAAATAAATATTAGTTTGTAGGAAAGACAATAAAACAATCAATGCATAGACCTGCATCGCATTTTGGTATTGCTTGCGTGTGGTTATGTCCTATACGCATCGTATGGTGTTTATTCACAATGCATGCATTTCATTATTTCGATGAATCTGTCACGTCTCAGCTTTATACATGGCAATATTTCTAAGACCTTCTCCAGAATCCCAGTAGTTATTTTCCAATAGTTTTAATCGTACCTTGACACTACGATACGAGTATAGCCAAAAGTATCTAATCATAGCCGAATAACCTAACCCACCTAAATACTGATCTACTCTTGTGATGAGCTATATTAGGGTTCCAACAATTCTTGAATATAGCGGAATTATTACTCTCTTTTAACAAAAGTCTACAATATCTTCTGCAATAAAAACATTCAAATATATCAACTGGAGACATACTTCTGTAATCAGATGTGCCAGGTTGAGGAAACAAAGCATCATCTTTAAACAAAAAAGTCCTTTTATTTTACCCATTTACCCACTCAAAAAATTTTGATAACGGTAGGTGCATTATCATCATAATCAGCAGCACAAATTTTTCGCTTGTGTCTTACTTTCTATTAATAAGTTCGACCTTCGTCTCGAGTTGTCTACCTGACAGATTTTCCAACAAGCCACCAGAATCTTCATCGGCAGAATTCTCGTATGATAATTTCATATTTTCTGGAGATCCAGCAATATACCTATTGAAAATTCATAGCTTCCCACTAAATTTTTATAATACAATATGTCCAATATAGCATTGAAAAAGGTGGCCCAAAAGCCTAGTGTTCCCTATATGGAACACAATCAAAATCATCAATCTATCTAATTCAGTGTGAGACATTACTAGTCTTAGTACCATTTACCAAAATATTAAATTGTATTCAAATATATCATAGACACTAACTAGTTAGTTAACATTTCTGTTATATTATATGTATACACTGTTTCCTCATATTAAATTCTTGACAGTCATTCCTCCGCACCTAAGCAAAACTTCGTCTTTTCATAATATGTACTGAAAATATAATCGCCTTTGTTGTTAGCGGGACTTTCAATTGGTAATTTTGACATCCTAAGTTTGCATCAATGCAGCAAAAACGCAATCGGCTCATAAGTTCAGGTTAGAAACGAGGTCATTTGCATAACACAAAAAGTAATAACGAGAGCAAAATAGAAAATTACTAGGGGTTTTGTGAAGAAATGTCATCTGACAAAATCCAGACTTATTACATCAATCGGGTATACTTTATAGACATAATTAGATATAATATGAGTCTGCCACAAGAATAGAATGTACCTATATTTTAATTTGTATTCTCAACACCGAATTTATTTTTAACACTTCCCTGTATCTGTCTCCTGGCGCACCCTGTATCTAACACCAGCCCATAGCCTTAAATGGTGTTTTCATGGTATCTGATGCTCCCTGTATAGTTATGTGGTTTCTTCATAAAAAGTTGTTTGATTGGGGTCACATGCTGTGTGAAATAACGACCATTTCTGCGTTGAAGTAAATCTAATATTTTATATGACACCTCGTTGTACCTATCTATTTTAAGTATAATGTATTCGAAAAGCGTTATTAGATATTTTTTTACAAGCTTTCATTTCTGCTTAATTGATTTAAAATAGACAAAATGTATGAGGGATGTAGGCAGAATAAGTAAAATAATTAATAAAATGATTCTAACTAGATGAGAAATGTTGGAGAGCAATCATAATGCCATACAGGGTGTGCAATATATTCTCTTTACAGAGCAAGGGGATAAATATAATATTATTCTGTTTATTATTTTATTTTTGGAAATATAGCTTAGAAAAACAAGAGAAATTATGTAAGAATATGGATGGAATACAATAAACTTGTGTATTATTAAATAATTATTAACAAATTAGAATAAAGCATACAGAGGCGGGTATTGATTTTTATCGCAAAGGGGGATAATTGAATCATAATTATACGAAAATATGGTGGCAGGGTATTGCTTCCATATAATATGTTAATTTTACTCTGTGGACGATGAATTTTTAATGTTTTTTTAACTATGTGTGGTCTCCTTCCGCGAGAGTGTACATTCAGTAAAGTAGGTATCTTTTTTTATAATGGTAGGGTGTATATGGAATAGGACGTATGGAACTGTTAATGTTTTATTGTATATCCAAAATTTAAAGTATCAACGCGTGAATTACTCGTTGGTTTTCCATAAATTACTTTATTCTTTAATCCCTAGTACGTGTACCTATACGTAACTCTGAAATAATATAAAAGCATGGCAATGTATCCGTTTTTAATTTGTTTTTTATTCAAAATTATATTTTATAATACTGCCCGTTCACGGCGGAGCTACGGATACCTGGGTATCGTCGGTAATGGGGGAGCGCCCTCTAGACATCGGCTCGCTAGTACCTACGGCAGGTACTAAGCGGTCTCTAAATCGAGGGATCCGGTGGTACGAGATGTGTTTTGGAAGTTGGTAGATGGCAGAGGGTATTAGATTTCTACAAGTATATGGCAGTATTTTTATCGATTGGTCAACCCTTTGTTTGGGGCGAGGGCGGCTCGGCAAAAGGCAAAAGCCGTTCTATATTAAAAATGGTCGCCGTGACGCCGTGGTTTTTGTTTTGTTGGTATATTTCGACATAATTAAACAATGTCGCGCAAGCGTCTTCTGTGAATCGAGAGAAAAATCAATATCAGCCTATATACAGTTGGCAGAACAGGTGTTAAAATCTGTTTTGGCTTTAAAGCAATGAATTAGATAGGTACCACTGATTGACTTGACTCTTAGATTAAACTGCAAATAGAGAGTCCCCTGTCATGGTATAAAGGAACCGTGTGGTTATTTTGAATTTTTGGGAAAGTATGTGGCAACATTGTGGTATCTAGCGAACAACTTCTTAGAAGATGTGACGGGTTCATGTCTAATAATATTAAATACAAAAACAAGTAATCGCTTTGTGCTCGTCTTACATGTATAATTGCCCGAAAAATATTGGATTTAGGGGGCGCTGGCTGTGACATCGCAAACTAATTGCACATGTGGATAGATTTTGGTATTCTTACGGGAAGGTGTATGTGGGTACCTATTTTTTAATAGTTCTATATTTTTTTTATAGTTCTGTAGGTATATAGAGGAGAATAATATTTTGTTTATTAAATAAATAATAATGGGAATAATTATGTGGGAAAAGCTTGCATTGTATCTTTTTTTTATAATGGTAGGGTGTATATGGAATAGGGCGTATGGAAGTGTTAATGTTATTCTTTAATTCGGCTATGCGTATACTCTGAAATAATATCAAACGCTGCAATGTATCCCCAGTTAATTTTAATTATATGCTGTCAAAATATTTTCTCCTCCTGCCTATGGCAGGTACCATCAAGGGTTGCCCAGGGCGAGTGGTGCATTCGTTTGGAAAGTGAGATAGGTATAGGTATAGCTCCCGGTTGTGAGAAAAGGAGAAAAAAATCAATATTGCCCTCTCGACCAATACCATCAGATCTTCTGGCGGACATCTAGAGGGGCTAGAAGCAGTGTTGCCGGATCCGCTGAAATCAGCCGAGATCTACGGATATTTTCATGGTAGAGTCTTGATATACACTTATGTGGGTGAAATCGTTCGGCAACGTTGTCCTATAACGACCAACTTGAGAATGTGCGAGCCGGTGAGAGTGAGAGTCGTTCTGAAATAAAAAATGGTAGCCGCGGCGTCGCTTTATTTTTTCGTTTGCGGTGGAGATATTTTGGCATAATTAAATAATGTCGCGATTGCTTTGAAGCCAATTGATACGACATAACGGTACAAAGTAGCTCTGTGACGGGTGCCCGCGTCTATAGATCGCGCGTGTTCTACACAGAGACTGTTTTTTGAGGAGTCATGGCTGTTTTGTGGGAGTGCATCTGGACGACGGCGATCATACGTTTGGAATATGTGTTGGAAACCATGCTTTTGAAAGTGTTTTTAATTGCTTTCATTGTTTGAGTTTTTCATATATCCTTACTTATTCTTCTTAGGAGTATATATTCACTTTAAAGTAAGTACACCTATTATGTTTTCCTTGTTTTGGGAATTTAAGGCGTTGGCTGTGACGTCACATGCCTAATTACGTGGGGGAGCCTGGGAATTTTCAGATTTTTGTAGATGTGGGACAAAATATAATTTATTTTTTTTTTGTTTATTACATGAATATAGGACGTAATACGCCATACAGTGCGGTACACTGTATTTTTTTTTTCATTTTAAAGGGGTAAATAGCGTTAAATAGTAAAAAATGTATGAAATGACAGTAAGAGCTTATTTTTTATTAGATCTGAGGTAAATAGAAGATAATTATGCGTAAATAGAACCTAATACGCTATGCAGTGCAGTATATGTAATGTTTTTTTCATCGCAAAGGGGATAAATATTGCTAATTAGACAAAAAAGCGCGGGAAATGAGAGTATTTGCACCTATTTTAAATAGTTATGTGGGTAT
This sequence comes from Pseudeuparius sepicola, assembly GCA_963920635.1. Lineage (NCBI taxonomy): Eukaryota > Metazoa > Arthropoda > Insecta > Coleoptera > Anthribidae > Pseudeuparius > Pseudeuparius sepicola. The sequence continues at coordinate 36,823,514 of OY987305.1, forward strand.
AAACGGTACGTAAACAGTAAATTGACATTGACAGTCCATGTAATGTTTTTTTTTTCATTGAAAATGGGGTAAATAGCGTTAATTAGTAAAAAATGTAGGAAATGAGAGTACTTGTACCTATTTTAAATAGTTATGTAGGTATAAACGCTACGTAAAACAATAAATTGACACTGACAGTCCATGTAATGTTTTTTTTTTCATTGGAAAGGGGGTAAATAGCGTTAATTAGACAAAAAAGCGCGGGAAATGAGAGTGATTGTATCTATTTTAAATATTTCTTCACGTACATACGGTACGTAACCAATAAATTGACATTTATGTGCGAATTTCGCGGAAATATGGACCCGCGGCATTGTAATTACTCATTACGCTGCAATTACACGGTATAATGGCTGCGGGGTGCGGGGGAGAGGTCATGCGCTCGGTGCGCATGCGCGGGGGAAAAGTGGGCGGGGCCTACCAGGGGCGTCGGAGTGGGGGGTAATGTACGACAAAGGAGTGGGGGGACCAAAAAAGGGGTGGGGGGACTATTTTCAACTCTCAATTGTTATCTACTAATGTAGATAGTTATCCGAATTTTAATAAGTTTTTCAATGATTTTCGTTATTGTTGGTAGTAAGGATATTGGCCTGTAATTTGATGCCAAACAAGGGTCTCCCTTTTTAAATATTGGTATAATGACACCAGTTTTTAAAATTTTTGGAAAATAACCCCGTTCAAATATATTATTAGCTATACATGCTAACGGTTTTCTTATGTATGGAGATATTTGTTTCAAGGTATTCGATGTTATCTGGTCAATACCGGGTGCTTTATTTAGTTTCAGATCGTTTATTACTTTTTGAACCTACATTTCATCCGTTGGGTTTAGAAAAAAGGTTTTTTCGTGTACAGTTCTACGTAATACGGATGGCGAAGGTGTCAAAGTAGCGTTTGAGAGTTCTTTACCAATTTTTGTAAAGTATTCATTGAAGGTATCAGCCATATCTTTCCTATCTGTTAAAATTTCACGTCCATTTTTTATTTTTATTATATCAGCATGTTTTTCCTTTTCCCCCCATGAGAAGTTATTTACTAGAGTCCAGATTTTTTTGCTGTCGTTGTTGCATTTATCTATTTGTAATTTATAATAATTTTCTTTTGCAGCTTGTACAAGTTTTTGGAATTTATTTTTATATCTGTTATATTCGCATAGTTTAGTCTTATTATCGGGGTCCTGTTGGAGCCGGTGATACAAGTCCTGTTTCTTGGCGGAAGACTTTACAAGTCCATTTGTAATCCACCCTTTTCTCTTATTGAATTTACCATGTTTTTTTGTACTTTCACTAGCTAATTCTGTTAGTGATTTTATCTTGCCTATGAAGGCTTCCGTCAACCAGTCTATATTTTGATCAGTACCGTATAACCACTCCCAGTTCTCCCTCTCTAATAATTCCTTTAATTTAACATAGTTAATATCAGCTCTTTTTTTACAGTTTCACATGGATTTCCGCTCCCACCGATCACTGAACCTGCCATTGTTACAGTTGTAGGATAGTGATCAGTTATGTCTGTGATGTATATAAAAGCTTTACAATTAGTAACTTGTGCATTTTTAATAAATACATGGTCAATACATGTCTTTGAATATACTCTTGTATATGCATTTATGAGGCTTTTAAATTCAAATTCTGATAGCAGATTCAAGTAATCATGTGTGCTATCCTTATTTCCTTTAATATCGATAGCCGAGCCAAATTAGCTAATTAGGAACACACTCCTTGTTTTTCTGTGTGCAGATGTAGAAAATTTAGGAATAATAATTAGGAATACATTTTCTTCAAGTAAAACATATGGCAATGTAAATAAATAAGGGGGAGTGTTAGCCTTGGCTGGATCACCCCCTATGTATACCGATTGAAATAATTAATTACAAAAAATGAACTTCTACGTTCCATTTGTTTGGATTTCATAGTGCAATAATAAGTTCAAAAAGCTTGTTCAAAATTTTGAATTTTGAATTAAAAATAAATTTGCTGTGGAACAAATAATTTTTGCTTGCAGTTAAGGTTTCTATTGAAGGTGGGAGAAAATTGAATTTTACACAGGACCGTACTACTTTTTATTAATTCAGTAAAGTGGCTACACGTGTTTACTAAAAATTATTTGTGGCGCAAACAGATCCATTTAATTTTTTAATCGGCTTTTTCGCCACCAAACTGATTAAAAGACAACTTTTTCAAGTTGCCTGAAAAAATCATAAATTCTTAACAGTAAATGAACGACACTTTGAACATTATAACAAACCGAGGTTTGCTATAGCTGGGTCTGTTCAATAAAATCCTGTTACCTTATTACAATATAATTTATTGATTACAATTTTTGAGACATTACAATTTTGATCGTACAACTTTAAAATGATAACAGTGTAAAATAAATTTTTTATAATGAAATTTTTAAAATGAAATTTGAGCAATTACAATAAACTAGGAGAGTTAAATTTAGTTAATAATTGGTTTGAGAACAATAAAAAGGTCGAATTGTTTTTACAAATACTCTGACTGTTCAGCTATAAGTTCTTTGAACCTTGATCCTTAAGTTGGAACTGAGTGTATCGTTTCTTACGCTCAAACGAGGCTCGTTGTAGTGTCGGGCGTGGCTAGGGCTTCCTCCGGTCCTTGTCTGCTCGAATAGGCGTTGCAGATGTTGAGGCTAACAGATATCTCAGGGCGTCGCCGAAGTAGAGCTGACCAGGAGTCAACACCTATGCCAACGCAACAGCACTCGATGCCTACGCAACTCTCGTCACGTTGTTCCGTCGTAAGAGGGCTGTGATCGTAGCGTCCTCAGAGATGGTGTGCAAGCATGAACAAATCAGAGAAAAAACAGCATTAGACAAGGTCTAAGCCTTCTACAAAAATTAACAAAACCACTAGGTTACGATTATAATTTAATATTGAATTTTGATATCAAAGTTTTTTAATATTTACAAATAACGATAAAAATTAAATGTTTAGAACTATACTAAGCTATTGGGAACTATGCATAGTTTTTAAATTTTATAGAAAATATTATTGAACTGACTGGAATAGCAAGGTGCTTAATATTTAATAAAAAGAAAAATTTTGAGAATGCTCCAGCCCGAATTCTTGGAATTTAAGAAATTTTAAAGCTTATTTAAAGCGAAAAGTTTATTTGAGACTTGAACGGTAAAATCGAGAAACTGAGAAAGCTGATAAAATGAAGGTAATACGAATTTATTAGGAAACTGAAAATATCGGTGTCAGATTTATTTGAGTGGCCCGGTACCACAGAATCGAGACCTAACTCGAAAAATAAGAAAGTAACGCGTGACTAATGTGACCAAAACTTGAAAATATTCAATAAGATAACAGCCGCAAGATGGTGGGTATTCAAAAAAGGACAATGCTATGTTTTTGAGTTAAAGATGGCCGGAGCCTTGGACGAAATGAGTCCTTCAAAAAAAATAGCACGTCAAAAAAAACGCCACAGGTGGGTAGTAAAGTTGCTGAACTAAGAAAAAATCAAAAGAAATTACTCACCTGTGGGGTTTTCCAGGAGAAACAGCCACCACCTGCTTGCTGTGTCCCGCGCTTCCTCAGCTACGCAGCCAAAAAGGAAGGGCCTCGTTGTGCAAGCGTCGTTGCCTCACGATGCCGTGAACATAGAAAACAGAAAAACCCCAAAAATATTAGTCACACGAAATCAATCCCCGATATTAAAACACAAAACCACTCAAATAAATCACCGATGGCAAAAATTTAACCAGATAAAAGCCGAAAATGCCGAAAATTTTGCGGGAAATGGGCAGATGACTCTGCGCGACTCGATACTGGCGAAGACGGGAGCAAACTCCTCGTCAGGTCGGACCCTCCCGACGAGGTGGCCGGTAGAACCTACGTCACCCGTCAACTCTCGACCAATCAGAATTTAGCATGAAACGTATTTAATCAACTAAACAGTATTTATGTTCAAATTATGCATCAACAGAACCGAAAAATCGAGTAATTCATACATACAGATTTTTAATTACATACCTGCAGATAAATAAACACACACTTGAATTTTCGCATTTTGAATATGCCAGGGTTAGAGGCTAGGCGGAAGTACACGGCCATTAACGTATACGGCGCGCGAAAATTTGAATTATTTGAAATTTGAAAGAAAGTTTTAAAATTTGAAAAAGTCGTAATAAAACCAAATACAATGTTATAAATGAATTGAAACTGCACGAAAAATAAATTAGTTATTAAGTATGAGATATTATGAGATATATGTTTGAAAATAATGACTTTATGTTAATAAAAAAATATAAACACGAGTAACGGATTTTGAAATGAAAAAATCCGTTACAACATGTAACTCGAAAAATAACTTCAATAAATTTGTTTTCTGAGCTTTCGGAGAATAAATCTTCCTCCTTTCTCAAAGATCATATCGCGTCAAAGTGAAATGACAGATTAATAAATGTCAGGTTAAAATGTCATGACAACAGAAACAATAGCCTAGCCATCTGTCTGATATTGTACTCCGTGTTATATCTAATTATCTATACCTACTAATTTCTCTTTGAATAATTAGCAATAATATTTTACTGAATTCCACGATCATTCAGCAACACAGTTGTCCGTATTTCCTAGAATAAATACTGATTCTTTAATTTTTTGTCTGTTTACTACTTCTTCTTTGAGACTTGGTTTGGATCTATCCCACAAAATCCTATGATTGTTACTAAAATTGTGTTCACATATTTTTGATTTCCAGTTTTGATTTTGCCTGATAAGTCTCCCCAATATAGAACTTTCCACATTCACAAGGAATTTTATAAATTCAATTTTTTGAACTTTGTAGCGCATTTTTGATAAATGTAATAACCTCTTTCAAAGCTTCAGCAATGTCTCTCCCTCTCATTAAAGTCGTCTAAATAAAATATCCAAGAGGCCAACTTCCAATTTGAAAATATGCCTCTTGCCAAGAACAGCATTGGTTGTGTGCTGAACTTTGACGATCTACTGCCGTTCATACTTTTTGGTATACTTTAAAAAAATTTCGTCTTGTCAAAAATTACCGTGCAGTATTTTTCAGTTGTAAGCATGGTAGTTATTAAATCACATAGTTGTTAAATCTGTGAAAATATTATGATTTGCCAAACCAGGAGGACAAAGTGGATATTCCGGGTAAAGTGATTTTTAACTGGTCTCAAGAATTTATAAATGCCTGTCGGCTTCTAGCATGTGGGTATTCGAAAAGCCAGTTCCTTTTCATATCCTCTCCTTTCTTATGGTACAACTACATCGTCGTCAATGTCTTCGAATATGAAAAATCAATATTTTCTAAGGGGTCCTTGGCGCCGATTGACTTTATTTTTAACGAAAATAACAGCCAGTGCAGAGTAAAATTGGACCATCCTGTACCTACTAAGTTCGTTCGCTAAAAACTACTGTTTCCTGAAAAACTAAGTACCTATTAAAAAATCAATCAGAACCTATTGTAGGTAAGATTATGTGTCTATTATTAAGTTTTTTCGCATTTTTTATCGAAACAGAAAATTTTCCACTCGTGTAGTAATATGGAAGTACGAGTGCAGCGATTTATATAAAATAATCGACAGCATGTTTCATTATTATGTTTTTACAATGTAGACACTTGCCTACTTTCATTTGTCCTAACGCTGCGCCACGTGCTACCCATATTATTTTATAGAAATGCTCAATCCACTGATGACACAAAATAGGTTTATAGGTTCTGATTAGGTAATACCATAGCTTAAGTAATTAAGCTATGGTAATACCTTCACCGGGATACCTGCTACTTTGTTCTAATATTATTAGTTGGTGCGGGCGGTCAACATACCTCTGTCTGTCCCACTCCCGCCTCGCCTCGACTCTCTCGAACTTGCCGTCGGCACAGTTGTCTCGCGATTCTTGCCGGCGGCTTGAAAATCGCGAGACATAAGGCCGACTTGGCTGTGAATTCATATTTGACATTGTCTTGAGATTACAAACAACTTTTCTTAGTGCCACTCTGATGTAGTTCTAAAAATAAGGGTACTTTACTCGTGAGGAATTTTCATATTTTTCAACCTACCCTGTATACGAATCGAAATTTCAAAATTTTTGCGGGTGGATTTTGAGTTTAAGCACAAGCACCAATTTTTATCAAGATTTTTTTTTTTTTTGAGGAACTTCAAATTTCTGGCAGACACTGTACATATATTAAATTGCTGTTTTTGGAATTTTTTTTTAAATAACTATTCGTCTTCTTAAGGGTCTGGATGTAACAAACCTTAAAAATGAACGAAATATGGTTCGTTATATATTAAATTGCTGTTTTTGGAATTTTTTTTTTAAATCACTATTTTTTTATTTTGACAAAATTTTGTCCGTCTGACCACAAATTTTAAAGGACCACAAATTTTAAAGGAAAATAGGTTTCTCCCGCCATTCGCTTGCCCCTACCTCGCACAAACTGCCGTCGGCCCACTCAGTCATATTTAAAGCTGTTGTTGCAAGTACTAATGTCCTGGGGAATAGGTATGGAAATACGGGTGGGATCTGGGGACTTATTTACTTCGACGAGGCCTTCATATAATCAAGATCGAACACCACTTAGGTAAGTTCGTTTGATCTTATGATTATATTCGGCCTCGTCCCGTAAATAAGTAAATGTAGATGTTTAAAGAAACTTGCAACAACACATTCCACTCTCTAGGCTATATAGCCTATATAATACTTATATAAGTATTTGTTTTATCAAAAATGTAACTGACATCAGTTTTTGTGTTCAAATTTAACACTGTTGTTGTGAATTGCGTATTATCTATAACTGGGCTATTGTAAAAAACGGCAAATGTGTTGGAATTTTTTGCCAAAACTTACTCCGGCTCCTCCGCCTTAGATGTCGACACGTGGCGAATGCTTTGAGGTCTATATTGACTTGTATCTAAGCCACATTTCTCTAGGATGGTGCCTAGCCATCTGCCAATTGTTTGCGAGGAGGCACGGGGATAAGGCTTTTTATAGGTAATGAACAAGAACTTGCAAAACTCTCGCAAGCCCTTTGTTCTCCTGAGATATTTTAAGAGCCTTTGTTACGCACAAGTGCGGTTCTGCATTGAAAAAAGGGTAATACTGCAAAGGGGTTGCGACCTATTAAGAGCTGATGTTTTAAGTCTATTGCAAAAATAAATTGTGATCTTCTTTTCTTGGAGAAAAATATTGTCTATATTAATTGAGCTCAATGTTTGAATCCTGTGTACTTTCCTGGAGTGAAAAATTCTTAGTATCAAGCATTCTTACATAACGTAATACTAGATTAGGATCCCAGGTATTCTCATATCTAGGCATCGGTGGCCTGCCCGCAAAAAAACTCCATTGAAGAATCTCTTTAACCTAAAAACTGTCCCTAATTCTGGTCCAGCTATTTGTGCAATTGCAGTTCGATAAGAATTAAGACTACCATAGGATGCGCCATCCTTGAATCTGCGTTTCAAAAATTCCAGTACATTTGGAACAGTAACGTTGTGGAGATCTCAGCCCTTGTTGGTGGTAGTTGGCGAGCGGTTTTATATAGGGTGAGCCACAATATTTTCTTTTAGTGTGGGCCTAAGGGTGTATGACGGAAACACATGGATAGTTTGATATGTATATTAAAATTAAATACGATACCGTACATTGGATTAACAAAATACAGTTAAATAGGAAGTTTAAAAACATGTGCAATAATTATTATTGAATAAAATTAAAAAATTTATAAGTTGGCACAATGCCACACTCAAGATATCTGAAATATGACCCTTTTCTAAGTTAAAAAATCCAAACGTTTCAAAAGGAACACTAATAAACAATAGAATTTAAAATAAGACACAAAACAATATGACAAAATGGCACAAATAGATAAACTATGACATAAAATGACAAACCTTCAGATTAAAATACAAAAATTGCAAAAGATTCCCCAAGAGAATAAAATTACTTGATTTCCTAAATAGAATAAAATTACTTGACTCTGTGTAGCTTTGCTTAATTTCCAGTACAAGTTTGTATAAGAATGTAATAATTCAAAATTACTCGAAAATTCTGACATAAAATAGTTCAATTAAAAACAAAATTCTGATTTCAACCCCAAAATAATTGACTCTAAATAGTTTCCCCAAATCCCTTTCAAATTTCCCAATAAAAGTTACAAGAATATTTCTGTTTGAATAAACTAAAACTCTGACATCTACAGTAAAATAATATGGTTCAAAATAAATTCCCAAAAATCATAATACGGTTCACAAAAGTCATGAAATTATTTCTAATTAATTAAGAATGCACAATAAACTCAATTTCTCTAAAAGTTTCCAAAATAATTCAAAATTCCAAAATAAAAAGGCAATTCAGACACAAAGGAATCAAAACACAAGTATTTGGCTTTTTGGTCAGCCCAAACTTACTGCGGTGCTAGGAGAGTATTTCTTTCTTAATTTTCTTCATTTTAAACTGGGTGATGTTCTGAGGCTGGCTAGCTGCAGGGGTGGCCGCCTCGCCGCCTGCCCTCTTCAGTCGGGCAGGGGTTCCCCTGGCATCTGCTGGTAGCTGGTGTACTACTGCTGGAGCTCCGGTCGGGAGTCCCTTTTATATCATTTCTCGCGGGGCGCGCGCATCGCGGGTGGCGTGATCCGTTCCTGGAGTTCGCGGTCAACCTTGACACGCGCGGCCTGGCCAACTTCATAGAAACGGATGGTTTTTAGGAATATGAAATGCTGGGCCTCTCTAGGATACTATAGGAATATTGTGAATTTAAATATTCTGGCTTTAGTCGCTTGCCTGGGCACCACAACGTGAAGTGGATCTATGTTACATGACAAATAAAAACAATTGATTCAAGATTGGTTTGTTTGCGACGATTTTTATTTTTTTATTCAATTTTGTATGTATGTAATAAAAACAATGTTCCCACCATAGCTTTTTACCTACATTATATTGCTTTAAGGTTGAATTTGTTACTGAAGCTAAACAAAGATCTAGTGAATCTTTTGGGACCTTTCCTTGTAGTAAATCTCGCTGGATATCCTCCCTGCTACCAGGGAAAGGTTCATTGATAATGGGTGACTTGTTCCGCTAAAACTAAGTAAAGCTTCGCTAGGTTCAAAGATGATTCCTTCTTTCAACAAGAGAGATAGGTACAAAAACCTGAAACCACGGTTGAAAGGTCCCCCGAGGAGCCACAGCAATCCTTGCTGCTTTGTCCTTAATAATCTTTTGGAGACTTTTATCCCAAGATCAAGGCGAATAGAGGAAAATGCATAGAAATACAATTTCAACCAATCTAGAGTGAACGCGCCTACCTTGAAAGCTTCTGGGTTATTCAACCAAGAAAAAATATGGCGCATTTTTTTATTTATACAACTTGCGAACAAGTCTATGCATTGGATTACCAAATTTCTCCTTTATTTTATTAAAAGCATAACCTACCAGAGCCCATTCTATCTCTTGGTGTACTTGTCGATAAGCCTTGTCAGCGACGAAATTGTCAGCCGAATTATTGTAAGAGGCAAAAAATATAAATGTTTTTATTCTCACACCAAGCGCAAATATTTTGTGCTATTCTATTTAACCTCTCATCCCGTACACTATCCCTTCGATTAATGGTACACATCGCTGAGGTGTTGTCCACCCTACACAGTATATTACAATCAGACATCTTTCTCGAAAAATATTATAAGCCCAGGTAAACAGCTAATAATTTTAACTCATTAATATGACGCTGTTTTTCCTCTTCCGACCAAAAAAACCATGAATCGTCTTGTTGTTACAAAGACAAGCTCCAGCCAGTCTTTGACGCCTCTGTAAACATTTCCATAAAAAATCTGTCATAACGTAACGCATTACCGGAACATTGTAACTTTCCAAGCCACTACTGAAATTCTGGTAGTAAGACTGACGATAAATTCATTATTCTATCGTAGTTTCCCTGAGTTTTTCTTAATGTAAGAAATTTCAAATTGCTTTAACTATTATGTAGAAAAATATATTTAATAGCGAGAGCTACCGAAACCAAATTACCAATAAATTTAGAAAAACTTCTAATCCTGCATTTCTTCAATAAGGGAAACTCTCTTACCAGTGCTATAAGCCTCCGACGTTTTTCAGGAGGTAGCTCAAGTGACATTTCCTTAGAGTTAAATGCAAACCCTAAATATCTACAGAGCTGACTGGGGATGAGGTTATTCTTTTTATAATTTATGAGATATCCTAAATGTTCTAATACCTAAACCTATTGTCTCCTGTATATACTTTTGACATTGAGAAGTGTCCCTTCCTAAATCTAATATATCATCCAAATAGATAACTGAAAAGAATCCTCTTTCACTCAACCATGACATTACTGGTCTTAAAATCATGGTAAAAATTAGGAGGGCACAACTCAAGAGCCAACACCTTGTATTCATATATACAATTGTTAAATCTAAATCTCAAAACTTTCCTGTGAGACGGTTTGATAGGTACAAGATAGGTCGATGGTCCCCATAAAGATGTTTGATGTAATCAAACGCGAAAAAGTTCTAAAGTCCCCTATCTTATTAACATGAGATAATTTAACGCATTTATTAAAGGACCGAAGGTTTAAAATTAAATGGTAACTACCATCCGTTTTTGGAATTATAAGGATATTAAAGATGAATCGATCTTCCCTTTGATCAACTTTAGAAATAGATTCTAAATCTAGAATTATATAGATTAATATATTAATCTCCTCCTTAAACCACCTTGGTTCGGGAGGAACAGCCGTCTGTATTGGCCTTTTAATAAAAGGAATGTTTATTCCCTTTATATAGGAAATAAATCTCCTATCCTTAACCAAGTCACACCAATTCTGAACAAGAAACTTTAATCTACTCCGCAGATACCAACCTCTAAGGGTAGCGACGTCTCTTGTCGCTGTGAGGCTTGTGTCGATCTTGCCTCTTCGGTTGGTACTGTTCCTGATATTGGTATCTACGACGTTGGCTGTTGGGAGCACGGTGAACTTGTCCACTCTGCTGCGATCTCCTATTTTGCAGAAATGGACGCTTGAAGTTTCCCAACTTCACTGCGTTCGAATATTTAGATTCTTCTTTTGAATCTGTAATTGATCAACTGACTTCTCTAAGTCATTCGGTTATTAGGGTATCTTTTGAGGTGTCTTTATTTTGGTTTATTATTAACAATTCCCGTCTTGATATAGACTTGGAGTGGAATATATCACTAAGTAATCAGCCAGTATCGCTGAGCACCTGCACCTCTAGGAATTGCATATTTACTGCCCCCCCCCCTCTTTTTTTTATTACAAATGCGATAGCACTCGTGGTAGCGCACACTTGCTCTTGTAATTGTGATAATCGTAAGTCCCTGCGGACGGTATTCTCAGGAAGCGCTACTTTCACTTCCGGATTTATCTTGGGTGGGTATAACTCTTGACAATTCTCGGGGAGAGGGGGTATATTTCTTAATTAATTCTGCCCTTAGGTTCTCTGGCAGTCTGGATTTGAGAATCGCACCCCAACGTGTAGCTAACTCTGGTTGAACCGGATCTAAAAATCTCTTTTCCGGAGAACCGACCTCTCCAAATATGGATAAGATGTCTGGTTCTATCTGAGGCATTGCTTCCGCACGGTTCCAGTCACTAATAGTAACTCGATCACCCTATACAGCATTCTTATATAGCGTATAATATTTTCAATATTTTTAATATTGCGACCGTAGGCAACACATCTTTTAATAGTATATAACCACCCTAGGTCATAGAGACACGTCTACTACCCTAGGCAGAACGTGGCTGCTAACAGTAACACTCAGTGCCACCCTAGGCACCTCAGAGGTCACTTCCCCGTAATCAAGTACATCTTTTAATAGTATATAACCACCCTAGGTCATAGAGACACGTCTACCACCCTAGGCAGAACGTGGCTGCTAACAGTAACACTCAGTGCTACCCAAGGCACCTCCAAGGTCACTTCCGTGTAATCAAGTACATTTTTTAATAGTATATAACCACCCTAGGTCATAGAGACACGTCTACCACCCAAGGCAGAACGTGGCTACTAACAGTAACATTCAGTGCCACCCTAGGCACCTTCGAGGTCACTTACCCGTAATCAAATCAACAATCTTCACACCGCGGCTCTTGTGCAGCGAATTCGACCTAATACTTCGTAAATCCTCATCGATCTACGTTTTATTATCTACTTATATACTTATTTACGAGACGAGGCCGAATATAATTTAAATTATGAGCGTAACAACCTAGTTGCTTAAGTTTTAATTGTTCTCGTATGGCTTTTTTATATTAGCGGCATTATCCGAAATTACAATTGATACTGTTCTTGCTGAGACGCTAATCTGAACTTTTCTTCATTAGAGGTGTACTTAATGAAATTTCTTTTTAATTTTTAACAAATTGATTTTTATTATTCAGAATTTTTGACACACATTGTCAGCTATATATATTTTTTGTTATTATAGGTGTTCGAGCACGAACTATCAATTTGACATAAAGTGGAAATGTAATCTCTAGGAGCTGATTGCGGGAAATGAATGGGCGGTTCGCCTACCTTGTTCGTCGTACCCTGTCTTGTAGAAGTATGATCTGCGAATCTTCGAATCTGCGGATCTGCGGGAGGGCCCTCCGTGGTCTCGTACGGCTGGAGTGACGCCCGTCGGGTTAGGAAAATCGCGGATAGCGGTCACATGCGGTGTGTATACGACCACCTCGGTTTCGGCACTGTCCTTGATTTTACTGTCAGTGGCACTAGCGAAGCGCCGGTTGCTTCTTGCACGCACGCGCATAGTAATAAGGGCGGGCGAACCAATTCCATGAATTCAAATATCCAAGAAATTTAATTTTCTTAATAATAACATCTAATCCTTCTAATACCCAAAAGAAAACTGATTTGTTTTGAATAATTATAATATAACCCATTTAATACTAAACATCCTACCCACCATTTTTGCTAAATAGAAATTTAGAAAAAAAAATAAAAAATTCTATTAAATAAGAATCTAAAGAGGAAAAACACAGGGTTTAAGGCTCTGGCAGAGGGCACAGCTTTACCAGCGGGCGAATGAAAGTTCCCTGACTGGTTCGTACCTCTGCAACGCGCACAACACCATCGTTGGCTTGGAACACCCTCACCACTCTCGCCAACCTCCACTGCATGGGTGGCACATTATCATGCTTAATCACAACTTACGCCCCAATTTTCAAAGAGCAACCCGGAGAGGTCCACTTTGATCGCTGATGGAGTGTATGTAAGTACTCCTTAGACCACCTTGACCAAAAATCTCGATGTAGTCTAAGCAAAAGTTGATATCGGTTGAGAGTGCTCATTTTCAGATGAGAAAGATCATTATCGGGAAGGCATGTTAAGGGTTCTAAAGTTAGAAAGTGACCCGGAGTGAGTACGCTAAAATCGTTAGGATCACTACTAAGGGCACATAAAGGTCGCGAATTTAGTAATGATTCAATCTGAACTAACACGGTATTAAATTCTTCGTAAGTGAGTATGTGTGAATCGGTCACACGTGCAAAATGAGTTTTAAAAGATTTTATTCCCGCTTCGAAGAGACCTCCAAAGTGAGACCCATATGGCGGATTAAATGTCCATTTAATCGATTCCTTTTCCGTAGCATTTTGCATGATTTCAAGCAAATATTTATTTGCCCCCACAAAATTCGTACCATTGTCCGACACGATTTCGGAGCAGCGTCCACGACGAGCTATGAAACGCCTAAGAGCGCACAAGAAATTGTTGGCTGACAAGTCTGTTGTAAGCTCCAGGTGTACCGCCTTCGTGGCAAAACACACAAAGATGCATACGTATGCTTTAATGCGTCTAGTACCGCGATGTTTACCAAGAGTGATAAAAAACGGCCCGCCGAAATCTACACCCACAACGGAAAATGGTTTTGTTTGTGAGATGCGGTTATACGGTAAATTTCCCATAATGGGCTGAAGCGGTTTTGGATTTAAGCGCCAGCATTTGACGCATTTTGACAAGACAGAGCGAATAGCTCTTCGCGATGAAAGAATCCAAAAATTTTGTAAAATTAAATACTGCGTTGTCTGAAGCCCCGGATGAAAATGTTTTTGTGTGTATGTTCAATTATTAAAGTAGTGAGGCGACTAGATCCAGGTAATATAATGGGATATTTTTTGTCATAGTTAAGTAACGAATTTTTTAATCTTCCCCCTACTCGCAAAATATCATTGTCGTCAAGAAATGCTCCCAATTTGCGGAAAGGCTTAGACAAAAGTCTTTTACTCTTAATATTTTCGATTTCGTTCCCAAAATAGTTACGTTGGGTAAATTTAACAATTTCCAATAGAGACTTGTGTAAATCCTGAATAGTAAAAGAATCGGACTGTCTGGAGTGACTTTTACAACTACTAATAAATCTTAAAACATACGACAAGATTCTTTGGATTTTTTCTAGAGATGAAAATTTATTAAGTAAAGGTTCAAAGAAGTTTGATTCTAATGTTGCTAGAAGTGAAATCTTTCGTGCTTCTATAGATATTTCGGACGAAACGGATATTTCAGGCGATTTGTGCGTAGGCCAATCATTTATTGGAGAAATTAAAAAAGCCGGACCTACCCACCACTCTCGAAATTTGACAAAATCCGCAGGTAATAAACCTCTTGACGAGCAGTCCGCTATATTACTCTCGGAAGGTACATGAAACCATTTGGTTGTGGGTAAATTTTCTTGAATAATAGATATGCGATTACCTACAAGCGGCTTCCATCTGTGAGCCGACGAATTCAACCAATGCAACACAACTGTTGAATCAGTAAAACAGAAAATATTTTTAAACAAAAGCCTTTTTTTGTAAGTATCAATGACAAAGGTCATGAGTTTTGACAGTAACAGGGCGCCACACAATTCTATTCGCGGAATTGACAATTTTTTAAGCGGTGCAACTTTTGATTTTGCCATTAGCAAAAATGTTTTCACGTGGTCCGAGGAAACCACTCGAATGTAAACGCATGCGGAGTAGGCTTTCAGACTGCCATCGCAAAACCCACATAATTCAAAATAGGATTTATTGTAATTTGAAATTACTAGTCTCGGAATTTCCATTTGAGATAAATCAGTTAATTGAGCTTTGTAGTCATTCCAAAGAGACAAAATATTTGGAGGCGGAACTTCATCCCAGTCCAACTTTAATTCCCAAAGTTGCTGAATTATTAATTTTGAAGAGTAACAGGAGTAAGAAATCCTAGCGGATCATATATTTTTGCTAATTCTGACAACATATTTCTTTTGTTACATTGTTTACTTATTGGATTTACCGAATAAAAAAGTTATCTGATGCGGGACTCCATTTTAAACCGAGAATTTTGACAATAGTTTTGTCTTCTAAATCAAAGGCGAATGACTTGTCGTGGAAATTATTTCCAGGTAAATGGGATAAAAATATGGGATTATTGCTAGCCCATTTTCGGAGAACAAAGCCCCCTTTCTCAAGCAGCGAAATTAATTTATTCTGTAAAATGAGAGCGTCTTCTAAAGTGCAACATCCTGTGACAATGTCATCCACGTATATATCTGACAATAAAGCATCTGAAGCTAACTCGTGGTTTACTCTCTCGTCATTGGCCAACTGTAAAATAACTCTGAGCGCTAAATATGGAGACGAATTGACTCCACATATCACCGTGTTCAAAATATATTTTTGTAGCTGGTCCTCTGGTGAGGAGCGCCATAAAATTCGCTGGTAGTCGCGATGTTCAGGTTTTATTAAAATTTGTCTATACATGCTCTTAATATCGGCAGTTATTGCTTTCAAATGTAACCGGAAATTCAAAAGTATTGAACAAATATTTTTTTGTAATTTCGGACCTACGAAAAGAACATCATTGAGAGAAACGTTGCGGGAGTCTTTATTAGACGCATCGAAAACAACACGAACTGTACTGGTGACAGCTTCTGGTTTCATTACAGCATGGTGCGGTAAAAAATACGAGTGTTCATAAGAACATTTTGCAAGTTCCATATGCTTATCTTTAATGTATTCGTTCATGACGTCACAATATGCAATTTTAAAATCGGGGTTAGAATTGAATCGTTTTTCTAAAGCACAAAAACGTCGTAGCGCCGGAAGTTTCGAGTTTGCAAAGTGCGGGAGTTGCTCTGTCTTAAAAGGCAATGATACAACGTATCGTCCTGATTCTAAGCGGTAGATGGACGACGAAAAAATTTGTTCGCATTTTTTGTCGTCTGGAGACATAAGAACGTTATTAGGAACTTCCTCTAAGCACCAGAACTTCGTCAAAGTCGAATTTAACTCAGAGACCTTATTAGTAACATAAAAGGAATTTATAGATAAATTGGCAAGCGAACTGGTCGTTTTCGAATTGGAAAAGTAGCTGCCTGTTAAAATATAACCAAAATAGGTGTTCAGTGCGGTTGGTAAATTATCATTTTTTATAATTGGACCCTCCATCACAACCTTTGAGAATATTTCCGCACCTAGAATTAAATCTATTCTCCCAGGCATGTGGAAATAGGAATCTGCCAATTCTAAATTTTGAATAAATTTCCAATTAGAAATATCTACTTTATTTGCGGGTACACCTGGACAAACCTTTTCTAAAATATGAGCTTTTTTTCTCCGGTATCCCTAATGCGCGAACTAAATCGGAAGAAATATAGCAAGCCTCGCTGCCGTTATCGAGTATCGCACGTGCGGTTCTTGTTCGGCCAAACACGTCGAAAACCTCCAGTCGAACGGTGGACAACACTTTACCATTCGTACCAGCCAAATAGCAGTGCGTAGACTCAAATTCAGGGCCGGCTTCGGGTTCAAATGCGAGCGCGCAACTTGTAGCGGGATTTTGAATATTCGCATTTGGAATATTAACATTTCTGTCATCACGTGAACTGACTCTCGAACCGTGATTGTTGAATTGTTCACCATTCTCGTTTGGCGAATTATTTGGAAATACGTGAAGCATAGAATGGTGTTTATTGTGAGAAAATCGGCATTTCGAGAAAGAATTGCAATTTCTAATATCGTGGCTGTAACTTAAATAGTTCACACAAAGCTTGTGCTGCGTCACTAGTTCATTACGTTCACGCGGGGTTTTATTAGAGAAGAAAGAACATTTATAAATCGAATGGTCCTAGGTTTTGGAAAATATACAACGCCTTTAACTATTATTATTACCGTTGTTGACACTCAAAGCACTGTTATGACCTGCAAGAAACGATGAGCTTTTTGGACGGCGCATTTGATCCTGTTGTGGTGATTTTTTATAATATTGATTTCGAGGATAACTTGTGGTCGAAGCTATAGTCTCATATGCCGTACATTGTTTATGTAAAAAAATTGTTATTGCGGAAAACTTAGGCATTGCCGTTGAACCATGATGTACTTCAAATTGAGCTACAAGGGTTGAGTTTAAGCGTTTCATCAGCATATAAGAAAGAATAAAATCCCAACTGTCAACAGGAAGATTCAAATTTTTAAGCGCAGCGGTATTTTCAGAAAATATATCGAGCAATTTTCTCAATTGAACGGGATCTTCGTTATTCAAACGCGGTGCATTTTCAATTTGATTAAAATGAAACGTTGCCAACATTCTTTTATTAGAATATCTCTCTTTTAATGCGGTGTACGCTACATTGTAATTAGCTGCGGTAAATGGATAGCACTGGACGAAATTTTTAGGTGGACCGTCAAGGACACTCAACAAATGAGAAAATTTTTCAATATCTTTCATGCAGGAATTACTATGAATTAACGCTTCAAAAACATCTATGAATGAAACAAAATCCTTAAAATCTCCGTTGAATCTCATTAATTTTATTTCTGGAATTTTATTTCTTGGTAATTGATCCTGGCTAGAATTAGGATTAGGCTTATTGGTACTTGAGCGTAAGTGGATTTAACCTCATAATATTTTTTATCAAACTCGCAACGAACTTTGTCGTGAACGTCAAACTCTTCTTCGGAAATAAGACCGCAAATCAAGTTGTTGTTTGTTAAAAGATTCGTAAATATCGTTTATTAATTTGTACCTTTCTTGAAATTGGCAATGAAAGGTGATATCTGTTGAGGAAGCTTTTGCAACATCTAATAATTCACTTAGACGGTTGATGTCGACTAATCTAAGATTGATGGCTTTTCTAATTTTGTCTGCGGTGGACATATTGAGTACCTTACTATCAGCGCCAATAGAGGTGCAAATTGAACCCAAATAAGTAAAGCGGGATGGCGGTTGTCGAGCGGTGAAAATGTTCCAAGTACTGTACTGTGGTACTTATCGATAAAAAAAACACGGAATGAACTTGCAATGCGGGCGCTGAGGAGAAACGAAATGTATGAAATTTAAATAGACAAGATTACGAAAAACAAGATAATTTTTGACGAAATCGGGGTAGAAGGACCAGATGTTCAAGCACGAACTATCAATTTGACATAAAGTGGAAATGTAATCTCTAGGAGCTGATTGCGGGAAATGAATGGGCGGTTCGCCTACCTTGTTCGTCGTACCCTGTCTTGTAGAAGTATGATCTGCGAATCTTCGAATCTGCGGATCTGCGGGAGGGCCCTCCGTGGTCTCATACGGCTGGAGTGACGCCCGTCGGGTTAGGAAAATCGCGGATAGCGGTCACATGCGGTGTGTATACGACCACCTCGGTTTCGGCACTGTCCTTGATTTTACTTTCAGTGGCACTAGCGAAGCGCCGGTTGCTTCTGGCACGCACGCGCATAGTAATAAGGGCGGGCGAACCCATTCCATGAATTCAAATATCCAAGAAATTTAAACTTCTTTATAATAACATCTAATCCTTCTAATACCCAAAAGAAAACTGATTTGTTTTGAATAATTATAATATAACCCATTTAATACTAAACAATAGGGTGTATTCCATATAGTAACATAAAATAAATAAATTTACAATTCTCGACATGCCCCCCACCTTGAAGGAAGTAACTTTCAAAATGAAAACATTTAAAGAATTTCAATTAATGCAACCTTAAACATTATTTGTAGTGTTCAACACGCAAAATCATAATCACTAATTATGTTGAATATGATGGCAATGGACAAAGTGTTGTCGTTGCACGTTTGATGACACCTGTTGAAGTCTTTATTGATGCTACTCGAAGAACTTGGTCTTGGCCTGGTTACTCGTCCGAGTACCCAATTTAACTTAGGCTGGCGCTTGTCCTTGACAAGAACCAATGTGTCAAGTTGCAAATGTTCTTGATTATTCTTCCATTTGCCACGAGTTTCCAGTTCAGATATATATTCTAGCGACCATCGTTGCCAGATATGTTGTCTCATTCGTTGAATAAATTGCAAACTACTTAAGGCATTTTCCTTGGCTTGCTCAAAATTAATTTCCGGAAGAGATGTAAGAGACCGCCCAATTAGAAAATGAGCCGGAGTAATGGGTTCTAAATCAGAAGGTTCAGAAGAAATTGAAGCGAGGGGACGAGAGTTCAAAATTGCCTCAACTTGTACAAGAAGAGTATTGAATTGCTCAAACGTCAAATAGTTATTTCCTACAGCTCTTTTAAGGTGTGCTTTGATACTTTTAACTCCTGCCTCCCATAAGCCCCCGAAATGAGGAGAATGCGATGGAATAAATGGCCATTCTGTACCTTCCATCGTAGAAAAATATGAAACTGTGTCATTTTGCATCTGCAAAAAGTTAACTAATTCTTTTATTTCGTTGTTGGCACCAACGAAATTTGTACCGTTATCTGAATAAATTTTAGCTGGTTTACCACGACGACAAATGAATCTTTTCAGCGCAGCTAAAAATGCTTCTGAAGTCGTATCTGAAACAAGCTCTATGTGGATCGCTCTCGTAGAAAAACAAACAAAAACGCTTACATAAGCCTTTGTTATTTTGCAACCACGTCCCCTTCGATCTTTCACAAAGAAAGGACCACAGTAATCAATGCCTGTAACATTGAAAGTAAATGATGGTGTAATTCGATCTTATCACCCATAATATGGATTTTTTGAGTTGGATTTGCACGGAAACATTTTATACAACTCCGATAAGTTTGCTTTGCAAGATTTCTACCATGAATTGGCCAATACTTTTCTCGGACAATTGCTAACAATTGCTGAGGACCCGCATGTAATGCATTATGTTCTTGTTCAAATATTAATTTTGTGACATGATGTCGTGACGGTAAAATGATAGGGTGTTGTTTTTCAAATGTGAAATCTGATTGGGAAATTCTTCCACATACACGTAAAATTCGATAATGTAATGACAAAATTTTACTTTTGTTACTTATAGTTTTGTTCTGTGACAATTTAGAGAGGTCTGAAGGAAATGACTCTGATTGAACTTGTCTAATTATGCAAAAAATAGCGGACTGTATTTCGTTAACTGTTGAGTTGCCGATGATTCGATCTCACTTTTGTTTGCAACAATTATCTTTGAAACAAAGACAAGTGGCGATTGTTCTGACTAATTTATTGTAATTTGAAAATTTGTATAAAGGTAATGATTCAATCTGTTGAGTTGTCATGACAGTCTGGTTTTAATTTAAGTTCAGGAACATAATATTTAAGAAAAATATAAATAAACGCAGTAAACGCGGACTTTTTAATGCTATAGGAATGGTAAATAAATGGTTTACTGGATCGCTTGATGAAAATGACGGTATTAGATACGACAACGCTATAAGAATACTTGAGAAAAATCAACAGAAAATTGTATCAGAAGTAGACCATACTTTCTTTGTGCAACAATTAGTTGTGATATCACCTTGTGAGTTATATGTAATAGTTAAGTTGAGGAAATTATTGCTATTATTATTTTCTTTTTCAATGGTGAAGCGTAAACGTTGGTGGAAATTGTTAAAGGCAGAAAAAACATTATCAACTTCATCTTTATGTAAGCATAACAAACAATCATCGACGTATCTTTTATAAAAGTAAGGTTTGTTGTTTAATTTATTAATAATATCATTTTCGTATTTAAAAAAAGTAGAATTTAAGCATAGACTTGCACCCTCAATAAATTCAACTAAAGGTAGTGTTGTGAAAGACTGAATGTCAACCCAATAGTCCCTAATACATTTAATCACAAGTTCTATCGGGATATTTGTAAATAAAGATATAACGTCAAAAGAAACCAGAATATGGTCTTTCGGAATTTTTAGATTTTTTATGAAATCATGGAAGTGCCATGAATCTCTTGTGTAATAAGAATTTTTACCTAAAATATTAGAGATGACATTGGAAAAATATTTGGAGAGGCTATAAGTAGGTGAGTTTATATTAGAAACAATAGGCCGCAAAGGTGTGCCATTCTTGTGCAATTTAGGTAAGCCATAAATGTAAGGAGAAAGTCCGTTATAACATGTAAGTTTATTTTTTAATTTTGTGTCAACATATTTTTTCTTGTGCCACTCTATAATCAATTTGTTTAGTTTATTTTGGATTTTCTGCAAAGGGTTAGATGTTTCTTTTTTATAGGTATTAATGTCATTCAATAGTGAAAGCATTTTATGTTGATAATCAATTTTGTTCATTAATACTGTCTTGTTACATTTGTCAGCCGAAATAATCAATTGTTAGGGTGTTTTTTGATACTCTTATAGTTATGTTAAATTTAACACTACAATGTTTCTGATATGGTTTAGACATTGTTAATTTGGAATGTTTTTCTTTTGACTGATGAGAATTCTTGTAAGTATTTTAAAAATTAATTTTTAAATGTTTTTATTTATACAGGGTTAACTATCACTTAGTACAAAATTTTTTATGGCAGATAAAGAAAAATTAGACTTGCCAAAATAAATTTTCAAAAATGTTCTAACATTTGCCTTAAGCCTAAAAAATTTTTTTTTCAAATTGTATTAAACCCCTCAAAAAACGCCGCCTATGGACGCCCGCGCGACATGTCTAAAAATTTCGCGTATGTCAATAGCGCGGCGTTGCCACGTCTATCAATTTATCCGAGGATTCACCCCAAAATTTCGATTTCCTTTTAAAAACGATTACTTTCTAAGGAACATGTAGAATGCCTATGAAACACCTACCTTACTGACATTTCCAGGATTGTTTGCACCATTTTCTGTTTTCTTGCTTTTTTACATTAAAAGTCACACAACACAACATTCACATTTTCTAAATCTGTTGGGGATCTCTTGGTTTCCCTCTACTATTCCTTTTGTTTGAAGCGAGGTACTCAGCCTGACGACCACGACGAGGTAGATCCCCTCCGCCAGGAAAACCCCGAAGGGTAACCAAAAAATCACAACTGCACTAGCACACATTGCACAAATGCACATGCAAAGCACTACAGTAGCTGTTCAAAGAGGCCGCCGTTAACTTCGATGCACAAATTCACTCGGTTAACTAAAGAAGTCCGGATACGTGCAAAAAGTCCATGATTATTCCGGATTTGAACAGCTGCACCTTCAATTCGTTCACGTAACTGCTGCTCGTTGTCGATTTCCTGCTCGTACACAATCGCCTTCATGAATCCCCAAATACAAAATTCCATTGGATTCAAGTCTGGTGATCGCGGCGGCCATGCAATTGTCCCTCCTCGTCCGATCCAACGGTTGGGGCATTGGTCGTCTAAAAGTGCACGAACAGGTCTCGCAAAATGGGCTGGTGCACCATCGTGCATAAACCACATGTCATGCAGTACTTGTAGTGGCAAATTATCAAACAAAACATTTGTCAGAAAATACAAGTATCGTTCAGCGTTTAAATTTTCCGGTAGAATGTATGGTCCAATTAATCGATCTCCATAAACTCCTGCCCAAACATTGATGGAAAACCGACGTTGGAAATTAAACCGCCGAACAGCATGTGCGTTCTCATCGGACCAAATATGGCTGTTGTGTCTAAAAAAAACAAAAATTAGAAATATTCACAATTTTGGCGAAGGCGTTAGGATTGACATAGCCAATTTTATAATAAATAAAAAAGATAATATGGAAGAGAGAAAGCTATAAGTAAGTAAAAATTTACATACGTGTTTAAAACCCCAGCACGTGTGAAGCAGCATTCGTCTGTCCAAAGAATGTTGAAAACAAAGTTTGGGTCTTGGGCGATTCGATCACGTAGCCAAGTGTAGTAGGTCATTCTCACCGGAAAATCATTTGCTTCTAATGCTTGGACCTTTTGTATGTGATAAGGGTGAAGGCCGTTTTCCCTTAGAATCCTCCATGCCTGTAAATAATTTTATTGTTACATTTTAAATTTTATGTAGGTATTAGGTGCAAGCAAAGACAATCCCATCACATGGGATAGTCTTTGGTAGAAGTCAGTTTTATTGGTTTTATTTTACTTGCCTTGTTCTGAGATATTCCCAATCTCCTTGCAATAGCTGTAGTGCTTATGGAAGGTTGCTCTTCCACCAAATCAAGCACTGACTCAACATCGTCCATGTTCATTTGCCCTCCAGGCCCACCCCTTCGAGCTTGCAAAACACCAGTGTTTCGCATACGTTGTACAATGTTCACGAAAGTACGTGGGTTAGGCATATTTGCCCTGTTAGGAAAACGAATACGGTATTCTGCTGCAGCTCGATGTGCACTTTCATCGCATCTCCCGTACATTATAACCATGTCCGTCAACTCGGCGTTCGAATACTCCGGCATTTTCACAAAGACGCTGAACGATTTGCCGCGAAAATCAAGACCAAACTGGGAAATAACGCCATGTTACATTCCCAAATGCCCTCCGTCGGCTACTAGCCAAACTTGAAAAGGTTTGTTCCAACAGGGCCAATAACCGTGCTCAAGCACGTTCAGCGCATGCGCACTACCCCACTGGCTGTTCCAACTGAATTATGTACCTACCGACACGGGACGATACACGCACTGTTCCAGCCGATTTATGGATCATTTGTGTATCGTCCTTGTACGATAAAAACGGTGCCTGGTCTAAAGCAATAACAGAGATAAACAATAACCTCATATTTTTGTTTTTACGTAGATGGTTTTAAATCGATGGCTGGTGGAAAATTTCAGATGGAACGGATTGTGAATCAAATCGACCAAATCATATTTGTGACCGCACCTAACCTGCGTGTTTAATATGTGGCTAACCGAATGTTCGGTGGGCTAACCTCACTCTTCACTCTAAAAAATTGTTCAATGATTCCCCGCCCTACCCAACAAGCCAAAAACCAACAAGAAATAAAAAAACACGATCCCAGCCATCGATTTAAAACTATCTCCGTAAAAACAAAAATATGAGGTTAATGTTTATCTCTGTCACACGACCATACACTGCGCATGTCAGTACACGCGGTTATTGCTTTAGACCAGGCACCGTTTTTATCGTACAAGGACGATACACAAATGATCCATAAATCGGCTGGAACAGTGCGTGTATCGTCCCGTGTCGGTAGGTACATAATTCAGTTGGAACAGCCAGTGGGGTATGCGCATGCGCTGAACTTGCTTGAGCACGGTTATTGGCCCTGTTGGAACAAACCTTGTATGTACAGTTAGTTGCCTAGCTAGTAAGTTGTGGAGCAGTCGAAAAAACGTTTCATAGACTCGACCGGGCCGATACGTCGCTTAATTCATACCTCCGAGGCTTCAGAACAATAAATCATTTATCTGTGCTTCAGAAGAGGTTAGATGGTGGACAAGAATTCATCAGAGGAGCTCCGGGGGTATTAAGGGAGACGGCTTGTGGTGTCGCGGTACTCAGCTTTCCGCGAGACTAGGAACCGGTCCGGATACGAGCTAAGGTAAGAGGAATCTAATAGCGCTGCATCTGTACAGATTCAAATCGATTGTTATTTATGTATTTTTTAAATTTGTTTGAGTAAAAAGGTATTTTCACCGTTCCTAAATCAACGGCAACACCGCGGAAAATCACTTCAGCTGTCAGTACCTTCAGAAGCCAAATTGGATGACGTCATTAAAGGCGGGGATTTACAGGGAAAATAGGGGTCTTTACCCGTTTTTTTAAAGATCGTAAAAAAAATCTAAAAATATTTTTCTATGTTTTCTTAAGCCACCCTGCGCACGTGGTAAAATTTTTTGTACTAAGTCATAGTTAACCCTGTATAGTGAAAAATCTTTTAAGCATTCCTTAACCCTTTTTTAGCAAATTACTCGATGTAAAATTGTACCTGAGGATGGCCGCTGAGCCGAAACGTACGTAGTGAAAAAGTTTTTTAATAAATATTGTTTTATTCGGTCGAATCCCAAGAAATTTGTGTTTTATTATTGACGAAACGACCAAGAAACTAAATTTGTATTAATTTTTATGATTGCGTATTCTGTAATTAAAACAAGTAGTTATATTTCAAAAAATCAAATTGTTTTTGCTCTAGATGTCCCCTTAGTTCATCCAGATAATTTTGATTATTATCATTTATATCCTTTACCTTCTTCCAAAAATACCATAATTATTCCTTCCAAACCCTACATGGCTCTTAGTACCACTAGCTACCAATATATGGAAAATTCCTGCGAAGAAATAAATGGAACTTATATTTGTCTACAAGAACGGTTAGAAGCAACTCCAAAAGAAGATTGCATAGCCGCACTAATTTCTGGCGAAGAACCAAGTTGTAACGTTATGGAAGTTCAAACTCACAATCAAATAATTGAAAGAGTCAACGATGAATTTATAATTGTCGTCCCGAAAGGAGAATCGAAAATTAAATTGTTATGCAAAAACATGGAATATGCCATAATAAAACACCGCATTTAATTTGGTTACCTACTGAATGCAGCATGGAAATTAATGGAATTTCTTATGGAAATAATAAGTCAAACATTAAAACCCACTCATTGGTATTGCCGGCGATTAAAATTGGCGAAGTTCAAGGACACATCAATACATTTGGCAAACTCCACATCAGGAACATATCACTGGACGATATCCATGCTCTTCGAAAACATATTACTCTATTAGTCCTGTGGTCGTCGAAGAAGTTGCAAATACGTACACAACAAATTGGATTTTATGGATAACAATGGTAATGGTTCTCTTAATATTAATTGGATATGGAATTTGGAAATATTGGAAGTTTCAAAAACCCAGAAAAGAAAAAAAAGAAAAAGCTACGGCTACTTCGATCCTCTACACTCCCGAAGAAGCCTCTTAAGGATGGAGGAGTTATCTAGGCAGAAATTCATGCATCATCAAGAAAACTGTAGAAGCTCCAGAACCATCTCGTCTCCTGCAAACTCAGCAATCCGAAAACTTATATATTTGTTGTATCACAAAGCGCGTTTAGATTAAGACCGATCTTTGTCAAAAGCTTATCAAATAAAGTTTTTTAAAAGCCTACTGCTGTGGCCAATCATTTAATTCGATCTATACTTACCTAGATTTTGAACGAAGAATTTAATATAAGCGTCCTCTTGTTGCATTTTTAAAAGTTCGGCTCGAGTCCATATAGTGGCTGTATTAGGCGTGATTTCGGCATCATTCGTGGGTTTATTTACGACTGCTATGGTTTGGGTCTCCTCTAGTAACCTAGTCAAACTGTCAACGTTTGTGTTGATTTTTCCTGGTCTATATTCTATGCTAAACGAGAACTCCATTAGGAACATAGCCCACTTGGCTAACCTGGAACTGGGATCCTTGATGGTTAGTAAGTATTTTAGAGGTTGATGGTCTGTCATAATAGAGAAATGGGTACCTGTCAAATATTCTCGCTTCTTCATGCTCCAAAAAACTGCTAAACACGCACGCTCGATGGTAGAGTACCTACGTTCGGCATCATTTAAACTTCTGCTAGCATAACATACAGGGTGTTCTAAATTTCCATATTTCTGACATAAAATCGCTGCTAGTGCCGTCGAGCTGGCGTCCGTTACTACTATGAATGGTTTACTAAAATCTGGGAACTTTAGAATTGGACTTGTGATTAGCATATTTTTTAAAGTTTCGAAGGCGTTTTGTTGTTTTTCTGTCCACTTAAAGGGCACTTCCTTTTTAGTTAGTACTGGGTAATTTTTTACCACCTCAATTTTCTCTGGGTGCACTCTGTAACCTTCAGAATTTATTATATGGCCTAGATACTCAATTTCCTGTTTCATAAAATGACACTTTGTTGGCTTAAATTTTAAATTTCCTTCTCGCATTTTTTCAAAGACATGCCTCAGGCGTTGGAGATGTTCGTCAACGTCTCCTGTACTAAAGACTATGATATCATCTTGGTATATTAAGCACTCTTTGTATGTGAGGGTAGAAAATTGATTGTACAATAACCGCTGCCATGTGGCAGGCGCGTTTTTTAGACCCATTCCCATTCTTTTGAACTCATAGTGGCCATCCTGTGTGGAAAACGCACTCTTTTCCCTGTCCTGTTCCTCAAGTTCTACCTGAAAATAACCACTGGCTAAATCCATTGTCGAAAATAGGCTGCAGCCATGCAATAAATCTATAGTATCCTGCAAACGTGGCAGTGGAAAAAAATCAGTTTTTGTAATTGCATTTAAACGTCGGTAATCAATACAAAGCCTGAACTGTGGTTTTTCACCTGGGTGTAAACGCTTTTCCACGAGAAGTGCGGGAAAACTCCATGGGGACTGGCTTTCTAGTATTATCTCATTGTCTAATAATTCTTGTATTTCCTTCCTTAGAATTTCTTTCCGGTGGTGTGGAACTCTGTACGGCCTTTTTGAGATTGGTGGGACATTTTCAGTGATAATACGATGCTTTACCTTCGTTGTACATGTTAGTTTCTCGCTAGGTGCTTGAAATGTCTATAAATTCTTTTATTAAATCTTAACTTTTCCTCATCTGAATTTGTTACTTTCTCCAGGTGCAATAATTTTAATATCTCTTCCGAGTCATGTATATTCACTTTTCTTATCGAATTTCCAGTTTGTGGATACTCGCTTTCTTCTGCTTCATAGGCCTTAGCTATTACATGCTTCCTATGTATCATTAAATTGTGATCAGTAATATTTATCAAGCGAATGGGTATCTCTTCTCTCAATCTATTTATACTTCTGGCGATCATTATGCCGTGAGGGATATCTGGTTGTGGTTCCACGATAACAATTGGCGTAGTGATTTTTTCAGCTGCCATGCATATAGCTTGACTTCTCGGGGGTATTACTGAGTCCTTCTTCAGACACACTTCCTTTCCGATTGAGTCTGATGTTCTATATATTTCCTTACAGAAATTAGGAGTGAACCTTGGTTGACTTTCCTCAAGATGGCGGTCATACTCGTGGAATTGTACTTGTACCTGTCTGATGTTCTTACCTACCGAGTTTACCTGTCCTTTTTCAGTTTTCTGCACTATTTCATTCTTCTTCTTTCTTTTTCTTAGCTTTCCTTCTTTCTGGAGATCTATAGCTATCCTTGATGTCGTTAACTCTACCTGTGGGCCCACCTGGTTGTTAATTATTGTGTAATGTTCAGAACAATTGCCAGTGGTCTGAACACTAGCATTCTTGGTCTCTGGCAAAAACCAAGAATGAGTGGCGGTTCCTGATAGGCGAGCTAATTCTATCCCCAATTTGTTAACTTCACTTTTCAACTCCGTTACTTCTTTACTTAAACTATCATTAAGCGCAATATTTTCCTGATTCACTTTAATCATACTTGCACTATACACAGCGTCTTTCTGTTTTCCTGTTAATACACTAGCCAATTCTTTAATTTCACTTCTTAATTCGCGAACTTCACTGTATAAAATATCACTCATTATGACACTTTTTCCTATGTTTTCCACATTGTTGCTCATAATTTCACATTTTTCTTTTCTGTTAATAACATTAGCTCTATAGCTGTAATTATTTTCTTGTATTAATTCTATTTTTTCTTCTAGTATATAAATTTCACTACTTCCCCAATCGACCTTTACACCGTATTTATGTAAAAAATCTAATCCTAATAAAACATCTGCACTGAATGCTATTTGTTCGTTTTCCAGTACCGTGGTGTTATGTACTATATTTTTGCCATTTCTTAATTCGATTTTTAACTTAGTATTTCCTAAACTTGCTATGTTATTCCGTTGTATATCAATTAGTTGTACATTATCCTTATTAACTAATAAACCCTCTGCGAACTCTGGTTTTACCAGTGACAGAACTGCTCCGGAATCAATTAAAACTTTACATTGCTTATTACATATTGTCATAATTGCTACATTACGCGGGTGTACTCCCCTTTTAAAGCAGTTGCGAACCGGTTTCTTTTCTACTCTTGAGATCCCGGCACTGCAGCCGCACTTCGGGGTTGGGAAGTGGCTGTTCGCTCGTTTAAACGACCCTGTACCTTAATTTCGGTTGGAAAAAATTTCTTCCTACAATCCCGCGCGAAATGACCGGGCTGCTTACACTGATAGCAGCTTCTATTGTTTTCTAGAGACGGTTTATCACGCGTTTGGCGATAGTATTTTTTCTGAGGACAATGTTGCGCAATGTGACCGAATTGTTGACAACTAAAGCATTTATAGCTCTTCTTTTCGGGCTCTGTTTTTACCGCGCTGCTACCTACTCCTCGGCACTCCCTATTGTAGTGGGGTGGCCTAATTATTCTCTCAATTGATTATTCCCTCTCAGCGTAATCTAATGCCTCTGCCATAGTTTTTGGTTCTAAGGATAGAACTCGTTGTTTAGTAGGCATTAATACTTAATCCTAGTACGAACTGCGTGGTAATATCCACTTCGAGCTTTTCCTTGAGAACGCGATTCTTTGCCGGATCATTTACGAACGTCATTGTCCTATTCCCTAGAATTTTAAGGCGCTTTAAAAATCGTCTACAGTTTTCACCGTATCTCTGTCTTGCTTCAATAAACATTTTGATAGCTGTTCCCGGTATAAATCTCCACTAAAATTATTTTTGAAGAGTCGCCTTAAGGCTACGCCAGTCTGTAGTTTTTTGTAAGTCTGGTTCCGCGTCGATTAACTGTTTAGCGCTACCCTTCAACTTTAATCTAGCTATTGCGACTTTTTGTTTTTCGGACCATCCTGCGAGTAATGCCGTTTCTTCAATTATGCTTAAATTATTTTCCCAGGCGCTTGAGTTACAGAACAAAAGTACACTGGGAGTTAAACAAAGCGTGTAGTTTCCCTAGTTTAGTTTTATCCTACAATACCGGGTGGAAAATTAGCAAAATTCATAACACTGTAGCAAACCAGTTATAGATGCGTTTTATAAAATAAAATTAAAATGCATAATTTAAAACAAATTCTAGGCAACTCAAACTTTCAAGAAAGAACACAAAAAATCAAAATTCGCTTACTTGTGGTCAGCTCAAAGGTCAGTAGTACTTGCAGGTATTGAAGATATAATTCAAAGTCTTGGACCACAATAATGTAATCTAGTATATAAGTATATAAAATTGTATAAAGTAGGTAACTAGTTTCAGCTTTAAGCCATCATCAGACCTGAAACATTAAAATAACAAGAAACTATGTTATTATAGTTACACAATGTAAGTGATTACCTTATTTTCATATGGTTCACAAATAAAATGAAGTTGTAAAGTCAATATAATATTAATAAATTTGACTTTTTGAAAGACATTTGGTAGAAGGTGTAAATAAAGGTAATAATTTGGTAATCTAATAGTTGTGGATGTTAGAAATTTCTAACCAGATCTAGGAAAATATTAAATTCAAAATTCACGTTATTGTTTAGAAAAGTAATATTAGAATTATTTACAGCTTTATAAATTTCTAAAATTTCAAATAAATCCAGACATTTTCCTTTATTGAAAATGTGTAAAGCTCCGAAATTATTATTAATATCAAATTTATGACTTGTCTCCAGAATGTGATTTGAAAAATGAGAATTAGTGAGTGCCAAAAAATTGTTTTTGTTTTTTTTCAATAAGTTTAACATGATCATTAATTCTAGTTCCAAAACTTCTACCAGTTTGACCAATATAAACTGAATTACAGTTGTTGCAAGATAAACAATAAACTCCAGATTTAGACATCAGTGGTATTTTATCTTTTGTGTTTATAAGTCTTTTACCAATGTTATTATTTGTTTTGAAACTAATTTTGATATTCAATTTTCTAAAAATCTTTGATATTGAAATTGATATTGGGCCATAAAAACTTAAAGATCTATAAAAATTAGTTTTTTCAGTTGCATGATATACGTGAAAAGAAAATTTGTGTTTGTATAAATATTTAAAGTAGATTTTTTAATTATGTTTAAAGGGTATCCGTTATTTATTTTGAAAAGGAATTAAACAATCTGTTGTGGTAGGTTTTCTATATATTCCAAAATTAAGTTCATTTTTGTCAAAATCTTTAGATATAAGTACGTCTAAAAAGGGTAAAGAATCATCATTTTCAAGTTCATATGTGAATTTTATGTTTGGATGTATTCAATTGATAAAATCAGCAAATTCAATAATTATATTATTATTTTCGCAATCAAAAATAAAGATAGTCATGAACGTATCTTCTATAAAATTTAATTGTTCTAGAAAAGGTCGGATTGTTCAAAAATTTTTGTTCAAAATTATACATAAAAACATCTGCTAAGAAAGGTGAAAGATTGGAACCCATTGCTAATCCAGTATTTTGTTGGTAAAAAGAAGAATTAAATTGAAAGAAATTTTGTTCAAGGGATATCGATAATAACATTATTAAATCATTAATAAGTAGTTGTTGAATGTTGTTACTTATTAACAAATCTTTAACTAAAATTATACATTCAGTTGATGGAATGCTCGGAAATAAGTTAGTAACATCAAAAGAGACTAATTTTGAAAATTTTGTAATTTTTATATTTTTGAGTTCAGATGTCAACTCATAAGAATTTTTAATTGCAAATTTGTTATTAAAGTTTGTTAATTCCCTTAAAACAAAATTAAGCCAATCTGAAAGTTTACTTGCTGGAGTGTTTATAAAAGAAACTGTTGGTCTTATTGGTATATAAAAAACCGAAGATTTTTTAAATAATGGTTCTTTTATTAGACTTAACCATAATCCAACCGTCCGTTACCAAAACAAAATTTAAATATAAAATTTTACCATTGCTAAAATCTGTCTGGTGACTAGTAAAAAAAACATCACATGACGTCGCAGAATTGATTGTCCTAATAATACGCCAATTTTTAAGCTAAAACGGTGATACCAACGCAGGGACGGACGGCATACTAAACCCCCTAATCTCAAAATGGCCCGAAACTGATTTTTTATGGGTCGAGCATGGATAATGGTTATCGAATCCAAGAAGACGAATAAAAGAAGGAGAAGAACCTAAACTTGATGTTTTGCGATTGCCCCTCTAGGAACCAAGGATATTTATAAAAATCTCTAATAGAACTGGAGGAGAGGAGAACGCGCTTTGCCCTTCTCCTACTGCACATCATGATTTTCGTCTACATTCTGCCCATAGAGATCATATATATAGGTAGAGTGCTGGACGATGTTTTTTTATACATAGGATGCGCGGAAAATCTTTGACGAATTTAAAATCATAAAATAGTAAAAAATAGTAATAAATATGCCCAGTGGACATGCGCATATGCAATTTGAGGTAGTGTTTTGTGAAATTTCTTTTACAGCCATTTGACAGCGACAAACTAAGTATAACCACATACGTGTGGTGACCGTATTTCGAGTCTTTGCATGGGGATCTTGGTTATCTTAAGAGATACGAGGTCGGTTAAATTGGGGCAAAGTTGCGGAATTTGATGCCGAGTAACATGGTAAAAAAAATTTTGGCTGGCCCTTCTCGTTTTGAAAATAATGCGAAAAAACTAAAAATTGTCGTTTTCGTTTTTATTTTTTTAAACGAAAACGAATAGCGCTGGACATTTCTAAGTTAAACATTATTTAGGCACTTATTTACAAGGAATCTAAATATGATCTCGCATTTTTTGTCGCCTCCCTGGACAAAAATCAGACGATCAACTTTTATTTTTCTTATGGGCGCCATATTGGATTTTTGCATTTTTGAAAAAAAGATTTTTTCTGGTTAAAATGATATGTCACACATTATGCTTTACTTTGTTTTTCTTGCCGTAATATCAAAACAATCGTTCTTGCATAGAGTGCCTTAGAAATGTTGGCCCCATAATATTTGACGTTTTTGCATAGAGTGCCTTGGAAACATAAGCCTAGTTACCCATTGTTGCGAAGTGTGCTTTGGAATATAATATAATATAAATGGCGCGAGACAAAATTAGTCAGTTCGCGCAGCTTGACGCTCATTCTACCCACCTCCATATCTCTGGTCTATGGTCACAATATTGGTCATCATCATACAATATAAAATAACCTTGTCTAGGAAGTAGGGAGCCTTTTGTTCTATCCAGAGAAATGGAGTAGGGAGAACGCATTTTGAACTACTGCGCATCCTATTTCCAGGCAAATTTAATGGCCGCCATATTGTCCTCACTGTCACGTCGTCCGATATAGGTTAGGCCGGGAGTCGAGAGAGCGGGGACTGGGGACAAGCAAACACCTCGAGACTCTGTTGAACACTGGTTTATTCTGCGTGACCATGACATGTGTCACAAGACGCGAGTGCGTTCATAAACGCGATCACAAAACATACACTACATCCTCCCTTTACAACGTCGATGGAGGAAGGTAAAGATTAGTTTCCTAATGCGAAATACCGACTGACTCAATACTCTTCGGAAGAAGATGGAGCCACCGTCGAATACTTCTCGGCGCGGTGGGGGAAACGAGGCTTCCCAGTCCGACACGGTTGTCCGCTAGATGGCGCACTTGCACCATCCTCGGATTACGTCTCGGCGTTGAGGTGGAAGAGAGGCTTCTGTCCGGTAGATGGCGCACTGCGCACTTGTAATGCGGCTTCCCAAGACGAACTTTTGTTCGGCAGATGGCGCGCTTCGCGGCTTGCCAAATCTGTTGATTTGACCTTGGTTGTTTGCGTTTTTTGTGCTGGTAAGAATGAGTCATCGCCATCGATCGACGGCTGGAAGATATATTTTAGATTTTGTATTCCAGCGTTCGATTCGAGTCGCCCGGCCGCGGCCCCGCCCCCCTCTTTGCCTATGGAGGCGGTTTTTTTAAAGTAGCGAGTAACGTTATTAATTGTTAATGACAAATGTCTCGAGTCTTTTTAAAATAATCTTTTTATAATGGAGTTATAACGTTGATTGATTCCTTCCTCCATCGACGGTTATAATATTCATATACAACAAGGTGACCAACTCCTGGGGCTGACGAAAACCGGGACAGTAGTTAGGTACCTAGCCAGGGGCGGATGGGACCACCGGGACACCGGGCAAATGTCCGAAGGGCCCCGGAGGGCCGCCGCAGGCTCGAAGGCTCACCGGCCATCGCATCTTAAATTTTAAGACGACTTAACTACTTGACAAAACAAAAGGCAATCATTGTTACAATAATTGTTGTAAGTAGGTAGTTAATTTAAGATAGGACGGTGCAACTGGCCATAATTATTTTTGTTTTGTTATTTTTTGTTCTATTATTTCTTTACGTGTTTTACGGAAACGTAGAAGGGGCACACCATTATTTTATTTTTATTGAACTCGAAATTTCGACTTTTAAAGTCGCAGTCCGACTTTGAAGTTGAAATGCCGATTTTGAACTCAAAATTTCGACTTTGAACTTCGGCTTTGAAAGTTGGAAGTTCATAAAGTCGAAACTTCGAGTTCAATATCGGAATTTCGAGTTCAAAGTCGGATTTCGAATTTCAAAGTCGAAATTTTGAGTAAAAAGTCGGAATTTCGACTTTAAAAGTCGGAATTTCGAATTCAATAAAAATAAAATAACGGTGTGGTCCTTCTACGCTTCTGAATGTTTTGTTATTTTTATATCTTTATATTTAGAGAAAAAAGTTTTATTTGTTTTACGAGAGTTATGATTTTATTTATGTTTTCATAAAACATGTATATTTTGTTTTATTAAAAAAATACATTATCTACTTTTTTTTTTAATTGTTATTATAGTAATAATTAAGAAAAGAAAAATCTAAAGCCAAATGAGACATTTAGGGGCCGCTTGGGAGACAAATGCCCGGGCTGGTTAGGTAAAGCCCATCCGCCCCTGTACCTAACTATTTTTTACCTATAATATGCAACTGTCAAGTTTTGTAGTTTAATCAACTTATGATTTTGTTAGAATTATTGATCTAGTTCATGCTTTTAACCAATAAATACCACCCAAGGGAAACAAAAAATAATTTGTGATCAACTAATATAACAAAAATAAAATTTAACACAAAGCCACAGGTACATAAATTAAAAAAAACAAACAAATACTGGCTGTTTACAATATACAGGGTGGCCCAGGATAAGTGAGCCAATATGTGTAAAAGAAAAAAAATTTCGCGTTTAAATTTGATTGTTTGTGGTTCTGATTTGCTTGACTAATGACTGGAAACTAATTTATTTATTTTCATTGTAGGTGAAGTGCCTTTTCCTTTAAAGATAAAAAAATTAATTAAGAAAAGTTGTTCCCAATTAAAATTACCTCAGGGTACCAAATTTTGGAAAGATCGGCCTACTTTGTTTTCCCACTTCTTTTTCTAAGGCGCTAAAGAAAAAATGAAAAAATTAAGTAGGTTGATTGTCTCAAAATTTGGTACACGGCAATAAGTTTTAATTCTAAACAACTTTTTCTCATAAAATTTTTCGATACCTTGTATTTAGAAGCCACTTTAGCGCGTTAGAAAAAGGAAAGAGTGAGAAAAACAAAGTAGGTAGGCCCATCTTTCCAAAATTTGGTACCAGGTGGTAACTTTTAATTGGGTTTTAACAAATTACATAGGGTCTTCGGCTCTCTTGAGGGCATGAACATTTTTGTCGATTTGAAGTTTTTTTAGCACAGCGCGAAAAATTGGGCATGGAGGCCCATTTCTTTTTTAACGTCACCTGGCTGGCCAAAATTGCCATATTTTATTTTCTTATCTATTTTCTGTGCGGCCTAAAATAACCGAGAAAATCGCTTAATAAGAAATAAACAAAAAATGCATAGCCTCAAGAGAGCCGAACACCCTGTGTAATTTTCTGAAACTATCTGAGTACCCAGTTGCATAAAGCTTCTTAGTGCCATCAATTTTCAATATAATAGTTTTCCTCTATCTCTTAAAATAAATATGCTAGGGCTATTAAATTGTTTTGCTCAATTTGAGGTATTTTTTATATTGCGCGTCAAGTTGGCTATGGCTGCCGATTTCTTTTGCAGCACCACTTAGCTGTCCAAAATTACCACATTTTTGTTTGTTCACGATTTTTTTATTGTAGGGCGCAAAATAAGTGAGAAAATCGCGGTGGTATAGTTCTAAAATAATCATCCTGTATATAAAAAATAAGTTGATCAGTTATATAAAATTTATAAAAAATATTACAAAAAGTAAAGTATGAAACAAACATTAAAAAAAAAACTATAAGTTTTAAGTACAGGGTGGACCAACGTTTGGCGGGGTTATGATGTATGTAGGATATGATGTATTAATATCTAAATAGATGTAAATTCTTTGCCTTGACTGTCACCAAATCCAAAGGTAACTCAATTTAGAAAGAGAAAAATATTTCTAAAATTTTAGTTGAAATGTGCATACGGGCAAATTTTTGAAGTCGGTTTTAATTTTTTCGTTAAAGTTTTGTTATATTATTTATGCTGTAAACCGTTGATTGAATCTTCCGTCGACGTCTAAACCAAATTTTCTGTATGAATGACAACTATATAAATTTAGCTAGACATCATATTTTTATGCTTAGGTATGTCAGTGTTAATACTTATGCTTATGAAATATTGTGTATAATAAACGATATGCTTTACTAGGTACTAGGTATGCTACTTCAGTACCTATATCACATAGATAATCGAATAACAAAACATGAAGATAATATTATAGGTCTATTCCGTTGTTTGAGAATCGACGATATAAACTTTGATTATATACCTATTATAAACAAGGATTAAAGGTATCAAAGCGTTGATATAGAACTTTGGAGAACAGATACGTCATTGTTCCCTTTCTCCATCGGCTGCGAATATGAAAAAATACTAAGAGATACTTTTTGTTAAACATTTTTCTGAAGTAATAAATTCTAATAACACCCTGTAACTGCAACTGTGAGCCTCAGAAGCTTCATTTCAACCTTAAGTTCGACGGCTCATCCGATCATGTGACACGCCAAGTTTGAAGAAACTATCTCGTATTATTCTAGAGATACTAAAAAATACGTGTATTTTTCTCTAAACTTCTATGCTCTGTATAAAAAAAAACTAAGGCCCGTAGAAGAAAAAAATATATGAAGTGCCCTTATTTTGACTCCAAGAATACGTGGTTTCATTTTTGACCATCAGTTCAGTTACACCCTGTATACAGTGTCTTAAGACTATTTTACGGTATAACTTTCCAATACCGCCCTGTTTTCGAGATAATAATAATAATGACAGAAAGTTGGACACAAATGGGAATTTTCTTTATTTGAAGTTTCTCAAAACAAATTATTCTTGATAAAAGTTAGTGCTTGTGCTTAAACTCAAAATCGACCTGTAAAAATTTTAAAATTTCTATTCGTATACAGGGAAGGTTGAAAAATATGAAAATTCCTCAAGAGTAAAGTACTCTTATTTTTAGAACTACAGCAGTATAGCACTAAGAAAAGTTGTTTGGAATCCCAAGAAAATGTCAAATATGAATTCACAGCCACCTATTCAAAAGAAGAAAAATCACACTTTCGCATTTTTTATTCCGCCCCTGGCTAGGTAAGCCAGGGGCGGATGGGACCACCGGGACACCGGGCAAATGTCCGAAGGGCCCCGGAGGGCCGCCGCAGGCTCGAAGGCTCACCGGCCATCGCATCTTAAATTTTAAGACGACTTAACTACTTGACAAAACAAAAGGCAATCATTGTTACAATAATTGTTGTAAGTAGGTAGTTAATTTAAGATAGGACGGTGCAACTGGCCATAATTATTTTTGTTTTGTTATTTTTTGTTCTATTATTTCTTTACGTGTTTTACGGAAACGTAGAAGGGGCACACCATTATTTTATTTTTATTGAACTCGAAATTTCGACTTTTAAAGTCGCAGTCCGACTTTGAAGTTGAAATGCCGATTTTGAACTCAAAATTTCGACTTTGAACTTCGGCTTTGAAAGTTGGAAGTTCATAAAGTCGAAACTTCGAGTTCAATATCGGAATTTCGAGTTCAAAGTCGGATTTCGAATTTCAAAGTCGAAATTTTGAGTAAAAAGTCGGAATTTCGACTTTAAAAGTCGGAATTTCGAATTCAATAAAAATAAAATAACGGTGTGGTCCTTCTACGCTTCTGAATGTTTTGTTATTTTTATATCTTTATATTTAGAGAAAAAAGTTTTATTTGTTTTACGAGAGTTATGATTTTATTTATGTTTTCATAAAACATGTATATTTTGTTTTATTAAAAAAATACATTATCTACTTTTTTTTTTAATTGTTATTATAGTAATAATTAAGAAAAGAAAAATCTAAAGCCAAATGAGACATTTAGGGGCCGCTTGGGAGACAAATGCCCGGGCTGGTTAGGTAAAGCCCATCCGCCCCTGTACCTAACTATTTTTTACCTATAATATGCAACTGTCAAGTTTTGTAGTTTAATCAACTTATGATTTTGTTAGAATTATTGATCTAGTTCATGCTTTTAACCAATAAATACCACCCAAGGGAAACAAAAAATAATTTGTGATCAACTAATATAACAAAAATAAAATTTAACACAAAGCCACAGGTACATAAATTAAAAAAAACAAACAAATACTGGCTGTTTACAATATACAGGGTGGCCCAGGATAAGTGAGCCAATATGTGTAAAAGAAAAAAAATTTCGCGTTTAAATTTGATTGTTTGTGGTTCTGATTTGCTTGACTAATGACTGGAAACTAATTTATTTATTTTCATTGTAGGTGAAGTGCCTTTTCCTTTAAAGATAAAAAAATTAATTAAGAAAAGTTGTTCCCAATTAAAATTACCTCAGGGTACCAAATTTTGGAAAGATCGGCCTACTTTGTTTTCCCACTTCTTTTTCTAAGGCGCTAAAGAAAAAATGAAAAAATTAAGTAGGTTGATTGTCTCAAAATTTGGTACACGGCAATAAGTTTTAATTCTAAACAACTTTTTCTCATAAAATTTTTCGATACCTTGTATTTAGAAGCCACTTTAGCGCGTTAGAAAAAGGAAAGAGTGAGAAAAACAAAGTAGGTAGGCCCATCTTTCCAAAATTTGGTACCAGGTGGTAACTTTTAATTGGGTTTTAACAAATTACATAGGGTCTTCGGCTCTCTTGAGGGCATGAACATTTTTGTCGATTTGAAGTTTTTTTAGCACAGCGCGAAAAATTGGGCATGGAGGCCCATTTCTTTTTTAACGTCACCTGGCTGGCCAAAATTGCCATATTTTATTTTCTTATCTATTTTCTGTGCGGCCTAAAATAACCGAGAAAATCGCTTAATAAGAAATAAACAAAAAATGCATAGCCTCAAGAGAGCCGAACACCCTGTGTAATTTTCTGAAACTATCTGAGTACCCAGTTGCATAAAGCTTCTTAGTGCCATCAATTTTCAATATAATAGTTTTCCTCTATCTCTTAAAATAAATATGCTAGGGCTATTAAATTGTTTTGCTCAATTTGAGGTATTTTTTATATTGCGCGTCAAGTTGGCTATGGCTGCCGATTTCTTTTGCAGCACCACTTAGCTGTCCAAAATTACCACATTTTTGTTTGTTCACGATTTTTTTATTGTAGGGCGCAAAATAAGTGAGAAAATCGCGGTGGTATAGTTCTAAAATAATCATCCTGTATATAAAAAATAAGTTGATCAGTTATATAAAATTTATAAAAAATATTACAAAAAGTAAAGTATGAAACAAACATTAAAAAAAAACTATAAGTTTTAAGTACAGGGTGGACCAACGTTTGGCGGGGTTATGATGTATGTAGGATATGATGTATTAATATCTAAATAGATGTAAATTCTTTGCCTTGACTGTCACCAAATCCAAAGGTAACTCAATTTAGAAAGAGAAAAATATTTCTAAAATTTTAGTTGAAATGTGCATACGGGCAAATTTTTGAAGTCGGTTTTAATTTTTTCGTTAAAGTTTTGTTATATTATTTATGCTGTAAACCGTTGATTGAATCTTCCGTCGACGTCTAAACCAAATTTTCTGTATGAATGACAACTATATAAATTTAGCTAGACATCATATTTTTATGCTTAGGTATGTCAGTGTCAATACTTATGCTTATGAAATATTGTGTATAATAAACGATATGCTTTACTAGGTACTAGGTATGCTACTTCAGTACCTATATCACATAGATAATCGAATAACAAAACATGAAGATAATATTATAGGTATATTCCGTTGTTTGAGAATCGACGATATAAACTTTGATTATATACCTATTATAAACAAGGATTAAAGGTATCAAAGCGTTGATATAGAACTTTGGAGAACAGATACGTCATTGTTCCCTTTCTCCATCGGCTGCGAATATGAAAAAATACTAAGAGATACTTTTTGTTAAACATTTTTCTGAAGTAATAAATTCTAATAACACCCTGTAACTGCAACTGTGAGCCTCAGAAGCTTCATTTCAACCTTAAGTTCGACGGCTCATCCGATCATGTGACACGCCAAGTTTGAAGAAACTATCTCGTATTATTCTAGAGATACTAAAAAATACGTGTATTTTTCTCTAAACTTCTATGCTCTGTATAAAAAAAAACTAAGGCCCGTAGAAGAAAAAAATATATGAAGTGCCCTTATTTTGACTCCAAGAATACGTGGTTTCATTTTTGACCATCAGTTCAGTTACACCCTGTATACAGTGTCTTAAGACTATTTTACGGTATAACTTTCCAATACCGCCCTGTTTTCGAGATAATAATAATAATGACAGAAAGTTGGACACAAATGGGAATTTTCTTTATTTGAAGTTTCTCAAAACAAATTATTCTTGATAAAAGTTAGTGCTTGTGCTTAAACTCAAAATCGACCTGTAAAAATTTTAAAATTTCTATTCGTATACAGGGAAGGTTGAAAAATATGAAAATTCCTCAAGAGTAAAGTACTCTTATTTTTAGAACTACAGCAGTATAGCACTAAGAAAAGTTGTTTGGAATCCCAAGAAAATGTCAAATATGAATTCACAGCCACCTATTCAAAAGAAGAAAAATCACACTTTCGCATTTTTTATTCACTGTATAATAGATAATATTAATATTAGCTATGCATTTTGAGGCACATCTTCAA
The DNA here is from genome assembly GCA_963920635.1 of Pseudeuparius sepicola. Taxonomy (NCBI): domain Eukaryota; kingdom Metazoa; phylum Arthropoda; class Insecta; order Coleoptera; family Anthribidae; genus Pseudeuparius; species Pseudeuparius sepicola. The sequence continues at coordinate 36,864,687 of OY987305.1, forward strand.
GCATGACAGTACGATACCAACGATTTTTATTTACGTTCAACTAGCATCTTAAAAACACTTAATAACTGAAACTTCTGCAAAGTTTGTCGTTTTTTTGTGTCCAGGTAAAATACTACTACAATTTCAAACATAACTTAGCAACTAATTTGTGGAACACAAAAATATTTTAATAGAGCAATAATTTAAGTTATTTAATAAATGACAATTCAACAATAACAATATCACAACAAAAAAATTATTACGAGAATAAACATTTCAGTGACTACTCTACATGTGACCCTTCCTTCGCTTCCTTTCGCCTTCAACCAGCGACTATCCCACTAGGCAATATAACAAATTTTTGAGGTAATTATGGAACGTAGTGTATGCACCGCCCGATTTTCTTGAAATTTTGGCTACCCACCTATTTTCGATTTTTTCAAATTTCCTTTTGACACCCGACACCCCATTTTTCACGGCGACATTTGTGGTTATAATCCAGATAAATTTTTAGTGTACGCAGCTTAAACTGATCACCACCCTATGCTGCAGAAGGCGCAAAATATGGTGGTGATCAATTTGAGCTAAATTCATCTCGATTATAACCAAATATTACCGTGAAAGTGGGGCGTCAAAAGGAAATTTGAAAATTCATTTTCTCGGAAACTATGTCCGACCTCAAAACACTGAGGTCAGATTCGTGTTCAGGGACCTCGAAAATAGGGGGGTAGCCAAAATTTCAAGAAAATCGGGCGGTGCATACACTATGTTCCATAATTACCATTTTTGAATACGCTTCTTCAATGTTTGAATACGATTTTGCAGACTTCTAAGCTTCACAACTCACAACGCTTTCGGCTACGGCTTTTTCAACCTGTCAAAGTTCAATTTTTTGTTTTTTTTTATTGGGGACCTTCCCTACGACTCGTGCTCGATTTAGACAAATAACTTGGGCAACCTGGTAACTTACAAGGTATTGCACCTAAAAAGTAAGTATATTTTGTAAAAATATAATGAAATTAACTAGCCATGAAAATTTAAAACCAACCTTTAGCTAAACGTGGAATTTTTAAAGGTGCAAGCAGGGTTGCCACCTTTTCAATTTTAAAATACGGGACGTGACGGGCGTTCGGGGGGGGGGGGGGGGGGGAGGGGGGCTACAAAATGTTTTACTGAAAAAGGCCAATGAAAAGGAATAAAAGAAAACCACTATTTTTTGTTTTTGTTTTTTCTTGAAGATAACACAAAAACAAAACAAAACAAATTATGAAACTAAACTAAATAGATTCTTTAAAAATAAAAAAAAAAAACAGAACATTTTTTGTTTTTTTTTCTTGAAGGGATAAACTTCCAAAAACAAATTATCATGGCTGGCTAATCACGACTAACCAAAAATAAATAAATCCTTTAAAAATAAAAAGAAATCACAGAACATTTTTTGTGATATATCACATAACACACAAGAAATTGACATTTACAAAAATTGTAGTGTGGCTCCAATGAAGGCATGAAGGACTATAATTTAGTAAATTTTGTGTTCACATGTGAGTCGCGGCTTGGACTCTAGATGGTGGTGATTGTGCAAATGCCGTTCGCATGTAACATTTTTAATTTTTCACCTTAAATTTTGAAAATACGGGATTTATAGCGTCCCGTATGAATGTTTGCCGGGACACGGGACATTTTACTTAAGGAAGTGGCTATTTATACGTCCGACGGATACAAACGTCAGTATACGTCTTGCGCTCTCATTGGTCGATTGAGTCACGTGACACATAACCTTACTTCTACCGTTCGATGGATTATGAATCGGCTTGTTTACTAAGTCGATTGGATGATGTCCGAGATTATTCAGACCTTATCTTTTCTCATTTTGTATTGCGTATGCCCTACTTTTTCTGCGATGGGCGCTGCGGAATGAAAAATGAAGTGGTTATTTTATTATTTACAATGATGTAATCCACCCGACATTCGGCACCGCGCCGAATGTCGGGGGGTAGCCACAATTTCAAGAAAATCGGGGGTGGGTTACAACGCCGAACATCGCATCGGGCGAAAATACGGGGTACCTACCTAGCCAAAATTTCAAGAAAATCGGGGGTGGGTTACACCATTGGAAATTATTACCACTTCTTTTTTCATACGGCAGCGTCTATCCCCCAAAAAGGAGCAGTGCATACGCTCCTTACTGCAAAGATGCTTGAGAAAAATGCACTTCCGACGTATCTAAATATTAGTTTACTTCGGCTTCGGACGTGTACGGAGTTAAATGCACGTCCAAAGAAGTCACGTGACTCAGCCCGCCAATGAGAGCGCAAGACGTATACTGACGTTTGTATCCGTCGTACGTATAAATAGCCACTTCCTTTACTTAAATACGGGACTGTCCCTTGAAATACGGGACGGGTGGCAACCCTGGGTGCACGTAAAGTTTCACCAGTCGATTCTACAACACACCGTTGATTGAGGACCATCGACGAACACACGTAGTCTCCCTTTCAATGTCTTGTGTTAAAAGTGTTGTTCACAGACCTACAATAACCCAAAGCTTTATGAAAAATATATAAAAATGTAACATGTAACTTACCTTAGAATGTTTCTTGACTACAAAGTCAGCCCTTTTTATGGCCTGCACCCATTTTGCGCTCAAAACTGGATCCTTAGGAAAGGCAAAAACGGACACTTTTGGCTTTGGCTCGGTTAGGTTAGGCAATTTGGGCGTCGATTAATTCGTTCCTTCATCGACGAATTTGGGACACAACACTTCTCGGGCATGGCTGAGAAAACACAAGAAAACACCCATTTTGATATTATACATACAACCAGAGACTTGCCTTGATGGCACGACTTGCCTTGATGGCAAGTCTCTGTATACAACAAAACACACTTTCACTTCCTAACCTCCGTATTTAGGTATCCTTTATCTGATGGCTCAAAACATGAAATGTTTTTGATAGGCACACACTAATTATCGGACTAGAACACCACTGGTCCTCTGCACACTACTGTATCTACCAAATACACGTAATAACAATCACAGATTGCCCAGTAACGATAATATAAGTGGAAATAAAAATAAGTAAACGAGGAAAACGAGGAACAGATACAGATCAAAAACAAAAACAGCTGGACGTCGTCGCGTCGGACGACAGTAGTTGTATGGCCTTCTCCATAGGTGGCGGTGCGCTGACCGCGTAGTTTTCTGCGCTCTTCCGTCGTCGATGGAGTGACCTTTTGCCCGAACCGTTGATTGAAGATTCCTTTCTCCATCGACCGACTCGAATGGTGGTTTCGGAATTTGGCGCCACCGTACGGACGCGTGTCGGTGAAATGTAAGAGAACGAGACAGAAACATTTAGTAACAAGTGGGAATGTGACAGACAGACCATAAGGATCATATTCGCATGCCACCCTAAGGGAGGATATCTTCCCCTTCTTCAATCAACGCTTTACAAGCTAAACATCCCAATACATAGACACAAGTTAAAAACAAATATTAGCGCTGTGTACGCCTATAAAATTTCAAATTCATTTCTTTGTAGTTAATACAACCCAAAAACTAAACTATACAACAGAGTACAAGCTAAACATCTCGATACATAGACCCAAGTTAAAAACAAGTATTCGCGCTGTGTACGCATATAAAATTTCACATTTATTGTTCTGTAGTTATACAACCCAAAACTAAACTATACAACAGAGTTAGCAATTGTTTATCACTGAACGCTAGAATACAAATATTCTATCTTTATTCATACATGTTATTTACTAGTCGAGGGGATAATAGAAGCAGACGAGTGTCGAATTCTAAGGCCCTAGCATTATGTAATGTTAGGTCACTAATGATCTGCATATCTTGCAGGTCTTTTGATTTGTCTCCCGGATTTTGTAATAAAATTGTGAGGTACCAGATCCACATCTTCGTCAACCTCTGCTTCCCTTCCTTTCTTAAATAAAAATTCGTCATTCCAACTATTCTCAAAATTAAATGATTCATCACCGCTACTATTACAGTTAAATACAGAGCCCCTGTCTTGGTTGTCTTTTTTTCTAGGTGTCCACTAGAAGTGCTTGCCTCGTTTAAACGTTCAGGAGAATTTCGAACAGAATCTTCTCGACTATTTTCATTTTCCACCTTATGTTCCACAGGAATATACACATTATTTTTAGGATAATGACTGTGTGGAAAACTCTGTTCGACATTTAGAGAACTATGTGGTTGTTTTTCTCTTGCAGTTATATTACATGGTTTAATAAATCTCCTATTCCTAATGTACACACGCCCATTTTCCAGAAGTACTTTATATGCCCTAATTCCTACTTTCCGAATTACAGTACCCTTTTGCCAAGGTCCTGATGGTTTTATTTGAAGCCAGACTTTGCAATTTATTTGCAAGTCTTTTAATATTTTAACCCCTTTCTTATTGTAGTAATATTGTTGTTTATGTTGAGCAGATTTTATAAATTTGTTATATTTATTTCTATTACATAAACTTGGCTTAAATTTTTGATTAATTTGTGGAAGGTGTGATCGTAAATTTCTGGACATCAGGATCTTGGCCGGAGAGTTTTCACCATCTATTGGTGTATTTCGCAAATCTAGAAGTGCCAAATAAGGATCTTTCTTGTCTATATAACATTTACGTAATGTTGATTTCACAGTTTTTATTGCTCGTTCAACAGCCCCATTACTTTGTGGATACCTCGGTGTTGATTTTATGTGTTTAAATTCATAATTATTTGAAAATTTACTAAACTCGTAGCTTGTAAACTCTGGCCCCCCATCAGATATCAATACTTTTGGCAATCCGAATCTAGAAAAGACCGATTTCAACTTAGATGTAAAACCTCAACATATTTCGAATAGTAATCCACAACTAGTAGTATGATCTGTCAAATAAATGAAAAATGTCAGCACCGACCTTGTCGAACGGAAGCTCCCCGGCATCGTGGGAGATCATTGGCTCTGGTCGTTGAGCTGGTTGATTTTCTTGACATAAATGACAGGTGGATACCATATCTTGTATTTGTTTACTCATACCTGGCCAGAAAAATGAATTACGAGCTCTCGACAGACACTTATTTATGCCTAAATGACTGTAATGTATTTTTTCTAGTATGTATTTCCTACTTGATGTAGGTACAATAAGTTTTTGACCCTTATACACAAGATCTTGCATTATATTTAACTCTGATCTAAATTTGTGATAAACTTTTATTTCATTGGGAACATCTTTATAATTTTTTGGCCATCCGTTTAAGATGTATTTCATAAGCAAGGATAACATTTGATCTTGCTGAGTGCTAGCCTGTAGTTCTGCAATTTTCTCTGGAGTGGCATTAAGTTGCATGGAAACTAGACAAATCTGTGCTTCAAGTTCCAGATCTAAACTCTCATTAAAATATTTGTTTTTCTCAAAAGCTCTCCAAAAGTATCTGCGACTATCAAATCTTTTCCTGGCTTATATATCAGAGTAAAGTCATATTCCTTTAACTGAACTAAAATGCGTTGAAGTCGAGCAGGACATTGATTTAAAGGTTTTTTGATTATTTGAATTAGAGGCTTGTGATCAGTTTCCACATAGAAATGTTTACCGTAAACAAATTGAGAAAATCTATCTATTCCAAAGAAGCAACTTAAAAGTTCCTTTTCAATTTGACTATATCGTTCTTGAGCGCTCGTAAATGACCTAGATGCATATGCACATGGTCTAGAGTCTTGCATTAAAATGGCCGCCATGCCTTTCTGGCTAGAATCAACAGAAATAGTTGTTACTTTGTTAATATCAAAGAACTGTAAACAAGGACCTTTCAATGCCATTTCTTTCAATTTCTCAAATGCCTGTTGATGACAGTCTTCCCATGAAAAAATATTATCTTTCTTTAACAAATTTCGAAGTGGTGATGTTAATTCTGATAAATTTCTTATAAATTTGCCTACATATGTTATATACCCAAGGAATCTTTGAACGTCTGTTTTATTTTCAGGTCTTGGCATATTTCTGATAGCTTCAATCTTTGAATTATCGGGTTTTAAACCTGCCTCTGTAATTTCGTGCCCCATATATTTAACTTGTTTAACAAAAAACTTACATTTATCTGGATTAAATCTAATATTATTTCTTGCAGCCACTGCCAAAACTTTTGCTAATCTCTGATTATGTTCCTCTACGGGTCGGGCACATATTATAATATCGTCAATATATACAGGGTGAGTCACATCTAAAGGCAGAGCCGAAAACACCAGGTAGAACTCGCTAAAATAAGCACATATGCTTAATAAACATTAGCCTAAAAAAGCTTGGTTCTCCATATACAGCGTGTTGAAAATTTTCCAAAAATAACATATTTTTTTAATTTCTTTCGATCCCATTTAGGAATTCCAACCAAATTTGGTACACATTATACACTGGACGGTTGCCATTTTGTGGAATAATTTAACCCCGTTCCGATCACCAGCGGCGTAGGTACAAATAGTTACTGTAAATAATTGTAGAAAAAAAGTAGTACGGCCCTGTGCAAAACTAAAAATTTTGCCTTTTTTGGATAGCCCATTTAATTTGGAACAAAAAGTGCCTCTTGGTATTTTTTTTATTTCTGGTACAGTTTCTTCGTAATTTCGGATTTTTTAAACAAGTGTCAAGGTGATTATGCTGGCATTTAAAATAAAATTATTTGTATCCACGCCCCTGCTCATCTGAACAGGGCCAAATTATTGCACAAAATGACAACCCATAACATGTATAAAATAATTCCTAAACGGGCTAGAAAAAAATTAAAAAATATTTGGAAAAATTTCAACACTCTGCATATGGAGAACCAAGCGTTTTTGAGCTAATGTTTATTAAGCATATGTGCTTATTTTAGCGAATTCTACCTTGTGTTTTCGGCTCTGCCTTTAGATGTGACTCACCCTGTATATTGACACCTTCTATATCATCAAAAATTTCACACATCCTTTCCTGAAAAACTTCAGGTGCACTATTTAGACCGTATGGCAACCTCAAAAACCTAAACCTACCCCATGGTGTCCCAAAAGTACACAACTTTGAACTTTCCACATCAAGTGGCACTTTCAAAAACCCTTGAGTTGCATCTAATGTTGTGAAATATTTTGCATCTCCAAATTTAATTGTTAGTTCTTCTAAAGTAGGTACTTTAAAGTAATGGCGTTTTACTGCACGATTTAAATCAGCTGGATCTAAACAAAGTCTAAGATCCCCGTTCGGTTTGCGTACTAACACAAACGCATTTACCCACTCGTCACTATCATATGATCTTTCAATTATTTTTTGTTTAACTAACTGCTGTAACAAAAACCTAAATTTTTCTTGCAATGCAAATGGTACTTTTCTTACTGGATGAACTACCGGGGTGGCATCTTTCCTAAGATCAATATGGTATGGCCTTTCTAAACATCCTATTCCTTGGAATAAAAATTTATATTTATTTAATAAGGAATCAACCTCCGTAGAACCAGTAATACTTTCTATTGACCTGACTTTTTGTATAAGATTTAACTCAACGCATGATTTAAGTCCTAAAAGCGGAATGCCCAACAAGTCAACTAAAAAAAAGGCTAGTTCATGTTTTTTACCTCTATGGAAACAATTTAGGTTAATTTTCCCTAACACTGGCAATTTGTCTTGTGTATAAGAGCATAGCATTATTTCAGTTTTTTGTATTTTTCTTAATGAAATTTTTATTCTCTTTAACAAACTTACGGGTATTACGTTTGCCATGGCACCTGTATCGAGCTTAAATTCAACATTCTGGTTTTCTATTCGCAACTCTTCTGTCCAGACCTCCCCCGATGCTGAAGAGACTCCATCGACACCGGCCGTGTTCCAACTCTCAACCCAATCTATAAAAATAAAATTACTCTCAGAATCTACAATTTCTTCAACTACATGTACTACATTTTTATTTTGATCTTTATTATTGAAACGATTTGACAAATATTTTGAATTTTGAGATTTATTTTTGTTTAATTTATGACCATCGAAATTATTAAAATTCTTTGAATTACAAACTTGACTAAAATGATTAAATTTTTTGCACTTAAAACATTGTACTCCCTGTGCTGAACATCTCTGATGACGTCTGTGAGCCAAACCACATCTGTAACATGCGGCAGAACTTCTATCCAACTTTGATGAAGCTCCAAGTCGTCCTTGGCTTCCACCACTTTGCTGAGATTGAAACTGGCTGTTACGAGCTGAAAACCGGCTGCTACGGGTTGAACTTGGTCTGATTGCATGAATTTCTTGATCCATCACTGCGTTACCATTAGTAATCTGCTTATTTCTCTCCTTGGTGCTCTCCATATTCACACAAATGCGTACTGCATCGCTCAGGGTTGTAACATCTTCCAACAGAAGCTTTTCTCTCACCACCATTTCTGACAGAATACCACATATCATGACATCTTTAATTAAGCTCTCTTCTAAATCACCCAACTCGCATGACTGAGCAAGTCCCTTTAATTTTGTTACGTAATTTTCTATTGTTTGTCCTTCTTTTTGTTTACAACTTAAAAATTTATTCCTCTCGAAAGTTACATTCTTCTTTGGATTAAAATACTCGTCGAAATACTTGACGAGGATATCCAATTTCTCCTTTTGCGCTTCTTCTATTTTAAAAGTATTATAAATTCGAATACCTTCTTCTCCAATTAGCGTCAATAATTGCGCACACTTTGTTGCATCCTCTTTTTTAGAAATTTCAGTAGTTTGGAGATATACCATAAAACGCTGTTTCCAAAATTTCCAATTTTCGGAAAGATTCCCCGAAAATACCATCGGCGGAACTCCTCTAAAATCCATTTTCACTTAATTTTCGTTATTCCAATAACTTTGAACAAAGGATGGCTTTGAATTTCTCGGAATTCTTCATTTCTTCGTTCGCAGCGCCATGTCACGTCGTCCGATATAGGCTAGGACGGGGGTCGAGAGAGCGGGGACTGGGGACAAGCAAACACCTCGAGACTCTGTTGAACACTGGTTTATTCTGCGTGACCATGACATGTGTCACAAGACGCGAGTGCGTTCATAAACGCGATCACAAAACATACACTACACTCAGCGGTAGTTGTATTTTCAGCAGAGAAATGGTCAGTGTTTTTGGAAAATGTCGTGTGCAGTACCAAGCTGTAAGAATTATAAGTCTAGGAGACCTCCGGGAGTATCATTTTTTCGGTAAGTTTAGTAAAAACAATCGCCGAAATTTTGGGCACCATAGGCGCGCATCTGTATAATTTTAATGATTGAATATGTGGTTAAAAATTCTTAACTTGGGGACTGATTGGACTTTGAGTCAAAATAAATTTGTTTGTTCAAAACATTTTGCTGCTGATGTCTTTACTGTGCCAAGTCTGTTAACAATGATACGCCCATGGATGAAGTTGGTTTAATATGGCCGCCACTTTTATTAGGTAGTTCGCGCAGCTTCTATCGTATTCTCCCTACTCCATCTCTGGTTCTGTCCTAAGAAACGAGAAGTATACACATCATATGATACTACCTCAATTATCCACATGGATATTGTAGGAAAGGATTGATAATACTTGGTAAATAGGCTGAAGGTTATCTAATAAAAGTTTGAGAAAGATCCAAGTGGAAACAGTAATAAGGAAGGATATTCATTAATGTTTAAAAATTCAAGTTTCTCAGTTGGACGGACACAGTACAGCTGGCGATATCCATCGCTGCAATGATGAAATACTAGGAAGAGTTATACTCACAAGAGAATTCCAGTGGAAGAAATAAGAAAAATAGATAAAGTTTCCAAGTTGGGCGGACACAGCAGAAGCTAAACATATTCGTCCCAACGATGAGGTAAATAAACAGTAAATAATAAATAATAATAAGCCGAATTCGAGCAGATGACCAGGTTGAACCAGGTTATAAAATTTAAATTTTGAGTAATAAATTGTACAAATTTATTTATTTGATCAAGGGCCAGATTATATGGTTTTAAGGCACTGTGAAAACACCAGGTTTTTCTGTTATCATCAAAAATTATTTTAATGTTCAATCTCTTATAATCTAACGTAACTTTTTATAAGCTGGTTAAAATCGGTCATCCGCTCGAATACGGCTATAATATGCTGGTATTCCTTCCTTGTTCTCTGTTGGTATTTTGGATCTATATTTTGTGTTTTGGATCTTAAACGATTTTAAGAAGATTAAAAGGGCATTTTAAATGTCGCATACACTATTGCTGGTATGTATCTAAAATGAGCGATACGATATGCTTTGAAACTAAGACCATTCGTGTTAAAAGTTAAATTTGGTAGGAATATCATTTTAGGCTCTATATCTAAAAACTTATATCGTTAGGCCTCAGTGCAATATGAACCAAATTCCGCATGCAAACACTATGCCTGGTGCATTGCTTGAAAATAGGCAGTGGCTATTTATACATCGGACCTATATAAAAGTCGGTATACGTCTTGTAATCTCATTGGTTGAGTCACGTGACTTATTCTTTGGACATACATTTAACTCCACATACACGTCCGAAGTAAACTTATTTAGATACGTCAGAAGTGCATTTTTCTCAAGCATCTTTGCAATGAGGAGCATATGCTCTCCTTTTTGGGGAATAGGCACCGTCGTATGAACAAAGAAGGGGGCATTCGCACCATATTGTGGTAGTCAGCAACGATGCGCGCTGCCAAATAAAAAGTGCTAATTATTTGCAATGGTGTAATCCACCAAATTTTCTTGAAATTTTTGCTAGGTACCCTCTATTTTCGCCCGACATTCAGCGTGCGCCCAATGTCGGGCAAAAGTAGGGAGGTAGCCAAAACTTTCAAGAAAATCAGGGGTGGGTTACACCATTAGAAATAATTTCCACTTATTTTTTCATACCGCAGGGCCCATCGCCGAAAAGGGAGGTCATACGCTCCTTATTGCAACGATGCTTGAGAAAAATGCACTTCCGACGTATCTAAATCAGTTTACTTCGGATTTGTAAGGAGTTAACGAACGTCCAAAGAAGTCACGTGACTCAATTCGCCAATGAGAGTGCAAGATGTATACCGACTTTCATATATATACGTCGGACATATACCGACTTTCACATGTCGGACGTATAAATAGCCACTTTCTTGAAAATAATGGGCCTTGTATTGAATTTAGCTAATTATGACTTCCTAGATGATTCCAGAGAGTTTCCCTTCTCTGTGGGGCATCCAGCGTGCAACGGTCCAAGTACCTACTTATGTACCATATATCAGGAAATCTTTTAAAAGGATGCTGCACAAGGATGATGAAGGATAACCGATGATAGTAAAAAAAATTCAAAGTTCCTTTGATATTGGGGTTTGGTTGTCCTTATGGTTTACATGGAATTTGGAGAACGTTTGTGGTAAGTTGTAATTTTAGACCTATTATAATTATCGCCCCCGCCCCCCCCCCCCCCCCCAAAACTAGAAGTAGATAAGTACCCCTCACATGCCTTTGAGGGGTAGGGGTGTACGCTCGGAGGTGGGTCAATCTCAAATAAACACTAATATTGGAATTAAATTTTCGAAAAGCATAGATATTACAATTTTTTAAGTTATCCAATAATTTTAGAATAAATCCGCGACCACAGAAATACCTAGGTACATATATTACCAAGATTGTTGCACAAAATTAATGTGTTTTTTGCAATTTTTTAAAAACGTGCGTACACAGAAATGACAAATTCTTGTATCTTCATGTTTAACAGTGAAGAAACCATGTTATACGTCCGACATATATAAAAGTCCGTATACATCTTGTGCTCTCATGACAAGTTTAGTCACGGGACTTTTTTGGACGTACATTTAACTCCATATACGTCCGAAGTAAACTTGTTTAGATACGTCGGAAGTGCATTTTTGTCAAGCTTTGTTGCAATAAGGAGTGCATGCCCTTATTTTTTGGCAATATTTGCTGCCGTATGAAAAAAGAAGGGGATATTCTCACCATATTGTGGCAGTCGGCAGCAATGGGCGCTGCCTTATAAAAAAGAAAGTGGTTATTTATACATCCGACTTATATAAAAGTCAGTATATGTCTTGTGCTCTCATTGGCGAGTTGAGTCACGTGACTTCTTTGGACGTACATTTAACTCCATCCACGTCTGAAGTAAACTTATTTAGGTAAGTCGGAAGTGCATTTTTCTCAAACATCTTTGCAATAAAGAGCTTATGCCCTCCGAGCATCCATCGTGAGAGGGCACGTCCCTCGTCGATGGCTGCAGATTAGAGTGATATTCATACCCAAGCCTGGAGGCAGTGATTACACTGAAGCCAAGGCCTATAGACCCATCAGTCTCACCAGCTTCTTGATGAAGACACTGGAGAGACTGGTGGACAGACATCTTAGAGAGCAACTTGCTCTCAAGGCACCACTGAGTTCCAGGCAGCACGCCTACCAACTGGGCAGGTCCGTGGACTCGGCCCTTCACCAGCTGGTCGCAAGGCTGGATGGGGGGCAGGAGGGCGGACTGGTGTCGGTGGGGGTCTTTTTGGACATAGAGGGTGCCTTTGACAATACGGCAGTGGACTCGATCTGTAGGGCTGTGAAGAGGGTGGAAGCTGGAGACACCTTGGACAGGTGGACCCGATCCATGCTCACCGGCAGGCAGGTCGAAGCCGGACTGTGCGGTGAAACGGTGACCATCAATGCATCGAGGGGTTGTCCCCAGGGGGGGGTTCTGTCCCCCCTCCCCCCTCCTGTGGTGCATGGTGGTGGATGAACTGCTGCGAATCCTGGAGGAGGAGCAGGGTGTCTACGTGCAGGCGTACGCGGACGAAGTTGTGATCCTGGTGCAGGGCACAGAGATTGAGCTTTTGGAGGAGCTCCTAAATGGGGCCCTCGTGAAGTTCTCTCAGTGGTGCGCCGCCAACGGATTAAGTGTCAACCCTAATAAGGTTGAGCTGGTGCTATTCACCAGAAAGAGAAAAGTGGTCCCCTGCCCTCTCGTAGAGCTTCAAGGAACCCAACTATAAATAAAGAAGAAGGTCAAGTATCTAGGAGTCTGGCTAGACTCCAGACTGACCTACGAGGAACACATACTCACAAGGACCAAAAAGGCATGCAACGCACTGTGGGCGTGCCGCAGAGCCGTGGGAACTTCGTGGGGGATTGAGTCCGAAGATCATGCTTTGGATTTACAAGGCAATGATTGTACCCATGATCACACATGGGGCTGTCGTTTGGTGGTCAGGCGCTGGCAGGACCAGGCCAAGGGCGGCGCTTGATAAGATACAACGCCTAGCCTGCCTCTGCATCACGGGGGCCCTCGGGACCGCCCCCTCCCGGGCCCTCGAGACCCTGGTGGGTCTCCTGCCATTGCGTGCGGCGGTGGAGTATGAGGCGGCTAAGGCGGCCCTCAGATTAGAGGGCCTTAACATCTGGGCTTCTGGGAGCCCTCCTGGTGGGCATCAGAGGCTATGGTCTGAGCTGAAGGAGGCGCTTCCCATCCTGGACATGAGAAGGGATGTGAAGGAGCCTTCTATTGGCTTTTATGATACGACTCTCCTTCTCCTTCCCCGAAAGGAATGAGTGGATGGAGGAGAACATCAGTACCCAAAAAGGACTAGTCTGGTACACAGACGGGTCCAAGATGGGGAAAGGAACGGGGGCCGGAGCCTATTGTAAGGAACTGGCCTGTAAACTTACAGTCTCCCTAGGAGAACACACTACGGTGTTCCAGGCGGAGCTGTTTGCCATTATGCTGGGGGCGGAGGAATCACTCAAACTCCAGGTCGAGAGGAGCGAGGTGACCTTCTACTCCGACAGCAAAGCAGCCCTTCTAGCGCTGCGAGCAAACCGCACCACATCTCCTCTGGTGGAGGAATGTCGAGCGAGTTTGCTTAAACTGGTGGCCACAGGGAATAAGGTGACTCTGTCCTGGGTGCCCGGGCATTCGGGCATCGAGGGAAATGAGACCGCCGACCTCTTGGCCAGGGAGGGATCTGTGAGCAGGCCGATGGGACCGGAACCCCTTTTGGGGATCGCCCCTCGGGTAGCGATTGGAGTCTTGGACGAGTGGCTGCAGAGCAGATTCGCCGAGCAATGGCTCAGAGCTCCAGGGATGAGGCAGGCGAGGCTCATGATCCGTGGGCCATCGCCTGCCTTGTCCCGGGAATTGCTGGGTCTGCTGTCAGATTCGAGTCCTTCGGCATGGCTAGGCTGTGCGCTGAGGACGTGTATGGTGTCAGGTTGGGGGGGGGCTGCGGGTCTTCATCAAGAAGGCCGGCATGCTGGACGCCCTTTGATACCGGCCGTGGGGGCACAATGGGCCCATGGAGGCCTACGTGCCGGGCCGATCAGAGGCGGCCACCCCTTAATTTGATGATGATGATTCGCACCATATTGTGGCAGTCGGCAGTGACGCGCTGCCGTATGAAAAAAGAAATGGTAATTATTTCCATTTCCAATGGTGTAACCCACCCCCGATTTTCTTGAAGTTTTGGCTAGGTACCTCCTATTTTTGCCAGACATTCGGCGCTGTAACCCACCCCCCATTTTCTTGAAATTTTGGCTAGGTACTCCCTATTTTCGCCTGACGTTTGGCGCTGTAACCCACCCTCGATTTTTTTGAAATTTTGACTAGGTACCCCCTATTTTCGCCCGACATTCGGCAGCGTGTCAATACGCGTGCCGAATGTCGGGCGAAAATAGGGGCAGCGTCCAGAGATATACTAATAATTTTGGAAAGGGTCGTAATTAACGCCCGGTAATTTAATGCGGTTTTCAGACTAAAAAAATACTAAATGCTCAATAAGAAAAATTAAATACAGCAGTGGCGGTTCGTGGCAATGGGCAGGGTGGGCATTGCCCACCCAACCGGACAACAGAAAAGGAAAAAAAAAGAATTTTTATCGTGTTCAACAATGGTATTAAATTTACCATTTACCAATGAACTTCATAGACTCACGACTGAAACGTATAGGTACCAAAATTCAAATTTGGTAATAATTACTATGGGAAGGCACGATTGAATTTCCCAAACCACGCGGTGCCTGGTTCTCCAGCCGTCTCAGCCGATGCCGATGGGCAAGCCCGTAGCGGCCCGAGCGGTCGAATCTAGCCAAGCCGTACGTCTGCGACGAGAGCTAACGCGCCCGAGCTGCGCGAAGATATAAACGTAGGTTACGCATATGTTCGGCATTTAACGCATTTAACTATCAGGGTGGGTGAGCCCAGCCGACCCAGCGTTGAGCGGCCGGAAACAGCGACCGAACGAGGCCGTCTGCGTCGGGGGGGGGGGGGGGGGGGGCGAAGACAAGGTAATTTGTTTACATTGGCATTTCTTAAATTCAGTCTTTTATTTTGTATTGCATAATAAATCGTTTTTCTGATAGACTTGTATATCGTATATATGCTTTGAGATACTTATATTTACAAAATAACCTAAGTCGTATAAAAAAAAACTGACAAAACTTGAATGTGCCACCAATAAAATCTTTTCAATATCATGAAACAAACAAGTTGCCTTTGGTAATGCCACCTTGCCCACCCTTGCCAAAACCCACGGGCCGCCACTGAAATACAGTATCAAATAATAGGAATGGCTCATGTTTTTTACAAAATCACAATATAAAATATACAATTTGCACGCTAAGTACTGATCAGTATTTTAATCAAATGCACTAAAAATATATATAATGCTGGACAATTTACATTCACTATTGAATGTAATAGATACTTGATAAATATAATGAATGCTGGATATAAAATTCGGTATTTCTACCGTACGGAGTACGCATCTCCTGATTTTCTTTAAATTCGGCGCGTGCCATTTCAAGAAAATCGGGGGGTGCATACACCATCCAGTAGAAGGACCGAATTTTGTATTGAGCATTCATTATATTTATCAAGCATCTATTATTTGTATCGAGTGACTAATATTTTTGTCGAATAATTATTATTTCAACATGCATGCATACATTTATTGAGCATCTATTATTTTTATCGAATAATTATTATTTTAACATGCATCTATATTGAGCATTCATTAGGTACATTTATCGAGCGTCTATTATTTTTATCGAGCATTTAATTTCTTCCCTTTTGGATATCTGTATAGTAACTGGATAGAATAAGTCTAATTATACATAGGTTGCGGTGCGACTTTAATTATTGAAGAAAATGCGAAATTTATGAGGAGCAAAATGATTAAGTAAATTTATTATGTAAAATGCAAGTAGAAAAAAACCACGATTAGCGACTCACCTGGTGTCTTCTTCAGTCCTTGATGGGCAGGCCTGCCAAAAGTCACTGCAATCACGAATTTTGCGGAAAATCCGAAAATAATTAATTTTGGACATGCGAATGCGGCCGCGCGCGGTTTCGAAGTCTGTTTGTTTTGTCTGGTCTCTTTGACCTTCAAAGAAAGGTAGGTTTTTGCCGCGAGTCGTGGCGACATCTATGCTTAAAGGAGTGAACAACAACTTTGAATTCAAAAATAAGGAAAATTAAAAAACGCATAATCAAAATATGCATAATTCGATAAAAAAGAAACATTTTGCATTTAAGATTCAACATTCCGCCCACCGAAAACACAGAGTTTTCTAGAAAAAACAAAAAATAAGTACCTATGCGATATAATTAATTACCCATATCCCAACAACTAAAAAAAAATAATAACAATGGAAATATTTACCTGCACATTACTGCACAGGGAGAGGACACAATTTTGCGATAGGTCGCTTCATTGTACCCTTAGTCGTCAACACACTAACAACCCGAACAACCCCATCAGTTCCAGGATAGACTTTGGTGACACGGCCCAGAGGCCAAGAAAGTGGAGCAGTTTGATCATTTTTTATCAATACTAAAGTGCCCACTCTGATGTTTTCTGAGCTCTCCAACTATTTGGATCTCTGGAGTAGGGTATGGAGATATTCTTGGCTCCATCTTCGCCAAAAATCTTGGTGCATTCTGATTAACACCTGCCAACGATCCAAACGTTGTATATTCACCGAGGACAGATCCAAATCAGGAAGCACGCTCAAGGGATTTAAAGTTAAAAAGTGACCAGGCGTGAGTGCTGTTAGATCATTGGGATCTGTGCTAATTTGACATAGGGGCCGCGAATTGAGGACAGCCTCAATCTGGGTCAAAACTGTATATAGTTCCTCGTAGGTAAGTATTTGATCCCCAAGGACTCTGGAAAGGTGTCCTTTGACACTTTTAATGCCCGCTTCCCACAATCCACCAAAATGTGGGGCGGAAGGCGGGTTGAAGTGCCACTTTAAGTTTTCCAAACCAGCGGCTTGTTCAAAGCATTGTGAAATGTACTTGGCAGCACCGACAAAGTTTGTACCTTGATCCGAATGAATATCGAGACAACGACCTCTCCTGGATATAAAGCGCCGAAGACCAGCCAAAAAAGCATCTGTTGATAAATCAGACACCAATTCTACATGAAGAGCTTTGGTGCTGCAGCAAACAAACAGACAGATATACGTCTTTGTGGATTTTGATCCACGGGTTTTGCCCAGGGTAATGAGGTACAGTCCCCCAAAATCCACTCCAACACATTGAAAGGCTTTTATTTGGGACACTCTATAGTCAGGAAGATCAGCCATTTTGGCCCAGGCTGGACGGGGATTTATACGAAAACATTTATAACAATCATGAATACACCGCCGTATTGCGCGTTTACAAGAAAGAATCCAATAATGTTGAGCGAGTAAATAGTGCAAACTGAGTAGTCCGGGGTGAAGAAATTTCTGATGAAACTGTTGGATGATCAAAGACGTTAAAAGATGATCTCTTGGAAGAAGAATTGGGTGCTTTTGATCATAGCACAAATGAGCTTTTGCTAGGCGACCGCCCACCCTCAAAATACCCGTTTCATCTAAAAAAGGAGAAAGTTTTCTGAGGGTTTTAGAACAACGGCACTTTTTTAGCAATATTTGCTATATCATCAGCGAAAGAACTGGATTGTACACGCTTTACAAGTATTAAAAGTGCCTCGTGAAGTTCACGTTCTGTAAAAACTCCAGTTAACTTATTGGTAGGATTTTTCATATTATGAATATATCGCAGAGAATAAGCAACTATCCTCTGTATCTTAGATAACGAAGAAAACTTTATTAGCAAGGCATCTAAGGGATCCAGCAAGATTAATTTTCGTTCTTCTTGGGTAATTAGACTTGTTTCATCAGATGAAGGCGGTATTTTCATGGGTGGCCAAAATTTTGAGTCTAATGACAACCAGGGAGGCCCTTCCCACCATATAGAATGGTCTATTAATTGTGAGGGAAGGAGACCTCTTGAAGCACAGTCGGCAGGATTATACTTGCTAGGGACATGAAGCCAGCATTCTGCTGGAATTTTTTCTTGTATATGGGAGACCCTGTTGCTGACAAACGTCTTCCAACGATATGGTTCAGATCGAATCCAATTTAAAGTCACAGTTGAATCTGACCATGCGAAAATATTGCGAAATTGTAAGTGCAAAACAGAGCACAAACTCTACTAAATTGGCGGCCAACACTGCATGCAGCGCACAGTTCTAAACGAGGCAAGGATATCTTTTTTAGAGGAGCCACTTTTGATTTGGCACAAACAAGCGAAATTTTTACATTTCCATGCAAATCCTTACAACGAAAATAGATCACGGCTGCATAACCAAGCTCACTAGCATCACCAAAAGCATGAAGTTCCAGTGACTGGAATTTTCCACAAAGAATATGACGTTTTATGTTAAGCGTAAAAAGAAGAGGAAATTCCGACCTGTACATCTGCCAGCGTTGCAGTAGGTCATTAGGTAGATTTTCATCCCATGTTACACCTCTAGCCCATAGAAGTTGCATGAGGTGTTTGCAAAAGAAAGTTAATGGGGACAAAAATCCAAGAGGGTCAAAAACCCTTGAAATCTCAGAAAGAATGGTCCGTTTTGTACATTCTCTTTCAAGCGGTCGGATATTATAGGAGAAGGAGTCTTGATTGGGACACCAACGAAGCCCTAAAATTTTAACAACAACGTTAGAACCTTTATCAAAAGAAAGCGATGTTTCCTGAAGATTCTCAGGAATGGTTTCCAAAAACTCAGCAGAATTACTTGACCATTTACGCATTCAAATTGCCCTTTTTTGAAAAGCGAAACAAGTTCATTTTTTGCGTTCAGAACTTCAGATAAAGAATCACCCCCCAATACGATGTCATCAACGTAGATATCATTGAGAACAATTTTAGAAGCAGTGGGAAAATTGGATTGTTCGTCATTGGCAAGTTGAACCAACGAACGTAAGGCCAAAAATGGAGAGCAAACCATGCCAAAAGTAACCACTTTTAAGCGAAAATCTTGTACAGGTTCTTTTGCAGAAAATATCCAGATTATTCTTTGATAATCTTGGTGCTGTGGAACAACGTTCACCTGACGATACAATTGTTTAATGTCAGAAGTGAAAACTACTTGGTGCACTCTGAATTTTAAAGGAATTTTCCTTATATCCTGCTGTAGTTTTGGCCCTGGCAAAAGATGATTATTTAAAGAAAATTCTCCATTTTTTGTGGAACAATCGAACACAACTCTGACCTTGGTTGTGGAACTATCGGGTTTAAATACAGGGTGATGGGGAATATAATAGCATTTTTCTAATGAAGTGTCACTAAAAGTTTTGGAGACCAATTCCATGTGGTTAGAATCGAGGTAATTTCTCATAAATTCGCAGTAGGCCTCATATAACTTAGGATTTTGACATAACCTTCGTTCTAACGAGAAAAATCTGCGTAGAGCTATTGGTCTGGAACTACAAAATTGTGGTTCAGTGTCTTTGAAAGGAAGGGCAACGTTGAATCTTCCAGTTGCACCTCGAAAGTGCGATGTTATAAAATGGTTTTCACAGCGATCTTCCTCGGAGGAAGTGTGGGAGAGAATTTTAGGAATGTCTTCTAGTTCCCAAAATTGACGGAGCGTAGAGTCGAGAGCTAAATAGAAGTCGGTGAAAATGGAGAGAACAGAAAGCGGAGCAGAAAGCGAACAGTCTGTCTTACCTGACAGGACATAACCAAACATGGTTTCTATGGCAATTGGCTCATGTCGCTCTCCGACAACACGACCAGAACGAAGGATTAAAGGAACAACATCTGATCCAAGAAGCATATCAATGCTAGAAGATACATTAAAGTTAATATCTGCTAGCTGTATGTTCCTCAAATGCTGCCAATTATTTTCAAAAGACGAAGAAGGAAGATTATGACATATTTTGGGTACTATGATAGCCTCAACCTCCAAGCTTTCTGAAGGTTGATTTTTAGAACGAATGGTGCAATTTGTTATGCCTTTTGAAGATACATAACTGATTTGACCTAAACCATCAATAGGGATAGAAAGTGGGAATCGCTGTGAACTCAAACGATGGAAAACTCTTTCTATGATAAGACTGGTCATACTTCCAGAATCAAGCAAAACTCGTATAGGATGACCTTGCCCGTATTTATCCAGAATTTCTATCGAGGCAGTAGGTAGTAAAACTTTAATATGTGAATTGGTTGTAAAAATATGCAAATTGAGTGGAGATTGTGCAGAAGTAGAAGGCGATTGAGGCGGGGTATTAGGATTACTATTATGTGGTAATATATTGGGTGGAGAGCTCACAGAACTCAAAGCGGATTGACTGGAGGCATCAAAATGCAGCAGTGAATGGTGTCTCTGTTTGCAAAATCTGCAAGTGGATTCAGAATTGCAAAATTTAGTAGAGTGCCTATTACTTAAGCAATTCACACATAAGCGATTCTGTTTCACTAGATTATAGCGTTCTGATGGGGATTTATTTATTAAAGATGGGCAAGCATAAATCGAATGCAGACTTTTACAAAGGACACATTTCGAGTGTTGACCGGCTTCAACCACAAAAGAAGAAATGCCGGTAGATTTTTTAAACTTCTGCCCAGTTGATGTACCCACCTTTGAGGAATTCTTTTTTAATCCAGTATTAGTATCACTTTTAGTGAATGTATGAGTCACTAAAGCTTTACTTTGGTTATCGACAAATTTTACTAGTTGATCATATGACGGAATTTCAAAATTTCCATGTTCAAGTTCAAAATGCTTTGCTGTGCCATCATCAAGTTTTTGCAGCATTAAATTGAATAAAATAAAATCCCAGTAACTTGTAGGAAAATCTAAAGTTTTTAGCCCAGAAATATTAAGTGTAAAAGTGTCAATCAGATTTCTTAAATGTTGAGGCGAATTTGAAGAAAGTTTAGGAAAATTTAAGAGTTCTTGCCAGTATGAAGTAGTGAGTAATCGTTTGTTTTGATATCTGTCAGTTAAAGCTTTATACACAGTATCATAGTTTTTCTCTAGCAATGGTATGAGTAGTGAGGCAAAGCGGGTGCACCATCATTCCATCTCACTCGCACTCATGTATTTTCCCATATAAGATAACGACTTCCGGTGCGGTCTTATTGCTACTTTTGGTCTGTCTCTCTCGACCATAGTCGCGGCGCGGCGTTGCCGGATCCTCGATTCTGTCGTGTAGGTGCGACGTTGCCTTTTCCTGGAATGAAATAAAAAAAGCCCGTGGGTGGAATCGAACCTGTTCCGTTCGTGTCCCGACCCCGTCGCTCCGGCCAACTGGGCTATCGCCGCACGTCGAAGAAGTGACCTTAAAAAGCGCAAACTAGAATCTCGCCGACATCATCCGTTCGGGCGCGCGCGCGCTTGCACCTCGAGGGACGCCTGTCAGGTAGCGTGAAAGGATCCGGATCCGGGGGCCTGAAAGGCGGAGGAGTCTTGAGCCTGTCTTAGATGTCAAAATGTGCTGAGATTGGAAAAAATAGAGTGACAAAAAGTTAGGTTGAAAAATATAGAATGAACAAAAGTTAGGTTAAATATGAGAAAAAATATACAGGATGGAGAAGGTGAGAGAGTGGTCGAATATTAAGAGAAAAAAGGATGGAACATATACAGTGTGGACAAATATTAAGAGAAAAAATGCCTTTGTGACACCTCGTTGGACTCGTCTCGATGTCGGGAACACGAATTTGATGTTCGTTTATAAATATGAGCGCGCGAGTGGGAACATATTCATTTCGATGTTGCTAGTCACCGGTGAAGGTCTAGTAAACAGTTTAATTAACAAACTACCCGTCGAATTGCATATCCCCGGCTATCAGTTTTGTGGGCCAGGAACAAAATTACAGGAAAGAATCGAAAGGGGTGATTCCGGCGTAAATAAACTTGACTCAGCCTGTAGAATTCACGACTTGGCGTATTTGAAAAATAAATCTGGAAGAGCGACACAAGGCAGACACTGGGAATTGGAAAATCGCGCCTGGGATAGGGTCAAATCGAAAGACGCTAAATTTGGAGAGAAGGCCGCCGCTTGGTTTGTCACCACAGCCATGAAGACGAAACGAAAGCTGGACATGGGAGCAAAACAAAAGAGACCGACATCATTTATGTTTTTATATGTTCGGCATTTAACGCATTTAACTATCAGGGTGGGTGAGCCCAGCCGACCCAGCGTTGAGCGGCCGGAAACAGCGACCGAACGAGGCCGTCTGCGTCGGGGGGGGGGGGGGGGGGGCGAAGACAAGGTAATTTGTTTACATTGGCATTTCTTAAATTCAGTCTTTTATTTTGTATTGCATAATAAATCGTTTTTCTGATAGACTTGTATATCGTATATATGCTTTGAGATACTTATATTTACAAAATAACCTAAGTCGTATAAAAAAAAACTGACAAAACTTGAATGTGCCACCAATAAAATCTTTTCAATATCATGAAACAAACAAGTTGCCTTTGGTAATGCCACCTTGCCCACCCTTGCCAAAACCCACGGGCCGCCACTGAAATACAGTATCAAATAATAGGAATGGCTCATGTTTTTTACAAAATCACAATATAAAATATACAATTTGCACGCTAAGTACTGATCAGTATTTTAATCAAATGCACTAAAAATATATATAATGCTGGACAATTTACATTCACTATTGAATGTAATAGATACTTGATAAATATAATGAATGCTGGATATAAAATTCGGTATTTCTACCGTACGGAGTACGCATCTCCTGATTTTCTTTAAATTCGGCGCGTGCCATTTCAAGAAAATCGGGGGGTGCATACACCATCCAGTAGAAGGACCGAATTTTGTATTGAGCATTCATTATATTTATCAAGCATCTATTATTTGTATCGAGTGACTAATATTTTTGTCGAATAATTATTATTTCAACATGCATGCATACATTTATTGAGCATCTATTATTTTTATCGAATAATTATTATTTTAACATGCATCTATATTGAGCATTCATTAGGTACATTTATCGAGCGTCTATTATTTTTATCGAGCATTTAATTTCTTCCCTTTTGGATATCTGTATAGTAACTGGATAGAATAAGTCTAATTATACATAGGTTGCGGTGCGACTTTAATTATTGAAGAAAATGCGAAATTTATGAGGAGCAAAATGATTAAGTAAATTTATTATGTAAAATGCAAGTAGAAAAAAACCACGATTAGCGACTCACCTGGTGTCTTCTTCAGTCCTTGATGGGCAGGCCTGCCAAAAGTCACTGCAATCACGAATTTTGCGGAAAATCCGAAAATAATTAATTTTGGACATGCGAATGCGGCCGCGCGCGGTTTCGAAGTCTGTTTGTTTTGTCTGGTCTCTTTGACCTTCAAAGAAAGGTAGGTTTTTGCCGCGAGTCGTGGCGACATCTATGCTTAAAGGAGTGAACAACAACTTTGAATTCAAAAATAAGGAAAATTAAAAAACGCATAATCAAAATATGCATAATTCGATAAAAAAGAAACATTTTGCATTTAAGATTCAACATTCCGCCCACCGAAAACACAGAGTTTTCTAGAAAAAACAAAAAATAAGTACCTATGCGATATAATTAATTACCCATAATAATAATAATAATAATAATAATAATAATAATACTTTATTTCTTAAGTTAAAATGCAAATACAGTACAGTAACCAAGAAAAGGTCAAGACAAAGACAAGTATACCTACAAGACACACATTACAATAAAAACTCATTGACAGAATAATAGACCTGCTCGATTAACATTTTCTTTAGGCCCCTTTTAAACACTTTAAGATTGGCAGCATTTCGAAGTGTAATATCAAGTTTATTAAACAATTTACACCCCATGTATTGAAAGCTCTTCTGAAACATTGTTGTTCTATGCTGCGGAGGAACTAATGCTTCCCTGTCCCTTGTAGGATAAGAATGTGGACTTTTACAGCTCAAAAATGCAGCCCTGTTCTTATAAACAAAGATGCACAGCTCATATATGTACACTCCAGCAAGAGTTAATATCTTAAAATTTTTAAATGCTTCTCTGCATGATTCACGCCAATTCAAACCTGCAATGATTCTTACAGCATACTTTTGTATCATAAAAACTCTATCAACATGAGAGCTGTTACCCCAGTTCACAATAGCATATCGAAGGTGACAATGGAGATTTGCATAATATAGAGTGAGAAGAATATGTTTACCACAGTGACTAGACATGAATCTGAGGGCATAGCAACCCTTTCGCAGCCAATCATCATATCCCAACAACTAAAAAAAAATAATAACAATGGAAATATTTACCTGCACATTACTGCACAGGGAGAGGACACAATTTTGCGATAGGTCGCTTCATTGTACCCTTAGTCGTCAACACACTAACAACCCGAACAACCCCATCAGTTCCAGGATAGACTTTGGTGACACGGCCCAGAGGCCAAGAAAGTGGAGCAGTTTGATCATTTTTTATCAATACTAAAGTGCCCACTCTGATGTTTTCTGAGCTCTCCAACTATTTGGATCTCTGGAGTAGGGTATGGAGATATTCTTGGCTCCATCTTCGCCAAAAATCTTGGTGCATTCTGATTAACACCTGCCAACGATCCAAACGTTGTATATTCACCGAGGACAGATCCAAATCAGGAAGCACGCTCAAGGGATTTAAAGTTAAAAAGTGACCAGGCGTGAGTGCTGTTAGATCATTGGGATCTGTGCTAATTTGACATAGGGGCCGCGAATTGAGGACAGCCTCAATCTGGGTCAAAACTGTATATAGTTCCTCGTAGGTAAGTATTTGATCCCCAAGGACTCTGGAAAGGTGTCCTTTGACACTTTTAATGCCCGCTTCCCACAATCCACCAAAATGTGGGGCGGAAGGCGGGTTGAAGTGCCACTTTAAGTTTTCCAAACCAGCGGCTTGTTCAAAGCATTGTGAAATGTACTTGGCAGCACCGACAAAGTTTGTACCTTGATCCGAATGAATATCGAGACAACGACCTCTCCTGGATATAAAGCGCCGAAGACCAGCCAAAAAAGCATCTGTTGATAAATCAGACACCAATTCTACATGAAGAGCTTTGGTGCTGCAGCAAACAAACAGACAGATATACGTCTTTGTGGATTTTGATCCACGGGTTTTGCCCAGGGTAATGAGGTACAGTCCCCCAAAATCCACTCCAACACATTGAAAGGCTTTTATTTGGGACACTCTATAGTCAGGAAGATCAGCCATTTTGGCCCAGGCTGGACGGGGATTTATACGAAAACATTTATAACAATCATGAATACACCGCCGTATTGCGCGTTTACAAGAAAGAATCCAATAATGTTGAGCGAGTAAATAGTGCAAACTGAGTAGTCCGGGGTGAAGAAATTTCTGATGAAACTGTTGGATGATCAAAGACGTTAAAAGATGATCTCTTGGAAGAAGAATTGGGTGCTTTTGATCATAGCACAAATGAGCTTTTGCTAGGCGACCGCCCACCCTCAAAATACCCGTTTCATCTAAAAAAGGAGAAAGTTTTCTGAGGGTTTTAGAACAACGGCACTTTTTTAGCAATATTTGCTATATCATCAGCGAAAGAACTGGATTGTACACGCTTTACAAGTATTAAAAGTGCCTCGTGAAGTTCACGTTCTGTAAAAACTCCAGTTAACTTATTGGTAGGATTTTTCATATTATGAATATATCGCAGAGAATAAGCAACTATCCTCTGTATCTTAGATAACGAAGAAAACTTTATTAGCAAGGCATCTAAGGGATCCAGCAAGATTAATTTTCGTTCTTCTTGGGTAATTAGACTTGTTTCATCAGATGAAGGCGGTATTTTCATGGGTGGCCAAAATTTTGAGTCTAATGACAACCAGGGAGGCCCTTCCCACCATATAGAATGGTCTATTAATTGTGAGGGAAGGAGACCTCTTGAAGCACAGTCGGCAGGATTATACTTGCTAGGGACATGAAGCCAGCATTCTGCTGGAATTTTTTCTTGTATATGGGAGACCCTGTTGCTGACAAACGTCTTCCAACGATATGGTTCAGATCGAATCCAATTTAAAGTCACAGTTGAATCTGACCATGCGAAAATATTGCGAAATTGTAAGTGCAAAACAGAGCACAAACTCTACTAAATTGGCGGCCAACACTGCATGCAGCGCACAGTTCTAAACGAGGCAAGGATATCTTTTTTAGAGGAGCCACTTTTGATTTGGCACAAACAAGCGAAATTTTTACATTTCCATGCAAATCCTTACAACGAAAATAGATCACGGCTGCATAACCAAGCTCACTAGCATCACCAAAAGCATGAAGTTCCAGTGACTGGAATTTTCCACAAAGAATATGACGTTTTATGTTAAGCGTAAAAAGAAGAGGAAATTCCGACCTGTACATCTGCCAGCGTTGCAGTAGGTCATTAGGTAGATTTTCATCCCATGTTACACCTCTAGCCCATAGAAGTTGCATGAGGTGTTTGCAAAAGAAAGTTAATGGGGACAAAAATCCAAGAGGGTCAAAAACCCTTGAAATCTCAGAAAGAATGGTCCGTTTTGTACATTCTCTTTCAAGCGGTCGGATATTATAGGAGAAGGAGTCTTGATTGGGACACCAACGAAGCCCTAAAATTTTAACAACAACGTTAGAACCTTTATCAAAAGAAAGCGATGTTTCCTGAAGATTCTCAGGAATGGTTTCCAAAAACTCAGCAGAATTACTTGACCATTTACGCATTCAAATTGCCCTTTTTTGAAAAGCGAAACAAGTTCATTTTTTGCGTTCAGAACTTCAGATAAAGAATCACCCCCCAATACGATGTCATCAACGTAGATATCATTGAGAACAATTTTAGAAGCAGTGGGAAAATTGGATTGTTCGTCATTGGCAAGTTGAACCAACGAACGTAAGGCCAAAAATGGAGAGCAAACCATGCCAAAAGTAACCACTTTTAAGCGAAAATCTTGTACAGGTTCTTTTGCAGAAAATATCCAGATTATTCTTTGATAATCTTGGTGCTGTGGAACAACGTTCACCTGACGATACAATTGTTTAATGTCAGAAGTGAAAACTACTTGGTGCACTCTGAATTTTAAAGGAATTTTCCTTATATCCTGCTGTAGTTTTGGCCCTGGCAAAAGATGATTATTTAAAGAAAATTCTCCATTTTTTGTGGAACAATCGAACACAACTCTGACCTTGGTTGTGGAACTATCGGGTTTAAATACAGGGTGATGGGGAATATAATAGCATTTTTCTAATGAAGTGTCACTAAAAGTTTTGGAGACCAATTCCATGTGGTTAGAATCGAGGTAATTTCTCATAAATTCGCAGTAGGCCTCATATAACTTAGGATTTTGACATAACCTTCGTTCTAACGAGAAAAATCTGCGTAGAGCTATTGGTCTGGAACTACAAAATTGTGGTTCAGTGTCTTTGAAAGGAAGGGCAACGTTGAATCTTCCAGTTGCACCTCGAAAGTGCGATGTTATAAAATGGTTTTCACAGCGATCTTCCTCGGAGGAAGTGTGGGAGAGAATTTTAGGAATGTCTTCTAGTTCCCAAAATTGACGGAGCGTAGAGTCGAGAGCTAAATAGAAGTCGGTGAAAATGGAGAGAACAGAAAGCGGAGCAGAAAGCGAACAGTCTGTCTTACCTGACAGGACATAACCAAACATGGTTTCTATGGCAATTGGCTCATGTCGCTCTCCGACAACACGACCAGAACGAAGGATTAAAGGAACAACATCTGATCCAAGAAGCATATCAATGCTAGAAGATACATTAAAGTTAATATCTGCTAGCTGTATGTTCCTCAAATGCTGCCAATTATTTTCAAAAGACGAAGAAGGAAGATTATGACATATTTTGGGTACTATGATAGCCTCAACCTCCAAGCTTTCTGAAGGTTGATTTTTAGAACGAATGGTGCAATTTGTTATGCCTTTTGAAGATACATAACTGATTTGACCTAAACCATCAATAGGGATAGAAAGTGGGAATCGCTGTGAACTCAAACGATGGAAAACTCTTTCTATGATAAGACTGGTCATACTTCCAGAATCAAGCAAAACTCGTATAGGATGACCTTGCCCGTATTTATCCAGAATTTCTATCGAGGCAGTAGGTAGTAAAACTTTAATATGTGAATTGGTTGTAAAAATATGCAAATTGAGTGGAGATTGTGCAGAAGTAGAAGGCGATTGAGGCGGGGTATTAGGATTACTATTATGTGGTAATATATTGGGTGGAGAGCTCACAGAACTCAAAGCGGATTGACTGGAGGCATCAAAATGCAGCAGTGAATGGTGTCTCTGTTTGCAAAATCTGCAAGTGGATTCAGAATTGCAAAATTTAGTAGAGTGCCTATTACTTAAGCAATTCACACATAAGCGATTCTGTTTCACTAGATTATAGCGTTCTGATGGGGATTTATTTATTAAAGATGGGCAAGCATAAATCGAATGCAGACTTTTACAAAGGACACATTTCGAGTGTTGACCGGCTTCAACCACAAAAGAAGAAATGCCGGTAGATTTTTTAAACTTCTGCCCAGTTGATGTACCCACCTTTGAGGAATTCTTTTTTAATCCAGTATTAGTATCACTTTTAGTGAATGTATGAGTCACTAAAGCTTTACTTTGGTTATCGACAAATTTTACTAGTTGATCATATGACGGAATTTCAAAATTTCCATGTTCAAGTTCAAAATGCTTTGCTGTGCCATCATCAAGTTTTTGCAGCATTAAATTGAATAAAATAAAATCCCAGTAACTTGTAGGAAAATCTAAAGTTTTTAGCCCAGAAATATTAAGTGTAAAAGTGTCAATCAGATTTCTTAAATGTTGAGGCGAATTTGAAGAAAGTTTAGGAAAATTTAAGAGTTCTTGCCAGTATGAAGTAGTGAGTAATCGTTTGTTTTGATATCTGTCAGTTAAAGCTTTATACACAGTATCATAGTTTTTCTCTAGCAATGGTATGAGTAGTGAGGCAAAGCGGGTGCACCATCATTCCATCTCACTCGCACTCATGTATTTTCCCATATAAGATAACGACTTCCGGTGCGGTCTTATTGCTACTTTTGGTCTGTCTCTCTCGACCATAGTCGCGGCGCGGCGTTGCCGGATCCTCGATTCTGTCGTGTAGGTGCGACGTTGCCTTTTCCTGGAATGAAATAAAAAAAGCCCGTGGGTGGAATCGAACCTGTTCCGTTCGTGTCCCGACCCCGTCGCTCCGGCCAACTGGGCTATCGCCGCACGTCGAAGAAGTGACCTTAAAAAGCGCAAACTAGAATCTCGCCGACATCATCCGTTCGGGCGCGCGCGCGCTTGCACCTCGAGGGACGCCTGTCAGGTAGCGTGAAAGGATCCGGATCCGGGGGCCTGAAAGGCGGAGGAGTCTTGAGCCTGTCTTAGATGTCAAAATGTGCTGAGATTGGAAAAAATAGAGTGACAAAAAGTTAGGTTGAAAAATATAGAATGAACAAAAGTTAGGTTAAATATGAGAAAAAATATACAGGATGGAGAAGGTGAGAGAGTGGTCGAATATTAAGAGAAAAAAGGATGGAACATATACAGTGTGGACAAATATTAAGAGAAAAAATGCCTTTGTGACACCTCGTTGGACTCGTCTCGATGTCGGGAACACGAATTTGATGTTCGTTTATAAATATGAGCGCGCGAGTGGGAACATATTCATTTCGATGTTGCTAGTCACCGGTGAAGGTCTAGTAAACAGTTTAATTAACAAACTACCCGTCGAATTGCATATCCCCGGCTATCAGTTTTGTGGGCCAGGAACAAAATTACAGGAAAGAATCGAAAGGGGTGATTCCGGCGTAAATAAACTTGACTCAGCCTGTAGAATTCACGACTTGGCGTATTTGAAAAATAAATCTGGAAGAGCGACACAAGGCAGACACTGGGAATTGGAAAATCGCGCCTGGGATAGGGTCAAATCGAAAGACGCTAAATTTGGAGAGAAGGCCGCCGCTTGGTTTGTCACCACAGCCATGAAGACGAAACGAAAGCTGGACATGGGAGCAAAACAAAAGAGACCGACATCATTTAGACGAGATATCGTAAAAAAAGTTGCAAAGCCCCTGAAAAGATCATTCGATGAACACCAACTTAACGATATGAAAAATTTGAAAAAATCATCATTGGCAGCCATCCGAGCCGCTCGCATAGCTATTAAGAAAGCAGGAGGAAAGAAAAATATTCGGATACCGAGGATTATCCCGTTTGAGCGAAAAACTGGTGGGTTTCTACCGCTTTTGCCTCTACTTGGGGCCTTAGGAGCTCTGGGGTCGGTGGCAGGAGGAACTAGTTCTGTTGTAAGAACTATACTAGACGCGAAACAAGCGCAAAAGAAGTTGGAAGAGGAAAAAAGACACAACACAGCCATGGAAAAGATTGGAAAAGACAGTTCGGGACTATACCTATGAAAAAATAATCGTGGAGGATTTGGTCTTTCTCAAAAAAACAACAAAAAAACTACCAATAAAGCTACCTAATAGACCGCTGTCAGACAGAGATTTGATAAATTTTGCCAAAAAGTTAAAATTAAGAAATTTTAGAGGGGTCTTTATGCGAGACACTCTTCCACGAAACGGCCCACATAAGAACGAATCGGCAATTGTAAATTTAGACGTGGTGCATAACAGCGGAACGCATTGGGTAGCTTATAAGAAATGCGGCAATCGTGGAATATTTTGACAGTTTTGGCGGATTAAAACCACCCCCCGAACTGATTACCTATTTAGGGAAAGGTGTGAAAATTGCATATAATAATAGTCCCTACCAAAAATACAGCGAAATAAATTGTGGCCATCTTTGTTTGGAGTTTCTCTATAAAAGATGTGGTTTCATGTGAAAAACGTTCAGTCATGTCCCCGCTGATATTCACTGTGCACGGTACCTCCTCCACGTTATCTATTGATTTCGACACGCCAATCTATTTAGATCAGGGCGCCGAATACGGATTAGCTCTTTTAGGATTACACTCCTACAACAGCATACCGAATATTGACAAGAGCGCGGGCATAAACAAATTTCACTTCATCGATAAAAATAATCAGAGAAAGACCATAGAAATTCCCACCAGTTCATATGAGATTAGCGTTATAGAATCTCAGATAATTAAATCATTAAATTTTGTCAAAGGAGACCAACTTCAAAACGAGTTTTCGTTAACG
This sequence comes from Pseudeuparius sepicola, assembly GCA_963920635.1. Taxonomy (NCBI): domain Eukaryota; kingdom Metazoa; phylum Arthropoda; class Insecta; order Coleoptera; family Anthribidae; genus Pseudeuparius; species Pseudeuparius sepicola. Next base: position 36,896,125 of record OY987305.1, read on the forward strand.
GCCAACAATAGCACTCTCCAGTGTGAGATTTATAGTCAAAACGATTCGATAGATTTTCAAACAGAAGGTTCGATAGGAAAAATTTTGGGATTCTTGGAACGTATATTAAAGCCGGGCATACTGCATTCGTCGGATTTACCCGTAAACATCGTTTAAAGTTAGAACCGTGCATATAGACAGTATTATAACAGTCGGAGCTTATTATAATAATCGTCCCACGCATACGATATACGAGTTTGCGATAGGAGCCGATCCCGGTTACGCCATTGACGAAACGCCAAGAAATCTTCTCTACGTACCGGTGACTAAGAGAGAAATCAATAATATTACCCTATCGATTCTCGATCAAAATTTTGAATTGGTAAATTTTCGGGGAGAAGAAATTATTGTGAGGTTGGAATTAAAGAGATTATCTTGATGGGTCTAGTCTTTGACAACAGATACCAACCATATAAAAATGATCGAAGTTATTCGCGAGGATCACAACCTGCCGCACCTTTGAAGTGTTTAGATCGTGGTAAAAATCTTACTCTCGAGAACCGTCTATTTTTGGAATCTCTCGGTTACAATGTCTCTAACGCCCCAAGTTTTCAACGTGCATCGAAACCCAAATTTTGACGAATCCATTCAACGGCTGGAGACGCGCACCTACTATCCCTTTGTTAAATCATTCATGAACAATGATATAGTGGAGATTACTATTAATCAAGGTGATTCCTGGCTATTAATGTATGATGCGGCAATTTGTATTAAGGGAAAGTTAACTAAGACCAGTGGAACTGGTTCGTGTAAACTCGCCAATAACGCCGCCGGATTTTTATTTGACTCTGTCTCCTACGAAATAAATAGTAAGGAATTGGAGAGCGTGCGAGACCCGGGAATTGTAAGCGCCATAAGAGCGTATTTGTGTTATCCTCCTAACTCTGACAGATATCTGATAACTTCAGGATGGACTTATCCCCATGAAGGTTTAGCAGTAAACGATGATGGAACGTTCAATATAAGAATGCCACTTAAACATTTATTTGGAATTTTTAACGATTATCAATACGCTATTTGTGGGAAGCAAACCATAAGACTAATAAGATCCCGCAATACTAACAACTCCTTGATGTTGAAACAAACGCCAGACACGACGGTAGAATTAACGGCAGAATTTACAATTAATAACATTGAATTAAAAGTGAAACATATTCAACCAAACGACATGATTAGGCTAGATCTGTTGGAATCAATCAAACTGGATAAACCTATAATAATTCCATTTCGAAAATGGGAAGTGCACGAGCTTCCGGCTCTCACCAAGGACTCACAAAGAGAAATCTGGTCTGTCAAAACTTCGGCGGCCGTGGAAAGTCCCCGTTATGTTATCGTAGGGTTTCAAACTGATCGTAAGGAGAACGCTAAAGAGGATTCGTCAAGATTCGATCACGTGGACATATCTGATGTAAGATTAATATTGAATGGTGACTATTATCCATTCGAGCGGCTCAGATTGAATTTTGCAAAAAACGACTACGTGGACGCCTACCATAACTATGTGGAATTTTATCCCAGTTTTACGAACGTTCGAGACAAACAACCTCTACTAAGCTATAATGATTTTGGAGAAGATGCTCCCCTCTTTGTCATCGATTGTTCCCGAAGAAATGAATCAATGAAATCCAATACGGTCGACGTAAAACTAGACATAGAGTCTGTTGTGTCATCCTGCACGATTGCGTCATGGAGTATTTGCCGTTAAGTGAAATTGTTAGGAACGTGATCTAGAAATTGCCAACTAGTTGGTGATGAGACGATGAAGGTAGTGGTAGTAGATGTTCAGGGTTTCACGTTGGAGGGGTGTTTTTACCCCAAAGAATTGTCAATTAAAATCAACAAACAAACGTTGCATGTGCTATTGAAACCACCCAGGGATTTTCTCACACTCGGTGATTCAGATAAAAAACAGGTGCGATATTTGGAACAAAATTTATTGGGTTTTTGGTACTCGAGCGGCTATGTGGCGTACGAACTTCTACGAGAAATAATAGAAAAGTTTTTGTTCAATGTCGACTGTGTCTATGTCAAGGGAAAAGTCAAGGAAACATTCCTACGATCCGTCGTCGACCAAACAGTCAAAATAATAAATGTGGAGAATCTAGTGAATGGTGATTGGTTGGAAATACCGAAATACGAGAGGGCAGTACCATTGTGTATGTACCACAGCGAAAAAACTAAATGGTTGTGCAGTTTAAACAATTGCGAAAAATTGTACGAGTGGGTCTACACGTTTCTACCGAAGGACCATGTCGCTTAACGACCGCATCGAGAATCATCTAGCGGAAATCAAAGAGGTGAAAAGATTACTGGAAATGCGTGAGTCACGTAATCAAATGACTGCAATGTTTGGAAAACTCGATGTTGAAGAAAAATGGGAGAGGAACGTTTTTACCAATAAAAATAGATTTAAGAATTGGAATGTAGTGTCTAAAAAAATTGTTTTGACATAAATATATGTAACGCCAATGCCTGATGATTTCATCCTCCCCCACTCCTTTTCATAAAAAGAAAATCTCCGAGCGAATTTTTTCATTTAATATCAAAAAGTTGTTGAGAGCAGACTACGTCATACTGTGCACCGTAATTAATAATATTTTATATGTTCATAAACCGAGTGACGTGGCCGAAATCGGTCTATGTGTAGATGAATATGATAAGTGCCTGTCTTTATATCCGTCAGATCTGGAATCGGTGTTGATGATTACATTGCCCAAAAATATCACCGAATATAAATTGCGAATGATATTCAAAAATCGCACTCATGGAGATACGGCGTGGAAATCTTTGAATAGTGACGTTGAAAGCAAAAACTGCGCGGATACCGTATTAATAGACGCATCGTCAGTGTTGGGATTCATTTACTACATAACGGTATGTCTGTCATTGCTCGTCTTGAAATTGACTGTTAGAACGATTCAAAGGGCCGCGATAGTGATTCGTCAAAGGCAGTAGCATGGACTATCGAAAACTACACAATAGAATCCAATCTTTCGAAACGTGGCCGGACACTTCCGTGATTTCACCCAAAAAACTAGCGGAGGCCGGATTCTTCTACACAAATTTCGAAGACGTTGTTCAGTGCCCGTACTGTTTCATCGAAGGTTATCAGTGGCAAGTCGAAGATGACCCTCTACAAGATCACGCAAGATGGAGTCCCAACTGTCCTTTTCTAAACGGGGGAGATGAAACCATTATCACCGCAGAAATTCGTCCCAATGCGGTGGTAGAAGACGAGAATTTTACCTGTGACAAAATTATGAATAAATGTGATGTTTCATGTAAAATTTGTTATGAAAATAATATAGAAATTTTGCTTGTGCCCTGTGGACATCTAGTATTTTGCGGGAAGTGTTCACCTTCGATAGATACATGTCCGCTGTGTAGAAAAATTATAATCAATAAAATACGAGCTTATCTTCCTTGACAATAAATGCGTCTTTTATTTCATACTTCCTGACAGACAACCCGAAAACGTTATAGGCAACCGTAAATGGAGCGATATATAAGAGTGGAACACCCGAGTTTTTCCTTAGTACTTAAGATGCGTTTGCAGCAACAACAAACGGCACTTTCCATTGAAAATTTTGGATTTTTTAAAGGAGGAAGGTCATTCAAAATCAAAACATGGTAAACTGCTACCAAATTCGATAAGGGCGATTTTTTGCGGGCCTACCGGCTGCGGAAAAACGAACGCGCTACTAAGTTTAATATTTAATCCGAACGGACTCAAATTCGAAAACGTCTATGTGAATAGCAAATCTCTGTACCAACTGAAATATCAATTATTGCAAAACGTTCTAGAAAATATCAAATGTGTGGGCTATTTTCCTTTTAAAGATAATGAGGAGGTTATAGAACCATCGGAAGCTCGTCGCAATTCCATTTTCATTTTTGACGATGTGGCCAGCGATAGACAAAATAAAATAAGGGAATTCTATTCCATGGGTAGACACAGGGGTATAGACGTGGCCTATCTTTGTCAGACTTATTCGAAAATACCTAAACAGTTGATTCGCGACAATTGTAATGTCATTGTACTATTTAGACAGGATGATCTTAATCTCAGGCCTGTGTACGACGAACACGTTTCGCCCAATCTAACCTATGAAGAATTTAAGAGGTTATGTTCGCAGTGCTGGAACAACAACTTTGGTGATTATTAAGGATTTTAATTTGAACAATGGGCGCTATAGAAAGGGGTTCGATCAATATATAAAACTTTGATTTTATCGCGCAAATAATCATTTGTCAATATGCCTTTGACAACGCAAGAAGACATCCTAAAGGCACAACGTTCCAAGAAAATCAAGGAACTCGCGCGATCCATCAGAAAAAAGTATACGGCCCTAAAATTGGGGAAATTCGAACAGGATGAATCTCTGGAAAAAATGTTCAAACCCGTAACACGCAAACTTGAAAAAATTCAAACTAATACATCATTGATCGACAAATTAAAATTTGAACCTAAAGAAGAAGGACCAGAAATTATAGAAAAAGTAGAGCAAGAAGCACCAGAAAACATTATAGAAAAAGTAGAGCAAGAAGAAGGAATTGAAGACAGAATAAACAGAAAACTCGCCGCTTTGAAAGCCAGCATTGACAGATCTCGTTCGCCTTTCCTTCAAGATGAAACCTACTGGGAAGATCCCATTCGTCCCGCTGACGAGACGACGCTGCGTGATGACGATGTTGACACATCACAATATCCACCGCAAGTTTTTCAAGAATATATGGACTCGTACCTGGAGATTGCTCAACCCTACATCGGAGAATATCACGATAAATCGCAGCTTATAGATAAGGTGTATGGACCGTTTTATGATGCCTCTAAGTCAAAATGGTTTCTAGGAAACAAACTTATCGATTTTGATAAAACGACGGGAGATATTATTGTAGACGGAAAGGATAAATTTAAAGGTACAAAAGGGCTTTATAATTTAATTTTTCACGATGACCCACAAAGCAATGAGGAAGACAGGGAAAAATATAAGTCCATCTTAACTCTTACTGGAATTCATCTTGATTCGCTTGGCAGATTGAAGGGTACCACTTGTCACAAGTACATGGAAATTATTAAACCTTTCTTTAGAACGCCTAGCGCCATACCCGTACCCGAAAATAAAGCTAGTACACGTTCAAAATCAACGTCATCGATTAAAGGTGGGGGTATGAAATTGGCTTTTAACAAGAAACCGATAGAGTACGTGTACTGGGACGATATAAACGAATTAGTGGACAGGTTGAGACTGCTAGTGGCATCCAAAAACGCCGGAAATAATTCTCACGACAACGAGATTGTGGCTATCTTAAACGAATTACTAGAAAGCAACCTTATTTATTAAGTGTACGACAACATTTTCGTTCATTTTCAAAATGAGCGTGAACAAATTTGGACAGTACTCACAATCCAAAACACGTCAAAGTTCCCACCTCTCCACGCCTTTGGGTGGTGTTATTTTGGAATTAACTCCCGACGGATCAATAGATGCGAAAAATTTGAAAATTGCCAACCTAAGTGAACCTACCGAAAACGGAGACGCCGCCACCAAACAATATATCGATCGTTGCGTAAAAAACACGCAAATTAATGCAAACAAAACATTAAACTCGGTTATTATAGACGCGAATAAGTTCATAAAAGAATCTCGGATTGAACACCTCGCTATACAAAAAGAATTAAAGACAAAAATGGATTCCGAGCTAAATGACAGAGTGAAGGACATAAGAGACGTTAAGAAACAAATTCAACAAATCGAAACGGTCTTCATAAAACGTTTGACAGACCTTGACAGTGATATGAACATTTTACGCGGCAAAATTGAAAATGCAGAAAATGGTCTTAAAACTAAAGTAAATTCCGTCGAAATAGCGGCGGAAAAAGCCATTTTGGAAATCAATAAAAAGCTGGAAGGGGCTCGGAAAATAATAGAAATGTCCGAACAACAGGGTGAAACATCTGCTCCTGCCGCAAAGATACATAAAAATTAAAATATGCCCGATCATTCAAAAGAAAAAATTCAAGTTGTCGAAGAGTTGCATAAACCGGCCCGAAAAAATTATCCTCGTCGTAGGACGGTAATTAAAGGGTTAGACGATCTCTGGCAGGCAGATCTCGGTCAATTGGATCAATATGCGAAGCAAAATAGAAATTTTAAATTTATTCTAGTCGTGATCGATTGTTTTTCAAAATTCGTGTGGTGTAAATTGCTTAAATCAAAGACGGGCGAAGAGGTCACAAAGGCTTTTGGTGAAATTTTAAAAAATCCTAGACACCCGCAAAATCTTCAAACAGACCACGGAAAGGAATTCTATAATACGCACTTTAATAAACTGATGAAGTCGTACAACATTAACCATTACAGCACGTTTAGCAATACGAAAGCCGCCATCGTGGAAAGAGTGATCCGTACCTTAAAAGAAAAATTATTCAAATATTTCAGTTTAAGCGGGAAATATAAATGGCTCGATGTACTACCCGATCTAGTAGGAGGGTACAATAATCACAGACATAGAACTATTCAAATGAAACCTAAAGATGTGAACAAGGGCAGTGAAGAAAACCGTTTACAGTCACATGAAGATTTTAGGCAGGCAAAAATTCAAAATGGGTGATATGGTCAGAATCAGCAAAGCCAAGCATATTTTCAATAAAGGCTACACACCAAACTGGACCACGGAACTCTTTAAAATAGTCAAAGTACAAATGACCAATCCCGCTACGTATTTGCTGGAGGATACGACCGGAAACCCTATAAAAGGAGGTTTTTACGGTGAAGAGTTACAGAAAACTGCAAAACCCGACGTTTACCTAGTGGAAAAAATTTTGAGAAAAAAAGGAGGGAAAGTTTTGGTACGTTGGCTTGGCCTTGACAAATCTCACGATTCGTGGATAGATGGCGTTAATGTTTTGTGATGGTGGGGATAAAAGATGTTGCCCAAAACCCTCCGCGTTAGTTTTCAAAAGATGAGCGTCGATAGCGGTTACGGTTCCTCGCGGCCATGTTGCGATTGCAATCACAAAGTCGGGCGCATTACGAACCTCTGCGATGAAAAGAAGAGACAACAACTTGTGTTAAACACGTGTTTTGTGTTAATTCCGAACAACGTTTTCACCGTACATTGCGGCCTGAAGCCGGACTCTTATTTCAAGCCCACGGTCAATATCACTAACCACTTGGATACGAGAGATTTCGCCACCATATCGTTAGATCACGAGGAATGGAACGAGTTTATTTCATTATTGAATAAATTTACGTGAGAATTCTTCGGGATGACGTCAACACGGGACATTTCCCTGAAATTTACCACAAACGAAAATCTGGAACTTAGCACGATGGTCGGATTGGACGGACTCAAGATTGCAGTACTCTCCATGAACGAAGTGTGCCATTATTTTCTGGAATCCGATATTTTTGAATTAGTCAATGTAATCGATAAGTTTATTTCTACGAAATTTGACGTATTGTTAAAACTGAAAATTAACGAATTTAACGATAACTTTTTAGATAGAGTTAACGAACTACTGATTAGGTGTAATTATGTATTAAATCCCATAGAAATAATGTTAGAAATTTGTAATGCCTCTTTCACCTTGGAAACATCTTGCATATTCGAACTACTCCATTTCGATAGAAATAAGTTGTTATCCAACCTGTAAGATATTTTTGAATAAAGATTAAGAAAAACTCAAATCTTTCTATCCCTCTCAGGCCCCCGGACCCTCGTCCTTTAAGTCTACCTGGCAGGTGCCCTCTTAGGGTCGGGCGCTTTGGGCACTGCGGGAATCCCGTCCTTAATATTTCCCCGCCTTAACGGGCGCGCGATAAGCCTTTCCCCGCCTGGGCGCGCGACGGGCGATAAGCCTTCGCCTCGCAGCCAAACCGAGTTTCATTGTTCGTTGTGGTCTCCTCGCGTCAACAGCTTCCTCATGGATTTCAAGAAACTAGAAGAGGCGCTTAATTTCAACCTAAATCCGATAAAAAAATTAGTCGAACTGGAACTGGGCACGGAGTACATAATTCTGGACGTGGACCGAAAACGCACGGAAATTGGAGAAGCCGTCCTAGTCAATTTGGGTGAATTTAGTTGCTGGCTGCCGAAGAGATTCCTGCATGTTTTTGATCGGGCGGCCGTGGAGAACTTCAAACAACGATGGGCCGGTAAAATGGTGCTAGTGGTGAAGGAGGTGAAGACGGTGATGGGACAAGAGTGTGCGCTAATCGACATCAGAACCCGAACCGATAAACAGTAAGTTTTTTTTTGTTTTTTACCGGTGAAAATCTAAAGAACCGTTTTTACAGATAAACACAAAATGGATCACAGCACAATTCAGTCCGTTCAAAACTTGTATTATTTGGCGCAAACAGAGGGTGATTTATCGGACCTAATCGGAAAAAATGGAAAATACATCGATCGCTGCAGAAGCCTCCTTCTCGGATCAGCAAAACTCTCCGAAAAAAGAAGATTGGAATTCATCCTGGCGACGTTGGAATCCTTTCAACTTAAGCTTTTTCAAAAACTGGAAAATGCAAAGGTGGGCGGCGCTATTCCTGCACCATTGCCGGAAACGTCTTCAAGCAAGAAAGTAAAGTGGATTGAGGTTGGTTTATTAAAAAAAAAATTTTTTTCTCTACATCTTGCTGTATTTACAGATTACTTCAGCATTACAAAGACGTCTGGTGACAGGTGCCTTAGTCAACAGCGGCGACTACCTTCTGCCCGATGAATTTCTGTCAGCTTGTTTCCAGATTTTTAAACGTAAGATTATTTATTTTCTGTCACGTTTAAAATGTATCAAGTGTAACGTTATTTTATACGCTGTTTTTGTTAAGAAAACCGTTAGGGATTCCGAAGAGGTTGAAATAAGCGAAATTAAACATTTTTCAACACCAAACAAGAAAATTATCGAGGAAACGCACATACAAGATGTTTTTACCTTTTTCACTCATCTTATTTTGAACAGTATGTCTGAATTCGAAGAGGGCGATTCGGGATGGACTTTAAAAGAAATTATTAATTTAACTGTTAATACCAATAAGTACGATCCGATAAATGGGGGATCTTTTATCGATTTACCTGCGGAATTAAAAAAAACAGTGTATCTTAAATATAAAATCTGTAGATAGGCGTTGTTTTGTTTGGTGCATATTGGCGGGCGTTACCAAAATTAGATCCACCGATCCATCTGACTACCCGCAAAATTATTACGAATTTTTAAATTTTAGAAACATTGAACTACCTATGAAAATAACAGACTTGTCTAAATTTGAAAAACAAAATCCTACCATTTCGGTGAATGTTTTTGGGTACGATAGCATAAAGAAAAAAATTAACGGTCCGATCTATCATACAAAAGAACTTAAGGAAATTCACGTAAATTTGCTTTATTTGACCAAGTTCAGATCGAGTTCGGGACATTTTTGCTACATTTTAGATTTAGGTACTCTGACGGGAAATCAAATTAGTGAAAATAAACGAAAAAAATTCATGTGATCGCTGTTTGTGTAATTTCAATTCCAATGAACAACTAACGACGCATTTAGAGGATTGTCAAAGAGTAGATCCAGTGAAAATTATTTTACCTAATAAAAATGAAAACATTTTAAAATTTAAGGACATCAAAAAAGCCGTAAAGGTTCCTTTTTCCATTTATGCAGATATAGAATGTTTAACGGTCAATATAGAAAATTGCGAAAATAATCCCTCGAAATCGTACACCAATCCCTACCAAAAACATGAACCTTTTAGTATAGCTTATCAGGTAGTCTGCTCGTTCGATGAAACATTATCACACTTTGAGATATACAGGGGAGAAGCCCCAGTAAAATGGTTCGTTAACAAAATTCGTCTTGAAATGAAAACAATTGAGGACATATTAAAAACTAAATTACCAATGTCAAAAATTTCTCTAGAACAGCAAATAAATCATGATAACGTCATCAGGTGTATGATTTGCGATGAATTATTTTCGGAAAGTAACCCGAAAGTTTTCGATCACAATCACCTGACGGGTGAATATCGAAAAACACTTTGGAATAACTGTAATTTTCAATGTAAAAACGCGAATTTTGTACCTATATTTTTCCATAATTTAAGCGGCTATGACGCACATTTTATTATCAGGGAGTTGAATTTTGACGATCAGCCAATTTCCCTATTGCCGATTTCGTTTGAAAAATTTATTTCTTTCAGTAAAAGGTCGGGAACTCTTTATATGCGATTTTTGGACAGTTTGGGATTTTTACCCACTTCCTTGGAAAAATTAGCCGAATCGCTCAATGCCGATCAGTTCGTTTTAACGCGTAAGACTTTTCCAGACCCCGAACAATTTAATTTAGCTATTAAGAAGGGCGTGTTTCCCTACGACAATCTCGATTCCGTTTCAAAATTAAGTGAAAACGAACTGCCCGCCATGCACCATTTTAACAGTAAATTGACGGGGGAAACAATTTCTGATGAAAAATACTTGCATGCTCAAAATGTTTGGAAAACCTTCAAAATACAAAATTTGGGGCAATGTAGCGATCTATATCTCCGAATAGATGTAATCTTACTGGCGGACATTTTTGAGAACTATCGCGATTTTTGCAATAATAATTACGGTCTAGACGCTGCACATTTCTTCACCGCGGCCCATTTTTCCTGGGAAGCCATGTTAAAGATGACGAAAGTTGAAATGGAATTGTTGACAGATTACAATATGATTTTGTTTATCGAAAAGGGCATTAGAGGAGGGCTCGTTATTTGTTCCAAACGATATGCGAAAGCGAATAATAAATACATGAAAAATTATGATGAATCATCCCCAGACTCATACATTTTTTATGGGGATGTAAATAACCTTTATGGTTTTTCTATGTCCTGTCCACTTCCCGTCTCCAATTTTGAATGGGAACATGATTTAGAAAAAATTGAAATGTTCATAAAATCTTCTAGACACGGATATATCACGGAAACAGGTATTGATATTAACGGTTGGGGCGAAGGAATTGGGTATATTTTAGAAGTAACGCTCGATTATCCCCAAGAACTTTTTGAAAAACACGAGACTTTCCGTTGCTCCCCCACCACTATGAAACAACGCCGGGAAAACCTAAGAAATTGACCAGCACATTTTTCAAAAGAGAAAAGTACGTTGTACATTACAAACTTCTTATCCAAGCTTTAAATTTGGGCATTAAATTGATACAAATTCATAGGGTTTTAAAATTTAAACAAAGTGCCTGGTTAAAAAAATATATGGATCTAAACACGGGTTTGCGCGCTCAGGCAAAATCAGAATTTGAACAGGATTTATACAAAAGAAAAAATAACATTATTTACGGTAAAACGCTCCAGAATATAAGAAATAACAGGGATATTAGGTTAGTCACTAGCTGGGACGGGAGATACGGAGCCAGAAAACTTATTGCCTAACCCAATTTTGATTCTTTGCAAATTTTCTCGGAAAATCTGATAGCCGTAGAAATGAAAAAAACCGAATTGTTGTTTAATAAACCGATTTATGTAGGCATTTCCGTGCTAGACATTTCCAAAAGCCTCATGTACGATTTTCACTAATTATTTCACAAAATTACCTGTAAGGGAAATAAAGCTGCTGTATTCCGATACCGATTCCCTCATGTATCATATTTTTTGTCACGATTTTTACGAAATCATTCGAAATTACTGCATCAAATTTCAAAGGTAAAATTATTTCAGAATTTGTCGGCCTGGCCGCAAAAATGTACGCGTTCAAATTTCACAATGAAGACGATGATTCGGAAATTTCGGTAAAGAAAGCTAAGGGTGTGGGAAAATTCGCTGTTAATAACTTAACATTTCAAAATTATAAAGACATTCTTTTCGGTACTTCTTCGGACCTGTATTCCAAATTTAATACGATAAGGTCCGAAAAACATAATATTTATTCGTTTACGGTTAATAAAAACGCCTTAAGCAGTTTTGACGATAAACGCAAAATCCTTGAAGATAACATTGGAACGTTTCCGTTAGGCTACGATGATTCACCATAATATATTTTTCAAATTTGCATAAATGGATCGTAAACAGGAAATGTATGCAACGCGCGGATTGATTTTTTTTTTACTTTTATTACTTTATTTTAAAATAATATTACATAGATATATCACAGTAGGGACACTTAGTGCTAAATAAGATTATTACATGTTGTTCTCTCGTTTATTGAAAAAAAGAAAAAAAAACAAAACAAAAGAAAAAACAAAGTGAAACTTATTTAATGTTTACAAATAAACCATTCATGATTGGGAGGATGCAGATCGGGACTCGATAAATTTTGAAAATGAGATGACACCTAGGGAAGTGGCTTTTTACTAAATCAACCCGCGTGGGATGATCTCTGGTTCGATGAAAGAATGATTTTTTTACCGGAAGAACATGACGCGCCTTTTTGTGTTTTCACGGAATATTTTGCGTTTCCACAGTTAGAAAATTTGAAAGTGTGTTTCTACTGCAAAGGTGTAGTTCAATTTTCATTTGAAGAGTATCAGAATTTTCGTCGCGCACCCAAGAGAAAACGCAAGCACTTCTCATCTCACGTTACTCAAGTCATGGATAGGTGGATTAAAAATCCAAAAGAATGGTGCGGAAATTGTTCTAGAACCCCCCTCTTCGATTTATTTGATCCCAATCAATGTTTTGAAAATATGCATGATGAAAACGACGATTCGGCTATTGAATTTTAAAAAATGTGGTGTTGGAAAATGTAAAAATATTGCGAAATTATAAGATTTTTTTATATAATTTTCTGCGTACGTTGTGATCCTTTTGCGTTTGTTGTATTTTTGCGTTTGTTGTATTTTTGCGTTCGTTGTATTTTTGTCTTCGTTAAAGCTAAAAAAAATGTTATACATAAGGACTTTGTGAACCTGTATACCTAACCCATGAAATTACCCCAAATATATTTGTAATTATTGCATTCTTTTTTACCTTCGTTAAGCTAAAGTTTTAAATATTGACTTTGTGAACCTGTATACCCATTAACAATAAAAAAATTTGTATATCTATAGGTATCTTTTATTTTTTTCTTATCTTTTTAATCACCATCGAAACTCAAATTTTAACGAATCCATTCTTTTTATTGTTCTCCTTATCTTTTTATCTGGTTAAAAACATAATTTTTCTTAAGAATTTTTATAACATTTCACTAAGGCACAAGAAATTCACTGTTTTGTTTATTATAAATCGAGCATTCAAGTGGGAAAAAATTGAGTAATTTTTTATCTATTTAAAAAGACATATCTTAGTGATTCACTTTAGAAAAAAGAAAAGGAGATTTTTTAATGATTGTATGGATGGAGTAATGGGGAAAATAAAAAAAATTGTTGAGTTTAATTTTTATTTATTCAACACCAAATCTGAAACAAATTTAGTGGTTATACAAGGGTTAAATAACAAGAATTATTGTTATACCATTTGGGGTACACCCAAACAACCCCCAGGGGTCCTTCCACGTAAAAGAATACGTAATATGATAAATGTTCCCCTATGAAGGGGGGGTGCCCCCTCCTTTCCAAAGGGCGCCTCACCCTTTTTGCCATACATTAGGCAATACTGCCCATCTGGCTACAAAATACGCATAAATTATGATATAGTTTTAATTTTATAACTTTACTGGTAATGTTTGCACCCTTTGCTTAATAAACGATATAAATTCTGAAACAAAAAAAATGATTAGAGGTTTAATTTTTAGGAAGCTTTCTCATTACTTTACCCATTTTGCCACAAAGAAACAACGAGACTAAATGAAGACTTTTCTGCAGTGTTTGATTTTATGGAGCTTTATCAAATGTCTCCGGAAACATTACATCGCATTCTATTTTTAACGAACAAAGAAAACATGCACTTTGCATCAATTACTATTCATTGCACCTGAAACCGCTTAAATGTTTTCTGTGAACAATTTGTCCACCCTGCAACTTTTTCTCCGCCTTTAAGGAACTCTTTCCAAGACATTTTCTTCTAAGACATCGCATATATTTACCTACCTTTTGGTATAACCTAACTTTTGGTCACTCTATATTTTTCTCAAACCTAACTTTTGATCACTCTGTATATTTTTTCTCAACATAACTGTATTTTTTCTCTTAATTTTTTCTCAATATTTTTCACATATTTTTCTTCTTGTTCCATCCTGTATATTTTTCTGAACTTTTGGTCACCCTATTTTTTCTGTTTACTAGACCTTCACCGGTGACTAGCAACATCGAAATGAATATGTTCCCACTCGCGCGCTCATATTTATAAACGAACATCAAATTCGTGTTCCCGACATCGAGACGAGTCCAACGAGGTGTCACAAAGGCATTTTTTCTCTTAATATTTGTCCACACTGTATATTTTCCATCCTTTTTTCTCTTAATATTCGACCACTCCCTCACCTTCTCCATCCTGTATATTTTTTCTCATATTTAACCTAACTTTTGTTCATTCTATATTTTTCAACCTAACTTTTTGTCACTCTATTTTTTCCAATCTCAGCACATTTTGACATCTAAGACAGGCTCAAGACTCCTCCGCCTTTCAGGCCCCCGGATCCGGATCCTTTCACGCTACCTGACAGGCGTCCCTCAAGGTGCAAGCGCGCGCGCGCCCGAACGGATGACGTCGGCGAGATTCTAGTTTGTGCTTTTTAAGGTCACTTCTTCGACGTGCGGCGATAGCCCAGTTGGCCGGAGCGACGGGGTCGGGACACGAACGGAACAGGTTCGATTCCACCCACGGGCTTTTTTTATTTCATTCCAGGAAAAGGCAACGTCGCACCTACACGACAGAATCGAGGATCCGGCAACGCCGCGCCGCGACTACGGCCGAGAGAGACAGACCAAAAGTAGCGATAAGACCGCACCGGAAGTCGTTATCTTATATGGGAAAATACATGAGTGCGAGTGAGATGGAATGATGGTGCACCCGCTTTGCCTCACTACTGGTATGCCTTCAATTAAAGCGAGAGGTTCACCAACTACTGATGAAAGATATTCAAATTTTTGAACTTTTGATAGTTTGAGATTGTTGTGAATTAAAGTGTCAAATAAGCTAATGAAACGCGGCCATGATTTAAGATTTCCATCAAAGGTTGGCAAATTCATCTTGGGAAGTTTGGCATTTGGATCAATAGTATTTTCGGATGTAGTGTTGTTGACGGGTACGGGCTGTCCATGAAAGAATTCATCATAAGCCGCTCTGACAGAGAAATATAATTGCTCAAAACCTGAACGAATCTGATCTTCTGTAGTAAGATCTTGTTCTTGTGAAACTGAAGCTACAGTTGTTATTATATTGTTTTGCTTTTCCATAAAGCGATCAAAAATGGTTTGCAACTGCTCACCTCTTAATTTAAATTCTAATTTTTTAGTTGTGTCTGTATCTATGGACGGATTCTGACTAAGGGTTTGAATTTCTTTTAAGCGAGCTATGAGAACATCTCTTACAGCTTTATATTGTTTAATTTTTGATGCCATAATTATCTAGAAATATAAGCAATAGCGTAAATTAAATGAAACTGCAAGTATAACTTCAAAGAATCCAGCAAAATCAAAACAAGTGTGCGATCTACCTATGTGTAAAGTTTTTTATTTTATTCGCGATTTATAATTAAAACTAAGGCAGAAAAAAGAATAAAATAAAACCAAGGTAAAGGTAAAGCTGAATAAAAGTGAATAAATTTACCCAGTTTTACCTTACAAAAACTAATGCGGGCAAACACTGATAAGAATGCGGCAAAAAACAATACGTGTTTTTTGTGGGAGGAATACTCAGAATTTAACTGGTGGAAATTAAATGCAAGTTTATAATTTAATTTTAGAAATGCAAATCCGCCCTCTGAAGGTCCAAAAAATGTATAATAACTGGATAGAATAAGTCTAATTATACATAGGTTGCGGTGCGAATTTAATTATTGAAGAAAATGCGAAATTTATGAGGAGCAAAATGATTAAGTAAATTTATTAGGTGAAATGCAAGTAGAAAAAAACCACGATTAGCGACTCACCTGGTGTCTTCTTCAGTCCTTGATGGGCAGGCCTGCCAAAAGTCACTGCAATCGCGAATTTTGCGGAAAATCCGAAAATAATTAATTTTGGACATGCGAATGCGGCCGCGCGCGGTTTCGAAGTCTGTTCGTTTCTGTCTGGTCTCTTTGACCTTCAAAGAAAGGTAGGTTTTTGCCGCGAGTCGTGGCGACATCTATGCTTAAAGGAGTGAACAACAACTATCAAATATGCATAATTAGATAAAAAAGAAACATTTTGCATTTAAGATTCAACAATATCAGTGTGAACAAATTGGAGAGAGTGAAACAGCCCTCGGTATTAGCGTATCTGCACTTGTAAAATTAGCGGTACGTTAGCGTGACCCTAGTCTTGGCCTTATAAATACCTACTCAATTATGAATACCTAAATAACACTTACCTGTGAGATCAAACTAGATTTACTACAAAAAGAAGAATCACGAGGCCCGTTATGAGGATAAAATCACATCTCACATTAGGTACATAACCAATATTTCCAAATATTATCCACATATTTCAATATTTCCACGCATTTCCATGCATTTCCAAGATGGTGTACAACAATTTCCACCCGGTTTGTTACTACACTTTCGTGTTACACCCTGTATATCTTGAAATATTTTTAAAATATGGTCCTTTGGTTGCCTTGTGACATTCAAGAAAAAAATTTTCAAATATATTTTTCATAAGGAGTTTTGGTACTTTCTCGCACTAATGGGACACCCTGTATATACAGTGACCGGCAGAAAATCAGACACAAATGGAAAACTTTTTTATTATTAATTTCTCAGAAAATTTTATTCTTGATAAAAGTTGGTGCATCATTTCAAACTCAAAACTCACATATCAAAATTTAAATATCTCTTTTTGGATACGAGGCAGATTCAAAAATGTCAAAATAACTCAAGAGTAAAGTACCCTTATTTTTTAAAATACGGTAAAAAGTTACTTACAAAAGTGGTTTGGAATCAAAGGTGGATGTCAGATTTAAAGTCACAGTCACCTAGTCAAAAGAAAAAGAAATTTCACTTTTTTGTATTTTTTTCGACCACCCTGTGTATTATAAAAAACAAAATACTGCAAGTGCAACTTATCATCAGATAACACATGAATTTGCTACTAAACTTTAATTTTGTTCGATTAGCAGCTAGAAATTTAAATTTATCGAAATCAGAGTTTAAAAATTTTAAATTTTTGTGTCCAACTTTCTGCCGGTCCTTGTATATATGCGCCGAATGTCGGGCAAAAATAGGGGGTAGCCAAAATTTCAAGAAAATGTATGTTCTTCCGGGCATGTCTACCCACCTGTGGCTAGTTTCGTAATGTAATTAAATGTCTAAGACCATTTTTCGAATTCCGCAATATTTTTTAATGAAAAATGCGAGGAAAAATGTATGTGCTTCTAAACGTCATTCGATCTACCTGTGGCTAGTTTCATAGTGTACTAAAATGTTTGAGACCATTTTCTGAATTCTAGAATATTTCAAAGCTGGCCGCTACCCCCTTCACCCCTGATACTTATAACCAAAAATATGTGTGCTTCTGGACGTTACCTATTCTACCCACCTGTAGTGGTTAGTTTTACCGGTGTGAAGACAGCCACCGCTTTCAGCCAGCCACCAATATACTAGGCGATCCAAACTTAAAAATAAAAATCGCTGTAAAAACTTTATTCTTTGGTTGCCGGTCTCAATATTTGGCAGAAATGACTAGAAACATGTTCCGGACAAGATAGTAGCGTCTGAACAATTTTCCACCCCCAGCCTTCCTCCCCACACCCCTAAACAGGAAAATGAAACGTAAAAATTTTGTTTTTTGGTCGCTGGCACCAATATTCGGCACAAGTGACTAGACGACCGTTCCGGACGAGTTAGTGGCGCCCCTATAATTTGCCACCCTTTGGGTCACCCCCCAAAACCCCCCATTCGAGAAAAGTAGCCGTAAAAACTTTGTTTTTTGGTCGCTGGCGCTCATATTCCGCACAAGTGACTAGATGACCGTTTCGAAGAAGATAGTGCCGTCCCATAATTTTCCACCCTCTGGGTCACCCCTCACACCCCCCTATTCGAGAAAAGTGACCGTAAAAACTTTGTTTTTTGGTCGCTGGCGCTCATATTCCGCACAAGTAACTAGATGACCGTTTCGGAGCAGATAGTGCCGTCCCTATAATTTGCCACCCTCTGGGTCACCCTTCACACCCCCCTATTCGAGAAAAGTGGTCGTAAAAAAATATTTTTTGGTCGATTACAAGACGGGGGAACGTTTCTTATTCGAGGGGCACATTATACGCACGAAAATATTGCCACCACTACTTGCAATCCCCAAAACTATCCCTGGTCGATTTCCAAAAAATAGCATATATATCTAATAGGCTAATAGTTTTTCAGTTCCTGAGAAACCTTTTAGTCGGATGGTGTAGTTAAACTTTCCGAATAGGAAAATGACCCCTCCATAATTTGCCACCCCCATAACTCACCCCCAATTTACAAAAAACACCCGTAAAAGCTATGTTTTTCATTTGTTATGAATAATTTTCGGTAGGGCGGTGTAGTTGAACATGCTGAACAGAAAAATGACATCGCCATAATTTGCCACCCTTATAACTCACCCCCCGATTTACAAGAAACACCCGTAGAAGCTATGTTTTTCATTTGTTATGAAATAATTTTCGGTGGAGCGGTGTAGTTGAACGTGCTGAACAGGAAAATGACATCGCCATAATTTGCCACCCCCATAACTTACCCCAATTTACAAGAAACGCCCGTAGAAGCTATGTTTTTCATTTGTTATGAATAATTTTTGGTAGGGCGGTGTAGTTGAACGTGCTGAACAGGATTTACAAGAATTTACAAGAAACACCCGTAGAAGCTATGTTTTTCATTTGTTATGAATAATTTTCGGTAGGGTGGTGTAGTTCAACGTGCTGAACAGGAAAATGACACCGCCATAATTTGCCACCTCCATAACTCACCCGCAATTTACAAGAAACACCCGTAGAAGCTATGTTTCTAGTTTGTTATGAATAATTTTCAGTAGGGCGGTGTAGTTGAACGTGCCGAACAGAAAAATGACATCGCCATAATTTGCCACCCCCATAACTCACCCCCGATTTACAAGAAACACCCGTAGAAGCTATGTTTTTCGTTTGTTATGAATAATTTTCAGTAGGGCAGTGTCGTTGAACGTGCTGAACAGGAAAATGACATCGCCATAATTTGCCATCCCCATAACTCACCCCCAATTTACAAGAAACGCCCGTAGAAGCGATGTTTTTCGTTTGTTATGAATAATTTTCGGTAGGGCGGTGTAGTTGAACGTGCTGAACAGGAAAATGACATCGCCATAATTTGCCATCCCCATAACTCACCCCCAATTTACAAGAAACGCACGTAGAAGCGATGTTTTTCGTTTGTTATGAATAATTTTTGGGAGGGCGGTGTAGTTCAACGTGCTGAACAGGAAAATGACATCGCTATAATTTGCCACCCCCATTACTCACCCCCAATTTACAAGAAACGCCCGTAAAAGCTATGTTTTTCATTTGTTATGAATAATTTTCGGTAGGGCGGTGTAGTTGAACGTGCCGAACAGGACAATGACATCGCCATAATTTGTCACCCCCATAACTCACCCCGAATTTACAAGAAACACCCGTAAGAGCTTGGCTTGAGAAGCCAAGATGGCTGACAGGGACAAACAGCAAGTAGAAAGTGGTCCCAAAAACATCTGTAAATATTGTGCCAAAAGTGTAACAAATGCTCAAGCAGAATGTGTTGAATGTAAAGGTGTCTATCACACATCATGTGCACTAAGAATACCTGGTTTACGGGCTGTTGGTAAAAGTAACCTGGTAAGATGCTGTCTGGGTAAACAAGAAGAACACAAGGCCTCCCAAATGGGTAAGGCAGAGTTTATTAATAACAGTGAGCACACAAAGTTGTGGGATGAACTCATAAAATCCAAGGACATAATTATTGAAGAACTTAAGGAAAAAGGAGTTTTACTTAAAAAGACAATCAGTCTATTAGAAGAAAAACTTTACTCAGAAAAAACAAACAAAGAAGAAAAAACTCGAGAATCTACCAGCAAAAAAACAAAGGACCAAAATAAAAATATAAACACGCGGACGACAACTGATGCTACACAGTGGACCAAACAAAACCAAACCTCTGAATTAACAATCAAACAATCAGCAGTTATGAACAAAGTAATCAATCTAACTAATGAACCCCCAATGGATACTACATCTCAACCAACAAAACATCACAGCGCACGAAAAAATGAATTACTTAGTCAAACGAAGACCTCAAGTCAAGTAAATCCTGCAAATAAAAGAAATACCTACAATAGAAATAGCTCGATGAGGATAATCGGTACCAGTAGTGCTGCAAGTGAAAATGGTTTCGAGGGTAAAGAGAAAATGGTATGGCTTTACATCTTCAGGGTCAAGAATCATGTCACTTCTGACATGATACAAGGATACATTAAGAAGAAACCTGGATTTGTGGATACTGAGGTTACAGTTAGGGAACTACCTGGGAAGAGTTCTGAAAACCTCAAATCTTTCTGCATCTCCGCACCTTTCGAACAGAAGGACGCGATGTACCAATCCGACTTCTGGCCACGTGGTGTGGGTGTGAAGCGTTTTAGTTTCATCCGATACAGAGAACTGAACAGAGATGCTGATTTTTTATAATAGACTCTAGAACCAGACAAAACCGTGAAGGTGTAGGCAACTTACCTCAGAAAAACAATCTTAGAGTTCTCGCGCTAAACTCACAGTGCCTGAATCCCGGAAAAGCATCTATACTTGAGTCATACATGATTGACAAGGATTATGATTTCCTATGTATTTCTGAGCATTGGATGACTGATTGTGATCACTTAAGGGCTATAAACATGGGTGGTTTTTCTCTGATTAGCGCCTTTTGTAGGTCTACCTATATCCATGGTGGCTGTGCTGTCTTTGCAAACACCAAACACTCTTGTAAATCACTTAACCTTGAGACTTTCTCAATTGAGAGACACTTTGAGATCTCAGGTGCATGTTTCGACAAGTCACAAATAATAAGTGTCTATAGGTCACCATCACCTCATGGCAATTTTGATATTTTCTGCGAGGGGCTGGCCCAGGTATTAAGTAACTTAAATTACAGACAAAACATAATATTCGCTGGCGACTTTAATGTACATTTTGGTACAAATGAGTATGAGGCAATTGCAGTAGAAGGTATTTTTAACTCATTTGGTTTGTCACGCACTATCTTTGACACCACTAGAAAAGCTTCCTGTCTGGATAATATTTTCTCTAATATTGATACCAATAACTATAAAGCAGAAGTAATAGATTTTTCCATCTCTGACCACAAACCTCTGTCTTTCGAGCTCCAGTCTGAGTCTGTGCCTGTTGAGAAGACAAACATAATTTATCGGCCTATAACCGATCAGGGTTTAATGGCTTTGTATGATTTATTTGATGGCTACGATTGGGAGTTCTTGAATGATATAACAGTTAGTCCTATTACGCAGTTTGATAAGTTTATAAGCATTCTACAGAACGCTTGTGATATAGCATTTCCCGAAAAGAGCAAAACTGTCAATATTAATTCTGACAACTCATTTAAGATACATTGGTTCACTGATGAAATACGACAAAACAGGGAGAGTCTTAAGCTCTTAACAACTATTCACCATCGTAATTCTGAAATAGTGAGTAGTGGTGCATTGAGGAAATATAGGCGTTTTTATAGGTCTCAAGTACATAAAGCTAAGAAAAACGCAAATGACATGCATATATCCAATTCTAGAAACAAAAATAAGGCAGTGTGGGATGTTATCAGGAATAACAATCCTAGGTCAAAGGAACAATCGTCGCCATCTCTTTCTGCCCAAGATTTTAATACACACTTTGCTACTATTGCTGATACTGTTAGACAGACTCTACCTAATAATGTCAGAGATCCACTCACCTACCTCCATGGAATTGATGGAGCCGTTTCAAGTGCGGGCTTGACCTTTTCTTTTGATTCTGTTAGTATTAACGATGTAAGAAATGCTATGGCTGGGCTCAGTAATAGCCCTAGCAGGGATGTGTATAATTTCAACATTAAAATTGTGAAAGCGTTAAAAAACTTAATTGTCTCTCCTCTGTGCAGATTGATTAATCAATGCATTGCTGGAAATGTTTTCCCTGACTGTCTTAAGATTGCTAGGGTTGTGCCCATCTTCAAAAAGGGGAATGTCTGCGAAGTTAACAATTATCGCCCAATCTCGATTGTGCCCATTTTTGGTAAAATCTTTGAGCATCTATTGAACACACAACTGGTAAAGTATTTTGAGAATAACAACCTCTTTGCTCCAAACCAGTTTGGTTTCCGAACAGGAAAGTCGACTTCGAGGGCTGTTCTAAGTTTGGTACAGCAGGTTCAGCGATCATATGATGACAATAAGTTTGTACGGGTATGCTTTTACGACCTGACTAAGGCCTTTGATTGTATTGACCATCAACTCTTGATTGAAAAACTGACCAGGTATAGCTTTAGCAGAGACAGTTCTCACTTGATTGGATCCTATCTTGGGGGTAGAAAGCAATATGTCTCGGCCAATGGTAGTAAGTCTGAATTGGTAGGTTTAAAATATGGAGTTCCCCAGGGCTCTATCCTGGGCCCAACACTGTTTTTAATTTACATAAATGATATCACATTTATAGATAACCTCAATCTCGTCTTGTATGCAGATGACACAACTTCCATAAACATATCGGATGCTCCCAATACTGTCAACCAAAACGTTGATGATTCTGGCTTTCGTATTGAGCAGTGGTTTCTTTCAAATCGCCTCTGCATGAATGCTGGTAAAACACAAATTCTAGATTTTTCCTTGAAACCTGCAATCACTAACTTCAGCCCTGTTAGCTTTCTTGGATTGTATCTGGACAGCAGATTGTCGTGGGAAGAGCAAGTTAATCAACTTATTAAGAGGCTGAATAGAAACATGTACCTGATTCGTAATCTCCTAAACAATGTCTCAACCAAAGTACTTATGGACACCTACTATGGACATTTTCATTCTCACATAATGTATGGCATACTGCTGTGGGGCCATTGCCCACATGCCACAAGAGCATTTGGTGTGCAAAGAAGATGTATCAGATTGATGGCGGGTATTGCATTTCGTGAACCTTGTAGAGACAAGTTTATCTCTTTTGGTATTCTTACTCTACCTAGTGTGTTCATACTCGAATGCCTTCTCTACCTAAAAAGCAACATTGATGACTTCAAAACAAACTCACATTTTCATCATTATAACACTAGAGGAGGTGAACACCTGTGCATTCAATACCACAGGGTCAATAAAGCTAGAAGTGGTCATAATTATCATGCCATTAAATTCTATAATGTGCTCCCCGAAGTTGTCAAAGAGCTACCCACAAAATTATTTAAATCTAAACTGAAAAGTTACTTAAAGTCTAAAGCTTTCTTTAGCATGGACGAATTCCTTGTTGCAGACTTCAGTGATTTGTCGCTGTCAGTCATGGCAGGCTAAAATGTGATGTGTGAGGCATCTGTATGTTGGTCTCCTTTTAATGTGTAATCTCCACTAGTTTATATCCTATTCATTTTTTTTTGTTGGATCATATTTATATAATTAACTAGGTTTTAGTGTGTATGTGTCATTTACTGCTTTTATCTTATTTTATTCTCATTATTTTATGAATCTGACTTGTGAAAATACTACTATGTATGTATGGCATCAATAAATTATAAATAAATAAATAAATAAATAAATAAATATGTTTTTCGTTTGTTATGAATAATTTTCGGTAGGGCGGTGTAGTTGAACGTGCTGAACAGGAAAATGGCCCCTCCATAATTTGCCACCCCCATAACTCACCCCCGATTTACTAGAAACAACCGTAGAAGCTATGTTTTTCGTTTGTTATGAATAATTTTCGGTGGAGCGGTGTAGTTGAACGTGCTGAACAGGAAAATGACATCGCCATAATTTGCCACCCCCATAACGAGGTGTTCCTGCAGGTTTGGTAAATTCGAGAAAATTTTCAAAATGTCACCAAAGAAAGATTCTGCGTTGATGACATTTTTTATTGTTTTGACACTAGTCTGATGGGTGTTGGCAATTTACGAGTGGTGAGAACAGTTGTTCCGTCGATAATTCGTTTGTTACGACAGTCGGGGAGCAGTCCATAGAATGCCAAAAAATCAGAGCCTATGATAGGGACTGCTACATCAGCGACGACAAAAATCCATTTAAAATTTCGACATAGGCCAAAATTTAAGCTTAGATGTTTGGAGCCATAGGTGTGAATGGTCGAGTTGTTTGCTGCTTGAAGGTCGTAGGCTACCTGCTGACGACGTTCTTTTACCAAATGTCTAGGGAAACAGCACAAATCAGATCCCGTATCGAGTAGAACATTTTGCTTGTTGATTTGGTCAAAAACGAAGAGACGACTTCCTTGCTGTGGACAGTCGGCCGTCGCCACTACTGACTGTCCGTTGAATTTGTTGATTCAAATTTGTAGGGTTGATTGCATTTTTTAGCTTCTTGGCCGAATTTATGGTGGTAGCAACAAACCTGGTTCGATGAATTGAAGACTGGTGTGTTATTGTTGCCTTTCGCTTGTTGGTAGCTGCTGCGGGACTTAGACCGCTGACGATGACGTTTCAGAGTTTGAAGTTCGGTTTGTAGGGTGGTAAGCTGGTGACATACTTCTTCTAATTTGTCGGCTAATGAGTTGTTAGTTGATGAAGCATTTACTGCAGGTGCTTGGGAAATTGAAATCGGGGATGTAGTTAGTTGGACTTCCATAACTTTATCTGCGGTAACTGCTAATCTTTCCAAGGGCAATTCAGCTTGAGTCTGCAGGATTCCTTGAATTTGAATTGGTCTGTTACATCCACAGAGTGCGCATTAAGTTATCCTGTATGGCGATTGAACCTGCTAGTGATCGTAGGTGACGTAAAAATTGTGATGGTTTACGGTCACCTAATTCTTCTTCCATTAGAAGTTGTCGGACACGTTGCTCTTCAGATGCAGATAAACGCTTAATAGTCATATAGGGATTTTCTGAAGGTGGAGACCTGATGATATCGTCAACCTCACTGGCGTAGCATTCATCCAGATGAGATATTACATACGAGTATTCTGTACTCTCTTGTGTAATTCCGACTATTGAAAATTGGGCTTCTACCTGGGCGAACCAGAGAGCTGGTCTGTTTTTCCAAAAGGGAGGAAGCTTCACAGTGACACGAAGAATGTTTGCATTCGATGACACTGACTTTGATGGCTGATTCATTTGGGAGGAACTCTGTTGTAAGAGATGTTGTTGAAGCTCTTCATTTTGCTTCCGGAGTTGGTCCAATGCTTCTTGGTAAGCTTCCATTGACTAACTTTAAAAGTATTTGATGTTTATCTTATCTTTGTGATTCTTTCTTGTCGGGGTCACTGTATTTGTTCCAGTGCGAGAGAACAAACAAAGATTGCGGAGAAAATTATTTTATAGCGAATGCGGGTTGAGAGACCACTTACCTAGTAGTTTCGTCCATGGCGTCGTGGTCGGCAGCTGCAGCTTGGCGTGAAGCTTTTATTAGGACATCTTTCTGTAGCGGCGCGCGCGCGATCCGATTTCGAGCTCACTCGGTCGTCTAATGTCTAATTTCCGTCCAGTCAACGGTGCGCTGAGTGCGCATGTCAATAGTGGAGCCTCAACCACAATTGGTTCTCGGTTCCAAGATTCAAGAAATTTAAATTTAACGCGAAGAACAAAAGTAAAAATACATGGTAAATTCTACCCATAAGATCAAAGCCCAAACTAAACATAATGTTTATTAAATTACCCTATTCTTATTAACTAAGCTATGTACATGGCGAGCAGTGAACAGTCACCAATATGTGGGTACGATAGTAAACTAATATACCTCACATTAGAAAAACGAATATTTATTCAGAATCAAATACAAGACTTTTATGCGATTGTATTATTTCTTCTCGTTGTTATTTTCTGTTATTTTCGTTTCCCGGGGTCCCACTTCCTAGACATCCATTCTGGTGTTATCTGGGTTGCTGAACAGGTGGCAAGCAGGTCGCCACACACATTTGCCAAAATTTACACCCAAAATATGTAGAACAACTTGCTTTAGTGGATTTTGCTAATGTGGCGGAACTCGCTAGAGCCTGTAAGCAACTAGAAGAAGTAGCCATTAGCCAACAGCAGTCGCGAGGAAATTCGAAAATTGTGTCAACATTTTCTGAATCTGATTTAGCCTATTTAGGAGATAACGGACAACCGACGTCCTCAGTGACTCAAAACTTTCCTTATTCGGATAAGAATAGGAATCGAGATGTTAGATGGACTCGACCGGGGGTTAGTAGTAATAGTAAACCTCGGGGGGCCGACGTAAGATGCTGGAATTGTCAGCAGCCGAACCATACCTTTCAACATTGCACTAGACCTCACATAAAATGTTGTTATGGTTGTGGTCAGCGAGATACGATGCTTTCCGATTGTGACCGCTGTAAAAGGCGACGACCACCTGTTAGTTTGGTAAACTCCGGGAGAAGGTAATTGGTTTAGACCGACATTTACCTCTGGGCACTAATAAGGTCTCTAATTCGCCGTGGTAGAATGGCTAAGGTGGCTAGACAAAGTGAAGATTTTTTATAAGGAATATTGCTCGGTAAAATTGTCTTGTAAAAGGGCATCTCCGGTTTTCGTGAAGAAAGGTTCTGATAATAGACCCTATATTTCTGTAAAAATTTTTGATAAGGAGATTCTTGGATTATTGGACACGGGTGAATTCTAGTGTTGTTAGAGTTTGTGGCATAAATACTTTGAAATTATTTAATTTAAAAATGTTGCCCTTCCGGCATAGTTCTGTAACCACAGCTGATGGAGCATCCCAGGAAGTTAGGGGACTAGTGGAGTTGCCAGTTTTGTGGGAGATGTTTGCAAGGTTGTTCCGGTTTTGGTAGTATTAGGAATGGGACCAGTTTGGAAGCACCTTCCGTGGGAGTGTTAACTGGCTCTGTGGATAATGAGATTTATAACGAGGAACATGTTTCTAGTCATTGCAGCCTTACGAAGGAGCAGATGAGGCAGGTAAAGGGAGTAATTTTGTTATTCTCAGAATTGGATCATCCAAATAAGTTAACGAGAACGCCAAATATAGTATATCGCATAGATACCGGGAGTGCTCATCCTATGAAACGACAATATTTGATGTCACCGTATATGTTGTCTCATCTTAATAAAGAACTGGATAAAATTCTGAAGTTAGGGGTGGTAGAACCATCCGAGAGTCCGTGGTCATCGCCAGTTCTTTTGGTAAATAAAAGCGACGGTGAATACCGATTTTGTTTCGACAGTAGAGCCTTGAATCGGGTCACCAAAAAGGATTCTTGGCCGTTACCTAGGGTAGACAGAATACTCAACATGCTAGGTGAGGCTAGGTATATATCGTCAGTGGATCTAAGGAGCGCTTTTTGGCAGATCGGTCTTGACCCGGAGTCCAAGGAAAAGACGGCTTTTGCAATACCCGGCAGGGGACTATTCCATTTCAACGTACTTCCTTTTGGGCTTACTAATGCGGCACAAGCCCTACAGAGACTGATGGACGCGATTTTTGGTCCGGAATTTGAGCCTAGAATTTTCGTCTACTTAGATGATGTAATCATTACCTCCCCTACATTTGAAGAACACATAAAGTTGCTAAAGGAAGTCGCGCGTAGGTTACAAGAGGCAAATTTAACGATAAACTTAAAAAAATGTGAGTTTTTAAAACCCTCTCTTAAGTACTTGGGATTTGTAATAGATGGAGCAGGCGGATTGCGCACTGACCCCGATAAGGTAGAAGCGATGGTGAATTTTAAAAGACCTACCAATTTTACAGAGGTCAAGCGGTTTTTAGGACTCTGCGGCTGGTATAGACGCTTCATAAATGATTTTTCTACTCTTGTTTCCCCTATAAATGATGTAATTAAGGGTATAAAAAAGGCCAGGGTATTGATTGGATGCCAGAGGCGGAACAGTCGTTTGAAAATATTAAGCCAGCCATGGTCTCCGCGCCTTTACTCAGTACTCCCGATTTTTCTGTGTCCTTTACCATCCAGTGCAATGCCTCCGACACGGGCCTCGGAATTTTTCTTACTCAGATTCAAAATGACGAAGAGAAAGTTATCGCGTTCGCGAGCCACAGTTTATCTCGGGCTGAAAGAAATTATAGCGCCACCGAGCGTGAGTGTTTGGCGGTAGTCCTTTCAGTAGTAAAATTTAGACCTTACGTGGAAGGAGCAAAATTCTATGTAATTACGGATCACCATTCGCTCTTGTGGCTCCATAAGATGCGCGATCCTTCAGGGAAGTTAGCTCATTGGAGCGTCAAGTTACAACAGTTTGATTTCGAAATAATCCATAGGAAGGGCAAGTTGAATGTTGTGCCCGACGCACTTTCCTGGAATCTGACTGCACCTTCGCGAGAACAAATCGTAACTTTAGATAGAGTAGATACCGTCACTGTAGATATTGACCTTGAGCATGTAGACAAATTTTACGAGAAAATGCGAAAAAATATAGCGGAAAACCCGGATGGTTTTCCCCAGTGGTCGCTAAATAAGGGGCGAGTATATAAATTTATTCCCACAACGGTTCCTTTCGCTACTAATATTTCCGATTGGAAGTTACTAGTGCCTAGACATCAATGCGAAAAAGTGTTAAAGGCTTGTCTTGACGAGCCAACAGCTGCTCACTTGGGGCTCGCCAAGACGTTGGCTGGTGTATGTATGTATGACTATTGGCCTAAAATGCGGCAGGACGTATTTAAATATGTTTGAGCTTGTCAGGTATGTGGTTCTCAGAAATCGCGCGATATGGGTTCATGGGGAAAGAAAAGAGCGTGCTATTTCCTTGGCAAGTTATCGCCGTTGACATTATGGGAGAGTTCCCAAGATCTACATCAGGACTTATCTTATCTTATCTTTTGGTCGTCTCTGACTGGTTTACCAAGTTTCCTCTTTTAAAACCATTAAGGCAGGCTACGGCGAGTGCTATCTGCAAGTTTCTGGAAAATGAGGTTTTCTTGATTCACGGGGTGCCTCAGTATATCGTTTGCGATAATGGTAGTCAGTTCGTCAGTCATCAGTTCAAGGCTGTCGCAAAAAAATACAAAACTAGAATATGGTATAATGCTCGATATCATTCTCAAGCAAATTTTGTAGAACGAAGCAATCGGACGATATGTACAGCGATATGAAGCTATATTAAGCAAGACCACCGACTCTGGGATAAGAACATACATAAAATAGCCTACGCTATCCGTACCGCGAGTCACGAAGTGACAGGCTACAGACCGGCATTTTTAAATTTTGGGAGGATTGTTCCTAGCACCGGAACAACCCACCTGGAAAAAATGGAAATAGGCGATCGCCAGGAATATGCCTCAAACCTGGTAAATCTGTCTCATATTTATGCTCAGATAAAGACCAAGCTTCATGAGGCATACCAAAAGAATGAAAAAGTGTATAATTTACGCAAACGACCGATCGACCGTCAGGTAGGCAATAAGGTGTGGAAGCATCATAAAGTGCTATTGGATAGTTCCAAGCATTTTGCGCAGAAGTTGGCGCCTCGGTATGTTCCATGCATTGTCACAGGCAAGAGATCTAAGTTAGTTTACGATTTGAAGTTCCTGGACCAAAGGGATACTGGTGACTGGCATGTAAAAGATTTGAAGGTTTATTACGAGGATGATTCCGATACTCCTGTGTCATCTGGTCCCGACGTATCTGACGTCGAATCAGTTGGTAATTAGCTCTGTTCTTTTGGGCACTTACCTGTAGATGTGCAGAAGGGGTAAGCCTATCCTTTTAGTATGTGTGCATGATACCCTCGAGACTTTCCAGCCTTGATTTGATTGCCAGTAAGGTCTCAGGATGATTTTTAGAATTTCAAAATGTGAACCCTTGATTTGTTATAGGTGTGTAGGTTAAAGTAGAACTAGTTAATCTTAGAATAGGATAAGGTATAGATTAGTAAAGTTAGGATAAAGAAGCGCTTCTTATAAGTTTAGAGAAAAAAACAAGGGAAAAAAAAAATGCCATGAATTGGGTAAACAGTATGATCCGAAGAGAAAAAATAGTCGTTTGACGCCTATTTTTTTCCTTGGAGGGGGGTGATTGTATAACGAATAAATTCGTTTTTAACTTATAATTTTTAAAATCCGCGAAGCAAGTAGAGACAGTTTTGAGCGGGAAATCAGTATATTTCCAAGTATGGATAGACGGGACATGTGCGACCGGGCAGAATTTTTTGGCGCATCGAAGTCAGCGGGACAGGAGAGACTAGTCGGCCGTCGAGTAGTGCGTATCGCTGCATAGTTAATACTGGGGTTTGTGTGTGTGCGGGGTGCCATCGTCAGGAAAAATCTTCTGTAACCATTTTTGTGATCACCTTTGTCACGATGGGAATCTGTATTTCCAGGAGCAACTCGTATTTTTGGGGAAATCTTAGACGGCCAGCCATAAGCCTTTTCATCGGCCATTTTACGGCAGTCATCACGTGTTTGGCATCCGTTGAACGGAAGGTAATTAATCACTTCTTCTAATAACTTCCCCTCCATAGTTTTTTTTTGCATAACTAATGGTTCCCGACGCATATTTTAAATTTGTTCGCCAAAAACTTGAGGACCTGGCCGTTGGAAACCTGCACCCACCCAAATTTAAATATCTCCAGTAGGGGTGGTTATTCTATTGCCGTCCTGGTGATCCGCCGAGCCTCTGTGAAAGCTGATTTTCCTGTTACCTTTGCCAAATTAAGATTCTACAGATATTGTCACCTGGTGGTGACCTAAGCCCAGTCAACCATCACTACATCACCCTTATATCTAAAGGATTATGCTAAACTAAGGTCAGACTATTCATGTTTTTCTTCTGGGGTTGTCGAAGAAGAAATTACCCTTAAAGTTACCTTCAGAGCGACCTGCAGTCTCAATTTCAATGATTTTGCTATTTTAAATTTTATAATTTTACCCGGCTGTGAGTCCTATATAAGATCTTATATGAGGAGTTGGTATCCTATTCATTATTATTGTATGTTTAATAGATTTTGGAGAAACCAAATTAAAGTCATGGTGGTTATAATTGGAGGGTTTTATTTAAATTTTCCTGGTTATTTTGAACAAATTGTTTTGCGAACGAGAAACAAAACCAGGTGGTGCCTAAATAATACACCACCTCGTAATTCGTACTGTCAATGTTTCATAATACAATTTCATTTCATTACGAACTCACGATCGCTCACGAAACTCAGAGCTACCATAGCCGTGAGGCAATTCTCCTGTCACAAATTCAACTTTTAAATTCTTCCCCCTAAAATATGTACAACTGTCACGAAAAAATTGATAAGATTTTGTACTGCATCTATTTTCAGTTGATTGTATTTTGTAATTTGTTTGGCTTTGGAAACATCGATTTATTTCATGATTTTTGTTATTAATAAAATCTGCAATTTTAGACACCACGACCTCAAAATTTAAGGAATTGTTATTGTTATAGATATTTCGTCATAAGTAGTTCATGTTATTAAAATTATGCATTTTGTTTTTAAAGGTAACTGGGCCAGATTTGCAATTTGAACCCCGTTTTGCTGACTGCGACAATAATTATAACGTCCATGATCCAGTGGCCTACTTGCCCATTTTATTTATGTTTATATGAATTAAAACTTGGCCTAAAATAATGTTTTCTGTGAAAGTAATTTCTATTATTAAAAAAATTATTCCGGTTGCGATGCCGTCTTTTGTGAGAATAATCATTTGAAACCTTATTTTCTAAAGAAATTGTAAAACACGAATTTTCGCTATTTTCGGAATTCGAATTTGTAAAAATTGTCGTGGAATCATTATTTGTTTTAAGAGTAATTTTTCCTTCATGCGTATATATAACTGCTTTATGACTCACTAAAAATTTCATTTCCAAAATAATATTAGCTGAAAAATTATTTACAACTAAAGCTTCACAAGATGTATACAAGTTTAGCAAAATCGTTTTCCTTCCTAAAACTGGTCTACCTCCACCAGCACCTACAACATGTGTTGCAACTCTGTTAAGCTATTTAAATCACTATTTTGGAGCAAATCTGTAGAGACTATTTTCTTTAGACCCTGTATCAATGATAACTGTCGAAACAATTCCATTTATAAACCCTTGGACAGTAAATATTTCTGAATGATCATCGAGCTTGGCGTAACTATTACAGACGATCACACCATCCTGCGTAAAGAACTGACGGGGAATTTGAGGAGCTTTGTCTATCACCTTTGAAAATTTTTTAAAATCTTGCAACGTAATTTCGATCCCTTTTATATATCGATCACCATCAGGGTCTGATGCCATGTTTTTGGATAACCTTTCAGATATATTTGATAGGTTTTTTAGTGCTGATAAGCGATGTGTATTGGTCGGGGACTTCAATTTTGACCTTTGTAGGGACAGCTTTTATACTCGCAAAATGAAAGCATTGTTTCTCCAATATGGAGTTGCTCAGTTGATTACTCAACCAACGCGTGTTACAGTGGATAGTGAGACTTTAATTGACTATGTGTTTGTTAATAATGACTTTGCAGGGGCAGCTGTACATCCTACACCTAAAGTAAGTGATCACTCAATAATTTCTGTGTGTCTTGGAAGGCAAAGTAAAAATGAAGATACAAGAATCAGGATGTACAGAGACCTATGTGAGGTTAATTTGGATAGGATTGCATTAGATTTAATTTCTTGCGATTGGAATTTGGGCTCAAATGATGTTAATGTAATTTATGATGAGTTTTTCACTAAGTGCCAGGAAGTGATTGATAGGGCTGCACCATTACAGGTCGGCCGGATTCATAGTAGTTTACCATGGTTTGACAATGACATTGCTTTAAAGATTAAGGAACGGGACAAATTGTATAAAAAGTTCCAGAAGTCTGTAGATAATGAAAGAAATGAAAAATGGGCTGCCTTTAAGAGACTTCGAAATGAAGTTGTCAATCTGCTAAAGTTAAAAAAAAAAGGAAAAATATTTTTATGAAAAAATCGATAAATACAGAGGTAATCCTAAGCTTATGTGGAAAACTTTGAAGAAAGTTATTGATATTAAGTATAAGACATTTCCAAACTGTATTAAGTTTGAGTTCCAAGGACAAATAGAGATGAGTCATGATCTCTTACAAATTGTCAATAATTTTAACAGATACTTTGTTGCTAGTATTGAGGGTATAGTTGACAGTATTGGTCAGTCTACATGTCTGAATTTCGTGAATAATTGTAATTTGTTGTTTGTTTTTCAAGTTTCAAACCATTGTCTCTTGATGACCTGTGGGGTATTATACTGTCTTTAGATAATAGATGTAGTGCTCAGGATGTCCTTAATTCAAAAATGTTAAAACATGTATTTCAAACGTGTGGTCATGTTTTGCTTAATCTTGTGAATGCCTCGCTTAAAACATCAAAGTTTCCGGAACTTTTGAAAACAAGTAACGTAGTTCCTATCCATAAGGTTGGGGGCACAGTTGAAGCAAGTGAATTTTGGCCAGTTAATACTTTACCATCAATTGAATAAGTGATTGAAATGGCTGTTTGCAGTCAAATTCTTGAACACGTAGAAAACAATGAAATTCTTATTGTTAACCAATCTGGATTTCGTAATAAATATTCATGTGAAGCAGCACTTCAATTAGCCTTGTGTACTTTTAAGAGGGAATTGAGTAACAGGAAGTATATAGTGGTCATTTTCTTGGATCTGAGGAGAGCATTCGAGACTCTAAATAGGTGCATATTGTTGGATAAGCTGCGGGGATATGGTTTGTCTGGGGATGTTCTTAGCTGGTTCATGGATTATCTTAATAATAGAAAACAGCGAGTAAGATTACAAGACATTAAATCCGATGAAATTGATATAAATTTAGGGGTACCCCAAGGGAGTGTGCTGGGACCTCTTCTGTTCATCTTATACTTGAATGATATAAAGTTGTTTATTGATTGTGACTTCATCAATTTGTTTGCAGATGACACACTGTTGGCTTGTTACGATGTTGATTTGAATGCGGCAGTGCAAAGGATGAACACTGTACTTTCTTGCGTAAATGGATATCTCCAAGCAAACAAATTGAAACTTAATATTTCTAAAACTAAAGGCATGATAGTTACAACCAAGCACAGGTACATGAATGTTGATTTAAATGATATAAATCTAAAAATAAATAATGAAAAGATAGCCATTGTCGAGTCTACTAAATATCTCGGTTTTCAAATAGATCATATCTTGGCATTTAGCAGTCAATTTCAATATATTTATAAGAAGATATCAAAAAAACTTTATTTCTTTTCTCGAATATCCAAAAATTTATCTATGAATTCTAAAATCACAGTTTTCCAATCAATCATTCAGCCACATTTTGATTATTGTGCTTCAGTATATATGTTTAATTCCAATCAAATTGGACAGCTACAAAAACTGCAGAACCGTGGAATGCGAATAATACTAAAGATTGGCAGATGTGCCCCAGTGGCAGTCATGCTTCGTGTTCTAAAGTGGCTGCCAGTAAACAAAAGGTTATACTACCTAACAATGGTTTTCATCTTTAAGATATTGCACAACTTAGCCCCACCTTACTTTCAGGAATTTATAAGTCTAAACATTGACATACACAATTATTCAACAAGAAGAAACTGCGACTTTCACATCGATAGACTTGGTAATAGAAATTCAATGAACTCGCTCTTTTTCAAGGGATTCAGGGAGTTCAATATGTTGTCGGATGAGATTAAGAGATCGACCTCGCTTAGAATTTTTAGGAAAAGATTATTAGATGATATTAAAGCCAATTAGTAAACTAATGCCTTGTATTTGTGCTTTCTTATAATTGTTAGTAAGGTATGTTTTTCTGGTGGTTATGTATCACATTCAAATTATTTTGTTACATATTTGTATATATGTTGTTATGACTGTTGTTGGCTTCCTACTAAGTAAGTTAACTGCAAGTCAATCATTTGTATATTAGGGTTTCCTATTTAAATAAATAAAGGTTCTTTCTTTCTTTGTTAACCAGTATAAATGATATTTGGAAACTTCATTTAACCCATTTTCAAAAAATTTTGTAAATTCTGAAAAAAATGCTGCAACTACGTTGGTCCCTATCTTAGAAAAATTATACTCCTTTTCCTTGTACTTTTCATACCAAATATATGCAAAACCATCCAAAAAATTACCATAATACGTCAGTTTAAGTCCATTATGCCAGCCATTATAGTCAGCAATTTTCTTAAGTTCCTTAATAAAATCAGTGGGACAAATATTTTTACATGGATGGAACGTAGGAGGAGCAACTTAAGGGGGAAATCAGAAACTAGGCAAGATTGTGCTTGGGATAATGTAGGGGCCGACATTATGGAGAGAAATATACATGTTCAAAATTAATTAAAAGAAACCCCTAAAAACCAAAAATAAAATTCTTACTTCCAAAATTATGCATTACACGACCAAAGTGCAGTTAACTAGATTATCTAGTCGGCAACATTCCGATGCCTTGCACAACTAAACTGCTTTGCCCTTTGCGAGAAAGTGAAACTAGTAAATTTTGGAGAATTTACTCTGAGAAAGACAAGGCATCTCCACCATTTATCGTGTTGGGGGATGCATAACCTTGGCAAGTAAGACAACCGACGAAAAACAAATATTATTTATTATAAAAAAGTGAAAAATAAAAATAGTAAAAGAATAAAAATAAAAGAAATACTTACAAATACATCTTAAACTTGAAGAGTAACTTAAACCTCGACTTGGACTCTCTTGACACTTGATGTGGGAACAACCCCTGCATGGTGCTTCCCACCAGGCAGGCCACCTTTCCCCGAACACCACTAACACCCAAGTGTCGAGCCATATCGTGCTCTCGATATGTGAGGCTACCAATATTGTTTTGTCAGCATAATCAAATTATAATTGTTTATTCTAATTAAAAAAATCTCATCTACAGGGGGATTGTAATTTTCACGACAATGGTACCAACGTTACCTCACTGATTTATTATAGGAAGCAATTTTTCGAAAAAAAAAAAGTATTTTTGTGGAATATAAAACCCAAGTTTTGGTTTCCGCAAATTGAGGGCACCCCTCGTAATTCTGTAGCTTTGCTTAAGTCTCCCTTACCTTTAGAGTGTGGAAACTTCTTTTTCAACTTAGATGACTTTAACCCTGAACAAAATTCTAGGGCAAGGCAGGTGATGGAATCTTTTAATGAGATTAATAGTGAGATTAGATTAGGAAGAACCAATTTGGTTTCTATGACAATTGAGATGGGAGATACCAAGTCGTTTAAGAAACTGCATTATGCCTTATCTCCATATAATGAAAATTTTAAATAAGGAGTTAAATGACATGCTCCAACTGGGTGTTGTCGAACCTTCCCAGAGTCCTTGGTGTTCTTCAGTCTTATTAGTTAAGAAATCAAATAACGAATATAGATTTTGCTTTGATGGTAGGGCCCTAAATGATTAACTAAAAAATATATTTACCCCATGCCTAATATTCCTAGGATTTTGAATATGCTGAGAGGTGGTAATTTTATTTCGATCATTGATTTGAGGAAGAGTTTCTGGCAGATTCCTTTATATCTAGACTCTAAAGCAAAAACTGCGTTTATTTAGCATCATTGGATGTGTTCAATTTTAGTTTGTGTCCATGTCTTTCGGGTTGTGTAACGCTGTGCAAATACAACAGCTCCTTGTAGATTCGACATTTAGTTCAAAATATGAACCAACAATTTTCTGTTACTTATCTGACATTATAGTTTCATCTCAGACGTTTGAAGGGCATATGCAGCAGAATTTACTTAAAAACACGGAATTATTGTCAAGTATCAAACTGAAATAGGCTGTAGGTATGACTAATGTACAGGGTATCCGGGAATTACATGCATATGGCTCTACCACCTCTTGCTTATGTATAATGATGACGAATTTCCAATACAAATAAAATTGTTGGCCTAAAGATTTCCCTACTGTAGGACCTTTAAATGGGGTCCCTAATAACAGTATTTCCTGTAATAATTTTATATTAATCTTGTCGATTTTAATCATTTTTGGGCCAGTTTCATTCTATCTACTACCATTATACAGGCTGTAGCACAAAGACCTCCCCGATTTTGGAAGCTAATAAAAACAAAATCAAGCAAGATAATGAAATCAATCAAATTTCATTATAATTTTTCTGTGACTTTCTGTTTAAAAATTTCGATTTTCTTCAAAGATTTACTATGGAAACAGAAAATATCTGCGGGAATAAAAAATATGTCCATTTATTTTATTTCTTTTCTTTCAGTACCTGCAGTGTTGGAGACCAAACATTCCCAAGAAATTTCATTGACCTTTTCTTCAAGTTGTGTCAGCTATAAAAGGACCTGTAAGTTGCAGTTCTTAAACAAAAGTGCCGAAGATATGTTGCTCAGCGTCTCCTTCCCAATTCCTGTGATCACATCCACAATGGATGAACCCGGTGTCCAGAGCCCTTTCTAAAGTTGTAATCAACTTCATTGGTGGACTCAGTCTCAAGATTAACGAGGAAGGGAGCTATTAAGTAGTTACTGGAAATATATGAGCTATTTTGTCCAAGTACCAGAACGTATTGTCTCTCAAGTTATTAGAATCCGACCTACTGCAGTTATACAAGTGATTTTGATGAATATATAAGAAAATGATACAGAGCAGTATACACCATAGGCACCTCATTTTGGGGATCTATTTTATATTTGCCTTCCATTTCCAGCAAGACATTATTTTGTTAAAGAGAAACCGTTATTTACATCACACACATAGGTAATTACCTATATCAAATAATATGGTCTAAAAAGTGTTTCCCGAGATGTTGAGCTTATGGCTGTTATGTAATTTTAACATTTTAATATTCGAAACAGGTTTTCCATTGTCTTTTATACCTGTATTAGACTTAGTGGCTCTAATTTGTTTGTACACATCTGACATGTGACTATCACATAACCAAAAAAGAAATTCAGTTCCTCAATGTTCAAATAAATCGTTAGCTTTTCTCCAAGTTATGTCATACTTGTTACAACTAAATTTCTAACTGCTGCAATTTCTTTAAAACATGTTGAGTTGACCCTCAATGTGTCTTTGCTTGGATTCCATTCTATTCCAAGAACTGATAAAAGAACACATGGTTCTTCTATGTCAGAATACTCCCAACAACGTAGGTCAAATTTTGTCTCTCTCATAATTGATGTAGCCTCTTTAATAAATCGGGATATAAAATTCACATCTGACAAACTAGTAATGCAGTTGTCCACGTAAAAGCCCTTATTGACAAGTTTTGAAATAGTTTTCGAGGAATATACAGAACATTTTTCATTATATTTTGAAAGATGATATTCTATCGTGGCTCCCAAAAGAAAAGGACTACTAGAGATGCCAAAGACCACTCGTCTATGTTGGTAAACCATCTCTTCGACATTTGCATCAATCCACAAAAATCGCAAAAAATTATTTAATAGTTTCTAAAAAATCCCTTTTGACAGCTAATTTCTGTGCCTTACGTAACAACTTCTCAAAAGGATCCATAATATCTAATATCTCTAATTCCCATAAATTTGTAATAGAAAATCTTTTGAAAAAAGAAAAAACGTGCAATTAGTCATTGAACTAATAACACTGGAACAACTTTCGGGAACCTTTCCCATTAGGACCCATCCAAAGTGAGTTTGGAAAGCTGTCAATCCATTTTGTAACATAACTTGATTCCCAGTATAAAGTCTTCCAGCTACATCTGCACCAATTAAAATTTCTATAGTAACAAATGACTCATCATACTCTGAAAAATGAATATTTAAAGCTTGAAATTTTTCTATCCAAGGCCCATGAAGTACAGGAGGAACCTCAACACAAATTTGTTGTTGGGCTAAGACCTCAAAAGTAATTTCAAAGTCGTTTTGTTTTAACATAATATCGTAACAACAGTGTTTATTCTCAATCTGTAAAGCCCCAAATAAACAGTGAATGAGTTTCTCTTTTCTCTTTAATTGACAACCCAATTCGGCAGCAGTAGACTTCAATATATAATATCTTTGAGACCCATTGTCAATAAGAATACGTACTTTACGGTTTCCACCCACAGCATAAGCATGTACTAGGAGTGTTTGCAAAAATACATGAAAATTACTATGATTGGTGAGAAAATTACTGTTATGCATTGCTACAGAAGGATTAGACTCTTCATATTTCTCTTTAGGGGACTTATGAGCTGGCAAATTAGGACACATCATCAAAACATGGTTTTTACCACAGATAATACACGACAGACGCTTGTTACACCTGGTAGTATGATGACGAATTTTCATACCACGAAAACATGATTTTTTTGTTTGCTAATTGTTTTTTCTTATCTTCCAAAGACATCCTTTTAGCGTTAAAACACGATTCGCTGTTATGACTGCCACTACAAAAGATGCAATGTTCAATAGAATGAACCAGTGCCATTGCAGTTGGTATTGTACTTGATGTTTTATCAGCATCCTTTCTTTTCTTTTCAGTCGTAGATGCAGAACAAAAATCAAAACCCTCCATTGCTAAAGAAATTCTCTGTTCGTTATGAACCTCACTTTGCAGAAATGACATCAAACCATTTAAACGTTTTTCCAAAGAACATTCATTGTAAGAGTGAATACCATCACCTAACTTGAGATCATTTTGTGCTATAAAGGTGGCTGAAGACCGTTGCCATATTCTAAGAATATCCTGGGGCAAACATGACTATTAAAGGATCTAAAATGGCAGAAAATTTATCGGTCGTAATACCTAGTGTTTCAAGGGACCTCATTTGAGATTCAATTTTATCATACAATAGCGATAAATCAACTTGTTTTGCAGAAGCACCAGATAAAATTAGTTTAAGAAGCTCTCTAATATAAATTTCGATTTGAAGATCTTCTCTTCCAAAACGGGATTTCAATGAGTCGATAATCTTACCATAATTTTCTCCCATTGCTGGAAAGCTTTCTATTAACTGCCTTGCTCTGCTGCCTGGTACTGTTGCTTGAATGAGATACTGTATTTTGTCGGATGACTCAATGTCGTCGGCATCGGGAATCTTCTTAAATTGTGCCCAAAATGACAACCAGTCTTTGACGTTACCATCAAACCCTTTAAAATCGATAATAGATAATTTAAATTTACATTGATTACCTGGAGATCCTGGTCGACTGCTGTTACTGTCCAACTTTATGGAAGCAGCATCCTGTCTGATTGGCTTCTTGACCTCTAAAATGGTCAACCTTAGGCTAATAAACCTCTTCTTATAAGAATCGCAAGAATCCATCTCTGTTAACAGTTCCTCTTCACTAGCATCAGCAGTCAGCAATGTGTCATATACCAGACCATCAGAAACTGTCAATTCATCGAATTTTGTCTGTAGGTTCCTCAAGTAATTTCTATTTCTT
Organism: Pseudeuparius sepicola; assembly: GCA_963920635.1. Taxonomy (NCBI): domain Eukaryota; kingdom Metazoa; phylum Arthropoda; class Insecta; order Coleoptera; family Anthribidae; genus Pseudeuparius; species Pseudeuparius sepicola. The sequence goes on from OY987305.1 coordinate 36,936,691, forward strand.
GTAGATTGCGAGGTGTTGCTGACAACAAACCATCAAGCTCATTTTCTCCACAAGAAAAGGCTCTATGTAGCACTGATCTGTGTTTCTTATTCTGATCCATGTTTTCAAATGGAAAACTCCGACTCAAAAAATAACGTTTTACTGATTAAATGTGTCCTGTCATGGTCGCCAAATGTTGCGCAATCTGTTTCTAGATGCTACCCGCTTCTAGCTCAGTTCCTCAGGTTCAAAATAAAAATAATATCAAATCTGGACACGGTATATTTAATCAGACATTTATAATGACATCAATCACAGGTTCCTTTCAGTTGCCTGTACAATAAGATCCTTTTGGCAGTTTTTGTCCCGACAGAATTGTTAATAAAAATATAGTTAGGTAGAATATTTGTGGGAATTTACTTGATAGTTAATCTGTTCTGATTTTGTTTTGTTTTAAAACCTACTAATTTCTTTAATGTCACCCTTATTCAGAACTTCCAAAACGATTTTTTTCTCTCATCCAATGCCGTTCCGTTAAAACAATACTTTTGCACCTTGGAGTCTTAGAAACAGTGTCAATTTCTTTAGTAAGTTCAGTGTGTTTTCTGAGAACCATCTTCAACTCGCACGAGCTGCCTCTGATTGTCATCTCAATTTCGGGGAAGTCTGGTTCAACCTTTTTTGTCTTCTTTTGCATAACCTTTGGTGCACTCAGAATGCTAACAACCTCTTTGGAGTCTTTGGTATCTTGTGGATATTTTAGCGTTCTCAATCTACTTCCTCATTGATATTTTATGTCAAATTGTGGTGAAGATTTTTTTAGAAGCAATTTCCTATTTGCCAATTTCATAGTGGATTTCATGGCCAAATTTTCTTTCTTAATTACCATCTGTACTTTTTTATGGAAAGTATGTATTGATTGCACTGAAATAGGAGTCAGTTTTCACACCCTCCTGCTCCATCTTGTAGGTGATAAATTTCGTTCTTTTTTATTTTTTTCCAGTGGAAATTTGGGACCTGTTCTGTCCTCTCTTCTGTCATCTGATTTTCGTCATGCTTACAACTGTTCATACCATTTGAAAATTGCCAACATCTGTATGGCGAGTGTAAAGTAACATAAAACTGCGCTAAAGTAAATTTAGTCGAAAATTTAACTATAAATAGAACATTAAAAAGAATTAGTGTCATTAGTCATAAAATATCTACACCCAGCTAGGGGGGGGGACAGCTGCTCCCCCTGCCCGTACCTGGCTACGCCCTTGGTACTATCCCATTGCTTTTTTATCTCACTCCATGGACTATTATTCAATTGTATCCAAAATTTATTTTTTGCTCGCATAAAAAATAGTGACACATTTACCTCATTATCTTCATATTCCTCAAAATTTTCATCAGCCAATTTATTTTTTACTACAATGTATCTTATTGTCCTTGAATTATTGTTTTATATCAAATGCTATGGATTTAAATATAGGTCTTGTGATTCTGAGAGAATGTTGCAGGTTCCATCCTATAACTACTTTCCTTGATGAGCCGTCCAGTTGTTTTGTTTTACTATATACTTTAGGAGGCATTAGTTGAAAGGTTTTATGCGAACCTTTAGGCGGCTTTTTTTGAGGTGTTTTAAACAATAGAAAAAAAATTTTTGGGGCTTAAGACAAATGTTAGAAAATTTTTGAAAATTTATTTTGGAAAGTCTAATTTTTCTTTATCTACCATAAAAAAATTTGTACTTAGTGCTATATACTAAGCCCTGCCATATTGCAGTTAATAAACTCATCGATGCCATAAAATGCCCCATTACCTAGAAAGGATTTTATTTTACCTTTGAAAACCTTGTTATACCCAATGACTTGAATATTTCTAGGTAACTTACATAATTTTATGCCTATAAACTTGTAGCCATTTTGACATTTATACAATTTTAAGCGAGGTGTGATTAATGCGCTTCACCCCCCCCCCCCCTGGAGTTATGTGCATGCCTATTTGCACTTGATATAATATTATCCTTTCTCTAATTAATAAAGTTCAAACACTCTAGAATATATAGCCAGGGAAAGGTCAAAATATTAAAGGTATTATACATATAAATTAATTAATTATTATTCATAAATACTAATATTAAATATATCACATACATATATAGCTTTTATTTATACCTGTTCAGGTAAGAAGTTCCTTTGAATAAATTTCCTATATGTTTTCGTTGAAGTCGGGATCCTTTCAGTTGCCTGTGTATAATAAAATCATTTCGGCAGCTTTTGACCTAACAGAATACAATCTGCTAATTTCTTTTGTCACCCTTATTCAGGACTTCTAAAACGATTTTTTTTCTCTTCTGCAATGCCGTTCCATTTGGAACAATACTTTTGCACCTTGGAGTCTTAGAAACAGTGTAAATTTCTTTAGGAGCTATAGTGTGTTTTCTGAGAACCATCTTCGGCTTGCACAAGCCGCCTCTGATTGTCACCTCAATTTCGGGGGAAGTCTGGTTCAAGCTTTTTTTGTCTTTTACAGGGTGGGGCAGAAAGAACTCCCCGATTTGGGAACTAAGCAAGATGTAACAAAATTTTTCTATTCGTTAATAAGCATACATAATGCCTTTTTAAATCGACGGGTTTTAAAAATTACATCACTCAAGTGGTTGCCTGTATTGTTGATACACCGAGTGAGCCTCTTCCGGTAATTTTCCATCACTCTGCGAGTCATTTCAGGCAGAATGGTAGAAATTTCCTGGATTATCGTCTCCCTAAGAGCTTCCAGAGTTTGGGGACGATGTTGATACACTGTTTTCTTAAGGTAGCCCCAGAGAAAAATATGACATGGGGTTAAATCCGGCCAGTACGGTGGGCACCCAATATCATGCAAAGAGACAACGTGCCCTGGAAATATTTATCTCAGAATTGCCATTGAACGACGAGCTGTGTGGGCTGTTGCCCCATCTTGTTGAATCCACACATGTTCTCTTGAATAATACATAATATATATGGATGTCCTGGTTGTTTTTATTTATTTCTGAGAATTTTATACATCTTCTAATACATGTTTCTTAAACTATACTTCTGAAATCTCTCTATTCTCATTTCCCTTATTTACTTAACACTTTTTCTACTATCAACTGTTTCTCAAGCCACACTTGACCTCATTCTATTCTTCTAGAACCTTCTGGAAGCTTTCCATTTAATGACAGTTGTCAAAGAAGAAAAATAAAGTGAGGTTACATAAGTCATCTAGTCTATACTAAGTATAAGGTAAAATATTTTGGTGTTAATATCAACATGTTCTTCTCCATGTTCATCGTCAAGAGCATCCACTCTGGGCCATAGGGACCATATGCACCCCTATAAGATTGCCACTGTACAAGAGTTGTGTGAAAGAGACTGTGAAACTCGTGATGAGGCACATTTCCACCTTTCGGGCGCGGTCAACAAACTAAGCTGCAGGTACTGGTCTGAAAATAACTCTCGGGAACTTCAGGAGCGGCCACTTCATAGCCCTAAGGTTACAGTCTGGTGTGCCATTTCTGAATTTGGTGTGTGGAGTCCCTACTTTTTTGAAGAAAACGGTGCTACTGTTACGGTAAACGCAGATAGGTATTGTGCGATGCTGGAGAACTCTCTACGGCCCAGATTGGATGCTCTTGTTGATGAACATGGACAAGAACATGTTGATATTAACACAAAAATCTTTTACCTTATACTTAGTATATAGTTCTAGATGACTTATATAATCTCACTTTATTTTTATTCTTTGACAACTGTCATTAAATGGAAAGCTTCCAGAAGGTTCTAGAAGAATAGAATGAGGTCGAGTGTGGCTTGAGAAACAGTTGATAGTAGAAAAAGTGTTAAGTAAATAAGGGAAATGAGAATAGAGAGATTTCAGAAGTATAGTTTAAGAAACATGTATTAGAAGATGTATAAAATTCTCAGAAATAATTAAAAACGACCAGGACGTCCATATATATTTTGTATTATTCAAGAGAACATGTGTGGATTCAACAAGATGGGGCAACAGCCCATACAGCTAGTCGTTCAATGGCAATTCTGAGATAAATGTTTCCTGGGCACGTTGTCTCTTTGCGTGATATCGGGTGCCCCCCGTACTGGCCGGATTTAACCCCAAGTGATTTTTTCTCTGGGGCTACCGTAAGGAAAAAGTGTATCAACATTGTCCCCAAACTCTGGAAGCTCTTAGGGAGACGATAATCCAGGAAATTTCTGCCATTCCGCCTGAAATTACCCGCAGAGTGATGGAAAATTACCGGGAGAGGCTCACTCAGTGTATCAAAAATACAGGCAACCACTTGAGTGATGTAATTTTTAAAACCCGTCGATTTAAAAAATCATTATGTATGCTTATTAACGAATAGAAAAATTTTGTTGCATCTTGATTACTTTAGTTTTTATTACGTTCCCAAATCGGGGAGTTCTTTCTGCCCCACCCTGTAAAAGAAGACAAAAAAGCTTGAATCAGACTTCCCCCGAAATTGAGGTGACAATCAGAGGTGGCTTGTGCAAGTCGAAGATGGTTCTCAGAAAACACACTATAGCTCCTAAAAACATTTACACTGTTTCTAAGACTCCAAGGTGCCAAAGTATTGTTCCAAATGGAACCACATTGGAGAAGAGAAAAAAATATTTGTTTTGGAAGTTCTGAATAAGGGTGACAAAAGAAATAAGCAGGTTGTATTCTGTTGGGTCAAAAACTGCCGAAAGGATTTTATTATACACAGGCAACTGAAAGGATCCCGACTACAACGAAAACATAAGAAATTTATTCAAAGGAACTTCTTACCTCAACAGGTATAAATAAGAGCTATATATGTGTGTGATATATTTAATATTAGTATTTATGAATAATAATTAATGAATTCATATATATGATACATTTAATATTTTGACCTTTCCCTGGCTATATATTCTAGAGTGTTTGAACTTTATTAATTAGAGAAAGGATAATATTATATCAAGTGCAAATAGGCATGCACATAACTTCAGGGGGGGAGTGGAGCGCATTAATCACCTCGCTTAAAATTGTATAAATCTCAAAATGGCTACAAGTTTATAGGCATAAAATTATATAAGTTACCTAGAAATATTAAAGACATTGGGATAACAAGGTTTTCAAAAGTAAAATAAAATCCTTTCTAGGTAATGGGGCATTTTATGACTTGTCAAAATAAATTTTCAAAAATTTTCTAACATTTGTCTTAAGCCCCAAATTTTTTTTTTCAAATTGTTTAAAACCCTTCAAAAAACGCCTCCTAAAGGTTCGCATAAAACCTTTCAACTAATACCTCATAAAATTTATAGTAAAACAAAAAAACTGGACGGCTCATTAAGGAAAGTAGTTATAGGATGGAACATGCAACATTCTCTCAAAATCACAAGACCTATATTTAAATCCTTAGCATTTTGATATAAAACAATAATTCAACGACAATAAGATACATTGTAGTAAAAAATAAATTAGCTGATGAAAATTTTGAGAAATATGAAGATAATGAGGTCAATGTGTCACTATTCTTTATGCGAGCAAAAAATAAATTTTGGCTACAATTGTCCATGGAGTGAGATAAAAAAAGCAATGGGATAGTATCAAGGGCGTAGCCAGGTACAGGCAGGGGGGGCAGCTGCCCCCCCCGCCCCTAGCTGGGAATAGATATTGTATGACTAATGACACTAATTTTTTTAATGTTCTATTTATAGTTAAATTTTCGACTAAATTTACTATGTATTTTATGTTACTTTAAACTCGCCGTACAGATGACGGCAATTTTCAAATGGTATGAACAGTCCTACGCATGACGAAAATCAGACAACAGAAGAGAGGACAGAACAGGTCCCAAATTTCCACGGGAAAAATAAAAAAAGAACGAAATTTATCACCTACAAGATGGAGCAGGAGGGTGCAAAAAATGCCTCCTATTTCAGTGCAATCGATACATACTTTCCATAAAAAGTACAGGTGGTAATTAAGAAAGAAAATTTGGTCACGAAATCCACTATGACGGTGACAAATAGGAAATTGCTTCTAAAAAATCTTCATCAGAATTTGACATAATATATTAATGAGGAAATAGATTGAGACTTCCTTCGATATTGCGATGACAATCAGAGGCAGCTCGTGCGAGTTGAAGATGGTTCTCAGAAAACACACTGAACTTCCTAAAGAAATTGACACTGTTTCTAAGACTCCAAGGTGCAAAAGTATTGTTTTAACGGAACGGCACTGGATAAGAGAAAAAAATCGTTTTGGAAGTTCTGAATAAGGGTGACATTAAAGAAATTAGGTGGTTGCATTCTGTTGGGTCAAAAACTGCCGAAAGGATCTTAGTCTACAGGCAACTGAAAGGATCTTTCCTGAAAATATCCTAACTTCAATGCCCGACTTCAACGAGAACAACTATAAGAAATTTATTCAAAGAAAAGTCTTACCTGAAGAGGTCTAAACAAATGCTATATATGTATGATATATTAACACTTTGACTGCCGTGTATATATCAGTATACACAGTGGCCTGTCTTAGGGTGCCACGTGTATATTTTGGTATACACATGCAATCATTAATGTTTGGCCGCGTGTATCTTAGAGTAGCACGTTTTACATGCATTTCTTATGGGATATGGTTTGGGGTGGCGTGGGACAATACAAAAAAATTCTTAGCGCTGACTTTTAAGTTTTATTTTTTCTATAATAATAGGTATAACTATTTAGGTTATTCTTTTGAAATAAAAAAAACAGTTGGTAGTTTTACTACAGGGAACTTTGTCTAAATATACAAAATACAGCACGTAGTCATCGTCTAGTGATTTGTTTTCGGAACATTGTGTTTCTCAAAAAAACATTCTAAACAAAGAAACTTTTCAGTGCACACTTGACATTTAGTTGTAACTTGTTTAGTTTTACCAATGGCATATTTGCGGCCATGGTTATCTTTATTTCTTTGATAGCACATAACACATCGGCTTTTTTTTCCTATTTGGATAAATTTGTGTATTTGTTCAGGTGGTCGACCAGGAGCATTATTTTTTCCCCATAGACAACATTTTCAAGCATAATTTCTCCTTGAAATCGATAATACTGCCTTTTTTTATTCGTTTTTATTATATAAATAATGCGCGTTTACTACACTTGCGCCCGTAAGTAATTCAACGGCCACCTTTTTATACCATTTGATGCTGCGCCTAACGGAGGTAGAATAGGATGATAATTGATCTGAGACGTCAATAAAACTTTTTGCTTTGTTATAGTCAATCGCGGCTTCAGGTTTTCTTTTATTTTCGATCCTTCCAGGAATTTCTACCAAATTTGCTCCATGCTTGGTGGTAAGCATAAGAACGTCACGTTTGTCCTTCCACTTGAAAATAACTATGCTATTCTTCTCCCTACCAATGATTTCACCTGTTTTTAATTTAGCGGACAAAACTCTTTGGGAATGCCTTTTCGATTTTTACGCAGCATTCCTACTAAGTGTGTGTTTCTATCTAGAAGCTTTTCGGCTAATTCTATGCTGGTGTACCAATTATCTCTATATAAAGTCGCTCCTTTGTCGAGACACTCTGACATTAGTTCAAAAACAACTTTTGTTGCCACTGACATTCCTTCAGTTTTTTCTGCGCCACAATATATTTTGCAGTGGTACTTATAACCACCAGAAAGACAGAGTTTGAAAAGCTTAATCCCAAATTTATGCCTTTTTCCTTTGACATATTGACGAAATTTGAGACGCCCACGAAAAGGCACCATTGTTTCGTCAATGCACAACTTTTCGTCTGGTTGCACAACCCTTTTGAATTTTTCGTTCAGCAAGTTTACTATAGATTCAATTTTGTGAAGTCGATCTTCAGGTTGACATAAGTCATTGTCGGCGAAATGCCACATCCGTAGTAAAAGTTCAAATCTATTTCGGGACATGTATCCAGCTGCTTTTGACCAATATAAATCGGAATGTCGCCAATAATCAGCCAGTGTAGGCTTTTTGTCCAAAACCATCCATATCAAGATTCCCAAAAAACAGTACATTTCTTCGGTATCAGTCTCCCTCCATTTGTTTAGGCATGAAAATGGGCCAATTGTTTCTTCTATCATACCTTGCACAATAGTCTGATTCGCATATATATTAGTTTGTTCGACAATTATGTTTATGACTTCATCATCCACGAAAAGTCGAAAATAAGCGAATTCATTTTCATTTTTCAAATGTATAACCTCTTGTGTCAAGCCTACATCTTCTTGAAAAGTAAAATTTCGCGTATTGCCAACCACTATTCCCTAATCATTCAACGTAAAAATATCTCTCATCGCCAGACAAATGTTCACTTTCTACTTCAGACTGAGACCCTGATGGAATCGAATCATCTAAAAATTATTTACATGAATAGGTGCATGGATACTTACATGTCGACATTATTTTTACCTTTAGTCTGAACTCGTTTAGGCAAAATACTTATAGTACCATTCTCATCATCAGACAAATTTTCACTTTGTATTTCAAATTGAGACTCTAAATGAAGAAAATAGTATCGGAAAAATGGATAAATCGCAGTTGTTACAAGCACTTACCTTTCCTGGCTCTTTTGGCTGGTATGGCAGTACTACTTCCGCTGCTGGAACTTTCCAACTCATATTCAGGATCCCCTTCAGACTCATTTGCAAATGGATCATCTTCACTCATGTCAGAAAGTTCCTCCCATAGTCGCTGCAACCTAGATTGCTCTTCTGCGTAGGATCCCATTACACCAATACACCATATATACAAGACAACTGCAACTGCACTGTACCGCATTCAAACCGCGAATGACGATTATTTACAAATCCGCAACGCTCCTACAGACAAGAATAAGCTTGTTTAACCGTGTATATCTCCGTATACACATGGCGTGGAACATATTTTTTTTACTTCCAGGCCACGTGTATATTATTTATACACTAGCCCTAAAGTCCTAATCTCAACCAAATGAAAATTTTGGTTATATAGGATTATCTTAGGAGGCTACTTTAAACACATTTCTGTAAAAAAACATGTGGCCCGGGTGACCAATTTATTGAATTTGGCGCGGCAGTCAAAGTGTTAATATTAATAAATAATACTTAATTAACATGTATGATATATTACATATTTTGAGAGCCTACAATAACCCCGTGAGGCCCCGCATTCCAGATTTCTAAGACTTAAAAGCTATCCGCTTCTACGAAGCTTTGTCAGGCCACGCGCGCCGCAAATACCTGTAAAAACCGACCAAAACCAGATTTCATAGAAAATAGCCTCACCAGCAGGTCGGGCAGGCTAGAATCCCAGGGAGTCACGTAGGAACCAGAACCAGAACGCGTTGCCGCTGAAAGCCCTGCTCAAAAGTTATTTAGTCTATTGCTGCAGAAAATCCTGCTAAAATGTGTAGAAAATAATTCCTGACACTTGAATATCGCTAGCTGAATTTGGACTGACCACGTAAGAAATTTTGTTCCTTATTTTTGAGTTTTCTGTGTTTGATTTGCCTTTTATTTCCAATTTTGGAATTATCCGAAAACTCTTGTGAAAATTGAGTTTATTGTGCATTTTAGTTATTTGGAAATAATTTCATTACTTTTGTGAACCGTGAATGAATTTTTTGAAATTTATTTTGAACCATATTATTATTCTGTAAATTTCAAGTTTTATGTTATTTAAACTAAAGATAATTTTGTAACTTTTATTGGAAATTGGAAAGGATTTTGGGAAGCTAGTTTTATGTTATTTAAACTAAAGATAATTTTGTAACTTTTATTGGAAATTGGAAAGGATTTTGGGAAGCTATTTAAAGCCAAACTATTTTTACTGATGAATTCTGAATTTTGTTTTTTAGATTGAAGTACTTTAGAAAATTCACGTAATTTCTAATTACATTTTATACCACTTTTGTACTGGGGAATTAAGCAAAGTTATACAGAGTAATCATTTAATTTTATACTATTTGGGAATCTTTTGCAATTTTGTATTTTTAATCTGAATATTGTAATTACATCGCCATAGTTTTGTATTTTGTGCCATTTTGACCTTTGTTTTGTGCCGTATTATTCCAATTATTCAACACTGTACCTTTTTGAAACGTTGTGAATATTTAAATAAAAATAATTCATATTCCGATAACTTGAATGCAGCGTTGTGTGAAATCATAGAATTTTCAATTGTTCAGTTATTGCATATTTGTGAAGTCTCCTTTTACTACAGGGTGCGGCATAAGTTCCGCCCCACTATCAGGTTCTTACAGCGCTACGTAATCTGGTGCAGTACAACTTCGGCCTCGATTGTGGCAAGCATACTCATTAAATTACATTTTATTAGCTTTTCGACCTCGATTGTGGCAAGCATACTCATTAAATTACATTTTATTCGCTTTTAAATTACATTTTATTCGCTTTTTCTATTATTCGTGCAAAATGGGGGCGGAACTTATGCCGCACCCTGTATATTTTTGTAACTGAATGTACTATTTCATGTTATTTCAATACACATATTAAACTATCCCAGTGTTTCCGTTATACACCCTTAGGCCCACACTAAAAGTAAGTAACTTGTGGCTCACCCCTTACAATACCACTCGCCAACTACCATCATATAAGGGGTGAGGTACCACAACATAACACCAGGAGAGGGATCGCAATAATTACACTCGCTTAAGATTGTATAAATTTCAAAATAGCTACAAGTTTATATGCATAAAATTATATAATAAATTACCTAGAAATAGTCAAGACATTGAGGATAACAAGGTTTTCAAAGGTAAAATAAAATCCTTGCTAGCTAATGGGGCATATTATGGCGTCGACGAGTTGGGTCTCCTGAATGTTATCAAAGAATGTCCGAATGGAGATTATGTAATTAAAATGTATAGTAAAACTAAAAAACTGGATCGCTCATCAAGGGAAAGTAGTTATGGATGTTACAGGTGACGTGAAGACGAAGACTTAAAAAAACTTTTATTTTGGTAACGCGAGTTACAGAGTTTTTGCTTAGACTACAGACAAGACTAGAATGAATATACTCTTACTTACTAGGCCTATTTATACAGATCTGTTATGCTGAGCTGTTTTGGCTCTCATAGGAAAAAAATATAATAAACAAAGAGATTAAATTCTGCAATTCTTGCAGTAAGCAGGTTTTAACGATACTCAAAAGGAATATGATATGTTCTACTAATCATTCTAGAACAATATACAATGGAAAATGATATCTTTATAGTAAGCATCTTGAACAATAGAGAATGAGAACATAATATCCAACAGTAAACAGAATCAAGGGTAAAAACAAGGTTAAGATCAAGGTGATGCTTGAGGTCGGATGTAACACCCTTATATTAAAAATTTGTGTTAAAAAATTTGACATTAAATTAGGCATATGTTTTAGTATTAGAATTTAATTCAATTTCTTCGCGAGGTTCATCCAATCTATAAGAAGGTCTTCTTTTGACAGCAACAAATTTTCTTAAATTTTGAAAAACGTGATTTCGAGTTCTTGGTGTTTGTGGAGGATCATTCCGTTATTAGTAGTAATAATGCCTATTTTAATGTTTCTAGACTATTAATATTATCAAGATCCTTTGCAAATTCGTCTAATTTGTGTTTCGCGACATTTAAATCGTCATAATTAAATTTATTTAATTGTAAAGATTTTAAGATTTCCCATATGTGGTAAGTTATTTGCATAAGATGTGACACAGACGTAATGAGTTTTTGTTATGTTCAATGTGAGTTTGTTATATTTGAACCAATTTATGATTTTTTGAAAATCCGTCTCAGCCTCGTGTTTTAAACTCGCCCATTTGGTGCCTTGATAATATACAGTGGTGTCGTCAGCGAAACTGATAATGCTCCCATTTAATTCTAAGCTCAACAAGCTATTTATATAGAGGGTAAACAGCAGTGGTCCCAAAACTGTACCTTGAGGAATGCCAAAGGTAACCGCTCTCACATGGCTGACACATTTACCAAGATCAACTTGTTGCTGTTGGTTACTTACATATTATTTGATTGTAGTTCGATATTATAAAATTACGATATATTATTAAGATTGACACATTTGTTATTATTTATGACATGAATGAAAAGGTGAAAAAATTATATTTTTATTTTATATGGTAACAAAATTGTGAAAGGTAGACGAGCAGTGATTTATTTATTTCAAATAAGAAGGAAAGAAAAAAGAGGAATATTCAATGGTGATAATAAAAAATGTGTTTCGGTTTTTTATATAAATAAAAAAAAATCTTATACAGTGACCGGCAGAAAGTTGGACACAAATGGAAAACTTTTTTATTATTAATTTCTCAGAAAATTTTATTCTTGATAAAAGTTGGTGCATCATTTCAAACTCAAAACACACATATTAAAATTTAAATATCTCTTTTTGCATACGAGGTAGATTCAAAAATGTCAAAATAACTCAAGAGTAAAGTAAGTACCCTTATTTTTTAAAATACGGTAAAAAGTTACTTACAAAAGTTGTTTGGAATCAAAGGTGGATGTCAGATTTAAAGTCACAACCATCTAGTAAAAAAAAAGAAATTTAACTTTTTTTGTATTTTTTTCGACCACCCTGTGTATTACAAAAAACAAAATACCGCAAGCGCAACTTATCATCGGATAACACATGAATTTGCTACTAAACTTTCATTTTGTTCGATTAGCAGCTAGAAATTTAAATTAATCGAAATCAGAGATTAAATATATTAAATGTTTGTGTCCAACTTTCTGCCGGACCCTATATACAGGGTGAGTTTTTTCGATGCCCACTATGGGGATTTCGGAAACTAGTAGAGCTAGAACAAAGGTTAAATGGGGGAAAGAATTGCAGTTTTGAATGCTCAATCCAATGCCCCTTTTGGATTTTTTAAAAAGTTAATGGCTCACTAGATATTTTGAAAATAGTGATTTTTTGCTATTTCATCAGATCTCTGTAGCTCCGTTATTTCTGATTATACAGAAAAACGATAGAGACAAATAGTGTAGATAATTTTGGGCTTAATAAGATAATCTAATCCAATTTTTTATGTTGTTTGTGATTTTTGAGATATGACATAAACTTGTGTTTTTTTAAATGTAAATCATAGTTGGCTGTATCCTTATCAAATCGGCCATTTTTGAGCTTTCCAAAAATTCAAATATTTTATTTTTAGCTGGTAACAAAATGTAACAAAATAAAACAAAAATTATCATGATGGAGCTCCACCACATAATTATTTGCCCGTAAGAAATTACCTATTTTTGTGGGGAACAGTACAAAATAAAGTATGAGACAATTGTTGAATTAAGAGCAGCTGTTTTGGAAGCAGTTGCCAGTATCGACAGGCGCTCTCTAAAAAAGGCGACAAATTCAGTTTTAAAAAGATGCAATATTTGCATAAATAATAATGGTGGATTGTTTGCACACCTTTTTTATTTTAAAAGGTGGCCATTTAAAATAATAATAATTCGAATTCGAGTTTTTTCATTTTTGTTTCATTTTGTTACATTTTGTTACCAGCCAAAAACAAAATATTAGAAAGTTTGAAGTATGTCTAATTATAAAATAAAACGTAATTATTATGAAAATATTCCATGGCTGACTACGTGAAATTAAAAAAAAATCAGAAAATTAGCCATAGCTCTTTTATTTTTTTATAATAACTATGCCGAGTATTATATATCTTTGGAAAGCTCAAAAAATGACCGATTTTATAAAGCCACAGCCAACTATGATTTACATTTAAAAAAACACAAGTTTATGTCATATCTCAAAAATCACAAACAACATAAAAAGTTGGATTAGATTATCTTATTAAGTTCAACATTATCTACAATTTTTGTCTCTACAGTTTTTCTGTATAATCAGAAATAACGGAGCTACAGAGATCTGATGAAATTGCAAAAATCACTCTTTTCAAAATATCTAGCAGGGTGTCTACCAACCTGGAAAACCTGGAAATGTCAAGGAATTATTTTTGGTCGGGGAAATCAGGGAAAAGTCAGGGAAATCCATCAAATACCTGGAAATTTGTGGTTTAATAGATATAAAAATAGGAAATCTTTAATTCTTATGAAAATTAATAAAAATTATATCTTATATTCATTTTGATTCTACTCTACAGAGATCACATTATGTTATTTATTTATATATGCTCCCTGTGCTCTACTATACTCCAAAGATGATCTAACCAAATAAGATTTTACGAAGCTATTTATTTTTGTTTTAAGGTGTTTGTTTTTTACATATTTTTTTTATTTTGGAGAATATGTAACAGATATTTGTTTGTTTTATACATGATTTTATATTTTTACAATAGATCTTGTATCTTTATTTTTTTAATTCCTATATGTACAAGGTGGCTCATTATAAATTGACACCCCCCCTTAACTCGCTAGTTTTTGAGGTTAGAAAAAAGTTTTTTTACAAAAGTTATAGATACTAATACAAACTCTTTTTGTGTGTTCTAGAAAGCCGTGGCAGACATAACCTATGTTTTCTTAAATGGAACACCTTTTATATTTTTTTGAGGGATTACTGTTTGGGTCATAGGTTGCCATGAAAGACAAATGCCAAATTATAGTAATAGTTGACATTTTGCAAGTATATTCACCTTTTGGAAAACAAAATGGGCTCTTTTAAGATTTCAGGGAAAATGAAGAAGGGACATTGAGAGAAATAAGAAATATTAAATAGTAACATAGTTAATAAACTTCGTCAAATTTATTGTTTGTAATTTAATTTTTATATGTTTTTGTGGGGTTATTTAAAAAACAGAATTTATTATGACAGACTGAAAAATGTAGAAACACTGAAAGGTAGAATTCGGGAAGAAATCCACATATTAAATACTGAACACAGCAATTTTATTGTTGACTCAATAAACAGAAAGTTAGTAGCAAGTATCAATAAAAAATACGTATATCCTTTTTTTAAATGTTATTGTCGTTTTCAATAAAAATTAAATTTCAAATAATAAATGTAACGAAGTTTATTAATATTAACTATTTATGTCAATTTCTATTTAAAATTTCTCATTTCTTTCAATTTCCCTTCTTAATTTTGTCTGAAATCTTAAAATAGCCCATTTTGTTTTCCAATGCGTGAATATACTTGCAAACTGTCAATAATTGTTACTATACAAGGAGTAATCCCTCAAAAAGGCTGTTCTGAACGAACGGTTGGAGCGAACATATAACATATGTTTCAATGGAATCGTAAAAATGCGTAGAATTCAATAATCCAAAAGTATACGAGGTGTTCCATTTATAAAAACAAAAGTTATGTTTTCCGCGGCTTTCTAGAACACACTGTATAAGGTCCAATAGGGTCACAAAAAACGTTGTACTAGTATCTAAAACTTTTGTAAAAACTTTTTTTTCTAACCTCAAAAAGTAGCAAAAGTTAAGGGGGGTGTCAATTTATACTGTACTTTATTAACCTCGTTAGCAACAGTTTCTGCCAAAAAGTTGAAATTTCAAGCCACTTTATAACTTTCTTCGAAAACATAATAGGACTTAAGAGGGGGTTGCCGACAGCGAAAGTGACGTTAGATTTCGTATTTTTTTTTAAGTTGTATAGCATAAAATCTAATAACATTTTACCTGGCAAAAATTTAGAACAAACATCTCTGTCTTCATTTTAATCATAAGATCTTACAAGCAGTGTTTTGTTTTATAGGTTATGAAAACCTTGGGAAAAATAATAATTCCAATGCATATGCTTTTAAGATCTTATGATTAAAATGAAGACAGAGATGTTTGTACTAAATTTTTGCCAGGTAAAATCTTATTAGGTTTTATGCTATACAACTTAATAAAATACGAAATCTAACGTCACTTTCGCTGTTGGCAACCCCCTCTTAATTTGCACATTTATTTAATTAATGTCAGATGACATCACTAAAATTAACAGTCCGCTTTTGAATTTTTTTGTTAGTAAGCACGATCGTTCAGAGTAATTTCATCCTAGCGGATCTGTTATTGACTCTTTCATTTTATTTAAATTCACATATTTATTTCAGTAGGTAGGTATTAGTCAGGGAATTTTTTGCTTTTTGGTCAGAGAAAACCTGGAAAAGTCAGGGAATTCTAAAAACTCGATTTGGTAGACCCCCTGTCTAGTGAGTCATGAACTTTTTAAAAATCCAAAAGTGGCATTAGATTGAGCATTTAAAACTGCAATTCTTTCCCCATTTAGGTAACCTTTGTTCTAGCTCTGCTAGTTTCTGAGATCCCCATAGTTGGCATCGAAAAAAACTCACCCTGTATATACTTTGATTTAGTAATATGCAAGAAATATTCTATTATAATATCATTCAATAAAAGGAAATATTTGGCGTATTATTAAATTTGTTGAAAAGAGTTATACAGGGTTTCAGTTTTATTCTGCGACACTTCAACAGGAGATAGAAAACCAAAAAATAACCGCACTTTCTTCTATAAACTATATAATTTTAAGGTATTATAAAACAGTTACAGGGTGTTAAAATTGTAAGAAATATGTGGAATTTATTGAATATTTACCAAACTAGTCGAGATATTTAAGTCATATTTCGTACACGATATAACGGCATGGGTTAGCATAAAACACCTTGAACAACCAGTGGCGTAGAAGCAGGTAATTAGTATAATTGTTTTTAGAAAAAAAAAGAACCACCTTGTATAGCAATAAAATGTATTCAATTTCCTATGTAAATTTTAATTCTAAACAAAAATGCCCTCTTGGTAATTTTTTGTATGTGTCACGGTTTTATGGAAAATTTGATTTTTTGTATTATTTCGGGGTATTTCTGAAAAATTAACTAAAAAATTTGCTCCATAAGTGTGGTGTTTTTACACACCAAGATTTGCCCGCTGATTGTCTAATAACGCACGGCAGATGGTTTTACTACATATCTATTACTTTGACTAGATTTACATGTTACAAGAAACTATTCTGCTAACGCGATAGATAGCCATATGCATCTTACTGGACGGCCCGCTGAAGACTGGCTTGCCACTCGTGGTCGACTCCCCGATTTCCGGCACTGTTGCCAATCGTGGAACACAACAATAAGTATCACTTAAAGTGGAAATAATGTGTTTGCTACTTGAAATAAAGTAACTTTTTCCAATAAACTTACCTATTTAAGGCTATACTTTTGAAGATACAGGGTCTAATACATTTAAGGAAAATACAATTAATGTTACGCTCTGTATCTTGAAAAGTAAAACCTTGACTGGGTAAGTTTATTAGGAAAAGTTACTCTATTTAACGTAAGAAACAATTGTTTTCTGCTTTGAGTGTTACTTATGAAGCGAAGTTTTAAGCTAATTTTTCAGAAGTACCCTGAAACCATGACACATATGAAAAATGCTAAGAGAACGTTTTTGTTTACAATTAAAATTTACATAAGAAATTGAATACATTTTATTGTTATACAAGGTGGTTAATTTTTCTCTCTAAAAACAATTATACTAATTACCCACTTCTATGCCACTGGTTGTTCAAGGTGTTTGATATTAACAGGTTTTATGCTAACCCATGCCGTAATAACGTGTACCAAATATGACTTAAATATCTCAACAAGGTTGGTAAATATTCAATAAATTCCACATATTTCTTACAACTTTGACACCCTGCAACTTTTTTATAAGGTCTTAAAATGATATAGTTTATAGAAGAAAGTGCAGTTATTTTTTGGTTTTCTATCACCTGTTGAAGTGTCACAGAATAAAACTGAATCACCCTGTATATGAAAAATTTATATAAAAAAATTTTTTCTCTTCCATTTTAGATAAACATAATTTGTAAAAAAATTATCATTTATATTTGTATATTGTACCTGATGATGGCTTATAAGCCGAAACACGTGTTGTCTTTTTAATAAAAGAAAAACTTACAACAACGTCCTTTTCATGATCGAATACCAAGAAAAAACAAAAATTAACATTTAAATATATACGGCCAGGAATTGAAACTTAAGTTACTAAAATTTGTTTTTTCATTAATTTTTCTAAAACACAGGTACAAACTATATTGAACTGTTAATTGATTTCGCGGTATTTATATAATTTGGAAGTACGGTGTGTTACAAGAAATAAATGATGATTATGCTGATTTGTGGTTTCGTCGGGTCGGTGTACTGTGGGGTCGATGAACATAACTCCTCCCCCCTTAGGATGGAAGTTCGTCCTCGGGCTTCCTTTTGGGTTGATGAATTTCTTGAAGTGAGATTCTTGGTTTGAAGAACAGCGTTTGGAGTCTTTCGTTTTCTTATGGTAAAGTAAATGATTAAACATAGTAGGGTGATGATAAGAAGTGTGGTTGACCAGGTTGTTGTGGAGATGATGACTGGATCTAGATGAACAGGTTGAATGGCCGAGAGTTGTGGTGTTTCTTGGAGAGACTGCAGCTGATTTAGTTGTAGATGATATTTGGGATTGATTTTGACAGGAACGATTACTGGGATTTCAGCTTTTTCTTGTGTGGAGGTGTACATTGGTTTTCAATTTGAACTGGACAGGGCGAACGGATGATGGCTGGTTATTTGATGATCTCTTCGGTTTTTGTACATTTTTCGGTGATACGGAGCGGATAGTTTGTGCTGGCAATAAGGCTTCGCTTAGTTTGATGTATGATGGGTTGCAGGAGAATGGCTGTGGGCAGTTTTCTAACGTGGGTAGTTGACATTTGGTTGTTGACATAGTTTGACAGGTTATTTTTCTTTCTGTGGGTGTGCATGTGGAATACCAGCGATTATTCCCATAGTAAATGACGGGGTACCAAAACGATATCATCTTTGTTGTGGATTGGGTAAATATGGTAGAGTGGGAATAACCGTTCATCAAGGATAGGAATTTTTAGGATAATAAGTATCTGATTTTCCGTAGAGATTATAGTGCTTTGAGCAGTTTCCATTAGTTCATAAGGGTGCATGTTATCTGATAAGAGAAAGGCTTTATTATAGATAGATTTGAGATGATTTTCTAGTTGAATAATTTCAGAGAGAGAAAATAGTTCAATGTTTGACTGTTGTAATGCAGCTAGATTGATAGCTCGAATTATTTTTTGAATAAATTGATTTAGACGATCGAGATTAGGTATTTCGCCTTGAAGAGGGAGATATTTGTCAAATTCGTCACTGAGTAGATTAATATCTTGTGCAATTTTAACTGTATTATTATTAATAGTTTCAACCAACATGTTATATCGTTTTATTGTTTGTGAGGCATAAGTTGTGGAGTTATTGAGTGTACCAATGATTTCAAACTGTCGGTTTTCGAGAGCTTGAATATGTTTTTCCAAAAATATGCGATCAGTTTCGTCGAGATTTCCTGTGATTGATTTAATAAATGTACTTAAATAGTTCATAATTCTACGTTTCTGTCTAGGGCGAATTAATTTATGAAAATTGTCGAGAGTTTCATAGTTAAGAAGTTTATACTGAGGAAACATTTTGTACTAAGATCAATTGGTTGAAGTGTTAAAAAGAACTAGATTAACTGAGTAAAGTTTAAGATTATTGTCTATAGTGCTTAAATTAAAGGTAAGTATGTGATGGTGAAAGTGATCAAATAACTGTACCAATTCTTGATAGTATCCATTATTAGGGATCGGGTGCACTTGAAGGGCCAGGCAGTTGGTTATTAGGAGGGTGTTTCTGTAACAAGGGAGGTTTGCGTAAGCGTTTGATTTTTCTAGGATGAGAGTTAGTGGGTTTATTCTTAGTGGTTAAAACTTTAATTTTTGTATTGTCAGTAGAGGTAACAGTAGCGGGTATATAAGGTGCGTCGAGTTTGTTTTAGAAAGGTACACGGTTTCCTTGTTCTGGAGTAGGGAGTGGGATCTGGTAGATTTTTGTTGCGGTTTTCTAAAATGCGGGTTTCTTTTTCGTGAAGTAAAGAGAATCAATAAAAGGGTGGAGTTCATCTTTATGTAGTTGATTATATTTTTCATAAAGTAAGTCGTCGTAGAATTGTATTTCTTGGATATAGGGGCCGTAGAGGATTGAGAAAGGAGATAGCCAGTGGCTGAGTGGATTGATCGATTATAAATAAGGACACAGTGTGTGATTAGATCTTGGAAATATTCTTTAGGTCGTTCATCTTGCATAACTCGGAGTTTTTCTGTAAATGTGGAATGGAACCGTTCGATAGGACTGTTAGAATTAGGATTGCTAACTGTGGTAAAGTGGAGTTCTATTTTGTGGAGTTTACAAAATTCTTTAAAGAGATTATTAGAAAATTCAGTGCCTTCATCACAAACAATTTTGCGCGGATAATTGTGATGAGAAAAGTAATGACGTAATTTGCTTAAAATGGAAATATTCATTTTATCTTGTATATTGTAAACTTAAGCATATTTGGAAAATGAATCTATGATTGTTAGGAAACTTTCACGATTGAAGGAAAAGGTATCTATGTGGATAATATCAAAAGGTTTTTGTCCTAACAGTGGGCCTTTGAAGGGAAGTTTATAAGGGTGTCTTTCATATTTATTTCATAAACAGATATCGCATTTGTTAATATAATCAGAAATTGTGGTGCGCATATTGGGCCAATAATAATAGAGTTTTAAGTGATTTAAAGTTTCGAGTATGCCATTATGATTTTATTTGTGATAGTTCTCAACGCATTGCAGTTGTTTATCGGGATTTTCTATATCTTGAGTGTGTTTAGAGAAGAAAGAGATACGAACGGATTTATTCAAAGTATTGCGGACATATTCAGATATAAATTTTTGATTATCAACTTGTTCAGTAAGGATATGATAGCGTTGGTTAGGAGATATTATAGAATGAAAGGTATTTTTAATGTCAGTTTTCCAGTCTTTTTCAGTAAGAGTTACGGCATATTGATGTTTACTTTTAAATTTAAGTTTGTATTGGACGTCGTGTTTATTTCCAAACTTTAAAATAATTTGATTAGGGAAATAGTTAATAGGTTCTTCGGAATAAGGAATAGTAGCAATAGGGTTTTCATGAGTGGAGTGTTGTGTGGATAGTCCAGTTTGTTTTTCGTAAGCTTCCTTAACAAAATCGTCAATATTAAACTCGTTGACATGTGAGGGAGGATTTACACAAATTGAATCGGATTCATGCATATTTAGTTCGATGCGGAAAAGGGCGTCGGCTACAAAATTTTATTTTCCTTTGCGATAAACAATTTCGAAATTGAATTCTTCTAATTTGGGTTATCATTGGGCAAGACATGAATGGGGTTCTTTAATTTTATAGAGCCAAACTAAAAGATTGTGATCGGTTTCTACAGTGTGGATAGAAATTGTGGAATATTGCTTATATTTCTTAAAATATTCCTCATAAAAAACATGTTTTAATAAAAGTGTTAGGGGAAATTATTTCATGTTTAGTGATATCAAGCAATCTTTCGTAGCACAAAAAAATGTGGTTGCCATGGTAACCGATTTAATTTTTTTAAATAGCACCATATACATTTTTTGGTGAAAATTGATACATTAGAACTTTCTGAATACGATACAATAACATTTTAATGGGGTTGCATAAAAAAAATACAAAAAAAAAGTTTTCTATCATGCTATTGACAATGTTTATCAAAATAATTATTAACATCAAGTTAGCCATGCCAAAATCAGAACAATGCGAAACTGTCACTAGCTGTGTAACTGTGTACATTGTTACACTAAACTTACTTTTTTACTCAATTTTCTGTGTACTTAGGTATACTTAGTATGTTAACCTGTATTCTTTCCATTTCACTTAATTCAAGCGCCATTATAACTTACTAAGTACTGTTACAGGTCATGCGACCTGTAACCATTAAAATTTTTTGCATGTAGTCACTTGTGTATAGTTTCATTAATTTATTGACCAATTTTAACACTTATTGCCAGAAACATGCGAACCACCTACGCAAATATAGTCATCATACAATAGTGTTGCACTTTTGATCCAATTATTTCAGTTGATTTACGATAACACCATGATATATTTTGCTCCGTCGTAAGGATTCGAGATTTCACAGAAACATTATGTACTAAGTCCATCCCAGTTGAGTTAAGTTGTAGCATGGCTGAAATTTATGTTAATATCATTTATTGGCTTCTGTTATGGGTTTTCCCAATGTTTATTTACCATTCTAGACTTTTCCGTTGTGTCATGTCATCACCGAATGTAACAGCTGTTCGGAACTGCAAGGGACTTGGTAATCAGCTGATGGTTATGACTTGCAACTTTGTATTTTGACCATTGAAACATCACCACGTTTGTAATTTGCAGAATATTATAATTTTCTCTCGTAATCACACAATATTTTGGTATTCCTTTTCTGTCTGGTGCTGGTAAGCTAAAATGAGGTATTGCGGTTAATACAATCAATCATGGGCAATTTTCTTGAAAACTCACAGTTGATTTTCCAGAAGAAAGTAAAAATAAATAACCTTCTTAAGGAAACGTCAGAACTTTTAGGGTTATGTCCAAAATTCATAGTGCCAGTGCACTGCTTTTCAGATTCGGAGCTGTGATATTTCGGATTTCGGTTGTATTAGATTAATGTAACCTAACCTAGGTGTTTTGTGATCAAAACTTTCCGTTGGCGTTTGCGAACTGCGTATTGTAAGAAAAGAAGTAAAGAAAAACCAAAACGAGGTTTCCTTAAAAAAACAAACCGCGACCCACAACCACTTCGGTCGTCAGCTCCAAACAAGCAACAGTGTGTAGTGCCTATCAACTGGACAGGTAATATGGACCTTTGGTTATATTTATTTGATTTTTGAGTTGCTAAAATTTATTTTACATTTGTAACAAATGGCCCCGAAAGGTTCTGATATTTTGTTTTATTCTATACAGTTATTAACTGGCAAAGAAATCTGACAAACCCAAATAGTCTACACTGAATGAAAAAACCCTCTACGATTTTGTTCAACCCTCGAACACCCAAAGAGGTTAGTAGTGTTTATCTTTTTAAAAATCATTATTCTTGACTTTATCAAAAAATTGCTCATGTGGTTTCATGTTTTTTTTTGCATATTCCAACAACTTTTTCTGATTCATCGTTTCCATTTTCGTTCCTTTGCTACCGCCCTTCAGAATTTTTACCAGAATATTTAAATAACTTTTATTATGTGTGAGTGTATCAATGGACAATAGTATTAATTCAGATTGTCAGTCTTTCAACCAATTACTTTTCTATTTACTAGCTTAAAGACCTTTGCCTGATTACCTAAGAATATGGCAATTTACTAAGAGTCAAAAGGAGTTGTTGTTGTATAACGTTAGTTCAAGTCCTAAAATCTCCTTTTCAACTCTATAGGGTCCCTTCGCCTGGCCAAGAAACGACACAGACGGGCAGCTTAAATATTGCCACCCCAGTCATTTCCGAGCAGTCTGCAGGCAAATCTTAGAGTCAGCTAGGACCTAGGACCTAAGCAACCACCACCCATTGTAAGACAAAATTATCTTGTTCAGATTTGAAGGCCACACATTATGTCACCTATGAAAGGGTTGTAACCATTATTATTGTCTCGTCATATTTTATTTATGTCAAATTTTAACCTATTTTTATACTAACGTCACCCACATCATGATAATGATTATTATATATTTCTTTTTACGTTCAATTTTGTAGTTGATAAGCAGATATAGCTATATCAGGTTACCTCGCAGTACATCGTTAATAAATCTTTTGTTACATTTATCTAAACCATGTCCTAACTGAAGTACCTGTGAAATCTCATAACAACCATTACTATTTTCTAACTTAAGAGTTGAAACTGTATATTTTCACAAAGAAAAGTACCTAAACCTATTTTATGTAATATTTTGGAACAATGGACATTTGTAAGTTAGTTAAGGACGAACTTAAGTATGAGTTGACAGTTAGGGGTCAAACCAGGCTACAGAGTGAAACAGCACTAGCTATGCGTAGGCAATTACCAGAACTTCTTGCTGGGGAACAGTTTGGGGAAATTGTCACTGATGAAGCTTCACTCCAGATATTGTAGAGGAAATTCAGGCTGTTTTGATTAAGATGGAAAATTTAGAACAATATCTCGGTAAACTTACTGGCGCTACAAAAGACACAAGTAAATTTATAGATACAAAGTTAAAACATTTATATGGTAGATTACAACGCTTATCTGTCCCAAATTCTCCGGAAAATGATATTAATTTAAAGTCAATCAGCAACCTTTTAGATAGATTAGAGAGAATAGAAACTAAATACAATGAGCTTGTAGCTGCAACAGAGCTTCGCCTCGCTTCCGAGACGCACGCTATCGCTTCAGAACCTGGTGTAGCTACGATATCGACTTTAAGGGAACCTACAATAATAACAAATATTCATAAAAAGCAATTTGAACCTAGAAAATGGGGACTTTGTTTTTCTGGTGACTCGTCTTTAAGTGTGTCTGCATTTTTCGAACAACTTGAAGAAAGGCAACGTGCCAGTAATGTTTCTTATGGGGATATGTTATCATCCATTATTGACCTTCTAAAAGGGGATGCCTTAAATAGGTATCGTGCAGTTTCCACCTCAGTCAGGACTTGGAAAGAGTTTGAGGGATTTCTTAGGGACAACTATCAGTCTCCCGACTACGAACTGGATCTTTGGCAAGAGATTCGTGGTCGAGTTCAGGGTGTGCGGGAAGCTGTCGGTAGTTAGTTTGCTTGCGTGGTAAATTTATTTAAATGGCTACCATCACCACCTTCCGAGGAAGTAAAATTATCAATTTTACGGCGCAACATACACCCTTACTTTATTTGTGGATTGGGTTTGGCTGAATATTCTTCCGTACAGGAGTTAGAGGCCTTATGCCGTAAACTTGAGGTAAATAAACAACTTGCAGAACGGCATACACCACCCTCCACCGAGCGCAACCTCCTGGAACCCGACCTTTCATGTCCTAGAAGCTCCCAACAGGTATCCCGTAACCAAACTCAGGTTTCTGGAATTTCCAATTCCCGAAACCCTTGCTGGAATTGTCAACAAATTGGGCACACTTTTAATCAGTGTAACCAACCTCGTAGGTTTACCTTTTGTTTCGGTTGTGGAAGGAGAGGCGTCCGGAAAATGGGTTGCTCCAGGTGTCAGGGAAACGCCAGGGCTGGCGAAAACCCTGAACATCGTCAGCACCCAAATCAGCCCCAGTCACATTAGACTTTAGCTGGAAAATCTGGTTAGATACCGTTAAGACTTTTTACCAACAAAGTAACAGAGTTGACATTTCCTACATTTTTGTAACTACTCCGGGTGACCCTCGTTCTTATTTAGAAGTTTTAGTTTGCGGTATAAAATTTTCTTGTCTGATTGATTCGGGATGTTCTCAGACAGTTGTAGGTAGAAAGGGTTGGGAAACCCTGCGATTATTAGGCTGTCAACTAGACGGGAATACTACCCCCTCTGTTGTGGTTGCTAACGGGAACCATTGTTGTCCTTTAGGTAGTTTACATTTAAATTTTGAATTAGAATACAAAATTAAGTCCATTGATTGTTTAGTTGTGCCAGATATCGACATGAATATTATTCTCGGTATTGATTTTCTTAAGAAACACAATATCGATACAGGCGATCATCCACCAATTAGACAAAGGTATTATGCATTATCTCCCTATATGCAAAAGGTTATGTACGATGAACTGGAAAAAATGTTAGAGCTTGGTATTGTAGAACCCTCTTCATCTCCCTGGGCTTCACCCGTGGTTTTAGTTAAAAAGAAGGATAAGAAATCTTGGCGTTTTTGCGTTGATTATCGTGAACTGAATAAAATTACTAAGAAGGACGCGTACCAAATTCCCTATATTCCTATGATTATAGATCGACTACGGGATGCCAAATATCTTTCTTCTATCGACCTTAAAAGCGCGTATTGGCAAGTCCCTCTTAATGAGAGTAGTAAAGAAAAAACTAGCTTTATTGTTCCTGGTCGAGGACTACTCCAGTTTCGTCGACTCCCTTTTGGCTTAGCTAACGCACCAGCCACTTGGCAAAGGTTTGCAGATAATACCTTAGGTCATGATTTAGAACCTTATTGTTTTGTTTACTTCGATAAACCATTATATTCAATTGATGTTACAAAAAGTGTATATTTTCGGTGAGGTACCTACTTGGTTATGACAAAATAAAAAATTTGAGTAAAAGTGTATCTTTAGATGTTCTCGGAATATGTATGAAAATATAATCTTCCATACCACCACAGCAGCCACGGATCGAACCATTTGATGAATATGTTAGAGGTTGGTTGAAGAATAAGCCTGAGAGTTGTTTTAAAAAGAGCACAAAAAAGAAACAAATCGATTGGATTTAAGACATGATTTAGAAAATTAACCTCTCCACGGAAGATTTTGAAAAGAAAATTCATGTAAATAATGACTTACTACTCGACTGAATAATTGTTGCTTTTTAATTTGCATCAAAACGAACTAAATAAAACATGTCGATGAACGAATCTGCAAAAAAAAAGATAAATCGATTTTTGTTTGGAATAGATTGGGTCCATGAACATCTGTACCGCAACAGATTTTAATACACATTAACATTTAAACTTTTTGTTTTCCTGTACATTTGATCGACACTTTTGCATCCGCCATATGATGTCGATAATTGTGCGTCCATTTGTATATACAAGTATTTCTGCGTCCCTATATGTATATTATTTATACCGGCAGCCGTTTTCTGCATCCAGCATGTTGCCAAATTTCGACTGTTCTATTTTCATAATTTATTAGATGGGCAAATATGAAAATAAGGTTTGCTCGCTCGCGGCGGACGCACAGTTGCAAGGAGAAACTATAGGAAACTTGAACAAGCACAATAGCACAATACAGTGTGTCCACGTTACGAAATTCCCACTGTTGTATTTTTTTATTTGTGAACCGATATTCAAAACCTTTCTTTTGTTAGATATAGGTCTTCCTAGCCTTTTTTTTGGGTACAAATATCAGATTTTTGGCAATGAATGGGCTAAAACCTTTTTTATTATAAGTTTTTGTCCTCAAAAATATTCTAAATGAAAGGGCGAGGAACTCCTTAACGTGGACACACCGTATATGGTGCAAGTGTACTTTTTTATATCTTACCAGCAATACACAAATAGTATACCTATACAGGGTAAGACATAAATAATACGACATAGACCAGCTGCATATATTTTGGGCCAAAATATTATACGATTGAGGCTAATATGCCTTACAGAAATGTTGTTTGTTCAAGGGAATTTGGAAAAATGTACCCCCAAAACACCTGTTGAATCCAACATTTGAAAAATAAAATTTTTACCGACCACTTTTAAATGTTACAAATCAACTGTACCATTTAAAGTGAAAAAAAAGTCACTATGAATAATGTACCAAAATGTATCGCAAAATTTGGACACTCTATTTCACGAAAAAGAATGGTGTTTTGACCAATGCCCATTTGGCATTACTTTCTTCACTTTGAATGTACAGTAAAGTTGATCTGTAAGATTTGAAAGCGGTAGCTGAAAATTGTTTGTTTTGAATGTTGGAGTTAACAGGTGTTTTGGGGCACATTTTGCCAATTTCAACGCAAACAGTTGATTTTATCGTTATGAAACAAGAGTACCTTTTTGTTACAGAATGAAAAGATGCACTAAATGAGAAACCCGCGACACCAAAAAGATAACCTCAAAAAAGTTAGGAGCAAAAGCGCGGTTTAAAAACAGAGCAAGTGGCGCCCACTATGAGATACGTAGAAACTGACATTTCAGCTTATTTTCCATCCACAAAAACATATAAGTTCTAAATTTCAGTTCAGCAGCTTGACTATTTTGGGAGATGTAGCCAAAATGCAATTTCAAAAACAAATTTCAACGCTCTGTATCTCTTAAACAAACGACATTTCTATAAGGCATATTGGCCTCAATCGTAATAT
Source organism: Pseudeuparius sepicola (assembly GCA_963920635.1). NCBI lineage: Eukaryota > Metazoa > Arthropoda > Insecta > Coleoptera > Anthribidae > Pseudeuparius > Pseudeuparius sepicola. Next base: position 36,964,503 of record OY987305.1, read on the forward strand.
TTTGGTCCAAAATATATGCAGTTGCTCCATGTGCCATTATTTATGACATGACTCACCCCGTATACCTACTTATTTCATTCTTGCCACATTTATTAGATACACGAACAAGACACATATGTAAAAGCAGTGTGTACTGCGTTCAGAAGTGCAGAAAGTGGATTTTAGTATGTACCTACTGGAAATGTATTGAAATCTCGAATAAATCGTAAAAGTAAAAATTAGGTAGGTAGGTACTAGCTAACTAGGTACATAGTTACATACATGCAGGTAACTTGTTTGATCTTCAAAAAATACTAAACGTTACTTCAGGAAGATTTTATTATAATGGTCAGTTTTAAAGTGGCATGTAAGTTTATAAAATAATGAATAAACTACATTTTCACGAGATTTTTGGTCTCATGACCTCAAAATCTGATTGTAAATTTCGTGAAGTTACAGCACTCGTCACTGCACTGCTCGTGTGCAACTTTTCCGCTCTCCTTATACAACTTTACAACACTCGTTATGTAATATATTATTTATTTTTCAGTATAAACACCAAGCATTAGCATAGTGTCGTTGTCATTTTAATATCTCCTATGTGACAATATTTCTAAAAATAAGGGTTATTAGCGCGTTATGTTTCAATTCTATCTATTACCTTATATTTGGAAATATTGTCACATAAGAGATGACAATGACGATAGGTAGGTAAAGCTAGGGTTTTCTAGAGTGGCGGTGCCGTAATGATAATATAATGGCCGTAACATAAGTCTAGGGCCTAGTCTCTAGGTCGGGATGGATCGGTTCAAATATTCTTTGATAGGTTCCTATGTAATTTTTATTTATTTATTTATTATTTTTATTTTTATAACGACCCATCTAGAGTTGATGCTAGGCTTTACATACTTCCTATGTTCTAAAATACCGCATTCTTTCAAAATGCAGTGCAACGTTTGGTTACGATCGTTATACATATTAGGAAACCGAAGCTTAATCCAAACATGAATTATGGTAAATAACTCACAAAATAAGTATTTTTTTTAACTCAGTAAATGGGAGACTTTAAGATTTAAAACGCTCTAGTGAAAAGTGTCTAAATATTTTAGGCATACTCTACGTTTACCCTGCTGTAACGTTTTTATATGTGATCTAATTAAAAAAAACCTTGGAGTAACATTGTAGAGCAGAGTTTCCTGAGTCTGCAGGATATTTCACTTTTTCATTTGGACGAATTGTATTTTTTTTACGAATTTTTGTTCGAGCGCGCGCATGGGATCGACTAAGGTCGACTATCGCTTGAGCTACTCAGAGTTGCGGCTTATGTCGGTCGAATATATCGCTTATATCTCTCTTGTGCATATTAAGCCTCTTCTTGCAAAAGTTTCTGATGGTCAGAAACTGTTTTTTACATGCTAAGTGCATTTTTCCTTCGACCAGTTTTGTTGGGCGATTGGTTGTGACTGTTTCTCACCATTCTGGACTGCTTGTATTGCAATAACAGACCTATTAAAATTATACATGGTTATTGGCAATTCGATACATTCCTTTGAAGACCTGATAGGGGAAGGGGTAAGAAGTAAATTTAACCCTATATGCATTATGCAAAACCCAATTTTATTAAATATGTTTGACTTTTTATTTAAAATTTTCCTACGATCTAAATGTTTCCGGACTTTTTCATTCCAAACATAAAACCATCACAGTGTTTGGTAAGTAATCCAGTTGAAAAGTTTTAAAAAAGTTCCGTAGATTTTTTTGTCTACTAAGAAAAATTTAAATATCTCAAAAACTATTGAGTTTTGCATAATGCATATTAGGATTAAATTTACTCCTTACCTCCTCCTCTATCGGGAGTTTGCATTTTGGACACCAAGGCAATAAATGGACTAATCCAACATGCATTTTGGGCACCGACCCAAAAGGTCCTCTTTACAAAAGTTGCATTTTGGGCACCGAGCCTCTTATTTTTACCTGTACGTTCAACGGTCAATTAAGTTTAGGTATTTATAGTTAGTTACCTAAGCAAAGGTATAAGCTTATTATTCATCATTATTATATGGTTTATTATAGTCTAATAATAATAATAATTAATTATATTAATAATTACATTAATTGTACAAAATATCTTAATCTAAATATCTTATTTATTAACATAGCAATGAAATGACAAACATTTAATAAAGTGTAGCCTATTGATTTCTTTATTTTGGTATTTAATAATCATTGATTCAATAAATTTCTGTCTTTTTTTAACTTTCATGTCATGGATTTGTATAGGTTTTTGAAGACATTGAATTTTAACATATGTTAACAGTTTTTCAACAAAAACGAATAGGTTAGGATGTTCAGCATATATGGAGTTGTTAAAATTTCTGTGAAAAGACTCACAAGCATTTGTTGTACGAGTGATGGTAGATGAATGTTCTGCCCAGATAATAGGTGGAAAAAGTGTCTCTTCAGAAATATAAGTATCTACTAAATAGTCGGCATATTTCACAACTCGGGGGTCTTGGGGCATATTTTCAGACAATTGAAGAGCAAAACACTCACCTACTTCGGTCGGATCCAGATACATAAGTGCAAAAGTCAATTTTAACCACTTGCCTATTTCACTTGCCTCATGCTTGTATTCCGGCACCAAACCACAAATTTGAATTTTTCGGTACCATGCCTGAGACAAGTGAAACCTACAACCAACAATTTTAGCATTAGGCCAACTGTTTAATATAGCTAGGTGTATGGCTTTCTCAAAATCTACATCTACCTCTATAATATTTAAATCAATTCCTTTTGACAAACACGCGCCTATGACTAGTTTAAATAGTTTTGTGAATATTTCCGCACTCTTACTTGGAAGCAAACAATAAATAAGCGCTATGTATCTTCCATTTACAAAACCGTGTATAGTGAAAAATTGGCTGAAGAATTTTGTACAGTACCTAAAAGTGCCATCTATGTAAATGCGTGACACGTCTTTAATAATGTTGATGTTTGTATCACAAGAAAAAATTACGATGTTATCCCTTTTGTTATTAATTAGTACGAAATTCTCATTTCGCGACGTAACTACATTCAAACTAGATAAAGCTATATGTACCTCGTTCATGTTCTTCGGCAAAGTTGGTAGTGTTCGTCGGCGGCTATTGTACATATTGTGTCTTATGTATTATTGGACATCCGTTGTCGTTAAGTTACTCGGAAGGTCCCTTTGTAACTCCTGGCATATGATCTTCATAGGTTTTTCCGCAAGGTCTTCTGTAGCTTTTCTTTTGCAAGTAACACTTACAAATTGTCGTGTTAGGCTTGCCAAATTTGCCTCGTGGTTGTGCTCTCCTGGATGTTTAGTTATTACGATGTCCTTTGATGACCCGAGGGTATGTACCGTTGCTTTACACTGTCGATTTGTACACCTCCAAAACTTTATGTCTTTTTACTCCAGGTACTTAAATCTGAGTTGACCCACCCTTTGGGCCTCGGTGCCCAAATTGCAGTTTTCATAAACCCTCGAAACTGACCGCAAAGAGGAAAATACCTGTTTGGTGCCCAATTTGCATGCGCCCCCCCTATCACATCTCCAAAGGGATGTATCGAATTACCAATAACCCTGTATAATTGTTGAAAAAAGTAACGTTACTGTATATGAAAAGCTAACAGGTGCTACAGTTTTTAAATTTATAGGTATATTATGATAGATAAGCAAGGTACAATGATAGAGAAGCAAGGTACATAATTCTTTACTCAGTTAAGAAGAAAAATGTGATGTTTTTATTGGGGATGCAGTCAACAGGCAATATAAGAAAACTCTTTTACTTTTTTTATATAGTCAAGCTTTCGGAATAATTTATTACATCTTCAGGACAACTACAAATGGTAGGTATAAAGGAATATTATAAAAACTAAAAGACTAGTTACTAAATTGAGGCTGTATAAATTCGCAAAATGTGAAACAGTGAAGCCTTTAAAATAATGTATAAAACTACTGTACAGGGTGTTCCGCATAAGAACCGACACAGAGCAGGAGCATACAGGGGAGCCCAAAATAAGGTGATTTAACATTTGACGCAACTTACTTAGTTATAGGCCTTGAAAGTAGGCTTTATAATTTAGAAAAAACAATATATCAGTTATTTTTAAACTTGGAAAAACCAAATTTGGCACACACTGTTGCAAGGGCATTAATCGACCGACAACATAGTTCAATTGTACCATTTAAAGGGTTGATACAGAGTGATGCACCTTAAAAATGTGACAGAACTTTTTTGTCCATTGGCGGACTGACAAAATTGGTACTTTGTATTATGAATAATTTAATTCTAGTACTTTTTTTACTCTTGTTATTTTTCGAAAAACCTTATCACTTTCGCCAAAAACGCGAATAACTGAAAACACGTGTTGCATATTATGTGATATTTAAAATCTTTGAAAATTCAAAAGTTGCCTATGAAATTAAACGTCAAACTTGAAAAGAAATTGAATGGAAAAAGAATTCAAATAAATGGATTAGAAGAGGAAATAATTGCCCAAAGAAAGAAGTCACATTTATTTAGATTCTTTTTACATTAAATGGTTTTTGCAAATTTATACAACCTAAATTTAGTAAGTAGTCTTTTAATTTATATAATACTCCTTTGTTTAAATATTACCATTTGTAGTAGCCCTGATAAATTACTCCGAAAGCTTGACTACATAAAAAAAGAGTTTTCTTATATTACCTCTTGACTGCATGCATCCCCACTAAAAACATCACATTTTTCGTATTAAGTGAGCGAGTCCAGACTTATATACCTTGCTTCTCTATCAAAACATTCACAAACAATCGCTCAACAAAAATGTTCGAAGGAAAAACGCACTTAGCATGTAAAAAAACAGTTTCTGGCCATCAGAAACTTTTTCGACTTTCGGCGCGCGCCGAATGTCGGGCGAAAACAGCGGCCGGGCCGGACATAAACACGGCATAAATCTTTCAAAATTTCGGTTTTTCTGCATATTTGGTGCAATAATAATTCCTACACCCCACTTTAACCAAACAAAACCAGATAGAACGCGGTTTACCCGGCTAAAGACAGAAATACCTATAATGTCGGTTATATTTCTTACTTTACCCACGTTTCTTGGGTATTTCGCAGTTTAGTCAGGTAAACCTAAGTTTAACCGTTAACTTTACTTTACCCGTAACATATATTTTATATCTCCAGTGGTCTGAGGCAAATTGTTGTTATCTACAACTATTCAACTGTTTCTTTTTATTCGAATATCCAAAAATAACTTTTAGGGTAATTTTCATATTTCACCCCCGTACAGAACTACTTTTGACGCCTTGTGGTATTTTATAGCATTAATGGTGGGGTGAGGAATCATCTAAAATTAATTTTAACTTTTAATATGAAAGTACAAACGAAAATCACAATTTGAAGATTCATGGACTCTACTAATAGAACATAAATCGATGCATCAGTTTTGTCCCCGTGGACGCACAAACAACAAACCCGGGAGGCGAATATATCATAATAATAAAACTATACGTGAAAAAACCATGCGCGATGTTGCCAACTTTCTTGGATGCAGAAAACGCGAAGACATGTAATAAATATACACGAACGCGTATATTACCGGTGGCTTCAGCAGCGCCCTCGTGGCGGATTCCACGAACTAAAATATACACGTTTTTTCATCTCAACGACAATTCGACGTCCACCTGCAAATTCGTATATAGACACCTCTCACAGTTCTAAGCACTTTGGCGACTTTTCCATTCCTGCGTCCGTATACGGACGTCGAATTACACAGGACGCAGAATTACATGCGCAAACCATAATGTATGGACGCAGAAATGACGTACAGACGTATATATATATATATAGATTTGTTTGACCGCTTATACAGACCCATTTCGCCATATTCTACCTACAATGTCAAGCCATTTTCGACGTTCCCAGACCCGGCTGCGGGTCTGAGAACGTTTTCACCCATATTTAGGTGAAGGGGGTAGTGGGGGTGCAGGGGGTGAATTTTCAACCGGGTCTGTGAAGGCGGTTGTATATGTCATTATATACGGATTTAGTTCATTGCTGCGTTCTGCAGAGGGCGCAGCGGAGAATGCCGTATAAATGCGTGTAACAAAGTCAGACCCGGATACGTTCTACAGCTCTCTCAGACCCTACATTTGGCAACAGTGTTTTCAATGAATGTATCGCCTAGAATAACATAATATGAGTGTCTTTTATGCTGTATCGGGTCGGGTGTATGTAGTTCATTAGGTCCACGGGAAGAGGTTCCAAAAGGAAAAACTTTTTTAGTTTTCATTTTATCGCAAAAGTCACTCTTGATAAAAAATTTTACTTGTTCTGAGCCTGAAAAATAGTATTAGAATGTGACAAATTTATATAGTGTTTAAAAAATTGGGAAAACCAATGTTACCTTAGGCATAAAGGTGTCTTATTTTAAGAACTACTGCAACATGTTATTAATAGAAGTTGTTTATAATACTGAGAAGATATAGTCCGTGAGGTGAGTGACAAAAAAATGCAATAGTTTTAGGAAGGCTGGTTTTTTGATACAGTGTAGTATTCAGGGTGTATAAGAATAGCCTTGCCGTCAGTCAGCCAGTTTCGTTAGCGTTTGGCGCAGGGGTGGCTTCAAAGTTGTAAAAAACCAACTATGTCGCAACTGTTTTAGAAAATCTAAAACTTGGTTTATTTAGTAGCAAAACAACTAAACAACGATGTGGATGTAGTCAGCCTTAAAAATATTGCAACAGGCCGCGTCAGCAGCGCTTCAAACTCATAAAAAATATACAGGGTGTCTCACCACGAATTGCATCGATTGATATCTCAAAAAGTAAACATAGAATTTTTTTGAAAATTTGGCAGCTGACCAATGTCAATGAGTACTATTCATTTAAAGTATTTTAAAAATGGCGGCACTTCCGGTTATACCGGAAGTCGATGACAACTTCGTTATTTTAAATGGAACACCCTACATTTTAATGCATTTTTGGATTCTAAGGAAAATTCTAGGTACATTTCATGTATCATGTTCTATACAAAAAAACTAATTTTCCACTTCTTCATCAAGGGGGCGTTTTCTTAAGTTTGATGAAAAAATGTCATTTAGTTTAAAATTATTGTAAACAATGCCGGCACGGTTAAATTACACAAACGAAGACTATTTAATATTTAAATTTATTTATTGTCAGCAAGTGGAGGTATTAGAAGTTCTCGATATAACTCTGTTACATTCTCCATAAATAATAAATAAATTTGAATAGTCTTCGTTTGTGTAATTTAACCGTGCCGGCACTGTTTACAATAATTTTAAACTAAATGGTATTTCTTCATTCTCTGACAATCGTATAATCAGCCATGGCCAACTAGATTAATCAAACCCCCTTGATGAAGAAGTGGGAGTTTTTTGTAAATAGATCAAAAATGCTAACATTTAGGTATAGGGAACTAAACACAAACTTGCCCTAATTTTTTGTGCTGAATACGGCTACAACAAAAAAATGGGGGTTTCTATTTAAAAATTTTGAGTTTTTGGCATTTTTTGAATTAATATTTGAATAATTTTTTGTGAGCACCCTGTACAAGATCAGAAACTTTCTTTATGGTATTTTTCTGCACCAAGCCTTTGACTGCAAAATGCCAAGAGCGCGTTAGGAAATATGTAGCCGTTATGAAGAAACTGTCAATTAAGTACGGGTCTGCATCTGTCATTTTTTCTCTAAAATGGCAAATATCTCAAAAACGGTTTAATTTAGGTATAGGACATGATACATGAAATGTACCTAGAATTTTCCGTAGAATCCAAAAATGCATTAAAATATAGGGTGTTCCATTTAAAATAATGAAGTTGTCATCGGCTTCCGGTATAACCGGGAGTGCCGCCATTTTTAAAATACTTTAAATGAATAGTACTCATTGACATTGGTCAGCTGCCAAATTTTCAAAAAAATTCTATGTTTACTTTTTGAGATATCGATCGATGCAGTTGGTGGTGAGACACCCTGTATATTTTTTTATGAATTTGAAGCGCTGCTGACGCAGCCCGTTGCAATATTTTCAAGGCTGACTACATCCGCATCGTTGTTTAGTTGTTTTGCTACTAAATAAACCAAGTTTTAGATTTTCTAAAACAGTTGCGACATAGTTGGTTTTTTTACAACTTTGAAGCCGCCCCTGCGCCAAACGCTAACGAAACTGGCTGACTGACGGCAAGGCTATTCTAATACACCCTAAATACTACACTGTATAAAAAAACCAGCGTTCCTAAAACTGTTGCATTTTTCTGTCACTCAGCTCCCCGACTAATATAGAATATCGATAAATTCAGTTATTTTTTAGTTCCTAATACCTAAGTTGTTCCTAATATCGAAATTGTCTAAACTAAATACGAACAAAACTAATATTCAGATAACTTCGTGATATCGCTCATCGTGTTTTGCCTCAAAATGTGAGAGAGATGGGCCTTTTATAACATCTGGATTAGTTGATTTATAGATAGTATTTAAGCTATTTTAGCATTACAAGCAACTTTTACTGTATACTAAAATCATTTAATGTCTTAATAAATTCCACAGATTTTTTTTATTGAGTAAATGAACGTACAATTCGATAATAACTCCCAATCTCCCAATTAATAAATAAATTGGCAGTAAATATATTTTTCTACTTGGAAATCATGAAAACTAGGGAGTTATATATTTTTCTAATTTATCTGAAAAAATGAAATTAATTTAATATATTTAAATTACGTTTATGAGATCTCTGTTAAAAATGAAAAAATAATAAATATAAATAAAAATTGGGATTCAACTAAAATGTTTTACCGTCTAGACCTAGATCAAGATTATCTTATACAAGCTTTTATTTAACTTGCTCTGTTAGTGTGTATATGTGGTCAAATCTTGCAACTGAATTTTAAACCACTTCCACCTAACCGATTGAGCTGAAATTTTGCACACGCACATTTGGTTCTGGAGACAATGCAATCTAGTATACTCAGTATTGTAATTTATTCAAAATGTCCTCCGCTCCAAGATGGCGGATTACATATTTCTTCACCACCTCCTCGACATGATTATCAAATGCAAGGGTTTGAGAATAGAAAACGACAAGGTCAGCGACGTCATACTAAATCCAAGATGGCGGCCGCCCCAAAATAGCAGATTACTTATTTCTTCACAGGCTCCTTGAGATGGGTATCAGAAGAAATGGTTTCACGAGTAGAAAACGATAGGGTGGGTGACGTCATACTAAATCCAATATGGCGGATACCCAAGATGATGGACTAAATTTCTTTACCACCCTCGTGACATGTTAACCAAATATCTACTAAAAGGAACAAAATAAAATAAAAAATAAGAAACTTTTTAAAAACAAGTTTTTATTTAAGCCATGTTTAGGTTTTCGTTAAGGTAATTCAATGCTAAATTGCGACATGCGCTTTTGAAATCAAAAAGCTTGTCGGGCGAATTGTATAGAAAATATATACTTTGGCAAGTACTTGCTTGTCAACCAATCACCGTCCAATAAAATTAATTGGTACCTACTTTTATGGAAATTTCGCGTGACAAGCAATTAACTTAACGTACATGGCTTAGTAGATAGGCCACGCCTATAAATGGGTAAAAACTCCTATAAATGGGTAAAAACGCGACTAACCGTCTGCGAATTTTTCCAAAAATTTTCCGCTACTTTTTTTCAGAGGTAATTTTTCAGGAAAACTCCCCAGCAAGTACTGAGAACTTTCTGTAATTTTCCCAAACTTGAGAAAACCGAATTATTGTGCCGAGGTGACAATTGCACATGTGGCTAGGGTCGACAGAACTGGGATAGCATTCGACCACAATTTTCCGCAACCAGGGTTTTGAATTTTCTATTTCTCCAGTTTTTATCGTACTTCAGGCAAACCGCTTTTTTCCACTCAGGGCGCATTTTCAAAATTTCTCGAATTTTCGGGAAAAACCGCATGCTCCGCTTTTAATCACCTGGGCTTCAAGATCGAAAACTAATGGAATAGGTACCTATTCAGAACTGATTGCGGTTGACGTGATTTTGGAATTTTCCTAGGACCTCAGAATTTAAGAATCCGAATTATTGTGCCGAGGTGCCAATTGCACATGTGGCTAGGTTCGACAGGACTGGGATAGCATTCGATCACAATTTCCCGGTTTTGAATTGGACAGTTGGAGAAAAGCACCAGAGATATTTTCAATAGGATAGGAATAGACATTATACTGGGGGTCGGGGGAACATTTCTAACCAAATTTTGAGGGAACTTTTTTCAGATTTTCATTCTCGGTAACCTATTGATTACCATCGGGTAGTCAAGGTTCTTGCTTGTAGGTAGAAGTCCATTATACTGGGGACCATTTGTGGCAAAAATTTCCACGCGACTTTTTTCAGATTTTCATTCTCGGTAACCTATTAGGAATATGTGAGACAAGACTACACAAGTGTTACTAAGATTTGATTGGTGAAAATAAAGGAGTTTTCCGAATATGCTTAGATCAGTTTATGCGAGAAATTTTAACTTATGTACAGGTATGGATTTTTTGTGATTGTAGCTGAAAGCAATGGAATACTGAGAAATCAACGTTCAGATTATCGATCGGGTACCAAACGAGTTCTGACCTGAGGATTGGATATACCCGCATTTTCAGATTTTAGGGCTAGAGATTTTTTAGTGACGATTTTAGTGGGGGATACTCGGGGTTAGGATATTCTTTTATACTAAGATTTGAATAGTAAAAATGGCATCAAATTGTATTCATAATATCATTTTACGATTTATTTTTGTTGAAATTCTACACTTTTAATCACATGGGTTTCAAGATAAAACTATGTGCAGAATAATAGTTTGAGAATTTAGATGCTAACAAAAGTGATATTAAAATTATGAACAGTAAAATTCACGTTTATTTCCGAAAATAATTTTATGAAATACTAGACTCTGTGATCTGAGAATTCAAACGCCAACCTCTTGATCTACATATTTTGGTGTTTCAATACAAGTGTTACTGAGGAAAGGGACTTTTCCTTTGAGTTTGAATAGAAATCGGTAGAAAAATAAGATTGGAACTTGTCCCTAAAAATTGAGCAATCAGTAAACGTGAAATGGGTTGAATAACTTGTAGGTATGGCTTAATGGGACCCTATTGATACAAAAGTTTAATTATCTCAGGTGCACTATACATTTGAAAGATATAAGGACAAATATAAACCTAATTTGAAATTTTTAATTAGTAATTCCTTTTTTATTTTCTTCTTAAAACCGCTTATACAAATCCAATTCCCGCACATATTCTACTTGGAAAGTCAAGCCATTTTGGACCCGGGCCTAATAACGTTTTCACCTTTATTTTTTCAATTAGATACATTTGAAAATTAGAAACAAATATAAGCAAGAAACAGAAAATTCGTTTTGTGTTTGGTAATCAATATTTAGAATGTAATGAAATTAACGAAGGAACTTCTAACATTTGTTGTATTTTTCTAAAGAAAATAAAAACAAAGTGTCCCAGTAGTAGCCTTAAAAGAGATACGGAAAAAAGGAATTAAGTAGTGGTTTACTGCAAAAATTCAATAGGTAATTTAAAACCATATTTGGTTTTTAATTTTTTTATACTTGGAACAAGGCGATTTTTGGGATCACTGGTTGCGAATTTGGAATTAGATTTTCGAAATTCGAAATGGCGGATCCAATTTGACGGACGTCAAATTGAAAATTTAGCCAAGTTTATGATACCTGGTATAAGACTTTTGAAATCGCTGATTACGTATTTGGAACTAGATTATCATAATGACAACGCATTCCATACAAGTTTGATTGTTTTGATTTTAAGATTTTTCATAACCAGTTACGAAAATATGGGCGTTTTGGCACTTCGGCTTTAAACGATTATTTTTGTTTGACCGCTTATACAGTCCCAACTCATCATTATTCTACCTACAATGTCAAGCCTTTTTGAACGTTATTAGACCGTGGTATATATTTATATTTATAAAATGTAAGCAAGATAAATAGTTTGTTTAGTTTTTAGTTGCAAATATTTAAAATTTATTGAAATTATAATTTTCGAAGGAACTTTAACATTTGTTGTGTTGTCCTAAAGAAAACAAGGACAAAGCGCTCCAACTGTAGGTACCTACCTTTAAAAGGGACACGAACAAATGGAATTAAGTGAGTTAGTTCAAAAATTTATCTAAACCTTATTTGATTTTTAAGTTTATCTTTTTTTATTCTTAAAACAGAATAATGTTTTACAAAAAAAAACATACTTATCTCTTTTTGAAATCATGATGTGGTCAGTTGAATCCATTCACTGGGTTTACATTTATAAGGATTTAAATTTATAAATTGTTTTATGGCTCAAATAAATATCGATGGGAAAAAATCAATACATAATAAATATCACTTCAAAAACGAAAGAGCAGAGCAGATCAAGCTTTAAAATTAGACATTTGCACCATATTGCAACAATCTAAACTTTATAATTTCAGTTAGAAATAAAACTTCTCAGTGGAAATAATAAAATATAAAAAATATTTTTATTTTCATTTGTTATGGTTAGAATATTATAGCAATCTATAAAAATAAGAAAATAATTGTCCACTTTTTTGTTTTGACTTTTCATTGCCGAATGTAATAATTAAAATTGGATATTTTTTTAACCACTTTAGATAAGAACTGTCCTTCAACAAAATTATGTTTGCTTTATAAAAAATGATCAGTTTTTCCTTAAATGGAAATAAATAAATATTTGTTAGCTAATTGTTTCCTACGGAAATAGTTCAAGTAAATTAGTTTTTTAGGAGAAATAATTTTATAAAGTTTTACAAATTTGGGTGCAGAGTCCTAATAGACATCCAAATACAGATCAAAAGAGTCCCCACCTCAGGGGTGTGCTTAATTCCCTTTTGCTTCAAAAACAACCCTCTTATGTGACCTGATGTCCGTGTTTGATTTTTCCCAAAAACTGTTGCTCTGACGAGGAAAACGAATAGAACCTAAAATATTTGTTATGAAATTATACATCATTTAGGTCCTCTAAATTTTTTTCGTATATCCAGCCCTTATCTCACAAATATGGTTTAAAAAATTAGGATATACGTTGCTAAAGTTAGGCAAAAACGAGTAAAGTGACAAATATCTTGAAATACATCGGCCATAGAAAAATATTACATGCAAAGCAGATTTTTCTTACACAAACCTGGCTATAAGGACAGGAAATATGACTACAGAAAATTTTATTATTACTACTATGTGTTTCATATCGTCCCTCTTATCACGTAAGGGCGTAACTAACAAAAAATGCGATAAGTCCCTCTTGGGGATGGCTTTGATTTCACAAAGTGGCGTATCTGTAAAACTTATAGGTGGGGCATAGTCAACACATCACCTGACGGCGTAAATGCGAACATCCACAAAATATTTCTCACGTATAGGCGTAAGTCAAGATACGCCCGTTCGTGTGAAATTAAGCGACAACTTGAAGGGGAATTTTGTGGGTGTAACTTGCAGCAAAGGAACCAAGAAACATATGATTCTAACCTATAAACCAGCGCAGTTGTTGTATTTCGAGGAAGTTTCAGAGGCGTGGATATTTTTCTATTGTTAAAATGGACGTACCATCGCGGCGTGTTACTTTGCACCAGTTTTTTGAGATTTTGTGTATTTTTTATGAACATAGTAATGAGAAAATTATGAAATAAAAGTATGTGCTATTTTCAAGTTTTTCCTATAGGTTTCTGCATGAAAGTAATGTGCAGCGGCATTGAAAATATTTTTTTAATTTTTTTAAAAAATTGGCAAAGTCACCCATTAAAAAGGGTTACTTTGCCAACCCCTTTAAAACCATTTGTTTCGCAATGTAGGACACTCTGATGTGTGACTTTGCCCCCTGATAGAATTTTAAAAAGTTTATAATAAATTTAAAAAATATTTTTTCGGTAAAAAAAGCCAATTAGATGTAAAAAATAAACTTTATTCTGGCACAACGTTTTTAAATAACAAAATAAACATGTTTTCTCGACTTAAAATATTGTTAATAAAAAACAAATCACAGGATCTCTTTGACAGTCTTGTACTTATAAACTAACAGTGCTTACAGCTTAAAATTAGACAAATTTGTCTTAAAATAGTGATATCCTCGAGGAGATATTCTTGGTTTATCTAGGAAACAGCAAATGTCTCTCTCTTCTTGCTGTGAAATATCCTCTATATGGATACACGAAACCTTCTTGTTTTTTTCTTAGGAATCGTATCGTCAATAAGTCATCTTTGATTTCTAAAACTTTCCCAACAAAGTGTCGTAGAGTTTTTTTTGTTGCAAAAGCAACAACTACAAAATCATCGATTTTTGGCTTCCGAATCTGCTCCTCCTCACTGTCGCTTTCCATATCTTCCTCTTGATTTGTATTATCTTCAATATTGGGTGGTACAACTTCTGGCTCTTCATCAGATGACTTATTTTCTTTATCTTCGCTGAGGTCTTCATTACCTACGGACTTTCCTGGAATAATTTTAATCATTTTTTTTTCTCCTTCTGGTGCCCGAGGTAGATGCATTAGACCTGATTTCTTGCAAATATCCCAAAAGAGTCTCACTCACATTTTCGCCAATATTTTCCGTTCTTCGATTTGGAAGTCTTTTTAAAACTTGTTCTCTATCAGTTGGGTATATTCCACAAGCTCTAAAGGCACTTGCTATATTGGTTTTATCTTTAAAACTGAGTTTATCTACCAGGATTTTTAGCAAACTAGGGAAAACAATTTTGTTCACGGCTTTTTCTTTTGGATTTTGTATTTTGAATTTTACCAATATTTCTTTCCAGAAACGTTTTAATTGGCCAAAATATCCAACGTCTAGTGGCTGAGTGATGTGTGTTGAGTTCGGAGGTAAATATATAAACTTTATGTTTGATTTCTGGCAGCTGACAATAATGTCTACATTTAAATGGGATGATAAATTGTCCCCGATTAATACTTTAACACCCTCATGCTTATGTGCCCATGGAAGTGCAATTGAATTAAACCAGTCTTCAAAAACGCAACCGTCGAACCAGCCCAATTTAGTTCTGTTATATCTTGCATTTGTTGGACCACCGATTCTCCACTGATCATAAAGCCTATCTGCTTTATAAACCACGTATGGTGGAAGTACCTCTCCAGCTGCTGAAATCGCAAACATGATGGATATTGCCGATTTTGATACATTTATGACTCTTTCCGGGTATTTGGTTCCCCGTCGGAAAATACAACGAGTCGCCCCCGGGTCGTCTGTTAGATTCGTCTCATCATAATTCAGAATATTGCTTGGGGGAACTCCTGCAAGACTCCTTTCCAAATTGTCAAAGTAAGCACTTATTTCATCTTCGGACTTTTCTGCCCTTGCGCATTTTATATTTTTGCAGGCCCGAACTGACAGACGACCTTGATGCCTGTCTAAAAAATTTAGACACCAATCTTTCCCAGGTAAATTATCAGGAAATTTTTCGATTCTCCTTCCACCCTTTTCTAGATAACGCTTGACTAACATACGCAGGTCAAATGACGTTAACGGACTACCATATTCCGCAGCGGCTAGAAGAACATCAACAATGTGTCTTTCTTCAAGCTCCGTTAGTGCTGTCACACCTCCAACACTACCCAAATGACGACGATGCAATTTATTCCAAAGGGTCCTCCTTGGAATTTTATATGTTTCAGATGCTTGATATATTGTCATATTTCTCCCTTGGACAGCATTAATAGCAGTGCTTAAAGTTGCCTCAGTATAATTTTTGTAATTGCGCGTGCCTAGTTTTTTTTTATAGAGTCTCCCCATATTGCAAATTCTAGAACAAAGTTAATTTTGTAAGAGAATGCTTTGGCAAAGTCACACTTAAAAAATGAACTTTTTCTCGAAACCTTGTTTTTTCCCAGAAATTATAAAAATTAAAAAATAAATTTTCATTTACATGTACAAAATATTCCTACAGACACTACCCATAGTCAATTTTGTTGATATATTTATCACAGAAGATGTGCCAGCCCTTAATATTTCGTATTTGTAAAAACAACAAAAACTTACCTCTACACTCTGGGGCGGCTAACGGTATACTGGAAATAAGGGGCACGTATTTAGACCGTTAAAATGATCGGCAAGGATGCTAGCTTTGCTTTGAGGATAACACCGCCCGCTGTTGCCAATTGGTGCGTAGACAAATTGAATTTACATAAAATGAGGCACCATTTGGCAAAGTCACATTCACTTGGCAAAGTAACACGCCGCGATGGTACTTGTGGTTTGGAAAGATGGTAACGTGAATGTAGTGTCTTTAGAACTAAAAACTGTGAAGTGCCGGAAAATACGTAAAGGTTGTGCAGTTAAAATGTTATACAAACGCCGGTGGTACCTATACATCACAAATAATTTCAAAAATATTTTTATATGATTCCAAAGATTCAGAAAATATAACAATATTTATATAATATATGATGAAAATGTTTTGCTAAAATATTTTTCCTCACATATTAATATTCCCACAAAATATTTTACAAATATTTAAAAATAATTCCAAAGTACCTACTTGAAAATTTTGCAACATTTATAAAATATTATAGTAATATTTCTCAAAATCTGTTTTATAATATTTTAAAAATATTATAAGAAATATTATTACAACACTCGCTTAAATGTTACGCCGAAGTGCCGTGAATTTCAGGATTTTTTTAAAGTTTGCCTCATAAAACGGAGTAGTTTTGGTTTTATTCTTATAGAATACAAAGGATTCTACTTTTTATTTTTGTATTGTCGCTGTACCTTGGTAGAAATAAAATCTTTCACTTACAACTATATTGTGGTTTCTTTCCAATTTTTATTTTTAAAAAAGGTTGTAACTTGATTGCTATACAGAAAAAGAATATTACGTAGAGGCTTAAATGCAAACTTTTTTCTTTTTAAAAAAATACCTCTTAAATTTATTAACAAATAATGCACCAGCTTAAACTACGTTCTTTCGTCCTATCACTATAAAAATGTTATTTGGTTCTATCGTGGAAGTTACATGTGAGAGTATTTAATAGGTTAACCAATTTTGTTTTTTCCTCTTCCTGTAAAATAAGTAAAAATCAGATACGCCCATACGTGAAAAGAGGGACGATATATTGTACTCGAGCCCGTTTCCACACCAACGCTGAAGTAGAGCTCCCGGCGCGTTTTTTATGCGGTTTCCCCTTGAGGCCTCATCTACTAAAAACTAAGTACTGTTTATTCAATAATTGTATTATCTTCAGGTAATTTTTCCTAAAGATAGGTCACAAAAAACTCTACTTCGGCGCAAAATTCAGGACTTAATCTCAATTTTCAGGCCTACTACGAATTTTTTTTCCTAGTAAAAAATGACGAAAATCATTTAGCGATTTTTTATTTAAAATCTAACAACACAGCATTAATCAGGATACCCCAAAACCCCCAAATACCAAATTTGAACAAAAAATATACAGGGAGTTCCATGCTACAAGGTTCTAAAGATGGGCTAAATAGGAATTTTAAAGGCATCTGGCGAGTCAAGTGTGTTGTGGAATCCCCTCAAAACAGTTGAATGATCAACAGGACTACTCAAAGTATTGGTGTGCAAAGATTGAATACAAAAAATATACAGGGTATTTTTCTATGGGCCATCTCAAAATGCTGACATTTTATGAAATTTTATACTGGTCAACATTTTCTGTGCGTTTCCTTCCAGCCACCTTAACTCATATGGATTTACTGACTGGCAGGCTTCTGTATTTTGATAGACTTACTTCGTTTATAGTGGCTGGGGCACTTTTGATATACTCGATTTGAAGTTCCAAAAAATTCAGTATTTTGAGATGGTACAGAGAAAGACACTCTGTATATTTTTGTATTGGATATTTGCACACCAACAATTTGAGTGGTCCTGTTGACTATTCAACTGTTTTGAAATGATTCCATGGCACACTTGACTTGCAGATGCCTTTAAAATTCCTATTTTGCTCAACTTTTACAACCCGCAGAATGGAACTCCTTGTGTATTTTTTGTTCAAATTTGGTATGTGGAGGTTTTAGGGTATCCCGATTAACGCTGTGGTGTCCGATTTTAAATAAAAAAAATCGCTAAATGGTTTTCGTCATTTTTTACTAGAAAAAAAAAACGTAGTAGGCCTTGAAAATTGAGATTAAGATCTGATATTTTGCACGAAAGTAAAGAGTTTTTTGCGACCTATCTTCAGAAAAAAAAACGGCTAAAATCGGATGAAAAATAAAAAAATTACAGAGGTGTGTCCATTCCAAATGGGCCACACTGTATGTATTTGTATCTATGAAATTTTTATCTATGTACAGGGTGCCCTATTTAGATGGAATAATGAATATAACTTTTTAAAGACACCTTGTATAAAAAATGTTTCAGACAAGAGTTTTTTAGTTGATCTATCTGCATACTTTGACCTTGAATTTTTTGGAGCCAGTCATTTCGTTGCTATGGAAACCAACGTTGTTTTTTTAAATGGCACCATACACTTCTCTGTTCAAATTTGGAATCAGCTCCTTTTTGTGCATACGAACATGTAAAATTTCATTGGGGTTGCATAAGAAAATTTTTGAGAAAAAGTAGAATTTCTGCAAGTATGCCAAAATTTAAATTCGAGAGTGTTGCCTAAAAAGTAGGCCATGCCTAATGAAAATTTTGACACTTACGTATGTCATTATGACAACTGCGTTGTTGGTAAATTTATTATCAATGGTAATTTGACTGGCGAAATGTATTTGTATCTTTTGCAAAATGGGGTGATTCCTGCCCTTGGTATGCCAGTCCAGGATATCTGGTTCCAGCAAGATGAAGCACCTCCCTATTACCACCGTGATGTGCGCCGCTATTTAAACTTAGTCTTTCCACAATCTTGGATTGGCAGAAGAATAGAACAGCGCATAAGAAAAGAATAGCGTGGATTCCTCCAGAATGGATTAGGAATGTTATAGTTAGTAGTTTTTAGGACAGACTGGGCCATTGTCTCGCTGTGAATGTAGAACATTTCGAGCATTTGATTAATTGATTTTTAGGTACCGTTGATTTATTGTGCCTATTTATTTATTAATAAACAAATTTTGCAAGCTCAACATGATTTACCTGTCTATTACTTCAATTCAAGAGGTTGATAATATTCCTGATCATTTGTTTTATAGGTCATTACCTTATATTAAAGAACTTACCCCTAAAATAACTTAAATTTTTAAAAATGAAAATGTTAAAATAGCTCTAAAAAATGTTAAATCGATTGGAAGTTTATACACAAAATTAAAAGATAAGACACCTATAATTAACCAATCTAATGTTGTTTATTCAATACCTTGTAACAACTGTAATAATTCATATATTGGTCAAACATCACAAAATTTAAAAAATAGAATTTCAGGACATAAAAGTGATGTCAAATTACAAAAAACTA
The DNA here is from genome assembly GCA_963920635.1 of Pseudeuparius sepicola. NCBI lineage: Eukaryota > Metazoa > Arthropoda > Insecta > Coleoptera > Anthribidae > Pseudeuparius > Pseudeuparius sepicola. Next base: position 36,983,939 of record OY987305.1, read on the forward strand.
CTACTGCGTTAAGTGAACATGCTTTTATAACAGGTCATCATTTTAAATTTGACAATGTTTCAATTTTACATAGGGAAAAAAATCTTAATAAAAGGTTATTTCTTGAAATGGTTGAAATTAATAATGATAACAAGTCAATTAATAAAAAAACAGACATCAAAGATTTAAGTTCCATATACTGTTTTATTTTATCTTTAAATAATTCTAATAACAATACATCTATTAATATTTCATTGTAACTCTTACATCTTATACCTAATAATTATATAAAAATTTGGATTTCCAGAATGTTGTAACATAACCTTATATCAACTAAGGTTATTTCTAACCTTGTATCACACCAAGTTTTCTGTCACTTTTTGATGATAACCTAAAAAACATTTTTTCTTATTATAAATTTATCTTTTGTTTTTTGAAACTAAATTACCTTATTAACAAAAAACAATTACAAACAAAATTGACGGTATAAATTTTCACACGAAATTATGTAAAAACCTTTTTCTGGCCCTTTTAAACCTAAAATCTATCTGGTTTTAATATTGGTAAAAAACTTCAACATAATTGTGAGTAAAATTTCAACCTTTTCTCAATATTTTCTAATAATTTAAAAAAAAAATTCTAGCCCTGATGAAGGTCACGAAGTAGACCGAAAGCTTGGTATTATAAAAAGAAGTTAATATATACCTTTCTGGCTGCAAAACTCGTTATTTTATCTACTAAGTAAAACCACACAGCCGTAAACTAGCTATTTATTGAAGAAATTGAGTTTTTAAACAATCCATCAAGAATTTCAAGAAAATTCATACACTACATCTTTCATTTGGATTACGTTACCAAACATTCATTTACCTTCTCTTTTAACTCTGGTTTTGGAATATTATATCTACTGTCTTATGGCATTTTTCCAAGTAATTGAAGCTATTCATGGCCGTGAAACTGTTCTGAAACTGAAGAATTACAGCAAACCCCTTAAACAAAAAGCAGCTACATCAAACCGCAAGATTTTCCTGTTAGAATGTAGAAGACTTGGACTTTTTCCTAACCACATTATTAATGGAATGAAGAATGTTTTAACCTTTTTAATCCTGTAAATGGTAAGGGTTACAATGAAATTAATAATTTTAAAAATAATATTATACATCAAATTCTTAATATGGAAATTAAATTCACACATGACAATCTGTCTGACATTGACAAGTCTATTATTAACCTAACAACAGAAATACCTTCCATTTTGACAAATAACGTTTGGTTAGAATTCAATAATAGAGAAACTCATAGATATAACAGACTTTTTTCTGAAAATAAACATACCAATATTCAAAAAATTAACTTTCTAAAAGATGAATTTAATAATAAAATCAAAGTTAAAAATTCTTGGATTAAAAATCTAACTGATATTGTTTTTCCTGAAGATATTAAAAATTTTCTTGCGTTAGGTTTCAAATTTTGTGTACCTCCTTATATAAAAGATATTTCTTTTCCACATCTACTTGCAGATATTGAAAATATGTTACATGGTTTTGATACTCATAAAAAAACATTTTTAGAGCTAAACTTACTAATACCACAGACATAGCGAAGCTATATAGGTCTGTGCTAATACGATTACTAATTTTTTACATCATAATAAGCATAGTAATCAATTCATGAATAAACTTTTTTATAAAACTAAAAAATTTTTGAAGGACAATCCAAATATTTTCTTAGCTAGGTCTGATAAAGGTAATGTAACTGTAATTATTTCTAAAGAACAGTATATGACATTGGCTAATGTTTTATTATCTGATGAAAATTTTTATAAGAAAGTTAGCAGGGATCCAACTTTATCAACACAAAATTGTGCAAATCAACTAATTAAAAATTTAGTTAGAGATAACATGATTGATGCTAATTTTGCTAAAAAACTTATGACTTATAACTCTACATGCCCAAAATTTTACGGTTTACCCAAAATACATAAACCTAATTTATCTCTTAGACCTATAATTTCCTGCATTGAATCACCTAATAATAAAATCACCGACTTAATATGTGATATTTTGACACGTTCTTACAATAAATCTAATGATTACTATATTAAAGATTCTTTTGAATCTGCAGATTTTATTAATAACAAACAAATCCCTAATTATCATGTTCTTATTAGTCTTGATGTTAAATCCCTTTTCACTAACATTCCAATAAATTTAATTGTTAACAGTATTAACAAACATTGGGACAATATTGAAGATAATTGTACAATCAACAAAGAAAAATTTATTGATATTTTGAATTTTATTTTGAACTCTAACCATTTTTCTTTTAACAATCAATATTACAAACAAATTTTTGGTACACCTATGGGTAACTCAATTTCTCCTATTATTGCGCAGTATGTTATGGATGATTTATTAGATTACTGTATTTCAAGACTTTCATACTCGTATAACGTTATTTTCTAAAAATATATGTAGATGATATTATATGTTGTATACCTTTCAATAAAATTGAAGAAATAATAATTATAATCAATATTTGCAATTTACAATAGAAATGGAAACAAACAACACTATTCCTTTTTTGGACACTAAAATTATTAAACTTGCTAATAACACTCTAATTACTGATTGGTATATCAAACCGACTAACTCTAATAGATACTTAAATTATCATTCTTATCATAGCAATAAAATGAAAACGAATCTTGTCTTGGCTTTAAAAAATAGAATAATAAAACTAGTTCATCCAACTTTACTGCATAATAATTTAGTCAAAATTAAATCTATATTTTTGGATAATACTTACCCCGAAAAATTCCTTAACAAATTACTTTTCAATACACGTCCCCACGAAATTTCAAATAATGTTTATAATAATGATAATATTACTGCAATTCAAGAGGTTGATAATATTCCTGATCATTTCTTTTATAGGTCATTACCTTATATTAAAGAACTTACCCCTAAAATAACTTAAATTTTTAAAAATGAAAATGTTAAAATAGCTCTAAAAAATGTTAAATCGATTGGAAGTTTATACACAAAATTAAAAGATAAGACACCTATAATTACCCAATCTAATGTTTATTCAATACCTTGTAACAACTGTAATAATTCATATATTGGTCAAACATCACAAAATTAAAAATAGAATTTCAGGACATAAAAGTGATGTCAAATTACAAAAAACTACTACTGCTTTAAATGAACATGCTTTTATAACAGGTCATCATTTTAAATTTGACAATGTTTCAATATTACATAAGGAAAAAAATCTTAATAAAAGGTTATTTCTTGAAATGGTTGAAATTAATAATGATAACAAGTCAATTAATAAAAAAACAGACATAAAAGATTTAAGTTCCATATACTGTTTTATTTTATCTTTAAATAATTCTAATAACAATACATCTATTAATATTTCATTGTAACTTCTTATACCTAATAATTATATAAAAATTTGGATTTCCAGAATGTTGTAACATAACCTTATATCAACTAAGGTTATTTCTAACCTTGTATCACACCAAGTTTTCTGGCACTTTTTGATGATAACCTAAAAAACATTTTTTTCTTATTATAAATTTATCTTTTGTTTTTGAAACTAAATTACCTTATTAACAAGAAACAATTACAAACAAAATTGACGGTATAAATTTTCACACGAAATTATGTAAAAACCTTTTTCTGGCCCTTTTAAACCTAAAATCTATCTGGTTTTAATATTGGTAAAAAACTTCAACATAATTGTGAGTAAAATTTCAACCTTTTCTCAATATTTTCTAATAATTTAAAAAAAAATTCCAGCCCTGATGAAGGTCACGAAGTAGACCGAAAGCTTGGTATTATAAAAAGAAGTTAATATATACCTTTCTGGCTGCAAAACTCGTTATTCTATCTACTAAGTAAAACTACACAGCCGTAAACTAGCTATTTATTATAATTTTTTTACAAGTACCTATAGTTAAGTCCATCCGTGGACACACTGTATATAAAAATATCTTTCTCTTATAATATCATGAAAATAAAATAAAAAAAAGTTCTCTTTGGTAACTTAAACAAAGAAAAACCTAACATCACACATCAATCACAGCATATTTTTATACATTATGATTGTTTTTTAAAATATTAATAATTTGGTCATTGTCCAGATTGTCCGTTATAATTATTTTGGAAGGAATTCGAGATTTTTTTAATTTCAATTTTGAAAAACAGTTTCGCATTTGACCTGGGTCACTGATAATGTTAAAAGGAATTTATAAATTAAGTACAAATTTACAAAAGCCGAAGAATGCATGTTCAACATTTTAAGTATTAAGTAACAACACACCAGACAACTTGAACATGAAGAACTTTAAGAAGCTTCTAACTTATTTTGACAATTTATATTTAAATCTTTCACAGAGCCGGAAAATATTACTGAAAAAAATTTAATTCCGAAATTAGTTCATTTTTATCCATATCTGGTATATTACAAATAGGTAGTTACAAAAGCTTCTTTGCGAGTTAAGAGATCCTCTCTTTGGCAAGGAAAATATTTTGGGTCAAAGAACTGAAAATCTTTATAATGTTTTTCATTGTTGTAAAATCTGTTTAAAATGCTTTGAGAAATTTGATTTATAATAGTTTTGTATGTTTCTTCTTCAAACTTTTTGTGTAAATTAGCAAAGACATAATGCTCTGACATTTCTCGGGGCAATTTCTTTTTTAGGTTATCTCTGAATTCTGAACTCTGAGAAAGGAGTGGGGGCGTGGGGAACGAGATTTTCTGAGCTAGTTTCGGGCCGAGAGCTACGCGTAAATAGCCCCTAGGTAGGGAGGTACCGCACTACCTAAGTAAGGGAGATCTGTTTAAGTCAGCACGTAGTTTTTAGTCTTCGTTGCGCAGCATGGAGCGCGGCCTTCGTACGCTCGAGGTCCAGGGCCCCTACAGGCGCCAGGGCCAGGGCCCCGCGGGGAATTCCCCGGTACGCCACCTGCGCAGTCCGGCCCTGGATTCCTATTTAGCTCATCTTTCGAACCTTGTAGCATGGAACTCCCTGTATATTTTTTGTTAACATTTGGTATGTGGGGGTTTTGGGGTATCCTGATTAACGCTGTGTTGTTAGATTTTAAATAAAAAATCGCTAAATGATTTTCGTCATTTTTTTACTAGAAAAAATTCGTAGTAGGCCTTGAAAATTGAGATTAGGACCTGAATTTTGCGCCAAAGTAGAGTTTTTTGTGACCTATTTTTAGGAAAAATTAGCTGAAGATAATACAATTATTGAATAAACAGTACTTATTTCTACTTCAGCGGTGGTGTGAAAACGGGCTCGAGTACATAATATGAAAGACATAGTAGTAATGATAAAATTTTCTGTAGTCATATTTCCTGTCCTTATAGCCAGGTTTTTGTAAGAAAAATCTGCTTTGCATGTAATATTTTTCTATGGCCGATGTATTTCAAGATATTTGTCACTTTACTCGTTTTTGCCTAACTTTAGCAACGTATATCCTAATTTTTCAAACCATATTTGTGAGATAAGGGCTGGATATACGAAAAAAATGTAGAGGACCTAAATGATGTATAATTTCATAACAAATATTTTAGGTTCTATTTGTTTTCCTCGTCAGAGCAACAGGTGACATCAGGTCACATAAGAGGGTTGTTTTTGAAGCAAAAGGAAATTAGGCACACCCCTGAGAGGTGGGGACTCTTTTGATCTGTATTTGGATGTCTATTAGGACTCTGCACCCAAATTTTTAAAACTTTATAAAAGTATTTCTCCTAAAAAAAACTAATTTACTTGAACTATTTTCGTAGAAAACAATTAGCTAACAAATATGGATTTATTTCCATTTAAGGAAAAAACTGAACATTTTTTATAAAGCAAACATAATTTTGTTAAAGGACAGTTTTTATCTAAAGTGGTTAAAAAAATATCCAATTTTAATTATTACATTCGGCAATGAAAAGTCAAAACAAAAAAAGTGGACAATTATTTTCTTATTTTTATAGATCGCTATAATATTTTAACCATAACAAATGAAAATAAAAATATTTTTTTATATTTTGTTATTTCCACTGAGGAGTTTTATTTCTTACTGAAATTATAAAGTTTAGATTGTTACAATATGGTGCAAATGTCTAATTTTGAAGCTTGATCTAGTATGATGTTTTATTAAGAAATTGATATTGCTCTTTCATTTTTGAAGTGATATTTATTATGTATTGATTTTTTCCCATCGATATTTATTTGAGCCATAAAACAATTTATAAATTTAAATCCTTATAAATGTAAACCCAGTGAATGGATTCAACCGACCACATCAGGATTTCAAAAAGACAGAAGTATGTTTTTTTTTTGTAAAATATTCTGTTTTAAGAATAAAAAAAGATAAAATTAAAAATCAAATAAGGTTTAGATAATTGAATTTTTGAACTAAGTCACTTAATTCCATTTGTTCGTGTCCCTTTTAAAGGTAGGTACAGTTGGAGCGCTTTGTCCTTGTTTTCTTTAGGACAACACAACAAATGTTAAAGTTCCTTCGAAAATTATAATTTCAATAAATTATTAACTATATTTGTAACTAAAAACTAAACAAATTATTTATCTTGCTTACTTTTTATAAATATAAATATATACCAGGGTCTAATAACGTTGAAAAAGGCTTGACATTGTAGGTAGAATAATGATGAGTTGGGCCTGTATAAGCGGTCAAACAAATAATCGTTTAAGCCTAAGTGCCAAAACGCCCATATTTTCGTAACTGGTTAAGAAAAATCATAAAATCAAAACAATCAAACTTGTATGGAATGCGTTGTCATTATGATAATCTAGTTCCAAATACGTAATCAGCGATTTCAAAAGCCTTATACCAGGTATCATAAAACTTGACTAAATTTTCAATTTGACGTCCGTCAAATTGGATCCGCCATTTCGAATTTCGAAAATCTAATTCCAAATTCGCAATCAGTGATCCCAAAAACCGCCTTGTTCCATGTATAAAAAAAATAAAAACCAAATACGGTTTTAAATTACCTATTGAATTTTTGCACTAAACTACTACTTAATTCCTTTTTTCCGTATCTCTTTTAAGGCTACTACTGGGATACTTTGTTTTTATTTTCTTTAGAAAAATACAACAAATGTTAGAAGTTACTTCGGGAGTTAATTTCATTACATTCTAAATATTGATTACCAAACACAAAACAAATTTTCTGTTTCTTGCTTATATTGGTTTCTAATTTTCAAATGTATCTAATTGAAAAAATAAAGGTGAAAACGTTATTAGTCCCGGGTCCAAAATGGCTTGACTTTCCAAGTAGAATATGTGGGAATTGGATTTGTATAAGCGGTTTTAAGAAGAAAATAAAAAAGTAATTACTAATTAAAAATTTCAAATTAGGTTTATATTTGTCCTTATCTCTTTCAAATGTATAGTGCATCTGAGATAATTATTAAACTTTTGTATCAATAGGGTCCCATTAAGCCATACAAGTTATTCAGCCAATTTCACGTTTACTGATTGCTCAATTTTTAGGGACAAGTTCCAATCTAATTTTTCTACCGATTTCTAGTCAAACTCAAAGGAAAAGTCCCTTTCATCAGAAAGACTTGTATTGAAACACCAAAATATGTAGATCAATAGGTTAGCGTTTGAATTATCAGATCACAGAGTACTAGTAGGTATTTCATAAAATTATTTTCGGAAAAAAACGTGAATTTTACTGTTAATAATTTTAGTATCACTTTTCTTAGCATCTAAATTCTCAAACTATTATTCTACACATAGTTTAATCTTGAAACCTATGGGATTAAAAGTGTAGAATTTCAACAAAAATAAATCGTAAAATGATTTGATGAATTGATGATTTGATGCCATTTTCACTATTCAAATCTTAGTATAAAAGAATATCCTAATCCCGAGTATCCCCCACTAAAATCGTCACTAAAAAATCTCTAGCCCTAAAATCTGAAAATAGGTAGGTATATCCAATCCTCAGATCATAACTCGTTTGGTACTCGATCGATAATCTGAATGTTGATTTCTCAGTATTTCATTGCTTCCAGCTACAGTCACAAAAAATCCATTCCTGTACAAAAGTTAAAATTTCTCGCATAAACTGATCAAAGCATATTTGAAAAATTCCTTTATTTTCACCAATCAAATCTTAGTAACACTTGTGTATGTCTTGTCTCACATATTCCTAATAATAGGTTACCGAGAATGAAAATCTGAAAAAAAATCGCGTGGAAATTTTTGCCACAAATGGTCCCCAGTATAATCGACTTCTACCTACGAGCAAGAACCTTGACTACCCGATGGCAATCAATAGGTTACCGAGAATGAAAATCTGAAAAAAGTCCCTTGGAAATTTGGTTAGAAATGTTCCCCCGACCCCCAGTATAATGTCTATTCTTATCCTATTGAAAATATCTCTGGTGCTTTTTTCAAACTGTCCAATTCAAAACCGGGAAATTGTGGTCGAATGCTATCCCAGTTCTGTCGACCCTAGCCACATGTGTAATTGTCACCTCGGCACAATAATTCGGTTTTCTCAAGTTTGGGAAAATTACAGAAAGTTCTTAGTATTTGCTGGGGAGTTTTCCTGAAAACTGACCTCTGAAAAAAGTCGCGGAAAATTTTTGGAAAAATTCGCAGACGGTTAGTCACGTTTTTACCCATTTATAGGCGCATAAGGATTAACATGGGAAAAATGTCCTCGTACTCTCATAGCCTATATACTAAGCCATTTACGTTAAGGTAATTGCTTGTCACGAGAAATTTTCATAAAAGTAGGTACCAATTAATTTTATTGGACGGTGATTGATTGACAAGCAAGTACTTGCCAAAGTATGTATTTTCTAAACAATTCGCCCGACAAGCTTTTTGATTTCAAAAGCGCATGTCGCAATTTAGCATTGAATTACCTTAACGAAAAGCTAAATGTATTTTATTCGTTTTACTACATGGCTTAAATAAAAGCTTGTTTTTAAAAAGTTCCTTTTTTTTATTTTGTGCCTTTTAGTAAATATTTGGTTCCCATGTCATGAGGGTGGTAAAAAAATTTAGTCTATCATCTTGGGTATCCGCCATATTGGATTTAGTATGACGTCACCCACCGTTTCGTTTTCTACTCGTGAAACCCTTTCTTCTGATACCCATCTCAAGGAGCCTGTGAAGAAATAAGTAATCTGCTTTTTTGGGGCGGCCGCCATCTTGGATTTAGTATGAGGTCGCTGACCTTGTCGTTTTCTGTAATAATAATATAATAATAATAATAATAATTCTCACCCTCACAATACTCCAAACTAGGCGAGTACCCCAGAAGCAACCACATGCTTGTGCGGGGGAACCCTTGCATTTGATAATCATGTCGAGGAGGTGGTGAAGAAATATGTAATCCGCCATCTTGGAGCGGAGGACATTTTGAATAAATTACAATACTGAGTATACCTACTAGATTGCATTGTTACCAGAACCAAATGTGCGTGTGCAAAATTTCAGCTCAATGGGTTAGGTGGAGGTGGAAGTGGTTTAAAATTAAGTTGCAAGATTTGACCACATATACACACTAACAGAGCAAGTTAAATAAAAGCTTGTAATAAGATAATTTTGATCTAGGTCTAGACGGTAAAACGTTTTAGTTGAATCCCAATTTTTACTTATTTATTATGTTTTCATTTTTAACAGAGATCTCATAAACGTAATTTAAATATAGCTTAAATTAATTTCATTTTTTTTTCAGATAAATTAGAAAAATATATAACTCGTTCGTAAATGTCTCGCTTGTTACAAAAATCACGCTTTTTAAATGCCTATGTAAACACCCTCTTTTTCATAATTTCCAAGTAGAAAAATATATTTACTACCAAATTATTTATTAATTGGGATTTATTATCGAATTGTACGTTCATTTACTCAATAGAAAAATCTGTGGAATTTATTAAGACATAAAATGATTTTAGTATACAGTAAAAGTTGTTTGTAATGCTAAAATAGCTTAAATACTATCTATCAATCAACTAATCCAAATGTTGTAAAAGGCTCATATCTCTCACATTTTGAGGCAAAACACGATGAGCGATATTCCAAAGTTATCTGAATATTAGTTTTGTTCATATTTAGATTAGACAATTTCGATATTAGGAACAACTTAGGTATTAGGAACTAGAAAATAACTGAATTTATCGATATTCTATATCTTAGTATTAGAAACAACTTCTATTAATAACATGTTCGAGTAGTTCTTAAAATAAGACACCTTTATGCCTAAGGTAACTTTGGTTTTCTCAATTTTTTAAACACCTTATATAAATTTGTCACATTCTAATACTATTTTCAGGCTCAGAACAAGTATTTTTTTTTATCAAGAGTGACTTTTACGATAAAATAAAAACTAAAAAAGTTTTTCCTTTTGGAACCTCTTCCCGTGGACCTAAAGAACTACATACACCCGATACAACATAAAAGACACTCATATTATGTTATTCTAGGCGATACATTCATTGAAAACACTGTTGCCAAATGTAGGGTCCGAGAGAGCTGTAGAACGTATCCGGGTCTGACTTTGTTACACGCATTTATACGGCATTCTCCGCTGCGCCCTCTGCAGAACGCAGCAATGAACTAAATCCGTATATAATGACATATACAACCGCCTTTACAGACCCGGCTGAAAATTCACCCCCTGCACCCCCACTACCCCCTTCACCTAAATATAGGTGAATACGTTCTCAGACCCGCAGCCGGGTCTGAGAACGTCGAAAATGGCTTGACATTGTAGGTAGAATATGGCGAAATGGGTCTGTATATGCGGTCTTCAGTGTAACATTACACAAAACTTTCCCATAATAAGACCATTTTTTACAAAGTTTATATTAACAAATATTGTTATAAAAATATAAATATTAATATATATATATATATATATTACCTACAATGTCAAGCCATTTTCGACGTTCTCAGACCCGGCTGCGGGTCTGAGAACGTTTTCACCTATATTTAGGTGAAGGGGGTAGTGTATAATATATGTATATATATATATATATACGTCTGTACGTCATTTCTGCGTCCATACATTATGGTTTGCGCATGTAATTCTGCGTCCTGTGTAATTCGACGTCCGTATACGGACGCAGAAATGGAAAAGTCGCCAAAGTGCTCAGAACTGTGAGAAGTGTCTATATACGAATTTTCAGGTGGACGTCGAATTGTCGTTGAGATGAAAAAATGTGTATATTTTAGTTCGTGGAATCCGCCACGAGGGCGCTGCTGAAGCCACCGGTAATATACGCGTTGAGTTCATGAATCTTCAAATTGTGATTTTCGTTTGTACTTTCATATTAAAAGTTAAAATTAATTTTAGATGATTCCCCACCCCACTATTAATGCTATAAAATACCACAAGGCGTCAAAAGTAGTTCTGTACGGGGGTGAAATATGAAAATTACCCTAAAAGTTATTTTTCGATATTTGAATAAAAAGAAACAGTTGAATAGTTGTAGATAACAACAATTTGCCTCAGACCACTGGAGATATAAAATATATATGTTACGGGTAAAGTAAGGTTAACGGTTAAACTTAGGTTTACCCGAGTAAACTGCGAAATACCCAAGAAACATGGGTAAAGTAAGAAATATAACCGACATTATAGGTATTTCTGTCTTTAGCCGGGCAAACCGCGTTCTATCCGTTTTTTTTGTTAAAGTGGGGTGTAGGACTTATTACTGCGCCAAACCCGCAGAAAAACCAAAATTTTGAAAGATTTATGCCGTGTTTCTGATGGCCAGAAACTGTTTTTTACATGCTAAGTGCATTTTTCCTTCGAACAGTTTTGTTGGGCGATTGTTTGTGAATGTTTCTCACTATTCCGGACTGCTTTGATAGAGAAGCAAGGTATATAAATCTGGACTCACTCACTTAATACGAAAAATGTGATGTTTTTAGTGGGGATGCATGCAGTCAAGAGGTAATATAAGAAAACTCTTTTTTTATGTAGTCAAGCTTTCGGAGTAATTTATCAGGGAATCAGGGCTACTACAAATGGTAATATTTAAACAAAGGAGTATTATATAAATTAAAAGACTACTTACTAAATTTAGGTTGTATAAATTCGCAAAAACCATTTAATGTAAAAAGAATCCAAATAAATGTGACTTCTTTCTTTGGGCAATTATTTCCTCTTCCAATCCATTTATTTGAATTCTTTTTCCATTCAATTTCTTCTCAAGTTTGACGTTTAATTTCATAGGCAACTTTTGAATTTTCAAAGATTTTAAATATCACATAATATGCAACACGTGTTTTCAGTTATTCGCGTTTTTGGCGAAAGTGATAAAGTCTTTCGAAAAATAACAAGAGTAAAAAAAGTACTAGAATTAAATTATTCATAACAAAAAGTACCAATTTTGTCAGTCCGCCAATGGACAAAAAAGTTCTGTCACATTTTTAAGGTGCATCACTCTGTATCAACCCTTTAAATGGTACAATTGAACTATGTTGTCTGTCGATTAATGCCCTTGCAACAGTGTGTGCCAAATTTGGTTTTTAGAAGTTCAAAAATAACTGATATATTGTTTTTTCGAAATTACAAAGCTCACTTTCAAGGCCTATAACTTTTCAAGTGTACAACTTAGTATAGAGGTAAGTTGCGTTAAATGTTAAATCACCTTATTTTGGGCTCCCCTGTATGCTCCTGCTCTGTGTCGGTTCTTATGCGGAACACCCTGTATAGTAGTTTTATACATTATTTTAAAGGCTTCACTGTTTCACAGTTTGCGAATTTATACAACCTCAATTTAGTAACTAGTCTTTTAGTTTTTATAATATTCCTTTATACCTACCATTTGTAGTTGTCCTGAAGATGTAATAAATTATTCCGAAAGCTTGATTATGTAAAAAAGTAAAAGAGTTTTCTTATATTGCCTGTTGACTGCATCCCCAATAAAAACATCACATTTTTCTTCTTAACTGAGTAAAGAATTATTTACCTTGCTTCTCTATCATTGTACCTTGCTTATCTATCATAATATACCTATAAATTTAAAAACTGTAGCACCTGTTAGCTTTTCATATACAGTAACGTTACTTATTTCAACAATTGTACAGGGTTATTGGTAATTCGATACATCCCTTTGGAGATGTGATAGGGGAGGAGGTAAGGAGTAAATTTAATCCTAATATGCATTATGCAAACCTCAATAGTTTTTGAGATATTTAAATTTTTCTTAGTAGACAAAAAAATCTATGGAACTTTTTTAAAACTTTTCAACTGGATTACTTACCAAACACTGTGATGGTTTTATGTTTGAAATGGAAAAAGTCCCGAAACATTTAGATTGTAGGAAAATTTTAAATAAAAAGTCAAACATATTTAATGAAATTGGGTTTTGCATAATGCATATAGGGTTAAATTTACTTCTTACCCCTTCCCCTATCAGATCTTCAAAGGAATGTATCGAATTGCCATAAGCAATAACCCTGTATAATTTTAATAGGTATGTTATTGCAATACAAGCAATTCAGAATGGTGAGAAACAGTCAGATAATATATTACATAACGAGAGTTGTAAAGTTGTATAAGGAGAGCGGAAAAGTTGCACACGAGCCGCGCAGCGGCGAGTGCTGTAACTCCACGAGATTTACAATCAGATTTTGAGGTCACGAGACAAAAAATCTCGTGAAAATGTAGTTAATTCATTATTTTATAAACTTACATGCCACTTTAAAACTGACCGTTATAATAAAATCTTCCTGAAGTAACGTTTAGTATTTTTTGAAGATCAAACAAGTTACCTGTATGTATGTAACTATGTACCTAGTTAGCTGGTACCTACCTACCTAATTTTTACTTTTACGATTTATTCGAGATTTCAATACATTTCCAGTAAGTACTTAAATCCACTTTTTGCACTTCTGAACGCAGTACACACTGCTTTTACATATGTGTCTTGTCCATGTATCTAATAAATGTGGCAAGAATGAAATAAGTAGGTATACGGGGTGAGTCATGTCATAAATAATGGCACATGGAGCAACTGCATAAATTGTGGACCAAAATATTACGATTGAGGCCAATATGCCTTATAGAAATGTCGTTTGAAATTTGGCGTTGAAATTTGTTTTTTGAAATTGCATTTTGGCTACATCTCCCAAAATAGTCAAGCTGCTGAACTGAAATTTAGCACTTATATGTTTTTGTGGATGGAGAATAAGCTGAAATGTCAGTTTCTACGTACCTCATAGTGGGCGCTGTTTTTAAACCGCGCTTTTGCTCCTAACTTTTTTGAAGTTATCTTTTTGGTGTCGCGGGTTCATCATTTAGTGCATCTTTTAACTCCAACATTCAAAACAAACAATTTTCAGCTACCGCTTTCAAATCTTACAGATCAACTTTACTGTACATTCAAAGTGAAGAAAGTAATGCCAAATAGGCATTGGTCAAAACACCATTATTTTTCGTGAAATAGAGTGTCCAAATTTTGCCGAGTTTGAATCCATTTCATTTTGAAAACGATACATGTTTGGTACATTGTTAATCGTGACTTTTTTCTCACTTTAAATGGTACAGTTGATTTGTAACATTTGAAAGTGGTCGGTACAAATTTTATTTTTCAAATGTTGGAGTCAACCGGTGTTTTGGGGGTACATTTTCCAAATTCCCTTAAACAAACAACATTTCTGTAAGGCATATTAGCCTCAATCGTATAATAATTTGGCCCAAAATATATGCAGCTGGTCTATGTCGTACTATTTATGACTTACCCTGTATAGGTATACTATCTGTGTATTGCTGGTAAGAAATAAAAAAGTACACTTGCGCCATATACAGTGTGTCCACGTTAAGGAGTTCCTCACCCTTTCATTTAGAATATTTTTGAGGAGGACAAAAACTAATAATAAAAAAGGTTTTAGCCCATTCATTTCCAAAAATCTGATATTTGTTCCCAAAAAAAGGCTAGGAAGACCTATATCTAACAAAAAAAAGGTTTTGAATATCGGTTCACAAATAAAAAAAATACAACAGTGGGAATTTCGTAACGTGGATACACTGTATTGTGCTATTGTGCTTGTTAGTTTCCTATAGTTTCTCCTTGCAACTGTGCGTCCGCCGCGAGCGAGCAAACCTTATTTTTATATTTGCCCATCTAATAAATTATGAAAATAGAACAGTCGAAATTTGGCAACATGGTGGATGCAGAAAACGGCTGCCGGTATAAATAATATACATATAGGGACGCAGAAATACTTGTATATACAGATGGATGCACAATTATCGACATCATATGGCGGATGCAAAATTGTCGATCAAATGTACAGGAAAACAAAAAGTTTAAATGTTAATGTATATTAAAATCTGTTGCGGTACAGATGTTCATGGACCCAATCTATTCCAGAAAATAAAATCAGAAATGGATATACTCTACTCTTTCTGGTAGACGCAAAAATGATGGTGTGATAAAATGATGCAGAAATGACGATGAGACGTATAATATATATATAAATATATATATTAATATATATATTAATATATATATTTTTATAACAATATTTGTTAATATAAACTTTGTAAAAAATGGTCTTATTATGGGAAAGTTTTGTGTAATGTTACACTGAAGACCGGGAAACTATATTAGAATTGATATTTTTTATATCAAAGATAGAAGTAGGGGCCAGCCTGGTGAGCTTCAAAAATATATTTGCTTTAATGTACAGGGTGGTTCACTATAAATTGACACCTTGTTAGTTTTTGAGGTTAGAAAAAAGTTTTTTTTACAAAAGTTGTAGATACTAATACAAAGTTTTTTGTGACGCTATACTAGAAAGCCGTGGCAGACATATCTTATGTTTTTTTAAATGGAACACGGTTTATATTTTCGGATTATTGAATTCTACGCATTTTTCCGATTCCAACGAACTATATGTATATGTTATATATTATGTTAGCTCCAGCAGTTCGTTCAGAACTGAGCCTCTTTGTGAAGGATTACTCCTTGGGTCATAGGTTGCCAAGGAAATCAGATGCGAAATTGTAAAAGTAATTATTGACAGTTTACAAGTAGATTCGTAGCTTGGAGTACAAAATGGGCAGTTTTAAGATTTTAGAGAATTTTAAATAGTAAGATTGTTAATAAACTTTTTTCGATTATACAAGACAGGGAGAAGAGGTGTTGCCGGCTCCTACGACACCGTGCCGCAACAGCGCCCCCCCCCCCATTCTCCGCGCCATCGCCACCGCCCTTGTGCCACAGCTTAGGGTAAGCTGTGCTTGTGCTTGCAAGAGTACCCCAGCTGCAACAGCAAGGGAAGTGCCTTGGCGCGTCAACGAACGTATAACGGCTATACGGGGTTCCGATACCTGTGGTCCTGCCTTGAAGCTGTATATTTGGCATCCAAATCATGGCCCGTTGCAGAATAAAGACAAACAAAAATTCGCGAAATATCTGATAAGTATGTTAAAAAAAGAGAAAGCTCGCTAACTTCTATGTTTTTCAGCAAACCGGTCGCGATTTTTTGCAAAACCGGACATAATGACGCCGGGAATGAGAAACACCGATTGAAAAAAAATTATGGACTGTTTTGTAAAAAATTGCGACCGGTTTGCTGGAAAACATAGGAGTTAGCGAATGTTTTTCTTTCAGGGGGTTGGGAGGGGTTGTCTACGCCTGACAACTTTTGTAAGGGTGGTTCGTATATTTGGCTTAATTTTCCAAAGACAAAAATTCGTTCATTGCTTAGAAATAAAGAAAATAAAAAATATGTATTTGGAAATTTGAATCGCCGAGTATACTGGTGGCTGGGTTGAAAACAATGGCTGTCTTCACATCGGTACGTAATGAGATGAGCAGGCCCATAGCTAGGACCACACCTTGAGGCGGGCAGCTATAATTTTAGGTAGGGCAATATTATATGTATTTTATTTTTTGAGATGAATAAGATAGGTATACCTACCTAGTACATACATTTTCAAATATACAAATATTGACATTCGACAACATGTAAAATATTGATACTTGACATTAAAATTTAAAAAATACTGCTTTTAAAACTGTAATGTCAACTTATCCATAATTTATGGTAAAACTTATATTCTAAGTTCGACCTACTCCCATCTATATTCCTAATTAAAGGTATTTTTGCACGACCTGCAACGATCAATTTGACATACATTGCGCACTAGTGGGATATGAAGCTATTCGCGGCCAAAGAAAAATACCGGCCGTGGCGCGGCGCGAACTCACGTGCCTCTAGGAGTTCTCATTATTTAGGTTAGGTTAGGTATTTTGTTGTTACTATTTTTTAGCCTTGAGTGCCTAAATTTATCAAAATAAAATACCTAATAAAATATTTACAATAATTCCAATGTATTGCATTTTTCCTACACTCTTTTACAAGTGAAGCAATGGTAAACGTATGCAATGCTAGAACTCCTAATGTCACGTGGGTTCGCGCCGCGCCATGGCCGGTATTTTTCGTTGGCTGCGGAAGCTATTGTACACTGTGATACCAACTCTAACTTAAAATAAAGATGAGAATCTGTCAAACGATATTTTCGATATTCAAAAGATA
This sequence comes from Pseudeuparius sepicola, assembly GCA_963920635.1. Classification (NCBI taxonomy): domain Eukaryota; kingdom Metazoa; phylum Arthropoda; class Insecta; order Coleoptera; family Anthribidae; genus Pseudeuparius; species Pseudeuparius sepicola. The sequence continues at coordinate 37,001,479 of OY987305.1, forward strand.
AATCACGAGTTAAGTTTTTAGTATCTATGTGTTTGACAATAAAAATGTAATCTCAACTTTAACGACATTTAATTAAGTATCATGCGTATATTAATAATTGCAATAATTCGACAGGATATTACCTTAGTATAGTAGTTTCGATATCGAATATAATATTGTCGATATTTAGCCACTACCCCATCTCTATACCAGAATGTCAAAATTATTTACAATTTTTAAATCAAGTGTGCTTGTGTCAAGTATCATCAATGGCAACAGAAGCAATGTAATTAAGCAGGAATATTTTTTCAAATATTAGCTACCGTCAAACGGGGTAAAGTGCACCAAAAAGTGAGGTTTTTTTGATTATTTCTTTACCGAGACTGGATTTTTTTAACAAAAAAAAATTGTATTGTTTCTTTGAACATTGTGTTACCATATAGGGCATTTACAAAAAAATTGCACGGGAGTTTTTTTTTATTTTTTTATTTCTAAGGTTATTACCCCGTAATATTGGTGTAAAGTAAATCACCTACTTAAAATCATATGAAATTAAGTTTAAGCTATGTGCGAGTAAAGTGGATAACTTAAAATAAAAATTTGGGGATAACAAGACGAACCTTATGCTGTTTTTCTCACACTCTTGAATCACATTTACAGTGATATGGCTATTAAGGTTATCCCGATTAAGACCTTTTCACCTTCTAAATTTTTAAAATAGGGTAATAAAACAGTGCAAAACCAATCCTCAAAAATTGTGGAGTCAAACCACCCACTTGGTGTCCTATTATACTGAGCTCCTTCAAAGCCCCCTTCAGTCCATCCTTGGTACGAATGTTTTGCCTTATAGACAATGTACGGTGGTAGAAGATGACCATCCGCTGCAATGGCAAACATTACCGTTGTGTTGGTCTTTGAATGATCTATTATTCTATGAGCATATTTGGTTCCTCTCTTTAGAACCACTTTAATTGACCCCGGATTGTCCATGAAGTTGGTCTCATCGTAATTCACAATATTTGAAGACGGGATATCTGTTACAACATCTTTTAGATGGCGAAAATATTCTTCAACTGTTTCATAACTCAACGGAGATCTTACTCTTTTGGTATTTTTCGCTAGCTTAATAGTAAGATTGGGGTTTCGGGCCATGAACCCATTAAACCAATCGATTCCTGGAAGATTGTTCTTGAATCTCCACTCCGTTAGGCCAGCTTTTGTTAGATGTTGTTGCGCAATATATCTAATGTCATTAGGTTTTAAGGGGAATCCCCATTCGGCACACAACTGGAGTGCTGCTACCAACTGCTTTTCATCATTTTCATTAAGTGCAGGTTGTCTCCCATATTTTAATGGATTTCTTTCATGGACATGGTTGTTAACGGTTGTGTATGGTACTCCATACTGTTCAGATGCGCTTCTTATGGACATTTTACCACCTTTAACTGCTGCCACGGCTCTCTCCAAATAAAAATCATCGTAGTTTTTCTGTCTTTGTGGGCCAAGTTTTTTTGTAATTTCCTTTTCTAAAACAACCTATTTAAGATCACACCTCCACTAATTTTTTCCGACCGCCAGAGGGCTTTGTAGGCTGTTTTTGGACCGCTCATTTCTAAGGTTACTGTTGGTACCTATTATTTAGGTATAAGTCTTCTTTTTTATTTCAATTAATTTGAATTTTACAACCCGCCAAACACGCAGCTTTCTTATTGACTTCCAATCTACTCTAAGCACAACATGGCGGCCCACTTTGCCGGACATGCTGGAAGTATTGGAATAGCAGTCCATCTCGTTTTACGACGTCTGTTGCTGCACCCTTGAAAGTATGTGCATACGCCATTGCAGATTAATTCCTGATTTTTAAGTACCGCGTACGCTCCCGAACACTGATAAGTTGCATGCTGTTAACATAAATCCCGTAAGTCAAACAGATCTAAAAATATATGACAGTTGCGCGTATGCGTTAATTTGTTATCTCTTATCACCTTTTGAGTAAATCCCCAATTCAATTCAGATCTTCTGTGCAAATATTGAAATGTATTCTGAATACGACCTTTTCTGGTGAACGATCAATACGCGCATTCGTGTTGTGCCCGAATTTGATCCGGATTGCTTTCTCGAACAAACCTCCACTGATTAAAAAAAATCAAAAGTAACCTCACAAAAATCTTCAACACAATAATTAGATATTTCCGATCACTTGATCCATTTAACCCCTCAATTGGACGCTTTTTATTAATATTAACCCTAGTTTCGTGGAAAAATAAAAAACACCATTTTTTCAAAAATTACATTTTTCAATTAAACACTTTGTTCAACAGTCAAACTTTCCATAACTCTAAGTATATTTGCATTGTCTGACAGTTTATTTGAAGGCCATTCTGCGCTATCTGGTCCGCACTGCCATCCAACCGGATGCTGGTTTCTTCCTCGCTCGATATTTTCATGCAGCCATTTCAAGACCTCGGCATGCTTCATGTTGTTAGTAGGATCAAAGCCCCATTTGATTTGATAGTGGTGAAGAGCGGCAGCTCTCGTGTACGTACGTGATGCTTCGCTATGTTATGTGACTCGAAATATTCAGTGGTGTGGGAGCTAGAGTTGGTTAGGAGTGTGAAAACGTAGAACCAATAGTACTTGCTGACTTTCGGGAAATGAGCATCCAATACAGAAAACAGCTCAGGAATCGATATTAGGGAAAATAATTTTTGTTTTAAAATACTTGTCAACTCTTCTATAAAATTGTCACACTGTAAATGTTTTTCTACAAATAATCTTAAAACTTTGATGTTATGCACGTTACGATCCACGGTAAATTCGAGCATGGCCTCTGGAAGCACAATAATTTTCAGAATGTAATCAACTGTTTTCAAATCACGCTCAGTAACTGACCGTTTCAAATAGTGTTCAGAAACATATTTCGAACGAGTGAATAACGCGAACTGCAGCTCTTGTAGTAACATCATCGTTCACAATTCAGAATGATTCAAGTTGGGCTCTCACAGCTCAATTTATATCCCCACGGAAGGGTATCGGTACTATCTCTTATGAGCATGCGCTTATCATCATTTCCAGATAGAGCTAGTTTGGATTGTTTAATGGTTCTAACCTCATGTTCATCGAACAATATTTTGCATACTGCTGCTTTGGTAACACCTTTAATTTTTTTTGATGACTTTCCCCTGCACCTTTGCAGCATACATTTTTGCCCTCAAGCCAACAAATTCAGTCATAATTTGACCGTTGTTCTCATCCTTCATAAGACCTAGAACGTTTTTGTTAACTTGAGGGATGTCATACACGTTATCTTGCGGGTAGTCTGATGTGTCGAACCTATGAATATCAGTCTTAATGTATGGATAAATGTCATCCACCAAAAATTCATAAATTAGGCTATCTGTATATGTGTACATCAGTTTCGCAGCATTGCCAAATTTGGGTACGATATAGTTGTAGTGGAAGTCATATAGAATAGTTTTAGAAATATCTAAGATGGAAAAACCAACGTAAATAGGCTTATTAAATTTAACTTCTAGTCTGTTCATCTCGATGATGACTATATCCCTATCGAAGATGACGCAACTATGGAAATTTGGTTTTGCTATTAAGGCTTTTGCCCCCCAGCGCCCCCCCACTTGGTTACCAATTTAGCATCTTTGTGTTTCCTTACGTTTTCCATGCATTTTCCGAATACGCTCTTATTCATTAATTTATAGAAATTTTTCTCAAATTCATTTTTAGACTGTTTTCTCAATGAATTGTTTAGATGGATGTATTTTTTTAACCATGGAGCTTGTTTGAATTTCAACACTCTGTGTATGTGAGTTATTTTCAAACCGCGTTTAAGACATTTTCTCAAGTTAATGTAGTGGATCACATATTTTTTCTTTGAATATAATGTAGCCATTAATTTTGTCTGTTTTGAGGAATTTGTTGGCGGCACCAAGTGATCTGGACACAAAGGGAGATCTTTGTGAAGATCGTGTAGTTCGGGTGGATATTCAATATCTACTTCAAAAAGATATCCTGTATCTGCATTATCATCTAAAGTTTTTATATTTATATCTGAAAATTCATCGTTACTGACCCACTCAAATCCACCGTATGGTAAATGCTTTTCCATAGCTGCACCATACAAGTTATTAATATCAAAATACATTAAATATTTAGACGGTTCAGCAGGGTTATAGTCATCACCCATGTATTTATTGTTCGCTTTTGAATATCGGTTGCTGCATTGTGCTAAGCCACCCCGGACACCTTTTTCAAGCATCAGAATCATTTCTATATCCGTTAATAATTCCAGATTTACATCAGTGCATTTTAACATTGCATCGAAGGCTAGACCAGGACTGGTAAAGTAATGCAAAGGATCTAACTTATAGGTTTTTAAACAGGTTTCGCGAAAATACTCCAATATGTCTGAGAGTAAAATAATATCACATTTTAAGTAGAGATCAGAATAGGAACCTAAAGTATCAATTTCTTTGAAGGTTTCCCAAACAGTTTGTGCATGTCTATATTCTTCATCTGAAATATCTTCATCGTTTAATTTACTGTAAAATTCTGATTTGGGTGGAAGGAAAGTTTGATTCAGTTTTTCCCAGGAGTCCACGTAATCGTAACAGAAAACTCCTTTCCGTGATAACAACTTAAACTCTTTTTCAGTATTGCAAAATGATCTAGTAATTGGTTTCTGCGAGTCATCTAAATAGGAGGCTAGTTTCTCTAATTTTGATGGTAAAAACCTGAAAGAGTCTAAAAATCTTAATTTAATTTTTGTGTTTTCAACATCTTTCGAAAATGAAATATATCTTTCCTTGTTAATGGGTAAAAGTGAAACTGGGCCAGGAATATTTGTAGACAGTTTCCTTGAAATAAAATTAGCATCATAGCCCGATAGGTTGTGAAACAAAATTGGAATTATGAATGAGTCCTTGTAATTTAAGTTGCATGAACTATGAGCTGCACCTCGATATTCACCATACAAATGATTATGGTCGCGCATGCGCGCATCGTTCTCATTAAATGGTTTTTCACAGATGTGGCAGACAGTAGCCGAAAAGTGACTTTCATACTGCTCCTTTGTTAATTGTTTCATTGGTTCTATTTTAGAAAAAATCAGATCAAATTCCAAGGCAATATGGTATAATTCATTTATGAACCAGTCCTGACAGTCCTCTCCGCGATATGATTTAAATCTGGACAACGATGGATTGAAAGCACGTGAGAGATAATACCCAACACTGTATGGAACATGCTTTTGTTCAATTCTTGTTTTTAACGTCACCTCTGATTCATTGCTAGCATTTTGAAGCAAACATTCAAAGTCAGCAGAAATTGCCACAGGAACTTTTTCTTTATAACGTAAATTCCAAAAAGTCAAATTTTTTTCTGTTTCTGACGGAAGCCGAATTTTGGTTTTATTCACTAGCTCACAGTTTTGTGTGTGCTTAGATAATAAATCTTGAGTACCAAAATGATTAAGGCAGCGGTTACAAATCCACTTTGACTCATGGTGATTAGAAATTTGTTTAGATAAGAGCCTTGACATGTTTTTGATCCAAGCAAAATGATAAATTGTTTTTCTGTTTATGTTAGTTTCTATTTCATCATCGCTAATATTCATAGGTTCACCTATATCGCTTTCTTCATCACACGGAACCAAGAGCAAATTAACTACATATTGATACTTAAATTTTGAGAGACATAGAGGCACAACCTTATGTTTGTTTATGGTGTAAACATTGATAGAAATGTTATTCATTTTTTCAAATTTTGGTATACTACAGAGCTGCATGGGAAAGTCGATATTTTCATAGTTTAAGATTTCACTAAAGTGAGGGTAAGATGATATTCAAGATACATTTTGTTCAACTGGATGGAGCGCTGACACAACAGCGTATAAAAAGCAGTACTCATCATTGTTTTGAATGTTTACCACATCCTTCTTTCTTTTGATAAACGCAGGAAGATCAACATAAGTTGAAACACCCCCTGTAATTGGAACAAACCTGTTTATGTTTACCTTTAATCCGATTATGCTTTCGAGAGTCCAGCCTGAATCAAGTTCTTGAAAATCTTCAATTTTTGCAAGAATTTTTTCAACCACTTGCTCCCGATACCATTTTTTAATGTCTGTATTTCGGTCTATGAGATCATTGCGAGTTGTAAACGATTTAATTTCTTCCTCTTCAGTTTGCGGTTTTATGAAATTTCCCAAGAATGCAAAATTTACTTTCAACATAGATTCTGTTAGTGGCTTTTTAATTTGACAAGAGAAACTGCGGAACGCTTTCTTTAGAAAAACTTCAGGGTCCTTAATGTTTATATTGGATATGAGACCAGTGCGAATTCTATTTCGAAAAGCAGAATCCACATTCTCCCACCGCAACTTTTCTTTTTCTGCTTTTTTAATCCACTTCCTGTTTTTATTTGCAAATGTTTTAATTTCAAAAATTGTTTTTTGTAATACTTTAAAATACTTAAATTTGATTCTAAGCGTGCATGATTCTCAGAACTATTTTCTGTACGCAATTTGAATGCTTTCCTACACAATCTAATGGTTCTTTGAATATACCTTAATTAATTAATTGCCAGTCTATTTCATCCACAGTTTTCACTAATTTTAAAGCTCTCCTCACACCACTGATGATGTCACACGATAGCGAACACATGGAGTTTTGGGTACTCATATTGCTTGTTTTAACAACTAGCTAGGACGAGTGAGGGGTGCTAAGCTCTTGAGAGCTTTATATATAGATCGTTCGCGTCCCTCGAAGTCTAATTAGTCAGCAGTTTCACATTTCCTAGAATTTTTATACAAAAGGACTCTCTTGTATCGACCTTGGTCTAAAACAACTTAGTTACCAAGTTCCCCCCTCCATTTTTTTTTATTAAATGGGAAATCTTAGAGGGGAACCCCCTTAATAAAAAAAAGCTGAATCAACACTTTCCTGTCGGGACATATTTAATATTATGTGAATCAAATTTTTTCGGAATTTTTACTTATACGCGGTGGTTCGTAGCATTGCAAACTATTTGGACTTCATGTTTTTCTGTCATCGATCGATCTTGGTTCGAATCAGTGGTGAAGCACATGCGTATTTATGTCTTTATAGAAAAACACCGCTTATGGTCAAGAGCGCTGGACAAAATGAAGATTCACGGTATTGCTCTTTAATAGCTTTATCTGTGTGATTTACTAATTGTCCTACACTCACTGTAATCACTATGGTTTTCTAAGGTTTTCCATATTATTTGAGCGAATGCGATCCTAGCTCCATCGGTAAAAGTCGGCCCTAGCCGCAACTGGCAACGAAGACAAAATAATACTAATTGCCACCCCTCCCCGGCACAAGCATTTGGTTGCTTCTGGGGTACTCTTAGTTTAGAGTATTGTGAGGATGGCAATTACTATTATTATTTATTATTATTTTACAAAAACTTTTAACAACTGTTTGCAGCTACTCTTAGCGTTTTGTAAATTATTTAATTAGGATGATGAGACCATTAAGTAATCATGTATGGGTTAACTATAATATAGACATTCCGAAATAGATACTTGGCTTTGTATATAAAATCAGATTCAATTAGAAAATAATTATAACAAAGTGATATCAAAACACTCCAATAATATTTACCCGAAATGCTATCTACATTCAGAAAAACTTTTGACCGCTATCGGCTAAAGGCAATTAATAAATGCATGCATGTGTTTCTAGTTCATTCCAATAATATTTACACTAAAATAAAAGTACTTTCTTTTTGCGGGCGCATATCAAAGCAGAGAGCAAGAAAAATAAAACGTATGACTTTGGTGTGAATACGATCAACGACTTCTAGTTAAATAATATAGGACAAATAATTAGAATTAATTGCGATCTTTTTTTACAGTGGGTCGAGAACATGATTGCAACACTTTTTTGTTCTAGAATTTTCGGGATGTGTAAAATAAATGACCTTCAAGGATGTTGAATCATCAGGGTTTTTTTCCTGTCGGAACGTGCTTTTGAAAATTATAAACATCCGTATTTCTCAGAAAATGAAAATGCTGACCCTGCCGGAACGTGATTTTGAAAATTATAAACATCCGTATTTCCCAGAAATGAAAATGCTGACATTACAATATTCAACCGCTTTCTTGAATTTTCTAGAAAAACTTTCAGCAAAAATGACGTAGGAGTAAAGTCATAAATTGAGATGAAAATCTTAAAAAATTTTAATTGTTACTGACATCACCTAGCAACAAGATGGAATCTGTTGAATATTTAAACAAGTGTTCTAAGATAAAAGCCTTTGCAAGGTGTGTTGATTTGCCGCTAAATCAACCTCTTAAAGTGATAAATATCTGGAGGCAAGGTACCAAGTTCGGTTCAAGAATACTCATTGAGCTGGAGGAGAACAAGGTGACTTTACCTGCAAGGTTCGATATTCTTTTCACCGACGGATTTTTGCAACATATTCAGCAGGAAGTTGAAGCCGGTCAGATTTATATAAAGGTGACGGAGCATTTTGGAGAAACAGTGAATGTGGAGTTTATTTATGAGAATGAAACCATCTACTGGAGTTGAATGTTATAAAGAAAAATTAAACAATTATTTGTGTGAGTTACAACGTTTAAAGGAACAAATAAATTTGTATGAATTAAGACTTCAGCTTCAGACCCTCAGTTTGGAAAAGGAAAATAACAAAAAATGAAACGTGTGTGCTTCGCAGAAACTGTAGATATTCAAGAAATTTCACAATGGGATAGGTAAGGACCTTGGATGCAACATGCGCTTGACCGTCATAGATTTCAAAAACGCATTCAAGAATGTTCAACATATCTAAATATTGTTCTTGCAAATAAATACAAAGAATATTTAAATATGTGTAAAAAATAATAATGAATAAACCTATGCAAAACAATAAATTTGTTTTCTTTCTTACATCAATTTGTTTACATTAAATTTACAATATCAACACTTTTCTTGTACCTGTTAAAAAATATTAAATTGTAGAAATTTCTAGCAAACTACTCAGAGCTTTTCCAAGAAAAATGTTGTGCAAGTTTCTAGAAAATTACTGGGAGCTTTTCCAGGAAAAATGTGATGAGGTCACCGGCCTCTGGTTCGGCAATTGAATTCATGATCTTGAAGGATCTTCGGCACCACCCGCCCCCGGCCCCTGCAGCCTCTTCGGCACCCCCTCCCCGATGCGTCGGCCACCCTCTATCGACTTCTTCGGCAATGACCTTGAACACTTCTTCGCAACAGCCTCTGTCGGCAATGACGTCACAGTCTCTGGTTGTCGACTTCTTCGGCAATGACCTTGAAAACAGCCTCTGGCACTGACCTAAGACACGTTCTTCAGCAATAACCCTGAACCCGATGCCCAAGTCGGCCACCCTCTGTCGACTTCTTCGACAATGACCTTGAACACTTCTTCAACAGCCTCTGGTGTTCGGCATTGACGTCACTCAACAGCCTCTGGTTGTCGACTTCTTCGGCAATGACCTTGAAAGAAACCCCCTTACTTAACTACTGAGCCTTTTCGATCATGCTCATTAATAATGCTGTCAAACCATCATTGATCCACTTTACCCCGACTGATCCATTTTACACCGTTTGACGTATCTAATTAAAACTTAAATTGCAGATCATGCACAAAGCATAGTGTACAACTGGTTAAGCAATGCATATTGTGTGCTCGGCTTCGCCTCGTGCTACAACTTGTGCACTCACATACAATATTCCTACCTCATTGCTTAATTTGTTGCACAATATACTATTACTTTTTGAGATTGATAAGTATACCTAGATATGCAAAATGCTCGAGCATTTATATTTCGATCATCTTCAGCAAGAACGAACGAGCACGAACGAGAATGAACGAAAATAAACGACATAGGTAGGTGTTTCATTATAGCAAAATGATCAGCTCCTTTCAGAGGTTAAGAAAAAAGCAATTAAATTTTGTTCTCAAAATTCTCACTTTTCTGAAAATTCTCGAGCACGTTCCTAAAATGCTCAAGAATATTCACAAAGTGCTCAAAATGCTGAAAATGCTCAAAGATTGGCGATGGCGGGATATAAGCTTGCGCTTTTACCTCAGTTCACAGTGCGCTTGTGTCGTCTCCGTCTTGCCTTTATCAATAAGGAAGAATGGGTCTTACAAAAAAAATGCTCAACGATCGTACTCAATGGTATAGAAGATAGAATTTATTATATCTTACAATTCAAGTACGAAGTTCGACGATCGTAGCACTCGTAGTCGTAGCGCCTAGCATAACAACTCACAACAGAATGCAGATTACCCACCTACAATAAGCGTGCCGCGTGCCAGAGTAATAATATATAACTACGCGGAAGCGCGTGCTCCATTGCACTGGCGCTTGCCTCGGTAGCAGCGATGCCACGTAGATTTTCAAAATTGCGATATTGCCAAATTTTCAAATGTCGTCACACCTTATTCCTTTTGCGCATGAAATTTCGAGCATTTTGAGCATTTTCAAGGGAACGTTCCTTTTCGTGCTCTTTGGTGCTATTGAGAATACGTGTGCGCACATGGGTAGGGAACGTTCGTGAACGTTCTCCGAGCACGAACGGGAACGTTTCCTTCTTCGCATCTCTAGGTATACCTACCTAGTACCTACATTTTCTCGTGACGAATCCTGTTGTATTGACATTTGACAATATGTCAAATATTGACATTAGACAACATATGTAAAATATTGACACTTGACATTAAAATTTAAAAAATACTGCTTTTAAAACTGTAATGTCAACTTATCCGTAATCTATGGTCAAACCTATAGTCTAAGCTCGACCTACTCCCATCTGTATTCCTAATGAAAGGTATTTTTTTTATAAAATATAATGTATAAACAAACAAATTGCGCATGGGTTGCCTAATCATATCCTGACTCAGCTACCTTTAATTAAAAATTATTTCACTATTTGTGCCCTTTTTGTAGCTTTTACGTTAAAATGTTATTAAGAAAACACTTTGATGTTTTCTTCTAAAAAACTATTTTTCACACAAATTAAAAGTGTAGGTTTTACGCCAAAATGGTATTAGACAAACTTGTTCGGAATAAAAAACTGAGTAGGTCTGCAAAATTTCAAAAGTCAAAGCCTACTTTATTTTTTAGCTTTTTCCCACTTTTTTTAGAAAGTGTCCTTTCTGTAGCTTTCTCGTTAAAATGTTATTAAGAAAACTTGTTCAACTGAAAATATAACTTATAATACATATTTTCAAGAATTTGAAAATATATTTTATTTTTTATACGTACACGCGTACACAAATTCTGGGGCGGGCAGTGCCCACCCTGGCCCCCCTAGCTACGGCCCTGGAGATGACTAAAGCTAGTTTGGCTCTGGTATGTTTTTATTTACCCTATATATTTTTGACATGTCAGATATTTCGCGAAATTCGTTTGTCTTTATTCTGTAACGGGCCAAGATTTTGATGCCAAATATGCAGCTTCAAGTCAGGACCACAGGTATCAGAAATCAGAACCCCGTATATCCGGATGCCAACCCAAGATGGTAGACCATACAGCCAATCTACACCCTACGCAGCTTGCCAATAAAACTTGACTTACATTCGTTGACGCGCCAAGGCACTTCCCTCCCTGTTGCAGCCAGGGTACTCTGGACCGGCGCGGGGCACCAAGGGGGGGGCGCTGTGGCGGCACGGCACGGCGTCGTGGGAGCCAGCAACACCCCTCCTCTCTGTCTTGAGCCGACTGGCTGAGCGCGGTTGGTGGCGTCAGTGTTGCCAACAGTATAAAATCGCGATCCACTAGATCAAAAGTTAAAATACACTAAATTTCTACTAAACTGTTGTCGGGAAAAATCCAGTAAGGTTAGAAACGGAGTCGACTAAAAAAATAAAATAAAATACAAGGCGAAAAGCAAAAAGCTTTATTAAAATACATTTAATGTAGATACCATACTCGGAAGAGTCGTAGGTACTTAACAGAATCTAAATTCGAAATAAGAACAAAATAATAAACTCTTCTACAGTGTGGCCATTTTAGTGTGCAACATATGGGATTTTTTTTTATTAATTGCACAACCAAAATATAAATATTGCCGAAAGTTGGTGCATGTTCGATAATCATATTAGGTGCCCTTAGAATGGTTGCAAGTCAAACAGCATACAGGGTAGGTCAAAAAATATAACAATTGTTCAAGAGTAAAGTACCCTTATTTCAAAGAATTCAGCAAAATGTTATTAAGAAAAGTTGTTTAGAATTAAAAGTTATGCCTAAATACCAAAACATGGCCTCCTAAGAAAAAATTTTTTTTTTTGAAAAACATTAATAATTTTCTAAAAATATTTTTTTTTAATATTCACCCTAAACACTTTCATAAATTAATCAAAATCAAATTAATTTCTCATAACTTTGTTCAAATTCAAGCATATTTGTAAAATTAACTTAGATTTTTAGTGTTTTAGGGAATCACAAACTTCATGTTTGTTGCAACGATATTAAACACAACTTTAAAATTTCGCAAAAATTCTTTTTAACAAGGTAAAACATTAATAATCATAATATGCATATTAAAAAACTCTAGTTTAAAGTGAAATTTTTTATTTTAAATGTTTATTAAGAAACTGTTCAAATTAACTGACAAACTTGAAATACTACGAAAATAATCGCGGATACCCATGGAAAAAACAAATGAGGGTTAAAAGTAAACATTATGACAGTTTGGTGGCATTAATTTTTCATTGTTAGAATAATTATTGTCCGATTATTAAGTTTATTTTATTTCAAATGCCTCCTCCAAGACAGTTAACGTTAGCCGAGAAGGCAGAATTAGTTTTAATATGTGGAGATAACCATAAACCAGTGCGTGAAGCAGCAGGGATTTGAACGACATCCAGACAAACAAGTTCATTATTCAACTGTAAGCAGAATCTTAGTTAATTTCAAACAGACAGGGTCTTTAGACTATAAATACAATAAAAATGAACGTACCAAAACTGTATGTACTGAATAAAATCAATTCGAAGTACTTCAGGCAATTGTTGAAAACCCTAGAAGATCCACCCGTGAAATTTCTGTTTATACCGGTATAAAAAAAGCTCTGTTAAGAAGATACTTAAGAAAAATAAATATCATGCCTATAAGCCAACGTTTATTTGCACGTTTCAAGAACGAGACTATGACTTGCGGTATGATTTCTGCATGTGGATTCAAGGACAAATAGAAGATCAACGTGATTTCCATGGACATATTCTTTTTGGGGATGAATCCACGTTCACAACAAATGGCGTTGTCTCTTACCAAAATTGTAGGTGGTGGTCGGACGAAAATCCAAATTTTGTCATTGACAATAAAAACCAGTATCACCAAAAAACAAATGTGTGGTGCGGTATTATTAAGGACAAATTAATAGGGCCGTTTTTCTTTCGCCAAAACCTAACTGGTGATACCTATTTACAGTTTTTGGAAAATGAACTGACGGATTTTTTAGATAATATGAGTTTACAAGAACGACATAAATTATGGTTTGTACATGATGGATGTCCTGCTCATTCTGCTAGAATTGTTTCTCAATGGTTAAATGGGGAATTTGGTGATAAATGGTTAGGACGAAATACCGATCCACGGTGGCCTCCTCGTTCGCCAGACCTCACCCCATTAGATTTTTTTATGGGGACATTAAAGCAAAAAGTGTACAAGGATAAATAATGTTGAGGAGCTTGAAAATTCGATACGATTTCATTGCAGAAATATTTTAGCAAGTGTATTGCGATCTACTCTTAATGAATTTTATGATCAGACAATTAGATGCATTGAACGAGAATGTGGACATACAGAGACGCGTCGATAATTTTTTTACACATACTTAGGTATTTTATTTTTTTATGCATTTTAAATACATATTTTATGTTCTAATTTATTTTGATTTGTTAATTGTTTCGTTATAATAAAAATGAGCCGATAAAAATTGGCAAAACATTGTATAGTATCATTGCTTTTGAGATTTGGGTGCTTTTAGTGCATACATAATGCAGACATTGTTTTGTTAATATTAGTTTATAATAGTAATAATTTGGTTAATATTAGTTTATAATAATAAAAATACTAATATTAGTAATACTTTATAATAGTTTACTTTTAGCCCTCATTCGTTTTTTTCCATGGATATCCTCGATTATTTTAGTAGGATTTCATGTTTGTCAATTAATTTTTACTGTTTCTTAATAAGCATTTAAAATAAAAATTTTGCACTTTAAACTAGAGTTTTTAATATGCATATTATGATTACTAATGTATTACCTTGTTAAAAAGAATTTTTGCGAAATTTTAAAGTTGTGTTTAATATCGTTGCAACAAACATGAAGTTTGTGATTCCCTAAAACACTAAAAATTTAAGTTAATTTTACAAATATGCTTGAATTTGAACAAAGTTATGAGAAATTAATTTGATTTTGATTAATTTATGAAAGTGTTTAGGGTGAATATTAAAAAAAAAAATATTTTTAGAAAATTATTAATGTTTTTCAAAAAAAAAATATTTTTTCTTAGGAGGCCATGTTTTGGTATTTAGGCATAACTTTTAATTCTAAACAACTTTTCTTAATAACATTTTGCTGAATTCTTTGAAATAAGGGTACTTTACTCTTGTAAAATTTTTATATTTTTTGACCTACCCTGTATGCTGTTCGACTTGCAACCATTCTAAGGGCACCTAATATGATTATCGAACATGCACCAACTTTCGGCAATATTTGTATTTTGGTTGTGCAATTAATAAAAAAATTCCCATATGTTGCACACTAAAATGGCCACACTGTATATCTTACATATTTGCAAAACATAAAACACAAGGAACTTGAAAAAACAAAAAATAACGAAGTTCTCGAAAAAAAATTAAATAAATATGTCAAAGTTTCCATCTAAGCCTAAATTTGGCCCTGCTAAATACGACTCTATTGTTTTAATTTTAGAAAAAATATCTTCAGAGATTTTATAATTGCAACAGCATATGTTTTCCCTGGCTAGTTCCGACCGTATGCATAATAAGGCATTTATCATTTCTAATTGCATCCGATTTCTCAATTTTGATTTGATGAGATTCATTTGGCTGAAAAGCCGTTCCACTTCAGCATTCGAATGTGGTAGCACCAAAAAAGAAATTGCGAAATCAGATAATTCCTGGAAAGGATTTTCATTTGTTCCATTTTAAAAGAAATAACTTCGGACGAAAATTCTACTGTTGAAATAATAATTTGTCACGGAACTAAAACAATCAGGAAGAGTATTAAAATGTTGTAATAAGGGAATTAAGGAAGGCTTTATTAGTTTTAAAGTATTTTCTGCAGCAAATAATGATATTTGTTCGAGTATATCAAGATTAGATAATCTTCCAGATGGAAGACGTTACATTATTTCTTTAATTAATTTGACTAAAAAATCCATACATCTAGTCCTCAAAATTGGTTCCTCTTCTTTCGCAAAACTACTTTGGCTCATTTGTTGAAGCACTTGTTCAAACAAATACTCCAAAGGCACATATATCTATCAATAAATGAATCTATGTTATCTTTAAACAGTTTAAATTTAGTGTTGGGGGTTATTACTTTTTTAATGAGGCCATTCAACAGTCTCTTTTAAATTTCCAAGTTACTTTGATGGGTCTCCGTTATTTTGTTCAAAAGCTTTATTTACCTTCTGTATGTCAACTAAAATTGGTTGTAGGAAACACATATATGCATAATTCCTTTCGTCATTATACATATCATACAAAATTTGGGCTGTGTAGCATTTTTCACTATCTTTCGCAATTTGAAAATGAGTTTTCAATTCGGTCCATTGCTTAAAAATTCTCGTAACCGCAGTTTCTATTGAAAGCCATCGTGTTGTACATGACTGAGTTATTTTAAGCGGATTATGTCCATCATTAAGTAAATTGTACAGTTGCCTATTATAGGCCATTTGCCTCATTGAGGAATGGAAAAACCAATTATAAATTTCCATAATGATACAGCTGATACAGCTAATTGCAGGGAATAGCACACACACAAAATTTGGGACATATTCTTTTAACTTTGCGTAAACCCCATTGTTGATGCCAATCATAACCGAAGCGTTATCAGTCCCTATGCCCATTATATTTTTAATTTTTATTATTATTTTAGGTTTCTAAGATTGCGTTGGCAATAGAATCAAATCAGCATCAGCACCTTCCAATGGCATTAAGTCTATGTATAAATTTATTATTTTTTTAGAATTGCTAAAAAGTATAGTACATCCTAAATACCCATTTGTTGGTATATCTGTTGGCTAGGCCGACAAAATACTAAATGGAGTGTTTCCAATATCTTCCGATAAGTTTTTTTTAAATGTGGTGCTAGAACATTTTTTAAAATAGCACTACATTTTGTTCTATGCATTTTTAAATAGGTTGCTTCATTGCATTTAAAAATATTTTTGCATGAATCAACTAAATGATCTGTGGTGTTTATTGAAGTGTGTTTATCTTTGATTTTTTCAAAAGGAATTTTGGGCTGAGTGTATCCCATTATCATCTTTGAACTATTCTTGTGCTTTTTGGATTCGCGATGACTCTTCAAGTCAGCATACCGGCTCACTAGTGTGCAAGAACAAAACTTTTTTGCAAGGGTTCCGGATGTGCTCTCTACGCTTTGTAGCCAATCTTTTAATAAGGGATCCTTGAGCAATGCGCTTCTGAATGTTTGGGTATACTGAGGCTTCGACATCTTTAAAAGATGCGTTCTGTCTCTGCAATAGAACAAAGTAGATAGTGGGCCGGTTGAGACAGACAGACAGCCAGACATCTCTATCTCTTTCTAACTCATGTAATTATATACCTATCTCTCTTGGTGGTTAAGTATGGAATCTGCATTACCGACATGGGTCAACAGCTGAAAAAATACCCTAACCTAAACCATTTTATTATTTTCACCCCTACACGCAACAGGTCGATAACCTATATCCTTGTAACTTACATTTGTCAAATCAGTCTGCCTCTCCGATACCTGACCTATAAAACGGGTTCAGAACAATTAAATGAAAGCACTTCCCCCCCCCCCCTCCCCCCAATTGCAGGTACCCCTCTACTCTCTAATGAGAAGGCAAACAGACAAACATTCGATTAGTAAATTTCGCTGTACTATCAAGCACGTACTCATAGTCACATGAACAATATTAAGAAAATTTGTTTTTGGTACTTACTCCACTCCGACTAAGCCCAAGGTTGCATGTATAACACTGAAACATCCCGTTGAAATAGCAAAAATATCCGGAAATACCTGATACGTCCAGAGACCTTAGATAAGAGCCGCTAGGCATAAGGTATAACCAAAAATTATTACATATCTTGAAAAATGACGTTATCCGATACACCGATTTATCTGCACATTCATATGTATTTATAACACTTCTCTCCGCACGACTGGCCGCCCGCCGAATAATAATTATAACGAGCAGACTGGCCAAATTCCAGAAGAACTGGCCTTCAGCTTTGCGACCGGTATTTTATTAAACAGTGGGACAACAGCTGTAGACATTTTATATTCAAACCTGAATATTTGGTAATCGAAAACTGCATTTGGTTTGTATTATCGCCACCTACAGGACCTCCTTGGTACTACTTATGCAATCCTCAGTCTTTCATTCCTGTGTTGCGCGAAACCTGTATTCTTTATGAATATGTACTTAAAAGTGAAATCTTTATTTACATGACTTTATTGCTGCCATCTGCAAGTTATCACCTAGAGTTTTTTTACTATTCCGTACCGACCGAGAGTAACACGAAGGTTAATTTCGTGTGCGCCTCATTCCACGTAACCACAACCCGTCAACGCTGTACATGCCTGCAGAAAGCAATTAAACGTAGAATTATATTAAAATATTAGTGTAATCTAGTATTGAAAGCGAATAATAATTAAAACAGGTAAACTTGGTATTATTACAATGAAATAATGGTTTTATTAAATAAAAATATGTTCAGGCACTGATATTCCTGAGAGGACAACGCCCCACTTGTTTCGTCCAGGCAAAAAAAAACAAACAACAACAGCTGGTGTAAATATCATAGGGAGTGCACAGTATATTTTGAAAAGTACCATTTTTTTTTGAAGAAAATTTAAAAAGAAGCGGTAAGCTGTAGATTATTCCAATAGTGATATTAGTTTTATTAAATAAATTAATTTTAGGTATCGATATTCTGAGAGGTCAAAGCGAGAGTTTTACGCCACAAATAGCTCAGCTGGAAAATAACAGAGGGGCTGTACAGAATATTTTCAAAAGGCACGACTTGAAGGACATTTGAAAAACGGTATGTACCGTGTTTGGTACTCATTTTAAATTACCTATGTATTTAAAAAATCTTTTAGGTTGGTCCCCCCCCACAGTTCATTTAGGAAAAGAGTAGATACAAAAACAAACAAAGAAAAACGAATCTTCACCTCAGAGCGTAGCGATATAACAAAATATCAGGCGACACCCAGGTTTAAAAAGTAAATTCCAGAAAACCCCAAAAATTATATGACCGTTTTTATATTTTCAGAATAATAATTAATTCAGCGATTCAAGAAGTGCATATACAGTTTCAAACCAGTTGTTCACTTTCTACGTCACGACACTGATCTGTAAAAGAGACAGAAAATTGCCGGCCGACGGACTTTGAACTTTTTGTTAATATTAATTAATTTTGGAATAGCAGGTATTAAATATAGAAACAATATTTCATTTTTAATAATGGCAAACAAAAATAAGATGATTGATGTTTCAACTAAGATATTTAAAAATTAGTATTTGTCTTAAATGTGATAAAAGTCTGTTATTGTTAATATTGATATAGGTTCGTAGGCATCTATTTAAGTACGTAGGTTCGTACGCTAAGGTTTAATCATGAAAACTTTTTAAGGTTTATAAGGTTGTTATAAGTGCTGTCAATAATAATAATAATAATAATTGTATTACTTATTTAGAGAAGAACAAAAGTATAGACATATAGGAACAATTAATTATTAAAATAGATGTGTAAATAAATAGATACCTACTAGAAATAATTATAAATACTCCTATAAAGATATGGGCTTGTGTGAGAGGACTTTATAAAATAATAATAAAAACACTTAAGTACAAAATATCTAAATATCTAAATAATTCAAACTGAGTTAAGTACTGTTTACGCTTACGGGTCTAAAGGTCGAACAGTGTTATTTGAGGGTCCCGATGCTCCATTAAAAATTAATTTATTGCATCATGACGATCACTTCAACGTTATTACTAACTTGAAGGCCGCATTCTGCTGTCGTTATTACTGTGAAACATGTCATGTGCCGTATAATAATAAAAACGAACACAGATGTATGTCATCTTGTCCTTGTTGTCAACAAAATCCCCCATGTGGGAAGACTAGACAGGAAATAACTTGTGATGGCTGTAATCGTCAGTTCAGAGGTCTAGAATGTTATAATAATCATAAAGCCCCCAACTATCATAGTAACAAAACCTTATGCGAACATGTTAAGAAGTGCAATATCTGTTTGAAGACAATATCTACGGGAAGAGAACATGTCTGTGGGGAGTTTTATTGTAAAATATGTGCTAAATTCCAACCATCCGACCACTATTGTTTCATGAAACCAGACGGACGTAGTCCACCCTCAGAGGACACACTTTTTGTATTCTATGACCTTGAGTCAAGGCAGGACGAATCAGGGCTCGATGGAGAGAAGATACATGTACCAAACCTATGTGTTTTCCAACAGAGGTGTGATGTTTGCATCGATATGGACAATACAGTTGCAATATGTACTAAGTGCTGCGCAAGGAGGCAAGTTTTAAAAAGAAATCCAGTCGAAACTTTCCTAAGTTTTGTTCTGGGCGTTAGAAAAGCTTATAAAAAAATTATCGTACTTGCACATCACGGAAAAGGGTACGATCACCAGTTCATATTAAAACACGCACTTGAAAATACAGATCTCAAGATAGAACTTATTACCAGAGGGACAAATATAATCATGATGGGAATCGATAACATTAAATTTATAGATAGCATCAATTATTTCCCTATGGCACTGGCTGCACTACCAAAAGCCTTCGATTTAGGACCAGAACTCAAGAAAGGTCACTTTCCCCATTTGTTTAATATACGTATCAATGCAGACTATGACGGCCCTCTTCCTGATGTGCAGTATTATGATCCGGACCACATGAACGAAGATGCACGCCTTCAGCTATTGGAATGGCACAATGAACATAAGAACACAATTTTTAATATGCAAAGAGATCTGGCTGCATATTGCATCAGCGATGTTGATATTTTAACCAGGGCATGCTTAAAATTCAGAAAAATGTTTCTAGATGAGTGTAACGTCTGTCCATTTACGGAAGCTGTGACTATCGCATCTGCGTGTAATTTGGTATATCGCCGCAATTTTCTTGAACCGCAGACAATAGGTATACTACCTAGGAATGGCTACAGGAATGTAGACAGGCAGTCTAAGATAGCCACTCTATGGTTGATCAATGAAGAACTGCAAAGAGGTATAAATATTAAGCATTCCGCTAAGCAGAGAGAGGTACTAATCGATGGAGTGAAGGTAGACGGTTACTGCGAAGAAACGCATCAAATCTTTGAGTTTCACGGATGCTATTATCACGGGCATTCATGTATAACCAGTAGAAGAGATGACCCTTTACACGAGGACCCATCGGATACTCTAAGTAAACGCCTGCAAAGAACAATCAATAAGATAGAGAGATTGCGACAGAGAGGTTACGATGTTGTGGAAATGTGGGAATGCATGTTTACAGATTTTTTACAACAAAATAAGGGCCTGAAGATAGACCTTGAAACCACCCCTTGATGACAGCAACAGCTCTAGATCCACGGGACGCTTTCTCTGGTGGCCGCACTGGAAACTGCAAAACATACTATCAGGTTAAGCCAGGTGAAAAAATAAAGTATGTTGATGTATGTTCTCTATATCCTTGGGTTTGTAAATATGGGATATATCCTGTCGGCTAAGCTAAGAAAAACGCAAATGACATGCATATATCCAATTCTAGAAACAAAAATAAGGCAGTGTGGGATGTTATCAGGAATAACAATCCTAGGTCAAAGGAACAATCGTCGCCATCTCTTTCTGCCCAAGATTTTAATACACACTTTGCTACTATTGCTGATACTGTTAGACAGACTCTACCTAATAATGTCAGAGATCCACTCACCTACCTCCATGGAATTGATGGAGCCGTTTCAAGTGCGGGCTTGACCTTTTCTTTTGATTCTGTTAGTATTAACGATGTAAGAAATGCTATGGCTGGGCTCAGTAATAGCCCTAGCAGGGATGTGTATAATTTCAACATTAAAATTGTGAAAGCGTTAAAAAACTTAATTGTCTCTCCTCTGTGCAGATTGATTAATCAATGCATTGCTGGAAATGTTTTCCCTGACTGTCTTAAGATTGCTAGGGTTGTGCCCATCTTCAAAAAGGGGAATGTCTGCGAAGTTAACAATTATCGCCCAATCTCGATTGTGCCCATTTTTGGTAAAATCTTTGAGCATCTATTGAACACACAACTGGTAAAGTATTTTGAGAATAACAACCTCTTTGCTCCAAACCAGTTTGGTTTCCGAACAGGAAAGTCGACTTCGAGGGCTGTTCTAAGTTTGGTACAGCAGGTTCAGCGATCATATGATGACAATAAGTTTGTACGGGTATGCTTTTACGACCTGACTAAGGCCTTTGATTGTATTGACCATCAACTCTTGATTGAAAAACTGACCAGGTATAGCTTTAGCAGAGACAGTTCTTACTTGATTGGATCCTATCTTGGGGGTAGAAAGCAATATGTCTCGGCCAATGGTAGTAAGTCTGAATTGGTAGGTTTAAAATATGGAGTTCCCCAGGGCTCTATCCTGGGCCCAACACTGTTTTTAATTTACATAAATGATATCACATTTATAGATAACCTCAATCTCGTCTTGTATGCAGATGACACAACTTCCATAAACATATCGGATGCTCCCAATACTGTCAACCAAAACGTTGATGATTCTGGCTTTCGTATTGAGCAGTGGTTTCTTTCAAATTGGATTGTATCTGGACAGCAGATTGTCGTGGGAAGAGCAAGTTAATCAACTTATTAAGAGGCTGAATAGAAACATGTACCTGATTCGTAATCTCCTAAACAATGTCTCAACCAAAGTACTTATGGACACCTACTATGGACATTTTCATTCTCACATAATGTATGGCATACTGCTGTGGGGCCATTGCCCACATGCCACAAGAGCATTTGGTGTGCAAAGAAGATGTATCAGATTGATGGCGGGTATTGCATTTCGTGAACCTTGTAGAGACAAGTTTATCTCTTTTGGTATTCTTACTCTACCTAGTGTGTTCATACTCGAATGCCTTCTCTACCTAAAAAGCAACATTGATGACTTCAAAACAAACTCACATTTTCATCATTATAACACTAGAGGAGGTGAACACCTGTGCATTCAATACCACAGGGTCAATAAAGCTAGAAGTGGTCATAATTATCATGCCATTAAATTCTATAATGTGCTCCCCGAAGTTGTCAAAGAGCTACCCACAAAATTATTTAAATCTAAACTGAAAAGTTACTTAAAGTCTAAAGCTTTCTTTAGCATGGACGAATTCCTTGTTGCAGACTTCAGTGATTTGTCGTTGTCAGTCATGGCAGGCTAAAATGTGATGTGTGAGGCATCTGTATGTTGGTCTCCTTTTAATGTGTAATCTCCACTAGTTTATATCCTATTCATTTTTTTTTGTTGGATCATATTTATATAATTAACTAGGTTTTAGTGTGTATGTGTCATTTACTGCTTTTATCTTATTTTATTCTCATTATTTTATGAATCTGACTTGTGAAAATACTACTATGTATGTATGGCATCAATAAATTATAATAATAATAACAGAGAACAGCAACTACAAGATGTACTGGGATCGTACAGTTCTGACTGATCAACGAGTTGCCCATAACAGACCGGACCTTATAATAGTTGATAAAATTTCTAGGAAGACAACTCTGATTGATGTGGCCATCCCGAACAACAACAACCTGCGTGTGAAGCAAGTCGAGAAGATCGCGAAGTACAGAGACTTAGAAGAACGAATTAGAAGGCAATGGGAAATGGAGAACGTCCAGACGATTCCAATCATCATGTCAACAACTGGTGTTATACCAAAAAGTTTGCTGAGAAACATCAAGGAGCTGAATCTAACTGATAGTCTTTACAGGTCCATGCAGAAAGCGGTACTACTTGCGACAGCCCGAACCGTCAGGAAATTCATGGGGAATGCAGGATCGTCCAAGAACATCAATGTCACCTAGGGCCCGATAACATGGCAAGGGTCTCGTCCGAGCCAGATCCTTTTGGTATCCGGGATGCCCGGGATCTGAGTGAATGTTCCCCGTAGAGGGAGTGCGAATGCCTTTTGGCTAAGTCGATAATAATAATAATAATAGACATCCCAAAGTTTATGTCGGCGAACAATGCAAACAGATCGATTTAAAAAGTATAAATGGCCTCATTAAATGCAAAATCTTTCCTCCACAGAAACTCTACCACCCGGTGCTGCCACTTAAAATGAACAATAAACTAATGTTCGTATTGTGCAGGACATGTGGGATCACAATAAATCAGGATCACTGTAACCATTTAGTCGAAGAGAGAGCTTTGGCGGGCACATGGGTATTGGATGAGGTAATAAAGGCGATGGAGATGGGGTACGAATTGTTAGAAGTCTACGAATTATGGCAGTATAATATTGAACAATACGATCCTGAAAAGAGGCTTGGGGGTCCCTTCACAAAAATGATGGATACGTTTATAAAAATTAAACAAGAAGCATCTGGTTGGCCTAGGGATTGCGTAACAGAGGAAGAAAAAAATGCATATATAGAAACCTTCCTAGAGAGCGAGGGCATTCAACTAGAATTTAGTAGAATTGTGAAAAACCCGGGGTTGAGATCTCTAGCCAAACTAATGCTAAACAGTTTCTGGGGCAAGTTTGGCCAGAGGGAAAACCAGCCAAAAACAAATATCGTACGACAACCTTACGAGTTAGAGGAGTTAATGTCCAACCCCTCCATTGACGTAAACACGATTCTACAGATAGACGAAGACACATTGATGGTCAGCTGGGAATACAAATTAGAGAGTTTTGACCAACTCTCCACAGTGAACGTGGTTCTAGCAGCGTACACTACTACTCAAGCTCGTTTAAAGCTCTACAGTTACCTAGAGCAGCTCGGGAACAGAGTTTTATACTATGATACAGATAGCGTCATTTACATCTCTAGAGATGGCGAATGGGACGTTCCAACAGGAAACTCTCTCGGAGAGATGACAGATGAACTCCAAGATTACGGCTCAGGAAGTTACATTATCGCTTTTGCGTCAGGGGGTCCCAAGAATTATAGTTACGTCGTTTTTAGCCCTAAATATCATACATATTATACAGTTTGTAAAGTGAAAGGTATCAGACTGAACTACGATGCTCTTAAGCTGATCAACTTTTACAACATGAAACAAATGGTTACTTCCAAGGAACCTGCAGAACCTCTATCCATTATTTCGAAGAATATAAGACGGGTCAATAATCACCAGGTTGTAACTAAAGAAGAAACAAAAATCTACAGACCCAGAGCCGAGAAACGTAAATTCGGCGATGATTTTGATTCTATTCCATATGGTTTCAAACGCATTTGTAGATAAATGTTCATGTTGTTTTCATAGTACTTTTATATGTAACAATTTTTATAATTTCTTTGAATTTTTTATTATTATATTTATTTATATAATAATATGTGTATGAAAAAGAAAAATTACATTATGTGAGTTATATTATTGGTATATTAACGATTATATATAGCAAAGCATTTAAATAAATAAATAAATTGCCTACAATACGTTTTTTTTTATTTTTTCTATTTCAAAAAAAAATTGAACTTTACCGCAAATTCTGAATACAGACTTTTTTTTTAGAATGACCAGAGTATAAAATTACAGGTTATTTACCGGTGCACAGTACTGACACATTAAGCATAATAATCACTTACAAAATTTTTTATCTCTAAACAATTTTAGTTCGGGATGTTCTACCTGAATAAATGGATGCCGAGAGGTTTTACTAACAAAATAATAATTAATATAGCACTGAAGATTGAAGAATATGAAATTAAATTATATTTCTTCTGTCCCAGTGGATTCACCAGAACTTAAATATATGCTCTGTGTCTCCCGTTTCTGAGTTAGCATAAATAATTAAATATATCGACAAAAATAAGAGTTCTGTTGTGTAGTATAGGTGTTTCTTTCGGCATACACAAAGCTACATCTAGACTGTTAGTCATTATTGATGCAATTTTCGCGTGGTACACCAATTTTCTATGAAATTGTATATAAAAACTAGAAACTAAATTAAAACCTATATATATATATAGGTCAATTAATAATAGAGTCCTAACGATTGTAAGACATTAAAATTTATCTGTTTTAATTTATTTTCATTCCAAAATTAATGTTTGAAAGGTGGTGTAACAGGATTTTTACGGACGGTTTCAATAATGCCTAATATATTATTATGTCTCTAAGTCACGGTCACTGCCCAGAACAAAATGTATAGCTGAAGAAAATTTCGCAAAAGAGAGGATTCTACCATAGCTAAAAGAACACATTTTACCACTATTTTACGAATTTGAAGAATTTTCCCCCTTTTTTTTTTGGAAAACCAAACCAAATAGGTACTTTTTTCACTGTGCTAATTCCAGAAAATCCTAAAAAGAATTTTAGGAAAACATTTAGATGTACCTACACGTACAAACTGAAACATATATGGTCTACTATACATAATCCCTAGTATAAAAAAAATTCATTCTTGCACAAAAAAAATGTAGTTGCTTTATATGCATCTACTTTACTTTGCTAAAATGTGAAACTCTAATAACAGTTAATTTTCATAAGAATTTGTCAGAGGAAATGCAAATATAACACAAGCAAGTATCAAGTGCATACATTAGGCTTCCCAATTTCGCATTACATGACATTTTTATCATAGGATTATGTTTATATTCTGCATCAGTATGCACTTACCTTGATACAGTTAGTTTGGTTTCGATTTTGGCTTGTAGCAGGCCAAGAGAAAAAAACATGAGCTTAGTTATTAGGTATATTTTTCTCTGAATTGACATTATTGGAATTTGGGAATATTTAAAAATTACAAACTTGTTAAAAGATACCACAGGAAATTTTTTGTAACATTTAAAAAAAGTCAAAGGGCAATTATATTATGTAAGTATTGGTAACTTTTTTAAGTATACAGTATACACCTAAGTAAAAAAAAAAGTGAAATCACTTCTTTGAAAAATCAAGACATCTAGCTGCTATTCAGAAAAGGCTTTACTTACTATTACCACAGAATAAATAGCGCTATGCGCTAACGACCCCTCCCCCAGTAGGTACACTCAGATAATTTATTTGCAGTTCATGATCAGATTTCAATTTGTGTATTGTAGTTTTGCTTTTTTTTTTGGTAAGAATCGCAAATAGTACCGCCGAAATTGGACAAACCTATTGTTTACAGTTACCTCTAAGAGCCTTTTCATCAGTAAACTTCGAAAGACTATAACGATTTCTGCAAGCTCTAAATAATTTCTGTATGAAGTGCAGCAGGTTCATATTATATATAACCGATTAAGCGGTCGCATACCTACTGCAGCGCCGCCT
This sequence comes from Pseudeuparius sepicola, assembly GCA_963920635.1. Taxonomy (NCBI): domain Eukaryota; kingdom Metazoa; phylum Arthropoda; class Insecta; order Coleoptera; family Anthribidae; genus Pseudeuparius; species Pseudeuparius sepicola. Next base: position 37,028,205 of record OY987305.1, read on the forward strand.
TTTGTCACAGAAGGATAAAGGACTCTCGGTTATTGACCAGGTCTTATAGAGCCTGCTGCTCATTTAAAAACGAAGAAACAAGACTTATAGAGCCTGCTGCTCATTTAAAAACGAAGAAACAAGACCTGGTCAATAACCGAGAGTAATATAATAATAAAAAATTCAAAGAAATTATAAAAATTGTTACATATAAAAGTACTATGAAAACAACATGAACATTTATCTACAAATGCGTTTGAAACCATATGGAATAGAATCAAAATCATCGCCGAATTTACGTTTCTCGGCTCTGGGTCTGTAGATTTTTGTTTCTTCTTTAGTTACAACCTGGTGATTATTGACCCGTCTTATATTCTTCGAAATAATGGATAGAGGTTCTGCAGGTTCCTTGGAAGTAACCATTTGTTTCATGTTGTAAAAGTTGATCAGCTTAAGAGCATCGTAGTTCAGTCTGATACCTTTCACTTTACAAACTGTATAATATGTATGATATTTAGGGCTAAAAACGACGTAACTATAATTCTTGGGACCCCCTGACGCAAAAGCGATAATGTAACTTCCTGAGCCGTAATCTTGGAGTTCATCTGTCATCTCTCCGAGAGAGTTTCCTGTTGGAACGTCCCATTCGCCATCTCTAGAGATGTAAATGACGCTATCTGTATCATAGTATAAAACTCTGTTCCCGAGCTGCTCTAGGTAACTGTAGAGCTTTAAACGAGCTTGAGTAGTAGTGTACGCTGCTAGAACCACGTTCACTGTGGAGAGTTGGTCAAAACTCTCTAATTTGTATTCCCAGCTGACCATCAATGTGTCTTCGTCTATCTGTAGAATCGTGTTTACGTCAATGGAGGGGTTGGACATTAACTCCTCTAACTCGTAAGGTTGTCGTACGATATTTGTTTTTGGCTGGTTTTCCCTCTGGCCAAACTTGCCCCAGAAACTGTTTAGCATTAGTTTGGCTAGAGATCTCAACCAGATGCTTCTTGTTTAATTTTTATAAACGTATCCATCATTTTTGTGAAGAGACCCCCAAGCCTCTTTTCAGGATCGTATTGTTCAATATTATACTGCCATAATTCGTAGACTTCTAACAATTCGTACCCCATCTCCATCGCCTTTATTACCTCATCCAATACCCATGTGCCCGCCAAAGCTCTCTCTTCAACTAAATGGTTACAGTGATCCTGATTTATTGTGATCCCACATGTCCTGCACAATACGAACATTAGTTTATTGTTCATTTTAAGTGGCAGCACCGGGTGGTAGAGTTTCTGTGGAGGCAAGATTTTGCATTTAATGAGGCCATTTATACTTTTTAAATCGATCTGTTTGCATTGTTCGCCGACATAAACTTTGGGATGGCCGACAGGATATATCCCATATTTACAAACCCAAGGATATAGAGAACATACATCAACATACTTTATTTTTTCACCTGGCTTAACCTGATAGTATGTTTTGCAGTTTCCAGTGCGGCCACCAGAGAAAGCGTCCCGTGGATCTAGAGCTGTTGAAGTCATCAAGGGGTGGTTTTCAAGGTCTATCTTCAGGCCCTTATTTTGTTGTAAAAAATCTGTAAACATGCATTCCCACATTTCCACAACATCGTAACCTCTCTGTCGCAATCTCTCTATCTTATTGATTGTTCTTTGCAGGCGTTTACTTAGAGTATCCGATGGGTCCTCGTGTAAAGGGTCATCTCTTCTACTGGTTATACATGAATGCCCGTGATAATAGCATCCGTAGTAACCGTCTACCTTCACTCCATCGATTAGTACCTCTCTCTGCTTAGCGGAATGCTTAATATTTATACCTCTTTGCAGTTCTTCATTGATCAACCATAGAGTGGCTATCTTAGACTGCCTGTCTACATTCCTGTAGCCATTCCTAGGTAGTATACCTATTGTCTGCGGTTCAAGAAAATTGCGGCGATATACCAAATTACACGCAGATGCGATAGTCACAGCTTCCGTAAATGGACAGACGTTACACTCATCTAGAAACATTTTTCTGAATTTTAAGCATGCCCTGGTTAAAATATCAACATCGCTGATGCAATATGCAGCCAGATCTCTTTGCATATTAAAAATTGTGTTCTTATGTTCATTGTGCCATTCCAATAGCTGAAGGCGTGCATCTTCGTTCATGTGGTCCGGATCATAATACTGCACATCAGGAAGAGGGCCGTCATAGTCTGCATTGATACGTGTATTAAACAAATGGGGAAAGTGACCTTTCTTGAGTTCTGGTCCTAAATCGAAGGCTTTTGGTAGTGCAGCCAGTGCCATAGGGAAATAATTGATGCTATCTATAAATTTAATGTTATCGATTCCCATCATGATTATATTTGTCCCTCTGGTAATAAGTTCTATCTTGAGATCTGTATTTTCAAGTGCGTGTTTTAATATGAACTGGTGATCGTACCCTTTTCCGTGATGTGCAAGTACGATAATTTTTTTATAAGCTTTTCTAACGCCCAGAACAAAACTTAGGAAAGTTTCGACTGGATTTCTTTTTAAAACTTGCCTCCTTGCGCAGCACTTAGTACATATTGCGACTGTATTGTCCATATCGATGCAAACATCACACCCCTGTTGGAAAACACATAGGTTTGGTACATGTATCTTCTCTCCATCGAGCCCTGATTCGTCCTGCCTTGACTCAAGGTCATAGAATACAAAAAGTGTGCCCTCTGAGGGTGGACTACGTCCGTCTGGTTTCATGAAACAATAGTGGTCGGATGGTTGGAATTTAGCACATATTTTACAATAAAACTCCCCACAGACATGTTCTCTTCCCGTAGATATTGTCTTCAAACAGATATTGCACTTCTTAACATGTTCGCATAAGGTTTTGTTACTATGATAGTTGGGGGCTTTATGATTATTATAACATTCTAGACCTCTGAACTGACGATTACAGCCATCACAAGTTATTTCCTGTCTAGTCTTCCCACATGGGGGATTTTGTTGACAACAAGGACAAGATGACATACATCTGTGTTCGTTTTTATTATTATACGGCACATGACATGTTTCACAGTAATAACGACAGCAGAATGCGGCCTTCAAGTTAGTAATAACGTTGAAGTGATCGTCATGATGCAATAAATTAATTTTTAATGGAGCATCGGGACCCTCAAATAACACTGTTCGACCTTTAGACCCGTAAGCGTAAACAGTAATTTTAAAGTCTTTCAGATATGTTTGGAACTTTCTCACTTCTTCCATAGTGGCTCCATTTTCAGGTGTCTGCACCCCAGCGTCCTTCTCTAATTTGTCTGTTTCAATATCCTGCATCTTCCCGAGATTTCTTCTTATTTTCTGAGTGAATGGACTATTGAGGGCGTATGCCATGGCTACCACTAAAGCTCTTACAAAACATCGCATGTCATTATTGTTTATGGCTACAATACCTCTACGACCGGCGCATTCTTCTTGAAATGTATTGTAGTTCTTAACTCTTGGGGCTCCTGAACCCCTGTATACTTTCGCCTGCGTCATAGTAATCCTGAACGTATCAGAGTGCAGTCCTTCCGAATTGCTTTGGTATATTCTGCCAAGTAAGTCCCAGACATCTTCAAACGTAATATTTTTTGCCTTCTTAAAAGATAGAAAAGCGTCTCCCTTGGTAAAACATTTTGATCCAAAAGTAAAACCTATTCTGTCTTCGGGGTCGACGTCGTCGACAATATATTGCACAATATGTTTAATACTATTCTTAATATACAATTCTGGATCATGTACATTATCAGGAATGTCAGGAAGTTTGAAGCAAACGCACCGACGGGCAATTTTGAATTTTCTGTTGGTGCTCGAAGTTTCTTCAACGATTTGAAAAGCCATATTAAAATAAATCTTTTATTACAATCGTCTGGGGCAATTGTGGTCCGGTCGGCTAACCCTAATCAAATGAACTTTTACAGTGTGTGAACCTGTACTTATCTTCAAAGGGCTAACGTTTAGCGGTGAGATATAACTTTGAATCGACCTTTTACTGTATTATCTTCCATACCTTGTCTATATTCTGTGCTAAAAAGAGAAATTCCACTGAAAAACTCTTTGTTGTAGCAGTAGAGTAATAATTGTTATTTTTTATCTGTTTTGTTATTTATTCATATCATATATGGGTTTGCAATATCAATCTGAATTGGAATTGTTACCGTTCTTTTTTTCTTAACTCAGTTTGAATTATTTAGATATTTTGTACTTAAGTGTTTTTATTATTATTTTATAAAGTCCTCTCACACAAGCCCATATCTTTATAGGAGTATTTATAATTATTTCTAGTAGGTATCTATTTATTTACACATCTATTTTAATAATTAATTGTTCCTATATGTCTATACTTTTGTTCTTCTCTAAATAAGTAATACAATTATTATTATTATTATTATTATTGACAGGGAGCACTTATAACAACCTTATAAACCTTAAAAAGTTTTCATGATTAAACCTTAGCGTACGAACCTACGTACTTAAATAGATGCCTACGAACCTATATCAATATTAACAATAACAGACTTTTATCACATTTAAGACAAATACTAATTTTTAAATATCTTAGTTGAAACATCAATCATCTTATTTTTGTTTGCCATTATTAAAAATGAAATATTGTTTCTATATTTAATACCTGCTATTCCAAAATTAATTAATATTAACAAAAAGTTCAAAGTCCGTCGGCCGGCAATTTTCTGTCTCTTTTACAGATCAGTGTCGTGACGTAGAAAGTGAACAACTGGTTTGAAACTGTATATGCACTTCTTGAATCGCTGAATTAATTATTATTCTGAAAATATAAAAACGGTCATATAATTTTTGGGGTTTTCTGGAATTTACTTTTTAAACCTGGGTGTCGCCTGATATTTTGTTATATCGCTACGCTCTGAGGTGAAGATTCGTTTTTCTTTGTTTGTTTTTGTATCTACTCTTTTCCTAAATGAACTGTGGGGGGGGACCAACCTAAAAGATTTTTTAAATACATAGGTAATTTAAAATGAGTACCAAACACGGTACATACCGTTTTTCAAATGTCCTTCAAGTCGTGCCTTTTGAAAATATTCTGTACAGCCCCTCTGTTATTTTCCAGCTGAGCTATTTGTGGCGTAAAACTCTCGCTTTGACCTCTCAGAATATCGATACCTAAAATTAATTTATTTAATAAAACTAATATCACTATTGGAATAATCTACAGCTTACCGCTTCTTTTTAAATTTTCTTCAAAAAAAAGGTACTTTTCAAAATATACTGTGCACTCCCTATGATATTTACACCAGCTGTTGTTGTTTTTTTTTTTGCCTGGACGAAACAAGTGGGTCGTTGTCCTCTCAGGAATATCAGTGCCTGAACATATTTTTATTTAATAAAACCATTATTTCATTGTAATAATACCGTGTTTACCTGTTTTAATTATTATTCGCTTTCAATACTAGATTACACTAATATTTTAATATAATTCTACGTTTAATTGCTTTCTGCAGGCATGTACGGCGTTGACGGGTTGTGGTTACGTGGAATGAGGCGCACACGAAATTAACCTTCGTGTTACTCTCGGTCGGTACGGAATAGTAAAAAACTCTAGGTGATAACTTGCAGATGGCAGCAATAAAGTCATGTAAATAAAGATTTCACTTTTAAGTACATATTCATAAAGAATACAGGTTTCGCGCAACACAGGAATGAAAGACTGAGGATTGCATACGTAGTACCAAGGAGGTCCTGTAGGTGGCGATAATACAAACCAAATGCAGTTTTCGATTACCAAATATTCAGGTTTGAATATAAAATGTCTACAGCTGTTGTCCCACTGTTTAATAAAATACCGGTCGCAAAGCTGAAGGCCAGTTCTTCTGGAATTTGGCCAGTCTGCTCGTTATAATTATTATTCGGCGGGCGGCCAGTCGTGCGGAGAGAAGTGTTATAAATACATATGAATGTGCAGATAAATCGGTGTATCGGATAACGTCATTTTTCATGATATGTAATAATTTTTGGTTATACCTACCTTATGCCTAGCGGCTCTTATCTAAGGTCTCTGGACGTATCAGGTATTTCCGGATATTTTTGCTATTTCAACGGGATGTTTCAGTGTTATACATGCAACCTTGGGCTTAGTCGGAGTGGAGTAAGTACCAAAAACAAATTTTCTTAATATTGTTCATGTGACTATGAGTACGTGCGTGATAGTACAGCGAAATTTACTAATCGAATGTTTGACTGTTTGCCTTCTCATTAGAGATTAGAGGGGTACCTGCAATTGGGGGGGGGGGGAAGTGCTTTCATTTAATTGTTCTGAACCCGTTTTATAGGTCAGGTATCGGAGAGGCAGACTGATTTGACAAATGTAAGTTACAAGGATATAGGTTATCGACCTGTTGCGTGTAGGGGTGAAAATAATAAAATGGTTTAGGTTAGGGTATTTTTTCAGCTGTTGACCCATGTCGGTAATGCAGATTCCATACTTAACCACCAAGAGAGATAGGTATATAATTACATGAGTTAGAAAGATATAGAGATGTCTGGCTGTCTGTCTGTCTCAACCGGCCCACTATCTACTGAACAATAAAAATTAAACTATGTAAAGGTATGTTATATATTAACATACACAATACATAATTTTTATTTATGTTACTAATATTAGCACTAGTAGATTAGGATCATATACCCCGATCCTAGATCATCAATCGATAAAACTATAAGGAGTTGGAAATAATGTTATTTAAAATATGGAATACGGCCCCGTAAACAAAAAGCGAAATGAGGCTCCAATTCGTCAACGGCTACTATTAATTAGAATACTTAAAATAATTATTTGAGACCAGATTAAATAAGAAACTTCATTAAAAATACAATAATAATTTCATGATTATTTATACTTACATTGGCCGTCTACAATAACTGCTGAGTGCTGTAGTGTTGATATTAATTTATCATAAAACACGTAGGTAACGTAGGTAAATCACATCACAGAAATACGTAAATTAAAAGAAAGTAATAACGAGAGGATAGATCGCCCAGTTCGCACCACCGCACAGTGGGGCAAGAAGGCTAAAAAGTTGGCATAAAATAAAACTATCAAATGTCACATTTTCAATTTATTTCCTCTTACTGAAATACTATACAATCCTGCGTATAATTTGGCAACATTGTTTCCCCATTTAATTTGCCTTGTGTCGTGGCGGCGAGCACCCAATTCAGTGGCAACAATGCATAAGTCGTGATAGCGTTATTCGACTCGCGTTTGGTGCACTTATTTTCACTTTTAACTTAATAAATTAATAAAGTTTGCTACGAATATTTCATCGTCAGGTAAGTGGCAATATTATTGCAAATGCAATGCAGTAATTAACTAAAGAGTTCCTTGTAATACGTTGTTTAAAAGTAGCTGTACAAAATATGCGTTTTGCAAAAAGAGCAAGTGATTTGTTAATGTTCCCAGACTGACCCGACTTCAATTTTTTTTTTATTTTGGAAGCTTCAGTATTGTTCTTTACAAAGCTATTGTAACTTTTTGCTCGAACTTGCTCCTCTTCCCATAATTGTATTTTTTGTGAGGTTGTGTTAACCTAAATTTAAATACGCATTTTAATGCATAGCACTCTATTCCAATTTTTCGTTATTTATTTTAGGTGTAGTGCTTGTACAATGTTTGTAACAAGAAAGGAGCTTGTTAATATCATGAGAAGATGTGATAGCAAACAAATTGAGAAGCAGTTTGAATTTTTAGAAGCCGATATCGCACAACTAATAAAAGGTCAAAATTTCAAAAAAACACTATCGCGTTTTAAGGCAGAATATAAGTCCCGTTGGTTAAAAGCGTGCAGAATAGAGGACAGATTTCAGAAAAATAATAAAGAATGGCTAAAAAAAGCTATTTCATTTCCCCAAAAGTGCGAAAATAGACGTGGTCGCCCAGAAGTAGGTTTTGAATCTAGCTCTGAACGTACAAAACGACTAAAATCTAAGCAACTACGAGATTCTGCAGAAGCTTCGTTATTAAGCTATGCTACACAGATGAGTTTCAGAGCCGAAGGTCGTGTAGATGCTTCTAAAGTACTGAAAGATATCACATCAACTAGCCCAACCCGAGCCACTAAATATAAAGATGCGTACAAAAAATCCTTGGAATCAAAGCCAAAAAGCATGTCAGGAGAAGACGCGCTTGCTGTTTTAATCAGCGGAAAATTGTCTCGACACCAATACGAAGTGGTTAGAGCTAGTGCTCCAGACAGATTTCCTTCGTACAAGATCGTCCAGTCTGCCAAAAAACTGTGCTATCCTGATAATATCAGATCTACAGAAACATCAGTAAGTGTTCCTCTGCAGGACTTACTCAATCACACCGTTCAGAGGTTAATTCAAAGTATTGAAGATGTAATTAGGATACATGTTAGAGACTCTGAATTAGATCAATTACGTCTTTACTCAAAATGGGGGTTCGATGGTTCCTCTAGACATAGTTCCTACAAACAAGCCTTTCATGGACCAGAAGCTAATGACTCTGCCGTGTTTATCACATGCATAGTCCCTGTGCGTCTTACATTCAACGCAAAGGTGATTTGGCAAAATCCTAGCCCAGCCTCCACTCGCTACTGTAGACCATTAAAAATTGAATTCATTAAAGAATCTGTACAAGTTTCCGTTGCCGAAAAAAAAAGAGTGGATCATGAAATAACCGAAATAAAAAATTCTACTACAACAGTCCAAAACCGAAATGTTCATGTAGGTCACAAACTTATCTTCGCGATGGTGGACGGAAAAGTCTGCAATGCACTCACGGACACAAATTCTACTCAAAAGTGCTTTTTATGTGGTGCGACATCGAAGAAGTTTAACAACATCGAAGAAATGATCGGCAGAAGTGTCAAAACAGAAAACTTGGGATTCGGTTTGTCAGTTTTGCACGGATGGATTCGAATGTTTGAATGCCTCTTGCATGTTGCATACAAATTGCCACTAAAAAAATGGCAGGCCAGAGGAAATGATAAAATTGTAGTGGCCGAAAATAAGGCAAGAATTCAAAAAGAATTCAGAGAAAAATGTGGCCTAATTGTTGATACACCTAAACCGGGATTTGGCAACACCAACGACGGAAATACCGCCAGAAGATTCTTTAAAAATGCAGAGTTGTCAGCAGAAATAACAAATGTCGACTTAGGACTCATAAGAAAAATTCATACTGTGATGATAGTCGTCGCTAGTGGCTATGAGATCGATGTCGAAAAATTTCGATTGTTTCTTCATGACACTGCTAGATACTTTGTATCATTGTACCCGTGGTATTACATGCCGCCAACCATGCACAAGTACCTCATACACGGTCCTGAGATAATATCCTCTGCATTACTGCCCATAGGGCAATTAAGCGAAGAGGCACAAGAGGCACGCAATAAAGATTTTAAAAAATATAGAGAGCATAATTCAAGAAAGTGCAGCAGATCCAAAACCAATGAAGATGTATTCCACTTTTTGTTGATTAGTAGCGATCCAGTGATCACAAGCAAAAGAAACATTAAAAGAAAGAAATTAGAATACCTGCCAGTGGAAGCAGCGCACATGCTAAAATCTCCGAATGTGCAAGATGATGAAGATAATGATGGCAGTGGAAATGAAGATGTCACATCTGATGATTCTGAAGATGATCTATAGTTTATGTTTTTCAATATTTTGCCTCAAAAGGCTTTGTGTTATCCTTATAAATGTGGGGTTTTTAGTTAGGTTTAAAAAAACTATTTTGTTGGATAGATTTTCGAAGTGGGCGTTAAAACAATTGTTCTGAAATGTAAAATAATAATAAAATCAAATAAAATAAGTAAAATATAACGTAGAAGCTTTTTTTTAATTAAAGTGATTAAAATCCAGATATCACTTTAATCAATATCGCAGGTAATCAACAACATGCTGTTTAAAAATTAAAATTGAGCTAAATATTTTAAAAAACATCGTCCTTGTGTATCTATAGACAACTTATAATGCTTTAAACAAAAATTGTATCCAAAATATATTACCAATGATTTAATGCCAACTTTTCGGGTCTCTTGCCCCACTGTGCACCGTTTCCAAGCGTATCATGCAATCCGAGCAGATAAAATGCTTTAAAAAAAGGCTAATATGTTCCTTCTGTAATGTTACAAAACGAAATTTTCATCATATTTGAATATTTTCCTTGTCCTTAGTAGTGCTAAGAACTGTGTTTTTAGCCGCTCTATGTTCTAGAGATGGGGAAACCAAACTGAATCTGTTATTTTTGGAACAGGTACGCGACCGAAGGAACCGGAACAGATACCTACTCGAAAAAAAAAAAAAACGGTTCAGCTGCAACCTAGTCTAGATGGCGCTGGCGCCACGCGCGGCGGCCGCGTTCAGTTTCGGTTCCGGTTCGTCAGAGTTTCGTTCGGTTCCGTTCCGGTGTTCCAGTTCCGCTCTACTCGTAGTAATAGAATAGAACTGTGAACGTTAATTGTCGCCGGCGACCGGTGACGGCGGTGACTGGACCCGTATTCTGTGCCGGGCCCTGTCCCCTGATCGTGTGTTTGGTGCCGTCCGATCGTCTTCGATAAAAGAATTGGACGAATGGCCGAAACTGAAACGCAGTGCCGGTTGCAGATACCTAACTGTTGCGAATCGGAAAATAACCAAGACAAAACTGTTATTTTTGTTATTTGTTTTATTATATTAGGTATGTGTGGGGTACCTTGTAATAACAGAAATTATTATAAACAATACTTTATTAAAAAACAGGTACTTTCTAATTTCCATTCACATTACCTAAAAATAAAACATCCAAAACAAAAATAAAAATCGCATCATAAAATGACTTGGCCTTTCCTATTCTGCGAACAATATAAAAAATAATAACTATACAACTGAGTATATACGTAGGTAGATATATAAAATATAAGTAGGTAGAGATAAAAAAGACAGGATCTGAACAAATCACAGTTAAGTTTACCTATACTAGTCTCCTAGTATAATGATATGTTTTATATAAAAAATGTACAAAATAAATATAAAATCTCTAAAAAACAAACTCTCCCAGCTCCTTAGTAATAAGGCGCAAAGAAAAATATCCATCAGGAGGAAGATGTACTACCTAACTGAGTCTTTTAGTAGTTTACCTATTTATATGAATTTAAAAACATTAATTGTTCCAATTTTGCTCCCTTAAGCCTTGTTCTTCGCTCATTCAAAATATACCCCGCTTTAGAAAAAACCCTTTCACAAGGTACAGAGGTACCTAGAGCACAACATTTTTCTCGAACAATTTCACTAAGAAAAGGGTAATTTATCTAATTATTTTCCCACCATTTAAGTGGGTCTTCCCTTCTGTCTAAAATTTCGTTCTCTAGGTACCTCTGCACTTCCATTATTGCTCAAGAACTAGCAGTAATTTGAGGTTTATGTTTTTCTACACATTGATAAAATGAATCCCACAGTGACAGATTTAACGAGAGATTCGCCTTCGATATTAGAAGTGCTTTCAACAGTTTCTATTGATTTTGGAATTGTCTGGCGTCTTTTTTTTAAATAACTTCGGTTAAAAGGCCAACAACTGATTTTTTTACTCTTTCTGCAGCGTCTGCGTTCTGAAAAACGAAACTTTTCAATCAGGGATCCAGGAATGAACATAATGCTAACGCATTACTATATTCCACGTTGCCAACCCACGTCATTAATCCATTATTTAAGGTCTGTACAACCTGAATCATAGAGGGTGGGAATTCTTCAACTTTTAGCAAATTTTCACATACATGTAAAAGACCAGAATATATTACAACTATTAAGGACGCCGAAATGTTTTTTTTACCACTTATAGCTTTTCTTGCGCCTTCAAAAGGTTTGAGGATTTTACAGAGATACAAGAAAAAGTGATAATGGGCATACGCACTCAAAGTTTGAAAACAAAAAAATACTAGTAACCGCATACACGTGTTTCATGCTATTTGGCAATCATCAGTACGGTGTAACATCAACCAAATCGAAAAAATAGGAATGATTTGGGAAGCAACATATGAAGTCCAGGCAGGAGCCAACAACCCCAATTCGGGGCTTGTACTAACATCGACACGGAGGCTGCTAAAGGGACCTGCGTGGAAATCTTCATAGCCCAAGATACAATGACAACAAAGACGTAAGATTGTGAGTGTAAAAGTAAATACAAGAAAAAGTGATAATTTGCATACGCACTCAAAGTTAGAAAACAAAGAAAAACTAGTAACCGCATACACGTGTTTCATGCTATTTGGCAATCATCGGTACGGTGTAACATCAACCAAATCGAAAAGATAGGAATGATTTGGGAAGCAACATATGAAGTCCAGGCAGGAGCCAACATCCCCAATTCGGGGCTTGTACTAACATCGCCACGGAGGCTGCTAAAGGGACCTGCGTGGAAATCTTCATAGCCCAAGATACAATGACAACAAAGACGTAAGATTGTGAGTGTAAAAGTAAATACAAGAAAAAGTGATAATTTGCATACGCACTCAAAGTTAGAAAACAAAAAAAAACTAGTAACCGCATACACGTGTTTCATGCTATTTGGCAATCATCGGTACGGTGTAACATCAACCAAATCGAAAAGATAGGAATGATTTGGGAAGCAACATATGAAGTCCAGGCAGGAGCCAACATCCCCAATTCGGGGCTTGTACTAACATTGCCACGGAGGCTGCTAAAGGGACCTGCGTGGAAATCTTCATAGCCCAAGATACAATGACAACAAAGACGTAAAATTGTAAGTGTAAGAAAAGAAAAAGTGATAATGGGCATACGCACTCAAAGTTAGAAAACAAAAAAAATACTAGTAGCCTCATACACGTGTTTCATGCTATTTGGCAATCATCAGTACGGTGTAACATCAACCAAATCGAAAAGATACTACCATTTTTGTCTGCTTGATCAGATGTAAACTGTCATGAAGAAGCCAGAGCTGGAGTAGCCAAGGCTGAACTATCCATGTCCATATCCATACCCATGATTGTACTAGATAAGGCAGCAGGGGTAGCTGTAGATGTAGATGACTCATCTTGTGTTTGTGTTTTATCTTGTCTTGCTTGACCACTATCTGGGAATTTTACTGTAGGGTGTTTTCTTTCTATTAACATAAACAAAAAGATATATATGAAGAGCAAAATTATAGCAATGCAATATATCTAACCATCTGTCATTTGTACAAAAAAAAAAACATAAATAAAGGTTACTAAGTGGGTAGGTATTTCTCTCTTTTACAAATTTATTGTTACTTTCAAATTTCATTGTCTGTATGTTATAAAGTTTATAAATTACACAAAAATAGAAAAATCTTTACCCTGCCTAAACAGCCTAACTGCAAATTTGACAGGTACGTAACAGTAAACATTTTTCCATAGTTGTTTCATTGTCTCACCGTCCAAAGCCTACTTGCTAAAAGGGCGTGCTTCCTATACACATTAAATCATAAAAGCTATTAGTAATTGATAACTACTTAAGTAAATCATTAAGTGTTATCTATTTTTGGAATGGTAATTATTTGCTCTATTAAAAAATGCAAAAATATACAGGGTGTTCCATTCAAAAAATAATATTTTTTATTCGTAACTCTTAAACCATTGACTAGAAAAAAATGTAGTACCAGCATTGGATTCTACGTAAAAAAGTGCTTTAAGAATGTTTTTACAGAAACACAAAATTTTCAACCCCAAAAAAGTTACGGCCACTTTTCTAAAACGCACATTTTCGAAAAACGCCCTGTAACTCAAGAACGGTGACAGATATCGATTTGCGGTTTTCGCCATTAAGTTTATTATAAAAAATGAGCCTCAGACACCGATATCAGTTTTCGTCTATCTCCGTCAAAAATAGGAGTTTCCCTTTAGAAGTGTCCAATTTGGCCCACCCTGTACATGAATTTTCTGACATAGCGGTTTTGCTGTGCGCTACCCCTCGCGATTACTTCTTACTCTTTCAAATATTTTATTATTTTTTTATTTGTATTATTTATTAAGTAGGTAATAATTTATACATATAATAATTGTTATATATTCTTTGGTTACAAAGTTACTTATTATTACTATATATTAGTAGTATAGCTATGCCGGTTCAAGGCCAATTTCCCCATGTATTTCTTATGGGGGCTAAAACGTGGTCAAAACGTGACCAAACTTACCCCCTCCACTCCCAAACCACGCCCCCCAGCCAATCGCGCCGACCGTTGACCTTCGCCCCTGCCGCGACCTTCGCGCGCTCGACTTTCTCCGAGGTGCCAAAGTGCCCGTCATTATCCCTCCGACCGTTGACCCAGCCGCGACGCTGTGACATGTCACGACTCGCAACTAATAAAAACCCTAAATCGTAATTAAGCCATGACGTCCCCCTGTCGACCTTTAGCCGCGGCCATGCATGGATTTTTGCTACCACCTCTGCCTGCGTATTTTTGCGTCCGCGACGCCGAGACATGTCGAGACTCGCAACTAATAAAAACCTAACACCTATAGAAAAAATACCAGCTTGCAATATGTACGTGATGTAATTCCGCTGAAAAAAAGTACTTTCTCTTTGTCGGAATAAGCGCCTATGAAACGAGCACGCTGATCTCATCGGTACTGGCGATAAAAAATCTGTAGGAAAAGTGTAATAAAGAATAGATATGAGATACATATGAGTGTATACATTTTCTTGACTACATTACCTAAGGATGTATCAAAAATCCTCATATCTCAAAAGGAAAGTGGACATTAAATTTGGTGCATAAATTAACCAATTTTAGTTGAGTTTATAACCATCTAGGTAAGTAAATTTCTTCAATTCCGAGAAAGCCAGGCCCTGTTTTAAATTACTTGACTAAAAATATAAGAGGTGCAAAGTTTACTAATTCTTGACTTTTAAAAATATCCCGTCACACGATTATCAAGTTGAAAGACTAGCTGCAAAATCCGATTTTGTACAACGCGTTTCCTGTTTAAAATTTCACCCAGCAACCCGTCCCCAAAACGTTGCAAATAGAGGTAGCTTGGTTATCTATAATGATGCCAGATAATATTAGTTTGTTAGTCAAAACCCTCCAACAATCACGCATGATAAATTTAGATTTCTTTCAATGGTATAAAATGCTAAAAAAACAGTTGAAAAATCATGAAAAAGAGGTCCCGTTAATTGGTTTAAGTGTCCACGAAAATTTGCTAGATTTCTATGGAAAAAGTACTGTGTCCGGAGCTGTTTACGCATTGAAATTTTAAGGTAAACGTGAAACGTCCCAGAAAGTTCAATTTGAACTGAACACATTTTTTATGGAAAATATTGCGGAAATATAGTATCATGATAATAAAAAATGCTAGACTGTTACTAGAGTTCTAATAAAACCAGGATATAAAAATCCAAAGTATGACGTCACTCCACCGATTAAACTGTGTGTGTCCCAACAACATCTCGTTTTCTGAGCTGCTAGTAAATGCGAACTAAATATAAACTATTTAACAAAATTCTACCTTTTGATGAATTAGTTATCAACAAAATTACTAGTTTTTAATGAATACAGCTAATACGTTCTGAAATATTGTAAACTGGACCTCATATTAATTAAAATCCATATATCAAAATTGTGAGCAACAAAAATTATTAAACACTTTTCATTCTTAAAATCAATTAATGGAATTAAAGAAAAATCAAAAAGGCAATCCAGTGGAAGGTGTATGAAAGTTCAAAACTAGATACCCATTAGGATTTTACAATATTATTTTACTGTGGTACACACCTAAAAATCCCCATGAAATCTGATGGTAGCTTGTGTCAGATATTGGTAATAGGTGCATCTAACAATTATGGTGTATTTTTAAGACAAAAGCAAACTCAAAAATCTACTGCGCGTGAATGCGACCTGGTCAAAATTTAGCTCAACATTTTTTTATAATGTGTACTTAGGCAAGGCCCTGTATCGTACTTATTAATCCTTGTTGATGCTATGTTAGTAACTTTTTTGCTTAAAGTGACATTTTCTACCATGAGGATGAGATTATGATATTTACAACTGGGGCACCCTGTATGTTTGAATTTTAATACACGTATACGTATTTTAAACGGTATGTGTACAGTTTCGTCCAATTTAAACTTGCAATATCGTGTGAGAGACCATCCGGTAACATTGCTATCCACGTAAACTCAAAAGGCCGGTTTTTGGCGTATCGTAACTGAAAATTCCAATGAATAAAGAACCCCAGGAAGGAGCATGTTTGGGATTAACGCTTGACAGGGATAGTTCCTTCAGTGGTTTCAACAAACTAATCGAGACAGAAATCCTCATTTTTGATAAAAACACTACCTACAATGCAGGTCAAAAATTGTAAGGCACATTTATATCTTTAAGTTTAGGAATCCTTCATAATAATACTTATAGCAATTTTTTACTTTTTTAAATTTTCAATTATGAAGAAGTAGGTAGGTATCTACACAAACGCCTATGCTACTTTGGTGCATGGCCTCAAAAAAGTTAATTTGAATTATAAAATTATTTACCGATTATTATCCTCAAAATCTGTCAGTTTCCATTTAATTTTAGAGACTACTGTCCATCTGTGCTACTGTCAACTATCCGAAAATTAGTTAATTGAAAATTATTACATTTTTTGCACGGTTCATATGCATTAATTGAAGGTGGCTTCATGGTAAAATTCAAGGTGCGTTTCATTTTTATCTAAACGTAATTGTGATGATTTGCTGGGATAGTAACTCCAAAAAGTAATTCATCAAAATTGTAATATGTCCACTAGTTTTAAGCTGAGGGTTTTTAGTAAAAAACATGCTGCAATAAAAGCGGAAAAAATGTTTTTAGTTTCAGAGCTATAGCATTTATTTGATTCTCGAAACGAGATACTTTTATTTACAGTTAACTCCGGAAACTTGCTATATGCACGAGCACGTCTTAAGAAAAAAATGCAAGTTCGCATAATTGCCTTGGATACAGACTTTTTTATGTATGGCCTTCAGTCTAAGCAGTGCGGTTCGGAGTGAAGGTGTTTTTTTGCGAAGACTACTAATTTAAATATTTTAGTGCGTTTTTGGAATATAGTTTGGAGTTTTAATTGTAAGTATCTACTTTATAACGGAGAGTTGAAATAGCTTCTTTAGGGTTATAAGATAAACTTTTGATTGGCTTAATAAGCTTGTTCTCGAAACTTTATGAATTATTTTTGGGAACCGGTGGACAGAGATCAAAGAACTTACTCGAGAAGCTACCACATATGCACTGACGGTCTTCTATTTGTAAAAAAATGGTACTTCATTGGATTTACCACCACTATTTTCTGCAAATATTAGTACTAATATAAACAAGTTATGACAAATTCAAAACTTATCGAAAAAATACCTATCGAAAAAGACCCATAATTTTTTAGCAACCCAAAAAAAATATTTCATGGGCAAGATTTTTTGACCGTTTACCCTTATACAAATGGTTGAAAATATTTGCAGAGCAAAAAACTATCCTTTGCATTTTCTTCGATCGATTATCGTCTGTTTTTAGCAAGGATATCTACGATAATATAATAATATCTACTCTCGTGTAAACCTTTAAAATAAATTATAACTCCATTGTTCTTGGTTCGGTCCTAACAAGGGCGTTCAAAATGCATTAATTCGTGGTTGAAAAAATTTGTCAGCCGAAAAACTACCCCTAGAGAGAATTGTTCTTAGTTGGATTCCCATAGTTTTCTGAATCTGTGAAAAAAATTGACATGGAAAAACTACCCTTTTGTATCTTTTTAAGAAAAAATGTACGTAGCTTCACCTGTATTAACAAGAACATTGAAAATGTACGAATCTATGTTAAACAAAAATTTGCAGGTCAAAAACTACCCTTTGCATTTTTCTTCGATCGATTATCGTCTGTTTTTAGCAAGGATGTTCAAAATGTACGAATTTGTGTTTGAAAAAAAATTTTCAGGTCAAAAAGTATCCCTAGAGACCACAGATTTTGAAAACGCACTCTTTGACAAATCCGCGGTAAAAATTATACAGGATGATTCACTTTTAAATACCGAAAATTTAAGAATCGATAAAACATGAAAAAATAATGTTAGTTTCCTATATAAACTTACTTAAAAATGTTTTATTTGAATTAATTATTTTACCAGTTTATCCCAAACATTACAATTACGCCGAAACGAGCAGGTCTACGAAAAAATACCAAAAGACATTTTTTGCTTAGAATTGAGTGGCCTATTCAAAATATGCTTCTTTTTTTCGTGCAGGGCCGTACTATTTTTTTGTCGAATTATTAATACTAATTACCCATATCTCCACCACTGGTAAATTTTAAAACGTGACATTCTGTACTTTTATAGTCCTATGTTCGCATATCTTGTGTACTAAATTTAGTTTTGATATCTCTAATAATCTCTAATAAAAAAAAATAAAACCATTTTATTTTCAAAATTTGACCACCCTGTATCTTGAAAACTAAGGCCCAAACAAATTAAGTTTATATAGGAAACTAACATTATTTTTTTCATGTTCTATCGATGCTTAAATTTTTGGTATTTAAAAGTGAATCACCCTGTATTATAAAAAAAATAAAACTACCCTTCTGCATTCCTTTAAAAAATACTTTTACATTGTTGTCTCGGTCTTAGGAAAGCATTTGAATAACCCCGGATGCATGAAATCGTTCTTGCCGACAAGAGAAAGTGATCATGGGCAAGCACTCAAACTGAACAAAAAAATTAGTAACCATAATATATACGTGTTTAATGATATTTGACAATCATTAGTATAGTGTAACGTTAACCAAACCAAAAAACCTACAAATTAACATTGTTTGAGTCCATCATAGATCGTTTCTAGCAAGACAAAATAATGTCAGATGAATTCGTGGATAAAAAAATTGGTGGGTACAAACCACCAATCCAGACCCACAGAGAATTATTTTCGGCCCTATTTTCATAGTTTCCTGAAAGCGCATTAACTAAAAATTATTCTTACCCAATCTGTGAAAAAAAGTTGACACAGAAAAAACCTATACTTTGCATCCCTTTAAGAAAAACAAGTTCATGATCAATAGAACTCCAAAGAAATTAATTAAAATCTTTCTTAAAAACACCCAAGGATATTTTAAGTTTTTGGCTTGTCAGGGCGGTTTAATATTTTGAAATACATCTTAATTTCTATTAATTAGTTTATATTTGAGTTAAAATCCTTGTGGAATATTGCGACACTATTTTTTTTTCAGTCAACGCTATATTGTTAAATATTTTGAAAACACCTTAGTTATTTATTGTAGGAAATTTCTTTTGGCGCAAACAGATCCATTTGATTTTTTACTGAGTTTTTCGCCACCGAACAGATTAAAAGTCAACTTTTTAAGTTGCCTGGAAAATTCAAAAATTCTTAGCTGTAAATGAACGAAACTTTGAACTCAAAAATAACTTCAACAAATTTGTTATCGGAACAGGATTTTAAAACCAAACAACACATTAAGATCAATGCTAGTTAAAACGAAAAAATTATAGAGATACAAGATACAAAGTTCAAAATTGCATTAAAAAATTCCTTGTGAATGTGAAAAGTTCTATGTTGGGGGGACTTGTGGGCCATTTAAAGTTTGCTTAAAAGAACATAAAAATTATGAGACAAAATCAAATTTCGAAGTCAAAAATACAAAAACACTCTTTTCATGACAATTATAGAATTTTGTGGGATAAGTCCAAACCAAATTCTCAAAGAAGTAGACGAAAAATTAAAGAATCAGCATTTATTCTAGGAAATACTGACAACTTTGTTGCTGAATGTTCAGTGGGATTCAGTAAAATATTATTGCCAGATATCCAAAGAGAAGTTATATTATCTAAACTAACTAATTATCTATAATTAGAACACTGGGTGCAATAGGTGTCTAGACTATTGTTTCTGTCATGACATTTAACTTGACATAAATTAATCTATCATTTCACTTTGACCTGACATGATCTTTGAGAAAGATTTATCCTCTGAAAGTTCAGAAAAAAGAAGTTTGTTGAAGTTGTTTTTGAGTTCAAAGTTTCGTTCATTACAAAACCCCCGATAAGTTCGGAGAAATAGAATATTGGTGACAATGTAGTCTTTACTGCACAAGAGTAACCAAATTTTTTAACCACTGTAGGAAACCATGGGGCGTACTGAAAAATTGATAAAATAATGGAATCTACATCTAAATACTTACCACTATTTATAAAAATTATTCTCTTAAACCCATTATTTAATAGTAAATTCCAATATTGTCTAGAAATTCCGCTATATGCTGTTATATTTTAATTTCCTCATCCCTGGTAACCACTATCACTTATTTTGATTCTACAAATTAATACCAAAATTCCTTCATAAAAAAAAAACATACAACGAGACATATCACTCGCTATCACTTCCTTTTTATAAAATCAAAATGCCCTAAAATTTAGAATTTTTTGTTTCTAATTTACCTCTTTTTTTTCTTGCTTTATTACATGCACATGCAATATCTATTTATTGTTCAGGATTACTTTGTTTCAAGGAGTTCCATGGCATTAATTATTACTAACGTCCATAAAAACATACACACACTTTAGACCTTGTATTCAACTAACCAAACTGTTAAAAAAGTCAAAAAGTTAATATTTTATGTTTATTTCAATTTTAACTGAGCAATAAAAAATACAACGAGACATATCACTCGCTATCACTCCCTTTTTATAAAATCAAAATGCCCTAAAATTTAGAATTTTGTTTCTGATTTACCTCTTTTTTTCTTGCTTTATTACGTGCACATGCAATATCTATTAATTGTACAGGATTACTTTGTTTCAAGGAGTTCCATGGCACTAATTACGACTGACATCTATAAAAACATACACATAATTTCGACCTTGTATTCAACTAACCAAACTGTTAAAAAGTCAAAAGTTAATATTTTATGTTTATTTCAATTTTAACTGAGCAATAAAAAATACAACGAGACATATCACTCGCTATCACTCCC
Organism: Pseudeuparius sepicola; assembly: GCA_963920635.1. Taxonomy (NCBI): domain Eukaryota; kingdom Metazoa; phylum Arthropoda; class Insecta; order Coleoptera; family Anthribidae; genus Pseudeuparius; species Pseudeuparius sepicola. Next base: position 37,049,166 of record OY987305.1, read on the forward strand.
TTTTTATAAAATCAAAATACCCTAAAATTAAGACATTTTTTTCTGATTTACCTCTTTTTTCTTGCTTTATTACGTGCACATGCAATATCTATTAATTGTTCAGGATAAAACAAGGAGTTCCATTGCATTAATTATTACTGATATCCATAAAAACATACACACACTTTCGATCTGGTATTCAACTAACCAAATTGTTAACAAGTCAAAAAAAGTTAATATTTTATGTTTATTTCAATTTTAACTGAGTATATGACTCTAAGGTATAAAATTTTTCTTAAGAAACTGGGAAACTTCTTTACTTAGTAAGTAGTTTATAATTGTTTTGTTAGAAACTTGATGGGTGATAATCGTGTTCTAAAAAATTATTAGTCCAGAAAAAGTTAATATTGTGTTTAGAAACGTGTAAAATTCTATCTAATAACCTTCCTGAGAACCCTTAGTTAAAAAAATCCTTGATATATTCGGAAACTTTTATCCTTTTGTTCGATAGTTTATGACTGTTTTGGCTAAACATTTTTACTAAAAACTTAATAGGTGATAGTCGTGTTGTCGAAAATTATAGTCTAGGGAAAACGCTAATATTTTGTTTAAAAAATGGTAAAAAACGAGGACACCAAAGAATATGTTAACATTTTATGCTTTTCACTACTATTACTTCGTTAGCATTTGTTTCTAGGACCGACTTTCCTTATAGAACTGGGATAGCATTTGCTCAAGTACTACAAGAAAACTCTAGTAATTGAAAAACATTTTGCATTGCAGATAAAAAAAACACTTTGCAATAATATATTTTCAAAACATTTTTGTTTTTTCGAACAAGGGTTTAAAATTGTATAATAGTTTTGAATGAAAACACATCATGGCGTACTTTCTTTATTGATGATTTTGGAAATGATTCATTTGAGAATACATTGTTTCCACCATTGAAGCGATTTGAAACCATAAATTGTTTAAACAAACACTTTGACAAATTTCTGTGAAACGTCTTGGTTAAAAACATTTGCTCGGAAACCTTAAAGATTTTTTTAATGTCTCGAATTGTCTTGGAAACCTTTAGTGAGGTGTTGATGATTCAAAACCTAACATCACTTGACCAAGTTTTCTGAGATATCTTTAGAATTTTCTTGGAAACTTTCTGATTTTTTTGTTAAAACCTAACATCACTTTACCAAGTTTTTCTGAGAACTGTCTCGAATTGTCTTGGAAACTTTTAATGAGGTGTTTACAATTTGAAAACCATCACTTTACCAAGTTTTCCGAGATATCTTTAGAATTTTCTTGGAAACTTTCGGAGATTTTTCTTTTAATAAGGTGTTTGCGATTCTGGGCTTTGGATTCACATGCTGAGAAATCCCCCGAATTTTCTTATAAACAACTTGAAATTTCTTGGAAAATTTCTAGATTGAAACTCTGAGTTTTATCATCACTTTGCCATTTTTTTTTTCGAGAAATTCCCCAAATTTTCTTGGAACTTTATACATTTTTATAACGTCATCAAGTTTCCAATATTTGTAAAAATTGCAAATTAGCATTGAGTCTTACGGAAAACACACACAAATTTCGTCTTATTGAGGGGCCTTTTCAGTCCTAGAAAATAAGCTTTGTTCTGATTGGTTGAGCATCTCAGGTGAGACTAGGGGGTGTTCATCCCCAATTTCTTCAGTCGTGTTTATGCTGTTGTAAGGTGAAGTCGACTTTGTGAATTGGACATTTTTGATAAATTTTAAAAGAAAACCTTTTTGTTTGAATTAGCTTAACATTTTAAGTTTTCTGAGAATTGTAAACATTTTCTTGGAACTTCTTGAACTTATTAAAGGGAAAACCCATTTCCTCAGTCGTGCTGTTGCTCTTGATGGGCAAAGTTGTGTTTGTGAATTGGACAACACATTTTGTGACAAGTTTTTCCGAGAAACGTAAACATTTTCTTGGTAATTGTTGAACGGGTGTATAAACCTTCCACACTCTCAGTCGTGCTGTTGCTCTTCTAAGCAGATTTTGTGACTTGTTTAGACAACGCGTTCCTTAAATCGTAAACAATCACAGTGTGTTCAAAATTTTTTAACGGGTTATCAAATACTTTAACCTAGTATTAACCTCTTAGCGAACACAGTTCCCCAGGTTGAAGTATGCATACAAGTTAGAAAAAGTATTCCTTTCTAGGTTGAGCTAAGGAGAAGAACGTCTACGACGTCGGTTGGTAAGGTGATAAGGACGGCTAGGGTTGGTGAGTTTTTTCAGGGGTAGAAAACACGAATTTCGTCTTATTGAGACCTGTTCCCGGAAATAAGCTTTTTTCTGGTCGAGCATCTCGAAACTTGAACCATGCCGACAGATGTTCTAAAGGCCTTATACTTGAAGATTACTAGTATATTGAGCCTACTTCAGTCATCCTACAGCGGCGAAACTGCTCAAGATGGTCTTCGTCAATGCACAAAGGCAGTTCGACATATAAAACATCAGTTAAAATCAGCAAAGTCCATTGGTGAGAAGCAAAAATTAATAACAACTTTGGCTAACGTGAAAACACTGCGTACCCAAATTAAACAAGAACTTAAACATGGAGCTGGAGCATCTAGTAAAGAAACGGCAAAAAAACGTGTAAGCTGGGGTGATTTGGATTCAGCATTTGCCTGCCGTATTCGAACTGGTGTCATCTCTAATCTTAAGCACAAGGACCCCAGCGATTTCCTTAACGACTGTTTTGCTTTGTTCAAGCGACGTGTTGCCAACGTCTTAAAAAAGGAAGAGGCTGTTAAAATCAATGCAGTGTTCGGTGGACTATTTGTGCTGCAGAAGGCCGACAGGGTTATCGAGGAGTTGAAATATTTTACAACATCTAACGCGCCGGTCTACCGAGATACCAACTTAATCCATTGGTTCGATCAGCACGTAGCAACACCGATTTTAACTCAGCTTCAAGAATTTCAAGAAAGAGACTCTGGTTGGGCGCTGAAGGCTATTGTGAACTTGGGGATAAATATAAATAAATATACTCCCCTGTTAGGATCTTCATACATAGAGCTACCCGAATCAATCAAGGCAAAACACGCCTGTGTCAACGTGAAGAACGAGGATGGCCTTTGCTTTGCCTGGGCCGTGACTTCCGCTCTGTGTCCAATGATATAATCAAGTACCAACACCCTTCATCTGTTTTGAATTTGGACGGACTACATTTTCCAATGACCATTAAACAGATCCCAAAATTCGAAAATCTTAACAATATGTCCATAAATGTTTATATTCTGCGAAAGCATCGAAACAAGTTTCACACCTTACCTACTTATATCACTAAAAATAAGGTAGACAAACATGTCAATCTTCTAATGATACAGAATGTTTATTATGATGAGGATAACGAAGAAGGAAATAATGACAGTTCACTTGTACAATATCATTTTTGTTGGATCAAAGACCTCTCTCGCCTCGTTTCAGCTCATCTAAGTAAACACGAACATAAAAAATTCTTTTGTGATCGATGTTTGCATTACTTTTACTCCGAGGAAAAGCTAAGAACGCACTATGAAGATTGCAAAAATATGAACGATTGTAAGGTTAGGATGCCAAGTGAAGATCGAAAATTTCTCAAATTTAAGAATTACAAAAATAAGGAAATGATTCCCTTTACAATTTATGCCGATATAGAAAGTCTCCTTAAAGCGACAGACGACAATAATAAGTATCAAGAACACGTACCTTGCAGCATTGGTTATTATATTAAATGCAGTTATGATGACAGCTTGTCCTTCTACAAATCATACACCGGACTCGATTGCATGGAATGGTTTTCTAAAGAACTAAGGGGAGTGGCTGAGGATATAGAGACAGTTTTTCTGTGTCCTCTACCGATGGATAAGCTAACAGCAGATGAGAAGATGAGCTTTAAGTTAAGTACCGTATGCCACGTTTGTGAGAAGCCGTTTACAGCGCAGCAAACAAAAGTTCGGGATCATTGTCATCTGACTGGAAAATTTAGAGGAGCCGCACATGAAGACTGCAACATAAACTATCAAGATACCCATGTTGTACCAGTTGTATTTCACAATTTAAGCGGGTATGATTCACATTTTGTTATTAAAAGCATAGCCAAGGATATCGAAGGTCGTGTGGAACTCCTTCCCATTAACAAAGAGAAGTATATATCATTTACGAAAAGCATACCGGAAAATTTAGTAAAGTTCAGATTTATCGATAGTTTTCGTTTTATGTCTGCAGGATTAGATTCTTTAGCCACCAATCTTTCCGAATACCCAATCCTTAGGAGCCATTTTTCCGACCTCCCGGAATCTCGTTTTAAACTTCTTACTCGAAAAGGTGTATTCCCATATGATTTTATGGATTGTATGGAGAAATTAGACCACAGTCACTTACCACCTAAAGACTCTTTTTATAACAAACTCGAAGAAAGATCGATATATGAAAAAGAGTATGCTCACGCGCAAAAAGTGTGGAACGAATTTGGTTGTAAAAATTTAAAAGAATATGCCGACCTGTATTTAAAAACAGATATATTACTTCTAGCAGATGTATTTGAAGCATTTAGAGCGAGCTGTATGAGAACCCATAAACTAGATCCCGCTCACTACTATACATTACCTGGGTACACTTGGGATTCGATGTTAAAGTATACAAAAATTGAGTTAGAGTTGCTTACGGATATCGATCAAGTAATGTTTGTCGAGAGAGGAATCCGCGGAGGACTCAGCCAATGCTCTAAACGACGCGCCACTGCAAATAATAAATACATGCCTGATTATGATCCACAGAAATCTGCAGTATATTGAAGTTACTTTGATATTAATAATCAATATGGATGGGCTATGTCCCAGGCTCTCCCTTTCGGTGGGTTTAGATGGTTAGATGATAAGGAGATTCAAGGGTTGAATATAGGAAAATTGCCGGACAACTCTGATACGGGGTATTTCCTAGAAGTCGATCTAGAGTACCCTGAGAAACTTCACGATAAACATAAAGATTTACCTTTCTGTCCACAACATAGAGAAGGGGATAAAACAGGGAAAAAATTAATGGCTACCCTCCACAACAAAGAAAAGTACGTGATTCACTACAGGGCACTTAAACAAGCTTTAGCAAACGGTCTTGTGCTGAAGAAAGTACGACGTGTACTCGAATTTAAGCAAAGTGCTTGGTTGAAAAGTTACATAGATCTAAATACCAGACTTCGTGCCCAAGCCACCAGTGCCTTTGAGAAAGATCTTTACAAGCTTCTGAATAACGCAGTCTTCGGGAAAACGATGGAAAATGTCCGCAAATATTCCGTGGTAAAGCTGGTTAACAAGTGGGAGGGACGATATGGGGCGGAGGCACTTATCGCCAAACCTGAGTTCAAATCTGCACTGATTTTTGATGAAAACCTCGTAGTAATCGAATTGAATAAATGCGAAGTATTCATGAATAAACCAATTTACGTTGGGATGAGTGTTTTGGATCTAGCAAAAACAACTCTATATGATTTCCATTATGGGTACATGCAGCCTCAGTTAGGTGACAATTGCACCATTTTATACACGGACACTGACTCCCTAATTTATGAAATTCGAAATAATGATATTTACGAAGTTATGCGTCGAGACTGCTATAAATATTTTGATACAAGCGATTATTCACCAGATAACATTTATGGTATACCTCTAGTAAACAAAAAAGTTTTGGGTATGATGAAGGATGAAAACAATGGACGGATTATGACGGATTTTGTGGGTCTGCGATCAAAAATGTATACATTTAAAATTTTAAAAGATTGTGAAGATATGGAAATACATAAACTGCGGGAAAATGGATATACTGAAGAGGAAATATTCGAAATAATGTTACATGGTGGAGTTACAAAGAAGGCGAAGGGGGTTAAGAAATCCGTCATTAAAAACAAAATAACCTTTGACGATTATGTACAGTGTCTGGAGGAAAATATGGAGAAAACAGTTAATCAGAATTTAATCCGATCGGAGAAACATACCGTTTACTCTATAAGACAGCCGAAAATCGCGTTAAGTCCCAATGATGATAAAAGAAAAATTTTACCAGGCTATGAAACACTTCCGTGGGGCCACTATTCGCAGATGCAAATGGAGTAGTATTAATTATAGAAATAGGTTACTGTAATAGGTTTATGTATTATTTACTTAGTTATATTAATGGTTATACGTAATAGTTTTATAATGTATTATTACATTAGTTATAATAATGGTTATACATAATAGGTTTATAATGTATTATAGTTATCACCAATAAATTTATTAAATAAGTTTGTTGTTTCATTTGTTATTCTGGCCTGCTGAAGCATCATGTGAAAGTTTGCATGAGTTAGTGTTTAAATTATCTCCGAACTGTCCTAAAAAAAAGCTCCCCTTGCCATATTTGCTACTACTGGGGCAAAAAATTATTTATGTTGTTTAATTAAACATGGATTAGGCCTATGGGGGAAACCATGTAAAAAAAAGCGCACCTTGCATTTTACCTCTAGGGTGGTGGGGAAACGAATGCATATGAACCATGTACGATTGCTTATCACAATTTACTGTAGTGGATATAAGAGGCATAGAAGATAGAAATCTTCAAAAATTAAGGGCAGCTTGTTAGATTTTTTATCCACGATCACTACTGTGACAGACTATCTACCATGAATTTGAGTTGATGTAAATACAATCTTGTTCGATATGCAAAATGTATGGAACATATAGAGACATCTATCAAAAAAATAAACACAAATACTTTTGAAACCTGGTTTTGTTGAACCTATCAAAATTAGTAATAATCAATAATTCCTTGTTTATTTTTAGGTCACTTTCATTCAAAAGCAGTTGAGACAGTAATTTTTTCATCTCCAATTCATAATAGGTCATCTTCAACGGTTACTGTTATTTGTCCCATGACTAATCCGTCATTGGTGTGTTGGATACCATAACTCCTAGGTTCAATCTCAAGTGACAAAGACATGTCTAACTGAGAGTGATGATAATTATCAAAGACGATCTTTCGATCACAGAGCATCGATCATGGATAATTTCCTTTTATGCTCGCCCCAAGGCAAATTTTTCATGGTTCGATAGTAGTTCATGGTCTTTGATGGTATTTCATGGTATTCGATGGTATTCCATGGTATTCGATGGTATTCCATGGCATTCGATGGCATTCCATGGCCTTTGATGGTATTCCATGGTTTGCCGATTTTCGAGTCGTTTAGACGTTTTTCAAGTAGTCTAGTCGTTTTTCATAGTCGTTTAGTCGTTTTATAGTCGTTTTCACAGTCGCTTAGACGCTTTTCAGAGTCGTTTAGACGTTTTCAGAGTCGTTTCAACGTTTTTATAGTCGTTTTCAGAGTCGTTTAGTCGTTCTTTATAGTCGTTTTCAGAGTTGTTTAGTCGGCTCCAGAGTCGTCTAGTCGTTTTTCAAGTCGCTTAGACGCTTTAAGCTTTTTCTTGGTAGGATAAGGGGCAGTCAAAAATGAACATTGTTGTAATTTTTATTATTGAAAAACATGTTATTATTTTATTCCATATCACTTGTCTACACAACGGGCAAATATTTAAGCTGAACATGTGGATCATAATGTTGGACCTCGAAGGGGTAAATCGTGTAAAATCAGGGTTCAAAGCCATTTCCGTATGCATTTTATTTTAAGTAATGAAATAAGTGGTATTCAAATTATTATACTGGAAAAATAATTTGTCTCTTCTCGTCCAATTATTTGATTTTAAGAATGAAAAGTGTTGGATCCTATATAATTTCGTTGCCCGCTGGAAGACCCAATTTCTTTTGATATATTATCAAGCATCTTAGACCATTTTCTCCAAAAACAGAAATGTAAAAAACGGTGATAGGCCAAAAATAATTATAAAAATAGAGTAGAAAATGTAATTGCTAGCTTAATTTGTGAAGCTTAGCTAATACAACATGTGAGATCCCGTTACTTGCTCCTGTTTCATATAAGATCGCATTTTTTTCGACCTGTCTAGGCAGTTACAATCGTTGCAAATTAAAAGAGTATAAGTAAATTAATTGATAATCAAAGTTGAAATATATTAAGTCAATATTGGGCAATATTTAGATTTTTCAATGTGAGATCCTGTTAAATAGTTTATATTTAGTTCGCATTTACTAGCAGCTCAGAAAACGAGATGTTGTTGGGACACACACAGTTTAATCGGTGGAGTGACGTCATACTTTGGATTTTTATATCCTGGTTTTATTAGAACTCTAGTAACAGTCTAGCATTTTTTATTATCATGATACTATATTTCCGCAATATTTTCCATAAAAAATGTGTTCAGTTCAAATTGAACTTTCTGGGACGTTTCACGTTTACCTTAAAATTTCAATGCGTAAACAGCTCCGGACACAGTACTTTTTCCATAGAAATCTAGCAAATTTTCGTGGACACTTAAACCAATTAACGGGACCTCTTTTTCATGATTTTTCAACTGTTTTTTTTAGCATTTTATACCATTGAAAGAAATCTAAATTTATCATGCGTGATTGTTGGAGGGTTTTGACTAACAAACTAATATTATCTGGCATCATTATAGATAACCAAGCTACCTCTATTTGCAACGTTTTGGGGACGGGTTGCTGGGTGAAATTTTAAACAGGAAACGCGTTGTACAAAATCGGATTTTGCAGCTAGTCTTTCAACTTGATAATCGTGTGACGGGATATTTTTAAAAGTCAAGAACTAGTAAACTTTGCACCTCTTATATTTTTAGTCAAGTAATTTAAAACAGGGCCTGGCTTTCTCGGAATTGAAGAAATTTACTTACCTAGATGGTTATAAACCCAACTAAAATTGGTTAATTTATGCACCAAATTTAATGTCCACTTTCCTTTTGAGATATGAGGATTTTTGATACATCCTTAGGTAATGTAGTCAAGAAAATGTATACACTCATATATATCTCATATCTATTCTTTATTACACTTTTCCTACAGATTTTTTATCGCCAGTACCGATGAGATCAGCGTGCTCGTTTCATAGGCGCTTATTCCGACAAAGAGAAAGTACTTTTTTTCAGCGGAATTACATCACGTACATATTGCAAGCTGGTATTTTTTCTATAGGTGTTAGGTTTTTATTAGTTGCGAGTCTCGACATGTCTCGGCGTCGCGGACGCAAAAATACGCAGGCAGAGGTGGTAGCAAAAATCCATGCATGGCCGCGGCTAAAGGTCGACAGGGGGACGTCATGGCTTAATTACGATTTAGGGTTTTTATTAGTTGCGAGTCGTGACATGTTACAGCGTGGCGGCTGGGTCAACGGTCGGAGGGATAATGACGGGCACTTTGGCACCTCGGAGAAAGTCGAGCGCGCGAAGGTCGCGGCAGGGGCGAAGGTCAACGGTCGGCGCGATTGGCTGGGGGGCGTGGTTTGGGAGTGGAGGGGGTAAGTTTGGTCACGTTTTGACCACGTTTTAGCCCCCATAAGAAATACATGGGGAAATTGGCCTTGAACCGGCATAGCTATACTACTTATATTTTATTTCAAAACAATTTTTAACGAACAAATCAGTTACGCTTATAAAATGTAGGTACTTTTGTATCACAACAACGAAATACCAGCATTCGTTCCCAAACAGGAAAACTGAAATCTCCAATTTACTCTGCCACCGCATAATAAAATATGAGAAAATACCTACCAACATTCGCCCTACTTCCTCCACATAATTCATTGAATTTCACAACATTCTTAAAAATGAAGAAATTTTATAAAACAAATTCACTAGCAAGAAAAATATAACTCGTCTTTAACCTCACACCTACAATAGTACTTTTTTAATATTTCAACAATAAAACAATTTACCATTTGTTGCCAACTCTTTGGCCCAGACTATAAAAAATTGTGGATTTTTTATCGGCGTTCAGGTTTTTCTTTCGGGAGAGTTGGTCACCTTATTATTAACAAGGAAAAGATACATACAATACTTATCTGTGCAATCAATTACTTACCTACCTATTAATACACAACACACCGATAGTTACATGAACAGACCTTCCAAACTCGACACAAAATTACTGTACTGTAATCAAAATTACCTTTTTGCATTGTAAAAATTTTTAGTTTATATAAGTCTTGCACCGACCATTGAGAGCCATTAAGATCTTGGCAACCGCTGTAACCTTTTTGAGAATAAACCGTTTATTTTTAAAAAGACGTTTGCGTTCGACAGTTATTTAACTGGCGCAGTCGTACGGACGAGTCCGGGCGCGCTGAAATTGACCGAATATCAATTTGCGGGCACTGTCGGGCACCAACCTAGAAGACTCAGAACAGAACGATCCGAAAACCATCAGGCCATCGAGGTCACAAGTAGCCGTCGTTCGCAGACCAGCAGCGCACCAGGGTGGACTAGAGGCTGAAGACGACCAGAGGTTCAACAGAAAAAGCCTGCGATCCAGAAAGGTATGAGCAAATTTCTTTGATCCTGTCTTGTCCCGAAATCCCTCTGAAGCAAAGATTTTAATCATTAGGTTAAGAAATTCAAAAGAAATTCAAAGAAAAATTCGAAAACAAAAGCAAAATCCTGAATTCTCAAATTGTTTCAATTTTTGATTTTTTTCTGAATGACTGATCCTTGTCTCGACGAGTTAAGTGATTTGATTGATAGAATTAATCTCAATTTTGAAAAATCCGAAGTACAAGAACCAGAAACCCCAAAACTGACTCAACCTATTAACTACCAGTTACTTAGGCTGTACATAGAAAACATCCCAAACTATTCAGGCGATCCCTACACTTTGGAAATATTTATAGATAGTTGCAATGCTTTAATTGAAACTTATTCTAACTAGAACCCGAACGATCCTATTAACCAATTTTTGCTAAGAGCAATAATAGGTAAATTAACAGGCAGAGCTTTAACACTTATAGGCTTAAGGATCGAACTAAAAACTTGGAACGATATAAAAAATGCCTTGCGCTTAACATTCGGCGACAATCGCAACATAGAATGCTTAGTCCAAGACCTTATCGTTATGCGACCGAATAAAAACGAGACACCTCCCCAATTTGACGCTTGTAGATTAATCATTTCTAAATTAAATTCCCAAAATTTGGCTAACCCTCTCGAAAGAGAGTTAAATCAGAATAATTACAGAGACCTTGCTTTAAAAACTTTTATAAGAGGCCTACCTTTTAGACTTCAAGATATTATTAGATTAAGAAATCCTACAAGTTTAGAAAACGCTATTGCATTAGCAGTAGAAGAAGAAAACTTTGCAGACACCCAAAACCAATCTAGACAAACCCTAACACGACCAAATACAACGCAATTTTTGCCAAAACCAAACAAGACACAATACTTACCGAGACCATCACAAATAATTTCGCATTTCCGTCCTCCAGTACCAGCAATTAACCAATTTCCCCAAAGGCAATTCCAAATTCCAAACCAATCCCAAAATTTTAGAGCTCCAACACGATTTCTAAAGCCCCAGACTCTTGCACAATGTCCAGGACTCTCGACTCCAAGATTTCCATCCAATCCTGTAAATATCACACCCAGAAATATTCCCCAACAAAGATATTTCACCAATAAGGAAGTTTTTAACCCTCAAAATTTCCAAAAGAAAAATATAAACGTTTTTAAACTAAAAACAAAACTCCCGATTGTAAACCAACTCCTATGCCCACAACCTCTAAAATCCTGACTATTCCTAGACAAACGTACCCACAAAGGAATCCAAACTATTTACAACCAACAGGACCACGAAATTTCATATCAGAGGAACTTTATCAAACCTATTGTGATGATTCTAATGAATATTACGAACCAAATCTTAGCGAACAAGAACAAATATACTATGACTATAATTGCGAACAAAACGAGTATTACGAAAATTCTGAATGTTCCTATGAGAACCCAGAATACCCAGCTGCGACAATTACCGAAATTAACGAAACTAATTCGCCGGAAGATCAAAATTTTTATACAACCGACCCTTCAACCTCAATAACATAATTCCTCAGAACGATTATACCATAATATAATTACCATAATATAATTAAATAAATTAAATTAAAGAAATAAATAAAAACCTATATATTGGTCTAGGTATAAGTTAAGTATGTATACAATAGTATAGTATAGTCAGTTAATTGTATTTTTGCGGTGTTGTGTATGTATAGAAAAGATCTTTCAAGATATGCCATAAAGTGATAATATTTAAAAAATTTATAACTTTTATAATTGTTGCTTATAATGGATGCTTATATTCGGGACTATCAGGAAAAAGTTGTTCAAACCACAGTCCTTGAAAATTTTCCAGATTTAAATAGTTATATAATAGAGAGTCCTTCACAAACACAAATAAAAATATTTCATTTGAATATTAGAAGCCTAAGAGAGAATGTGGATGAATTGCATTTACTGCTAGAGCAGGTATCAGAGAAATTTGATATTATAGTCCTTACTGAGACCTATAAGGTGCATGATCCACATATGGTCAGTATTTCAGGATATAGCACCATATATAATGAGGGAAACATAAATAAGAATGATGGTGTTATGGTGTTGGTAGGAAATCACTTACAATTCACTTCGGAAATTATACTATTTAAACAAATAAGAGTAATTCAACTTAAATTAACAATAAACAAAACAAAATTTATAGTAACTTGTATATATAGATCCCCCAGTACTTGCCCAAAAGAATTCAATTTAGAGCTCCTATCATATTTGCAAAAAGTTGAAATTAGTGATATTCATGTCATAACCGGTGATATTAACATAAATATATTAAGTAACGATGAAGTTGCTCAAGAATATATGAACATCATGCACTTGCATGGCTTTATTTCCTATATAAATTCCATACTCGTGAACAAAGTGGCACATGCCTGGACCACTTCTTCATAAAAAATATGAGACTGTATAATATTTCTCCTGAGCCTTTTATGATAAAACATCATTTAACTGATCACTACCCTATAGTAACACTAATTAAAATAAATGAAAAAAACGAGAAACCACAAAATAACGTATGTCATAAACAATATACAGGGTGAGTCACATCTAAAGTCACAGCCGAAAACACGAGGCAGAGTTCGCTAAAATAAGCACATATGCTTAATAAACATTAGCTCAAAAACGCTTGGTTCTCCATATACAGCGTGTTGAAACTTTTCCAAATATTTTTTAAATTTCTTTCTAGCCTGTTTAGGAATTCCAACAAAATTTGATACATATTATGGGTTGTCGTTTTGTGCAATAATTTGGCCCTGTTCAGATGAGCAGCGGCGTAGATACAATAATTTTATTTTAAATGCCAGCATAATCGCCTTGGCACTAGTTTAAAAAATCCGAAATTACGAAGAAACTGTACCAGAAATAAAAAATACCAAGAGGCGTTTTTTGTTCCAAATTGAATGGGCTATACAAAAAATGCAAATTTTTTTGTTTTGGCACAGGACCGTACTACTTTTTTATACACTTATTTACAGTAACTATTTGTATCTACGCCGCTGATCATCTGAACGGGGTCAAATTATTGCACAAAACGGCAACCGTCCAATGAATAATGTGTACAAAATTTGGTTGAAATTCCTAAATGGGCTCGAAAGAAATTAAAAAAATATATTATTTTTGGAAAAATTTTAACACGCTGTATATGGAGAACCAAGCGTTTTCGAGCTTATGTTTATTAAGAATATGTGCTTATTTTAGCGAGTTCTACCTTGTGTTTTCGGCTCTGACTTTAGATGTGACTCACCCTGTATAAATTATGATAGCCTAAAACAAGACCTGGAAAATGAAGACTGGGTAAGTTTGTAACTGAAAACAATGTCAATTTAGCCACAGAAAAATTTATTAAAATACTAAAAATATATATACACAAACATACAAAGAACGTAAAAGTAACCTACAAAAACACACACAAAAAAGGATGGATAACTAAAAGTTTGGTAAAACTAATTCAGGACAAAAATTTTCTTTATAAAAGAACTTTAGATTTTCCAAGTAACGAAATAATCAAAATTCAGTATAACAACGCCAAAACTAATGTTAAAAAACAAATAGCAAATTCTAAACGCAAGTACATAACAAAACATATAGAAAGGAATCAAAATCAATCGAAGGCCTTATGGGATTGTACCAATTCCATCTGCAACAAAACAAAACAGAAGACTGAAATAAACAGAATAATAATCGCGGATGGACGTACAATTACGGACAAAAAGCAACTTTCAAATTACTTTAATGACTTTTTTAGTAAAATAGGTGAAACCCTTGCAAGCAAAATTCCAGATGTACATGATTATGATGAAAAAATTGAAATGTTACCAAACACTATTTTTATACATGATTCAACTGAATTGGAGGTTGTCAAAGCTATTGATAGTCTAAAAACAAAAAAATCTCCAGGATATGATGACATCCGTTCGGAAACTTTAAAGATTATAAAATGCGAAGTAGCAAAGCCGATCACTTACATATTGAATCTTTGTTTTAAGTTTGGTGAATTTCCAGATTGTCTGAAAATGGGAGTAATTAAGCCATTACACAAGTGCGATTCTAGAGAGGATGTCAAATATTAATTATAAATATGGTGTTTTTCTTCCAATCAGTATGGCTTTAGAGAGGGCTTGTCAACGGAAGATGTAATTTACCGCTTGACATCTCAAATTTATGAAAATTTGGATTTGAAAAACCCGTCATTATGCATATTTATTGACCTCTCTAAAGCCTTTGATACAGTTAACCACAAAGCATTGCTATATAAACTTCATTGCTATGGAATTAGAGGAAAAATGTACAACCTAATAAATTCTTATCTTACAAATAGAAGGCAAATTGTGAGTATTGACGGCTCCGTCAGCGATCCGAGGGTGGTTTCCTGTGGTGTGCCTCAGGGCACTGTCCTTGGACCATTGCTGTTTATTGTTTATGTGAATAGTCTTTTTAGTTTGGAGACATGTGGAAGGATTGTTAGTTTCGCTGATGACACTGCGGTTCTATACACGGCCGATACCTGGAACAAACTAAAGTCAAATACCGAATACGAATTTAGAAAAATAAAAAAATGGTTTCAACATAATAAACTTACACTAAATTGCACAAAAACAAAGTACTTGCTTTTCACCTCCTACTCAAATACTCTTCCACAAATGGGGCCATTAATTATTGACGATGAATCTGAGATTCCCGAAGCAGAACAAATTAAGTATTTGGGGGCATCTGCGCTGGGACCGCCATGTGGATCTGTTGACAAATAAGGTCAGGGGATTGCTATGGCGTTTTACGTTTTTGAGGGAGTACTTGGATTTGCCTCATTTGAAGGCGGTATATTATGCGCTCGTTCAGTCTCAACTAAGTTATGGTATTATGGGCTGGGGAGGAGTTGCACAGTGTTACCTGAAAAAATTAAACATAGTGCAGAAATGGGTTATTAAAATTATGTTGTCAAAGAGAGTGACTTTTCCAAGCGATCAAGTCTTTAGGTGTGGTGAATTGTTAAGTATTCGTAGACTGTTCTCCGCAAGAATGGTTCTTTATATACATAAAGAAAAAATAAAAACAAATGTACTTGAAACTAGAAAAAAGGCAAGTTTAATGGCACCGCGCTGTCGCAAAACCATCGGACAAAAAAGCGCCAATTATTTTGCACCAAAGATATATTCTCTGATGCCTGATTCTGTTGCAGAGATCAGTTCAATATCAGAATTCAAAAGAAGGGTTAAAGATTGGCTTCTATATACAGGCGATATTGATGAAGTGTTTGGGTAGAATTCCTTTATAAAAGTGTCTTCTCTTTTCCCTGAATTGGATAGTTGGTTCTTTATAATTGTGTATTTACTTGATGAGGCGGGATCTGTTGTAGTTGATTTTGTTGTGATCGATTGTTTAATAATAAACTTGAACTGATGAACTTGCTTACCTGCAATATATATAGTTCTCACCCGATTTTTGACATGTTTATTCCGATAGTGACTGGTTACATTTAGTTGAAAATGTTGTGCTGGTGGACTCGCGCTTGCTGCGCCAGGATGTGTGATTTATGTTATATCACGTATAAGCTTCTATGAAGCTTCAGTGATTGTTTTTGTTTTATTCACAATGTTGTGCATACCTATCTATATTTGGTAAAAACTTTGTTTGTTGCATATGTGTTGTTGAATACTATTATTATTATTATTATAATATTGGCGATAGAGATTATTTACCATATATTGAAACTCTAAACCCACCTTTAAAAATTTTAATAGACACAGGCGCAAGTAAATCCATTTTAAGTCCCAATATTGTAGAAGAATTCTTTCCTCAAACAATTTATCATGACCCTTTCTCTATAATAACGTGTAAAGGCGAAAATAAATGTCGATTTAAAGCAGATATAAACTTAAAACATTAGGTTTCGACGACTCAATTACTTTTCATATGTTTAATTTTCATAACTTTTTCCATGGACTCCTTGGCTCTAAAGATTTAGTAAAACGCTTAAATTTCCATATCGACTACGAAAATAATATTTTTTATAATCCGCTTATCGCACTTCCTATTCAGTACCGCGAAAAACCAAGTCAACAAAACCTGCTTAATATCGAAATCGCCCCGCACGAAATAAGAAAAGTAAAACTTCCAGTCACCGTTTAACAGGCGATATAATTCTCCGACCTCAACAAATTAAAGATTGTTTCATTCCAGAAACACTTTCCGTAGCGAATAACGGATACGCCTACGCCGAAATACGAAACTTCTCTGATAACGCGCAACTACTTACGTTCGAAAACCCGATTAAGGCTACGTCATTTCCTGACTGTAATAAAGAACATTTTGAGATCTACAACATCGAAGATACCGTTCCAGAAAATTGTACAAACGAAAAAATTGACATTAAACCTTTGTTGCGTACCGAACATTTAAATTTAGAAGAAAAAGCCGAATTAATACAACTATGCCAACAATTTTGAGATATTTTTCATTGCGATAATAAAAAATTAATTTTCACAAATAAAATTAAGCATGAAATAAAAACTAAAGATGAAATTCCGATCTATACCAAGTCATATCGCTATCCTTTCGTTCATAAAAACGAAGTACAACGACAAATTAATAAAATGCTCGATGAAAACATTATTAGGACATCCAGTAGCCCTTGGTCATCTACTATCTGGATAGTACCCAAAAAACCGGACGCTTCAGGAAAAGTTAAATGGCGAATTGTAGTTGACTACAGAGAAATAAATAAAAAAACAATCGACGATCGGTACCCTATCCCAAATATTTCAGACATCTTAGATAAACTCGGTAGATGTCAATATTTCTCGACTTTAGACCTCGCATCTGGCTTCCACCAGATTGAAATGCATCCAAATAGTATCGAAAAAACAGCTTTTAACGTAGAAAATGGTCATTTTGAGTTAACTAAAATGCGATTCGGGCTAAAAAATGCACCAGCGACCTTCCACAGAGTCATAGATAATATTCTAAAAGACCATCAAAACAAAATTTGCCTCGTCTATATGGATGATTATTAATAATTAATAAAAATTAAGATAATCAAAACTAAAAGTCCAACTAGACAAATCTGAATTCCTCAGAAAAGAAGTGGAATTCCTAGGTCATGTTATAACCTCAAACGGAATTAAACCTAATCCCTGTAAAATCGAAGCGAGCCTAAAATTCCCTATCAGCAAAACAACTAAAGAAATCAAATCTACTACAGAAAATTTATAAAAGATTTCGCAAAGCTTACCAAACCATTTACAAAATACTTTAAAAAATGAGAAAAAAATAATACATGACGAAAATTTTATAAAAACTTTTGAATACTGCAAAAATATTCTCACAAATGATCCCGTACTTCAATATCCAGACTTTACAAAAACTTTTAACCTTACTCCCGACGCTTCTAATATTGCAATCGGAGCAATACTGTGTCAAGGACCAATTGGCCAAGATAGACCCATTGCATACGCCTCTCCAACACTAAAACCTTCAGAATATAACTATTCTACAATAGAGAAAGAACTTTTAGCCATTGTCTGGGCAACCAAGTATTTTCGGAACAAAATTTAAAATTCTTAAAGTTCATAAACCATTACAGTGGTTATTTTCGCTGAAAGACCCATGTAATGGTTGAAAGTAGGGCCGGTTAAAGAAGACAGTATTCACCTTGGAATTCTTAAGTATATTGAGTTCAATATTCTACATTTTACAAATATAGCAATAATGCCAAGTAATCCAAACATAAATAATTGTTGAATAAGCAACCTAAATATTAAAGTATAATTCTTAAGAGGGTTACTGCCTTAAGCCTCTACACCTCCCTTTCCAAAAGAATGGCACTCACTATGGCCACTTGTGAGTGACATTCCTGGAAAATAAAATATACCAAAGTATTTGAATTTTTCTAAAAGTATACAATATATATTAAAATACAATAACAAGATATATATGAAAATACAATAACACACAAAATTCACGTAAACTTGTAACTACTTAATAACTTATAACTAACCAGATAATTTAATTTAATCACCATGAAGGTACTTTTTTATACGGTTTATGTATACCGTGTATTGCTTACCATGGTTATCTAACACCGTACAATTCACCCTATCCTGTGATAGGACGGGAAAAGGTCCCTCGAACCACGAATCGAACTTATGACGATTTTCATTTGAAATCAAGACAAGATCTCCAGGATGCAAATCAACTATGTTTGATTTCTTATCATATAGTACTTTACGCTCCCCTTTAGCCTTTTCAAGGGTTTCTCTGGCTCTATTTTGGGTAAATTGCAACCTATACCGAAATTCCTGTTCGTAGGCATCAATATTGTATAGAGGATCTATTTGTGACCCTTTGAGAAATTCTGGAAGATCTGCTTTTTTTGCAAAGATTAACTCGAAGGGAGTGTAGTTATGATAACTACTTGGGGTTGTGTTGTAGCAAAACGAAAAGTATTTAGTCCATGTATCCCAATCGGAATGTGTTTCGTTCACGTACATGCGAATAAACTCATTTAAGACACGATCATTACGCTCACACCCCCCTATCGATTGACTATGATAAGCTGTAGATACTTTGTGTTCAACATCGAGTAGTCTTGACAAGTTTGTAAAAACCTCGTTCTTATATTCTGTACCCATATCGGTTCTGACCTCTTTCATTGGTCCATATATAAGAACAATATTCTCAAAAATTGCTTTTGCTACAGTTATAGCTTCTTTGTTTGGTATTGGTATTATGACTACGTATTTACTTAAATCACACTGAAATGTAACTGCATACGAATTGCCTTTATTGGTTTTTGGAAAAGGACCCACTGTGTCAATACAGACAATATCGAATGTTTTTTGTGGTGTAGGTGTTATTATCATTGGTTCAATATGTCCCCTGTTCCTTTTATTTGTTTGGCAATTATGACATTTTTTTGTGTAATTTGAAACATCTCGAGACATATTTTTCCATTGGTAATAAGCTTTTAGTTTCTTTAAAAGACTTTTTGACCTACATGACCTACAAAAATGGGGTTATTATGAAATTTTCATTTTTGTTTGTAATTAATTTACGATTACCATATAGTTCAATTACAACTTGTTGTAATTGATTTTGCCCCAGTTCCTTAAATTTATTTATGGTGCACCTTTTAAATATATCATCATGCAAATTTAATTTTAATTTAGTAAGGAGAGCTTTGCGAGCCATATTTTCTAGCTGAGATAATATTTCGACTAACGGAATATTACCATTCACAATAGCAATCTTACTTTGAGCGCTCAATTTCCTTTTATTTATAATACAAATTGTAATATTTGTAGGGCTTAATATAAATTTCAGTAATGGTACTTTTAAATTTTCGTAATTATTAATTGCTTCATAGACTTTTGGTTGTAACTTTTCCGTTTTATTTTGTGTATTTTGACACTCATCTGACCATATAAATTTAGTATTTTTCCTTGTTAATTTATTTAAGGGATTAGCTACCATTGTAAATTGCGGAATAAAACGTCTATAGAAATTGCAAAATGCTGTAAACCTTCTGACCTCATTGGCATTTTGGGGTATTGGGTAATTATTTATAACATTGTATTTTGACTCGTCGGGCAAAATTCCTTTGTCGGTAATTTTATGGCCTAGATAAGTGACCTCCTTTCTGAAGAAATTGCATTTAGTAGGGTTTAATTTTAAATTATATTTTCTGCAAGTTTCAAATACTGATTTGTCTTATTTATTTATATTTAAATGATGTTTTTCGGAGCAACCAATAACAATTATATGATTCATATACAAAAATGCTTTTTCTGGAGTGATGCCTGCAAAGGCTAAAGAAATCATTCTTTGGAAGCTGTTAGGGCTAACCGACAATCCAAAGGGCAACCGAGTGAAACGAAATGAGCCTGAATCTACACTAAATGAAGTAAGGTCTCGTGATTCCTCATCTAACGGGATTTGGTGAAATCCTGAGATCAAATCGATAACAGAGAACCATCTAGCTCTACTCTACTAAGTAGGAATTTGTCCGCGATTAATTTCTTATTAAGTTTTCTAAAATCAATTACTAAACGCCAAGATTTTTGATCGTTGCCTGGTGACTTTTTGGGCACCAACAAAACTGGGCTATTATATTCAGATATTGAAGGTTCAATAATTTTATTTTCTAACATGTTTTCTACTTGTCTATTTATTTCTGGCTTTGTGCATTTTTGGTGTTCTATAATTTTTAGTGTAAACCGGTTCGTTATCTCGTAATTTTAATTTTTGTTCATAGAAATTATTAACTGTTATTTTGTCGGTTTTTAACGCAAAAATATCAGAAAAGTCATTGCAAAGGGTAAGAACATCTGATTTTACAAATTCGGTTATGTCCGTGTTCAATTGTCTTAACAACTGTGCTTTCCTATTTTTATTTTCTATTTCTATTTTATAAATTTTAAATTGACTCAAAGGAATTGTTTCAAGAAAAGGTAATTTTAAATTCACACTTTCGAAAGTTGTGTTTATAATTTTAACTAATGAATTTTCTTTAGAAACTATAGTTCTAGCAATGAATACTCCTGGTTTTAATTCTTTATTTACTACCACTGATTCCTGGTTGATTTCTTTTAAGCAGTTAATTTCTTTTATTACCTCACATCGAGGTGGGATGTAAATGGAATTTTCATCTGGGCTTGAGTAAACAGGTACAACCACTTTAATTCCATGACTGGGTTGTATAGTTAAAGTCCAGGTGTCATAATCAATATTAGAGTGATATTTTATGAAAAAATCTCTGCCCAAAATACCATCAGCAGGAATAGGAAAGTTCTCACCCACAACATGAAACGTGTGTATTAATTTAATATTTTTAGCATAAATAGTAGTTTCAGTTATCCCTTTAGATTCAATAATTTCATCTGTTACTCCCTGTATGTGACTTACTCTGGAAATATCTATATTTTGGAATGGCCTCATTTGTGTTTCTTTAAAATGGGAAATATCCGCTCCTGTGTCTAATAGAAATGTACTTACAGAATCTGACATGTCTGTCTTAATGATAACAAAATTCGAAAGTGTTAAATTTAAAATGTAAACTTTTATTGCATGATTTCACCCAAACGGATCTGTTGGGGGGTTTCCCCGTTTCCCGGACTTTCACCGGATGTAGTACAAAATCTTACGGACTGACCCCTGTATGATTGATTATTGTTGTGATACCTAGGAACACCGCCGTTGCCTCTGTTTTGCAGTCCTTTATGCCTGTTAAAATTTGAATAATCCCGGTTTTGATTATTGTGGTAACCGTTATTTTGAAATCTTCCTCCACGACGATTACCCCTGTAGTTATGAAAGTTTCTATTTTGACCGAAATATAAAACATTTGATGGAGGCAGTTGGGCATTGGTGTTAACAAATTTAGCGAAACCTCCTGCACTGAATTAAAAGTACCGACCTCAACCATCAACCTAGCTTTTTCGGTATTTGCATTTTGCCCCAGTGACCTAACTGTCGTTTCTATCGCGTATTTCGCTGCAACATTAAGCGGGACGCCTTCTGAAACGTAAGCATTTTGTAATTTATCAGTCAAGTTTTCAATTTCTATTGCATAATTTAACGCTTCTTTATTATTCTGTCTGAAATTAAGTAATTTAGCGGTTATTACATTAGAACTTTCGCCTTTTATGTTTTTTTTCAACTTATTAATAATAGCCGGGAGGTTGTTTTCTGTAGTAATTAAATTTCGAGCTTTACCTGTAAGTCTGGTTTTAACGAAGGCAACTGCGTTATCGGCGTGATCGGTAGCATTTTGGTTTAGCAGTTCTAGTGCATCTAAAAATGATGTTAACTTGTCAACACACCCGTCGAATTAGTTAGGCACTATTTTGCTGGCTAAACTAAAAAATTCTGCCGCGTTCATAGCCATAGTGTCGGAACTACTATGGTCAGAATCTTCCGAAAATTCCTCAACTATACGAGGGTCTATTTTGCCAACACAAGAACTCGGTATTTTATATTTAACTTTTAAAGTTTGAAATGATTTTATTACCTTATCTCTGACTTTAAGAAAAATTTGTTTACCCACCTGTTTATCCAATTCGTCCAGAAAATCCCATGAATCGGCTAGGGTGTTAGTAATTTCATTGAATAGCCTGGTTAAGTTACCCCTAATTTCAATTTGAACTACCTCTGATTTTGGAAATTCCTTTTTTAAAACTCGCTTTGCTTGCTTATAAGTTTCAGCTTGCAATGTTTTTAACTTGACAGAGACATCGATATTACTAATTTCCATGTGCTTCCTAAGCAGGGTGTACCAAAAGTAGGCAAAACCCGGTAGTACCTTTTATATTTCACCTAATGGACCTAAAACAGAACTTATAACTAGACACTTCACTGCACTTATACGGGTTTTCTTAGCAGAAACAGCTGGAAAGAAAAAATATATAGTTAAAGGTCTAAATAGCTTGCATGTTGGCCAGAGAGGTCGCCAAATTTCTTCTCATCGTAGTCTCCATGCGCTTCGTGTGCTGTTGATACATCCAAACAGCCAAACGTATTACCAAAACTGCCAATATTAAATACAGTATTATCTTGACGTCTTCACACCATTTTCGTTCAATTCCATTTCTTTTGACTGTGACTTTCCCATGTTACTGCTACTTAATTTACCAGAACCATTTATATTTCAGTTTCCATTCCATTGTATTATTATTTATAAACCATTTTTCCTTCTTCTTCGGCAATTCTCTTTCCAACCCCTTTTACAGGATTTAGACTTTTGGCAGGGTCGCCATGTAATGGTTGAAAGTAGGGCCGGTTAAAGAAGACAGTATTCACCTTGGAATTCTTAAGTATATTGAGTTCAATATTCTACATTTTACAAATATAGCAATAATGCCAAGTAATCCAAACATAAATAATTGTTGAATAAGCAACATAAATATTAAAGTATAATTCTTAAGAGGGTTACTGTCTTAAGCCTCTACAACCCAAATTCAAGACTTGTTAGGTGGCGCCTTAAACTAGAAGGAATATGACTATGTGATCATTTACAAAAAAGTCAAAGCAAACACTAACGCCGACGCCCTCTCCCGAATCGAAATAAACGCTGTCGAAACGGACTTCGTTTTAACCAATCCAGGTAATATAGATAACGACATAAATGACTTTTTGCAAAATCTACCCCTGAATGAATACCTGAAATCCCTTTAGAAACGCTTCAAGAAGTCCTATAACCTTAACCTAGACCGAGACCAAGAATTAACATTATCTCTGATATTCAAGTTATACCCCCCTATGATCAAAGAAATTCTCAACCTCCTGAATTACCCATTTAATTTTTTAATTGGGTTTTTCGCCACCAAACTGATTGAAAGACAACTTTTTCAAGTTGCCCTCGAAAATTCATAAATTCTTAACACTGAATGAACGAAACTTTAAACGTGTAACTCAAAAAATAACTTCAAACAATTTGTTTTCTGAGCTTTCGGAGAATAAATCTTCCTCCTTTCTCAAAGATCATGTCACGTCAAAGTGAAGTGTCTGGTGGCGAAAAACCCAATTAAAAAGTTAAATGGTTTGCGCCACAAATAAATTTTAGAAAATATCTCTTGAATTACCATTTGATTTTGACGAACCTTTCACGCAATCTTTCCAACAACTTTTCGAACAACCCTCTGTTAAAGCTTTTGAACAACCCTTTGTTCAACCTTTCGAACAACCTTTCGTTCAACCTCCGGAACAACCTTCCCCTCAAATTCAAGAACAACCCCAAATCAAGAAAACCTTCGAATCGATCTACACCTCACTACCCCTTATAACCCAAATGGTAACAGCCCCGTAGAACGTCTACATTCAACACTTTCAGAACATATTAGATGCCTCCGAGTTAAAGAAAAACAAGTCGTATTGATCAGCTGATGCTGTACGCGATCCTATTCACTCAGTTACGAAAAATACGCCTATGGAATAATTAATGGACATATCGATACACTAGACCCGTTCGATATTACTGAAGAAATACTAATAAATGACTACGTAGAAAATCACAGAAATAAGACAAGTAGTGATGCAAAGCGGGTTCTGGTCCAAAATTGCCGCCAAGGTCAAGGTCGTTTGTTTGTTGCGAAGTCGCGATGGGGTGTTCAAGGTCAAGTGGGCGTGGTTTCCTCGAATAGCTTCAAGGTTAATTTCCGAGAATCGCTTCAAGGTTAATTTCTGGGAATTGTGGTTCAAGGTCAAGGGGGCGTGGTTTCCTAGAATAGCTTTAAGGTTAATTTCCGAGAATCGCTTCAAGGTTAATTTCCGAGAATCGCTTTCAAGGTTGAATCGCTTCAAGCTCAGGGGGCGGGGCTTAGAGGTCAAAGGTCAAAGTGTACCAGAGTGGCTCTGGGAATTTTAGTTCAAGGTCAAGTGGGCGGGGTTTCCTAGAAAGTCATTTCCTAGAATCAGGTCCCCCCACCCCTCTAGTTTACAGTGGAATTAAACAAAATCCTTGAAAAATTGGGTGAAGATGTTGCAATACCACCAAAAGAATTCAGCTCCAATTTGAAATTGAGCGTGTACCCAGGTGTCAACTATTTGATGATTGTGCTTTTTAAACATGATATTCATTTTTATTTCACTGCTAATGATGTAATGCAATTGCTTACAATTGATTGTAAAATAACCTCAAAAGATAATTTAATATTAAAATATAAGTTATTGGATTTTTATTATAACATGTTAGATGAGGCAAATGATTTATTATTAAAATATAACTAATCTATAATATAAATGCTATAGATATTATAAAATCACTATGTACTCTATCAGATAATATTAATGCATACTGTATTTTTGAGCTTCTCTCATTCAACGAGGAGTTTGTATTAGCTGATTTGTATACGATGAGGTTTTATTAAATAAAAAACACACAAAGTTAATACATCTTTTATTTATTACCCTAATACACTTATTTAGGACTAAAATAATGTGAAGGAATGTGTTTTGTCACATCTTTGTATAAATTCTTGGTACTGCATGGAATACATGAGGTGTTGGGTGTATCTGTTGCCCCACCACATGTTACACATTTATATTTTACTGGTACAGGCATGGTGTTGTATTCAGTTGGAACTTGTAGGTGTTAATAAAGTTATCAAATATCGGAGCTTCTTTTTATATTTACACAAAATATTTACTCTGGTCTAATCTGATGTGGATTCCTGAAGGTGATTAATTCTTCTTTATTAATTCGTTCGAAATACTCTTGCCAGTTGACCTCGGGAACATGATTCAACTGCCTCCGACATTTCAACAAGTGCATTGGCGTGACTTCTTAATTTTATGACTGTTGACGTATGGACAGGAAACCAATCCCTGTTGGTCTGCTAGCTGTTGGTTGAACATGTCGACTTTGGATAATGTTGTAAAGACTGTTAGGGTTCTCTGCTATACTCTGCAAGTTGTGTGAGGTATGACTAATCTATTAGCAGGGATTAAATGAAACAATTATTGTTTCTTAGCTATATACAATAGCTTAGTTATCGATTTGTGGAATACCGTAGTGTCCCCACGGTAGAGTGACAACATTATTAACTAAGTATCGCTTATCATCGAAAGGGCCGAGTGCAATTTTTGTTTGTTTAATACTGAAAACATTATGAGCAAATAAACGAATTGTGCATTGGGTAACGGTTTTTTGCTTTTTCTTAAATAGGCAATTTGCATAATCGTCGAAAGTTAAATAATTCTTAACAACACCATACTTAATCCACTTTGATTTTTTAATACATTGCTCACCTTCAATCAGAAACGTGTACATTTTTTACCAAAGCCCGACAAAGTGAGTCATTATTTTCCCATTAAGTAGTTATCTAGGCAGAAATTCATGCATCATCAAGAAAACTGTAGAAGCTCCAGAACCGTCTCGTCTCCTGCAAACTCAGCAATCCGAAATCTTATATATTTATTATATCACAAAGCGCGTTCAGATTAAGACCGATCTTTGTCAAAAGCTTTTCGAATAAAGTTTTTTAAAAGCCTACTGCTGTGGCCAATCATTTAATTGGCGCAGTCGGTAGGACGTATCGCGGAAAATCGCAGAAGTTTGCGATTCGGGCAAGCCTTGCAGTCGCCGAAACTCGCGTTTTTCCTTCGGGTTCCGATTAAGCGGTTCGTCCTGCAACATCGTCTCCACCGTTAGACGACTCGGGCCAAGCAGCAACTGGGCTTCAACCAGGAGGGCAAGGACTGAGGTTCCGAAGAAGAAAAGGGCTAGCTACCAACGGTAAGAGCCATTTCCCTTCGTTGAACTATCCTATACTCTCTGCTGGGGCAAAGACTTAATCTCACTAGGTTAAGAATTCAAATTCGAAAAACGATTTTTCACATTTTCAAATTTTGATTTTCTTTTAGGAAAACTTAATTTTAAGTAATTTTAGTAGCAAAAATTTAATTTTTATGAGTAATTCAGAAAGTGAAGAGGAGAACGAAAACGTAGGAAGGTTAGGTATCGATCACGATACAGATCTAGCAATTTTAGTTGATTTGTTTGGGCAAGTAAATCTTTCTACAATGAACAACCAGCAACAAAACCAAAATCAAAATGTTAATTTTCTGGTGATGTACATACTCTCGAAATTTTTATTGACAGTTGTAATTATCTTGTACAAACTTATACAAACCGAGCGATTCCTAACGATCCAATAAACAAATTTTTAATTCGTGCAATAATCGGAAAACTCGCTGGTAGGGCACTAACATTAATAGGGACAAGAACAGAACTTCAGACATGGGATGAAATTCGCAATGCTTTACGCTTAACTTTTGGAGATAATAGAAACATCGACTGTCTTGTTCAAGATTTGATAGTTTTACGACCGTTAAAAAATGAATCCCCTGTAAATTTCGGATCTAGGATCCAAGATGCACATAGCTTAATTATTTCCAAATTAAATTCTAGCGACTTAGCACCAAATATGAAACAGTTACAATTGAATAATTATAAACAACTAGCTTTAAAGACGTTTATAAGAGGTCTCACCGGCAGACTACAAGACATTGTGCGTATTAAAGACCCTGATAGTCTCGAAAATGCTATCGCGTTAGTAATTGAAGAACAAAATTTTCTCTATGCTCAAAATCGCTTTTTCTCCTCAATTCAACCTCAAAATAATATCCAAAAAATTCAAAGACCAATTCAGACGCAAAACTATCCCCAAAATATCCCAAAACCTAATTTTTTCAATCCTCAGATGCAATTCCCAAAAGGACAAACTTTTTCCAAAACCAACAAATGACAAAAATATTACCACAACATGTCCAACCCCAAAGATTTCCACAAAATAACCAATTTCCCAGAGGTCCTATAAACATGCCCCAACCAAGACAACTACAACAAAAGTATTTTACAAACCAACAAGTTTTCGGGTCAAAACAACCCCAAACCAACGTATTTAAATCAACCGGACGAACAACTAATGACAAACAACCCCTATGTCAGTAAACGCGACAATACCAAGTTTACGCCAACAAGTACCGCAACGTGTACCGAACTACTTCCAAAGTTCAGGTCCCAGAAACTTTATATCGGAAGAACTATATAATATAGAAGACGACAACCCAATTTACGACCCCCAAAATTTATTTGTCGACGAAGAGAATTCATATTATTATATCCCTGAAGAATATAACCAAAATTCAAATCAAAATCTTTTTGAACATGACTATTCAAACCTCTATAATACGGAATATGAAAGTTATACTAGTTTACCAGAAAATTCAGAACATCTAGAGGAAATAAAAAATGAAAATTCAAATGAAAATTTTCAGGAAACCAATGTCGTAGACAAAAGAAAATGACAATAATTGATCTTAATAACATTCATACTAATATCTTACCCTATATTGAGACTTATAACCCGAAATTTAAATTCTTAATTGATACGGGAGCTTCAAAATCAATAATAAATCCTTGTTTTGCAGAAAAATATTTCCCTAATACAATCTATCATGAAGACTTTCAAATAAAAACGTGTAACGGTACAAATAAATGTAGATTCAAAGCTGACATACCAATAAATGAACTTTTAGGTTTAAACGATCAGATTACTTTCCACTTGTTTCAATTTCATGATTTTTTTGATGGATTACTAGGCTTCGAAGATATAAAAAGACTAAAGTTAATACCCGATTTTGACAAAAATATTCTCTATAACGAAAATATCTGTATTAATATTTTTTATAGACACAATCAACAATCTAACTTATTTTCTATACAAGTCAACCCTCACGAAACATGTAAAGCGAAAATACCTGTTTCTGTAAATTCAGGAGATATCTATTTTCCAAGAAAAGACATTTCAAGAAATTGTTTTATTCCGGAAATTCTAACCACTGCTAAGAATGGTTATGCTATTGTCGAAATTCAAAATCATTCAGACGAAACAAAAGTCTTATCTCTAAATAAACCATTCACTACAGCTAGTTTTCAAGAAATCAATAATGATTACTCTCTTTTTAATATCGAACAAATTTTTAATAACAAAAAAAGCAAATCTAAACAAAAATATGATGTGAAAAATATAATACGATCCGATCATCTTAATTCTGAAGAGAAAGAAAAAATTTTTAAAATCTGTCAAGAATTTTCAGATTTATTTTATAATACAGGAGAAAAACTTTCATTTACGAACAGAGTAAAACACGAAATAAAAACCACCGACGAGGTCCCTGTTCACACAAAGTCTTATAGGTATCCTTATGCCTTAAAAAATGAAGTTCAAAGACAAATAAGAAAAATGTTAGATGACGAAATCATTAGACCTTCTTCAAGTCCATGGTCTTCACCAATCTGGATTGTCCCCAAGAAATCGGATGCCTCCGGACAAAAAAAGTGGCGTATAGTAGTCGATTACAGGAAAATCAATGAAAAAACTATTGATGACCGATATCCAATTCCCAACATTAATGAAATTTTAGACAAGTTAGGCCGATGTACTTATTTTACTACCCTTGATCTAGCTTCCGGCTTTCACCAAATAGAGATGCACCCCCAAAGTATAGAAAAAACAGCTTTTAGTGTAGACAACGGTCATTACGAATATAATAGAATGCCATTTGGCCTAAAAAATGCGCCAGCCACATTTCAGCGTGTTATGGACGACATTCTAAGAGAACTCCAAGGAAAAGTTTGTTTAGTTTACATTGATGACATCATAATATTTTCATCATCATTAGAAGAACATATTTCCAATCTCAAACTAGTTTTCAAAAAATTACGTGAATACAATCTTAAGATACAATTAGATAAGTGTGAATTCCTCCGCAAGGAAGTAGAATTCTTAGGACATATAATAACACCAGGCGGAATCAAACCAAACATAAAAAAAATTCAGGCTATTCAAAAGTTTCCAATTCCTAAAACGGCAAAAGAAATAAAATCATTCCTAGGCTTAGTAGGTTATTATCGAAAATTTATAAAAGACTTTGCAAAAATCACAAAACCTTTCACCAAATGTTTAAAAAAGGGAGAAAAGGTCATTCACAATGAATCTTTTATTAATGCTTTCGAGTTGTGCAAAAATATACTCACGAATGACCCAATTTTACAATATCCAGATTTTTCTAAGCCATTTAACTTGACGACAGACGCCTCAAACTACGCTATAGGTGCAGTATTATCACAAGGTACTGTAGGCCAAGATCTTCCAGTGGCATATGCTTCTCGTACACTTAATCCCGCAGAATGCAACTATTCAACTATCGAAAAGGAATTGTTAGCAATTGTCTGGGCCACAAATTACTTTAGACCTTATCTGTTTGGACACAAATTTAAAATCATCACTGACCACAAACCCCTTCAATGGCTATTTTCCCTTAAAGACCCCAGTTCACGTCTCGTTCGTTGGAGACTCAAACTTGAGGAATATCAATACGAAATAGTATATAAAAAAGGAAAATCAAATACCAACGCGGATGCACTCTCTCGAGTAGAAATAAATGCACTAGAAAATTCTTTAGAAAACGAATCAATAATAGCCAATTTAGGTGATTCAGATGACGAAATTATTACCTTTTTAGAAAATTTAGATGAAGGAAACCTTCCGGAAATCTCAAGCGAAGATGTAAATGAAATTTTAGGAATTACCCCTAACGAAAAACCTGTTGAGAAACCAAAAATTAATATTATTTCCGATATACTTATTAAACCGGCATTCAATGTCCAAGAAAACGCTCCGAGAAATAATATAAACGAAACTGTCCATACAGCAGTCGAAGATCCTGTTTTACTAATGCCAATAACAGAAAAATCGGTAAACTCATACAAAAATCAAATAATTGTTTCTTCTAACAACAAGACACAACATAAATATGTAATTCGAAACAAACCATTTAACGAAAATAAACGATTAACGGTATCTTTACCTCTCCAAAATTTCGAAAGTGAAACAATAGCTTTTATAAAAGAATACGTAGAAGATAAAAAGGTTTACTGTGTATATTTTAAAACTCCTAATATAATCCCAGAATTTTGCAACATTATCCAAAAGACATTCCAAAATTCTTCTTTTAAACTAATACAAAGTTCAACCTATTTAGAAGATATTTATACTTTTGACGAACAACAAGAAAAACTAAAATATTATCATGAAGGTAAAGTTTGCCACAGAGGTATCAATGAAATGGAAAATTCCCTAAAACGAAGATATTACTGGCCAAAACAAAAAACTGATATAGAAAAATACGTAAATAATTGTGAAATTTGTCAGTTAGCTAAATACGACAGAAAACCCGCAGAAATAAAATTTAATTTGACGCCCACTAGTACCAAACCTTTTGAAGTCATACATGTTGACACTTTCCAAATAGAAAACAATAAATTTTTAACAATAATAGATTCATTCTCTCGTTATGCACAAGCATACAAAATAAGTGGAGCTTCAGCTATAAACACCATTGATTGTTTCTTACAATTCGCAACACATCATGGTCTACCAAGAACCATTGTATCTGACAATGGATCAGAATTTAATAATACAACCGTAAAAGATTTTGTAAAACTTCACAAAATTAATATTCATTTTATTACTCCTAATAATTCTAATAGCAACAGTTTAGTTGAACGTTTACACTCTACATTAATTGAACACATAAGATGTTTAAGATTAACTGACAAAGACAGTCGAATCGACAAACTCATGCTCTACGCAATTTTGGCATATAATAATACAGTTCATTCAGTAACAAAACAAACTCCATATAACATTGTTAGTGGACATACCGATAGTTTTGATGCTTTCGATACTACTTCTGAAATAATTATAAATGAATATGTTAACGAACATAAAAATAGAACACGTCTACTTTATGACAAAATTCATGAAATCAATCAATCTACAAAGGAAAAAATCATTCAAAAAAGAAACCAAAATCGCGAAGATCCTATAGAATATAATGAAAATGAATACGCTTACGAAAGAGTTCAAAACCGTTCAAAAATAAAACCCCGTTTTAAAAAGGTAATCGTTCAGAAAAACTTAGGTATAAAAGCGAAATTACCACGCAAAATAATTCACAAAAAGAATTTAAAAAGACCAAGAAAACTGATAGAAAAATCTTTATTACAGGACAGACATTCAGACAGACATGAGAAACCACCTGATGATCCTGATATCCCTGATCCTGATATCCCAGGTCCAAGTACAGGAAATGAAAATAACGGATTTGAAAGATTCACCTGGAGTCTTACCTTTTAGATTAGGAAATGCAAAGATCATAACTAGAAAACACACTTTTCTACATTATGTTCAAATTAAAGCCTTAAGTAACGAAATAAAAAATCTTAGATCGGTTCATAATGATTTAAACATTTCTATTTTTAAAGAAACACAATTTGTATTTTCTTCTAGCTTACGAAATAACTATGATAGTCTTAAACCTTTAATCTTAGAAATAGAACGTAAATTTAATAACATAATATTTAAGAAAAATATAAATAAACGCAGTAAACGCGGACTTTTTAATGCTATAGGAACGGTAAATAAATGGTTTACTGGATCGCTTGATGCAAATGACGGTATTAGATACGACAACGCTATAAGAATACTTGAGAAAAATCAACAGAAAATTGTATCAGAAGTAAACACACAAATTTCCTTATTCAAAAAATTAATTGATCACTACGGAACCTCAATTGAAACTATAATTGATAATCAACGAAAAATTTCTGAATATTTAGAACGTTACCATGAATTAATAAAAAGAGAAACTGATATATTCTATAAATATACTGTATATTTAAGTATACTTAATCAAATTTTTATCAATGCTAATGTAATAATTACTTTCCTAGACAACTTGGAAAATGCTATAACCTTTTCACGTTTACATACTATTCACCCTGATATATTGAATATCGACGACTTACAAGAGATATTAACGGACTTAAAAACACATTATTCAGAAAACGAAATTATTAATATTAATTTTTATGATTGGTACTCTGTAATTAAAACAAGTAGTTATATTTCAAAAAATCAAATTGTTTTTGCCCTAGATGTCCCTTTAGTTCATCCAGATAATTTTGATTATTATCATTTATATCCTTTACCTTCTTCCAAAAATACCATAATTATTCCTTCCAAACCCTACATGGCTCTTAGTACTACTAGCTACCAATATATGGAAAATTCCTGCGAAGAAATAAATGGAACTTATATTTGTCTACAAGAACGGTTAGAAGCAACTCCAAAAGAAGATTGCATAGCTGCACTAATTTCTGGCGAAGAACCAAGTTGTAACGTTATGGAAGTTCAAACTCACAATCAAATAATTGAAAGAGTCAACGACGAATTTATAATTGTTGTCCCGAAAGAAGAATCGAAAATTAAATTGTTATGCAAAAACATGGAATATGCCATAATAAAGACACCGCATTTAATTTGGTTACCTACCGGATGCAGCATGGAAATTAATGGAATTTCTTATGGAAATAATAAATCAAACAGTAAAACCCATTCATTGGTATTGCCGGCGATTAAAATTGGCGAAGTTCAAGAAAACATCAATACATTTGGCAAACTCCACATCAGGAACATATCACTGGACGATATCCATGCTCTTCGAAAACATATTAACTCTATTAGTCCTGTGGTCGTCGAAGAAGTTGCAAATACGTACACAACAAATTGGATTTTATGGATAACAATGGTAATGGTTCTCTTAATATTAATTGGATATGGAATTTGGAAATATTGGAAGTTCCGAAAACCTAGAAAAGAAAAGGAAGAAAAAGCTACGGCTACTTCGATCCTCTACACTCCCGAAGAAGCCTCTTAAGGATGGAGGAGTTATCTAGGCAGAAATTCATGCATCATCAAGAAAACTGTAGAAGCTCCAGAACCGTCTCGTCTCCTGCAAACTCAGCAATCCGAAATCTTATATATTTATTGTATCACAAAGCGCGTTCAGATTAAGACCGATCTTTGTCAAAAGCTTTTCGAATAAAGTTTTTTAAAAGCCTACTGCTGTGGCCAATCATTTAATTAAGTTCATCTTTCATAAGACCTGGTACTTTTTTATTTACAAGCGGTATATTATACTGATTATCTACCGGATAATCGCTGGTATCGAAACGATGCAAATCTCGCTTTATAACTTCATCATACACGTCATCACATTTTAATTCATAAAGTAAGCTATCCGTATCCGTATAAAGTAGTTTACATTGATAGAATAAAAAGAGTGATAGTCGACCATATACAGTACTCTTTCGGGACGGTAATCCCTCATCAGTATGGCTCACCCGACTATCAAGTGGTAGACAAACGTGCCTAGACGATAGATTTACTATATAAGGAATCAATCAATTGATCATGGAGTATTATAATGATAGCACACCCGAAGGTGCGGGACAAAGCCACTGGTCTTGATCGGCAAGGCCCACGCCACAATTACCGAGACCCGCCATCTGCCGTCTCCACGGCGTCGGTTAACCAACCGAAAACAACGATAGAACAAAAAGAGTGATAGTCGACCATATACAGTACTGTCTCGGGACGGTAATCCCTCATCAGTATGGCTCACCCGACTATCAAGTGGTAGACAAACGTGCCTAGACGATAGATTTACTATATAAGGAATCAATCCATTGATCATGGAGTATTATAATGATAGCACACCCGAAGGTGCGGGACAAAGCCACTGGTCTTGATCGGCAAAGGCTCACGCCACACGCTTTCTCCCGCACCTTCGGGTGTGCTATCATTATAATACTCCATGATCAATTGATTGATTCCTTATATAGTAAATCTATCGTCTAGGCACGTTTGTCTACCACTTGATAGTCGGGTGAGCCATACTGATGAGGGATTACCGTCCCGAAACAGTACTGTATATGGTCGACTATCACTCTGTTTGTTCTATCGATGTTTTCGGTTGGTTAACCGACGCCGTGGAGACGGCAGATGGCGGGTCTCGGTAATTGTGGCGTGAGCCTTTGCCGATCAAGACCAGTGGCTTTGTCCCGCACCTTCGGGTGTGCTATCATTATAATACTCCATGATCAATTGATTGATTCCTTATATAGTGGTTTACATTGGTCAGTTGAATATTTTTGCAACATGTAGTCATAATGGAAATTATAAACACACGTCTTTGATATATCGAGTATCGCCATGCCGATGTACAGGGGCTTTGTAAAAACGATTTAAGTTTTATTCAGTTCAATTGCAATTAAATCTGTATCAAAAATTAATCGGCTGTTAAAAGCCGGGCTAGCAATTAAATTCTTATCTCCGTACCTCCCTTCCCATTTTCTAACCAATTTTACATTTCTATGTTTGCGAATATTTTCCATGGTCTTACCGTATACGGCATTAACCATCAATTTAATTACTGTTTTTTCAAAATTAAACTTAGTTTTTGTCCTCAATTCTGTATTAAATTGCAACGAAGACAAATGGCAACGAAAACAAAATAATAGTAATTGCCTCCCTCCCCCGCACAAGCATGTGGTTGCTTCTGGGGTACTCCTAGTTTGGAGTATTGTGAGGGTGAGAATTATTATTATTATTATGTAAGGAGCTAGCCAGGCAGACTGACTAAATTTTAAAACCCTATGAATCTTTTTTAAAATTAAACCGTGACTTAACGCTTCTTTAAGAGCCCTGTAGTGTACAACATACTTTTCTTTCGAATTGAGAGTTGTCATAAGTTTGGGAAGTTTAGAATTTGGTGGTTTAGAATGTTCTGCGCAAAACGGTAGGTCTTTATGGGGGTCATGTAAATTTTCCGGATAGTCTAAATCGACTTCTAAAAGGAATCCTTTGGACCGTTATCCGGAATATTCATCACGTTAATGTTTGTATCAACCCATTGGAAGTTACCGTAAGGAAGAGATTCCCCCATTGCCCACCCGTATAAATTATTTACATCTAGATAAAGTAAGTATTTGGAAGGATTGTTAGGATCATAATTTTTCATGTATTTGTTGTTTACTTCAGAATATCTATTACAACATTGGCTTATCCCTCCTCTCACCCCTTTCTCAAAAAACATTAATATATCAATATCTTGAAAGGTTTCTAATCGACACCCCGTATATTTAAGCATACAGTCCCAAGTATATCCCGGTAAAGTGTAGTACCAAGCCGGATCCAAGCCATAATTCTTTATACAAGTT
Organism: Pseudeuparius sepicola; assembly: GCA_963920635.1. NCBI lineage: Eukaryota > Metazoa > Arthropoda > Insecta > Coleoptera > Anthribidae > Pseudeuparius > Pseudeuparius sepicola. Next base: position 37,085,262 of record OY987305.1, read on the forward strand.
TCCTTAAAGTTCTGAAATATATCGGTAAGAATCATATAGTCCGTATTTATAAAAAAGAAGCATTTACTTGGAAGTAAAAAGTAGAAGGAAAAGGTAGCAGCAAGAAGTAAAAGGTAGAAGGAATCACCTAATAATAAAATCACCGACTTAATATGTGATATTTTGACACGTTCTTACAATAAATCTAATGATTACTATATTAAAGATCCTTTTGAATTTGCAGAATTTATTAATAACAAACAAATCCCTAATTATCATGTTCTTATTAGTCTTGATGTCAAATCTCTTTTCACTAACATTCCAATAAATTTAATTGTTAACAGTATTAACAAACATTGGAACAATATTGAAGATAATTGTACAATCAACAAAGAAAAATTTATTGATATTTTGAATTTTATTTTTAACTCTAACCATTTTTCTTTTAACAATCAATATTACAAACAAATTTTTGGTACACCTATGGGTAACTCAATTTCTCCTATTATTGCGCAGTATGTTATGGATGATTTATTAGATTACTGTATTTCAAGACTTTCATATAACGTTATTTTTCTAAAAAAATATGTAGATGATATTATATGTTGTATACCTTTCAATAAAATTGAAGAAACTTTAGATATCTTCAATAATTATAATCAATATTTACAATTTACAATAGAAATGGAAACAAACAACACTATTCCTTTTTTGGACACTAAAATTATTAAACTTGCTAATAACACTCTAATTACTGATTGGTATATCAAACCGACTAACTCTAATAGATACTTAAATTATCATTCTTATCATAGCAATAAAATGAAAACGAATCTTGTCTTGGCTTTAAAAAATAGAATAATAAAACTAGTTGATCCAACTTTACTGCATACTAATTTAGTCAAAATTAAATCTATATTTTTGGATAATTCTTACCCTGAAAAATTCCTTAACAAATTACTTTTCAATACACGTCCCCACGAAATTTCAAATAATGTTTATAATAATGATAATATTACTGCAATTCAAGAGGTTGATAATATTAATATAATAATATATAATAATATTCGTATTTATAATCTTTACCTTTTCCTTGCAAGGAAATACTTCGGATAAATAAAGTAAAAGGTACAGAGATTCGCGATTTTAGACAAGTTGAATCTTGCAGTGTGCAATCAACACGTGTGTGTTCTGCGACAGCGATGATGTTTATCTCTGAAAATGTCCAAGCATATCCAGAAATTATCGAAAAATCTCAAGTTCCAGCAATAAAATCTCAAATCTAAATAACATTTTCACGTGGCGTACGTCTTGGTTTGTAGAGTTTTCTTGTACGTAAATGCACCATATCAGCCATAACAAACACAACACTGGGGCCGTGTAACCAAATTGAAAAATCACTTATTTAAGCTCTTCCAGATAGATTTTAACACATAAAAATACACATTAAAATACAAAAATTGTACGTTGCAAGCTGTATACTAACTGGGCAACTATGGAAAAAGTGAAAAAAATTGTTTTAGACGAGATGCCTTTTTTTCGAAGCAAATGCTTTAGTTTTTGAGCAAATGCTTCTTGTTATAAATAAGAAAAATCTTTTACTTTAAAGCAAACCCTTTTTCATCGAAGCAAAACTTTTTGCTTCACTTTTTTATGCATATACCTTGAAGCAATTGCTTTATTTCTTGAAAGCAAAAGGTAATGCTTCTTTTTATAAATACGGCTTAATATTATCAGTCTTGAAATAGGTCACTATATTCACCTAAACTTTGAATATTAAATTTATCCCAAACTAACTGGGCATGTCTGTAATCGCTTTGACTAATGTGAGTATCGTTTAACTTGCTATAGAATTGCTCGACTGGTGGTAAACACTTTTCATTAAGTTTATTTGTTATCGATATAATCATAACAAAATACCCCCTTTTTGGTTAACAGATCTAGATTGTTGGAAGATACGTCACTAAATTCCTTTTGGGTATTAATAAAGTCCCCTTTATTGAGAGATGATGCTAATGTATCTAAAGAGAAGCCTAAAAATTTAAAGGAGTCGATAAATCTAAATTTAACTTCTGTATAGGTATCAGAAACTGTAAAACTAATATATTTTTCCTTGTTTATTGGAAGAAATGTCACATTATGCTTTTTAGCAAGATCTCTTATAATAAAATGACTGGCGTACCCACTAGAGTTATGAAATACTATAGGTACTACAAAGGAGTTTCTGTAATTTAAGTTACACGTTTGGTGCGCGTATCCGCGAAAACGTGATGTCAGATGGTCATGATCACGTACTATTATATCGTTAGAATTAAACGGTTTTTCACATATTATTATGTGACACATAGCAGTTGCATTTTTTAAACTTATAGATTCACTCATTGGCTCATTATTTTTTAACTTTGAAGCAACAGAGGGTGCTATATTTTCCATTTCATTCGCAAACCAAGACATGCAATCACTGCCACGGTAACTCTTATAGAAAGATAATGTATCATCATCATTTAAAATAATAGCCTGCGCTAAAGGCTTCATGTTTTTGATACCTAGCGGTTTTTAAACATTGAGATTCATTATAAGATTTTAGGATTGATTCAAAATCAGCATAAATAATAAATGGTACTTTTTCCTTATGGATATAATTTTTAAATTCAATATACTTATTTTTCGGAAATGATACTTTGCAGTTGTTTACGTCTTGACAATATTCAATGTGTTCATTTAATTTTTTTTTCACAAACAAACATCCTACCTTTATGTTTATTAGTTTGGGATGCTATTAATCTCGATAAATTTTTAACCCAACAATAATGATAATTGATTTCGGTTGATGATTCATCGATAGGGAAAGCTTCATGCTCACCGACTTTCGGAAAATATGTATCCTGAACTAGAAGTAAATTAGCATGTTTTCAATTTTGTTTTTAGTTAGGCGAGCCGGAGAAGTTATAAATGAGCTTGATTTGTCTTCATTTGACACTAACTCTGGGATATACACATTTACCGATATATTATTCAGTTTTTCAAATTTTGCTATTTGACTTAGAGTTACCGGAAATTCAAGGCCATCTAGGTTTAAAACGATCGAAGGGTGAGGATATGAGGATGTACGGTGTGGTTTTCCAACGGGTGGATATAGAGCTGATACAACACTTCAAGCAAAACAAAGATTATCGTCATTTTAAACGTTAATACAAGCAATATCTTGTTTATAATAACTTCCAAACTTACGATTGCGTGAAGAGTCCAACCGGACTCCTGATGTTCGAAGGACTCTATGGCAGCTAAAATTTTTTCAATAATGTTGCTTTCAAACAATTGTTTTAACTGTGTTCCTTGATCGATTATTTCATTGTTTGTATTAAAATACTTATTCTCAAGTATCTCATGATCTCCAGACGTTTTAATAAATTCCCCACAAAATACAGCATTTACTTTAATTATATTGAATGATCTTAAGATCCTATTAATGCGAGTCTTAAAAACAAAAAAAAAACGCATCTTTAAAAAACTGTGGAATATCTATGTGCTTTAAATTAATTATAACACCAGTATACGATTATTAAAAATTGATTTTATATCCTCCCACTTTACCCTATCGCTTCGACTTTCACGCTTACGCTGACCTGTTCCAACGTGTTGTAATATTTTTAAGTACACTTTAAACCGTTTCAAATGACTCAAGTTAGTTTGTAATTTAATCCGGATGCCATGATTACAGTCAGCTTTTTTTCAATGCTTTATGAACTAACCGAATGTTTGCATTTATTATTTTTTCCAATGCTCTAAAGTAGCGTCATCAGAGTTATTAATAAGCGTAAACGCTTTTTCAAGCGTTTTAATAATGTCATCACGTACCGTCCCGATTTCTGCTGACATTTTAAGATGTGTGAGAATGAAAAAGCAATGAGACAAAACTTAAATATCATAACTTAAATAGTTGACTGAGTTTTCTCCCCACTCCTTTCTTCAAGTTGAAATACATTAACAAGTTCATTTATTATTCCAGTGAGTTTTGCACCTTAAAATGGAGACATTCTTTAATCAACTAAATCAGACGTATAGAAATTGGATGGGAGCTTCAAGTATTATCGTTTAGAAGAGTTTGCACACAGTATACAGAAAGAGTTTCTGTGGAATTTTTTACATTTTATACTGTGCTACAGCAAAGATTTACAGACAAATTCACTACGCAACGAATTATAGAAATAAATAGGGAAATTGAGCGTGGACAGAAGGTGTTTTTAATAAGCCTTGGGCCAACAGAAGGTAGAACCACCAATTTTGAATTTTCCCTGGAAGAATGAAAACTTCTGTTGAGATTAGACTGTTGATTATGTACAATCGAAGGAAACTTCAAATGTACTTTAAATCTCTAGATGATTTAAAGCATGAAATTAAAATGTGTGAGATAAATAAGAAAATTGCTAATATTAATTTGAATTTAATAAAAACCATTAAAAAGTGAGCGTTGTTTTTTTATACCTGTATCATGTATAAAGAAAATGAATGTGTATACTTACCTTCTTTTTTCTTATCACTTCTTTCCTTTCAGATATTATCAAAGTTTCAAAATGTTGTCGTTTTACTTTTTGCTTAGACACTGATCACTTGAATTCTTTTTTAATGAGATTTAAGTTTCAAAATGTGTGTTTTAGGTTAAGAAATGATGATCAAATTGGCAAATTATATGTTTATTAAAATATAACTATAATACAATAATAAAATAATATAATAAAATAATATAATAAAATAATATAATAAAATAATATAATAAAATAATATAATAAAATAATATAATAAAATAATATAATAAAATAATATAATAAAATAATATAATAAAATAATATAATAAAATAATATAATAATATCATTAAAATAAGAGAAAATGTGGGGAGCATTAAACATTCAAAATTTCTTGAACCCTTTGCATAATTTTAACAACTCGTGTCTCGTCTGAATTTAAATTTTCAAGTTCTGAAAGGATCCTTTTCCCTTGCTTTCAGTTGTTGAACTTGCCCAATCACTACTTGCAATTGCGCCCTTAGCGAATGTTTTTAGGAATTTATGTCCCCTCATTTTCTCTTGCAAAACACATTTGCCTGCGCTTTAAATTTATGGAGAAATGCGGTAGGACTTCGACCCCTTATCTGTTTTGAATAATCTTCCTCACCTTGACTTTCGATGGTTGTTACATCACTAAAAATGCTGATGTTGTCATCATCATCATCTCGCATCGCTTGCATCCTACGTATGTCTTTCCCTCTGGTGGATTCAGCGAGGGTGTTGGGGGCATTCGATGGTCCGGGTTGAGGTTGAGGTTCGCCTTTTGTCACTGGCTGGATTGTTACCTCAGGGCCCAGTGAAACTCCTTCCATCTCAGGATGTGCAGCCGACTGTAAAAAATAACAATATTAACTTTAAAGTTTATTTAGGAGAGTAGTGTTCGCTTACTCTTATAAGAGAGTTCTGTAGTATAGAGATCCCTGTATCTGCAACGTTGGGGGCTGATTGCATGCTGTTGGATTTGGGGGTCGCTTGCATTCTTCGTATGTCGTTACCCTCTGGTGGATTCATCGAGGGTGTTGGGGGCATTCGATGGGCCGGGTTGAGGCTCACCTTTTGTCACCAGCTGAAGTGTTAATTCAGGCCCCAGCAATGAGAATAATTCCATCTCAGGATTTCCAGCCGGCTGTAAAAATAGCAATATTAACTTTAGAGTAGTGGTCGCTTACCATTATAAGATAGTCTTGTAGCATGGAGATCTCATTAGATGCAAGGTTGGGGGCTGATTTGCTCACTGGTACTGGTGTTTTCATTTTGATGATGATGAAGCACAACACTGTTATTTCACTGTTCAGACTTTCAGATAGAATAATGCCAAACTTTGCAGTTATGGGAATATATAGTGTAAAAATTACTAAGCTTGAGGGGGTACTCAAGAACCAGTGGGTGTATCGAAAAGCCAATCCACATAGTGTATACGCTTTCCTCGTCTAAACGCGCAGGCGTGTTTCCCACAAAGGGGCTGGGCTTGTCTCCTTAAAGGCTTGCTGCGCATGTGCAAGTGGGTGGAGCTACCTAGAATTACCACTTCTCCAACATGCAAAATCGTTGACTTTTGTTTTGAGTTAGTATGATTTGTTAGTTGAATGTTTAAAAAACACAGATGGTCAACCCTGAGAATGTTGATGTGATCTCACACGTCGGATCGCTTTTATCAGTTGGATGTTTAGTCTGACAGAATTTCGGTGTTTAAAAAACACAGATGGCTAACCCTGAGAATGCTGATGTGATCTCTCACGTCGGCCCGCTTTTATAAGTTGGATGTTTAGTCTGAGAATATTTTCAACGAATGACCGCCAGAATACGGGAAAATATTGCTGACAAAAATGAAACTACTTTTATTTTCATAACTTTATTATGTGTTAAGACTACACAAATACTATAGATCCACAACTATTGTTAGCTTTTTAATCCATTGATTTTCCACCAACTTATGGATTAATTTAATCATCCATTTTAAAACCAAGAGTGAGGAACATGTGGCAATAAAATAAACCACGCTTTCTAGGGATTGACCGGTTGTAACTTGTTCTCTGAGCTCATTTAACGTTTTAGAAATTGGTGTAACCCACTCTGTGTCAGCGACCGTACTATTTTCAAATATCATTCGAAGTTTATACTGTATTACTTGGTATCTTTGTCATTACAACTTCATCAGTGGTAGTTGTTGGAGTTAATGAAAAGCAATTTAATGAATCATCCATACAAATAGCAACATCGTTTACGTCATACGGTTTATAGACGTAAATTATGTTATTGATAATCAGAGAATGAAGTAACAGGTATTCTGCACTCAACATCATTTTCGAAAGTGTGACCCACTTAAGTTTTCTCTCTTTTATAGGAATCAAACAACAAAAAGTAAAATCTTACAACTTTTAGTAATCAATTAAGTATTTTTCTAACTAAGAATATAATTCCTAAAGCTACACATCCATTTTTTATTTTCATTGTAGTGGAGGCATATCGGAATGTCTTTTTTAAATAGCGGCACCTCTATCCAATTGTTTTGCAAATTTCCCACATCAACCACTTTATTATTGATTATTTCACGTAGAAAACGTTTTTTTATGTCCCTTCACGTAAACTATGTGAACGTCTAGTAGAGTAGTTTGCAGTATTTCAACCAATTTGTTGTACTCAACATGTCCACTCGAATATTTTATCCCCAGAAAATTTTCTTCCATAACTCGCATGTGCCTCTTATTTAAATTGTTAAGAGACATAAAATTTTTTGGGGGAGCTATAACCATATGCTTCACTTGCCCATTAATTTTAATTGTCAATTCCTTGGGATAACTCATTCTCCACCGAGAAACCTTGAATGTCGATTACGGCAATCTTCATCTTAACTTAATTCTCGAATAAAACTGTTGGTATGGTGTTGATGTCCCTGCATTTATATCCGGGATCTGTTTACATCATATAGCTTCTTACAGTTTCGCTCAAGGGCAAATACTCCACAACTCTATCATGAAATAATGATGCAATATGCACCGGTCTTATCTGGAAATCCTTGAGAGCTCTCAATATCCAATTTAACATCAACAGTGCTCATTTTAATTGTTTCATTGCGACGTGAGCAGTCGATAACGAACAGCGTCGCCCGGTCTTAAAGTCAGCATAATTAAGTAGTGGGCTCTTATCACGCGTATTCATAAAGCTTGGGTAGAAGTCTCTGTAATTATTGTAAACTTCCAAGTAACCCTATTGAAATCTTGCCGCAAGCGTTCAAACGGAAAGTATTCACCGTTTATTATAAGGCGTGCGTCGGAAATATTTACGTGATCAAAGTATGTCGGGTCGGTTTTTGAATTTTCTTTGCGGTCGGTCTGAAAGCCGACAATAACAAACCTTGGGCTTTCCACTGTGGCAGAGGTTTTAACGGACCAAATTTCTTTGGTTGCATTTACGGTTAGATTGGGTAATTCATGTAACTCCCATTTGCGAAATGGCATCAAGATGGGTTTGTTACTCTTGAGGGCTTGCAATAAGTTATACTTAATTTTATCGTTTGGTATTATGTTTTACTTTCAACTCGATGTTAGTAATGACTACTTCAACCGTTAGATCTGGAGCTGTATCGGGTGTTTGTTCCAGCAATATAGAGTTTTTGTCATTTCGAGCTCTATTGTATTGTTTGTTTTCCAGAAATCGTTAAAGATGCCAAACAGGTGTTTAAGTGGAACTCTAACACTAAACGTTGAGTTGGCAACAAGACTCATTACAAAGGTTTTACTTCTAATCTCACAATTATTTCTTCTCCGCGGAAATTTACTAACTGAAAATTTTGATCTAAAATCGATAAAGTTATATTATTTATTTCGCGTTTAGTGACAGGTAAGTAAATTAGGTTTCTGGGGGTTTCGTCTATGGCGTCCACTGGATTACATTCAGGAGAAAACTCGTAAATAGTATGAGTAGGTCTGCTGTTATAGTACGCTTCAGAGGTTAAATTGCTGTCAATATGTATTGTTCTGGTTTTGACGATATTCACCGGTAAATCTGATGTGTGGACACTTAGTGGGAGTAGTAAACGATTGGAATAACCGAGCAATGTGGCAATCGAATCTTTTGGTCGAAAATCAATCGTATATTTATCGCTGTATATTGCACACTGTAGAGTATTAGTATTGGCTTTCAATGAAAAATCAGGTATTTCGTTAAGATTTCTTAAAATTTTAATTATCGCTGTCTCTATGGCAGTAATTTCGTAAGATCCTGTGGGTATTTCTAAAACTTTCAGTTCGTTTGCTTGATCGATTAAATAAAATTTATTATTCGGTGCCTCAATATTCGGTATCGTATTATATGAATAAAACCCGAGCAACGCTAAGCCGTATTGTAAACTTGGGTCTAAATAAATGGAATTATTGTAATCAACCGAGAGCACAGAGCTGTAGCCTTTCAACATGAATAACAACGACATGACTAATAGTTTTAAGTCGGTCAGCTCTTTTTATAAATAAATTCGAGACAAAGATGTCCACAGTTTATTTCATTAAATTTTTGATATGCATCGTTATTATATACAATTTTAACTTTTCCTAAATATCTAACAAGTTCCTTCGGTGGTTTTAAGTTACCGAAACTATCAAAATATTCAACGATATTATTATCTTTCTTATATGCTACCCAGTGAGTGCCTCTATTGTATTTAGCATCTAAATCAATAATTGCCGATTCATACGCATGTGGTGGAAGTGCATCTCTCATGAATACACCTCTAAAATATGACAACTTTAATTTCCTGGCAAATTTTTCGAGGTCAACGTTAGTTAATGGGTAGCTTCACTGGGTGTTTTTTTGTTTCCTTAAAAATAAACCAAAGCCTCGCTTGTTTTTTCTCAAGTAAAGCCCCGATCCGATTGCTTCCATCGCTTTGTTATGACGTTTTTGTTCTTCCATCTTTTTCTGCATATCTTTCGCAGCGATAACTGTTTTAGCAATCGCGCTAGCACTACCTGCCACCGATCCAAGAGCTCCCAAAGCACCTAGGATTGGAATCAAAGGAAGAAACCCACCGGTCGCCTCAAAAGGAATTATTCTGGGGATTCGCACTTTATTCTTTCCACCTACTTTTTTAACTGCTAAACGTTCCGCTTTAATTGCAGCTAGTGTGGTTTTCGTAATTCATTTTTCATTATTAAGTTGATTTCCGTTAAAAGATTTTTTCAATGATTTTTCAACCTTTTTCACTATATCACGTTTGAACGATTTTTTTAAGCCCATACCTAACTTGCGTTTAGTTTTCATTGTTGTAGTAACAAACCAAGCAGCTGCCTTTTCACCTAGTTTTGCGTTCTTAGACTTAACTCTTTGCCAAGCTTTATTTTCTAACACTCGATAGGCTTTATGTCGATCCTCTAAAGAGGAATATTTCGAATATTCTATGTCGTGTTCCTTGCATGCAACGTCGAGAGGGTTTATGCCAGGGTCTCCCCTAGCTAATCTCTTGTTTAGCTTAGTTCCAGGTCCGCAATATTGGTATCCAGGAACGTGCAATTCAACTGGTAGATTACTGATAAGGGTATTAACCAAACCGTCTCCTGTGAATGATAACATTAGACTGAATGCAGGTCTTTACACGAAAATATATTTATAAGTTCCAATTTATTTTCCTTGAATTTATTCAACTGTTCACCACAAATATTTATATCCGAGCGCGTTAAGATTTCACTTAAACGAACCTCGGGAAAGTGTGTTTATATAAATTCTGTACAGTATAATTTCGTATAATGAAACGACTTTATTGCAGATCAGCTTTAATTCACCGCCAAACATTGAATCACCGAGGTCTGCGCTGGATAACTCTTAATTTTAATTTAAATAAAGTTTAAAACACTGGCACGTAGCCCGTAAATATTTAAGGTAGTATAATTTTCAATTTAGATTGAGCCTTGCAACTGATGACTCATAAAAGTACCGCTATTTATGAATGAGTTATTATTTCACGTTTTAAACAGAGTACGTTGCTGTCTTTCATTGCTATCGAATTATAGATCGCTTGATCCAGTTACTTTGTGAGTCATACCATCATTGTTTAACTATTTACAGCAAATAAAGATGAAATTGATATGATTCGTTTCGATGCTACGTTACTCATAATAAAAGACTGGCTGATGTTTAAACCTTTATTAAAAATAATTACGAGATATTTTCAAACACAGGCTACCATGACGTTAGCTTTTCTATTCCTTTATTAAGTACCGGTTTATGACTAATACATTCAGATGTCCCATGTTAATTTTCTATTCCCCAATGGGATTTTCCACTATTTCAAACTGCTTGGCTTTGCGGTTTTTTCCCATATCCAGTTGTCCTTTGTAAACCAGCGAGTATTTTTCACTGGAAAAATGTTCGAGGCACGGTTTGAACGCCTGTGTCACTCTGTTCGGTAGGAAAACAACACTATCCTCCAACTCCAGCAAAATGGTCTTCCCGAACGTTGTTTGCAACACCTTGCCAGAGAGAATTTTCATCAGCACGCCTTCATCCAATTCCACTAACTTTACCGTCGGTTTCTGAGACAAGCAACCACCTTTGTTGATGCTTTTCAAATCCATTTCTTTGCTGCAAGCCATCTTAACTCAACTCGGCTACTGAACTCCACACAACAGCAAACTTTGTCTTTTATCAAAGCTAGAGGGGTGGGGGGGACCTGATTCTAGGAAATGACTTTCTAGGAAACCCCGCCCACTTGACCTTGAACTAAAATTCCCAGAGCCACTCTGGTACACTTTGACCTTTGACCTCTAAGCCCCGCCCCCTGACCTTGAAGCGATTCAATTTTGAAAGCGATTCTCGGAAATTAACCTTGAAGCTATTCTAGGAAACCACGCCCCTTGACCTTGAACCACAATTCCCAGAAATTAACCTTGAAGCTATTCTATGAACCCACGCCCCCTTGACCTTGAACCACAATTCCCAGAAATTAACCTTGAAGCGATTCTCGGAAATTAACCTTGAAGCTATTCGAGGAAACCACGCCCCCCTTGACCTTGAACACCCCATCGCGACTTCGCAACAAACAAACGACCTTGACCTTGGCGGCCATTTTGGACCAGAACCCGCTTTGCATCACGACTAAGACACGAGCCCTTTATGAACAAATACATAATAAAAATGAAAGCACAAAAGAAAAGGTAATAAATAAGCGCAATGAAATCCGTGAAGAACCGATAGAGTACCCGAAGATTCTGATATTTATATAAAACAAAACCTAAGTTCAAAAACGAAACCTAAATATAAAAAGGAAAAGTTAATATCAGATAAAGGAATAAAAGCGCAATTAAAATCAAAAACTGTTCATAAAAACATAATACGAAAACCACGAAAATTAACGATAAAACTTCTTTTACAGGAGCACAATGACGAAGACGACACTGTTTCTGACCATAACTATTATACTCAACCTGGGACTAGTAAAAACAAATGAACTAGAAATACTAACCTTATAGCAAGAAAACACACCTTTTTGCATTACGTAAAATTAGATTAGAAACGCAAATTAACAATCTTAAAGCTTCCTTTAACGATTTAAAAACTTCTATTTTTAAAGAAACGGAATTTATTTTCACTGCAAGTTTAAGAAACAATTACGATAATATAAAACCGTTTCGTCATTGTGGTCATGGTCATTGTGGTCATTATGGTCGAGCGGATTTTCGTAATCAAAATTTTCTTGTTCGTTATTTGTTTCAACTTGAACGTTAAAAATGTGAAATTTCAGATTGGTATTGATTTTCAGTTTCATATAAATTTGAAATGTCGTAAAGATCATCATTGTTTTCTTCGTTGATTTCAGTATTGTAAATTTCTTCGAAAATAGGTTGTTGACGAGGGCGATAGGAGGTTGTCTAATATTAGTTCAATAATTTTACTTATATCCATGTTAATTGTATTTTATCAACACCGGGTATAAACAATATTGTCAACAAGACAGAAATAAATCAATAACAAGTAAAACAACCAAGTCGTATTTATTATTCAAGAATTCACGTTCAAGTGGATTTAGGCATAGCCTATATCAGAGAAAAATAGTTCAATTCAAGTAATGTTTTAGACAAGTTTTAATATCGCCAAAACACCAGCAGCAGATCAGGAGCCTCTACAAGAGTTTTAACGTTCAAGCTTCATAGAAAATAGGAACTGCCCGAGACAACGATTCCCTGGAAGACTACCCAATAATTGAAGATATCAGTCCAGATACAAAAGGTCTAAAGTGGTGTTCAAGCTAATAGCAGATATATTTAGTCGACCAAAAGGAATTTGTTGGCGTTGTGAGTCCGATTTTTCATTTTCATTACTTTCTTCAATATCTTATCTACAGTAGATGCACGTTCAAACAGTAAGTTCAATTATTGCTTAGAAGGTTTAATTGTTGAGATTTATATTCAATATTTCGTTATATTTATAAAATTGCAAAGGCATTTTCCAGTTATTTTATAATTTCTTAAAACTTTTAATTACCTCTTCTAGTCAAAGCACAATTTAGATCTTTATTTTCAACAAATTTCACTAAAAATGCCAATTGAAAATCATAAACGTAAAAGAGATGTTATCAAACAAAAACAAACATTATTTAAAAATTTCTATGATGAATTTTTGACCTCTGTTTCCCAAATTTCCTACACTGCAATCGAAAAGGCGAAAGTACTAGAGCTTGAATTGCGTTTAAATAAAAATGAAAAACGTTTGCAAGAGTTTGATATTCAAGGTGAAATAGAGGCATATTCAAATCCAAATGAACTCGAAATTCAAATTACAGAACGAGATACGTTTGAGAATTCATACTTTCAATTAACTTCTGAATGTAAAACTTTCCTAAAAGATTATCTCACAGCAAATCAATCTTATGAAGATTCAGACGTTATTACAAGACAAGAAAAACTTCCCATTTCAGAAAATAATAATGTAAAGCTGTCTCAAATTACTCTACCCAAGTTTCATGGAAATTATGAAAATTTGTTGGAGTTTAGAGACACGTTTGACTCTCTCATTAATTCAAATACTTCCATTAGTGGTATCACTACTTACGAGCTGCCTTAGAGGGGAGTGCCGCGCAGGTAATACGTTCCATTAAATTTTCAGCAGAAACTTATCAAGTACCATGGAAAACACTGCTGGAAAGGTACAATAACAAAGGTTTGCTCATTCAAAATCATTTGAAAGCTGTTTTTGATATACAAACCATGTCTAGAGAATCTGCTACTGACCTTAGAAGAATGCTAGATATACAGTATCTAAACATTTACGTTCGCTTCAAACCTTATCGCAACCCGTTGAACATTGGGATACATTAATAATATTTTTTCTAAGTAAAAAATTAGACAAAATAACTGCAAGAGAATGGGAACAAAAGAGGGCTTGTTTAGATAATTTCGGTTCTACATCTTTTTCTTCTGAAAAAGAAGAAGCTTCTCCAGATTATGGTAAGACGAGGGTAGCTTCTCTTGAAGAATTCAGAAAATTTATAAGGTCACGGGCAGATTTCTTAGAAACTTTGGCTTTATCTAAAGAACCTAATCCAAATACCCATTCACATGCCATCATTAGCAATTCTTACTTTTAAAATCAATCAAATACTAAGAGTTGCATATTTTGTAAAAAATCTAATCATTTTATACAAAATTGCACAATATTTTGCAAACTTCCAAGCAAAGATCGTACCTAACAACTTAAAAATCGCAAAATTGCACAAATTGTTTAGGTGGGACTCATCCTCAAGAAAAATGTCTTACAGGGCACTGTAATAAATGTAAGGAAAGGCATAATACTTTGTTACATGCTGATTTCAATTCAGAAATTTCAAATTCTGATCAGTCTAGTTCAAGTTCAAACCAAAGTAGTTCAAGAGAAGTATGTACACTTTCTTTTCAACCCGATTTCTTTTCAGCATCTACAAATAGCATAACAAGTTCAAATAATGTACTTTTATCCACAGCAGTAGTTCAAATAAAAGATTATTTGGGTCATTTACAACCAATCAGAGTTTTGTTAGATTCAGGATCGCAATCTCATTTCATTACGGAAGATGTCTGTCAAAGACTTGGGTTAAAAACTCTTCCTATTAAAATAACAGTTTTGGGAATAAATCAAACAATTTCAAATATCAATAACCGATGTAACTTAACATTTAAATCAATGCATAATACTTACAAAGCTACAGTTTCTTGCCTCGTTATTCCTTCCATAAATGAACAAATTCCAAATCAACTGATAGATATTTCACTTTTAAACATGCCGCATCACATAAGACTTGCTGATCCCTCTTTCAACTCTAGTGGTAGTGTAGATTTGCTACTCGGAGCAGGATTATTTTACAACCTTCTTTCTTTAGGTCAAATACGCTTGGGTTCAAATCTTCCTACATTACAAAAAACAGTTCTTGGTTGGATTATAAGTGGATTCCTTTACAGATATATCATCAACCTCAAAAACATCTTGCAATCTTATTACTTCCATTTCAAATAATTCGATTGAAACATTTCTTCCAAGGTTTTGGGAACTGGAAGAAAAGCTGTGAAAAGCTATTTCAAATTACTACAAAAGAGACCTCGATGGCAGATTTGTAGTTCAAATTCCATTCAAGTCAGATCCTTGCACTTTAGGTAATTCAAAAGAAAGTGCTCTGAGAAGATTTTACGCCTTGTAGTCAAGAATTTCAAACCATCCCGAGCACAAAAAGGTATATTCCGATTTCATGGATGAATATCAAGCTTTAGGTCAAATGAAATCGATTTCATCATCTGAAATACCTCAAAATTCCTATTTTTTACCGCACCATAGTGTAATTAATGAAAATAGTCAAACAACTAAAATCAGAGTTGTCTTTGACGCTTCGGCAAAATCAACTTCTGGCACCAGTCTTAAGGACTTGCAATATATTGGTGTACCTATTCAAGATGACCTATTTTCAATACTTTTAAGATTTCGACAAAGAAAAATAGTGATTTGTTCTGACATTGTTAAAATGTACAGGCAAATTCTTAACGATGAATCGCAACAGCCGTTGCAGACTATTATTTGGCGTTCAAAAGCTTCAAGTGAATTACAAACCTATCAACTTCGGACAGTTACTTATGGTACAGCTTCGGCACCTTGGTTAACAGTCAGATGTTTAAAACAAATTTCCTTGGAATCTGAAAAAGATAGAACATCCTGTATAATTGCAAGGGTCTTTTATATGGATGATTTATTAACCAGCTGTGATACAGTATCTGAAGCTATTCAAATATGCGATGAACTTATTTCAATTCTTGCCTCTGGGTGTTTTAAACTTCAAAAATGGGCGTCAAATAGTCCAGCTGTTAACATGTTCAAGCACAATATCCGAGATCTATTCTAAAAATAGGTGATAGTGAACGAACGAAAACGTTAGGTGTACTTTGGTCATGTACAAGTGATAATTTACGGTATACAATTAGTGAACCAAGTTCATCTCGTGTTACTAAACGAATGGTATTATCTGATATAAGTCAGATTTTCGACCCATTAGGACTTCTTGGACCATGTGTCATTTTAGTAAAAATTCTTCTTCAATCTATATGGCTTCTCAAACTTGATTGGGATGAATCTCTTCCATCCAATTTAGACACACGTTGGGAAAAATTTCGTAACCAGCTAACTAATTTAAATAAGTTAGAAATTTCCAGGCACGTGCCAATTTTTCATCCAACTCTTATTCAACTTCATGGCTTCTCAGATGCCTCCTTGGAAGCCTACGGTGCATGCCTGTATGTACGCAGTATTTCGTCATCAGGAGAAATTCAATCCGACTAATGTGTGCAAAAAATAAGGTAGCTCCATTAAAATCATTGACAGTACCGAAACTCGAATTGTGTGCTGCACTTTTGCTTTCTCGACTTATAGACAAAGTTATGACTTTATTAACAATTAAAATTGATGACTTTTTCTATGGAGTGATTCTTCTGTGTGTTTAGCGTGGATACATACACAGCCAAATCGTCTTCAAGTATTTGTTCAAAACAGAGTTTTCCAGACAGTTAACTAATCCCAGTAATTGGAATTATGTAAAATCATCTGAAAATCCCGCAGATCTCTTATCTCGCGGTATTTTTCCACAAGATTTAATGGACACTTCCATTTGGTGGAATGGGCCTAATTTGTTATCAAAATGCCAGTCAGAATGGCCGAAATCAACTTTTAATTTCGATGGTGATCTTCCAGAATTACGTAAACAAAAAATTGCATTTTTACTGTTTTTTCATTGCATTGATGTAAATAAATTTTCAACACTATTTAGACTTCAACGCGTAACTGCTTATTGCTTAAGGTTTATCTTTAATTGCAAGGTCGAATCTACTAAGAGAAAACTTGATCCATTAGACGCTATGGAACTATAAAATGCTTTAACTTTTCTCACTAAACAGGCACAACAAGATTCATTTTCAGACGAGTTACACTGTTTACAAAAGGAAAAACCACTGAATAAGAATTCAAAACTCCTTTCTTTGAACCCGTTTATCGATGACAAAGGCGTGTTACGTGTAGGTGGTCGTTTTCAATTATCTAACTTTTCATACGACGTTAAACATCCTGCGATTTTATCAAATAAGCATCAATTTACCAAACTTGTATTTCTAGCCGAACATTTAAGACTTTGCCATACAGGGCCACAGCAGTTACTTTTCTCTGTTAGGGAACGATTTTGGGCTTTGTCAGGGAAAAATTTAGCTAAACAAATTGTGCATCAATGCATTCGTTGTTACCTTTGCAACCCTGCGCCGCACTTACCTATAATGGGAGTTCTTCCAAAACCCAAAGTAACACCTGTTTCAGCATTTAATACCACTGGGGTGGATTATTTTGGGGCAGTTTTACTAAAAAACAGAGTAGGTCGTGGGGCAAAAATAGTAAAGGTTTGGGTAGCGTTATTTATTTGTTTTGCAACAAAGGCCATTCATCTGGAGTTAGTAACAGATCGAACAAAGGATGCTTTTATTGCTGCATTTCGAAGATTTTGCTCATGATGCGGAAAACCTGAAAGTATGTATTCGGACAACAGTACAAATTTTGTAGGGGCCAACAGGGAACTCATCAAACTTCAAATTTTCTTAAAGGAAAATTCTTCTCCTTTACAAGAGAATGTTTCAAATGATGGTGTTAACTGGCACTTCATACCCGCCTTTTCGCCACACTTTGGGAGAAAATGGGAAGCAGGTGTCAAATCAACAAAGAAACACCTATTAAGAGTACTAGGCACAAAAAAATTAACGTTTGAGGAATACAGTACTATTTTATCACAGGTCGAATGTATTCTTAATTCGAGACCTATAACCTCTATCTCTTCTGATATTTTAGATATTTCTGCTCTTACCCCTTCTCACTTCTTAATCGGACGAATAGCAACAGCATTACCTGATCCTGATTTACGAGACATCCCGGTATCAAGATTATCAAGATACCAATTATTGCAACAAGCTCAACAACAATTTTGGACACGTTGGGCCCGTGAATTTGTCAGTGAGCTGTAGCTGCGTACTAAATGGAAAGTGACTCAACAGTAACTCGGTTCGTTGGTTGTTGTCAAAGATGACCATACGCCGCCGTTAAAGTGGCAGTTAGGAAGAATAGTCGCTCTTTATCCGGGGCCGGATGGAGTCGCAAGAGTAGCAACTATTAAACGTTCAAGTGGACTCGTAAAACTAGCATTTACGAAGTTCTGCACCTTACCGATCGAGACAGATTTGGTCGCTGCTTGGACGGAAATAAAACGTCATCACCTCGCGACGACCTTCATTTGACCGTGTTCCTAACTAGGATAAATGTTGCTAAAACAGAAATTGAGTACTGGAGTGCAAAAATTGCGCAAGTGTCTGTAAGATGGCGCTGGAGTTGGAGAGCGGCCATTGGTACAGAGCGAGAATAAAAAGTAATGTTTCGCCTTGCTAAAATAAGTTTCCGTTCCTTATAAGTTGTTTTGTTGCCCGGCAAGCAAGGTCGTTGGTCGGAACCAGGGGTCTAGGGGGAGGCAGGCGGACCGACCCCCTTTTTTATACAAATAACAGCACATCGCTCCCATCCTGGCGTATTTTGGGATTGAAACTGTGAATCGTTAAACACAAAATAATAATATGAATATTTACGCTCCTTTATTTTTATATATTTTTTTCATAGTTATTAAGAATATTGTTGAGTAAAATATTAAGTAAGAGGACTACCTACCGGCTGTCAAATCTACTGTCATGACATAATAATTCTCCCTCAAAACCGCATGAATGATCACAATACTTACCCTAACTGACATTTAGAATTTATGTCACTATAGTTTTATCTTTCATCAAGCGTGCGGAAAAGTACACTTTTTCGCACGGATTTTAGTTTAGAAAGTGTCACTTTTCCGCACTACTTTTCCGCACTAGTGCGGAAAAGTGACACTTTCTAAACTAAAATGCGTGCGGAAAAGTAAATGCGTGCGGAAAAGTGTCTTACTTTTCCGCACGCTTGTAGAAAAAATAGTGTTCCTAACTCTTGCGGAAAGTGTCTTTTCCACACTCGATTTTGGCTGAACTCCGCTACGCGTCGTTCAGCCAACTGCAATCGCGTGCGGAAAAGTGGCACTTTCCGCACTTGTTAGGAAATATACTATATAGGTACTACCATAGAAGAATTTACGTAGTAGATTCTTCTATGGTACTACCTAAATGCTTGCCCGTACATCAACTTTGTGTCAAACATAATAGAATTTTAAAGCGTTAATATAATTTTCTTTTGAAAAAGACATATTCTTACCGATATTTTTTAGTAATAATAAAAAGTTAATAAAATTATAGAATGATACTCGTATATTATGTTGTATAGCTAGTGATATAAAATAGTTTTTACGAAGTAATGACTTTTTAAAATTTTAAGAAATTTTATAAATAGGAAATAGGCGCTTATGTAACATTAAAATAGAAACGACTTTTTCAAGTTAAACGTTTTCAAATTGTAACAAATAAGCCAATTTTTAGGGATTGTATTTTTTAAATATAATTTTTGACAAATAGCGAAAGTCACTTGACAACGTTTGAGTCGGTTATTTTTCCTCGTTTTTAATCGAAAGGTAACCCCAAAGTTAACTGCATATGTGTTCTATTATTATCCGTTAATAAAAAAATATGTTTAAATTAATAAAAAGATACATTTTGCACCATCTTCATTTTTTCCAAAAAGGTTTTTTGGTTATAACTTTTGTTTGACGATCGATTGTTTTTTTCCAAACGCCATTACATTGCTTGGAAAAAACTGCAACAAACTGGTTTTTAAATCATTAATTTGTCTCAAAAAATACGGAATGGTTAAATTGATGTTCCTATCACCTTCAGGCGGACATCCTGTACCTAATAAAAATATTATTAAAAAAAATAATAGTACTTTTTGAAATTGAGCCCATGGTGGCCATGATTACAGCCCAAAAGTACAGTTACACACATTGTTTAATGTGCTTTTTGAACCTAACAAAAAAAAGTTTATCAAAATCGGTAAACAAATAAAGATATTTTACCAGGGTGGTAACTCCTTAACGGAGGTCACACTGTAGATGTTTAACATATAGGTACAGAAGATGTTCTTTCGAATCAATATATCGTTTTCTTTTTTCATTTTTTATTTTCGAGATATGTATTTATCTTAATTATTGCGTTACCTAAAATGTGTGTTTGAATGTAGTGTTAATGCAAACGAAGAAACACCTTATGTAAACATAAAAGACCATGTTTCATTTCATTGAAAAAACTAAACATAATTTTGTAGAACTTTTAAGCCAGCAAAACTATACCTACAGAAAACGTGCCGAATCACATTCTTTAACTAAAGATATGCCTTTAACAGTAAAAAACACAGTAGACATTCAAGTGACCTTGAAAACGTCGTCTACCTACAAGTGAAAACGTGCGTCTTACATTACACCTCATAACATGCTTCAACTTTTATGTGATTTTCGTTTTTGAGATATTTATAATACCTGCATTTATTAAAATGGAACACCCGGTATAGATAATTTTCGACATACCTATACATATAGAGACATAGACATGAATCCTCCCCTAATGTCAGTTTATATGCTAACGATTGTGTTTTCCTCACGAAAAATACATAACGGCGACATAACTATAAGAACATAACAGTACCCAACCCACACGTATAAATAATGCAAAGTCAACTAAAGCAGTTTTTAGTGCCGCCGTGTACCTTTCAAGCTAAAAATCAATGAACCATTGCTAAAAAGAGAGGGGTTAAAATCACAGATCGGAGTCTTTGAGCTACGAGGGTCTCCCGAATATACCTTTTGAAGTTTTATATTATTTTAATATTAAAAATTCGCAATTCATAGTATATAATAATATGGAAGTAATACAAAAACATAAAAAAGTAATCAGACAGCTTAGTTGATTAAATATTATATCGCCAAAACGTAAAATTGATCATATGAACATAATATATGTAATTATTAAACTGGACCTGTAACAACAGCGTCAACCGTTCATCGGTCGTCTGTTTTTCGCGCCATCTGATAAATAATAGCCACACTTTTGCATTCCCGCTGCATAATTTAAGGGGTATTTTGCCTATGTTTTTTATTTACAACAAGACTGGATAATTACAATGTTTATTACCGTGTTTTCGTTCCGAGCATATTCCGAAACCTATGCCAATCTTAACGAAGGTAAAATTCCGGCTCAAGAGACAAAATAGACGAATTTATGCCGGCATAAAGTTTGAAATTCAAAAAAAAATCTCGCCCATAACTTTTAAACTAGTGTCATTAGTATCTATGGATATTTTAAAAATACCCGTGTTTTTTGTAATCCTTTGAAATTCGCTACTTTTTCCAGCTAGTTGGAAATAAAAATACATTGATACAGGCAACCAAACATGCAATGGCGAGCCCCCCCTTAAAAGCAGTGCAGGTGACCCAGAATTTGAAGTTCAAAGATATGTTACATTTGTTTACCTTATTTGTATAATATCTTTCCTGGTAAATGCTAAGCTTATGATAAAAGCTAACCCTTTTAAAGCCGGGAGTATGTCTAATATTAGTTCAATAATTTTACTTATTATATCCATGTTAATTGTATCTTATCAACACCGGGTATAAACAAGATTGTCAACAAGACAGAAATAAATCAATAACAAGTAAAACGACAAAGTCGTATTATTCAAGAATTCACGTTCAAGTGAATTACATATCGTCGGCCTAATGTGAAAATTGCATAAGTCCAAATTAGCCAGTTTTCAGTAGAGGCTAAAAACTATTTTTAAGGAAGGGACAGAAAAAAATTAATGTTTTTTTTATTAACCCTGAAAATAAAGATACTCTAAGGTGACTAAGGAACATCAATACTTAATTATACCTAATTTTGAAATAATAAAGGACTTATGCAAATTTCATATTCAACCACTAACTGTAGAGGGACTTAGGCATTTACTGTTAATACCCTTGTTTATTAAACAAGGTTAATACTCATCACAAAAGCTTACTAAAAGTTTATTAAGAAACTAACCAATTAACAATAAAAATTACATAAATAAAAGGACCCTTATTATCGCGGTATGTCTAATCATGTTTCAAATTATCGTAGAATCAATGATAATCTTTAGGAATGCTTTTCTTTAAACTCATTAGATGAGCAAATTTTTCTTTCTTGTTCTTCAAACTTGTTTTGTACAGTCTTGGAATATTTTCAAAGCAGACTGGTTTTATGTTTTTTTTTATATCTACAGGGTAATGGTTCCCAATTATCTACATGTCGCAATTTGTAATCAATTGAACCATTTGGGTTGTATCTGAGAGTCCTTAATTCGTTTACAGTATGATCCTCGGTTTTGGAGCCTGGTCTTATAGAAGGGACAAAGCTAATATCTGTGAAATTTAAAAAAAAGTCGTGCTGTAAATAATACACCTGATAAGGTTGAGGGTTTTTGCGTGCTTTACGACAAATTTCCACATAATCTGCTGGAACATTGATAATACGATCTTTAACCCTTCTTTCTATCATGGAGTGCATTGAATCACACTCCATTTGTGTGTGACCGCGCTCTAAGTACTTTTGTTGTATAGTTATCTTGTATTCCATTGCCAAGTTTAAAAGAGCATTAGAAAGAGTTGTATTTCTATTTTGGGCACTGCAGCCATCACTGTAGATAATAATTTCAATGTGGTTATTATCGAGTGGCAAAACATGTTCAACAATAAACTTTGTGATAATTGACGAAAAACAGTTAGAAGTTAATTCACCTTCTCCTTTATGGTAAATATAGCAAAAGCCCTGTTTAGTTCTTCTATCAAAGATCGTGAAGTTATGCACAATTAGTTTGGTTTTATAGTATTGTGCTGAGACATTTGACTTAGGGGACAATAAAACTGATTGTAGGTCCATTGTGAATACTTGATTTTCGGAATCTTTATCTGTGTGCTTCTCTAGACGGGCCTCTTCTTTTTTCCTGATATGGTTTTGATATTCTTCTTCACCGATATTTTGCGTTCGATACCCAACACAAGTATCGCACTCATCTTTTTTTGGCGTGAACAAACTCAGGTTCATGTCTTCAAACATATAAGTGAATGATGCGATACTTAGTGGTTCTATGCTTCTTGTTTTACACCAGTCTTCTTTGTACAAGTCATAAAGTTCACGTTTGGTTTTAAATTGCGGTTGTAGATATAGCTTAGAACTTGACTTGCGACAGTAGTGGGACTCTAACTTAGGGATGCTATCTAAAAATTCTTTAAGAAATTCTTTTGCCTTCCTATTCCTTAGATGTCTATCACTCTCGTTTCTTACAGTTTCTTTGCTTGCATTGCAATTTTCTTCTTTCCCATGAATTGTGTCACTTAGTTTAGCCAAAAGGAAACAGTTCTCTGTGGTATACTTAAAGTAGCACAAAGCATTGACTTACACACGCGTACCCTCTGAAGTCCCCTTTTGTCAAAAAAATATTCATAAGAGCATGTTCTCTTACTAACTTCATCATTTTTTCGGTTACTGGCTCTCTTGTTATTCTCTTTTATTACTCTTGCACAAATAAATAATTGTTTTTCTTTCCAGCTTAACTCCCAAACTTCTTAAACAATATTTCTCTGTCAATTTCTTCTAATTCGTAACATTTTAGTTTTGAATTGGTCTTGTTACAATCACATCTGTTTTGTAAAGCTTTTGCGCTTTTCTTAGAAATAAACAAGTTATTATTTCTTCCCTTATATTCTTCTCCTTGTTCCCGTTTCCTCTTCATGCTATTATATTTCCAGTTTGATGGACCCAGGATATTTTCAGAATTATTATTATTTTCGTTACTGGACTCATTCTGCTCACCAACGTCATTTTTGCTTATATTGTTTTCCCCAATGGACTCTAGTTATAACAAACCGAGGTCTGCTATAGCTGGGTCTGTTCAATAAAATCCTGTTACCTTATTACAATATAATTTATTGATACAATTATTGAGAGATGTTACAATTCTGAGAACAAAGTTAAATTTGAGCAACTATATAATAAACTAGAAAATGAGTTAAATTTTTAGTTAGAAAATGACTTGAAGCAAAAAGTGAAATTGTTGTTACAAATACTCTGACTGTTCAGGTATAAAAATTATAATTCTTCTGAATAATAAGTTGGAACTGCGTATTCAGTCGCTTACGCTCAAACGAGGCTCGTAATGGTGCGGGGCGAGGCTAGGGCTTCCTCTGGTCCTTGTTTGCTCGTGTAACTCTCGTTACGTTGTTCGTTGTCAGAGGGCTGTGGTTGTAGCGTCCTCAGAGATGGTGTGCAAGCATGAACAAATCAGAGAGAAAACAGCATTAGACAAGGTCTAAGCCTTTTACAAAAATTAATAAACCACTAGGTTACGATTAATATTTAAAATTGAATTTTGTTATCAAAGTTACTTAATGTTGAGAAATAACGACAAAAATTAAATGTTTAGAACTATACTAAACTAAGGGGAACTATGCATAGTTTTTTTGAAATGTTATAGATAATATTATTTAACTGACCGGAATAGCAAAATGCTTAATATTTAATTAAAAGAAAATATTGTGAGAATGCTCCAGCCCGAATTTTGAAATTTAAGATATTTTAACTCAAACTTAACACGAAAAATTTATTTGAGACTTGAAAGGTAAATACAGAATTTAAGAAAGTTAGAAAAATATATAAGTTAATATGAATTTACTAGAAAACTGAATTTATCGGTGTCAGATTTATTTGAGTGGCCCGGTACCACAGAATCGAGACCTAACTCGAAAAATAAGAAAGTAACGTGTGACTAATGTGACCAAAACTTGAAAATATTCATGAAGATAACAGCCGCAAGATGGTGGGTATTCAAAAAAGGACAATGCTATGTTTTTGAGCTAAAGATGGCCGGGGCCTTGGACGAAATGAGTCCTTCAAAAAAAAAGCACGTAAAAAAACGCTACAGGTGAGTAGTAAAGTCGCTGAATTAAAGCAAAAATCAAAGAAATTACTCACCTGTAGTGTTTTCCAGAAGAAACAGCCACCACCTGTTCGCTGTGTCCCGCGTTTCATCAGCTACGCAGCCAAAAAGGAAGGGCCTCGTGGTGCAAGCGTCGTTGCCTTGCCTCACGATGCCATGTACATAGAAGAAAAACCCAAAAATATTAGTCACACGAAGTCAATCCCCGATATTAAAATACAAAACCACTCAAATAAATCACCGATGGTAAAAATTGAACTAGATAAAAGCAGAAAATGTCGAAAATTTTGCGCGAAATGGGCAGATGCCTCTGCGAACTTAATACAAGCGAAGGCGGGAGCAAACTCCTCGTCAGGTCGGACCCTCCCGGCCGGTGGTCAGCAAGACCTACGTCACCCGTCCACTCTCGACCAATCAGGTTTTAGCATGAAACGTATTTAATAAACTAAACAGTATTCATGTTCAAATTATGCATCAACAGAACCGAAAAATCGAGTAATTCATAATACAGATTTTTAACCACATACCTGTTGACAGGCAAACACACACTTGAATTTTCGCATTTTGAATATGCCAGGGTTTGAGGCTAGGCAGAAGTACACGGCCATTGACGTATACGGCGCGCGAAAATTTGAATTATTTGAAATTTGAAAGAAAGTTTTAAAATTTGAAAAAGTCGTAATAAAATTGAATACAATGTTATAAATGAATTGAAACTGTACGAAAAATAAATTAGTTATTAAGTATGAGATATTATGAGATATATGTTTGAAAATAATGACTTTATGTTAATAACAAAATAAAAAACGAGTAACGGATTTTGAAATGAAAAAATCCGTTACACACCTCCTCTCCCCGGTTTAGAAAAAAGCGAAAACGCAAGTGAAGTATTTTTCTTAAAAATTGTTAAGTTACGGTTAAATAATAAGTCCTGTATCTACAGATTAGTCTGCCCATTCGGCAAAAACATTATATTTGACTGATAGTGTACGGCCGCACATAAGCTTGAAAATAAGTTATTGTAATAGAAAAATTAACCTCAAAAAATTGATTTAACAAAAGTAAAAAATTATCTGTCTGTGAAATCGTAATGATAAATCTCTCACTTTTGGACACTTACTAAGTGCTATCCGAGCCTACGATGAAAGAGTGATCATTAGGGTATCAAGAGAAGTAACAGTACACCCACTTTTGGACACTTGCGTGCTATCCGAGCCTACGATGAATGTATGATTATTAAGATATCAGGTGTAGTGATGGTACATACATTTTCAGACACTTACGTCTTAAGTGCTATCCTAGCCTACGATGAATGTAACACCACTTCCTAAGACAACTAACCGATAGAAAATGACACAAGATAATAGATACAAAAATTGAATAAATACGAAAACCTGAAACCGTTCAAATCCCAAATTCAAAAAAACTCACTAACGAGTTATCTAAAACTAAGCAGGGAAGGGAAATGAAAGAAAGAACTTCCCAGGAAGCGTAACCGCTGCTTGCTTGACGATAGCGTACACTCCACAAACTATGACTCACCCAGTGCCGAGCCTTAAGGTTTCCCACGTCGGAGACAACATTAACGCAACTCCCGACACCCGAGAAGACCACACCCCATGGAATGCACCCTACCCCCAGAACAAGAAGGGAGGCTACGGGCCGATAGGAAAAGAAGACGACAATAGCATTGGCCATAACTATTGCGTCCGCCGCCAATAGTCGGTAGGCTGCCAGCTCGTCTCTGATTCATTGCGGGAGAAAAGCGGAAAGGAATAACCAACGGAAATTTTGAAAAGACAGTATGTACGGTAACAAATATAAATGCTCAAAAGATATGTAAAAGAAACCAAGAAGATTTAATGAAGGAAAAAACCAAATCGTCACACAAGAGGGTTCCAGCCTGTTGTGTGGAGCAGTTGTATAAAGATGGGTCTGGATTTCGAAGAAAAAATGCCAGAAGGAATTGAAAGTACTATGGAATTGAAATGTGAACTTTTGATGCAGATACAGGGGGATATTCAAAAGGTGAGGAAAAATAACCCACTGATTGGAATAGTTGCATGCTGGAAATACGGCCGATCACCCGAAGGCACGCTTGCACTGTTTTAATATTTCCAGGTTCCCAAAAGGAACGGACATGCAACCATTCGAAGTAGCTTCGCAACTAAACGAAAAATGGTTTTGGTATAAAGGGAAACCTGTACTACATCAATCATTCACAGAAACTTAAATTGACCTAATCAAATCAGGTCAGTCAGTCAGTTCGTCATACAACGACAAATTCTCAAAAATAGATCGGTATCCAAGTAAAATAACAACACCTCAGAGCACAAAATTAGTCAACTATGTTACTCAATAGATGACATGATCCATACCAAGAAATTGACACAATATATATTTGACCAAAATGGACAAGACAGAATCTAAGGATCAATAGTTGATCAAGCAGTCAGTTATGATAAGTTAATACAATCAAAATTTGATAACCAAGATATTAATTAAATTCATTAAAAAAAGTAATTTAAGATACGATAATTATGTGATATTACAGATATAGGCAAGATATTACTGGAAACTTATCACAAACTGATCAACAGATCAAGATGTTAGAAAGATGTTCTCTAACTATGCTCGATAGAAATTAGCTTTCAGTGGCAAGCGCCAAAATCTAGAGCGAAATTAAAATGCATGTTCCCACCTCTAACCCAATTGTCACATATGCTGAATGGATGTTAAGTCCAGACATATGTCACACCAATAAAAAAAGTTTGAAAGATATAATTCATTCATCGTTAGATTCTGTACTGTTTGATGATTCAACGTCATCGTCAGAGTCGTCACCAGATGCTTCTTCACAGAAATTTGGCTTCAAGTCCTTGATATGGAAATTCCCAAGATATTTTCCAGATCTATCCTTAAGATTATACACAAGAGGGGATAAGACTTTGTTAATAATACACGGTAGATACTTTGAAGATAATTTTGCCGAATAATCATTAGGTGCACTAGAGAGAGTAAAGTTCTTTTTCCACACGTAATCGACAACATGAAATTGCATTGGCCGCTTTCTTAAGTTATAATATTTTTTGTTGTGCTCATAAGCTTTTTTCAATTTAACACGAACGTGTTAAAGTTTTGGCAACTCTTGAGGATCATCAATTAATTGATTTTTAGATTCAATAACCGGTACGTTACTGGATTTTTTAGAAATTTTCCCATAGTAGTCTCCAGAGAGTGGAATATTGCGACCAAAAACAAGAAACGATGGTGAGTAATCAGTTACTTCGTGCTTAGCAAGGCGTATAGCTTGAGCAATTCTATAAATATCGGTATCCCAAGTTTTATGATTTTCATGGATAAAAGAACGAAGTGCGGTTACAATTACTCTATTTACTCTCTCGGTGTGGTTCACCTGTGGATGATATCGGGCGTTATAAAAGATTTTTTGTACTTTATAACTTTCCATTAGAGCTTTAAATTCTTTCGAGACAAATTGACTACCGTTATCTCAACATATGATCTGGGGAACTCCATATACAAGAAAAACGTGATTTTCAATGAATTTAATGATAGACGATGCCGTAGGTTTAATTAGGGGATGTATCAAAACATATTTAGTAAACCAGTCCACGATGACTAGAAGGTATTGATTCCCATTTTTTTTATCTAGGATAAGGCCCTAACAAGTCAGTTGAAATCATCTGGAACGGGAAGTTGTCCCGGTATGAACCCATTTGGCCTGGACGTGTCAGGACTTTTACTTGCTGCACAAGTAGGACATTTTTTGACATAATGATAAACATCTTTACGCATGTTTGGCCAGTAGTAAAGTTCTAAGATTCTAGCTAAAGTCTTTGAGACTCCAAAATGTCCTGAGGTAGGATTGTTATGATACATTTCCAGGATCTCTTCGGTTGGAACTTGGTACCACAATTTTCCATTCCGAAACATTAGATATTAAAGGTACTTTAGAAAAAATATGCTTATATAAAATCTGGTCTTTCACAAGAAAAGTAGGGTAATCATCCGGATTTAACTGAACCTTTTTTATAAGAGAGCGATACCAATTGCATGGGTTTAATTTAGCGACATCAATTACGGCAATATCTGGTACAGAACGTGACAAAGCATCAGCAACTATCATAGCGGAACCCTTACGGTGTACAATTTCTAGATCATATTGTGAAAAGGTGACAGCCCAGCGAGTTAAGCGACCAGCTGGATTCGACAAATTTTTTAACCAGATAAGAGAGGCGTGATTAGTCTCTACAACAAAATGAGTACCTTCTACATAAGGCCGAAACTTCTCCAGGCCGAACAGAACCGCTAGGCACTCCTTCTCAGTAACTGAGTAATTTCTTTGGCACTTGTTTAAAGTTTTACTCGCAAATGCAATAGGTCGTTCTTCACCATCAATTTTTTGATACAACACAGCGCCTAAGCCGGTATTACTAGCATGTTTGAATATAAAAAAATTTGTCAAAACAAGGAGCAGCTAACACAGGACTGGTCGTAAGTCGTTTTTTAATTTCTATGAAAGCTTGCTCAGCCGCAGGAGTCCACTTGATAGGCTGACCTTTTTTCTTACCATGTAATAATTCGGTTATTGGTGAGGATAAAGTACTGAAGTCTTTAATGAATCTACGGTAGTAACTGATCAAACCAATCAATCTCTTAATATCGGTACTTGTTTTAGGACTTGGAAAATTATTTACCGCGTCTACTTTTTCTGAATCAGTTCTTAATCCATGCTTATCCACAACAAAACCTAGGTACTTCAGAGAAGATCTACCAAACTCACATTTATCAATATTTACGGTTAAATTTGCCAATCTTAGGCGGTCAAAATTTTTTGTCAGAATTTCTATATGCTTGTCAAATGTCGGTGTTGCTATTATAATGTCGTCTAAATAAACGAAGGCATATGGCTCAAGACTAGGGTCAATGATTCTGTCCATCAATCTTTGCATTGTCTGTGGAGCATTAGCCAATCCAAAGGGCATAACCTTAAACTGGAAACTACCCCTACCGTGAACAGCAAATGCAGTTTTTGGACGAGAAGATTTATCTAAGGGTATTTGGAAAAAAGCTTGCTTTAAATCGATAGATGTTAAAAATTTTGCATCTCGTAGTCTATTTAAAATTGAATCTATGAGAGGAAGAGGATAAGAATCCTTAACAGATATTTGGTTAAGTCGACGACCATCAAAACAGACTCTATATTCGCCAGATTTTTTAGTGACCAGCCACAATGGACTTGACCATGGGGATTGAGATGGTTCAATGATTCCCAGGCGTAGCATTTCGTCGATCTCTTTGTTTAAATGCTGCTGCATTGCTGGAGAGAGCGGATATTGTCGTTGTTTAAAAGGTTTGGCGTCGCCAGTGTCAATATTATGAGAGATAAGAGAAGTTAATCCAAGCTTATCCTTTGAACTAATACCCTTAAATAAATTTATTATGCCCTGTAAGATATTTTGTTCGGTAGTCGATGAATCAGAAAAAGAATGAATGGCCGATACTACGCAAAGATGATTTTCACCCATTATTTTGTACGAGGAGTCACCATAATTTACATTTAGTCCAAACAATTTTAAAAAGTCCATGCCCAAAATTAGATCGACTTGAATAAAAGGTGCTACGAACACTTTAATAGTAATAGTTCTACCGTGCAATGTAATGGGGAGATAGACAAAACCAAAAATTTTAGATATTCTTCCATCAGGAAGCACAACTATCAGACATTACAGAAACAGAGTGCTTTTCTAGAAAAGGAAGGGCAATGGAGCCTAGAATGGAAACATTAGAACCTCCGTCAGTCAGGGCTACCAAAGTGTCATTAAAGATAGTTACAGGTAGATAGCATCTATTATCATTAGGTATTTTCATAAACAACGGATTGATATGCAAAATATTTTTTGTCTGATTGACAGGGGCAATATTTTTTGTGACAAAATTTCGTACTGTGTCCAACCATCTGTGCCAGTCCGGAATAGAGAAGAAGTTAGGTTTTACTGCTGATTGTTGTTTTGGTTTGGTGCTCGAGAGGTACTTGGACGATCGTAATTTTGACCAGTGACAATTCGTCCTGAACCGCCACTGGAATTTAACCCGTTTTTTGAACTGCATTTTGAGCAATTATTTTTGAACACATTTTTTGCACCACAACCGTAGCAAAATAGAGTTTTGGGACCTCTACATTCTCTATAAACATGCCCTAGCTTATTGCAATTCCAACACTGTGCTGACGAAATTGTGCAAACACGATTTGACTGAAAATTAACACCACGAATAATTGGACGTTCATTTGTCGGTATGCAGCTCAAATCTGGCTCTAATAGTCCAACGGAACGACTAGGAGGTGCTCTATAACGTTCTGACCAAGAGAAAGATTCTTCGAGGCGTTTACAATAAGACGAAAGTTCTGAAATTGTATTTATGTCGTACAAAGCCAACGGGGAATGGAAACTAGGCAATAAATTAAGTTTAATCTGATCCACGATAGTTTGTTCATCAGGGGGGATGGTAAGTCTTTTAAACAAGGCTTCCATAGCAGAAATATAAAATGTAACTTTTTCTTTGGCCCCCTGTGTGCGATTCCTGATTTCTTGCATGAGATCATAATGATAGGGAAGAAAGTCTTCTTTAAGTTTTGTACATAATTCTAGCCAGTTTCTGACACGACTGCGAATATTGACGTACCACGTCCACGCATTATCTTTGAAAAGGTCACAAGCAGAATTAAAGAGATCTTCCTCTGAAATACCTCGAGCTTCCCGTAACAGTTTAACTTTTTCAAGAAAAGCTACTAAAGATTCTTTGCTGGAACCCGACAAATGTACATTATATTTATAGATATTTGGCTTGGTGGAGACAGTAGTAGTAGATTGCATGTCACTATTTCGTGTCGGTGTAGAGGAAAAGGTGGTCTAGAAAACTTTGTGGCCAAATCTCCTTCGAAATCAATTAATTGAGTTTTTAACTCGGTAAGTTGTGCCGTATCTGCTTCAACGGCAGGATCCATTCGAGACAATCGAGTCGACAGATGATTGAGACGAGATTCAATTCTACGGCAAGTTGGGTCTCCACGGATACCAACAAAACTAGCAATAACCTCCTTAAGGTCATTAAAGGAATCAAGATATTGTTTCACATCCTCGGTGAAAGAAAAAGGGTTATTAATTTAAGCAAAACTACGATTTGCTGATTCTTGACTAAGAATCCCACGCAAACGTTTACGTCTCGTCTCAACGTTACCAGTCGCATCGATGCCACGAACTTTTAATTCATAAGACAGTTCAAAATCTTTTAAGTGATTTGGCTCAATGTCTATCAGTCAAATACCCAAATAAAATTGAAATACAATTACCAGATCGAGAGATTATTCAAGATAAGAGAAAAAATATCCAAATAAAAATTTGCTAATACAGTTCTCAACTTAAATTTCAAAAGTTAATTTGCTAAACCAGTCAGTTTTACAAGTAATGAGAGGCAACAAGATAGAATTGAACAGACGAGAAAACCAGGCCACACGTTGGGGCACGCCAATTTGTATAACAAACCGAGGTCTGCTATAGCTGGGTCTGTTCAATAAAATCCTGTTACCTTATTACAATATAATTTATTGATACAATTATTGAGAGATGTTACAATTCTGAGAACAAAGTTAAATTTGAGCAACTATATAATAAACTAGAAAATGAGTTAAATTTTTAGTTAGAAAATGACTTGACGCAAAAAGTGAAATTGTTGTTACAAATACTCTGACTGTTCAGCTATAAGAATTATAATTCTTCTGAATAATAAGTTGGAACTGCGTATTCAGTCGCTTACGCTCAAACGAGGCTTGTAGTGGTGCGGGGCGAGGCTAGGGCTTCCTCCGGTCCTTGTTTGCTCGTGTAGGCGCTGCAGATGTTGTGGCCAGCAAATCTCAGGAGTCGGCTAGGCAACTCCTCTCGATGCCTACGCAACTCTCGTTACGTTGTTCGTTGTCAGAGGGCTGTGGTTGTAGCGTCCTCAGAGATGGTGTGCAAGCATGAACAAATCAGAGAGAAAACAGCATTAGACAAGGTCTAAGCCTTTTACAAAAATTAATAAACCACTAGGTTACGATTAATATTTAAAACTGAATGTTGTTATCAAAGTTACTTAATGTTGACAAATAACGATAAAAATTAAATGTTTAGAACTATACTAAACTAAGGGGAACTATGCATAGTTTTTTTAAATGTTATAGATAATATTATTTAACTGACCGGAATAGCAAAATGCTTAATATTTAATTAAAAGAAAATATTGTGAGAATGCTCCAGCCCGAATTTTGAAATTTAAGATATTTTAACTCAAACTTAACTCGAAAAATTTATTTGAGACTTGAACGGTAAATACAGAATTTAAGAAAGTTAAAAAAATATATAAGTTAATATGAATTTACTAGAAAACTGAATTTATCGGTGTCAGATTTATTTGAGTGGCCCGGTACCACAGAATCGAGACCTAACTCGAAAAATAAGACAGTAATGTGTGACTAATGTGACCAAAACTTGAAAATATTCAATAAGATAACAGCCGCAAGATGGTGGGTATTCAAAAAAGGACAATGCCATGTTTTTGAGCTAAAGATGGCCGGGGCCTAGGACGAAATGAGTCCTTCAAAAAAGTAGCACCCTGTAGGGTTTTCCAGAAGAAGGGCCTCGTCGTGCAAGCGTCGTTGCCTTGCCTCACGATGCCATGTACATAGAAGAAAAACCCAAAAATATTAGTCACACGAAGTCAATCTCCAATATTAAAATACAAAACCACTCAAATAAATCACCGATGGCAAAAATTGAACTAGATAAAATCCGAAAATGTCGAAAATTTGGCGGGAAATGGGCAGATGCCTCTGCGAACTTAATACAAGCGAAGGCGGGAGCAAACTCCTCGTCAGGTCGGACCCTCCCGGCCGGTGGCCAGCAAGACCTACGTCACCCGTCCACTCTCGATCAGGTTTTAGCATGAAACGTATTTAATAAACTAAACAGTATTTATGTTCAAATTATGCATCAACAGAACCGAAAAATCGAGTAATTCATAATACAGATTTTTAACCACATACCTGTTGATAGGCAAACACACACTTGAATTTTCGCATTTTGAATATGCCAGGGTTCGAGGCTAGGCAGAAGTACAGGCCATTGACGTATACGGCGCGCGAAAATTTGAATTATTTGAAATTTGAAAGAAAGTTTTAAAATTTGAAAAAGTCGTAATAAAATTGAATACAATGTTATAAATGAATTGAAACTGTACGAAAAATAAATAAGTTATTAAATATGAGATATTATGAGATATATGTTTGAAAATAATGACTTTATGTTAATAACAAAATATAAAAAAAAGTAACGGATTTTGAAATGAAAAAATCCGTTACATACTTCTCCGTTATATTTATTATCTTGTTGAGAAATTTGTTGTTGTTTTGTCATGTCTTCATTCTCGTGAATAAACATCTCCTCAGTCACGCAGCATTCCTCTTGTATAAATGTAATTGCCATACTTGTTTCATCAGTTTCTTCCTCGTTCTCTGTTTGCTCAATGTTTTCATAAGGTGAAATTTCCAAATTTTGTTGTTGGTGTATGCTACTGTTTCCTTTTTCTTCTAGTCCCAATATTCCAGGGTTAGGCTTGAGGTCAAAGTACATTCTTCTTCTATGAACTGGATATTATTATCCAAGCAGTTTTCTGTAGTTTCTGGGGCTAATATAATAGTATCCAGTAACTTATTGTCAATAATACTGTTAATTTGTTCTTGTTTCTTTGAAATATTGAGCGAGATATTTTCATCACTGTTGTTAAAGTTCAGAGTTCTCAGAGGTACAGCAAGGGACGTAGTTTGTATATCAGAAGGATTTACAACTATATTACTTAAGACATTAATAATGCTTGGAGAGTGTTTTCTATTTTGCTGAACATCAGAATAATTCTCTTGGGATGTTTGAGCCATAGCCAGTAATTTGTAGCTTCGTGAGTTGGGATTCATTCTGTAAAAAATATTTTTATGCAAATACGTTTGCGTTGGAAACTATAAAAACATTACCTATTAACAAATTACTAAGAAATTCTCAACATTTGTTGAGATACCTAACTCCATGCCTAAATCCCTGATATAAAAAAAATAATAATATGAAAACTGCCTAACTCCTAAGACAAAGAAACTGCCGATATTATACAAATATCACTGTTTCCCTAACAGTTATTTTTATTTGAAATGATGTATTACTACTTACTTTTTATAATGAACTATCACCACTTTCTAAATTCAAAACAGGAACGCGCAATTTGCAAAAAAATACCAACGAATGACCAACACATGCCAGCGGCCATTACGGATTTGGGACTTGGGCATTTTTCATCTTATCATAGAAATGACTGGAGTTAGGCAGATTTTTAAACTGCGATTTAAGCGCCACCTATTGAATTTTTGATAAATGTCTACTTTCTAAGTTATAGAGTAAGCCTTTGTCTACCAGATGGCACTAATAACTCAATTTGGCCAAAAATGGACTTATGCAATTTTCACATTAGGCCGACGATATATGCATAGCCTATATCGGCGAAAAATAGTTCAATTCAACAGAAGGCAGAAGGGCGATACGACATAGAAGGGCGATAGGACATAGAAGGGCGATAGGAAAAAGGAAAAATCGGACTTTCGGTGAAACGGTTTGCTCAGGCGCCAGTTTTTTAGAGCGGTATGCTCCGCTTTATACCCAGGATAGCATTCGTCAGAGAAAATAACTCCAGAGGTCAGTGGTGCGTCGAGGGTAGGGTACAAATAAGAAAGATTTGGCAAATTTTAACACGGTTTATTAGCTGTTCGATTAACAATAATAAGTATTGGATAATATAGATTTAACAATGTTAACTTATGTCCACGGCCGGTCCAGAGAGATCCACGCAAATGTCTGGAAAGAGAAACGTGCAGGTTAAGCCTCTATCGCGGAAATTCTGTTTTATTATTGACACGCTTTTGTCTACAGGCGGTAAGCAAACTATTAAGGACAACTAATAGAAAATTACGGCAAATTTAATAAGACGCGGGAAGAGTCATCCACGCCCAGTCCAAGCGATACTATTCGGCTAAGCTTGGTGCAAACTGTGTTTCAGGATTAAATAACTTTCCGGTGTCGGTGGTAGATGATAACTCGCGCCACCAACACGGTACCAAGCCTAGCTTCAGTCAACCTTGATCTGGGGGTGGGGTGAACCGGTGTCGGCTGCGGATAGTGGACTCACAACAGCAACACGGTTCGGGACAGTTTCTAAATCTAACCTAATAATGCTCACCAGGAAATATGCCTTAAATCAGAGAGCCTCCTCGGCAGCCGCAGCGTATTTACCGGCCTGGGTGGCGCCCCTCTCTTCGTGAGTGTGCCGGCCGCCCATTGGTCGGGGCAGTGGCGAGGCATCAGGTGACCGTCCCCACTCTTCTGGTACCCAAAACGGCTGCCGGGGGCTAGTGTGTCCATTAGGGGTGGTTGCACCCCCCATAGGGCTCGGACGGTGGTCTCTCTGGATTGGGCATGTCCAGTATACCCGGATTCCCAAAAAGAACGGCGGTTCTAGCTGTAATTTGAATTAATATCCCGGTTCTACCCCTAGCCGGTATCCCTCATCCCTTATGATGACATAAACAATTCTTTACAAGCGGCGGAAAGCCGATAGGAAGTAGAAGGTTGGTAAGGCTTTTTATAACTTAGGTGAGTGGTGGTAGACATTGGCGTTGGTTTTGAAAATTGTCTATTTTGGTTGGGCCTGAACACATTCGAATTTTGCGAATTTTGCGTTTGCGGTTTGCCAAATACTTGTGAGTTAGTCGAGAATCTTTTATTAGCGATTATTTTTGGCTGAATATTGATTGGCTGCGACGGAAAACCTGAATTCATCGGAAAACGACATGGCTGAAAATTGTTAAATTGTACAGGTGGAAATTTGGGAATAACGTAATTTTGAGGACTATTTAGCTGAAATTGTAATTTTGGAAATGGAAATTTTATTTAGATTTCATAACATCACTGGCACGGTTATATTTTGAAAATATTTTACATTGTCTTCTTGAGTTACTATTACTTTTATTATTATTATTATTATTATTATATAGCCTTTATTTAAAAATATTACAAAGAACAATATAGGAATTTCAACAAAACATGTAATACTTAATACATAAAATCAAGGCGAGATTTAGCCTAGGGCTATTCTTCCACCTAACCTTGACTGCTTAAAGATTAAACCTTAACTAATCTGTTTGATTTATATTCTATATATACCTTATTCTAAAAAATGCTGGTGCAAACCACGAGTGCAATATATTAAAATTTCCTAAAAATTAACAAAGACATGAGACATATAAACTGGACTATTACTAGGAATGGTCAAACTGTGCTGACAACAGTTTTCTTTTGTACAACTCTTTAAATCGTTTTATGTTTAACGGCTTTAGTTTGGGAGATATTCCATTATATAACTTAACGGCCTGATAACTAAATGAACGTCTGAATAAAGAGGTTGAATACTTCGGGATCTCCAACAAATTCTTGAAACGCGTGTTTCGGTTATAAGCATAAGATCTCTCAATAAGTATTGATCTAAGGTATGTTGGGATCGAAGTGACAAAAATCTGATGCACAAAA
Organism: Pseudeuparius sepicola; assembly: GCA_963920635.1. NCBI lineage: Eukaryota > Metazoa > Arthropoda > Insecta > Coleoptera > Anthribidae > Pseudeuparius > Pseudeuparius sepicola. The sequence goes on from OY987305.1 coordinate 37,122,926, forward strand.
CAAGCAAAATGTAATTCTCTTCGGCCCTCCATCGTCAACCAACCAAGTTTCCTTATATAGTAGGAGATATGATCAAACTTGCGGAGAGAGAATACAAATCTGCAACAAGCATTTTGCAATCTTTGAATTCTCTGACGTTCATTGTTATTTATGAACGACCCATACACGAAACTACAATAGTTGAAATTTGACATTACTAAGGATTCGACCAATATTGACTTTAGTTTTACCGAGAGTATATCCTTGTTCACGTACAGCAATCTTAGAGCACGGAATGATTTTTTAACCAGAGCACTTACATGCTCGGAAAATTTTATACCACTTTCCACCAACACACCCAACGATTTCACCAGTCTCTTAGCGGGTATAGACACATTATTGATACTAATATTAATATTTTTCTCGACATCAAACGCCCTTTTACCACCAAGAAAAATGACAACAGATTTGTTGGCATTTATATTTAAATTATGTTTTTGGTATTGCTTATAAATTGATTGTAACTCGCTGTTCATTGCGGTCTCCGCTTCTTTATACTCAGATGGTAAGAAGTTTAAAGTCAACTGTATGTCATCAGCATAAGCTTGATACGTACAAGTCTCTATACTCGAAAGCAGGTCGGCAATATATATATTGAGGAAAGCAGCGGTCCCAAAATGGATCCCTGGGGAACTCCTGATTTGACAGCCAGTGGAGCTGATGTTTCGTCTCCTACTGTAACCTTTTGAAACCTGCCAGTTAAATAAGACTTCATGAATTGAACTGAGTTTTCATAAAACCCATATTTTCCTAGTTTGGCACACAACACCCTGTGACTGATGGTATCAAACGCCTTTGAAAAATCCAACAGCGATAACATAGAAATTTTTCCTCTATCAATATTCACCACAATGTTTTGAGAGCTAAATTATTATAAAGGGTTATTTTGAGAATATTTGCTTCTTGAATGTTTTCGTGAATATCAACATAGTTAATAATTAAATTTAGGAGTTGTAGAATTCTATCATAAAATTGCTGTGGTCTTTCGTTATGTTGTTGTCGCAACATAACCAAATCCCTGTCGAGACAAACTTCGTCTCTTTGATCAGCGAAATGACGATACAGTGTTTCTTTGATATCATTCCAGCAAGTGATAGTTTGAATATTTACAATAAGTATAGCATTTCCACTTAGTTTCTCGATTAAAGAATGCATCAGATAAACATTTGGAAAACATGTTGGGTTTGTGGTGTCAAAAAATTGATTTACTATTGATTCGCAAACAGTCAAATATCGATTTAATTCGGTTGGGTTGTTACACGTCAATGCGTAACGCCATGGTAAGAAAAATAAATCCAAGATAAATCCAAATTACCTACCTCAATTCTTGGTTGGTGAGTATCGAGCGGCCGCCAGCTGACAGTAGAGACGGGCGTGGGAAATAAAAGATTTTTTTAATAATTGGCGCCACTTAGCTTGTGCGCTCTACACCTCACACAATTTCTTTTAAGTCCAAACTAGGAAAATCCTTCGTAGGTAAAAAAACGGAATTCAAAAATATCAACAAGATTTACTCAAATGGCACTAAATATTCTCAGTTATAAACAATTATTATTAGTCATATCTTTTAAGCTATGCCTTTCAGATTCACCAGCTATATTAATAATTAAAATGGTACGTGCTGTATAGTAAAACAAGCGTCTAGTATCATAAACCCCGAGCGTGTACACGTTCAGTTCACAAAAAAAAACAATAATAGTCAGGACGTTGCCATAGCTAATCACAACCCCGCAAGAGTCTCCGTCGTTAGTGAATCATCAAGGCCACGCTCCAAACTCAAATCCAAAACAAGAAAAATTCGTAGACCGTGATTTAGAACTGATAGGCCGCTGAAAAAAAATCGAGATATGAGGGCTTTTATCGACAAGTGTCCGTAAATTATCGTAAAATTCCGGCACCAAAACCGTTGGAGTAGGTGCTCCAAAATGTAATCTCGGGATGGAATGAGATGTATTAAATAGTGGATCCCTATGTATCAGGTATTTACGGCTGGTTATGGCAAATTATATATTCCGCAAAAGGCGGCTATAAGTCCGTGAACCAACAAGCGAAGTTCCGGCACTTCTGGTACCCACAGCAGGCGAAATACTCCCGGAAAATAAGCCGGACGAGGTACACAACACTCGGAATCAGTCCTACTGGCGTTTGGAAATATTTTTCCCAAAATTTATGCCGAACCACTGTAATATCGGAACTTGGAATCTCAACTGGTGACGTAGGACTCGAAAATCCCAAGCCCGCAAAAAACATTAGGGTATAAAAACGATTTTATTCGATAGACTGGGTCCGAAGGACATCTGTGATTAATAGCAGGAGACACAGCGAGGGTACTAAGCACGAAACACAAACACATAGTAGCCTCAGCCGCTGCTCAATAGGTGGCGATGCAGTTGTCTTAGGAAATAGCTTTAATTCGGGAATTAGAGATTACATCAGAAACATACTTAGGAAGCGGATACAAATTAAGCAATTTGGGGGGATTTAAAACAGAAGAATATCAGGAAATACTCGTGAAACTCCAAGGCGATTACATGCGTAGATAAAGAATTATTGTTTTTATTAGGTGTTTCCTAGTGACCCCAGTGAGTTCACCAAATATCGAACTAAAACCAAATTTGGTTGTAACAGGGTTACCGTCAAATTCTGGAACACATTTTGAAAATTCGGGTTTGAATAGAGTAGTAATTTTTTGTGATTTTTGAGAAATATTTTCGAATAAAACTTCTGGTCGATCAAAATTTTGGATTTCAGTTTCGGTAAGTTCGTTCGAGTCACTTGGAAGACAATGACAAATTGGCAAGATCTTCTGCAAATTTATCAAAGGACATCAAAATTGCACTTACATTAAGAGATGAGCAATTTTGGCCATCTGAAGTCTGGGTTCGGCGATGTGGTCCTCTTCCAAAGCTTCTGATTGGTTCGTGCGGGAAACAGACGATTTTGTTCTGATGACCGGCGACGGTTTGATAATCGATCAATCGTTGATACGATCGCGCGACACGTTCGATACGCGGCGTTTCGATTATCCGGAAGACTGCGACAGTTAATGATCGGGAGCGTAACGCGGTCTTTTTTAAAAAAATATTTATTGAACATAAGTTACAATGCAAAGTATAGAATAAGAATGAGGTATACAGTGTAGCAAAGTCCCACTTTTATAGGGGACGCTTCGGTGGTATCTTCTTGTGCAGCGTCAGCGCTTCTTCGGGATTGGTGGTGACATAATTCATGAATAATTTTTCGCACTAGATTGCGCCTAGAAATAAGCCAGTATATTTTCTCGAAGAGATGCAAGTACTGCTTGGGGCCCAGCATGAAGCAATCTAATATGTTCATGACGTATTAAAATTTTTGCAAAATGATAATTAGCAAGTAGAACTTCAGGATGTTTCTTGTCGAAATCAAATATAGAATTTTGAAGACGTCCTCCGACCCTTATAATATTGTTGTCAATGTCAAGAAAGGATTTCGAGATACAAGCTTACTTTTTGTATTCACTGATTTGTGTTTAAATAAATATGAAAATTCTTGTTGGAAGCATGTTTTTTGTACAATGTTAATTATAGAATTTGTTGCTTTATTTAATTCTTGTGGTGTTAAAGGGCCTTTAAATATTGGATTTTGATTTTGTAATATTAATTTTAAAACGTAAAATAAATGCCATGACACGTTGTAATTTAACAAAAGAAGAGTACTATTAGAGTATTATTATATAATAAATCTGCAGTGTATTAATATAATGGACCTCTAAACTTAATTTTTTTGGTTTTATTTTATTGGAGGCACTATAATAACCATATTATTTATTATTTTTATTTTCTTACAAGGCCAAAAATCGAATTTAAAATTCAAATGTCCGCGACAGTGACGTCACAGTTCGACAGTATACGAGGGTATAATTTAAAATATATCTATCTATCTATCTATCTTGTGCAGAGGGTGGCCGCCTTAGATCGGCCCGGCACGTAGGCCACAGTGGGCCCGTTGTGCCCCCACAGGCCAGCGTCACACGGCAGCCAGCATGCCGGCCCTCTTGATGAAGGCCCGCTTGAAATATATCATTACAACTTGTAAGAAAATGAAGACCCGAGAATCATTGCAAAGGTTTCTTGGTATTATTATCTATTCAGTTTGATTCCCTGTGATACTTGCTGTAAATTGAAATAAGTTTTATACCTTATTTTTCTATTACAAATAAGGGCCATAAAATTTTTGGATTTCCCCCAGTATGCGGATTCAAACCCAGCAAACACAAAAGATCACAGTTACTTCCCTGGGAGGTAACATTGTGAACATCAATGTCGCGTGCGAGGTTGTGCAGGACTCAGATGGGATGTTTGTAGAAAGCCAAATGTCTCCCACATTATGTCGACAAGAGCGAAGTTCATTATTATCCTCACATAGAGCACTTTAAGAGATGTCCCATAGTACTCCCACTGTTAACATTTTCATCAATATCAAATTCAACGTCTTATTAATATCACAATGTTATCATCAATGGAATTTTATTTTTTGACTGCAATACGAGTTTCAATTATGTCTTCAACGGATGTGCCATGTGCCATCTGTAAGAGCAAATAAACATCCATCTCTGAAACAGATGGGGCAGTTCATTGCAATTTCCATAAGAACTATCTTTTTAACTTCCTTGAGATTTCACTGGGATGTATTTTAAAGACCTTATAATATCTCTTTTTAAAACCCTTGTGACTTCAGAGCAATGTATTTATAGGACACTATAATATATATTTTGAACATACTTGTGATTTCAGTAGGATGTACAGGGTGTTCCAAACAACATAGTTATTTTTAATTTTTAGAAAAAAGACATTTGTGATAAAAAAGTCTGCTTGTCCTGAAAATAAGATTGGCATGGAAAAGTTAACATTACTTATACTGAGTGACCATAAAATTGAAAAACCGTTAATTAGCATAAGAGTAAACTGCCTCTATTTGTAGAATATTGAAAAATGTTATAACTTTTATTTACATATACAGTTTTGAAAATTATTTAATCGAATCAAAAAATCAATTTAGGCTTAACTTGAAATTTTTGTACACATAAGTAACTTACCACGCTGAACAAATTTACCTTATAATATTTTTCAGTATTTCTACAAATAGAGGCAGTTTACTCTTATGCTAATTAACGTTTTTTAGATTTTCGGATCACCCACTATAAAAAATGTTAACTTTTCCATGCCAATCTTATTTTACGGACAAGCAGACTTTTTTATTAATAATGACTTTTTTCGAAAAATTGAAAATACAAATTTTTACAAGTAGGTATTTTTACTAGTATATAGTCCATTACCCAATTATTGCTTTTCGAGAAAGCATTTTAGGAATATTTTAATATATTCACCTGTCGAAGTGTCCCCATATCTCGTGTGTGAAATAAAACTCTTAATATTGTGCAAACTGTTATATATTGTATATATATATAATATAAATATACTGAGTAGTATAGCTATAAGAGCACGAGCCCACTTTCCCCATGTATTTCTTATGGGAGCTAAAACGTGGTTAAAAACGTGACCAACCGCCGCGAGACCCCCGACAGCGAGGGGTGCCGAAGGTGCCCGGCTTTCACCGACCGTTGACCCAGCCGCGACGCCGCGACATGTCACGACTCGCAACTAATAAAAACCCTAAATCGTAATTAAGCCATGACGTCCCCCTGTCGACCTTTAGCCGCGGCCATGCATGGATTTTTGCTACCACCTCTGCCTGCGTATTTTTGCGTCCGCGACGCCGAGACATGTCGAGACTCGCAACTAATAAAAACCCTAAATCATAATTAAGCCATGACGTCCCCCTGTCGACCTTTAGCCGCGGCCATGCATGGATTTTTGCTACCACCTCTGCCTGCGTATTTTTGCGTCCGCGACGCCGAGACATGTCGAGACTCGCAACTAATAAAAAGCCTATAGAAAATATTCTAGCTTGCAATATGTACGTGACGTAATTCCTCGGAAAAAAGTACTTTCTTTCAGTCGTTTGAAATGTGTATTAGTTTCGAGAGCTCGCACGATGTCGAATAAAGATGAAGCACGAGAAACATTATATGAGAGTATAAATTTTCTTAAATACCTACCTAAAAATGTGTTACTTAAAAAAACATATATTCGTATATTTAGAGAATAGGACTGCTTCTCAAAAGGAAAAGTGGGCATTAAATTTTGACACAAATTAGCCAATTTTAGTTGAGTTTATAACCATCTAATTTAGGTAAGTAAATTTTAAAGAAGGTCCCAACTTCAATCCGAGAAAGCCAGGCCCCGTTTTACTTTTAATTGGCTAAAATGTCAAATACTGATAGTTCACCAGTTTTTTACTTTTAAAAATATCCCGACGTCATTATCAACAAGACTAGTACCACTAGCTGCAAAATCCGATCTTGTGCAACACGTTTCCAGTTTAAAATTGTTTTTCGCCCAGCAACCCGTCCCCAAAACGTTGCAAAGCAAGATGAACTAAAATGATGACAGCTAATATTAGTTTGTCAGTCAAACCCCCCCCCCCCCAACCCGCATGATAATTTAGATTTCTTTCAATCGTTAAAAAATGGTAAAATAAAAACAGGTGAAAATCATGAAAAAGGGACCCCGTTAATTGGTTTAATGAAAGTGTCTAGATGAGAAAAGGCTGTTTACGCGTTGACATTTTAATGTAAACATGAAACGTCCCCAAACAATTCAACTGGCACTGGAAACGTTTTTTTTTCGACTAAAATTGCCCTTGGGATTGTATAAATCACGATAATATAAAATACTAGACTGAAAAATCTGTTCTTAGAGGTTCTAATAAAAACCAGGTTATTAAATTAAAAAACAGGTACCAACATCCAAAGTATGACGTCATACCACCGGTTTAAATTATGTGTGTTCCAACAGTCAAAAAAATCCTTAATCTCCTGAAAATTTAAAACGTTCTGCTAGTTAAGGTGTTCCAATTAAATATAAAAACTATTTAACAGGATCTAACATTGAAAAATCTAAATATTGCACAATATTGACTTAATACATTTCGACTTTGATTATCGATTAATTTACTTAGACTCTTATATAAAACAGGACTCTTAGTATATAAAACCGGAGCAAGTAACGGGATCTCACGTGTTGTATTAGCTAAGCTTCACAAATTAAGCTAGCAATTACATTTTCTACTCTATTTTTATAATTATTTGTGGCATATCACCATTTTTACATTTCTGTTTTGGAGAAAATAGTCCAAGATGCTTGATAATATATCAAAAGAAATTGGGTCTTCCAGCGGGGCAGCGAAATTATTAATTAGGATCCATAACACTTTTCATTCTTCAAATAAAAAAATTGATCAATTGGACAAGCAGAGACATGTTGTTTTTAGGCATAATAATTATATAAAATTAAGACAATTTTACACGGCTTATAGCAATGCATTCATTTTTAGTAGAAAAATAAAAGCGGAAAATTAGTTTTTAGTTTCAGCAAGCCATTACATTTATTTGATTCTCGAAACAAGATACTTTTGTTTAGAGTTAACTCCGGAAACTTGCTACATTGTAAAAATACACGTACATGTCTTAAGAAAATGCAAGGTTGCATAACCGCGGCTTGGATACAGACTTTTTTATGTTTAGCCTTCAGTCTGAGCAGTGCGGTTTCGGAGTGAGAAGTTTTTTTTGTGTGCAGACTTTACCAATTTAATTATTTTAGTGTGTGAGTTTTCTTGGAATACAGTTTTGGAGCTATATTCGTGAGTAGCTACTTTATATTAAGGAGAGTTGAAACAGCTTCTTAAAGGTTTTTTTTAAATAAACTTTTGGTAGACTTAACAAGTTTTTCTCGATTTTTTTTGAGAAACGGCTGGGCTGAGATCAAAGAACATACTCGAGAAGCTGTCACAGAAAAGCACTAACGGTCTTCTATATTTTAAAAAATTACTTCAATGGATTTACCACCACTAAGCTACGTTTATATTTTCTGTAAATATTCTCACGAAGGAAAAAATATAAACAACTTCTAACAAATTCAAAACCTTTCGAATTTTTTTTTTTAGGAAACCAAAAAAATATTTCATGGGCAAGATTTTTGGACCGTTTACGCTTATACAAATGGCTGAAAAAAATTGCACAGCAAAAACTACCCCTATGCATTTTCTTCGCACGATTATCGCCTGTTTTAGCAAGGATGTTCAAAATTTATGAATTTATGTCCGAAAAAAATTTGCTAGTCAAAAGCTACGCCCAGAGAGAACTGTTTTAGTTCGATTCTCATAGTTTTTGCACCAGCAGGGTAAAATATACTCTCCTGCATCCCTTTAAAACAAATTATAACTCCATTGTTCTCGGTCCGATCTTGTTTTTAGCAAGGATGTTCAATATGTACGAATTTGTGTTTGAAAAAAATTTGCCAGTCAAAAGCACAACAGAGAGAATTGTTTTAGTCCGATTCTCATAGTTTAGATCTTGTTTCGGGTTCGAGCAAGGGCGTTCAAAATGTACGAATTGTCGGGTAAAAAATACCCCTAGAGAGAATTGTTTATGGTTCGATTTTCACATTTTCTGAAAGTCTAAAGTATTGTTACATCAGTGAAAAAACTTGACAGGAAAAACCTACCCTTTGCACCCTTTTAAGGAAAAAAATTACGTATCTTCACCCCGTTTTTAACAAAGACGTCGAAAATGTACGAAACTATGTTAAACAAAAATTTGCAGCACAAAAACTACTTCACCTTTAATGAAAATTGCAGCATCATACATCAACAACCAAGTATCACCCTGCAAACCTTTAAAACGAATTATAACTCCATTGTTCTTGGTACGGCCCCAGAAAGGGCGTTCAAAATGCATTAATTCGTGTTTGAAAAAATTTTTCAGCCGAAAAACTACCCCCAGAGAGAACTGTTTTTAGTTGGATTCCCATAGTTTTCTGAAACATTAACTAAAATCGGTGCAATCAGTGAAAAAAAAATGACAGCGAAAAAACTAACCTTTTGTATCCTTTTAAGAAAAAAATTACGTATCTTCACCCATTTTTAGCAAAGACGTCGAAAATGTACGAATCTATGTTAAACGAAAATTTGCAGGTCAAAAACTACTCTTTTGCATTTTCTTCAATCGATTATCGTCTGTTTTTAGCAAGGATGTTCAAAATGTATGAATTTGTGTCTGAAAAAAAAAATTCCAGGTCAAAAAAGTATCCCTAGAGACTAGAGAGCATTCCCACAGGTTTTGAAAACGCACTCTTTGACAAATCCGAGGTAAAAATTATATATTAAAAATCAAAAACTATCCTTCCGAATTCCTTTAAAAAAATACTTTCCCATTGTTGTCTCAGTCCTAGCAAGGGCATTTAGAATAATCTCAGATGCACGAAATCATGCTTGCAGAGATAAGAAAGTGATAATGCACTCAAAATGAGTAGTAACCATGTACACTTGTTTCATGCTATTTGGCAATCATCAGTATAGTATAACGTTGACCAAATAAAAAAACTACAAATTAACATTGTTTTGGCTCCATCCTAGGTCGTTTCTAGCAAAGCAAAATAATGTCAGATAAATTCGTGGAAAAAAAAATCGGTAAAAACCACCCCCTCCAGACTCCCCGAGAATTGTTTTTGATCTGATTTTCATAAGTTTTCTGAAACATTACCTAAAGTTATTGTTACCCAATCTGTGAAAAAAAAAAAGTTGACATAGCAAAACCTACACTTTGCATCCCTTTAAGGAAAACAAGTTCATCATCGATTTCAACATGGACATTCAAATCATCACGGATAAAGCTATTTAGGAGCAATACCGTGAACCCACATTTGTCCAGCGCTCTTGGCCATAGCGGTGTTTTTCTTTAAAGACATGTGCATGCCCTTGCATCGACATCAACCAAGGTTGATCGAAGGCAGAAAAATATGCAGTCTATAAAAAATCAGCGCCGGTACGAGCGTCGCCACCGCAGCACCATATGTGAACACTCTTTTAATAACAAATATAGAATTTTGTGGGATAGGTACAAACCAAAGAAAAATCAAAGAAGATGAAAAATTAAAGAATCAGCATTTATTCTAGGAAATATGCACAACTGAATTTTGCTGAATGTTCAGTGAAATTCAGTAAAATATTATTGTCAGATATTCAAAGAGAAGTTAGTATAGATAATTAGAACACTGGGTGCAGTATCAGACAGGTGGCTAGACAATTGTTTCTGTCATGACATTTTAACTTTACATATATTAATCATTCATTTCACTTTGATGTGACATGATTTTTGAGAAAGGAGGAAGATTTTTTATCCTCTGAAAGTTCAGAAAAACAAATTTGTTGAAGTTATTTTTGAGTTCAAAGTTTCGTTCATTTACTGTTAAGGATTTTTGAATTTTCCAGGCAACTTGAAAAAGTTGTAACCAAATTTGTAACCACTGTAGGAAACCATGGGACGTATGGAAAAATTGATAAAATAATATACATCTAAATACTTACCACTATTTATAAAAAATGACTAATGACTATACATATTAAAAACCGTCTCCAATAAAATCAATACTTTCACGTTACTCTCTTAAATCCATTATTTAATAGTAAATTCCAATATTGTCTAGAAATTTCGCTATATGCTGATATATATTTTAATTTTCTCATCCCTGGTAACCACTCTCACTTACTTTCTTTCTACAAATTAATACCAAAATTCCTTCATCTTAAAAAAACATACGAGACATATCACTCGCTGTCACTTCCTTTCTATAAAATCAAAAAGCCCTAAAATTAAGAAATTTTTGTTTCTGATTTACCTCTTTTTTTCTTGCTTTATTACATGCACATGTAATATCTAATAATTGTTCAGGATTACTTTGTTTCAAGGCAATAATTATTACTGACATCCATAAAAACATACACACACTTTCGACCTGTTATTCAACTAGCCAAACTGTAAAAAAAAAGTAAAAAAAGTTAATATTTTATGTTTATTTCAATTTTTAACTGAGTATATGACAGCGTCTCTAAGAAAGGTATAAAATTTTTCTTAAGAACTTGGGAAAATTCTTCTCTTAGTAAGTAGTTTATAATTGTTTTGTTAGAAACTTGATGGGTGATAATAGTGTTCTAAAAAAATTATTAGTCCAGAAAAAAGTTAATATTGTGTTTAGAATTGTATAAAATTTTGAAATAGCATCTAATAACCTTCCTGAGAAGCCTTAGTTAAAAAACTTCCATGAGACATTCGGAAACTTTTTTCCTTTGTTCGATAGTTTATGACTGTTTTGACTAAACATTTTTACTAAAACTTAATAGGTGATAGTCGTGTTGTCGAAAATTATAGTCTAGAGAAAACGCTAATATTTTGTTTAAAAATGGTAAAAAACGAGAACACCAAAGAATATGTTAACATCTTATGCTTTTCAGGGAGGTTTAAGTAGTAAAAATTCTCACTCTCACAGTACCCAAAAACTAAGATTACCCCCAGAAGCAATTTGAGGGGTGAAAATTACTATTACTTCGTTAGCATTTGCGTCTAGAGCTGACTTTCCTTATAGAACTGGGATAGTACTGCTCAAGTACTACTAGAAAACTGTATTGATTGAAAAATATTTTGCATTGCAGATAAAAAAACACTATGTAGGATATGTTTAGTGTATTTTTGCTTTTAAGGGAGGTTTAATATTTTGAAAGACATCTTAGTTTATTTTAATAAAATTTTATAGAACTGGGATAGCATTTGCTCAAGTACTACTAGAAAACTGTAGTGATTGAAAAACATTTTGCATTGCAGATAAAAACCACTATGTAGGATATTTTTATGTTTTTGCTTTTCAGGGGAGGTTTAATATTTTGAAAGACATCTTAATTTATTTTAATGATTTTGCGTTCAAGTCTTTGTAGAATTTTGTGAGAATATTTTTTTATTTTTCAGGGAGGTTTTAGTATTTTTAAGAAATTCGTAAACTTTGTGCGATAGTTTATGACTGTTTTTGCTAAACATTTCTACTAAAAACTTAATAGGTGATAGTCGTGTTGTCGAAAATTATAGTCTAGAGAAAACGCTAATATTTTGTTTAAAAATGGTAAAAAACGAGAACACCAAAGAATATGTTAACATTTTATGCTTTTCAGGGAGGTTTAAGTAATAAAAATTCTCACTCTCACAGTACCCAAAAACTAAGATTACCCTCAGAAGCAATTTGAGGGGTGAAAATTACTATTACTTCGTTAGCATTTGCGTCTAGAGCTGACTTTCCTTATAGAACTGGGATAGTACTGCTCAAGTACTACTAGAAAACTGTATTGATTGAAAAATATTTTGCATTGCAGATAAAAAACACTATGTAGGATATTTTTAGTGTATTTTTGCTTTTAAGGGAGGTTTAATATTTTGAAAGATATCTTAATTTATTTTAATGATTTTGCGTTCAAGTCTTTGTAGAATTTTGTGAGAGTATTTTTTTAATTTTCAGGGAGGTTTTAGTATTTTTAAAAAATTCGTAAACTTTGTGCGATAGTTTACAACTGTTTTTGCTACACATTTTTACTAAAAAACTTAACGGGTGATAGTTGTATTCTAAAAAAATTATAGTCCAGAACAAGTTAATATTTTGTTTAGAATAGTGTAATAATTTTGAAACAGCGTCTAACAACATTCCTGAGAAACGTCTCAGTAAAAACTTCCTTTTGAATTGAACATTTGCATTGCAGATAAAAACCACTATGTAAGGATATTTTTATGTTTTTGCTTTTCCAGGCTTAGGTTTAAAATTTTATACCTAATAGTTTTGAAGCAAACACATTTTAGCGTGTACTTTATTTTATGTTGATATTGAGGATTTTTTGAAAATATAATATAATACATTGATTGAGGTTATTTGAAATTATCTTTTTTAAACAAAGGATCACTTTAACAACAATTTACTGAGATACGTCTTAATTACAAACATTTTGTTGCAGACTTTCAGGATTTTTTTAATGAGGTGTTGGCGGCTCGAAACCTGATTGTTAACAACATCACTTGGTGATCATTGTCTTAAGTTTTCTGGGGAAGGTTTTGCAGTCACTTTCTGAGAAATGTCCCGAATTTTTTCTTGGGAACGTCTTGAATTTTTTTTTGAAAATTTCAATATTGAAACTCTTATTTTTATCATCACTTTGTCAAGTTTTTCGAGAAATTCCCCAAATTTTCATGGAACTTCATACACTTTTCTAACGTCATCAAGTTTCTAATATTTGTAAAAGTTGCAAATTAGCATTGAGTCTTACGGAAAACACACACAAATTTAGTCTTATTGAGGGGCCTTTTCATCCCTAGAAAATAAGCTTTGTCCTGATTGGTTGAGCAGCTCATAGGGTGTGATTATAAAAGGGGTGTTCATCCCCAATTTTTTCAGTCGTGTTGATGCAGTTGTAAGGTGAAGGCGACTTTGTGAATTGGACAACGCATTTCCTAAAGCAAACAGCGGCAGTTCAATTTTTATCTGTCATTAAGTTTCCAGTATAGAATTCGCAAATTAGCATTGAGTCTTACGGAAAACACACACAAATTTCGTCTTATTGAGGGGGCCTTTTCAGCCCTAGAAAACAAGTTTTGTTCTGATTGGTTGAGCATCTCATAGGGTGAGACTATAAAAGGAGGTGTTCTTCCCCAATTTTTTTCAGTCGTGTTGATACTGTTGTAAGGTGAAGTCGACTTTGTGAAGTGAACAACACATTTTGACAAATTTTTACGATAAAACCTTTTTTGTTTGAATTAGCTTAGCATTTTAAGTTTTATGAGAATTGTAAACATTTTCTTGGAATTTCTTGAACGTATAAAATGGAAAACCCATTTCATCAGTCGTGCTGTTTCTCTTGAGGGGTGAAGTTGTGTTTGTGAATTGGACAACACATTTTGTGAAAAGTTTTTCCGAGAAACGTAATCTTTTTCTTAGAATTTGATGAACGGGTTTATAAAAAGGAGTTCCCTCCACCCATTTTCTCAGTCGTGTTGTCACTTGTCTAAAGTGAAGTCGATATTGTGAATTGGGCAACGTTTTTCATAAAACGTAAGCAAATAGCGCATCAACGTGTATATTCATATTTTTCTAGTGAAATATAAAAATTTAACACCCTTATTCCCCAGGTTGAAGCGTGTACAATTTAGAAAATCATTCCTTTCTAGGTTGAGCTAAGGAGAAAAAGGACTACACAGGTTGGTGAGTAAGTAAAAATCAAAGAGGACGCTTGTTGGTGAGTAGGATTGGAAAACACGAATTCTGTCTTACCGTTGGTTGCACGTCTGATAAAGTAAATTGTTGTGCTTGGGAGAACCATGCCTCCCACAGTTGTACTAAAGTCCATATACTTCAAGATAGCCAGTATATTGAGTCTACTTCGATCAGCATATAGTGGTGAAACAGCTCAAGATGGTCTTCGTGAATGTACGAAGGCAGTTCGGCAAATAAAACGCCAACTAAAATCAGCCAAGGGCATAGGTGAGAAACAAAAACTGTTAACAACTCTGGCCAATGTAAAAACACTGCGTACTAAAATTAAATGTGAAATTAAACATGGTGCTGGGGCATCTATAAAAGAGACGGCAAAAAAACGCGTGAGCTGGTGCGATTCGGAAACCGCATTTTCATGCCGTATTCGAACTGGTGTCATCTCTAATCTTAAGCACAAGGACCCAGGCGATTTTCTCGAAGACTGTTTTGCTTTGTTCAAGCGACGTGTTGCCAATGTCCTTAAAAAGGAAGAGGCGGTTAAAATCAATGCAGTGTTCTGCGGACTATTTGTGTTGCAAAAGGCTGACAGAATTATTGAGGAGTTGAAATATTTTACGACACCCAACGCGCCGGTCTACCGAGATACCAACTTAATCCATTGGTTCGATCAGCACGTAGCAACACCGATTTTAACTCAGCTTCAAGAATTTCAAGAAAGAGACTCTGGTTGGGCGCTGAAGGCTATAGTGAACTTGGGGATAAATATAAATAAGTATACTCCCCTGTTAGGATCTTCATACATAGAGCTACCTGAATCAATCAAGGCAAAACAGGCATGTATTAACGTGAAGAACGAGGACGACCTTTGCTTTGCTTGGGCCGTGACTTCCGCTCTGTATCCAGTTGAGAAACATCCTCAGCGAATAACCAAGTACCCCCACCCTTCATCTGTTTTGCATTTGAATGGAATACGTTTTCCAATGACCATTAAACAGATCCCAAAATTCGAAAAACTGAACAACATGTCTGTAAATGTTTATATTCTGCGAAAGCATCTAAACAAGTTCCACACCCTACCTACTTATATCACTAAAAATAAAGTAGACAAACACGTTAATCTTCTAATGGTACAGAATATTTATTATGATGATGATAGTGAAAAAGGAAGTAATGATAGCTCACCTATTCGATATCATTTTTGTTGGATCAAGGATCTCTCTCGTCTAGTTTCAACTCAGCTGAGCAAGTGTAATGGAAAAAAATTCATCTGTGATCGATGCTTACATTACCTTTATTCTGAAGAAAAACTAACAACGCATTACTAAGATTGCAAAAACATGAATGACTGCAAAGTTAGGATGCCAAGTGAAGATAGAAAATTCCTCAAATTTGCTAATTACAAAAATAAAGAGAAGGTTCCCTTCATAATTTATGCTGATCTGGAGAGCCTCCTTAAAGGAACAGGCGATAATAATAAGTATCAAGAACACGTTCCCTGCAGCATTGGATATTATATTAAATGCAGTTATGATGAGAGCTTGTCATTCTACAAATCATACACCGGACTCGATTGCATGGAATGGTTTTCTAAAGAACTAAGGGGAGTGGCTGAGGATATAGAGACAGTTTTTCTGTGTCCTCTGCCTATGGATAGGCTAACAGCAGATGAGAAGATGAGCTTTAAGTTAACTACCATATGCCACGTTTGTGAGAAGCCGTTTAGAGCGCAGCAAACAAAAGTTCGGGATCATTGTCATCTGACTGGAAAATTTAGAGGAGCCGCACATAAAGACTGCAACATAAACTATCAAGATACCCATGTTGTACCAGTTGTACAATTTAAGCTGATATGATTCACATTTTGTTATTAAAAGCATAGCCAAGGATATCGAAGGTCGTGTGGAGCTCCTTCCCATTAACAAAGAGAAGTATATATCATTTACGAAAAGCATACCGGAAAATTTGGTAAGGTTCAGATTTATCGATAGTTTTCGTTTTATGGCGGGAAGCTTAGATTCTTTAGCCACCAATCTTTGCGAATACCCAATCCTTAGGAGCCATTTTTCCGACCTCCCAGAATCCCGTTTTAAACTTCTTACTCGAAAAGGTGTATTCCCATATGATTTTATGGATTGTATGGAGAAATTAGACCACAGTCACTTACCACCTAAAGACTATTTTTATAACAAACTCGAAGAAAGATCGATATATGAAAAAGAGTATGCTCACGCGCAGAAAGTGTGGAATGAATTTGGTTGTAAAAATTTAAAGGAATATACCGACCTGTATTTAAAAACAGATATATTACTTCTAGCAGATGTATTTGAAGCATTTAGAGCGAGCTGTATGAGAACCCATAAACTAGATCCCGCTCACTACTATACATTACCTGGGTACACTTGGGATTCGATGTTGAAGTATACAAAAATTGAGTTAGAGCTGCTTACGGATATCGATCAAGTAATGTTTGTCGAGAGAGGAATCCGCGGAGGACTCAGCCAATGCTCTAAACGACGCGCCACTGCAAATAATAAATACATGCCCGATTATGATCCGCAGAAACCTGCAGTATTTTTAAGTTACTTTGATATTAATAATCAATATGGATGGGCTATGTCCCAGGCTCTCCCTTTCGGTGGGTTTAGATGGTTAGATGATAAGGAGATTCAAGGATTGAATATAGGAAAATTGACGGACAATTCTGATACGGGGTATTTCCTAAAAGTCGATCTAGAGTACCCTGAGAAACTTCACGATAAACATAAAGATTTACCTTTCTGTCCACAACATAGAGAAGGGGATAAAACAGGGAAAAAATTAATGGCTACCCTCCACAACAAAGAAAAGTATGTGATTCATTACAGGGCACTTAAACAAGTTTTAGCAAACGGTCTTGTGCTGAAGAAAGTACGACGTGTACTCGAATTTAAGCAAAGTGCTTGGTTGAAAAGTTACATAGATCTAAATACCAGACTTCGTGCCCAAGCCACCAGTGCATTTGAGAAAGATCTTTACAAACTTCTGAATAACGCAGTCTTCGGGAAAACGATGGAAAATGTCCGCAAATATTCCGTGGTAAAGCTGGTTAACAAGTGGGAGGGACGATATGGGGCGGAGGCACTTATCGCCAAACCTGAGTTCAAATCTGCACTGATTTTTGATGAAAACCTCGTAGTAATCGAATTGGATCTAGCAAAAACAACTATATATGATTTCCATTATGGGTACATGCAACCCCAGTTAGGTGACAATTGCACTGTTTTATACACGGACACTGACTCCCTAATTTATGAAATTCGAAATAATGATATTTACGAAGTTAAGCGTCGAGACTGTTATACATATTTTGACACGAGTGATTATTCACCTGATAACATTTATGGTATACCTCTAGTAAACAAAAAAGTTTTGGGCATGATGAAGGATGAAAACAATGGGCACATTATGACGGATTTTGTGGGTCTGCGGTCAAAAATGTATACATTTAAAGTGTTAAAAGATAGTGAAGATATTGAAATAAATAAACTGCGGGGAGAGGGATTTACTGAAGATGAAATATTCGAAATAATGTTACACGGTGGAGTTACAAAGAAGGTGAAGGGTGTCAAGAAATCCGTTATTAAGAACAAAAACATACCGTTTACTCGATAACTCAGACGAAAATCGCGTTAAGTCCCAACGACGACAAAAGAGAAATTAGAGCAGGATATGAAACACTCCCGTGGGGCCACTATTCACAGATGCAAATGGGATAGTTTTAATTATTATAGAAATAGGTTACTGTAATAGGTTTATAATGTATTATTACATATTCTTAGTTATAATAATGATTATACATAATAGGTTTTGTAATGTAATATTACATATACTTAGTTATATTAATGATTATACATAATAGGTTTATAATGTATTATAGTTATTATCACCAATAAATTTATTAAATAAGTATGTTTTTTCATTTTTTATTCTGGCCTGTTGAAGCATATATCATGTGAAAGTTTACATGAGTTAGTGTTTTAATTATCTCCGAGCTGTCCTAAACCAAAAACCTCTCCTTGCTATATTTGCTACTACTGGGACAATTAAATTATTTATGTTGTTTAATTAAACATGGATTAGGCCTATGAGGGAAACCATGTAAAAAAAGCGCACCTTGCATTCTACCTCTAGGGTGGTGGGGAAACGGATGCATATGAACCACGTACGATTGCTTATCGCAATTGTTAAGTTATATAGTGGGTATAAGTAGAATAGAAGGCAGAAATCTTCAAAAATTAAGTGAAGCTTTTACCTATTATTTTTACCCACGATCACTACTGTAACAGATAAACAAACTAGTTGATGATGTAAATACAATCTTGTTCGATATGTAAAATGTATGGAACATATGCCAGATGAAACCATAGGCACCTATTAAAATAAACACAAATACTTTTAAAACCTGATTTGTTGAACCTATCGAAAATTAGTAATAATCAACAATTTTTTGTATATTTTTAGGTCACTCTCAATTAATACCTTGTGGTTTGTTCTTCAAAAGCAGTTGAGACAGACCTGGTGTAAGGGTAATTTTTTATCTCCAATACATAATACGTTATCTTCAACAGTTACTGGCATTTGACCATTACTAATCCGTCATTGGTGTGTTGGATATCATAATTGCTAGGTTCAATCCCATGGTATTCCATGGTCTCTTCCATGGTATTTGATGGTATTCCATGGTGTTCGATGGGATTCAATGGTATGTCGCTTTTCAAGTTGCTTCGAGTTACTTTTCGAGTCGTCTAGTTGTTTTCCAGAGTCGTTTAGTCGTTTTTCCGTGTAGTCTAGTCGTTTTTCAGAGTCGTCTAGTCGTTTTTCAGAGTCGTCTAGTCGTTTTTCAGAGTCGTTTAGTCGTTTTTCCGAGTCGTTTAGTCGTTTTTCCGAGTCGTTTAGTCGTTTTTCCGAATCGTCTAGTCGTTTTTCGAGTCGTCTAGTCGTTTTTCAAAGTCGTCTAGTCGTTTTTCAAAGTCGTTTAGTCGTTTTTACGAGTCGTCTAGTCGTTTTTTAGAGTCGTTTAGTCGTTTATTCAAGTCTAGTCATTTTTCTAGTCGCTTAGACGCTATAAGCTTTTTCTTGGTAGGATAATGGATAGTCAAAAATGAACATTATTTTAATTTTCATTATTGAAGAACATGTTGTATGCCCTCATTTTATTCCATATATAGACCGTTTAAGGGTTTTAAACCCTTAATTCAACCCTTTTTCCTCACGCTACACTTATGCCTTTGGGTTTTCGAAGTCGGTATAGTATAAAAATCATACGGTGAACATGGCATAAGTGAGAATTAGTACCTTTTTTTTGTTTTGAAAAATCGAATTTTTCATAAGTTTTCCAAGGGGGCCAAACTTAAAATTACTATTTTCCGACTCAGAATCGATTTACCTTTCAACCCTCTCCAAGGTATAAATGAGAAAATGAGTAAGGAAAATCTGTGACTGTCTGACGGTCTAATAATTTGTCTACACAACGGGCACGTATTTATTTAAGCTGAACATTCCATGCTTAGTTTGAAGCAGTGGATCATAATGTTGGACCTCGAAGGGGTAAATCGTGTAAAATAATCAGGGTTCAAAGCCATTTCCGTATGCATTTTATTTTAAGTAATGAAAGAAGTGGTATTCAAAATTATTATACATGAAAAATAATTTGTCTCTTCTTGTCCAATTAGTGGATTTTAAGAATAAAAGTGTTATATAATTTTGTTGCTCACACTCCAATTTTGATATATTACTTGGAGTATTTTCTCTAAATATTGAAAATAACTATAAAGTCTCTTTGATTAATATGTCATGCGAATTTTAACTAATATGAGGTCTCGTTGGTTTACAATAAATTATATAAGAATTAGCTGTATTCATTAAGAAATAACTAGTTTCAAAATTTAATCGATAACTAATTTATCCAAATATATTAAGGACAACAGATTTTGTTAAATAGTTTACATTTAATTCACATTTAATAGCAGATCAGTTGGAACACACATAATTTAAATTGGCGGAATGACGTCATACTTTGGATGTTGGTACCTGTTTTTTAATTTAATAACCTGGTTTTTATTAGAACCTCTAAGAACAGATTTTCAGTCTAGTATTTTATATTATCGTGATTTGGCTAATTTGTGTCAAAATTTAATGCCCACTTTTCCTTTTGAGAAGCAGTCCTATTCTCTAAATATACGAATATATGTTTTTTTAAGTAACACATTTTTAGGTAGGTATTTAAGAAAATTTATACTCTCATATAATGTTTCTCGTGCTTCATCTTTATTCGACATCGAGTTACGTGGGCGAGCGTAACAAATTTGTTTTTAAAAAGATGTTTATTGGCAAAAGTTACAAGAGAGACTGTCGTAATAGAACATGTTTTAGTATATATAATATTAAAAGTGTCTTCTCAGCATGTAGCGTCTTCTTTCCAGAAACATGGCATATGTGTTCATGTAACTCCTCCGGCCCTACTGGGAAGCATATTCTTTAGGATGTGGTTCCCAAAAGTTAAATGATGATTTCTTCTCGGGTTTCCTTTTGTTTTGGGTTAATAGAAAATTTTTGAAAATGTTTTTTAATTAATTTGAGCAAGAGTAGTAATAAAACAATTAATATTATAATGAAAATAAAAATTGTAAAAATGTTAATTTTCTTTGTTTCAAGTGGTGACGACATGTCTTCTAAAATCTTCTTCTGTTCTTCAAGGGTGTCTTGAATACTTCTTGTTTCTTCTAAGTTGATTTTGTTGAGGCTGAGTTCTGGCAGACCTAGCTTCTTCGGGATGCTAGTGAGGTTTTTACTCGAAAAGTTTATAGAGGGTAAAGATACTTTTATAAAGGGTAGTTTGCTAGTTTTATAGCTTTGTAATATTATCGAATTTAATTTTAAAGTGCAATCGGAAAACAGTTCAACTAAGTAACTTCCTTGTAGTGGTGTATTATTTGGTACTGAGTTTTTACAGGAACTAACAGCTATTCGCTTTGACGGAACAGTTATTAGCCATTTATTTTTGACAACTTTGGCTATCTCAACTTTTTGGATAGTAGTCTTGAAGGGAGAACAGTTCGTTAAATTTTTGAATGATATTAATTGCACCTCGCAAGGAGCGTCATCATCAACATGCGTAGGACTAACTTCTTCACAAATGTACTTGGTTTCTTCAATTTTCTTGCAGATTTTGTCCATGGAAACATACTTTTCATTGTTAAGTGCAAGGAATGGTTTATAAGGTAGGCAAAAGTAAAAATCGGGTTCATTATTTTTTGGGATTGGTAATGGTAGGATTTTGTAATATTGGTATAACTCTGATTCAACCAAGGGTATTTCTAAAATAAATGTGATACTGAACTCTTTTGAGTAGCTTTTAATTTCAATAAGTTTTTCGAAATTCAAAATATTATCAATAGTTGGTGAAAGAGGTACTTTGCCTAACTTTAAATATTTTTCAGATTCTTTTATTTCTAATAACAAGTCTATAGGATTTATGATTGAGTTATGTAAAGTATTCAATTTTGCAAAAGAAACTGCTACTTCCATTCTATCAAATATATTGTAGATATTTTGGTATATATTAGTAAGTTGATGAATCAAAATATGAATTTGAAAATAATTGAAGTCATCTAGTTGGGCTTGAGCGAATTTCTCGAGAGCTTCTCGTATTTGATTAATTTTAAATTCTATTTGTTTTTGGTTGTGAGTTATGTTTGTCACTGTTTCCTCAAATTTCTTAATGGTAGATTTTAATAACGTAATTTGACTGAAGGCAACACCCTTTAATTTGTTTTGATTTTCTTGTAAGTTTTTTATCTGCATGTCATATTTTTGGCTATCTTCTTGATCTAAATTTCCTGTAATACATTTAATGAGAGATCCCAAAGGATTAAGTAAGCCTCTTTTCTGTCTAGTTACATTTTGAATAGGATTTATTTGATTTATTTGTAAATCGATCTGCTTTTCTAATGCAAACAAATATGAAAATGAATTATTGTATTCGTCACCATAGTGTCCAATTTTACTTTTAATGTCATTATTAAGTTTATACACTTGATTTTTTATTTCTAAATATCTTGAAACTACTGGGGCTAAGTCGTATAATTGAACAAGTGGCCAGTGATTAGATACAATTTGTGTCGTTCCTAACTTGTATGGGAAGAGTCCGGGATAGGAGTTGAGGTTATGGAAGTTTGTGTCGGTTGCGTCGATGGTCCAGGTCCATCTGTAACAACGTGTTTTATTTTAGTCTCGTTTTTGTGTGTAATCTCTGTCTTGTTTGTTTCTGGGTTTTGTATTTCAATTTTTCCATTTTCGAGAATTTTTGTAACCAAATAGGGGCCTGTAAATTTGGATTTTAATTTCGCTGACCTCGGATCCACTTGTTTAAAAACCTGAGTGCCTACTGTAATTTCAGCGGCTGTCTTACTACTGTTTCGCTTGTTAATTATATTTTCCTTTTTGTCAACACAGTCGGAATGAATTTTATCATAAAGCGCTTTCGTGTTATTCTGATGATTGTTAACATATTCCGTGAAAACTTGAGCGGGTATAAGTGACATCGGATCGCGAGAGTCTGTATGACCTGAGATTATTTCAAAAGGCGTGTGATTAGTATGAGAATGAATTGTGCTATTGTAAGCTATTATTGCGTATGTCATTAAGGTCGGTATATCAGATGTTTTGTCCTTTTCTCTAAGAATTCGAAGGTGCTCAATTAGGGTTGAATGTAGTCTTTCTATTGGGGAGTTTGACTCATGATGACGGGGGGTGGTGAAATGTACTTTTATATTATGAGTTTTCAATAAGTCATCTAAAACGTCGTTTTTAAATTCTGAGCCGTTATCACAAACAATTAGCTTTGGAATTCCGTGGAATGAAAAGAAATGAACTAGTTGTTGGCAGGCCGATATTGCTGTTCCAAAGTATGGTAAAGCTTGAGCAAATTTCGAAAATTTGTCTATTAAAGTTAGAAATTTATATTTTCCTGTAATAAATGTGTCAATATGTAATATTTCGAAAGGCCTAGAAGGGGTTTGAGTCAAAACTAGGGGTTCATTAGGAGGTCTTCTATTGTATTTTGACCGTTGACATATTTCGCATTGATTTATGTACTTAGAAATATCGGATTTTTGAGATTTCCAATAGTAATTTTGTTTTAAAAATTTATAAGTTTCGTCGATTCCACGATGATTTGTCTTGCCTTCGTGTTTGTATTTTATAAGCATCTGTCTCTCTTCCGGTTTAACATTATTAATAAGTTTGGTACATTCGATAAGTTTGCAATTTTGAAAATGTGTATTAAGTAATTCTTGGAAGTAAGGCCGTAATTCTTTAGAATGAAAGTAAATATACATGGTTTTGTTACTTATGTATTCTCTTAAAAATTTTGTTATCTCATTAATATTGGTAGGTAAGGTTGCATAAATGATATGGTGGTCGTCAAAATTTTCTTGTTCAATTTTTGAGTATAACTCGTAGGGTGATTTTTTGATAATCATCTGGTTTGGTCGATTGTTAATAATTTCGTCTAATATTGGGATATTGGTCGTAGTTTCGGGGGCATTGATACTATGCGCAGTGGCATCAGTAGTCGGTGGTCGTATTTGTATATTTTGCAAAATTCTTATTTTTTGTTTGGGGTTTTCAGGTAAGGTAAATTTTTGTAAATCATTCATTATTTCGTTAATTTCTTGCTTGTCAATATCATTCTGTTTTAAAGATTCGTCTAAGTCAGTAGTTAAGTCTGAAATTGGGGAAGGATTAGGTAAAAATTTTGATTCTTGGCGCAAAAATTCATCTATGTCAAAGTCTATGTCTCCGGCATTATTAAAGGTAGATTGGGTTTCTATTGCATTTAACTGAATTCTAGAAAGGGCATCTGCATTGGAATTTTGTTTTCCTTTTTTATATATAATTTGGTAATCGAACTCTTCAAGTTTGAGGCGCCATCTGACTAATTTGGAGTTAGGTTCTTTCAGATTAAAGAGCCAAACGAGAGGGCGATGATCTGTGTATATAAAGAATTTTCTACCGTATAGATAAGGCCTAAAATACTTGCATGACCATAAAATTCCGAGTAATTCACGCTCAATAGTCGAATATTTTTGTTCCGTATTGTTGAGGGTGCGTGATGCGTATGCGATTGGCGAATCGTTAGGCGGGGTTCCTTGTGACAGGACTGCTCCTAATGCTACACTAGAGGCATCTGTTGTTAGAACGAAGGGTTTGTCAAATTCTGGATATTTTAAAATAGGGGCATTTATCAGCAAATCTTTTAAATGATTAAAAGCTTCGATAAATTTCGGAGAGTGATCTACTTTACGGTTTTTCTTGAGGCATTCAGTTAAGGGTTTACTAATTTTGGAAAAATCTTTGATAAACTTACGGTAGTAACCAGCTAAACCTAAAAATGACTTAATTTCTTTTTGCGTACGGGGTATAGGAAAATCTTTAACTGCCTTAATTTTATCCGGGTTGGGCTTAACTCCGTCAGTGGTAATTTGGTGTCCTAAATAAGCTACTTCTTTATGTAAAAATTCCGATTTGTCCAGTTGGACTTTAAAGTTTGATTCTCTAAGGCGTTGGAAAACTGATTTTAGTCTGTCTATATGTTCTTGTAAAGATGTCGAGAAAATTATAATGTCGTCGAGGTACACTAAACATGTTTCGTTTTGTAATCCGCGCAGAACATTATTTATAACCCTTTGGAACGTAGAGGGTGAGTTTTTAAGTCCAAATGGCATTCTTTTGAATTCAAAATGACCGGTGTCTGTAGAAAATGCTGTTTTTGGGATGTCGTCCGGTGACATTTCTATTTGGTGAAAGCCGTTCGCCAAATCGAGTGTCGAGAAGTATTGGGCTTTTCCGAGTTTGTCTAGAATGTCCGAAATGATTGGTAATGGAAATTTGTCGTCAATTGTCTTGTCATTAAGTTTGCGATAGTCAATCACAATCCTCCATTTTCGTTTTCCTGATGCGTCCATTTTTTTTGGTACTACCCAAATGGGGCTACTCCACGGGGAATTTGAATGTTGGATTATGCCGTTAGATAACATTTTGCTAATTTGCGTTTTGACTTCTTGTCTGTGAATTTCGGGGTATCGATATGTTTTTGTGAAAATGGGAGATTCGTCAGTCAATTTAATTTTGTGTTTTATTTGGTTGGTGAATGTCAAAGGAGTATTTTCTACATAAAAAATATCTCGGTATTCGAAACATAATTTTCGAATTGCGTCATATTCTTCTTGATTACAGTGACTTAAGCGTAAATTTTTTAAATTCTGTTTTTGTAGTTGTTCAATATGGTCGTCTAGATCTTGGTCAGTTTCCATTTTTTCGAAAAAATTTATTTCAGCTTCATTGATTAGTACAATATCAAAGGGCTTAAGAAATTTAATTTTGATTGGATTTTCCGAAATATTAGTAACAAAGGTAGTAGCGAATGAATCTACAATATTGCAAACTGCTTCAGGCATTTCTGCTTTTCCAAAATTTGTGTAAGGTAAGATACAAGTGCCAGAAATTTTATTTACGGGTACTTTTATTTTTTGTACGCTTCGGGGCTGTATAATTATTTCTAATGTCGTGAAATTTGCATTTATGAAATTTGAAACGATATATTCAGTGTTATTTAAGGGAATAGCTACATAAGGCGTAACTAGATAGTCACAACGTAAATCGATATTTGACATAATTTTATGTTTTAAGAAATCGGTGCCAAATAATCCTGCATAATTTTTTGAAAAATCAAATAAATAAAATTTATGGTTTCCATTCATTTGAAATGAGGGAAAAACTGGAATTTCCATCGCTTCGTTATGTATGGATCTAGCGTGGGCTGTTTTTACACAAAAAGGTTCTTCGAAAATAAAATCTGTAAAGTATTGATGAGCTAATTCGGGATTAATAAAACTTCTTGAACTACCTGTGTCTATTAAAAAATTTGCATTTAGTTCGGGGAGATAAACGTAAGGTAAGGTGGTTTCGTCGGTATTATTTAGATAAATTACGTTGTAGGGTTTTGGTTCGGAGTTATCTGAAAATTTTCGTTTTCAGTTGTTTTGTCTGAGGGTTGGGAAAACTCGGTATATTCGTCAAAATTCGGGTGTTCTGGGTAATATAAAAATTGGGATAATTCGTCATTTTCGTAGTAGTTTCCGTCAGGAATTTGAGGTTCAATTTGTAGGGTTGTTTCGGTACTCTCTACGGGGTCAATAACTTGGTTATAGCATTCTTCAGAAATAAAATTTTGATGTAAAACTGTATTTCCTGTTGTAGTGTCCATTGGTTCGTTTTTAGTTATTCGAGTAATTTTAGAGAAAGGTTTTGGAAAATTTTGAGGGGATCTTTGAAATTGATTCGGTTGATACTGATTTGATTGGTATTGATTTGGTTGATACTGAGGTCTAAAATTGGGATTTTGAAATCTTTGCATAGTGGATGGTGAATTAAAATTTCTATATTGGTTATTATAAGATGGTGAAGGGATATTTTTTGGTGGAAATTGAGGTTGTACGTTAGGTCGGGGATAATTAGAAAAAGTCGTTGGTTGGTACGTTGGTGGTCTTGGATAAGATTGGGTACTTGTAGAAGGTTGTAATCTCATGTTAGGTCGTGAATTTTGAAAATTAGGAACTATTTTAGTTTGTGGAATTTGTGAACGATTTTTGTAATATAAAAAGTTTTCTTCTTCTCGGACGAAAGCCATAGCTTGCTCCAAGGAATCGGGATTTTTTAATCTTACTATAAGCTGTAAATGATAATTGAGTCCATTGATAAAAGTTTTGAGAATAAGAGCTTCATACTGAGTTATTTTCAAAAGTTTTACGTTTGCTGTATCGTTAGAAGCATTAATTTTAGAGACCAGTAGACTTCTAGCGTCTTGTAATTTTAAGCCAAAATTATGATTGTTTTCATTTTTATCGGGTCTTAAAGATATAATATCTTGTATAATACAGTCCTCTGTTCTTTGATCAGAAAAAGTGACAATTAGGGCATTTTTAATAAGTTCCCAAGAATTAAGTTCTACTCGAGAAGCTATTAAGTCAGCTGCTCTTCCAACTAGCTTACTTATGACAGTATCAAACAGACAAACATTTATCGGTGCGAGAGGGGTTGTAGCATTTTGATGGTTGGTGAGAAAGTTTTCAACGCAACGAATAAATCTGTTAATTTGTTTAGGGTTTCCGTCGAATCGAGGAATGTTGTCGGCTTGGTACCTTATCATTTGATAGTCTGGGTTTGCCATAGTACTTGAAATTGTTGAATTTACTGGGTTAGAAGTAGGAATATTTTCAATTTCCGAAAGTTGGAGAGTGTTAAACAAATTTGCTAAATCTAAAAGTTCGTCCAGATTGGCGAAACAGAAATATAAACAATATATACAAAAAGGGGTTAATATGAATTTTGTTTTAGGATTCACTTACAATGCTAAGATGAAGATGTTTTTCTTCATGGAAATCTTCTTTTTCTTCTTAACCTACGGGTGCAATAGGAAAAACGATGCTGTCTTCTCCCTGCGGTGACCAAAAGGGTTGTAGGACGATGCTGTTCCTGGGGTCCCCTGGTCTGTTGAGCCGTCTTGTAAGAGCCAAGTCCACACCTTTCGGTTTCACACTGTTTTTAACCGAAGATTCGGAACCGATCGCGAGTCGATATCTATCGATAGGTCGAAAAAGGCAACAGTGATCCGCACGACTGCGCCAGTTACGTGGGCGAGCGTAACAAATTTGTTTTTAAAAAGATGTTTATTGGCAAAAGTTACAAGAGAGACTGTCGTAATAGAACATGTTTTAGTATATATAATATTAAAAGTGTCTTCTCAGCATGTAGCGTCTTCTTTCCAGAAACATGGCATATGTGTTCATGTAACTATCGTGCGAGCTCTCGAAACTAATACACATTTCAAACGACTGAAAGAAAGTACTTTTTTCCGAGGAATTACGTCACGTACATATTGCAAGCTAGAATATTTTCTATAGGTGTTAGGCTTTTTATTAGTTGCGAGTCTCGACATGTCTCGGCGTCGCGGACGCAAAAATACGCAGGCAGAGGTGGTAGCAAAAATCCATGCATGGCCGCGGCTAAAGGTCGACAGGGGGACGTCATGGCTTAATTATGATTTAGGGTTTTTATTAGTTGCGAGTCTCGACATGTCTCGGCGTCGCGGACGCAAAAATACGCAGGCAGAGGTGGTAGCAAAAATCCATGCATGGCCGCGGCTAAAGGTCGACAGGGGGACGTCATGGCTTAATTACGATTTAGGGTTTTTATTAGTTGCGAGTCGTGACATGTCGCGGCGTCGCGGCTGGGTCAACGGTCGGTGAAAGCCGGGCACCTTCGGCACCCCTCGCTGTCGGGGGTCTCGCGGCGGTTGGTCACGTTTTTGACCACGTTTTAGCTCCCATAAGAAATACATGGGGAAAGTGGGTTCGTGCTCTTATAGCTATACTACTATACTGCTCAATAAAACATTTTTTCTTCTCTCTCTCCCGGCCTCTGTTTGGCGTGACGAAGCCAATCTTTGCCTGTCACTTCAAAATCTTTTTCAGAAACCCCCGTGCCACGTTTGATTCCATCTAAAAAAAGAACGACGGATTGAATGTCTTGAAAATGTGGCACCGTAATATTATGTGCGTTTAAGGTGACCAAGCATACTAAGTGCTTTTATTCTCAGTGCTTTGATTGTTTCGTTAAACAGCTAGTTTTTGATAGTAAAGGTAGCTCCCGAAATGTCAAGATAGTAATAAAATAACCTCAACACCAAATCGAAATTTTACAAAGGACTCGCTTATTTTCAAAATTTTTTGTTCAGATAATAATTCAACAATTATTTTAGATACAACATTATTGCTAGTTAAACAAGCAGCTAGTGACGATATAGTAAAATATATGAAAAGCCGGCCCTGTAGTTAATCTTGTATCATATTCCTATAGCAACCTACACCACGCAAAAGAGACGTCCGACCGGGGCAATAATTTGGCAGCCATTTTTAACCTTAAATGAGGCAGGAAATTTGAAATAATTTATACGGGTGGGTTCCATAAATAATGTAATGTCTTGGTTGTCGTTTTGTGTAAAATGGAAATTATTTTAGTTCAAAGTTCAACATAGGTCCCAGATTTTTTGTTGGTTTTAATTTTAAATTGATGCATTCGGGAAACGAAGCAGTTAACTAGGTTGAGAAATTATACAACTTAATCAAAACAATATATTTTAATCATCATATAGAGAACTAATATAATTATTATTCTACATTGTACCTTATACAATAGCTATATTATAAATAATTACTTAGGTACCTAACATTTTCATACAATATTACTTGGGATAATTATTTCTGTGAATACGTTTAATAATAATAACCTATTTTCCAGGAACATATCTATACCTATTTCTCAATTTTTTGGCAGCTAGTTTTATTCCTTAGAACTTTTTTTGTTTGTTTAAAAAATACTGGCAAAAGAAAACTTGGTAAGTTCAACTTCTACCACTTTAATCTTTGCTTCAAAAATGCAAGTGAAGTGATATCTAATTACAATTACGCTCTTCTTTAATAAGCTTCAATAATTTTGCTGGCGGTGATCTGCAGTTAACAGGTTTACTTGCTGCTGCTGTTTGCATTTCTTCGGTTAATTCTATTTGCTCCAGAAATGCGGCTCTCTTCGTCGTATCGAGATGAATTACAGTGTCTCCATTTTCCTCATCTCCATGATTCTTGAACCGGAATGAATTTCTTTGGTGGTCTTACCAATTTTGACTCCATTGCTTCTTCGGTTAGGTTTCTACATGGTAGAAAGCCACTCTTCGCGTTCTTTCGTGTTGCAATAAAAAAACCTGTTCGTTAAAGTGAATAGAACACGCATACATAGAGTCCTTCCAGAGAATATTATTGTCAATGACACCTAGAGTACTAAGCCACTTTCTAAATTTAGTTTCTTCTCTTGAAAACCTAAAAATCCACAAGAAATCAGAAAATGACATTGAAAAAACATTATTATTTGGCAAAAAATTATTCCTATTTACTTACCTATGTATGCAATTTTATTCATACAGTATAAAGAAATTTAAACAAGAAATAAAGTAGCCACCATTTAAAATGCCAATAGAGGGTTAAAAATGGCGGCGAATTTCATCTCTTTTCATTCCCTGGGCCTTGCCGTGCGCAATAGGACCAAAAGCGGTATAAGGTAATGTACAGGTATGTGGTACGTATCTATTAAACTTTCAATTTCACCCATTTTGTAAAAAAGTACTACTACCGGCTTCCACCACACCACAACAATATTATAAATAAAGGGAACTGACAGAACAAAGTAAGGTTAGAATAAAAAAAAATAAAATAAAAAAAACCATGGACACTGTACCTATCAAGGTAGGTACCTATAATAAGTATAATAAATTCTATGGGTTCTTGCAACCAATTTTTGTGCCAAAGTTTTTTCTGACTATGCCATAAATAAAAAAGTTATAAGTTTAAAAATTGAATTTTTCGTAAAAGTAGGTATGAAAAAAAAATTTGGTTTTGTGCACGATACTTGTTTGTGAATCCTGGTTTTGTGCAAAAATGTTCAATGAGAATGCGAGTTCTTTTTCATACTATTCAAGAGTTAAGTTTTGTTTTGTTATTGTAGTGAAACTAGTGAAACTAGTACAAGTGAAAAAGTAATGTCAAATTGTCAATAATTATCATTTGTTTTCCACGGCACCCATGAAAAGTGCTCTTAAACTTGCATACTTTGAAGAAAAAAAAGCTTTATTGTGAAAATAGTACGTAGCGGGGAAACTATATGACATATATTTATATCGTTATCAGAAAAAAAGAGTAAGTAGATTACAAATTTCTATTAATATACACTGTGTCCCGGATAAGAATGAACAGCATGGGGATATTGCAAACGGTGAGAGATAGGGCAACGGTAAAATGGGGAAAAAGTTGCGCAATTTCGAGGTCAATAAAATGGCACAAACAGATTTCTAATATCTTTTTTCGTTTTTGAGTTATTTTGAAAAAAGTAAAATTTTGCGTTTTCGATTTTATTTTTTTCTGAAGTTGCTATCACAGATAGAGAAAAAAGAAAAGCACTTTCTTATGGCACTTTTTAACGGGCCTTAAGATGGCGTTTTTAGATTTGTTCTACAACGTTTCGTTTTTGAGAAACCATCTTCAACTTAATTTTTTTAAATACGGACCTGTTTTTTTTTTCAGATTTTGAAAGCACTTTTCATTGCAAATACCATTGTATGACAAGAAATATTTTTTAAATGTTTTGAGACAATTATACTGAAAATGCCTTTTTTCCATTATTTTTTTTTCTAATGCGGCCCTGTATTTAATAATAAAAAGTCTAAATATTAATCAGTATTGTCAACAATTTAACTTACAACTTATCTTTCAATTGGAGAACTAAAAAAAGGACGGCACATACGATAATAAAAAATAAATAAAAATCCTCCACCTAGAAGGCTTTGAAACAACGAAACCAATCCCTTGTCATTTTCATAACTCCTACTGTATCATTTAGTTAACAATTTATTTCATTACAAATGGAGGGTGCTTTTTCAAATGACGACAAATTTAACATGTCAGCATGTTATATCTTGTGTCACAGAAATAGTGTAGAGGCCGAACGAATGTATTTTTGCAATTAATAAATGGCAAAAGTTATTGATTACGTTGGCTTAAAGCTTTCTTCTCGCAATTAGGAAAAGCGAAGAATTTACTCCAAAACACAATGCGACACTGTTTGCTGTACAACAGCAGAGGAAAACACTTTACCAGACGCAAGGCCGTACAATTTAAAAATATTAAGTTTTCGAAGTAAAAATAAACTGTAAGTTAAATTGTTGTCAATACTGATTAATATTTAGAGTCCTTATTATTAAATACAGGGCCGCATTAGACAAAAATGAATGGAAAAAGAGGTATAATTGTCTCAAAACATTTTAAAAATATTTCGTGTCATACATCATGGTATTTGCAATGAAAAGTGCTTTCAAAATCTACAAAAAAAATCCAGGTCCGTATTTAAAAAAATAAAGTTGAAGATGGTTTCTCAAAAACGAAACGTTGTAGAACAAATCTAAAAACGCCATCTTAACGTCCGTTAAAAAGTGCCATAAGAAAGTGTTTTTCTTTTTTCTCTATCTGTGATAACAACTTCAGAAAAAAATAAAATCGAAAACGCAAAATTTTACTTTTTTCAAAATAACTCAAAAACGAAAAAAGATATTACAAATCTGTTTATGCCATTTTATTGACCTCAAAATTGCGCAACTTTTTCCCCATTTTACCGTTGCCCTATCTCTGACCGTTTGCAATATCCCCATGCTGTTCATTCTTATCCGGGACACAGTGTATAGGGTATTCCATTTAAAAAACACAAGTTTAGTCTATACCTTTAGCAGTACCCTGATAAGCTCTCCAACCCCGGAGAAAATTTCCTACAACTTTTCTAGGAACAATTTTTTTCTAAACTGAAAATAAAAAAGTTAAGGTGT
The DNA here is from genome assembly GCA_963920635.1 of Pseudeuparius sepicola. Taxonomy (NCBI): domain Eukaryota; kingdom Metazoa; phylum Arthropoda; class Insecta; order Coleoptera; family Anthribidae; genus Pseudeuparius; species Pseudeuparius sepicola. Next base: position 37,155,665 of record OY987305.1, read on the forward strand.
GAAATATTGTCAACTTAACGACTTCAGTCGGGACACTCTATATCCCACATAATTTTATAATTTTCACAAAAGGCCCAAGAAGACTAGGATCGTTGACTGACGTATTTATAAAGACTTCTCACGGCTATGGCTTCATGTCCTGGAAAACAGACGGCGCTGATAGCTATAACAATGTATATCGTATTGTATTAAATTTTGTGTCCGGAAAGCGCATGGTGCGCCAAAAAAGTGTCAGACTTGACAACCGTGAGCAGTCTTTATGAATACGTCAGTCAACGCTAGGATATTCTTTCGGTAATATTTATATTATGAAATGGAATCGCGTCTACATCAGGGGTACGGCCTATTGCCAAAACGCGACTATGAGTACCCACATTAATTTATACCCTATAGAGTTATACATAATGGCGGCGTTAGAGCAGACAGCTTTTGGGGCTGCTTATTGGTTTTATAATATTGATATTGCGAAATACCAAGTAACTGTTTCTTCCTACCTGTTTGATGAACAAGCCAAGGATGGGTAGGCACAAAGTCTACAAAGTGCAACGAGCGCGGGACGGGAACACCAACGTGCGAATTGCACACGCGTTTTTACAACGGCAAACGCTCTACGACTCAACGCCGCCGTCGCTGATGCGAGCCGCGCGCGGCATTACCGCTCCCATTCCTACGCCCTGAACTTTCACGGGCGCAGGCGCGGGCCAATTTATTCGCAAATTGTTCATAATGTGTATGCCAGCAGGAAGTAACAATTTGATGTTGTAATGAAGTCTCGATTAAATAACTTATATGCCGACAATAAATGTTAACACTGCGACTTCCAAAACTGTGTTACAGGTTGTCATTAACATATATTGTCATTTTGCGATATGTATGAACATTCACATTTAAACTGTCCATAGAAAGATAAAAAATGTAAAATATGTGATGTTATTTTGTAAATCGGATTTTACTGTAAAATAGAGGTTTTTGCTGAACCGACTTTGTAAATCTGAAAAAGTCTTCTATTTTGAATTTACTTTAGGTTAACAGTGAGAAGTCTCAACCAATACATTTTTACTTGTAATAGGAAGTTCATTCGGAATAACTTATAGCACGAGTTACTCGGACTTCGCAAAATGTCTTTGTGATGTTTCTGGTTTGCTGGGAACCGAGAGTAAAGCTGGCAACGCTGCCGCTTCACTTTTGTACTGTCAAATAAATTATAGCGCTGTTTTCGTTCACGTCCGATTTTTCCCTTTTTTTGTACTCACCGGGGGGCTCCCTTATAGCCTCTTTTATTTAAGAAAGGAAAAATCGGACTTTCGGTGAAACGGTTTGCTCAGGCGCCAGTTTTTTAGAGCGGTATGCTCCGCTTTATACCCAGGATAGCATTCGTCAGAGAAAATAACTCCAGAGGTCAGTGGTGCGTCGAGGGTAGGGTACAAATAAGGAAGATTTGGCAAATTTTAACACGGTTTATTAGCTGTTCGATTAACAATAATAAGTATTGGATAATATAGATTTAACAATGTTAACTTATGTCCACGGCCGGTCCAGAGAGATCCACGCAAATGTCTGGAAAGAGAAACGTGCAGGTTAAGCCTCTATCGCGGAAATTCTGTTTTATTATTGACACGCTTTTGTCTACAGGCGGTAAGCAAGCTCACAACTATTCAGGACAACTAACAGAAAATTACGGCAAATTTAATAAGACGCGGGAAGAGTCATCCACGCCCAGTCCAAGCGATACTATTCGGCTAAGCTTGGTGCAAACTGTGTTTCAGGATTAAATAACTTTCCGGTGTCGGTGGTAGATGATAACTCGCGCCACCAACACGGTACCAAGCCTAGCTTCAGTCAACCTTGATCTGGGGGTGGGGTGAACCGGTGTCGGCTGCGGATAGTGGACTCACAACAGCAACACGGTTCGGGACAGTTTCTAAATCTAACCTAATAATGCTCACCAGGAAATATGCCTTAAATCAGAGAGCCTCCTCGGCAGCCGCAGCGTATTTACCGGCCTGGGTGGCGCCCCTCTCTTCGTGAGTGTGCCGGCCGCCCATTGGTCGGGGCAGTGGCGAGGCATCAGGTGACCGTCCCCACTCTTCTGGTACCCAAAACGGCTGCCGGGGGCTAGTGTGTCCATTAGGGGTGGTTGCACCCCCCATAGGGCTCGGACGGTGGTCTCTCTGGATTGGGAATGTCCAGTATACCCGGATTCCCAAAAAGAACGGCGGCTCTAGCTGTAATTTGAATTAATATCCCGGTTCTACCCCTAGCCGGTATCCCTCATCCCTTATGATGACATAAACAATTCTTTACAAGCGGCGGAAAGCCTCTCCTATGTATAAAAAAAAGAATCATTCATGAATATATAAAAACTACGACGGTCGGCCGGTTGTTCCAAACAGCGCGGCGAAGAAATAAATGAAATAAAACGAAAATTCAGAACTAGCGGGAAATTCCTAGTAACTTCGTTACAAAATGTCTTACAGATTGACGCGACAGCGACAGCACACGGGAATGTATAGGTTACGAGCGCTGGTTTTGAGTTTGTGCTTATTTTTTTCACATTTTTCTTTGGTGTTAACCGCGGTTGCTTTTCCGTTTTCCGGTGTAGTTGTGTGATAAAATAAAACGATGAGTAGGTATTGCCTTACCTTGGCCAGACAGGCCGCAGACGCCCGCAAAGCCGTCTGACCTTCGTCGGCAGTGAGCTGGCCACCTGACCTGTCGCGTCACGCTTGACCCCGACTAACCTTCCGCAGACACCCACAAGTCGCCTAACCTATAGCGACATGTCGCCGCAGCCGCTAACCTCTGGGCCAATGCGCTCTGACGTCATGGCGCCAAAAAATCAAATCAAAACATCGCGGATTCGAAGACCATCGCCGACCGTCGACGCGTCTCGACAGTTCCACTATCTCCGGTCCGAAGGTCACCTGGCCGCGGCAATTTCCAGGAAATCATTCGTTATAACGGATTCCTTTTGCAGCCGATACATAGCGATGACACCACTAAATTAACCCGTTTTGCTGACAAAAAAAAACATTGCAAATATAGGTACAACAAACGGAGATACCTTCCCAGAAGAACACCACGTGGGAGAGCCTAAATATCTCCGGTCCCGAGGTCACCTGGCCGCGGCAATTTCCAGTAAATCTTTCGTTACAATTAAAAATTCAACGGATTTGCAACCGATACATAACGATGACACCGATTGACCCGTTTTGCTGGCAAAAAGTAAAGAAATATAGGTACCTGGCAAACATCGCGGGTTCGAACCTAAAACCATCGCCGACCATCGACGCGCCTCCACTAAATATCTCCGTCGCACCCGAGGTCACCTGGCCGAGGCAATTTCCAGGAAATCTTTCAACGAATTTTGGTCTTTTTGCAGCCGATAGCGATGACACCAATTAACCCGTGTTGCTGGCAAAAAGTAAACAAATATAGGTACCTATCGCGATTCTAAGAAATCAGGCATTTCCAATGGAGATGCCTTCCCAGAAAAACAACACGTGGGAGAGCCACCGGTGTTTCGTCACATGCAAATCGCCGCTCGAGATGGAAGCGTCTCGGCCTTTCGACGCATTGCGCGCCACTTCGTTTGTTGAAATCTGGCCGCCGCGCCGCCGTCAACTTGCCCGGAGATGCCTCGCTACGTGGGGCGTCGCATACTTGCCGTGGTGGAGCGTATGGGCGCCAGCTTTTGGCCAATTTTTATGAAATCGTTTTTCATATTTTCAACGGATTTTCGTTCTTTTTGCAGACGTTACACAAGCGGTGACAATGCTAATCCGTTTTGCTGGCAAACAAATATTTCTATCGACATGACTAAGTCTCGACGCTTGACCTTATGCTATAAACAATGTGTGTAGGTAGAGACATTTGCGGGAAAAGGTGTAACATAATATGCATCTTTCTTCTTGCAATGAATTGTAAATAAAATTCATACGTCGAACTGTGACTGGATAAAAATGCCGTAATAAGAATCGACTGTTTTCATGAATAACCTCATTGAATTTTATGCAGTTTTGGAAAGTTAATGTGATTTGGAAAATTTGTATTATATGCAGAGAAAAAGTGTAAATTTCATATAAGTCGAGCTATTTGCGAATGAAAAAAAAAACTGAGAGAACAGTACCTACTTATACAAACACAACAGAACGAAACAGTCTTAAAAGAAAATGGGCAATTCACTCTTTGTGTATAGGACTCTAACAGCGACTTATCATTTTAATCGGTACTGTTGTAAGAAATGCAGAAATGGAATTGTGGTTTATTTAAGAAAAATGTATACTTACGCATTTTATATCTTTTATGGTGCACTTTAATATATTTTCAGCTTGTAACATGTTTCCCAGGAAAACAAAATCAGGAAATACTTGTCTCTAGGATTCTACTTTGATATATTTTAGTTTTAACATGTTTTTGCACTTATAGGGAGGATAGAAAAAAACAAAAATATACATAAAACATATTTATTGTGTATAAAAATATAAAAGAAAATATACTTAAAAGGTAATAAAACATATTAAATTTAAAACTAAAAGAAGGATAGGTATCTATAAACAGCGTTGGAAAAAAAGAATTTTTAAAAAATATTTAATGCAATAGAAAAAACTACTTTTCTACCACATTAAATATTTTTAAAATACCAGCAGACAGCCGTTTATCCCTCTCCATTTTTTCAATTTTGGCTATAGATACCTGCTCCCTTTTTCTCAGTCGTTCTTTCTCTCTCCTAATAGTCGCCAGTCGATGTTGCTCCTCTCTCAAGGAATTTAGATTTTCGGCGTCCTTTTGTTTCAGCCCTTTTGAGACCTGTAATATATAGGACCCGAGTGAAGTACTCCCAGGACTAGTCAGCTCCTCGAATTCATCCTCGCTGTCCATCTGCTGACTAACACTAATGTGCACGTCACTAAAGGAGTCCTCGCTGTCCGTGCCCAACTGACGCATGTCTTTACCACCATTTCCTTTCAATTGTGGGTTATTCGTGTTTTCCACACCACACTGCTCGACGTCCTCTTGCCGATGAACCGGTGAAATAATGGAATTCGGACAGAATGCCATTATCTCGTCGTAACAAGTACTACGAACTTTTGTTGCAGTGGGAAAATAGGTAGATAAAGGTTTAAGTCAAATGCCTGGCAACCGAGCTGCAAAAGTAGTTCACAGTAAAGTGTCCAGCTAGACCAGCTCAGGGGTTCGGTTCGAAAACACAATCAAATTAGGTTAGAATAAAGCGCCACTGGCTTAGGCAACTTAAGCCAGAAAGTTATCCGTTGTTCTAATAACTCGGCTACAGGTAAGTGACACACAATTTACACTGAATGAAAATAATAAATAACCCAATAATTTTTTGCCAAGCCATATAATATCAAAGACGGGGTACTAGTACAGAAAGGTACGTAAAAGTTTTGACTTAAGCTCCAGTTCAATACTGACAAAATTATCCTTATAATAGCTCCACCCGTGATCACGTTTGGCTCACACTTATTGAGAGGTAAATGAGCTCCTACCCGTTATTATTATTTGTATTATAATTATTATGTATTCAATCACGACGAACGAATTCGCCAGTGACCACAGTGAACTATTAATATTCGTGAAACACCACGTATGGTGATAACGCACCTTAGGTAGCGTGACTAAATATACAGTAATACAGAGGTAAGTGAAGGCAAATTAATTTCACAAAATAATTTTAGATATGGCTCCCCCTTGATTTCGTCAGCGGTTAACAGCAGTGAAATAATAACAATTACTAAATATTTGTTAGGTAAAGGATACAAATTAATATGTAACTTATCCCACGTTGAATATCTGCCTCCGCTCTAGTGCTCTAGCCTCCAACGTCGAGGGGTAGAAAAGGTATGGCGAGCTCGACGCCCTTATCCTGCAGTTAGGACGGAGTAGGATCAGTTCTCCAACCCACAGGGGCCGTGCAGAGCGTGTAGAGTCGGATACCTACACGTAGGCAGAGGTAGAACGTCCACACGAAGAACGTAGAAGGAAAACGTAGACGTAGAAACACCAACGTAGTAAATTACAATGTGAAGAATTGGAGCAGCAGGCAAACGAACTGGTAGAAATAGAAGAAAAGGTGAAGAAGGAGAAAAAGGCCCTACAATAAAAATTATTAGCTTACGACGGCATACTAGTTATAAATGCACTCACGTCGATGTTGGGTGGCCTCTCTGATTTAGCTTTCTGGCTTTTAACCCTCGGATTTGTTGTTCTTGAGGGGCAAGACACCTAAAAAAATGATTACCATAATGTTGGACACCTAGACAAGCACGAATCAAGACGGCTCACCTCGTGGCATGGACGTAAAATCCGACAATTCGTCGATTGTGAGCTCCAAAAGGTAAAATACGCAATCAAACGCAAGGCAGACGTAAAGGGACTCACGAAGGTACGTTTTCCACAAGAAAATCCCACATTGGAATGCTCCACAGACTGGAAACCCACAGGTGAAAAACGTGGCGTCCACTCTTCCACAGGCTTTGGCAAAAAATGAAAATGCATCCTTGGTTATCCGAAACCCGGGAAACCGACTCCAAAAGAGTAACGGCAACTTCCGGTCAAATCAGGGAGGCAAACTTGCACAAAACAATAATTCACCCACGTACAACACGAATAACACCTCAAACTAGTCATAAAATCGCCGAAATACATAAAATTTACGAATTTCATGAGTTGACGGTGTAAACAACACGCAAACGTCAACAGAAGCAGTCACTGATTTGGATGAACTAACCAGGAGAGTGCGTTCCTCGCATTCAGACCCAAAATAGCGCAACCAGAGGCGATCGGAAATTTACGAGGGTGCGTTACGAAATTAAGTCGTTAACGAAATGATGGAATTAAAAGCAGTCAAAGGCAAAAAGAATATATCTCTAAGCGACAGATAATACCTAGGGCGCATTGTGTGGTATTTACAGTAACAAAAGCCCTGTAAAGAATAGCACAATAGTGATAGCTTTTATGTGCAACAGCTGGACTGCTCATAGACTGTCCCTCGTATACTGCCGTGCTTATTAGAAACGCAGTATCTACGTACTGCGCTAAAATGAGAAATCGGACGTTAAAGTTTTTGGTTAATATCTTGGAAACTAATACTTTTTCGCTAACAAAAACTGTGTTTGTGTGAACTAACTAATATCAGAATTATACTATAGACGTCGTAAAAAACGTATATTTAATTTTTTTACTAAAAAGTCAGATACCGCGGATTTACTTCGTAAACATACCAATTGAGTTGCGACCTTTTTTAAGCAAAATGCAGTATCTACATACCTACTCATAACAATATATAATAATGGAAACGTTCATGGCATTTCAGGCACAAGGAAGGTGTAATACGAGTAGGTAATACCATAGAAGAATTTACTATGACGTAATACTTAGGCCTACTTGTCACGAACGTTTCCATTATTACAAGTAATAGAGGCATGATTTATCCTCTATATTTATAACAATAATATATCTTATATTAAATCAATTTTTTCAAGAATGGCATCTAGGCAAATAATAGGAACAAGGTATTCTTTGCAATCTTTATTTATACATCAAAAGTACGGGGCAGGTTTTCCCAAAATATTTGCTGATTTTGTGGTAGCACACCATTTTATTCTTTCTATCGAGGCACGGAACATTCTTAAGTAGGTCACTTTTCTTCATTGCTTTTTTCATAAGAAAATCCAATGTTTTTGTTTTATCTTCGAGAAAAGAAGTTCTGTACTCATTCTTTTTACTATCGCTGAACATAACGAGATGCGTTACATTTTCGATAATTACTATTGTTCTTAGTAGGATACATTTATATCATTGAATATGTACAGGGTGTGGTTGTAAATGCGGGGTATCTCGGTTATTTTTAGAGCCTAATATAGATAATAACTACATAGTGTTATTATTTTTGTAAAGCTTTCGACAATCTGAATATAACTAGTAGAAAATATACAGGGTGTTATATGTAAAAAATCTAAGTTTGATCCATATATCGAACACTATCAATTTTAGTAAAAAACTGAATACGGCACTGAATTCTACATGAAAATGTCTATAAGATACAGTTTTTTCCATTTCAATATCATTAACCGTTTCCAAGATACGAGGTATGCCCCAAAAGCGCAAATTTTCAATTTCGCCCTGTATCTTAAAAACGGAGGTGCCTATGAAAAATCTGTTAACGGTATCTTTGGTTTCACAAAAAAGTAGCAACAATTCGCGAAAACCGCAACTCCCTATCTCTACAAATAACCGAGATACCCAGCATTTACAACCAAATCTGGACACCCTGTACATGCGCGGCCCAAATCGGTCCACTAGGCATGAGAAATGAGCAAGAAATCAAGAATTTCGAGTAAGTGCGGCAACGTTGCGCCAAATTTTACTCTGTGGTACGGCTTCTCAAATCAACAGCTTCCTCTACATACCCTCGCACCACCCCGCTCTTCCCGTACCGTTTAGTTGAAGTCCTTTTCTACCTCGCCCAACGAATCATTTACGACTAATGAGTGTACAATATAGGACGGGAATTAACAGGCAAAGCTAAGACAAAAAGCGGCACGTGCAGTATGCTTAGACAAAATGCGGTAATTGCAAGTGTCTCATATGCAGGTACCGCTTTTTTGCTAAGCAAAATGAATATACGGCATTTTCATTAAGTAAACCTTTGCATTTAGCACATACGGCATATAAAACATTTATTATTTCACTGTTAATATTGCAGATACCGCTTTTATAAGTAGCATGGAAAGAGATAAGTCCAATGTGAACCCAATGATACAGAAAAGACGATTTCAGATATTTTTGCAGATACCGCGTTTCTAATAAGCAGGGCAGTATACATCACGTACGTTCCGGGATCGGCGATTGGCGCGAAACCAGGGAATTTTAAAATAAATACGGTGATACCTGGGACGTCTCAACTACGTAATTCTTACTGACAATTTTAAACCGTAACACAAGGCACTTGGGAGGGCGACACGAAGGACGCACTATTCAAATCGGGCATGTTGTATGACTGTGCAGAGTCGATGGTTGGCTGAAAAGAAAAAAAAAGAATAAGTTTAATTTAGAAAAAAAGTATTTTTCAGAAATAAAGTTTAAAAAATAATTTTGTATGAAAAAAATTGTTGAAGATTGCCAGAAAACCAAGATTTATACTTACAGGCATTATTAGCATATTGCTAAGGATAGTAGGTTTCTTTGTGGAGAGAGACAACTTCTTAGGGTGCTGCATTGTAAGTATCCAAAATACACAACAAACACACTACTGGAACTACTATTGTGAATCAAGAAACTTATAAGAGAGGAGGCTGTGAACTGGCTAACGGCCATTCAACAAACCTCTTTAAAGGGAAAAAATTCTATGTCAGTCAAAAATATAGTAGGAGAAAAAAAATTTGCCCACTCTAGAATTTTAAAAAACTTGTTTATTGATCTGAGCGAGACTGTGTGGCGTTATGCGTGGTCATTAAATTTAATATGTGGTAAACAAGAGGCTACGGGGATGAACGATATAATGCAATGTAATCAAAAAAATGAGCTAGACTGCGCTATACACGTTCTTCAGGGCCGGACTGGGCTGATGGACTAGGGGGAATTAGATTGTTAATACATCGCAGAGTCTTTGCGAAATTGAATGGGATAATGTTTAAAGAAACAAATCGCGCATGGGTTGTCTAATCATATCGTTGCACAGTTAATTAAAAATTCAGACGCAAAAACATATCTCAAAAAAAAGTTCAACCTACTTTGCCCTTAAAAATCGAAGATATCTCTATCGCTCACAAAACCTATAAACGTTAAGAAATGCCCATCGTGGTCGCTCGATAAAAACCGTGCGAAGTGGCTACGGCACAACGCTTGACCTTTGTCCCGAACATATTTTAAACACCCTTCGAAAATATAAATCATGATTTTTTATATGAAATACTAAACTGAAAATTGTTGTTAGAGTAAAAACTAGATGTTAAAAATTAACTAGATACACGTCCAAAAAGTAAAATTAGAAAATATGTCGATGACACAACTTAGCCATCGATGACACCGCTAGCGTCTCCGGTCAAAAATGCGTTATATGCCCTTGTTCTACTTAATAAGGCGTAAAAATTTATGAAAAAATCGCCAAAGCAAACGATTTTGACAATGTCGGCTTCATTACGCCGAGCAAACGGAGATGTCTCGCTCCCTAGAAAAAAATTCCTTTGTTGCTGTGTTTTTTTTCATAAGAATCCTTGTATTGAATGGAAAACATATGAAGCATCCTGTAAAAAACTCTCATTCTAAGCAAAAATATCACTCTATTATTGTTACGTGCAGGGTGATTCTTAACTTATACGCATAAATTTGGAAAATTGTAGGTTATGTCAAGTAAAGGCTAATAATGAAAAATAAAATTGTTATCAATAAGTTCTGCGGTCGCGGGTGGGCAACTACGTGCCAGGAGGAACGGAGGCCGAAGGCCTCCGTCCGACTGGCATGTAGTTGCCCGAACAAAATCCACCCTTCCCCCTTGCACGCGTTCCGCGCATGCGCAGTTCCGCACTTTTGATAAATTTTTTATTCAAAAAATGTAATTTTAAGAAGGTCCTGATCCTATAACCCCGATAACATTTTCGGAAATTTTCAGTTTTTGACGGTGAAATGTACAACACAAGATTTAGACGAATGTTTGCGAGAGTGGCAAATAGATATATTTTTTCGAGTGACTGATAAAAATAGTTAGTCGGAAGGCCCCCAGATAACATTGATCTTTTGTTTGAACAAAATCTGTAAAAAAAAATCCAAGACTTTAAAATGTAGGTAGAATTTTCGAATAAGTTTTGTATACCGGTAAAAATATAAAGATAAAAATAAAGCCAGTTTCACAAAAATGCCAAAATAAAAAAATTTCAGTTTCAGAAAAAAAAATAGGATGTAGAGGTTGTGTCAAAAATTGGAAATAATTACCAGTAAAATATACACAAGACAGAAAAAAAGGTAATTGTGCGGCTGTCCCATTTTATGCACATTGGGTGTTTCAGTTCAGTTATTACTTTTTTAAATACGGTTGCCTCAACCTTAGTCGAAAGAAAATATTTTTTCGTGGCGGCGCTCGGCGGCGCCCGACGTTTAGCGTGCAGGTTGAAGGTCTCGATAAAAATTTTCGCCGATGAGCGTATCCGTGAAGTTGCACATCGATTCGCAGCAGCGCTCGGTGGCGCTCGGCGTTTGGCGCGTGGAGCAAAGTCTTGGTCGACGGTAGAAGCCGAGAAAAACGGAGAGATTTGTTGGGACTTGCGTCGAGTACTGAGAAAAACTGAGATATTTGTCGAGACATGTTTGGTCGCGCGCGCTTCTCTATAAAAGGAGGAGTGGCAAACCTGTCTTGTCATTCCGTGTTTAGCTGTCGTTACGAGTGGTTCAGTCCCGCAAAACTAGCACGGAATTCATCGAGCGCTTGAACGTTTTGACTGGCGAATCTAAGAGTAATTAGTAAAAATGGAAAAAATTGAAGTTATTCAAGATTGTACGCAGCGTGTCAGACGTTTTAATATATCTGGTAGACGTTTGCATTTCAAGATCAAGGCCGTACCTGAAAACAAGGACACCAGTGATTGGGCTATGAAAGCAATCAAGGATGCCATCTTGCACGCGACCAGTGACCTGCAGGCAGCCGACAGGGTAGCTTTCTTGTTCTACAGCCCCGCGTTCCAGAAGGGCGAGGGTTGGATGGGATTCAAAGAAGCTTCGAAAATTACCGTCGAAGAGGTATGGGGCGTACTTTCCGACATTTTCCAAAGCAACGGCGAAGCCCTGGATACGGATACCTTCGTGCTGGGAGTCACGACGATTCGTTTACCCGCAGGGAAAGGTAGAGGGTCGAAATACAACAATTTTACAGAAGAATGTTGTATGCGAAAAGGTATTGTTGTAATTAATAATAAAGACAACCTCTGTCTGCCCCGGGCCTTAGTGGTGGCTATCGCTCACGTAAAGAAAGATCCAGATTATATTAAAGTCCGCAAGGATACAGGAAAATTACAAACACAACGCGCCCATCAATTACTAGAAGAAACAAACGTTAATATACCTGTAGAGGGTGCGGGAATTTCCGAATTTGCAAAAGTTCCAGCAACATTTGAAAGATTTTAATATTGTTGTATACAAATACGGAGTGAAAGGACGTGACGTAATTTGTAAAGGAACTGGAGGGGACACAAATCTAAATTTATTGTATCATGCCAATCACTATAACGTCATTACGTCACTGACAGCGGCCTTTGTTTGCAACTATTTTTGTGACAGCTGTAACACGCCTTACGATCACAAAGATGACCATCGTTGCGGGGGAACTTGCTATGCGTGCCAGCATTCGCCATCGTGTGTAAAAGAAGAAAAGATACTGTGTCGGGAATGCAATCGCATTTTCAAAAGTAAAAACTGTTTTGACAAGCATAAAAATGTTCGAGGAAAGAAGGGCACGGTTTGCGCTGAGCTAAAACGATGTAACCATTGCTTAAAAATGGCAAAGAAAAACAGAGACCATGTTTGTGGAGAGGTTTACTGCGGGGTTTGCAAAAAACACCAGCCTGGACAACATCTATGTTATATGCAGGTGGATAAGGGACGTCCAAAAACGGAAAATCTCCTGTTTATATTTTATGATCTAGAGACAATGCAGGAAAAACTTATAAATTAGAACCACAAATTACATGAACCGAATTTATGCGTGTTTGCCCAACGCTGCTCCGTGTGCATAAACACCTGCAGTGACGAACAACTTTGCTCAACGTGCGGCGTAAGATTACAGAAACTTAAAGGCATGAATGCAGTGGGTAGATTTGTAGAGTTTGTTTTAAATCAAAGAAAGATTTTCAAGAACGTTGTTGTCATAACCCATAACGGTAAAGCCTTTGACCATCAATTTCTATTGAACTATATATTAACTGAGACAAACCTAACTCCTGAACTGATTACTAGAGGTACAAAATTAATTACAATGACTCTGGGCAACGTTAATTTTCTGGACTCTATAAACTACTTTCCAATGGCCCTGTCCAAATTACCTATAGCATTCGGTCTTACAGAGCTCAAAAAGGGTTATTTTCCACACTTTTTTAACACGACCGAAAATCAAAACTACGTAGGTCGCTTACCGGCCGTCGAATTCTATAGCCCCGATACCATGAAACCGGAGGACAGAGACACATTTTTGAATTGGCATAATAATCATAAAGACGACGTATTTGATTTTCAAAAAGAAATCGTAGATTACTGCGTATCGGACGTAGAAATTCTGACGCAAGCTTGCCTTGTATTCAGGACTCAACTGATGGGAGTTGGGAACGTGTGCCCTTTCACGGAAGCATGCACCATACCCTCTGCCTGTAACAAAATTTTCAGGCGTAATTTTCTGAAACCTCAAACTATAGGCGTTATTCCTAAGAACGGATACAGATGGCGAGATAATCAGTCAAAAATAGCAACCATGTGGCTCATTAGTGAGGAAAATAATAGAGGCGTAGAAATAATGCACGCAGCGAAAGGGAGAGAAGTTACTTTAGCTGAAGTGAAAGTCGACGGTTATTGCGAGTCGACAAATCAGGTTTTTGAGTTTCACGGTTGCTATTTTCACGGTTGCCCACGCTGTTTTAAATACAATAGGGAAATATTTACCTACGACGGCCCCACAGCCACAATGGAGAATAGATACGAGGCAACAGTTGCCAAAACAGAACGTCTGCGATGTCTAGGTTACGAAATTGTCGAGAAATGGGAATGCGACTTTCGCAAAGAACTGACTCCTGAGCTGGCAAAATTGCTAGAGAACCACGCCCTACTCGCCTATCTTTCTTTAAACCCTCGAGACACATTCTATGGTGGTAGAACTGGTGCCGCAAAACTTTATTAAAAAGTAAAACCAGGAGAGAAAATCAAGTATGTCGACGTGTGCTCTCTCTATCCCTGGGTGTGTAAATATGGAAAGTACCCTGTTGGGCACCCACAAGTACACGTAGGGGAGGAGTGTGACCTGTTAGATTTAACTAAGACAGACGGTTTGGTTAAATGCAAAATTCTTCCACCAACAAACTTGTATCATCCCGTGCTACCCATGAAAATGAACAAAAAATTAATGTTTGCCCTATGTTGCGCTTGTTGCGAGGAGCAAAATGAAGGAGATTGTAATCATAGCGATGAAGAGAGGGCATTAAAGGGAACATGGGTTATAGATGAAGTCCTCAAGGCCATAGAAAAAGGGTACAGACTTATAGAAATAAACGAAATTTGGCAATACAAAATTAATCAGTACGACAAAGAATCAAATACCGGAGGTCTGTTTGCCGAGATGATGAACAAATTTATAAAGACCAAACAGGAAGCGTCCGGTTGGCCTTCTATACGCTCCAACAAAGCGGAAAAGGAAGCGTATATAGAAGCATTCCTAAGTAGCGAAGGTATTCAGCTGGAGTTTGCGAAAATTGTCAAAAACCAGGACTGAGATGTTTGGCAAAGCTTATTCTTAACAGTTTTTGGGGCAAGTTTGGACAAAGAGAGAAGCAGACAAAAACGAGCATAATCAACAAACCTGACGAATTTTTCAACATGCTTCAGGATCCCGCAATAGATGTCAATACAGCCACCGCTATTAATGAAATCACGCTGATAGTAAATTGGTCATTTAAGGAAGAGAGCTTCAGCCAGGCGCGGTCATATCCATTTGCGAAGGGGGGGGGCATACCTGGGTTTGTACTCCCTTAGGCATTTTTAGGACTTACTATAACAATAGAACTTTAAAAAGGACATATCACAAAAAGTATATTCCTCACAAAAATAACAAAGATAATAAAAAAGATTTTATATAAAAAATATGAAAACAAAATTTTTTCCATGTGCGTTGGTTATATACAGTGTATCCACAGATTGAGTTCACATAAGGTGTAAATAACAACCAATTTTCGAGTTGAAATTTGAGATTCTGGGGATCAGCCCTGCTTGGTTTGAAACTAATTTGTGACATAATTTTACTTTCGAAAAATCAATGCCTTATTGGAATTTATGAAGAAACTAATTTTCCACCTCAGTAAAGTGTCCTTATTGTATGTTTGACGGCAAAATATTATTGTGGAAACTTAAATTGTTCAGAACAAAAAACTGAGTAGGTTTGCGAAATTTCGAAAGTCAAGGCCTATACTTTGATTTTTTGGCATTTTTCCCACTTTTTTTTAGAAAAGTGCATTTTATGTAGTTTTTACATCAAAATGTTATTAAGAAAACTTGTGGACAATGAAAAACTGGATTGGTGTGAAAATTTTGAAAAGCCTAGGTCGATTTTGATTTTTTCTGCTAAAAAATTAAAACGCACAAAAATTAAAGTATACCTAGGCTGTTGGAATTTTTCACACCTATCCAGTTTTTCATTGTGAACAAGTTTTCTTAATAACATTTTGATGTAAAAACTACACAAAATGCATTTTTCTAAAAAAAGTGTGGAAAATCCCAAAAAATCAAACTAGGCCTAGACATTCGAAATTTCGCTGACCTATACAGTTTTTCATTCTGAACAAGTTTCCTTAATAACATTTTGCCGTAAAACCTAGAAAAAGGGCACTTTACTGATGTGGAAAATTAGTTTACCTATCATAATTTCCATGATTTTTCGAAAGTAAAATTATGTCACAAATTAGTTTCAAACCAAGCATCTCTGATCCCCATCAGAAGCTCAAATTTCAACTCGAAATAACTTTTTGTTATTTACACTTTATGTGAACTCAATCCATGGACACTGTAGGTTACATAAAATTAGTAATATTTGTATTTATTTTTATTTATTATCATTTTTCATTTTATTAGGGGGGGGCATGGCCCCCATGCCCCCCCCTAAGACCGCGCCTGGCTTCAGCCCCCTTTCCACCGTAAATGTAGCTATAGCTTCTTAAACAACAACCCAAGCTCGTCTCAAACTGTACAGCTACCTGGAGCAACTGGGCGAGAGGGTCCTTTACTACGATACGGATAGCGTTATCTACGTATCAAAACCGGGCGAAAATGACATAACTACGGGAAGTTGTTTGGGAGAAATGACCGACGAGCTAGAAGAATTCGGCACCGGTACTTATATTACGGAATTTACGTCTGGTGGGCCTAAACTGTACGCCTACCTCGCCTACACGCCTTCCACTAATAAATACCATGAAGTGTGCAAGGCGAAGGGTATTAGGATCACGTATGACTCTTCAAAGCTGGTAAACTTCACCAAACTGAGAGACATGATTTCGCGGGAAAACCCGCCGGTGTATATAACAGGGACAAACATCAGACGCACAAAAGAACACGAAGTAGTTACCGTCCAAGAAAAGAAAATCTTTCGCGTTAACTTTAGAAAAAGGTGTCGTGTGGAAGACTACGATTCTGTACCCTATGGCTATAAAAAATTAAAATTGATGTAATCTTTATTTGAATAAGTCATTTTTATTATGTTAGACCAAGTGTTAGACTAAGCTAAGTACTATTTACGAAAATCTGTAAATTTAGTTCTTAGCTCATTTTTAAAGTAAAAATTTGTGTAAACCTGTAAATAAGTCATATTCTTAATAAACAACATTATCCGTTCAAAAAGTTTTTTTTTCTCAAACTATACTTCAAAAATGAACAAAAATTAGTTTAAAAATCATTCAGATATTTTACTGAAAAAAATTCTTTATTTCTATCTTTTTTTTTATGGGCTAGACATCGAAGGCCATTGACCCAGGTCCGGGGCTTGTTTCATCCCCCTTCGGCTTGTTGGGGGGGTTGTCTGGCTCTAAACCATTCCCCCCAACTATTAGTCTTTCAATATACTTAAATCTAAACCTATCCTACCTTAAAACTAAATACAAGCACACAACACCCATGGCACATACTGTGGTGGGACTCGAACCCACGACATACGGTGCCAAAGCGTGGGTACTACCAATAACCCACTCGTGCACCGCTGCCCCTCATTTCTATCTTATTTGAGCCAGTCTGTACATATGGTTATTTTTAGCTAGCGTCTCCCCAGCAATTTTTTATGCCGGTCTGAAATTCTTCTCATTGTTCATTGACTCACTGAGGCGATTATGTATTGCTTTCTCTCCTCGTTTTTTCCACCCACACACACAAAGACACGTTTATTCAAAACAAATATAACTAAATATTGATTCAAATTACTTCAGAGCAGGGGCATTCAAATACGTATTCTATATTAATTATTTTTCAAGTTACAAACATAATCAAGTGTTTTGTTTGAATTTACGTATTTTTTTAGTATGCTTCCCGTTTTTAAAGACTAGCAGTCATTTTCCATGGTTTACAATACTGCTTTCACATTACCACTAGAAGGTGGTTCTCACACAATAATTCAATCTATCTTTGAGAATAACGCTTTCGCTAAAGCTAAGTCTCAGTATAATCTAAGATTTAAAAGAAAAACTTACAAAATGGTGCTTCTCTCATGGTGTTTCCCTCAGTTGTGGGATCCTAAACTATAGTAAGTGTCGCTAGTTCAAAATACTGTTAGTACAAGATCCTGCTTTGTCGTAAAACCTATAAAAAAGTCACTTTTTAGGTGTGAAAAATTAGTTAAAAAAATCAAAATGGGCCTAAGGTTTTGAAATTTTTTTTACACCTACCCAAGGTTATAAACTAACCTTGACACCTACCTAATTCTTCATCTTGAACAAGTTTCCTTAATGACATTTTAACGTGTCAGAACTGAAATATTAAAGTGAATCCTATGAAAAAGATATAAATCGGTAAGTATATTTTCTAACTTTCTTACATTACTTTCTCCTCTACACCGTAGCTCGGTGTGCATTTCGTTCTAGAGCATACATACATTGCATTCTTAAAAACAGTCAGTTCTTATTTCAGCATTGTCCGAGGAATTTTATTGATATGAAAAAAAGCACCTTTCTCCGCATACATTGTTGATCGCTTATTTAAACAGCATGCATTTCTGTAGGCGACATAATATTCTTTCATAAACAAACAAAAGAGTCGGTATTTTTATCCGGGCGCACTCAAATTTCGTATCAAACTCGGTGTTTTCTTTTAGTCGAAAAATATTTCCAAGGTAAAAGCTGAACTTTTGGGGTGTAATATTCTTTCATAAACAAACAAAAAAGTCGGTATTTTTATCCGGGCTCACTCAAATTTCGTATCAAACTCGGTGTTTTCTTTTAGTCGAAAAACATTTCCAAGGTAAAAGCTGAACTTTTGGGGTGTAATATTCTTTCATAAACAAACAAAAAAGTCGGTATTTTTATCCGGGCTCACTCAAATTTCGTATCAAACTCGGTGTTTTCTTTTAGTCGAAAAATATTTCCAAGGTAAAAGCTGAACTTTTGGGGTGTATGTTGAAAATTTACATTTTGGGGTACGAATGAGGTTCAGAATCCAGGTTAAAAATCGTTGATCGCGGCGTCTCGGCTAGAAGGTCAAAATGGGTCAAAATGGGCCTAAGGTTTTGAAATTTTTTTTTACACCTACCTAATTCTTTATCTTGAACAAGTTTCCTTAATAACATTCTAACGTGTGAGCTACAGAAAAGGCACTCTTCTAAAATAGTATACCTAATATTTTTAATTAAAAGATACCTCTGTAAGGATATTAGGCAGACTTTTAGGCTATGTGTTTTCTAGAAAAATTGTTAGAGTGCTTGTTTTAGGTAGCGAAAATCGCAGGAGGTAGAAAGTCACGGTGGTGGTACCCACGCTACCATGCTACCATTTTAATAAAATCTAATGTTTAAATACTTTCTCTAGGGAGGAAATCCCGGGAAATTTGGAAGGAAGTCTCTGTGGTACCTATTCATCGTTAAAATCCTCTATTACCTACGCTATCATGCTATTATTTTAATAATATCTATCGCTTAAATATTTTCTCTAGGGAGGAAATCCTGCGAAATTTGGAAGGAAATCTCTATGGTATTTATCGTTAAAATCTTCTATTACCTACGCTGCCATAATGTTTAAATATTTTTCTACGGCTTGGTTCTGTTTATCTTCCGATACCTAAATAGTACATTTTATAATATTAATTTTGTTTCCTCTCCAATATATTGTACGGTGTTGGTATCCCATATATCTATGAAAAACACCGTTTCAGAGATATTTCACACAGAAATTTAGTTTTTAAGAGGCGGTGTTTGGTCAGAAACGATCTAGTGGATGATGGGGTAGTAAAAAGGCCGCCGTTTTTCCAGAGCCTGTTTTGAACACACCCCACCAAGTCTTGACCTGTCATTATGATAGGTATTGCATACTTTTGTATATGAGTCAGCTTTTGTTAGCCCAACTTCTTTCTGTTATCTTCTTCCATCATTTTAATCTCGATTCATCTACCCGACGCCACAATATGTTACTAATCGTGAATAAATAGCACATTTTATAATGAACTTTATTAACCAATGGGATTTGGCAATTTTGTTTAAATATAATGAAAAATAGCTTGACTTAGCTCGTTTTTGTCTTGATTATTGTTAGACAAATTTTCGCAAACTTCACTTTTGAGAAGAATGATTTTATTATGATGTAATGATTGTACAAAGACGCCAGCGGAAACACGATCACGATAATTAACCGCTAACCTTAAACAAAACAGCTGACGATTTTATGCGATTTTTATTATGACTTAGCTTGTTGTTCCCCTGTTCCGCGCTGACTTAGCCTATTCTTCTGGTGTATGGGTATTTTAAAGTAATACGTATATTGTGACGTAGCCTGTTTTTCCCCTGACTATTACGTTGGTTTAAAAGAGCACACAATTTACCACAAGATGGCACTGTAATCCCAATTTCAACAAAAATTGACTTGGCCTGTTTTTCCGGTGTACCCTTCATATGGTTTTGTTTCTCTCAAGATTGGGTTTCAACCCCAGTGGCGAAAGAAGGAAGGCCCCTGTTCCTATTGTGTATAAGATTGGTTTGGACCCAATCGAAAACACTTGGCAACTTGCATTATCTAGTTTTTTACTCTAATCTTTTCTAGTCTATATTGTTTAGGATTTGTATGAAAAAATGAATTTTGTATTATCAAGTTTGCGACTCTCCCTGCAGCTCGAAACGGTTGTTTGTGATTCCATACTTTCATAATATAAGCTTATAAGGTAATATCCCATATTTTTTAAATTACACTATTCTTTGTATCTCTCTAATATGATTGATCAAACATGGATTAGGCCTCCTGGGGAAACCATGTAAAAAACGCGCCCTGCATTCTACCTCAAAGGTGGTGGGAAAACGAATGCATATAGTTTTGTTACAATTTAAAAAATATATATAAAAGAACAATTCAACCTATTTATAACTAATATCCATATGAAACTGTACGTCTAATTTGCGATTAAAATTTTTTGTTGAAGGTGTGAAACATTTTCGTTTTTTTATTGAGCCCTGCATTCTACCTCGAAGTAGGAAACGAACGCATGATGATTGTCAGTTAAATGCGACGTGGTTCTTCAATTTCTCGGCTACGCTCGTCGTCGAAATTTTTTATCGAGACTTGCACAGCAAACGCCGGGCGCCACGGAGCGCCGCCGCGTCTAGGGTACCGATGCAAAATATCTCAGCCGCGCTCGTACCTGGATCGTGGGAGCACAGATGTTTGATGACACCTGGATTTCAGAGGCGTATCTGACATCAGGGTGTCATCTAATTTCTTGCTGAATCATCAATGTTGAAGGATTTCGGCAATGGACCCGATTTTGAGGTGTTTTGTGGAAAAAAAAAGAAAAATTGACACAAACATTTTATTAAGGGTATCTATACATGGTGTTATAATTTATTTATCCGTAATTAATACATGAACATTTTTAAAAAGTTTTTCTGAATTGGTATTAGAACAGAAAGCCGTAAATTGATTCATTTTCTTAATATGATTCACTAGTCTTGACGCATATCCTCTTCGACGATATTCTTCATGGGTAAAAACAAAATAACAAAATTGACATTTTTCGGGTTGGAGTGTTCGTGTAAAGGGTCGAAATCCATTTTTGACATTAGGACAAATGAAACCGGTTTAGCATCAACGTACAATATATAGCACGATATTTTTTGATCTAGGCACCATTGATCGAACATATTTCTTGCAATACCATTTCCCACGACTTCTTGTCTTATTTTGTTTACTGCTTGTCGACCAAAAAAGAATCTGATCTCCTCCATGTTGCACAGACGTTTGGATGAAAAATCATCGGTCACACACTTTTAAGACATTACCCTCCACTTTTATATTTTTCCATACACTTTTAAGACGTTACCCCCACCCCTTTTATAAATTTTAAACTGAGCCGAGACCTTGACCCATTTGAGATGTTAAGATATTTGGGTAAGCGCCTGGAAGCTGGGCCAGCAGCGAATTGCATAAGGTCAAGCGTCGTGACTTAGTCATGGCGACAGAAATATTTTTTGCCAGCAAAACGGATTAGCAGTGTCACCGCTTGTGTAACGTCTGCAAAAAGGACGAAAATCCGTTGAAAATATGAAAAACGATTTCATAAAAATTGGCCAAAAGCTGGCGCCCATACGCTCCACCACGGCGAGTATGCGACGCCCCACGTAGCGAGGCATCTCCGGGCAAGTTGACGGCGGCGCGGCGGCCAGATTTCAACAAACGAAGTGGCGCGCAATGCGTCGAAAGGCCGAGACGCTTCCATCTCGAGCGGCGATTTGCATGTGACGAAACACCGGTGGCTCTCCCACGTGGTGTTTTTCTTTGAAGGCATCTCCGTTGGAAATGCCTGATTTCTCAGAATCGCGATAGTTACCTATATTTGTTTACTTTTTGCCAACAAAACGGGTCAATTGGTGTCATCGCTATCGGCTGCAAAAGGACAAAAATATGTTGAAGGATTTCCTGGAGATTGCCGCGGCCAGGTGACCTCGGGTGCGACGGAGATATTTAGTGGAGACGCGTCGATGGTCGGCGATGGTTTCAGGTTCGAATCCGCGATGTTTGCCAGGTACGATACCTATATTTTTTTTGCCAGCAAAACGGGTCAATTTAGCGGTGTCATCGTTATGTATCGGTTGCAAATCCGTTGAATTTTTAATTATAACGAAAGATTTACTGGAAATTGACCTCGGGACCGGAGATATTTAGGCTCTCCCACGTGTTGTTTTTCTGGGAAGGCATCTCCATTGGAAATGCCCGATTTCTTAGAATCGCGATAGGTACCTATATTTGTTTACTTTTTGCCAGCAAAGCGGGTTAATTGGTGTCATCGCTATCGGCTGCAAAAAGACCAAAATCCGTTGAAAGATTTCCTGGAAATTGCCTCGGCCAGGTGACCTCGGGTGCGACGGAGATATTTAGTGGAGACGCGTCGATGGTCGGCGATGGTTTTAGGTTCGAATCCGCGATGTTTGCCAGGTACCTATATTTGTTTACTTTTTGCCAGCAAAACGGGTCGATCGGTGTCATCGTTATGTATCGGTTGCAAATCCGTTGAATTTTTAATTGTAACGAAAGATTTACTGGAAATTGCCGCGGCTGGGTGACCTCGGGACCGGAGATATTTAGGCTCTCCCACGTGTTGTTTTTCTGGGAAGGCATCTCCATTGGAAATGCCTGATTTCTTAGAATCGCGATAGGTACCTATATTTGTTTACTTTTTGCCAGCAAAACGGGTTAATTGGTGTCATCGCTATCGGCTGCAAAAAGACCAAAATCCGTTGAAAGATTTCCTGGAAATTGCCTCGGCCAGGTGACCTCGGGTGCGACGGAGATATTTAGTGGAGACGCGTCGATGGTCGGCGATGGTTTTAGGTTCGAATCCGCGATGTTTGCCAGGTACCTATATTTGTTTACTTTTTGCCAGCAAAACGGGTCGATCGGTGTCATCGTTATGTATCGGTTGCAAATCCGTTGAATTTTTAATTGTAACGAAAGATTTACTGGAAATTGCCGCGGCTGGGTGACCTCGGGACCGGAGATATTTAGGCTCTCCCACGTGGTGTTCTTCTGGGAAGGTATCTCTGTTTGTTGTACCTATATTTGCAATGTTTTTTTTGTCAGCAAAACGGGTTAATTTAGTGGTGTCATCGCTATGTATCGGCTGCAAAAGGAATCCGTTATAACGAATGATAAAAATAATTTTTTGCCTTGGAATTTGTAAAACATGTCTAGATAATCACGGAACCCCACCAACAGATATTTTTTCCCATTAGTTTGCTCAAAAATTGAAAAAAAAACGGTCGCAAAAGTAGGGAATGTGACGTCACGATCCCTAATTTCAATAAGTACCTGCTATTTTCTTAGTACTTATTTCGCCTTTTTTTATATAACCAAGCACTCCCAGGCAAATTATTAGATTCAGTTTGTATGCGCCTGATGAGAAATAATCAAATTTCGTAGCATTTCAATGAAATATTTGGATTTTACTGATCCCATTCTGAACTAATTAGATGCCCCCTATAAAATATGACAGATGACATATTACTCAACTCTTTAAGGAGAATCGTCGGCAACGCCGCATTTTTCAGCGTTTGTGCTTTGTGCGTTTATAACCTCATTTTCGCCCGCGGAACGCGGAAACCAAGGTTAATAACCCCAGCGAAAAATAAATTCTATTCTCAGTTTTAAAATAATCTTTGCTGTGAATACTTTATTTTTTCGGTTTATAATGAAGACAAGATTTGTTAAAGCTTGTCCTGATAACTTGCTTTGCATAGATTTTGATATGGTGTGTCAATTTTATCAATAAAAACGGGGAGCAAAACATGGAGAATGGAAGAGGTATGTTTGTTTATTTGATTTGTATATTGTTTTAATATTGCTTAATGATGATGATATAGCTTAAATTCTGGTTTTAGGTAGACTAGAGAATAAATATTATGGTAACAATGTTATTGGAGACACGCAGAGGAAAGAACATAGCAATGCATAATGCACGGTTAAGGCAAAAATTACCCCCGAGCACAAAATTAATAAGAAAAATGTTAATGATACTGTGGTTAAAAATGAAGAAATTCAACTGAATAGTTGTGGAAGTAGGTATATTATGTTGTAATTACCCAACATAAGCAGATTAGTCCTAAATTATGCACATACCACGATGTACGAGGATCATACATCGTGGCACATACATAGATACAGCTTTTTGTGCTTCTAGTTTAGTTGCTAGTACAGTAAAGAAATACTTATTGTGTATATACCTATAGTTAAGATATGGGGGAGGGGCGTGAGGGTGTCGCACACCCCAATGTTGAAATCGATTATCAAAACAAGAAATGATGCGTTTGTAAAAACGATCGTTCATACCTACATGTGAAAACCATGATTCAGAACTAATTTAAATAATCTAAAGGCAATGCAAGTTCGACAGCAGAGTTTCATTCGATATCACGTGCTTGACCGGCAATGACTACTTTTTGCGGGTATTTTTTTCTTGTATCATCTAATGAAGTATTTAAGTAATAAGTCCGTAGTAAGTAGTAGTACACTTTGTCGCATCCATTTTGATGTGAAAAGTTCTACTTTTCTGCACTAGTGACGTTAACTTTGTCAACTAATAATAGAACTACGCTTGTAAAATTTTTGCAGGTACATATTAATGGAAAACTTATTTTAGATGAATGTAAGCAAGGTATTGCTTTTCTTTGCTGACTTCCTGGAAAAAGCGAAAAATCATGAACAACATCAGTAGGTAGATTGTTATACTGGAAAAAGTCAACACAAGTGCAATAAAACAGGATTTAGTTGACAAAGACATACCTCAATAATTATTATAGATTGGAGTATTATGAAGGAAGATTTTTGGCAAAAATCAAAACGTGTTACAAGGAGGGACTGTCTGACATGTTAAAAAACGAAAAATGCCCTGTATCTCCCAAACGAATCGAGATTTTGAGATTCAACTGCTTTCAACTGCCCTCAAAAATCGAGCACAGTACACCTATCTACTCTTTGCCTATCTCTTCACAGAATAGAAGAACCCCCCCCCCAAAAAAACATCCAGTTTGTTACACTCTGTGCATGCGACATGAAAACTGTATTGAGTTTGGAATATTTTCACTAAATTTAATAGATAACTTATTTGGGGTTTTGCAATAGAATGCAAAATAATGTTTTTTTCTTGCAAATTAAAAAAATCTTAATTTTTGGGCGGCTGATGCATTATATTTTTTTATGTTTAACTTCCATTAAGAGGCTACGATACTTATGAAATCCGACCGAAGTGCCCGACTCAATTCAGGACAAACGTCCCTCGATTAGATATGCCTATCCTTTTCCTTCCTCTAGTCCCCACGACTCCCCACTCCAGCCTGCCCCTTCACAGTGCTACGACTGAGGCGGCTGGTCGTGGGCACTACACTGAGAAAAATCTGTTACTTTGTAAAAAAAACTGTTTAATTCAATATGAGATATAATTCCTCAAACTCAAGCAGAAGCTTTTTTGTAACTAATAATAATCAATTCAATTACAATTGATATTGAATTCGAGAGAATAATTTAAATGTAATATTTCATTTCAATCAATGCCATGTCATGTTCTGGAATTGATTCTATAATACTTCTTTTCTAAGCACATTCTTTTTTCAGAACAACATAACGTTTAATTTGAGGCCTCATGTTCATTATTATACTGAAATTACAACTACTGTCATTGAATTTTTGCTGGATTTGTAATAATTGTGGGTACTAATATCAGTTATAATTATTAGTAATATATCATATTATTGCCTGAATAATAAGTAAATGATGTGTAAATTGCAAATCAAGTTGCTAGTGCAGCAACTTGTAATTGACAAAAACAGAAATGTTGCAGATGAGATCAATAAATTAATAACATTTAATTTTAATGGATACAATAGTTCTAGTAACCCCCAGTTTATTAACAGCTCTTCTATTGCCATTCACTTGCACAGTGTTCATTATGACTACAAACGATATAGAGTGTAGATCACCTACGAACGATATAGTGTAGGGTTGATTCAAAACCTTAACTGAGAAATTTGCCATCATTCGTTTTGGTAAATTGCTCAGTCAAGGTCACAGTTTTTTTTACTAACGTGTTTGTAATAGGAGATTTGGTTCAGTCGAGTTCAATCTAACTTGTATTTGACATGAATTCTAATATGTAATTCTAATAATTTCTTGAATACCATAAAAATTGAAAAACATGATTTACTGATTATATTGATGAATATAAAAGTTGCAATTAAGTTGCTTTGTTCATACAATGAATTATAATGTTTTTTCAGTTGCTTCTGGGGTACTCTTATATAGTTTGGAGTAGTCCGAGGGTGAGAATTATTATTTAAATAAAATAAATTTAATTGTTTAAATAAAACATGAGACATTTTAAAACCGAGGTTATGCTTTCATTGTAGTATGCCAATTTTAGTATCGAAGTGGCAATACGTCTTCTTAACGGAAATTAAACTATTTTAAACTTATTGGTTCATCTGCAATTACGACGAAAGTATAGATTATATTGTTGGGACCACATGGATTTGCTTGTATATTTAAAGTAATGTAAAAATGACTATATACACGAACTCACTAAAATCACAACAGTCTTTTTTTTCTGTGTAGATAATATGAAATAATAAGTCGGGAGCCGGCCGCCGCCGACGGAACACACGAGTCTCGCCGATGCCGACGAAGAAGCGCGAATATATATTTAAAAAACGGCGGTGGCCTGTTTGCTTTATTGCAAAAATGATATTTTTTGGGAGTTATTCCGGGCGTTCACTTTTCGTTGGCAACACACTGCATAGCTTTTTGGCGTCGAGGCAATTTTACTATTATTTCACAGGTGTTAAAAATCATTTTGATATCAGCAAAGGTGCATACTATGAAGGGTTCGTGTATAAAAAACTTCTGTAATTGCTCAATTATAAAATCTAAATTAACGATTCGATTACCCAATTCTTCTTGAACCACATTAGGGTCAGTTGAACATCTATCAATGCTTGATTGTTCTGCATAATAGTGTTGCTACGACTAGACATGTGTCTAAAGTCTACTTCTATAAAATGTTTTATATCTATCTATCTAATCTAATTGAAAACTTTCTACCCTGTAAGAGTTCATTTCAGAGGGATTGGAAGTGAATAGGCCCTATTAGGATATCACAACTATTATTTTTTTATTTAAAAACAGTAAGCGGTTTCGTTAATCTATAAAATTACATCTTCAAGGACTACAATATAAGATTTAAAAAAGTAAATATAGTCTAAGAGCTTGCAGAAAATTTGGAGGAGATACTTAAAACAAGATAATAATGATGTAAATGTTTTTAATTGTTTCAACTTTGACTTGTGGCTGAATGTATATATTTCAAATATATAATGGCTAGGTAAGTAAAGGTTCTTTATTTATTTATACATATACCTACTACCTGCCCTGAGGATGTAGGTAAATTTATAGAGTTACGAAACCGGTCTCCTTTTTTAAATAAAGTAATAGTTGCGAGATAATAGGAACTATTAATTTCTAATCCCTTGTAAATGTTCCATTCAAAGCCCTATTATTCCCAGAAAGTTTGTTTCTCAAACCCTATGCACCTGCCACTACTACTTATACCTACCGTTGACTAGTCAACGTACCTACCTAGGTATAGGTAGGTACCTAAATCCGAATAATAAGTGTGCAAAATATGTGTTAGTACCCCAGTAGCCCTCTCTCAAATTCTGGGAATCCTATTAGGTACGGGAATAAAAGCACACAAGCCCACAAATTACTCCTATTGGTTTCACTGTGACTGTTGTGATATCATTATCAAACATTATCCTGACTGCCGTTCAGTTTCAGAACCTTCTGACAAATCTGAATTATCGAACCTCCTAGAAAATGTATTAAAATGTTGTAAATTCGACAGACTGGAACAATAAAATGTACTATTTTTATTTTGCCAGATTTTCAACTCCAATGACTTTCGAACAATCTTCTAACGAACAAGTTTCTAAAACTGACTGGATGTCAGATTTATAATCGTGCTCTCTGGAAAGTATATAAATTAGCTTTTATCATGCAGCGATTTGACACAATAATCGTATTACATAGGATATTATTCGTTTTCAAAAAAGCTTCACATGACCCATTTATTTGACAAAAATATTGCTTTTACCTATCACATTTTTAAGTAAACATCAAGCGCACAATATGGTCTAGAATTTAAATTTACTCTTTTTGCACGACCAGGCCATTTTATGCCCTAGGGATTAAACCATTTTTACACAAAAGCAAACAGTACTTTGTGAATAATAATTATTTATTTATTATTCCTGAAGGAATAATAATAATGGGTATTATATTATGTCAGTCGACATACATAATGTCGCGGTAGAAAATATTTTCTTCACCTTCGGGTACTCGGAAATATAAATATCTGCTAATATTCAAAACAAGCGAAACACAAATAACTCCCTAATAAAATGAAATATGAAACATCTGATATCGATTGAAAGTTCCCCTGACGTGGTTCCTGAGCCCGGTGAGGTAGGCCGAAGTAGGGGGAAGTAGGGGAACCACGAGTTCCAGCGAACGCCCGCCCGCCCGCCCGCCTATCTCCGTACGTCTAATTCCTGCTCAGATGGCCAATTCACGGATCATTTTATTGCCGGGCAATGGGTTCGTAGTTTTCAAATCATAGCCAAACGAACAAACGTATCGACTTGAAAGTAGTCTTAAAATAATGTTATCGAATGCCTCAATCGTCGTTGTGTCTTTCGAATTATTTTTGAGTGGCGGAAATACTCGAAATTCTTAAGCGAATATAGTCGAATTTCGGGTATGTTCGTGATACACAACGACGATTCTTCATAGTTTTATCTAAGCCACAAAAAAAAATCAAGTGAAAATATTAAGAAATGCAAGTAGGAGATGTAAACTACGAAACCCTTGCAAATGGGGGGTATCGTAGCGCCTTAAATCACAAAATATGCTTATGAAAATTTGGGTTTGGTTTAACCAGCCATATGGTAGTTTTTTTAACTTAACTCTGGTGCACCTTGTTTTCTTTTCTGTATTGTTGCTTGCTATTGTTAGATATAACAAAAACAGGAAAAACGTACATAAATCAATGGTATTTTTAATGGATAATATTGGAAATATTTGCTGATATAAAAATAGGTAGGTATACCTACTGTAGCTTACGCTAGTTTTATTTGTCAATAAAATTTGAAAAAGTAATACAATAAGTAACCATTTTATCATTATGTACTCTGTCATCAAACGGTATGGTAAATAATATATTATTTGCATTTTCCTTTAGCAAGATATAAGGTGAATTTAAATTCTCCAAAAATTAATTTGGAATATCTCATCAGTAATGGAGAGTGTTCCATATATGTTAAAACAAAAAAATCGAAAGATATTATTTTCCAGAAAAAATATAATATGTATAGTGAAAAAATTCTAAAGAAATATGTCATTTTTTATGAGGATGCTTCGGCAATCACAATATACCTAATTTACCTAAATGGGTCTAAAATAGTTCAAGCTATGGCCTACTATAAAAGTTTTTCGACTGAAAACTTGGCTTTATTGCGTTTTACATAAGTTATATTTCTAATATCACCAAGAACTGGCACCTTCTCCAATATTCTAGCGTTACATTTTTGAACCGATGCAGGTCTAACTACTAACTTACATTCTGTAAGTAAGGGCTCGTGAAATTAAAGTAATACTTTTTTATATTCGGACCAGGTAAGTGCTTGACGTCTAGAGGATTGACTTTTCTCAGTTTAGTTTATAACCAATCAATGCTGTTGAATAACACTAGGTAGTGAGGCTAAAATATCATCAGTTTCTACAAACAATCGGTGGAATATACTTGATAGTAAAAAATCGTTTGGCATCTAAAATTATCAGCTAAAATATTACACCTGGTTGGTTCTTTATTGTCTTTAATATATCAGCAAGTCTAGATATCTAATTTGTGCAACTTCAGTTAGGTACTTACGAATTGTGTCGTTTTATACACCTCTTATAGATAAAATCGACTTGTTTCCAATAAAAAAAAGTTTTATAAACCAACCAGCATAACGTCCGAATCATCAATACCGATACCTAGTGTTCTCAGCATTTTCCTCAGCAAAATAGAATGGTTCATTTCCGTCATGGATTATTAGAATGAATGGTGAAAATAGTTCAAATCATAAAAAAATAAAAGCTTGTAAAACACGCGGGGCCGCGAGATCCGATAATCCGATTTGTGACGCCACAAAATAGGTTATGTTATGTTTATGTTCTCACCAGCTGACAGGCTTGGCATTGAGGTGCGGCGTTGCCAAACATGGTGCCATGGCGGTAAAGTGAGGGAAAAATAAAATCCAACAGGTAGTTACGTATTTTGAACTTTAAAAATTAATTGCGGCAAAACGGGGGCGAAATTTTTTTTTAAAAAATACAGCAAGTATATCTCACCCAATACTATCCGATGAGCAAATAAAAAAAGTGGTGTATTAGTCCATTGCCGCGGCCAGGTGACCTTCGGACCGGAGATAGTTGAACTGTCGAGACGCGTCGACGGTCGGCGATGGTCTTCGAATCCGCGATGTTTTGATTTGATTTTTTGGCGCCATGACGTCAGAGCGCATTGGCCCAGAGGTTAGCGGCTGCGGCGACATGTCGCTATAGGTTAGGCGACTTGTGGGTGTCTGCGGAAGGTTAGTCGGGGTCAAGCGTGACGCGACAGGTCAGGTGGCCAGCTCACTGCCGGCGAAGGTCAGACGGCTTTGCCGGCGTCTGCGGCCTGTCTGGCCAAGGTAAGGCTACGATGGACGACGGATTTGTAAAAGCATATTCCGATAAGCTTCCAGCGGTTACTTTTGAAATGGTGTGTGATTTTACAAGCAGCAATAGGGATTATATCAACATTGAAGTAAAACATGGGAAAACTAAAAGGTATTTTAGTGAAAGTGGTAGGGGAAAGGTGGGAGGATTGGGACGGTTTTGGTTTGGGACACTTTCAAATTTCCCTCTTTAAATATGTCTGTGAGTAACTACACTTGGTTACTAGATGACGCCCAGCCATAGAGTTATAATGCAATACAAATCTCCAGTCGGCTTTTACTAGTTGGTGCAGTAGGAGATAAATATATTTATTGCTACGTTTTCTTAAATTTTTGCTTTGGCACATGCAGTCAAGGGTAATAAAGGGGGACACCCAAAAAAAATGAAATAGAGGAACAGCTACAATAAGAAAGCCGATAGTGACAACAGAATGTTCATCCTCTGAAAACAAAGACATTGACGGAAAAACTATTTGCAAAGATAGTAGCTCTGGTTTAGAATTTAATAGCGATGAAGAAGACAATAATTCTACTGAACTAGACATCAGTGATAAAACGTACATCGAAGGGGATTACATTTCAGTGAAACTAAAAGTAGAAGGCAAAAGGGAAAACTTTGTAGGTACATTACATTGGAAAGGTGTTGGAGGTCCTGCACTTTGAAATGTCCTCCTTTAAAGTGAAATACCTTCGTAAAAGTGTAAAAAAACAATTAATTCTATTTCCCCAACGAAGATGACATAGAAGAGGTATCTGTAAACAAAATTATAGGAAAACTGCAAGAGCCAAAAATCAAGGGACCGAGTAAAAGAACCAGTAAATATTTACATTTTAAAGAAAATTTGACAATTTACGAAAATTTGCGATAATTTTGATCATGTACCAAACTTCCCACTAGGTTGGTCCAAACATCCCTATGGTAGGGAGGTTTGGGACAGTTTTGATTTTTTCTTAAAATATAGGTACAAAACAAACTGTTCAGTTTTTATAAGAATTAAAGTTTTATTTTGGTTTATAGTTGTCTACTCTTCCTTTTGTGGAATTTTAAAGAGTTTTCAAGTATTACAACCCATAAAAATATGCCCCTGAAAAATATCGTCCCAATCCTCCCGCCTCTCCCCTAAATATGTAGCTTTTATTAAATATGTAGGTATAGTTGCTTGCTTACTGACATTTAACGTTTCTAATTTGCAGATCAACAAGAGAATCCTATGGAGACAATGCTATTGGCTATGTTCAGTTGAAGCGAGAAAATGAAATGTGCATAGTTAAAGCTAGAATGACTCCTGAACATAAGGTTTATAAAAAAAACTCCAATGTTGTTGTTAAGATCAAGGAAGATGAAAAAACTGTTGAGGAATGCAAATGTTGTGATTGTTCGGCATCAGAAGGTGAGTACCTACATACGTTGACGCTAGATTTTTTCACAACTAAATACTAAAAAGTAGAAATGATCCTTTTTATAATATTTTAGCCCCTTTGGACTGCTCTGTGCCTTAAGCCGCTGTGCACCGAAATTACGTCAAATAGGAACTAGTTTTTTAACATTACGTTTGATGCACTTCATTGAGGTGCAGAGCGGTCGAAAGTAACTATATATTATGGCTACGTATGATGCGAATGATTTTTCTTAGAAGTGTTGTGTTTTCAGGTGGATGTAAACATGCAATAGCCTTCTTGTTTTGGTTACATCGCCGAAGTGAAGAACCGGCTACAACCTCCAAAGAGTGCTACTGGAAAAAGTCGATTATTGTCACTTCAGTGGAAGACAAAAAAGTATCTATTTTGAAAGGCTTAGGAGACAAAGAAACACCCCCTTCGAAAGATTTTGGAGGGAGGTTTGTAGAAAAGGTGAAAACTTTGCACTTTAAAAGCACATCACATGATTAATTTGCACTTTAAAGGCACATCTCATGATTAATTTTCAAAGTATATCTGCAGATAGTTTTGTGGCATCTATGGCAAACATGATGTCCATTGAGAACTGTACAAAGGCAGAAAATGATACACGAGAGCAATCCAAGTCACTGTTATGGTACAATCTATGTTTTGCTAGAGTTACAGCTTCTCATATATACGAAACTGCCAGATGTAAAACAGTTGGCGGTGTCCTGGTGGAGAAAATACTTGGAGCTTCCAAGCCGTTTCAGTCTGAACTTAGAGACACGAATTTTGAAAGTAGTTGCCGAACAGCAACGTTTAAAGATTAAAAAAAGTGGTATAGTATTAAGAAATGAGTATCCTATTTTTGGAGCTTCGCCTGATGGCATTACTACAAACTACTGTATAGAAATTAAGTTTCCAGCAAAAGAAGGAACTGTTAAAAATTATGTCGATAACAAAACGATCAAGCCTCGATACTATTATCAAATGCAGTTAGAAATGTTGTTGACAAAAAGAACCAAAGCTTTATTTTGTGTGGCATCGCCAAATTTTGAAAACGATGAACATGTCGACATTTTTTGTGTAGATTTTAATGAAAATGAATGTAAAGATATTCTTTCACTAGCCGAATCTTTTTGGAAACTTCAAATATATCCTAATTTATTGCAATTGTAGATACTTTTTTATATATTATATTTTTTTGTTTTAGTTTATCACTTCTTAGGTATAGGGTGGTCACACCTGCTATAACTTTCTTTTTCAAGTTACGAAAAACTATGTAGAAACATAAGTTGTAGGTGCTACTAAATGACTTCCAACTGCTATAGCATAAAAACAATAATTGAAAGTGGTGTTTTCGGGATACTTTTTTTTAAATGGAACACCCTGTATATTTTTTAATTTTTGGATTCCACCCTTATTCCACTCATTTTTGGCAGGACCACCTTGTAGTTTTTTATCGTGAAAAAATTGTGAGAAATAAAAATGTTTTGGTATACTTAGATTTTACTCTTTCCCTACAATACCTATTTCTTCCAAAAATAATTTTGCTATCTTAAAGAAAAGAGTAAAAAAAGTATAATTAATATTTGACACTTTATTTCATTTGGAACATATTGCTTAATTTAATGACCTAAAATTATTTTAGTAAAAGTCCCTGTATATTGATTATACCAAAACCATTGGGTGTGGAAGAAATTAAATATTTGACAGTATTACATTTTTTATACTCTGACCGCTTATATCTCGCTCGGAATGGCAATGGCAAAGCTTTTTTAATTTGGATAGAGTCGGGCCAAAATATTAGTTCATTCATACAGCTAGCAATTAGGGGAGCCGATGATACAAAAATGTTATGAATACAGGGTGGCCCACCACGAACTGCATCAATCTATATATGGAAAACTAAAAGTAGGAAATTCTGAAAATTTAGCACCTCACCAATGAGGATAAGCGCTGCTCAACTAAAATATTTTGGTGAATCTGGCACTTCCGGTTATACCGGAAGTCGATATCAACTTGCTTATCTCAAATGGAACACTCAGTATATTATTGCATTTTTGGATGCTAGGAATCATTATGGAACAAAAACATGCAACATGTCCTATGTCTAAATCCAACCGTTTTTGAGATATTTGCATTTTTTCGAAAAAAATTACAGGTGCTGACCTAAATTTAATTAGCAATTTATACGAGGAAACCGCGAAATTTCAAAACGAATTTTTGGCATCGTTTAACGGAAGCCCAGACCTATTGATCTCTGCTGAGAAATAAATCCGTTCTTATACAAGGTGTTCACAAAATATGAATAAAAATTACATTCAAAATGTGCTTAAATCTTGAAATTTTCAAATGGAAACCCCCATTTTTTTTAATGCGATCTTATTCACCACTAGAAATGATGACAACTTTGTGTAAGGTTTCCTACACCTAAAAGCAGTAATTTTCGATTAATTTACGAAAAACCCACTTTTCGCCCATAAAATGCGGGGTTTGCTTAACGCTTGGAAAATCATATTAGCCGTGGACGTTGAAAAGACAATCGCGGCTGAGGAAATGTCACTTGGCCAGATTCACCAAAATATTTTAGTTGAGCAGCGCCCATCGGCATTGGTGAGGACTACTGGACTATCACTGCTAGTACCACTTTGAATGGTTGGAGAATTCAATGACGTAGCACTTTTTTCACTAAAGTTTGGGGAGGAAAACCCTCTTCTTCAGATCGTACCAGTTCAACATGTTTAGAACAACTTGGCTTATTTGAGAAATCTTCCAACACAATTGTTTGCTTTTTACATGTTGGGATGACTCAGCAAAAGCAGCGAGCCTCTTTTCGGAGCTTTTTAAATTAATGTGTGGATAAACTTCTTATTTTAACAGAAGTTTTGAACCAGCTACTGTCTTGTAATACATCCAGTTTTCTGCATCCTCTTTAAGCTAGAAGCAAAGGAAAATATCAAATTATTGTGCAACTTTTGTGGGTATTACGTTATTTATATGCGGACAGGCGCCTATGCCTAGGTTATACGTTCCTAGACATTATTTATGTATAAAAACCAATACTTACATTAAAGTGGTCTTCACAGCAATAGATATTTTTTTTAGTTGTTTGAAAATTAACGGCCTTCAGCCATTGTTTCCTTCTGGTTTCACGTTTAGGTACATGTAGAAAAATTTTGGCACAATTTTTGTTCGTATTGGGGCAGCCAGGAACAATGCAAGATTTCTTTTCCATCACACTTCCCAATGTGCACAATGAAACACCACCACAAGAGTATAAAAGAAAACGAATTCCACACTCGCTCAAATTCACAATCAAAAGACGCTCAGAGGTTAGGAAAACAAAATGAAATGACGCTCACGGCTCATGCGTCACCTGCCGCGCGTCACTGCGCGGATACCTGGCGAGCATATTTTAACAACCGGCGTTGCCAGATCCTTTGGTGACGTCACTGTCACGTTAACGGAAATTTTTCATTTTCAAAAATTTTTTGCAGCTACATTAATGCCAAAAAAAATAAAAAAAAATGAGAGGCTCCTCTAAACAAATACTAACCAACGAACACATTTAAAAAACATGATTTAGAGGTCCATTCCAAGATTTTTGGTCAGTAAAATTTTGAATAGATGAATTCTATTGGGGACGAAAGTTTTTACTAAATATGGAGCTGTACGTATCCAAGCTAAAACTATGGTAGAGTCACACCAATAAATAATTTCATGTACACAAATCTTCAAAGCATTTTAAACCTTTTCAACTAGTTCGGCCAATACAAGAGCAGCAGATAGCTCGAAGCGTGGCATTGTTGTTTGCTTTAAAGGAGCAACTCGAGTTTTTGATGTAGGTAGATGAATATGAATATTCCCTTCAGCGTCTTGAGAACATATAAAAACACAAGCTCCATAAGCTTTCTCTGACGCATCTGAGAACCCGTGAATTTGAATAAATTGTTACGGGCTTAAAATCTGTTTTATTAATAATTTTGTTAGTCCTATTATCTTCTGGTAGATTCTAATGATCCGTGAAAATCTTTCTCCTTGTTTATTACATTTATTTTTAGGTTTTAATAAATAAATAATTTAATAAGTTGTTAATTCATATTATTTGAACTTTTCTTGGGCTATTGAATATTGTAGATCTGCGGGTTGCTTAGTTTTGGACCGCTTGGTATATTTCTAAAATGCTCGAATGCACCGATTCTTGTCGCTAGGCCGAGGAAGGCACCTTTTCGACCTCCAAAATTCACCTTCCGGGTCAGTAAGACAATCGCCGTCGATCACGAACCACCGAACCGAGTGAAAGCCGTATTATTTTCCAAAAAGGGTGACTGTTTTTGAAATCGAGTGCTGCGGGGTCGCAAATCATATTTATTTGGGCCCTATTGTCTATTTGACGGTTTCATCTGCCCGTTTTTCCGGTTTTCTCGGTCACAAGTGGTTCTCATCGCACTCCACGAGGCCATCCACCACCTCAGGTATGTCTATTCCCGCAATTTGAGGGTATTAGGTTCTATTTGTGTCATTTCCTTCCTCAGGCCTCTTATTCTAAGGCTGCGAAACAAGCCTTATCAACTCGCCGTTGTCTTACGTAACCTCCAACCACCTCCAGCTGCTGAGCACAAGGCATCAGAGTAGAAGGGCACGGTCCATTCGCCCTCCTCCCTTGGTACCTACCAAACTACTGAGTCGTCCACCAGAGCAATCTCCAGAGACGCGGCTGTTGCGCCGCACGAGTCAGACGTCGATAGGAGCTGAGAATACCCGGTGTCTCCAACAAGTCGATCACCCGACCCATGCAGATAAGTCTAAATTAAATGTAGAGCTCCACAATTTTGCCAGTTTATTTGCAAATACCAGTATACATAATATATTTCATACAGGAATATACTTAGGGTATCACATAGGGTTGTGTAACATGTTTAAAATTGTGTAACTCTGATGTAGCTACATCCCGGGACCAATAACTGTTATTATTGATACACATTTAGTCTTCTTATTATTGCATTTAAGTGCCAACTGATTGGTGAGTAATTGTTTGTCGGATACCTACTATTAATATTTGAAAGTATTACGTAATATTATACATATTTTTCGCCTCGTACCTCAGTTCCTAAAGGCATAACGTACCTTTTTTTTAATAATATTTACTTTTATTTGCCTAGTCTGCCTAATTGTTTTAATGTAATTTATTTGTCATATTCTGACATAGATGTTGTTGCGTTCAAGTTTGGTGGAATCCCTACCTACCTATTTTATGCATTATTTAATGGCCCAATAAACTGTACCTGATTTACTAAATTTATGGTGTTATTATCATTTAATATTATCAGAGATTTTGGGAGGCAGGAGCCCATTTCCTGTTTTGGGGTGTTATATTTTGGGGCAAGAACCGCACAGGGTTGAAGACAGGTGGCGCTCATTGATTTTTTATTTTATTTTTTTCCCACCATCACGGCTAGCTAGCTAGGGCCTACCCGCTTATGTTCTTTCCTAGAATCGTCTAATTTCTGCCACCGAACAACCAGTTCTCAATAGTTCTAAAGAAAAGTATTATAATTAGAATTGTTGGTAACAAGTTTTTGGCTGCCCAACGTGGATTTGTTTTGTGTTCACGGTATATTCGAGTGCGGTTTTTTTTTTCGTTCTTGAATGCCGATTATTTTTGGATTTGTTTTTTCTACCTGTTGATTATTTTAATGCGTTGTAAACAATATATAGCCATTATTGTTACTAATCTAAATAGTTCTTAATTTTGTTCAGTTATTGGGCCAAATTTCCTATAACAGTTTGATTTCAGGTGCTGCAGAAAACGACAAGTTTAAAGAATAAACAAACAACTTTGTTTTATTATTTGCTTTTCCTACCCCCGTCACCAAAACTGAACGCATTTAAATCAATAAATAAAGGCAAGGCAAATATATGTTTTCTTGAGCTACCGATAATAATCGAATTGGTTTAGATACTTGTCCCCGGAATTTTGCGTATTTGTACGTATATTTTTTTGATTCACTGGTAGTTCCTTTTTTTAGGTGGGTACCAATATATAAGTGTTTTAGCTGGTAATGTGTATTGGTATTTAAAGTGTTTATATGTTACGTAATTTTTTTTATAGCAGTTTGAGGTGGTTGTCGAGTTTTTATTGCGGTTTTGTTGTTGCCCTTTCGCTCTCTTGAGGAAGAAGGGGGGTGCATTGTGTTTACTTTTTGCATGTCTATAAATCTTGTGTTTCTACATTCAAGTATCGCTTATTTGTTAGTAGATAGAAATTAGTTTTTGAGTGGATTTTTTTTTATCGGAGTTGAGCTGCGAACGCGGAAATTTTGGAGTGGCGAAAATTTTTGTTGTTGTTGTATGATCTTAGATTTTTTGTGGCAGTCGGTTTTTCTTATTATTAATAGCGTGTTAATTGAGATTTTTTTTTGTCATCCGATATTTTGCGGTACTGTTTTTAATACTGAGATTTAATAACTAGAAATTATATTATTTCTTATTGAGGCAATACAAGCTTACCATTAGTTTAAAAATAATTAAGTAAGTTAAAGAGTTAATAGAAATAGCCTACAAGAGGTAGAATATTTTCTAGAATGGATGTTAACAGGCTTTTGAGCGACGAGCTTAGTTATGAGCTCTATGTTAGAGGTCTTTCGTTTCAGGGTACAGTAGCTGAGAAACGGAGCGCGTTGAGGGGTGCATTGCGCCTTGAGAAAACTTCTGGTCGTAACGATGACCCGTCGATTATTTTGGATTTTCAAGCGGAAATAGAAACTTGTGATGGAAAACTTAGATCATTGGCGCTAGATATCGAGAGTTTTGACCAATCGAACCGAAATAATGAATACCAGCGGATTAATTCGCGTCTTTTACATATTAGCTTGGCAAAACTTAGAACAGTTAATGCGGAGGAGTTTGATAGGAAATCAGAGCTCAGCGCCCGGTGCTTTATACTTATAGACCGATTGGAGGTTCTTGTAGCTACTGACGGTTCAGAAATTGCCCAACACGCTCATACTCGTTCAATTTTGGACGAACCAAACATTCTCATTCCGAAAGTTGTTCACAATAGTACGCCGCATGCCTTATCTAACACCGCACCTCCTCAATTATTAATTAGTTTTGACGACGAAAATCAGGCGCATTGCAATAACGGTACGTCGCGTGCGTTATCTAACACCGCACCTCCTCAATTGTTAATTGGTTTTGATGATGAAGTTGGTAGTGGTAGGCACACCGAACCTAGAGCTGGGAGTTTGTTTCGAGACGGTCGATTTTCCGCCGAAAACCCCCAAGATATCCGCCTGCCATCACACATTAGTCGCTCCTTCGAACGCATGCCGCGAAGTAATGGGTCCTCGCGTGATGTTGTCGATTCTCGTACTTCGATCTATTCCCGACCGCCTCGCAGGGTGAGTTTTCAATCTTCCGCGGACACTGCTAGAGCCACGAATCAATCCAGTGACCCTTTTCTGAGTTCTTCGGTGGAAGGGGACCGTCGCACTCCTCAACCAGCACCTTCATTGCAGTCTACATTTAATAACGCCGTTCCACCCTCAACGTCATCCCCTACACAGGACCTCGCGGGCGTGATGAAACAACTTGCGGAGATTTTCTCTACGACACTTAATCGCCAAGAGACATTTATTGATTTGAGGAAACTTAATCTAGTATATGATGGTAAGGGTAGCGTTACGAGTTTTTTAGAACGGATAGAGGATATTCGTAAATCCAGGGGAATTAGTAAGGATAAACTGTTTAGGGCCGCGCTGGAAATGTTCGCGGGAGAGGCACAAAATTTTTACAGGACTCGCACTTTTTACTCATGGGACGATTTGGTTGTACAGCTCCGTGAACGGTTCTTGATTCCGTATTATGATGAACATCTTACGATGGAAATCCGAAGGCGTACCCAGGGTGAAAGGGAAGGTATTTCTGCGTATGTTGATGTTATGGAGTGTCTCTTCCGGAAATTAACCTATCAGGTCCCTGAGGAGAGTCGTTTTTCCATGATACGAAAAGGAGTAAGACCAGCGGTTCAGGAGAAGCTTGCGTTGCAGGACATAACTACCGTGGAGGGGCTCTATCGGTTCGGTAGGCTGTTAGATGAAGCTGAGGTCAGTGCGAGGGAGTACCAACCACCTCCAACGAATTACAGAAATTTATTAGAACCTGGCTTAGCTTACCATCGGCCTTCCAGTAATATTAGCTTAATAAATACCGACTCTATGCCTAAAAATTCACGTGGTTTTCATGGCCCACCGAGCCACTGTCCTTCGGAACCGTCGGTTTCAATTGCCGCAACCGTTGCGTCTCTTTGCTGGAATTGCCAAAGTCCCAATCATCGCTTTCAAAAATGCGATAAACCCCTATCTCGTTTTTGCTTCAAGTGCGGCAATCCGAATTCAACAGCTAGGTCTTGTGAAAGATGTCAAAAAAACGTAAAAGCGGGTGCTCGGCAGTGAGCACCAACCGACACATTAGCATTTCCACGACAACAACTGGTAATATTCAAATTTCCCCAACTCTCTGGTATATCTTTTCTGAAAAGGAGGCCGATGAGCGCGTTTATTTAGATGTCGATATTTTTGGGAAATCATTTACAGGCTTGTTAGATTCCGGGGCCAATCGTGTCTTTTTGGGTGGTCCGGGTTGGAGTATTTTGGAATCAGTTTGTAGGCTGAATACGAAAGATCAGCCTTACTGTATTCTAGCCGATGGCAAGCGTAGTAGGAGTATTGGGAAAATTTCAGTACCTATTGTTCTCAAAGGGAGAACCCACATATTTGACATTATAGTTGCGCCATCATTACCTCTTCCTCTTGTCTTGGGAATGGATTTTTGGAAACGCATGAAAATTATCACTGATATGAATGCAGGAGAGTGGACTTTTCGTACTGAACCTGTCATGGAAGATTGCGGTTCTATTCAAGCTTACGAGGTGTTGACCTCTGACGAACGGGAAAAATTGGATAAATTAATTGAGTTAACTTTTTATAATTCCTCCAATTTGATAGCTAGTACGCCGCTGGTGGAACACAAAATTAAACTCAAAGCAGGAGTTGAACCGATTAAACAACGCCATTATCCTCTCTCGCCGACTTTACAAAAATTTGTCAATGAAGAACTTGAGGACATGCTGCAAAACGATATAATTGAACCATCCACGTCTCCATGGTCCTCTCCGATAGTAATGATTAAAAAGAAAAATAGTCAAAAGTATAGGTTTTGTGTAGATTACCGGGCTCTGAATAAAGTTTCTATTCCAGATGCGTATCCTATCCCTTTTGTTAGTGCCACTTTAGACAAGTTGCGCGACGCTAGATATTTAACAACTCTCGATATAAAGTCCGCCTATTGGCATATCCCGGTAGAAATAGAGTCTCGGCCTCTTACAGCTTTTACGGTGCCCACACGGGGATTATATCAGTTCAAACGTGTGCCTTTCGGTTTACATTCAGCGCCGGCAACTTGGCAACGTTTAATTGATCAGGTAATTGGAGTGGATCTTGAACAGTACGTTTTTGTGTATTTGGACGATGTAATCGTCTGTACGCCAACATTCGAGAAGCATTATGAGGTACTATCCAAAGTACTGTCTCGCTTAAGCAAGGCAGGTCTTACTCTTAATAAAGATAAATGTAACTTCTGTAAACAGGAACTCCGTTATTTGGGTTATGTAGTAAATGCTTCCGGTCTATTAGTTGATCCCGAGAAAGTGGATGCTATTTTAAAAATACCAACTCCCCGGAATCCGCGTGAAGTTCGTCGAATTGTTGGCCTTGCAAGTTGGTATAGGCGGTTTGTTCCAAATTTCTCTA
This sequence comes from Pseudeuparius sepicola, assembly GCA_963920635.1. NCBI lineage: Eukaryota > Metazoa > Arthropoda > Insecta > Coleoptera > Anthribidae > Pseudeuparius > Pseudeuparius sepicola. Next base: position 37,197,608 of record OY987305.1, read on the forward strand.
CTATTGTCGCACCGCTAACGTCGCTATTACGCAAAAACGTTAAATTTCAGTGGACCGAGTCCTGTAGTGAAGCTTTATCGAAGATAAAAGACTTTCTGGTATCTGCGCCAGTTCTGTCATGCCCAAATTTTGATCTCCCATTTTCAATTCAGACTGATGCTTCCGATTACGGCCTAGGAGCCGTGTTGACCCAGATCTATCCGGATGGTACCGAGCATGTTATTTGTTATCTTAGCCGATCCCTTAATAAAAACGAGCGAAAGTTCAGCACCACCGAGAAAGAGTGTTTGGCGGTTCTCTTTGCAATTGAGAGGCTTAGGCCCTACGTCGAGGGTTCTCATTTTACCGTCGTGACAGATCATCATAGCCTTAAATGGCTTCATTCCATTAAAGATCCCGTTGGTCGGATCGCGAGATGGTCTATCCGGCTCCAACAATATTCTTTTGATGTCGTACATCGAAAGGGAAAGGACAATGTCGTCCCTGACGCCCTATCGAGATCAGTCCCGGTTCTTGACGCCGTCCTCGCAGTAGATGAACTTCCTATCGCCCCCGTCCGAGACACTTGGTACCTCAAGATGCTGGATAGAGTATCGCAAAATCCTGCTCAGTTTCCTTTGTGGAGGATCGAGGGCAATCAACTGTTTAAGTTGGTTAAAGCTCCCTATCCTGATTTATCTGGTGAAAATTCTTGGAGAAGGGTTGTTCCTAGAGAGCAAAGAAACCACATCGTTCGCTCTTGTCACGATCCCCCAACCTGCGGCCACTGTGGAATCTTTAAAACTGCTGCTAGAGTCGCCTCAAAATATTATTGGCCAAAGCTCAAAACCTCTGTCGCTAAATATGTTCGCCGATGCGCTATTTGCCTAAAAACAAAGCCAGAACTTAAAAAGCCCGCAGGCCAGATGTTAAGTGCTCCGAGCACCACTATGAGACCATGGGAGCTTCTTAGTATGGACCTTGTTGGACCGCTACCGCGGTCTACGTCGGGTCATTCCTATATTTTGTCCGTACAAGACTGCTTCAGCAAGTTCGTGTTGTTGTTTCCCCTTCGTCTGGCCACTGCCTCTAGCGTCGTAAAATGGGTAGAGGATCATGTATTTTTGATATTTGGTACTCCCTCTAGTGTTATCGTGGATAACGGAGTGCAGTTTCGGAGTAGGTTGTTTCGGGACCTCATGGAACGCTATGACGTAAGAATAAAATATATCGCTAATTACCATCCTCAAGCCAATCCCGTTGAAAGAGTACACGGAGTAATCAAGAATATGTTGAGCGCTTATGTGGGTGATAACCATCGGTCGTGGGACAAATATTTGCCAAAGATCGCGTGCGCCATCAGATCGTCTAAGCACGAAGTCACGGGATTGACACCGAATTTTGTTGTATTCGGTCGCGAGGTACCACTTGAGGGACGGGCTACTCTAAATCCGGAATCTGGGCCGATCCAGGATTTTAATCTCCGCGCCGGGGCTCTCCGGAGTGTTTTCGAAGATGTTCAGAAAAGGCTATCTGACGCTTACCAGCGACGTCGTCATACATATAATTTACGAAGGCGTTCGGACCGCTTTGCTTTAAATCAGAAGGTTTGGAAGCGAAATTATGTCAGTTCCGATGCATCTAGGTATTTCACGTCAAAGCTGGCGCCTAAGTATGCGGGACCCTACACCGTTGTTAAGATACTTTCGCCTTGGTCTTATGAACTTCGGGACTCATTGGGACGCTCGGCCGGCGTATGGCACGCCAAGGACTTGAAGGCGCACTCCGATGACACCGCCTCCGACACCGACGAAAATCCATAAAAAGAAAAGAAAAAGTTTCCTTTCACTGGTCCTAAGTCGATCGGCATGTTGTGTGTGTTCTTGACTTGATTTGGTTCTTTAGACCTACAGGGTCTTCTATAGTCACGAATGCGATATTAGTGGTCGAAAATAGGACAATATTTTTTTTGCTAATTCAGATTAGCCTACATAGGTTCTATTGGAACGATCTAATGTGCAAGGAATACTTCCATCTTCTTTTTATTAATAAAGTATCCACTCAACTCAGGTTTTCTTTAGTTCTTAGTTTGTGCGTAAAATGTGTATATATGTGTTCCTAAGAAAGTTTCCAAGAAACTTTCTCCGGGTAGGAGGGGGATTTGTTACGGGCTTTAAATCTGTTTTATTAATAATTTTGTTAGTCCTATTATCTTCTGGTAGATTCTAATGATCCGTGAAAATCTTTCTCCTTGTTTATTACATTTATTTTTAGGTTTTAATAAATAAATAATTTAATAAGTTGTTAATTCATATTATTTGAACTTTTCTTGGGCTATTGAATATTGTAGATCTGCGGGTTGCTTAGTTTTGGACCGCTTGGTATATTTCTAAAATGCTCGAATGCACCGATTCTTGTCGCTAGGCCGAGGAAGGCACCTTTTCGACCTCCAAAATTCACCTTCCGGGTCAGTAAGACAATCGCCGTCGATCACGAACCACCGAACCGAGTGAAAGCCGTATTATTTTCCAAAAAGGGTGACTGTTTTTGAAATCGAGTGCTGCGGGGTCGCAAATCATATTTATTTGGGCCCTATTGTCTATTTGACGGTTTCATCTGCCCGTTTTTCCGGTTTTCTCGGTCACAAGTGGTTCTCATCGCACTCCACGAGGCCATCCACCACCTCAGGTATGTCTATTCCCGCAATTTGAGGGTATTAGGTTCTATTTGTGTCATTTCCTTCCTCAGGCCTCTTATTCTAAGGCTGCGAAACAAGCCTTATCAACTCGCCGTTGTCTTACGTAACCTCCAACCACCTCCAGCTGCTGAGCACAAGGCATCAGAGTAGAAGGGCACGGTCCATTCGCCCTCCTCCCTTGGTACCTACCAAACTACTGAGTCGTCCACCAGAGCAATCTCCAGAGACGCGGCTGTTGCGCCGCACGAGTCAGACGTCGATAGGAGCTGAGAATACCTGGTGTCTCCAACAAGTCGATCACCCGACCCATGCAGATAAGTCTAAATTAAATGTAGAGCTCCACAATTTTGCCAGTTTATTTGCAAATACCAGTATACATAATATATTTCATACAGGAATATACTTAGGGTATCACATAGGGTTGTGTAACATGTTTAAAATTGTGTAACTCTGATGTAGCTACATCCCGGGACCAATAACTGTTATTGATACACATTTAGTCTTCTTATTATTGCATTTAAGTGCCAACTGATTGGTGAGTAATTGTTTGTCGGATACCTACTATTAATATTTGAAAGTATTACGTAATATTATACATATTTTTCGCCTCGTACCTCAGTTCCTAAAGGCATAACGTACCTTTTTTTTAATAATATTTACTTTTATTTGCCTAGTCTGTCTAATTGTTTTAATGTAATTTATTTGTCATATTCTGACATAGATGTTGTTGCGTTCAAGTTTGGTGGAATCCCTACCTACCTATTTTATGCATTATTTAATGGCCCAATAAACTGTACCTGATTTACTAAATTTATGGTGTTATTATCATTTAATATTATCAGAGATTTTGGGAGGCAGGAGCCCATTTCCTGTTTTGGGGTGTTATATTTTGGGGCAAGAACCGCACAGGGTTGAAGACAGGTGGCGCTCATTGATTTTTTATTTTATTTTTTTTCCCACCATCACGGCTAGCTAGCTAGGGCCTACCCGCTTATGTTCTTTCCTAGAATCGTCTAATTTCTGCCACCGAACAACCAGTTCTCAATAGTTCTAAAGAAAAGTATTATAATTAGAATTGTTGGTAACAAAATGGATGGTTGTTGCATAACGTATGCCTAGAAAAACGAATTTCATTTAAAATACTAAGTTGTTGACTATAGTTTTTCCACATTATGTGTACATCCCATGTCAGTTTAAGTTCCCAAAGTTGTTGCAATATAATTTTTGCAATAATTGTTACAGGTGAGAGCAGACCTAAAGGATGAAATACTTGAGAGATTGATGACAAAATATGTCTTTTTGAGATTTTTGCAGGAAGTGCCATATTAGCTATAGAAAAATTGAGTTGATCTGACGAAACCTAGAGTTTTGTTTAACTCATGTTCACAAATCGAAAAAATAGAATTATCTCTGTCAGAATTTATAGAAGCATTTTCTTAAAGCAAAACCATATTTTTGAAGAATTTCAGAAGTATATGTTTTAATTTTTAAAATTTCATCTACTGTCAGAAGATCATCAACATAAAAATCAGATAGAATGATAGAACTTAATTTTGGATTAACTTTTGCATGAATATATCCTACTTCGTGTAAAGATCTAATAGCAAGAAATGGAGCAGAAGACGTACCATAAGTAACAGTATTAATTTCATAGACACACAAATCAGGGTTAAAACGTCAATTAATTTTTTGTAAGTTCATTTGACTTTCATGGACATAAACACATCTGTACATCATTTTTATGTCTCCAACCAAAACAAAATTATATTTTCTAATTCGTAAAGCAATAGAAAACAAATCTTCTTGAATTGTTGGACCTACCATCATTATATTATTTACAAAAATACCTAATGTTGATTTGGCAGGACCGTCAAGACAACTCGTAATTTTAACAACCCCGTGGTGTGGAAGAAAAAAACCTGAATGGCCGTTTTGATTTTTACCAAGAGACATATGCCCTAGCTGTATATATTCTCTTATAAAATCATGGTATTGTTGTTTCAATAGTGGGTTACGTTCAAATTTTTTTCTAATGTGAGAAATCTTTTTATTGCATTTCCCATTGAATTTCCCAAGGTGGAAATGCCATCCCCAAAATTACCCTGATAATTGCGAAAAGTATTGTTTTTAAAATGTTCCTCACATGCTATTTTTTCTGGAGATAGTAATTTCTTGTATGAAACTTCTTCAATTTCCCAAAATTTTAATAGTTGCTTGTCTAAATCGTCAGTTTTAGTAGAAACCAAATGAGAATTTAAGTTAAGAAAATAATGACGACCAGCAACTGGACCTGCAACAATCCACCCCAATTTGGTTTCTTGAAGAATTGGAGCATTTAAGCCAAGCTTGATTTGTTCAATACAAAATAAATCCCAGAGGGTGTCTGCTAATGTTTTATTATTTGGTATATTTAAAGCAGTATGATCTACGAAAAATGATGAATATTATGATGGAATATTTCCAGTTATTGTAGGTAATATAATACAAAATAGAGTAGCTGGAAAATTATTAGTAAGCGTATGTATTTTTAAACTGTTACCTTCACAATGTGTCTCATTAATACCAGAAATGGAAATATCACTTATTTTAGTTTTTGAAAATTACAAAATATCAACAAAGCGTTCAGAAATGAAATTACATTCACTGACACTGTCTAATAATACTCTGCAGTGGTGTACATTACCGAATTTATCAATAATTTTTACATTTGCAGTTGGAAGTAATGCTCGCGTACTCTTAGTCTTCATATAAACATTTGTAGTATAACTTTGTTATAATATTTGTTCATTTGTAGGCAGTTTATTCAGAGAAAGTGTTTCATTGTGTATATTTTCTTCTGTGGACTGTATTTGTGTACTAAATAAAAACGTGTCTGTATTATTGTTTGTTTGCGTTTGTGTATGTCTCTGAGTTTGTGCCTGTGTTTGACGGGCGTTATTGTTTGTAAAATGTAAAAGAGTGTGGTGGATGCTGTCACATTTTTTGCAACCATCCTAACGACATGCATTTGTAGTATGACCCCTTTGTAAGCAATTTATACACAGGTTGTGACGTAGTAGTTAAGCAAAGCGGGCATCAGGACAGTGACGTCACGGCCTCGGCCGCTACGTGACAGATGTTTATTTCCGACAGGTGAGGACTTGCATTTTGACCTGGCGTGATCCCGGGAGGTATTAACCTTTTCCGACAGGTGCGGACTTGCATTTTGACCTGACGTGACCTCGGACGGGACTTGACCTCGATAGGTTATTAAGAATTGTTATGACATGTTCAGCTCCCCCTCTCTACCACTAGGTTAGGATATAAGGTGGTCCGTTCTAGCCGGAGAACTCAGTTTAGTTTGAAAGCAGACAACATGGATCTGAAAGATATTCCATTGTGTTTAAGGGACAACTCAACACAGAAAAGCATTATCCAGCGAATCAGTTTGAGATTGTAGAAAATAAAAATATTTAAATGAAAATATTTTTTTATTTATTAAACCTAAATCTGTTACTAGCGTCGATGAAACGTTAACGAAGACGTCAACGAAACGTCGACGAAACGTGGGCGAAACGTCGACGAACGTCGACGAAACGTCGACGAAACGTCGACGAACGTCGACGAACGTCGACGAACGTCGAAGAAATGTCGACGAACGTCGACGAAACGTCGACGAAACGTCGACGAACGTCGTCGAAACGTCGAACGACGAAAATGTCAACGAAACTTACAGCTCACAAAAGTGAATGTTGAAAATAAAACAATATATTTACGTTAGTAATGTTTATTTATCTGTGAGAGTTGATAAAAACAAAATCGTCTTCTTATAATCCTTCACTTTGGTAGATGGACAGTGGCCGGAGTCTGGTCCACAATCCCATCCTAAAAGAGCTTTTGGGTTTGCCTTATATTTTATTACGTTTTCTTCCAACCAATTCAAGATTCTTAAATGAATTTTGCTTCTAGATGATTGAAACGTATATGATAATTTCATAGTAGTTAAAGCTTCAACAAATATTTTTAAATTTTTATGTTTCGCTAAGTAGGCAGCTTGGCATATAAAACCATCGCAGCATACTTCCAATCCCTTATAGTTTTTTTTATTATGTTTTTCACTGGATAAGAGTCCTCCAAATAGTATAGATTAAAATTTGATATTAAACTAAAAACGTATACTTTATATGCAATACTATCTTCCAGGCAATGATCCTTCATAAGCTTATCCAGTGTGGTAAAATTCATTTCTTCAATATTTTCTTGATCACAAATGTTGATTATGATCTTAATATAATTATCAATTTTTCGCTTCTTTTCCAACATTAGGCAACACTCCGCAACGCTACATGCTCCTTCAGCAAGTTCTGTAAAGCTTTCATTCGGTATTATAAAATCTGATATACTAAGCAAATATATTAATTCTTCACCACTACAGGAACGGTTGTACACTTTTTGAGAAGCAACGTATGCATCTACTTCAATTTTAATGAAATCCATTATTACTTCACTGCCATATTAAATTTGTCTACCGTATATATAGATCTATGCAGCTGCTCCCCCCCACCATGAAAAGATAGTATAAATAGGTATGTATGTATATAGTAACTTTAAACATCATTAAAATGCGATTTCAACAACAGCAAAAGACTTTACCCATTGAAAATTTGGATATTGCAGATGCAGGAGATCACCAAAAATCCAAACATGGTGAACTACTTCCAAATTCTATTAGAGCAATTTTTTGAGGACCGAGTAACTGTGGTAGAACCAATGCCCTTCTCAGTCTTATATTCAGTGAAAATGGTCTTAAATTTGAGAATATATATGTATACAGCAAATCGCTATTCCAACCAAAATATCAACTATTACAAAATGTCTTATAAAAGGTTGGCGATAAAATTAAATATTTTCCATTCAAAGCTAACGATGATGTTATTAATCGGAGGCTCTGGAAAATTATGTTTTTATTTTTGACGATGTAGCTTGCGACAAGCAAGATAAAATACGAGAATTCTATTCAATGGGTCGTCACAAAAGTATTAATGTAACATATCTTTGTCAAACCTATTCAAAGATACCGAAACAGTTGATACGAGATAAGTGCAACATGATTGTGCTTTTTAAGCAAGACGATATCAATTTAAGACAGTAGATAGGCTATGTCGGTACGAGCCCACTTTCTCCATGTATTTCTTATGGGGCTAAAACGTGGTCAAAACGTGACCAAATTTCTCCGGCCCGACTTTCTCCGACGCGACCGAAGGTGCCCGAGCTCGCCGACCTTCGCTCTCAACCCCGGGGTGCCCGTCATTATCCCTCAGACCGCTGACCTTCGCTCCAGCCGCGGCATGTCACGACTCGCAACTAATAAAAACCTAACACCCTGTTATAAAAAGCAGCATACGGTTGAATATGTACGTAAACTAACTCCACGGAAAAAGTACTTTCTCTTTGTCGGAATAAGCGCCTATGAAACGAGCTCGCTGATCTCATATCGGTACTGGCGATAAAAAAATCTGTAGGAAAAGTGAAATAAAGATCAGATTTAAGATACATATGAGAGTATAAATTAATATATAACTAAGGTTGTATCAAAACTCATCGTATCTTCATATATTTAGAGAATAGGACTGCTTCTCAAAAGGAAAGTGGACATTAAATTTGGGGCACACATTAACCAGTTTATAACCATCTATTTTAGGTAAGTTCAATTTTAAAGAAGATGACCCCGACTTCAGTTCCTAGAAAACTAGACTTAACTTGTTGACTAAAATATAAGAGGTGCAAAGTTCTCCAGTTTTTGACTTTTAAATAAAAATACCCGGACGTCACACGATTATCAACAAGTTTAAAGACCGCTTGCTGCAATTACATCAAATTTTGTGCAAGGCGTTTCTTGTTAAAAAAAATTTAAGAAATATTTTTTCGCCCAGCAACCTACCCCCAAAACGTTACAAGTAAAACTAAACGTGAAACGTTCCCCAGAAAATTCAACTTGCACTGGAAACATTTTTATAGAAAATATTGCTCTTGGGATTGTATAAATCACGATAATATAAAATGCTAGACTGTTGCTAGAGGTTCTAATAAAAACCAGGTTATTAAAATCCAAAGTATGACGTCACTCCGCCGGTTAAACTTCTGAGCTGCTATTAAATGCGAATTAAATATAAACTATTTAACAAAATTCTATTGTCCTTTTGACGAATTAGTTATCAATTAAATTACTAGTTTTTAATGAATACAGCTAATGCGTTCTGAAATATTGTAAACTGGACCTCATATTAATTAAAATCCATATATCAAAATTGTGAGCAACAAAATTATCCAACACTTTTCATTCTTAAAATCAATTAATAGGTCGAGAATAAACGAGTTATAGCTAAGAAAAATCAAAAAGGCAATCCAGTGGAAGATGTATGAAAGTTCAAAACTAGATACCCATTAGGATTTTACAATATTATTTTACTGTGGTACACACCTAAAAAATCCCCAATAATAGATCCATGAAATCTGATGGTAGCTTGTGTCAGATATTGGTAATATGAGCATCTAACAATTATGGCGTATTAAAATGAACTTTTAAGACAAAAGCAAACTCAAAAATCTACTGCGCGTGAATGCGACCTGGTCAAAATTTAGCTCAACATTTTTTTATAAGGTGTACTTAGGCAAGGCCCTGTATCGTTCTTATTAATTATTGTTGATGCTATGTTAGTAACTTTTTTGCTTAAAGTGACATTTTCTACCATGAGGATGAGATTTATGATATTTACAACTGGAACACCCTGTATGTTTGAATTTTAATACACGTATACGTATTTAAACAGTATATGTACAGCTTCGTCCAATTTCAACTTGCAATATCGTGTGAGAGGCCATTCGGCAATATTGATATCCACGTAAACTCAAAGGCCGGTTTTTGGCGTATCGTAACTGAAAATTCCAATGAATAAAGAACCCCCAGGAAGAAGCATGTTTGGGATTAACGCGCGACAGGGATAGTTCATTCTGTCCCTTATCCTACCAAGAAAGAGCTTAAAGCGTCTAAGCGACTTGAAAAATCGACTGGGCGACTCTGAAAAACGACTAGACGACTCGAAAAAACAACTAAACGACTCTGAAAAACGACTAGACGACTCGAAAACCGACTCTGAAAACGACTAAACGACTCGGAAAACGACTAGACGACTCGAAAAACGACTCTGGAAAACGACTAAACGACTCTGGAAAACTACTAGACGACTCGGAAAAACGACTAAACGACTCCGGAAAACGACTAGACGACTCGAAAAACGACTGTGAAAACGACTAAACGACTCTGAAAAACGACTAAACGATTTGGAAAAACGACTAAACGACTCTGAAAAATACCATCGAATGTCATCAAAGACCATGGAATACCATGGAAGACCATCAAATGCCATCGAATACCATGGAATACTATCAAAGATCATGGAATACCATCGAATACCATGGAAGACCATCGAATTCCATGGAATATCATTGAATACCATCAATGATTATGGATACCCCTATGAAAATTTAGCCACGGGGGCGAGCATCAAAAGAAATTATTGATACCGTGATAGAGATGCTCTGTGATCGGAAGATGTATAAGCTTTTGATAATTACCATCACACTCATCCAATACACCAATGACGGATTAGTAATAGGTCAAATACCAATACAACAAACAAGGTTTTAACGACAGTGACCTAAAAATATACAAATAATTGTTGATCATTACTAATTATTGATTGGTTCAACAAATCGGATTTTTAACAGTATTTGTGCTTATTTTTGATAGATGTGTATGATTTGATCTGGTATGTGTTCCATGCATATCGAACAAGATTGTATTTACGACAACTCACATTCATGGTAGGTAGTTTATTTCATCTGTTACAGTAGTGATTGTGGGTAAAAAATCTAACAAGCTGCACTTAATTTTTGAAGATTTCTGTCTTCTATGCATCTTATATCCACTTTATAACTTAAAAATTGAGATAAGCAATCGTACATGGTTCATATGCATTCATTTCCCCACCACCCTAGAGGCAGAATGCAAGGTGCGCTTTTTTTACATGGTTTCCCCATAGGCCTAATCCATGTATAATCAAACACAACATATTATTTAATAAATTTTATTAGAGATAATTGTTGTATAATGCAATACGTTCTAACTTATTTAAATATTTTTTTCTTATGTTATCTAGACATTTGTAGAAAAATGGACCCATGGGAGTGTTTCTCCAAATCTTCTCTTTGACACTGCAATTTTCGTTGATGACGGATTTCTTGCTTTACTTATAACCTTTACATTTTTCCTCCCCATGTTCCCATATCCCATTGTGATTGCAGACTCACCCATTTGTTTTACTCATTTTACCACTTTTAAACTTATATAACTAAATCTACGCTATTGTACAATTATCATACATTTATAAATAGGTTTAATTATATATAAACTATAATATATTTTTTAACCCATATAATAAGTAACAATACTTTAAAACCCTATCTGGTAATTAACACTAAATTTATAATAGATAATAAATTTCTATACCTATAATTATATAAAACTTATCATTTATGTCATGGTTGGCATGTGATTTTCGTTTGACTTTCTCGCAGTTTACCCTTTCCTACATAAAATTTTGTTAGAGGTGATAACAAATACAATTCTATCCTATTTGCATTTGGGAATAATGACCCCACGTTTCATGTTTCATAACTTGCTGGTAAAATATATCGTTTGTCGTCGTGAGGGCTTAGAGTGATTTTTTCTTGTGTAATGGAATATACGTTATGCTTTTCTGATTTGATTATATTTTGATTAACAGATTTTTCAATATTTTCTTCTGAACATTGCACATAGTCTTCAAAATTTATTTTTCTCTTTATAACACCCTTCTTAATACCCTTTATCTTTTTAGTAATTCCCCCTTCTTTCAAAACTTCTAGGGTTTCATCCTGTGTAAAGCCATCTTTCTCCAACTTCAACTTCTGGTTTTGCTCATCTTCTATGGTTCTTAAAATTTTTAATGTGTACATTTTAGATCGCAGCCCCACAAAATCAGTCATAATACAACCATTGTTTTCTTCTTTCATCATTCCTAGTACCTTTTTGTTGACAAGTGGTATGCCGTAATGATTTTCTGGGGGGAAGTGGCAATCTCTACGAATTACCTCATAAATATCTTTGTTTCGAATTTCGTATATTAATGAATCTGTGTCTGTATATAAAATCGTGCAGTTATTTCCAAATTCGGGCTTCATGTATCCATAGTGAAAATCAAAGATAGTAGTTTTAGCTAAATCCAAAATTGCCATTCCTACGTATATCGGTTTGTTAAGATATATTTCCAATTTATTTAGTTCAATTATTACGAGGTTTTCTTCAAGAATAGTCGCCGTTTTAAATTCCGGTTTTGCGATAAATGCCTCCGCACCATATCGTCCTTCCTTCCCACTTATTGAGCAGCTTTACCACAGAATGTTTCCGAACGTTTTCCATTGTTTTTCCAAAGACAGCGTTGTTTAGTAGTTTGAAAAGATCTTTTTCAAATGCACTGGTGGCTTGGGCGCGAAGTTTGGTGTTGAGATCTATGTAGCTTTTTAACCAAGGTGACTGTTTAAACTTTAAAATTCTGTGGATTTTCTTCAAGACCAAACCGTGATTAAGAGCTTGTTTAAGCGCTCTGTAATGTATCACGTATTTTTCTTTGGTGTAAAGGGTAGCCATTAGTTTTATATCTGTTTTACTCCCTTGTCTATGTTCTGGACAGAAAGGTATATCTTTGTGATTATCGTGAAGGGCCTCGGGATACTCTAGATCAACTTCTAGGAAATACCCAGTGCTAGAATTGTCTGCCAATTTTGCAATATTCAATCCCTGAATCTCCCTATCATCTAACCATCTAAATCCACCGAAGGGAAGAGCCTGTGACATAGCCCACCCATATTGATTGTTAACATCAAAGTAACTTAAATATGTCGTAGGTTTCTGGGGGTCATAGTTGGGCATGTATTTATTATTGGCAGTGGCGCGTCGTTTAGAACATTGGCTGAGTCCTCCGCGGATTCCTCTCTCGATAAACATTACTTGATCGATATCCGTAAGCAACTCCAACTCCACTTTTGTATACATTAACATCGAATCCCAAGTGTACCCAGGCAATGTGTAGTAGTGAGCAGGATCCAGTTTATGAGTTCTGATACAGCTAGCTCTAAATGCTTCGAATACATCAGCTAGAAGTAATACATCAGTTTTTAGATATAGGTCGGCATAATCCTTTAAAGTTTTGCACTCAAATTCACCCCACACTTTCTGTGCATGGACATACTCTTTTTCATACATCGATCTCTCCTCAAGTTTGTTATAAAAACAGTCTTTAGGGGGTAGCTGACTGTAGTCTAATTTCTCCATACAATCTATAAAATCATATGGAAATACACCTTTCCGTGTAAGAAGTTTAAAACGTGATTCGGGAAGATTGGAAAAATTGTCTCGGAGGATTGGGTATTCAGAAAGATTGGAGACTAAAGAATCTAATCCTGCAGACATAAAACGGAAACTATCGATAAATCGGAATTTCACTAGATTTTCAGGAATATGTTGGTGAAAGATATATATTTTTCTTTGTTAAGAGGAAGCAACTCTACACGCCCATCAATATCCTTAGCTACGCTCTTGATCACAAAATGTGCATCGTAACCTGAGAGATTGTGGAAGACTATTGGTACAACGCGACTGTCTTGGTAATTTATATTACAATCTTCGTGGGCAGCTCCTCGGAACTTTCCCGTTAAATGGCAATGATCTCTAACTTTCTTTCCTATGAAGGATTTTTCACACATGTGACAAATTGTCGCAAGATTAAAGCTCATCGTTTGCTCCGCTGTTAACCTGTCCATCGGTATAGGGCACAGAAAAACTGTCTCTATGTCCTCAGCCACTACTCTCAGTTCTTTAGAAAACCATTCCATACAATCCAGTGTATGATCTGTAGAATGACAAGCTGTCATCGTAACTACATTTGACATAGTAAGCAACGCTGCACGGTACGTGTTCTTGGTATTTATTGTTATCATTTGTTGCTTTAAGGAGGCTTTCTATATCTGCATAAATTATGAAGGGAACCTTCTCCTTATTTTTGTAATTAGTAAATTTAAGGTGTTTGCGATCTTCGCTTGGCATCCTAACTTTGTAGTCGTTCATATTTTTGCAATCTTCGTAATGTGTTGTTAGTTTTTCCTTCGAATAAAAGTAATGCAGACATCGATCACAAAAGAATTTTTTCGTTTCGTGTTTGCTCAGCTGAGATGAAACAAGGCGAGAGAGGTCTTTGAGGTCAACAAAAATGATAATGAATAGGTGAGCTATCATTACTTCCTTCTTCATTATCCTCATCATAATAGACATTCTGTACCATTAGAAGATTAACATGTTTGTCTACTTTATTTTTAGTGATGTACATAGGCAAGGTGTGGAGCTTGTTTCGACGCTTTCGCAGAATGTAAACGTTTATGGATATGTTGTTCAGTTTTTCAAATTTTGGAATCTGTTTAATGGTCATTGGAAACCGAATTCCATTCAAATTCAAAACAGATGATTGGTGAGGGTACTTGATTATTCGCTGAGGATGTTTCTCAACTGGATACAGGGCTGAAGTCACAGCCCAGGCAAAGCAAAGGTCGTCCTCATTCTTCACGTTGATACATGCCTGTTTTGCCTTTACTGGTTCAGGTAGCTCTATGTATGATGATCCTAACAGGGGAGTAAACTTATTTATATTTACCCCCAAGTTCACAATAGCCTTCAACGCCCAACCAGATTCCCTTTCTTGGAATTCTTCAAGCTGCGTCAAAATCGGCGTTGCTACATGGTGTTTGAACCATTGATTTAAGTCAGTATCTCGGTAGACAGGCGCGTTAGATGTTGTAAAATATTTCATCTCCTCAATAACCCTGTCGGCCTTCTGCAGCACAAATAGTCCACCGAACACTGCATTGATTTTAACCGCCTCTTCCTTTTTTAAGACGTTGACAACACGTCGCTTGAACAAAGCAAAACAGTCGTCCAGGAAATCGCCGGGGTCCTTGTGCTTAAGATTAGAGATGACACCAGTTCGAATACGGCAGGCAAATGCTGAATCCAAATCACCCCAGCTTACACGATTTTTTGCCGTTTCTTTACTAGATGCTCCAGCTCCATGTTTAAGTTCTTGTTTAATTTGGGTACGCAGTGTTTTCACGTTAGCCAAAGTTGTTATTAATTTTTGCTTCTCACCAATGGACTTTGCAGATTTTAACTGATGTTTTATATGTCGAACTGCCTTTGTGCATTGACGAAGACCATCTTGAGCAGTTTCGCCGCTGTAGGATGACTGAAGTAGGCTCAATATACTAGTAATCTTCAAGTATAAGGCCTTTAGAACATCTATCGGCATGGTTCAAGTTTCGAGATGCTCGACCAGAAAAAAGCTTATTTCCGGGAACAGGTCTCAATAAGACGAAATTCGTGTTTTCTACCCCTGAAAAAACTCACCAACCCTAGCCGTCCTTTTCACCTTACCAACCGACGTCGTAGACGTTCTTCTCCTTAGCTAAACCTAGAAAGGAATACTTTTTCTAACTTGTATGCATACTTCAACCTGGGGAACTGTGTTCGCTAAGAGGTTAATACTAGGTTAAAGTATTTGATAACCCGTTAAAAAATTTTGAACACACTGTGATTGTTTACGATTTAAGGAACGCGTTGTCTAAACAAGTCACAAAGAGCAACAGCACGACTGGGAGTGTGAAAGGTTTATACACCCGTTCAACAAATACCAAGAAAATGTTTACGTTTCTCGGAAAAACTTGTCACAAAATGTGTTGTCCAATTCACAAACACAACTTCGCCCATCAAGAGCAACAGCACGACTGAGGAAATGGGTTTTCCCTTTTGTAAGTTCAAGAAGTTCCAAGAAAATGTTTACAATTCTCAGAAAACTTAAAATGTTAAGCTAATTCAAACAAAAAGGTTTTCTTTTAAAATTTGTCAAAAATGTCCAATTCACAAAGTCGACTTCACCTTACAACAGCATCAACACGACTGAAGAAATTGGGGATGAACACCCCCTAGTCTCACCTGAGATGCTCAACCAATCAGAACAAAGCTTATTTTCTAGGGCTGAAAAGGCCCCTCAATAAGACGAAATTTGTGTGTGTTTTCCGTAAGAGTCAATGCTAATTTGCAATTTTTACAAATATTGGAAACTTGATGACGTTATAAAAATGTATAAAGTTCCAAGAAAATTTGGGGAATTTCTCTAAAAAACTTGGCAAAGTGATGATAAAACTCAGAGTTTCAATCTAGAAATTTTCCAAGAAATTTCAAGTTGTTTACAAGAAAATTCGGGAGATTTCTCAGCATGTGAATCCAAAGCCCAGAATCGCAAACACCTTATTAAAAGAAAAATCTCCGAAAGTTTCCAAGAAAATTCGAGACAGTTCTCAGAAGCCTTGGCAAGGTGATGTTAGGTTTCGAATCATCAACACCTCACTAAAAGAAAAATCCGCGATAGTTTCCAAGAAAATTCTAGACATATCTCAGAAAAACTTGGCAAAGTGATGTTAGGTTTTAACAAAAAAAATCAGAAAGTTTCCAAGAAAATTCTAAACATACTGTCACCAATATTCTATTTCTCCGAACTTATCGGGGTTTTGTAATGAACGAAACTTTGAACGTTTATCTCAAAAACAACTTCAACAAACTTCTTTTTTTCTGAACTTTCAGAGGATAAATCTTTCTCAAAGATCATGTCAGGTCAAAGTGAAATGATAGATTAATATATGTCAAGTTAAATGTCATGACAGAAACAATAGTCTAGACACCTGTCTAGACCCAGTGTTCTAGTTATAGATAATTAGTTAGTTTAGATACTAACTTCTCTTTGGATATCTGGCAATAATATTTTACTGAACATTCAGCAACAAAGTTGTCAGTATTTCCTAGAATAAATGCTGATTCTTTAATTTTTCGTCTACTTCTTCTTTGAGAATTTGGTTTGGACTTATCCCACAAAATTCTATAATTGTTATTAAAAGAGTGTTTTTGTATTTTTGACTTCGAAATTTGATTTTGTCTGATATAATTTTTATGTTCTTTTAAGCGAACTTTAAATGGCCCACAAGTCTCCTCCACATTCACAAGGAATTTTTTAATGCAATTTTTTGAACTTTGTATCTTGTATCTCTATAATTTTTTCGTTTTAACTAGCATTGATCTTAATGTGTTGTTTGGTTTTAAAATGCTGTTCCGATAACAAATTTGTTGAAGTGATTTTTGAGTTAAACGTTCAAAGTTTCGTTCATTTACAGCTAAGAATTTTTGAATTTTCCAGGCAACTTAAAAAAGTTGACTTTTAATCTGTTCGGTGGCGAAAAACCCAGTAAAAAATCAAATGGATCTGTTTGCGCCACAAAGAAATTTCCTACAATAAATAACTAAGGTGTTTTCAAAATATTTAACAATATAGCGTTGACTGAAAAAAAAATAGTGTCGCAATATTCCACAAGGATTTTAACTCAAATATAAACTAATTAATAGAAATTAAGATTTATAAAATATTTTAAAATATTTAAAATTAAATAATTATTTGTGTTGAAATTTATATAATGTATTTCAAAATATTAAACCGCCCTGACAAGCCAAAAACTTAAAATATCCTTGGGTGTTTTTAAGAAAGATTTGAATTAATTTCTTTGGAGTTCTATTGATCATGAACTTGTTTTCCTTAAAGGGATGCAAAGTGTAGGTTTTTCTGTGTCAACTTTTTTTCACAGATTGCGTAAGAATAATTTTTAGTTGATGCGCTTTCAGGAAACTATGAAAATAGGACCAAAAATAATTCTCTGTGGGTCTGGATTGGTGGTTTGTACCCGCCAATTTTTTTATCCACGAATTCATCTGACATTATTTTGTCTTGCTAGAAACGATCTATGATGGACTCAAACAATGTTAATTTGTAGGTTTTTTTGGTTTGGTTAACGTTACACTATACTGATGATTGTCAAATATCATTAAACACGTACATATGGTTACTAATTTTTTTGTTCAGTTTGAGTGCTTGTGCATTATCACTTTCTCTTGTCTGCAAGAACGATTTCATGCATCCGGGGTTATTCAAATGCTTTTCCTAAGGCCGAGACAACAATGTAAAATTATTTTTGAAAGGAATGCAGAAGGGTAGTTTTATTTTTTTATTATACACTTTTAAATACTAAAAATTTATGAATCGATAGAACATGAAAAAAATAACGTTAGTTTCCTATATAAACTTAGTTTGTTTGGGCCTTACTTTTCAAGATACAGGGTGGTCAAATTTCGAAAATAAAATGGTTTTAATTTTTTTTCTACGTAAATATTAGAGATATCAAAACTAAATTTCGTACACAAGATATGCGAACATAGGACTATAAAAGTACAGAATGTCACGTTTTAAAATTTACCAGTGGCTGATATGTGGGTAATTAGTATTAATAAATCGACAAAAAAATAGTACGGCCCTGCACGAAATAAAAAAGAAGCATATTTTTGAATAGGCCACTCAATTCTAAGCAAAAAATTTCTTTTGGTATTTTTTCGTAGATCTGGTCGTTTCGGCGTAATTGTAATGTTTGTGACTATTGGGACAAACTGGTAAAAATAATTAATTCAACTCAAACATTGTTAACTAAGTTTATATAGAAAACTCGCATTATTTTTTCATGTATAATTTCTACCGCGGATATGTAAAAGAGTGCGTTTTCAAAATCTGTGGTCTCTAGGGATACTTTTTGACCTGAAAATTTTTTTCAAACACAAATTCGTACATTTTGAACATCCTTGCTAAAAACAGACGATAATCGATCGAAGAAAATGCAAAGGGTAGTTTTTGACCTGCAAATTTTTGTTTAACATAGATTCATACATTTTCAACATCCTTGTTAAAAACGGGGTGAAGATACGTAAATTTTTTCTTAAAAGGATACCAAAGGGTAGTTTTATCCCTGTCAATTTTCCCCAGGTTGCGCCGATTTTAGTTAATGTTTCAGAAAACTATGGGAATCCAACTAAAAACAATTCTCTCTTCGGCTGACAAATTTTTTCAACCACGAATTAATGCATTTTGAACGCCCTTGTTGGGACCGAACCAAGAACAATGGAGTTATAATTTATTTTAAAAGATTGCAGGAGAGTATAAATTACCCTGCTGGTGCAAAATCTGCGAGAAGCTAAAAACAATGCTTTCTAGGGGTACTTTTTGATCTACAAATTTTTATTAAACATAGATTCATACATTTTCAACGTCCTTGTTTAAAAAACGGACGATATTTGTGTAAAGAAACGATAATTTTTTCCTTAAAAAGGTACAAAGGGTATTTTTTCCCTGTCATTTTGTCAGCCACGGATTGCACAACAATGGTTTTAGTGAACGTTTCAGAAAACTGTGAGAATCGAGTCAAAAAACAAATCTCTCTAGGGCTGGCAAATTTTTTCAACCACTAATTAATGCATTTTGAACGCCCTTGTTAGGACCCAACCACGAACAATAGAGTTATAACTTGTTTTAAAGGTTTACAGGAGAGTAGATATTACCCTGTGTAAAGGAATTTTTCCATTTCAAAATCCGTTACTCGTTTTTTATATTTTGTTATTAACATAAAGTCATTATTTTCGAACATATCCCATAATATCTCATACTTAATAACTAATTTATTCTTCCTACAGTTTCAATTCATTTATAACATTGTATTCAATTTTATTACCACTTTTTCAAATTTTAAAATTTCAAATAATTGAAATTTTCGCGCGCCATATACGGAAATGGCCGTGTACTTTCGCCTAGCCTCGAACCCTGGCATATTCAAAATGCAAAAATTCAAGTGTGTGTTTACATTTCAGCAGGTATGTAGTTAAAGATCTGTATTATGAATTACTCGATTTTTCGGTTCTGTTGATGCATAATTTGAACATAAATACTGTTTAGTTGATTAAATGCGTGTCTTGCTAAAACCTGATTGGTCGGATGACGTAGGTCCTGCCAGCGATCGGCCGGCAGGGTCCGACCTGAGGAGAGTTTGCTCCCGTCTTCGTGTGTGTCGAGTCGCGCAGAGGCATCTGCCCATTTTCCGCCAAATTTTCGGCATTCCCGCGTCGGAGACAACATCAACGCAACTCCCGACACCCGAGAAGACCACAACCCATGGAATGCACCCTACCCTACGGCTACGGGCCGATAGAAAAAGAAGACGGCAATAGCCTTGGCCATAACTATTGCGTCCGCCACCAATAGTCGGTAGGCTGCCAGCTCGTCTCTGAGTCATTGCTGGAGAAAAGCGGAGAGGAATAACCAACGGAAATTTTGAAAAGACAGTATGTGCGGTAATAACTATAAATGTTCAAAAGATATGTGAAAGAAACCAAGAAGATTTAATGGAGAAAAAACTAAATCGTCACACAAGAGGGTTCCAGCCTGTTGTGTGGGGCAGTTGTGTAAAGAATGGGTCTGGATTTTGAAGAAAAAATGCCAGAAGGAATTGAAAGTACTATGGAATTGAAATGTGAACTTTTGATGCAGACACAGGGGGATATTCAAAAGGTGAGGAAAAATAATAAAGATAACCCACTGATTGGAATAGTTGCATGCTGGAAATACGGCCGATCACCCGAAGGCACGCTTGCTCTGTTCTAATATTTCCAGGTTCTCAAAAGGAACGAACATGCAACCATTCGAAGCAGCTTCGCAACTAAACGAAAAATGGTTTTGGTATAAAAGGAAACCTGTACTACATCAATCATTCACAGAAACTTAAATTGCCCTAATCAAATCAGGTCAGTCACAGTCAGTTCGTACACAACGACAAATTCTCGAAACTAGATCGGTATTCAGGTAAAACAACAACACCTCAGAGCGCAAAATTAGTCAACTATGTTACTCAATAGATGACATGATCCATACCAAGAAATTGACACAATATATATTTGACCAAAATGGACAAGACAAGTTGTGACAAGTTAATACAATCAAAATTTGATTACCAAGATATTAATTAAATTCATTAAAAAAAAAATCTAAGATACGATAATTACGAGATATTACAGATATACTAAGATATTGCTGGGAACTTATCACAACTGAGACTGAGCTTGATCAACAGATCAAGGTGTTAGAAAGATGTTCTCTAACTATGCTCGATAGAAATTAGCTTTCAGTGGCAAGCGCCAAAATCTAGAGCGAAATTAAAAAGCATGTTCCCACCTCTAACCCAATCGTAACATATGCTGAATGGTTGTTAAGTCCAGACATATGTCACACCAAAAAATGTTACCTCTGGTGAAGAAGGCAAAAATTGTTATACCTGTCAAGTATCATGTGCAAACAAGCTTAAAAAATGTATAAAATGACAATAAAGTTTGTCGACTTACTTATGTTCGAAAATGTCAAAGTTAAAGAGAAAAAATTGAGATAAGTTATTTCAGAGTTAAAAAATTGAGATAAGTTACTTCAAAGTTAAGATAAAAATTTAGATAACTTGCTATGTAAAAATGCGACATTACTTCTATAAAAAAAATAGATATTGACAGATACAAAGTTCTACGAGCTGTCCCGGCCTTCCATGCTCGTTGGCAACTGCTTGTACAAATAACATGAAATGAAAACTTTAAGAGACTGACAAACGACAAGGTACTCAAAATTTTGACACTAAAAGGTAGTTACGACAGTTAAAAAAACTTACAAGGTAATCAAGATACGACAAGAAACTAGATAAACGATACTAAAGCAAAGTTACGATACTCTAGGGCTTAACGGTTAGGCAATGGAGATAAACTGATTTAGTGCCAACCCTGCGAGCTAAACTCACAAAAATATCGAGCGTAAACTCTCTTGGTTTACCCCGAAAAATACGAACCCCTTCGGTTCAAGATAAGATACAGAGAGCCTTACTGAAACGTCTCTGCGGAAATAATGAGGCAAAAAGTTAGATACAGATCGTCAAAAGAGTCAAGATACTTGATTTTAGAGTTGGCTGCTTGAGCCGATATTTCCAAGAAATATTTTAATCAAAAACTCAAAACTTCCTACTGCAACCAAACAAACCTCCTGGCTTCCAATACGCTTCCACGCCTCCCCGGGTACTATTTTAGCACCTATAGGCCTTCTAGCCCAAACAATGTGCTTCGCCACTCTGCGAACACATAACGATAAGATACATAGCACTAAACCAACCATACATAACTCAACATTCAAAACAACAAAAAACCTAGAGTACCTAACAACAAAATTCTACACAATCATTCTAGAATTCAAAAGTTACGTTACTACCTTTTAAATTGAGATAAATTACATCAGTACGATTTCAGTAACCACAAAACTGGAAATTAATCGACAAGTTCAAATTAATCAACAAAATATTGTTGTCTGGTTGACAGGTACTTTTTGAGACAAAATTTCGTACTGTTTCATAAGACAGTTCTGAATCTTGTAAGTTATTTGGTTCCATGTCTATCAGTCAAATACCCAAATAAAATTGAAATACAATTGCCAGATTATTCAAGATAAGAGAAAAAATATATATCGTCCAAATAAAAATTTGACTAGAGCAGTTCTCAACTTAAATTTCAAAAGTTAATTTGCTAGATCAGTCAGTTTTACAAGTAATGAGAGGGTAACAAGAAAGAATTGAGCAGACGAGAAAACCAGGCCACACGTTGGGGCACGCCAAACTGTCTTATGAAACAGCCAAATTGGCGTGCCCCAACGTGTGGCCTGGTTTTCTCGTCTGTTCAATTCTTTCTTGTTACCCTCTCATTACTTGTAAAACTGACTGATCTAGCAAATTAACTTTTGAAATTTAAGTTGAGAACTGCTCTAGTCAAATTTTTATTTGGACGATATATATTTTTTCTCTTATCTTGAATAATCTCTCTATCTGGCAATTGTATTTCAATTTTATTTGGGTATTTGATTGATAGACATGGAACCAAATAACTTACAAGATTCAGAACTGTCTTATGAAACAGTACCAAATTTTGTCTCAAAAAGTACCTGTCAACCAGACAACAATATTTTGTTGATTAATTTGAACTTGTCGATTAATTTCCAGTTTTGTGGTTACTGAAATCGTACTGATGTAATTTATCTCAATTTAAAAGGTAGTAACGTAACTTTTGAATTCTAGAATGATTGTGTAGAATTTTGTTGTTAGGTACTCTAGGTTTTTTGTTGTTTTGAATGTTGAGTTATGTATGGTTGGTTTAGTGCTATGTATCTTATCGTTATGTGTTCGCAGAGTGGCGAAGCACATTGTTTGGGCTAGAAGGCCTATAGGTGCTAAAATAGTACCCGGGGAGGCGTGGAAGCGTATTGGAAGCCAGGAGGTTTGTTTGGTTGCAGTAGGAAGTTTTGAGTTTTTGATTAAAATATTTCTTGGAAATATCGGCTCAAGCAGCCAACTCTAAAATCAAGTATCTTGACTCTTTTGACGATCTGTATCTAACTTTTTGCCTCATTATTTCCGCAGAGACGTTTCAGTAAGGCTCTCTGTATCTTATCTTGAACCGAAGGGGTTCGTATTTTTCGGGGTAAACCAAGAGAGTTTACGCTCGATATTTTTGTGAGTTTAGCTCGCAGGGTTGGCACTAAATCAGTTTATCTCCATTGCCTAACCGTTAAGCCCTAGAGTATCGTAACTTTGCTTTAGTATCGTTTATCTAGTTTCTTGTCGTATCTTGATTACCTTGTAAGTTTTTTTAACTGTCGTAACTACCTTTTAGTGTCAAAATTTTGAGTACCTTGTCGTTTGTCAGTCTCTTAAAGTTTTCATTTCATGTTATTTGTACAAGCAGTTGCCAACGAGCATGGAAGGCCGGGACAGCTCGTAGAACTTTGTATCTGTCAATATCTATTTTTTTTATAGAAGTACTGTCGCATTTTTACATAGCAAGTTATCTAAATTTTTATCTTAACTTTGAAGTAACTTATCTCAATTTTTTAACTCTGAAATAACTTATCTCAATTTTTTCTCTTTAACTTTGACATTTTCGAACATAAGTAAGTCGACAAACTTTATTGTCATTTTATACATTTTTTAAGCTTGTTTGCACATGATACTTGACAGGTATAACAATTTTTGCCTTCTTCACCAGAGGTAACATTTTTTGGTGTGACATATGTCTGGACTTAACAACCATTCAGCATATGTTACGATTGGGTTAGAGGTGGGAACATGCTTTTTAATTTCGCTCTAGATTTTGGCGCTTGCCACTGAAAGCTAATTTCTATCGAGCATAGTTAGAGAACATCTTTCTAACACCTTGATCTGTTGATCAAGCTCAGTCTCAGTTGTGATAAGTTCCCAGCAATATCTTAGTATATCTGTAATATCTCGTAATTATCGTATCTTAGATTTTTTTTTGAATGAATTTAATTAATATCTTGGTAATCAAATTTTGATTGTATTAACTTGTCACAACTTGTCTTGTTCATTTTGGTCAAATATATATTGTGTCAATTTCTTGGTATGGATCATGTCATCTATTGAGTAACATAGTTGACTAATTTTGCGCTCTGAGGTGTTGTTGTTTTACCTGAATACCGATCTAGTTTCGAGAATTTGTCGTTGTGTACGAACTGACTGTGACTGACCTGATTTGATTAGGGCAATTTAAGTTTCTGTGAATGATTGATGTAGTACAGGTTTCCTTTTATACCAAAACCATTTTTCGTTTAGTTGCGAAGCTGCTTCGAATGGTTGCATGTTCGTTCCTTTTGAGAACCTGGAAATATTAGAACAGAGCAAGCGTGCCTTCGGGTGATCGGCCGTATTTCCAGCATGCAACTATTCCAATCAGTGGGTTATCTTTATTATTTTTCCTCACCTTTTGAATATCCCCCTGTGTCTGCATCAAAAGTTCACATTTCAATTCCATAGTACTTTCAATTCCTTCTGGCATTTTTTCTTCAAAATCCAGACCCATTCTTTACACAGCTGCCCCACACAACAGGCTGGAACCCTCTTGTGTGACGATTTAGTTTTTTCTCCATTAAATCTTCTTGGTTTCTTTCACATATCTTTTGAACATTTATAGTTATTACCGCACATACTGTCTTTTCAAAATTTTCGTTGGTTATTCCTCTCCGCTTTTCTCCAGCAATGACTCAGAGACGAGCTGGCAGCCTACCGACTATTAGTGGCGGACGCAATAGTTATGGCCAAGGCTATTGCCGTCTTCTTTTTCTATCGGCCCGTAGCCTCCCTTCTTGTTCTGGGGGTAGGGTGCATTCCATGGGTTGTGGTCTTCTCGGGTGTCGGGAGTTGCGTTGATGTTGTCTCCGACGCGGGAAACCTCAAGGCT
This sequence comes from Pseudeuparius sepicola, assembly GCA_963920635.1. Classification (NCBI taxonomy): domain Eukaryota; kingdom Metazoa; phylum Arthropoda; class Insecta; order Coleoptera; family Anthribidae; genus Pseudeuparius; species Pseudeuparius sepicola. Next base: position 37,222,654 of record OY987305.1, read on the forward strand.
CGGCACTGGGTGAGTCATAGTTCGTGGAGTGTACGCTGTCGTCAAGCAAGCAGCGGTTACGCTTCCTGGGAAGTTCTTTCTTTCATTTCCCTTCCCTGCTTAGTTTTTAGTTAACTCATTAGTGAGTTTTTTTGAATTTGGGGTTTGAACGGTTTCAGGTTTTCGCATTTATTCAATTTTTGCATCTATTATCTTGTGTCATTTTCTATCGTTTAGTTTTCTTAGGAAGTGGTGTTACATTCATCGTAGGCCAGGATAGCACTTACGACGTAAGTGTCCGAAAATGAATGTACCGTCACTACACCTTACATCTTAATAGTCAGACATTCATCGTAGGCCAGGATAGCACTTAAGACGTAAGTGTCCGAAAGTTGATGTACTGTTACTTCTCTTGATATCCTAATGATCACTCTTTCATCGTAGGCTCGGATAGCACTTAGTAAGTGTCCAAAAGTGAGAGATTTATCATTACGATTTCACAGACACAGATAATTTTTTCTTTTGACAAATCAATTTTTTGAGGTTAATTTTTCTATTACAATAACTTATTTTCAAGCTTATGTGTGAGCCGTACACTATCAGTCAAATATAATGTTTTTGGCGAATGGGCAGACTAATCTGTAGGTACTTATTACTTTAACGTAACTCAACAATTTTTTTAAGAAAAATACTTCACTTGCGTTTTCGCATTTTTCTAAACCGGGGAGAGGAGGTGTGTAACGGATTTTTCCATTTCAAAATCCGTTACTCGTTTTTTATATTTTGTTATTAACATAAAGTCATTATTTTCGAACATATCTCATAATATCTCATACTTAAAACTAATTTATTCTTCGTACAGTTTCAATTCATTTATAACATTGTATTCAATTTTATTACCACTTTTTCAAATTTTAAAATTTCAAATAATTCAAATTTTCGCGCGCCATATACGGAAATGGCCGTGTACTTTCGCCTAGCCTCGAACCCTGGCATATTCAAAATGCGAAAATTCAAGTGTGTGTTTACATTTCAGCAGGTATGTAGTTAAAGATCTGTATTATGAATTACTCGATTTTTCGGTTCTGTTGATGCATAATTTGAACATAAATACTGTTTAGTTGATTAAATGCGTGTCTTGCTAAAACCTGATTGGTCGGATGACGTAGGTCCTGCCAGCGATCGGCCGGCAGGGTCCGACCTGAGCAGAGTTTGCTCCCGTCTTCGTGTGTGTCGAGTCGCGCAGAGGCATCTGCGTCTTCAGTCGCTTACGCTCAAACGAGGCTCGTTGTAGTGTGGGGCGTGGCTAGGGCTTCCTCAGGTCCTTGTCTGCTCAAATAGGCGTTGCAGATGTTGAGGCTAGCAGATATCTCAGGGCGTCGCCGAAGTAGAGCTGACCAGGAGTCAACACCTATGCCAACGCAACTCCACTCGATGCCTACGCAACTCTCGTCACGTTGTTCCGTCGTCAGAGGGCTGTGATCGTAGCGTCCTCAGAGATGGTGTGCAAGCATGAACAGATCAGAAAGAAAGTAGCATTAGACAAGGTCTAAGCCTTTTACAGAAATTTATATACCAATAGGTTACGATTAATATTTAAAATTGAATTATGATACTAAAGTTATTAAATATTGACAAATAATGATAAAAATTAAACGTTTAGAACTATACTAAACTAAGGGGAACTATGCATAGTTTTTTAAATTTTATAGATAATATTATTGAACTGACCGGAATAGCAAAGTGCTTAATATTTAATAAGAAGAAAAATGTTGAGAATGCTCCAGCCCCAATTCTTGAAATTTAAGAAATTTTAATACTTATTTAACGCGAAAAGTTTATTTGAGACTTGAACGGTAAAATAGAGAAACTAAGAAAGCTGATAAACTAAAGGCAATACGAATTTATTAGGAAAGTGAAAATATAAGTAACGTGTGACCAATGTGACCAAAACTTGAAAATATTCAACAAGATAACAGCCGCAAGATGGTGGGTATTCAAAAAAAGGACAATGCTATGTTTTTGAGTTAAAGATGGCCGGGGCCCCGGACGAAATGAGTCCTTCAAAAAAATAGCACGTCAAAAAAAACGCCACAGGTGAGTAGTAAAGTTGCTGAACTAAGCAAAAATCAAAAGAAATTACTCACTTGTGGGGTTTTCCAGGAGAAACAGCCACCACCTGCTTGCTGTGTCCCGCGCTTCCTCAGCTACGCAGCCAAAAAGGAAATGCCTCGGGCAAGCGTCGCTGCCTCACGACGCCGTGGACATAGAAAAGAGAAAAACGCAAAAATATTAGTCACACGAAGTCAATCCCCGATATTAAGAAACTCCACTCAAATAAATCACCGATGGCAAAAATTCAACTAGATAAAAGCCGAAAATGCCGAAAATTTGGCGGGAAATGGGCAGATGCCTCTGCGCGACTCGACACACACGAAGACGGGAGCAAACTCTCCTCAGGTCGGACCCTGCCGGCCGATCGCTGGCAGGACCTACGTCATCCGACCAATCAGGTTTTAGCAAGACACGCATTTAATCAACTAAACAGTATTTATGTTCAAATTATGCATCAACAGAACCGAAAAATCGAGTAATTCATAATACAGATCTTTAACTACATACCTGCTGAAATGTAAACACACACTTGAATTTTCGCATTTTGAATATGCCAGGGTTCGAGGCTAGGCGAAAGTACACGGCCATTTCCGTATATGGCGCGCGAAAATTTCAATTATTTGAAATTTTAAAATTTGAAAAAGTGGTAATAAAATTGAATACAGTGTTATAAATGAATTGAAACTGTAGGAAGAATAAATAAGTTATTAAGTATGAGATATTATGAGATATGTTCGAAAATAATGACTTTATGTTAATAAGAAAATATAAAAAACGAGTAACGGATTTTGAAATGGAAAAATCCGTTACACCTGCTGGTGCAAATACTATGGGAATCGAAAAAAATGCTCTCTAGGGTAGCTTTTGATCGGCAATTTTTTTCACAAATTCGTACAGTTTGAACATTCTTTGCTAAAAACAGACGATAATCGATCGAAGAAAATGCAAAAGGGTAGTTTTTGCTCTGCAAATATTTTCAACCATTTGTATAAGGGTAAACGGTCAAAAATCCTGCCCATATTTTTTGGGTTGTTAAAAAATTACAGTTTTCAAAAATTTCGCCTTTTGGGTCTTTTTATTGTTTATATTAGTACTAATATTTGCAGAAAATAGTGGTGGTAAATCCAATGAAGTACCATTTTTTACAAATAGAAGACCGTCAGTGCATATGTGCTTCTCGAGTAAGTTCTTTGATCTCTGTCCACCCGGTTCCCACAAATAATTCATAAAGTTTCGAGAACAAGCTTATTAAGCCAATCAAAAGTTTATTTTATAACCCTTAAGAAGCTATTTCAACTCTCCGTTATAAAGTAGATACTTACAATTAAAACTCCAAACTATATTCCAAAAACGCACTAAAATATTTTAATTAGTAGTCTTCGCAAAAAAACACCTTCACTCCGAACCGCACTGCTTAGACTGAAGGCTATACATAAAAAAGTCTGTATCCAAGGCAATTATGCAAACTTGCATTTTTTCTTAAGACGCGCTCGTGCATATAGCAAGTTTCCGGAGTTAACTGTAAATAAAAGTATCTCGTTTCGAGAATCAAATAAATGCTATAGCTCTGAAACTAAAAACATTTTTTCCGCTTTTATTGCAGCGTGTTTTTACTAAAAACCCTCAGCTTAAAACTAACATATTACAATTTTGATGAATTAATTTTTGGAGTTACTATCCCAGAATCCCAGCAAATCATCACAATTACGTTTAGATAAAAATGAAACGCACCTTTAATTTTACCATGAAGCCACCTTCAATTAATGCATATGAACCATGTAAAAAAGTCATAATTTTCAATTAACTGATTTTCGGATAGTTGACAGTAGCACAGATGGACAGTAGTCTTTAAAATTAAATGGAAACTGCCAATCGGTAAATAATTTTGTAATTTAAATTAACTTTTGACGCCATGCACCAAAGAAGCATAGGCGTTTGTGTAGATACCTACCTACTTCTTCATAATTGAAAATTTAAAATTAAAATTGCTGTGGTGCACGGGATTTTTTTTAACAGAAATATATAATATTCGGTTCCCAAACTGGAAACTTAACGTTAGTTTTTCGCCGGAGTCCCCTCGGGGCCCCAACCAAAATCTCAAAACCCATCGCAGTAAATCAAAGTCTTAATTGGAGTACCGCATTAGCCGGCGGTGCCGCCAAAGGGAGGGGTGCCATAAAGTAGCACAAAACATGGCCGCGGGACGGATTTATGATAATTGATATAATAAACGTCTCAAAGTGATCGATTTATGCTAATTGCAGTGATTAATTTTGACTGATTTACGATAATTGCCTTAATTAATTTCGCGAGAACCGGTCTCCCCAAAAGTTCGCTCGGTTTGGCAAGCCGCGGGAAAGAGTAGCGGGGCACCCGGAGACCTATAAATACCGGAAGGGCCCATTCGCATGGAATCAGTAGAAGACGAGCAGCAAATCAGTAGAAGACGAGTAGCAGATCAAGAAACAATAGTCGACGACCAACCGATCCACCAGGTCGCGGGACGGGACCCGCGGCCCACGGCCCCAGTCCAGATGTCTTAGCAACTCTTGAACGAAACCACCAAAATTCTAAAGCACCTGAGTAAGTGGACTGACCAAGTAGTAAGATATTTTTGTTTTGATGCCTTGTGTTTGAATTGCCTTTTATTTTAAAATTTTTAAATCATTTTGAAACTTTGGAGATATACTGAATTTATTGTGCAATTTTTTATTTGAATTTTAGAGTTAATATCAGAAATTTAGTCTTTTTATTTTCATTTTTATACTGAGGATTTGGTAAACTTATTTGCAGTTATGTCAGTTGAGGTAATGAGTGTTTTATCTAGTCAATATGCCTATTAACAACTTCTATTCATGCCGTACGATAATTCTGAATTTTGAGCCATATTATTTTGGTATTGCTTGCAAGAGTTTTGTCTTTTAATTGAATCATTTTATGCTACAAACTTGAGTAATATTGATTTACATTTTATGCCAATTTGTTGTACAGAGTAATCAATTAATTTTGTGCTATTTGGGAAATATTTTGCAATTTTTGTACTTTTGATCTGAATATTGTCATTTTATTGCCATAGTTTGTGTATTCGTGCCATTTTTGACATATTGTTTTGTGCCCTAATTTAAGTTCAATTGTTTAACAGTGTATCTTTTTTTAAACGTTTGGATTGTGTTACATGAAAAGAGTTCATATTTCGGATATCTTGAGTGGCGTTGTGCGAATTTATAGATTTTTACAATTATTCATTATTTAATTATTGCACATGTTTTTTAAACTTCCTCTGTATTTTATGAACGTAATGTACTGTTCCGTAATTAATCTTAATATACATATTTCAAACTACCCTGTGTCTCCGTCATACACCCTTAGGCCCACACTAAAAGAAGATCTTGTAGACCACCCTGTATAATACCGCTCGCCAATTAACATCTCACAGGGTGGATACTACATTGCTATATTATTATGAAGGATTCCTAAACTTAAAGATATAAATGTGCCTTACAATTTTTGGCCTGCATTGTAGGTATGACTGCTTTTATGAAAAATGAGGATTTCTGTCTCGATTAGTTTGTTGAAACCACAGAATGAACTATCCCTGTCGCGCGTTAATCCCAAACATGCTTCTTCCTGGGGGTTCTTTATTCATTGGAATTTTCAGTTACGATACGCCAAAAACCGGCCTTTGAGTTTACGTGGATAGCAATGTTGCCGAATGGCCTCTCACACGATATTGCAAGTTGAAATTGGACGAAGCTGTACATAATATACTGTTTAAATACGTATACGTGTATTAAAATTCAAACATACAGGGTGTTCCAGTTGTAAATATCATAAATCTCATCCTCATGGTAGAAAAGGTCACTTTAAGCAAAAAAGTTACTAACATAGCATCAACAATAATTAATAAGAACGATACAGGGCCTTGCCTAAGTACACCTTATAAAAAATGTTGAGCTAAATTTTGACCAGGTCGCATTCACGCGCAGTAGATTTTTGAGTTTGCTTTTGTCTTAAAAGTTCATTTTAATACGCCATAATTGTTAGATGCTCATATTACCAATATCTGACACAAGCTACCATCAGATTTCATGGATCTGTTATTGGGGATTTTTTAGGTGTGTACCACAGTAAAATAATATTGTAAAATCCTAATGGGTATCTAGTTTTGAACTTTCATACACCTTCCACTGGATTGCCTTTTTGATTTTTCTTAGCTATAACTCGTTTATTCTCGACCCATTAATTGATTTTAAGAATGAAAAGTGTTGGATAATTTTGTTGCTCACAATTTTGATATATGGATTTTAATTAATATGAGGTCCAGTTTACAATATTTCAGAACGCATTAGCTGTATTCATTAAAAACTAGTAATTTAATTGATAACTAATTCGTCAAAAGGACAATAGAATTTTGTTAAATAGTTTATATTTAATTCGCATTTAATACCAGCTCAGAAAACGAGGTCTGTTGTTGGGGCACACATAGTTTAACCGGCGGAGTGACGTCATACTTTGGATTTTAATAACTTGGTTTTTATTAGAACCTCTAGCAACAGTCTAGCATTTTATATTATCGTGATGTATACAATCCCAAGAGCAATATTTTCTATAAAAATGTTTCCAGTGCAAGTTGAATTTTCTGGGGAACGTTTCACGTTTAGTTTTACTTGTAACGTTTTGGGGGTAGGTTGCTGGGCGAAAAATATTTCTTAAATTTTTTTAACAAGAAACGCGTTGCACAAAATTTGATGTAATTGCAGCTAGCGGTCTTTCAACTTGTTGATAATCGTGTGACGTCAGGGTATTTTTTATTTAAAGGTAAAAAACTGGAGAACTTTGCACCTCTTATATTTTAGTCAACAAGTTAAGTCTGGTTTTCTAGGAATTGAAGTCGGGGTCATCTTCTTTAAAATTGAACTTACCTAAAATAGATGGTTATAAACTGGTTAATGTGTGCCCCAAATTTAATGTCCACTTTCCTTTTGAGAAGCAGTCATATTCTCTAAATATATGAAGATACGATGAGTTTTGATACACCCTTAGTTATATATTAATTTATACTCTCATATGTATCTCAAATCTGATCTTTATTTCACTTTTCCTACAGATTTTTTTATCGCCAGTACCGATGAGATCAGTGAGCTCGTTTCATAGGCGCTTATTCCGACAAAGAGAAAGTACTTTTTCCGTGGAGTTAGTTTACGTACATATTCAACCGTATGCTGCTTTTTATAACAGGGTGTTAGGTTTTTATTAGTTGCGAGTCGTGACATGCCGCGGCTGGAGCGAAGGTCAACGGTCTGAGGGATAATGACGGGCACCCCGGGGTTGAGAGCGAAGGTCAACGGTCGGCGAGCTCGGGCACCTTCGGTCGCGTCGGAGAAAGTCGGGCCGGAGAAATTTGGTCACGTTTTGACCACGTTTTAGCCCCCATAAGAAATACATGGAGAAAGTGGGCTCGTACCGACATAGCCTATCTACTTAAGACATTAGTAATCGTTAAGGATTTTGGGTTGAATACCGGACGGTATAGAAGTGGTTTCGATAAGTATATAAAGCTGTAAGTTAGTGTCATAAGTTAATTTGGAAAGATGCCGCTAATATCGCAAGATCAAATTGCAAATGCGCAACGCGCGAAGAAAATTAGAGAACTCACACGCTCGATTAGAAAAAATATACTGCGTTAAAATTAGGGAGACTTGAAGAAGATGAGTCGCTCGAGAAAGTTTTTAAGCCAGTAACAAAATCTTTAGAAAAAATGATAAAATCCAAGAATGAAAATGATATCAAACTAGAACCTAAAGAAGAAGAAGATGAGGATGATAATATTGATTTAGATAAACAAACAAAATTAATACAAGATGGAATTGAAGATAGAATCAACAAAAAGCTTGATGCGCTGAAGTTGGACATTAATAAATTACAGGGATCGTTTACACTACCCGAGATTTATTGGGAAAATTCTAATGACACAATCCGGGAAACGTTTTTGAAGAAGATGATGATAATGATATGTCGAACTACCCTCAGGATGTTATAGACGAATACCTAGAATCTTATCCGGAAATACTAAGACCATATATCCGTGAACACGGGGACAAGTCATCTCAAATTGATAAAGTATACGGACCTGTTTACGATGCTTCTAAATCAAAATGGATGCTGGGAAGAAAATTTATTGACTTTGATAAGCCTACAGGAGATACTCGTTGATGGGTTGTATCGGTTTCCGGGTACAGAAGGACTTTACAATTTAATTTTTTATGATGATCCACAGTGCAACCTTGAAGACAGAAAAAATTATAAAAAGATTTTAACTTTAACTAGTGTCCATCTCAACTCAGCGGGTAAATTAAAAGGTTCAAATCCGATTTAAATATAGTGATATTATCAAGCCTCTAGTTAGAGGTGAACAAGAAACTGAAATACCTAAACCTAAAACACGTTCACAATCGACGGCATGTGGTACCGGCATGAACCTTACCTACAATAAAAAGCCTATCGAATTCGTTTATTGGGTTGATGTAAATGAGTTCAGATAGATTAAGGCTCCTCGTAGCCTCTAAACAAGCTGGAAACACCTCTCACGATAATGAAATTGTTGCTATTATCAATAAGTTAACAGAAGCTAACATTATTCGCTAATATAAATATAAGGGCGAGCCAAAATTATCATCATATCCACTATGAGTGTCAATAAGTTTGGACAATATTCTAATTCTAAAATTTATTCATCACATTTATCTTCATCGATCCATACAAATAACACTATTTTCGAGTTTACTCCGAATGGTGATATAGATGTAAAGAATTTGAAGATTAGTAATCTTCAAACTCCAAACGAAAATAGTGACGCAACAAACAAGCGATATGTTGATCAAACTGTTAATGAAATAAGAACCAAAATTTTCGATTATATTCACAGACAGTTACATAAAATAACTACTGCTACGGTACATGAAAATACGCTCATCAAAAATTTTAAGGAAGAATTGCATAGTGAAGTAAATAGACTACAATTGTGTATCGAAGAGAAAGATAAAAAGATAGTGGAACTATCGAATAAAATTGATAATCTAAAACCATTTTACAAATATAACAATGAAAACACAGCACAGCAAAGAAAAAATTCAGTTGGTTAAGGAACTACATACACCGGCTAGAAAAAATTATTCTCGCCGGCGAACTATTATCAAAGGATTAGACGATCTCTGGCAAGCTGATCTTGCGCAAATGGATCAGTATGCGACAGTTAATAAAATTTTTTAATTCATTTAGGTGTACTGGTTGGGTAGGGATCAAAAATTACGAACCCAACCAATACACCTACATGATAAATTATTGGATCACTAACCGTAATAACGTTTTAAATTCATTGTTTTGATTGATTGTTTTTCAAAATACGTTTTGTGCGAACCGCTGAAATCAAAGTCTGGGGAAGAGGTTACGAAAGCTTTTACAAATATTCTGAAAAGATCTCACAAACGACAACCTCGAAATCTACAAACTGACCTAGGAAGGGAATTTTACAATACGCATTTTAAGAAACTCATGAAACAATTTAATATAAATCATTATAGTTCATTTAGCATTAAAAAAGCTTCAATTGTGGAGAGGGTTATACGCACCCTGAAAGAGCAAATGTTCAAATATTTTAGTTTAAATGGTAAATATAAATGGATTGATATGTTACTTTCAATAGTCGACGAATATAATAATAGGAGACATCGTACTATACATATGAAGCCTAAGGATGTAAATAAGAGTACCGAAAGTCATTTACTTAAAACAGTTTATAGTCACTTAAAGATTTTCAACGAACCAATATTTAATGTGGGTGATATGGTGAGAATTAGTAAAGCTAAACATATTTTTGAAAAGGGTTATATTCCTAACTGGACGACAGAAGTCTTTAAAATTATTAAAATACAAATAACTAATCCGGTAACATATGTACTCGAAGATGTAAGAGGAAATCCTATAAAAGGAGGATTCTATACAGAGGAATTACAAAAAACGGCAGATCCAGATATTTACTTAGTAGAGAGGGTACTACGTAGGAGGGGGGGGAAGTGTTGGTGCGCTGGCTTGGTCTAGATAAAACACACGACTCATGGATAAGTGCCACATTGTTGGTTGTGTAAATCAAAATTCGAAGATGAGTGACTCTGGATACAGCACAAGAAGTGAAGAAAACAATTAAATTAATCGAATCCTAGAGCTTTATGAAGAGGCTATTCGAAATGAAAAGCACATGCTCTTAAGTACACGATTTGTGATAAAACCAGAGAATTTGTTTACGGTTCATTGTGGGTTGAGTCCCGTACGCTTCTTCCGACCAGCAGTCAAAATTGTACATGAACTAACACAAGGTATGATTTCTATGGACCGCTTTGAATGGAGTGAGTTTACACTACAATTAAATAAACTCGCAGAACAATATCTCTTTAATCCTGATATTGCTATTGTCATCAATCAAGTTCGGCTCCAACCTGGAATTGAGAACAATGCTGGGTTTTAACAACCTCAAGATGGTTATACTCTGTAAGAATGATAAGTGTCATTATTTCACCGAAAACGAAGTATTGGAGCTACTCACCATTGACGAGAGTATTAGTTTAAAGATGAACTTATTGCTAAAATGTAACTATCTTGAACATTATCATAATATTTTAGATCAAGTTAATGAGTTGCTGAGAAAATGTAATTATGTTATGGATCCTGCAGATATTATAGATATATATATGTATATATCTTATCGTTTAGTATTGAAACATATTGTATATTCGAGCTTCTCTCTTTTGATAAAGAATTTGTTTTAACGGATTTGTATAGAAGAAGGGTTTAAGAAATAAAACAATATTAAAGTTAATATGACTTTTATTTATTCTTACCTAAATAAATACATGATATATATCATAAGTATAATGTGAAATCTATACTGGTACAGCATCCATTATATCTTTATGACCCCAAGGTAGAGTGACAACATTATTTACCAAATATCGTTTATCGTCAAACGGGCTGAGAGCAATCTTAGTTTGTTTTATGCTAAACACGTTGTGAGCAAACGAACGGATAGAGTATTGGGTGGCAGTTTTTTCCGTCTTCTTAAATAAACAATTCACATAATCATCAAATGTTATATGATTTTTAATAACACTATGTTTAATTCCTTTTGATTTTTTAACACATTTTTTCTCCCCCTCAATCAAATACGTATACATTTTAGATCTGAGACCAACGAAATGGGTCATAACAGTACCATTAAGTTCGTCTTTCATCAAGCCTGGCACTTTCTTATTTGTTAGTGGAATATTATATCTATTGTCAATTGGGTAGTCGCTGGTATCAAAACGATGTAAATCACTTTTGATAGTCTCATCATAGACATCGTTACATTTTACTTCGTAAATCAAACTGTCCGTATCTGTATAAAGTAGTTTACAACTTTCCGATGAAAATTTTGGAAGCATATAATCATAATGAAATTCGTATACACAAGTTTTAGAAATATCGAGAATTGCCATACTTATATACAAAGGCTTATTAAATACTATTTCAGTTTTATTTAGTTCAATAGCTACTAAGTCTCATCAAATATTAATCTGCTTTTAAAAACTGGGCTAGCAATTAGATTCTTTGCTCCGTATCTCCCATTCCATTTCCTAACTAATTTAACGATTCTATGCTTTCGAATATTTTCCATAGTCTTTCTGTAAACTGCGTTATTCATCAGTTTAATTATAGTTTTTTCAAAATCAAATGTTGCCTTTGCTCTTAACTGTGTATTAAATTTAATATAAGGTGCTAACCATGCAGCCTGTTCAAATTTCAAAACCCTATAAATTTTATTTAAGACTAAAGCTTGTCTAAGTGCTCTATAATGTATGACATATTTTTCTTTCGGATATAGGGTTGTCATAAGTTTAGATAATTTTGAATTTGGAGGTACACCATGTTCAGCACAAAAAGGTAAATCTATGCAAATAATGTATGTATTCAGGGTAGTCTAAACCAACCTCTAAAATATATCCCTCACGAGCATCATCTGGAATAGTAGTAACGTCAATAGTTGTATCTACCCATTGAAACCCACCGTAAGAAAGGTGTTCACACATCTCCCAACCGTACAAGTTGTTAACATCTAGGTATAATAAGTACTTGGAAGGTTCACTAGGATCATAGTTATTCATATATTTATTATTCGCTTGTGAAAATCGATTGCAGCACTGACTTATACCACCCCGTTTACCCTTTTCGAAAAACATTAAAATATCGATATCTTGAAAGGTTTCTAACTTACAACCTGTACATTTAAGCATGCAATCCCAAGTAAAACCTGGGAGAGTCTAGTACCAAGCTGGATCTAAACCATAATTTTTTAGACAGGTATTTCTGAAATTTTCAAAAATATCTGTAAGTAACATAATGTCAGTCTTTAGGTACAAGTCTGAGTATTCACCTAAATTTTGTATTTCAAATGTGTCCCAAACTAATTGAGCATGTCTATAAGCATCTTCATCGATCCCAATATCATTTAATTTATTATAAAACTGTTCTATGGAAGGTAAAGAATTTTCAGTCAATTTATCTAAGTTAGCGATGTAATCATAGCAAAATACACCTTTCTTGGTTAGCAGTTTAAATCTATCTTGAGATATACCACAAAAAAATTCTTTACGAGTATTAACAAAGTCTTCACTATTGAGAGACGAAGCTAGGGTGTCGAGGGAGAAACCTAAGAATCTAAACGAGTCAATGAATCGAAATTTGACGTTTGTGTTATTATTAAAAATAGTAAAACTAATGTATTTTTCCTTATTTATTGGAAGCAAAGTTGTGTTGTGTCTTTTACATAGATCTCTAATAATAAAATGACTGTCGTACCCACTGAGATTATGAAATACAATCGGTACTACAAATGAATTTCTATAATTTAAATTACATGATTGGTGCGCATAACCTCTGAAATGAGATGTTAGATGACAATGATCACGTACAATTATATCACTAGGGTTAAATTCTCTTTCACAAATGACATGTCGGTGTTGAGTCTTTTAGATTGACAGCTTCTTTCATCGGTTCGATGTTTTTTAATTTTGATGAAACTAAATTTGCAATTTCATCTAGCTGATCTGCAAACCAAGTCATACAATCAGCTCCGCGGTAACTTTTGTAAAAAGATAATGTGTTTTCGTAACTACATTTAAAATAATATCCAGCACTAAAAGCTTCATGTTTTTTATATCTAGCTGTTTTAGTCATTATTTGTGGGTCATTGTAGGGTTTCAGAATGGATTCAAAATCTGCTAAAATAACAAAGGGTACTTTTTCTTTATGAACATAATTTTTGAACTCGATATATTTATCTTTAGGGAAGGATATTTTACAATTATTTATATCTTGACAGTAGCTTATATGTTCGTCGAGCTTTTCTTGAGAAGAATAATAATTAAGACACCTGTCACATATAAACATTTTACCTTTATGTTTATTTGTTTGCCTTGAAATCAACCTAGATAAATATTTAATCCAACAATAATGGTAGGGAATGTCTACTATTGACTCATCGATAGGGACAGATTCATGATCATTAATTTTTGGAAAATATTTATCTTGAATTAAAAAGAGATTTACATGTTTTGCATTTTACTTTTTGTAATTCGCCCAGGTGAAGTAATAAACGTTGCAGACTGATCGTGTTTTAGTAGATCTAATATGTACACATTGACAGATATATTATTTAATTTTTAAAATTTTGGAATTTGATTTAAAGTTAAGGGAAATTTCAAGCTCCTTAAATTTAATACGGTCGAAGGGTGTGGATATGAAGAAGTGCGGGACGGTACCTTTTTTCCATGAGGGGTGTATAGAGCTGAAACTACAGCCCATAAGAAACAAAGATCATCATTATTTTTTAACATTAACGCACGCTCGCTTAGCTGCTATGGATTCCGGAAGCTTGATATAAGACTTACCACCGTTTCCTACTTCAATTTTGTTAATATTGATTTCCAAGCTCAAAATTTTATGTAAAGCCCAACCGGAATCTCTTTCCTGAAAAGATTCTAGTTTGTTTAAAATTTTATCTATAACACAGTTTTGAAACCATTTTTTAAGCTCTGTACTTTGATCAATTATTTCGTTTTTCGTATTAAAATATTTATTTTCTAACACTTCATCTTCTCCTATTTTTTTAATAAATTCACCACAAAACACTGTGTTAACTTTAATAATTCTAAGAGTTTTTAGGATTCGGCTAATACGGTTTTTGAATAAGAAAAAAGCATCATTAAAAAATTGTATGATATCTTTGTGTATTAAGTTTACTATAATGACTGAGCGAATGCGACTTTGAAACACCGATTTTGTATCCTCCCATTTTACCCGGTCATTTCTATTTTCTATCCTACCTTTACCTGCCCCCTCGTGTCTATATGTTTTCAAATAAGTTCTGAACCTAATTAGATGTCCTAAATTTGTCTCCAATTTTATTAAGGTACCATGATTGTAAATTTCCTTCTTTAATGCCCTACGAATTAACTTACTGTTTACGTTTATTATCTTTTTCCAACGCTCTATAGTTCGTTGATTTGTATTTCTTCGAAAAAGTCTAAACCCTTTTTCACAAACCTTGATAATGTTGTCACTCAGGTTAGAAATTTCGTCAGACATTTCTAAGTTGATTTATACCGTGATGTATATCTCTAGGAAATGTAAACGCATATGAAAACCTTACACCAGTGTAAATGTTGTATAACTGTTCTTCCCCCCACCTATTTGCGGTACTATAAATTCAGTGACGGTGTTTCGGAAATTTATTAGTATTCCACTATTGTTGAACACTATACTTATTAAAAACATGAACTCATTCCTAAGTTATTTAAACAAGAATTTATTAGTGAAGAAGTTCGTAAGTGTGCGAGATATGGAAATTGGAGAAAAGTATAGAATATTATCTTTTAGTAAAATCCACACAAGGTTTGGAGAGAAAGTGTTAGTAGAATTTTGGAGTTCCGTACTTTGTTACCACATAGATTTACTGAAGAATTTACCCCCCCAACGTATCGCAGAAATAAACAAGAAGATCGAAAGTGGAGAAACATTTTTTTTGGCAAGTCTTGGACCAGCACCAGGTAGAACAACCAACATAGAATTTTCGTGTTACGAATGACTCTAACGGAATCCAAAAGGAGGTTGAATAGACTCTACTATAGAAGAAAATTAGAAATGTATATAAAATCTTTAAAAGAATTAAAATTTGAAATTATATTATATGAATTAAATAAGAAAGTTGATAATATTAAATTAGATTAAGGATTAATGTTAAAGCAAAAAAATTATAATAAAAATTATAATAAAAAATAAATGAAAGTACCTATTTTAATTTACCCTATTATCTAAAAAATATACAATCAATTTGAAATGAGAATTTTAATGTGATAAACATAATTAGTAAAAGATTAATGATATAATTGATTATAAAACTTTTGAAACCTTATAATATAATTATTATTTTTGGTAACGAGTGAATCAAGCAAATTTTTATGCTTATCCTGTTTATTTGTTCTGAATACTTTTGTTTTATTATATGTTTTTTGTTAGTATGATGGTGAATAAACATATATTAATAATATATCGGTAGGTAATATTATCTTTTATGTGTTTTACAACTAGTGAGCTGTTACATATTCTTCACATTATTTTTACAACTTTATTTAAACTTGGAGTAGTATAGCAAAGGGTACTCCAGGGCGGAAGTGACGTCACAAGATGGCCGCCAAGGCAGGAAATTTGAAAATGACCTTGACCTGCGGGTTCAATGAACTTTAAGGGGTCACGTTCAGTTAACCTTGACCTGAAGGATATCTAGAGGTCAAGGGGTTACCAGATCGATAACCTTTAATGGGTGATTGACCCGCGGGTTCAATGAACTTGAAGGGGTCACGTTCAGTTAACCTTGACCTAAAGGTCAATGAACTTTAAGAGGTCATCTTGTTAACCATGACCTGAAGGTCAATGAACTTTAAGAGGTCACCTTGACACGTGGTACTTGGGTTCTACCTTGAAAAATTGAACTTTGCTCACAATTCTGGGAACGGAAGTGACGTCAATATGGCCGCCAAGGCGGAAAAATGACCTTTGGTTGTCAATTAAGTGAGATCGATGATCTTTAAGGGGTCACAGGTTAATAATCTCGTGTTGACACGTGGCACCTTGAATTGCAAAAAACTTTGCTCGCAGTTCACGGAAGTGACGTCAATAATAGGGCAAAATGCGGGAAATTTGAAAATGTGATGGAGTCACCTTGACATGAAGGTTGATCACATAGGTATAGGTTAAAAATATCTAAGGGGTCACCTTGAAAATTGACCTTTAAGGGACATTTAAGGGGGTCACCTTGAGTTAACCCTGGTCTGAAGGTTATCTTGAGGTCACCAGATCGATGATCTTTAAGGGGTCAGAGGTTAATAATCTCACAGTCACCTTTACACGTGGCACTTGGGTTTTACCTTGAAAAATTGAACTTTGCTCGCAGTTCTCAGACGGAAGTGACGTCAATATGGCAAAATGCGGGAAATTTGAAAATGTGATGGAGTCACCTTGACGTGAAGGTTGATCACATATAGGTTCAAAATATCTAAGGGGTCATCTTGAAAGTTGACCTTTAAGGGGTTACTACAACGACGACATTTAAGGGGGTCACCTTGAGTTAACCCTGGTCTGAAGGTTATCTTGAGGTCACCAGATCGATGATCTTTAAGGGGTCACAGGATAATGATCTCACAGTCACCTTGACACATGGCACTTGGGTTTTACCTTGAAAAATTGAACTTTGCTCGCAGTTCTCGGACGGAAGTGACGTCAATATGGCAAAATGCGGGAAATTTAAATAGTTGATGAATGAGCTGGCGAGTATCTAAAACTTTAGAAGCCGTAATTGGATGGCAAAAATTGCGTTACGGAGAAACAATTTTTAGTGAAAGAATTAGTAGAAGTACATCTGGAAATTAGCAGAGGACAAAAATTGCTTGCGTCTGAGAACAACAAATATTGAATTTTGCGAAGAGGCTGCATCTGATAAGAAAAAGTTACAATCTGAACTAAGAATCTTGATAAATAAAATCTAGTCATTGTCAAAAAATTCCACAGCCGTGTAGTATCCAACTTGACTCTCACTTCTCTACGGTATAGGTATGCACAGACGTGTTTCCGAGAACACATGTATACAGGGTGTCCCACAACTGTTGGAAACAAATTTAACTAGAGATTCTTTGGCTAAAAATAAGACTTTTTTCCCTATAAACATATGCTCTATCTACCTTCGTTTTTGACATACAGGTTGAAAATTAAAAAAAAAACGATTTTTTTAAAGTTTATTTCTAAACAAATTGTATCGCTTTGAAATTTGGTACGTATTAGCAGTTTAGTCACCATTGTGAACAATATGAGCTCCAAACTTCCCTCAGTGGCGTAGATACTTGGTTTCAGCTTTTTCTTTAAAAAATGTGCTTAGATTTCAACGAAATCTTTTTACAAGTAGAAGAAGCGACTCGAAGCGACTATGAAAAACAACTAGACTTCTCGAAAAGCGTCTAAACGAGTCGAAAAGAGACTCGAAGCGACTCTAAAAGCGACATACCATGGAATACCATCAAAGACCATGGAATACCATCGAATACCATGGAATACCATGGAATACCATCGAATACCTTGGAATACCATCGAATACCATCAAAGACCATGGAATACTATCGAAAACCATGGAATACCATAAATGGTCTTGGATACCCCCTATGAAAAATTTGTCAAGGGGCAAGCATAAAAGGAAATCATTATCGACATCGTGATCGATGCCCTGTGATCGACAGATATATAAGTCTTTTATAATACAATCACGCTCAGTTAGACATGTCTCTGCCACTTGAGATTGAACCTAGGAGTTGTGGTATCCAACACACCAATGACGGATTAGTCATGGGACAAATACCAGTAACCGTTGAAGATAACGTATTATGTATTGGAGATGAAAAAATTACCGTTACACCAGGTCTGTCTGAACTTCTTTTGAAGAACAAACCACAAGGTTTTAATGACACTGACCTAAAAATATATAAGGAATTGTTGATCATTACTAATGCTCACAAAAGACGATATGGGAACGCATTACGACTAAACCCTGGCAAAACGTGGAAATATATCAACATTATATCAAAGTTATTTCCATCTAGAAATAAAGCTCCAACCAGCTTTTCACGAGAGTTGCATTTAATGGAGTCTCCAACAACTTCCAACATTAAGCCAATACTTAAATGGGATAAAAATACCAATCCGAATGACATCGTTGATATGTATAGGAATGCTCTACAAAAGGGGGAAGAAACAAATGTTTAAATAAGTGTTTGTTTCTCTATACATACCTACTATACATAACTACTGATCTCAACAAGAAGTTTAACCTAAAACTAAATTGTAATCATCAACCATTTTGTAAAGAGTGTCCAGTTCTTGTGAAGAAACTTGATAATGCAAGGAATAACCAATAGCAATTAAGTACTATTACAAACAAAAATGGGGGTAGCATTTATATTTTAAATTATCAAGGATTAAGGAGTCACTTCAATGAAGTATCATTTTTTGTTGCAAAACATTTACCATATATTCTATGTTTAATAGAGACTCATATTACAAGTGAGGATGAAGATTTTTAAATTAATTTAGATAATTTTACCATAATAATAAGACTAAATTCTAATAGTAATCAGACAGGGGTGTTATTTTTTATGTTAGACATGATATCTATTTTAAAGTTTTGGAGTCGGTAGACATGGACAAAAATATTTGGTTTTTACGTATAAATGTAAAAATTAATGAGAAAACATATATTCTAGAAGGTTTATATCATTCACCCAATCAGTCTCATGCAGAATTTCTAAATTTTATAGAACATTGGTTGGAAAATACTGGAATTTACATTTCATATGATTTTACATGAATTTACATTTCATATGATTTCCTAATTTTTGGTGATTTTAACATTGATCTATTAAATAATAATTTTTATTCAAACAAACTAAATAAATTAATTAATGACAGTGGTTTTTATCAGCTAGTTAGAAATCCAACTCATATTTTTTACGGTGGAAATAGTTTTTAATTTACCAAATAAGACAAGTCCTGACGAAATCGACATAAGTTTTATAAAGAAATATTTTAATGAAATTGGGGAAATGTTATTAGATCAAATCAATGATTCTTTAGAGTTAGGTATTGTTCCAAAAAAATTTAAAAATATCAACTATTATACCTGTGAGAAAAATAAAGAATTCTAACCGAGCTGAAGATTTTAGACCCATTAATATGTTAGTTGCAATTGAAAAAAATTTAGAGTGAATTGTACATGAATAGTTGAGAGAATATATTGAGAAAAATAATATTTTATCAAAATTTCAGTCAGGATTCCGAAAAAAACATGATTGTGAAAGTGCTGTGCAATATGTAATAAATGAATGGAAAATGACCACAGATGAAAATAAGATTGTAGGTATTGTTTACTTGGATTTAAAAAGAGCATTTGAAACTGTTGATCGGTCTAAATTATTAAAGAAATTAGAAAAATATGGTTTAGGCGGAGTAGTTCTTAATTGGTTTCGAAATTATTTATATGATAGAAAACAAATAGTAAAGTGTCTAAATTTCAAGTCAAATGAATCATTTGTAGAAATTGGTGTACCACAAGGGAGTGTACTAGATCCCTTATTATTTGTTTTATTTTTAAATGACTTGGCATATATTTTTCAAAATTGTAAATATCATTTTTTTGCAGAAGTTTGTGATTCCCTAATTCTGTTGAACGTTCGACTTTTTGAAGTAATTCCATGGCATAATTCACCCACCTTTAAAATTCCTCTTTTGCTTAAATTTTGCACCTTGTAGAATGTAACTCCCGGTATATTTTTGACTAAAATTTGGTATATTGGATGTTCCGATTAACACCGTGATGTCAGATTTTAAATAAAAAATTCGCTAAATGGTTTGAATGCGAGAACGAGGATATAAAAATCCCTGGATTTGCATTTTCAAAACGGTAGCAAAAAGAAGCGGTTTTATAAGACCTTTAAAAAAAGTTCATTCGAATATCTCCGAAATAATCTGTTGCTTATTTGTGTAAATTACATCTATGTAATAGAATTCACAATTTGTGTTGTATAAAATGGATTCCTTTCGCCCAGGTACCCGATGCTAAATTTATTCAGAAGTTTTGCGTGCTATAAAATTAGAATGATACTTAAAAATCGTCCGTTTTCTGACACGGAATAGTTCACCATTAAAAATCTATGATCTACTATATAACAAAATGTTCTTCATTATTGATTGTGAAATTGAATATTAGAATTATTCAGAGACTACTGAACGACAATGGTTTACAAAAATATTAAGAAATTAAAAGTACACTTCTAAAATAAACATCTACGAACTGCAGGTCATTGTTGCTTGGGTTAAATAAACGATTAAAAAATACACTAGCTGCTTTTTTCAAGTAGAGCGAATGCTTTCCTAGCCTCTCAAAGACAACAGTAATTGCCACCCGTCCTCCGCACAAGCATTGGCTTCTGGGGTACCTACTCTTAGTTTGGTGTATTATGAGGGTGAGAATTATTATTTAACTACTAATTCTTATAATTCACTGAACCTTAACGATTCATAACTATTTTTATATGCTCCTTTAAGGAAACATTCATTTAAATGTAGTAATTCTGTTGGCATGCTTACGACAGTTCCTTCCTTTTATTCATATAAGTATCTTGGCATGGAGGACTCACAACTTAACAAGCTATATATGACAAGAATATTACCTACGAGAATTTTTATACTGCCGTCAAATTTGACAGATCAGTGGTGTTGAAGTAGCCTGTCACCAAACTACGTTCCAATAAAAATATTAGGTTCTACATTCCAGAAAGTTACGTTTCCATTTATTTATAACATCCATTGTCGTCAAAACCTATAGACGTGGTGCCCCATTGTTAAAATGCCCTTTATTTTGATTTCAAGATTAAATATATCCATACTACTCTAAAAACATGCTACAAAAAAAGACAGAAAGTCAACCATCAACCAACTATACACCCGGTGATTCCCGGTTATAGTTCCTCCAGAATCACACTTAGATTCGCATGTTTTTTCTTGTTTTGGGACGCCGGAAGCATCGGAACCTCACCTGAAGACTCGGGGGATGGTCTAACGACGCCAGCCTCCGAGCCCAGCGTCGAAATAAGTTCGCTACGGCTCGACAAAAAGGGGCAATTTCTGACAATCTCGCGACATTTTCGGAATAATTTAATGGAGCGCTTAGATTGTGATCAGTTCTGGGCGTCAAGCGTTTATCAAAACAAACCTGTCTATAGGTTCCGACGTCATTGATAACATCTGTGGGATGATTTTGCAACGAGATTTTGCACTTTGCAACCATTTTCAAACCTGTTATATAGATTTTTGGTATATATGATTATCTGGAACTTCTTAATGTTAATTTCCATAAGTTTCCGTGCGAGGTAAAAGAGTGTACGACGGAGTGAAGAGTATTGATGAAACACTGAAAAACGTTGTGTTTATTTTAAAGATTACTTTGACACCATAATTTTTAACATACAGTGTCTACCAGAAAGTTGAACACAAATGGGAATTTTCTTTAGTTGAAGTTTCATTTGAGTCGCATTTTTCAATCTAGCTGACGCATCAGAGTGACGACCTAAGAAATTGCAGCATAGATTTTTTACCTCGATCGATTTAGATCCGGTGTTATATTCTGGCAATCTTGCATAGTTGCATTTTGATCTCACACGATCATCACCAATGTGCGATATGCAATTTTTGCATTTTCTCCTTCATAAAATTTGATTTTTAACAACATATCATTTCTTAAGCTTATCACTTATTTATATATTTTATGTTCCTTATTTCACTACCAATTTTATTATACTCCAATAAACCCTTGAAAAAGATCGAATTTTGGGACAATTTAAAATTCTTGTGATCTAACAAAAAGGTCTCTTTTTTTCTTGTGTCATAGTTATGAACATCCTCAAATTTTGTCATGTAGTTTTTATAATAGTGTGGACATACATTTAAGATAATTTTGTGGATAAATATTAAGCTCCTAAACTTTAAATAATTTTCAACATTCATCCAACCTAACTTACTTAACATGTCTATAATACTAGTAAACATATCCACATAGTTTAAAATTATTCTCATAGCTCTGTTCTGTAATACTTGTAATCGGTGCTTATCATTTTGTGAAGTCATATATAGAACTGAGCTACAAAACGTGAAATGAGGATTTATAATAGTATTATAGACAGTTATTCTTCCAAACATACTTAAATTGTCACTCACTCTACCTAGCACACAAATTTTCCTTGAAATCTTCTTACAGATATAATTTACATGCTCCTTAAATTTTAAATCTGAACTTACGATTACACCCAAATATTTATATTCATTCACTCTTTCAATGACACAATTATTAATAAAAAAATAGTTTTTCTTCTACAATAATTTACAAAGTTTTGGTGAACCTAATATCATAAATTTTGTTTTTGCTATATTTAATTGTAATTAATTAGCGCACATCCAATTATATACACTTAATAATTCACTACTTAACTTTAACTCTAAATTTCTGTAATTTTCACTATAAATAAGTGTGTAATCTGCAAAAAAATGATATTTACAATTTTGAAAAATATATGCAAAGTCATTTAAAAATAAAACAAATAATAAGGGATCTAGTACACTCCCTTGTGGTACACCAATTTCTACAAATGATTCATTTGACTTGAAATTTAGACACTTTACTATTTGTTTTCTATCATATAAATAATTTCGAAACCAATTAGGAACTACTCCGCCTAAACCATATTTTTCTAATTTCTTTAATAATTTAGACCGATCAACAGTTTCAAATGCTCTTTTTAAATCCAAGTAAACAATACCTACAATCTTATTTTCATCTGTGGTCATTTTCCATTCATTTATTACATATTGCACAGCACTTTCACAATCATGTTTTTTTCGGAATCTTGACTGAAATTTTGATAAAATATTATTTTTCTCAATATATTCTCTCAACTATTCATGTACAATTCACTCTAAAT
This sequence comes from Pseudeuparius sepicola, assembly GCA_963920635.1. NCBI lineage: Eukaryota > Metazoa > Arthropoda > Insecta > Coleoptera > Anthribidae > Pseudeuparius > Pseudeuparius sepicola. The sequence continues at coordinate 37,245,912 of OY987305.1, forward strand.
TTTTTTCAATTGCAACTAACATATTAATGGGTCTAAAATCTAGCTCGGTTAGAATTCTTTATTTTTCTCACAGGTGTAATAGTTGATATTTTTAAATTTTTTTGGAACAATACCTAACTCTAAAGAATCATTGATTTGATCTAATAACATTTCCCCAATTTCATTAAAATATTTCTTTATAAAACTTATGTCGATTTCGTCAGGACTTGTCTTATTTGGTAAATTAAAAACTATTTCCCTAATTTTAGCTAGACTTATTTTTTCAAATTAATTCCAAAAATATATTTTTTCAAAATCAAAATCAAAACTCTTTTTAGTTACCTACAGGAATTTTGGATGCAATTTCATAGATGCTCTTAATATAAAATCTATTGAAATTTCTGTCACCTCATAAATATTATTTTTATAACACAAATCATTGACCAATATTCCAAAATAGCTTTCTTTCTTTTTACCACTAATTACAGATTTTAGACACTCCCACATAAGCTTCGGCTCATGTTTGCACCCATCAATTTTATCTTCAAAATATTTACGTTTTTCTTTCCGAATATTTGACACAACCAAATTTCGCGCTTCCTTGTAATTTACCCAATCAACATAAGTTTCTCTAAAGTGATATAACTTGTAATAGTCTTCCCTATATTTAATTGCCTTAAGAATATTATCGTTGAACCAATGATGACCAGGTTTTATTTTAATTTCAACTTTTGGCATGTAAGTATCAAATATTTGCAAATATTAGCTTGGAAATTTGTACTCTTAATTATTTCAATATTCATGTTACATCCAGAATATTCCTGACGTTTCACGAAAACTACGCATTACTTTACTTATCATGTTTACCACTTTTAAGAACTGCTGACTCTTTCCTGTATTCAGATTTCTGCAGACAATAGTTCCTTAATCAAATTACACTTGTAGATGTTTTTCTCTAGAAAGGATCCAGAAGCTTGCCTAAGCATTTTGTCTCCCTATAAATACTTCGAAACCCAGAAACCGAGCGTTATTAGTCTGTTAGAGTTCTTCTTTGTCTTGAGTCTTAAGCAGTCAATCTCATAGTTAGTTTCTACTACTTCAAGTTACGTTGTGTGCCATTCGACGAGCTAATATCGCAAACCAGTATACAAAGTTAAAAGAAATAAATATTCCTTTTTTTAAAAAGTCATTTTCACTGGCACCGGCGTAACAATTTGGTGGCAGCGGTGGGATCCACTAGAAGAGGGGTTAAGAAGACACCCAGTGGATGCCAATCTACACTTCGAAAATACTACAGTTCCTGAGCAACGAGTTCCTGAAGCAACGAGTTCCTGAGCAACACAGATGAAACTACAGATTTTGTGAGTGGCAATTTTGACCTTTAAAACTTTTATTTTTTGTTGCATTGTTTATTTTTGTGTATTTGTTTATTTTATTTATTTCGAATCATCATTTTTTCAAAATGGTTAACGAACAAGAAGAGGTAGTAGGAACTAACGAACCACAATACAATTTAAGAGACATTTTCGCTTTAATACCTGAATACGACGGAGATCCGATATCCTTAAACACATTTATTAGCGCATGTAAAACCGCATTTCAAATATGCGATGAGGAACAGAAATTATTTGTAACAATTAGAATTAAAAATCAACTCCGTGGAAAGGCAGCGCAACTTATTAGTAGTAGAGATTTAGACAAGTGGGATGATATTAATAATTTATTACAAACACATTTCGGAGATCCGCGAGATTTAAATGCTTTGATTTCAGACCTTCAGAGATTACGTCAAATGCCAAATGAAAATCCATTAACGTTCTGCAATCGTCTAATAAATGTAAATTCTAGAATGCAAAGCGCAATTACTAAACAAAATTTAACTAATGCTCAAAAGCAAGCGCAATCACAACTTATCGAAGATATGACTCTCAATACTCTTTTAACAGGTCTTGAACCAAAAATTGGTCAAATAATTAGAGCAAATAATCCAGATACCGTACTAGAAGCTGTAAACCGAATAAAAAGAGAACTTCAACTTACATATTTCGAAAATCAAAGACTTCCAAGACAAAATTATGCAAATAATACCTTTAATATTCGAAATAAAAAAATTTCTAAACCAAAATTTTGTTCATATTGCAAAAAGCAAGGGCATAACATTCAAGAATGCAGAAGTAAAAATAAAAGACATAATGCACCCAGTAATCATTTCCAAAATTCTTATGGAAATCAAAATGAAAGATACAGTTCTAATTTCCAAAGAAATAATAATAATAATTTCTCTAGATCTAATTTTTCTCGACCAAATAATAATTTTAATAGACCGAATAATTTTTCATCTCAAAATTCAAACTCTAGTTTCCCTCGTAACAATTTCCAAAATTTTTCAAATCGGAGGCAATTTCCCCAACAAAATTCTAGACCTAATTTTCAAAATAACTCCCCTAGAACTCATCACATAAATGCAAAACCAACTTTCCCTTGGAACTCAAATCCAACTCCTTCAACTTCGAGAGCACCCTCTATAACTCCAAATTCTTCCCCTGACGTAAATTTTACTCAACCAGCCTCGGACATTACTTCACAAATGAGGAATCTGAACATGTCCTCAAAATAGAACCTGTATACAAAGTAAACTTGCATTGCGAACCAAACGAAGAACTTTACTATATCAAAAATTTAGATAATTTTAATTTTTTAATTGATACTGGTGCGTCTATTTCATTAATAAAACCTCATGTAATTCGGCATTTAAATAAAGTTATAACTCCAGAGAATATAAAAATCAAAGGTATTTCAGACGAAGTATACACTGTCACAGAATCTTGTTTTCTTTTTCTTGGAAAAGATGAACTTCCACAAAAAGTTTTTATTTTTAACCTTCCTATAGCTTTTGACGGAATTTTTGGAACCGATTTCATAAAATTATTTCATGCTTTCATTGACATCCCTGGAAGACAATTAATAACTTATGAAGGAATAGTATCACTGCATTGTACCTTAGATGATTATCCACAAAATGTAGAAAATATAATTTCGATAGAACCTTGAGTAGAAAAAATATGTAAGCTTAGAACTTTAAAACATAAAAATACTGATGCTATTGTTTCAGCAAAAAATGTTGAAAATGTTTATTTACCTAATACCATAGTTCATATAGATAATAATGGAGAATTTATTACAACAATTTTAAATAATAACGAGTCTAATAAGGTAGTTAATTTTAAGGAATTAGAAATAGAATCATATAATGAAAATAATTACAATGATCCTACTAATATAAAGTAGATGAAAACGGAGTATATAAAAATGTTTATCCTACAATAAATGTAGATGATTTTGATCCTACTATAAAAGTAGATGAAAATGAAAGTTGTAATTTTAATAATCCTACTAATAAAGTAGATGAAGACGAAGTAAGTATTTCTGAGATTTATGTTGATCCTACTGAAAAGGTAGATGAAAATAATACTTATCCTACTATGAGAGTAGATGAATATAATAATTATGAAGTTAGTAAAGTTGATGAAAATAAAGTCTATGAAGATATTGATGACGATGATGTTTTTATTGCTGATAATGTTACTAAGTTTTGTATTATTGATATAAAAAATGATAATGAGTATAAAGAATTTAAGAAAAGTAAAAGTTTAGATTGTCCTAAGATAATTGAAGTTAACAATAATTTATTTGATATGCCAGAAAGATATTCGCTAGCGCATTGTGTTTCTTTAGACTTAAAAATGAGCGCAGGAATCGCGGCTAGTTTTAAGGAAAAATATAATCAAATTAAGTATTTAAAAGAGCAAGTTAATAATGTAGGACAAATTGCAATTCTTAAAAGTCCAAATAGTTTTGTGTATTATCTAGTAACAAAAATATATTTTTGGCAGAAACCAACGTTATGGGTTTGTTTAAAGGAATTACGGGAACATATTATAAGAAATAATGTCAAACACTTAGCTGTGCCTATGATTGGTTGTGGAATTGATAAACTAAAATGGTCCAAAGTCAAAAGAATGGTAAATTTTGTTTTTCGCTATATAGAAATTGAAATAATTATTTGCAAACTGGAAATTTCAAAAATAAGCCAAAATTTTAAAGAATCACAAATACAAATTTTTCCAATCTCTTCTAAAATTTCTGATATAAATAGAAAAAGAAATGTAAGATGTGAACCTTATATTAAACCTAAAAACATACAAATTTCCTTAAAAGGAGATCAAAGAGAAATAAAATTCAAAGAACAACCCGAAACCAATAAAGAAAGAATAGTTCAAGGAAATCAAATTACTATCAAAAATAAAGTTCCACTTGAAGAAAAATTTCCAAATAATTCTAATTTTAATTTTGAAGCAGGACTAGATAAATTTCTAAAACAACAAAAGGAAAAAGTACGAAATTTAAGAACAGTTCAAATTTTTAATATTTCTTCATTTGATAGGCAAGTCGCTATTACAGATAATTTACGCTTAGAACACTTAAACGAGGAAGAACGAGAAATTATTACTGATCTTTGTTTGCAATATTCAGACATATTTTTCCTAGAAGGTGACCAATTAACTTTTACAAATAAAATCAAACATTCAATAAATACAAACGAGTCGAAACCAATATACACTAAATCATATAGATATCCACAAATACATAAGCAAGAAGTAAAGTCACAAATAGCAAAAGTAGTGGGTTATGGATGGTGCTGGCCTGATCCGTGACCTAGATATCTCATTGGCCCCCCACTCCTCAAGCCACGCCTCCTTCAGATGTTTATTGGTCCCCCACCCCCGAAACCACATCTCCCTAATATTTTCATTGGTTTCCCCCATTTCTTAAACCACGCCCTCATCCGTGACCTACAAATTCTATTGATCCCCCACTTTTTAAGCCACACCCTCCACCACGTTTCAAACCAAGTCCTTTTCCATAACTAGAAATTCTATTGGTCCCCCACTCCGTAAGGCACATCCAGACATTTTCAGCGATCCCCCATTTCTACAATCTCAAATTTTCTCCTTGATCTCAATTTCATTCAAGAGGGGAATTAACTTTATAAAGGTACTAATTTACACGAATATTATTTAGTCAACATGAATTTTGCATTGCAACAAGCAATTGAAGAAGAGACAAGGTTGTGGATGTATGATGAATACAAGAACAAAAAAACATTAGAAATGGAGAATAGGAAAACACAAGATCAGGAGTATTGGATTGCGTAGGGCCAGGACGGAGAAGAAATGTACGTGCCACAACTCGATAACAAAAACATCATAAGATTTCCTACGACAAAGAGCAAAAGTGCAAAAAAGGCGTTTCGTGAGAGGGAACGCATTCGAATGGCGAAATTTGTCACATCATAATTAAAAAATATATACATTTTTATTTTATTGTACTTATTTTATTGTACGTATTTAGTTAATAAATTATGTAATTATTTATAGCATTCTTAATTCACTCCCTATTATATATCCTCATTCTTTGGATCCCTATCGATTTATTCATGGAAATAATGGAGACAGAAAATCCCCTAGAATATCGCATTCAACATATCATTTAACTTTGTACTCGAAAAGGCAAAAATAATGTTTCATGGTATTTTAAAAACAGGTACAATTATAATAATATTCAAACACCTGTTCCTATGAATACAGAAATGAATCTAGTTTACACAGAAGGATCAAACATATTTCTTTACTATGCAAACGAGTTTTTACGCTACAAATTTCGATTGTTTAGGTTTCCGTTTAGTTTTGAATTATAATAAGAAACAAAAAAGGTTAATAATTAGAATAACTCACCCCAACACATCGCAAAACACAATCTTTGTTGAGATAACAAAATAAATCTGACAGTACATAAGTTTAGAGACATTTAAAAAAGTCCCACAATCTGTACGTATTGTCAAATATCTTTGCAAAAAATATTCTGAGTTCGCCGCGACACGAAGATAAACCGACAACGTTTAAAACTGAAATGAGACATCACGGGAAACTCGAGTATGTTTCGAAACTAGGTCGCACCCGACCCGCAAGAAAGTGAATGAAATAAAAATGCAGCTGGTAAGCGTAAGCAGGTAGCGAAAGTTCAATACCGTTATAATAACAGATGCATCCAAAATGTATGCAACATAGTTGCATACAGTGGCGGCGTCGAATATACTTCTTAGATATAAAATCGCATTGAACATGTTTATATAAATGGGATTAAAAGGTTGATATAAATTATATTAAACATTTTTGCTGGAAGCTGCGAGGTAACTATGATTTCTGCTCGAAATAATATTATAAGATCCACGTTTCAAGAGCATAAATGAAACAAAAAAAACCTACGCATATGATCTCCGATGAATGTCTTTTAATCGAGAAAGCTCTGTTTTGTTTTTCTTTGGATGAAAGTTGATGCAGAGTATGCAAACTTTATATTCTCTTTTTTATTCTCTTTTCAGAAAGTTTCACTGTATTAATGTCAGTCACAGCGAAAGTTTTACAACATTGTATATAATATTGGGATTAACAAAAATGCAGAACCAAAAATTTGTGGAAATAATTAGTAGGAAAGGATAACCTTTAGAAAATAAAAGAACTATATTAAAAAATACTTATTTGTGGTTAAAAATTGAAAAATCAGTTTAATAATACAAGAGACAAAATACATTTTTAGAAATATTTACAGTAACAATATATCTGTATAAAATCTATTTTTCTCTATCGATTCTGTGATTATTAATATCTATATAGATACTTAAGTTGATTTAGATTATACACAACAAAAATATCATTTAAATAATAACTGTTGTTATATTCTGCCATTGCAATGATACTGGGCACGAACTTTTGCAAGTCTCTGTATTTTGAAAAGTACGGGTTTTTATATATATAGATGGACCCTACACATGACCAAATATCATTCGATTGCTTTTAACGCATGTTTGCCGTATGCATATATCTATTTTAGTTAGTGTGCTTAAAAGTATTATTTCTATTAGTTAGTGTGCTTAATAGTACTATTACTATTAGTGAGTGCGTATAGGTGTTTAGAGGTAATTTTCTTTAGTACTAATAATTTTCTTACTTTTGCTAATAATAGTTTTTTTAAATTTTGTTACTTTTCTGAAAACAACGGTTTTTTTTTTCTTAAAAATGAACAGTTTTTCAAACATATGCTTAATCCACGATCTGCCAAATTGTCATATTTGTACTGAAATGATACTTAAGTTTGAAGAAGGCGGTGTCCCAAGAGTAGAGAAATTTCTTCATGATGAAATATCTGATTTTTTGGATAATTACATTCCTGCACAAAATTCATTAGAAGAATCTGAACCAAATTCTTTAGAACAGTCTGGCTCAAGTTCTTCAGATATAAATTCCGAAAATTTAGAACTAAATGAAGCAGTAACGAAATTAATGGAAATTTTACAGGAATCCGAGAAGAAAATAGAACAATTTAATTTCTCAAATTCAATATCGCAATATACAGATTTTGACGTGAATGCTTGGAATGCGGCTGAACCTTTAAATCTAAATTCTATCAGTGACAAAATAAATATATTAAAAATAAAATTACAAGTAGGAAAAGTAACAAACTTCAATAAAAAACCATTTATAAGAAGTGCTGCCTTAACAAAATCTCTGCTTTTTAATTTTATAAATTTAATAGAAAATATCAATACTCAAAATTTAAACAAACATTTATTTGATTATATATTGCGACAACAAAAATTGCTTTTAGAATTATCAAATATGCTTTTGGATTAGAGTAGATCCTTTTAGATTAGTGTATATGCTTTTGGATTAGAGTAGATGCTTAGACTAATATATATGCTTATTTTGCTTTTTATAAGTATTTTTTCTATGCTGTTTAGTTTGTTTGTTTCTAGCAGAATGGCTTTTTTATGCTCGCTTTGTTTGCAAGAATTTACAACTAAATCGAACACCAAGAAACACATTATTAACAACTGTATGAACAAAAATTTACTGCCATCCACAAATGAAATAGAAAACTACATTATAGCACGTAAGTTATTTTAAATAGGGTTTGTTAGTTGATTTTATTTTTTTTTGTTTATTTTTAGTTGAAGTTGAACCATTGATATATGGAAATTGTAGTATCATTTCACTAATAAAATATTTCTTTTAGAACCATACTGCACATTCTGTAAAATAAATATTCCAACAAACCTGTGGGCTAAACATTTGCGAACAAATTCTCATAAGGCAAAAAGTTTTCATCCGCTAGAAGATAGAATAGAAATTTTACGGAGTGCGTTCAAATGTAGAATCGCAAGCTACAAAATCACCCCTCGACAGTATACTATAGATTTAAAAGAATTTGAGGATGAAATTAAGAGTTCTGTTATCAGACTTATTACCCAACAACAATTGAAACATTCCAGCCTGAAAGTTAATATAGAGTTATATGGTGTATACTATTCAAAATCACTGGATGTGACCGAAGTGAAATCATTTGGCACACCTTTTGAGATTGTTGTCAGGGCTACTGACCTCAGTGAATTGTATGATAACTTGTTTGTCATAATTAAGGAGAAATCTGACTCGCTAGCGGAGCGAGAATCTGGTAAGGGTTTTAAATTATTTTCCAGCGACGACAGAATTATTTTTAATTATTATTTCAGGTTGGATTCTAATAGAAATCCTACATCTGGAGATAAACATAAACAAATACTCTCCTTTGTGTGGATCTTCATACATTCCTCTACCCAGAGAAATTCAAAACACGAAATCATCAACGTACAAAATAACGACCAATATTGTTTTGGATATGCGATGGTATCGGCAGTGTGTCAACCCTCAGGAAAACCCAACAAACCAGGTTCTTATCCAAACTTTAGAAATATTTTTAATTTTATGGACATAAAATTTCCTGTCAACTTACGAGATATTCAAAAATTTGAGGGGCAAAATAATGTATCTGTAAATGTGTACGGTATAGAAACTTTTTATAAATTAAACAAACGGATTTTGGAGATTGTCGGACCCCTATATTATTCAAAGCAAAAGAAAAATTTGCATGTCAATTTATTACTAGTGGAGGATGGTCTCGGAAATTATCACTATTGTTGTATAAAAGATCTTGGTAAATTAGTATTCTCACAAATATCCAAACATGCGAATAAAAAACACCTTTGCGACGGCTGTTTACAAAATTTTCGAACTTTCGACAAATTGCAAAGACATTCCGAAAATGACTGTAATTTTGTAAGGATTGACTTCCCTTCAAATAATATGATATTAGATAAATTTGGAAATTATTGTCCCGCAAACATATCCAAATTCGAAAATATTCAAAAACAATTTAAAGTCCCCATAGTAGTTTATGCAGATTTTGAAAGTATCTTAAAGCCTATTGCAAATGATAAAGATTCCTTAGAACCTAATTCTAGCTACACAATTAAAACTTCCGAGCATATTCCACACTCTTTTGCATATTACGTGAAATGTTCATTTGATGATACTTTATCCAAATTCAAAATCTATAGAGGCGAGAACTGTGCTCGTAGGTTTATTGAGTGGATAGAAGAAGATGTTAAAGATTTATATTTAAAATTTTCTAATCGAAACACTCCTATGAAACCTTTAACTTTATCCCAACAAAGCCGGTATGATAATGCCACAGAATGTTATATTTGCGAAAAACCATTTGGGGATACTCAGAACTTAAAAAAGTGTAGAGATCATTGCCATTGGAGTGGAGATTACCGCGGTCCCTGCCACTTCATTTGTAATTTGCATTTTAAACCTCCAGAATTTATTCCTGTAATTTTACACAATTTAAAAAACTATGATTGCCATTTGTTTGTGAAATCATTATGCTACAATAAAGAAAGCATTGATGTAGTAGCACAAACTAAAGAAAATATATTTCATTTAGTAAACAAATTCTGATGGATAAGAAAAGTAAATTAAGACTAAAACTTAGGTTCATAGATTCTCTGCAATTTTTACCCGAGTCCCTGGAAGTTATATCTGGGGTATTAGAGGATGGGCAGTGTAAGGAAATCAGAAAAGCTTTTCCTGATGACCTTAAATTTCAGTATATTAGACAAAAGGGGGTATTTCCTTATTCTTATGTAGATTCGTTTGAAAAATTAACAGAAAAATCATTACCAACAATTGATAAATTCTATAATGAGCTGACTGCTGAAAATATCTCTCAGGAAGATTATGTACGAGCTGAAGAAGTATGGAACTTATTTAACTGTAAAACTCTAGGCGACTATAGTGACATTTATTTGAAATCGGATGTATTGATCCTATCGGACATTTTCGAAAACTTTAGAGAAAATAGTATTAAAATTTACAAATTAGACCCTTGTCAGTATCTGACTTCTCCTAGCCTAAGCTGGGACGCGATGCTTAAATTAACAGATGTTAATTTGGAGTTACTCACTGATCCAGATGCTATACATTTTTTTAAAAAGGGCATTAGAGGTGGTATAAGTACCTGTGTTTCTAGAAAGTCAGAAGCCAATAATCAATTTTTAGACAACTTTAATCCTACAAAAGAAAATAGTTACATAATGTATCTAGACGCCACAAACCTCTACGGATACGCCATGCGTCAGTACTTGCCAGAAGGAGACTTTGCTTGGGTTTCTAGGGACGAAATTGATAAACTAGATATATCAGCTCTTTCCGACACCTCGCCTATAGGTTATGTTTTTGAAGTAGATATAGAGTACCCTGAAAATTTGCATGCATATCACAATGAATTGCCGTTTTGCCCTGAAAATTTTCAACCGCCGAATTCTAAATGTTCCAAATTGATACCAAATTTAAAAAACAAATCCAATTATATTATCCATTATATGTATCTAAAACAATGTCTGAAATTCGGTCTAAAATTAACCAAAATCCACAGAGCCATTAAGTTTAAACAATCGCCATGGCTTCGCAAATATGTAGACACAAATACACAAATTAGAAATGTTGCAAAATCTAAGTTTGAAAAAAATCAAGTTAAATTGTTAACAAATAGCGTTTACGGAAAAACACTAGAAAATGTAGAAAAACGCGTAAATGTTAAACTTGTTTCCCATTGGAAATCACATGGAAATGCACATTCTGCGGAAAAGTTAATAGCGAAACCTCATTTTAAAGATCTCGCGGTATTTTCTGAAAATTTAATAGCAGTTCAATTGCAGAACAATAAACCGATATATGTAGGTTTCTCGATTTTAGATATTTCAAAAGTTGTTATGTATAATTTTTACTATGAGTATCTTAAACCTAAGTATGGTGACAATATTAGTTTATTATATATGGATACAGATTCTTTTATATTGGAGGTAACTACCGAAAATTTCTACGAAGATATAAAAAATAATTTGGATCAGTTTGATACTTCTAATTACCCCAAAGATAACGTTTATAACATTCCCCAAAATATATCAATTGTTGGTAAGTTTAAGGACGAGTTTGCTGGTGAACCAATCCAATGTTTTTATGGAACAGGTGCTAAAGCGTATTGCGTAAAAACTAACGAAAGTATACAAAAGAAAGCTAAAGGTATTAAAAAGGAAACAATTAGATTTTTCTCATTATAAAGAAGTTGTAGAAAAAAATTCAAAAATATATTGTAACATGTATGTTTTTAAATCTTATTTACATAATATGTTTACAGAGCTAATAAATAAAGTAGCTTTGTCATCGGAAGATGACAAGCGATATCAAATTCCTGGAACCACAAAAACATTGGCGTGGGGTCACAAAGATATTTCCAAGTACGAGGACGAAGAAAATTGGAGAGAAAAACTTAATATTTTTTTAAATATTCTAAATGAAGATTATGAACCAGTATCCAAAAAACCAAAGACAGAATAATTTATACCCCACCAGTTTTTGTTTCGAAATAAAATATAAAAATCTTTAAACTTTGGTATAAAAGAATTCCTAAAACATAATAATTTCACATATCCACAATGTGTCTGGACGATGACCTCCGAAAAAAAATTTCAAACTTTTTTACAACAGGCTTTTAAGTTTCCACAACTGGACCGGTAAAATAAATCCGGTAAAACTGGCAAAAAATGGATTTTTTTATACTGGTGATAAAGATGAATGTTGTTGTGTCTTTTGCCATATAAATATTTATAATTGGGCAGCAGACGATTGCCCACAAACTGAACATTTAAAATACAGCAGGAGTTGTCCATTAGCACAAACTTTCGATATGTCTAGTCGATATAAGAAAATTGGTTCGACAAGGTGTAGCAATAGAAAATGGACTGTTTTAAATATTGTATATTCTGTAATTCTCTTTTTAGTTTTAGTAAAAACATTTTATAACTGGTAATTATTATACTTTAATCTCTTGCATACTAACACCTTTATTGTATTTCACATATTTATTGCAAAATGTCATTTTACTAATAATAAACAAGTAATGAATATGCTTATGTGTTTTATTTCCCAAATATTGCCAAATGCACATTAACAAATACAAATTATTCAAATTCATTTAATTTTCAATAATAAAGCAAACATTAAAATTAACATTTTTGTTACTGATAGTCACATTCACTATCACAGTTTTCATTATCTTCATTATCATAAAATATAAACAATAGTGTATTGATGTCTAAAACTTCACAAACTTGATCAATGTTTATATAATCTTTTATTTGCACTAAATATTTCTCCAAACCTAATGAATCGAGAGCTGCTGCCAAAGTCCTCACATTTCTGTCTGATAAAAATTTGTCGCAGGCCTCGGCGGCATCTTCGTACATTCTTGCTCTCTTGTAACATTGCTCAATTGGTAAAATTCTTCCTCTTCCATCTATAGCTTCAATTTCGGCATGGAATGCTAAATCGTAAAACTGTTTTCTTAAGCATTCTGCACCACTTTTTAAATCATGCACTTCTGGATACGTTGCGTGAGCAAGCCACATTATTATTAGTTTATTTGTGGGGTACTGTTGAAGATCTGTTCAGTTAGTCTTATATAAAGGAGGGGAAAAGGAGGGGATTTATTTTTGCAGTCACACTTTTGTTTCCACATAAAAGACAAAAATTGCTTCATAACAAAATCAGTTTCGCATTAGATTTTACAGTGCAATCATGAGCTCTCTTATAGTTTTAACCGCTCTGGTTGGTAATATTCTATATGTAAACTATATACCAAAGGTAAAAGAGGCATATGTGTGTCTAAGTCTTAATAAAACTGAAAATGCACCAGAGTGTTATATACCTATGACAATGATGAATTCACATTATGGTTACCCAGTTTTCACACATATGATGGATAAATTGAGACTAACTTCAAACAGTGATTTCAAAATTAAGTATGAATTCTTTAATAATACAACACTCTATTCAGATTGGATCGCAATACCTACGAACCAAAAAATATGCAATTACACATTTTGTTATGTAACAATAAGTATATTAGCAATATTAAATACTATATTTTTAACACGCATAGTTTGGAAGGCATACAAACGCAGTGACTATTATTAGCAGATGAGTGGGGATGGAGATTTTTGGATATAAGGTGTAGAAGCAACATTATGCTGTTATTAAGTATACATACTTTGAGAAAAAATGTCTGATTTCTCCTTTCTAAACGAATTTATTCAAATTCCTGAAATTAACAGTATCAGTGAAAATAATAATTGTGTCAGTCAAAAATGCGTTATAAATACACACGTGTGGTATTTAAATAGCTCATCAAGCAAATATGTTGGTGTTGGCTTAGACAGTAACTTTGATCCTTGCGTGAAAATTGGTGGAAACAAAGGATTTATAGTGCTCTCAGAAACGGAATGGAAAATGTTTTTAGATTGCCAAGGGTGTGTTTTAAACTACTTTTATTCGCAAGAACACAGCTACACGCATCCAATTGATATAGAACGTGCGAAAATATTCTTTGAGAAAATTGGGGAAACTGTCCGATTAACAAAACTATTCAAGAATGGATACTTTGTGTATTTGGGATGTGAAACAGTCACCAACCTTTTCCAGCTGAAAACTCTTATTTCCAACAGGATTAATATGCTAAAGAAACAACAGTTTGAGAAATATTTTAATTCGTTTAAAACTTCGCTCAACAGAAGTAATAGTAACCCTTTGGATACTATATATGAAGTTTTATTGTCTAGAAGTGACCAGTGCAGTGAAAATGATTCAACTATGATGGAGATGGTGTTGTTGTATCCTAACCTGATAGAAGAAAAAATATGACATGAAAAAAGTAACGTTTAACGAAGAAAAAAACGAGGTTCATGTAATGGTTACATGGAATTTTGCTTACAGAAAAGCTAGGGAGAGTAGTTATCAGACTATTGTACTTGATCGTCTACGGTTTTAGGAAAGAATCCAGCAATGTGAATTAATTTTGAAAAATGTATTATGTCCAAATAATAGAAGTAAAATATATTAATCTCGCTTTATGGTATAAAAATAAATAGTTTTAAACTAATCATTGTTTTATTTACAATTGGGTTGAAAGAAAATACATAATTAAAAAATATATTTTTTATTCATTCATGCAAAATGTCTCATACAAGTAAAACACGTTTGATAATGCACATACACACGGATCCTTTTTATGAAAAAAACATTTTGATTCTTGACGTCTCAACGGTGGTTGCTCTTCGAGTTCAATAACTGTGTTGGTGGAATATTTTCTTATGTAATCGCTCTTTTCCTTTCCTTTAACAAACACTCTATCATATTTTGTAACAATGTGTTGCAGAATCCCTGGAAACTTGTGCACTGGCACGAAACCATCTTCCCAATCAACGCAGTGATAGTTTTCCGTAAGCCAAACTGCTTGCGTATAAAGTTTTGATGGCAATAAATTCATACGGAAGGGTGGTTTAAACACGCAGTGACATGTTTTGCTTCCATCGTACGCAGCAAACTCTTTCACAATAAACTTATTGTTTTCGGTTTTAAAGCCTTGAACGTCAATTACTACACTCATATTTTTAAATTGCGAAACTTTCTAAACACTTCAACTTTCTTTTTATAATTTGCCATTGCAGTTTTAAGTTGTTTCAGTTCTCTCAGAAGCTGATCAATACGTTGTGTCAGATGATCAGACATTGCTAATGAGAAGAAATAGCACACCGGTTCGCTTTTAAGACAATTCTTGCGCATGCGCCCTTTAGATTTGTCGAACAGTTTATGTCAATGGATTGTAAGCAAACATTTTATCGTGAAGAATTAAACAGTAAGCGGAGGT
This sequence comes from Pseudeuparius sepicola, assembly GCA_963920635.1. Lineage (NCBI taxonomy): Eukaryota > Metazoa > Arthropoda > Insecta > Coleoptera > Anthribidae > Pseudeuparius > Pseudeuparius sepicola. The sequence continues at coordinate 37,261,095 of OY987305.1, forward strand.
TTTAGCGGGAACATCTTTGCTTGTTTCAAACTCTACTCTCAATACAATCGGCCCCGTTTCAACAGCTTCCTTTTGATACATGCAATTAATGTATGTAATTGGAGCCATATCCTTAAATTCCTTTGGTGTGAAGATAGGTTCAAGGGAGGTTTCATAATATGATTTTCGGAAAGACGAAAACATTTCATAAAGATATGCAAATCTGTTATTATCAAAATCTAAATACAAATCAGAGTAAGGATATTTATCAGAGTTCAAAAACAGTCTGATATTTCTGAGATTACAGTGATCAAATTCGCTCATATTAGCAGAGACGTTTCCTCTTTTATTTGTTTGAAAAGCTACAATTACGTGACGTGGTGTTTCTACTTTGGTAGATGTTTTAACCGGCCAATTATGTCTGGTTGTTTTTAAAAGTTCTGGATATTCCAGCAGCTCCCAAGATCTAAACGAAATTAAAAGTTCCTGTCCTTTGTTTATTAATTTTGTGAAATATAGTTCTTTTTCTATATCCACTATAACATGAGGTACAACCCACTCCAATTTTGAAATATTTATTCGCGGGATTTCGTTTGCATCAGTGCTATAAACTGCATTTTTATCATCATTTGTCCTAACCAATATTAATTCTTGCCTAGCATTTAAAAGTATTGTTTTAAAGTCTTCGAAAAAACCCATTAATGTATTTAGAGGAATACAAACATTAAAGTTACCACTTGAATCAACAATTTTTCTGATTTCGAAAACCAACCGGCGTTTAAAAGCTTTTTACTTTCATTTTGGGTGTATGATAAGTATCCTTTTAATGTGGACGTTATACCAACATCTCTGACGGAATCTATGGTGACTCCATTCAATTGGTATCGGATTTCTTTGAATAGAAAAGCAAGTGCGTTATTTACAAACTGTAGTGTTGTAGAAACCTTATCATTCTGATCTTTTAAGCTACCTTCAATATACAAAAAGCTTTCACATGGTAAAGTATACTTTCCGATTTCTTGAATAGATATGATAATTTCATCGTTGTACTCGAACTTTTTTGATGATTGGGAGTCATAGGTATGAAACTCTTTTCTCCAGATAGAATTATCAATCAGTGGGCTTTTGTTAACATCCAAATATTCCATTATTTAAGCACAAGAAAACCGAGAGATTTCAAAAAGATTCGATTTTTGCTTGTTAGTCGTTTGGCAGCAACTTTTGCACTGAGTCGTTTTGATTTATACTTTTTCTTATAAACCTTCTTACTAGTGTGAAGACTATTATATCTAAGAACCATTATTCGGAATTTTTTTCACGTGCAGTCTTACTGTGACTGTTTCTCCACTGAAATTAACTAAATCTCCGTCTTGATCTAATACTTGAACGGTAACCCTATTTATAATTTTTACATGGACCGGAAAGTAAATAATGTTCTGAGGTGACTCTATAATTTTAAAACCGGGTCCTACACTAGGAAAAAACTGGTGAACGATATGAACAGGTCTACCATTATAATATGAACCCGCGGCAATGCTACAGTCGATACATATCGCATTAACTTTAATTATTTCTGCCGGATAATCAGACACATGTGTGCCTGGCTCTAAAATACCATTTTTAAAACCTAAAATTTTTCCGATTGATCCGTCATAAAATTTAATTTGTTTCCCATTTTCAATAATGCTATGCAACGTGTTGTTATTAGATGAAATTTTCAAGACAGAATCCACAGTCTCTAATTCCCCGCGTACAAATTTATCTATGTCGTCTAATTCGTATGCGCCTGACGGTATAGTTATTGTTACATTCCCACACGTAAATTTATTGTTTCTCTCATCGATATTAGGTATAGCGTTAAATGTTTCAAAGTTTGTTAAACCGATTACATATTCGTCGTCATCTAGATAAATTGGAGGGTTAAAGTCGGCTGATAACACGTTTGAGGTTCCTGATAAAACCAATGTAAAAGACATGTTGACCCCCTTGTAGTTAATAATAATAATAATAATAATAATAATAACGTCTTTTATTTTAATATTACAATTTTATACAACAATTTATAAATAATCAATTCTATCCTATCAGCTGGCGAAGTCTAGCCAATGGCTACTCAAACTTAACCCGCCCATAGAATTTTTAAAAAAATTAATAAAAAACAATGAATCACGCTATAAACACATGCGAAACAAACAAACTAATAAGTCTAAGAATTCTGATTAAAGAAAAAAGAAAAGCAATAATAATAATAAATGCTAACTCCTCTTAAAGCTAATTATACACCCTGGGCAGCCGGCAAAAGGATTAGCGGTGGGTCAGATTATACTCCTCTATTTGTTTGTCAAAGATTATTGATTTTAACACGGATTTAAATTTCTCTGTTGTGTATCTATATTATCTGGCAAAGAATTGTAGAGCTTTACAGAGTTATATAAAAAACTTTTTTTAAAAAACGCAGTTTTGTGTTTAGGAATAACAAGCTTATCCCTATTTCTGGTGTTTACAGAGTGGATGTTAGAATTAGCTTTAATTTTTGCTCTAAATGATGTTGAAATATTTTTATGTGTATTCATAATTTCGTTAAAAAAAGTACCAAGATGTAGGAGCCTCCTATTTGACATGTTCAACCATTGAATTTCGTTAATCTTATGAGACACACTATCATATTTTCTTAAGTTAAATATTAAACGGCAACACATATTTTGTATTTTTTGTATTCTGTAGCTCTCAAATTGCCTAAGACAAGAACCGTAGATGAAGTCTGCGTAGTTAAAATCTGACAAAACAAGAGTCTCCGACAACCTCCTTTTCAGACCAACATTTAAAATTTGACGGCTATTATATAGTTGTTTTAATGAAATATATGCTCTCTGTATAAGATTTTTAACATGTCCCTCAAAGTTAAGCTCACTATCCATTAACACCCCCAAGTTACGGGCGGATTGGCAAATTTCAAGCTTTTCGCCCTGTATATTTATATTATTAACAATGGAAAATATATTTCTACTTTTATTGCGACCAAAAAACATAAGTTTAGATTTAGCAGAGTTTAGTTTTAAAGAGTTTTCTTGTGAGATATTTGTTATTATTTCAAGGTCTCTGTTGATGTTATTTAAAGCAACATTATGATCGTCAATGCTAAAATGGCAATATAGCTGAGTATCGTCCGCGAATGCTTGAACTTTGCAAAATTGATTGGATTTTAAAACGTCAGCGGTGTATACAATAAAAAGAAGAGGTCCCAAAATCGACCCCTGGGGAACCCCAGAGCACACCCTACACTCCTCCGAATACTCTTCACCCAATTTTACTCGCTATGTTCTGTTATCAATATATGATGTGACCAATGATAATGAGTCCAGTTTAAATCCATAATATTTTAGCTTCGATATCAGAAGTTCGTGGTTAATTGTATCAAAGGCCTTTGAGTAATCCAGGAGTATAAGCCCTCGTCGTATGCTTCAATAATGTCACTTGTGACCACTGTCAAAGCACTAGTTGTTGAGTGCGCTCTTCGGAAGCCATTTTGAGAATCGGGAATAATTGCGTTTGAGTTAAGGTAACTGTACATTTGTTTATATAATATTTTTTCTAAAACCTTTGACATAGCTGGTAAAATGGATATTATTCGCAGGTCATTAAATGTCTTAGGTGTATTAATTTTAGGTAAAGGCTTACCTATACTGGCCTTCCAAGAATCAGGAAAATAGTTCTGTTCAATACAAGAATTTATAATGTTAGTAAGATAAGGGTCAATAAAAGGACTACATCGCTTGAGCATGGTTGCCGTGATACCGTCAGTACCATAAGCATCAGTTTTTATGCTATGGAGTGCTGTGTTTACATCAGCAATTGTGCACAAATTAAAAGAAAACTCGCTAGCATTAAATTTATTATTTTTGTAAAAGTTTATTTTTTTATCGCAATTAGAAATATTCTGAATGTATTGTGCAAAGTGTTGATTTATTAATTCAGGATTCGCAAGATTAGTCGGCAACTCCATGTTCTTTTGTTTACCAGTGTAAACATTTAAATTATTCAAAGTAGCCCACAGTCGTTTGGGTGACTCTCTACCTGCGACAAAATTAATATAAGCTTTTTTTTCAGATCTGACCATAGAGAGTGTATAATTACGCAACTCCTTATATCGAGACCAGTCATTGATTGATTTTGAATTTTTATATTTTTGCAGGGCCTTATCTCTTTCCTTCATAAGATATTTTAAATTTGGAGTTAACCAAGGAGCCCTTGGCTTAGTTACCCTTACAGTTCTTATCGGTGCATGAACATTAAATACTGTAAATAGGAGTTCCTTAAATATATCTAGTTTTTTTTCGATATCATTTTCGTATAAAATATTATGCCAAGGCAAAGACTGCAAATCTCTCAAAAAAGCATTATGCTGAAAATTTTTATAGCACCGATAGGACACAAGTTTTGGTTGTATTTTTTTTATTTTAAGATTCAAATTTGCGTATACCAATCTATGGTCAGAAAAATCATCAGCTGACTGCGTACCGCAGGTCACAACAATCTGTTTGTCAGAGACAAAAATTGGGTCTATTAATTTGCTACTATGACCCGTAATATGTGTAGGTTCATTCAAAATTTGAAATAGGTTATATGACTCAAAACAGTGTAGCACTGGGTTATGTAAATTTAAAAAATCTACGTTGAGATCGCCAACACAAATCACCGTATCATATTGCATTGTCAATTCCGACAAAATATTATCAAACTCCTGCATGTGCAAACCGATGTTCAGATGAGGCGGTCTGTAAAAATTTGCAATAGCAACCGTTTTAGATCCCAGTTTAAGTTTAAAGCACAAGTTCTCCAACGAATCCGGAATGTGAAAGTTAAAACTAATAATTTCAACATTTAAATTATTTTTGAAATAGGCACCCACTCCTCCTCCTCTATTAAACTCCCTGTTACAATTAAAAAATCTGTATCCCGGAACTTCAAATATGCTAGTATCCTGATTATTATTAATCCATGTCTCGGTCAAAAAAATAGCATCAAAATCATTATTATCAATAACTAGAGTTTTAAAATTATGAAATCCTGTGTTAATTGATCGTAGGTTAATATGCGCTATTTGCATAATATAAATTTTTTATCTAATATTAAAAGCCACAAGAAAAATAACATTCATGCCCAACACCAATCCATCGCCAAGTTTAATCTGTATGCATGTATCTTTATATATGTTTGTACAATAGATACACTTAGTTAAAACAACAAGAACAGGCCAAACAAAAGATATGCAACTTAATGATAATTTATAGTTTGAGTTAAATCCTTGGCCCACTCTACCCAAGGGTGAAATTGTAATACAATACCAACAATATATAAAAACAGAAAAGAGAAAAAACCCTACTATAGTACAAATCACAAAAATCAAAGCAACCGATCCAAGCAAGCCTAGGCTAGCAGCTGCATATGACTTTTTATGAATAAAAATAAATAAGCTATTAATTACAGTACGGTAATCACCAACAATTAAATAAATAATAAATCCAAATTAGCATGCAAGTTATCATCAAAAACACAAACAAGAACAGTCACCTGAAATTCGACAATTCCCCACTTCATAACTGCTCCAACTCCTCCAATGTTTTTAAGTATTTAATAACATTTCCTTTCTTTACACAAATTACACCATTGTAGCACCACACAGTTTTGAAGGAATATTTCTTTATCGCGGCCGCAAGAAGTGCTCGTCGATACTGTGTTAAATCTTCCTTGATTTGAATGTTTGTTGTCTTCAGGTTTTTTTTATGTTTGAGTACGGCTAACCTCGCAGTGTCGCCCGCAAATTTTACCAGTACAGCGGGTGGCCTATCGGTGGTGACTTTCGAAGCAACCCTAAAGCAGCTTAAAATTTGTGCATCTGCTACAGGAGCCTCGATTTTTTTAAACAGATCGATCATTTTGGAGCGGAGGTTCTCTTTTTCTGTTTTTGGCACACCAAAAACTCTAATATTGAGGCTTCTTGATGACTGCTCGTAATCGTCAAGTGCTTGTTGACATTTCTGGTTTAACTTTTTTAGGTCCATAATTTCCGTATGCATATTATCAATGGTTTCTTGTTGTTTTTCCAATTTTTCATTAAATTTGTTTTCTAAAAGTTTTGCTACCCTTTCTGCAATTGTATCCATAAATTGATCAGTAAATATTGCTTTTATGCTCTCCAAATCACTCCTTGATAACACCATCTTCGCGCCCTTTTTTATAACCTCACTATTTAAGAAATGGAAATTTTATGGACACTATTAACTTTTATCGTAAAAAAACTTGTCACACACTGTACTAACTGAGATATACTTGGTTTTAGGCTCAAAGTTGACAATTTTTATCGCATTAATAGCTAAATCAAGCCGAATTATTACTGCAGCTACTGAAAAGCGTGCTCACGCGTTCAGCGCCATCAAGAAATAATGAAATTACTATTATATTTCAGAGACCTTTATAAAGAAATTTCAAAACCAAGTGTCCGCAATTCACAGAATCATATTTTTGAAACTGGTTGTAGTTATATGATACTTTGTTTGGACTACCATCACTAAAAAAATAATTTATGACTTCAAGAGGTGGTCTCAAATTACCATAGCTATAAAAGTATGTTATATTTGGCCCTTTTTTGACATATCCAGTCCACTGGGTTCCTTCTCCTTGAGAATTATCTAAATTTATAATTCCCGCCTCGTATTTTCTTATTTTTTCTGGTAATTTGTCTCGCATAAACACACCTCTAAAATATGGAATATTAAGAACCTTCACATACTTTTTCAAGTCTAAGTTTGTAAGCGCACGGTGTGGTAGTCGTTTTAACAGTTTTTTTGATAAGTTTTGAGGTATAAACCGCATCCTTTTTTGTAGGGTTTCAAATATAGACCCTTTCCCAAAGATACCTGCTCCATTACTTTATTATGTCTTTTTTGCTCTTCCAATTTATCTCTGGCAGCTTTAGCATCATTAACCGCTTTAGCTATTCCAGCTGCTCCTCCGCTCAAAGCTCCTAGAGCTGATAGACCCGCAAACAAAGAGATAAACCCCCCACCTTTGGCACTTGAATTATTCGATTTCTGGGTTGTTGTACTTTTTTGCGTTTTAGAACAGAAATTGCAGATTGAACTGCTTTTTGCAAATTTGTGTGTCTAGAACCAATAATTGCATTTCTAGCAGTTTTAATAGCATTGTTAAACGATATACCCCTGCCACTGGCTTTTCCGCTCCTGCTTTTCTTTTTACTACGTTTTTTTAAACCCATTCCTAAACTTCGCTTTGCTTTCATTGCAGTCGTTACCCCTAAAGCTGCTATTCTTTCACCAATTTTTGAATTAGGAGCTCGAACCCGCTTTCTGGCCTCTTGTTCCAATATTTTATCAGCTATATGTCGATTTTCTAAATCACTAAACCTGGAATATGCAATATCGTGTTTCTTGCACGAATTATCCAAGGGATTAATACCCTGATCTCCTCTAGCTAATCGCTCACGTAGTTTTGTTCCTGGCCCACAAAAATTATAGGATGGTATATGTAATTCAACCGGTAACTTATTAATAAATTTATTAAATAGTCCTGAACCTTTCTTCATGGATGACTTTGGACAACTAAATCTCTTTTTATATACAAGCATTGTTATATATACTGCTTTCACTGCTTTAAATATTAACGTGTCAATTAGTCTTGGTTAGTATAGAATAGGATACGATGAAGATCGTTAAACAAAATTTCTCTCTGCCTATAAAAAATCATGATATGGAAACAGATATTTTTCGTAAACATGCTGATTTATTTCCTGGTGACTGTAAAAGGGCTTTGGTTGTAGGACCTTCGGGGTGTGGAAAAACTAATGTTGTTTTTAGCCTTTTGACCGAATCTCATGGATTGAGGTTTGAAAACGTCTATGTATGCTCCAAATCCTTAAATCAACTTAAATATCAATACCTACGTCAGCTTTTTGAACCTATTAAGGAAATTGGATACTTCGAATGCGAAAATGAGGAGGATGTAATACCACCCTGTGATATAAGACCAAACTCTGTTATTATATTTGACGATATGGTGTGTTGCAATCAGAGTGTTATCAGAGAATATTTTTGTTTTGGACGCCATAAATCGACCGATTGTTTTTATGTATGTCAAACTTATTCCTCGATTCCAAAACAATTAATACGGGATAATTCAAATTTATTAATTATATTTCAACAAGACAGCACAAATTTAAAACACATATATGATGATCACGTGAACGTGGACATGACCTTTCAACAGTTTAAAGATATATGTTCCTTTTGTTGGTTAGAGAAATTTGGGTTTCTAGTTATAGATAAAGATAGTTCTTTAAATAACGGTAGATATAGGAAACATTTTGATCAGTTTATTTTACTATAAATATATATAATTTAGAAACTACATTTTAGTTTAGTATATTTACATTCTTTGAAGATGAATGAACAATTGACTAAGGAATTAATAAAAGCTAGAAAAATTGTTAAACAAAAATATCGATCCTTAAGATTGGATAAATCTAAAACGCTAAGACGTCTAGAAGAAGAATATAAACCAATAACCCAACCGTTGGAAAAACTTCTGTCGAATATAAAACCAGACGTTAAAATTGAAAGTTCGAGCCAAGAAAAAGTTCCTAAGGATATTAAATATAGTTATGGTAAAATTGCCGCGTTCATCGATATATGCCCACAAGCCTTTACCACCATTATTGCCTTTTGGTGGACTCACGTTTTTAGAAGATAGTTTTGTCCCTGAACAAGGAGACCCCTTTGAATCAACTAGTCAAGATACCGTGACTGATAATACTATTAATGATGCTGTTGAACAAAGCCGACAATATTTAGAGGATTTATCGAGGCAACCTGGTTACCAATTATGGCTTGAAGAATTTAATCCTCTTCCACGAACCTATATTGATGGACAGACACGAGGAACCTCTACAGATTATGATTACGTATATGGTATAAAACATGATATACCTACAGGTAAATTTTCGATAGGAAACGCTTTAGTTGATTTTATTGGAAAAGATATTCAAATATTTAGGAAAAATACACTTCAACCTGATATGAAACGATTGTATGAAGGTACACCTGGACTGTACGAGTTATTGTTTAAGCAACACCCTCTAGGGTATACAAATGCAGACTTGGACAATTACATGGATATTTTGGATAAAACTTCGACATATAGACGAAACAATGATCCTGCCGAACAAGTACAGGGCTCTTTGAATTCCAAATATATAACAATTGTGCGACCATGGCTCGTTAAAAAGAATATTTTAAAAAATGAAGTATTACGAACATTAGTAGAACCATCTGTGCTCAGAGAAAGATCAATGTCGGTTAGTTCACAGCTGCCGCGACCAACTACAAGATCGGTTACACGATCAAAGAAAGGAGGTGGCATCATGAGTCTGTCTAACAAAAAGTTAGATTACGTATATTATAATGATCCCAATGAAATTGTTGAAAGACTAAAATTACTTCTGGCATCTCAAATCGCAGGTAATACTGGTCACCACAACGAAATTATGTCTATCGTCGAGGAACTGCGGGAAGCAAAAATTATTCAGTAGTATATAAATATACATAATTGTCAAGGAATACGTTAGTGAGTTCATGGCATTTAAGATTGATTGATAAATTTGGAGCACATATATTTAAAAAGACTAATCAGTCTTTATCAGCTCAAGACAATAAACTATACAATATAGTAGAAATCAAGAACGTAAAGCTTTATTATAATTTAGTATTCCCATTTATTGGAAAACTAAATAAAACTTCTGGAAAATATCATTTGCTGCAGGATCAAAGAGAGACTTATTCATGTCCCCTAACTGAATGTGAAATTGTGCGTGCCGAGTTCCCTTCTTCTGTTGTTTTGTTAATAAATGATGTTGAAGTCCCAACTCCCATTGGTATCCGTTTAATGAAAAATGATAAAATTGCATTTAAGAAAGCCAAGACTGGAACTTTAAATGACTTTTACGGTGAATTATTGGTGAAGTGTCCTGTAGAACAAGGAAATTAAATTATGAGTAAAATAATTACAGATGCAAAAAGACAAGTCGTTGATGAACTTCATAAGCCTGCGAGGAAAAATTATCGAAGACGGAGAGTAATTGTTAAAAGTCTCGACGATCTTTGGCAAGCTGATTTAGTTGAAATGCTCCCTTATGCCCGATTTAATAAAGGGTACCGCTATATCTTGGTTGTAATTAATGTGTTTTCTAAATTCGTCTGGGCACTGCCCGTTAAGACAAAAAACGCAAAAGATGTTACTAGTGCTATGAAAAACATACTTCTGAAAGTAAAAATACCTCCCAACAATCTCCAGACAGACTTGGGAAAAGAATTTTATAACAAAGATTTTTACAAATTGATGCAAGATTATAATATTAACCACTACAGTTCTTTTTCAAACTTGAAAGCAAGTGTTGTAGAGAGAGTTAACCGTACTTTAAAAAACGCCATGTGGAAACAATTTAGCTTGCAAGGTAACTATAAGTGGTTATCTTTATTACAAGATATTGTTGATAAATACAATAATACTAAACATAAAACCATAAGATTGAAACCAATAGACATAAATGAAACCAATGAAAAAAGCATATTAAGAACAACGTACACCTTTCCAAAAGTATTTAATCTTAAAAACGTTAAATTTACTAGCGGTAACCATGTTCGTATCAGCAAAAATAGAGAGGTTTTTGCAAAAGGTTACACTCCCAATTGGTCAAATGAGATATTTAAAATTATAAAAATAAACCCTAACATATATGTTAGAAGATGAAAAAGGAAATAAAATACAAGGTGCATTTTACGGTGAAGAACTTCAAAAAGTCAAATATCCAGATGTATATTTAATTGAAAAAGTTCTTAGAAAAAAAGGAAATAAAGTGTATGTTAAATGGTTAGGTATGGATAGTAGTAATAATTCTTGGATAAACAAAAACCAGTTGACATAATTTTGTTTGTATGTTTATTGTGTATCTTCTTTTTTTGAAATAAAACAATTTTATATATATTTTTTGTTTTCTTTATTTATTCATTTTTAGGGTTACAATCTAAACAATCGCATATTTCTTCTTCAAAACAATCACTTTCAGTTGTGTTTTTCGAGAATATATAAACCAATGTATTGATGTCCAAAACACCGAGGAGGTCCTGCATATTGATGAAATCTCTAATTTGCTTCAAGTTTGAATCCAAATCCAACGCCTTCAGCCCAGTTGCAAAATTCTTCAGATCTTTATCTTCTAGAAATTTATCACAAACATCAACAGCGTCTGAATACCTTTTTGCTCGGGTGCGACACTCTTCTTCCGATAAAATTTTTCCCATTCCATATATTCCTTCGTGGTCGGCTTCAAATTCCAAATCTGCATATATTTGTCGCAAACGTTCCACTCCACTTTCAAGATCTCGCGCTTCGGGATATGTTCTGTATGCCATCCACATCTTGCAATATAAACTGAACCAACTGAATTATGTTTTATTAGCAGAAAATTGAGAGTTTATATCTGGCAATTGAAAAGTGGGGATTTTAATTTAATGCATAGCAAGTGGAATGGGAAACAATCAGATTTATAGGTTAAGGAAGAGGGAGTGGCTTAAAAAGTGGGGGATCAATAGAATTTGTAGGTCACGGATGAGGGCGTGGTTTAAGAAATGGGGGAAACCAATGAAAATATTAGGGAGATGTGGTTTCGGGGGTGGGGGACCAATAAACATCTGAAGGAGGCGTGGCTTGAGGAGTGGGGGGCCAATGAGATATCTAGGTCACGGATCAGGCCAGCACCATCCATAACCCACTACTAGCAAAGATGTCGGAACAAGGAATTATACAACCTTCTATTTCACCTTGGAGCTCACCAGTCTGGGTGGTGCCCAAAAAACTAGATGCCAGTGGAAAACAAAAGTGGCGTGTGGTAATAGATTACAGAAAGCTTAACGAAGTAACAGTTGATGATAAATATCCCTTACCAAACATAACAGACTTGTTAGATCAGCTAGGAAAATGTCAATATTTTACAACTCTTGATTTAGCGTCAGGATTTCATCAAATTGAAATTGATCAAAAAGATATGGAAAAAAACTGCATTTTCGGTAGAAAACGGACATTGGGAATTTTTAAGGATGCCATTTGGGTTAAAAAATGCGCCCAGTACTTTTCAGCGTGTTATGGATAACATACTTGCAGGTATTCAGAATGAGCGATGTCTTGTTTATATGGACGACATAATTGTTTACTCTCAATCTATAGAATAACACGTTTCCCGACTTTCTGAAGTCTTCGATCGATTAAGAAATTCAAATTTGAAAATTCAACCTGATAAGTGTGAATTCCTTAGAAAAGAAGTAGCTTACCTTGGTCATGTTATTACTAAAGACGGAGTAAAACCAAATCCCGAAAAAGTAGAAGCTGTAATTAAATTTCCTACTCCCAAAAATCCGAAAGATATTAAGTCATTTCTAGGCTTGGCAGGATATTACAGAAGATTTATCCCAAATTTTGCGAAAATAACAAAACCATTAACTACCCTACTAAAAAAGGATGTTCCATTTAATTTTAATGATGATTGTGAAAATGCTTTTAATCAATTAAAAATAGCTTTAACTACCAGTCCAATTTTGAAGTACCCAGATTTTGAAGAACCTTTTGTAATAACTACTGATGCATCTGCCTTCGCAATCGGTGCTGTTTTATCGCAAGGACCAATCGGTAAAGATCTTCCAATAGCATACGCATCAAGGACACTAAATACAGCTGAATCAAAATATAGCGTAATAGAAAAAGAATTACTCTCAATTGTATGGGCCTGTAAGACCTTTCGTCCTTACATTTATGGTAGGAGTTTTAAATTAGTTACCGACCATCGTCCCCTAACTTACCTTTTTTCAATCAAAGACCCAGGAAGTAGACTTGCAAGGTGGCGTTTAAAATTAGAAGACTATAATTACGAAACAACTTATAAACCAGGCAAAATAAACAAAAACGCTGATTCATTATCAAGAATCAAAATCAACCCTATTGAAGAAGCTGTAATTTTTCATACTAATCTAAATAATGAACCTTCAACCTCTAAAGAACCTGAATTAACTGATGAAGATATAAATGAACTAGACAACGAATTTGCTAGATTTATGAACTTATACAAGACTCAAGCTTTAATTGACTACTCTAAAGTACAAATCTCTAATACACAGTTACTTGACAAAGATCATAAGGATATAATCGTATTTATTCGACAAGACAAAATTAGCGAAATGCATGACAAAATAGTTGATGACATTTTTGAAATGGAACCCAAATTCGATTATAATAAAATAAGTATAATGACAAGTCAATCCGTCCCAAGAAGAACATATTATATTATTGTTTTACCTTACAATCTCGAAATGGCTACACAATTACTTTTCGTTTCTTTGTATAGAGATAAAGATATTCTAACCAGCTCTAAAACTTATTATGTTGAAAATAATACAGATTTCCCAATATTAGAGATGTTAAGTTTTATTTATTCAGATAAAGAAATGAGGTTTATAATTGGCCAAAATATTGTCGAAATCCCGGATGCAGACCAAATCCCAATAGTGATAGATAATTACCATTCAGGCAAATCAAATTTTCACAGAGGAATTAATGAAACAATCAGACGAATAAGACAAAAAATATAATTGGTCCGGACTGACAAAAGACGTCGAAAATGTTATAAAACAATGTGAGATATGCCAAAAAGCTAAAATTTGCAGGAAAAACTTATCAAATCCTTTGGTCATTACTGAAACAGCTCGAGCCCCTTTTGAACGAATAAATTTAGACATTTTAGAAATTCCAACAAGACATTTAGTTCTAACAGTTCGCGATGAATTGACTAAATTTACACAAGCATATCCTGTTGAAAATAAAACTGCAAAAAATGTAGTTAACGTCTTAATTTCATATTTTCAACATTACGGTACACCCTTAAGAATTCATTGTGATAGCGGACGAGAATTTAATAATCAATTAATGAAAGATTTATGTACAATATATAATATTAAATTAACATTTTCTAGTATCAATCACCCTCAATCTAACGGCTCATTAGAAAGATTTCACGCGACATTACTTGAAATGATAAGAACAATGACTTTAGAACAACCTGGAGAACACCCTTTACAATTATTACCTTATGCTTGTATTTGTTATAATAATTCTATCAATCATACAACAGGTTATTCCCCATATGAACTAGTTTTTGGACATACGGCTAGTCGCCCCGCCGAAACGTTATATAATGAAGAACAATTAATTTCAAAATACGTCAGAGATCTAAATGCCAAAATAAAACATTATTATGAAATTGCTAGAAAACGTACTGATCTAAGAAAACAAAAAGCCAAAGAAAGATTTGACAAACAGAATCCAACCCAACATGAATTTAAGATAGGAGATAAAGTCTGGTTAAAGGAGTCACAAATCAAAAACAAATTAGCAAACAAGTTTAATGGACCTTACGAAGTTAGAGAAATTTATAAAAATTCTTGTCTAATCTATAATCCATTAAGTGATCAAACAACTAAAGTTAATTTTGATATGTTGAAAGAATGCTATAGCAAAGAACAAAATTTGAATCAAACAAACTTAAATGAAACGGACAATATAGAAGAAACTAGGTCAGTAGGTTCAGAAGATGATTAGTCAACACAACAGCATTGGCTGACTAAAGTATTTTGTTTCAGGTTTATGTACCTCGGCATTGGTACACTCATCTCAGCAGAATATGCAGAAAATCCGACACAATACTCTCTTAAAACAATTTATAACACTGTAGGGATTTATTTTCACCAAACTTCTAATGTAAAAATTTCTAATGATAAGTGGACTATTTTGGTATATAAAGACATATACTCTCTTAAAAATGCTTACTTTTATAACGAACAAATTTTAATAGACCTCGATAACTTTTTATATACCCCGAATCCACGTATGGAAAGATTCAGAACAGAAATAAAAACTCATTTAAGCTTACTTCACCAAATTTCGAATGACATTAATTCAAAATTTAGAGATTTAAAATACGATGTTAGTAAAAGATCGAAACGTGGTTTAATAAATGGCATAGGTTCAATTTTTAAATTTATAACCGGAAATCTTGATTCTTCTGATGGTGAATACTATAATAATTGTATCAATAAATTAGCTAGAGACGAACACGAACTAGAAAATCTTATGAAAAAACAAATCTCGGTTACAACTTCAGTTATTAAAAATTTCAATGAAACCTTACGAAAATTACAAGTCGATGAAGAAACATTTAATGATGATATAAAACAAATTGAAGAGTCTATTTACGATATTACTGATAACCTAAAATTTTATGATGCTAAATTAAAAATAATGGAGATTGCTGAGCAACTGATGGAATCATACTCTTTTATCGAAACGTCTTTAAGTGACATGCTAAATTCAATTACTTTTGCTAGGCTAAACACAATACATACTTCAATAATTTCTCCTAATTTCTCCTAATTTGAGTAGAAATCAATTACCTTTTACAGTACAACTAGAAACTATAGGATATTATCTCGATATCTCTGAATTAAAAGCATTTGAAACTGAAAGAAATTTAGTTTTTGCAATAGAAATACCACTTGTTGAACCTCAAACTTATACAATCTTTCGTATCTATCCAATACCAATTAAAGACCAAAGAACGCGTTTAGTTCATACTCTATTTCCCAGTTCGGATAAACCATATATTGGCAAAAATGATGATTCAAGCCTTTATATATCAATCCAAAATTATGAAAATTGTAAAAACATGCAACAAAATATGAAACTGTGTAAAGACTTAGTGCCCGTGCCTATAGACAATGACGCTGTCTGCGAAGCACAACTTTTAAAGTTCCAAATCCAGATGTCACAAACTTGTGAAAGTGTAGTAGTGAACATGAAAGGATACAATATCTACGTTTTAACCACAAACACATGGTTAATAGTAACTGTCGAAAACTTACCAACGACCATTAAGTGCGACGACAAGACGACTTCCCTCGTAATAAAAGAAAACTCAATCTTAACAATGGAGAAAAATTGTTTCGCTTATATAGGAAACATTTATATAAAAGCTCAAAATGAAAAAACTACGAACATTACCTATCCCTACGAATCCTTATTGAAGGATACCATATGATTGTTGTCACAATTTACCTGAAGACATTAAATTACCAAAACTAAAACCATTAAAAATGAATAATATTAATTACGAAACTCTTGAAGTGGCCAAACATCAATTAGATCAATTTTCCAAAGATATCGACGATTTAATGAATCAAACCTTTGTTGACAAATATTATCCTTGGTTTACTTATTTAACTATTACATTAATTATATCCTTAATAATTCTTTATATATTTTGTAAATGTCGTAAGAAACCTATACCTAGACTAAAGATAGGTATTGCGAACGAAAACTCAGGTGACGACTATCCACCTTTTCCTCCAGACAAAACTGTAATCCAAAAATTAAAAAGGTTTATACCTACTAAGAGGAAGCCTATTCCTAGATCAGTTCGTATTGGCGAACCAATCGAAGAAGGCGAAGATATGGAATTAAATTTAAATAAATCCACTGTATAATAATCATATTAGATATTAATTGTATTTACTCTCATTATTACTTAACTATTGTTTATTATTATACCTATTGCTTATTGTAACTAATCTGTATACCTATTATTACTTAATTATATTATATTATTATTATTTTATATTGTAATCTGGAACCTTACTAATTGATAATTTTATATTGTTATATTTTACCATAAGCTTTGAAAAGCTGTTGCATGGCACCAACTTTTTTAAATAGGGGAAAGTAATTGTTACATCCAGAATATTCCTGACGTTTCACGAAAACTACGCATTACTTTACTTATCATGTTTACCACTTTTAAGAACTGCTGAGTCTTTCCTGTATTCAGATTTCTGCAGACAATAGTTCCTTAATCAAATTACACTTGTAGATGTTTTTCTCTAGAAAGGATCCAGAAGCTTGCCTAAGCATTTTGTCTCCCTATAAATACTTCGAAACCCAGAAACCGAGCGTTATTAGTCTGTTAGAGTTCTTCTTTGTCTTGAGTCTTAAGCAGTCAATCTCATAGTTAGTTTCTACTACTTCAAGTTACGTTGTGTGCCATTCGACGAGCTAATATCGCAAACCAGTGTACAAAGTTAAAACAAATAAATATTCCTTTTTTTAAAAAGCCATTTTCACTGGCACCGGCGTAACATTCATTTGAGGGTCATAACTATGATTTAATTGAGTTAATGCTGTTTTCATTAAATTATCATCAAGCATTTTTTTTCTACAAAAATTGAATCAAAATAAGAATGATTTTCAAGAGTAATTTGAAGCATATTATGGTCAGAAATATTTGGATTGGTTAAAACTAAACACTGTATAAGTTTATCGTTTGAAATTACCAAATCAATTAAAGTTTTTCCACCGTAAAAAATATGAGTTGGATTTCTAACTAGCTGATAAAAACCACTGTCATTAATTAATTTATTTAGTTTGTTTGAATAAAAATTATTATTTAATAGATCAATGTTAAAATCACCAAAAATTAGGAAATCATATGAAATGTAAATTCATGTAAAATCATATGAAATGTAAATTCCAGTATTTTCCAACCAATGTTCTATAAAATTTAGAAATTCTGCATGAGACTGATTGGGTGAATGATATAAACCTCCTGGAATATATGTTTTCTCATTAATTTTTACATTTATAAGTAAAAACCAAATATTTTTGTCCATGTCTACCGAATCCAAAACTTTAAAATAGATATCATGTCTAACATAAAAAATAACACCCCCTGTCTGATTACTATTAGAATTTAGTCTTATTATTATGGTAAAATTATCTAAATTAATTTAAAAATCTTCAGCCTCACTTGTAATATGAGTCTCTATTAAACATAGAATACATGGTAAATGTTTTGCAACAAAAAATGATACTTCATTGAAGTGACTCCTTAATCCTTGATAATTTAAAATATAAATGCTACCCCCATTTTTGTTTGTAATAGTACTTAATTGCTATTGGTTATTCCTTGCATTATCAAGTTTCTTCACAAGAACTGGACACTCTTTACAAAATGGTTGATGATTAGAATTTAGTTTTAGGTTAAACTTCTTGTTGAGATCAGTAGGTATGTATAGTAGGTATGTATAGAGAAACAAACACTTATTTAAACATTTTTATTTCATGGATCTCTAATAACATTCATAGCTACTAGGGTGTTGATATATATATATATATATATATATATATATATATATATATATATATATATATCTGTTTCTTCCCCCTTTTGTAGAGCATTCCTATACATATCAACGATGTCATTCGGATTGGTATTTTTATCCCATTTAAGTATTGGCTTAATGTTGGAAGTTGTTGGAGACTCCATTAAATGCAACTCTCGTGAAAAGCTGGTTGGAGCTTTATTTCTAGATGGAAATAACTTTGATATAATGATATATTTCCACGTTTTGCTAGGGTTTAGTCGTAATGCGTTCCCATATCGTCTTTTGTGAGCATTAGTAATGATCAACAATTCCTTATATATTTTTAGGTCAGTGTCATTAAAACCTTGTGGTTTGTTCTTCAAAAGAAGTTGAGACAGACCTGGTGTAAGGGTAATTTTTTCATCTCCAATACATAATACGTTATCTTCAACGGTTACTGGTATTTGTCCCATGACTAATCCGTCATTGGTGTGTTGGATACCACAACTCCTAGGTTCAATCTCAAGTGACAGAGACATGTCTAACTGAGCGTGATTGTATTATAAAAGACTTATATATCTCTCGATCACAGGGCATCGATCACGATGTCGATAATGATTTCCTTTTATGCTTGCCCCTTGACAAATTTTTCATAGGGGTATCCAAGACCATTTATGATATTCCATGGTTTTCGATAGTATTCCATGGTCTTTGATGGTACTCGATGGTATTCCATGGTATTCGATGGTATTCCATGGTATTCCATGGTATTCGATGGTATTCCATGGTCTTTGAAGGTATTCCATGGTATGTCGCTTTTCGAGTCGCTTCGAGTCTCTTTTCGACTCGTTTAGACGCTTTTCGAGAAGTCTAGTCGTTTTTCATAGTCGCTTCGAGTCGCTTCTTCTACTTGTACAAAGATTTCGTTGAAATCTAAGCACATTTTTTAAAGAAAAAGCTGAAACCAAGTATCTACGCCACTGAGGGAAGTTTGGAGCTCATATTGTTCACAATGGTGACTAAACTGCTAATACGTACCAAATTTCAAAGCGATACAATTTGTTTAGAAATAAACTTTAAAAAAATCGTTTTTTTTTTAATTTTCAACCTGTATGTCAAAAACGAAGGTAGATAGAGCATATGTTTATAGGGAAAAAAGTCTTATTTTTAGCCAAAGAATCTCTAGTTAAATTTGTTTCCAACAGTTGTGGGACACCCTGTATAGATGTGTTCTCGGAAACACGTCTGTGCATACCTATACCGTAGAGAAGTGAGAGTCAAGTTGGATACTACACGGCTGTGGAATTTTTTGACAATGACTAGATTTTATTTATCAAGATTCTTAGTTCAGATTGTAACTTTTTCTTATCAGATGCAGCCTCTTCGCAAAATTCAATATTTGTTGTTCTCAGACCCAAGCAATTTTTGTCCTCTGCTAATTTCCAGATGTATTTCTACTAATTCTTTCACTAAAAATTGTTTCTCCGTAACGCAATTTTTGCCATCCAGTTACGGCTTCTAAAGTTTTAGATACTCGCCAGCTCATTCATCAACTATTTAAATTTCCCGCATTTTGCCATATTGACGTCACTTCCGTCCGAGAACTGCGAGCAAAGTTCAATTTTTCAAGGTAAAACCCAAGTGCCATGTGTCAAGGTGACTGTGAGATCATTATCCTGTGACCCCTTAAAGATCATCGATCTGGTGACCTCAAGATAACCTTCAGACCAGGGTTAACTCAAGGTGACCCCCTTAAATGTCGTCGATGTAGTAACCCCTTAAAGGTCAATTTTCAAGGTGACCCCTTAGATATTTTTAACCTATACCTATGTGATCAACCTTCATGTCAAGGTGACTCCATCACATTTTCAAATTTCCCGCATTTTGCCCTATTATTGACGTCACATCCGTGAACTGCGAGCAAAGTTTTTTGCAATTCAAGGTGCCACGTGTCAACACGAGATTATTAACCTGTGACCCCTTAAAGATCATCGATCTCACTTAATTGACAACCACAGGTCATTTTTCCGCCTTGGCGGCCATATTGACGTCACTTCCGTTCCCAGAACTGTGATCAAAGTTCAATTTTTCAAGGTAGAACCCAAGTACCACGTGTCAAGGTGACCTCTTAAAGTTCATTGACCTTCAGGTCCAGGTTAACACGGTGACCTCTTAAAGTTCATTGACCTTTAGGTCAAAGTTAACTGAACGTGACCCCTTCAAGTTCATTGAACCCGCGGGTCAATGACCCATTAAAGGTTATCGATCTGGTAACCCCTTGACCTCTAGATATCCTTCAGGTCAAGGTTAACTGAACGTGACCCCTTAAAGTTCATTGAACCCGCAGGTCAAGGTCATTTTCAAATTTCCTGCCTTGGCGGCCATCTTGTGACGTCACTTCCGCCCTGGAGTACCCTTTGCTATACTACTACTTGGTTATTTTATTTGCAAACGGGTAAAAGGGAGTAAAATAAAAATGTTAGAATTAATTTTGCGTAGATCATTTATTAATTAAAAAAAAAAACAATATTTTTATCGTTATGATATTTACTATCGACGAACTTTGCCATTCGAACACGTTCACGATCACGAAAGGCCCTTTTTTCACTCTTACTTCTTTTTGTAGGAAACCTTATATTTTTTTCATCAAGTTGTGGTCGATACATTGTTTCACCATTTTTTTCCCCATGCATTCCAGTAATCCTGTTCTTCCTTTTCCTTCGCCTCCATTTCTATTGTTTTTTTATTATTGTCCTCGTCTTGCTTCCACAACCACGTCTCTTCCATTATCGCTCTCTGCAGTACTGAACTCATGTTTGTTGGTTCATCATCGTTCCCCCATACGTCCCAGTAACCCTGCTCCTTTACTTTCTTCTTCTCCATTTCTATTGCTGCTTTATTATTTTCCTCGTCCTGCTTCCATGACTTCGTCTCTTCATCAATCGCCTTCTGTAGTGCTGAATTCATTTTATTGGTTAACTGAATGATATCCATCTAAATTCATACCTTTTTATAGTCAATCCCCCCTTACAACGTAAAATATATTCAGCTTGATTAACAGTTTTAGAGCATCGTCAACTTTATGGAATTTTTATAGAATATTTCAAAATACGGTCAAGGTTCTTTCAGGTCATTTTAAGTCCCCACTCTTCGATTTTGACATAAAAATCTAGCAGTTGGTTTTTTACGAACAGAAATGGAATTAATTTCGGAATATAAAAAATTTGATAATAGACTAAAATCGTTCGAAAATTGGCCGCAAGAGCATGTGTTTAAGGCAACGAGAAACCTGGCGGAGGCAGGCTTTTTTATACCAGCTCTGATGATACAGTACAGTGTCCCTATTGCTTCATCGAGGGTTACCAATGGAAGGTTGATGATGACCCTATGCAAGACCACAGGAGTTGGAGTCCGAATTGTCCATTTATCACAAATCGTGGAGATAGTGAAGTTTACGGTATCGAAATTCGTCCTAAGGCCGTTACAGAAGATGAAAGTTTTTTCTCTAAGCCTGCTCCAGAAAATGTATATATCACCAAACCTACTCCAGAAACTGAGTATATGAGTAACATGTTATGTAAAATCTGTTACGAAAATAATATAGAAATCCTGATGATACCTTGAGGACATCTAGTATTTTGTATGAAGTGTTCACCATCAATAGAAACATGTCCGTTGTGTAGACAAATTGTAACCAATAGGGTGCAAGCATTTCTACCGTAAATATAATATATATGTGAAAATAAATTTTCGATAATACTTAATGGTTTATTTCAATAAAATTCCTGGGATTTTGCCTGGAAAGATCACGAGTACAAATTGGTCTTTTATTTTTGATAAAACCCCCAGAGCGAAGCTCGAGGGCGAAGCTCGAGGGTGAAGCTCGAGGGTGAAGCTCGAGGGCGAAGCTCAAGGGTGAAGCTCGAGGGCGAAGCTCGAGGCCGAAGCCCGAGAGCGAAGCGCCGCTAACCGGCGCGTAGTGCCGTTAACTAAATTTTTGGCTTGTAATTTGATACCCGGTGTCAGATTACACGTTTCCGGTGTCGGGTTTCAATCGAATGTAATTTGATACCCCAGTGTCAGATTACACGTTTCCGGTGTCGGGTTTCAATCGAATGTAATTTGATACCCCAGTGTCAGATTACACGTTTCCGGTGTCGGGTTTCAATCGAATGTAATTTGATACCCCAGTGTCAGATTACACTTTTCCGATGTCGGGTTTCAATCGAATGTAATTTGATACCCCAGTGTCAGATTACATGTTTCCGGTGTCGGATTTCAATTCACCGTAATTTGATACACCGGTGTCGGATTACACGTTTCCGGTGTCATACTTCATTGTGCTATTGTTCATGTGAATGCAAGATTGCATTCTCTTTCGTCGACTCATCAGTTCTCAGGAAGTAACCCTATGCCTGTGTTAATGAACTCTGCGAGTAAGCAGTTATCATATAGCACAGGGTGCAATCGTATACCTATACAAATTGTGGATACTGCCGGAAGTAACTCTACGCCTGTGTTGATGAACTCTGAGAGTAAGCTGTATAGGAAGGAATCCCCTACCTATACAAATTGTGGACACTGCAGTTTGTTTCAATATAATAATTCACTATTTGTTTATTTCTTCAGTGTTCACTGAACATCACCTCCTATACGACTTGTACCTCCGTGTCTCCGAGCTTGCGTGATTGTGTTTTCGTTTGTTTTTGTGCTTTTGTACTCTGTGACCACAATGGATTTTGGAAACAACAAAATTAACATCCTGGATCAATTAGTGATTGTAAGTATTTTTTTAATTTTTTTGTTTTATGAGAGTAGTTTAGGAAGTAGGAGCTTCTAAAAAGTGTATTTTTAATATTGAATTTATTAGAATGATATAAGCTTCGTAAGTAGAAGTTTTTCAGTTATATGAAATATAATTTTATTTTACAGCCGCCTGGAATGAATTTGGCGGAGATTATGAATGATCAGGAAGCCTCGCAGTGGCGTCCGGATCAAGCCTACAGCCCGGTCAGTTCCGTTGACGTCACATCGCCGGGTCTCTCCAGCTCCGCTAGGTGCTCCATCAAAAGCCCAGCCCTATTGCTACCGGGACCGTCTAAGCTCACCAGGAGTATCGCTGGAAGCCCATCTATGTTGTTGCCGGAGTCTTCTAGGTCCGCTAGAAGCTTTGCAGCCTCAGAAGCAGCGTCACCGTTCGCCGCTCCCGCGAAGCCGCCCAGGACACGACCATCCCTTAGTCTGCGACGTATCCCTGCTGCCACTACCGTCGTCGCGGAGCCACAACCTGGTCCTTCGGGATACGGAAAGGGCAAGGGAAAGGGCAAGGGAAAGGGCAAGGGAAAGGGCAAGGGAAAGGGCAAGGGAAAGGGCAAGGGAAAGGGCAAGGGAAAGGGCAAGGGAAAGGGCAAGGGAAAGGGCAAGGGAAAGGGCAAGGGAAAGGGCAAGGGAAAGGG
This sequence comes from Pseudeuparius sepicola, assembly GCA_963920635.1. Classification (NCBI taxonomy): domain Eukaryota; kingdom Metazoa; phylum Arthropoda; class Insecta; order Coleoptera; family Anthribidae; genus Pseudeuparius; species Pseudeuparius sepicola. The sequence continues at coordinate 37,284,838 of OY987305.1, forward strand.
CAAGGGAAAGGGCAAGGAAAAGGGCAAGGGAAAGGGCAAGGGAAAGGGCAAGGGAAAGGGCAAGGGAAAGGGCAAGGGAAAGGGCAAGGGAAAGGGCAAGGGAATGGGCAAGGGAAAGGGCAAGGGGAAGGGCAAGGGAAAGGGCAAGGGAAAGGGCAAGGGAAAGGGCAAGGGAAAGGGCAAGGGAAAGGGCAAGGGAAAGGGCAAGGAAAAGGGCAAGGGAAAGGGCAAGGGAAAGGGCAAGGGAAAGGGCAAGGTGTTGGCTACGACCAAACACATGACAATGACAATGACGACTCTGACGATGACCTCAGTTTACTGTCGGTGAGTCAGACTATCGACCCGATGGATGATAGTGGAGATGAGTTTGAGGTGGATGTTATGAAAGAGGATGTTAGTGTAAGCCAATATCTGATGAATACGACAAACTTCTTGAGGAGAGCAAATTCTAAGTCTAAAACAGATCATGTACAGTTGACCCGGGAACTAACTCAATTAGAGAAACGAAAAAAAAAAAGTTATTAAAACGACAAGAAAAAATTCAAAGAGATCAATTATTAACTACTAAACTTTTGCAGAGGATAAGAACAAAATAACTTAGTTCTCGGGTCAACTGCACATTACCTCTTTTTGCTTTAGAATAGGCTTTGACTTGACTTAACGTAACTTGACTAACGTAACTTGACTTAACATGACTTCTTAACATTTGTATATAAAATATTTAAATAATATTAGCCTCATGTCGATAATAAATTATTATAATAACCTTCTTACCATGCCATAGCATGCTTTTCCTTGCTTCTTGAACATTTCTAGTCATGGGAAAATAAGGTAATTCTAATTTCCTTGTTTGTTTACTTTTGTGGGTCGCTACTACAGTGTTTTGCTTTCTTGGTAACTGTAATAAAGAAAAAAAAATAATCAGCACATACTTACTCTATTATTATTCACTTTTACAAACTAGGTATATCTCATTTCTGGTTTTCATATTAAACATTTAATTAAGATTTTTATTGTAATCCATATATTTATAAGTACTATGAGGTCTACAGCATAAACATAAACATTTACTTGCCTTTTATTGTATTACTATGGGAAGTGGCATATGTTGCATAATCATTTGGTGTTCAGCTCAAAAAGTAATTGCATTTTATATTTACATTCTTCAAATATTTCAATCAATTTTCGTTTTATAGGTTATCAAATTCAGAGGTCAAAACAGTACCTCTTCTTCTTTTTGTTTGTTTGTTGCTTTTGTGGTCAATTGGGTTTTAGTTCAAATGGAACTGTCATGTCACAAAACAAAAAGAAGAGGAGGGCACTAACTTCATAGCAAAGTTTTTATATCCGTTAAAATGTATTTATAGATCGAATTCTTCGTTTTTAAGACACATAAATTTTGAGATTTGCCTCGAAGAGAAGTTTTGGTGTTGCGTTATTATTTTACGTATCGACATTGTCGGATTTTTCCAAAGTTCTCTAGTTAAGTCAGTGTAGTATGATTTTTCATTGACTTATCCGTTGTACGGGAGATAAACGAGCAAATCAAAAGAAATTACTGCCAGCCGATCAACATCTCAAGGTATATAAAAAGAATTCTTTCTAGTTAATTTTTTGTACTGCAATGATGTTTTTTTTATAACTTGTCATTTGAAGCTGAATACCGGTGAATTGCAACATGTGTTTCTTTCCCCATAGGCTGTTTCTGGTACCTGCCAGTAGTTTCTGGTACTTGCCAATTGTGTCTGGTATCTACCGATTGTTGTGGTGCAGACCAATTGCTTTGACTCCTGCCAATTGCTGTCTTTTGTTCCTGTCAACGGTTTGGTTGCGGTTTGGCTTCTGCCGATCGCACGTTCTTGCTGCTGGTCAAGACCTTCTCTTTGGCAGTCACAGTGTAAGCGTACGATTAATTTTTGTATATTTTGATTACCATGGGTGTTGAACAAACCCGGGATTTTGTTATTAAATTTAAATATTAAGGTTCATGTTACTATTTAATTGCTACATAAATTGGCGAGTAACAGAAAGGTCTAATGCATTTTGGCATTGTACCGCATTTACTGCATTAATTGACATTTTGTAATTTACGACTTAACATATAATAAATTCATATGTATGTGCTGAAAAGGTGTCTCATTTTTGAAGTGCAAGAGTAACAAGAATTCACCCCGTCTCCACTCAGCTACCAAGTGCATCGCGTTATATTACCCGTTCCCAAGGCGGTGCACTATAAATTTTTTTGGAACAGATCATATATCTTATTTAGCATCTTTCCACCTAATAATATCGTTTCAAGTATAAAGATAGTCTTAAAACAATCATGAAAGATAACTTTACAGGTAAGTATACTACTTTTTAGCGTTTAATACTCTAAAACCACCGTCAATAAATATCATCATACTTTGCTCTTCTAACTTGAATAAGATAAAAATGTTGCTCTGCAACAGATTATAGAAATTATAGATAGGGTGTAAATGAAATACTTGATATATTTTTAACTTTTTATTTAATACGTACGATACAATGACAGATTTTGATTTTAGTTTTTTCTTAATATTGTTGTATACCATTTTCGTTCACTAAGTAGTCTCTGAATAAGTTTAATAAGCAATTTCACGACTAATAATGATGAACATGTTGTTATAAAGTAGATCATGTACAGCACGTTCACTTCTCTCATACACCCTGGAGATTCCTGCTGAGTTCCTTGTACGTTATTAGAAGTCAGAGTAGTTTTATTGTTATGGATTTTTGATCAATGGATTAACCATTCCGTATCAGCAATTGTTCGATTTTTAAATGTCATTCTAATTTTGTAGTATGCAAAACTTCTAGGTAGATTTACCATTACAATATCCTTAGTATCAGGTACAGGTATAAAAGGAACCAATTTATAGGATATTTATCCACACAAATTGCAAATTCGTCTACATAGGTTGGTTTATAAATATAGAACACGTTGTTAATTATAGCATGCAGAAAAATGTATTCTGCTTTTAATAACATCTTGAATAAAACTGTAGGATATTTGTTAAGATTTTGTAATTTATATCTATATGTATTTGGAGGGGGTAATTAAAATAAACAACTAAGTATTAAAAATTTAATTATTTTTATACTACATTACAGATTAAACTAACATAATATATTATGGTAAAAATGTTTGTAGCCAACTATACAGGGTGTTCCTTAATAACATGCTAATACTTAAGGGGGTTATTTTTGGGCCCATTTTAAGAAAAAAACTTCATATGAACGTATGTCGTAAACGTCCTAACTTTTGAGGTATAGGGCGTTAAAGTTAATTTTTTTAAATTGAATTTTGGCTACATCTCCCGAAATAATCAAGCTGCGGAACTGAAATTTGGCACTGCTATGTTTTTGAGGATGGAGAATAAGCTAAAAATATCAATTTCACCGTATCTCACAGAGGGCGCCACTTGCGCTGTTTTTTGATCACGCTTTTACGCGTAACTTTTTTGAGGTTATCTTTTTGGTCCTGCAGGTCCATCATTTTAGTGCATCTTTTCATTCTGCAAGAAAAAGGTACTCTTGTTTCATAACGATTAAATCGACCGTTTGCGTTGAAATTACCAAAACGTGCCCCAAAACACCTGTTGATTCCAATATTCGAAACATAAAATGTTCACCTACTGCTTTCAAATGTTACAGATCAACTGTACATTCAAAATGATGAAAAAAATGCCAAATGGGCATTGGTCAAAACACCATTGGTTTTCTTGAAATAGAGTGTCCAAATTTTGTCAAATTCAATCCTTTCCATTTTGAAAGCGAATAATTTTTGGTACATTGTTCATAGGAATTTTTTTCTCAGTTTAAATGGAACAGTTGATCTGTAAAACTTGAAGGTGGTAGGTGAAAATTTTATGTTTCGAATATTGAAGTCAACAGGTGTTTTGGAGAACGTTTTGGCAATTTCAAAGCAAACGGTTGATTTAATCGTTATGAAACAAGAGTACCTTTTTCTTGTAGAATGAAAATATGCACTAAAATGATGGACCTGCAGGACCAAAAAGATAACCTCAAAAAAGTTACGCGTAAAAGCGTGATCAAAAAACAGCGCAAGTGGTGCCCTCTGTGAGATACGGTGAAATTTTCAGCTTATTCTCCATCCCCAAAAACATAGCAGTGCCAAATTTCAGTTCAGCAGCTTGATTATTTCGGGAGATGTAGCCAAAATTCAATTTAAAAAAATGAACTTTAACGCCCTGTATCTCAAAAGTTGGGACGTTTACGACATACGTTCATATGAAGTTTTTTTCTTAAAATGGACCCAAAAATAACTCCCTTAAGTATTAGCATGTTATTAAGGAACACCCTGTATAGTTTTTCACAATTACTTAAACTGCATAAACATTTCTTATGTTCTGTGTGACACAAGCATGATGGTATCTCCTTCTCAAACTTTGGTACTTGGATCCAATTGTTCTTGTTGATAACATTACGTAAAAATCTTGCCTTTTGATCATCTTTAACGTAGACTGAATTGACGTTGAACAAAATATTTTCTACTATTTTGGGTAATTCACTATAGTCCACATATCCACTGGAATATTTAATCCCTAAACGATTTTTTTCAAGATTTCTAACATGTCTTTTATCGAATTTACTAAGCGAATTAAAATCTGAACGGTTTTAATAATACGTGTAATATTTGTTCGTTAATTTTAATTGTCAGCTTTTTAGGATGGAATTCATTTTCCACCATGAAGCCTTGAATGTCAATAACTGCAATTTTCATGGTTACGTTTTATCTATACCTACTTTTACAGAGAATGGTTTTCTTTACTAACCGATACGTTTTTATATCCAATTGATAGTTAAGCAAACGGGGGTTTATTATTTAAATCATTATATTTCTAACAGTTTCGCTCAACGGTAAATATTCTAGTATACAATCATGAATAATAATACAATAAACTCTAGTTTTAGCTGGAAATCCTTTGGTGCTCTCGATATCTAACTTTACGTCAACCGTGCTGGTTTTTACGGACTCGTTTCTTTTGGAACAATCGATAACAAAAAGCGTCGCATGTTCTTTAAAGTCTTTGTAACTGAGAATAGGACGCTTATCTCGAGTATTCATAAAACTTGGATGAAAATTAGTATAATTATTGTATGATTCTACATAATCCTTATTGAAATCTTGCCTTAGCCGTTCAAATGGATAATAATCGTCGTTTAAGATTAACCTAACGTCCGAGATATCTATATGATCGAACTGTGTAGGATCTTCTTTTGAGTTCTCTTTACGATCTGTCTGAAATCCAACTATAACTAATCTCGGACTCTCGACTGCTGTAGATGTTTTCACCGACCATATTTCTCTAGTGGCATTTTCGGTGAGATTTGGTAATTCGTGTAATTCCCATTTACGAAACGGAATTAAAATAGGTTTATTGCTTTTGATTGCTTTCAACATATCCAGTCTAATCATGTCATTGGGTTGAATATGCTTTACCTTCAGCTCGATACTGTTAATGGTTAGTTCTGCAGTTAATTCTGGGATTATTCCTGGAGTTTCTTTTAATAGCAAACAGTTGGCATCATTTCGGTATCTTATGAGTCTTATGGTTTGCTTACCGGAAATAGCATATTGATAGTCATTAAAAATACCAAATAAGTGCTTAAGAGGGATTCTTAAGCTGAACGAACCATCCTTATTCAAAACAGAATTTTTTTCTGGATAGGTCCAACTCGAAGTCATCATATGTTTATGGTCATTAGGAGTGTAACACAAATATGCTCTAATTGAGCTCATGATACCAGGATCTCTAACAGCATCCATTTCTTTACCATTCAGTTCATAAGATATAGATTCGAAGAAAAAAGCAGCACCATTATTGACAAGGCTGAAAGTACCTGCTCCGCCTGTTTTCTCTATTTTTCCTTTAATAAATATCGCGGCATCGTACATTAATAGCCAGGCATCACCTTGATTGATAGTTATTTCCACTATATCGTTATTCATAAAAGACTTAACAAATGGGTAATAGGTACGTGTCTCCAATCGTTGAATTGATTCATCGAATTTTGGTGAGCGATACACGTCGAACACTTGAGGTGTTAACGACATCGTACCCAAGATATTTTAAAAACTTTAGATTTTTAGGTGTAGGTATAAGATTCTTCTCACGAGGTTCACACTTATGAGACCTTTGAGGGAGTGATTTTTGAGAATATTGTGATCTCCTTTTATACGGTTGATATCTAGCGTCATCAAAAACTAGACCCATTTTATAACAACTTTTTTAATTCTAATCTTACAATTATTTCTTCACCTCTGAAATTTACCAACTGGGAATTTTGATCAAAAATTGATAATGATAAATTATTAATTTCACGCTTGGTAACGGGTACGTATAGCAAATTTCTTGGAGTTTCGTCTATCGCGTAACCGGGGTCGGTCCCCACAGCAAATTCGTAAATAGTATGCGATGGTTTATTATTATAGTATGCTCCAGCCGTTATATTACTATCTATATGAATCGTTCTAACTTTAACAATGCTTACAGGTAAATCTGATATGTGAAGTTTCTTTGATTGTAGTAAGCGGTTAGAGAAACCTAACAATTTTCCTATTGAATCCTGCTGAAAATCAATGCTGTATTGATCACTATAAATTTCACACTGAAGCGTACTATTGTTAGCTTTCAGTAAAAATATATTTGGATTGCTATCTAACTTTTTCAAAGATTTCAGTATTTGTCTTTCTATAGCACTAATTTCATATGACCCAGTAGGAATTTCTATAATTTTTCGTTCATTGTTTTCATTGACAACATAAAATTTGTTATTAGGCGCCTCAATATTCGGAATAGTATTGTATGAATGAAATCCTAACAATGCTAGACCATACTGAACATCAGGATCTAAATATATTGTCACGACTGGAATCGTGGCCGGGGGTGAGCATCAGAAGTAGAATCGATAATTGAGACGTATTTAAAAAACTAAAAATATTTATTTAATCTTGTACGGACAAAGAATCATTTCCCACAAGGGAGAAATATGAAACACTTACATTATAGGATAAAGCTTGTTACTGGTGGGTCCAACATCTCGCTCGCCGACCAGGGGGAAGTCACCGGCTGTCAACCAGAGTACCTTGTCGTCATCCCGAAGAGTATTCTGTGGTCGTTCCGTAGGGTTGAGTAGAGTTGAGGTCTTGAGGTGTAAGTTGAGTAGTGCAGTACGAACCGGGGCGCCTGGAACCAATCGTCGATCACTGATCCCCCGAAATGCGGACCACCGGTATTTAAACCTTTCATGGAAACCGAGTCAGCACTTCGCGGGCAATCGCCCGATATGGTTCGATTTGCCATTAACGGAAAAGTTGGATTTGCAATTTAGCTATTTAGCAATAATTTTGAGGTTTATGAACTTTCCGAATTTGTCTAAAAATATGTTAGGAACCGATCTTATTTTCTCTGGTTGACATATTCCCCCTGCTAGGGAGAGCTGGACCCCAGCGAAAATTAACTAAAAAAAATGAAAAATGAAAATATTTTAACTAGAATACAAAGAAAAATAAAAAATGAAAATAAAAATAATGCAATTAAAAAAATAAAAATATAAATTATAAATGTAATAAAAAAATTAAAAACGAGAACGCCGCTGCACTTGCACTTACACTTTTGATAGTTTATTAATCAGTTTGTGATCACCTCGGCGCCACCTGCTGGTCGGTATGGGAATTGTTGAACATTAGTACCTTGGAACGGGACTCTCTGCATTGTTGGCTCCCAAGGCTGGTTCACACGCTTGCGTTGCAGATACGTGCTGGCATAGGTAACATCGGACCCTAGGGATACCCAATTTCTTCTTCTGATTTGAATTTCGTCTGTTGTAACCGTTACCATAATTATTACTAATGAATTGTTGTTTCGAAATTTGGAATTTTGGTTTTGACTGGAATCTCTGACTGTGTTGATTTGACTCGCCTTCTGACGCGGTGTCTTGTGTTACCTTTAGCGTAGATATTGTATAACAGCGAAGTGCGGTAATTCTGTTTACTTTGAATTTTCCGCAACTCTGCAGTTTCTTAGTTATGCGATGCGTCGGTCTTGAAACTTCTTGGGTAAAACTTAGTAACATCTTCTTTGTAGCCTGCTGGTGTTTTATCTCGTTGCTATGTATATTTTCAATTCGAATTTCGGTGCGGAAACGTTTGTGTTGCGTTTTCGGGCTTTCGGGCAGGAGCATATTACCATAGTAGATATATTAATATGCAGCTGTTGATCTTTGACCTCTGTAGTGGATTTGGAGGGTCAAATACTTGTCCATTCTGGTCCATTGAAGTACTATTGCTGGTTTGGTAAGTTGTTTTTGTTCCATTGGTGTCGCCATCTTCCATTTGGCTTCTTTTTCTTATAGGGTTGATGTTGAAATTGTATGGGTTCCCTCTGGGTCTGACGAGTGTTACCGGGCACGCCATATTGCAGCGGTGTCCATAGCCTTGGAGCGGGGGTTGCTGGTTGAGCCTGGACGTCGTGGTTGTACGGGCCAACTTCGTAGCTTCTTAGGGGTGCCATTGCCATAACAGATTGGGCAATGTTGTGGGGTAGGAGTGACTAAAGTGCAGGTGGTGCCGTGAGTTTACATCTGGGGGGTTCTGCGGTTTTCTGTGCAGCGGGCCATCATCTTATCTTGGGTTTATGATACATGAAACAAAAAGACCAAAATGTAAGTATCTATTAAAGTATTGCTTAATATCTACATGTTTTAATTCTATATATTACTATTATTAATTAAAATTACTTTATTAAATACAAAAATGCTTATACTTAATATTTTATTAAAGATATGACGTTGTGCGTAACTGTAAAAATCGATAAAATTTTATATTTCCTATTTCGCACTATTAATTTTCTTCATTTACTTTTGGTACATATTTACTTTATTTATTTCATATATGCTTCATTTGCTTCTTTTATTTATTTTTATATTTTGGTACCCATTTACTTCATTTATTTCATTTGCTTTATTTACTTCATTTTTCTGCATATTCTACATATTTATTCTGCATTTTCCGCATAGACGACCCCTGCATATATCTTTATTATTTCTAAAAGGATCTAGTGCTTGTATAATTTGTTATGATATCTATCTAAGTACCAAAAAGATGCATGCATGACCCTAGCCTAGATACCTAAACAAAAAACACTAGAGGAGCTCCGAGGGGTTGAAAATAATTATTATTCATACTTTTCATTTTCTTTTCATTCTCTTTATCTTTTTAATAATTCGTACCATATTTTTTATACATAACATTTTGAGATTTTGAGGATCCTCTTTAATTATTACGTCATTATTCATTCATTTTTCTTGTACCATTCTTTTGAAATATTATACACGCATATTTTCCAGTTACGCACCTATACATTATTTACAAAAACTATTCATTCTAAAATTACATTTACTACTATATGTCCAGAGGATATTTTGGAAATATCTTTTTAAATGTTCATAATCATAACTTTATTTTATTAGATTGCATCGCAAATATCATTTCACTTAGAACTTCTAATATATTTTTGTTTTTGATTTTATAAAATTGTCAAAATTAATGGAATGCTATTTAAAATAAAGTCTTATTTATTAATTTCTTATAGTACCATTTTCTTAAAATAAGGTTATATACGTCCAAAATAATATTACCTATGTTTTTACCCATTCTTATAATTTAATATTATAGTATTCTAAAAATAACGTTAGCGATAAAAATAATGGTCTAAATAATAATCTTTATTATAGAGCACTCAAAAATTAAGAGGGTTGGGCTAAATCTTCCTGTAGGTATTTTTTAACAACGACCACCATGAGCCTGTGCTTCATTTTTTCTAATTTTCTAACAATACATACAACAACAATTGCTTTCCTTGATTATTATTTTTTTTTAAATCTTTGACCTTTAAAATTGATTTCTTCTAATTATTGTGAACTTTCCTTTAAATTTGCTGAATTGGATTTTAAAAATAGCGTCCCTAAAATTCACGGCTTTGGGAGTTTTTGACAGGAGCATTATACACATTACATTATAAGTATGCCAAAAATTATTTTAGTGAAACCCACATTTTTGAGATTCTTATCGATAAAACTCTATTTCCTACTACAACATGCGCTGTTTTGTATTTAATTTCTCAATTATTTAATTTCTATAGTATAGTTCAAAAACGTTGTTTACTGGACCCTGTATGCATATCATATAATAGTGTAAACAAATATGGTTTCAGAATTTGGTTTGAAATTGAAACGAAAGCTAGAAGTAATCGAATAACAGTAAATTAGACATGTAAAATTTTATCAAAGCTAACTCCACTCGAAAAAATTAATGAAAACTTGCTTTGGAAATATTTAAGTAAAATTGCAGTGAACTACATAAAATACCTCGGATTATTTTTAGATTCTAAATGAAATTTTTGTAAACATACTGAATACTAAGCTAATAAAAAAATGATATTTTTCAAGAATATCGGGTGACTTATGTATTGATATACATATTAAGTTTTAAAAAAATATATTTTTTACGTATATATTCTTCATTATTTTTGTTAAATAAATCTCAAATTGATATACTATTTCAGAAGTTACTGAGCACTGAGGGTAGGCTAAATTGTGATGAATACACAATTATTTTAAAGATGCATATCAAGTTAAACTGTTTTTGTTTTCGATAAGAACATTAGTTTTTGTTTTTAAAATGTAAGAATAACTTGATTCGTAGTATTTTTAGTAATAATTTTATGAAATATAATTAATTAATTTTTACAAGAAATTTGCACGAAATCGGTAGTTCTGCTACAAAACCTTAAAACTGTATATTGAATTTCCAAAATATTTCACAACTACGAAAAATTATCAAAGTTAAAAATGTATATTTGAAGTAAAAGAATCTTTTAATAATACATCCTTGTTTAAAATAATGTAGGTAAGTATGTATGTGTTATCATGGTATCTACTATATACCATCTTTGAAAATGGAAAATAATTATTACATATACCTATTGAAGGTTTACAAAATTACCTATTTACATTTCATTTACATAAGAATTTTCTGTGTGTATTATTGCGTATTTATGTCCGTTTGTAGGACTACAATCAGAAACGTGGAATCTAAATATATTTAAACTTTACTAAACGACCTTATTGTAGGCACCAATCGTGGTTAAATGGTGAAAAATTTGATAAATCTGAAAAAAAAGTACCTACTATTTCGGACTTCAAGAATAGTGTTTTTGCTGTCTTAATCGTGGAAGTACTGACGGAATACTTATAAAATTTACTCAACATTTTCGTAAGATTAGCTCGGAGTTATCTAGAAGTTATAAATAATTGTATAGAAAACTGTATAATCCATGAAGCACTATTAAAATTATCCAAAATTATTTCCATTAGAAAAACTAAATAGCAACACAAAAGTATCTGATAACATGTATATATGTATAACCAAACATAATCAACTTGTGGCTTACATACAGTCAAACAATATTTAGGGCAAATTTAGTTGTAACTAATATTCCACACAATTTATATTAAATGAATTGAAGCATACTTTAGATAAACGTAGACCAGTAGGTATTATTTTTCTTGATCTGAAAATGGAGTTCGAGATAATAGACATCAAAAATAATTTAAAAAAAATCTTATTAAAAAAATGCTTGTTCAATTAGAATAAGAAGATAACTTAAAGGTAGAATAACTCAGTATTTGTTTGGAAAGTGAAATAAATTTAGATGTAGGTACTGCAAGGTTGTTTTTTAGATCCACTTTTATGTATTCTTTATATTAATACATTATCAAAGTGTTTTCGAAATGTAAAATTTCTTCTGTTTGCCGATGACAATAATTTATTTTTATCATAGATATAATGACATATTATTAACAACGAATTGAAATAATTGTGTTAGTCAATAATGCGTTTTAATAAAGTAAAAGTACCCTAAATGTTGGAAAAACCAAATCAATAGTAATGATGAAATGACCAATTTAATCAATTGTTCAAAATTTGTGTACCTACTTAACATAACAAGTTTTTAAAATTGATGGCACTAAATTGTGACTGGAAAAAACACAATAGTGTATTGTTGACAGAAATTTTAAATTTTATGATCATAATATGATTATGTTTTTAGAAGAGTATAAAAATTTTACGAATTTTAAATCGAGCACCTGGTTATCTAACTACTTTTTCGAAAATGAAAATAAATATTAGAATTTTTCGTATTTCAATTTTATATTTGGCTTCAACACATGACCAAAATCAAAATAGTTTGTTAGAGAAGATATCAATGTGAATTATTTTAGGGTTAAATAGATATAAAAACTTTAGATTTTGATCTTGAACTGAATGTATGTACGAAATTATACGATGTATGTACGAAATTATTTTATATATTTTTTATATTTATATATATTTTTTATATTTATATATATAATTATTCAAAATTATTGTATTTATCCATAAAATTTATTTACAACTTACACCACCGCATTTAAAAGACATCATTGCTCAATCTATAAGGTTTCATAAGTAATCGTAACATCAAGGACAAAACCGATTTTATATTAGGTTACAAGAATTTTAAAAACAGCCAAAATTTAGTTTTTTAAGCACTAATTTGTGTACAATTCAATATTTAGAAAGTTAAACTGTTAGAGATGCAGAGCGATCTTAAAAAAATCTCTAAGGGAAACTTTATTTGATTTACGTTAAATTGTTGAGTGCAACTGTTAAATGTTGAAAATAATTGTGAATACTTCGTAAATATTACCTACGTATACCTTCTTAAATTTGTATATTCGTATTCGTAAACTTGAAAAGTTGGACTTGTTCTAAATAAACTGATAACTAACTATTATTATATTGTGAAATCGTGCAACAAAGCAGAATGCCAAATAATCAAAATTGCCGCTACTGCATTTTTGCAATCAAGTAAAATTACTAAATTGACGAAGTTCTTTGCTGGGCAAAAATTTTGCGGGTAAAATTATTATTAAAACGGAATTTTTCGAACAATTGAAAACAAATTATTTTGAAAAAATGAAAAATGAATCATTTAAAGATAAAAGTGGATTTGTGTAGATATCAAAATATTGCCAAAAATTATATCGTAACCTTAAGGGAATTTGATCCTTTCCGTACATTAGTGAGAAAACTTTTTTTTAAATTACAAAAACTACAAAAATCAAAAGTGTTTAAATGTCTCTAAAATATTACAAAAACTAAAAATTGAAGAGTTAAAATAAAATAAATTTGACTATTTTGAACCTTAATGCAATAAGATATAAATTATTATTTACCAAACATCGAAACCGCGCCTCCACCATGTCACGACTGGAATCGTGGCCGGGGGTGAGCATCAGAAGTAGAATCGATAATTGAGACGTATTTAAAAAACTAAAAATATTTATTTAATCTTGTTCGAATCGAATAATGGTTCGATTTGCCATTAACGGAAAAGTTGGATTTGCAATTTAGCTATTTAGCAATAATTTTTAGGTTTATGAACTTTCCGAATTTGTCTAAAAATATGTTAGGAACCGATCTTATTTTCTCTGGTTGACAATATTGTATTATTAAAGTCAATACTTAGCGTTGAAGTGAAACCATGTAGGGTGAATATCAGTGACATGACTGAGTTGACTCTAAGCTGACCTCTGCTTTTTATAGAGAAATGCGAGGCACAGGTGACCACAATTTATTTCATTAAATTTTTGATAGGACTCGTTGTTGTATAAAATCTTAACCCCTTACCTAAGTAATGAATAAGTTCTATAGGTGGTTTTAAGTTACCAAAACTATCAAAATACTGTACAAAATTATTCTTTTTTATATATGCCACCCAGTGTGTTCCCTTATTGCTTTGAATATCTAAATTTATAATTGCACACTCATTTGCATTTGGTTTTGTTTTTGGAAGCGTGTCTCTCATAGATATACCTTTAAAATGCGGCACTTTTATTTTTCTAGCAAATTTATTTAGGTCAACATCGGTTAATGGTCTATTAGGAAGCTTTAGAGGAAGTTTTTGAACTAAGTTTTTTTTTTAAAAAACAAACCAAATCCACCACGATTATTTTTTTCGCATATAAAGACCTGATCTTTGTTTTCCAATAGCTTCTATTGCTCGATTATGTCGTTTTTCTTCAACCATCTTTTTTTGAGCATTTTTGGCATCGATTATAGTTTTAGCAACAGCACTGCACCTCCAGCTACCGATCCAAGAGCTACCAATGCAGCTAGGATTGGAATCAACGGTAGAAACCCACCGGTTTTGTGCTGGAATGGAATAATTCTTGGTATTCGCACCTTTCTTTTTCCTCCCACTCTTTTAACAGCTAGTCGTGCAGCTTTGATGGCAGCTGATGTTGTATTTTTAATATTGTTAACGTTATTCAGCTGATTGTTGTTAAATGATTTTTTCAACGATTTTTCAACTTTTCATACTATATCTCGCCTGAACGAGTTGGGACGCTTTTTTAGACCCATACCTAACTTCCGTTTAGCTTTCATTGCCGTTGTTACAAACCAAGCAGCAGCTTTTTCACTTAATTTTGCGTTTTTGCTTTTAACTCTTTCCCAAGCTTGATTTTCCAATTCCAAGTCAGCTTTATGTCGATCTTCCAGCAACCCGGTTTTTGAGTAGAATATATCGTGTTTTTTACATAAAGTATCTAATCTATTAATTCCACTGTCACCCCTTGCTAATCTTTTTTCTAGTCTAGTACCAGGTCCACAATATTGATATCCGGGATTGTGGATCTCAATTGGTAATTTATTTATTAACGAGTTAAATAACCCTTCTCCAGTGAATGATAACATTAGACTGAAGTCGATTCTCTCTAAATATCATGTATTTATATTTTTTCTGTACTTCCTATTATTAATATTTATCATATTAGTTGGTTTAGGTTAAATAATTAAAAAAATATTTTCGTTTAAATATCTTTATTGTCTACAATCTCAAACTGATTTGCCGGGTGAAGTTTTCCTGTGTTGAGTTGTCCCTTAAACACGATGGAATATCTTTCAGATGAGAAATCCTCCAAGTGTGTCTTGAATGCTACCGTGACTCTCTGCGGTAGGAATACAACATTCTCCTCCAATTCCAGTAAGACGCATTCCCCGAATTTCGTCTTCACCAGCTTGCCAGAATATATTTTCAATGGCAAATCTTGCGGTAATTCCGCCAACTTGATGCTGGATTTCCGATTGAGGCACGTCAACTTGTTGATTGCTTGTAGATCCATGTTGTCTGCTTTCAAACTAAACTGAGTTCTCCGGCTAAAACGGACCACCTTATATCCTAACCTAGTGGTAGAGAGGGGGAGCTGAACATGTCATAACACTTCTTAATAAACTATCGAGGTCAAGTCCCGTCCGGGGTCACGTCAGGTCAAAATGCAAGTCCGCATCTGTCGGAAAAGGTCAATAACCTCCCGGGGTCACGCCAGGTCAAAATGCAAGTCCTCACCTGTCGGAAATAAAGATCTGCCACGTAGCGGCCGAGACCGTGACGTCACTGTCCTGATGCCCGCTTTGCTTAACTACTAAGAATATATAGTGTGAGGCTTTCGTCAATTGAAACACCTTACATTTGAAGTTGCAACGAATCACTTGGTTCTTTTTTGATTATTATTTGAATTTCTATATTTTTCCAACTTGTTACGATTCGAGTGGTCAATATCAAGAGATTAGAGCATTCTACATTTTCTTATAAGAAATTGAGTAAAATCCTTCAAGTCCGGCAACTCACCTTTGTCGTTTTGAGACTCCCACTCCCTTCTAGTGACTGGATCTATTTTGAAGGTTGCTAAGTAAATAATAATAATAAATCTAAAATTTGTTAACTCCAAAACTTCCAAAGCACGTAGATGTAGTTGTAATCCATCTAGAAGAGAGCGTATACCCATATAAGATTCTTTCGTTATAGATGGAAGATTAAATAGTGATTTGAGATGGTAATTAAGAAGAATGTTTTTATTCTCAAATCGTTCACTCAATAACTGCCGAGCAACGGTGTAATTCAACTCAGAAATTTCAAGTGAATTTATAACTTCCGCAGCCCTACCTTTTAAAGAGAGACGTAAATAGTGAAATTTTTGTACTGCATTGAGAACAGTATTGTTATGTATCACAGATAAAAAAGTGTCGTAGGCACCATCAAAAGTATGAAGTTGTAGTTATGGCAATTTAATGTTATACAATTCGTTAGAGGTCTTTGTGTTGCCAGTTGCTTGCGTTGAAATAGAATCGTTGAACTGAGGTAGGTACGTTGTTTTGAGATAAAAGCATTTTAGCTTTGGAAATTATAGCGTAGTAACTGTTTTCAAAGTTTTCTCGTTCATCAACATGTATATCAAAATAAATTTCAGAGATCTATTTTTCTTTGACAGAGCTAAAATAATTGGAAAACCTTGTAAGATTTCCCTTGAGGACAGACCGTTTACTTTTTAAATTATCTGTCATGTCTGCAAAAGAAGTAATAATGGACACACTTGATTAATAAAAGTAGAACCAGTAGTTGGTTTTGACAATGAAACTTACCTATCAATGTTAAACAATGAACAGGTAATTGAATGTAAAAATTGCAATAAATGCAGTTAATGCTGAATTATTAGCTATTTGCTTGAAAATCCAAAATAAAACGTTTTGCAAAAATGAAATAAGTCAACAGCTGTAGTATCTATCATCCCTTTCAAATGATTGATGAAAAGGGCAAAATATGAAAATCGTAGTAGGCTCTTGAAATTTTGCACAGGGGTATAAAATTGCGAAAGAAACATATTTTCCTTATGACTTTTTTCGAAATTCGGTTAAATAAGCCTATTTTTCGGACATTTTTTTCATTAATGTCAAATTTGACATATAAAAAAGACTACGTCACAACATTTAATTATGTCAATTTTGGTTCTAGAGCTAGCAAAACCTGATGCCGCAAACAAATTTTCCGTAAGTTATTTATTAAAAAATTTTCCCATATGGTGCAGACTTTTTGGCGGGCACTGTATATATATAGAGTTATAGTGAGTTATTTTGATTGTTTTTCATCTAAAAGTAAAATTGTAACGGTTAATTTTGGCCGTAGAAGTTGCTTAGAGAAATTGGTAATAAATAAAACGGCGAGATAGCATTTTACGATGCTTTATTTGGTATTTGTGTAGGTACTTACATTTCTACGAAGGTCAACGCACTCCCGAGTGGAAATTGATTACGCACTTTGCATTTTCACTCGTGGCACTTCACTTTTCACTAATTGGGGGACTGACGAACCTTCCTGCCGAACCAGAATGTCCCTCTGTGGCAGTCGACGGTGCTCCGCTTTTCTGAAATAAGAACAAGAAGATTAGCCAACCTATCCGGAAAAAAAACGGCCTCTAACTTACCTTATGTTTCGCCTAGTTGTAGTCTCCAATGCCAATGGCACAGCATTTTCATTCCTGTCCATCTCGTTGTTTTCTTGTCGCTGTCCGGAATGTTTCTAGCGTATTTTACTTTTATTATCCTTTCTTTAGGTGTGTTACCGGGTATAGCCTGATGTGAAACCTACCGAGTCTTGATACTCGTAATGGGCGAGTTTGAGGATTCAAAGACTGCTTGGCCCCTAGCTTTCTTGCTTTTGTCTGTCGCAGTCCTAGGTTAAGTTTGTTCTTCGTCGTTATTTTCTTCCCTCTCCGCCACGCTAGTCGCACCTAACGGGTGTGCATTGTAGATACTTGTAAATATGTTTGGGGTTGGATGTGTTTTGTTTGGAATATCTCATTTTGGGTATTTGTAGGTTAGGTAGTCGTCAACGGACGGTGTATTAGCGACTTGCAGTTCCTCTTAGTCGCTTGATTTGGCTATTTGTCGCTAGGTGGCGCGCGCGGAGCTAGCTACCGAGGGTAGTTGGTTCAGGTTGCCGTCTAGATGGCTGTGGAGGTGTCATACCTGATATTTTCGGGTCGTGGGCCAATGCGTTATTGCCGCCGGTCGTACTATGTGGGACGTTTATTACTTGGCTGGGCGAACACTATGTTTTGTGGCATTTTTTTTATAGTGTTTCGCCGCGAACTGATATCGGAAATTTCTAGTTTTGAACGTTATTCAGTCTACGGCAACTAAGAAAATTGAATTGGTGAAGTGTGGATAAAGTGGCAGTGCATTTGAATTTGCTTTGAGTTCTTTTGACTGCGAATCCTTAATTATTGGAATGGATTACTGCACTGACTGCTTATTAGAGTGTCCAGAGTGGAATTATTTTGGAGTTTTGCTGTTTTTCCGGGGCCTCTACCATAATTTAGGAATATTAAGCCGCCCTCACCACTTCGAAGAATCGCCGAATTGTCTTAGATCAGACTGGATCGCTTCTAGACGAAATTTCGATAGTTTTGGCCTAACCTAACGCGACATTTCCAGAGAATCAAATAAGTCTGTCGATTTACTGAAGCCTACGTTTAATTGTTACCTGATTTCCCAAAATAATGACATCATCTAGATATATATAATGACATCATCCAGATATACTAGACAGGTTTTCCATGTCATACCTCTTAGCACAGACTCCATGAGCCTCTCAAAGGTTGCTGGTGCATTACAGAGGCCAAATGGCATAACATTAAATTGCCTAAACCTGTACCAGTAGAAAATGCAGTTTTCTCTTTATCTTGTGCATTTCGACTTGCCAGTACCCACTCTTCAAGTCCAACGTGGAAAACCATTTAGAACCAGATAGAGTGTCTAAAGTGTCATCTATTCTGGGTAGAGGGTAGCTGTCCTTCTTGGTGACGTCATTTAACCGTCGATAGTCTACGCAAAACCTCATAGAACCATCCTTCTTCTTCACTAGGACAACTGGAGAAGTCCATGGGCTCTGTGACTGTTCAATGATTCTCTGTCGTTCCATTTCCTTTAACATAGCTGAGACCTCTTCTTGCTTAGCAAGGGGTATCCTTCGAGGAGCCTGTTTGACCGGAGGGCTATTACCAGTATTTATCCTGTGCTGTACTAAACCTGTCCTTCCAAAATCGCATTCAGACTTAGCAAACACATCACGATTTTCTTCAATCAGTTTTCGCAGTTGGTACTGCTAATAAGCAGCGGCTTCTTCGACCATCTTCTTCAGACTCTCTGGTAGGGACGTGTCATCAGAATCTCTTCTGTCTTTGTCTTCAAAATCCTCTCGTGAACTTCTATCTTGAACCTCTGTTCACGCATGACATCTAGTCCGAATATGACATCGTCGGTTATTTGGGCCACAAGGACTCTGTGCTTGAACTTATTAGAGCCTATGGTTATAAAGGCGTCGTGCTCTCCTGTAACTGGAATTTCTTCACCATTTGCCAATTCGACGATGTAGTTTGGTGGTGGTGCAATCCTGCAGTGGGCTATGATGTTCGGCCTCACGATGGTATGACTAGAACCAGTGTCCACCACAATGTCACATTCCCGGCCGCAGATCTTTCCTGGTACTCGCAAGCTGTCTCCTGAATTCGGCAGCCGGTTAACTTTTATCCTAATAGGTGGGGCTTGGTAGCACCCAGCCAGCTTACGCCCCTCTAAGCTGGCTACTCGGAGTTTTCCTGCTTCTCACTGTCAACAGGATTGGGGCACTGACGTTTCAAATGACCCTCAACTCCGCAGTTCCAACAGCGCAGTGGTGTACCTCTTCGAACACCCATCCCATCCTTGGAGGTCGCACGTGAAAGGATGTTTTGGATATCCCTCACAATTTGTTCTACGTTGGCATTACTGGTACTGCTTCTGTTTTGCAGTCGCACCTGTCTTAACCTCACTTGTCTACGTGCTGCCTGCGTGGCAGCTTCGAATTCCAAAGCGTGCGCCAAGGCCTCTGAGATGTTTTTGTGGCGGGCTAGCCGAAGCGCTTGGCTAGTCTCGCTGTCACGCACGCCATCTATGAAGCCGCTTACCGAAATTTGTTTCCGAAATTCAACTGGAGCCGATGGATAGGCCAGATTTACCAAATTGTTGCAGGGTCTCATCAGTGCGTTGTCGTCGACCTTTCAGTTGCGCCTGGTATACCAGTTGCAGATGTGCTTCCCCATATCGCATTTCAAGTGCTCTAACCAGGGAACTATAATCATACTGAGCGTCGGCCGGTATCGTTCGCAACACTTCGGTGGCCTCACCTCGTAGACATAACTTCAAATTCCGAGCTTTCTCTTCTCCTGTCCAGAATTTTCCTTCTGCGGCAGCCTCAAACTGGTTAAGGTAAATGCTCCATGCCACTTTTCCATTAAACTTGGGAAGCTTCATTTTCATACACCCTGTAGCGACAGCTGATTCATCCTTGCCTCCAGCTGTTCCATTCTTCCTTCACTGTTTTCAAATCTCGTTTTTATTTTATCAAGTTCGGTTTGTACCTCATTTTTCATTTCTCCGATTTCCGTTTGCACTTCCACCTTGATTTCTGTCTTCATTTGGGTTATTTCTTCTTCAACAACCCCTTCGAAGTTGGTAATTTTCTTTTGTAATTCTACTTGAATCTCTTCTAATTTCTTATTGGTTTCGTCTCGTCCGGTTTTTATTTCTTCTTTAAGATTACTCGTCAGTTCTTCTTGCTTCAAATTTCTTTCTTCGTCATTCTTATTTAATTCGTTCTTCATTACTTCTTCTTGTTTTTTTCTCTTTCTTCTTGTTTCTTTTCTCTTTCTTCATGCTTCTTGTCCATTTCATCAAATTTCTTCATAAACATTTCCATCAACTTTTCCATTTCCATTGCGGTTTGTTTTCTTGTTCTTCATTCACCTCAGGGTCCTCTTAAAATCGCTTCTGACTTCTGACACGAAATGTACCGTATCTCAACAATCACAGACCAAACTCGTTGCCTTGGTTACCACTTTTATTGTTTAGCCTTCAAAAATCATAAATAAACTTGTCAGATTACTGTCACTGTCCAGGAATATTCACTCAGCTCCAAAAATTCGCATAAAATCGCTTTCTAACCTTTTTCTTTCCCAGACCCAATTCCCAGGGCTTATATACTCAAAAGGAAGACTGGAGAATACTCTAGAATATTCCTGGCCAATGATAGTTCACAAATAATAAGGTTCTAGCAAACGTTCTAGAAAGTTATGGAAGCTTTACAGGGAAAACAATGGATCTAAAGGAAAATGGGGCTCTGCGGGCCTCAGGCCAACAAAGATATGACGGAAAATGCCTCTAAATTAATTACAAAAAAATATAAAACTGTAAGTAGAATACCCAAACTTAAAATTTATCTGCTAAATCTTTGAGTAGGTTAGAAAACTGTGCAGACATATTCATTGAAAGCTGATATAACAACTTTAGAGGCATTTTTCGTTACAGTATTTTTTATTACAATTATTATAACAAGGGATCGAATAAACAAGATTAGATCCATACATTAGTGGAGTTTTATTTTTTAACTTGGTATATAATTTTCCAAATTGTTTCACATTTTTAAAGGATATTCTAATATTATTTTCATCTTTACATGATATATATTATATGATTTTTGTAAAATCTCACAGATAAAATTAGTAACTTTACTATTTGGAGCTCCTGTACATGAATGAATAGGTCTTAAAGGTACACTCAAAGGTAACAAAAAGAAAAAACTAGCATATAAATAAATAAATAAATAAATAAATAAATAAATAAATAATAATATAAATAGCATGAAACACGTGTATGCGGTTACTAGTTTTTTCTTTTTGTTAACTTTGAGTGTTTCCCCATTATCACCTTTTCTTGTAATTATTACATTTACACTCGCTAATTTTACATCCTTATTCTTAAAGATAAAATTGGTTTATAAATTTTTGGTAAACCATAAAATTTTGGACAAATAGAATTATAGATTTTAAGTTTTTTTGAATATTCCTTACTTATAATATTTTCATTCTGTAAGTAAGATAATATTTTGTTTGAATTATTTTGGATTGTTTCTGCTAAATTTAAAAAATCTATTTTTCGAAAAATATTAAACTTGGAAATCAAATTTTCTCATGACAATGTCAGTGTATAGTGTTATTTTGTGCACCCGCCCGATTTTCCCCTTTTAGTACTTACCGGTGGCCTTCCTTATAGCCTCTTTTATCCAAGAAAGGGAAAATCGGACCTCCTGCGAAGCGGTTGCTCAGGCGCCAGTTTTTTAGGGCGGTATGCTCCGCTATGCCCAGATAACTGTCAGTCAAAGAAAATGTAATTTCCAGAGGACAGTGGTGTATTGAGGATAGGGTGTAAATAAAATAGTTAGTACACATTTTACACGGTTTATTTTTCTACAGGTTCGAATAATTAATTAGTAATTGGTTAACAAAAAAAATTAATTAGGACGGCCGGCCCAGAGTTTTCCACGAATCTGCAAGCAAAGAATACGCATGTAAGCTTTTAGTGGTGGAACTACGTCAACGGGTTTTATGGTTAAGACGCGGTGTGTGTCTCATGCCTAAAACAAGCTCAGAAACTAACGGTTGAGAACTAGAAAACGTGCGAAAAGAAAAAGAAAATCAAACATCTAACGGTTAACCCTATCCTAGTCCTTGAATAGCTCTAGGTGTTTCGTATTGCTAATAATATTTAAATATTATGAAAAAGCTTTATAGGATTCTTTTAGTTTATAAAATTGTCTTAAATCATGTACAAATTTATTTTTATCCGGCGAACCTATTTCACAGTACATTTTAACTAATTTGAGTATTTCGTCCTCATTTGTTTTATTACTGATATCTGTTACCCTTATCTTTTTCTCTAAACAATGTATTACTTCTAACATTCTTGGATCCTCTTTAACTTTTTCTGTTAGAACTGATCTTGATAACAAATCTGCTATAAACATTTTACTGCCTGGTAAATACTATATTTTAAAATTATATTTTAAATTTTTAAGTCTCATTCTCTGTAATCTGTTAATTTGTTTAGACGGAAAGTTGAAGTTGGTCAAAGAAAGGCTCGTTCTCCCAACTTCTGGTTCAGGTAGGTTCTAGGAGGGGTAAGGATCAGTGTTGTTCTCGAATTAAAATCTAGTGTACTGGCAGTTTCACTTATATATATTCTATTTTTTTATTGGTTGTGTTCAACGCAACAAAATTTTGGCAGCACTTTCTGTCAATTCATATTGTGACGCTGTTATAGGAGTAAACAAGGATATAGATAGTAAGCGCTGGCCAGTGCTGCCAAAATTATGTTGCGTTGAACACAACCATGTTGTTGTAAAGTAAATAGACCGCTGGACGTAATTTTTTTATCTCTTTCTAACACATAGGATACTATATAGGATGCGCAGAAACTCAGAGTCCAGACTGGGCCATTGAAATGCAGTCACAGGAACATGCGCATTAGCAAATATATAATGTTTTTGACATCGAGAGACACACAAGGGAACGGATAAATAGTATTTGCAATATTGGTGAATACGCCAGGTAAAATGATCCAAAATACCGTTTTAAAAATGTGGAAATGTTAAAAATAAAAAAAAATGTTCATAAATAAAAAAAAATCTATTTCTTTATTTCAACTAAAACAAAACACAAAAATAATAATATTAATTAAAAACATAAAAATTCATAAAAAAATAAAAAACGGAAATCACATTGAGATCACACGATCTCAGATAAAAAAATACAAGAGATCATATAATTTACCTTACGACTAAAAGCGTTTAGTTTCTTAATTTACTTAGTTTCTCAAAGGGAAAACCACCATTTTTAATTTGATCTTTAACTCGGAGTACTGCTTCGCATGTTGTCACGTTTAGGCGATTTCTTAAAGAAGTTTTTATCAAATTTAGAGAAGAAAATTGTCTTTCACAAACAGCAGATGAACGGGGAAGGGACAAAACTACTTTAACCACTTCCATTAAATTTTGAAACATTGGTGCGTTTAAACCATTTTTCATTTTAGCAACTGCCAAAATCCATTACATCCTCATCTCCTATTTTTTTAGATCTGAAAGTTCTGACAAAAGTTGCCATTCAGAATTAACAAAATCTGGATCTACATCCAAATATGGATATAAACTCCTGTAATCTAATATTGACAAAATTTCACCGGATATAGCCTTTTTAGGTCCTAACTTCGAAGCAAATATTAAATGAGGATTAGAAAAATCAAACCTTTTTTCAATCTGTCTACAAAGCTCGATGTAAAAATCCAAAGCTTTAAGCCTAAACTGATGTAATTCTTTTTTATCAATTTCTCTATTGTCATTTATTAATATTTCCTCTTTAGCTCCTAGATAAATATTTTCTAAATTAACATAATTTGAAGGATCTGTCAAATTGATTTTCTTTAAAAAAAATTCTCTATCAATTACAGATTCTTTTTATAAAGAATTTTAAAACCGTTTTATAAAGAGCTGACATTTTATCTAATAATAATGGGATTCTTGGAGTTTCGGACTGAAATTCAATATTCATTTTTGTTATTATCTCTAAGATGTGACTTAAAAAACTAAAGTAACACCTAAAAATTGGATTTCTGAGTGCTCCTAAAATGTGCTTTGCCGTGAGAATATTGTCTTCCAAACTAGCTTGTTGAAAATATAGTGTCAGAGAACACCAGTGTTCTAAAATTCGGTTCACAACCATCTAAAACGGAAACACATGACAAACAATAATTTGAAATTAATCAATTTCTTGTACTGTACCTTCAAAGTCAAAGATAACCACCTGGTTTGACTGGGGTAAAGCAATTTTCTTGGTTTTTCTTCTGCAAATACTTGACAGTCACTTAGTTCTTCCAATCGTTTAGAGCTGCAAGCAGATTCCGTTTTCTGTCGAGGAATTAGAAGTCGATACGATGAGTTACACGATTCGAATTACAGTAACGATTCCGTTTTACGATCGACTTGGCTGTTCGGACATCTTCGGGTTTTTGAAGTTATAGGAAATGATTTTCGGGCTGATGGGAAAAAGGTGGAAATATAACCAAGCTTTTTTCGATTTGTGTTTCTTTATAAGTTTAATTGTCAATTATTATCAGTTGTTAATTCCATATTATAATTGAAATTTAACATGTTACCAATAATGCGACATAGAATTTTAAGAGAAGAAGCACACAATAGAAGACTTCGGCTAATTCGGAGAAGATTAAGTTTACGAGCTGAAAGTAATCCTTTTGATCTGCCAGACCAACGGTTTATCCAGTTATTTCGTCTAAATAAAAGGTAGTCTAAGTATAGAGAGCATTTTTTTGTAGTAATGAGTATTTTTTTACAGATTAGTAAGAGAGCTAATTGACCTCCTAACACCAAGAATAGTGGACCGACTTAGTACGAAAGGTATTTCAGTTGAGCAAAAGGTGTTGTGTGCGTTGAGATTTTACGCAGTTGGTTCATACCAAAGAGGTATATTACAAGATTACAACCTTGGATTAAGCCAGACAAGCACGCACCGTTGCATTCATGCAGTGACGGAAGCAATCGTTTATCTTCGTGAACATTATATCAAGTTTCCAAAAAGCATCCAAGAAAGAAATGCCTTAAAATATGCATTTATGCATAACTGGGGCTTTCCAGGGTCAATCGGAGCGATTGATTTTTTTCATGTTGCGATTCTGAAACCTCAACTAGATGAACACAACTTTATAAACCGAAAAGGCTATCACTCAATTAATGTTCAAGTTATTTGTGACCATTACTTGAAAATCCGTGGATTTTGGGGGTTCCACTCACGATTCATATATATGGTGAATGTCAAATGCTCAAACGTATATGCAACAACTGTATAATGTGTATAATAATCTGTATAATGTGTGATAACTTTAATAAGCTGAGTGAACACTGTGATATTAATTTTCATAATCTGAATGTAATTCTAAGAGAGGCTGCTGATAATTTAGACAACTTCACTTTTTAAACTTTTTCTGTGTTCTGTGTATACACCATAATTATTTGCCTTTTTTCACTGTAATGTTTTGTCACTTATATCCGGGTTTTTATATTACTTTTTTATATTGCTTCTTTATCCTGCTTTCTTTATGTAGTCTTTTATGTATAGTTTATTAGTACCTAATATGCATATGTGATTATCTTACTCTTTATTATATACTTGTCCTGTAAATGGGGGTTACCTGTTGGGCAATAAATGCTATATTATTATTATTATTATAATGATAATGAAACAAGCTGGTTACTTGGAGACTTAGGATATCCTCTACAGCCTTACTTACTTACGCCATTTCGTAACCCTCACACCGCTGCAGAGGAAAGGTATAATGGTGCTCATACAAGGGCCCGGAATTGTGTAGAACGTACCATCGGGTTATTAAAAATGAGATTTAGGTCTATCCTTAAAGAAAGCTCAGCAAGGTATACCCCAGAATTCATGTGTTTAATAACAAAAGAATGGCCTTTTTTCACAATATGTGTGTAGATGCCAATATTCCATTTGAAGAAGTTTTACCAGATGCAGATGAAAGGGATAACTTACCAAACGCACAAGAACCGGCTGGTGGCGAGGGAATGAGAATACGCCAAAATGTTGTCAACCAATATTTTCTTTAATCTGTACTTTTTCTTTTTGAATTTAAGTACATTAGAGATTATATATAATATATGTATAAAATAGTGGTATTTTCTTTTAAAACCCAAACAATGAAACAAACACAACAAAACTATACTTAACCATAGAAGAATCTACTACTTTGACTTAACTTAAAAAACTATATAAAAAAGAAACCTATTATCATTATCACATTCTTCCTATAATTATTTCAACGACAGGACAAAAGTCAATAAAAGTAAACATCAACTTAAAATAAAAATACCTAAATAAAAAAAGAAACTTAACTATCACATTCAGCACAGCACAAGAGCGAATTTCTGATAGGTATTCACATTTTTCCTAAGAACCTATCCAAGCGATCGAGAATTTGGCCTAAACGTTTGTCAATGGTGTTTTTAATATCAGTTAAAATTGAGATAGTTTCTTTGTACAATATTAATTCTTCTTGCTCTGCCTTCTTTTTCTTTGGTAGTGGGGAAAAGGAATAGCGATGGTCCTCACTGGTGCTTGGTTCATTTTCAACCAAGCACTGGACCGTTCTTTTTGTCTGACCTTTGGATGTTTCTTTTCTAAACGCAATTTTTTGCGGGATTAATCCCCCTTGGGTTTCGACCTCTACTTCATGGACCTTAAAAATATTAAAACCAAAAATAATGTAGTACAAGTTATCATTTATCCAATTGCGAAGCCAAGCGATAGTCATGTAGATACCTACAATTGCGAGACTCTCACCGACGGCCACCCTGAACGTGGATTCCCAATTCTCGCGCCTTAGCAAATTGAAGTTTGTGCAAGCCATGACGTCACACCCCCTTTGACCTACTGTCGACTCACCGCGGCCGACGGGATTCTGCTGACTTCACTCACTTTCTTTTTTATTTTACCACGAATAATCGAAAAATCGGCGGCACATTCTAAGTGGTATAGTCTGCATTCAGTCTTCGCATGTTTTGATACACTGACCTATATACGTTCCAGTAACCTACCAAATAATTTCTAGATACTAACATTCGCATGTTTTGATACACTGACCTATATGCGTTCCAGTAACCTACCAAATAATTTCTAGATACTAACA
Source organism: Pseudeuparius sepicola (assembly GCA_963920635.1). Lineage (NCBI taxonomy): Eukaryota > Metazoa > Arthropoda > Insecta > Coleoptera > Anthribidae > Pseudeuparius > Pseudeuparius sepicola. The sequence goes on from OY987305.1 coordinate 37,312,412, forward strand.
TTGCAAATCTACAGGGCGAAAAATGCATCCTTTTATACAAATAAAATATGTCGGAGCAAACGTTATTATTCGCTTGAAAACATTTTACTTTGCAGCGTGCAGCTGTCCTGATTGAATTTAGTTTCAAAAAGATCAACATACCCACATCCCAAAAAAAATTCAACCTACTTTGCCCTGGAAAACATTTTTAACGACTAAAGTATCCAAAATATTTTAAACGCCCTTCAAAAACACATTGTGAAATTTTGATGGTATAAAATACTAGACTGTACATTTTTGAAAATAAAAACTAGGTGCCAAACCTTCTATTGTTTAGAAAATAATGTCCATGCTACTACAGCCGTTAATAGATTACTAATAAAAAATAAAGCAGACAACGCAGTTTATTTAACGTTCAGTGCCTATAAAAAACGGCTATAAAAAAATCTGAGAAATTTCTGTATATTAACCAGGTGTTTGTTGTTGCCTTAAGGCAAAATACATACGTCTGAAAAGTTCAACCTATTTTGTTGTAGAATTTGGAATCTGATGATAAGTAAAAAAACCATTATGCAATAAAATACAAAAGTAGTATCAAAGCATGTGTATCCGAAACGGCTTGAACCGCCGACGCTCGAGATCTGCTGGCGCAGCTTCCAGTACAATGGGCTCATTTTCAGTCGAAACACGCAAATATCTCCAAAAAACCTGAGAAAATGGCCATCACAAACAAAATCATGATTTTGTTTTTACCCAGCAGGAATATTATCGAAGGGATATGTGCCAGGAATAGGGAATTATATTAAAAGTTCAGCCTACTTTGCCCTGAAAAATCGTATATTTTTAACTACTAATGTATTGAAAATATTCTAAACAGATTTCGAAAATAGTTTAATATCAATAAATCACGAATTTTTTGATAATATAAGATGTAAACTATAGACTGAAAAAATTGTTGCTTAAACAACATTGAAACTACACTGATAAAAATATGCATCCATGGTTGAAACTACACTCTGTTACCTTAAGGTATAAAATCAAACGCAAACACATCTACCAAAAAGTTCAACCTACTTTGCCCTGAAAAAATCGAACAACAGAGGACATCGCTCACAAAACCAATACCAATAAGGACAAGAACGCCGAGGAAACTACACATATAAATGTTTAAAAAATGCCCACCGCGATCGCTCGACAAAAAACCGTGCAAAGTGGCTACGGGAAAAGGCTTGACCTTTGTCCTTAGGGACACGTGTGACCCGGTTGAAGTAGAATCTAAAAAAACCTGTAAACCATACCTACAGTAGAATCTGCTAAAGTAAAATCCAGGTGTCAAAAAATCAATTAGGTACAAATAAGACACTAAATCCTTCTTGTATTATTAGAAAATACGTCGACGTCAAAGCATACCCGTCGATGGCACCGCTAGCGTGTCCGGTCAAAGATGCATTCTGCTAGGCGTGAAAATTTATGATACTATCGACAGGAGTCTATATACGCAAAATAATTGTTCAGTATCCGTATTCAGCAAATAAAAAAGTTATAGGTACCTGATATAGGTACCTGATGAAAAAGTATACAAAACAAAACCGATAAAATGTTCGTGGCATTTTTGTATATTAAAATATTTAATCGCGTATCTAAGTTGTTATTTTATTCATTACCTATCCCACAAATTTGGATTTTTAGCTCTTGTAATCGCTCGATGACGATTGAAACTACACTCATAAAAATGTTTAAAAAATGCCCATCCCACGTGATCGCTCGACAAAAACAAAACGTGCAAAGTGGCTACTGCTCGAGGTTTGACCTTTGTCCTTAGGGACACGTGTGACCCAGTTGATGTAGAATCTAAAAAACCCTGTAAATCATACTTCCATAGCATAGAATCTAAAATCCCCGGTACAGTACGGATGAAAATTTCAAACCAGGCATAATCAACATGGATACACGTTCAAAGTAAAAAAAACTTATCGGTTAACTGTTTAACCCCGACATTTTCTTGATTTCTAGGAATAAAAAGAAATACAGCGATTGTAAGTCCAAAGCTATTTACGCTATGAAATTCGTTTAAAATGCGAATGATAATTTGCCGCCTTAAAACCAGGCGTGAAAATTCAACATACGTCCCTAAGAAGTTCAACCAATTTTACCCTGGAAATAGAACATTTTTTAATGAATAAAATATCGAACATATTTTAAACACCCTTCTAAATATAGTATAAATCATGTTTATTTTGATAATGTGGAAAGCTAAACTGAAAATTGTTGCTAGAGGTTCTATTAAAGTAAAAACCGGGGTGCCAAAAAATCAACTATTATTAGAAAATACGCCGATGTCATAATATAGCCGTCGATGACACCGTTACCGTGTCCTATCAAAAAAATGCGTTCTGCTTAATAAGGTGTAAAAAAAATCCATGACGGGGCTTAGATGAATGTCATACAAACATGCGGCACGCAAAATATTTAATAAAGAATAGATATATGAGCTCAAACATGTTGATCAGAAAAATATATTAATTTCTGGCGATTTAGTTTACCAGTTATCATTTAAAAACAAAACCTGGTCCCAATATTCAGTGAAAATAATAATTAAAAACTTTGAACCTTATAAACCACCACTAAATAGCGAGTCGGAAATAAGTAAAAATTATATATACCTAAATATATTATTTTGATATAAATTATGGCCGAAACTGAATTTATTGGGGTGAAGATGCAAGGAAATATTTTTAGCTAGGAAAAAGTAATGCAATTATCATAGGTACTGGTTGCAGAACCCGTTGTCAGTTTTGCAAGGATTTTTGATACAAATATAATTGCTAACGTTTAATTTGTTTACCCCATTTACGAAAATGATAACAAAATTGGATCAGACAAGATGTTTTTTCGAAGTATAGTTTTTAAACACAGGGTGCCACCACCGGTTTTACGATATAGGTTTCAAAATGCGACGCAAATACATAAAAAATACCCTAGAGATAAGAAAACAAAATACAACTCACCGAAAGATTCTTAATGATGTATAAAAAGAAATCAGGTTACATCTAATGCCCCAGACAGTAAAATAAACATCCCGGAGCTATCAGATATAACCAAACATCATTTTTCCAACGGCACAGTCATTTTCACGGGAAAAACAACCAGTAACCGTTCAAATTCTATAGATAGGTACTGCCGTAATCCAAAATTTCACTGAACTACGCGTATCTATTATACTGAAGTAGGTACTGATACACTTCCATCTTTCCAAAGAAAAACAAACACGAAACTCAGACTTTTCATATATTTATTACAACGCCTCGATAGAGTCTTTATCTGTGGCCACGACCGAGAATCTACTGAAGCAAGTGCGACGCATAGGACGTGAAAAGTGCCGAGTTGGTTTTATTAAACAATGAAACTTATACCTACGTATATTTAAAATAAATGAGAAATATGCCAGAGATGTGAAACCTAATTGTGTTGCAAGTTTGAGGGTCCAAAAAAAATATTGGCTTTAATTTTTTAAGGTGAGAAACACATCTAACAGCCAGTTTGGAAATATACAAGGCAAAAAAAGTAGTGATGTGGCTGTCCCATTTTATGTTTTATACAGGTTGGGTTATTTTAGAATAGTTGTTCAATAGACCGAGACAACATCATAAACGCTTCCCGTGAGAACAGAATCTGATGAAAAGAAAAATTCCATCTGGGTCAAGCTACTACATAACCAAAGTAAAAAATACTGAACGAAAGTAGGTTGGTCAAAACTGACTTAATCCGCCTTTGATACACCTCTCCCAAATCCAATGGCAATCGGTTCACCAGTCGATAACCTCTTGGTCACCGCGACAATAATGTTAGGTTAGGTTACCTACCTAAAAGAAATGTAAAGTAGCATCTCTGTGACGTCACAAGATTCCACAGTTGAGTTTGATCTGGTGTAAGTTGCGATTCTGGGAGTTGGAGGGTCCACGCACTTCCACACTCGCCAACGCTTCGTTAATGCGTCGTCAAAGATTCGTTAACGCGGTTTTAACGCGTCTTAACGCATTGACGCGATATTAAAGCTTTGTTAACGCTTTGTTAAAGCTTTGCTGACACGTCGTTAACGTTTCGTTAACGCGTTGTTCGTTAACGCGTTGTTCGTTAATGCGTTGTTCGTTAACGCATTGTTAACGCCTCGATAACGAGTAGTCAACGCATGGATAACGCGTTGTTAACGCGTTGATAACGCTTCGTTAACGCGTAACGCATGGATAACGCTTCTTTCACGCTTTTAACGCGTTAATAACGCTTCTTTCACGCGTTTAACGCGTTGGTAACGCCTCGTTAACGCGCTGTCAATCCTCGTTAACGCATTGTAAACGCTTCGTTAAAGCGTTTTTTAATTTGCATTATATACGTATTTGACCTGTCATAATTAATTTAATAGTGAACGCGATTAGTCGACCACCACGCCAATAATGTTACGTAGATGGAAATAACTCTGGTGCAATGGTGTTATATTTTGCTAGACATCGGCCTCCCGAGCAACTTTTTCTAATAACTTTTAGGTCAGTCGAAGTTTTTTTGGAAATGCTGTCTCTTTTTCATCTGCATCAAATGAATATTTTTCTAAGTCATATCTTGGAATTTTTTTGTCGGATTCTGTTCGAACGATAGGCATTTCCTAGGTTGCCTCGACCTCCCGAGCCACTTCTTCTAATAACTATTTGGTCGGTTCTCAGTAGATAAGCTATGAGAGTTCGGCCTCACGATTCCCATGTTAATCGCCCATAAGAGATTTTTGCGCCGAAATCGTACCATAACCTCACTTTTTCACCCAACTATGCAGTAGGTACTAATACGCGCGACGAAGTCGCGGCCAATTTCGACGCGCTGTTTTAGCAGGGTTCCGCTGGCTCCCGCAGGCCCCACCGGTCCCCACAGACTTAGCAGGCCCCGCAGGCCCCTTTAACGACTTTCACCGCAGGCTCCAGCTAAATTAAAAATTACTATTAAAAAATAAAATATCTTACCAGGATTCGAACCTTAGCCCGCATTCCAAAGCCAAACACTCGGCATGTAAGTAAAATTCTAGGAAATGCATGGCAGTGGGGCAATAATCTCGATGCGCTGTTTTTAGCAGGGTTCCGCTGGCTCCCGCAGGTCCCACCAGTCCCCACAGACTTAGCAGACCCCGAGGCCCCTTTTAACGACTTTCACCGCAGGCCCCAGCTAAATTAAAAATTACTATTAAAAATAAAATATCTTACCAGGATTCGAACCTTAGCCCACATTCCAAAGCCAAACACTCTGCATGTAAGTAAAATTCTAGGAAATGCTTGGCAGTGCGGTAATAATCTCGACGCGCTGTTGTAGCAGGGCTCCGCTGGCTCCCGCAGGCCTCGCCGGTCTCTGTAGACTCAGCAGGTCCCTTTAATGATGTGTACCGCAGGCTCCGATTAAATTAAAAAAATTACTATTAACACTAAAATACCCGGACAATAACCATCATTCCAACGCCAAAACACCCGACAGTAGTATTTCTGCGAATGCATCGCAGCCGGGCGCAAGGTGGATGACTCACATCCGCTACCCGGAACTTGTCAGGACAGGTTGACAATCTAAAAAACAATGCTCTCTACTTAGATAAAAATAGAATGTCCAATAAGATTTTTTTTTCACACACTTTTATATATAAGTATATATTAGAATATTATAAAATATTTAAGCCCCGTATAGTTCGAATTTGAATGGGATATTATGTTACATGGGTAATATATCTCAACACTTCGTACACAAACAAAACTCGCTCGTTCTTTACAGTTTTATTACTGTGAATTCGGTACCTACTAAAGCGGCAGACTTGGGATGCCGCAGTAGCAAATACAATATGAAGCTCAAAAATGTTATTATAATCAAACTTGAGACGCACACATATTTAAAAATATAAATACCGCCGGATGAATGCAAGGTCAATTTCCGGAATATAGCAAAACAATTAGATTATGGACATGGATATTAATTTCTTTAGGTAAAGGTAATAAACATTTATAATTTATAGTTAAATAAATAATTGTACACTAAGGTATGGGGAGGGTATACTTTTATTTTAGTTTTGTGTTTAGAATTACTTGTATTTATAGGACCATATGTGACCGGATACACCAAAAAATATTAAATTTACATCAGTTCTTATGAGAAACACGAACAGATCGGGCCTCGCGAGGGGGCCTTTTTGCAAAATGTTTAGTACTCCGTCCGACTTTTAAGGGATATATAGGAGGGTGTGGTGATCCAACAGTTCATTCTAGCAACAACTGTCGCTACGTCATTACAAGTGCTCGCCGTTAGCCGTGGAACAGGTATCAACTTGCAAAATGGAAACAATAAATAGCACAGTTACCAAGTTGCAAACTCAATTGTTTGATGGTAGCCAACTGGATGTAGAGAATGGATTAAAAGAATGTGGCAAAATTATTAAAGTCCTAAATGTTTACTTGAAAAAGGCTACCTCTGTATCGGAAAAACAGCATTTAACTGCCACTCTTGCTAAAGTTAGAAATTATAAACACTTATTTAAAAGGTTGATAATTGTCGGAGGTGGAGTTAATAAGCGAAAACAGAGAGCTTCCGATAGAGTGAAGTGGGAAAATTTACAATCAGCATCTAGTGGAAGAATCAGGACAGGCTTAATTATTAACTTGAAGCATTCAGTAGACGTCAAGGCATTTTTGAGAGATTGTTTAAACCTTTTCAGTCGACGAATAAAAAATGCACTAAAAATTAATGATATGGTTAAATGTAATGCAGTGTTCTGTGGACTATTTGAGCTCAAGAAATCAGATGAAGTAATTCAAGAACTAAAATACTTTAATACTAAAAATATGGCAATTTATCAAGACACTGACCTGGTTAAATGGTTTAAGGATAATATCGAGGACGCCATTTCTATTCAATTAGATGAATTTCAGGAAAAAGAGTCTGGTTGGGCATTAAAGGCTATTATGAACATTCAAATAAATATCAACAAGTATACACCACTTTTGGGATCATCGTACATTGATTTACCGGATACTATTAAAAGAAAGGAAGCTTGTATCAACGTGAAGAATGAAGATGAACTCTGCTTTGGATGGAGCGTGACTTCTGCTCTATACCCAGTCAGATTGAATTCTGATAGACCCAGCACCTACCCCCACCCCTCAACCGTTCTGAATTTAGAAGAATTAAACTGCCCTATGACACTACGACAGATTCCACGATTTGAAAAGCAAAACGATATATCAATCAATGTGTACCTTCTACGAAAATCCAATAGAAACTTCAACACTTACCCTACTTATCTCACTAAAAATAAGAAAACTAAACACGTAAATTTACTAATGATACAAAATCATTATTTTAATGATGATGAAGAACTGGAAGAAGCAAGTAAAACTCCAGTTAGATACCATTTTGTTTGGATTAAGGACCTTTCCCGCCTGCTATCTACGCAGCTGGGCAAACGTAATGGGAAAAAATTCATCTGCGATAGATGCTTACACTATTTTCATTCTGAGGAAAAGTTAACAACGCATTATGAAGATTGTAAAAATATGAATGAGTGCAGAGTAAGGTTACCAGCAGAAGATAAAAAATTCTTGAAATTTAGTAATTTTAAGAACAAGGAAAAGGTGCCATTTATTATCTATGCGGACATAGAAAGCATTCTGAAACCTATTGAAGAGAAGAACAAGTACCAGGAACATGCACCCTGTAGTGTAGGATATTATTTGAAATGTAGCTATGACGATACACTATCATTCTACAAATCATATACTGGAACAGATTGTATAGAGTGGTTTAGTAATGAACTGAATCAGCTGGCCGAAGATATAGAAACAGTTTTCCTATGTCCGCTATCTATGGACCCGCTAACATCTCAACAGGAGATGGGCTTCAATATGTCAACAGCGTGCCACGTTTGCGAGGAACCGTTCACCGCTGATCAGAAAAAGGTTCGAGATCATAACCATCTGACTGGAAAATTTAGAGGAGCCGCCCATGACGAATGCAATGTTAATTATCAGGACGCCCATGTTGTACCCGTAGTATTCCACAATTTAAGCGGCTATGACGCTCATTTCGTGATTAAAAGCATTGCCAGTGACATTGAAGGTCGCGTTGAACTGCTGCCAGTCAATAAGGAAAAATACATCTCGTTCACAAAATATATTCCTGAAAATAGTATCAAATTTAGATTTATTGATAGCTACCGATTTATGGCTGGAGGACTAGATTCACTTGCGGCTAACTTGAGCAGTTATCCTATTCTTAGAAGTCAATTTGCACATTTACCTGAAGCTAAGTTTAAACTGCTTACAAGAAAGGGTGTTTTCCCTTATGATTTTGTGGACTCCATGGAGAAGCTGTATTATAATCAACTTCCACAGAAAGTTTGTTTTTATAACCGATTAGAAGAAAGGCCTATTTATGAAAAGGAGTACGTTCATGCACAGAAAGTATGGAGGGAGTTTGAATGTAAAAATATCAGAGAATATGTTGAGCTGTACATGAAGACAGATATACTCCTCTTATCAGACATATATGAAACGTTTAGAACCAGCTGTATAAGCACATATAAACTGGATCCTGCTCATTATTATACATTGCCAGGATATACGTGGGACTGTATGCTGAAATACACCGGGGTTGAACTAGAACTTCTCACAGAAATTGACAAAGTAATGTTTATAGAGAAAGGTATTAGAGGAGGCCTCTCACAGGTGTCAAAGCGCCGCTCTACTGCAAATAATAAATATATGCCAAACTATGATTCCGAAAAACCCTCAATATATCTGTCCTACTTTGACGTAAATAACCAATATGGGTGGTCAATGTCCCAATCACTTCCATACGCAGGATTTAAATGGACAGATCAGAATATTAATATACAAAGTATCCCAGACAACTCCAATATTGGATACTTTCTAGAAGTTGACTTAGCTTATCCAGACTCCATACACGACGCACATAAGAACCTTCCCTTCTGCCCTACACATTGTAAGGTAGAGGGGGAATCAATAGTAGAAAGTAAAAAATGCTCAAAACTGATGGCAACCTTACACAATAAGGAAAAATATGTCATTCATTATAGGGCGTTGAAACAGGCTTTGGCTAATGGACTAATACTTAAAAAAAATACATAGGGTCCTAGAATTCAAACAGTCTCCATGGTTGAAATCATATATTGATCTCAACACCAAACTCCGCACACAAGCAACTAGTGCATTCGAAAAAGATTTGTATAAACTACTAAACAACGCAGTCTTCGGAAAAACCATGGAAAACGTCAGAAATCATTCAGTAGTAAAACTAATAAATAAATGGGAAGGGCGTTACGGCGCAGAAGCATTAATTTCAAGACCAGAATTTAAATCGGTATCTATTTTTGAAGAAAACCTGGTAATAATTGAATTAAATAAATCAGAAGTATTTCTTAATAAACCCATATACGTAGGTATGGTGATCTTAGATCTAGCTAAAACTACCCTCTACGACTTCCACTATAACTACATGCTACCAGAATTTGGAAACGATTGTACAATACTTTACACAGATACAGACTCACTAATTTATGAGATACTTAATAAGGATATTTATGAAGTAATACGACGAGATTGTGACACATATTTTGATACTAGCGACTTCCCCCCAGAAAATAATTATGGTATACCACTTGTCAACAAAAAAGTGCTAGGATTGATGAAGGAAGAAAATGGCGGTAGAATAATGACAGATTTCGTGGGGCTGAGATCTAAATTGTATGCAACTAAAGTTTTAAGAACCAGGGAAGATGAAAATATGCAGAAAATAAAGTTAGAAAGAGATGGACTAACTCTAGAAGAAATTAATGAAATTATGCAAAATGGAGATATAACCAAGAAAGCAAAGGGGATTAAAAAATCTGTAGTTAAGAGAAAAATCACGTTTGAAGACTACCTATACTGTCTGGAAGAACAGAAAGAAAAAAGTATTAGCCAAAATTTAATAAGATCCGAGAAACATAACGTATACTCCATTACACAAGAAAAAATTGCTCTAAGTCCACATGATGATAAAAGACAAATTGTATTCAATAGCTATGAAACACTTCCCTGGGGACATTACTCTATAATGCAAGGAAATTAACTATAATGTATGTGTATAATGTTATTATAATATATTATTATAGATTATATAATTAAAGGTTGAGTAAAAATCATTGTTTATGTACATACTATGTAAAACAGAAGTTTAATGTACTTGCAACAAATATATATAATAAAATAAGTGAAAACTTCCGAACTGGTTTTATTGAAAAGTAAATACACCCTCATAGAAAAAATATTAAAAATATCATCAGGTATTAATTTATAGTTATATATCAATATAAAAATAATACTATGTTCTTAGGAATACATCTCGGGCAGGCATCTGTCGGTCGGGTTATTAATTACTTCTTGAGCACGTCCGTTTAAACTAAATAAGCAGACAGAAATTAATATTACATTTTAGGCATCGTTGTTTATTTAAAGTATAACCCATTAGAGGTCGCTTCAGAACGGTCGGTCGGATATAGGTATATGGAGGAAAAATATTCTTGATAAATATAGATGGCGGTATCAGTACCTATTGATATACATATATTAATAATCAGATAGTAATCAATATAAAGTAATAACATAATAGTTATTTATGTACCAAGACACTGAAGTCCAACTTTTTATGATTCATGTGTAATTTAGTTGCCGAGGCCTCTGGCCTTATATATATTTTTTTGAAATCGGAAAAAGTGTTTATTAGGCAAGAAAATAATCATACGGGATGATCCGTCCATGAACCAACTGCGCGCGGCATTCCTTGACTTTTACGATCGCTCTACCTAGGTCAAGTATGACAAGACACGGCGTCTTCAAACAGAAAAACCAAACTGCTGCTTGTTGTGCAGCCTACATATCAAATCTTTTGATATTAAAACCTACTCGGAGGCTGGCGTCGTTAGACCATCCCCCGAGTCTTCAGGTGAGGTTCCGATGCTTCCGGCGCCCCCAAACTAGAAAAAACATGCGATATCTAAGTGTGATCCTGGAGGAACTATAACCGGGAATCACCGGGTCTATAGTTGGTTGATGGTTGACTTTCTGTCTTTGTTTGTAGCATGTTTTTAGAGTAGTATGGATATATTTAATCTTGGGGTCAAAATAAAGGGCATTTTAACAATGGGGCACCACGTCTATAGGTTTTGACGTCATTGGTTACTTAGTAGATAAAATAACGAGTTTTGCAGCCAGAAAGGTATATATTAACTTCTTTTTATAATACCAAGCTTTCGGTCTACTTGGAGACCTTCATTTATTATTATTTATTTATTTATTGTCATTGGTTACTTCAGTGCCGATTTCTGAGCTTTTAATGACGATTTTGGGATACTTCGCTGCCGATTTCAAGAAAAAGAATATACTCTAGAAGAGTACATTCTTCTATGGTAATAACAATCATAGGCTTTTGTGGGATAGGGGATAGGTCCAAACCAATTCTGAAAGAAGTAGGAAATAGACGAAAAATTAAAGAATCATCATTTCTAGGAAATATGGACAACTGTGTTGCTGAATGTTCAGTGGAATTCACTAAAATATTATTGCCAGTTATTCAAAGAGAAGTTAGCATAGATAATTAGATAAAACACAGGGTAGAATATCAGACAGGTGGCTAGGCTATTGTTTCTGTTGTCATGACATTTTAACTTGACATCTATTAATCTACCATTTCACATATATAAATCCTTTATCTATGCATTTCACTTTGACGTGACATGATCTTTAAAAAAGGAGAAAGATTTTTTTCCGAAAGCTCAGAAAACAAATTTGTTGAAGTTATTTTTTTGAGTTAAACGTTCAAAGTTTCGTTCATTTACTGTTAAGAATTTATGAATTTTCCAGGCAACTTGAAAAGGCTGTCTTTTAATCAGTTTGGTGTCGAAAAACCCAATTAAAAAAATTAAATAGATAGTTTCATGAAACTTTCGATAAAAAAAAATAATGAAAAGAAGTGATAAAAATAGCATAGGTAGTAAAATAAATATATAATAATTATACCATTACAACATTTTCAAAACTGTTATTTTGATGGATAAGGGATAAAGACAAAAACGAAACCCTCACAATATTTTGTATGCTTGGTGGAAACAGTGGAATTTGTCCGAATTCTGTTTTAGTTTTCATTGTTCCAAAAAAACCGAACAAAACAGAAACTCGACTTTGGTGTTTGGTTTGGTTTTCAGTAGGAGAAATAAAAAGCTTGTAAAAATAGCACAAAAAAGAAATGAAATGAGATGCTAAAAATGAGATTATTTCTCATCATATGAACAGGATAACGATATGTACCAAAAGAGTCTGGTTGGACTTTGAAAACCGTTGTAAATTTACAAATAAACATTAACAAGTTAGAGTTTTTTACGGGACAAAACGTAAAAATTTCTATTAAACGCTTCGGAAGATTACTAATGATATGAATTAACTTTTTTTAGAATATGTCTGATTGTATTACTTATAGTTAAACCATTGTACCAAGTTAGAGCTTTTTTATATATCTTGAATGAAACAACGTTGTTTTGTTTTATTCTTAACCTTTTTTTTTCATTTCCAAAACATTATCTCATGCAAGAGGTTCTAATACAAAACCAGGTTTTAAAATTAAAAAACAGGTGCCAAAAATCCAAAGTATGACGTCACACCGCTGGTTAAAAAAGTGATGTGTGTTCCAACAACAGACAAGAGGACCTTAGTCGTCTCCTGATCTGCTTGTAAATGCGAATTAAATCTAAACTATTTAACAAAATGTATTGCCCAATATTGACTTAATATATTTTCCGATAAATTAGTTATCAATTAAATTTTGAAACTAGTTATTTTTGAAGAATACAGCTAATGCGTTCTTATATAAACATTGTAAACTAACGGGGCCTCATATTAGCTAAACTTCACAGCTGAATAGCTTCAGCTAAACTTCGCCGCTGTGACCGTAAAAGGATGTGCAGAACACCCGTGTAGACGTGTACTGTTGGTAAAGCCGTGTTTATTATATGACAAATTTAGTTATTAATTAAATTACCCAGACTTTTCATAATTATTTTCGGCATACCACCGTTTTTCTGTTTTGGAGAAAATGATGCTATTGGACTGCTGGACAACCAAATTATATAGGATCCATAACACGTTTCATTCTTCAAATCGACCAATTCGACGAGAAGGAACAAATTAATTTTTTAGTATAATAATTTTTGAAAACCACTTATTTCGTTTCTGAAAATAAAATGCTTACAGATATGGTTTTGAACCCTGATTATTTTACACGATTTACCCTTTCGAGGACCAACATTACGATCCACTGCTTCAAACTAATCTGGAGGAATGTAAAATTTGTTTCGTACAGTTTTCTGTATGGAATGTTCAGCTTCAAATATGTGCTCTTTGTGTAGACAAGTTATATGGAATAAAATGAGGACATAGCTTCAATTAATACATATATTTTTTCAATAATAAAAATAAAATTACGATACTCATTTTTGAATGCCCCTTATCCTACCAAGAAAAGCTTAAAGCGCCTAAGCAACTTGAAAAACGACTCAGAGAAACGACTAGACGACTTGAAAAAACGACTAGACGACTCTGAAAACGACTAAACGACTCGGAAAACGACTAGTCGTTTTCCGAGTCGTTTAGTCGTCTTTTCGAGTCGTCTAGTTGTTTTCCGAGTCGTTTAGACTTGAAGCGACTTGAAAAGCGACATACCATGGAATACCATCGAATTTTTGCCGGAGGCGTTAGAGAAAATTTTGCCTTTTACTTACAATGTAATAAAAAAGAAAGTCGTTTCTTGTCCTCAGACCTCTAACTCAGAACGGAGGCGTTAGAGAAAATTTTGCCTTTTACTTACAATGTAATAAAAAAGAAAGTCGTTTCTTGTCCTCAGACCTCTAACTCAGAACGCCTCCGGCAAAAAATTAATTTATCCGAAAATATATTAAGTCAATATTGGGCAATACATTTTGTTAAATAGTTTAGATTTAATTCGCATTTACAAGCAGATCAGGAGACGACTAAGGTCCTCTTGTCTGTTGTTGGAACACACATCACTTTTTTAACCAGCGGTGTGACGTCATATTTTGGATTTTTGGCACCTGTTTTTTAATTTTAAAACCTGGTTTTGTATTAGAACCTCTTGCATGAGATAATGTTTTGGAAATGAAAAAAAAAGGTTAAGAATAAAACAAAACAACGTTGTTTCATTCAAGATATATAAAAAAGCTCTAACTTGGTACAATGGTTTAACTATAAGTAATACAATCAGACATATTCTAAAAAAAGTTAATTCATATCATTAGTAATCTTCCGAAGCGTTTTCAATAGAAATTTTTACGTTTTGTCCCGTAAAAAACTCTAACTTGTTAATGTTTATTTGTAAATTTACAACGGTTTTCAAAGTCCAACCAGACTCTTTTGGTACATATCGTTATCCTGTTCATATGATGAGAAATAATCTCATTTTTAGCATCTCATTTCATTTCTTTTTTGTGCTATTTTTACAAGCTTTTTATTTCTCCTACTGAAAACCAAACCAAACACCAAAGTCGAGTTTCTGTTTTGTTCGGTTTTTTTGGAACAATGAAAACTAAAACAGAATTCGGACAAATTCCACTGTTTCCACCAAGCATACAAAATATTGTGAGGGTTTCGTTTTTGTCTTTATCCCTTATCCATCAAAATAACAGTTTTGAAAATGTTGTAATGGTATAATTATTATATATTTATTTTACTACCTATGCTATTTTTATCACTTCTTTTCATTATTTTTTTTTATCGAAAGTTTCATGAAACTATCTATTTAATTTTTTTAATTGGGTTTTTCGACACCAAACTGATTAAAAGACAGCCTTTTCAAGTTGCCTGGAAAATTCATAAATTCTTAACAGTAAATGAACGAAACTTTGAACGTTTAACTCAAAAAAATAACTTCAACAAATTTGTTTTCTGAGCTTTCGGAAAAAAATCTTTCTCCTTTTTTAAAGATCATGTCACGTCAAAGTGAAATGCATAGATAAAGGATTTATATATGTGAAATGGTAGATTAATAGATGTCAAGTTAAAATGTCATGACAACAGAAACAATAGCCTAGCCACCTGTCTGATATTCTACCCTGTGTTTTATCTAATTATCTATGCTAACTTCTCTTTGAATAACTGGCAATAATATTTTAGTGAATTCCACTGAACATTCAGCAACACAGTTGTCCATATTTCCTAGAAATGATGATTCTTTAATTTTTCGTCTATTTCCTACTTCTTTCAGAATTGGTTTGGACCTATCCCCTATCCCACAAAAGCCTATGATTGTTATTACCATAGAAGAATGTACTCTTCTAGAGTATATTCTTTTTCTTGAAATCGGCAGCGAAGTATCCCAAAATCGTCATTAAAAGCTCAGAAATCGGCACTGAAGTAACCAATGACAATAGATAAATAAATAATAATAAATGAAGGTCACGAAGTAGACCGAAAGCTTGGTATTATAAAAAGAAGTTAATATATACCTTTCTGGCTGCAAAACTCGTTATTTTATCTACTAAGTAACCAATGACGTCAAAACCTATAGACGTGGTGCCCCATTGTTAAAATGCCCTTTATTTTGACCCCAAGATTAAATATATCCATACTACTCTAAAAACATGCTACAAACAAAGACAGAAAGTCAACCATCAACCAACTATAGACCCGGTGATTCCCGGTTATAGTTCCTCCAGGATCACACTTAGATATCGCATGTTTTTTCTAGTTTGGGGGCGCCGGAAGCATCGGAACCTCACCTGAAGACTCGGGGGATGGTCTAACGACGCCAGCCTCCGAGTAGGTTTTAATATCAAAAGTTTTGATATGTAGGCTGCACAACAAGCAGCAGTTTGGTTTTTCTGTTTGAAGACGCCGTGTCTTGTCATACTTGACCTAGGTAGAGCGATCGTAAAAGTCAAGGAATGCCGCGCGCAGTTGGTTCATGGACGGATCATCCCGTATGATTATTTTCTTGCCCAATAAACACTTTTTCCGATTTCAAAAAAATATATATAAGGCCAGAGGCCTCGGCAACTAAATTACACATGAATCATAAAAAGTTGGACTTCAGTGTCTTGGTACATAAATAACTATTATGTTATTACTTTATATTGATTACTATCTGATTATTAATATATGTATATCAATAGGTACTGATACCGCCATCTATATTTATCAAGAATATTTTTCCTCCATATACCTATATCCGACCGACCGTTCTGAAGCGACCTCTAATGGGTTATACTTTAAATAAACAACGATGCCTAAAATGTAATATTAATTTCTGTCTGCTTATTTAGTTTAAACGGACGTGCTCAAGAAGTAATTAATAACCCGACCGACAGATGCCTGCCCGAGATGTATTCCTAAGAACATAGTATTATTTTTATATTGATATATAACTATAAATTAATACCTGATGATATTTTTAATATTTTTTCTATGAGGGTGTATTTACTTTTCAATAAAACCAGTTCGGAAGTTTTCACTTATTTTATTATATATATTTGTTGCAAGTACATTAAACTTCTGTTTTACATAGTATGTACATAAACAATGATTTTTACTCAACCTTTAATTATATAATCTATAATAATATATTATAATAACATTATACACATACATTATAATTAATTTCCTTGCATTATAGAGTAATGTCCCCAGGGAAGTGTTTCATAGCTATTGAATACAATTTGTCTTTTATCATCATGTGGACTTAGAGCAATTTTTTCTTGTGTAATGGAGTATACGTTATGTTTCTCGGATCTTATTAAATTTTGGCTAATACTTTTTTCTTTCTGTTCTTCCAGACAGTATAGGTAGTCTTCAAACGTGATTTTTCTCTTAACTACAGATTTTTTAATCCCCTTTGCTTTCTTGGTTATATCTCCATTTTGCATAATTTCATTAATTTCTTCTAGAGTTAGTCCATCTCTTTCTAACTTTATTTTCTGCATATTTTCATCTTACCTGGTTCTTAAAACTTTAGTTGCATACAATTTAGATCTCAGCCCCACGAAATCTGTCATTATTCTACCGCCATTTTCTTCCTTCATCAATCCTAGCACTTTTTTGTTGACAAGTGGTATACCATAATTATTTTCTGGGGGGAAGTCGCTAGTATCAAAATATGTGTCACAATCTCGTCGTATTACTTCATAAATATCCTTATTAAGTATCTCATAAATTAGTGAGTCTGTATCTGTGTAAAGTATTGTACAATCGTTTCCAAATTCTGGTAGCATGTAGTTATAGTGGAAGTCGTAGAGGGTAGTTTTAGCTAGATCTAAGATCACCATACCTACGTATATGGGTTTATTAAGAAAGACTTCTGATTTATTTAATTCAATTATTACCAGGTTTTCTTCAAAAATAGATACCGATTTAAATTCTGGTCTTGAAATTAATGCTTCTGCGCCGTAACGCCCTTCCCATTTATTTATTAGTTTTACTACTGAATGATTTCTGACGTTTTCCATGGTTTTTCCGAAGACTGCGTTGTTTAGTAGTTTATACAAATCTTTTTCGAATGCACTAGTTGCTTGTGTGCGGAGTTTGGTGTTGAGATCAATATATGATTTCAACCATGGAGACTGTTTGAATTCTAGGACCCTATGTATTTTTTTTAAGTATTAGTCCATTAGCCAAAGCCTGTTTCAACGCCCTATAATGAATGACATATTTTTCCTTATTGTGTAAGGTTGCCATCAGTTTTGAGCATTTTTTACTTTCTACTATTGATTCCCCCTCTACCTTACAATGTGTAGGGCAGAAGGGAAGGTTCTTATGTGCGTCGTGTATGGAGTCTTGATAAGCTAAGTCAACTTCTAGAAAGTATCCAATATTGGAGTTGTCTGGGATACTTTGTATATTAATATTCTGATCTGTCCATTTAAATCCTGCGTATGGAAGTGATTGGGACATTGACCACCCATATTGGTTATTTACGTCAAAGTAGGACAGATATATTGAGGGTTTTTCGGAATCATAGTTTGGCATATATTTATTATTTGCAGTAGAGCGGCGCTTTGACACCTGTGAGAGGCCTCCTCTAATACCTTTCTCTATAAACATTACTTTGTCAATTTCTGTGAGAAGTTCTAGTTCAACCCCGGTGTATTTCAGCATACAGTCCCACGTATATCCTGGCAATGTATAATAATGAGCAGGATCCAGTTTATATGTGCTTATACAGCTGGTTCTAAACGTTTCATATATGTCTGATAAGAGGAGTATATCTGTCTTCATGTACAGCTCAACATATTCTCTGATATTTTTACATTCAAACTCCCTCCATACTTTCTGTGCATGAACGTACTCCTTTTCATAAATAGGCCTTTCTTCTAATCGGTTATAAAAACAAACTTTCTGTGGAAGTTGATTATAATACAGCTTCTCCATGGAGTCCACAAAATCATAAGGGAAAACACCCTTTCTTGTAAGCAGTTTAAACTTAGCTTCAGGTAAATGTGCAAATTGACTTCTAAGAATAGGATAACTGCTCAAGTTAGCCGCAAGTGAATCTAGTCCTCCAGCCATAAATCGGTAGCTATCAATAAATCTAAATTTGATACTATTTTCAGGAATATATTTTGTGAACGAGATGTATTTTTCCTTATTGACTGGCAGCAGTTCAACGCGACCTTCAATGTCACTGGCAATGCTTTTAATCACGAAATGAGCGTCATAGCCGCTTAAATTGTGGAATACTACGGGTACAACATGGGCGTCCTGATAATTAACATTGCATTCGTCATGGGCGGCTCCTCTAAATTTTCCAGTCAGATGGTTATGATCTCGAACCTTTTTCTGATCAGCGGTGAACGGTTCCTCGCAAACGTGGCACGCTGTTGACATATTGAAGCCCATCTCCTGTTGAGATGTTAGCGGGTCCATAGATAGCGGACATAGGAAAACTGTTTCTATATCTTCGGCCAGCTGATTCAGTTCATTACTAAACCACTCTATACAATCTGTTCCAGTATATGATTTGTAGAATGATAGTGTATCGTCATAGCTACATTTCAAATAATATCCTACACTACAGGGTGCATGTTCCTGGTACTTGTTCTTCTCTTCAATAGGTTTCAGAATGCTTTCTATGTCCGCATAGATAATAAATGGCACCTTTTCCTTGTTCTTAAAATTACTAAATTTCAAGAATTTTTTATCTTCTGCTGGTAACCTTACTCTGCACTCATTCATATTTTTACAATCTTCATAATGCGTTGTTAACTTTTCCTCAGAATGAAAATAGTGTAAGAATCTATCGCAGATGAATTTTTTCCCATTACGTTTGCCCAGCTGCGTAGATAGCAGGCGGGAAAGGTCCTTAATCCAAACAAAATGGTATCTAACTGGAGTTTTACTTGCTTCTTCCAGTTCTTCATCATCATTAAAATAATGATTTTGTATCATTAGTAAATTTACGTGTTTAGTTTTCTTATTTTTAGTGAGATAAGTAGGGTAAGTGTTGAAGTTTCTATTGGATTTTCGTAGAAGGTACACATTGATTGATATATCGTTTTGCTTTTCAAATCGTGGAATCTGTCGTAGTGTCATAGGGCAGTTTAATTCTTCTAAATTCAGAACGGTTGAGGGGTGGGGGTAGGTGCTGGGTCTATCAGAATTCAATCTGACTGGGTATAGAGCAGAAGTCACGCTCCATCCAAAGCAGAGTTCATCTTCATTCTTCACGTTGATACAAGCTTCCTTTCTTTTAATAGTATCCGGTAAATCAATGTACGATGATCCCAAAAGTGGTGTATACTTGTTGATATTTATTTGAATGTTCATAATAGCCTTTAATGCCCAACCAGACTCTTTTTCCTGAAATTCATCTAATTGAATAGAAATGGCGTCCTCGATATTATCCTTAAACCATTTAACCAGGTCAGTGTCTTGATAAATTGCCATATTTTTAGTATTAAAGTATTTTAGTTCTTGAATTACTTCATCTGATTTCTTGAGCTCAAATAGTCCACAGAACACTGCATTACATTTAACCATATCATTAATTTTTAGTGCATTTTTTATTCGTCGACTGAAAAGGTTTAAACAATCTCTCAAAAATGCCTTGACGTCTACTGAATGCTTCAAGTTAATAATTAAGCCTGTCCTGATTCTTCCACTAAATGCTGATTGTAAATTTTCCCACTTCACTCTATCGGAAGCTCTCTGTTTTCGCTTATTAACTCCACCTCCGACAATTATCAACCTTTTAAATAAGTGTTTATAATTTCTAACTTTAGCAAGAGTGGCAGTTAAATGCTGTTTTTCCGATACAGAGGTAGCCTTTTTCAAGTAAACATTTAGGACTTTAATAATTTTGCCACATTCTTTTAATCCATTCTCTACATCCAGTTGGCTACCATCAAACAATTGAGTTTGCAACTTGGTAACTGTGCTATTTATTGTTTCCATTTTGCAAGTTGATACCTGTTCCACGGCTAACGGCGAGCACTTGTAATGACGTAGCGACAGTTGTTGCTAGAATGAACTGTTGGATCACCACACCCTCCTATATATCCCTTAAAAGTCGGACGGAGTACTAAACATTTTGCAAAAAGGCCCCCTCGCGAGGCCCGATCTTTTTTGGTGTATCCGGTCACATATGGTCCTATAAATACAAGTAATTCTAAACACAAAACTAAAATAAAAGTATACCCTCCCCATACCTTAGTGTACAATTATTTATTTAACTATAAATTATAAATGTTTATTACCTTTACCTAAAGAAATTAATATCCATGTCCATAATCTAATTGTTTTGCTATATTCCGGAAATTGACCTTGCATTCATCCGGCGGTATTTATATTTTTAAATATGTGTGCGTCTCAAGTTTGATTATAATAACATTTTTGAGCTTCATATTGTATTTGCTACTGCGGCATCCCAAGTCTGCCGCTTTAGTAGGTACCGAATTCACAGTAATAAAACTGTAAAGAACGAGCGAGTTTTGTTTGTGTACGAAGTGTTGAGATATATTACCCATGTAACATAATATCCCATTCAAATTCGAACTATACGGGGCTTAAATATTTTATAATATTCTAATATATACTTATATATAAAAGTGTGTGAAAAAAAAAATCTTATTGGACATTCTATTTTTATCTAAGTAGAGAGCATTGTTTTTTAGATTGTCAACCTGTCCTGACAAGTTCCGGGTAGCGGATGTGAGTCATCCACCTTGCGCCCGGCTGCGATGCATTCGCAGAAATACTACTGTCGGGTGTTTTGGCGTTGGAATGATGGTTATTGTCCGGGTATTTTAGTGTTAATAGTAATTTTTTTAATTTAATCGGAGCCTGCGGTACACATCATTAAAGGGACCTGCTGAGTCTACAGAGACCGGCGAGGCCTGCGGGAGCCAGCGGAGCCCTGCTACAACAGCGCGTCGAGATTATTACCGCACTGCCAAGCATTTCCTAGAATTTTACTTACATGCAGAGTGTTTGGCTTTGGAATGTGGGCTAAGGTTCGAATCCTGGTAAGATATTTTATTTTTAATAGTAATTTTTAATTTAGCTGGGGCCTGCGGTGAAAGTCGTTAAAGGGGCCTGCGGGGCCTGCTAAGTCTGTGGGGACCGGTGGGGCCTGCGGGAGCCAGCGGAACCCTGCTAAAACAGCGCGTCGAAATTGGCCGCGACTTCGTCGCGCGTATTAGTACCTACTGCATAGTTGGGTGAAAAAGTGAGGTTATGGTACGATTTCGGCGCAAAAATCTCTTATGGGCGATTAACATGGGAATCGTGAGGCCGAACTCTCATAGCTTATCTACTGTTCTCGTTTTTTAATATTCTGTCTACTTTTAACTTGCGTCAAACATTCGTCCAACTACCATCCCGTCTTGGAATTTTTTTGTCGGATTCTGTTCGAACGAATGGCGTTTTCTAGGTTACCTCGGGCTCCCGACCAAAATTTTCGAATATATATTTTGTTTGATCAGTTGCCGTTTTTCTAAAATTCTGTCTACCTTTCAATTGCATCAAATATTCGTCTTGGATTTTTTGTTTGTCAGATTCTTTTCAAACGAAAGGCATTTCCTAGGTTACCTCGACCTCCCGAGCCACTTTTTCTAATAACTATTTGGTCGGTTCTCGTTTTTTAATATTCTGTCTACTTTTAACTTGCGTCAAACATTCGTCCCACTATCATCCCGTCTTGGAATTTTTTTGTCGGATTCTGTTCGAACGAAAGGCGTTTTCTAGGTTACCTCGGGCTCCCGACCAAAATTTTCGAATATATATTTTTTGATCAGTTGCCGTTTTTCTAAAATTCTGTCTACCTTTCAATTGCATCAAACATTCGTCTTGGATTTTTTTGTCAGATTCTGTTCGAATAAAAGGCGTTTTTCCTAGGTTACCTCGACCTCCCGCGTTTTTCGGCAATTCGGTCTACTTTCCACTTGCATCAAACATTCGTCTAAGTCCCATCTCGGAATTTATTTCAGATTATATTCGGATGACAGGCGTTTTCTATGTTACCTCGATCTCCCGAGCAAAATTTTCTAATATCTATTTTTTTTGGTCAGTCGCAGTTTTTTCAAAAAAATTATGTATCTATACTTTTCACTTGCAAACAGTCGTCTAAAATTTTCTTGGAATTTTTTGTCAGATTCTATTGGAATGAAAGGTGTTTCATAGGTTATCTCAACCTCCCGATCAACTTAATAATTTTTGATCCGTCCCCGATTTTCGAAAATTCTGCCTACTTTTCACTTGCATCAAATATTCGTCTAAGTCCCATTTTGCAACTTTTTTTTTACTTTCTATTCGAAGGAAAGGCGTTTTCTAGGTTACATCGGTCTCCCGAGCCACTTTTTATAACAACTTGTTTGGTCACTCACCGTTTTTGGGAAATTCGGTCTACTTTTCACTTGCATTCTGATTCATCAACGCGTTAACGAAATGTTAACCAAAACCTAGTTACTACTTTCAATTTCATTAGACGTATTTTCTTAACAAATTTAAAAGCTAACAGGTCGTCTTTTGATCCCAAAACTATTACTACCCATAGTACCTTTCTGCCTATAGAACTAAGATAGCATTTGTTCAATTATTAGTATATCTTTCATGATGTCCCAATTATTTGACTTACTAATTAGACGTATTTTCTCATCAAAATGAAAAGCCAAAAGGTAGTTTTTGATTTACAAACTTGTAAATTAGGCCACTTTTTTCTTGACCTGAATATTTCTCTGTTTTCGATACGTATTATAGGCTTACTATTCACGTAAGTAAAGTCAACAGTGCGTTTTGTATTTTAGTTAGGGTACTCAATGTTATTCATTTTTATCCGTCTAAAATATCAAGGAATACCCCCAAAAGCTAGCAAAATGGGCAAACAGTCGATAAAAATTCCGTTGAATATCTTATTATTACTACCTATGGTGCCTTTCTTATTAATCAGAAGTGAAAGTATTGTTTTGGTGAAATTTTTATTAAATCGGTTTAAAATGAGCGATTTCTATGTTTTGAGGTTGTAACTCCTTGTAGGTAATATGCAAACATGATTCAAAAGGAATCCAACTGACCATTATTAAACTACAACTTTTTGTCTAAAAATTTTTTTAAAGAGTTTACGCTTCTAAGATTATAAGCTGTTACAATTAACTGTTGATAAACTAAACATATTTTAATCGCATTTACTAAACAATTTAAGCCAATATTTTTGGATCCTCTAACTTACGACGCAATAATAAGGCTTCACATGATATCTAGAAAATTGTGAAGTGCCACTCGCAATATTTTTGATTCTAGATAATCGAGAAAATTGTCATTATTAAACCTACTTATTAAATTGAGTTGAAAGTCAACGCACAAAGATTTTTGTATGATATTTACTCTCAGGGTCGTTGTCTCAGAATTCTATAAGAGATTCTTAAGATTTTTTTCCTATTATCCCAATTAGTAACTTATTGAAACTGAATTTACACAAAACCAATTTTCAGAGGACAAAAATCCCTTGAAAATATGATTTTTTTAATTTTATAACGTTCAGTATTTTTTATTTTGGTTATATAGTTACCACCTAGCTTGACCCAGTGAAACTGAATTTTACACAAGAACAGTTTTCAGAGGATAAAAATCCGTTGAAAATATATTTTTTTTAAATTTTATAACGTTCAGTATTTTTTATTTTGGTTATGTAGTAGCTTGGCCCAGATGTAATTTTTCTTTTCATCAGATTCTGTTCTAACGTGAAGCGTTTATGATGTTGTCTCGGTCTATTGAACAACTATTCTAAAATAACCCAACCTGTATAAAACATAAAATGGGACAGCCACATCACTACTTTTTTTGCCTTGTATATTTCCAAACTGGCTGCTAGATGTGTTTCTCACCTTAAAAAATTAAAGCCAATATTTTTTTTGACCCTCAAACTTGCAACACAATTAGGTTTCACATCTCTGGCATATTTCTCATTTATTTTATATATACGTAGGTATAAGTTTCATTGTTTAATAAAACCAACTCGGCACTTTTCACGTCCTATGCGTCGCACTTGCTTCAGTAGATTCTCGGTCGTGGCCACAGATAAAGACTCTATCGAGGCGTTGTAATAAATATATGAAAAGTCTGAGTTTCGTGTTTGTTTTTCTTTGGAAAGATGGAAGTGTATCAGTACCTACTTCAGTATAATAGATACGCGTAGTTCAGTGAAATTTTGGATTACGGCAGTACCTATCTATAGAATTTGAACGGTTACTGGTTGTTTTTCCCGTGAAAATGACTGTGCCGTTGGAAAAATGATGTTTGGTTATATCTGATAGCTCCGGGATGTTTATTTTACTGTCTGGGGCATTAGATGTAACCTGATTTCTTTTTATACATCATCAAGAATCTTTCGGTGAGTTGTATTTTGTTTTCTTATCTCTAGGGTATTTTTTTATGTATTTGCGTCGCATGTTGAAACCTATATTGTAAAACCGGTGGTGGCACCCTGTGTTTAAAAACGATACTTCGAAAAAACATCTTGTCTGATCCAATTTTGTTATCATTTTCGTAAATGGGGTAAACAAATTAAACGTTAGCAATTATATTTGTATCAAAAATCCTTGCAAAACTGACAACGGGTTCTGCAACCAGTACCTATGATAATTGCATTACTTTTTCCTAGCTAAAAATATTTCCTTGCATCTTCACCCCAATAAATTCAGTTTGGGCCATAATTTATATCAAAATAATATATTTAGGTATATATAATTTTTACTTATTTCCGACTCGCTATTTAGTGGTGGTTTATAAGGTTCAAAGTTTTTAATTATTATTTTCACTGAATATTGGGACCAGGTTTTGTTTTTAAATGATAACTGGTAAACTAAATCGCCAGAAATTAATATATTTTTCTGATCAACATGTTTGAGCTCATATATCTATTCTTTATTAAATATTTTGCGTGCCGTATGTTTGTATGACATTCATCTAAGCCCCGTCATGGATTTTTTTACACCTTATTAAGCAGAACGCATTTTTTTGATAGGACACGCTAACGGTGTCATCGACGGCTATATTATGACATCGGCGTATTTTATAATAATAGTTGATTTTTTGGCACCCCGGTTTTTACTTTAATAGAACCTCTAGCAACAATTTTCAGTTTAGCTTTCCACATTATCAAAATAAACATGATTTATACTATATTTAGAAGGGTGTTTAAAATATGTCCGATATTTTATTCATTAAAAAATGTTCTATTTCCAGGGTAAAATTGGTTGAACTTCTTAGGGACGTATGTTGAATTTTCACGCCTGGTTTTAAGGCGGCAAATTATCATTCGCATTTTAAACGAATTTCATAGCGTAAATAGCTTTGGACTTACAATCGCAGTATTTCTTTTTATTCCTAGAAATCAAGAAAATGTCGGGGTTAAACAGTTGACCGATAAGTTTTTTTTACTTTGAACGTGTATCCATGTTGATTATGCCTGGTTTGAAATTTTCATCCGTACTGTACCGGGGATTTTAGATTCTATGCTATGGAAGTATGATTTACAGGGTTTTTTAGATTCTACATCAACTGGGTCACACGTGTCCCTAAGGACAAAGGTCAAACCTCGAGCAGTAGCCACTTTGCACGTTTTGTTTTTGTCGAGCGATCACGTGGGATGGGCATTTTTTAAACATTTTTATGAGTGTAGTTTCAATCGTCATCGAGCGATTACAAGAGCTAAAAATCCAAATTTGTGGGATAGGTAATGAATAAAATAACAACTTAGATACGCGATTAAATATTTTAATATACAAAAATGCCACGAACATTTTATCGGTTTTGTTTTGTATACTTTTTCATCAGGTACCTATATCAGGTACCTATAACTTTTTTATTTGCTGAATACGGATACTGAACAATTATTTTGCGTATATAGACTCGTGTCGATAGTATCATAAATTTTCACGCCTAGCAGAATGCATCTTTGACCGGACACGCTAGCGGTGCCATCGACGGGTATGCTTTGACGTCGACGTATTTTCTAATAATACAAGAAGGATTTAGTGTCTTATTTGTACCTAATTGATTTTTTGACACCTGGATTTTACTTTAGCAGATTCTACTGTAGGTATGGTTTACAGGTTTTTTTTAGATTCTACTTCAACCGGGTCACACGTGTCCCTAAGGACAAAGGTCAAGCCTTTTCCCGTAGCCACTTTGCACGGTTTTTTGTCGAGCGATCGCGGTGGGCATTTTTTAAACATTTATATGTGTAGTTTCCTCGGCGTTCTTGTCCTTATTGGTATTGGTTTTGTGAGCGATGTCCTCTGTTGTTCGATTTTTTCAGGGCAAAGTAGGTTGAACTTTTTGGTAGATGTGTTTGCGTTTGATTTTATACCTTAAGGTAACAGAGTGTAGTTTCAACCATGGATGCATATTTTTATCAGTGTAGTTTCAATGTTGTTTAAGCAACAATTTTTTCAGTCTATAGTTTACATCTTATATTATCAAAAAAATCGTGATTTATTGATATTAAACTATTTTCGAAATCTGTTTAGAATATTTTCAATACATTAGTAGTTAAAAATATACGATTTTTCAGGGCAAAGTAGGCTGAACTTTTAATATAATTCCCTATTCCTGGCACATATCCCTTCGATAATATTCCTGCTGGGTAAAAACAAAATCATGATTTTGTTTGTGATGGCCATTTTCTCAGGTTTTTTGGAGATATTTGCGTGTTTTGACTGAAAATGAGCCCATTGTACTGGAAGCTGCGCCAGCAGATCTCGAGCGTCGGCGGTTCAAGCCGTTTCGGATACACATGCTTTGATACTACTTTTGTATTTTATTGCATAATGGTTTTTTTACTTATCATCAGATTCCAAATTCTACAACAAAATAGGTTGAACTTTTCAGACGTATGTATTTTGCCTTAAGGCAACAACAAACACCTGGTTAATATACAGAAATTTCTCAGATTTTTTTATAGCCGTTTTTTATAGGCACTGAACGTTAAATAAACTGCGTTGTCTGCTTTATTTTTTATTAGTAATCTATTAACGGCTGTAGTAGCATGGACATTATTTTCTAAACAATAGAAGGTTTGGCACCTAGTTTTTATTTTCAAAAATGTACAGTCTAGTATTTTATACCATCAAAATTTCACAATGTGTTTTTGAAGGGTGTTTAAAATATTTTGGATACTTTAGTCGTTAAAAATGTTTTCCAGGCAAAGTAGGTTGAATTTTTTTTGGGATGTGGGTATGTTGATCTTTTCGAAACTAAATTCAATCAGGACAGCTGCACGCTGCAAAGTAAAATGTTTTCAAGCGAATAATAACGTTTGCTCCGACATATTTTATTTGTATAAAATGATGCATTTTTCGCCCTGTAGATTTGCAATGTTAGTATCTAGAAATTATTTGGTAGGTTACTGGAACGCATATAGGTCAGTGTATCAAAACATGCCAAGACTGAATGCAGACTATACCACTTAGAATGTGCCGCCGATTTTTCGATTATTCCTGGTAAAATAAAAAAGAAAGTGAGTGAAGTCAGCAGAATCCCGTCGGCCGCGGTGAGTCGACAGTAGGTCAAAGGGGGTGTGACGTCATGGATTGCACAAACTTCAATTTGCTAAGGCGCGAGAATTGGGAATCCACGTTCAGGGTGGCCGTCGGTGAGAGTCTCCCTTCATGTCGAGACATGTCCGCGGTCTGCTTCCGGTCGGCTTGAAGGTCGCGGCTGGACATCGGGCGGCTCGAACCGTCGCCGCGGGCGGACGGTTTGACAATGACCTCGCGCTGGGGTCATACCCCTCGGGCATCTTCGGCACCCCTCGGACTAGCGCAGGGTTCAGACCCTAGTCGGCGCGTTCTGATTGGCCGGGGGCTTGGCGGGGGGCGAGGCGTGGGAGTGGAGGGGATAAGTTTGGTCAAAAAAGTGCAGGATTTTGCCCCCATAAAAAATACATGGGGAAATTGCGCCAGAACCAACATAGCCTATCTACTGAAGTTTGATCTTGTCCGAGAGTGCTGGCTTTCTTTTTTAAAAGGTATTTATAATCTGTCCATGTCTGAAACGAAGGTCAAAATATTATTAGTACAGTAGCTGTTTTCCTTAGTAAGTGGATACATACTTTTTGCCACTTTTCGCTCGTCCTCTGGCCGATTCCCACAGCATTTAACTTTAATGCTAGTTGTTCCCAAAGTGTTTTCGACCTTTCCCTGCCATTGGGCCAGTTCCTTGTTGCTTTCAAGGAATGTAAGCATAATCTCCCAATGGATATCTCTCATTTTAAAAGACATTTTGTTGTAATCACAGGTGTAATAATTAATACGACAGCACACTGTTGAGGATCAAACGGATACAAAAACTTTTCTTTAACGCGTCGCGCACAAAATATAAAAATGTGAACATCGGCAAAAAAATCAAAAAAGGACGAAAGTATGAGAAGACAAGTAAAAATATAATTCGACTGCTTAGATGCAATCGAGTATTACGATCGAGTTCGCAGTCGAATTTTTATGAACGGAATCATCCGAATCGAGTTAAAATGGCGGATTCGACTCGAATCGAGTAACGGAATCGTTCTCCTGTTTGAGAAATAGTTGTAAATGTCTCTTGCTATCTGTTCTACTTCATTTAGAAGTTTTTTACATGCATAAGACGCCCACAAGTGAAGTGAATGGCAAGTTCACCCGACAGATACAATATTTGTTGAAATTGTTTTCAGTTTTGATTTTAAGCCTGCGAAATTGCCCATCATAACATTGGCGTTATCAGATCCAAACCCTATTAGGTTTTTATACGGTATATTATTTTTGTCAAATATATCTTTTACAAGAGAAAAAAATCAGTCAGCAGTACTGTCGTGAACTTCGGGCAATGCTAAAAATCTGTCTTTAATTCTGTAGAAAGTTTCATCCCAATATCTAGCAACAATGGACAAGTACCTATACTTAGGAATGAAAAATAATTTTTTGCCTTGGAATTTGTAAAACATGTCTAGATAATCACGAAACCCAACCAACAGATTTTTTCCCCATTA
The DNA here is from genome assembly GCA_963920635.1 of Pseudeuparius sepicola. Classification (NCBI taxonomy): domain Eukaryota; kingdom Metazoa; phylum Arthropoda; class Insecta; order Coleoptera; family Anthribidae; genus Pseudeuparius; species Pseudeuparius sepicola. The sequence continues at coordinate 37,341,980 of OY987305.1, forward strand.
GTTTGCTCAAAAATTGAAAAAAACGGTCCCAAAAGTAGGGAATGTGACGTCACGATCCCTAACTTCAATAAGTACCTGCTATTTTCTTAGTACTTATTTCGTCTTTTTTTATATAACCAAGCATTCCCAGGCAAATTATTAGATTCAGTTTCTATGCGCCTGATGAGAAATAATCAAATTTCGTAGCATTTCAATGAAATATTTGGATTTTACTGATCCCATTCTGAACTTATTAGATGCCCCCTATAAAATATGACAGATGACATATTACTCAATTCTTTAAAGAAAATCGTCGGCAACGCTGCACTTTGCATAACCTCACTTTCGCCCGCGGAACGCGGAAACCAAGGTTAATAACCTTAGTGAAAACTAAATAAATTCTATTCTCAGTTTTAAAAGAATCTTGCTGTGAATACTTTACTTTTTCGGTTTATAATGAAGACAAGATTTGTTAAAGCTTGTCCTAATAACTTGCCTTGAATAGATTTTGATATGGTGTGTCAATTTTATCAATAAAAACGGAGAGCAAAACATGGAGAAATGAAGAGGTATGTTTGTTATTTGATTTGTATATTGTTTTAATATTGCTTAATGATGATGATATAGCTTAAATTCTGGTTTTAGGTAGACTAGAGAATAAATATTGTGGTAACAATGTTATTGGAGACACGCAGAGGAAAGAACATAGCAATGAATGCATAATGCCCGGTTAAGGCAAAAATTACCCCGAGCACAAACTTAACAAGAAAAATGTTAATGATACTGTGGTTAAAAATGAAGAAATTCAACTGAATAGTTGTGCAAGTAGGTATATTATGTTGTAATTACCCAACATAAGCAGATTAGTCCTAAATTATGCACATACCACGATGTACGAGGATCATACATCGTGGCACATACGTAGATACAGCTTTTTGTGCTTTTAGTTTAGTTGCTAGTACAGTAAAGAAATACTTATTGTGTATATACCTATAGTTAAGATATGGGGGAGGGGGCGTGGGGGTGTCGCACACCCCAGTGTTGAAATCGATTATCAAAACAAGAAATCATGCGTTTGTAAAAACGATCGTTGATATCTACATGTGAAAACCATGATTCAGAACTAATTTAAATAATCTAAAGACAATGCAAGTTCGACAGCAGAGTTTCATTCGATATCAAGTGCTTGACCGTCAATGACTACTTTTTGCGGGTATTTTTTTCTTGTATGATCTAATGCAGTATTTAAGTAATTAAGTCCGTAGTAGTACACTTTGTCGCATCCATTTTGAGACGGAAAGTTGTACTTTTCTGCACTAGTGACATTAACTTTGTCAACTAATAATAGAACTACGCTTGTAAAATTTTTGCAGGTAGGTACATATTAATGGAAAACTTATTTTAGATGAATGTAAGCAAGGTATTGCTTTTCTTTGCTGACTTCCTGGAAATAGCGAAGAATCATGGACAACATCAGTAGATTGTTATATTGGAAAAAGTCAACAAAAGTGCAATAAAAAAATATGAAAGTCTACCTTACAGGATTTACTTGACAAAGACATACCGACATACGTCAATAATTATTATACATTGGAGTAGTATGAAGGAAGATTTTTGACAAAAATCAAAACGTATTACAAGGAGGGACTGTCTGACATGTTAAAAAACGAAAAATGCTCTGTATCTCCAAAACGAATCGAGATTTTGAGATTCAACTGCTTTCCACTGCCCTCAAAAATCGAGCACAGTACACTTACCTACTCTTTGTCTATCTCTTCGCAGAATAGAAGAAACCCCCCAAAAAAAACATCCAGTTTGTTACACTCTGTGCATGCGACATGAAAACTGTATTATTTGATTTTGGAATATTTTCACTAAATTTAATAGATAACTTATTTGGGGTTTTGCCATAGAATGCAAAATAATGTTTTTTTTTCTTGCAAATTAAAGAAATCTTAATTTTTGGCCGGCTGCTGCATTATATTTTTTTATTTTTAACTTCCATTAACCACAATCACAAAATATGCTTATGAAAATTTATTTTCCAGAAAAAATATATAATATGTATAGTGAAAAAATTCTAAAGAATTATGTCATTTTTTTATGAGGATGCTTCGGCAATCACAATATAATTTACCTAAATGGGTCTAAAATAGTTCAAGCTATGACAATAAAGTTTTTCGACTGAAAACTTGGCTTTATTGCGTTTTACATGTTATATTTCTAACATCACCAAGAACTGGCACCTTCTCCAATATTCTAGCGTTACATTTTTCAACCGATGCGGGTCTAACTACTAACTTAATTCTGTAAGTAAGGGCTCATGAAATTAAAGTAATAAATTTTTTATATTCGGACCAGGTAAGTGCTTGACGTCTATAGGGTTGACTTTTCTCAGTTTAGTTTATAACCAATCAATGCTGTTGATTAACACTAGCACAGAATAAATAGCTTCACAACAGAAGCGTCCATAAAGACATAATGTGTCAAAAATAAGCGAGCCTCCATTTCAATTTACAGGAAAGTAACCAATAACTTGTACATAAATTTGGTCCTAATACAATCTATTTGCAATGTGGATTAATGTAAAATCAAACAAAATGCACAATGTTTATCCCTTAAGAAGATATTTCGCGTCAAAGCGAGCATCCTTTTGACACATGTCCTTATGGACGCTTCTGTTGTGAAGCTATTTATTCTGTGACACTAGGTATTGAGGCTAAAATATCATCAGTTTCTTCAAACAACTAGCAGTCGGTGGAATATACTTGATAACAATTAAAAAATCGTTTGGCAGAGCCACTAATCTAAAATCGTCAGCTAAAATGTTACACCTGGTTGGTTCTTTATTGTCTTTAATATATCAGCAAGTCTAGATATCTAATTTGTGCAAGTTCAGTTAGGTACTTACGAATTGTGTCGTTTTATAGATAAAATCGACTTGTTTCCAATAAAAAAAAATTTTTGTAAACCAACCAGCATAAAATCCGAATCATCAATACCAATACCTAGTGTTCCCAGCATTTTCCTTAGCAAAATAGAATGGTTCATTTCCGTCATGGATTATTAGAATGAATGGTGAAAATAGTTCAAATCATAAAAAATAAAAGCTTGTAAAACACGCGGGGCCGCGGGATCCGAGATCCGATATTCCGATTTGTGACGCCACAAAATAGGTTATTTTTATGTTCTCGCAGGCTGACAGCTTGGCATTGAGGTGCGGCGTTGCCAAACCTGGTGCCATGGCGGTAAATTTAGGGAAAAATAAAATCCAACAAGTAGTTACGTATATTGAACTTTAAAAATTAATTGCGGCAAAACGGGGGCGAAAAATCTGTTAGATTTTAAGCTTGCTAAAATGTGTTGTAAAACAAATGAGGCCAAATCACCACTTACTGTTTCTGTTGCTTTTTTCCTCTTCATTTTTAGTTCTTTAGCAATATTTGAATCCACAAAAATGTTACTTAAAAGTTCTGGCAATGTATCAGATATTCTAAATGGTAAATTGTGCTCACAGATGTACGCAGCCAATTTTAACTCGGCTTGTTTTGTTTGCAAGTAAATTTTATAGAGGGGATTACCTTCTTCAGTAAATGTTTGAATGTTAGGGGTTACTTTCTTTGCTTTTGTTTTTCTGATGTGGATACTTGATGATTCGTGTCTTTTTAAATGAAAACTAGAGCCCTTTACACAAACAGCACAAACTTTACACCAGGCTTGGTTTTTTTTTCTACCCAAGAAAAATTACGGGGATAATTTTCTGAAAACATTGGAGTATATTTCTTCCTCTTCTCTTTTGTAGGCTCATCGAACTCATCGTTATTTTCATCTTCATCGTTAAGATTATTTTCTTTGATAATTTTACCGCCAGTAGTTATATGTTCGGATAAATTTTCTCTGAAAATAAAAATCAAGTTTTCATTAAACAGTTACCTATATGATTTGTAATTTGTGAACTTCTACAAGCAAAATAATAATTGACATTCATGTCATGGATACTAAAGATAATAAAGTACCTATGTACTCAATTCATTACTTACTCTGTCGTAGGGGCTTCAAATTCCTGTGTTTGTGAACCAGATGGTCGATCTACTGCTTTATTCAGTTTTATCAAAAACCTAATTTGAGAAAAAACACAAATTGTGTAGTGTATACATTGTATACCTACTTTCGTTTTTTACGTTTGCTCATATTGCATCCATCAACAATGGGTTTCAATTGTTAACAGAGCATTAGATTTTAAAAAACGAACGTAGTATTTTTCAAAACTTACTTGTCCATAATGAATAGTCAGAACGTCGGAGAACATACACAAACTCACAAACACAAAATACAAAATACCCCGTAGGCCGTAGGCCAGTAACCCGTAACGGCCGTAACCCCGTCGACCGTCGGGTCGAGGTCGAATATTACTTCATTACTTGATACAGAAAACCACAAAACATCAAGGAGAAAACCTAACCTAACCCACAATTCGGCCACAAAACATTAAGGTTAGACCTAACCAAAAAATCAAAATAATGACACTTCTGCTTCTGAACGAAGAACATAAACGTCACAAACTCAAAACAACAAAAGTCTATTTTCGATATCAGATCAAAACTGTATATTAAAAAGGGTAACATTTTTGCAGAATAGAAGATTGTACTGAAAAATTGAAAGGGGTACTGTTGTACTTTTTACAAAAGCATTGTACTGAATTCAGTACAATAGTACGCTCTGGAACAACCCTGGACCAGGGCGGAACAACCTAACAATACTCACCAAGACTGGTATCGGAAGGAAGAGAGCCTCCGTGGCAGCCGCAGCCCTTTTATTAGGCTGAGTGGCGCCACCTCGCGGCGAGTGCGCCGGCCACCCATTGGTCGAGGCCGCGGCGGCGGATCGGGGGGTCATCCTGGTCTTTAAAACGGCAGTCGGAGGCTAGGCTGGCAGTTAGGGGGTGTTTCACCCCTGACAGGTCTCTGACCGTGGTCTCTCTGGGTCAGGCAGGCCATAATTATCTAGTTTCAAAAAAATAACGGCGCTCCTAGGTTACAATTAGGATTCATATCAGTTTCACCCCTTTAAGGCATCCCTCATCCCTCTGGCAAAATAAACAATTATTAACAAGCGGCGGAAAGCCGGAAAGCAATTAAAACCAAAGGCTAATTAAATGCAGTTAAAATATCGAACGGCGGTCTCCCATGTAGAAAAAACTCATTGAAAGGAATGCAAAAAAACTCCTGCGGCGGCCGGCCGCTAAAAATAGCGCGGCGAAGGAATTAAGCCGGTCTAAAGTAAAAATAAAAATTCCAAAACTGGCAACTTCGTTACAAGTGACATTGACAAACTGACATTTGGAATGAATATAAATACAGGGAATCCAATAAATACCATGGTTTTTTTAATGAAATCAAGAAAAAACATTAATAAAATCAATATTTAAAAAAATGAAATTAAGCTAAATTGTATTAATGCAAAAAATGATTGGATTAAAAATTTTACTAACATTAATATACCAGATGATATAAAAACTTTTTAGCTTTAGGCTTTAAATTTTGTGTACTCCAAATATTAATGACATATCTATACCAAACTTATATACTTATATACTCATGTATCGCATTTGGTTAGACAATGCATCGGCATGCTTAAAATTCTGTATTCACAAAAGGGTCTGCTAAGTTCGAACATCAAATTGAAATTGTGTGATTCCTGTCAAAACTTGGGCATTGTGATTTGGTTTATTGGCCTGCATTAACTCAACAAGATAAAACTACTTTTCAAGGGATACAGAATAGTTGTATCAGATTTGTGTACAATCTTAAAAGATTTGATCATATTTCTACTCACTTTAATGAATCAAAATGGCTTAATTTACAAGAAAGATACTCCCTCCTATCTTTATGAAAAAAATAATAAGGGTTCAGACATTCACAGTTGTTCAACTAGGTTCGCGCATTCTCTGAGAGTCCCCAAGCATTGCACAGCCCTATTTAATAAATCGTTTAGCTATCAAGCAGTAAACGTCAACACACGCTCTCTAACCTCACTTTACATTTACAATAGGTAATTTTTACAAAAGAGAATCATGGCTAGACGAAAATACCACAACAAATATGAAGAACTGAAATTTCTCAGCACAAAATTAGGTACCTATTGTCCAAGACTGAATTTAAGTTGACAAATTTTTATTTTTATTTGATATTTTATAAATAATTATTTTTCTTTTAACTTAGTTCTTTTATTAATTTTTACACCTAATCAATAAACATAAACAATAATGAATATGCAAATTTTTAATAAATGAACAGTGAACAATGTAAAATGTAAGCATGTAGGTACCTAAACGTAAAATCTTTTTAGTCTTATGCATTATCAAAGTCATCATTCATCGACTCTCTTCAATCATCACTATCCTCAGTATCATCACCGTAATCACCGTGTAAAAATGTAAGAGAGTTTATTAGATTAGGGCTAGATATAATAATAATTTAATAATACTTAGGTATTATATTATAATTGTACCAAAAGGATCTGGCTCGGACGAGACCCTTGCCATGTTATCGGGCCTTAGGTGACATTGATGTTGTTGGATGATCCTGCATTCCCCATGAATTTCCTGACGGTTCGGGCTGTCGCAAGTAGTACCGCTTTCTGCATGGACCTGTAAAGACTATCAGTTAGACCCAGCTCCTTGATGTTTCTCAGCAAACTTTTTTAACACCAGTTAACACTTTTAACTTTTAACTTTTAACACCAGTTGTTGACATGATGATTGGAATCGTCTGGACGTTCTCCATTTCCCATTGCCTTCTAATTCGTTCTTCTAAATCTCTGTACTTCGCGCTCTTCTCGACTTGCTTCACACGCAGGTTGTTGTTGTTCGGGATGGCCACATCAATCAGAGTTGTCTGCCTAGAAATTTTATCAACTATTATAAGGTCCGGTCTGTTATGGGCAACTCGTTGATCTGTCAGAACTGTACGATCCCAGTACATCTTGTAGTTGCTGTTCTCAAGAACAGGCTCAGGTGTGTAGTTGTAATATGGGACCCTCTCTGCCTGCACAAGCAGCAGCTTTTCCGCCAGTTCCTGGTGCAAGATCTTGGCAACCGAATCGTGTCGTTCCTTATATTCCGTTGATGCGAACATCTGACATCCTCCTGTTATGTGCTGGATTGTTTCTGAAGTTGGGCACCCGTATCTGCATCTGTCATCCACTACCGATGCATCTCCTACAATGAATTTTAGGTAGTTGCGAGTTGGTATAACCTGATCTTGTATGGCCAGTAGGAAGCCTTCCGTCTCGGGGAACATTCGTCCCGAGGTCAGCCAATAATTCGACGCTAACTTGTCGACATGTTCCTGGTTAACCTCATTAGGATGCCTCCCGTGCAGCGGCTTCCCCAACCACCTCTGTAGTTTATCGTTGTCGGTTCGGTGGTGATTTTGACGCTCGTGTTCCGTCAGACGTAGCGGTGTTGAGACGTCTGCTCCGCATATAGCCCTATGTAGTGTGGAGCTGTTGGCCTGCCTGTAGAAATAATTACGCAGATTTAATATTTGTTGGCCCAATTGCTTGCTGAGATCTGCCAATCCTCTTCCTCCTAGTTGACGTGGCAGAGTTGTTCTTTCTACGGCGCTACGGGGATGATGTTTATGAGCTTTTGTCAGTAGTGTCCTAACTTTTCGTTGCAGGTTGTTGATGTCCGTGTTGGTCCAATTCACTATTCCGAACGAATAGCTGAGTACAGAGCACGCATACGTGTTCAGGGCCTTAAACAAATTCCTGCTGTTAAGATCAGTTCGCACTACTTGTCTTACTCTCTTGATGAATTCATTCGTTAAATCAGTCTTCATTGTTCGATGGTCTATCCTTTGAGCTTGTTTCATCCCGAGATACTTGTATGTATCTCCCTTGCTCATTGCTTCGATCTCCTGGCCGTCCTGCATCTCGTGTGCGCTTTGTTCGAGCTTTCCCCGGATGATATTAAGGGTGAGGCACTTGTCCAGTCCAAACAGCATTCCGATGTCCCTAATATTATTATTATTATTATTATTATTAGCTGATATTTAAAAATTACTAAATGGTTTTGATAAAAGAAAAAAATATGTTTTTATGGCCAAAATTAACTAATATTATTACTAATTTCTTACAAAAAAGTAAATATGAGAACAACTTACTTGATTATTTCTTTAATAAAATGAAACAATTCCTGAAAAATAATTCTAACTTATTTGTAACTAGATCAGATAAAGGAAATGTAACAGTTTATTAGTAAAGAACAATATCATTCATTAAGCAATGATCTTTTAGATGATAGTAATTTTTACATTAAAGTTAACAAAGATCCAACAGATGTAGATCTAGATGTGGATGTGGATGCGGATACGCATGGGAATGCGAATGCGAAGACGAATACGAATACGAATAAAATATAAACAAATATAATATAACATACAGTAAAATTGTTAAATAAGTTGTTGGGGTTGCAGTCAGGATAGGTTTAAGGACTTAGAAGAACCCTCTTGCTTGAAAAGTCGAGCTTTAGGGAAAGTTTTATTTCCTTTTTCAATATATCTAAAAATTATTTGTAGATATTAAAATTAAAATTATATAATGAATAAAAATGCGAGGTTATCTTACCAAAATTGAGATTTATACATGAAATCAATGAAACAAAGAGGATAAGTTATCATTATTATGTTACGGAAAACTGCAACCATGGAGTCAAAAGCTTAAAAAGGTTAAATTCATATTAAAATTGATATTAAACCGGAGAGAACCATCATGGGTAAATTACACTTTAGCGGGAAAGAATGGACCATCTGTCAAAGTCAACCATCCACGAAACTGTCAAATTAACCAAAAACACAAAAACAAGTACCGACCTCATAGCGCCAGCGCCACCAACTTGAGGAGTGCCCAGTTGTGGCTGTGCTGAAACCACGGCAGGCTTACAAGCGCCTACACACAATACTCCATTTATTAAAGCCTGCAAATCCCTCGATAAATCTTACAATTTATTTTTCTGAGAATTTTATTTGTTAATATCGTTTGCTTTTTTGATAGGGTAACTTTGTGTAACATTTGAAATCCATGGCCTACTTTAAGAGATACTTTAGAAAAACCCGAAAACTGACGAAATTTCTTCGGTTTGTAACTTTTTTGTTTCAAGAGTTACTGAAAAATTTCCCCAATGACATTTGTGAGCAAAACTAATTGCTTTAAGCCTACTTTATCAAAATTTAAAACAATGCCACGGTTTAATGGCCTCGAATCCTGCACCTTCATGTTTTAGGTATTTTTTCCCAACATAATGCATTGGAAATATTGGAAATTTCTTGCGAGGTATCGGTATCTTGCACAATTTTTACATTTTTAAAATTTTCTAGTATACATGACAGCTATAAATAAAAAAATTAAGTGTTAAGAGAGCACACAACAAACCATGGTATTTTTTCAAATTCTGATAAACTAGGTTTAAAGCAACAAGTTTTGCCCACAAATTTCATTAACAAATTTTTTCGGTAATTCTTGAAACAAAAAAGTTACATGCCGAAGAAATTTCGGGGATTTTTTTCGATTTTGAAAAATATCTCGGAAAGTAGGCAATGGATCTCAAGTGTATTTTTACGCAAAGTTAGCTCATCAAAAGGATTTTGTTTTTCAAATAAAGTTCTCGGAAAATGCATATTTGTCAAGATTTTCTTGAGCGGCTCTTCTTAAATAGGCACCCTGTATTTTTGTCCTTAACTTTTAGAGAACACCCTGTACCTCAATTCTGAATCTAGATTCGGATTCTCCAGAGAAAACTGTATCATCCTGGTTTTAAGCTGGCCTTTTTATTTCAAAAACTAAAGATATAATCGGACATTATTTGAGACACCTAATACCCTGAAAAAAATTCTCTTTTTGCAATGCGAAACACACAATTCTATTATACCTAGAAAAATAGTTATTTGTGTAACTAGTGCAAAAAGTGCATATTTGTTGTACGAGGCATGAAGTTTTCAGCTCGAGACGCAGTCGAGGTAACTGATGAACAAACTTCATTTCCAGTAATTTTTTGAATTTTGTTGTCTTCATTGCCTGTGAAGGTCTCAGGTTCTTCACTTAAAACTCTTTTTCGAATTGTTGTGAAGTTTCGGGTACCGGTACTTGGTTCACCTTCCAGAATTGGAGCAGCTATTTCAGTTTTTTTAGAAATTGACTCCTCAATGTAGCCCTCAGCTATAGGTACAGTTGAAGATTTCCATCCTCCATGGCGTTTTAATGACTAATGTTAACAGGTCTGCCCCAGATTCCACAAGCAATGTTGTAGGAGATCTGCGGAAAGAGTAAACAGTGTCCTGTGTATTGCATTGGGTTTTCAATCTTTTAGTATTTTGCGATATCACTTGGAATTTTACTAAAGGTATTTACACCAACAGGTTGAACGGGGCATTTTCCGTTATAATATCTTATAAAAAATCTAGTTTAACTGGTAGGCTGGGGACGAAGGGATGCATATTTGCGATACATTTCAACAAAATTAAAACTTCCAATTTTACCGCTTATTACAAATATAATGATCGAGGTTTATCGGGAATTTTCAGTTACATATGATAGAATCCATGTCGTTAATATCATTTAATGGTAATCTCTGTAACTCGTGTCTGCGGCATGCTCCTGCAATGCCAAATACTGAAACTATCTATATAATAACAATACACAAGTAAGTAGGATTAAAGTTAAAAATCGGTCAAGTGCGAGTCGAACTCGCACACGAAGGGTTCCGTACCACTGTACAATATTTAACACTACATATATTTTAAAAATACTTTAGTAAAAAATAAAAAAAAAGTTTGCCCCAGAGCGTGGTCTCGAACCACGGACCTCTGTTGGTTAGCCGTGTCATCATTGATAACGAAAATTTGAAAATATTACATTAACTTTATTTTACTTTTATTATTTGTTGTTATAGCGGCCAGAGTGGTACACAATATACACTCTGTGAAAATTTCAAGTATCTACCTATTACGATTCAAAAGATACAGCTCTATAAGTGATACTGGCGTTTTCTAAAATATTCTACGAGATTTTACATAAAAATACAGGGCGCCCGTACCTGAAAAAGTGACCCATGGAATAACAGATGGGCCTCTGAGCCCTCAAAGTCTCAAATCGCTACTAAATATGAAAATCCTCAAAATCAAAACAAATCCAAACGTCAGCCGATGTTTCCGAATATCGCGCATGCGGCTCGGCCACGATGTATACAGTACGATCCCGGGGTCCTCGCCAAATCGCGAAAAAAATCGGCCCAAACGGCCGAACGGCTTTTTTGTTCGGGGGGGGGGCTTTTTTGATCGGGCGGGCCCTCTCGCTGGCGAGAGGCCCAAATCCGTCAGCGGCCCCACGCGAAAATTGAACTCGACCGGCGCTCCCCCTTCCAATCGCTAGCCATTTTTCCCGAAAAAAAAACGGGAAAAAAATTCCGGGGGCCGAACGGCTCTACCGATCCCGACGCCAGTAGAGATACTAAGAGAGCACCAGACCAAACTTCTCGAAACCTGTCTGGTCTGGTACTCTCCTAGGTTTTGACCGTCTCCCCACTCTCTGCCCACTCCTATTAAAACAGCTAAATAGGAGAGGTTCAACTAAGATCTCATCAGACACGCAGATCATTTACAACATGTCCTTCTTAAATAGTTTAAACAATTTGCTGGTGAAAAATCTGGTGAATGTTCGAGATTTGGAAGTAAATACAAAATTTGAGATCCAGTGTTTTAAGAGAATAAATACCAAGTTTGGGGAAAAGGTAGTGGCGGAATTTGCCGACTTCAAGACTATCCTGCCTCAGCGTTTTACGGAGCAATTAACTCGAGAGCGAATTGACGAATTGAATGGTGACAAAAGGTATTTTTTAACAAGCTTGGGGCCCGTCGGCAAGACTACAAATATTATATTTTCTGAAGCATGAGCGAGAGACTGCGGCGATATATGGAGGCACTCGAAGAGCTGAGACGCTTGATTATTATGTATGAACTAACTAAAAAGTTTAGAAATGTAAAATCGTAAAAATGAAAAATATTATTTGTTTGTGTGTTTTTTATTTCTCTAAGAGGGTGTGATTGAATAAACTTGTGTCAATCCAATGTCGGTTGTTAGGCAATTTTGCTTCAATTATGTCCGGACACAAATATTCTGACAATTTAAACAGCAAAACATAAAAAATTGACTAGTGAATTATCCAGTGCGAAAATATTCTACATAATATCCAATTGGGCAATTGCTCAAGTCGGTCCTCCAAATTTCTCGAATATGCGTTTTTCCAAAATATTGTCTGTGTTTTTTACTTCGGATTTGAGGGGTATATCGATTGGTTTGATGCTGAGGGGTGAGAGGTTCGACCAACAGAGAAGTAAAAAATTCGAGAGTTTTAAGAGGATAAATATTAACACGTTGACTGCCATGTGTATATATATTATGCACAGATTGGTCTGGTGCTGCGGGTCGATCAACAGAGAAGTAAAAAATTCGAGAGTTTTAAGAGGATAAATATTAACACGTTGACTGCCGTGTGTATATAATATTATGCATAGATTCGTCTGCTGCTGCGGTTCGATTAACAGAGAAGTAAAAAATTCGAGAGTTTTAAGAGGATAAATATTAACACGCCTTGTGTATATATATTATGCACAGATTGGTCTGCTGCTGCGGTTCGATCAACAGAGGAGTAAAAAATTCGAGAGTTTTAAGAGGATAAATATTAACACGTTGACTGCCATGTGTATATATATTATGCACAGATTGGTCTGGTGCTGCGGGTCGATCAACAGCGAACTAAAAAATTCGAGAGTTTTAAGAGGGTAACTATTAACACGCCTTGTGTATATTATGCACGGGTCTGGTTCTGCGGTTCGATCAGGTAAAAAATTCGAGAGTCTTAAGAGGATAGTGGTTGTCGAATTTGCATGAAAAAAAATTGTGTGAAAATTATGTGTTTTTTACTACCCAATAATGGCTTTCAGGCTGCGGCCATGGAGGCAATGTCTGAGAAGCATGATTATGAGCGAAATAAAAAGTTTAAATTATGAAAATATTTGTTAATAATAGTTAAAATAGTCCTCAAGTTGTGTGAATTTCAGATGATAGAACTTGTCAGGAAAAAATCAATACTACGGCAGAGCGCCCATAATCGGCCGCCGTAGGGCTCCGCATCATAAACCCTCTAAAGGGGCCATTTACCGCAAAGGATTGCTACAAGAATTTTGTCTGAAGTTTTAAACGTGGGAATATGTCGCGTATTTAGTTTTTCTACATAGATGATTTTAATTTGGTCTGTAGTACCATGATTGTTCAAATCTAAAAAATAACTTATTATTTGTTACATGAGTAGTACCATGATGATTTAAATCTAAAAAATAACTTGTTTATTATTTATGAGTAGCACCGTGATTAAATCTGAAAAATAACTTTATATAGCTAACGCCCTGTGGGTGCCAGCGTCTGCTTTACTGGTCGAGAAATTTTAACCGTTACTAATGGCGGGGTGGATTTCTATTGAAACAGCTTGGAGACTATTCGAGCGCCGGTATTTTGTATTCTTTTTCTTCCTCGGTCCGCCAGATGGGTCTATTGTGCAACTTCCCGACACGAGCTTGTTTGAAATAGATAAGTTCTTGTCCTGGACCTCTCAACGGTCGAGCTGGGGTTCAAAAGGTACAGCACTATTAGATATTAGTCAGTTATCAAGGAACCCCAATCAGCTTCCCGCCCCTTCTCCGACACAATTCCGTCCGATCTGTACAGTTCCGGAAGGAATGGTCTGTCGGTTGGGGAACCGCCACCCTTTTTTGGGTGGCGGTGGTGATTAATAAAACCTCGAACCCCCCGCGCGAGGCTCGGCAATAATGTATCCGCTAGATCCAGCTCTATGTTAAAAATGTTCGATCTAATGAAGTAAACATTTTTGCAGTCCTATTGGACTATAAGTATATCCTGACTCGAAATATAACAGTCACATTCAAACAGGATTATGCAATAACTTTTTTCAAGTATATCAGGTATATCATCCGGTATATTGTCCGGCTGCGGCACGTGCCAAGCAGAGGATATTACCTAGACCCATAGACCTTACTCTCCCTTCAAGATTTATGACTTGGAAATTATAGCTTCTTCGGTACAATAAGGTACGTGATAAATATTCTTGGCGATAAAAACCTTAACACGTTGAGTGTCGAACTTGCCCAACGCGCCATGTGCATATTCAGGCAGCGCTTTATGTCAGGCTGCGTAATGTGCATATGTACCGTGCAGGAATCTGTTGGTGCGGCATGGAATTAACACCATCTTAGTTGGTGATATCTTACTATTTTGATTTTTGTTAGATATTAGCTGTGGTAATATAAATAACTAAATACAGGGAAATAAATGAACTGCGGTGGTGGTTAAAAAAGCACGAACCCCCCGCGCGAGGCTCGGCAATAATGTATCTGCTAGATCCAGCTCTATGTTAAAAATGTTCGATCTTATTATTTTGTCAGTTTAGAAATCCTACTCTCCATTCAATATTAAAAACTTGATTTTCAAACAAACTATAAAAGGAGCGTGCACGCTTAGATTCCCTGACTATTAAGTCTCACACATCACAAGTTTTACACAATTTGTATGTAAAACCTTGTATGAATGTATGCAAAACCTTGAAAGTCGCAAAAATTGGACGCAACTCGCAAGCAACGCAAGATGTATGCAAATCCTTGAGAGACGCAAAAATTGGACTCGCAAGCTGTATATATAGTACGTAAAGACATTTGACCTACCTTGGAAGCTAATGGACATTTTTTCGACTTTTAAGTGTTAACTACTATAGTTACTTTTCGAAAGAGAGAGTACCTGCGAGCTGTTTCAACAAACTGAGCGGTATAATACATGTAAAAAATTATAAGTTAAAGTTTAAGCTTAGGAATCATTCATAATATAGCAATTTTCCGATTATGAATTCATACTTGCAAAAACATCTTAGTTTGATTGAAGAGTCGCGTATAAACATAATAAGTACCACATACCCACCAAATATTTCACCAAAATTGTCATATTTTCTCACCTGTTGTGTGGAGAAATAAACAAAACATCATAGCCTCAAGGGAGCCGAAGACCCTGTGTAATTTCTGAAACTAAGTATCCAGTTCCATCCAGTATCCATCAAAGTTTTCTTCTTCTTAAAATAAGCTACGTTTTTGCTAAATTTGTTTTTTATATTGTGCCGATTTGCAGCATCACTTAGCTGTCTACTGACATATCTTTACGTTTTAGGACGCAAAATCGCGGTACTAAAAAATCATCCTGTATAGAAAAGTTGATCGGTTAAAGTTTTAAAAAAACAGATTCTAAAAACAATAATATGAATGTTACACATCCAGATCCTGACGTTTCAAAACTTAAACAGACGTTAAACAAAAATTGAAACGAGTTTCTATAGTCTACTTGTCTTGGAAATTTGTAAATAATAGTAAAATCTTTTTTTATCCTAGGCGTTTGTAAGGCAAAATACTAACCATACAGTATGCGCAGGGAAAATGTGAGACCTGTCATACCTAGAATATATGTTTTATGGTAGAATTATGGTTTATTGAACTTATTCGTTTCGCAAAGCACCACATGTTTCATACAAGCTGGCGGTACAACTTTTTGATGCAGGTGAAAGCGACGTTAATCTAGAACGATCCAATTGCTATTGTATTATTTTTTGGACAAAATTTATGACGGCTTTACACTATCAGACGTATTGCCCACCATAAAGCATGTCACAAAAGTATATTGTCCGTTTTAGAAAGTCCAAACATCCCCAAAGCGAGCTGTTTAAATATTAAATCATTTAGAATATACAGGCAATTTGTAGATATACATGTATCCTTTTTCCCTTAACTCGAGGTGCTTAGGTATAAACCTCAATAACTCTATGCAAAAAAACATGTATATTTGCTACATATGCAGCATTTCGTACTCTAACTCGAGGTAATTATAAGACATATTTTTATTAAGATAGAAATGAACCCTACAGAAAAATTTAGAACAAAATTCCTAAAATATAAACTAACCTCAGATGCTTTTAATTGAAAAAATCTTTGCTGTGAGAAGAAGTTGTAACAAACAACATACTAAAATATACTCTCAATTCATACAAAACCATCTATTTTTTAACATGTTGACTGTCATGTGCATATATACACAGACAACTTGCACGCCATTTGTATATTCACAGCGCTTTATGTCAGGCCGCGTAATATGCATACCGTGCATTTCTTATGGGGAATCTTTTGACTTGTGATTAACACCATCTTAGTTGGTCTCGTGATATCTTACCATTTACGTTTTTGTTACAAATTTTCAACTTTTAATTTCAGTCTATAAGGTATTTATTCTTGTAAATAACTAAATACAGGAAAATAAATGTACTGCAATATTCCCCTTTCAAGTTATATTTTCTGTCGACAAGTTTTCGGCAAAAGTAAAAAATGTTGGCAACAAAAAATGGTTTTTCTGGTAACAAAAAATGTTTTTCTACATAGATTGACACAGAAATATACCTACTGTATACAAACAAAAAGATTATTTTAATTTTGACTTGTGAACAGTAAAAAAACATTCCACACAAATCGCTGGACTTCCCGGACAAGCTGGACATACGTAGAGAACTTGCTTAGTGTGAGCTATAGCGTATTTTCTGTCATGGTCTTTTGTGTGCTTTTTATAACAAAACTTACATCGGTGTCTATTTTCTGATGTCTGCATTTTATGATCTGTATTGTTTTCTTCTGGGATCGGTTGTTTATAACTCTCCAATAATAGCATGCAAAGTTTTTCTCTAAAAGTTGTAATCTGTATAGATGAATTATTAACAACTTTGTACAAATGCCAAGCATTTACCAGCGATATTTCTGTCAATACCTCTACGGCTATCTTACGAAACCATTTTACCGACCTATGCAATGAAGTAGAATATGAAGACATTTGGTCAGCCACATACAGTGTGACCCATTTGTTTTGGGGTCAGTCTGTAAAAAGTGTATCAATCGTGCGATTTGGCTGATTTTTTTTTTAAATTGTAGAGCTCGATGAACTGCACGTTTTGAACAAAAATTGCCTGGTTCGCATAAAATCCAAAGCCTACTATGACCGTTTTTATGAGCAAAATTTTAAGAAACCATATTAGCGTTTTTTTTTTTAAAAATCTGTGTGCGCCAATGGATTGAGCACCCCTCGAAATGGGTATGTACAAAATTTCATCAAAATATTTCAAGTAATAACGATTTTGTAGAAAAATTAAAAATGCAGCCAAGGTACGTCTTTATTTTCAAAAATTCAAAGTTGGCCATGGAAAATAATTGAATTGTAATAATACAACCTTATGCTTATAAACACAAAACATAAAAACAATTAAAATTATAAAATTTTCGTTGTCGCCCACGAGTCGAACAATTTCTATTTTGTCTCTTATGCTTAAATATTCCATAATTATGATAATTAATTGTATTGAGCACAAACAATTTCTGAACTCAATTTAGACAGTTTGACACTTAATAAAAGTAAACAATTCAATTATTTTCCATGGCCAACTTTGAATTTTTGAAAATAAAGACGTACCTTGGCTGCATTTTTAATTTTTCTACAAAATCGTTATTACTTGAAATATTTTGATGAAATTTTGTACATACCCATTTCGAGGGGTGCTCAATCCATTGGCGCACACAGATTTTTTCAAAAAAAAACGCTAATATGGTTTCTTAAAATTTTGCTCATAAAAACGGTCATAGTAGGCTTTGGATTTTATGCGAACCAGGCAATTTTTGTTCAAAACGTGCAGTTCATCGAGCTCTACAATTTAAAAAAAAAATCAGCCAAATCGCACGATTGATACACTTTTTACAGACTGACCCCAAAACAAATGGGTCACACTGTATATGTATGGTTTTGCAGAATTATAGGCACAAATAGCTGTTGCCTTCATTGGGATACCTTCTCTGGCAGGAACTTCTGTTAATTCATCACCATTATTAGCTACTGGCATGCCATCTGTTTTCTCAAATCCACAATAAACTTTTAGATGATATGTGTAACCACCTTTTATGCACAATTTAAAAACTTTAAAGTTAAACTTGGGCCTCTTTCCTTTCACATATTGTTTGAAAGATATTCGATCACGGAACGGTACCATGCTTTCATCAATACAAAAATTTTCTGCAGGAACCATACAAACTTTAATGTTTTTATTTATAACGTCGATAAGTGGTTGTATTTTATAAAGTCTGTCTGCAGGAGGACATTCTTTATTGTTTGAAAAATGCCACATTTGCAATAGTATTTTAAAACGATTTCTTGGTATCTGTTTCGAAATTTGATTTGCATAAAGAGCAGATCGACTCCAGTAATCTTTCAAAGTAGGTTTTCGGTCCAGTCCCATCCAAATAATTATTCCCAGAAACATTTTCATTTCAGCTGCATTCGTAGGTATCCAGTTATTGAGTCTTGATTTTCTTCCTATACTGTTATCAACAATTTTCTCGACAATCTTCTGCTCGGCATAGATATTAGTTTGTTGCGCCATTAACTCAAAAACTTCTTCAGTCGCAATTTTTAAGAAACAATCCAATTCGTTAAGACCTCTAAGTTCCTTTTTAAGATCTACAGGTATATCGACAGGTACATCAAATGCAAAATCTTTAAATTTTCTTTCAATGGGTTCCCAGCTGGCTACGTTCGGTATATCATCAATATCCTCGGTATCGGAGAGAGAACTTGAATCTGAGCTACTGCTACTTACTGTATTTGAAGTTAAAGGAACGGATTGCCTAATATCAACTTTCTGTTTCTTTCTTGGTACTTGTTGCCCTGACTCTGAACCACTACTTTCACTTTCTTGCACATATTCCGGATCGCCATCAGAGTCGGCGGCAAACGGCTCTTCATCACTTATGTCACAGTCCTTCAAACATTCTTCCATTAGTACTTCTAACCTTCTTATTTTATTTTCTTGACTTGCGAGCGACATGACCACTACTAATAAGTTATTAGTAACTAATAACTGCCGATAGAACCAACAATACGACGATTTTACTGACAACAATACGACGATTTTACTGTCACGTGTAAACGTCAAACACACGTCTATACAGCGCACGCTAACAGCCCACTCTGACTTGGCGCAATCGTTGAAGGTCGTCAACGGTATTGACGACAGGGCTGTACTTTACCTGTTTACAAGGTGTATTTGAAATTTGAAACGATTTAATCAGGCGCCATGTGCATATATTTTATGCACACTTCTATTGCATACTATAAGTATAAATTTGTATTCATTCTTAAACTATTTTGCTCCCAAAACGTAAAAATAAATAAAATTTTCAATAAAACTACTTCGGCGCAGCGGACCCGATCACGAAATTCGCTTTGACAGTCAACATGTTAAAAAATAAGTAGTTTTGTATGATTTGAGAGAATTTTTTTATAAGTATGTTGTTTTTGTTTGTTACAACTTCTGGTCTTACACAGCAAAGATTTTTTCAGTTAAAAGCATCTGAGGTTAGTTTATATTTTAGGAATTTTGTTCTAAATTTTTCTTTTGGGTTCATTTCTATCTTATAATAAAAATATGTCTTATAATTACCTCGAGTTAGAGTACGAAATGTAGATTGTATATGTAGCAACTAAATATTATACATGTTTTTTGCATAGAGTTATTGAGGTTTATACCTAAGCACCTCGAGTTAAGGGAAAAAGGATACATTTCCTGTATATCTACAAATTGCCTGGAGTATATTCTAAATGATTTAATATTTAAACAGTTTGCTTGCTTTGGGAAATGTTTGGATGTGACTTTCTAAAACGGACAATAATATCAGAGTCTAGAGAATACTCTCTAGACTTTGATAATATGTCTACTTTTGTTAACTAGGCATGTTTTATGGGGGTCAATACGTCTGAAGCGATACCCCCTTTTTACCTAATAGTGTAAAGCCGTCGGTATCATAGATTTTGTCCAAAAATAATACAATAGCAATTGGATCGTTCTAGATTAGCAAATGCCGCTTTCACCTACTTCAAAAAGTTGTAATATACAGGGTACCGCCAGCGTGTGACAAGAAATATGAGTTTAAAACATGTGGTGCTTTGGAAAGCGATGGAAAATTACCGTGCTTAACAAGTGGGTCAATCTCACGAAAATACACCTTTTTAATTCTACCATAAAACATATATTCTAGGTATTTTACGATGGGTCTCACATTTTACCCGTTTTATTGCGGGTTACAAATACTTCTGTATGGTTAGAATTTTGCCGGATTTTACGAACGGCTAGGATGAAAAAATAAATATTTTACAAGTATTATTTACAAAATTTCCATAATATGTTGTAAAAGAGAGACACATATAATTCAGTTGTTCTCTACAACAGTCTAAATAATGAAATAAAAATAAGCGGATCCACATTCATGTTCAAACAAAAACTTAAAAGACATCTTTTGAAAGCGCAAACCTCTTGGTTTTCACTACATCATTATGTATGCAGACACATTGAATTTATAACGAATTTACCTTTACTTAATTAATAAGAATGTTTCATAGTTTTATACCTGTTTAAGTTAATTTAATATTATCATGTATTGGGGTTAGACGTAAGAGTAGCATCATGCTAAATCTCATCCCCTAATCTAGTAAGTCGTTTATTATTATTATTAAGTAGACTATATAAACTCGTTACAATTTTTGTTTAAACCCGGGCACCGCGGGAGGCCGCTCCGGCTGTTGGTCCTGTACTTAAAAAAGTATATTGGATTTATACACTGGGCTCGTCGAATGGCACACAAGTAGAAACTATCCGAACTGAATAACAATAGTCTGTACTATCTGTTAATGAATGCCATCTTCTATCTGAATGTGGTTCTTGATTCTGAGATAAAATGCATAGACAATAGATCTTTCTAGAGAAAAACATAAGTATAATTTGGGAACTATTAACAGAAATCTGTATACGGGAAAGAGCAATTCGTGGTAAATATGATAACTAATGCATAGTGAAACGTCAGGATCTGGATGTGTAACATTCATATTATTGTTTTTAGAATCTGTTTTTGTAACTTTAACCGATCAACTTTTCTATACAGGATGATTTTTTAGTACCGCGATTTTGCGTCCTAAAACGTAAAGATGTGTCAGTAGACAGCTAAGTGATGCTGCAAATCGGCACAATATAAAAAACAAATTTAGCAAAAACGTAGCTTATTTTAAGAAGAAGAAAACTTTGATGGCACAACTGGATACTTAGTTTCAGAAATTACACAGGGTCTTCGGCTCCCTTGAGGCTATGATGTTTTGTTTATTTCTCCACACAACAGGTGAGAAAATATGACAATTTTGGTGAAATATTTGGTGGGCATGTGGTACTTATTATGTTTATACGCGACTCTTCCCTCAAACTAAGATGTTTTTGCAAGTATGAATTCATAATCGGAAAATTGCTATATTATGAATGATTCCTAAGCTTAAACTTTAACTTATAATTTTTTACATGTATTATACCGCTCAGTTTGTTGAAACAGCTCGCAGGTACTCTCTCTTTCGAAAAGTAACTATAGTAGTTAACACTTAAAAGTCGAAAAAATGTCCATTAGCTTCCAAGGTAGGTCAAATGTCTTTTAATTGCGTACTATATATACAGCTTGCGAGCCCAATTTTTGCGTCTCTCAAGGATTTGCATACATCTTGCGTTGCTTGCGAGTTGCGTCCAATTTTTGCGACTTTCAAGGTTTTGCATACATTCATACAAGGTTTTGCATACAAATTGTGTAAAACTTGTGATGTGTGAGACTTAATAGGTTGTAATTATTTAAATTCGATTATAAATATCGACAACATCGAACTCAAATTGCATAGATTCTAAAATTAAAGTTTGCTTCAATCCTCTTGTATATGAGACAAAATTAGAATAAGAATATTTTTCATTAATAAATAATTAAAAAATTTTACTGTATTTTATTATGCTAAGTTTCCTATTAATGTTAAACATACACGGTGCTACAATCTGTCATAAATCTTGAAGTGAGAATAATAATTACAGGTCTATAGGTCTAATACCCTCTGCGGCACGTGCCGGGATGATATACCTGGATATTGAAAAAGCATAATCCTGAATGCGACTTTTATAGCTGGATTATCGAGTTGGGAGGTCCTATTAGCACAGACTAACGAGTAATACAGACAATTTCTTAGCGACATGTGTCAAAAGGAGACTCGCTTTTTAGCGAAATATCTTCTAAAGTCATGAATAATTTGCATTTTATTCGATTTTCCGTTAATCTACATAGCAAAGAGATTGTATTAGAACCAAATTTATGATTAATATACTGTTTGTCTTTCTGTAAATTGAAATGGAGACTCGCTTATTTTTGATACATGTCCGTAAGGAGGCTTCTGTTGCAAAGCTATTTATTCTGTGCTATTAGGTAAACTGTCAAAATTTTTACTTTATTATATTAGATCCAACATTTGAAATAATACATTGTGTATTCAAACATGTGATGATCACTTGCAAATGTGTTTAGAATTTGACTATCTTCATATTTTGAAAAAATACTTCAAGTAGATTAAGTTCAGCGTCAGATTCGAAATTGTATAACAAATCTTTTAAATTTTATTCTAAGTCAGGGAATCTAAGCGTGCACGCTCCTTTTATAGTTTGTTTGAAAATCAAGTTTTTAATATTGAATGGAGAGTAGGATTTCTAAACTGACAAAATAATAAGATCGAACATTTTTAACATAGAGCTGGATCTAGCAGATACATTATTGCCGAGCCTCGCGCGGGGGGTTCGTGCTTTTTTAACCACCACCGCAGTTCATTTATTTCCCTGTATTTAGTTATTTATATTACCACAGCTAATATCTAACAAAAATCAAAATAGTAAGATATCACCAACTAAGATGGTGTTAATTCCATGCCGCACCAACAGATTCCTGCACGGTACATATGCACATTACGCAGCCTGACATAAAGCGCTGCCTGAATATGCACATGGCGCGTTGGGCAAGTTCGACACTCAACGTGTTAAGGTTTTTATCGCCAAGAATATTTATCACGTACCTTATTGTACCGAAGAAGCTATAATTTCCAAGTCATAAATCTTGAAGGGAGAGTAAGGTCTATGGGTCTAGGTAATATCCTCTGCTTGGCACGTGCCGCAGCCGGACAATATACCGGATGATATACCTGATATACTTGAAAAAAGTTATTGCATAATCCTGTTTGAATGTGACTGTTATATTTCGAGTCAGGATATACTTATAGTCCAATAGGACTGCAAAAATGTTTACTTCATTAGATCGAACATTTTTAACATAGAGCTGGATTTAGCGGATACATTATTGCCGAGCCTCGCGCGGGGGGTTCGAGGTTTTATTAATCCCAGCTTCTCAGACATTGCCTCCATGGCCGCAGCCTGAAAGCCATTATTGGGTAGTAAAAAACACATAATTTTCACACAATTTTTTTTCATGCAAATTCGACAACCACTATCCTCTTAAGACTCTCGAATTTTTTACCTGATCGAACCGCAGAACCAGACCCGTGCATAATATACACAAGGCGTGTTAATAGTTACCCTCTTAATACTCTCGAATTTTTTAGTTCGCTGTTGATCGACCCGCAGCACCAGACCAATCTGTGCATAATATATATACACATGGCAGTCAACGTGTTAATATTTATCCTCTTAAAACTCTCGAATTTTTTACTCCTCTGTTGATCGAACCGCAGCAGCAGACCAATCTGTGCATAATATATATACACAAGGCGTGTTAATATTTATCCTCTTAAAACTCTCGAATTTTTTACTTCTCTGTTAATCGAACCGCAGCAGCAGACGAATCTATGCATAATATTATATACACATGTCAGTCAACGTGTTCATATTTATCCTCTTAAAACTCTCGAATTTTTTACTTCTCTGTTGATCGACCCGCAGCACCAGACCAATCTGTGCATAATATATATACACATGGCAGTCAACGTGTTAATATTTATCCTCTTAAAACTCTCGAATTTTTTACTTCTCTGTTGGTCGAACCTCTCACCCCTCAGCATCAAACCAATCGATATACCCCTCAAATCCGAAGTAAAAAACACAGACAATATTTTGGAAAAACGCATATTCGAGAAATTTGGAGGACCGACTTGAGCAATTGCCCAATTGGATATTATGTAGAATATTTTCGCACTGGATAATTCACTAGTCAATTTTTTATGTTTTGCTGTTTAAATTGTCAGAATATTTGTGTCCGGACATAATTGAAGCAAAATTGCCTAACAACCGACATTGGATTGACACAAGTTTATTCAATCACACCCTCTTAGAGAAATAAAAAACACACAAACAAATAATATTTTTCATTTTTACGATTTTACATTTCTAAACTTTTTAGTTAGTTCATACATAATAATCAAGCGTCTCAGCTCTTCGAGTGCCTCCATATATCGCCGCAGTCTCTCGCTCATGCTTCAGAAAATATAATATTTGTAGTCTTGCCGACGGGCCCCCAAGCTTGTTAAAAAATACCTTTTGTCGTCACCATTCAATTCGTCAATTCGCTCTCGATTTAATTGCTCCGTAAAACGCTGAGGCAGAATAGTCTTGAAGTCGGCAAATTCCGCCACTACCTTTTCCCCAAACTTGGTATTTATTCTCTTAAAACACTGGATCTCAAATTTTTTATTTACTTCCAAATCTCGAACATTCACCAGATTTTTCACCAGCAAATTGTTTAAACTATTTAAGAAGGACATGTTGTAAATGATCTGCGTGTCTGATGAGATCTTAGTTGAACCTCTCCTATTTAGCTGTTTTAATAGGAGTGGGCAGAGAGTGGGGAGACGGGCAAAACCTAGGAGAGTACCAGACCAGACAGGTTTCTACAAGTTTGGTCTGGTGCTCTCTTAGTATCTCTACTGACGCCCTTCAATATGCCAATGAATATAAGAAATACGCCCCCTATAGGCTCAATGCTAAACTAGTCTATGGGCCATGCCATTTTGTTGTTCCCTATATTATATTTTCTGTTTTGTTCAAAATCAGTCAAAAAAGCTTTATTTTCTAAAGTTGACTAATAATGTAGTAAAAACAACGTTGAATTCAAATTTTTAAATATTCCCGCCACGCTTGTGCCAAAAAAGAGAGAAGAGTTAAAGAAGAGTCAAAAGAAAGAAAATGAAATAAAGCAAGTAAAATGTGATTTTTATTATGATTACCACGCCCAAAAGGCCTCCCACAGTTATCAGAAGTGGGATTTGAACATGCTAAAGTGTTATGCAGTGTAATTACGAAGTTTTAGTTCGAGATTCGGACGAAAAACCGTCTTGATTCGATCGCCGAGGTCCTAACCTAAAAAATTTTTTGTTCCAGAAAACATTTTCGAGGTGGAACAAGTTTCGAATCAATTTTTACAAGATTACGACACAATAGACGAGACTCCAAACCTGAATTTAAACGCCAGTTTAGATAGTTTCGCCGGTGAACGATTTTATGACCGGGAACACGCGGACACGCCGCATGGTAATTACGATACAGAGCATTCTGGCCGACCTGTTGTAGGCGCTTCTGATAGAATGGAACGATTACTTGAATTAATGATCGCTGGAAATCGACGCCGTGACGAATTTTTTGCACAATTAGTTACCAGAATCACAGTGAGAGAGCCTGCAACAAGTGAACGATGTTCATTGACATCTACAAATTTAGCAGTGATGCCAGAAGTTTTAAAGTATATTACAACCTTCAGTGGAGACCGTTCTCAAGCAAAAGGATGGTTAAACATTTTAACAAGTGCACAGATGCTTCACCAACTTCCATCAAGTTATATGTTGGAAACAGCCAGAACACGATTGATAGACGGAGCAAAGCACTGGTATGCAGCGAAGAAGAATGAAATTTCCTCTTTAAGTCGTCTTTCTTTTCCCATGACAGTATGACCACCAAGATGAGAGACTTGACTTTCTGCGTGCAGAAAAAAAGAGAACATTTAACCATTACTTTTACAAAAATTACTACTTTGTAAAGAGCTTGATCTTGACTTCCGAGAGACCAAAGAACAAATTCTTATTGGTCTTTATTCCTAAGATTTGTGTGACGCCATGTGGGCAAAATTTCATCACACCACAGAAAATTTGCTTCACGATCTTTATGACTATATGGAAATTGACAATCGACGAAGAGAAAGAAGATTAGATAGCCATTTTGTTCAACAGGGTGCTCCTTCGATGGCCCGTAATACTACAAAAAACACAAATGTTGTCTCCGAGAACCCTCGAAGCGTGTCAAAGCCTCGATTAAGTACCTATGCCTTGGTTTATTTGTTGCCTTCACGGACACTGCCCCAACTACAAATACAATCTGATGAACTCAAGAAATGTGTCAAATGTGCAACAAACTGTTACTACCCAGTCGGTGCAAATGGTTCCCAGACAGTAAGCATGAGAGAAACTGTTTTCAAATGCAGCAAACCATATTTTTTAGACGTAAACATTAAACTAGACGAAACAGTAAGTATTAGACCAATATTAGATCCAGGTAGTCCGATTTCACTTCTATTAAAAAGTTTTATGCCGTCACACTTAATAAAAGTTGTAAAAACTGACCAAGATTTTGAAGGCGTTAATGAGAGTCGGTTAAGCATTGTTAGTAAATTGGAAACCGTAGTAACGCTTCAAAATGTTGACTTGTTTGTATGTTTTGCCGTAGTGACTGAAGGTACTATGAAACATGATATATACTGTTAGGTAGGGACTTCATAAAAAACAAACATTTCAGATTTATTCTGGATGATTCAGATAGTATCATAGTA
The DNA here is from genome assembly GCA_963920635.1 of Pseudeuparius sepicola. NCBI lineage: Eukaryota > Metazoa > Arthropoda > Insecta > Coleoptera > Anthribidae > Pseudeuparius > Pseudeuparius sepicola. Next base: position 37,368,817 of record OY987305.1, read on the forward strand.
AAAAAAATGAAAATCTTTGGAAAACAGACACTAAAGATGTTAATGATATTTTTCTTATTGACATATCCGGACATTGCACTTGACGTAAATCCAGGAATTGACCCGACGCATTCACCATTTTTCTTTAGACCTAGACGTTTGTCGTTTTATGAAACGGAACAAGTTGATAAAATGATTGCGGATTTGTTGCAGAAAGGCGTAATTCGCAAAAGTGACTCGGAATATAGTTCACCTATAGTGTTAGTACCTAAAAAACCCTGCGGTTTAAGATTATGTGTTGATTATCGACAACTTAATAGTATTACTTTGCGAGACAATTTTCCTCTACCACTGATAGGTGATCAAATTGAGCGGTTAAGTAATAAAGAGTATTTTACACATCTCGATTGAAAGGATGCTTTTCACCACATGTCGATAAACAAAGAATCTATCAAATTTACGTCATTCGTGACAAATTCAGGTCAATATGAATATTTTTTGAAAGCACCTTTTGGTCTAAAAAATAGTCCAGCCAATTTTAGTAGATATATAAATCTAATACTGAGAGATTTGATAGAACAAGACAAAATTAGTGTTTATATAGACGACATACTTATTGCCACAAATACACCTGAAGAGAATATCTCTGTATTAGTGGAAGTGTTTCAAAGGCTTGTACGAAATTGCTTGGAACTAAAACTAAGTAAGTGTCTTTTCTTAAAACATGAAATTAAATTTCTAGGTTACACCGTGCATAAAAAAGGTATTATTCCATGTGACGATAATATTAAGGCTGTAAAATATTTTGCGGTACCGAAGAATTTTAAAGATATACGAAGTTTTCTTGAATTGACATCTTATTTTCGACGCTTTATAAAAAATTTTGCTTTGATTGCTAAGACTTTGTATGCTTTATTAAAAAAAAATGTTGACTTTGAATTTGGCTCAGAACAACTATGTGCGTTTGAAACACTGAAATCATTGTTAGTCCAGAAACCAATTTTGGCAACGTGTTTTACCTGAAATGATTTTAAAGAGTTTATTCAACAAAACGGTATACAACATATACGTTGATAGCAAGTGGAGTGTACCTACCTCGCGGAAATGGCCAAGTAGAAGTCATCAATAAATCCATTAATGCCATGTGTTCAAAACTATGTGTGAAAACTAGTCGATGAGATGAGATCTTAGATCAAGTCGAATTTTCCATTAACAATTGTGTGATTTTATTTGGAAGAATTTATGAAAAATCTCTATGTTCAAAGTGAAAAAAAAACGAGATTTGATATCGTAATCTTATATTGCTCTTTCAAAAGTACACACATTTAGTAGAAACATTCTGTAATATTGCTCAAAAATATTACAAATTGACCATGTAACGTCAATTATTGTAAAAAATGCATGAAATTTTGATCAAGGCCAACTTGAGAATAATATGACAGGTGTATCCCTTCATGGAAATTAATGCTACAAGATTTTTTTAATTGCTTCACGGTGTCACTTTCCAATAAACTTTGTTGCATATGAATTAGTTGTGTGTGTAAAAAGTTATTACTACACTAAAAGTCATATAGGGGAATTACGAATCACCATTGTTGCCCGCCAAATTTTTCCTCGTGCTTTAAAAAAAATCCGAAATTAAATTTCCACTTGTTTCCAAAAAAATGTAAACAAAAGGTGTCAATAGAAAATCGTTTTGGTGGAAAAGACTTAATTCACAGACATAAAGCCTGGATTCTGAAGTTGAAAATAGGAAAACCCATAAATAAATTTATGAGAGCGTGTTCCAAACATTTTGTAAAGGAGGACTACTTTTTAAGAGGTACGAAAGATACTAACTATTTCAAGACATTCAATCACTGATTTTAAATTTGTGTTTTAGATGAACGATCTCCACGAAGAAAGAAATAAAAAAAAACTGCTGTACCATCCAGACACTTACCGTTTCAGGAAAACCCTACTGATCCAGGACCTTCCTCTACGACACGCAGGGCTAGAGCTAGCGAAACACGCAAGTGTTTTTATACAGTCACCGTCGAGGGTACTCCTGAAGATCTGCAATTGGAACCTTCTAATCTAGAACTTGAAGTAGCTGAGGCATTGGGATAATTACAGAATATCTCAGAACCAGAGAATAATCCAAAAACACGAGATGCACAAATACAAGTTAACACTTTTGCTGTATTGACTTTAAGCGAACTTATGGTGGCTGAAGATGTACAGGGTTATTCACTGAGAATTAGCCCCCCACCTAACTTTTTTGTTTTTAAGGTAAAAGGGTGATTCAAAAAACAAAATCAATGGTTGGGCGAATACTTTTTTATGCGATGACCGTTTAGTGTACAGGGTGTTCCAAAAAAGTAGGACCAATGGCAACTTAATTTTTTTAAATGGAACACCCTGTATATTTTTGGATTTTTGAAATCTGCTCATCAAGGCAATCAAAATGGTATTAAACTTTGTGGCATTATCTTTTTCCGTTTTTGAAATATTCCGTATTCAAATTTTATACTAAATTTATTTAACTCGAATTTGTGGATCTCGTGATAAAGATAGACGATCAATGTAATAACTAAAAATATTTGTTTTAAACAAGAGAGTAATATAGTGAAACTCCAAAATGTTTAGGAGCCTTTTCAAATTTTACTGATTTTATTCTCGAAATAAAGAATTTCAGGAAAATCGTAAAAGCTCCTAAACATTTTGGAGTTTCATTATATTACCCTCTTGTTTAAAACAAATATTTTTCGTTATTACACTGATCGTCTATCTTTATCACGAGATCCACAAATTCGAGTTAAATAAATTTAGTATAAAATTTGAATACGGAATTTTTCGAAAACGGAAAAAGATAATGCCACAAAGTGAATACCATTTTGATTGCCTTGATGAGCAGATTTCAAAAATCCAATAATATACAGGGTGTTCCATTTAAAAAAATTAAGTTGCCATTGGTTCTACTTTTTTGGAACACCCTGTACACTAAACGGTCATGGCATAAAAAAGTATTCGCCCAACCATTGATTTTGTTTTTTGAATCACCCTTTTATCTTAAAAAACAAAAAAGTTAGGTGGGGGGCTAATTCTCAGTGAATAACCCTGTACTTAATAATTTTACAGGACTTGGGAGTTTTAAACTTTTAGATACAATATTGGAAGCAGTTAAAAAGTATCATAGTGATAAAAGGATACATAGATTAGTAGTATAGCTATAACAGTTCAAGCCCACTTTCCCCATGTATTTCTTACGGGGGCTAAATCTTGCACTTTTTGACCAAACTTACCCCCTCCACTCCCAAGCCACGCCCCCCAGCCAATCGCACCAACTCTGAACCCTGCGTTAGCCCGAGAGGGTGCCGAAGATATCCGAGTTCGCCGACCGTTGACCTCCGCCCCAGCCGCGACCTTCGCCGTGACATGTCACGACAGGTGACCGAGACTCGCGCCTGTAAAAAAGCCTAACATCCTGTTATAGACAATCGTAATTTAGGCAAGCCATGACGTCCCCTGTCGACCTTTAGCCGCGGTCATGCAAGTCTTGGATTTTGCTGACTGCGCCTCTCAGTGCACTAGATTTCCAGGCAGAGATACAGTCCGGTACGCAGTCGAATAATTTATCAAAAAACATGACAGGCTAAGTTGTTTTCTCCGCTTTGTGATTTATCGATACACTGACCTGAAGTGTTTTTAATTCGCACCAAATAATTTCAAAAGACAAATCTACAGAACAAATGCTATCATTTTATAAAACAAAAATGTCGGAGCACACGTTGTTCACAAAGGTCGAAAACGTTTGACTTGTGCAGCTGCCTCGAATTGAGAAAACGAGGCCCCCTTTTTACTTTTAGTTGGCTAAAATAAAAAATATTGATAGTTCACAAGTTTAAATAAAAATATCCCGATGTCACACGATTATCAAGTTTAAAGACTAGCTGCAATCCGATTTTGTGCAGTAACACGTTTTCCGTTAAAAACTTTTTTTCGCCCAGCAACCCGTCCCCAAAATGTTGAAAATAGAGGTCGCTTGGTGCACTAAAATGATGCCAGATAATATTTAAAAGTTTTTCACTCAGATCCTCCAACCCCGCATGATAATTTAGATGACATTTCTTTTAATCGTTAAAAAATGCTATACTGAATATGTCCAGGAACAAACCAGTTGAAAAATCATGAATGTTCAAAGTAAAAAAGTCCCCTCAAATTGGTTTAAGTGGCCACGGAAATTTGATAGATTTCTAGGGAAAAATACTGTGTCCGGAGCTGTTTACGCATTAAAATTTTAAGGTAAACGTGAAACGTCCCCCCAAAAAAATCAATTTGCCCTGGAAACATTTTTTCGTCTAAAAATTATCGAATATTGCCCTTCGCATTAGCTTGATATAAATCATGATCATTATTATTATTAAAAACCAGGTTATTAAATTAAAAAGCAAGGGCCAAAATCCAAAGTATGACGTCACACCGCTGGTTAAATTATGTATGTTCCAACAACAGACCTTAATCGTCTTCTAATCTGATTAAATGCGAATTAAATATAAACTATTTAACAAAATTCTATTGATCAATATTAACTATATTTTGACTTTGATAAATGAGTTATCAATTAAATTTTGAAACTAGTTATTTTTTGATTCGCAATGCATTCTACTAGTGTCAGATGCATTCTTATGTATAAAAATATTGTAAACCAATGGGATCGCATATTAGCTAAACATTATAGCTGAATAGCTTCAGCTAAACTTCGCCGCTGTGACCGTAACAGTATGTTTAGAATACTTGTGGAGACGTGTACTGTTGGTAAAGCCGTGTTTATTATTATTATATGACAAATTTAGTTATTGCTTAGAAACTGTTTTTTTTTTCATTATTTTCGGCATACCACCGTTTTTTCTGATTTGGAGAAAATGATGTTATTGGATTGCGGGGCATCAGAATTATATAGGATCCATAACCCTTTTCATTCTTCAAATCGACCAATTGGACAAGTAGAGATATTCAATAAATAAGTTCTAGCTAATAACAAAAGGTAGTCCAGCGGAAGGCGTATGAAAGTTCACAAACTAGATACTCATATAGATTTTACAATATTATTAACAATTATGGGTGCAAAAATGACCTTTTAGGACAAAAGCATACACAGAAAATCTACAGCGGTTTATACAACCTAAAAATAAATCAATCGCCACTTAATTCTTGAAGAGTACTGTCCACTATGCGAAGATTAGTTACTACAAAGTTAAGATATTTTGTTCACATGGCTCATATGCATTAATTTCACCACCTTTCTGGTAGAATTCAAGGTGCGTTACATTTCTAATTTAAACGAAATTGGGCTGGCTTCAAAATTATTTCTGCCCCGTTATCACTTATTTGTTTTCAGTTATGTAGACCATCAAAAATTACATGTTCACTAGTTTTAAGCAGAGGGTTTTTTTAGTGGTAATGCTGCATTAAAAAGCGGAAAGTACTTTTTAATTTCAGAACAAGCGTGCATTTATTCTAATCTCGAAACGAGATACTTTTATTTACAGTTAACTCCGGAAACTTGCTATATGCACGAGCACGTCTTAAGAAAAAATGCAAGTTTGTATAATCGCCGTGGATACTGACTTTTGTTCGTATAGCGTTCAGTCTTCAGGGATCGTTTTTGAAGTGCGAAGTTTTTTGTGTGAAGACTACTAATCTAATTATTTTAGTATGTTTTTTTGGAATATAGTTTTGGAGTTTTATTTGTAAGTATCTACTTTATAAGGGAGAGTTGAAATAGTTTCTTAAGGATTCTTTAATATAAATTTTTGGTTAGCTTAACAAGTTTTTTCTCGAAACTTTGTGAATTATTTTTGTTAAGAAGCGGCTAGACTGAGATCAAAGAACGTACCTACTCGAGAAGCAGTCACTGAAAATATCAACTAACGGTCTTCTATTTAAAAAAATATATATCCTAAGCTACGTTTATATTTTCCGTAAATATTGGTACTTCACAAAAAAAATATAAACAACTTCTGACAAATTCCAAACCTTTTGAAAATGACCCCAAAGGTGAAATTTTGGAAAACTGTAATTTTTTAGGAGCCCAAAAAAATATTTCATAGTCAAGATTTTGAACCATTTTCCTTATACAAATGACTGAAAAAAAATTGCGGAGCAAAACTACCCCTTTACATTTCATTCGCCTGGTTACCGTCTGTTTTTAGCGGATGTTATTTTAGTCGGATTTCCATAGTTTTTGCATTTAGGGCAATATGGACTCTCCTGCATACCTTTTAAACGAATTATAAGTCCATTGTTCCTGGTCCGATCTCGTTTCGATCAAGGGCATTCAAAATGATCAATTCGTGGTTAAAAAAACTTGTCAGCCGAAAAACTACCCCCAGAGAGAATCGTTTTTGGCCCAATTCTCACAGTTTTGAAACATTCACTAAAATCGGTGCAATCTGTGATAAAATTGACAGGGGAAAAACTGCCCTTTTGCACCTTTGTAAAGAAAACAAATATTTCTCCAGTTTATTCGCCTGATTATCACCAATTTTTAGCAAGAATGGACAAAAATGTACGAATTTGTGAAAAAAATTGCCGATCAAAAGCTACCCTAGAGAGCTTTTTTTTCGATTCCCATAGTATTTTGCACCAGCAGGGTAATATCTACTCTCCTGCAAATCTTTAAACAAATTATAACACCATTGTTGATTGGGTCCTAACAAGGGCGTTGAAAATGCATAATTCGTGGTTGAAAAAATTTGTCGGTCAAAAACTACCCTTTTGCACCCTTTAAGGAAAAAAATTGTCATTGCTTTACCCGATTATCACCTGTTTTTTTAGCAAGGATGTTCAAAATGTACGAATTCGTGTTTAATAAAAATTTTTTAGGTCAAAAAAAGTATCCCTAGAGAGCATTGTTTTTAGATTCTCACAGATTTTACACCAGCAGGGTAATATCTACTCTCCTGCAAACCTTTAAAACAATTTATAATATCCATTGTTCTTGGTTCGGTCCTAACAAGGGCGTTCAAAATGCATTAATTCGTGGTTGAAAAAATTTGTCGGTAAAAAACTACCCTTTTGCACCCTTTCTAAGGAAAAAACTATCATTGCTTTACCCGATTATCATCTGTTTTCAGCAAGGATGTTCAAAATGAACGAATTCGTGTTCAATAAAAATTTTCAGATAAAAAAGTATCCCTAGAGAGCATTGTTTTTAGATTCTCACAGATTTTGCACCAGCAGGGTAATATTAATATCCACTCTCCTGCAAACCTTTAAAACGAATTATAACTTGGTATGGTCCTAGCAAGGGCGTTCAAAATGCTTTAATTCGTGGTTGAAAAAATTTGTCAGCTGAAAAACTACCCCTAGAGAGAATTGTTTTTAGTTGGATTCCCATAGTTTTCTGAAACATTAACTAAAATCGGCGCAATGTGTGAAAAAAAAAATGATAGCGGAAAAACTACCCTTTTGTATCCTTTTAAGAAAAAATTTACGTATCTTTACCCGTTTTTAACAAAGATGTCGAAAATGTACGAATCTATGTTAAACAAAAATTTGCAGGTCAAAAACTACTTTACCTTTAATGAAAATTATTGCAGCATCATACATCAACAACTAAGCATCACTCTGCAAACCTCTAAAACGAAGTATAACACCATTGTTCTTGGTACGGTCCTAGCAAGGGCGTTCAAAATGCATTAATTCGTGTTTGAAAAAATTTGTCAGTCGAAAAACTACCCCCAGAGAGAATCGTTTTTAGTTGGATTCCCATAGTTTTCTGAAACATTAACTAAAATCGGCGCAATCTGTGAAAAAAATTGACAGGGAAAAACTACCCTTCTGTATCCGTTTAAGAACAAATTTACGTATCTTCGCCCGTTTTTAACAAAGACGTCGAAAATGTACGAATCTATGTTAAACAAAAATTTGCAGGTCAAAAACTACTCTTTGCATTTTCTTCGATCGATTATCATCTGTTTTTGCAAGGATGTTCAAAATGTACGAATTTGAAAACGCACTCTTTGACAAATCCGAGGTAAAAATTATATATTAAAACTCAAAAACTATCCTTCCGAATTCCTTTAAAAAAATACTTTCCCATTGTTGTCTCAGTCCTATCAAGGGCATTTAGAATAATCTCAGATGCACGAAATCATGCTTGCAGACATAAGAAAGTGATAATGTACTCAAAATGAGTACTAACCATGTTCACGTGTTTCATGCTATTTGGCAATCATCAGTATCAGTTGACCAAACCAAAAAACTACAAATTAACATTGTTTTGGCTCCATCCTGAGTCGTTTCTAACAAAGCAAAATAATGTCAAATGAATTCGTGGAAAAAAAAATTCGGGTAAAAACCACCCCCTCCAGACTCCCAGAGAATTGTTTTTGATCTCATTTTCATAAGTTTTCTGAAACATTACCTGAAGTTATTGTTACCCAATCTGTGAGAAAAAAAAGTTGACATAGCAAAACCTACACTTTGCATCCCTTTAAGGAAAACAAGTTCATCATCAATTTCAACATGGACATTCAAATGACCCCAATAGGACTCCAAAGAAATTAATTAAAATCTTTCTTAAAAACACCCAAGGATATTTTAAGTTTTTGGCTTTTCAGGACGGTTTAATATTTTGAAATACATCTTAATTTCTTTTAATTAGTTTATATTTGAGTTAAAATCCTTGTGGAATATTGTGAGACTATTTTTTGTTTTTCAGGGTTTGTGGTGCAAACAGATCCATTTGATTTTTAACTGGGCTTTTCGCCACCGAACAGATTAAAAAGACAACTTTTTTCAAGTTGTCTGGAAAATTCAAAAATTCTTAACAGAAAATGAACGAAACTTTGAACTCAAAAATAACTTCAATAAATTTGTTATCGGAACAGCATTTTAAAACCAAAAAAACACATTAAGATCGATGCTAGTTAAAACGAAAAAATTAATGAGGTACAACGTTTAAAAATTGCATTAAAAAAATTCCTTGTGAATGTGGAAAGTTCTATGTTGGGGAGACTTGTAGGTCATTTAAAGTTCGCTTAAAGGAAAATAAAAATTATATCAGCAACATCAAATTTCGTCGAAAATATAATAATAATAAATAATAATTCTCACCCACGCAATACTCCAAACTAGGAGTACCCCAGAAGCAACCACATGCTTGTGTGTCTTCGTTGCCATTTGCGGCTAGGGTCAACTTTTTTCCCGCTAGAACTAGGATAGCATTCGCTTAAGTACTACGGAAAACCCTCGAAAACCGTAGTAATCCCAGTGAGTGTAGGACAATTAGTAAATCACACGGATAAAGCTATTTAGGAGAAACCTCATTTGTCCAGCGCTCTTGGCCATAGCGGTGTTTTTTCTTTAAAGACATGAGCATGCCCTTGCATCAACATCAACCAAGGTTGATCAAAGGCAGAAAAAACATGCAGTCTATAAAAAGTCAGCCGGTACAAGCGTCGCCACTGCGGCCCCATATGTGAACACTCTTTTAATAACAATTATAGAATTTTGTGGGATAGGTCCAAACCAAAGAAAAATCAAAGAAGTAGATGAAAAATTAAAGAATTAGCATTTATTCTAGGAAATACGGAAAACTGAATGTTGCTGAATGTTCAGTGGAATTCAATAAAATATTATTGTCAGATATCCAAAGAGAAGTTAGTATAGATAATTAGAATACTGGGTGCAATATCAGACAGGTGGTTAGACTATTGTTTCTGTCATGACATTTTAACTTGACATATATTAATCTGTCATTTCACTTTGACGTGACACAATCTTTGAGAAAGGACGAAGATTTATCCTCTGAAAGTTCAAAAAAACAGTTGAATTTATTTTTGAGTTCAAAGTTTCGTTCATTTACTGTTAAGAATTTTTGAATTTTCCAGGCAACTTCTGTGAAAATCCAGTTAAAAATCAAATGTATCTTAATTATTTATTTAGCTAGACATCTAATAACCTTCCCGAGAAAAGTCTTAGTAAGAAAAGATTACTTGAGAACTTTCAGGAAACTTTTTCCCTTGTTCGAAAACCCCGATAAGTTCGGAGAAATAGAATAATTATTGATGATAATGTAGAAAAAACCACCCCGTCTTTACCTACTTAATGAAAAATAGTAACCAAATTTGTAACCACTGTAAGAAACCATGGGGCGTACGGAAAAAAATGATAAAATAATCTACATCTAAATACTTACCACTATTTATAAAAAATGACTAATGACTATACATATCAAAAATCGTCTCCAATGAAATCAATACTTTCACGTTGCTCTCTTAAATCCATTATTTAATAGTAAATTCCAATATTGTCTAGAAATTCCGCTATATGCTGATATACAGGGACCGGCAGAAAGTTGGACACAAAAATTGAATATTTTTAAACTCTGATTTCGATTAATTTAAATTTCTAGCTGCTAATCGAACAAAATTAAATTTTAGTAGCAAATTCATGTGTTATCCGATGATAACTTGCGATTGTGGTATTTTGTTTTTTGTAATACACAGGGTGGTCGAAAAAAAAAAGACAAAAAAAGTTAAATTCATTTTTTTTACTAGGTGGCTGTGACTTTAAATCTGACATATCTGACATTTGATTCCAAACAACTTTTGTAAGTAACTTTTTACCGTATTTTAAAAAAGGGTACTTTACTCCTGAGTTATTTTGACATTTTTGAATCTCCCTCGTATCCAAAAAGAGATATTTAAATTTTGATATGTGCGTTTTGAGTTTGACATGATGCACCAACTTTTATCAAGAATAAAATTTTCTGAAAAATTAATAATAAAAAAGTCTTCCATTTGTGTCCAACTTTCTGCCGGTCATTGTATTTTAATTGTCTCATCCCTGCGGTAACCACTCTCACTTATTTTCTTTGTACAAATTAATACCAAAATTCCTTCATCTTAAAAAAAGACATACAACGAGACACATCACTCGCTATCACTTCCTTTTTATAAAATCAAGATGCCCTAAAATTAAGAAATTTTTGTTTCCGATTTACCTCTTTTTTCTTGCTTTATTACGTGCACATGAAATATCTAATAATTGTTCAGGATTACTTTGTTTCAAGACAATAATTATTACTGACATCCATAAAAAAATACACACACTTTCAACCTGGTATTCAACTAACCAAACTGTTAAGTTAATATTTTATGTTTATTTCAATTTTTAACTGAGTACTTATATGACAGCGTCTCTAAGAAAGGTATAAAATTTTTCTTAAGAACTTGGGAAACTTCTTCACTTAGTAAGTAGTTTATAATTGTTTTGTTAGAAACTTGATGGGTGATAATCGTGTTCTAAAAAAATTATTATATTAAAAAAGTTAATACCTATTGTGAATTTTTGAAACAGCATCTAATAACTAACCTTCCTGAGAAGCCTTAGTTAAAAAACTTCCTTGAGACATTCGAAAACTCTTTTCCTTTGTTCGATAATTTATTACTGTTTTGGCTAAACATTTTTAGTAAAAACTTAATAGGTGATAGTCGTGTTGTTGAAAATTATAGTTTATATAAAACGCTAATATTTTGTTTTAAAATGGTAAAAAAACGAGAACACCAAAGAATATGTTATACTATATGTATTACTATTACTTCGTTAGCATTTGCGTCTAGAGCATTGCAGATAAAAAACACTTTGCAGGATATTTTTAGAACATTTTTGCTTTTTGAACAAGGGTTTAAAATTGTATAATAGTTTTTAAACAAAACAGATCTTAGCGTACTTTTGTTTTATTGATGATTTTGAAATGATTCATTTGAGAATACATTGTTTCCATCATTGAAGCGATTTGATGCCATAAATTGTTTAAACAAATAATGATACTTTGACAAATTTTCTTGGAAACGTCTTGATTTTTTTTCTTGGAATCTTTCTGAATTTTTTCTTTTTAATGAGGTGTTGCTGATTCGAAACTCTGATTTTTAACAGAACTTTGCCTGGTTTTCTGAAAACTGTCTCGAATTTTCTTGGAAACTTTTAATGAAGTGTTGGCAATTTGAAACCTACCATCACTTTACTAAGTTTTCTGGGATATCTTTAGAATTTTCTTGTAAACTTTTCTGATTTTTTGTTAAAACCTAACATCACTTTACCAAGTTTTTTATGAGATATGTCTAGAATTTTCTTGGAGAATTTCAGAGATTTTTCTTTTAATGAGATGGTGATGATTTGAAACCTACCATCACCTTGCCAATGCTTCTGGGAACTGTCTCGAATTTTCTTGGAAACGTTCGGAGATTTTTCTTTTAATGAGGTGTTTGTGATTCTGGGCTTTGGATTCACATTCTGAGAAATGTCCCGAATTTTCTTGGGAACGTCTTGAATTTTCTTGGAAAATTTCTAGATTGAATCTGTGATTTTTATCATCACTTTACCAAGTTTTTTTTGAGAAATGCCCCAAATTTTCTTGGAACTTTATACATTTTTATAACGTCATCAAGTATCCAATATTTGTAAAAGTTGCAAATTAGCATTGAGTCTTACGAAAAACACAAACAAATTTCGTCTTATTGAGGGGCCTTTTCAGCCCTAGAAAATAAGCTTTGTTCTGATTGGTTGAGCATCTCATAGGGTGAGACTATAAAAGGGGGTGTTCATCCCCATTTTTTTCAGTCGTGTTGATGCTGTTGTAAGGTGAAGTCGACTTTGTGAATTGGACAACGCATTTACTAAAACGCAAGCAAACAGTGGCAGTTCAATTTTTTTGACGTCATTAAGTTTTCAATATTTGTAAAAATTGCAAATTAGCATTGAGTCTTACGGAAAACACACACAAATTTCGTCTTATTGAGGAGCCTTTTCACCCATAGAAAATAAGTTTTGTTCTGCATCTCAGGTGAGACTAGGGGGTGTTCATCCTCAATTTCTTCAGTCGTGTTGGTACTGTTCTAAGGTGAAGTTGATATTGTGAATTGGACAACGTTTTTCATAAAACGTAAGCAAATAGCGTATCAACGTATATTCATATTTTTCTAGCGAGATATCAAAATTTAACACCCTTATTAATCGAACAGAGTCCCCAGGTTGAAGTCTGCATAATTTAGCATTCCTTTCTAGATTGAGCTAAGAAGAAAAAAGGACGTCTACGACACCGGTTGGTGAGTAAGTAAAGATCAAAGAGGACACCTGTTGGTGAGTACGGATTGAAAGAAACCAAAATTTCGCCTTATCGTAAACTTTCCTGGAAATAAGATATTTTCGTCTTATATAAGGAGGTGCTCATCACTCATTTTACAGATTCATCAATTGTGTTTGGAACCATGCCTGCCACAGATGTATTAAAGTACTTGTACTTCAAAATAAGTGGTATATTGGGTCTACTTCAGTCATCGTATAGTAGTGAAACTGCTCAAGATGGTCTTCGTCGGTGCACCAAAGCCGTTCGGCATATAAAGCACCAACTAAAATCTGCCAAGACCTTAGATGGGAGGCAAAAATTAATGACAAATCTAGCCAATGTGAAAACACTACGTACCCAAATCAAACATGAAATTAAACGAGGTGCTGGAGTAAAAACTAGAAAAGAAACCGCAGAAAAACGTGTAAGCTGGAGCGATCTGGAAAGCGCGTTTAAATGTCGCATTCGCACTGGTGTCATCTCCAACCTTAAGCACAAGGACCCCGGCGAATTTCTTAACGACTGTTTTGCTTTCTTCAAGCGACGTGTTTCCATCGCCTTAAAAAATGAAGAGGCGGTTAAAATCAATGCAGTTTTCTGCGGACTATTTGTGTTGCAAAAGGCTAACAGACTTATCGAGGAGTTGAAATATTTTACAACATCTAACGCACCGGTCTACCGAGACACAAACTTAATCCAATGGTTCGATCAACACATAGCAACACCGATTTTAACTCAGCTTCAAGAATTCCAAGAAAGAGACTGGTTGGGCGCTGAAGGCTATAGTGAATTTGGGGATAAATATAAATAAGTTTACTCCCCTGTTAGGATCTTCATATATAGAGCTACCTGAATCAATCAAGGCCAAACATGCATGTATAAACTTGAAGAACGAGGATGAGTTCTGCTTTGCCTGGGCCGGGACTTCCGCTCTGCGTCCAGTTGAAAAACATCCTCAGCGAATAACCCCCACCCTTCATCTGTTTTAAATTTGGACGGACTGCGTTTTCCAATGACCATTAAACAAATATCAAAATTCGAAGATCTCAACAATATGTCTGTAAATGTATATATTCTGCGAAAGCATCGGAACAAGTTTCACACCTTACCTACTTATATCACCAAAAATAAATTAGACAAACATGTCAATCTTCTAGTGGTACAGAATGATTATTATGATGAGGACAATGAAGAAGCAAGTAATGATAGCTCACCTGTGCGATATCATTTTTGCTGGATCAAAGATCTCTCTCGCCTCATTTCAACTCAGCTGAGCAAGTGTGATGGGAAAAAATTCATCTGTGATCGATGTCTACATTACTTTTACTCTCAGAAAAAGCTAACAACGCATTACGAAGATTGTAAAAACATGAATGATTGCAAAGTTAGGATGGCAAGCGAAGATCTAAAATTCATCAAATTTAGGAATTACAAAAATAAGGAAATGGTTCCTTTTACAATTTATGGCGATATAGAAAGCCTCCTTAAAGAGACAGACGACAATAATAAGTATCAAGAACACATACCTTGCAGTATTGGTTATTATATTAAATGCAGTTATGATGACAGCTTGTCCTTCTACAGATCATACACTGGGCTCGATTGCATGGAATGGTTTTCTAAAGAACTGAGAGGAGTGGCAGAGGATATAGAGACAGTTTTTCTGTGTCCTCTACCGATGGATAGGCTAACAGCAGATGAGTTTTAAGTTAACTACCGTATGCCACGTTTGTGAGGAACCGTTCACCGCTGATCAGAAAAAAGTTCGAGATCATAACCATCTGACTGGAAAATTTAGAGGAGCCGCACATGAAGACTGTAACATAAACTATCAAGATACCCATGTTGTACCCGTTGTATTTCACAATTTAAGCGGGTACAACTCACATTTTGTTATTAAAAGCATAGCCAAGGATATCGAGGGTCGTGTGGAGCTCCTTCCAATTAATAAAGAGAAGTATATATCATTTACGAAAAACATACCGGAAAATTTGGTAAAGTTCAGATTTATCGATAGTTTCCGTTTTATGGCAGGAAGCTTAGATTCTTTAGCCTCCAATCTTTCCGAGTACCCAATCCTTAGGGACCATTTTTCCGACCTCCTCGAGTCTCGTTTTAAACTTCTTACTCGAAAAGGTGTATTCCCATATGATTTTATAGATTGTATGGAGAAATTAGACCACAGTCACTTACCACCTAAAGACTCTTTTTATAACAAACTCGAAGAAAGATCGATATATGAAAAAGAGTATGCTCACGCGCAGAAAGTGTGGAACGAATTTGGTTGTAAAAATTTAAAAGAATATGCCGACCTGTATCTAAAAACAGATATATTACTTTTAGCAGATGTATTTGAAGCATTTAGAGCGAGCTGTATGAGAAGCCACAAACTAGATCCCGCTCACTACTACACATTGCCTAGGTACACTTGGGATTCAATGTTAAAGTATACAAAGTGGAGTTGGAATTGCTTACAGATATCGATCAGGTTATGTTTGTCGAGAAAGGAATACGTGGGGGCCTCAGCCACTGTTCTAAACGACGCGCCACTGCTAATAATAAATACATGCCCAATTATGATCCACAGAAACCTGCAGTATATTTAAGTTATTTTGATGTTAATAATCAATATGGGTGGGCTATGTCCCAGGCCCTACCTTTAGGTGGGTTTAGATGGTTAGATGATAAGGAGATTCAAGGACTGAATATAGGAAAATTGGCGGACAATTCTGATACGGGGTATTTCCTAGAAGTCGATCTAGAGTACCCTGAGAAACTTCACGATAAACATAAAGATTTACCTTTCTGTCCACAACATAGACAAGGGGATAAAACAGGGAAAAAATTAATGGCTACGCTCGACAACAAAGACAAGTACGTGATTCACTACAGGGCACTTAAACAAGTTTTAGCAAACGGTCTTGTGTTGAAGAAAGTACGACGTGTACTCGAATTCAAGCAAAGTGCTTGGTTGAAAAGTTACATAGATCTAAATACCAGACTTCGTGCCCAAGCCACCAGTGCCTTCGAGAAAGATCTTTACAAACTTCTGAATAATGCAGTCTTTGGTAAAACGATGGAAATTGTCCGCAAATATTCCGTGGTAAAGCTGGTTAACAAATGGGAGGGACAATATGGAGCCGGAGCACTTATCGCCAAACCTGAGTTCAAGTCTGCACTGATTTTTGATGAAAACCTAGTAGTAATAGAATTAAATAAATCCGAAGTATTCATGAATAAACCAATTTACGTTGGGATGAATGTTTTGGATCTAGCAAAAACAACTATATATGATTTCCATTATGGGTACATGCAGCCTCAGTTAGGTGACAATTGCACCGTTTTATACACGGACACTGACTCCCTAATCTATGAAATTCGAAATAATGATATTTACGAAGTTATGCGTCGAGACTGCTATAAATATTTTGATACAAGCGATTATTCACCAGATAACATTTATGGTATACCTCTAGTAAACAAAAAAGTTTTGGGCATGATGAAGGATGAAAACAATGGGCGGTTTATGACGGATTTTGTGGGTCTACGATCAAAAATGTATACATTTAAAATTTTAAAAGATTGTGAAGATATGGAAATAGTTAAACTGCGGGAAAATGGATATACTGAAGAGGAAATATTCGAAATAATGTTACATGGTGGAGTTACAAAGAAGGCGAAGGGGGTTAAGAAATCCGTCATTAAAAACAAAATAACATTTGACGAGTATGTACAGTGTCTGGAGGAAAATATGGAGAAAACAGTAAATCAGAATTTAATCCGATCGGAGAAACATACCGTTTACTCTATAAGACAGCCAAAGATCGCGTTAAGTCCCAATGATGATAAAAGAAAAATTTTACCAGGCTATGAAACACTTCCGTGGTGCCACTATTCGCAGATGCAAATGGAGTAGTATTAATTATAGAAATAGGTTACTGTAATAGGTTTATAACGTATTATTACATATACTTAGTTATATTAATGGTTATACGTAATAGTTTTATAATGTATTATTACATATACTTAGTTATAATAATGGTTATACATAATAGTTATCACCAATAAATTTATTAAATAAGTATGTTGTTTCATTTTTTATTCTGGCCTGATGAAGCATATATCATGTGAAAGCTTGTATGAGTTAGTGTTTTAATTATCTCCGAGGTGTCCTAAAAAAATCTATCCTTGCTATATTTGTTACTACTGGGACAAAAAAAAATATGTATGTTGTTTAATTAAACGTGGATTAGGCCTATGGGGGAAACCATGTAAAAAAAGCGCACCTTGCATTCTACCTCTATGGTGGTGGGGAAACGAATGCATCTGAACCATGTACGATTGCCTATCGCAATTTTTAAGTTATATAGTGGACATAAGATGCATAGAAGACAGAAATCTTCAAAAATTAAGTGCAGCTTGTTAGAACAGGTAACAAACTACCTACCATGAATTTGAGTTGATGTTGTAAATACAATCTTGTTCGATATGCAAAATGTATGGAAAATATAGCAGATCAAACTATAAGCATCTATCAAAATAAACACAAATACTTTTAAAACCTGATTTGTTGAACCTAGTAAAATTAGTTATAATCAACAATTATTTGTATATTTTTAGGTCACTGTCATTAAAACCTTGTGGTTTGTTCTTCAAAAGCAGTTGAGACAGACCTGGAGTAAGGGTAATTTTTGATCTCCAATACATATTACGTTATCTTCAACAGTTACTGGTATTTGGTCCATTACTAATCCGTCATTGGTGTGTTGGATATCATAACTGCTAGGTTCAATCTCAAGGAATAAAGACATGTCTCTAACTGAGCGTTATGGTAATTATCAAATGCTTATACAGGGTGTCCGGTAAGTTCGGGGAAATCTCTCGCCAGCGTGTTGGTGACGTCAAAATATACCTGGTGTTTCATATATTTTTTTCCCCTAAAGTACTCCGTAACAGAACTACAGGGTCCCAAAGGGGTACTCACTGCTTTACATTTTTTGATTTAACTTTTGAACGCCCTTGTATATTTTGATGAAATTTTGGAATTTTGCATAGACGGTAAAAACCAATTACCTCATATTTGAATCATGCTTGGACAATGCCGTGGAAGTCAGGAACGGACTTCACGCAATACCCATGGGCTCAAAATTTTGACTGGTATAAATTTAAAAAGCCGAAAACAATTTTTTTTAAAGCCTTGAACATTTCTCTTCAAAAAAGGTACTCTTTATTCGTTTCGAAAAAGTCAACCGTTTTCATGGAAAAATCGCTTTTTTGAAATCCGTAACTTAAGATGCAATAATGGAAACTACCAGAATTTAGTGTTTTCACCTGACGGATAACAACAATTACGTGTGACAAGATTTGTCAATAATTTTTATTAGCACACTGCAATTTTCAGTAGGCATTAATATCGAGAAAATGAAAAAAAACAATGAAACTGTTTAAAAATAGTTTAATAAAGTTTGGTTATAAAGAAAATGTTTCGTTTAGTCGGGCAAATGTTCAAAGTGAGCTCCTTCTACCCGAATACATTTTCTTATCCTGCGAATTTTTTCTTGCTGCACCCTAAACAGCATTTCAGGATCATTTCGAATTTGATCAGAATAGTGAAATATTCTTTCCAATAACTCTTCCCTGGTATTTACAGGAGTTGAATATACTAGTCCCTTGAGATGACCCCAGAAAAAAAAATCTAACGGATTGAGGTCAGGAGACCTAGGTGGCCACAAAACAGGTCCTCCTCGGCCTATCCAACGATTGTCAAAGTGCTGGGTTAAGTAGAGACGTACCTCCCGGGAATAATGTGGGGGAGCGCCATCGTGCATAAACCACATTTGATTCCTTATTTGTAAGGGCACATTTTCCAGTAAATCATTTAAATTATTTTGTAAAAAATGTAAATACAGAGCTCCATTCAAACGTTCATCCAAAACAAAAGGACCAATCAAATTATTCCCAATTATCCCTGCCCAAACATTAACCAGAAATCTTTGTTGGTGCTTGATCTGAACTATGGCGTGAGGGTTTTCGTCATGCCAAATGTGCAGATTTCGACTGTTGGTAATACCGTCTCTCGTGAAGCCAGCTTCGTCGCTAAATAAAACAATTTCTGTGAAACTCGGATCGCCTATAAATTGTTGCAAAAACCAGTTTGCATAGTTAAGCCGTGGACGATAATCATTCGGAGACATTGCATGCACTTTTTGGACGTGATAAGGATAAAGTAGCTGTTCTCGCAATGTTTCATGAACAACCCCCTTTGTGGTATTTAACTGAGCTGCAAGCTTACGAACGCTATTAGAAGGGTTTTCGGATATTTCATCCAATATGTGCTCTTCTAAGTTTTGATTTCTTGCTCTCCTTTGCGGCCCTTCCCCACCACGACGAGGTAAAAAACTACCTAATGTAAATTTTAGGAGACTGATTTAAGACATTCTAAACTCGGTTTGTTTACTACCTGTTTCTCTTAAACGACGATCAACTCTCACAAATGTTTTTCGATTTGGCAAATTGCGATTTGGAAATCTTTGAGCATAAATTCTGCTTGCCTCCAGAGAATTGCAGTGTGCTTGTCCATAAATTAAATGCATGTCTGCATATTCGGCATAAGTATAAAAATGCTCCATTGCTAATAAAAATTATTGACAAATCTTGTCACACGTAATTGTTGTTATCCGTCAGGTGAAAACACTAAATTCTGGTAGTTTCCATTATTGCATCTTAAGTTACGGATTTCAAAAAAGCGATTTTTCCATGAAAACGGTTGACTTTTTCGAAACGAATAAAGAGTACCTTTTTTGAAGAGAAATGTTCAAGGCTTTAAAAAAAATTGTTTTCGGCTTTTTAAATTTATACCAGTCAAAATTTTGAGCCCATGGGTATTGCGTGAAGTCCGTTCCTGACTTCCACGGCATTGTCCAAGCATGATTCAAATATGAGGTAATTGGTTTTTACCGTCTATGCAAAATTCCAAAATTTCATCAAAATATACAAGGGCGTTCAAAAGTTAAATCAAAAAATGTAAAGCAGTGAGTACCCCTTTGGGACCCTGTAGTTCTGTTACGGAGTACTTTAGGGGAAAAAAATATATGAAACACCAGGTATATTTTGACGTCACCAACACGCTGGCGAGAGATTTCCCCGAACTTACCGGACACCCTGTATATCTTTCAATCACAGAGCATCTATCACGGATAATTTATTGTTATGCTCGCCCGTGGCAAAAATTTAAATTATCCATAATCACTGATGGTATTCGATGGTATTCGATGGTATTCCATGGTATTCGATGATCTTTGATGACATTCCATGGTATGTAGCTTGTCAAGTCATCTAGTCATTTTTCAGAGCCGTTTAGTCGTTTTTCAGAGTCGTTTAGTCGTTTTCCGAGTCGTTTAGTCGTTTTCATAGTCTTTTTCGAGTCGTCTAGTCGTTTTTCAGAATCGTTCAGTCGTTTTTCCGAGTCGTTTAGTCGTTTTCAGAGACGTTTAGTCGTTTTCAGACTCGTTTTTCGAGTCGTCTAGTCGTTTTCAGAGTCGTTTAGCCGTTTCCCGAGTCATTTAGTCGTTTTCAGAGTCGTTTTTTGAGTCGTCTAGTCGTTTTTCAGAGTCGTTTAGTCGTTTTCAGAGTCGTTTTTCAAGTCGTCTAGTCGTTTTTCCGAGTCGTCTAGTCTTTTTTCAGAGTCGCCCAGTCGTTTTTTCAAGTCGTCTAGTCGTTTTTCCGAGTCGTCTAGTCGTTTTTTCATGTCGCTTAGACGCTTTAAGCTTTTTCATGGTAGGATAAGGGACAGTTCTTGCTTAGTTTGAAGCAGTGGATTATAATGTTGGACCTCTAAGGGGGTGCTCGTGCAAATAGCAAGTTTCCGGAGTTAACTGTAAATAAAAGTATCTCGTTTCGAGAATAGAATAAATGCACGCTTGTTCTGAAATTAAAAAGTACTTTCCGCTTTTTAATGCAGCATTACCACTAAAAAAACCCTCTGCTTAAAACTAGTGAACATGTAATTTTTGATGGTCTACATAACTGAAAACAAATAAGTGATAACGGGGCAGAAATAATTTTGAAGCCAGCCCAATTTCGTTTAAATTAGAAATGTAACGCACCTTGAATTCTACCAGGAAGGTGGTGAAATTAATGCATATGAGCCATGTGAACAAAATATCTTAACTTTGTAGTAACTAATCTTCGCATAGTGGACAGTACTCTTCAAGAATTAAGTGGCGATTGATTTATTTTTAGGTTGTATAAACCGCTGTAGATTTTCTGTATATGCTTTTGTCCTAAAAGGTCATTTTTGCACCCATAATTGTTATAAACTCATGTAGCCAATTTTTGATACAAGCAGCCACCGGGATTTCCTGGATCTATTATTAGGGATTTTTAAATGTGTATGTGCCTACAGTAAAAATAATATTGTAAAATCTATATGAGTATCTAGTTTGTGAACTTTCATACGCCTTCCGCTGGACTACCTTTTGTTATTAGCTAGAACTTATTTATTGAATATCTCTACTTGTCCAATTGGTCGATTTGAAGAATAAAAAGTGTTATGGATCCTATATAATTTTGATGCCCCGCAATCCAATAACATCATTTTCTCCAAATCAGAAAAAACGGTGGTATGCCGAAAATAATGAAGAAAAAAAAACAGTTTCTAAGCAATAACTAAATTTGTCATATAATAATAATAAACACGGCTTTGCCAACAGTACACGTCTCCACAGGTATTCTAAACATACTGTTACGGTCACAGCGGCGAAGTTTAGCTGAAGCTATTCAGCTATAATGTTTAGCTAATATGCGATCCCGTTGGTTTACAATATTTTTATACATAAGAATGCATCTGACACTAGTGGAATGCATTGCGAATCAAAAAATAATTAGTTTCAAAATTTAATTGATAACTCATTTATCAAAGTCGAAATCTAGTCAATATTGATTAATAGAATTTTGTTAAATAGTTTATATTTAATTCGCATTTAATCAAGCTAATGCGAAGGGCAATATTCGATAATTTTTAGCCGAAAAAATGTTTCCAGAGCAAATTGATTTTTTTGGGGGGACGTTTCACGTTTACCTTAAAATTTTAATGCGTAAACAGCTCCGGACACAGTATTTTTCCCTAGAAATCTATCAAATTTCCGTGGACACTTAAACCAATTTGCGGGGACTTTTTTACTTTGAACATTCATGATTTTTCAACTGGTTTGTTCCTGGAAATATTCAGTATAGCATTTTTTAACGATTGAAAGAAATGTCATCTAAATTATCATGCGGGGTTGGAGGATCTGAGTGAAAAACTTTTAAATATTATCTGGCATCATTTTAGTTCACCAAGCGACCTCGATTTGCAACTTGTGAACTATCAATATTTTTTATTTTAGCCAACTAAAAGTAAAAAAGGGGCCTCGTTTTCTCAGTTCGAGGCAGCTGCACAAGTCAAACGTTTTCGACCTTTGCGAACAACGTGTGCTCCGACATTTTTGTTTTATAAAATGATAGCATTTGTTCTGTAGATTTGTCTTTTGAAATTATTTGGTGCGAATTAAAAACACTTCAGGTCAGTGTATCGATAAATCACAAAGCGGAGAAAACAACTTAGCCTGTCGTGTTTTTTGATAAATTATTCGACTGCGTACCGGACTGTATCTCTGCCTGGAAATCTAGTGCACTGAGAGGCGCAGTCAGCAAAATCCAAGACTTGCATGACCGCGGCTAAAGGTCGACAGGGGACGTCATGGCTTGCCTAAATTACGATTGTCTATAACAGGATGTTAGGCTTTTTTACAGGCGCGAGTCTCGGTCACCTGTCGTGACATGTCACGGCGAAGGTCGCGGCTGGGGCGGAGGTCAACGGTCGGCGAACTCGGATATCTTCGGCACCCTCTCGGGCTAACGCAGGGTTCAGAGTTGGTGCGATTGGCTGGGGGGCGTGGCTTGGGAGTGGAGGGGGTAAGTTTGGTCAAAAAGGTGCAAGATTTAGCCCTCGTAAGAAATACATGGGGAAAGTGGGCTTGAACAGTTATAGCTATACTACTTAGATTATCGATAAAACAGAGAATTTTATTAGTGCTCACAAAATTAAAGTGTGACTTATCTTTGGTAACATTGGCACGATTATTTGGAATTTCACCAAAATTGTGTAAAAACTATATAAGTGACAGCGTTTTAAAACCTCTAGTTAAATTTGTCGATTCAATCGAATCGCAACAAAATATGCTAAAATGTTTCAGTGATTTCCAAGACGTGAGATTAATTTTAGATTGTACTGAGATAACCATTCAGAAACCAAAGTGTTTATGTTGTAGAGTCAGATTTTACCTCAGACTAAAAATAATATAGACTAAACTTCAAATACAAAACTTTGTGGCCAACATTTCTATGTTTACCAATACAAAACTTTGTTGTATTGCCACTTACTCTATATAGAATTCATTGGAACATTTAAAAACATATTAGAATATAATGGAGAAGAAGACGTAGCTTCCCTACGTTGCAATTTTGATTACGTTACATAATAATGGGATATTTAAATAAAAATAAGTGGGTAAGATTATACTTTGTTTTATATATTTTGTGAAAAAACATAACGAAAAGTTGTAAATTAATAAACCATAAATACCTAGGCCCCAATGATATAAATTTTCCTTGTTCTATTTATTTCTTTAACCATAAAAATATTTTTTTGCATACGCTACTGGTGGGCTTTGTCCAACCAGCTGCTCCATTATCACAAGGAATGTTTTGTTTCCGTATTGTATATGCTGGTTGATTACAATGCCATAAGAAAGGAGAGTCTATATTATCTTTAGTCTGAGGATTTTACTCACAATATAAATCCAATTTTACAGTTAAATTTATGACAGGTGTGTCTCCAGGTGGACTTATCACATTTGTAAGTAAACCTTATGGTGGGAGAGCTTCTGACAAATCTATCTTTCAACAAAGTGGAGTAATTAATAAATTGACACCAAAAAATGATGCTATAATGGTTGATAAGGGTTTTCTTATAGACGATATATGTGAAGCACATAATATAAAGTTAATTCGACCTCCATTTCTTTCAAAACAAAAACAATTAACTGCTGAACAAGCAATTTTAAATGCTAAAATCGCATCAGCTAGAGTGCATATAGAGAGATCAAATCAAAGATTAAAATTGTTTAAGATTCTTACAGGAAAGTTGCAGTGGATACTGCTGCCAAGAATTGAAGAAATATTATTGAAGAAATATTATTTTATTTATTATCATCTCCTATTGTAGCAGAATGTAGATTTTTGACTGATACAAATTAATGTATAAATAAATTGTATAATTATTATTTCAATAAAATTATGCAGTTTTAAATGTATTGTTTACTTACGTAAATAAAAACACGATAAATAATAAATGACAAATAGGTATATTGGTTAGCTAAAATTTTACAACGTATTGCGTCAACCGTTAGCAAGAGAATGCCCCACATATGGGCCTATAACTAGGTATATCCTTCGAATATGAACTTTATCAGAAGATGTTTGCAGTCTCAAGTGCCGGAAGGGCCGTATTTAATCTAAACATGCAGAGATAAATATCGGAGGGTCCTAGAAGGCCTGTATTTTTAAAGTAATCCCAAAAAGTCGTTTACAGTGTCCGTAGGTGCCGTATTTTGAAAATATGTGTGAGTGTTCCAGGGAATTGGCAAAAAAAATTAAAAACGTCAAAACACTTAGTCAAATCGGGGGCTAAAGCGAGCATCAAACAGTATACGAGACGTATTATATGAAACGCACGTGACTTGACACCACTTTCACACTTTTTATATAATTTAATTGTCTTATTAGCGTTGATTCTTGGTTTGAAACTAATTTGTCACACAATTTTACTTTTGAAAAATGAAGTATGCCTTAGAAATTTGGAAGAATAGTTATTTATGTACCAAGGCACTGAAGTCCAACTTTTTATGACTCATATGGAATTTAGTTGCCGAGGCCTCTGGCCGATGCAAATAAACCACGAGTCATAAAAAGAACTTCAGTCCCGAGGTACATATTATATATTTTTTTGAAATTGAAAAAAAATGTTTTATTAGGCAAGAAAATAATCATACGGGATCACCTGTCCACGAACCAACTGAGGGCGGCGTTGCTTGACTTTGACAATCGCTTTACCTAGGTCAAGTATGACAAGACACGGCACCTTCGAACAGAAAAACCAAACTGCTGCTTGTTGTGCAGCCTCCATAACAATCTATTGATATTCAAATCTACTAAAAAATTTATACTGAAAGATTGCGCTGCTATAGGTAACAATTTCGCAATATGTACGAAAAGTTAAATGGGCCTTTATTGCCCGGGTTTTGGATATTTGGTCACTTTTGACGGGCGATGGCTCCGCGTCTAACGTTTGATGTTTACATCTCGCCAAGGCCTACTTATTGAAAAAATCGTGCCGATCAGTGCCGATCGTGCCGATCAGTGCCGATTTCTGAGCTTTTAATAACGATTTTGGGACACTTCACTGCCGATTTCAAGAAAACGAATTTTTTACATCAGTAAATTACTCTTTTTGTAGGTTTTACAACAAAATGTTAGTAAGAAAACTTGTTTAAAATGAAAAACTGAGGTTTGCAAAATTTCATTAGGTACTTTAATTTTTTACTTTTTTCGACATTTTTTTAGAAGTGTCCTTTCTGTAGCTTTCACGTAAAACATTTTGAAAAAAAAACTACAGAAAAGGCACTTTTCTAAAAAAAATGGAAAAAGCCTAAGAAAATTAATGTACGCCTGGACTTTTGAAATTTTGCACACCTACTCAGTTTTTCATTCTGAACAAGTTTTCTTTATGTTGTTTTGTCGTAAAAACCCACAAAAGGGCACTTTGCTGGTGAGAAAAATTAGTTTTTTCAAAATTTCCAAAGCATACATGATTTTTCGAAAGAAAAATTATGTCACAAATTAGTTTCAAACCAAGCACGGCTAAACCCCAAAAGGTTATATTTGAACTGGAAAATTTTTTGGCATTTACAAGAGTCGTCCAAACAATCCAGGGACACTCTATAAACAGTTTGATAATTTTTATGTTGACATGTTCAAAAATAATTTTATGTTTTGTTACAAATGGTGTGTAACATATGTACAAAATAGTTATACTTGATTTTCAACAACATATAATTGCAAAAATCTTCATCCAATTCTTCTTCAATTAAAATGTAACTATTATCAAAAGAAGCATATAACATTATAAATGTTTTTTTTTAGATTTAATACTGCCATGCCCATTTGGATTTGGCCATAATACTTGTGGCGTTTTTTGAGCTTCATGTTTCCATTTTCAAAGTTCACATATTTTATGGTTTTCACAGATTCACTTATACTTTTGGTTGCACCTGGAAAAAAATGCAAAAAAAAAACAATTATATAATGATTTTCTCACAACAAATCGGTGCTTAGTTATACCTTCAAATAAAGATTTAATTTCTAATAGATATGTAGGTTGTCTTTCTATAAATATTATTCCATCTGGTGTAAATCCCAACCATTTATTTGAATTAGACACAACCATTCCACATTGAAATGTTTCGTATCTTGTATTTGCAATGAACGTTTCCCTTGCGCCATTTTCCCATTTTATTCCATGTTTTATAAATTTGTTATTTAAGCTAATGGGATAAAAATATTTGGTAGCTTTCGTATACCAATCTTCTTTGGAATATGTATATAATTCATAGCATCGACTGCCTGTCACCCTAAATTTACGAGACTTCAACCACTCATCAGAATGTTGTGACATTTTAATAACGTAGTCAATGTCATCGTTAAATAGTTGATCATAGGTTATTTTGCAACATTCCTTTTCGATACAGTAATTAAGCTTGGATGATAAATCCATCATTAATACAGACTGGCTTGCATTATTCAAAATTGCTTCATAATAATGATTTTGATTATGAGTTGCTATGTTTGCATTTTCGGTAAATGTTCTTCTGCCAATACTAAAAATATATATATACGCGTGTCCATTTACTATTCCCTTCTTCGATTGTGGCTATACTTTTAAGGATAAAAAAAATCGGTTCGGGGGATCCAAATAAGGGAAGATGAAGCACATTTTGAAATTAGTTTGGTATATACAGGGTGTTCCAAAAAAAGTGTAGCGACAAAAAATTTTTTTTAAATGGAATGACCCGATTTTTTTTATCGCAAATGAAGCCTATCACAGTAGAGTATACATCCCTAAATTAGTTCGGCTTCCATCTGCGGCGTTGAAAAGTTATAATTTTTTAAAGTATTTTTTGCTAAATACCAACCCTTCATTGATATTGCTATATTTTTTCTTGCGACTTGATTTTTCTCCTGAAACTTTGGTTTTGGATTTACACTTCACCATTTTATTAATTACTAAGAACCAAGTTGAAAATTTTTGTACAGGGTGTTTCACTTTTTTCCGCCAAAACTCCGACATATTCAAACTTAATTTACTATTTTTTTTCAAGTGGAACACCCTATATCTAACATTTCTATTGGATAGAGCATTCATTCAGCTTTAATTTGATACCAAATACAGTACCTATATCTCTAGCAGTTTTTTCAAAAATCCAGTATAACAGAAAATTTGCAACTTTTTCTCTGTAAAAAATTGGTGGTACCCTCGTTGGTACCATTTTCTTTATTCTCATCAAATTCTGTGTCAAAAAGATTACGTTTAGCACATTCAATTGCACTTTTAACTTGAATATTAGAAATTATATTAATTTTGTCTTTTTTAATTTCTGAGCTTTCCGTAGTCTTATCTTTACTTACAGTTATATGTTGAGCATTTAATTTTTCACGGTCTTTCTCCCCTGAAATATTGTAATTTTGTTTTGTTTGGTTGATTTCATATTTTTCTGGATTTGTGTAAGGAACATTCTTTATTGGTTTTGTTTTCTTTGCAACATTTTCCTTTTTAATATTTTTATTCTCCATTTTGCGATTTTCGTTCTCTTCCTTTTTTTCAATACGTTTTCGTTTTCTTTCTTCTTTTTGATTTTCCACTATTTCCTTTTTTTGTTTTTTCTCCAATTGCATTCGCTTCCATTTTTCCGACGTCAGTACAAAAGGCATTCTTTCCACAACTCTCTTTCCTTTCCTGAGTGGACTCTCTGGCCAAACCAAGAAGTCGGTGATTGATTGGTTGGATAATGTTGCATTTCCTTCTATGCTTGTTGGTAATGTCTTTATAACTGATGAAACTTCCTGGGTTTTTTCATTATTTTCTTCTTGTTTTGCTTCCACATTTTCAAATATTATTGGCATCTCGTCTATATTAAAAAGTTCTTCTGTAATATCGTTCATACTAATATTTTCGTCAATTTCTAAAATAATAGGTTCCGTGGGAGGTTCTTCCATATGACTATTTTCACTTTGTGTTTCTTTCTGATCTTGTGATGCTGTGACTTCGCCGTTTGTAAATTCCTTCCACAACTTATATAGCACCCAAAACTCTTCTGATTCTTGCTCTTGCTCAGTTATTTCGTTTGTCTTTTTAAATTTGTGCAGTAAGTTGTCACCAACAATTTCTGCAAATCTGTGATAACAAAGATCTGCTTTTAAAGAATTTTGAGAATCCTGATTGCCTTTTGTTTTACCAAGACATTTCGAATAATCTATGGCATCGGGATTCCAGGGACACAAGCCAGTGGTTATAAAACCACTTTTAATAACGTCAGGACGTAAGTAGGTTTCAACAACATTTTTTAAAACGAACGCAAATTTGTCCTGTGTCAGTGCCTCGGAGTTATGTTCTCTTCTCCAATCTAACACACGTTTTTTCCAATAAGATTTGAGCGGTTTAAACGCTGAAACGTCAGCTGGTTGTAGTATCCGTGTCGAGTTACCATACAAGCAAATTAGAATAATTTTCAGCTCCGAACAAAGTTCACTTAGCTGGTACGAAGTGTGGGTACTGTGACCATCTACAAATAGAATAATAGGAAAGGTTGTATTTTTTTAACCAAATAAGGGTGGAAAACATTTGCTATGTATTCAAAAAACAGTTCTGTTTTCATCCAACCATTTGGGCTTGTGCCTATCCCCCATTCATCTGGAACTGAACTAGCTATAGATGCTGGTAATCTTTTGTATGGGTAAATAATAAATGGGGGTGTCACTTCTCCTTCAGCGGAAAACGTAAACAAAACCGTTAGATTAGACTTTGCTGGGGCATTATCAATTTCGTAAACGTTTCTAGCACCTTTAGGTGCTAACACGGTTTTATTTTTGGGGCATAACATAAAGCATGTTTCATCCGAATTAAAAACTCGATGTGGATCGTTAAGAATATCAAAGTAATTATTTTCTTCCGTTAGATAGGTTTCGATATGGAGAAACCATTTTCGAATGTCCGCTGCACTAACTCGCGAACTGGCCGATGTAACTGATTTTGGTCCTCTTTAGCACAATGAAGAATGTCTCTTCATAAACGCTTTGTACCACCCATTTCCTGGGAGGTTGTCTTTAAAAGGATTATCCCTGGGTTTTTCATCTAGAAATGCCTTTACACTAATTTGCAGATCCTCCTTTCTTCTAGGGAAACCCTTTCTGTGGCTTGCAAGGATCCATTCCACCAATGTTTGTTCTTCTTTGGAAAGAATTGGTTTTGGTCCCAAACTAGATTTTGAAAATTTCTGACTGAGTCTGAATTGTAGTGTTGAACGTGGTATTCGATATTTTTTTGCTGCTGCCTTTTTTGATAGGCCATTGTTACAAATATCTTCTAAAGCACTCTGGATTGTTTGCTCATCATATCTTTTTGAGTATGTAGAACCTTCTCTCACTTTCGGCATATTGATTAGGTACAGATATCTGATTAGCTTACAGGTACTTGTAAATCTGAAAAGAAAAACAGTTATTGGCACCCTATTACATTAGTTATTGTCACTAGTGCCATCAACTGTCTGTATATGTTTTTAAGCAGAAAAAATGTTTTTTTTTTGGCCAAATAAACTATTTTTCATTCAAAATACAAACAATCTTTATTATATTTTTGATTTTGTCAAAATTGTAATGATTGGCACTCCCTGCCAATAACTGTTACTCCATAGCTTTTACCACATAGTGATTAGCACCGACTTAAGTTCATAAAACGCTATTAAAATCCGTTAGATAACCTCAAAAATATCAACTGTAAATATGTACAACCATAACTATGTCTAACAATAACTTTTTATTTCAGATTAAACGTAATTAAACAAGCCTACAGATGAGCAAGATTTTAACAAATTTCATAAGAACTTACTAGTGAACTGTTGCTAGATAAACACCGGCAATGACGCATTCACCATTTACGTCCGATACTGACATTACACTGTCGTTGTTGTCACCAGACATACTTGATAGATGTCGCTACATGTTCGGAAATAAAGATTGCTTCTATTGCTATCGATTTTTTTATTTTTTACAAATTTAGGTAAACAGTGCCAATAACTGTGAGAGTGCCAACAATTGTATCGTTTACCCTAGGTGGCCATGGTTTTGTTTCTAGTTTGACATTTGGTAAATATTTCATTTGCTGCTTGTATTCTGTGTTCGTTGTTTAATTTCAAACAGCAAAAAGTTGTCACAAAATGAATGATTGTAAACAAGACTTGATAAGTATGATTTACGTAATTGGTGAATGTTTTGCAAACTAGAACAAAACCAGTTTTAGATGAAGAAAATCAGTTAGCTATAACATTGGCTGTTGTGGAACACCCTGAAATAAGCGTAAAACAACTGAGTCGGGATTTAGAAATAAAAAAAGTCCTCAGTAGGACAATGCCTTAAGCGTAACAAATTTCACCCATACCATGTGCAGTTACACCAGGAACTGAATGATGACATTTCCTCTGCGATCGAATCGCAGTTCTGCAGCATTCTGGTATCAGGATGCCTTCTGTATGGGAATTTTTACGTAAATCATACTTATCAAGTCTTGTTTACAATAATTCATTTTGTGACAACTTATTGCTGTTTGAAATAAAACAACGAACACAGAATACAGCAAATGAAATATTTATCAAATGTCAAACTAGAAACAAAACCATGGCCACCTATGAGTTCTCCTAAAACTTCTAACTTTTTAATTTAATATTGTCTTTATGCAGGTGTAGTAGGTATACAAAAATATGGTATTTAAACTACAGATTGTAACTGGTACTAACGCTTTTTTGATATGCAGCTTTTTAAATAAGTACAAGTTTGATTCTCGAGTAATTTGCATGTATGTAGGTAATAAGTAAAAAAGTTGCAAATTTTCTGTTTATACTGGATTTTTGAAAAAAACTGATAGAGATAGAGGTACTGTATTAGGTATCAAATTAAAGCTGAATGAATGCTCTATCCAATAGAAATGCTAGATATAGGGTGTTCCATTTGAAAAAAAAATAGTAAATTAAGTTTGAAAATGTCGGAGTTTTGGCGGAAAAAAGTGAAACATCCTGTACAAAAATTTTCAACTTGGTTCGTAGTAATTAATAAAATGGTTAAGTGTAAATCCACAACCAAAGTTTCAAGAGAAAAAATCAAGCCGCAAGAAAAATATAGCAATATTAATGAAGGGTTGGTATTTAGCAAAAAATACTTTAAAAAAATTATAACTTGGCAACGTCACAGATGGAAGCGGAAATAATTTAGTGATGTATACTATACTTTGATAGGCTTCATTTGCGATAAAAAAATGGGGTCATTCCATTTAAAAAAATATTTTTTTTTTGTCGCCACACTTTTTTGCAACACCCTGTATATACCAAACTAATTTTAAAATGTGCTCCATCTTCCCTTATTTGGATCCCCCGAACCGATTTGTATATTTGTATATTTAAGTTCACTAAGTTACAGGATAATAATTACTAGAATATTTAATACATATTTTCTATTTTTATAACAATGTTATTATTTTTTAAAGTAATTAGTACCTGTGCTTAGCCAAAGCAGAATCTGGAAGACTTTTCACAAAAAAGTTAAAAACCACATTATCATCAACATTTTTTATCTACTCCTTGCTAATTTTATTCTGCAAGCAAGGCATTTCATTGATGGGTACAGGGCCATATTTTTCTTTAGTTAATTTTTTTTGAGTTGACCAAACACATTTAATATCAGTCTGTGATATTTCTTCTAGATCGTATATACTTTCCCTATAATAAATATCATATAAATAAAATATTAACATGTTCACTGCAATAGTGGTAGTGGTTTCCAGTGCTATGTAAATTTTTACGTTACCAGTCATCTTTTGTCTGGTAGTACCAGTTACAATTCTAGCATTACCAGACCCATGTGTCTGGAAAACTCTCGTGTAATTTTTGACAAAATTTTGTTTGGTTTCAGATTAAACGTTATTCATTGATAGTATACACAATACTCGATGACACCATTCAACAATCCATAGTTTGATAGTGTAGAATGTTGGGAAAGTACAGTCAGGTCCTAAATCACCGATGTTGCTCAAAAATTCCTTTATTTATTTACTGCTAAGAAAAACAACTTCAAAATCAAGTGGTAACCAAAGACACACCTTACTCTACTAGACAAACTGAAAAAGTTACATATTTTTTATTTTTACCATACTTATCGTATTAGTATGTATATCGCGAGTTGAAATACTCAATACAAAGAACTTTTACTAATTGTCCTACACTCACTGCCTTTGCCCCCTTCCCCCGCACAAGCATGTGGTTGATCCTGGGGTACTCCTAGTTTGGAGTATTATGAAGGTGAGAATTATTATTATTATTGAGACAGTCTTATCCTCGGTTTTATAACATAATATGTAATTAATAACAATCTACACTGTTCTTCACATTATTCATTTAGAAATGGACTTGCAACAACAGTGGAACCGTCCTCCGTTAACTGCGCATTTATTTTGTTCAATTATTCGTAGAATTTTCCTGATTCTTGGACCATTTTTCTTTAGGAACAAAAGCAACACTAAAACAATATTATTACCGGCCACAAGTATCCGGTAATCTCAAAATTGTATATTTTTCGTTACAGTATGTTACCGAGTCCCCATGTCTGGTATCAAAAACGTCACCTATTGGGTCCTACACATTACAACATTATACGTACCTGTATTGTGTCAGTTTTTATAAATGCCGTAGAAACAAGAAAAATCGAGAGATGAGCTGCCATCACAACGTAAAGTCGTTTACCATACCTGGCGACTGGTAACGCAGTGAACGTGTTAATTGCCATACAAACACATATGGTACATACCTGTTACATTTAATTAAAACTGCTGATATATGTTCACATTTGCCTCCTGCTCCTGCTTTACACGAACAGAACATATTTCCAACACTAACGATAGAATCATTAATATTTAGTGATCCTGTTATTTGATGAGGATTTTCACTTATTGCACTTGATTGCAAACATAATGCATACAAATGTATGCCCTTATTGAATGTTTCCATTGTTCTTCCACATAAAATAACATGACCTGCATTCAGAACATGTTCTCATTCATAAACACATTTGGAATGTTTTGTTCCATCTAAATATTCCATATACTTAATAATGCTTAAACGGGCCATGCTAATATCTAGAAAATATGATAAATAAATAAGCACCAAATAATAATAATAATAAGTAAAATAAAAAATCTTTTATTGTACCTGTAACCTCAAACAATATCTAATCAACAATAATGTTTAAACTTTATAATAACCGGTAAAAGTTTCCCGTGGTGTATGTCTGCCCCGATTTTTTTGAAATTTTGGGGGTCCCTGAACACGAATCTGACCTTAGTTTTTGGTGCTCCGGCGTAGTTTCCGAGAAAATGAATTTTCAAATTTCCTTTTGATACCTCACTTTACACGGCGATATTTGTGGTTATAATCCGGATGAATTTTTACTATATGCAGCTCAAACTGATCACCACACTATTTTGCACCTTTTGCAACATCGAAACTTTACGTCCGGCCCGGCCGCTGTTTTCGCCCCACAATCGCGCGCGCCGATTGTCGGGGGGAACTTTTGCCTAATAACCAAATAAACTTTATGACGACGACCACAAAATATATAGAAGACGACAAGAACAATGAACAAGAACAAAGAACAACGCAGTGTAAACCCAAAGTGTGCCCAAAGCTAGAGGTGACAATGGCCCACATAGTAGTTCGCATAGTGCCCGTCGGGGCGTTGGCATCTTAAATTCAGTCGCGTATAGGGTTGTTGCCCATGAGCTCGGGCGGCCGTACGCCAAAGTTGGGCTCGAAATATCAAAAACTGTGTCCTGTAGACGAGAGCATAGGTACACGTATTACTACACAGGAGTAAACACCAAAACAAGCACCTATGGTCCGGCAGGGCCGGTAGGCGCTTGTTAACAAGATGAAGTAAGGTTGGTTGCCTAGCTATGAATGGCAATGGAATTCGAAGTGATACAGAGAGTAGGCAACGCGGAATGATGAGGAAAAGCTTTTAAATCATAAAAGGCTTAAAGCGAAGGACACAACCCTAGTAATTATGTTGTTGGTTCAAAGTTAATAGATAATTGTAAATAACACTTATGTTTTGGATGACAGATCTTTTGCTGATTGAATAGACGTTGTCGTTAATGTGTAACATTGCAAGAAAAAGGCGCTTTGTTAAATTTCTCTCGGTGCGGAGTATTTTAACATCATTGTAATTCATGGTATGATCCATGTCAATAACATGTTCTGAAAGTGGGCAAGACAGTACAGTTCTACGACAGTCACTTCTATGAGAGCAAAGGCTGTCTTTTAAATTACGAGAAGTCTGCCCAATGTAAACGCCGTCACACTGATCACATGGTATCTGATATATGACATCATTATTCTCATCTAACGTTCTGCGATCCTTGGTACGGGTGAAAAGAGTGAAAGCAGTTTTAATGTTACTCGGTCCAAACTTTACATGTCTTTGATCTTTGAAAACATTCAAAATTTTTGGTGTTAAAAAGTTAATAAAAAGGAATTAGAAATATCTACTAGCCACTGGGAGAACACCCGTTTGTTGGGGTTGAGGAGTGTTAACTGTAGGTTGGTTTCTAAGCCGTGTACTGAATATTAGTTCATTAAGTAATTTAAGTGGGTATGGATTTTCCAGAAATATGTCCCTGAGCTCGGTCAGACACTGTATTTTTTATGTGGTAGTTCTAAAACCCTCCTCTTCACTGCAAGAATGAGATTCATTTTCATTCTATAAGGGTGGTTGGAGTGAAAACTGATAAACCTGTCACTAGCCATTGGCTTCCTGTACCATTCAGTGGTTAAGATGTTATTTTCGTCTCTGTGGACTCTAACACCTAAGTAAGGAATATTGTTGTTTGACTCCAATTCACACGTGAACTGTAAGTGCTGGTTGTAAGAACTGAACAAATTTAGAGTCTCGTTTATGTGCTCACGAGGTAGGGCAAGTATTAAGTCATCAACGTATCTTTTAACAAACGGGATATTAAAGGGTCTCTGAGTCACGCAAGACTTAATGAGATCATTAAGGACAAAATTGGCAAGGATAGGTGAAATTGTGGAACCCATCGTGGTACCAAAACCTATTTATCAAAAAAAATTGATGAAAGATGTACCTGAGGATCTTAATAAACATATCCAGGTCACAACTGCAGTTAGGTGATATATCATCCCAGTGTAGAGATACTGAGCTCCACGACATGCAAAGGTAAATTAGTAAAAAGTGAAACTACATCAAAGCTCACTAGAAAGTAAGTGGGAGGTAGTTGGAATTCATTAATAAATGTGCAAAAGGCAAAAGAATGTTTTAGATTATACTTATAAAATGTATTTATTTATTTATGTATTTTCGGTAGCGCGTAGAAACGAGGAGCCCTAAATGTAAAATGTAATTTACCTTTGAGGGTTCTCTCCCGTGGATTCCTATAATTTTGGAAATTATTATTTGGTCTATTATATGGTCTACATTAGAAGTCGTCTCTAGGGTAATTTTGCGTAATTGGAGTATATCCCATAGTTTCGGGTATATTTGGTACTCGTCCAGTGGGTCTGAACGGGGCCCACGGAAACTTACTTCCGTGGGCCCCGGTCTGAAGCGTTTTGGGGTGTTCCATAAACTTGTCTATTTGTAGGAAAACGTTGGGATATACGTCTAGGTTGTACATTAATTGGTTAACATAGGAATCTTGGTTTGGATTATAGTTATTTTGAGAATTAAAATTGTTAGGTGGTCTTTGGTAATTATTAAATTGAGTTATTTTGGGGTCTTTGGAAATTGTTACATTGATTATTATGTCGTGAAAAATTATTCTGTAGGAAGAATTTGTTTCTTGTTTGATAGGGGTTCTGTAAATATTTCGTGGATTAAAGTTATCTCTATTCTGACTTCGTCCTGGTATATTTTGTCTAGTCGTGTAAGAATAGTGGTTTTAAAATTATTTTGCGTGTAATTAAAATTTTCCTCTTCAGTTATAAAAGTATAGGATCTTTTAATGAATTTGGTTCTTTTATCCTAACCAAGGATTGAACAGGACAATTTAAATTCCTAATAAAAGTTTTCTAAGACAATTTATCATATTGCCTACAGTAAATCTGTTTCGTAATTTCATCTAATCTATTATCTGAGTTAATTTTTTGCCGTAAATTAGAACTTAAAACTTGTAATCTTCGTCCAAAATTTAAAGGATGTTCATCTCGTAATGGTTTTGCCATAAACAAATCCTGTTCTAAGCATTCTAAATTTCGTCTGTCCCCAAAAGTTTGATTTAATGCGTCGTTTATTTTGCAGGGTTCTTCGGTGCTACTTTGGAAATCCTCAGTCCAGATTTGACGGCTTTTTGGCTCCAGGTGACCAAGGGTGAAAGTATTGCAGCTTCATGTACCTTCCAGTAAATTCGCGATCTGGTCCCGATACCGTGTGTGTGAAAATCACGAAAACTGTAAAAACAAAATTTATTAAGAACTGCGAGTACAACTCGCCTCGAGAGGCTACAAGAATAGGAATGAATGATACAATGGTTTCTGAATCTTTATGTAAACTAAAAATATCTAACCGTCCGGTCCGCATCCGATGCTGTATCATCTGTTTTTCTTGAAACTCAAGGGGTTCTGTGCATATAATTGGGGGACCTAAGTTATTACCTAACCTCGCATAGATCAACCATCTACTAATGTGACCTGACACAAACAAATTCCTATAATGATATTCAAGTGAAGAGATTATTTAATTTGCAAATGTGTTATTCCAATTTCGATTAACTAAATGATGGTACGGGTTTCCTTTCAAGTGCGCTTTTATCCTTCTGTGCATTTCAGGTTGAGGGCATTTGTCCGTGTGTACATCCGATTTGTGGGCATTAGTCGAAGTGTGATTTTTTCGTGGGCTTTATTCATATGCACCAAATTAAAAATTAATTATGATAACCATATAGTTTGGGTTACTTTTAGCAACTTGTGAGGTTGAAAGAAACTGTCTCAAGGTATTTTAAGTGTTATAACGCTTGTCATCTGAAATCAAGACCGACAAGACAGCTACTGCAGATGAGAAGCAAATAATTATTATTTCTTCAGTTTAACCTTGGATATTCCACTCCAGCAATCCAAAAACACTGTTGGCAGCGAGATTTGATAGAGGTTATTACGTTATTTTCATTCAAAAGTCTAACAACAATACCAATTATTTTCATTGTTCTTGGGCCAGCTCATATTGTTGGTGCTTCGTTATATTCCTTTTCTCAATGGTTTCATCTTCACCAATAATATCTAACAATGAACTGTGACAATTTTCTTCAGAATTCACCTTGCTCATTTCCCTGTTTCACCCATGACCATCAATTTACTTTATATTACTTTATATCCTTCAGTCGCTTTGGACTTCTAGATATGTAATTGTAGACATCCCGAACAAATTCATCAATTTCCGAAGGAATTTTTTTCCAAGCTTCAGATGGACAGAAATGGATGGAATGACATGTGCAGCCAATAACAAATATATTTTGATTTAATAGTTGTTTTTAATTTTGCCTGTACACCTCCAATTTCTCCCATCATGACAGACGCATTGTTTGTGGCAAAACCTATGACATTCTGATGGTCAATTTCAAACTTATAAAGAATATCTAAAATTGCTCTTGTAAGACCTTCGGCAGTGCAATCCTCCACCTCCGCCAAAACAAAGTATTGTCTTACAATAGTTTTTGTCAACAAATCTTGCTAATATAGCCAAACATTTTTTTAAGAAACATCTGTCGTTTCATTTGTAATTATAGAAAAAACTGTAACCTTTAATTTTCTTACAAAATCGGTTTCTGAGTCCGTTTTCAACATGTGTAGTTTTAGTTCTATCACAGTTAACAGTTTGCAAAATTTTTGAATCTGGAGCTCTTGAAGTCATATTTTAGAATATGGTCCATAAGGAGCATATAACTATTATAAATGATGTTTAGTGGCATATAAGGTAAAGGATATCAATTGAAAAAAAAATGCACTCCAGCCGGGACTCGAACCCGGAACTCCTACTGTGGCCGTAGACACTTTAACCAACTAAGCTACCGGAGATACGGGTTCCATCGGCTAGGTGTTATTTATTCCAATTGATATACAGGGTGTTCCAGCGGAAACGTAACAGGCTCTATAACGGCCGGGAAAATTTTTTCTTGGAAAAACGCCAAAATAGGACAATTTTGTTTGGCAGGGGGACATCTTTTGGCATAAAATTGATAGATCTATCTGCAACCCCCTGAGCAGGGGTTCATGTCGCACACCTTTGGAAACGTCTTTCAATTCTCTATACACCTGCATCAGATTTTCAAAAATCGATCGACTTCTCAAAAAGATACAGCGTGAAAAATGCAAAACATTCATTTTCAATTATTGCCTGGTATTGTTAAACAATAGAAGATCTGCGTCTCCCTATTATGAACGAATGTCGACAAATCACCCCTGAAATGTTGCACATTCTTCGGCAGCGTTTTGAACAAAATCTTTATTATTGCATGGAAGTGAATGGGCAACATTTTGAGCATTTATTACAATAAAGTTTCAATTTCTTCCCCGTTTATCAAATTTTCGTCAAAATAATGTTGCTGAACATGCCTTCTATAACTTTTGGCCCCCGATCACCACTTTCGGCTTAATTGTTTAACAATACCAGGCAATAATTGAAAATGAATGTTTTGCATTTTACTCGGTGTATCTTTTTGAAAAATCGATCGATTTTCGAAAATCTGATGCAGGTGTATAGAGAATTGAGAGTCGTTTCCAAAGGTGTGCGACAAGAACCCCCTTCCCATTTAAATTTTTAGAAGGGGTTCCACCACTGCTCAGGGGGTTGCAGTAGATCTATGAATTTTATGCCAAAAGATGTCCCCCTTCCAAACAAAATTGACCTATTTTTGCGTTTTTCCAAGAAAAAATTTTCCTGGCCGTTACAGAGCCTGTTACGTTTCCGCTGGAACACCCTGTATAGTTAGTAGCGGTGAGATGTAGGAGACTTCGGCGTCTTCTACAGCTACTAGAAGAGGTTAGAGGGAGTAGGGTTGTCATGATTGTTGATTATGTGAACTTCCTATTTGTTCATCATAATGTAAGTATCGAACGTGGAAATTCTAACCCACAATGTCAAAGCCAGAATATGAAACACAGAAGAATTTTTAGTACCTGTAATAATTATAAATAATAAATGATGTTTAGTGGCATATCAGGTAAAGGATATGAATTGAAAAAAATGCACTCCAGCAGGGACTCGAACCCGGGACTCCTACTGTGGCCGTAGGCACTTTAACCAACTAAGCTACTGGAGATACGGGTTCTATCGGCTAGGTGTTATTTATTCAAATTGATATATAGTTAGTAGCGGTGAGATGTAGGAGACTTCGGCGTCTTCTACAGATACTAGAAGGGGTTAGAGGGTGTAGGGTAACCATTGATGATTGTTGATTATGTGAACTTCCTATTTGTTCATCATAATGTAAGTATCGAACGTGGAAATTCTAACCTACAATGTCAAAGCCAGAATATGAAACACAAGGATTTTTAGTACCTGTAATAATTATAAATAATAAATGATGTTTAGTGGCATATCAGGTAAAGGATATCAATTGAAAAAAATGCATTCCAGCCGGGACTCGAACCCGGGACTCCTACTGTGGCCGTAGGCACTTTAACCAACTAAGCTACCGGAGATACGGGTTCCATCGGTTATGTGTTAGGAAGTTCACATAATCAACAATCATGAATGGTTACCCTACACCCTCTAACCCCTTCTAGTAGCTGTAGAAGACGCCGAAGTCTCCTACATCTCACCGCTACTAACTATATATCAATTGGAATAAACAAACTTACTTACTTTCTTCCATAAAAATTCCTCGTTTGATTTTACCCAGGATTGTACTTGAATGTCAAATTCATGTATTCTGCGACGCTTCAGAGAAAGCCTACGCGTGCGTGATTTATTTTCGCACTTCTACTTCTGCTGGATATTAAACTCATTTCGTAATATCAAAGTCCAAAGTGGCACCTGTCAAACAGATGTCCATTCCTCGCTTAGAATTGACAGCCGCCATGCTCTTAGCAGAATTAATTTCTTACGTCGTAACTATATTGCGCGAGAAAGTTGCCTTTTCTAAAATTTACGCCTGGTCAGATTCCAGCGTCACGCTGACGTGGATAAAATCGCCTGCTCACAAATGGAAGACCTTTATAAGTAATCGCGTTTCGCGGATTCAAGAAAAGGTTCCAGCTGAATTTTGGCAGCATGTAAACACAAAATTCAATTCTAGTGATATCGCCTCTCGTGGTATGCTACCTTCCGATCTTTTAAAAACTAGCGCATGGTGGGCAGGCCCGAACTGGCTTGCTCACCCTGCAGATTTCTGGCCCATTGAGAAGCATATTCAGACCGCCACCAATTTAGAAAAAGAACGAAAATACACGTTTGCAACCTTTGTTTTGTCTGAAAACTTTCTCGATGTATTGTTCGATCGCTTTTCTTCTTTTCTTCCTTTTCTAAGATACACAGGATTTTGGCTGATATTGTGCGATTTATTTATAATTTCCAAATTCGCGATTTTGATGGTTATCCTAAAATGGGCGCTCTTACCGCAGTAGAACTTTATAACGCAACTTTAGTTCTTGTAAAACACAGCCAACATTTCCATTTTTCCGCGGAAATTCAGAATTTAAAAACCGGCAAACCGATTTCAAAACCTTTTAAAAAACTTAGTGCATTCTTGGATTCGCAAGATATTTTAAGAGTGGGTGGTCGCATCCAACAATCTCAACTTGGTTATGACCATAAGCATCCTGCTATTTTACCAAGATCTAGCAGACTCACTTACCTAATAATCGAACACTACCACAAAACATATTTACATTTGGGAGTTCAAACTACCCATTTTTAATTATCACAAAATTGTTGGATATTGTCTCTCAAACGTGCAATTCGTCACGTTATTTCAAGATGTATGAAATGTTGGCGTGCAGTTCCTACACCATATTCTCCCCCCATGGGAAATTTACCTCGACTTCGCATCTCTTAAATAAAGGCATTTTCGTGCTCTAGCGTGGACTACGCAGGTCCTTTTTAACTACTGTGAGAAGGTACAGAGGTGCAAGGGTTTTAAAATCTTATGTGTGCGTGTTTGTTTGCTTTGCCACTAAAGCGGTACATTTGGAACTCATGTGAGATATGACAAGCGACGCATTTCTTTATGCCCTTCGCCGTTTAATTGCCAGACGCGGACGCGTTTCCAAATTATACTCGGATTGTGGCACC
Source organism: Pseudeuparius sepicola (assembly GCA_963920635.1). Taxonomy (NCBI): domain Eukaryota; kingdom Metazoa; phylum Arthropoda; class Insecta; order Coleoptera; family Anthribidae; genus Pseudeuparius; species Pseudeuparius sepicola. The sequence continues at coordinate 37,410,629 of OY987305.1, forward strand.
AACTTTATTGGTGCACACAAACAAATTTTGACACTTCTAAAAGGCGCCGCTGAATCTGAGGCCATCGCGTGGTATTTCAACCCACATTCTGCTCCACATTTCTCCTGTTTAGTAGAGGCTGGGGTGAAAAACTATGAAAACACATTTAAAGAGAGTTATAGGCAGCCAAATATTAACCTTTGAAGAACTATCTACTGTTCTTACCCAAGTCGAAGCCTTACTAAATTCAAGGCCGTTGTGTACAATGAGCACAGACGCAAATGATCTCTCGGTCATTTTTTTGACCCTTGAACCCCTCTCTGCCTTGCCTGATCCTGATTTGTCACACTTAAAAATTGGCCGTCCTAACCGCTACCAGCTTCTTTAAAAATTCCATCGTGATATTTGGTCAAGATGGAGCACGGAGTATTTATGTTCATTGCAACTAAGGTCCAAATGGCTCGAACACACCTCGCCAATGCCTCGGAAAGGATCGCTTGTTCTTGTCAAGCAAGACAACCTACCACCGACAAAGTGGAATTGCTCGTATAGTTAATTTACATCCGGGAGAGGATGGGGTCATCCGTGTTGCAACGGTTCGCAGTAGTGATGGTACATACAAGAGGCCATTGGTAAAGTTGTGCCCTTTACCAAATTCCGAAATTTCTAACTAAAAATGCACCCCCTTTTTTGGTGGGCAGGATGTTCACTGCCCATGTAAATAGCTTAGTTAATAAGAATTAATTTAAAAAACATTATGTTTAGTTTGGGCTTTGATCTTTTGGATGGAATTTACCGTAGTAGATATACTAAGAGAGTTCTGGGATATACTAAGAGAGTTCTGGGGGTAATCTCCATAAGGCCAGAAATGCGTGCATTTTGGCTACGTCACAGCCGAGGTCACGTGACGTCACAGCTTGACCTCACTTGACCTTTACGTGTGATTCTTTTAAGCCGGCCCCCACCCCTGACCCCACTCTGGCCCCCACCGCCGGTGGAGGGGTGACGCCTATATATTTGATGGAGCGCAGTTCCTGCACCATTCTCAAGCCAGTTGCAGTAAAAATTTCTAAGCCACAAAATGCAGTCGTTCGTCGAAAGTTTGAACAAGAATTTGGTCTTGAAGAGATTCGAGAGTTTGCAGAATTTGGAAGTGGATGAAAAATTTCAAATAAAGATGGTTGACAAGGTGAACACGCAGTACGGAGAAAAAATCTTCGTAGAGTGCGACGAATTTAAAACGGTGCTACCGCAACGCTACACCGCACAGTTTACGCCCCAACGGATCGAGGCCATGAACAAGGACATCGGCAATGGAAGGAGATATTTTTTGCAAAGTTTGGGGTCAGTCGGTTGGAGTACAAATATCAAATTTATTGTAGAACCTTGAACCCTATTATTTTAATAAACGTTTAAAACCATTGCCTTTGTTTTATTTATATATATATAAAAAAATCTTTATATGCCAAAACTTGGCACTTGGGAAAAGGTATAAATAAAAGTCGTGGTTGTTTATTCAGTTCAGTATAATGCCGTCTGTTACTGGAAGAGGATTGGTTAATAGTGTCATCAACAGGTTGCCAGTCGAATTACACCTTCCCGGCTATCAGTACTGTGGTCCAGGTACAAAATTGGAGAAACGCCTTGCTCGAGGAGATCCTGGTATCAATAAGCTGGACGCAGCTTGTAAAGATCACGACATCGCCTACTCCAAAAATAAGTCTTTGGAAGAGAGACATAAAGCCGACAGAGAATTGGAAAATCGAGCGTGGGAGCGAGTGAAATCAAGGGACGCTAAACTTGATGAAAAAGCTGCCGCGTGGTTCGTTACAAATACTATGAAGGTCAAACGCAAGGTCGGCATGGGTATAAAGAAGCGCCCAGTTTCGTTTAAAAGAGACATTGTCAAAAAAGTTGAAAGATCTCTGAAAAAAACTTTAAGTGACAGTCAGATGAACGACATGAAGCACTTGAAGAAGGCATCGCTGGTTGCTTTAAAAGCAGCACGAATAGCCGTAAAGAAAGCGGGTGGAAAGAAAAACGTGAAAATTCCGCGAACTATTCCGTTTCAGCACACCGGTGGATTTCTTCCTTTACTTCCTTTGCTAGGGGCCTTGGGCGCTCTCGGTTCGGTGGCAGGCGGCGCTGGTGCTGTGGCTAAAACAATTATCGACGCAAAAGATGCCAAGAAAAGGTTGAAAAAACCAAAACGACATAATCGGGCGATGGAAGCCATTGGAAAAGAAGGCTCTGGTCTATATTTACGAAAAAATAAGAATGGGGTAGGACTGTTTCTGAAGAAACAAAAAAACTCCCAATGAAGCTACCCAATAGACCGCTGTCCGACGAAGACATATCGAATTACGTAGAAATTTTAAAAATACCACATTTCAGAGGCGTGTTTATGAGAGATACTCTTCCGTCGACGCCAAGAATTAATGAAGCGGCCATTTTAAATTTAGACGTGGAGCGCAACAAAGGAACGCATTGGGTAGCTTACAAAAAAAGAGGTCCCGTCGTAGAATATTTCGATAGCTTTGGCGCTTTAAAACCGCCCAAAGAACTGATTAGATATTTTGGAAAGGGTGTCAAGGTCACGTACAATAAAGATGCCTATCAAAATTTTAACGAAATAAATTGCGGCCATTTGTGTCTCGAATTTCTATATAAAAGGTGGAGGTCACCTTAGAAGTCGCCAGTCATGTCATTGTTATTTACTCTGCACGGACGTACATCCACGCTCTCCATCGATTTCGATAGCCCGATAGTTTTGGACCCAAACGCCGAATACGGCTTAGGTTTGCTGGGATTCCACACGTACAACAGCATACCAAATATCGAAAAGGAAAGCGGTGACAATAATTTTTATTACGTAACCGGCAGTTTCGGTGGTAGCAGAGTAATAACATTTCCCACCGGATCGTACGAAATAAAGAACATAGAAGAGCACATAAGAAAAAATTTGAAAAAGTCGGAAGACGAAAACGATAGCGGTACCATATCGATAAAAGCGAATAAGAGTACTCTGCAGACTTTTGGGTTTTTCCGAACGATATTTAGACAAAGGAAAAGTACATTTTTCGGATTTGCCAGTAGATATCGTTGAAGTTAGAACGATACATATAGATTGTAACATCACTGCCGGTGCTTATTACGTAAACCGACCTACGCACACGATTTACGAATTCGCCGTTGGGGTCGATCCTGGTTACGCCATAGACGAAACTCCTAAAAATTTACTCTACGTGCCTGTCACGAAACGTGAAATAAACAATCTGACCATAAACATCCTCGATCAGAATTTCAAGCCTGTCAATTTCAGAGGTGAAGAAATTATCGTTAGATTGGAAGTGAAACGACTGTCTGTGTGAAATGCGTTTGGTTTTTGGAGGCAACTACCAACCGTATAAAAGGCGGTTTAGTGACCTCCGACTCTCATTGACGAAGACGTCATCGTAATGGAAACACCATTGCAACTTGAATCTAACGCCGGAAAACCGTCGATTTCTAGAAGCACTCGGCTGCCATGTCGTTAACGCCTCAAGTATTCGACGTGCACCGCACTCCAACCTTCTATGAGTCCATTCAGCGATTAGAGCAACGAACATATTACCCGTTTGTGAAATCTTTTCTGAATAATGACATTGTGGAGATAACGATTAACCAAGGAGACACTTGGTTATTGATGTATGACGCTGCAATTTATATCAAAGGTAAAATAGAGAAGAAAACGGGAACCGGGAGATGTAGTTTTGCTAATAATGGAGGTGCGTTTCTCTTCGCTTCGATTTCATATGAACTGAATGGAAAGGAATTGGAAACAGTTCGAAATCCTGGAATTGTGAGTGCTATCAGAACATATCTATGCTACGCCCCCAGCGATGAAAAATTCCTGGTAACTGCAAGTTGGTCTGGTCCAACCAAGCCTTTGGCCGTAAATTTGGATGGAACATTTAGCTTGAGAATACCTCTGAAACATTTGTTTGGAATATTTAACGATTATCAGTTGGCCACATGCGGAAAACAAACTTTAAGATTAACACGAGCTAGAAACGATAACAACTCTTTATTTCTGGAAGATGATCCTGCATCTGCTGCCGAATTGACGGCAGAAATAACAGTTTCCAATGTCGAGTTAAAAGTGAAACATATTCAACCTAGCGATTTCATTAGATTGGATCTGCTTCAGTCTATTAAACGTGATCGCCCTATAATTATACCGTATCGTAAATGGGAACTTCATGAACTGCCAAGTCTTACGGTCAATGCCAACAGAGAAATTTGGTCAGTCAAAACTTCAATGGCCGTGTCGAGTCCTCGATACGTTATCGTGGGATTTCAAAGGAGTCGCAATGAAAATGCTAGAAAGGACCCTTCCGTATTCGATAATATAAATATAGCGGATGTCAGATTGATTTTAAATGGTGAATATTTTCCTTTGGAACGGCTGAGATTGGATTTTAATTGCAATGACTATCTGGAGGCCTACCATAATTACGTAGACTTTTGTTCTAGTTATATGAATGAGAGGCACCCCTTGCTTAGCTACACCGAATACAAAAATAACGCAGCTCTCTTTGTCATCGACTGTTCCCGACGAATAGAGTCCATGAAAAGCACCACGGTTGACGTAAAGCTGGACATCGAGAGTAACGAAGGATTTCCAGCCTCAACCCGAGCTTATTGTATTATTATACATGATAGTACCATCGAATATTTACCATTAAGTGAAGTAGTTAGGGAACTTATGTAGTTTAATTTTAAGGAGAGTTTTTTAGGTGTAAGGTATTATTGTACTTGTACTTGACCTAATAAAATAACAAAATAAAATATCGGTGTTTCCTTTCCCTTCCATTACCATACATTTTTCGAAATCGATAAATAAAGTGGTTGGGGTAGACAGATCCCCATTAAGATGAAGGTCGCCGTAGTGGACGCACAGGGATTTATGATAGACGGACGTTTCTGTCCTAAAGAGCTGACAATAAAAGTTAACGATGAAACTTTACATATTCTTATAAGACCTCCGAAAACCTTTAGTGATCTCAACGAACGCGACAAAAGACAAGTGCGGTATTTGGAGAAAAATCATTTGGGGATCGCATACACTAGCGGCCATGTGGATTACGTCGAGATGGAAGGTCTCCTAAAAAAATATCTCAATGTCGAGCGCGTCTACGTCAAGGGCCAACAGAAAGAACGCTTCCTACGAGAAACCATCGATGCCGAAGTAGTTAACCTGGAACGTCATTCAGGGGTACCTAAATTTGAAAAAAGCATTTCGATGTATGCACACCACAACCAACAGTCAATGTGGATGTGCAGTTTCATCATTTGCGAGAAATTGTTTGCCTGGCTGGGTAGTGGGAGGCAGGCGCCTCCCATTAAGATTCCCCCCACCACAAACGCCTCCCACTTCTGTTTCATACCTATTTAAACACAGCGAGCATGTCCCTACTGTGTATAAAATGGAAGAAGTGTGTGACTATAGAAACCGAAATGATAGATTGAAATCTTTCGCGAAGTGGTCAAATCCGTCGATTTCCCCAATACAATTGGCTGAAGCGGGATTCCATTACACAGATTATGAAGACGTAGTCAAGTGTCCATTTTGCTTCATAGAAGGCTACCGATGGGAAGAAGGCGACGATCCATTGCAAGACCACGCAAATTGGAGCCCCAGTTGCCCTTTCATCCAAGCAAGTAATGCGGGACTTAATACGACGTTCGCGGATATTAAACCCTTGCCAGTGGTCGAAATACTACCAAACTCCGTCGTCGAAGATACCGTAGTTCGTCAACCTCAATCCGCATCAAAAAGTAAATTATGTAAAATTTGCTACAACAACGATATACAGGTTGTGATGATTCCCTGCGGACACGTAATGCTTTGCATAGAATGCGCACTTCAAATCTCCTCATGTCCTTTGTGCAGAACGATGATACGTGAAAAAGTGCGTGTCTATCTACCATAAGCTATTTATGTAGTAAATGTATAAAACAAATAAAGTTTTAAAACAAAAACTTGTTTTTATTTTGGGGTCAGTCGCCTATATATTGAGAAGTAGCACGCAGAATTTCTCAGTTGACAAGATGCAAGTTCAGCAACAGCAAGTTTGTCTCCCTATCGAAAATCTAGATGCCATACAAGGGGGTACGGTAAAATCAAAACACGGTACCCTACTACCAGACTCGTTTAGGGCAATCTTGTGTGGACCTAGCGGGTGTGGTAAAACGAACGCACTCCTTAGTTTGATTTTCAATAAAAACGGTCTGAAATTCGAAAATATCTACTTATATACGAAATCGTTGTACCAACCGAAATATCAATTATTGCAGGATGTAGTAAAAAAAGTCGGTTGCATCGGCTTCTTTCCGTATACGATAAACGAGGATGTCATCGATCCGTCGGAAGCTCTAGAAAATTCGATATTCATATTTGATGATGTGGCCTGTGATAGACAAAATAAAATCAGGGGATTTTATTCAATGGGGCGTCACAAATCGGTGGACGTCGCTTATCTATGTCAAACGTATTCGAAAATTCCGAAACAGCTCATACGCGATAATTGCAACGTTATCGTGTTATTTAAACAAGACGACGTAAATCTGAAACACGTTTACGAGGAACATGTGTCGCCAGACGTCACGTACGAAGATTTCAAAAAGCTGTGCTATCAATGTTGGGACGACAGCTATGGCACCCTGGTCATAGTTAAGGATTTTAGTCTGAAAAACGGGCGGTATAGGAAAGGTTTCGATAAGTATATAAGGCTGTGAGTACTTCTCTGACGTTAGTGGTCAACATGCCGCTGACGTCAGAGGATCGAATTCTAAAAGCGCATCGCGCAAGGAAAATCAGTGAACTTGCACGAGCGATTAGAAAAAAACACACGGCTTTGAAGTTGGGGAAATTCGAGGAAGACGAGACGCTGGAAAAAATATTTAAACCAGTGACGCAATCTATCAAAACGTCACAAATAAAAAAAGACATTCTAGACATCGAACCGAAGAAATAAAAAGCTAAGGTGGAACCTAAAAAAGAAGAAGCAATTGGGGAAAGCAGTGATACAAGAATACAGAAAAAAGTAGATACATTAAAGCAACGGATTGAAAAGTTAAAAGGAGATTTTACCCCGAAACTTACACCACACGTCGAAAAGGCAACGGCAGATTTTAGTCCGACATTGCCATCAGTCGAAGAGAAAAATGATGAGGAAGAGGAGATTTTTGAAGATGTATCGCAGTTTTCTCCTACCGTTGTAAAGGACTACCTAGAAGCATATCCGGAAATAGCTCGACCGTATATTCAAAAATATAACGCAAAGGCACCCCAAATCGATTTTGTATACGGACCCAAGTATAGCGCAAGCGAATCAAAATGGACCTTGGAAAAATAAACTTTAGATTTCGATAGAAAAACGTCGGATATAATAGTGGGTAGGAAGAGGTATAAAGGTACCAAAGGACTTTTTCAATTGATTTTTTATAACGATCCTCGAGCCAATTTGGTGGAGATGAAAAATTATAGTAAAATTCTAACTGAAACGTCGGTACATCTGAATAGCGCGGGTAAATTTAGAGGTTCATCTCGATATAAGTACACGAATGTTATTAAACCGTTACTAAAACGCGTAGATGATGAGGGGGCAAGCGGTAAAGGTATGCATCTCACTTACAACGAAAAACCGGTGGAGTACATGTTTTGGGACGACGTCAATGAATTAGTTCATTTCAGATTTCGATTACTGGTGGCATCCAAAAACGCCGGCAACACGTCCCACGACAACGAAATCGTAGTTATTATAAATGAACTGATGGAAGCTAAAGTTATCAGATAACTTAGTCGCGCTGAAGAAAGCGGGTCACAAATTTCGATATGAACTCCAAGTATACCAAGGAAAAAGTTCAGCTGATTAGGGAATTGCATAAACCGATACGAAAAAAATACCCTAGGCGTAGAACTATTATTAAAGGTTTGGATGATCTTTGGCAAGCCGACCTAGGGCAGCTGGATCAGTACGCCAGCCGCAATAGAAACTTTAAATTCATGCTAGTCGTAATCGACTGCTTTTCCAAATTTGTCTGGTGCAAACCGTTAAAATCCAAGTCGGGAGAAGAAGTGACGAAAGCTTTCGCCGATATTCTCAAAAATTCCGGGGGGCGTCGACCTCTAAATCTGCAGACCGATCAAGACAAGGAATTTTACAACTGTCATTTTAAGAAGTTATTGAATACTTTCAACGTTAACCACTATAGCACGTTTAGCGACACGAAAGCGGCGATAGTAGAGAGAGTGATCCGCACCTTGAAAGAACAACTGTTCAAGTATTTCAGTCTAAGCGGCACATACAAGTGGATTGATATTTTACCGGCGCTAGTTGATGAATACAATGATAGGAGACATAGAACCATAGGCATGAAACCTAAAGATGTGAACAAAACAAACGAACGGATCGTCCTTAACGCATCTTTCAATCACCTAAAGACTTTTGACAAACAAAAGTTTAAACTAGGTGACATAGTTAGGATCAGCAAAGTCAAGCACGTCTTTCAGAAGGGTTACACGCCCAACTGGACGACTGAAGTGTTTAAAATCTCAAAAGTTCAAATTACGAACCCTCCCACATATCTCTTAGAAGATTTGAACGGAAGACCTATCCAGGGGGGCTTTTACGCCGAGGAATTGCAAAAAACAGCTGATCCGGACGTCTATTTGGTAGAAAAGGTATTGCGTAGAAAAGGAAAGAAGATTTTGGTCCGTTGGCTGGGGTTCGATAAGACCCACGACTCTTGGATAGACGCAACAGACGTCTTGTAGTAGTGGCGGAGCATGGGTGACAGTAGTGGCTACGAATCTGACGCAGCCGGCGATGTCGACGACGACGTTTCACAGCAAACGATTCAAAGAGATAGACTTCTTCTGTTGAAAACATGTTTCCATTTGGCGCCTGGTCACACATATACCGTACATTTTGGGCTGAGTCCACTACGATTTTTTACGCCTGCTGTAAATATCGTTTGCGGGCAAGGTACCCGAGAAGAATGCGTAATGAGCATGGATCACGTGGAGTGCAGAGAACTTATGTCGCACCTGTATAAGTTTTTCGAACAAGGAGATGGTCTGCCTGTGAAATTTGGTTGTGACATGGAATTGGACACGATTAATTCGGACGGATTAAAAATCGTAACGCTCGGCATATATTTTTACTTCAGCGAGGCACGCTGTAAAGAAGTGCTACGCATAGATAAGGATGTTTCCTTTAAAATTGCTTTATTGCATAGTTTTAAGTTAGTTGATTTCTATTATAATTTTTTAGATACGGCAAATGAGATGTTGATAAAAAGTAATTTTAGAATAAGTATTAGAGACACTGTTAAGTTACTTTGTAATCCAATGTGTAACATAGAAAAGTACTGTATTTATGCACTCTTTTATCTGGACAGGGAGTTTTTGTTAGCTGACTTGTATAGGAGAAGGTTTTCTTAAATAAAACAACATTTTAAAAATAGTGTTTTTTATTTACATACCCACATTCTTACATTTCAATTTACATCTATGATATCCTTATTACCCCAAGGCAATGTGATGATATTGTCGAGGATATATCGTTTGTTATCGAAAGGGCTGAGACCGATTTTACTTTGTTTGATACTAAACACCGTATGAGCATATGAACGTATCGAGCACTGGCTGGCGATTTTTTCTTTTTGTTCAAATAGGCAATCGACATAATCCTGGTGCGTAGTCTTATTTTTTACTACATTGTATTTAACCCCCTTAGCTTTTTTCACGCACTTTTCCCCCTCGTCTATTAAGTATGAATACATTTTTGATCTAAGCCCGATGAAATGGGTCAAGATACTACCGTTTAATTCATCTTTCATTAACCCTGGTACTTTTTTATTTACAAGCGGAATGTTGTATCTATTATTTGGTGGGTAGTCGGAGGTGTCGAACCTAGCTATATTTTTCAGAATGAGATCCCGATAAACGTCATCGCAACAAATTTCGTAGATAAGACTGTCCGTATCAGTGTATAGTAATTGACAGTCGGAGGATGAATAGTTTTGTAGCATAAAATCATAGTGGAATTCGTAGATGCAGGTTTTGGATATGTCTAGAATTGCCATTCCAACATACAGGGGCTTGTTAAAGTTAATATTCATTTTATTTAATTCGCTAATTAGGTTTTCATCAAATATTGTCCTGCATCTAAAAGTTGGACTTGAAATTAGATTTTTGGCACCGTATCTCCCCTCCCACTTATTCACTAACTTCACGATTCTATGTTTCCTAATATTTTCCATAGTTTTACCATAGATAGCGTTGTTCATAAGTTTAATAATGTTTTTTTCGAAATCAAACTTATCCTTCGTTCTTAATTGGGTGTTATATTTGATGTATGATGCCAAAAAAGCGGACTGTTTAAATTTTAAAATTCTGCGGGTCTTTTTCAAGACCAGACCGTGGTTCAGGGCCTGTTTGAGCGCCCTGTAATGTATCACGTATTTTTCTTTGGGATAAAGGGTAGTCATAAGTTTAGGTAATTTCGTTCTGGCGGTACTCGGTGTTCGGCAGCAAAAGGGAGATCTTTGTGCAAATCGTGCAACCCGTCAGGATACTCTAAGTCAACCTCTAAAATATACCCTTCTTTAGCATCGTTGGGAATTTTAGTAACGTCAATACTGTCAATGTCTTCTACCCATTGAAAACCACCTTGAGGCAAACACTCACACATCGCCCAACCGTACAAGCTATTTACGTCTAGATACAGAATATATTTAGAGGGATCGTCCGGATTGTGTCCTTTCATGTATTTATTATTGGCTTGCGCGAAGCGCTTAGAACATTGGCTCAAGCCGCCTCTGACAGCTCTCTCGAAAAATAGCAAAATATCGATATCTTGAAACGTTTCTAATTTACAGCCGGTAAATTTTAACATACAATCGAAAGTATAACCAGGCATGGTGTAATACCAAGCAGGATCTAGACCGTAATTATCGTGACACGACTTTCTGAACGTCTCAAACACGTCACTTAGCAACATAATGTCAGTTTTGAGGTACAGATCCGAGTATTCACCGATCGTGCCTATATTGAATTTTCCCAAACCAGTTGAGCGTGAGCGTATTCATTTTCATTGATATTGGTGTCATTTAGTTTGTTATAAAATTTATCGATAGTTGGAAGCGAAGTCTCCTGTAATTTCTCTAAATTGTCGATGTAGTCATAACAAAAAACGCCTTTTCTAGTTAATAGGGTCAACTGATCCGAAGGGATGTCACCAAATTCCTTTTTAGTGTTAACGAAATCCTTGCTTTTAAGAGAGGACGCTAGTGTCTCTAGAGAAAATCCCATGAATCTGAGGGAATCTATAAAACGAAATTTTACACTGGTTTCATTATCGAAAATCGTAAAACTTATATATTTTTCTTTATTGATGGGAAGAAGGGAGATATGATTGCGCTTGGCAAGGTATCTAATAATGAAATGACTGTCGTAGCCGCTGAAATTATGAAATACCACTGGAATCACGAACGAGTTTCGATAATTTAGATTGCATGCCTGATGGGCGTACCCACGAAACCTAGAAGACAAATGGCAATGATCACGGACTATGATATCGTCGGGAGTGAACGATTTTTCACAAATGTGACAATTTGCCGTGGCATTTTTCAAACTTATATTTTGATCCATCGGTTCCACGGTTGTTAATTTCAACGCAACGAATTTTGCGATTTCCTCCATTTGATCCGCATACCAAGACATACAATCGGACCCTCGATAGCTTTTAAAAAAGACAAAGAGTCATCGTAGGAGCATTTAAAATAGAAAGCGGCACTGAACGCCTCGTGTTTTTGGTACTTGGTAGTCTGCGACATCGCCTCCGAATTGCGATAAGGTTTTAACATGGACTCGAAATCTGAATATATAACAAAAGGGGTGCGTTCTTTATAGACGTAATTTTTAAACTTGACAAATTTTTCTTTGGGGAACGACACCTGGCAATTATTGAATTCTTCACAGTAAACAGTATGGTTGTCTAATTTCTCCTGGGTTTGGAAATAATTCAGGCATCTGTCACACATGAACATTTTGCCGTTGTGTTTATTCATTTGCGTAGAAATTAGACGCGACAAATTTTTAATCCAACAAAAATGATATTTTATAGCTGGCATTTCAACATCTTCCGCGGGAGGGGTCTCGTAGTCATTCATTTTTAGGAAATATTGATCCTGAATGAGTAGCAAGTTCACGTGTCTATCCATCTTCTTTTTAGTCAATCGCACCGGGCCAGTACAAAATTTACGCGGATTTTCGTTTACTAACTCTAGGGCGTATACGTTAACGGAAATTTCATTTAATTTTTCGAACCTATCGATTTTAGGAAGCGTTATGGGAAAGTCCTCCAACCCGTCGAGGTTCAAAACCCCCGCGTAGTGGGGGTACGCACTAATGCGATATGAATGCTTATCTACGGGGTAAAGAGCGGAAATGACAGCCCACATGAAGCACGCGTCATCATCGTTTCTGACGTTAACGCAAGCTTTTTTCTTTAAAATCTCATCCGGTAATTTCACGTACGAACCACCGCCGTTCCCCATTTGGACTTTGTTAACATTAACTTCCAAATATAAAATTCTATGTAGCGCCCAACCAGAATCACGTTCCTGGAACTCTTCGAGAGTCTTTAAAATGGTGTCGGTGACGTTGTCCGCAAACCAACGTTTCAGCTCTGTACCCCCGTCAATAGTAACATTTTTCGTATTGAAATATTTATTATCCAAAATTTCTTCATCTCCCGATTTTTTTATAAATTCCCCACAGAAAACGGTGTTAACCTTTATTATGTTGTATTCTTTTACGATTCTAGACAAGCGTGGTTTTAAAAGGCGAAAAGCGTCATTCAAGAAATCCGCTATGTCTTTATGCTTAAGATTTATAATGACTCCCGAACGAATTCTACTTTTGAATGCGGACTTAGTGTCTTCCCATTTGACCCAACCGCGTCCACTCGCTTTTACTCCGCACCCAGCGCGTTTCATATTTTTTAAGTAAGCTCTGAATCTTTTTAAATGTCCTAAATTTGTTTGTAGTTTTGTCATCGTACCAGGATTGTATCGACATGCTTTTATAGCACCATAAACGAGCCTAATATTTTTGTTAATCAGTTTATGCCAGCGCTCTCGCGTGCTCATATCCATACCGTTTGTTATCAAGCGAAAAGCCCTCTCACAAACGTTCACAATATCATCACTTACCTCTGCGATTGCTGCAGCCATGATGCCGATGTGGTTCGGTGTGTACGCAGCTCTGCTGTGCGGAGAAACCGTGCGCTCTTTATATACCAAGACGCAACCGCTAAAAAAAATTAATTTTGCAACGAAGCAAAAATTCATGTCCTGAAACCTACAATTTAGAAAAAATTTTCTTATAAAATATATTCCGAGAAAGAAGCTAAATGCTTTTATCAAATAAAAACAGCAGGATGTCGTTGAAAAAACCAACTTAATTGTCATATAACCTTGAAAACGTCATCTGTGAATTTTCTTTTATAAACATTTGATTAGCCCCTTTGATATGCTACAACTTTTATTTGAAACATTTTTTGTAGTCATTAGTTTCCAAGATATTAAACTTTCATGCACATGACGTAATTATGAGACAAATTTAAAAAAAAAATTCTTATGAAATATATCCCAAGAAAGAAGCTAAATGCTTTTATCAAATAAAAACAGCAGGATGTCATTGAAAAAACCAACTTAATTGTCATTTGACCTTGATTTGGCCAGGTGTTTTCTGCGGGAGATTGACTGCTCTTCCGTTCTTCTGAGGGCGGTTGTTTACCGTGTTCTGCTGGGAGCTGCTGGCTGCCTTGCCATTGTTCTGTTGGTTGTTGGTTGCCTTGCCATTGCTCTGCGGGTTGTTTGGTGTCCTGAGGATATTCTGGGAGACCAACCTGTTCACCATAGATGTGCCATGGCACTCCATGCCACATCACCTGTGCTGTTTCTTTGGGGGGCTGTTGTTCTGGAGGCTTGTAGTCTTTGTTGCAGTCACACTGCAGCCCCCAGTCGTAGACGTCCAACATTTCTTCTGTTACTGTGGGGAGGGGGCACTTGCACCAGGGCACTAGCTCGGTCTCCATCTCTTGCATCTTGAAGCACTTGGAAAGAACTGACGAAGGAGTGAAAACCCGCCTCCTTTTATAAGCCACTAGTTGCTGACTAAGGTTTTTTTGCCTTGTAAGCATATTTGACATTCTTCACTTAAAAAAAAATCAAAATTCAAAATCGAAAAAAAAAATTGGGAAAATAAAAACAAATTGGTAAAGCAACATTTGAAAAAAAAAATTTTTGGTAAAAATTGGTAAACAAAAATTCTCCTGTCTGATTGACAGTCGACCCTAGACCACAGTGTGTCAATTTTAAATTTTTATTTACTCGTATTGGATTTTTTTTATTGGATCTTATTCGATCAGAGGCATTTCCTATATTGTCTGAATTTTGTTCTAACATTTTTTTTTGGTCAGTGTCGTTTTCTGTATATTTCCACTTGCAACAGAGCCTTCTACGTTATGTCTTGTCAAAGTTAGTGGCTTATTTGAGGCCTTTCTGACACTTTTTTCTCAAAATTTCTCCCTGCAATCGACTTAGAGCCTTTTAAAAATTCATTTTTGACAAATTATTGAATCTTATTCGATCAGAGGCATTTCCCATATTATCTGAATTTTCTTCTAACATTTTTTTTTGGCCAGTGTCCGTTTTCTGTATATTTCCACTTGAAACAGAGTCTTTTACGTTATGTCTTGTCAAAGTTAATGGCTTATTTGAGGCCTTTCTATCACTTTTTTCTCAAAATTTCACCCTGCAATCGAATTAGGACCTTTTAAAAATTAATTTTTTTTTTAATTTTGAAAATTTTGAAATTCTGTGCAACTGCGCATGCGCAAATATCTTGACGTGTTTGTCCAACCCCAATTGTGTTCCGGCCAGGCCTTCGGCCTGGCACGGGCCACAATTGGGGACATGTTTATTATCCTTTTTGCATTTTTAACACTTTAACCTAATTACATATATTTTTTTACTATGTTTTGTATTTGTTTTCCTATCCTTTCATACCACATAAGTTAAAACTATATGAAAATATTAAAGTTCAAGTATTATTCTTCCTCCCTGTATAGCTTGTTACTCAAACGACCTCCAGCAAAGGTCTTTTATTCTCGGTGCATTTCGCGTACCTAAGCATTTCCTTTGTTCCTCAACTTTTGCTATTCTCGTACCTTATTTAAATACTTAACAACAGAGGATTTTTGATATAGGTACCATCAAAACTCGTTAAAAACCATAGCAAGTGCCAAGTGCCTTGAAGGGTCATGTGGCGCCATCTCTACATTGGTAGTACTACTATAATTCCCGGACCGCGAGACCTGGCCTTCCTAAATCATAGGCCTACAGCCTAACAGGGTGAATATAAGTCATATTGTGGAACAATAAAACAGGAAATAATTTTAAATGTTTATTAAAAATCAATTATATAAAGTTAGGTTTTTTATTTTCTTATTAACCTCATATAATGTAATGTCCTGATATAAGGTTAGGTTTTTTATTTTCTTATTAACCTCATATAATGTAATGTCCTGCTTCAACGTTTCTAAATTTTTTGTCCATTCTTCGGGCATTCAATGTTCTACAATGAATTCAATATTTGCAGTCCTTCCGATCGGCCACAAACTTCGCAGAAAATACCTTTTGCCAGCACCAATTTCACCATTTATCTTCTCAATTATCTCGGATGTAAACTCCGCGGTGTAGCGTTGCGGTAGCACCGTTTTAAATTCGTCGCACTCTACGAAGGTTTTTTCTCCGTACTGCGTGTTCACCTTGTCCACCATCTTTATTTCATCATCCACTTCCAAATTCTGCAAACTCTCGAATCTCTTCAAGACCAAATTCTTGTTCAAACTTTCGACGAACGACTGCATTTTGTGGCTTAGAAATTTTTACTGCAACTGGCTTGAGAATGGTGCAGGAACTGCGCTCCATCAAATATATAGGCGTCACCCCTCCACCGGCGGTGGGGTCAGGAGTGGGGGGGGGGCAGAGTGGGGTCAGGGGTGGGGGCCGGCTTCCAAGAATCACACGTAAAGGTCAAGTGAGGTCAAGCTGTGACGTCACGTGACCTCGGCTGTGACGTAGCCAAAATGCACGCATTTCTGGCCTTATGGAGATTAACATGGGACAAGTGGCCCAGAACTCTCTTAGTATATCTACTTACCGTGTATTTTACTTTTTCTTCTTCGCGTTAAATTTAAATTCCTTGAATCTTGGAATCGAGAACCGAGAACCAATTGCGGTTGAGGCTCCACTATTGACATGCGCACTCAGCGCACCGTTGACTGGACGGACATTAGACGACAGAGTGAGCTCGAAAACGGATCGCGCGCGCGCCGCTAAGAAAAGACGTCCTGATAGAAGCTTCACGCCGAGCTGCAGCTGCAGACCACGACGCCACGGACGAAACTACTAGGTAAGTGGTCTCTCAACCCGCATTCGCTATAAAATAATTTTCTCCGCAATATTTGTTTGTTCTCGCGCTCAGGAACAAATACACATAGAAAATATTAAAACAGATTTTACCCTATACGCTAATGTTTTGCACCCCATGTAAACGTACCACTATAAAGAATATTGCCCTACTATCTGCAACCACTTATACAAGCCGATGCATAATAAATTGCTTACCTATGTAGAGCTTGCTGTTTCAAAACTAAAGTGTTGAACCGTACAAAAAGGTATGTGCCGGTTGCAAAAGTGTTTAAATTTTATTCATCAATTGAAGGTATGTACTATTAGAACAATTACATTGTTGTAAACATTGTCTGACGTAAATCACAAAGATAATCCATGAATTTTAATTGGGTTTTTCGACACCAAACTGGTTAAAAGACAACTTTTTCAAGTTGCATGGAAAATTAATAAATTCTTAATAGTAGATGAACTAAACTTTGAACTTGTAACTCAAAAAATATCTTCAACAAATTTATTTCCTGAGGTTTCGAAGAATAAATCTTCCTCCTTTCTCAAAGATCATGTCACGTCAAAGTGAAATGAAAGATTTCATTTTGACATGACAATCAAAAAATTCTTACAGCTTTAACTAGTTTTCTCCAACTGGTAGGCTATGTCTGATAATAGTGCTGATGCTGCAGGGCACTTTCATTTTAAAAACAGCTTGCTCCACGAACTGCCATACATGCGCACATCCTGGAGGGTATTCAATATCCAGGGCATGAAACAATTTAAACAACAATTCAAGAGCACGTAGGCCCGTGTCTACATTGTATTATACTTCGTCAACGATAATCATGAAACTTGGTGAATTCATAGCGCAAACCACAGCATAAAATGGCTGGTCAGAGAGGCCATATTTTTTAAGTTTCTGTTGTTTCTCCTTGAGCTTTTCGGTCAGTTGTCCCATATTCTAAAATAAATATTGTCCAAATACATCAAAAGTAAAAAATGAAAACAACATCAAGAAGGTACTGGAATAGTAAATATAGGATAAGGTAAGGTGTAGCTTGAAATTGACCTATTTGCGGAATCTTTGGGTAACCCAGATTTTCTACATTTACTACCGTACTATATGACAGTAGCTTCTGTATAGAACTACATTGTACTGCATAGTACCGCATAAGTACTGCATAACATGTGCACCACCTATTGTAGAACTTGAACTCGCCTTGGGCTTGTTAATTTTTTGTCAAAAATAAAGTAACTTGCTATATTTTAATTTTCAGGGCCTGCTTTGACGTAATTTTTAACATGCTATTATTAGCTTGGCCTGTATGTATGTATGTATGCATCAATGTAACGGAATCTTTCAACGTAATTAACATTGTCAGTATCAAAATATAGTATACTATACAGGGTGGGCAAATGGAAACTTTCCACCCCGATTTTTTGGTTTCATATAAAAATCTGAGAAACCGCTCGGACAAGTCGATTTTTGATTTGAGGGGAAACTATTTTTCAGTTTTTTCATCCCCGTAGATTTAGCCCCCTAACTGGGTGGGGAGAACAACACCCCAAATTTGAATAGGGGATAGGGGTCGTGCCATACCTCTTTTTAAAGTTATTGTCGAGTTCTTTATGACCCTACAATTTTGCCTCATTATTTTTATCCGTAACGAAAAATAAAGAAAAATATTATTTACTAATTAAAGTTGTATTATTTAGGTGTACACGTGAACTTTATCTAACAAACTGTTGTTTACAACATGTTTACCTTGGTTTGTTTAGGAGTTTCGTTAGAAATAATCTCAGCGGCAGAAATTATCGTTGCCATAGTGTATTCGCCTATTGACATAAAAACTAGCAACAAAACATCCGTGTTTTGAATTCTGGAGAGTTTTTGAACAGTTTATGAGATACAGTTCACGGATGATTTGTTGCTAGTTTTTATGTCAATAGACGGATACACTATGGCAACGATAATTCCTGCGGCCGAGACTATTTCTAACTAAACTCATAAAGAAACCGGAGCGAACATTTTATGAACAACAGTTTGTTTGATAAGTACACGTGTAAATAATACAACTTTAATAATTAGTAAGTATTTTAATTCATTTTTATTTTGTCAAGCTGTCATTTCGTTACGGATAAAAATAATGAGGCGAAATTGTAGGGTCATAAAGAACTCGATGAGATCTTTAAAAAGTGGTATTGCACGACCCCTATCCCCTATTCAAATTTGGGGGGTTGTTCTTCCCCAGCTAGGGGGTTAAAGCTACGGGGATAAAACAAAACTGATAGTTCCCCTTCAAATCAAAAATCGACGTGTCCGAGCGTTTTCCCAGATTTTTATATTAAACCAAAAAAAATCTGGGTGGAAAGTTCCCATTGGTCCACCCTGTATCCATCATTAAAAAATTACTGAAAATCTTTAATAAGTTATATTTCAACAATATACCTAATACATTAAGTAGGTATAGGTATAAGAATACCTATAAGTAGGCAGGTATTAACCATTCCAGAATTTGAAATTTGAACAATTTGGGATGCTTTTGACGATTAAGGACAGTTTCATTATACCTACCGGCTTGTTATACCTACACCTATTCTACTTATTAACCTAGTAACTACTAACATAAGTAATAGCCTCGGTAATGGCACAGCTTAACGACTAACGAGTAATACAACAGAAAACTCCTTAGCCAAATGTGTCAAAAGGAGGCTTCATTTTAGGCAAATCTTCTAAAGAGGTAAACCAAATTTATGTTTAAAATAGGTAGCTATATACCTACTAGCTATTTTTTGTAAATTGAAATGGATACAGGCAATTATTTTTGGCACATTTACGTTCTTAAGGAAGGAGCTGAAGCTATTTATTCTGTGGTATAGGTAGGTACCATATCGTAGGAACTTACTTTCAAAATTTTCAATAAAATCGGCCAAGCCCCACTCCACTGAGGAAATGACCCTATTAAACAGGTTTAATTAAAAATAATTTAATTGTCATAAGTAAACTAATGAAGTTTTGTACAATAAAGGTTTCTGAAATTTAATCTTGCCACAATTAATCTGAATAATTGCAATTACCATTCACTTATTTAATTTTCCAATGACAATTAAACTAGATACTAGTCACTATTAACCTAGTGTTGCTAACTTTGATCCAATAACGACAAGAACAATATTTGCAACTGCAAGTTAACTAATTATTAGCAGTTAATAAAGTTTTTAATAGCGCCGAATTCGGGTAGCCATTCGGCCAAAATCGGCAAAATCGACTCGACGCATTTCCGCGCGCCAGACCGGCTGCGGCTAGGCCCGTTATTAACTGCGTGGCGTACTTGTCGGGAGCAGTCGAGAGTTTGTACTATGTGTGCATGTAGGTCTGGTGTCTCCGTGATATGTGTCAACTTTTTTTACGTTTTTTTTTAATGATTGACGGCATGAGTTTCCTCGATGTTTTGAAGCATTGGGGACTGAACGAGTATTGCCAAACATTTGTTGGTAACTAACATATAACTACATGTATTTGTGGTGCCTAGGCGGACGCGCCAAGCCAGAAGTTTCAATGTCACGATATCCTACAGTATCCCAGTGAGGCGCCGCATTCCAGATATAAGACAATGCAATGCTGTTTTAAACGATAATGATAATTTGTTAGACTTAGTATTGTCGGATCTGGATTGTGCTATCTCAAGAGCTTATTGTCCCTTAGTGCCTGAAGATGCTCCTTATCATCCAGCATTAATTATTTGTTGTAAAAGCATCGCTCCCAGGAATGATTCTTTTCGCCAGAAGCCCAACTCAGTTAACTATAACTATCGTAGAGCAAACTTTCTATCACTGTATCAGGCGTTCTTTGAGACTGATTGGTCATTTTTGAACAATATTACTGACGCAAATGTTGCTGTCCATGAATTTTATAAGTGTATTTATAATGTAATTGATTTGTATGTGCCCAAATGCAAGACTTACAGCCATACTTACCCGCGGTGGTATACACCGGTAATTATTAAAAATATCAAACTTAAAGCTTCTTACTACAAAAGATATAGGGGGTTTGGTGACATCGGTTCTCTGAGGGAGTTTCGCAGGTTGCGATCTGTAATTAAAAGCCAAATTTCGGCTGCATACAAAAGCTATTTATCGACTGTGCAAACATCGATTACAAGCAATCCACAACGTTTCTGGGGATTTATGCACGACAGGAATAGGACGACTAGAATTCCTGGCCGTATGAAGTTTGGGGACGACTTCAATAGTGTTTTCAAGGAACTGGTGGACGATGGTGGGGTTGCCTGGAATGAATTGCCTAATGATGCATGCTGTAAAATTGTCTTTGATAACATCTCTGAGAGTGAAATACTCGTGGCAGTGAAGAAGTTAAAAAACAAAAGTACCCAAGGTCCGGATGGTATTCCTTCTTTTCTTGTAAAGGACTGTGCTGTGGTACTCTTGCGCCCTTTACTTAAAATATTTAATCTAGTGGTCGATACCTGCGTATTTCCTGCTGAGTGGAAGAATTCCATTATTTGTCCTATTCTGAAGTCTGGTGACCCATCTAACATATAACTATCGACCAATTTCCATCTTATCAAATTTTGCTAAACTTTTTGAAATAGTAATATATAACAGAATTTATGCAGTCCTTCGACCTTCTCTGTCTCCCTACCAGCATGGCTTCTTATTAAAGCGTTCGATTGTTACTAATCTTACTCTTCTTACTCAATTTGCGTCGGATCATGTCGACAGGCAGGGACAGGTCGACGTTGTGTACACGGATTTCGCTAAGGCATTTGATAAGTTGGACCACGATATTCTTTTGAGGAAACTCTTGCTCTTCGGATTTCATACATCTGCTGTGCGACTCTTCAAAGGAAACAAGTTGTTCAATATAACGGATACAACTCGTTTGAATATATGGCGTCATCTGGTGTGCCTCAAGGTTCTAACCGTCTTATTTATTAATGATATTACCAATTCAATTCACAGTAATCAGCTTCTCTTTGCTGATGATCTTAAGTTATATTTAAACATTGACTCTGCTGAGGATTGTATTCGTTTACAGAATTCAGGATTGGTGTGACCACAACAGACTTCAATTGAACCCTTCTAAATGTAAAGTGGTTACCTACTCCCGCAAGAAGTCAATTATTCCATTCAATTATTCCATACTGAATACTGTTATTTCCCGTTGTGACAAAACTAATGACTTGGGTGTTATATTTGATTCGAAACTCTCGTTTACAGATCATATCTCTAATAAAATAAATGCAGCATATAGGTCATACGGTTTCATTGTTAGAAATTGTCGTTTATTCACTAGTCTCCCTTCACTTTTTGCACTATACTCTGCTTATGTCAGATCCAAACTTGAATATGCATCGTTAATTTGGTACCCTTATTATAGCTGCTACAAAGAATCCATTGAAAGAGTACAAAGGAAATTTCTTAAATTCTTAATTTTCAAAGTGGATGGGATATACCCGGAGCGGGGGTTGCCATATGAGACGTATTTGAACAGATTTTCTGTTCAATCACTGGATTTTAGAAGAAAATGTTCCTCACTAATATTTCTCCATAAATTATTACATAGCGAAATAGATGCCACTGATATTCTGACACAGATAAATTTCTTTGTCCCATCCCTGAGAACCCGTAACACTATGACTTTTTATTGTAATAGAGCTAAAACAAATTTGTTGTGCAAATCTCCTATTTTTGTTATGTGCTCAAATTTTAACGAACTCGGTAAATATTGTGACATCCATTATGATAGTCTGAATGCATTGTTACGGATTGCAGAGAAGCATCTGGGCAATAATAATCAATTAATAATCAATCAATAATCAATATTGATCAATAGTCAACAATCAATTAGTCAAAATGAACACTTTTATTCTCTTTTTGTTATCTCCTTTTGCTATTTTCTTATATATGTAGTATAATAACTATTGTTATCTAATTGTTGGTGTATTTTCATTTTATTTTGTTCCTTGGTATTTGTTTGTGGCAGGATCGGTGATTGCAATAATATGCTCTATTCAGTGGCAGGGTACAGCTGCCAACTTTAATTTAATATAGTTATTTATATAATTATATCATTATTATATTAATCTTATCATATTATTTTTCTTTTATTCTCTTTAGCTTGTAGTGGCTTTACTTATAATAATTTTTACTTTGTCCTTTTCATTCAATTGTCCTGTAAATGGTTCCTTACTGTTGGGCAATAAATGCTATTATTATTATTATATTTATTATTATTATTATCTCGACTTAGCCAAAAGGCATTCGCACTCCCTCTACGGGGAACATTCACTCAGATCCCGGGTATCCCGGATACCAAAAGGATCTGGCTCGGACGAGACCCTTGCCATGTTATCGGGCCTTAGGTGACATTGATGTTGTTGGATGATCCTGCATTCCCCATGAATTTCCTGACGGTTCGGGCTGTCGCAAGTAGTACCGCTTTCTGCATGGACCTGTAAAGACTATCAGTTAGACCCAGCTCCTTGATGTTTCTCAGCAAACTTTTTGGTATGACACCAGTTGTTGACATGATGATTGGAATCGTCTGGACGTTCTCCATTTCCCATTGCCTTCTAATTCGTTCTTCTAAATCTCTGTACTTCGCGATCTTCTCGACTTGCTTCACACGCAGGTTGTTGTTGTTCGGGATGGCCACATCAATCAGAGTTGTCTGCCTAGAAATTTTATCAACTATTATAAGGTCCGGTCTGTTATGGGCAACTCGTTGATCTGTCAGAACTGTACGATCCCAGTACATCTTGTAGTTGCTGTTCTCAAGAACAGGCTCAGGTGTGTAGTTGTAATATGGGACCTTCTCTGCCTGCACAAGCAGCAGCTTTTCCGCCAGTTCCTGGTGCAAGATCTTGGCAACCGAATCGTGTCGTTCCTTATATTCCGTTGATGCGAACATCTGACATCCTCCTGTTATGTGCTGGATTGTTTCTGAAGTTGGGCACCCGTATCTGCATCTGTCATCCACTACCGATGCATCTCCTACAATGAATTTTAGGTAGTTGCGAGTTGGTATAACCTGATCTTGTATGGCCAGTAGGAAGCCTTCCGTCTCGGGGAACATTCGTCCCGAGGTCAGCCAATAGTTCGACGCTAACTTGTCGACATGTTCCTGGTTAACCTCATTAGGATGCCTCCCGTGCAGCGGCTTCCCCAACCACCTCTGTAGTTTATCGTTGTCGGTTCGGTGGTGATTTTGACGCTCGTGTTCCGTCAGACGTAGCGGTGTTGAGACGTCTGCTCCGCATATAGCTTTATGTAGTGTGGAGCTGTTGGCCTGTCTCTGGAAATAATTACGCAGATTTATTATTTGTTGGTCCAATTGCTTGCTGGGGTCTGCCAATCCTCTTCCTCCTAGTTGACGTGGCAGAGTTGTTCTTTCTACGGCGCTACGGGGATGATGTTTATGAGCTTTTGTCAGTAGTGTCCTAACTTTTCGTTGCAGGTTGTTGATGTCCGTGTTGGTCCAATTCACTATTCCGAACGAATAGCTGAGTACAGAGCACGCATACGTGTTCAGGGCCTTAAACAAATTCCTGCTGTTAAGATCAGTTCGCACTACTTGTCTTACTCTCTTGATGAATTCATTCGTTAAATCAGTCTTCATTGTTCGATGGTCTATCCTTTGAGCTTGTTTCATCCCGAGATACTTGTATGTATCTCCCTTGCTCATTGCTTCGATCTCCTGGCCGTCCTGCATCTCGTGTGCGCTTTGTTCGAGCTTTCCCCGGATGATATTAAGGGTGCGGCACTTGTCCAGTCCAAACAGCATTCCGATGTCCCTGGAGAACTCCTCTACAATTTTAAGCATTTGCGTTAGTTGGTTTTTGGTTGCGGCCATCAGTTTTAAATCATCCATATATAATAGGTGATTCAACTTGATCGCTTCTGCGTTGTTGCTTTTGATAGCGAAGCCATATTTTGTAGAGTTCAACCGATGTGATAGAGGGTTCATCGCCATGCAGAACCACAGTGGACTGAGTGAATCTCCTTGGAAAATCCCTCTTCGGATGTCGATTGTGTCGGTCTCGATGTTGCTGCTTGCGGTTCTGAGTTGTATCTTAGTGCGCCAGGTGTTATGTTTCCTCTAATTGGGGTTGGTAACTATTATGGACAAAAGAGAACGAAATGGTAAACCAAAAGTGGGTGGCCAATAACTTTCCAAGCTTGCGGTGGTTTTCGGAATTTTGCCCAGTTAACTCACGCGGTGGAGTGGCGTGGGTCAATAATAAATGATATACAATGTATCAGCTTCTTATATAATGTAGCGCCACCCGTTTTCTATCTCTACGAAAACCACCTTATGTCAAAGGTTTTACCTTAAAACGGGAAATAACACACCGAGCTATGGCAGTATCAGCTAATATATTAAATAATTAAATATGTTTAAAAGAAATTGCGGCAGGTAACAAAAGCGGGTTTTGACAAAGTTATCTTTGGGTTTTGACTAGTTCTTGTTAGTGATTAACCCTCCTAGGTACAAAGCTATTTATTGTGCTATTTTCTTATAGCTACAAGATAAGTAACAAGGATTGCTTAAGCAAGGATCACCCCGTGTATAGCGCTATATCCGGTTCACACGAGAGGAATAATAGTAAACTATGTGTAAATATTAGGTACCAAAATATGGAAAAGGGAGGCTAAAGCACTATAAATTCTACAGCATGGCAAATAATAATTAATAGGTAAACCTGGTCAGGTACTAGTTCGGTATAAACGACAAGCATAAAATTTATAAAATTAATAATAGACAAGCACCTCAAAATAGGCTAACCAAAAGGCATGTATCTGAATAAGCGGTAACTAGATATGAACGTCTAGTTACAAGCAGTGCGTGCGCGCGGGAAGGATAATAAGCTAGACAGACTTGCCGCCCTCCAGCGATGGATGTCGTCGTTACGTAACCACAGGCGTGGGCATCATACTACAAGGTCCTCAGTAATCACTCTACGTTGGACCGGCAAGGAAAGCGGATGGTACAGCTCTACACTATTGACGATTGGTGCTTCGTCGATCGGTTACGTAAGCCTCGGGAATCGCAAGCATGGGATGGGTTGCGGGGGCAGCAAAACCAGGAGTAAAAAGGCCTAAAACATATGTCGCATTTCTTAGCTAACTACCAGGTTGGGCTGGAAGGGCTACAGGGCAAATATAATTCAGCTTACCGTGGGTGGAGTGGCCTTTGATGTTAGGTTAACATATTATTTGGTTGTAGTGGTGGGTAATCTGCGAACTACGGGTGAATCCTCCTTGGAAATCCGACATAACGTCGACGGGCACTCACAAATGAAGCAAACAAACGCCCACGAAAAGGATACCGGCAGATTCCCAAATCAAATCGGCAAAAACTAAGCTTACTAAGTATCGGCAACCTCAGCCATCGGCAACGGACAGGAAGCAAAATAAAATGCCCGTTTGTCAGGAGTGTCACATGTCAACTTTTCGACAGAAAGCGTCAATATCAGCCCTGGTCAAGTGATCGGTTCACAAAGCATAATTCTGTTAGACTCAGCGCACGGAACATCCGAACGTACTATTCAGTGCCGTACATCGATAGTGACTAAATCCCTTGAATCGATTTGAGGTATCGACCGGTGGCAGAACAAATCACGGATAGGTTAGGAGTTTATTTAGATGTTTAGGCTTTCGGTTAGCTAAGAAACTGAGAAGATAATAAAATGATCTGCAAGTCGGGATGAAAATAACTTGCGAGGACTTACGACAAGTGCATTCTAGTTCAGAAACCGCTTACGAAACGCTAAAAAGATACAGTAGGTGAGTGATATATGAAGTAATGTCAATTTATTTGGTTGATTTAAATGGGGTCTACTAACAGTCCCTAACAATAACAAACGCTACTCTTTATTAGGTATTGATTTCGCAACTGCGGGCCACCAAGTACAGGCTGCGGCACTATCAAACACCCAAACCTCGAGAGCTTGCATAAAACTTCACTCGAGATACTCATCTACGGACATACAGCAATCATACCTTATGTTACGCAATACAGAAAAAGGGAGAATCATATCGTGGATCGGAAGGAGCTGCAACGGGTTGGGTAAGTAATGGTGACGAATAGTTGGTCACTATAAAATTATCTCATCATTTTATTTTCAGGTAACGGAAGAGACTTAACTGAAAGAAGCATAAAGAAATCATTCATTGCATAACAATTGTAGATATTGTTGGAATATGGTAGAATTAAGTAGAAACTGTTACTTGACCTAAACTGTTTTATTTCTCTAAGTAGATCGATCATTTAGTAGTAGTCCCAGAGCATTCGCCCAGATTTTAAATAACTGGAGGAACTTAGGAAAAATTGTAACACGTTACAACACCCCCCTTTCCCGGAAAAAGTTTCAACGCAACTTTTACATACAAAGCAATAGTTAATAGGAAGGGAGTGAAATCAGGGGTAAATTACTCTAAGGATGAATGTCAGTGGCGTCCGGCGGATGAGATTTGAGGTCTTTGGCGTGCCAAATCCCAACGGTGCGATCCGAGAGATCCCTAAGCTCGTAGGTCCAAGGTGATAAAACCTTTGAAATGATATATGGTCCTGAGAACTTTGGCGCAAGTTTGTTCGTAAAATGATTTGAGGCGTTAGAGATGAAATAGTTTCTCTTCCAAACATGCTGGTTGGCATGGTATTGCTCATCCCTGCGACGGAGGTTATACCTATGGCCGGAAGCTTTATGAGCTTTCTGAAGCCGTTCCTTAACCTCGGCGAAAACCAGAGAAAGAGCCTTAGAGCGGGATGCAGGATCTTCAGGCACGGAGACAGAGGGGTCCGAAAGTGACACCGGGACCGTGTTAGATCTACCAGATACATAGGCTTCACGCCCAAAAACAACAAAATTTGGTGACATTCCGGTCACCTCGTGCCGTGCAGACCTTATCGCACATCCTACTTTTCCTAAGTATTGATCCCACTTTCGGTGGTCGTCCGACACATAGCTAGACAAAATAGTTTTGAGCACTCGATGCACTCGTTCGACGGGGTTTGCCTGCGGGTGATAATTCGCCGTGTAGTGTATGGAAATGTCATACTCCGCGATAAGATCTTGGAACGCTTTACTTCGAAACTGACTGCCATTGTCGGCGATTAGCTTTTCAGGAGCTCCATAGACGAGAATAACATGGTCCTCCAACCAGCGTATGATTCCGGAAGCGGTAGCCGTACGCAACGGGAAGAAGAGAGGAAACTTACTAAAGCAATCTACCACCGAAAGAATATAACAGTACCCTCGTGAGGAACGAGGCAGAGGTCCTACCAAGTCCACGCTCACAATCTGCCAAGGACGAGAAGCGGTAGGTTGCAATGATCGCAGGAGCCCAGCGGGAGCCTGTTGGTCTGGTTTTGTGCTCAGGCAAGTATGGCAACGCTTGATGTACTGAGCGACATCCCGTCTCATTTTGGGCCAGTAATATCTTTGGGCTATTCGGAAATAAGTTTTGTAGACGCCAAGATGGCCACACGTTGGTGGATCATGATTAGCCTTCATGATGTCTCTACGTTTGTCCTTGGGAACGACGAGGACCCAACAACCCTCAGGAACACACAGCTCGGGATAAGGTACTTTGATTTTCTTGTAAAGTTGATTGTCCTTCAACAACCAAAGGGGAAACTGCGACGCATTCTTCTTCACTCTTGAACACATCTGCCTGTACCAAGGGTCCGATGTGTCAGTAAAAATGGAAGGAGCACACATGACTGAATCTACGACGGGAACGCTACGGGACAATGCATCGGGGACGACATTTTCACGGCCCTTCCGGTGGATCACCTCAAAATCATATTGTTGAAGTCGGACTGCCCAACGGGCGATACGACCTACCGGGTCCTTAATAGAATTTATCCACTTGAGGCTGTAATGATCCGTAATTACCGAAAACTTGGTACCTTCAACATATGGCCGCAGTTTCTCGATTGCAAAAAGGACGGCTAAGCACTCTTTTTCTGTGGTACTATATTTGCGCTCGTTTTTGCTGAGTGACCTACTCAAATAGCAAACAACTCGTTCATCATCGCCTTGTCCCTGTGAAAGAACCGCACCGAGTCCATAGTCTGACGCATCACACTGAATGATGAAGGGAGCGTCGAAATCTGGACACGAAAGAACAGGAGCCTGTACCAGATGGTCCTTAATTGTTCTAAAGGCTGCTTCGCACCCATCGTCCCAGCGGAAGGGAACATTCTTTCGAGTCAGATTGGTAAGAGGAGAAATTATGGACGAAAAATTTGGGACGAACCGCCTGTACCACGACGCAACACCTACAAGCCTTCGAATCTCTTTAACATTTTTGGGAGTGGGAATCTGAAGGATTGCTTCGATCTTTTCAGGATCAACCAATAAGCCAACCGAGTTCACCACATAACCCAAATATTTAAGTTCTCGCTTACAGAATACACATTTTTCCCGATTTAGAGTTAAGCCAGCCCTAGTGATTCGCTGCATAACTTCCTGGAGAACGTCCAGGTGCTTGTCAAAAGTAGGTGTACAAATAATCACGTCATCTAAATATACGAAAACATACGGTTCCAGATCAACGCCCACAACCCTGTCAATCAACCTCTGCCAAACAGCTGGGGCATTGGTGAGCCCGAAGGGCATTCGTTTAAACTGGAACAAGCCTCTGGATGGTACCGTAAAGGCGGTTAATGGTCTAGAATTTTTCTCAACGGGAATTTGCCAATATGCCGACTTAATGTCCAATGTGCTCAGGTACTTCGCGTCACGTAATTTATCAAGAGTAGCGCTGACGTAGGGTATCGGATATGCGTCTGGAAGGGTAACCTTATTTAGGGCACGGTAGTCAACACAAAAACGCCATCCTCCACTTTTCTTTTTAATCATGACAATGGGGGATGACCAAGCAGACTCTGAAGGCTCGACAATATCAGCCGCGATCATCTCTTCCAATTCTTTGTTAACCTCTCTCTGGAGGGCTGGAGACAGTGGGTAATAACGTTGTTTTAATGGAGGTGATCCAGTTTTAATTACTAACTCAATTAAGTTGGTGCAACCTAACTTTGTGCCCATTTGTCCAAAAGTTCGATCAACTAGGTCCTGAAGGGTACCTCGTTGGTCCGTGGACAAAGACTCCGAGGAATGTATTGCCGCTATACCGTCAACTGTGCAGGATTTTGAGGACGTCACAGCCGATTCAGGTGACCCAAAGTGCCACTCATTGGCGTAAAGATCGGGAACAATACGCATCCGCAACCAGAAATCAATACCCAATACTAAAGTGTGAGGAATACCTGGTACGACTAAGACCTCCAATGTGATAGAGCGATCCCTAAGCTGAAGGAGAAGTTCGACAGCGCCTATCGAGCTACACGAATCACCATTAGCGACGGTACATAAAATCTTTACGTCAGGATTTAAGTTAATTAGCGGTTTTAAGATTTTCCAACCTCGTGCTCCTACAATTGTCCTGGTGCAGCCACTATCCAACAATCCCAACATAACCCTTCCCAAAATTGAAACTTCCAAATATGGACGGCGGTCGTCACCGCAGTGGGAAATAATAAAATCTAAAATAACCCTTTTCTCGGAAGCGGCCAAAGATAGTTTCTCATGAGAGGGGACCGACAACTGGCCTATTGTGGTCCCGGAGGGCCGTTTTTTGCACAACTCGGGCAGTTGGTCGATGTGACATCATCTCGACCACATCGGTAGCAGAATCTTCGTCTCGGCTTGGGGCAAGCACGAAATCGATGGCCAACAGACTTACAATTGAAACATTTCCCCGAACCGGGTCTAACAGCGCCAACGTGATCGGCAGGTGTCGGAGGAGGCCCTGAAGCTCGGGAGTTGGTAGATGTGGAGAGGGCGGCAACGTCCTCATTCCCAATAGCCGACACATGAAACGAAGTTGCTGGGCGACGGTATGCTAAGGAGGGTTCTAGGAGATTCCTATGATTGGTTGGCGGGGGAACAAATCGTTGAACTCGTGCCTCTGTTTCTTCAATCGCACGACCAAGTTGGATTAACTCCGTCAATGAATTTATCTGATGAGTCGCTAGGCGACTTTGTATCGAAGGCAGAAGATTACGTCGAATCCACTCAAGACGTGTTCGATCGGTAGGCAACCGGGGAAGCTTTCGAAACAGGTTCTCCATCACGGAAACATAGTTTATGATGCGCTCCTGCGAGCCTTGAGTTCTATGACGAATCTCATCCCATAGACCATATTCGTAGTCATACGGAAGAAACGCGTTCCTCAGCTTAAACACGAGATCATCCCAGCTGTCAAAGTGACAGGTACGATACCACAGTAGTGCATCCCTCTCAAAAAATTCAGGAGCGGATCTAAGAAGTTGTTCTTTAGAAGCTCCTCTGGATATACGAAGTTCTTCTACGCGCTCCAGAAAATCGTTGATACTTCCATGTCCGTCAAACTTAACGTTCCAACGACTTATGTCTCTATAGGGGGGCGAATCATTTCCAAGTGTGGATGGCCCCGAAAGACCAGACAGCCTAAGGCGAGCTAAACGATCGGCAAAATTAGAGGAAGACTCAAAATAACTGGAATTTTGATTAGATGGGTGGAGGGAATTTACTTGAGCAAGACGGGAGTAATACTCCTCGGACGGATCCTCATCAACCATAGCGGGCGCGGCCCGACATGCCTGTGCATTATCGGCGAAAGTAACATGAGATCTCCGAGGTGGTGGGCATTGAGTGGGATTCCTAGTAACACTATGGGAACAATCACCAAGAGGTGAGCGATGAGAATCAAAGAAACGACTGGCGGGAGACATATTTGGGGCATGAGATGCCGAGGGTTGGGACACGGTAGAAAAATGAGTCAAGGCGGAAAAGCGGCCAGTGGACTCTCGAAAAGATGGTAGAGGTATGACTCGGCGTTGCTGAGGTTCTCGCTGAGAATTCCCCGGTTCCACGTGAACAGTATCTATCCTTGATGACGTAATCGGAGGGTGGGCAGGGTCATCATCGAATTGAAGTAGGTTAGGCACTGCCTGTACATGAACTTGTCCAACCTCGCACGCTTGTTCAGCAGGATCGGGGGACTCATTCATTGTTGGGGCGGGTATTGGTAGTGCTTGAGAAGGTTCAGCGGCTTCATAAACCGTCTGTAGCTCGCCCATATACTGAGTAACCGTCAAAGATAGTGCACGTTCAAGCTCAACATCAATTTCGCTTCGAGAAACAATCCTACTAAGGCGAGAACCAACATGAAGAAGACGGGAGTGAATTCTTCGAAACTCATTTTCTCGGTTGTTGGCATTAAAATTAGCAATATCAGATGCCAAGGCATTCAATTTTGCTCTACATATGCAAAGTTCCCTAACTGGATCGATATCTACCGTGAGAGGCGGTTGGGTTTGACCAGTTCTCTCTAATCTCAAGGCGTCTCTTAATTGAGTTCGCTTTTGTTGCACGGGACCACTTATGGGAAGGCCGCGAATGTATAATTCATAATTGATTTCTTCGCCGAGAAGACGATTGACATCCATCATTAAAGCAAAAAAAACGTGAGGTAGTATCAGATAATGTACGTGTCAATCAGACACGACCCCTCCCCTACCTAAAAAATCATTACCCAAAGGCACTGGAAAATACTAGCCATTGCAATAACAAGCTTCTCCCACTCGACAAAACTATAAGCTAAAACTATTGTCGCTAAAAGATGGCTTAGGTAGCAAAGAGCTAAGATCTAACAGATTAAAACTAAAGAAAAATCTATAACTAACACAGGAACCCTACAATACCTTATAAAACTAAGCGAACAGCTACTAAAAAAAATAGCTGTACCTATTCTAAACTGCAAGTTATCAAAATGCAAAAGTTTTACATTAACCAACCCGGTAGAAATCTACTAAGTACTTTTAAATCTAAACACCTAACCGACAATCCTAACTAACTATAATTACTTCTAATTACTTCAAATTTCAAGATTTTACAGAAAAAAAAAATTCTGTATCCTTGTGCCACCCGGTATACGAGTTTTAAAACAAAAGCCTAATGTATGAATGCAAACTATTACAGCAAAACCTCCAACACGCGGTATTTCTCTTTCTCAAACGGCACGCATGCGTCAAAAAAAAACAAGCCCGCAAGTTAATCCAAAATATAGTGCGGTATTTATAGAAAATTATTCCTAATGAATAATATTTCTATACATATATTTATAAAAATCAAAATTCCCTAGGCCTGCCTGTTCCGATCACCCTCGTATACGGCCGGAAGGAAAAAAAATGTAACGTAATGATATGCTGATAAGGAGATGCTGATGAAACTATTTTTTCATCCTATAATTTGCATACAAAACCGAACAAATGTTTGCTGTTACAAAAAACTACTGTACCTACGGATTCCTTGCAAAAAAAATATGGCACAAAAAAACACAGTGCAATAAATTCACTATCGCAAATTATGCAAATTGAAACAACCAAGACGTCTACAACTTTCAACGAGCATTCAAACATACTTTTACACACAACAATTATAACAAGCTCGAATGCTTCATAAAAAAAAATTAAAAGACAAAAATTTCAATTAATTTCTCCTTAAAAAAATGTAAAACTCACAACATTAAATGTCTATCGAGAAAGACAATTCTTTAAAACTACTACTACTACTAAAATAGGCACACAAGTTTATGCTTTGCATTCCCTGGATCAGTGGTTACGCATACAACCTCAGAATAAAATTGCGAATGCCTTACTCACTAAATACGGCACGCCGCCTGTAACTATTTTACACACTAGTATCACACAAAACACCAACTACGTTGGGCGCCATTTGTTATGTTTCCTCTAATTGGGGTTGGTAACTATTATGGACAAAAGAGAACGAAATGGTAAACCAAAAGTGGGTGGCCAATAACTTTCCAAGCTTGCGGTGGTTTTCGGAATTTTGCCCAGTTAACTCACGCGGTGGAGTGGCGTGGGTCAATAATAAATGATATACAATGTATCAGCTTCTTATATAATGTAGCGCCACCCGTTTTCTATCTCTACGAAAACCACCTTATGTCAAAGGTTTTACCTTAAAACGGGAAATAACACACCGAGCTATGGCAGTATCAGCTAATATATTAAATAATTAAATATGTTTAAAAGAAATTGCGGCAGGTAACAAAAGCGGGTTTTGACAAAGTTATCTTTGGGTTTTGACTAGTTCTTGTTAGTGATTAACCCTCCTAGGTACAAAGCTATTTATTGTGCTATTTTCTTATAGCTACAAGATAAGTAACAAGGATTGCTTAAGCAAGGATCACCCCGTGTATAGCGCTATATCCGGTTCACACGAGAGGAATAATAGTAAACTATGTGTAAATATTAGGTACCAAAATATGGAAAAGGGAGGCTAAAGCACTATAAATTCTACAGCATGGCAAATAATAATTAATAGGTAAACCTGGTCAGGTACTAGTTCGGTATAAACGACAAGCATAAAATTTATAAAATTAATAATAGACAAGCACCTCAAAATAGGCTAACCAAAAGGCATGTATCTGAATAAGCGGTAACTAGATATGAACGTCTAGTTACAAGCAGTGCGTGCGCGCGGGAAGGATAATAAGCTAGACAGACTTGCCGCACTCCAGCGATGGATGTCGTCGTTACGTAACCACAGGCGTGGGCATCATACTACAAGGTCCTCAGTAATCACTCTACGTTGGACCGGCAAGGAAAGCGGATGGTACAGCTCTACACTATTGACGATTGGTGCTTCGTCGATCGGTTACGTAAGCCTCGGGAATCGCAAGCATGGGATGGGTTGCGGGGGCAGCAAAACCAGGAGTAAAAAGGCCTAAAACATATGTCGCATTTCTTAGCTAACTACCAGGTTGGGCTGGAAGGGCTACAGGGCAAATATAATTCAGCTTACCGTGGGTGGAGTGGCCTTTGATGTTAGGTTAACATATTATTTGGTTGTAGTGGTGGGTAATCTGCGAACTACGGGTGAATCCTCCTTGGAAATCCGACATAACGTCGACGGGCACTCACAAATGAAGCAAACAAACGCCCACGAAAAGGATACCGGCAGATTCCCAAATCAAATCGGCAAAAACTAAGCTTACTAAGTATCGGCAACCTCAGCCATCGGCAACGGACAGGAAGCAAAATAAAATGCCCGTTTGTCAGGAGTGTCACATGTCAACTTTTCGACAGAAAGCGTCAATATCAGCCCTGGTCAAGTGATCGGTTCACAAAGCATAATTCTGTTAGACTCAGCGCACGGAACATCCGAACGTACTATTCAGTGCCGTACATCGATAGTGACTAAATCCCTTGAATCGATTTGAGGTATCGACCGGTGGCAGAACAAATCACGGATAGGTTAGGAGTTTATTTAGATGTTTAGGCTTTCGGTTAGCTAAGAAACTGAGAAGATAATAAAATGATCTGCAAGTCGGGATGAAAATAACTTGCGAGGACTTACGACAAGTGCATTCTAGTTCAGAAACCGCTTACGAAACGCTAAAAAGATACAGTAGGTGAGTGATATATGAAGTAATGTCAATTTATTTGGTTGATTTAAATGGGGTCTACTAACAGTCCCTAACAATAACAAACGCTACTCTTTATTAGGTATTGATTTCGCAACTGCGGGCCACCAAGTACAGGCTGCGGCACTATCAAACACCCAAACCTCGAGAGCTTGCATAAAACTTCACTCGAGATACTCATCTACGGACATACAGCAATCATACCTTATGTTACGCAATACAGAAAAAGGGAGAATCATATCGTGGATCGGAAGGAGCTGCAACGGGTTGGGTAAGTAATGGTGACGAATAGTTGGTCACTATAAAATTATCTCATCATTTTATTTTCAGGTAACGGAAGAGACTTAACTGAAAGAAGCATAAAGAAATCATTCATTGCATAACAATTGTAGATATTGTTGGAATATGGTAGAATTAAGTAGAAACTGTTACTTGACCTAAACTGTTTTATTTCTCTAAGTAGATCGATCATTTAGTAGTAGTCCCAGAGCATTCGCCCAGATTTTAAATAACTGGAGGAACTTAGGAAAAATTGTAACACGTTACACAGGTTGTCATAACGTGTTCTAAAAAGGAAACTGTATGATGATCTATTTTATACAGCTTTAAGATACCTGTTAGCCAGTTGTGAGGTACGGAATCAAATGCTTTTTTGTAGTCCACATGAGCCATGTAGAGGTTTCGTTGCTTGGAATGAGCCTGGTTGCAGATGACAGAGTCTATAATGAGTTGCTCTTTGCATCCCATTGCGCCCTTCGCGCAGCACTTCTGCTGCATTGCCATGATGTTGTTCCGCTCGCAGTGAGCATATATTCGCTGCGGAAGGCAAGAAGTGATTATCTTGTACAGCGTAGGCAAGCAGGTTATTGGGCGGTACTTGGCAGGGTTATCCGTATTCCGCTGGTCTTTTGGTAACAAGTAGGTGGCACCCTGTGTAAGAAACAATGGCATTTTCAGAGGATCGAGCAAGACTTCATTAATTAAGGTAGTTATTTGTTCATGCGTGCACCACAACTTCTTAATCCAATAATTTTGGAGATGATCTGGACCTGGTGCCTTCCAGTTGTGGGAATTCTTGATGACATCGGAGACCTCAGCGGTTGTGAATTGCTCGTGTTGCATTAGGGTAACTCGCATTTGTGGCATCGGCGCTAGAATTAAAAGCACGGTAGAAACTCTTTTCTGATCGTTCAAAGAGTTTGTTGTCTCGTTTCCTGTTGTTACTAGCCTTGTATCTCCTCAGACGCCCTGCGAAAACAGAAAGTTTTTGTTTTAATGTGTCAAGACATTGTTGAGCAGTGATGTTCGCGGGGTCATGCCGAGAATGCATTTGGGTGCGGCTCATTATTGCCTGCACCGCCCTCTGGATCCTTCTAGTTCTAACTCCTCTGATATATTCCGTCACTTGTCCTATGTCTTTACGGAGACTCTCGATCTTCCGATTTAGTCGCATTTCCCATTGAGCCATTCGTGGTTCTGGTCTTGCACGATTCAACTCTTGGGCCGTTCGGATCTTGGCACCCATTACAGTGGTGACTGCCGTTGCGGCACAGTAGATTAACATGTGCATACG
Organism: Pseudeuparius sepicola; assembly: GCA_963920635.1. NCBI lineage: Eukaryota > Metazoa > Arthropoda > Insecta > Coleoptera > Anthribidae > Pseudeuparius > Pseudeuparius sepicola. Next base: position 37,447,233 of record OY987305.1, read on the forward strand.
TTCTAATGTTGGTGTCACTGAAACATAGTTTGGTAAAATTCGTGTGTTCATAAGATCGAGCACGATCGCAAGTTTCCTGGAAGAATTTAATCTTGGTAGCGGTGGCCTGCTCAGTGGGTCTGTGCCTTCGTATCGCAACACTGCCTGTCTCATATGTGCGTTTAAGCCTTCAAAATGTTCTTCGTTAACCGATTCCAGACTCTCGGTTGTTGGTTCTACCGTTTCGGCTTCTAGTTGTTGTCCAGGCGCTTGAAGTTCCCCATTGTTGGTCGCGTTTCTGGAATTCGGTTATTTCTTAGAATAGTTCGATACTGATCTGACACCCTTTGTTCAGACACTTGCATGTGTGGAAACTCCCTGCAGAACTCGGCATGCAGTTGTTGTCGGTAGCCGATCATCTCTTGTCCTAAGTTTGTCACCCTGTAAAAAATACGCATAATCGATTCATTCATGGACACAGTCCATTTCATGCGTCGTCGTTGTAATCCCGCCTTTGTGAACGCTGGCTGAAGTTCCCGCGCAGCACCTTCGGTGGGTGGAACCCTAGTTCTCGTTTGGCTCCCATGTTGTAGATGTTCGTGTTGTTGTTGGGCTGTAGCTGTTTGTGCAACAGGGGCCCGCCTCATCAACGCCCTGTCACCGACGTCCCGCTCGCTGTCATGTCCAGCGCCGGCTCCAGACATGCCCTGGCGATCCCCAGGCAGCGGCCCTATGACAAAACTCCTATTAATCTCCATTTCATGGGTTTCTCCCGTAACGTGGGAGTGACGGCCCTCGGTCGCCTTTTACGACTCGCGGAGCCACGATAGGAGTATTCTAACCCGCTACCCACACAGGTCAACTAGGATAACGCGGGATCGTTACACCCGAGGATCTGCCCCTCTCACAGGTCAAACCCCTCCTTGTGTTAACTGGGAAACACGGGATCGTTACACCCGAAGATCCGCCTCTCTCACAGGCTAGATCCATCCCTGTGTAACCGAGAGTCGCGGGATTGTCACACCCGAGGATCAGCCCCCGTCACCAGCTAGACCCCTCCCTGCGCAACTGGAGATCGCGGGATTGTCACACCCGTAGGTCTGTCCCTGTCACAGGCCAAATCTCTCCATGCGTAACTGGGAATCGCGGGATCGTCACACCCGTGAATCTGCCCCTCTCACAGGTCAGACCCATCCCTGCGTAACAGGGGAGCGCGGGATCGTCACACCCGTGGGTCTGCCTCTCTCACAGGTCAGACTCCCCTGCGCATTTATTATTATTATTATCTCGACTTAGCCAAAAGGCATTCGCACTCCCTCTACGGGGAACATTCACTCAGATCCCGGGTATCCCGGATACCAAAAGGATCTGGCTCGGACGAGACCCTTGCCATGTTATCGGGCCTTAGGTGACATTGATGTTGTTGGATGATCCTGCATTCCCCATGAATTTCCTGACGGTTCTGGCTGTCGCAAGTAGTACCGCTTTCTGCATGGACCTGTAAAGACTATCAGTTAGACCCAGCTCCTTGATGTTTCTCAGCAAACTTTTTGGTATAACACCAGTTGTTGACATGATGATTGGAATCGTCTGGACGTTCTCCATTTCCCATTGCCTTCTAATTCGTTCTTCTAAATCTCTGTACTTCGCGATCTTCTCGACTTGCTTCACACGCAGGTTGTTGTTGTTCGGGATGGCCACATCAATCAGAGTTGTCTGCCTAGAAATTTTATCAACTATTATAAGGTCCGGTCTGTTATGGGCAACTCGTTGATCTGTCAGAACTGTACGATCCCAGTACATCTTGTAGTTGCTGTTCTCAAGAACAGGCTCAGGTGTGTAGTTGTAATATGGGACCCTCTCTGCCTGCACAAGCAGCAGCTTTTCCGCCAGTTCCTGGTGCAAGATCTTGGCAACCGAATCGTGTCGTTCCTTATATTCCGTTGATGCGAACATCTGACATCCTCCTGTTATGTGCTGGATTGTTTCTGAAGTTGGGCACCCGTATCTGCATCTGTCATCCACTACCGATGCATCTCCTACAGTGAATTTTAGGTAGTTGCGAGTTGGTATAACCTGATCTTGTATGGCCAGTAGGAAGCCTTCCGTCTCGGGGAACATTCGTCCCGAGGTCAGCCAATAGTTCGACGCTAACTTGTCGACATGTTCCTGGTTAACCTCATTAGGATGCCTCCCGTGCAGCGGCTTCCCCAACCACCTCTGTAGTTTATCGTTGTCGGTTCGGTGGTGATTTTGACGCTCGTGTTCCGTCAGACGTAGCGGTGTTGAGACGTCTGCTCCGCATATAGCCCTATGTAGTGTGGAGCTGTTGGCCTGCCTGTAGAAATAATTACGCAGATTTAATATTTGTTGGTCCAATTGCTTGCTGAGATCTGCCAATCCTCTTCCTCCTAGTTGACGTGGCAGAGTTGTTCTTTCTACGGCGCTACGGGGATGATGTTTACGAGCTTTTGTCAGTAGTGTCCTAACTTTTCGTTGCAGGTTGTTGATGTCCGTGTTGGTCCAATTCACTATTCCGAACGAATAGATGAGTACAGAGCACGCATACGTGTTCAGGGCCTTAAACAAATTCCTGCTGTTAAGATCAGTTCGCACTACTTGTCTTACTCTCTTGATGAATTCATTCGTTAAATCAGTCTTCATTGTTCGATGGTCTATCCTTTGAGCTTGTTTCATCCCGAGATACTTGTATGTATCTTCCTTGCTCATTGCTTCGATCTCCTGGCCGTCCTGCATCTCGTGTGCGCTTTGTTCGAGCTTTCCCCGGATGATATTAAGGGTGCGACACTTGTCCAGTCCAAACAGCATTCCGATGTCCCTGGAGAACTCCTCTACAATTTTAAGCATTTGCGTTAGTTGGTTTTTGGTTGCTGCGATCAGTTTTAAATCATCCATATATAATAGGTGATTCAACTTGATCGCTTCTGCGTTGTTGCTTTTGATAGCGAAGCCATATTTTGTAGAGTTCAACCGATGTGATAGAGGGTTCATCGCCATGCAGAACCACAGTGGACTGAGTGAATCTCCTTGGAAAATCCCTCTTCGGATGTTGATTGTGTCGGTCTCGATGTTACTGTCTGCGGTTCTGAGTTGTATCTTAGTGCGTCAGGTTGTCATAACGTGTTCTAAAAAGGAAACTGTATGATGATCTATTTTATACAGCTTTAAGATACCTGTGAGCCAGTCGTGAGGTACGGAATCAAATGCTTTTTTGTAGTCCACATAAGCCATGTGGTGGTTTCGTTGCTTGGAATGAGCCTGGTTGCAGATGACAGAGTCTATGATGAGTTGCTCTTTGCATCCCATTGCGCCCTTCGAGCAGCCCTTCTGCTGCATTGCAATGATGTTGTTCCGCTCGCAGTGAGCATATATTCGCTGCGTAAGGCAAGATGTGATTATCTTGTACAGCGTAGGCAAGCAGGTTATTGGGCGGTACTTGGCAGGGTTATCCGTATTCCGCTGGTCTTTTGGTAACAGGTAGGTTGCACCCTGTGTAAGAAACAATGGCATTTTCAGAGGATCGAGCAAGACTTCATTAATTAAGGTAGTTATCTGTTCATGCGTGCACCACAACTTCTTAATCCAATAATTTTGGAGATGATCTGGACCTGGTGCCTTCCAGTTGTGGGAATTTTTGATGACATCGGAGACCTCAGCGGTTGTGAATTGCTCGTGTTGCATCTGGCTATAGTTCCGGCCCATCTCGCGTTCTTCGCTGATCCAGCTTGCACTGACATTGTATGGACCTGGTGTGGCAAGTTGATTTCTCCAGAAACCGTCGACCTGTTCTCTGTTAGGGTAACTCGCATTTGTGGCATCGGCGCTAGAATTAAAAGCACGGTAGAAACCCTTTTCTGATCGTTCAAAGAGTTTGTTGTCTCGTTTCCTGTTGTTTATTATTATTATTATCTCGACTTAGCCAAAAGGCATTCGCACTCCCTCTACGGGGAACATTCACTCAGATCCCGGGTATCCCGGATACCAAAAGGATCTGGCTCGGACGAGACCCTTGCCATGTTATCGGGCCTTAGGTGACATTGATGTTGTTGGATTATCCTGCATTCCCCATGAATTTCCTGACGGTTCGGGCTGTCGCAAGTAGTACCGCTTTCTGCATGGACCTGTAAATACTATCAGTTAGACCCAGCTCCTTGATGTTTCTCAGCAAACTTTTTGGTATAACACTAGTTGTTGACATGATGATTGGAATCGTCTGGACGTTCTCCATTTCCCATTGCCTTCTAATTCGTTCTTCTAAATCTCTGTACTTCGCGATCTTCTCGACTTGCTTCACACGCAGGTTGTTGTTGTTCGGGATGGCCACATCAATCAGAGTTGTCTGCCTAGAAATTTTATCAACTATTATAAGGTCCGGTCTGTTATGGGCAACTCGTTGATCTGTCAGAACTGTACGATCCCAGTACATCTTGTAGTTGCTGTTCTCAAGAACAGGCTCCGGTGTGTAGCTGTAATATGGGACCCTCTCTGCCTGCACAAGCAGCAGTTTTTCCCCCAGTTCCTGGTGCAAGATCTTGGCAACCGAATCGTGTCGTTCCTTATATTCCGTTGATGCGAACATCTGACATCCTCCTGTTATGTGCTGGATTGTTTCTGAAGTTGGGCACCCGTATCTGCATCTGTCATCCATTACCGTTGCATCTCCTACAACGAATTTTAGGTAGTTGCGAGTTGGTATAACCTGATCTTGTATGGCCAGTAGGAAGCCTTCCGTCTCGGGGAACATTCGTCCCGAGGTCAGCCAATAGTTCGACGCTAACTTGTCGACATGTTCCTGGTTAACCTCATTAGGATGCCTCCCGTGCAGCGGCTTCCCCAACCACCTCTGTAGTTTATCGTTGTCGGTTCGGTGGTGATTTTGACGCTCGTGTTCCGTCAGACGTAGCGGTGTTGAGACGTCTGCTCCGCATATAGCCCTATGTAGTGTGGAGCTGTTGGCCTGCCTGTAGAAATAATTACGCAGATTTAATATTTGTTGGTCCAATTGCTTGCTGAGATCTGCCAATCCTCTTCCTCCTAGTTGACGTGGCAGAGTTGTTCTTTCTACGGCGCTACGGGGATGATGTTTATGAGCTTTTGTCAGTAGTGTCCTAACTTTTCGTTGCAGGTTGTTGATGTCCGTGTTGGTCCAATTCACTATTCCGAACGAATAGCTGAGTACAGGGCACGCATACGTGTTCAGGGCCTTAAACAAATTCCTGCTGTTAAGATCAGTTCGCACTACTTGTCTTACTCTCTTGATGAATTCATTCGTTAAATCAGTCTTCATTGTTCGATGGTCTATCCTTTGAGCTTGTTTCATCCCGAGATACTTGTATGTATCTCCCTTGCTCATTGCTTCGATCTCCTGGCCGTCCTGCATCTCGTGTGCGCTTTGTTCGAGCTTTCCCCGGATGATATTAAGGGTGCGGCACTTGTCCAGTCCAAACAGCATTCCGATGTCCCTGGAGAACTCCTCTACAATTTTAAGCATTTGCGTTAGTTGGTTTTTGGTTGCTGCGATCAGTTTTAAATCATCCATATATAATAGGTGATTCAACTTGATCGCTTCTGCGTTGTTGCTTTTGATAGCGAAGCCATATTTTGTAGAGTTCAACCGATGTGATAGAGGGTTCATCGCCATGCAGAACCACAGTGGACTGAGTGAATCTCCTTGGAAAATCCCTCTTCGGATGTTGATTGTGTCGGTCTCGATGTTACGGTCTGCGGTTCTGAGTTGTATCTTAGTGCGCCAGGTTGTCATAACGTGTTCTAAAAAGGAAACTGTATGATGATCTATTTTATACAGCTTTAAGATACCTGTGAGCCAGTCGTGAGGTACGGAATCAAATGCTTTTTTGTAGTCCACATAAGCCATATGGAGGTTTCGTTGCTTGGAATGAGCCTGGTTGCAGATGACAGAGTCTATGATGAGTTGCTCTTTGCATCCCATTGCGCCCTTCGAGCAGCCCTTCTGCTGCATTGCAATGATGTTGTTCCGCTCGCAGTGAGCATATATTCGCTGCGTAAGGCAAGATGTGATTATCTTGTACAGCGTAGGCAAGCAGGTTATTGGGCGGTACTTGGGAGGGTTATCCGTATTCCGCTGGTCTTTTGGTAACAGGTAGGTTGCACCCTGTGTAAGAAACAATGGCATTTTCAGAGGATCGAGCAAGACTTCATTAATTAAGGTAGTTATCTGTTCATGCGTGCACCACAACTTCTTAATCCAATAATTTTGGAGATGATCTGGACCTGGTGCCTTCCAGTTGTGGGAATTCTTGATGACATCGGAGACCTCAGCGGTTGTGAATTGCTCGTGTTGCATCTGGCTATAGTTCCGGCCCATCTCGCGTTCTTCGCTGATCCAGCTTGCACTGACATTGTATGGACCTGGTGTGGCAAGTTGATTTCTCCAGAAACCGTCGACCTGTTCTCTGCTAGGGTAACTCGCATTTGTGGCATCGGCGCTAGAATTAAAATCACGGTAGAAACCCTTTTCTGATCGTTCAAAGAGTTTGTTGTCTCGTTTCCTGTTGTTACTAGCCTTGTATCTCCTCAGACGCCCTGCGAAAACAGAAAGTTTTTGTTTTAATGTGTCAAGACATTGTTGAGCAGTGATGTTCGCGGGGTCATGCCGAGAATGCATTTGGGTGCGGCTCATTATTGCCTGCACCGCCCTCTGGATCCTTCTAGTTCTAACTCCTCTGATATATTCCGTCACTTGTCCTATGTCTTTACGGAGACTCTCGATCTTCCGATTTAGTCGCATTTCCCATTGAGCCATTCGTGCTTCTGGTCTTGCACGATTCAACTCTTGGGCCGTTCGGATCTTGGCACCCATTACAGTGGTGACTGCCGTTGCGGCACAGTAGATTAACATGTGCATACGTTCTAATGTTGGTGTCACTGAAACATAGTTTGGTAGAATTCTTGTGTTCATAAGATCGAGCACGATCGCAAGTTTCCTGGAAGAATTTAATCTTGGTAGCGGTGGATTATTATTATTATTATTATTATTATTATTATCTCGACTTAGCCAAAAGGCATTCGCACTCCCTCTACGGGGAACATTCACTCAGATCCCGGGTATCCCGGATACCAAAAGGATCTGGCTCGGACGAGACCCTTGCCATGTTATCGGGCCTTAGGTGACATTGATGTTGTTGGATTATCCTGCATTCCCCATGAATTTCCTGACGGTTCGGGCTGTCGCAAGTAGTACCGCTTTCTGCATGGACCTGTAAATACTATCAGTTAGACCCAGCTCCTTGATGTTTCTCAGCAAACTTTTTGGTATAACACCAGTTGTTGACATGATGATTGGAATCGTCTGGACGTTCTCCATTTCCCATTGCCTTCTAATTCGTTCTTCTAAATCTCTGTACTTCGCGATCTTCTCGACTTGCTTCACACGCAGGTTGTTGTTGTTCGGGATGGCCACATCAATCAGAGTTGTCTGCCTAGAAATTTTATCAACTATTATAAGGTCCGGTCTGTTATGGGCAACTCGTTGATCTGTCAGAACTGTACGATCCCAGTACATCTTGTAGTTGCTGTTCTCAAGAACAGGCTCCGGTGTGTAGCTGTAATATGGGACCCTCTCTGCCTGCACAAGCAGCAGTTTTTCCCCCAGTTCCTGGTGCAAGATCTTGGCAACCGAATCGTGTCGTTCCTTATATTCCGTTGATGCGAACATCTGACATCCTCCTGTTATGTGCTGGATTGTTTCTGAAGTTGGGCACCCGTATCTGCATCTGTCATCCATTACCGTTGCATCTCCTACAACGAATTTTAGGTAGTTGCGAGTTGGTATAACCTGATCTTGTATGGCCAGTAGGAAGCCTTCCGTCTCGGAGGTCAGCCAATAGTTCGACGCTAACTTGTCGACATGTTCCTGGTTAACCTCGTTAGGATGCCTCCCGTGCAGCGGCTTCCCCAACCACCTCTGTAGTTTATCGTTGTCGGTTCGGTGGTGATTTTGACGCTCGTGTTCCGTCAGACGTAGCGGTGTTGAGACGTCTGCTCCGCATATAGCCCTATGTAGTGTGGAGCTGTTGGCTTGCCTGTAGAAATAATTACGCAGCTTTAATATTTGTTGGTCCAATTGCTTGCTGAGATCTGCCAATCCTCTTCCTCCTAGTTGACGTGGCAGAGTTGTTCTTTCTACGGCGCTACGGGGATGATGTTTATGAGCTTTTGTCAGTAGTGTCCTAACTTTTCGTTGCAGGTTGTTGATGTCCGTGTTGGTCCAATTCACTATTCCGAACGAATAGCTGAGTACAGAGCACGCATACGTGTTCAGGGCCTTAAACAAATTCCTGCTGTTAAGATCAGTTCGCACTACTTGTCTTACTCTCTTGATGAATTCATTCGTTAAATCAGTCTTCATTGTTCGATGGTCTATCCTTTGAGCTTGTTTCATCCCGAGATACTTGTATGTATCTTCCTTGCTCATTGCTTCGATCTCCTGGCCGTCCTGCATCTCGTGTGCGCTTTGTTCGAGCTTTCCCCGGATGATATTAAGGGTGCGGCACTTGTCCAGTCCAAACAGCATTCCGATGTCCCTGGAGAACTCCTCTACAATTTTAAGCATTTGCGTTAGTTGGTTTTTGGTTGCTGCGATCAGTTTTAAATCACCCATATATAATAGGTGATTCAACTTGATCGCTTCTGCGTTGTTGCTTTTGATAGCGAAGCCATATTTTGTAGAGTTCAACCGATGTGATAGAGAGTTCATCGCCATGCAGAACTACAGTGGACTGAGTGAATCTCCTTGGAAAATCCCTCTTCGGATGTTGATTGTGTCAGTCTCGATGTTACTGTCTGCGGTTCTGAGTTGTATCTTAGTGCGCCAGGTTGTCATAACTTGTTCTAAAAAGGAAACTGTATGATGATCTATTTTATACAGCTTTAAGATACCTAGAATTATTATTATTATTATTATTATTATTATTATAAGAATTAAAACTTTCCAAACCTCACGGAGAGGCCCGCCTAGGGAACGCGCATCGAATTCGCTAAAAGTCTATCAAGGTTATAGCCTACCGCACAGGACGGTAGCAAAGATCATGATATTCGAGATGATCTATGACGGTAGGCAGATATTCTGTGACGTAGCCCAAAACTTTCCGCTTCTACGGAAGCTCAGGGGACCCGCGCTGCAAATATCAGTAAAAACCGACCAAGGCCAGATTTGCCGGAGAATAGCCTCGCTCCCAGGTCCGGCAGGCTGGAATTCCTGGGGGTCACGTGGTAGATTAGACATACTTCGAACTTTCTAATATTTTGTTTTTAGCTGGTAACAAAATTTAGAATATAAAAGGGCGTGAAACGAAGAGTCAGTCAGTCGTCGATCAAGCAGTTGCCGGGGGTACCTCTGCCCGAGGCAGCCGCCGCTGCGGCTAGCCAGCCGCAGGCCATCGCCCAGTTGCTGTAGAAATCTCTGATGGTCAAAACCAAGAAAAAAGTATTCTTCTAAGCACCTAAGTAAGTTTGGACTGGCCAAAAAGTAAGATATTTGTGTTTTGATTCCTTTGTGTTTGAATTGCCTTTTTATTTTGAATTTTGAAATTATGTTGGAAACGGTTAGAGAAATTGAATTTATTGTGCATTTTAACTAATTAGAAATAATTTCATAACTTTTATGAACTATGAATGGGTTTTGGGAATTTATTTTGAACCATATTATTCTACTGTAGATATCAGAGTTTATATTTTATTCAAACTAAAATAATTTTGTAACTTTTATTAGAAATTTGAAAGGTTTTTGGGAAACTATTTAGAGTCAAATTATTTTGCCGTTGAATTCAGAATGTTGTTATTTAATTGAACTATTTTATGCCAGAAATTTCGAGTAATTTTGAATTACATTCTTATACAAACTTGTACTGGGTAATTAAAGAAAGTTATATAGAGTAATCAATTACTTTTATTCTATTTGGGAATCTTTTGCAATTTTTGTACTTTTAATCTGAAGGTTTGTGATTTTATGCCATAGTTTACGTATTTGTGCCATTTTGACATATTGTTTTGTGCCCTAATTTAAATTCTATTGTTTAACAGTATACCTTTTGAAAAGTTTGGATTGTGTAAGATAAAAAGTGTTCATATTTCGGATATCTTGAGTATAGCGTTGTGCGAAATCATAGATTTTTAAAATAAATTATTATTTAATTATTGCACATGTTCTTGAACTTCCTCTTAAACTGTATTTTGTTAACTGAAAGTACTGTTTCGTATTTTCAATATTCAATAATATTCAATACAAATATCAAACAAACCCTGTGTTTCCGTTATACACCCTTAGGCCCACACTAAAAGTAAGTAACTTGTGACTCACCCCGTACAATACTGCTCGCCAACTACCATAAGACAAAGGGTGAGTACCACAAATGGTGGCAGGTGTGGGGTGCCTATAAGGGTTAACGGATAGGGGTAGTTTGGAAAATTTTTAGGAAAATTTCGGGAAAGTAAAGAAAAATATAATAAATTTTTGTAGAATAAAATTTTGGGGTCCAATAAGGGTTAACGGAAAGGTAGTTTGAAAATTTTTTAGAAAAAAATTGTCGGAAAATCGGAAGAAAACATTTTTCTGGAGAAAAATTTGTAGTGCTCATAAAAAGTAACATAATTGTCTGGAGTACATAAGGATTAACGGAGAGGAATGAGTTGTCAAATTTGACAGGAAAAATTAATTTTTCAGAAAATATAAAAAAATAATTTTTATAGAGAATCTGAGGCATAGAAAAAGTATAACGGTATTGTGATTCAAAAAGGGTTCACGATAGGGGGAAATTGTCAGAAAATTGCCAGAAAAATGTTTTTTATCAAAAAAATTATTAAAGGTAGTAGTGATGGGTCAATTTCGATAACGTGATTTCGGAACGTTATTTTCATATCACGTTCCGGAACGTTTCTGAATACAGCGGAACGACGTGGCAACGGAACGAACTGAATGGAATGGAACGGAGCTGAACGCAGCGTACCGCCGGGCGCTAAGCGAGTGAGACGAGGACGAGAACTAAGAGCAACAATGAGCAATAGTGCGTGGGCCACGGAACGGAATGGAAGGGCGGAGGGTGGCGCGGAGCGGAACTTTTGAATTTTAAGCGCAACGGGAAGGCGCAGCAATAGCGGCGTCACCGAAATCCGAAGGGACTTTTTAGATCGCGCGCAGGAACGGCTTCGGGAGATTCTACAAATTTGGCATGGGTATAATTAAAGGAGAAGGCTGCCGGAAACATGACAATCTTTTGCAAATTATTAAATATACCCACATCGTACTTCAAACATCCTTTAATAAATTATGTCAAAAATAAACTTCAACTGGTTCAAAAATACAAAATAAAAAATTATCTCGATTCTAGTGATTTTAAATTAAAAAAAATCGCTAAATGGTTTTCGTGAAAATCGGGGGTATAAAAAAATCGGAGCCGGCTCTGGATTTGCATTTTGAAAATGGCAGGAAGGTTTTTGAAGGCCTTTCAAACAAAAAAAGTTTAGGCTTTGTATGACAATATAATAAAAAAAATTGTATATATGTAAAACACTTATATACCTAAATAGATCACTATAAATTGCTGTTATATTGCACAAATAATATTTGTTTTACTTTCGTTGCGCTCAGTCTATTTCTACGATCTGTTAAGACTTGTCCTGCTTTGGAAAATAGCCTTTCACAAGGCACAGATGTAGCAACAGGTAAAAATTTTTCTAATACTAAACAACTAAGTAGTGTAAAATTGTGTTTATTGTTTTTTCACCACATAATAGGGTCCTCATTTCTTGAAATAGGTGGTTCTTCAATGTATCGTTGTATCTCAATAATAAATGCTCTTAATTGGCTAGTTTGCGATGGTAACATTTTGCTTACTCTTTTATCGAAACTGACCCACATATAATTTTCTGCCGTAGCCGCAGTTCGATTTACTTTTCAAGTCGGATGTAGTCAATGAGGTAACAGCTTTTTTAGCTTTTTCTCCAACTTGTTGACTCGAAAATCCTATGTGTTTGAATCTTGGATACAGAAATGTTGTTATAATTAGAGAATTGCTAGAGAGAATCTATTTTGAATGCCACCTATGATTGAATTTATCACAGACTGAGATAAATCTGATAAATCGTTTCGGGACTGGAAGTTTTGGTAAACATTCATAAGACCGTCTGTCAATATTATTACAGAGGAAGCAGTCGTGTATTTTTCACCACTGGAATTGCCGGTTGGGGTGGCGTTTACAAATCATATCTCCACCAACTTGAAGTAGTGCAAAAAATATTTCTAAAAATTATCTTAAATAGAAACAGGTTTTATAGACCGGTGGTACATGACCAGTCAGATGAAACGTTTTTCAATTGCATGCCAATCATATAAATGAAAGTTATATCACCCTTTTTTTCCACATCTAAGTTCATATATGACATACATCGTAAATACTTGTCTAAGAAAGGGGGAATTTCCACAATGTTGGAAAAATGCAGATATATTTCCAGTTCCCAAGGTCACTAGTCCTCAGTGTGTTAGTGATTATCGACCGGTGAGCCTTTTACCCACTATATCTAAGGTAGTTGAAAGGATTGTTTACGATCAGCTGTTGACACACGTGGAAGAGATGAACCTTATATCTCGCGGCCAGTCAGGGTTTAGGGGAAGGCATAGTACGGCAACTGCACGGTTGCACGTTGTGGACGACATAGTTTTTTGAGAGCTATTTACATGGCAGGCAGCAAAGAGTGAAAATAGGTGGTAACAAGTCCAGTTATAAAGAGTTGGTTCGTGGCGTGCCTCAGGGCAGCATCTTGGGTCCTGTTTTGTTTTCTATTTATACTGCCGATTTGGTTGCTAGCTTGAAATTTTATAATATATATCAGTATGCCGATGACACGCAGATATATTGCGCTTTTCCAGGTTCTTATTTCCTTGCGGTTCTACGTATTAATGAGGATTTGGCTTCTATTTCAAAGGCTGTCATAGCTCATGATTTGATTTTAAACGAGTCTAAGACTCGAGTTTCGATTTTTGGGAATGGTAATAAGGATATAACAAATGATCCTAATTTTGTCATAGAGTTCCCACTAAACATTGAAACGTTGAAGTAATAAATCAGTTATATCATATTGTTATGCTGTAACATTGCATCAAAAGTTGCAATTATATGTATGCAATGTAGATGTTACAGATTATGTCCCTCGCATCAATATTACAATGTTATATTTTAATTAGGTGTTACATGAAATCAGCATCAATGCAATATAGCATATATATAACTTTAATCATTACATCTATATTACATTTTAAGCACTGCACCTATATTACATTGCTGCATTACTTGCAAGTATTTTTAATATATGTAAAAATGTTTTCAGGATGTAAGGGATATATGAATGTAATATAATAATGATACTGTATAGTAAGTACATTGCTGCATTACTTACAAGTATTTTTAATATATGCAAAAATGTTTTCTGGATATAAGGGTTATATGAGCGTGATATAATAATGATATTGCATATATATACAGGGTGTTACCTTAATCAAACCATTCAAATATCTCGAAAAAATCCTTCTAAGAAAAATTGTTTTAGATAAGTTATGCTGTGAAGGGGGCCAGCTGGTAGTGATCTTGATCTCAGGGGTAGCATCAAAGTTGTTTCAGGGTCAATTTGATTTCTTTAAATGATTTCGTTCAAATTAGACAGATTGATCCTAGCCCTGAGGTCAAGGTGACCACCAGTTAGCCCCCTGTCACACACATCACAATTATTATCTAAAGCATTTTTCTGGGGTGGATTTTTTTCAAGATATTTGAATGGTTCGATTAAAATATCACACTTTGTATTTTGGAAATAAAATAATGTTGTTCAGAGATAATTAGGATAAAATATAACACGGAATTTCTCTTCAACACGCATATAATATATTAATATTTACTTGACATATATCATATTCTACATCAGGCTATATCTACATTATCTTTTTTTTCCTTATTTTTCCGCTCCAGTCTTTGGCGAGCAAACCTAAACACACTTTCGTAGTAAAATTTGTCAGTGAATTCGAAGCAATGCAAACTTGCCTCTGAAAAAAAATCAAGTCAAATATATTGGTACCTCAAGACAAGCATCTTCTTTTGGTGAAATTACGACAACTTTTGATACGCTTATATATCAAAAGTTAGCTTTTCCACAATAGTATGACAAAAGTTTTGTTCAAACTTGGCACCCATTGATATACCATAAAAACTTGGCAAGGTCAATTCTGTACAGAAGAAAATATATCTTAAATTTTACTTACTTTTACAAATCTCCATAACTTTTGCATCACCAATCCGAAAATTATGTTTCTGTCCTGTCCAGGAACAAAGTGTGGCGACTTCATTAGAAAATGTTTTGGCCATTATTCTCTTGATCGTATTTTTGGGATCTGAACCCCCTACCATTCTCAGTTTGTGAAACTAAAAAAAATATCTTTTCTAGTAGTGCTTAAAAGAGGCAATTAGACCGGAAGATAGTGGCAGATTTTCGCACCTAGTTAATTTTACCCAGTGTGCCTTTCAGAGGATATTATTATTTATTTCTAAGGATATTGATGCATAAATTAGAATGGCAAATTTTTTGTTTGTTAACTATTTATATGTTCTTTATAAAATACCAGCCAGAAAAAATAGTCAATATGACTTGAGCAAAAATGACCACTAATAGGAAAGTTCTGACCAACGTCAAAACATTAATTTTTAACAAAATTCTGAAGATATATGATGCACATAACACATATGTCAAATAATTTTTACGAAAAATTAAATATGTTTGAAATTATTAGATAAACAATGTTCCATGGCGCGACGCAGCTCCACCACATCGCCGCCGCCACGCGCAACTGCCGCTGACCCGACCCACAAGCCTACGTCAGTAGCCCCATTATTCCTTGATTTTAAAATGCTTTTAACAAATGTAAAAAATTAAATTTTGCACTGATTTTTTATCATTTTTGCATCATATAATCTCTAGATTTCAGTTAAAATAAAAAAATACCGAACCTGCCTGTTGGCTACACAAACTGCTCGTATTGATATGAACATTTTTTCTTCTTTTTTTTTTAATATAGTATAAACACCTCGGAAAATATTCACTATCTCGGTCTGAACATAGAGTAATTTAGAAAAGTTGAGCCCATTTCTATTCCTCATAACTTAACAACATAACAAAGAGTATATATGTATAAATATATATATATGTATATATATATATATATATATATATATATATATATATATATATATATATATATATATATATATATATATATAAGAAAAGGTGATAATGGGCAAACACTCAAAGTTAACAAAAAGATAAACTAGTAACCGCATACACGTGTTTCATGCTATTTGGCAATCATCAGTACGGTGTAACATTAACCAAATCAAAAGATAGGCATGATTTGGGAAGCAACAAATGAAGTCCAGGCAGGAGCCAACAGCACATTTGCAGCTTCAGTCAGCACATCCCCTATTTTGGGGCTTGTACTAACATCGCCACGGAGGCTGCTAAAGCGACCTGCGTGGAAATCTTCATAACCCAAGATACAATGACAATAAGCATGTAAGATTAGCGAGTGTAAATGTAATAATCACAAGAAAAGGTGATAATGGGCAAACACTCAAAGTTAACAAAAAGATAAACTAGTAACCGCATACACGTGTTTCATGCTATTTGGCAATCATCAGTACGGTGTAACATTAACCAAATCAAAAGATAGGCATGATTTGGGAAGCAACAAATGAAGTCCAGGCAGGAGCCAACAGCACATTTGCAGCTTCAGTCAGCACATCCCCTATTTTGGGGCTTGTACTAACATCGCCACGGAGGCTGCTTGTTTGTTGTTGTTGTTTGCGTGTTTGCCCATTATCACCTTTTCTTGTGATTATTACATTTACACTCGCTAATCTTACATCCTTATTGTCATTGTATCTTGGGTTATGAAGATTTCCACGCAGGTCGCTTTAGCAGCCTCCGTGGCGATGTTAGTACAAGCCCCAAAATAGGGGATGTGCTGACTGAAGCTGCAAATGTGCTGTTGGCTCCTGCCTGGACTTCATTTGTTGCTTCCCAAATCATGCCTATCTTTTGATTTGGTTAATGTTACACCGTACTGATGATTGCCAAATAGCATGAAACACGTGTATGCGGTTACTAGTTTATCTTTTTGTTAACTTTGAGTGTTTGCCCATTATCACCTTTTCTTGTGATTATTACATTTACACTCGCTAATCTTACATCCTTATTATATATATATATATATATATACAGGGTGTAACTTTGATAAGTACAGAAATTTTAAGGGCAGGTCGGGAAAAATGCACTTGTTACGCCTATGCGATTAAATTTTTTCTAAAGTGCATATTAACATCAGAAATAATTTTTTTTAAAACGCTATTAAAACCCCTTTTTCCGACGCTACGGCCATGGGTCCTTGACCTTGCCGGGACCAGCTGGAACTGAGGCCGGTTCCGCCGGATCCCCCCCAATTCCGCCGTGCAGCGTTGTCAGACGTATAGCTCTTTCACAGTATTTCAGGAATAGTCTTTCAACTAATTTTTGAACAAATCTTTAATGGTTCTTTTAGCGAATAGCATGCAAAAAAACTACCTTTCGGATGCCTGGATGATTTTCCTTGCGGGTGTCGTACTCCTTTCTTATGTTATCCAAAAATCCTCTCGAAAATCACAAGAAGCACTAGGTAACTGGTTGCCAGTCGAATCGCTTTTTCCGAGGCTTTTTCGCAGTATTTGAAGAATATTGACGCAACCATGTATCATTTGGTGTATGTGGAGATTAAATAAATAAATAAATAATTTTTGGACAACTCCTTAAAGGTTCTTTTAGCGAATAGCTCGACGAATAGCATGAAAAAGCCTACCTTTGAGATGCATCGATTATTTTTACTATTTTCTTGTCTTTAGATACTTTCCAAAAATCTTCACAAAATCACATAAAGCACTAAGTACCTACCTAACTAGTGGCACTGTTTTTATACGATGGTCGCGAAGGTATAACACTTCGTAGTGTCTTTTTACGGAAATACGAACAAAACACTTGTTTTTTTTTTCACTGCACACTTAAAGCGGCGCGATGCCAAATATTAGGGACGTCTCGGTTTCCCTCAGCTGATTTATTCCAACGGGGACTCGACTAGGTGGATTGTACAATTAGATCCATACCGTATGCGTTTAATAAAACCCGAATTTTCGCGAACCCTTGAAGCTGCTCCTTTTATCCTCGCGCGTAATTGGGGTACCTAGTAGGAACCTATCTAGCACTGTTTTCATACGAAGGCCGCGAACGTTTAACACTGCATTTCTTAACGGAAATATGAAAAAATCACTTGTTATTTCACTGCAAATTCGTAGCGGCAATTGCAACAGGTTTGGACATCACTGCTGGTCCAAAAAATGGCGAACGGATCTGGAAAAATGTACAGAAGCAGGTTCAGTTCCGACGAAGCAACGGAACAATATCGGTTAGCAAGACGCGACGTTTGCATACGCGTCCACGTTTTGGAAACAGAATTGTTATACCACCATAATAAATTGCTTGTTGAAGCTGGCGCTCCCAAAAATTACAGGCGGACGCGGATCGATATCAATCAGCTGTTAAATCCCATAATAATCGGACGGACGATCTTCGACTAGCGCGTCGGCTACGGCGCGGCGGTACGGTGACGGAGACGGCGTGCGTGCGCACAAGCTTTCCCCCATACCATCTAATACCACTATTCGGTGTTGCCGTTTATGCCGACATGTCCCCAAACTGACTTAAAGTCCCTTAAATCCGATTTTTGATTTTCGCGGATTTATACGGGGTTTCTTTCGTTATAAGTTAATCTACTATCTCGTATAATTATTACGCACAAAAACGGGTAAATCCATGTAAAAATCCACTACACAATTAAATTTATACGGAATTAAATTACTAAATCAGGTAAATTTTCAGCACACTTGGCAACATAGTAGCGCCGCCCCGAGAGAAGTAGGGGCCGCGAGCCGCGATTGGCTAATATCGCGCACAAGTTATGAGTAGTGGGGATCACCTGTAGTGTGGGGATCAAGTGGGTATCCGGCGCCCCGCGCTTGCGCTCCTCGCCCAGCTGTAATTTAGTAGGTCGGCCGGGCCGCGCGGCGTGGAAATTGAGCAAAATCGAGTGAATCAGTGCCAGTGAATTCATTCTAATTGTAATTATTGCGCGATTCGGCGCGGCGTCGTTTTTGTGTGAAGTTGGCGTCGGACGCCAGCGCCCGACGCCAACGTCATATGCCCGCGCCTGGCGAATCTCGGCGAAGGAATTACGGGCAGTAGTCAAGGGCACGCAGAAGCTTAAATTCACCAGGAGTCGCTGTTTTTCGGTTTTTGGGCACATTACGCGACATTTCGCCACCAAATTTTTACGAAAAGTAAGAGGAATGGTAAGGAATTAACTCGAGAGAGTTCCGAAACGGCAAAGGGTTAAAAAATGCGGAAATGATAAGCACGCCAATTTGACAGTCTTCCCCAACTATTTTCGGAACCGAATAATTTTTTATTTACAACCATGTATGTAATGTCGACATTTCTGACTTGTTAGAAGTTTGAAAGTGTCAATTTTTTTACTTTTACTTCCCGCCCTCCCGCAGGAGGGCGGGAAGTAAGCGAGATAATAGTATATTACACACCGAGGTGGGAAGTGTTTCATTACTGTCGAGAGATTAAATAGTTAACCGAGGTGCGAAGCGCCGAGGTTAACTTTATCTCGAGACACCTCGGTGTGTAATATACTATTAAAAGTAGACAATAGACAGGACAACAACCCTGAGGGGGTTTAAAAGTGGCGCACCATCAGGCAAGGGTAGAAAAATATTAAAAACGATGAACAAATCGGGGCCGCGCGTTAAATTCACATCAAATGACAGTCTTCCCCCACTTTTTTCGGAACCGAATAATTTTTTAAAAGTAGATAATACATAGGACCACAACCCTGAGGGGGTTTAAAGGTGGCGCACTATCGGGCAAGGGTTGAAAAATATTAAAAACTATGAACAAATCGAAGCCGCGCGTTAAATTCACGTCAAATTAGTCTTCCCCCACTTTTTTCGGGATGATAGGGCTACAGGCGAACACCCGCTAAAAAAAAGTAACGCGCCGGTGCTCTACCCCATGGGTGGTTGTGGAAATTTGCAATTTTTTCAGATAATTTGTATTTTAAAACAAATACTTTATTCAGTTGATTGCCGATCAGAAATTTATTATCCCAAGGTGTCCCAAGAGATGGCTAATTATTAGGATAAAAAAATTGCGGCCTGAAAAAAATCAGTTGTAAAATAGGTAGGTAGATAGATACCTACTCCACAAAAGACTTGTCAAAAAATTATGATTGTGAAATCAGCAATGGTTTTCTAGCAATGACTTCTCCGAGCGGCGCTCGGATACATTTCTGCTGCCTAGGGACTTAAAATAACAGTAAAGTGATAAAAACTGACGTGTTTGTTAAATTATTGTGTGCGCCTGTGAAGAAAGCAATAAACAGTTCGTCACAGCAACCGACATCATAAAAAAAAACGTGGATACCTACCAGCAGTAATTTTCAAAGGTACCTAGGTACCTAATTCTGCAAGCAGATTTATTCCACTCTGACATGCGGCAACGTCGCGGTATTCCCCTTCCGAATCTAACGTTATTCCCCTCCATCTCCTAGGGAGAGGTTAGACCTCCCCTCTAAGCGCTTCTAGTGACGATCCAGCGGCGTACATTGAGCACGGATAAAGATTGATTTGCCCCATTTTCTAAACATCGAGTAAAAATTTTTTTTTTTCATTTTTCGGTTTTATGAACGTCCCCGATTACGTGGTTGAAATTTCTGTACCTATCAAAGATACACCCTGTATATATATATATATATATATACAGGGTATATATATATATAGTGATAATGGGCATAGCACTCAAAGTTAGAAAACAAAAGAAAGACTAGTAACCGCATACACGTGCTTCATGCTATTTGGCAATCATCAGTACGGTGTAACATCAACCAAATCGAAAAGATAGGAAAGATTTGGGAAGCAACAAATGAAGTCCAGGCAGGATATATATATATATATATATATATATATATATATATATATATATATATATATATATATATATATATATATACCAGTTGCTGTTGCACTTCTTCATTTGCTGTCAGCTTTTCTTCTATTTCGAGTAACCCTTCAATTGTTAAAATAGGTAAAACACCTTGAATTTTGTCATCACCTACAGCCACTTTATTATTATTATTTCCACTGTTAAAAACATCCAGAATAATGTTCATTGTTGCTTGTATTTTCTGAAACTTGTCTCCATCTGCAAAAAAGAGCATACAATGTGTATCTAAATAAACAATTCCTTCCCACATCTTTATTTTTTCTGAAAAAATTCTCTGCTTTGTTTATATGTATAAGATCTAGTTGTTAACAATGTTAACTAAAAAGAAATCTTTAGTAATTGAGCGCTGACATGTCCGTGAAGTAAGGAGCAAGTTTTAAAATTTATTGATAAATGTGTAAAATTGTCTTATATCTCTTTGTAAATTCGGTCGAATGTCAGCTGGCACTTATAATTCAATGGACCATCGGTGATTTTTTTACTTGCTTAGGTAATAAAATAGAATCGACCACTTCACTGAATATGCCATCTCTCAATCACTAATGATTACTAACTAGGTAACTTGTATAAGTAGTGATGGAGAATGTCCGAACAAGTCTGACATGTTTGGACCACCTTACAAAAAAATCACTGGAAATGTCCCACCTGACATCTCCTACCCATGTCGACTTACCGACATACATTTTTCGACATGTCGAAATGTCCAAAATTCTTCTGATCTGATATGGTGGACATGTCGACACAAATTTTTCTACATGTTGACATGTTCAACATTCTTCCAAAATGCGGACATGTCCGATATGTCGACATGTCATACAGGCATGTCTATTTCCACTCTCCAACATCACGTATAAGCAAAGCTCTCCAGTAAAGTTCAAAAAACATACATACCACTCGAGAAACTGCTGCTACCACTTGCTGATGTAGCCGAGGATGTGGCAATGCCGCTACCATTATTCTGCTGATTAATTTCTGAAAGAGCAAGACGTTGCTATGAACCTAACAAAGAGATCACTTAAGATATTAGGTATACCTCCCATTTGTTGACTTAATATGTTCAGATTTTCAATAACTACATTGTCTACAGTAGGACACATGGCCAGTACTTTAACACCTGGAATTAAAATCGCAATTATACATAGACGATTCACGCTTTGTAATCAGGGTCTCCAGCAAATTTAGAACATCAAATTTTCTCACTTTCCAGGTTTTTCAACTGGACACCCTAACAATGTAAATTATGTTTATGACAACTTTCCACCTATCACAAGCCCTTTTATCCTTACCTACAGTATTTGGAGCACATTCTGGAAAATGTCTCTCTGATAGGTTAATGCTCGGGTTTGTCTAAAGTATCATCACTTTTGCCATTAGTATCGCAGTTTTCCTCACAAGCATCATCTAAAAGAAAATTTTACTCAAATCCTCAAAATTATAAAATAAAATAGTTATAAGGGTATGTTAAAGTTGAATGTGAGTACATAATATTGAAAATGCAGTAACAAATTTATGACATGGCATTACCTGAGCTATCACCATCTTGCTGTTTACTTTCTGGTTGAGGATGAAGCACAGGAACAGTAAAGTCGGCAGGAAATTTCTTCTTTTTTATTTTTCTCTTTCCAACTCTCACATTTGCTTCACTCTCTTCATCAGTAGTGGCAGCTGCCGTTTTTTCAACTTTTAGTGCTTCTTCATATTTTTCTAGTGTAAAAATTAGATTTTTGTAATGAATTTGTTTTAACTATAGCAAATAAAGCTCACCATATGATCCAACCAATTCATAGGTACATTTTTTCCAGTCAGATTCTGGATTAGCTCTTTTTATAATTAAAGTTCTGGAGTTTTTGGAACTAGGCGGCCAGTAACAGCAATTATCATCTTTAAGCCAGATAGCTGGAACAACTGACACTGACTGCCCATCTTCTTCTGAAAATCTTACTACAGCATACTAAAAAAATTATAAAAAAATCTGTTTACACAAGTTTAGCTTATTATCTTTCATTCCCAAGTTTACCCCCTGTTGTATCCTATTTGTACTATTATCGTTCGACTTATAATGTCGTTTCAACGGGGAAATATTCCAAGAATATCAAGTCTTAATCTTACTCAATTCAGACTTCATTATTTCTACAAAAATGTATCTACTGGTACTGTCACATTCCAAGCCTTTACTTACTGAAATTCTTGGCTACAGATTTTTTTTAACAATCCTTTGGATGTTCATTCGAGATAAAATCAATTGTTGAAAAATGCCTGAACAAAGTAATACCAAATTACGATACGAGACCACGGCAATTGCTTTTTAAAAACAATTTATTAGAGAACGGAGTACAAGACTGGTTACATCTGGGGTTTTTACATCTTTTATAACATTAGAGAAGTGTTGAGTATACAAAATCATATTACACTTAATTTCTGGATTTGCTTCCTCTCGTGGGAACGTAACTCCTCCATCCCTTAGAAACGAGCACAGGGTGCGAGGTGATTTTAAATTGTTAATTGTTAAAATATTTCAAAAGATATCTTTGTTATTTTCTTTTTCCTTTTGTTTTTTTATGATATGTTTTTGATAGAAAAATTTAATTAAAAATGAGAGTAAGGTTATTATTATTATGAGGTAAATCAATATAGTCCAGAAACTAAGTTGGTTAAAATGAATCGGTACTTCAGAAATATTTTCTAATTTTTCTTTTTGCAAATCTAAAGCATTTTTGATATTATTAAATTCATTTGTGTTTACAGAATTCAATTTAAAATTTCTAAAATTAACAATCAAATCAGAATGAACATTATTTTCGAAATTTAAACTAGGTAAAACAATATTTTTATAATTAATTTTTGAGCTTTGATAAATTCTAATATTAAAGTCATTCACTTGCACTTCACAGTTCACTTCCATTTCTAACACAAAGGTTCCGTTTAAGGGTAGTTTTTGTTCACTGGATCCGCAGAATAGGGTAGCTATAGTCTCTTTGGGGGCGATAATTAACCATTGATTGTTTTCCATCTTATGTACTCGGAGTTCGGGAACTTCTACAGGAATTTGTTGACACGACGTGGAGTTTTTGATAAAATTTAAAAGACTGACTTCGCATGGAGCGTTAGTTTCTATTTTGGCTGGACTATGTTCATGGCACAGGTATTCTTCGGTGGTAATTTCTTGGCATTGCTTGTCCGTTGAGATATAATATTGCTCATTAAGGAGAAGGTATTTCTCTTGAGGAAGGATTAGTTTGAATTTATTGTTTTTCGAGGGAGTTGGTATAGGATAAAGTCGATAGTAGCTGTAATTTTCTTGAAGCACTAATGGAATTACTATTATAAAGACTAATTGATTTCCTTTGCTGTAACTTTTTATGTTTACTATTTTTTCAAATAATAATATGTTTTCAGTAATAGTGTCAAAAGGTAATTTGAATTTGTACAAATGCTTCTTGATTGATTTTAATTCTATTAATAAATCTGGCGGCTCAATTATTGAATTGTGTAAGGTATTTAATTTTGAAAATGTTATTGCAACTTCAAGTTTTTCTAAAATGTCGTATATCGTCTGATATGCCAGTGATATCTGAGAGATTACCATATCTATTTCAAAATATCTGAAAACTTCTATAGTTTCTATACTGTTTGCTTTAATAACTTCTTCTACGTTTTTCAATCTAGCATCTAATACTTCCTCGTTATGGCTAAGTAAATCTGTAGTATTCTTAAATTTGGTAATAGATCTTTCCAAAAGGGTTATTTGTTCTTTTACAAGAGTCTTCAATTTTTGTTCATTTTGTGAAAGTGTAAATAAAGCTGAATCATATTTTTGTGCGTCTGTTTGATCCAAGTTTCCAGTTATTGTTTTAATTAAAGTGCCTAAGGGATCAAGTATGCCTCTTTTCTTTCTTATTATTGGGTTTATTTGATTAATTTGTGAAATAATTTTGTTTTCCAAAACATTAATTAAGTTGTAGGAGTTATGAAATTCTTTTTTATAAGTAGATGAGTAATTAAAGCTATTCTTGAGTTCTGAAAACTTGCCATGAATAGTGTAAAATTGTTCAACTATTTTTGTTACATCAAAAGTTTGAATAAATGACCATTTATCAGTGGTGACTTTTGCATTTCCTAATTTTAAAGGTAGAAGTCCTGGATTTTCATTAAGGTTGTGAAATTTTGGCATTAAAACTCCTGCTCCGATGACGAGCCTAAAACAGGAATTTTTAATTCTTTAATATGAACTACTAAAATTTTATTTTTCTTATTTTTTACTTTTACTTTATTATTTTCGAGAATTTCTAAAATTTCGTACGGTCCAATGAATTTATTTTCTTTTTTATTTCTTTGAATATTAGTTTTGTATACAGTCTGTCCTACTTTGAACTGGTACTGGTCTGGTCCCTGAGTGTTGTGTTTTCCAAGAACTTTTCTTTTGTGGTCTATAAGATTTTCGGAAACAGTTTCATAAAGATTTTTTAATTTATCTCTATGGGAACTTACGTAATCTGCATAAAACGAACTTTCTATTAGCAGTGAGGGGTCACGTGAATTTGTATGACCTAATGTTAATTCTAAAGGGGTGAACTTTGTTGAAGAATGAATAGAATTGTTATAGGCAATTATTGCGTAAGTCATTAGATTTGTTACATTTTCATTTGTATGTTTTTGTTGGAGTAAACGTAAATGTTCTATTAATGAAGAGTGAAAACGTTCAACAGGAGAGTTCGATTCATGGTGATTAGGGGTAGTAAAGTGAATTTGAATTTTGTGAGATTTTAGAAGTTCTTGTACTGTCTCGTTTTTAAATTCTCGTCCATTGTCCATTGTAATTTTTTCGGGTATGCCGTAAAATGAGAAATATTTAATTAAAGCGTTGCAAATTTCTATAGCTGTTTTTCCTTGAACTGGGAAAGCTTGTCCTAATTTTGAAAATGCGTCTATCACTGTAAGGAAGGTGTGATTATCATATTTGAATAAGTCGGCATGTAAAAGCTGAAAAGGTTTTCCGACGGTCTCGGTAAGCACGATAGGAACATATGGTTTATTTCTTGCATATTTTGCAGTTTGACAAAGGTTACAGTCATTTATGTCATTAGTCACGTCGCGTTTCATAGTAGGCCAGTAGTAATTTCTTTTAAGATGCTCTAAAGTTTCTGTTATTCCGCGGTGGTTGCATTTACCTTCGTGTTGAAATTTGATAACCATTAAGCGTTCGTCTTTTTCCTTAAGAGAATTTACTATTTTGGTGCATTTTATAAGTTTAAGAGTATTGGGATTAAAATTTGTGATATATACTTCATTAAATTCCTTATACATTGATTCATCGTGGAAATAAGTGTGATATGTCTTGTCAGAGGTTAAATAGTCTCTTAAAAATTCAAAGATAAGTTTTTTATTATTTTTTGGGAGAGATATATTTAAAACTTTTAAATGTTCAAAATTTTCGTGAACAACTTCTAATCTATTATAGGGGTTTGGATAAACTATTATCTGTTTATTTTTATTATTTATTATATCGTCGATTATGGGAATACCATCATTTAAACTAGATTGGTTACTAGTTGAATGAGGTGTAGCGAGTGTATCATCTACAGGAGTAAGTCGTCTTGGGAAATTTGGGGGTTTAATTTGAATGTCTTGTAAGATTCTAATTTTTGGGCTTGGTTTTGGCTTTTCTGCGATTAAAGAATTGGGATTCATGTCAGTAAAAGTGTCTTCGTCCTCGGTTAAGTCAATTGTTTCGAATTTTTTGTAAGCTTCGTCTGTTAAATCTTTTAAAAATTGTTCAATGTCTTGGTTTATTTCACCTGGATTATTAATTACACTTTCATTTTCTATGGCGTTAATTTTGATTCTAGATAAACAGTCAGCATTTGTGTTTTGTTTTCCTTTTTTATAAATTATGTCGTAGTCAAATTCTTCAAGTCTTAGTCTCCATCTAACTAATTTACTATTGGGTTCCTTGAGATTAAATAACCAGACAAGGGGACGGTGGTCAGTATAAATTTTGAATTTTCTACCAAAAAGATAGGGTCTAAAATATTTGCAACTCCACACAATTGACAAAAGTTCTTTCTCAATGGTGGAGTATTTTGTTTCACTGTCATTAAGAGTTCTGGATGCGTATGCAATTGGTCTGTCATTAGGAACGTGACCTTGTGATAGAACTGCACCTATGGCGTAGTTACTTGCGTCTGTCGTTAAAATGAATTGTTTTTCAAAATTTGGATACTGTAAAATAGGGGCATTGATAAGTAAATTTTTGCAATGTTCGAAAGATTTCATAAATTCGGGAGAGTGGACTACTTTAGAATTTTTCTTTAAACAAAGTGTCATTGGTTTTACAATTTTTGCAAAGTCTTTAATAAAACGTCTGTAATACCCTAGTAAGCCTAAAAATGATTTAATGTCCTTCTGAGTATTGGGAATGGGAAAATTCTTTACAGCGGAAATTTTGTCTGGATTGGGTTTTACTCCGTCTGGGGTTATTACATGTCCTAAATATAAAACTTCTGTACGTAAAAATTCTGACTTGTCGAGTTGTAACTTAAAATTGGATTCTCTGAGTCTAGTAAAAACTTGTCTAAGTCTGCTAATGTGTTCTTGAAGTGAGGTACTAAATATGACTATATCATCTAGATAAACTAAGCAAATTTCGTTTTGGAGCCCTCGGAGGACATTGTCCATAACCCGCTGAAAACTAGAGGGCGCGTTTTTTAAACCGAAAGGCATTCGTTTGAATTCGTAGTGTCCGTTTTCCGTGGAAAAAGCAGTTTTTGGTATGTCGTCTGGGTCCATTTCAATTTGGTGAAAACCACTAGCCAAATCTAATGTCGAAAAATATTGACTTTTACCTAACTTGTCTAAAATGTCTGAGATATTGGGTAAGGGATATTTGTCATTAATAGTCCGTTCGTTAAGTTTCCTATAGTCTATAACCATTCGCCATTTGCGCTTTCCAGAAGCGTCCTTTTTTTTTGGAACTATCCAAATGGGGCTAGACCATGGAGAAGTTGAGTCTTGGATGATACCTTGATCGAGTAATTTGGAAATTTGGGTTTTTACTTCATTTCTGTGAATTTCGGGATAACGATAACTTTTTGTAAAAATTGGAGATTCATTAGTTACATTAATTTTATGACGAATTTTGTTTGTGAAAGTTAAAGGAATTTTTTCGCAGTAAAATATATCTCTAAATTCAAAACAGAGTTTTCGAATAGCGTCTCGTTCTTCTTTGTTGCAGTGATCGAGTCTTAATTCTTTTAAATTTAATTTTAAAATATTGTCTTGGTCGGGTTCAAGTATTTCGTCAGTTTCCATTTTCTCGCAAAAATTAACATCACATATGTTTATTGGTTCAATTTCGAAGGGTTCGTCTAGTACAATTTTAACAGGATTTTCGTTTATATTGGTAATAGTAGTGATAGCAAAGTTATTTTTTATGTTTACGATAGCGCGAGGCATTTCTGTACCTTTTCCGAATTTAAAATAATCTAATATTCCAAAAGAATTTTGAATATCGCAATCTACTGGTATTTTGACAATTTGTTTTGTTCTAGGGGGTATAATAATTTGATAGGATTGAAAGGGTTCTAAAAGTTGAGGTGTACTATCGGCGTCGTTATTTGAGTAAATTATTGGAATGTCTGAATTTGGAGTTTTTAATCTTCTGCGCCTTAGTTTAATATTGGCATCTAATCTATCAATTAGATTGGCTCCGATGAGGCCATCAAATTTTTCAGAAAAGTTAAATAAATAAAATTTATGATATCCCGGAGTATTAAAAATTTTAAAAATTGGAATAACGGCGACTTCGTCATGGAAGGTACTTGCGTGTGCTATCTGAATATTAAATATCTCATTTCTAATGAATTCTTTGAAAAACGTTTGTGCTATTCTAGGATTTAGTATGCTACGTGAGCTACCGGTATCTATGAGAAAATATGAGTCAATTTCTGGGATGTAAATATGAGGTAAGTCTTGGCGGATGTTATTTAAGTCGATTAAGACGGGTTGTCTTTCAAGTTGTCCTTGGTAAAATTTACGTGTTGTCCAGAGTTCATATCAGAGTTCGAGGTACTTTGTGAAAAGTCAGCGGAAAGCATGGGATCGCAATGTGAAATTTGAGGTAGGTAAGTCTCGTATGGATTCTGGGAATAATCAGTGTCATAATCGTGGGAAAAAGAATAACTGTCGTACTCAGGCGAGTACAAGTTTTCGTAGAAATAATCGGGATATTGA
Organism: Pseudeuparius sepicola; assembly: GCA_963920635.1. NCBI lineage: Eukaryota > Metazoa > Arthropoda > Insecta > Coleoptera > Anthribidae > Pseudeuparius > Pseudeuparius sepicola. The sequence goes on from OY987305.1 coordinate 37,475,631, forward strand.
TTTTCGTCAATTTCAGTGATTGATGCTTCGGATTGATCGGGATTAATTTCGTGATTGAAAAGTTCTTCAAATTTAGACACGTGTTTTGGATTATTGGTTCGAGATTGAGTGCTACTGGTTTCCATAGCTTCGGGTTGATTTGGGTTTCGTTGTTGTTGGTTTCGTAAAATTGCGCTTGTTCTTTGATTAGCAAAATAGGGGTGCTGTTGTGTTGGATATCGAGATTGGAAATTAGAAAAATTGGGTCTTTGCTGAGGTTGAAAATAAGGTGTGAAACGAGGTTGAAAATTAGGTCTAGTAGGAATAGTTGGTCTAAATTGGGGTTGTGTAGTTGGTCTAAATTGGGGTTGTGTAGTTGGTCTAAATTGGGGTTGTGTAACTTGAGGTTGAAATATTGGGGGTCTAGGAAATATTCTTTGATTTGGAAAAGTAGGAAGTTGTGTTGGTGGTCTATTATAGAAAATTGGTGAGGAGGAAAATTGGGGTCTAGAAAAATTAGGTTTGTTAACTAGAAAAGGATTAATTCTTGGTTGGGGTTTATATACAGGGTGAGTCAAATTTTGGTTTTGTCCGGTACTCAGATATTTGAAATTTTCTTCTTCTACTACTAAAGATAAGGCTTTTTCTAATGAATTAGGAGATTTAAGTCGAACAACAAGTTGAGTTTGATAGGGAAGGCCATTGATAAATGTTCTTAAAGCAAAATCATCGTAATGTTTTATGGTAATAACTTTTTCGTTTGCATTAATATTCGTTAAATTTAACTTGGAAAAAAGTAAACTTCGTGCATCCTGGATCCTCATTCCAAATTGTAAAGGAGTTTCATTTCTTTGGGGTTTCATTGAAATTAAATCTTGTATCAAACAGTCTATACTACGTTGATCGGAGAAAGTATTAATTAAAGCATTTTTTATATCTGCCCAAGAAGTTATTTCTGATCTAGAACCTATTAAATCAGCTGCGCGATCTCTTAGTTTACTTAAAATGGTATCTAATAGACAATTATTTACAACATTTTCGGCATTTCTAGTGTCAAAGAAATTTCTGAGGAGATTTTCGCAAGAAGAGATAAATCTATTAAGCAAATTTGGGTTTCCGTCAAACAAGGGAATATTATCTGCTTGGTAACGTAGAAGAGGAACATTAACATTATCGGCTGGCATATTGATTTCGTTCTCAATATTTAAATTTAAAAAGAAATCAGCTAAACTTTCAATAATACTATCGCTCATAAACTAAAAATAATTGGGAAAATGGCTTCTTAAAAATACGAAAATTACAACTAAAAAATCAACTGTACAAAAGGAAATTGGCAAAAAGGATTAAGCAACTTACAAAAGCAGTGTGATGAAGCTCGGTGTTTTCATTTGTTTCTTCTTATACCTAGTGCCTATAAGTCCCGGCGATGCTTGTCCAGGTACTCAGGACTTCGTATCCTAAGGTCCTAAGAGGAGAGTTGTCGAAGTTGGACTTCTCCCTAGGCGTTCTCTCCGTGGTTCGTCTCGGTTGTGGGTCTCTCGGTGTCCTGCAGGCGATGCTGTCCTTGCTGGATCCGTGGGGCCCGGTGTTCGGATCGATACCAATTTAACCGTTGATACAGCGCGATCGAATCTGCAACAGACTAACGATCGATTGGCAGCGTCCTACCGACTGCGCCAATTACGATACGAGACTACGGCAATTGCTTTTTAAAAACGATTTATTAGAGAACGGAGTACAAGACTGGTTACATCTGGGGTTTTTACATCTTTTATAACATTAGAGAAGTGTTTAGTATACAAAATCATATTACACTTAATTTCTGGATTTGCTTCCTCTCGTGGGAACGTAACTACCATTTAAAATCATATATTGATTGTCTAACACGCATGAAATGATGCTCATTTTCCAACGAGTAAGTAGTTTGTTAAATGAGCCGCAAGTAGACGCAAAAATCGGTCGATCTTGTTTGGGAGGGGGACATCTTTTGGCATAAATTTAACAAGTTTATTTGCAACCTTCTAGGAGAGGGAAGCATCAGTTCAAAAATTTTAAATGGGAGAGGGGGTCGAGATGCACATAACTGTGAAGCCTTTGTAACTCCCTACGGTGGCTCGTTATTGAAATTCCATGAATTTTTGAAAAAGTTATGGGCCATCAAACAAAAAGCAAACACTAGGTATCTTGACATTTTGACTATCTAGATTTTTTTAATAAGCGCTAAAATAGGTCGATGTTCTCTCCGTGAGAGAAGCTTTTCCAGTATCATGTTTTGTTCCTAAATTTTAAACATTTCACAGAAGAGGTTTTGGAGGTAAAGTTCGCTTCTCATGATAAGATTAAAATTTTGGATTTGAACATTTCATCGAAAGAGTTTTCCTTTCGATAAGCACACTGATGTATCTGAGCGCTTTTTTGAAAAAATCCAAATGGTCAAAAATGCCAAGATGCCTACTGTTTTGTTTTCATATAAGGGCTCATAACTTTGTAGTGCCCAGGCAAACAACTAAAGCCAGAATATTAAAATTCATAATATTCCTACAATATCCTAGAGAGGCCCCAATATTCATATTCCAAAAAACCACCGTTCCTATGGAGCTCTCCCGACCGCACGTGTCAAGGTTACACGCGAAACTCCAGAAGCATATCATGCCACCCTGCGCTGCGCGCGCCTCGCGAGAAATGATATAAAAGAGCGCCCGACTGGGCCTACGGGCAGTGCTAATCCAGCCTCCACCATATGCCAGGGGAACCCCTGCCCGACTGAAGAGGGCAGGTGGCCACCCCTGCAGCCAACCAGTCACCTAGTAAAAATGAAGAAAATCAAGAAAGAAATACTCTCCTAGCACCGCAGTAAGTTTGGGCTGACCAAAAAGCCAAATATTTCTGTTTTGATTCCTTTGTGGCTGAATTGCCTTTTTATTTTTGAATTTTGAATTATTTTGGAAACTTTTAGAGAAATTGAATTTATTGTGCATTTTTAATTAATTAAAAATAATTTAATAACTTTTGTGAACCATATTATGATTTTTGGGAATTTATTTTGAACCATATTATTTTACTGTAGATGCCAGAATTTTAATTTATTCAAACAGAAATAATCTTGTAACTTTTATTGGGGAATCTGATGGGATTTGGGAAACTATTTAGAGTCAATTATTTTGGGGTTGAAATCAGAATCTTGTTTTTAATAGAACTATTTTATGCCAGAATTTTCGAGTAAATTGAATTACGTTCTTATACAAACTTGTGTTGGAAATTAAGCAAAGCTATACAGGGTCAAGTAATTTTATCCTACAGAGTCAAGTAATTTTATTCTATTTAGGAAATCAAGTAATTTCATTCTAGTTGGGGAATCTTTTGCAATTTTTTGTATTTTAATCTGAAGGTTTGTTCTTTTATGCCATAGTTTTGTATTTGTGCCATTTTTGTCATATTGTTTTGTGTCTTATTTTAAATTCTATTGTTTATCAGTGTATCTTTTGAACGTTACTTAGAAAGGGGTCATATTTCAGATATCTTTAGTGTAGCATTGTGCAAACTTATAGATTTTAATTTTAGTCAATAATAATTATTGCCATGTTTTAAACTTCCTATTGTACTGTACTTTGTTAATCCAATGTACGGTGTCGTATTTAATATACATATTAAACTATCCCTGTGTTTCCGTCATACACCTTAGGCCCACCCTAAAAAGAATATTGTGGCTCGCCCTATACAAATCCGCTCGCCAACTTTTACCACCAACAAAAGGGCTGAGAACACCACGAAACATTTTTTAGGAAAAATTCGGGAAAAATATCATAAAATTTTTTTGTAGAATTACTTTTGTCGAATAACTTTTGTAGATCAAACTTGTGGGGTCCAATAAGGGTTGACGGCTAAGGGTACTTTGGAAAATTTTTAGGGAAAGTTTCGGAAAATCAGAAGAAAATTTTTTTTGAGGAAAATTCGTTAGTATTCATAAAAGGTAACACAATAGTGTGCAGTACATAAGGATTAACAGATAGTGATGAGTTGTTAAATTTGACAGGAAAATTAATTTTTCAGAAAATTCCAGGAAGTAAATTTTATAAGGAACCTGAGGCACAGAAAAGGTGTAACGGTATTTTTATTGTGGTTCAAAAAGGGGTAACGATAGGGGTGAATTTGTCAAAATTGAAAATTGTCAGAAAATGTTTTTTTTTATTAGAAAAATTATTACATAAAAAAATTTAAAGTGCTTAGAGAAACGGTCAGAAAAATTTAGTAAGAACGGAATAAAAGAAAACAGTCGCTAGGAAAAATCCAGGGTTAGGAGACTACAGAAAAATTCCATCAAGAAAGCTAGGAGCAACTAAAAATATTTTTGGGTGAATTAAAGTAATTTATAGAAAATATAGAAAATACAATAAAAAATGCAAAACGGAAAAGAAAATGCAGTAGTAGGAATATAAAGAAACGGGAATATAGGTAAAATTTAGAAGTGAGGTCGTGCATCAAAATTAATAATGGAATAGAAACCGTACCAATATTCGACGGGAAAGCTAAAATATAAATTTTATGAGTATAAAGAAACGGCATTATTAACAACTTGGTCTGAAGGACAGAAAAGAACTATAGTCAGGTTAAAACTAAGAAGCAGCACGAAACTATAAGTCAAAGCGAAGCCAGAGTTACAAAAAATACAACGGATTGGCTTAATTTGAAGGCTAATTTACATAATACTTCAAAAAGCGAATTACAGCAAGAACAGAAATTTAAATAAAAATATTCATGGAAGTTAGGCAAAAATACGGCAAAAATTGAAGACAAATTTTAACACAACAAAAATTTTTTGGAAATTGAACAGTAACCTTGGTTAACGGTCAAGTAAAAAATAGCGTTCTCCAAGAAAACAAAACTAGATCGGGACGTTACTACGCAATTTGTGTTAGGACTTTATAAGGCATATTAAACAACGAGTATTATCTCTAGAACAGCAAGATATAATACAAGCTTTAAATTATGCGGAAAAAGGACATACGATTAGGCCGCTACAATACAATAAGGAATGCCGCGACGCGAAGTAGGTGATCTACAGCCTGATTTTACCGCGGAGACCACGCATAATTGCGCAATATTGCATAAATCATAAATAAGAAAGAACGTCACCGCGAATCGCCTTCAAGTGTTTAGCTAATAAAATTTGGATATTTTTCTCAAAAATTCGAAGAAAAAGCCGCCGCTGAGTATATAATAATCAAGTTTGCTAAAATAGGAACGCGAAATTTAGTTATCGAAACCAGCAAAAATAAAATCACAAGTAGGTAATATATAGGGAAGTAAAATAGAGAATTTAGGGGACATTAATTTAAAAAAAAAATTGAATTATCAGATGCAAGAAAATATTGCATAAGGCTACAGCAAAGCATACACTATCGAGAAACGCGAAAATTAAATGCAGAAATTTAGTTGGGATTACAACTAGAAATTATATAAAAAATAAAGCGAAAAGCTAATAGAAAAGAAAAAGGAATAAGCTACATGCTAAATTAACAAAAGTTAATAGAAATGAAAAATGAATTATCCACACGGCAGATCAAGGAAAATGGAGAATCAAAAGTGTCATTCAATGCCGGAAGGGGTATTTGCCCTCGGAGTAGTTGTTTCTGTTGATTTTATCTTTTGAATTATCTGCGTGTTAGGAAGAACTTAGTGAAGTTACTGAAGTAATGAATTACTGAAGTAGTGAGTTACAGAAGTAATAAGACAAAAATGTCGTTAGAAGGATGAAAAATAATGCCCAAATTCTAGTGGTAAAATGATTAAAATAATTAAAAGGATTAAAAGAAAAGTGCTACAAGCAAAAAGTGACATAATAAAGTCGGAAATTAAAGAAATAAATGAAATAAATAGAAGTGAATACGTGATGTGCTAAATGCGCCAGTGAAATGTGGTACCAAGTGATATTTTATTAAAAAAGTGAAGGATTGTGGAGTGAAGTTAAACAGTTTGGGAATGAGGTTAAATAGCCTATCAGGAGCCGCCGCACATTCTTGTTCTTTGCCCAAGATCAAGAATGTCAGTGTTCAGACTTTGGCAATTGTTCTGAACACTACACAAAAATTAACAACAAGGCAAACAGACAGGTAAAATTAGCAGCATTCAGGGAAGCGCGAACTTCCCAGAAAGTAGAAAAGCCAAATAAAAAAGGAAGGTAAGAATGAAATAGCAAAAGAAAATTCAGAAAATACAGAAAAGAAGAAAAGTTTGGAAGCCAGAGGATACAAGTACCAATCCAGGAGTGTTTCTGCCATTTTTGAGGATATTCGCCCAAGGGCCATACCTCTTAATTTTCGTAAGAAGAGAAAGGGGACACTCAACGCGACAGGAAGGAAGTTGTACCTTATAAGAGGGAAGATACAAAGGTTCTATGGGTACGAGTACAAGCTCAGAGTGTGTGTACGCCGTCTTAAGGGAAGTCTGCCAACGCTGGAACACTACCTGTATTTCTAAGGAAAGAGATGAAACACAACTCAAAAAGGGATGAAAGTGAACCAAAAAGGGCCTAGTAATTCCCCAATATGTCAAGGAGTATGCATAACAGCTGTAAAGAAAAATTAGGACAAGAAAACAGCAAGATTTAGCCGCCGAACAAAACCAGGACACACGGTATAATAATTAACAGAAAAATGACATAAGGCAAAAGGAATGGTATCAATTAATAAATATAACAGATCAAAAATTGTTGGTACAAAAGAAAAAGAAAACTGGAGCAAAAGCTATAAAGCAAAGGAAAAAGGTATCCAAAAAAATGGAAAGTCGACAAGAAAAATAAGCATACAAGACTCAGAAGAAATAGCAAAATTAGTGCAGCAAAATAAAGTAGCGAAATGTGAAAATTAAAAGTGAGAAATTAATAAAATAAGAAGTTAAAAATATAATTTAAACAAGTGACCGGTAAATAAATTAATACGTATAAAAACGCGGAAAGTAAATTAATAAATAATAATAATAATAATTAAACCACTAACTGTCATTTTACTTAAGAAAGAAACCAAAAATCTGAAAGCGCAAAGCGAAAGAGCAAAGAAATACGCGCAGTTCCTTCTCTATCTAGTTCAAAGTACCAGAAGTAGGGCACCCAACTAATATAAGCCAAGTTCAATGCTGAAAGTCACCCAGAGGTTACGCACGTGTGAAATAAAATCAAACGCGAGGTCAGAGCGCCGCGACCGAAATCCCAAAGAAATATAGAACTAAAGTCATATTTGCAACCGCGAAGGGAATTAGAAAATAAAATACAACTAGGGGAAAACGATAACTAAAATTTTAGGCCTTAGGGAAGATAGGAAAAGAAAAATAAGAAATTAGCGAATGAAAAAGCAACTAGTAAGAAAATTCGAAAATGTAACCATGTATTTAAGAAAGAAAATCAATGAACTAATATGCAAAGATTTCATGAATGCAGAAGCAAAAAGTAAGAGAACTGAATTATTTATTCATACGTGTCAAAAATTAGTTAGATGTAGGTATGCGTTATAAATTAAGATAGTAAGACAGGGACATAAAATAAGAAAGTAAAAAATTAATTAACTAGTTAGCTATTAGATGTAGAAATACAGAAAGACAATGACCATGTAAAGAATCGCCTATAGAAAAGAAAAATCTAAACAGCCAATAAAATTGGAAAAGAGGTACTTAATTTACTTAAAGCCGTTTACGCACAATTCGGAATGAGTCAAGCAGGTAAAGAAACTTTTACGAGCACTAATAGTCTCTAAATATACTTAGTACTGGGAAACTGATAGGTACATCTTATTGAGTCATTTTCATAGTAGAAATAAAATAATCTCTAGTTACAGAAAGAAGTTGACACGCCTGTTATGATTTCAAAGCCAAAATTTTATAGAAGTCAATCGCCAAGAAAAAGTTAAGCAAAAAGATCGCCGTTTATAGAAATAAAAACTTTAATACTAAACTGCAATTAATAGGGCATAGAAATTTCACATTTAGTAAACCGCTATTATATGAAGTGCATCTTTTATTCCGAGAATAACGGTAGGAAAGTAGGTAGTCCCAAGTCAAACAAAATTTTAACGAAACCAATTTTAAGAAAGATATGCTGCATGTGCCGCACTTGAGGTCAGAAAATCAATACCCTTTATATTGTAAACAAACCAAACGCTAGTTAGGATCTGTGGCCGAAACAACCCGTTTTTAAAAACAGATTTTATTCGATAAAACCTAACAAAATTTATAAGGGTTGTAAGATAATTACGATACAATAAAAATGTCAAGACTGACTTAAGGGGGGCCAGCACGAGAATATATAACCTCGGTTGGTGTTGAGTCGGCAAAATAGTCTCTCGTGCTTTCTAGGCAATATTAGCTCCTGTAACTCGCTGCATAAGAAATGAGTAATGAGTAGGCACGAAAATATAAACTTATGGCTAAAACTAAAAATAATAGGTCTAAAGATTGCAAAGTCAAAAGTAATCAGACATCACAATAAAATTAAGGTATAATAAGAACAAATTAGGCAATCCAGCTATACAAGGTCTAAAAACAGAAAGTTTTGCTAGAAAAATTTGGCCAGTTTAACCAAAGTAGTGCTGAAGACAAAGGGTATACGTGAGGTACGCAGTATAGTACTTCACCAGTCGGGCATACGTAGTCGAGCATGGGACGTCAGATTAGGCATGGTCAGGGACGCCGCGTCACGCCGCGTCACGTTACAACGCAACCGAGGCCGCCGCTCGCTGCTCGTCCTCGGGACGGGGAAGCAGCTTCAGTGTTGCCAACGGAACTAGGGAGAAAATTCCCTAAGTTATAGCCGGCAGGCGCCAGCCATCGCGCCGCCGCGCAGCAGTACAGCCGCCGAGGAGATGGATGGTCCGCACTAACGAACAATGGAGCAGCAATCGGCATTGCAATGAGCCGAGACTTCTTGAAAAAGGAGTCGGGAGCATCAGGACTTTTTCAGTTGAAAAACAGGTGAAAAAGAACTCAGAAATAGTGAGTGCCGGTAAAAGAAAGACGCGTGTGTCGTGTGGGTTATGCATATAAGAGGTTTAGAGATAAGAATTGGCACGTATATTAACCAATCAAGCTAAAAGTACTAACAAAAAGTAGTAGTTAAAAAATATGTAATCATAGAGAAGTAGGAAATGTGTCTAGAGAATAAGAAATTGTGTAATCCAGTTTAATAGAGATAGGAATTATGTAAGTTTTGTAAGTAAGGAAAAAGGAAGTTTAATTTTTTGCAAATTGTAAGGTCAGTCCAAAGGGAGAGAATTGAGGAGGAAACTAGTCAAAATTCGATCATTCGATCATTTTCTTTAATAAGGAGGGAGGAATGTAGTGCCCAGGCAAACACCTAAAGCAAGAATATTAAAATTCATAATATTCCTACAATATCCTAGAGAGGCCCCAATATTCATATTCCAAAACACGCGAAACTCCAGAAGCATATCATGCCACCCTGCGTGGCGCGCGCCTCGCGAGAAATGATATAAAAGAGCGCCCGACTGGGCCTACGGGCAGTGCTAATCCAGCCTCCACCAGATGCCAGGGGAACCCCTGCCCGACTGAAGAGGGCAGGTGGCCACCCCTGCAGCCAACCAGTCACCCAGTAAAAATGAAGAAAATCAAGAAAGAAATACTCTCCTAGCACCGCAGTAAGTTGGGGCTGACCAAAAAGCCAAATATTTGTGTTTTGATTCCTTTGTGGCTGAATTGCCTTTTTATTTTTGAATTTTGAATTATTTTGGAAACTTTTAGAGAAATTGAATTTATTGTGCATTTTTAATTAATTAAAAATAATTTAATAACTTTTGTGAACCATATTATGATTTTTGGGAATTTATTTTGAACCATATTATTTTACTGTAGATGCCAGAATTTTAATTTATTCAAACAGAAATAATCTTGTAACTTTTATTGGGGAATCTGAAGGGATTTGGGAAACTATTTAGAGTCAATTATTTTGGGGTTGAAATCTGAATCTCGTTTTTAATAGAACTATTTTATGCCAGAATTTTCGAGTAAATTGAATTACGTTCTTATACAAACTTGTGTTGGAAATTAAGCAAAGCTATACAGGGTCAAGTAATTTTATCCTACAGAGTCAAGTAATTTTATTCTATTTAGGAAATCAAGTAATTTCATTCTAGTTGGGGAATCTGTTGCAATTTTTTGTTTTGTATTTGTGCCATTTTTGTCATATTGTTTTGTGTCTTATTTTAAATTATATTGTTTATCAGTGTATCTTTCGAACGTTTGGATTTTGGTTACTTAGAAAGGGGTCATATTTCAGATATCTTGAGTGTAGCATTGTGCAAACTTATAGATTTTTAATTTTAGTCAATAATAATTATTGCCATGTTTTAAACTTCCTATTGTACTGTATTTGATTAATCCAATGTACGGTGTCGTATTTAATTTTAATATACATATTAAACTATCCCTGTGTTTCCGTCATACACCTTAGGCCCACACTAAAAAGAATATTGTGGCTCGCCCTATACAAATCCGCTCGCCAACTTTTACCACCAACAAAAGGGCTGAGAACACCACAACTTTTTCAAAAATCCATGACATTTCAAAAGCGACCCACCGTTGTGTAGGTAATTGCGAGGGCTTCACAACCATGTGTATCTCAACCCCCTTTCCATTTAAAATTTTTGAAGGGATGCTTCCCCCTCTTAGAAGGTTGCAGATAAACTTGTTAAATTAATGCCCTCCCGATCAAAATTAACCGGTTTTTGCGGCCGTTACAGGGTTTGGCTCGTTTTCGTTGGGACACCCTGTATATAATACCATTATTCATCAAACATTCATCATGTATACTGGTAGAGTTAAGCCTTGACTGAAAGAATTCAGCTACCAATTTAGTGTCTACTTAAAATTCTTAAAATACAATATGCTTCCCCTTACCCAAAGATTTGTGTCTTCGCATCACAATAAGCCACTTCCAAAATAGCCTGGGTGAAAATTAGGAACAATATAGGATGGGAGAAAGTGAAAATACACATTAATGAATCACAGAAATTATAAAATTATCTATTTTTATCGCTTTACAGGATACTTCCTCGAGAGCTCCTATTTTATAAATGTCAGATAACCTATCAATGTATCCGCAATGCAATAATTTTGAAGAACAGGGTTCTTTAAAGGATTCGTAAAGTTCAAGAAATATCTGTATTTTAACTGAATTTTATCATTGAGGATAAAAATGTCATCAATTTTTGCAGGATTTTTATTTATGAATATAAAACAATTTGGAGCTTCAGTGTTCAAAGTCATATTTTGTGTAGTAACACTGGCAAATGTGTCTACACAAATGTTATTAATTATTTTAAGGCCGAGATTCTTTCCAAACTTAATGTTTTCTTCAACACATCTATGGGAAAATGATTGTTGTTCTTTGCAAATTGCTGTAAGGGATTACGTCCTGTCTTCAGATTGAGTTTAATAATGTGCATATAATTTTCATATTTAAAACAACTGAAATTATCTAGAGGTCCAAATTTTAAAACATCTTTAGATATGTGACTTAAATTATGAACATTATGATTAACAAACTTTTTTCCATAAAAGTCCCCGAAATGTTCTACAAAATGGGATAATAATGTAGTAGTAAAATTGTTCTATATGAAGCATAAGTCTGGGGATGCTAAAATCCGTGTTGCTACATGAAAACATAGAAAATGTAGGTACATATTCCTGTTTAAATAATTTTTCATTACATATGGCCCATAATAAAGAAGAAATTGGCGAAACTCAGTAGCCTTCCACTTATCGACATCTTGTAAACTACGAGGTTTGCTTGAAAATTCGTAGATGCTATAATTTCTATATTTTGAGATAAGTTTATCAATGTGATTAATTTGTTCAGGGAATAAACGAACAGACTTATCGCCCTTTACCCAAAATTGCAGCAATCTTTTCATTGTTCCTAAACATATAAGATGCATATAGTCTAATGGTACTTGACTAACCAAACCCACATTTAATCTAAATAAATTCACAGGTACCTACACCTATATGATAATCTTCTACCATGGCTTTAAAACTTTCATCTGTTCTCCATTCTGATCTATAAATGTCATTCGGTCAAAAATATAATCACCTTCAATGCTGCATTTACTACAACTAAAATATCCATTTGGATACTTGGTTTTCAGTATAAAAGCTTTGGCTGGAGCATCAGCCAAAATTTTTGAAATTCTTAATTTTATATAATGGCCTCTGTACAAGAAACCATTTTGATTGATATCTAGGAACTGATCTACAAATTTTTTCAAAAATTCATTTAAATCACTTGTTTTTTTTGGTCCATAGTAAATTCCAACAGGAAGAACATAGTCATTAGAAAGATCTTCTACCACTTTTAGCAAGTGGCAAACAATCAACATTGATCTCGAGAGTTAGACAAGTATCCTTCGTAATGGAGAAAGAAAACTTGTCAAGTGTGTGAAAAATTGATTCTTCTAAAGAAAAATTGTAGTACTTGCCCTGGTGGCATATCAATTATGAGATTTTCAATGTTTTCATGGGGATTTCGTTTAATTTTCAACAAAGTACGTGAGTCAACTGGAATTTCTAATTTTAAATCTCTTTTTAATACACGTAGAAGTTTGGAATAAGAATTTCTTGGAACTTTATTATCGACTGCCCATGTATTTAGATGTTCCAAAAACATATTTATATTTGGACCATCTCTATCTGGAGTAGGTACTACGAGATAAATTAATATTCTGAACATTCTCATGTGTTTCTTGAGAGATAATAGTAGGAGAAGGTATGTTAAATGGAAGGATTGAGGCTTCATCATTTTCAGTCATATGCTGGGAAGTTCCAGAAATTGCTCCAGTCTCTAAGGGCAAACAATGACTGACATCCGAATATCCTGCAGGCATATTTTCTTCATTGCCCTTGTCATATATAGCACTTTTTTCAATTATTGTTTGCTCTATTGTTTGTTTAGACAGTGCAATACTTGACTTAATCAATCGACGTATATGTTTTTTTGAGTAATTTCTGCCAGATTTCCTTGAAATCTAAAAAATTTCACGTTTTTAAAATATTAGGCCTCGTATTAGGCAAACAAAAATTACAAAATTTATTATATTAAATTAAGATACAGGGTAGGTATTGCAGTTAATAAGCTATTGCTCGGGCTATTGATATACCGGCTGTCCCAAAACAAAACACAATAGGTAACTGACATTTTTTCTGAAGTTCGTTTTATTTGGGAAATGTGATCAATAAACTTTGACACACATTTCTATACAGAAAAATTAAAAATCGGTTCATAAATAAAAAAGTTATAGCTGGATTTATATCCAGTGTTTGAAATGTATCGGACAATTCAATTAAGAAAAACACTGCTTAATTACTGAACCCTATAAAGAAAACAACATAATTAATTACAATAATACCTTATATGGTAGAGAATTTTACAAGGATGTATTCAAAGTGTGGTAAAACGACATTTAGTAAAAAATATTAGTAAATAAATGTAGTTACTGTCAAGGTTACTGTGTTTTGGGACAGCCGATATAGCTTTTAAGCTCGGCTATAACGCAGTGGCTAGTCTTGGGAAAGTTAATGTTGCTTCCAGAAGCCTGAAACGAGACAACATCAGTTAATGCATCATGCACCTGTGAATTGCATTTTGTACATTACTCCACAGCATCACTCCATCACTGCATTGCCAATAACCTAACAACCTAACCTAACCGATGACAGCACCCACATATGTCAATTATTTTTTTCACAAAACATCTATCTAATAGTAAAAGTTACAGCTCGCGTACAGAAAACTGACGTAAAAGTTTTAGCGCGGGGGAAGGGGGTAGGTACCTAATAAAAATAAATTAAGTACACTATTTGGCCATAGACGGTTTGAGTGTATTCAAAAACTTACTACCTTCGCCACCAGTATCTTAAAAAAGTTTAGCTTTATTACTTGCTTTTTGCTATAACAGGCAGTACAGCACTATTTATTAAAAGCCCTACAATTTTTTAATCTACGCGATAGAAACACATAGAAAGTGATTTAAAATTTTTGAACACTGTGGTGGTAGCGAAGGTAGTTGCTTTACGAACTCACCTTTTTTGCCAAGAGGTAATTAGGTATAAAAAATGAGCAGCTGGAGGAAGCGGCTGAACCTCCCCACCCGTTCTGTGGTTATAATATATTAGCAATTTTGAATTCTCTATTTTTTAATGTCTTCCAAATGAATCAAATCCCACTTCTATATCTCTAATATTGAAAATTCTACTTTTTTGATTACCAATATATTTTTTCTAATATCTTCCGAGTAAAGAAAACCCCATTTCTCTATCTCTCTATCTATAATAGTAAAAAAGTTGAAAGTTGTAACAAGATATGTAGGTTCTGGTTAGCAATGAAATTACAAAATGTCTGGCCCAGGGTTCTTTAATTGGAGTAGGCACACGTGGATGAACCGTGAGATCTTTACATGCGTTTGTGAACAAGTCAAAACTGTAATAATATTTAACAATAGAATACTTATTTTTAATACAGTAAATATTTCCACCTACCTGATACTAAATTCCGGTTACAGTGATAAATTATTAAATAAAATATACTGCAACAATGAAAACAAACAGCTACCTAGCTCTGACAAGACGCAAAAGAACGAAGCAAAAGTTCCAAATTGCATATCGCAGGAGTTATAAAAACTCACATAAAAAATAGCAGTTTCTGATTTAAAAGATAAGTTTATATTCATTTATTAGTACCGGAGGAGACACCTGTACTTCGATAGCTCAACTAAGGTTACTGAGGCTTCAATGGTCCAGTATGGCGCCATCTACACGCGGGGAGATCAAACTATTCCTAATACCTGGTTGGTAGGTAAAATACGAACCCTGTTACAGTTCCCAGCAATACACAACCACAAAGAAGAAAACATCACAAACCAAAATGTTTTCCCCAAAGCCAATACCTATATTTCGTCACAAAAATTATAATGGTATTTTTTTTATTTCTTATTGTCGTGTTCGAATAAGAAAACCCACTGCTCTATCTATAATAGCAAAAAAGTTGACCATTATATGTCAAAATTTTCACAGAAATGTCAAATATTTTGATCGTCATTTTGTTTCGTTTTTTCTCGTCATACGAATAAAGAAAACCGCACCTCTCTATCTTCAATAATAACGATTTGACCGTTTTTTACAAAAATGTCAAAAATGATGATGGTCACTTATTTCCATTTTTCATTGTCTTTTGAATAAAAAAAATCCCAATGCTCTTCAATAATAAAAAAGTTTAAAAAAATTGACAGTTTCCGTTGACGAATTTCCTCCAAAAGCTTTTCAATTCTAAGTTGCATGGCCGTCAAGAAGTCGTTGGTTCAAATTTCAGCCAAATCGGTCCAGTAGTTTTTTCGGAATCGTGTTTACAAAAAAACGTTACGTACGTACATACATACAGATATTTTTAAAAAACAACTATTTTGGGATCCTGGGACCCCAAAACGTGTTATCTCAATTTCGATTTTTGGAGTGATTTTACCTCCGCGTTTTTTGATGGTAGGTACGGGGAGGTTAAAAGCAAATGGATACCAAGGGAAAGGCCCGCAAAAACACTTAAGTCGTTGGAAATATGCGTGCTTGCATGTGGTTCCCCTACTGATAAATCTATTTCCGTTTGTACCGATTTATGCATTATATGCCTATTCATATTCACATTCAAGCTCGGTATGGGTAATAATTTCAATTCTATATTTTCCGCTTAGTTTGGATTTTTGGATATTAGACGCCATATTAGTTTCATGTCGGGGATTCTGTATAGTGTACCTTCAACAAATCTCAATATACACATAACCTGTGTTGAATTTGTAAAGCCAATAATACAGAGCAGAAACTTAATAAGATAATGATAACAAAATATCGACACTTAACCATTTTCACTGGTTCACTCATGATTGAAGAACACGAGATCAACTTTCACGACGGCGACGCTACGAAGCTACAAACGGACGTGGACATCAGTGTGGACATAAACGAACAACGTCGAAAGTCGAAACGTGATTGGTCATCAGCCGTGGCGCGATAAACCAACCAATCCAACGAGCGAACGTAGCCGATAATATATGAAAGTTTGCGGAAATTTCCGACCTGAAGTAAAGCTTGTTGCCAAATATATTTTTATTTAGTCATGGATTCAATATTTGCAAAAAACGTTACATTCAACGTCTAAAATTTACTTATTCTGTATATTGCATTTTTGTTTCCTTGAAAGATATAAAATAACATTACAATTATTAATAATTTAAATATATAATAATTTGTAACGTTTTTAATGTGCAATAGGTGTGCATCATTGTAACTTATAATAATGAAACTTGTAACAATTGAAAAAAAATATCACAAAATTTCTTATTTTCAATATTACGCAATGTTGATGTTATGTTCAATGTTTAGTGGGTTGAATGGAGTGAGGGTGCAGTTCTCTGAAAACTGCAAGAATTTGGGTGTCCATTTGGATACAGACATGCGATTTCAAGAGCATGTTTCCTCAATAGTGAAAAAATCAATTGGTAAACTCAAGTTATTATACTTACACAAAGATATTCTTGACCCAAATATCAGGCATAGGCTTTGTGCGTCGATGGTTTTGTCACATATCGACTACTACCTCACCTTGTATTGGCCGGCCCTGACTGCTTGTGATAATAATAACAATAATATTTTTTTATTGCCAACAAAATCATACAGGCTATGACAAAGCAACGTCAGTTATGTGTAACAACAGTTTCTTAGAAATCAAAAGAATACATACACTTTTCAAGTAAGTATGAAGTTACTGCTCTTCTAAACCCTTTCTCGCTTTCTATCAATTTAATATTTTGTGGAAGGCTTCGAAAAGCCCTAACAGCTTTGTAGTATGGACCTTTCTCATAGAAAGACGATTTATGTACTGGGACCGACAGATCATTCCTGGTCCTAGTGACGATGTGGAAATCCTCATTATAAAGATTCATGTTTGTGCTAAACAAAGAGCTATTTCTTTTGACAAACATCACCAGTGACATAAAGTACATTGATGGTACTGTTAGAAAGTTCAGTTTTCGAAAATAATGTTTACATGAAGTCTGATGATGCAATTTTAATAGACACCTGATGATTCTTTTTTGAATCCTGAATATTGACAACGCAAATCGAGATGCACCCCAAAAGACAATCCCATACATAATGCAACTTTGGATGGATGCAAAGTAATAAAGTCGTAAACTATCGATAGAAACCATATCCCTTAGCCTGCGAATCAGGGCACAAGAACCAATGAATTTATATTTAAGTTTGCCAATGTGGTCTTCCCAGCTCAATGTGGCATCTAAACTGACTCCCAGAAACCTCACACTGTGCACAATTGGTAGAGATCTGTGGTTGAGTTTAACATATAATGATTCTGTTTCAATAGTAGACTTTCTGAAACATATAAGAAATGTCCTGTCAGAGTTAAGTTTTAAATTATTCGATTGGCACCACCTGGCCATACTTTTCACAGCGCATGAACAAAAATAGGACAAACCACTTGTGTCAGCCTCTGTCAATATTACTGACGTATCGTCAGCATACTGACATATTCTGCCCGGACCCATGGATGTATTTAAGTCATTTACATAGAGCAAAAACAAGATTGGTCCCAATATGGAGCCTTGTGGTACTCCCTGCTCTATTACTCGCCAATCAGAAAAACATAGATTTCCTTCAGTATTTCGAATACAGACTATCTCCCTTCTCTCGGACAGGTATGAGGACAACAGCTTAAGAGGAATTCCTCGAACACCAGCATTAGCTAACTTCTGTGCCAACAATCCGTGATCCACAGTGTCGAAAGCTCTCGAAAGGTCAAAGTACAAACCGGATACTTTATCACCGCGATCAACATGGTTATGTACATAAGATAGAGTATCAAATATCGCAAGCTCAGTAGATTTCCCTGGTCGGAAGCCAAATTGTTGTTTTACTATAATATTGTGTTTCTGTATAAAATTTAGCAACCTCTGGTAAATCGCCCTCTCAAAAACCTTCGACACCTAAGAGCCCACTTTCTCCATGTATTTCTTATGGGGACTAAAACGTGGTAAAAACGTGACCAAACTTTCTCCGGCGCGACTGCGCGAGACCCCCGACTTTCTCCAACGCCCCCGTCCAATCAGATCGCACCGACTAGGGTCTGCGCTAGCCCGAGGGGTGCCGAAGATGCCCGAGGGGTACGACCCCAGCGCGAGGTCATTGTCAAACCGTCCGCTCGCGGCGACGGTTCGCCCGATGTCCAGCCGCGACCTTCGGCCGGAAGCAGAGACATGTCTCGACATGAGACTCTCACCGACGACCTCCCTGAACGTGGAATCTCGCGCCTTAGCAAATTGCAAGCCATGACGTCACACCCCCTTTTACTATAGACTCACCGCGGCCGACAGGATTCTGCTGACTCCACTCACTTTCTTTTTTATTTTACCAAGAAAAATCGGTGGCACATTCTAACTGGTATCTGCATTCAGTCTTCGCATGTTTCGATACACTGACCTATATACGTTCCAGTAACCTAGCAAATAATTTCTAGATACTAACACATTACAAATTTACAGCGCGAAAAATGCATCATATAAAAATAAAATATGTCGGAGCAAACGTTATTATTCGCTTGAAAACATTTTACTATGCAGCGGCCAGCTGTCCTGATTGAATTTAGTTTCGAAGAAATCAACATATCTACATATCAAAAAATTCACCGGTGGACCAACGCCCACATATTTTGTTTATTCCCAGTTATTTTGCGTTTATAATATGCAGCAAAGTTTTGTTGTGACTTGTCTGGAATACTGAGAAATGACGCGGCATCCGTGACCTTCGAGCCGAGACGCCGCGATTAACGTTTTTTAACGACGAGTAACTAGTAAAAAAACTTGTCGGTCAACTGTTCAACCCCGTTTACTAGATTTAATTTAAAAAATACTGGGAAGTCCGAAGCTGTCCCCCAAAATGTAAATTTTCAGCATACAACCTAAAAGTTCAACTTTTACATTGGGAATATTTTTCGACTAAAAGAAAATATTTTTAAACACCAAAAATCAACTAGATACACGTCCATACGCTTTACATGGGGCAAGAAATGCTACTGTGCGAGATTTCGCTCAAAAACATAAAACGCTAGCCCTTTGCACACCCTCAAAAAGTGACTTATATTTGCTAAAATCAACGCCCCAACAAAGTTTGATCTATTTTGTCCTGGCAAATGAAAACATTTTTAAACACCAGATGTCAAACTTTATATTGTATACAAAATACGTCATAGCTGTAAGACAAGCGATGGCCTAGCTTGTCCCAAAAAAGTGTTTGCTTAATAAGGCATTCGAACTATAAAATTAAGTAATACTTACCAAAATTGGCTAGATGTATCCAGCAAAAAGTCTTTGCTTCAACGATCCAGTTGCAGGTTGCTATAGAGGGAAAAAAATACATAAAGTTCAGAAAACAATTTGCAAAACAGTTTCACACCTAGTTGCATACCTTCCAGCGATCAACAAAAATCTGAAAACAGTTCTATCTGTGTTTTTTATCACTATTAAATTATTACACGTTAACGAAACTTTAACAACGCGTCGACAAAACGTTAACAACGCGGTAACAAAACGTTAATAACCCGTTAACAACGCGTCAACGAAACGTTAACAACGAAACGTTAACAACGCGTTAACGAAACGATAACAAGGCGCTAGCGACACGTTAAGCATCTTAATTTAAATTTTTGTTTCACACCTAGCTGCATACCTTTAGCGATCAACAAAAATCGGAAAAACAGTTCTAGGTTCTACATGTTTTAATCCGTTTAAATGGCAAGCGAAAATATTAATTATTTTCAAATTAAGGATATAAATATCATAGGTAAATTGTTCTTTTATTGGGTGTTTTAAAAAAATTGTATCAAGCAGTCGTACATGGTTCATATGCATTCGTTTCCCCACCACCCTAGAGGTAGAATGCAAGGCGCGTTTTTTTTACATGGTTTCCCCAGTAGGCCTAATCCATGTTTAATCAAACAACATCTTATTTAATAAATTTTATTAAAGATTAATTGATGTATAATGCAGTAAGTTCTAACTTATTTAAATATTTTTATCTTATGTTAACTAGTAAATTATTCTAACTAGATATTTATGAAAAATGGTCCCATGTTCAAAACGTCTCTGCGACACTGCGATTTTCGTTGATGATGGATCTCTTCCAATTTGCTTTATTTACGACCCTTAGATATTTCCTCCTCAGTTTCCCTATGTTTCCATATCCCATTGTGATTGCAGACTTATCCCTTGTTTTATCCATTTTACCAGTATACCATATCTGATGAATCGCTGGTAGCAAAATATTTAAAGCACTAAATTTATATAAATATACATTAAAACCTATACTATAATTAGTCAAATTATCCTACACTTAACAATAAGTTTTATTATATTTAAAATTTATAATACATTTCTAAACCTATATAACTAGTAACAATACTTTAAACCCTATCTGGTTTTTAACATTAACTTATTAAATAAAAAACAAAACTCATCATTTACGTCATGGTTGGCAGGTGATTTTCCTCTAATTTTCTCACAATCCATCCTCCATCCTTTAATAAAACCTTATTAGAGGTGATAATTATAAATTCATTTTTATTAGTAAAATTATCCTAATTGCATTTGTGAATAATGACCCCATGGCAGTGTTTCATAAGCAGGCAAAATATATCGTTTGTCATCGTGAGGGCTTAGAGCAATTTTTTCTTGTGTAATGGAGTACACTGTGTGCTTCTCAGATCTTATTAAATTTTTATTAACAGATTTTTCGATATTTTCCTCTAGACATTGAACATACTCTTTAAAAGTTATTTTTCTCTTAATAACCCCCTTCTTAATGCCCTTTATCTTTTTAGTAAGTCCCCCTTCTTGCGTA
The DNA here is from genome assembly GCA_963920635.1 of Pseudeuparius sepicola. NCBI lineage: Eukaryota > Metazoa > Arthropoda > Insecta > Coleoptera > Anthribidae > Pseudeuparius > Pseudeuparius sepicola. The sequence continues at coordinate 37,496,562 of OY987305.1, forward strand.
ATTTCTAGGATTTCATCCTGTGTAAAGCCATCTTCTTCTAACTTCAGCTTCTGTTTTTGCTCATCTTCTTTTGTTCTCAAAATTTTCAGTGTGTACATTTTTGATCGAAGTCTCACAAAATCGGTCATAATACACCCATTGTTTTCTTCTTTCATCATTCCTAGTACCTTTTTGTTGACAAGTGGTATGCCATAATTATTTTCTGGAGGAAAGTCACTAGTATCAAAATACTTGTGACAATCTCTACGTATTACTTCATAAATATCCTTGTTTCGAATTTCATATATTAAAGAATCTGTGTCTGTATATAAAATCGTGCAATTATTTCCAAATTCCGGCTGCATGTATCCATAGTGAAAATCAAAGATAGTAGTTTTCGCTAAATCCAAAATTGCCATTCCTACGTATATCGGTTTGTTAAGAAATACTTCCAATTTATTTAGTTCGATTATTACGAGGTTTTCTTCAAGAATAGTTGCCGTTTTAAATTGCGGTTTTGCGATGAACGCCTCCGCACCATATCGTCCCTCCCACTTATTGAGCAGCTTTACCAGAATGTTTCCGAACGTTTTCCATTGTTTTTCTAAAGACAGCGTTGTTAAGTAGTTTAAAAAGATCTTTTTCAAATGCATTGGTGGCTTGCGCGCGGAGTTTGGTGTTGAGATCTATGTAGCTTTTTAACCACGACGACTGTTTAAACCTTAAAACTCTGTGGATCTTTTTCAAGACCAAACCGTGATTCAGAGCCTGTTTAAGCGCTCTGTAATGTATCACATATTTTTCTTTGGTGTAAAGGGTAGCCTTTATTTTTGTTTCTGATTTATTCCCGTGTCTCCGATGTTCTGGACAGAAAGGTAGATCTTTGTGTTTATCATGAAGGGTCTCGGGATACTCTAGATCAACTTCTAGGAAATACCCAGTGCCAGAATTGTCTGCCAATTTTTCAATATTCAACCCCTGAATCTCCCTATCATCTAACCATCTAAATCCACCGAAAGAAAGAGCCTGCGACATAGCCCACCCATATTGATTGTTAACATCAAAGTAACTTAAATATGTTGTAGGTTTTTGTGGGTCATAGTTAGGCATATATTTATTATTAGCAGCGGCGCGTCGTTTGGAACATTGGCTGAGTCCCCCACGTATTCCTTTCTCGATAAACATTACTTGATCAATATCTGTAAGCAACTCAACTCCACTTGTGTGTACTTTAACATCGAATCCCAAGTGTACCCAGGCAATGTGTAGTAGTGAGCGGGATCTAGTTTATGAGTTCTCATACAGCTAGCTCTAAACGTTTCGAATACATCAGCTAGAAGTAATATATCAGTTTCCAAATATAGGTTGGCATAATCCTTTAAAGTTTTGCACTCAAATTCGTTCCACATTTTCTGCGCATGAGCATACTCTTTTTCATATATCGGTCTCTCCTCAAGTTTGTTATAGAAACAGTCTTTGGAAGGTAGTTGAGTGCAGTCTAATTTCTCCATACAATCCATAAAATCGTATGGGAATACACCTTTTCGTGTTAGAAGTTTAAAACGTGATTCGGGGAGTTCACAGAAATTACCTCTGAGGATTGGGTACTCGGAAAGATTTGAGGCTAAAGAATCTAATCCTGCAGACATAAAATGGAAACTATCGATAAATCGGAATTTCACTAGATTTTCAGGAATATGTTTGGTGAACGATATATATTTTTCTTTATTTTTAGGAAGCAACTCTATGCGCCCTCAATATCCTTGGCTATGCTCTTAATCACAAAGTGTGCATCGTAACCCGATAGATTGTGGAAGACTATTGTTACAACGTGAGTGTCTTGGTAATTTATATTACAATCTTCGTGGGCAGCGCCTCGGAACTTCCCCGTTAGATGACAATGATCTCTGACTTTCTTCTGTTTTGATGTGAAGGGTTTTTCACACATGTGACACATTGTCGAAAGATTAAAGTCCATTTTTTGCTCCGCTGTTAGCTTGTCCATTGGTATAGGGCACAGAAAAACTGTCTCTATATCTTCAGCTACTCCTCTCAGTTCTTTAGAAAACCATTCCATGCAATCCAGCCCAGTATATGATCTGTAGAATGACAAGCTGTCATCGTAACTGCATTTGACATAGTAACCAACGCTGCAAGGTACGTGTTCTTGGTATTTATTTCTATCATCTGTTTCTTTAAGGAGGCTTTCTATATCTGCATAAATTATGAAGGGAACCTTCTCTTTATTTTTGTAATTAATAAATTTAAGGAGTTTGCGATCTTCGCTTGGCATCCTAACTTTGCAGTCATTCATATTTTTGCAATCTTCGCAATGCGTTGTTAGTTTTTCCTCGGTGTTAAAGTAATGTAGGCATCGATCGCAGATGAATTTTTTCATTTTATGTTAGCTCAGTTGAGTTGAAACTAGACGAGAGAGGTCCTTGATCCAACAAAAATGATATCGAATAAGTGTGCTATCATTACTTCCTTCTTCAGTATCTTCATCATAATAAACATTCTGTACCATTAGAAGATTAACATGTTTGTTTATTTTATTTTTAGTGACATAAATAGGAAAGGTGTAGAGCTTGTTTCGTTGCTTTCGCAGAATATAAACTTTTACAGACATGTTGTTCAGTTTTTCGAATTTTGGGATCTGTTTAATCGTCATTGGAAAACTAATTTCGTTCAAATTCAAAACAGATGATGGGTGAGTGTACTTGGTTATACGCTGGGGGTGTTTCCCAACTGGATACAGAGCGGAAGTCACAGCCCAAGCAAACCAGACGTCATCCTCGTTCTTCACGTTGATACATGCCTGTTTCACCTTGATTGATTCAGGCAGCTCTATATATGACGATCCCAACAGGGGAGTAAACTTATTTATATTTACCCCCAAGTTCACAATAGCTTTCAGTGCCCAACCAGATTCTCTTTCTTGGAATTCCTCAAGCTGTGTCAAAATCGGTGTTGCTATGTGTTGATTGAACCATTCAGTTAAATCCGTATCTCGATAGACCGGCGCGTTGGATGTCGTAAAATATTTCATCTCCTCAATAACCCTGTCGGCCTTCTCCAGCACAAATAGTCCACCGAACACTGCATTTATTTTGACTGCCTCTTCCTTTTTTAAGACGTTGGCAACACGACGCTTGAATAAAGCACAACAGTCGTTGAGGAATTCGCCGGGGTCCTTGTGCTTAATATTAGAGATGACTCCAGTGCGAATGCGGCAGGCAAATGCTGTTTCCAAATCACCCCAACTCACACGGTTTTTGCCGTTTCTTTACAAGATGTTACAGCTCCTCGTTTAATTTCTTGTTTAATTTGGGTTCGCAGTGTTTTCACGTTTGCCAATGTTGTTATAAGTTTTTGCTTCTCACCAATGGTCTTTGCCGATTTTAGTTGGTGCTTGATATGGCGAACTGCCTTCGTACATTGACGCAGGCCATCTTGCGCAGTTTCACCACTATATGATGATTGAAGTAGGCTCAATATACTAGTTATCTTTAAGTATAAGGCCTTTAGTACAGCTGTCGCAGGCATGGTTTAGGTTTCGACTTTGAGATGCTCAACCAGAAAAAGCTTATTTCCGGGAACAGGTCTCGACGAAATTTGTGTTTGCCGTCCCAATCTAAAAAAAAAACTCACCCTAACTGTCCTTTTTTTATCTTACCAACCAACGTCGTAGACGTTCTTCTCCTTAGCTTAATCTAGAAAAGAATATTTTTCTAATTTGTGTGCGTACTTTAACCTGAAGAACTGTGTTCGAGACGCTCAACCAATCAGAACAAAGCTTATTTTCTAGGGCTGAAAAGGCCCCCCAATAAGAAGAAATTTGTGTGTGTTTTCCGTAAGACTCAATGCTAATTTTACAAATATTGGAAACTTGATGTCAGAAAAAATCGAACTGCGACTGTTTGCTAACCGTAGTAGGAAATTCGTTGTCCCATTCACAAAAGTCGACTTCACTTTACAACAGCACCAACAGGACTGAAGAGTTTGGGGATGGTCACCCCCTTTTATAGTCTCACCCTAGGAGACGCTCGACCAATCAGAACAAAGCTTATTTTCTAGGGCTGAAAAGCCCCCCCCAATAAGACGAAATTTGTGTGTGTTTTTCGTAAGACTCAATGCTAATTTTACAAATATTGGAAACTTGACGTCAGAGAAAATAAAACAACCACTGTTTGCTAACCGTAGTAGGAAATTCGTTGTCCCATTCACAAAAGTCGACTTCACTTTACAACAGCACCAACACGACTGAAGAGTTTGGGGATGAACACCCCCTTTTATAGTCTCACCCTAAGAGACGCTCGACCAATCAGAACAAAGCTTATTTTCTAGGGCTGAAAAGGCCCCCCAATAAGACGAAATTTGTGTGTGTTTTCCGTAAGACTCAATGCTAATTTGCAATTTTTACAAATATTGTACACGCAATGACAGATAAAAATAAATAAAACAACCACTGTTTGCTAACCGTAGTAGGAAATTCGTTGTCCCATTCACAAAAGTCGACTTCACTTTACAACAGCATCAACACGACTGAAGAGTTTGGGGGTGAACACCCCCTTTTATAGTCTCACCCTAGGAGACGCTCAACCAATCAGAACAAAGCTTATTTTCTATTGCTGAAAAGGCCCCTCAATAAGACGAAATTTGTGAGTGTTTTCCGTAAGAATCAATGCTAATTTGCAATTTTTACAAATATTGGAAACTTAATGACGTTAGAAAAAAATAGAACAGCCACTGTTTGCTCACGTTTTAGGAATTGCGTTGTCCAATTCACAAAGTCGACTTGTCCTTAGAACAGCATCAACACGACTGAAGAGTTTGGGGGTGAACACCCCCTTTTAGAGTCTCACCCTATGAGACGCTCAACCAATCAGAACAAAGCTTATTTTCTAGGGCTGAAATGGACAATAAGACGAAATTTGTGTGTGCTTACCGTAAGACTCAATTCTAATTTGCAATTTTTCAAATATTGGAAACTTAATGACACCAGAACAAAATTTAAACCCATGAATGAAAAAAATATATATATACCTATCTAAAAAAACTGTTGCAATGCAAAATCATTAGCCATAAAAATAATTTAAAATGTGTTGTTTTCAACTACTATAATATTTGAATGAATGCTATCCCAGTTGTATCAGGAAAGATGGCCGTAGCTGTTAATGGTAATTAAGTAATAGTAGTAATCACCCCTCCCCGACACAAGAATTTTAGCTGCTTCTGGGGTATTCTTATTTTTTGAGTAATGTGATTGCGGGAGTAATATTACTATACCTAAAAAAGTTGAAAAAAATAATCTTAAAAGTTTTTAGGCCCATAGCTGCTAATGAATTCAAAATATTAGTAATTGTCACCCCCTCCCTAACACAAGAATTTGGTTGCTTCTGGGGTACTCTTAGCCAATAAAAATTCAAGACGACAAAGTGTTGATAAAAATCAAGGATTCGAAAAATCAGGGTATCGAATCATCAACACCTCATTAAAAAAAATTCTGAAACTTTAATAGTTTTAACCTTGACGTTTCTAAAAAACAGTTCTATTGGGAAAATCGGCCACTAAATGAAAACCAAATAATACTAATTGCCACCCGCTCCCTAACACAAGAATTTGGTTGCTTCTGGGGTACTCTTAGCCAATAAAAATTCAAGACGACAAAGTGTTGATAAAAATCAGTCAATTCGCTTCAATGGCGAAAACAATGAATTCTCAAATAAATCATATATAAAATCAATAATAGTTACCATAATAAAGAGTTTTTTTTACTCCAAAACTATTATCGAATTTTAACCCCATGCCTGATCACCAAACAAATATCTAGAAATATTTCTACAAAGTGTTTTAGCAATGCAAAATCATTAAACTTAAATTAAGATGTTTTTGTTTTTAACTAGTAATATGTAATTTCATAGTACTTGAACGAATGCTATACCAGTTCTATTGGGAAAATTGGCTACTAAATGAAAACCAAATAATACTAATTGCCACCCCTCCCCGGCCCTAAAAAAACAATTATACAATTTTAAAACCCATGTCTGATCACCTACAAAATATGTAGAAATATTCCACAAAGTGTTTTAGCAATGCAAAATCAATAAACGTAAATTAAGACGTTTTTTGTTTTCAGCTACTTACGGTTTCCAAATCTTTCTTCTTTAAACAAAATGCTATCCCAGTTCCAACGGGAAAAGTTGACCCTAGCCACTAATGACAATTAAAGTAACAGTAGTAATCACCCTTCCCCAGCACAAAATTAAGATATTTTTGTTTTCATTTACTACGGTTTTTAGATCTTTTTATATGGTACGAGAGCCGGCTGAATGATTTCAACTCTTATAAGCTTATAGAATAAGATGCTGGGTAAACTGTAAAGAGTATATTTATTCACTTGAAGCGAGTAGGTTGCCCCAATTTATATGGGTCCGATCATTGTTATTTAAAAAATTTTTGGTCAATTTTTAGGCAAATCTACTCTCATATGATTATACAGTGACCGGCAGAAAGTTGGACACAAATGGAAAACTTTTTTATTATAAATTTCTCAGAAAATTTTATTCTTGATAAAAGTTGGTGCATCATTTCAAACTCAAGACGCACATACCAAAATTTAAATATCTCTTTATGGATACGCGGTAGATTCAAAAATGTAAAAATAGCTCAAGAGTAAAGTACCCTTATTTTTTAAAATACGGTAAAAAGTTACTTACAAAAGTTGTTTGGAATCAAAAGTGGATGTCAGATTTAAAGTCACAGCCACCTAGTAAAAAAAAAGAAATTTAACTTTTTGTATTTTTTCGATCACCCTGTGTATTACAAAAAAACAAAATACCGCAAGCGCAACTTATCATCGGATAACACATGAATTTGCTACTTAAGGCTCAATGTACAGCACGTATGTGGTGATTCAACATTTTGACCCATAAAATGGCTTTTTTCGATCTGAAATATTTTTAAATAATTTTTGTCTCAAAATGTGAGTAATTATTTAGATTAAAATTTGTATTGACCAAAAGTTTAAAATTATGCGTGTTGCTCGCTACAGATCGAAAAAAGCCATTTTATGGGTCAAAATGTTGAATCACCACGCACGTGGTGTACATTCAGTTTTAACTTTAATTTTGTTCGATTAGCAGCTAGAAATTCAAATTAATCGAAATCAGAGTTGAAAAATATTAAATTTTTGTGTCCATTGAATAAAATAAGTAGTTTTTTTTTGGCAAATTTTAATAATAAGTAATTTAAATGAAAACAGTAACTAAAAATAAATTTTCCAAAATATTTTTCCAACTCTGTTTGCCTTTGGGACAGCGGCATTTTAGGATTCTTAACAACGGAGAGGACAATATCCATTTCATTATCTTCGTTACCTGTTACATGTCTTCTATGTGGTACTTGACATTTATTTTGCACTGAACTGAACTGCTTAAAACTCCTAAGAATTTTTGCCCCAGTTGAGTAGTTGACGTTTTTGTCTGGATGTCGTTCATTGAAAATATCTGATGTTTCTCGACAAGTATGATAATTATCACCGTGTATTAACAATTTCAACTTTATCTTGAACACTAAGTGCAGGCATAGTTGCAGAATGACAATAACGGAGTTTGACATGTAAAATAATTCTTCGCCGACAATTATTGTTTTCAAAGCCAACTTTGCAAGTTATTATTGGCCATAGCATGGATTATCCTATTAATCTCGTATTTTGTTCGATAGGTACCTCTAAGCAAATTTATTTTTAGTTACTGTTTTCATTTGAATTACTTATTATTAAAATTTGTCAAAAAAACTACTTATTTTATTCAATGGACACAAAAATTTAATATTCTTAACCTCTGATTTCGATTAATTTAAATTTCTAGCTGCTAATCGAACAAAATTAAAGTTAAGTAGCAAATTCATGTGTTATCCCACGATAAGTTGCGCTTGCGGTATTTTGTTTTTTTGTAAAACACAGGGTGATCGAAAAAAAAATACAAAAAAGTTAAATTTCTTTTTTTTTTTGACTAGGTGGCTGTGACTTTAAATCTGACATCCACTTTTGATTCCAAACAACTTTTGTAAGTAACTTTTTACCGTATTTTAAAAAATAAGGGTACTTTACTCTTGAGCTATTTTTACATTTTTGAATCTACCGCGTATCCATAAAGAGATATTTAAATTTTGGTATGTGCGTCTTGAGTTTGAAATGATGCACCAACTTTTATCAAGAATAAAGTTTTCTGAGAAATTAATAATAAAAAAGTTTTCCATTTGTGTCGAACTTTCTGCCGGTCACTGTATAACAAAATAGGTACCATCGGAAAGAAGGTCCATGGAGCAACAATAAAAAAGGGTCCCTTGGTCTTTTTAGAAATCCGATAGGCTTATTTTCGGGGCCCCGAAAATCCTCCGCTATTAAATACGGCGCGGGGGACAAGTCTGGACCTCGGGGACGCGAGTTGTATGCGAAGTCCCGCTATACAGCCAGTGCCATATACCGCTTGATGCACAGGAATTTTTTTTGTTTTTCGGGAGATCTGACGGTACGGCGAGATGGCCAGAGAACGGGTCAACATATTTAAAGAAACTTTTTCAGATAAATTATTTCTCGTTTTCGAGTTATTAATATAATAATAAAACGAGCAACACAGGTGGGACGCATCTTTTTTACGTGATTGGCCGGCATTTCACATCACCTAAAAGCTAAAGTCCGTAAACTGTCAGAAATTGCCCCTTTTCACCGAGCTACAGCTAAGTTATTTCGGGGCTCTGGGGGTCGGAATTTTTAAAGCTTCCCTCAAGTCTTCGGGTGAGGTGTAGATGTTTCCGGTGCCCACGAAAAATTAATAAATTAGAAAAAAACACGCAATTTATAAGAGCGGTTCCTCAGGATTTCCCGTCAATTTCGCTAATTCTACAGCCGTCTCCTTTCTCGAACCTTGGAAATCGGGAGTCGGGAAATTTGGTTAAATATCGGATTTTCCAGGTTTATTTTAGTACTGAAGGAAAGTACAAGACCCAATTAAGAAATTTACCATCTTCTTCGATTTTTAGAACGGCACTTTTCATATTTGTCAAAAGACTTTTACCAAAAAGTAGTAAATATGCTCGTGGGACGGGTTGTACCTATTAAAAAAACAAAAATTATCCACAACTTCTTTAAATAACAATGATCGGGATCATATAAACTGAGGCAACCAATTCGCTTCAAGTAAAGAAATATGTTCTCTACAGTTAACCAGCATCTTATTCTATAAGCATATGAGAGTTGAAATCATGCGGCCGGCTCTTGGACTAATAGTACTTGAACGAATGCTGCATCAGTTCCAACGGAAAAAGTTGATCCTAACCGCAAATGGTAGTGAAGTAATAATAGTAATTGACATCCCTCCGCACAAGAATTTGGTTGCTTCTGTAATCTTAAGTTTGTGTAAAACTATTTTTAACCTCATGTCTGATAAAAAAATCTAAAATATGGTACAAAGTTCTTTAGCAATGCAAATCATTTCTATCGGTAAAGTCGACTCTAACCGCTAATGACGATAATAGTAATTATCACCCCCGGCACAAGAATAAACTACCTAATAAAAACAAAACAAAAGTTTCCCTGAAAGTTCTCAAGTTTCTTTACTCAAGACGTACCGCAGGAAGGATATGTTAGATGTTTTTCAAAGTATATTATGGGTACCTATAGAAAAATAATGTTTTTCAAAGTAATACTCAACAACGTTTTTTTTCCTGTACTTTTTGATAAACATATCACCTATTTTTTTTATTACTGGGATATCCAATGCGGTGAAAGCAGTTACTGTGATTGAACCTAACGAAATCTTTTAAATTAACCGTAAAAAATCTAATAACGCGAGCAATGACAAGCCAGTGGTTTTACAGACTTATTACCTATGTCAAAAAATAGTTGTACTGGAAATTTTTGATGAAAAAATATGTAAATATGTTCCAGGGACCATAAAAATAATTTTTCCTTGGATTCTTGTATTTACACTTGCCTCTATAAAGTAATTGCTACTTACGAATAAAAATCCAAAGATTATGTTGTCAAAACTCACAAGCACCAAATATTAAAGTCTTCACGAATCACCAATAAAACGTACTTGTCCGAATAAAAGTCGCGAACAAACTGCATGCATGCTTTAAAATCTTAAGTGTGAAAAACAGTCCCACCGAATGAATAAACAGAAGATTCGCTTCCGTTCAGGCGGTCTGACTGCCGATACCGCTTCTTGCCCCCGTGCAAGTCGCAGTCGAATCGAGACGATTAAGTGACTCCACTTTAGGTTTACATACACGGCGATCGTGTGCTGCGTAATTCTATACTATAGTGGTTTCATTGTTTATTGTACTAATACAATGTTGCAGTCACTCATATAGACGGCTTATTATTTATAACTGTCTCCTTTTATGCCAATACAATGTTGCAGATTTCCTGTTGCGTATTTTAAAAAGGTTAAACAACGAGGTTTTCTGTAAATAATGCGATCTGGTTTCCAGAAGAAAAACACTGCTCTGAATTTTTTTTTTCATAGCATTTTTCTAGAAATCCCTATATCTTGAACTAGTGGAACCTTAAACATCCTATAGTACCCCTCAACTGATGAAAACTCCATTTACTAAGTTTTTCTTTTAGAATCCTAGAATTTATAAAAAAAATGATACAATTTCGTTCAGATAAAATGTGTCCTCGGAGGTTTCAACCCTAGGCACTAATAGTCTCAAAGACCACAAACCAATTTAAAATATTTTACTGAGACATATTTTAAGTCATTTTCAACGATGAACCGCGGTGGGGGACTACATAAAATGCACCTTGCATTCTTCCTGTGGTGAAATAAAAGCATTGCTACCAGCTATGAGAAACGACAATTTCTTTAAAATATATGAATTATAGTAAAAAAACAACAATTTTCACAGCTTTGATCATTTCAGTATAAGGTCAGTAAAGGAATCTCATTGGTTAGATATAAACGCCAAGGGTGCAAGGCTGTAGATTTTTGGTTGGCATATTATGATTTATTTTTAGAGACCATCAGCTGGTATAAAATATTATTTTTTTGGGAATTGTAAAATAAAAGCATGTATTCCGAAATTCAACGGATAAAAATAACCCTCCCATGAATTACAACCCTTGTTTGCAACTATACAATGGTTAAGTACAATATAATTCAAACAAAGACACCTGATTACCTTAGAAAAATATTTTTATCAGAAAAAATCAATGATTTTCTACGTTTTCCCACGAGCCCTGCTTTGAAACGAAAAAAATTTTTTTATAGGTATGGAAACGTTTGGGAAACTTAATTTCAAAAATGTTCGGAGTTGATGGGTACGTATAATTTTTTTTGTTGGATACATCTAGGCAATTTTTAGTAAGTATTGCACAATTTATACCGGTGCTCAGAGTTTATTTTTAATATATCTGACATCGGGTTTTGCCTAATTTCTTGCTCTATCCACACTGGGGTACTTTTTGTTGGATACATCTAGCCAATTTTGGTAAGTATTACTTAATTTTATAGTTCGAATGCCTTATTAAACAAACACTTTTTTGGGACAAGCTAGGTCATCGCTTGTCTTACAGCTATGACGTATTTTGTATACAATAGAAAGTTTGGCATCTGTTTTTTATTAACAATTTTTGGTACATAACGTATTTTGAAGACAATAGAAAGTTTGACACCTGGTGTTTAAAAATATTTTCGTTTCCCAGGGCAAAGTAGATTTTGTTGGGGCGTTGATTTTAGCAAATATTAGTCACGTTTTTGGGGGTGTGCAAAGGGCTAGCGTTTTATGTTTTTGTGCGAAATCTCGCACAGTAGCATTTCTTGCCGGACGTGTATCTAGTTGATTTTTGGTGTTTAAAAATATTTTCTTTTAGTCGAAAAATATTCCCAAGGTAAAAGTTGAACTTTTAGGTTGTATGCTGAAAATTTACATTTTGGGGGACAGCTTCGAACTTCCCAGTATTTTTTAAAATTAAATCTATTAAACGGGGTTGAACAGTTGACCGACAAGTTTTTTTACTAGTTACTCGTCGTTAAAAAACGTTAATCGCGGCGTCTCGGCTCGAAGGTCACGGCTGCCGCGTGATTTCTCAGTATTCCAGACAAAACTTTGCTGCATATTATAAACGCAAAATAACTGGGAATAAACAAAATATGTGGGCGTTGGTCTACCGGTGAATTTTTTGAGATGTAGATATGTTGATTTCTTCGAAACTAAATTCAATCAGGACAGCCGGCCGCTGCAAAGTAAAATGTTTTCAAGCGAATAATAACGTTTGCTCCGACATATTTTATTTTTATATGATGCATTTTTCGCGCTGTAAATTTGTAATGTTAGTATCTAGAAATTATTTGCTAGGTTACTGGAACGTATATAGGTCAGTGTATCGAAACATGCGAAGACTGAATGCAGATACCACTTAGAATGTGCCACCGATTTTTCTTGGTAAAATAAAAAAGAAAGTGAGTGGAGTCAGCAGAATCCTGTCGGCCGCGGTGAGTCGATAGTAAAGGGGGGTGTGACGTCATGGCTTGCAATTTGCTAAGGCGCGAGATTCCACGTTCAGGGAGGTCGTCGGTGAGAGTCTCATGTCGAGACATGTCTCTGCTTCCGGCCGAAGGTCGCGGCTGGACATCGGGCGAACCGTCGCCGCGGGCGGACGTTTTGACAATGACCTCGCGCTGGGGTCGTACCCCTCGGGCATCTTCGGCACCCCTCGGGCTAGCGCAGACCCTAGTCGGTGCGATCTGATTGGACGGGGGCGTGGGAGAAAGTTGGGGGTCTCGCGCAGTCGCGCCGGAGAAAGTTTGGTCACGTTTTTACCACGTTTTAGGCCCCATGAGAAATACATGGAGAAAGTGGGCTCGTAGCCCCACAGCCTATCTACTTTGGCAAGAGAGAGACAGGTTGGTGATTACTTGACTTTGTCTGATCACCCTTTTTATAAACTGGAATCAGTTTGGCCTCCTTCAGTTTTGATGGAAATATCCCCGTATCAAAACACTCATTGATAATATCAACTAATGGATCGCAGACAAAGTTTGCAACCCGTTTCAGTATGAATATAGGAATTTCGTCTATTCCTGAAGAGAACTTATTTGGGAAGTCGCTAATAATTCGAGATATCTCCATTCGATCGACTGGAAAAAGGAACAAGGATAGAACGATTCTATTTTTTTCCGCACAAGATAGATTTTGAGTACTTCTGGGCAACGCAAATTGCTTCAGAAAAGCGTGTGCAACTTCTTGAGGATTGTCCAAAGTGCCAGAATCTGTTTTCAGACATATATTTTGACTTGATTTTGTTTTATTGGATGCTGTATTAAAAATGTTCCACATAGTCTTTGACTTGTTTCTGGAGTTTACAATTCTGTTGTCGTATATAGATTTTTGAAAAGATGCTAGGAACTTCCTATATTCTTTACGTTCACTTTTGTAATGATGGTAAGACTTTGGATCTTTGGTAACCTGGCACTGTACATATAGATCTTTAATGTAACTCGAATATCTTTTTATTTCTTGGTTTACCCAATTTCCTATATTGTTTTGCTTAGCTTTCATAACTGGAAAAGACAGGTCAAAGTAGTGTTTGATTATATTGTTAAAAAATTCATATTTATTATTTACCCCACTATTATTTTAAATTGTATCCCATGATTCTGACTCTAGACAACTCTCAAAATTAGCAATATTTTTGTCAGTAAAGTACCTTTTTTTAATGTACTTATATTTGGTACCCTGCTTGTCATAATTAGTTATTGATATTGTTTGGCCATAATGATCTGAGATATTAGTAACATAGACATTGCATTCACCTATATGGAGTACATTGATATTACTGAATATATTATCTAATTGTGACCCAGAACTGATCCGAGTCACTCCAGATATATGAGGTACAACATCATAGCTTTCCAAAAGGTCCGTTAAATCGATAGAGTTGGGATCTCTGGTCTCAAAATGACAATTAAAGTCTCCAGCGAAAACCAGGGATTTATCAGTGCAGTATACTTCATCCATGATTAAAGCTACTCTCGACATGAAAGTCTCCAAATCACCCATCGGAGATCTGTACATACATACAAAGATCATTTTCCCAGCCTTAGTTGACATTTCAAAAATAGAGAATTCACAATGAATTTCAATGGCTTGGCAATCTATGGGAACATTTAAAGCAGTGTTAGTGCTTTTTACAAATATGGCAGTTCCCCCTCTCCTGAAAACAGAACGAGAGGAATGTGAAACGAGTTTATAACCATTCAAATGCACAGATTCAATATCTTTTTCACAAAACCAATGTTCAGTTAGACACAAAACGGTAGGTTTAATTTCATCTAAGATTGGTAGTAGTTCCAATATCTTATTATTTAATCCCTGTATGTTGATGTGAAGGAAAGTCATCTTACCATTTTCATTTACTTGATTTGAAACATTGTTTAAAGCCACTTGCGGCTGAACACGATTTTGTCGCTCACTCAAAACACGATCCTGTCGCTCACTCAGAAAAAATCCGCTGCCGATGCCAAAAAATCTCTATGTTTACTAAAGAAGAAGCGCTTAATTCCAACATTCTGAGGCCAGAAAGCCGGATCATATAAATCATCTTTAAGAGCCAGTGGAGCAGTAACGAAAAAGCATTTAAGTTTATGTGGGTCTGAAGGAAGTTCCTTAACCTTCACTTCAATCCTTTCAAAGCCTGGTTTCTTCCTGATATAATCTTCAATCACTTCCGAAGTTACATGTCGCTTTATTCTATTAATATATATCCAGGCTTTGCGATCTCCAGCAGTAAAACCCGTTTGTTCATCTGCACTGGGTCTCTGCGTGCCCAAACGCTTCTTAAATAATCGTCTCTGGTTTCTTGGAAGCTGAAAACCATCATTTGCATCACTGGGATTTCTCTCTTCCTCCTCCCTATCTTTATTTACAATGGGACAGTCCTCATTCAGATGAATAATTTCATTCATTGTTTGCTCCTGACCTTCCACAATTTCTTTCCAGTTTTTCTGTTTGTTTTGATTTCTTATAGACTCCTGTTTTTTTGTTTGTATTGTTTTTTCACCTGAATATGTGGATCGGAGTAATGAAATTACTTCTGCTTGATTGGAAATATTTTCACGCAATTCTGCCACAACTGCATTTCTTTCTTATAATAACCGATTTAAAAGCTCAACCTCCCGGTGTAGATTCACCAATTTTGTTTCTTCAAGGTAAGCTTTCACTTCCCCTGGTTTTATAGCCTTGCAGCACATTACTTCATTTCTTGATGTCACTATAAGACCAATTATACGTATTGCACAAGCTGGATGATATGCACCATTGCATTCTGCACACTTAACAAAAGTATTGACAACTTTTTTACAATATTTGCACTTTACTTCTGCCGAATTTTGCAAATTTACTGCAGAGTTGTTTTCTTTGGTTGCCATGTTGGCTACCCACGAGCCAAAAAATACAAAACAGTTGCGTTATATATATATATATATATATATATATATATATATATATATATATATATATATATATATATATATATATATATATATATATATATATATATAATCTGAGAAAATTTGATCACGTCTCAAAGGCCTTCATAGACACCAAGTGGTTGTCATTACAAGAGAGATATGTGTATCACATGTCTTGTCTGGTTTTCAAGATTAATAAACATAAAACACCTGTTTATCTCTATGAAGAGTTGGTCCACCGGTATGATGTGCATCTGATTAATACGCGTCATCGGGGGCTGTATGAGCTTCCCAGGCATCACACAGCAAAATTTTAAAGATGCTTCATTTATAACGCGGTGAAGATTTACAACTCCCTGCCATTATTGGTCAAACAATCGTCATCATCCCGTTCTTTTCGTAAACAGATCAGAGTCCACCTTTTAAATACCAGAAATAGTTGAGCCTTCTAAATAATAAATAATTATTAGCCTTGTTATTTCATATACAAATATTTGAACATATTATTGTATACTTAACTGGATGTGCTACTGTTGATGTTATTTTTCTTGCTTTTTTCCTTCCAATTTATATACACTGTGTTCATTTGAAAACAGTCTACCCTTAATATTTTTAAAACTACGAAAAAAATCAGAAATCGCCGAGACCCGTCAATTTTTGTTCGGAGGGGGAACTTCTTTGACGTACAGGTCATGTTGACAAATTCACCCCTGTAACCCCCACCACCCCTAACTTTAAAATTTCAAATGGGAATACCCCCTTTGTGATACACCATTTTAAAGCTGATGTTATTGCGAATACAACTCATTTTTATTTTTTAAAATCCGATGATGTTTGGAGAAGTTATGGGTAAAAAACGGTTTTTTCATAGTTTAAAATAAATTACTTTTTACCCTATATTTTCAACAGCATTCACATGGGGAAATAATACACAATGATTGAGTGGCTACTTATTTTATTAAATTTTCAAAATGAGCTCCATTAGTCGCTAGACAGTAGTACAATCTCTGTTCACATTCCGCTCTTACTATAACAAATGTGTCGCGAGAAACACGTTGGCATTCTTCTGTTATTCTGTTCTTCAGATCCTCAATTTTTGTGGGAGGGGTTTTATACACGTTTGTTTTATTTCCCCATGTCAATTCTGTTGAAAATCTACGGTAAAAAGTAATTTATTTTAAACTATGAAAAAACCGTTTTTTACCCATAACTTCTCCAAACATTATCGGATTTTAAAAAATAAAAATGAGTTGTATTCGCAATAACATCAGCTTTAAAATGATGTATCACAAAGGGGGTATTCCCATTTGAAATTTTAAAGTTAGGGGTGGTGGGGGTTACAGGGGTGAATTTGTCAACATGACCTGTACGTCAAAGAAGTTCCCCCTCCGAACAAAAATTGACGGGTCCTGGCGATTTCTGATTTTTTTCGTAGTTTTAAAAATATTAAGGGTGGACTGTTTTCAAATGAACACAGTGTATAGTTGGTTGCATGGAAGAACAGCGTCGAGCTGAATGTCTCCAACTTGTACTTAGGATGTTATGAGTTGTTTTTCTACAATTTTAATAAAGACACGCTATTATTATTATTATTATTATTAATGCTGAACTCTTATAAATGTGAGCGACCCTGCTGGCGCCGAGTGTTACTTTCCAGCGGCCTCAGCGTCCTGTTTTATCAACTTGCTTTACATGTTTTTCTATCGGTTTTTCTATCCCATAATGTTATACTTTTAGTTTAGTCTTAATCTAGCTTTGTACCTATCGACTGCTTTTAGAATTGCAATAAACTTTTTAAAAAGGGACTTACGGCATTTCATAATATAATTTGAATATAAATGCCACGAATGTGCCAATGAAGAGAATTTTAGGCGCCGCTCGCGTGCAGAAGGGTGCGCAATTACATTTTTCGTTTGTATGAAAAATCGATGTCTCCGAACGATTTTCAAATGCATGCCAATAGTACCAAACGAAAAGTTGTGACAAAAAACCGGCGGAAAATTATTAGCATGCAGTTTCCGCGTGCACAACAAATTTTTGTGAGCACATTAAATTGTAAAATTTTTTGGTATCTCCGAACGACTTTAAAATGCATGCCAATATGTTTTACGATAAATTTGCACTGCCAAACGACAATTTACCGATTGGCATGGAGTTCCGTAGTGCAGAACATTATCAAAAGGTAGTATTGAAAATGCAAAAAATTTCAGGTATCTCCGAACGATTTTAAAATGCATGCCATTGACATATGTTATTGGTAATGAATAAAAAAGATGACATTAACTATTGGCATGCAGTTTTGGGATGCATAAAATATTTGCCGGCATCCAAATATATAACAAAAAAGTTCAAGTATCCTGAACGATTTTAAAATGCATGCCAATTAGTTTTATGATTAATTTGCACTACCAAACGACGATTTACCGATTTTCATGCAGTTCTGTAGTGCAGAACATCATTAAAAGCTAGCGCGAAAATGCAACAAATTGCAGATATCTTAGAACGATTTTAAAATGCATCCCAATCTTTGAATGATAAATTCGCACTACCAAACGACGATTTACCGATTGGCATGCAGTTCTGTAGTGCAGAACATTATCAAAAGGTAGTACACTAAAAATGCAAATAACTTCGAACGATTTTAAAATGCATGTCAATCTTCTAATGATAAATTCGCAATACCAAACGACGATTTACCAATTGGCATGCAGTTCTATAGTGCAGAACATCATCAAAAGGTAGCGCGAAAATGCAAAAAAATTGCAGGTATCTTCGAACGATTTGAAAATGCATGCCAATATTCTTATGATAAATTTGCACTACCAAACGATGTTTTTTTACCGATTGGAATGCAGTTTTGTAGTGCAGAACAAAGTGAGATCTGTCATTTCACTTTGACTTGACATTATATTTAAGAAAGGAGGAAGATTTATTTTTCGAAAGCTCAGAAAACAAATTTGTTGAAGTTATTTTCTGAGTTACACGTTCAAAGTTTCGTTCATATACTGTTAAGAATTTATTAATTTTCCAGGCAACTTGAAAAAGTTGTCTTTTAACAAGTTCAGTGGCAAAAAACCCAATTAAAAAATTCAGTGGCTATGTACAGGGTGTTCAGATTTGATCCGGAACACCCCTCTAAAATTGTGATGCGCTGCACGATTTGGATGATTATTTTGTTGTATGTACGATGTGCCTTTGTGCACTCGTGGGATATATCGTCAAGATGACAGCGCTGTTCCACGGCCTGCTATGATTTTTTTTTCGATACGGTATTTTGGAAAATGCTGAAACCCCAATGTCCAATATTAATTTACTTTGCCAACTAAGATTTATACAGTGCCTTAAATTTGGGATTTTTTTTTTTTTATTTTCAATTAAAAATCATGTGTGCTTTGGAAATAAGTATCTGAAAATCGGGCAAACTTATTCAAACGAGTCCAAAAAATGTTCTTTTAATAAAGAATACGGCAAAGGACACCGTTTTATCGATTTAAAATAATGCTTAAATATACCAAGTATGATTCTTCGATGTGACAATTTGGAAAATGCTACTATAAATTTTTTAAACAGAAATCTTGATAGGTTTAGAGATACCTGAAATTCTTCGCACTACCTTTTGGATAATGTTCTGCACTACAAAACTGCATGCCAATCGGTAAATCGCCGTTTGGTAGTGCGAATTTATCATTAGAAGATTGGCATGCATTTTAAAATCGTTCGAAGATACCTACAATTTTTTGCATTTTCGCGCTAGCTTTTGATGATGTTCTGCACTATAGAACTGCATGCCAATCGGTAAATCGTCATTTGGTAATGCGAATTTATCATTAGAAGATTGGCATGCATTTTAAAATCGTTCGAAGATACCTGAAATTTTTTGCATTTTTCGCGCTAGCTTTTGATGATGTTCTGCACTACAGAACTGCATGCCAATCGGTAAATCGTCGTTTGGTATTGCGAATTTATATTTTTTGCATTTTCGCGCTAGCTTTTGATGATGTTCTGCACTACAGAACGGCATGCCAATCGGTAAATCGTCATTTGGTAGTGCGAATTTATCATTAGAAGATTGGCATGCATTTTAAAATCGTTCGAAGATACCTGCAATTTTTTGCATTTTCGCGCTAGCTTTTGATGATGTTCTGCACTATAGAACTGCATGCTAATCGGTAAATCGTCATTTGGTAATGCGAATTTATCATTAGAAGATTGGCATGCATTTTAAAATCGTTCGAAGATACCTGAAATTTTTTGCATTTTCAGTACTACCTGTTGATAATGTTCTGCACTACGGAACTGCATGCCAATCGGTAAATTATCGTTTGGCAGTGCAAATTTATCGTAAAACATATTGGCATGCATTTTAAAGTCGTTCGGAGATACCAAAAAATTTTACAATTTAATGTGCTCACAAAAATTTGTTGTGCACGCGGAAACTCCATGCTAATAATTTTCCGCTGTTTTTTTTTTGTGATAACTTTTCGTTTGATACTATTGGCATGCATTTGAAAATCGTTCGGAGACATCGATTTTTCATACAAACGAAAAATGTAATTGCGCACCCTTCTGCACGCGAGCGGCGCCTAAAATTATCTTCATTGGCACATTCATGGCATTCATATTGATATATATATATATGATTGGCTTGCATTTGAAAAACGTTCATCTGTCATCTGACTGGTCGTGTACCGCCGGTCTATTACCCTCTGAACTAACTTACAATGAGAGCAACCTAATGAACATTAGAAAATTGCATATTTACAGAGTTTTAATATTACAACAAAAAATGAAACACAAATTTATACACTCTTACCCTACAAGGTACAGGGAACGTGCGGAAATCACAACAACCAGAGCCTATAAGAAACTAGGCCAGCGCTCTTTTGGTCATGTGTCGCCAAGTATACCGTACTTTCACCGTTTTAGTAGACATAGCCATGGCTGAGCGGCGCGCTGCCGTGTATTCGGCTAGGTTCGTCAGTCGTTGGCGGGAGGCGGGGCGTGTTTTTTGCTCGCAAAACTCGACTGATAAGCGGTGCGGGACTACTGTGTACTTCCCCCGCCAACGACTGACAAACCTAGCTGAACGCACGGCGACGCGCGGCCTATTCCCCTATGTCTACTAAAACGGTGAAAGTACGGTATATATATATATACAAAAAAATATGTTATTTTTGGAAAAATTTCAACACGCTGTATATGGAGGACCAAGCTTTTTTGAGCTAATGTTTATTAAGCATATGTACTTATTTTAGCGAGTTCTACCTTGTGTTTTCGGCTCTGCCTTTAGATGTGACTCACCCGTATAAAGATTATTGATATGATACGATGGTAATGTCAAATTCCCTCAGCATCGTCACCTGTCGTCAAACACGGGTACTTATTGATCGATCCTCGTACTACCATAATTTGACACTCCAGTTAGACCTAGCGACTACCAAGTTTGGCTATTAATTTACAGAAAAGTTATTCAAAATCTTCGATATTTTTCTGGAAATTTCAACACCCTGCAGGGTAGAGGAATAATATAAAAAAATACAGATCAATATTATGAACAACGAGTGAGTACTATCATGACTTTTTGCATTTGTTATTGTGTTGAGAAAAATATCTGCACTCAATAGTAGTATAGTATAGACAATTGTGGCTCATCCCCCCACCCATTTTGATCCCCCCACTCCTTTTTCGTACATTACCCCCCACTCCTACGCCCCTGGTAGCCCCGCGCATGCGCGACGAGCGCATGACCTCCCCCGCACCCATCATACCGTGTAATTGCGGCGTAATGAGTAATTACAATACCGCGGTTCCACATTTCCGCGAAATTTGCACAATAGAATGTCAATTTATTGGTTAAGTACCGTTTATACCTACATAACTATTTAAAATAGGTACAAATACTCTCATTTCCCGCGCTTTTTTGTCTAATTAGCAATATTTACCCCCTTTTCAATGAAAAAAACATTACATATACTGCACTGTATAGCGTATTAGGCTCTATTTACGCATAATTAACTTCTATTTACCTCAGATCTAATAAAAAAATAAGCTCTTACTGTCATTTCATACATTTTTTACTAATTAAGGCTATTTACCCCCTTTGCAATGAAAAAAAAATACACTGTACCGCACTGTATGGCGTATTACGTCCTATATTCATGTAATAAACAAAAAAAATAAATTCTGTTTTGTCCTACAGCTACAAGATCTGAAAATTCCCAGATTCCCCCACGTAATTAGGCATGTGACGTCACAGCCAACGCCCTAGAAATTCCCAAAAAAAGAAAAAATAATAGGTGTACTTACTTTAAAGTGAATATATACTCCTAAGAAGAAATAATGTAAGGAATATCAGAAAGCACTCAAACAGAGAAAGCAATTAAAAACAATTACAAAGCATGAGTGCCCTCGAACGTACCAAACATACATGTGTCTTCGTCCCGCCAGATGCACTTTTCCAAAAATCACTTGTCTTGCCCGAATACAGTCTATAGGACAGGCGCGGGCACTATCACATTAAACGCGACAACGCGACATTATTTAGTTATGCCAAAATATCTCCACCGCAAACGAAAAAATAAAGCGACGCCACGGCCACCATTTTTAATTCAGAACGGATTTTGGCTTTTGCCGTGTCACCGTCACCCCCCCAGACAAAGGTAGCCAATCGATAAAAATGACGTCACTTGTAGTACCGTCTGCCATCTACCTAGCACGACTCGTACGACCCTCGTCGAGTCGAACGGTCACTACAGCAATCCCCAGGCCACCCTCCGAGGTGGCCATGTAATCTCCGAGGGGTGCGCCGCCGAGTCGCTGAAAAGTAGGTACCTATTCCATCCGGTAGGTTGAAGCGTGGACCTTAGTCGGGGCGGGTGCCAAGAGGGAAATAATATTGGCCGGAGGAGAAAATATTTAACAGTATAATTTGAAATGAAATTAAATGAAATGAAATAAAAGCATATATATTGAAGTGCATTGATATTATTTCAGAATATACGTATAGGTACGTGCACTAGTGGAATTAAAGATAGCTGATAAGGTAATTTACGGAAAACCAGCGATGTAATTCACATATTATAGTCTGTGTGAATACGTACACCCAAAATATTTTAGCAACTATTATTAAACTCACGCTCTGTTGTAATACTATATATTTTTGAGAAAACAGATAAAAGCCGATTTGTTACGTATTTATCCCTATACAATAAAAATACAATGCAAGCTTTTCCCACATAATTATTCCCATTATTATTTATTTAATAAACAAAATATTATTCTCCTCTTTATACCTACAGAACTATAAAAAAAACAATAGAACTATTAAAAATAGGTACCCGCATACACTTTCTCAGTCTACCACATACAATAATTAATTTTATTGGCTCACATATAACTGTATAACATATATAGTTTATTTACCCTATGCCTACAATTCAATACTCAACGTCGATGTACACTCTTGCAGAAGGAGGCCACACACAGTTAAAAAAACATTAAAAATTTATCGTAGACAGCGCAAAAACGTTTTAGAGCTATAATAATTATCTAACCACATCTGTGACGTCACAAATATCCATACATACTCCTATTTATTCAAACAGTAAAATTAACATCTTATATGGAAGCAATACCCTACCATAATAAAAAAGATACTTTTACTGGATGTACACCCTTGAGGAAGGAGGCCACACATAGTAAAAAACATTAAAAATTTAGCGTAGACAGAGTAAAATTAACATATATGGAAGCAATTATTAATAATTACCTTACGCAATATTGCCAGTTATAGTGCAAAAACAGTAAATTCAGCGCTGTTAGGTTGACCTTAGATTGCCTGAATAATAGTGGAAAATCTTATAACCCTGCCCACGGACATTGGCGGCTTTTTCGCAAAAGTCTCTCGACAACCTCGAATAGAGCCGTTCTAAAAATCGAAGAAGGTGGTAAATGTCTTAACTGGGTGTCGTACTTTCCTCCGGTACCAAAAAGAACCTCGAAAATCCGATATCTAAGAGAAATTCACAATTAACCACTTTCGAGAAACGGGGCGGCTGTAGAATCAACGAAACCGACTGAAAATCCTCTGAAACCACTATTGGAAATTTCCTACATTTTCGACTAATTACACAATAATTTACCCCTTTGCGATAAAAAATCAATACCGGCCTCTCTATGGTTTATTCAAACTTGTTAATAATTATTTAACAATACACAAATTTCTTCAGTTTTCTTTCTAAGCTATGTTTTCCTATAATAATTGGAGTAATAAACATAATATATTATACCTATAGGTATTTGCCCCCTTTTGCTGTAAAGAGATTATATTGCACGCCCTGTATAACATTATGATTTCTCTCTCACATTTCTCATCTAGTTAGAATCATTTTATTAATTATTTGACTTATCCTGCCTACCTCCCTCATACGTTTTGTCTATTTTAAATCAATTAAGCAGAAATGAAAGCTTGCAAAAAAATATCTAATAACGCTTTTCCAATACATTATACTTAAAATAGATAGGTACGACGAGATGTCATATAAAGTATTAGATTTACTTCAACGAAGACATAGTCGTTATTTCTAGGTGTATTTCACACAGCGTGTTCCCAATCAAACAACTTTTTATGTTAGATACAGGGTGCGCCAGGAGACAGATACAGGGAAGCGTTAAAATAACAAATTAAAATATATATGTATATATATATAGATATAAACAAGAAAAAGTGATAATGGGCATAGCACTCAAAGTTAGAAAACAAAAAAGACTAGTAACCGCATACACGTGTTTCATGCTATTTGGCAATCATCAGTACGGTGTAACATCAACCAAATCGAAAAGATAGGAATGATTTGGGAAGCAATGATTGTTTTGTATATCTACTTATGAATGTTTTGTCTATAAGAAAAAGATAAAGATCAAGGTTTCAAATTTTAAGGAACAAGTAATTTTAGAAATACATAAATAAGAGAGGTATACCCGATTGCTGTAAGAAGTTTGGATTTTGTCAGATGACAATTCTTCACAAAATCCCTAAGAATTTTCTGTCATCCACTAGCATATATGCGTCACAACCGGTTAATGATATCACTCCTTGATTTATTATGGTAAAAGTCACCCAAGGGAATAAATAATGAATATGAGCTTATTGAAAATAAAAAAACCCTATTGCAATCACGATTATAGCTCTACAAATAACAGTAATAATTTAGAACGTCATATAAAACTTATTAATTTAATATTTTTTGATGTAATGAACTGCTTGTTGCAGTGTCTATATGCGGACTCAGGCAAATTTGACCTCCATGTGTCAAAGTGACAGTTGAGGGTACCATTATCTGTTGTTCTTGCTCTCCTTATTACTTTTGTGTTATGCAAATGGCCTCGTTTCTGACCTGAACTTATGAGCCGATTGCATTTTTGCTGCATTGATGCAAACTTAGGATGTCAAAAATTACCAATTGAAAGTCCCGCTGACAACAAAGGCGATTATATTTTCAGTACATATTATGAAAAGACGAAGTTTTGCTTAAGTACGGAGGAATGAATGTCAAGAATTTAATATGAGGAAACAGTGTATACATATAATATAACAGAAATGTTAACTAACTAGTAAGTGTCTATGATATATTTGAATACAATTTAATATTTTGGTAAATGGTACTAAGACTAGCAATGTCTCACACTGAATTAGATAGATTGATGATTTTGATTGTGTTCCATATAGGAAACACTAGGCTTTTGGGCCACCTTTTCAATGATATATTGGACATATTGTATTATACAAATTTAGTGGGAAGCTATGAATTTTGGTCTGATGTGAGTTCCAATCATGGCGTGCAATCAATAGGTATATTACTGGATCTCCAGAAAATATGGAATTATCATACGAGAATCCTGCAGATGAAGGTTCTGGTGGCTTGTTGGAAAATCTGTCAGGTAGACAACTCGAGACGAAGGCCGAACTTGTTAATAGAAAGTAAGACACAAGCGAAAAATTTATGTTGCTGATTATGATGATAATGCGCCTACAGTTATCAATATTTTTCTGAGTGGGTAAATGGGTGAAATAAAAGGACTTTCTGTTTAAAGATGATGCTTTGTTTCCGCAACCTGACACAGCTGATTACAGAAGTATGTCTCCAGTTGACTTATTCCAATGTTTTTATTGCAGAAGATATTGTTTACTTTTGTTAAAAGAGAGTAATAATTCCGCTATATTCAAGAATTGTTGGAACCCCAATATAACTCATCACAAGAGTAGATCAGTATTTAAATAGGTTAGGTTATTCGACTATGATTAGATGCTTTTGGCTATACTCGTATCGTAGTGTCAAGGTACGATTAAAAAACTATTGGAAAATAACTACTGGGATTCTGGAGAAGATCTTAGAAATATTGCCATGTATATAGCTGAGACGTGACAGATTCATCGAAATAATGAAATGACAGGCAGTTGCTCATAACTTTTGATGTAGGTAGTGTTGTTGTATGTTGTGTGTATGTCCTATACGCATCGTATGGTGTTTATTCAGAAAGCATACAACAACACTACATGTGTTGTTGTGTTGTTGTGTGTATATGTTGTGTGTATATGTTGTGTGTTGTTGTATGCATTGTGAATAAACACCATACGATGCGTATGAGACATACACACAACAAAAGGGGGCAAATACCTATAGGTATAATATATTATGTTTATTACTCCAATTATTATAGGAAAACATAGCTTAGAAAGAAAACTGAAGAAATTTGTGTATTGTTAAATAATTATTAACAAGTTAGAATAAACCATACAGAGGCGGGTATTGATTTTTTATCGCAAAGGGGTAAATTATTGTGTAATTAGTCGAAAATGTAGGAAATTTCCAATAGTGGTTTCAGACGATTTTCTGTCGGTTTCGTTGATTCTACAGCCGCCCCGTTTCTCGAAAGTGGTTAATCGTGAATTTCTCTTAGATATCGGATTTTCGAGGTTCTTTTTGGTACCGGAGGAAAGTACGACACCCAATTAAGACATTTACCACCTTCTTCGATTTTTAGAACGGCTCTATTCGAGGTTGTCGAGAGACTTTTGCGAAAAAGCCGCCAATTTCCGTGGGCAGGGTTATAAGATTTTCCACTATTATTCAGGCAATCTAAGGTCAACCTAACAGCGCTGAATTTACTGTTTTTGCACTATAACTGGCAATATTGCGTAAGGTAATGTCGCTTAATAAGATGTTAGATTTGCCGTCACTTACGCTTTTTAAGGTTGTCGCTGGCTTTCAAACCGCGAGAGAGGGGTGGGGTAATTGCTTCCATATATGTTAATTTTACTCTGTCTACGCTAAATTTTTAATGTTTTTTTACTATGTGTGGCCTCCTTCCTCAAGGGTGTACATCCAGTAAAAGTATCTTTTTTATTATGGTAGGGTATTGCTTCCATATAAGATGTTAATTTTACTGTTTGAATAAATAGGAGTATGTATGGATATTTGTGACGTCACAGATGTGGTTAGATAATTATTACAGCTCTAGTTATGTTCTAGAAGTTGCTACCTCATCATAGAAATTACGCCGTAGAAACTACAAACTCAGCACAGTCTAGATGGACTCTCGAACACCTTGAAATCTTGCGAATTCTGCTTTCCTTAATTTATATAAACTATCGCGCTCCACATTTTTCGACTTTTGACTATCAGACTCTGTACTAGTTGCCAATAAAAAACTTTGCATTTTTTAAAAAGATCTTGTTCCGATCCCGTAAGTTAAGTGGCGCAGTCGTGCGGATTGTTTGAGTTGCGTGGCGCCATCGGTCTCGCGCTTCTGGAGTATCGAACTCCCAACAAACAAGAACTTCAAGATCCGATTGAAGCTGCAGAGCCAGGAAGAGACCAAGGTAAGGGCCAATCCGTGTTTCCTTTCCCTTGTCCTTTCTGTGGCAAACAGGTCAGTCTTAGGTCCCTAGAAATCCAGTGTATATGTTTTTCTAGTTGAATCTATTCATAAGATTGCGTCTTGCGAAATATTAGAGCATATAATACTTCAAAAGATATAATTAAGTTAGGTTAAGAAGTTCAATTTCATTTTAAGTTTCAATTTTAAATTTCAAAATTGATTCACTCGAAGATATTTCAAACTCGTTCCGTTCTCTAGATTTAAGTGATAGTGATAGTGATAGTATTAGTACAATTGAAGAAGAAACCATGAATAATCAACCTCAACCTGCACAAATAAATTATAGTCTGCTTAGATTGTATGTCGATACAATTCCAAATTTTAATGGAGACCCACACACTCTCGAAATTTTTATAGGACATTGTGATTTTCTTATTTCCACATATTCCAATGCAAATCCTGCTGATCCCATAAATACCTTCCTAATACGAGCTGTTATTGGAAAATTAACAGGACACGCTTTAGTTATTGCTGGTAGTAGATCTGACGTAAGAAATAGGGCAAATTTAAAAGAATTATTAAGACTAAGTTTCGGTGACCAAAGAAACCTTGATTGCTTAGTGCAAGAAATGCTTGTTTCGCGACCCTTCAAAAATGAATCTTTTCGTAATTTTGGGCAGAGATTACAAAAGTGCCGTAGTTCCATCGCTTCTAAAATAATTTCAATGGAAATGACTAACGAAGAACGTGATTTTAAAATTAAAAATTATGATGAACTTTCACTAAAAACCTTTATAAGAGGTCTATCTGGACGTATCCAAGATATGGTTCGTTTAAGAAATCCTGACAGTCTAGAACTCGCAATATCGTATGTTCTTGAAGAAGAAAACGTTATTTTATTCCAAAAGTCTCAAACAAGTAATTTCCAAAATTCAACATTACCAAATAAAAATCCTCAACACTTTCCAAAAATTAATTCTTATAATAATCAACAAGCTATAACACCACGATAACAATCAATGTTTCCGCCAAATAATAACAATTTTTCGCAAAATCAAAATTTTTCCCAAAATCAAAATTTTCCCGAAAGAGCTCAATTCTCATCTCAACCTATAAACATCCAACCTCGACAAAATATGCCTTCCCCTAAATTTTTTACCAATAAACAAGTATTTGGAGCCCCTAACACTTCCAGAAATATTTTTAAACCCACCGGTATAACTCCGCAAAATAAACCTGAACCGATGTCTACTACATCACGAATTTCTACTATACAAACTCAGTTCAGAAATAATTTTCCAAAAAATTACCAAACTCCACAACTCCACAATATTGAAGAGGCAGATTTTAGCTTCGACGAAAGTCTCGAAAATCCGGAAAATCCCGATGAAATTTACGAAACATATGAAAGTTTTGAAAATTTTTCCCAGGCTTCGAATCCACAGAACCCAACGTAATAATTGACTTAAATCATCTACATAAGAGCGATTTAACGTATATAGAAATTCCAGAAATTAATGCAAGATTCCTTATAGACACAGGTAGTTCCCGTAGTATAATAGTAGTATAGCAAAGGGTACTCCAGGGCGGAAGTGACGTCACAAGATGGCCGCCAAGGCGGAAAATTTGAAAATGGCCTTGACCTGCGGGTTCAATGAACTTTAAGGGGTCACGTTCAGTTAACCTTGACCTGAAAGTTATCTAGAGGCCAAGGGGTTACCAGATCGATAACCTTTAAGGGGTCATTGACCCGCGGGTTAACCTTGAAGGGGTCACCTTGTTACCTTGACCGGTCAATGAACTTTAAGGGGTCACGTTCAGTTAACCTTGACCTGAAGGTTATCTAGAGGCCAAGGGGTTACCAGATCGATATCCTTTAAGGGGTCATTGACCCGCGGGTTCAATGAACTTGAAGGGGTCACGTTCAGTTAACCTTGACCTAAAGGTCAATGAACTTTAAGAGGTCACCGTTAACCTTGACCGGTCGATGAACTTTAAGGGGTCACCTTGGTAACCTTGACCTAAAGGTCAATGAACTTTAAGAGGTCACCTTGTTAACCCCTGAAGGTCAGTGATCTTGTCACCTTGACACGTGGACCTTGATATAAAAAACGTAAGCAAAAATTATGCTGATGTTTGCACTAAAACAGTTGACGTAGCATTTAGGTGGGGGGAGGGATTGGGGATATAAGCAGGATGCCGTTGGGAGAGCTCACTATACCCAGTCAACAGTGCTTGAATAATATTGAAATATGTCTTTTCTCAAACAGTTGAACGAAAATAACTTCGTAAAAGAAATTGTGAGTGCAAGAGAGTTAGCGGTTGGTGAAAAACATAAAATTTTATCTTTTAGAAGAATTGAAACAAGGTACGGGGAGAAAGTGTTCGTCGAATTTGAAAATTTTCAAACTGCGCTACCTGCACGGTTCGTAAAAGAATTTACGTCTGAACGCATCGAAGACATAAACCGGGAAATCACCAACGGAAAGAATATATTCTTGACGAGTCTGGGCCTCATTGGTAGGACAACGAATATTAAATTTGAGGAAGAATGAATCCCACTGACAAGAGGCGACGCAGACAACACTACAAAAGAAGATTGGAATTTTATCTAAGATCTCTTCAAAATTTGAAATATAAAATTCAAATGTATGAAATAAATAAAAAGTTCAAAACATAAATTTAGAAAATTGTAAAAAATAAAATATGAAATCTAGTCTATCTTTTATTTACCCCTACAAAATTGAAACTCAAATCTGAAAGTTCCGATTGCTTCTGAGCGCAGAACATATAAATACGTCCAAGTGAATTTGACTGGAATCAGTTCAATGTCATCCTTCACAGGTGAAGGGTTGGTGAACACGCTAATAAATAAGTTGCCCGTCGAATTACATCTTCCTGGATATCAGTTTTGTGGTCCTGGCACAAAATTACAAAAAAGAATTGCGAGAGGTGACGCTGGTATAAATAAGTTAGACGCATATTCAGAAAATAGATCTTTAAAGGAGAGACACGCAGCCGATTTAGAATTGGAAAATAGGGCCTGGGGACGTGTTAGATCAAAAGACGCAAAATTTGGTGAAAAGGCTGCCGCTCTTCTAGTCACGACCGCAATGAAAACTAAACGAAAATTGGGAATGGGAATAAAGCCGAAAAAAGGTTCGGTTTCTTTTAAAAAAGATATCGTGGGAAAACTCTCGAGATCATTGAAAAAAACATTTGATAGAGATCAGCTTAATGATGTCAGGAATTTAAAAAAAACTTCATCGGCAGCTTTGCGCGCTGCACGATTAGCCATCAAGAAGGTGGGAGGGAAACGAAAAATTCGAGTACCGAGAGTGATTCCCTTTGAAAAGAAAACAGGGGGTTTTTTACCCCTACTGCCCCTGTTAGGAGCTTTGGGGGCCCTCGGTTCGGTAGCTGGTGGTGCTAGCGCTGTTGCGAAAACCGTCATAGACGCAAAAAACGCGCAGAAAAAAATGGATGAACAAATACGTCATAATAGGGCAATGGAAGCTATTGGAAAAACGGGATCTGGGCTTTACTTAAAGAAAAATAATCACGGAGGATTCGGTTTATATTTAAAGAAAAAAAACTCCCATTGATGCTACCCAATAGACCTCTAACGGATAAAGATTTAATTTTTTACGCTAAAAAGATAAAAATACCTTATTTTAGAGGTGTCTTTATGAGAGACACGCTTCCAAAACTTGGTCCAAACAAAAACGAATCGGCAATTTTGAATTTAGACGTCAAAAGTAATGCTGGAACACATTGGGTAGCATATGAGAAAAGAGGTAACAACGTTGAGTATTTCGATAGTTTCGGGGCGCTGAAGCCACCGAAAGAACTGATCCTATACTTGGGGAAACATGCTAATATCGTATACAACAATAACTCGTATCAAACATACAATGAAATAAATTGCGGACACCTCTGTTTGGAATTTTTACGTGGAAAAACCCTATAAAACAGAAGAAATTATCATATTTTTGCTCAGTCATGTCGCAGACGTTTACTTTGACGGGTAACGGTAGCTACATCTCCAAATCGTTTTTTCCGCCCCTTGAGCTAGATCCTCAGTACGAATATTCGCTAGCGTTAATTTCTCTATCTACTTGGAATTCAATTCCAAATATAGAGGGAGGACAGAACAAGCTATATTTCGTAGATCACAGAGGAAGCGAGATAGAAATTGAGATTCCGACAGGAGCATATGAGATTCGGGATATTGAGAATTACGTTCAGAAACAACTAGGAAGTTCGCTGGATAATCAGCAAGAACTAGACGAAATTTTTTCGTTGAAACCTAACAATAATACTATAAAGTGTGAACTTAAATCTCTGTATAACGTAAATTTTAAACAGCCCGATACTATCGCTAAATTGCTTGGCTTTTCCAATAAAATATTGAAATCCGGAGATTTACATCAATCAGACCTCCGAGTAGAGATTGTGCAAGTGGTAACAATAAGAGTGGAGTGCAATTTAATTTCGGGATCATATTACAACAACGCACCTTCGCATACTCTTTTTGAGTTTATGCCTACAGTAGACCCGGGATACAGTATCAATATCGAACCTAGGAATCTAATTTATTTGCCTGTCAGTAGGAAAACCATCGACAATATTACAGTGCAACTTTTAGATCAAGATTCAAGATCGGTAAATCTCAACGGGGAAGAAATCATAATCAGATTGGAGTTGAAGAGAAATGGTGCTAGTTTTTGATGGTAGGTACCGACCATATAAAAGGAGTGTCGGTCGGTCGAGAAGTTCACAACCAGCAGAGCTGTACAAGAGTAGAGATCGTAATACGAGTCTTACACCTGAAAATCGCTTATTCTTAAAATATCTCGGTTATCATGTCATTGACGCATCAAGTGTTCGACGTGCATCAGAAACCAAAGTTCGATGAATCTATTCAACGTTTAGAAGCACGCTCCTATTATCCGTTCGTAAAGTCCTTCATGAACAATGACATCGTAGAAATAACCATTAATCAAGGTGACGCTTGGTTGTTGATGTATGATGCTGCAATTTTCATAAAAGGTAAAATAAACAAGAAATCAGGCACTGGTACTTGCAAGCTTGTAAACAATGGTGCATCGTTTTTCTTTGATTCTGTCTCATACGAACTTAATGGCAAAGAGTTGGAAATGGTGAGAGATCCTGGAGTTGTGAGTGCCATGAGGGGATATTTATGTTATTCTCCTAACGATGAAAAGTACTTGGTAACTTCAAGTTGGAGCTATCCCAAGGACAATGCGCCAATCTTGAATAAGGACGGAACATTCAGCGTAAGAATACCGCTTAAACATTTGTTTGGGCTCTTTAATGATTATCAATATGCCATTTGCGGTAAGCAAACAATAAGACTAATTCGAGCCCGCAACGACAATAATTGCCTGCTACTAGAGAAAGCTGCCGACTCCACTA
Source organism: Pseudeuparius sepicola (assembly GCA_963920635.1). NCBI lineage: Eukaryota > Metazoa > Arthropoda > Insecta > Coleoptera > Anthribidae > Pseudeuparius > Pseudeuparius sepicola. Next base: position 37,529,342 of record OY987305.1, read on the forward strand.
CAGAGTTGACAGCAGAATTATTGATTACCAATATAGAACTAAAAGTGAAACATATACGGCCAAACGATATGATTAGATTAGATCTCCTGCAATCCATAAAGCGAGATCAACCCATTATTATACCCTTTAGAAAGTGGGAAATACATGAATTGCCAACTCTTACAGCAAAGTCTCGTAAAGAAATTTGGTCAGTGAAAACATCTGCAGCAGTGGAATCTCCTAGGTTTGTTGTAGTTGGTTTTCAAACTAATCGCAAGGAAAATAGCAAAAGCGATCCCACAAAATTCGATCACATAAGTATATCAGACGTGAGGTTCATTCTAAACGGTGAATATTTCCCATTTGAAAGGCAGAGACTGGATTTCAAAAATAATGATTACTTAGAAGCTTACAATAGTTACATTGAATTTTATTCAAGTTTTATGGGCGTTCGTGAGAAACGTCCACTGCTAGATTACAAAGATTTTTTATTTATTTATTTATTTATTTATTTATTTACAGCTATTTACAGCTATAACAATAAATGTACAATCTTGGATTCTAATTACTAGCTTACAACTATAACTAAAAACCACTCAAGTGAGAGACGGGGGGAAGCGCGCCTAAGCAAAACTATGCTTGTACTGCATGCGTCCCCAGTCTCAGGCCTAAGACATAAATTTGTACAAGTATGACATAAGTTTGCAGGCATAACGCAAGCAGATCTTAGAAACATTGATAGTGTTCTTATAGTACTTTAGGGAGTTGGGAGCAAGGAGAAGAGAAAAAGAAAGCAGAAAGTATCAAAACTTTTGGTAAGTACTAATAACGTCATCGTTTTCAGGAGTCATAAGTTCATTGACTCAATTATATTTTTCCAGTTTTCTATCAAATATATCTTTATGGCGGTCTTGTAGATTTTAAGTCGATTTATTTGTTTTAGGTTTTGAGGTAATAGATTATATATTTTCGGGCCTAGGAAAAAGATGAAGCGTTGGGCATGGCTCTTATTGCACAAAGGTAGGTCGACCGATAAATTTGCAATGAATCTTGTTTGTTTCACCTTATTTACTCCTTTATAACGGAAATTATTGTGAAACATCCATACCAGTATTTGATATAGATAGAGAGTTCTTATATTCATTATTTTAGTTTCGTTATACAGTAATTCCGTGGAAAAAATTTTGGGCTTTTTAAAAATAATTTTGATAAGACTATTTTGTGTTGTTTGTAGGATGTGTATCACGTTATTATAAGCTCCACCCCATACAACTATACAGTACCTTAATATTGATTCTACTAGCTAGTTATAGACTGTTAAAATTGTATTTATATCCATTATATTTCTAAGTTCATAGAATTTATAAAATATTTTTCGTATCCTCTCTACTAAGCAGATCACATGATTCTCCCATTTTAAACCTTGATCTACTATGATACCTAAATATTTAATATTTTGAGTTTTCTCGATATATGGGCAACAACATTGGAAATTATTTGGACGGTTACAGTCATGTATTTGTATGGTATTAAAATTCGGATTATCTTTATTATTTAACATAAAGGGGATAAATTTGGTTTTGTCTATATTCAAATGTAGCAAGTTATGGTTAAGCCATAATTTTACCTTATGCATGCAAATTTCTGCTCTCTGAAAAACCTCTTCCCAGGAACGTCCCTTAAATAACACAACAGTGTCGTCCGCATATGATATCATATGTCCCTCAAAATCTCGTATGGAAGAAATACTATTCTTTACTAATAATACTACTACTACTACTAATTAATACTACTTTCTTTATATAGATTATAAATAGAATAGGGCCTAATATTGTGCCCTGGGGTACTCCAACCCTTATTTCGAGAGGATCGCTAAAAATGCTGCCAATTTTAACTCGCTGGAATCGACCAGACAGATAGTCTTGTAACAACGCGTAAGCTGGACCTCGAATTCCATATTCATATAATTTTTCCATCAAAATTGTATGCGAGACTGTGTCAAATGCCTTGGCAAGGTCCAGAAAGACAGCCAGACACCTCTCTGATCTGTCCAAGGCCCCGACCGTTGCATCTAGAAAGTCCAAAACTGCCTTTTCAGTGTTCGACTGTGACAAAAAACCAAACTGCCTAGGGGTCAGGATTTGATATTTATTTAAAAATGAGATAAGTCGGTTTTTTAAACTACTTTCAAATATTTTTGCGAAATGATTTATTACCGATATGGGGCGGTAATTTCCCATATAACTAGGATCATTAGCTTTAAATATAGGGGAAACGATAGATTCTTTCCATTGATTTGGAATGAAATTATCGGTAAAACATATGTTTATAATGTGAGTAAGAGGTTCAGCTAAATATAGGCAATTTGCTTTTATAATTTGTATTGGAAAACTGTCTGGTCCTGCTGCAGAATTATTTTTTAATTTTGATATAAGAATAATAACTTCATTTTTTGTAACAGGTTCTAATACCATAGAGGAAGAGTAATTTTCTTTTGTAGAAACTGATTTGGTAGACTAAATTTCTTTTTTATATTGTTTTGCAGTTTTATACCAATGTTAATAAAGAAGTCATTGAATGCATTAGATTTACTCTCATTATCGGTAATAATTTTTTGGTTAGAGTCATATATATCTATGTTCAATATGTTCGATTTCTTTTTAGGTTTGCCAGAAATTTCGTTTATTAATTCCCATGTTTTTTTACTGTTGCTCTGTATTTTCATGAATTCCGTTTTGTAGTAGTTATTTTTTTGTGATTTCAGTAAGTTATTTAGTTTGTTTCTATATTTTTTATATTCTCTTTCGCGTGCTGGAGTGTATTCATTTTGTAATAATTTCTTTAATCGATCTCGTTTTTTAATAGATGTAATTAATGCATTTGTAATCCATGGTTTTATTTTTTTAGGTCGTTTAGAAAAAGATCCGTTAAAAGACGCATGTTGAATGTAAAAATTTAGTTTATAAATAAATTTATTATAAGCATTTTGGCAGTTATGTTCATTTACTATCTCAATCCATTTTTCCTGCTCCAATGATGCTTTCAGATTATTATAGTCTATTTTCTTTTTATTATGAGTTTCTCGATTTATATTTTGCTCCTTATGGTGAGTCTTATCTGAATGATGATGACATAGTTCAATGTATGTTGCGTAATGATCTGTCAAACCGGAGCAAAATACTACTGGATACAAAGTATAATCTTTTAAGTTTTTGGATTGTCTAACGAAAATATGATCAATTATACTGGCTCCCGTTTCCGTAACTCGCGTTGGTTTATTGATATAAGCTCGGTAGCCCTGTTCGGATAAGATATTAACATAGGTGTTAACATTAGTCGATAGAGAGTCCGATAGGTTTATATTTATGTCTCCTGTAAAAAATTCCAAATTACTGCGCCGTGTAATATTGAAGTAGTGCTCTAAGTCGTTTAAATAAGTTAGGATATTAGTTGATGGCGGGCGATAAGAGGCGGTTACAATGATGTTTCCGATATCCTTTAAATTTAAAGTCGCTCGAAGTAGCTTGGTTTCAGTTAGCGGCACGATCTCTACCTTGGCACAAAGACCATCCCTAATATAAATTAACACTCCATCATTTTGATTATATGTTGACTGATTATGATAAGCAGTGAAACCCTTTATATCAAATCGACTCACCTCTATGATAGACCAAACCTCAGATAGCACTATTACATCAATTGAGCTCTTTATATCTTCTAAATACACTCATAACTGATCGAAGTTTTTATTAATACTTCGAATGTTAAAGTTAATAATTGCCAGTTCCCTCCTCTCCTGCTCTGTTGATCTGTCTCTACCTAAAAAATCCTGCATGCAAACATAACTTAATGTATTAATTTCTTTAGTATTATCAATTTCATTTAGAATTTCTAGCATATAAAGAATTACCAGTTACATTTCTTTGCTCCCAATTTACAGTGAGCCCATTATTAATATAATAATACGATACCAAAATGAGAATAAGAATAGTATATCCTATCTATATAGATATTATTAGGTTAATATAACTGTTGACATTATTTATTCCTAATATTGATTTGAAATTGAAAACTAAGACAAGAGTGAAAATACAAATAAACCAGATTCAATTGAAGCTCATGTATGAAACACAGGAAAGATTAGTCGAAGATATTGTAGTAATCAGCTCTGTTCCTCATAACGTGTACCTCATTGTTAACTTTAACGAGAATCCTGCCGGCGTCTGTCCAGACGTCCCTTGATGATGTCTTCTGTATTGCTAGGTTCATAATATCCACTCTCGTCTTCGTCAGATCTTCACGTATAACGACTCCAGTTCCCTTCAATAGTTTCTTCTTTGTGTAAATTAGCATCTTTGCCTCGTAGCTTAATATTTTCGCAAATATTCCATGCCCCTTGCTATCTCTCACTTTTCCTCCAATTCTATAGCATGTTTCAATATCTTGTTCACGCAGAGAGATGGAAAGTTTTGAATTGAAAAACTGTATAAGCTCCGCTTTCAAATCTTCATGATGCTTTTCATTAAAGTTGAAAATTCGTATATTATTTTTCCTTGAAATCTGTTCCAGATGATCCAACTTATTATCTAATTCCTCTTTTTGTTTATTCAAGTCACATACAGTTGTCTCAAGTTTGTTCACTCTTTCTTCCAATTTATTCTTCTGATTTAGGATATCCTTCTTTATTGTACTTATCTTTTTATCAAGGGCATCAAATCTTTTTTCTATAGTATTGTTTACTGCTGCCGATACGATCGCTGATATATTTTGTACAAATTCATCGTTCTTGAGAATGTCCTTTATTGCCCTGGATACACACTCCTTTATTTCTTCTTTTATTTCGCGTGTTATGGCCATTTTCTTTACACTGTTTCACGTTTATATTAGCCAATAGGTGTTTATAACACAGCCTCGTACAACTTTATGATGTATTCACAGTTGGTATCGAAATTAAAACTGATTATTCGGGAGCAGTCGAAAATACGTCTACTCGCTTCTGCCCGCCATACACTTAATTACAAAGATAACGTAACTCTGTTTGTTATCGACTATTCTAGAAGAAATGAGACCCTTAAGACCAGCACTGTTGACGTCAAACTAGACATAGAAAGTGATGTCGGTTTTCCTAAAGACACTCGAGCGTATTGCTTAATTATTCACGACAGTCTTATGGAATATCTGCCGCTAAGCGAAGTAGTCAGAAACTTGATGTAAGACCGTTTACCTCAATAAACTCCCAGTTGCTAGTTTGACTCGGAAGAATGAAGATCGCAGTCGTAGACACTCAAGGGTTTATAATTGACGGACTTTTCTACCCCAAAGAATTGTCGAGCAAAATTAACAATCAAATTTTACACCTGCTGATAAAACCCCCTAAGGATTATTATTTGCTAACTGCGGTGGATAGAAAGCAAGTATCTTATTTGGAACACAATTTTCATGGTTTATGATATTCCAATGGATATGTGGAGTGCAATCATGTGCGAGAAATTTTAGAAGAGTTTCTTTTCGATGTCGACATCATCTACATCAAAGGATATCAGAAAGAAAAATTCTTGCAGACTACCGACATCGATCCTACGAAAATAATCAATATTGAGAAACTGGAGAATAATTTTGGAAATTTACCGAAATTCGAAAAAGATGTACCCCTTTGCTTGTATCACCTAAAACATTCTAAATATATGTGCAGTTTGAGAAATTGTGAAAAGTTATCGAAGCGACGACTTCACAAGGGTGGAAGGAGTAAACGAAAAAATGTTTTTTAATATATATTTAAGTGTAGAATGTAATACCTAAAAATGTTAAAAATAAAGCAAAGCAATTTTTAATTGTTGTTTCATATTTCACCTTACACTTGAAATTTGAGAACAAATGAACTCGACACTACCCCTCCTCATATTTCAACTTACACTTGAAATATGATAACAAATGAACTCGGCACTACCCCTCCTCATATTTCACCTTACACTTGAAATTTGAGAACAAATGAACTCAGCACTTCCCCCCTCCAACAATACTTATATATAAATAACGATCTGCGGAATCTCTAGCCAGTAGTACTCGAATCGTGTATTAAAAAATGGAACTAGTGTCATATAAACATATTGATGACAGACTCAAATCGTTTGAGTCTTGGCCATCAAGTAGTGTGATTGCGGGGCAAAAACTGGCGGAAGCTGTTTTTTTCTATAAAAATAACGAAGATGTGGTTGAGTGTCCATACTATCATATCAAAGGATATCATTGGGAACCTGAAGATAATCCTATGCTCGATCACGCAAGTTGGTCTCCGAACTGTCCCTTTGTGTTACAAGGTGGTGATACTGATGCGGAATTACCTGAAATTCGCCCGAATGCCGTTCCCGAAGATGAGGTGTGGACTCAAAAAGTTTATGCTTATTCTCAAACTGAGCAAACTTGTAAAGATGAAGAAAAAATTTATGTAAAATTTGTTTTTCTAACCCTATAGAGGTATTAATGTCTCCTTGCGGGCATTTAGTTTTTTGTATGGAATGTTCAACATCAATAAATAGATGTCCGTTGTGTAGACAAGTTATATGGAATAAAATGAGGGTATACCTCCCATGAAAACATTGTATTTTTTTCAATAATGAAAATTACAACAATGTTTATTTTTGACTGCCCCTTATCCTACCAAGAAAAAGTTTAAAGCGTCTAAGCGACTCAAAAAACGACTAGACGACTTGTACAAACGACTAAACGACTCGAAAAATGACTAAACGACTCGAAAAACGACTATAAAAACGACTAAACGACTCTAAAAACGACTAAACGACTCGAAGCGACTCGAAACTATAAATACTGACGTATATTTGTCGGATCAGTCAGACTCATTCATAATGCAAATCGAACAACAGCAAACATCGCTCCCTATTGAAAACTTAGATGTTCTGGCTGAGAAGCAACTTAAGTCGAAACATGGTAAACTATTTCCAAATTCAATTCGTGCAATTTTTTGTGGTCCAAGTGGATGTGGAAAAACAAACGCACTTTTAACTTTAATATTTAACCAAAATGGTTTGAAATTTGAAAACGTGTATGTATATAGCAAATCGCTCTGTCAGGAAAAATATCAGCTACTACAAGATGTTCTAAAAAATATTGATTGTATCGGATATTTTCCATTCAAAGCCAGCGATGATGTAATAGATCCATCTGATGCTCGAGAAAATTCCCTCATTGTTTTCGACGATGTGGCTTGCGACAAGCAAAATAAAATCAGGGAGTATTATTCTATGTGCAGACATAAGGGTATTGACGCTGTGTATCTTTGCCAGACTTACTCCAAGATACCCAAGCAGTTGATTCGAGATAACTGCAACTTTATAGTACTTTTTAAGCAGGATGAGACAAATCTCAGACACGTGTATGACGAGCACGTGTCACCTGACCTAACCTTCGAACAGCTTAAAGATATATGTCGCCAGTGTTGGAATGATAATTATGGCTCTTTGGTAATCGTGAAAGACTTTAGCATAAACGAGGGACGTTATCGACAGGGATTCGACAAATATATAAGGTCTGGACAATAGCTTCTACGGATCATTAGCGCATCTGACGATATGCCGTTAACATCTCAAGAGCAAATTGCTGAAGCCCAACGCTCAAAAAAAATTAAAGATCTTACTCGCTCTATCAGGAAAAAGTATACGGCTTTAAAATTAGGTAGATTTGAAGAAGATGAGGTCTTGGAGAAGGTATTTCAACCTATTACCAAATCTATTACAAAAATGAAAAATAAAAATGAAAGAGCGGAAAACATGAAGTTTGAACTCAAAAGAGATATTGATGGTTTATGTAAGGTTGAGAAAAAGGAAGGAAGCGTCGAGAAAAAGGAGGAAGAAAACGTTGAGGATAGAATCAGCAAGAAACTCGATAAGTTAATAGCAAGCATTAATAGAAACAAGCAACAATCCCTCAATGAGTCACATTATGAAGCTACCGTACCAACTGATAACGATACCGTTTTCAACGAATAATTTAACATGAGTACATTTCGACCGGAGGTTTTGGAGGAGTACTTGGATGCCTATCCCGAAATAGCTAAGAAGTACATTTTAGACCACAATGAAAAACTTCCAAAAATTGATCCGGTTTATGGACCCCTTTACAATGCGTCACAGTCACAATGGATGCTAGGAAAAAAAGTTATGTACTTCGATAAAAGTAGCGGAGACATTTTGATTGATGGACACCGCTATAAAGGTACCGAGGGACTCTACGATTTAATTTTCTACGATGATCCACGTATAACTACTAAGGAGGAGAACGATAGGTATAGACATATTTTAGTTAATACCGAAGTTCACCTAAATACTCTTAGAAGACTGAAAGGCACAAATCGTTCAAAGTATATTGACATCATAAAACCTTTCGTTACGATTTCAACATCTAAATCGAGGCCCCGTGCGAATACAATATCTGGCTCGGGTACTTCCGGGATGCATTGGATTTTCAATAAAAAAAAAACCATAGAATACGTTTATTGGGATGATGCCAATGAATTAGTTGACCGTTTAAAATTACTCGTGGCATCTAAAAACGCAGGCAATACATCGAATGACAACGAAATTGTAGCAATAATAAATGAGCTCAAAGAAGCTAATATAATCAGATAGATGCACAAAAGGTGTTTAGTATCAAAATGAGCTTGAACAAATTCGGACGTTCTTCCAAAGCGCCTAACGAAGTCAAAGTTTTTCTTACTCAGAATTTGTTTGCGGTAACCAAAGAAGGAGACTACGATCTTCAAAACCGTAAATTGTGCAACGTTGAGCTACCGACTGAAGGTGGCGACGCCGCAACAAAAAAATACGTGGATTCTAGCTGTACTTCTATAATGAATTCGATCGATGAAAAATTTCAAAATATCTCTAAGATCTTTACAAGCAATTTCGATAAAAAGATTTCGAGCTTGAATAAGATAGTATTGAGTTCATCTTCGACGTCAACCGATAACACGACTCTACTCAATAAAAACGTTGAAAAAACTTCCGTGATTGACCAGAAAGTGACATCCCTGCAGACTCAAATCACTAATTTGAATATAGAATATCAAAATCGTTTAAAATCAATATCCATTAAACTTGATTCGCTAAATAGCGACTACAAAAAACTAACTACCATACTTAATAGTCTGGATGCAAAAGGATCGTCTCAAAAGAAATCGACATGAACTCCAATCACTCAAAAGAAAAAATTCAAATAGTTAAAGAGCTTCATAAGCCTGCACGCAAAAATTATACACGACGACGAACTATCATCAAAGGGCTGGCAAAATGCATCGTGTGCTCCTTCCACGATGCATTTGGCACTTCGGCTGGTCTTTTGTTTAAATAATTTGGGTAGCTTGGCTGCCCACAGTTGTATAATTTGTTAATATTTTAAAGTTTTTAAAATGTGACTTGGTGTGACCTTCTATTTTATGGGTTTTTTACTGTTGTATAATGCTTTATGCTCCAATTTTCCTGTACACACTTGACAAGTGGTACTGAGGATGGCTTAACAGCCGAAAGCGCTTTACCATGATTTTTAATTAAATTATTTGCACGGAAATACATTTCTTTCCCTTTTCATCTATATATACGTGCACACAGCCCCGCACTCCTTTGTATACTATAAGAGACAGTTATATAAAAAAATACTAGTTACCTTCAAGAAATATCTACAGTAGCAGTTCGAATATTTTAAAAATGAGTGACAGTGCTTACGCTTCTGAATTTAGTGAAGATACAACATCTGTAGATGCTGCCAACGATGAGGATCTTATTCTAAATACGTGCTTTGTGTTGAAGCCCAATCATGTGTTTACTGTTCATTGTGGATTGAGCGCCGCACGATATTTCACACCAGCTATCAAGATTGTTAACCACCTAGATACGCTAGGTTTCGCTAATATTTTATTAGATCGCCTCGAATGGAACGAGCTAATTCTAATTTTGACAGGATGCGTCGAAGATTTTTTCAATAAACCTAATTCGTCTGCCATATCGAGGAGATTTGTATCCAATGAAAATGTTAGAATAAATACAATGATTAGAGTGGATGGATTAAAAGTTGCTATGCTTTCAAAGGAGGGCGTCGACTGCTATTTTTCTCATTCAGATATTTTAGAATTAATAAGCCTCGATAAGATAATTTCTTCTAAAATCGATGTAATGTTAAAACTAAATATTTGCGAACATTATTTAAACTTTTTAGATACAGTACATATGCTTTTGTTTAGATGTAATTACATGTTGAATCCTATAGATTTAATTACAGCATTATTTAGTTCAACGCTCAATTTAGAAATGTATTGTATTTTTGAATTTTTTAATTTTAGTAGAGATAAGTTTTTAATTGACTTGTATAACAGAAGGTATTTTTGAAATAAAACAATATAAAAATATAAATGATTTTTATTTCTTAAACATAGATACATACAAACAGTAATACAAATCGTGCGAATACTAAAGGTAAGTAAGATATTCTGCTTCTAAAACAGTAATACAAATCGTGAGAATAGTAAAGGTAAGTAAGATATTCTGCTTCTAAATAGTTGCTCGGAAAGTAAAAAAGTGGTGTTAATCTATTATACTATAATGACCCCAAGGAAGCGTATCGTGAGAATGCTTTAATAAAAATCGTTTATCATCAAGATGATTAAGGGCGATTTTTTTCTGTTCCACGCTGTAGACATCGTGGTTATAAGATCTTATACAGCGTTGTGTTTCACTATTAATTTTAAAATTTTGAAGGGCGTGCAAATAATCTTCAAACCGAATTTTTTGTTTAACTACATTATATTTAACACCCTTAGCCTTCTTAACGCATGTTCCACCTTGAACTTTATAAGTGTATTGTTTAGAACGTAAGCCGACAAAGTGAGTCATGATTTTTCCGTTATTCTCATCTTTCATAAGGCCCGGCACTTTTTTATTCGCAGATGGTATATTATATGGGTTGCCAGCTAAATAGTCGCTGGTATCAAACCGATGTAGATCTCTTTTTATAACATCTTCGTACACATCTTGGCAATGTATTTCATAAATCAATGAATCCGTGTCGGTATATAGCAGCTTACATTCAGACGGTTGAAATTTACGAAGCATATATCCATAATGAAAATCATAAACACAAGTTTTCGAAATCTCTAGAATTGCTGCTCCAATATAGAGGGGTTTATTGAAAATTATTTTTGATTTGTTTAATTCTACGCTAATCAAGCATTCGTCGAAGATCGTTCTACTTCTAAAGTGTGGACTAGAAATTAGATTTTTTGCACCATATCTACCCTCCCATTTTCGGACTAATTTGACTACGCGATGTTTTCTTATATTCGTTTTGCCGTAGACCGCGTTATTCATTAGCTTGAAAAGATTTTTTTCAAATTCGTTTTTGGCCTGCGAGCGGAGTCGTGTATTGACATCTATATATGGTTTTAAACACGGTGCCTGACTGAATTTTAAAACACGATGTATTTTTTTAAGCACTAACCCATTATTCATAGCTTGTTTTAAGTTCCTATAATGTAAAATATATTTCTCTTTAGGATGTAAGGTTGTCATAAGTTTTGATAATTTCGAATTTTTGGGGGTACTATGTTCGGCACAAAACGGAAGATCTTTGTGTAAGTCATGCAGACGTTCCGGATAGTCTAAATCTACCTCAAGCATATAACCTATTGGACCTTCGTCGGGAACGGTAGTTACATCGATATTTGAATCGATCCATTCAAATTCTCCGTATGGAAGGTATTCACTCATGGCCCAACCGTATAAATTGTTTACATCTAAATAAAGGAGATACTTTGAAATTTCGTTTGATTTAAAATTCTCCATATATTTGTTGTTTGCCTCTGCAAAGCGATTGCAACATTGACTTATACCTCCTCTTATAGATTTCTCAATAAACATTAGCATATCTATATCTTGAAAAGATTCAAGCCTACACCCCGTATATTTGAGCATACAATCCCAAGTGTATCCCGGAACTGTGTAATAATGTGCAGGATCCAACCCGTAAGTCTCGTGACATGTTTTACGAAAATTTTCAAAAACGTCTACTAACAGCATCACATCAGTTTTAAGGTACAAATCTGAATATTCACCTAAATTTTTAATATTAAATTTTTTCCAAACGTTTTGAGCATGTATATACTCATTTTCATCAATATTAACATTGTTTAGTTTGCTGTAAAAATCATCAATTTTAGGTAAAGATGTTTCCTCTAGTCTTTCAATTGTGTCTATATAGTCATAAGGAAAAATACATTTTCGGGTTAACAATTCGAAATTTTCTTTAGGTAAACCGCGAAACATATTTCTGGTATTTATTAAATTCCTTTCATTGAGATTTGAGACTAGAGTGCTCAGTGATGAGTTCATAAATCTAAAGGAATCTATAAATCGAAATCTAATATTAGTATTATTATCAAATATTGTGAAACTAATATACTGTTCTTTGTTTACGGGAAGCAATGAGACATTATTTCTCTTCGCTAAATCTCTAATTATAAAATGACTATCGTATCCAGAAAGGTTGTGAAAGATAACGGGAATTACAAAAGAATTGGTATAATTTAGATTACATTGATTATGCGCATATCCCCTGAAGTTACCTGTCAGGTGACAATGGTCTCGCACTATCTTATCGGTAAGCTGGAAATTTTTATTGCAAATATGACATGACTTTGTAGCGTCCTTGAGACTTACGACTTGATTCATTGGTTTCACGTTTTTCAATTTTGATGATACTATAGCGGCAACTTCAGCCAACTGATCTGCGAACCAACTCATACAGTCTGTATTTCGATAACTTTTGTAACAAGAGAGACTATCATCATAACTGCATTTAAAGAAATATCCTGCACTAAACGCTTCATGCTTCTGATATTTTTCAGTCTTTAGCGTTCGTTGGGAATCATTATATGGTTTTAAGATGGACTCAAAATCGGAGTACATTAAAAATGGAACGCTTTCTTTGTTAACGTAGTTTTTAAACTCAATATACTTCTCCGTAGGGAAAATTATTTTACATTCATTCATTTTTTCACATTCATCGGTATGCTCTTCCAACTTTTTTTGCGTTTGAAAGTAATTTAAACATCTGTCACAGAGAAACTTTTTTGAGTGATGCTTATTTACTTGTTTAAATATTAATCTAGACATATCCTTTATCAAAACGTAGTGATATTTTATTTCAACATTTTCATTATCGTTAGTGTCCCAGGTATCATAATTTAGTTTTGAGAAATATTTATCTTGAATTAATAAGAGGTTAACGTGTTTGTCTACTTTCTGTTTGGTTAGACGACTGGGTACAACAGAGAAATTATATTTTGTATCCATCTCTAAACAAAAAACATTAATTGAGACATGGTTGAGTTTTTCAAATTTTGTAATTTGAGGAATAGTCATTGGAAACTGGATTCCGGTTAAATTCAAAACATCGGAATAGTGAGGATACGAAGAAGTTCTACAGGTTTTTTTGTTTGTCGGATATAGACCAGCTACTATGCTCCAGACAAAACAGGCTTCATCTTGATTTTGTATATTTAAGCAAGCATTTCTATTAGAAATTTGTTCGGGTAACCTTATGAAAGATGAAGCTCCATTGCCCAATTCATATTTGTTAATATTTACTTCAAGAGATATTATTCTGTTAAGAGCATACCCGCTTTGTCCTTCTTCGAACTCTTCGAGCGAATTTAAAATTTTTTCATATACGTTCGTTCTGAACCAGTAGTCTAAATCTACTCCTAAATCGATCTCACAGTTTTTGGTGTTAAAATACTTATTTTCTAGAATTTCATCATCTCCAGATTTTTTATAAACTCTGCGAAAAAGCAAGTATTCACTTTAATCATGGAATGAGATTTCAATATTTTTTTATTTTTAATTTAAAAATTGTGGAGCAGTCGTTTAGAAATTCCTTTACGTCTTTGTGTTTTAAATTGATTATTATGCTCGTCTGCAGTCTGTTTGCGAAAGCCGAGTTGATATTTTCCCACTTTATGCGTTTTGCTAATTTCCCCTGAGCTAAACCCATTCCTGTATGAGAGTTTTCATTTAATAACTGCTTGATGGAGGCTCGAAATGCTTTAATCAACCCTAAAGAAGATTGTAATTTTCGACGAATACCCACCGAAAGATTTTGTTTCTTAAGACATTTATTGAAAAGGGTAATATTTATGTTTGATAAATTAACCCACCTATTTATTTTTATCGGTAATGGATTTATGTGTAATAACTGATAGGCTTTAGTAGCATTCTCACAGATTCCTTTAGTAATTTTTGTGATTTCTTGTTCATCGTTACTATTTGAAATTATAAGCATCTTTACTTAAATGAGCAACTAAATATTCTAACCTTACTGTTACAACTGATGACAAGGTTCTTGGAATCTTAGACCGCGCGACCACTTGCATTCGCTCTTCGCCGACTAATATAAAAATTAAACAATTTTCAGATATTTATACATTTCCAATCTGATGACATAGCATGGTTACCTACCGAGTCAACATATATTTAGCTGATGTTGCAGTTTGCAATGTGAGTCGATGAGTCAAGAAACCCGCATTATAATTAAAACATTTTTTTAAAAATATATGCGTCTCCAACCAGGCGGGTCGAGAATTTTTTTCGAGGTGTCATATTACATGTAATTTGACTCCATTTCCGGTGTCATATTACATCTCAAATTACATCTCAAATTTCACTTCCGGTGTCAAATTTCATCTCAAATTTCATTTTCGGGTGTCAAATTACATCTCAAATTACACTTCGGGTGTCAAATTACGTCTCAAATTACACTTTCGGTGTCAAATTACATCTCAAATTACACTTTCGGTGTCAAATTTCATCTCAAATTACATCTCAAATTACATCTCAAATTACATCTCAAATTACGTCTCAAATTGCATCTCAAATTACACTTTCTGTGTCAAATTTCATCTCAAATTACACTTTCGGTGTCAAATTTCATCTCAAATTACATCTCAAATTACATCTCAAATTACGTCTCAAATTGCATCTCAAATTACACTTTCGGTGTCAAATTTCATCTCAAATTTCATCTCAAATTACACTTCCGGTGTCAAATTACTTTTTGAAATTTGACACCTTTGTAATCTGACACCGTGGTGTCATGTTTCTATTTCCGGTTTCATATTTCATGCAATTCAGCAAAACAAATATGATGTCTTAGCATGGTTGTTGACCTGCTGCGTCAGGAAACCGGTATATGATTTCGCTGAACTTGTAGTTTGAAATGTGAGTGTCGATTATTAACCTCAGAACATCAGCATATAATTTCGCTGTGTTGCAGTTTGGTTTGTTGACCTGATGTCAGGCGGAAAATCGGAGTATTGTTTCACAGATTTTGCAGTTTGGTTTACTATAAAGTTCTGCGCTAGTTATAATTTTTTCATTCTACTCAGTACTCTGTATCAGTAATATTAGTGTACCTAGTGCCATTGCCATTCGCCGAGAAAATGAAGACACCACGTGTGCTAATTTTGGGGAACCAACTTGTTAAGGCTGTAAGTACATTTCACATTTTTTACTATTTTATTCAAAGTCAGTATCTTAATTATTGCGTGTATTCATCACATACATTTTTTTACAGGCCTCAACAACTGCTCCGACAAGGGTTCCACCCCCGACCTCCCGACCGAGCATGCCCAGTCTCGTTAGAATTCTGGACCCAGTAGATCTCGTAAGCAAAATTTCAAAATATTTGTATATGCATTTTTGTACGCTTTTTATACATGTACTTATACACTTTTTTGGTTTTCAGCCCTCATCTCCCGAGCTGGAGACCATTACCATCGACAGCAGCCAGGACCTCGACAGCCAGGAGATGGAAAATGTAGTCCGGGAGATGCAGTCGGAGATCCTGGGACTGCCGCTAGAGGATCTAGCTTTTTTATAAATTATTTCTTTTATATGTACCTGTTATACTTATTTGTTTTTCTTTTCAGCCACCCTCCCCGGCTATCACCATTCGCGGCAGCAGCCAAGAGGTGGAGGAGATATCCGAGGAAGTGGGCATCGAGATCCTCGAGCGGGCACAGGAGAGCGCCCTGGAGCAGCCGGCAGCGACTTCGGCACAGCTCCCTTCTTCGTCGAAGGGACGCAAGGTGCCGAAGCTAATCATCAAGCTGCCGCCGCCCCCAGCTGCCCAGGAGATACCGTCACCACCCAGCTCTCCTGTGCTAATACCCAGCGGCAAGAAGCGGCCCTTGAAGCTGAGGATCAAGCTCCCTTCTCCAGCGGTTGCAGCTTCTTCACCTCCCGCCTCCCCTGAGCCAGCCCGTCAAACGAAGAAGCGGTGTTTGGGGGCTAGCGCCGCTTCAACTTCGACGGGAAGGGGGATGAAGGATATGGACCAGCTGGAGAGGATGCTGATGCCGTACGAGGATACGGAAATAGAGCCACTTACGCAAGTGAGTCAGTGCGATGGGGGGGTGAGTGTTGTGACTGAGAGTGTGATTAGAATGAATGAATTGTGTGATAGGAGAGATGAGGAGATTGTGCGAAATTTAGATGATTGTGATAGAGAGTTAGAAAGAATAAGAGAGATGGAGAGAGTGATACTTGAAAAAAAGACAAAGCTAAAAAAGGAACTTGATTTTAATGATAAAATACGTCAAAGGTTAAAATTAAAACCTAGAGATTAAGTTTTGACGTATTTTATCATTAAGACCATGTTTCTTCCTTAGTATGAATTTTTATGTAAATGCGTGTGTGAATGTGCGTAATTTTCTCTATTTCCCTATCTTTGTAAATTGTATATATTGTATAAAGTAGTATTAAGTTATACTTTTTTATTGTATATAGTAGATTTATGTATTTTTATTATTATATAGGTTTACTTTTTTCAAATAAATATGTTAGTGAAACCAACGTTCTATGCTTTTATTTCACTCTGCAAAAAGGAAATACCTAGTGAAACATGTAAATTACAAATGTGAAAGTGTTTAGTGTCGTCCGAGCTGCAGATAAGATTGAAATAATGTAAGTATAGTTTTTATTTTCTAATATCAAATCGAAATTTAGTCACAATCGAATCGTTTGACTAGTCTTTAATGCGACATTGCATTTTCGTGCACTAATTTTTTGTTGTTTTTGTTGGGATTACTACGGTTTTCTAGGGTTTTCCGTAGTACGCGAATGCTATCTTAGTTCTATCGGGAAAAAAGTCGGCCCTAGCCGCAAATGGCAACGAAGATAAAATAATAGTAATTGTCCCCCTCCCCCGCATAACTTTGTGAGGGTGAGAATTATTATTATTGTTATTATTATATTTTCATTCTCGCTTTCTAGAAAAAAAGACATATATAATTTAAAAATATGCTCCCATAAAGACCTAAAAATAAAATGCCCAATAGAAGATATTTTACCTAAAAGTGCGCATCTTTTTGACATGTCACTAAGGAATTGTCTGTATTACACTGAAAGTACATCTCCACGTAATGCCATCGAAAAAGGTACTTTCTTTCTATTTTTGCATTTGTTATTTCCATTTTAGCTTTCTAGAAAACAAGAGATGTACATAATGTAAAAATATATCCCTATAACGACGTAAAACTAGCAGCTTATCGTTAATTTGATAAAAGACACGTACTGCTTTCCAATTTCTGTAGAAAAAAAGCACTTTCACCAAGTCGTCTCAAACACACGCTATAGGCACGTTTCAGTTTCGCGGGCGATTCCCTGGTTTGCAAATATCTAGTGCGAAATGCATCACGTAATTTAAGTATCTTATTATTTTATTACATAATCTGGGTACATGCACGGAAGTATCAAGTTTCTAGTATCAATGCTCTGGACTGAGGTAAAACTTTTTTATGTTTTAGCGTCAACTTTTATTACTTGAGTTTGTCATATTAAAAGAGATCGAAATTTTTATATTGATAACATTGACAGCTCTTGAACCATGTACAGGGTTTCCCCGTATATTTTGATCCACCCCTACAGCTTTTGTCTAGTTAAAAAACTTAAGTTAAAGTTGTAAGATTTTTCCGAACCGCTAGGATCTGTGATCAGATAAATAGTAAAAATTAGTACATTTCAAAAATCCATGAACATACAGGGTGTTCCATTAAAAATAGCAAATTTATATTTTTTCACAACTTTGCTATGCTCATTTCTTTCATCAACAGATCCTAGCGGTTCGGAAAAACCTTACAACTTTAATTTAAGTTTTTCTTTCTGATTCGTGACTTATGTTGTGGGAGTTGATAAAAAAACAGTATACAGTAAATAATCTTTATTTGGTTTATTTATAACCATATCGATTTTCCTCAAAACTCTGCATTCTTGCCCGTTCTTGGTTGCGGAATTCTCGTCGGGCAGCTCTGCTCAAACCTGGAGGAACTTGGCGGAGAACGTTTCTCTCCTCCGCTCTTGGTTGGTAGCACTCCTCCTCGCCCCAAGAGTCCCAGTAGCGGCCTTCAGTTCTACCAGCGTTCCAGGATTCGTGTTCACCCCAGGGTTGGTCTTCAGTTCCACCAGCGTTCCAGGACTGGGCTTCAGTAGCAACGCCTTCACCCCAGGATTGATCTTCGCCCCAGTAGGGGTCACTTGTACCAGCGTCTTCATCGCAGGGTTGCTCTTCTGTTCTACCAGCGTTCCAGGCTTGGTTTTCAGTTCTTCCAATTTTATCAGCAACATAGTTTTCACTGATGAATCGTCATTTCCCCTACATGGCCGACATAATCCTTCGATCGTTCGTTATTGGTCGCGGGAAAATTTACATAAATATTATGAGTTTCGAACACAGTACCCCGCAAAAGTAAACGTTTGGGGTGGTATGCTCGGAGAAAATATGATCGGACCATTTTTTATCGATGGAAACCTAACTGGCCCTACTTACTTGACTCTTTTGCAGCAGCAAGTCATTCCAGAAATTAGGCGGGTTGCAGGTCACAGATTTAATGAACTTTGGTTTCAGCAAGATGGTTGCCCGGCGCATAATTGCAGAGTGGTTCGAGATTACTTAACTACTGTATTTCCGAATCGTTTGCTTAGTGGTCGGGGAACCATTCCGTGGCCGGCACGCTCCCCCGATTTATCCCCTAATGACTTTTTCTTGTGGGGATACGTAAAGTCTCAAATTTGTGGCTTCCGGGAAGACAGGGCGAATGATTTGGACGAATTGCGATTGAAAATATCGAATTCATTTCAAATGATCACTCCAAACATGCTAGTAAATGTTCGGAGAGGTTTCTATGACCGTTTAGGTTATTGCCTAGCTGCAGATGGTGGCCTCTTTGAACATTTATTGCACTAACTATGTGCAATCATTTGTTTTTTGTAGAATTACTTTTTATTTTTTCGGAAGAGTGTTTTTTAGAGATATGTTTTTATTTTACTTCCGATTAAACATCAAAAACCAAAATTACAGGGAACGATCTCAACGTCGTGTAGTCCGGGCGATCGATAATGCTTAAAAACGAGGCACACTCCAGCGCTGTTCAAAGTTAACTGATTGTATTCTCCCACGGCAGCGCTTGCGACGGCCGGCGCTACGCGCAGTCAACTGTTCTTGATTCTCCTATGTATCTAGTCGCCATGGGCGCTCTGTATATTACTCTGCACCGTCCGATATTTACTTTAGAGTACAGTAGCTGTCTTTATTATATTAGCTGAAAGATGGCGCTGTCATCACATTCACCGTACCTTTTATTTTAAAATTAGATATTTTCCGAGCAGCACTGACCTTGCCTAGTCTGTTCTTGGCCGCTCGCCACCCGCCCGGAAGCCATACGCATATACTTTTCGCCTATAAGAGTATTAGATAAGTAATAACAGAAACTATTTCAAAATACATTTTAAATTAGTTGCATCTGGTGCATCCCCAAATTTGTTAAAAGGTCAACACCGAAGGAGCTTGGCCTCTACAAATAATAATAATATTAACAAATAAGTAGGTACATCAAAATGCACCCACAATTTTTGTTGATCGGTTGGTGCATCACCAAATTTGCATAACTATTTCCCTTTCACATTCCTTCATCGATAGCATACCTTGATAAAGGTCAATATAGAAGGACACACTTAGGGGTACAGGCAGGGAGTTTTTTTAGCAAAAATATGCAAATTAGTAATGGTATCTGCCTATAATAACTACTGACTCGTTTAAACGAGTCTGCGGCAGCTGGGATGATTTTCTTGGCGACGGGTACGCGTTGGTGCCGATCGTGTATTGTTTTGGTTGACGGCCATTTATCGACTGTCGAAATCCCGTCGTTCGGCGGTACCGTTCTCGCGGCAGCGGCCTGCTGTGCGCGGTGGTTCCGGCCCGCCCTCTGCGCATGACGTCGGCGGAAGTTCTGTCAAATATTGGGGGCTGTTTGGTGTTCGTGTGGCCGCTACTCGATATTACACGCAATGATGACTTCGGAAATTGTCGCTGGGAAGGTCCGGGAGAGTCCCCTTGGTTCCTTTAAGTTACAATAATTTTAGTTTGGTCTTCTGTTGATTCTCTATGAACTTTTCCCGCTCTCTATTTGAACCCATTTCCGGTGCCGTGACGTGGCGCTCCGGCCCACTCTGATTTCGCCATTCCAAGTCCGGTACTTCTCGAAGTGAGAGCAAGTTTTTTGAGTGGCCAATGGTTATGGCGCTACTGTGTAGGATATTGCTCAATTAATTATTGCAAAATAGTCACGCATTGCTCTTTCATGTGTTTCTTGTTTATGGGCGCGTGACTGCGGCATTTGCCGGATTTTTACCTCATCTTCTTCGGTTGTACTGGTAAGTCGTCCACCATTTTGGCTCTGGGCCGGCGATTCACGTTGCACTCTTTTCGTTTTGCAGGTCTTGATGAAGATAATCCATTACACGATTCTCGTGGATAATCGGATGCTATAAAGCCACCCACCAACTAAGTAAGCATTAATTTTGCAAGTTATTCGTGCACGTATTACGTAACTACGTTTTCAGGGCATTTATTTTATGTTCTCTTCAATTTTTGCTGCGAGGTTTCACCTGCTGTCTACGAATCTTATTGGGTCTGCTGGGCAGCAAACTTCAGTAGTTTGGGACTTCATTTGGGACATACCGGGGAATTGGATACTGGGTGATTGTTGACGCGTCCAGGGCTGCACCGGAGGCTCCACTGAAGGCGGCGGAGCTGTCAAACGCCGTTATAACGGGGCGAGCCAGATAAGTCTAGCACCTAAGCCATTCACGAACTCGTATGGGTTTTCCCAAAGAACTAAGTTTAGTAAACTCCATTTATAGCTGCACCTGCACTCTGCCCTCAGCTTCCCAGTAGTATTAATAATTTTTAATGTGTTATATTAACTTGTCGAGGCCTAGGTACCACGACATTCAGAAAATATTCAACAGTTTTTTATTAAGCACTCGTATTGTCCTCTAAACTTTTAGGTGTTTTTTATAAAGCATTATTTAAGAGTTGTAAACCGTACTCACGTGAGAACTGGTCACTTGATTAAGTTCTATCCCTACTTTGTTTACCAATATTTGCGAAAGCTGTGATAACAACAATAAACCCCACTGTGATATTAGAGGTTATAAAAAAGGGTGTATATTTACTTAATTGGTTTATTTATTCAATATAATTTTTTTCAATTTTCCTTTCAATCATTTAAAAATCTCCCGGTGTTGTGCAGCTGGTGCAGTGATGCAGACGGCGCACTCTAAAATAAATTTGTTCGGGTTGCATTATACAGGGTGGTCACCTAGGGCCCTGAATAAAATAATCATACTTTAATTATTAAGGCCTATTTGAACCCGTAACAATGGCGCCCAACTAGTTTTCTGTGTTTGCATGATGGTTGCGCAATTTTGTTTTTTTTTTTAAATTTCAGTTTTAGTCTAAATTTACTTTAAAGTAGTTTGAAATTTGGATGGTGCAGGTGCCACTGTGTATGGTTGTATGGAAGAAGCTGTTTGCTTATAATACACGGCAGACCCGGGTTTTTGTTATTTGTGCCGTTTTTTATTGGGCGGTAGGAAATCTCGCGGCAGGTATTTTTTTAATACGTTGTTTTTTTGTTGTTTACAGGTATTTAAATCGTGTGTATTTCTGGGAAATTATTTTAGATAGTATTGTCGAATTTCTGGGTGCATATTTTGTGTGTCGCGCATTAATTTTGCGGGGGGGGGTGTGAGTGCAACTTTTTGTGTTGCTGATCTTTTTAGAGTTGGAATGGGAATTTAACGCGGTTTAAATTTAGATTTGCCGTTTTTTTGTCGCGGTTTCTTTACAGAATGGAGATAAACCGGTTATTAAGTGACGAGCTGTCATACGAACTTTTAGTAAGGGGACTGGACTTGGGTTCAGCTACAGTCATTGAAAAGAGGTCTTTATTTCGGGAGGCGTGTAAAAGGGAGCATAGTGGATCGGCTGGTGATGCTGACGTGGGATTGGATCCTGTTAGAGAAATTAATGTTTGCTCGGTGAAATTGGAGGAATTGTTGGGCGGCATCCAGGAATTTAATAAGGAAAATAAAGATAACGAATACAAGCGAATCCGTACGCGTTTAATTCATGTTCGCGGCCGTTTGAAGAGAATAAAAGTTGAAGATTCCGAACTTTTAAAGGAGGTGGAGAGACTTACCGACTTGTGTGATGATTTGTTGAATTCCTTGGAGGCTGCTTACGCTTCCGACACGGTGGCAGAATATTCTGGGGACGCTCAAGATGATCAGGCGGAAATCGCGAATAATAATGAGAAGGTTGTCGACACCTCAGAGGTAGAGGAACCTAATCGAGTATCGGAAATACCACGAGAGGGTCCGATTTCGGGTCAGGCGGCTGCTAGTGATCCACCTGTCCCGTTAATTTCTTTCGAGGACGTAGTTGGTCCGGGGGTTTCTCGGAATATTGATCTCAATCAGAGTCCACGCAGTGACTTGTCGATTTTGGCAGAGCCTCCGTTTATTGGTAGAAGTTTGAACAGTAGAGTTCACTCTTTTAGGTTTAATCCCTGGCAGCTACCTTCGGTGGAGCGACCTGGGTGTAGTCCTCACGTGTCATTTGCTCCTCCGACAAGGCCGCCAGCTTTTGACAACTTTGGTGACCTTGTAAACTCTACCCGATGTCAGCCATTTGTTCCTCACGAGGGTTTTAGGGCTATATATGTTAGTAAATGGAATCTAAGATTTAATGGAGAGTCTAGTGTTGCAAATTTCCTTGAACGACTTGAAGAGTTGCGCATTTCTCGCGGAGTTTCGGAGCAGCAGTTGTTGCGATCGGCTGCTGAATTGTTTTCTGGCAGTGCGCCCATTTGGTTTAGATCTGTCAAGCACACTATCCGAACTTATTCCGAGTTTAAGGCGAAGTTACGTCTCACCTTTTTGCCTTATGATTATGAGGCTGCTTTATGGGACGAATTCCGCAGGCGCACTCAAGGGGCGGACGAGAAAGTCGTTCTTTATGTAGCGGTAATGGAAAATCTATTTAACAGACTGGCTGTTAAACCTTCTGAGGAGGCACGCTTGCAGTTTATTCGTAGGAATTTACTTCCGTCTCTTCAAACGCAGTTGGCGTTGCAGGAGATTCACACTTTGGACCAGTTGATCTATTTGGGTCGTGCTGTCGAGGAGGCCAATGCTAGGGCGCCACAATTCTGTCCTCCCCAAATGAACCCTAGACAGGTGTTGGAACCGGAACTAATTTATAGGCGTCCGGGTGGTGTGCGAGTGTCAGCCATTTCGGGTCCTTTTGGGAATAATAGTGCTCGGCCGACCTATGGCGAGTCACGGGGCGTGGCTGAGGTCGCGACTGTACCGGAGAACACTAGGGTATGTTGGAACTGTGGTGCGCGCGGACATCTTCGAGTTAATTGTTCCTCGCCCCCTAAACGGTTGTGTTTTAAATGCGGAACCCCCGATGTTACGATACGTACCTGCCCTAAATATTCGGGAAACGCCCATCCGAGACACTAACTGGTCGTGGTGGTGCCTCGAGGATGGATGTCACGACTGACGGTGAACTTGTTCAGCGGATTCGTCTTGTTTTGAACTACATATTGGCTAGTTGCCCTGGTGATAGTCGTCCTTGTCTTGAGGTGGAAGTTCTTGGCGTGCGGATTAAGGGCCTGTTGGATTCCGGGTCGACTTCGACGGTCTTTGGTCGTAGGGGTTGGGAGATTCTCCAAGATATTGGTATAAAATTGGAGCCCAGTTCGGTTCAGTGTTGTAGGGTTGCAAACGATAGTACATTTGCGGTTATGGGGTCGGTAAGGATTCCGTTTCGTTTGGAGGATAAGGTTCGAGTACTGAACGCTTTTGTGGCGCTTGAGGTGTCGCAGTGTTTGATTTTGGGTTGGTATTTTTGGTTGGCCATGGGAATGGTCCCCGCCATTCGAAGTGAGTGTTGGTACTTTTCTGATTCGGCAGTCATGCCAACGATCAGTTCCGTGGTTGCTCGGGACAGTTTGCTTCCAGACCAGGCGGATCGATTGACTGTTTTGAAGGAAAGATACTTTGGGCTTATGAATGGAAAACTTGGTCGGACATCTAAGGTTGAACATAAGACTATAGTCAAAGATTCGGAACCGATTAAACAGCGCGCATATAGAGTCTCTCCTGCCATTCAAACTTTAATTGATAAAGAAGTTAAAAGCATGCTAGAAAACGATGTTATAGAACCGTCAAAATCAGCATGGTGCTCGCCGGTAATAATGGTCCCTAAGAAGGAAGGGACTTATAGATTTTGTGTAGATTATCGTAAGCTCAACCAGGTGACGAAAAAGGATGCTTATCCTATACCTTTTATATCGGCCATCTTGGATAAACTGAGGAATGCTCGTTTTCTGAGTTCCCTGGATATAAAATCTGCGTAGTGGCAAGTGGCAGTGTCCGAGGAGTCGCGTGAATTTACAGCTTTCACTATCCCTGGGCGAGGGTTGTTTTAATTTAAAAGGATGCCTTTTGGCTTGACAAATAGTCCAGCGACATGGAAACGATTGATAGATAGTGTGTTGGGACCCGAGTGAGAACCACATGTCTTTGTCTACTTAGACGACATTATTGTTGTTACGGATGATTTTGATCACCATCTAAAAATCTTGGAAAATATCTTTTGCCGTTTGATCGACGCTGGTTTAACCCTGTCTGAGGAAAAATGTCATTTGTGCCGTCCGGAGCTGAAGTATCTTGGATACGTCGTCGACAGGCGAGGTCTGCATGTGGACCCGGATAAGGTCAAGGCCATCCTGGATATGCCTTCGCCGACCAATGTTACGGAGGTACGTCGAACCATTGGAACAGCCGCGTGGTATAAAAGATTTATCCCGGATTTTTCTACTATTATTGTCCCGATGACCGCCCTTTTGCAAAAGAAGAAACCCTAGAAGTGGACTGAAGAGTGTGAGTTGTCGTTTCTTAAAATCAAGGATTGTTTATGTTCCGCTCCAATATTGAGTGTACCGGACTTTAGTAGGCCATTTACCGTCCAGACGGATGCATCAGCATATGGGATAGGAGCTGTCTTGAGTCAGGAGTCAGAGTCTGGGAACATGTGATTGCTTATATCAGCCGGTCGTGGAGTCGAACGGAACGAAATTATTCGGTCACCGAACGAGAGTGCTTCGGTCTGGTGTGGTCCATTGAGAAGCTTAGATCATACTTAGAGGGATATCATTTTACGGTCGTGACGGACCATCATAGTTTAGTTTGGCTACACAATCTAACACAGCCAAGTGGTAGGTTAGCTCGCTGGGTACTTTGACTTCAGGCTTTTGATTTTGCTATCGTACACCGCAAGGGTCGTGACCATGTTGTTCCCGACATGCTGAGTCGATCGGTTCCTGTGGCCGACACAATAAATATTGACGTCGTGGACAATTCGCCCACATCAGACAAGTGGTACCTGAAGCAACTCCGACAAGTTGATGGTAATCGGCTGAAGTACCCGAGTTGGCGCGTGGATCAAGGAAAGCTGTGGAAACACGTCACCAATCCCTTCTCGAAACTGGTTGGTTCGTCGTCGGAGTGGAAGAAGGTCCTTCCGAAGGATGGGAGATCGGTGGTTCCTCGAGAGTGCCACGATAATCCCACTGCCGGAATTTATAAAAAACCTATCATCGTTTGCTTACTCGATACTACTGGCCGCAGATGAAGAGTGATGTCGCTCGTTATGTTAGAAATTGTAAAGTGTGTTTGGCTCATAAGCCGGAACAAAGGGCTCCAGCCGGACTGTTGTTGAGACGACCGGATGTAACCAAACCTTGGGAGTTAGTCTCTGTCGGCGTCGTAGGTCCCTTGCCGCGATCGTCTAATGGTTATTCGTCAATTCTGAGTGTGCAGGATTATTTTAGTAAGTTCTGTTTGTTCCTCCCTATGCGTACTGCTACTGCAAAGACTATTTGCGGACTTCTTGAAGAACAGGTCTTTTTGTTGTTCGGTGCTCCTCGCATCCTACTTACCGACAATGGGAAAGTATTCGTTGGAAAAGAAATCCAATCTCTGGTCAAGCGTTATAACACCAAATTGGTCCATACTCCTAATTACCATCCTCAGGCAAACGCATGTGAACGACAACACCGTACCCTGAAGGTTATGCTGTCCTCCTACGTCCAACAAAATCATCGTGGCTGGGACGTACTGTTGCAGAAAGCTGCCTGTGCCATTCGCACGGCCAAAAGCGAGGCCACTGGCCATACACCGTTTTTTGTTAATTTTGGTCGCGAAATAGTCCTAAATGGGGAACAACACCAACGTGTCTCACCGGGTGAGGAAACTGAAGAGATAGCGTCCCCTGAGGCTCGTTCAGTAGAACTCGAACAAGTTTTCAAGGACGTCCGGGTTAGGCTTACGAAGGCACAGCAACGGGCTCAGCATACTTACAATCTTCGAAGACGGGATATAAGATACAAGAAAGGTGATCAGGTGTGGAGGCGGAACGTAGTAGGTAATGGGTCACTTGCTCCACCCCCCTCCACTTTCCCCCCTCCCCTCCCAGGCCCCGTCCCCTTCCTCCCCTCCTAGGCCCCGCCCATCTCCCCCCACCACTGACCACGCCCCTTCCCCCTCCCCCGCCCCTTTCGAGACGTCATTAGGCCCCTCCTAAGTCCCGCTCCCATGACCTCGCCGACCAATTGGGAGCACCGAATTTGATCACGTGGTCTCTGACGTAATACGTTTCTTATCGCTCCTTTCGACGCGATTTTGATTTTAAGCCGCGCCCCATGACCTCGCCGGCCAATTGGGAGCGCCGAATTTCGACGCCATTTTAATTCTTATCACTACTTTCGACGCCATTTTCGTCTTAAGCCCCGCCCTACCTGACCATGCCGGCCAATTGGGAGCGTTGAATTCGAGCACGTGGTCTCTGACGTCACATCCTTATCTCTACTTTTGATCTCTCGCTTTCCTGGGATGCGACGTTGCCTTTTCCTGGCGCCAAGTTCAAAATTATGAAAAATAAAAAATCCTCGCCGGGGTTCGAACCTACGACCGTCGATTTATGAGTCCGACGCGCCAACCAACTAGGCTATCGGCGCACTCGGAAATCTTACTTAAAATGGTGAAAACTAGAATCTCGGTGACGTCACAGAATTAGGAGTAAGTACAGGGTGTCTCAAAACTCGTATAGGTACAGACTGAGTCATTTTCGATGGTTTTATGGGGTATCTGCGTTATTTGTCTAGATAGAAAAAAACAAGGTAGGTGTTCATGAGTTAATTTTTTGAGATATTTACGATGCTCAAAACAGATCTCTGATATCTCCAATACTTTAGGAGATACAGGGCGTTTTTGAAATTTTTGCTATTTTTTACAATTATCATAGCTCATTTGTTTTTAAACCTATATATTTCGTTGAAAACGCTTTATACGCACTTTTTTACGTAGAATCCATTTGAGTAAACAGTTTTTCTAAAAAATAGTTATTTATGTACCAAGGCACTGAAGTTCAACTTAATAATTCAACTTCAGTGCCTTGGTACATAAATAACTATTTTATAGAAAAACTGTTTACTCCAATGGATTCTACGTAAAAAAGTGCGTATAAAGCGTTTTCAACGAAATATATAGGTTTAAAAACAAATGAGCTATGATAATTGCAAAAATTTCAAAAACGCCCTGTATCTCCTAAAGTATTGGAGATATCAGAGATCTGTTTTGGGGATCGTCAATATCTCAAAAAATTAACTCATGAACACCTACCTTGTTTTTTTCTATCTATACAAATAACGGAGATACTCCATAAAACCATCGAAAATGACTCAGTCTGTACAGGATGGACTAAGAAAAAATAAATATCTCTGACGTCAGGGTATGACAAGAAACAATGCCAGAAGGGCCTTAATAATTTGATCACATGACTAAGAACTGGCCAATCACAACGCTCTAATCCATGACGCGCGCCTAGGCACGTGGTCTCTGACGTAAAATTCTTATCGCTGCTTTCGATCTCTCGATTATCGCGACGTTGTCGGATCCTCGATTAATTCCCTGGATGCGACGTTGCCAATTCCTGGTATAGCGCCAAATTTTGAAATCTTGAAAAAAAATGCAACGCTGTCAAGATGTGACAAAAAATCCAAAAGGGCCTTAATAGTTTCATCAGGTGGTCTCGTAGAACTAAGTATACAGGGTGATTCAAAACTCGTATAGGTACAGGGTGTACCAAGAAAAATAAATATCTCTGGCGTCAGGGTGTGACAAAAACAATGCCAAAAGGACGTTAAGAGTTTCATCTCGGGACTAAGAAAGAATACAGGGTGATTCAAAATTCATGTACAAGGTGTAACAGAAACAAAGCCAAAAAAGACCTAATTTCATCACGTGGCCTCGTATAACTAAGTATACAGGGTGATCCAAAATTCATGTACAAGATTTGACAGAAACAAAGACAAAAAGACCTAAATTCAGCACGTGGTCTCTGACGTAAAATTCTCATCGCAACGCTCTGACGTTAAAATGTGACAAGAATCCAAAAAGGCCTTAATAATTTGATCACGTGATCTCGTGAACTAAGAACACATGATGGGAGAAATACAAGGCGAGAGAAAAATACAAAAGTTCGGTAAAAAATTAAATGTGCCCTAATGGCACCTCGTTGGAATTGTCTCGACGCTCGACGTTAAAAACACGAATTTTAAATGAAAAATTGTAATGTCTTATCGCGGGAGATTGGTCGCGAGGAACATACCCTTACGGCACTTTGTTTTAATCGTTTTGTTACGAGGATCACGAATTTGAAATAAAAAACTTTAAAGACTTATCGCGGGAGATCGGACGTGTGGAACATGCCCTTACGGCACTTTGTTGGAATCGTCTCGACGTTCAGAACACGAATTTTAAATAAAAAACTTTAAAGTCTTATCGCGGAAGATCGAGCACACCTAGAACAAAACGAATAATTAAAAAATGATCAGGAGATCGAGGAGAATCTAAATATGTCATAAAATGACAACTTCCGGTGCTAATTTTCGTGTGTGAGGAATATGCACTTGCGGCACCTCGTTGGAATCGTCTCGGCGTGAGGATCACGAATTTGAAGTAATAAATATTTAAAGTCTTATCGCGGGAGATCGGGCATGCTTAGAACAAAACTAATAATTAAAAAATGATCAGGACATCGAAGGGAATCCAAAAAATACAAAAAAAATAAACTTATGGTGTCAATTTCCAGTGTGAGGAATATGCCCTTGTGGCACCTCGTTGGAATCGTCTCGACGATGAAAATAACCCTCGCTCATAAATACACGGTCAGATGTAGAAAAAAATTAAACGAAAACGAGTCTAATCGAAGCAAATTTTCAACATAAAATGTAATTATATAGGATGGGAGACAAAAAACTGTTGAAAAAAATGTAAAATACAGGTTGGAATAAAATACATAACAGGAATATCTTACCCAACGGATGCTGATTTCTCCGAATACACACACAAAAACGGAAGACTTTGTAACTAAGCCAAACATCTTTAATAAACTGACTTGATTGACATTTTAGAATTTCCAAAGATATAAAACATTACGGTTATAACAATGAAATTTGAATTTTTAACGTGATGGTTTCGCAACGTACCATTTTGGTGTTTGCGTAATACAAAAACATGTCACATTAGGAAAGTTGAAAAGGCATTACCCTCTCATCATACAGAATTCAATAGAAATTATTCGGTCAATACTACACCATCGCAAAAGAAAATGTAAACTTTAAACATTCTAAAAGATAAATTTGTAAGTACCAATGAAACCACAAAGAAATAGAAATCTGAATTTACAACCCTGACAGAATGCACAACCTTCGAGAACATCTGGTGTGACCTAAGTAGTATAGCTATAAGAGCACGAGCCCACTTTCCCCATGTATTTCTTATGGGAGCTAAAACGTGGTCAAAAACCTGACCAACCGCCGCGAGACCCCCGACAGCGAGGGGTGCCGAAGGTGCCCGGCTTTCACCGACCGTTGACCCAGCCGCGACGCCGCGACATGTCACGACTCGCAACTAATAAAAACCCTAAATCGTAATTAAGCCATGACGTCCCCCTGTCGACCTTTAGCCGCGGCCATGCATGGATTTTTGCTACCACCTCTGCCTGCGTATTTTTGCGTCCGCGACGCCGAGACATGTCGAGACTCGCAACTAATAAAAACCTAACACCTATAGAAAAAATACCAGCTTGCAATATTTACGTGATGTAATTCCGCTGAAAAAAAGTACTTTCTCTTTGTCGGAATAAGCGCCTATGAAACGAGAGTTACGTACATAGAAGTTCCTGATACATCAAAAGAAGAAGTGCAAGAACAGCTGCCACATCAGCAAAAACGATTTTATAAAAACTTTGTATAACATTCGCGAGAGACAGATTGAAGCCGTACTCCTTGTAACGCGTTTACCCAAATAAACGATTTTTAAAAAGCCTACTGCTGCGTTGATACATGTAATTGGCGCAGTCGGTAGGACGGGTCGCGGAAATCGCTGACGTTTGTGATACGAAAAAGACTTTCTGTCGCCGAAACTCGCGTTTTCCTTCGGAAAATTCCGTTAAGCGATCGGTCCGAAACAAATCGTCTCCGTAAAAGACGAACGCTCACCGTAGCAGCCAGGCAACACCGACAACGAAGCAGGGCTGAGTTCCAAGAGCTGAAGGGCTAGCGACCAACGCCGAAGAGCAGGGTAAGAGCCATTCCTTTTGTCCGAACTGTCCTGAAAACTTCCTGCCGGAACAAGGAGTATTTAATCTCACTAGTGTAAGTTATTTTTAAGAAAAGAAAATCAAAGAAAACCATTTTCAAAACACATTTTTATAACTTTACTTTTCTCTCATTTCCATTTAAGTTTTCACTTCACTTTTATTTTGTTTCTAAAAGAAACCAAATTTATGTCTGATAGCGAATCAGAAAACGAAAACGTAGGAAGGCTTGGTATTGA
This sequence comes from Pseudeuparius sepicola, assembly GCA_963920635.1. Taxonomy (NCBI): domain Eukaryota; kingdom Metazoa; phylum Arthropoda; class Insecta; order Coleoptera; family Anthribidae; genus Pseudeuparius; species Pseudeuparius sepicola. Next base: position 37,560,694 of record OY987305.1, read on the forward strand.
CCACGACACAGACCTTGCTATTCTAAGTACTCTTTTTGGACAAGTTAATATTAGACCAAATATGAATCAACAACAGCAACAACAACAACAAAGGCAACAACAACCACAAAATGGACAAATAAATTATCAATTGCTTAGAATGTATATAGAAAGTATTCCCCAATTTTCAGGCGACCAACATACTCTTGAAATTTTTATTGATAGTTGCTCTTATCTTATCGAAACATATTCGAATCGAGGTGTCCTAAATGACCCACTAAATAAATTCTTGTTAAAAGCTGTAATAGGAAAATTAGCAGGTAGGGCTCTAGTTTTAATAGGAACTAGAACTGAACTACAAACATGTGAAGAAATTCGTGACGCTCTCCGTCTAACTTTTGGCGACAACAGGAATATAGACTGCCTTGTGCAAGATTTAATAATTTTAAGACCTTTCAAAAATGAACCCCCCGTGCAATTTGGAGCCAGAATCCAAGACGCGCACAGTGTAATAATTTCCAAATTAAATTCCAGTAACTTAACTAGGAATGAGAAAATTTTGCATTTAAATAACTACAAACAGTTAGCTCTAAAAACTTTTGTTAGAGGACTAACGGGACGATTACAAGATATTATTAGAATCCGCAATCCAGATACCTTAGAAAATGCTATAGCGCTGGTAATCGAGGAACAAAATTTATTTTATGCCCAAAATCGCTTACTTTCTAATATTCCACAACCATCAGGTCCATCCGGTAATTTTCCTAAACCTCAGAGACCACCACAAGTAAGAAACCCAAACTTTTCACAAAATTTTATGCCCAATTTTCAAAGTCCTAGAATGCCAATTCAACAAAACTTCCAAATTCCTACCACATCTTTCCAGTACAACCAACAATTGCCAAATATTCCACTCCAAAGATTCCCAAATTTTCAATCGCAACAATTTCCCAGAGGCCCAATAACTAACATCAGACCAAACTTTAAAATGGCACAACAAAAATTTCCCACAAACAAACAAGTCTTTGGCACAAGACCACCCCAGACGAATGTTTTTAAACCGACAGGACGAACTCCTAACGAAGTACCAACACAGATGTCGACAACTTCCAGAGTTCCCACCTTGCCACCCCAAACCTTACCAAGATATGTACCAAACTTTTTCCGTAGTACAGGCCCACGAAATTTTGCATCAGAAGAACTACATAATATCGAACAAGAATGTCAAAATGTCAATTTTCAAAATTATTATGATGAGCAGGCATGTCCCTCGAACTATTATTCCGATATAGACAACTCATATTTTTATAACAATTATTACGAAAATTCTGAACAGATGCTTTATCCGGAAGCTGCTGAATACGAAAATCAGTATAATTTCACGGAAAATTATCAAGAAAATCAGGGAAACTCAGAAATTTCTGTTGAGCAGGAAACTACTGTTCCGAATGACCCAAATTTTCACCAATTATGTCTCGAAGAACCCGAAAAATGACGACAATCGAAATAAACAACTATGACAGTGACAGTACCTTACCCTATATAAAGACAAATAAACCCAAATTCATACTTTTAATTGATACAGGTGCGTCAAAATCTATTCTATCCCCATATTTCGCAGAAAAATATTTCCCAGACAAAATATATCACGAAAATTTTAATATAAAAACTTGTAATGGTGTAAATAGATGCCGTTTCAAAGCAGATATACCTTTAAATGAATTGATTGGTTTAGACGATCGGATTACATTCCATTTATTTCATTTTCATGACTTTTTCGACGGGTTAATCAGTTTTGAAGACATGAAACGCTTAAAATTAAAACCAGATTTTGAAAATAATATTTTTTATAACGACAACACCTGCATTCAAATTCTCTACAAGCATAATAAAGGTTCTCATATTTTTTCACTTCTTGTAAATCCGCAAGAAACGTGCCTTGCAAAAATTCCTATTTCCAAGCAGACAGGCGACGTGATAATACATAAAAAAGAGATTTTTCCCAAGTGTTTTATTCCAGAAACTCTGACCACTGCAAGAAATGGTCACGTCATTGTTGAAATACAAAACCACTCTAATGAAACAAAACTCTTGCGCTTAGACAAACCGTTCCCAGAACCTATTTTCGAGGAAATAAATAATGATTATTTTCTTTTTAATATCGAGGAAATAGTCGATACACCTCACAATAATGACAAAAATCCTAATATTGACGTAAAAGACCTTATTCGAACTAACGACCTAAATCCGGAAGAAAGACAAAAGGTCCTACAACTTTGTCGAAATTATTCAGATCTATTTCATATATCAGAGAAAAAACTCTCTTTTACAAACCGTGTTAAGCACGAGATAAAGACAACTAACGAAGACCCCATACACGTAAAGTCTTATCGCTATCCTTACGCGTTAAAATCCGAAGTACAAAGACAAATTGGAAAATTATTAGACGACGAAATAATACGTCCTTCGTCCAGTCCTTGGTCTTCCCCGATTTGGGTTGTTCCCAAGAAAGAAGATGCGTCAGGCGAGAAAAAGTGGTGTATCGTCGTAGACTATAGAAAAATCAATGAAATTACCATTGACGATCGGTATCCCATCCCCAATATCACCGAAATATTAGATAAATTAGGTCGATGCTCTTATTTTACCACCTTAGATCTAGCGTCGGGATTCCACCAAATTGAGATGGACCCTAAAAGCATTCCAAAAACTGCTTTCACTGTTGACAACGGACACTACGAGTACACTAGAATGCCGTTCGGTTTAAAAAACGCGCCAGCAACCTTTCAGCGGGTTATGGACGATGTCCTTCGCGACTTACAAGGACGAGTGTGCCTAGTTTACGTTGATGACATTATCATATTTTCGACCTCCCTTGATGAACACATTAATAATCTGAAATTAGTCTTTCAAAAATTGCGAGAATATAATTTAAAAATACAACCGGATAAATCGGAATTCCTTCGTAAAGAAGTAGAGTTCCTGGGGCACATCGTGACTCCACAAGGGGTAAAACCTAACCCAAAAAAGGTCGAGGCAATTCAGAAATTTCCTATACCCAAAACTGTCAAAGAAATCAAATCTTTTCTCGGACTTGTAGGATACTACCGAAAGTTCATTAAGGATTTTGCAAAAATAACCAAACCATTGACTAAGTGTCTGAAAAAAGGCGAAAAAATAATCCATAATGATACATTCCTTCAATCTTTTAATCTTTGCAAAAAAATTCTTACCAATGATCCAATTCTACAATATCCTGACCTGTCCAAGCCATTTAACTTAACTACAGACGCGTCAAATTACGCCGTGGGCGCCGTCCTTTCACAAGGCCCCGTAGGCAACGACCTACCCGTAGCATATGCTTCGCGGACATTGAATCCGGCAGAACTCAATTACTCGACTATTGAGAAAGAATTGCTCGCGATCATCTGGGCAACAACCTACTTTCGGCCATATCTTTTCGGAAATAGATTCAAAATTGTTACAGATCACAAACCTCTCATATATTTATTTTCTCTTAAAGACCCCGTATCACGCCTTACACGATGGAGACTTAAACTTTCAGAATACCAATTTGACATAGTTTATAAAAAGGGCAAAGCAAATACAAATGCTGATGCACTTTCTCGAATAGAGATAAATGCTATAGAAAAAGTGGCAGAAAACGAATCAATAATAGTACATTCTGGAGATTCTGATGATGAAATTAACAATTTTTTACAAAATTTAGATAACCTAGAACTACCTGAAATTTGTAGTGAAGACTTAAGTGAAATTTTAGGACAAATTTCTGATGAATCAGAAGCAAAATCAAAACCAAAAATTAATATAATCTCCGACATATTAATTAGACCGGCTAACCAACAACCCGCTCAAAATAACACCCACTCACAGTTTCTACAAACTGAAAACGCCACCAAAAATACCCAAAATGACTCAGACACAAATGAAACTGTCCACACGGCAGCAGAACACCCTGTCTTTACAATGCCAATAACCGAAAAGTGCGTTAATTCGTTTAAAAATCAAATTATTGTTTCTTCTAATGACAAAATGATACGTAGATACGTAATTAGGTCACGACCTTTTAACGAAAATTCACGAATAACAGTGTCACTACCTTTAAGAAATTTGGAACCAGAAGTTATTAGTTTTATTAAAGAATATGTAGAACACAAAAAGACTTATTGCCTATATTTTAAGACACCTGAAATAATTCCTGACTTTTCTAATATTGTTCGCAAAACTTTTCAAAACTCTTCTTTCAAATTTATTCAAAGTCCAACATATTTAGACGACGTTATTACTTACGAAGAACAACAAGAAAAATTAAAATACCATCACGAGGGCAAAGTATGCCATAGAGGCATTAACGAAACCGAAATGTCTCTCAAAAAACGCTATTTTTGGCCTAAACTTAAGATCGATGTAGAAAAATACATAAACAACTGCGATATCTGCCAGTTATCTAAATACGATAGGAATCCCCCGGTAGTGAAATTTAATATAACACCCACGAGCTCCAAGCCATTCGAAGTTATACATTTGGACACGTTTCAGATGGAAAATCAAAAATTTTTGACCGCAATAGACTCGTTCTCGCGATATGCGCAAGCATATAAAATTACAGGAGCGTCAGCAATAAATACTATTGACTGCCTTTTACAATTTGCAACTCACCACGGGTTACCACGGACAATTGTGTGCGACAACGGCACCGAATTCAATAATACCACCCTAAAAGACTTTATAAAATTACACAAAATTAACATCCATTATACAACACCGAATAATTCCAATAGTAACAGTCTAGTTGAGCGTCTACATTCCACCCTCATAGAGCATATAAGATGCCTAAGATTGTCAGACAAAGAAAGTCGCATAGATAAGCTTATGCTTTATGCCATTTTAGCGTACAATAACACTATTCATTCTGTTACTAAGCAAACCCCTTTTGACGTTGTAAGCGGCCACACAGACAGTGTAAATGCATTCGATACAACTGCCGAAATGTTGATTAATGAATATATAAATGAACACAAAAACAAGACATCCTTACTTTATGACAAAATTCATCAAATTAGTCAAAGTATGAAAGAAAAGGTCATCCGAAAGCGCAACGAAAAACGCGAAGATCCGATATCCTATAGAGAAAATGCCACCGCCTTTGAAAAGAACCCCCTTCGATCAAAAATCAAACCTCGTTTCAAAAAGGTAACAATTGTTAAAGATCTAGGTATAAAAGCTAAACTACCTAACAAAATAGTACATAAGAAAAACCTCAAACGTCCAAGGAAATTCACAAATCAATCTCTCTTACAGGATGACAAATCGAAAAACGATGACGAACCTCCCGACATTCCTGATAATCCTAACCCTGACATCCCAAGCACTAGTGCTGGAAGTAAAAATTAACGACCTTAAAGATACCCCGGGCATTTTACCCTTTAAATTAGGAAATGCTCAGGTAATAACTAAAAAACATACTTTTATCCATTATGTGCAAACTAAACCGCTAAAGAACGAAGTGAAAAATTTAATTTCTATATATAATAATCTCAATCAATCCATTTTTAATGAGACAGAATATGTTTTCACATCTAGTTTAAGAAATAATTACGAAAATTTAAAACCCCTAATTTTAGAAGTAGAGAATAAGATAAAGGGTATAAGCTTTAATAAACGTAGTAAACGCGGCCTTTTTAATATCCTTGGTACCATAAACAAGTGGTTTACAGGGTCTCTCGATGCGAATGATGGAGTAAAATACGATAATGCTATACGCACTCTCGAAAAGAACCAACAGAAAATTTTATCGCAAACTAATAACCAAATTTCACTATTTAAAAAGTTGATTGACCATTACAGCAATTCGATAGAAACAATAATTAATAATCAACAAAAGATTTCAGAGTATATGGAACGCTTCTATGAACGAGTTCAACATGAAACAGATATTTTCTACAAGTATACCGTATACTATACAGTATACTAAATCAAATTTTCATAAATGCAAATGTCATTATTACTTTTATCGATAATTTAGAAAATGCTATAACATTTTCCCATTTGCACACAATTCACCCGGACATTCTAAGTATTGACGATTTAAAAGAAATACTAAAAGAGCTAAATACACACTATTCTTCTGACGAAATTGTTGACTTAAGTCTATACGACTGGTACTCGGTTATAAAAACAAGCTGTTTTATCTCAAATAATCAAATAATATTCTCCTTAGACGTTCCTTTGGTCCACCCAAATAAATTCGAATATTATCACTTATATCCTATCCCCTCATCGGACAATTCCATAATTTTACCCCTAAAACCCTACTTGGCTCTGAGCAACACCAACTACCAATATATGGATAGGCCCTGCGAAGGAGTCAACGGAACTCACATTTGCCTTCAAGAACGCCTGATTTCCAACCCCAAAGAAGATTGCGTTACTGCTCTGATCACTGGAGAAGAATCAAGCTGCAATATGGTCAAGATACAAATTCACAACCAAATAGTAGAGAAAGTTAACGACGAGTTCATAATCGTGATCCCAAAGGACAACATGAAAATAAAATCAACCTGCAAGGATACTGAATACCACGTATTGCAAACTCCGCACCTTATCTGGTTACCAACGAATTGTAAAATTGAAATCAATGGAATTATATATAGCAACGAAAAATCCAACAGCAAGACGCACTCCTTGATACTACCCGCAATTAAAACTAGTATGACAAAGGAAAGCCAAAGTTTTGGAAAACTACATATAAAAAATATATCTCTCAACGAACTGCATACTCTCCGAAAACACATCGATTCAATCAGCCCAGTTGTCATGGAACAATTTCAAGAAACAAATAATAATTGGGTTTTATGGATAACTATAACAACCATAATAATAATATTGATTGGGTATGGAATCTACAAATGCCGAAAGCTTTGGATACGTTCGACGAACTCAAAGAAGAAGAAAGAAGAACAAGAAGAAAAGGTGCTTACTTCAGTCCTTTTCATCCCTGAAGTAGCCTCTTGAGGATGGAGGAGTTACGTACATAGAAGTTCCTGATACATCAAAAGAAGAAGTGCAAGAACAGCTGCCACATCAGCAAAAACGATTTTATAAAAACTTTGTATAACATTCGCGAGAGACAGATTGAAGCCGTACTCCTTGTAACGCGTTTACCCAAATAAACGATTTTTAAAAAAGCCTACTGCTGCGTTGATACATGTAATTCGAGCACGCTCATCTCATCGGTACTGGCGATAAAAAATTTGTAGGAAAAGTGTAATAAAGAATAGATATGAGATACATATGAGTGTATACATTTTCTTGACTACATTACCTAAGGATGTATCAAAAATCCTCATATCTTCCTATATTTAGAGAATAGGACTGCTCAAAAGGAAAGTGGACATTAAATTTGGGGCATAAATTAACCATTTTTAGTTGACTTTATAACCATCTAATTTAGGTAAGTAAATTTCTTCAATTCCGAGAAAGCCAGGCCCTGTTTTAAATTACTTGACTAAAATATAAGAGGTGCAAAGTTCACCAGTTTTTTAAAAATACTCTGACGTCACACGATTATCAAGTTGAAAGACTAGCTGGAAAACCCCATTTTGTGCAACGCGTTTCCTGTTTAAAATTTCACCCAGAAACAAAAAAAAGGTACTAATTCTCACTTATGCCATGTTCGCCGTATGATTTTTATACTATTCCGACTTCGAAAACCCAAAGGTATAAGTGTAGCGTGTGGAAAAAGGTGGAATTAAGGGTTTAAAATCCTTAAACGGTCTATATATGGAATAAAATGAGGGCATGCAACATGTTCTTCAATAATGAAAATTAAAAATTACAACAATGTTCATTTTTGACTGTCCATTATCCCACCAAGAAAAGGCTTATAGCGTCTAAGCGACTATAAAAACGACTCTAAAAACGTCTAAACGACTCTAAAAAACGACTAGACGACTCGTAAAAACGACTAGACGATTCGAAAAAACGACTAGACGATTCGGAAAAACGACTAAACGACTCTGAAAACGACTAAACGATTCTGGAAAACGACTAGACGACCCTGAAAAACGACTAAACGACTTGAAAAGCGACATACCATTGAATACCATCGAGTACCATGGAATACCATCGAATACCATGAAATACCATCAAAGACCATGGAATACTATCGAAAACCACGGAATACCATAAATGGTCTTGGATATCCCTGTGAAAAATTTGCCTCGGGGAGAGCATAAAAGGAAATTATCCATGATCGATGCTCTGTGATCGAAAGATATATAAGCCTTTGATAATACAATCACTATCAGTTAAAGACATGTTTTTGTCACTTGAGATTGAAGTTAGGAGTTATGGTATCCAACACACCAATGACGGATTAGTCATGGGACAAATACCAGTAACTGTTGAAGATAACGTATTATGTATTGGAGATCAAAATTACCCTTACACCAGGTCTGTCTCAACTGCTTTTGAAGAACAAACCACAAGGTATTAATGAGAGTGACCTAAAAATATACAAACAATTGTTGATTATTACTAATTTTCGATAGGTTCAACAAATCAGGTTTTAAAAGTATTTGTGTTTAGGTGCCTATGGCTTCATCTGGTATATGTTCCATACAGGATTCGAACCTTAGCCCACATTCCAAAGCCAAACACTCGGCATTTAAGTAAAATTCTAGGAAATGCTTGGCAGTGTGGTAATAATCTCGACGCGCTGTTGTAGCAGGGCTCCGCTGGCTCCCGCAGGCCTCGCCGGTCTCTGTAGACTCAGCAGGTCCCTTTAACGATGTGTACCGCAGGCTCCGATTAAATTAAAAAATTACTATTAACACTAAAATACCCGGACAATAACCATCATTCCAACGCCAAAACACACCGACAGTAGTATTTCTGCGAATGCATCGCAGCCGGGCGCAAGGTGGATGACTCACATCCGCTAGCCGGAACTTGTCAGGACAGGTTGACAACCTAAAAACAATTCTCTCTACTTAGATAAAAATAGAATGTCCAATAAGATTTTTTTCACACACTTTTTTATATAAGCCAGATAACGTAACCATATAAGTATACATTAGAATATTATAAAATATTTAAGCCCCACATAGTTCGAATTTGAATGGGATATTATGTTACATGGGTAATATATCTCAACACTTCGTACACAAACAAAACTCGCTCGTTCTTTACAGTTTTATTACTGTGAATTCGATACCTACTAAAGCGGCAGACTTGGGATGCCGCAGTAGCAAATACAATATGAAGCGCAGCTCTGATGTATACTAAAAATGTTATTATCAAACTTGAGACGCACACATATTTAAAAATATAAATACCGCCGGATGAATGCAAGGCCAATTTACGGAATATAGCAAAACAATTAGATTATGGACATGGATATTAATTTCTTTAGGTAAAGGTAATAAACATTTGATACTATCGACAGGAGTCTACGCAAAATAATTGTATCAGTATTCAGCAAATAAAAAAGTTATGGGTACCCGTCACCGATGAAAAAGTATACAAAACTGATAAAATGTTCGTGGCATCTTGTATATTAAAATATTTAATCGCGTATCTAAGTTGTTATTTTATTCATTGCCTATCCCACAAATTTGGATTTTTAGCTCTTGTAATCGCTCGATCACGATTGAAACTACACTCATAAAATGTTTAAAAAATGCCCACCCCACGTGATCGCTCGACAAAAACAAAACGTGCAAAGTGGCTACTGCTCGAGGTTTGACCTTTGTCCTTAGGGACACGTGTGACCCAGTTGATGTAGAATCTAAAAAAACCCTGTAAATCATACTTCCATAGCATAGAATCTAAAATCCCCCCGTACGGTACGGATGAAAAGTTCAAACCAGGCATAATCAACATGTACGTTCAAAGTAAAAAAAACTTGTCGGTCAACTGTTTAACCCCGAAATTTTGTTGATTTCTAGGAATAAAAAGAAATACTGCGATTGTGAGTCCAAAGCTATTTACGCTATCAAATTCGTTTAAAATGCGAATGATAATTTGCCGCATTAAAACCAGGCGTGAAAAATTCAACATACGTCCCTAAGAAGTTCAACCAATTTTACCCTGGAAATACAACATTTTTAATGAATAAAATATCGAACATACAACAACACCCTTCTAAATATAGTATAAATCATGGTTTTTTTTTGATAATGTGGAAAGCTAAACTGAAAATTGTTGCTAGAGGTTCTAAAAACCGGGGTGCCAAAAATCAACTATTATTAGAAAATACGCTGATGTCATAATATAGCCGTCGATGTCACCGTTAGCGTGTCCTATGAAAAATGCGTTCTGCTTAATAAGGTGTAAAAAAATCCATGACGGGGCTTAGATGAATAAATAAAGTTTGATGTATGTGAAAGTATATACTAAATTTTCGTATAGCCCGCGTGATCGCTCGAGGTGGCGGTATCCTCTGGACTAGAAAATATCATATCGGCTCAATCTCCAAATATTTTCATTTTGAATTATACGTTTTCATTGATGATAGATATAGCAAGAAAATTGGACTGGACTCGATATGAGAGACATTAATCTAACTTTCACTAAACTGCACGTACTACTTAGAGGGTTGTAAGCCGTTTTAATAAAAGCACCAGACTTGCTTAAAATTCATGGCTAAACGTTAACATAATGTCATACAAACATGCGGCACGCAAAATATTAAGAATAGATATATGAGCTCAAACATGTTGATCAAAAAATATATTAATTTCTGGCGATTTAGTTTACCAGTTATCATTTAAAAACAAAACCTGGTCCCAATATTCAGTGAAAATAATAATTGAAAACTTTGAACCTTATAAACCACCACTAAATAGCGAGTCGGAAATAAGTAAAAAAAAATATATAAATATATTATTTTGATATTATAGCCGAAACTGAATTTATTGGGGTGAAGATGTAAGGAAATATTTTTAGCTAGGAAAAAGTAATGCAATTATCATAGGTACTGGTTGCAGAACCCATTGTCAGTTTTGCAAGGATTTTTGATACAAATATAATTGCTAACGTTTAATTTGTTTACCCCATTTACGAAAATGATAACAAAATTGGATCAGACAAGATGTTTTTTCGAAGTATAGTTTTTAAACACAGGGTGCCACCACCGGTTTTACGATATAGGTTTAAAAATGCGACGCAAATACATAAAAAAAATACCCTAGAGATAAGAAAACAAAATACAACTCACCGAAAGATTCTTGGTGATGTATAAAAAGAAATCAGGTTACATCTAATGCCCCAGACAGTAGAATAAACATCCCCAAGCGATGAGATATAACCAAACATCATTTTTCCAACGGCACAGTCATTTTCACGGGAAAAACAACCAGTAACCGTTCAAATTCCATAGATAGATACTGCCGTAATCCAAAATTTCACTGAACTACGCGTATCTATTATACTGAAGTAGGTACTGATACACTTCCATCTTTCCAAAGAAAAACAAACACGAAACTCAGACTTTTCATATATTACAACGCCTCGATAGAGTCTTTGTGGCCACGACCGAGAATCTACTGAAACAAGTGCGACGCATAGGAGTTGGTTTTATTAAACAATGAAACTTATACCTACGTATATATATAAAATAAATGAGAAATATGCCAGAGATTTGAAACCTAATTGTGTTGCAAGTTTGAGGTCCAAAAAAATATTGGTTTTAATTTTTTAAGGTGAGAAACACATCTAACAGCCAATTTGGAAATATACAAGGCAAAAAAAAGTAGTGATGTGGCTGCCCCATTTTATGTTTTATACAGGTTGGATTATTTTAGAATAGTTGTTCAATAGACCGAGACAACATCATAAACGCTTCCCGTTAGAACAGAATCTGATGAAAAGAAAAATTCCATCTGGGTCAAGCTACTAGATAACCAAAATAAAAAATACTGAACGTTATAAAATTAAAAAAATCATATTTTCATGGGATTTTTGTCCTCTGAAAATGACGTAAAATTCAGTTTCAATAAGTTACTAATTGTGGTAATAGGGGAAAAATCTTAAATAGGAATTCTGAGACAACGAGGCTGAGAGTAAATAACATTCAAAAATCTTGTGCGTTGACTTTCAACTCAATTTAATAATTAGGTTTAATAACGACCATTTTCTCGATTATCTAGAATCAAAAATATTGCAAGTGACAATTCACTATTTTCTCGACATTATGTAAAGCCTTATTATTGCGTCGTAAATTAAAAGATCCAAAAATATTGGCATCAATTGTTTAGTAAATGTGATTAAAATATGTCTACTTTATCAACAGTTATTTGTAACAGCTTATTATCTTGGAAGCGTAAACTCTTTGAATTTTTTAGACAAAAAGTTGTAGTTTAATAATGGTCAGTTGGATTCCTTTTTGAATCATGTTTGCGTATTACCTACAAGGATTTACAACCTCCAAACATAGAAATCGCTCATTTTAACCCGATTTAATAAAAAATTTCACCAAAAACAATACTTTCACTCATATAATACACTTCTGATTAATAAAAAAGGCACTATAGTAATAATGAGATTTTCAATGGAATTTTTATAGACTGTTTGCCCATTTTGAGAGTCTGTTTGCTAGCTTTTGGGGGTATTCCTTGATATTTTAGATGGATAAAAATTAATAACATTGGGTTTCCTAACTAAAATACAAAACGCACTGTTGACTTTACTTCCGTGGATAGTAAGCCTATAATACGTATCGAAAACAGAGAAATATTCAGGTCAAGAAAAAAGTAGCCTAATTTACAAGTTTGGGAATCAAAAACTACCTTTTGTCTTTTAATTTTGATGAGAAAATACGTCTAATTCGTAAGTCAAATAAATGGGACATCATGAAAGATATACTAATAATTGAACAAATGCTATCTCAGTTCTATAGGCACAAAGGTACTATGGGTAGTAATAGTTTTGGGATCAAAAGACAAGCTTTTAAATTTGTTAAGAAAATACGTCTAATGAAATTGAAAGTAGTAACTAGATTTTGGTTAACATTTCGTTAACGCGCTGATGAATGTTTGATGCAAGTGAAAAGTAGATCGAATTTTCCAAAAAAGTTGCTCAGGAGACCGATGTAACCTAGAAAACGCCTTTCCTTCGAATAGAAAGTAACATAAATAGTTACAAAATGGGACTTAGACGGATATTCGATGCAAGTGAAAAGTAGGCAGAATTTTCGAAAATCGGGACGGACCAAAAATTATTAAGTTGATCGGGAGGTTGAGATAACCTATGAAACGCCTTTCATTCGAATAGAATCTGACAAAAAAAATCCAAGAAAATTTTAGACGACTGTTTGCAAGTGAAAAGTATACAGATTTTTTTCGAAAACCGGCGACTGACAAAAAAAATATACTTATTAAAAAATTTTGCTCGGGAGACCGAGGTAACCTAGAAAACGCCTCTCGTCCGAATATAATCTGAAATAAAATTCCATGATGGGGACTTAGGCGAATGTTTGATGCAAGTGAATAGTATAGACCGAATTCCCGAAAAACGCCATTCGTTTGAATATAATAAAAAAATCGAATAAGGAACGGGACTTATTAGACGAATATTTGATGCAAGTGGAAAAGTATAGATAGATTTTTTCGAGTGACTGATAAAAATAGTTAGTCGGAAGGCCCCCCAGATAACATTGATATTTGGTTTGAACAAAATCTGTAAAAAAAATGCCAAGACGTGACTTAGACGAATGTTTGCAAGTGAAAAAAAAAACAAAAAATTATTAGAAAAGTTGATCGGAAGGTTTAACCTAGGAAACGCCTTTCATTCGAATAGAATATGACAAAAAAAAATCCGAGACGTGACTTAGACGAATGTTTGCAAGTGAAAAAAAAAACAAAAAAATTATTAGAAAAGTTGATCGGAAGGTTTAACCTAGGAAACGCCTTTCATTCGAATAGAATATGACAAAAAAAATCCGAGACGTGACTTAGACGAATGTTTGCAAGTGAAAAAGAAACAAAAAATTATCAGAAAAGTTGATTGGGAGGCCGAGGTAACCTAGGAAACACCTTTCATTCGAATAGAATGTAACAAAAAAAATCCAAGACGTGACTTAGACGAATGTTTGCAAGTGAAAAGCATACAGATATTTTTTTTTCGAAAAACGGCGGCTGACCAAAAATTATTAGAAAAGTTGTTCGGGGGTCGTGGTACCTAGGAAACGCCTTTCATTCAAACAAAATGCGACAAAAAAAAATTTAGACATAGATGAATAAGAATGCAAGGACGATTGGAGTTATCTATAACCCTAAACAGAAGGGATAAAATGCCCCTCAATAAGTCGAAATTTGTGTGTTTTCCCTATGATTCAATGAGATTTTTACAAATTATTGGAAACTTAATGACGTGAGAAAAATAAAACGTCCATTGTCTGCTCACATTTTAGGAAATTTATCACAATTTATTCTAATTAATAATACCCTTTGTTTATGGAATCCCTAGTTAGCCAATGTGTCATGAGTAAGTATATGACAGGTCAAATACGTATATAATGTAAAGTAAAAATATAGTTAACAAGGCGTTAACGAGCATTGACAACATGTTAACGAACGAGGTGCTAACAACGCGATAACTTAACTTTGACAACGCGTTAACGAATCGTTGACGAGTGTGGACCCTCCAAATCTTAGGAGATACATTCGCAACCTTACACCGGATCACGCGTCACAAAGATGCTACCTTAAATTAATGCGTTGACAACTCGTTAATCCCAGGAGATAAAATCGCAACTTACACCAGATCAAACTCAACTGTGGAATCTTGTGACGTCACAGAGATGCTACCTTACATTTCTTTTAGGTAGATAACCTAACCTAACATTATTGTCGCGGTGTCCAAGAGGTTAGCGACTGGTGAACCGATTGCCATTGGATTTGGGAGAGGTGTATCAGAGGCGGATTAAGTCAGTTTTGACCAATGGCAATCGGTTCACCAGTCGCTAACCTCTTGGACACCGCGACAATAATGTTAGGTTAGGTTATCTACCTAAAAGAAATGTAAGGTAGCATCTCTGTGACGTCACAAGATTCCACAGTTGAGTTTGATCTGGTGTAAGTTGCGATTGTATCTCCTGGGATTAACGAGTTGTCAACGCATTAATTTAAGGTAGCATCTTTGTGACGCGTGATCCGGTGTAAGGTTGCGAATGTATCTACTAAGATTTGGAGGGTCCACACTCGTCAACGCTTCGTTAACGCGTTGTCAAAGTTAAGTTATCGCGTTGTTAGCACCTCGTTCGTTAACATGTTGTCAATGCTCGTTAACGCCTTGTTAACTATATTTTTACTTTACATTATATACGTATTTGACCTGTCATATACTTACTCATGACACATTGGCTAACTAGGGATTCCATAAACAAAGGGTATTATTAATTAGAATAAATTGTGATAAATTTCCTAAAATGTGAGCAGACAATGGACGTTTTATTTTTCTCACGTCATTAAGTTTCCAATAATTTGTAAAAATCTCATTGAATCATACGGAAAACACACAAATTTCGACTTATTGAGGGGCATTTTCTCCCTTCTGTTTAGGGTTATAGATCACTCCAATCGTCCTTGCATTCTTATTCATCTATGTCTAAATTTTTTTTTGTCGCATTTTGTTTGAATGAAAGGCGTTTCCTAGGTACCACGGCCCCCGAACAACTTTTCTAATAATTTTTGGTCAGCCGCCGTTTTTCGAAAAAAAAAATCTGTATGCTTTTCACTTGCAAACATTCGTCTAAGTCACGTCTTGGAATTTTTTTTTGTTACATTCTATTCGAATGAAAGGTGTTTCCTAGGTTACCTCGGCCTCCCAATCAACTTTTCTGATAATTTTTTGTTTCTTTTTCACTTGCAAACATTCGTCTAAGTCACGTCTCGGATTTTTTTTGTCATATTCTATTCGAATGAAAGGCGTTTCCTAGGTTAAACCTTCCGCTCAACTTTTCTAATAATTTTTTTGTTTTTTTTTTTCACTTGCAAACATTCGTCTAAGTCACGTCTCGGTTTTTTTTTGTCATATTCTATTCGAATGAAAGGCGTTTCCTAGGTTAAACCTTCCGATCAACTTTTCTAATAATTTTTTGTTTTTTTTTCACTTGCAAACATTCGTCTAAGTCACGTCTTGGTATTTTTTTTACAGATTTTGTTCAAACAAAATATCAATGTTATCTGGGGGGCCTTCCGACTAACTATTTTTATCAGTCACTCGAAAAAATCTATCTATACTTTTCCACTTGCATCAAATATTCGTCTAATAAGTCCCGTTCCTTATTCGATTTTTTTATTATATTCAAACGAATGGCGTTTTTCGGGAATTCGGTCTATACTATTCACTTGCATCAAACATTCGCCTAAGTCCCCATCATGGAATTTTATTTCAGATTATATTCGGACGAGAGGCGTTTTCTAGGTTACCTCGGTCTCCCGAGCAAAATTTTCTAATAAGTATATTTTTTTTGTCAGTCGCCGGTTTTCGAAAAAAATCTGTATACTTTTCACTTGCAAACAGTCGTCTAAAATTTTCTTGGATTTTTTTTGTCAGATTCTATTCGAATGAAAGGCGTTTCATAGGTTATCTCAACCTCCCGATCAACTTAATAATTTTTGGTCCGTCCCGATTTTCGAAAATTCTGCCTACTTTTCACTTGCATCGAATATCCGTCTAAGTCCCATTTTGCAACTATTTATGTCACTTTCTATTCGAAGGAAAGGCGTTTTCTAGGTTACATCGGTCTCCTGAGCAACTTTTTATAATAACTTGTTTGGTCAGTAACCGTTTTTTGGAAAATTCGATCTACTTTTCACTTGAACCAAACATTCATCAGCGCGTTAACGAAATGTTAACCAAAATCTAGTTACTACTTTCAATTTCATTAGACGTATTTTCTTAACAAATTTAAAAGCTTGTCTTTTGATCCCAAAACTATTACTACCCATAGTACCTTTGTGCCTATAGAACTGAGATAGCATTTGTTCAATTATTAGTATATCTTTCATGATGTCCCATTTATTTGACTTACGAATTAGACGTATTTTCTCATCAAAATTAAAAGACAAAAGGTAGTTTTTGATTCCCAAACTTGTAAATTAGGCTACTTTTTTCTTGACCTGAATATTTCTCTGTTTTCGATACGTATTATAGGCTTACTATCCACGGAAGTAAAGTCAACAGTGCGTTTTGTATTTTAGTTAGGAAACCCAATGTTATTAATTTTTATCCATCTAAAATATCAAGGAATACCCCCAAAAGCTAGCAAACAGACTCTCAAAATGGGCAAACAGTCTATAAAAATTCCATTGAAAATCTCATTATTACTATAGTGCCTTTTTTATTAATCAGAAGTGTATTATATGAGTGAAAGTATTGTTTTTGGTGAAATTTTTTATTAAATCGGGTTAAAATGAGCGATTTCTATGTTTGGAGGTTGTAAATCCTTGTAGGTAATACGCAAACATGATTCAAAAAGGAATCCAACTGACCATTATTAAACTACAACTTTTTGTCTAAAAAATTCAAAGAGTTTACGCTTCCAAGATAATAAGCTGTTACAAATAACTGTTGATAAAGTAGACATATTTTAATCACATTTACTAAACAATTGATGCCAATATTTTTGGATCTTTTAATTTACGACGCAATAATAAGGCTTTACATAATGTCGAGAAAATAGTGAATTGTCACTTGCAATATTTTTGATTCTAGATAATCGAGAAAATGGTCGTTATTAAACCTAATTATTAAATTGAGTTGAAATTCAACGCACAAGATTTTTGTATGTTATTTACTCTCAGCCTCGTTGTCTCAGAATTCCTATTTAAGATTTTTCCCCTATTACCACAATTAGTAACTTATTGAAACTGAATTTTACGTCATTTTCAGAGGACAAAAATCCCATGAAAATATGATTTTTTAATTTTATAACGTTCAGTATTTTTTATTTTGGTTATCTAGTAGCTTGACCCAGATGGAATTTTTCTTTTCATCAGATTCTGTTCTAACGGGAAGCGTTTATGATGTTGTCTCGGTCTATTGAACAACTATTCTAAAATAATCCAACCTGTATAAAACATAAAATGGGGCAGCCACATCACTACTTTTTTTTGCCTTGTATATTTCCAAATTGGCTGTTAGATGTGTTTCTCACCTTAAAAAATTAAAACCAATATTTTTTTGGACCTCAAACTTGCAACACAATTAGGTTTCAAATCTCTGGCATATTTCTCATTTATTTTATATATATACGTAGGTATAAGTTTCATTGTTTAATAAAACCAACTCCTATGCGTCGCACTTGTTTCAGTAGATTCTCGGTCGTGGCCACAAAGACTCTATCGAGGCGTTGTAATATATGAAAAGTCTGAGTTTCGTGTTTGTTTTTCTTTGGAAAGATGGAAGTGTATCAGTACCTACTTCAGTATAATAGATACGCGTAGTTCAGTGAAATTTTGGATTACGGCAGTATCTATCTATGGAATTTGAACGGTTACTGGTTGTTTTTCCCGTGAAAATGACTGTGCCGTTGGAAAAATGATGTTTGGTTATATCTCATCGCTTGGGGATGTTTATTCTACTGTCTGGGGCATTAGATGTAACCTGATTTCTTTTTATACATCACCAAGAATCTTTCGGTGAGTTGTATTTTGTTTTCTTATCTCTAGGGTATTTTTTTATGTATTTGCGTCGCATTTTTAAACCTATATCGTAAAACCGGTGGTGGCACCCTGTGTTTAAAAACTATACTTCGAAAAAACATCTTGTCTGATCCAATTTTGTTATCATTTTCGTAAATGGGGTAAACAAATTAAACGTTAGCAATTATATTTGTATCAAAAATCCTTGCAAAACTGACAATGGGTTCTGCAACCAGTACCTATGATAATTGCATTACTTTTTCCTAGCTAAAAATATTTCCTTACATCTTCACCCCAATAAATTCAGTTTCGGCTATAATATCAAAATAATATATTTATATATTTTTTTTTACTTATTTCCGACTCGCTATTTAGTGGTGGTTTATAAGGTTCAAAGTTTTCAATTATTATTTTCACTGAATATTGGGACCAGGTTTTGTTTTTAAATGATAACTGGTAAACTAAATCGCCAGAAATTAATATATTTTTTGATCAACATGTTTGAGCTCATATATCTATTCTTAATATTTTGCGTGCCGCATGTTTGTATGACATTATGTTAACGTTTAGCCATGAATTTTAAGCAAGTCTGGTGCTTTTATTAAAACGGCTTACAACCCTCTAAGTAGTACGTGCAGTTTAGTGAAAGTTAGATGAATGTCTCTCATATCGAGTCCAGTCCAATTTTCTTGCTATATCTATCATGAATGAAAACGTATAATTCAAAATGAAAATGTTTGGAGATTGAGCCGATATAATATTTTCTAGTCCAGAGGATACCGCCACCTCGAGCGATAACGCGGGCTATACGAAAATGTAGTCTATACTTTCACATACATCAAACTTTATTTATTCATTTAAGCCCCGTCATGGATTTTTTTACACCTTATTAAGCAGAACGCATTTTTCATAGGACACGCTAACGGTGACATCGACGGCTATATTATGACATCAGCGTATTTTCTAATAATAGTTGATTTTTGGCACCCCGGTTTTTAGAACCTCTAGCAACAATTTTCAGTTTAGCTTTCCACATTATCAAAAAAAAACCATGATTTATACTATATTTAGAAGGGTGTTGTTGTATGTTCGATATTTTATTCATTAAAAATGTTGTATTTCCAGGGTAAAATTGGTTGAACTTCTTAGGGACGTATGTTGAATTTTTCACGCCTGGTTTTAATGCGGCAAATTATCATTCGCATTTTAAACGAATTTGATAGCGTAAATAGCTTTGGACTCACAATCGCAGTATTTCTTTTTATTCCTAGAAATCAACAAAATTTCGGGGTTAAACAGTTGACCGGTTTGAAATTTTTTTCGAGGTTAAACAGTTGACCGGTTTGAAATTTTCATCCGTACCGTACCGGGGGATTTTAGATTCTATGCTATGGAAGTATGATTTACAGGGTTTTTTTAGATTCTACATCAACTGGGTCACACGTGTCCCTAAGGTCAAACCTCGAGCAGTAGCTACTTTGCACGTTTTGTTTTTGTCGAGCGATCACGTGGGGTGGGCATTTTTTAAACATTTTATGAGTGTAGTTTCAATCGTGATCGAGCGATTACAAGAGCTAAAAATCCAAATTTGTGGGATAGGCAATGAATAAAATAACAACTTAGATACGCGATTAAATATTTTAATATACAAGATGCCACGAACATTTTATCAGTTTTGTATATTTTTTCATCGGTGACGGGTACCCATAACTTTTTTATTTGCTGAATACTGATACAATTATTTTGCGTAGACTCCTGTCGATAGTATCAAATGTTTATTACCTTTACCTAAAGAAATTAATATCCATGTCCATAATCTAATTGTTTTGCTATATTCCGTAAATTGGCCTTGCATTCATCCGGCGGTGTTTATATTTTTAAATATGTGTGCGTCTCAAGTTTGATAATAACATTTTTAGTATACATCAGAGCTGCGCTTCATATTGTATTTGCTACTGCGGCATCCCAAGTCTGCCGCTTTAGTAGGTATCGAATTCACAGTAATAAAACTGTAAAGAACGAGCGAGTTTTGTTTGTGTACGAAGTGTTGAGATATATTACCCATGTAACATAATATCCCATTCAAATTCGAACTATATGGGGCTTAAATATTTTACAATATACACATCGTTAAAGGGACCTGCTGAGTCTACAGAGACCGGCGAGGCCTGCGGGAGCCAGCGGAGCCCTGCTACAACAGCGCGTCGAGATTATTACCACACTGCCAAGCATTTCCTAGAATTTTACTTAAATGTCGAGTGTTTGGCTTTGGAATGTGGGCTAAGGTTCGAATCCTGTATGGAACATATACCAGATGAAGCCATAGGCACCTAAACACAAATACTTTTAAAACCTGATTTGTTGAACCTATCGAAAATTAGTAATAATCAACAATTGTTTGTATATTTTTAGGTCACTCTCATTAATACCTTGTGGTTTGTTCTTCAAAAGCAGTTGAGACAGACCTGGTGTAAGGGTAATTTTGATCTCCAATACATAATACGTTATCTTCAACAGTTACTGGTATTTGTCCCATGACTAATCCGTCATTGGTGTGTTGGATACCATAACTCCTAACTTCAATCTCAAGTGACAAAAACATGTCTTTAACTGATAGTGATTGTATTATCAAAGGCTTATATATCTTTCGATCACAGAGCATCGATCATGGATAATTTCCTTTTATGCTCTCCCCGAGGCAAATTTTTCACAGGGATATCCAAGACCATTTATGGTATTCCGTGGTTTTCGATAGTATTCCATGGTCTTTGATGGTATTTCATGGTATTCGATGGTATTCCATGGTACTCGATGGTATTCAATGGTATGTCGCTTTTCAAGTCGTCTAGTCGTTTTTCAGGGTCGTCTAGTCGTTTTCCAGAATCGTTTAGTCGTTTTCAGAGTCGTTTAGTCGTTTATCCGAATCGTCTAGTCGTTTTTTCGAATCGTCTAGTCGTTTTTACGAGTCGTCTAGTCGTTTTTTAGAGTCGTTTAGACGTTTTTAGAGTCGTTTTTATAGTCGCTTAGACGCTATAAGCCTTTTCTTGGTGGGATAATGGACAGTCAAAAATGAACATTGTTGTAATTTTTAATTTTCATTATTGAAGAACATGTTGCATGCCCTCATTTTATTCCATATATAGACCGTTTAAGGATTTTAAACCCTTAATTCCACCTTTTTCCACACGCTACACTTATACCTTTGGGTTTTCGAAGTCGGAATAGTATAAAAATCATACGGCGAACATGGCATAAGTGAGAATTAGTACCTTTTTTAGGGTTTTTATTAGTTGCAAGTCGTGACATGTCACGGCGTCGCGGCTGGGTGTTGACCGTTGGGTCGAAGGGATAATGACGAAAGCGGGACTCGGGCACCTTCGGCAGGGTTGGGAGCAGGGGCGAAGGTCGCTGGACTCGGACATCTTCGGCGCCCAGGGTTCAGAGTCGGTGCGATTGGCTGGGGGGGCGTGGTTTGGGAGTGGAGGGGGTAAGTTTGGTCAAAAAAGTGCAGGATTTTGCTCCCATAAGAAATACATGGGGAAATTGCGCTCGTACCGGCATAGCTATACTACTGACCTATGTAATTGGGTGTTGGGTAAAAAATAAAAACAATTAATTTTTACTCGGTATTTTATTTCAATAATATCTTCTGTTATACAAATCAGACATCATTTTATCTATGCTAAAATATAAAAGTTCAAATATACAGTACGTCTCTAATGTGAACGATGCACTACATATTTCTAAAATGATATCCACAGGACTTAAGACGTAATTACATTTCATTAAAAGTTCATTAATTCTATCCAAAAAATTATCGTAAAATTCGGAAATTTTAAATGTTAACAATATATCAATTTTTTGTGAAATAATTTTACCAATTCTAAGTAGTTCTGAAACATCAGATTCGACAAAAAATTTAGAAATATTGTTTTTTGTAAGAACTACGAATTTCAATCCGTCCAAGCCGATCATGGTTCTTAATTCCAAATTGCCAATTTTCATAGGTGTAGTAGTAACGGTAACATTATACTTAAAAAAGTCCTCCATCAGTTTACTCAAGCATAAAATGAGCTCGCTCCATTCCAAAATATATACTCTATTCCAAAATATATACATTGTTGTTGTTTTCATTTTGGGTGTTCGGCTGATTAATTATATTTACAGCGGGTGTGAAACATCTCGCCGGACTCAATCCACAGAAAAATAATTATTTGGTTTTAGCGTGAAGCTCGTGTCCAGAATCAAATGGTCTTCGTTTTTCGCCTCATCCTCATAGAAATTGATCATTCTATCTAGTTCGTGATTACAGTCACAACAGGGTCTCGAAGAAGATCCGTAACGATTGCCGTCGTCGCACATTTTTATAAAACCGTGTTCTGTCAGTTGTTAATGCAGACTGAACACCTCGCACTTCAAATTCTGCTCTTGTAGAATAATGTCATCTCCACCAAAATTTTCATAAAACATTAGCGCCATAGTAGTATAGCAAAGGGGATTCTGGGGCGGAAGTGACGTCACAAGATGGCCGCCAAGGCGGGAAATTTGAAAATGACCTTGACCTGCGGGTTCAATGAACTTTAAGGGGTCACCTTGTTAACCTTGACCTGAAGGTCAATGAACTTTAAGAGGTCACCTTATTAACCTTGACCTGAAGGTCAATGAACTTTAAGAGGTCACCTTGTTAACCCCTGAAGGTCAATGAACTTTAAGGGGTCACCTTGACACGTGGCACTTTTTCTGAAAACGGAAGTGACATCACAAGATGGCCGCGAAGGCGGGAAATTTGAAAATGACCTTGACCTGCGGGTTCAATGAACTTTAAGGGGTCACGTTCAGTTAACCTTGACCTGAAGGTTATCTAGAGGTCAAGGGGTTACCAGATCGATAACCTTTAATGGGTCATGGACCCGCGGGTTTAATGAACTTGAAGGGGTCACGTTCAGTTAACCTTGACCTAAAGGTCAATGAACTTAATGAGGTCACCGTGTTAACCTTGACCTGAAGGTCAATGAACTTTAAGAGGCCACCTTGAGTTAACCTTGACCTAAAGGTCTACAAACTTTAAGAGGTCATCTTGTTAACCTTGACCTGAAGGTCAATGAACTTTAAGAGGTCACCTTGACACGTGGTACTAGGGTTCTACCTTGAAAAATTGAACTTTGCTCACAGTTCTGGGAACGGAAGTGACGTCAATATGGCCGCCAAGGCGGAAAAATGACCTGTGGTTCTCAATTAAGAGACCGATGATCTTTTAGGGGTCACAGGTTAATAATCTTGTGTTGACACGTGGCACCTTGAATTGCAAAAAACTTTGCTCGCAGTTCACGGAAGTGACGTCAATAATAGGGCAAAATGCGGGAAATTTGAAAATGTGATGGAGTCACCTTGACGTGAAGGTTGATCACATATAGGTTCAAAACATCTAAGGGGTCATCTTGAAAGTTAACCTTTAAGGGGTTACTACAACGACGACATTTAAGGGGGTTACCTTGAGTTAAGCCTGGTCTGAAGGTTATCTTGAGGTCACCAGATCGATGATCTTTAAAGGGTCACAGGATAATGATCTCACAGTCACCTTGACACATGGCACTTGGTTTTTACCTTGAAAAAGTGAGCTTTGCTCGCAGTTCTCGGACGGAAGTGACGTCAATATGGCAAAATGCGGGAAATTTAAATAGTTGATGAATGAGCTGGCGAGTATCTAAAACTTTAGAAGCCGTAATTGGATGGCAAAAATTGCGTTACGGAGAAACAATTATTAATGGAAGAATTAGTAGAAGTACATCTGGAAATTAGCAGAGGACAAAAATTGCTTGGGTCTGAGAACAACAAATATTGAATTTTGCGAAGAGGCTGCATCTTATAAGAAAAAGTTACAATCTGAACTAAGAATGTTGATAAATAAAATCTAGTCATTGTCAAAAAATTCCACAGCCGTGTAGTATCCAACTTGACTCTCACTTCTCTACGGTATAGGTATGCACAGACGTGTTTCCGGGAACACATCTATACAGGGTGTCCCACAACTGTTGGAAACAAATTTAACTAGAGATTCTTTGGCTAAAAATAAGACTTTTTCCCTATAAACATATGCTCTATCTACCTTCGTTTTTGGACATACAGGTTGAAAATTAAAAAACAAAACGATTTTTTTAAAGTTTATTTCTAAACAAATTCTATCGCTTTGAAATTTGGTACGTATTAGCAGTTTAGTCACCATTGTGAACAATATGAGCTCCAAACTTCCCTCAGTGGCGTAGATACGAGGTTTCAGCCTTTTCTTTAAAAAATGTGCTTAGATTTCAACGAAATCTTTGTACAAGTAGAAGAAGCGACTCGAAGCGACTATGAAAAAGACTAGACTTCTCGAAAAGCGTCTAAACGACTCGAAAAGAGACTCGAAGCGACTCGAAAAGCGACATACCATGGAATACCATCAAAGACCATGGAATACCATCGAATACCATGGAATACCATGGAATACTATGGAATACTATCGAAAACCATGGAATACCATAAATAGTCTTGGATACCCCTATGAAAAATTTGTCAAGGGGCAAGCATAAAAGGAAATCATTATCGACATCGTGATCGATGCCCTGTGATCGAGAGATATATAAGTCTTTTATAATACAATCACGCTCAGTTAGACATGTCTCTGTCACTTGAGATTGAACCTAGGAGTTATGGTATCCAACACACCAATGACGGATTAGTCATGGGACAAATACCAGTAACCGTTGAAGATAACGTATTATGTATTGGAGATGAAAAAATTACCCTTACACCAGGTCTGTCTCAACTTCTTTTGAAGAACAAACCACAAGGTTTTAATGACACTGACCTAAAAATATATAAGGAATTGTTGATCATTACTAATGCTCACAAAAGACGATATGGGAACGCATTACGACTAAACCCTAGCAAAACGTGGAAATATATCAACATTATATCAAAGTTATTTCCATCTATGAATAAAGCTCCAACCAGCTTTTCACGAGAGTTGCATTTAATGGAGTCTCCAACAACTTCCAACATTAAGCCAATACTTAAATGGGATAAAAATACCAATCCGAATGACATCGTTGATATGTATAGGAATGCTCTACAAAAGGGGGAAGAAACAGATATATATATCAACACCCTAGTAGCTATGAATGTTATTAGAGATCCAAGAAATAAAAATGTTTAAATAAGTGTTTGTTTCTCTATACATACCTACTCTTGAATCACATCAGATAACAAACTATGGATTTGTCCTAACTGAAGATCTCAACAAGAAGTTTAACCTAAAACTAAATTCTAATCATCAACCATTTTGTAAAGAGTGTCCAGTTCTTGTGAAGAAACTTGATAATGCAAGGAATAACCAATATCGATTAAGTACTATTACAAACAAAAATGGGGGTAGCATTTATATTTTAAATTGTCAAGGATTAAGGAGTCATTTCAATGAAGTATCATTTTTTGTTGCAAAACATTTACCACGTATTCTATGTTTAATAGAGACTCAAATTACAAGTGAGGCTGAAGATTTTGAAATTAATTTAGATAATGTTACCATAATAATAAGACTAAATTCTAATAGTAATCAGACAGGGGGTGTTATTTTTTATGTTAGACATGATATCTATTTTAAAGTTTTGGAGTCGGTAGACATGGACAAAAATATTTGGTTTTTACTTATAAATGTAAAAATTAATGAGAAAACATATATTCTAGGAGGTTTATATCATTCACGCAATCAGTCTCATGCAGAATTTCTAAATTTTATAGAACATTGGTTGGAAAATACTGGAATTTACATTTCATATGATTTCCTAATTTTTGGTGATTTTAACATTGATCTATTAAATAATAATTTTTATTCAAACAAACTAAATAAATTAATTAATGACAGTGGTTTTTATCAGCTAGTTAGAAATCCAACTCATATTTTTTACGGTGGAAAAACTTTAATTGATTTGGTAATTTCAAACAATAAACTTATACAGTGTTTAGTTTTAACCAATCCAAATATTTCTGACCATAATATGCTTCAAATTACTCTTGAAAATTATTCTTATTTTGATTCAATTTTTGTAGAAAAAAATGCTTGATGATAATTTAATGAAAACAGCATTAACTCAATTAAATCATAGTTATGACCCTCAAATGAATATTGAAATAATTAAGAGTACAAATTTCCAAGCTAATATTTGCAAATATTTGATACTTACATGCCAAAAGTTGAAATTAAAATAAAACCTGGTCATCATTGGTTCAACGATAATAATCTTAAGGCAATTAAATATAGGGAAGACTATTACCAGTTATATCACTTTAGAGAAACTTATGTTGATTGGGTAAATTACAAGGAAGCGCGAAATTTGGTTGTGTCAAATATTCGGAAAGAAAAACGTAAATATTTTGAAGATAAAATTGATGGGTGCAAACATGAGCCGAAGCTTATGTGGCAGTGTCTAAAATCTCTAATTAGTGGTAAAAATAAAGAAAGCTATTTTGGAATATTGGTCAATGATTTGTGTTATAAAAATAATATTTATGAGGTGACAGAAATTTCAATAGCTTTTATATTAAGAGCATCTATGAAATTGCATCCAAAATTCCTGTAGGTAACTAAAAAGAGTTTTGATTTTGATTTTGAAAAAATATATTTTTGGAATTAATTTGAAAAAGTAAGTCTAGCTAAAATTAGGGAAATAGTTTTTAATTTACCAAATAAGACAAGTCCTGACGAAATCGACATAAGTTTAAATATTTAAAATATTTTAATGAAATTGGGAAAATGTTATTAGATCAAATCAATGATTCTTTAGAGTTAGGTATTGTCCCAAAAAAATTTAAAAATATCAACTATTATACCTGTGAGAAAAATAAATAATTCTAACCGAGCTGAAGATTTTAGACCCATTAATATGTTAGTTGCAATTGAAAAAATTTTAGAGTGTATTGTACATGAACAGTTGACAGAATATATTGAGAAAAATAATATTTTATCAAAATTTCAGTCAGGATTCCGAAAAAAAAAACATGATGCAATATGTAATAAATGAATGGAAAATGAAAATAAGATTGTAGGTATTGTTTATTTGGATTTAAAAAGAGCATTTGAAACTGTTGATCGGTCTAAATTATTAAAGAAATTAGAAAAATATGGTTTAGGCGGAGTAGTTCTTAATTGGTTTCGAAATTATTTATATGATAGAAAACAAATAGTAAAGTGTCTAAATTTCAAGTCAAATGAATCATTTGTAGAAATTGGTGTACCACAAGGGAGTGTACTAGATCCCTTATTATTTGTTTTATTTTTAAATGACTTGACATATATTTTTCAAAATTGTAAATATCATTTTTTGCAGATGACACACTTATTTATTTTTATAGTGAAAATTACAGAAATTTAGAGTTAAAGTTAAATAGTGAATTATTAAGTGTATATAATTGGATGTGCGCTAATAAATTACAAATAAATATAGCAAAAACAAAATTTATGATATTAGGTTCACCAAAACTTTGTAAATTATTTGTAGAAGAAAAACTATTTTTTTTATTAATAATTGTGCCATTGAAAGAGTGAATGAATATAAATATTTGAGTGTAATCGTAAGTTCAGATTTAAAATTTAAGGAGCATGTAAATTATATATGTAAGAAGATTTCAAGGAAAATTGGTGTGCTAGGTAGAGTGAGTGACAATTTAAATATGTTTGGAAGAATAACTGTCTATAATACTATTATAATTCCTCTTTTCACTTTTTGTAGCTCAGTTCTATATATGACTTCACAAAATGATAAGCACCGATTACAAGTATTACAGATTACAGAACATACTATGAGAATAATTTTAAAATGTTATATGTTTACTAGTATTATAGACATGTTAATTAAGTTAGGTTGGATGAATGTTGAAAATTATTTAAAGTTTATGAGCTTAATATTTATCCACAAAATTATCTTAAATGTATGTCCACATTATTATAAAAACTACATGACAAAATTTGAGGATGTTCATAACTATGACACAAGAAAAAAGAGAACTTTTTGTTAGATCACAAGTATTTTAAATTGTCCCAAAATTCGATTTTTTTCAAGGTTTATTGGAGTATAATAAAATTGGTAGTGAAATAAGGAACATAAAATATATAAATAAGTGATAAGCTTAAGAAATGATATGTTGTTAAAAATCAAATTTTATAAAGGAGAAAATGCAAAAATTGCATATCGCACATTGGTGATGATCGTGTGAGATCAAAATGCAACTATGCAAGATTGCAAGAATATAACACCGGATCTAAATCGATCGAGGTAAAAAATCTATGCTGCAATTTCTTAGGTCGTCACTCTGATGCGTCAGCTAGATTGAAAAATGCGACTCGACAAAAAAATCGGAAGTAAAATCGAAGTATGAGAAAATGGTGCACATAAGAATCAAATTTTTGAAATCTTAACGTGATTGTACCACGGCATGACAGTACGATACCAATCATTTTTATTTACGTTCAACTAGCATCTTAAAAACACTTAACTGAAAGTTCTGCAAAGTTTAACTTTCGAGTAGGTGGCCGTGAATTCATATTTGACATTGTATTGAGATTCCACACAACTTTTCTTAGTGTCATTCTGCTGTAGTTCTAAAAATAAGGGTACTTTACTCTTGAGGAATTTTCATATTTTTCAACCTTCCTTGTATACGAATAGAAATTTCAAAATTTTTATGGATGGGTTTTGAGTTTAAGCACAAGCACCAACTTTTATCAAGAATAATTTTTTTAGGAAACTTCAACTAGAAAAGAAAATTCCCATTTGTGTTCAACTTTCTGGCAGACACTGTATGTTAAAAATTATGGTGTCAAAGTAATCTTTAAAATATACACAACGTTTTTCAGTGTTTCATCAATACTCTTCACTCCGTCGTACACTCTCTTACCTGGCACGGAAACTTATGGAAATTAACATTAAGAAGTTCCAGATAATCATGTATACCAAAAATCTATATAACAGGTTTGAAAATGGTTGCAAAGTTCAAAATCTCGTTGCAAAAATCATCCCACAGATGTTATCAATGACGTCGGAACCTATAGACAGGTTTGTTTTGATAAACGCTTGACGCCCAGAACTGATCACAATCTAAGCGCTCCATTAAATTATTCCGAAAGTGTCGCGAGATTGTCAGAAATTGCCCCTTTTTGTCGAGCCGTAGAGAACTTATTTCGACTCTGGGCTCGGAGGCTGGCGTCGTTAGACCATCCCCCGAGTCTTCAGGTGAGGTTCCGATGCTTCCGGCGTCCCAAAACAAGAAAAAACATGCGATATCTAAGTGTGATTCTGGAGGAACTATAACCGGGAATCACTGGGTGTATAGTTGGTTGATGGTTGACTTTCTGTCTTTGTTTGTAGCATGTTTTTAGAGTAGTATGGATATATTTAATCTTGGAGTCAAAATAAAGGGCATTTTAACAATGGGGCACCACGTCTATAGGTTTTGACGTCGTTGGATGTTATAAATAAATGGAAACGTAACTTTCTGGAATGTAGAACCTAATATTTTTATTGGAACGTAGTTTGGTGACAGGCTACTTCAACACCACTGATCTGTCAAATTTGACGGCAGTATAAAAATTCTCGTAGGTAATATTCTTGTCATATATAGCTTGTTAAGTTGTGAGTCCTCCATGCCAAGATACTTATATGAATAAAAAGGAAGGAACTGTTGTAAGCATGTCAACAGAATTACTACATTTAAATGAATGTTTCCTTAAAGGAGCATATAAAAATAGTTCTGAATCGTTAAGGTTTACTAAATTATAAGAATTAGTAGTTAAATAATCACAATCAATAATGAAGAACATTTTGTTATATAGTAGATCATAGATTTTTAATGGTGAACTATTCCGTGTCAGAAAACGGACGATTTTTAAGTATCATTCTAATTTTATAGCATGCAAAACTTCTGAATAAATTTAGCATCGGGTACCTGGGCGAAAGGAATCCATTTTATACAACACAAATTGTAAATTCTATTACATAGATGTAATTTACACAAATAAGCAACTGATTATTTCGGAGATATTCGAATGAACTTTTTTTTAAAGGTCTTATAAAACCGCTTCTTTTTGCTACCGTTTTGAAAATGCCAATCCAGGGATTTTTATATCCTCGTTCTCGCATTCAAACCATTTAGCGAATTTTTTATTTAAAATCTGACATCACGGTGTTAATCGGAACATCCAATATACCAAATTTTAGTCAAAAATATACCGGGAGTTACATTCTACAAGGTGCCAAATTTAAGCAAAAGAGGAATTTTAAAGGTGGGTGAATTATGCCATGGAATTACTACAAAAAGTCGAACGGTCAACAGAAGACTCGAAGCGACTATGAAAAACAACTAGGCTACTCGAAAAGCGTCTAAACGACTCGAAAAGCGACTCGAAAAGAGGCATACCATGGAATGCATAAAATTCACGCTAAAACATCCAAAATTAAAAAAAAATCACACTAAATAAAAAAATGCAAAATCTTTACACAAGACATATAGTTATTTCACCTTTCTAAGTCTGGCGCGTTGATGAACTTGATATTTCCGTTAGTAACGTGTCCCCAGATTATCCCGTATAATATGATACCTATAATTACATTTCTCAGTATATACAATAATTTGAAACAATGAGACCAGAGCGCGCGAGGTTCGCTCGCGAAAATAATACGTAAAAACACGCTTATTCCGACGACTGGCGAAAGTACTTTTTCTGCGGAATTAGAAAGAATTGTACGTGACTTTCACAGACATTCAACTTTAAGCTGCTATTTTTCTTTTATAATTCGTCTTTACAGAGTATATTTTTAAATTATGTTTCTCGGAAGCTAGGAAATGCAAATATATCGACGTCAAAAAACGTATTAGAGCATGCTCGTTTTAGAATATTCAAAGGATTCATTATTGCGACATTTTCGACTACTATGTGATATTAGAAAATAGAAAGTTACTATACTTACACTATTTCAGCCTTATCTGTTAGTCCCAATTCTATAACAACTATAGAAACAACAACAACACAAGTACCCGTATTTCAGAAAATTCAGCAAAAGGTTATTAAGAAAAGTTGTTTATAACTAAAAGCTTTGCCTAAATGCCAAAACATAACCTCGTGAGAAAAAAATTTTTTTCGCTAATTAATTTCCAGTTTCATAATAAACATTAAAAATAAAACTTTAGCACCTTAAATGCGCGTTTTTTAATATACACATTATCATTACTAATGTTCAGAAGAATTTTTGCGAAATTTTAAAGTTTTGTTTAATATCGTTGCAAGAAACGTGAAGTTTGTGATTCCCTAATTCTGTTGACCGTTCGACTTTTTGAAGTAATTCCATGGCATAATTCACCCACCTTTAAAATTCCTCTTTTGCTTAAATTTGGCACCTTGTAGAATGTAACTCCCGGTATATTTTTGACTAAAATTTGGTATATTGGATGTTCCGATTAACACCGTGATGTCAGATTTTAAATAAAAAATTTGCTAAATGGTTTGAATGCGAGAACGAGGATATAAAAATCCCTGGATTGGCATTTTCAAAACGGTAGCAAAAAGAAGCGGTTTTATAAGACCTTTAAAAAAAAGTTCATTCGAATGTCTCCGAAATAATCAGTTGCTTATTTGTGTAAATTACATCTATGTAATAGAATTTACAATTTGTGTTGTATAAAATGGATTCCTTTCGCCCAGGTACCCGATGCTAAATTTATTCAGAAGTTTTGCATGCTATAAAATTAGAATGATACTTAAAAATCGTCCGTTTTCTGACACGGAATAGTTGACCATTAAAAATCTATGATTGGTATCGTACTGTCATGCCGTGGTACAATCACGTTAAGATTTCAAAAATTTGATTCTTATGTGCACCATTTTCTCATACTTCGATTTTACTTCCGATTTTTTTGTCGAGTCGCATTTTTCAATCTAGCTGACGCATCAGAGTGACGACCTAAGAAATTGCAGCATAGATTTTTTACCTCGATCGATTTAGATCCGGTGTTATATTCTTGCAATCTTGCATAGTTGCATTTTGATCTCACACGATCATCACCAATGTGCGATATGCAATTTTTGCATTTTCTCCTTTATAAAATTTGATTTTTAACAACATATCATTTCTTAAGCTTATCACTTATTTATATATTTTATGTTCCTTATTTCACTACCAATTTTATTATACTCCAATAAACCTTGAAAAAAATCGAATTTTGGGACAATTTAAAATACTTGTGATCTAACAAAAAGTTCTCTTTTTTCTTGTGTCATAGTTATGAACATCCTCAAATTTTGTCATGTAGTTTTTATAATAATGTGGACATACATTTAAGATAATTTTGTGGATAAATATTAAGCTCATAAACTTTAAATAATTTTCAACATTCATCCAACCTAACTTAATTAACATGTCTATAATACTAGTAAACATATAACATTTTAAAATTATTCTCATAGCTATGTTCTGTAATCTGTAATACTTGTAATCGGTGCTTATCATTTTGTGAAGTCATATATAGAACTGAGCTACAAAAAGTGAAAAGAGGAATTATAATAGTATTATAGACAGTTATTCTTCCAAACATATTTAAATTGTCACTCACTCTACCTAGCACACCAATTTTCCTTGAAATCTTCTTACATATATAATTTACATGCTCCTTAAATTTTAAATCTGAACTTACGATTACACTCAAATATTTATATTCATTCACTCTTTCAATGGCACAATTATTAATAAAAAAAATAGTTTTTCTTCTACAAATAATTTACAAAGTTTTGGTGAACCTAATATCATAAATTTTGTTTTTGCTATATTTATTTGTAATTTATTAGCGCACATCCAATTATATACACTTAATAATTCACTATTTAACTTTAACTCTAAATTTCTGTAATTTTCACTATAAAAATAAATAAGTGTGTCATCTGCAAAAAAATGATATTTACAATTTTGAAAAATATATGTCAAGTCATTTAAAAATAAAACAAATAATAAGGGATCTAGTACACTCCCTTGTGGTACACCAATTTCTACAAATGATTCATTTGACTTGAAATTTAGACACTTTACTATTTGTTTTCTATCATATAAATAATTTCGAAACCAATTAAGAACTACTCCGCCTAAACCATATTTTTCTAATTTCTTTAATAATTTAGACCGATCAACAGTTTCAAATGCTCTTTTTAAATCCAAATAAACAATACCTACAATCTTATTTTCATTTTCCATTCATTTATTACATATTGCATCATGTTGTTTTTTTTTTCGGAATCCTGACTGAAATTTTGATAAAATATTATTTTTCTCAATATATTCTGTCAACTGTTCATGTACAATACACTCTAAAATTTTTTCAATTGCAACTAACATATTAATGGGTCTAAAATCTTCAGCTCGGTTAGAATTATTTATTTTTCTCACAGGTATAATAGTTGATATTTTTAAATTTTTTTGGGACAATACCTAACTCTAAAGAATCATTGATTTGATCTAATAACATTTTCCCAATTTCATTAAAATATTTTAAATATTTAAACTTATGTCGATTTCGTCAGGACTTGTCTTATTTGGTAAATTAAAAACTATTTCCCTAATTTTAGCTAGACTTACTTTTTCAAATTAATTCCAAAAATATATTTTTTCAAAATCAAAATCAAAACTCTTTTTAGTTACCTACAGGAATTTTGGATGCAATTTCATAGATGCTCTTAATATAAAAGCTATTGAAATTTCTGTCACCTCATAAATATTATTTTTATAACACAAATCATTGACCAATATTCCAAAATAGCTTTCTTTATTTTTACCACTAATTAGAGATTTTAGACACTGCCACATAAGCTTCGGCTCATGTTTGCACCCATCAATTTTATCTTCAAAATATTTACGTTTTTCTTTCCGAATATTTGACACAACCAAATTTCGCGCTTCCTTGTAATTTACCCAATCAACATAAGTTTCTCTAAAGTGATATAACTGGTAATAGTCTTCCCTATATTTAATTGCCTTAAGATTATTATCGTTGAACCAATGATGACCAGGTTTTATTTTAATTTCAACTTTTGGCATGTAAGTATCAAATATTTGCAAATATTAGCTTGGAAATTTGTACTCTTAATTATTTCAATATTCATTTGAGGGTCATAACTATGATTTAATTGAGTTAATGCTGTTTTCATTAAATTATCATCAAGCATTTTTTTCTACAAAAATTGAATCAAAATAAGAATAATTTTCAAGAGTAATTTGAAGCATATTATGGTCAGAAATATTTGGATTGGTTAAAACTAAACACTGTATAAGTTTATTGTTTGAAATTACCAAATCAATTAAAGTTTTTCCACCGTAAAAAATATGAGTTGGATTTCTAACTAGCTGATAAAAACCACTGTCATTAATTAATTTATTTAGTTTGTTTGAATAAAAATTATTATTTAATAGATCAATGTTAAAATCACCAAAAATTAGGAAATCATATGAAATGTAAATTCCAGTATTTTCCAACCAATGTTCTATAAAATTTAGAAATTCTGCATGAGACTGATTGCGTGAATGATATAAACCTCCTAGAATATATGTTTTCTCATTAATTTTTACATTTATAAGTAAAAACCAAATATTTTTGTCCATGTCTACCGACTCCAAAACTTTAAAATAGATATCATGTCTAACATAAAAAATAACACCCCCTGTCTGATTACTATTAGAATTTAGTCTTATTATTATGGTAACATTATCTAAATTAATTTCAAAATCTTCAGCCTCACTTGTAATTTGAGTCTCTATTAAACATAGAATACGTGGTAAATGTTTTGCAACAAAAAATGATACTTCATTGAAATGACTCCTTAATCCTTGACAATTTAAAATATAAATGCTACCCCCATTTTTGTTTGTAATAGTACTTAATCGATATTGGTTATTCCTTGCATTATCAAGTTTCTTCACAAGAACTGGACACTCTTTACAAAATGGTTGATGATTAGAATTTAGTTTTAGGTTAAACTTCTTGTTGAGATCTTCAGTTAGGACAAATCCATAGTTTGTTATCTGATGTGATTCAAGAGTAGGTATGTATAGAGAAACAAACACTTATTTAAACATTTTTATTTCTTGGATCTCTAATAACATTCATAGCTACTAGGGTGTTGATATATATATCTGTTTCTTCCCCCTTTTGTAGAGCATTCCTATACATATCAACGATGTCATTCGGATTGGTATTTTTATCCCATTTAAGTATTGGCTTAATGTTGGAAGTTGTTGGAGACTCCATTAAATGCAACTCTCGTGAAAAGCTGGTTGGAGCTTTATTCATAGATGGAAATAACTTTGATATAATGTTGATATATTTCCACGTTTTGCTAGGGTTTAGTCGTAATGCGTTCCCATATCGTCTTTTGTGAGCATTAGTAATGATCAACAATTCCTTATATATTTTTAGGTCAGTGTCATTAAAACCTTGTGGTTTGTTCTTCAAAAGAATTTGAGACAGACCTGGTGTAAGGGTAATTTTTTCATCTCCAATACATAATACGTTATCTTCAACGGTTACTGGTATTTGTCCCATGACTAATCCGTCATTGGTGTGTTGGATACCATAACTCCTAGGTTCAATCTCAAGTGACAGAGACATGTCTAACTGAGCGTGATTGTATTATAAAAGACTTATATATCTCTCGATCACAGGGCATCGATCACGATGTCGATAATGATTTCCTTTTATGCTTGCCCCTTGACAAATTTTTCATAGGGGTATCCAAGACTATTTATGGTATTCCATGGTTTTCGATAGTATTCCATGGTATTCCATGGTATTCGATGGTATTCCATGGTCTTTGATGGTATTCCATGGTATGTCGCTTTTCGAGTCGCTTCGAGTCTCTTTTCGAGTCGTTTAGACGCTTTTCGAGAAGTCTAGTCGTTTTTCATAGTCGCTTCGAGTCGCTTCTTCTACTTGTACAAAGATTTCGTTGAAATCTAAGCACATTTTTTAAAGAAAAGGCTGAAACCTCGTATCTACGCCACTGAGGGAAGTTTGGAGCTCATATTGTTCACAATGGTGACTAAACTGCTAATACGTACCAAATTTCAAAGCGATAGAATTTGTTTAGAAATAAACTTTAAAAAAATCGTTTTTTTTTAATTTTCAAACTGTATGTCCAAAAACGAAGGTAGATAGAGCATATGTTTATAGGGAAAAAGTCTTATTTTTAGCCAAAGAATCTCTAGTTAAATTTGTTTCCAACAGTTGTGGGACACCCTGTATAGATGTGTTCCCGGAAACACGTCTGTGCATACCTATACCGTAGAGAAGTGAGAGTCAAGTTGGATACTACACGGCTGTGGAATTTTTTGACAATGACTAGATTTTATTTATCAACATTCTTAGTTCAGATTGTAACTTTTTCTTATAAGATGCAGCCTCTTCGCAAAATTCAATATTTGTTGTTCTCAGACCCAAGCAATTTTTGTCCTCTGCTAATTTCCAGATGTACTTCTACTAATTCTTCCACTAAAAATTGTTTCTCCGTAACGCAATTTTTGCCATCCAATTACGGCTTCTAAAGTTTTAGATACTCGCCAGCTCATTCATCAACTATTTAAATTTCCCGCATTTTGCCATATTGACGTCACTTCCGTCCGAGAACTGCGAGCAAAGCTCACTTTTTCAAGGTAAAACCCAAGTGCCATGTGTCAAGGTGACTGTGAGATCATTATCCTGTGACCCTTTAAAGATCATCGATCTGGTGACCTCAAGATAACCTTCAGACCAGGCTTAACTCAAGGTGACCCCCTTAAATGTCGTCGTTGTAGTAACCCCTTAAAGGTTAACTTTCAAGATGACCCCTTAGATGTTTTGAACCTATATGTGATCAACCTTCACGTCAAGGTGACTCCATCACATTTTCAAATTTCCCGCATTTTGCCCTATTATTGACGTCACTTCCGTGAACTGCGAGCAAAGTTTTTTGCAATTCAAGGTGCCACGTGTCAACACAAGATTATTAACCTGTGACCCCTAAAAGATCATCGGTCTCTTAATTGAGAACCACAGGTCATTTTTCCGCCTTGGCGGCCATATTGACGTCACTTCCGTTCCCAGAACTGTGAGCAAAGTTCAATTTTTCAAGGTAGAACCCAAGTACCACGTGTCAAGGTGACCTCTTAAAGTTCATTGACCTTCAGGTCAAGGTTAACAAGATGACCTCTTAAAGTTTGTAGACCTTTAGGTCAAGGTTAACTCAAGGTGACCTCTTAAAGTTCATTGACCTTCAGGTCAAGGTTAAC
Source organism: Pseudeuparius sepicola (assembly GCA_963920635.1). Taxonomy (NCBI): domain Eukaryota; kingdom Metazoa; phylum Arthropoda; class Insecta; order Coleoptera; family Anthribidae; genus Pseudeuparius; species Pseudeuparius sepicola. The sequence continues at coordinate 37,598,678 of OY987305.1, forward strand.
ACGGTGACCTCATAAAGTTCATTGACCTTTAGGTCAAGGTTAACTGAACGTGACCCCTTCAAGTTCATTAAACCCGCGGGTCCATGACCCATTAAAGGTTATCGATCTGGTAACCCCTTGACCTCTAGATAACCTTCAGGTCAAGGTTAACTGAACGTGACCCCTTAAAGTTCATTGAACCCGCAGGTCAAGATCATTTTCAAATTTCCCGCCTTCGCGGCCATCTTGTGATGTCACTTCCGTTCCCAGAAAAAGTGCCACGTGTCAAGGTGATCCCTTAAAGTTCATTGACCTTCAGGGGTTAACAAGGTGACCTCTTAAAGTTCATTGACCTTCAGGTCAAGGTTAATAAGGTGACCTCTTAAAGTTCATTGACCTTCAGGTCAAGGTTAACAAGGTGACCCCTTAAAGTTCATTGAACCCGCAGGTCAAGGTCATTTTCAAATTTCCCGCCTTGGCGGCCATCTTGTGACGTCACTTCCGCCCCAGAATCCCCTTTGCTATACTACTCGCCATCTATCCACGAATCGTGAGATTTGTCGAGACCAAGCCAGCGTACCAACACCTTCCGTCCTTTTTTCCTCAAAATCTTTTCTACGAGGTAAACGTCGGGATTTACAGTTTTCTGTAATTCTTCGGGATAAAACCGCCTTCTATAGGATTTCCGGTGGTATCCTCCAACAGATATGTCACAGGAGTTGTAATTTGCACCTTGGCAATTTTAAATAGTTCAGTGGTCCAATTTGGCTTGTACCCCTTATGGAACACATGTTTGGATTTGCTGATTCTAACCATATCGCCGACATTAAATTTTTGTTTACCTAATATCTTCAAGTGACTATAAACGGTTTTCAACAATTCTTGTTCGTTGCTCTTATTGACATCTTTAGGTTTCATTTGAGTAGTTCTATGTTTTTGATTATTGTACTCGCTCACTAAAGCAGGCAGTACGTCGATCCATTTATATTTTCCACTTAAACTGAAATATAAATAATTTTTCTTTTAAAGTCCGAATCACTCTTTCCACAATAGCTGCTTTCGTATTGCTAAACGTGCTGTAATGATTAATGTTGAAAGTGTTCATCAGTTTATTAAAGTGCGTGTTGTAGAATTCTTTTCCATGGTCTGTTTGAAGATTTTGCGGGTGTCTATTAATTAGAATTTTTTAAAATGTCATGAAAAGCCTTTGTGACCTCTTCGCCCGTCTTCGTTTTAAGCAATTTACACCACACGAATTTTGAAAAACAATCAATGACGACCAGAATAAATTTAAAATTTCTATTTTGTTTGGCATATTGATCCAATTGACCGAGATCTGCCTGCCAGAGATCGTCAAGTCCTTTAATTACCGTTCTACGACGGGATAATGTTTTCGTGCGGGTTTATGCAACTCTTCGACAAGTTGAATTTTTTCTTTGGAATAATCGGAACACATATTTTAATTTTTAGGTTTCTTTGCGGCAGGAGCAGACCTGCTCGGTCGTTTCTATTACTTTCCGAGCCCCTTCCAGCTTTTTATTGATTTCCAAAATGGCTTTTTCAATTTTACCACGTAAATTTTTCATATCACTATCAAGGTCTGTCAAACGATCCATGTAGTTCGTTTCAATTTGTTGAATTTGTTTCTTAACATCTCTTATGTCCTTCACTCTGCCGTCTAGCTCGGAATCCATTTTTGTCTTTAATTCTTTTTATATAGCGGCGTGTTCAATACGAGAATCTTTTATAAACTTATTTGCGTCTATAATAACCGTATTTAATGTTTTGGTTGCATTTATTTGTGCGTTTTTCATGCAACGATCAGTATATTGTTTGGTGGCGGCGTCTGCGTTTTCTGTAGGTTCACTTAGGTTGCTAATTTTCAAATTCATCGCGTCTATTGATCCATCGCGAGTTAATTCCAAAATCACACCGCCCAAGGGCGTGGAGAGGTGGGGACTTTGACCGCTACTTTTGGATTGGGAGTACTGTCCGAACTTGTTGACGCTCATTTTGACAATAAACGAAAATTTTGTCACCAACTTAATAAATGAGGTTGGTTTCTTTTAATTCGTTTATGATTGCAACAATCTCGTTGTCGTGAGACTTATTTCCGGCGTTTTTGGATGCCACGAGCAGTCTCAACCTGTCCAGTAATTCGTTTATATCGTCCCAGTACACGTACTCTATCGGTTTCTTGTTAAATGTCAAATTGATACCCCCACCTCCAATCGACGACGTTGATTTTGAACGTGTACTAGCTTTTCTTACGGGAATGGTGCTAGGTGTTCTAAAGAAAGGTTTAATTATTTGCATGTACTTGTGACGAGTGGTACCCTTCAATCTGCCAAGCGTATCGAGATGAGCTCCAGTAAGAGCTAAGATGGACTTGTAATTTTCCCTGTCTTCTTCGTTGCTTTGTGGGTCATCGTGAAAAATTAAATTATAAAGTCCTTTTGTGCCTTTAAAATTATCCTTTCCGCCGACAATAATGTCTCCTGTAGTTTTATCAAAATCGATAAGTTTGTTTCCTAGTAACCATTTTGACTGAGAGGAATCATAAACCGGACCATACACGTTATCTATAAGCTGCGATTTATCGTGATATTCTCTCATATAGGGATAAGCAATCTCAGGGTATGATTCCATATATTCTTGAAAAACTTGTGGTGGATATTGTGATATGTCAACATCGTCATCATATAGGTAAGAAATCACCTTACGTTACTTTCAACGAAGCGATTTCAACGACCCCCACTCCTTCCACCTAACACAATTTAATTAAATATTGCGCAATCCTGTGCTAGCTGTATAGCCTTATGGTACTGTAAGGAATAGTAAAAAATTAAAAAATAACTTTTTTTACAATGTTTTATTTATTAACAGAAGTTAAATACAATCACACACAAAATACAACTCTTTCCTTATTTCTATTAGGTGTATGTTTTATGACATCTAGTTTTATTCTCATTTTGTAGTTTAGATCTATATTCGAGTTCTCTAGTTCTTCCTCTAGCCAATAGTTAGATACAAACAAGGATTCCAGATTTTCAAATTGTAAAATGTATCGAACTTTATTTCTATGTAGTATGTAGTTAATTCCCACAATAACTAGTTGTGTCCCTTCCCCTAACTCTTCGATTCTTCGACATTGACCAACTTTAACTTTTCCTTTTATTTCCAACATTGTAATATTATTAAAATGTTCGACTCCTTCCTGTGTGAAGGGGCTATCCTCTAAATTTTTCCAGATATTAGATACAAATTCTAGTTTTTCTATTTTTGGAAATGAGTTACCATTGTAACTTGTCATTCCGTTAGTTTTAATTACACAAATCACTGCTTCTCTTGGCAAACAGAATAAGTCCATGTCGTCATCGTAAGGGATTATAATGTATCCCTCCTTCTTAAGATCTTCTTTAGCCTTGTAAGCATTTAGAAAAACATTTTTATGGTACCCCTTAACGTAATACACACTTTTTGACCCCTCTTTTTTCCCCAAAACCCCAACATAGGGAAATTTCCCTTTGCTATTAACGGTAAATGCAGTAACCTTATATTCCCCACTGGTGTCTAGGTTTTTCCAACGAGACCCAAAATAAGGCTCAAGTTGTTCTCTCAACTTTGCTATTTCCTGCTCAAACTCCAGCAAATGTTGGTGTTGGTTTTTAACCGCTTTTGTCTCTGCCAAAAATTCGATTCTTCTTCGTTTCAAATTTATTTCGTCCAATTCCAGCTTTCGCTTCTTAGCAGACAACACACTGATTCTCTTTGACTGGATAAGAGCAGAGTTTATTCGTTAGATTGTTTCTTTTCCTTAATATTTGGGGTAGTAAATTAGTCGTATTCACGAGGCCAAATTCTTCGAGGTTAATCTCCTTGGGGATGGTAGAGAAAAGAGTTGTCGATTTAGAGAAATACGTCTCACCACTCTTAATGTAACACTTGTGGTTAAAACTTATAATGTCCTTATTCTCTTTATCCTCCACAACTTCTACGTAATTAATCGGTAAAAAATTGAAACTAAATGCAGAAATGACATATGAAATTATTTTACTGCGAGACTTTGCATCACTGGGTAAATTTATTTGCACTCCAGTTAATTTTTTGGTGTTACTGTTTCCCCAATAAACATATTGTAAAAGGTTCTTATATACAAGGCAACAGCTGTTTTGTAAAGTGTCGCTCAATTTTTTCCACATTTTAGGTATAGAAACAGAATATATAGGGGCTTTATGGAAGTACTTTTTACTGGAGTTTAGTAGTAACATACAATCTTCTATCGGTTCAAATGTTTGCAGGACACTGTTATTTTCGATGTTGTAATTATAAATCGTAGCCTCCAATCTTGTTATACCATGTGTATTTGCCAAATTGGAAGAAAATGTTTCCCTTAAGCGTGTATCGGGGCAAGCAATAAAATCGACAATATGGTTACCCAGCTGCTTGTTAACACCAGGGCTGGTCATTTGGCAAATAAACTTATTGTAAATTTTAACTCTTACATTAGTATTTACCCATGTTAAACAATCTATACCAACAGTTCTATCGTTATCTACAATTACGTTGCAATTCATCTTGTATTCTCCTTGGTAGCAGAAGTTGTGATTTGTAATCAAAAAGTCACTCATCTCTCTCTTGTTAAAAACACCAGCAAAGTCTTGCGTAATGTCTAAATCCAGAAGATAGTAATGTTCCTTCCTAAGCTGGTTCAACAGGCGCGGTAGTTCTTCTAGTATGGTCTCAATCGGGGCGTCGGCCAACTCCACTTTGTACGGTATCCCAACAGGATCTTTGTATTTTTGCCTAATATTTTCCAAGTCTCTTTGTCCAACCACTTGCATAATTTTTTTCGACATATCACTTCCACTATTCAGTAGGTAAGGCAGCTTTGCTTTTACTCCATGTTTACCAGAAACCCCTTAGGTAAAGATTAAATGCACCACATACTTCTTTCTTAACGATAAAGCGTCCTTTATCCTTTCCTGCACAGTCTTCTAACCCACACAATTTCACAAGCATTATATTATCGCAAAACGGTTTCGTTATTGGCACAAGATTGGAATCACCTCCCATCAGCAGCTCTTCTCCGGCAGTATAATTAATATTTCCAACATCGGTAGCCAGGTTGTTGTCACATAAGTTTTCTGTCAGCAACCACAGTCCGAACCGTTCGTTGGTTGGTTTAATTTTATTTGCAAAAAGTTGTGGAACACTGTAAACATTAGAAGACATGTTGATCGTTTCGTTGAAACTGACAAACTGAACGAATGAGTAACCTACTGACGTTTATATACCAATTAGGTTGCACAGGATTGCGCAATATTTAATTAAATTGTGTTAGGTGGAAGTAGGAGTGAGGGTCGTTGAAATCGCTTCGTTGAAAGTAACGTAAGGTGATTTCTTACCTATATGATTTTCTTGGAACGTTGCGCTTTTACGATTTCTTCTTGCGTTGTCAAAGGCATATTGACAAATGATTAATTGTGCGATGAAATCAAAGTTTTATATATTGATCGAACCCCTTTCTATAGCGTCCATTTTTCAAATTAAAATCCTTAAAGATCACCAAAGTGCCATAGTTGTCATTCCAACACTGCGAGCATAATTTCTTAAATTCTTCATAGGTTAGATCGGGCGATACGTTTTCGTCGTACACATGCCTGAGATTAAGATCATCCTGTCTAAATAGTACAATGACATTACAGTTGTCGCGGATAAGCTGTTTAGGTATTTTCGAATAAGTCTGACAAAGATAGGCAACATCTATACCCTTGTGTCTACCCATGGAATAGAATTCTCTTATTTTGTTTTGGTTATCACAGGCCACATCGTCAAAAATGAAAATGGAATTTGGACGAGCGTCCGAAGGTTCGATTACATCGTCATTATCTTTAAAAGGAAAGTACCCAACACATTTGCCATTTTTAGGACGCCTTGCAGTAATTGATATTTCGGCTGGTACAGAGATTTACTATACACATAAACATTTTCAAATTTGAGACCGTTCGGGTTAAATATTAAACTTAGTAGCGCGTTCGTCTTTCCGCAACCGCTAGGCCCACAAAATATCGCTCTTATCGAGTTTGGTAGTAGTTTACCATGTTTTGAGTTTATACGACATTGCTCCCCTTTTAAATTATCCAAATTTTCGATGGGAAGTGCAGTCTGTTGTTGCTGCAAACGCATCTTAAACACTAAGACCGATAATTCTCAGGTAAAGCCATCTCATAAGCGCTCGTTTTTACACAGGGTTTGCGTGATGTTTTCCTCGACGTTTGACGCACGCTTTGACGTTTCGGCGCACGTTTTGACGTTTTGACGCACGCTTTGACGCACGGATTGACGTTTTGACGGACGCTCTTCAAGACGATCCTACTCTCAGGGGTGTGTGAAATGAAAAATTAAAATCAAGACAACAATTTATTTTCTCAATTTCATATAGGTAAAAAATCACCTTACGTTACTTTCAACGAAGCGATTTCAACGACCCTCACTCTTACTTCCCCCTAACACAATTTAACTAATGATATCCACAGGACTTAAGACGTAATTACATTTCATTAAAAGTTCATTAATTCTATCCAAAAAATTATCGTAAAATTCAGAAATTTTAATGAAATGTAATTACGTCTTAAGTCCTGTGGATATCATTTTAGTTAAATTGTGTTAGGTGGAAGTAGGAGTGAGGGTCGTTGAAATCGCTTCGTTGAAAGTAACGTAAGGTGATTTCTTACCTATATGATAAGAATTTTCCCACGGTCCCCCAAATTTTCCCAGGACCAAGTGGCGCATTACCTACTTACGTTCTATCCGACGCTTCAAAGTACTTTACCGCAAAGTTGGCACCAAAATTTATTGGACCCCTTGTTGTTTGGAAGAAATTGAGCCCATGGACTTACCATCTGAAAGACTTACCCGACAAGGACGCAGGAGTCTGGCATGTTAAAGACCTTAAGGCTTCTTCTCATGATGATGTTTCCGACCACGAATAATTTTTTTTGCACCCGAATACTAGGTTAGGCTTAGTAGGTATAGTTTCCTTTTGTCGATGTGTCATTTTAGGGAAGTGCTCATAGTGGGTTCTGAGACATATGCTGGCCTAAGGTTGTCATTATTGTCGCATGGTGCGGATTTACAGCTATTGTCTCCTACGGTCTAAGTCAATGTTTTGGATATTTGGTAGTTAGTGTAAGGTAGTCTGGAGAAAGATGTATTCACAAAACCTTGTATGGTGTACGTGATTTGACATGACTGTCGTCAGTTTGACGAATTTAAGTTTGAGCCAGGCACTATCCAGCGCTGACCTGAACTGACTCACATGAGGTTAGGATTAGCATTAATTGTTTCTTTTTGCATCAGGATTAGAAAATTCCGGGGCAATTTTCTTACCGGGAAAGGGGGGCGTTTGTTACAATTCTATTGTTTTACTAGTTCATTTTTTTTTTGAAATTGTGGCGGAGGCGCTGGTTTGCCTACTGGGGGCCAGAATTTCCTTGCTTTTATTCGTATGCCCTGGGGAAAATAACTGTACTAATTAAAGCCACATTTTACTAAATTTTTTAAATAACAATACCTGCAGATGCTATAAAGGTGGTACAAAATTAATTACGAGCTAATTTATCCATTCCGTTATGGAATTTTGCTTGGCCTCTGTTTCTTATGTAACTGGTGTATTGGGTGAGTAGGTAAGGGGCCACTTGGGAGGACCCCCTCCACTTTCCTCCTAGGCCCCGCCCCCGGCCAATCGTAGCTAACCTATGACGTCATGGCGCCAAACCGTGGGAGATAATGGTCCATCATCTCGAGCATCTCATCTCGTGGTCCAGCATCTCCAACATCTCCAGCATCTCATCTCATGCTCTGACGTCATGGCGCGAAATTCTGAAAATAAAAAAATCCGCCAGGGTTCGAACCTGCGACCATCGGTTTATAAAATCGACGCTCTAACCAACTGAGCCATCGACGCATTTGAAAATAATGCTTTAAAATGGTGTAAACTAGATTCTCGGTGACGTCACAGAATTAAGAATAAATACAAGGTGTCTCATAATCAACTGATTAAAATTATATACAGGATGCGTTAAATCAAGGGAAAGTCAAAAGGGCCTTAATAATTTCATTGCGTCACAGATTTTTTCTCGTACAGAGGTGAACAAAAATATACAAGGTAGGTAAAAACAGTTGATATGTCAAAAAAAATCAAACATATGGTGAGACAAAAATAAAAAAGGCCTTTTTATATCACGTGACGTCTCAGACTTAAGAATAAGTAAAATACAGGGTGAATCAGAAACTAAAGCCAAAAGGACCTTAATAATTTATCGTCACAGTTTTTTTCAATTAGCATAAGTACAGGGTGGACAACAAAAATATACAATGTGTGACAAAAAAAACGACCTGAATCAGCACGTGGCGTCTCAGACTTAAGAATAAGTTGAATACAGGGTGTTTCAAAATTCACATTTGTACAGGGTAGAACAAAAATATACAATATGTGACAAAAAAAACGACCTGAATCAGCACGTGGCGTCTCAGACTTAAGAATAAGTTAAATACAGGGTGTCTCAAAATTCACATTTGTACAGGGTAGAACATAAACTAAAGATAAAACGGCGTTAATCTAAAGTCAAAAGGACCTTAATCGTTGTGTGGCAGATTTTTCTCGTACAGTGGTGGACAACAAAAATATAGAAGCTGGCATAAGAAAGCCAAAAGGACCTTAATAATATCTGGGTACGGGGTGTGACAAAAGCCAAAAAGGTCTAATTTCACGTGGCGACGCAGATTTAATGTCTCAAAATTCATGTACAGGCTATAAGATTCAAAACAATTTTATGTTAAATCTACCAGCGCGAGACAATCTACGTAATAAATCTCCTGATGTCAAAACGGCCTTCTAAACACAGACGATTTTCAACTTAATGACCTGAAGGTGAATAAAAAATTCGATGTAGGTACAGCGTGCAACAAAAACCAAAAAGACGTTACTCCACGCGAAATTTTTATATAGCGGCGTGTTCAATACGAGAATCTTTTATAAACTTATTTGCGTCTATAATAACCGTATTTAATGTTTTGGTTGCATTTATTTGTGCGTTTTTCATGCAACGATCAGTATATTGTTTGGTGGCGGCGTCTGCGTTTTCTGTAGGTTCACTTAGGTTGCTAATTTTCAAATTCATCGCGTCTATTGATCCATCGCGAGTTAATTCCAAAATCACACCGCCCAAGGGCGTGGAGAGGTGGGGACTTTGACCGCTACTTTTGGATTGGGAGTACTGTCCGAACTTGTTGACGCTCATTTTGACAATAAACGAAAATTTTGTCACCAACTTAATAAATGAGGTTGGTTTCTTTTAATTCGTTTATGATTGCAACAATCTCGTTGTCGTGAGACTTATTTCCGGCGTTTTTGGATGCCACGAGCAGTCTCAACCTGTCCAGTAATTCGTTTATATCGTCCCAGTACACGTACTCTATCGGTTTCTTGTTAAATGTCAAATTGATACCCCCACCTCCAATCGACGACGTTGATTTTGAACGTGTACTAGCTTTTCTTACGGGAATGGTGCTAGGTGTTCTAAAGAAAGGTTTAATTATTTGCATGTACTTGTGACGAGTGGTACCCTTCAATCTGCCAAGCGTATCGAGATGAGCTCCAGTAAGAGCTAAGATGGACTTGTAATTTTCCCTGTCTTCTTCGTTGCTTTGTGGGTCATCGTGAAAAATTAAATTATAAAGTCCTTTTGTGCCTTTAAAATTATCCTTTCCGCCGACAATAATGTCTCCTGTAGTTTTATCAAAATCGATAAGTTTGTTTCCTAGTAACCATTTTGACTGAGAGGAATCATAAACCGGACCATACACGTTATCTATAAGCTGCGATTTATCGTGATATTCTCTCATATAGGGATAAGCAATCTCAGGGTATGATTCCATATATTCTTGAAAAACTTGTGGTGGATATTGTGATATGTCAACATCGTCATCATATAGGTAAGAAATCACCTTACGTTACTTTCAACGAAGCGATTTCAACGACCCCCACTCCTTCCACCTAACACAATTTAATTAAATATTGCGCAATCCTGTGCTAGCTGTATAGCCTTATAATGGTACTGTAAGGAATAGTAAAAAATTAAAAAATAACTTTTTTTACAATGTTTTATTTATTAACAGAAGTTAAATACAATCACACACAAAATACAACTCTTTCCTTATTTCTATTAGGTGTATGTTTTATGACATCTAGTTTTATTCTCATTTTGTAGTTTAGATCTATATTCGAGTTCTCTAGTTCTTCCTCTAGCCAATAGTTAGATACAAACAAGGATTCCAGATTTTCAAATTGTAAAATGTATCGAACTTTATTTCTATGTAGTATGTAGTTAATTCCCACAATAACTAGTTGTGTCCCTTCCCCTAACTCTTCGATTCTTCGACATTGACCAACTTTAACTTTTCCTTTTATTTCCAACATTGTAATATTATTAAAATGTTCGACTCCTTCCTGTGTGAAGGGGCTATCCTCTAAATTTTTCCAGATATTAGATACAAATTCTAGTTTTTCTATTTTTGGAAATGAGTTACCATTGTAACTTGTCATTCCGTTAGTTTTAATTACACAAATCACTGCTTCTCTTGGCAAACAGAATAAGTCCATGTCGTCATCGTAAGGGATTATAATGTATCCCTCCTTCTTAAGATCTTCTTTAGCCTTGTAAGCATTTAGAAAAACATTTTTATGGTACCCCTTAACGTAATACACACTTTTTGACCCCTCTTTTTTCCCCAAAACCCCAACATAGGGAAATTTCCCTTTGCTATTAACGGTAAATGCAGTAACCTTATATTCCCCACTGGTGTCTAGGTTTTTCCAACGAGACCCAAAATAAGGCTCAAGTTGTTCTCTCAACTTTGCTATTTCCTGCTCAAACTCCAGCAAATGTTGGTGTTGGTTTTTAACCGCTTTTGTCTCTGCCAAAAATTCGATTCTTCTTCGTTTCAAATTTATTTCGTCCAATTCCAGCTTTCGCTTCTTAGCAGACAACACACTGATTCTCTTTGACTGGATAAGAGCAGAGTTTATTCGTTAGATTGTTTCTTTTCCTTAATATTTGGGGTAGTAAATTAGTCGTATTCACGAGGCCAAATTCTTCGAGGTTAATCTCCTTGGGGATGGTAGAGAAAAGAGTTGTCGATTTAGAGAAATACGTCTCACCACTCTTAATGTAACACTTGTGGTTAAAACTTATAATGTCCTTATTCTCTTTATCCTCCACAACTTCTACGTAATTAATCGGTAAAAAATTGAAACTAAATGCAGAAATGACATATGAAATTATTTTACTGCGAGACTTTGCATCACTGGGTAAATTTATTTGCACTCCAGTTAATTTTTTGGTGTTACTGTTTCCCCAATAAACATATTGTAAAAGGTTCTTATATACAAGGCAACAGCTGTTTTGTAAAGTGTCGCTCAATTTTTTCCACATTTTAGGTATAGAAACAGAATATATAGGGGCTTTATGGAAGTACTTTTTACTGGAGTTTAGTAGTAACATACAATCTTCTATCGGTTCAAATGTTTGCAGGACACTGTTATTTTCGATGTTGTAATTATAAATCGTAGCCTCCAATCTTGTTATACCATGTGTATTTGCCAAATTGGAAGAAAATGTTTCCCTTAAGCGTGTATCGGGGCAAGCAATAAAATCGACAATATGGTTACCCAGCTGCTTGTTAACACCAGGGCTGGTCATTTGGCAAATAAACTTATTGTAAATTTTAACTCTTACATTAGTATTTACCCATGTTAAACAATCTATACCAACAGTTCTATCGTTATCTACAATTACGTTGCAATTCATCTTGTATTCTCCTTGGTAGCAGAAGTTGTGATTTGTAATCAAAAAGTCACTCATCTCTCTCTTGTTAAAAACACCAGCAAAGTCTTGCGTAATGTCTAAATCCAGAAGATAGTAATGTTCCTTCCTAAGCTGGTTCAACAGGCGCGGTAGTTCTTCTAGTATGGTCTCAATCGGGGCGTCGGCCAACTCCACTTTGTACGGTATCCCAACAGGATCTTTGTATTTTTGCCTAATATTTTCCAAGTCTCTTTGTCCAACCACTTGCATAATTTTTTTCGACATATCACTTCCACTATTCAGTAGGTAAGGCAGCTTTGCTTTTACTCCATGTTTACCAGAAACCCCTTAGGTAAAGATTAAATGCACCACATACTTCTTTCTTAACGATAAAGCGTCCTTTATCCTTTCCTGCACAGTCTTCTAACCCACACAATTTCACAAGCATTATATTATCGCAAAACGGTTTCGTTATTGGCACAAGATTGGAATCACCTCCCATCAGCAGCTCTTCTCCGGCAGTATAATTAATATTTCCAACATCGGTAGCCAGGTTGTTGTCACATAAGTTTTCTGTCAGCAACCACAGTCCGAACCGTTCGTTGGTTGGTTTAATTTTATTTGCAAAAAGTTGTGGAACACTGTAAACATTAGAAGACATGTTGATCGTTTCGTTGAAACTGACAAACTGAACGAATGAGTAACCTACTGACGTTTATATACCAATTAGGTTGCACAGGATTGCGCAATATTTAATTAAATTGTGTTAGGTGGAAGTAGGAGTGAGGGTCGTTGAAATCGCTTCGTTGAAAGTAACGTAAGGTGATTTCTTACCTATATGATTTTCTTGGAACGTTGCGCTTTTACGATTTCTTCTTGCGTTGTCAAAGGCATATTGACAAATGATTAATTGTGCGATGAAATCAAAGTTTTATATATTGATCGAACCCCTTTCTATAGCGTCCATTTTTCAAATTAAAATCCTTAAAGATCACCAAAGTGCCATAGTTGTCATTCCAACACTGCGAGCATAATTTCTTAAATTCTTCATAGGTTAGATCGGGCGATACGTTTTCGTCGTACACATGCCTGAGATTAAGATCATCCTGTCTAAATAGTACAATGACATTACAGTTGTCGCGGATAAGCTGTTTAGGTATTTTCGAATAAGTCTGACAAAGATAGGCAACATCTATACCCTTGTGTCTACCCATGGAATAGAATTCTCTTATTTTGTTTTGGTTATCACAGGCCACATCGTCAAAAATGAAAATGGAATTTGGACGAGCGTCCGAAGGTTCGATTACATCGTCATTATCTTTAAAAGGAAAGTACCCAACACATTTGCCATTTTTAGGACGCCTTGCAGTAATTGATATTTCGGCTGGTACAGAGATTTACTATACACATAAACATTTTCAAATTTGAGACCGTTCGGGTTAAATATTAAACTTAGTAGCGCGTTCGTCTTTCCGCAACCGCTAGGCCCACAAAATATCGCTCTTATCGAGTTTGGTAGTAGTTTACCATGTTTTGAGTTTATACGACATTGCTCCCCTTTTAAATTATCCAAATTTTCGATGGGAAGTGCAGTCTGTTGTTGCTGCAAACGCATCTTAAACACTAAGACCGATAATTCTCAGGTAAAGCCATCTCATAAGCGCTCGTTTTTACACAGGGTTTGCGTGATGTTTTCCTCGACGTTTGACGCACGCTTTGACGTTTCGGCGCACGTTTTGACGTTTTGACGCACGCTTTGACGCACGGATTGACGTTTTGACGGACGCTCTTCAAGACGATCCTACTCTCAGGGGTGTGTGAAATGAAAAATTAAAATCAAGACAACAATTTATTTTCTCAATTTCATATAGGTAAAAAATCACCTTACGTTACTTTCAACGAAGCGATTTCAACGACCCTCACTCTTACTTCCCCCTAACACAATTTAACTAATGATATCCACAGGACTTAAGACGTAATTACATTTCATTAAAAGTTCATTAATTCTATCCAAAAAATTATCGTAAAATTCAGAAATTTTAATGAAATGTAATTACGTCTTAAGTCCTGTGGATATCATTTTAGTTAAATTGTGTTAGGTGGAAGTAGGAGTGAGGGTCGTTGAAATCGCTTCGTTGAAAGTAACGTAAGGTGATTTCTTACCTATATGATAAGAATTTTCCCACGGTCCCCCAAATTTTCCCAGGACCAAGTGGCGCATTACCTACTTACGTTCTATCCGACGCTTCAAAGTACTTTACCGCAAAGTTGGCACCAAAATTTATTGGACCCCTTGTTGTTTGGAAGAAATTGAGCCCATGGACTTACCATCTGAAAGACTTACCCGACAAGGACGCAGGAGTCTGGCATGTTAAAGACCTTAAGGCTTCTTCTCATGATGATGTTTCCGACCACGAATAATTTTTTTTGCACCCGAATACTAGGTTAGGCTTAGTAGGTATAGTTTCCTTTTGTCGATGTGTCATTTTAGGGAAGTGCTCATAGTGGGTTCTGAGACATATGCTGGCCTAAGGTTGTCATTATTGTCGCATGGTGCGGATTTACAGCTATTGTCTCCTACGGTCTAAGTCAATGTTTTGGATATTTGGTAGTTAGTGTAAGGTAGTCTGGAGAAAGATGTATTCACAAAACCTTGTATGGTGTACGTGATTTGACATGACTGTCGTCAGTTTGACGAATTTAAGTTTGAGCCAGGCACTATCCAGCGCTGACCTGAACTGACTCACATGAGGTTAGGATTAGCATTAATTGTTTCTTTTTGCATCAGGATTAGAAAATTCCGGGGCAATTTTCTTACCGGGAAAGGGGGGCGTTTGTTACAATTCTATTGTTTTACTAGTTCATTTTTTTTTTGAAATTGTGGCGGAGGCGCTGGTTTGCCTACTGGGGGCCAGAATTTCCTTGCTTTTATTCGTATGCCCTGGGGAAAATAACTGTACTAATTAAAGCCACATTTTACTAAATTTTTTAAATAACAATACCTGCAGATGCTATAAAGGTGGTACAAAATTAATTACGAGCTAATTTATCCATTCCGTTATGGAATTTTGCTTGGCCTCTGTTTCTTATGTAACTGGTGTATTGGGTGAGTAGGTAAGGGGCCACTTGGGAGGACCCCCTCCACTTTCCTCCTAGGCCCCGCCCCCGGCCAATCGTAGCTAACCTATGACGTCATGGCGCCAAACCGTGGGAGATAATGGTCCATCATCTCGAGCATCTCATCTCGTGGTCCAGCATCTCCAACATCTCCAGCATCTCATCTCATGCTCTGACGTCATGGCGCGAAATTCTGAAAATAAAAAAATCCGCCAGGGTTCGAACCTGCGACCATCGGTTTATAAAATCGACGCTCTAACCAACTGAGCCATCGACGCATTTGAAAATAATGCTTTAAAATGGTGTAAACTAGATTCTCGGTGACGTCACAGAATTAAGAATAAATACAAGGTGTCTCATAATCAACTGATTAAAATTATATACAGGATGCGTTAAATCAAGGGAAAGTCAAAAGGGCCTTAATAATTTCATTGCGTCACAGATTTTTTCTCGTACAGAGGTGAACAAAAATATACAAGGTAGGTAAAAACAGTTGATATGTCAAAAAAAATCAAACATATGGTGAGACAAAAATAAAAAAGGCCTTTTTATATCACGTGACGTCTCAGACTTAAGAATAAGTAAAATACAGGGTGAATCAGAAACTAAAGCCAAAAGGACCTTAATAATTTATCGTCACAGTTTTTTTCAATTAGCATAAGTACAGGGTGGACAACAAAAATATACAATGTGTGACAAAAAAAACGACCTGAATCAGCACGTGGCGTCTCAGACTTAAGAATAAGTTGAATACAGGGTGTTTCAAAATTCACATTTGTACAGGGTAGAACAAAAATATACAATATGTGACAAAAAAAACGACCTGAATCAGCACGTGGCGTCTCAGACTTAAGAATAAGTTAAATACAGGGTGTCTCAAAATTCACATTTGTACAGGGTAGAACATAAACTAAAGATAAAACGGCGTTAATCTAAAGTCAAAAGGACCTTAATCGTTGTGTGGCAGATTTTTCTCGTACAGTGGTGGACAACAAAAATATAGAAGCTGGCATAAGAAAGCCAAAAGGACCTTAATAATATCTGGGTACGGGGTGTGACAAAAGCCAAAAAGGTCTAATTTCACGTGGCGACGCAGATTTAATGTCTCAAAATTCATGTACAGGCTATAAGATTCAAAACAATTTTATGTTAAATCTACCAGCGCGAGACAATCTACGTAATAAATCTCCTGATGTCAAAACGGCCTTCTAAACACAGACGATTTTCAACTTAATGACCTGAAGGTGAATAAAAAATTCGATGTAGGTACAGCGTGCAACAAAAACCAAAAAGACGTTACTCCACGCGAAATTCCACAGCTACCAAAAATAGCATTTTTCCTAAAACGACATGTAGGCTTACTCAAAAAGTATATTTAAAGAGAGGCAAAACTTTTCGCGAAATTAGTTTGTTATAAAAATTGGAATTATATTATGTGCATAAATGCATCGTAAAATAAGGTCAGCTACGAAAACGTTGGCCCGCCAACACCGGCCACTGGTATTTGTCATCATTTTTCCAACATGCAAGGCAAATATTGCATCGTCAGCGAAATCAAAAATAAAAACGTAGGTTGCGGGCATCGACACAGGCGGATATCTACGTCTGGTAAAATATAAATTCCACACTTTTAAAATTAATAATTTCAGAAATAAGTAAAATACGGCACCAGGATTCGAACCTACGACCACTGGAGAGACAAAAACTAAAAGGGCCTTAATAGTTTCAGCACGTGACCTCGTAGAACTAAGAATATCGGGTGTATCAAAATTCATGTACTTACAGGGTGTGACAAAAAATCAAAGCCAAAATGTCCTTAATAATTTAACCTTGTGACATCGCTGAATTAATGGACCGTCTGTATAAAAATTCATATACCGAGACAAAAACATATATACGAAAAACAAATGGACTTTAATCGCGGCGTGACATTACAAAATTTTTCTCAGATGACGTAGACACACAGAAATTACAGATATACATATGAACTCAAAATATACTTGCAAAAAAAATAAAAACGGGGCTACTAACGCAAGAACAAAGTATATGCTAAACCCTCAGTCTCAAAACGACCTACAACCTTGACGAAAAAATCGTGGGTAAAAATATCTCTTTATTAGGTATAAATTAATTTTAGAAAAATGGGTCCAAATAAAATTACTACTACAAAACGACCGGCAAAAAATCGTAAAATTGGTCAAGATATTATGTAAGGTCATAAATCTTAATTCGTAGCAACAGAGTGTACAAAGTACCCAACAACAGTTATAATATTATAAAAAATAATATACAGTGTACGTCAAAACACTGCGCAAACGGAAAGCCAAAAGGGCCTTAATAATTTCATCGCACCCCACAATCTTTTTCAGACTGCATAAGTACAGGGTGGACAACAAAATACATGGGTGTGACAAAGCCAAAAAGACCTAATTTCATCACGTGGCGTATCATAATTAATAAGGGAAATACAGGGTGTCTCAAAGAAAACTGTCAAAAATGTATATGTGTATGGATAAAAACATAAGAAAATTACATCTCAACACGTGACGTCACTGAATTTTTCAGACTGCATACAGGCCGGCCAAAAATCAATACAAGGTATATCAAAAATGTATATACAGTGGGAATAAAAACACATACAAAAATTCCGAACTATGGTATCTGACCAAATAACTGAACTACCAAAGCCAACGCGAGCAAAAATTACTCATTTAGAAAAATAGATCCAAACAAAATTAATTATTGACGTCCTCTGCTGTATGCTACAAACCGGCCGACACAAACCGTAAAAATTGGGCAAAATATGCATACTTAATTCGTAGTAAGACAAGCCTTTGAATATTTTTTCGTAATAATTACCTACACACGAGCCTGAAATATAATCTATAATCTTCAAATAAACACACAAAATATGACATAAAAATAAAACATCACGTGAAGTCGCAGAATTAATGTATTGGTCGTATAAGAATTCAAAATTGCGCTATTTGTTCTAATAATACAAGAATTTTTAAACTAAAACGCAGGGACGGATGGCGTACTAAACCCCTAATATCAAAACGGTCTGTGAGATGGACAAAAAAAAAACGAAAACTTTATTTTTAAAAATGGCTCTTTTACCGGTGTTGTATCAAGTATAAATTAATTTCAGAAAAATTCGTACTCAAAGTACTTAACAATAGAAGCGAATATTTTTCGTTATACCTCTATACGACAAAAAATTGCATTCTTTCGTGTTTTTCGGGGTGTTTTAATAATTCACTCACATAGTCTGCTAATTGATTCCTGAAATAACAATCTTCTAAGTCGTTTGGTCGACGCACCGATTTTCTGGTTATTAGCATTAATATTTTGCAAAAATTATTATTCAGGGTGCTTATAGAAACACGACTATATATGGACTTAATACAACATAAGATGTATTATAAAAATACGTAAGAGGTATATCGAAAGTAATAATTTTCAATATATTCCCCGAAAACGGGAACCTCGTGTATTGGAGAGAGACAGAACTTCCACAAGGTGTTAGCGGTCATGAACCCTGGGAGCCTATCGACAGGCAGGGACTTGTAGTAGGTAACCCTTTGTCAACGTTTTCGACTCGATGCAAAATAATGCAGAGATAGCGGAAACAAAAATTGTCTACGTAACTGACCTCAATAACAAGTTGAAATTTTTCACCCAACGTTGCCAGATAACACAATGTGCGTGTATTTCTCGGTTTTTTAGTAATTTCAAAGAATGAAACAGGATTTTGTTTGGAAAACATGACAACGCTGGCGACACAAAGTTTTTAATAAAAAGTTATGTATTTCGTGCGCGGACCACAGATTGTTTGTCATCCGAAAACAAGCCTCAACGTAGATACCCACCACCAAGCGTCCAAGAACATACCTGAATAAGGAAGAAAACTCTAAGTAAGTACAACATATTGTTACTAAAATCTGTGTGCATTATGAAATTTCGAAGAGATGTAAGAAAATTGAATTTTACAAAAATATGAACACGAATTTATTTTTGTTACAGGTTACACCTCCGATCATCGCTACTGACGGGGACTCCTGCTGCTACGGTTGTTTTTCGACTCGTCTTGCCACTTGAACGAAAAAATTTAAACCGTAAGTAAAAAACACCACTTTTGCTAATGCATTATTAAGTATAAATTAATTTCAGAAAAATGGATTTAAACAAAATCAATTCACGCTCTCTGCTACAGTCACAACAGGCTGTTAAACTGAACCAGTTGGATGAAGACACACCGTTTCAAATCTTGGGTGGAAAAATCATCAAAGGAAAATTTGGAGAAAATGTACTGCTGCAGCTCGAGCAGGGTGCGGTGTTCCTACCAAATCGAGTGACGGAAGATTTCAGACCGCATCTGAGTGAGTTTGAGTCAAAGAAATTTTCGATAATCTACAGAGGTGAACAAGATCTGGGGAAGAGTCATCCAGCAACGAAATTTGAAATTATAAAAAAATTAGTTTTCGATTAAAATATTTTCCCGAGTAAAAAGCTATTTTCAAAAATTACAAAAATTGTAAAATATTTTTACCTGTATGATTTGGATAAGAAAATAAACCCTTTAAAACATAGTGGTGTCTTTATTTGAGTAATAATAATTCAAAATAACTACAGTTTTTGAATTAACTTTATGAAGAAATTTTGTGACTTAAAATACCAGCTGCAAAGCTTGTTAGAGAGTGCACAAGAGTAATACCCGACAATAGGACTTTGAAAATTGAGAATAACAAATACCTGTGTTGGAAGGTAATCAAGACTTTAGATATACATACATTATTTGACATAAATTGTATTTTTGCGAATTCTTCGAGGGGTTTTTAAATCATATGCATACCATTGCCAATCGTTAGTAGGTTGATCAGCTGTCTCTTCACCTTTCACGTCACTATTTTTCTAATTATAGTTAAATAATGTTTATTTGTAGAGAAAAAAAAACAAATTAACCGTTTTACACTGTTTTTATTTAAAAATATCTTCTCATATACAGGTCAGCTAGCAGCTTGTTTCTATTAAAATGCAGGAGTTCAAAAATACAATATGTCTCTAACTGAACGATGCCCTACATAAATCCAAAATTAAATCGATCGGGTTTAAAATATAATTACACTTCAGCGATATATCATTAATGCGACCCAGAAAATTATAATAAAATTCATCCATTTTTAATTGTAATAACAAGTTAATTTTTTGTGAAATAACCTTATCGATATAAAGTAATTCCATCACCTCAGAGTCCACAAAATATTGTTGAATGTTTCTACGCGAGAGCACAGTCATTCTAAGTCCGTCCAGTCCAATAACTATGTTCAGCTCCATATTTCCAAATTGCACGGGTGTCGGGGAATCAGCATTGTCGGGGCTGCTGCTGGAAAATTATTCAACGATTTTATTCAGACGTAAAACTAACTCGGTCCATTCCATGTGGTCTAGAGAAATGCAGCTACGATCAAGAGTATCCAACCGGTTAATAATGTTTATGGTAGGTTTGAAGAATCTCTCCGGACTTAGACCGCAATGTACCATGAAGTAGTTGCTGGTCTCCAACATGAAACACGTGTTTAAAACCAAATGTCTTTCTGCCATCGCCGAGTCTTCGCCGAGATTAGTCATGCGACCAACCTCGCCGCTGCAATCGCAACAAGGGGATGAGCAGGAACCATAGCCACTATCATTCATCTTGCTGATACAAAAAAAACGCAGGACACCAACTAATTATACCATGTGTCGCTAGCGCACTCTTATACTTTTTAAAAAATCCCCTCCACTACTAACTTCTATAAATACTGACTTGACAGTTTTTGTATACACGTTCATAAATTGAGGAGCTTGTCTACAGGCATGGACTTGTGGTAGATAACCCTTTGTCAGCGTTTTCGATACAAAATAAATACAACCCAAACAAACAAAAAATTATCTATAACTGATCTCAAATTGAAATTTCTCCCCCAACGTTGCCGGATAACACAATGTACATGTAGTTCTCGGTTTTTTAGTAATTTCATAGAATGAAGGAATACGGTTGTGGAACGCCATGAACTACCATGGAACGCCAAGGACTACCATGGAACGCCATGGACTACCATGGAACGCCACACACTCACGTTTTACCCACGTTTGACCCACGTTTCACGCACGCACGGGCGTTTCACGAAAATCGGGCGTAAACTCGGGCGCAAACTCGGGCGAAAACCCAGGCGTAAACTCGGGCGTAAATTCGGGCGTAAACTCGGGTGTAATCTCGGGCGTAAACTCGGGCTTAAACTCGGGCGTAATCTCGGGCGTAATATTGCTAAATACTAATACAAAAACAGTTCGGCATTTTCGGTTTAAGGACTTGGTGACCTACATATATTTAAGATAATTTATTCATAATTCAGAAATAATCTTAAGGATATATTGTAGCAATATTACGCCCGAGATCCAACCGGTTAATAATTTAACCGGTTGGATACTCTTGATCGTAGCTGCATTTCTCTAGACCACATGGAATGGACCGAGTTAGTTTTACGTCTGAATAAAATCTTTGAAGAATTTTCCAGCAGCAGCCCTGACAATGCTGATTCCCCGACACCCGTGCAATATGGAAATATGGAACTGAACATAGTTATTGGACTGGACGGACTTAGAATGACTGTGCTCTCACGTAGAAACATTCAACAATATTTTGTGGACTCTGAGGTGATGGAATTACTTTATATCGATAAGGTTATTTCACAAAAAAATAACTTGTTATTACAATTAAAAATGGATCGCATTAATTAATGATATATCGCTGAAGTGTAATTATATTTTAAACCCGATCGATTTAATTTTGGATTTATGTAGGGCATCGTTCACGTTAGAGACATATTGTATTTTTGAACTCCTGCATTTTAATAGAAACAAGCTGCTAGCTGACCTGCATATGAGAAGATATTTTTAAATAAAAACAGTGTAAAACGGTTAATTTGTCTTTTTTTCTCTACAAGTAAACATTATTTAACTATAATTAGAAAAATAGTGACGTGAAAGGTGAAGAGACAGCTGATCAACCTACTAACGATTGGCAATGGTATGCATATGATCATTGAGTAAAAGAATATAATATTTAATAAGGTAAGAGAATCTATCCCTAACTACAAATTTACACAGATTTTCTCGCCGAAGGTAGGTGTCGCCGTCTGACATTCGACGTAAGAACTAAAGAACGGTTTTCGGCCAAGGAGCGGAGAGAAATTGCGTATCGAGTTAGTCCACCGGTCGGTAGGTGCAGCACGAGCGCTTGGGTTTCAGCTGCGGGGCGTTGCCAGATTGTGCAAAAATTTTCAGTAATCACGAAAAAAACTGTGAAAAGTAAAAATATGGTTACGATGTCTGTATTTAAGAGTATCCGTTGATGGGAATGCAGTCCGAGTCTGATTCTCTGATTTTATCGGATAGTGATTGGTTGATAAGCAAGTAGGTACGTGCCAAAGTACTAAAGTCTATCCAAGTTACAGCGTCAGTAGATATAAACAAAGTCACCTGACCGCCTTGCGATCGATTACCAGGGTCGGACTAATATGAGATTCCCAGTGGCTTGTAATTCTGAACTAATTCTTTTAGAAGTTCTAAAATTTGTGTTTCTACCTTCCTTGGATCTTTATAAATTTCCTTAAATTAAGTAGCAAAATAAATTTACAGAATATAGGTACTGCTCGCGATCCGATCTAAAATATGCAGGAAACTCGACTGAGGGAAGAGCCGGCCCTGCATTCTGCTCGCCGCGTAAACACTTGACATTTTATGACGGCCAGACCAATAAGCATGGTGGCCAATGTTTTGATCCACTCCCTCTGTAAGTTGGGTAGACTTTAATATATGTATATGTATATTTTCTTTACAGTTCGCGCGACAAGCTTTTTGATTTAAAAAAGCTTGTCGCAGTTTGGCATTGAATAATCTTAAGGCGCTACGATACCCCCCATTTTCAAGGGTTTCGTAGTTTTTAATATTTCTTAATATTTTCACTTGATTTTTTTTAGTGGCTTAGATAAAGCTATGAAGAATCGTCGTTGTGTGTCACGAACTGTGCAGGACTAATGCGACACTGTGAAAAAAATGCCAAACATACCCTAAATTCGACTATATTCGGTTAAGAATTTCGAGTATTTCCGCCGCTCAAAAATAATTCGAAAGACAAAACGACGATTGAGACATTCGATAACATTATTTTAAGACTACTTTCAAGTCGATACGTTTGTTCGTTTCTTCGTTTGGCTATGATTTGAAAACTACGAACCCATTGCCCGGCAATAAAATGTTCCGTGAATTGGCCATCCGAGCAGGAATTAGACATACGGAGATGGGCGAGCGGGCGGGCGTTCGCTGGAACTCGTGGTTCCCCTACTTCCCCCTATTTCGGTCTACCTTACCGGGCTCGGGAACCACGGCAGGGGACCTTTCAATCGATATCAGATGTTTCATTTTATTAGTCTCCCTTATTTGTTTCGTTTGTTTTGAATATTAGCAAATGTTTTCGAGTACCCGAAGGTGAAGAAAATATTTTCTACCGTGACATTATGTATGTCCACTGGCATATATATACAGGATGATTTTTTTAAGTCTACCACCGCGATTTTCTCGCTTATTTTGCGCCCTACAAAAAAAGCGTAAGAAACAAAAATGTTGCAATTTTGGACAGCTAAGTGGTGCTGCAAAAGAATACGGCATCCATGGCCAACTTGTCGCGCAATATTATAAAAAACTCAAATTGAGCAAAACTATTAATAGCCGTGGAATGTTTATTTTAAGAGACAGAGGCAAACTTTTATATTGAAAATTGATGGCACTGAGAAGCTTTATCCATCCACGTAGTCAGATAGTTTCAGCAAATTACATAGGGTCTTCGGCTCTCTTGAGGCTATGAAAATTTTGTTGTTTAATTCTTATTTAGCGATTTTCTCGCACAGAAAATACGTAAGAAAACAAAATATGGCAATTTTGGTCAGCGAGGCGACTTTAAAAAAGGAATGGGCCTCCATGCCCAACTTTTCGCGGTGTACTAAAAAAACTTTAAATCGACAAAAATTTTCATGGTCTCAAGAGAGCCGAAGACCCTGTGTAATTTGCTGAAACTATCTGACCACGTGGATGGATAAAGCTTCTCAGTGCCATCAATTTTCAATATAAAAGTTTTCCTCTGTCTCTTAAAATAAACATTCCACGGCTATTAATAGTTTTGCTCAATTTGAGGTTTTTTAAATATTGCGCGACAAGTTGGCCATAGATGCCGATTTCTTTTGCAGCGCCACTTAGCTGTCCAAAATTGCAACAGTTTTGTTTGTTGCGTTTTTTTTTTGTAGGGCGCATAATAAGCGAGAAAATCGCGGTGGTAGACCTAAAAAAATCATCCTGTATACTCATTATTATTATTCCTCCAAGAATAATAAATAAATAGTTTTTATTCACAAAGTATTTTTTGCTTTTGTGTAAAATGGTTTAATCCCTAGGGCATAAAATGGCCTGGCCGTGCAAAAAGAGTAAATTTAAATTCTATAGTATATCCAAGATACAGCGGCAGTAGATATAAACAAAGTCACATGACCGCCTTGCGATCGATTACCAGGGTCGGACTAATATGAGATTCCCAGTGGCATGTAATTCTCAACTAATTCTTTTAGAAGTTCTAAAATGTGTGTTTCTGCCTTTCGTGGATCTTTATAAATTCCCTTAAATTAAGTAGCAAAATAAATTTACAGAATATACTGCTCGCGATCCGATCTAAAATATGCAGAAAACTCGACTGAGGGAAGAGCCGGCCCTGCATTCTGCTCGCCGCATAAACACTTGACATTTTATGACGGCCAGACCAATAAGAGAATAGGTCAGGTGGTGGCCAGTTTTGATCCACTGCCACTGTATCTTGGATAGACTTTAAACCATATTGTGCTTAAAAATGTGATAGGTAAAAGTGATATTTTTGTCAAATAAATGGGTCATGTGAAGCATTTTTTGAAACCGAGTAATGTAATATGTAATACGATTATTGTGTCAAATCGCTGCATGATAAAAGCTAATTTATATAAGTACTTTCCAGAGAGAACGATAATAATTCTGTCACTTTTAGAAACTTCTTCGTAGAAGATTGTTCGAAAGTCATTGGAGTTGAAAATCGGGCAAAATAAAAATAGTACATTTTATTGTTAAGTCAGTCAGGAAATTCGATAATTCAGATTTGTCAGAAGGTTCTGAAATTGAACGGCATTCAGGGTAAGAATACCTAATGTTCGATGATGATGTCATAACAGTCACAGTCGAGGCCAACGATAAAGACAGGCCACGGCGCTAATGCATAATCGCGTAGTCACGTGACCAACTTAGTCGTATATAATGAAAGGCATTTTTGGAGATAAGCAGAAAAAACAAATTTCGTAACAATTTGGCGAGTTTTCTTTCATCTATTACAATATTGGTTTTGTGCATTCAAGCTTTCTCTAATTGTTTTTTCAAAATTTTCAACCTGCCTCAGCTGTTTTAGGCTGAGAGTTAAACGGCACTGCACTCACAATATTTTGGCACATTCTCAAAAATTGTTCCTTTAGCTTAGGTGATATTCTCTATAGGTATTTTCCTCCTACAACACATTTGTCCACTTTAATTGTTTCACTTTCTTGAAAATGTGTTAACCACACATACTTAAGGGTTTTTTAGAAATTTATAAATCTCGGTTGGAATTTAACGAATCCATTTTTGGCGGAAATTTTCATCCCGAGGCAAAACAAATGTTTGTTATAGCGACACTTTCTTCCTGGCTTTTGTAATATGTATAAACAGACCCAATATTTGGTATTTAGGTTATTTTTTACGAGAAATAAAAATGAAAACTAACCTCAGTACTGTAAATATTGACGAGGTCTCAGTTGATCGGTAGTGAGTAGTTAAGCAAAGCGGGCATCAGGACAGTGACGTCACGGCCTCGGCCGCTACGTGGCAGATGTTTATTTCCGACAGGTGAGGACTTGCATTTTGACCTGGCGTGACCCCCGGGAGGTTATTAACCTTTTCCGACAGGTGCCGACTTGCATTTTGACCTGACGTAACCCCGGACGGGACTTGACCTCGATAGGTTATTAAGAATTGTTATGACATGTTCAGCTCCCCCTCTCTACCACTAGGTTAGGATATAAGGTGGTCCGTTCTAGCTGGAGAACTCAGTTTAGTTTGAAAGCAGACAACATGGATCTACAAGCAATCAACAAGTTGACGTGCCTCAATCGGAAATCCAGCATCAAGTTGGCGGAATTACCGCAAGATTTGCCATTGAAAATATATTCAGGCAAGCTGGTGAAGACAAAATTCGGGGAATGCGTCTTACTGGAATTGGAGGAGAATGTTGTATTCCTACCGCAGAGAGTCACGGTAGCATTCAAGCCACACTTGGAGGATTTCTCATCTGAAAGATATTCCCTCGTGTTTAAGGGACAACTCAACACAGGAAAGCATTATCCAGCGAATCAGTTTGAGATTGTAGAAAATAAAAATATTTAAATGAAAATATTTCTTTATTTATTAAACCTAAATCTGTTACTAGCGTCGATGAAACGTTAACGAAGGCGTCAACGAAACGTCAACGAAACGTCGACGAAACGTGGACGAAACGTCGACGAACGTCGACGAAACGTCGACGGACGTCAACGAAACGTCGACGCTTGGACGAAACGTCGACGAAACGTTAACGAAACGTCGAAGAAACGTCAACGAAACGTCGACGAACGTCGACGAAACGTCAACGAAACGTCGACGAACGTCGACGAAACGTTGACGGACATCGACGAAACGTCGACGAAGCGTTGACGAAACGTTAACGAAACGTCAACGAACGTCGACGGAACGTCAACGAAACGTTAACGAAAAGTCAACGAAACTTCACAAAAGTGAATGTTGAAAATAAAACAATATATTTACGTTAATAATGTTTATTTATCTGTGAGAGTTGATAAGAACAAAATTGTCTTCTTATAATCCTTCACTTTGGTAGATGGCCAGTGACCGGAGTCTGGTCCACAATCCCATCCTAAAAGAGCTTTTGGGTTTGCCTTATATTTTCTTACGTTTTCTTCCAACCAATTCAAGATTCTTAAATAATTTTTGTTTTTAGATGGTTGAAACTTATATGATAATTTCATAGCTGTTAAAGCTTCAACAAATATTTTTAAATTTTTATGTTTCGCTAAGTAGGCAGCTTGACATATAAAAGCATCACAGCAATCTTCCAATCCCTTGTAGTTTTTTATTATGTTTTTCACTGGATAAGAGTCCTCCAAATAGTATAGATTAAAATTTGATATTAAACTAAAAACGTGTACTTTATATGCAATGGTATCTTCCAGGCAATGATCCTTCATAAGCTTTTCGACTGTGGTAAAATTCATTTCTTCAATATTTTCTTGATCACAAATGTTGATTATGATCTTAATATAATTATCAATTTTTCGCTTCTTTTCCAACATTAGGCAACACTCCGCAACACTACATGCTCCTTCAGCAACTTCTGTGAAGCTTTCATTCGGTATTATAAAATCTGGTTTACCAAGCAAATATATTAATTTTTCACCACTACAGGAACGGTTGTACACTTTTTGAGAAGCAACGTATGCATCTACTTCAATTTTAATGAAATCCATTATTATTTTACTATTGTATTAAATTTGTCTGCCGTATATATAGATCTATGCGGCTGCTCCCACCAATCTTGCCCCCACTAGTTAGTATAATATTTGCTTACGTAAGTATGAACTTCACAGTTTGATTATTAAAGAGCGGTAAGTTAAACCCCCACCATAAAAAGATAGTATAAATAAGTACGTATGTATACAGTGACTTCAAACATCATTAAAATGCGATTTCAACAACAGCAAAGGACTTTACCCATTGAAAATTTGGATATTGCAGATGCAGGACATTACCAAAAATCTAAACATGGTGAACTACTTCCAAATTCTATTAGAGCAATTTTTTGCGGACCGAGTAACTGTGGTAAAACCAATGCCCTTCTCAGTCTTATATTCAGTGAAAATGGTCTTAAATTTGAGAATATATATGTATACAGTAAATCGCTATTCCAACCAAAATATCAACTATTACAAAATGTCTTAGAAAAGGTTGGTGATAAAATTAAATATTTTCCATTCAAAGCTAACGATGATGTTATTGATCCATCGGAGGCTCTGGAAAATTCTGTATTTATTTTGGACGATGTAGCTTGCGACAAGCAAGATAAAATACGAGAATTCTATTCAATGGGTCGTCACAAAAGTATTGTAACATATCTTTGTCAAACCTATTCAAAGATACCTAAACAGTTGATACGAGATAACTGCAACATGATTGTGCTTTTTAAGCAAGATGATATCAATTTAAGGCATGTATATGACGAGCATGTAACTCCAGATTTAACTTATGAACAATTTAAGGATTTGTGTCATCGATGTTGGAGTGATTCTTACGGAACATTAGTAATCGTTAAGGATTTTGGGTTGAATACCGGACGGTATAGAAGTGGTTTCGATAAGTATATAAAGCTGTAAGTTAGTGTCATAAGTTAATTTGGAAAGATGCCGCTAACATCGCAAGATCAAATTGCAAATGCGCAACGCGCGAAGAAAATTAGAGAACTCACACGCTCGATTAGAAAAAAATATACTGCGTTAAAATTAGGGATACTTGAAGAAGATGAGTCGCTCGAGAAAGTTTTTAAGCCAGTAACAAAATCTTTAGAAAAAATGATAAAATCCAAGAATGAAAACGATATCAAACTAGAACCTAAAGAAGAAGAAGATGAGGATGATAATATTGATTTAGATAAACAAACAAAATTAATACAAGATGGAATTGAAGATAGAATCAACAAAAAGCTTGATGCGCTGAAGTTGGGCATTAATAAATTACAGGGATCGTTTACACTACCCGAGAGTCATTGGGAAAATTCTAATGAACCCAATCCGGGAAACGTTTTTGAAGAAGATGATGATAATGATATGTCGAACTACCCTCAGGATGTTATAGACGAATACCTAGAATCTTATCCGGAAATACTAAGACCATATATCCGTGAACATGGGGACAAGTCATCTAAAATTGATAAGGTATACGGACCAGTTTACGATGCTTCTAAATCAAAATGGATACTGGGAAGAAAATTTATTGACTTTGATAAGCCTACAGGAGACACTCGTTGATGGGTTGTATCGGTTTCCGGGTACAGAAGGACTTTACAATTTAATTTTTTATGATGATCCACAGTGCAACCTTGAAGACAGAAAAAATTATAAAAAGATTTTAACTTTAACTAGTGTCCAATTCAACTCAGCGGGTAAATTAAAAGGTTCAAATCGATTTAAATATAGTGATATTATCAAGCCTCTAGTTAGAGGTGAACAAGAAACTGAAATACCTAAACCTAAAACACGTTCAAAATCGACGGCATGTGGTACCGGCATGAACCTTACCTACAATAAAAAGCCTATAGAATTCGTTTATTGGGATGATGTAAATGAGTTGATAGATAGATTAAGGCTCCTCGTAGCCTCTAAACAAGCTGGAAACACCTCTCACGATAATGAAATTGTTGCTATTATCAATGAGTTAACAGAAGCTAACATTATTCGCTAATATAAATATAAGGGCGAGCCAAAATTATCATCATATCCACTATGAGTGTCAATAAGTTTGGACAATATTCTAATTCTAAAATTTATTCATCACATTTATCTTCATCGATCCATACAAGTAACACTATTTTCGAGTTTACTCCGAATGGTAATATAGATGTAAAGAATTTGAAGATTAGTAATCTTCAAACTCCAAACGAAAATAGTGACGCAACAAACAAGCGATATGTTGATCAAACTGTTAATGAAATAAGAACCAAAATTTTCGATTATATTCACAGACAGTTACATAAAATAACTACTGCTACGGTACATGAAAATACACTCATCAAAAATTTCAAGGAAGAATTGCATAGTGAAGTAAATAGACTACAATTGTGTATCGAAGAGAAATATAAAAAGATAGTGGAACTATCGAATAAAATTGATAATCTAAAACCATTTTACAAATATAATAATGAAAACACAGCACAGCAAAGAAAAAATTCAGTTGGTTAAGGAACTACATACACCGGCTAGAAAAAATTATTCTCGCCGGCGAACTATTATCAAAGGATTAGACGATCTCTGGCAAGCTGATCTTGCGCAAATGGATCAGTATGCGACAGTTAATAAAAATTTTAAATTCATATTGGTAGTAATTGATTGTTTTTCAAAATACGTTTGGTGCGAACCGCTGAAATCAAAGTCTGGGGAAGAGGTTACGAAAGCTTTTACAAATATTCTGAAAAGATCTCACAAACGACAACCTCGAAATCTACAAACTGACCTAGGAAAGGAATTTTACAATACGCATTTTAAGAAACTCATGAAACAATTTAATATAAATCATTATAGTTCATTTAGTATTAAAAAAGCTGCAATTGTGGAGAGGGTTATACGCACCCTGAAAGAGCAAATGTTCAAATATTTTAGTTTGAATGGTAAATATAAATGGATTGATATGTTACTTTCAATAGTCGACGAATATAATAATAGGAGACATCGTACTATACATATGAAGCCTAAGGATGTAAATAAGAGTACCGAAAGTCATTTACTTAAAAGTGTTTATAGTCACTCAAAGATTTTTAACAAACCAAAATTTAATGTGGGTGATATGGTGAGAATTAGTAAAGCTAAACATATTTTTGAAAAGGGTTATATTCCTAACTGGACGACAGAAGTCTTTAAAATTATTAAAATACAAATAACTAATCCGGTAACGTATGTACTTGAAGATGTAAGAGGAAATATTATAAAAGGAGGATTCTATACAGAGGAATTACAAAAAACGGCAGATCCAGATATTTACTTAGTAGAGAGGGTACTACGTAGGAGGGGGGAAAAGTGTTGGTGCGCTGGCTTGGTCTAGATAAAACACACGACTCATGGATAAGTGCCACAAACGTTCTGTGAGTTGTTGGTTGTGTAAATCAAAATTCGAAGATGAGTGACTCTGGATACAGCACAAGAAGTGAAGAAAACAATGAAATTAATCGAATCCTAGAGCTTTATGAAGAGGCTATTCGAAATGAAAAGCACATGCTCTTAAGTACACGATTTGTGATAAAACCAGAGAATTTGTTTACGGTTCATTGTGGGTTGAGTCCCGTACGCTTCTTCCGACCAGCAGTCAAAATTGTACATGAACTAACACAAGGTATGATTTCTATGGACCGCTTTGAATGGAATGAGTTTATACTACAATTAAATGTCTGTATGTATGTCTGTATGTAACTTATCGTTTAGTATTGAAACATATTGTATATTCGAGCTTCTCTCTTTTGATAAAGAATTTGTTTTAACGGATTTGTATAGAAGAAGGGTTTAAGAAATAAAACAATATTAAAGATAATATGACTTTTATTTATTCTTACCTAAATAAATACATTACATATATCATAAGTACATGTGAAATCTATACTGGTACAGCATCCATTATATCTTTATGACCCCAAGGTAGAGTGACAACATTATTTACCAAATATCGTTTATCGTCAAAAGGGCTGAGAGCAATCTTAGTTTGTTTTATGCTAAACACGTTGTGAGCAAACGAACGGATAGAGCATTGGGTGGCAGTCTTTTCCTTCTTCTTAAATAAACAATTCACATAATCATCAAATGTTATATGATTTTTAATAACACTATGTTTAATTCCTTTTGATTTTTTAACACATTTTTTCTCCCCCTCAATCAAATACGTATACATTTTAGATCTGAGACCAACGAAATGAGTCATAACAGTACCATTAAGTTCGTCTTTCATCAAGCCTGGCACTTTCTTATTTGTTAGTGGAATATTATATCTATTGTCAATTGGGTAGTCGCTGGTATCAAAACGATGTAAATCACTTTTGATAGTCTCACCATAGACATCGTTACATTTTACTTCGTAAATCAAACTATCCGTATCTGTATAAAGTAGTTTACAACTTTCCGATGAAAATTTTGGAAGCATATAATCATAATGAAATTCGTATACACAAGTTTTAGAAATATCGAGAATTGCCATACCTATATACAAAGGCTTATTAAATACTATTTCAGTTTTATTTAGTTCAATAGCTACTAAGTCTTCATCAAATATTAATCTGCTTTTAAAAACTGGGCTAGCAATTAGATTCTTTGCTCCGTATCTCCCATTCCATTTCCTAACTAATTTAACGATTCTATGCTTTCGAATATTTTCCATAGTCTTTCCGTAAACTGCGTTATTCATCAGTTTAATTATAGTTTTTTCAAAATCAAATGTTGCCTTTGCTCTTAACTGTGTATTAAATTTAATATAAGGTGCTAACCATGCAGCCTGTTCAAATTTCAAAACCCTATAAATTTTATTTAAGACTAAACCATTTCGCAGAGCTTGTTTAAGTGCTCTATAATGTATGACATATTTTTCTTTCGGATATAGGGTTGTCATAAGTTTAGATAATTTTGAATTTGGAGGTACACTATGTTCGGCACAAAAAGGTAAATCTCTATGCAAATCATGTAAGTATTCAGGGTAGTCTAAATCAACCTCTAAAATATATCCCTCACGTGCATCATCTGGAATAGTGGTAACGTCAATAGTTGTATCTACCCATTGAAACCCACCGTAAGGAAGGTGTTCACACATCGCCCAACCGTACAAGTTGTTAACATCTAGGTATAATAAGTACTTGGAAGGTTCACTAGGATCATAGTTATTCATATATTTATTATTCGCCTGTGAAAATCGATTGCAGCACTGACTTATACCACCCCGTATACCCTTTTCGAAAAACATTAAAATATCGATATCTTGAAAGGTTTCTAACTTACAACCTGTACATTTAAGCATGCAATCCCAGGTAAAACCTGGGAGAGTATAGTACCAAGCTGGATCTAAACCATAATTTTTTAGACAGGTATTTCTGAAATTTTCAAAAATATCTGTAAGTAACATAATGTCAGTCTTTAGGTACAAGTCTGAGTATTCACCTAAATTTTGTATTTCAAATGTGTCCCAAACTAATTGAGCATGTCTATAAGCATCTTCATCGATCCCAATATCATTTAATTTATTATAAAACTGTTCTATGGAAGGTAAAGAATTTTCAGTCAATTTATCTAAGTTATCGATGTAATCATAGCAAAATACACCTTTCTTGGTTAGCAGTTTAAATCTATCTTGAGATATACCACAAAATTCTTTACGAGTATTAACAAAGTCTTCACTATTGAGAGACGAGGCTAGGGTGTCTAGGGAGAAACCTAAGAATCTAAACGAGTCAATGAATCGAAATTTGACGTTTGTGTTATTATTAAAAATAGTAAAACTAATGTATTTTTCCTTATTAATTGGAAGCAAAGTTGTGTTGTGTCTTTTAGATAGATCTCTAATAATAAAATGACTGTCGTACCCACTGAGATTATGAAATACAATCGGTACTACAAATGAATTTCTATAATTTAAATTACATGATTGGTGCGCATAACCTCTGAAATGAGATGTTAGATGACAATGATCACGTACAATTATATCATTAGGGTTAAATTCTCTTTCACAAATATGACATGTCGGTGTTGAGTCTTTTAGATTGACAGCTTCTTTCATCGGTTCGATGTTTTTTAATTTCGATGAAACTAAATTTGCAATTTCATCTAGCTGATCTGCAAACCAAGTCATACAATCAGCTCCGCGGTAACTTTTGTAAAAAGATAATGTGTTATCGTAACTACATTTAAAATAATATCCAGCACTAAAAGCTTCATGTTTTTGATATCTAGCTGTTTTAGTCATTATTTGTGGGTCATTGTAGGGTTTCAGAATGGATTCAAAATCCGCTAAAATAACAAAGGGTACTTTTTCTCTATGAACATAATTTTTGAACTCGATATATTTATCTTTAGGGAAGGATATTTTACAATTATTTATATCTTGACAGTAGCTTATATGTTCGTCGAGCTTTTCTTGAGAAGAATAATAATTAAGACACCTGTCACATATAAATATTTTACCTTTATGTTTATTTGTTTGAAATCAACCTAGATAAATCTTTAATCCAACAATAATGGTAGTGAATGTCTACTATTGACTCATCGATAGGAACAGCTTCATGATCATTAATTTTTGGAAAATATTTATCTTGAATTAAAAGGAGATTTACATGTTTTTGCATTTTACTTTTTGTAATTCGCCCATGTGAAGTAATAAACGTTGCAGACTGATCGTGTTTTAGTAGATCTAATATGTACACATTTACAGATATATTATTTAATTTTTCAAATTTTGGAATTTGATTTAAAGTTAAGTGAAATTTGAAGCCCCTTAAATTTAATACCGTCGAAGGGTGTGGATATGAAGAAGTGCGGGACGGTACCTTTTTTCCATGAGGGGTATATAGAGCGGAAACTACAGCCCATAAGAAACAAAGATCATCATTATTTTTAACATTTACGCACGCTCGCTTAGCTGCTATGGATTCCGGAAGCTTAATATAAGACTTACCGCCGTTTCCTACTTCAATTTTGTTGATATTGATTTCCAAGCTCAAAATTTTATGTAAAGCCCAACCGGAATCTCTTTCCTGAAAAGATTCTAGTTTGTTTAAGATTTTATCTATAACACAGTTTTGAAACCATTTTTTAAGCTCTGTACTTTGATCAATTATTTCGTTTTTCGTATTAAAATATTTATTTTCTAACACTTCATCTTCTCCTATTTTTGTAATAAATTCACCACAAAACACTGTGTTAACTTTAATAATTCTAAGAATTTTTAGGATTCTGCTGATACGGTTTTTGAATAAGAAAAAAGCATCATTAAAAAATCGTAGGATATCTTTGTGTTTTAAGTTTACTATAATGGCTGAGCGAATGCGACTTTGAAACACCGATTTTGTATCCTCCCATTTTACCCGGTCATTTCTATTTTCTATCCTACCTTTACCTGCCCCCTCGTGTCTATATGCTTTCAAATAAGTTCTGAACCTAATTAGATGTCCTAAATTTGTCTCCAATTTTATTAAGGTACCATGATTGTAAATTTTCTTCTTTAATGCCCTACGAATTAACTTAATGTTTGCGTTTATTATATTTTTCCAATACTCTATAGTTCGTTGATTTGTATTTCTTCGAAAAAGTCTAAACCCTTTTTCACAAACGTTGATAATGTTGTCACTCACGTCAGAAACTTCGTCAGACATTTCTAAGTTGATCTATACCGTGATGTATATCTCTCGGAAATGTAAACGCATATGAAAACCTTACGCCAGTTTAAATGTTGTATAACTGTTCTTCCCCCCACCTATTTGCGTACTATAAATTCAGTGACGGTGTTTCTGAAATTTATTAGTATTCCACTATTGTTGAACACTATACTTATTAAAAACATGAACTCATTCCTAAGTTATTTAAACAAGAATTTATTAGTGAAGAAGTTCGTAAGTGTGCGAGATATGGAAATTGGAGAAAAGTATAGAATATCATCTTTTAGTAAAATCCATACAAGGTTTGGAGAGAAAGTGTTAGTAGAATTTTTGGAGTTCCGTACTTTGTTACCACGTAGATTTACTGAAGAATTTACCCCCCAACGTATCGCAGAAATAAACAAGAAGATCGAAAGTGGAGAAACATTTTTTTTGGCAAGTCTTGGACCAGCACCAGGTAGAACAACCAACATAGAATTTTCGTCTTACGACTGACTCTAACGGAATCCAAAAGGAGGTCGAATAGACTCTACTATAGAAGAAAATTAGAAATGTATATAAAATCTTTACAAGAATTAAAATTTGAAATTATATTATATGAATTAAATAAGAAAGTTGATAATATTAAATTAGATTAAGGATTATTGTTAATGCAAAAAATATAATAAAAATTATAATAAAAAAATAAATGAAAGTACCTATTTTAATTTACCTTATCATCTAAAAAATATACAATTAATTTGAAATGAGAATTTTAATGCGATAAACATAATTAGTAAATGATTAATGATATAATTGATTATAAAACTTTTGAAACCTTATTTGTGCATACTAAATTTCAATTAAAAATATTTGACTGTCTCACCTATTGTTAGTAATTATTGCTAACTATGATTAATTCAAATTTGAGAATATCATGATTATTATAATTATTATTTTTGGTAACGAGTGAATCAAACAAATTTTTATGCTTATCCTGTTTATTTGTTCTGAATACTTTTGTTTTATTATATGTTTTTTTGTTAGTATGATGGTGAATAAACATATATTAATAATATATCGGTAGGTAA
This sequence comes from Pseudeuparius sepicola, assembly GCA_963920635.1. Taxonomy (NCBI): domain Eukaryota; kingdom Metazoa; phylum Arthropoda; class Insecta; order Coleoptera; family Anthribidae; genus Pseudeuparius; species Pseudeuparius sepicola. Next base: position 37,635,019 of record OY987305.1, read on the forward strand.
TATTATCTTTTATGTGTTTTACAACTAGTGAGCTGTTGCATTCTTCACATTATTTTTACAACTTTATTTAAACTTGGTTATTTTATTTGTAAATGGGTAAAAGGGAGTAAAATAAAAATGTTAGAATTAATTTTGCATAGATCATTTATTAGCTAAAAAAACAATATTTTTATCGTTATGATATTTACTATCAACGAACTTTGCCATTCGAACACGTTCACGATCACGAAAGGCCCTTTTTCACTCTTACTTCTTTTTGCAGGAAACCTTATTATATTTTTTTCATCGAGTTGTGGTCGATACATTGTTTCACCATCTTTTCCCCATGCATTCCAGTAATCCTGCTCTTCCTTTCCCTTCTCCATTTCTATTATTTTTTTATTATTATCCTCGTCTTGCTTCCATAACCACGTCTCTTCCATTATCGCTCTCTGCAGTACTGAACTCATGTTTGTTGGTTCATCGTCGTTCCACCATGCGTCCCAGTAACCCTGCTTTACTTTCTTCTTCTCCATTTCTATTGCTGCTTTATTATTTTCCTCGTCCTGCTTCCATGACTTCGTCTCTTCATCAATCGCCTTCTGTAGTGCTGAATTCATTTTATTGGTTAACTGAATGATATCCATCTAAATTCATACCTTTTTATAGTCAATTCAACGTAAAATATATTCTGCTTGATTAACAGATTTAGAGCATCGTCAACTTTATGGAATTTCTATAGAATATTAATCCGTTTTCAAAATACGGTCAAGGTTATTTCAGGTCATTTTAAGTCCCCACTCGTCGATTTTGATATAAATTGATATAATAGACATAAAAATCTAGCAGTTGGTTTCTTACGTACAGAAATGGAATTAATTTCGGAATATAAAAAATTTGATAATAGACTAAAATCGTTCGAAAATTGGCCGCAAGAGCATGTGTTTAAGGCAACGAGAAACCTGGCGGAGGCAGGCTTTTTTTATACGAGCTCCGATGATACAGTACAATGTCCCTATTGCTTCATCGAGGGTTACCAATGGAAGGTTGATGATGACCCTATGCAAGACCACAGAAGTTGGAGTCCGAATTGTCCATTTATCACAAATCGTGGAGATAGTGAAGTTTACGGTATCGAAATTCGTCCTAATGCCGTTACAGAAGATGAAAGTTTTTTCTCTAAGCCTGCTCCAGAAAATGTATATATCACCAAACCTACTCCAGAAACTGAGTATATGAGTAACATGTTATGTAAAATCTGTTACGAAAATAATATAGAAATCCTGATGATACCTTGTGGACATCTAGTATTTTGTATGAAGTGTTCACCATCGATAGAAACATGTCCGTTGTGTAGACAAATTGTAACCAATAGGGTGCGAGCATTTCTACCGTAAATATAATATATATGTGTGTTATTTTAATCTGTAATGTAGTATAAAAATAAATTTTCGATAATACTTAATCGTTTATTTCAATAAAATTCCTGCGATTTTGCCTGGAAAGATCACGAGTACAAATTGGTCTTTTATTTTTGATAAAACCCCCAGAGCGTAGCCAATTTGTACTCGTGATCAACCCAGGGGAAATTAAAGCTTTCGAAAAATTATTGATAAAATTTCCGGTACTTGTAATCTCGGCGTGGTGCACCGGTAATCGGCGCGGAGCGCCGCTCAACGCGGCGCGAAGCGCCGCTAACCGGCGCGGAGCGTCGCCGGCGCTGAGCTCCCGTTAACTCGATTCGGCGCGGAGCGCCGCCGGCGCGAAGCACCGAACCCGAAAATTTTTGGCTTGTAATTTGATACCCCGGTGTCAGATTACACGTTTCCGGTGTCGGGTTTCAATCGAATGTAATTTGATACACCGGTGTCAGATTACATGTTTCCGGTGTCGGGTTTCAATCGAATGTAATTTGATATCCCAGTGTCAGATTACACGTTTCCGGTGTCGGATTTCAATCGAATGTAATTTGATACACTGGTGTCAGATTACACGTTTCCGGTGTCGGGTTTCAATCGAATGTAATTTGATATCCCAGTGTCAGATTACACGTTTCGGGTGTCGGGTTTCAATCGAATGTAATTTGATACTCCAGTGTCGGATTACACGTTTCCAGTATCATACTTCATGGTTCTATTGTTCGTGTGAATGCAAGATTGCATTCTCTTTTGTAGACTCATCAGTTCTCAGGAAGTAACCCTATGCCTGTGTTAATGAACTCTGCGAGTAAGCAGTTATCATATAGCACAGGATGCAATCGTATACCTATACAAATTGTGGATACTGCAGGAAGTAACTCTACGCCTGTGTTGATGAACTCTGAGAGTAAGCTGTATAGGAAGGAATCCCCTACCTATACAAATTGTGGACACTGCAGTTTGTTTCAATATAATAATTCACTATTTGTTTATTTCTTCAGTGTTCACTGAACATCACCTCCTATACGACTTGTACCTTCGTGTCTCCGAGCTTGCGTGATTGTGTTTTCGTTTATTTTTGTGCTTTTGTACTCTGTGACCACAATGGATTTTGGAAACAACAAAATTAACATCCTGGATCAATTAGTGATTGTAAGTATTTTTTTAATTTTTTTGTTTTATGAGAGTAGTTTAGGAAGTAGGAGCTTCTAAAAAGTGTATTTTTAATATTGAATTTATTCGAATGATATAAGCTTCGTAAGTAGAAGTTTTTCAGTTATATGAAATATAATTTTATTTTACAGCCGCCTGGAATGAATTTGGGGGAGATTATGAATGATCAGGAAGCCTCGCAGTGGCGCACAGTGGGGCAAGAAGGCTAAAAAGTTGGCATAAAATAAAACTATCAAATGTCACATTTTCAATTTATTTCCTCTTACTGAAATACTATACAATCCTGCGTATAATTTGGCAACATTGTTTCCCCATTTAATTTGCCTTGTGTCGTGGCGGCGAGCACCCAATTCAGTGGCAACAATGCATAAGTCGTGATAGCGTTATTCGACTCGCGTTTGGTGCACTTATTTTCACTTTTAACTTAATAAATTAATAAAGTTTGCTACGAATATTTCATCGTCAGGTAAGTGGCAATATTATTGCAAATGCAATGCAGTAATTAACTAAAGAGTTCCTTGTAATACGTTGTTTAAAAGTAGCTGTACAAAATATGCGTTTTGCAAAAAGAGCAAGTGATTTGTTAATGTTCCCAGACTGACCCGACTTCAATTTTTTTTTATTTTGGAAGCTTCAGTATTGTTCTTTACAAAGCTATTGTAACTTTTTGCTCGAACTTGCTCCTCTTCCCATAATTGTATTTTTTGTGAGGTTGTGTTAACCTAAATTTAAATACGCATTTTAATGCATAGCACTCTATTCCAATTTTTCGTTATTTATTTTAGGTGTAGTGCTTGTACAATGTTTGTAACAAGAAAGGAGCTTGTTAATATCATGAGAAGATGTGATAGCAAACAAATTGAGAAGCAGTTTGAATTTTTAGAAGCCGATATCGCACAACTAATAAAAGGTCAAAATTTCAAAAAAACACTATCGCGTTTTAAGGCAGAATATAAGTCCCGTTGGTTAAAAGCGTGCAGAATAGAGGACAGATTTCAGAAAAATAATAAAGAATGGCTAAAAAAAGCTATTTCATTTCCCCAAAAGTGCGAAAATAGACGTGGTCGCCCAGAAGTAGGTTTTGAATCTAGCTCTGAACGTACAAAACGACTAAAATCTAAGCAACTACGAGATTCTGCAGAAGCTTCGTTATTAAGCTATGCTACACAGATGAGTTTCAGAGCCGAAGGTCGTGTAGATGCTTCTAAAGTACTGAAAGATATCACATCAACTAGCCCAACCCGAGCCACTAAATATAAAGATGCGTACAAAAAATCCTTGGAATCAAAGCCAAAAAGCATGTCAGGAGAAGACGCGCTTGCTGTTTTAATCAGCGGAAAATTGTCTCGACACCAATACGAAGTGGTTAGAGCTAGTGCTCCAGACAGATTTCCTTCGTACAAGATCGTCCAGTCTGCCAAAAAACTGTGCTATCCTGATAATATCAGATCTACAGAAACATCAGTAAGTGTTCCTCTGCAGGACTTACTCAATCACACCGTTCAGAGGTTAATTCAAAGTATTGAAGATGTAATTAGGATACATGTTAGAGACTCTGAATTAGATCAATTACGTCTTTACTCAAAATGGGGGTTCGATGGTTCCTCTGGACATAGTTCCTACAAACAAGCCTTTCATGGACCAGAAGCTAATGACTCTGCCGTGTTTATCACATGCATAGTCCCTGTGCGTCTTACATTCAACGCAAAGGTGATTTGGCAAAATCCTAGCCCAGCCTCCACTCGCTACTGTAGACCATTAAAAATTGAATTCATTAAAGAATCTGTACAAGTTTCCGTTGCCGAAAAAAAAAGAGTGGATCATGAAATAACCGAAATAAAAAATTCTACTACAACAGTCCAAAACCGAAATGTTCATGTAGGTCACAAACTTATCTTCGCGATGGTGGACGGAAAAGTCTGCAATGCACTCACGGACACAAATTCTACTCAAAAGTGCTTTTTATGTGGTGCGACATCGAAGAAGTTTAACAACATCGAAGAAATGATCGGCAGAAGTGTCAAAACAGAAAACTTGGGATTCGGTTTGTCAGTTTTGCACGGATGGATTCGAATGTTTGAATGCCTCTTGCATGTTGCATACAAATTGCCACTAAAAAAATGGCAGGCCAGAGGAAATGATAAAATTGTAGTGGCCGAAAATAAGGCAAGAATTCAAAAAGAATTCATAGAAAAATGTGGCCTAATTGTTGATACACCTAAACCGGGATTTGGCAACACCAACGACGGAAATACCGCCAGAAGATTCTTTAAAAATGCAGAGTTGTCAGCAGAAATAACAAATGTCGACTTAGGACTCATAAGAAAAATTCATACTGTGATGATAGTCGTCGCTAGTGGCTATGAGATCGATGTCGAAAAATTTCGATTGTTTCTTCATGACACTGCTAGATACTTTGTATCATTGTACCCGTGGTATTACATGCCGCCAACCATGCACAAGTACCTCATACACGGTCCTGAGATAATATCCTCTGCATTACTGCCCATAGGGCAATTAAGCGAAGAGGCACAAGAGGCACGCAATAAAGATTTTAAAAAATATAGAGAGCATAATTCAAGAAAGTGCAGCAGATCCAAAACCAATGAAGATGTATTCCACTTTTTGTTGATTAGTAGCGATCCAGTGATCACAAGCAAAAGAAACATTAAAAGAAAGAAATTAGAATACCTGCCAGTGGAAGCACTGCACATGCTAAAATCTCCGAATGTGCAAGATGATGAAGATAATGATGGCAGTGGAAATGAAGATGTCACATCTGATGATTCTGAAGATGATCTATAGTTTATGTTTTTCAATATTTTGCCTCAAAAGGCTTTGTGTTATCCTTATAAATGTGGGGTTTTTAGTTAGGTTTAAAAAAACTATTTTGTTGGATAGATTTTCGAAGTGGGCGTTAAAACAAATGTTCTGAAATGTAAAATAATAATAAAATCAAATAAAATAAGTAAAATATAACGTAGAAGCTTTTTTTTAATTAAAGTGATTAAAATCCAGATATCACTTTAATCAATATCGCAGGTAATCAACAACATGCTGTTTAAAAATTAAAATTGAGCTAAATATTTTAAAAAACATCGTCCTTGTGTATCTATAGACAACTTATAATGCTTTAAACAAAAATTGTATCCAAAATATATTACCAATGATTTAATGCCAACTTTTCGGGTCTCTTGCCCCACTGTGTGGCGTCCGGATCAAGCATACAGCCCGGTCAGTTCCGTTGACGTCACATCGCCGGGTCCCTCCAGCTCCGCTAGGTGCTCCACCAAAAGCCCAGCCCTATTGCTACCGGGACCGTCTAAGCTCACCAGGAGTATCGCTGGAAGCCCATCTCTGTTGTTGCCGGAGTCTTCTAGGTCCGCTAGAAGCTTTGCAGCCTCAGAAGCAGCGTCACCGTTCGCCGCTCCCGCGAAGCCGCCCAGGACACGACCATCCCTTAGTCTGCGACGTATCCCTGCTGCCCCTACCGTCATCGCGGAGCTACAACCTGGTCCTTCGGGATACGGAAAGGGCAAGGGAAAGGGCAAGGGAAAGGGCAAGGTGTTGGCGAGTTGCTACAACCAAACACATGACAATGACAATGACGACTCTGACGATGACCTCAGTTTACTGTCGGTGAGTCAGACTATTGACCCAATGGATGATAGTGGAGATGAGTTTGAGGTGGATGTTATGAAAGAGGATGTTAGTGTAAGCCAATATCTGATGAATACGACAAACTTCTTGAGGAGAGCAAATTCTAAGTCTAAAAGAGATAATGTACAGTTGACCCGGGAACTAATTCAAATAGAGAAACAACCAATTCAACCAGTTCAATTAGAGAAACGGAAAAAAATGTTATTAAAACGACAAGAAAAAATTCAAAGAGATGAATTATTAACTACTAAACTTTTGCAGAGGATAAGAACAAAATAACTTAGTTCTCGGGTCAACTGCACATTACCTCTTTTTGCTTTAGAATAGGCTTTGACTTGACTTAACGTAACTTGACTAACGTAACTTGACTTAACATGACTTCTTAACATTTGTATATAGTTAGTTTATATTTGTATTTTATTTTTATTTTAATCTGTATTCCTATTTTTAGTCTTACTTTTATGTTAACTCTTGTTTTAATTTTTATTTTAATATACATGTATCATCAAATTTATGTTATTAATTTTTATTTTTCTCTCAATTTACCTACTACAAAAAGTTGCAACATAAAAATGTTGAGAAGTGCTAAGTATAAAGATAGTTTTAAAACAATCATGAAAGATAACTTTACAGGTAAGTATACTACTTTTTAGCATTTAATACTCTAAAACCACCGTCAATAAATATCATCATACTTTGCTCTTCTAACTTGAATAAGATAAAAATGTTGCTCTGCAACAGATTATAGAAATTATAGATAGGGTGTAAATGAAATACTTGATATATTTTTAACTTTTTATTTAATACGTACGATACAATGACAGATTTTGATTTTAGTTTTTTCTTAATATTGTTGTATACCATTTTCGTTCACTAAGTACTCTCTGAATAAGTTTAATAAGCAATTTCACGACTAATAACGATGAACATGTTGTTATAAAGTAGATCATGTACAGCAGGTTCACTTCTCCCATACACCGTTGAGATCCTTGCTGAGTTCCTTGTGTATTATTAGATTAGTTTTGTTATAGATTTTTGAGCAATGGATTAACCATTCCGTATCAGCAATTGTTCGATTTTTAAATGTCATTCTAATTTTGTAGTATGCAAAACTTCTAGGTAGATTTACCATTACAATATCCTTAGTATCAGGTACAGGTATAAAAGGAATCCATTTTATAGGATGTTTATCCACACAAATTGCAAATTAGTCTACATAGGTTGGTTTATAAATATAGAACACGTTGTTAATTATAGCATGCAAAAAAATGTATTCTGCTTTTAACAATATCTTGAATAAAACTGTAGGATATTTGTTAAGATTTTGTAATTTATACCTATATGTATTTGGAGGGGGTAATTAAAATAAACAACTAAGTATTATTAAAAATTTAATTATTTTTATACTACATTACAGATTAAACTAACATAATATATTATGGTAAAAATGTTTGTAGCCAACTATATAGTTTTTCACAATTACTTAAACTGCATAACCATTTCTTATGTTCTGTGTGACACAAGCATGATGGTATCTCCTTCTCAAACTTTGGTACTTGAATCCAATTGTTCTGAAGATCTCCAACATCAACTATTTTCTTGTCGATAACATTACGTAAAAATCTTACCTTTTGATCACCTTTAACGTAGACTGAATTGACGTTGAACAAAATATTTTCTACTATTTTGGGTAATTCACTATAGTCCACATATCCACTGGAATATTTAATTCCTAAACGATTTTTTTCAAGATTTCTAACATGCCTTTTATCGAATTTACTAAGTGAATTAAAATCTCTGAACGGTTTTAATAATACGTGTAATATTTGTTCGTTAATTTTAATTGTCAGCTCTTTAGGATGGAATTCATTTTCCACCATGAAGCCTTGAATGTCAATAACTGCAATTTTCATGGTTACGTTTTATCTATACTTTTACAGAGAATGGTTTTCTTTACTAACCGATACGTTTTTATATCCAATTGATAGTTAAGCAAAGGAGAGGGGGTTTGTTATTTAAATCATTATATTTCTAACAGTTTCGCTCAACGGTAAATATTCTAGTATACAATCATGAATAATAATACAATAAACTCTAGTTTTAGCTGGAAATCCTTTGGTGCTCTCGATATTTAACTTTACGTCAACCGTGCTGGTTTTTACGGACTCGTTTCTTTTGGAACAATCGATAACAAAAAGCGTTGCATGTTCTTTAAAGTCTTTGTAACTGAGAATAGGACGCTTATCTCAAGTATTCATAAAACTTGGATGAAAATCAGTATGATAAATTATTGTATGATTCTACATAATCCTTATTGAAATCTTGCCTTAGCCGTTCAAATGGATAATAATCACCGTTTAAGATTAACCTAACGTCCGAGATATCTATATGATCGAACTGTGTAGGATCTTCTTTTGAGTTCTCTTTACGATCTGTCTGAAATCCAACTATAACAAATCTCGGACTCTCGACTGCTGTAGATGTTTTCACCGACCATATTTCTCTAGTGGCATTTTCGGTGAGATTTGGTAATTCGTGTAATTCCCATTTACGAAACGGAATTAAAATAGGTTTATTGCTTTTGATTGCTTTCAACAGATCCAGTCTAATCATGTCATTGGGTTGAATATGCTTTACCTTCAGCTCGATACTGCTAATGGTTAGTTCTGCAGTTAATTCTGGGATTATTCCTGGAGTTTCTTTTATTGGCATCATTTCGGGATCTTATAGTCATTAAAAATACCAAATAAGTGCTTAAGAGGGATTCTTAAGCTGAACGAACCATCCTTATTCAAAACAGAAAATTTTTCTGGATAGGTCCAACTCGAAGTCATCATATGTTTATGATCATTAGAAGTGTAACACAAATATGCTCTAATTGAACTCATGATACCAGGATCTCTAACAGCATCCATTTCTTTACCATTCAGTTCATAAGATATAGATTCAAAGAAAAAAGCAGCACCATTATTGACAAGGCTGAAAGTACCTGCTCCGCCTGTTTTCTCTATTTTTCCTTTAATAAATATCGCGGCATCGTACATTAATAGCCAGGCATCACCTTGATTGATAGTTATTTCCACTATATCGTTATTCATAAAAGACTTAACAAATGGGTAATAGGTACGTGTCTCCAATCGTTGAATTGATTCATCGAATTTTGGTGAGCGATACACGTCGAACACTTGAGGTGTTAACGACATCGTACCCAAGAGATTTTAAAAACTTTAGATTTTCAGGTGTAGGTATAAGATTCTTCTCACGAGGTTCACACTTATGAGACCTTTGAGGGAGTGATTTTTGAGAATATTGTGATCTCCTTTTATACGGTTGATATCTAGCGTCATCAAAAACTAGACCCATTTTATAACAACTTTTTTAATTCTAATCTTACAATTATTTCTTCACCTCTGAAATTTACCAACTGGGAATTTTGATCAAAAATTGATAATGATAAATTATTAATTTCACGCTTGGTAACGGGTACGTATAGCAAATTTCTTGGAGTTTCGTCTATCGCGTAACCGGGGTCGGTCCCCACAGCAAATTCGTAAATAGTATGCGATGGTTTATTATTATAGTATGCTCCAGCCGTTATATTACTATCTATATGAATCGTTCTAACTTTAACAATGCTTACAGGTAAATCTGATATGTGAAGTTTCTTTGATTGTAGTAAGCGGTTAGAGAAACCTAACAATTTTCCTATTGAATCCTGCTGAAAATCAATGCTGTATTGATCACTATAAATTTCACACTGAAGCGTACTATTGTTAGCTTTCAATGAAAATATATTTGGATTGTTATCTAACTTTTTCAAAGATTTCAATATTTGTCTTTCTATAGCACTAATTTCATATGACCCAGTAGGAATTTCTATAATTTTTCGTTCATTGTTTTCATTGACAACATAAAATTTGTTATTAGGCGCCTCAATATTCGGAATAGTATTGTATGAATGAAATCCTAACAATGCTAGACCATACTGAACATCAGATTCTAAATATATTGTATTATTAAAGTCAATACTTAGCGTTGAAGTAAAACCATGTAGGGTGAATATCAGTGACATGACTGAGTTGACTCTAAGCTTACCTCTGCTTTTTATAGAGAAATGCGAGGCACAGGTGACCACAATTTATTTCATTAAATTTTTGATAGGACTCGTTGTTGTATAAAATCTTAACCCCCTTACCTAAGTAACGAATAAGTTCTATAGGTGGTTTTAAGTTACCAAAACTATCAAAATACTGTACAAAATTATTCTTTTTTATATATGCTACCCAGTGTGTTCCCTTATTGCTTTGAATATCTAAATTTATAATTGCAGACTCATTTGCATTTGGTTTTGTTTTTGGAAGCGTGTCTCTCATAAATATACCTTTAAAATGCGGCACTTTTATTTTTCTAGCAAATTTCTTTAGGTCAACATCTGTTAATGGTCTATTAGGAAGCTTTAGAGGAAGTTTTTGAACTAAGTTTTTTTTTGAAAAAAAACAAACCAAATCCACCACGATTATTTTTTCGCATATAAAGACCTGATCCTTTTTTTCCAATAGCTTCTATTGCTCGATTATGTCGTTTTTCTTCAACCATCTTTTTTTGAGCATTTTTGGCATCGATTATAGTTTTAGCAACAGCACTAGCACCTCCAGCTACCGATCCAAGAGCTCCCAACGCAGCTAGGATTGGAATCAACGGTAGAAACCCACCGGTTTTGTGCTGAAATGGGATAATTCTTGGTATTCGCACCTTTCTTTTTCCTCCCACTCTTTTAACAGCTAGTCGTGCAGCTTTGATGGCAGCTAATGTTGTATTTTTAATATTGTTAACGTTATTCAGCTGATTGTTGTTAAATGATTTTTTCAACGATTTTTCAACTTTTCGTACTATATCTCGCCTGAATGAATTGGGACGCTTTTTTAGACCCATACCTAACTTCCGTTTAGCTTTCATTGCCGTTGTTACAAACCAAGCAGCAGCTTTTTCACTTAATTTTGCGTTTTTGCTTTTAACTCTTTCCCAAGCTTGATTTTCCAATTCCAAGTCAGCTTTATGTCGATCTTCCAGCAACCCGGTTTTTGAGTAGAATATATCGTGTTTTTTACATAAAGTATCTAATCTATTAATTCCACTGTCACCCCTTGCTAATCTTTTTTCTAGTCTAGTACCAGGTCCACAATATTGATATCCGGGAATGTGGAACTCAATTGGTAATTTATTTATTAACGAGTTAAATAACTCTTCTCCAGTGAATGATAACATTAGACTGAAGTCGATTCTCTCTAAATATCATGTATTTATATTTTTCTGTAGTTCCTATTATTAATATTTATCATATTAGTTGGTTTAGGTTGGATAATTAAAAAAAATTTTTCGTTTAAATATTTTTATTTTCTACAATCTCAAACTGATTTGCCGGGTGAAGTTTTCCAGTGTCGAGTTGTCCCTTAAACACGAGGGAATATCTTTCAGATGAGAAATCCTCCAAGTGTGGCTTGAATGCTACCGTGACTCTCTGCGGTAGGAATACAACATTCTCCTCCAATTCCAGTAAGACGCATTTCCCGAATTTTGTCTTCACCAGCTTGCCTGAATATATTTTCAATGGCAAATCTTGCGGTAATTCCGCCAACTTGATGCTGGATTTCCGATTGAGGCACGTCAACTTGTTGATTGCTTGTAGATCCATGTTGTCTGCTTTCAAACTAAACTGAGTTCTCCAGCTAGAACGGACCACCTTATATCCTAACCTAGTGGTAGAGAGGGGGAGCTGAACATGTAATAACAATTCTTAATAACCTATCGAGGTCAAGTCCCGTCCGGGGTTACGTCAGGTCAAAATGCAAGTCCGCACCTGTCGGAAAAGGTTAATAACCTCCCGGGGGTCACGCCAGGTCAAAATGCAAGTCCTCACCTGTCGGAAATAAACATCTGCCACGTAGCGGCCGAGGCCGTGACGTCACTGTCCTGATGCCCGCTTTGCTTAACTACTTACCTACAATAAAAAGCCTATCGAATTCCTTTATTGGGATGATGTAAATGAGTTGATAGATAGATTAAGGCTCCTCGTAGCCTCTAAACAAGCTGGAAACACCTCTCACGATAATGAAATTGTTGCTATTATCAATGAGTTAACAGAAGCTAACATTATTCGCTAATATAAATATAAGGGTGAGCCAAAATTATCATCATATCCACTATGAGTGTCAATAAGTTTGGACAATATTCTAATTCTAAAATTTATTCATCACATTTATCTTCATCGATCCATACAAGTAACACTATTTTCGAGTTTACTCCGAATGGTAATATAGATGTAAAGAATCTGAAGATTAGTAATCTTCAAACTCCAAACGAAAATAGTGACGCAACAAACAAGCGATATGTTGATCAAACTGTTAATGAAATAAGAACCAAAATTTTCGATTATATTCACAGACAGTTACATAAAATTACTACTGCTACGGTACATGAAAATACACTCATCAAAAATTTTAAGGAAGAATTGCATAGTGAAGTATATAGACTACAATTGTGTATCGAAGAGAAAGATAAAAAGATAGTGGAACTATCGAATAAAATTGATAATCTAAAACCATTTTACAAATATAATAATGAAAACACAGCACAGCAAAGAAAAAATTCAGTTGGTTAAGGAACTACATACACCGGCTAGAAAAAATTATTCTCGCCGGCGAACTATTATCAAAGGATTAGACGATCTCTGGCAAGCTGATCTTGCGCAAATGGATCAGTATGCGACAGTTAATAAAAATTTTAAATTCATATTGGTAGTAATTGATTGTTTTTCAAAATACGTTTGGTGCGAACCGCTGAAATCAAAGTCTGGGGAAGAGGTTACGAAAGCTTTTACAAATATTCTGAAAAGATCTCACAAACGACAACCTCGAAATCTACAAACTGACCTAGGAAAGGAATTTTACAATACGCATTTTAAGAAAGTCATGAAACAATTTAATATAAATCATTATAGTTCATTTAGCATTAAAAAAGCTGCAATTGTGGAGAGGGTTATACGCACCCTGAAAGAGCAAATGTTCAAATATTTTAGTTTGAATGGTAAATATAAATGGATTGATATGTTACTTTCAATAGTCGACGAATATAATAATAGGAGACATCGTACTATACATATGAAGCCTAAGGGTGTAAATAAGAGTACCGAAAGTCATTTACTTAAAAGTGTTTATAGTCACTTAAAGACTTTTAACAAACCAAAATTTAATGTGGGTGATATGGTGAGAATTAGTAAAGCTAAACATATTTTTGAAAAGGGTTATATTCCTAACTGGACGACAGAAGTCTTTAAAATTATTAAAATACAAATAACTAATCCGGTAACGTATGTACTCGAAGATGTAAGAGGAAATATTATAAAAGGAGGATTCTATACAGAGGAATTACAAAAAACGGCAGATCCAGATATTTACTTAGTAGAGAGGGTACTACGTAGGAGGGGGGGAAAAGTGTTGGTGCGCTGGCTTGGTCTAGATAAAACACACGACTCATGGATAAGTGCCACAAACGTTCTGTGAGTTGTTGGGTTTTAACAACCTCAAGATGGTTATACTCTGTAAGAATGATGACTGTCATTATTTCACCGAAAACGAAGTATTGGAGCTACTCACCATTGACGAGAGTATTAGTTTAAAGATCAACTTATTGCTAAAATGTAACTATCTTGAACATTATCATAATATTTTAGATCAAGTTAATGAGTTGCTAAGAAAATGTAATTATGTTATGGATCCTGTAGATATTATAATGTCTGTATGTAACTTATCGTTTAGTATTGAAACATATTGTATATTCGAGCTTCTCTCTTTTGATAAAGAATTTGTTTTAACGGATTTGTATAGAAGAAGGGTTTAAGAAATAAAACAATATTAAAGTTAATATGACTTTTATTTATTCATACCTAAATAAATACATTACATATATCATAAGTACATGTGAAATCTATACTGGTACAGCATCCATTATATCTTTATGACCCCAAGGTAGAGTGACAACATTATTTACCAAATATCGTTTATCGTCAAAAGGGCTGAGAGCAATCTTAGTTTGTTTTATGCTAAACACGTTGTGAGCAAACGAACGGATAGAACATTGGGTGGCAGTCTTTTCCTTCTTCTTAAATAAACAATTCACATAATCATCAAATGTTATATGATTTTTAATAACACTATGTTTAATTCCTTTTGATTTTTTAACACATTTTTTCTCCCCCTCAATCAAATACGTATACATTTTAGATCTGAGACCAACGAAATGAGTCATAACAGTACCATTAAGTTCGTCTTTCATCAAGCCTGGCACTTTCTTATTTGTTAGTGGAATATTATATCTATTGTCAATTGGGTAGTCGCTGGTATCAAAACGATGTAAATCACTTTTGATAGTCTCACCATATACATCGTTACATTTTACTTCGTAAATCAAACTATCCGTATCTGTATAAAGTAGTTTACAACTTTCCGATGAAAATTTTGGAAGCATATAATCATAATGAAATTCGTATACACAAGTTTTAGAAATATCGAGAATTGCCATACCTATATACAAAGGCTTATTAAATACTATTTCAGTTTTATTTAGTTCAATAGCTACTAAGTCTTCATCAAATATTAATCTGCTTTTAAAAACTGGGCTAGCAATTAGATTCTTTGCTCCGTATCTCCCATTCCATTTCCTAACTAATTTAAAGATTCTATGCTTTCGAATATTTTCCATAGTCTTTCCGTAAACTGCGTTATTCATCAGTTTAATTATAGTTTTTTCAAAATCAAATGTTGCCTTTGCTCTTAACTGTGTATTAAATTTAATATAAGGTGCTAACCATGCAGCCTGTTCAAATTTCAAAACCCTATAAATTTTATTTAAGACTAAACCATTTCGCAGAGCTTGTTTAAGTGCTCTATAATGTATGACATATTTTTCTTTCGGATATAGGGTTGTCATAAGTTTAGATAATTTTGAATTTGGAGGTACACCATGTTCGGCACAAAAAGGTAAATCTCTATGCAAATCATGTAAGTATTCAAGGTAGTCTAAATCAACCTCTAAAATATATCCCTCACGAGCATCATCTGGAATAGTGGTAACGTCAATAGTTGTATCTACCCATTGAAACCCACCGTAAGGAAGGTGTTCACACATCGCCCAACCGTACAAGTTGTTAACATCTAGGTATAATAAGTACTTGGAAGGTTCACTAGGATCATAGTTATTCATATATTTATTATTCGCTTGTGAAAATCGATTGCAGCACTGACTTATACCACCCCGTATACCCTTTTCGAAAAACATTAAAATATCGATATCTTGAAAGGTTTCTAACTTACAACCTGTACATTTAAGCATGCAATCCCAGGTAAAACCTGGGAGAGTATAGTACCAAGCTGGATCTAAACCATAATTTTTTAGACAGGTATTTCTGAAATTTTCAAAAATATCTGTAAGTAACATAATGTCAGTCTTTAGGTACAAGTCTGAGTATTCACCTAAATTTTGTATTTCAAATGTGTCCCAAACTAATTGAGCATGTCTATAAGCATCTTCATCGATCCCAATATCATTTAATTTATTATAAAACTGTTCTATGGAAGGTAAAGAATTTTCAGTCAATTTATCTAAGTTATCGATGTAATCATAGCAAAATACACCTTTCTTGGTTAGCAGTTTAAATCTATCTTGAGATATACCACAAAATTCTTTACGAGTATTAACAAAGTCTTCACTATTGAGAGACGAGGCTAGGGTATCTAGGGAGAAACCTAAGAATCTAAACGAGTCAATGAATCGAAATTTGACGTTTGTGTTATTATTAAAAATAGTAAAACTAATGTATTTTTCCTTATTAATTGGAAGCAAAGTTGTGTTGTGTCTTTTAGATAGATCTCTAATAATAAAATGACTGTCGTACCCACTGAGATTATGAAATACAATCGGTACTACAAATGAATTTCTATAATTTAAATTACATGATTGGTGCGCATAACCTCTGAAATGAGATGTTAGATGACAATGATCACGTACAATTATATCATTAGGGTTAAATTCTCTTTCACAAATATGACATGTCGGTGTTGAGTCTTTTAGATTGACAGCTTCTTTCATCGGTTCGATGTTTTTTAATTTCGATGAAACTAAATTTGCAATTTCATCTAGCTGATCTGCAAACCAAGTCATACAATCAGCTCCGCGGTAACTTTTGTAAAAAGATAATGTGTTATCGTAACTACATTTAAAATAATATCCAGCACTAAAAGCTTCATGTTTTTGATATCTAGCTGTTTTAGTCATTATTTGTGGGTCATTGTAGGGTTTCAGAATGGATTCAAAATCCGCTAAAATAACAAAGGGTACTTTTTCTCTATGAACATAATTTTTGAACTCGATATATTTATCTTTAGGGAAGGATATTTTACAATTATTTATATCTTGACAGTAGCTTATATGTTCGTCGAGCTTTTCTTGAGAAGAATAATAATTAAGACACCTGTCACATATAAATATTTTACCTTTATGTTTATTTGTTTGCCTTGAAATCAACCTAGATAAATTTTTAATCCAACAATAATGGTAGTGAATGTCTACTATTGACTCATCGATAGGAACAGCTTCATGATCATTAATTTTTGGAAAATATTTATCTTGAATTAAAAGGAGATTTACATGTTTTTGCATTTTACTTTTTGTAATTCGCCCAGGTGAAGTAATAAACGTTGCAGACTGATCGTGTTTTAGTAGATCTAATATGTACACATTTACAGATATATTATTTAATTTTTCAAATTTTGGAATTTGATTTAAAGTTAAGGGAAATTTCAAGCCCCTTAAATTTAATACCGTCGAAGGGTGTGGATATGAAGAAGTGCGGGACGGTACCTTTTTTCCATGAGGGGTGTATAGAGCGGAAACTACAGCCCATAAGAAACAAAGATCATCATTATTTTTAACATTTACGCACGCTCGCTTAGCTGCAATGGATTCCGGAAGCGAATGCGAATGCGACTTTGAAACACCGATTTTGTATCCTCCCATTTTACCCGGTCATTTCTATTTTCTATCCTACCTTTACCTGCCCCCTCGTGTCTATATGCTTTCAAATAAGTTCTGAACCTAATTAGATGTCCTAAATTTGTCTCCAATTTTATTAAGGTACCATGATTGTAAATTTTCTTCTTTAATGCCCTACGAATTAACTTAATGTTTGCGTTTATTATCTTTTTCCAATACTCTATAGTTCGTTGATTTGTATTTCTTCGAAAAAGTCTAAACCCTTTTTCACAAACGTTGATAATGTTGTCACTCACGTCAGAAACTTCGTCAGACATTTCTAAGTTGATCTATACCGTGATGTATATCTCTCGGAAATGTAAACGCATATGAAAACCTTACACCAGTTTAAATGTTGTATAACTGTTCTTCCCCCCCCCCCCCCACCTATTTGCGGTACTATAAATTCAGTGACGGTGTTTCTGAAATTTATTAGTATTCCACTATTGTTGAACACTATACTTATTAAAAACTTGAACTCATTCCTAAGTTATTTAAACAAGAATTTATTAGTGAAGAAGTTCGTAAGCGTGCGAGATATGGAAATTGGAGAAAAGTATAGAATATCATCTTTTAGTAAAATCCATACAAGGTTTGGAGAGAAAGTGTTAGTAGAATTTTTGGAGTTCCGTACTTTGTTACCACGTAGATTTACTGAAGAATTTACCCCCCAACGTATCGCAGAAATAAACAAGAAGATCGAAAGTGGCAAGTCTTGGACCAGCACCAGGTAGAACAACCAACATAGAATTTTCGTCTTACGAATGACTCTAACGGAATCCAAAAGGAGGTCGAATAGACTCTACTATAGAAGAAAATTAGAAATGTATATAAAATCTTTACAAGAATTAAAATTTGAAATTATATTATATGAATTAAATAAGAAAGTTGATAATATTAAATTAGATTAAGGATTATTGTTAATGCAAAAATTATAATAAAAATTATAATAAAAAAATAAATGAAAGTACCTATTTTAATTTACCTTATCATCTAAAAAATATACAATGAATTTGAAATGAGAATTTTAATGCGATAAACATAATTAGTAAATGATTAATGATATAATTGATTATAAAACTTTTGAAACCTTATTTGTGCATACTAAATTTCAATTAAAAATATTTGACTGTCTCACCTATTGTTAGTAATTATTGCTAACTATGATTAATTCAAATTTGAGAATATCATGATTATTATAATTATTATTTTTGGTAACGAGTGAATCAAACAAATTTTTATGCTTATCCTGTTTATTTGTTCTGAATACTTTTGTTTTATTATATGTTTTTTGTTAGTATGATGGTGAATAAACATATATTAATAATATATCGGTAGGTAATATTATCTTTTATGTGTTTTACAACTAGTGAGCTGTTGCATTCTTCACATTATTTTTACAACTTTATTTAAACTTGGTTATTTTATTTGTAAATGGGTAAAAGGGACTAAAATAAAAATGTTAGAATTAATTTTGCATAGATCATTTATTAATTAAAAAAAAAACAATATTTTTATCGTTATGATATTTACTATCAACGAACTTTGACATTCGAACACGTTCACGATCACGAAAGGCCCTTTTTTCACTCTTACTTCTTTTTGCAGGAAACCTTATTATATTTTTTTCATCGAGTTGTGGTCGATACATTGTTTCACCATCTTTTCCCCATGCATTCCAGTAATCCTGCTCTTCCTTTTCCTTCTCCATTTCTATTGCTGCTTTATTATTTTCCTCGTCCTGCTTCCATGACTTCGTCTCTTCATCAATCGCCTTCTGTAGTGCTGAATTCATTTTATTGGTTAACTGAATGATATCCATCTAAATTCATACCTTTTTATAGTCAATTCAACGTAAAATATATTCTGCTTGATTAACAGATTTAGAGCATCGTCAACTTTATGGAATTTCTATAGAATATTAATCCGTTTTCAAAATACGGTCAAGGTTATTCCAGGTCATTTTAAGTCCCCACTCTTCGATTTTGATATAAATTCATATAATAGACATAAAAATCTAGCAGTTGGTTTCTTACGTACAGAAATGGAATAAATTTCGGAATATAAAAAATTTGATAATAGACTAAAATCGTTCGAAAATTGGCCGCAAGAGCATGTCTTTAAGGCAACGAGAAACCTGGCGGAGGCAGGCTTTTTTTATACGAGCTCCGATGATACAGTACAATGTCCCTATTGCTTCATCGAGGGTTACCAATGGAAGGTTGATGATGACCCTATGCAAGACCACAGAAGTTGGAGTCCGAATTGTCCATTTATCACAAATCGTGGAGATAGTGAAGTTTACAATATCAAAATTCGTCCTAATGCCGTTACAGAAGATGAACGTTTTTTCTCTAAGCCTGCTCCAGAAAATGTATATATCACCAAACCTACTCCAGAAACTGAGTATATGAGTAACATGTTATGTAAAATCTGTTACGAAAATAATATAGAAATCCTGATGATACCTTGTGGACATCTAGTATTTTGTATGAAGTGTTCACCATCGATAGAAACATGTCCGTTGTGTAGACAAATTGTAACCAATAGGGTGCGAGCATTTCTACCGTAAATATAATATATATGTGTTATTTTAATCTGCAATGTAGTATAAAAATAAATTTTCGATAATACTTAATCGTTTATTTCAATAAAAT
Organism: Pseudeuparius sepicola; assembly: GCA_963920635.1. Classification (NCBI taxonomy): domain Eukaryota; kingdom Metazoa; phylum Arthropoda; class Insecta; order Coleoptera; family Anthribidae; genus Pseudeuparius; species Pseudeuparius sepicola. Next base: position 37,654,991 of record OY987305.1, read on the forward strand.
TCCTGCGATTTTGCCTGGAAAGATCACGAGTACAAATTGGTCTTTTATTTTTGATAAAACCCCCAGAGCGAAGCTCGAGGGCGAAGCTCGAGGGCGAAGCCCGAGCGAGAGCGCCGGCGCGGAGCTCCCGTTAATTTTGGGCTTGTAATTTGATACCCCGATGTCAGATTACACGTTTCCGGTGTCGGGTTTCAATCGAATGTAATTTGATACACCGGTGTCAGATTACATGTTTCCGGTGTCGGGTTTCAATCGAATGTAATTTGATACCCTGGTGTCAGATTACACGTTTCCGGTGTAAGATTTCAATCGAATGTAATTTGATACACCGGTGTCAGATTACATGTTTCCGGTGTCGGGTTTCAATCGAATGTAATTTGATACTCCAGTGTCGGATTACACGTTTCCGGTATCATACTTCATGGTTCTATTGTTCGTGTGAATGCAAGATTGCATTCTCTTTTGTCGACTCATCAGTTCTCAGGAAGTAACCCTATGCCTGTGTTAATGAACTCTGCGAGTAAGCAGTTATCACATAGCACAGGATGCAATCGTATACCTATACAAATTGTGGATACTGCAGGAAGTAACTCTACGCTTGTGTTGATGAACTCTGAGAGTAAGCTGTATAGAAAGGAATCCCCTACCTATACAAATTGTGGACACTGCAGTTTGTTTCAATATAATAATTCGCTATTTGCTTATTTCTTCAGTGTTCACTGAACATTACAACTGCGTCTTGCCCAGCCTTTAAAAATCAACCCTTCGCGCTTTGTGCTTTTGTTTGTGCTCTCTGATTGTGTTGTTTTGTGTTGCAACATGAATAATTGTGGAAAGATCAACATTCTGGATCAGATTATAATTGTAAGTAAAAATTGTTATTTTTTAATTCGAAAAATTATTTTGTTTTATGAGAATAGTTTAGGAATTAAGAGCTTTCCAGTTTAAGAAATAAAAGGTTTTCACTTTTCCAATGAAATGTAAAGATTTTTTTATTAATTCGAATGAAATGAAATATTCAAATTTACAATTTTTTATTAATAATTATTTCATCAGTGACAAGTTTTACAGTTTTTCCTGTTTTATCTATTAAAATTATATTAAATATTCTAATTTCCCATAATAGTTACTGTTTTATGTTGTTATGTTACATTTTTTATAAATGAGAATAGTTTAGAAAGTATGAGGTTTTCAGTTCATCAAATGAAAATTAAAACGGTGTTTGCTTTTAGCTTTTCGAATCCCAAATATTACAATTTTTACATTAATTATTGTTTTACGTATTATATTTATTAAATATAATGTTATTTTACAGCCGCCTGGGATGGACTTCAGTGAAGTACTTATGGATCCGACATATAGTCCGATCAGCATCAGCTCTGCTGATGCCGTATCGCCGGGTCCATCCAGGTCCATCACCACCGCCGTCATGCCGCCGAAAACCTTCACCACCGCTGTTGCGCCGCCGATCAGCATCACCACCGCTGCAACATCGCCCACATTGTTCGCCGCTCCTGCAAAGCCCGGTCCGTCGGGGTACGGTAAGGGGCGGGGAAAGGGTAAGGGCAAGCTCCCGCAACCATTCTCGCCTTGCCGCAGCACCTCCTCTGCTGCTGATTCCGTTGGCGCCGAGCCCCAGCCCGGTCCGTCGGGGTACGGTAAGGGGCGGGGAAAGGGTAAGGGCAAGCTCGCGCCAGAACCTTGTCAGAAAAAATTTAACAAGGTGCTGACGAGTTTTTATGAAAACGACAATGACTCTGACGATGAAACCTTTAGTTTGTTGTCTGTAAGTCAGACTATTGGTCTTACGCCTAGACGTGATGAGAATGTTGACAGTGCGGATGAGTTTGAAAGTACTGACGTGAAAGGGGTTCCAAGCGTAAGCCAATATTTGATGAAGACCGTAACATTCCTGAAGAAAACTAATTCTGCGGCCAAAAAAGGAACTGTGCAGGTAACGAGGGAACTGAATCAACTCGAAAAACGTAAAAAAAAATTGTTGAAGGTGCTTGAGAAACATCAAAAGGATGAGAAATTCAGTAGTAAACTTTTGCAACGGTTAAGATACAAATAATCAGTTCTCCGTGACCTGCACAGTTCCTTTTTTGGACGTGCAATGACTTGACGTGACCTGACATAACGTTTTTATTTATACTTAGTTTTTGTTTGACCTACAAAATTTCTTTTTTTGGATGTACAATGACTTAACGTGACCTGACATAACGTTTTTGTTTATACATAGTTTTAGTTTGTATTACATGCTTATCTTATTTTTATGTATATTTTTTATTTTTAATCTTAGTTTTGTACATATATTTTATTCTCAATATACATTAAAGCAAATTTACGCTAATAACTTTGATTTTTCACCCTTTTACCTACTCAAAAAAGAAGTTAAAAAGTGTTAAGTGCAAAGAATCAACCATGAAAAGATAACTGTGTAGGTAAGTATAATAATTTATGCCCTTCCATAAAATTATACATCTGGAAAAGCTAAAAAACATACCAAAAATTATTTCCGTCTATGAATCCCTTTACCTCAATAAAATATCACTAAATTTGAATTATCCAACTTGAATAATGTAAAAATGATATACACCGAGCATATAGAAAATAGTAGTTTTGAATCGTTTTATAGTATTACAATTATATCTAAAAGGTAAATAAAACAGTTAGTATAATTTTGTTTATTTAATCCGTAAAATCCAATCCTACATTTTCATTTTATTAGTGACAAGCATTGACGTTCACTCAATAGTGTCTGAATACTTTTAATAAGCAATTTCAAAACTAATAATGACGAATATGTTGTTATAAAGTAGATCATGTACAGCAGGTTCACTTCTTCCATACACCGTTGAGATCCTTGCTGAGTTCCTTGTGTATTATTAAATGTTAGATTAGTTTTGTTATAGATTTTTGAGCAATGGATTAACCATTCCGTATCAGCAATGGTTCGATTTTTAAATGTCATTCTAATTTTGTAGTATGCAAAACTTCTAGGTAGATTTACCATTACAATATCCTTAGTATCAGGTACAGGTATAAAAGGAATCCATTTTATAGGATGTTTATCCACACAAATTGCAAATTCGTCTACATAGGTTGGTTTATAAATATAGAACACGTTATTAATTATAACATGCAAAAAAAATTTATTCCGCTTTTAACAACATCTTGAATAAAACTGTAGGATATTTGTTAAGATTTTGTAATTTATACCTATATGTATTTGGAGGGGGTAATTAAAATAAACAACTAAGTATTATTAAAAATTTAATTATTTTTATACTACATTACAGATTAAACTAACATAATATATTATGGTAAAAATGTTTGTAGCCAACTATATAGTTTTTCACAATTACTTAAACTGCATAACCATTTCTTATGTTCTGTGTGACACAAGCATGATGGTATCTCCTTCTCAAACTTTGGTACTTGAATCCAATTGTTCTGAAGATCTCCAACATCAACTATTTTCTTGTCGATAACATTACGTAAAAATCTTGCCTTTTGATCACCTTTAACGTAGACTGAATTGACGTTGAACAAAATATTTTCTACTATTTTGGGTAATTCACTATAGTCCACATATCCACTGGAATATTTAATCCCTAAACGATTTTTTTCAAGATTTCTAACATGTCTTTTATCGAATTTACTAAGTGAATTAAAATCTCTGAACGGTTTTAATAATACGTGTAATATTTGTTCGTTAATTTTAATTGTCAGCTCTTTAGGATGGAATTCATTTTCCACCATGAAGCCTTGATTGTCAATAACTGCAATTTTCATGGTTACGTTTTATCTATACTTTTACAGAGAATGGTTTTCTTTACTAACCGATACGTTTTTATATCCAATTGATAGTTAAGCAAAGGAGAGGGGGTTTGTTATTTAAATCATTATATTTCTAACAGTTTCGCTCAACGGTAAATATTCTAGTATACAATCATGAATAATAATACAATAAACTCTAGTTTTAGCTGGAAATCCTTTGGTGCTCTCGATATTTAACTTTACGTCAACCGTGCTGGTTTTTACGGACTCGTTTCTTTTGGAACAATCGATAACAAAAAGCGTTGCATGTTCTTTAAAGTCTTTGTAACTGAGAATAGGACGCTTATCTCAAGTATTCATAAAACTTGGATGAAAATCAGTATGATAAATTATTGTATGATTCTACATAATCCTTATTGAAATCTTGCCTTAGCCGTTCAAATGGATAATAATCACCGTTTAAGATTAACCTAACGTCCGAGATATCTATATGATCGAACTGTGTAGGATCTTCTTTTGAGTTCTCTTTACGATCTGTCTGAAATCCAACTATAACAAATCTCGGACTCTCGACTGCTGTAGATGTTTTCACCGACCATATTTCTCTAGTGGCATTTTCGGTGAGATTTGGTAATTCGTGTAATTCCCATTTACGAAACGGAATTAAAATAGGTTTATTGCTTTTGATTGCTTTCAACAGATCCAGTCTAATCATGTCATTGGGTTGAATATGCTTTACCTTCAGCTCGATATGCTAATGGTTAGTTCTGCAGTTAATTCTGGGATTATTCCTGGAGTTTCTTTTAATAGCAAACAGTTGGCATCATTTCGGGATCTTATGAGTCTTATGGTTTGCTTACCGCAAATAGCATATTGATAGTCATTAAAAATACCAAATAAGTGCTTAAGAGGGATTCTTAAGCTGAACGAACCATCCTTATTAAAAACAGAAAATTTTTCTGGATAGGTCCAACTCGAAGTCATCATATGTTTATGATCATTAGGAGTGTAACACAAATATGCTCTAATTGAACTCATGATACCAGGATCTCTAACAGCATCCATTTCTTTACCATTCAGTTCATAAGATATAGATTCAAAGAAAAAAGCAGCACCATTATTGACAAGGCTGAAAGTACCTGCTCCGCCTGTTTTCTCTATTTTTCCTTTAATAAATATCGCGGCATCGTACATTAATAGCCAGGCATCACCTTGATTGATAGTTATTTCCACTATATCGTTATTCATAAAAGACTTAACAAATTTGTAATAGGTACGTGTCTCCAAACGTTGAATTGATTCATCGAATTTTGGTGAGCGATACACGTCGAACACTTGAGGTGTTAACGACATCGTACCCAAGAGATTTTAAAAACTTTAGATTTTCAGGTGTAGGTATAAGATTCTTCTCACGAGGTTCACACTTATGAGACCTTTGAGGGAGTGATTTTTGAGAATATTGTGATCTCCTTTTATACGGTTGATATCTAGCGTCATCAAAAACTAGACCCATTTTATAACAACTTTTTTAATTCTAATCTTACAATTATTTCTTCACCTCTGAAATTTACCAACTGGGAATTTTGATCAAAAATTGATAATGATAAATTATTAATTTCACGCTTGGTAACGGGTACGTATAGCAAACTTCTTGGAGTTTCGTCTATCGCGTAACCGGGGTCGGTCCCTACAGCAAATTCGTAAATAGTATGCGATGGTTTATTATTATAGTATGCTCCAGCCGTTATATTACTATCTATATGAATCGTTCTAACTTTAACAACAATGCTTACAGGTAAATCTGATATGTGAAGTTTCTTTGATTGTAGTAAGCGGTTAGAGAAACCTAACAATTTTCCTATTGAATCCTGCTGAAAATCAATGCTGTATTGATCACTATAAATTTCACACTGAAGCGTACTATTGTTAGTTTTCAATGAAAATATATTTGGATTGTGATCTAACTTTTTCAAAGATTTCAATATTTGTCTTTCTATAGCACTAATTTCATATGACCCAGTATGAATTTCTATAATTTTTCGTTCATTGTTTTCATTGACAACATAAAATTTGTTATTAGGCGCCTCAATATTCGGAATAGTATTGTATGAATGAAATCCTAACAATGCTAGACCATACTGAACATCAGGATCTAAATATATTGTATTATTAAAGTCAATACTTAGCGTTGAAGTGAAACCATGTAGGGTGAATATCAGTGACATGACTGAGTTGACTCTAAGCTGACCTCTGCTTTTTATAGAGAAATGCGAGGCACAGGTGACCACAATTTATTTCATTAAATTTTTGATAGGACTCGTTGTTGTATAAAATCTTAACCCCCTTACCTAAGTAACGAATAAGTTCTATAGGTGGTTTTAAGTTACCAAAACTATCAAAATACTGTACAAAATTATTCTTTTTTTATATATGCTACCCAGTGTGTTCCCTTATTGCTTTGAATATCTAAATTTATAATTGCAGACTCATTTGCATTTGGTTTTGTTTTTGGAAGCGTGTCTCTCATAAATATACCTTTAAAATGCGGCACTTTTATTTTTCTAGCAAATTTCTTTAGGTCAACATCTGTTAATGGTCTATTAGGAAGCTTTAGAGGAAGTTTTTGAACTAAGTTTTTTTTTTGAAAAAAACAAACCAAATCCACCACGATTATTTTTTCGCATATAAAGACCTGATCCTTTTTTTCCAATAGCTTCTATTGCTCGATTATGTCGTTTTTCTTCAACCATCTTTTTTTGAGCATTTTTGGCATCGATTATAGTTTTAGCAACAGCACTAGCACCTCCAGCTACCGATCCAAGAGCTCCCAATGCAGCTAGGATTGGAATCAACGGTAGAAACCCACCGGTTTTGTGCTGAAATGGGATACTTCTTGGTATTCGCACCTTTCTTTTTCCTCCCACTCTTTTAACAGCTAGTCGTGCAGCTTTGATGGCAGCTAATGTTGTATTTTTAATATTGTTAACGTTATTCAGCTGATTGTTGTTAAATGATTTTTTCAACGATTTTTCAACTTTTCGTACTATATCTCGCCTGAATGAATTGGGACGCTTTTTTAGACCCATACCTAACTTCCGTTTAGCTTTCATTGCCGTTGTTACAAACCAAGCAGCAGCTTTTTCACTTAATTTTGCGTTTTTGCTTTTATCTCTTTCCCAAGCTTGATTTTCCAATTCCAAGTCAGCTTTCTAGTCTAGTACCAGGCCCACAATATTGATATCCGGGAATGTGGAACTCAATTGGTAATTTATTTATTAACGAGTTAAATAACAATTCTCCAGTGAATGATAACATTAAACTGAAGTCGATTCTCTCTAAATATCATGTATTTATATTTTTCTGGAGTTCCTATTATTAATATTTATCATATTAGTTGGTTTAGGTTGAATAATTAAAAAAAAAAAAATTTCGTTTAAATATTTTTATTTTCTACAATCTCAAACTGATTTGCCGGGTGAAGTTTTCCAGTGTTGAGTTGTCCCTTAAACACGAGGGAATATCTTTCAGATGAGAAATCCTCCAAGTGTGGCTTGAATGCTACCGTGACTCTCTGCGGTAGGAATACAACATTCTCCTCCTATTCCAGTAAGACGCATTCCCCGAATTTTGTCTTCACCAGCTTGCCTGAATATATTTTCAATGGCAAATCTTGCGGTAATTCCGCCAACTTGATGCTGGATTTCCGATTGAGGCACGTCAACTTGTTGATTGCTTGTAGATCCATGTTGTCTGCTTTCAAACTAAACTGAGTTCTCCAGCTAGAACGGACCACCTTATATCCTAACCTAGTGGTAGAGAGGGGGAGCTGAACATGTCATAACAATTCTTAATAACCTATCGAGGTCAAGTCCCGTCCGGGGTTACGTCAGGTCAAAATGCAAGTCCGCATCTGTCGGAAAAGGTTAATAACCTCCCGGGGGTCACGCCAGGTCAAAATGCAAGTCCTCACCTGTCGGAAATAAACATCTGCCACGTAGCGGCCGAGGCCGTGACGTCACTGTCCTGATGCCCGCTTTGCTTAACTACTCGGCGTGAAAGACCATATTATTATCAGGGCGTAGGTCGACAACGAAAATCCTCGAGTATGTTACAACACTGATTTATTTCGCACAAGGTGAATGGTGAATACAATAAATACACAACCCGAACGTGGTCAACGGGAACGGCTTCCAGCCACCCGGACCGTCTGAACTCGCGAATCTCCCGTAATCAGTTCACCCCTCTGTATCTCAGGCTCCACTGTCCAATACTGTCCCATGTCCATAATAGTCCATTCCGGGTTCCCTATTCTGTGGTTCGGGGGAGAATTCCCCTTAACAACGCTAACGCGTCGCGTCGGTGCGAGCGGCAGTAGCGGCACCAATACTCTTGGACGGCACGACACCCAAATAATAACACCTGGGCGGTTCCCCTCCGCCAGGACACACGCGCACTAGACACAAACTTGTTTCTAAAATATAAACTAAGACGTTTAAAAACACTTTAAACATTGAAAACTTCTCAAAACCCAAGCTGCGCTTTCAGTTATGTGACAAATGACATGTAGGCCTTGAGTCACAGTGAAACCAATAGGAGTACCTAATTTGTGGGCTTGTGTTGTGTGCTTTTATTCCCGTAATAAGGTTCTCAGAATTTGAGACCGGGCTACTAGGGTACTAACACATATTTTGCATTTTGAAAAAAACTTTCTGGGAAAAATAGGGCTTTGAATGGAACATTTATTTACAATGGATTAGAAATTAATAGCTTCTATTATCTCACAACTATTACTTTACCGGTTCCGTAACTCTATAAATTTACCTACATCCTCAGGGCTGGTAGTAGGTATATGTATAAATAAATAAAGAACCTTTTGATTTTTGTTTTTTGGGGGAGCTTTTTTGACAGTCAAGCCAACCCGATATGTTCATCCCCCTAATTCCTAGCAACCCCAACTTTAAAATTTCAAATGGAACTGCCCCCCTTGTGGCACATAATTGTATAGCCCTTTTTACTACGAATACAGGGATGTATCGTTTTTAGAATTCTGTTGAGATTTGACAGAATTATTGGCTAAAAACGGAAAGTTGACAATCCACTGTACGCGTAGTAATTTTTACACAAATGTCTGCCACTCATAAGTTTTTTATCTACTACACACGACCAAATTACCTAGTTTTTATTGACGTGTAGATCAGTTTACAAAAAAGTCACAAATGAAAAAGCTGAAGCAAAACAAAAAAAGTTCATACGAATTCAAACCTTATATATTTTTAAAATATGTAACAAACAGTCACTGTCACGAAAAAAAGTTCTCGTTTTTTGCTTGTAACCACGAAATCGTTAGTTTCAGCCCGCTATTGAAAGTAGAAATGTATTTTAGAAATGGTTTATTCTATCGCGGATATAGCAGAAATTGTTGCAATTTGTTATCGAAATCATGATTGCGCTAAAGCTATAGCACGAATTGCAACAATTTCTAACCTTTGTGATAGAATAAACTATTTCAAAGACACGTTTAAACTTTCAATAGCAGGCTGAAACTAACGATTTCGTGGTTACAAGCAAAAAAAAACAGGATTTTTTGTTATAGTGACTTTTTGTTACATATTTTAAAAATATATAAGGTTTGAATTCGTATGAATTTTTTTGTTTTTTTTTTGCGGGCATTTGTGTAAATATTACTACGCGCACAGTGGATTTTCAACTTTCGGTTTTTAGCCAATAATTTTGTCAAACCTCAACAGATTTCTAAAAACGACACATCACTCTATTTGCAATAAAAAGGGCTTTAAAATGAGGCGCCACAAGGGTGGTAGTTCCATTTGAAATTTTAAAGTTGGAGTTGCTAGGGATTAGGAGGATGAACATATCGGGTTGGCTTGACTGTCAAAAAAGCTCCCCCAAAAAATAAAAATCCACGGGTCTCGGCGAATTTTCAAATATTTTTCGGATTTTCTAAGTCTAAGTCAAGTTTTCGTTGGGAAACCCTGTATATTTTTTAAAGGGCAACCACAATTTTTGATAGCGTCATTTAAAAGAACGCACTTTTCTTATATCGGAACGCAAATAATTTTTTTTCATAAATTTTAAATTTAACATATACCTATTATTACCTATTAAATATGTCAAATAATATGCACCTTTCAAAATTATGTTGGACGTTGGACGTGTGGAAGCGGTTTTTTTAATCGCACAGTACAACATTTTACCGAATTTATTCCAACCTTTACGTGCTCACTGTATACATAATACAGGTAGAAACAGGTTGTTAAAAAACTAACTTTTAATTATTATAATACTGCGTACCAGATTTCACAGTCCAAACTCGTTTCTTTGGTTGCCACCTTTATTGTAAACTTCACAAAATATACTTAATTGTCAGGCTCTGTTCCTGTCAGTCCCTGAACAACTGAACAAGAATATTCCTCAGGTCTCAAACTCGCACTAAAATCGCGTTCTAATCTTATACTTAATTCCCAGCAAAATTCCCCAGTTCTAATATATTCAAATAGCAGACTAGAAAATTCCTGGCCAAAAAACACTCTGTATTTCCCAAACTAATCGAAATAATATTATGCGGTTTGCACCATTAAATTATTTTCAAAAATCGATTCAGCACTTTTTTCTTTATTTTGAATGTACATACAAATATTAATCTGTAAAATTTGAAAGAGGTAGGGGCTAATTTTATTTTAGAATTTTGGACAGTATCGCTGTAGTGTCAGATTTTAAATAAAAAAATCGCTAAATCATTTCTTACCAGAAAAAATTCGTAGTAGGCCTTGAAAATTGAAGTTAAGACCTGAAATTTTGCATCAACGTAGAATTTTTTGTGACCTATTTTTAGAAAAAAGCCTAGCTAAATTGGGGTGTTCGCACTTAAGATGAAACACCCTGTAGACAGACTTTGGTTTCGGCCGACCGAGGTCCGCGGACCGCGCCCCGCGGTACCTACTAAGATAAATTAAAAAATAATACCGCCGGACGACGCGACGGTCGGCCTGACGGCTTTGGAGCCTGAGCTGGAAAGTAGATTTAGTGAGCCAGAAACAATTCCATGTATAAACCTTGACTTCACCTTCACATTCCTCGCCGGAAAGTAAGTTTGATACGCGAGATCATACGGTCAGGGTCTCATAATAGATCGTATAGGTATGTATGTATTCAGTAGGTACCTACAAATTTACGAATTACTTAGGTAACAAACAATAGTATTTAAAAAAATTAAATCTATTGTTCAGTAATTCTGTACCTATATAAAGAACAGTTTTTCTTTGCTAGGTTTTTCTTACCTATTGCATAATTTTTTGGGCCATCGATTCCATACACTGTGTACCTAGGAGAGATATTATTTTTCTCATAACTAACTATCTCTTCATGAAACCACAGAATAAATAGCTTTGCAACGTTAGTCTGTGATGAAACGTTTCTTTTTCCAAAAAATAATGCACTAAAAGCCGAACACGATATACCTAGGGGCTACGGAGCACCCAAAAATTTGTGAAATAGATAGGTGTAGGTATTTTTTTAAAATATAATTAAAAGCGTGCCTTTCATTTAAACAGATTGACCTTGAAAATTGGGTAATTTTTAAGGAATTAATTAAAATTTGCCAATCATTTTAAACTGCTTGACCTACAGTAGCGGTTATTTTTTAAGAATATAATTATTAAAGTTTGCCACTCATTTTAAACTGCTTCAACTTGAAAATTTCAAAAATTAGCCATGAACTCTTCCCCCTCTCCATGCCCGCACAAGATCTTTTTTTAAATTTCAAGTGGTGTTACTAGTTTTAAAAAGCATTTAAGGTGATTTAAGTTTTTTTTTGTTCTAATAAAGAATTTTAGTTCTTGTTTCTTGTGGTGTATGTAGGTGTGTGTAGTGTGTAGTCACTAATTTAATATATTATGCTTCTACAATCTTATGTGGCCGGCAACGGCAACGTTGGGTTTATCCAAAAATGTGGTGAAATTAATACAGTGAATTCTGCTATTGTTCATCAGATGGCGCCACCCTCGGCGCAATGAAACCTGTATAGTCTTCGAACACTTATGTAGCAATTGCATTTTTGGCGAAGTCGCAGGTGAGAAGACCTGTGCACGTAGCTCCAACTGGACTGTTTCTCTTACCCTATTAAATATAATATTTTTTTACTCAATGATATGATGTAAAAACCCCTCGAAGAATTCGCAAAAATACAATTTATGTCAAATAATGTATGTATATCTAACGTCTTGATTACCTTCCAACACAGGTATTTGTTATTCTCAATTTTCAAAGTCCTATTGTCGGGTATTACTCTTGTGCACTCTCTAACAAGCTTTGCAGCTGGTATTTTAAGTCACAAAATTTCTTCATAAAGTTAATTCAAAAACTGTGGTTATTTTGAATTATTATTACTCAAATAAAGACACCACTATGTTTTAAAGGGTTTATTTTCTTATCCAAATCATACAGGTAAAAATATTTTACAATTTTTGTAATTTTTGAAAATAGCTTTTTACTCGGGAAAATATTTTAATCGAAAACTAATTTTTTATAATTTCAAATTTCGTTGCTGGATGACTCTTCCCCAGATCTTGTTCACCTCTGTAGATTATCGAAAATTTCTTTGACTCAAACTCACTCAGATGCGGTCTGAAATCTTCCGTCACTCGATTTGGTAGGAACACCGCACCCTGCTCGAGCTGCAGCAGTACATTTTCTCCAAATTTTCCTTTGATGATTTTTCCACCCAAGATTTGAAACGGTGTGTCTGCATCCAACTGGTTCAGTTTAACAGCCTGTTGTGACTGTAGCAGAGAGCGTGAATTGATTTTGTTTAAATCCATTTTTCTGAAATTAATTTATACTTAATAATGCATTAGCAAAAGTGGTGTTTTTTACTTACGGTTTAAATTTTTTCGTTCAAGTGGCAAGACGAGTCGAAAAACAACCGTAGCAGCAGGAGTCCCCGTCAGTAGCGATGATCGGAGGTGTAACCTGTAACAAAAATAAATTCGTGTTCATATTTTTGTAAAATTCAATTTTCTTACATCTCTTCGAAATTTCATAATGCACACAGATTTTAGTAACAATATGTTGTACTTACTTAGAGTTTTCTTCCTTATTCAGGTATGTTCTTGGACGCTTGGTGGTGGGTATCTACGTTGAGGCTTGTTTTCGGATGACAAACAATCTGTGGTCCGCGCACGAAATACATAACTTTTTATTAAAAACTTTGTGTCGCCAGCGTTGTCATGTTTTCCAAACAAAATCCTGTTTCATTCTTTGAAATTACTAAAAAACCGAGAAATACACGCACATTGTGTTATCTGGCAACGTTGGGTGAAAAATTTCAACTTGTTATTGAGGTCAGTTACGTAGACAATTTTTGTTTCCGCTATCTCTGCATTATTTTGCATCGAGTCGAAAACGTTGACAAAGGGTTACCTACTACAAGTCCCTGCCTGTCGATAGGCTCCCAGGGTTCATGACCGCTAACACCTTGTGGAAGTTCTGTCTCTCTCCAATACACGAGGTTCCCGTTTTCGGGGAATATATTGAAAATTATTACTTTCGATATACCTCTTACGTATTTTTATAATACATCTTATGTTGTATTAAGTCCATATATAGTCGTGTTTCTATACGCACCCTGAATAATAATTTTTGCAAAATATTAATGCTAATAACCAGAAAATCGGTGCGTCGACCAAACGACTTAGAAGATTGTTATTTCAGGAATCAATTAGCAGACTATGTGAGTGAATTATTAAAACACCCCGAAAAACACGAAAGAATGCAATTTTTTGTCGTATAGAGGTATAACGAAAAATATTCGCTTCTATTGTTAAGTACTTTGAGTACGAATTTTTCTGAAATTAATTTATACTTGATACAACACCGGTAAAAGAGCCATTTTTAAAAATCAAGTTTTCGTTTTTTTTGTCCATCTCACAGACCGTTTTGATATTAGGGGTTTAGTACGCCATCCGTCCCTGCGTTTTAGTTTAAAAATTCTTGTATTATTAGAACAAATAGCGCAATTTTGAATTCTTATACGACCAATACATTAATTCTGCGACTTCACGTGATGTTTTATTTTTATGTCATATTTTGTGTGTTTATTTGAAGATTATAGATTATATTTCAGGCTCGTGTGTAGGTAATTATTACGAAAAAATATTCAAAGGCTTGTCTTACTACGAATTAAGTATGCATATTTTGCCCATTTTTTACGGTTTGTGTCGGCCGGTTTGTAGCATACAGCAGAGGACGTCAATAATTAATTTTGTTTGGATCTATTTTTCTAAATGAGTAATTTTTGCTCGCGTTGGCTTTGGTAGTTCAGTTATTTGGTCAGATACCATAGTTCGGAATTTTTGTATGTGTTTTTATTCCCACTGTATATACATTTTTGATATACCTTGTATTGATTTTTGGCCGGCCTGTATGCAGTCTGCAAAATTCAGTGACGTCACGTGTTGAGATGTAATTTTCTTATGTTTTTATCCATACACATATACATTTTTAACAGTTTTCTTTGAGACACCCTGTATTTCCCTTATTAATTATGATACGCCACGTGATGAAGTTAGGTCTTTTTGGCTTTTGTCACACCCATGTATTTTGTTGTCCACCCTGTACTTATGCAGTCTGAAAAAGATTGTGGGGTGCGATGAAATTATTAAGGCCCTTTTGGCTTTCCGTTTGCGCAGTGTTTTGACGTACACTGTATATTATTTTTTATAATATTATAACTGTTGTTGGGTACTTTGTACACTCTGTTGCTACGAATTAAGATTTATGACCCTACATAATATCTTGACCAATTTTACGATTTTTTGCCGGTCGTTTTGTAGTAGTAATTTTATTTGGACCCATTTTTCTAAAATTAATTTATACCTAATAAAGAGATATTTTTACCCACGATTTTTTCGTCAAGGTTGTAGGTCGTTTTGAGACTGAGGGTTTAGCATATACTTTGTTCTTGCGTTAGTAGCCCCGTTTTTATTTTTTTTGCAAGTATATTTTGAGTTCATATGTATATCTGTAATTTCTGTGTGTCTACGTAATCTGAGAAAAATTTTGTAATGTCACGCCGCGATTAAAGTCCATTTGTTTTTCGTATACAGGGTGGTTCACTTTTATGTGGTAGGACTTTAACATTAGATAGAAAAAGATATGAAGGTCCTGAAATAACCAGTGGTGGAGTTATGGGTTTTCACTATCACTAAATTTAAAAAATAATTAGTACGGACCTGTCTCACATCAACGTAAATTTTTTTTTCGTAAAGTTCTTTCAATTCTCTACAAAAAGTGTATCTTGACATTTTTTTGTATCTGCCACGGTTGTGTAGTAAATAAATTATTTCGTTTCCATCTCAGCCTTTTTTGCCTAAAAATGTGTTTTCTAAGATTATTGATAAATATCGCAAATAACAGAAATTAATTATGGAACACTTATCGGATTCAGCTATTTTATTTTTAATTTTATGGAAACAATTTTAAAAATAAACTGGCACTTGGTTTGAGGTACATTACTTTATTATCATTTTAACATTTTTATCAAATCTAGTATTATTTCTTAATAATTTTTATAATTCTAAATTTGTACAACATTCAACAATTGTTCAAAATGTGATCCATTCTGTTGCACACATAATTCACTTCGACGCCTAACGGATTGAACAGCATCGATTAAATTGCCATTTCTCAATTCATCGCACGCATTTCTGATACGGTCAATAAGTTGTTCCCTTGTTTCTACAGGAGTCGCATAGACTTGTTCTTTTAAAAATCCCCATACGAAGAAGTCCAGAGGTGTTATGTCCGGAGAACGTGGTGGCCAAGCGATCGGTCCCCCTCGTCCGATCCACCTATTTGGAAAGTTATTATTTAACCAGTTCCTCACATTTCGGTGAAAATGTGCAGGACAGCCGTCAAGTTGGAACCAAGCCAATAATCTTAAGTTTAAAGGAATGTCTTCCCACATATTATTATGCTCAGCTACTAAAAACTCCAAAAAATTGTCACCATTCACTCGCTGTGGCAAAAAGAAGGGTCCAAACAGATGATGGTTGTAAATATGCTGATTATGAAAGTTTACTACTCCACGACGAGTAAAACACGACTCGTCCGTCCATAAAATGTTATTTAAAAATTGTCTATTTCCTTCGATTGACTCCAAAATCCATCGGCAAAACACTAATCTTCTTTCTGCATCGCCGGGCCTTAAACCTTGTACGGGTTGTAGATGATACGCATGCCTGTGATCTCTTTTTAAAGCTCACAAAATTGCAGACTTTGAAACACGTAGGGCCACTGACACTCTTCTGCTACTTGTTGTAGGATTCCTATCGAATTCACGAAGAATCTCATTGTTGCGTCTGACTTGTTGGATATTGTTTTCATTTCCTCGTTCGACGATTCTAGTTCTCAGACCGCGAGTTCTGAATTGCCGGTGCATGTTAACAAACACCGAGGGACGCGGATGGCGCCTATTTGGAAATCGCCTCCGGTATTCTCTGGCTGCTTCCGCAGAGTTCCCATTTGCAACTCCATAGCAGAAATGGATGTCAGCCTGCTCTTCATTTGTAAATTGGAACGGCATTTTAATTATTAAAAAAGACAAACTGCGGCGCTGCTACGTTCATCTACTGGATGACAGATTATTGTATTATTAACTGTCAATAAGATTTTCTTTTCCATGGCACACTTATCTTCACCAGTACGGCGATGCAGAAAGGACATTAGTATTTTGCCGATGGATTTTGTAGTCAAAGGAAATAAGACAATTTTTAAATAACATTTTATGGGCGGAAGAATCATGTTTTACTCGTCGTGGTATAATTTAGAATTCTACAAATTTAGAATTATAAAAATTATTAAGAAATAATACAGATTTGATAAAAATGTTAAAATGATAATAAAGTAATGTACCTCAAACCAAGTGCCAGTTTATTTTTAAAATTGTTTCCATAAAATTAAAAATAAAATAGCTGAATCCGATAAGTGTTCCATAATTAATTTCTGTTATTTGCGATATTTATCAATAATCTTAGAAAACACATTTTTAGGCAAAAAAGGCTGAGATGGAAACGAAATAATTTATTTACTACACAACCGTGGCAGATACAAAAAAATGTCAGGATACACTTTTTGTAGAGAATTGAAAGAACTTTACGAAAAAAAAATTTACGTTGATGTGAGACAGGTCCGTACTAATTACTTTTTAAATTTAGTGATAGTGAAAACCCATAACTCCACCACTGGTTATTTCAGGACCTTCATATTATCACTAAATATCGTAGTCAAAAAGGCGGTACTACACATCAAATTTGGTTTAAATATATCCACTGGTTCGGACAGTGTAAAAAATACTTCATATTTTTTCCAACACTTCAACGCCCTGTATCTCGGAAACTAAGCTTTCCCCGATATATGTTGATATAAAATTTTCATTTTAGATTATCTTTTTCTATCTAATGTTAAAGTCCTACCACATAAAAGTGAACCACCCTGTATATGTTTTTGTCTCGGTATATGAATTTTTATACAGACGGTCCATTAATTCAGCGATGTCACAAGGTTAAATTATTAAGGACATTTTGGCTTTGATTTTTTGTCACCCTGTAAGTACATGAATTTTGATACACCCTATATTCTTAGTTCTACGAGGTCACGTGCTGAAACTATTAAGGCCCTTTTAGTTTTTGTCTCTCCAGTGGTCGTAGGTTCGAATCCTGGTGCCGTATTTTACCTATTTCTGAAATTATTAATTTTAAAAGTGTGGAATTTATATTTTACCAGACGTAGATATCCGCCTGTGTCGATGCCCGCAACCTACGTTTTTATTTTTGATTTCGCTGCCGATGCAATATTTGCCTTGTATGTTGGAAAAATGATGACAAATACCAGTGGCCGGTGTTGGCGGGCCAACGTTTTCGTAGCTGACCTTATTTTACGATGCATTTATGCACATAATATAATTCCAATTTTTATAACAAACTAATTTCGCGAAAAGTTTTGCCTCTCTTTAAATAGACTTTTTGAGTAAGCCTACATGTCGTTTTAGGAAAAATGCTATTTTTGGTAGCTGTGGAATTTCGCGTGGAGTAACGTCTTTTTGGTTTTTGTTGCACGCTGTACCTACATCGAATTTTTTATTCACCTTCAGGTCATTAAGTTGAAAATCGTCTGTGTTTAGAAGGCCGTTTTGACATCAGGAGATTTATTACGTAGATTGTCTCGCGCTGGTAGATTTAACATAAAATTGTTTTGAATCTTATAGCAATAGAATATTTTTTGCTTGAGGTGCCTAAGACCGTTTTGGTATTGGTTTTTGTCGTCTATATGAATGCCAAATGCCACCACGTAAACGTCAAAACGCAGTGAAAACCCCAAAAACGTGTGGTTAAAATTACAAAAATTATTTTTATAACCACAATATTATTTGTGTTTTATATCTTCAAAAATTCTAACACGGGCAAATCTATATATAAAAAATAATCTTATCATTAGGACAAATACCCATAGCACACTATCCTGAATTTTGAGATACCCTGTATTTTACTTATTCTTAATTCTGAGACGCCAGGTGATAAGGTCTTTTGGCTTTCTCATGCCACCTTGAATATTTTTGTTGTCCGACCCTGTACTATTTGAGAAAATCTGCGACGCAATGATTAAGGTCCTTTTAGCTTTATATTAACGTCGTCTTTGCTGTGATTTTTGTCTTATCCTGTATAAATATGAATTTTGCGACACCTGGATTTTACTTGTTCTTAATAATTATGATACGCCTTGTGATGAAATTAGGTCTTTTTGGCATTTGTCACACCCTGTACATGATTCTTTTATCAGCTGTTTTGCCCACCCTGTATATTTTTGTTGTCCACCTATTTGAGAAAAATCTCGCATCGATTAAGGACCTTTTAGATTACCCCAGCCTGTACATGAATTTTGAGACATTAAATCTGCGTCGCCACGTGAAATTAGACCTTTTTGGCTTTTGTCACACCCCGTACCCAGATATTATTAAGGTCCTTTTGGCTTTCTTATGCCAGCTTCTATACTTTTGTTGTGCACCACTGTACGAGAAAAATCTGCCACACAACGATTAAGGTCCTTTTGACTTTAGATTAACGCCGTTTTATCTTTAGTTTATGTTCTACCCTGTACAAATGTGAATTTTGAGACACCCTGTATTTAACTTATTCTTAAGTCTGAGACGCCACGTGCTGATTCAGGTCGTTTTTTTTTGTCACACATTGTATATTTTTGTTCTACCCTGTACAAATGTGAATTTTGAGACACCCTGTATTCAACTTATTCTTAAGTCTGAGACGCCACGTGCTGATTCAGGTCGTTTTTTTTGTCACACATTGTATATTTTTGTTGTCCACCCTGTACTTACGCTAATTGAAAAAACTGTGACGATAAATTATTAAGGTCCTTTTGGCTTTAGTTTCTGATTCACCCTGTATTTTACTTATTCTTAAGTCTGAGACGTCACGTGATATAAATAGGCCTTTTTTATTTTTGTCTCACCATATATTTGATTTTTTTTTACATATCAACTGTTTTTACCTACCTTGTATATTTTTGTTCACCTCTGTACGAGAAAAAATCTATGACGCAATGAAATTATTAAGGCCCTTTTGACTTTCCCTTGATTTAACGCATCCTGTATATAATTTTAATCAGTTGCTTATGAGACACCTTGTATTTATTCTTAATTCTGTGACGTCACCGAGAATCTAGTTTACACCATTTTAAAGTATTATTTTCGAATGCGTCGATGGCTCAGTTGGTTAGAGCGTCGATTTTATAAACCGATGGTCGCCGGTTCGAACCCTGGCGGATTTTTTTATTTTCAGAATTTCGCGCCATGACGTCAGAGCACGAGATGAGATGCTGGAGATGCTGGACCACGAGATGAGATGCTCGAGATGATGGACCATTATCTTCCACGGTTTGGCGCCATGACGTCAGAGGTTAGCTACGATTGGCCGGGGGCGGGGCCTAGGAGGAAAGTGGAGGGGGTCCTCCCAAGTGGCCCCTTACCTACTTGGGTGCACCCCTTTGTGCATTCAGCCGTCTCTAAGGAAAAATATGATCACTGTTATTTATTCGAAATAGTGTAAAAATCGATTACTTACCATTAGGTGTTTTCCTCAAAGTTTTGCAGGGTTGTTGGCTCTTGGTCGATTGCTGAGTGTCCTTTGGGTGTTCTGAGGGAGTATTGCGGGATTTGGAATTGTTTTACCTGAAATAATACCGAAATTATGGTCCGAATTCGTACGGGGAGGTTTGTTTACATAGTCGAATTTTTGGGCTGGTCTTGAAATGCTCAACTATCGGGGAAGTGGGTTGGTTATATCGAGTTTGCTTACCGGTTTTGATGGAGGATCCTTCGTTTAAACGAGTCTGCGGCAGCTGGGATGATTTTCTTGGCGACGGGTACGCGTTGGTGCCGATCGTGTATTGTTTTGGTTGACGGCCATTGGCGACTGTCGAAATCCCGTCGTTCGGCGGTACCGTTCTCGCGGCAGCGGCCTGCTGTGCGCGGTGGTTCCGGCCCGCCCTCTGCGCATGACGTCGGCGGAAGTTCTGTCAAATATTGGGGGCTGTTTGGTGTTCGTGTGGCCGCTACTCGATATTACACGCAATGATGACTTCGGAAATTGTCGCTGGGAAGGTCCGGGAGAGTCCCCTTGGTTCCTTTAAGTTACAATAATTTTAGTTTGGTCTTCTGTTGGTTCTCTATGAACTTTTCCCGCTCTCTATTTGAACCCATTTCCGGTGCCGTGACGTGGCGCTCCGGCCCACTCTGATTCCATTCCAAGTCCGGTACTTCTCGAAGTGAGAGCAAGTTTTTTGAGTGGCCAATGGTTATGGCGCTACTGTGTAGGATATTGCTCAATTAATTATTGCAAAATAGTCACGCATTGCTCTTTGATGTGTTTCTTGTGTATGGGCGCGTGACTGTGCGGCATTTGCCGGATTTTTACCTCATCTTCTTTGGTTATACTGGTAAGTCGCCCACTATTTTGGCTCTGGGCCGGCGATTCACGTTGCACTCTTTTCGTTTTGCAGGTCTTGATGAAGATAATCCATTACACGATTCTCGTGGATAATCGGATGCTATAAAGCCACCCACCAACTAAGTAAGCATTAATTTTGCAAGTTATTCGTGCAAGTATTACGTAACTACGTTTTCAGGGCTTTTATTTTATTTTCTCTTCAATTTTTGCTGCGTCAAACGCCGTTATAACGGGGCGAGCCAGATAAGTCTAGCACCTAAGCCATTCACGAACTCGTATGGGTTTTCCCAAAGAACTAAGTTTAGTAAACTCCATTTATAGCTGCACCTGCACTCTGCCCTCAGCTTCCCAGTAGTATTAATAATTTGTAATGTGTTATATTAACTTGTCGAGGCCTAGGTACCACGACACTCAGAAAATATTCAACAGTTTTTTATTAAGCACTCGTATTGTCCTCTAAACTTTTAGGTGTTTTTTATAAAGCATTATTTAACAGTTGTAAACTGTACTCACGTGAGAACTGGTCACTTGATTAAGTTCTATCCTTACTTTGTTTACCAATATTTGCGAAAGCTGTGATAACAACAATAAACCCCACTGTGATATTAGAGGTTAAAAAAAGGGTGTATATTTACTTAATTGGTTTATTTATTCAATATAATTTTTTTCAATTTTCCTTTCAATCATTTAAAAATCTCCCGGTGTTGCGCAGCTGTCACTTATATAAGAACCACCACATTACGCCGACAGAGCTAGCTAGTGGGCCGTCTGCACTTTAAATTTTGCATTTGTGGCCTCAGACGGCGCACTCTACAATAAATTTGTTCGGGTTGCATTATACAGGGTGGTCACGTAGGGCCCTGAATAAAATAATCATACTTTAATTATTAAGGCCGATTTGAACCCGTAACAACTAAAGTAGTTCTACAATAGCAATGGGTACTAAAACTTTTATAGACTAACTAAAAATATAAATAAAGTTTAGAAAATATTTAAAATTGATTTATTTTATATAATTCTTGTAATTTTTGTAGAAGGAGAAATCATCGAATTTGTGCGTAGCCAGGGGCTGGGACCAGTAAGTTATAAAATGTTTAGGAAGGTAACATTAAATTTCAGTTTTGTTCAATTAGGAGCCTAGAGGTTACGTAGTAATAAGGAGCCCAAACGGCACAGTCCTACACCAGTTACCCGGTAATAACAGGATAGTTGGTGTCATTCACTACATTGTGTATACGAGGAGCACCGAGTGCACTAATATTTGCGGCATGATGATGATATTGGTGTGATAAGGCTTTACGGTAATGTATTTTTATGCCATTTGTTAGGGTGTTTTAAAAGGGGTGAGAAGAAGAGTTATAATTTTTAATGAATTTTAATTAATTTACGGGAAATTGGGATTAATTTCCACAGGAAAATAGTAGTAATGGGGTTCGGTGCTTGAAGAGCTCAATTATATTGACAAATATAAAAAATCTTAACGCAAGAATTTGTTTATACGTGCGCCACTGAAGGTATGACTAGTTATAACTTATGTTTGTTGTAATGATTTTAAGAATACTATTGTAGTAAAATTATACGCTAGCTTGTGGCCCACGGGTAGCTTCATTCGGCGGGGGGGAGTAGGTTCGTGGTGGTGGCAGGACTTCAAAATGAAAAGAAGGAACAATATTTTGGCTAACAATAATATAATTATAATAAATTAAAGCTGTGTAATACAAAAATATTTAAAAGTAACTCTAAAGGGGGGGTTAGTACGGTTAACTAATTAGGCCTGATCAAATAACTGAGCTGGTCTGATATGTGCGAACTCGTTACGGCGGCCGGGAGATATTTCGCGTAACGGACGGTTGACCAATCGTTTAAGACTCGGTAAAATTGAGATTTAAATAAAAATTGAATATTGAGTGCAAAAATATTAACGGACCCATTGACTCACGCCATACTCCTAGAGTGCTACTGTTTTCCCTTCCCTAAAACCTTAGGACTACAACTTACCTGTCCCGAGCCTCCAATCTACGTTGACAAGAGCTATGATCCCGGAAGCCAGGGCTATAATCCCACGCAGTGGTTACGGTACAAGACTGTACCAACAGCCCAGGCTAGACAGCAACCAGACAGAACCGGAACGAAGACGTGGACAGACTAAATCCAATATTGACCGGCAGAAACAACGGAGCAAGAACTGCAGAACATACAGTACATACGCCCGTCCACACACGGCCCGACGGAGCTGAACAGGACAGACAGACAGGCAGGCAGACAGACAAGCAGAGAGGCCCAAAGAATTGTATAATCCACAGCTGGAAAGAAATTAGTTGGTGGAATGGCGGCACGTGGCCATGAAGGTTAAGCCTTGACCAAGGTGCATTTGAAGAAATCGGCAATATTCGACGAATCCCTTGTCGAGATGAAGAATAACATACTTCGGTTTCTTCTTTACACGGCGTTTTCCGATTTATCCGAATTTATCGATTACTCACGGTACTCAACCACCATGAATTTTTACGGAGAACACCGGTGCAACCTCTTCCGGCACTCTTGCTGATGGAAAATGCCCGAATTCCAAGAAGAACCCAGAAATGGTATTGCACGAATGACAGATGACTCACCAGAACCACAAAACATTAAATCTACCGATCGTACCATTCGAGAACGCTTAAATCCGGAGGCTATTCATCCTTATATCTTTCCCAGCCGCAACTAGATATATTCGTTAGAGGGCATTCCTTATAAACGAACTTACAAATAAACAACAATTTCGTTAATCAGCGCACAACAATTGTTGCTACGTAGACAAAACCCTCAGCTGACAAGATTTATTAAAAGAAGAAGAGTAAATAACGTTCCGGCAAAATATACGAAATGTCAAACCGATATTAACCTCACTTAATTTACCTGTCAGATCATTATCCAAACAAGGGTTCGAGAAAATAGAAAATGGGACTTTTCCCATGTTCTTCGGCATGGTAATTCACATTCAGCACCCTCTAAAAACCCCATTATACATCCCAGAGAATCAAACCCGGCAACGGATCAAATGACTGCCAAGTTTACCAGCACTTCCCAGCAGCACCAAGGCCTCGTATACAGGCTAAGACTGTGGTCCGCAATGCATGAAACAGTAAGAATTTCAAGGCTTCGACCTTTTTGGGTGTTAATAACGACTCTTTTTAGTATTCGATGATTCATACGTATGCGGTGACAATGGTGCCAGGCGACAGTGATTAGTGAAGTGATCTGTGAAAACACACGCGACCCATGTGAAACAATTTACAAAGATGCCAATGGTAAATACAATGATTCAACTAAGTACTATGTTGGTTCTTACTTCGGAAAAGACGTCTGTTCGAAACCCATCGAATCTCGACTAAGAAAGAGGCGACAAATCCTACTCGTAACACATAATGTTTTTAAACTAATATATTATTTATTTTGTAGCCGTATAGGGGTTGTCAGTTACTGGAGGACTGGAGGACAATTAGATTATTAAAAATATAATATACTTAAACCTTTAGTTTTTAATTGACGTGTAAATAGATGACTGTCTTAAAAAAAGGGAAATTTAATAGAAAAAAGAAGTTACTCCCATAAAATTGACAACACAAAGCTGTCTTTGAATTTTAGCGCTCTATACATTCAATCCAAATATTCTTGGACAGTGACAGTAATCTGACAACTTTATTTGTGAGTTTTGAAGGCTAAACAATAAAGTTGGTAACCAAGGCAACGAGTTTGGTCTGTGATTGTTGAGATTCAGTACAATATGTACCAAAAACAAGTATTATAATTTTGTGAAAAAGGGGAAAGTACTTTTAATTATTGCAGAGTTGGTCACATATTATATAGCCCTTTACCTTTCTTAATTACTACAATGATTGAACCGGACAACATCTGAAGTATTATTTTGGTTTTAAAAGGGTTTGTTATATAAATCAAATACTAAAAAATACAAAATTATAAAAAATATACAAAATTAGAATAAGTTTATTATTTTAATTATTAGAATATTGTCGATATCTCATCATTACAGAGCCATTATAATTACCATAATTTTGACAATAACACGTTTTAAATAATTTCACAGACATCTCCTTGTCGCAAAAAGCAGTAAATTTTATTTTCATATTTTTAGTAAAGCTTCTCCCAAACCTCTTCTTCGACAACTGGCAATTTTGTATATGTAATTCATTATATGTGGATCGTCGTGGATTCAGAAAGGATCATAATCACACTTAGATAAAAGGGATACAGCCACTAGAATCTTGTTTCCATATAAAATATAACAAGATATTTTATTATCTCTATACCAACCCTCATTAAATCCCAACTTCTGTCCTTTCCAAAACTTCTGTTACGAGTTTGCATTATTTCTTGTTTTCAAAATATTTTATTTCAACCATTGTAGCAGGCGTAAGGACAAATTGTTTTGTAAAACTGAATGCCTAGAAATTCTGACTGTCACTGAATAAATCAAAATCATAAAAATGTATTTTAATATGTTGCTCTGTTTACTTCTCCCCACCTAATGTTTGTTTGAACATTGATTCATTTTACTTAATATGTCAGACTTACGCTAAAATTCCAAAACATTTCAAAGTTCATTTGAATTGAAGAAATGAACGAGACCAGGGCAGTATCTGTTTATCTGTTCCGAGCCGTTCCAGACTTATTCAAAGCTGTTCCAGAACTGTTTAGAGCAGTTCCAGACCTGTTCCGAGCTGTTCCAGACTTGTTGTAGACCTGTTCTGGAGAAACAACCTGTTTGATATCCATGAATGAAAAAGAACTAAAGAAAAGGCTTATTACAAAGCGTAGAAATGTAAAATGTAAACTGGGATTATATATAAGTGGAGAGATCCTTTAAGAGAGATTATTAAATCCCATGACAAAACAATTCATTAATATTGATAATATTAATATTATACGTCAGTATTAGTGAAATTTTAATGCGGGAGTTGTTTCTGAAATTACCGTGAAAATGGGCAAGACAAATTCTCCCAAGCACATGGAATTCGAACTGGACACCGAGAGCTATCAAGACCCGCATTCTGCAACGTTCCAGGAAGCCGGCTGATAAGATAAGATGGGCTCATTCCGTCTTATTTGAACACATGTTTGGAGCTCGGTATACAAACTGGGCGAGTTCGAAATAAAGAAAAGAAGAAAGAACAACAAAATGGCGGCTCCAAGAAGAAGTTGAAAGTGCTCAAGGAAGTGGGAGCTGCAAGCGGTGAACACCAGGATGAAGCGACGAAAGTTCGAGATCTGTGCGTGAAACGCAAGAACCTAATATGATATTTAATTAATAATATATTTTATTTATTTAATACATTACTCAACACCAGACGCCAATTACAGAGTAAGAATTTACTTATATTAGCCAAAAATAAGACTACAAGATGCACGTAATGAGAAAGAATATAAACCTAATCTAGAAGATTAGCTAACAACCAATAAACAATAATAACAATCTAAGCAATCTCACACAACTAGAGACATCCTGTCCACGTTGAGACTGCAACAAAAAATTTCAGGCTTATCTTTGAGCTTGTCATATGTATTACACATTTGATAAATGGGCGAGAATTTCAAAACGTTAGTTCTTGGCGCAGGCAGAAAAAATAAAATGTATTACATTGTCTAGACGATGCAGATAGTCCAACATACTCGCACAGTACAACATGTCAGTAACCAATTTGAATAGGTAGACTAAGGTTGCCCGATTGCGTCTAGTTTGGAGACTGATTAGTCTGCATCTATTTAACAATTCCTGCTCAGGGATTCTCTGTCTAAGATAAAAACCATCCTGTTTATACCACAAGTACTTAAAAACGCGCCTTTGAACTCTTTCTAAATTTGTCGAATGGACAATATATCCAGGACACCAAACGACACTAGCATATTCCAACTTAGGTCTGACAAATGTCAGGAACAGAAGTTTTATAACATCGACATCCCTAAAGACAGAGGTAGTTCGGACAATAAATCAATATGTCTTTAAGCAATTTGATATGAACTCATCAGTATGCTGCTTAAATGATAGTCTCTTGTCGAACGTAACTCCGAGATCACAAATAGTCAGATGCCTCTTCAATATATGTTCACCTACACTATAGTTGTAGGTGGTTACCGAGTCGTGCAGTGAGTACGACATTACGTTACACTTGTTGGGATTCAAGTCAAGGCCGTATCCACGGAACCACTCAGCAACAGGTCTATATCTGTTTGGACCCGACGGGAATCAACCATGTCCCTGACATAGAAATATATTTTGAGGTCATCCACATAGAGTAACACATTTTAATTGACGTGTAAATAGATGTCTGTAAAAAAAGAGCAAATTTCATAGCAAAAAGAAGAAGTCACTCACATAAAATGGACAACACAAAGCTGTCTTGCATATATGTACCAAGAACTAGTATTATAATTTTGTGAAAAAGAGAAAGTACTTTTAATTGCAGAGGTAGTCACATATTAAATTAACCCTTTACCTTTCCTAATTACTACAATGA
The DNA here is from genome assembly GCA_963920635.1 of Pseudeuparius sepicola. Classification (NCBI taxonomy): domain Eukaryota; kingdom Metazoa; phylum Arthropoda; class Insecta; order Coleoptera; family Anthribidae; genus Pseudeuparius; species Pseudeuparius sepicola. The sequence continues at coordinate 37,682,322 of OY987305.1, forward strand.
TTCAACCGGACAATATCTGAGGTATTATTTTGCTTTTAAAAGGGTTTGTTATATAAATCAAACATTAAAATAATACAAAATTATAAAAAAATATACAAAATAAAAATAAGTTTTTTATTTTAATTATTAGAATAATTATAACAATTATTGTTACGTTTATAATTGACGTTTAAGCTTAGATATTAAAAATAGGTAAATCTCGATCATTAACATTCTTTTATTAGTTAAATCGTGCTTGAAGGCTCCTTAAAAATAAGTAGTAGGCCAATGGAAGTGACAAACTGACCTTTATTATAAATTATTCGTATAATTTTTGTCGTAACAGTATTGTTTTGGTTTTCCTCGCTTGCAGAGTAGGGTGGGTCGCACTGCCTTTGTAACGATGTTTGGGCCTCCTTTGAACATAGATACTGCACTCTATCGAGACGTAGCGAGTCTACAAAGTTGTAAACGATTAATTGCGAGATTTACACGGAAATAACTGGGTTACCTCTTTTACTGGGAGTTGTATTATCGTTCCTGTTCACTCTGGAGAGTTTTCCTGGTTCGTTTGTTTGTTGTGAAACCCTATTTTGTCGTGTTTTGTTGCGTTATGTGGGGGGTTGTTTTGGATTTTTGTTTTGTTTCCAGTGGCTAATGTTTTGGCATGATTTGTGTCCTATTTCGCGGCCGGGTGTCTTGTGTTCATTTCTTCCTCTAGTTTTACTGTTTGGACTGCGAGATTGTGGGTTTCGGATTTATTTCCCCCCATTGTTGACACTCCAGAAAATACTCAGATGTAAACAGTACTGGTACTCCCGAGTCACGCATTTTTCCGAGGAATACTTACGTGTCCGAACCGACGTCGGATTCGCCTTGAGTTTAGGCGCCTGAATACTCGATCGGCGTGTGTGGAATGGTATTTCGAAGGAGTTTCCTCTGGGTACGATTGTGGCTTGCATTCTACGTTCGCCATGCTGCTGCTTTGGCGATGACGTCGGTGGCTGTCGGTCGTTACAGGGCTGTCGAAAGGCCTGCGCGGTCAGTATGCACAGTGGCGTGCGCTTTTCAATCATCTGAGCGTGAGTACATTTGTTTTCGGATGTCATTTTCGTTATTACATCATGATAGGTTGTCGGAGGAAGGGTTGATGATCCGTCGTCTTGTACGGGATGTTTATTTGAGAGTTTTGTTACTCTTGTGTGGGTTTTAGGCAAGAAGTGATACGTGATGAGGTCTGCGCTACTGTAAATTGTGTGGGGTACTATTGTGTTTTGTTATTTTGTGGGTTGGCAACTCGGTTTGGCAGCGGGTTTTCTTTTCACATTGAAAATTGGAGGGAATCTCGCCCTCTTCCGTTTGAAAGGTCGTCCTGCGCAGCACATGTTTTTGGGAAGTAGCGGTTTTGGAGTTTCTGCCGTGAAATAATTTATCCGAAGTTTCGGGATTTAATGTGCAGTAAATATTGCCGTCTTGCGTTCGTTGAGAAGTTTCTGCGTACATTTTGTACAGTTTGCGTTCGTCGATTATTGCGAGTTTTTCGGGTTCGTTAGCGACTTTCCCGTGTCAGCATCGATTTTGGGCGTCTGTAGCTGTCTCCTAAATCAAGGTGCTACCTTTTAGCCACCTAATATCATCATCCCTGTCAGACATTCGACAGAAGGAGCGTGAGAGATCAAGCAATCACAGACAGGTGACGTTCAAGACCAGGTCTGCCGATCAGGTCAGCCGACAGATTGGGCATGCAGACTTTTGGAGTCCACTACGCTGTAGGCTAGGGTGCCTTTATCAGGGTACCCCACGAACCATTCGGTGCCCTCGGTAGCTAGCCAGCCAGCCAGCAGAACTGTTGGAACTACTCCGAGCTTCCCCACTCAGAGATCACCACCGAAAGGATTCAGATAAGCCACTTCATATTAATCTTGTTGTCCACCCAATTGTTTTAGATTTTTGCGCACTGTACACCTATCGCCTATTTTAGTCTTGCATTATCATTTAATATTCCTCAATTTAATAAATTAATTGTTGTAACGAAGTTACCAGTTATTTTTTCCAGTTTGTGAATTCTCATTTTTTAATTTCAATCCAAGTTGATTTTTCGCCGCGCTATTTTTAGCGGCCGGCCGTCCGCCGGAGTTCTCATTCTATGTTCATTCCAATGTTTCGTTTTTTTTACTCATGGGAGACCGCGGGTGGATATTCAATTGCATTTAATTAAATCTTAGTTGTGATTACTTTTCGGCTTTCCGCCGCTCTATGATTAATCCTTGTTTTACAAAAAGGGTTGAGGGACACCGTGTACTGGTAAGATATAGGTCACATACATTGCTTCATGTAGGTTGTTATACTTATTGCTAAAGGTGTTTAGTATTGGCCAAGATGACCAGCACAGCTCTCTTGACGACAATATATTGTTTTAACTACCATGTCCCAGTTATCATTTATTATTGCTAGTACGTAAGTTTTGTGTACATATACAGGGTGTTAGTAAATAAGTGCGAAGAACTTTAAGGGGTGATTCTACATGAAAAAATAATGACAGTTTGCTATATAAACGTAGGTCCGCAAATGCTTCGTTTCTGATATACAGGGAGTCAAAGTTTTTTTAAAAAATGATAATTTATTTATTGCCGGTAGTGAAAACTTTGTGTATAAGTGTTAAGAAATGGACTCGAAAGCGACTATCTAAGGATAACCAGTTACTGGCTTTGGAAAGTGGCGTGACATGATCGTATTTTCGTGCTCCGTAACTGAACCTAAGGCAACTGTTTTGTAATTTCTGGAGGCTACCTTTTTCCCTACATGTCAATGCCGGCCAGTATACCGTATCACAGTAAGCCAGGCGAGAAAGAATCAAACTGTCACACAATTGTAATTTGATGTCAGTTGTGAGGTATTCTTTGTGTAAGTAGAGTAGTTTTAGTTTCCCATAACTGGACTGGAGTAATTTTGAAACATGTGTTTCGAATTTCAGTCGAGTATCCAAGTACACGCCTAAATTGCGGCACAAATCAATATTATTTAAGATTTGATTATTTATTCGAATGACAAAATTACCATCCTCAATTATTTTCATTCGCATTCTACCAAATAACATCATCTGAGATTTCGCCTCATTCAAAACTAGTCCATGGGACAGAGATATCTTGTAGATTGTGTCCAAGTCTCTATTAATACAAGTAGCAGCCCACCCACACTCTGTATTATGAAACGAGAAATATATTTGCATATTGTCACGACCTGGATAGCCGTGACTGGGAGCGTAGCAAATAATAACAATTGGCCTTAATTTGACATAGGTTAATTTATTATTTAGGATTAAGAAAGCTTGACACAATTGACAATTGACACAATGAGAGAAAGACACTTACTTTTGTGAAGAGACAGCAGGGGCAGGCGTGATCGCAGCTGGAATACCTGGTTGCTGGTTGGCCCCGCCGGTTGGTCGATCTTTTCTTTTCACTCGTACGGACTGACTGTCGCCTTGAACCGATCGATGGTTTTAGGTAAACTTTGATTTTGTCGCGGAATCAGCAGTCAGCGATTTTTATGTTAAGTTTCGATAATACCGGCGGTGCCTGAACTCAATCGAGTTCATTGAATTATTTCGTTATAATTTAATTGCTTACTTTTCATTCGTGACACATGCCCCCGTCTCTTCAAAGCTGGACTCCAGCTAAAAAAATAAATTGTAAAAATAAAATAAAAGAAAAATTATAAAAATTATAAAACAAATATAACTTATTTATGATATTAAAAGAAAAGAAATGAATATAAAAACAAAATTAAAATTTTAGTTTATCGTGTTTTTAAATAAAAATAATAATAAAAGTAGGTATATAATAAAAAATATAATATGAAGTTTTTCTCACGGACCGCACTGCACTGGCTTGTCTCGCGTATACACTTGCACCCTGTAGTATCTTGGCTGGGAATAGTCTCTCGAATACTGGATGCTGAGCGTTGGACTATGGATGATCTACCTTCCATACGCTGGACCTTCGGTTGGGACTCGCTGCGACATCTTCTGGTGGATAGGCAGTACCACTTAAATACTACCGGTATGCGCCTGGTCTTGGTGTAGGGAAATATTGAACTAGGCCCACTATGCTAGCAAGCCCGTACTCGCCTCCGTCGAGAATGCCATGTTTTCGTTGTTTCCATCCGTGCGGTCGTAATAAAGCCGTGAATTGCTTTGGTGGCCTTTGTTTCCTGCTGTTGCTGGGATTGCAAATGCTGGTCTCAGCATTTTTTTTTGAAGATGCTTCAGTTTTCTTGTTGCGTCGTTTCGGTTGGAACAGGGTAAATTCGTTTCTTTTTGTGTGGTTGCTACTGCTGATATATTTATTGAAGTGAAGTGTTTTTGGTGCATTATCGTTTCATTTATGAGGTGTCCGTTATTTTCTTGACTCGTTGTACCCTGTTTGAGGCATGGAAAAGTTCTTTTCGTCGTGGAGTTGCGATGTGTGTATCTTTTCTGGATTGTTCTAACCATTTTAGAAACGGTGGGGTAACTACTTCTGGTAAGGTTTCCTTTTCTTGTACGGCTATTTCTTAGGTTCTGGTTTTTCTTAGGTTCTGCGGCAGTGAAAAATGTGGCATGGCATATGTCTCAGACGTGGCAAGAGGCTGCTTTGTATGAAGTTGTAGGGCCTAGTCCGATGTCTTCGATGTCTGTGGACCATCTACGTCCCTGGGGGTGGTGTGGCATCGGCATGTTTGTGCGGCGTGTCCGGAGATGTTTTTTTTTTATCGTGAAAATTAAAACTAAGTGTAAGTATATGCTGTTATGCAGCGTTATATCCTATACTAAGGTTAAATTTGTCTTGACCACAAGTTTAGTGGGAAACGTTAAATTTAAATGTGCATTTCTAATAATTCTGATAGAAATGAAAATAAAATACTTGGAATTGATAAAAGTTATCTGATATGATATAACAGTGTTGCATGTTTTGTTTGTTTTTTAATTGTTTTTGTGTTGCCATTAAAAAAGAACAGTGGAAAATATTTCTTACTAGTACAAAATTATTCTTAATTTTTATCTATTATTCTCACAATATATTTTTTTTCTCTCATTAACTCATACTTTTTTATTTATTTATTTTTGGCTTTGCTTTCTACAATATTTACTTCAATAACATTAGAAACGTTCGATGACCCTGCACCGAATTTTGAAAGGAATCTAGCACAATGGCCATTTGGGATGATATTCCACCAAGTACCTATTTTATAGCGCAAGGCTTGGTCGAAATAACAAGACAAAAATTGCACTAGAGGAGCTCCAAGGGGTAAAAACACAATGGTACCATTAACTTTTCATTATTTTCTCTTTGTTTAAAACTTATCGCAGCCATTTAATAATTGTATTCCACTTTTGTACTTTTTATATTCTTTAACGTAATGCATTACTTTAATTATTTTCCTTCTTAAATTTAGTGAGAATATGAGAATGTGCTTAGTTCGATGCCTTCAAAATCTTGATTTCTGTTGGGCCCATTGGAATTATTATTTTGCTTATATTTTTGGCAACACTTATTTATTATATGGTAGCTTATGTATAAAATGAAAATCGTTATGCAAGTACATAATAAAATGAATAGTGCATCTTGTTCCGGCGCGTAGCCGAAACTTTGGCTATTAACGGCAGTTACGGGGGGTTGCTGCAATTATCATTAAATTATTTATTTTTAGGAGAAGAAATGCAACTAAAATTGACAAAATTATATTCCATACTAAAAAAAATAGAGTCGCTATGTAAACCATAGCTGTAACTTAATGAAGTAAATTTTGGAAAAACGCTATTTATGTTACTTAAAATATTCTTAATTATATCTTCATTGGAAGTAAAATTTGAGTGGGGAATGTGTAATGTCCAATTCATATTTATTGCTTCTGTGGTGTTGTGAAAAATCGGAGCACTCAATTTTAAGGTGGGGTTTAGGACAAAGGATTTCAGATTTGACCAAGATGCTGGGATAATGTGGTGAATAGTTGCTGATAACGGGTGGTTATCGGGACAAGGAAATCTTGAGGGAATTACCTCTTCGTTTTGCATTGTAAGTTTGCAATCACATGGCAAGTATATTTTTGTTGCTCCTGGAGTTTCATAAGATTTTTTAGATAATTCTTTTGTTGTATGGGGACACTCAATTGTAGTTGGGTGTTTTATATGTGTAAGAATGTAGGTTTCTTCATAGATTTCAGAAATAATAGTGGAAGTGGACTTGTGGCACGATAGTGGACAGTGATGGCTAATTTCCTCAACTGTGGCTCCATTAAAAAGTTTTTTAGCGCAGATTGGTCCTTGCAAGGAGTTAGCTGGGAATCTTGGCAAAAAACAAAGTTTATCCTCGTAGGGACGGCAATGTCGAAGACCTTCTCCAGAAATTTGCCTTATTTGGGTTGGTTCAGATCGAACGGTATCTGATACAGCAAGAAAAAGTGTGTCGTATTGGATTTTACATTACATGTCTGATTATACCAAGCAAATGGCACAGTTATTAACTGGTACAGTTTCCAGCGTCTAAGTTTTTGCTTAATGGGGATTCTAATGTGTATAATTATATCTTCGTCAGTAAATGTACAATCGGAAATTGGAAGTTGGTAATATTTAGAAAGTTGTGATCTAGGTATTAACAATTCTTGATTAAAAGTTATTAATTCTTCAGAAAGTTTTCTTAAGTCTTGGCTTAATGTTAATGGCTCGAGAATAACGCTTGGTATATGGTGTTGCTTACATGATGCTATTACATATTGATTTTTAATCGCTCTTGATAATAAAACTGTATTTTTCAAATTAATAAATTGGTTTTCTAATATTGAGTCAATTGTGTCATATTGATTATTTATTTTACTTTTTATGTCATTAAAATGATTTTCTATATTGTGTATATGGGATTCTATTTCTTGGAAAGTGCCAATTTAAAAATTTTATTTTCCAAATCTCTCTCATTTATTATAAAAGAATCTAAATTATGATGGGTAGCAACACCACAACACCATGCAAGTCCTTCTCCTAGAAAGTCTAAGGAGCGTTTCTGTATATGATTTGATTCATCTGTGTGATTTTTTAAGTATAATGGACTCCAACCTCTTTCTAAATTTTTGAAATCGGTAATATAAGCGTCTTGTAAAGCAGTAAAATTTTTTAGAAATGTACTCTCCACACTGTCGCTGCCACATGTCCTGTTAATTTTGTCGTAATTTTGTTTTTCAACCCAATTTGATTGGTAAATTAAAGGAACCGTTGACTCGTAACTTACGGTGTCAGGTTGTGCTCTCCAGAAGGCACCTGCGGTTATTTCCAATTTACAGTGCATTTGTATTGGGAAACTTAACATCCCCAAAGTAAGTAACATCCTGTTAAGTAAAATTTATGTTAGCGTTAAGATTATTTCCAAATGTTAAAATATCCTATTTTCAAATTTTCTTATTTCCCTTCAGTTATCTCTATGCCTAATATTATTGTCTAAAGTATAATATTCTTATCTTTAAGAATATATGTATTCAAACTTTTAATTTTAAATACCTATGTATTCCCATTCTTATTATTTCTTACTCAAAATAATACCTATACTATATATTTTTCTATAATATTAACATTGTCGAGACGCTATTCACTATATAGCTTTAAATAATAAAAATACGCCTATATTATATTTGTGGTACGCTGTCGGTTTAAGTATTGTCAGGCGAAATTTGTTTTGTCGTTTGTTACGGTCTCGGGCTGGTGTCTGGTGTCCAGGAATCATAGTACGGGAGTATCCTGCTCACGTGGATAATTTCTTTTTTGTCTCCCCAGTGTTTGTTTCTGTTTGTTTCGTCATTTGTGTACTTTTGGTACCACACACTTGCAGAACTTACGAGAAAATTGCCGAGATACGTTATTTTGTAATTGTCATTCCAACCACGATACACTCACATTCCAACCGTTTGCTGTTGACGAGCTTTCGTAGTTTTTTATAAAATTAACCGGTGAGTCAAGAGCGGGGTGAAATTTAGGAGGGGGAATAAATTTTGGCACTGTCGGGTTTCTAGCGTCATTTAAGGCTTCTGGCAAAGTAGTATTCATTTTTTGTAATTTTTCTTTGTCCGTAATTTCTACCGGCGTTTGTTTTTGTTTTTTGTCGTCGTTAGTATTGTTGTTAGAGTGGGAGGGAGTTTCTGTAAATTTTATTTTTGTCTGTACCCTACGATTTATAGTGATTACTTGGGCTGTTTGTGTACCTATATCAAAATTTAAATTATCTGGCAATTTTGCTAAAGAATCTACAAATTGATTTGCCTCTGCTAACTGTAAAGGGTGTTCAAAATTAAATTTTTTGCTAAAAGGACTTGTTAAACTAGGACTCTTCGGAGTATCTTTCGGACTTCGAGATAGTGACGCTCGCGGTTGAAAGGGATTTATGTCTGTGCTGCGGTGACGAGGTTCGAAATCTTTAAAACTATCCGCCTCTAAATTTAATCTAAGATTTTTTTGCTTTTTCTTTATTTTGGAGTCTTGTAACGGGCTTGCTAGCTGTAGGCTCAGTCATTTATTCAGTCATTTCAATTCAATAGTTTTTGTATATATTATTAAATCAAGAAACAATAAAACATCCTTAAAAATTAGAACAAGGTACGGAAAAGAAATTGCAATAACTCTGATGAAATAAACGCTTTTAAGCAAGGAAAATACGGAGAAAAAGTTCACAGAATGCACCCAATGAAATTTAACCCGTCGTATAAATAAACATTGTTTTTTTTTGTATTTGGAAAAGGATTACATCAATTTAAAAAAAAAATATGACAAACGTTATTTTTACGACGTGTTTTTTTTTTTAATAAAAAAGCATTAATATTGCCAAGTAAATGTCAATTGCGTTAAGAAAAAATGTATTGAATTTAGTATAATGCATGATGTAAGTGTCAAAAAATCATTATCAAAATTTTGGAAATAAAAACTACCCGGCGCCTCCACCATATGTCACGACCTGGATAGCCGTGACTGGGAGCGTAGCAAATAATAACAATTGGCCTTAATTTGACATAGGTTTATTTATTATTTAGGATTTAGAAAGCTTGACACAATTGACAATTGACACAATGAGAGAAAGACACTTACTTTTGTGAAGAGACAGCAGGGGCAGGCGTCATAGCAGCTGGAATATGGGCCTATAACACAATGCTTACAACTGTAACAAGTTTACAAGTTATTAGTAATTCGCTTATACCTACAAGTACCTCAATTTTCTGTAACACAATATTATTTTCTACACTTGTACTTATCAGTAAAATATTCTACACTTGTACATGTAGTTGCTACTGGAGATATCACGTGGTTTTGTTTAGATCGGACGTTCTTGGCGTAAAGGCCGTGGTAATTCCTTCTAAGTATCTTTTTTGTCGCAATTATGTAGGTACATACATATGATATCGCTATATAACGTGTTTTAACGTGTTTTTTCCGCGTTGGTAGTGAACTTAAAGAAAAATAGTATAGGTAGCTATGGCTGGAAGACAAGTAACCATTGAGAGAAAGTTGCATTTTTTACAAAAGGTTAAAGAAAACAAAGAAATTCTATTCGGTGCCTTTTCCGATAGATTGAAAAAAACAGACAAAGTTGAGAAATGGAAAGAACTGGCAAATTTAGCAAAGAGTGTTTGTTTAATACCTTCCGATAAAGATTGGACATATGCCAGAGACACACTATGGCAAAATATGAAAAAAACTACAATGGTAAGTATAAGAACGTATTATTTGCAACTTGTGAATATTTTTTCTACCCGTATATTTAGATTGTATTTATATTTACGGCTATATATTTTATAAAAAGTTAAATCACGGGTATTCAGCCAAAAAATCTTTATTTAACTTAAAATAAAGTTAACAAAGCTGAACCAAAACTCCGCACATTATAAAAATATTTTAAGTTGAGTAAAGATTTTTTGGCTGAATACTCGTGATGTAACATTCGTATATTTTCGACGTGCCTATATAATCTGTTTGGTTATACTTACCATCGTATACCTTTTATTTTAAGGGGAAAGTGGATAATGCCAGAAAGACGGGTACAGGCGGTCATGGAAAAATGACCGAGGTCGATAATATGGTCCTCGATATAGTAGGAAAAGAGTCTCCAATAATTATTGGCCTTGGGGTGCCAGAATCGATGGACGATGCAGAACCGCTACCTCATGACAGCACATCGGTAGAGCAGTCAACTTTGGCAACACAGGACACTGGTGTGCCTTCGAGTAGCCGCATAGGTAAGTTTACAAAACATTATTTTTATTCGATCGCGTAAAAATGGCACTTGTTTTAACGATTTCTAGCGCACTTTTTTTTACTAGTGCCTCAAAGCATTAAATATCTTTGGTTCACTAGTGTAATAAATGCACATCTTAATTTTGTTACATAAAAACTATTATGTTGATGGTTGTCAAATAATTTTGCAGAGAAGAAACGAAAGCGTACGTGGACGAGCACGAAAGAAAATGATGATGGGAGAAGAAAAGAAAAGCTGGATTTACAAGTTGAATACCTCAGGCTCAAAAATTACAAGACAAAATTAGAAATTTTAAAGTTGGAAAGTGAACTACGGCTTCCAAGATCGGAATTTACGCAATGTTTTGCTGCTGAAGAAATGCCTTATGGGCAGAACCAGTCCACCACTTACATGAATTTGTAAACCGTGAAACTCATTTGACAATCTGTTATGTAAATATATTGGGTGCATAGAAATAAAGTTCATTTTCTATTTTCTGTTATTTATTTACACTAATTTATTCTAAAATAATCAATCAACTGTTGAACTCTAGCGTGAGCTGCAATTGGAGGAGGTTCGTTATCACTGGGGTTGTTTTCATCATCTTCATCATCACCATTTAATTCCATATCGTCGTCGTTATTTTTTGTAATATTGCATAATGTTGCACAACATTTAAAAATGTTTGCTGCGAAGACTGGATCAAGCCGTAGGTGGTTCAAACATGGAAATTTTTCCTTCAAAATCCCGAAAGCGTTCTCTATAATGCGCCGCGTCCGTTTATGAGCTCTGTTGAAAGCGGTCTGTGCTGGATTCATCGGATCGTCATAGGTTGGTGGAATTAACCATTCACGTAAAGGATACGCGGAATCCCCAAGAATCACAGCATTTGCGTGAGGTCTCCAACCGTTTTCCATTCTACGAAACAGAGAACTGTTACGAAGTACTCGCGCATCATGAACACTTCCGGGCCAATTTGCACTTATATAATAAAACTTTAGATCAGGCCCACATACAGCCATACAATTGATTGAATGCTTCCCATGTCGGTCAACGTAAGCGGGTTCGTTAATCGTGGGAGCATCGATATTTATGAGGGTTCCATCTACAGCTCCACAAACTTCAGGAAATCCTGCCAAATTATGAAAGCGTTCCACCACGTTCCATGTATTGGCGGGCCATCGAATTACTGCATCAAATTTTAGTTCGTTTACGGCAGTAACAACTTCATGGACACATCTGCAGACAGTCATCTTTGACACTCCATGCATGTCACATACCCCATGGTACTGCCCTCCGTTTCCAAACCAGTGCACAGCAATAAGTAGCTTCTGTAATGGCGACAAGCCATACCATCGAATCGTTTGATTAGCGATTGCCGGGCCTATATCTTGAAGAAGAGTTTCACACTGTTCTCGATTAACTCTGAACCTTTCCACAAATTCCCCGTCTGTCAGTATCAAAAAATTAATTCTCTCCCGATACCGATACACTGCAGGAGCATTTTCGTTGTCACTTTCAGAGTCACTTGACCACATATTGATAGTAAAATGAATACGTTCACAGTGAAATACTTCACTATACTGAATCTACTCAACGTTCCAGTTAGGTAGAAAATTATTTACAATTGTTCATAATTCCGTAACACAACAGTACAAGTGTGGTCGTTGTGTTATGGAAAGAAACTACAAGTGTACAGAAAGTTCAGTAATTACAAGTGCCCCGCTAGCTACTACAAGTATCTTTGTGTTACGGAATATCTACACTTGTATAATTTATTTATACACTTGTTGGACTTGTAGTGTTTGTGTTATCTGGTTGCTGGTTGGCCCCGCCGGTTGGTCGATCTTTTCTTTTTCACTCGTACGGACTGACTGTCGCCTTGAACCGATCGATGGTTTTAGGTAAACTTTGATTTTGTCGCGGAATCAGCAGTCAGCGATTTTTATGTTAAGTTTCGATAATACCGGCGGTGCCTGAACTCAATCGAGTTCATTGAATTATTTCGTTATAATTTAATTGCTTACTTTTCATTCGTGACAATATCATCGCCATATTGATGAGAGGTGCATGAACTGAAATATTACTGTTCCTGTGAAGTGGTACCATTATTAAATTTAACTCTTTGATACCTGTTTTGTAGATAACTTTTAATTAAATTAGTTGCCAATGTATTGTAACGTAAATAAAACGCTATTACTTTATTTTGTTTAGAGATTTCGATAGATCTGTTATGGTTTACGTTACGACTTTGACGCTTTTTATAGGCATAGAAAGATGTTATATAGTTTGTGGAGGACGCTGCCTCTCTTTAGTTTTTATTCTTCAATTTGCTCAGGCGCCAGTTTTTTATAGTGGTATGCTCCACTTGTCTTTTCTCGGAGAGTTCAGTGAAGTAGAAAATTCCAAAGTTCGTTTAGCTATTTTGTTTTGTTTGTTCTGTTGGGACAAGGGAGTAAATAACAGAATAGACAAGTTTTTACAATTTATTTACCAATATTACGTACAACACGATACCAGTTTATTATTCTCAATAGGTAAATAATACTGGAAAATCAACAACAAAAGAGTCAACTAATTATTACAAAATCATATACAGTAACATTAAGTTAAACTGTGTCACAACGAGAAAAATTTATTATTGAAGCGAAATAATTATATACATACACCTGTGAACAAATTAATATATTCGCGGCAACGGAAAGTATATTCTGTGAGACGGTACTAGGCGTAGGAGACAACTAAATAGTTTAACTAATATAGAAACGGTGGTCTACCAACACGGCGCGTAATAATTATGAAATTTTGAAAAATGAGAGAAAAATCGGAAAAATTGTGAAATCTACGGTTATAGTTTAGAAGCAAGAAACTCTCTCCGTATCAAACTATGTGGCACATTACACTTTACTATAGGCCTTTAGGTGACGGCGGCAGATTTTAGAAAAGAAAATTAGATAAAACGGATTCAGTGCCCCCTCTGACAAGCGCGGTTTATTATTTCTTTAATTCCCAGTATTTCTAGAAGGGCCTGGCCTCTTGCCTAGCAGTACCAAAAATTGGCACTCAATGGGCAATGGCCGGCAGCTAGACCTGAGATCAATTGGAAAAATAGCCTGTAGTCGACTTTCCAGGTTACGTAACGGCCCGGCCGCTTGCCTGGCAGTACAAGTACTCTACAATAGCAATGGCTGGCAACGAATACATATATATATATATATATATATATATATATATATATATATATATATATATATATATATATATATATATATATATATATATATATATATATATATATATACCTGAAATTAGTCGGAGAAATAGTTTAATTTGACTGCTGGCTTTGTAAGAGTTCCTGGCCCCTTGTCTAGCAGTACCAAAATTGGCACTCGACGGACAATGGCCGGCGGTTACACCTGACGTCAAGTACAAACTATTTATCTGTTGATCTCGGGTTTTGCAAAGTTCCTCGCCTCTTGCCTATGGCAGCACAAGTATTCTACAATAGCAAGGGCCGGCAGGTTAACCTGATATCACCTGTTTATAAATAATAATGTTCAGTCAAAAGAAAATACCTTGGGCACTATAGTAAAATGAAATGGATATCATACAAGAGTTTCTTACCTATACGGCTAAATCGGCGGTCGATCAAAATCTGATCAATTCGTATTTTTCGGTTCCCCTTTTATACCCGAGTCCGGCCGGGCTGGTGGGGTCGGAAAAAAAGAACCCGGTTGCTATGCCGGCATCGAGACTTGGTGCGGTGCGAAATACATAAAAAACTAGAAAAATCTCATACATCAATAGCCGGCGATGCGACGCAGCTTCCGGTAATAAGACTAAATAGTATGAATAAATTGAATCGGTTTTTCGAAAAGAAACGCGTCTCTAGCCCTAAAAATAATGATTATTTCCTACTAAATATATTTTACAAAAGTATTGCCCGCCTATAATCAATAGCGACTTTTAAAACACGGTATATAAAATGCGAAAATACGGAAAATAAGATTTCGTTCAAATTTAAATATATTCACATAAAGATTTTTAGTACTTGTAATAATTATAAATAATAAATTATGTTCCTTTACCTGATATGCCACTAAACATCATTTATTATTTATAATTATTACAGGTACTAAAAATCTTTCTGTGTTTCATATTCTGGCTTTGACATTGTAGGTTAGAATTTCCACGTTCGATACTTGCATTAAGTCGCTATATGTCGAATATTGTGGGTGGAAGAACAAATAGGAAGTTTACATAACCAACAATAAAGAATGGTTTCCCTACACCCTCTAACCCCTTCTAGTAGCTGTAGAAGACGCCGAAGTCTTCTACATCTCACCGCTACTAACTATATATCAATTGGAATAAATAACACCTAGCCGATGGAACCCATATCTCCGGTAGCTTAGTTGGTTAAAGTGCCTACGGCCACAGTAGGAGTCCCGGGTTCAAGTCCCGGCTGGAGTGCATTTTTTTCAATTGATATCCTTTACCTGATATGTCACCAAACATCATTTATTATTTAAAATATATTACTGGCTTTTTATGCATTTGTCTAGCCGGTGGAAATAATAAAAACTACTCGGCGCGGTGCGGTCGGCTGAGAAAATTAAAAATACGTTCCTTTCTTGTAAAAAAAATAACGAACTTCGTTACACCCCCTTTACTTCGGTAAAAAAAAATAATTTTCTATCCAATAATTTTTTTAAATTTATAATTTCCCCAAAAAAAACATTACCTATTCGGAATTTCAAAAAACTAATTATGACCGGTGAAATGTGTTGCAGCCACATGTGCGGCACAGTGGTAAGTTGTAAACTGGCCGTGTTTGAATTAGCCGAATCCGGTGATGCAACGGTAGTTGCGTAATATGCGGATACACGCGATTGGAGCATTTACAGTCCCGAGAAAAATACCAATTTTTCCGCAACAAGAACAGAATTTCAGCGGTGGTCCTCGACACGCCCATCTTTGATGTCCGGGTTTTCCACATCTCCAGCATTTGCTATCAGGGGATGGGATATGTCCATAATCCGGCGGGGCCGGCTTAGAAGTCGCTGTCGTCGGTGATAGTACTTCGGGGCTCGGTGGAGTTGGTTCGGGGCTTGGTAGAGTTGGTTCGGGGCTCGATAGTGACCAGTCCTCATCAAAAAGGTCCAAGAGTTCCTGACTACTTATTTCACTCATTGCAGTTTGGTACGGCTCTGTAACATAAATATTATTTAATACATAATGGTGACTGTTAACCCTTTGCGGGTTTCGGGCTGGGGTAAAACACGGGGAAGGTTGTTGGCTACTTTTAAGTTGCTGGCAGCATTGACAACTATGTATATATCTGGCAATGTCTCGGAACATACCTGGCCAGTAGTAGCGTAGTGCCATTTTGGCTGTAGTTTTTGCAGTTCCCAAATGATTTACGGTTGGGTTGTCATGGTTCTCCCGCAGCACTTGGCGGGTTTTGGAACACACAACTTCCACGGGTCGGACATTTCGTCGTTAATGCGATCAGTATTGTCCCAAATGTGTCGGTATAGAGTATTATTTCGGATATGATACTCTGGGTAACATTCGGGATTTTTCAGCGCCTCCTCCATTCTCCTTGTATACCAGGAACAGGTTTTGGTACCTTCCAGCATACATAATGGAGAGACCTCTTTCTCGGTCGCCTCCCTAGTGGTTTCTAGAGACGGTTCTTGAGTTAGAGCGTTGACAACACGGTTGGGAACTCTGTTTCGGTACAGGCAGTTCCTGTGGTTATCAGACGGCTTTAAGATAAACATTTTTTCGGTTTTTGGAAGTGCTTTTGTTGTCGATGTACGGGGACGGTAGAGTGGTTTGACGGGTACGGTAGCTGTTAGTGGAGTTCGGTCTCCTACTACCAGTGGCGTATGCTGCGCAATTTGACTCACAAAATTTACGGTGGGCTCGGTGGTCGGTCTAGGAAGGAGTTTATTTTGAAAAGATACGTTACTGGTTTTTAGATCGATGTGAAAATCGTATTTGGATAGCAAGTCCATTCGTAGAATTAAATCAGTTGCCAAATTTGGAAAATACGCAATAGATTCGGTAATAGACATGTGTCCAGCCTTGACAGTAATAGGGTACGCGGAATCTAGGCGAATAAGTGAACTATCGGCCTGAATAGCGGAAACGGGGGGAATTGGGTCTACTAGAATTTTGTTAGTTTGACAAACGGTCAAAATTCTATCTCCAAAATAAGAACTTTCGGATCCGGGGTCGGCTAGAGCGGTGTAAGGTTGTCCTAGAATTGTGACTAAGATAAAAGGACGTTTACTTTTAATTGTCGGAGCGGGGGGTTGTGTCTGCAGCGCAGCAGCAGGCTCCGCTACTGAGCGACGCGGCGTTCGTTTCCCGGACATCGGCAATCACGGGAGATAATTCCCTCTGTGCCACAACGAGAACAAAATTTTTTCGGGGTTTCGGTACAAGCATTTCGGTAGTGACCTGTTTTGCCACAACGCCAACAAGTGACTACATAGCTCTGATTTGCACGAGGTGGTCCTGGTTGCTCAAAAGCAATCTGATTATTACTGGTGCGGTTTTCGGTTCGATCGGGGCGAGAAATATGATTTCCTGAAGGTTGGTTGGTAGTACTAAACAAAGTCTGTTGGTTAGGGGGCCTAAATTGCGAATTAAAATTCCTAGAAGTGACAGGTGCGATTGGCTGTGGCAGCCACTGCGTGTCATTTACTGTGGAAGATGTTAACGGTTTATTTTGATTTAGTTTTATTTCTTTTAAAAGTGTTTCACACTCTCGAGCGGCAGTAATAAAAGAACTAACATCAGAAAAATCATTTTTTCGGATTTGTTGTCGAAATTCTGGTAAAAGATTACGGAATAACCAGGAGAGCTGTTGTTCTGGGGACAACTTCCCGTGACGTCTCATTAAGGTATGTATATCGGCTATATAAGCGGAAACGGATTCATGTCGACGGTGAAGGCGACGACTTATTTCGGATTCTAGATCTGCCTCATAGTTAATGGGAAAATAAAAAATGCGAAAATCGGTACAAAATTTTTGCCAATTTTTCCAAAATATTCGGTTATTTCGGAACCATAACGCGGCTGAATCTCGAAGAAGTTCGGGTAAACGCGGAAGCAGTCTATTAGGATCGATATTTTCGGATATACAGCGTTCACCTAGTTGTTCTAGAAATGCTACGGGGTCGCTATTTCCATTAAAATTAATATTCCACCTATGAACTTTAAGGGCAGTGTCGGAAAATGTCGGGACCAAATTTTCATTAGAAAAGTTTTTGTTATCAAAATTTAAAGTTGTTCGGGTATGACAACTCGTAACTGTTATAGGCGGAATATATAAGCTACTCGTTTCTGTAGCGGTAGCGGGACTAGTGGTGGTCGGTATCGCCGGAAAAGTAAACGGAAAATTCATAGAAAAGGGTTGCGGAGTCGCACGTCCTTCGCGTATAAACTGAATTAACCTCCTACGCTTTTCATCAACCGTTCCGGTAGTACTAAGTTTAAACTTATCTAATTCGGCGTTTAGCTCATCTTTACGTAAGCAATATACCCAACCTACGCGAGTATCTCCGTCGGGTCCGGTATTAACATTTACTGAAAGTGAAGTCGTAATCGGGGTGTCAGCATTGGTAGTGGCAATACTGTCTTTATTGTTCTCGTTACTCATGATTACGTAACGAAGAAAATTACCGGGAATTGCTGCGTGGATACTTAAGGTCACAAAAAAAAGTTTTCGGTCGGTAAATGCAAAGTGCAGTGACAGACCTTTTTTTGTTTCAGAATATGAATATCCTGCGTGACACTTATTTGTGAAATCCAATATTATATTATCAGCGGGATTTAAATTCAAAAGAAAATTTAAATTTAAATAAGTTCCTCAAAGTTTTTGCTGCGGGTACTAATAAATGCTTTTTTTGTCTTAATAAATCGGGTCTTGCGGCGAACGGGTTTTTCCTAATTGACGTTTTTTTATTTCCACGTTGGTTCAACGTTAGTTCGGATAAAAAAATAATTCATCGTTGATATTTGCTTGCTACGTACAAAAAAAACAAGATAACGACCGGGTGATAAAAAAAAGGTAGCGACGCAAAAAATAATGTTCACAGGTATGTTACGCCGGTGCCAGTGAAAATGACTTTTTAAAAAAGGAATATTTATTTGTTTTAACTTTGTACACTGGTTTGCGATATTAGCTCGTCGAATGGCACACAACGTAACTTGAAGTAGTAGAAACTAATTCGACTAAGAACTAGGAACTGAGAAAGAAGAACTATTATTAACGACTGAGAACTATTAAGACTGAGAGAATCCTCGGTTTCTGGGTTTCGAAGTATTTATAGGGAGACAAAATGCTTAGGCAAGCTTCTGGATCTTTTCTAGAGAAAAACATCTACAAGTGTAATTTGATTAAGGAACTATTGTCTGCAGAAATCTGAATACAGGAAAGAGTCAGCAGTTCTTAAAAGTGGTAAACATGATAAGTAAAGTAATGCGTAGTTTTCGTGAAACGTCAGGAATATTCTGGATGTAACAATTACTTTCCCCTATTTTAAAAAGTTGGTGCCATGCAACAGCTTTTCAAAGCTTATGGTAAAATATAACAATATAAAATTATCAATTAGTAAGGTTCGAGATTACAATATAAAATAATAATAATATAATATAATATAATTAAGTAATAATGGGTATACAGATTAGTTACAATAAGCAATAGGTATAGTAATAAACAATAGTTAAGTAATAATGAGAGTAAATACAATTAATATCTAATATGATTATTATACAGTGGATTTATTTAAATTTAATTCGATATCTTCGCCTTCCTCGATTGGTTCGCAAATACGAACTGATCTAGGAATAGGCTTCCTATTAGTAGGTATAAACCTTTTTAATTTTTGGATTACAGTTTTGTCTGGAGGAAAAGGTGGATAGTCGTCACCTGAGTTTTCGTTCGCAATACCTATCTTTAGTCTAGGTATAGGTTTCTTACGACATTTACAAAATATAGAAGAATTATTAAGGATATAATTAATGTTAGTTAAATAAGTAAACCAAGGATAATATTTGTCAACAAAGGTTTGATTCATTAAATCGTCGATATCTTTGGAAAATTGATCTAATTGATGTTTGGCCACTTCAAGATTTTCGTAATTAATATTATTCATTTTTAATGGTTTTAGTTCTGGTAATTTAATGTCTTCAGGTAAATTGTGACAACAATCATATGGTATCCTTATTGGTTCGTAGGGATAGGTAATGTTCGTAGTTTTTTCATTTTGAGCTTTTATATAAATGTTTCCTATATAAGCGAAACAATTTTTCTCCATTGTTAAAATTGAGTTTTCTTTTATTACGAGGGAAGTCGTTTTGTCGTCGCACTTAATGGTCGTTGGTAAGTTTTCGACAGTCACTATTAACCATGTGTTTGTGGTTAAAACGTAGATATTGTATCCTTTCATGTTCACTACTACACTTTCACAAGTTTGTGGCATCTGGATTTGGAATTTTAAAAGTTGTGCTTCGCAGACAGCGTCATTGTCTATAGGCACGGGCACTAAGTCTTTACAAAGTTTCATATTTTGTTGCATGTTTTTACAATTTTCATAATTTTGGATTGATATATAAAGGCTTGAATCATCATTTCTGCCAATATATGGTTTATTCGAACTGGGAAATAGAGTATGAACTAAATGCGTTCTTTGGTCTTTAATTGGTATTGGATAGATACGAAAGATTGTATAAGTTTGAGGTTCAACAAGTGGTATTTCTATAGCAAAAACTAAATTTCTTTCAGTTTCAAATGCTTTTAATTCAGAGATATCGAGATAATATCCTATAGTTTCAAGTTGTACTGTAAAAGGTAATTGATTTCTATTCAAATTTTCAGAAATTCGTTTTAGTTCGCTGTGAAGGTCCATAGGAGAAATTATTGAAGTATGTATTGTGTTTAGTCTAGCAAAAGTAATTGAATTTAGCATGTCACTTAAAGACGTTTCGATAAAAGAGTATGATTCCATCAGTTGCTCAGCAATCTCCAATATTTGTAATTTAGCATCATAAAATTTTAGGTTATCAGTAATATCGTAAATAGACTCTTCAATTTGTTTTATATCATCATTAAATGTTTCTTCATCGACTTGTAATTTTCGTAAGGTAACATTGAAAATTTTAATAACTGAAGTTGTAACCGAGATTTGTTTTTTCATAAGATTTTCTAGTTCGTGTTCGTCTCTAGCTAATTTATTGATACAATTATTATAGTATTCACCATCAGAAGAATCAAGATTTCCGGTTATAAATTTAAAAATTGAACCTATGCCATTTATTAAACCACGTTTCGATCTTTTACTAACCTCGTATTTTAAATCTCTAAATTTTGAATTAATGTCATTCGAAATTTGGTGAAGTAGGCTTAAATGAGTTTTTATTTCTGTTCTGAATCTTTCCATACGTGGATTCGGGATATATAAAAAGTTATCGAGGTCTATTAAAATTTGTTCGTTATAAAAGTAAGCATTTTTAAGAGAGTATATGTCTTTATATACCAAAATAGTCCACTTATCATTAGAAATTTTTACATTAGAAGTTTGGTGAAAATAAAGCCCTACAGTGTTATAAATCGTTTTAAGAGAGTATTGTGTCGGATTTGCTGCATATTCTGCTGAGATGAGTGTACCAATGCCGAGGTACATAAACCTGAAACAAAATACTTTAGTCAGTCAATGCTGTTGTGTTGACTAATCGTCTTCTGAACCTACTGACCTAGTTTCTTCTATATTGTCCGTTTCATTTAAGTTTGTTTGATTCAAATTTTATTCTTTGCTATAGCATTCTTTCAACATATCAAAATTAACTTTAGTTGTTTGATCAGTTATTGGATTATAGATTAGACAAGAATTTTTATAAATTTCTCTAACTTCGTAAGGTCCATTAAACTTGTTTGCTAATTTGTTTTTGATTTGTGATTCCTTTAACCAGACTTTATCTCCTATCTTAAATTCATGTTGGGTTGGATTCTGTTTGTCAAATCTTTCTTTGGCTTTTTGTTTTCTTAGATCAGTACGTTTCCTAGCAATTTCATAATAATGTTTTATTTTGGCATTTAGATCTCTGACATATTTTGAAATTAATTGTTCTTCATTATATAACGTTTCGGCGGGGCGACTAGCCGTATGTCCAAAAACTAGTTCATATGGGGAATAACCTGTTGTATGATTGATAGAATTATTATAACAAATACAAGCATAAGGTAATAATTGTAAAGGGTGTTCTCCAGGTTGTTCTAAAGTCATTGTTCTTATCATTTCAAGTAGTGTCGCGTGAAATCTTTCTAATGAGCCGTTAGATTGAGGGTGATTGATACTAGAAAACGTTAATTTAATATTATATAGTGTACATAAATCTTTCATTAATTGATTATTAAATTCTCGTCCGCTGTCACAATGAATTCTTAAGGGTGTACCGTAATGTTGAAAATATAAAATTAAGACGTTAACTACATTTTTTGCAGTTTTATTTTCAACAGGATATGCTTGTGTAAATTTAGTCAATTCATCGCGAACTGTTAGAACTAAATGTCTTGTTGGAATTTCTAAAATGTCTAAGTTTATTCGTTCAAAAGGGGCTCGAGGTGTTTCAGTAATGACCAAAGGATTTGATATGTTTTTCCTGCAGATTTTAGCTTTTTGGCATATCTCACATTGTTTTATAAAATTTTCGACGTCTTTTGTCAGTCCGGACCAATTATATTTTTGTCTTATTCGTCTGATTGTTTCATTAATTCCTCTGTGAAAATTTGATTTGCCTGAATGGTAATTATCTATCACTATTGGGATTTGGTCTGCATCTGGGATTTCGACAATATTTTGGCAAATTATAAACCTCATTTCTTTATCTGAATAAATAAAACTTAACATCTCTAATATTGGGAAATCTGTATTATTTTCAACATAATAA
This sequence comes from Pseudeuparius sepicola, assembly GCA_963920635.1. Lineage (NCBI taxonomy): Eukaryota > Metazoa > Arthropoda > Insecta > Coleoptera > Anthribidae > Pseudeuparius > Pseudeuparius sepicola. The sequence goes on from OY987305.1 coordinate 37,704,512, forward strand.
GTTTTAGAGCTGGTTAGAACATTTTTATCTCTATACAAAGAAACGAAAAGTAATTGTGTAGCCATTTCGAGATTATAAGGTAAAACAATAATATAATATGTTCTTCTTGGGACGGATTGACTTGTCATTATACTTATTTTATTATAATCGAATTTGGGTTCCATTTCAAAAATGTCATCAACTATTTTGTCATGCATTTCGCTAATTTTGTCTTGTTGAATAAATACGATTACATCCTTATGATCTTTGTCAAGTAACTGTGTATTAGAGATTTGTACTTTAGAGTAGTCAATTAAAGCTTGAGTCTTGTATAAGTTCATAAATCTAGCAAATTCGTTGTCTAGTTCATTTATATCTTCATCAGTTAATTCAGGTTCTTTAGAGGTTGAAGGTTCATTATTTAGATTAGTATGAAAAATTACAGCTTCTTCAATAGGGTTGATTTTGATTCTTGATGATGCATCAGCGTTTTTGTTTATTTTGCCTGGTTTATAAGTTATTTCGTAATTATAGTCTTCTAATTTTAAACGCCACCTTGCAAGTCTACTTCCTGGATCCTTGATTGAAAAAAGGTAAGTTAGGGGACGATGGTCGGTAACTAATTTAAAACTCCTCCCATAAATGTAAGGACGAAAGGTCTTACAGGCCCATACAATTGAGAGTAATTCTTTTTCTATTACGCTATATTTTGATTCAGCTGTATTTAGTGTCCTTGATGCGTATGCTATTGGAAGATCTTTACCGATTGGTCCTTGCGATAAAACAGCACCGATTGCGAAGGCAGATGCATCAGTAGTTATTACAAAAGGTTCTTCAAAATCTGGGTACTTCAAAATTGGACTGGTAGTTAAAGCTATTTTTAATTGATTAAAAGCATTTTCACAGTCATCATTAAAATTAAATGGAACATCCTTTTTTAGTAGGGTAGTTAATGGTTTTGTTATTTTTGCAAAATTTGGGATAAATCTTCTGTAATATCCTGCCAAGCCTAGAAATGACTTAATATCTTTCGGATTTTTGGGAGTAGGAAATTTAATTACAGCTTCTACTTTTTCGGGATTTGGTTTTACTCCGTCTTTAGTAATAACATGACCAAGGTAAGCTACTTCTTTTCTAAGGAATTCACACTTATCAGGTTGAATTTTCAAATTTGAATTTCTTAATCGATCGAAGACTTCAGAAAGTCGGGAAACGTGTTCTTCTATAGATTGAGAGTAAATAATTATGTCGTCCATATATACAAGACATCGCTCATTCTGAATACCTGCAAGTATGTTATCCATAACACGCTGAAAAGTACTGGGCGCATTTTTTAATCCAAATGACATCCTTAAAAATTCCCAATGTCCGTTTTCTACCGAAAATGCAGTTTTTTCCATATCTTTTTGATCAATTTCAATTTGATGAAATCCTGACGCTAAATCAAGAGTAGTAAAATATTGACATTTTCCTAGCTGATCTAACAAGTCTGTTATGTTTGGTAAGGGATATTTATCATCGACTGTTACTTCGTTAAGCTTTCTGTAATCTATTACCACACGCCACTTTTGTTTTCCACTGGCATCTAGTTTTTTGGGCACCACCCAGACTGGTGAGCTCCAAGGTGAAATAGAAGGTTGTATAATTCCTTGTTCCGACATCTTTGCTATTTGTGACTTTACCTCTTGTTTATGTATTTGTGGATATCTATACGATTTAGTGTATATTGGTTTCGACTCGTTTGTATTTATTGAATGTTTGATTTTATTTGTAAAAGTTAATTGGTCACCTTCTAGGAAAAATATGTCTGAATATTGCAAACAAAGATCAGCAATAATTTCTCGTTCTTCCTCGTTTAACTGTTCTAAGCGTAAATTATCTGTAATAGCGACTTGCCTATCAATTGAAGAAATATTAAAAATTTGAACTGTTTTTAATTTCGTACTTTTTCCTTTTGTTGTTTTAGAAATTTATCTAGTTCTGCTTCAAAATTAAAATTAGGATTATTTGGGGATTTTTCTTTAAGTGTAACTTTATTTTCGATGGTAATTTTATTTCCTTGAACTATTCTTTCTTTATTGATTTCAGGTTGTTCTTTGAATTTTATTTCCCTTTGGTTTCCTTCTAACGAAATTTGTATGTTTTTAGGTTTTTTATAAGGTTCACATCTTACATTTCTTTTTCTATTTATATCAGAAATTTTAGAAGAGATTGGAAAAATTTGTATTTGTGATTCTTTAAAATTTTGGCTTATTTTTGAAATTTCCAGTTTGCAAATAATTATTTCAATTTCTATATAGCGAAAAACAAAATTTATCATTCTTTTGACTTTGGACCATTTTAGTTTATCAATTCCACAACCAATCATAGGCATAGCTAAGTGTTTGACATTATTTCTTATATGTTCCCGTAATTCCTTTAAATAAACCCATAAAGAACTATACGTTGGTTTCTGCCAAAAATATCTTTTTGTTACCAGATAATACACAAAACTATTTGGATTTTTAAGAATTGCAATTTGTCCTACATTATTAACTTGCTCTTTTAAATACTTAATTTGATTATATTTTTCCTTAAAACTAGCCGCGATTCCTGCGCTCATTTTTAAGTCTAAAGAAAGAAACAATGCGCTAGCGAATATCTTTCTGGCATATCAAATAAATTATTGTTAACTTCAATTATCTTAGGACAATCTGAACTTTTACTTTTCTTAAATTCTTTATACTCATTATCATTTTTTATATCAATAATACAAAACTTAGTAACATTATCAGCAATAAAAACATCATCGTCATCAATATCTTCATAGACTTTATTCTCATCAACTTTACTAACTTCATAATTATTATATTCATCTACTCTCATAGTAGGATAAGTATTATTTTCATCTACCTTTTCAGTAGGATCATAAATCTCAGAAATACTTACTTCGTTTTCATCTACTTTATTAGTAGGATTATTAAAATTACAACTTTCATTTTCATCTACTTTTATAGTAGGATCAAGATCATCTACATTTATTGTAGGATAAACATTTTTATATACTCCGCTTTCATCTACTTTATTAGTAGGATCATTGTAATTATTTTCATTATATGATTCTATTTCTAATTCCTTAAAATTAACTACCTTATTAGACTCGTTATTATTTAAAATTGTTGTAATAAATTCTCCATTATTATCTATATGAAGTAAGGCATTAGGTAAATAAACATTTTCATCATTTTTTGCTGAAACAATAGCATCAGTATTTTTATATTTTAAAGTTCTAAGCTTACATATCTTTTCTACTCGAGGTTCTATCGAAATTATATTTTCTACATTTTGTGGATAATCATCAAAGGTACAATGCAGTGATACTATTCCTTCATAAGTTATTAATTGTCTTCCAGGGATGTCAATAAAAGCATGAAATAATTTTATAAAATCGGTTCCAAAAATTCCGTCAAAAGCTATAGGAAGATTAAAAATAAAAACTTTTTGTGGAAGTTCATCTTTTCCAAGAAAAAGAAAACAAGATTCTGTGACAGTGTATACTTCGTCTGAAATACCTTTGATTTTTATATTCTCTGGAGTTATAACTTTATTTAAATGCCGAATTACATGAGGTTTTATTAATGAAATAGACGCTCCAGTATCAATTATCTGAATTTTTGATGTAGTAAAGTTCTTCGTTTGGTTCGCAATGCAAGTTTACTTTGTATACAGGTTCTATTTTGAGGACATGTTCAGATTCCTCATTTGTGAAGTAATGTCCGAGGCTGGTTGGGTAAAATTTACGTTAGGGGAAGAATTTGGAGTTATAGAGGGTGCTCTCGAAGTTGAAGGAGTTGGATTTGAGTTCCAAGGGAAAGTTGGTTTTGCATTTATGTGATGAGTTCTAGGAGAGTTATTTTGAAAATTAGGTCTAGAATTTTGTTGGAGAAATTGCCTCTGATTTAAAAAATTTTGGAAATTGTTACGAGGGAAACTAGAGTTTGAATTTTGAGATGGAAAATTATTCGGTCTATTAAAATTATTATTTGGTCGAGAAAAATTATTTGATCTAGATAAATTATTATTATTATTTCTTTGGAAATTAGAACTGTATCTTTCATTTTGATTTCCATAAGAATTTTGGAAATGATTACTGGGTGCATTATGTCTTTTATTTTTACTTCTGCATTCTTGAATGTTATGCCCTTGCTTTTTGCAATATGAACAAAATTTTGGTTTAGAAAAATTTTTATTTTGATTATTAAAGGTATTAGTTGCATAATTTTGTCTTGGAAGTCTTTGATTTTCGAAATATGTAAGTTGAAGTTCTCTTTTTATTCGGTTTACAGCTTCCAGTACGGTATCTGGATTACTTGCCCTAATTATTTGACCAATTTTTGGTTCAAGACCTGTTAAAAGAGTATTGAGAGTCATATCTTCGATAAGTTGTGATTGTGCTTGCTTTTGAGCATTAGTTAAATTTTGTTTAGTAATTGCGCTTTGCATTCTAGAATTTACATTTATTAGACGATTGCAGAACGTTAATGGATTTTCATTTGGCATTTGACGTAATCTCTGAAGGTCTGAAATCAAAGCATTTAAATCTCGCGGATCTCCGAAATGTGTTTGTAATAAATTATTAATATCATCCCACTTGTCTAAATCTCTACTATTAATAAGTTGCGCTGCTTTTCCACGGAGTTGATTCTTAATTCTAATTGTTACAAATAATTTCTGTTCCTCATCGCATATTTGAAATGCGGTTTTACATGCGCTAATAAATGTGTTTAAGGATATTGGATCTCCGTCGTATTCTGGTATTAAAGCGAAAATGTCTCTTAAGTTGTATTGTGGTTCGTTAGTTCCTACTACCTCTTCTTGTTCGTTAACCATTTTGAAAAAATGATGATTCGAAATAAATGAAATATACAAATACACAAAAATAAACAATGCAACAAAAAATAAAAGTTTTAAAAGTCAAAATTGGCACTCACAAAATCTGTAGTTTCATCTGTGTTGCTCAGGAACTCGTTGCTTCAGGAACTCGTTGCTCAGGAACTCGTTGCTCAGGAACTGTAGTATCTTCGAAGTGTAGATTGGGATCCACTGGGTGTCTTCTTAACCCCTCTTCTAGTGGATCCCACCGCTGCCACCAAATTGTTACGCCGGTGCCAGTGAAAATGACTTTTTAAAAAAGGAATATTTATTTGTTTTAACTTTGTACACTGGTTTGCGATATTAGCTCGTCGAATGGCACACAACGTAACTTGAAGTAGTAGAAACTAATTCGACTAAGAACTAGGAACTGAGAAAGAAGAACTATTATTAACGACTGAGAACTATTAAGACTGAGAGAACCCTCGGTTTCTGGGTTTCGAAGTATTTATAGGGAGACAATATGCTTAGGCAAGCTTCTGGATCTTTTCTAGAGAAAAACATCTACAAGTGTAATTTGATTAAGGAACTATTGTCTGCAGAAATCTGAATACAGGAAAGAGTCAGCAGTTCTTAAAAGTGGTAAACATGATAAGTAAAGTAATGCGTAGTTTTCGTGAAACGTCAGGAATATTCTGGATGTAACAATTATATATTAATATCTATAAATGGTTTGAACGACGGTTTTTTTTCGGCAGACTTCGGAATATTGTTTTATTTTATTCCATGTCCTCCCAAGAACAAACAAAATAACTAAGGTCCCTGTTCGGGCACGCCACTTTTGTAACGTAGATAAAACGCTGTTACTTTATTTTGTTTAGAGATTTCGATAGATCTGTTATGGTTTACGTTACGAATTTGACGCTTTTTATAGGAATAGAAAGATGTTATATAGTTTGTGGAGGACGCTGCCTCTCTTTAGTTTTTATTCTTCAATTTGCTCAGGCGCCAGTTTTTTATAGCGGTATGCTCCACTTGTCTTTTCTCGGATAGTACAGTGAAGAAGAAAATTCCAAAGTTCGTTTAGCTATTTTGTTTTGTTTGTTCTGTTGGGACAAGGGAGTAAATAACACAATAGACAAGTTTTTACAATTTATTTACCAATATTACGTACAACACGATACCAGTTTATTATTCTCAATAGGTAAATAATACTCGAAAATCAACAACAAAAGAGTCAAATAATTATTACAAAATCATATACAGTAACATTAAGTTAAACTGTGTCACAACGAGAAAAATTTATTATTGAAGCGAAATAATTATATACATACACCTGTGAACAAATTAATATAATAATAATATAATAATACGTTTATTCACACAACTAATATACATAATACGTTAGATACGCATAAAATATAAATAATAGTGAATAAACAAAGTTAAGCCTCAGAAAGACTATGAAAGCCTTTGTGCGAGGTATCTCTCACTTTTACAAATACGAGTATACAATTAATAGTAATATAGGTGCACATATTTCATTTATAATATAATAGTCGTCTAATTAGGTAAGTCATATCCGGCAGTAGTCCTTAATAAGGAAGTTATATTGTTAGTGTAAAGGCCTGATCAAGCAAGAAAGGGTATGCCTGTCAGTATCTTGTATCCATTGTTTCAGTCTTTTTTGAAAACATATAATTTATGAATGTTAGTTATATTTTCAGGCAACGCTGAGTAATATTTCAGGGCAAGGTATTCTGAACTTCGCTGGCCAACAGCTTTGTTATATTTTGGTAAGTAGACATTTGTATTCTTATTTCTAGTGACATAAGAGTGGCCCACTGATTTCTTTTTTAGTTTTCCCTTTTTAACGAATAGTATTAATTTTTGGGCATGAAGCTGACGTATATCAAAAATTCGCGTTTCTGAAAAGAGTTGGTCACTATTATATCGAATAGGTTTTCTATAAATAATTTTTAATACCCATTTTTGTAGGATATTCAGTTTATACAGATAATTATCTGTTACTCCTGATGATTAATAATTTTTGTATTCGCGGCAACGGAAAGTATATTCTGTGAGACGGTACTAGGCGTAGGAAATGCGACGGAGACAACTAAATAGTTTAACTAATATAGAAACGGTGGTCTACCAATACGGCGCGTAATAATTATGAAATTTTGAAAAATGAGAGAAAAATCGGAAAAATTGTGAAATCTACGGTTATAGTTTAGAAGCAAGAAACTCTCTCCGTATCAAACTATGTGGCACATTACACTTTACTATAGGCCTTTAGGTGACGGCGGCAGATTTTAGAAAAGAAAATTAGATAAAACGGATTCAGTGCCCCCTCTGACAAGCGCGGTTTATTATTTCTTTAATTCCCAGTATTTCTAGAAGGGCCTGGCCTCTTGCCTAACAGTACCAAAAATTGGCACTCAATGGGCAATGGCCGGCAGCTAGACCTGAGATCAATCGGAAAAATAGCCTGTAGTCGACTTTCCAGGTTACGTAACGGCCCGGCCGCTTGCCTGGCAGTACAAGTACTCTACAATAGCAATGGCTGGCAACGAATACTTATATATATATACCTGAAATTAGTCGGAGAAATAGTTTAATTTGACTGCTGGCTTTGTAAGAGTTCCTGGCCCCTTGTCTAGCAGTACCAAAATTGGCACTCGACGGACAATGGCCGGCGGTTACACCTGACGTCAAGTACAAACTATTTATCTGTTGATCTCGGGTTTTGCAAAGTTCCTGGCCTCTTGCCTATGGCAGCACAAGTACTCTACAATAGCAAGGGCCGGCAGTTAAACCTGATATCACCTGTTTATAAATAATAATGTTCAGTCAAAAGAAAATACCTTGGGCACTATATTAAAATGAAATGGATATCATACAAGACTTTCTTACCTATACGGCTAAATCGGCGGTCGATCAAAATCTGATCAATTCGTATTTTTCGGTTCCCCTTTTATACCCAAGTCCGGCCGGGCTGGTGGGGTCGGAAAAAAAGAACCCGGTTGCTATGCCGGCATCGAGACTTGGTGCGGTGCGAAATACATAAAAAACTAGAAAAATCTCATACATCAATAGTAGTAAAATAATGATTATTTCCTACTAAATATATTTTACAAAAGTATTGCCCGCCTATAATCAATAGCGACTTTTAAAACACGGTATATAAAATGCGAAAATACGGAAAATAAGATTTCGTTCAAATTAATAGTTATTTATGTACCAAGGCACTGAAGTTCAACTTTTTATGACTCATGTGGAGTTTAGTTGCTGAGGCCTCTGGCCGAGGCAAATAAACCACATGAGTCATAAAAAGAACTTCAGTGCCGAGGTACATATTATATTTTTTTTGAAATCGGAAAAAAAAAGTTTTATTAAGCAAGAAAATAACAATAAGGGATCACCCGTCCACGAACCGACTACGCGCGGCGTTGCTTGACTTCACCGATCTCTCTACCTAGGACAAGCATAATGACGTACGGCACCTTCTGACAGGAAAACCAAACTGCTGCTTCTTGTGTAGCCTACACAACAAATCTATTGATTTTCAAATTTACTAAAATATGTATACTGAAGGATTGCGCTTCTATAGGAAAAAATTTCGCAATGTGTACGAACAGTTAAATGAGCCTTTATCGGCCGGGTTTTGAATATTTGGTCACTTTTGACGGGCGATTTCTCCGCGTCTGACGTTTAATGTTTACATCTCGCCAAGGCCTACTTATTGAAAAAATCGTACAATAATGGGCTACATTATTGTACGATTTCTGTGCTTTTAATGACGATTTTGGGACATTTTAATGCCGATTTCAAGAAATAGTTATTTATGTACCAAGGCACTGAAGTTCAACTTTTTATGACTCATGTGGAGTTTAGTTGCTGAGGCCTCTGGCCGAGGCAAATAAACCACATGAGTCATAAAAAGAACTTCAGTGCCGAGGTACATATTATATTTTTCTTGAAATCGGAAAAAAAATGTTTTATTAGGCAAGAAAATAATAATAAGGGATCACCAGTCCACGAACCGACTACGCGCGACGTTGCTTGACTTTACCGATCGCTCTACCTAGCACAAGCATAATGATGTACGGCACTTTCTGACAGAAAAACCAAACTGCTGCTTCTTGTGCAGCTTACACAACAAATCTATTGTTTTTCAAATTTACTAAAATATGTATACTGAAGGATTGCGCTTCTATAGGAAACAATTTCGCAATGTGTACGAAAAGTTAAATGAGCCTTTATCGGCCGGGTTTTGAATATTTGGTCACTTTTGACGGGCGATTTCTCCGCGTCTGACGTTTGATGTTTACATCTCGCCAAGGCCTACTTATTGAAAAAATCGTACAATAATGGGCTACATTATTGTACGATTTCTGTGCTTTTAATGACGATTTTGGGACATTTTAATGCCGATTTCAAGAAAAATATATTACTGGCTTTTTATGCATTTATCTAGCCGGTGGAAATAATAAAAACTACTCGGCGCGGTGCGGTCGGTTGAGAAAATTAAAAATACGTTCCTTTCTAGTAAAAAAAATAACGAACTTCGTTACAGTATCCAGTCCAAAAAAAAAGCAATTTTTGACAAAGTATTGAATGATTCAAAGTATCAAATGCTTTACTGTAGTCCAATAATACAAGGCAGGTATTTTCACCTTTATCACATGCTCGAAAAATATTATCTGTTACTTCCAACAAAGCTGTACTAGTACTGTGCTGCGCACGAAAGCCAGATTGTGTGCCAGGGAAAATGTTGTTGCTATCACAATGTACATACAGCTGCTGATGGACCACTCTTTCTAAAATTTTAGAAAAAGTAGGAAGGATACTGATAGGCCGAAACTGAGAAATGGACGTAGGATTACTTACTTTCGCTATTGGCATTATTTGTGCATTTTTCCATGCCGAATGCCTGACTAGTAGTCAGGCATTTATTAATAATATACGTGATGTGGGGAAGTAGATATAGTGTTACAAGAAACAGCCATTTTGAGGTTTATTCCATCACTTCCCATAGCATTTGAAGTCAACCTACTCAGTATTTTAGATACACCAGACTCATCAATCGGGTTGAAAGAACATGTATTATTGTAATTATTATTATGTCTTTTATCAAAATAGTTATCATTTATGAAGTTGTCATTGGCATCAATTGTATTAGGTACACTGTTTTTAAAATATTCATTGGAAGTATCAGGATTACTATCAACGTCTTGTGGAGTCGCCACAGGATTTGAATTGATATTAAGCCACTTCAAAGTTTTCCAGAACTGCTTCGGATCATATTTGAATTTATGTGCAAGATAAGCTTTTTTTTTCATTTCTGACTGCCGTCGTCACAAAATTACACAACTGCCGATATTCATTTAACGAGCCATCAGTTTTTAATCTCTTGTATTTAGCAAGCGGTCTCCTTCGTAACTTAATCATTAATTTCTGATTATCAGTAAGCCAAGGTGCTGGTGGTTTAGTAAACTTGGATGTTTTAATCGGGCCATGTGTATCAAATAGTGTTAACAATTTTCCGTTAAAAAAAGCTACCATTTCATCAACATCTTCAAGATTAAAAATATACAACCAGTTTATAGACTTCAGATCAATCAAAAATCGCTCGTAATCAAATTCTGCGTAATCTCGATAAGTACGAAATCTAGCTTGAGGATGTTTTGCTACTAGTTTAAGGGTACAACTTACTAGCGAATGGTCTGATATTGATTTCATATTTATGACACTGACATCATCAACGTAACTCTTTTGAGATACTACAATGACATCGAGTAATTTCCGGGAGGTATCGGTAACACGTGTTGGATGGTTAACTATCTGATAGAGACCATACTTGTCAATCATTTTAAGCAAGATATTTTTATTAGTATTATTATTAGACAAGCAATCGACGTTGAGGTCACCACCGAACAAAACACAGTCGAACTGTGGCAAAAAACTAGCTATAGTACTTTCGAGATGGTCCACACAAGCAGCTAAATTAGCGTCACGAGCTCTGTATAAAGATCCCAAGCACACTTTTTTACGCCCCACTCTGAAACTTACCCAAATCTGCTCCAATGAGCTATCTGCTGCTGGTGTATCAAGAATTACGAATTTTAATGATTTTTTTATGTAAAAGCAAACTCCACCTCCCCGTCCATTACGATCTTTTCGAATTAAATTGTAGCCGTCTAACAATAGGCCCCCCTCTTCAACGCCCCCATGCAACCATGTCTCCGACAACCCCAGCACATCACATCCCTCGTCCGCAACAAAATCTGAAAACAAGTCGAAATTGGTAAAAACCGAGCGTATATTAAAATGAGAGAAACTAAAAACACTTTCTGTATCTATCATTAGGATCGCTTAATGTACAGGGTGATTCAGTTTTAATCTGCAACACTTCAACAGGTGATAGAAAACCAAAAAATAAACGCACTTTCTTCTATAAACTATATCATTTTAAGGCCTTATAAAAAAGTTACAGGGCGTTAAAGTTGCAAGAAATATGTGGAATTTATTGAATATTTTACAAACTAGTTGAGATATTTAAGTCATATTTGGTACACGTTATAACGGCATGGGTTAGCGTAAAACCTGTTAATATCAAACATCTTGAACAACCAGTGGCGTAGAAATGGGTAATTAGTATAATTTATTTAAAAAAAAATAGAAACACCTTGTATAGCAATAAAATGTATTTAAATTCTTATGTAAATTTTTATTGTAAACAAAAACGTTCTCTTAGCATTTTTTCATATGTGTCATGGTTTCATAGCAAATTTGATTTTTTCGTAATATTTCGGGGTACTTCTGAAAAATTATCTAAAAAATTTGCTCCATAAGTAACACTTAAAGTAGAAATAATGTGTTTGCTACCTGAAATAAAGTAACTTTTTCCAATAAACTCACCTATTTAAGGCTATACTTTTGAAGATACAGGGTCTAAAACATTTAAGGAAGGTACAATTATTAATGTTACGCTCTGTATCTTGAAAAGTAAAACCTTGAATGGGTAAGTTTATTGGGAAAAGTTACTGTGTTTAAAGTAAAAAACACATTTTTTCTACTTTGAGTGTTACTTATGGAGAAAAGTTTTAAGTTAATTTTTCAGAAGTACCCCGAAATAATACGAAAAAATCAAATTTGCTATGAAACCATGACACATATGAAAAAATGCTAATAGAACGTTTTTGTTTACAATAAAAATTTACATAAGAATTTGAATACATTTTATTGCTATACAAGGTAGTTCTATTTTTTTTCTAAAATAAATTATACTAATTACCCATTTCTACGCCACTGGTTATTCAAGATGGTTGATATTAACCGATTTTATGCTAACCCATGCCGTTATAACGTGTACCAAATATGACTTAAATATCTCAATTATTTTGTAAAATATTCAATAAATTCCACATATTTCTTGCAACTTTAACACCCTGTAACTTTTTTATAAGGCCTTAAAATGAAATAGTTTATATAAGAATGTGCGGTTATTTTTTGGTTTTCTATCACCTGTTGAAGTGTTGCAGATTAAAACTGAATCACCCTGTATACATAAATTACGTGTAACTCCCGCAATAAAGACAATTTTTCATTTTTTGGTGGTTACCAGATTTAGCGTTTTAATTCAACAATAATTAATACACTCATTCGCATTATCATAGACGAATTGTAACAACATCGTAATAAATTAGCAAAATGTACTATGATGTCGAATATGTATTAATTTTTTTTATATATAGGTAACAGCTATTATCAATAAAGCTAATAAGACTACGCAAAAAGGAAAATATAGCAAAAAAGAATACATATCAAAAAGAGTCTACCGGCAGTCAGTGAACGCGATCGGATATGGTCGCACCGCACCGACAAATGTGCCGTTGTACACCGTTCTTTTATAGTTCACCTAGTGAGGAGACCAACACTTTCCTACCGCTACCTGCATCCCATCGATAGATTTTAGAGTTGGACGACCAGACCTTGTTAATTCCATACTTTTTCTTCGCAGCTGCTAAAAGCTCGTATTTTTCACGCGGCAGATCCTCGTGAATAGTTATATTCTTATTTTTTATTTTATTTTTGTCGCCAAAAATTTCGTTTTTCTTGATCCCGCTGGCGAAATTTACCACAATGGTTCTGGGTCTAGTCTAGCGAAAAACAATGTTTACGTCTGTAGAAGCACACGAAACACTAAGCTTATCTTGAAACAGTGACTGAATTTCTTGGAGCACATTTTCATTTGCATTTTCATTTAATCCACAGATGCGAAGGCTATTACGTTTCTGCAGTTGCTCCAGGGCATCACACCTTGTCTGCACAACTTTGATACTTTCAGTATTAGTCTTCACTTCCCGTGAAAGGGCTTTCACGGAGTTGCAAACCTGCAATATTTTCTCCTCAAATTGATCCATTCTCCTATCCAGCTTTTCCTCAATCTATCGGGCAAAGTTTGCACACACCTTGGTGATCAATTTCTCGGTTGCATCATCTTCCGATCGACTAGTACTCTTGGTACCTCCCGCCATGGCCACGGCTTTATCGACGCTGCAGACCCCTCACTATCGCCACACGGCGGCTTCCATACAACTATTACTAGGTATTGCAAGAATAGAACAATACGATTGTTTTCTAGCGAATATCACCAATTTTAGAATATTTCAGGGGAGCACGCGCGAACACGTCTACTCGCTTGCCCGATACATCGACATGTGATTTAACAACGATAGTTTTAGAGCATCACGCAATATTTGCAATAATCAAAACAACCAGCGGACTTTTCAAAATAATACTAGTAATAGTAATAGTTTTCGAGGTCACGGTCGCAGCGCGAATCGTGGTCGAGCGAATTTCCGAGGACATCAGCAAAATAGAAATGCGGGTCACCACGCTTATTTTGCAAGTAACGTTAGCCCAGGTCCAGATTCAAATATAGAGTCAGGCAGCGCAAACCCCCCGCAGCAAACATTTTTTCGTCTCTGACAGTGTTCATGTAGAAGAAGAATATATGGCTTTAGAATTAAACTTAGTGAATTTTGTGAAAGTGACGTGTGAAAGTATGTTGTTTTTATTGGACACAGGAGCGAGCATTAGCGTAATTTTTGCAGAAGAGTTACAAAATCAAGACATAATTGATACTTCCAAAACGATAAGGGTAAAAGGTTTAGGTGGCACTATCTCTTCGCTAGAAGTAGTTGAAATTTTATTAGAAATTGCAAATGAAAAAGTTCGACACAGATTGCATATTCTAGAATTTAATTGTCATATGTCAATACCCCCAGAAGTGCTCTGTAGAGCGTATAGGTACGATTTTAAATTTAATAGACACTTCCTCTCTAAATAAAGAGGAGAAAATATCAATATAAAAAATTTGAGCAAAATACTCTGATATATTTCATTTAGAAGGAGATCCTGTCACAATTACTAATTTGTACAAACAAAAACTTCAGTTAAAAGATGACGCATTACCGGTTTATGTGAAACCTTATAGACTTCCCCATGCTCAAAAAGCAGAAATACAGAAAGAGGTATGGAAAATGCTAACTGACGGAATTATCGAAGAAGCGAAATGCGAATGGTCTTCACCCCTTTTAATAGTTCCCAAAAAATCAGATTTGAACGGAGAAAAGAAATGGAGAGTAGTTATAGATTATAGGTTACTAAATAAGCAGATAAAAGACGAAAAATTTCCTTTGCCTTGCATTTCAGAAATATTAGACTCTTTATCCGGAGCAATATATTTTTCACATTTAAACTTATCCCAAGGATATTATCAGTTAGAACTAGACGAGAATAGTAGACCATATACAGCATTTACCACTAATGACGGACAATTTCAAATGAAATGCCTACCGATGGGATTAAAAGTTAGTCCCAGTGCATTTTCTAGACTAACGACTGTAGCATTATCGGGATTAAATTATGAATCTTGTTTTATTTATTTAGATGATTTAATAATTTTTGGAAATTCATTGCAACAACGTAATAATAATAATAATAATAATATTAATAATAATAGAGCTGGGTACGCAGGGGGGATCTGACTTGTGAGAGAGGCAGATCCACGGGTGTGACAATCCCGCGCTCCCCAGTTACGCAGGGATGGGTCTGGCCTGTGAGAGGGGCAGATTCACGGGTGTAACGATCCCGCGATTCCCAGTTACGCATGGAGAGGCTTGGCCTGTGACAGGGGCAGACCTACGGGTGTGACAATCCCGCGATATCCAGTTGCGCAGGGAGGGGTCTAGCCGGTGACGGGGGCTGATCCTCGGGTGTGACAATCCCGCGACTCCCAGTTACACAGGTATGGGTCTAGCCTGTGAGAGGGGCAGATCCTCGGGTGTAACGATCCCGTGTTTCCCAGTTAACGCAAGGAGGGGTTTGGCCGGTGACAGGGGCAGATCCTCGGGAGTAACGATCCCGCGTTATCCTAGTTGACCCGTATGGGTAGCGGGTTAGAATACTCCTATCGTGGCTCCGCGAGTCGTAAAAGGCGACCAAGGGCCGTCACTCCCACGTTACGGGAGAAAACTATGGAATGGAGAATAATAGGATAATTGTCATAGGGCCGCTGCCTGGGGATCGCCAGGGCATGTCTGGAGCCGGCGCTGGGCATGACAGTGAGCGGGACGCCTGTGACAGGGCGCTGATGAGGCGGGCCCCTGTTGCACAAACAGCTACAGCCCAGCAACACGAACATCTACAACATGGGAGCCAAACGAGAACTAGGGCCCCACCCACCGAAGGTGCTGCGCGGGAACTTCAGCCAGCGTTCACTCAGGCGGGATTACAACGACGACGCATGAAATGGACTGGGTCCATGAATGAATCGATAATGCGTATTTTTTACAGGGTGACAAACTTAGGACAAGAGATGATCGGCTACCGACAACAACTGCATGCCGAGTTCTGCAGGGAGTTTCCACACATGCAAGTGTCTGAACAAAGAGTGTCAGATCAGTATCGAACTATTCTAAGAAATAACCGAATTCCAGAAACGCGACTTAACGCTATAAAACGGGAAGTTGAGCTAGAGATCCATGGCGAACACATAGACATAGACAACAACAACGGGGAAATTCAAGTGCCTGGACCACAACAAGAAGCCGGAACGGCAGAGCGAACAACTGAGAATCGGGAAATTCAAGTGCCTGGACCACAACAAGAAGCCGAGACGGCGGGACGAACAACTGAGAATCGGGAATCAGTTAACGGAGAACACTTTGAAAGCCTGGACACACAACTGAGAGGGGCGGTATTGCGATATGAAGGCACAGACCCACTGAGCAGACCACCGCTACCAAGATTGAATTCTTCCAGGAAGCTTGCAATCATGCTCGATATTATGAACACCAGAATTTTACCCAACTATGTTTCAGTAACACCCACATTAGAACATATGCACATGTTAATCTACTGTGCCGCAACGGCCATCATCACTGCAATGGGAGCCAAGATCCGGACGGCTCAAGAGTTAAATCGTGCAAGACCAGAACCACGAATGGCTCAATGGGAGATGCGACTAAATCGGAAGATCGAGAGTCTCCGTAAAGACATAGGACAAGTAACGGAATATATCAGAGGAGTTAGAACTAAAAAGATCCAGAGGGCGGTGCAGGCAATAATGAGCCGCACCCAAATGCATTCTCAGCGTGACCCCGCGAACATCACTGCTCAACAATGTCTTGGTACATTAAAACAAAAACTTTCTGTTTTCGCAGGGCGTCTGAGGAGATACAAGGCTAGTAACAACAGGAAACGAGACAACAAACTTTTTGACCGATCAGAAAAAGTTTTCTACCGTACTTTGAATTCTAGCGCCGATACCACAAATACGAGTTACCCTAGCAGAGAACAGGTCGACGGTTTCTGGAGAAATCAGCTTGCCACACCAGGTCCCATGCAATGTCAGTGCAAGCTGGATCAGTGAAGAACGCGAGATGGGCCGGAACTATAGCCAGATGCAACACGAGCAATTCACAACCGATGAGGTCTCCAATGTCATCAAGAATTCCCACAACTGGAAGGCACCAGGTCCAGATCATCTCCAAAATTATTGGATTAAGAAGTTGTGGTGCACGCATGAACAAATAACTACCTTAATTAATGAAGTCTTGCTCGATCCTCTGAAAATGCCATTGTTTCTTACACAGGGTGCCACCTACTTGTTACCAAAAGACCAGCGGAATACGGATAACCCTGCCAAGTACCGCCCAATAACCTGCTTGCCTACGCTGTACAAGATAATCACTTCTTGCCTTACGCAGCGAATATATGCTCACTGTGAGCGGAACAACATCATGGCAATGCAGCAGAAGGGCTGCGCGAAGGGCGCAATGGGATGCAAAGAGCAACTCATTATAGACTCTGTCATCTGCAACCAGGCTCATTCCAAGCAACGAAACCTCTACATGGCTCATGTGGACTACAAAAAAGCATTTGATTCCGTACCTCACAACTGGCTAACAGGTATCTTAAAGCTGTATAAAATAGATCATCATACAGTTTCCTTTTTAGAACACGTTATGACAACCTGGCGCACTAAGATACAACTCAGAACCGCAAGCAGCAACATCGAGACCGACACAATCAACACTCGAAGAGGGATTTTCCAAGGAGATTCACTCAGTCCACTGTGGTTCTGCATGGCGATGAACCCTCTATCACATCGGTTGAACTCTACAAAATACGGCTTCGCTATCAAAAGCAACAACGCAGAAGCGATCAAGTTGAATCACCTATTATATATGGATGATTTAAAACTGATGGCCGCAACCAAAAACCAACTAACGCAAATGCTTAAAATTGTAGAGGAGTTCTCCAGGGACATCGGAATGCAGTTTGGACTGGACAAGTGCCGCACCCTTAACATTGTCCGGGGAAGGCTCGAACAGGGCGCACACGAGATGCAGGACGGCCAGGAGATCGAAGCAATGAGCATGGGAGATACAATTATCTCGGGATGAAACAAGCTCAAAGGATAGACCATCGAACAATGAAGATCGATTTAAGGAATGAATTCATCAAGAGAGTAAGACAAGTAGTGCGAACTGATCTTAACAGCAGGAATTTGTTTAAGGCCCTGAACACGTATGCGTGCTCTGTACTCAGCTATTTGTTTGGAATAGTGAATTGGACCAACACGGACATCAACAACCTGCAGCGAAAAGTTAGGACACTACTGACAAAAGCTCATAAACATCATCCCCGTAGCGCCGTATAAAGAACTACTCTGCCACGTCAACTAGAAGGAAGAGGGTTGGCAGACCTCAGCAAGCAATTGGACCAACAAATAATAAATCTGCGTAATTATTTCCAGAGACAGGCCAACAGCTCCACACTACATAAAGCTATATGCGGAGCAGACGTCTCAACACCGCTACGTCTGACGGAACACGAGCGTCAAAATCACCACCGAACCGACAACGATAAACTACAGAGGTGGTTGGGGAAGCCGCTGCACGGGAGGCATCCTAATGAGGTTAACCAGGAACATGTCGACAAGTTAGCGTCGAACTATTGGCTGACCTCGGGACGAATGTTCCCCGAGACGGAAGGCTTCCTACTGGCCATACAAGATCAGGTTATACCAACTCGCAACTACCTAAAATTCATTGTAGGAGATGCATCGGTAGTTGATGACAGATGCAGATACGGGTGCCCAACTTCAGAAACAATCCAGCACATAACAGGAGGATGTCAGATGTTCGCATCAACGGAATATAAGGAACGACACGATTCGGTTGCCAAGATCTTGCACCAGGAACTGGCGGAAAAACTTCTGCTTGTGCAGGCAGAGAGGATCCCATATTACAGCTACACACCGGAGCCTGTTCTTGAGAACAGCAACTACAAGATGTACTGGGATCGTACATTTCTGACAGATCAACGAGTTGCCCATAACAGACCGGGCCTTATAATAGTTGATAAAATTTCTAGGAAGACAACTCTGATTGATGTGGCCATCCCGAACAACAACAACCTGCGTGTGAAGCAAGTCGAGAAGATCGCGAAGTACAGAGACTTGGAAGAACGAATTAGAAGGCAATGGGAAATGGACAACGTTCAGATGATTCCAATCATCGTGTCAACAACTGGTGTCATACCAAAAAGTTTGCTGAGAAACATCAAAGAGCTGGGTCTAACTGATAATCTTTACAGGTCCATGCAGAAAGCGGTACTACTTGCGACAGCCCGAACCGTCAGGAAATTCATGGGGAGTGCAGGAACGTCCAACAACATCAATGTCACCTAAGGCCCGATAACATGGCAAGGGTCTCGTCCGAGCCAGATCCTTATGGTATCCGGGATACCCGGGATCTGAGTGAATGTTCCCCAGAGAGGGAGTGCGAATGCCTTTTGGCTAAGTCGATAATAATAATAATAATAAAACGCAGGGGGGATCTGACCTGTGAGAGAGGCAGATCCACGGGTGTGACAATCCCGCGCTCCCCAGTTACGCAGGGATGGGTCTGGCCTGTGAGAGGGGCAGAGTCACGGGTGTAACGATCCCGCGATTCCCAGTTACGCATGGAGAGGCTTGGCCTGTGACAGGGGCAGACCTACGGGTGTGACAATCCCGCGATATCCAGTTGCGCAGGGAGGGGTCTAGCCGGTGACGGGGGCTGATCCTCGGGTGTGACAATCCCGCTACTCCCAGTTACACAGGGATGGGTCTAGCCTTTGAGAGGGGCAGATCCTCGGGTGTAACGATCCCGTGTTTCCCAGTTAACGCAAGGAGGGGCTTGGCCGGTGACAGGGGCAGATCCTCGGGAGTAACGATCCCGCGTTATCCTAGTTGACCCGTATGGGTAGCGGGTTAGAATACTTCTATCGTGGCTCCGCGAGTCGTAAAAGGCGACCGAGGGCCGTCACTCCCACGTTACGGGAGAAAACTATGGAATGGAGAATAATAGGATAATTGTCATAGGGCCGCTGCCTGGGGATCGCCAGGGCATGCCGGGAGCCGGCGCTGGGCATGACAGCGAGCGGGACGTCGGTGACAGGGCGCTGATGAGGCGGGCCCCTGTTGCACAAACAGCTACAGCCCAACAACAACACGAACATCTACAACATGGGAGCCAAACGAGAACTAGGGTTCCGCACACCGAAGGTGCTGCGCGGGAACTTCAGCCAGCGTTCACAGAGGCGGGATTACAACGACGACGCATGAAATGGACTGTGTCCATGAATGAATCGATTATGCGTATTTTTTACAGGGTGACAAACTTAGG
Organism: Pseudeuparius sepicola; assembly: GCA_963920635.1. Taxonomy (NCBI): domain Eukaryota; kingdom Metazoa; phylum Arthropoda; class Insecta; order Coleoptera; family Anthribidae; genus Pseudeuparius; species Pseudeuparius sepicola. The sequence goes on from OY987305.1 coordinate 37,724,590, forward strand.
ACAAGAGATTATCGGCTACCGACAACAACTGCATGCCGAGTTCTGCAGGGAGTTTCCACATATGGCGCGCACCTTTGTTTTTGATGTTAGTTGGTCGAGCGGTATGTTTAAAGGTGGTCCATAAGTTAATTTATTTTTGGTGTGGGCCTAAGGATTAACGGAAACAACAGGGGAATTTTAATACATATATTGAAAAAGTAAATGGTACGCCTATGGCGTAATAATATACAGGTTACGAATTACACAGTAAATGAATTGAGGATGCACAGACGTGAACAAAATGAATTATTAAAATATTCCTAAGTAAATATTACAGAAAAGAATCAACAATAAAGAATTTAACGCAAAATAATTACCTTTAAATTTTAGTAACTGGTTTCAAACCTAAGTGGCGAACAACACTAGCTTATAGCATAAACTGATAACAAAACCTGCAGAAATAGTACGTGAATTAAGCTCAAATTATTCCAAGAAATAATACCAAAATTATTTGCACACAAGTTAGTTAGCCTGATCACACAAACGATAATAAAAATATTTAAATTCTTAAAATGATTCGAAATTGATAATAGAGACACAAAATTATTAAAATAACTTGAAATTGGCACAAAACGTATTTAAAAATACCCAAAATTTAGCGTAAAATATTAATATTGACTTAATACGGCACTGCTATGCTAACAGCTTTTTAAACACCCAAAATTTAGCGTAAAATATTCAGAACTATAACGACACTGTTTTAAAATATGACAAAATATAACACTTACGACACCTCAAATAAACACCAATAGCATTCAAAATAAAATAAAATCAAATAAATTAATTAACTAGAAATATAAAGGCAACTCAGTCGACAAAACCCAACAAAACACAATTCAATCGCTTACTCTGTGGTCAGTTCAACGGACTGCATACTGTACTGAGATTCTGGTGCTGGATCTATGGCAGGCAAGGCGGCAGACTCTAGATGACTTCTCGGGCAGTACTTCGCCCAACACTCGGGATCTTCTGCGGCTGGCACGGCATCGGACACTCGCTGGGTTGCCGGGCAGGGCTTCGCCCGGCAAAAGGTGGTCGGCAACGACTGGCTCCTGTCCGGGAGCAACCCTCTTTTATATCAGATGGGGACATTGTTTTCGACTCGATTCGGGGTCTGCAGGTGTTCACTATCCGCTCGCGAGCTTGTCGGCGGGTAGGATACATAAACAAACATGTTTTTCGGGGGACATTAATTACCCTGGCCAATCTATCTAATATAAACAACATGGTTTTTCGATTTAATTTATTACCCGATATTCGGCGGCTTGGTCTCTGGCGCGATGAATTTGAAACAAGATATTTTAAGGAAGTATTTAACATTGTATCGAATTATTTGATAAAATAAAATGAGAATTTTGGTTGGTATATACGGGGTACCTCATTGGTATCTACGGGGCATCACATTCCTCCCTCCTTAATTTGAAAAGGAATTATGATATAATTACTTTTCTGTTAATGCGATCGTGATTCTGGTTCTCTTGATTTGATTGCTCTTACTTCTTTCCTTTACTTTCCCACATTGAACTGACCTTTTACATATTGAACTGAGTTGCTCTTATGCCTTTAAAATACTATGCCTTCTTTGTTTTCCCAATAAAAAATTTTTTTATTTCCAAACATATCTACTCTCTTAATTATTTTTCCCTAATCTACCTATTTTTTAACCACTCTTGACTTATCTACGCTTACATGCAAGTACAACTACTATCTACTAACATCTTATTGCTTCTTATAATACAATGTTACACAACTTAAATCTAAATTTCTCAACGATGCACTTCACTTAAAACACGCGAGCTTTCTCTCATCGTCACTCACTGTTACTGCGTCTTCTCCTCCTCTCCCGACTCCTTGTTCAAGAAGTCATGGTCGTATAACTTACGACTCGAAGTTTCCTCAAGGTGCTGTCGGTGCCTCAACCCCAGTGATGCTCCAGTATCTGCTCCATATACCATTCGGTGTGGTACCATTGTAGCTATCTCCATTTCCATCGAAGACCATGTCCATTTCCACTCGCTCTAGTAGCAGCGCTGCGGGCGTTGACTGCGACGGCGGCGGCGCTGGCTGGCTGGCGCCTGCGATACGGCTCTCTCTGCGATGCGGCTCTCTCCCGGTGGCGGTGCGGCGTTGCTTGCGGCGGCCCCGGCCACGTCACAGGAGGAGGCGGCCTTCCTCGACTGTACTCGTTCCAGATTGCTAAATACCGGCACTTGCTACAGGTGTAGGCGCTTGGATGTACCTACTCCCTACTGGACAAGGTACCACGCATGTCACCGACTCTCGACACTACTCCCAATAAACTAACCAATTGGCGACCGACTTATGTTTCCCAGTTTTCATCTACCTGAGTTACCTTCCTTGTTTTATTATTATTATACTTGTAATACATCGGTGCGGCGTGTTCTGTTTATTTATGCTATTGAATCTTGGGTCTCGGGAGTCATTGACTTTGTTTACAATACCTACGTGCCGATAGTATATACAACTTTGGGCCTGCCTATTTTCGTATTATTTTCATGAAATTTACCTAAAGTCACCTGTGCGGAGAGGATTTACAGCCCTAATTTTAAATTTTTGTATCATCTTGGCTTTTGTTGTTTCCTTATGGAATGTCTTTGCACTCGAATCTGATAGCTGCGCGCTATTATTTACCTAACTCTATCTACTTAACCTATTCTCAACCTATTATCTTATTATCTACCTGAATACTTAAATCGCTTTTCTCAAAACCCAAGGGTGCTGTTCCTGTATTTCCTTCCTGTCGCGTTGAGTGTTCCATTTCTCTTCTTACGAAAATTAAGAGGTATGGCCCTTGGGCAAATATCCTCAAAAATGGCAAAAACACTCCTGGATTTGTACTTGTACCTGTCTAACTCTCTCATCCCATTCTATTATCTCCCTCTCTCTCCTTTGCTCTACTATTTTATTTTTTCCCTTTTTCTCACTTACTTTCTCCTTATCTTCCTCCTCACTTAGTTTTTCTACTTTCTGGGAACTTCGCGCTTCCTGGATGTTGCTAACTTCACCTGTTGGGCTACCTGGTTGTTACTTTTTGTGTAGTGTTCAGAACAATTGCCCGTAGTATGAACACTAACGTTCTTGATCTCGGGCAAAGACCAAAAATAAGCGGCGGCCTCTGGCAGGCGAGTTAACTTCTTCCCCAAACTCCTAACTTCACTTCCTAACTCCATAACTCCTCCCTTCACTTCACTAACTTCAATTTTTAATAACTAAACTTCATTAACTTCACTTTTTAATTCCTTAACTTCACCTTTTAACTTCATAACTTCACTTTTTAATTCCATAACTTCTCTTTTTAACCTCATAACTTCACTTTTTACCTCCTTACTTTGTTCACACAGAATTTCGTTCACACAGAACTTCACTTAGAACCACTTTTTCTTCTTCTCTTCTAATTACACTGTCACTAATCACAATACTCTCTTGTTGCCCTTTAACTTCACTAGCTAACTTTCAACTATAACTCTCAACTCTTGAACTTCGTCGTATAATTTATTATTCATAATAATACTTCTTTCACGCCTTTTAACTACACTTTTGATTCTCCATTTTCCTTGATCTACCATGTGGATAATTTATTTTTCCTATTAACTTTTAATTTACCATGTAGGTAATTCTTTTTTTCTTATCAGCTTTTCGTTTTATTTGTTTTTATATAATTTCTAGTCTTAATCTCAAACTAAATTTCTGCATTCGATTTTCTTGTTTCTCAATATTGTAGCCTAAGCTTTGCTTATGCAATACTTTCTCACATCTGATGATTCACTAATTTTTTAAATTAATATCCCCTAAATTCGCTATATTACTTCCCTGTAGGTATATTACCTTCTTGTAATTTTATCTTGCTTAATTTCATTTCCCAATTTTCGCGTCTATTTTTGAGGCGGTCCTCTGTGCATTTCCGTACAAAATGGTCTAATTTGTACTATTTTAGCAAACTTGATTATACTTTACTCCGCGGCGGTTCTTCTTCCAAAGTTTGAGCAAAAATATCCTAATTTTATTAGCTAAAACACTTGAGGGCGATTCACGGCGACGTTCTCTCCTATTTATGATTCATGCAACATTGCGCAATCATGCGTGCTCTCCGCGGTAAAATCAGGCTGTATAATATCTACTTCGCGACATTCTCTATTGTGTTGCAGCGGCCTAATCGTATGTTCTTTTTCGCATAATTTAAAGCTTCTATTATATGTTGCTGTTCTAGAGATAATACTCGTTGTTTAATATGCCTTAAAAATCCTAACACAAATTGCGTAGTAACGTCCCGTTCTAGTTTTGTTTTCTTGGAGAACGCTATTTTTTTACTTGACCGTTAACGAAGGTTACTGTTCTATTTCCTAAAAAAAAATTTTTTGTCGTGTTAAAATTTGCCTATTATTTTGCCGTAATTTTTTGCCTAACTTCCATGAATATTTTTATTTAAATATCTGTTCTTACTGTAATTCGCTTTTTGAAGTATTTATGTAATGTAGCCCTAAACTTAAGCCAATCCGTTGTTTTTTTTTGTAACTCTGGCTCCGTTTTGATTAATTGTTTAGCACTGCCTCTTAGTTTTAACCTGACTATAGCTATTTGCTGTCCTTCAGACCAAGTTTGCCAATAATGCCGTTTTTTTATACAAAAATATTCTATTTTTAGCTTTCCCGTTGAATATTGGTACAGTTTCTATTCCATTATTAATTTTGACGCACGACCTAACCTCTAAATTTTACCTATATTCCCATTAACAGTTTCGAGGTTACCTCCCTCCTTACCTCACCATCCGCGCCGTTTGGCCCTGCCATTGCCTCCTCTTGTGCGTTTGGCATTTAAAAATTCTCTACTAAAAATATACTCTTTCCTTATTTACCTCTATTTCTGGATGGAATTTTTCTTCACCCAGCCTCCTAGCCTCTCTTTTCCTAATTTTCTAAACCGTTATCTCACACAGTTATGTCACACAGTTTTCCTACAATTTTCTTTTTCACAATTTTTCCGCCTTTCCTATTATTTTCCTACCAAAATATCCGTAAAAATTTTATTGACCCTACAACTCTCTTGGAAAATTTTCTCTGCTAAATTTCTGACAAATTTTCTTTAAATTCCTGTTTCCTTCTGCCCCTAATACTACATTTTCTTCTGTGTTTTGCATTTTTATTTTATTTTCTATATTTTCTATAAATTACTTTAATTCACCCAAAAATATTTTCAGTTGCTCCTAGTTTTCTTGATGGAATTTTTCTTCGCCTTAAAACTTTTTATTCCTAACTCTGGATTTTTCCTAGCTGTCTATTCCGTTTTTTTTTTCTAAATTTCTCTAACCATTGTCTCTAAGCACCGTTTAGTTTCCTTTAAAATTTTCCCTTTTATAATTGTTCTATAAAAAAACATTTTCTGACAATTTTATTACAATTTTCTAAAATAAAGTTCCTGTCAATTCTGACAATTCACCCCTATTGTTACCACTTTTTGAACCACAATACCGTCATACTTTTTCTATGCCTCAGATTCGCTATAAAAAATTTAATTCCTGGAATTTTCTGAAAAATTAATTTTCCTGTCAAATTTGACAACTCATCCCTACCGTTAAAATCCTTTTGACCCCACAATACTGTTCCACAAAAATTTTATCCTTTTCAACACTTCAGATTTTCTATAAAACAACTTTTTTACTTTTTCCGACATTTTCCTAATTTTTTATCAAATTTTCCTAATTTTCCCGAACTTCCCCTATCCGTTACCCTTACTAGCAGACCTCCGTTATCCTTATTGTACCATACAACTCTCTTAAAATTTTCCTTTTTCCGAAATTTTCCTAAAATTTTCCAAAATTTTCCTAAAAATTTTCCGTTATCGTTTCTACCCCTCCGTTATCCTTATTGTACCCCACAAGTTGTTCTACAAAAATTTATTCTGATAATTTTTCGAAATTTTTCCTATTTTTCCGACAAATTAAAAATTTTCTTGTCAATTTGACACTCACCCCTATCCGTTATCCTTATTGTACCCCACACCTGACACCATTTATGGCGCGCACCTTTGTTTTTGATGTTAGTTGGTCGAGCGGTATGTTTAAAGGTGGTCCATAAGTTAATTTATTTTTGGTGTGGGCCTAAGGATTAACGGAAACAACGGGAATTTTAATACATATATTGAAAAAGTAAATGGTACGCCTATGGCGTAATAATATACAGGTTACGAATTACACAGTAAATGAATTGAGGATGCACAGACGTGAAAAAAATGAATTATTAAAATATTCCTAAGTAAATATTACAGAAAAGAATCAACAATAAAGAATTTAACGCAAAATAATTATCTTTAAATTTTAGTAACTGGTTTCAAACCTAAGTGGCGAACAAAACTAGCTTATAGCATAAACTGATAACAAAACCTGCAGAAATAGTACGTGAATTAAGCTCAAATTATTCCAAGAAATAATACCAAAATTATTGGCACACAAGTTAGTTAGCCTGATCACACAAACGATAATAAAAATATTTAAATTCTTAAAATGATTCGAAATTGATAATAGAGACACAAAATTATTAAAATAACTTGAAATTGCACAAAACGTATTTAAAAATACCCAAAATTTAGCGTAAAATATTAATATTGACTTAAACGGCACTGCTATGCTAACAGCTTTTTAAACACCCAAAATTTAGCGTAAAATATTCAGAACTATAACGACACTGTTTTAAAATATGACAAAATATAACACTTACGACACCTCAAATAAACACCAATAGCATTCAAAATAAAATAAAATCAAATAAATTAATTAACTAGAAATATAAAGGCAACTCAGTCGACAAAACCCAACAAAACACAATTCAATCGCTTACTCTGTGGTCAGTTCAACGGACTGCATACTGTACTGAGATTCTGGTGCTAGATCTATGGCAGGCAAGGCGGCAGACTCTAGATGACTTCTCGGGCAGTACTTCGCCCAACACTCGGGATCTTCTGCGGCTGGCACGGCATCGGACACTCGCTGGGTTGCCGGGCAGGGCTTCGCCCGGCAAAAGGTGGTCGGCAACGACTGGCTCCTGTCCGGGAGCAACCCTCTTTTATATCAGATGGGGACATTGTTTTCGACTCGATTCGGGGTCTGCAGGTGTTCACTATCCGCTCGCGAGCTTGTCGGCGGGTAGGATACATAAACAAACATGTTTTTCGGGGGACATTAATTACCCTGGCCAATCTATCTAATATAAACAACATGGTTTTTCGATTTAATTTATTACCCGATATTCGGCGGCTTGGTCTCTGGCGCGATGAATTTGAAACAAGATATTTTAAGGAAGTACTTAACATTGTATCGAATTATTTGATAAAATAAAATGAGTATTTTGGTTGGTATATACGGGGTACCTCATTGGTATCTACGGGGCATCACACACACATGAAAGTGTCTGAACAAAGAGTGTCAGATCAGTATCGAACTATTCTAAGAAATAACCGAATTCCAGAAACGCGACTTAACGCTATAAAACGGGAAGTTGAGCTAGAGATCCATGGCGAACACATAGACATAGACAACAACAACGGGGAAATTCAAGTGCCTGGACCACAACAAGAAGCCGGAACGGCAGAGCGAACAACTGAGAATCGGGAAATTCAAGTGCCTGGACCACAACAAGAAGCCGAGATGGCGGGACGAACAACTGAGAATCGGGAATCAGTTAACGGAGAACACTTTGAAAGCCTAGACACACAGCTGAGAAGAGCGGTATTGCGATACGAAGGCACAGACCCACTGAGCAGACCACCGCTACCAAGATTGAATTCTTCCAGGAAGCTTGCAATCATGCTCGATATTATGAACACCAGAATTTTACCCAACTATGTTTCAGTAACACCCACATTAGAACATATGCACATGTTAATCTACTGTGCCGCAACGGCCATCATCACTGCAATGGGAGCCAAGATCCGGACGGCTCAAGAGTTAAATCGTGCAAGACCAGAACCACGAATGGCTCAATGGGAGATGCGACTAAATCGGAAGATCGAGAGTCTCCGTAAAGACATAGGACAAGTAACGGAATATATCAGAGGAGTTAGAACTAGAAAGATCCAGAGGGCGGTGCAGGCAATAATGAGCCGCACCCAAATGCATTCTCAGCGTGACCCCGCGAACATCACTGCTCAACAATGTCTTGATACATTAAAACAAAAACTTTCTGTTTTCGCAGGGCGTCTGAGGAGATACAAGGCTAGTAACAACAGAAAACGAGACAACAAACTTTTTGAACGATCAGAAAAAGTTTTCTACCGTACTTTGAATTCTAGCGCCGATGCCACAAATACGAGATACCCTAGCAGAGAACAGGTCGACGGTTTCTGGAGAAATCAGCTTGCCACACCAGGTCCATGCAATGTCAGTGCAAGCTGGATCAGTGAAGAACGCTAGATGGGCCGGAACTATAGCCAGATGCAACACGAGCAATTCACAACCGATGAGGTCTCCAATGTCATCAATAATTCCCACAACTGGAAGGCACCAGGTCCAGATCATCTTCAAAATTTTTATATTAAGAAGTTGTGGTGCACGCATGAACAAATAACTACCTTAATTAATGAAGTCTTGCTCGATCCTCTGAAAATGCCATTGTTTCTTACACAGGGTGCCACCTACTTGTTACCAAAAGACCAGCGGAATACGGATAACCCTGCCAAGTACCGCCCAATAACCTGCTTGCCTACGCTGTACAAGATAATCACTTCTTGCCTTCCGCAGCGAATATATGCTCACTGCGAGCGGAACAACATCATGGCAATGCAGCAGAAGGGCTGCGCGAAGGGCGCAATGGGATGCAAAGAGCAACTCATTATAGACTCTGTCATCTGCAACCAGGCTCATTCCAAGCAACGAAACCTCTACATGGCTCATGTGGACTACAAAAAAGCATTTGATTCCGTACCTCACAACTGGCTAACAGGTATCTTAAAGCTGTATAAAATAGATCATCATACAGTTTCCTTTTTAGAACACGTTATGACAACCTGGCGCACTAAGATACAACTCAGAACCGCAAGCAGCAACATCGAGACCGACACAATCGACATCCGAAGAGGGATTTTCCAAGGAGATTCACTCAGTCCACTGTGGTTCTGCATGGCGATGAACCCTCTATCACATCGGTTGAACTCTACAAAATACGGCTTCGCTATCAAAAGCAACAACGCAGAAGCGATCAAGTTGAATCACCTATTATATATGGATGATTTAAAACTGATCGCAGCAACCAAAAACCAACTAACGCAAATGCTTAAAATTGTAGAGGAGTTCTCCAGGGACATCGGAATGCTGTTTGGACTGGACAAGTGCCGCACCCTTAATATCATCCGGGGAAAGCTCGAACAAAGCGCACACAAGATGCAGGACGGCCAGGAGATCGAAGCAATGAGCATGGGAGATACATACAAGTACCTCGGGATGAAACAAGCTCAAAGGATAGACCATCGAACAATGAAGACTGATTTAACGAATGAATTCGTCAAGAGAGTAAGACAAGTAGTGCGAACTGATCTTAACAGCAGGAATTTGTTTAAGGCCCTGAACACGTATGCGTGCTCTGTATTCAGCTATTCGTTCGGAATAGTGAATTGGACCAACACGGACATCAACAACCTGCAACGAAAAGTTAGGACACTACTGACAAAAGCTCATAAACATCATCCCCGTAGCGCCGTAGAAAGAACAACTCTGCCACGTCAACTAGGAGGAAGAGGATTGGCAGATCTCAGCAAGCAATTGGACCAACAAATATTAAATCTGCGTAATTATTTCTACAGGCAGGCCAACAGCTCCACACTACATAGGGCTATATGCGGAGCAGACGTCTCAACACCGCTACGTCTGACGGAACACGAGGGTCAAAATCACCACCGAACCGACAACGATAAACTATAGAGGTGGTTGGGGAAGCCGCTGCACGGGAGGCATCCTAATGAGGTTAACCAGGAACATGTCGACAAGTTAGCGTCGAACTATTGGCTGACCTCGGGAAGAATGTTCCCCGAGACGGAAGGCTTCCTACTGGCCATACAAGATCAGGTTATACCAACTCGCAACTACCTAAAATTAGTAGGAGATGCATCGGTAGTGGATGACAGATGCAGATACGGGTGCCCAACTTCAGAAACAATCCAGCACATAACAGGAGAATGTCAGATGTTCGCATCAACGGAATATAAGGAACGACACGATTCGGTTGCCAAGATCTTGCACCAGGAACTGGCGGAAACGCTGCTGCTTGTGCAGGCAGAGAGGATCCCATATTACAGCTACACACCGGAGCCTGTTCTTGAGAACAGCAACTACAAGATGTACTGGGATCGTACAGTTCTGACAGATAAACGAGTTGCCCATAACAGACCGGACCTTATAATAGTTGATAAAATATCTAGGAAGACAACTCTGATTGATGTGGCCATCCCGAACAACAACAACCTGCGTGTGAAGCAAGTCGAGAAAATCGCGAAGTACAGAGACTTAGAAGAACGAATTAGAAGGCAATGGGAAATGGACAACGTTCAGACGATTCCAATCATCGTGTCAACAACTAGTGTCATACCAAAAAGTTTGCTGAGAAACATCAAACAGCTGGGTCTAACTGATAGTCTTTACAGGTCCATGCAGAAAGCGGTACGACTTGCGACAGCCCGAACTGTCAGGAAGTTCATGGGGAGTGCAGGATCGTCCAACAAAATCAATGTCACCTAAGGCCCGATAACATGGCAAGGGTCTCGTCCGAGCCAGATCCTTTTGGTATCCGGGATACCCCGGATCTGAGTGAATGTTCCCCGTAGAGGGAGTGCGAATGCCTTTTGGCTAAGTCGAGATAATAATAATAATAATAATAATTCTCACCCTCACAATACTCCAAACTAGGAGTACCCCAGAAGCAACCACATGCTTGTGCGGGGGAGGGGGGCAATCACTATTATTTTGTCTTCGTTGCCATTTGCAGCTAGGGCCGACTTTTTTCCCGATAGAACTAGGATAGCATTCGCTCAAGTACTACGGAAAACCCTAGAAAACTGTAGTAATCCCAGTGAGTGTAGGACAATTAGTAAATCACACTGATAAAGCCTATTTAGGAGCAATACCGTGAACCCACATTTGCCCAGCACTCTTGGCCATAGCGGTGTTTTTCTTTAAAGACATATATGCATTCGCCTGCCTCGAACCAAGGTCGATCGAAGGCAGAAAAACATGCAATCTAAAAAGTCAGCGCCGGTACGAGCGACGCCACCGCGGCCCCGAAACCTTGTTAAAGTTATGCAAAGATTAGAGAGGTAAATCTAAAACTCAATCCTAGGAAGAATGTGACTTTCTAAGAAAGGAAATTTTATATTTGGGTCGCAGAAGGTATTTCACCAGATCCGGAGAAATCCACCGCTATTTCAAATTACCCCACCCCCCAAAATGCAGAGGAGCCGAAACGATTTGTAGCATTCGCAAATTATTACAGGAAATTTTTAGGAATTTTGCAGAAATTGCACGACCATTAAACGAACTTTCGCGGAAAGGAAGAATTTTTAATTGGACAAGAGAATGTCAATATGCGTTTGAGGTTTGAAAACAAGCACTAGAAACCCCACCAATTTTGCAATATCCAAATTTTTCGGAATCCAATAGGTTTATTTAAAAACAGATGCAAGCGGATATGCAATTGGATCAATTTCATGTAATGGAAATGAACATCCAGTAGCATTTGTGTTGTAAATTAATAAAGGTTTTTGTTAGAATATCAATGAAAATATTTTTTCTTGAAATCGGCATTAAAATGTCCCAAAATCGTCATTAAAAGCACAGAAATCGCACAATAATGTAGCCCATTATTGTACGATTTTTTCAATAAGTAGGCCTTGGCGAGATGTAAACATCAAACGTCAGACGCGGAGAAATCGCCCGTCAAAAGTGACCAAATATTCAAAACCCGGCCGATAAAGGCTCATTTAACTTTTCGTACACATTGCGAAATTGTTTCCTATAGAAGCGCAATCCTTCAGTATACATATTTTAGTAAATTTGAAAATCAATAGATTTGTTGTGTAGGCTGCACAAGCAGCAGTTTGGTTTTTCTGTCATCATTATACTTGTCCTAGGTAGAGCGATGGGTAAAGTCAAGCAACGCCGCGCGTAGTCGGTTCGTGGACGTGAACATTTTTTTTTCGATTTCAAGAAAAATATAATATGTACCTCGGCACTGAAGTTCTTTTTATGACTCATGTGGTTTATTTGCCTCGGCCAGAGGCCTCAGCAACTAAACTCCACATGAGTCATAAAAAGTTGAACTTCAGTGCCTTGGTACATAAATAACTATTATTGTGACTTTGACAAAATTATTGTTATTTTGTTTTATGAAAACTATGATTACTAATCGATATACAGCATTAAATACATATTTAAATATTCCCAACATCCTTCCACCGCACAAGGTTAAGTAAACCTTTGTGGAGTTGGATCACTATTTTCTGTTTTCTCTTCTTCATTATTCTTTTCTGGATTATTTTCTGAAAGTTCTAATGGGTATAGTCGCTGCAGTGGCCGAACTATTTTTCTACCTAAAACTCGAACTTCGGCAACTCTTCCAACACCATCTCTTCCTTTTATGATTTCTTCTATTTTTCCAATGGGCCAACTTGTCCTCTTCTTGTTTTCCGATTCTACCAGTACTATATTTCCTACCCTCAGTTGATTCCTTTCAGTTCGACATTGACCAGTTTGAACTAGATAAGCCAGATATTCCTTTTTAAATCGAAGACGTAAATTTTCCCTAAAGTTCTGTAAATACTTGTATCTGACTTTTATATGGTTTCTGTCTATTACATCGAAGTCTTCAACTTCCGTTCTTATTTTTTAGTGGATTGATCAATATCGCTGGAGTTGAAGGTACTAAGCATTCATCTTCTTCTAAATACGTAAGTGGACGATTGTTAATAACAGATTCAATGTCACACAATACTGTATATAATTCTTCATAATATAACGATGCTTTTCCTAAATTTCTTCCTAATAACTCTTTGATCATTCGAATTAGTCTCTCCCACCCTCCTCCCCACCAGGCAGCAGTTGGTGGGTTAAAAATCCACCGTATCCTTGTATTTTTAACCAATCAATTTTCAATAAATAATTTTCACATCCATGAAAATTAGTCCCATTATCGGAATATATTATATTTGGCCTTCCTCTTCTACTAATAAAACGTCTTAGTGCAAAAATAAAGGATAAAGATTTTACCAACTCTAAATGTACAGCTCTGTATACTGCACAGGTGAATAAAACAAGCCATGCTTTTTCTTGTTCCTTTAAATATAGTGGTCCAGCTAAATCTACACCAACAACTTCAAAAATAACTGCCATACCAATTCTATTTTCAGGCAAAGGTGATGGCGGAGTATGTGCATGTTTAATACTGAATCTTCTACAAGATACACATTTTGAAATAACCTCGTCTACAACTTTTCTGCACCTTATTATCCAAAAGTTTTCTCTGACTATGGTTTGCAGCGTTTTCTCTCCTGCGTGAAAATTCTTCTCATGTTCTTCTGTAACCAGTTTCTTTACTAATTCATGATTCTTTGGTAAGAGGAATGGATATTTAAAATTCTCTGGAAAATTCCCATAAGTCAATCTTGTTTTTATTCTTAGTAATCCGTCTTTATCTTTAAATACTTCCAAATCCTTTGCTAATTTTATATTATTTTCAAACCCTTCCTTTTGCATCACTTTTAAAATAGATATTCCTGCCATTTCTAATTCATCTAAAACAAGTTGTCCCTTCATTTTCTTTTTATAACGACTGTTATTTTGGAATCTAAAAATCCATCCCACCATCCTTTTTATCCTTATATATTTTGAAAAATAATTTAATCTGGAATAACTCTTTTGTTTCAGTTGTTTGTAAAACAACATTTTGCGAAATTTCTTCAAGCCAACTATCATTTGGGACATAACTGTTCTGGCTAATTGGCCAATCTACTATTTTTTCTTTTAACCATTTTGGACCTTCCCACCATTTATCTTTAACTAACTGCTTACCACTACATCCACGAGATAAAACATCTGCGGAATTCATATTTCCTGAAATATGATGCCATTGTTCAATAGAACTATACGAGTGTATTTCTCTTATTCTATTTCCTACAAACTGTTTCCAAATTGCTTTTGTTTTTATCCAGTGCAGTACTATCATGGAATCAGTACAATAATATGTTTTCAAATCTTTCAATTCTGATACCTTTTTTACTACCTGTAACAATCTCGTACCTATTAAAGCCGCCATTAATTTTAATCTGGGTAAAGTAACTTCTTTGATTGGCGTTATTCTCGATTTGGCCAACAACAATTGTACTGTAACACAAGTTTCAAATTCCATGCGTATGAAAATACAAGCAAGTAGTGATACAAAGGGGTTTCTGGGACAAAATGGCCGCCAAGGTCAAGGTCGTTGTTGCGAAGTCGCGATGATGGGTTCAAGGTTAACGTTTCTGGGAATTGGTTTTCAAGGTCAAGGGGCGTGGTTTCCGAGAATCGCGTCAAGGTTAATTTCCGAGAATCGCTTTCAAGGTTTCTGGGAATTTCAGTTCAAGGTCAAGGGGCGTGGCTAGAATCGCTTTCTGGGAATTTCGGTTCAAGGTCAAGGGGCGTGGCTAGAATAGCTTCAAGGTTTCCCAGAATCGTTTTCAAGATTGAATTGACATCCAAGGTCAAGTGGGCGGCGTTTCTGAGAATTTTGGTGGGCTATAAAGTCCTAGAATCCCCCCCCCCCACCCCTCTAGCTTTGATAAAAGACAGAGTTTGCTGTTTGGAGTTCAGTAGTCGAAGATGGCTTGCAGCAAAGAAATGAATTTGGAAACCATCAACAAAGTTGGTTGCTTGTCTCAGAAACCGACGGTAAAGTTGCCGGAATTGGGTGAAGGTGTGCCGATGAAAATTCTCTCTGGCAAGGTGGTGCAAACGACGTTCGGGGAGACCGTTTTGCTTGAGTTGGAGGAGAGTGTCGTTTTCCTGCCAAACAGAGTGACGGAGGTGTTCAAGCCGTGCATCGAACATTTTTCCAGTGAAAAATACGCGCTGGTTTACAAAGGACAACTGGATATGGGGAAAAACAAGGCCAATCAGTTCGAAATAGTGGAAAATGTCTCCATGGGGGAATAGAAAATTAACATGGGGAATATAATGTGTACTTCAAATAGTCTTGTAATTTGTGTTTTAATCTGTAGAAAAATCATGTGAAACCAAGGTTCCTAAAAGTGAGGGCCCTTAAAAAAAACTGAGGGACCTTAAAAAACTGAGGGTCCTTAAAACAAGGATTCTAGAATTAGAAAATCATTTCAAGGAAATGGACCCAGTGTTATGTTGTAAATAAAACAAATAATTCGATTTCCAAATTTTTATTTGCTATGACAACGGTATGACTCACAACTGGGTCAAGCGATCCATAATTCGATAGCAATGACAGTAACGTGCTCTGTCTGTTGTGAAATAACCCATTCATAAATAGCGGTTATGAGTCATCAGTTGCAAGGTCTAAATTGAAAATATTTATGCTAAACGAAGGAGTTTTAAAATTCAGAGCGCAGGCATCGTGATCCAATGATTGGCGGTGAATTAAAGCGGATCTGCAATAAAGTCGTTTCATTATACTAAATTATACTGTACAGAATTTTATAAACACACTTTCCCGAGGTTCGTTTAAGTGAAATCTTAATGCGCTCGGATATAAATATTTGTGGTGAACAGTTGAATAAATTCAAGGAAAATAAATTGAAACTTATAAATATATTTTCATGTAAAGACTTGCATTCAGTCTAATGTTATCATTCACGGGAGACGGTTTGGTTAATACCCTTATCAGTAATCTACCAGTTGAATTGCACATTCCTGGATACCAATATTGCGGACCTGGAACTAAGCTAAACAAGAGATTAGCTAGGGGAGACCCTGGCATAAACCCTCTCGACGTTGCATGCAAGGAACACGACATAGAATATTCGAAATCTTCCTCTTTAGAGGATCGACATAAAGCCGATCGAGTGTTAGAAAATAAAGCTTGGCAAAGAGTTAAGTCTAAGGACGCAAAACTAGGTGAAAAGACAGCTGCTTGGTTTGTTACTACAACAATGAAAACTAAACGCAAGTTAGGTATGGGCTTAAAAAAATCGTTCAAACGTGATATAGTGAAAAAGGTTGAAAAATCATTGAAAAAATCACTTAACGGAAATCAACTTAATAATGAAAAAGGAATTAAGAAAACCACACTAGCTGCAATTAAAGCGGCACGTTTAGCAGTTAAAAAAGTAGGTGGAAAGAATAAAGTCCGAATCCCCAGAATAATTCCTTTTGAGGCGAGCGGTGGGTTTCTTCCTTTGATTCCAATCCTAGGTGCTTTGGGAGCTCTTGGATCGGTGGCAGGTGGTGCTAGCGCGATTGCTAAAACATTTATCGCTGCGAAAGATATGCAGAAAAAGATGGAAGAACAAAAACGTCATAACAAAGCGATGGAAGCAATCGGTTCGGGGCTTTACTTGAGAAAAAACAAGCGAGGCTTTGGTTTATTTTTAAGGAAACAAAAAAGCTCCCAGTGAAGCTACCCAAGAGACCATTAACTAACGTTGACCTCGAAAAATTTGCCAGGAAATTAAAGTTGTCATATTTTAGAGGTGTATTCATGAGAGATGCACTTCCAAGCAAACCACATGCATATGAATCGGCAATTATTAATTTAGATGTTAAAAACAATAGAGGCACTCACTGGGTAGCATATAAGAAAGATAATAATATTGTTGAATACTTTGATAGTTTCGGTAACTTAAAACCACCGACGGAACTTGTTAAATATTTAGGAAAAGTTAAGATTGTATATAATAACGATGCATATCAAAAATTTAATGAAATAAACTGTGGACATCTTTGTCTCGAATTTCTTTATAAAAAGGGCTGACCGACTTAAAACTATTAGTCATGTCGTTGTTATTCACGTTGAAAGGCTACAGCTCTGTGCTTTCGGTTGATTACAATAATTCCATTTATTTAGACCCAACTTTACAATACGGGCTAGCGTTGCTCGGGTTTTATTCATATAATACGATACCGAATATTGAGGCACCGAATAATAAATTTTATTTAATCGATCAAGCAAACGAATTGAAAGTTTTAGAAATACCCACAGGATCTTACGAAATTGCTGCATAGAGACAACGATAATTAAAATTTTAAGAAATCTTAACGAAATACCTGATTTTTCATTGAAAGCCAATACTAATACTCTACAGTGTGAAATATACAGCGATAAATATACGATTGATTTTCGACCAAAAGATTCGATTGCCACATTGCTCGGTTATTCCAATCGTTTACTACCCCCACTAAGTGTCCACGCATCAGATTTACCGGTGAATATCGTCAAAACCAGAACAATACATATTGACAGCAATTTGACCTCTGGAGCGTACTATAACAACAGACCTACTCATACTATTTACGAGTTTTCTCCTGAATGTAATCCGGGGGACGCCATAGACGAAACCCCCAGAAACCTACTTTACTTACCTGTCACTAAACGGGAAATAAATAATATAACCTTATCGATTTTGGATCAAAATTTTCAGTTAGTAAATTTCCGTGGAGAAGAAATAATTGTGAGATTAGAAGTAAAACCTTTGTAATGGGTCTAGTTTTCGGTGAGGGTCTCACATATAAAAGTGAGTTAAACCACTTTATAAACACACTGTCACCTGAACCTCAGAAGCGTCAACCTCGCAACCTGACACCTACACCTAAAAGCATAAATATTTTAAAATCACTTGGATATAATGTCGTTGACACCAAATGTATTCGACGTGTATCAAAGTCCAAAGTATGATGAGTCAATCCAACGCATAGAAAGCCGTACTTACTATCCTTTCATCAAGTCTTTTATGAATAATGACATAATTGAAATAACAATTAACCAGGGAGATGCTTGGCTGTTAATGTGCGATGCTGCAATTTTTATTAAAGGAGAAATAAAACCTACTCAAGGAGAAGGCACTTGTGAATTAGTTAATAATGCCGCGGCTTTCTTCTTCGATTCTATATCTTACGAACTTAACGGACAAGAAGTAGATTCTGTGAGGGACCCCGGCATTTTAAGCAATATCAGAGCGTATCTTTGCTACAACCCCACCGATGAAAAACGCACCTCAAGTTGGTTGTACCCCGGGAAAAAAACCATTTTGAATAGAGACTCAACGTTTAGTGTTCCACTTAAACACATGTTTAATGCAATTTCTGGTAAATAAACAATACGGTTAACTAGAGCTCGAAATGACAAAAACTCTATATTGCTAGAACAAACACCTGGTACAACTCCAGATCTAACGGTTGAAGGTAGCCATTACTAACATCGAGCTGAAAGTAAAACATATAATACCAAACGATAAAATTAAGTATAACTTATTGCAAGCCCTCAAGAGTAATAAACCCATCTTGATACCGTTTCGCAAATGGGAGTTACATGAATTACCTAATCTGACCGTAAATGCAACCAAAGAAATATGGTCCGTTAAAACCTCTGCCACAGTAGAAAGCCTAAGGTTTGTTATTGTTGGCTTTCAGATCGACCGCAAAGAAAATTAAAAAACCGACCCAACATACTTTGATCATGTAAATATTTCCGACGTACGCCTTATAATAAACGGTGAATACTTTCCGTTTGAACGCTTGCGGCAAGATTTCAATAGGGATTACTTGGAAGTTTACAATAATTACAGAGACTTCTACCCAAGCTTTATGAATACACGCGATAAGAGTCCACTACTTAATTATGCTGACTTTAAAGACCGGGCGACGTTGTTCGTTATCGACTGCTCACGTCGCAATGAAACAATTAAAATGAGCACTGTTGATGTTAAATTGGATATTGAGAGCTCTCAAGGATTTCCAGATAAGACCCGTGCATATTGCATCATTATTCATGATAGAGTTGTGGAGTATTTGCCCTTGAGCGAAACTGTAAGAAGCTATATGATGTAAACAGATCCCGGATATAAATGCAGGGACATCAAAACCATACCAACAGTTTTATTCTGGAACTAAGTTAAGATGAAGATTGCTGTAATAGACATTCAAGGTTTCTCGGTGGAGAATGAGTTTTATCCCAAGGAATTGACAATTAAAATTAATGGCAAGTGATGCATATGGTTATAGCTCTCCCAAAAAGTTTTATGTCTCTTAACAATTTAAATAAGAGGCACGTGCGAGTTATGGAAGAAAATTTTCTGGGGATAAAATATTCAAGTGGACATGTTGAGTACAACAAATTGGTTGAAATACTGCAAACTACTCTACTAGACGTTCACATAGTTTACGTGAAGGGACATCAAAAAGAACGTTTTCTACGTGAAATAATAAACAATAAAGTGGTTGATGTGGGAAATTTGCAAAACAATTGGATAGAGGTGCCGCTATTTGAAAAAGACATTCCGACGTGTCTCCACCACAATGAAAATAAAAAATGGATACGTAGCTTAAGAAATTGTGAAAAATTATATTCTTGGTTAGAAAAATGCTTAATCGATTACTAATATTTGTTTTTACTTAAATAAAGGCCTTTATTTGCATTTTGTTGTTTGATTCCTATAAAAGAGAAAGAAATCTTAAGTGGGTCACACTTTCGAAAATGATGTTGAGTGCAGAATACCTGTTACTTCATTCTCTGATTATCAATAACATAATATACGTCTATAAACCGTATGACGTAAACGATGTTGCTATTTGTATGGATGATTCATTAAATTGCATTTCATTAACTCCAACACCTATCACTGATGAAGTTGTAATGACAAAGATACCAAGTAATATCAAACAGTATAAACTTCGAATGATATTTGAAAATGGTACGGTTGCTGACACAGAGTGGGTTACACCAATTTCTAAAACGTTAAATGGGCAAGTTAGAACAGGTCAATCCCTAGAAAGCGTGGTTTATTTTATTGCCACATGTTCCTCACTCCTGATTTTAAAATGCATGATTAAATTAATCCATCAGTTGGTGGAAAATCAATGGATTAAGAAGCTAACATCAGTTGTGGAGCTATAGTATTTGTGTAGTCTTAACACATAATAAAGTTATGAAAATAAAAGTAGTTTCATTTTTGTCAGTAATATTTTCCCGGTTGTTGAAAATAACTAAACATCTTATAAAAGCGGGTCGACGTGAGAGATCACATCAACATTCTCAGGGTTAGCCATCTGTGTTTTTTAAACACCGAAATTCTCTCAGACTAAACATCTTATAAAAGCGGGCCGACGTGAGAGATCACACCAACATTCTCTGACCATCTGTGTTTTTTAAACATTCAACTGACGAGCTGAAATTTTGTCTCAAAAACATTCTCAGGGATAGCCATCTGCGTTTTGTAAACATTGAAATCAGCGATTTTGCATGCCCGAGGTGCGGGAATTCTGGTTAGCTCCACCCACTTGCACATGCGCAGCAAGCCTTCAAGGAGCTAAGCCCAATCCCTTTGTGGGAACCACGCCTGCGCGTTTAGACAAGGAAAGCGAATGCACTATGTGGATTGGTGTGGTAGGCTTTTCGACACACTCGATTGGGTCTTTTTTACACTATATCTTTGCTCTCAGTTAAAATTTTCTTCAGTTCTGTGACCAGCATTAGTTATTCGTGAAACTTGACATCATGCAGTGCAGTGGGGCTAATATACTACAAGACATTATCATAACTGTAAGTTCAATGAAAAATATTATTTACCTCTAAACATTGTTTATGTCTCATTTAGTGATTTTTTAAATTATTCTCTCATTAAGTGATTTTTGGTTATTTGGAATATGAGATGTGAAAAAAGACTATTCAAGAAAAAAAGAAAAGATCGCTACTATTCATTTACTCATAATTCAGTATTAATTTGAAAAATCAAAAAAATATATACTCAGATTTTTTCTCTTTGTTACAGCCATTGAATCAAAATAATGGTGATGTTGATTTATTTACCTTACTTGGAGGGCAACAAACCCAACCCGAACCCGCACCTCAACCATCTACTTCAAAGAATCCAACAAGGAGGGACAAAGGCAAGGGGAAAAATATGTCCCTGTGGCAATCGGTGAGGGAGGATGACAACATAAGTGTCATCAGTGATGCGACTGTTGGAGGTAATGAAGAGTTCTTCAACACACAGCAAATCCGGGGGCAAAGTCCGACAAGCTATTTACACAAAGTTAAAGGACACCCAAACGTCTTCTGTAAAAGGAAGATCAGTGATATAAAAGTGCAGAGAAATTCTCTCAAAGAGCAGCTAACCAAACTGGAAGCCAGGAAGAAAAATATTCTACAAAATATGGATAGATTAACGCGAGAAGAAACCCAAACGAACAGTCTCATGACAAAATTTCAAGAATTTTTTGATTTTGATATGTAATTATATTTCCCTAATAAACATATAATTTACCAATTTAATCATCATTTCTTAACCTAAAACACATTTATCTGATTAAAAAAAGAACCCAAGTGATCAGTGTCTAAGCAAAAAACAACATTTGATACTATCTGAAAGGAAGTGATAAGAAAAGAAAAGGTAAGTATACACTTTCATTTTCTACATGATACAGGAAAAAAAACCACACTCACTTTTTAATACTTTTTATTGAATTTAAATTAATATTAGCAATTTTCTTATTTATCTCATACATTTCAATCTCATGCTTTAAATCAACTAGAGATTTCAAATACATTTATTTGAAGTTTCCTTCGATTGTACATACTCAACAGTCTAAGCTCGGAAGTTTTCATTCTTCAAGGGAAAATTAAAAATTCGTGGTTCTACCTTCTGTTGGCCCAAGGCTCATTAGAAACACCTTATGTCCACACTCAATTCCCCTATTTAATTCTATAATTCGCTGCGTAGTGAATTTGTCTGTAAATCTTTGTGGTAGCACAGTGTAAAATGTAAAAAATTCCACAGAAACTCTTTCTGTATACTGTGTGCAAACTCTTCTAAACGATAATACTTGAAGCTCTTGTCCAATTTCTATACGTTGAGCCTTCATGAATGGTTTAATCAACGATTTCTGATTTAGTTGATTAAAGAACGTCTCCATTTTAAGGTTTAAAACTCACTGGAGAAATAAATGAACTCGTTAATGTATTTCAACTTGAATAAAGCAGTGGGGGGGATACTCTACTATTTAAGTTATAACCTTCTCGGTTTTGTCTCATTGCTTTTTCATACTCACACATCTTAAGATGTCAGCAGAAATTGGAACGGTAAGTGATGACATTATTAAAACGCTTGAAAAAGTGTTTACGCTTATTAATAATTCTGATATCGCTACTTTAGCACATTGGAAAAAAATAATAAATGTAAACATCCGGTTAGTTCATAAAGCATTGAAAAAGGCTGACTGTAATCATGGCACTCGGATTAAATTGCAAACGAACTTGAGTCATTTGAAACGATTTAAAGTGTACTTAAAAAAAATTACATGTTGGAACAGGTCAACGTAAGCGGGAAAGTAGAAGTGATAGGGTAAAGTGGGAGGATATAAAATCAATTTTTAATAATCGTATACGCACAGGTGTTATAATTAATTTAAAGCACATAGATATTCTGCAGTTTTTGAAAGACGCGTTTTTTGTTTTTAAGACTCGCATTAATAGGATCTTAAGATCAGTCTTTTGTGGAGAATTTATTAAAACGTCTGGAGATCAAGAGATACTTGATAATAAGTATTTTAATACAAACAATGAAATAATCGATCAGGGAACACAGTTAAAACAATGGTTTGAAAGGAACATTATTGAAAAAATTTTAGCTGCCATTGAGTCCTTCGAACATCAGGAGTCCGGTTGGACTCTTCACAGAATCTTAAGTTTGGAAGTTAATATAAACAAGGTAGAGATCGGAAACGGTGGTAGATCTTACATAAACCTTCCGGAATCAATACAATCTAAACACGCTTGTATTAACATTCAAAATGACGATAATCTTTGTTTTGCTTGGAGTGTTGTATCAGCTCTATATCCACCTGTTGGAAGACCAAATCGTTCATCCTCATACCCCCACCCTTCGACCGTTTTAAACCTAGATGACCTTGAATTTCCTGTAACTCTAAGCCAAATAGCAAAATTCGAAAAACTGAATAATATATCGGTAAATGTGTATGTTCTAGAGTTAGTGTCAAATGAAGACAAATCAAGCTCTTTTATAACTTCTCCGGCTCGCTTAACTAAAAACAAAATGGAAAAACATGTAAATTTACTTCTAGTTCAGGACACATATTTTCCAAAAGTCGGTGAATATGAAGCTCTCCCTATCGATGAATCAACAACCGAAATCAATTACCACTACTGTTGGATTAAAAATTTATCGAGATTAATAAAATCCCAAACTACTAAGCATAAATGTAAGATGTTTGTTTGTGACAGATGTTTAAATTATTACTCATCGCAAGAAAAGTTAAACGAACACATTGAATATTGTCAAGACATAAACAACTGCAAAGTATCATTTCCGAAAAACAAGTATATCGAATTTAAAAATTATGTCCATAAGGAAAAAGTACCATTTATTATTTATGCTGATTTTGAATCAATCCTAAAACCTTATGATGAATCTCAATGTTTAAAAACCGCTAGGTATCAAGAACATGAAGCCTTTAGCGCAGGATACTATTTTAAATGTGATTATGACGATACATTATCTTTTTATAAGAGTTATCGTGGTATCACTTATTGTGAATGGCACGAACGGTATAGACGTGTTAATACGCAGCTCCGGCAAAATTTCTAAAATAAAACGATATATCGACGGAAATAATTTGTAAAAAGTGTCGGGCATTTGGTAAAAAGTAACTCCGTATAATAATGGTGGTGACCCGTGAAATAAGTGAGGAAATCAAAGGTTCGACAAATCAGGCGCTGCAGAAACATTTGAAAGACGAGAATTTTATCAAAGCAATCGCCGATAAAGTGTCTGCGGCGGTCACAAAAACAATCGAACGAAGGTTGCTACAGATAGAATAAAAAGTAAAGGCTCTGGGTGATGAATTTGCGGAATTCAAAAATTCCACAAATTCCCAAATAAACGACATTAATAGTGATATAAGAAGATTGGATACATATAAAGAAGACTTGGAAAGCAAATATGATGACTTAGATCAAGAAAGCATAAGAATGAATCTACGGATCTTCAATTTCGAAGAGAAACACAAAGAAAACACCAAAAATGAAGTAATGTCTTTTCTTAATTCTAAAATCGATGGTTAAATTCTGAAACCTAGTAAGTCGAAATTTTACGATTTTGTGTTTATTGTACCAATGCTTTACTCATATGAATAACTAGTAAACTTCCAAACCTCGCAAGTCAGTTTTCATCATTAGAGTCACTATCGCCATCTATCGAAACCTGTTAAAACTTATTATACTCAAACGATAAAGAAGAAACCTCGCAAGTTCGACTTACTAGGTTTTGATTTTAAGGAATTATTTTTGACATTGACAAGGCATTTGACTTGCAAGGTTTTGAGCACATAGAATAGTTTTATGTGAGTGATTTCAAAACAGAGGTGTGGTGATTGTGCTAGGTTTATTATGTCCTGTAAACGTGAGAAATTAATGGTTGACTTAGTTTTAAAAAATAGTGTAAATGGGTAAGTTAATTTCGGCTGTTTTGTATTAACTTATATAGGTAGAAGGTATTTAACCTAACCTATACGTTAAGTATAAATTTTGTGCAATGTGCAATTATTTCTAGTGAAAATGGTAATAACAACTCGGATAGCGATATAAGTGAACCTTTTGAGGACAGCGGCTCAGAGTACGTGTATGAATCTAGTGAATCTAGTGAAGAACAAAGGGAAAACACTGATAATGAGGTACAAAGCCAAGCACACGAACCACCAGAAACGGGACCAGAAATAATAAAAGCAAAGAAAAGAAGATCCAAGAGACCAAATGTCAATAAGTTAGACTGGGAAAAAAATATAAATAAACTGAAAAGAATGAGGGGAGAAAAGTACAATTCCTTTAAAATGGACAAGGCAGAAAAAAAATATAAAAAAGTCGAAAGGCAGGAAAGAACCATTGGTCCTCGTTGCAGTTGCCGGCTTTCACAAAGATCATCAAAGTTTTTCTGTAATACTTTTACAGAAGACGACAGAAAGCTTATATTTGACTACTTCTGGCAAAATCTCAGTTGGGACCAAAAGAAGGTCTATATAGCAGGTCTTGTTGATGCAGCACCTGTGAAAGTGCGTCGAACAGGTAACTAATTACTTATTACTCTGATGAGAATTGACTTAAATACTTATAACCTATAACTTAAAGATTCTTTTGATTTTTTTGTAAGGGCATAACTATTACTTTCTTTTTCTTTTTGCAGAGAAGAAAGAGAAGCAGAGAAAGGCTTCAAATATTTTCCATCTAAATAAAAATAACATCCGAATGAGGGTCTGTAAGAAAATGTTTCTTCAAACATTAACTATAGGAGAGTGGAGTGTTCAAAGTTGGGTTACTGCAAGACAAGAAAACCAAAGTGTGATAGTGCCACCTGCTAGTTTAAGAAACAACAAAATCTCTGAAGGTAAAGAGAATCTAATCAGGTTTTTAAAAGATATACCAAAGATGGAAAGTCATTACTGTCGAAAGGACACGTCAAAATTATACTTGGACACACAGTGGCAAAACGTTAATGACTTGTACAAATTTTACACCAGAGAATGCCTGGATAAAAATATACATGCATTGAATCATACAACTTTTCGACAAGAATTCAGTAATCAGAACCTGTCTCTGTTTAGGCCCAAGTAAGTATGAATGACGCTATTTTTAGCCTATTATTATACCTTGATCTACTGCTAATGCTCTAGTCTGTTATCAAAACCACTTTTCAATCCCCTATTTCTGCTACCAGCTATACTAGTACCACTACTACTATGACAACTTCTGATTCTGCTACCTACTATTACTGCAGTACTGCTCCTGCTATATACTAATAATATTACTACTAACTGCTGCCACTATTGGTACTAATTTTATCACTACCTTTCAGGAAAGACCAGTGCGACACATGCACTGGGCATGCTGTCGGAACTGTTAACGATGAAGAGTACCCATGCCACATAAGAAAAAAGGACTCTGCCCGTTCCGAGAAAGAAAAACAAAAACAAGAGGCTTCTACTGACCCGACCAAGATTTTGTTGACTATGGATGTGCAAGCGATATTAACATCACCTAGATTACAAGTGTCTGCGTCATACTACAAAATGAAACTCACTACTCACAATTTCACATTTTTCAACTTGGTGTCAGGGAAAGGTGATTGTTATATTTGGCACGAAGGTGCAGGGGGAGTCTCTGCAAATGAATTTACCACGGTTGTGATCGATTACATTACAAAAAATTTGACTCTAGACACTAAGACTGTAGTGATATTCAGTGATGGTTGCGGTTATCAAAACCGAAATGTTACTTTATCTAACGCGTTGGCTGTACTATCAAAGTCAAAAAGTATTAACATTGAGCATTACTACTTGGAGAAAGGTCACACTCAAATGGAGTGTGACTCTATCCATGCTCTCATTGAAAAAAAATTGAAGAACCGAGATATTTATGTCCCTGGCTGCTATGTTCAAGTGTGCAGATCTGCTAAGACGAACAATCCATATGAGGTTCACTACCTGCCATTCAGTTTCTTCAAGAATTTTTCCATGCTCAATACTTACTCCTCTATCCGCCCTGGAAATTCTGTCACTGACCCGAAGGTCTGCGATCTTCGCGGACTGGCTTATGACTGCCACGGAATTGTTAAATACAAAGTATCCTATGATGACAACTGGAAAGAACTTCCAAGGCGAAAGAAGAAGGGTTGTTCAGAAATTACCACGGTGCCCCAATTGAATAATGGCCCTTTGAAAATTAAAGCTGATAAATTCAACCATTTGCAGCAGTTAAAAAATTATATTCCAGAAGATTTTAGATCTTTCTATGATAATTTATTACACGAGTAAACCAATTTTGTTCTTCCGGTTTCCAGTTTTCTTCTTAAACTAGAGTTAGTTTGTGCACTTTCTTAGAGTAAAGAATGTAATATTGTATTGACAAAATAAAATTTCATTTTTTAGTGTTTTTGCATTAAATATCATCGAACTCCTTCAAAGTTTAAAACATTTTACATAAAGATATAAAGATCAAAACCTCACTAGTTAACGAAAAACTTTAAATTTTTAAAGTTAAAAACTGGCAAGTCTATTTTTTTGCAAAAGATAGATTGAACTTAAAAATCTCTTTTAACCCTTATATCCACTCCTAATAAGTAGATTATTTGTGCGAAAACATTTCTGAACATGTGTAGGCATATAAAATTAAACGTTTTTTTAATCCCCTGTAAAATTAAGGAAATTGAACTTACGAGGTTTTGAAATTTAACCATCGAAATGTCAATTGATTTAAAAAGTGAAGACATTTTACTATGTCACAGAGTTGGAGGCAAGGATAACAAGAAAAGAGGCATAGTTTTAAAATTGAGTAGTTTCGAAGCGAAGCAGAAGATTTATAGTATGAAGAAGATGCTTAAGGCACTGGAGTGGTAATTAGAGAGGACTTAACTAATCTTCGGGTTCAACTTATGTCGGATGCTGTCAAAAGACTCTCGCTAAGGGAAGTCTGGACGGACAAGGGCATAATTTATGCTTTGGTTAATAACAAAATTCTATCATTCAAAACAAGAAATGAGTTTCTAAATATATTTTAATCCTTTTGATGTCAGTATGCTTCATTTGGCTTGGGAAGATTTTTTTCTTTTTATATTAATTGCTTGGGATGTGTGTAAGTGCACCGTTTTGTATTGAAGTCGTGCATTGGTTTATATAATACTAGTATATTGGTTTATATAATAATATTTCATTTGTTTTTACTCATTGTTATTACAAGATTGAAATATGATTGAATTTTTGAATGTTTTAGATGAAGATTATGTAGAAACTAAGGTTTTAAAAGACTTTGATGATTTTTTTAGAGGGAGAGAGGCTAGAAGCACGGACGAATTGACGATTGTTCATTTTAACATAAGAAGTATCAAAGCAAATTTTGATGAATTAGTGCTTTATTTGGAGTCCAATAAAAAATATATCGATATCATAGTACTCTCAGAAACATGGCAGATATCAGATGTAAGTAATTTTAATTTAGCTAATTATAACAATTATTATAATGAATCAAAATTTAATCAAAACGATGGGGTTTTGGTTTATATCAAGTCGGGTATTGTTGCTGAAGTAAACACTATTTGTTTGACCTAGACTAATCTCCTTCGTGTTTTATTTACTATCAATAACAGTACGACTGTAGGATTGACGGCTTCTTACCGTCCACCGTCTATAAATGTTGATACTTATATCGCAGACTTAAATAATTACTTTGAAAGTACTAAAAAATGTTTAAAGGAGGTATTTCTTGGCGATATAAATATAAATCTGTTGGATGTGCAATTTAGACCACATATTTGTTGCAAGAGACAAGACATTAGGGCAGATGGGTCTGTGTCCTGCTGTTTTGCGTACCGACTTAACTGACCACTTTTCAGTTGTTGTTTCTGTGCAAATATAAAATCTAAACAAATATCAGAAACATCAAAAAATACATATAAAAAGACGTGTCTAGATAACTTAAATTTAATGATGCAAAATGAATTATGGCTTGATGTCATGGGTGAGGCTTCTGTACAGAAGGCTTATGATATGCTTATTCAAAAAGTGCAGACTTTTATCATAAAATCTACTAAAATTATAGAAAGAAACAATCGTCAAGATAGATATGTCCAGTTAAAACCGTGGATAACTAAGGGATTAATCCAGTCAATAAAAATTAAAGACAAACTGAAAAGAATCATGAATAATACCCGTACTGAAGAATCTAAGCGAATTTATAAACATTACAGGAACTCATTGAATGGTTTAATTCGGAACACAAAAAATTGTTACTATAGAACCAAAATAACTGCGACTGAGGGTGACTATAGAAAAACTTGGCAACTGATAAATAATATAACAGGCAATTCACGGGAGTTTGTTACAGTACAAAATACAAATATAAAAAATAATCAGGGTGATGTTATATTGGAAATAAAAGCAAATGTTTTTAACAATTTCTTTATCAATGCTGGTAAAAGATTGGCGGAACAAATAAAAAAATTTCATGTCCTCCCTAAAAAATTTCTGGTTGATGTGGCAGTGGGGCCGTCGTTGTTCTTGGATCCCGTAACGGAGCTGGAAATAGAAAGACTTATATTAGAATTATAAACTAATTGTGCACCAGGGCCTGATGGTATTACTATGAATATTATTAAGTCAATTCGAAAACATATACTTACTCCTTTAACGCATATAGTAAATATGGTATATGATACGAGTATAGTACCATCTCAATGGAAAGACGCATTAGTAGCGCCGGTATATAAGGCGGGCTCGCGTTCACGGGTTGAAAATTATCGTCCTATTTCTGTGTTGAATGGTTTTGCAAAGGTATTTGAGCGGTTACAAATTTGGCTTAATTACCATTTGCTCAGTTTAAATGTTAACAAGACAAAATTTATGACATTTGCACTTTTAAGTAGTGACATACCTGATCGTGAGTTTCTCAAGATGCATTGTTCTGACTGTGATAATAAAGTTTGTCTATGTCCTGATATTCAGAGAGTGGCAAAAATAAAGTACCTTGGCACAATTTTGGATCAGCATTTCAGATGGTCTGAACACGTGACTAAGGTGAGAAATCGATTAAAAACTCTGACGTATAAATTTTACACCTTAAGTCAAGTTCTGTCTGAAAAAAATTTAAAAATTCTTTACTTTGCTATGGCGGAATCTGTAATTCGCTATTGTATAGCTGCATGGGGTGGTGCTTTTGATGCTGTTTTGCAAACCATGCAAAACACTATTAAAAATTTTATATAAAAAACAAAAGTTATGGCCAACAGAGCGCCTTTACCAGGACACTAGAATTTTTAACGTAAGAAATATTTACGCCTATCGGTGCTTGGTTTGGATGTATCACCAGAGGAGGGATGATGGAGTCTGTGTGACGAATAGCCGTAAGATAAGGGAGACAAGACACACTGCTAATTTATCGGTTGACTTACCCTTATTTAAGAAAACACATACCCAAAGATACATTTTCTTTTATGGACCAAAACTTTGGAATCTGATTTCTGCAAATTTAAATTTAAAAATAATAAAAACCATAACAAGATTTAAAAAGGAACTCCAAATAAAAATTCTAAATGACAATAAAATATTTCAGAAGATCTTTTAATTTAACAGAGTACCTTGCCTATGTTTCAATCCGCGCTTCTAGCTGATTGGATACTACCATTGTGATATGCTGATTTTGCTCATATTGTATAAATATTGAGCATATTTAATATTACTATTTGTATTAATTTGCGTCTCAAAACATTATAGAATGTGCACATAATTAAGTTTGTTCGGATGAGGGTCAGGGAACCACATCACAAGCACTTCAGTGCTTAGGTGGACACTGTACCTTATAACAATTGTATTTACATTATGTAATCATTCATTCATAATAAACAAACAATAATAATAATAATAAAAAAAATAATTGATTGCATGACTTGGTTTGCAAATGAAGTGGAAAATATAGCACTCTCTGTTACTTCAAAGTTAAAAAATAACGAGCCAATGAGTGAATCTATAAGTCTAAAAAATGCAACTGCTACGTGTCACAAATGTGAAAAACCGTTTAATTCTAACGATATAATAGTACGTGACCATAATCATATGACATCACGTTTTCGCGGATACGCGCACCAAGCGTGTAACTTAAATTACAGAAACTCCTTTGTAGTACCCATAGTATTTCATAACTTTAGTGGGTACGACAGTCATTTTATTATAAGAGATCTTGCTAAAAAGCATAATGTGACATTGCTTCCAATAAACAAGGAAAAATATATTAGTTTTACAGTTTCTGATACCTATACTGAAGTTAAATTTAGATTCATCGACTCCTTTAAATTTTTAGGTTTCTCTTTGGATACATTAGCATCGTCTCTCAATAAAGGGGACTTTATTAATACCCAAAATGAATTTAGTGACGTATCTTCGAACAATCTAGATCTGTTAACCAAAAAGGGGGTATTTTGTTATGATTATATCGATGATATAAATAAACTTGATGAGAAGTGTTTACCACCAGTCGAGCAATTCTATAGCAAGTCAAATGATACTCACATTAGTCAAAGCGATTACAGACATGCCCAGTTAGTTTGGAATAAATTTAATATTCAAAGTTTAGGTGAATATAGTGACCTATATCTCAAGACGGACATTATGATAATTACCGATATCTTTCAGAACTTTAGGAAAACTTGTATAAAGAATTATGGCTTGGATCCGGCTTGGTACTACACTTTACCGGGATATACTTGGGACTGTATGCTTAAATATACGGGGTGTCGACTAGAAACCTTTCAAGATATTGATATATTAATGTTTTTTGAGAAAGGGGTGAGAGGGGGGGATAAGCCAATGTTGTAATAGATATTCTGAAGCAAACAACAAATACATGAAAAATTATGATCCTAGCAATCCTTCCAAATACTTACTTTATCTGGATGTAAACAATTTATACGGGTGGGCAATGGGGGAATCTCTTCCTTACGGTAACTTCCAATGGGTTGATACAAACATTAACGTGATGAATATTCCGGATAACGGTCCAGAAGGATACGTTTTAGAAGTCGATTTAGACTATCCAGAAAATTTACATGACCCACATAAAGACCTACCGTTTTGCGCAGAACATCCTAAACCACCAAATTCTAAACTTCCCAAACTTATGACAACTCTCAATTCAAAAGAAAAGTATGTTGTACACTACAGGGCTCTTAAACAAGCGTTAAGTCACGGTTTAACTTTAAAAAAAATTCATAGGGTTTTAAAATTTAGTCAGTCAGCCTGGCTAGCTCCTTACATTAAATTTAATACAGAATTGAGGACAAAAGCTAAGTTTAATTTTGAAAAAACAGTAATTAAATTGATCGTTAATGCTGTATACGGTAAGACCATGGAAAATATTCGCAAACATAGAAATGTAAAATTAGTTAGGAAATGGGAAGGTAGGTATGGAGCTAAGAATTTAATTGCTAGCCCGGCTTTTAACAGCCGATTAATTTTTGATACAGATTTAGTTGCAATTGAACTGAATAAAACTGAAATTGTTTTTACAAAACCCCTGTACATCGGGATGGCTATACTCGATATCTCAAAGACGTGTGTTTATAATTTTCATTATGATTACATGTTGCAAAAATATTCAACTGACCAGTGTAAACTACTTTATACGGATACGGATAGCTTACTTTATGAATTAAAATGTGATGACGTGTATGAAGTTATAAAGCGAGATTTGCATCGTTTCGATACCAGCGATTATCCGGTTGATAATCGGTATAATATACCGCTTGTAAATAAAAAAGTACCAGGTCTTATGAAAGATGAACTTAATGGAAAAATAATGACTTACTTTGTTGGCCTTAGGTCAAAAATGTACACGTTTCTGATTGAAGGCGAGCAATGTATTAAACAATCAAAGGGGATTAAGTATGGTGTTGTTAAGAATTATTTAACTTTCAACGATTATGCAAATTGCTTATTTAAGAAAAAGCAAAAAACCGCTACTCAATGCACTATTCGTTCATTTGCTCATAATGTTTTCAGTATTAAACAAACAAAAATTGCACTCAGCCCTTTCGATGATAAGCGATACTTAGTTAATAATGTTGTCACTCTACCGTGGGGATACTACAGTATTCCACAAATCGAGAACTAAGCTATTGTATATAGCTAAGAAACAATAATTGTTTCATTTAATCCCTGCTAATAGATTATTCATACCTCACACAACTTGCAGAGTATAGCAGAGAACGCTAACAGTCTTTACAACATTATCCAAAGTCGACATGTTCAACCAACAGCTAGCAGACCAACAGGGATTGGTTTCCTGTCAACAGTCATAAAATTAAGAAGTCACGCCAATGCACTTGTTGAAATGTCGGAGGCAGTTGAATCATGTTCCCGAGGTCAACTGGCAAGAGTATTTCGAACGAATTAATAAAGAAGAAGAATTATTCACCTTCAGGAATCCACCTCGGATTAGGCCAAAGTAAATATTTTGTGTGAATATAAAAGAAGTTCCAATATTTGATAACTTTATTAACACAAGTTCCAACTGAATACAACACCATGCCTGTGCCAATAAAATATAAATGTATAACATGCGGTGGGGCAACTGATACACCCAATACTTCATGTATTCCATGTAGCACCAAGAATTTATTCAAAGATGTGACAAAACACATTTCTTCACATTATTTTAGTCCTAAATAAATGTATTAGGGTAATAAAAGATTTATTATGTTTGTGTGTTTTTTATTTAATAAAACCTCCTCCTATACAAATCAGCTAATACAAACTCCTCGTTGAATGAGAGAAGCTCAAAAATACAGTATGCATTAATATTATCTGATACAGTACATAGTGATTTTATAATATCTATAGCATTTATATTATAGTTATATTTTAATAACAAATCATTCACTTCATCTAACATATTATAATAAAAATCCAATAAGTTATATTTTAATATTAAATTAATTGTTGAGGTTATTTTACAATCAATTGTAAGCAATTGCATTACATCGTTAGCAGTGAAATAAAAATGAATATCGTCTTTAGAAAGCACAATCATCAAATAGTTGACACCTGGCTACACGCTCAATTTCAAATTGGAGCTGAATTCTTTTGGTGATATTGCAACATCTTGTAACGAAGTTACTAGTTTTCGAATTTTCATCTTCTTATTTCTGTACCGAGTTAAATTTCTTCGCCGCGCTATTTTTAACAGCCGGCCGCCACCGGAGTTTTTTTTTATGTATTCATATCCATGAGTTTTTTTTTACATGGGAGACCGGCGTTCGGTATATTAAGTGCATTTAATTAGCCTTTGGTTTTAATTGTTTTCCGGCTTTTCCGCCGGCTTTTCAAAAAAATTGTTTATTTTACCGGGGGGTGAGGGATGTTTAAATGAGGTAGAAATGATAAAGGTCTTATTGTGGCCTAGGAGCGCCGTTTTTTTTTGAAACTAGGTAATTAAGGCCTGCCCGACCCAGAGAGACCACTGTCAAAGACCTGTCAGGGGTGCAACACCCCTAACCGCCAAACTAGCCTCCGACTGCCGTTTTCGCTACCGGAAGAGTGGGGACGATCACCCGATTCATCGCCGCAGCCCCGGCCAATGGGCGGCCAGCACACTCGCCGATGGTGGCGCCGCCACACGATATAAATAGGCTGCGGCTGCCACGGAGGCTCTCCTTCATCCGATACCAATCTTGGCGAGTATTAGTAGGTTGTTCCGCCCTAGCCTGACCTTTTCTAGAACCTACCCTAAACCCGAGGTTGGGAGAACGAGCTTTTCTTTGACCAACTTCAACTTTCCGTCTAAACAAATACCCTAGAGTTAGTGATTCAGTGAATAGGATAGGATTAACCTTTAAAAACTTTGATTTTCTTTTGATAAAGTAACATCGCACGTTTCCTAACTTTTTTTTAACCGTTAGTTTCTGAGCTCGCTTTCCGCATGAAACACACACCGCATCTGAATGACAAAAAGAGACCCGCTTACATAAATATTCGTTTCTTTGCTTACAGATTCGTGGACCACTCTGACTGAAAGTTATCTGAGCACAGCGGAGCATACCGCTCTAAAAAACTGGCGCCTGAGCATCCGTTTCACCGGAGGTCCGATTTTTCCTTTCTTAACGAAAAGAGGCTATGAGGAAGTCCACCGGTGGGTATTAAAAAGGGAAAATCGGACGTGAACGCAAAAAGAGCTATAAAAAGTGGCGTACCCGAGCAGGGACCTTGGTGTGTTGAGGTGGAGTGTAGGTAGAGGCCGAAACAATCCAGAGAGGACCAACGAAAGTTTAAATCATCTTATAAGTTGTTTGCTTGCTGTGTAGATGTAGTGTAAATAACGTAGGCACGTAGAAGGTTGTGGACAGTATAAAAACTGGCGGAGATAGGATTAAATTCAGGCCCCGCGCTATAGAAATCGCCGGCCGTCGGACGGCGCGCCAGTAGAAAAAGTCTATTTAAGTTTTTTATTTCCACTTCATTTTTTGTGTGCTGCCGCACGCTACATATTTCTTTTGCACCTGTTAATAACAACGTGCCGGAACCGCGAGAAAAATAGATTGTTGATTTAGAAATTAGTTTTTTTTTGCTTTTGCCGAATATGGATGAAAATGAAACTCCGACTACCACCGAGGCCGAGATGGCAGGGGTGAAACCGGATGTCCGTGTAGGATGGATTTATCAGTTAAGAAGATCCGAACTAGACGCCGAACTAGAAAAATTTTCTTTATCTGTAGAGGGTACGGTAGAGGAAGGGCGTAAGCGCTTGATCAAATTTTTCCGGGAAAGTCAAGCCACTCCCCGACCAATGAATTTACCGTGGACTTTTCCGCCATTATTGGCACCGACCACCACGGTCAGCACGCCGATCTATACAATTTCGTGCACGGTTCCTAGTACTACTATGGTTATGTCAACCTGTACTACCACTACGATGCCGTCGCTAGGAAATCTCGCGGTACCGGCGGCACAAGTACAACTCCCGGAAAAACCATTCAGGGTACGCGATTGGCATACTTCGTTCAGCGCAAAAACCGACCCCGCGCTTTTTCTGGAACGAATAGAGGAAATTTGCACGTCGGAGGGTATACACCCGGACAGGGTGTTGCCACATATGCCCGAACTCCTGGAGGGAGACGCCGCGTTGTGGTTCCGTAATAACCGTGAGTGTTGGCAAACCTGGCAGGGATTTGCAAATGATTTTAGGATTTTTTATTTTCCGGTTAATTATCAGGTCGATTTAGAGGGGGAAATAGGGAAGAGGCGACAGCGCCATGGCGAACCCGTCGCCAAGTATATTACAGATTTGCAAACTTTGATCCGCCAACACGGTAATGTGTCCCCGGCCCAGCAGCTTGCGTGGCTTTATCGCAATTTATTACCCGAGTACCGCGTATATATCCGCCGGGATAACTTCACCGATCTGCCTTCTTTCTCGCGTGTTACCCGGGAGTTTGAGGTTTTACAGGCAGAATTGAAACAGGGCAAAAACCCCGCGCCGGAAAATACTTCTCGGAGTAGTGCGCCAAACCCACCCGCATTTTCGGTCGACTCCGCGCCGCGACCCAACCCATACCGGGTCGAGTCCATATCGTCGCGCCGGCCGCCTCCGCGCCCTCCGCTCTCGCCCCAGTCGCTCGCCGGCCGACGCACGGCTTGTGTCGCTCCGGCAGCGGGAACTGTTTCGCGCCCGGCGATCGTCTGCTGGCGATGCGGCGGGAGCGATCATACCCGACGAGAATGCACCGGAACACCGAAATTATTTTGCTCTCGGTGTGGCAAAATGGGAATCATGTCTCGGAACTGCCCTTGTGGTATTCCGGGAAACGGACAGGGCACTGCCTCGAACCGGGGACAGGGCAGCAGCCACCGTTAATTACCGCCCCATTTGCCGACCTTGGCTGTCTTCCGGCGGAAACGCGACCACACACCACCGCCCGTATTCTTGATAATCGTTATAATGCGCTTTTGGATACCGGAGCCGCGGGTTCTTATATAGGAGAACATATCCGTCGATCCATTAGAAATCAGGGAGTCCGTAGCGAAGTGCCTAGTATGGGTTTCGCCCGCTTAGCCGACGGGCGAACGATTGCCGTGGCCGAATCGTATGCCGTGCCGCTAGAAGTAGGACGACAGAAGATAACCGTCAAGCTCACCTATCTGCCACAATTGGCCTCGGAGCTTGTAATAGGGATGAATGTAATGCGCCCATTACGTTTTGTGCTAGATTTGGGTACCGGGAAAATTTCTGCGAGGGACGAGATGCTGCGGCGACCCGTAGACGCCGCTGCGGGTAGCAGACTCGAGCTCGTAGGGATTTGCCACCGCGAAACCGACCGCTGTCAACAAGCTTCTGCGAGGGACGAGAGATTTGATAATTCCGCGGATACCGCCGTAGGTTTAATAACCGACCTCGCGGAACCTTCTACCAGCGGGGCAAATCGAAACCGGGAAATTTCTACAGGGGGCGACAAGTGGCGAAGATCCGTGGAAACCGCCGCGGGGAGCACGATCGACCTTTTAGAAATTTCCAACCGCGATCGCGAAACATGCCGAGAGATTTCTGCGAGAACCGATATGTCTCCGGAGGCCGCCACAAATGACATAACCAGACTCGCAGAATTTTCTGGTCCCAAAACTGAAACACTGAGTTTTGGGAAGCGAACAAATCTACCGAAACTCGCGGAAACCGCCATGAATACCGCCGTATCCGAGATATCCGACCGTCCAGATCATTTACCGCCGCTAGTATTATCTAACCGAAACACCGAACGACTTAGAAAATTTCTAGATACCGAATTACCATTATTTGAACATGTGAGAGGTACCACCCCTCTGGTATCGCATGAAATTTATTTATTAAATCCCGAACCGATCAAACAACGCTACCGCCCACGCAATCCGTCTATGCAGGACGTTATTAACCAAGAAGTTGATAAAATGCTCGCCGATGGCATAATAGAACCATCTACCAGTCCGTGGAGTTCACCGGTCGTGTTAGCAAAAAAGAAAGACGGAACCTATCGGTTTTGTATAGATTTTCAGAAAGTAAATGACGTCACGCGCAAGGATGCGTATCCGTTACCGTTTATACAAGCTATCTTGGATAAATTACGCCGTGCCAAATATATTTCCACCATAGATCTCAAACACGGGTATTGGCAAGTACCATTGACGCCTAAAAGTAAGCCGATTACCGCATTTACAGTACCTTCCCGCGGTTTGTACCAATTTCGTGTACTGCCATTTGGCCTACACTCCGCTCCCGCAACTTTTCAGCGGCTTATGGACTCAGTCATAACTCCCGATTTAGAGCCGTACTGTTTTGCCTACCTAGATGACATAATCGTGCTCGGAGAAAGCTTCGAACACCACCTGCAACTCTTACGAGAGGTTTTTCGCCGTCTCCGCGCCGCTAACTTGAAATTAAATCCCAACAAATGTCGTTTTGGTTGCCAATCATTGCAATATTTGGGACACGTAGTTACGTCAGAAGGCATCCGTACCGATCCAGACAAAGTATCCGCGATTTTGGAACTTCCGGCGCCGACAAACGTCCGCGCCCTACGTCGTTTTCTAAGAATCGCTTCCTGGTACCGCCGCTTTGTTCCGAATTTCTCGCAAATCGCCGCACCGCTTAATCAATTACTAAAAAAACAACAAAAATGGAAATGGACCGAGTCCAAAGAA
Source organism: Pseudeuparius sepicola (assembly GCA_963920635.1). NCBI lineage: Eukaryota > Metazoa > Arthropoda > Insecta > Coleoptera > Anthribidae > Pseudeuparius > Pseudeuparius sepicola. Next base: position 37,763,054 of record OY987305.1, read on the forward strand.
ACCGCTTTCCGTGAATTAAAAGAACGCTTGACCAACGCACCTGTCTTGGCGTGTCCCGAATTTTCAAAACCGTTTGTTTTACAAACAGACGCATCGGACGCGGGTTTGGGCGTTGCGTTGACTCAGAACGTGCACGGGCAAGATTGCGTGGTTGCCTATGCGAGCCGCTCACTAACCGGAACCGAGAAAAACTACAGCACAACCGAGAAAGAGGCTTTAGCCATCGTTTGGGGCATCGAAAAGATGTGTCCGTATTTAGAAGGATATAAGTTCACCGTTGTAACCAATCACCAATCTCTAGGGTGGCTCCGATCGCTCAAAAATCCGTCTGGACGTCTCGCGCGTTGGGTTGTATTTCTACAACAATATGATTTCGATATAAAATATCGCCGAGGCGTGCTTAACCGAGTAGCCGATGCTCTGTCGCGCGCACCCGTCGAAATTTCGCCTCCCGACGACAACTCCGAAGTAATACTTGTTATTGAAACTCCTACGTGTAGGTGGTATGTCCGTAAACAAGCGGAAGTAGAGCGCGATCCGGAAAAGCACCCAGATTATTGCATTAAGCAGGGTCGTTTGTACCGTCATATTTGGGATCTTTCCGCACCAACCGAACCCGAACTTTCCGAGCCGTGGAAATTATGCGTACCAACCGAATCCCTAGCGCGCGTACTCCGGGAATGTCACGATCTTCCGACCGCAGGGCATCTCGGAATTTCGAAAACTACAGCGAGAATCGCTGCACGTTATTATTGGCCAGGGATGCTCCGGGACGTAGCTACTTACGTTCGCCGCTGCACTTGTTGTCAACAGTATAAAGTTGAATCACAAAAACCCGCGGGCAAAATGCATCCCTCGCGTAACCAGGATCCGTGGGAGATAATCAGTACCGATCTAGTAGGGCCGTTACCACGCTCTAGTAAGGGCAATTCTTACCTAGTGGTTTTCCAGGACAGGTTTACAAAATGGGTAGCCGCCCGCGCAATCCGAAAAGCTACGGCTAAAGCTGTTACGCAAGCTTTTTACGAGGAAATTATTACTCGTTTTGGGTGTCCAAAACTAGCCATTACCGATAATGGAACCCAGTATACCGGTCATCTTTTCAAAGACTTTCTTACCGAGATGAATATCCAACACAGACTCACCCCTCCGTACACGCCGCAAACCAACCCCGTAGAGCGCACCAACCGAACGTTAAAAACCATGATAGCGCAATTTTTCCGCGACGAACAAAAGAAATGGGATGCACACCTGCCCGAATTATTATTCGCAATAAATACAGCCCGCCACGACTCCATCGGTTTCAGTCCAGCTTTTCTAAATTTTGGGCGCGAATTCGACGTACCTGGGGCTTTGTACCGATCCGGCCAGCCTGATTCCGACCCGATAGAAAACATAGAAAACCAAACAAACCGCCTAGTCAAGCTTCGCGAAACTTTCGAGCTGGTACGTGTGAATTTGGGTCGAGCATTCTCACAGCAAAGCCAACATTACAACTTGCGCCGCCGATAATGGCGATGTTTCCTACAAGATCGTGTAATGAAACAAGACCATCATCTATCCGATGCTTCAAAAGGTTTTGCGGCAAAGCTCGCTCCAAAGTATTCTGGCCCATATACCGTGGTAAGAGTACATTCCCCGGTAGTATTTGATTTAAAATCCAATACAGGGAAAATACTCCGCCGCGTCCATATTAAGGATCTAAAACCAGCCGCTGATTCCGAGCGTACTCTGTCTGTCACAGGTTAATAATCCAGTTAAACAAAACCGACCGATGGCAACAAACCGCGCCGCCGATGCTTGGCCTCCGGGTGTGCCCGGACCAACACCCGAAAAACCTAAGCCCGACGTGCCGGCCGCCAGGGAACCGGTGCCGCCCGACCCCCGGATAAACATTCAACAAAACATTATTATTCGGCCGGCGGACCCCGCGGTCCGTTGGTGGACACCAACCCAACTGGCGGACTTGGTCCGAATGTACCCCGCGCCGCACCGGTGGTCACCAACAATGTGGACGCTGCTACAAAGTATGCGGCCTCACGATACACCACCGGGACGGCCCCACCGTGTCAACCTAAGAACATCAACCGGGAACACCCTAAGAATCCGTGTGCCGGCACCACCATCCCGGCGCGCCGGCTGAACAGTCATTACGTTTTCGCTACCTAGTTTCAACCTTCCTTTTTTTTTCTCTCTAAGAAGTCTTTAATATAGCCGCACGGGGGGGGGGGGTAAAAATTCACTTGTAAACTTTCAGGCTTTGTAGCCGCCATGAGCCTTCCGAGCAGCCCAGTCTTAGAACTCAACATAGAAGCCGAGATCGCCTCGGCAATGGCGGAGTGTGACCCCGCCGAACTCCCTCCCGGAACCATGCAACAACTTCCTTCTCAACTGACGCCGTCTTCCCCGACGGATACCGGAGAACCGGTCTCCTCTCCCGTCGGCGATAAGGAAGGCGAGGGAAATCTTCCCACCGTGCAAAAACAGAATCAGCTGGAACTCGACGAATTAGGACATCTAAGCGACCGGCCGCCACGGCCGCTCACCATCACCAATTACTACCACCAAATGGCGTACGCGGCAGCCGTCGATTTCATTTGGCGTGAACCGCCACCCCGAGCCAGGGCGGGGCTCCCACAATGTCTCCCCCGACCCGATCTGTTATGCTGGAGATGTGGACATCCGAACCATCACCGAGAGACCTGCACAGCCCCGGCGATTAAATTCTGTTCTAGATGCGGCCGGCTAGGGAAACTATCCATAGAGTGCCCCTGCCCGCCAGTCGCGGTGCGAACGCGCCGAGAGTACCTCGACGCACCGCCCGCTCGACGCCTGGCTTTCACCGACGCCGCCGCTCCGGGCCGGGGCCGGTCTGTACCCGCTGCCGAGCGCAGATGTACAGCCTGCTGCTGCCGGACCTATATCTGGGACGTTTAGTGAGTGTGGGGCTCTTATTAAAAAAAAAGAATCAAAAATGACTTTTAATTTTTTTTCCCGGGAGAAAGAGGGGTGTGTAACGAAGTTACTAGTTTTGGAATTTTCATCTTCTTATTTCTGTACCGAGTTAAATTTCTTCGCCGCGCTATTTTTAACAGCCGGCCGCCACCGGAGTTTTTTTTATGTATTCATATCCATGAGTTTTTTTTTACATGGGAGACCGGCGTTCGGTATATTAAGTGCATTTAATTAGCCTTTGGTTTTAATTGTTTTCCGGCTTTTCCGCCGGCTTTTCAAAAAAATTGTTTATTTTACCGGGGGGTGAGGGATGTTTAAATGAGGTAGAAATGATAAAGGTCTTATTGTGGCCTAGGAGCGCCGTTTTTTTTTGAAACTAGGTAATTAAGGCCTGCCCGACCCAGAGAGACCACTGTCAAAGACCTGTCAGGGGTGCAACACCCCTAACCGCCAAACTAGCCTCCGACTGCCGTTTTCGCTACCGGAAGAGTGGGGACGATCACCCGATTCATCGCCGCAGCCCCGGCCAATGGGCGGCCAGCACACTCGCCGATGGTGGCGCCGCCACACGATATAAATAGGCTGCGGCTGCCACGGAGGCTCTCCTTCATCCGATACCAATCTTGGCGAGTATTAGTAGGTTGTTCCGCCCTAGCCTGACCTTTTCTAGAACCTACCCTAAACCCGAGGTTGGGAGAACGAGCTTTTCTTTGACCAACTTCAACTTTCCGTCTAAACAAATACCCTAGAGTTAGTGATTCAGTGAATAGGATAGGATTAACCTTTAAAAACTTTGATTTTCTTTTGATAAAGTAACATCGCACGTTTCCTAACTTTTTTTTAACCGTTAGTTTCTGAGCTCGCTTTCCGCATGAAACACACACCGCATCTGAATGACAAAAAGAGACCCGCTTACATAAATATTATTTTCTTTGCTTACAAACAAATCCTATGTAAACAAATAATAAACCGTGTAAAACTTTTAAATATTTTACTTACACCCTACCCTCGATACACCATTGAACTTTGGAAATTATTTTCTCTGACTGAAAGTTATCTGAGCACAGCGGAGCATACCGCTCTAAAAAACTGGCGCCTGAGCATCCGTTTCACCGGAGGTCCGATTTTTCCTTTCTTAACGAAAATAGGCTATGAGGAAGTCCACCGGTGGGTATTAAAAAGGGAAAATCGGACGTGAACGCAGAAAGTGCTATAATCTTCACCCAATTTTTCAAGTATTTTGTTGAATTCCACTGTTAACTGGAACCATTCAAAACGGTCCATGGATATAGGATTTGACGGATCCAACAGGTTTATAATTTGCACTGCTGGTTTGAAGAATCGTAGGGGGCTGAGTCCACAGTTTATCACATACAGATTTTCCGGCTTGAGCACAAATTGTGTACTTAGTAACAGCTGCTTTTCATTGTGGATCGCTTCATCATAACCATTCAAAATACGATTAACCTCGTTATTTTCACTGCTAGTGCTGTACCCCGATTCACTCATGGTGTCAAACTGCATCTGTGGCCCTTATCCAGGAGTCATGTGTTTTATCGAAACCCAACCAGCGAATCAACACTTTATCCCCCCTCCTTCTTAAAACTTTCTCCACAAGGTAAACATTTGGATTTGCTGCTTTTTCCAATTCCTCGCTGTAAAAGCCGCCCTTTATCGGATTCCCCTGCACATCTTCAAGCAAATAAGTTATGGGTGTGGTTTTTTGAATTTTAACAATTTTAAATAATTCCGTGCTCCAATTAGGGGTGTAGCCCTTCTGAAAAACATGCTTGGCTTTGCTGATGCGAACCATATCGCCCTTTTTGAACTTTGATATTTTAAAAACTGTAGGATAGCTGAAGGTTTTAAGTAAAGCAGCCTCGTTACTTTTATTTACATCTTTTGGCCTCATTCCAGTAGTTCTATGTCTTCTGTTATTGTATTTATCAACAATTGTAGATAATATATCAATCTACTTATATGTACCATTTAGGCTAAAATATTTAAACAATCGTTCCTTGAACGTACGTGTAACCCTCTCCACTATTGCTGCTTTTGTTATGCTAAATGTACTATAATGATTAATTTTAAACTTTTTCATTAGATTTTGAAACTGGGAGTTGTAGAATTATTTTCCATGATCACTTTGCAAGTTTCGTGGGTGCGTCGAGAGTTTTTCAGTATTTTATCAAAGGCCTTTGTCACTTCTTCACCAGTCTTAGTTTTAAGGGCTTCACACCAAACGTACTTGGAAAAACAGTCAATTACTACAAGAATAAACTTAAATTTGTTATTGTGAGCTGTATATTGATCTAACTGGGCGAGGTCAACCTGCCAGAGGTCATCCAATCCTTTAATAATGGTCCGACGACGAGGGTATTTTTTCAATGCTCGTCTGTGTAATTCATTCACAATTTGAATCTTTTCTTTACTATGCTTTGTTTTCATTGCTTTCATTATGTCTTTGATATTCCAAAACCCTTATTCTATACAAAATTTCACGCAGGTGTTTTTCTTGAATTTCAATATGTGACTGTAAGGCTCTATATGACCTTCAGGAGTAAAAGTTAAACCGCCTGTGTGAACACTTGGCCGTGAATAAATTCTTGAATACTGACCAAACTTATTAATACTCATGTTGTGACTGGTGATAACCTTGTAATGCGCTTGTATTTATATTAAAAAATTATGTGAGCCTCTTTTAATTCTGTCTCTATAGCGGTTATTTCATTATCGTGAGAGGTGTTTCCAGCATTTTTAGAAGCAATAAGAAGCATTAATCTGTCCACTAATTCATTCACATCATCCCAATAAATATACTCGATTGGTTTTTTATTGTAAATTAAATGCATACCAGTACCCGAACGTGTTTTTGGTTTAGCTGGAGATTTTCCTGGTTTGAAAATGGGTCTAATAATTTTAAAATATTTTGATAGTTTTGAGCTTTTTAATTTGCCTCTGGTATCAAGATGTGCCCCAGTATAGTTCTGATGTTCCCTCAACAATTATATCTCCACTACTATCAAAATCAATATTTTTATCGGCTAGCAAAAATTTTGATTGAGATGCGTCATAAACGGGGCCATATACTTTATCAATTTTCTTTGAATTATCATAGTAGTCTTGTATATATTGTTTTGCTATTTTAGATAGGAAAAATCTTCAGGCTCACTATTTTGTACATCGGAATCGAAAAAATCAGCCTCCTTTTTTAACTGTGGGCTTTCCGGTTCTTCTTTTTTATATTTCATTTTTGCGAAGTTAGGTAGTTTGATTTTGCTCAGAGATTGCGTAACTGGTGTGAACATTTTTTTAATCGATTCGTATTCTTCAATTTTACCTAATTTGAGTGCCACATACTTTTTTCTAACAGCGCGAGCGAGCTCACTAACTTTCTTCGCACGCTGCATTTTAAATAATTGATCTTGCGTTGTTAACGGCATGATTCAAAATTAGTTAATCTAGCTGAGTTACAGCTTTATATACTTATCAAATCCATTTCTGTAACGCCCATTATTTAACTGAAAATCTTTTACGATTACTAAAGCACTCGCTACACATAACTTTAAATTGATCATAAGTTAAATCCGGAGACACGTGCTCATCAAAAACATGACGTAAGTTCATATCATCCTGTCGAAATAGTACAATAACATTACAGTAATTACATGTATCAACGCAGCAGTAGGCTTTTTAAAAATCGTTTATTTGGGTAAACGCGTTACAAGGAGTACGGCTTCAATCTGTCTCTCGCGAATGTTATACAAAGTTTTTATAAAATCGTTTTTGCTGATGTGGCAGCTGTTCTTGCACTTCTTCTTTTGATGTATCAGGAACTTCTATGTACGTAACTCCTCCATCCTCAAGAGGCTACTTCAGGGATGAAAAGGACTGAAGTAAGCACCTTTTCTTCTTGTTCTTCTTTCTTCTTCTTTGAGTTCGTCGAACGTATCCAAAGCTTTCGGCATTTGTAGATTCCATACCCAATCAATATTATTATTATGGTTGTTATAGTTATCCATAAAACCCAATTATTATTTGTTTCTTGAAATTGTTCCATGACAACTGGGCTGATTGAATCGATGTGTTTTCGGAGAGTATGCAGTTCGTTGAGAGATATATTTTTTATATGTAGTTTTCCAAAACTTTGGCTTTCCTTTGTCATACTAGTTTTAATTGCGGGTAGTATCAAGGAGTGCGTCTTGCTGTTGGATTTTTCGTTGCTATATATAATTCCATTGATTTCAATTTTACAATTCGTTGGTAACCAGATAAGGTGCGGAGTTTGCAATACGTGGTATTCAGTATCCTTGCAGGTTGATTTTATTTTCATGTTGTCCTTTGGGATCACGATTATGAACTCGTCGTTAACTTTCTCTACTATTTGGTTGTGAATTTGTATCTTGACCATATTGCAGCTTGATTCTTCTCCAGTGATCAGAGCAGTAACGCAATCTTCTTTGGGGTTGGAAATCAGGCGTTCTTGAAGGCAAATGTGAGTTCCGTTGACTCCTTCGCAGGGGCTATCCATATATTGGTAGTTGGTGTTGCTCAGAGCCAAGTAGGGTTTTAGGGGTAAAATTATGGAATTGTCCGATGAGGGGATAGGATATAAGTGATAATATTCGAATTTATTTGGGTGGACCAAAGGAACATCTAAGGAGAATATTATTTGATTATTTGAGATAAAACAGCTTGTTTTAGTATAGACTTAAGTCAACAATTTCGTCAGAAGAATAGTGTGTATTTAGCTCTTTTAGTATTTCTTTTAAATCGTCAATACTTAGAATGTCCGGGTGAATTGTGTGCAAATGGGAAAATGTTATAGCATTTTCTAAATTATCGATAAAAGTAATAATGACATTTGCATTTATGAAAATTTGATTTAGTATACTGTATAGTATACGGTATACTTGTAGAAAATATCTGTTTCATGTTGAACTCGTTCATAGAAGCGTTCCATATACTCTGAAATCTTTTGTTGATTATTAATTATTGTTTCTATCGAATTGCTGTAATGGTCAATCAACTAAACTAAATAGTGAAATTTGGTTATTAGTTTGCGATAAAATTTTCTGTTGGTTCTTTTCGAGAGTGCGTATAGCATTATCGTATTTTACTCCATCATTCGCATCGAGAGACCCTGTAAACCACTTGTTTATGGTACCAAGGATATTAAAAAGGCCGCGTTTACTACGTTTATTAAAGCTTATACCCTTTATCTTATTCTCTACTTCTAAAATTAGGGGTTTTAAATTTTCGTAATTATTTCTTAAACTAGATGTGAAAACATATTCTGTCTCATTAAAAATGGATTGATTGAGATTATTATATATAGAAATTAAATTTTTCACTTCGTTCTTTAGCGGTTTAGTTTGCACATAATGGATAAAAGTATGTTTTTTAGTTATTACCTGAGCATTTCCTAATTTAAAGGGTAAAATGCCCGGGGTATCTTTAAGGTCGTTAATTTTTACTTCCAGCACTAGTGCTTGGGATGTCAGGGTTAGGATTATCAGGAATGTCGGGAGGTTCGTCATCGTTTTTCGATTTGTCATCCTGTAAGAGAGATTGATTTGTGAATTTCCTTGGACGTTTGAGGTTTTTCTTATGTACTATTTTGTTAGGTAGTTTAGCTTTTATACCTAGATCTTTAACAATTGTTACCTTTTTGAAACGAGGTTTGATTTTTGATCGAAGGGGGTTCTTTTCAAAGGCGGTGGCATTTTCTCTATAGGACATCGGATCTTCGCGTTTTTCGTTGCGCTTTTGGATGACCTTTTCTTTCATACTTTGACTAATTTGATGGATTTTGTCATAAAGTAAGGATGTCTTGTTTTTGTGTTCATTTATATATTCATTAATCAACATTTCGGCAGTTGTATCGAATGCATTTACACTGTCTGTGTGGCCGCTTACAACGTCAAAAGGGGTTTGCTTAGTAACAGAATGAATAGTGTTGTTGTACGCTAAAATGGCATAAAGCATAAGCTTATCTATGCGACTTTCTTTGTCTGACAATCTTAGGCATCTTATATGCTCTATGAGGGTGGAATGTAGACGCTCAACTAGACTGTTACTATTGGAATTATTCGGTGTTGTGAAATGGATGTTGATTTTGTGTAATTTTATAAAGTCTTTTAGGGTGGTATTATTGAATTCGGTGCCGTTGTCGCACACAATTTTCCGTGGTAACCCGTGGTGAGTTGCAAATTGTAAAAGGCAGTCAATAGTATTTATTGCTGACGCTCCTGTAATTTTATATGCTTGCGCATATCGCGAGAACGAGTCTATTGCGGTCAAAAATTTTTGATTTTCCATCTGAAACGTGTCCAAATGTATAACTTCGAATGGCTTGGAGCTCGTGGGTGTTATATTAAATTTCACTACCGGGGGATTCCTATCGTATTTAGATAACTGGCAGATATCGCAGTTGTTTATGTATTTTTCTACATCGATCTTAAGTTTAGGCCAAAAATAGCGTTTTTTGAGAGACATTTCGGTTTCGTTAATGCCTCTATGGCATACTTTGCCCTCGTGATGGTATTTTAATTTTTCTTGTTGTTCTTCGTAAGTAATAACGTCGTCTAAATATGTTGGACTTTGAATAAATTTGAAAGAAGAGTTTTGAAAAGTTTTGCGAACAATATTAGAAAAGTCAGGAATTATTTCAGGTGTCTTAAAATATAGGCAATAAGTCTTTTTGTGTTCTACATATTCTTTAATAAAACTAATAACTTCTGGTTCCAAATTTCTTAAAGGTAGTGACACTGTTATTCGTGAATTTTCGTTAAAAGGTCGTGACCTAATTACGTATCTACGTATCATTTTGTCATTAGAAGAAACAATAATTTGATTTTTAAACGAATTAACGCACTTTTCGGTTATTGGCATTGTAAAGACAGGGTGTACTGCTGCCGTGTGGACAGTTTCATTTGTGTCTGAGTCATTTTGGGTATTTTTGGTGGCGTTTTCAGTTTGTAGAAACTGTGAGTGGGTGTTATTTTGAGCGGGTTGTTGGTTAGCCGGTCTAATTAATATGTCGGAAATTATATTAATTTTTGGTTTTGATTTTGCTTCTGATTCATCAGAAATTTGTCCTAAAATTTCACTTAAGTCTTCACTACAAATTTCAGGTAGTTCTAGGTTATCTAAATTTTGTAAAAAATTGTTAATTTCATCATCAGAATCTCCAGAATGTACTATTATTGATTCGTTTTCTGCCACTTTTTCTATAGCATTTATCTCTATTCGAGAAAGTGCATCAGCATTTGTATTTGCTTTGCCCTTTTTATAAACTATGTCAAATTGGTATTCTGAAAGTTTAAGTCTCCATCGTGTAAGGCGTGATACGGGGTCTTTAAGAGAAAATAAATATATGAGAGGTTTGTGATCTGTAACAATTTTGAATCTATTTCCGAAAAGATATGGCCGAAAGTAGGTTGTTGCCCAGATGATCGCGAGCAATTCTTTCTCAATAGTCGAGTAATTGAGTTCTGCCGGATTCAATGTCCGCGAAGCATATGCTACGGGTAGGTCGTTGCCTACGGGGCCTTGTGAAAGGACGGCGCCCACGGCGTAATTTGACGCGTCTGTAGTTAAGTTAAATGGCTTGGACAGGTCAGGATATTGTAGAATTGGATCATTGGTAAGAATTTTTTTGCAAAGATTAAAAGATTGAAGGAATGTATCATTATGGATTATTTTTTCGCCTTTTTTCAGACACTTAGTCAACGGTTTGGTTATTTTTGCAAAATCCTTAATGAACTTTCGGTAGTATCCTACAAGTCCGAGAAAAGATTTGATTTCTTTGACAGTTTTGGGTATAGGAAATTTCTGAATTGCCTCGACCTTTTTTGGGTTAGGTTTTACCCCTTGTGGAGTCACGATGTGCCCCAGGAACTCTACTTCTTTACGAAGGAATTCCGATTTATCCGGTTGTATTTTTAAATTATATTCTCGCAATTTTTGAAAGACTAATTTCAGATTATTAATGTGTTCATCAAGGGAGGTCGAAAATATGATAATGTCATCAACGTAAACTAGGCACACTCGTCCTTGTAAGTCGCGAAGGACATCGTCCATAACCCGCTGAAAGGTTGCTGGCGCGTTTTTTAAACCGAACGGCATTCTAGTGTACTCGTAGTGTCCGTTGTCAACAGTGAAAGCAGTTTTTGGAATGCTTTTAGGGTCCATCTCAATTTGGTGGAATCCCGACGCTAGATCTAAGGTGGTAAAATAAGAGCATCGACCTAATTTATCTAATATTTCGGTGATATTGGGGATGGGATACCGATCGTCAATGGTAATTTCATTGATTTTTCTATAGTCTACGACGATACGCCACTTTTTCTCGCCTGACGCATCTTCTTTCTTGGGAACAACCCAAATCGGGGAAGACCAAGGACTGGACGAAGGACGTATTATTTCGTCGTCTAATAATTTTCCAATTTGTCTTTGTACTTCGGATTTTAACGCGTAAGGATAGCGATAAGACTTTACGTGTATGGGGTCTTCGTTAGTTGTCTTTATCTCGTGCTTAACACGGTTTGTAAAAGAGAGTTTTTTCTCTGATATATGAAATAGATCTGAATAATTTCGACAAAGTTGTAGGACCTTTTGTCTTTCTTCCGGATTTAGGTCGTTAGTTCGAATAAGGTCTTTTACGTCAATATTAGGATTTTTGTCATTATTGTGAGGTGTATCGACTATTTCCTCGATATTAAAAAGAAAATAATCATTATTTATTTCCTCGAAAATAGGTTCTGGGAACGGTTTGTCTAAGCGCAAGAGTTTTGTTTCATTAGAGTGGTTTTGTATTTCAACAATGACGTGACCATTTCTTGCAGTGGTCAGAGTTTCTGGAATAAAACACTTGGGAAAAATCTCTTTTTTATGTATTATCACGTCGCCTGTCTGCTTGGAAATAGGAATTTTTGCAATGCACGTTTCTTGCGGATTTACAAGAAGTGAAAAAATATGAGAACCTTTATTATGCTTGTAGAGAATTTGAATGCAGGTGTTGTCGTTATAAAAAATATTATTTTCAAAATCTGGTTTTAATTTTAAGCGTTTCATGTCTTCAAAACTGATTAACCCGTCGAAAAAGTCATGAAAATGAAATAAATGGAATGTAATCCGATCGTCTAAACCAATCAATTCATTTAAAGGTATATCTGCTTTGAAACGGCATCTATTTACACCATTACAAGTTTTTATATTAAAATTTTCGTGATATATTTTGTCTGGGAAATATTTTTCTGCGAAATATACGGATAGAATAGATTTTGACGCACCTGTATCAATTAAAAGTATGAATTTGGGTTTATTTGTCTTTATATAGGGTAAGGTACTGTCACTGTCATAGTTGTTTATTTCGATTGTCGTCATTTTTCGGGTTCTTCGAGACATAATTGGTGAAAATTTGGGTCATTCGGAACAGTAGTTTCCTGCTCAACAGAAATTTCTGAGTTTCCCTGATTTTCTTGATAATTTTCCGTGAAATTATACTGATTTTCGTATTCAGCAGCTTCCGGATAAAGCATCTGTTCAGAATTTTCGTAATAATTGTTATAAAAATATGAGTTGTCTATATCGGAATAACAGTTCGAGGGACATGCCTGCTCATCATAATAATTTTGAAAATTGACATTTTGACATTCTTGTTCGATATTATGTAGTTCTTCTGATGCAAAATTTCGTGGGCCTGTACTACGGAAAAAGTTTGGTACATATCTTGGTAAGGTTTGGGGTGGCAAGGTGGGAACTCTGGAAGTTGTCGACATCTGTGTTGGTACTTCGTTAGGAGTTCGTCCTGTCGGTTTAAAAACATTCGTCTGGGGTGGTCTTGTGCCAAAGACTTGTTTGTTTGTGGGAAATTTTTGTTGTGCCATTTTAAAGTTTGGTCTGATGTTAGTTATTGGGCCTCTGGGAAATTGTTGCGATTGAAAATTTGGGAATCTTTGGAGTGGAATATTTGGCAATTGTTGGTTGTACTGGAAAGATGTGGTAGGAATTTGGAAGTTTTGTTGAATTGGCATTCTAGGACTTTGAAAATTGGGCATAAAATTTTGTGAAAAGTTTGGGTTTCTTACTTGTGGTGGTCTCTGAGGTTTAGGAAAATTACCGGATGGACCTGATGGTTGTGGAATATTAGAAAGTAAGCGATTTTGGGCATAAAAGAAATTTTGTTCCTCGATTACCAGCGCTATAGCATTTTCTAAGGTATCTGGATTGCGGATTCTAATAATATCTTGTAATCGTCCCGTTAGTCCTCTAACAAAAGTTTTTAGAGCTAACTGTTTGTAGTTATTTAAATGCAAAATTTTCTCATTCCTAGTTAAGTTACTGGAATTTAATTTGGAAATTATTACACTGTGCGCGTCTTGGATTCTGGCTCCAAATTGCACGGGGGGTTCATTTTTGAAAGGTCTTAAAATTATTAAATCTTGCACAAGGCAGTCTATATTCCTATTGTCGCCGAAAGTTAGACGGAGAGCGTCACGAATTTCTTCCCATGTTTGTAGTTCAGTTCTAGTTCCTATTAAAACTAGAGCCCTACCTGCTAATTTTCCTATTACAGCTTTTAACAAGAATTTATTTAGTGGGTCATTTAGGACACCTCGATTCGAATATGTTTCGATAAGATAAGAGCAACTATCAATAAAAATTTCAAGAGTATGTTGGTCGCCTGAAAATTGGGGAATACTTTCTATATACATTCTAAGCAATTGATAATTTATTTGTCCATTTTGTGGTTGTTGTTGCCTTTGTTGTTGTTGTTGCTGTTGTTGATTCATATTTGGTCTAATATTAACTTGTCCAAAAAGAGTACTTAGAATAGCAAGGTCTGTGTCGTGGTCAATACCAAGCCTTCCTACGTTTTCGTTTTCTGATTCGCTATCAGACATAAATTTGGTTTCTTTTAGAAACAAAATAAAAGTGAAGTGAAAACTTAAATGGAAATGAGAGAAAAGTAAAGTTATAAAAATGTGTTTTGAAAATGGTTTTCTTTGATTTTCTTTTCTTAAAAATAACTTACACTAGTGAGATTAAATACTCCTTGTTCCGGCAGGAAGTTTTCAGGACAGTTCGGACAAAAGGAATGGCTCTTACCCTGCTCTTCGGCGTTGGTCGCTAGCCCTTCAGCTCTTGGAACTCAGCCCTGCTTCGTTGTCGGTGTTGCCTGGCTGCTACGGTGACCGTTCGTCTTTTACGGAGACGATTTGTTTCGGACCGATCGCTTAACGGAATTTTCCGAAGGAAAACGCGAGTTTCGGCGACAGAAAGTCTTTTTCGTATCACAAACGTCAGCGATTTCCGCGACCCGTCCTACCGACTGCGCCAATTACATGTATCAACGCAGCAGTAGGCTTTTTAAAAATCGTTTATTTGGGTAAACGCGTTACAAGGAGTACGGCTTCAATCTGTCTCTCGCGAATGTTATACAAAGTTTTTATAAAATCGTTTTTGCTGCTGTGGCAGCTGTTCTTGCACTTCTTCTTTTGATGTATCAGGAACTTCTATGTACGTAACTCAGTTATCGCGGACCAGCTGTTTAGGTATTTTCGAGTAAGCCTGACAAAGATATATGACATCAACGCCTTTGTGCCGTCCCATCGAATAAAACTCACGTATCTTATCTTGCCGATCACAACTCACATCATCGAAAATAAAAACTGAATTTTCCAAGGCCTCGGATGGTGGAATGACATCATCATTAGCTTTGAATGGAAAATATCCGATTTTAGGAACTTTTTTTAAGACATCTTGAAGTAACTGATATTTTGGTTGATATAAGCTTTTAATATAAACGTAGATATTCTCAAACTTCAGACCATTTTTGTTAAATATTATACTTAAAAGGGCATTTGTTTTACCACAGTTGCTAGGTCCTATGAAAGCAGCTCTAACGGACTCTGGGAACAGTTTACCATGCTTAGATGCCTGTCTGATCCCTGTATCTGCAACGTCTAAGTTTTCAATAGGGAGAGAGCTTTGTTGTTGCCTTATTTGCATTTTGGACTCTTTTAAAATTAATAAGACATTTGATGTCTATTTATACTTTTAAAGTTATCTTGTAAAAAATCAGTGGAGGGACTATATATAACTTAGAATTCATTGTGGATATGCATATTCGTAAATATGAGTGACTTTGTTAATATTGACTTTAAGGCGTATCTTGCCTCACACAGAGTGTTATTTCAGCATTGCCGCGGTGATTCATTGACTTATATACTAGAAAAACAAGATTTTATTATCCCAAACGAGTGGTTTGAAAAAGTTGCCAAGCAAGAACTTCATGAAATTTGTACCTATCGTTTAATGTTGGAAAAAAAAACAGCATATTGATAATTATGTGACACAAATCATTAATATATGTGACGCAGAAAACATTGAACAAATAAATTATTTTACGCTCGATGGACTTCTGAAGAAACATGGTTTGGACTCTGGGCTCCAATATAAGATGTATATTCTCAACATATTAAGTGAAGAGGTCCTTTTAGAACAGTCGTATCCTACCAAGAACTTAACTTTAAATTATAGAGATTTATTAATATGTATTGATGATTTTATATGTGCAGCCGCTTATCTTGCAAGATATGAAAATTTGAGGGATTTTACAAAGGCACTAAATGATATGAAATTAATCTATAAATTTGAACCTATACATAATGAGCGTCATATGCATATTTTGAAATGGCTACAAAAGAATATAAAAAATATGAAGATGATCCAGAAGCCACCGCTGAGATATAGGTTTGGCCGAGGGATCGAGCGGAGATGTTTATAACTTGTTTAAATAAACATATTATTAGATCTTTTGCCGGCGCACCGATTAAGGTTGACATTGGGAGGCTTACTTAATAAGCACTACAGAAATGGACTTGAAGTTATATTAACCAACATCGAAACATTAAGATTTTCCTTAACAGCAACAATTTAGTTGTCCAGCAACGGTTTTTACAAGGTCGAGATTGAAATGCGAGGACTTTGCATACCACGCGGATAATTATACCACCGTTGTTTAATTTACAGCAAGTAAAGATAGAATGAGGTTTGAGATATTCTGTGAGTCATTATCGCAGGCGATGCCGCGAGAACGTCGGCCGGGGTCGTCCGATAATTGTTTGGATATGCGCTGGTGTGGTCGATGCTATAGAGCTACATGCTACACCGCGTGGATCATTACGCTGCCAGTTTTGTTTTAGTTTGGAATAAAGTTTGGAATTCAGATAATTCGTTTTATTTACCAGTTTCGATGTAGTGACATAATACTGGGTCCTTTATTAAAAGAATTAGAAGATATTTTCTACAGTAATTCTAGAACCCTTGTGGGTCCTCAGTTTTTGTTCCCTCACATCACAGATTTTTCTACAGATTAAAACACAAATTACAGCAAGAGTTTTTATTTTGATTGTAGACTCTCACATGTTGATTCCCGAGCGATGCCTGCGCGATCGAGCCGCCGCCGCCGCCCCACCTAACTTTGTCGACCGCCTGGGTTCGGGTCCGCTATGGTCGCTTCTGAGTATTTAGAGGCCGGGCGTTCGGCTAGTCAGGAGGTCGGCGGTCACTACATTCAATCGGTAGGCTTCGCTCGACATCAAGCGCGCGAGGTTTTAGACTTGCGTCAACATATTATTGTCGCATGGGATATGTATACGCTACCAGTTTGTTTAATTTACAGCAAAGTTTGAGATTCGGAGGATGATGTTTTAGAACGTTGCTCATAATAAAGTACTTGGGTTTGTTCCTTTATTAAAAGAATTACGACATTTTAACATTTAAATATGTTTTCTATTCCAATGATTACAAGTACTATTTCTAAGAATTGAGATATTTTTAAGGGCCCTCACTTTTAGGAACCTTGGTTTCACATGATTTTTCTACAGATTAAAACACAAATTACAAGACTATTTGAAGTACACATTATATTCCTTTATTAAGCACGTTTTATGACTAAAACAAGATTATAACACAAATTACAACTCTATTTGAAGTAATCCCCATGTTATTTCTATTCCCCCATGGAGACATTTTCCACTATTTCGAACTGATTGGCCTTGTTTTTCCCCATATCCAGTTGTCCTTTGTAAACCAGCGCGTATTTTTCACTGGAAAAATGTTCGATGCACGGCTTGAACACCTCCGTCACTCGGTTTGGCAGGAAAACGACACTCTCCTCCAACTCAAGCAAAACGGTCTCCCCGAACGTCGTTTGCACCACCTTGCCAGAGAGAATTTTCATCGGCACACCTTCACCCAATTCCGGCAACTTTACCGTCGGTTTCTGAGACAAGCAACCAACTTTGTTGATGGTTTCCAAATCCATTTATTTGCTGCAAGCCATCTTCGACTACTGAACTCCAAACAGCAAACTCTGTCTTTTATCAAAGCTAGAGGGGTGGGGGGGGATTCTAGGACTTTCAAGCCCACCAAAATTCTCAGAAACCCCGCCCACTTGACCTTGGATGTCAATTCAACCTTGAAAACGATTCTGGGAAACCTTGAAGCTATTCTAGCCACGCCCCTTGACCTTGAACCGAAATTACCAGAAAGCGATTCTAGCCACGCCCCTTGACCTTGAACTGAAATTCCCAGAAACCTTGAAAGCGCTTCTCGGAAATTAACCTTGACGCGATTCTCGGAAACCACGCCTTGACCTTGAACACCAATTCCCAGAAACGTTAACCTTGAACCCATCATCGCGACTTCGCAACAACGACCTTGACCTTGGCGGCCATTTTGTCCCAGAAACCCCTTTGTATCACTACTCAAGCAGCATATGCCAACTTACTGGCATCTACAAAGACATGAAGTGTAGAATTTTTACTTGATCTTATATCTTCAGACTCTGCAACGCACCTGGGTATAACACACAATTTAAAAATGTAATATTTTTTAACCAAGATTCAAAACGTTTTGTTATATCTTCTGGTAAATGTTCATCCCACGAAATCTTTAATTTACAAGTTTCTTGTAGTAATAACTTTGGAATCAACGTAACAGGAACAGATATGCCAATAGGATTAAAAATTGTTTGCGCTGCTGACAACAAACCTCGTTTTGTTTTGGGAATATTATTTATCAGAAACTCATAAAATAAAACATCTTGTTTATAGTTCCATAATACTCCCAAAACAGATATTATCTCATTACAGTTATCATCTTTTGTTTCATTGCTGTTTAACGAGTTATACTTCCAATCTCTTAAGGTAAATTTGGCTGAAGATAAAATTTGTTTTGCTTCATTAATAAATCGTTCTAATTCATTCATATCATTGAGACTGATAACACAATTGTCAACATAGAATGCATTTAAAAGCTTGCTTGTAGTATCTTTGAACTGTGAATCTTTGAATTTTTCTAAGTGTAAGTTTAAAGTTGCTGCCAATAGAAATGGGCTTGGTTTTAATCCAAAGACAACTCTACAGTGTCGAATTTTAATAATGCCATTAGAACAGTCTTTCCACCATAGAAACCTTAAAAAATCTCTATCCTTTTCAGCTACACTTATCTGTAAAAAAGCTTTAGCAATGTCAGCTGTAACCCCAATTCTGCGTAGCCTGAATGTAATTAAAAGGGGTGGAAGGACTTCAATCATATTTGGACCTTTTTCTAAAGAATTATTTAAGAATTACCATTTTTATCCTTCGCAGATCCATCAAATACTGGGCGAATTTTCGTGGTTGCACTGGATTCCTTAATAATAGCATGGTGTGCTAAATAATGAACTCCCAGCCTGTCTTCTTCATCTTCGTTTATTTCTTCTATTATTCCTTGCTGCATCCATTCTTCAAATACTTTGTCTAATTCTGAAAATTTTCCCAAAGATATTATTTTTCTAGTATTTTAAAATAGGCGCTGTTCCGCAAGTTGATAATTTGTTAGTAATTTTGGGCAACCAGGTATCCATGGCAAACTTATTTCATATCTATTTTCTTTGTTGACTGTTACAGTATTTTTAAAGAAGTCTAGAGTTTCCAAATCGTTAATTTCTTTTGTTTTTGTTTCTGCTGGATCATTAATTCCTAAAATTTCTAAACTCCATAGTTGTGAAATAGAACAATCAGCAAGACAAGTAGATATAATTTTATTATCAATATTTTGATTGTTTGGCCCTATAATATTCCATCCCAGAAGTGTTTCCAAAGCAAAGAGTTTTTCATCGATATGTTCAATTCGGCCAGTTAAAAGTCTACCATATACCATATTATTGCGTCGGCATGGGTCCCGACATGAACGTTTGTTTTAAGTGCGCTGACAATTTTATAGTTAAAACAAAGTCTGTTCAATGTGCCCATTGTGATAATGTGTTTCACCTACACTGTGCATCTATTAAAGACTCCTGGCAAAAAATTATCGTCGAAAGCAATAACGTTTTTTGGTTTTGCGATGAATGCAAAAACAAATGGAAGGAAAAAATTAACGCCGGGGATGAAGAAACAACTAATGCGGACATAAAAATATTTAAACGTGAGATAACTTGCCTGGAGCGTGAAAAATCAATGTTGGAAAAGTTGCTGATGGAAATGGAGTATAGCAACAATTTGCAAAAAACCTTAATAAATGGATCTGCAAATCATCGAGGAACAGGGCAAGATTCATCCATGAAAATCCAACAACTATCTTTTAGTGATGCTGTAAAAAAACGAAAACCACCCTTAACTCTGTTGGTTACAGCACGGGACAATGACCAAAATGTGGACATCTTCCGGGAAGTTGCTAAAAAAACTAATCCCGGTGATATAAATGTGTGTATTCAATCGTCAAGAAAAATCCGAGGAGGCGTTGCCATCGATTGTGATAATGTGGAATCTATGAATAATTTAAAAAAACACTTATCCTCCAATATGGGAACCAAATACACTATCAGTGAAGCGAAAAAATTAAATCCCAGGTTAGTTATAAAAAATGTACGGTTGGATGGTCTCACCTCCGATGAGATGATCATAAATAATATTATCAACTTGAATGACATTGCAGATTGTACTCTATCAGGGAATGACATTAAAATTGTTACAAAACTTAGACATCGCGACAGTCTTAATTTGATAATAGAAGTGTCGGCAAATGTGAGGAAAAAGTTATTAGGCAGGGGATATGTTTTTATAGGCTGGGAAAAATCTTTTGTTTCAGATCATTTTAATGTCATTAGATGTTATAAGTGTTGTAGGTACGGCCATTCCGCTAAGAGTTGTGAGTCGGTTATTTGTTGTTCTCTTTGCGGTGAACAACACTCCCAAAAGGAATGCAAAAGTCCTCATAAACATTGTATAAACTGCACTGAATTTAACTCAAAATTTAAATCAAATGTGCCCGTTGATCATTCCACTTTCGACACTGCTTGTCCGGTTTTTGAACATCATTTGTCTATTTTAAAATAAAAAATAAATTATGACTCGAAATAATACTGCTGTGAGTAACCTCGCAAAAATCGGCCAAGTAAATACAAGATCACTCTTGCCTTCTTTTAGCGAGGTTTCTGATATGGTGATTGATAATAATTTTGATATTATGGCAGTGACAGAAACTTGGCTCTCGCAAACTGTGCCGAGCAGTGCTGTATCGATGTCTGATTATACCTTTTATCGCAGTGATAGAGTGGGGCGAGGGGGAGGCATTGGTGTTTATATAAAATCACATATAAAGTGTGAGCATTTTAATATAAATAAAATTAATATTGGTGAAATGTCTTCAGATCTAGAGCATATGTGGTTGAGGTTGTCTTTTGGCAGATTGACATTAATCTTAGGGATTGTTTATCGGCCTCCAAAGGGAAACATGAATGCGGCTCTGGCCAGTTTTGAAACTGCTCTTTCGGTCGTCTCAGCTCACAGTGATTTGATTCTTGTATTGGGCGACTTCAATGTTGATTTTTTTAACCCCAATAATAAAATATTGCAATGTCTTCACTCATATAATTTGGAACAAGTGTTGGGAAAAGCCACGCGAATCGTGCAACACTCGCAAACACTACTAGATCCTATACTTTGTAATTGTCCTGAGCGTTGCTCTGATGTGAAAACTTTGAATGCAGATTTATTCTCTGACCATAGAATGATGAGTTGCAGTTTTGACTTGCAGGTGTGCAGACCCCTGAAAGGTACAAAAACCTATAGATGTTTTCGAAATTTCGACATGGATTCTTTTAATAAAGATTTGTGTAATATTCCATGGTCGGATATTTTCTATATCAAGGATATTGATGACAAGGTTGACTTCTTGACAAAGTGGATAACTCATTTGTTTGATTGTCATGCGCCTCTTAAAACTTCGCTAATCAGCAAACCGAAAGCACCTTGGCTAACTGATAATCTACGGTACATCTTTAAATTGAGGAATAAGGCATTGTCAGTTTATAAAAAATCACAGACAAATGAATCCTGGGAGCATTACAAATACCTCAGAAATTATGCCAAGGCCTCTCACAGAAGGGAAAAAGCTGCATACCTCAAGTACCTTCTCTCACAAAAAGATACCAAAACTTTTTACAAATCTCTTAAGTCGCTTAATATTCAGCCTTCGACCAACTGTGAAATTCCCCACCACTTGCAAAACCCGAGTGATACAAATAACTATTTTTTATCTGTTTTCCAAAACAACGATACACCTTGTCTCGATAAAATTCAATTTTATACAAATAATAGCATTAATGGCAAGAAGTCGTTTAAGATCGAATTTGCAACCGTAGATAAAATAGTTGAAGTAATAAATAAAATAAAATCGAATTCGAAGGGTTGCGACGGTATAAGCTTAGACATGATCCGCTACTGTTTACCTGTTATCGCTCCGCATGTAACTCATCTGTTAAACTGTTGTATTGAACACAGTTACTTTCCAACTACTTGGAGGGTGGCTGTTGTCACTCCGCTACATAAGATTGAGAACCCGAAAGCTTATTCCGATCTGCGTCCTATTAGCTTGCTACCTATTTTTTCTAAAGTTCTTGAGAAAATAGTATCTGAACAACTTGTGAAATTCTTGGAGGTAAATAAATTATTTCCAGAGAATCAATCAGGATTTAGGAAAGACCATAGCTGCGTCTCGTCTCTGGCAAATTTGAGTGATAACATTCTAAGGGGTATTGACAACGATGAAGCCACTGCTTTGGTTCTCTTGGCATTCGATACTATAAGTCATAATTTGCTGATTGCTAAATGTAAATATATCGGTTTTGATAATTCTGCATTAAAATTTATATCTAATTACTTAAAGGATCGGTTTCAGCAGGTTAGTATCGGAAACAACGTCTCTGAACGACCACTTATTACGTCGGGTGTCCCATAGGGTTCTGTGCTGGGGCCTACGCTTTTCCTCGTTTATACTTTCGACCTAATGAATGTTGTTACTCGATCAAATACTCAGGCTTTTGCCGATGATACGCAAGTTTACTTGAATTTTCACCCCAAAAATTATCTGGTAGCACAGAAAACTTTGAGTGAGGATCTGCTATGTATAAATAAATATGCTATAAGTCACAATTTGCATTTGAATCCGACAAAATCTAAACTAATTATATTTTCAAAAAAGAAGCATAGAGAATTTATGAAATTAAATATGCGAGTTCAAATAGATGGTTCGGATGTGACTGTTGTGTCGACTGCGAGGATTCTTGGTTTGACATTTGATGAGGGACTTCGATTCGTGGATCATGTTGTTGGGTTGACCAAGGGATGCTACTTGAGACTAAAATTGCTATACGCAAGTAGGAGCTTATTGGATATGAATACAAGAAAGCTTCTCTGCGAAAGCTTAATTCTTTCAAAAATTCATTATGGAGATATTGTATATGTACCGTGTTTGGATAGTGCGACATTGAACAGATTACAAAGAATACAAAACACATGCTGCAGGCTAATTACAAACCTAAGAAAATATGATCATATATCTCCATCCTTCAAAGAATTAAAATGGTTGGATGTTAGGGGCAATTTTGCGCTACATATGCTCACTTTTGTTGCTAACATTATTAAAGCCTCTTCTCCTCCTTACTTAGTAAGAAAACTTGTGCCACGCGCTGCAATACATAGCTTAAATGTTCGTCACACAAATTTATTTACAATGCCTGCCCACCGCACATCATTCTTTCAAAGGTCTTTTTCTTTTAACGCTGTTCACCTGTATAATTCCTTAGATACAACTTTGAGGAACGAGATTGGCAACAGGGTTTTTAGCGGAAAGGTAAAGAGGTTGCTGCTTTCTAGATGATGGTGCTTTTTATATGTCCTGGACACTGTTTTCGTCGTTGGCTATAACTGTATTATATCGTTTGATACGCCGTAGTTTAATAAAATTTATATAGGTTATGTTTTGGGTAGATATAGGTAGATATAGGTTAGGGTTAGGTAAAGGCTAAGTATGAATGGCACTTGTTGCCAGACTTCGCCTTTGTACAGGATACCTACATGTTTTGTACTGTATTCTTGCAATAAAGTCCTATTATTATTATTATTATTATATACATCAGCTCCTATCAATAAATCAATTTCTGCAGGTATTGATGAAAGATCTGTTATTAAAATATTTTTTTATTTTGCAAATTCTATTATTTTTCTATTTGTTGGTTTTGGTATATAATTTGAAATTCGTTCGTGCTCGAGTACGTAAATACTGATTTCAAAGGAATTGTTTATATTCTTAACAGTTATATTAAACAAGTTTACATTTTCTGAGACACTAGTCTTTCCTCCAAAAACACCTTGAATAATATTTTCTTTTGAAATACTCTAAATTTAATTCTTTCGCACAACCTGTTCTGATATAGGACTTTTGTGAACCAGAATCTAATAAGACACGAACTATATTTTCTTTTCTACCAACAACTTTAACAATCACTGTTTGTAAAAATGTTTCAGAAGAGCTCATTATTAAGGTATTTTCAATATTACTTTCATTATCGTTCTTATGATTTGTATTTCTTTTTTCTAAATCTGGGCACATTAATGTATGATGTTTTTTTGAACAAATTATGCATTTTACCACAGATTTGCAATTTCTAAAATTGTGAAATAATTTGAGGCAAGACGTGCATCCCCTCTTTTTTATTATTGCAGTTCTTCTTTGTTCAAGAGTTAACTTTTGTGCTTTCAAGCAGTCCTGACTAGCGTGGGGTTTTTCACAAAATAAACAAGATAAAACTTTCTTACCACTTTCAGCTTTAAAATTTCTTGTGTGTAAAGAGGCAACAGTATACAGGGTGTCCTGATTTGAAGAACTGAGGCCAAAACTTTTTTGTGCTAGAGATATCCTTTCTTCAGATTCCACTTCTATTTTGAGGAATTCTAACAAAGCCTTGAGGTTGCATCCCTTATACTTATCTAAAGTGCTTCTGTGTCGTTCCCATATCTTTAACAAGCGTCTCTAATACCCTTAATTGAGATTCAAGTTTATCGTACAGATTACTTAAAAGTATACCTTTCTTATCCTTGGATGTTTGATTTAAAACCAGTGCAAGCAACTCACGTACATATACTTCTATAAGGACTTCATCTCTTGCAAATCTAGTTTTCAACTGATCAATGGCCTTACTGTAATTTGCTGCCGAGGGTGGAAAACTTTCAACTAAATTTCTAGCGGCTGAACCTTCTTCAGTGGCTTGAATAAGATACTGGAACTTATCTTCTTCATCTATTTCAGAATCTTCATCAATCTTCTTGAACTGCTCCCAGAAACTAATCCAGTTCTTCACTTCTCCATCGAATTTCTTCATCTCTAACCTAGTTAACTTGAATTTCCTTGTATATCTTGGGATAATACCTAAGTCATCATTGTTTTTCAAATATTCTTCACAACTTGCTTTTGCTATAATCATTTTTTCTCTGAATGTTTCTTGATATGACAATTCTATTAGTAATTCTTCATTGGGCGTATTCTCTACTACCATAAACTCTTCAATAGAACCATCTAACATATATATTCTTTGCATTTTGTCATCCAGCTGGTTTTTGAGTAATTTTACTCTATTCTTTATATTATTATCGTCGGATGCGAGGATGTGATCCATTTCATCGACTATCTTTTGAACCCCATCTTGTAAAATTGTTCTTTTCATTTTAAGACTCTCCATTTTCACGGTCGCCAATAATTTTGTAAATTAATAAAGGTTTTTGTTAGAATATCAATGAAAATAATTTTATTGTGACTTTGACAAAATTATTATTATTTTGTTTTATGAAAACTATGATTAACATTTACTAATCGATATACAGCATGAAATACATATTTAAATATTCCCAACAATTTGCATCTCGAGTGTTGAATAAAGCAGAAAGAAATTACTGCACAGGGGAAAAAGAGATGTTGTCAGTGGTTTGGAGCGTACAACACTTCAGGCCGTATCTATATGGTAGGAAGTTCGATATTTTTACCGACCACCGTCCCGTTATTTATTTGTTTAGTATGACAAATCTCTCAAGTAGACTAAATAAATTTAGGTTAAAATTAGAAGAGTATGACTTTACAATAAATTATATTAAAGGCACTAATAATGTGGAAGCCGATGCTCTGTCGCGCGTACGAATTGAGTCGGAAGAACTAAAGAGTATATGTGGAAGAGTAAATTAATGTAGTGGGCAATTATTATCACTTAATTTACATAAATCCAAGAAGTTTGAATCGCCCGAATATAGTGGGAATTTTTTTTAACCATTTGCCAACCAATATAAAAAAACTGTACTATATCCATACTGTGGTTACTCTAATTGTTAGTTATTAAAGTGTTTTACTTCTAAATGTCTTTTAATGTATTTTTGAATGTTTGCCATTGAACTATGTAAATTAGGATAATTTAAACGTTTTAATTAGCAGTTTTCTGTCTTGTATAACCCCAAAGGGTATACTTTTTATTTATTTGAATTTGTTGAAAGAATGGGCCTTAAAAGACTGAGCCTAAAAGGAGGAGTTCAAATAAAGCAGACAGTGATATTTTACAAATTTAATGTTCCGTTGAGAACTGAGATGAACAAGTACAGCTGTCAATAATTATTATTTAAGCTTTTTACAAATAGACTAAATTGATGTTAAAATTGAAGAAAACATTCATTTACTACAATGACTTGCTATTTCGAAGAAAAGCAGTCTTGAAACTTTGGACGATCACTGTCGATAGGAATACCTCAGTTAGTTTTGGCTGTGGCGACTGGTCAGCCACTGGGAATCCAGGCTCCTCAAAGTGGACAGCTTCCGCAGCTAGCTCTCGGGAAAGCAAGGTCGTGATCTTTGAGCCGGAAACCTGGGTGTGGTGAGACAGTTGAACAGGCCTGGTCGTCGACGGAGTATCACCACTTGTGGCAAGGGTAGTTGAGGTTGTTCCCTTAGTCCTCTTGTCCCTCGGTGTTACATGGAAGGGTAAAAATCGAAACAGCATACGTTCAAACACGCAACAAGTAAATCCTGTGCTTTTACAAAGTGAAATAAAATAAGGTTAAATTTATAATTAAACTAGATATTACAGCAAAACTACTGTGCACAGCGATAGCTCAAATAATTAATTAAGGGGGTATAAATGACTCGATAAGTGATTGAGATATGATATTCTTGACGTAGAAATAATATATTTTTAATAAAGAACGTCCAATGACGTTGATTTCCCTGACACTTAAATTAAGATAAAACAAGAAAACCTTGGCTTCTCTCTGCTCCGAAAAAAAATATATGAAATGATATGCAATAAGGAACAATTTAATGATTTAGCAAGCGACAAGTAACGGCACTTGCTAACAGCTGATTCAGTGTGAAAGAATACTTATAAAATACAAGATTAACAAAAACCGTGTGCTATGCCTTTATACGTTGTGCTATCTTTCACAACAAATTTATATTCAACTAATTTACCTAAAAGCAATATCAAGAGGTACGAACAGGGTGGTAAGACAGCTGTGGGTCCACAAAGAAACAGCAAATCTGGGTAGCCGTAGCAAACTGCTCGTTAAGCCCTAGTTTCTCCGTCACCAATCGCTCAACATGGCGAGGCTCGCCGTAAACCAACCCAAAGAACCTCGATGGTGGTTACATGAAAATAATACCAAAATATTAGCACAGCACGGTCAATTAAATCACCAGAGAAAATTTTCACACTAAATCGCTCAAAAATGGTGAAGACTGGGCACGATGATCAAAGATGATTCGAAAAATAAAACAATATCAAGAGTGCACAATTTCACTGATTACCGAAACTAGTCGCTTGAAGAACAGAGAGGAAAAAGCCTCGAAACTCCCTGTCAAGCCTTATTCATAACCTTCGGACGTCAGTGACTACTTCCGCGT
This sequence comes from Pseudeuparius sepicola, assembly GCA_963920635.1. Classification (NCBI taxonomy): domain Eukaryota; kingdom Metazoa; phylum Arthropoda; class Insecta; order Coleoptera; family Anthribidae; genus Pseudeuparius; species Pseudeuparius sepicola. The sequence continues at coordinate 37,790,282 of OY987305.1, forward strand.
TTCTAGAACATGATGGAATTGTTCTGTCAAAAAGTTATGATGAAAAACTTTAAAAAATAAACCGCGAACTGACGGGTTCCGGTACAAAACACAATGGTTAGGTTATACATCTCTCCACCTAGGCGCTCTTCTTCCTCAAACGATTCTGTATGGTTTAAAACATGCTGGTCTGGTACATACGTTTTTGTCACTAAATAAGTATTGTTTGAAACTGTTAAGATTAATTTAATGTTATTTTAAGATAATAGACAATAACGTACCTGTATATCAACAAATTCTGCCAAATTCGCTAAATTCCAGCACAAAACTTTTCGCGTATACATGGTTGCATAGTGGTGCGGAGATTTTTATTTAGCCTTCTATAAATATCTCGAGCTAAAATTAAAAATCGTGGTAACGGAAATTAGCATAAATTTTCGCTACACTTGTTGACGTGTACAGTGTACAGGGTTATGCACATAACATTTTACCCCCCTTAACTCCTTTATTTATCATGATAGAAAAAAATGATAAATAGAAAAGTTGTAGGGAATTTTCTTGTGAGTTTAAAGAGCATATCAGATCTGCCGATATACAGGGTGTTGTCAAGATAGAAACCAAACCTATGTTTTTTTAAATAGAACACCCTGTATATTAGTGGTTTTTCAAATCTATTCTTCATTCCGATTCCAACGATATATATATATGTCATATGTTTGGTTCAATGGTTTACTCAGAATTTGCTTTTAAATACTGGATTATCATATACCTATTAGTTAAATATCCAGATTGCCATGAAAAATAATAAACTGTCATGATAACAAAGTTTGACATTTGACAGTTCTAAATCTTTAGGTTTAGTTTTGTATGCGTTGTAGTTTCTTGCAATAAATAAACATGGTGTATAATTTTTACAGTGTTGTTGAAAAAACGACATTATAGAATGTTTTATTTCCTGCGAAAAGAATGCTATGCGGGCTAGACGCGAATATGCGCGCAGATTTCCAAACAGACGCATACCTCATAAAAATTACATCAAATATATTTATAACAAATTTAGAAATACTGGAACGGTGAAAAATAAGGAAAAGAGAAATAAACCTCGTTGGATTTTAACTGAAGTAGCTCAAGAAAGGATATTGCTATATTTCCAAGAAAATCCAACACACTCAATTGAAGACGCCTCAAGACATTTGGAAATTTCTTGGAGATCCGTGCAGAGAAGTTTAAAAATGCACAAATATAGGGCATATTGCTACCGCCCTGTACAAAAATTATATGAAGATGACACACATAAACGACGCGACTATTGCCAAATAATATTGGATAGAAACATGCAAAATGAAGAGTTTTTAGGTTTGTAATGCTGCTGCTGCTACTACTACTATTACTATTACTACTGTTACTACTATTACTATTACTACTACTATTACTATTACTACTACTATACTACTTAAATATTTTCTAGATTCCATCTTATGGACCGACGAGGCCAGTTTTACAACAAGTGGCATTTTCAATAGCAGAAATTCACATCACTGGGCCTCACAAAATAATTACCAACATGTTCCAATACAAAGGCAAGGAAGAAACTCTGTTAATGTCTGGTGTGGTATTTGGCGGAATATAATTATCGGTCCAGTATTTTTTGAAGGCGCCTTAAATGGCACTAAATACCTAGAACTCCTCACAGGGCCAATTTCAGATTTTATAAATGGTTTTAATATACCCAACATAATTTGGCAGCAAGATGGTGCACCAGCACACAGAACTCGTGTAGTCAAAGGTTACTTAGACAACACTTTTGCGGAATGGATAGGCGCCCAAGGAACAATTAATTGGCCTCCTCGGAGCCCAGACTTAACACCAATGGACTTCTTTCTATGGGGTACTCTAAAAGACCGCGTGTACCGTGAAAGAACAAACGATATCAACCAATTAAAACAGAAGATAACTGAAGAAATCCGACTCCTCAATGAATCCGGCGCAGTAATAAATTTTGAGAGAAGCCTAGTTAAGCGATATAATCTCTGTCTTGCGCAAGATGGAGGCCTAATCGAACATCTCTTATAGTGTAGGCGCTATCTTTATAGTAGTTTTTATATAGGTTTAATTCATCAATAAATCTGGTTTGTTTTTATGTTTATTATTTTTTATTCATTTATTGCAAGAAACTACAAAACCAAACCTAATGGTTTACAACTGTCAAATGTCAAACTTTTGTTATGACAGCAAATTCCGAGTAAACTTGAACCAAACCTATGACATATATATATCGTTGGAATCGGAATGAAGAATAGATTTGAAAAAACCACTAATATAGAGGGTGTTCTATTTAAAAAAACATAGGTTTGGTTTGTATCCTGACAACACCCTGTATATCGGCAGATCTGATATGCTCTTTAAACTCGCAAGAAAATTCCCTACAAATTTTCTATTTGCCATTTTTTTCTATCACGAAAAATAAGAGAGTTAAGGTGGGTAAAATGTTATGTGCATAACCCTGTACATCCATTATTTGCGAAAGTACTAAATAAATGTCTTATGTCTTAATAACGCGAGCTCAGTCAAAAAAAGACAATGACCGACAGGAGAATTTAAACACTACAATGGGAAGGCTTGATCACCCTGGACTTGTAGAAGTTTTAAAACGACCCACGAATAGTGTAGAGTTACGTCCAACAAACAGAAGTGAATTCACGAGATATAAAAACAAATGTTATGGAAGTAAATGTGCACATATTTACGGAAATTTTATGTATGACCAGTCGACTAAAATTACTTATTGCAACCAAGAGTACCGATCAGCGTTCGACTTAGGTACATCGCTGAGGGACCTTGCGGAAATATGCAAATATTACGAAACAAATGAATTATGTGTTATAAAAAATGCGCAAAAGAATAAATATATCGCGATATAAACAAGAAATCCTAGATACCGGTATCATCAAAATATGTATTGTTCAAGGAGTTAAACGGATAGACAACAAAGAAGTTAGGCAGCTGATACTTAACGATTTCCACGGGCGGCGGGACATCTGCGAACGGGCGGGCAAGTTTTAATATTATGGTTTTTCAGGCTTCTTTTTTCATCGCCATGAGTCTTCCGAGTAGCCCACTCTTGGAAATCAATTTGGAGGCCGAATTAGCCTCTGAAATTGGGGAGTACCGCGCCGTAGAACTCCTACCAGGAGACGGTACCGATAAAAGCTCGCGAGCAGACCCGCCTAAGTCCGAAACTGTAGTTGACATGCCCAAGTCAACGCCGCCAGCTTCAGAAGCCACGGACGATCCGGTCGTTACCACTCTAGTCCGACCGGACACCCGCGCCGACGTACTTGACAATGTTGCCGCCACGCCAGAAGGTTACCAGGCGGGATTGGAAGAATTGGGCCGCCTAAGCGACCAACCACCACGGCCGCTCACCGTCACGACCTACTACCATAATAAGATGGCATACGCGGCAGCCGCCGGGTCCATATGGTGTGACCCGCCGCGCCGGGCCACTGCAGGGCTCCCGCAATGCCTCCCCAGACCTGATTTGCTATGCTGGAGGTGTGGGCATCCGGATCACCACCGAGACACCAGCAGGGCCCCGGCGATAAAGTTTTGTTCCAGGTGCGGCCGGTTGGGCAAGCTCTCCGTAGAATGTACGTGCCCGCCAGTCGTGGTGCGCGTACGGCGATAGTATACAGACGAGCCGCAGCCGCGGTGCCCGCCTCTCGCCGTCGCCGCCTCACGATGCCCCGCCTGTTGCCGCCGAACCTATCGCTGGGACACTAATTAGTGAGTGCCGGGGCATATAAACAAAAAAAAATAAAAAATGACCTTTTTTTAATTTTTTCCGGGAGAAAGGGGGGTGTGTAACGAAGTTACCAGTTATTTTTTCCAGTTTGTGAATTTTCATTTTTTAATTTCATTCCAAGTTGATTTTTCACCGCGCTATTTTTAGCGGCCGGCCGTCCGCCGGAGTTATTTTTTATGTTCATTCCAATGTTTCGTTTTTTTACTCATTGTTTTAGAAAAAGGGTTGAGGGACACCGGAAAGGGGTAGAACCGGGATATTAATTCAAATTACAGCTAGAGCCGCCGGTCTTTTTGGAAAACCGGGTAAATGAGACATGCCCGACTCAGAGAGACCACCGTCCGAGACCTGTACGGGGTGCAACCACCCCTAACTGCCCGCCTAGCCCCCGGCGACCGTTTTGGCTACCAAAAGAGTGGGGACGATTACCTGAGCCTTCGCCGCGACCCCGACCAATGAGCGGCCAGCGCACTCGCCGATGGTGGCGCAGCCACACGATATAAAAAGGGCTGCGGTCGCCGAGAGGGCCTGCTTCTTCTTCGGCACCTCTTGTGCCGATATATACCGGGTGAGTATTGTTAGGTTTTTCTCCCCTAGCCTTACCCTTCCTTAATAAAAGAAAATCCCTCCGTACCTGTGGTTGGAATGGCGAGAATTCCCGGACCAACCTCCGTCTAGTGCACCCCTAATTTTATGACCCCACTCGTGGGGACACGAATAATAGTTTGAGGCTAGAAAATTTTAGAGCGTCCTACCGCACAGAATGACCGCTGTTTTGCCAGTATATTGTTTAGTTAATAGGTAGATCCTGCACTGCCTGATTAACAACGCTTTTCTTTCCTTTCTTACAGATAGGTGGACCTCTCTAGGCCGGCGACATCTATTTTTGAATTGTAAAATAATCGCATACTTGAGAAAATTGTACTAAATAATCCATGTTAATTTTGCTTAGCATTCTTTATTTATACCCTATCCTCGACGAACCACAGACCCCTGGGAAATATTTTTCTCTGACGAAGGCTATCCCGGGCATAGCGGAGTGTACCGCTCTAAAAAAAACTGGCGCCTGAGCCACCGTGCCGCCGAAAGTCCGATTTTCTCCTTACAAAATAAAAGAGGCTATAAGGAAGCCCACCGAGGATAAGATGTGAGAAGGGAAAATCGGACGTGGACACAAATAACACTATATTATTGTTCGAGGGTATAAAAGAAGGGTAATTTAGCAGGATAACATTACAAATGTCTATGCTCGCGCATCGGGCGGGGACCATATTGTTAGGAAGTGATCACTTTTTCCTTATTGCATTTTTTTGAGTTACGATAAAATGAGGGTTGTTTAACATGCTTACCCCTTAGGCAGCTTTTTACTAGTAAGTTTTTAGAAGCCAAGTGTTGTGGCCATTCGAAGTAATAATAATTTATCCATTAATAAAAGTGAAGTAAAACGAGACAGTCGTGCTTTTTATTGAAGTTTACATTAGCAAAAAACAGTAGTGTGACTACCCACCGAACCACCCTTGAGATAACTCAAGTCGGGTAGTGTCCGAGCCAAGTGACCAACCTGCCATCCGGCCTTTTATTAAACGGGGAAATTACGTAACAGAATATTATCGATACCTCATCATTACAGAGCCATTATAATTACTATAATTTTGACGATTATAACGACAGTTTTGGCCCAGCTATCGAAACTGGTTATATGACTCGATTATTGACATACATTTTATAATTATTTACAAGGGTTGTTTAACAGATTTAGAATTGTTTAACAATAAAAATTGAATGACGTTGAATTTACAAATATTTGATTAAGCATTAAAAAAATTAAAGTTGTGATTAATTGGAGTTGCTGTGAGAGAATAATAAAAGTTAAGAGCCGCTTAGCACTTCACGAATCGTGTGAAAGTCAAAAAAACACCAATGTCTAGCTTTTTTGCACGTACGATCTTAAGAATGGAACGCTTTAACTAAAGGAACACCTTACTTGTAAATCTGATTCATCCAGGAATGACCCACGGTACTCCACTGGGTATCGATGAAGTTTCCGAACCAGGTTCCGATGACGTCACGACCAACCTGCGACCATGCACTGACAGTCCAACAGCCACTATACAGGCACGCGAGGTAAGTAGCTCATTATCTCAGGGTGTCTTTGTCAAGTGTAGCTGTGGATGCTTACGCTTGTGGTCAGCATATGGCAAGGCTCGGACGGCTAGGTAGCTCGGTGTACGTTCCAGGTGCAGTTGTGCATGAAAGAATAATTTGGGCAAATTAGACCGTGGTCTGGCCCTCAATAAGTACTGTTTATGTCTCATAGACTGTTTGTTTAAGAGAAAAAAGCTTAATACTTTATTAATGACATTACTTAGAATCTGACAATAAACTAGTTAAATCCGAAAAATTACTTTAAATCCCTAACTGTATATTCATGAATACACTGCCCCCGGTATATTAAATGGAAATGGAAAATACAAACTTGAATAAAAAAATGTTCAATAAAATGGTCACGATACTTTTAAAATGACTTAAATTTGCAAAAATATCAATTGAATAAACCCGAAATAGTTATGGATTGGTCTTCGACTAACAAATTTTGGTGCTATAAGAAATATTACGCCAGAAAACAGAAAAAACGCAGTAAAGTAATCTAATCTTGTGTACTCGAAACACGTGTGATCACCGACAAAATACCCAACCTCAATCGAGCACCACACATCAGGACAAGGCAGCCACGCTTATTTCTTGATCAGGAACAAGAAAGAGCCGTGCAAAAAGAACAGGCACAAGTGAGTTATACAAATATAGATTTCCCAAAAATTATAAAGAAATAATTTCACAATAACTCACCTGTCCTTTTGTTCCAGTCCTGTCCGCTGCCTTTTCTCCCAAAATACCGAAAAACGCAGTCGGCCGCAACCGCTACATGCGTCCTTTAACCTACAACCGTCCTGTTCGACGTCCTCGAAAATCTCAAAACCCTCAAATGCCGGTGATTCACATGAAAATACAGAAATAAACCATAAATTGTTTACACTAAAACAATATACTGCAAATAAGCACACAAGATTACGAAAAGATAGTATCAGGGCGGCGATAAAGATGGATTAAACTCCGAAAACCAACGCACCCAATGCTACGTTTTACCTGAACCTCTAGTTCTTGAAGACCAAATCAGACAGAAGGGAAGGCGACGTAGTTGACGTTCCTTTTATGACAATTTTCACAAAATGCTCAAATTATGTTCTTGATCTACTGACGTCAGTGCATTCACAGAAAATCGAACTTGAACTATAAAAGGTTGCACTGAATCATAGAGACAGACCCAGTCAGTTGTTCACCGAAGAAATTACTCCAATCCGGGCACTGACCGCAATAAATCCATGAGTGAACCAAACTGATTTCACCAAGTGTGAATCAGTGTACCCTATTGAACCGGTACGTACCTTGAATCATTAGAGATAGGTTCGTATTCACTACGCCACACTAAAAATCGATATGAAAATAGTGTTGAGAGCACGGATATTCGACTGAATTAAGGTTCGAATTTGGGATTTCAGAAAAAAACCCAAAACTGTGTGTTCAAAGGTTGATAATAATTATTTGAAAACGTGGTAACGGAGTTTTATCAAAAAATTGCGTCACACAATTACATTTTTCAAATAATTTCACAGACATCCCATTGTCGCAAAAAGCAGTAAATTTTATTTTCATATTATTAGTAAAGCTTCTCCGAACCCTCTTCTTCGACAACTGGCAATTGTGTTTATGTAATTCATTGCATGTGGATCGTCGTGGATTCCCAAAGGATCATAATCACACTTAGATAAAAGGGCTACAGCCACCAGAATATTGTTTTCATATAAAATATAACAAGACATTTTATTATCTCTATACCAACCCTCTATGATTGCATTAAATCCCAACTTCTGTTGTTTCCGAAACTTCTGTATTACGAGTTTGCATTATTTCTTGTTTTCAAAATATTTTATTTTAACCATTGTAGCAAGGACAAATTGTTTTGTAAAACTGAATGCCTAGAGTTCCAGACCTGTTTGTTCTACACAAACAACTTGTTTGATAACCATGAATGAAAAAGAACTAAAGAAAAGACTTACTAGAAAACGTAGAAATGTAAAAAGCAAACTGAAATTATTGAAAAGTGGAGAGATCGCTCAAGAGAAATTATTAAATCCCATGACACAACAATTCATGAATATTGATAATATTAATATTAGTCAGTATTCGTGAAATTTTAATGCGGGAGTTTTTTCTGAAATTACCGTGAAAATGGGCAAGACAAATTCTTCCAAGCGCATAGAATTCAAACCGGACATCCGATCTGCCAACGCCATCATCGGTGCAAGCGCTTTCCTGCAAATGACCGGGTCTACGGCGACACCGAAGCCGGCTGATAAAATCGGCTCATTCCGTCTTATTTGAACAGAGGTTTGGAGCTCGGTATCCTGAAGAAGTTCAACGGCGCGTACAAACTGGGCGAGTTCGAAATAAAGAAAATAAGAAAGAAGAACAGAAATGGCGGCTAGAAGAAGAAGTTGAAAGTGCTCATGGAAGTGGGAGCTGCAAGCGGTGAACACCAGGATGAAGCGACGAAAAGTTCAATGTCTCTGCGCGAAACGCAAGAACCTAATATGATATTTAATTAATAATATTTATTTTATTTATATAATATATTACTCAACAGCAGGAGCCAATTACATAGTAAGAATTTACTTATAATAGACAAAAATAAGACTACAAGATGTACGTGATGAGAAAGAATATAAACCTAAATTAAGGTTAGCTAACAACCAATAAACAATAATGACAATCTAAGTAATCCCACATAACTAGAGACATCCAGTCCACAACAACAGGTAAATACTAAATTTAAATTCGTTGAGACTGCAACAAAAAATGTCAGGCTTATCTGTGAGGTTGTCATATGTATTACACATTTGATAAATGGGATAACGTTAGTTCTTGGCACAGGCACAGTCTAACATGCCATTAACAAATTTGAATATGTAGACTAAAGTTGCCTGATTGCGTCTAGTTTGGAGACTGATTAGTCCGCATCATTGTGCAAAGAGCTTATTGTTCTTTGCGTAACTTATATAAGAGTCGAGATTTTATATCACTAGAAATGAAGAAGACATTATGTGAGTCTTTAGTCCTGCCTCATTGCAATTATGGAGACAATTTGTACGGCCCGTGTCTTGATCTGGCTTACAAGAAAAAAGTTCAAAAGATCCAGAACTCCTGTATACGTTTTATTTTTTGTTTGAGAACACGTGATCATGTAAGTCACAAGCTGAGAGAACTGCATTGGTTCAGTATGCAAGATCGTCGAAAACTACATACTGCCTGCTTGTCCCAGAAGCTTCTCAAATATAGTTGTCCTCAATATTTGCGCCTTAAACTCTCTTTTCGTTTTACCATGCATACGTGTAATACACGATTCAAATATTTTCTGAATGTGCCTAAACATAAAACTGCCACTTTTCAACGCTCTTTTTCATATGTTGAATACGCCCATGGGACTTCTTCATCATTAGCATAGACTTGATGGTTATTTTCAGACCTATTCACTGCAATACAAGTTTTAATTTGAAATTGTTGAAACTAGTTGTAAGTATTGTATTTGTATTTATTTGTAACTTATGAATGTTCGGTTAAGCAAACAGCTATGCTGCCCTTCGCCGAGTGTAAAAATAAAGTCCATTATTATTATTATTTAACAATTCCTGCTCAGGGATTCCCTGTCTAGGATAAAACCCATCCTGTTTATACCACAAGTACTTAAGAACGCGAGTTACGTTCCCACGAGAGGAAGCAAATCCAGAAATTAAGTATAATAAGTGTAATATGATTTTGTATACTCAACACTTCTTCCAATGTTATAAAAGATGTAAAACACAATGTTAAACCAGTCTTGTACTCCGTTCTCTAATAAATTGTTTTTTAAAAAGCCATTGCCGTGGTCTCGTATCGTAATTCGCGTCTTCAAACACTTTCTAAATTTGTCGAATGGACACTATAGTCTAAGAGCTAGCGGTTCATCCGACTAACCCGTTTCCCACAAAGCTAGATTTTAAATAATGTTTTATTATCGGTCAATTAAGAAAGTACCGTTCTGGCAGGCATCATAAAAAAAAATAAATCTACTCCCACAAGGCTACAATTTTAATATGTTTTAATTTACACAAGTTTAAGCTTAAAAAAATTGACAATCTATTTTGAGGGTTGCAAGTATGTGCCAGACGACAGTAAAGTTGTCATAGGGATAGTAATTCGTAACCTGCTCCCACAAGGCTGAAATTTTGAGGGAATATTCTTTTAATAGTTTTAAAAGAATATGCAAACAGCCATCCTATTCTGGCGGTTGCAAGTGTCTGCCAGACGAGTACAGGGTGACCCCCAAAAAGTACCACCCCCATTTATTTTCTTAATTTTAAGGTATTTTAACCGGAGAAAAGGCACTTCTGTACTAATTTTTTCCAAATTTTCGGAATCTGCCGTCAAAAAAAACAATCGAGCATGAAACAAAAAAGTTACGGATCTAAGCCCAACTTTCTTTTCCATATTTGGATAGGCAACTGAAATCTCTATTATACGACGATATATATACAGGGTGTTCCTGGATAGTTGTCGGAATTAATCAATATTCTGAAGGTAAATTTGAAAATATGCCCAAGAGTAAACTACAATAATTATTTTCAAAGATATGAACAACTTTTATAAGGAAAAGTTGTTTGGGATAAGGAGTTATGCCAGAATCCCAATGTTGAGGCGGCTCGGCCTACTTTGATTATTTTCTCTCATTCTTAGGTATTTTAATATTGTTATTATTGTAATGTAATCTTAGGAAATAACAATAATTTGTCTTTTTATATTATAACTTTTAGTTTTAGTTTTCTATTTTCACCTGTTCAGTTAAAACTAAAAGTTATAATATAAAAAGGCAAATTATTGATATTTCCTAAGATTGCATTACAATAATAACTTTTCCTTATAAAAGTTGTTCATATCTTTTTCACCTGTTCAGTTAAAACTAAAAGTTATAATGTAAAAAGACAAATTATTGTTTATTCCAGTGTTGAACACCCCCATTTATTTACTCCTTTATTAAATACGGGGCAAATTTTTGATTTTTTCCAAATGGCAGGCATACTACCAGACGCAATGCATAAATTAAAAGTGATTGTAAGTGGTTTTGCTAACACATAGGCACAGTCGGAAATCAAGAAAGAAGGGACAAAATCTGGGCCAGCGGTCATCTTTGGTTTAAGCCTCTTTAAAGCCCCACGCGCGACCTCTTGCCTAACGCAGTTTATTCCAATACAGTTGGTTGAAACTCCACCACTAGCCACCCCATCCCCACGACACTTATTGAAGCATAGAAACTACTGAAAAATTTGGCAAATGCATCCATTATATCCTGAGTTTTAGTCAAAGAACGACCCTGGTAAGTCATCTCTCTAGGAATCCCCGAGGCGCCTATTTTTGAACCAACAAAAGCCCAACACTTTTGTGGCTCGGTTTTTATTGTCGACTCAACATTTTGAATATAACTTTTATAGGACTGCTCAATGTCCATCTTAATGTTGAAAACTCATTATAGCCCAAACATTAAGAAATAAGGTGAGTATTCAGTTACCTCATGTTTTGAATGTCTGATAGCTTGTACTATTTTGTGAATCTCTACATCCCAAGATTTTCTTTAGTATAAGAACGCAAAGCAGTGGCAATTATTCTATTTATTCTCTCTGTATGGTTTACTTGCGCGTGATAGCGAGCATTAAAGAAAATTTTCTGAATCTTATATTCATCCATTAATTGCTTGAAATCTTTACTCGTAAACTGGCTGCCATTGTCACAACAGAAAATTTGAGGCCCACCATAAACTAAAAATATCTGATTTCCAATAATTACTTACTCATAATTCGCATTAACGATAGCAAAATTTACTATGCTCAAGAAATCTTTATAATTATAAAAACATGACCCACTGCCAGGAGGTTTTCTATAGCCACGTGCTTTCCATCCATTGCCCCAGCACAGTGATTGGAATTCCATTTGTCTTCAAACATGTTTTGCTGTATTGTTCAATTCTGTTTCTGAAGAAACCACAACACCAAAAAAGCGAATGAACTTACAAAAAAAACAAGAAAAACTCTTACTGCTCAACAACTTCCTCGCGACTACAAACACAGACGAGTGGCAAATCATAGGAAAAGCATTGGTCTTTAATTAAAGGATTTGAGCAAGCAGCCGCAAATTATTGTTCAACAACTCATATCAGACGCCATTTACTATGGGAAACTTGAAAAACTAACAGAAGAATCGTCAATTAGTTTGAGAAATCCATTTGGTCAATACCATGCTAGACACTTTCAATCTACTTTGCCAAACAGCTTGCAAGATAATCGGTATCAGTTCTCTTCCTCTTCCTCCTCAGTTACAACTATTCCGTCCCCTCAATATCAAACCCGATACCCTATGCCTGCACCTACACCATATCCTCAATATCAAGCCCAATCCCCTATGCCTACACCTACACTATCCCCTCAATATCAAACCCAATCCTATATTCCTCTGAACACCAAATCCAATCTTCTCAGTCTCAATATCTGGCTAGAGATTCGATAAATAACTATGTTATCAATGATTTCCCAAATTCTGTATTTAGTAACACTAAGTAAGGTAGCCATTCCAAATTGAAACATAAATACATTTGCATGCCAAAATACAACACTGTAATTCTGTGTAATTGGACAGAAGTATACCCAAAATGGTTATATTTGAGCGCCAGAACCTTGAACTATTTGATGGTTAAATAAAGTATTACATTTTTCTATTTACAATTTATTTACAAGTTGAAATTTGTATATAAACAAGCTGTTACAACAAGGTGAAGTAGGTAAACTGAGTAGTTAAATTTTATTATCTACAATTTAGAGTTTGTTGCTGTTGAAAAGTAAAGAAATCACTATGAAAAATGTTCAGTCTTAAAGATACAAAATCGGAGATGTTCGTGAGCTTAATACGACAACACTACTAGCACGAAAAGTTCACGTGAGCATTCAAAGTTTAGTTTACGAGCACTTAGAAAATTTGGACAACTGAGTTCAACAGAGTACCTTAAAAGTTCTGGGTCGTTGACACTGGTGAGTCGCCACCGTTGTTCCAAGCTTCTTATCCGTAGTAGTTGTAGCTATGACCTCGGCCATACTCGAGACTCAAGGTTGGGTCGTGGACGATTCAAGCTGGGGCTAAACGATGTGCGACCACTGTCAGATTTGTGTCGTAGGATGGTGTGTATGTCCGTTGTTCGATGGTGCATTGCTCACGTACCAGAGTGCATGTAAAAGAAAACAACAAAACAGTCTCCGAGAACACTGCAGTCGCAAAATAGATGCTTTTACAATGGTCAGTGTTAAGTTACTTAACAATTATTATATAAGAAGAAATTATGAAGCAATCTGTACAGATTTCGTGACCTAAAGTTTACTTATACTCAACGTTATAATCTCAAGATGGATTACGAGACGTAACTTTGACTTAATGAAATATTAATGAACCTTAAAGGTTATTAAACCGACTATTAAACAAAATTTACAAGTTAAAACCGAAATATGATCAAGTATCTTGGAAAAAAACCGACTTAATTATTTAAACGAAACAAATTTTACTTGTACTAAATTACAGAAAATATAACATTAACCCAGATAAACCTGAAATTATGAAGTCAAAAATTTGGTATTTTTTCAAATAAATATTAAATACTGACATGCTCAACTTGTCATTTAAAAAAGCTGCTAGTAAAATAATGCTACCGTTTGTCTGTTTTGTGGTGTTCCTTTAAAAGAACAGTAGGACAATAAGCTACAACACCATCTCTAAAAAAAATTTATTGAACAATCTTAAATTGCTAAACAGGTGTGTGATATATTAGAAAACAATGTTTTGGGTGAAGAGCTACATCACACTTTTGACATTTAAAAAATGAATTTTTGTGACAAACACCACATCTTGTCTGCTTTTCTTGGTACAAAACTAAATGGTCCAATCTATCGTACCTTGAGTGTTCATGTAAAGTGTTAGGGGGTTTAGAAGGCCCGCGTTTGGTGTTTTTCCGGTAAGTTTCGAGAAAAGCCATAGCAACACTTCTTCTAAATGCCAGTTGATCTAGCTTTCCATTGTTCTGCCTGTGAATCTGCCAGGCATTCTGAACAGCCATATCTACACAATGCATGAAAAGGGGACAGTACCACTTTTTTCCACGTATTGAAATTCGAGTTAGGCTAATATTTTGGTCGGACCGGTCTACGCCGCCCATATTCTCATTGTATTTGTTCACTAAATAAGGTTGATCAATAGTAACGTGCTTTTTCTCAGCTCGAGAATATCTTCTGACGTTTTTTGTTGGTAAAACATCTAATGAATTTGATGCTAATGAAACGACATTATTATCTTTCCACTTGCATATAAGAATATTGCCGTTTGCAACTTTGGAACAAAAACTACCTCTTTTATCTTTTGCCATAACTTTGCAGGATTTTAAAGTATCTGACGGTATTCTATTTTCTCTTATAGTACCAGTATATTTAATGTTCCTTTGGTGCAGCTCATCAAGTAAAAAGTACGAAGTAAAAAAATTGGCAAAAAAAATGTGAAAGGGCATATTAGCTTTACGAAGCAATACATCAGAATACTGCAGTACAACACTAGCTCCCAAACCGAGGTCTTTATATTTTTCAGGCAATACAGCAGAGCTTCCTTGATATGGCTCAAACCATACTATATATCCTTGTTTAGTAGCTCCTACCCAAAATTTATAGCCCCAACGTATTGGTTTTCCACGGATGAATTGCTTGCACCCATGCCGACCGAAATATGGGATCATGGCCTCATCCACACTGTGGTTTTCTTCTAGTGGTGCAAACTGTTGAAAGCGATCATTTAAAGCATCAAAAAGAGGTCTCATTTTAGAAAATTTGTCATTGACTTGAAGGCATGTATTGTCATTGCAATGTAAATTTGATATTATATACTGAAACCTATCTCTTGAAATTGATTCACACACCAATTTATTGTTAGTGTCCGGGAAATTTTGCCCATACATTTTTCGACGGCTTACCGAATTATATCCGCTCAATAATAAAATTCCCAAAAAGTAGTAAAACTCTTCTTTAGAAATTGTGCATGTGCGATTTTTTTGAGAAGCATACAAGTTACAATAGTTAACGAGCATGTCTATTACATTGTCGTCGAAAAAATATCTGAATAAATTTGTAGAACTCACTTCATTTTTAGGGCCATGCTCTTTCACCCACTTCGGAAATTCGCTTTTCAATTCATCAGACCAAACAATAACAAGCTTCTTCTTTGCTGATTTGTTTTTTTCTAAGTGTGTTGCCTTCTTTGTAACAAATCGTGACAAGGGTAAATCGTCATCACTATCCCAACTATTGCTGGAAGTACTAACAGAATTTCCCTCTACTCCATGAATTGAAAATGCCACTTCTGCCCTCAACTGGCTTCCAGGTAAATTAGACAGCGTAACATTGTCCTCTTCTCCTGAGTCTTCGTCGGTTATATCCTCATTTGCGTTATCAGGCGGTAAAATAATTATTTCATCTGGAGCATCCGGAATTCGTTCTGGATCTTCTAGTTCTTCGAGAAGTTCATGGAGTTTTAATGGCCTATGTTTGTATCTGAAAATATAACTATACGTGACCATCTAAAATTCCTCTAATAATTTTAGATGTGCATTGTCCTACCGTTCCTTTAGAGGAACAGCGTCATTTCTGTGAAAAAATAGTAAGTAAACAAAAATTTATTATTTACCAGACAACGCACAACGCACATCCATTACTTAGTATTTATAGCATACACTCATAGTTTTATATTTTCAAAACGTATAATATTATCAGGATACTTACGACCACATATCGCACCAATATTTTGCACTATAAATTTCTTCTTAAAAATGATGCTCCTGTAAGTGCTGCCACACAAGTAATGGTTTGACAGTTGTCAAAGTGTATAAAAATGGCTTCCTAACCTGTAATTTTACGCCATCTATGAATAAATAGCGAAATGAGAAAATTCTAGCAGAGGAATTGAAATGTTCCTTATATGGAACAGTAGGTCCAAGTGGGTTAATTAAATACAAAATGATTCGCGACTTCCCCGTTCGATCTCAGAAACACAAGACTACAATATACAGCCACGAAAGCTATATAACCAAAAAAAGGAACCGTGGTAAATTTCACGTATCTCTGGCAACTTAAGGATTCGTTTAACTAAGTTGTGCTAATAAACATATTTATAGCCAAATTAAGGCCACAGCTCGCAGCGTGTAGCCCACACAGAAAAGGGGTCAAATCAAGCAGCTAACTCACCCAGACTGTGTTCCCGGGAATCCTCTCCGTGGTTCACCCGCTGCAGGTCCCTGGCGGAACTCGAAAAACGCGTGTAAATCGTCCCCTCAAACCTCTAGTCACGTGCTCGCAAAACACATGTAAAAAAATAGAAAACCTAAATTAGCACAGCGGAAATAAAACACACGATATACAGAACCACTCAAGCCGTCAGCAAGGCAGAAAACTAGGCTTTGAAAGAGAGTTTTCACACGGATATCTTCTAGACAGAAAATCAAAACCGAATTTTCACCTGACGTGAGTTCACCACGAGTGGTCTATAGGGAAATGCCACGATTTCTGTCGCCGGGCCTATTTATAGCCTTATTCACAATATGACGACTTCCGCCTTCCAGAATGCTTTAGAAGGTTTGAAAAGTTAAACTTAACTGGAAGTACCACAACCGACAATCCAGATGAAAGGTCACTGTCAATTCTGCCACACTTCTACGACTGATACTAGACCAGAAAGAAATGTCGAAAATAAAGAGTGAAGTTAGTACATGAAGTCAGCACCATGGCGTTAACCAATCACAAAACAGAATAAAGTGAAGTGATTATTTTCTGTGATTTACTTCCGACAGTGTTTACAACAAATGTAATTGTTCTAATAATACATACCTTCAATTGATGAATGAAATTTAAACACTTTTGCAAACGGCACATACCCTTTAATCAACAGTTTCGTTTAGAAACAACAAGCTCTACATAGGTAGACAATTTATAATGCATCAGATTGTATAGGTGGTTGCAGATAGTAGGGCAACATTCTTGAAAATGGTACCTTTGTACGAGGTGCGACGAATGAATCGGAATTAAATAATGCACTTAAAACGTCGTAACGAAAATTAGACAAAATTTTCGTTACAGTTTCTAATTCGAAATGTTTTATTTTTAAAGTATTTACCTTTGTGTAGTGTTTGAGACATTTGTAATTAGCCCAACGTGTCTCTGGAATCATGGTGGACATTAATTGTGGTGATATAATAGTACTAAATTTTAAATCCTCGTAGCTTTGTCCGTTAACCAAAAAATCGTAAAGTAGCAGTTAATCGCTCTCTAGCACTTATGACCTTCCGCATTAGTGTATCTTGTTTTTCTATTATCGGTGTCACCATGCAAAGAATCTCTTCAAAAGAATCTAGATACATTCGCAGAAAGTTTTTAAGATCATCTATTTCTAATCCTTGCATGAAGTTCATGTGGTGTGGTGCCCCTGCAGGAACTGCAGGAGAAAAACTTCAAAATTTTAGAATCTTTGCGGGAGCCCCAGGATAAAATCTCCTGAAATCGGGGAGATGCCGCCAAAGAAAGCAAATCATAAACATATGTCACGGTGTATATACAAATCTGGATGAATTACGATTATTATGCTAATAAATATGCCGAAAATATATACAAATATGACTGATTTACGATTATTGGGCCATAAATCAAAGTGATTTACGAGAGGCCAAACCAGGATTCTCACGGTCCAGGGATCAAGCAGGAGAAGGATCCGGGTATTTAAGCCGGCAGGGCACGACGGGCAAGTCAGTTCCCGTTGGGGAGTTCCCCTTGAAGAGTTCCAGCAGTACAGTTCGAGTAGTAATCCGATGAGAAGCAGTGCCGCTAAAAGTTCTACCCAAAAGAAGAGGGCAGGCGGCAGCCCCTGCGGCCTTGTGTCTGAAATGCCTTTTTTATTTTGAATTAATTTGGAAACTTTTAGAGAAATTGAATTTATTGTGCATTTTTAATTAATTAGAAATAATTTCATGACTTTTGTGAACCGTCTTATGATTTTTTGGGAATTTATTTTGAACCATATTATTTTACTGTAGATGTCAGAGTTTTAGTTTATTCAAACAGAAATAATCTTGTAACTTTTATTGGGAAATTTGAAAGGGATTTGGGAAACTATTTAGAGTCAATTATTTTGGGGTTGAAATCAGAATCTTGTTTTTTTAAATTGAACTATTTTTATGTCAGAAATTTCGAGTAATTTGAATTACATTCTTACACAAACTTGTACTGGAAATTAAGCAAGCTATACAGAGTCAAGTAATTTTATTCTATTTAGGAAATCAAGTAACTTTATTCTATTTGGGGAATCTTTTGCAATTTTTGTACTTTTAATATGAAGGTTTGTCATTTTATGCCATAGTTTATGTATTTGTGCCATTTTGTCATATTGTTTTGTGTCTTATTTTAAATTCTATTCTTTATCAGTGTATCTTTTGTAACGTTTGGACTTTGTTATTTAGAAGAGGGTCATATTTCAGATATCTTGAGTGTAGAGTTTGCGAAATCATAGATCATTTGTTTTATTCAATAATAATTATTGCACAGGTCTTAAACTTCCTCTTAAACTGTATTTTGTTAGTTCAATGTACTGATTGGTATTTAATTTAATACACATGTTAAACTATCCCAGTGTTTCCGTCATACACCCTTAGGCCCACACTAAAAGTAAGTAACTGTGAATCACCCTGTACATTACCGCTCGCCAATTAACATCTAACAGGGTAGAGCATCACATTGGTGTCAGGTGTGGGGTGCTCTAAGGGTCCTATAAGGGTTGACGGATAGGGGTAGTTTGGAAAATTTTTAGGAAAATTTCGGGAGAAATATCAGAATAAATTTTTTGTAGAATTACTTTTGTCGAATAAATTTTTGTAGAGCAAACTTGCGGGGTCCAATAAGGGTTGGCGGAAGAGTAGTTTTGAAAAAATTTTCAAAAAAAACAATGTTTTTGACGGAAAGTCGGAAGAAAATAATTTTTGGGAACAAATTTTTAGCACGCATAAAAAGTAACACAATAATCTGGACTACATAAGGATTAACGGATAGGGATGAGTTGTCAAATTTGACAGGAAAATTAATTTTTCAGAAAATTCCAGGAAATAATTTTTATAGAGAATCTGAGGCATAGAAAAGGTGTCACAGTATTTTTATTATGGTTCAAAAAGGGTAAGCGACAGTGGTAAATTGTCAAAATTGAAAATTGTCAGAAAAATATCAGAAAATGTTTTTTTTGTCAGAAAAATTATTAAAGGAAAAATTTTAAGGGAAACTAAGCACCGTTTAGCTTAGAGAAACGGCTAGAAAACTTTAGGAAGAACGGAATAAACGAAAACAGATGCTAGGAAAAATCCAGGGTTACAAATAAAAAGATTTCAGGTGAAGAAAAATTCCATTGAAAACTAGGAGCAACTAAAAGTATTTTTGGGTGAATTATTTATTTATAGAAAATATAAAAAGTAAAAAAAATTCAAAACGGAGGAAAAATGTAGTAGTAAGGACAGAAGCAGAAGGAAACGGGAATATAGGTAAAATTTAGAAGTGAGGTCGTGCGTCAAAAGTAATAATGAAATAGAAACCGTGCCAATATTCAAACGGGAAAGCTAAAATAGAAAATTTTTTGAGTATAAAGAAACGGCATTATTGACAACTTGGTCTGAAGGACAGAAAATAGCTATAGTCAGGTTAAAACTAAGAAGCAGCACGAAGCTATAAATCAAAGCGGAGCTAGAATTACAAAAAGGACAACGGATTGGCTTAATTTTAAGACTTTACAGAAATACTACAAAAAGCGAATTACAGCAAGAACAGAAATTAAATAAATATATTCACGGAAGTTATGCAAAAAAAAATACGGCGAAAATTTTAGGCAAATTTAGGAAATAGAACAGTACCTACCTAACTTTCGAAATCGGTCAAGCAAAAATAGCGTTATCCTAGAAAATAGACGTTACTACGCAATTTGTGTTAGGTCTTTGAAAGCATGTTAAACAACGAGTATTATCTCTAGAACAGCAACATAAAATATAAGCTTTAAATTATGCGGAAAAAGAACATACGATTAGGCCGCTACAATATAATAAGGAATGCCGCGAAATATATATTATACAGCCTGATTTTTCCGCGGAGAGCACGCATTGAACAATATTGCATGAATCATAAATAAGAGAGAACGTCACCGCGAATCGTCTTCAAGTGTTTAGTTAATAAAATTGGATATTTTTGCTCAAAATTTCGATGAAAGAGCCGCCGCGGGGTATAGTAATCAAGTTTGCTGAAAATATTAGGAAATCAGACCATTTTGTACGGAAATGCAGAGAAAGCCGTCTCAAAAATAGACGAGAAAATTAATAATTAAACTAGAGTTATTATAGTTAGGGAAATACGATTACAAGTAGGTAACATACAGGGAAGTAATAGATAGCGAATTTAGGGGATATTAAATTAAATTTAAAAAAATATTGAATTATCAGATGCAAGAAAATATTGCATGAGGCTACAGTAGTGAGAAACTAGAAAATCTTATACAGAAATTTAGTGGAGTTTTATTCTGTAAACTTTGGTTGGGTTAAGAGTTAAGACTAGAATTTTTTAATTGAAACGAGAAGTTGAAAGAGTAAAAGGAAACAAAAAGTTAATAGAAAAAAAAAGGAATTATCCACACGGTAGATTAAGGAGAATGGAGAATCAAAAGTGTCATTCAATGCTGGTAGGGGTATTTGCCCTCGGAATAGTTGTTTCTGTTGTTTATATATTTTGAATTATCTACGTGTTAAGGAAAAACTTAGTGAAGTTACTAAAGTAGTGAGTTACTGACGTAATAAGACAAAAGTGTCGTTAGAAGGATGACAAATAATGCGCAAATTCTAGTGGTAAAATGATTAAAAAGGATTAAAAGAAAAGTGCTCTAAGTGGAAATGTGGCATAATTAAAATCGAAAATTAAGGAAATAAATTAATGAAAGAAATATAAGTGACTAAGTGTAAGTGACTAAGTGTAACTAAGTGTAAGTGACTACGTCTAAGTAACTACGTGTTGTGCTGCGTGCAAGTGATTAATAGTGACTACGTGTTGTGCTACGTGCAAGTGATTACGTGATGTGCTAAGTGCCAGTGTAGTATTGTACCAGGTGATATTTTGTTAGAGAAGTAAAAGGTTGCGAGATGAAGTTCAAAAGTTGGGAATGAAGTTGACTAGCTTGTTAAAAACCGCCATTCATTCTTGGTCGGTACCAGAGGCCAGGAATGCGAGCGTTCAAACGACTGATCACCGTTTTGGGCACATTAACAACCAGGTGAATATACAGACAGGTGAAGTTAGCAACATTCAGGGAAGCGCGAAGTTCCCAGAAAGTAGAAAAGCCAAATAAAAAGGAAGGTAAGAATGAAATAGCGAGGAAAATTCAGAAGATCTAGAAAATAAGAAAAGTTTGAAAGCCAGAAGCCAGACAGGTACAAGTACAAACCCAGGAGTGTTTTCGCCATTTTAAGGATATTCGGCCAAGGTCCATACCTTTTAATTTTCGTAAGAAAAGAGATGGAACACTCAACGCGACAGGAAGGAAGTTGTACCTTAAAAGAGGGAAGATATAAAAGGTCTAGAGTTACGAGTACAAGCCCAAGAGTGCGTGTACGCCGTTTTAAGGATAGTCCGCCAACACTGGAACACTACCTGTATTTCTAAGGAAAGAGATGGAACACTAACTCAAAAAAGGGATGAAAGTGAACCAAAAAGGACTCAGTAATTCCCTGATATGTCAAGAAGTATGCATAACAGCTGTAAAGAAAA
Organism: Pseudeuparius sepicola; assembly: GCA_963920635.1. Taxonomy (NCBI): domain Eukaryota; kingdom Metazoa; phylum Arthropoda; class Insecta; order Coleoptera; family Anthribidae; genus Pseudeuparius; species Pseudeuparius sepicola. The sequence goes on from OY987305.1 coordinate 37,812,059, forward strand.
ATTAGGACAAGAAAACAGCAAATTTTAGCCGCTGAACAAAATCAGGACACACGGTATAATGGTTGACAGGAAAATGACATAAGGCAGAAGGGATGGTATCAATTAATAAATATCACAGAGCAAAAGTTGATGGTACAGAAAAAGAAAGCTCTAGCAAAAGCTATAAAGCAGAGGAAAAAGAGTAGGTATCCAGGAAATGGAAAGTCGACAAGGAAAATGAGTATACAGGACTCAGAGGAAATAGTAAAGTTATTGCAGCTAAAGTAAGTAGCGAAATGTGAAAATAAAAGTGAGAAATTAATAAAGTGAGAAGATAAAAATACATTTTAAACAAAAGTGACCGGTAAATAAATTAAGAAGTATAAAAGTGCGGAAAGTAATAATAATAATTAAACCACTAACTGTCATTTTACGTAAGGGAGGAAGTAAATAATTAGAAGCGCCAAGCAAAAGAGCAAAGAAATACGTGCAGTTCCTTTTACCTAGTCTCAAAAGTACCAGAAGCAAGGCACCCAACTAAAAGTAGGTCAAGATCAAAGTCATCCAGAGGTTACGCACGCGTGATGAAAAACGAAATGCGAGGTCAGAACGCCGCGTCCGAAATTCCGAAGAAATATAGAACTAAAGTCATATTTGTAAACGCGAAGGGAATTAGAAAATAAAATACAACTAGGGAAAAACGATAACTAAAATTTAGGCCTTAGGGAAGGTAGGAAAAGAGAATGAAAAGTAGCAAATGAAGAATCAAATAGTAAGGAAATTCGAGAAAGCAACCATGTATTAAAAAGATCTGCCAAGATTTCGAGAATTCAGAAGCGAAAATTAAGGGAGCTGAATTATTTATTCATACGTGTCAAAAATTAGTTAGATGTAGGTATGCGTTATAAAGTAAGAAAGTAAGATAGGGATATAAAATAAGAAAGTAAAAAATTAGTTAACTAGTTAGATGTAAAAAGACAAACGTCAGCGAATATTGCTGTAGGGCAAAACAGAAAGACAATGACCACGTAAATAATCGCCTATAGAAAAATCTAAACAGACAATAAAATTGGAAAAGAGGTAACTGCCGTTTACGCACAATTCGAGAAGAGTCAAGCAGGTAAAGAAACTTTTACGAGTGCTATAGTCTCTAAATACACTTAGTACTGGGAAACAGATAGATACATCTTATTGAGTCACTTTCATAGCCCAAGAAATAAAATAATCTCTAGTTACAGAAAGAAGTTGACCTGCTTTTAATATTTCAAAGTCAAAATTTTATTAAAAGTCAGCCGCGAAGGCAAAGCTGATCAAAAAGTTGGCGCTTATAGAAATAAAAACTTAACACTAAACTGCAATTACTAGGGCATATAAGTGTCACATTTAATAAACCGCTATTGTATGAAGTGCATCCTCTTATTCCGAGAATAACGGTAGGAAAGTAGGTAGTCCCAAGTCAAACAAAGTTTTAACGAAACCAATTTTAAGAAAGATATTTAAACCTTCAGTCAACGAAGATATGCTGCATGTGCCGCACTTGAGATTAGAAAATCAATACCCTTATATTGTAAACAAACCAAACGCTGTATAAGAAATGAGTAATAAGTAGGCACGAAAATATAAACTTATGGCTGAAACTAAAACCAATAGGTCCAAAGATTGCAAAGTCAAAAGTAATCAGACATCACAATAAAATCAAGGTGTATTAAGAACAAATTAGGCAATCCAGGTATATAAGGTCTGAAAACAGAAAGTTTTGCTAGAAAATTTGGTCAGTGTAACCAAAGTAGTGCTGAAGACAAAGGGTATGCGTGAGGTACGCAGTACAGTACCTCACCAGTTGACATACGTAATCAAGTCGAGAATGGGACGTCAGACATTAGGCATGGTCAGGGTCGCCGCCGCGTAACGCCGCGTCACGTTACAACACAAGCAAGGCCGCCAGTAGCCGCAAGCGAGACCGCCGCCTGTCGCCTGGAGGTAGCGTAGCGACAGCGTCGCGACGCCACAGTACAGCCGCAGCGGATGTAGATGGTCAGCACCAACGAACAATGCAGCAGTAAAGGAGCAGCATTCGGCACTATCATGGGCCGAGACTTCTTGAGAAAGGAGTCGGGAGTCGTCAAGACTTCTTGAAAAAGGAGTCGGGAAGCAGTAGGATTTTTTTTTCAGTTGGAAAAAGGTGAAAGGAACTCGGATATAGTGAGTGTCGGTAAAAGAGAGACGCGTGTGTCATGTGGGTTACCTATAGCATAAGAGGTATAGAGATAAGATTTTGGCACGTATATTAACCAAATAATCTAAAGGTACTAACAAGTAGTAATTAAAAAATATATGTAATCATAGAGGAATAAGAATTGTGTCTAGAGGATAAGAAATTGTGTAATCCAGTATAGTTGAGATAGGAATTATGTAATCTTAGAGAGTAAGGTAGGTAGGTTGTCGTGAGTTAGGGAAAAGGAAGTTTAAGTAGCATAGGAGCAGGTAACTCAGTCACATAATGTAAAAGGCCAACTCAACATAATAAGGGTGGAGAAGCAGGTCAAGATCTTTTCGTTCAAAAATTAAATCTACTTTATTTAATTTTTTTTTCTAAGGATGGAGGAATGTGGTGCCCCTGCAGGAACTGCAGGAGAAAAACTTGAAAATTTTAGAATTTTTGCGGGAGCCCCAGGATAAAATCTCCTGAAATCGGGGAGATGCCGCCAAAGAAAGGAAATCATAAACATATGTCACGGTGTATATACAAATCTGGATGAATTACGATTATTATGCTAATAAATATGCCGAAAATATATACAAATATGACTGATTTACGATTATTGGGCCATAAATCAAAGTGATTTACGAGAGGCCAAACCAGGATTCTCACGGTCCAGGGATCAAGCAGGAGAAGGATCCGGGTATTTAAGCAGGCAGGGCACGACGGGCAAGTCAGTTCCCGTTGGGGAGTTCCCCTTGAAGAGTTCCAGCAGTACAGTTCGAGTAGTAATCCGACGAGAAGCAGTGCCGCTAAAAGTTCTGCCCAAAAGAAGAGGGCAGGCGGCAGCCCCTGCGGCTAGCCAGCCGCCGGAAATCACCCAGTAGAATGAAGAAAGCCAAGAAAGAAATATTCACCTAAGCACCCAAGTAAGTTGGACTGACCAAGTAGTAAGATATTTGTGTTTTTGATTCTTTGTGTCTGAAATGCCTTTTTTATTTTGAATTTTGAATTAATTTGGAAACTTTTAGAGAAATTGAATTTATTGTGCATTTTTAATTAATTAGAAATAATTTCATGACTTTTATGAACCGTCTTATGATTTTTCGGGAATTTATTTTGAACCATATTATTTTACTGTAGATGTCAGAGTTTTAGTTTATTCAAACAGAAATAATCTTGTAACTTTTATTGGGAAATTTGAAAGGGATTTGGGAAACTATTTAGAGTCAATTATTTTGGGGTTGAAATCAGAATCAGAATCGAGTAATTTGAATTACATTCTTACACAAACTTGTACTGGAAATTAAGCAAGCTATACAGAGTCAAGTAATTTTATTCTATTTAGGAAATCAAGTAACTTTATTCTATTTGGGGAATCTTCTGCAATTTTTGTACTTTTAATATGAAGGTTTGTCATTTTATGCCATAGTTTATGTATTTGTGCCATTTTGTCATATTGTTTTGTGTCTTATTTTAAATTCTATTGTTTATCAGTGTATCTTTTGTAACGTTTGGACTTTGTTACTTAGAAGAGGGTCATATTTCAGATATCTTGAGTGTAGAGTTTGCGAAATCATAGATCATTTGTTTTATTCAATAATAATTATTGCACAGGTCTTAAACTTCCTCTTAAACTGTATTTTGTTAGTTCAATGTACTGATTGGTATTTAATTTAATACACGTGTTAAACTATCCCAGTGTTTCCGTCATACACCCTTAGGCCCACACTAAAAGTAAGTAACTGTGAATCACCCTGTACATTACCGCTCGCCAATTAACATCTAACAGGGTAGAGCATCACAGTGGCACAATTCTTTTCGTTTCTGTAACCAACTCTTCACCCAGTATTTCCTTTTTATTTTTTTGTGGTAACACCACGGAAACCGCCAAAGCTCTACCGATTCTTGGGTATTTTGATAATATTGGCGCCATTTCTCAAAAGCGACACGTCTGTTCCACGGCAGGCGTGTGAGTAGCCCGCTTTTAAAATTTACTTTGCCACTAACATTTCTACAGGGCCTTAAAGTTGGGATTTTTTTTATTTTTCATTAAAAATCAGGAATGCTTTGGAAGTATTTGAAAATCAAATAAACTTAATCGACCCACTAATAAAGGAAACAGAAAACAAACACCATCCTAACGATTTAAAATAATACTTAAATATGGCATAGTTTCTCTGATCTATGGAATGAAAGGCGTAAACTGCAAAAAAACTCTTCACATTACACTTCTTTACTTGTTTTTATACGTATTGTTTTCTTTTCTGTATTGTTCGTCTTCGATTTTTCAAATTCTCTCTCATTATACCATCGAAACTTACCCAATTGTCACGGCCCCAAAATCGTACAAGTTTTAAATTTATAATTTGTGGAAATACCGGAACCCTCGCCAGTAGTTTAAAGAGTTTTTTTTGTAAGAACCTGGTACTGGCTTCGCGATGATTTTGCCGCTCGAAAATACCGGACATGGGCGCGGGCCTTTTATTGTTCTCAGACTGTTTGGTTTATGATTTGTTTTGGTCTAAGGTGGTATATAATTTGGATCTAAGTATTTTTGCTGTTAAGTACCGGATCGATAATCATTCCCAGTTGGTTTGTGGAGTTTTAGACCAACGTTTGGTAAAATTATTCGCCTTATTTACCCCTTCTCAGTTCCTACCATGGTACCTTGCTTGGTTAGGGAATTTCTGAATTCTGCTTTCAAGGAGGTTGACGGATAGGTTACTGCTGGGACTCCCGCTTTTCTAGAAGAACGAAGAAAACGACGAACGTGTGATCGACGTGCGAGTGGTTTCCTGAAAATTTTTGGTGGCAAAACCCATTAGGGGGATCGTTCAGGAACCATCGTTGTTGTTAACAAGATTCATCTTTGGGAAATCCGTGTTTTGTGTGGAATTTGATGGATTTTAGCCTCTTGGAGGGATTTATCGTGTCGTCACACGTGAGTACCTGTTTTTGCATCGACTTTCTCGATATCTAATTGAGTTCTCTCTTTCCTGTAGATATTTCGTACTATCTCTAGTAGTTCCGACTGTCATCAGGGACGTTATTAATCAGGAAAACCCTCAACAGAGGGTAAGTTATAATTTGTGGATATGACGTCAGCAGTAGTGACGAATGCGCTCCTTTTAGGTTTCCATTTCCGGCCATACGTTTTGGAGGTTGCCTACCATTCCCCGCCTCTAAAAAGTATCTAATGTTTCTACCAAGGAACCAACTCCAGGAAGTTCGGAGTTGCCGCAGAGACTTTCACTCAATCTGAAGTCACAACAGCCAACCTGGGAGAAGTCTTTCCCGGGAACCCCAGCTAAGCGAACAATTATTAGTGTCTGTGTTGTCAGTGTATTTGGTCTGTGTATGTCCTTGGGTACTCTACGTCTATGTGGGATAGCCAGAAATATTTTATGATCAAATTCCATTTTAGTGATAAGCGTCTTTAAACCCTTTTAACATATTTGTTGGTATCTATCTATATCAATTGCTTACTTATTACTAAACTACCGCTTGTTATCAAATTACTTGTAAACCTAGGGGCAGATCTGCTTTGGGGTCCTCTTTGGTGGGGTAGGTGTAGTCATTCCTCCCCCACATTGTATTTTGAGGCCTTAAATTGGTGTGGTAGCCAGCTAACCTTATCTAAGAGGCCGTTTTAACAAGAATAATAAGCAATAATAATTATTGTTAGTCACCAAAGTGTTACCATTACAATTTATTAAATTTTCCTTATTATTGCCAACAAGTTGTTGATTCTTATCTTAAGCCTAGAATTCAACTAGACCGTCAATATATAACTTCGTGATTTTAACGGTATTGGGGGCTAAATTCAGTTGAGAGGGGCTCTAGCTATAAAATCACGTGGCGCCCTCTCTTAGAACAGTTTTATAATAATATAATGTTCTCTCTCAACAACGAAGCACCTTTACCAGCTTTTGAGATTTGAACAAAAAAAAAGGGGATTTATAGCTTTTATATATCGAGCTAGCCTGGTTATATTTTTTTATGCCCACCTTTGATTGTTTAAATAATATACGACCCTGAGATTACGTGGCATAAAACTGGCGCCCAACTACAAAATTGAGATATTGAGTTTGTTTATATGTTGGTTTTTTGTTGTTCAGTTATTGTGAATTGTGCGTTTATAGAAATATTCTGCATGAAGGTAACAAGATTTTATAGGTACATTTAAATTATTTAATGTTTGTATATATTGTTAAGTATAGGGTATTCCATTTTTTTTACACTAATAGAAAGAAAAACAAGTTCGCTGCGTTTCTTCGGATATTTTTAATGTGTTTAAATTTTTGTCTAATGCAAGACCATTTTTAATTAGGTGCATTTTTTTTTGCTACACTTTTTATAAAATCTCATTTTATCAAAATTATTTTGTACTTTTTATGTTGCATGTTTTTTTGTTTAGCTGGGAACTTGATAAGTTTAAATAGTAGGTACGGGGAGATTTCTGCAGGCTGGCTGCTTTTTTTTCTCTCTTTTCCTTTATCTGTTTCGCACAGACGTTCGTCGGGTGTAAATATAAGTATATTAAGTAGGTTTTTTATTACCTGTATTTTGCGCTTCTATGTTTTAGACATTTAGTGATGTTTTTTTAGCGCATCTGGGTTGTTTCCTTTTTTTCCCTTATTCGAAGAAGGGGAGGGGATTTAAGTATTTAGGATATAGGTATATATTTGGATACTTCGATTGTAGGTCGAAAGAAGGAATAGGTAATTTCAAAATGGATATAAATAGGCTCCGTGCAGATGAGTTATCCTATGAGCTGAGGGTTAGAGGTTGCGAGCTAGGTGCTACGGTGGCTGAAAAACGTTTACTGTTAAGAGACGCTCTTCAAATGGAACGGAAAGGGGTATTGCCGTCGGCGCAGGTTCAGTTGGATCCGCAGTGTGAACTCAATATTTGTTCTGCAAAATTGGATGAAATCGTAGGAAGTATCCAGGAGTTTAATACCAGCAATGCTGAAAATGATCTCCAACGTATAAAGAGTAGGTTAATTCACGTAGAAAATCGTTTAAGGAAAGTCGTGCCTAATAACACGGAAACAGAACGTAAGAAAGCTAGTCGCTTAGAATTTTGCATTAGTTTATATGAGGCTCTAAATGATGCGTACAGTATTGCTAGGTTTAATATTAGGGAGAACGAGGTAGACAGAAGTCGTCAAGTGGAATCGCAGGGAAAAGATGCCAGTATTTTAGATCAGCCAAACAACATACTTCCAGACGTCGACACTATATCGCCCGAACGTGGAATCCAGTTAAGTCGACTTGTAAATGTGGACTCAGAAGAGAATGTATTGTTGAGAGGTGGAAATAATGTGGAGCCTGCACTTGGTGCTCCCTGTCATTCTGGTTTAGGCGGTGGTGCTTCCACATCCAGGCAGGATGATTCTCGGTGTGGATTACAGCCTCCGAGGTCAAACGCGGATCTCGACGCGGAAAATGATGCTCCATCCGTCAGGTTTCAACCAGATGTTCGGCTTGAGAGTGGGTTTACAAGTGGTGACGGCGTATTGTCACAACACAATCGTCAATTAAGGGCATCTCAGAATCCTCCTTTGAGTTCTGAAGATCCTATGGCAATTCAGCCTAATAGTCATTCAAGAGTTGGTTCGCCCCAGGCTGACCATGATGTTATGTCTTCTAGATTTAATTCTTCCGTTCTTGCAGGTCGACAGGTTCGATTTCTTGAAGACGATGATACCTTTTCATATCAAAATAATTTCCGAAGACAGAACCCTGTCTATCGTCGTGTGTCATTTTCGTCGGAGCCTCTTGTTCAGGATCAGTCACATGTTTCTAATAATAGAGGTAGGCCTAATTTTGCCTTGAATGCGACCACTGATGGTCACCCACGCGCTACATCTTCCTTTCTGCCGGAAACCGGTGCATCCGGTTCATCTTGTTTTGTTAGTTCTCAGGGTTACGTTCCTTTTCATAAATGGAACATATATTTCGATGGGACCACGAGTGTTACCTCTTTTTTGGAAAATATTGAGGACATGGCAGATTCTCGGGGAGTTTCCGGGGCTCAGTTGTTTCGAGGAGTTACTGAATTACTCGGAGGTGATGCACTCTTGTGGTTTCGTCCCAGAAAGCATCCTTTTGTGAACTGGGCAGATTTTACCATCAAACTTCGCTTGGCGTTTCTTCCGCCGGATTATGAGGCCAATTTGATGGATGATATTAGACGGCGTACCCAGGGTCCAGAGGAAAAGCTGATAGTATTTGTTTCTAGGATGCAGAATATGTTTAGCAAGTTGTCTAGGCCACCCTTGGAATATGAGCAGGCCAACATGATTCGTCGAAACTTATTGCCTTATCTTCATACTGGTCTAGCCCTGTACAATATTGCGTCTGTTGAAGAGTTGCTCAGTTTAGGCAAGGTCATAGAGGAGTCCCACTGGCGGGCCAGGCAATATTGTCCTCCCCCATCTAATCCACGAACAATGCAGGAGCCAGGCTTAGCATATCACCGTGGTAATGTCCAAAGAGTTCCTGTCCGAGCTTTACGTGCAGACTCTCGAAGTCCAGGACCGCATACTGCTCCCCAAGTTAATGCTGTAACCTCCGGTTTAGGAACTGCTCCCCCGAAACAGTTTATTTGTTGGAACTGTCAGCGACCCGGCCACCGTCGGTCTGAGTGCCCTCAGCCACTCAAACTTGCTTGTTTTAGATGTGGGAATGAGGGATATACTTCTAGAAATTGTCCCAGGTGCTCGGGAAACTCGAACACGGGTCACTAGGTAGCCGTGTAGTGACCTTGGAATTTCAAAAACCGGCTGTGTCTGCTGATCATTGTAAAATTTTATTGAGTTATATCATTGCTCATGCGGAAGGAGATCAAAGGCCTTACTTAAAGGTTGGTGTGCTTGGTAATTTTATATTAGGTCTACTGGATACGGGAAGTACGGCTACTGTCGTTGGTCCGACTGGGTACAAGCTGCTTCTTCACTTGGGTTTACGAATTGAATCGGCCAGTTCTATTAAGTGTACTGTTGCGGATGGCCAGACATGTAAAGTTACGGGTTTTGTTAGGGTACCTTTTCGTCTTATGGATAAGGTGAGAGTTGTGAATGTTTTGGTGGTGCCAGAGCTTGCATGCCAGTTGATACTGGGTGTAGATTTTTTCTTAGCCATGGGCATTATCCCAGATTTGAGAAAGAATGTTTGGTATTTTTGTGAGGATTTTGAGCTGAGTGAAATGATCAACGAAGTTAAAGTATGTGGCATTACGGCCGAGTCAGAACTTACGGATCGGCAAAAGTCTTCGTTGGACGAACTTCTTAGGCGTAAATTTGAAGTGATGGGCCACTGGACTGGGACACACTACTGTCTCAGAGCATGATATTGTTTTGGAACCTAATACAACTCCCATTAAGCAGCGTTATTACCCTGTTTCTCCATTTAAGCAAAAAATAATCGACGAAGAAATCAAGAAAATGTTGGAAATGGATGTTATTGAGCCATCTAAGAGCGCGTGGTCCTCTCCTATTTTACTAGTCCCCAAAAGTAATAGCGAGTATCGTTTTTGTGTGGATTATCGCGCACTGAACGCTGTCACTAGAAAAGACGCCTATCCGCTACCTTATGTCTCTGCTATTCTGGATCGATTACGTGGAGCCCGATATATCAGCTCACTTGACATTAAATCTGCTTACTGGCAGGTGGGAGTAAAGGAGTCGTGTCGGGACCTCACTGCGTTTACTGTGCCTAATAGAGGGCTTTACCAATTCGAGAAGATGCCGTTTGGGTTGACAAATGCACCTGCAACGTGGCAGAGACTAATTGATCGAGTTTTGGGCATGGATTTGGAGCCATATGTACTGGTGTATCTTGATGACATAATCATCATATCTCCCGACTTTGATCTTCATTTGAAAATTCTCGAGCAGGTTTTCGATCGTCTTACTGCTGCAGGTCTTACCGTGAGTAGAGAGAAGTGTCATTTTTGCCGGCCTTCTTTAAAATATCTAGGCTACGTTGTGGACTCGCGTGGTCTTAGTGTCGATGTGTCTAAAGTCGAAGCCATTTTGCATGTTCCCATACCTACCAATGTGACGGAGATTCGTAGGTTTCTGGGAATGGCGGGTTACTATCGCCGCTTTGTACTGTCATTTTCTTCGATCATAACACCTCTTACTAAGCTTACACACAAGAATACTCCCTTCAAGTGGACCCCAGAATGCGACGCTGCCTTTAACTCTATTAAAAATCATCTTGTTTCGGCACCCATCCTCACTTGCCCGGACTTTCAAAGACCCTTTATTCTCCAGACAGATGCTTCTGCCTACGGCATTGGAGCGGTACTCACTCAGGATTTTGATGGTGAGGAGAAGGTTATTTGTTTCCTCTCTAGATCCCTAAGTAAGCAGGAACGCAACTATTCCACCACGGAGAGAGAATGTCTTGGAGTCATTGGGGCGGTTGAAAAGCTGAGACATTACTTGGAAGGCACGGAGTTTACCGTAATCACTGATCATGCATCGTTATTATGGTTGCATAAGCTTAAAGATCCCACAGGGCGTTTGGCTCGATGGGCGGTTCGGTTACAACCATTTAATTTCAAGGTCGTTCATCGCAAGGGTAAGGAAAACATTGTTCCCGATTTCTTGTCCAGGACGGTTGCTCCTCAAATTGACGCTATTACCTCACATGTTTTGGATGACTTTTCGGGCACTTCCGATAAGTGGTACCGGAAAATGAAGAACCAAGTTCAGGATAGACCGGATAAATTTTCTCAGTGGCGTGTCGAGAATAACCTCCTTTATAAGTACGTTCGTTGCACGTTTCCAGATCTGTCGCGAGAGTCTGATTACTGGAAGTTGGTCGTTCCTAAGGACAAGCGTCGTCAAATAATTGGTCTTCATCATGATGATGTTCGAGCGGGTCATGTCGGAGTCTATAAGACCTATTGGAAGTTGCGAACTCGCTACACGTGGCCACAGATGAGAGCTGACGTCGCTCACTATGTGAAAAGGTGTCAAATTTGTGCCCAGCAAAAACCGGAACAAAAGAGCCCTGCAGGTCACATGGGATCCCGACCACAGATTAATCGCCCGTGGCAGATGATAAGTCTAGATTATATCGGTCCGTTTCCTAGAAGTAAAAATGGGTACACCTATCTTTTGGTGGTGTGCGATTATTTTAGTAAGTACACTCTTTTGTATCCATTCCGATCGGCGAAAGCCAAATCTTTAGCCCAATGCGTGGAGGACAATATATTCTGTCTATATGGTGTTCCACAATTTTTAATTTGTGATAACGGAAAACAAATGAAAAGCCGTGATTTTCAGAACATGTGTCATAAATATCATACTACAATCTCGTATACTGCTAATTATAATGCTAAAGCTGACCCTGCCGAAAGGTACAACAAAATAGTAAAGACGATGATTTCTTGTTACGTTTCTGAACACCATCGCACTTGGGATGCGAATCTTGGAGCTATCGGTTGTGCTATGCGTACATCGAAAAGTGAGACCACAGGGTTCACCCCCTATTTCGTAAATTTTGGCCGAGAGTATGTTTTTGAAGGGCAGGACTATAAGTACTTCTTAGAGGAGAATTCCGATGGCTTAAATGTAGAGTCCGATGTCAAGAAGCGCAACGCGGGTTACCAGAAAATGTTCGAGTCCGTGAAGAAGCGACTGCAAAATGCCGAAGAACGAAATCGCAAAACGTACAACTTGCGAAGGCGACCTGTACATTATAGAGTGGGTGATCAGGTCTGGCGAAAGAATAAAATCCTCTCTGATGCGACTAAGCATATCACCGCAAAGCTCTGTCCTAAATATGTTGGACCTTTCACAATCACCAAGAGGGTTGGAAACGTGTCATATGAACTTACTAGTTCCGATGGGAAGTCCACAGGCATTTGGCATGTGCAGGATCTTAAACCCGCAGTACCTCCGGAACCGCCTGACTTAGACTAGAACCAGTTGCGCTGGTAGGGAATTTCGTTAACGACAGTGCTTGCTAAATTGTGGAATATGGTCTGATAAATCGGAAAATTTTCGTTCTTCGAAAATTTACCTCTTTCGGAGAAAGGGGGGAGTGTCACGGCCCCAAAATCGTACAAGTTTTAAATTTATAATTTGTGGAAATACCGGAACCCTCGCCAGTAGTTTAAAGAGTTTTTTTTTTAAGAACCTGGTACTGGCTTTGCGATGATTTTGCCGCTCGAAAATACCGGACATGTGCGCGGGCCTTTTATTGTTCTCAGACTGTTTGGTTTATGATTTGTTTTGGTCTAAGGTGGTATACAATTTGGATCTAAGTATTTTTGCTGTTAAGTACCGGATCGATAATCATTCCCAGTTGGTTTGTGGAGTTTTAGACCACCGTTTGGTACAATTATTCGCCTTATTTACCCCTTCTCAGTTCCTACCATGGTACCTTGCTTGGTTAGGGAATTTCTGAATTCGGCTTTCAAGGAGGTTGACGGATAGGTTACTGCTGGGACTCCCGCTTTTCTAGAAGAACGAAGAAAACGACGAACGTGTGATCGACGTGCGAGTGGTTTCCTGAAAATTTTTGGTGGAAAAACCCATTAGGGGGATCGTTCAGGAACCATCGTTGTTGTTAACAAGATTCATCTTTGGGAAATCCGTGTTTTGTGTGGAATTTGATGGATTTTAGCCTCTTGGAGGGATTTATCGTGTCGTCACACGTGAGTACCTGTTTTTGCATCGACTTTCTCGATATCTAATTGAGTTTTCTCTTTCCTGTAGATATTTCGTACTATCTCTAGTAGTTCCGACTGTCATCAGGGACGTTATTAATCAGGAAAACCCTCAACAGAGGGTAAGTTATAATTTGTGGATATGACGTCAGCAGTAGTGACGTATGCGCTCCTTTTAGGTTTCCATTTCCGGCCATACGTTTTGGAGGTTGCCTACCATTCCCCGCCTCTAAAAAGTATCTAATGTTTCTACCAAGGAACCAACTCCAGGAAGTTCGGAGTTGCCGCAGAGACTTTCACTCAATCTGAAGTCACAACAGCCAACCTGGGAGAAGTCTTTCCCGGGAACCCCAGCTAAGCGAACAATTATTAGTGTCTGTGTTGTCAGTGTATTTGGTCTGTGTATGTCCTTGGGTACTCTACGTCTATGTGGGATAGCCAGAAATATTTTATGATCAAATTCCATTTTAGTGATAAGCGTCTTTAAACCCTTTTAACATATTTGTTGGTATCTATCTATATCAATTGCTTACTTATTACTAAACTACCGCTTGTTATCAAATTACTTGTAAACCTAGGGGCAGATCTGCTTTGGGGTCCTCTTTGGTGGGGTAGGTGTAGTCATTCCTCCCCCACATTGTATTTTGAGGCCTTAAATTGGTGTGGTAGCCAGCTAACCTTATCTAAGAGGCCGTTTTAACAAGAATAATAAGCAATAATAATTATTGTTAGTCACCAAAGTGTTACCATTACAATTTATTAAATTTTCCTTATTATTGCCAACAAGTTGTTGATTCTTATCTTAAGCCTAGAATTCAACTAGACCGTCAATACATAACTTCGTGATTTTAACGGTATTGGGGGCTAAATTCAGTTGAGAGGGGCTCTAGCTATAAAATCACGTGGCGCCCTCTCTTAGAACAGTTTTATAATAATATAATGTTCTCTCTCAACAACGAAGCACCTTTACCAGCTTTTGAGATTTGAACAAAAAAAAGGGGATTTTTTTTTTATTATTTATACACTACCCAACAGGCGAACCCATTTATGGGGTAGGAAAATACAATAACAATAGTTACAGAAACATTATTACAAAACATACACATTCTAGCTCAAACTTTTTAAACATGAAATTTTACAACTAAGTATGTCAACCTGAGGACTTACTATATTGTTATAGTTGTCACACATATTATATAAGGGAGAATATTTTTGAACATTCACTCTAGCAGTCGGCAAGTAGAACAGGTTGCAGTTTCTGGACAGGACACGTGGAACATGAAAGTCAAGTCGGTGCAGTATATCCGGGCAGTCAATTTTTCCATGAACAATTTTAAAAAGCAAAATTTGTTGACTTTGTAATCTTCTTTGCGCAAGACTTTTTATAGAGAAGCGCTCAAGTAACAGTTCATGTGGATAGCCAAAATGAGGGTATACACCATCCTGCTTGAAAGCAGCATACTTCAAGAAGCGGCGCTGGATTGACTCAATTTCAGATATGTATGTGGTGTGGTGGGGGGTCCAAACAGGTGAGGCGTATTCTACTTTAGATCGTACATATGCATTGAAAAGTGTAAATAGCGATTCAAGATTTGCAAATTCTCTGGTGTTACGAATGACAAACCCCAGCACCTTATAGGATTCACTACAAACTTTATGTATATGAAAAGAAAAAGATAGCTTTGAATCGAAGTAAAGACCAAGGTCTTTCATAATTTCAACTCTAGATAGTACACTGTTATTAAATTCATAATTGAATAATAAAGAATTTTGCTTCAGTGTATAACTAACAACGTTACACTTCTGGACATTCATTGTCAAGGAATTATCTTTACACCATCTGTTCAAGCATTCGATATTTTCTTGCAAGCTGATACAATCTGAATAATCACAAACTGTGGAGTAAAGCTTGAGATCATCTGCATATAAGAGGTAGGATACATTGAGGTCTTCACCTATATCATTGATAAAAATGATAAAAAACAGAGGCCCGAGAACCGAGCCCTGAGGAACTCCTGATGTAGGGGAGAATTGGTCAGATTTTTGCCCAGAGCACTCAACATGACATACTCTGTTTAAAAGGTATGTCTTTAGGAGAGATAATAAATTGGGCGATATATTTAAATTCTGCAATTTATGAAGAAGTATGTCATGATTAATCTGATCAAATGCTTTTGTAAAATCTGTATATACAATGTCAACTTGATGTCCAGAATCAATGCCATCAGCAATCACCTGGGTCGCAGTAAATAAATTAGTAACAGTAGAGCGATTTTTTACGAATCCATGCTGTTGATTTACTAGGACAGGACTAAAGTGCATATATAATGGTTCATATAGGCAAAATTCAAATACTTTTGATATGTTATTTATTATGGTAATGGGTCTGTAATTAGATATTATATGCTTATCATTTTTTTTTGTATATTGGCACCACTTTAGCTTCCTTTAGAATTTTCGGGAATGTATTTAACTTTATACATAGGTTAAACAACCTGCACAGTGGATGAGAGATAATGCTTGCACAATCATTAAAAATAAACGCAGGAATTTTGTCAGGACCTGCTGTGTTTTTCGGTTTTATTTTTTTCAAAGCTTTGTATACATCGGTTTGTGTGAAGCTATTAATATTCAGTATGTCGGTGCAATAGGGAACGTTTGCCATGTGAGTTGTATTGATAGTAACGTTTGAAAAAGAGTCCTGAAAAAAGCAAGCAAACGCATTAGCGACTTCTAATGGTGTGTCGTATGTGACATTTTTATATTCCATAGTTGTTGGGAGGCCTGACGTGATTCTTTGTCCCTTGACATACTTCCAGAAACCACCAGCATTAGATTTTATTTTACTCTCCACTGTTACACAATAGTTCTCATGACTCAGCTCAATGTCCCGCTTGATTTTTTCCCTAAGCAGCGAGAATTTAGAGTAATCATCCCATACATTATGCCTTTTCCATTTTTTCCAGTAGATATGCTTTTGCCTTATACTCTTGATAATTTCAATGGAAAACCACGGCGGGTATGTGCGGTTGTTGATTTTGACTTTAGGTACATGCTGATCAAGTAATGTATAAATAATTTCATAGAATTGAGAAAAGGCAGAATCGATGTCATTTATACTGTCAAGTACTGTCCAGTCAACTTCTGCGAGGGAGGCATACAGCGATTGATAATTACCCCTTTTAAAGTTGTAGAAACTGGAAGGATTTTTCATAGGTTTATCTCTATTGCGAACGTTGAAGCTAACGTCAAGTGGGGGATGATGGATATCGATATTTAAAAGAGGGTCACGGGCATTTTGAACAAGGCAGTTCATGTTATCCAACACCTAATCAAGTAGTCTGTTCTTGCTGTTAAGAATAAGATTATGTTGAATTAAACCGAAGAAATTACAAAAGTTTGAGATCACCGATGTGCGATTAGAAAAGCGGTTAGACACTTGATTTTCAGCATATTCTGGGATGTTGAAATCTCCAATAAACACTGTGCGTCGCTCACCTAAACTCCTTATTAACGATAGGTTTTCAAAAAACATTGAAAACACTTCAGCACCAATATCAGGTGGAATATAGATAACAAAGATATTGAAGCTACAAAAATTAGCCGTAATTTTGACAGCCAAAAAGTCAATCAATTTAAAGTCATTTAGCAGCGGCTCATCCTTTAGTTTTAGATCGACAGGTGATAGGTGAACATCCACAGCAAGAGCCACACCCCCCCCTCTGGACCTACCAGTAGTCACAAAGTCTCTATAACAATGAAATACACTATATTTTTTAAGATCGAATAGTTCAGCGCTAAAAACCGAGTCATCCAGCCACGTCTCAGTCAGTGCAATACAGGAATAGTCACTTGAGCAACTGTTATTGAATAATTGCCTTGTTTTAGTATTGAGTCCGCGGGAATTTTGGTAATAGATTAAAAATTCATACAACGAATCCGACGGAGATATGCTGTCCATTAATTGCTACACTGCAGTAGGAGATACACCAAAGACATCGGATTTCATTTTGTCACATGCACGTTTATAAGCAGTACAGTTATTGTGATCCCATACAGCATGATCTATTTCAACATTTAATTTCAGAGACATATTTAAATTCACACAGTTAATACATTTTCTTGGGCTACCCGTAGGACAATCTTTAAGCGCATGGTTTTTGGAGCAGATTGGGCAAGTCATTCTACTTTTGCAAGAGCTGCTAGAATGAAAGTAACTATTACATCTAAAACAACGAGGAACATTTACATGATCAAAGATTTTACATGGGTCAAAGCCAACAAGCATTTGACCCTCTCCTAAGGCCTTATTATAAGTTAGTACATCTAACTGAAGCGTAGCCTGAAATATGTCCGGTTTCTTCTTAGTAGGGGCAATTCCAACAACTTTGCATACCGAGTCTTCATTGAATATCGATGGATTCTGCTTTACAAGGAAGTGAAGTAGAGAAATATCGTCATAGTTTTGATTGAAACCAACCAGGCGAAGCATAGGCTGAGGAGTCTTCAGCATATGAACATCATATTTCTCCGATAGACTACTTTCGGCTGCATCCATGATCTTTGCGATATCTTCTTTGTTCTCACAACCAACGAGAATTCCGCCATTTCTTATGTGTTTAACTTTATGAATGTTTATGTTAAGATCTGCAGGATTGGCAACTTGGAGTAAGTCGGACTTTGTACGGACGTTATCTTGATTTGGATCTTTCGGTTTAATGATGACTGTTTCCACTGGGTTTTTCTTAAGTTTGGATGCGAAACTATCAATAGCAGGAAATGAGGAGGCTACACTAGTGTTAATTGCTTGCAAGTTAGCGACTTTATCAGTAAAGAGCTCAAGACATTTAGTTTTGAGGGAATTGAATTTTGCAGTAAATTCCGACAAAAGTCTAGTGTAGCTATCATCAAAGATTTCCTTAAATTCTTCCGCAATTAACTGAGAGTCTATATGTCTGCATTCATGACATCTCCATTGAAGACCAGCAACTGTAGACAATAATGCACCAATCTCACACGGTACTTTCACGCATTCAATGTGGAACGGTTTCTTGCAGGCCCCGGAGCAAAAAATTCCCTGACGCCGACTGACTGTGGATTCGCATACGCCGCATCGAGACATTTTGCCATATATCACGACAAAACAATGCTTCATTCGAAGTACAGTAAATGAGGCTCACCTTAGTAGTAACGATGACAATGCTGGCGTATTTAGATTTGTGTCACACCATACACTGATTAATTATTTAGGGTTTTAATGGAAACAACTCGAAAACATACGTCCGCACGGCTCGGCGACCAGCAGTTATTTTAACGGTATTGGGGGCTAAATTCAGTTGAGAGGGGCTCTAGCTATAAAATCACGTGGCGCCCTCTCTTAGAACAGTTTTATAATAATATAATGTTCTCTCTCAACAACGAAGCACCTTTACCAGCTTTTGAGATTTGAACAAAAAAAAAGGGGATTTATAGCTTTTATATATCGAGCTAGCCTGGTTATATTTTTTTATGCCCACCTTTGATTGTTTAAATAATATACGACCCTGAGATTACGTGGCACAATTTCAAAATATATAGTAAAAATTGGATTCCTTGACCCGAAACCCCCAGAATTATATGTCAATCGAATTTTTCAAATTATAACCCCATTTTACATACCCTCGGAACCCGCCTCCCTTTTACAAAATGTCAAGATATGATATTGATTATAGCAAATTAATCCAAAACTGGTTAAATATTTAAAACTAAAAAAATAATCTTTCAATATATGTCCTAAAGCAGAACTATATTGAAATAAAGCCGTAAATAGGGTTTGAAATGCGCAAAAGCGGAGTGAAATTCGAACCACTTATTAATATTGAGCCAAATGATAATATATTTTGCATCAATAAAACGATGCATTTGTATAAAGCTCTCATTCTGTTTTCAAACTGGAATACTGGCTTTGCACCGTAATAACGTAATACTATACAAGAATTGATTTAATTTTTTGTCTTGCTTTGCAAGGCAAGACAAGAATATGCCTAGCAAGACAATAAATCTTGTCTTGTGAAACACTACTCTTAATCCATTGGCCAAAAAGGATACAACAAAAAGAATGATTAAAAATTCACAGTTGACTTAAAAAACTAATTACTATTTGTAAATAGCCAGAAAAAAAAACTCAAAAATATAAGGAAGGGCCAACATGTAGGTACATTTAATTCTTGCATAACGATTTCACTAGACATTCACTCGTATTATAAAAAAACATTTACCCGATACAACAATAACACTTACCTGAAAGACAATTACATCCCGAAATATGACTAACTGATATTGACTAACGACCCATTACCTCTATTTTCATATGTTAATAAACCTAACAGAATTAGTGCAATATATTCGTAATTATAAAATATTATGTACCTTATATTATTATTATACACTTTCTGTTGCTTTCCTTGAGTACAGTTTCTAGATTTTTTTGCTGCATATTGGCAGCAATGTTTTTCTTTTATATGATATTAACATCTCCATGCAACAAAAAATAGATAGGTACTTATGTTTTTAGAGGCGCACAGGCCGAAAGGCCTAGCCTTAACTTAATTTAAGATTTATTTATGTATTTATTCTGGAAATTGTTTTCTGTAAAACAATAATTTGAATTATTATTATTATTATTATATTATATTTATTAGCAATCCAATATTTACAAGACACTCAGTAGCGTTTACACAGAGCACTCTCAATAAGTCGATTTTTTCATTTTTTTGTACTTAAGTTGTGAACACTCGGTATAAATATAAGAATAAGTTAAATTGATAAAAGTATTTGTTTTTTTTTTCGTAAAAATGCCTAATGTGCTTTCGTAATTTTTGGGGTCTTATTTTTATCGTAGTAGGCTATGGAAATATCAGGATGTAGAGCTTTTGGAGTACAATATTTAAAAAAAAAGATCGGCCGAGCCGTTACAAAATAATGAATTGTCGCCGCTTAAAGTGAAACACGCATCTCAACTAAAATTATTATAAGATCCTGATCCTTTGTATCTCCTGCAACAACAAACACGTCTATATTTAGCTCCGGCTAGCGGCTTTAGATTGAGTTGCCTTTTTGCAAGAAATAACGCACAAAAATTTTAACAAGTATATTCAAAAATTCATCACACAGTCACAGCAGTTGTTAATCGAGCATGAGAAATATAAAAAATAACAATAATCTCAGGTTGGTCATGGGAATTTTAAAACTGTAAAATTTTTGGCGATTTTTACAATAGTAAAAGAGTGTTACCCTTCTCCTTCTTTGGCTTGAGCTGTCAGCAGGCTTGGCAGGATCTTCTTTGCTTGGTTTGCTGTGGTTTTCCGGTGTTGGGAGCTCCCTCGACCAAATTCAATGTGCAACGTGCAGTGTGCAATGTCCTCTTCACAGGTCTTGTCCTTGCTGTTGTGTTTGTAGCTCGTAAGGTAGGGTATATGGGAAAACAAGAGAGAAAAAATATGACCAAAAATGTGTAATTAAATCCAGGCAAAATTTGATATTTGAAAAATATTTTACTGCGTGAAAATCTTTAATAAATTTTACCAAACACCAATAAGTGAAATTAATTTATTATTCTTTCAAATATCAAAAATTATATAGGACGTAATAAATGTTTAAGTATTTAATAAATGCAAATTAAAAACGAACTATAATTTTTTTAAATAAATATAAAAATTGAAAATTTACAAAACATGAAATATTTCGGGAGGAGAAAAATTAATTTTGACAAAAGTAATAATAAAAAAACTCTCCCGTGGTACTTTATGTCCCCACCGCTCCCTATATACAACGGACAAGGTTCGAATTTGATCAGAAGTGCCAATAACGAAGCCTAGTAAAGTTCAGACATAATTAATAAACAAAAATCGAACCATCTAACGAGAAAAAAAAACAAGAAACTCAAATTTGTACACAGGTACTTTATCATCAAAGGATAAAGTTATTTCCTATTTTTTACTAGTAATTTTCCCGCTGCGAATTTTCTTTAAACAAATAAAAAATACTCCAGTCTAAACTTTGCACTGGGCAGACTTGCAAGCAAGCACGACTAAAAATATAATAATTAAATTCTTAGAAAAATTCAACAGACAGTGGAAAATAAAATACGTGAATCAAGATATGAAGCAGATAGTTAAACAAAATTCGGATTGCAAAAATCCACAATGCAGCATAAAAACTGGTCTGTAAAAATAGAAAACGCAATTTCTGTCTAAATATTGCTGGCAATAAGTATTTAGCAAATGCAAATGAGAATATAGCCAAATTATAAACAAATAAAGATAAATAAATAATCAAATTCTTACCCTTTGTTGTTCAGGAACAGTTGGTGGCACAAAGACAACAAGGCAAAAATCGCGGCCGGATTTATACCAGAATTCGTACACAAAAAACAGAATATCGATCGCCCACGCTACTACGCAAATAGTGAAAAAGGAAACCTTGCCTTCAAACACGAAATATACAGGGTGTTTCAGACCTAAATACAATAATTTTAACCACATACTCGGAAAGGTGTCTAAATGAGGAAAATCGAAAAAAAAATTTTTTCGGAAATATTTTAGAAATAATTAAATAATTTTAATATTTCCCCTAACGAGCCGCTCAGTTTTATTATGAGGTAGACGCTTACCCAAGGCGCGAGGGAGAGGCAAATTCGTTTCAGGTCTTCCTTACGACTTTGCCAGATCGCGGCGCCAGGCAAGGAAAACACTCAATATTTTTTTATCTTTTCAAGGTATTACTACGGTTTTCTAGGGTTTTCCCTAGTACTTGAGCGAATGCTATCCTAGTTCTATCGGGAAAAAAGTCGGCCCTAGCCGCAAATGGCAACGAAGACAAAAATAATAGTAATTGCCTTCTCCCCCGCACAAGCATGTGGTTGCTTATGGGGTACTCCTAGTTTGGAGTATTGTGAGGGTGAGAATTATTATTATAATTATTATCTCGACTTAGCCAAAAGGCATTCGCACTCCCTCTATGGGGAACATTCACTCAGATCCCGGGCATCCCGGATACCAAAAGGATCTGGCTCGGACGAGACCCTTGCCATGTTATCGGGCCTTAGGTGACATTGATGTTGTTGGACGATCCTGCGTTCCCCATGAATTTCCTGACGGTTCGGGCTGTCGCAAGTAGTACCGCTTTCTGCATGGACCTGTAAAGACTATCAGTTAGATTCAGCTCCTTGATGTTTCTCAGCAAACTTTTTGGTATAACACCAGTTGTTGACATGATGATTGGAATCGTCTGGACGTTCTCCATTTCCCATTGCCTTCTAATTCGTTCTTCTAAGTCTCTGTACTTCGCGATCTTCTCGACTTGCTTCACACGCAGGTTGTTGTTGTTCGGGATGGCCACATCAATCAGAGTTGTCTTCCTAGAAATTTTATCAACTATTATAAGGTCCGGTCTGTTATGGGCAACTCGTTGATCAGTCAGAACTGTACGATCCCAGTACATCTTGTAGTTGCTGTTCTCAAGAACAGGCTCAGGTGTGTAGTTGTAATATGGGACCCTCTCTGTCTGCACAAGCAGCAGCTTTTCCGCCAGTTCCCGGTGCAAGATCTTGGCAACCGAATCGTGTCGTTCCTTATATTCCGTTGATGCGAACATCTGACATCCTCCTGTTATGTGCTGGATTGTTTCTGAAGTTGGGCACCCGTATCTGCATCTGTCATCCACTACCGATGCATCTCCTACAATGAATTTTAGGTAGTTGCGAGTTGGTATAACCTGATCTTGTATGGCCAGTAGGAAGCCTTCCGTCTCGGGGAACATTCGTCCCGAGGTCAGCCAATAGTTCGACGCTAACTTGTCGACATGTTCCTGGTTAACCTCATTAGGATGCCTCCCGTGCAGCGGCTTCCCCAACCACCTCTGTAGTTTATCGTTGTCGGTTCGGTGGTGATTTTGACGCTCGTGTTCCGTCAGACGTAGCGGTGTTGAGACGTCTGCTCCGCATATAGCCCTATGTAGTGTGGAGATGTTGGCCTGCCTGTAGAAATAATTACGCAGATTTAATATTTGTTGGTCCAATTGCTTGCTGAGATCTGCCAATCCTCTTCCTCCTAGTTGACGTGGCAGAGTTGTTCTTTCTACGGCGCTACGGGGATGATGTTTATGAGCTTTTGTCAGTAGTGTCCTAACTTTTCGTTGCAGGTTGTTGATGTCCGTGTTGGTCCAATTCACTATTCCGAACGAATAGCTGAGTACAGAGCACGCATACGTGTTCAGGGCCTTAAACAAATTCCTGCTGTTAAGATCAGTTCGCACTACTTGTCTTACTCTCTTGATGAATTCATTCGTTAAATCAGTCTTCATTGTTCGATGGTCTATCCTTTGAGCTTGTTTCATCCCGAGGTACTTGTATGTATCTCCCATGCTCATTGCTTGGATCTCCTGGCCGTCCTGCATCTCGTGTGCGCTTTGTTCGAGCTTTCCCCTTATGATATTAAGGGTGCGGCACTTGTCCAGTCCAAACAGCATTCCGATGTCCCTGGAGAACTCCTCTACAATTTTAAGCATTTGCGTTAGTTGGTTTTTGGTTGCGGCGATCAGTTTTAAATCATCCATATATAATAGGTGATTCAACTTGATCGCTTCTGCGTTGTTGCTTTTGATAGCGAAGCCATATTTTGTAGAGTTCAACCGATGTGATAGAGGGTTCATCGCCATGCAGAACCACAGTGGACTGAGTGAATCTCCTTGGAAAATCCCTCTTCGGATGTTGATTGTGTCGGTCTCGATGTTACTGTTTGCGGTTATGAGTTGTATCTTAGTGCGTCAGGTTGTCATAACGTGTTCTAAAAAGGAAACTGTATGATGATCTATTTTATACAGCTTTAAGATACCTGTGAGCCAGTCGTGAGGTACGGAATCAAATGCTTTTTTGTAGTCCACATAAGCCATGTGGACGTTTCGTTGCTTGGAATGAGCCTGGTTGCAGATGACAGAGTCTATGATGAGTTGCTCTTTGCATCCCATTGCGCCCTTCGAGCAGCCCTTCTGCTGCATTGCAATGATGTTGTTCCGCTCGCAGTGAGCATATATTCGCTGCGAAAGGCAAGATGTGATTATCTTGTACAGCGTAGGCAAGCAGGTTATTGGGCGGTACTTGGCAGGGTTATCCGTATTCCGCTGGTCTTTTGGTAACAGGTAGGTTGCACCCTGTGTTAGAAACAATGGCATTTTCAGAGGATCGAGCAAGACTTCATTAATTAAGGTAGTTATTTGTTCATGCGTGCACCACAACTTCTTAATCCAATAATTTTGGAGATGATCTGGACCTGGTGCCTTCCAGTTGTGGGAATCCTTGATGACATCGGAGACCTCAGCGGTTGTGAATTGCTCGTGTTGCATCTGGCTATAGTTCCGGCCCATCTCGCGTTCTTCGCTGATCCAGCTTGCACTGACATTGTATGGACCTGGTGTGGCAAGTTGATTTCTCCAGAAACCATCGACCTGTTCTCTGCTAGGGTAACTCGCATTTGTGGCATCGGCGCTAGAATTAAAAGCACGGTAGAAACCCTTTTCTGATCGTTCAAAGAGTTTGTTGTCTCGTTTCCTGTTGTTACTAGCCTTGTATCTTCTCAGACGCCCTGCGAAAACAGAAAGTTTTTGTTTTAATGTGTCAAGACATTGTTGAGCAGTGATGTTCGCGGGGTCATGCCGAGAATGCATTTGGGTGCGGCTCATTATTGCCTGCACCGCCCTCTGGATCCTTCTAGTTCTAACTCCTCTGATATATTCCGTCACTTGTCCTATGTCTTTACGGAGACTCTCGATCTTCCGATATAGTCGCATTTCCCATTGAGCCATTCGTGGTTCTGGTCTTGCACGATTCAACTCTTGGGCCGTTCCGATCTTGGCACCCATTACAGTGATGACTGCCGTTGCGGCACAGTAGATTAACATGTGCATACGTTCTAATGTTGGTGTCACTGAAACATAGCTTGGTAAAATTCTTGTGTTCATAAGATCGAGTACGATCGCAAGTTTCCTGGAAGAATTTAATTTATAATAATAAATTATTATTATTATTATTATTATTATTATTATTATTATTATTATTATTATTATTATTATCTACTGATTTATCTAAATATGCCTACCTTTTATTATCCCTGTAGGATAATAATCGCTGATAGCAAATGAAAGGTGGTTTAAAAACTATCCTCCTCTGGTAAGTTGAATGGTAACACCTCGGTAAGATAGCACTCATATTCGCCCTTGCCATATTATCACAAAACTCCCGGTTTCGAAAAAAAATTTCGTCGGCACGGCAGCGCCCGGACGATATGGTACTGCGGTTTTCCACGGTGTCCACCGACGGAATTTCGACCTCAACTCGCCCTGCGTCCGAGGGGAATTGTAGTACCTTCTCCGCGTATCTTTTCGCGTTGTCGGTTTCTTGGTTTCTAATGGCCGACTGGCCGACTCTCCTGCGCGGTCGCGCTCTGCGCTCCCTCTCGATGTGGCGACTGTCGTTTTGCTCACGGTGCGACGTTGCCGATACAGTTCGCGGAAGGGCCTCCTCCACCGCCTGATTTCATTAGTCACTTGCTGGACGGCCATAATGGAAGGAACGTAATGGGTGGAGACAAAGCCAGAAGCCATGATTTTAGGACAATTCCACAACAGATTTCAGACACTAAAAGAATACTTTAAAAAGAGACAAAAACCGCGCTTGGAGATGTGACAGCAATAAATAATGAAAAAGGAGATAAGATGGTCAACTATTATTTTTCTTTGTCGCACTCATTTACTCCACCGTAAAATGGCTTCTGTATTTTTTGGTTGCAAGCCCGCAATTGGCGGTTTTAAGCGGCCATCATTGAAGAGAAGCACAAAAAGGCCAGAAAGTAGAATTTTTAAATTTTAGTTCTCCTCATTTCATTTAATCCATCTTTAGTGTGTCGATACACGTCGTAGTTTGCGTACGTACCCTTTTTTCCACCATGGGATACAGCAACGCCGAGTACCTCGACATGCTTTTGCTGTACGGCGAATGCGTCCAAAACGCAAACGAGGCCGCTGCAGTATATCGCAGGCGTTTTCCGAACAGGCAAAATATGCCAAACCCGCGAACTTTTGTGTCTGTAGCCCAGCGCGTCCGGGATAGGGCTCCGTGAAAGTCCGGCGTGTTGAGCCACAAGGTCACCACCAGACCCAGTTACTTGTGACTGAGAGGGTGTTAAATTTGGTAGAAGAGGATCCGGCTATTAGCACCAGGGAAATTTCCAGGAGACTGGAAATTCCTCACGTCAAGGCTTGGCGCATTTTAAGAGAAAATAGTCTGCACCCCTACCATTTTCAAAAAGTACAGTCTCTGAAACCTGCAGATTTTCCCGCTAGGAGGGAATATTGTACATGGGTACGAAATCAATCTGCGGCAAACCCAAACTTTTTGGACGGACGAGTGCTGTTTTACGCGAGCCGGTATTTTCAACAGGTAGACTCAACTAACTGGGTTATAATTAAAAAAAAAACTAAAATTTTTTTTCAGAATCGCTTTTCTGTAAATCTGTGGGCTGGATTGTACGGTGATCGCACATTTAAATGGAGAAAGATATTTGGCATTTTTGACGATCTGCCTTTAGAAATGCTACACGACGGATGGTTCATGCATGACGGCGCTCCAGCACATTTTTCCAGAAATGTGCGTGAATGTCTGGACGAGCATTTTCCTGGCAGGTGGATTGGAAGAGGCGGACCTGTACGGTGGCCTGCTCGGTCTCCGGACTTAAATCCCATGGATTTTTGTATCTGGGGGTTTATGAAGTCCATTGTGTACGCGACCGAAATAGACACCGAACAAGATTTACGTGCACGCATTGAAGAGGCGGCTGTACAAATCCGTAACAATGCGGGTTTGAACGAACGTATTCGCCAATCTTTAGTCCGTCGCGTAAATTTGTGTGTAAGAGAATGGTGGCATTTTCGAGCAATTGCTCTAAACGTGTTAGTGGATCCAGTGGAATTGTGATATCCCGTCGGTTCTCCCTAATTTCGTGTGTTTGGTTTACCGCTATGTTTTGCGATTTTCCTGGCGAAAAGGGATCTACCTCGTCGCGGTCGCCACGCCGAGTACCTCATCGCAAAAGTCACAACAATTGAGGGAAACTAAGAGGTCCCTACATAGTACGTAAAATGATGCTGACGCAAACAAAGCCAACGTGTTTGGATTTTTTCAAGGATTAACAAGAATAAGAACAGAAGTTAACATCATTGACATAAACGCAAGTAAGGGTAAGTTCAATTGATACTTTAATTGAATTGCCTTTCATAAATGCATAAATGGTAAAATTACTTAAAAGTATTTAAAATCGGGGAATACCGGCTAAAACCGGCAACATTGCACGTCGCCCAAGAATGTAACTTCTGGCCGGCCCACTTCGCGGTCGTTACCTCGCCAGTGGCGCCGTTATTGTCTGTAAAAAATAGCTTCCTTAAAAACATTTTTCTGGCTTTATTATTGACTTTCAATTTTTTTAATTGCGGATTCGTATTAAGCTCAATTTTCTCCACGTGGTTAAAATTATTGTATTTAGGTCTGCAACACCCTGTATACAAGAACTGATTTTATTTAACTTAAGAATATTCTATTTATGAATAACCACTCATTACATACCTTCGTTATCTATTTTCTATTAACATAGGGTTACCAGACGTCCGGATTAATCCGGACATGTCCGGGTTTTTACTACGTCCGGGTGAGCCCGGGCGGATTTATCATAAACGTCCGGATTTTAAAGTATAAGGTTATAAACAACAAATAATGCAAAATAATAAACTACTGTTAAAAAATATTTATAGTTATGTTCGCGGGTCGCGTTCTGAACCAGTTCAGGAACTATTCGCATGCACATTATGAAAATTGGCGTAATTCGTTTGCGGTATCCTAAAATTCTGAACTAGTTCCTAACTGGACATGCGTTTTAAACAAATCCTGAACCGGTTCCGAATCAGTTCAGAAGGCGATCCGCGAACATACTTATTAAATATCAAACGTCGTTCAAGGTTAAAGCCACAAATAATATTCCGTTCTCTATCTCTCGTAAGGGGCAAACGGTAGCGCCGGCGCAGCGGGATTTCTGATTTCGGGGAGTCACCGTCCACCGATATATTTATTTATGTACGCTATTTTCCGATTATTTATGGTTACGGCCGTTACGTGTTACGTTTTACGTTACGCAATTTACCACTTTCGTTTTTGGCTAGTTTAGTGAGCTAACGTTTCAAAATAGTTTTTCCATAATGCCAAAACGCAAATGTACGTACTTATTCAGATAAAATTTTCTGGTTGTATCCTTCCTTTAATAAAGGAAAAACAACTAGCGAGGTAATTTGCAATGTTTGCAATTCTTCAATATCAATCGCCCATAAAGGCAAGCTTGATATTAAGACCCATATAAAAAATGATAAGCACAAACAAATGTTAAAAGCTCAAGCGGGAACTTCTGGTCTTCAAAATTGTGTGGTAACTTCTGGTTCCTGGAGAATCCGTCAATAAAAGCCACTGAAGCAACATTAGCTTTCCATACGGTCTGTCATCATCAGTCTTATAAGTCTATGGATTGCACAACGAAGGTAAATTTAAAATTATTATTTTATATGCGTAGCTTATTACAATTAGTTGTATATTTTTGGTTTTAGTTAAACAAAAAAATATACCATGATTCGATTATAGCCAAAAGGGTTACTTGTGGACGGACTAAGGTGGAGGCAATCGTAAATAATATAATTGGACCATATACTCTTGAATTAACTCTTCAGGGAATTAACAAGGTTTCATTTATGGGTGTGGCTACAGACGCAAGCAATCCTAATGCATTAAAAATGTTTCCAATGATAATAAAATAAATTATTAGACATTAGGAGCGCTCCAAATGAAACTTCAGAAACCATTTCTGATCTAATTTTAGATGTTCTGAAAACAAACTTAGAAAGAAAATGTGTAGCATTTTCAGGAGATAACTGCAATACCAAGTTTGGTGGAATAGATAGAAGAGGTCAAAATAACGTTTTTAACAAATTAGAATCCAAAATTAATCAAAATTTGGTTGGTGTAGGTTGCCCATCTCATGTAATTAATAATGCAGTGCACTATAGCTGTGATAAATTAAAAGTTGATATAGAAAGCATAGTACTCAAAATGTTTAACTATTTTAGTATTTATACTCTACGAGTTGAATCACTTTTGTGAATTTGTTTCCCGCTGTTGAAAGCGTTTTAAAAATGTTTGAAGCCCTTAAGGCATATTTTTTGTCTCAAGATGGTCCTAATATACTTAAATCATTTTTTGAAAACGATTTTTCAGAAGCCTACCTTTTCCTTATTCATTCTTTAATGTCTGTTTTTCACACAAATATAGAAAGAATTAAATAGAAAAACTTCTTTCTACTTTAGAAGAAAGAGCAGCTAACAAATTCATACCTCTAAAAGTGTGCGAAATTTTAAATAAATGCATTGAAAATGGTTTAGAAAGCGAATGTGACCAACTAAAATTAGAGTTTTTGATTTGTATAATTCAATTAAATACTTAAAAAACTGGCTCAAACCATTTGAAGAATTCCAATGTTTTAAATGGATGAGTTTAAATGATATCACGAAGTGTGATTGGGACAGTAACGTTATGCCCTCATTACTATATGTAATATCAAAAGAATTTAGTAATTTAAGAAAATATGTATAAAAAAAATTTGACTCCGATGACCACAATTTTACGAAGGCGTAGAAGGGCCACTCAACCAAAAAAATTTTTTTTTAATTTATTCTGACTTACTAACTCGGAATTAAACAATTCTGACTTAGTATCTCAGAATTAAATACTTAATTCTAACTTACTAACTCGCAATTAAATCATTCTGAGTTGCTAACTCGGAATTAAATAATTCTGACTTAGTATCTCAGAATTAAATAATTCTGACTAAGTACGAGTATCTCAGAATTAAATACTTAATTCTGACTTACTAACTCGGAATTAAATAATTCTGAGTTACTAACTCGGAATTAAATAACTCTGACTTACTATCTCAGAATTAAATAATTCTGACTTTATCTCAGAATTATCTAAATACTAAATTCTGACTTACTAACTCGGAATAAAATAATTCTGAGTTACTAACTTGGAATTAAATAATTCTGACTTACTAACTCGAAATTAAATAATTCTGAGTTACTAACTCGGAATAATCCCAAAATGCAGTTTAACATCGTTGCCGTTAGTCTATATAGTAGGTATACCTATACCTACCTTCCTACCTAATGTTGTACGAGTTGTAGATGATATCCTCAATAAAATCTGTCGGCATGGAGGAATCAGGGAACCAGGTAAGTGTTTGTTTTGTCTAATTACAGTGTTAGTCTTTGAATACTTATTAAGAGCATACTGGATGGTGAGAATGGCATCTTTCATTTCAACCGCAAAAGTTATATACCAATGATCTTTATACCTAGATGACCCATTCAAATAGCATTGTAATCCACGTTGATATACAATAAAATATCAAAACAAAGACCCTGTAGTGGTGCACAGATGATCCGTAAATATATCGCCCATCAGTGGAAAGTTCGGTTTGATCCAGTATTTCTAGCACCACACACGACGCATTTTAAGCGCCCCATCACTATTCACTATAATAGGTTGATAGTTAAACAAATGTAAAGAGTTTATTAGTTTTTAACCTGTACTCGGCGCGCACTACAACAAGAAAAAGGCGTTCGGTCCTGCCGCGTCGTTGCCAAATCTATTACGCTTGCCCCAGTTTTCCTTCTATGCAAGTATGCAACCAGGCTTAGTACATAATTTAATATATTTTCAACATGTGTATTTTAATATTACCAATTATCATATGATATATTATATAATGAAGAGATAATATTAACATAATTATATGTCTCTGATGACTTTGCTATATTTACATTGTAAGAAATAAGTGCTTTCATTATTTGTCACATTAGGGAAGTTGCAACTCTGCAGAAAAATTTTGTAAATAAACACCAAAATGTTGAGGACGAAGTTGTATATTGGATTATGGATCTAGGTGTATAGATCATTGTTATATACAGTATACTGCAAATTAAGCCGACACGGCTTGACAGTTGATAAGCATGTTATATCCGACCTCAAGCATCACCTTGATCATAACCTTGTTTTTACCCTTGATTCTGTTTACTGTTGGATATTATGTTCTCATTCTCTATTGTTCAAGATGCTTACTACAAAGATATCATTTTCCATTGTATATTGTTCTAGAATGATTACTAGAACATATCATATTCCTTTTGAGTATTGTTAAAACTTGCTTACTGCAAGAATTGCAGAATTTGATCTTCCCTTTGTCTTTATATTCTTTTCCCATGAGAACCTGAACACCTCAGCATAACAGATCTGTATAAATAGGACCTAATAAAGTAAGAGTGTTAATTCTAGTCTTGTCTGTAGTCTAAGCCGAAACTCTGTAACTCGCGTTACTCAAATAAAAGTTTTTTAAAAAGTCTTCGTCTTCACGTCGCCCGTAACAATTTGGTGTCAGAAGTGGGATCCTCGATAAAAGGGTCTTCAACGAGGGAGATCCGGAGGCACTTAGAAGGACAGTCTCCTCGGGGGTCACCACACCACTACGATTGGAGCCAGCTGAAAAGGGTCTTCGACAGGAAGATCCGGAGGCACTAAGAAGGACAGTCTCCTGAGGCCAGCATCCAGCAACAACAGCAGCATCAACGACATCCAGCGAGCATGAAGTTACTTCTATTGTAAGTGAAAACTTGAAGTGAATTTTATTTGTGATTTTTTTAAACTTTCTACGTTGCTATTATTGAACTTTCTACGTTATAACGATATTAACTTTTCATTTCAACATGCCGAATAACGAAGCTATAAACTCTAATGTAAACAATGAAGCAAACGCTTCAAATAACGACGAAGTACCATTTAAATTAAGCGAAATATTTTCTATCATCCCTGAATACGATGGGGATCAAATCAATTTAAATACTTTTATCATTGCATGTGATAGGGCCATGCAAATGACTGTTGGCGACCAAGCCATTTTACTTGTTATAAAAATTAAAAATCAATTAAAGGGACGTGCAGCCCAACTCATTAATTCAAGAGACTTGAGTACCTGGAGGGAAATCAAACAATTACTTAACGTTCATTTCGGAGATCCTCGCGATCTAACTTCATTAATTCAAGATTTACAAAGAATGTGTCAATCCCAAAATGAAAATGCTTTGACTTTTGTAGGCAGAGTTCAAACTCACTGCTCGAAAATGTATGCCGCAATAGGAAAACAAAGCCTTCTCACTAGGGAACAAAAAGAATCGCAAGCTACCTTAATCGATAGCATGTGTTTAAATACAGTTTTGACAGGTTTAGAACCAAGAATAGGGCAACTAATTCGTGCTAGCAATCCACCCAACATGATGGATGCTATAGCTTTAATTAAGAGAGAATTGCAACTTTCTTATTTTGAAAATCAAAAATTTCAGAGGCAAAATCGTGTACCAGTCTTCAATAATAATATCAAAAGAACCAGTAATAATTTTCCAAAATTTTGTAATTATTGCAAAAGAAATGGACATACTATCAATGAATGTCGAACTAAAAATCAAAATAATTATTACAGAAATGGTCCAAATCCTTCTAGCTACTCTAACAATTTCCAAAATAACTCCCAAAGAAATAATTTCTCCCAAAATAGGTTCCATCAAAGACCATCTTTTCCTCAGCAAAATAATTTTCAAACTCCTTCTTTCCAACCTAGGAACCACCCTCAAAACTTCCAACCAAGAAATCAACCTCCTAGAAATTTTTCTAATAATATTCCTAGAAACAATTTCCCAAGAACTTTTAATAATAATTCAGGTTTCCAGCCTTCTAATCAAAATTTTACTCCTAGATTCCCAAATTCAAATCCAATTAACCAAAATAGAACTCCCCAACAACATTATCTGGGCCAAAGCGAAAATTTTCAATTAACAGCCTCGGACCAGAATCCTATTCCCAACTTCAAGAATCTTGGTATGACCAATACGGACCAAACGTTTGCATAAATACCGTTGACAATAGTAACTTATATTATATTAAAGATAATACCGATAAGTACAAAATTTTAATTGACACAGGAGCTGGTATTTCAATTTTCAAACCAGAGACGGTTCAGCAATTTTTAAATCGATGTCCAGAAAATTTTCAAATTAAAGGTATTTCTGGCCAATCAATTCCTATTACTGAAGCGGTATTTGTTTCTTTTACGGGTCCTCTTTCTCCCCATAAAGTTTATATTTGCGATCTAGATATAGGATTCGACGGAATTTTAGGCGCTGACTTTTTAGAAAGGTACGGTGCAGTAGTAGATTTTAGGAATAAACAATTAATTACGTACTATAAGGTACACGAATTACTCAAAGACGGAGATGAATTAAACGAGTTAACGAATAATAATGACAATAATAATCGAGTCGTTTATAAAAGACAAGTTAATGTTGACGAAAGATACGATAGCCTTCATATAAACGCTTATGAACGAAATAATAATAATAATAATGATTACACGGAAAATATAAATAATTTTGAAAGCGAAAATACGAGTTATAATATAAATCAGGTTACGATAGAACCGCGTTGCGAAAAAATATGCAAGTTTCATACGAATAGATATACGAATAAAGAAATGATTTTATGCGCACAACGAGTAGAAAAGGTATACGTGCCAAATGCTATAGTAAAAATAAACGAAGACGGTAATTTTTATACGACAATATTAAACGCTAATGCCATAACAAAGGATATTTGTTTCGAAGAATTTGAATTTGAGCCTTACATTAAAGAAACGAACGCTAGTGCTAATATTATTTGTAATTTTAATAAAACGAAAAGCAGAGTAGAAGAAATAAAAGAATCATTAAGGCTAGAACATTTAAACGAAGAAGAAAAAGAATTAATTACTAATTTATGCTTGAATTTTGAAGATATATTTTACTTTGACGGAGATTTCCTAAGTTTCACTAATGAAATAAAACATACTATCGATACAGGCGACGCTAAGCCAATTTTTACTAAATCTTATCGATATCCACAAGTTCACAAGGAAGAAGTAAAAACACAAATTAATAAAATGCTTTCTCAAGGAATAATTAGACCTTCTGTTTCACCATGGTCGTCCCCAGTATGGGTCGTTCCAAAAAAATTAGACGCTTCAGGCAAACAAAAATGGAGAATCGTAATTGATTATCGGAAATTAAATGAATTAACAGTTAATGACAGGTATCCACTGCCTAATATTTCAGATATATTAGATCAGTTGGGTAATTGCCATTATTTTACTACTTTAGATTTGGCTTCTGGTTTTCAACAAATTGAAATGAATCCAGAAGACATTTCGAAAACTGCTTTTTCCGTTGAAAATGGACATTTCGAATATTTACGTATGCCCTTTGGCCTTCGTAATGCGCCCTCAACCTTTCAGAGGGTTATGGATAATATACTAATGGGGATACAAAACGAAAAGTGCTTAGTTTACATGGACGACATTATTATTTATTCTTCCACAATTAATGAACATATCTCTCGTATTACTGAAGTTTTTCAAAGATTAAGAAATTCAAATCTAAAAATACAGCCAGATAAGTGTGAATTCTTACGAAAAGAAGTAATTTATTTAGGACATGTTATTACACCTGAAGGGGTCAAACCAAATCCACAAAAAGTACAAGCTGTTATCGATTTTCCTCAACCTGCCAATACTAAACAAGTTAAACAATTTTTGGGTCTTACTGGTTACTACAGGAAGTTTATTCCAAACTTCGCAAAAATGACAAAGCCTTTAACTCGACTTTTAAGAAAAGACGTACCATTTATTTTTGATAAAGATTGTCGTGAATCTTTCGAACAACTTAAAAATGCATTAATAACTTCACCAATTCTAATATATCCTAATTTTGAAAAGGAATTTGTTTTAACTACAGATGCAAGCGCTTTTGCTGTAGGCGCGGTACTTTCGCAAGGACCTGTTGGAAATGATCTTCCCATAGCATACTTTTCAAGAACCTTAAGTCCAGCAGAAATGAAATATAGCGTTATAGAGAAAGAACTTTTGGCAATAATTGCTGCCGTAAAAAACTATAGACCTTATCTTTTCGGACGAAAATTCTTATTGGTTACAGATCATAGACCTTTAACCTGGCTTTTCTCAATAAAAGATCCCGGTAGTCGTTTAGCACGTTGGCGACTTAAATTAGAAGAATATAATTATCAAATAATTTATAAACCTGGAAAAATTAATCGAAATGCCGACGCTTTATCTCGAATCAAAATCAATCATATAAAAGAAGCTGTTTCCTTTCATACTTCCCTAGACGAACCATCTACTTCCCATGATAATCCTCAAGACATTGACCCGCCTATTGACAATAATGAGACTGACGAAATTGCTATAATCTGTAATGAATTTGACAGATTTTTTGATCTATACAAGACGACTTCAATGATCGACTATTCTAAAATCCAATATACAAATAATCAACTTTTAGACAAAACACACAAGGACATTGTACTAATTTTTCAACAAGACAAATTAACAGACCTTCACGAAAAAGTTATTGATGATTTACTTGAGCTAAATCCTGATTTTAACTATAATAAAGCAAATGTTCTTTCCAGTCAAACCGTAGCTAAAAGAAAATATATAATTCCTGTTCCTTTTAATTTTGAAACCGCAATACAAGTACTCTTCATATCTCTTTATTACAGTAAAGATATATTCGAAGAAAATAAAACTTATTACATTGAAAACAATCCAGATTTTCCAATTTTAGAAATGTTTAATTTTTTGTTCTCAGATAAAAATTTCCAACTAACAATTTGTCAGAACATTGTGACTATACCAGACGAAGACCAAATACCTATAATAATAGATCAATTTCATTCAGGCAAGACAAACTTACATCGAGGAATAAACGAAACAATTAGACGCATCAAACAAAAATATAATTGGACAGGACTAACTAAAGACGTCGAAACATTTATTCGGCAGTGCGAAATCTGCCAAAAGACAAAAATTTGTAGACAAAACTTGGACAGTCCCTTAGTTATTACCGAAACTCCTAAAACTCCTTTCGAAAGAATAAATATCGATATCCTAGAAATCCCAGTAAAAAATAATATCCTTACCATAAGAGACGAACTAACAAAATTTACCCAAGCTTATGCACTTCCTAATAAAACAGCGAGATCTGTAGTAGACGCTCTGTTACTCTATTTTCAACATTTTGGAACTCCCTTAAGAATCCATTGCGATGTAGGTAAAGAATTTAATAATCAATTAATGAAAGATCTTTGTAAATTATACAATATAAAATTAACTTTCTCTAGTGTTAGTCATCCGCAATCAAATGGCTCCTTAGAAAGATTTCATGCCACCTTAACTGAAATGATACGCGCATGTAGTACAGAAAATCCTAACGAACACCCATTTCAAATGCTTCCTTACGCTTGTATAGCATATAACAATTCTATAAATAAAACACACGGCTTTACTCCTTACGAATTGCTATTCGGTCACACCTCGTCTCGACCTCCAGAAGTTTTGTATAATCAGCAAGAATTAATCTCTAAGTACGTTCGCGATTTAAACAATAAAATAAAGCATTATTATGAAGTGGCAAGAAAGCGTACGGATATGCGCAAACAAAAGGCGAAACAGCGATTTGATACACACGTTTCGGAGCAGCGACAATTTCGCGTAGGAGAAAAGGTTTATGTCAAGGAGTCCCAAATAAAAAATAAACTAGCTAACAAATTTAATGGACCCTATAAAATTAAAGAAATTTATACGAATTCAGCTTTGCTACATAACCCAATTACTAACCAAACCACAAAAATGAATTTTGATATGCTAAAGAAATGTCACGAATTGGAGGAAGAAGAACTAACGGTTAAAGAATTCTTTTATACTCCAGATCGAAAAATCCCTATTGAAAATAATAACGTTTCCATTGAACTGGGCAACTTATTTGATGCTCCTGAAAATATTTCATTAGCTCACTGTGTATCTAAAGATTTAGAAATGAATGCAGGAATTGCAAAAGAATTTAAGAATAAATTTGGACACGTAGATGAACTAAAAAATCAAAATAAGTCAATTGGTGAAATAGCAGTACTTCAACTTCCGACAAGAAATATTTATTATTTAATAACTAAAGAATTTTTCTATTATAAACCAACTTATGCTAATTTATTTAATTGCTTGAAGGAATTACGAACAAATTGTCTCGAGAGCACTGATGAAAAAGATAAAATTATAGCTATACCCAAGTTAGCTTGTGGATTAGACAAATTAGATTGGGACACAGTTCTCCCTATGATCAAATATATTTTCAAAAATACTGATATTAAAATAATTTGTTATATCGAACCAAGTTCCTAATTCTGAAACTTCGTTACAGATTTTCTTTGTTCGCTACCGCTATGGCACAATATACACTGCGACCAATTAATAACACCATAGGCGTGTTCTATCAAGAGCAATCCGGACTCAAAATTTCTAATGACAAGTGGAGTTTATTGGTATATAAAGACATTTCATCTCTAAAAACAACATTCGAAAATAATAATAAAATTTTAGAAAATATGCAATTTATAATTCAACCAAAAGACGTACGAATGGCCGCCTTTCTAAGCGAAGTTAAGTCACATCTCACTTTACTAAATCAACTTTCCGAAAACATTGCGCTCAAATTTGAAGAATTAGCTATTGATGTAAGAAGATATAAAAGAGGTTTAATTAATGGTTTAGGGTCAGTTTGGAAATTTATTACCGGAAATTTAGACGCTTCAGACGGACAGTATTATAACGATTGTATCGACAAAATTAACAGAGACGAACACGAATTAGAAAAATTAATGAAAAAACAAATTTTAGTAACTACTTCAGTTATCAAAAACTTTAACGACTCTATCAACAAATTACAAATTGATGAAATTACTTTTAATAATGACATAAAACAAATCGAAAATTACATTTATAACATTTCTGATAATTTTAATTATTACACTGCAAAATTACAAGTTTTAGAGATGGCCGAAAGACTCCTAGAATCCTATACCTTTATCGAAAGCAATTTAAATGACATTCTAAACTGTATTACTTTTGCAAAGTTACATATTATTCACACGTCAGTTATAACTCCTGAAGACCTGGTTCATCATTTGCAAATAATCGCTCAAACTTTAAACAAAAATAATTTGCCCTTAACTCCTCAACTTCTAAATGTTGCAACTTATCTTGATTTTATAGAACTAAAGGTTTTTCAAACAGAAAATAGACTTGTTTTTATATTAGACATTCCTTTAGTAGAACCTCAATGGTATACTCTTTATAGAATTTATCCTATTCCAATTTTCGACAATAAAACTGGATTTTATCACATGGTATCCACTGATACTAAATTTGTAGCAAAAAGCGATGACCCAACTCTCTATGTAATTCTCTATGATATAAAAAATTGTAAAGAACTAGCATTTGATTTAATAATGTGCAAAGATTTATATCCTACTCCTATTGACTCACATTCAAGATGTGAAGCTCAATTATTAGAGGTAAAAACCCATTTACCTAATACTTGTGACATAGTCACAATTTCAATTGAAAGTTACAATGTACAATTGATTCAAGAGAATCAATGGTTAATAATTTTAAGTGAAATATTTCCTATAACTATTAAGTGTAAAAATCAAAATCCTTTGACTATAATGCTAGACAAAACTTCAATTTTAACGTTAAAATCTGAATGCATTGCTTATATTGGAAGTACTAAAATTCAAACGAAAAATTTAAATAAATCTAATCAAACCTATAAATTTCACCTAATTAATATACCAATTGAATATTGCAAAGAAACTCCAAATAAACTAAAATATCCTGACTTAAAACCTTTACAACTAAATAAATTTAATTATGACGATTTAAATGTCGCAAAGCATAAATTAGACGAATATGCAAAGGATCTTGATAATATTATTAACGAACCAACTGTAAATAAGTATACGCCAATATTGACATATCTATCCATTGCTTTAATCATACTTTTAATTATTGTGTACTTTTATTTTAAATGTAAAAAGTCTAGGAACATTAAAATAGGCATTATTACTACTAACAACGGAGACGATCCTCCACAACCTCCTAGAACTCGAAATCACGTTTTTCAAAATTTAAGAAAATTTGTTACTGTCAAAAGAAGACCTTCGTATAGATTGGACGAACCTCGCGAAGAAGAAGAAATTGAACTAAATTCTAATACTAAAACATATGCCTAATTTAATGTCAAAATTTGTTAACACAAATTTTTAATATAAGGGGGAAGGTGTTATATCCGACCTCAAGCATCACCTTGATCATAACCTTGTTTTTACCCTTGATTCTGTTTACTGTTGGATATTATGTTCTCATTCTCTATTGTTCAAGATGCTTACTACAAGATATCATTTTCCATTGTATATTGTTCTAGAATGATTACTAGAACATATCATATTCCTTTTGAGTATTGTTAAAACTTGCTTACTGCAAGAATTGCAGAATTTGATCTTCCCTTTGTCTTTATATTCTTTTCCCATGAGAACCACAACACCTCAGCATAACAGATCTGTATAAATAGGACCTAATAAAGTAAGAGTGTTAATTCTAGTCTTGTCTGTAGTCTAAGCCGAAACTCTGTAACTCGCGTTACTCAAATAAAAGTTTTTTAAAAAGTCTTCGTCTTCACGTCGCCCGTAACAAGCATTATGATTTCAAGAACTTTTTTTTATATAAACATATAAATATGTCCGCTGATGCTTCGTTTTTAATAATATACAGATACAGCGTGTTAAAGTTAACTTATTGAAACGATTTTTTTAAATTAGGTACCTATATCTGTACCTACAAAAGATATCGACTTCAAATTTGGTAGGGATCATAACGCCGTAAAGCGCTATTAAAACAAATAATGCAGGATATTTAAAGCGCCAGTGGCGTGCGTAAGGGTAATGCGAGCTTCCGTTTTTCAAAAGATCTTTTACACCTGTGGATTTTTTAACTAAAGGGAAATAGTTCTGCAATCCACAATCAGTTCCGAGATCAATCGAAAGCAGAAAATTTATCTTTTAAATTTATTGTATAGTGACTCCCTGGCTTGTAAAAATTGAAATTTTAACTGAAAACTGTGACAAATAATTACTTCTTAAAAATAAAAAAAATTGAACATTGGAACTACGACCTGCCAGGACTTCCATAATTTAAAAAAATCGTATAAATAACTTAATTTTAACAGGCTGTATATTAAAAACAAAGCATCAGCGGACATATATTTATTTTAAAAAAGTTCTAAAAATCATGTTTTCTTGTATATGGGGCCGCGGTGGCGTCGCTCGTACCGGCGCTGACTTTTTAGACTGCATGTTTTTCTGCCTTCGATCGACTTTGGTTCGAGGCAGGTGCATGCACATTGTCTTTAAAGAAAAACACCGCTTTGGCCAAGAGCGCTGGACAAATGTGGGTTCACGGTATTGCTCCTAAATAGGCTTTATCCGTGTGATTTACTAATTGTCCTACACTCACTGGGATTACTACGGTTTTCTAGGGATTTCCGTAGTACTTGAGCGAATTATATCCTAGTTCTATCGGAAAAAAGTCGGCCCTCGCCGCAAATGGCAACGAAGACAAAATAATAGTAATTGCCCCCCTCCCCCGCACAAGCATGTGGTTGCTTCTCGGGTACTCCTAGTTTGGAGTATTGTGAGGGTGAGAATTATTATTATTATTATATAGGGAATGTGGGGCAATATGGGGTACTTAATTTCATGGCCCCATATTCCTCGGATGTATAGATAGGTAGGTATGAAATAATTATACCTAGCATATTTACAGGTAGTTAGATTTAGTAACATTGCCAACATTTTGTGTAACGGAATCAGTAACTGAGTTTTCACTTTTTTGGGCTTTAATGAAAATGATGCTTTGCCCGGATGCGGGGTATAATGGGGTACCAAGAGGGATAAAATGGGGTAGTACAATAATGCTTTAAAATAGTGAGTTTTTGGTGAATTCGAGTGACGTTTCTCCAAAATGTTTTATTAAGCAAACAGTAATCTTTAAAATAAAAAACGTAAAAAACATGAAAATGTCTATTAGTTTTTCGTTTATATCGTCTCGCCATCTGAAAAAAAAAAAAAACAAATTCAACGGGGGTGATAGAAAATCATAAAATATCATTATTTTGTGGTATAACTTTTTATCTACAGCTGCTTCGTTTTTGAGATATAGGATGTTTGAATTCTCAAAAATTTTAACGTTTTATTTTTATTTTTCCAACCGTTAAAGATATTTAAACGAAATTAGGGTATACACTACATTTGATTTATCAAGAAAAAATACTGTCTCTTTGCATATCTTTGTATCTGCCATAGCTTCACGGTAAATTTGATTTTTCTGTCATATAACTCCTTTTTGAAATGCCAGAAAAAATTATGTAAATTGAAAAAATAACTCCTCGTGCTCTCTATTTGGCCAGAGGATATTAAATAAAGTGTTATGGTTGAGAAAATCAAAACTTGCCTGTTAAAAACCACTTTTGTGCGAGCTTAAAAAATATTATGTAATTTTATCGAAGATTTGACATTCGGTTTAAAAAAAAAGATAACAAAACAATAGTTGGCCATGAATGGCATTATTGGTTTTTTGAATTAATATGACATTTTAATCAGTACTGGCCAAAGAGAAATCTGAAATGTTATTTATTTCCAAATTAAATAATTTATTTTTGCACCCAAAAAAACAATAAAAGATAAATTATTTTTCCCGTAGAACTGGCAGATACAAAAAAAAAGCCAAGAGACAGTTTTTGCTTAGAATAAAGGAAGGTGTTCAAGGGTATTGTATACCCATATCTCCGTCACTGGCTAACTTGGTATTGCTGCATTTTGTGACACTGGATCAATGCACGCTGTATACCAAATTTCGTTTAAATATCTTTAACGGTTGGAAAAATAAAAAATTAAATGTTAAAAAAATTTCAGATAAAAGTTATAGAAGCCAAGGCAAGCTTTTTTTCACCGGTTATTTCCTAGACAAAAGATTTTTATCTGAGATTTAACTATGTATTCAGTTTTATACATGGTGTTCAGAAAAGCGGATTGGGATTGTCACTCCTTCAATTTCAAACTTCAAGGAGTGACAATCCGTCAGACGAAGAAATAAAGCGTTCGTGTGGGGACAATCCCAATTCCAAATCCGATTGCTTTAGCGAGTGCGATATCAGCGCCATCTATTATTTAGGTGTGAGGAATACACCGGTCACACCGGGTTGCTTCTTCTCTTCTGTCGCTAGGTTGCGCTACTGGCTAGGATCGGATCTAGGAACCTTTAGAAACGGACAGGCGAACAGTCAGCTGTGCGTTAGTTTAGAGAACATTTTACAGGTTAGAGGGCCACTGGCCAGTAGTCAAAGTCAACACAATAACGTGCAACGTGCAATGGATTGCAGGATTGCAGTGTAGACGCAGTTTCATTACGGTAGGTAGTGGTGATGCCGTGCAGGTAGCAATTTTTTAGTGCAATTTAAAAATCTTGAGTAAATGTGGCTACTCTGTAGTCTGCGGAGACTCGCGAAAAGTTCTCAATAAGTACTGCAGGGCCGTTGGGGGTTCACCCCCCCCCCCCGAAATACCACCATTTTACACCAGCACTAGATTAGGTACAAAACGGGTAAATGATCGACACATTTAACTCTTTCAGAAAGCTCATGGGTACATACAAATATGTTGGAAACAAAATAGAAACAGATTGGGCGCAATAAAGTTTAATTTAAGATACATCTTATAAACTCTAATTTTCGGTATATAGTGGTTTTAAAGTCGACACTGTGCCCTAAAAAAGTGCCGTGCCCAAAATTCTGAGTCTACGCACTGTCGACACATCGCCCAAAAGAGTCATTAATTGCTACTTTGGCTTGGTTATCACCTTTATTGTTTAGCCTTCACAATTCACAAATAAACTTGTCAGATAACTGTCACTGACCAGCTCCAAAAATCGCACTAAAATCGCGCTATAATCTTCAACTTCCCTTAGGCCCAATTACCAGGGCTTATAATATATTCAATGACAGATGCATAAATCAAAGTTCTAGCAAATTTCTAGAAACTGATGGAAGCTCTACAGAGAAAACAATGGAAACTAACAGGAAATGGGGCCCTGGGGGCCTCAGGCCAACAAAGATGCGGCGGAAAATGCCTCTAAATTAATCATAAAAATTATAAAACTGTAAGTAGAATACCCAAACTTAAAATTTATTTGCTAAATCTTTGAGTAGGTTAGAAAACAGTGCAGACATGTTCATTGAAAGTTGATATAACAACTTTAGAGGCATTTTTCTTGACAATATGCAATAAAAAAAGTCGTGACCAATAATAATTATCCTATTCGATATAATAGAGAATTAAACAAAACAAATATGATTTTAGGAGGACGCTCTAACGTTTGATACGTATTTTGATGATTTACTGCTCAGCCCTGCACTAGCATCTACCCAGCAAACAATGATATTACGCAGAGGATATATATTTGAAGACTTGACTAAAGTTTTCGAAGAAACTATTTTTGATAATAGCAGTTTTAAAATAGAAGGATCTCGGTAGTGTATGGGGAGACGCTCTATCGGAGTTTTGGAATACGTTTTACGATAAGTGTACAGTTGGAACATCACTAAAAGTACCATACATTAGGCATGACTTTGGTGAAAAACAGTGGAAGGCAATAGCAAAAATAATATATTTGGGGTTTAAAATGGAAAATTATTTTCCCATACAAATCGCCCCAATTTTCACTAAGAATTTTTTAATGCTGGATTTTGAAGACAAGGAGCTTGTATCTATTTTTTTAGATTTTGTTTGTGAAACGGGAAAACTGGTGTTAGAAGAAGCGCAGAAAAATTTTGATAACGTCACAACAGATGACTCAAGACGATTTTACACAACTATTGCGTGATATAGCTCACCAAGAAATCATACAAAAACCAAACTTCGTAATAAATTGTTTTCAAAGTGAAGTCTCTCGTGAAAAGTTGGAACAAATGCAACAAATCGTAAATTTGTATGAAAAATTGAAACTCACGGTTTTAAACTGTTTGTCAAAAATAGATATAATGGAGCCCGATAAAGCTTTAAACTTTAAACGAACAAAAAACAATATTCAATTTTTTAAAAAGATTTATAAAAGAGGTGGACCAAAATATATGAGGCGCCATTTCGGACTAAATTATTATTTTTGAATATATACATTTCTCGCGCTAATATATTTTTTTATATGA
Source organism: Pseudeuparius sepicola (assembly GCA_963920635.1). Taxonomy (NCBI): domain Eukaryota; kingdom Metazoa; phylum Arthropoda; class Insecta; order Coleoptera; family Anthribidae; genus Pseudeuparius; species Pseudeuparius sepicola. Next base: position 37,856,301 of record OY987305.1, read on the forward strand.
TATTTATAGAAATTTGCGTGAATAATCTTTTTTTAGTCAAATTTATATAGTACGCATCGCCCAAAAGTATATATTACAGTAAACGCAAAAAAAATATCAAAACACGATATATTAATTTGGTGCGCCAATATACAGGGTGTTCCTTAATGACATGCTAATGCTTGAGGGGGTTATTCTTGGGCCCATTTTAAGAAAAAACTTCATATGAACGTATGTCGTAAACGTCCTAACATTTGAGATACAGGGCGTTGAAGTTCATTTTTTTAAATTGAATTTTGGCTACATCTCCCGAAATAATCAAGCTGCTGAACTGAAATTTGACACTGCTATGTTTTTGGGGATGAAGAATAAGCTGAAAATGTCAATTTCACCGTATCTCACAGAGGGCGCCACTTGCGCTGTTTTTTGATCACGCTTTTACGCGTAACTTTTTTGAGGTTATCTTTTTGGTCCTGCAGGTCCATCATTTTAGTGCATCTTTTCATTCTGCAAGAAAAATGTACTCTTGTTTCATAACGATTAAATCAACCGTTTGCGTTGAAATTACCAAAACATGCCCCAAAACACCTGTTGATTCCAATATTCGAAACATAAAATTTTCACCTACCGCTTTCAAATGTTACAGATCAACTGTACATTCAAAATGATGAAAAAAATGACAAATGGGCATTGAAAAAAAAAACACCATTGGTTTTCTTGAAATAGAGTGTCCAAATTTTGTCAAATTCAATCCTTTCCATTTTGAAAGCGAATAATTTTTGGTACATTATTCATAGGGATTTTTTTCTCAGTTTAAATGGTATAAAAAATCGCAGCCGGCCCTGGATTTGCATTTTGAAAATGGCAGAAAGGTCAAAAGAAGCGGTTTTTGAAGGCCTTTCAAACAAAAAAAGGTTTTTGAAAATGTCTCACAAAATACATTTTTTATCGATTTGTGTCCACTTAAAAGTGAACATGTGAAAAAAATGTAACTTCGGCAAGGGATACTGCTAGCACATCTACAGCTACACCTTTAAACGTCCGAGAAGAATTAAACCGTTTGTTTCCTAGCATTTCTTCTAGAAGTAGACAACGCAGTACGAGTAGGAATAGACCTAGTGTTTCAAGACAAACAGGAGTTGAAAATAGGCAAACGGAATTCCATAAAGACGTATTTTTGGCAAAAACAAAAAGCTCCTTTACAACATATAAACATACATGCAAATCTTTGGCTTTTGAGACAGGTGAGTTTTTGTTTTCAGTTCACATTATTTAAAGGGTGTCCCAAAATTCAACAGGAAGTTACTTAACTTATTTTTGGAAGCAGGAGGCTTATTGCCGATATTATAAAGCTCGGTTGACCGAAGGTTGAGTCTCAACCCCGGTGTCAAGCCGCAGTTGTAAAAGTTCACGTTTTATATGGGATGGGAATGTCACTTCGACTGCTAATTGAAACTCTTCCTTTGATTATCCGTGCATAGTGACAATAAATGTAGCTATTTCTTTTTATCAATGGAAAGCATACATTTAGGAGCGCCATACCGTACCTATTGCAACCATGCACTTTTACTGCCCATTTCACATATTATATTATGAGATAGGGTTACCGTGGATACAGGATACAGAACTTTAAACATATTGCTGGTGTTCAACGTCACAAAATTTTGCTAGAGCTAACTGTCAATTTGTAGTTGTCATTTTTGCTCTTACACGAGTAAGCAAGGAAAGAGATAGTTAGTGCTAGAAAAATTTTGTAACGTTGAACACAGCCATTATGTTTTTCAACAATAATACACATTAAAATACTTACCTATCTGGCGTTTTTTTAGTTACTGTTATCAAGCATACCTAATAGAGTTCCCAAATCCCGGGACCGAATATGTGTTCGGAACCTGGGTCCCAAATTGTAGGTACCGGTAAAAAATCAAAATTGGCCTAAAATTATAGGGTAGTTGAAATGTCAAAATTCGCGAGGTGCTTTGCTGGCTTTATGGGCATCATTTCGACATAATACACACCCCACAAAAATTATCGCATTACTCGAATTTTTGGAAAAGTTTGAAGTGTATTTTTCTGAACCGTTTGATCGATCTGGATGTTCTTTTTTTGGACGTGGGTTGATTATTCAGGAATATTAGTCTCTATGAAATGAAATTTAATTTTTGGGTGAATACCGGGTGTTGCCGTAATATAGGTTTTTGGTTGGAAAATTCGTAACGCCCTGTGGGGTGTACCAGCAATAACAGCATGTTATAATAAAAAACCAATTATAGCCTCATCTTTTCGCAACATTTTCTTTTTTGGTTCATTTTATTATCTCTGTTATTAGCGGAGATACAGGGTGTCCTCAGATCGACTTAACAATAGGTGTAAATGACTAAAAATTTTCGAGTTGGAGTTTGAGCTTCTGGGGATCAGCCCTGCTTGGCTAGAAACTAATTTGCGCCATATTTGAATTTTGAAAAAATTAAGCAGGTCTTAGGTTGGGTTATACCATTTTGCTTACACTATAGCTGCTTTCGTTTGGTTTGTGATTAAAGATCCAAACGCGTTTTGATTCAAAAAATGTGTTCCTTTTCAACAGTTTTCTCTCTGAATAACTATCTGTCTTTTGCTGACTTGCATGAAAGGAAAACAATTTTGGAATCGTGATCTTTGATCACAAACCAAACGAAAGCGGCTTATATCAGCCTTGTATATACAAAATTATAGTAACACGACGTTTGTCAAAGATGACAGAAGGATTTAATCTACACTTAGAGAAATGCTTATTTCTACCAAAAGTATATTAATTAGTTTTAGTTCTAGTTGTGTTTGACATAGAAAACTTACATTTTACGAAATTATAGAAGTTTATGTTATCAAAATAAATTTGTCTTACACTTACAGTCTGAAAGAGAAATCAACTGATTGAAACCCTTTTCATCGGAACTTATGGTACCTTTGAGAAACATTGTACTATTCTACTGTAATTTTCTACATACAAGGATGTCACAGATAACTCAGGCCCAGTTGCACCGAGTCGCCACTCGGTGCATCTTAAATTAAATCCCTAACGACCATTGTGACAATAGTTTCTAGGGGTTTAAGGTTCATCTTAACTCCGAGGAGACTGGGTCGGTGCAACCGGGCCTCAGTTACTTTATCCCTTTCCTTTACATGAATGACGTTTATAGGTTATGCAGTCTCAGATGTTCCTATCAGTATTAGTTGGTCAGATACCGATGTTAAGCAACATTTGAAGTCGTTGTTCACTAAATTAAGTCAAGTACATTTTGAAATCGTCTTACTTGTTGGTGGAAGACTTGTTAAGATTCAGCCAGGAGTAACCTTGAATGCAGCCACATTCAAACGAATGTTTCATCAGAAACCAATATATTTGCGTCCAACAGAAACTTCTGATGAAGATACAGATGATGAATTTGTATCGTTACCTCCTACTCAAAGCAATATTGAAAATCATCCATTGACAAGAAGTAGCACACCCTTGCCAGTGAATAACTCAAGCACTAATATTTTGTCTATAGATGAAATTCTTAATAATCTTCAAATGGATATTGAAGCAGAAAATGTATCACAGTTTAACATTTATAGAGGTGATATTTTTCAGTGTTGCATAAGAGCAATGAAAAGAAAATCCTTTAATCCATTTAATAATATAGACGTAAAGTTTACAGATATTGAAGGAACGTCAGAAGGTGCAGTAGATTCTGGCGGGCCCTTACGAGAAATGTTCCGTCTTGTGCTAGATGTCATAAAAAAACTCTAATATGTTCACAGGACGTAAAAAAAATTCTGACTCTTAATTCTGTTGCTTTGGAGCGAAAAGAATATTTTTATGCAGGTTCTCTCATTGCTCTTAGTCTTATTCATGGAGGTCCAGGACCCTATTTTATTTCGGAAAATCTTTATGAACCAATATTAAAGGGTATTGATAATTGTACAACATCACTGGATTGTATTAACCAGGAAATAGCTGAAAATATTGAGGGAATAAAAAAAATTCGATGACATACACGAAATAAGGAAATATACAGGGCGATTCAAGTAAGTGGTTCATTAGAAGTTTACGGGGAAGGAGTGCGAATTTTGAATTTTGGTTACTTACATATATAAATTGTAAACTTTCTTTCTAAAATATTTTCAACTTCCGATCACTTCCGGTTATACCGGAAGTCGGTAGCAACTTTGTTATTTCAAATAGAACACCCTATATATTATTACACCATTTGGTTCCCCATTAAATTCCAAATCTTTTTTCAGAATATAATGTGTACCCTATTCCTAACCCTTTTCGAGGTATTCGCAAATTTTTTATTTTTGGAGTGTTGCAGCCATCGACCATAGTGATGATAATTTATGAATCTGGAAAACTGAAATTTTGGACTGTCGTAGGAGAAAGTCAACTTTATTAAATGGTCTGTATGCCATTTCAAAATATTGTTCGGGAAAAAATTCCCAATATAAACATCGAAAAATTGAAAAATCTCATTTTTTCCAAATGGAACCCATATTTTTTATTGCACCATTGAAATGCTTGTGAAAAGACAGTTCAAAAAGATATAACACACTATATGTCTAAATGAAGCAGTTGCTTCGTTATTACGCAAAATACGTATTTTTTCTGCTCTGTATCAACAAAGATGCCATTTCTCAAGGAGCGTCACATTATAGGGGGCCATGGAAAATGAAATAATGCAATTATATGACAAGGTTAAGGGCTAGTTAATAATATTTTTCCCTGAGAAGCAACAATACAAAATTAAATAATACTAACAAAGTAGTGAGTCAAAGCGGGTACGAGTCCAAAATAGCCGCCAAGGTCAAGGTCGTTTGTTTGTTGCGAAGTCGCGATGGGGTGTTCAAGGTCAAGGGGCGTGATTTCCTAGAATAGCTTCAAGGTTAATTTCCGAGAATCGCTTCAAGGTTTCTGGGAATTGGTGTTCAAGGTCAAGGGGCGTGGGTTTCTAGAATAGCTTCAAGGTTAATTTCCGAGAATCGCTTTCAAGGTTGAATCGCTTCAAGGGGGCTTAGGGGTCAAAGGTCAAAGTGTACCAGAGTGGCGCACTTCTGGGAATTTTAGTTCAAGGTGGGCGGGGTTTCCTAGAAAGTCCTAGAATCAGGTCCCCTTACCCCTCTAGCTTTGATAAAAGACAGAGTTTGCTGTTGTGTGTAGTTCAGTGGCCGAGTTGAGCTAAGATGGCTTGCAGCAAAGAAATGGATTTGAAAACCATCAACAAAGTTGGTTGCTTGTCTCAGAAACCGACGGTAAAGTTAGTGGAATTGGATGAAGGCGTGCCGATGAAAATTCTCTCTGGCATTTTGCTGGAGTTGGAGGATAGTGTTGTTTTCCTGCCGAACAGAGTGACGAAGGTGTTCAAACCACGCCTCTAAAATTTTTTCAGTGAAAAATACTCGCTGGTTTACAAAGGACAAGTGGATATGGAGAAAATCCCATCGGGTGGATAGAAAATTAACATGGGGAAATCTGAATGTTTTAGTCATAAAACTTACCCAGTATTTTATTATGAGTAACGAGAAACTGTTATAAATAAAACAAGTAATTCGAATTCCAATCTTTATTTGCTGTAAATAGTTAACAACGATGGTATGACTCACAAAGTAACTGGATCAAGCGATCCATAATTCGATAGCAATGAAAGACAGCAACGTACTCTGTTTAAAACGTGAAATAATAACCCATTCATAAATAGTGGTACTTTTATGAGTCATCAGTTGCAAGCTCAATCTAAATTGAAAATTATGCTACCTTAAATATTTACGGGCTACGTGCGAGTGTTTTAAACTTTATTTAAATTAAAATTAAGAGTTATCCAGCGCAGACCTCGATGATTCAATGTTTATGTGGCGGTGAATTAAAGCGTGCAGGTCTGCAATAAAATTGTTTCATTATACGAAATTATACTGTATACAGAATTTATATAAACACACTTTCCAACGCCGAGGTCCGGCTAACTTTAAGTAAAATCTTAATGTAACGCGCTCGGATATTATATAAATATTTTGATGTGGGGAACAGTTAAAGAATAAATTCAAGCGAGTTTGGGAAAATAAATTACTAATGATTGAAACTTATAAATCTATTTTCGTGTAAAGACTTGCAGTCAGTCTAATGTTATTATTCACAGGAGACGGTTTGGTTAATACCCTTATCAGTAATCTACCAGTTGAATTGCGCATTCCTGGATACCAATATTGCGGACCTGGAACTAAGCTATACAAGAGATTAGCTAGGGGAGACCCTGGAATAAACCCTCTCGATGCTGCATGCAAGGAACACGACATAGAACATTCGAAATCTTCCTCTTTAGAGGATCGACCTAAAGCCGATCGAGTGTCAGAAAATAAAGCTTGGCAAAGAGTTAAGTCTAAGGACGCAGAACTAGGTGAAAAAGCAGCTGCTTGGTTTGTTACTACAACAATGAAAACTAAACGCAAGTTAGGTATAGGCTTAAAAAAATCGTTCAAACGTGATATAGTGAAACTGGGGATTTTTGCAACACTTCCCACTAAGGCAAAAATGGCATTCTTTCTGGGAATAGTGCGTTTTCAAATCGTAGAGATTGCAAATATAATAGTGCGAAAACATTTGCCTCCACCACAATGTGTAAGTACAAAAAAATCTATTACTCATCAAGGCAATATTTATGATTTCATTTTATGTTCATAGTGTTGGCCAGCATTGGTGATATTCCCGCTTGATAAAGCACAAGCACCTGATGATTTTTCCGTTGTATACCAAGGGGATATTTTAGGACTGCAATTGAGTTTAAAAGTAAAGATGAATCCTCATTGGTTTTGTAACTTCATCGAATGCAATGGTAAGTTTTAAACATTTATAAACGAAGTTATAAAATTCTTGATTTTCTTTTTATTTTTTTTATCAAATAATCATATTATCAGAGATAATATACAGAGATATACAGGGTGTTATTCAAACTTAGTTAGTCAAGGTGAGTGATTCTAAGACGAAAAGTTTATATAAACATAAGTTCGGTGTCGCTTCATCTTCAAGATACAGGGTGTCAAACTTTAAAAAAAATCTTTTTTTCAGCAACATCTAATAACCCTTTAACCGATTTTCTTGAAATTTGGTAGTGTTATTTACGGTAGAGAGGGGTTAATTTAGCCCTAAGTTGATTAACATTATCAAGTCCAGTGGCCTTCTCTGAATAGATACAAGATACAAAGATGATAATTATTTTTTTTTCTTTGTTTGTTACAGATTTGTTTGATGCTCAAGATGAAGGGATTGATGTTGATGATGAAGGGATTGAGGATGATTATTATGATGCACAAGATGTCATTCCATATGATAATGAATCATGAAAATAAAGGAATATATATAAAAGAAAATATTTATATTATACTCGTATATGATTAATAAATGGTAAAAATTAACTTGGTTTTTGTTTGCTATATTCAAAATTTCTGAATGTTTATTATACCTCTATATAACACAAAACAAAACAAAAACTAGAGTGAAAAATTTAGTATAATTATTTAAACTGAATAATCCTAATTACATTTTATGTTAATACACAAAAAAAACAAATATTTCTTTCAGAATGTTAAATCATCTCATTTATCCATCCCACACAAATAATTTACAAAACTAATAGTAGAATGATTGTATTCACACCAAAGTCGTACGTGTTATTTTTTTTCTTGCTCCCGGCTTTGATGTCAGCCCGCAGAAAGAAATCACTCTTATTTTAGTGTAAATATTATTGGAGTGTTTGACATCACTTTGTTATAAATATTTTCTAATTGAATCTGATATTATATACAAAGCCAAGTATCTATTTCAGAATGTATATATTATAGTTAACCCATACATGATTATATAATGGTCTCGTCATCCTAACCAAATAATTTACAAACGATAAGAGTAGCCGCAAGCAGTCGTTAAAAGTTTTTGTAAAATAATAAATAATAATAATAATCCTCACCCTCACAATACTCCAAACTAAGGGTACCCCAGAAGCAACCAAATGCTTATGCCGGGGGAGGGGTAATTACTAATATTTTATCTTCGTTGCCAGTTGCGGCTAGGGCCGACTTTTACCGATGGAGCTAGGATAGCATTCGCTCAAGTAATACGAAAAACCTTTAGTTTAGTAAATCACACAGATAAAGCTATTAAAGAGCAATTCCGTGAATCTACATTTTGTCCAACGCTCTTGACCATAAGCAGTGCTTTTCTATAAAAGACATAAATACACATGTACTTCACCACCGATTCGAACCAAGATGGATCGACGACAGAAAAACATGCAGTCCAAATAGTTTGCAACGCAACGAACGTTACCACCAGGTATAAATAACAATTCCGAAGAAATTTGATTCACATAATAATTGAACATATCCCGACAGGAAAGTGTTGATTCAGCTTTTTTATTAAGGGGGTTCCCCTCGAAGATTTCCCATTTAACTAAAAAAGTAGGGGGAGAACTTGGTAACTAAGTTGTTTCAGATCAAGGTCAATACAAGAAAGTTATTTTTGTAAAAATTCAAGGAAATGTGAAACTGCTGACTAGCCTAGTCGGAAAAATGCATGGAAAACGTAAGGAAACACAAAGATGTTAAATTGATAACCAAGTGGGAGGGGCGCTGGGGGGCAAAAGCCTTAATAGCATAGCCAGAGTTGCGTCATCTTCGAGATGAACAGACTAGAAGTTAAATTTAATAAGCCTATTTACGTTGGTTTTTCCATCTTAGATATTTATAAAACTATTCCACTACAAGTATATTGTACCCAAATTTGGCAATCGTGCGAAACTGATGTACACAGATACGGACAGTCTAATTTATGAATTTTTGGTTGATGACATTTATCCATACATTAAGACTGATATTCATAGGTTCGACACATCAGACTACCCGCAAGATAATGTGTATGACATCCCTCAAGTTAACAAAAAAGTTCTAGTTATTATGAAGGATGATAACAATGGTCAAATATAATTCTCTTCCTGAAGAAAATCAGTGGGAAGTAGAGAAATATAGCAAATGGGTTAATGTTAGTTTGGTTACCGTTTGTACTGATGTTTATCCACACCCTTGGACATAAATCCGATGGTATCATATCTTCATTCCTTAGAAGAACATGTAACGATCTTCATTCCCTTCAAGACAACAGAGGAAAAGCGCAGCAACAAAAATGAAAGAAATAGCAGAAAGAAATTATAATGATATTAAGTTGCATATTGAAACATTATCATCCCCAGATATCTCATTATAATCTCGTTCATGCACCACACAGGAGATATCTACCATCTGATCTGACCATACATCAGACGCATAAAGATTTTAATTCCAAAAAACAGTAGTCGTCACGTGTGCTATGAAACATGCCGAAGAGTTTTCGATAAAGAAAATATTGGTTTCACAGCACCAACACAAGATGAATGCGGTACTTGTTCAATTCGGATAATTGTGTATCCCAGAATAAGAACTGGGTGTTGTTCACAGCTTGTTTAATTTTCGTAAGCGAGAACTGGGGTCTTGAGAGTATAACCTTTAAGTACTTCGAGCCCCAGACCATAGTTTTATGAAGGCTGATTCGGTGCACGGCCAAATTAGCAAAAAGTGGAACAAAAGCAAAGAAATTTTAGACTTTGAGGACATGGAAAATCTTATTAAAAGCTCAAACAAAGCAAATTCGGTAATCAGTCTTAGGAGTGAAGATTTCAGGCATTTTGAAAGTGGATGCGTCCAACGGAAAAAAGATGACACAATTCCTAAAATTAGTGATTTTAAATCTGTTCAATTCAGAAAAGGTTCTAAGAAGTTATTTTACAAGCTAGAATTAGAACAAACTGATTTTTTTTGAAGTATTGTTTTTTTTTAAGATTTGTTTAGTCAATTATAAATACATGTACATAAATAGTATAGTATACAATACATTCTCTAATCAGTGCATACAGAGCTCTGGCCTCGAGATTAACATAACTACTTTACATTTCACCTGTGTGCATATCACTGTTTTTCGGTTAAGTGTAAGACATTGTTTCTGCATCACGTGCAATGGGCAATGCAAAGCAATATAAAATATAGATTTTTTTGTGTTGAACACTCACTCACTAGGTGGGCACAGTTAATACTTACAGGTTCATTATTTTATTTTTATTTTGCTATTATTATGATTAGTGTTATTTCACTACTATTATTACTATGACTATTACTAAGGATTACCTAAAATTATTTTTAAATCTCTCATAAATGGAATGAGTCTTTTTGTTGGGTTTTTATGTAGTGTGGTAGACTATTGAAGACACGTGCATGCGTAATTGGGTTATTGAGTCCTATATTTGTTCTGGTAGGGATCTGGTAGACGCTGTCGTATAATCTAGTTTGATGTTTGTGAACATTGTTTGTGATGGTTTGATTTTTGATTTTTATTTGTTATGTTAAAGATTAATTTACATTGGTCTAATTTTAAGAAAACGTCTAATTTTTAGGCCAAGTTTCTCGTATAAAGTCTCCGTCTTTGTGAGTCTGTCATAATTGAACAAGACTTTTAATGTTTTATTTTGTAATATTTGAATCCTATCAAAAACTCCCGCAGCCACACATTCCCCATACAGGCATCAAGTATCTTATATGTGATAGAAAGTAAGCGTTGTAAACTAACATTTTTGTTTTTCCGTCTGCGAAAGTAAAATATCTGGCCCCGAGGTTTGCGTTTTTGAAGTTTGAGTACAACAGTGGTCCGACCACTGATCCCTGTGGCACTCCATAGGTGCTTATTTGTGTTGTGCTTATGGATTGGCCAAGTCTGACGTATTGCTCTCTACCACACAAATATGTTTTCAGCAAGCTGAGAATTGATCCCCTAAAACCCATTATCTGTAGTTTTTTCAGCAGAACATCATAATCTACGACATAAAATACCTTCTGTAAGTCTACAAATACCACAATTGCTATATGTTCTTTATCTAAAGCCTTGATACACAATCTACAAAGTCTAACGTAGCGCTGTATTACAATTTTTTTGAAACCATACCGGAAGTTATCCGTTATTGCATTATTGTTTATGAATGCTTCTTTTCTTCACAACTTTTTAATTTTTGAAAACACACTTATAACAGATATCGGTCTGTAATTACCCATAACATTCTTACTTCCGGATTTATAAATTAGGGTAATTTTTGCTTACTTTTAACTCTTTAGGGAAGACTTCAGTAATAATTACACGATTTGTTAGTGCGACTAGAATATCTAAGAGCTCTTCTTGTAGTGTAGGGACACAGTAATTTGATCGTGACCTGGAGCAGAGTTTCGTTTTAGTTCCAGTATGATTTCTTTGATTTCAGGTACATCGGTTAGGTTTACATCTATATCACGGTTACAGGTAATCTTCTTGAATTTTGTACTACTCTTTGGTAAGTCACTTACAGTTTGTTTTCCTATCTGTGCAAAATACTTATTTAAACTACTATTTACAACTTCAAGTGGGTTCGCTATTATCTTATTATCGACAGTTATTTACTACTTTCCATTGTTTTTTTTATGGTTGTTGTCTGCGTTGACCCACTTGTTTTGAAAGTATTTATTTTTTATAGTTTTTATTTTGTTGTTTATTTTATTTTTTTATTAACTTAAATTCTAAGTATAGATTATCATGCTTAGAGTTTTTTTACAACCCTTTTATAGATCCTGTCTCGTTGACTCATCATTTCAAGAATTTCATCATTTATCCAGTCATTGTTCTCCATTATTCTAATCGATTTTGTTTTTTCGGATGCAATTTTACATTTATTTATCAATTTTACATTTATTTATCAATTAATTCTTGGAATGATGAAACCATTTCCAGTGGTTTATTAAATGTAAACAATTCTTTAAATATTTTACAGTCTATAGTTTTTACATCACATGTTTTTTGTTTATATAATTTGGTTTTATCTACTATAGAGATTGACAGCAGACAGTGATCCGAAAGAGCACATTTGACAATGATTTTACAATCAAAATTATTGTTATTTTCGCATAGAACGTGATCTATAATTGTCGCGCTGTGGGCTGTTGTCCTGGTAGCATATTTTTCACTTATTGTATTTTTTTATTTGAAAGTTATTTAATAGTAATAGATTTTGATAGTCCCAGGTTATATTTGTGGCACCTAATAGATCTATATTAAAGTCACCCACCATTAAATGCCTTTTGTTATGTTTTAGGAGGAAAGGCTCAAGCCACATAAAGAGGTCTATGCTATTAACATTTGGTGGTCTATAAATGACGGTTATTTTTGTATTTTGTTCACCCACCTTTAGACAAATCCAGTTGAGCAGGTCATCTGGCCCGGAACTTTCTATTTCATAGTACTGCAATCCCTTCCTGATGTAGACCGTTGCCCCTCCTTCTCTACCTCTCCTACATGAATGTACGGCTATGTAATTGTTTATTTCATATATAAATGTTTCTTCTTTTGCTAACCATGTTTCTGTTAATAGCAGTAAGTCACATTCATGAACGTAGCACCTCACCAGGTCTATTTTGTTTCATATACCTTGGATGTTAAGGCAACGAATTTTAAACCGTTCTCGAGGCATTTTCAGTTTTCCAGTTGCTCTAGGTATTCCAAGAGTGTGACTTTTGAGTCACTGCTTTTTCTTAAGAGAATATTTCCACCCATAAGAACTTATAGTTGTTTTCCTTTCTAAAGATTTTTGCGGTTTTGAGTTCCAGATTTGTTTTAGTAAGGTTGTGGTTAAGGTATATTTTTGAGATCGCTACTGTATCCTAAGTCTTGAGCTTAGAGTTAATTTTTTTAAGCCTTTAGCAATGAAGTTTTTATGTTTTCGTCTTGAAACCAAAATTCAAACTCGAACTTCCCGCGAAGGTTAACTGCAATAGAGGCGTGAACACAAAAAGAAGGATATAATTTTGAAATAAAAAATATATTTTACTTGCCTGTGTTTTAAAAATAATTAGTGTTAAAATAATATAAAAATTGAATTCAATCTAGTTACTGGCCCAATAAATTATGTTTAAAATTTCATAGTTATGTTATGACTAATCTACTTAATTAATTAATTAATATATTTTTGTCGTTAAGGCCTTTGGTAGATACCTAAATAACTTAACTTACTTTGTTTTTGTATGGTACTTCGGAGAGATGAAACTGTAGCAGTACATAGTGGTTGGAATAGACTAGTTAACTTACTTTGTTTATCTATAGCTACTTCGGAGAGATGAAATGAGAGTCAACTCACTTTTACTGTAGCTACGTAGTGGTTGGAATAGACTATAAAAAAACTAAAATCGAGCAACTCTTACGCCTGGCGTAAACAAGAGCACGTGCGTTGAAATATCTGCCATAGCCGCACGGAGGTACGACCTTTATTTAATTTTAGTCTTACAATAGTGTACATCAAAATATTTCAGACAAGAATTATTGGCTTAATTAAAATGGTTCAAAACATCGATAAAATTATTTGTGGCAGTGTCTAAATAGCTGAAAACAACAAGATAAAACCGAATATCTACACTTTTGCGATCGAGCACGTCCCTGTTGCCGAGTCGGGTGAAATTTTATAGCCTACCGACCAATCGCGGAACGTCATTGAACACGTGGTTTTATTTATGCCAGGCGTACGGATTGCTCGATTTTACTATAGTTAACTTACTTTGTTTATGTACAGCTACTTCGGAGGGATGAAATGAGACAAATCAACTTACTTTTACTACAGCAATACATAGTGGTTGGAAAATACTAGTATAGTGTTTCTAAAGTCACTTGAAACAGTATAAAAAACTCTAATTGCATAAAAAAACTTTAATATTGGATATAAGCGTCACGCAATTTTTTAAAGATATACATATTCTATGTTACGCTCCGCCTAAATTTTTATTTAAATGTGTTGATTTGAAAAATTTCGTTCGAAAGTTCCGTTTAAAAATTCGGTGGAAACGCCGGTTTAGGGTTTTGGTTCTAATATTCGTATTTCAGTATAAAAAAAGGGGTCTCCTCGCCTCAGCGGTACGCACGGGCGAAAAGGAAAAAAAAGATCAGTTGCTCGTCGGTGTGTTGGCAGTTAAGTGCAAAAAGAAATTTTCGTGGTTCGACGGATCTAGTCTTAACTGGCCAAAATTTGGTACATTCTCTGTGAGTTTCGAGATAAGTTTACTAGCTGATGTACCGGGAATTATGTCGTTAGACGGATCTGCACCCGACGAAATCAACAATCACGCCACTGACGTCTTTGCAATAGGGGTTCCGTGCAAAGGTCAGTAGCTTTATTTTACCCCTTGGGCGAAATTTAAATTATCTTTGTTTCCCGTTTACTAGGCGTTTTTCTTTACCCCGGGAAGAAAATCTACAAACGTAACTTCCCTTGCGGCAGCTAGCGCAGTACAAAGGTCGGCCCAGTAGGAGCCATTTTGTTGTTAGAGGTCACCAAAACATCGCGGGAACTGTGATAAGTACCCCAGTGCGGGGATTTTCTATCCTACGATTCTTTTCTGTTGCGATTTCTACCCAAACCTAAGTGCCTGACTACGTTGGTTAATTATTGTTGTGTAACTTTAATTATCATATGAGTACCTAGTCCCTTACTCTTGCAAGAGTAAGGGACTAGGTACTCATATGTACCTGTATCTTGTTGTCTTATTATACTCTGCACTCTCTCCTGGCGCCCAACTTTTATTTTTTTTGTTTTAATTTTCAAACCCACGACCAGAGCAAACCGAGGTGACAACTTTTCGCGCATAGTAAACGTAACAGATATTTCTGGCGCCCAACGTGGGACTTCGTCTTGATTTTTTTTTTATTATTATTTTTGGGGAGAGTGCAAGTTAATTGCAGACATCTGGTAAATGCAAAATCATATTTTAGGTTATTTTATTCACCCTAGTTTTCCGTAGTGAATAGATATTATATCATATTATTACATGTCACAATTTTCGCGCTATTCACTAATAATAATTGTTGCAGTTTAGGGATTACGTTATTTATTTTCTGCGATGAATGGTTTAAAGGTGTTGGGTATTACGTTCCCAGAACTTATTTCTGTATATATTTTGGTAGGTTTTTTTTAATTTAGAAGGAACCTAACAGTAATTAAAATTATTATTTGGAAATTTTTATGCGATTGTTCCGTGATTTGTTGTTTTCAATGCAAAAAAAAAACAACTGCCGAGCACTTGTGATTTTCTTGTGTAATGTATTAAGTATTTAGTATTTGTTGTGTTTGCATAATTGGTTTTAACGTGTGTTATTTCCGAAATAACAATTTCAATTTGTATTAATATATTTATTTACTCTACTTGTCATCTAGTGAATAGGATTCGTCAATTCGTATTTTGTTTTGTATAGATAACTGCGATAGAGGCTTGCTGCGGTTTGGTACTTGAGTAATTTAATACCGGTAAACATTCCCAACGTGATGTTTTGCGTCTCCTAAATTATTTCAATTTATTATAATATTTTGCAAAAAGTAAATTATCAATTAACTTGAAATAATAATAATAAAAAAAGGACTTCCGGACTCGCTTTTCGGCCGGCCGTGTCGGTTTTTTATTGGTAAGTACCTGCCGCATTGTTTTTTTTTCTCGCACTCAGTTGATGAGCGTTGTTTTCTCGTTTTTTGTTTACGGAATTAAGTAAGCATTTTCTTTAAAGAAATGGATCCCTTTTTTCTGGAAAAAGACGAACTTGCATACGAATTAAAAATCAGAGGTATAGCCTGTTCCGCTGAAACTGTCCGGTCTATGCGTACTGTGTTGAAAAACAAATTACAATGTGAGGGATTTGGTAAAGTTGTAAAGTGTCACGATTCGGTTACGTTAGATGTAGCCGATGAAATAGACGCGTGCAATAGTAAGGTGGTCACCCTTCGGAAATTACTTGAGGACTTTGGTAGTAAAGAAAATGATAATTTAACGGAATTTATTTTTACGAAAATTCATCATTTATATGCTCGCTTAAATAGGCTGAAGGTCACAGAGGAAGCATCTGGAGCTGTGGATAAGCCACAGGCTGGCACACCGGAAAGGTGCATTAGGGATTTGCTCGAACAACTTGAAGCTATAGAAGTGGAAGTAGATAAACGATTGACTTTCTTTTTCAAGCAAGGCGCCAGAAACCCTGTAATAAAAAAGGTTGACCCAGGACACACCCCGACAAGTGGTAATGCTACTCCTGTACCGATTGTTCCTCGTTCTAAGAGTATACCCGTTAGTCAGTGGGGCGTTAAATTTACGGGAAAAAGGGACTCTATTAGTATTTCCGCGTTTATCGAAAGAGTTTCCGAGCTTAAGGCCGCGAGAAATATTTCTGATGAGGAATTGACAAATTCTATTATAGATTTAGTTAGTGATAGTGCTTTGGTGTGGTATAGGTCGGTAAGGTCCGATATTGATTCTTGGGATACCTTCGTTAGGCTTCTCAGGGAGGAATATTTGTCTTGGGACTTTGAAAAACAACTGTGAAAAGAGATTAAGCATCGGTATCAAGGACAAGGTGAGGACATAGGAACATACTTTGCGTGTATGACGAACTATTTTAATAGATTACCTAGACCCCCATCCGAAGCAGAAAAACTTGCTGTTATGCGCTTAAATATACTCCCTTATTACATTGATAGGTTAGGTTTGCAAGAGTTTATTTATTTTTGGAAGGAAATTAACATTGTGCCCCTTTTGCGTGACAATTGTTTTAAATTTGGGGAGGAAATTGTGTCACCAGTCATGGCGCAGATCCAAAATTCCTTGAATGATGATCAACGCTTGACCTTAGGAAAACTAATTGAGAACTTCTTTAATAAGCAACCTTCTACTTTGGGGTGTGCGAATGGTATCTACCATGTAATCGACACTGGGGATGCTGCTCCGATTAAACAACGATACTATAGGTGTGTGTCCCCATACATTCAAAATATTATTAATGAGGAGGTGGATAAAATGTTGGCTCTAGGGGTAATCGAACCTTCGCAATCGCCTTGGTCGTCTCCAGTGGTTATAGTTAAAAAATCAAACGGTGAAAATAGGTTCTGCGTTGACTTTCGGAAAGTTAATCAGGTGACCAAGCGTGACGCATACCCTCTCCCATATATCAGTATGATTTTGGATCGCTTGCGTGGTTCAAAAGTGTTTTCCTCGATAGATCTCCGGCATGCATATTGGCAGATTCAACTAGATATGAATTCAAGAGAAAAAACTGCGTTTACAGTCCCAGGCCGCGGTCTATACCATTTTAAGAGGATGCCTTTTGGTTTGCAAAACGCTCCCGCCTGTTTCCAGAGACTAGTTGACGATTTGGGTGCTGATTTGGAACCCTACGTGTTCATATATCTGGATGATATTATTATCGCCACGCCAGACTGTGACATTTATTTGGAGGTTTTGAAGAAGCTTTTTGATCGTCTGCTAATAATAGGGCTGTCCGTAAATAAAGACAAGTGCGAATTTGTCAGGCAAGAACTTAAGTATCTAGGATACGTTGTGGATCAAAACGGGCTTAGACCAGATCCAGGCAAAATTGAATCTATGGTTAACTTTCCGACGCCCAAAAGCGCTAAAGAGGTGCGTCGATTTATTGGTTTAATTTCGTACTATAGGCGGCTTGTCGAGAATTTTGCCAGCCGAGTTGCACCCCTAACTAAGCTTACTAGAAAAAATTGTAAATTTTTGTGGGATTCTGTTACCGAAAGAGCATTCCTAGATATCAAGCAATGCCTTATTTCTACGCCAATATTAGCCTGTCCTGATTTTTCGCTTCCATTTAATGTACAGACAGACGCGTCGCAGGTCGGTTTAGGCTGTGTGCTGTCGCAAAATTTTCGAGACGGGAAAAAGGTCATTGCTTACGCAAGCCGTGCGCTAACCGCACAAGAATCAAAATATAGCACTACCGAGCTTGAGTGCCCTGCTGTGGTCTTCGGGATTGAAAAATTTCGTCCTTACATCGATGGCGTAAGATTCACGGTAATTACCGATCACTATAGCCTAAAATGGCTTTACAATCTGAAAAATCCCAGCGGTAGGTTAGTTAGGTGGGCGTTACACTTACAGGGTTATGACTTCGATATAGTGCATCGTAAGGGAAAAGAGCATGCTGGTCCAGATGCTTTGTCGCGCGCAATTGCTTATATTGATGTCAAAGAAGTTGACCACGACGAGTGGTATAAAGATATCGTGAATAAAATTTCTGCCAATCCGAACAAGTATCCTACTTTTAAAGTGCAAGGGTCAAAGGTCCTCAAACTAGTGGGGTCTGGATACCAACAATATAATCCCGATGATGATTGGAAAGTGGTGGTGCCGAAGGGACTTCGGAGAGCTGTTCTGATGGAAAATCATGATTCTCCGACGTCAGGCCATCTGGGTTTTTTTAAAACTATGAAGAGGGTATCCACGTACTATTATTGGCCACGCATGCGATCGGATATCGCCAAATATGTCAGGGATTGCAATATTTGTAGTGCTCAAAACCCCGAAAGGAAGTTACCTCATGGAGTAATGCAGCCGCGTATAATTACATATCCATGGCAATGTATATGTACAGATTTGGTGGGCCCCTTTCCATTGTCGAAAAAGCGAAATAGGTTCCTGTTGGTTATAGTAGACTGTTTCACTAAATACACCTTGTTGTTCCCGTTGAAAACGGCCACGAGTCCCTCTATATTAAAACACCTCGAGGAGGATGTGTTCCATATCTATGGCGTTCCTGAGAGACTTATTTGCGACAACGGTCGTCAGTATGTTAGCAAGCAATTTACGAGAATGGTTAAGTCATATGATGTTGAACTCTTTTACAACGCTTATTATAGCCCTCACGTAAATCCCTGCGAAAGGTATAACGGTACGCTGAAAACGATGATTAGGTCCTACATTAATGGTGGTTCTCAACGAGATTGGGACGAACACCTATCAAAACTAGGATTCGCGCTTCGAACAGCAGTTCACGATATCACAGGTTATACGCCTGCTTACCTTAATTTCGGTAGGGACCCATTTATTTCTGGGAAAATGTATAGCAAATATGATGAACTACAGGGTCAGGCAGCTATTGAATTTGGTGATAGAGGTAAATTAGCCGATCATGTCAAAATTCTATGTTCGTAACCGCGTCAATAGGGCTTATCAACGGAGTGCTGAGAGATATAATCTGAGGCACCGGCCATTGCAATTAGAGCCTGGTCAAGTTGTTTGGAAACGTAATAAGAGTTTGTCCGACGCAGCCAAGTATTACAGTTCTAAACTGGCCCCGCAATTTATTAAGTGCAAGGTGCGCAGGAAGGTGAGTCCGAACGTCTATGATTTGGAGGATTTTTCTACTGGACGGTCACTCGGTCACTGGCACATAAAGGACCTAAAAACAAACTAGACTTGTCATTTTTTTTTATTATTATTTTTTGTTGAAGTAAGGGAAGGATGTTACGCTCCGCGTAAATTTTTATTTAAATGTGTTGATTTGAAAAATTTCGTTCGAAAGTTCCGTTTAAAAATTCGGTGGAAACGCCTGTTTAGGGTTTTGGTTCTAATATTCGTATTTCAGTATAAAAAAAGGGGTCTCCTCGCTTCAGCGGTACGCACGGGCGAAAAGGAAAAAAAAAGATCAGTTGCTCGTCGGTGTGTTGGCAGTTAAGTGCAGAAAGAAATTTTCGTGGTTCGACGGATCTAGTCTTAACTGGCCAAAATTTGGTACATTCTCTGTGAGTTTCGAGATAAGTTTATTAGCTGATGTACCGGGAATTACGTCGTTAGACGGATCTGCACCCGACGAAATCAACAATCACGCCACTGACGTCTTTGCAATAGGGGTTCCGTGCAAAGGTCAGTAGCTTTATTTTACCCCTTGGGCGAAATTTAAATTATCTTTGTTTCCCGTTTACTAGGCGTTTTTCTTTACCCCGGGAAGAAAATCTACAAGCGTAACTTCCCTTGCGGCAGCTAGCGCAGCTCTTGGTGAACGAGGTCCAGTACAAAGGTCGGCCCAGTAGGAGCCATTTTGTTGTTAGAGGTCACCAAACATCGCGGGAACTGTGATAAGTACCCCAGTGCGGGGATTTTCTATCCTACGATTCTTTTCTGTTGCGATTTCTACCCAAACCTAAGTGCCTGACTACGTTGGTTAATTATTGTTGTGTAACTTTAATTATCATATGAGTACCTAGTCCCTTACTCTTGCAAGAGTCGCGTTAGTGTAAGAAAACAAAAAAAAAAGATTTAATATTATTTTCTAATACATATTGTACACCCCTGTATCTTGTTGTCTTATTATACTCTGCACTCTCTCCTGGCGCCCAACTTTTATTTTTTTTGTTTTAATTTTCAAACCCACGACCAGAGCAAACCGAGGTGACAACTTATCGCGCATATTAAACATAGCAACATAATATTTCACCTTTAAGGTTTTTTAAGGTTGTCGTCACACATAACGTAAAGGTTAATGCACCATACAATATTGTCAAAAGGTCTCTAAAAAGCCATATCGATTACAACTATTTACGCAAGTATATCCTAAAATCTGTGAAATTATCGCACGCCTATCCACCGCATTTCGCTGTAAAAGTGGCCAGCCGTCGAACAGTGTAGCCTATGCAAGTATTGGTGATATATTATATTAGGTGAGCATGCAGTCATTTGTTTTTACTACAATATCTATCGTCTCTGTCTCTTTCATCTCCTTTTACTTATAATAACAGGACTGGTTAAAAAGTGTTTTGTCTCGTATTTCATTACCGGAAGCGCCTGTTCTCGAGCTACCCTGGTAAAATATAAATGAACTCACTTGGAACATAGTGATATACAAGGCGTGATCTATTTCATAGCATTTACCACGCTCTGCTACTGGTAAAAATACCAGACTTATCGGCAGAAATCACCCGTATAAAATTCACAGGTTTTTATGCTGTTCCAAGTGACTTTAGAAATACTATAACTATAAATTGGTAAATAACACGTTTCTTTCAAAAAATATTTATATATTGAAATTGAACAAAGTTTCAAACAATAACCATCATTAACAAATAAATTATTACCAAGCAAACTTCAGAATTTTTAAATCGCCGTATCCAAAATTTGGGAAATTATAGTTACTAACTTTTACTATTGCTGGGCAGTGTTTAAGATTTGCTGAGGTTGAGAGAAAAAACAAAAAAAAGTCCGCCAGTTTCATAAACCTATATGTCAAAGCCTACCGTCGTCTACCCACGATATTACTCATGGTGATCTTTTCTGTTTTCTTTTCTATCCGAAATGCTACCTACATTCAGAAAAACTTTTGACCGCTATCGGCTAAAGTAAAAATACATGCATGTGTTTCTCGTTCATTCCAATAATATTTACACTAAAATAAAAGTACTTTCTTTTTGCGGTCGCACATCAAAGCCGAGAGCAAGAAAAACAAAACGTATGACTTTGGTGTGAATACGATCGACGACTTCGAGTTAAATAATATAGGACAAATAATTAGAATTAATTGCGATCTTTTTTTCAGTGGGTCGAGAACATGATTGCAACACTTTTTGTTCCGGAATTTTCGGTGTAAAATAATGACCTTCAGGGATGTTGAATCATCAGGGTTTTTTTCCTGTCGGAACGTGCTTTTGAAAATTATAAACATCCGTATTTCTCAGAAATGAAAATGATGACCCTGCCGGAACGTGATTTTGAAAATTATAAACATCCGTATTTCCCAGAAATGAAAATGCCGACATCAGCCGCATGTTTCCCAGAAATGAAAATGCTGATATTACAATATTCATCCGCTTTCTTGAATTTTCTAGAAAACCTCATAAATGACGTAGGCATATAAATCGAGACGAAAATCTAAAAATAATTGAGACTGACATCACCTAGCACAAGATGGAATCTGTTGAATATTTAAACAAGTGTTCTAAGGTAAAATCCTTTGCAAGGTGTGTTGATTTGCCACTAAATCAACCTCTTAAAGTGATAAATATCTGGAGGCAAGGTACCAAGTTCGGTTCAAGAATACTCATTGAACTGGAGGAGAACAAGGTGACTTTACCTGCAAGGTTTGATATTCTTTTCACCGATGGATTTTTGCAACATATACAGCAGGAAGTTGAAGCCGGTTAGATTTATATAAAGGTGAATGTGAAACAGTGAATGTGGAGTTTATTTATGAGAATGAAACCATCTAGTGCAGTTGAATGTTATAAAGAAAAATTAAACAATTATTTGTTTGAGTTACAACGTTTAAAGGAACAAATAAATTTGTATGAATTAAGAATTCAGAATTCAGCTGCAGACCCTCAGTTTGGAAAAGAAAAATAACAAAAATGAAACATGTGCGCTTCGCAGAAACTGTAGAAATTTAATGGGATAGAAAAGGACCATGGATGCAACATGCGCTTGACCGTAATATATTTCAAAAACGCATTCAAGAATGTTCAACATATCTAAATATTGTTCTTGCAAATACAAAGAATATTTAAATATGTGTAAAAATAATAATGAATAAACCAATGCAAAACAATCAATTTGTTTTCTTTCTTACATCAATTTGTTTACATTAAATTTGCAATGTCAACACTTTTCTTGTACCTGTTAAAAAATATTAAGTCAGTAGAAGCTTCTAGAAAATTACTCAGAGCTTTTCCAAGAAAAATGTTGTGCAAGTTTCTAGAAAATTACTGGGAGCTTTTCCAGGAAGTTGTTTCTGAACGATGAGGTCACCCCCCCGCCCCTGCAGCCTCTTCGGCACCCCCCTCCCCGATGCGTCGGCCACCCTCTGGTTGTCGACTTCTTCGGCAATGACCTTGAACACTTCTTCGCAACAGCCTCTGGCCATTGTCGACTCGGCAATGACGTCACTTCTTCAACAGCCTCTGGTTGTCGACTTCTTCGGCAATGACTTTGAACACAGCCTCTGGCAATGACCTAAGACACGTTACTTCTTCAGCAATAACCCTGAACCCGATGCCCAAGTCGGCCACCCTCTGTCGTCTTCTTCGGCAATGACCTTGAACACTTCTTCGCATTGACGTCACTTCTTCAACAGCCTCTGGTCATTGTCGACTTCTTCGGCAATGACCTTGAAAGACACGTCACTTCTTCAGCAATGATCCTGAACGATGGTCACGCCGGATGGACAGGTGCCATCCTGATCCAGAAGCCCCCTTACTTAACTACTCACTTTCAATAGCAGGCTAAAACTAACGATTTCGTGGTTACAGGCAAAAAATAGGACCTTTTTTGGTGACAGTGACTTTTTGTTACATATTTTAAAAAGATATAAGGTTTGAGTTCGTATATGAACTTTTTTTATTTTGCTTCAGCTTTTTCATTTGTGATTTTTTTGTAAACTGATCGACACGTTAATAAAAACAAGGTAATTTGGTCGTGTATAGTAGATAAAAAACTTATTAGTGGCGGGCATTCGTGTAGAAATTACTATGCGTATAGTGGATTGTCAACTTTCCGTCTTTAGACAATAATTCTGTCAAATCTCAACAGATTTCTAAAAACGACGCATCACTGTATTCGCCATAAAAAGAGGGGTAGTTCCATTTGAAATTTTAAAGTTGGGGTTGCTAGAGATTAGAGGGATGAACATATCGGTTGGCTTGGCTGTATATATATTTATATTTTATTAAATATATGTCAAAAGCACATAAAAGCCTTTTGTTTATTATTATATTTAGATATAACTATAACTAAAATAGTTCTAAATCGGAAAAATCTCAAGCGCGTACACGCCAAGTTCGGACGTCTACCGACGCAGAGCGAAACGAGTGCGGTGGCCCGTAAGTTTCCGTGGGCCCCGGTTGATCACGTTAACTGGGACACCCTATACGTGTGTCCCAAATTGGTTGTCCAAAAAGAGTAGGGTATTTCCGTTAATATTAGGGAAAAAATCCTAATATGCATACGGGTCCCCTTTTTTTGAGACAAATTCAATGTCGATGACTTTTACAAATTTTCTCTAGTATCTTTTTTAGACAAAACAGCCCAATTTTTGATCACAACAACTATCAAAATTTACATTTATGAATTTTCTCAAAAATAAAAATGTCTTATTTCTTAGAAGCGTTTTTACAAAAAATATATTCCTATACATAAGTTTAAAGACAAAAACCGGAATGGGCATGCCATGCGCGGGCATGGCAATGCTAAGCCAACAAGCTTGAGGGATTTATACCTTCAGAGGGAGGCTAATTTTAAACATCGTGAGATCAAATTTTGAAATTAATTATTTGTTGTACTTTCATTTTCGCGGGCATTGCAATGCTAAGCCAACAAGCTTGAGGGATATATACCTTTAGAGGGAGGCTAATTTTAAACATCATGAGATCAAATTTTGAAATTAATTCTTTGTTGTAGATTGATTGCGATACAGTAATTCTTATGGATGAAAATGATTTGAAAAAAATTTTGCCCAAATTTGGCGACCGCATAGCGTTAATAAATTTTTTTAAACGAAGTGAACGAAGCAATAAGCAAAGCTTAATTGCAAAATTAATGTCTAAAATGGACATGAAGAAAAGAAAAGCTACTGAAAAAGAACATGAAGTGCAGTCCCAGAGTCATTGTATCAAAAAAACGCGAATAATAGAAATAGGCTGGGTTGCTTCTAGTAAAACTGATGGCGAATTCAAACAAGTAAGAGCTAAGTTTGGTGGCGGTACAAGAAGAGTTCACATAAACCGGGATAGTAAATGCTCTGACGTTTTGACCAAAGCAAAATAATTGTTTTTCCCGGATGGAAAATCAAACAAAGGAGATTTAAGCAATTTTCATTGCGAGCTCTGGGACATTAAAAGTAATAAATTTGATCTAGATTTAACTGTACAAGAAATTTACGTAACTGCAGCAATGTCAACATTACGATTTTATTTAGCGACAACGCCGAAGTTTCGGAACAAAGCATACAAGATTACAGCCCTCCAACAAATTCATATTTATACCCACCATCACCCGATGTTACTTGTTCTAGTTACAACTTACGAAATCGAGGCCGCTCCAGCACCAATGGTATGTAGGAAACTTTGTTACCCAGCTTTACTTGGCTAAACTCCCACGAGACGACGAGACATAAGGCTATAATAATATTAATATTTATACTTTATACACACAGAATAGTAGATTTTTTCACAAGGAGTAGAAGTGGGTTTTCTGTGCTGTGCTGAGGCTAGAGGTTGACAACTGGGCGAACCACAAAAACGCCTTCTACTCCGAATAACATATTCCATTTTGCCCACCACTGTAACGAAAATTTTGTCTAATTTCCATTACGACGTTTTGAATGCATTATTTAATTCCAATTCATTCGTCACCCCCGTATAAACGTACCATTTTTATGAATGTTGCCCTGCTATCTGCAACCACCTATAAGAGCTGATGCATAATAAGTTGCCTACCTACATATGTAGAGCTTGTTTCTTAAACCAAACTATTGATTAAAGGATATGTGCTGTTTGCAAGGGTGTTTGAATTTTATTCATCAATTGAAGGTATGTATTACTAGAACAATTACATTGTTGTAATCACTGACTGACGTAAATTACAAAGATAATATTCACTTTATTCGGTTTTGCGATTGACAGCGCCACGGTGTTGATTCCGTGTACTAACGTCAATCTTTGTGTTCGAAGTTTCTATCTGGTCGAGTATCAGTGGTAAGAGTTTGGCAGAATTGACAGTTGACACCGCCCCCTGTTTTTCCTGATCTGCGATTATAGTATTTTTGAATTTTTTCATTAATAAGTTCACTTTTAAAACCTTCCAAAGTCTACTAGTTGCCGGAAGTCGTCATCATTGCCAAGGAAGTTATAAATAGACCTCGCGACAAGAAGTGTAGGCACTTCCCTTTCGATTACTCGTGGTTGAACTCGCGTCAGGTGAAACTTGGCTTTGGATTTCCTGTCTCAGATATTTCCATGTGAAAATCTCTTTCGAAGCCTAGTTTCCCACTTTACGGTCGGCTTAAGTGGTTTTGTATATGGCGTGCGTTCGTTTTCGCTGTGCTAATTTAAGTTTTCTGTTTTTTTACATGTGTTTTGGGAGCACGTGGCATTAAGCTGTGGGAGTGGACGATTTCCACGCATTTTTCGAGTTCAACACTGACCTGCTGCAGGTGGAACCACGGAGAGGACCCCTGGGAACACAGTCTGGGTGAGTAGCTGCTCAATTTTTAATAATTTCTTATTGATAACGTCATTTTGACGACTTCTTGAGCTACTCTCGCCTGTTCACCTCTTTTCTCTGTGGTCTACACGCAGCGAGCTGTAGCCACATATTTTGGTCATAAATTTGTTTTAATAGCACAGACTGGCCCGAGATTGATGTGGACTCTACCACGGTCCTTTATTTTAGTATCTTGCTTTTGGGTTTGGGCTGTTATATTTTTCGTCTTGTGTTTTGATATCGAATGGGGAAGTCGCCAACATTTTGTATTTTATTAATGTTACTTTTTATTTTGTGAATATTGTATAGTAAATTTATAAGGCAGGTTTAGTTAAGATAATTGATTGCTTTTGGGTTATTAATTGTTAATATATTTTACAGTCAGGTTCAGGGTTCATTAATTCAGGGTCACACGCTTTAATCCATCTTTGGGTTATTAGTTAAGGTATGTGAAATTTAATTTATCGAATAAAATTCCTGGGGCTCGACCATATAAAAGCTATTTTAACACATTAAGAAATAAAAAAAATTTAAAAATTTTTATTATCCATTAAAAAGACACTACACGTGTTTCGGCATTTATTGCCATCATCAGGTATCAAAAAAGTCTTTTTTTATAAAAACAACAACAATTACATTTGGTTACCTACGAGAGAAGGTTTTTTGTTAGTTCTTTAGGTGGTAACTATATAAAAGATAAATATAAAATAGACACAATACATTTAAAAAATTTTTAAAATCTTATGAATACTTACATTGATAAGTTATTTTTTATATTTGTTATTATTAAGAGTTTTTCTTCCATTTGTTTATCTTCCTTCATTTGCTTATTTATTTAATTTGTGCTAGTATTTGTTTTTATGTATATTGTTTAATTTTGTTTAAAATATTAGTCATGGTGTGTCGGAGAGACGTTTCTTGAAGATTTGTGTTAACATGTTTTCATATGCACAGTCGGAGGAGAAGTAAATATATTCCTATTTTGAACTCGTTCGGTGTGGTTTTTAGGGGACAAAAACTGTAATTTTTATTTTATAAAAAGATAAGGAACAAAAACTCTGTATACAGTATGTTTGGAAATTAATGCAAGAATATAACTTTTCTATGATAGAAGTAAAAATGTAATAAGTTTAGGTAAAGCAAATAATGATTATGACATTGTTAAAGAAGAAATTTTTTTATATTATTTTTTTATTAGAGGAAGGAATATTTATTTTGGAAAAATAATGTTTGATTTATTTATTTTTTAGTTTATAAGGTTATAATAAATATGAGAAAGGTGTCTTATAAACGCATCGATTTTTCGACTGCAGTGTTTTTGGAGACTGTTCGTTGCGTTTTTTGTTACATGCACTCTGGTACGCGAGCGAAGCACCATCGGAGTACGGGATACACCCAATACGACACAGGTCCGACAGCACATCGTGTAGCCCCAACTTGAATCGTATACGACCCCGCTCTGAGTCTCGAGTCTAGTGGAGGTCATCACTACAACGATAAGAAGTTTGGAGCAACGGTGGCGACTCACTAGTGTCAACGACCCAGAACGTTTAAGGTACTCTGTTTTAAATTCTCACGTGAACTTTTGCTCGTAGTGTTTTCTATTAAGCTCACGAACATCTCCGATGATGCATTGTAAACTTTAAACATTTTTCAGTTTTTTACAAACTCTAAATCGTACACAATCAAACTAACTGTTCAATTTACTTCACTTTATTGTAACCATTTTAATGTACAAATTACAACTTGTAAATAGGAAAATGTGTTTTAACCAAATGTGGTTTAACCAACGAATAGTTCAAGCTTCTGGCGCTCAAATATATCCATTTTGGTTATACCACTATTTCATAATATATCTTTTTCTTGAAATCGGCATTAAAATGTCCCAAAATCGTCATTAAAAGCACAGAAATCGTACAATAATGTAGCTCATTATTGTACGATTTTTTCAATAAGTAGGCCTTGGCGAGATGTAAACATCAAACGTCAGACGCGGAGAAATCGCCCGTCAAAAGTGACCAAATATTCAAAACCCGGCCGATAAAGGCTCATTTAACTGTTCGTACACATTGCGAAATTGTTTCCTATAGAAGCGCAATCCTTCAGTAGGTATACATATTTTAGTAAATTTGAAAATCAATAGATTTGTTGTGTAGGCTGCAGTTTGGTTTTCCTGTCAGAAGGTGCCGTACGTCATTATACTTGTCCTAGGTAGAGCGATCGGTGAAGTCAAGCAACGCCGCGCGTAGTCGGTTCGTGGACGGGTGATCCCTTATTATTATTTTCTTGCCTAATAAAACTTTTTTTTTTCGATTTCAAAAAAAATATTATATGTACCTCGGCACTGAAGTTATTTTTATGACTCATGTGGTTTATTTGCCTCGGCCAGAGGCCTCAGCAACTAAACTCCACATGAGTCATAAAAAGTTGAACTTCAGTGCCTTGGTACATAAATAACTATTATTCGCAATAGCCGAAACCGGTCACTGCCCGAATTATTTGCTCACAACGCGTCGCGGATACGTTAATTTACCAACGATGCATTTAGACTAGGGGAGAGTCTGGAACAGTGGCCATGCAGGAACAGTGGCCACATTCTCGCCATATTCTAATTTATAGCGTAGATGTCGCCATCTGGTAGAGACTAGACCAACATGACACTGGGCATCTAGTAACGAAGTTATCCGTTTGAACTTCAACGTTTTCGTTTAAAAATTAACATAACCTAAAATTTTGCGCTTGGAGTAAAATGCAACAAGCAATCATTGTTAGATACTAAATATAAAACCATCAAAGTGAATAAGTGTTGACTGCGTGTACCTAATACATTTAACTAGTTGTTCGTATAATAATCTTTTGAATTCGTAATGTAGTTTTTGTCATAGTGCACTTTTTAAGAAAACATGTGGTTGATGGTACAGTGGCCATGTTAAATGTAGGTACAGTGGTAACTACTACTTGATGTGGCCACTGTTCCTCTATTTGAAATATAAAGATAATGCAATTTAGATTTTATTTATTTCAGATATTCTAGAAAATGCCTCGTCGAAAGATAAAAAATGTTGAGATAGGAAAAACTCTATCAGGTACCATGTGCGATGCAATTCGCGATATAGAAAATGGTGGATTGTCTGTTAAAGCTGCGGCTATCAGGTACAACATTCCACGTACCACATTAAGGCGCTATGTTAAGAAGTGCAATGACAGAAGAGAATAAATTGACTGGGACTCGCCAATTTTGGGAAGGGGCACCAAGACTAACTCCAAATTACCACGTTAATCAAATATTTTCTTCTGAAGAAGAGGATGTGTTTAGTGATTATTTCAAAACTATGGCAAAACTACATCACGGTATGAATCCTAAATGTGCGCGAAAATTAGCGTATAACTTGGCATTGGCCAATAAAAAAAACCTGTTTCATGGCTAGAAAATCGTACTGCTGGAAGGTTGTGGTTTAACAGCTTTTTGAAAAGGCGAAAAGAGTTGCCCATACGATCGGCAGAAGCTACATCAATGGGTAGGGCTATGGGTTTTAATAAACCAGTTGTGCAACAGTTTTTTAATAATCTTTAGCAAATTTATGAAAGGTATAATTTGGGACCCCACCAGGTTTATAATGTTGACGAAACAGCCCTTACTACCGTTCAACAAACAGGAAAAGTCCTAGCAAGAAAAGGGCAAAAACAGATTGGCCACATAACGTCCAGCGAACGAGGAACTTTGGTTACCATGTGTGGTTGTATTAATGCCATTGGAAATAATATACCGCCACTCTTAGTTTTTCCAAGAAAAACTTTAAGGAATACATGATAAAAAAATGCGCCACCTGGAACTGTTGGTGCAGCATCGCCATCAGGTTGGATGACAGCTGAGATTTTTGTACAATGGCTGAATCGCTTAATAAGGCATACTAAACCAACACCCGATTCGCCAATCCTATTGATCATGGACAATCACGAAACTCACATTTCGCTAGAGGCTATAAAATTAACAAAAGATAACAGTATAATACTTTTAACTCTACCTCCGCACACTAGTCATAGGCTTCAGCCATTGGACAAAAGTGTTTACTTTCCATTGAAAAATTTTTATAACCAAAGCTGCCGAACGTGGTTACTTAATAATCCGGGAAAACGAATCAGTATTTACCTATTATCCTCTTGCTTCCACGCCTCGAAACTGTATTTCAGGTTTTCGGTCAACTGGGATATACCCATTTAACAGCAACATTTTCAACGAAGAAGATTTTATGGCAGCCTCTGTCACTGATATACAAACAGACAAAAATGAATCATTTATAAATACGCGCGTAGAACACAAACATCAAGGAATTAATAATAACTTGATGGAGGAAAACCAGTCTAGCAGCAAGCACCAATTATTTGAGAACATGCCATCAACAAGTGCAACCTTGCAAAGTGGAACTCCAGAGAAGCAATTTATTTCTCCCACTGTTTTAAAACTGGTGCCCCACTGCGGTTTCAGATCCATTAAAAAGGCGCCAAAGGAAAAAGAAAAAAACTGAAAACAAGCACACCGGTTCTTGAAAGAATCGAAGAAGAAGAAGAAAAATTGAAAGAAGCTCGAAAATCTAGCCTACAAAAACGGCCAATTGTAAAGAGAAAAGTTGTAGATTGCTTCAACGAGTCAGCAACACAAGCAGCAAAAAAACAAACCAAATATAAACAACCTGAAACAAGCTCGAGTGACAGCGATCTATATATTGAATTAACCGACTCTGACGATGTAGATCTGTTTCCTGATTCGGATAACGATGATGAACTTACCACAAATGATATAGCAAATGCAGGTGTCGATTCTTTTGTTCTTGTAAAGTTTGCAACAAAGAAAAGTTTAAAATACTATGTTGGACGTATCACAGAAATTTTAAAAGGCACAGATGAATTTATTGTAACATTTTTGCGACGTCATGGTAGCAATTTCACGTATCCCGATATTCCTGATACAGCTGCAGTTCCAGCAGATGATATTGTACTTCATTTATCTAAACCTATAAAAGTAGGAGGCACTACTAGAACTGCAAATTTATTTTATTTTTCTGTTAGTTTGTCTATGTATAATATACAGGGTGATTCAGGAGGAAATGTCAATATTTTAGGTACGTATTCGGGGACCCAAAATAAACATAAAAGTTCCTATAAACATGGGTCCTATTCCCGGCCGTTACCGAAATACAGGGGTAAACAACATTCAATTTAAGGTTTTTATTACATTATTTATAACAGGTAGGCTAGGTTTTATAGTTTTCAAAAATGCCACCGTTTACTTCTAAACATAAGTCAGCTCTCTGGTGAATAGCTCGGGTCGCTCTATGAATGGATACGGGCCTGTTTCTTATAGTTGCTGCTGCATTTATTATTCGATCGAGTAATGCATCTCTAGTGTTTACTTTACTTGAATATACCAATGATTTAAACCACCCCCAAAGACAATAATCCAGAGGATTAAGGTCTACTATTGCTAAGCAACAGGAATTTCCGCCTGAATCACCCAAAACCTAGCCTACCTGTTATAAATAATGTAATAAAAACCTTAAATTGAATGTTGTTTACCCCTGTATTTCGGTAACGGCCGGGAATAGGACCCATGTTTATAGGAACTTTTATGTTTATTTTGGGTCCCCGAAAACGTACCTAAAATATTGACATTTCCTCCTGAATCACCCTGTATATTAACATTACAATATTCGTGTGAACAAATGTTGGTCGAATTTTGAATTTGTTGCATTTTTTGTAATTAAAATTATTTTTTTCGAATATAGTTCATTATTCTTGCAAAGGGAGAGGAACATTTCTTATTTCCTCCTATTTCCTAAAGTAGTCGCCACAGTACCATACTAAGGTGGCCACTGTACCGTCAGTCTAGGTACAGTGGCCATTTTGCTTTAAATGTTTGAAACTTCAAAATTCTTGTTACAATTTTATTTTTTCAATTATATAATGTAATGCTGTCAGGGACAATACAGTCTTTTGTTGCCTAATAAAATCCAACTTTATTAAAAGTGTTAATTTTGGTTTTTACTGATATATTTATAAAAAGGTGGCCACTGTTCCAAACTCTCCCCTACCTCTTTTCCGAACAGTGAGTAAAACAAACTAACCAGAACGCGTTGTGGGCAAATTATGTTACCCACAACGCGAAATAAGATTTTGTGCGATTATTTTTGCTTTATGAAGCTTTACTTTTGCCCATACGTCGCCTTGTGGCTATTGCGAGTTGCCCAGAACCCGACTGGAATAATGGTATTTCCTGGTCGTATCAATATCAATAAATAAAAAAACTCTTGGGTTTCGACCATATAAAAAACGTCATTTATTTGTATACGACGTACGTTGCGGTCAAACAAAACAATACTTACACAAAAGATGATATAGACATAAATATGAAATCAATAACAAAAACCCAAATTCCACCGCACTCAGCCAACATGCTTTAGAAAACAACCATGTCTTTGATTTTGACAATACTCAAATTATTTGCAGGGAAAAAGATTACCATAAAAGAAACATATTAGAAATGATTAATATAAAGAGACATACTAACAGCGTCAATTTTAGAACTGATATTATTAATCTTTCCCATATTTATCACAACCTAATAAAATAAATTGTGGTTATCCTTTCGTAAAATAAATACATACTGTATAGTTGAAATTTCTTATATAAATTAAATATAGAAAAAACAGAACATTAATATGTGGGGAAAAAATTAATTCTATTCTTGTGATAAAAAAACTGATTCACGCTTTAATACTACTTACTTTACTGTTCGTTCTGCATTGCACAGGGTCATTCAAACTCGGCGTCCCAGGCCAATTATGGGAAAACGAAAAACGAAAAAAAAAACTGCGTCCGTGGCGTTAAAGGGGCCCAAATAAAGATTAGATCGCAACTAAATTTAAAGTTTTTGACAAACGACGCCCGGTATATATTTTTTGTAACGAACATACCTTTTTTATTTGATATTTAGGTAGCCCTATTCTTTCTTAGTAACTTTTGTCTTGAACGTTTTGTTGGTTTTTTTTTTTCGTTTACAAGTTACAGGCAACAATATACAGAAAATTAAAGAAATTAATTGACTTGACTCTCCCATGAAGTGGGCGACGAGCACGAGCGACTGTCATTTGTTTTCCATATATTGACGTAAAGCAAACAATATAATATACTAACAACTATTTATTATAGGATATAGGTATACAGTGTGTCCGTAAAGTAACGCATAAAATCATTATTTCTAAAAATATATGGTTAGAAAAAATCCTCCGACACATCGATTTTGTTTCAGAAATGACATTTTGTGACATATCATCCAAATCTGTAAGGTCATCGTTGTTCCGGATATGACGTCATCGGCAATTTTTTCAAATGGCAACCCCCCCCCCCCCTTCTATGAGTAATTAGAAAGACCGTCAAGCCTACATTGAAATTATAAAAAAAAAATTTATATTACAAAAATATGTTTGAAGTTTGAAAAATTTACAAATTTATTCATTTCAAGTGGATGCCAAAATTTGATAGTTTAGTTTGAATTGCAATACTGAAGTAAATGTTCGAAGTGGAGACCATCTTGTGCCTGACAGTATGCTAAGCGATGAACAATTTCTTCTTGGACTTTGCTTATAATTTCTGGAGAAATATTGGTGCATTCTATTCGAATTCTTCAATATGTTCCGGTTTGCTTTTGTATACACAATATTTTTGAGGTATGAATATTTAATAATTGAAATAAATTTATAATTTGTCAAAATCTTTCAATTACAATTTCAATGTAGGCTGTGACGGCTTTTCTAATTACGTCATAAAAGGAGGGGGTTGTCATTTGAAAAAATTGCCGATGACGTCATATCCGGAACAACGATGACCTTAAGGTGCGTCCTGACCTGAACATTTTACTCCGAACGAACCGAACGCGCAGAGCGCGCACGAACGAATTCGGCTAGACAAGGCGCGTATTCACTTGCAACAAATTCCTCTGAACGCGCAGAACGCGCCGCGCGCGCTGCGCGAAATTCGCTAGTGAGTACGCCACGCCAAACGCGCACGAACGCGCAAAACATTTTCCGAGGGTTGTCGGTAAACCGGATTTGCACAAAGGGACTTAGTTGTTCGCTGGTGCGCAGTGGGTATGGGTGTTTGCAGCGTTTGCCTTGTTCGCAGCGATTGTTGTTTCAAAACATACAACTAAACATATCAACTTCTCACAATCTTCTGCAGAAATC
This sequence comes from Pseudeuparius sepicola, assembly GCA_963920635.1. Classification (NCBI taxonomy): domain Eukaryota; kingdom Metazoa; phylum Arthropoda; class Insecta; order Coleoptera; family Anthribidae; genus Pseudeuparius; species Pseudeuparius sepicola. The sequence continues at coordinate 37,890,644 of OY987305.1, forward strand.
CTCGTAAAACTCTGCAAGTGTAGATGATATCCATACCCCGGAGCAGTGCCATATTTTTATGTTTTAAAAAATACGTCTTGTCGACGCTTTTCTTTTTTTCTCGGGTTTTTTCTTGTATCTCTTTTTTTATTGCTAGTTAAAGCATCTATAATCAAAAGAGCGCCGGCAGCCACTACCACGTTATCATCTGCGTCCATTTCTCTGAAGAACGCGAGGACCATCACAATTACTACTACAATGACTATCGGGAACGCGGCGAACACAGCGAACACTCCAAACAGCACGAACTTTGCGCTAAAATGTTTGTTGCATTCTGCGCAGCGCGCGAGGCGTGTTCTGCGCGTTTGGAGCATTTTGTTGCTAGTGAATACGCGCCTTTTAGGACGTGTCCCCGCGCCGAACAGAACGCGCCAAACGTTTTCCATCGGCTGTCGGTAAATCTGGCTTGCTCAAAGGCGCGCAGTTGCTCGCTGGTGCGCAGTGAGGACGGTGTATTCGTAGTGTTCGTACCGTTCGCCCCGTTCGTAGTTAAAATGAATGAATCGGCGGAATGGAATAGAGAAAAATGTTTAGAATTAGGTAATTGATTATCATTATCAATCTTTCAAAATCTTCTGCGGTCATGCGTGTAAAATTTTTCAAATGCCCACTGTCCAATGTCTCTCAGCAATGCATTGTTTTAACACCTTGAATGCATTGTTTTCACACCTTGAAAATAGACATCATCCATGCTTCAAATCTGTGAGAATACTGAAAGTAAAGTGATCGGGAACACGGCGAACACAGCAAATGTTCCGAACACAGCGGACATTTGCGGGTTCCGTTTATTTTATTCGTTTGTGCGCGCTCTGCGCGTTTGGTTCGTTCGGAGTAAAATGTTCAGGCCAGGACGCACCTTTACAGATTTGGATGATATGTCACAAAATGTAATTTTTGAAACAAAACCGATGTGTCCGAGGATTTTTTCTAACCAAGTATTTTCAGAAATAATGATTTTATGCGTTACTTTACGGACACACTGTATACCTATATCCTATAATAAATAGTTGTTAGTATATTATATCGTTTGCTTTACGTCAATATATGGAAAACAAATGACAGTCGCTCGTGCTCGTCGCCCACTTCATGGGAGAGTCAAGTCAATTAATTTCTTTAATTTTCTGTGTATTGTCACAGATTACCAGCCAGATGCGAAAGTAAGCGGCAAACAGCAATACAATATTGATTTAGCAGACGTAGATTGCCCGCACCAATGCATTTATAAATTCGGACTGTTTTATGGAAAAGATTGGGCGCACCAATAGATTTTATTTTATGTACCTATTTAATTATGGATTAATACAAAACAGTCGAAGATTAAAATATTATCGTATTATTTTTTAAGTGGTTTACAATAACAAAAGAGAATATTGGCTACACAATTATTGCTAAACTACATACTTTTGCACTGAATTAAGTATTATGAATGTCTGAAACAATTAAAATAATACATCAGGAATTCAAAACGAAAACGAAGTATTCAAGAAAAGTTATAGGTATCAGCGGATCATACAAGTGGCTTAATATATTTATTTTTCGATTAGTTTTTCAGTTTTCGTTGAACTTTTTAGATTGCGATTTATATATTTTAAGGTATATCCTTTATCTAACAAATAAATTAATTACATATATCGTACTTTAGGAAAGTGTGCACATGTATGAATGAAAATATTTTGCTCATTTCGTTAAAACAATCGAAATTCCTTTACTACCCGAAACATCATCAAAAAACAACAAAAATATATTTCATATACAGGGTGATTCAGGAGGAAATGTCAATATTTTAGGTACGTATTCGGGGACCCAAAATAAACATAAAAGTTCCTATAAACATGGGTCCTATTCCCGGCCGTTACCGAAATACAGGGGTAAACAACATTCAATTTAAGGTTTTTATTACATTATTTATAACAGGTAGGCTAGGTTTTGGGTGATTCAGGCGGAAATTCCTGTTGCTTAGCAATAGTAGACCTTAATCCTCTGGATTATTGTCTTTGGGGGTGGTTTAAATCATTGGTATATTCAAGTAAAGTAAACACTAGAGATGCATTACTCGATCGAATAATAAATGCAGCAGCAACTATAAGAAACAGGCCCGTATCCATTCATAGAGCGACCCGAGCTATTCACCAGAGAGCTGACTTATGTTTAGAAGTAAACGGTGGCATTTTTGAAAACTATAAAACCTAGCCTACCTGTTATAAATAATGTAATAAAAACCTTAAATTGAATGTTGTTTACCCCTGTATTTCGGTAACGGCCGGGAATAGGACCCATGTTTATAGGAACTTTTATGTTTATTTTGGGTCCCCGAATACGTACCTAAAATATTGACATTTCCTCCTGAATCACCCTGTATATAATACTTTTCGAGTATTTAAATACCGACTTATATCATAATAATATAATAGTACTACACCTAACTACCTCTAATAATTTCTCAACTTTTTACCTAGGTACTTAAAACTCTTGAAAGGTGCAATACAAAAATCTGGTCTCTCTCTGTTCTCTATACGTATCATTCTGAATTGCCGACGTTTTCATAATTATTATCTCGTCATCTTCAGGGCACTACAATAAATAATAGGTAGCATCCCAGAATAACAATTCAACAAAATAAAATATGTCATATTTTATATTAGACGCGAGTAGGTTAGGTTAGGTTGTGAGGTTAGGAACGGACAGACACTAAAATCTAAAGGCGATTTCGATTTGACTGCACTTTTGCACTTATATAGTTTTGTGTGCGACGTCCACTGCTATTAGCCACATAATTTGACACTGAAAAATATAATATCCTTATTCTTAATTTTTCTTGGGTATAATTGGTTATTACAAGTCGCTACTGAATCCCTTATACGCGCTGCCGTTATTACTTGGATTGACATAATACATATTTTTATTCTAGCATGTTATATACCCGTCCGTACGATAGACGATAGTCTACCGCTCCGCTCTGCGCTTTGTACCCAGCGTGCACCAGACTACTAGAGCCGCTTTATACCGAACAGGCACCGGACCGTCGGTGTGGGCTCCGTCTCAGGAAAAGGGGCTTCAAATCGGCGCGGCCGCTTGCTTTCGCATCTGTCCTGTAATCTGTCGTATTGTTGCCAGTAAATTTGTAAACGAAAAAAAAAACCCAACAAAACGTTCAAGACAAAAGTTACTTAGAAAGAATAGGGCTACCTAAATATCAACAAAAATATACCGGGCGTCGCTACGCCGAGCGTCGTTTGTCAGAAATTTTAAATTTAGTTGCGATCTAATCTTTATTTGGGCCCCTTTAACGCCACGGACGCAGTTTTTTTTTTTTCACTTTTCGTTTGCCCATAATTGGCCTGGGACGCAGAGTTTGAATGACCCTGTACCTGCTTGTCCTGTTAAAAACTAAAAGACATTTTAATTGTAAATATGCATTCCACTGTTTAAATTGTAAGTATATTTGCACCTTTCGCTTTTGGGAATGCTTTAATTAATCAATTTAAAAAAAAATTATTGTAAAATGCACTAATTTTTTTCCTTTTTTTAGAAGTATGTTTGTCTTATTTGTTAAAATACAAAAATTGTTAGTAACCTGATGATGGCCTTTGTGCCGAAACGTACGTTGTATACTAATAAATAAATAACGTTTTTTATATGGTCGAAACCCAAGAGTTTTTTACTTATTCGACTGGAATACAACAAACAATACACGAAAATAGGAAAACTAAGGGATATTTATTCTTCGATAGCTAGAACGAACCCTAAAAAACACTAAGTTAATTGTCTACATACATTTGTAGGTAATTTCTAAATAATCGCGATTTTCTGACCTGTGATCCTGTGACCCTATTACAATGCTAGACGCCACTGGAATTGACCGAATTCCAAGCTGTTACCAACAAAAGAATATCTCTGCACTACTATTGGTCATATTTTAAAATAGCGGGAAAACGACAAACGTGTAGAATATGGTTTCTAAAATTGGATGCGCAGTAGTTCGAAGCGCATTCTCCCTACTCTATTTCTCAACTTGGAATGTCATTGGCAGGTTTTGCCGCTATTTTAAAATCTGACCAATAGCATCTTGGAATTCGATTAATTTCAGTGGCGTGTAGCCCTGAAATAATTTTGGGGTCACAGAATGACAGGTCAGAAAATCGCGATTAATTAAAAATTACCTACAAATGATTATATTAAATTAACTTAGTGCTGTGCAGTGTGTAAATTATGAATTGTTAAATATAAAATACAGAATGAAAATGTTAAGTATATTTTTCTAATTTAAATTCTCAAGAAAATCTCGCCTCTGATCTTGTACAATAATGGCGGATTGAAAGTTTGCAAATGTTGGATGCTCATTCTGCCTATTCCATTTCTCTGGTTAGAAGTTCTCGCTCGACTGTCAACGGTCGTCCTTTCGCGTTCTGGGTAGAGCTTAATAGCCGCAACGCGACATGGACAAATAAAACGAGAGGGTAAATCCCATTTAGGGTTCCACGTTTTCATTGGTCGACTCAAGGTTACCTGAATATTAAGCCTCTGGTCTTGTATTCAATAGCCCGTTGTGACATAAATTATGCAAATGAATTAAGAAATAACGTCAAATCCGGATGAATTTTTATTCTATGCAGCTCAAACTCTGATCACCACCCCATTTTGCACCTTTTGCAATATCGAAACTTCGCGAATACCCGCTGAAAACCCGAAATTTTAAAAGATTTGTGCCGTGTTTACGTCCGGCCCGGCCGCTGTTTTCGCCCGAAATTCGGCGCGCAAAATTTCGGTTTTTCCGCGGGTATTCGCGAAGTTAGGGTTTGAGCTAAATTCGTCTCCATTATAGAAGTCAGATTCGTGTTCAGGGACCTCGAAAATATGGGGTTAGCCAAAATTTCAACAAAATCGCGCGGTGCATACGGTATGTTCCATAATTACCATATGTTCTTCAGGTAAGTGATTAACTAAGCCATTATTATGCTGGAAGGAAATATTGCAATATGATTTCTAAACAACCTCACAAGCCTGCAATGTTCAAATTCATGTAACCTTGAGTCGACCAATGAAATCGTGGAACCCCAAGTGGGATTTATCCTCTCGTCAAATAAAGGCTCCACAAAACAAAAAAATCGGGCGATTTTTCATTCTGGGTAACATAATTTGTCCACAACGCGTTCTACTCACTGTTCGGAAAAGAGGTAGTGTAAATGCATCGAGATTCGAGGGTAAATTAACATACCAACAACGCGTTGTGAGTAGATAATTCGGGCAGTGGCCGATTTCGGCTATTGCGAATAACGTATCCATTATTTTATTTCCTCAATTATACTAATATATACCTCAGACAAATAATAAACATAGACTAACCTAAAGGCTGCATTGTAATCAGCCAACATAAAAAATGCCTACTCAAAACAAGAACAACAAATTTGACACTTAAGCCTGCATCATATGATAACCAAAGGTTATGTTTCCTATGCGACAAATCCAGCACTTTACTCTTCCCATCGTTCTTTCTTAAAACTACACTAATTCACTAATTTAACTATATGTCTTTTGTCAAATAACCTCAAAATCTCCTAAAAAAACAAGAATAACGCAAACGTAAACACTCGAAACACATCAACACAAACCGGCGAAATCTCAACGAACTGTGGATGAGCGGTTGGGGCATAATAAAGCAAATGCTCATCGATCACAAAGAGCTCGTGCAACGACCAAGCAGGATCAGTGAATTTACAAAATCAGTAAAATTTAATGTTACATGATAACTGTCCAAATTTTTACTATATGTAGATTGTAGATATCAACTAATTGTTCCAAATTGATGTTTTTTAAAGTTGGTTATACATTTATTTCGTAACTACCAGATAAATTTATAAAGAAGTTTGGCAATGTTTTGTTTTAGATTTCTATTAAATACTAACTCAGACAAATAATGTTACTAAACATTTTTTTATCTTGGCAGGGTCTGTATTGTATTGGATTATAGTCTATGTTTATTATTTGTCTGAGATATATACATTATAATGCTCTACTGCCAGGGAATAATCATTATTCGCATAATAATGATTATTCACTGATTTTGCGCTTATAGAATGATTGTGTCCAACGCAACAAAATATCGGCTTCCCCGGGTATCCGCGAGCGTTAAACTGTTAGTGTACGGCCACATATAAGGCGGACGGAGGACCGGAGAGCATAGCGGAGATAGTAGCGGAGCTTTCAAAACAATAGGAAGCCTACTATCGTGTCCACACATACCGCGGAGAGGAGAGCGGAGAGTAAAGCGGGTAGCGGAGCGTTCAAGTCAGTTTGACATTTTCCGGCGTATTGGCGCGTATTTACCCTCGAAAATAGAGCGTTGTATTCTTATCTATACCTACTTAATAATAAACAATATGGCTCGCGAAATGCTAATTAGTGAAATTTTTAGTCGCAAATCCCTATGGGACATAACTCATGCACATCACCACCACCGAGGTGTTTTAGACAAACTTTGGGTCGAGATTTCCAAAATTATTTTTGTGCCTTTGATGGAATTCACCAAGTAATTCCCTGCTTAGGTTTATTTCATGTACCCACATTGCACGTTTATTTTGCAAAATCCGAATTTGAGTTAATAATAAAAATAATGTAGAAATCGACATTTTTATAGCTGTTTCTATAGGAAGTTCAACCTTTCAATGTCTCCACTTTACTGCCAACCTCTCTGCGCAATACTCCTTTCAAAGCTGTCACAATCCGCTCACTGTGTGGACACTGGCCGCACTACTCTCCGCTTTCCGCTTTGCTCTCCGGTCCGCCGTCCGCCTTATGTGTGGCCGTGCACTAAGGCGGACATGCAAAATAGACGTGCAGTGTGGGTACATGAAATAAACCTAAGCAGGGATACACTTGGTGAATTCCATCATCTGTAAAAAATTTTTTGTAAATATCGACCCAAAGTTTGTCTAAAACACCTCGGTGGTGGTGATGTGCATGAGTTATGTCTTATGTCCCATAGGGGTTTGCGACTAAAAACTTCACTAATTAGCATTTCGCGATCCATATTGTTTATTATTAAGTAGGTATATAAGAATACAACGCTCTATTTTCGAGGGTAAATTCGCGCCAATACGCCGGAAAATGTCAAACTGACTTGAACGCTTCGCTACCCGCTTTACTCTCCGCTCTCCTCTCCGCGGTATGTGTGGACACTATAGTAGTAGGCTTTCTATTGTTTTGAAAGCTCCGCTACCATTTCCGCTCTGCTCTCCGCTCCGCTGTCCGCCTTATGTGTGGCCGTGCACTTATGTACTTGATGCTCATTTCCAAGTAAAAAAAATATAGAGTATACTTAACACTTTGCTATGGCTATGGCCCAGCCGGAATTTTCTTGCTTTGAATACAACGAATAGGTATAAACAAACCTACAACATTTTTACTTTCATCTACCAAGCCGTCACTGAATGTTAGTAAGCCCATGACTTTGATGTAAACATCAAAAATAATTACTCAAATTGAAACGTCAAACTTTTAAATACCTTCTGCTCCACCCAAATAATGTATACCTAATTATCCCTCTCCTCCAACACTAAAATTCTGGATACGCCTCTGGTGCTTAACTAGATGGAAAATAGCAAATAAATAATAAATATTTTACAGTGTGTCCCCGGATTGTTTGGACGACTCTTGTAAATGACTACAAATTCGAGTTGAAATTTGACCTGTTGGGGTTCAGCCCTGCTTGGTTTGAAACTAATTCGTCACATAATTTTACTTTCGAAAAATCCTTGGAAATTGTAAAAAAGTAATTTTCACCTCAATAAAGTGACCTTTTTGTACATTTCATTACAAAATATTATACAGGAAACTTGTTGAGAATGAAAAACTGAGAAGATTCGCAAAATTTCAAAAGACTAGGCCTATACTTTGATTTTGACCTTTTTTTTTCACATTTTTTTTAGAAAAGTGCTCGTTTCTAGCTCTTTCCTCAAAATATTATTAAAGTAACTTGTTCATGATTAAAAACTGCGTAGGTATGCGAAATTTTGATTTTTTTCTGCTAAAATACTGAAAACGCATAAAAATCGAAGTAGGCAAAGGTTCTGAAATTTTTCACACGTATGCAGTGTCTCATCATGAACAAGTTCTCTTAACAACATTTTGACCTAGAAGCTACAAAAAGGGCACTTTTCTAAGAAAAATCTACTCATTTTTTCATTCTGACCAAATTTCCTATATAGCATTTTGTCATAAAACCTACATTTTTGTTTTTCTGAGCTCATAATATGTGGAAAGTCTTAGAGAACAGAGATGTTGAGATTACTTTTATTTTATTATAAGCTAATATCTAGAGCAGTTTAATTCTATCCGTAATAATTGCAGGTTTAGAATCCACGGTAACAAGTGGTGCTTATGAAGCGATAATGGCACAAGAGGCTCAGGAAGAACGCTTAACAACAGAAACTCACAGTACCGTTACTGTTTCTCAGACGGGAATACTTTACAACCAAATGATGAACAGCTTGCTTTATGATGAACTATTTGTGGAGCAGTCACAAGAATTAACCTACACCTTCAACATAGTGCTCCACAGAGGGCAAGTCCTAAAGTAACTTGTAGATCAATTACTAGAACTGGATTTTAACATGTATAAAAAACCTACATATTAATGTCAAAATGTATAAGACAAATGAAACGAAAGAAGCGGCATTTGATGCAGGTGGTGTTTTCCGTGATGCTTTGTCAGACTTTTGGAACTCCTTTTATGAATCCTGTACAAATGGGACTACTTTCAAAGTATCAGTGCTTCGTGACGACTATAACTGTGAACGCTGGAAAGCTGTAAAATAGATAAAATAGATTCCAACAACAAAGACCTTGGAGTAATCCTTTCCTCATCAAAATAATTTCCAAAATTCCTCTCCTTTCCAACCTAGGAATCAACCTCAAACCTTCCAACCAAGAAATCAATCTCAAAGAAATTTTTCTAATAATGCTCCAAGAAACAACTTCCCCAGAACTTTTGATAATAATTCAGGTTTCCAGCCTTCTAATCAAAATTTTAGTCCTAGATTCCCAAATTCAAATCATAATAACCAAAATAGGGCTCCTCAACAACATTATTTAGAACAAACTGAAAATTTTCAATTAACAGCCTCTGACCAAAATCCTAATCCGAACTTCAAGAATCTTGGTATGACCAATTTCGACCAAACGTTTGCGTAAATACTGTTGATAACAGCAACTTATATTATATTAAAGATAATACCGATAAGTACAAAATTTTAATTGACACAGGAGCTGGTATTTCTGGTCAATCAATTCCTATTACTGAAGCGGTATTTTTTCTTTTACTGGTCCTATTTCCCCTCATAAAGTTTATATTTGCGATCTAGATATAGGATTCGACGGAATTTTAGGCGCTGACTTTTTAGAAAGGTACGGTGCAGTAGTAGATTTTAGGAATAAACAATTAATTACGTACTATAAGGTACACGAATTGCTTAAAGACGGAGATGAATTAAATGAGCTTACGAGTAATAATGATATAATAATCGAATTGTTTATAAAAGGCAAGTTAATGTTGATGAATGATACGATAGCCTTCATATAAACGCTTATGAACGAAATAATAATAATAATGATTATACGAATGATGTAATTTTGAAAGCGAAAATATGAATTACAATATAAATAAGGTTACGATAGAACCGCGTTGCAAAAAAATATGCAAGTTTCGTACGAATAAATGTTACATCCAGAATATTCCTGACGTTTCACAAAAACTACGCATTACTTTAGTTATCTTGTTTACCACTTTTGAGAATTGCTGACTCTTTCCTGTATTCAGATTTCCGCTAACAGTAGTTCCTTAATCAAATTACACTTATAAATGTTTTTCTCTAGAAAAGATCCAGAAGCTTGCCTAAGCATTTCGTCTCCCTATAAATACTCTGAAACCCAGAAACCGAGACACTTACACACATATAGTAATATAGATAGCAGATAGTAGTCAGTCTTGAAAGTCTTAAGTCTCATAGTTAGTTTCTACTACTTCAAAGTTACGTTGTGTGCCATTCGACGAGCTAATATCTTAAACCAGTGTATAAAGTAGAATCCAATAAATATTGTTTTTTAAAAAGTAATTTTCACTGCACTGGCATAACAATTTGGTGGCAGCGATGGGATCCACTAGAAGAGGGGTTAAGAAGACACCCAGTGGATCCCAATCTACACTTCGAAGATACTACAGTTCCTGAGCAACACAGATGAAACTACAGATTTTCTGAGTGGCAATTTTGACTTTTAAACCTTTTATTTTTTTGTTGCATTGTTTATTTTTGTGTATTTGTTTATTTTATTGTTATTTATTTCGAATCATCATTTTTCAAAATGGTTAATGAACAGGAAGAGGTAGTAGGAACTAATGAACCACAATATAATTTAAGAGACATTTTCGCTTTAATACCGGAATACGATGGAGATCCGATTTATTAGCGCATGTAACCACCATTTCAAATATGCGATGAAGAACAAAAATTATTTGTAACTATTAGAATTGAAAATCAACTCCGTGGAAAGGCAGGGCATAGAGATTTAGACAAGTGGGATGATATTAATAATTTATTACAAACACATTTCGGAGATCCGCGAGATTTGAATGCTTTGATTTCAGACCTTCAGAGATTACGTCAAATGCCAAATGAAAATCCATTAACGTTCTGCAATCTTCTAATAAATGTTAATTCTAGAATGCAAAGCGCAATTACTAAACAAAATTTAACTAATGCTCAAAAGCAAGCGCAATCAGAACTTATCGAAGATATGACTCTCAATACTCTTTTAACAGGTCTTGAACCGAAAATTGGTCAAATAATTGGAGCAAGTAATTCCGATACCGTACTAGAAGCTGTAAACCGAATAAAAAGAGAACTTCAACTTACATATTTTAAAAATCAAAGACTTCCAAGACAAAATTATGCAAATAATACCTTTAATGACCAAAATAAAAAATTTTCTAAGCCAAAATTTTGTTCATATTGCAAAAAGCAAAGGCATAACATTCAAGAATACAGAAGTAAAAATAAAAGACATAATGCACCCTGTAACCATTTCCAAAATTCTTATGGAAATCAAAATGAAAGATACAATTCTAATTTCCAAAGAAATAATAATTTCTCTAGATGAAATAACTTTTCTCGACCAAGCATAATTTTAATAGACCGAACAATTTTTCTTCTCAAAATTCAAACTTTAATTTCCCTCGTAATAATTTCCAAAATTTTTAAAATCAGAGGCATATTTCCCCAACAAAGTTCTAGACCTAATTTTCAAAATAACTCCCCTAGATAAATGCAAAACCAACTTTCCCTTGGAACTCAAATCCAACTCCTTCAACTTCGAAAGCACCCTCTATAACTAAAAATTCTCCCCCTAACGTAAATTTTACTGAACCAGCCTCGGACCTTGCTTCACAAATGAGGAACCTGAACATGTCCTGAAAGTAGAACCTGTATATAAAGTAAATTTGCATTGTGAACCAAACGAAGAACTTTACTATATCAAAAATTCAGCTAATTTTAATTTTTTAATTGATACTGGTGCGTCTATTTCATTAATAAAACCTCATGTAATTCGGCATTTAAATAAAGTAATAACTCCAGAGAATATAAAAATTAAAGGTATTTCAGACGAAGTATACACTGTCACAGAATCTTGTTTTCTTTTTCTTGGAAAAGACGAACTTCCACAAAAAGTATTCATTTTTAACCTTCCTATAGCTTTTGACGGAATTTTTGGAACCGATTTTATAAAATTATTTCATGCTTTTATTGACATCCCTGGAAGATAATTAATAACTTACGAAGGAATAGTATCATTATATTGTACCTTAGATGATTATCCACAAAATACAGAAAATATAATTGCAATAGAACCTCGAGTAGAAAAGATATGCACGCTTAGAACTTTAAAACATAAAAATACTGATGCTGTCGTTTCAGCAAAAAATTTTGAAAATGTTTATTTACCTAATGTCTTAGTTCATATAGATAATAATGGAGAATTTATTACAACAATTAACAATAATAACGAGTCTAATAAAGTAATTAATTTTAAGGAATTAGAAATAGAAGCTTGGAATGAAAATAATTACAATGATCCTACTAATAAAGTAGATGAAAACGTAGTATATAAAAATGTTTATCTTACAATAAATGTAGATGATTTTAATCCTACTATAAAAGTAGATGCAAATGAAAGTTTTAATTATAATAATCCTACTAATAAAGTAGATGAAGATGAAGTAAGTATTTCTGAGATTTATGTTGATCCTACTGAAAAGGTAGATGAAAGTAATACTTATCCTACTATGAGAGTAGATGAATATAATAATAATAAAGTTTATTATGAAGTTAGTAAAGTTGATGAAAATAAAGTTTATGAGAATATTGATGACGATGATGTTTTTATTGCTGATAATGTTACTAAGTTTTGTATTATTGATATAAAAGATGATAATGAGTATAAGGAATTTAAGAGAAGTAAACGTTTAGATTGTCCTAAAATAATGGAATTTAACGATAATTTATTCGATATGCCAGGAAGATATTCGCTAGCGCATTGTTTCTTTTGACTTTAAAATGAGCACAGGAATCGCGGCTAGTTTCAAAAAAATATATAATCAAATTAATTATTTAAAAAAGCCAGTTAATAATGTAGGACCAATTGCAATTCTTAAAGATCCAAGTAGATTTGTATATTATCTTGTAGCAAAAAGACATTTTTGGCAAAAATCAACGTATAGTTCTTTGTGGGTTTGTTTAAAGGAATTACGGGAACATATTATAAGAAATAATGCCAAACACTTATATATAATAATTATTTGCAAACTGGAAATTTCAAAAATAAGCCAAAATTTTAATGAATCACAAATACAAATTTTCCAATCTCTCCTAAAGTTCCTGATATAACTAGAAAAGGAAATATAAGATGCGAACCTTATAAAAAACCTAAAAACATACAAATTTCGTTAGAAGGAAATCAAAGGGAAATAAAATTTAAAGAACAACCTGAAACCAATAAAGAAAGAATAGATCAAGGAAATAAAATAGTTCAAGGAAATAAAATACTATAATAATTGTATCAATAAATTAGCTAGAGATGAACTAGAAAATCTGATGAAAAACAAATCTTGGTTACAACTTCAGTTATTAAAAATTTCAATGAAACCTTACAAAAATTACAAGTCGATGAAAAAACATTTAATGATGATATAAAACAAATTGAAGAGTCTATTTACGATATTACTGATAACCTAAAATTTTATGATGCTAAATTACAAATATTGGAGATTGCTGAGCAACTGATGAATCATACTCTTTTATTGAAATGTCTTTAAGTGACATGCTAAATTCAATTACCTTTTACAGTACAACTAGAAACTATAGGATATTATGTCGATATCTCTGAATTAAAAGCATTTTAAACTGAAAGAAATTTAGTTTTTGCTATAGAAATACCACTTGTTGAACCTCAAACTTATACAATCTTCCATATCTATCCTATTCCAATTAAAGACCAAAGAACGCATCTAGTTCATACCTTATTTCCCAGTTCAATTAAACCATATATTGGTAAAAATGATGATTCAAACCTTTATATATCAATCCAAAATTATGAAAATTGTAAAAACATGCAACAAAATATGAAACTGTGTAAAGACATAGTGCCCGTGCCTATAGACAATAACGCTGTTTGTGAAGCGCAACTTTTAAAGTTCCAAATCCAGATGCCACAAACTTGTGAAAGTGTAGTAGTGAACATGAAAGGATATAATATCTACGTTTTAACCACAAACACATGGTTAATAGTGACTGTCGAAGACTTACCAATGACCATTAAATGCAACGACAAGACGATTTCTCTTGTAATAAAGGAAAACTCAATCTTAACAATGGAGAAAAATTGTTTCACTTATATAGGAAACATTTATATAAAAGCTCAAAACGAAAAAACTACGAACATTACATATACCTACGAACCAATAAGAATACCATATGACTGTTGTTAAAATTTACCTGAAGATATTAAGTTGCCAGAATTAAAACCATTAAAAATAAACAATATTAATTACGAAAATCTTGAAGTAGCCAAACATAAATTAGATCAATTTTTCAAAGATATCGACGATTTAGTGAATCAAACTTTTGTTGACAAATATTATTCTTGGTTTACCTATTTAACTATTACGTTAATTATATCCTTAATAATTCTTTATATATTTTGTATATGTCGTAAGAAACCTATTCCTAGATTGAAAATAGGTATTGCTAACGAAAATTCAGGTGATGACTATCCACCTTTTCCTCTAGATAAAACTGTAATCCCAAAATTAAAAAGGTTTATACCTACTAAGAGAAGGCCTACTCCTAGATCAGTTCGTATTGGCCAACCAATCGAGAAAGGCGATGATATAGAATTAAATTTGAATAAATCCACTGTATAATAATCACATTAGATATTAAATTGTATTTATTCTTATTATTACTTAACTATTGTTTATTATTACCTATTGCTTATTGTAATTAATCTATATATTATTACTTAATTATATTATTATTTTATATTGTAATATCGAACCTTACTAATAATTTTATATTGTTGTAGTTTACCATAAGCTTTGAAAAGCCGTTGCATGGCACCAACTTTTTTAAATAGTAGAAAGTATTTGTTACATACAGAATATTCCTGACGTTTCACGAAAACTACGCATTACTTTAGTTATCTTGTTTACCACTTTTGAGAATTGCTGACTCTTTCCTGTATTCAGATTTCCGCTAACAATAGTTCCTTAATCAAATTACACTTAAAATTTATAAATGTTTTTCTCTAAAAAAGATCCAGAAGCTTGCCTAAGCATTTCGTCTACCTATAAGTACTCTGAAACCCAGAAACCGAGACACTTACACACATATAGTAAGATAGATAGCAGATAGTATAAAAAATAGTCAGTCTTGAATGTATTAAGTCTCATAGTTAGTTTCTACTACTTCAAAGTTACGCCATTCGACGAGCTAATATCTTAAACCAATGTATAAAGTTGAATCCAATAAAAAAATATTGTTTTCTTGAAATCGGCATTAAAATGTCCCAAAATCGTCATTAAAAGCACAGAAATCGTACAATAATGTAGCCCATTATTGTACGATTTTTTCAATAAGTAGGCCTTGGCAAGATGTAAACATCAAACGTCAGACGCGGAGAAATCGCCCGTCAAAAGTGACCAAAGTAGTGATGCAAAGCGGGTTCTGGGACAAAATGGCCGCCAAGGTCGTCGTTGTTGCGAAGTCGCGATGGGGTGTTCAAGGTCAAGGGGCGTGGTTTCCGCGCAAGGTTTCTGGGAATCGCTTCAAGGTCAAGGGGCGGGGTTTCCGAGAATCGCTGCAAGGTTAATTTCTGGGAATTGAAGGGGGTGTGGCTAGACTTCAAGGTTTCCGCGCTTCAAGGTTGCTTCAAGGGGGCTTAGAGGTCAAAGTGTGTGGCTTCTAGGAATTTTAGTGGGTGGGGTTTCAAAATCATTCCCTAGAATCCCCCACCCCTCTAGCTTTGATAAAAGACAGAGTTTGCTGTTTGGAGTTTCAGTAGCCGAAGATGGCTTGCAGCAAAATGGATTTGGAAACCATCAACAAAGTTGGTTGCTTGTCTCAGAAACCGACGGTAAAGTTAGTGGAATTGGGTGAAGGCGTGCCGATGAAAATTCTCTCTGGCAAGGTGGTGCAAACGACGTTCGGGGAGACCGTTTTGCTTGAGTTGGAGCATGGTGTCGTTTTCCTGCCAAACACGGAGGTGTTCAAGCCGTGCATCGAACATTTTTCCAGTGAAAAATACTCGCTGGTTTACAAAGGACAAGTGGATATGGGAAAAAACAAGGCCAATCAGTTTGAAATAGTGGAAAATTAACATGGGGGAGTAACATGGGGGAATTAAAGTGGTAGAGTAACATGTAGGAATTAAAGTGGGGGAGTAACATGGGGGAATTAAAGTGGTGGAGTAACATGGAGGAATTAAAGTGGGGGATTAAAATGGAGAATTCTTCAAATAGAGTTGTAATTTGTGTTACAATCTTGTTTTAGTCATAAAAAATATTTAATAAAGGAATAGAAAAACATCATGGTGACGTGTGTTTTAAATGTTAGAAAATATCTCATAATTATTTTAATAAAGGAACATCACCAAGTACTTTATTATGAGCAACGTAGTAGTAAAATACGTCATCCTCAGAATCTCAAACTTTATTTGCTGTAATTAAACAAAACTGGTAGTGTATACATATCCCATGCGGCGATAATATGTTGACGCTAGCCCGACCTCACACGCTTGATGTACAAGTTGAGCACAGTCCACCGCTTGAATGCAGCGACCCAGATGAATTAAATAACGAAATTGGTAGCGTAAACATATTATCGCCGCATGGGATATGTTTACACTATCGCCCAACCGAGAGCAGTGACGCTTGGCAAGACCTTGCCAAACGCCGCGGTGCCCAGCTAACGGGCTGCGATGTCTATACTGCGGGAATGACGCACCATCTCCGCCGGCCGCATAGCGTCTGCCGCGGGAAGCGACTAGCGAGCCCAACTCCGGCCGACCGACCAGAACGTTTCTCTGCGACGGAGCGAATTCAGCGGTGGGGAAAAGGTGACCGCATGGCGTTCGGGGAATTACTTTGTACTACAATCAAAATAAAAACTCTTGCTTTGTGTTTTAAGCTGTAGAAAAATCTGTGATGTAAGGGACCAAAAACTGAGGACCCACAAAGATTCTAGAATTACTGTAGAAAATATCTCCTATTTCTTTTTAATAAAGGACCCAGTATTATGTTACTACATCGAAACTGGTAAATAAAACGAAGAATTCCAAACTTTATTCCAAACTAAAACAAAACTGGTAGCATAATGATCCAGGTGGTGTAGCATGTAGCTCTATAGCATCGATCACACCGCATGTCCAAACAATTATCGGACGACCCAGGTCGACGTTCTCGCGGCATGGGACAATGACTCACAGAATATCTGAAACTTCAAACTATCTTTTATTTGCTGTAAATTAAACAACGGTGGCATAATCGTTTAAACGATGTGGTAATATATGCAAAGTCCTCACATTTCAATCTCGACCTTGTAAAAGCCGTTGCTGGACAACAACAAAAATTGTTGCTGTTAATACGTGTCAGCATTCATATTTCTGTAGCGTCATTAAGTAAGCCAAACTTCGATTCCAATGCATCGGTCCCCGCCGTGAAAAGGTCTAATAATGTTTATATAAGCTATATACATTTGCGCTCGGCAGATCCAAGTTACGTGTGGTAATTATATCCAGGCGGCGCTGGATTGAAATTATCGCGCGACCGATAATATAATTAACTGGTGCCAAGTTACACAACATCGCTTTTTATTTTATAAACTTATAATATCCGAGAGTGACTCACATAGCTTATATTTTGTTATTATATAGCTTGAATTAAAGCAACAGTCTCTGTATATGAATAACCGAGAGTTCGCGGCACTTTATGAATCATCTGTTGTGTAATTTATATCAATTTAAATATTTGCAGGCTATGGGCGAGTGTTTTAAACATCTGAATTAAAAAGCAGTCCAGATTTTAACTTAGCCGAACCTCGGTAACCAATCGAGTTTTATATTCGGTTATACGCTCACGTTCGTAACACCGCTATTGAATTCATGCATACGTTGGGTCACAGTAATACAAACACATTTTAGAGGCAATAATATATGACACAATCGAATGAATAATAACATGCTTAACCAATATACCGACATAGTCGCTATAATTTGAATTTGGTAGGCACATAAATGGGTATCTTGTTTAAGGAACAAAATAAGACAAGTATGTTAAAAGTAGTTTTATTTTAAACAGAAGTATTATCTACAAAGTTATTTAGTAACGAAATTGTTGCTTTGTAGTCATTTATTTCCACAGATGGCCAGTTTCCACAGCAGGGACCGCTTTGCCACCCTAAAAGGGCTTCTGAATCCTCTTCATATTTTTTTATATTCTTTTGTAGCCATTTCAAAATAAGCATATGACGCTCATTATGTACAGGTTGAAATTTATAGGTTAATTTCATATCATTTAGTGCCTTTGTAAAATCTCTCAAATTTTCATATCTTGCAAGATAAGCGGCCGCACAAATAAAATCATCAATACATATTAATAAATCTCTATAATTTGTTAAGTTCTTGGTAGGATACAACTGTTCTAAAAGGTATTCTTCACTTAATATGTTAAGAATATACACCTTATATTGGAGCCCAGAGTCCAAACCATGTTTCTTCAGAAGTCCATCGAGTGTAAAATAATTTATTTGTTCAATGTTTTCTGCGTCACATATATTAATGATTTGTCTCACATAATTATCAATATGCTGTTTTTTTTCAACATTAAATGATAGGTACAAATTCCATGGAGTTCTTGCTTGGCAACTTTTTCAAAACACTCGTTTGGGATAATAAAATCTTGTTTTTGTAGTATATAAGTCAATGAATCACCACGGCAATGCTGAAAGAACACGTTGTGTGAGGCGAGATACGCTTCAAAGTCAATATTAAGAAAGTCACTCATAGTTACGAATAGGCATATCCACAATGAATTCTAAGTTATATATAGTCCCTCCACTGAGTTTTTTACAAGATAACTTTGAAAGTATAAATAGACATCAAATGTCTTATTAATTTTAAAAGAGTTCAAAATGCAAATAAGACAACAACAAAGCTCTCTCCCTATTGAAAACTTAGACGTTGTAGATATAGGGATCAGACAGACATCTAAGCATGGTAATCTGTTTCCAGAGTCCGTTAGGGCTGCTTTCATAGGACCTAGCAACTGTGGCAAAACAAATACCCTTTTAAGTTTAATATTTAACAAGAATGGTTTGAAGTTTGAGAATATTTACGTTTATAGTAAAAGTTTATATCAATCAAAATATCAGTTACTTCAGGATGTCTTAAAAAAAGTTCCTAAAATCGGATATTTTCCATTTAAAGCTAATGATGATGTCATTCCACCATCCGAGGCCTTGGAAAATTCAGTTTTTATTTTCGATGATGTGAGTTGTGATCGGCAAGATAAGATACGTGAGTTTTATTCGATGGGACGGCACAAAGGCGTTGATGTCATATATCTTTGTCAGACTTACTCGAAAATACCTAAACAGCTGGTCCGCGATAACTGTAATGTTATTGTACTATTTCGACAGGATGATATGAACTTACGTCATGTTTTTGATGAGCACGTGTCTCCGGATTTAACTTATGATCCATTTAAAGTTATGTGTAGCGAGTGCTGGAATAATGCTTACGGTACTTTAGTTATTGTAAAAGATTTTCAGTTAAATAATGGGCGTTACAGAAATGGATTTGATAAGTATATAAAGCTGTAACTCAGCTAGATTAACTAATTTTGAATCATGCCATCAACAACGCAAGATCAATTATTTAAAATGCAACCTGCGAAGAAAGTCAGTGAGCTCGCTCGCGCTGTTAGAAAAAAGTATGTGGCACTCAAATTAGGTAAAATTGAAGAAGACGAATCGATTAAAAAAATGTTCTCACCAGTTACGCAATCTCTGAGCAAAATCAAACTACCTAACTTCGCAAAAAAATATAAAAAAGAGGAGCCGGAAAGCCCAGAGTTCAAAAAGGAGGTTGATTTTTTCGATTCTGATGAACAAAATAGTGAGCCTGAAGATGTTTCATATCCTAATATAGCAAAACAATATATACAAGGCTACCATGATAATTCAAAGAAAATTGATAAAGTATATGGCCCCGTTTATGATGCATCTCAATCAAAATTTTTGCTAGCCGGTAAAAATATTGATTTTGATAGTAGTGGAGATATAATTGTTAAGGGAAAGAATTTTGAGGGAACATCAGGACTATACGATTTGATTTTTTATAATGATCCAAAATACACAGACCAAGATTTTGCAAAATATATCGAGATTTTAAAATTAACTGGGGCGCATCTTGATACTAGAGGTAAATTAAAAAGCGCAAAAAAATTAAAGTATTTTAACATTATTAGGCCAATTTTCATACCAGGAAAATCTCCAGCTAAGCCAAAAACACGTTCGGGTACTGGTATGCATTTAATTTACAATAAAAAACCAATCGAGTATATTTATTGGGATGATGTGAATGAATTAGTGGATAGATTAATGCTTCTTATTGCTTCTAAAAATGCTGGAAACACCTCTCACGATAATGAAATAACCGCTATAGAGACAGAATTAAAAGAGGCTCACATCATTTCTTAATATAAATACAAGCGCAATTACAAGGTTATCACCAGTCACAACATGAGTATTAATAAGTTTGGTCAGTATTCAAGAATTTATTCACGGCCAAGTGTTTACACAGGCGGTTTAACTTTTACTCCTGAAGGTCATATAGATGCGAGAAATTTAAAAATCAGCAATCTTAAGACTCCGAAAGCATTAGGTGACGCAACTAACAAAAAATACGTCGATGATTCACTTTCTGAAATAAAAAAAGGCTTACAGTCACATATTGAAATTCAAGAAAAACAACTGCGTGAAATTTTGTATAGAATAAGGGTTTTGGAATATCAAAAACATAATGAAAGCAACGAAAACAAAGCATAGTAAAGAAAAGATTCAAATTGTGAACGAATTACACAGACGAGCATTGAAAAAATACCCTCGTCGTCGGACCATTATTAAAGGATTGGATTACCTCTGGCAGGTTGACCTGGCCCAGTTAGATCAATATAGAGCTCACAATAACAAATTTAAGTTTATTCTTGTAGTAATTGACTGTTTTTCCAAGTACGTTTGGTGTGAAGCCCTTAAATCTAAGACTGGTGAAGAAGTGGCAAAGGCCTTTGATAAAATACTGAAAAACTCTCAACGACACCCACGAAACTTGCAAAGTGATCATGGAAAAGAATTCTACAACTCCCATTTTCAAAATCTAATGAAAAAGTTTAAAATTAATCATTATAGTACCTTTAGCATAACAAAAGCAGCAATAGTGGAGAGGGTTATACGTACGTTAAAGGAACAATTATTTAAATACTTAAGCCTAAATGGTACATATAAGTGGATTGATATATTATCTACAATTGTTGATAAATACAATAACAGAAGACATAGAACTACTGGAATGAGGCCAAAAGATGTAAATAAAAGTAACGAGGCTGCTTTACTTAAAACCTTCAGCTATCCTACAGTTTTTAAAATATCAAAGTTCAAAAAGGGCGATATGGTTCGCATCAGCAAAGCCAAGCATGTTTTTGAGAAAGGCTACACACCTAATTGGAGCACGGAATTATTTAAAATTGCTAAAATTCAAAAAACCACACCCACTTATTTGCTTGAAGATGTGCAGGGGAACCCGATAAAGGGTGGCTTTTACAGCGAGGAATTGCAAAAAGCTGCAAATCCAAATGTTTACCTTGTGGAGAAAGTTTTAAGAAGGAGGGGGGATAAAGTGTTGATTCGCTGGTTGGGTTTCAATAAAACACATGACTCCTGGATAAGGGCCACAGATGTAGTTTGACACCATGAGTGAATCGGGGTACAGTACTAGCAGCGAACATAACGAGGTAAATCGTATTTTGAATGGTTATGATGAAGCGGTCCACAATGAAAAGCAGCTGTTGCTAAGTACACAATTTGTGCTCAAGCCGGAAAATCTGTATGTGGTAAACTGTGGACTCAGCCCCCTACGATTCTTCAAACCAGCAGTGCAAATTATAAACCTGCTGGATCCGTCAAATCCTATATCCATGGACCGTTTTGAATGGTTCCAGTTTACAGTGGAATTAAACAAAATCCTTGAAAGATTGGGTGAAGATGTTGCAATACCACCAAAAGAATTCAGCTCCAATTTCAAATTGAGCATGTACCCAGGTGTCAACTATTTGATGATTGTGCTTTCTAAAGGTGATATTAATTTTTATTTCACTGCTAACGATGTAATGGAATTGCTTACAATTGATTGTAAAATAACTTCAAAAATTAATTTAATATTAAAATATAACTTATTGGATTTTTATTATAACATGTTAGATGAAGTTAATGATTTGTTATTAAAATATAACTATAATATAAATGCTATAGATATTATAAAATCGCTATGTACTCTATCAGATAATATTAATGTATACTGTGTTTTTGAGCTTCTCTCATTCAACGAGGAGTTTGTATTAGCTGATTTGTATAGGAGGAGGTTTTATTAAATAAAAAACACACAAACATAATAAATCTTTTATTACCCTAATACACTTACTTAGGACTAAAATAATGCGAAGGAATGTGTTTTGTCCCATCTTTGAATAAATTCTTGGTGCTACATGGAATACATGAAGTATTGGGTGTATCAGTTGCCCCACCGCATGTTGTACATTTATATTTTACTGGTACAGGCATGGTGTAGGTCTCAGTTCTCAATTTGTGGAATACCATAGTGTCCCCACGGTAGAGTGACAACATTATTAATTAAGTATCGCTTATCATCAAAAGGGCTGAGTGCAATTTTGTTTTGTTTAATACTGAAAACATTATGAGCAAATGAACGAATAGTGCATTGGGTAGCGGTCTTTTCTTTTTTCTTAAATAGGCAATTTACATAATCATCGAAAGTTAAATAATTCTTAACAACACCATACTTAATCCCCTTTGATTTTTTAATACATTGCTCACCTTCAATCAGAAACGTGTACATTTTTGACCTAAGGCCAACAAAGTGAGTCATTATTTTTCCATTAAGTTCATCTTTCATAAGACCTGGTACTTTTTTATTTACAAGTGGTACATTATATTGATTAGCAACCGAATAATCACTAGTGTCAAAACGATGCAAGTCTCGCTTTATGACTTCATCGTACACGTCATCACATTTTAATTCATAAAGTAAGCTATCGGTATCCGTATAAAGTAGTTTACACTGGTCAGTTGAATATTTTTGCAACATGTAATCATAATGAAAATTAGAAACACACGTCTTTGAGATATCGAGTATAGCCATCCCGATGTACAGAGGCTTTGTAAAAACAATTTCAGTTTTATTCAGTTCAATTGCAACTAAATCTGTATCAAAAATTAATCGGCTGTTAAAAGCCGGGCTAGCAGTTAAATTCTTAGCTCCATACCTACCTTCCCATTTCCTAACTAATTTTACATTTCTATGTTTGCGAATATTTTCCATGGTCTTACCGTATACAGCATTAACCATCAATTTAATTACTGTTTTTCAAAATTAAACTTAGCTTTTGTCCTCAATTCTGTATTAAATTTAATGTAAGGAGCTAGCCAGGCAGACTGACTAAATTTTAAAACCCTATGAATCTTTTTTAAAGTTAAACCGTGACTTAACGCTTGTTTAAGAGCCCTGTAGTGTACAACATACTTTTCTTTTGAATTGAGAGTTGTCATAAGCTTGGGAAGTTTAGAATTTGGTGGTTTAGAATGTTCTGCGCAAAACGGTAGGTCTTTATGGGGGTCATGTAAATTTTCCGGATAGTCTAAATCGACTTCTAAAACGTATCCTTCTGGACTGTTATCCGGAATATTCATCACGTTAATGTTTGTATCAACCCATTGGAAGTTGCCGTAAGGAAGAGATTCCCCCATTGCCCACCCGTATAAATTGTTTACATCCAGATAAAGTAAGTATTTGGAAGGATTGTTAGGATCATAATTTTTTATGTATTTGTTGTTTGCTTCAGAATATCTATTACAACATTGGCTTATCCCCCCTCTCACTCCTTTCTCAAAAAACATTAATATATCAATATCTTGAAAGGTTTCTAATCGACACCTAGTATATTTAAGCATACAGTCCCAAGTATATCCCGGTAAAGTGTAGTACCAAGCCGGATCCAAGCCATAATTCTTTATACAAGTTTTCCTAAAGTTCTGAAAGATATCGGTAAGTATCATAATGTCCGTCTTGAGATATAGGTCACTATATTCACCTAAACTTTGAATATTAAATTTATCCCAAACTAACTGGGCATGTCTGTAATCGCTTTGACTAATGTGAGTATCGTTTAACTTGCTATAGAATTGCTCGACTGGTGGTAAACACTTCTCATTAAGTTTATTTATGTCATCGATATAATCATAACAAAATACCCCCTTTTTGGTTAACAGATCTAGATTGTTCGAAGATACGTCACTAAATTCATTTTGGGTATTAATAAAGTCCCCTTTATTGAGAGACGATGCTAATGTATCCAAAGAGAAGCCTAAAAATTTAAAGGAGTCGATGAATCTAAATTTAACTTCAGTATCGGTATCAGAAACTGTAAAACTAATATATTTTTCCTTGTTTATTGGAAGCAATGTCACATTATGCTTTTTAGCGAGATCTCTTATAATAAAATGACTGTCGTACCCACTAAAGTTATGAAATACTATAGGTACTACAAAGGAGTTTCTGTAATTTAAGTTACATGCTTGGTGTGCGTATCCGCGAAAACGTGATGTCATATGATCATGGTCACGTACTATTATATCGTTAGAATTAAACGGTTTTTCACATATGTGACACGTAGCAGTTGCATTTTTTAAACTTATAGAGTCACTCATTGGCTCATTATTTTTTAACTTTGAAGCAACAGAGAGTGCTATATTTTCCATTTCATTCGCAAACCAAGTCATGCAATCAATACCACGATAACTCTTATAAAAACATAATGTATCGTCATAATCACATTTAAAATAGTAGCCTGCGCTAAACGCTTCATGTTCTTGATACCTAGCGGTTTTTAAACATTGAGATTCATCATAAGGTTTTAGGATTGATTCAAAATCAGCATAAATAATAAATGGCACTTTTTCCTTATGGATATAATTTTTAAATTCAATATACTTATTTTTCGGAAATGATACTTTGCAGTTGTTTATATCTTGACAATATTCAATGTGTTCATTTAATTTTTCTTGGGATGAGTAATAATTTAAACATCTGTCACAAACAAACATCCTACCTTTATGTTTATTAGTTTGGGATGTTATTAATCTCGATAAATTTTTAACCCAACAGTAGTGGTAATTGATTTCGGTTGATGATTCATCGATGGGGAGAGCTTCATGCTCACCGACTTTTGGAAAATATGTATCCTGAACTAGAAGTAAATTAGCATGTTTTTCCATTTTGTTTTTAGTTAAGCGAGCCGGAGAAGTTCTAAAAGAGCTTGATTTGTCTTCATTTGACACTAACTCTAGAACATACACATTTACCGATATATTATTCAGTTTTTCGAATTTTGCTATTTGGCTTAGAGTTACAGGAAATTCAAGGCTATCTAGGTTTAAAACGGTCGAAGGGTGGGGGTATGAGGATGTACGATTTGGTCTTCCAACAGGTGGATATAGAGCTGATACAACACTCCAAGCAAAACAAAGATTATCGTCATTTTGAATGTTAATACAAGCGTGTTTAGATTGTATTGATTCCGGAAGGTTTATGTAAGATCTACCACCGTTTCCCATCTCTACCTTGTTTATGTTAACTTCCAAACTTAAGATTCTGTGAAGAGTCCAACCGGACTCCTGATGTTCGAAGGACTCAATGGCAGCTAAAATTTTTTCAATAATGTTGCTTTCAAACCATTGTTTTAACTGTGTTCCTTGATCGATTATTTCATTGTTTGTATTAAAATACTTATTCTCAAGTATCTCCTGATCTCCAGACGTTTTAATAAATTCACCACAAAAGACAGCATTTACTTTAATTATATTGAATGATCTTAAGATCCTATTAATGCGAGTCTTAAAAACAAAAAACGCGTCTTTAAAAAACTGCAGAATATCTATGTGCTTTAAATTAATTATAACACCCGTGCGTATACGATTATTAAAAATTGATTTTATATCCTCCCACTTTATCCTATCACTTCTACTTTCCCGCTTACGTTGACCTGTTCCAACGTGTTGTAATTTTTTTAAGTACACTTTAAATCGTTTCAAATGACTCAAGTTCGTTTGCAATTTAATTCGAGTGCCATGATTACAGTCAGCCTTTTTCAATGCTTTATGAACTAACCGGATGTTTACATTTATTATTTTTTTCCAATGTGCTAAAGTAGCGTCATCAGAATTATTAATAAGCGTAAACACTTTTTCAAGCGTTTTAATAATGTCATCACTTACCATTCCAATTTCTGTTGACATCTTAAGATGTGTGAGTATGAAAAAGCAATGAGACAAAACCGAGAAGGTTATAACTTAAATAGTAGAGTATTCCCCCACTGCTTTATTCAAGTTGAAATACATTAACGAGTTCATTTATTTCTCCAGTGAGTTTTGAACCTTAAAATGGAGACGTTCTTTAATCAACTAAATCAGAAATCGTTGATTAAACCATTCATGAAGGCTCGACATATAGAAATTGGACAAGAGCTTCAAGTATTATCGTTTAGAAGAGTTTGCACACAGTATACAGAAAGAGTTTCTGTGGAATTGTTTACATTTTACACTGTGCTACCGCAAAGATTTACAGACAAATTCACTACGCAGCGAATTATAGAATTAAATAGGGGAATTGAGTGTGGACAGAAGGTGTTTCTAATGAGCCTTGGGCCAACAGAAGGTAGAACCACGAATTTTGAATTTCCCTTGAAGAATGAAAACTTCCGAGCTTAGACTGTTGAGTATGTACAATCGAAGGAAACTTCAAATGTATTTGAAATCTCTAGATGATTTAAAGCATGAGATTGAAATGTACGAGATAAATAAGAAAATTGCTAATATTAATTTGAATTTAATAAAAACTATTAAAAAGTGAGTGTTGTTTTTTTTTCCTGTTTCATGTAGAAAATGAAAGTGTATACTTACCTTTTCTTTTCTTATCACTTCCTTTCAGATATTATCAAATGTTGTTTTTTGCTTAGTAACTAATCACTTGAGTTCTTTTTTTAATCAGATAAATATCAAATGTGTTGTAGGTTAAGAAATGATGATCAAATTGGTAAATTATACGTTTATTAGGGAAATATAATTACATATCAAAATCAAAAAATTCTTTAAATTTTGTCATGAGACTATTGGTTTGGGTTTCTTCTCGCGTTAATCTATCCATATTTTGTAGAATATTTTTCTTCCTGGCTTCCAGTTTGGTTAGCTGCTCTTTGAGAGAATTTCTCTGCACCTTTATATCGCTGATCTTCCTTTTACCGAAGACGTTTGCGTGTCCCCTAACTTTGTGTAAATAGCTTGTTGGACTTTGCCCCCGGATTTGCTGTGTGTTGAAGAACTCTTCGTTACCTCCAACAGTCACATCACTGATGACACTTATGTTGTCATCCTCCCTCACCGATTGCAACAGGGACATATTTTTCCCCTTGCCTTTGCCCCTCCTTGTTGGATTCTTTGAAGTAGATGGTTGAGGTGCGGGTTCGGGTTGGGTTTGTTGCCCTCCAAGTAAGGTAAATAAATCAACATCACCATTATTTTGGTTCAATGGCTGTAACAAAGAGAAAAAATCTGAGTATATATTTTTGTTTGACTTTTCAAATTAATACTGAATTATGAGCAAATGAATAGTAAGTCTTTTATTTTTTCTTGAATAGTCTTTTTCTCATATTCCAAATAACCAAAAATCACTTAATGAGAGAATAATTTAAAAAATCATTAAATGAGACATAAAAATGTTTAAAGATAAATAATATTTTTCATTGAACTTACAGTTATGATAATGTCTTGTAGTATATTGGCCCCACTGCACTGCATGATGACAAGTTTCACGAATTACTAATGCTGGTCACAGAACTGAAGAAAATTTTAGTTGAGAGCAAAGATATAATGTAAAATTTTACCGAGCTTGCATTATTCTTGAGGGGACACCCAAGACCCAATCGAGTGTGTCGAAAAGCCAATCCACATAGTGCGTTCGCTTTCCTCGTCTAAACGCGCAGGAGTGATTCCCACAAAGGGGCTGGGCTTATCTCCTTGAAGGCTTGCTGCGCATGTGCAAGTGGGTGGAGCTAACCAGAATTCCCGCTCCTCGGCAAAATCGCTGATTTCAATGTATACAAAACGCAGATGGCTAACCCTGAGAATGTTTTTGAGACAAAATTTCATCTCGTCAGTTGAATGTTTAAAAAACACAGATGGTCATAGAATGTTGATATGATCTCACACGTCGGCTCCTTTTTGCATAGGATGTTTACAAAACACAGGCGGGATATTTTCAACGACCGTCAGAATACTGGATGACAAAAAATGAAACTACTTTTATTTTCATAACTTTATTACGTGTTAAGACTACACAAATACTATAGCTCCACAAATGTTGTTAGTTTTTTAATCCACTGATTTTCTACCAACTTATGGATTAATTTAATCATCCATTTTAAAATCAAGAGTGAGGAACATGTGGCAATAAAATAAACCACGCTTTCTAGGGATTGACCTGTTGTAACTTGTTCATTTAACGTTTTAGAAATTGGTGTAACCCACTTTGTGTCAGCGACCGTACCATTTTCAAATATCATTCGAAGTTTATACTGTTTGATATTACTTGGTATATTTGTCATTACAACTTCATCAGTGGTAGGTGTTGGAGTTAATGAAATGCAATTTAATGAATCATCCATACAAATAGCAACATCGTTTACGTCATATGGTTTATAGACGTATATTATGTTATTGATAATCAGAGAATGAAGTAACAGGTATTCTGCACTCAACATCATTTTCGAAAGTGTGACCCACTCAAATTTTCTCTCTCTTTTATAGGAATCAAACAACAAAATGCTAATAAAGACCTTTATTTAAGTAAAAACAAATATTAGTAATCGATTAAGTATTTTTCTAACCAAGAATATAATTTTTCACAATTTCTTAAGCTACATATCCATTTTTTATTTTCATTGTGGTGGAGACACATCGGAATGTCTTTTTCAAATAGCGGCACCTCTATCCAATTGTTTTGCAAATTTCCCACATCAACCACTTTATTGTTGATTATTTCACGTAGAAAACGTTATTTTTGATGTCCCTTCACGTAAACTATGTGAACGTCTAGTAGAGTAGTTTGCAGTATTTCAACCAATTTGTTGTACTCAACATGTCCACTTGAATATTTTACCCCCAGAAAATGTTCTTCCATAACTCGCACGTGCCTCTTATTTAAATTGCTAAGAGACAAAACTTTTTGGGGGAGCTATAACCATATGCATCACTTTCCCATTAATTTTAATTGTCAATTCCTTGGGATAAAACTCATTCTCCACCGAGAAACCTTGAATGTCTATTACAGCAATTTTCATCTTAACTTAGTTCTCGAATAAAACTGTTGGTATGATGCTGATGTCCCTACATTTATATCCGGGATCTGTTTACATCATATAGCTTCTTACAGTTTCGCTCAAGGGCAAATACTCCAAGACTCTGTCATGTATTATGATGCAATATGCATGAGTCTTATCTGGAAATCCTTGAGAGCTCTCAATATCCAATTTAACATCAACAGTGCTCATTTTAATTGTTTCATTGCGATGTGAGCAGTCGATAACGAACAGCGTCGCCCGATCTTTAAAGTCAGCATAATTAAGTAGTGGGCTCTTATCGCGTGTATTCATAAAGCTTGGGTAGAAGTCTCTGTAATTATTGTAAACTTCCAAGTAATCCCTATTGAAATCTTGCCGCAAGCGTTCAAACGGAAAGTATTCACCGTTTATTATAAGGCGGACGTCGGAAATATCTACATGATCAAAGTATGTCGGGTCCTTTTTTGAATTTTCTTTGCGGTCGGTCTGAAAGCCAACAATAACAAACCTTGGGCTTTCTACTGTGGCAGAGGTTTTAACGGACCATATTTCTTTGGTTGCATTTACGGTCAGATTAGGTAATTCATGTAACTCCCATTTGCGAAACGGTATCAAGATGGGTTTATTACTCTTGAGGGCTTGCAATAAGTTATACTTAATTTTATCGTTTGGTATTATATGTTTTACTTTCAGCTCGATGTTAGTAATGACTACTTCAACCGTTAGATCTGGAGTTGTACCAGGTGTTTGTTCCAGCAATATAGAGTTTTTGTCATTTCGAGCTCTAGTTAACCGTATTGTTTGTTTACCAGAAATTGCATGTTGGTAATCGTTAAAGATGCCAAACAGGTGTTTAAGCGGAACTCTAAAACTGAACGTTGAGTCTCTGTTCAAAATGGTTTTTTTCCCCGGGTACCACCAACTCGAGGTGTGTTTTTCATCAGTGGGGTTGTAGCAAAGATACGCTCTGATACTGCTTAAAATGCCGGGGTCCCTCACAGAATCTACTTCTTGTCCGTTAAGTTCGTAAGATATAGAGTCGAAGAAGAAAGCTGCTGCATTATTAACTAATTCGCAAGTGTCTTCTCCTTGAGTAGGTTTTATTTCTCCTTTAATAAAAATTGCAGCATCGCACATTAACAGCCAAGCATCTCCCTGGTTAATTGTTATTTCAATTATGTCATTATTCATAAAAGACTTGATGAAAGGACAGTAAGTACGGCTTTCTATGCGTTGGATTGACTCATCATACTTTGGACTTTGATACACGTCGAATACATTTGGTGTCAACGACATTATATCCAAGTGATTTTAAAATATTTATGCTTTTAGGTGTAGGTGTCAGGTTGCGAGGTTGACGCTTCTGAGGTTCAGGTGACAGTGTGTTTATAAAGTGGTTTAACTCACTTTTATATGTGAGACCCTCACCGAAAACTAGACCCATTACAAAGGTTTTACTTCTAATCTCACAATTATTTCTTCTCCACGGAAATTTACTAACTGAAAATTTTGATCCAAAATCGATAAGGTTATATTATTTATTTCCCGTTTAGTGACAGGTAAGTAAAGTAGGTTTCTGGGGGTTTCGTCTATGGCGTCCCCCGGATTACATTCAGGAGAAAACTCGTAAATAGTATGAGTAGGTCTGTTGTTATAGTACGCTCCAGAGGTTAAATTGCTGTCAATATGTATTGTTCTGGTTTTGACGATATTCACCGGTAAATCTGATGCGTGGACACTTAATGGAGGTAGTAAACGATTGGAATAACCAAGCAATGTGGCAATCGAGTCTTTTGGTCGAAAATCAATCGTATATTTATCGCTGTATATTTCACACTGTAGAGTATTAGTATTGGCTTTCAATGAAAAATCAGGTATTTCGTTAAGATTTCTTAAAATTTTAATTATCGCTGTCTCTATGGCAGCAATTTCGTAAGATCCTGTGGGTATTTCTAAAACTTTCAGTTCGTTTGCTTGATCGATTAAATAAAATTTATTATTCGGTGCCTCAATATTCGGTATCGTATTATATGAATAAAACCCGAGCAACGCTAAGCCGTATTGTAAAGTTGGGTCTAAATAAATTGGGTTATTGTAATCAACCGAGAGCACAGAGCTGTAGCCTTTCAACGTGAATAACAAAGACATGACTAATAGTTTTAAGTCGGTCAGCTCTTTTTATAAAGAAATTCGAGACAAAGGTGTCCACAGTTTATTTCATTAAATTTTTGATATGCATCGTTATTATATACAATCTTAACTTTTCCTAAATATTTAACAAGTTCCTTCGGTGGTTTTAAGTTACCGAAACTATCAAAGTATTCAACAATATTATTATCTTTCTTATATGCTACCCAGTGAGTGCCTCTATTGTTTTTAACATCTAAATTAATAATTGCCGATTCATACGTATGTGGTTTGCTTGGAAGTGCATCTCTCATGAATACACCTCTAAAATATAACAACTTTAATTTCCTGGCAAATTTTTCGAGGATTTTTTTAAACCCATACCTAACTTGCGTTTAGTTTTCATTGTTGTAGTAACAAACCAAGCAGCTGCCTTTTCACCTAGTTTTGCGTCCTTAGACTTAACTCTTTGCCAAGCTTTATTTTCTAACACTAGATCGGCTTTATGTCGATCCTCTAAAGAGGAAGATTTCGAATATTCTATGTCGTGTTCCTTGCATGCAGCGTCGAGAGGGTTTATGCCAGGGTCTCCCCTAGCTAATCTCTTGTTTAGCTTAGTTCCAGGTCCGCAATATTGGTATCCAGGAACATGCAATTCAACTGGTAGATTACTGATAAGGGTATTAACCAAACCGTCTCCTGTGAATGATAACATTAGACTGAATGCAGGTCTTTGCACGAAAATATATTTATAAGTTTCAATTTATTTTCCTTGAATTTATTCAACTGTTTACTGCAAATATTTATATCCGAGCGCGTTAAGATTTCACTTAAACGAACCTCGGGAAAGTGTGTTTATATAAATTCTGTACAGTATAATTTCGTATAATGAAACGACTTTATTGCAGACCCGCTTTAATTCACCGCCAAACATTGGATCACGATGCCTGCGCTCTGAATTTTAAAACTCCTTCGTTTAGCATAAATATTTTCAATTTAGGCCTTGCAACTGATGACTCATAGCCGCTATTTATGAATGGGTTATTTCACAACAGAGCACGTTACTGTCATTGCTATCGAATTATGGATCGCTTGATCCAGTTGTGAGTCATACCGTTGTCATAGCAAATAAAAATTTGGAAATCGAATTATTTGTTTTATTTACAACACTCCACTGGGTCCATTTCCTTGAAATGATTTTCTAATTCTAAAATCCTTGTGGGCCCTCAGTTTTTTTTAAGGGCCCTCAGTTTTTTTAAGGGCCCTCAGGTTTTTAAGGGCCCTCAGTTTTTTTAAGGACCCTCAGTTTTTTTAAGGGCCCTCAGTTTTTTAAGGGCCCTCAGTTTTTTTAAGGGCCCTCAGTTTTTTTAAGGGCCCTCAGTTTTTTTAAGGGCCCTCAGTTTTTTTAAGGGCCCTCAGTTTTAGGGACCTTGGATTCACATGATATAGATTAAAACACAAATTACAATACTATTTGAAGTACACATTCTATTTCTTTATTAAGCACGTTTTATCACTAAAACAAGATTATAACACAAATTACAACTCTATTTGAAGAATTCTCCATTTTAATCCCCCACTTTAATTCCTCCATGTTACTCCACCACTTTAATTCCCCCATGTTACTCCCCCACTTTAATTCCTACATGTTACTCTACCACTTTAATTCCCCCATGTTACTCCCCCATGTTAATTTTCCACTATTTCAAACTGATTGGCCTTGTTTTTTCCCATATCCACTTGTCCTTTGTAAACCAGCGAGTATTTTTCACTGGAAAAATGTTCGATGCACGGCTTGAACACCTCCGTGTTTGGCAGGAAAACGACACCATGCTCCAACTCAAGCAAAATGATCTCCCCGAACGTCGTTTGCACCACCTTGCCAGAGAGAATTTTCATCGGCACGCCTTCACCCAATTCCACTAACTTTACCGTCGGTTTCTGAGACAAGCAACCAACTTTGTTGATGGTTTCCAAATCCATTTTGCTGCAAGCCATCTTCGGCTACTGAAACTCCAAACAGCAAACTCTGTCTTTTATCAAAGCTAGAGGGGTGAGGGATTCTAGGAAATGATTTTGAAACCCCACCCACTAAAATTCCTAGAAGCCACACACTTTGACCTCTAAGCCCCCTTGAAGCAACCTTGAAGCGATTCCCAGAAATTAACCTTGAAGCGCGGAAACCTTGAAGTCTAGCCACACCCCCTTCAATTCCCAGAAATTAACCTTGAAGCGATTCTCGGAAACCCCGCCCCTTGACCTTGAAGCGATTCCCAGAAACCTTGCGCGGAAACCACGCCCCTTGACCTTGAACACCCCATCGCGACTTCGCAACAACGACGACCTTGGCGGCCATTTTGTCCCAGAACCCGCTTTGCATCACTACTGACCAAATATTCAAAACCCGGCCGATAAAGGCTCATTTAACTGTCCGTACACATTGCGAAATTGTTTCCTATAGAAGCTCAATCCTTCAGTATACATATTTTAGTAAATTTGAAAATCAATAGATTTGATGTGTAGGCTGCACAAGAAGCAGCAGTTTGGTTTTCCTGTCAGAAGGTGCCGTACGTCATTATACTTGTCCCAGGTAGAGCGATCGGTGAAGTCAAGCAACGCCGCGCGTAGTCGGTTCGTGGACGGGTGATCCCTTATTATTATTTTCTTGCCTAATCAAACTTTTTTTTCCCGATTTCAAAAAAAATATAATATGTACCTCGGCACTGAAGTTCTTTTTATGACTCATGTGGTTTATTTGCCTCGGCCAGAGGCCTCAGCAACTAAACTCCACATGAGTCATAAAAAGTTGAACTTCAGTGCCTTGGTACATAAATAACTATTTTTATAAAGTCATTTTCACTGGCACCGGCGTAACATAAATATACGAATAAAGAAGTGATATTATGCGCACAACGTATAGAAAAAGTATATGTGCCAAACGCTATAGTAGAAATAAACCAAGCAGGTAATTTTTATACGACAATATTAAACGCTAATGCCATAACAAAGGATATTTGTTTCGAAGAATTTGAATTTGAACCTTACATTAAAGAAGTGAATGATAATACTAATATTATTTGCAATTTCGATAAAACAAAAAGTAGATTAGAAGAAATAAAAGAATCATTAAGGTTAGAACACTTAAACGAAGAAGAAAAAGAACTAATTACTAATTTATGCTTGAATTTTGAATATATATTTTATTGTGAGGGAGATTTCCTAAGTTTTACTAATGAAATAAAACATAATATTGATACAGGTGACGCCGTTTTTTTGTTTTTTATTTTGGATGCAGCGTGGCCAAGATATCGAATTTTTCTTGGAATTTAGGGACTTCGTGGAGGTTATGGAAACTGAATGCCGTATCTTTATTTTAATAGATATCAAAGATATATTTTAGCCGAAGTATGACAGCACAACCGTGTGTGGTGTGGTATGTCGAAATTGGTTTTTGCATATACAGTGTCTTCATAACAGGCTCTCAAAATCAGATAATTTCAAACAGCAATAACTTATTTTTTTCAAATGGAATGACCCATATTTCTATAGTTTGTTGGATGCCGGCGTCCAAGCCCCACATTTTATGTAAATAACATTCTATACCAAAAACTACCCGTTTTCGAGATATTTAGTATTTAAGAAAATTTCTTTGCATTTTTCGTTCAGGTGAGAAGGTTTTATCAAGCAAGCCATAATTATTTTTCCAAACAGTGGCAGAAATAATTGTCATTTTAGATAATACGGGAAATAAAATTCCTATACCCGTATACAGTATGTCCACGGATAGACATCCCAAGAGGACAAATGGACCAAAAATTTCATTTTTCGACAAAAAGTCATTCTTGATAAAAGTTTCTGCTTCTCGAAAAAATATGGTCCACCAAGAGAATTTGCGATTTTTTTATACAGGGTGTCAAAAAAATACAAAAACATGAAATGCGATCAAGAATAAACTGCCTTTATTTTTAAAAATATCAAAAACAAAAGATGTGTCCGATTATCACTTTTCAAACAAATCAGCCAACTCCGTTTTTTTTATTTCCAAGTGTGAAACTCCTTTGTGTTTAAAATTATCAAAAATATTTATTTAGAAAAGTTGTTTAGAATTAAAAGACACTGTATACGCAAAAACCAATTTCGACATACCACACCACACACGGTTGTGCTGTCATACTTCGGCTAAAATATATCTTTGATATCTATTAAAATAAAGATACGGCATTCAGTTTCCATAACCTCCACGAAGTCCCTAAATTCCAAGAAAAATTCGATATCTTGGCAACGCTGCGTCCAAAATACAAAACAAAAAAATGGTTATGTAGCAAATTTCATGGAGAATGCAAATATTCCAAGGGATTAATGCAATTGTCAAAATTTAAATATTTTATTTTTGTCCTGCAAATACGAATCGCCCTGTATATGTGAAAATAAAAGAGTGGTTGCGTCCACTGCCAACCTTACAACTTTTGTATTCAAGTTTTTTCGCATCTCTTACGGTTCCTGAGATCCAGGGGGTAGGACAAACTATTTGGGACACGCTGTACATTAATATGTGTATTTTTAGAATATATATCGAGGAGACAGTTAGGATTCTTTAAACCCCAAAAATTTTGCGACAGGAATGCATGTGACCGAAATTAAACATAAGTCTAATCAGACGTTTCTGAAGAATGAAAACTCTACCAGTATCACCCGCTAGACCCCATGTACCAAAGCGCTGAAGTTCTTTGCCTCGGCCAGGTAATATAAACAGTAAAACAGTTTCTTAGTAGGTTAACGACACGTATAACTATTTCCTTTTACCAGCGTCTAAGTCAATCTCAGAGAATTGCGCGTATAGAAAGCGAACTTGATTTAGATAGGTATAGGGTGTGTCAAATAGTAATAGCTTGTGGTAATTGGGTCTTAGTGTTTTTTACTGTTGTATTTTCAATAAAAGTCACTATAGACTATAGACTAGAACTAAAGAAGTTCCTTGGAATAGTCAAACATATTTAACAAACTTTTTCTTCGCAGAATTATTTTGTCCCTCATTTAAGTTAGAACACTCAAAATGTCTTCATTATATATAGATCTAACGAAACTAAGCTGACAATGATACCCATAGATTATCTGTACGGTATTAGCCCTATTTGTTTAGAAAATTTTTGGGATAAACTGCCTATAAAATATAAGCAAAATGTTAATTTACAAAAGAAATTACCGTGTCACAAGCGCAAGTCTACGGGTTGCGAAGACGATTTCGAGGGTGTTCTACAATCCAAAGAAAAATATGTTTTTTGTTTAAGTAATGATAATAATAATAATAATAATAATAATTTAAATAAATTATGAACAGGAAAAGTGAAAGTTTTTTGTATATGAACCCTTAAAATTAACTCAATAAACTAATCTGTTTGTTTCCTTATTATTATTGAAATAGGTTTGAAAAAAAATCAACATTAAAAAATGTACAACTTTACATCGTTGGAAAAAAGAGAGGAAACAATAAGTGCAGATTTGGAAAGCTCGGTTTTAAAACAAAATATTTTTGTAAACGGTGTAGCATTTTTAGGAAAAACGTACAAAGGGAACATATATATATTATTTAGAAACAAAAATATGTGTGTTATCTCACAAATAATGTATACACTTACATTTCGTGATTCTATTTAGAGGTCAAAAACAAAATCTATTTATGATCGTAGTCCGTTGTCTGACATTTGGTATGAATGTATCTTCAAAGAATATTCTGAAAAAAAGGGAGCTGGAATTCAACAACTAAATTTATTTTTAAAATTTCAGGATTCACTTTCTTTGTTAAATAAATTTCCAACTATAATTCTTTTACCGTCCAAATGTCATTAAAACCATTGTTAAGCAAATAATTAAGCGTGAGAATGGAACAGATATAATGAATAAAAAATATGTATGTAATTGCCCAAATCAAAATTTTTCAAGAACTATCCAAGTTTCCCAAAGTTCACGTAATTAAGATTCCTCCTGAAATTAATTTATATACACAGGCTTGTGAAATATTTTTATTTACAAAATTATCTGAGATTCTTAAGTTATATATTTAAATTAAATTAATTTTTCTTTGTGGCAGTATAGATTTTAGGAGTGGGTTGGTATTAAAAACTGGATTAACAGTTTTCATATTTTTATTGAAGTCATTATAATTAACAATTAAAATTTCAACTATTTTATTTTGTATTAATTTATGCACGATTTTCACTGTTTGTACGTTGCCAAATAAAGTTCTGTCTTTTTTAAAAAGATCTTCGCTCAATCTCCCTTCGTAACTGGCGCAGTCGGTAGGACAGTTAAAAGACACAGTTTGCGCATCGCGTCGCGTTCGTGTCGTCGGAAAATCGCTTTCCATCAACTACTAGAACCTCGAAGAAGATCCAGAGAAGACCCAGAACTTCCAGAACGACCAAGGGTAAGAGCCAATCCGTGTATCATTTCCTTGTGTTTTTCTATGGCAAATTAAGCAGTGGAGTCCCTAGGTTTTTCAGAGAATATGATTTTTCCTAGTTAGGTTTAGTTTGGATTTACGTATCGTGTTCCTCTGAATATTAAGGCATATAATATTCAAGACACATATTTAAGTTATTTTTAAGAAAATCATTTTTAATTTAGAAAAACTAAATCTGTCAAAATAGACGAATTAATTGATATTTTAAATAATTTAGCTTTAGATTCAACTAATTTAGAAGTTGATAATAATACTAACGAAATGCCCGGAAATAATGATTCTCAAGTCAATTATCAGTTACTGAAACTGTTTATTGATACAATTCCGAACTTTAATGGCGACGAAAATACCTTAGAGATTAGACATAGACATTGCGATTCTCTTTATTCTAATTTTGCAAATCAAAACCCCGAAGATACTTTCAATGGTTTTCTGCTCCGCGCAATTATTAGTAAATTAGTTGGAACCGCCCTAATCCTTGCAGGTTCGAGACCCGAAGTTCGTAAATGGGATGATTTGAAAGCTTTACCCCGTCTTACATTTGGTGATCAAAGAAACTTAGATTGCCTTGTGCAAGATCTCATGATAATGCAACCATTTAAAAACGAATCATTTTCTATTTTTGGACAAAGAATTCAAAAATCCAGAAGCTCAATTTGTTCTAAACTAAAATCTATGAATATTCCAGCAAACGAAAAATTATTACAAATTAAAAACTACGACGAGTTAGCTCTCAAAACATTTCTACGAGGATTAAACGGCAGAATACAAGATATGGTTCGGCTTAGAAACCCAAATTCAATAGAATTAGCAATTTCATATGTGTTCGAAGAAGAAAACTTTTTACTTAATCAAAGACAAACTTTATCTTTTAGAAATGTAACTAGGACACCTCAACAACAACCCTTATTTTCCCGACCTAATATTCCAAGAGCAAGTTTTTCAAACTCCTACAGTCAAAATGTTCCTCACTATCAACCGCGACCAATTTTTAACGCTTTTCCACAATCTTACCCCCAGCAACAATACCCTACGCAACAACGACACATCCCGCAACAAAATTACATTCCTTCTCAACCGCAAAATTTTCCCCAGCAACAATTTCGGCAACATTTCCCGTCACAACCAATAAATATCCAACCACGACCAAATTATAATCAAAAATTCTTTTCAAACAGAGACGTTTTTGGTAACCAAAATGTATTTAGTCCCACAGGTCAAGTTCCCAATAATAGACCCGAACCGATGTCTACCAATACTAGAAATTCCCAACCTCCCAATATCGAAGAGTACGAAGAACCCACCTATTCCCAGAAATCACGCTCAACCCGAAACTTCCGTTGAATACGACTCTCATTATGACGTATACCCCGATTACTATGAACCCGAACCCTCGACATCTAACACCACATATGACTTTACAGAAGACTACAATAACTTCCAAGAACAAGACGCAAATTTTCCCATAGACCAAGCTCAAAAACGAATGACGTAATAATAGACCTTAATCACTTACTTAGCAATTTACCCTACATATACATTCCCGAAATCGACGCAAAATTTTTGATAGACACAGGCAGTTCACGCAGTTTAATAAACCCTGACTTAGCTTACAAATTCTACCCAAATTCAATTCTTAACGAAAATTTTAGTATTCAAACCTCACATGCAGTCACTTCCCATGATAAAATTGCAATAATTCCCATGTTTCAAAATTTTAACACAAATCAATTTTATAAATTTTATTTGTATGATTTTTCCACGAAATACGATGGACTTATTGGAATGGATTTAATCAAACTTTTAAAAGCAAACGTCCTTACTAATGAAGATTTTTTAGTCACACCCTATGCTCAAATTCCTTTGAATTATGATCACACTATGCCGTCAAAAAATTTCCAAAAATGTAATCACACCATAGTCATTCCTCCGAGAACTCAAAAGGTTGTAAAAATTCCTGTTTGTTACGAAAATGGTTTAGGCATACTTGACTATATCAATTTTGACAACAATTTGGAATCTCCAAAAGCAGTAGTAAATATAAAAAATTATTTTGCAATCACAACTATTTTAAATCCTAATACAGAACCCTATAAAATTACTATAACAGAACCTTTTGACCTAGAACTATTAGACATTAACGAAGTAAATTTTATGGACAAAATGGAAACAAATTTCGAAATTTCTAAACAAGAAGACGACTTACTTAAAGCAAATCTTAAGAATTTGAGACTTGATCACTGTAACAGAGAAGAAAAAGATGCAAAAACATTCCACTAAGTTTTTCAAACGAAATAAATCACAAAATAAATCTTTCTGACGAAACTCCTATCTATACAAAATCTTATCGCTTTCCCGAAATACACCGCGAAGAAGTAAAATCACAAATCAGTAAAATGCTTCAACAAGGCATCATAAAACCATCTACTTCACCCTGGAGTAGTCCAATATGGGTAGTCCCCAAGAAATTAGATTCATCCGGCAAAAAGAAATGGCGTATAGTAATAGACTATAGAAAACTTAACGACAAGACGATAGACGACAAATACCCTCTTCCCAATATCACCGATATTTTAGATAGACTTGGACGTGCCAACTATTTCACGACTTTAGACCTTGCTTCCGGCTTTCACCAAATCCAAATTGATCCGAATGACATTCAAAAAACCGCTTTCTCAACTCAAGGAGGTCACTACGAGTTTGTTCGTATGCCTTTTGGGCTAAAGAACGCTCCGAGTAGTAGTTTCCAAAGAGTTATGGACAATGTCCTTAGAGGCTTAAATAATGAAATATGTTTGGTTTACCTCGATGATATAATAATTTCAGCACCTCGTTACAAGAACACATGACAAGATTAAAAAGTGTTTTTAATAGACTAAGATCCGCAAACTTTAAGCTCGAACTTGATAAATCGGAATTTTTGAAAAAATCTGTTTCTTATTTAGCACATATCATAACACCCGAAGGTGTTAAGCCAAACCCAGAAAAAATCGCAGCAGTAATTAAATACCCGATTCCGAAAACACAAAAAGATATAAAATCGTTCCTTGGACTCTTAGGTTATTACAGACGCTTCATTCCAGATTTCGCTAAAATTACCAAACCTCTAACGCTTTGTCTTAAGAAAAATGCAAAAGTAATTCACGACGACAAATTTCTCGAAAGCTTTAACACATGTAAAAAGATACTCTGCAATGACCCACTTCTACAGTTCCCCGACTTTTCCCAGGAATTTATCCTAACAACTGACGCATCAAACATTGCACTAGGCGCCGTACTTTCTCAAGGCACCATCGGACACGATAAACCAGTGGCGTACGCATCACGTACTTTGAATGAATCTGAACAACGGTACAGCACAATTGAACGTGAACTGTTATCGATTGTTTGGAGTTGTAAACACTTTAGGCCTTATCTATACGGTAGAACTTTTACAATTTGTACAGATCACAGACCCCTAACCTGGTTATTTAACCTTAAAGAACCGAATTCTAAATTAGTCCGTTGGCGACTAAAGTTGGAAGAATTTGACTATAAAATTGTTTATAAAAAAGGAAAACAAAATTCAAATGCGGACGCCCTTTCAAGAATCGAAATTAATATGATTGGTGAAAATGAATCAGTAATTAACAATCCAGGCGATATTAACCAAGAAAGTTATCAATTTCTAAAACAGTACGTTGAAAATCCCGAAAACTTTAGTTATACCCAACAAAACCCTGGACCATCGTCCCCAAAAGACAGTAACTCAACTCCTTTATCTCAAAAACTGAAACCTAAAATTATCATTCATTCAGACA
This sequence comes from Pseudeuparius sepicola, assembly GCA_963920635.1. NCBI lineage: Eukaryota > Metazoa > Arthropoda > Insecta > Coleoptera > Anthribidae > Pseudeuparius > Pseudeuparius sepicola. The sequence goes on from OY987305.1 coordinate 37,932,357, forward strand.
TACAAATAAAACCCCCAGACAAACAGACAAATAAACCAATTTCTATTTGTTCTGACGAAACGCCACCACTTTCAGTGGAAGATCAAGATCCAATTTCAATTAGCTCAAACGAAACACCTCATTCGCTTTCAAAAGAAGTTTGCAATAATGGAATTTTAATTTTAGACGAAATAATCAACAATAAAGCCAAACAAATTCACGTGTTCAAAAACAATCAAAATAAATTTTCAGTGTCACAAGAAAATTTAGAAAATCAAAAAATACTTAATGTCAAAATCCCTTTAGACAATAACAAAAAATTAATTTTTCAACTTTTAAAAGAATATTTGCAACCTAATACCACGTATTACTTATTCTACTAATGTTTATTCCGAAAAATTCAATAAAAATGGCCCAAAACTAGTAAGATGCACGCAACTTATCAATACTGTCAAAAATTTAGAAGAACAAATTTTATTAATCCGCAATCACCATGAAGGTAAATGTAACCATAGAGGAATCGAAGAAACTCTTAAATATCTTAAACGAAACTATTTTTGGTCAAATATGAAAAAATCAGTAACAAATTTTATTAACGCCTGTCAAATCTGTCAAAAGACTAAGTACGCAAGGAAACTTCCTTATGTCCCTTTAGTCTTAACTGACACTCCTTCAAAACCTTTCGAAAAAGTACACATAGCCGTTTTTAATTTTGACAACAAAAGTTATCTCACATTAGTAGACGCATTTTCAAAATTCGGTCAAGCTATCTTAATTCCAGGAAAATCTGCTATAAGTGTTTCAGACGCGTTAGTAAAATATTTCGCTCAGTTTGGAATTCCTCGCAATCTAGTAATAGATAGTGGTAGAGAGTTTCACAACGAAACGGTTAAAGAACTTCTCAAATTACATAAAATAAACGTGCACTTTACTACGCCCGGACACCACGAATCCAATGCCGTAGTAGAACGTTTTCATTCTACAATTATTGAGCACCTTCGCGTTTTAAAAGAAATTTATCCCTCAGAATCAGACCTCATGAATTACGCTGTAATAGGTTACAATAATTCAATTCATTCAGCAACAGACTTTACACCATTTGAATTAGTTTTCCGACATACGAATTTGCGAAGTTCCGATGAAATTTTCAGCCCCAAAGAATTTTATACAAATTATGTGGAAAATCACAACAATAAACTAATCTCTGTCTATCAGAAAGTACAGGAAAAAATGCAAACCCATAAGGAAAAGGTAATTTCAAAAACCAATATTAAAGGAAACTCTAATAACGAATTTCAAATTAATCAAAAGGTTTATAAAAAGAACCCTTACAGTATTAGAAATAAAAAACTAAATAAATTCGTAGGTCCTTACACGGTTACAAAACTAGTTGAGAACAATAAAGTAGAAATCAAAAATGACAGGACCAATAAAACCGAAATAATTCATATAAAAGAATTAAGAAAGCCCCCTTTGTTGCAGGCTACCCAAAATGAAGAATTTTACTCTCTTTCTCCTACTTCCCATCCTAATACAAATTCAAACATCGACTCAGACTGAACAAATTCACTTACATGACATTAACAGTACTCCCGGAATACTACCATTTAAATTAGGAACAGCTCAAATTATTACTAACAAACATGTTCTTCTGCACGACATAAATTTATCTGTTTTAAAGTCACAAATTGATTATTTAGAAGCAACTTATCAAAACTCAAATCATTCTCTCGTATCGAATCAATTACTTTATAATTTAAACCTAATAAATATTTACAAAAATATTGAACCACTTATAACGGAAATATCACGAAAATTTAAAAATATAAATCTCTCTAACACTAATAATAGGCAAAAACGTGGATTATTCAACCTTGGTGGAACGATACAAAAATGGATTTTTGGAACCTTAGATTATTCTGACGCTGAAAAATACGACAACGCAATTATACAATTAAAAAAGAATCAAGCTAAAATAGTAAAAAATGCTAATTTTCAAATTTCTTTATCAAAAAATTTAATTGGAAAATACGAATCTACACTTTCCACAATTATCAAAAACCAGCAGAAAATTACTGAACATATCAATCAAATCCATAATGAAAGTATTTCAGATCAAATAGTTCATTATGTATCAATATCCAGTATTTTAGATCAAATCTCTTTAAACATTAATATTATTATGAACTTTTCAAATAACGTCGAATCGGCAATTACATTTTCCAAATTACATGTTACTCATCCTGATATATTAACAGTAGACAATTTAAAGGAAATTTTGAACGAATTAGAAAACCATTATCTTAAAAGCGAAATTTTAAAAATAAATGTTCACTCCTGGTACTCAATAGTGAAAACAAACTGCTACTTTATTAATTAATATTAATATTTGCCATAGAATTTCCAATTATGTTTCCCAAAATCTACCAATATTTTCATTTATTCCCTATTCCTAACAATGAAAATTCCATAATCATTCCTAATAAACCTTATTTGGCTCTGGAAGAAGCATCACTGCAATATATGGAATACCCTTGCTCGCCACTTCAAGACACACTGTATATTTGCGACCAAGAAGAACTTAATTGGGACCCGAGAGAAGACTGCATATCAAATTTAATCCACGGTAGAAGAAATTCCTGTTCTCCAGTTCCTATTGAGCAACCATCAATGATTTTTAATAAAATTAACGAAGAGTTCTTAATAATAATCACCAATATATCAATCACAATTAAAACAAAATGTCCTGATGAAATATTCAAATCTATTCAAGGAAAAGTTTTGGTTCAAATCCCGCAAAACTGCAGCATCGAGTACAAGTCACTGAAATTTGGAAATACTGAAGAAAGCAAACCAGAAAAACCAATATTTTTACCAAAAATTGAAGAAAATTCAAGAAAATTAGCAAAACCCTCAAGAACTAATAATTTTCTTCCGTAATCACTCGTGTTAAAATTCGACATATTCAATTACAGTTGTTTAACAATTTTAGTAAGAGGGTTATACGTTAACACTTTGTCATGTAAAATAAGACAATAAGCTGAAGTTTTCGTTGCGTTCTTGAGGTGCTCGCATCGTGTTTTTGGCTTGGCCATTTTTTACGACTTTTCAACCCTAATTTAGCGGTGTGATCAAGAGTTTATCGTTGAAATTTTACCATTCTTTAATTAATATTTGTTATCTTTCAATTTCATGTGAAACTTATCTACTGGAGCCCTGGTTTTCTGGCGTGTAGTCAACCACGTGTACCGCCCCAGGAGTTCAGCTACATTTCAGCCAGCACAGGAAGAGTCCACAGGGGCTCGAGTGCCGTGGAAGTCCGTGGAAGCCCTGGTGAGTAGATTTTATCTCATTTATCTTTTTTTTTGTGTATTTCTCGTACCGTTTTCTCGAGAAATCTACTCACCTAGGTTCTACGAACTCGAGCTGTCCTCTGGATTTCGGCCTGTGTTCTGCACTCGATTATATTACCGTATCTTAAATTTTTGAACTTAACTTTCAACAATACCACTCTAGGTCTGATCCCCAAAGGAACGTAACGTAGAGTCACCTCAGATTTTTTTTTGCTATTATCACAAATTTTCTCTTTCATTAAAGTTGTTTTTCTTACCCAGAGAGCATACAGTGTGTCCACGGATTGATGTCGGAATAGGTGTAAATGACAAAAAAATTTCGAGTTCAAATTTGACCATTTGGGGTTCAGCCCTGCTTGGATAGAAACTAATTTGTGCCATATTAGTAGTTTCGAAAAATCAAGTAGGCCTTGACAGGAACGATTTATTTATTTTCTGTGTAGGTTAAGTGCCTTTTCTGAACAAGATATCGAAAAATGTTATTAGAAAAAGTTGCTTAGAATTCAAAATTATGTCCCTATGCAGATTTTCAAAATAATTGGCCTACTTTGATTTTAATCCATTTCTGGCAGTTTTTTATTAATACGCTAAAACCCACAGGATATAACTACCAAACTGCACTGAACAGTTTAAAAAAAATAATAAAAACATGCCAACTTGACTGAAAATGTGTGTTCGGCAATATAAAAGTTCAACTACCTAAATGAAATGGATTAAAATCAAAGTAGGCCAATTATTTTGAAAATCTGCACAGGGACATAATTTTGAATTCTAAGCAACTTTTTCTAATAACATTTTTCGATATCTTGTTCAGAAAAGGCACTTAACCTACACAGAAAATAAATAAATCGTTCCTGTCAAGGCCTACTTGATTTTTCGAAACTACTAATATGGCACAAATTAGTTTCTATCCAAGCAGGGCTGAACCCCAAATGGTCAAATTTGAACTCGAAATTTTTTTGTCATTTACACCTATTCCGACATCAATCCGTGGACACACAGTATAAGTGTGTATTAATATAACTTCTAATCCAAAACAAAAATCATTCTCTTGTCCTAGTCTGAGGTTCAGATTTCTTTTAAATAGTTAAAAAGTCAAATTGTATATTACATTTTTACAAGTAAATATTTTGCATTATTTTCGCTACCTCTGTGCAGTGTTTTTTTAAATAATTATAAATATCGCATTAATAAATTACCCATACTCATTGTTGTAATTAGGATAGTTTTACTAGCTATACAAGTTAAAATTTTATAAAGATGGTATTTTGAAAGTCTTAATTCTCACAGCTCTTAATTTTTATTTGGCGACCGGTTTCGTAACCTTTAATATAATTACATCATCAGGCCTAGACTAAAAACAATAAAAAAACGATGCTAAAGGTCCAACTTTAGTTGAAACAGGTACTTACGCGATTATTACAATCTTGCCATACATATACGTACAATAACACCAACAAACATTTAAAAAGTTAAAATATTTAAAATTGTTGTTAAAATTACATTGTTTATGTGGTGGTGTCTAAAGAGCAAGTAAAGGAATTTTTAGAAATATATAAGTTTTTTCAAACTACACAAAGAAAGCAGAAACAAGAAAAAAAGGGGGCATATGTTTGACCATAAATGTGGTGGAAATTAGTAGGCTAGATTCATAAATAATGTAATCTTCGACTTCACAGATACGTCGAAGCTGTTACACCACACCTCCTCCTACAGCATTACAAGTTCTGGTTTGGTCACGTGCAGCTAAGCGACAGATCCACCAGCCACAACAAAGACCTACGTCCCAGCTAGTCGGCACTGCAGCGTTGCAGCTATAAGTGGTCTGGTTTGGTTCTCGCACATTGGGCACAGACTTACTCGAGTGTTGAGTTGAGGTATTGTGTTGGACTATATTGTTACGTCAACGCGTAACAAAAGAATATTATATAAATAATTTCTACAATAAAAAACAAAATTATACCTTCAAGAACTAAGTTTGTCAGTGAGTTTCAAGCGGCCGCCAGCAAACAGTGGAGACGGGCGTGGGTACAAATAGATGTTTACCTTTTTTAGGCGCCACCAAGTTTGAGCGCTCTACACCTCACTATAAGTGATTTTTGAGGACCAAACCAGGAAAATTCCTCTGAAGATTTAAATATTTAATTATATTTAGTTGTTGATGAGACAGTGGGATATAGTAAGTATATCCTAAAATAAACACGCTATATTTCTTAGTATGCCGCCCTACCCGTTCGTGCGCACGTGCGGTTTACAAAAGGCGCAGAAACTGTATAAGCAAATGGATACAGGCGCAAATATACTAATAAATTAATTGGTAAAAGATATTCTAGTGTCCAAGGTAGGTACGTTTCCAAAGTCTCATCAATAAAATTTACCCGATAAATATACTTAATTTTAAAAACACTTAGCTGTGGCGGTGTGGTCCAGAAATCGCTGGCAGGTGGGTGTCAAACAAGTGGCAGCAGTATCACGGACGACATCAACCCGCTAAGCGGCAATGACAACTTCAAAGTCCACCTGTAAACTCCTTCGGCAAACTAATTCTATCGCTCGTTGGACAACCAGACCATACAGCAGAATCAGAGGATTCAAATAAAAAGAAAAACCCTACAAGGAAATATAATTTAGTGAAAAACTTAGACCAATAAACAGAATTATATAGTAAAAGCAATGTTTTACCTCAAACGTGTGAGGGTTTTCTTCCGAAACGACGAATGGAATACCACTGAGATTTTAATTTGAGTATTTCGTCCTTTGCGTTTTCTTGTAGTCACTAAAATAATGAAAAATAATATTGAGTTTTTGACGGGAAGGTTCAGAAAATTTGGACAGCTAAATGACGACTTACCACGAGGATTTTGTTCTTCTCTAGATGTGAGGAGAGGTTACGTAGTGCTCGGCGAATGTGGGGATTGGATTAGTTGCGAAAAATTGTAGATTCCCGCGATGCGGCTTGAAGATCTGGACACTACAATCCACCTGAATACAGCCAGAATCTTCAATTCCGTTGGATTCCAAATTTCTCCCAAAAATCGGTCAATCGGCTAAGTATTCCTTGACTCCTTTGGACTCCCAACGGCAAAGGAAATTTTTCCTGAAATTCCGCAACTTTACGCACTCTCCGATAAAATTTTGATTTTTTACTGACAAATAAATAAATATATTTTGTTGACAACGGCGACCTATTTTTTACTAAGAAAAATTGAACAAAATAAATACCTAATGCCAAATCACACCGTAACAATATCACCTTTATCCAAGTTGAAAGGACAGAATCGAGCCGCAGTAAAAATCTCAGTCGGTGTAACCTAAGGCGATTGCTTAATCTCAAGTTTCAAATTCACTTCTATTTAAATTTCAAATTTATTCCTGTTAAAACTTTCAAATTTACTTCTGTTTAAATTTTCAAATTGTAACCCTTTTGTAAGGCAATTTAATGCAAGTTACTATCAAATTGTAATAAAACTTGTTTTTAGAACATTGTGTTTTATTTGATCGCCTCATAACTAGTTCCAAGAGGAAAGCTTGCTCTCCGCATTTTGCTCTCTCAATATATATTTTTTTTTTGTTGCATATTTGAGTAACACCCAAATTGTTACACACTATTAGCACGAAAAGTTCACGTGAACATTTAAAGTTTTATTTACGAGCACTTAGAAAATTTGGACTAATGGATTTCACAGTGTACCTCAAAACCTTCCGAAATTAAAGCTGAGTAGTTGCCACCACAGCTCCAAGCTCCTTTTTCGTCGATTACGACCTCGGCTAGGCTGTAACGTGTTAAAAATATTTAAACATTTTATTCAAGCACTGCTTCTTTCTAAATCAGTTAACCCTCCTTTATTGGAAAACCCTTTTATTCGCTTTAATCACAAATAACATAAATTTCCTTACAGTTTATGCTATTCATGGCTCGAAAACTAAAACACAAGATAGCCACAATCAATAAATATTAAATTTGCTTCTATTACTAAATTACAAACTTATTAAAATCCTCGTAAGGAAATAGTTTCTTTGTAATCCTTGTATCTCTGCTATCTCTGTTGGGCCTGCGTTGTAATTGTTGTGTTTTTGTTATCCTATGTGCCTCCGCGTATCGCTTGTTGTTTTTTCTTTTGGCTATCGGCTTGCAGGTTTTGTCGGTCTCCTTGGCTTCATCGCAGTATTTTTATTGCCCAATAAATTCTTAATAAATTAACTAACAATATTCGCCTCAACCTGAAAGATAAGGTAAACGTCAAGTGTTAGGCTCAATAAAATAACCATTATCAAAGTTGTTAAATATCAAAAATATCTACCAATTATTACCTGGGATCTCTTTGGTGTTGTTTACAATAGTTTGATTTCTTTAATTCCTAGAATTGGTCATAGATCCTTCGATTATCTATAATGCTCAATATTGATCGGTTTTCTATCAGCTGTTCACGAAATGTCATGTCCACTGTCAACCCTGGCTGACAGTCTCTGACAGTCTCTCACAACAAAGTCGGCATATTATATTACGTATATTTTCTGCTAAACCCATGGTTACCAACAGAAGCCTTGGAATTTCCCCTGGTTTTGGCGCGGATTTTCCTGGTGAACTAAGTTTTTTGAAAGAAAAAAGTCTTTCTTTCGTTAGCGTGAGTGCTGAGCACACGTTGCGCCAATTTTGGCAGATTTAAAATCGATTTTCCGTCCGTTTTCCCGTAGTGGAGTGACAAAAGTATTTATTTTGGAAACCAATAGCCCTAGGCTAATTTTATAAGGGAAAATCAACGGATTTATCAAGAAAATCGAAGTTTAGTATTCACAACAGGCCCCCCACCACCAGTGGTAAGTTTCCAGTTTCTCAAAATTTTATTTTGGCGTGATATTTTACTTTTCTTCAGTCTTGGTAATTTTCTATGTGGAAAATATGTTGATTTTAGGCCTGTTTTGCATTGCTGATTGCTGTTTTGCATTGCTGATTGATGTTTTGAATTGCTGTTGGATTCCTGTGCTGGAATTGCTAACTCTTGGTCCTGACGGATACAGATCATCCTGCATGTTAGCTGCCGTTTTAGCTTGAGAGCTGATTTTTGCAATATAATGGTCAAAATGTCTTTATTTTTATGGCTGATTGAGTGAAAAGCTTAGAGCCTGAAACGTCGTGGAGTACCACCGTACCACCCTGTTGCTACATCCGTCCATCCCCGGAAATCTGGCAAGTCCATTCCATTATACTTATACGTATTTATCAATTTAACTTGTTTATATAGTAATAAACTTTACTGGTCGTTTGAAATTTCATTGGATTTTGTTTTCCTGGGTATTCGACCACCATTTAATTAATCAGTAGTTCTTTATTACGTACGTTTCGGCATTACATTTCAACAGCCATCTTCAGAGATATATAAATTTTAATTCCAACGTACCTCTAAACCACAAAAAGAATGTTATTAACAGCTTAACTGACAGAGCGATTGTTCTATCACATGGTAATAATAGGCCACAAAATTTAAAAAAAGTTAAAGACGCTTTAATTCTATCCTCCAACATTTTTTAATCCTATTATTAAAAAAAGAATACATCAAATATACAACAGATCGCCTTGTCCACAAACGAATAACGGTAACCGGAATACTTATATAACCTTGCCATATATTGAAGGTGTTTCGGATGGTATCCAGAAGATTTTAATGAAATATGGAATCTCAGTTGCCTTTAAACTTTTCAATACCACCAACAAGTTTTTCACAAAATTAAAACCAAAAATAGAAGACAAAAATAAATCCAACCTTATATATAAAATTAATTGTAGCGATTGTCCGGCTACTTATGTGGGTCAGACAAAACAATATTTGCATAAACGTTTGTATAAGCACCAGTATGCTATCAGATCAAACAATGGTTTCGCTACTGCACTTAGTAAACATGTTCTGGAGCATTCTCATTCTTTCGATTTTTTAAATCCTAAAATTATGGCTACCGAGAGTGATTATATAAAAAGAAACGTACTTGAGATGATTAACATAAAAAAATCAACCTAACAGCATTAATTTTAGAACCGATACCAATAACCTGTCTAAAATTTACAACAATTTATTCTAAATCAAAATAATTGCCACCTTTCAACTTTTACTACTCTCCTGTTTTGCTTTTTGAATTATATAATTTTAAAGGAGGTACAATTTCGTTAGATGTTTTTAAGAAATGAAAATTCCTATGATCATTATTATTATTGTACTTTTCGTTTGGAGCCAAGAATTAGATTTTTATACCTTTTTTACCTGTTTTTGCTACGCTTTTTACTACGTATAAGTTTTTCTTTTATGTGCTGGTATTAATATACTGTTAAATGCCACACTCCTCATCCGCCCGCTGTATGAATAGCTTCTAACTATTTTCCGTTTATTTAAACAGTAAGAAATGTAAAACTTAACCTGCAAAACTACGACTTGTAAGTGTCTAAGATTTTGAAGCTGTACATATAAGATAAGATACCCAAAAAAGAGAGAAAAAATTTGTGATTTTTCCAATTTTGTTTTAGGACGTTTAAATTGTAAATCAATTTTAAGATTTTTTAAAGGTGTATTGTCTTTTTAATCTGAAGATGGCTGTTGAAATGTAATGCCGAAACGTACGTAATAAAGAACTACTGATTAATTAAATGGTGGTCGAAACCCAGGAAAACAAAATCCAATTTAACTTGTTTACGTATATTTTTTTGTTGTTGATATTATGGCATGAGATTTTTACGCTTGAATGCTGCAGCACTGCACCACCACTGCATGTTATTTTTGTACTTAGATACTTTTGTATATGCTTTTTTGCCTACCTTATCACCAAAAAGTTTCATTACCTAGTAATTTGTTTTTAGTGCATGTTGTGCACCGAAGGTAGCGCTACATAAGGGGTTGTTTAATTTGAAATTTTATTAATTTAGTTGATAGTTGCTCGTGATATTTTTATATATGATACCCATGATACAATAAACGAAAGATAAGATTCCGCGCAGGCGACGGTTGGCCTGTGACGTCATTGCGAGCGTTCTAACCGGTGCCGCACCGTAGTATTCCGTTATTCCGCATGCACACGACTATTAAATATCGTCGGCGTTTAGTGTCTAAATAATAATTAAAAAACTTTTAATAATGAGGTGTGCTGTATACGGATGTAATGTGGATAACGAAGGCAAAAACTTCGATAAAAATATAAGATTTTCTACTTTTCCCAAAGACAAAAAATAAGTGTGTAATGAATATGGCTTCACTTGTGTATTCGTAAGGATAAATTTAATACACCTTCTGCACGTATTTGCTCAAAACATTTTGAGAAAGATGATTATGTACGTAATCTTTAACACGAACTACTTGGATATTCCCCGAGAAAAGGTCGATTTAGAGCTTTAAAAAATGAAGCAGTGCCTTCCAAAAATGTACCAATGCCAAAAAAGGAGCAAAATACTGCAAGAGATTTTCGTTATAAAAAAAGGAATAGAAAACAACTTCTGGAAGAAATTTGCAATGAGTATGTAATTTTCTTAGATATCTTATACCTAATTTTAATATTAAAATATTGAAATGTTTGGGTTTTTACATAATACATAATCATGTTTCTATGGAAACTAAACGGCTTTTTTTTTCGCTCAAGAATGTTCTTCAGAATAAAGGCACTCAACCAAGATTTGAAAAATTTAACGATTTCTAAAAAAGAAAGATGACAAAAATTATTAATTAAGAAAAACTAATATAAAAAAACTTCTAAAAACTAAAGTCGCCTTTCAAACGGACAGTTTCTTGTTTTTGCTACTTATGGTTAATAAACCTTTTTTGGTTGAAAGTAAACGTACAATATTATTTTTTCAAAATATATTGTTTTCAATACAACTGTTTTGGCCCATTTATAATGAAGGTTGTGTTTAAAAAAAGCTTTTTTAGATTTATTTAATAATTATTAATTTGTAATTAGTTTTTCATTTCACCCAAGGCACAAATTTTCCTGTGAAATAGAGAAAATAGATAAAACGTAATGTTTACCTGCCTCTAACGTATGCATCTCAATAGAAACCACGCACGCAATGACTGCGCGCGGCGGTCGATATTCGGACGGCTAGGTATCATACCTTTCCCTCTTTATATCATGTATGATACCCACTTGGGTTTAGTGATATTATTGGTGTGGGCATAATAAATAAGGCTTTACTGCAAGACCAAAAGCCTGATTGATGATAGATTAATTTAAGTACCTAATATATAGCCATAGCCAAAAGTCATAGGTGTTCTCCAGGTTCTCCACTTCATAATATTTAAAGATTGATAACTTATTTACTTTGTTTATGCTTGCCTAATTTAATATAAGCATGTAGTATAATCTCTCTACCTGTTTTATTGTTCGAGTTACCTCAGATTTTCCCGTTTTTTTTTTGTTTCATAATCCCTTTCAACCTCTCTGACTCATAAGGCCTTTAAAGCGGGTGGCGCTATTTTGTTGGTTTTGTGATCTTTTACTCACGCCACTCTACCGAGTGTTCCGAGTAGTCCGGGATAGGCCAAAATAGAGAGGGCGATTAAAAAAAAATTAAATAACGATGGAACATTTGGAATCCTTGAATTTAAGCCACCTCTTTGATATTAGCTTAAATGTTTGTCGCGGTCAGATGGTATTTAGGTGATGACTTTGATTTTTAATTGATTGATTATGGATTTAATTTTAATTAATTATTAATTAATAGTTTTCCCTTCTTGCCATACCTCTTTCGTATCTTTTCGGAAATGAGAAAATTTTGACCGTGACAAGGCCTCGAGACTCGATCGGGTCGTGGGGTGTCCGAGCTGGTGCTGAAAGGTGTGCTCAATACTCAAACGCCGGGTTGTAAGGTTGGTGTGCTGGTACTTAGTCCGTTATTGCCTCGCTTACGTGCTTCGCTCACGTACCGAAGTGATGTAAAAGAAAACAACACAGTCTCCGAAAAACTGCAGTGGACACGTCGACGCTTTTACAAGGTATATTTGAATCTCTTAATTGCAAAATATGGTTAAAAATAAACAAATTTATAACTTTATAATGGACTAAACATGTAGTTGTGACTTAATGAACCCTGAACGTGACTATGAGATAGATTAAAAAATTAATAACCCAAAAGCGATCAATTATCTTGACTAAACCTGTCCTATAAATTTACTGTACAATATTTACAAGATAAAAGGTTCGATCTCGAAACACAAGACAAAAAAATATAACAGCCCGAAAGCCAGATAACCAAAAAAAGGAACCGTGGTAAAGTTCACGTGTCACGTGTCTCGTTTTTCTAAGTATGTGCTAATAAACAAATTTATAACCAAATTAAGACCACAGCTTGCAGCGTGCAGCCCACAGAGAAAAGGGGTGAGAGTAGCTCAAGAAGTCGTCAAAATGACGTTATTAATAAGAAACTATTAAAAATTGAGGAGCTACTCACCCAGACTGTGTTCCCGGGAATCCTCTCCGTGGTCCACCTGCTGCAGGTCCCTTGCGGAACTCGAAAAATCCGTGGAAATCGTCCACTCCCACACCTCAATGCCACGTGCTCGCAAGACACATGTAAAAAACAGAAAACCTCAATTAGCACAGCGAAAACAAATGCACACTGTATATAAAACCACTTAAGCCGACCATAAACTGGGAAATTAGGCTTGAACAGATATTTTCACATGGAAATTTCGATACAGAAAATTCAAGGCCGAATTTCAACTAACGCGACTTTTACCACGAGTGTTCGAAAGGGAAGTGCCTCTACTCCTTGTCACGGGGCCTATTTATAACCTTTTCTGCAAGGATGACAACTTCCGCCTTCTATAATGATTTAGAAGGTTTTAAAAGCTAACTTATTAATAAAAAATTCAAAATAACACAACCGCAGACCAGGAAAATAGGCGGCGGTGTCTACTACTGATATTAGACCAGAGAGAAACGTCGAACACAAAGAGTGATGTTAGTACACGACATTAACACCGTGGCGCTAGTCAATCGCAAAACTGAATAAAGTGAATATTGACTGTGATCTAAGTCCGACAGTGTTTACAACAATTTAATTGTTCTAATAATACATACCTTCAATTGATGAATGAAATTTAAAACACCTTTGCAAACGGCACATACCCTTTAATCAGCAGTTCATTTAGAAACACAAGCTCTACATAGGTAGGCAATTTATTATACATCAGCTTGTATAGGTGGTTGCAGATGTTAGGGCAACTTCTTGAAAATGGTACGTTCATACGGGGTGTGACGAATTAATAGGAATGAAACAATGCACTTAAAACGTCGTAACGGAAATTAGACAAAATTTTCGTTACACACCACCAAAACCCGATAAGAAAAAATACGAAAACTCAAGTTTGAGTATTTTTTCTTGTGCAAACCATATACAAGGTGATGAATAATTGACATTAAAGGAAATAAAAGGTATGACCCAGTATACAAAACAGTCTGAGGTATTAACGTTAGCATAAAGTGGTTTGACAGAACCTGTTCTTATTTAGAAAATTTAATTGAAACTTCAAATTTGATACAAAACAAAGTGGGCGCCAGTACACAGCTAGTATTTACAAGGTGTCAAGATAATTCAACCAACAAAAAATATGTTAAATCCCTAAATTTAGATCCCCAAAAGTTAAATCCCAAACATAACCTAACTTACAAACTAAATGGAGGGGAAAATGAGAAAGAAACCTCCACGAGCATGGAAGCCACATGACCGTTTGAGACGCCCTGCTAAGAGCTGTAGATCCCGTTAGAACAGAAACAATACTGCAGTTTGGCCAAAGCTACATCATCCGCCACCTATGCAGGCAAGCTCACCGGTTATCCAACTGGAAAATCACCTGAATAAGCGGAAGAGAAACAAACAAGATGATAATCTGATAATATAACCTATTGCAAAAATAGAAGAGAGAGAAAAATGACAACCAGACGTAGTTCAACTCTGAGTCCTATGATTTAACATAGACAAAATTAACCTATTAAAGGTACAAAGTCGATTATTTTACTTGCAAACAAAAAATTAAAAAGTTAAGAAACATTTTGAAATATACAGGATAACATGTGAATATGAATAACCGTAGGTCAGCCAATAATTAACCGCACTTCATAAGCCTACGCGAAATTCCTAGGGTTACTTAATCCGGACACTCTAGGTTCTATCTAAACCGAATTATCATTTTGACAACGTTAACCCAAAAAAATTTTACCTATCAAAGGTACAACTAATAATTATACTGAAAAAATCCAATTAATGACACTAGGAACTCAGAGAGACTCATGTGTGTGAAAAAAAAATGAAAAGAAGTACTATATACTACGATAACCAAAAATATATGCAAGAGTGTTTCATCCTGTCACATACGTCAGTTGTGAAGAGAGTGGATCTACGAAGAAATGGAACTCCAGAAGGGATTTTATGAACACTATGAAAATAAAACTAAGAGTTATTGTTTCCGTTTTAACAGATTTTAAGGACGGCGATAAAGGGGAAAAAGGAAGTTATAACCCCACTAATCAGAAGGAATTCCTTGTATGGGCTACGGCTGATCACCCGGAGGTTCGTGTGCGCTATTATCATCTCGCAGAGATACAAAGATCAATCGAGCGACCGTTCAGATCAGCTTCGAAATCAAAGATAAACAACTAAAAAAAAGATATGCGCCAATTTCACAAAAGCCTCAGGAGAAAAATAAATAAATCACAAGCTATAATTCACTAATATTTAACTTTAGGTTCAAAAATCGAAAATTTACTGACACTAAAAAAATCAAAGATAACTAATTATTATTGACCAAAAAACATTATTTGAGATAGAAACCAAATGGTAATCTGACAAGAGATCAAGCTATTGACCAAACATCTCTACAATATTTTTAAACAAAACCTGATAAGTAAAATTTACAGACCCAACAAGTTACAAATTTCTAATATAAAAACCAAAAATACGATAAAGATAATACGATAACTTTGTATTAGATAACCAAAAAAACGTTATGTCTGCAAAATTACTAGATATTCAAGAAATGGTCCACACCAAAACAGTAAAAATTATACTTAAGATAAAAGGTAAAAATTCAAGATCTTAATTTGTTTGAGATGGGTAATCAAAGCTTGAGCTCAAAAATATAGCTTATTTTGTTAGACTTGATGTTCGACTAACCTCACTCGATATACAATTGGCTAAAGTGCGTATGCCAAAAATCTAGAGTGGAATAAAAATATATAGAACCCACCACTGCCCTTGATGGCGTAATCTGAATAGTTGAAAAGTCCAGCATTACGTCACCACCAAAAATTTAACAGCTATATGGTTTTATAAAGCGATATTGCCAGATTCCGGTTCAGACAGATCGTCCGAATCTAGATCAGAATGGCAATCTTCCACAAAATTTAGCTTTAAATTCTTAATATGAAAATTACCATGGTTGTTTCCCAGTGTATTTTTAGCAACGTGAAACTGTAATGGACGTTTTCGTAAATTATAATATTTGGCATTTTTCTGTTATGCTAGCTTTAAATTTTTTCTGATATTTTCATGGAGTTTAGGTAATTGCTGTAAATCATCGACACACTGATTTTTCTCAGAAATAACTAGAATATTATTTTCGTTATTAGAAATATTGCCATAATAATCTCCAGTGAGGGGTATATTGCGTCCTAATAGCCTGTGCTATCTTAAAGATATCCACATCCCAAAAGTTTTGTGATTTTCGTGAATAAAGGAACGAATTGCGGTAACAATGACACGGTTAACTCTTTCAGTATGGTTCACCTGCGCGTGATATCGTGCGTTAAACCACGATAACTTTCCATTAGTTTTTTAAAATCGTTGCTGGTAAATTGACTACCATTATCGCAACAAAAGATTTGGGGAACACCATAAACTAAAAAGACTTGATTTTAAATACATTTGGTAATTGCAATGGTAGTTGCTTTAGATAAAGGATCAATCAAAACAAATTTAGTAAACCAATCAACAATAACGAGAAGGTACTGATTACCATTCTTAGACCTAGGATAAGGACCTAATAAATCTGCTGAAATCATTTGAAACGGAAAATTTATATTTTTATATGAACCAATCAAACCAGCGCGAGGAAGATTTGAACTTTTATTCGCGGCACAAATAGAGCACTTTTTGACATATCTAACGACATCTTAGGCCAATAATATAATTCTGAAATTTTAGATAAGTTCTTTGAAACTCCAAAATGACCGCCAGTAGGATGGTCGTGATACATTGCCAAAACTTCCTTGCGATTTGCTTTAGGAACAACAATTTTCCATTCGGAACAATTGCTTATACGAGGTATTTTTGTTTGTATAAAATATTTTCTTTAACTTGAAACGTAGGATACTTGTCAGAATTTTCTTGAACTTTTTGAATAAAATATTGATACCATTTACAAGGCTTAAAATTTGAAACATGAAGAACAGCTATTTCTGAATTAGATCGAGATAATCCATCAGCCACAACCATAGTCGAACCTTTTCGGTAAATGAATCAAACTGAAATTTTGACTGCCCATCGAGCTAATCTTCCTGCTGGATTAGATAAATTTTTAAGCCAAATTAACGAAGCGCGATCGGTTTTCACAGTACAATTAGTTCCTTCAACATAATGACGGAAACGTTTAAGGCCAAATATGACACCCAAACACTCCTTCTCTGTTACTGTGCACTTTCGTTCACATTTGTTCAATGTGCGACTCGCATACGCTACAGGAGGTACAAACCTGCGCCTAACCCAGTGTCACTGGCATCAGTCTGGATAATAAAAGGTTCCTTAAAATTAGGGGCTGCCAAAACTGGACTTGTAGTAAGCCGTTTTTTATCTCGAGAAAAGCACTTTCTGCTTAGTCAGTCCACTGAATAGGTTGACCTTTTTTACGACCATGTAATAAATCAGTTATTGCTGATGTTATTGTACTGAAATCTTTAACAAATCTACGATAATAGCTGACTAGACCGATACATCTCTTAATTTGTTTAGTTGTTTTTGGTGTTGGATAATTAACTATAGCCTCAACTTTTTCTGGACTTGTTCGCAAGCCATCTTTATCCACAACAAAACCAAGATAGGTAAGAGAAGAACGACAAAATTCACATTTTTCCAAATTATCTATTAAATTAGCATTTTTTAACCGATGATAAATTTTATTTAAAACATCAAGATGGGTATAAAAATCGGGAGTAGCAACAATTATGTCGTCGAGGTATACAAAAGAAAATGGTTCAAGACTTGGATCGATAATTTGATTCATTAATCTCATTATGGTTTGCGGTGAATTTGACAAACCAAATGGCATAACCTTAAATTGAAAAACGAGAACTTTCCTCTAATGGTGTCTGATAAAAAGCCTTTCGCAAGTATATTGAAGTCAAATATTTAGCATCCCTAAGTTTATTTAAAATACCGGCAATTAATGGTAACGGATAGGAATCCTTAACTGTAACTTCGTTCAGCTTGCGCCCGTCAAAACATACACGGTATTTTCCGGACTTTTTAGTAACGAGCCATAAAGGACTAGACCATGGTGATTGTGATGATTCAATAATACCTAGCTTTAGCATTTCATCAATCTCTTTTTCAAGATGTTCTTGCATAGCGGGTGATAAAGGATATTGCCTTTGAAGAAATGGTTTGGCATTGCCAGTGTCAATTTGATGTAAAATCAAATTTGTCAAACCAAGTTTATTTTTAGGAGATATACTTTCAAAAAGATTAATTATATTTTAATGATTTTTGTTCTACAGTTGTTAAATCAGAAAAAAAAGTTATAGCATTTACTGCACAAATATTCTGACGTTTTGTTCAAGCAAAGAATATGACGACTTAACATAATCAATAGTAAAACCAAATAATTTTAAAGTATCCATACCAAGGATTAATTCAAGTTATATCACCTTTTAATGCTGAACTCTTATAAATATGAGCGACCCTGCTGGCGCCGAGTGTTACTTTCCAGCGGACTCACCGTCTTGTTTTATCAACTTGCTTTACATGTTTTTCTATGTATCCCATAATGTTATACTTTTAGTTTAGTCTTAATCTAGCTTTGTACCTATCGACTGCTTTTAGAATTGTAATAAACTTTTTAAAAAGGGACTTACCGCATTTCATAAAATAATTGGCGCAGTCGGTAGGACGCGCGTACGCGTGTGTCTTTTTCGGAAATTTCGGATCGCGACAAGTGGACGATTTCCGGCACCACCAAGGAGTACCAGCTAGGGGATTAGGTACCCTAGTGAGAAGATTTCGACGGTTCATCGGAAGGCTTCTCTGTGTCAACGAGAGCATCGCAGACGCATGGAGTTCTACGTGGTATTGCTGTAAGTGCAAATCTATATGTCATATAGAGGCCCGAAAGTTTTTCTTTCTGATAGCGAAACTGAAGGTACTGGCTCAGATTCTGATTCGGAATTTGAAGATTTTCTAAATAATTTTAGTAAAAGTTTGGATATTAAGAAACCCATTCAACAAAATAGTAATCTAAAAATGCCTAACGCAGAAAATAATATTCAAGGCGCTGCTACAAATGCAGTACCTGTATTAAAGTCAGAGTACCTCCATATGGTACCAGAATTTAATGGGGAGTCTAATTTACTACCCAGATTTATAGAGATTTCTGAAAAATTAGTAGCCAAATTTTATAACAGTAAATATTACAGATTTCCAAAATGAATATTTAATGTCTAGCCTTTTGGCAAAAGTTAAAGGTGATGCTGCCTTAAATATTGCTTCGTGTGCCATAAGTACATGGCAAGATCTTAAAAACGCACTTCTCACTGCGTATGCAGATAAATGTGACATTTACACACTAAATATCGAAATGACAGAATTAAAACAAGAATTTAACGAAAATGCTTTTGAGTTTTATCAAAAAATTCAACATATTTTAAACTTGCAAATTTCTTTTATACAATCTCACATTGCTGTAAACGGAGGAGCAATAATCGCTCAATACAGTAGAAATTTAGCTTTAAGAGTACTATTGCGTGGACTGGGGGAACCCATAGGATCTCTAATGAGAACTAAAAACCCTACAGATTTAAATAACGCCTTACATATGCTTACAAACGATTTTCAAATTGAATCTATGAATCAAAATAATACAAAACCAAAATTTAAACCAAAACTGCCACAGACAAGGTCAGTTTTTCCACAAAGACAATTTTATCAAAATCCTAGATTTAACGCACCATTGCAACTAACTAATTTCCCAAACAATCAACAAAATTTTCCAAGACAAAACTTTACTCCACGACCATATTTTAACCAAAACCCTTATACGTCAAATGCGACAAACGTTTTTAAACCAAATCCAAATCGACCCTTACCACATCCAACCCCTATGACAGTTGTGACCAAAAACACGACATACAGACCACAAGGTACACAAAGACCTTATTATCCCAGTCAAAATTTTAGGCGAAATGCATTCAACTCGCGACCGATGTAGACGGTTGAGGAAATGCACAATATACAGGGAGAACCAAAAGTGGAGCTTCCTGAGGAAAATCCCGAAAGACAGGATTTTCGCGAAGAAGCCTTGGAACAATAAGTAACAATTACTATATTCCGTACGATATACCACACTTTGAACTTATGAATCTTACGCACCATGAAAGTAAATTGTTGTATATTATTTTTCCGAATACTTAAAAATGTTAATTGGCACTGGTAGCACAAAATCTTTTGTACGACCTGAAGTCGCTAGAAAATACTATAAAAATGAAATAATACAAGACATGTTCAGGATTTACGCGGCACATGGGAGTTCCATAGAACATTTTTCTACGAGCATAGACTGCTCGAAAATATTTAAAAGAGATGACAGCTGTTATCTGAAATTTTACATGTTCAATTTTCATGATTATTTTGACGGCTTATTAAGCCTTGATAATTTAGAACTGCTAGATGCAGATGTAAGAATTAAAAAACGCATATTGGAAACTCCAAATGTAGGAATAAAAATATTAACTTATAATATTTCTAATGATTTTGACTCTCCCACTTCTCCCTGTACGAATTGTATAGTAGTACAGCCGAGAACAGAGCAAATAATCAAATTATATGTTAAAAATATTGAAAACGGTGATGCAATTATCCCTTATACAAAAATTTCAAATTTAGAAATACCGCAATGCGTAACCAGAGTAAAAAATGGTGTAGCTCTGTGCACGATATTAAATCCTAACGAAAAAATAATAAGAATTAGTAATTTAGAACCCTTGCAAGTGCAAAAATTTGATGAATACGAATTATTTGTACCAACTGCAAAATGCAATAATTTAAATAATTTTAACGCGGATAAAATCAAGTTTAATATTTCGAAACTTCGCACAGAACATATGAATCAAAAAGAAAGACAAGTAATAATAAATTTAATTAAAGAATACTCTGACATTTTCCATATTGAAGGCAATAACTTAACATTTACGAGTAAAATAAAACATAAAATTCGAACTAGTGATGAAATACCCGTTTATTCTAAATCATATAAATACCCTGAAGTCCACAGAAAAGAAGTACAATCCCAAATTAAAAAAATGTTAGATCAAAATATTGTTAGGCCCTCCTCAAATTCACCCTGGTCCTCTCCAATTTGGATAGTGCCAAAAAAGCTCGATGAGTCAGGACAACGCAAGTGGCACATAGTTGTGGATTATCGTAAGTTAAATGAGAAAACAATAGGAGATCAATACCCTTTAGCAAATATAACGAACTATTAGATAAGTTAGGAAAATGCCAGTATTTTACTACACTAGATTTGGCTTCAGGCTTCCACCAAATTGAAATGGCAGATGAAGATATTGAAAAAACCGCTTTCAATAGAGAAAATGTTCATTATGAGTATACACGTATGCCGTTTGGGCTAAAAAAACGCCCCCGCAACATTCCAGCGGGTTATCGATAATATATTAAGAGGCATCCAAAACGAAATGTGTTTAGTACAAGTTTACAGGAACACGTAGATAGATTACGTGAAGTTTTCAATCGGTTAAGACAGGCAAACTTTAAAATCCAATTAGACAAGTCGGAATTTCTGAGAAAAGAAGTGGCATATTTAGGCCATATTGTTACACCGGACGGCGTCAAGCCGAATCCCGATAAGATACAAGCAATACAAAATTGCCAACAAAATTAAATGATTTTTAGGCCTACTCGGTTACTACGGAAAATTTATTAAAGAATTCGCAAAATTGACTAAACCTTTAACAAAGTGCTTGAAAAAAGACTCAGTAATAAATTCACAGGATCCGGAATATATAAAATGTTTTAATATGTGCAAAAATTTATTAATAAACGAACCAATTTTATAATATCCAAATTTCGAAGAACCTTTTATTTTGACAACTGACGCTAGCAATTTCGCGCTAGGCGCAGTATTGTTCCACGGAAAAATAGGATCAGATTTACCAATAGCGTATGCAAGCAGAACTTTAAATTCATCGGAAACGAACTATAGCACTATCGAAAAAGAAGTTTTAGCAATAATTTTTGGCGTAAAATATTTCATACAAAGGAGTGCGGGGCTGTGTGCACGTATATATAGATGAAAAGGGAAAAGAAGTGTATTTCCGTGCAAATAATTTAATTAAAAATCATGGTAAAGCGCTTTCGGCTGTTAAGCCACCCTCAGTACCACTTGTCAAGTGTGTACAGGAAAATTGGAGCATAAAGCATTATACAACAGTAAAAACCACAAATAGAAGGTCACACCAAGTCACATTTTAAAAACTTTAAAATACTAACAAATTGTACAACTGTGGGCAGCCAAGCTACCCAAATTATTTAAATAAAAGACCAGCCGAAGTACCAAATGCATCGTGGAAGGTGGAAGTCAGAAATATTTCAGACCTTATCTTTTTGGGCGGAAATTCAAAATTGTAACGGATCACAAACCGCTACAATGGTTGTTTTCATTAAAAGAACCAAACTCTAAACTTGTAAGATGGAGGCTAAAATTAGAGGAGTACGACTACGAAATAGTCTATGAAAAGGGAATTTTAAATAAAAACGCCGATGCTTTATCTCGAATCCAATTAAACGCTAACGAGACTATTACTACTTCAAAATCAAAGGATCAACCCGATTTACCAATTTTCCAATACATGCAAGACTTTAACGAAGAAATTGAAAACACTTTTACAAATCAAACTAATCAAAATGAAATTAATGAAAATAGCTTTGATTTAAGCAACGATAACGAACACAGGGAATTTAAAAATATTAAAACTCCTGTAAGTAATACAATATCCGAAATTAACAAAGATTTATTCGAAATGCCAAGCAAGTATTCCTTGGCACACTGGGTATCTGCCGATTTCGCTATGAACGCAGGAATAGCAGTAACTTTCAAAAATAAGTTCAATAATCCATTTAATTTTTAATTGGGTTTTTCGCCACCAAACTGATTGAAAGACAACTTTTTCAAGTTGCCTCGAAAATTCATAAATTCTTAACACTAAATGAACGAAACTTTAAACGTGTAACTCAAAAAATAACTTCAACAAATTTGTTTTCTGAGCTTTCGGAGGATAAATCTTCCTCCTTTCTCAAAGATCATGTCACGTCAAAGTGAAGTGACAGATTAATAAATTTCAGGTTAAAATGTCATGACAACAGAAACAATAGCCTAGCCACCTGCCTGATATTGTACCCTGTGTTTTATCTAATTATCTATACTAACTTCTCTTTGAATAAGTGGCAATAATATTTTACTGAATTCCACTGAACATTCAGCAACACAGTTGCCCGTATTTCCTAGAATAAATGCAAATTCTTTAATTTTTCGTCTATTTCCTACTTCTTCTTTTAGAATTGGTTTGGAACTATCCCACAATATCCTATGATTGTTATTAAAGGAATGTTCACATATTTTTGACTTCGAAATTTGATTTTGCCTGATATAATTTTTATGTTCTTTTAAACGAACGTTAAATGGCCTACAAGTCTCCCCAACATAGAACTTTCCACATTCACAAGGAATTTTATAAATGCAATTTTTTGAACTTTGTAACTCATTAAATGGTTTTGTTTTAACTAGCATCGATGTTAATGTATTTTTGGTTTTAAATACTGTTCTCACATTAAAACGATTGCCTATACGTTTTAGCTTATCTGACAGTCCAGGAATATAAGGAATTATTAAATTTACTGGTCGGTCCACCAGATTTATATTTATATTCCTGGACTGTCAGATAAGCTAAAACGTATAGGCAATCGTTTTAATGTGAGAACAGTATTTAAAACCAAAAATACATTAAGATCGATGCTAGTTAAAACAAAACAATTTAATGAGTTACAAAGTTCAAAAAATTGCATTTATAAAATTCCTTGTGAATGTGGAAAGTTCTATGTTGGGGAGACTTGTAGGCCATTTAACATTCGTTTAAAAGAACATAAAAATTATATCAGGCAAAATCAAATTTCGAAGTCAAAAATATGTGAACATTCCTTTAATAACAATCATGGGATATTGTGGGATAGTTCCAAACCAATTCTAAAAGAAGAAGTAGGAAATAGACGAAAAATTAAAGAATCTGCATTTATTCTAGGAAATACGGGCAACTGTGTTGCTGAATGTTCAGTGGAATTCAGTAAAATATTATTGCTGAAAAGGGAAAGAAGTGTATTTCCGTGCAAATAATTTAATTAAAAATCATGGTAAAGCGCTTTCGGCAGTTAAGCCATCCTCAGTACCACCTAAAATGAAAGTATGACATAAAATAGGGGGTTGGAAAAAGTTAACTGTGGAAAAACTAAATTGTTTTAACGTCATGTCATATTCACTTGTTAAGTGTGTACAGGAAAATTGGAGCATAAAGCATTATACAACAGTAAAACCCATAAAATAGAAGGTCACACCAAGTCACATTTTAAAAACTTTAAAATACTAACAAATTATACAACTGTGGGCAGCCAAGCTACCCAAATTATTTAAACAAAAGACCAGCCGAAGTGCCAAATGCATCGTGGAAGGTGGAAGTGAAATTTGAGACATAACCTGTTCGACATCCCGTTGAAGGAACTGGATGTCAGTCGAAAAAGCGCGCGAGATTTAAACTTGAAAACAAAATGTCATAGGCGGGTAAAAATATTTTATGAAGAGTGAATGTGAAGGATTTGAAGAAATTTAATTCATAAGTTAAGAATTTATATTTAATAAATGTTTAATTAATGGTAATGAAAATTAGATAGAAATAGAAATTCGAAAAATTATTTGTTTACATGATAAGCCCAAAAAGCCCCCCCAAAGTCCCAAAAACGCGACACGAAATGAGGAGATAACAGGACAACCCTGTAAGATGAAGGCCAAGAAAATTTTTTTTCATCATTGAGTGAGTCTCCTATGTAAAGGAATGAAAGATCTGTTAAGATTAACTTTAACATTTAAACAATCTGGATTATTGGATAATTCTCTGTTTATTTGAATATCTTCAAGGAAATCAAGTCTGTTATAATTCTTTGATGTGACATTGCGTAAAATTTTTGAATTGGAGTGAGGACTGAAGTTATGATTAAAAGTATGCAAGTGTTCTCCAAAGGTTGAATTTACTTTATTTAAATGTTCATTTATACGAACTTTTAGGGGACGACAAGTTCTCCCTATATAGGTACTATTACAAGAATTGCAAGAAAGTTTATAGATGCCACTTTTGGCTAAGTGGTCTATTTTATCTTTAGAATTGACCAAGCTCTGAGCTAACTTATTATTAGTTCTTAGACATATCGAGATGTTGTCGCATTCTTGGTGAATGCACTGGGATACTTTATTATTAATACTTGTTTGTATGAAAGGAAGTGAAAAATATTTGTTGTTATTATTATGATAATTAGTGATATAAGGAGAATTGTCACGTTTTGGTTTATTATATTTAATTTTATTTATGAGAGAATCGATGATAGAAGGATTATAGAAATTATTATATGCAATTTGTTTGAGAATGATTTCCTTTTTGTAGTTCTCTTGGGACATTGGTATATTGAGAAGGCGATGAATGTAACAATAGAAAGCTGACATTTTTTGTTGATATGGATGATTTGACAAGTTAGAGATAGAATGGTCCGTTTGAGTAGGTTTTCTATATATAGAGAATTGTAAAATGTCTTGATTTTTGTAAATAGAGATGTCAAGAAAATTAATCGAACAATTCTTTTCAATTTCTAAAGTAAATGAGATTTTAGGATGTATATTATTAAGTTTAGTTAAAAGATGTTGAGCTTTGGGCTCGTTACAATTCAGAAAACATAGGCAGTCATCAACATACCTAAACCAGTGAAGGATCTCGTCGTTGTTGTTGGTCATGATGTGTTTCCTTTCGAGTGAGTCCATAAACACGTCAGCTAGAAAAGGAGAGAGACAGCTGCCCATGGCCAGTCCGTCTGGTTGTTTGTATGTCCTGTTATTAAAAACAAAGAAATTTTGAGAAAGGCAAAAATTGAGTAAAGAAAGAATGTCGACGATAACATCGCTGTCAATGTTTTTTTCCCTGAGCAAATCACCAACCATGTCAACAGCTTCCGATTTGGGGACCGTCGTAAACAAATTAGTTACGTCGAAAGAAACCATCAAGGAAACTTCAGGTAAAGTAATCTGAGTTTGTCTGTTAAGTTAAGAGTGTTATTCAGCCCAAATTTGGGCGAAAAGTCCGTGAGTTGTTTAAGTAGTTTAAGAACAAAGCTGGACAGAAAATAAACTGGAGTGTTAGAAAAGCTTACGACTGGTCTAATCGGTATGCCCTCTTTGGGAATTTTAGGCAAGCCATATAAGCGAGGCATTGTAGGGTTACTAGACATTAAAACTCTCGAGGCATCGTGGTCTGAAAGAAAATCTTTGAAATGTTTTATGATTTTAGTAGTTTTCCTAACAAAGGTGATAAGAGGCTAATGTATCCTTTTAATACCTTTGTTAGGAAAACTACTAAAATCATAAAACATTTCAAAGATTTTCTTTCAGACCACGATGCCTCGAGAGTTTTAATGTCTAGTAACCCTACAATGCCTCGCTTATATGGCTTGCCTAAAATTCCCAAAGAGGGCATACCGATTAGACCAGTCGTAAGCTTTTCTAACACTCCAGTTTATTTTCTGTCCAGCTTTGTTCTTAAACTACTTAAACAACTCACGGACTTTTCGCCCAAGTTTGGGCTGAATAACACTCTTAACTTAACAGACAAACTCAGATTACTTTACCTGAAGTTTCCTTGATGGTTTCTTTCGACGTAACTAATTTGTTTACGACGGTCCCCAAATCGGAAGCTGTTGACATGGTTGGTGATTTGCTCAGGGAAAAAAACATTGACAGCGATGTTATCGTCGACATTCTTTCTTTACTCAATTTTTGCCTTTCTCAAAATTTCTTTGTTTTTAATAACAGGACATACAAACAACCAGACGGACTGGCCATGGGCAGCTGTCTCTCTCCTTTTCTAGCTGACGTGTTTATGGACTCACTCGAAAGGAAACACATCATGACCAACAACAACGACGAGATCCTTCACTGGTTCAGGTATGTTGATGACTGCCTATGTTTTCTGAATTGTAACGAGCCCAAAGCTCAACATCTTTTAACTAAACTTAATAATATACATCCTAAAATCTCATTTACTTTAGAAATTGAAAAGAATTGTTCGATTAATTTTCTTGACATCTCTATTTACAAAAATCAAGACATTTTACAATTCTCTATATATAGAAAACCTACTCAAACGGACCATTCTATCTCTAACTTGTCAAATCATCCATATCAACAAAAAATGTCAGCTTTCTATTGTTACATTCATCGCCTTCTCAATATACCAATGTCCCAAGAGAACTACAAAAAGGAAATCATTCTCAAACAAATTGCATATAATAATTTCTATAATCCTTCTATCATCGATTCTCTCATAAATAAAATTAAATATAATAAACCAAAACGTGACAATTCTCCTTATATCACTAATTATCATAATAATAACAACAAATATTTTTCACTTCCTTTCATACAAACAAGTATTAATAATAAAGTATCCCAGTGCATTCACCAAGAATGCGACAACATCTCGATATGTCTAAGAACTAATAATAAGTTAGCTCAGAGCTTGGTCAATTCTAAAGATAAAATAGACCACTTAGCCAAAAGTGGCATCTATAAACTTTCTTGCAATTCTTGTAATAGTACCTATATAGGGAGAACTTGTCGTCCCCTAAAAGTTCGTATAAATGAACATTTAAATAAAGTAAATTCAACCTTTGGAGAACACTTGCATACTTTTAATCATAACTTCAGTCCTCACTCCAATTCAAAAATTTTACGCAATGTCACATCAAAGAATTATAACAGATTTGATTTCCTTGAAGATATTCAAATAAACAGAGAATTATCCAATAATCCAGATTGTTTAAATGTTAAAGTTAATCTTAACAGATCTTTCATTCCTTTACATAGGAGACTCACTCAATGATGAAAAAAAATTTTCTTGGCCTTCATCTTACAGGGTTGTCCTGTTATCTCCTCTTTTCGTGTCGCGTTTTTGGGACTTTGGGGGGGCTTTTTGGGCTTATCATGTAAACAAATAATTTTTCGAATTTCTATTTCTATCTAATTTTCATTACCATTAATTAAACATTTATTAAATATAAATTCTTAACTTATGAATTAAATTTCTTCAAATCCTTCACATTCACTCTTCATAAAATATTTTTACCCGCCTATGACATTTTGTTTTCAAGTTTAAATCTCGCGCGCTTTTTCGACTGACATCCAGTTCCTTCAACGGGATGTCGAACAGGTTATGTCTCAAATTTCACTTCCACCTTCCACGATGCATTTGGCACTTCGGCTGGTCTTTTGTTTAAATAATTTGGGTAGCTTGGCTGCCCACAGTTGTATAATTTGTTAGTATTTTAAAGTTTTTAAAATGTGACTTGGTGTGACCTTCTATTTTATGGGTTTTTACTGTTGTATAATGCTTTATGCTCCAATTTTCCTGTACACACTTGACAAGTTTGTATGACATGACGTTAAAACAATTTAGTTTTTCCACAGTTAACTTTTTCCAACCCCCTATTTTATGTCATACTTTCTTTTTAGGTGGTACTGAGGATGGCTTAACAGCCGAAAGCGCTTTACCATGATTTTTAATTAAATTATTTGCACGGAAATACACTTCCTTCCCTTTTCATCTATATATACGTGCACACAGCCCCGCACTCCTTTGAAATATTATTGCCACTTATTCAAAGAGAAGTTAGTATAGATAATTAGATAAAACACAGGGTACAATATCAGGCAGGTGGCTAGGCTATTGTTTCTGTTGTCATGACATTTTAACCTGAAATTTATTAATCTGTCACTTCACTTTGACGTGACATGATCTTTGAGAAAGGAGGAAGATTTATCCTCCGAAAGCTCAGAAAACAAATTTGTTGAAGTTATTTTTTGAGTTACACGTTTAAAGTTTCGTTCATTTAGTGTTAAGAATTTATGAATTTTCGAGGCAACTTGAAAAAGTTGTCTTTCAATCAGTTTGGTGGCGAAAAACCCAATTAAAAATTAAATGGATCTGTTGCGCCACAAATAAATTTTAGAAAATATAAGTTCAATAATGTCCCTAATCTAAAATCTCAAAACAAAAATGTCGGTGAAGTCGCAATTTAAAAAAACGATAAAAAATTTATCTACTATCTCATTACAAAAAATATTTTAATCAAAAACCCACGTATGAATCTCTCTGGAAATGTTTACAAAATCTACGTGATGATATTGTTAGAAGGGATATTAAATTTCTCGCCATTCCGAGAATAGGTTGCGGGCTCGACAACCTGGAATGGCCAACGGTAAAACAGATGATTAATTTAATTTTTAGAAAAATATTCTGCAAAATATTTGTTTGCAATTTTAACCCGAATCGCCAAGACAACGCATCAACCTCTCAAATCATTGAAAATACCCCAAATCAAAGTAGCGCTGAAGTGCCATTAGATAATCTATCAATAATCGTAGAAACCGGAGATGTTCAAAATAACGACCAAGTCGATGACCCTGATGACCAAACTATCCACACAAATGTAGAAAATCCAATAGTAGGCATCCCAATTCTTAATTGTCCAGTAAATTATGGGAAAAACCAAATAATTATCTCTCAGGTAAATTTTTCTCCTGCGGAACCTTCTTCGATAAAATTGTATAAAAACAAGCATCGTATATTAGTTCAATTCTCCAGTAATAACTTCGAACAAGAAGTAATCAATTTTGTTAAAGAGCGTATAGTACCAAAATTAAAATATTATGTTTATTTCGAAGATCCAATCTACGAAAAATTCTGTTCAGTTTTACAAACCTACTTTAAAAATTCAGAAATTGAAATGGTAAAATGTTCCCAAAAATTAATCGATGTTACTGATGAAGAAGAAATTCAAAACATAATTCAAAATTATCATGAAGGCAAAACTAATCATAGAGGCATAGAAGAAACAGAAAAACGTATTAAAAATATTTATTATTGGCCAAATCAACAAAAATCAGTTCAAGATTATATCAACAAATGCGAAAATTGTCTCGTAACAAAATATGAGAGAAGGCCGCTTAGGTTAGAATATAATTTAACCCCTACAGCTACTAGGCCCTTTCAAATTTTACATATGGATAGTAATACTTTAGAAAACTGCAAATTTTTGACAATTATTGACTCTTTTTCAAAATATGCTCAAGCTTATAAGTTAAACTCAGCACAAGGCATCGAAGTAGCCAACAATTTAAAAAAATATTTTTGTCATCATTGCATTCCTGAACAAATAATTTCAGACAACGGTCTGGAATTTAAAAATTCGATGATCAAAGAGCTATTAGAAATCCATAAAGTTAAGTTACATTTTATTAGTTCCCAGCATCCTGAATCGAACGGTATGATAGAAAGGTTCCATTCTACATTAATAAAACACATTAGACTTTTTAATAACCAAAAAGAATATAAAAACGAGCCAATCGAAACTAAAGTAAACTATGCAATTTTAGCTTACAATAATACAATCCATTCTGCGACAAATTTAAAGCCTTACGAAATAACTACAGGTCATGTAGGCACAGAATCTCCTTTCAATATTAATTTAGAAAAGCAACTAGTAAATAATTATGTCTCAAACCACAGGGAAAAATTGAAAATTTTATATGAAAAACTAAATAAAGATTTACAACACAGGAAAGAAAAAATAATAACTAAAGCTAATCAAAATAGAGAACCTATTCCCGTGGAAATTCCAGAACAAGTCTATGTACAAAATAAACAGAAACAAAGCAAAACGCTTAATAAGTATAAAAAACAAACTGTCACAAAAGTGGACAGAACAGAACAGAACCGCTAAAATAAACCCAAAACATGGTAATACTTCTAGTAAAATACACCTTGCCGAAGTCAAAAGACCTCGAAAAAAGGCTAAAAGGAAACCCGTTTCAGGTTCTTCATCCTCGGAGATGCAACAAACATAAGACATCACACACAACCTGGGAATATTACCAATAAACTTAGGACCAGCCAAATTACAACGGACTGACCACACACTTGTACATTATTTCAACTTACAAGAACTTTTTAACGAATATGATATTCTAAATAATCAATATAATAATTTTAAACTTAGTTATAATAATAGTTGGGTTCTTAGTAAGGAATTAGATAATTATGATAAGATTGTTAGATTTACGCAAAAATCAATTTTAGATAAAATAAGTAATAAAATGCATAGTATAGGTAACGATAGAAATAAGAGGGGCTAGGATCTGTAGTTAAGTTTATAACAGGTAATTTAGACTCCAATGACGGAGAAAGAATTTATAAAATAATAAATCACATGCAAACCAATGAGAAGCGCATACAGGAGCAATTTAAAATGCAATATTCTGTTAGTCATAAACTCATAGAAAATTTCAATTCTACACTACAAACCATAAAGCACAACGAAGTAATGTTGAAGTCAAAAATCCTACAGTTAAGCCCAATTGTAAAAGACGAGGTTACACGTCAAGATGTTCTTTTTGGAAAAGATATTTTTCAACAATTGTTAATTATGTATAACTCTATTCTTTACACACTACAAGATATCGAAAACTCTGTAACATTCTGTAAATTCGGCGTAATGCACCCCAGTATAATTAAACCCATTGATTTATTTAATGAACTTTTGAAAATTTCTAATCACTACAAAAACCAATTCCCATTTGAGTTAAAATTCGAAAATATATTCGACTTTGAATCTATAATACAATTAAACTGCAAAATCGATAAAAATCAAATAAGTTATTTGCTTTCTATTCCTATTGATTTTGAAACTGATTACAATCTATACCAAATGCTTCCAATTCCTTGAAAGTACGGATCAGAATTTTTGACTGTTATACCTAATGTTAAATACCTTTTAAAATCACAATCTGACAATTCAATTAAACCTCTAAGTGACATTTGTGCACAAGGCAAGATATACTACTGTTCCAATAAACTCCAAAACAACTTTAATGCGTCGTGTGAAAAAAAATTTTGCTAAATGAATCGTCAAGTCACTGCCGTCTCAACAAACTGCATATTCTACATAATCACATAGAAATCGTTCCACAAATCAATCGATATTTGGCCGTCTTCCCGAATACCGAAAATTTAGAACTTCAATGCAAAAGTCAAGCTGAAACGAAATCCTTGAATGGTATCTTCTTAATTCAACAAAAAAACGATTGTAAAATAATATTTCGAAACCAATTACTTATATTTGAAGATGTAAGTTTTGGACAACCATTAGTAATGGACCCTATAAGTTTAAAATTTAAAAAGTCGCAACGCCCGAAATTCCAAATTGAACTAGAAACACTCAACTTTAAAGAAATCTCGATGCAACCAATAATCCCAACGATTGATCCCGAGTTAGAGATTATTACACTCCTAGTTTATGGACGATGCTGCTTTATATTATCCTGCTTATTGCTACTGTATATTTAGTCTATTGGAAACTTAAAAATTTAAAACAGAAGAAAGAAGAATCGCCGAGAGCAAACATAGAACTTCAAGAAAGAAAAATAAATCTTCCGGGGGGAGCTTCCTTCTAGGGGTGGAGGAGTTATATCACCTTTTAATGCTGAACTCTTATAAATATGAGCGACCCTGCTGGCGCCGAGTGTTACTTTCCAGCGAACTCAGCGTCTTGTTTTATCAACTTGCTTTACATGTTTTTCTATGTATCCCATAATGTTATACTTTTAGTTTAGTCTTAATCTAGCTTTGTACCTATCGACTGCTTTTCATGTAATAATGAGGGTGTAACTAAAACTTTTATTTCTCCCAACCGATCATGTCGGAGAGATGTCCGTCTGCCAAAGAGACACTTATTGAACTGTCAGTATATAGCTTGAGATTATATTTTTCAATTATAGAAAAAGCACCGGAAACTAACGCAGAACTATTAGCTCCATCGTCAATTAAAGCAAGAAACATATGATCGCACATAGAAATGGGAAGATAGTTGCGATTATCTTGAGCCTTTTTTGCAAATAATGGACTTAAGTTTTTGCGAGGTTTTAATGTAACGACAGGAGTACGATAAAATTTGCGAACTGCTTCCAAACATTTCTTTCACTCGTGAGGAGGTAATCTTAATGTCTTTGCTGATTGTTGGAATTTTTGGGAGTTCGAGAAGTATCGGGAGTTGAATTTAGTTTTTCTTTTGAATTTTGTTTTCCACCCGTGGGTGTCTCGCGAGTTACGTCCATATACCAAGCAGAATCAGCATCTTAGTTTTTATTCCGTATCTTGCCTAATAAAAATGTCGGTCGAATTTTTAAAAGTTTATTACGTCGCGTCGCTCCCGCATCGTAATTGGCGCAGTCGTGCGGATTTTTTGTTGAGTAACGCAGATCAGAAGAGCGCCATTGCGGTCGGTTTTTCATCGGTCTCGCGCTACGTGGGTCTCAACCCTTTACGACAAGAACCACCCCAGCACCAGACAACTGGAGAGTCAAGGCCAAGATAGGAGCCAAATTCCATTTTCCTCTTCCTACCTTTTTCCTCCGTGGCAAATATAAGAACAATTTCCTTCCAAGGAAATTCATTGCATATGATTTTTCCTTGCTTCTGTCGACGAACACGACAAAACAATTTAGATTTTAGTTTTGAATCGAAGAAAACGATTACGTTATTCGTTTGTTAGAAAATCAAAGAAAACTCAAAGTAAAAAACTTTCAATTTAGAAAAACAACTCTATTTTTGTAAGTTTAAGAATATAACTTCAAAATAGATATAGAAAATATAACCCAAATTTTAAGTTCTGTAGATATAAGTAACGATAACATGCCTAATCAAAATCAAGCGGCAGATCGCCAAAATAATTATAATTTACTTAGACTATATATTGATACTATTCCTAGTTATAGCGGTGATCCAAACACATTAGAAATTTTAAAAGAAATGGTTCGTGGCATATGGGACAAAATTCTTTGGTAATTGGAAACACCAAACTAGTTTCCAATATCTAATGGAAATTATGTAAGGGTCTTTCGGAGGTGTGCAGACCACTACAGGTACCTGTTTCGGGCTTGTTGGCCCTCATCAGGCAGACGTAGCGCACCTCACCGAAAAACCAGATTACGTTGGCTAAGTGGAATAGGAAATAGTAGAGCATTTACCATCCAACGCCATCTAGCTGGTACTGCCAAAACCAAAGCAATGTGAGTGTGTATATATCGACCGGTCGATCGACATATAAAAAGAACTCGTGCAGACCACGACAGGTACCTGTTTCGGACTTGTTGGCCCTCATCAGGCAGACGTAGCACACCTCACCGAAAAACCCAGCACCTCACCGAAAAACCCAGATTACGTTGGCCAAGTGGAATAGGAAATAGTATAATGCGGTGAGCATTTACCATCCAACGCCATCTAGCTGGTACTGCCAGCGCTACCAGGTGCGCTACGTCTGCCTGATGACGGCCACCAAGCCCGAAACAGGTACCTGTCGTGGTCTGCACACCTCCGAAAGACCCATACATAATTTCCATTAGATATTGGAAACTAGTTTGGTGTTGCCAATTACCAAAGCATTTTGCATTTTGTCCCATATGCCACGAACCATTTCTTTTAAAATTTTAATGGGGACACTAAATATTCATTTTGTTCACATTGGAAATTTTCATCGAACATTGCCACTTTTTAATCACAACTTACCAAAATCAAGATAATCCTAATGACTACTAACGGTTTCCTGACTAGAGCAATTATTGGCAAACTAACAGGTCAAGCGTTAGTAATAGTAGGTAGTAGACCAGACATAAGGACGTGGATAGATTTAGTAAACTTACTTCGACTTTCTTTCGGCGACCAACGTAATTGAGACTGTTTAGTTCAAGAAATTATTGTTATGAGACCTCGTAAAGATGAATCTTTCGTACATTTCGGACAAAGACTACAAAAATCACGAAGCTCCATTGCTTCCAAATTAATTTCCATGGACATGACAATACAAGAAAGAACTTTCCAAATCAAAAATTATGACGAATTATCATTAAAAACTTTTATTAGAGGCCTTACAGGTAGAATTCAAGACATTTCACGAATTAGGAATCCAGATTCTTTAGAACTTGCAATGTCTTATGTAATCGAAAAAGAAAATTTTGCTCTAAATCAAAAACAAATGAACATTTTTCAAAATTTATCTCGAAATAAATTTTCCCAAAATTTACCAAAATCTAACACTCAAAATATGACAAAATTTCAAAGTTATACAAACCCACCATATCCAAATTCCAACCATCTCAATTTCAACAAAGAATGAGACCAAATTTCCCTTCCCAACTTATTAACATACAACCGAAACAAAATTTACGATCAAGATATCCCACAAAAGCTCAAGTTTTTGGACCTCCCAAGAATGTGTTTAAACCTACAGGAGCTCTCCCTAAAACTAATCCCGAATTAATGTCTGCAGTAACCATTAGAAATAACCCCGAAGCAATGTCTGCAGTAACTTTTAAAAATAATAATTATATTCAAAGAATTCCTAATTATTTCAGCCCCACAGGACCTAGAAATTTCCAATCCCAAGAACTGTATAACCTTGAAGAAACAAATCCCGAAAATTACGAAAACTATGAACAAAAAGAATACAGAAATTATTCCAAATATTATGATGAACAAGAGACAGACAATCCTTATTATGACGCACCCGAAATTGACCAAAATTATTTTGAAAACCCTTTTGAAATTCAACCTGCACAAAATGTAAATTTTTCGAAATTCCCCAATCAAGACGAGACTACGTAACAATAGCATTATGAATACAAAATTAGCTTACCAATTTTACCCAAATTCCATTTTTAGTGAAGACTTTAATATACAAACAACACATGGTATTTCTTTCCACGTCTAAATAGCAATTGTCCCAATTTTTAAACTTTTTAACATTGATTTAATTTATAAATTTTATTTGTTCGATTTTTCACCCAAATATGATGGAATCATAGGTATGGATTTACTTAAAAAACTAGATGCCGCATTAGTATAAGTAGTGATTCATTAATTACTCCTACAGCCCAAATTCCTTTGTTTTATAATAAACCATATTATAAAAATTCAAAAAAAATTCAAAATTGCGGTCATACTGTAGTAGTTCCACCAAGATGTCAAAAAATCATAAAACTTCCAGTTTGCTATAAAAATGGTTTAGGTATCCTTGATTACATAGATTTTGAAAATAATATAGAATCGCCCAAAGCTTTAGTAAATATTCTAAATTTTTATGCTTACACAACTATTTAAACCCTAATGAAAAACCTTTTAAAATAACTGTAACGAAACCTTTCGACATTGAACTTTTAAATTAAAACGAAGTCAATTTTATCGAAAAAATGGACTCGACAGTTTCAAAAAATCAAGATAATTTGCTTAAACAAAATCTTTGCTATAAATATAGAGATATTTTTTTTCAGAAGACATTCCTTTAAGTTTTTCTAGTGAAATATCACATAAAATTAAACTTACTAATGACACACCAATTTACACCAAATCTTATCGATTTCCCGAAGTTCATCGAGACGAAGTTAAAAAACAAATTAATACAATGCTAAAACAAGGTATAATCGAACCTTCAACATCCCCTTGGAGTAGTCCTATATGGATCGTTCCTAAAGAAAACTCGATTCATCCGGAAAAAGAAAATGGCGTATAGTCATTGACTACCGAAAATTGAACTAAAAGACAGACATACTTGACAGACTCGGACGAGCAAATTATTTTACAACTCTTGATTTGGCATCCGGTTTTCACCAAATTCCAATCGACAAAAATTACATTCCCAAGACAGCTTTTTCTACAATAGGAGGACACTTCCAATTCATTAGAATGCCGTTTGGGCTAAAAAACGCGCCCAGTACCTTTCAGCGAGTAATAGATAATGTGTTAAGAGGCTTGGCTAACGAAATTTGTCTTGTTTATCTTGATGATATTATTTTTAGTACTTCTTTGCAAGAGCATATTTCAAGATTAAAATCAGTTTTTGAAAGATTAAAAAGGGCAAATCTAAAAGTTCAACTAGACAAATCAGAATTTCTTAAAAAATCAGTAGCTTACTTAGGTCATATTATAACGCCCGAAGGTGTCAAACCGAACACTGACAAAATTAGTGCAATACAAAAATTTCCTATACCACAGACACAAAAAGACATAAAATCTTTCTTAGGACTACTAGGATATTATCGCAGATTTATAAAAGATTTCGCCAAAATCACTAAACCACTTACAATTTGTCCAAAAAAGAATGCTAAAGTAGTGCATGATCAGAGTTTTGTAAATGCTTTTAACACATGTAAGAAAATTCTTTGCAACGACCCAATTTTACAATATCCAGATTTCAAAAAGGAATTTATTTTGACTACAGACGCTTTTAACTATGCAATAGGTGCAGTATTATCACAGGGCACAATAGGACAAGATAGACCAGTCGCGTATGCTTCAAGGACGTTAAACGAATCAGAGCAACAATATAGTGCAATAAAGAAAGAATTACTAGCAATAATTTATTCTTGTAAATATTTTCGACCCTATCTTTATGGCAGACGTTTTACTATAGTTACAGATTATCGACCATTAACTTGGATTTTCAATCTTAAAGAACCAAATTCAAAATTAGTTCGCTGGCGTCTTAAGCTCGAAGAATTCGATTATAAAATTATTTACAAAAAAGGGAAATTTAACTTAAACGCAGATGCACTTTCTAGAATAAAACTGAATATGCATGAAACACAATCCGTTGTAAATAACCCAGGTGACATGAACCAAGACACTCTAGAATTTCTTAGAAACTACGTAGAAAATCCAGATAATTTTATTTTACCCCATATCAGCGAGAATAATCCAGAACGTACTAGTGCCCTAGAATACGTGACTTCGACATAAACACCGACTGTTTACGGAAAGACATCCTCTAACCCGAAAATAATAATACAATCTGACATTCAAATTAGACCACCTGATAAACCAAAACAAAAAATTCTTATCCAAATTAGCAGTGACGATGAAACTCCACATTCCTTATCAAAAGAAGTTAGTAACGATGGCCTTCAAATTTTAGATGAAATAATCAATAATAAAACAAGCCAAATACGTATTTTCAAAAGTAATAGACTTTCAGTTGAACAAGAAAATTACTTTCACCAGAAGATAATGGCACTAAAAATTCCT
Source organism: Pseudeuparius sepicola (assembly GCA_963920635.1). NCBI lineage: Eukaryota > Metazoa > Arthropoda > Insecta > Coleoptera > Anthribidae > Pseudeuparius > Pseudeuparius sepicola. Next base: position 37,970,381 of record OY987305.1, read on the forward strand.
CTTGATTGTGACGATCAGATGATCTTAGACTTTTTAAAACAGTACCTAAAACCAAATACAACTTATCATATATTTTTCGAAAATCCAGAACATTTCAACCAATTAGGACCTAAATTAATTAGATGTACAAAATTAATAAACACCATTAAGGATCGAGAAGAACAACTAGTGTTAATTAAAAATGACCATTTAGGCAAAACAAATCATCGTGGCATACAAGAAACATTAAAATATCTGGAACGAAATTATATTTGGATAAACATGAAGTCTGACATTACCAAATTTATAAATGAATGCGAAATTTGTCAAAAAACTAAATACGGAAGAAATCCTCCATACGTTCCACTTGTACTTACAGAAACACCTTCAAATCCCTTTCAAATTATTCATATAGATGTATTCTATTATGATTCGAAAAATTATTTAACCTTAGTAGACGCGTTTTCAAAATTTGTACAAGTAATTTCTATCCCTGGAAAATCTGCAATAAATGTATGTAATGCCTTAGTTAAATATTTTTCAAGTTTTGGTATTCCTAAGAATATTATTTTGGACAGCGGAAAAGAATTTAATAATGAAACAGTGAAAGAACTATTAAAAACGCATAAAATTAATGTTCGTTTTACTACGCCCGGACATCGCGAATCTAATAGCATCGTCGAGAGATTTCATTCCACTTTAATCAAACATTTAAGAATTTTAAAAGAATCTCATCCTAATGAAACCGATCCAGTTAATTACGCCGTTTTAGGTTACAACTCTTCAATTCATAGTTCTAGGCATTATACCCCTTTTGAATTAGTCTTTGGTCATACGGACCCTAGAAACCCACAAATATTCTATACAAAAGAATTCTGCTCAGACTATGTAGAAAGTCATAGTGAAAAAATTAAAATATGTCTATACGAAAATAAAAGAAAATGTCGAGAAAAATAAAATAAACATTTTAACAAAAACGAATAAAAAAGGCGCCGACAACCCACACTTTAAAATAAATCAAACTGTTTTCAAAAAGAACCCTTTAAATAGAAATAAGAAAAATAACAAATTCTTAGGTCCCTAGAAAATAATAGAATAATAGAATAAAGAATAATAGAATAAAGTGAAAATTCAAAATAATAAAACTAACAAAATTGAAACTATACATATTAAAGAATTAAAATCCCCTCCTTTATTGTTACAGAATCAATATGATGATAATTCTGCTGATGATGTTGATGTCAATCAACCTAGCACAAGCGCAAGAAGTTAAAATTACTCAGATATCAAACAACCCCGGTATATTACCCTTTAAATTAGGACAATCAAAAATTATCAAAAGCAAACATACATTTCTTTACAATATTGATTTACTAGATATTAAACAACAAATTGATGGAATAACAGAAATTTATAAAAATCTTAACTCCTCTATAAAAGTAGAATTTACTAAAGAAAATAACGTATACAAAAGGAATAACTATGAACACCTCCTTCCACTTATTTTAGAGATAAATGAAAAGTTCGAAAATATTAACTTCCAAAGTATAAAAATTCCAAGGCAAAAACGTGGCTTAATAAATTTAGGAGGAACAATCCACAAATGGTTATTTGGGACATTAGACTCAAGTGATGGTTTACGATATGATAACGCAATTGAAACTCTAAAATCAAACCAGCAAAAAATTGTTAATTACGTAAATTCCCAATTATCCTCATCAAAACAACTGTTCCAAAAATATTCAAAACTTATTGAAAAAACGAGAGAAAATTTCCAATTACATAACTGAAATACGAAATGATGTAAGTAAAGTAACTGGATAATTCTATAAATATATGACATTTACATCAATAGTTGATCAAATATTTATGACATAAAAATGTTATCGTAACTTTGCTAGAGGATATTCAAAATGCAATAACTTTTTCGAAATTACATGTTGTACATCCATATATACTTACAAAGAAAAATCTAGAAGAAATCTTAAAAGAACTTCATACATTTTATAATCCTTCTGAAATTTTAGATATTGATATTAACTCGTGGTACTCATTAATACAAACAAATTGTCATTTTTCAAAAAAAAAAATTATATTTTCCATTTATCTATCCTGAAAATTATCAATATTTCCGTCTTTTCCCAATTCCTTCAAATGACAATCATGTTATTATACCCACCAAACAATATTTGGCTCTGGAAGAGACTCATCACTACCAGTATACAGGGTGGTCACTTTTTTAATGACCACCATTGGGATCTCGTAAACGGTAAAAGATAGAGGGGTAGTTGATTTGGAGAAAAGTTGCGCATTTTAATGCTCGTTCGTTTCCTGAAAAGAAATCGGAGCTATCTCATCCCTGTGCTGAAATATCCTGAAAAAAATGAAAATTGCCCTTTTCGGACATAGCGCATATCTTTTTTATTAGAAAACCAAAGTTTACGAAATTTTGTATTCTTATTTTCTCGGGTATGCTCTTTTCACTGGTCACATCAAAAATTTTCTAGGGTTGCTAGATTTTGAGAAATTTACAACAACTTTCTTATTTCTTATGGACGCCATATTGGATTTTTACACCATCGGATTCCTTAAAAAATTACGAATTCAGCGATACGTAACACATTGACACATTGGGAATATTTAGGGAATTACCCCCAAAATAAATAAAATAGTTAAAAAAAACTACATTTTTTTTGTTTTGGTCATAGTAGCCAGGAAAACAAATGAACATGTGACAGATACCTACATGACAACTTACTGTTGTAAACTAACAGGTCAGCGTTACTAGTACTTTATCGTCTAATAGTATGGTGCGGTACACTTCGGAAGAAAAAAAATGACCTGTACACCATCTACATTAAATGTTACAAGAACTCTACGGAAGCATTTAGAAAGTATAGGGAAACATTTCCAGAAAGGCAACAGCCAGGTATAAGAATATTTCAGAGACTGTGCCGAAACTTGTAAGCGAAGCGCACACCAAAGCGGCCGCGGGCGCGGTGGCGAGCGCGGGCAAGTTACGGCCTGAAATAACACATTGGATTGAATAGAGGCGGCCAGACAAGTCGCGGCCTGTCATTAACCGACCAGCGGGAAGACTGCGTTCTACCGCGCGGTCAGTTCGCGTTTGCGGGCAGACATAGCAGGTTACGTCTGCCCGCTGGCCGCGTTTAAAAACAATGGTTTTTGCAACAGAAAAGTTGATTGAATCAGTTAAACAATATAGAGTTCTGTATGATCTTACTCACCCAGAGTATAAAAATGGACGAGTTAAGAACAAAGTTTGGGACGAAATAGGAATATAGGATATAGGTATATAGGTATATATATATATATATATATATATATATATATAGGTACCTATTTATTTACTTTATAAATGACTTACTATTAACTTCCATCTGTTTTCCTATTTCGTCCCAAACTTTGTTCTTAACTCGTCCATTTTTATACTCTGGGTGAGTAAGATCATACAGAACTCTATATTGTTTAACTGATTCAATCAACTTTTCTGTTGCAAAAACCATTGTTTTTAAATATATATATATATATATATATATATATATATATATATATATATTTATTCTATTTGTTTGTCTACAAAACGCTAAAATATTCAACAAAACGTTCACGTATTTCAAAGGAGTATGCTGTAGCTCTTCTTCTATCCATAGGTAAATTATTAAATACCCGCATATCCCTTCTTTCTTCAGATTCTATTAAATTGTCATAGTGTTGATCATTATTTTTTCGAAGCAAAAAATTATGTAAAACACAAGCAGCTTTGACAATCTTTGTACTGGTTTCTACTTGCACTTCTAGAGGTTTGAAGAAAAATCTCCATTTGTGTGCCATTATTCCGAATGCGTTTTCGACCACACGCCTTGCTTTACATAAATTATAGTTGAATTTTTCTTTACGCAGGTCATGTCTAGCCTGACGGTATGGAAAAGGAGTCTCCTGGTTTTGATTTGGCAATGTAATGTTATGAGGCAAATCAAATTCTCCAGCTTCGAATTTTTGACCCATGTTAGAAGCAGCAAATATACCTCCATCGCTGTTTTTTCCGTATGCACCTACATCTATGCATATGAATGAATAATATGGGTCAACGATTGCCATCAGAACAATAGAAAATTTTTTCAAATATGAGAAATATTGTGAACCACTTTTTTTCGGGCACTTGATAGTAACATGTTTCCCGTCAATACTCCCTAGGCAATTTGGAAACCGCCATTCGTTTTTGTAACCATCAACTGATTTTTTCCATATTTCCTTGGTGGGTTCAGGCATATACAGGGGTTGTAGTGTCTGCCAAATTGCTACACATACTTCCTTTACAATTTCTCCAACAGTAGAAAAGCCGATGCGATAACTGTGGCCAATAGTTTTATAGGAATCCCCAGTAGCCAGAAATCTAAAAAAAATGCATAGTAAGAAAATGTAGAAAGAGCATTTTTCTTTTAGGTGACGAACTGAAAAGAAGATGGAAAAACATCAGAGATTCGTACTCGAAACATGTTCGGTCTAAGAAAACTCGCACTGGGCAGCCTGCGAAAGTTGTTTCCCGTTACAAAACATGGCCATGCTCCCAACAAAAGGAATTTTTTAAACCATCTTTGCAATTTGCTTCTACTGCTTCTAATGTGTCTATTCCAACCACTTCCAGAAGCTCTCCACCAATTCTTACGGATGAAGAGTCAACAAATGAAGAAGAAACACAGCAACAATTGGAAGACGGAACTGACAATGAAAATTCACTACAAACTATATCCACTGCTAATATAACGTCTCCTAACAATACAGAAGAAATTAATGAGATCTCCCTAGAAACGGAAAACGTGCCATCGTCTATAAAGCCGCCGAAAGAAAAGAAGAAGAATAAAGATAATATTCCCCTGGAATCATCTGTAGACAAAATAATAACATATTTGGAAAACAAAAATAAACAACTTCGCTGTAACTGGAGATTCGCTTGAACAAAGAAGAGGCAAATATAATCTGATAAGAAATACAGTAAATAATATAAATATTTTAGCACAAATTCATATCAATCCTAAGATTGGATCTAGAGACATTGCCAAAGATTGCAATGTTTCGAAAAGCTGTGTTCAAAAAGTTTAAAAAAAACATCACTATCACGATTTTAAGTTTAAACCAGTGCAGAATTTACATGATGGTGATAATGTAAGAAGATTATTCTTTTGTAATTGGTTTCTGAATGAAGTTAGGCAAGATCCCGAATTTGCCAAGAAAATAATTTGGACTGATGAAACTTTGTTTACAAACAGTGGAATATTCAATAGAAAAAATAATCATTATTATACAATTGACAATCCGCATGTCATACGTGAAGTGAAACCTCAAGTGAGATTTTCTATTAATTTATGGTGTAGTTTGGTGGCAGATAAAATTTTAGGGCCATATTTTATAGACGGCCGATTAACATCGATAAATTATTTGGAATTTATACAAAATGATTTTGAAGATTTCATGGATAATTTACCTTTGGCGATAACAGGAAATATAAACTATTTCCAACAAGATGGAGCTGGACCTCATAACGGTCAAATCGTTACGCAATATTGGGACCAGCGTTTTCCAGATAGTTGGATAGGAACCCGTGGTCCCGTAGCATGGCCGCCAAGATCCCCGGACCTAAATCCTCTGGATTTTGGCTTTTGGGGACTATTAAGGGACAAAACTTATGGTACCCCCATTGCCGATGAAAATTCAGACAACGGATATTTTTGTCCATTAACTCGATAGAACCGGAGACAATAGAAAAAAATGGTGATGAGTTTGATCAACAGGACAAACTTGTGTGTTCAAATGGGAGGACAGCATTTTGAAAAATTTTACTAAATTAAATTAAATTAAATATTCCATTTCGTTTTTTTTTTCTATTTTAAGGATTGTTAATAAATAATTGTTTCATTATAATTTCTTCATACTATATTTTGTTTTACATTTCGTGTATGTGCTGTTCTTATTTTAAAGTGTATCTTATTACACCGTAAAATATCCAATAATAAAGTTCAACAAAAATGAACTTATGTTGCCCTGTCAGTTCACAATAGTACGTTGTCATACTATGACCAAAATAAAAAAAGTAGTTTTTTTAACTATTTTATTATTTGGGAGTAATTCCCTAAATATTCCCAATGTGTTACGTATCGCTAAATTCGTATTTTTTTAAGGAATCCGATGGTGTAAAAATCCAATATAGCGTCCATAAGAAATCAGAAAGTTGTTGTAAATTTCTCAAAATCTAGTAACCCTAGAAAATTTTTGACGTGACCAGTGAAAAGAGCATACCCGAAAACATAAGAATACCAAATTTCGTAAACTTTGGTTTTCTAATAAAAAATATATGCGCTATTTCCAACATGGACAATTTTCAGTTTTTCAGGATATTTTAGCACAGGGATGAGATAGCTCCGATTTCTTTTGGGGAAACAAACGAGCATTAAAATGCGCAACTTTTGCCCAAATCAACTACCCCTCTATCTATTACCGGTTACGAGATCCCAATGGTGGTCATTAAAAAAGTGACCACCCTGTATAGACCACCCCTGTATACAAGTTGAAAAAAATTATTTATGTACCCCCGAAGAATCAGTAAATGGCAACGACGATTGCATATCTTCACTTATCCAAGGACACCCACTAAAATGCGAACAAGTTCATGTCTTACCACCGAAGTTTTTAATCAATAAAATAAAAATAAATCAAGAATTTATAATAATCTTAACACAAGAAGAAATTCAAATAAAACAAAATGCAAGAATGAACAACTACACCTTATTCAAGGAGTCAACATTATCAAAATTCCAAAAAATTGTAGTATGGAGTATAAAACTTATATTTTCAAAAATCATGCAGCAATTCAATTACCCGGAAAACAAATTGTATTGCCAAGAATTCAAAATCAATCAATTATAACAAAAATATCAAGAAGCAATCCTCCGAAGTTAGAAAATTTGGAACTTCATCAAGAACTTCATCACCTCGAAAAACGGATTCAAGCTTCGAACCCAGTATCAATTGAAGATATCAAGAATACAAATCAAACAAGTTGGATATTATGTATCATGATTGCAATAATTTTATCAGTTATTATGGTATATGGAATCATCAAGTTCAAGAAAAGAAGAATCGAAATTAAAATCAAAAATCAAAAAGAAGAAGCCACAACTTCAGCCCTGTTCCGGCCGAAGTTTCTACTTAGCGAGGAGGAGTTACGTCCGTACACCAAGCAGAATCAGCATCTTAGTCAGCGTCCAACTAGAATGTTCAGCGCCACCTCAGCGCCGCTGCATCAGCATCTTCAAAATTATAAATACAAGTTGTTCTTTGTTGTTACAAGGTTTTTATTCTGTATCTTGCCTAATAAAGTTGTCGGTCGAATTTTTAAAAAATTATTACGTCGCTCCCGCATCGTAATTCGCGACTTCCACTGGTGCTTGCCACGTTTTTTGGCTTGCACTTAGGGCAATTTAATTCAGTTTTGTTTTTAAAACCGCAAGAAAAGCAAAATATTGTTCTTGGACTTCTACAGTCCGTAAAATAATGTCCTACCCGATCACAATTCCAACAACGAAATTTATTTGACTTGACATTGACATTAACTCTAACTGGCGATCATCATGAGTGGATAGACAACTTAAGCCCGGCTCCAATAATCCTGAATTTCGAGTAGCTGGAGGCTTGTATCGATCAGACCAAGATAATGATTCTTCCAAACGTTTACAAAGTGTCGAGAGTTCAGAGATAGTTTTTATATCATGTAAAGCTAACTGAGGCACATAATGTGGTACAAGATTTCTTCTAATTTAATTTACGATAGCTATTTCGTGGGGAGGGTTACTCAATCACTTGTGAAACTCTCTCTTTCGAGCCTTGAGTTCGATTTCTGATTTCTTCAAGTAAATCATGGTCATACTGATAAGGAAGAAAATCTTCTTTTAATTTCTGAACTAATTCATCCCAATTATGAACTCTACTCTTGTTATTTACAAACCAGGTGTACTCTTGACCTTTATATAAATCGCAAGCAGATGAAAATAAATCTGGTTTCGATACGCCTCTAGCTTCTCGTAAAAGTTCAACTTTTTCCAGAAAAGAAACTAATGACTACTAGAGCCAGAAAAATAAACATTCCATTTATATGGAGCTACAGTGTTAGAAACAGTAGGCAAAGTCATCTGAATTGGTTCAGTAGGTGTCGACGTTACGGGTAATGGATCAGAAAATTTAAAAGCAAACTCACCCTCTAACTCAATTAAATTTAACTTTATTGTTTGAGCCTCCGACTCATCATCTTCAGACACAGTATTAAAACGAGAGATAAGATTCGATAAATGGTTAAGTCTTGACTCTATTCTACGACACGCTGCATCACCCTTAATACCAACAAATTTATTAATGACACTTGTGACGTCATTAAATGACTAAAAATTGCTTAACATCGTCAGCAAAAATAATTGGGTTAGCGAATGTAATAAAACATCGGTTAGAAGCTTCCTGACTTAGCGCACCTCTCAATCTTTTGCCTCTACATTACCAGATACGTCTAAACCGCGAACCTTAAGTTCATAAGATAACTTATGTTCTCTCAAGCGGTTAGGATCCATTTTAAAAAAATTACCAAATCAAACAAACGACAAAAATTGGGCAGAATTGACGATAACAAATATTTTAAGCAAGATAATTGAATCAACAAAAATTTTCAAAGTTCAAAAGTCAAAGTTAAATTAATTTTATTTAACAACAATAGAGCAAGCTTCGACAAAAAATTAATCTCAAGGCCCCAAGTTGGTGACGCCAAAAATGTATAACCAAAATGGTTATATCTGAGCGCCAGAAGCTTGAACCATTTGATGGTTAAATAAAATAACACTTTTTCCAATTTACAATATATTTCCAATTGAAATTTGTACCTACAAGTGGTTACAACAAAGTGAATTAGGTAAACTGAGTAGTTAAATTTATTATTATTATTTAGATTTGTTACGGTTGAAAAGTAAAGAAAACACTATGAAAAATGTGCAGTCTTAAAGATACAAAATCAGAGATGTTCGTGAGCTTAATACGACAACACTACTAGTACGAAAAGTTCACGTGAGCATTTAAAGTTTTATTTACGAGCACTTAGAAAATTTGGATTATTGGAATTCACAGAGTACCTCGAAACCTTCCCAAATTAAAGCTGAGTAGTTGCCACCACCGCTCCAAGCTCCTTTTTCGTGGATTACGACCTCGGCTAGGCCTCGAGACTCGATCGGGTCGTGGGGTGTCCGAGCTGGTGCTGAAAGGTGTGCTCAATACTCAAACGCCGGGTTGTAAGGTTGGTGTGCTGGTACTTAGTCCGTTACTGCCTCGCTCACGTACCGAAGTGATGTAAGAGAAAACACAAGGGCAGTCTCCGAAAAACTGCAATCGACACGTCGACCCTTTTACAAGGTCTATTTGAATCCCTTAATTGCAAAATATGGTTGAAAATAAACAAATTCATAACCTTATAATGGAGTAAACGTGTAGTTTTGACTTAATGAACCCTGAACGTGACTATGAAATAGATTAAAAAATTAATAACCCAAAAGTGATCAATTATCTTGACTAAACCTGTCCTATAAATTTACTGTACAATATTTACAAGATAAAAGGTGACATTAATAAAATATAAAATATTTGGCGACTCCCCCGTTCGATCTCGAAACACAAGACGAAAAAATATAACAGCCCGAAAGCCAGATAACCAAAAAAATATACCGTGGTGAAGTTCACGTGCCTCGGGCAACTTAAGGGTCCGTTTTACTATGTCTGTGCTAATAAACAAATTTATAACCAAATTAAGGCCACAGCTTGCAGCGTGCAGTCCACAGAGAAAAGGGGTGAACAGGCCTAGGTGAGAGTAGCTCAAGAAGTCGTCAAAATGACGTTATTAATAAGAATCTATTAAAAATTGAGCAGCTACTCACCCAGACTGTGTTCCCGGGAATCCTCTCCGTGGTCCACCTGCTGCAGGTCCCTTGCGGAACTCGAAAAATCCGTGGAAATCGTCCACTCCCATACCTCAATGCCACGTGCTCGCAAGACACATGTAAAAAACAGAAAACCTCAATTAGCACAGCGAAAACAAATGCACACTGTATATAAAACCATTTAAGCCGCCCATAAACTGGGAAATTAGGCTTGAACAGATATTTTCACATGGAAATTTCGATACAGAAAATTCAAGGCCGAATTTCACCCAACGCGACATTTACCACGAGTGTTCGAAAGGGAAGTGTCTCTGTCTCTACTTCTTGTCGCGGGGCCTATTTATAACCTTTTCTGCAAGGATGACGACTTCCGCCGTTTTAAAAGCTAACTTATTAATAAAAAATCAAAATAACACAACCGCAGACCAGGAAAATAGGTGGCGGTGTCAATTGTCAATTCTGCCAAACTTTTACCACTGATATTAGACCAGAGAGAAACGTCGAACACAAAGAGTGATGTTAGTACACGAGATTAACACCGTGGCGCTAGTCAATCGCAAAACTGAATAAAGTGAATATTGACTGTGATCTACGTCCGACAGTGTTTACAACAATGTAATTGTTCTAATAATACATACCTTCAATTGATGAATGCAATTTGAAACACCTTTGCAAACGGCACATACCCTTTAATCAACAGTTCATTTAGAAACACAAGCTCTACATACAGGATGTCTCATTTTGATCTGGAACACCCCTGGAAAATTTGAACTGGCTTACTGATTTTAACGAATTTTTTTTGTATAAAGGGCCCTCCTAGACGCACTTATCAAACACTTTTTAATGACCATACGATTATTCCAGGGCCGGATTAAAAAAAATTTTTACCCAAAATTTCGTATCAGCGATTTTTTTATCGGAAATCTGATAACGTGGCGTTAATCAGCGCCCCTAAAAACCCCCAGATTCCAAATTTCAAGAAATTATTCCCACGAATTATACTTTTTACACTGCATCACAATTGCAAAAAATCAAAATTTCAATTTGAGTTCAGCTATTAAGGTGGCTATGGAAACAAGTGAAAATGGTAAAAAGAGGTCCACAGGGGACAATAGTAATAAACCTGATCGGAAACTGTACTCGGTTTCTCTTTTTATTATTGCTGTACAGTACAAATTTTATGCCATTTGAGACGCAAGAGAGCTCGCTGCCGTCGAAAATGTCCTGGTGACAGTACTGATAAATCATTTGGATCGGAACTAAAAGGGCAGAGAGGACGAGAATTAAGAATAGCTTCAATTTGGACAATCACTGTATAGAGCTCCTCATACGTGAGAATATGTTCACCAATCACTCGTCGGAGATGGGATTTAACGGATTTTACTCCGGCTTCCCATAACCCTCCGAAGTGGGGAGAAGCTGGAGGATTAAATGACCAATTTATTTTGTCTTCTATACAAGCCTCCTCCATACAGCGATCTAATTCAGCTTTAGCACCAACAAAATTGGTGCCTTTGTCAGAGAAAATTAAATTACATCTTCCACGTCTAGAGATAAATCTTTAAAGTGCAGCAAGAAAACACTCTGTTGAAAGGTCGCTCGCAAGTTCAAGATGGAGCGTTTTTGTTGCAAAACATACAAACAAAGATAAATATGCTTTGTGAGATTTAGATCCGCGATGTTTTGCAAGAATAACCAAGAATGGGCCAGAGTAGTCAACACCTACATTTTGAAATGGCTTTATTTGATTAACCCTGTGAGAAGGGAGATCCCCCATCAAAGGTTGCAAAGAACGAGGATTAGCACGAAAACACCTTATGCACTTCGAGAGAACATGGCGAATAGCTCGTCGAGACGACAATATCCAGAAAGATTGAGACTAGAGAAATTGGAGAGTTTGCAATCCTACATGCATGTACTGTAACGAAATTTATGCAAACTTTCGTTACTACGGTAATAACCTTTTGACTCTCCCGATATACCGCGGATTTTGAACTACAAATTACCGCCACCATTAGGCAACCAGCCATACACAGTGAATGGAGGTATCCGTAATACCTGAAATTTACAAATTTCACAAGTTTATTCATATACAGGTACGTTGTTTCTTTGCCTTTCCAATTTAGCCTTAAACAAATTCATATAATTAACAAATTGAAATTAATGAGGTATGTATAAGAGCAAAGACCTCAAATAATATGTTGGTTGCTTGAAGAAGACGAACCTAACCTTTATGTTTTGGTGGTCAGGAAACCACAATGATAGGTGGGAGTGACAGGCAATTTCCGCTCGCTTTTCCTCTCTGCTCATCGTCGAGACAACAAGTGCGGTACTGATTCAGCTTAAGCACGTTTGATTTTTTCCTTCGGAATTTTTCAATCATTGTTCATCGTGCATAGGTTTCATCTTTTAATAGCGTGATTTAGTGTAAAAAAGACTGTTACCATTAAGTTTTGCGTGCTAGGCTGATATTTTGGTTTTCTTTTATTTTTCATGTGACCACGCCGGAGTTTCGTCGGTCGTGTTAGATTTTCCACGGACCAAGCGGTCTCGAGGATACCGTTGGAGGCTGAGCAGCGAAGGTTGATAGCGTTTGGTTCTGGCTGCGACAACATAGCAATTTGGGGTGAGTATTTTTCGATTTTTCTTTTTTTTGGATATTGGCTTTGCCGTCTTTGCGAAAAATATCTCACCACCAGATTGGCTGTACCTTTGAGGACCACTAGCTATCGGCTGATCGCCTTATCAGACCGTTATTATTGTTATTTAATATTAAATTTTGTGGTGAAAGGAACTCACCGTTTTCGATTCAGTAGCACACGGTAAAATAGTTCATTAGCTCGGAGTATTTACTATAACGTTTTGGAGTATTTTTATTATTCTTTTGCACTAAATCAGTAGAGAGTACCGTAGCCTTGTTGGTTATATGACAAATTGTTTTTTATATTCCTATTAAAGTCTTGAGTAGAGAAGAAGCCTAATTTTTTCTGTTATCTGCTGATCAAATTTCAGTAATTTTTGGTTAATATTTAAATTGATTACATTTGTTTTTCTATTAAGTGTCAAGGAAATCAAGTTCTTATAGTACAATACATCAGTACAAGCTTTTATATTTTCATCATGTTTTAACCATTTTTCTCAAGTCAGGAATATCGCAATTTGATTGTCGATTTTTAAGTATATTTTATAATTTGTTGGAAATTACTTAGGCTGTCACTATGCACAGTTGTATTATTATAATATAAAATTTCACCATTATTACATAGCTATTATACCTAGTTGATCTTTGTAAAAGCCACCGGCTTATTTTCTGAGTGTTAGAACAGACACTGTGGTTTTGATTTCTCTTTACATGTAACCACACCAACAAGGGAAGGACTACGCATTGCAGCACCACCACCAACCAACCGCGATCGTACCATATTGGAACCTGTCGCAGCACACCACGGAACCCCACTCAAAACTCACGACCTGCCTCCAGCGAAAGCTAGCTGTGGAAGTGCACACCGTATCCAAAGGAGTGTGGGTGACGTGTGGCTGTGCAGCTGCCTATCGTCAACTAATTCGAGGTATCCTCCAAAAGCAGTGCTAGTCGAAAATTCCAAAGAACATTTTATGTGTCGACTGTTCTAACATGTTCAATTTTATATAAAGAACTTTCTAACGATAATTTTAGCTAACTTTTAAAAAAATAGTTGTAAAAAGCTGAGCGATTTCCTACAGACTTGTAAAACGTAACTCAAAAAGTTATCATTAAATCTTGTAATTTTTTAATCGTCTTGTTTTATTTGAAATCCATCTTCTGTACTCAGTTTCTGTTATATATATATAAAAAAAGTATAATTATCTGGCGACCAACAATCAGAGCCGTTTTGTCATAGTACCTCTTATGAAATTGTTCGATAATGAGATATGTGAGACGATGGTGACGTGGTAGCAAGGCAGGATGTTTTTGAGAAAAGGTAAGACTAGAATTGGATAATCGACCACCTACTCTAAGAGTGCCTTCTTTATCTACGAAGGGAGCTAATTTTCTAAGAGATTTAGATACTTTCTTATTGTCTTTCAAACGAAGAAGATCGTCAGTGATAGATAAATTCTGGACTCTTCTGACAAGAACCAGCAATGCATTTTGAAGATCCAATTCTACAAAATGAGCGAACAAACGATTTTGAGAGTTTTTTAGATTGTAAACAAATCTGAGAACATACGCTATAATACATTGGATCTTTGCGAGCGACGAGAAACGATCAAGTAGAGAATCTAATTGTTCCAGAGAGACTATAGTGGTTAAAGAAAGTGTGCGTTCTTCCTGACGAACTAGAGTTACGTCAGAATCATCTGAAATTGATTGGAAGTGTGGCCAAGATTCTTTGGAAAGAGAAAGCCACGATGGTCCCGCCCACCATGATATATGTCCAACGAGTTCAGCAGGAAGTAAACCCCTCGATCCCCAGTCAGCAGGATTGTAAGCTGACTCAACATAATGCCAACATGTAGGGGGAAGAATATTCTGTATATGGCTGACCCTATTGGCAACAAAAGTTTTCCATTTGTGTGGGGACGATCTAAGCCAAGAGAGTACGACCATTGAATCTGACCAACCAAAGATATTTTTAATACAAATTTTATTATAGAGAGACAATAGAACAAAAGATACTAAGTTTGATAACAAGAACGCAGCGCAGAGTTCTAATCTTGGCAAAGATAAACGTTTCAAATGAGATACCTTTGACTTGGCACAAACAAAGGTTACAGTGAAGTTTGAAGAGTCAAAAGAAGTTCGAAAATATACTACAGCAGAAAAACCTTTTTCAGATGCATTACAGAAAGCATGGAGTTCGTAAGAAGCAGAAATGTGGACAATCATTTGTCGAGGGATCTGAATATCAGATAGATACCTAAGTTCAGATTTCTATTGATTCCAGACTTCGAAAACATTGTCAAGTGGAGTTTCATCCCAATCCAACCCCAAAGTCCACAAGTACTGAATCAAGTGCTTGGCGAAAAGAGTCAAAGGAGCGAGGAATCCGAGAGGGTCAAATATTCTAGCTAATTCAGAGAGAATACTTCTTTTTGTGCAAATTCTATCGATAACTTCTACCCTATACGAGAAAATATCCTTGGAAGGCAACCATTGCAAACCGAGAATCTTAATTGGCGAATCCTTCTCAAAGTTGAAATTAAAACCGAGATCTTGACAATGATCTTGATCGAGATGTAATAACAGTTCTGGAGTGTTACTTGCCCACTTGCGCAGCTCAAGACCAGCTGACTTACACGATTCCATTAATTCAAATTGCAAGTGTTTAGCATCTTCAAACGATGTTGCACCTGTCACTATATCATCAACATAAACATCTGATGCAAGAGCTTTCGAAGCAACAGGAAACTGGCTTTCACTCTCAACAGCGAGTTGTTGAATGGTGCGTAGGGCCAAAAAAGGAAAAGAAGACACTCCAAATGTTACGGTTTTTAATGCAAAATCCTGAATGGGATCCTTTGAAGAGAATCTCCACAAAATTCGCTGATAATCCCTGTCTTCGGGATGGACAAGAATCTGCCGGTACATTTGCTTGATATCAGCCGTGAGCACATAACTATGGATACGAAAATTGATCAAAATTGAGGCAATGTCCTTTTGGAGTTTGGGACCTGTCATTAAAACGCTATTGGGACTTTCACAATTTTATAATTTCACAAAAAATCCCCAAAGACCATATTCTCATCTCCTTAGATGTAACCTCTCTTTTTACCAATATCGATATCACCCTCGCTATTAATTGCATTAAAAAACAATGGTCCAAAATTAAGATGTTCACAACCCTCCCTCAAGATAGTTTTATCGAAGGTATAAATCTATGCCTAAACTCTACATACTTTACATACAACGATATATTTTTCTCACAAATTTTTGGTACAGCTATGGGTTCCCCCATCTCTTCAACAATTGCAAACCTTGTAATGGAAGAACTTGAACGCAACGTAATAAGAGATCTAACTGTAAAACCCCACTTCTACAAACGTTATGTTGATGACTGTCTCCTATGTGTCCATAAAAACGAAATTAACAATATACACAATGCTTTTAACAGTTTTCACCCAGGATTACAATTTACAGTCGAATATGAAAATAACAACAAAATAAATTTTCTAGACTTAACTGTAAAATATAACAATAAAGGTGATATAGAAACAGATTGGTTCACTAAAAAAATTTAGTCACAAAGATATTTGAATTTCAACTCAAATGTTCCTTCTACCTACAAAAAGAGTGTTATCAACGGTCTTACAGACAGAGCAATAATTTTATCACACTACAACAGACCAAAAAATTTAAAGAAAATAAAAAATGTTTTAAAACAAAACGATTACCCAAACAATTTTTTTAACCCAATTATCAAAAAAAGAATACACCAGATATACAACAAATCACAGTCAACTAAAACTAATAGTAATAATACCAAATATATTTCTATACCTTACGTAAAAGGCGTTTCTGAAAGTCTCCAAAAATTATTATCAAAATATAATATATCCGTTGCACATAAACCTTCTAACACAACAAATTCTTTATGTACAAAACTTAAACCCAAGATTGATAATAAGAATAAATCCAATCTCGTTTATAAAATCAATTGTAATGATTGTCCCGCTACATACATTGGCCAAACCAAACAATATTTACACAAACGAATATATAAACACCGATACGATATTAGAAATAACAAAAATGACGCCACTGCCCTTAGTAAACACGCTTTAGAAAATATACACTCTTTTGATTTCACCAATACAGAAATTGTAAGTTATGAAACCGATTACACAAAACGAAATTTTCTCGAAATGATCAACATAAAAAAACATACAAATAGTATTAATTATAGAACAGATATCAATAACTTATCAAGGATTTATAATACATTAATCTAATTAACCAATATTATATAAAGAATTTTTGTAAGGCCACTTGTACTTTTGAGACCCTTGTATAAATGTTCGTGAATTTTGTTATATCCTATATTTCGATCCGTTCTGCCGCCATATGTTTTTTACCCACCTACCTAAAATATTTAATCGCACTCTTCGCTTGCTTTCCAACCAAATAACAACAATATATACATAAAATTATCTAAATGTTTTTACTAAAAAAACAAAAACAAAAATGTTTTTATATAACATGATGTCATTAGTTCTTAAATGTGAGTATGGTTGTGGATTTTTAATGTGTATTATGTCTAATTTTTATATTCCAATGTTTTATTAATTGACCAGGACGTCAATCTCTATATAAAAAATGTGTACCTAATTTTATAATATTGCCGAAACGTACGTAATTAAATATTACAGTTGAAAAAAGAAAGTTGTTATTTTTGGCCGAATACCCAGGAAATTATTGATGCTATTCAAAGAGTTGCCATTCAGATCTCGACACGATGCATCGACCACAACACGCATTTTAGTGGTCGTGCTTTCTGGTTTCAGGACAAAATGATGTGGGATATAATAGAACGCACCCGAATCGCAATTAGGTGTCGAAACAATTTCCATGTGATAATCAGATAATCACGCATAGTGTGCACATAACTTTCGGAAAACTCAGAGATTTTTAACCGTTTTTCCATAGAAAGAAAACTACGAAGAGCATTCGACCGAGATCCAGAGAATATGGGATGTGGATTTTTAAAACGGAGAGAAACTGAAAAGCGACCTGTAGAATTCCGTAACCAGGATTTTTGGAAAGTTTCTTCACATAATGAGTCTTCAGGCGAGAATTGTTCAGTTTGAGGTATTTCCTCAATTTCCCAAAATTTTCTTATATTAAAATCTAGAGAAGGCTCAAAATTTGAGCAATGCGAAGTAACTAGGGATAACGATGGAGGTGAAGAGAGCTGAACTGCCTTTCCCACAATAATCCAACCAAATATGGTCAACAGCGCTGATGGAGAAGGAGTATCTGGTACTATCCGACCATCTTGTAAGATTAACGGATATATATATCAGCACCTAACACAATTGGGATCTGCCAATTTAAGATTGGCCAAGTGGGGCCACTGGTACACATTGAATGGACAGGCCGGTAAGTCACTACAAATTTTGGGTAGAATCACAGCTTCCATAGGAATAGATGGCGACTGAACGTCACACGGAGAAATTGTGCAAGAAACACCTTTTGATGCCGAAGAAGCATGTTCAGCCACACCAAAAATTACACCTTCGTAAACCCAATTTATTGGCGCATTTTTCGGTAATGAGGCTACATTGACTCCCAGGGTCAATAACAGCCCTAACTACTTGGTAACCACCATATGTATCGGACACTTTAACTAAGGCTGTTGAGAGAATAGTGGTGGAAGTAGATGGTAGAATGCTGGTTAGCGAATTAACCCGAGAAGAACCAGCAGAAGTTTCATCTTTTTTAGGAGCAACATTTGAATTGGAAGAAGCAGCTATGGGTTGTAAAACTGCTTCTTGCTTTCGAAAATGCAATAAAGTGTGGTGTTGTTCATTACAAATTCGACAAAGTGATGACGAGCTACAAGAGAGTACACCATGATTGTTACAGAGACAGTTCAGGCAAAAATTTTTTTGTTTGGCGAGATTATATCGTTCTAAGGGTGTTTTTTCAAGAACAGGGGGACACTTATAAATTGTGTGATTTGTTGCTTTGCAGAAAGAGCAGAACGGGTCTGGTTGCGAATTTTGATGTGTGTTTACAATAAAAGAATTAGTTTGCCTTTGTTTAAAGTTAAAAGAACTAGTTGGTTTGCCTTTGTAATTATTCGTATTATTAACTGATTTACCAGCTTGGGGACAAGCTAGTGCAAACGATCTTAGAGCTACACATTATTTTTGAAGAAATGTTCGCAAAGTTTCAAAAGTTGGTATTACAGTTGAGCTATATTCTAATTCAAACCGTTTAATAGTTTCAAAATCTAATTTGGAGATAACAAGATGAAATAGTACAAAGTCCCAGGCATCGACAGGTAAATTAAAATTGCGAAGAGCTTCGAGATTTTCTTTCAAAACATCAAGTAAATGTCTGAGACCTGACGGATCATCTGATTTCAATTTAGGCAAATTTAATATATTATGCCAACAGTCGTCAGTTACCAAACGAGGGTTTTGATATCGCTCATTTAAAGTATCAAAGGCAATCTCATAATGATCGGAAGTTAATTTGAGAAATTTAATCAAAGACAAAGGTTCTTTAGAAAGTGATAAAACTAAATATTGAAACTTTTGAACTTTAGGAATTGTTTTATTTGAATGTACCAGAGAACAAAACAAATCAATGAAAGAGGGCCATTCTCTGTAATCTCCATCAAATTTAGGCAAATCAACTTTCGGTAATTTTAAGGCACTATTTTGATAAACATACTCATTTTCATCTTTTGAGATTAGTTCTTGATCGAAAAGAGCGAAAAAAACTCTTTTAATAAAAAAATATTTATCATCAACATTCCTTTGTATTTGATCTTCGTTATCTAAATTTGGATTTTCAGTGAGAGATAACAAGGAGAGAAGATTTGAATGATTTTTGCAATAATGAGAATAGATTTATTCAAGTTGTTCGTATCTAATCTTAAATTCATCTTTGATTTCATTATTAGTTGGAGCAGATTCGGCGAAAATGTACAAACGTTCAAGTCTGTTCACAGCGTTTTGACAAAAAGCATTTAATTGCTTTATTTTCTGAGAGTTCGACATTTTTTTAATTATGTCTAGTTCAAAACGTAAAACAAATCAATAAAAGTATTCGGAGTTATTGAACAACTTGTATACAAATATTCGAGAACAATAGCGAGAAGTATGAATAAAACCCCCACCTACACGCAATAATGCGATGACAAAACCACAAGTAGGTATGACCGGTTGCGACGATAACAATAGGATTCGACAACTATTACACTTCAAAATTAAAAAAACTTTCAAAATGTAAACAGATCTTAGTTTAATTGTGCGAAATCCGCTGATGGCCGCCTAGGGCATGAATAAAAAGGAGAATACTACTTGCTCAGTTACGTCGATTCTTGCAAACCAACCGTTGTCGTTTCCTTGAGTTTCAAGCGATTTTTATTCAAATTTTAATGCGAGAAATACCAATTTTACTTTTTTTTATGCAAAAATAAATAATTGAGAAATGCAAAATCAAAAATATCCGGCTCGAAGGACCAAATAATGTTGAGCAGCGAAACGAGTAGCGGACTGTATGAGATTAGGAGAGGTTGAGCTTTGAGGAAACGATTATTTCTTTCGCGCAGTTATAAGAACTGTCTACCCACTTACCTCTGTTGGCGACTTGGTTCTTCTAACTTGGAGAACATTGTATCGAAGATGGAGACAGTTTTCTGCTACTTTTCACGCCCGAGGTTTTTCTTCTTGGAGATGCGAAAAAAACGCGATTTGAAAATTGATAAAGATAATGAACAATTTATTTTTGCATTGAGTAAAATTATAATAGATTTATTCTAAGAATTTATTTATATCTAAAAGACAAGAAATTATTTAGTATTTCCCAAACAATGGTTGTTTGTTATTTTTGGGTAAAAATGTAAAAATTATTAATGGGAAATATAAATAATTATTATTTGGCTTAATTTATAATTATGGGCATAAGTTCTGTTATTATTATCATCGTTGAGAGTGTCACGACGCGACGTGACGTATTGACGGACAAGGACAGAGAAGAGGAGGCAGTAAGAAATACGCCGCGCGCGCGTGCAGGTGTGCCGGTTTCCGTCCGACACGCTCGCTTCATTATCATCGCACAACTCCAAGTTTCACCACTTTTGTGGTTCCAGCATCCACAGGGGATGCAACCTTAGTACGCTTAGACAGAACAAGACAGGTTAGTAACCTATGACGTATATTTGTGTACCCTCAACGCATCTTTCAGAAATCTTTGCCCCTTTTCGCTATCGCATACAAAAGTAATAAAGAAAAACCATACAGTCCACTTTTCTCTCAAAGAAAAACGCTATAGAAAGAACATTCTGGTCACTCCGAGCCAGGGATAACGCAAAAATAATAAAATTTTTCCAATAATCTAAATTATTTCGCCTACCTATTGCTAACGCTCACGGCAGCAAAAAACAACTTGCCAGAGGCGTACCTTTTGAATTTGCCATCTAATAAAGCCATGCGCGTAAAAAGTATTTAAATCGTCGATCTATTTTTACTATTGCTTATTTGGATCAATATTAGAGGCCCTGTATGACACTAAAAGTGACAGTTATTCGTTTTAACAGAGGTTGGACAACAGATTTTGGCAGATCTAGTAACATTGTTTTTATTATATTCTTATCTTGGCGGGTGCCAGTTTGTCAACAAACTGTCGACAAATTATTGAGCGTGCTCAATTTCTTTTGCGAAAAGGAATGTTAACAGTTAAAAATAACATCTTGTGTAATAAGAAACTGCAAGAATTCTGAGCAGGATGATATTTTCTTAACACCATTTCCAAAAAGCGCAGAAGAACGAGCACGATGGTGCAAATGAAATACCCTAACATGAGAGTTGGAAATGATACGAAAATTTGCGAGGTAAGTAAATTTAATTACATAAGAAAGGCCTGGTTCATACAGCTTCTTTATCTTTTAATTTTTCTTTATCTTTAAGAAATATTAAATGTCATTGGTCAGTCCAAATCAAGGGACAAATGCCATTGGTTATTTCTTAAAGATAAAGTAAAATTAAAAGATAAAGAAGCTGCATGAACCAGGCTTATCTCTAGTTCCTTTTTATTTTTTGTTTGATCTGTGATTTTAATCTGCAGAATAATTTTCTTAATCTGCATCAGCAACATAACATAAGATACCTATTAAATATTAGTACCTATTTGTTTTCAATAAAAGTCCATAAGGTTATACAAACCCCTTATTAGAATTCTTATGAAAATTTCCCAATATTAAAGAGATAAAATTAAAATTTTTGCCCTTCAAGGAGGTGAAACCTGTTAGGTATATTTACTGGACCGGGAGAGGCATTTTTCGTTTCATGGAATAATAAAAATGTAAGTATATGTATATGGCTATATTAGATAAGTTGTGCGTGACAACTTTGGATTGGTTTATAAGTAATATTTTGTTACTGCGTAAAGGAAATTTTTCTACTACAAAATTCTCATAACGAAGAGACGTATTCCAGAAAACTATACAGGATCTTCCTCATCAAAACAAAACAAAACATCAAACCACCTCCATAATTTTTAGACCTATTTTGTTAATTTTTTTTTAAATTTTCGTTGCTTCTCGAAAGGAGAAAACTAAAAAATACGAAAAAAGTTTTATGCAATTAGAAAATTCTTCCTATCGTGAAATTTGGAAAGCGAGTGTAATATGTAATTCGTAAATACTTGTTCTAATACATTTTTTCGAAACCTCCTATAGGAAAAAACGCCACGAATAAATAGCAATAAAATACTTACAAAATCTTACTTCTAAGGATATTTTAGAATTTATAATAACTGTTAAAGAGGCAGTTTTGAAGGAGCTTTATTTTACACAAAGACCAACAAAATCGGACAAAAAAGAGGTTAACACGGGTGGGAATATAAAGAACCCTTTTTGTGTAGTCAGTTAAATGTGTGAGCTTATATTCCATTACAAATTTCTTGCTGATAAAAAAATAGCATTTGATGGCAGCGTTTTATTATGTTTAGGTAGCTTAAGCTTAGTTCTTTAACTTTCACAGGTTCCCTCCTCCGACATGGATTTTGAGTGTCAGGTTGTGCTGAAGAAAGGATCATCTCCTGCAACGTTTGATGAACGTGACTTTAGCAAGAAAGAACCATTATTAAATATGTATAAATTTGTGAGAACTTGTACTAGTTTGATTTTTCCTATTTACTTGCAATATATCTTTGAAAACAAAAATACTGTTGTCCTCTTAGCGTTGGTGCAATGTTTCCCAATATCCGCTGAAAACTATAACTCCGATTTCGATGCACTTATCAATAGGTATGATTCGCCACGATTAATTGCTCTAGCACATTTGCAATCACTTGATTCCGCACCGTTTCTAGCGAACAACAAAAATGTTGTAAATTTGCGTATTTTAATTGACATTTTCACCGAAAATATCGCAGCACTAAAAAATTTAGGATTTAAAGTTGATAATTGGTGTTTTTTACTTTTCTTCGTGCTTTCCAAGCACCTAGATGAAGATACTTTGACTCGTTTTGAGATTGACTCTAAACTCGAGCGTACTAGCATCCCAAGTTATGAGGCCTTAAAGGATTTCTTACAAAAACAGTGTAACGCCATGGAAACTGTTGGTTTTGCTACGGCACAGCATGGTGTTATATTTCAATATACTGCGGCTAAAAAATCACCTGCAATCAATAAGCAGTGTTTTCTTAGTAATACATCTCGTCAAACTAATTTTAATAATTGTCTCTTTTGCAATAAGCCTAATCATCAACTTTATCAGTGTTACCAGTTTCAAAATAGTTCTCCAAGAGAACGTTTTTCATTCGCAAAAAATAATAATTTATGTCTAAATTGTCTTAGCAATCAGCACGCAACGACCCATTGTAAATCGCAAAATACTTGTCGCCAGTGCACTCTTAGACACCACTCGCTAATTCATACAAGTTCGGATAGTCATTCTTCAACTCCTGCTTCTGCCGCCGTTACGCGCAACGAACGTGTGGCCGGTCCCAATGGCGACGCCACTGGCGCAACGACGCATTTCGCTGAGGACGATCGCCGCGCCCGCGGCGCTGGCGCTGGGTCCGCCGCTTCGGACGCCATTTCGCCAGTTTTTTCGTTTTCAAGAAAAAATTCTCAACAGCCCAGCGTTGCTGAGCCCCGCGCCACCCGCAACCTTGCCTCGCAAAATAATACGCACACACTCTGCGGCTGGGTTTCAACTCAAATAAATAAAAAAATTATTTTATTCGCGACCGCCAATGTTGGTATTTTAGATGTCCGTGGAAATTATCAACGCGCAAGAGTGTTAATAGATCCAGCTTCGGAAGCTAATTATATAACGAAAAGGTGTTACAAAAGACTTGGCCTTTCGCATTGATACTTCTCTGACAATTTATGGATTAAATCAAATGCGAGAAGAAACAACTCATGGAGGAGTTGTATGTTCCGTAAAACCGTGTAGAGAATCATCGCCTATTATTAATCTGGATGCATTTATTTTACCTGAAATTTGTCAGGTGATTCCGAATCGTCGTTTACCGATAAATAAATGGTCGCATTTGCGAGATCTGCGGTTGGCTGACGAAAATTATTTTGAACCTGGCCCTATCGACATGCTAATAGTGGCAAAAATCTTTCCGTATATTCTAACTGAAGGGAGAATAGTCGCGAATATGGATGAACCTGCCGCTCTTAATGCAATATTTGATTGGTTAATTTTGGGAAGATTTTATGATGTATCACCGCGAGTTTCTAGTGTTGAAACGTTCTTTTCGGCTTCTACCTCTAATTATAATGATAAATTTCAGCTAGAAAACATTATGAAAATGTTTTGGGAATTAGAAGAGATACCAAAGCAAACGTTTTTGTCATCTGAAGACAAATTATGTGAAGATATTTTCACACGTACTCATGTTCGCGAAGACTCTGGTAGATTCACCGTAGAGTTACCCTTTAAAATTAATTCTCAACAAGGCTTAAACGCAGAAAGTTCTTTGTCTCTAGCGCATCGCAGATTTCTCGCTTTAGAAAACCGATTCTCAAAGAACGCGGATTTATACGCAGAATACTCCAACACAATTAAGGATTATCTTAAGAACAACATTTTGGAACCGATTTCGCAAAATACTCAAAACAATTTTTTTTACGTATTGCCACATCATTGTGTAATGCCTCCCGCCAAATTTCGCATTGTTTACGACGCATCCGCTAAACCTACTAAGGGTATTTCTTTAAACGAAGCTCTATTGACGGGCTACAAATTGCAACGCGATATCGTCGCCATTTTATTAAATTTTCGCACCCACAATTTTGGTTTGACTTGCGACATAAAAAAATGTTTTTGCAAATAAATATCGCGGAAAAGCATCGCGATTATTTGCGTATCTTATGGAGATTTTCCCCTTCGGATCCTCTCGAAATATATCGCTTCAAACGAGTTATTTTTGGGCTCGCTAGCTCTCCGTTTTTAGCTAACCGTACCATTTTGCAACTAGCTGCTGAAGCAAAGAACAATTATCCGTTAGTTGCACAGGTCCTACAGTCCCAGACATATGTTGATGATATAGAATTCGGTGCAGCAACAATTGAAGATGCCTAACTTCTAAGGAATCAATCAATTTCCATACTGAAGTTTGGAGGTTTTGAGCTAGGTAAATGGGCCAGTAATAACCCGGACCTGCTCTGTGATTTGCCCAAGGCTGATTTACAAGAAAAATCTAATTTGTTTGATTCTGATGAAAATAATATAAAAATTTTAGGATTAAAATGGGATCCACAATTTGATATATTTTCCTTTAACGTAATTCCACTACAACGCGACTGCACAAAGAAAAATATTTTGGCAGAAATAGCCAGAGTACATGATCCTTTGGGATTTCTTCCGCCTGTTACCATAATGTTAAAGTGTCTTATTCAAGTTTTATGGACCTTAGGGATCGGATGGGATGAAAACCAACGCCTACTATTTGCGCACATTGGGCACAACTGCGCAATGAATTGATATTAATGTCAGAAATAAAATTACCGCGTCTAATCGCTTTATCGAATTTAGCTGAAGTAGAACTCCACGGGTTTTGTGATGCTTCACAAAAAGCATACGCATCCGTAATATATTTAAGGTTTCCTAATAATGAATATAAAACATATTTTGTCATTTCAAAATCGAAAGTTGCTCCTTTAAAGCAAATATCTATACCTCGCTTGGAATTGACCGCAGCCCTTCTCCTTTCAAAATTAATTTCATTTATTATTAAAACATTTAACAACATATCATTTTCGAAGATTTATGCGTGGCGTGATTCTAGTGTCGCACTAACGTGGATAAAAATACCACCCTACAATTTAAAAACATTTGTGGGCAACCGGGTTGCGTGTATTCAAGAAAATTTGCCACCCTCCTGTTGGCATCATATCAGCACTCACGAAAACCCTAGCGACTGCGCTTCGCGAGGAATTATGCCCTCGGAATTCCTTAATAATTATAGTACATGGTGGGCAGGGCCTCAATGGCTATCAAAGGAAAAGGACTTAAGGCCAAAAAATACTTGTATTCTTCCTAAACAAGAAGACCTTGAATCAGAAATAAAAAGGTATACCAGTAGTATAGCTATGCCGGTACGAGCCCACTTTCTCCATGTATTTCTTATGGGGGCTAAAACGTGGTCAAAACGTGACCAACCGCCGCGAGATCCCAACCCTGGGTGCCGACTGCTGGGGGGGGGGGGGGGGTTTGACTGACAAACTAATATTAGCTGTTATCATTTTAGTTCATCTTGCTTTGCAACGTTTTGGGGACGGGTTGCTGGGCGAAAAACAATTTTAAACTGGAAACGTGTTGCACAAGATCGGATTTTGGTGGTACTAGTCTTGTTGATAATGACGTCGGGATATTTTTAAAAGTCAAAAACTGGTGAACTATCAATATTTTAGCCAAGTAAAAGTAAAACGGCACCTGGCTTTCTCGGATTGAAGTCGGGACCTTCTTTAAAATTTACTTACCTAAATTAGATGGTTATAAACTCAACTAAAATTGGTTAATTTGTGTCAAAATTTAATGCCCACTTTTCCTTTTGAGAAGCAGTCTCTAAATATACGAATATATATTTTTACACACATTTTTAGGTAGGTAGACAAAATTTATACTCTCATATGTTTCTCGTGTTTCATCTTTATCCGACATCGTGCGAGCTCTCGAATACACATTTCAACGACTGAAAGAAAGTACTTTTTACATATTACATATTGCAAGCTAGAATATTTTCTAGAGGTGTTAGGCTTTTTATTAGTTGCGAGTCTCGACATGTCCCGGCGTCGCGGCTGGGTCAATGGTCGGTGAAAGCCGGGCACCTTCGGCACCCAGGGTTGGGATCTCGCGGCGGTTGGTCACGTTTTGACTACGTTTTAGCCCCCATAAGAAATACATGGAGAAAGTGGGCTCGTACCGACATAGCTATACTACTTATACCTTTATATCTAGTGTCGCAGAAAATATTCTCGAAAACTTAATGAAAAAAAAAAATAAAGATATTCAAATTTTGAAAAAATTCGCCGCGTTTTATGTTATATTCGTCGATTTATAAAAGTATCTAAAAAACAGGAAACATTTCAAAATATATCCCCTTCTTATTTAGAGTTAACTAATGCTACAATAATCCTAATAATTTGCGCAAGAAATGCACTTTTCAGAAGAAATATGTAATTTGAGAAAAAATAAGCCTATTTCTAAATATTTGCGTAGGTTAGGTGCCTTTTTAGATTCTAATGATGTTCTACGCGTAGGTGGACGGATAGAATATTCTGTTTTACCTTATAATCAAAAACATCCCGCTATTTTACCTCGCAATGCCCCCCTTACTCGTTTAATAATTGAACATTTTCATAAAATCTATCTTCATCCAGGTGTCCAAACACTTAATTTTTTATTACCTTAAAATTTTTGGGTTTTATCACCAAAGCGCGCTATACAAGAGGTGGTGAGTAAGTGCACAAGATATTGGAAATTGAATCTAAAAAGTTAGCAACCCCCGATGGGTAATTTACCAGCACTGCGTATTTCTCAACTCAAAGCATTCACCTGTGTACGTGTTGATTACGCAGGGCCATTTAAGATAACTATGAGTCGAGTTCGCGGTGCAAAAACTCTCAAGGCTTATGTAAGTTTATTTGTTTGCTTTGCCACAAAGGCCGTACATTTGGAACTAGTTTCAGATCTGTCAAGTGAAGCGTTCTTAGCTGCATTTCGCCGTTTTATCGCGCGCAGAGGCCGTTGTAGTAAATTATATTCCGATTGTGGGACAAATTTTATCGGCGCTAGTAAAGAAATTATAAACATGTTAAAAAATGCGGCCGACACAGAATGCATCGACTGGCATTTTAACCCTCCATCGGCGCCTCATTTTTCTGGGTTGGCGGAAGCCGGAGTTAAGTCTGTTAAGACACATTTATACAGGGTGATAGGTGATCAAATTTTGACGTACGAAGGTTTTTACACTGTTTTAGTGCAAATTGAAGCTTTATTGAACTCTCGACCTTTATGCCCGCTTAGTAGTGATGCAAAAGATTTATCCGTTTTAACACCAGGTCATTTTTTGTCTCTTGAGCCTATCTCAACACCTGTCGAGCATGTTACAATGGCAACTAGGTAGAATCATAGAATTATATCCGGGAAAGGATGGAGTACCTATCACGAGTTGCTACTGTATATACCAAAGATGGCACATTCAAAAGACCCCTTGTCAAATTGTGTCCTCTTCCTAATTACGATATATTAGATTAAAAAATGTATATATGTGAGTCATATATATTTTTGGTGGGCAGAATGTTCGGTATTTAGCGAACAAATATTTGTTTTTTTTTATCAAGTATTTAATTCTTTTTTTTGGTAATGGTTGTTTCTTATTTTCGGGTAAAAATGTAAAATTATTAATGGGAAATATAAATAATTATTATTTGGCTTAATTTATAATTGTGGGCATAAGTTCTATTATTATTATCATCGTTGAGAGTGTCACGACGCGACGTGACGTATTGACGGACATGGACAGAGAAGAGGAGGCAGTAAGAAATACGCCGCGCGCAGGTGTGCCGGTTTCCGTCCGACACGCTCGCTTCATTATCATCGCACAACTCCAAGTTTCACCACTTTTGTGGTCCCAGCATCCACAGGGGATGCCAACCTTAGTACGCTTAGACAGAACAAGACAGGTTTGTAACCTATGACGTATATTTGTGTACCCTCAACGCATCTTTCAGAAATCTTTGCCCCTTTTCGCTATCGCATACAAAAGTAATAAAGAAAAACCATACAGTCCACTTCTCTCTCGAAGAAAAACGCTATAGAAAGAACAGCCTAAAAATTAGCAACTGGTTTAAATTCTATACGCAAAATAAAATTCCTTGTCCTCAAAATCACAATATTATAATATAAAACGCTATATTAACACTTTGCACCCCCTTCATACCCCAACTAAATATGTGCCCGTGGAGCGATTAAAAGCAATCCTTTTGTAGAAGTTCCTGTATTTATCGTGGGAACGCACATCAATTTTAGATGGTTGTTGAAACTTTTAGAACATTTTTAAACCGATTTAAAAAACTTGACCAAAAACAATAATTCCACTAACGTGATACACTTCTGATTAATAAAAAAAGGACTATAGGAAGTCATAGGAGGCTGAGAAGTTAAAGGTAAAGAACATCTCCTTTATTACAAAAAAAAATCCATCCCTGTTTGATTAAAATCCATCCTTGTTTGTTTTTGATGAGAAATTTATAAGTTAAATAAATGGACCACTGTCAGAGATGTGACAATCAAGTACATATAGCCTAATTTACAAGTTTGGGAATAAAAAACTCCCTGTTGGCTTTTAATTTTCATAAAAATTAAACTGAATGGATACCAGTTATCTTTTCGAAAAAAATTCACATTTAGGTCACAGTGAACCTACATAAAACACTTACTTTAAGAAATAATTATTAAATACAAATTACATTAAACTACAACTTTTCTTATCTTCATCGGCAACACCCCCCAAATCATTATTTACCTCTGATTTGTTATCCACTTTAATATCGGCATCAATTTTATCCACGTTAACAAATTCCTCTTCTGAATCTTCATATGTGGCACCTCCTTTCTTTTTTGTCTCGTTTTCGACAATTACGCAAGAACTTTCCAAAGCTAATTCCTTTTCAGAATCGCTACCTTCCCCACTGATTTCGGCCGGAACTTCTGCCAAATTTTCTTCGGAACCCTCTTCTGTTTTTTCGATTTCTATCTTCAATTTTTCATCTTCCACAATATTACCTGAACTTTCCAAATTCGATTCTTCTGTGGCATCCAAAGTTTCCCAAGTGCTTTCAATAAGACTTTCTATCAGGTTGGTTTCGGGGCCCTTTCCTTCTGATTTTGCTGCCCAATTTTCAATTTGCGAATCTGTCATATTAAGTTCTTTATTCGGCTCATCTTCTACAATTATTACAGAAGAACTCGCACAATCCGATTCCTGTTTGGAATCAAAATGATCCCAATTGATTTGGGTATTGTCTACTAAATTAGCAGTAGAGCTCTGAATGTTTTCTTTTGGATTACCGACGTCCATCCATCTAACAACATTGTCTTCTTACTTTATGTCCAAGCCTCCGATGGATAATTCAATTGTTTTCGAGTACATTTCCTCCAAAATTTCATCGAAAACTTGTTCCCGAGTTTGGCTCGAATCCATATTGTATTTCGTGTACCTATCGAAAGCGACAAACTGATGTCCTGAAGGTAATTCAAGACGATGTATGGTGTCCAATCTTTAATCTCGCGGAAGTTACCTTTCAACTCTGCCTTAATTTCTTCCGCAAATTCTTCCTGGCTCTCCTTCGGATTTTGCAAATGCCCGCAAAATCATTCCAGAACCTGCTTAGTCTAGCACTCTCTTTATATAAATATGATATTAACCCAAAAACAGATTTCTATACCATTCTTTGTCAAACCATTGTAGTAGTCAGTTCAAATAATTTTTTAAAAAATAACTTCGCACCCGCTCGGAGTTTAATTGGCGCATTCGTGGCGGATTGTTGAAGACTCGTTTTGCGTCTCGCGTCGCGAACCGTGTCTCGAAATTTCGAATTCCCTCATCAATATAGAATCCTGAACGAGACCACAACAACAGAGCAGAAGGTTAGACCTGCGGACAAGGTAGGGCCAGAGATCCTATTTTTTTCATTTTCCTACCCTCTCTGTGACAAATTGGTATAGAAATCCCTAAGAATATCCAGGAATAGGATACATTCTTAGTATTTCTCGGTGAATACGACATTTTGTTCATAAAATTGAAGCGCAAATAGATTATTAATGCATATAATAAATCGTTTGCATAGTTAAGAGACCAAATTTCCATTTTGAAAACAAAAGATTAATTTCAACCTTAGATTAGAAACCCTTAGTTTTATAATTTAACTTTAATCTAATTTTTAAGACAAACCTAATCTCTTGATTTAATTTTTTATTACAAAGGTAGTCAAAATTGAGAAGTTATTAAGTAGTTTAAAAAATCGTAACTTAAATAACGTTGACAATAACATGACACAACCTAACGAGCAACCTATAAACTATAATCTTTTAAGAAATATTTTTGGAACATTGTAATTCTTTGTTTAACACGTTTGCAAGACGAAATGAAAGCGACCCTTTTAGTAGTTTTTTATTACGTGCTGTAATAAGGAAATTAGTCGGCAATGCTTTATTTTAGTAGGCTCTAGACCAGAGATTAGACAATGGTTAGAATTAAAGAATCTCTTAAGGCAAACTTTCGGTGATCAAAGAAATTTAGATTGTTTGGTACAAGAACTAATGAAAAACCCATTATAAAATGAAAATTTTACACAATTTGGACAACGCATTGAAAAAGCAAACAGTGCTATCGCTTCAAAATTAAAAACATTAAATCTTCCTGCTACGAAATTATGATGAATTAGCTTTAAAAACCTTTATTCGTAGACTTACTGGACGAATACAATATATGGTTAGATTAAGAAATCCAGTAAACTTAGAACAAGCAATCTCTTTTGTATTAGAAGAAGAAAATTTTTATATGACCCAAAAACAAACTTCTACTTTCAGAAATGCAATGATTCAAAAATCTCAACCTCAACATAATTTCCCAAAACCTCAACTTCAATATAACTTTCCAAAACCTCATGAAAATACTTTTTGCCAAAATAATGCGCAATTTCCCTCTCAACCTATTAATATACAACCAAGACAAATCCCACAAAAATTCTTTACGAATATACAAGTTTTTGGACAACCCCCAAAAATGTTTTAAACTCACTGGACAAACTTCCCAACAAATACCTGAACCCATGTCGACGACGACAACACAAACTTATACTTATAAACCAGAACCAATGTCAACAACGACAGCAATCTCTAGAAAACCCCAACAACCCCAACGTTTATACAATTTTGAAGAACAAACTTTCAACGAAGAACAAATTAATAATGAGCTAGACCCTTCCGGATATGTATAGGACATACCAAATGGAGATGACGATTTAATACCCTCTGATTATGACGAAAATTTTATGATAAAAGCCTCGGAAGAAAACTAACAGTTATTGATTTAAATAATTTACATAAAAATAATCTCTCATATATTTTTATAAAAGAACTAAATTAAAAATTCTTAATTGATACAGGTAGTTCTAGAAGTCTTATGAATCCTAAAATAGCTCACCTTGTTCACAAATCTCAAATTTGCTATGAACCTTTTAGTATTAAGACATCTCATGATATCACGTTTCATGCTGAAGTTGTAATTACACAAATTTTCCAGAAATTTCAAATAAATGAAACGCATAAATTTTATTTATATGATTTTAACGAAAAATATGGCGGTTTAATCGGTTTAGATTTACTACGAAAACTACACATAATAATAGATTTGGACAGACAATTTTTAGTATCTCCTAAAATCTTAATTCCGTTTTATTACGAAGATGACATTTATAATAAAAGAAATACCCTAAGTCAAAATCATATCATATCAATACCTCCTCGTACCCAAAAAATTGTCAAAATACTGTCGCATCCAAAGTTTCCAAAGTGCTTCCGATAAAACTTTCTATCAGGTTGGTTTCGGGGCCCTTTTCTTCTGCTTTTGCTGCCCAATTTTCAATTTGCGAATCTGTCATATTAAGTTCTTTATTCGGCTCATCTTCTACAATTATTACAGGACTCGCAGAATCCGATTCCTGTTTGGAATCAAAATGATCCCAATTGATTTTGGTATTGTCTACTAAATTAGCAGTAGAGCTCTGGATGTTTTCTTCTGGATTTCCAACGTCCATCCATCTAACAACATTGTCTTCTTCTTTTATGTCCAAGCCTCCGATGGATATTTCAATTGTTTCCGAGTACATTTCCTCCAAAATTTCCTCCAGTTTTGGTCATTTAGAATCGATATAAAAACAACCATATATTCGACAAATACGCAAGAACTTTCCAAAGCTGATTCCTTTTCAGAATCGCTACCTTCCCCACTGATTACGGCAGGAACTTCTGCCAGTTTTTCTTCGGAACCCTCTTCTGTTTTTTCGATTTCCATCTTCAATTTTTCATCTTCCACAATATTACCTGAACTTTCCAAATTCGATTCTTCTGTGGCATCCAAAGTTTCCAAAGTGCTTCCGATCAGACTTTCCATCAGGTTGGTTTCAGAGCCCTTTTCTTCTGCTTTTTCTGCCCAATTTTCAATTTGCGAATCTGTCATATTAAGTTCTTTATTCGGCTCATCTTCTACAATTATTACAGAAGAACTCGCACAATCCGATTCCTGTTTGGAATCAAAATAATCCCAATTGATTTGGGTATTGTCTACTAAATTAGCAGTACAGCTCTGGATGTTTTCTTCTGGATTTCCGACGTCCATCCATCTAACAACATTGTCTTCTTCTTTTATGTCCAAGCCTCCGATGGATACTTCAATTCTTTTCGAGTACATTTCCTCCAAAATTTCATCGAAAATTTGTTTTCGAGTTCGGCTCGAATCCATATTGTATTTCGTGTACCTCTCGAAAGCGACAAACTGATTGTTAATGTCCTGAAGGTAATTCAAGACGATGTACAGGGTGTCTCAAACTCGATGCCCCAGGGTTGCTATTGGCTAATAAAAAACGCAAATGAAAATTTCACTTGGGGTTTTAAATGAGACTACTTGGGATTACTTTTGAGCCCAAAATTTTATTTTTGGAACTTTTGAAAATGCCTGTAATGACGTTACGAAATATATTTTTTCCCAGAAACATACCTGTTTCTTTTTCTATTGTGAAAGAGCGTGTTTTTCTGATAAACTTTCATTAAGAAACTTTTTTCATGTCTCTCTTCGTTTAAAAGATACAAGCAGAAATATGCAAAAACACGCATATTAAATATATCGGAAAAAATCAAGTTAGCCGTGATTTAATTTGGTCTCTATGGAAAACAACAGACAGTTTGACTATAGTAAAGCAGTTTGTGAAAGAAACTTGTCAATTTTAAAATATTTAGTCTTGGTTATTATTCATTTTTAATCGTTTATTTCAATCAAAATGACTACACATGATGAAAAAGTTGATATGATTTTAATTTACGGGGAAGCCCAAAAAATGCCAGAAAAGCCGTGCGAATTTATCAAGAAAGATATCCAGACCGTCGAATTCCTGATCACAAAAAATGTATAAGACTGGAAAAAACTCTTCGCGAAAATCAAAGTGCATTTTGTAATCGAAAAGATAAACCAATTCAGGTATGTTTGTTTGTTTCTGGGAAAAATATATTTCGTGACGTCATTACAGGCATTTTCAAAAGTTCCAAAAATAAAATTTTGGGCTCAAAAGTAATCCCAAGTAGTCTCATTTGAAACCCCCAAGTAAATTTTCATTTGCGTTTTTTATTAGCCAATATCGACCCTGGGGCATCGAGTTTGAGACACCCTGTACATTCAGCGCCCACTCTTTAATCTCGCGGAAGTTACCTTTCAACTCTGCCTTAATTTCTTCCGCAAATTCTTCCTGACTCTCCTTCGGATTTTTTAAATGCCCGCAAAATTGCTTTAGCTTAATCGCGATAAACTCGTCCAACATATCCGCGTTTATGCATTTATGCTATTTTTTGTGATGGGGTAGATTAGTTCAGCATGGGAGAATATTTCCCTGGAAAGGTAGTGTGTCCACCATTCGGGGAACCATGTTCTGTTCGCGAAACTGTAGTTTTTCAAGAACTAGTGAAGAAATAATGAGACAGATATTTTGGAAATATACAAGGCAAAAAAGTAGGTATTGATGGGTCTATCCCATTTTGTCACTACATGCATACTGGTTAGACGGGACGTATAAATATGGTTTTGGTCGATTAGAATCGATATACAAACAACTACATATTCGACAATTACGCAAGGACTTTCCAAAGTTGATTCCTTTTCAGAATCGCTACCTTCCCCACTGATTTCGGCAGGAACTTCTGCCAATTTTTCTTCTGTTTTTTTCTATTTCTATCTTCAATTTTTCATCTTCCACAATATTACCTGAACTTTCCAAATTCGATTCTTCTGTGGCATCCAAAGTGTCCCAAGTGCTTCCGATAAGACTTTCTATCAGGTTGGTTTCGGGGCCCTTTTCTTCTACTATTGCTGCCCAATTTTCAATTTGCGAAGCTGTCATATTAAGTCCTTTATTCGGCTTATCTTCTTCAAATATTACAGGGGTATTGTCTACTAAATAAGCAGTAGAGCTCTGGATGTTTTCTTTTGGATTCCCGACGTCCATCCATCTAACAACATTGTCTTCTTACTTTATGTCCAAGCCTCCGATGGATAGTTCAATTGTTTTCAAGTACATTGTAAGTACTCCAAAATTTCATCGAAAACTTGTTCCCGAGTTTGGCTCGAATCCATATTGTATTTCGTGTACCTATCGAAAGCGACAAACTGATTGTCCTGAAGGTAATTCAAGACGATGTATGGTGTCCAATCTTTAATCTCGCGGAAGTTACCTTTCAACTCCGCCTTAATTTCTTCCGCAAAATCTTCCTGGCTCTCCTTCGGATTTTGCAAATGCCCGCAAAATCATTCCAGAACCTGCTTAGTCTAGCACTCTCTTTATATAAATATGATATTAACCCAAAAACAGATTTCTATACCATTCTTTGTCAAACCATTGTAGGAGTCAGTTCAAATATTTTTTTAAAAAATAACTTCGCATCCGCTCGGAGTTTAATTGGCGCATTCGTGGCGGATTGTTGAAGACTCGTTTTGCATCTCGCGTCGCGAACCGTGTCTCGAAATTTCGAATTCCCTCATCAACACAGAATCCTGAACGAGACCACTACAACAGAGCAGAAGGTTAGACCTGAGGACAAGGTAGGGCCAGAGATCCTATTTTTCCATTTTCCTACCCTCTCTGTGACAAATTGGTATAGAAATCCCTAAGAATATCCAGGAATAGGATACATTCTTAGTATTTGTCGGTGAATACGACATTTTGTTCATAAAATTGAAGCGCAAATAGATTATTAATGCATATAATAAATCGTTTGCATAGTTAAGAGACGAAATTTCCATTTTGAAAACAAAAGACGAAATGAAAGCGACCCTTTTAGTATTTTTTTATTACGTGCTGTAATAAGGAGATTA
Organism: Pseudeuparius sepicola; assembly: GCA_963920635.1. Lineage (NCBI taxonomy): Eukaryota > Metazoa > Arthropoda > Insecta > Coleoptera > Anthribidae > Pseudeuparius > Pseudeuparius sepicola. The sequence continues at coordinate 38,006,663 of OY987305.1, forward strand.
GTGGGCAATGTTTTAATTTCAGTAGGCTCTAGACCAGAGATTAGACAATGGTTAGAATTAAAGAATCTCTTAAGGCAAACTTTCGGTGATCAAAGAAATTTAGATTGTTTGGTACAAGAACTAATGAAAAACCCATTAAAAAATGAAAATTTTACACAATTTGGACAACGTAATCAAAAAGCAAACAGTGCTATCGCTTCAAAATTAAAATCATTAAATCTTCCTGCTAACGAAATTATTTTCATGCTACGAAATTGTGATGAATTAGCTTTAAAAACCTTTATTCGTGGACTTACTGGACGAATACAATATATGGTTCGATTAAGAAATCCAGTAAACTTAGAAGAAGCAATCTCTTTTGTATTAGAAAAAGAAAATTTTTATATGACCAAAAAACAAACTTCTACTTTAAGAAATGCAATGATTCAAAAATCTCAACCTCAATATAATTTCCCAAAGCCTCAACTTCAATATAACTTTCCAAAACCTCATGAAAATTCTTTTTCTCAAAATTCTTATCAAAATAATGCGCAATTTCCCTCTCAACCTATTAATATACAACCAAGACAAATCCCACAAAAATTCTTTACGAATATACAAGTTTTTGGACAACCCCCAAAAATGTTTTAAACCCACTGAACAAACTTCCCAACAAATACCTGAACCCATGTCGACGACGACAAGACAAACTTATACTTATAAACCAGAACCAATGTCAACAACGACAGCAATCTCTAGAAAACCCCAACAACCCCAACGTTTACACAATTTTGAAGAACAAACTTTCAACGAAGAACAAATTAATAATGAGCTAGACCCTTCCGGATATGTATACGACATACCAAATGGAGATGACGATTTTATACCCTCTGATTATGACGAAAATTTTATGATAAAAGCCTCGGAAGAAAACTAACAGTTATTGATTTAAATAATTTACATAAAAATAATCTCTCATATATTTTTATAAAAGAACTAAATTCAAAATTCTTAATTGATACAGGTAGTTCTAGAAGTCTTATGAATCCTAAAATAGCTCACCTTGTTTACAAATCTCAAATTTGCTATGAACCTTTTAGTATTAAGACATGTCATGATATCACGTTTCATGATAAAATTGTAATTATTATACAAATTTTCCAGGAATTTCAAATAAATGAAACGCATAAATTTTATTTATATGATTTTAACGAAAAATATGGCGGTTTAATCGGTTTAGATTTACTACGAAAACTACACATAATAATAGATTTGGGCAGACAATTTTTAGTATCTCCTAAAATCTTCCGTTTTATTACGAAGATGACATTTATAATAAAAGAAAAAAATACCCTAAGTCAAAATCATATATCAATACCTCCTCGTACCCCCCAAAAAATTGTCAAAATACCGGTTTGTGATGAAAAAGGTATAGGAATTTTAGATTACATTAATTTTTGAAATAATGTGGAATCTCCTAAAGCTCTTGTAAATATTCAAAATTATTTTGCAATAACGACAATACTAAATCCTAATGAACAAAATATGAAAATCACATTCAAAAAAACCTTTTAACATCGAATTCAGAGATAGTTTTTATATCATGTAAAGCTAACTGAGGCACATAATGTGGTACAAGATTTCTTCTAATTTGATTTACGATAGCTATTTCGTCGGGAGGGTTACTCAATCACTTGATCTTCCATGGTAGCAATATAAAGTGAAACTCTCTCTTTCGAGCCTTGAGTTCGATTTCTGATTTCTTCAAGTAAATCATGGTCATACTGATAAGGAAGAAAATCTTCTTTTAATTTCTGAACTAACTCATCCCAATTATGAACTCTACTCTTGTTATTTACAAACCAGGTCTACTCTTGACCTTTGAATAAATCGCAAGCAGATGAAAATAAATCTGGTTTCGATACGCCTCTAGCTTCTCTTAAACGTTCAACTTTTTTCAGAAAAGAATCTAATGACTCCTTACTAGAGCCAGAAAAATAAACATTCCATTTATATGGAGCTACAGTCTTAGAAACAGTAGGCAAAGTGTAGGGTCTATCGACCCTGTGGAAATAAGCAAATGCGAAGAAATCTAGCTGCATCCATGGCAAATGTAAGTGCCGTCTAATGATTTGCCCTATCAACGAGGACGACCCACCCAGAGGAGATCAGCCGACATCAAAGTAGCAGCTGTTTAAGTGTGATATGAAGTGTTACAGTGTTGTGCCGGAAAAACCAACTCAGTGGAAGCAGACATAAGATGTGTAAGTGGTACTTAATATATTCTAAAATTAATGTATATTATAATCAATACCTCTAAGTCTTCTTAATGCAAAGCAAGGAAGAAATTAATCTTACGTTAGCGAGAATTAAGAAAGATATAGTATGACAGGCTAAGAGGGCGATAAAGAAAAACGTACCCAAAACTGAATCTGTGCGTCAAGACATTAGAGACAATTTAGTTCACTTATTTAACGAATTTACAGAAACTTTAGTTAATTCTTGGACATCTTTAGATAATCTTGACAAACATATTTATAAAAATCTTTTCTTGGATAGTCGAGATAGAGTAGTTAGGTCATTTGTGGTTCTAGGTGTCAATTATAAAGTACCGATTTCCTGTATCGAACGCATTGATCCTACAGTTATAGACGAAAATTTTCAGGAAGAGGAAGACACTAAAGACATAGATACTATGGCGTTAACACCGGTTGACTTCTTTAATTTGGCAAGTAAATTAGTATCGAATCAATTTGACGGGAACGTAGACAATTTAATATCATTTACGGACTCTCTAGAGTTGCTAAAAAATAATTCAACTGGCAATCTGGCAAATGCAATAGCTTTCGTCAAAAGTCGGCTAACAGGTAAAGCGCGTGATTTAATAACCAATGAGGATTCTTTAGATGCAATAATTCAGACATTAAAAAGCGGTATCAAAGGAGAAAGTTCACGTTTATTGTCGGCAAAGTTGCTGAATTGTAAACAAAATACCAAAGATGCTGCAACCTATGCGTCTGAAATCGAAGCACTTGCAGAAAAATTAAAAAAAGCTTATATTACGGAAGGGGTTCCGTCTCAAGTTGCGGAAAATTATACGGTCGAAACGGCAGTGTTAGGCGTGAGTCGGAATGCAAACACAGAAAAAGCTCGGTTTGTTGTAGAGGCCGGTACATTCAATACGGTACAAGGCTTAGTTACAAAATTTGTTAACTTCAATACAGAATCGGAAACGGCAAATATCCATTATTTTAAACAAAAGAAGTATAATAATTTTCGATACCAAAATCAAGCAAATATCGGCGCGGTACTTCGCGCGGAAGAGGGTATCAAAATCGCAATGCAAATTACAATAATTTTAATTTTCAAAATAGAAACACCCGTGACAGAGCAAACTATAGAAATGATTATTATGCCAGCACATCCCGACAAACGTCGAGTAATAATCATGGGTGAGATATTACGAGGCAGACAGTTCGGAAAACTCGGCGAGCCCCCAACCGGCTCGATTGGGGGAGATAATGTGAAAATATATTCAATAAACGTAACGCTTTCAAGTTTTGTAATTCTTAATGTAGAAATGTCAGTTTCTAAAAGTACACTTTTAATAGATAATGGTGCCGATATTTCAGTTTTTAAACGAACAAAAATAAAAAATGGCCAATTTATCGACACAACACAAATTAGCAAAATTAAAGGTGTCACCGATAGACTTACAAATTCCTTAGGCGTCACAGAAACTCTCATAGTAATCGATAACTATAGGTTCAGTCATATTTTTCATGTTGTTGACGATGATTTTCCGGTTCCTGGAGATGGAATTTTAGGAAGGGACTTTCTGATAAAATACAAAGCTAATATAGATTATTTTGACTGGACTATTGGCATCAGGCTGGATAATAAAGAACTTGTAATACCTATCGTCAGTAGCCCGGATGAAAACGTCGTATACATCCCTGCTAGGTGTGAAGTTATTAGGCAAATAAATTGTTTAAAAAATTTAACTCATGATTCTATTGTGGTAAACAAGGAACTTTAACCCAGGATTTTTGTAGTATAGCTCTTTTTGCGTTCACGTCCGATTTTCCCTTTTTAATACCCACCGGTGGACTTCCTCATAGCCTCTTTTCGTTAAGAAAGGAAAAATCGGACCTCCGGTGAAACGGATGCTCAGGCGCCAGTTTTTTAGAGCGGTATGCTCCGCTGTGTTCAGATAACTTTCAGTCAGAGAAAATAATCTCCAAAGTTCAATGGTGTATCGTGTGTAAGTAAAATATTTAAAAGTTTTACACGGTTTATTATTTGTTTACATAGGATTTCTTAAGAATATTTACAAAACAAAAAGAAATTAAGACGGCCGGCCCAGAGTGGTCCACGAATCTGTAAGCAAAGAAAAGAATATTTATGTAAGCGGGTCTCTTTTGTCATTCAGATGCGGTGTGTGTTTCATGCGGAAAGCAAGCTCAGAAACTAACGGTTAAAAAAAATTAGGAAACGTGCGATGTTACTTTATCAAAAGAAAATCAAAGTTTTAAAGGTTAATCCTATCCTATTCACTGAATCACTAACTCTAGGGTATTTGTTTAGACGGAAAGGTGAAGTTGGTCAAAGAAAAGCTCGTTCTACCAACCTCGGGTTTAGGGTAGGTTCTAGGAAAGGTCAGGCTAGGGCGGGACAACCTACTAATACTCACCAAGATTGGTATCGGATGAAGGAGAGCCTCCGTGGCAGCCGCAGCCTATTTATATCGTGTGGCGGCGCCACCATCGGCGAGTGTGCTGGCCGCCCATTGGCCGGGGCTGCGGCGATGAATCGGGTGATCGTCCCCACTCTTCCGGTAGCGAAAACGGCAGTCGGAGGCTAGTTTGGCGGTTAGGAGTGTTGCACCCCTGACAGGTCTTTGACAGTGGTCTCTCTGGGTCGGGCAGGCCTTAATTACCTAGTTTCAAAAAAAACGGCGCTCCTAGGCCACAATAAGACCTTTATCATTTCTACCTCATTTAAACATCCCTCACCCCCCGGTAAAATAAACAATTTTTTTTGAAAAGGCGGCGCAAAAGCCGGAAAGCAATTAAAACCAAAGGCTAATTAAATGCACTTAATATACCGAACGCCGGTCTCCCATGTAAAAAAAAACTCATGGATATGAATACATAAAAAAAAACTCCGGTGGCGGCCGGCTGTTAAAATAGCGCGGCGAAGAAATTCAACTCGGTACAGAAATAAGAAGATGAAAATTCCAAAACTAGTAACTTCGTTACACACCCCTCTTTCTCCCGGAAAAAAAATTAAAAGTCATTTTTGATTCCCAGAGCCCCACACTCACTAAACGTCCCAGAGATAGGTCCGGCAGCAGCAGGCTGTACATCTGCGCTCGGCAGCGGGTACAGACCGGCCCCGGCCCGGAGCGGCGGCGTCGGTGAAAGCCAGGCGTCGAGCGGGCGGTGCGTCGAGGTACTCTCGGCGCGTTCGCACCGCGACTGGCGGGCAGGGGCACTCTATGGATAGTTGTCCTAGCCGGCCGCATCTAGAACAGAATTTAATCGCCGGGGCTGTGCAGGTCTCTCGGTGATGGTTCGGATGTCCACATCTCCAGCATAACAGATCGGGTCGGGGGAGACATTGTGGGAGCCCCGCCCTGGCTCGGGGTGGCGGTTCACGCCAAATGAAATCGACGGCTGCCGCGTACGCCATTTGGTGGAGTAATTGGTGATGGTGAGCGGCCGTGGCGGCCGGTCGCTTAGATGTCCTAATTCGTCGAGTTCCAGCTGATTCTGTTTTTGCACGGTGGGAAGATTTCCCTCGCCTTCCTTATCGCCGACGGGAGAGGAGACCGGTTCTCCGGTATCCGTCGGGGAAGACGGCGTCAGTTGAGACGGAAGTTGTTGCATGGTTCCGGGAGGGAGTTCGGCGGGGTCACACTCCGCCATTGCCGAAGCGATCTCGGCTTCTATGTTGAGTTCTAAGACTGGGCTGCTCGGAAGGCTTATGGCGGCTACAAAGCCTGAAAGTTTACAAGTGAATTTTACCCCCCCCCCCCCCCGTGCGGCTATATTAAAGACTTCTTAGAGAGAAAAAAAAAGGAAGGTTGAAACTAGGTAGCGAAAACGTAATGACTGTTCAGCCGGCGCGCCGGGATGGTGGTGCCGGCACACGGATTCTTACGGTGTTCCCGGTTGATGTTCTTAGGTTGACACGGTGGAGCCGTCCCGGTGGTGTATGGTGAGGCCGCATACTTTGTAGCAGCGTTCACATTGTTGGTGACCACCGGTGCGGCGCGGGGTACATTCGGACCAAGTCCGCCAGTTGGGTTGGTGTCCACCAACGGACCGCGGGGTCCGCCGGCCGAATAATAATGTTTTGTTGAATGTTTATCCGGGGGTCGGGCGGCACCGGTTCCCTGGCGGCCGGCACGTCGGGCTTAGGTGTTTCGGGTGTTGGTCCGGGCACACCCGGAGGCCAAGCATCGGCGGCGCGGTTTGTTGCCATCGGTCGGTTTTGTTTAACTGGATTATTAACCTGTGACAGACAGAGTACGCTCGGAATCAGCGGCTGGTTTTAGGTCCTTAATATGGACGCGGCGGAGTATTTTCCCTGTATTGGATTTTAAATCAAATACTACCGGGGAATGTACTCTTACCACGGTATATGGGCCAGAATACTTTGGAGCGAGCTTTGCCGCAAAACCTTTTGAGGCATCGAATAGATGATGGTCTCGTTTCATTACATGATCTTGTAGGAAACATCGCCATTCTCGGCGGCGCAAGTTGTAATGTTGGCTTTGCTGTGAGAATGCTCGACCCAAATTCACACGTACCAGCTCGAAAGTTTCGCGAAGCTTGACTAGGCGGTTTGTTTGGTTTTCTATGTTTTCTATCGGGTCGGAATCAGGCTGGCCGGATCGGTACAAAGCCCAGGTACGTCGAATTCGCGCCCAAAATTTAGAAAAGCTGGACTGAAACCGGTGGAGTCGTGGCGGGCTGTATTTATTGCGAATAATAATTCGGGCAGGTGTGCATCCCATTTCTTTTGTTCGTCGCGGCAAAATTGCGCTATCATGGTTTTTAACGTTCGGTTGGTGCGCTCTACGGGGTTGGTTTGCGGCGTGTACGGCGGGGTGAGTCTGTGTTGGATATTCATCTCGGTAAGAAAGTCTTTGAAAAGATGACCGGTATACTGGGTTCCATTATCGGTAATGGCTAGTTTTGGACACCCAAAACGAGTAATAATTTCCTCGTAAAAAGCTTGCGTAACAGCTTTAGCCGTAGCTTTTCGGATTGCGCGGGCGGCTACCCATTTTGTAAACCTGTCCTGGAAAACCACTAGGTAAGAATTGCCCTTACTAGAGCGTGGTAACGGCCCTACTAGATCGGTACTGATTATCTCCCACGGATCCTGGTTACGCGAGGGATGCATTTTGCCCGCGGGTTTTTGTGATTCAACTTTATACTGTTGACAACAAGTGCAGCGGCGAACGTAAGTAGCTACGTCCCGGAGCATCCCTGGCCAATAATAACGTGCAGCGATTCTCGCTGTAGTTTTCGAAATTCCGAGATGCCCTGCGGTCGGAAGATCGTGACATTCCCGGAGTACGCGCGCTCGGGATTCGGTTGGTACGCATAATTTCCACGGCTCGGAAAGTTCGGGTTCGGTTGGTGCGGAAAGATCCCAAATATGACGGTACAAACGACCCTGCTTAATGCAATAATCTGGGTGCTTTTCCGGATCGCGCTCTACTTCCGCTTGTTTACGGACATACCACCTACACGTAGGAGTTTCAATAACAAGTATTACTTCGGAGTTGTCATCGGGAGGAGAAATTCCGACGGGTGCGCGCGACAGAGCATCGGCTACTCGGTTAAGCACGCCTCGGCGATATTTTATATCGAAATCATATTGTTGTAGAAATACAACCCAACGCGCGAGACGTCCAGACGGATTTTTGAGCGATCGGAGCCACCCTAGAGATTGGTGATCGGTTACAACGGTGAACTTATATCCTTCTAAATACTGACGCATCTTTTCGATGCCCCAAACGATGGCTAAAGCCTCTTTCTCGGTTGTGCTGTAGTTTTTCTCGGTTCCGGTTAGTGAGCGGCTCGCATAGGCAACCACGCAATCTTGCCCGTGCACGTTCTGAGTCAACGCAACGCCCAAACCCGCGTCCGAGGCGTCTGTTTGTAAAACAAACGGTTTTGAAAATTCGGGACATGCCAAGACAGGTGCGTTGGTCAAGCGTTCTTTTAATTCACGGAAAGCGGTTTCTTGGGACTCGGTCCATTTCCATTTTTGTTGTTTTTTTAGTAATTCATTAAGCGGTGCGGCGATTTGCGAGAAATTCGGAACAAAGCGGCGGTACCAGGAAGCGATTCCTAGAAAACGACGTAGGGCGCGGACGTTTGTCGGCGCCGGAAGTTCCAAAATCGCGGATACTTTGTCTGGATCGGTACGGATGCCTTCTGACGTAACTACGTGTCCCAAATATTGCAATGATTGGCAACCAAAACGACATTTGTTGGGATTTAATTTCAAGTTAGCGGCGCGGAGACGGCGAAAAACCTCTCGTAAGAGTTGCAGGTGGTGTTCGAAGCTTTCTCCGAGCACGATTATGTCATCTAGGTATGCAAAACAGTATGGCTCTAAATCGGGAATTATGACTGAGTCCATAAGCCGCTGAAAAGTTGCGGGAGCGGAGTGTAGGCCAAATGGTAGTACACGAAATTGGTACAAACCGCGGGAAGGTACTGTAAATGCGGTAATCGGCTTACTTTTAGGCGTCAATGGTACCTGCCAATACCCGTGTTTGAGATCTATGGTGGAAATATATTTGGCACAGCGTAATTTATCCAAGATAGCTTGTATAAACGGTAACGGATACGCATCCTTGCGCGTGACGTCATTTACTTTCTGAAAATCTATACAAAACCGATAGGTTCCGTCTTTCTTTTTTGCTAACACGACCGGTGAACTCCACGGACTGGTAGATGGTTCTATTATGCCATCGGCGAGCATTTTATCAACTTCTTGGTTGATACCGTCCTGCATATACGGATTGCGTGGGCGGTAGCGTTGTTTGATCGGTTCGGGATTTAATAAATAAATTTCATGCGATACCAGAGGGGTGGTACCTCTCACATGTTCAAATAATGGTAATTCGGTATCTAGAAATTTTCTAAGTCGTTCGGTGTTTCGGTTAGATAATACTAGCGGCGGTAAATGATCTGGACGGTCGGATATCTCGGATACGGCGGTATTCATGGCGGTTTCCGCGAGTTTCGGTAGATTTGTTCGCTTCCCAAAACTCAGTGTTTCAGTTTTGGGACCAGAAAATTCTGCGAGCCTGGTTATGTCATTTGTGGCGGCCTCCGGAGACATATCGGTTCTCGCAGAAATCTCTCGGCATGTTTCGCGATCGCGGTTGGAAATTTCTAAAAGGTCGATCGTGCTCCCCGCGGCGGTTTCCACGGATCTTCGCCACTTGTCGCCCCCTGTAGAAATTTCCCGGTTTCGATTTGTCCCGCTGGTAGAAGGTTCCGCGAGGTCGGTTATTAAACCTACGGCGGTATCCGCGGAATTATCAAATCTCTCGTCCCTCGCAGAAGCTTGTTGACAGAGGTCGGTTTCGCGGTGGCAAATCCCTACGAGCTCGAGTCTGCTACCCGCAGCGGCGTCTACGGGTCGCCGCAGCATCTCGTCCCTCGCAGAAATTTTCCCGGTACCCAAATCTAGCACAAAACGTAATGGGCGCATTACATTCATCCCTATTACAAGCTCAGAGGCCAATTGTGGCAGATAGGTGAGCTTGACGGTTATCTTCTGTCGTCCTACTTCTAGCGGCACGGCATACGATTCGGCCACGGCAATCGTTCGCCCGTCGGCTAAGCGGGCGAAACCCATACTAGGCACTTCGCTACGGACTCCCTGATTTCTAATGGATCGACGGATATGTTCTCCTATATAAGAACCCGCGGCTCCGGTATCCAAAAGCGCATTATAACGATTATCAAGAATACGGGCGGTGGTGTGTGGTCGCGTTTCCGCCGGAAGACAGCCAAGGTCGGCAAATGGGGCGGTAATTAACGGTGGCTGCTGCCCTGTCCCCGGTTCGAGGCAGTGCCCTGTCCGTTTCCCGGAATACCACAAGGGCAGTTCCGAGACATGATTCCCATTTTGCCACACCGAGAGCAAAATAATTTCGGTGTTCCGGTGCATTCTCGTCGGGTATGATCGCTCCCGCCGCATCGCCAGCAGACGATCGCCGGGCGCGAAACAGTTCCCGCTGCCGGAGCGACACAAGCCGTGCGTCGGCCGGCGAGCGACTGGGGCGAGAGCGGAGGGCGCGGAGGCGGCCGGCGCGACGATATGGACTCGACCCGGTATGGGTTGGGTCGCGGCGCGGAGTCGACCGAAAATGCGAGTGGGTTTGGCGCACTACTCCGAGAAGTATTTTGCGGCGCGGGGTTTTTGCCCTGTTTCAATTCTGCCTGTAAAACCTCAAACTCCCGGGTAACACGCGAGAAAGAAGGCAGATCGGTGAAGTTATCCCGGCGGATATATACGCGGTACTCGGGTAATAAATTGCGATAAAGCCACGCAAGCTGCTGGGCCGGGGACACATTACCGTGTTGGCGGATCAAAGTTTGCAAATCTGTAATATACTTGGCGACGGGTTCGCCATGGCGCTGTCGCCTCTTCCCTATTTCCCCCTCTAAATCGACCTAATAATTAACCGGAAAATAAAAAATCCTAAAATCATTTGCAAATCCCTGCCAGGTTTGCCAACACTCACGGTTATTACGGAACCACAACGCGGCGTCTCCCTCCAGGAGTTCGGGCATATGTGGCAACACCCTGTCCGGGTGTATACCCTCCGACGTGCAAATTTCCTCTATTCGTTCCAGAAAAAGCGCGGGGTCGGTTTTTGCGCTGAACGAAGTATGCCAATCGCGTACCCTGAATGGTTTTTCCGGGAGTTGTACTTGTGCCGCCGGTACCGCGAGATTTCCTAGCGACGGCATCGTAGTGGTAGTACAGGTTGACATAACCATAGTAGTACTAGGAACCGTGCACGAAATTGTATAGATCGGCGTGCTGACCGTGGTGGTCGGTGCCAATAATGGCGGAAAAGTCCACGGTAAATTCATTGGTCGGGGAGTGGCTTGACTTTCCCGGAAAAATTTGATCAAGCGCTTACGCCCTTCCTCTACCGTACCCTCTACAGATAAAGAAAATTTTTCTAGTTCGGCGTCTAGTTCGGATCTTCTTAACTGATAAATCCATCCTACACGGACATCCGGTTTCACCCCTGCCATCTCGGCCTCGGTGGTAGTCGGAGTTTCATTTTCATCCATATTCGGCAAAAGCAAAAAAAAAACTAATTCGGATTTCTAAATCAACAATCTATTTTTCTCGCGGTTCCGGCACGTTGTTATTAACAGGTGCAAAAGAAATATGTAGCGTGCGGCAGCACACAAAAAATGAAGTGGAAATAAAAAACTTAAATAGACTTTTTCTACTGGCGCGCCGTCCGACGGCCGGCGATTTCTATAGCGCGGGGCCTGAATTTAATCCTATCTCCGCCAGTTTTTATACTGTCCACAACCTTCTACGTGCCTACGTTATTTACACTACATCTACACAGCAAGCAAACAACTTATAAGATGATTTAAACTTTCGTTGGTCCTCTCTGGATTGTTTCGGCCTCTACCTACACTCCACCTCAACACACCAAGGTCCCTGCTCGGGTACGCCACTTTTTATAGCTCTTTTTGCGTTCACGTCCGATTTTCCCTTTTTAATACTCACCGGTGGACTTCCTCATAGCCTCATTTCGTTAAGAAAGGAAAAATCGGACCTCCGGTGAAACGGATGCTCAGGCGCCAGTTTTTTAGAGCGGTATGCTCCGCTGTGCTCAGATAACTTTCAGTCAGAGAAAATAATCTCCAAAGTTCAATGGTGTATCGAGGGTAGGGTGTAAGTAAAATATTTAAAAGTTTTACACGGTTTATTATTTGTTTACATAGGATTTCTTAAGAATATTTACAAAACAAAAGGAAATTAAGACGGCCGACCCAGAGTGGTCCACGAATCTGTAAGCAAAGAAAAGAATATTTATGTAAGCGGGTCTCTTTTGTCATTCAGATGCGGTGTGTGTTTCATGCGGAAAGCAAGCTCAGAAACTAACGGTTAAAAAAAATTAGGAAACGTGCGATGTTACTTTATCAAAAGAAAATCAAAGTTTTAAAGGTTAATCCTATCCTATTCACTGAATCACTAACTCTAGGGTATTTGTTTAGACGGAAAGGTGAAGTTGGTCAAAGAAAAGCTCGTTCACCCAACCTCGGGTTTAGGGTAGGTTCTAGGAAAGGTCAGGCTAGGGCGGGACAACCTACTAATACTCACCAAGATTGGTATCGGATGAAGGAGAGCCTCCGTGGCAGCCGCAGCCTATTTATATCGTGTGGCGGCGCCACCATCGGCGAGTGTGCTGGCCGCCCATTGGCCGGGGCTGCGGCGATGAATCGGGTGATCGTCCCCACTCTTCCGGTAGCGAAAACGGCAGTCGGAGGCTAGTTTGGCGGTTAGGGGTGTTGCACCCCTGACAGGTCTTTGACAGTGGTCTCTCTGGGTCGGGCAGGCCTTAATTACCTAGTTTCAAAAAAAAACGGCGCTCCTAGACCACAATAAGACCTTTATCATTTCTACCTCATTTAAACATCCCTCACCCCCCGGTAAAATAAACAATTTTTTTTGAAAAGGCGGCGGAAAAGCCGGAAAACAATTAAAACCAAAGGCTAATTAAATGCACTTAATATACCGAACGCCGGTCTCCCATGTAAAAAAAAACTCATGGATATGAATACATAAAAAAAACTCCGGTGGCGGCCGGCTGTTAAAATAGCGCGGCGAAGAAATTCAACTCGGTACAGAAATAAGAAGATGAAAATTCCAAAACTAGTAACTTCGTTACAGTAGCAAGAAGTATAGTTTCAAAATTAAGTCCCTTGGTAAGAATAATTATATACAACATTTGAAAGCGTAGCGTTAAAAGTCGTTGATATAGAAACAGTTAAACTAGATCAATTTAATATTTACAATATAGAAATCGAAGATGAAAATCGACATTCTCAGTTAATAAATCAACTTAACAAAGATATTCCCAAGGCGGTAAAAAAAGATGTATTCGAATTGTGTGCCGAGTTTGCAGATATATTCGCTTTAAAAACTGATAAAATAACGGTAAACAATTTTTACACACAGAAGCTAAAACTGTGCGATAATAAACCGGTATACATAAAAAACTATAGAACTCCACGTGTACATAAAGAAGAAATAAATCGCCAAATCCAAACAATGTTAGACAATGATATTATGGAGCCGTCGGTCTCAGAATACAACAGTCCCCTACTATTAGTGCCAAAAAAGTCCACCAATGGCCAAAAGGCATGGAGATTAGTCGTTGATTTTAGGCAATTGAATAAAAATTAATAGCAGACCAATTCCCGTTACCCCGTATAGATGAAATTTTGGATGAACTAGGTAGAGCCAAATGGTTTTCGGTAATTGATTTAATTTCGGGTTTTCATCAAATAGCCTTGGAGGAGAACTCTCGCGATTTAACTTCTTTTAGTGCGAATGCAGGTTCGTTTAGATTTACACGTTTACCTTTTGGTTTATCGGTTAATCCTAACAGTTTTCAGCGCATGATGTGAATAGCTTTCGCGGGCATTACTCCGGCAAAAGCATTTTTATACATGGACGATTTAATCGTAATTGGCTGTTCAGAAAAACATCATTTAAATAACTTAAAAAAGGTTTTCCAAGTTTGTCGTAAATATAATTTGAAGCTAAACACTGAAAAATGCAATTTCTTTAGGAAAGAAGTCACTTACCTAGGTCACAAAATTACGGACAAAGGTATTTTACCTGACGAATCGAAATATAATGTTATAAACAAATACCCGGCGCCGCGAACAGCTGACGAGGTCAGGCGTTTTGTTGCTTTCTGCAATTTTTATCGTCGATTTATACCACATTTTGCGTCGCTCGCCCAACCGCTCAATAAACTTATACGAAAAAACGTAGAATTTGTTTGGTCTGGGGAATGTCAAAATTCATTTAATATTCTTAAAAACTCACTAAAAAGTCCGCAAATTTTGCAATACCCAGATTTTTCTAAAATTTTTATTCTTACAACGGACGCATCGAATAGTGCTTGTGGGGCAGTTCTTGCTCAAGATTTTCAGGGACAGGAGTTACCTATTGCGTATGCATCTCGAAACCTTCACGAAGGGAGAATTAAATAAACCAATTATTATAAAAGAATAAATATCATCAACTTAAAGCAAATGCACCACGATTCATCCCAAATATTTGCAATTACTAGCTCTATGTCAAAAACTACACCAAACGAAAATCAGGATCCTCCAACTCCGACTAAGGTGTTGCCAACACCGAAAGTTTACGAAACATTAAATAACTATGAAGTATTACAAATACCTTTCTTAAAATTTAAAATTGAATCTGACTATATAGAAATACAAATTTACTATCGAAGAAAATTGAGCGCTCAAACTAAACTTCCGATTGTCAATGGTAATATAGCGTTAGCGCAAATATTATCTCAGCTAGAAATAATGGCTGACAAGAAAAAGTTTAGGAAATTAAAATTAAATATGAATGATTCTATATTCAGTAGGTATACCATTAATGATTTTAAACAAGCGGGATATGAAATGCTTAAAAATACTGCAGTCATACTTTTTTCTTTGCCAGAATGAATTACAAATAGAGAGAAGAAAAATGAATTAATAGAAAAATTTCATAACGATCCCTTATTAGGTGGTCATTGTGGCCAAAAAAGGCCACTTAAAAAACTAAAAGCATTTTATAGGTGGAAAAATATGTCAAGAGATGTTGCTAAATACGTTAGTACTTGTCATACATGCCAAACAAATAAAGCTCAAGCTAAACATATTGAACCTTTGACTTTAACTCCCACCCCGCAGAGAGCTTTCGATAATAATAATAATAATAATAATAATAATAATAATAATAATAATAATATATATGCGCAGGGGGGTCTGACCTGTGAGAGAGGCAGACCCACGGGTGTGACGATCCCGCGCTCCCCAGTTACGCAGGGATGGGTCTGACCTGTGAGAGGGGCAGATACACGGGTGTGACGATCCCGCGATTCCCAGTTACGCATGGAGAGGTTTCGCCTGTGACAGGGGCAGACCTACGGGTGTGACAATCCCGCGATATCCAGTTGCGCAGGGAGGGGTCTAGCTGGTGACGGGGGCTGATCCTCGGGTGTGACAATCCCGCGACTCTCGGTTACACAGGGATGGATCTAGCCTGTGAGAGAGGCGGATCTTCGGGTGTAACGATCCCGTGTTTCCCAGTTAACGCAAGGAGGGGTTTGACCTGTGAGAGGGGCAGATCCTCGGGTGTAACGATCCCGCGTTATCCTAGTTGACCTGTGTGGGTAGCGGGTTAGAATACTCCTATCGTGGCTCCGCGAGTCGTAAAAGGCGACCAAGGGCCGTCACTCCCACGTTACGGGAGAAACATATGGAATGGAGATTAATAGGATTTTTGTCATAGGGCCGCTGCCTGGGGATCGCCAGGGCATGTCTGGAGCCGGCGCTGGACATGACAGCGAGCGGGACGTCGGTGACAGGGCGCTGATGAGGCGGGCCCCTGTTGCACAAACAGCTACAGCCCAACAACTACACGAACATCTACAACATGGGAGCCAAACGAGAACTAGGGTTCCACCCACCGAAGGTGCTGCGCGGGAACTTCAGCCAGCGTTCACAGAGGCGGGATTACAACGACGACGCATGAAATGGACTGTGTCCATGAATGAATCGATTATGCGTATTTTTTACAGGGTGACAAACTTAGGACAAGAGATGATCGGCTACCGACAACAACTGCATGCCGAGTTCTGCAGGGAGTTTCCACACATGCAAGTGTCTGAACAAAGAGTGTCAGATCAGTATCGAACTATTCTAAGAAATAACCGAATTCCAGAAACGCGACTTAACGCTATCAAACGGGAAGTTGAGCTAGAGATCCACGGCGAACACATAGACATAGATGACAACAACAACAATGGGGAACTTCAAGCGCCTGGACAACAACTAGAAGCCGAAACGGTAGAACCAACAACCGAGAGTCTGGAATCGGTTAACGAAGAACATTTTGAAGGCTTAAACGCACATATGAGACAGGCAGTATTGCGATACGAAGGCACAGACCCACTGAGCAGGCCACCGCTACCCAGATTAAATTCTTCCAGGAAACTTGCGATCGTGCTCGATCTTATGAACACACGAATTTTACCAAACTATGTTTCAGTGACACCAACATTAGAACGTATGCACATGTTAATCTACTGTGCCGCAACGGCAGTCACCACTGTAATGGGTGCCAAGATCCGAACGGCCCAAGAGTTGAATCGTGCAAGACCAGAACCACGAATGGCTCAATGGGAAATGCGACTAAATCGAAAGATCGAGAGTCTCCGTAAAGACATAGGACAAGTGACGGAATATATCAGAGGAGTTAGAACTAGAAGGATCCAGAGGGCGGTGCAGGCAATAATGAGCCGCACCCAAATGCATTCTCGGCATGACCCCGCGAACATCACTGCTCAACAATGTCTTGACACATTAAAACAAAAACTTTCTGTTTTCGCAGGGCGTCTGAGGAGATACAAGGCTAGTAACAACAGGAAACGAGACAACAAACTCTTTGAACGATCAGAAAAGGGTTTCTACCGTGCTTTTAATTCTAGCGCCGATGCCACAAATGCGAGTTACCCTAGCAGAGAACAGGTCGACGGTTTCTGGAGAAATCAACTTGCCACACCAGGTCCATACAATGTCAGTGCAAGCTGGATCAGCGAAGAACGCGAGATGGGCCGGAACTATAGCCAGATGCAACACGAGCAATTCACAACCGCTGAGGTCTCCGATGTCATCAAGAATTCCCACAACTGGAAGGCACCAGGTCCAGATCATCTCCAAAATTATTGGATTAAGAAGTTGTGGTGCACGCATGAACAGATAACTACCTTAATTAATGAAGTCTTGCTCGATCCTCTGAAAATGCCATTGTTTCTTACACAGGGTGCAACCTACCTGTTACCAAAAGACCAGCGGAATACGGATAACCCTGCCAAGTACCGCCCAATAACCTGCTTGCCTACGCTGTACAAGATAATCACATCTTGCCTTACGCAGCGAATATATGCTCACTGCGAGCGGAACAACATCATTGCAATGCAGCAGAAGGGCTGCTCGAAGGGCGCAATGGGATGCAAAGAGCAACTCATCATAGACTCTGTCATCTGCAACCAGGCTCATTCCAAGCAACGAAACCTCCACATGGCTTATGTGGACTACAAAAAAGCATTTGATTCCGTACCTCACGACTGGCTCACAGGTATCTTAAAGCTGTATAAAATAGATCATCATACAGTTTCCTTTTTAGAACACGTTATGACAACCTGGCGCACTAAGATACAACTCAGAACCGCAGACAGTAACATCGAGACCGACACAATCAACATCCGAAGAGGGATTTTCCAAGGAGATTCACTCAGTCCACTGTGGTTCTGCATGGCGATGAACCCTCTATCACATCGGTTGAACTCTACAAAATACGGCTTCGCTATCAAAAGCAACAACGCAGAAGCGGTCAAGTTGAATCACCTATTATATATGGATGATTTAAAACTGATCGCCGCAACCAAAAACCAACTAACGCAAATGCTTAAAATTGTAGAGGAGTTCTCCAGGGACATCGGAATGCTGTTTGGACTGGACAAGTGCCGCACCCTTAATATCATCCGGGGAAAGCTCGAACAAAGCGCACACGAGATGCAGGACGGCCAGGAGATCGAAGCAATGAGCAAGGGAGATACATACAAGTATCTCGGGATGAAACAAGCTCAAAGGATAGACCATCGAACAATGAAGACTGATTTAACGAATGAATTCATCAAGAGAGTAAGACAAGTAGTGCGAACTGATCTTAACAGCAGGAATTTGTTTAAGGCCCTGAATACGTATGCGTGCTCTGTACTCAGCTATTCGTTCGGAATAGTGAATTGGACCAACACTGACATCAACAACCTGCAACGAAAAGTTAGGACACTACTGACAAAAGCTCATAAACATCATCCCCGTAGCGCCGTAGAAAGAACAACTCTGCCACGTCAACTAGGAGGAAGAGGATTGGCAGATCTCAGCAAGCAATTGGACCAACAAATATTAAATCTGCGTAATTATTTCTACAGGCAGGCCAACAGCTCCACACTACATAGGGCTATATGCGGAGCAGACGTCTCAACACCGCTACGTCTGACGGAACACGAGCGTCAAAATCACCACCGAACCGACAACGATAAACTACAGAGGTGGTTGGGGAAGCCGCTGCACGGGAGGCATCCTAATGAGGTTAACCAGGAACATGTCGACAAGTTAGCGTCGAACTATTGGCTGACCTCGGGACGAATGTTCCCCGAGACTGAAGGCTTCCTACTGGCCATACAAGATCAGGTTATACCAACTCGCAACTACCTAAAATTCATTGTAGGAGATGCATCGGTAGTGGATGACAGATGCAGATACGGGTGCCCAACTTCAGAAACAATCCAGCACATAACAGGAGGATGTCAGATGTTCGCATCAACGGAATATAAGGAACGACACGATTCGGTTGCCAAGATCTTGCACCAGGAACTGGCGGAAAAGCTGCTGCTTGTGCAGGCAGAGAGGGTCCCATATTACAACTACACACCTGAGCCTGTTCTTGAGAACAGAAACTACAAGATGTACTGGGATCGTACAGTTCTGACAGATCAACGAGTTGCCCATAACAGACCGGACCTTATAATAGTTGATAAAATTTCTAGGCAGACAACTCTGATTGATGTGGCCATCCCGAACAACAACAACCTGCGTGTGAAGCAAGTCGAGAAGATCGCGAAGTACAGAGATTTAGAAGAACGAATTAGAAGGCAATGGGAAATGGAGAACATCCAGACGATTCCAATCATCATGTCAACAACTGGTGTTATACCAAAAAGTTTGCTGAGAAACATCAAGGAGCTGGGTCTAACTGATAGTCTTTACAGGTCCATGCAGAAAGCGGTACTACTTGCGACAGCCCGAACCGTCAGGAAATTCATGGGGAGTGCAGGAACGTCCAACAACATCAATGTCACCTAAGGCCCGATAACATGGCAAGGGTCTCGTCCGAGCCAGATCCTTTTGGTATCCGGGATACCCGGGATCTGAGTGAATGTTCCCCGTAGAGGGAGTGCGAATGCCTTTTGGCTAAGTCGAGATAATAATAATATAATAAATAATGAGCAACCAGGCTCATTCCAAGCAACGAAACCTCCACATGGCTTATGTGGACTACAAAAAAGCATTTGATTCCGTACCTCACGACTGGCTCACAGGTATCTTAAAGCTGTATAAAATAGATCATCATACAGTTTCCTTTTTAGAACACGTTATGACAACCTGGCGCACTAAGATACAACTCAGAACCGCAGACAGTAACATCGAGACCGACACAATCAACATCCGAAGAGGGATTTTGCAAGGAGATTCACTCAGTCCACTGTGGTTCTGCATGGCGATGAACCCTCTATCACATCGGTTGAACTCTACAAAATACGGCTTCGCTATCAAAAGCAACAACGCAGAAGCGATCAAGTTGAATCACCTATTATATATGGATGATTTAAAACTGATCGCCGCAACCAAAAACCAACTAACGCAAATGCTTAAAATTGTAGAGGAGTTCTCCAGGGACATCGGAATGCTGTTTGGACTGGACAAGTGCCGCACCCTTAATATCATCCGGGGAAAGCTCGAACAAAGCGCACACGAGATGCAGGACGGCCGGGAGATCGAAGCAATGGGCAAGGGAGATACATACAAGTATCTCGGGATGAAACAAGCTCAAAGGATAGACCATCGAACAATGAAGACTGATTTAACGAATGAATTCATCAAGAGAGTAAGACAAGTAGTGCGAACTGATCTTAACAGCAGGAATTTGTTTAAGGCCCTGAACACGTATGCGTGCTCTGTACTCAGCTATTCGTTCGGAATAGTGAATTGGACCAACACGGACATCAACAACCTGCAACGAAAAGTTAGGACACTACTAACAAAAGCTCATAAACATCATCCCCGTAGCGCCGTAGAAAGAACAACTCTGCCACGTCAACTAGGAGGAAGAGGATTGGCAGATCTCAGCAAGCAATTGGACCAACAAATATTAAATCTGCGTAATTATTTCTACAGGCAGGCCAACAGCTCCACACTACATAGGGCTATATGCGGAGCAGACGTCTCAACACCGCTACGTCTGACGGAACACGAGCGTCAAAATCACCACCGAACCGACAACGATAAACTACAGAGGTGGTTGGGGAAGCCGCTGCACGGGAGGCATCCTAATGAGGTTAACCAGGAACATGTCGACAAGTTAGCGTCGAACTATTGGCTGACCTCGGGACGAATGTTCCCCGAGACTGAAGGCTTCCTACTGACCATACAAGATCAGGTTATACCAACTCGCAACTACCTAAAATTCATTGTAGGAGATGCATCGGTAGTGGATGACAGATGCAGATACGGGTGCCCAACTTCAGAAACAATCCAGCACATAACAGGAGGATGTCAGATGTTCGCATCAACGGAATATAAGGAACGACACGATTCGGTTGCCAAGATCTTGCACCAGGAACTGGCGGAAAAGCTGCTGCTTGTGCAGGCAGAGAGGGTCCCATATTACAACTACACACCTGAGCCTGTTCTTGAGAACAGCAACTACAAGATGTACTGGGATCGTACAGTTCTGACAGATCAACGAGTTGCCCATAACAGACCGGACCTTATAATAGTTGATAAAATTTCTAGGCAGACAACTCTGATTGATGTGGCCATCCCGAACAACAACAACCTGCGTGTGAAACAAGTCGAGAAGATCGCGAAGTACAGAGATTTAGAAGAACGAATTAGAAGGCAATGGGAAATGGAGAACGTCCAGACGATTCCAATCATCATGTCAACAACTGGTGTTATACCAAAAAGTTTGCTGAGGAACATCAAGGAGCTGGGTCTAACTGATAGTCTTTACAGGTCCATGCAGAAAGCGGTACTACTTGCGACAGCCCGAACCGTCAGGAAATTCATGGGGAGTGCAGGAACGTCCAACAACATCAATGTCACCTAAGGCCCGATAACATGGCAAGGGTCTCGTCCGAGCCAGATCCTTTTGGTATCCGGGATACCCGGGATCTGAGTGAATGTTCCCCGTAGAGGGAGTGCGAATGCCTTTTGGCTAAGTCGAGATAATAATAATAATAACAGCCCGAACCGTCAGGAAATTCATGGGGAGTGCAGGAACGTCCAACAACATCAATGTCACCTAAGGCCCGATAACATGGCAAGGGTCTCGTCCGAGCCAGATCCTTTTGGTATCCGGGATACCCGGGATCTGAGTGAATGTTCCCCGTAGAGGGAGTGCGAATGCCTTTTGGCTAAGTCGAGATAATAATAATAATAATAGAATTTGTTTGGTCTAGAGTTAGAACTTAAGGATCCAGAGGGCGGTGCAGGCAATAATGAGCCGCACCCAAATGCATTCTCGGCATGACCCCGCGAACATCACTGCTCAACAATGTCTTGACACATTAAAACAAAAACTTTCTGTTTTCGCAGGGCGTCTGAGGAGATACAAGGCTAGTAACAACAGGAAACGAGAAAACAAACTCTTTGAACGATCAGAAAAGGGTTTCTACCGTGCTTTTAATTCTAGCGCCGATGCCACAAATGCGAGTTACCCCAGCAGAGAACAGGTCGACGGTTTCTGGAGAAATCAACTTGCCACACCAGGTCCATACAATGTCAGTGCAAGCTGGATCCGCGAAGAACGCGAGATGGGCCGGAACTATAGCCAGATGCAACACGAGCAATTCACAACCGCTGAGGTCTCCGATGTCATCAAGAATCCCCACAACTGGAAGGCACCAGGTCCAGATCATCTCCAAAATTATTGGATTAAGAAGTTGTGGTGCACGCATGAACAAATAACTACCTTAATTAATGTTGTCTTGCTCGATCCTCTGAAAATGCCATTCTTTCTTACACAGGGGCAACCTACCTGTTACAAAAAGACCAGCGGAATACGGATAACCCTGCCAAGTACCGCCCAATAACCTGCTTGCCTACGCTGTACAAGATAATCACATCTTGCCTTACGCAGCGAATATATATGCTCACTGCGAGCGGAACAACATTATTGCAATGCAGCAGAAGGGCTGCTCGAAGGGCGCAATGGGATGCAAAGAGCAACTCATTATAGACTCTGTCATCTGCAACCAGGCTCATTCCAAGCAACGAAACCTACACATGGCTTATGTGGACTACAAAAAAGCATTTTATTCCGTACCTCACGACTGGCTCACAGGTATCTTAAAGCTGTATAAAATAGATCATCATACAGTTTCCTTTTTAGAACACGTTATGACAACCTGGCGCACTAAGATACAACTCAGAACCGCAAACAGTAACATCGAGACCGACACAATCAACATCCGAAGAGGGATTTTCCAAGGAGATTCACTCAGTCCACTGTGGTTCTGCATGGCGATGAACCCTCTATCACATCGGTTGAACTCTACAAAATATGGCTTCGCTATCAAAAGCAACAACGCAGAAGCGATCAAGTTGAATCACCTATTATATATGGATGATTTAAAACTGATCGCCGCAACCGAAAACCAACTAACGCAAATGCTTAAAATTGTAGAGGAGTTCTCCAGGGATATCGGAATGCTGTTTGGACTGGACAAGTGCCGCACCCTTAATATCATCCGGGGAAGGCTCGAACAAAGCGCACACGAGATGCAGGACGGCCAGGAGATCGAATCAATGAGCATGGGAGATACATACAAGTATCTCGGGATGAAACAAGCTCAAAGGATAGACCATCGAACAATGAAGACTGATTTAACGAATGAATTCATCAAGAGAGTAAGACAAGTAGTGCGAACTGATCTTAACAGCGGGAATTTGTTTAAGGCCCTGAACACGTATGCGTGCTCTGTACTCAGCTATTCGTTCGGAATAGTGAATTGGACCAACACGGACATCAACAACCTGCAACGAAAAGTTAGGACACTACTGACAAAAGCTCATAAACATCATCCCCGTAGCGCCGTAGAAAGAACAACTCTGCCACGTCAACTAGGAGGAAGAGGATTGGCAGATCTCAGCAAGCAATTGGACCAACAAATATTAAATCTGCGTAATTATTTCAACAGGCAGGCCAACAGCTCCACACTACATAGGGCTATATGCGGAGCAGACGTCTCAACACCGCTACGTCTGACGGAACACGAGCGTCAAAATCACCACCGAACCGACAACGTTAAACTACAGAGGTGGTTGGGGAAGCCGCTGCACGGGAGGCATCCTAAGGAGGTTAACCAGGAACATGTCGACAAGTTAGCGTCGAACTATTGGCTGACCTCGGGACGAATGTTCCCCGAGACGGAAGGCTTCCTACTGGCCATACAAGATCAGGTTATACCAACTCGCAACTACCTAAAATTCATTGTAGGAGATGCATCGGTAGTGGATGACAGATGCAGATACGGGTGCCCAACTTCAGAAACAATCCAGCACATAACAGGAGGATGTCAGATGTTTGCATCAACGGAATATAAGGAACGACACGATTCGGTTGCCAAGATCTTGCACCAGGAACTGGCGGAAAAACTGCTGCTTGTGCAGGCAGAGAGGGTCCCATATTACAGCTACACACCGGAGCCTGTTCTTGAGAACAGCAACTACAAGATGTACTGTGATCGTACAGTTCTGACAGATCAACGAGTTGCCCATAACAGACCGGACCTTGTAATAGTTGATAAAATTTCTAGGAAGACAACTCTGATTGATGTGGCCATCCCGAACAACAACAACCTGCGTGTGAAGCAAGTCGAGAAGATCGCGAAGTACAGAGACTTAGAAGAACGAATTAGAAGGCAATGGGAAATGGACAACGTTCAGACGATTCCAATCATCGTGTCAACAACTGGCGTCATACCAAAAAGTTTGCTGAGAAACATCAAAGGTCCATGCAGAAAGCGGTACTACTTGCGACAGCCCGAACCGTCAGGAAATTCATGGGGAATGCAGGAACGTCCGACAACATCAATGTCACCTAAGGCCCGATAACATGGCAAGGGTCTCGTCCGAGCCAGATCCTTATGGTATCCGGGATACCCGGGATCTGAGTGAATGTTCCCCGTAGAGGGAGTGCGAATGCCTTTTGGCTAAGTCGATATAATAATAATAATAATAATATAATAATAATAACGGCCCAAGAGTTGAATCGTGCAAGACCAGAACCACGAATGGCTCAATGGGAAATGCGACTAAATCGGAAGATCGAGAGTCTCCGTAAAGACATAGGACAAGTGACGGAATATATCAGAGGAGTTAGAACTAGAAGGATCCAGAGGGCGGTGCAGGCAATAATGAGCCGCACCCAAATGCATTCTCGGCATGACCCCGCGAACATCACTGCTCAACAATGTCTTGACACATTAAAACAAAAACTTTCTGTTTTCGCAGGGCGTCTGAGAAGATACAAGGCTGGTAACAACAGGAAACGAGACAACAAACTCTTTGAACGATCAGAAAAGGGTTTCTACCGTGCTTTTAATTCTAGCGCCGATGCCACAAATGCGAGTTACCCTAGCAGAGAACAGGTCGACGGTTTCTGGAGAAATCAACTTGCCACACCAGGTCCATACAATGTCAGTGCAAGCTGGATCAGCGAAGAACGCGAGATGGGCCGGAACTATAGCCAGATGCAACACGAGCAATTCACAACCGCTGAGGTCTCCGATGTCATCAAGAATTCCCACAACTGGAAGGCACCAGGTCCAGATCATCTCCAAAATTATTGGATTAAGAAATTGTGGTGCACGCATGAACAAATAACTACCTTAATTAATGAAGTCTTGCTCGATCCTCTGAAAATGCCATTGTTTCTTACACAGGGTGCAACCTACCTGTTACCAAAAGACCAGCGGAATACGGATAACCCTGCCAAGTACCGCCCAATAACCTGCTTGCCTACGCTGTACAAGATAATCACATCTTGCCTTACGCAGCGAATATATGCTCACTGCGAGCGGAACAACATCATTGCAATGCAGCAGAAGGGCTGCTCGAAGGGCGCAATGGGATGCAAAGAGCAACTCATCATAGACTCTGTCATCTGCAACCAGGCTCATTCCAAGCAACGAAACTTCCACATGGCTTATGTGGACTACAAAAAAGCATTTGATTCCGTACCTCACGACTGGCTCACAGGTATCTTAAAGCTGTATAAAATAGATCATCATACAGTTTCCTTTTTAGAACACGTTATGACAACCTGGCGCACTAAGATACAACTCAGAACCGCAAACAGTAACATCGAGACCGACACAATCAACATCCGAAGAGGGATTTTCCAAGGAGATTCACTCAGTCCACTATGGTTCTGCATGTCGATGAACCCTCTATCACATCGGTTGAACTCTACAAAATATGGCTTCGCTATCAAAAGCAACAACGCAGAAGCGATCAAGTTGAATCACCTATTATATATGGATGATTTAAAACTGATCGCCGCAACCAAAAACCAACTAACGCAAATGCTTAAAATTGTAGAGGAGTTCTCCAGGGACATTGGAGTGCTGTTTGGACTGGACAAGTGCCGCACCCTTAATATCATAAGGGGAAAGCTCGAACAAAGCGCACACGAGATGCAGGACGGCCAGGAGATCGAAGCAATGAGCATGGGAGATACATACAAGTACCTCGGGATGAAACAAGCTCAAAGGATAGACCATCGAACAATGAAGACTGATTTAACGAATGAATTCATCAAGAGAGTAAGACAAGTAGTGCGAACTGATCTTAACAGCAGGAATTTGTTTAAGGCCCTGAACACGTATGCGTGCTCTGTACTCAGCTATTCGTTCGGAATAGTGAATTGGACCAACACGGACATCAACAACCTGCAACGAAAAGTTAGGACACTACTGACAAAAGATCATAAACATCATCCCCGTAGCGCCGTAGAAAGAACAACTTTTCCACGTCAACTAGGAGGAAGAGGATTGGCAGATCTCAGCAAGCAATTGGACCAACAAATATTAAATCTGCGTAATTATTTCTACAGGCAGGCCAACAGCTCCACACTACATAAAGCTATATGCGGAGCAGACGTCTCAACACCGCTACGTCTGACGGAACACGAGCATCAAAATCACCACCGAACCGACAACGATACACTACAGAGGTGGTTGGAGAAGCCGCTGCACGGGAGGCATCCTGATGAGGTCAGCCAGGAACATGTCGACAAGTTAGCGTCGAACTACTGGCTGACCTCGGGAAGAATGTTCCCCGAGACGGAAGGCTTCTTACTGGCCATACAAGATCAGGTTATACCAACTCGCAACTACCTAAAATTCATTGTAGGAGATGCATCGGTAGTGGATGACAGATGCAGATACGGGTGCCCAACTTCAGAAACAATCCAGCACATAACAGGAGGATGTCAGATGTTCGCATCAACGGAATATAAGGAACGACACGATTCGGTTGCCAAGATCTTGGACCAGGAACTGGCGGAAAAACTGCTGCTTGTGCAGGCAGCCTGTTCTTGAGAACAGCAACTAAAAGATGTACTGGGATCGTACAGTTCTGACAGATCAACGAGTTGCCCATAACAGACCGGACCTTATAATAGTTGATAAAATTTCTAGGAAGACAACTCTGATTGATGTGGCCATCCCGAACAACAACAACCTGCGTGTGAAGCAAGTCGAGAAGATCGCGAAGTACAGAGACTTAGAAGAACGAATTAGAAGGCAATGGGAAATGGAAAACGTCAAGACGATTCCAATTATCGTGTCAACAACTGGTGTTATACCAAAAAGTTTGCTGAGAAACATAAAAGAGCTGGGTCTAACTGATAGTCTTTACAGGTCCATGCAGAAAGCGGTACTACTTGCGACAGCCCGAACCGTCAGGAAATTCATGGGGAATGTAGGAACGTCCGACAACATTAATGTCATCTAAGGCCCGATAACACGGCAAGGGTCTCGTCCGAGCCAGATCCTTATGGTATCCGGGATACCCGGGATCTGAGTGAATGTTCCCCGACGACGCATGAAATGGACTGTGTCACGACTGGCTCACAGGTATCTTAAAGCTGTATAAAATAGATCACCATACAGTTTCCTTTTTAGAACACGTTATGACAACCTCGTGCACTAAGATACAACTCAGAACCGCAAACAGTAACATCGAGACCGACACAATCAACATCCGAAGAGGGATTTTCCAAGGAGATTCACTCAGTCCACTGTGGTTCTGCATGGCGATGAACCCTCTATCACATCGGTTGAACTCTACAAAATATGGCTTCGCTATCAAAAGCAACAACGCAGAAGCGAGATGCAGGACGGCCAGGAGATCGAAGCAATGAGCATGGGAGATACATACAAGTATCTCGGGATGAAACAAGCTCAAAGGATAGACCATCGAACAATGAAGACTGATTTAACGAATGAATTCATCAAGAGAGTAAGACAAGTAGTGCGAACTGATCTTAACAGCAGGAATTTGTTTAAGGCCCTGAACACGTATGCGTGCTCTGTACTCAGCTATTCGTTCGGAATAGTGAATTGGACCAACACGGACATCAACAACCTGCAACGAAAAGTTAGGACACTACTGACAAAAGCTCATAAACATCATCCTCGTAGCGCCGTAGAAAGAACAACTCTGCCACGTCAACTAGGAGGAAGAGGATTGGCAGATCTCAGCAAGCAATTGGACCAACAAATATTAAATCTGCGTAATTATTTCTACAGGCAGGCCAACAGCTCCACACTACATAGGGCTATATGCGGAGCAGACGTCTCAACACCGCTACGTCTGACGGAACACGAACGTCAAAATCACCACAGAACCGACAACGATAAACTACAGAGGTGGTTGGGGAAGCCGCTGCACGGGAGGCATCCTAATGAGGTTAACCAGGAACATGTCGACAAGTTAGCGTCGAACTATTGGCTGACCTCGGGACGAATATTCCCCGAGACGGAAGGCTTCCTACTGGCCATACAAGATCAGGTTATACCAACTCGCAACTACCTAAAATTCATTGTAGGAGATGCATCGGTAGTGGATGACAGATGCAGATACGGGTGCCCAACTTCAGAAACAATCCAGCACATAACAGGAGGATGTCAGATGTTCGCATCAACGGAATATAAGGAACGACACGATTCGGTTGCCAAGATCTTGCACCAGGAACTGGCGGAAAAACTTCTGCTTGTGCAGGCAGAGAGGATCCCATATTACAGCTACACACCGGAGCCTGTTCTTGAGAACAGCAACTACAAGATGTACTGGGATCGTACAGTTCTGACAGATCAACGAGTTGCCCATAACAGACCGGACCTTATAATAGTTGATAAAATTTCTAGGAAGACAACTCTGATTGATGTGGCCATCCCGAACAACAACAACCTGCGTGTGAAGCAAGTCGAGAAGATCGCAAAGTACAGAGACTTAGAAGAACGAATTAGAAGGCAATGGGAAATGGACAACGTTCAGACGATTCCAATCATCGTGTCAACAACTGGTGTCATACCAAAAAGTTTGCTGAGAAACATCAAAGAGCTGGGTCTAACTGATAATCTTTACAGGTCCATGCAGAAAGCGGTACTACTTGCGACAGCCCGAACCGTCAAGAAATTCATGGGGAGTGCAGGAACGTCCAACAACATCAATGTCACCTAAGGCCCGATAACATGGCAAGGGTCTCGTCCGAGCCAGATCCTTATGGTATCCGGGATACCCGGGATCTGAGTGAATGTTCCCCAGAGAGGGAGTGCGAATGCCTTTTGGCTAAGTCGATAATAATAATAATAATAAACAGTCCACTGTGGTTCTGCATGGCGATGAACCCTCTATCACATCGGTTGAACTCTACAAAATATGGCTTCGCTATCAAAAGCAACAACGCAGAAGCGATCAAGTTGAATCACCTATTATATATGGATGATTTAAAACTGATCGCAGCAACCAAAAACCAACTAACGCAAATGCTTAAAATTGTAGAGGAGTTCTCCAGGGACATCGGAATGCTGTTTGGACTGGACAAGTGCCGCACCCTTAATATCATCCGGGGAAAGCTCGAACAAAGCGCACACGAGATGCAGGACGGCCAGGAGATCGAATCAATGAGCATGGGAGATACATACAAGTATCTCGGGATGAAACAAGCTCAAAGGATAGACCATCGAACAATGAAGACTGATTTAACGAATGAATTCATCAAGAGAGTAAGACAAGTAGTGCGAACTGATCTTAACAGCGGGAATTTGTTTAAGGCCCTGAACACGTATGCGTGCTCTGTACTCAGCTATTCGTTCGGAATAGTGAATTGGACCAACACGGACATCAACAACCTGCAACGAAAAGTTAGGACACTACTGACAAAAGCTCATAAACATCATCCCCGTAGCGCCGTAGAAAGAACAACTCTGCCACGTCAACTAGGAGGAAGAGGATTGGCAGATCTCAGCAAGCAATTGGACCAACAAATATTAAATCTGCGTAATTATTTCAACAGGCAGGCCAACAGCTCCACACTACATAGGGCTATATGCGGAGCAGACGTCTCAACACCGCTACGTCTGACGGAACACGAGCGTCAAAATCACCACCGAACCGACAACGTTAAACTACAGAGGTGGTTGGGGAAGCCGCTGCACGGGAGGCATCCTAAGGAGGTTAACCAGGAACATGTCGACAAGTTAGCGTCGAACTATTGGCTGACCTCGGGACGAATGTTCCCCGAGACGGAAGGCTTCCTACTGGCCATACAAGATCAGGTTATACCAACTCGCAACTACCTAAAATTCATTGTAGGAGATGCATCGGTAGTGGATGACAGATGCAGATACGGGTGCCCAACTTCAGAAACAATCCAGCACATAACAGGAGGATGTCAGATGTTTGCATCAACGGAATATAAGGAACGACACGATTCGGTTGCCAAGATCTTGCACCAGGAACTGGCGGAAAAACTGCTGCTTGTGCAGGCAGCCTGTTCTTGAGAACAGCAACTACAAGATGTACTGGGATCGTACAGTTCTGACAGATCAACGAGTTGCCCATAACAGACCGGACCTTATAATAGTTGATAAAATTTCTAGGAAGACAACTCTGATTGATGTGGCCATCCCGAACAACAACAACCTGCGTGTGAAGCAAGTCGAGAAGATCGCGAAGTACAGAGACTTAGAAGAACGAATTAGAAGGCAATGGGAAATGGAAAACGTCAAGACGATTCCAATTATCGTGTCAACAACTGGTGTTATACCAAAAAGTTTGCTGAGAAACATAAAAGAGCTGGGTCTAACTGATAGTCTTTACAGGTCCATGCAGAAAGCGGTACTACTTGCGACAGCCCGAACCGTCAGGAAATTCATGGGGAATGTAGGAACGTCCGACAACATTAATGTCATCTAAGGCCCGATAACACGGCAAGGGTCTCGTCCGAGCCAGATCCTTATGGTATCCGGGATACCCGGGATCTGAGTGAATGTTCCCCGACGACGCATGAAATGGACTGTGTCGCGACTGGCCCACAGGTATCTTAAAGCTGTATAAAATAGATCACCATACAGTTTCCTTTTTAGAACACGTTATGACAACCTCGTGCACTAAGATACAACTCAGAACCGCAAACAGTAACATCGAGACCGACACAATCAACATCCGAAGAGGGATTTTCCAAGGAGATTCACTCAGTCCACTGTGGTTCTGCATGGCGATGAACCCTCTATCACATCGGTTGAACTCTACAAAATATGGCTTCGCTATCAAAAGCAACAACGCAGAAGCGAGATGCAGGACGGCCAGGAGATCGAAGCAATGAGCATGGGAGATACATACAAGTATCTCGGGATGAAACAAGCTCAAAGGATAGACCATCGAACAATGAAGACTGATTTAACGAATGAATTCATCAAGAGAGTAAGACAAGTAGTGCGAACTGATCTTAACAGCAGGAATTTGTTTAAGGCCCTGAACACGTATGCGTGCTCTGTACTCAGCTATTCGTTCGGAATAGTGAATTGGACCAACACGGACATCAACAACCTGCAACGAAAAGTTAGGACACTACTGACAAAAGCTCATAAACATCATCCTCGTAGCGCCGTAGAAAGAACAACTCTGCCACGTCAACTAGGAGGAAGAGGATTGGCAGATCTCAGCAAGCAATTGGACCAACAAATATTAAATCTGCGTAATTATTTCTACAGGCAGGCCAACAGCTCCACACTACATAGGGCTATATGCGGAGCAGACGTCTCAACACCGCCACGTCTGACGGAACACGAGCGTCAAAATCACCACCGAACCGACAACGATAAACTACAGAGGTGGTTGGGGAAGCCGCTGCACGGGAGGCATCCTAATGAGGTTAACCAGGAACATGTCGACAAGTTAGCGTCGAACTATTGGCTGACCTCGGGACGAATGTTCCCCGAGACGGAAGGCTTCCTACTGGCCATACAAGATCAGGTTATACCAACTCGCAACTACCTAAAATTCATTGTAGGGGATGCATCGGTAGTGGATGACAGATGCAGATACGGGTGCCCAACTTCAGAAACAATCCAGCACATAACAGGAGGATGTCAGATGTTCGCATCAACGGAATATAAGGAACGACACGATTCGGTTGCCAAGATCTTGCACCAGGAACTGGCGGAAAAACTTCTGCTTGTGCAGGCAGAGAGGATCCCATATTACAGCTACACACCGGAGCCTGTTCTTGAGAACAGCAACTACAAGATGTACTGGGATCGTACAGTTCTGACAGATCAACGAGTTGCCCATAACAGACCGGACCTTATAATAGTTGATAAAATTTCTAGGAAGACAAATCTGATTGATGTGGCCATCCCGAACAACAACAACCTGCGTGTGAAGCAAGTCGAGAAGATCGCGAAGTACAGAGACTTAGAAGAACGAATTAGAAGGCAATGGGAAATGGACAACGTTCAGACGATTCCAAATCATCGTGTCAACAACTGGTGTCATACCAAAAAGTTTGCTGAGAAACATCAAAGAGCTGGGTCTAACTGATAATCTTTACAGGTCCATGCAGAAAGCGGTACTACTTGCGACAGCCCGAACCGTCAGGAAATTCATGGGGAGTGCAGGAACGTCCAACAACATCAATGTCACCAATGTTTTCAACAATTTCTCAAAATTGTTGAAAACAGAGCACAAAATATCAACTGCCTATCACAGTCAAACTATTGGTGCATGTGAAAGGAACCACCGCGTTCTAAATGAATTTTTACGTATGTACATAAATGAAACGCGTTCAGACTGGGATAACTGGCTAAAGTATTTATATCCGTGAAGTTAGCGACGGTTTTCCAGCGACGAATTTTTAAAGCGGAGGCAAATTGCGGACATGGACAATCCGCACCAAAGCTAATCCTACAAATGAATTGTTTTATTTTTCATTAACCTGGGCGTGGGTTAACCCCAAAGTGAATAAGACAAGTGTACCCACTCCGTGCGGTCGCCGGGCTACGAAAATGTAACGTTATTGACGGCCGGGAGTGGGAGAACTGGGCCGACTGGTGGAGTGGTAGGTAGGAGTATTTACGGGTGCGGGCAGTGTAAAGACAATAATTATATAATTATAGGAAACAAAAAGTTTTCAAATTATAAATAAAAGTGGCCAATTCCCGTATTTTACTGTATATTGTAGTAATTTGAACTTAAGGCATAGGCACAAATTAAATAGTGCAGTTGTTACAAATCAATGTTTATTTTGTACAAAATTTAGACAGTTTTTTCTTTTCTCTGCTATCTTTCTTGATGTGTATATCTCGCTGCTTACAATGAAATCGCATTGTTAACAATATATAATTATGAAACAAGGATGCCAACACATATGATTCATGACTTTTACATTCAAATTTAAAAGTGCTACAGTTATTTAAGAAGTCTTGTAAAGTTGAATCATAGACATCATTCTTAGCAATATGTTCAGAAACAAACCGCTCTAATTTTCGCAATAAATAATATATGTAAGAACTAGGATGTACCAGTGCACCCTTGTTTTAATTAATGTTAAATTAGCATCATCCGGAAGGCTTTAAGGTTCCACTTCGCTATTTGTAAGTGAAGATATGCATGTACAACAATTGGTAGTAGGGATGGCAGATTTTACAATGAATTCGGCCACGTAATAAATAACTGAATCAATTATTGTTTCAGAGTAAATGCTATTTTCAAGTAGGTATTTCTTCATCTAAATCATAATCTTCCTCTTGAGCAATAATTATTATAACATTAATTTTGTTTTGCAATACTTCAATAAAATTTTGTTTGCTCATACTATCCATTTCGAAAATATTCTTGAAATCTACCATAGTTCTTTGGATTTCTTCTGGGTCAAAATGTTTTTCGCAAACGGAATCTGAATGTGTTAAAATTTTGTCCTCTCGGGAAATTGCCCGTCTCCATTTCTGCCAATTCTACATCTTTTGGAATGGAGAAAAAAACTACTTTTCCGCACACGACTTATACCCAGTATTACAATCGGGCACACCACATTTACGCCCCACTATTAACCGTAAAACAAATTATTAAACTCCGAAACCGAAGTGAATTTAGCCGAAACGATACGTCTACTGCTTGCGGCTAAACGAATACGAATGGCCCAGTTTGTTGCACACGGCACTACTTTCAGCGTTACAGATGCGTACCCCGCTTGTCCTGCGCAACGCTGCACAAGTGGATACACTTGTCTTATTCACTTTGGTTAACCCCCAAACTTTTACAGGCGACGTAAAACACCCCAGGGCGTAGGGCGAGCGGAAAAAATCGACCGTGACTACCGTCTAAGGGTGACAAAACGAGGGTGGCACGCGGCCGAGCGCAAATTGCGCCGCCGGATAAAATAATTTTTTTCTCAAGATTTTGGGGGGGTTACACCTTCAGCTTTTTACAGGGAACGGACAACACCCCAGGGCTTAGAGCGAGTGGAAAAAATCGACCGTGACTACCGTCTAAGGGTGTCAAAACGAGGGTGGCACGGCCGAGCGCAAATTGCGCCGCCGGATAAAATAATTTTTTTCTCAAGATTTGGGGGGGGTTACACCTTCAGCTTTTTACAGGGAACGGACAACACCCCAGGGCTTAGGGCGAGCGGAAAAATCGACCGTGACTACCGTCTAAGGGTGTCAAAACGACCTAAGTCACAAGAAATTGGTGTGGCGCAGTCGTTATCAAACTCTTTTAATGTATGTACTTTCGATGTTACTTTTATCTGGAGTCACGGCGTTAACTAAATTCCCCAAGTTGTCATTTACATAAATTTTGTCGGGCGTTTGTGGTCTGCTAAATTTCGTATCAGAATCGAAAACAAATTCAAGCTGTTCATCATCAAGTTGTGCAGGGAAGTTTGAGATATTGGAAATATTTTTTGTATTTGCTTGCACCGGAGTTGAAGTGCGGGGATTAAGAAATTTTTTGATTTTTTTTTTTGCACCGGAGTTGAAGTGCGAGGATTAAGAAATTTTGAATTTTTTAAAATTATAAAATTATATAGCCTTAGCCGGTTAGTTTTATTATATTTTATAGCCAAATAATCAAACAATTGTTGAAAAATGGCGCTTCTCTGTCAAGCCGAGATTCTAAAATCCTCGACTTTAAGCCAGTCTTTGACAAAAAGCACTGGATTTTTTCCATTTTCTCCAATGGTGAAAGTTTAAAGAAAGCCATTCTGTGAAAACTAATGTAGGTACGAAAAAATCAAATGCGATCACAAAACAAAACAAAAAAAGATTATCCTACAAAAATAAAAACGTATTCCCAATATTTTAATTTACTTAATTACTAAGTATACAGAAATCAACGAAAACCAAAGATAAAATTTTTAATCCCAAATTAGAGCAACTAAAAAATATGCAGCCTCTATATACCTGTAGGTAAGTACATCAAAACAAAAAAATAACTACTTACCTATCTACTGAAAAACAAAAATAAAATAAACCTCAACAAAAATAAAATCTACTTAGTGAAAAACGAAAATAAAATAAAATCTACTTCACTCTAAGAACTTCGAAACTGAAAAATTATTTATAAAAAAATCCGTTTGGTAATATAAATTAAACAATACAAATAAAGTATAAAGGGTAACTATTATCCTTCTCAATGAAGAAATATTAATCAAAAAATAAACTCAATGTGAATTGTTTGATTCCCAATTATTGTCGATCAGTCACAAGCTTTGCTTTATTCTATGGGCTTAGACGAAAATGAGTTTACGATCGAGACCAATGGTGGCATTGTGAATAGGAATGACAGTGGACTGTACATTCTACATAAATATCAAGGAGGGCAAGAATTTAATCGGGCATTATATGCCGAAAAGTTGCAAATGGACGTCATAAAATTTTCGAAGAATATCGAAAAAAGTTGCTTATTTTGCACAAAAAAACACGGCCAAACAATAGTTCAGTGGGTTCGGTGTGAGGGCTGTTTTAGATGGGTCCACTTTGATTGCACAAATTTACTAAATACATCATACTTAAATACGAGAGAATCTTCATATTTGTGTGACTTGTGCGAAATATACATTTGTAAAGTCGATTCCAATACTTGCAATATTGTCACCAACGAAGGCAAAGTTTCTACAGACCCCATTAAAATTTCGACCAACACAGTGTACTTCGTTTTGGCCACTTTCAGTTCAAGGCAATTTGAACATTGCCAGATTAAAGCTCTGGACTTTAAAGATTATCAAACACTGAATATATCGAGAGACGTAAACAGCATGTGGCTCTCAAATTTTCTGATCGATCTATGCATTGGATGCATTCTAAAAAACCAAGATATACATACCCCTGTAAATGCGAGCGTATGTGGTATAATACATAGAATGTCTTTCGATAATTTGGAAGAGGCTGAAGTTTACAATGATGCTGAAATCGAGTGCATTCCTAAACTGAATATTGATACAGTATTAGTAATGCCAACTCTTGTGGGAGGTAATCATTGGATTCTTATGTTGGCAGACACGATAGAAAAACATATATGATTCTTGATCCTTTGTTAACAGAAGAATCGAATTCGCAACATTTTGCGTACTTTTTAAATACTCTGCATCAATTTTGCATAAAAAATAAAATCGACATAAGATTCTGTGAAAGCTGGACTCAAATCAAGTCACCTCGGCACACCACACAAAAAGATGCATACAACTGCGGTGTATACATTCTAATGTATCTCGAAAAAATTGTTCGTAAACAAAATTTAAATGCTTGCAGGGATCCAAATAAATATCGGAATTATCTAAAAAAAATACTTTTAGACAACAGCACTCAACTTTTTGCCCCTAGTCGAGAACATCCTATTTATAATGATCCTGAAGATCCGATTTGCAATTATTAAAAGTAATAAATGTATAATTTTCTCCCGTGGTCGTTCGCAAACATTTCAATAAAATAGTCTTTATACACTTTTTAGTAACTATATATAAAAATATTTTACTTTACGTCTGTTATTCTCTGTTATTCTTATTTTTTAATAATATTATTATAAATTATTATAAATTCACACAATAATGGATTATATTTGTTCACTATGGAGAAATGTGCATCACCCCCTCCGGCCTCAGTTTGATTGCAAACGTAGGAAGTAGGTACATATACGCTATGTTCTCATAGGGGCAAAGTATTTAATAATATACATAATCCTCGTCTTTAACAGTTGCCCCAGCCATCGTTCCTTATTAGATGCTTTGCATGGCTTCTTCGAAGATGAAAAATTGTACCTAACTGAGAGTTTTTAATTAGAAATAGTATTTTCTGTCGAATTGAAAACTTTGTTTACGTTTAACTTCATTTTACGATCTGAAATAAGCATTACAGCGCTATACTTACATAACTGATAACTACTTAAAAACTACCATTATAAACTTTGGAAAAGACCTTTTACAAGATGCATACTATCTATTAGCTGCTCTTGGTCGTGGAAATCGTGATTCTAGAAAAATTTTAAATGAAAGTAGTTTACAGTAGTTATGAGAAGAAAACTTGTTGTTTCACTATGTAAATCCAAGAATCTGTCAAATCTTGGTAGCAGCTTATACTGGATATACCTAAGTAAAAACAGAGATCACCCCCTATAAAGTTCTCTGGCAATGACGTATCGATAGAAGGAGTATTTGCATACTGCCCATAAATATTTTTTTGTTGTGGCATTTAAAGAAGTTCTGTAATTTAACTGACTTGTAATTCCTTTAGTTTTTCTATCTCAAAAACCATTAAACTTAAATTGTAATCACAACTTATTGCCTACTACCTACCTGAAGAGCTTTATGTAGTACTTATACGATACAATTTTGTATAATTTTGTTTTGTGGATTATTTTAAAGGCTGATGGAAATAGTCATTTGTATAATTTTTGTAAGTTACCCATATTTATGAATGTTGTACCTGGAACCGTGGTAAAATCCAAAGTTTGTCGATTGTGATATGAATTTATGTACCTATATGTAAAAATGAAGATAAAACAAAGTCTGATTTTTGTGATAACTTGTGTGATATCTGTAAAAATGAAGATAAAATCAGTCTGATTTTTGTGATAATTTGTGTGATACCCATACTTAATGTAATGTAATGTGATATTGATGCGTTTCTTAATTATATAAGATTTCACCAAAAACTTAGGCGAATGGGGTACCTATTTCACAAATTGTGCATGTGATTTTGTGGATTATTATAGATAACTGTATCCTTAAAGCATAATGTCGTTGACTGACGTACAGGGTTAGGCAGAATGAAGTATCTATTTTCTATGTACTGGTATTTATTAATGGTTAAACTTTAATCAAAAACTGAAACAAAATGTTCTTGAGTAAACATGGCAATTCTATTTTCTGAATATCACATCAGTCAAATGACTGAATTAGGCAGAATGGCCTACCAGTTTTTGAACTGCATTTATTCAATAATATAAAAAAATCTAAATTCAAATAAAGTCGCCATGTGTTCCCGATACATGGCAATTTATGACAGTTGCCAAGCAAAACTTTCGAGTAGTAAATAAGACACTTCAGTACACTTTGACCTTGACCTCTAAGCCCCGCCCCTGACCTTGACCTTGGTCCCGCCCCCACCTAACCCCGCCCCCCTTGACCCCGCCCCCTGACCTTGACCCCCTTGGCCCCGCCCCCGCCCCGCCCCCCTTGACCCCGCCCCACCTAACCCCGCCCCCGCCCCCACCTAACCCCGTCCCCCTTGGCCCCGCCCACCTTGGCCCCGCCCCCCTTGGCCCCGCGAATTCGGAGAACTCAATACTCTTGCTGTAATTTGTGTTTTTAATCTGTAGAAAAATTTCGGAAGGAAATAAACCAAGGTACCTAAAACTGAGGGCCCCAAAACCAAGGTACCTAAAACTGAGGGCCCTTAGAACAAGGATTCTAGAATTAGAAAATCATCTCAAGGAAATGGACCCAATAGAGTGTTGTAAATAATTCGATTTCCAAATTTTTATTTGAATAAACAACGACATGTAGAATTGCCTGGTGAGTTCGGACTGCAAAACTCCCTTGGTGGTCCGCGTGACAGACAAATATAATTATAATGGTCCTCAAAGCAATGACGGCTTATTTCATCAGTAAATAAAACGAATTATTCTAATTGCAAACTTTATTTGTGACAGTGGTACATACAAATGATATTTAAACCGAGGGTTAGAGAAATTGTAAATAAAATAACTCAAATTTCAAACTTTGCTGTTAAACAACGGTGACATAATCATTTGCGGCGCTCGGGCGAAAATATAATTCTCTACAGACTCCGACCTTGTAAAAGCCGTTGCTGGACAACATAAATTGTTGCTGTTAATATGTGTTCATATTTCTGTAGCGTCACTAAGTAAACCAAACTTCCATTCCAATGCATCGGTCCCCGCCGTTAAAAGATGTTTATATAAGCTACATTTGCGTTCGGCAGATCCAAGTTATGTGCGGTAATTATATCTCCACGGCGCTGGACTGAAATAATCGCGCGACCGTATAATTAACTGGTGTCAAGTTACACAGCATCGCTTTTTATTTAACTATTCGCTTATATAGCTTATATTTAATTAAAGCAACATACTCTGTTGTGGTACAAATAACTGAGATAGTTCAGTCGCGGCACTTTATGAGTCATCTGTTGCGAGTGTGTAATTTATACTAATTTAAATGCGGGCTACATGCGAGTGTTTTAAACGATCCAGATTTTAAGGTTTATTTTTTAAGCGAACCTCGGTGACTAGTTGAGCTTTATATCCGACTATACGGTCGCATTGATAGCAAATTTAGTCAGTCTGCATGGTTAGCA
This sequence comes from Pseudeuparius sepicola, assembly GCA_963920635.1. Lineage (NCBI taxonomy): Eukaryota > Metazoa > Arthropoda > Insecta > Coleoptera > Anthribidae > Pseudeuparius > Pseudeuparius sepicola. The sequence continues at coordinate 38,046,192 of OY987305.1, forward strand.
CAGCCTGCTACACGCTGTATCGCCTTAGTTATACAAACACACTTTGTTAGAGGAAATAATATATGACACAATCCAACGATCCGGGTATTTTCAATGTTTTTCTGGAAATGTGGTTTCTGGGAATTTTCAATGTTTTTCTGGAAATGTGGTTTCTGGGAATTTTCTGTTTTTCTGGAAATGTGGTTTCTGGGTATTTTCAATGTTTTTCTGGAAATGTGGTTTCTGGGAATTTTCAATGTTTTTCTGGAAATGTGGTTTCTGGGAATTTTCAATGTTTTTCTGGAAATGTGGTTTCTGGAAATTTTCAGTGTTTTTCTCTAAATATATATGTAGTTTCAGAGAATTTTGACTGTTTTTCTGGAAATCTAGTTGTTTTCTGCTGTAATTCTACGAAGCTTTCTGAGAATATAGGTTATTTTCTGGAAATGTAGATTCTGGTAATATTCAATGGTTTTCTGGAAATGTAGTTTCTGAGAATTGTGGTTTTCTGGGATTTCAGAAGGTTTCTAGTCATTTTGTCAGGGATTTTTGGGTTGTAATTCTAATTTGGGAAACTTTTATCAACAATCTTTAACTGTTGACATAAGAACATTTTAACAGGGAAGGGATTAGTTATTCAAATGTTGTGTATAGCTTCGATTTGTGTCATAAAACTTGTAATGTTCTTTATTTACGAAAAACAATCAGAAAATTAAAGTTGTTTTTTAAATGTAGTAATGTTCTAACTAGGCATAAAAAACAATCACCAAACATATTTATTAATTTCACGGGCGACGAGCGTGTTTAGCCAGCCAATGACAAAGTCGATGTGCGTGCGAATGAGAGAGTACTATTCATAAGGCAAATTTGTGTGACCCACGCTGCCGCGGCAAGTCCAGTGTAAACTAACTTAAATACGGGTTACATGCGAAAGTGAAACTTTAAATTAAAACTCACAGCTAAGATTTGAATGTCGATGGAGCAAAAACATTTATACAATATCCAAACGCGTTATTTGTATTAAGGTTTAATTAAAGTTAACCTCGGGCGACGAGAAGCATCGGCAAATATAAACTTCATATATGCTTACATTCATCGGACCACTTTAGCTATTCAAATATAGTCAGGATACAGTCGAAAACTGTTTTCAGAATAAAAATCACGCTAATAAATTCAATAAATCATAAAATGAAAACAACTGTCAAGTCATTTCTATAATTCTAGGTATTTTTTCTGTAATTCTAGGAAGTTTACAGGTATCTAGGATATTTTCGTGTAAAGACTTGCATTCAGTCTAATGTTATTATACACAGGAGACGGTTTGGTAAAAACTTGTCCTTTATTTACGAAAAAACAATCAGAAAATTCAAGTTGTTTTTTAAATGTAGTAATGTTCTACCAAGTCACGCGACGAGCGTGCTTTGTCTACCAATGACAACGTAGATGTGTCAACCAACGTCTGGCCACAAAGATTCGTAGTTCTATGGCTAAAGGAACGACGACTTGCTGCAATACCTTGAACTGTACCACTGCTGTAAATGGGTCGTACTTTATTACGAATTAGAACACACCCGTATGCGTGAAAATTAAAGTTTTATAATCAATTAGAGTTGTTTTATTATTTCTGATGCATCGTCTTTGTTTACATAATTAAAGCGATAACTCCAGCGAGCAGACCTGCTTCAAACGTACAGTGTATATTTACACAAAATATTTACGTTGGTTGAACGCGAGGCCACACAGTTTGTTTTTTAGTTGAGGGTATCAAGCAATGGTCCAGTGTTTATAAGTATAAAGCAATATGCGTTTAAAGTCGCATACGGAACCTGAACGAGTGTTTGTTTTCATTACATACGACCTTCACAAGGAATTTTGAAGTATTGACGAGACAAGTGCTACAAATAGTATATATGACATCGACGAATGTTATTTTCTTAGGAAACACAAATATTTTATTAAGGGTATCCTTTAGCTTTAATTAATACGTTTTTCAAACCATTTTTTACAGAACTCAGTTTTTACCTTTGGTATACTTAATAAAACACAAAAGTTAATAAGTTTTCACCTACTGTATTTTTGAGCTTTTATTTTAACACAAATTCAAATCAGCTGTAAATGCTTATTTTGTTGTCATTCTTAAAAACATTATCTCACGTGATTTTCTACTTGGAAAAAGGGAGGGTAAATAAAACAATAGTATATTTTATTTGCTAATTTCAAACAAGAACCATTTAAGCATAACTCTAAATATATAATAAAAGTAACATTGTCAATAACCCATTCACAGTGCCATATCAAAAGGCCGCAGTTCCATGTTTCATTACGAATTGAAGGCTGTACATATGGAAAAATTTCAATCGGCGATGTAGGTCTGCCATAAAGCACCTATTTGAAAAGTTAAAGTTTATACAAACATAATTATATAAACACACTTTCCAAAGCCGAGGTCCGGCTAATTTAAGTGCACGTAGCCCGTATTTAAGTTTAGTTTAAACAGTGGTTGTCACTGGATGTGATAAAAGCCGCGATCTCTCGGTTATTCATATACATAGAATGTTGCTTTAATTGAAGCCATATAATAACAAAATATAAGCTATGTGAGTCATTATATGAATAGTTAAATAAAACTGTGACTTCGCTTTGCTTCCAGTTATTAAAATACCGGACACCACTGAGATCGAGTGGCAAGCGTGAGATGTATATGGCATAAACCTAAACATTATTACGAGTTATGCATAGTTGTATGCTTACGTTTTTACAAGGATATGTTTGCGTAGAGTTTGATATTATTTCTCGTTAGTGGAGCAGCGTTTAAACAAACGGGTACCGTTTTTTTATTTTGCATTCCCATTATAGGATTTGAAACGACTAAAAATAACAGGTTGACGGTTTACGGAGAATTGAGAGAAGTATAAAACTAACCTGTAGTAAATTAGTCGACTGAACACAACATCATGTGGATGTTCTATAGTGAGAAGCAATGGACAAAGGCGACAGATTTGACCTCAAGCATACAGAGGTCGGGAGACGAATTGTCTTGCTGTGCACAAGATGCCTTACATGAGATGAACAGTTCACAAACGGATGAAGATATACAATGGTGTAGACAGCTTTATAATAAATACACTAAGGGTTGTGCAGCCTGCAGCAGTTATCTGGATGGAGATATTTCTATAAAACAATTTTGTAACTTATTATTAAAATATGAACTAGATAGCTATTTACAAAACATACAACAATTTTTACCTTTAGAATTAAGAAAATTAAAATGTTCTGTTGGTATGGAAAAAATGTAGAAATTTAAAAATAAAAATTATGTTCTGTTTGAAATGCCTGAAAGTCCTGTAGAATTTTAAAAATATAAATGTTTGATTTAGTGTTTAGGTAAATGCTGAAGGCCTGGACGAAACCTACGACGAAAACAGTTTTTTGTAGACAGAAGGAAAATAAAAAACCATTAAAAAGTTAAGACTTTTATTAAATGTCATAAAAATACAAGACATCTATGTTCTACTTAATAACCCCAAGGGAAGGTGTTCAATTATTCGGATGTATTATCAACTTTGCGTTTTTTGTAGTCCATCCTGAAGGTCTTGGATACCCTTTTTCGTGTGACAATATCTTTAGTTTTGACGTCTCGAGCCAGCTGATCAAACGTTAGTTCGAGACACTGAGAGGGGTCTTCGAGTAAGTCTCGCATGGTAGTAGCGTTTAATTTTTGAGCGTTCTCAAAATTAAGGGTGAAGCCCTTAACCTTGGTGACTTCGACACCTTTTAAGGTTTTAAAATAATAACTTTTGGGACCTGTTGACAACCACTCGATGATGTAATCATCGGCATCCAGCTCGTCTGACCACTCACCCAGCTTAGAGCCCGTTGTTATATTGTGGTTATTATCGATGTAAACAATACTATCTGTATCGTAATAGACAATGTCATCGCCTAATCTATCCAACATATCGTACAAACGTAAGCGGGCATTGGATGTCGTAAAAGAGGCAATAAAGACGTTTGTAGCTGTAGAATCCTCTACAAATAGGTCCTTAAATTTGTAGGCTACTTGTACCACTTCCTCATTAATAAAAATACAACTGGATATTTCTATTTTATCATCCTGTAGTACTTCGTACCAACGTTGGACATCTGTAATGTATTCAGTCTGGCACATGTTTATCCTCTGACCGAATTTTCCCCATAGTGAGTTTAAACATATTTTCGCGACAGCTCTCTTGCCAGGATTAACGCAAATTTTTTCAATGTCTAAATCAATGCCCATTTGTTGTTTAACAGCATATGCGTAATCTTCGTTTGTTTCATAGTTGTGGGGGCTTGTCTCAAGTTTTATTTTCATGAAATCTCTCACATAATCCTTAAATAGGTCCGTGGATACCTGTTTAAAATGCCACACTTCTTGGATCTTTACTATTTTATAGCCTTTTTCTATTGCCTTATTTATTTCCAAGGTAGTCCAAGTACCGGTGATCGCACGATCTTTGCCTGCGTGCCAACACGGCCCCTCTGGTTCCTCGTCAATACACGTACGACAGAGGTCAAATGTTAATTTATCGTGCGCTTTCACGGGTAACACAGGGTGGTAAAGGTTGTGCGGCGGCAGCACCGTGCATTTGACCAAACCAAACCAGTTGGAATCATAAGCAGTGGGTTTGTAATTTTTTATCGGATGGTCAATTGGGTAAGGGTCATAGAACTGTACTGTTGGGTACAAGGAGACTACATCGATATATCTCATTTCCTTGCCCGTTACCTTCAGCTTGGCTGCATTCATGCGACCACCAAAGAAAGATTCTCTAGGTTTTAGGGGTTCTTTCTCAAAGTTGTATGTCGAGTTTTTGCAGGCTTCAGATTTTAACCAGTCGCATTCCCAAATTTCGACTAATCTATAACCGGCCTCTTTAAGTTGTCGACTTCTGCGACATGTTTTCTCATACAAATCGTCCATGGTTTCGTGATTGACCTGGTTGATTGTCGAGGGGTTGTGACATTTTCTGCAGCCGTGCCAAATGCATCCATGGAATTGATAGATGGTTTTAGTAGTAGAGTCAAAACCATCCACTTTGGCGCCCAAAATATGCACCACACCCCCGTTAAGAGCGTGACGAACATTGGCAAACTGGTTCAACCACATAATCGAGGCCTTGCTGTAGGTGTCTTTACGATCCGTCTGTACAACGGCAATTGCATTTTTAGGTAAGTATACTGACCTGTACATGGCCATGCATACACTCGCTATTGTTAGATATTGGAAGGGATCCATGTTAGCGATTTTAAAAAATACCATTCGGAACGAAAGGCGGCCTCTTCTCAATATATCAACGTCCGAGGTACCATAGGCCAAAATTTCCTTTTGAAAATCGAAAATGTCGTTTTTATGATCTTCGTGCCACTGTAGAAATTCCTTGCGAGCTTTGCCCTTCATTGTGTCAGGACTGTAGAACTCTACAGCTGGTAAAGGGCCCACGTACGTCTGGTTCTCGGGCGTATTGAAAAAATGCGGGAAGTACCCCTTTTTCAGCTCATTCAAACCGAATGTACCGGGTACATTGGCCAATGGTCCACCTACGAAATTTAAACTATCTATGATTTTCAATTTAATATGTGGAATTTCTAGCAACATTAGTTTTGAACCGTTGTAAATAGTAAAAGGTTTAATGGTGTTTTCCACGCAATACTTTAAAATAAAGTAAGCATCGTAGCCCTTAGAGTTATGGGCGATGGCTGTATAACCGCGATGCTGTTCGGACACCAACCATTCGCAGAATTCTTTGTTGTCATGAAAAATAAATTTTTCACCTTCGAAGTTTTGCGCCACGACCAAATTGGGCACGTGTATACCAGTATCCTGCATGGCCTCATAATTAAACCATACTAAGACCGTCGCATTTACATGGTACGTTGCAAATACCACCTCTGGCATGTCTCTGTTGCATATAACACTCGTGACCCACAGTCGTAAACTCTCCGCAATTATGACACATGGCAAAACCACATTTGTGCGTTTTTTGTCGCTCGCATAGTCTATTGCACTCCGTGCACTTGTACATTTTGTCACAAGCAGCCTTGTGATTCTCCATACAGTCACCATTATAGCAAAACCTATTGCAATGCTCACAATAAACCTTCGCTCTCGTTTCTACATCGTGTTCGGATTTTTTACACAGGCTGCAAAGAGGTGCCTTTTTACACTTGTGTAGATCTTTATTATCGTAGGGAGTGTCGCATTTGTGGCAGTAGAAACGACTACCATACAGACCAGTCAAGCTGTTTACAACGTCGTAGTGGCTACTATTTTTATACAAATATAATATTGTCTCTCGATCCGGGCCGGCATAAATAACGGCGTTGAAACGCTCAGCGCAGATAATTTTAATTTGCACGTTAAGTAACTCTTCCGCTTGATTGAAATCGTCCAGGGTAAAACCCGCGTCGTAACAGCCCCCTAGTTGTCTACACAATTTTTCGGCTAAACGGCTCTGCATATCTCTACCATTCCTGATATTTTTTTGTCAGTAGGTGTCAAACTCATTCCCAAGATATTGTCACTTTGGTAGGTAAGGGCCACAATAATAGCTCTCGCTCCACATAGATTATCATTGTTATTAATACGGGTGATGCTTTTTTTACTTATAATGTTTGTCGACAGATTTAAGATTTTTGATCGACCTGAACCACTTGGCATTTTAAAAATTTGGACTTCCAAAGTTGTCCCCGTAAAATCGACCTTTTCGTCAGACGTCACAATGTTTTCGACCTGGTCAAGTAACTCGTCAACAGTAACATCCACACCAGTTGGCGTCGACATAGGGTGGTTAAAGCCCTCATTGGATATTATAACTCTTATTTTATCGCCTCTCTGGTAACGGGCATTTTTCTTAGCTATCTCCAGTCCGTCTTCATCCTCTTTCGGGAAATTCAACCAACCACCACCTGTTTTTGCAATACCCACCCGACACGAAGAGAGAAAAGTATTAAATTTTTTTATAAATTTTGTTGTTGTACGGTTAACGCCCCACATTATTTTGAACTGTAGAACCTTCCTTGACAACAGTCAGAGAACAAATGACTTTTAAACAGTTGTAACCTCTATATATAATAGTTGTTCTAACTCGTCTGTAGGAAATTATGAGTCACTAAGTTCTGGTAAAAATATAGGAAAGACGCGTTTAGAAACTTGGACCAATAAGCCTATTAACAATAATGTAACAATGCCACCAAGAAACTACCGACAAATATAACAAAACTTATTTCAAATGAACAGGAAACAGTTATTAGTTCCGAATCATTAATTATAAGAAAATTATAATAAATTTACCAATTTTAAATTTAATAGCAAGTAGAACTTATCGATATAAAGTAATCACCTCAAAATAATGTGGAGCAGAGCCCAAAATCATTTTGCATAGTCAGATATTTCATTAACGTTTTTTCACGCTTTTTCGCACATTTGACGTTTCGTTGACATTTTTGTTAACGTTTTTCACGCTTTTCACTGTTTTTGAGCATTTGACTTTTTATAAACTGGGGAAAAGTTCCAATTTGCCACGATGTTTTGTCGCACTTTGGCGATGTCGCACTTTGGCAATGTTTTGTCGCACTTTGGCGATGTTTTGTCGCACTTTGGCGATATTATGTCGCACTTTGGCGATGTTTTATCGCATCATAATTCAGATATTACCTCTATGAGTTACTTGATTTCCTATACATAAACAGTTTGGATTAAAATAATTTTCTACCAAAGTATGCAAGAGGCTATTGTTACCTATATATTTCTACAAATATTTTAATATCTCATAATTGATATCTAAGTGTATACCTTTTAGAAATATATTGTTTACAGACCATTTTCGAAACATATGTATTACTTGTTTGGTAATATCTCTAGATACCTAAATTGTATATCGGTTACAAAAATCATATAAATACATCAGTTCTTTCTAAATTACCGTCACACCTTGCATATTAGGAAGTAGTCATTTGTACCAATGTTGAGTTACGTGAAAAGCCAGAAAGGAAAAGATCTACTTGTTGATGAGGGCTTTCTCTATATGAAGGAGAGAAAAGGATCCCTGGGTAAAGTTATTTGGAAATGTGTAACTTTTAAATGTAAAGGGGGGAGATGTTGGGTAAAAGAAGGCATAATTACTTGGCGCTCTAACAGTCATAATCATGCGTCCAGCCCAATGACAATAGAAGAAAAAACAAGTTCCGAAAGCAGCCTCGGTATCTGTGATAGCAAATTTGCCATCCGCTTGAGCTATGAAGAGAGCAATTCAGAGAATAAGAGTCGAAAACAATGAGGTCAATGTATTAGTAAGGCGTTTAGATTTACTATGGAAATCCAAGATGGCCGGTAATACAGCTGTCAATGAGGAAATATTATCCATAATAGAGGAATTACGACAGTTGGGTATTATTTATTAAGAATACTAACAATATCTATAAATATGAGCGCGATAGGTAGATATACAGAGTTCAGTTTTTAAATAATAAACATGACTGCTAGTACCAATACTATAGATCCCATATGCCACAAGCCATTTCTTTTAAAACTATAGATAAATACGGCCGTAGTTCTATAGAAGATTATATTCTACGAGAAGATTATATTCAGTCTGACATAGGATTCTACCTAACTTTTAAAATTGTACAATTCGGAAGTCCCGGTACATAATCAAGGCTTTTACAAGACCTCAGCTCCTACTTTGTTGTTCACTGAGTAGTATTTTCTTGTTTATAAATATAGCATTGCCTCCGGGCAACTGTATAAATAACTTGAAAATCTCAGCGACCTGTTAAATCTGCTACCGCAATCGAAAGTTTTTGTCGGCATCCGAAACATATGCGTCACATTAGCTCGGTCAATTAAATAAATGAACACTGCTGCTATGAGAAATGAAACAGGGACAGTACGGGTTTTCGGATAACGCTCGCTTGTTTACAGTCCCTATATGGTATAAACAGGATATAAATGTCGTGGTGTACCTCCAGTTTATTTAAGCTAGTGAAAATGCCAAGGAATTGACAAAATTAAAGTGATGCATATGTTTATAGCTCCCCCAAAAAGTTTTATGTCTCTTAACAATTTAAATAAGAGGCGAGTTATGGAAGAAAATTTTCTGGGGATAAAATATTCAAGTGGACATGTTGAAACAAATTGTTTGAAATACTGCAAACTACTCTACTAGACGTTCACATAGTTTACGTGAAGGGACATCAAAAAGAACGTTTTCTACGTGAATCAACAAGTGGTTGATGTTGGAAAAAACAATTGGATAGAGGTATTTGAAAAAGACAAGTATCTCGAACACAATGAAAATAAAAAATGGTAGCTTTAGGAAAAAAATTATATTATAGAAAAAATACTATTACTAAAAGTTGTTTTTACTTAAATAAAGGTTTTGCATTTTGTTGTTTGATTCCTATAAAAGAGAAAAATAGCGAAAACACTTCTGAATGGACCAATTTCTAAAACGTTAATGAACTGCGGCAAGTTACAGCAGATCAATCAGAAAATCGATTAAAAACTAACAACAGTTGTGGAGCTATAGTATTTACACAAAAGTCTTCTGTAAAAGGAAGCTTGGTGACATTGAAGTACAATTATTTTCGAGATCGACTGAACTGGTAGCTAGAAAAATCAAGATATAGAGAGACACGGGCCGAACCCTCCCAAACCAGGAATTTTCCTGATGTTAATTATACAAATATATAATTTAGGGAAACACAACTTCTCACTATACAAGATGTTGTGAAAGTGCATTTAAAATGAGAAAATATTCTAAACCACGTCCCCTTGGCCTTCTAGGAAATATGATTTACCCACTTAAAAAGACGTATTACTCATAAATTCAAAAATAGTAATTGTGCCTCTCGCGTACAAGTTGCTTCTGGTTACTACTGGTTGAGAATTGTTTACAAATTCTACCTCACCTCTGTGCTCTGTGTTGTAAACAGTGCGTCCAGATGCACAGCTTTATCCATATCTTCAATTTAATTGTACACAACGCAGGCTCGATGCATCGTAAACATAAATAGAAGTTGAACAGTTATTTTAAGAGGCATCCTCGGTTATGCTTACCCACAATTTAAAATAAGAATCGGCCCGCCTTAGCGTCAAGTACTTACGTTTAACAAATCTGATGACGTCAATTTAGTGGAAAAGGTTGACTACAGGCATGGTACCCTAAATTGTAAACTACATTCATTTGTGAGCGTACTTAAAAAATTGCAACCCGTTGGTCAACGTAAGCAAGTAAACCGATTAAAGTGAAACTGTTATAAAGTAGAAAATAGTTGCCCATTATAAATGTTAAAACTAAGTGCCACAGGAGAGCAAAAGATACTGTCTGAAAACTCAAATATGCGCCTAAGGATTGAATGAACTCTAGTAATTTATTTTAACCAATGCGCGTTTTATTTCATATTTTTGTAGTAAAATTATTCCTTGGATAAAAACTTAAATTGGTATCGGTGGTGCCATCTGCTTGTATATAGATATTTAACGTCGAACACTGACCAATGGTTCTTAAAAGCCGTCAAAATTTAAATAAACATTACTGCTTAAAATAATATTTTTGGTTTATTTAAAACGCGACCCTCGAGATGTGGTAATAGCATCGGTTTGTAGATGGCCAAGGCATATGTATCTCACTACCAAGTACTATTTAAACATATAATATAAATAGGATAAAATATTAGACTCTTTAAATGATTTGGGTTGTGGATATCTTGTCAACCTCAGGAATTGAACAGCTGGGGCTGTTTACATTCGCCCGAAATCGACTTTCTCAAGTCAGTGGGTTATTGGTCTCTGTTGACTATCGGTTGATAGAGGTGTCTAAGGCTGGCAAGATATCCAGGACCCAAACCATTTAAAAAAATAAAAAGCAAGCCTATATTTGAGAAATGAACACATGGTTGGATATAGGTTGAAATTACGTAGTAGGTGATGGTGTTTTCGGTTAGATGGAGATTTTCCTCGTTTTATAAAACAACTCTAACTAAAAAAACTCTTTTTAAAAATAATAACTCATATGTCCATCGCATTATTTTAACTCACAATAACTAATATATCACACATCTTACATAGCATATGTCTCAAGTAACTAAACTGTGGCAATGCAAATGCGTATTTTAAATTACCCATCTACTGGTTTTCAAGAATTAATTTCACAGTAATCTCCCACCCGCCTTGTATAATCTCAAGTAACGACACCGCTTAGTCGCCCGATTCGCCGACGAGTTGCGGTGCAAAATAATCTGCCGTGACAAATAAGTATCCCTTGCGTTGCTGGAAAATAAGTCGGGGCTATGAAATAGGCATGCCGTTTCAGCGGTGTTCGTCCCGAATTGTTAAATAAACAACTAGCCTGCGTCGGAAAGTAAGCCGCATCCATTATATAAGAGCATGAAATACGGGGTGTTGTTCAATAATATTTTTTACAAATTGAAATGTATACGTTCTGAAGTTGTTTTTTGTGTTTTTTCACTCATACAGTGATTAATTTTGTTCAATTCTTCAGACATGCATTTAAATATTGTAATGACTTCAAACTGTTTTGAGAAATTATGAAATACTGACAAATAAATCTTGAAACAGCACCAATTATTTATATTTTGTAACTTATAAAATGGTTCAGATGTGTACATTTTAAAATTATTTGTATTTTCATATAGCTGTAAAAGAAAATCTCAAATTTGTTCAGCGATTAAAAAAGTAGGATGTATTTTAATGACAGAATTTAGTTGTCGCGCCCTACATTTTAAAAAATAACATGGTTGTTGAAACAATGTTTTTCGGTACTCTCATATACACATTAACACTAATTTTCCTTACATTGTCTTATACACAATTTTAAGTACTTATTCTGTAACCAGCGTATCAAGTAGCTTATACGTATACTTTGCTTTCGGCCGTCGCGAGCCTCATTCAACAGTCGTACTTCGTAATTTAGCTCAATTATATGGAACTGCGGCCGTTTGATATGGCACATGGGTCATCGTATATTTAACAGAAATGAACTCCTCGGAATAAACGATTGCTTGTGACGCGGTATAAAAGTAAGCCTACTCGTATGTTTATGAATGAAGCTGAATAACTTATGAAAAAGCAATGATGCATTTGTTGTACTTGGAAGAAGGTTGTGTACTCTTACCGAGGTTCTTTAGTGAAATTCAGTATGCGATTGGTATTACTTTAATGTAAGAAATAAATTGGTACCCAATGCATAATGCTACACTGTGTTTCGTAAGCGTTGCTACAATTGGTTTATTGACAATGTTACCTTTATTGTATATCTAGAGTTGTTTAAATAGTTCTGACATTAAATATACATAATTGTTTTATTGTACTTATTAGAAGAAAGCCTCTTGAGTTAAAATGCAAACCGCTAGCAAGCCAACAGGGATTGTTACCCATATGTCAACAGCCATAAAATCAAGAAGTCACGCCAATGCACTTGTTGAAATGTCGATATTTTGAACGAATTAATCACTCTTCAGGAAACCGTCTCGGATTAGACCAGAGTAAATATTTTGTGTAAATATAAAAAGAAACGTATTTGATAACTACAAGTTCCAGCTGAATCATAACTGTGTCAATAAAATATATAATGGATAGATGGTGGGACAACAGATTCCTTGTATAGTCCTAAAAATGTATTTAAAGATGTAACTAAACATATTCGCATTATTTTAGTTCTAAGTGTATTAAGGTAATAAAAGATTTATTAACTTTGTATGTTTTTTTATTTAATAAAACCTCCTCCTATACACATCAGCAAAAACAAAATATTGCATGACAGAAGCTAAACAGATTAATTTTGTTCAATTCTTCAGACATGCATTTAAATTTTGTAGTGACTTCAAACTGTTTTTGAGAAATTATGAAATACTGACAAAGAAATCTTGAAACAAACCAATTGTTTACATTTTGTAACTTATAAAATGGTTCAGATGTGTACATTTTTTAATTATTTGTATTTTAATATAGCTGTAAAAGAAAATCTCAAATTTGTTCAGCGATTAAAAAAGTAGGTTGTGAATGAAAAACAATATGACAGAATTTTGTTACCCTTCATTTTATGCTACACTTATATACACAATTTTAAGTACTTATTGTTTAACCTACGTATCAAGTAGCTTATATGCATGCTTCGCTTTCGGCCGTCGCGGACACCATTCAGTCAACAGTCGTACTTCGTAAATATAATTTAGCTCAATTAAATGGGAACTGCGGCCGTTTAGCTTGCACAGCGTATGGGTCATCGTATATTTAAACAGAAATGAACTCCTCGGAATAAACGATTGCTTTAATTTTATCACTGATGTTATGATAAATATAAGCAAAAAAGCAATCTAAAAGCAATATGAATCATTTACTGAGCAATGTAAACTTAAAATGTGTACGATGAGACAAGACATCACTTTATGATTATCTAGATTATCTGCAAACAAAAGACCGCTAACCAATGCATAATGCTGCACTGAGGCCTTTCGAAAGTGTTGCTACAATGGGTTTATTGACAATAAAATGAATATTTAGTGTCCCCATTATAATTTTAAAAGAAATGGCTTGTGGCATATGGGACAAAATGCTTTGGTAATTGGCAACACCAAACTAGTTTCCAATATCTAATGGAAATTATGTATGGGTTTCTCGGAGGTGTGCAGACCACGACAGGTACCTGTTTCGGGCTTGTTGGCCCTCATCAGGCAGACGTAGCGCACCTCAGCCGAAAAGACCCATACACGTTGGCTAAGTGGAAAAGGAACTAGTATAATGCGGTGAACATTTACCATCCAACGCCATCTAGCTGGTACTGCCAAAACCAAAGCTTTGTATGTTTTTTATTTAATAAAACCTCCTCCTGTACAGATCAGCAAAAACAAAATATTGCATGACAGAAGCTAAAAATACAGTGAGCTTACAATGCATGTTTATTACCTTTTGTGTGTTATTAAGTAAACCAAAGATAAAAACTGAGTTTTGTACAAATCGGTTTGAAAAAACGGATTAATTACGGCTAAATGATACCCTTAAAAAAATATTTGTGTTTCCTAAGAAAATAACATTCGTCGACGTCCTATATACTATTTGTAGTAAGTACTTATACGCCAGCGCTTCAAAATTCCTTGAGAAGGTCATATGTAATGAAAACAAACACTCGTTCAGGCTCCGTAAACTTATCGTGAATACCGACGCGGATATAAACCACTCTAATAGGAGTTATTTTAATTCACCCAGTCACCCAGATGTGCCTTGTGAATGGTACTCTCAGATGCATACCACATTTAGGAGTTGTTGATACGTTGCTGTCGTATTATGTATATACTGTAGCGTTCGTAACCGTAGAATAATAAAGCAACTCTAATTGATTATAAAACTTTAATTTTCAAGCATACGGGTGTGTTCTAATTCGTAATAAAGTACGACCCATTTACAGCAGTGGTACACTTCAAGGCAGTGCAGCAAGTCGTCGTTCCTTTAGCCATAGAACTACGAATCTTTGTGGTCAGACGTTGGTTTCGCGGACACATCTACGTTGTCATTGGCTAAGCAAGCACGCTCGCAGCCCGTGAAATTAATAAATATATTTGGTGATTTTTTTTATGCCTGGTTAGAACATTACTACATTTAAAAAACAACTTTAATTTTCTGATTGTTTTTCGTAAATAAAGAACATTACAAGTTTTATGACACAAATCGAAGCTATACACAACATTTGAATAACTAATCCCTTCCCTGTTAAAATGTTCTTATGTCAACAGTTAAAGATTGTTGATAAAACTTTCCCAAATTAGAATTACAACCCAAAAATCCCTGACAAAATGACTAGAAACCTACTGAAATTCCAGAAAACCACAATTCTCAGAAACTACATTTCCAGAAAACCATTGAAAATTACCAGAAACTACATTTCCAGAAAATAACCTATATTCCCAGAAAGCTTCCTAGAATTACAGAAAACAACTAGATTTCCAGAAAAACAGTCAAAATTCTCTGAAACTACATATATTTAGAGAAAAACACTGAAAATTTCCAGAAACCACATTTTCAGAAAAACATTGAAACTTCCCAGAAACCACATTTCCAGAAAAACATTGAAAATTCCCAGAAACCACATTTCCAGAAAAACATTGAAAATACCCAGAAACCACATTTCCAGAAAAACATTTAAAATTCCCAGAAACCACATTTCCAGAAAAACATTGAAAATTCCCAGAAATCACATTTCCAGGAAAACATTGAAAATACCCGGATCGTTGGATTGTGTCATATATTATTTCCTCTAACAAAGTGTGTTTGTATAACTAAGGTGATACAGCGTGTAGCAGGCTGTGCTAACCATGCAGACTGACTAAATTTGCTACCAATGCGAGCGTATAGTCGGATATAAAACTCAACTAGTCACCGAGGTTCGCTTAAAAAATAAACCTTAAAATCTGGATCGTTTAAAACACTCGCATGTAGCCCGCATTTAAATTAGTATAAATTACACACTCGCAACAGATGATTCATAAAGTGCCGCGACTGAACTATCTCAGTTATTTGTACCACAACAGAGTATGTTGCTTTAATTAAATATAAGCTATATAAGCGAATAGTTAAATAAAAAGCGATGCTGTGTAACTTGACACCAGTTAATTATACGGTCGCGCGATTATTTCAGTCCAGCGCCGTGGAGATATAATTACCGCACATAACTTGGATCTGCCGAACGCAAATGTAGCTTATATAAACATATTTTAACGGCGGGGACCGATGCATTGGAATGGAAGTTTGGTTTACTTAATGACGCTACAGAAATATGAACACATATTAACAGCAACAATTTATGTTGTCCAGCAACGGCTTTTACAAGGTCGGAGTTTGTAGAGAATTATATTTTCGCCCGAGCGCCGCAAATGATTATGTCACCGTTGTTTAACAGCAAAGTTTGAAATTTGAATTATTTTATTTACAATGTCTCTAACCCTCGGTTTAAATATCATTTGTATGTACCACTGTCACAAATAAAGTTTGCAATTAGAATAATTCGTTTTATTTACTGATGAAATAAGCGGTCATTGCTTTGAGGACCATTATAATTATATTTGTCTGTCACGCGGACCACCAAGGGAGTTTTGCAGTCCGAACTCACCAGGCAATTCTACATGTCGTTGTTTATTCAAATAAAAATTTGGAAATCGAATGATTTACAACACTCTATTGGGTCCATTTCCTTGAGATGATTTTCTAATTCTTGAATCCTTGTTCTAAGGGCCCTCAGTTTTAGGTACCTTGGTTTTGGGGCCCTCAGTTTTAGGTACCTTGGTTTATTTCCTTCCGTAATTTTTCTACAGATTAAAAACACAAATTACAGCAAGAGTATTGAGTTCTCCGAATTCTGACCTTGGCAGAAACCTTGAAGCTATTCTAGGAAACCACAATTCCCAGAAACTCATTTTCAGAAAACTTCCCAGGTTCCCCGAAATTAGACCCTTTTGTTGTTTAATTTTTTTGCTTTCATCCTATGATTTTAATATTGGTGTGGGCCTCTATTGTATTCACAACATAAAAATGTTATTCCAAGAATTACAAGTGCTATTTTATAATATTGAATTACGAGACTAAATTACTGTAGATTTGTGCATGATTTTCCAAGAATTCCTCATGAATTTTCAAGAATTCCCTCGCGTTTTCAAGAATTCCCATGAATTTTCAAGAATTCCCATGTTGATTTTCCTAGAATTTTCTAGATCTATTTTCATTTCCTTATTTTTCCTAGAATTTCCCCAGATTTCTCCGAAATTGCTTGATTCTCAGAATTTGAGCGAGGTGGCGGGGGGCCAAGGGGGGCGGGGCGACGGAAAAATGGATTGACTGTTACGGTGACATCGCAACGATATCAAGTTGTATTGCAAAATTTTGAAGAACAACTTCATAATGAAGGTGTAGACTTCCGAAGACTATGGTTTCAGCAGGACGGAGCCACTTCGCACACTGCTAGGCAGCCTATGGCAATTCTGCGAAGAATGTTCCCTGGTCGTGTCATTTCAAAATTTGGGGATGTCGCGTGGCCTGCACGGTCACCGGATCTGTCAGCTTGTGATTTTTTCTTAAGGCAAAAGTATTCGCTAATCGCCCTCGAACTTTGGAACAACTGAAGCATAATATTCGAGCCGAGACTAACGCAGTCCCAACTGAAATGTTGCAGCGAGTGAAGCAAAATTTTTGTGCTAGACTTCAGGAGTGCCAGCACCGAGGCGGAGATCATATTTGACTGATGTGTTATTCAGAGAAAAGAATTGCAACCTAATATAATTTATATCTAATGAAATTATGCCGAAGCATGGACATAAGGTAATAGGTATATTATGTCTGTCCATTGCTCAACCATAGGCATATGAGATAACATTATATCAATGCTCGATCGTAGACATAGGTATATCATAATAATGATATGTATGCATCTGTATTCTCAACATTTCTGTGATATTACTTAACTCCCCATTTAATATACTCAAGTAAGTCCCAACTCATTTGCCTCGTAGGTATTTATAATAATTTTGGTATGTAAAAAAAGTTTCTTATTGTATACACATCGATGACTACTTTATTATATGACATAAGTGACATAACTATGTGCCTCCAATTACACTCAATAAATTATATTAGGCTGGTTTAATAATTGTAACGTATTAAACACTATTACTTTATTTTGTTAGATCTGTGATGGTTTACGTTACGACTTTGACGCTTTTTATAGGAATAGAAAGATGTTATAGTTTGTGGAGGACGCTGCCTCTTTTTTTGTTCTTCAGTTTGCTCAGGCGCCAGTTTTTTTTATAGTGGTATGCTCCACTTGTCTTTTCTCGGATAGTTCAGTGAAGAAAGAAATTCCAAAGTTCGTTTAGCTATTTTGCTTTGTTTGTTCTGTTGGGACTAGGGAGTAAATAACACAATAGGCAAGTTTTTACAATCTATTTACCAATATTACCTACCTACAACACGATACCAGTTTATTATTCTCAATAGATAAACAATAGGTACTTGAAAATCAACAACAAAAGAGTCAAATAATTCTTACAAAATCATACACTACAATCAAAGTTAACCTGTGCCACAACGATAAAAATTTATTATTGAAGCGAAATAATTGTATACATACACATACACCTGTGAAGAAATTAATATGATTAATAATTTTTTATTGGCGGCAACGGAAAGTATATTCTGTGAGACGGTAACTAGGCGTAGGAAATACGACGGAGACAACTAAATGATCTGACTAGTATAGAAACGGTGGTCTAGCAACACGGCGCGTAATAATTATGAGCTGATGGAAAATGAGAGAAAATCGGAAAATTGTGAAATCTACGATTATAAGCAAGAAACTCTCTCCGTATCAAACAATGTGGCCCATAACACTTTACTATAGGCCTTTAGGTGACGGCGGCAGATTTTAGAAAAGAAAATTTGATAAAACGGATTCAGTGTTGCCGTCCGACAAGCGCGGTTTAATTTTATTTTTTAATTCCCAGTATTTCTAGAAGGACCTGGCCTCTTGTCTAGCGGTACCAAAAATTGGCACTCAATGAGCAATGGCCGGCAGCTAGACCTGAGATCAAGTGGAAAAATAGCCTGTAGTCGACTTTTCAGGTTACGTAACGGCCCGGCCGCTTGCCTGGCAGTAAAAGTACTCTACAATAGCAATGGCCAGCAACGAATACTTATATATATACCTGGAATTAGTCGGAGAAATAGTTTAATTTGACTGCTGGCTTTGTAAGAGTTCCTGGCCCCTTGTCTAGCAGTACCAAAATTGGCACTCGACGGACAATGGCCGGCAGTTACACCTGACGTCAAGTACAAACTATGTATCTGTTGATCTCGGGTTTTGCAAAGTTCCTGGCCTCTTGCCTGGCAGTACAAGTACTCTACAATAGCAAGGGCCGGCAGTTAAACCTGATATCACCTTTTTATAAATAATAATGTTCAGTCAAAAGAAAATACCTTGGGCACTTGGGCAAAATGAAATGGTTATCATACAAGACTTTCTGACCTATACTGTTAAATCGGCGGTCGATCAAAATCTGATAAATTCGTATTTTTCGGTTCCCCTTTTATACCCGAGTCCGGCCGGGCTGGTGGGGTCGGAGAAAAGAGCCCGGTTGCTATGCCGGCATCGAGACTTGGTGCGGTGCGAAATACATAAAAAAAACTAGAAAAATCTCATACACCTATAGCCGGCGATGCGACGCAGTTTCCGGTAATAAGACTAAATAGTATGAGTATGAATAGATTGAATCGGTTTTTCAAAAAGAAACGCGTCTCTAGCCCTAAAAATAATGATTATTTCCTACTAAATATATTTTACAAAAGTATTGCCCGCCTAAAATCAATAGCGACTTTTATAACACGGTATATAAAATGCGAAAATACGGAAAATAACATTTCGTTCAAATTAAAACATTTTACTTGCCTTTTACGCATTCATCTAGCCGGTGAAAATAATAAAAACTGTTCGGCGTGGTGCGGTCGGCAGAAAAAATGAAAAATACGTTCCTTTCTAGTAAAAAAATAACGAACTTCGTTACACCCCCTTTACTTCGGTAAAAAAAATTAATTTCCTATCTAATATTTTTTTTTAATTTATAATTTCCAAAAAAAAAAACATTACCTATTCGGAATTTAAAAAAAAAACAACTAATTATGACCGGTGAAATGTGTTGCAGCCACATGTGCGGCACGGTGGTAAGTTGTAAACTGGCCGTGTTTGACTTAGCCGAATCCGGAGATGCAACGGTAATTGCCTAATATGTGGATACACGCGATTGGCACATTTACAGTCCCGAGAAAAAATACCAATTTTTCCACAACAAGAACAAAATTTCAGCGGTGGTCCTCGACACGCCCATCCTTGATGTCCGGGTTGTGCACGTCTCCAGCATTTGCTACCAGGGGATGGGATATGTCCATAATCCGGCGGGGCCAGCTTGGAAGTCGCTGTCGTCGGTGATGGTACTTCGAGGCTCGGTGGAGTTGCTTCGGGGCTCGGTAGAGTTGGTTCGGGGCTCGGTAGAGACCAGTCCTCATCAAAAAGGTCCAAGAGGTCCTGACTACTTATTTCACTCATTGCAGTTTGGTACGGCTCTGTAACCTAAATATTATTTAATACATAATGGTGACTGTTAACCCTTTGCGGGTTTCGGGCTGGGGTAAAACACTGGGACGGTTGTTGGCTACTTTTAAGTTGCTGGCAGGATTGACAACTATGTACATATCTGGCAATGTCTCGGAACATACCTGGCCAGTAGTAGCGTAGTGCCATTTTGGCTGCAGTTTTTGCAATTCCCAAATGATTTACGGTTGAATTGTCATGGTTCTCCCGCAGCACTCGTGCTCTGGCGGGTTTTGGAACACACAACTTCCACGGGTCAGACATTTTGTCATTAATGCGATCAGTATTGTCCCAAATGCGTCGGTATAGAGTATTATTTCGGATATGATACTCTGGGTAACATTCGGGATTTTTCAGCGCCTCCTCCATTCTCCTAGTATACCAGGAACAGGTTTCGGTACCTCCCAGCATACATAATGGAGAGACCTCTTTCTCGGTCGCCTCCCTAGCGGTTTCTAGAGACGGTTCTTGAGTTAGAGCGTTGACAACACGGTTGGGAACTCTGTTTCGGTACAGGCAGTTCCTGTGGTTATCAGACGGCTTTAAGATCAACATTTTTTCGGTTTTTGGAAGTGCTTTTGTTGTCGGTGTACGGGGACGGTAGAGTGGTTTGACGGGTACGGTAGCTGTTAGTGGAGTTCGGTCTCCTACTACCAGTGGCGTATGTTGCGCGATTTGACTTACAAAATTTACGGTGGGCTCGGTGGTCGGTCTAGGAAGGAGTTTATTTTCAAAATACACGTTACTGGTTTTTAGATCGATGTGAAAATCATATTTGGATAGCAAATCCATTCCTAGAATTAAATCCGTTGCCAAATTTGAAAAATACGCTGTGTCCAGCCTTGACAGTAATAGGGTACGCGGAATCTAGGCGAATAAGTGAACTATCGGCCTGAATAGCGGAAACGGGGGGAATTGGGTCTACTGGAATTTTGTTAGTTTGACAAACGGCCAAAATTCTATCACCAAAATAAGAATTTTCGGATCCGGGGTCGGCTAGAGCGGTGAAAGGTTGTCCTAGAGCTGTGACTAAGATAAAAAGACGTTTACTTTTAATTGTCGGAGCGAGGGGTTGTGTCTGTAGCGCCGCAGCAGGCTCCGCTACTGAGCGACGCGGCGTTCGTTTCCCGGACATCGGCAATCGCGGGAGAGAATTCCCTCTGTGCCACAACGAGAACAAAATTTTTTTGGGGTTTCGGTACAAGCATTTCAGTAGTGACCTGCTTTGCCACAACGCCAACACGTGACTAAATAGCTCTGATTTGCACGAGATGGTCCTGATTGCTCAAAAGCAATATGATTATTACTGGAGCGGTTTTCGGTTCGGTCGGGGCGAGAAATATGATTTCCTGAAGGTTGGTTCGTAGTTCTAAACAAAGTCTGTTGGTTAGGGGGCCTAAATTGCGAATTAAAATTCCTAGAGGTGACAGGTGCGATTTGCTGTGGCAGCCGGTGCCTGTCATTTACTGTGGAAGATGTTATCGGTTTATTTTGATAAAGTTTTTTTTAAGTGTTTCACACTCTCGAACGGCAGTAATAAAAGAACTAATATCAGAAAAATCATTTTTTCGGATTTGTTGTCCCGTGACGTCTCATTAAGGTATGTATAACGGTTATATAAGTGGAAACGGATTCATGTGGACGGTGAAGGCGACGACTTATTTCCGATTCTAGATCTGCCTCATAGTTAATGGGAAAATCGGTGCAAAATTCTTCAATTTTTCCAAAATATTCGGTTATTTCGGAACCATAACGCGGCTGAATCTCGAAGAAGTTCGGGTAAACGCGGAAGCAGTCTATTAGGATCGATATTTTCGGAAATACAGCGTTCGTCTAGTTGTTCTAGAAACGCTACGGGATCGCTATTTCCATTAAAATTAATATTCCACCAATGAACTTTAAGGGCAGTGTCGGAAAATGTCGGGACCAAATTTTCATTAGTAAAGTTTTTGCTATCAAAACTTAAAGTTGGCCGGGTGTGACAACTCGTAACTGTTATAGGCGGAATATATAAGCTACTAGTTTTTGTAGCGGTAGCGAGACTAGTGGTGGTCGGTATCGCCGGGAAAGTAAACGGAAAATTCATAGAAAAGGGTTGGGGAGTCGCACGTCCTTCGCGTATAAACTGAATTAACCTCCTACGTTTATCATCAACCGTTCCGTAGTACTAAGTTTGAACTTATCTAATTCAGCGTTTAGCTCATCTTTACGTAAGCAATATACCCAACCTACGCGAGTATCTCCGTCGGGTCCGGTATTAACATTTAATGAGAGTGAAGTCGTAATCGGGGTGTCAGCATTGGTAGTGGCAATATTATCTTTATTGTTATCGTTACTCATGATTACCTAACGATGAAAATTACCGGGAACTGCTGTGTGGATACTTAAGGTCACAAAAAAAGTTTTCGGTCGGTAAATGCAAAGTACAGTGACAGACCTTTTTCTTGTTTCAGAATATGAATATCCTGCATGACACTTATTCGTGAAATCCTATATACTATCAGCGAGATTTAAATTCAAAAGACAATTTAAATTTAAATAAGTTCCTCAAAGCTTTTGCTGCGGATACACGGTTACTGTTTTCAATAAATGGCTTTTTTTTTGTCTTAATAAATCGGGTTTTGCGGCGAACGTTTTTTTTCTGATTAACGTTTTTTATTTCCGTTGGTTCAACGTTAGTTCGGATAAAAAAATAATTCGTCGTTGATATTTGCTTGCTACGTACAAAAAAACAAGATAACGACCGGGTGATAAAAAGAGGTAGCGACGCAAAGGAATGTTCACAGGTATACACTGTGTCCCGGATAAGAATGAACAGCATGGGGATATTGCAAACGGTGAGAGATAGGGCAACGGTTAAATGGGGAAAAAGTTGCGCAATTTCGAGTTCAATGAAATGGCACAAACAGATTTCTAATATCTTTTTTCGTTTTTGAGTTATTTTGAAAAAAGTAAAATTTTGCGTTTTCGATTTTATTTTTTTTGCTATTACAGATAGAGAAAAAAGAAAAGCACTTTCTTATGGCACTTTTTAACGGGCCTTAAGATGGCGTTTTTAGATTTGTTCTACAACGTTTCGTTTTTGAGAAACCATCTTCAACTTAATTTTTTTAAACACGGACCTGGATTTTTTTTTGCAGATTTTGAAAGCACTTTCCATTGCAAATACCATGATGTATGACAAGAAATATTTTTAAACTGTTTTGAGACAATTATACTGAAAATTCCTTTTTTCCATTAATTTTTTTTGTAATGCGGCCCTGTATTTAATAATAAGAAGTCTAAATATTAATCAGTATTGTCAACAATTTAACTTACAACTTATCTTTCAATTGGAGAACTAAAAAAAGGATAATAAAAAATAAATAAAAATCCTCCACCTAGAAGGCTTTGAAACAACGAAACCAATCCCTTGTCATTTGTCATAACTCCCACTGTATCATTTAGTTAACAATTTATTTCATTACAAATGGAGGGTGCTTTTTCAAATGACGACAAATTTAACATGTCAGCATATTATATCTTGTGTCACAGAAATAGTGTAGAGGCCGAACGAATGTATTTTTGCAATTAATAAATGGCAAAAGTTATAGATTACGTTGGCTTAAAGCTTTCTTCTCGCAATTAGGAAAAGCGAAGAATTTACTCCAAAACACAATGCGACACTGTTTGCTGTACAACAACAGATTAAAACACTTTACCAGACGCAGGGCCGTAAAATTTAAAAATATTAAGTTTTCGAAGTAAAAATAAACTGTAAGTTAAATTGTTGTCAATACTGATTAATATTTAGACTCCTTATTATTAAATACAGAGCCGCATTACACAAAAATGAATGAAAAAAAAAAAGGAATTTTCAGTATAATTGTCTCAAAACATTTTAAAAATATTTCGTGTCGTACATCATGGTATTTGCAATGAAAAGTGCTTTCAAAATGTACAGGGTGTTCCCGTATATTTTGACCTACTCCTAGAGCCTATATTTTTCGAGTTAGAAAAAAATTACGTAAATGAAAGTTATAGGGGTTTTTCTGAACCGCTAGGATCTGTTACTAGATAAAACAAATGAGCGTCGCAAATTTATGAAAAAATATAAACTTACTTTTTTTTAATGGAACATCCTGTATATTTGTGGATTTTTGAATTGCACGCATTTTTCCGGTTCCAACAATATAAATATATTATATGTTTGCTCTAAGCATTCGCATTATATTCCAAATTGCAAATAAATACGATCTTTATATTTAATCAAGGTTGCCATGGAAAAATATTTCGATTTAGGCGAGGGCACTCCTGTCAATCCATTATTTTTGGGACAATACACCTTGGTACCCTATAACTTTAATTTAAGTAATTTTTTTCTAACTCGACAAATAGAGGCTCTAGGGGTGGGTCAAAATATACGGGAACACCCTGTACAAAAAAAAATCCAGGTCCGTATTTAAAAAAATTAAGTTGAAGATGGTTTCTCAAAAACGAAAGGCCCGTTAAAAAGTGCCATAAAAAAGTGTTTTTCTTTTTTTCTCTATCTGTGATAACAACTTCAGAAAAAAATAAAATCGAAAACGCAAAATTTTACTTTTTTTCAAAATGACTCAAAAACGAAACAAGATATTAAAAATCTGTTTGTGCCATTTTATTGACCTTAAAATTGCGCAACTTTTTCCCCATTTAACCGTTGCCCTATCTCTCACCGTTTGCAATATCCCCATGCTGTTCATTCTTATCCGGGACACAGTGTATAACATATCTGTACGGTCTGAACGACGGTTTTTTTTCGGCAGACTTCGGAATATTGTTTTATTTTACTCCATGTCCTCCCAAGAACAAACAAAATAACTAAGGTCCCTGCTCGGGTACGCCACTTTTGTAACGTAATAAACACTATTACTTTATTTTGTTTAGAGATTTCGTTAGATCTGTGATGGTTTACGTTACGACTTTGACGCTTTTTATAGGAATAGAAAGATGTTATAGTTTGTGGAGGACGCTGCCTCTCTTTTTGTTCTTCAGTTTGCTCAGGCGCCAGTTTTTTTATAGTGGTATGCTCCACTTGTCTTTTCTCGGATAGTTCAGTGAAGAAAGAAATTCCAAAGTTCGTTTAGCTATTTTGCTTTGTTTGTTCTGTTGGGACTAGGGAGTAAATAACACAATAGACAAGTTTTTACAATCTATTTACCAATATTACCTACGTACAACACGATACCAGTTTATTATAATCAATAGATAAACAATAGGTACTTGAAAATCAACAACAAAAGAGTCAAATAATTCTTACAAAATCATACACTACAATTAAAGTTAACCTGTGCCATAATGAGAAAAATTTATTATTGAAGCGAAATAATTATATACATACACATACACCTGTGAACAAATTTTACTTCGCTTTTCTTCCTTGGTAATTACAACACGTAGTATCGCTTACTCACACCCGCCGGTACGATTTAAAGCAAAAAAACTCCCTCGCCCGACCGCTATCAGTCATCTCTTCGTTTTTCGTACCCGCGGAGTAAACAGCACGCGGAACTTAACGGTAAAAATTCGATATTAAAATTTATTTTACGCGTAAAAAATGCCCAAAAGGCATCGACAACGTAGTAGAGACGGAAAAAGGAAGAGAGGGAGAAGATATGATGATATTCTTAGGGAATTAGAACACCTAAGGAATAGAATCGACGCGTCGTCATCCTGTGATAGTTCATCTGAATCGGAAGATAGAGAGGAACAATTTGAATGTAAGTAATACTTATTTAAAAACTTATAGCCCAGGTTATCAAGAGAATGGCCGCCCAGTCCAGTTTCAAGAAACTATTGTATTGTAATCGTTATATTACATAATTCTAGAGATAGTCGTTATACTATCTAAGTATTTATCCAAATTACTTGAAAATTTATATTACCATTTCCCTCCAGTGTCACCTGGAAGAGAAGGTAACCAGCCGACACAAATAGTGCACGAGGTAGAAATACACCCTACTCCGGAGAATTTGACGGAAAATGCGAGAAATCCTGACAGTGTTATAACAGATGGAGTTAATTTTGAGTTGCTTGGGGTTAAACCAAAACCAGTTAATACGGCGGCAGAACCATTGCATGAAGAATTGTCAATACGATGGAATTCTTACCTTCAAGACGGCGTAGAAAAAGAATACAAAGATAAAATCATGGAAAAATATCCCCTCTTTGAGAATTGCCCACTAATGAAAACTCCATTATTAGTTCCGGAGGTGACATCTTGCTTAGAGGAGAGAACCTTAAGACAGGACAAATTTATGTCTAACTTACAAGACCAAACCGGCCATGCCTTAGCTGCTGTAGGGACACAACTGAATAAACTTCTCCAAAATAGTAGCGAAGAAACAAAAGAAATGCTTGCAGCGTTAGCAGATGTGTCTCAACTCATTTGCAATGTACATCATGCAATATCAACCCATAGAAAATTCAATATTATGCCGTTGTTAAAATACTCAGCAAGGAAATTAATCGAAAGAAGTAAGACGGATGAGTTTCTTTTCGGAAAAAACTTTGTATCTAACCTCAAAGCCGCCGAGGTCGCCAAAAAGACTAGTTTGGAACTCAAAGCACCCAAAACCTATGCACAACCAGCTCCGCCAGTAACGGTTAGATACCAGCCTTCAGCAGAGAGCCGCCCCGGGCCTTCTGGCTATCAACAAGGTCGTAATTTAAACTGGAAGCGTCCACAACAAAAGTTCAAGAAGAAAGAACCACCACAGACAAGGAGAGACAACAAGAAAGTATATCCGAAAAGGCGTTATTAGTTAGCCATGTAAGTGGAGCACATTATGCAGGTCGTATGAAAAATTATTTCAGTAGATGGAAAAACATAACTAAACAAAAATGTGTTTTACAGTGGGTAAAAGGGGTCGTTATACCCTTTAAATACTATCCACACCAATCATGTACAAAACAAGTCAATATTCCTTTAGCTGAAAAATTTTCCTACGACCAAGCAATTAATGATTTAGTTCATATCGGAGCTGTGTCTGAATGTCAGTATGAAGCAGGAGAATTTCTATCCACATATTTTTTAATTAAAAAATCTAATGGGAAAAACAGATTTATTTTAAACCTAAAAGAGTTGAACAAATTTATAGAAGCCCCACACTTTAAAATTGAAAATTACGAGACTGTACTGAAACTAATAACTCCAAATTCATATCTGGCACATATTGACATGCAGGACGCATATTATATGATACCTATAGATAGGACTAACAGAAAATACCTCAGATTTATATTTAATGGGAAACGATACCAGTTTAATTGTTTCCCATTTGGCTTGAACTTGGCACCATATATATTTACAAAGATATTAAAACCTGTCATATCAGTGTTAAGAAAGTTAAATATCTTATTCGTTATCTACCTAGACGATGTTCTTGTTATTGATACAACTAAACAAAAATGCCAATGGTCAGTAAACGAATGTCTTAAATTACTTTCCCATTTAGGGTTTTTGATTAACTATAAAAAGATTGTACTAGAACCAAAACAAGAATTAACCTTTTTAGGATTTACCTATAATACAGTTGATATGACTTTACGTCTCCCAGAAGACAAAAAACAAAACATAAAAGATAGTTTGATTGCTTTTAAAAATAAAAATAGATGTACGATTCAGACTTTCGCAAGGTTAATAGGTAAATTAGTGGCTGCTTGTCCAGCAGTTAATTATGGTTGGGTCCATATAAAAGACTTTGAGAGGGAAAAATATTTATCTTTAAAAAGACTCCAAAACTACAACGCGACTATGATGATCCCGGAAAGTTTAAATAAAGACCTAAATTGGTGGATTAATATAATAAAATCCTCTTCGCAAAAAATCGAAATCAATCATAATTTCCTTTTGGAGATATTTACAGACGCCTCTAGTTCAGGCTGGGGTGCCTATTGCCAAGGGTGTTCTATCCATGGATTCTGGTCAAAAGAACAAAAACGGTGCCACATTAATTTTTTAGAACTAACAGCGGTTTTTTACGCACTAAAGTCCTTCACAAAAAATGTAGAAAATTGTCACATATTATTAAGAGTGGACAATAAGACGGCCATAGCATGTATCAACAAAAAAGGAAGTATCCAATACAGGAAACTAAATAGTATTACTAGAGCTATTTGGGACTGGTGTGAAATACGAAAAATAAATATATTCGCATCCTATATTGCATCTAAAGAAAACGCTCGGGCCGATTGTGAATCAAGATCATTAGCGATTGAGACCGAGTATGAGTTAAATAATACAATATTTAAAACTATTTGTTGCAAGTTCGGAAAGCCAAAAATAGACTTGTTTGCTACTAAATTGAACGCAAAGTGCGAAACTTATGTTTCTTGGGGGCCCGACCCCGACTCGACGTTTATAGATGCCTTCACATTAAATTGGAATGATTTATTTTTTTATGCGTTTCCACCATTTTGTTTAGTTCCCAGGGTTCTAAATAAAATAATAAATGACAAAGCAGTAGGGATTGTCATTGTACCAAATTGGCCAGGCCAGCCCTGGTATCCTCTTTTTACTAGGCTGCTGACTTGCGATCCAGTCATTCTTAAACCTAGAAAACATTTACTGCTTTCTCCTTTCAGGACAGTGCACCCTCTTCACCGGAGCCTTACGTTGGTTGCCGGGAAATTATCCGGCACTCAATGATAAAGAGAGGGATTCCTGAAAACATTATTCCTATTATGACGGCATCTATTAGCGACGGCACCTTAAAACAGTATGATGTATGTTACCGAAAGTGGTGGAGTTATTGTCAGATGCATAATCACCAGCCAGTTGTATTTAACATACAGAATTTGCTCATATTTTTCCAAGAACAAATGACAAATGGTCTGTCATATTCAAGTTTGAATTTGTATAGATCGGCATTAAATCTAATAAATCCACCAGACCCGAGTGAAGAAAACACACTAAAGAGGTTTTTTAAAGGACTGTATAACCTTCGTCCTCCAAAACCCAAATATCAATCAACATGGGACCCACAACCAGTTTTAACGTATTTAAAAGGGCTTTACCCTCACGAAACTATAACCTTAGAATTACTGACAAAAAAATTAGTTATGTTATTAGCGTTAACTTCAGGTCACAGGGTACAAACATTATCAAAAATCTCTTTATTGAACGTAATAATATCAGAGGAAAAAACTGAAATGAAAATAAGTGAAAAAATTAAGACATCAGGAAGAAATAAACCTGTTTTAATTTTTCCCAAGTTTATACAATGTCCTGAATTATGCGTCGCTACAATGATTACCTATTATATTAAGTTGACACAACCAATTAGAGGTTCTAACGAATATCTTATATTAACCCATAAGAAACCGCATCACCAAGCTTCAACACAAACCATTAGCAGATGGTTGAAAGATGTGTTAAAAAGAAGCGATATTAATACCGACATTTTTTCAGGGCATAGCACTCGTCATGCGGCAACTTCAGCTGCTTTTCGGGCAGGGGTTAATATAGATACCATTAGAAACTCAGCAGGTTGGACTAAAACGTCAGACGTATTCAACAGATTTTATAATCGTCCTGTGGTGCAAGACCGCACGGATTTTGCTAGAGCCATATTAGGTGCCAACAATAGCAAACAATAATATGTAGGTAATTTGTTATAAGTATATATATATATATTTTAGGTAAATGAGTAATTTTTTATTTTACTCTATATGTGTATTATTTATAAGATATTATTATTATAGATATTATGTGGCATAGAAGTATTTTGATTATATTGTAATTGTAATTTTATTTGAAATATATTGTTTTCACGTAGGTACTAATATATTATGTACTAATATATTATGTAGGTACTAATCGATAAGTGTACTTATCTTGTATGTATTATAATATTACTATTATAATAAACTGATTGCATTGTAATTCAAATAATGTTGTGTTTACTAAATTGATAGACGAGATAGACACTTACTTTGATTTAAAGATTCAGATCGCACATATTATATCTACAAACATCTACGTGTTGTAATTACCAAGGAAGAAAAGCGAAGTAAAATTAAAAAGTTAATCGACTTACCTGTAAGGAAGCATCAACTTTAATTTTGCTAGCTTTTCTTCCTTGGTAATTACAAACCCTTCCCGCCCATCAGTAGCCCAAGGCGATTTGACTCTTTGTTACGAATAACGAAGTGATGATAGCGATACTACGTGTTGTAATTACCAAGGAAGAAAAGCTAGCAAAATTAAAGTTGATGCTTCCTTACAGGTAAGTCGATCAACTTTTTAATTAATATGATTAATAATTTTGTATTCGCGGCAACGGAAAGTATATTCTGTGAGACGGTACTAGGCGTAAGAAATGCGACGGAGACAACTAAATTATCTGACTAGTATAGAAACGGTGGTCTAGCAACATGGCGCGTAATAATTATGAGCTGATGGAAAATGAGAGAAAATCGGAAAATTGTGAAATCTACGATTATAAGCAAGAAACTCTCTCCGTATCAAACAATGTGGCCCATAACACTTTACTATAGGCCTTTAGGTGACGGCGGCAGATTTTAGAAAAGAAAATTTGATAAAACGGATTCAGTGTTGCCGTCCGACAAGCGCGGTTTAATTTTATTTTTTAATTCCCAGTATTTCTAGAAGGACCTGGCCTCTTGTCTAGCGGTACCAAAAATTGGCACTCAATGAGCAATGGCCGGCAGCTAGACCTGAGATCAAGTGGAAAAATAGCCTGTAGTCGACTTTTCAGGTTACGTAACGGCCCGGCCGCTTGCCTGGCAGTAAAAGTACTCAACAATAGCAATGGCCAGCAACGAATACTTATATATATACCTGGAATTAGTCGGAGAAATAGTTTAATTTGACTGCTGGCTTTGTAAGAGTTCCTGGCTCCTTGTCTATAGCAGTACCAAAATTGGCACTCGACGGACAATGGCCGGCAGTTACACCTGACGTCAAGTACAAACTATTTATCTGTTGATCTCGGGTTTTGCAAAGTTCCTGGCCTCTTGCCTGGCAGTACAAGTACTCTACAATAGCAAGGGCCGGCAGTTAAACCTGATATCACCTTTTTATAAATAATAATGTTCAGTCAAAAGAAACTATCTTGGGCACTTGGGCAAAATGAAATGGTTATCATACAAGAGTTTCTTACCTATACT
Organism: Pseudeuparius sepicola; assembly: GCA_963920635.1. Lineage (NCBI taxonomy): Eukaryota > Metazoa > Arthropoda > Insecta > Coleoptera > Anthribidae > Pseudeuparius > Pseudeuparius sepicola. Next base: position 38,077,505 of record OY987305.1, read on the forward strand.
GTTAAATCGGCGGTCGATCAAAATCTGATAAATTCGTATTTTTCGGTTCCCCTTTTATACCCGAGTCCGGCCGGGCTGGTGGGGTCGGAGAAAAGAGCCCGGTTGCTATGCCGGCATCGAGACTTGGTGCGGTGCGAAATACATAAAAAAAACTAGAAAAATCTCATACACCTATAGCCGGCGATGCGACGCAGTTTCCGGTAATAAGACTAAATAGTATGAGTATGAATAGATTGAATCGGTTTTTCAAAAAGAAACGCGTCTCTAGCCCTAAAAATAATGATTATTTCCTACTAAATATATTTTACAAAAGTATTGCCCGCCTAAAATCAATAGCGACTTTTATAACACGGTATATAAAATGCAAAAATACGGAAAATAACATTTCGTTCAAATTAAAACATTTTACTTGCCTTTTACGCATTCATCTAGCCGGTGAAAATAATAAAAACTGCTCGGCGTGGTGCGGTCGGCAGAAAAAAATGAAAAATAAGTTCCTTTCTAGTAAAAAAATAACGAACTTCGTTACATAATAAACATCCGTGTTGTCTGTTCCCTGCAAAAAGCTGAAGGTGTAACCCCCCCAAAATCTTGAGAAAAAAATTATTTTATCCGGCGGCACAATTTGCGCTCGGCCGTGCCACCCTCGTTTTGACACCCTTAGACGGTAGTCACGGTCAATTTTTTCCGCTCGCCCTAAGCCCTGGGGTGTTGTCCGTTCCCTGTAAAAAGCTGAAGGTGTAAACCCCCCCAAATCTTGAGAACAAAATTATTTTATCCGGCGGCGCAATTTGCGCTCGGCCGTGCCACCCTAGTTTTGACGCCCTTAGACGGTAGTCACGGTCGATTTTTTCCGCTCGCCCTAAGCTTTAGGATGTTGTCCGTTCCCTGTAAATAGCTGAAGGTGTAAACCCCCCAAAATCTTGAGAAAAAAATTATTTTATCCGGCGGCGCAATTTGCGCTCGGCCGTGCCACCCTCGTTTTGACACCCTTAGACGGTAGTCACGGTCGATTTTTTCCGCTCGCCCTAAGCCCTGTGGTGTTGTCCGTTCCCTGTAAAAAGCTGAAGGTGTAACCTTCTCCAAAATCTTGAGAAAAAAATATTTTATCCGGCGGCGCAATTTGCGCTCGGCCGTGCCACCGTCGTTTTGACACCCTTAGACGGTAGTCACGGTCGATTTTTTCCGCTCGCCGTAAGCCCTGGGGTGTTGTCCGTTCCCTGTAAAAAGCTGAAGGTGTAACCTTCTCCAAAATCTTGAGAAAAAAATATTTTATCCGGCGGCGCAATTTGCGCTCGGCCGTGCCACCCTCGTTTTGACACCCTTAGACGGTAGTCACGGTCGATTTATTCCGCTCGCCGTAAGCCCTGGGGTGATGTCCGTTCCCTGTAAAAAGCTGAAGGTGTAACCCCCCCAAAATCTCGAGAAAAAAATTATTTTATCCGGCGGCGCAATTTGCGCTCGGCCGTTCCACCCTCGTTTTGACACCCTTAGACGGTAGTCACGGTCGATTTTTTCCGCTCGCCGTAAGCCCTGGGGTGATGTCCGTTCCCTGTAAAAAGCTGAAGGTGTAACCCCCCAAAATCTCGAGAAAAAAATTATTTTATCCGGCGGCGCAATTTGCGCTCGGCCGTTCCACCCTCGATTTGACACCCTTAGACGGTAGTCACGGTCGATTTTTCCGCTCGCCCTAAGCCCTGGGGTCGTTTTGACACCCTTAGACGGTAGTCACGGTCGATTTTTTCCGCTCGCCGTAAGCCCTGGGGTGATGTCCGTTCCCTGTAAAAAGCTGAAGGTGTAACCCCCCCAAAATCTCGAGAAAAAAATTATTTTATCCGGCGGCGCAATTTGCGCTCGGCCGTTCCACCCTCGTTTTGACACCCTTAGACGGTAGTCACGGTCGATTTTTCCGCTCGCCCTAAGCCCTGGGGTGTTGTCCGTTCCCTGTAAAAAGCTGAAGGTGTAACCCCCCCAAAATCTTGAGAAAAAAATTATTTTATTCGGCGGCGCAATTTGCGCTCGGCCGCATGCCACCCTCGTTTTGACACCCTTAGACGGTAGTCACGGTCGATTTTTTCCGCTCGCCGTAAGCCCTGGGGTGTTGTCCGTTCCCTGTAAAAAGCTGAAGGTGTAACCCCCCCAAAATCTTGAGAAAAAAATTATTTTATCCGGCGGCGCAATTTGCGCTCGGCCGTGCCACCCTCGTTTTGACACCCTTAGACGGTAGTCACGGTCGATTTTTTCCGCTCGCCGTAAGCCCTGGGGTGATGTCCGTTCCTTGTAAAAAGCTGAAGGTGTAACCCCCCCAAAATCTCGAGAAAAAAGTTATTTTATCCGGCGGCGCAATTTGCGCTCGACCGTTCCACCCTCGTTTTGACACCCTTAGACGGTAGTCACGGTCGATTTTTCCGCTCGCCCTAAGCCCTGGGGTGTTGTCCGTTCCCTGTAAAAAGCTGAAGGTGTAACCCCCCCAAAATCTTGAGAAAAAAATTATTTTATTCGGCGGCGCAATTTGCGCTCGGCCGCATGCCACCCTCGTTTTGACACCCTTAGACGGTAGTCACGGTCGATTTTTTTTGCTCGCCCTAAGCCCTGGGGTGTTGTCCGTTCCCTGTAAAAAGCTGAAGGTGTAACCCCCCCAAAATCTTTAGAAAAAAATTATTTTATCCGGCGGCGCAATTTGCGCTCGGCTGTGCCACCCTCGTTTTGACACCTTTAGACGGTAGTCACGGTCGATTTTTTCCGCTCGCCCTACGCCCTGGGGTGTTGTACGTCGCCTGTAACAGTTTGGGGGTTAACCCACCCCCAGGTTAAGGAAAGATAAAACAATTCATTTGTAGGATTAGCTTTGGTGCGGATTGTCCATGTCCGCAATTTGCCTCCGCTTTAAAAATTCGTCGCTGGAAAACCGTCGCTAACTTCACGGACATAAAGTATTTTACGTTCTGCTACAATACGACCCCAAATACTTATCATAATTACACGCCTTATGAACTCGTTTTTGCAAGAAAACCTGAACTTCCCGAAATTTTCAAACGACCTAATGTGGAACCACTATACAATATTGATGCGTACGATCAGGAAATTCGATATCGTTTACAACTAGCACATAAGCAAGCTAGAGATTACTTGGAAAAGTCAAAAAAGACCGAAAAAGTAAATTCGATATTCAATCTAAAGGTAATGAAATTAAATCCAGGCGACTTAGTGAGTAAGGAAGATCGCGGTAAACTAGATGCTTGGTGGGAAGGACCATATCCGGTAATTAGAGTCGAAAGTCCTAACTGTATTGTTAAAGATAACAGAGGCAAACAACTCGCCGTACATAAGAACCGAGTAAAAAAATATCTGTTAGGTTAGTGTATAAGAATATTTTAATATTTGTAATTTAGGTATAATACATATTGTAAGTTATTTAGGTAAGTCGGTATGTAAGTAGTATAAAGTACATATATATTGTGAAATTATTTTAATTTTGTTGATTAAACCTTATATTATTAAAATTGTTGTATGTGTAAAAAAACGTCTTTCACAAGTGGCAATAGTGAATGACATTTTTTTTTTCTCAAAAAGGGAAGGTGTAGGGTCTATCGACCCTGTGGAAATATTTAAGTAGGTCATGTGGTTAGGAAATAGTTAAGTTAGCATAAGTGTATATGTGTATAAGCATGTATCGCAATATGCGCATAAGCAATAATGTACAAGGGGTATTGTACTGGATGGGTTTTTGGGGACAGTCACTATACGAATGGGTTAGAGAATACATGTTCTTTTATTCGAACCACTACAAAAGTCATTTGAATTGGTTCAGTAGGTGTCGACGTTACGGGTAACGGATCAGAAAATTTAGAAGAAAACTCACCCTCTAACTCAATTAAATTTAACTTTATTGTTTGAGCCTCCGACTCATCATCTTCAGACACAGTATTAAAACGAGAGATAAGATTCGATAAATGGTTAAGTCTTGACTCTCTTGACTCTGGACTATTCTACGACACGCTGCATCACCCTTAATACCAACAAATTTATTAATGACACTTGTGACGTCATTAAATGACACTAAAAATTGCTTAACATCGTCAGCAAAAATAATTGGGTTAGCGATTGTAATAAAACTTCGGTTAGAAGCTTCCTGCCTTAGCGCACCTCTCAATCTTTTGCGTTTTGCCTCTACATTACCAGATACGTCTAAACCGCGAACCTTAAGTTCATAAGATAACTTATGTTCTTTCAAGCTGTTAGGATCCATTTTAAAAAAATTACCAAACCAAACAAACGACAAAAATTGGGCAGAACTGACGATAACAAATATTTTAAGCAAGATAATTGAATTTTCAAAGTTCAAAAGTCAAAGTTAAATTAATTTTTTTTAACAACAATAGAGCAAGCTTCGACAAAAAAGTTATCTCAAGGCCCCAAGTTGGGTCATGCCAAAAATGTATAACCAAAATGGTTATATCTGAGCGCCAGAAGCTTGAACTATTTGATGGTTAAATAAAATAACACTTTTTCCAATTTACAATATATTTCCAATTGAAATTTGTACATACAAGTGGTTACAACAAAGTGAAGTAGGTAAAGTGAGTAGTTAAATTTATTATTATTTAGATTTGTTACTGTTGAAAAGTAAAGAAAACACTATGAAAAATGTTCAGTCTTAAAGATACAAAATCAGAGACACTACTAGCACGATAAGTTCACGTGAGCATTTAAAGTTTTATTGACGAGCACTTAGAAAATTTGGACTATTGGAATTCACAGAGTACCTCGAAACCTTCCCAAATTAAAGCTGAGTAGTTGCCACCACCGCTCCAAGCTCCTTTTTCGTGGATTACGACCTCGGCTAGGCCTCGAGACTCGATCGGGTCGTGGGGTGTCCGAGCTGGTGCTGAAAGGTGTGCTCAATACTCAAACGCCGGGTTGTAAGGTTGGTGTGCTGGTACTTAGTCCGTTACTGCCTCGCTTACGTGCTTCGCTCACGTACCGAAGTGATGTAAAAGAAAACACAAGGGCAGTCTCCGAAAAACTGCAGTCGACACGTCGACCCTTTTACAAGGTCTATTTGAATCCCTTAATTGCAAAATATGGTTGAAAATAAACAAATTCATAACCTTATAATGGAGTAAACGTGTAGTTTTGACTTAATGAACCCTGAACGTGACTATGAAATAGATTAAAAAATTATTAACCCAAAAGCGATCAATTATCTTGACTAAACCTGTCCTATAAATTTACTGTACAATATTTACAAGATAAAAGGTAACATTAATAAAATATAAAATATTTGGCGACTTCCCCGTTCGATCTCGAAGCACAAGACGAAAAAATATAACAGCCCGAAAGCCAGATAACCAAAAAAAGATACCGTGGTAAAGTTCACGTGCCTCGGGCAACTTAAGGGTCCGTTTTACTAAGTCTGTGCTAATAATAATAATAATAATAATAATAATTATTATTATTTTTTTAATATTAATTTTTAATTAAACGGATAACCCTGCCAAGTATCGCCCAATAACCTGCTTGCCTACGCTGTACAAGATAATCACCTCTTGCCTTACGCAGCGAATATATGCTCACTGCGAGCGGAACAACATCCTTGCAATGCAGCAGAAGGGCTGCTCGAAGGGCGCAATGGGATGCAAAGAGCAACTCATCATAGACTCTGTCATCTGCAACCAGGCTCATTCCAAGCAACGAAACCTTTACATGGCTTATGTGGACTACAAAAAAGCATTTGATTCCGTACCTCACGACTGGCTCACAGGTATCTTAAAGCTGTATAAAATAGATCATCATACAGTTTCCTTTTTAGAACACGTTATGACAACCTGGCGCACTAAGATACAACTCAGAACCGCAGACAGTAACATCGAGACCGACACAATCAACATCCGAAGAGGGATTTTCCAAGGAGGTTCACTCAGTCCACTGTGGTTCTGCATGGCGATGAACCCTCTATCACATCGGTTGAACTCTACAAAATACGGCTTCGCTATCAAAAGCAACAACGCAGAAGCGATCAAGTTGAGTCACCTATTATATATGGATGATTTAAAACTAATGGCCGCAACCAAAAACCAACTAACGCAAATGCTTAAAATTGTAGAGGAGTTCTCCAGGGACATCGGAATGCAGTTTGGACTGGACAAGTGCCGCACCCTTAACATCGTCCGGGGAAAGTTCGAACAAGGCGCACACGAGATGCAGGACGGCCAGGAGATCGAAGCAATGAGCATGGGAGATACATACAAGTATCTCGGGATGAAACAAGCTCAAAGGATAGACCATCGAACAATGAAGATCGATTTAAGGAATGAATTCATCAAGAGAGTAAGACAAGTAGTGCGAACTGATCTCAACAGCAGGAATTTGTTTAAGGCCCTGAACACGTATGCGTGCTCTCTACTCAGCTATTCGTTTGGAATAGTGAATTGGACCAACACGGACATCAACAACCTGCAGCGAAAAGTTAGGACACTACTGAAAAAAGCTCATAAACATCATCCCCGTAGCGCCGTAGAAAGAACAACTCTGCCACGTCAACTAGGAGGAAGAGGATTGGCAGATCTCAGCAAGCAATTGGACCAACAAATATTAAATCTGCGTAATTATTTCTACAGGCAGGCCAACAGCTCCACACTACATAGGGCTATATGCGGAGCAGACGTCTCAACACCGCTACGTCTGACGGAATACGAGCGTCAAAATCACCACCGAACCGACAACGATAAACTACAGAGGTGGTTGGGGAAGCCGCTGCACGGGAGGCATCCTAATGAGGTTAACCAGGAACATGTCGACAAGTTAGCGTCGAACTATTGGCTGACCTCGGGACGAATGTTCCCCGAGACGGAAGGCTTCCTACTGGCCATACAAGATCAGGTTATACCAACTCGCAACTACCTAAAATTCATTGTAGGAGATGCATCGGTAGTGGATGACAGATGCAGATACGGGTGCCCAACTTCAGAAACAATCCAGCACATAACAGGAGGATGTCAGATGTTCGCATCAACGGAATATAAGGAACGACACGATTCGGTTGCCAAGATCTTGCACCAGGAACTGGCGGAAAAGCTGCTGCTTGTGCAGGCAGAGAGGGTCCCATATTACAACTACACACCTGAGCCTGTTCTTGAGAACAGCAACTACAAGATGTACTGGGATCGTACAGTTCTGACAGATCAACGAGTTGCCCATAACAGACCGGACCTTATAATAGTTGATAAAATTTCTAGGCAGACAACTCTGATTGATGTGGCCATCCCGAACAACAACAACCTGCGTGTGAAGCAAGTCGAGAAGATCGCGAAGTACAGAGATTTAGAAGAACGAATTAGAAGGCAATGGGAAATGGAGAACGTCCAGACGATTCCAATCATCATGTCAACAACTGGTGTTATACCAAAAAGTTTGCTGAGAAACATCAAGGAGCTGGGTCTAACTGATAGTCTTTACAGGTCCATGCAGAAAGCGGTACTACTTGCGACAGCCCGAACCGTCAGGAAATTCATGGGGAATGCAGGATCATCCAACAACATCAATGTCACCTAAGGCCCGATAACATGGCAAGGGTCTCGTCCGAGCCAGATCCTTTTGGTATCCGGGATACCCGGGATCTGAGTGAATGTTCCCCGTAGAGGGAGTGCGAATGCCTTTTGGCTAAGTCGAGATAATAATAATAATAATAATAATAAGCTTTTATTGTCCAACCATTTACAGAACAAATTATAAAAATTCAACGAATTTTCAATAACAATAGTACAATGCTTGCAAGCGTTTAGATCTAGATTGAGTGCAATTTATATTGTACAATTAATGACATACAATTCATACAATCTTAGCATAAGTACAGAAGGATGAAAACCAAGAAAAGAAAAGGAAAATTGGTTTACCGCATGATCTGCCTAAAACAGAGCAACCATGGATGCCAAACACAGATGTAAATACAAATATAAACGTAGATATAAATACAAAACTGATATAGTGTGAATGTAAATGCAAATCTAAATGCAAATGTAATTGTAAATATAAATGTAAAATGTAAATGTAAATGTGTAAATGTAAATGCCGAGCCCAAATCAACACGAACATCTGTAACAGTACAAATATAATAGTGCAAAGGCAATAGGCAGAAAGCAGTTATATAAATAAATGAATGACAGATTATGTCTGAGACCAAAGATGGTCCATGCATACCAATGCTCCCAAGCATGAATGAAGTCAACATCAATCATTCAGAAGGTCAGCACAAAACGACAGAACCTTCTTGAGACCATCACAGTGGATATCACACATGTGTGATAGTGCATTGGAGTTGCTGAATATCGAGTAAATAGGATAGTAAGAGATTTATAAAAATAATAAACAAATTTATAACCAAATTAAGGCCACAGCTTGCAGCGTGCAGCCCACAGAGAAAAGGGGCGAACAATAGGCCTAGGTGAGAGTAGCTCAAGAAGTCGTCAAAATGACGTTATGAATAAGAAACTATTAAAAATTGAGCAGCTACTCACCCAGACTGTGTTCCCGGGAATCCTCTCCATGGTCCACCTGCTGCAGGTCCGAAAAATCCGTGGAAATCGTCCACTCCCACACCTCAATGCCACGTGCTCGCAAGACACATGTAAAAAACAGAAAACCTCAAGTAGCACAGCGAAAACAAATGCACACTGTATATAAAACCACTTAAGCCGACCATAAACTGGGAAATTAGGCTACTGCCTCTACTTCTTGTCGCGGGGCCTATTTATAACCTTTTCTGCAAGGATGACGACTTCCGCCTTCTATAATGATTTAGAAGATTTTAAAAGCTAACTTATTAATAAAAAATTCAAAATAACACAACCGCCGACCAGGAAAATAGGCGGCGGTGTCAATTGTCAATTCTGCCAAACTTTTACCACTGATATTAGACCAGAGAGAAACGTCGAACACAAAGAGTGATGTTAGTACACGACATTAACACCGTGGCGATAGTCAATCGCAAAACTGAATAAAGTGAATATTGACTGTGATCTACGTCCGACCGAGTTTACAACAATGTAATTGTTCTAATAATACATACCTTCAATTGCTGAATGAAATTTAAAACACCTTTGCAAACGGCACATACCCTTTAATCAACAGTTCATTTAAAAACACAAGCTCTACATAGGTAGGCAATTTATTATACATCAGCTTGTATAGGTGGTTGAAAATGGTACGTTTATACGGGGTGTGAAGAATTAATAGGAATGAAACAATGCACTTAAAACGTCCTAACGAAAATTAGAAAAAATTTTCGTTACAACTCATAAGAATATGTATATATCCCGTGTCATCGCCCAACGATGGCAATATTCATCCGTGCTAAATTAATCCTCTTTGACATCTGGAAAATTAAAAAGTAAACATTTCTTTGTAAATATAGGTATCTCACCCATTGCCAGAAAACCAAAGTGACTATGTCACGAGACTTGACCTTTGTCCATGTGTGAGCCCAGTTGAATCCAAAAACCCCTGTAAACCGTGCCTCTAGTATGGTAAAACCCCCTGTAAACCGATCTGGAGGAGGCCGTGCGGTACCAGGAAAAATGCCACGATGCAATAAAATACAATATAATAGTAAAAAGCACGTGGAAAATCCACGTCTGGTCGTTCGCTGCTCGCGCAGATAAAATAGGGCGGTCAAAAATTATTGTCGACTAAATAGGACCTTGTACGTTTAAAATATCTAAAATTATGCAATACTTTCCACAGGAATATCGTTATTCGTTTAATGGCAAATAAAAAGTAAACAGAGGTATCACCCATCGCCCAAAAAACAATACCAAAGTTATGTTCTTCAAACTGTCTACCTTAATGAAATAATAGACTTTGCTGAATTCACAAAAATGTCATGTATACAATCCATTTCAAGGCTAGACGGCTCAGTCTGTCTTCACCTCTAGAGAGAAATAAAATTTTTTAAAATAAATTCGTTTTCCGCTCTGCGAAAACTGGCGCAGTCGGCCAGTAGGATTTGTTGGACGAATCCTCGCGTCGCGATTATTCGGTCCGTTTTTACGGTTTATCAACGAACGACCCTACGGGAAAATTTTGTTGCTCCGAGAAGAAGAAGGCTCGCAGACCAGGGGAGCAGGACCAAGCATCGCCTTCAGCCCTATTGGTACGGACGGAAGGACACAAATCGCCTGAAGCCCATAGGTAGATCGACCAAGGGAACGAGACACGAATCGCTCATCACCCTATTGGTACGGACAGAAGGACAGCATCGCCTGAAGTCCATAATTAAGAAGAAGTCAATGTCAATCGCAGTTGTGTTACTGTAAGTGCATCCTTTTTTTTCTTTTCATTTTCATTGTGCATATTTTGTTGTATTTTCCATTTCTTGATTTTCCTTTTTCCCCAATTTTTCCAAATTTTTCCTGGAAGATTTAACTGAGGCCTTTGAAAACTTAAAATTTCACGAAAATAAAAAATCAAAAAGTCAAACATAACGGCAAACCCAAATTTTACCATGATCAGATACCAAGCTGATAACATACCAAATTTTGACGGAAGTACTAAGCAATTGAACCGATTTATTAGACTTTGTGAAAATTTTCTTTCCACTCATCAAAATAGAACCGATCCGAACGCTATTGTAAATATTTGTCTTTTTGACACCATATTAGGTAAACTTTCTGGTAGAGCTGCAGACTTAATAGCCTCTAGATGTGAAATAAATTCCTGGCAAACTTTAAAACAATGTCTTATTGACACATTTTCTGATCAGAGATCTATCGATTGTTTAGTGCAAGATATTTTATCACTTAAAAGAGACCGAAATGAAAACCTTTTAGATTTCGCTTTAAGACTACAAGATGCCCGAAGCCTTTTGTTTGCAAAATTAACAACCGCTAACTTTACACAAGAAGTAAAGCTATTAAAAATTACAGAATACGAAGATTTCACCCTAAAAACTTTTGTAAATGCTTTAGATTACCATATGCAACTAATTGTTAGACTTAAAACACCTCAAAATTTAGAAGAAGCCATGTCTTTTGTTAGAGAAGAAGAAAATTTCCTTTTATTTAGGAATCGCTCTCATTTAAATCCTTTACCACCAAAACCACAACTTATTTATTCTCCTAGATCTAATAACAAGGCAAGTACTCTACAAAATTTACCACGAACAATGACTCAGACTAATTTCAGACCTACGTAGCAACCACAACCAATGTTTGTTCCTCAACCTTCAAAATTTTATCCTCAGCCAAATTATTTTAGACCAACATTTCAACAACAGCCTTTGTTCCAACCTAATTTCCAACATAATACACCGAGATTTTCAAATCAAAGTCAATCAGGACAATTAAGAAATTTTCCAAATCCACCCAGAAGTCAAATGTCAACATTGCAATTTAAACCTAATAATAATTCTGATTATAAACCAGAACCCATGGATACGACAACAAGCACAGTATCGAAAATGTATACTCGACAAACAAAACAACCCTTTAAACCAAAATTTCAATCTATTAGAGAACATCCTTTAAATAACCACTTAGTTGAACATCAGAACTCAACTATTGACAACCCTGAACAAACCGAATTTTGTCCAGAAGATGAAATCAATAATATCAGTAACCCCCATCAATACCATCGAGAACCAAACGCTGAGTGTGACTATTTTAACGATTACTATCCCACAGAATATTACTCGACCCCTAACTATGACACCTACGACTATGACGAAAAATATAATGACCCCCAAAATTCTCAAAATTTTCAGAAGGCACCGAATTTAGACAATATGAGGTAATTTATCTCAATAATTACGAAAAAAACGAACTTCCCTATATTATTATTCTCGAACTAGGTTATGCTAAATTTTTAGTAGATACAGGTAGCGGCAGAAGCTTTATTAAACCCGAATTAGCTTACAAAATTTATGCACAATATATTAAAAACGAAATAAGTGCACACGCCACCTCATTTCACGACGAAGTAGCGGAAATTCCTTTCTTTCCTATTTTTCAAAAATTAGGGTACCATAAGTATTTTCTTTTTGATTTTTCACCCAAATTTGACGGACTATTAGGAATTGACCTTTTAAAAAAATTCGACACTAATATTCAAATAGGAAAAACCAATTTAGAACTTGACGAAGTATCTATCCCTCTCCATTATATACAACACCCCAAAAACGAAATTTGTCAGTCAAATATTAAATCTCAAATTAATCAGAAAACACATTTTAAACCGACGCAAATTACTGTTCCGCCTCGTAAGGTACAGAAGGTTAATGTACCAGTCACCTTATCACATGGCATAGGTATATTAGATTACACGGATCTTGGAAACTCAACTGAGATGCCTGCAGCAATAGTAAACGTAGTAGATTCTTATGCTCTTACGACAACAACAAACTCGAACGAAACGCCTGTTAAAATCACGTTTTATGAACCTCTTGATATTGAAACATTGCACGAAGATGAACACTATTTTTTAGACAAAACAGAAACATTTAGCGAACCTCTTGAAATTGACGATAATCTATTAAAAGCTAATTTAAAAAATTTGCGATTAAATCATTGTAACTCGGAAGAATACCATGATATAAGAAAACTTTGCTTTGAATTTCGTGACATTTTTTATTGTGAAGGGACACCACTGACTTTCACAAATGAAATCAAACATAAAATTGACTTAACGGACGATAGACCTATATACACAAAGACCTATAGATATCCTGAAATACACAAACCAGAAGTAAATTCTCAAATTAATGAAATGCTAAAAAACGGAATTATAGAACACTCAAACTCCCCCCTGGAACAGTCCTATTTGGATTGTGCCCAAAAAATTGGACGCATCCGGAAAAAAGAAATGGCGCATCGTAATTTATTTTCGAAAACTAAATTTAAAGACTATAGACGATAAATTTCCATTGCCGAATATCACCGAGATACTTGACAAATTAGGCAAAGCTCACTACTTTACAACCCTCGATTTAGCAAACGGTTTCCACCAGAAGATCTACCCAAAACGACTTTTTCTACAGACACTGGTCACTATCAATTTAAACGCATGCCATTTGGTCTCAAAAACTCTCCCAGTACTTTCCAAAGAGTTATGAATAATGTGCTCCGTGGCCTTCAAAACGAATATTGTCTTGTATACCTCGATGACATTATCATTTTTTCTACGCTCAAAGAACACATTGAAAAATTAACTGCTGTATTTAATCGCCTAAGAAATTCCAATTTTAAAGTACAACTCGATAAATGCGTGTTTCTCCGGAATGAAGTTTCATATTTAGGACGCGTAGTAACAGAAAATGGAATTAAACCTAATCCCGACAAAATCAAAGCTGTCAAAAATTTTCCAATACCTACCACCCAAAAAGAAATCAAATCGTTTCTTGGATTGGCAGGATACTATCGACGTTTTATCAAGGATTTTGCTAAGGTCACGAAACCTTTAACAATTTGTCTTAAAAAGAACGCCAATGTCAAACACTCTTCCGAATTTATAGCATCTTTTAATAAATTAAAAGAACTGCTCATTAATTCACCTATTTTAAAATACCCTGATTGGACAAAACCATTTGTTTTAACAACAGACGCCTCCAATGTGGCTCTTGGTGCTGTTCTATCACAAGGAACACCTCCCAACGACAACCCCATTGCGTACGCCTCTAGGACTTTGAATAAGACAGAACAAAAATACTCCACAATAGAAAAAGAATTGCTTGCCATTTGTTGGTCATGCAAATACTTTCGTCCATATTTATTCGGTAGAAAATTTCAAATTTATACAGACCATAGACCGTTGGTTTGGCTTTTTAACCTCAAGGAACCTAACTCAAAATTAGTCCGTTGGAGACTTAGACTTGAAGAATTCGATTTCGAAATAATTTATAAAAAAGGTAAACAAAATACTAATGCGGACGCCCTTTCACGAATTTCATTGAACGCCCTTGAAACACAATCTATAGTTAATAATCCTGGAGATATTAATACTGAAATTGACAAATTTTTAGAAAACTTTGACCCTAATGCACCAGTTAACTTTGAACCCGAACTTTTAACAGATTTTAATCCTAATGCTCTAAACCCTGACGATGTTTCTCGAACTTTAGAAAATATAACGGAACCTAAAATTAAAATTTTACAAAATATTCAGATTAGACCACCTCCTACAGAAACGTCCCAAACTATTCATAGTAACAATGAACCTGATGATTTTGCGGAAATTCCAATTTTAGACGATATTATAAATAATAAATCAAATCAATTGATTATAAAAATATCTCCTTACTTACAAAAATAGAAAACGAAACTTTTGAAGGACACCATATCGTCAAAGCTTCCTTACCAATGGATCTAAAAATTATAGTAGATTTTTTGAAACAAAATTTGCGTAACAAGACAACATACATATACTTTTTCTCAAAAGAATTAAGAACATTTTTTCAAAAAGCGCTTGCTTTACATTTTCAAAATTTAAAATTGGTTGAATGTACAACATTAATTAATAACGCGTTACCAGATGAAAGAGAACTTTTAATAAAATACAAACATGAAGGAAAAACTAACCATCGCGGAATTGAAGAAACGTATAAATTTCTAAAAACAAACTATTATTGGAAATCCATGAAATCCGATATACCTATCAAAATTTATTAATTACTGCGAAATATGCCAAAAGGCAAAATAGATCAACCTTTAAATTTAACGGAAACTCCATCAAAACCCTTCGAAATCCTTCACATAGACACTTTTATTATGGGTAATCAAAAATTCCTCACGATTATAGATAAATTTTCAAAATACGCGCAAGCATTACCATACAACGAAAATGCAACTTCGGCTTGTGAAAACTTAATAAAATATTTTTCTTTTTGCGGAACTCCAAAACAAATAGTAACTGATAACGGCTCTGAATTCAAAAATGAACATTTTAAAGCTTTGTTAAAATTACATAAAATTGACGTACATTTTACTACTGCAAGACATCACGAATCAAATTCACCAATCGAAAGATTTCATTCTACTATTACTCTGTCATATCCTTAATGCCATATGCTGTTATTGCATATAATAGTACCATACATTCCAACACAAATTTCACCCCTTATGAACTTATATTTGGACACACTGATTCTCGTGATCCTATGAATTTAATTCCTACTCAAGTTTATACAGAATATATTCACAACCATCGAACTACCACTCAAGCTTTATGCGAAAAAGTAAAAAATGAGTCATTACAGAAAAAACAAAAAATAATTGATAAAATCAATCAAAATAAAAAAGCATTAAAATTGAAAATTGGATCTAATGTTTATAAAAAATCTGAATCACGATCGGCAAAATTATCGAACAAATTTCTAGGTCCCTATAAATTAACCGCCGTTTTGGAAAACAGTAAAATTGAAATTGAACATCCAGCAACCAAAAAGAAAGAAATTGTTCATATAAATGAAACAAAAATAATGCAAAATTCCGACGAAAATAATGACAATGACTCTAACCCCAATATTTACGACATTTCAAATGGACTACCCTCCACCTCGTCGCAAGCGACGTGACTTTCCACGACTTGAACCAATATCCTGGACTCCTACCATATAAACTCGGAACAGCAAAAACTATTTCAAATTATTGGTCATTAGTACAGGGTGGCCCATCCAAGCGGAAAAAGTGTGCTACGTGGAGACAGGTTAACATAAAATCATCATTCAAAAAATGAGGTTGTAGTAAAAATTAAGGGGAATTCGAGGGTGTACCCTAATTTTATATACGGGGGTCGGTAAAAAAGGTATCGCAAAAAACATTTTTTGCAAAATAAAAAAACTATATTTTTTTTACCAACACATCCATTAGAGAACCTATAAGTAGTATTCCCGAATATTCAGTTTTTTAATATAAGTTCCGGTTATAGCGGAAATGAAAGTGGTTTTCTCTATTTTACAACTTACACATTTCTCTTAACCATCACAGGATTCCTTTTTTAATTCTGAATCCAACGATATATAATTTGACCTATTCATCTCCAACCGTTTCCGAGATATTTATCAGAGAAGCTCCATCAAACTAGATACATGGTCTCATGGTCGGTGTCTGATGTTTGATCTGAGTAGGCCAAACAATAAAACCAAATTTATGACAAATCAAGTCAGCCATGATAATAAAACTGACAAGCGAGTAGGCTGAATGTTAAAGTGGCTATAGCCATTCAACTGCATTCAACTTAATTAAAAATCTCGTGGAAATTATGAAACATTTATTATTTTTACTACTGTCATATTTATTATAACAACAATAATATGATTAGTTATTAAAAATTAATTAGAAGTTCATTTACATTAAATGTTCAAAATGGTTTCCATTATTATTTACACATAACCTAAGTCTTTTTAAGAATTTTTTTCGGATATTTTCAAAGATTAAGGGATGATTGTTTAAACTATCAATTTCTAATTTTACTCGTCTTTTAATCTCCTCAACATTTTCTGGGCGGTTCTTATAAACTTTATTTTTTAAATGCCCCACAAGAAAAAATCCAAGGAGGTTAAATCTGGACTACGTGGCGGCCACCTTATCGTTCCATGTTTACCAATCCAATTTTCAAACGAATTGTTCAAAAATTCCGTTATGGGCCCACAGTTATGGAAGGAAGCGCCATCTTGCAGCCATATTAATTGTCTTTCTTGGAGTTGGTTAAGAAAAAGTAATGGCAACTGGTCAAAGTATTGTTCCAATTCGTTCTGGATTAAATGTAGGTATTTCCTACCTGTCATACTTCCTGAATAAAATAGAGGGCCCATTATAAAATTTCCCACAATTCCTCACCAAACACCCACGGAATTTCTGCCGGATTTCACAACTTCACGAAATGCCCGTGGATTGTCAACAGACCAAAATATACTATTTTTCCGGTTGTATGTTCCCGCCGCGCGCCCGGTATGTAGCTTCATCGGACCAAATAATTTGTTTAAAAAATCCAGCTCCACCTCTTGCAAAATAAAAGTTTAACATTGTTTGACAATATTCCAGTCTTCTTGCAGCATCTCCAGGGAATAGCCTTTGAATAGGTAATATTTTGTAGGCTTTAAATTTGCTTAATTTCATTACCCTTTGTATTGTAGACCGGGGAATTTGTAAGTCTCTCGCTGCATCTCTCTGAGATTTTTCGTTATTTCTTCTGAAATAATTTAAAATTCGTTCTCTCTCGTCCTCACTAATTCTAAACCCTTTTTTTCTCTTGCTAATCACACTTCCTGTCGATCTGAATCTTCGATACAGCTTACATATAAATGAATCACTCGGAACATGACAGGTAGGAAATACCTACATTTAATCCAGAACGAATTGGAACAATACTTTGACCAGTTGCCATTAATTTTTCTTAACCAACTCCAAGAAAGACAATTAATATGGCAGCAAGATGGCGCTTCCTTCCATAACTGTGGGCCCATAACGGAATTTTTGAACAATTCGTTTGAAAATTGGATTGGTAAACATGGAACGATAAGGTGGCCGAAACGTAGTCCAGATTTAACCCCTTTGGATTTTTTCTTGTGGGGGCATTTAAAAAATAAAGTTTATAAGAACCGCCCAGAAAATGTTGAGGAGATTAAAAGACGAGTAAAATTAGAAATTGATAGTTTAAACAATCGTCCCTTAATCTTTGAAAATATCCGAAAAATTTCTTAAAAAGACTTAGGTTATGTGTAAATAATAATGGAAACCATTTTGAACATTTAATGTAAATGAACTTCTAATTAATTTTTAATAACTAATCATATTGTTGTTGTTATAATAAATATGACAGTAGTAAAAATAATAAATGTTTCATAATTTCCACGGGATTTTTAATTAAGTTGAATGCAGTTGAATGGCTATAGCCACTTTAACATTCAGCCTATTCGCTTGTCAGTTTTATTATCATGGCTGACTTGATTTGTCATAAATTTGGTTTTATTGTTTGGCCTACTCGGATCGAACATCAGACACCGACGATGAGACCATGTACACGTATCTAGTTTGATGGAGCTTCTCTGATAAATATCTCGGAAACGGTTGGAGAAAGTGAAAGTGGTTCAAATTATATATCGTTGGATTCAGAATTAAAAAAGGAATCCTGTGATGGTTAAGAGAAATGTGTAAGTTGTAAAATAGAGAAAACCACTTTCATTTCCGCTATAACCGGAAGTTATATTAAAAAACTGAATATTCGGGAATACTACTTAAAGGTTCTCTAATGGATGTGTAGGTAAAAAAATATATTTTTTTTATTTTGCAAAAAATGTTTTTTCGCGATAACTTTTTTACCGATCCCCGTATACAAAATTAGGGTACACCCTCGAATTCCCCTTAATTTTTACTACAATCTCATTTTTTAATGACGATTTTATGTTAACCTGTATCCACGTAGCACACTTTTTCCGCTTGGATGGGCCACCCTGTACAAGTTTTTGACTTAACTCCAATTGTTGATGAATTTTATTTACTTAAAAAACAATCAAATAACTTAATAAGCAAAATTAAAAATGACTCGAAATATCATAACGAATATTTCAATATTTTAAATCCTTTGATGACTTTAGAAAAGCGAATAGTCGAACAAATAAATCAAATTAATCCTTTAATAAATCCTAGACAGAAACGTGGTATTTTCAACCATCTTGGTTCACTTTTAAAATGCATAACTGGAAATTTAGACCAAGCCGACGCTGAAAAATATGATTCTCAAATTATAAATTTACAAAATAGTCAGGAAAAAATGAAAACAAGTATGTTGCATCAATTATCTCTTTTGCAAACGACAATCGATAAATTTCAAAAATTAGTAAGTAATATAACGCATAATGTTTTAAAGGAACGAATATTACATCTAGAAAAGGTGATACAAACCATAGAACTTGAAAATAACTCATTTCTTGATTACTTCATAATTCATACGATAATAAATCAAATGGTACCAAAATATTTACAATATATTTGACAAAATTGGAGTAGCCTTTAGCTTGGCAAAACTAAACACTCTACATAATTTTATTATCAATCCTACAGATCTCTTTAACGAAATAAAAAATTTAGATAATACTTTGTTACATGAAAAACTACCCTTAGACGTCACTGTGGAAAACATTTTAAAATTCGAGAAAATAATAGAAATAAAAAGCTATTCGTAAGGACTTAAAATTACGTTTATATTAGAAGTGCCATTGGTAGACTCTGAAATATATCAGTATTATCAATTACTTCCATTACCTATACCCAATAACCAAAATAGATTTAATCTCATACTACCCTATAAACCCTTCCTGGCACTCAGTATCGACAAGTACGCATATATGGAACACAAATGCGATAGCCTAGCAAACAAAGAATATTTATGTAAAGGAGTACACAGTGCTTACGTCACCGAAACTTCACCATGTGCCGTTCAGCTTATTAACCACCAAGAAAATGTGACAACATGCCAACCCTTCGAATTAACATATCAAGAAATCCAATTTTCCCAAATTTCGGAAGGAAAATGGATAGTAACTGTTCCAACGCACCAAATAGCTGCTTCACTCTGCAACGAAATGGAAAGCAAACATCCTTTACTTGGAACCTATCTTCTAGAATCAACCCCAGAATGTACCACGGAAATAAAATCATTCAAATTTCGGCCGTCTAAGTTTCATTGAAATCGAAATGCCCAAGTTCGACATTACCAAAATAAATAATCGACGCATTATTGCAACGTTCAACCCTTCATCACTGGATCTTAACACGGTAAACTTCAAAGAAACCAGAGACCTTCAAGATGCAATCGAACGCCAAAAGTCAGATATTGAAGGGATGTCATCTCCAGTGTATTTTCAACGAACCAGTGCGTGGACACTTATATTGTACTTAATACTTATGTGTTTATTGATTTATTTGATTTATCGAAATTTTATTGTAAATTATCTTCCATGTAAAAAACCTGAAAAATCAAAGGATGAGATAATTATGTGAAAACTTAACCTTCGGGTAAGTTTCCATCTACCCGCGGAGGAGTTATGTTCTTCAAACTGTCTACCTTAATGAAATAATAGACTTTGCTGAATTCACAAAAATGTCATGTATATAATCCATTTCAAGGCTAGACGCCTTAGTCTGTCTTCACCTCTTGAGAGAAATAAAATTTTTAAAAATAAATTCGTTTTCCGCTCTGCGAAAACTCCAAGAAAAGGAAAATAACGCCGAGGAAAGTACACTCATAAAAATGTTTAAAAAATGAACATCCCACGTGATCGCTCGACAAAAAAAGTGCAAAGTGGCTACGGCTCGAGGTTTGACCTTTGTCCTTAGGGACACGTGTGACCCAGTTAAAGTCCAAAAATATTGGTTTTAATTTTTTTAAGGTGGGAAACACCTAACAGCTATCACTTTGTGATATTATCTTGGGAACGAAAATTTTTAATTTTTCTAAAAAAGTTGTAATATATTCACAGCAAGATTCCTACGAAATATTTTGTCATTTCTTATTACAACTCTTTAAACCTAAAAATTAGCAACTGGTTAAATTCTATACGCAAAATATAATTCCTTGTCCTCAAAATCATAATATTATAATATAAAACGCTATTTTAACACTTTGCACCCCCTTCATACCTCAACTAAATATTTGCCCGTGGAGCGATTAAAAGCAATCCTTTTGTAGAAGTTCCTGTATTTATCGTGAGAACGCACATCAATTTTAGATGGTTGTTGAAACTTTTTTAGCCTGAAGAAGTTATTAAATATAACGAAACGTCGCGAACAATTTTGTCAAATTTTGTTTTAATTTTTCCGTAAGCCGAAAACTACCACTATTTGTTTCCAAATTCGATTCTTCTGTCGCATCCAAAGTTTCCAAAGTGCTTCCGATAAGACTTTCTATCAGGTTGGTTTCGGGGCCCTTTTCTTCTGCTTTTGCTGCCCAATTTTCAATTTGCGAATCTGTCATATTAAGTTCTTTATTCGGCTCATCTTCTACAATTATTACAGGACTCGCAGAATCCGATTCCTGTTTGGAATCAAAATGATCCCAATTGATTTAAGTATTGTCTACTAAATTAGCAGTAGAGCTCTGGATGTTTTCTTCTGGATTTCCAACGTCCATCCATCTAACAACATTGTCTTCTTCTTTTATGTCCAAGCCTCCGATGGATACTTCAATTGTTTCCGAGTACATTTCCTCCAAAATTTCCTCCAGTTTTGGTCATTTAGAATCGATATAAAAACAACCACATATTCGACAATTACGCAAGAACTTTCCAAAGCTGATTCCTTTTCAGAATCGCTACCTTCCACACTGATTACGGCAGGAACTTCTGCCAGTTTTTCTTCGGAACCCTCTTCTGTCTTTCGATTTCTATCTTCAATTTTTCATCTTACACAATATTACCTGAACTTTCCAAATTCGATTCTTCTGTGGCATCCAAAGTTTCCAAAGTGCTTCCGATAAGACTATCTATCAGGTTGGTTTCAGGGCCCTTTTCTTCTGCTTTTGCTGCCGAATTTTCTTTGCGAATCTGTCATATTAAGTTCTTTAGTCGGCTCATCTTCTACAATTATTACAGAAGAACTCACACAATCCGATTCCTGTTTGGAATAAAAATGATCCCAATTGATTTGGGTATTGTCTACTAAATTAGCAGTAGAGCTCTGGATGTTTTCTTCTGCATTTCCGACGTCCATCCATCTAACAACATTGTCTTCTTCTTTTATGTCCAAGCCTACGATGGATACTTCAATTCTTTTCGAGTACATTTCCTCCAAAATTTCATCGAAAATTTGTTTTCGAGTTCGGCTCGAATCCATATTGTATTTCGTGTACCTCTCAAAAGCAACAAACTGATTGATAATGTCCTGAAGGTAATTCAAGACGATGTACAGCGCCCACTCTTTAATCTCGCGGAAGTTACCTTTCAACTCTGCCTTAATTTCTTCCGCAAATTCTTCCTGACTCTCCTTCGGAAATGCCCGCAAAATTCCTTTAGCTTAATCGCGATAAATTCGTCCAACATATTCGCGTTTATGCATGTTATATCAGAAAATACGCTAACTAATCACAGAAACTATGTCTCAAATAAATACGTTATCACGCTTCTTAAATTTCTGCAAACTTCGACTTCTTCTATTACACAGACTCCACATCCGTTCTAAGACTCTCTGGAAAAATCTCGCGCTTCTAGCATTTCCCTTACCAAGCACCAAAAGGCTATAAAAGCCTCTGATGCCATTCGGCGGTAACCATAACAACAGTTAACACACACAGAACAAACAATCATTATTATTAGCATTACTCGTTCAGTTCAGACCAATCTAAAAACATTCATTGTTCAGTCCAGTTCAATTGTTCAATTTTTTCCAACAATTATTAAATCCAGTTCAATTGTAAAAAAAAGGTTCTTGTAATAATTATTAAATAAAAACCAAGTGAAAAAATAATTTTTTAAAAAGTTATTTACCGCTCGGTCCGCGTAACAAATTTGGTGGCAGCTTGGGGATTTTGCAAAAAGGGCTCAAAAATTACCCTGAAAATCCTTACCTACGTCTCAACGAAAAGAAGAAAATAAAAGTCCCAGTTCCAGAAGAAAAGAAGAAAATAAAAGTCCCAGTTCCAGAAGAAAAGAAGAAAATAAAAGTCCCAGTTCCAGAAGAAAAGAAGAAAATAAAGTCCCAGTTCCAGAAGAAAAGAAGAAAATAAAAGTTCCAGTTCAAGAGAAGTAAAGAAGAAAAACCAGTTCCAAGATAAAACTCCAGTCGCAGAAGAAAATTCAACTTCAACGGCGCATATCCCTTGGGAACCGGCGAAGTTGCGGAGGCACTAGTAGCAGCGCATCGAGCGTGAGCCAACGTACTACTCCACTTTCGGCAGAGAGGCGACATCGACTTCCAGAGCTACTTCCTGATGCAGAAGTTTTCACTAATGTGAGTTATTTTATTTGATATTGTGTTTTGTTTCAATTTTTGGCAATTTTTGATATATTTTTAATAATTTTTGACAATTTCTAATAATTTCTTGATAATCTTTGGTAGTCTTAGTAATTTTATTTTTGTGATTGCTTTATACTTTCTCTCATAATACGCGAATAATTTTAAAGATGTCAGGACAAGGCGATGATAATGTTGACCCTAACGAAACTATTGTCGAAACTACTGAACAAATTTCCTACGATTTAAGAGATATATTTATGCTAATACCAGAATATGACGGCGATTCAGTTGCACTTAATACTTTCCTCAATGCTTGTAATACGGCATACGATATCTGTACAGAAGATCAAGTTACCTTTCTCGTAATAAAAATAAAAAATCAACTTCGCGGACGCGCAGCCCAGCTGATTAACAGTCGGGATATTAACGAATGGCCGGATATTTCTAATTTATTACAAGTCCACTTTGGCGACCCGAGAGACCTAAATTCTTTAATTCAAGATCTTCAGAGGCTTAGGCAACTCCCGCAAGAAAGTCCCTTAACTTTCTGTAATAAAATAATAAATTTAGATTCCAAAATGCAATCGGCTATTTCAAAACAAAACTTGACGCGAGCGCAAAAGCAAGCTCAAGTCCAATTAATAGAAGACATGACTCTAAACACTCTATTAACCGGGCTAGAACCAAAAATAGGCCAGATCATTCGAGCTAGTAATCCGACTAACATGGTAGATGCGGTAGCCAGAATTAAAAGGGAAATGCAATTATCATATTTTGAAAACCAAAGATTTTCCTTACCACGAAATCCAAACCCAAGACCTACGCAAAGATTTGCACAACAAACGCCGACTAAAGTTTGTAACTATTGTAAAAAGACAGGACACTTGATTGACGAATGCCGTACTAGACAATATAACAATTCGCAAAGACAGACGAATTTTTATACTCAAAATAACTCTCCAGGACCATCTCGTCCTAATTTTTCAAATTACCCTAGACAAAACCAGAACTTTAACCCTCCTAGACAGAACAATTTTAATTTCCCTAGACAAAATAATTATAATCCTCCTAGACAAAATAGTACTTACCATCCTAGACAAAATTCCTATAACGAAAGACCATCCACCAGTAACAGCGACAATAATTACCGGAGTAATAACTACCCACAAAGGACAAACTACGTATCGATGACACATAGACCAACTCCTTCCACATCCGGAACTATTCCTAACGACAGACGAGAACCCATAAATTTTCCTCAACAAGCCTCGGACCGGAATTTAGAGAAAACTTTCGAGAACTTGTCGATAAACCAAAATACCCAATTGACCTAAGTGTTTACGTCGTACCTAAAGAACGATTAGTTTATATTAAAAGTACAAATCAAAATTATAAACTTCTAATAGATTCGGGAGCATCAATTTCTATTATTAAACCTCATGTAGCCCAAAATTATTCAGAATACTCCGACCAGGAAAATATAACAATAAAAGGCATATCGAATGACGAACATTTAATAACTCAATCAGTTATAGTCCCTATGAGTGAACAAAAGATCCCTCATAAAATTTATGTTTTTGAACTCCCTCTAGAATTTGACGGTATTTTAGGAAATGATTTTCTTATGAGATTCGACGCAGATATTAGTTATGGAAGACGAAAACTTATTACAAATTACGCTGAAATCCCTCTATATTTTACTACTGACAAAAATAAAACAACCGAACAAAAAATTTCTTCAAATATAAATGCTGTAACAATCGAACCAAGAGTTGAGAAAATATGTAAACTGACTACTTCAAAATTCACAGACGTCGATGCAATTGTACTCGGACAAGAAATAAATAAAGTCTATCTCCCAAATGCACTCGTTCATATAAACGAAAAAGGTGAATTTTTAACCACTATCCTAAATAGTAATGAAACTGAACAAACTGTCAAATTTAATAATATTAAGATAGAACCATGCGATGAAACGGAAATACCAATAGAAAATGTTGAACCTAATTTTCCCTATCAAAAATTCAATTTAGGAACTGATGAAGAGTTTAAGAATTTCAAAAAATCAAAACATTTTATGCCGGATACGATTAAAGAAATAAAGGTAGATTTATTTTTAATTCCGGAGAAATATTCTATAGGACACTGTGTTTCTGAAGATTTCAAGATGAATGCCGGAATAGCTAGAATATTTAAACAAAAATTTGGTAATGTTTCTGAACTTTTCTACCAAAATAAGAAGGTAGGACAAGTGGCCATGTTAAGAGATAATGATAGATTTCTGTACTATTTAATTACGAAAAAACATTTTAACGATAAACCAAACTACGATGCTTTATGGGTTACGCTTAAGGACTTACGAGAAAAAATTCTTGCTGATGATGTCAAATGGTTAGCGCTTCCGAAAATTGCTTGTGGGTTGGATAAATTAAAATGGTATAAAATAAAACAAATGATAAACTTTTTATTTCAATCGGTGCCATGTGAAGTAATAATTTGTGATTTTGATCCCTTACCTAATAATTCTATTCCAATTCTAAATATTAACGAAATTAATCGAGAAAATGAAATACGGAATCAGTTAAGGTTAGGATACTTAAATCAAGAAGAAAAACAGTTAATTTCTGATCTTTGTTTAGAATATTCTGACATTTTCTACCTCGAAGGAGATAGATTGACCTTTACTAATCAAATAAAACATCGGATCGACACTAATAATGCAAAACCTGTATATACAAAATCCTATAGATACCCTCACATTCACAAAACAGACGTTAAAAGGCAAATCTCAGTAATGTTAGATATGGCGAGTTGTGATAGATTATAGGAAATTAAATGAGCTCACAATAGACGATAAATATCCATTACCGAATATAAATGATCTCTTAGACCAACTAGGTAGGTGTCAATACTTTTCAACCCTAGATTTAGCTTCCGGATTCCACCAAATAGAAATACAAACAGAAGACATAGAAAAAACAGCTTTCTCAGTAGAAAACGGCCATTTTGAATTTACTAGGATGCCATTCGGGCTCAAGAACGCCCCCTCAACGTTTCAGAGGGTGGTAGATAATATTTTGACAGGTATACAGAATGAACGTTGTTTAGTGTATATGGACGATATTATAATTTACTCTGCTACAATTAAAGAGCATATCTGAAGTATTCGATAGACTACGCGTAGCGAATTTGAAAATTCAACCGGATAAATGTGAGTTTTTAAGAAAAGAAGTGGCATACTTAGGGCATGTCGTAACTAAAGATGGCGTAAAACCGAATCCTGAAAAGATTAAAGCGGTAGTAAATTTTCCTCAACCTAGAAATCCAAAAGATATTAAATCCTTTTTAGGCCTAGCCGGCTACTATAGAAGATTCATACCAGAATTCGCGAAAATTGCAAAACCAATGACAAGCCTACTAAACAAAGACGTTCCATTTAACTTCGATATAAATTGCGAAAATTCGTTTTCTCAACTTAAAGATATTTGAACCAAAAGTCCAATTTTAATTTATCCAAATTTTGAGGAACCTTTTATAATCACTACCGACGCATCAGACTTAGCCGTAGGAGCCGTCCTGTCACAAGGAACGATAGGAAAGGATCTCCAGATAGCTTATGCTTCCAGAACCCTAAACTCGGCAGAATCAAAATACAGTACTATCGAGAAAGAACTTTTGGCAATACTCTGGGCATGTAAGACCTTTAGGCCATATATTTATGGTAGAAAATTCAAACTAGTTACTGATCATCGTCCTTTAACCTATTTATTTAATGTAAAAGATCCCGGTTCACGTTTAGCAAGATGGAGATTAAAAATGGAAGACTATAACTACGAAATTTTGTACAAGCCTGGAAGAATTAACAAAAACGCAGACGCTTTATCAAGGATTAAAATTAATCACATATTTCATACTGGTTTAAGTCCATTGGCAGGACCTTCGAATGTCGAAAACCCGCAGGAAGAAATTAATGTCGATTTAGAAACTATAGCAAGAGAATTCACAAGATTCATAAATTTATATAAAACTCAATCAATAATAGATTTTTCTAAAATACAATCCTCCAATTCTCAACTATTAGATAAGTCTCATAAGGACATTGTTATATTTTTACAGCAAGACAAAATTACTGATTTTCATGAAAAACTTCTTGAAGATATTCTTGAACTTAACCCAGACTTTAGTCAAAATCAAGTTAACGTCGTAACTAGTCAGTCAGTCAAAAATCGAAAATATTATTTAATTCCTTTACCCTATGACTTCGAGTCAGCTGTTCAAGTTTTATTCATATCATTATTTCAATGTAAACATGTATTCGAAGAATCCAAAACGTACCACATAGAAAATAACGTAGAACTACCTATTTTCGAAATATTTAGCTATATATTCGCTGAAATTAATTTAAACCTTGTAGTATGTCAAGACGTAGTTCAAAAACCTGACGAAGATCAAATACCAATTATAATAGACAATTACCATTCGGGAAAAGCAAATTTCCATCGAGGAATTAACGAGACTATAAGAAGAATCCGAGTAAAATACAATTGGCCTGGTCTAACTAAAGACGTAGAAAATTTCATTAAACGATGCGAGATTTGTCAAAAGGCAAAAATATGTCGAAAAAATTTATCAAATCCATTAGTTATTACGGAAACGCTTAAGGCCCCTTTCGAAAGAATCAACCTAGATATTTTATAAATCCCCACAAAACATTTAGTACTAACCATTAGGGACGAACTAAGCAAATTTACCCAAGCAGATCCTTTACAGAACAAAACGGCAAAAGTGGCAGATAAAGTCATTTTTTATATCCAACATTACGGTGCCCCTATGCGAATACACTGCGATAGCGGTAAGGAATTTAATAACCAAATTATGAGCGACCTTTGTAATTTGTATAATATAAAACTAACATTTTCGTCTATAAATCACCCTCAATCGAACGGTTCTCTTGAAAGGTTTCACGCCACATTATTAGAAATGATTAGATCTATGACCCTCGAAACACCAGGTGAACACCCCTTACAATTGCTCCCATACGCATGCGTTTGTTATAATAACTCTATAAATAACACCCACGGCTATACTCCATACGAATTAATATTCGGACACACATCATCTAGACACCCAGAAACCTTATACAGCGAGGAACAGCTGATAACAAAATACGTGCGTGACCTGAGTTCAAAAGTGAAACATTATTATAATATAGCACGCGCTCGAACAGACCTTAAAAAACAGAAAGCAAAAGTGCGCTTCGACAAAACGATATCAGAACAGCATGAGTTCAATGTAGGCGAAAAGGTATGGGTTAAACAATCGCAAATCAAAAATAAATTAGCTAACAAATTTAACGGCCCCTTCGAAATTCGAGAAATTTATAGGAATTCTGCTCTAATTTATAACCCTCTCACTGACCAAACTAGTAAGGTGAATTTTGACATGCTAAAAAGATACTACGAGAATGAAGATAACAAAAATCAATCTCAAGAAGTTGAATAAAAAAAAATTTTTTTCATTTTTCCTTTCCTTTCAGGTCGTTACAATGTATCATCAATTTAAGACATCAACCTGAACCCGAACCGTATATAGGTCCTAAAAGAATAAAAATATCCTTAAATAAAAATCAAAGAAAAGTAAAATTTGAAAAACTAATGAAATTTAAGAGGGAACGCGTAGTTGAAAATAATAAAATTACTATAAAATATACACCAATCAAAATACCACCGGAACAAATCACTCCAGAAGATTTAGAAGCAGAAATAGATAGATTTTTAAAGGAACAACGGGAAAAAGTTCGAAAAATAAAAGAAAAAATAAACAATTAATTCCTTCTCAATAATACAAGTTTCAATTTTCTCTTTTCAGATTGTTACAATGTGCCATGATTTTAGGAATCCCCCTCGAAAATCACCAATACAAATTGGAACCAATAAAAAACACTATAGGCTTATACTATCACGAAATATTTGATGTAAAAATCTCGAATGACAAATGGACAATTTTAACTTATAAAGATACGGCAACACTTAAAGAAAATTTTGAGAAAAATAATGTTATATTAGAAAATTTATATAGGTTAGCATCAGCTCCTAATAATCGAATGAAAGCCTTTAAGTCTGAAGTTGAAACTCATCTTAGCCTCTTAAACCAAATTTCAAACGATATAGAAAATAAATTTAAGGAATTAGAATTTGACGTGCCTACCAGGTCAAAACGTGGTCTAGTAAATGGTATTGGAAGTATTTTTAAATTCTTGACTGGTAACCTTGACGCTTTTGATGGACAATATTTTAATGATTGTATAGAAAAAATAAGTAAAGATGAAACTAGAATTGAAAATTTAATGAAAAATCAAATCTCAGTAACCACATCGGTTATAAAGAATTTCAATGAAACTTTAAGAAATTTGCAGATAGACGAAGAAACGTTTAACGAAGACATAGTCAAAATTGAAGAAAGTATTTATAATATTGTTGATGATTTAAGTTTTTATGAATCAAAATTACAAATTTTTTAAATTGCAGAACAACTAATGGCATCATATTCTTTTATTGAACTTACATTAAACGATATTTTGAATTCAATTACATTTTCTCGTTTAAATATAATGCACACTTCAATTATAACTCCAAATGATTTTATTAATCAATTACGTTACATATCAGAAAATTTACAAAGAAATCACTTACCATTACCAGTCTTTCCAACTCTTATCTCAAATTATTTTGGAATAATTGAACTCAAAGCCTTTCAGACAGACACAAAGGTAGTTTTCGCAATAGAGATTCCACTAACAGAGCCAGAAAATTTCATAATGTTCCGCTTATATCCTATTCCCATAAAAGACAATCGAACCCAACTGTACCATATGCTATTTCCAAATGAGAAAAAGTATATCGCAAGAAATGAAGATTCTAGTAAATTTGTTATTGTTTCTGATATAGACAAATGTAAAGATTTACAAGACTACATAAAAATTTGTAAACATTTAATAGCAACACCTGTTGTTTCCAGTTCTGCGTGTGAAGCGCAATTATTTAAATTCCAAATGCAATTACCCTCTACCTGTGAAAACATGGTCGTAGATTTTAGAGGATACAATGTTCAATTCCTACAAGAAAATGTTTGGTTAATAATAAGTATAGACGAAACTCCTATCACCATAAAATGTAAAGAAAACATGGTTATTTCAGATACCATTAAAAGTAACTATATTTTAACTCTAAAGGACGATTGTTTTGCATATATTGGTGATATTTATATAAAATCTCAAAATCGAGAAGTCTCAAACATAAATTATAGCTTTCATCCAATTATGGTACCTTACGAATGTTGTGAAAAGTTACCAAATAATATTCAGACACAAATTCCAAAACTAAAGCCCTTAAAAATAAACAACATAAATTATGAAGATTTAGACGTTGCAAAACATAAACTTAATGAATATTCGAAACAATTAGATGACTTGATAAACGAACCTTATTCTCAAAAATACTACCCCTGGTTCACCTACTTCGTAATTGTTTTATTAATATTATTGATCATATTGTATATATTTTGTAAATGTAAAAAGAAAGGTAGCTTTAAGGATTTTAAAATAAGAATCACTAACGATAACCAAAATCCGAATTCTCCAAAAACAGATAAAATATTTCAAAAATTTATCCCGTCGAAAAGACGATCTTTTAAAGAAAAACTAAACGAAACCTTTGAGGAGGTTGAACTAAATACTAATAAAAACGTAGCTTAAGTCTAAATAAACTTGTCTCTAGTATTAAGCTGTCCTATAATTAACCGATACTTTTGCCTTATTATTATGAATTTAGTTATTGTTTTATACTAACCTATGTTACTATTTTATATTGTAACCAATAGCCCTATTATCTTATCTTAGGTACTATTTTATAACCTTATATTGTTCAATTATTGTATATTTTACATTTCCTATTTTATATTATTATTATAAAAAGCTGCTGCATGGCATCATCTTTTTCAATAAGGGGAAAGCAATTGTTATATCAGAAAATACGCTAACTAATCACAGAAACTACGTCTCAAATAAATACGTTATCACGCTTCTTAAATTTCTGCAAACTTCGACTTCTTCTATTACACAGACTCCACATCCGTTCTAAGACTCTCTGGAAAAATCTCGCGCTTCTAGCATTTCC
The DNA here is from genome assembly GCA_963920635.1 of Pseudeuparius sepicola. Classification (NCBI taxonomy): domain Eukaryota; kingdom Metazoa; phylum Arthropoda; class Insecta; order Coleoptera; family Anthribidae; genus Pseudeuparius; species Pseudeuparius sepicola. The sequence goes on from OY987305.1 coordinate 38,108,616, forward strand.
CTTACCAAGCACCAAAAGGCTATAAACGCCTCTGATGCCATTCGGCGGTAACCATAACAACAGTTAACACACACAGAACAAACAATCATTATTATTAGCGTTACTAGTAGATTCATTGTTCAGTCCAGTTCAATTGTTCAATTTTTTCCAACAATTATTAAATCCAGTTCAATTGTAAAAAAAGGTTCTTGTAATAATTATTAAATAAAAACCAAGTGAAAAAATAATTTTTTAAAAAGTTATTTACCGCTCGGTCCGCGTAACATGCATTACCTGCTATTTTTTGTGATGGGGTAGATTAGTTCGGCATGGTAGAAGATTTCCCTGGAAAGGTAGTGTGTCCACCATTCGGGGAACCACGTTCTGTTCGCGAAACTGTAGTTTTTCAAGAAGTAGTGAAGAAATAGTGAGACAGATATTTTGGAAATATACAAGGCAAAAAGTAGGTATTGATGGGTCTATCCCATTTTGTCACTACATGCATACTGGTTAGACGAGACGTATAAATATGGTTTTTGTCAATTAGAATCGATATAAATTAATAACAATTAGGCAAGGACTTTCCAAATCTGATTCATTTTCAGAATCGCTACCTTCCCCACTGATTTCGGCAGGAACTTCTGCCAATTTTTCTTCTGTTTTTTCGATTTATATCTTCAATTTTTCATCTTCCACAATATTACCCGAACCTTCCAAATTCGATTCTTCTGTGGCATCCAAAGTGTCCCAAGTGCTTCCGTTACGACTTTCTATCAGGTGGGTTTCGGGGCCCTTTTCTTCTACTATTGCTGCCCAATTTTCAATTTGCGAATCATATTAAGTCCTTTATTCGGCTCATCTTCTACAAATATTACAGATGAACTCACAGAATCCGATTCCTGTTTGGAATCAAAACGATCCCAATTGATTCGGGTATTGTCTACTAAATAAGTAGTAGAGCTCTGGATGTTTTCTTTTGGATTCCCGACGTCCATCCATCTAACAACATTGTCTTCTTACTTTATGTCCAAGCCTCCGATGGATACTTCAATTGTTTTCGAGTAAATTTCCTCAAAAATTTCATCGAAAACTTGTTCGCTAGTTTGGCTCGAATCCATATTGTATTTCGTGTACCTCTCGAAAGCGACAAACTGATTGTTAATGTCCTGAAGGTAATTCAAGACGAGGTACGGTGTCCAATCTTTAATCTCGCGGAAGTTACCTTTCAACTCTGCCTTAATTTCTTCCGCAAAATCTTCCTGGCTCTCCTTCGGATTTTGCAAATGCCCGCAAAATCATTCCAGAACCTGCTTAGTCTAGCACTCTCTTTATATAAATATGATATTAACGCAAAAACAGATTTCTATACCATTCTTTGTCAAACCATTGTAGTAGTCAGTTCAAATAATTTTAAAAAAATAACTTCGCACCCGCTCGGAGTTTAATTGGCGCATTCGTGGCGGATTGTTGAAGACTCGTTTTGCGTCTCGCGTCGCGAACCGTGTCTCGGAATGTCGAATTCCCTCATCAATACAGAATCCTGAACGAGACCACTACAACAGAGCAGAAGGTTAGACCTGAGGACAAGGTAGGGCCAGAGATCCTATTTTTCCATTTTCCTACCCTCTCTGTGACAAATTGGTATAGAAATCCCTAAGAATATCCAGGAATAGTATACATTCTTAGTATTTGTCGGTGAATACGACATTTTGTTTATAAAATTGAAGCGCAAATAGATTATTAATGCATATAATAAATCGTTTGCATAGTTAAGAGACCAAATTTCCATTTTGAAAACAAAAGATTAATTTCAACCTTAGTTTTATAATTTAACTTTAATCTAATTTTTAAGACAAACCTAATCTCTTGATTTAATTTTTTATTACAAAGGTAGTCAAAATTGAGAAGTTATTAAAATCTTAACTTAAATAACGTTGACAATAACATGACACAACCTAACGAGCAACCTATAAACTATAATCTTTTAAGACTTTTCATAGAAACAATTCCAAATTTTGACGGAAATGGACAAACTTTAGAAATATTTTTGGAACATTGTGATTCTTTGTTTAACACATTTGCAAGACGAAATGAAAGCGACCCTTTTAGTATTTTTTTATTACGTGCTGTAATAAGGAAATTAGTCGGCAATGCTTTGATTTTAGTAGGCTCCAGACCAGAGATTAGACAATGGTTAGAATTAAAGAATCTCTTAAGGCAAACTTTCGGTTATCAAAGAAATTTAGATTGTTTGGTACAAGAACTAATGAAAAACCCATTATAAAATGAAAGTTTTACACAATTTGGACAACGCATTCAAAAAGCAAACAGTGCTATCGCTTCAAAATTAAAATCATTAAATCTTCCTGCTAACGAAATTATTTTCATGCTACGAAATTATGATGAATTAGCTTTAAAAACCTTTATTCGTGGACATATTGGACGAATACAATATATGATTAGATTAAGAAATCCAGTAAACTTAGAACAAGCAATCTCTTTTGTATTAGAAGAAGAAAATTTTTATATGACCCAAAAACAAACTTCTACTTTAAGAAATGCAATGATTCAAAAATCTCAACCTCAATATAATTTCCCAAAACCTCAACTTCAATATAACTTTCCAAAACCTCATGAAAATACTTTTTCCCAAAATTCTTATCAAAATAATGCGCAATTTCTCTCTCAACCTATTAATATACAACCAAGACAAATCCCATAAAAATTATTTACGAATATACAAGTTTTTGTACAACCCCCCAAAAATATTTTAAACCCACTGGACAAACTTCCCAACAAATACCTGAACCCATGTCGACGACGACAAGACAAACTTATACTTATAAACCAGAACCAATGTCAACAACGACAGCAATCTCTAGAAACCCCCAACAACCCCAACGTTTATACAATTTTGAAGAACAAACTTTCAACGAAGAACAAATTAATAATGAGCTAGACCCTTCCAGATATGTATACGACATACCAAATGGAGATGACGATTTAATACCCTCTGATTATGACGAAAATTTTATGATAAAAGCCTCGGAAGAAAACTAACAGTTTTTGATTTAAATAATTTACATAAAAATAATCTCTCATATATTTTTATAAAAGAACTAAATTCAAAACTCTTAATTGATACAGGTAGTTCTAGAAGTCTTATGAATCCTAAAATAGCTCACCTTGTTTACAAATCTCAAATTTGCTATGAACCTTTTAGTATTAAGACATCTCATGATATCACGTTTCATGATGAAGTTGTAATTATACAAATTTTCCAGGAATTTCAAATAAATGAAACGCATAAATTTTATTTATATGATTTTAACGAAAAATATGGTGGTTTAATCGGTTTAGATTTACTACGAAAACTACACATAATAATAGATTTGGACAGACAATTTGTAGTATCTCCTAAAATCTTAATTCCGTTTTATTACGAAGATGACATTTATAATAAAAGAAAAAAAAACCCTAAGTCAAAATCATATCATATCCATACCTCCTCGTACCCAAAAAATTGTCAAAATACCGGTTTGTGATGAAAAAGGTATAGGCATTTTAGATTACATTAATTTTGTAAATAATAATGTGGAATCTCCTAAAGCTCTTGTGAATATTAAAAATTATTTTGCAATAATGACAATACTAAATCCTGATAAACAAAATATGAAAATCACATTCAAAAAACCTATTAACATCGAATTAATAAATGTAAATGAAGTAAATTTTATGACTAAACTGGACACGAATTCAAAAAGTTATACTCCTGAACTTGACGATATTCTAAAAAATAATTTAAATTAAAATCTTAGACTCCAACACTGTAATAATGAAGAAGCTCAAGCAATTCCAAAATTATGTTATAATTTTAGAGATATTTTCTATTGCGAACAAGTTCCTTTAAGCTTTTCTCACAAAATTATTCATAAAATAAATTTATAATAAAAGAACCAAATCTTTCAACAGAAAAAGGTCATTACCAATTCCTTCGTAAGCCATTCGGGTTAAAAAATGCTCCTAGTACGTTTCAAAGAGTTTAAATTAAATCTTTTTTAGGCTTTCTCGTATATTATCGTAGATTTATTCAAGATTTTGCAAAAATTACAAAACCTATGACGCTACGTTTAAAAAAGAATTCAAAAATTGTTCATGATACAAAAATTTGTCGAAAACCTTTAATACGTGTAAAAATATACTTTGCAATGACCCTATTCTTCAGTACCCTGATTTCACTAAAGAATTTATTTTAACTACTGACGCTTCGAATTTTGCAATAGGTGAAATTCTCTCTCGAGGAAAAATCGGACAAGACAGACCTGTAGCTTACGCTTCAAGAACTCTTAGTGAAAGCGAACAACGATACTCTACAATAGAAAAAGAACTTTTATCAATAGTATGGGTGTGTAAATACTTTAGACCCTATATTTTTGGAAGGAAATTCACAATTTTAACTGACCATAGACCCTTAACTTGGCTATTTAATCTTATAGAACCTAATTCAAAACTTGTCCGCTGGATACTTAAATTAGAGGAATTTGATTATAAAATAATGTATAAAAACGCTATAAATAATGATAATGAGTCTGTAATAAATAACCCCGGAGATATCAATGAAGAAACTTATAAATTTTTAAAAGAATACGCTGAAAACCCAGATAATTTTGTCCTTTCAAATGAACCAGAGCCAAATCGGGAATCAAAAAAACCAAAAATTATTATTCAATCGGATATTCAAATAAAGCCACCTTCTCAAAATCAAACTAAAGAAAAAATAAGTGAAAATTATACCCCATATTCTGATTATAATGAAGTTACTAATGACGCGATAACAATATTAGATGAAATCGTTAATAATAAAAATAACCAAATTCATATTTTTGAACATAAAATCAAAAAACTTTCGGTTTCTCTTGAAAACTACTTACATCAGAAAATTCTTACGCCCAAAGTACCTAACGATTCTAGTGACCTAGATATATTAAATTTCATGAAAGGATATTTAAAGCCCAACACAACGTATCATTTGTATTGTAATAAATCTGAGCTTATCAACCGTTTCACAGAAGTGTGTTCAGCAAATTTTAATAAACAAGGCCCTAAGCTTATTCGCTGTACTAAATTAGATAATACTGTACCAGAAGTTGAAGAACAAATTTTATTAATAAAAAACTATCATCAAAGAAAAACAAACCATAGAGGAATAGATGAAACTTTAAATTATTTGAAAAATAATTATTTTTGGATAGGTATGAAAAAATCAGTAACGGAATATATTAATAGTTGCGATACATGTCAAAAATTCAAATATACCAGACAGAATCCTTATGTCCCTATGATGTAAACAGAAACACCTTTTAAACCTTTTGAAATTGTTCATATTGATATTTTTAATTATGACTCAAAAATGTACCTTGTATTAGTTAACTAATTCTCTAAATTTGGTCAAGCTTTACAGATAGAAGGAAACACAGCAATTAATGTGTGTAATGCACTCATTAAATATTTTACATGTTTTGGTGTCCCGCAAAATATTATAAGTGATAGTGGAAAGGAATTCAATAATTCAACAGTAAAAGAATTACTAAAACTTCATAAAATTAAAGTTCATTTTACAACCCCAGGAAATCATGATTCAAACGGCATTGTAGAAAGATTTAACTCAACCTTAATAGAACATCTAAGAATTTTAAAAGAAACATATCCTTCTGAAACAGATTTAATAAATTATGCCTTAATTGCTTATAATAATAGTATTTATTCTGCTTATTTTTGGTGATACTACGAATCGAAATCCTGAAGATATAATAAAAATAATAATAAGGTGGAAATAAAAAATAACAAAAATAATAAAACAGACATATTACACATCAAAGAACTAAGAAAACCTAATTTGTTACAGGGTAACAACGATGACACTAATAATGACGTTATTCCTGATGATGCCAATGACGACATTGATCCTACCCCTAGTACAAGCCGAGACTAAAAAGACACAAATTAATGACACACTCGGTATCCTTCCTTTCAAAGTAAGTGAAACACAAATAATAACAATAAAACATACATTTTTACATAATATGGATGTAAACCCCTTATTTCAAGAAATTAGTAATATTTTCTAAAATTTATTTGTGGCGTAAACAGATCCATTGAATTTTAATTGGGGTTTTCGCCACCAAACTGGTTAAAAGATAACTTTTTCAAGTTGCCTGGAAAATTAATAAGTTCTTAACAGTAAATGGACAAAACTTTGAACTTGTAACTCAAAAAATATCTTCAACAAATTTGTTTCCTGAGCTTTCGGAGAATAAATCTTCCTCCTTTCTCAAAGATCATGTCACGTCATATTGAAATGACAGATTAATAAATTTCAGGTTAAAATGTCAGGACAACAGAAACAATAGCCTAGCCACCTGTCTGATATTGTACCCTGTGTTCTACCTAATTATTTATACTAACTTCTCTTTGAATAAGTGGCAATAATATTTTACTGAATTCCACTGAACATTCAGCAACACAGTTGTCTGTATTTCCTAGAATAAATGCTGATTCTTTAATTTTTCGTCAATTTCCTACTTCTTCTTTGAGAATTGGTTTGGAACTGTCCCACAAAATCCTATGATTGTTATTAAGAGTGTTCACATATTTTCGACTTCGAAATTTGATTTTGCCTGATATAATTTTTATGTTCTTTTAAACGAAAGTTAAATAGCCTACAAGTCTCCCCAACATAGAACTTTCCACATTCGCAAGGAAGCATTTGCGCAAAAAGCCTAATAACGGCCATTGTGATAAATATTTTTAAATAATTTTTGTCTCAAAATGTGAGTAATTACTTAGATTAAAATTTGTATTGACCAAAGTTTAAAATTATGCGTGAGTAGTAATACAAAGAGAGTTCTAACCCACGACCTTGAAAAAAGCGTGCAAAGTGGCTACGTCATGCCCGAGGTCACGTGACGTCACCGGATGACCCCAGTTGACCCCTAGATCCTGATAGATTAACCTTTGACCTTTGGGCCACGTGTGACCCCCAGTTGACCCCCCCCCCCCACTCCAACGGCGGGTGTCAGCCCCCACTCCAACGACGGGGCAACCCCCACTCCAACGGCTTGGTGGGGTGAGGTCTATATATTCGTGCGCAAGAGCAGTTTTCCCGTTATATACACTTACAATTTCCTACAGTCTGATTTGCCGAGTTCAAAATGCAGTCGTTCCTGAATCACCTGAACAAGAATTTGATCTTCAAGAAATTCGAAAGCGTTCAAAATATGGAGGTGGGTGAAAATTTTCAAATCACGAGCGTGGACAAAGTCAACACGCAATACGGAGAGAAGGTCTACGTCGAGTTCGAAGAATTTAAGACGGTGCTGCCGCAACGATACACGGCCGAGTTTACGCCCTAACGGATCGAAGAAATTAATAGGGATATCGGTAACGGAAGGAGGTATTACATGAAGAGTCTTGGACCCGTCGGCCGATCTACAAATATCGAATTTATTGTAGAACCATGACGAAGCTGGAGTACAGAAGAAAACTGCAACAATATTTGAAGAATTTAGAAGCATTGAAATATGAACTTATGTTATATGAAATTAAAATGAAGATAAAACATATTGACTTACACAATTAATTTTTAATAAACGTTTAAAAATCTTTTGTTGTGTTTTTTTATAAGAATCTTTGTGTTGAAGGGAAAACACCTGAAGCATCATATTATAATAAAACTCTCACTCTAAGCAATAATATCACTCTATTCCACTGTTATGTGTATACATGGTGATTCTTAACTTATACACATAAATTTAGAAAATTGTAGGTTATGTCAAGTAATGGCTAATAATGAAAAAAAAAGTCTAATAAAATTGTTATCGATAAGGTCTGCGTTTGTGATCTTATGAACCATAATTTTTAATTTATTTGTGCAAATAAACCCCGAATTGTTCAAGTACACAAAATTATAACTCAGCTGTTGCGTCGCATCGGGTTACTCGCTGCGAACGCGTGACCGCATAGTAAATATATAGTAAGAGAAAACACGTGGAATAGTTCACGACAGACGCCTGCTTTGTTTGGTCGAGCACTCAGCGATTTTGCTGAAACCGCATATAGAACAATAGGCTACAACTACGTGCCAGGAGGAACGGAGGCCGAAGGCCTCCGTCCGACTGGCATGTAGTTGCCCGAACAAAATCCACCCTTCCCCCTTGCACGCGTTTCGCGCATGCGCAGTTCCGCACTTTTGATACCTATGAAAATTCGAAAAATTTTGAAAATTTTTTATTCAAAAAATGTAATTTTAAAAAGGTCCTGATCCTATAATCCCGATAACATTTTGGGAAATTTTCATTTTTTGACGGTGAAATGTACAAGACAAGACTCAGACGAATGTTTTATATACAAGTGCAGATAGAATTTTTTCGAGTGACTGATAAAAACAGTTATTATAATAGTTAGTCGGAAGGCCCCAGATAACATAGGAAATTTTGTTTGAACAAAATCTGTAAAAAAAATCCAAGACGTGAAAATGTAGGTAGAATTTTCGAATAAGTTTTGTATACCGGTAAAAATATATGTAAAGGTAAAAATAACGTCAGTTTCACTTGGAAAAAAATGATGAAAAAATTTCAGTAAAAAAAATACGATGTAGAGGTTGTACCAAAAAAAAATTGGAAATAATTATTTATTCCAGTAAAATATACACAAGACCGAAAAAGGTAATTGCGCGGCTGTCCCATTTTATACACCCTAGCTGTTTCAGTTCATCTCGTTTGGAAAAATTTTAGGGGTTATTACTTTTTTAAATACCGGTTTCCTCAACCTTATTTGAAAGTAAATATTTTTTAGTTCCCCACAGAAGGAAATAATGACGATATTTTATACCGGTGGATTCAAAAAATATATAAGGTTAGGAAAAAACCTTGGTAGGCAAACGCGGCTCTTAGTCGACAAATAATGGCCTATAAGAAGGGTGCGTGATTCCACGTATCAGTTCGAGTGCTCCAAGATGCAAGTAAGTATATACCAGCTGTCCCATTTTTAAACAGCTAGATATTTGGAAACCTTTCGTAAAAAAATTCCCAAGGATTACATGAGCAAAAGAAAGAAAAAAATGTAAATATACCAGCTGTCCCATTTATAAACCGCTTGATATCTTGGAAACGAAAACTTATATAAAGGAAGTAAAAGCTATATCTTAATAGGCGGAGGACCGACTGTCATTCAGACAGGTGAAAATTTTTTGTGATTTTTTGTAGAAGTTTTTTGCCAAAATTTTTTTTGTCAATTTTTTTTTGCCAAAATTTTTTTTTTTGCCAAAATTTTTTTGTGCCAAAATTTTTTTTGCCAAATTTTTTTTTTACCAAAATTTTTTTTTACCAAAATTTTTTTTTTGCAAAATTTTTTTTTGTCAAATTTTTTTTTGCAAATTTTTTTTTCCCAAATTTTTTTTTGTCAAAATTTTTTTTGTCAAAATTTTTTTTTGTAAAATTTTTTTTGACTTTTTTTTGCCAAATTTTTTTTTGTCGAATTTTTTTTTGCCAATTTTTTTTTTGCCAAATTCTTTTTCGACAAAATTTTTTTTGATACAAATATAATTGCTAACGTTTAATTTGTTTACCCCATTTACGAAAATGATAACAAAATTGGATCAGACAAGATGTTTTTTCGAAGTATAGTTTTTAAACACAGGGTGCCACCACCGGTTTTACGATATAGGTTTCAAAATGCGACGCAAGTACATAAAAAAATACCCTAGAGATAAGAAAACAAAATACAACTCACCGAAAGATTCTTGATGATGTATAAAAAGAAATCAGGTTACATCTAATGCCCCAGACAGTAAAATAAACATCCCCGAGCTATCAGATATAACCAAACATCATTTTTCTAACGGCACAGTCATTTTCACGGGAAAAACAACCAGTAACCGTTCAAATTCCATAGATAGGTACTGCCGTAATCCAAAATTTCACTGAACTACGCGTATCTATTATACTGAAGTAGGTACTGATACACTTCCATCTTTCCAAAGAAAAACAAACACGAAACTCAGACTTTTCATATATTTATTACAACGCCTCGATAGAGTCTTTATCTGTGGCCACGACCGAGAATCTACTGAAGCAAGTGCGACGCATAGGACGTGAAAAGTGCCGAGTTGGTTTTATTAAACAATGAAACTTATACCTACGTATATATAAAATAAATGAGAAATATGCCAGAGATGTGAAACCTAATTGTGTTGCAAGTTTGAGGGTCCAAAAAAAATATTGGCTTTAATTTTTTAAGGTGAGAAACACATCTAACAGCCAGTTTGGAAATATACAAGGCAAAAAAAGTAGTGATGTGGCTGTCCCATTTTATGTTTTATACAGGTTGGGTTATTTTAGAATAGTTGTTCAATAGACCGAGACAACATCATAAACGCTTCCCGTTAGAACAGAATCTGATGAAAAGAAAAATTCCATCTGGGTCAAGCTACTACATAACCAAAATAAAAAATACTGAACGTTATAAAATTTAAAAAATCATATTTTCAACGGATTTTTATCCTCTGAAAATTGTTCTTGTGTAAAATTCAGTTTCACTGGGTCAAGCTAGGTGGTAACTATATAACCAAAATAAAAAATACTGAACGTTATAAAATTTAAAAAATCATATTTTCAACGGATTTTTATCCTCTGAAAATTGTTCTTGTGTAAAATTCAGTTTCACTGGGTCAAGCTAGGTGGTAACTATATAACCAAAATAAAAAATACTGAACGTTATAAAATTTAAAAAATCATATTTTCAAGGGATTTTTGTCCTCTGAAAATTGGTTTTGTGTAAATTGAGTTTCAATAAGTTACTAATTGAGATAATAGGAAAAAAATCTTAAGAATCTCTTATAGAATTCTGAGACAACGACCCTGAGAGTAAATATCATACAAAAATCTTTGTGCGTTGACTTTCAACTCAATTTAATAATTAGGTTTAATAATGAAAATTTTCTCGATTATCTAGAATCAAAAATATTGCGAGTGGCAATTCACAATTTTCTAGATATCATGTGAAGCCTTAATTTTGCGTCGTAAGTTAGAGGATCCAAAAATATTGGCTTAAATTGTTTAGTAAATGCGATTAAAATATGTTTAGTTTATCAACAGTTAATTGTAACAGCTTATAATCTTAGAAGCTAAACTCTTTAAAAAAATTTTTAGACAAAAAGTTGTAGTTTAATAATGGTCAGTTGGATTCCTTTTGAATCATGTTTGCATATTACCTACAAGGAGTTACAACCTCAAAACATAGAAATCGCTCATTTTAAACCGATTTAATAAAAATTTCACCAAAACAATACTTTCACTCATATGATACACTTCTGATTAATAAAAAAGGCACCATAGGTAGTAATAATAAGATATTCAACGGAATTTTTATCGACTGTTTGCCCATTTTGCTAGCTTTTGGGGGTATTCCTTGATATTTTGGACTGATAAAAATGAATAATAAAAATTTCACCAAAACAATACTTTCACTCATATAATACACTTCTGATTAATAAAAAAGGCACCATAGGTAGTAGTAATAAGATATTCAACGGAATTTGTATCGACTGTTTGCCCATTTTGCTAGCTTTTGGGGGTATTCCTTGATATTTTAGACGGATAAAAATGAATAACTAAAATACAAAACGCACTGTTGACTTTACTTACGTGAATAGTAAGCCTATAATACGTATCGAAAACAGAGAAATATTCAGGTCAAGAAAAAAATGGCCTAATTTACAAGTTTGTAAATCAAAAACTACCTTTTGGCTTTTCATTTTGATGAGAAAATACGTCTAATTAGTAAGTCAAATAAATGGGACATCATGAAAGATATACTAATAATTGAACAAATGCTATCTTAGTTCTATAGGCAGAAAGGTACTATGGGTAGTAATAGTTTTGGGATCAAAAGACGACCTGTTAGCTTTTAAATTTGTTAAGAAAATACGTCTAATGAAATCGAAAGTAGTAACTAGGTTTTGGTTAACATTTCGTTAACGCGTTGATGAATAAGAATGCAAGTGAAAAGTAGACCGAATTTCCCAAAAAACGGTGAGTGACCAAACAAGTTATTATAAAAAGTGGCTCGGGAGACCGATGTAACCTAGAAAACGCCTTTCCTTCGAATAGAAAGTAAAAAAAAAAGTTGCAAAATGGGACTTAGATGAATATTTGATGCAAGTGAAAAGTAGGCAGAATTTTCGAAAATCGGGGACGGATCAAAAAATATTAAGTTGATCGGGAGGTTGAGATAACCTATGAAACACCTTTCATTCCGACAGAATCTGACAAAAAATTCCAAGAAAATTTTAGACGACTGTTTGCAAGTGAAAAGTATACATAATTTTTTTGAAAAAACTGAGACTGACCAAAAAAAATAGATATTAGAAAATTTTGCTCGGGAGATCGAGGTAACATAGAAAACGCCTTTCATCCGAATATAATCTGAAATAAATTCCGAGATGGGACTTAGACGAATGTTTGATGCAAGTGGAAAGTAGACCGAATTGCCGAAAAACGCGGGAGGTCGAGGTAACCTAGGAAAAACGCCTTTTATTCGAACAGAATCTGACAAAAAAATCCAAGACGAATGTTTGATGCAATGGACAAGTATACTTAGGAATGAAAAATAATTTTTTGCCTTGGAATTTGTAAAACATGTCTAGATAATCACGAAACCCAACCAACAGATTTTTTTTCCCATTAGTTTGCTCAAAAATTGAAAAAAACGGTAGCAAAAGTAGGGAATGTGACGTCACGATCCCTAATTTCAATAAGTACCTGCTATTTTCTTAGTACTTATTTCGCCTTTTTTTATATAACCAAGCATTCCCAGGCAAATTATTAGATTCAGTTTGTATGCGCCTGATGAGAAATAATCAAATTTCGTAGCATTTCAATGAAATATTTGGATTTTACTGATCCCATTCTGAACTTATTAGATACCCCCTATAAAATATGACAGATGACATATTACTCAATGCTTTAAAGAAAATCGTCGGCAACGCCGCACTTTGCATATAACCTCACTTTCGCCCGCGGAACGCGGAAACCAAGGTTAATAACCTTAGTGAAAACTAAATAAATTCTATTCTCAGTTTTAAAAGAATCTTGCTGTGAATACTTTATTTTTTCGGTTTATAATGAAGACAAGATTTGTTAAAGCTTGTCCTGATAACTTGCCTTGCATAGATTTTGATATGGTGTGTCAATTTTATCAATAAAAACGGGGAGCAAAACATGGAGAAATGAAGAGGTATGTTTGTTATTTGATTTGTATATTGTTTTAATATTGCTTAATGATGATGAGACACGCAGAGGAAAGAACATAGCAATGAATGCATAATGCCCGGTTAAGGCAAAAATTACCCCCGAGCACAAAATTAATAAGAAAAATGTTAATGACACTGTGGTTAAAAATGAAGAAATTCAACTGAATAGTTGTGGAAGTAGGTATATTATGTTGTAATTACCCAACATAAGCAGATTAGTCCTAAATTATGCACATACCACGATGTACGAGGATCATACATCGTGGCACATACGTAGGTACAGCTTTTTGTGCTTCTAGTTTAGTTGCTAGTACAGTAAAGAAATACTTATTGTGTACCTATATACCTATAGTTAAGATATGGGGGAGGGGGCATGGGGGTGTCGCACACCCCAATGTTGAAATCGATTATCAAAACAAGAAATCATGCGTACATGTGAGAACCATGATTAAGAACTAATTTAAATAATCTAGTGCAAGTTCGACAGCAGAGTTTCATTCGATATCAAGTGCTTGACCGTCAATGACTTTTTGCGGGTATTTTTTTCTTGTATGATCTAATGAAGTATTTAATTAATTAAGTCCGTAGTAGTACACTTTGTCGCATCCATTTTGATGCGGAAAGTTGTACTTTTCTGCACTAGTGACATTAACTTTGTCAACTAATAGAACTAAGCACGCTTGTAAAATTTTTGCACATATTAATGGGAAACTTATTTTAGATGAATGTAAGCTGACTTCCTGGAAATAGCGAAGAATCATGGACAACATCAGTAGATTGTTATATTGGAAAAAGTCAACACAAGTGCAATAAAAAAATATGAAGGTCTACCTTACAGGATTTAGTTGACAAAGACATACCGACATACCTCAATAATTATTATACATTGGAGTAGTATGACAGAAGATTTTTGGCAAAAATCAAAACATATTACAAGGAGGGACTGTCTGACATGTTAAAAAACGAAAAATGCCCTGTATCTCCAAAACGAATCAAGATTTTGAGATTCAACTGCTTTCCACTGCCCTCAAAAATTGAGCACAGTACACCTACCTACTCTTTGTCTATCTCTTCGCAGAATAGAAGAAACCCCCCAAAAAAAACATCCAGTTTGTTGCACTCTGTGCATGCGACATGAAAACTATTATTTGATTTTGGAATATTTTCACTAAATTTAATAGATAACTTATTTGGGGTTTTGCCATAGAATGCAAAATAATGTTTTTTTTCTTGCAAATTAAAGAAATCTTAATTTTTGGCCGGCTGCTGCATTATATTTTTTTATTTTTAACTTCCATTAACCACAATTACAAAATATGCTTATGAACATTTATTTTCCAGAAAAAATAGGTATATAATATGTATAGTGAAAAAATCCTAAAGAATTATGTCATTTTTTATGAGGATGCTTCGGCAATCACAATATAATTTACCTAAATGGGTCTAAAATAGTTCAAGCTATGACAATAAAGTTTTTCGACTGAAAACTTGGCTTTATTGCGTTTTACATGTTATGTTTCTAACATCACCAAGAACTGGCACCTTCTCCAATATTCTAGCGTTACATTTTTGAACCGATGCGGGTCTAACTACTAACTTAATTCTGTAAGTAAGGGCTCATGAAATTAAAGTAATAAATTTTTTATATTCGGACCAGGTATGTGCTTGACGTCTAGAGGATTGACTTTTCTCAGTTTAGTTTATAACCAATCAATGCTGTTGATTAACACTAGCACAGAATAAATAGCTTCACAACAGAAGCGTCCATAAAGACGTGTCAAAAATAAGCCAGCTCCATTTCAATTTACAGGAAAATAACCAATAACTTGTACATAAATTTGGTCCTAATACAATCTCTTTGCAATGTGGATTAATGTAAAATCAATGCACAATGTTTATCCCTTTAGAAGATATTTCGCGTCAAAGCGAGCATCCTTTTGACACATGTCCTTATGGACGCTTCTGTTGTGAAGCTATTTATTCTGTGACACTAGGTATTGAGGCTAAAATATCATCAGTTTCTTCAAACAACTAGCAGTCGCTGGAATATACTTGATAACAAGTAAAAAATCGTTTGGCAGAGCCACTAATCTAAAATCGTCAGCTAAAATGTTACCCCTGGTTGGTTCTTTATTGTCTTTAATATATCAGCAAGTCTAGATATCTAATTTGTGCAAGTTCAGTTAGGTACTTACGAATTGTGTCGTTTTATAGATAAAATCGACTTGTTTCCAATAAAAAAAAGTTTTGTAAACCAACCAGCATAACGTCCGAATCATCAATACCAATACCTAGTGCTCCCAGCATTTTCCTCAGCAAAATAGAATAGTTCATTTCCGTCATGGATTATTAGAATGAATGGTGAAAATAGTTCAAATCATAAAAAATAAAAGCTTGTAAAACACGCGGGCCGCGGGATCCGATGTTCCGATTTGTGACGCCACAAAATAGGTTATGTTTATGTTCTCGCAGGCTGACAGCTTGGCATTAAGGTGCGGCGTTGCCAAACCTGGTGCCACGGCGGTAAATTTAGGGAAAAATAAAATCCAACAGGTAGTTACGTATATTGAACTTTAAAAATTAATTGCGGCAAAACGGGGGCGAAAAAAAATTTAAAAAAAATACAGCAAGTATATCTCACCCAATACTATCCGATGAGCAAATAAAAAAAAAGTGGTGTATTAGTCCATTGAAAGGTAGACAGAATTTTAGAAAAACGGCAACTGATCAAAAAATATATATTCAAAAATTTTGGTCGGGAGCCCGAGGTAACCTAGAAAACGCCTTTCGTTCTAACAGAATCCGACAAAAAAATTCCAAGGCGGGATGGTAGTGGGACGAATGTTTGACGGAAGTTAAAAGTAGACAGAATATTAAAAAACGAGAACCGACCAAATAGTTATTAGAAAAAGTGGCTCAGGAGGTCGAGGTAACCTAGGAAATGCCTTTAGTTTGAAAAGAATCTGACAAACAAAAAATCCAAGACGAATATTTGATGCAATTGAAAGGTAGACAGGATTTTAGAAAAACGGCAACTGATCAAAAAAATATATATTCGAAAATTTTGGTCGGGAGCCCGAGGTAACCTAGAAAATGCCTTTCGTTCGAACAGAATCCGACAAAAAAATTCCCAGACGGGATGGTAGTTGGACGAGTGTTTGACGCAAGTTAAAAGTAGACAGAATATTAAAAAACGAGAACCGACCAAATAGTTATTAGAAGAAGTGGCTCGGGAGGTCGAGGTAACCTAGGAAATGCCTTTCGTTCGAACAGAATTCGACAAAAAAAAATTCCAAGACATGACTTAGAAAAATATTCATTTGATGCAGATGAAAAAGAGACAGCATTTCCAAAAAAAACTTCGACTGACCTAAAAGTTGTTAGAAAAAGTTGCTCGGGAGGCCGATGTCTAGCAAAATATAACACCATTGCACCAGAGTTATTTTCATCTACGTAACATTATTGGCGTGGTGGTCGACTAATCGCGTTCACTATTAAATTAATTATGACTGGTCAAATACGTATATAATGCAAATTAAAAAACGCTTTAACGAAGCGTTTACAATGCGTTAACGAGGATTGACAGCGCGTTAACGAGGCGTTACCAACGCGTTAAACGCGTGAAAGAAGCGTTATCAACGTGTTAAACGCGTGAAAGAAGCGTTATCCATGCGTTACGCGTTAACGAAGCGTTATCAACGCGTTAACAACGCGTTATCCATGCGTTAACTACTAGTTATCGATTCGTTAACAATGCGTTAACGAACAACGCATTAACGAACAACGCGTTAACGAAACGTTAACGACGTGTCAGCAAAGTTTTAACAAAGCGTTAACGAAGCTTTAACATCGCGTCAATGCGTTAAGACGCGTTAAAACCGCGTTAACGAATCTTTGACGACGCATTAACGAAGCGTTGACGAGTGTGGAAGTGCGTGGACCCTCCAACTCCCAGAATCGCAACTTACACCAGATCAAACTCAACTGTGGAATCTTGTGACGTCACAGAGATGCTACTTTACATTTCTTTTAAGTAGTTAACCTAACCTAACATTATTGTCGCGGTGACCAAGAGGTTATCGACTGGTGAACCGATTGCCATTGGATTTGGGAGAGGTGTATCAAAGGCGGATTAAGTCAGTTTTGACCAATGGTAATCGGTTCACCAGTCGATAACCTCTTGGTCACCGCGACAATAATGTTAGGTTAGGTTAACTACTTAAAAGAAATGTAAAGTAGCATCTCTGTGACGTCACAAGATTCCACAGTTGAGTTTGATCTGGTGTAAGTTGCGATTCTGGGAGTTGGAGGGTCCACGCACTTCCACACTCGTCAACGCTTCGTTAATGCGTCGTCAAAGATTCGTTAACGCGGTTTTAACGCGTCTTAACGCATTGACGCGATGTTAAAGCTTCGTTAACGCTTTGTTAAAACTTTGCTGACACGTCGTTAACGTTTCGTTAACGCGTTGTTCGTTAATGCGTTGTTCGTTAACGCATTGTTAACGAATCGATAACTAGTAGTTAACGCATGGATAACGCGTTGTTAACGCGTTGATAACGCTTCGTTAACGCGTAACGCATGGATAACGCTTCTTTCACGCGTTTAACACGTTGATAACGCTTCTTTCACGCGTTTAACGCGTTGGTAACGCCTCGTTAACGCGCTGTCAATCCTCGTTAACGCATTGTAAACGCTTCGTTAAAGCGTTTTTTAATTTGCATTATATACGTATTTGACCAGTCATAATTAATTTAATAGTGAACGCGATTAGTCGACCACCACGCCAATAATGTTACGTAGATGAAAATAACTCTGGTGCAATGGTGTTATATTTTGCTAGACATCGGCCTCCCGAGCAACTTTTTCTAACAACTTTTAGGTCAGTCGAAGTTTTTTTTGGAAATGCTGTCTCTTTTTCATCTGCATCAAATGAATATTTTTCTAAGTCATGTCTTGGAATTTTTTTTTGTCGAATTCTGTTCGAACGAAAGGCATTTCCTAGGTTACCTCGACCTCCCGAGCCACTTCTTCTAATAACTATTTGGTCGGTTCTCGTTTTTTAATATTCTGTCTACTTTTAACTTGCGTCAAACACTCGTCCAACTACCATCCCGTCTGGGAATTTTTTTGTCGGATTCTGTTCGAACGAAAGGCATTTTCTAGGTTACCTCGGGCTCCCGACCAAAATTTTCGAATATATATTTTTTTGATCAGTTGCCGTTTTTCTAAAATCCTGTCTACCTTTCAATTGCATCAAATATTCGTCTTGGATTTTTTGTTTGTCAGATTCTTTTCAAACTAAAGGCATTTCCTAGGTTACCTCGACCTCCTGAGCCACTTTTTCTAATAACTATTTGGTCGGTTCTCGTTTTTTAATATTCTGTCTACTTTTAACTTCCGTCAAACATTCGTCCCACTACCATCCCGCCTTGGAATTTTTTTGTCGGATTCTGTTAGAACGAAAGGCGTTTTCTAGGTTACCTCGGGCTCCCGACCAAAATTTTTGAATATATATTTTTTGATCAGTTGCCGTTTTTCTAAAATTCTGTCTACCTTTCAATTGCATCAAACATTCGTCTTGGATTTTTTTGTCAGATTCTGTTCGAATAAAAGGCGTTTTTCCTAGGTTACCTCGACCTCCCGCGTTTTTCGGCAATTCGGTCTACTTTCCACTTGCATCAAACATTCGTCTAAGTCCCATCTCGGAATTTATTTCAGATTATATTCGGATGAAAGGCGTTTTCTATGTTACCTCGATCTCCCGAGCAAAATTTTCTAATATCTATTTTTTTTGGTCAGTCTCAGTTTTTTCAAAAAAATTATGTATACTTTTCACTTGCAAACAGTCGTCTAAAATTTTCTTGGAATTTTTTGTCAGATTCTGTCGGAATGAAAGGTGTTTCATAGGTTATCTCAACCTCCCGATCAACTTAATATTTTTTGATCCGTCCCCGATTTTCGAAAATTCTGCCTACTTTTCACTTGCATCAAATATTCATCTAAGTCCCATTTTGCAACTTTTTTTTTTACTTTCTATTCGAAGGAAAGGCGTTTTCTAGGTTACATCGGTCTCCCGAGCCACTTTTTATAATAACTTGTTTGGTCACTCACCGTTTTTTGGGAAATTCGGTCTACTTTTCACTTGCATTCTTATTCATCAACGCGTTAACGAAATGTTAACCAAAACCTAGTTACTACTTTCGATTTCATTAGACGTATTTTCTTAACAAATTTAAAAGCTAACAGGTCGTCTTTTGATCCCAAAACTATTACTACCCATAGTACCTTTCTGCCTATAGAACTAAGATAGCATTTGTTCAATTATTAGTATATCTTTCATGATGTCCCATTTATTTGACTTACTAATTAGACGTATTTTCTCATCAAAATGAAAAGCCAAAAGGTAGTTTTTGATTTACAAACTTGTAAATTAGGCCATTTTTTTCTTGACCTGAATATTTCTCTGTTTTCGATACGTATTATAGGCTTACTATTCACGTAAGTAAAGTCAACAGTGCGTTTTGTATTTTAGTTATTCATTTTTATCCGTCTAAAATATCAAGGAATACCCCCAAAAGCTAGCAAAATGGGCAAACAGTCGATACAAATTCCGTTGAATATCTTATTACTACTACCTATGGTGCCTTTTTTATTAATCAGAAGTGTATTATATGAGTGAAAGTATTGTTTTGGTGAAATTTTTATTATTCATTTTTATCAGTCCAAAATATCAAGGAATACCCCCAAAAGCTAGCAAAATGGGCAAACAGTCGATAAAAATTCCGTTGAATATCTTATTATTACTACCTATGGTGCCTTTTTTATTAATCAGAAGTGTATCATATGAGTGAAAGTATTGTTTTGGTGAAATTTTTATTAAATCGGTTTAAAATGAGCGATTTCTATGTTTTGAGGTTGTAACTCCTTGTAGGTAATATGCAAACATGATTCAAAAGGAATCCAACTGACCATTATTAAACTACAACTTTTTGTCTAAAAATTTTTTTAAAGAGTTTAGCTTCTAAGATTATAAGCTGTTACAATTAACTGTTGATAAACTAAACATATTTTAATCGCATTTACTAAACAATTTAAGCCAATATTTTTGGATCCTCTAACTTACGACGCAAAATTAAGGCTTCACATGATATCTAGAAAATTGTGAATTGCCACTCGCAATATTTTTGATTCTAGATAATCGAGAAAATTTTCATTATTAAACCTAATTATTAAATTGAGTTGAAAGTCAACGCACAAAGATTTTTGTATGATATTTACTCTCAGGGTCGTTGTCTCAGAATTCTATAAGAGATTCTTAAGATTTTTTTCCTATTATCTCAATTAGTAACTTATTGAAACTCAATTTACACAAAACCAATTTTCAGAGGACAAAAATCCCTTGAAAATATGATTTTTTAAATTTTATAACGTTCAGTATTTTTTATTTTGGTTATATAGTTACCACCTAGCTTGACCCAGTGAAACTGAATTTTACACAAGAACAATTTTCAGAGGATAAAAATCCGTTGAAAATATGATTTTTTAAATTTTATAACGTTCAGTATTTTTTATTTTGGTTATATAGTTACCACCTAGCTTGACCCAGTGAAACTGAATTTTACACAAGAACAATTTTCAGAGGATAAAAATCCGTTGAAAATATGATTTTTTAAATTTTATAACGTTCAGTATTTTTTATTTTGGTTATGTAGTAGCTTGACCCAGATGGAATTTTTCTTTTCATCAGATTCTGTTCTAACGGGAAGCGTTTATGATGTTGTCTCGGTCTATTGAACAACTATTCTAAAATAACCCAACCTGTATAAAACATAAAATGGGACAGCCACATCACTACTTTTTTTGCCTTGTATATTTCCAAACTGGCTGTTAGATGTGTTTCTCACCTTAAAAAATTAAAGCCAATATTTTTTTTGGACCCTCAAACTTGCAACACAATTAGGTTTCACATCTCTGGCATATTTCTCATTTATTTTATATATACGTAGGTATAAGTTTCATTGTTTAATAAAACCAACTCGGCACTTTTCACGTCCTATGCGTCGCACTTGCTTCAGTAGATTCTCGGTCGTGGCCACAGATAAAGACTCTATCGAGGCGTTGTAATAAATATATGAAAAGTCTGAGTTTCGTGTTTGTTTTTCTTTGGAAAGATGGAAGTGTATCAGTACCTACTTCAGTATAATAGATACGCGTAGTTCAGTGAAATTTTGGATTACGGCAGTACCTATCTATGGAATTTGAACGGTTACTGGTTGTTTTTCCCGTGAAAATGACTGTGCCGTTAGAAAAATGATGTTTGGTTATATCTGATAGCTCGGGGATGTTTATTTTACTGTCTGGGGCATTAGATGTAACCTGATTTCTTTTTATACATCATCAAGAATCTTTCGGTGAGTTGTATTTTGTTTTCTTATCTCTAGGGTATTTTTTTATGTACTTGCGTCGCATTTTGAAACCTATATCGTAAAACCGGTGGTGGCACCCTGTGTTTAAAAACTATACTTCGAAAAAACATCTTGTCTGATCCAATTTTGTTATCATTTTCGTAAATGGGGTAAACAAATTAAACGTTAGCAATTATATTTGTATCAAAAAAAATTTTGTCGAAAAAGAATTTGGCAAAAAAAAAATTGGCAAAAAAAAATTCGACAAAAAAAAATTTGGCAAAAAAAAGTCAAAAAAAATTTTACAAAAAAAAATTTTGACAAAAAAAATTTTGACAAAAAAAAATTTGGGAAAAAAAAATTTGCAAAAAAAAATTTGACAAAAAAAAATTTTGCAAAAAAAAAATTTTGGTAAAAAAAAATTTTGGTAAAAAAAAAATTTGGCAAAAAAAATTTTGGCACAAAAAAATTTTGGCAAAAAAAAAAATTTTGGCAAAAAAAAATTGACAAAAAAAATTTTGGCAAAAAACTTCTACAAAAAATCACAAAAAATTTTCACCTGTCTGAATGACAGTCGGTCCTCCGCCTATTAAGATATAGCTTTTACTTCCTTTATATAAGTTTTCGTTTCCAAGATATCAAGCGGTTTATAAATGGGACAGCTGGTATATTTACATTTTTTTCTTTCTTTTGCTCATGTAATCCTTGGGAATTTTTTTACGAAAGGTTTCCAAATATCTAGCTGTTTAAAAATGGGACAGCTGGTATATACTTACTTGCATCTTGGAGCACTCGAACTGATACGTGGAATCACGCACCCTTCTTATAGGCCATTATTTGTCGACTAAGAGCCGCGTTTGCCTACCAAGGTTTTTTCCTAACCTTATATATTTTTTGAATCCACCGGTATAAAATATCGTCATTATTTCCTTCTGTGGGGAACTAAAAAATATTTACTTTCAAATAAGGTTGAGGAAACCGGTATTTAAAAAAGTAATAACCCCTAAAATTTTTCCAAACGAGATGAACTGAAACAGCTAGGGTGTATAAAATGGGACAGCCGCGCAATTACCTTTTTCGGTCTTGTGTATATTTTACTGGAATAAATAATTATTTCCAATTTTTTTTTGGTACAACCTCTACATCGTATTTTTTTTACTGAAATTTTTTCATCATTTTTTTCCAAGTGAAACTGACGTTATTTTTACCTTTACATATATTTTTACCGGTATAGAAAACTTATTCGAAAATTCTACCTACATTTTCACGTCTTGGATTTTTTGTACAGATTTTGTTCAAACAAAATTTCCTATGTTATCTGGGGCCTTCCGACTAACTATTATAATAACTGTTTTATCAGTCACTCGAAAAAATTCTATCTGCACTTGTATATAAAACATTCGTCTGAGTCTTGTCTTGTACATTTCACCGTCAAAAAATGAAAATTTCCCAAAATGTTATCGGGATTATAGGATCAGGACCTTTTTAAAATTACATTTTTTGAATAAAAAATTTTCAAAATTTTTCGAATTTTCATAGGTATCAAAAGTGCGGAACTGCGCATGCGCGAAACGCGTGCAAGGGGGAAGGGTGGATTTTGTTCGGGCAACTACATGCCAGTCGGACGGAGGCCTTCGGCCTCCGTTCCTCCTGGCACGTAGTTGCCCACCCGCCACCCCCCACCCACCCCGGGGTAGACTAAGTCCACCCCCCCCCCAAGGGGTGGCCCCAAAATCGATTGCGCTATATGAGGATTTTTTCCGATCAGCCGATCAGAAGATATATTTGGAAATCACGATATACCTGCATCAGCAGAAAATCCGAGCCCCTGACGTACTAATTGTTTACGTTGTACATCGCATCATATACGGTTCCACGTGGTTTCTTATTTACCATAATGTATCACATTTCCTGATACCAAGGAGTCTACCTCGGATTTCCACGTGTCTAGTTGAAGATTCCGGCCTAAATCGTTTGCGTTACATGCTGATTTTCCCAAATTTTCCGTTTATTATTCTATCTGCAATTTTTTCAGATTTTTTTATTTAGAAGATAATTGGGTGAAATTTGTAGCCTATTGTTCTATATGCGGTTTCAGCAAAATCGCTGAGTGCTCGACCAAACAAAGCAGGCGTCTGTCGTGAACTATTCCACGTGTTTTCTCTTACTATATATTTACTATGCGGTCACTCGTTCGCAGCGAGTAACCCGATGCGACGCAACAGCTGAGTTATAATTTTGTGTACTTGAACAATTCGGGGTTTATTTGCACAAATAAATTAAAAATTATGGTTCATAAGATCACAAACGCAGACCTTATCGATAACAATTTTATTAGACTTTTTTTTTCATTATTAGCCATTACTTGACATAACCTACAATTTTCTAAATTTATGTGTATAAGTTAAGAATCACCATGTATACACATAACAGTGGAATAGAGTGATATTATTGCTTAGAGTGAGAGTTTTATTATAATATGATGCTTCAGGTGTTTTCCCTTCAACACAAAGATTCTTATAAAAAAACACAACAAAAGATTTTTAAACGTTTATTAAAAATTAATTGTGTAAGTCAATATGTTTTATCTTCATTTTAATTTCATATAACATAAGTTCATATTTCAATGCTTCTAAATTCTTCAAATATTGTTGCAGTTTTCTTCTGTACTCCAGCTTCGTCATGGTTCTACAATAAATTCGATATTTGTAGATCGGCCGACGGGTCCAAGACTCTTCATGTAATACCTCCTTCCGTTACCGATATCCCTATTAATTTCTTCGATCCGTTAGGGCGTAAACTCGGCCGTGTATCGTTGCGGCAGCACCGTCTTAAATTCTTCGAACTCGACGTAGACCTTCTCTCCGTATTGCGTGTTGACTTTGTCCACGCTCGTGATTTGAAAATTTTCACCCACCTCCATATTTTGAACGCTTTCGAATTTCTTGAAGATCAAATTCTTGTTCAGGTGATTCAGGAACGACTGCATTTTGAACTCGGCAAATCAGACTGTAGGAAATTGTAAGTGTATATAACGGGAAAACTGCTCTTGCGCACGAATATATAGACCTCACCCCACCAAGCCGTTGGAGTGGGGGTTGCCCCGTCGTTGGAGTGGGGGCTGACACCCGCCGTTGGAGTGGGGGGGGGGTCAACTGGGGGTCACACGTGGCCCAAAGGTCAAAGGTTAATCTATCAGGATCTAGGGGTCAACTGGGGTCATCCGGTGACGTCACGTGACCTCGGGCATGACGTAGCCACTTTGCACGCTTTTTTCAAGGTCGTGGGTTAGAACTCTCTTTGTATTACTACTTGCGTGTTGCTCGCTACAGATCGAAAAAAGCCATTTTATGGGTCAAAATGTTGAATCACCACGCACGTGGTGTACATTGAGTCTTAAATGGTTTCGTTTTAACTAGCATCGATCTTAATGTATTTTTGGTTTTAAATACGGCTCTGACATTAAAACGATTGTCTATGCGTTTTAGCTTTAGGAATAATTAAATTTACTGGTCGGTCCACCAGATTTATTTCTCTAATTCTATTTGCATTGTTATTTTGTTGGCAATCCTTAAAAACTTGCTCAATAAATTCAGTAGGATAACACTTCTTCTCAAGGACATGTTTTATATGTTTAATTTCCTCCTCAAATTTTGTATTATTAGAACAAATCTCTTTAACCTTGTCATACAAACTTTTAATTACTCCTTTTTTAACACTAATATGATGATTGGAATTAAAATGGAGATATCTATTAGTATGTGTTGGTTTTCTGTAGACACTAGTTTCTATACTATCTGATTTTAGTATAGAAACATCTAAGAAAGGTAATTGATTATTATTTTCAATTTCTAAGGTAAACTTAATAGAAGATTCTTGCGAGTTTATAAAATTTAATAATGAATTTAAATCATCTACTCCATGTTCCCATATAACAAATATATCATCTACATATCTCCACCAAACATTAGGTTGGTGAACATATCCAGTCAACTCATTTTGTTCAAAATCTTCCATAAATAAATTGCTTGTGAATGGTGATAAAGGATACCTCATAGCCATTCCAAATTCCTGCTGGTAAAATTCATTTCCTAGTTGAAAATAAGTCGTTTTAACACAGAGTGTTGTTAATTCTAATATTGTTGTTTCTAAGTTGTAGATACTGAAAAGGGAAAACCAGCAATTTTATATTCCGGTTATCGCTTTACCATAAAAGCCAGAAACAATAATTTAACGATTCGTTGGATTTGTACTCATCGTTCGTGTCCAGGTTCCATCGTCACAAGCACCAAACCTTTTCAAGTTAAAAGTGAAAAAGCCCACACATGTGCACCGAATGTGGCAAAGAGTGAAGTGGATATGTGCCTATATAATGCGAAAAAGCGAGCAAGGGAAGAAGTTGTGCCGGTTCCACAGATCTACAGGCAAGAATTTATGAGGGTCAAGGATGCTGGACTTGACTTTGTGGTACAATTCCTGAATTCTCGTCTGTCAAGAATGTTTTATACAGACAGATTCAAGACACTTGGTATCACCAACCTACGAAAGAAACCGGAAGAAATCATCATTCCTGATCATATGCAAGACTACATACTCATTGACGACGGAGCAGAAAACAGGATACTAGTTTTTTCTACCAACAGAGGTCACCTTCTCGCAAACCACTCAGAATTTTTCATAGACGGTACTTTTAAAAGCTGCTCACCTGTTTTTCATCAGCTTTACACGATCCATGTTGATTTGGGAAGCACTGCAGAAACAACAAATGTAATCCCCGCTATTTATGCTGTATTGCCCGACAAAAAAAAACAAGAAACCTACCGAAGACTTTTTACTCTTATTAAAAACGTTGTCCTGAATTGTCACCGAAAAAAATTCACATCGATTTTGAAAAGTCTGCCATTAACGCTCTAGAATATTAATTAAATATTCAAAACGACCGAACTGGGCAATGCTTTTATTACTGGGAATTGGGAATGTTTTATTATACCGCACGAACTGCAATGCACGAATTGGACAAAAATCCAATAGCATCATTTGAGGCGTCAGTAGTTAATGTAAAAGGTAGAGAAAAGTCAGGGTACTGAAGAATTGGGGAGTTACTTAGAGCGGATTTGCATTTTTCAAAGCAATCTATATATTGAGGGTGATCAATTTCTATTTTTGTGCCTTTTCGTAGACAACGTGACATGGGTGCTGTCATTTTTAAGAAATTAGAAATGAAGCGGCGATAATAGCCTATTAGTCCTAAGAAACTTTTAATTTCCTTAGTAGTTTTCGGAATGGGGAAGTTTTGGATTGCAGACATTTTGTTTGGATTGAGTTTAATGCCTTCTGGGGTAATGACATGGCCAAGAAAAGCTACTTCTTTTCTTAGAAATTCGGACTTGTCGAGTTGAATTTTTAGATTCACTTCGCGGAATTTTTGAAAAATTGATTTTATATGAATAAGATGTTCTTGTAAAGATTTTGAAAATATAATGACGACATCCATATAGACAAAACATGATTTATAAAGGAATTCTCGCAAAATTTCTTCCATCATGCGCTGAAAACTCGCGGGGGCGTTTTTCAAACCGAACGGTAGTCTTGTATATTCAGCACTTTGAGATGGCACAGATAAGAACACTCTGTATATTTTGTATTGGACCTTTGCACACCAACATTTTGAGTGGTCCTATTGACCATTTAACTGTTTTGAGTGGATTCCATGGCACACTTGACTTAGCAGATGCCTTTAAAATTCCTATTTTGCTCAACTTTGACACCCTGCAGAATAGAACTCCCTGTATATTTTTTATTCAAATTTGGTACATAGGGGTTTTGGGCTGTTTTGATTAACGCTGTGGGGTCAGATTTCAAATAAAAAATCGCTAAATGGTTTTCGTGAAAATCGGGGGAATAAAAAAATCGCAGCCGGCCCTGGATTTGCATTTTAAAAATGACAGGAAGGTCAAAAGAAGCGGTTTTTGAAGGCCTTTCAAACAAAAAAAAGTTTAGGCGTTTATCTCCAAAAATGAAGATTTTACGGATTTGTACAGTTTTAAAGTTGGACACCCTGTATATTGCTGTTGCTGTGTGTGGTTATCTAAAGCTATGCATTTTTGAAGTGCTTCATACAGAGAGTTTAATTCAAAATGAGATAAATGATCACAATAGGGATTATTTATGCCAGTGCAAACGGTTCGAAGGGCTTGTTTTCGAAAAACCGAAGCGTTAAACTCAATTGCCTGAGGATTATTTTCGTGCAAGGAAACGTGCTATAAAAGATCATTAAGTGCTAAAGTTATTCGGTTATAATAAACATCATAGGATTCTGAACGTTTTTGTACTGTTGTTTTTAATTGTGTTAATAAAATTTCTTCGGTGCGACGATCGCCATATTTTTGAAGTAAAAGGGGCCTAACTTCTACCCAAGCAGTTTTATTATGTAGATTTAAGAAATCACCTGCCTGAGTGTTAATTATATAGAGTTGGGTTGCATCAGCACCTTGTTGAGTGAAAAAAGCAATTAAATTATCTACTGAATTTATAAACGTGGAGAGATTGTCTCCTGGTTTGTATTCTGGAAGAGTATTGCACAAGTTATTAATGACAATAAGGATGTAAGATTAGCGAGGGTAAATGTAATAATTACAAGAAAAGGTGATAATGGGCAAACACTCAAAGTTAACAAAAAGAAAAACTAGTCACCGCATACACGTGTTTCATGCTATTTGGCAATCATCAGTACGGTATAACATTAACCAAATCAAAAGAGAGGCATGATTTGGGAAACAACAAATGTAGTCCAGGCAGGAGCCAACAGCACATTTGCAGCTTCAGTCAGGACATCCCCTATTTTGGGGCTTGTACTAACATCGCCACGGAGGCTGCTAAAGCGACCTGCGTGGAAATCTTTATAACCCAAGATACAATGGCAATAAGGATATAAGATTAGCGAGAGTAAATGTAATAATTACAAGAAAAGGTGATAATGGGCAAACACTCAAAGTTAACAAAAAGAAAAAACTATAGATTAAGCAACGACGTCTTTTAAATGCGGTGCTGTAAGTTTTAAATTAATTTTATGGATATAAACACAATATGAAAATAAATAATTTCGTACATCCAGACAGTTCAAGATCAAAGGCACATCTAAGGTTTTTATATCTATTTAACCCTAAAATAATTCACATTGATATCTTATTTAACATATTAATTTGATTTTGGTAATGTGTTGGAGCTAAATATAAAATTGCAGTACGAAAAATTCGAATATTAATTTTTCTTTTCGAAATAGAAGTTTGATAACCAGCTACTTGATTTAAAATTCGTATAATTTTTAATATTAATTTTTATACTCATAGAACCATAACTTTTCAATGTTCATCTCAATAGTAAGTATATAAATAATTCTCACTCAATAATATATTTTACCTAACACTATTTTAGCCCTGACGAAGGCCAAAAGTATGGCCGAAAGCTTGGTTTATTGTAAAGAATAAATAAAACATAATTTTGGCTGAAATACCCGTTATTTTACTTCATTGATATATAAATACAGCCGTTATTAAAGAAGATCTATTATTATATAATTTTTACATTCGTCTAAAAACATAATCTTATTATGATTATCAAATTTAAAATTTCTGACAACAATACACTATTGTGTTTTTTTCCATTCACAATTAATTAGTGCCATCAATTTTAAATTAAACTGGTCGTTTCATCATTACTATTGATTTAGTTTTTCCAACATTTAGGGTACTTTTACTTTATTAAAACGCATTATTGACTAACATAATTATTTCAATTGGTTGTTAATAATGTACCGGATCTCAACAATCACAGACCAAACTCGTTGCCTTGGTTACCAACTTTATTGTTTAGCCTTCAAAACTCACAAATAAAGTTGTCAGATTACTGTCACTGTCCAAGAATATTCTTTCTGCTCCAAAATTCTCACAAAATCGATTTCTAGCCTTTCACTTCCCCCAGGCCCAATTCTCAGGGCTTATATACTCAAAAGGAAGACTGCAGAATACTCTAGAATATTCCTGGCCAATGACAGTTCACAAATCATAAGTTCTAGCAAACTTTCTAGAATGTTATGGAAGCTTTACAGGGAAAACCATGAAAACTAAAGGAAAATGGGGCCCTGGGGGCCTCAGGCCAACAAAGATGTGACGGAAAATGCCTCTAAATTAATTACAAAAATTATAAAACTGTAAGTAGAATACCCAAACTTAAAATTTATCTGCTAAATCTTTGAGTAGGTTAGAAAACCGTGCAGACATATTTATTGAAAGCTGATATAACAACTTTAGAGGCACTTTTCGTTACACTGCCCCCCTCTAACATTTGATCGTCCCGATCAAGTTATATGACCTTCATCTATCTTCTCATAGTACGGAGACAACCTGACGATATTTACTATCTTCATCTTTGCTGTTGGGCTACGTCTTATATGATAAACGACATCGTTAATCCTGTTCACGACGATGTATGGTCCTTCCCAACTTCTATCGAGTTTCGGAGACCGACCTTTTGTTCGCTTGGGATTATATAACCACACTTTGTCACCCACATTAAATTCAACACTGGTTGCTTTCAGATCGTAGCGGATCTTCATCTTGTCACTTTCTAGATGCAACTTCTGGCGAACGTCTTCATGAACCAACTGGAGACGCTCTCTCAGGTGACTCATGTAATCATCAGTAGATTCTGGATTTTTTGGTCGGCCAGTTATGATGTCGATAGGGAGCCTTAGATCGTCTCCGAAAATAATCTTAGCTGGAGACTTTCATGTCGCTTCATGCACAGGGGAACGGTAGGACAATAGAAAAGGTGGTATGCATGTGTCCCAATTACTTACTTTTTTCTGAATTACTGATTCACTACTTTCTAAAGTCTTATTGAACCCTTCCACCATACCATCAGACTGGGGGTGCAGGGGTGTTGTTCTTGTCTTGGAAATCCCTAGCAGGAGGCAGACATTTTGGAATACCTCCGACTCAAAATTGCGGCCCTGATCAGAGTGTGGGACACCAAAACGACATACCCAATTTTGGAACAAGACCTCTGCGACTGTGGTGGCCTCTTGGTTGGGGATTGGATAAACTTCTGGCCATTTGCTGAAGTAGTCCATGACGACTAACACATAACGGATGCCAGATTCGCTGGTTGGGAACGGTCCCGCTACGTCGATGGCAATCCTTTCAAAAGAAGCTCCGACCAGGTATTGCATCATTTTACCCCTGTTCCTAGTTTTTGGTCCCTTCGCCGAAGCACATTCTTCACACCGGCGGCACCACTCTTCGACATCTTCCCGAGAGTTTACCCAGTAAAACCTCTCTCTAACTTTATTCAAGGTCTTACTAATGCCAAAGTGTCCACCTCCAACGCCTTCGTGCACGGCTTTCAGGACCTCCGACACTCTCTTCTTGGGAAGTACTGTCAGAAATAGCTTTTCTTTTCCATCTGGACTTTCCCAAACTCTCTTTAGTACACCATCTTTAATTACTAATGAGTCCCATTGTGCCCAGTATGCCTTCAACTCTGGTGATTTGTCCGAAACATCTTTCCATTCAGGTTTGGGTATATGTCTTAATTTTAGGTCAAATATTATACCGAATATGGGATCTTCGCTTTGCTCTCTGGCGATGACTTCCGAATCCCAATTTTCAGGTCCACGGACAGTAGTTCGTTTATATAAAATTAGGTCCGGGTTTTCGCTTCATTCCTGTCGACTATAGTGATGACAGTCTTCATTACAGGGTTTCCTTGACAATGCATCAGCATTCTTATGGTTGTCCCCTTTGCGGTGTTCCACTTTAAAGTCATATTCCTGCAGCCTTTGAAGCCATTTTGCCACTTGTCCTTCTGGGTTCTTGAACTGGAATAGCCATTTTAGTGATGCGTGATCTGTTCTTAATAGGAAAGGTTGGCCATATAAATACTTGTGGAAATATTCAACGGCCTTGACCACTGCTAGCAGTTCCCTTCTTGTCACGCAGTAGTTTCTCTCTGGCTTTGACAGAGTTTTACTGAAGTAGGCAATACACCAAAGTTGCTGGCATCTGTATCCAGGATGAATGTCTTTCCAGGAACGGGAAACGTCAAAATCGGTGAAGAACATAAAGCTTTCTTCAAGGTCTGAAATGCTTCTTCACAATCTGAGGTCCACATATAATCGATCCCATCCTCTGTGAGCCTATGCAGCGGCCTCGCTATGTGCGCAAAGTTTAGGACGGATCTCCTGTAATAAGTGCACAGGCCCAGGAAGCTCCTTAGTTCATGTTTATCTTTCGGTCGAGGCCCTTTTCAATTGTCTCTATCTTTTCTGGGTCTGTTTTAACTCCTTGCTCTGAAATTACATGCCCCAAATATCTAACTTCCTTCTTGAAGAAACAGCATTTCTTTGAGCTTAGTTTTAGGTTAGCTTCTCGTAACTTCTGGAATACCTCTCGGACATTCTTCAAGTGATCTTCAAATATTCTTCCCAAAATAATGACATCATCCAGATATACTAGACAGGTTTTCATGTCATACCTCTTAGCACAGACTCCATGAGCCTCTCAAAGGTTGCTGGTGCATTACAGAGGCCAAATGGCATAACATTAAATTGCCATAAACCTGTACCAGTAGAAAATGCAGTTTTCTCTTCAAGTCCAACGTGGAAAACCATTTAGAACCAGATAGAGTGTCTAAAGTGTCATCTATTCTGGGTAGAGGGTAGCTGTCCTTCTTGGTGGCGTCATTTAACCGTCGATAGTCTACGCAGAACCTCATAGAACCATCCTTCTTCTTCACTAGGACAACTGGAGAAGTTCATGGGCTCTGTGACGGTTCAATGATTCTCTGTTGTACCATTTCCTTCATCATAGCTGATACCTCTTCTTGCTTAGCAAGGGGTATCCTTCGAGGAGCCTGTTTGATCGGAGGGCTATTACCAGTATTATCCTGTGCTGTACTAAACCTGTCCTTCCAAAATCGCATTCAGACGTAGCAAACACATCATCGCAGTTGGTACTGCTGCTCCCTTGCTAAATAAGCAGCGGCTTCCTCGACTATCTTCTTCAGACTCTGTGGTAGGGGCTGTGGAACTTGCTGTGGTGCAACCTGATTTCTCATAACTGCCTGAACTCTTTTGGTGGTCAGCGTCTTTGCAGGGAATATACCTCTTTTATACATGGTGGTAGGTGGCCTTTGATAACCTTTTCTGAATTAGCCGGAACCGTGGTATCTTCATAAGCGGTCACAGTTCGGGTAGTGTTGCCAGCCATGTTAGGACGTGTCATCAGAATCTCTTCTGTCTTTGTCCTCAAAATCCTCTCGTGAACTTCTATCTTAAACCGCTGTTCACGCATGACATCTAGTTCTAATATGACATCGTCGGTTACTTCAGCCACAAGGACTCTGTGCTTGAACTTCTTAG
The DNA here is from genome assembly GCA_963920635.1 of Pseudeuparius sepicola. Taxonomy (NCBI): domain Eukaryota; kingdom Metazoa; phylum Arthropoda; class Insecta; order Coleoptera; family Anthribidae; genus Pseudeuparius; species Pseudeuparius sepicola. Next base: position 38,141,731 of record OY987305.1, read on the forward strand.
AGCCTATGGTTATAAAGGCGTCGTGCTCTCCTGTAACAGAAATTTCTTCACCATTTGCCAATTCCACGATGTAGTTTGGTGGTGGTGCAATCCTGCAGTGGGCTACGATGTTCGGCCTCACGATGGTATGACTAGAACCAGGGTCCACCACAATGTCACATTTCCGGTCGCAGATCTTTCCTGGTACTACCAAGCTGTCTCCTGAATTCGGCAGCCGGTTAACTTTTATCCTAATAGGTGGGGCTTGGTAGCACCCAACCAGCTTTCGCCCCTCAAAGCTGGCTACTCGGAGTTTTCCTGCTTCTCACCATCAACAGGGCACTGGCGTTTCAAATGCCCCTCTACTCCGCAGTGCCAACAGCGCAGTGGTGTACTTCTTCGAACACCCATCCCTTCTTTGGAGGTCGTAGCACGTGAAAGGATGTTCTGGATATCCCGTACCATTTGTTCTACGTTAGCATTACTGGCATTGCTTCTGCTTTGCGGTCGCACCTGTCTTAACCTCACTTGTCTACGTGCTGCCTGCGTGGCGGCTTCATATTCCAAGGCGTGCGCCAAGGTCTCTGAGATGTTTTTGTGGCGGGCTAGCCGAAGCGCTTGGCTAGTCTCGCTGTCACGCACGCCATCTATGAAGCCGCTTACCGAAATTTGTTTCCGAAATTCGACTGGAGCCGATGGATAAGCCAGATTTACCAGGCGGGCAATGTCGGCTTCAAATTGTTGCAGGGTCTCATCAGTGCGTTGTCGTCGACCTTTCAGTTGCGCCTGGTATACCTGTTGTAGATGTGCTTCCCCAATCGCATTTCAAGTGCTCTAACCAGGGAACTATAATCATGCTGAGCGTCGGCCGGTATCGTTCGCAACACTTCGGTGGCCTCACCTCGTAGACATAACTTCAAATTCCGAGCTTTCTCTGTCCAGAAGTTTCCTTCTGCAGCAGCCTCAAACTGGTTAAGGTAAGTGCTCCATGCCACTTTTCCATCAAACTTGGAAGGCTTCATTTTCATAGAGGATGTGGTCATGCCTGCTTCTAATTTTGATACACCCTGTAGTGATAGCTGATTCATCCTCGCCTCCAGCTGTTCCATTCTTCCTTCACTGTTGTCAAATCTCGTTTTTATTCTGTCCAGTTCGGTTTGTAATTCCCTCTTAATTTCTGTCTTCATTTGGGCTATTTCTTCTTCCACAACTTCTCCAAAGTTGTAAATTTTCTTCTGTAATTCGATTTGAATCTCTTCTAATTTCATGTTGGTTTCATCTCGTCCAGTTTTAATCTCTACTTTAAGGTCGCCCATCAGTTTTTCTTGTTTCGTGTCCCTATCCTCTTCCCTCTTGCGCCTTTCTTCTTCTTTCTTGTCCATTTCGTCAAATTTCTTCATAAACATTTCCATCAAATTTTCCATTTCAATTGCGGTTTGTTTTCTGGTTGTGGGCATTCACCTCGGGGTCCTCTTAAAAATCCCGCTTCTGACACCAAATGTACCGGATCTCAACAATCACAGACCAAACTCGTTGCCTTGGGTACCAACTTTATTGTTTAGCCTTCAAAACTCACAAATATACTTGTCAGATTACTGTCACTGTCCAAGAATATTCTTTCTGCTCTAAAATTCGCAGAAAATCGGTTTCTAACCTTTCACTTCACTTGGCCCAATTCCCAGGGCTTATATACTAAAAAGGAAGACTGGAGAATACTCTAGAATATTCCTGGCCAATGATAGTTCACAAATCATAAGTTCTAGCAAACTTTCTAGAATGTTATGGAAGCTTTACAGGGAAAACCATGAAAACTAAAGGAAAATGGGGCCCTGGGGGCCTCAGGCCAACAAAGATGTGGCGGAAAATGCCTCTAAATTAATTACAAAAATTATAAAACTGTAAGTAGAATACCCAAACTTAAAATTTATCTGCTAAATCTTTGAGTAGGTTAGAAAACCGTGCAGACATATTCATTGAAAGCTGATATAACAACTTTAGAGGCGTTTTTCGTTACAATAATATGTCAGTATATCTACTATAAAAATAAATTATTGCCATCGGCACAAAGAAGAAATTTAACATTTTGAAAACAATTTATTAATATAAAAAATACATAAAAGTGGATCTAAAACACTACCTTGCAGTACCTATACATCTAAATTTATAACACCTTCCAAACAAATACTGAACTATTCTACCTTTAAATTATCTTCTTATTCTAATTTAATAGGCAATTTTCGAAAAAAATTCAAAGTTCTAAGTTCTATATAGGTACCTGTAAAACCATAAGATTTTTTAAAATTATTTTTTATGTTTATTGCCTCAAACTCCATTTTCAGATCAAGAAAAATAATACTTATTGATCTACGTTTATCTAAAGTATGCTTCAACTCATTTAATATAAATTGTATGGTATATTAGTTACAACTAAATTTCGCCCTAAATCCCGATAGATGCATAGTCAGCATATTGTTTGACTGTATGTAAGCCACAAATTGATTATGATATTGATTATAATCAATATCAACTTCTAGCCAATCCGAGCTAATTTTATGAAAATGTTTAGTAAATTTCATAAGTACTCCATCAGTACTTCCACGATTAAGACAGCAAAAAACAATATTCTTGAAGTCCGAAATAGTACTTTTCTTCAGATTTATCAAATTTTTCATCCTTAACTTAACCATGATTGGTGACTACATTAAGGTCGTTTAGTAAAGTTTCAATGTACTTAGATTCCACGTTTCTGATTGTAGTCCTGGACATAAATACGCAATAATACGCACAGAAATTTCGTATAGTTGAAGGAAATGTAAATAGGTAATTTTGTAAACCTTCAGTAGGTATATGTTATAATTATTTTATACAAGGATGTATTATTAAAAGAGGTTTTTACTTCAAATATACATTTTTAACTTTGATAATTTTTCGTAGTTTTGAAATCTTTTGGAAATTCATTAAACAGTTTTAAGCTTTTGTAGCAGAACTACCGATTTGGTGCAAATTTCTTGTAAAAATTAATTAAGTATATTTCATAAAATTGGTACTAAAAATACGACGAATCAAGTTACACTTCCATTTTAAAAACAAAAACTAATGTTCTTATCGAAAACAAAAACAGTTTAACTTGATATGCATCTTTAAAATATTGGTGTATTCATCACAATTTAGCCTACCCTCAGTGCTCAATCCTACTTTGTTTTATAACTTCTGAAATCAATTTGAGATTTATTTAACAAAAATAATGAAGAATATGTAAAAAATATATAGTTTTAAACTTAATATGTATAACAATAACGACAAGTCACTCGATATTCTTGAAAAATATCATTTTTTATTGGCTTATATATTTATATATTCAGTATGTTTACAAAAATTTCATTTAGAATCTAAAAATAGTTCGAGGTATTTTATGTAGTTCACTCCAAAGTAAGTTTTCATTAATTTTTTCCAGTGGAGTTTGCTTTGATGCAATTTTATATATCTAATTTAATGAACTAATTCGATTACTTCTATCTTTCGTTTCAATTTCAAACCAAATTCTAAAACCATTTTTCTTACACTATTATATTATGATATGCATACAAGGTCCAGTAGAAAACATTTTTGAACGAAAATTATTTACTTCACATACACACCTATGCCTAATAGAGAAATTAAATATAGAAAGCACATGTTGTAACAGGAAATAGAGTTTCATCGATAAGAATCTCAAAAATAATATAATGCTCTTGTCAAAAACTCCCAAAGCCGTTAATTTTAGGGACGCTATTTTTAAAATCCAATTCAGCAATTTTAAAGGAAAGTTCACAATAATTAGAAAAAATCAATTTTAAAGGTGCGTAATGCCTATTAAGATTTAAAAAAATAATCGGGGAAAGTAATTGTTGTTGTATGTATTGCTAGAAAATAAGAAAAAAATAAAGCGCAAGCGCATGGATCGTCGTTCTTAAAAAAATACCTACGGCAAGATTTATCCCAACCATCTTAATTTTTGAGTGCTGTATAATAGTGATTTTGATTTAGACTATTATTTTTTATAGCTATCGTTATTTTTAGAATAAAGGTCATTTGTTAAATACCATATTATTATAAGAATGGGTAAAAACATACGTAATAACATTATATTACTTTGGACGCATTTAACATATAACCTTATTTTAAGAAAATAGTACTATAAGAAATTAATAAATAAAGACTTTATTTTGAATAGCATTCGATTAATTTTGACAATTTTATAAAAACGAAAACAAAAATATATTAGAAGTTCTAAGTGAAATGATGCGATGAAATTTAATTAAATAAAGTTATAAAAATTTAAAAAGATATTTCCAAAATATCCTCTGGACATATAGTAAATGCAATTTTAGAAGGAACAGTTTTTGTAAATGATGTATAGGTGCGTAACTGGAAAATATGTGTATATTTCAAAATAATGGTACAAGAAAAATTAATGAACAATGAAGAAATAATTAAAGAGGATCCTCAAAATGTTATGTATAAAAATATGGTACGAATTATTAAAAAGATAAAGAGAAAGCATTAAGAAATGAAATTGTATGAAGAATAATTAATTTCAACCCCTCGGAGCTCCTCTAGTGTTTTTTGTTTAGGTATCTCGGCTAGGGTACTTGGTACTTAGATAGATATCATAACAAATTATACAAGCACTAGATCCTTTTACAAATAATAAAGATAGATGCAGGGGTCATCTATGCGAAAAATGCAGAATAAATACCTATGTAGAATATGCAGAAAAATGAAGTAAATAAAGCAAATGAAATAAATGAAGCAAATGAAGCATATTATATGAAATAAATAAAGTAAATATGTACCAAAATATAAAACTGAAGTAAATAAGTCAATGAAGTACATAATAGTATATTTCTTGAAATCGGCAGTAAAGTGTCCCAAAATCGTCATTAAAAGCACAGAAATCGTACAATAATGGGCTATATTGGTAGTAAGTAAGCCACTCTGGACCAATTTGACCTTTGACCTTGACCTTTATCTAGGCCAAGGTCATGGCCTTGACCCCCTTGACCCTGCCCCCTTATTTGACCTTTGACCTTGACCTAGGTCGAGGTCATGACCTTGACCCCGACCTACTGACCTACTGGTCATGACCTTGACCTAGGTCATGAACTTGGCCCCGTTGACCTAGGTCATGGCCCCGCCCCCTTGACATAGGTCATGAACCCCCCTGACCTAGGTCACGAACTTGGCCCCGCCCCCCTGACCCCGCCCCCCCGAAGGGGTTTCTGGATCAGGATGGCACCTTGAACTCGACTACAGTTTCTGCGCACACACATTTTTATTTTCCTTTTCCAAACTGAGGGTCTGCAGCTGGGATTCGAACCTAACATTCCAAAGCCAAACACTTGACATGTAAAATTCTAGGAAATGCAGTGGGGCAATAATCCCGATCTTTGCCTGTGTGGCAACACGGCCCCTTTGGCTCCTCGTCGATACACGTACGACAGAGGCCAAATGTTAATTTGTCGTGCGCTTTCACGGGTAACAGAGGGTGGTAAAGGTTGCGAGGCGGTACTACCGTGCATTTGACCAAGCCAAACCAGTTGGAATCATAAGCAGAGGGCTTGTAAATTTTTATCGGATGTCCAATTGGGTAGCGGTCATAAAACTGTACTGTTGGATACAAAGAGACTACATCGATATATCTCATTCTCTGCCCCGTTACCTTAAGCTTGGCTGCATTTGTGTGACCACCGAAGAAAGATTCCCTAGGTTTTAGCGGTTCCTCCTCAAAGTTGTATGTCGAATTTTTGTAGGCTTCAGATTTTAACCAGTCGCATTCCCAAATTTCGACCAATCTATAGCCGGCCTCTTTAAGTTGTCGGCTTCTGCGACATGTTTTCTCATACAGATCGTCCATGGTTTCGTGATTGATCTGGTTGATTGCCGAGGGGTTGTGACATTTTCTGCACCCGTGCCAAATGCATCCATGATATTGATACCCGATTTGTCGACAGATTTAAGATTTTTGATCGCCCTGAACCACTTGGCATTTTAAAAATTTGGACTTCCAAAGTTGTCCCCGTAAAATCGACTTTTTCGTCAGACGTCACAATGTTTTCGACCTGTTCAAGTAACTCGTCAACAGAAACATCCGCACTAGTTGGCGTCGACAAAGGGTGATTAAAACCTTCGTTGGAGATAATCACCCTTAGCTTGTTTCCAGTTTCTAGAAACTTCTACTGATTTAGCGTTCTTTAACACGTAGAAGTGCTCTGCAATTTTTTAGGGATTCTAGGATGACTAATTTTTTTAATGTAAATATTATTCTTTAAAAAAATTCTAGATAATTATAGGAAAAGGGTTGATTTTGCAAATTTAATAGGTATAATTAATTGAAGTAACAAAGCAAGCAGTTGTTAAAAGTTTTTGTAAAATTATAATCCTCACCCTCACAATACTCCAAATCTACTGACTCAACATTCTTTAATAGGTACAGGAAAAAAAGGTTCATTAAATTGAAGTAACAAAGAAAACAAAATGAATTGTTTTGCGTGGTTTTATTCATTATTATTTTTACATTTCAAATATTCTTTGTATTTGTAATAACAATATTTAGACATGTGTAAGGTATATTACCCCCTAGTTACTGTAAGGTTGTTTTAGCCTCCAGATGTTATTTGGGGTTTATTGACTTTTTGCCCGGGCGCCAGGAGTGGTTTTTCTGGTCCAGAGTCTTTCGAGCCAGGGAGTTAGTGCAGGGGTGAAATCAAACCAGCAATTAGTATAACAAGTCTTCCTATATTGATAAAAATATACAAAATTAATAATAACTATAAAATAAATAAAATAAACAGTTCTTCTTTCCGGCCGGCGGTCGCCAGTGGCTCTCTGAAAAGATCAGTACGTATTAGTACAAGATATAAGATACTAATAGGGCGGACAAAGCAGGATTAATACACGGGAATCTACGGAAACGGCAACGGCAAGAGTCGGCAAGCTTCTACGTGCTAGGCGGGAAAATGGTTATTATCTAACTATATGTACAGTACAAGCTTAGCGGCCGCACTTGGGTAGTCCCGATAATTGCAGTCGATACTCCCAAATAGCGGCCGGGTAGCGGGCGAAAATATATACAAGAAAGCAGTGTAAGATAGTCCCGATGGCAACTACCGATCCTATCTTACTGCCACCATGCGGACAGCGGACTGTCGGCTGTCGGTTTTCTCGATACGGGTCACAGCTCAAGCGGTTCGGCGGAATCAGGCTTCGAGTAATTGCAGGCACGAAGCAAGGTTCAGCTTTATCGGGTAAGCTTACTCCCAGTATTGGTCTGGCCTACCTAAAGGTTATAGGCTATAGGCGTTCGACCCACAACGATCCGAGCGGCCGAGGATTTATTGCCGGGGAACTAAGGTCTGCCGGTTAGCTACAGTCCGTGGCGCCATCTATCGGCGGTTCGGGCGAACCAGTCGGGCAAGGCGGGCGGTGGGACCGCAAATAATGACGACGGGCGCTACTTTTAAAGGCAGACGGCAGACTAGGGAGAAACGCGGGCTCGGGTTTACCTTGGAAATTATTGTATTAATTAGAGGAGTGCGGTAACTTCGTTACATTACATTCGACCCACTTAATAGCGCTAGCTCAGTAAGTTGCAACAAATATGTAGTTATTAGATGATGTAGTATTATTGTGTTATGGGTTACCTATTAGGTGACGGATTGTAAATCAAGGTATTCAATAAATGTAAGTCAAATGGAAAACATGTATCATTGAACCTGCTACATGGCGACCCTGCCAGGATAAGGACCCTGCCACATAAGGACCCTACCAGTTTGGTGAACTACCACCCTGCCCACTACAACACTGCCAACTGCTACATAAGGATCCTGCAGACTTCAAGTGGGCACATCAAGTATTAATCAATAGAAATCAAGAACCGAGTGCCCCCAACATGGGAAAAAGTCAGTCAAGACATTTGGACCTAACCGAAAATGGAGTGGTTAACCAAAATTACATAAACCAGGAAGAAGAGTACAGCGTGACCAAGGATGTCAAGATTGTCTTATATTTAATGCTCTTCATAATGTTGGTTCATCTGGTTATCAGAGCTTTCAAACTCTACCGTAACAACGTAAGGAACCAATTGCGCCGGGAGTTAGCTGTCTCAATGGCCAATGTTCAGTCCGTCTAGAGCATAAGCACTAGCGTGATTCCTGCAACGCAGCTGTTGCAGTTAGAGATTTTCTTTACGGGCGTGGTGTACAGTGCTGTTCGTGAGTGAAGTATGGCGGAAAGCGTAGAGTGTTGTGAATAACAGCGTTTGGAACACATAGAGAAGAATTGTAATAAGGTTAGTTAGATTTTCTTATGTATTAATGCTACACATATTTTTTGTGTCTTTGTTTCCTTTTTTTTTTCTTCTTGCGACGTGAATTTTAAATAGTAGGTTAAAATTAGGGGAAATAAGTAGGTATATCTTAAGTATAGTATTGTATGAGGTTTAATTTGTTTAATTTCCTTACAAGTTTTTATGCCAACGGGCCACGAAAAGTTGAATTTAACGTTAGCTCGAATCAAACAAGATATTGTTAACCAATCTAAAAGAGCGATCAAGAAAAATACGCCTAAAACTGATTCAATAAGAGATGAGATAAGGGATAACTTGGTTACATTATTTAATGAATTAACAGGAACCTTAGTGTTATCGTGGAATTCTCTAGATAGCCTAGACAAGCAAATTTGTAAACAGCTCTTTCTTGTAAGTCGAGATAAGGTAGTTAGATCATTCGAGGTATTATCAGTTCCTTATAAAGTACCAACTTCATGTTTAGATGCCATAAATCCCTCAATATTACAGGAGGACTTTAACGAATACGAGGACAAAGAAAGTAAGTCAAGCATTATGGCCATCTCAGTCGTAGATTTTTTAATTTAGCCAGCAAATTGGTTACGACTCAATTCGATGGTACCCCAGATAATCTAACATCGTTTATAGACTCTCTACAACTGCTACAAAATAATTCAGCTGATCACGCAGCAAACGCTGTAGCATTTGTAAAAACACGCTTAACGGGGAAAGCTCGGGATCTAATTACAAATGAGAATTCTATTGCCGCTATAATAAACACATTAAGGCGAGGTATAAAAGGCGAAAGTTCACTTTCGTTGTCAGCCAAACTACTAAATTGCAAGCAAATTAATAAGGATACAATGGCTTATGCATCCGAAATTGAACTTATTGCGGAAAAACTTCAAAGAGCGTACATATCAGAGGGTGTCCCAAATGAAGTAGCCGAAAACTATACAATAAATGCGGCAGTAAAAGCCTTAAGCCACAACGCAAATTGGGAAAAAGCTCGAATTATAGTAGGTACCTTCAGTTCAGTTCAGTTCAGTTCAGAGCGTAGTTACAAAATTTGTAAATATAAGTTCAGAACCTTCAACATCTAATAGTATATTCTACTGTAGGCAGGACAGAGGTTTCAACAACGGGCTGCACGGATATACTCGCGGTAGGGGTTATCACAGTAACCACTTTAATCGCGGGCGAGGGCGCGGACAGCAGTTCCGAGGAAATTATCGCAATAACAGTTACTCCAATAATAATAATTCTAATAGTAGGCAAATTAACATGCGCTATCCAAGAAATGTGCAATTTTGCGAAACTCGTCGGGAAACTCATCGAGCCCCCAACCGGCTCGATTGGGGGAAATGTAAAAATCTATACACTAAATGTAGCACTTTCGAATTTTGTAGTTCTTCAAACAGAAATGACAACCAGAAAAAGTATTCTTTTGATAGACAATGGAGTAGATATTTCGATTTTCAAGCGAACAAAGGTAAATCCAAATCAGACCGTAGATATTTCTAACGTTATTAAAATTAAAGGCATCACTGAGGGACTTACTAGTTCGCTGGGTACTACGAAAACAAATATTTTGATTCATGGACATAAAATAAATAAACTTTTTCACGTAGTTAATGAAGATTTTCCGATACCCGGAGATGGTATTCTAGGGAGAGATTTCTTAGTAAAATATAAGGCTACCATAGATTACTTAACTTGGACGTTTACTATAAGATCTAAAGGCAAAAATCATACTATACCTGTTGCTAGTAGCCCCGAGGAAAATGTCATATGCATCCCTCCTAGATGCGAAGTAATTAGACAAATAGAGGGCTTAAAGAAACACACAAGATTTCTTAGTACTAAATAAAGAACTACAACCAGGTGTTTTTCTAGGTAGAGCGATAGTTTCAAGCAAAAACCCATTAGTTAAAATAATCAATACAACATTCGAAAATGTGACACTAACAATTACAAACCTTGACACAGTTGAACTTAATCAGTTCGATATCTACAATATTGAAATAGAATCTCAGGATCGTAATTCGCAACTATTAAATCAACTGAATGGCGACATTCCGATACAAGTAAAAGGAGATGTATTACAGTTGTGTAAAGAATTCTCTGATATTTTTGCCTTAAAATCTGACAAAGTAACTGCAAATAATTTTTATTCTCAGAAATTAAAATTATGTGACAACAACCCCGTTTATAGGAAAAATTACAGAACGCCAATGGCTCAAAAAGAAGCAATAAATAATCAAGTAAAAAAATTGCTATCTGATGATATTATAGAACCGTCAGTCGCGGACTATAATAGCCCAGTGTTATTAGTGCCAAAAAAGTCTACCAACGGCCAAAAGGCCTGGAGGCTTGTTGTCTATTTTAGGCAATTAAATAAGAAGCTTATTGCTGACAAATTTCCTCTTCCACGAATAGATGATATCTTAGATCAACTAGGAAGAGTTAAATGGTTTTCTGTAATTGATCTCATATCAGGATTTCATCAAATAGAATTGGACGAATGCTCTCGAAATATAACATCTTTTAGCGTCGACGCGGGATCATTTCAATTCAAACGATTACCTTTCGGTCCATCAGTAAGTCCCAATAGCTTCCAACGCATAATGTCTATGGCGTTTGCAGGCATAACACCTGAAAAAGCATTTTTATACATGGACGATTTAATCGAAATTGGACGTTCAGAAAAACACCACTTAAATAATTTACGAAAAGTTTTTGAAACATGCCGAAAGTACAATCTAAAATTAAATCCTGGGAAATGTAATTTCTTTAGAAAAGAGGTAACGTATCTAGGTCATAAAATAACAGACAAAGGCATTTTACCAGACGACTCCAAATACGATATCATCAACAGATACCCGACACCACAAACATCGGACGAGGTCAGACGATTTGTCGCATTCTGCAATTTCTATCGTAGGTTCATTCCACACTTTGCTTCGGTTACTCAACCTTTAAATAGATTAGTCAGGAAAAATTCTGTTTTTATTTGGTCAAAGGAATGTCAACAGTCTTTCGAAATTTTAAAAGAGGCTTTAAAAAGCCCAAGAATTCTACAATATCCGGATTTTTCGAAAAAAATTATTCTTACGACAGATGCGTCAAATGATGCTTGTGGAGCCGTACTATCACAAAACTTCAATGGACAAGAATTACCCATTTCCTATGCATCTCGTACTTTTACAAAAGGAGAATCGCATAAACCTACAATTCTTAAGGAATTAACTGCCATTCATTGGGCTATTCAGTATTTTCGTTGTTATTTATACGGACAACAATTTTTAGTAAAAACAGATCACATTCCTGTAGTTTATCTTTTTTCAATAAAGGATCCCTCGTCTAAACTAACAAGAATGCGGTTAGATTTAGAAGAATTTAATTGTGAAATAGAGTATATCAAAGGTAAAGATAACGTAAGCGCAGATGCTCTGTCAAGAATAAGTATTGACAATTTGAAACATATAGAAGCTGATGCTTCTCAAATACTTGCAATTACTAGATCAGCGTCAAAATCAATACAACAAGAAAAAGGTAAAACTATCACAGACACACCTACACAACCTAGAGTATACGAAACTATAAATAATTATGAGGTAATAAAGTTACCCTTTGTGAAAACTGAAATAAAAAAAAATACATTGAAATAAAAATCTGTCATAAAAGAAAAATAAGCGCGCAAAGTACACTTCCAATCGTCAATGGTAATTTTGCATTAGTGCCAATATTATCTAAGCTCGACAAAATGGCTGATGATCAAAAGTATACTGCAGTGAGAATAATTTAGATGACAGTATATTTACTCGGTGTAAAATTGGCGAGATTAAACAAGTAGGAAACAAAGTTCTTAACAAGTTGTCAATTGTTCTATGTAACCCACGAAAATTGGTTACAAACAAGGAAAATAAAATGAAACTAATTGAAAAATTTCATGATGACCCCGCTTTAGGAGGTCACTGTGGTCAAAAAAGACTGCTCAAAAAGCTAAAGACATTTTATAGGTGGAAGCAAATGTCACGAGATGTTGCTAAATACATTAGTAAATGTCATAAATGTCAAGTAAACAAAGCGCAGGCAAGGCACATCGAACCAATGACTCTGACGCCCACCCCTCAAAACGCTTTCGATATTGTTTGTATTGACACGATAGGACCATTTCAAAAATCAAATCAAGGGAACGTATATGCGGTAACTATACAGTGTGAGCTATCTAAATGCGTGGTTATTGCTCCAGTACCCAATAAAGAAGCGACCACAGTGGCTAAAGCAATCTTAGAAAATTTTATTCTCATATACGGTCCCATGAAGGAAGTAAGAACTGATATGGGCACGGAATACAGGAATGAGCTTTTTACAAATCTTGCGAGATTGTTAAATATAAAACATAAATTGTCTACATCATATCATAGCCAAACGATAGGAGGGTAGCGGAACCATCGCGTCCTTAACGAATTTTTACGTATATACACTAACGAAGTACACTCAGACTGGGATAACTGGTTGAGATACTTTGCTTTTTGTTATAACACTACCCCCAGCACGTATCACAATTATACACCTTTCGAACTCGTTTTTGCAAAACAAGCGAATCTTCCTGAAATAATGAATGAGTCACGGGTAGACCCCCTGTACAATACTGATGCTTATCATCAGGAAGTCCGATATAGATTGCAGTTAGCACAAAAAAGGGCTAGAGAATTTCTCGATAAAGCAAAAGGTGAGCGCAAAGGTAAACTTGATAGTAAAGCGAAAGAAATGAAACTTAATCCAGGTGATTTGGTACTAATAACTAACGAAGATCGCCACAAACTAGATTCGTGGTTTGACGGTCCATTTTCCGTTATCTCAGACCAAGCTCCTAATTGTGTCATCAGAGATAATAAAGGAAAGCAGTCCCTTATACATAAAAACCGCGTAAGGAAATACATTAAGTAATAGGATATAGACAATAGTAGACAGGCCTGTCGACATTAGGTACAATGCTTAGTTTTAGCTAGTATTAATACATTGCTCATAAATCGTAATTATAAGTGCAAGAACATAAAGCAATATTAAGTATAATCAACTTCATAAATATACCACTACTTTTTGTATAACTTATCTTATAAAAAAAATGTCCTTTACAAGTGGCCATAGTAAAGGCCATTTTTCTCGAAAAGGGAGGTGTAAGGTATATTACCCCCTAGTTACATTCGACCCACTTAATAGTGCTAGCTCAATAAGTTGCAACAAATATGTAGTATTATTGTGTTATGGGTTACCTATTAGGTGACGGATTGTAAATCAAAGTATTCAATAAATGTAAGTCAAATGGAAAACATGTATCATTGAACCTGCTACACATGCGGAACAGTCTTGAATGCGTCTCTGAAATCTATCGGTCAAGCGCTGCATCCATGGTCCTATCACATTGTGGAATTTCTTGCCTACAGGTTCTGCAAAGCGTACACGTTTCATTTCTTATTTTTCTTCTGTAAACTGAGTGTCTGCAACTGAAGTTTTAATTCATATAAATTTATTTGTTCTTTCAAAGACTGTAACGCACGCAAATAATTGTTTAATTTTTGTTTGTAGCTTTCGCTAGATGGTTTCATTCCTATAAATAAATTCTATATTCACTGTTTCTCCAATATGATCCGTTACCTTTATATAAATCTGACCTGCTTCAATTTCTTTTTGTATATGTTGTAAAAATTCTTCCGTGAAAAGAATATCAAATCTTGCAGGTAGGGTCACCTTGTTCTCCTCCAATTCAACAATGATTCTTGAGCCAAACTTAGTATTTTGTCTCCAGATATTCTTCACTTTAAATAGATGGTTTATTGGCAAATCAACACTTCTTGCAAAAGGTTTTACCTTGGAACATTTGTTTAAATATTCAACAGGTTCCATCTCCTTGCTTGCTGTCAGCCACAATAAAAAATTCTGAGATCTGTGACATTTATATAGAAATACACATACGTCATTTCTACCGGAAAGTTTTCTGGAAAATTCAAGCGGTTGAATATTGCAATGTCAGCACTTTCATTTGTAGGAAATCAAGAATTTTTGTTCTCTCACAAACATGTTCCGACAAGCAAAAAAAATGTCCTGATTGGTATTACTATGTAATTATATCGAAAATTTTAGAACATTTAGAAGTGTTGTAACTGATATTAATAGCCGCACCCAAAAAAATCTCAAAATTTAACTCTTTGTATTATTGATCCCGATCACGTACGTGATATTTCTGTTGCCTCGGTCTTAATGCTTTGATGCCAGCCTGCTGAAAGAAAGCACTTTTATTTTATTGTAAATAATATTGAACAAGAAACGTTTCTATTTATTTATTCTCTTTAGCTGATGGTAGTAAAAATTATATGAATGTAGGTAGCATTTCAGTGGAAACTTGTATACAATTTGAACATGTTTTTGGTGATCGACATATCAGTACGGATATAAAACAGTGGCGTATAGATTTATCAAATTGTATATTTTATTCTCCTGAGATCAGCAAAAAAACGTTTTTAAATATGAAAACTTCACCGTTGAAAAGACAGTCCAGTGCTAACTCTCATTCTTACATCAAGACAAAAATGGCTTTTTTGAAATAATGCGTTGAAATTGCAAACAAAATAGTGCGAGACTGTTTGCCGCCACCACAATGTGTAAGTACAAAGAGGGAAAACTCATAAATACAGTATTTATTATTACAGTGTTGGCCGACAATGATAATATTCCCTCTTGATAATTGACAAGCACCAGATGACTTTTTATTAATATATCAGGAGAACATCTTAGGACGTCAGTTGTCAGTTTACCCTAAAAGTGAAAATTAATCTTTATTGGCTCTGCATGTTTATTGAACACAATGGTAAGTTTCTTAAAAAAACTATTTTATAACCTAAATCGTTAAATTCTTGATTTTTTTTTCATTCTTCTTATTATCATAGAAGTGATAGCTAGATAGGTAGTTAAACGTTTTTTTTTCATGTTTGCTACATGAAAATAATATTTAAAAAATTTATGACATTTTTGATATTTTCTTATTCATAGAAGTGCTAGTTAGACAAATAGATGCATAGATAAACAAATGGGAAATAGAGGGATATATATAGTCATTATTTTTCTTGTTACAGATGTGTTTGAGGAAGATGAAGGAATTGTTGCAGATCCAGAACATGAAGTTATTGCTATAGATTCAGAAGAAGAATTGATTGTTGTAGATTCAGATGAAAATGAACCGTAGATGAGGAGGTATTATTTATTATTATATATTAAAGGAAATTATTAAAGAAAATACTTATATAATTATTAATAAATTGTAAAAAAATTAACATTGTTTTTCTATTATTCCTACCCAAAACATTAAAAAATTAGAGTGCAAAAATGATCTCTCGAAAAAGTCTTTACTAAGCTATTTTTAATTAGAGGTTCCCTTTAAGATCTATAAAAAGCTTGTTCCAAGGTTCATACAAGAATATTTCTCTTTACTTTCTAGAAAATTCTAGGAAATGTGAATGTAAAAACTGCTGACTAAGGAGATATGACATATATTCTATTATTTTTTTCATATTCTCAGAATTAAGTGTTGCGAATATGAAAAAATACTAAGAGATACTTTTTGTTAACCATTGAAGTCACCACTCAAAACAAATATAAAAAATGGGATTATACACGTTATTCATATTTTTCTGAACTAATTAATTTTAATAACAACCAGTATCTCCGCAACTGGGGGCCTCAGAAGCTTCACATCAACCTTAAGTTTGACGGCTCATCCGATCATGTACCACGCCAAGTTTGAAGAAAATATCTCGTATATTTCTATAGATACTAAGAAATATGTGTATTTTTCTCTAAACTTCTACGCTCTGTATAAAAAAAGCTATGGCCCGTATGAGAAAAAATATGTGAAGAAGTGCCCTTATTTTGACTCCAAGAATACGTGGTTTCATTTTTGACCATCCATTTAGTTACACCCTGTATAACACAAACAACAAAACAAAAAAATAGAATGGAAAATTTGGTACAATTATTTTGGACTGCATGTTTTTCTGTCGTCGATCTTGGTTCGAATCGGTGGTGAAGCACATGTGTATTTATGTCTTATATAGAAAAGCACTGCTTATGGTCAAGAGCGTTGGACAAAATGTAGATTCACGGTATTCCTCTTTAATAGCTTTATCTGTGTGATTTACTAAAACTCACTGGAATTACTACCGTTTTCTAAGGTTTTCCGTATTACTTGAGCGAATGCTATCCTAGGTAAAAGTCGGCCCTAGCCGCAACTGGCAACGAAGACAAAATATTAGTAATTACCCCCGGCATAAGCATTTGGTTGCTTCTGGGGTACCCTTAGTTTGGAGTATTGTGAGGGTGAGGATTATTATTTTACAAAAACTTTTAACGACTGCTTGCGGCTACTCTTATCGTTTGTAAATTATTTGGTTAGGATGACGAGATCATTAAATAATCATGTATGGGTTAACTATAATATATACATTCTGAAATAGATACTTGGCTTTGTATACAGATTCAATTAGAAAATAATTATAACAAAGTGATGTCAAACACTCCAATAATATTTACACTAAAATAAGAGTGCTTTCTGCGGGCTGACATCAAAGCCGGGAGCAAAAATAACACGTACGACTTTGGTGTGAATACAATCATTCTACTATTAGTTTTGTAAATTATTTGTCTGGGATGGACAAATGAGATGATTTAACATTCGGAAATAAATATTTGTTTTTTTGTGTATTAACAGAAAATGTAGGTAATTAGGATTATTCAGTTTAAATAATTATACCAAATTTTCCACTCTAGTTTTTGCTTTGTTTTGTGTTATATAGAGGTATAATAAACATTCAGAAATTTTTAATATAGCAAACAAAAACCAAGTTAATTTTACCATTTATTAATCATATACGAGTATAATATAATTATTTTCTTTTATATATATTCCTTTATTTTCATGATTCATTATCGAGTTACAACGTTTAAAGGAAAAAATAAATTTGAATTAAGACTTCCGGCCTCTTCGGAATTCATGACCCAGCACCCCCCACAGCCTCTGGAAATTTCCTTTGACTCCTATTAGGAAGAAATTCCCTAGTTTAACCTGAAAAATTTCCTATGTCGAAATTATTGCCCCATTGCATTTCCTAGAATTTTACATGTCAAGTGTTTGGCTTTGGAATGTTAGGTTCGAATCCCAGCTGCAGACCCTCAGTTTGGAAAAGGAAAATAAAAATGTGTGTGCGCAGAATCTGTAGTCGAGTTCAAGGTGCCATCCTGATCCAGAAACCCCTTCGGGGGGCGGGGCCAAGTTCGTGACCTAGGTCAGGGGGGTTCATGACCTATGTCAAGGGGGCGGGGCCATGACCTAGGTCAACGGGGCCAAGTTCATGACCTAGGTCAAGGTCATGACCAGTAGGTCAGTAGGTCGGGGTCAAGGTCATTATCTTGACCTAGGTCAAGGTCAAAGGTCAAATAAGGGGGCCGGGGTCAAGGTCATGACCTTGACATAGATAAAGGTCAAGGTCAAAGGTCAAAGGTCAAATTGCTCCAGAGTGGCTTACTTACTACTTACATTATTGTACGATTTTTTCAATAAGTAGGCATTGGCGAGATGTAAACATCAAACGTTAGAGGCGGAGAAATCGCCTGCCAAATATTCAAAACCCGGCCGATAAAGGCCCATTTAACTTTTCGTACACATTGCGAAATTGTTTCCTATAGAAGCGCAATCCTTCAGTATACATATTTTAGTAAATTTGAATATCAATAGATTTGTTGTGTAGGCTGCACAAGAAGCAGCAGTTTGGTTTTTCTGTACGAAGATGCCGTGTCTTGTCTTACTTGACCTAGGTAGAGCGATCGTCAAAGTCAAGCAACGCCGCGCGTAGTCGGTTCATGGACGGGTGATCCCTTATTATTATTTTCTTGCCTAATAAAACATTTTTGTTCCGATTTTAAAAAAATATATAATATGTACCTCGGCACTGAAGTTCTTTTTATGACTCATGTGGTTTATTTGCCTCGGCCAGAGGCCTCGGCAACTAAATTCCACAGGAGTCATAAAAAGTTGAACTTCAGTGCCTTGGTACATAAATAACTATTATTAACCAAGGTTTAGACAGAGGCTATTATTGACCCGAACGTCAATATTAAATCCCAAGGCAACGCCGAGGGATTTAATACGTGAGGGCAATAATAGCTGTCTAAACCGTGGTTAATATACAATTTTTTCCACTACTAACACTCCATAAAAATATTATTGTAAAAAATTGTAAAGCATTTTTAATAGTAAACTTACCTTTGTTTTTTCTTCATATTATTTAATCACAAATCAAGTTAGCCTTGATTTTTGTTTCATCTAATGAAGTTTCTTTACTGTTATCTGTCAAATTTAGCCATTAATTATTATTATTATTATTTATTCTTGACTAAATCAACTGTGAGTTTATATTATTTTTGTGAAAAATGTGTGATAATAATTATCATGATGGCTCATCCTCGCTAAACATATTCTGCACTCCTCCGGAAATTAGAGAAGAGGCACAAAAGATTAATGATTAGTTGCTTCCACAGAAGTCGAAAAGTGTTTACTTAAAAACTTATACAATGTTTAAAGACTGGTGCAAAATGAAGAATATTGAAACAATTTCTGAAAACATATTATTGGTATATTTTCAAACGCAAGCTGAAAACAAGAAATCATCATGCTTGTGGGCAACGTTTTCTATGTTAAAATCCACGATTTCATTGAAGGAAAATATTGACATTTCGAAGTATTTTAAAAGGCAAAATACTAATTATGTAGCGAAAAAAATCACTTGTTTTTAAAGAAGATGAAATTGCACGATTTTTGAGAGACGCACCAGACGAAGTGTTTTTAACAGCAAAGGTACCTACCTAAACATGCCTCGGTCTACTTTACATATATTTACATATTCTACAATAAACAAAAATTACTTTATTAGTTACTAGGTTGTACTTGTTATCGCAGTTGCTGGTGCATGTAGAACAGACGAACTTTGTAATATGCTTCGAAAAGACTTGGATCTTCGAGACGATATGATCGTTATTGATATTTCTACTAGTAAAAATGGAACATCACGAAAGTTTGTTATCATGAAGCCAGTTTGGATCGAAGTTGTTAAAAAGTATATTCAAAAACGGCCTACCCCAGATTTACCAGGCTTACTTATTACTTTGCGGAACAATAAGCCGACACGACAGAACATTGGCCATAATACAATAAGTAAGATGCCAAAAGTGATTGCAAGTTTCTTGGGACTATCAGAACCAGAGAGATACACTGGCCATTCATTCGGAAGGACTTCGGCCACTATTTTAGCGGAAAATGGTGGCGATCTTATAACTGTAAAACAGCACGAAGGTTGGAAATCTTCCACTGTTGCCGAAGGGTATATTGAAGAATCTCTGGCTTCTAAAAAAAGAATAGCTAAAATGGTTCAGGGGCCAGTTTACAATGCTACATCAGTACCTGTAGTTGCGCAGAGCGATAACACTATCCATCCAAATGATAGTCATAATGAACCTCGTGATGAACAGTTATTTGATATTTGTAGTTCTAGTTCCTTTGCTAATATAGAATCGAGAAATCCCGCCAGTGTTACACAAAAAATATCGGATAATATTCACTTAAACAATCAACACATTAATATTCCGGTTACAAATACAAGCACTGCAACAGGTTTCATTAATATGACTTGTTACAATTGCATAGTCAATTATTACACTAATAATAATAATTATAAGGTCAATCGACTTACCTGTAACGAAGGTTGATCATAATTATATGAGCAGTCTCGTCGAAATATTACAAAAACACCCTGTAGTTGTAGCCTGTTGCACGACTTCGGTACGACGTAATGAGTTAAAAGACTATACCCCCAGTAATAATGCGCCGAGCGCATTTCTTTCGTCAGTGGTCGGTAGTATGTGATGAGATTGCACCCTAATGTGTAGGGTGGGATTTAATTTTTAATTAAATTTTGTGTTTTTTTTAACACAAAAAGAAGGGCTAGGATTTTGTAATATTTCGACGAGACTGCTCATATAATTATGATCAACCTTCCTTACAGGTAAGTCGATTAATCTTATAATTATATGTCGCAGTCTCGTCTCATATTACAAAAATACCCAGTAGATGTTTAAAGGAAACTAGGGTCACTCTCCCTCAATATAATTTATAATAATTAGATAATTATTATAAATTAGATAATTATTATTATAATAATTATTATAATATTATAATATTATAATTCAAACAAAATAATTTATTCACTTGTTAATAGAAAAATTCCAGCCAAGCATCTTATAATAATTAATAGGAATTTGTAATTCAACAAACAATTCTAATAATCTAAGATTATTACTATTATAAATCCTTAACCTATATCGATACCGGCCCCTTCTAGAATCTCTTTGGCAAACGTATCAGGAGAAGGTATAATAGGTTTGTTATAAAAGGAGAAAAAGACAGTATATTTTTCCGACCAACCTGCAGCTTTTCTGATGACTCCGATATTAGCTCCAGCCAGTGACTATCTATAGTCACTGCTCCAGCCAAATTGGCAGTGGATACAGCCGAATGTTTAATGCTATAACCAGTATTAAATTTGGTATTAATTCCACTTCTAGTTAGCACTGATTTAACCCAATGACTTATTGTTTGCGGGAAAGCTGCACGAACGGGTTTCTTTATTGTGAAAATAAGATAATTTAAGCCGGTTGGTCGAATATCCAATGTTTGGTTTTATACATATACACATTTCCAATCTGGAACTTTAAACATAAATTCAAGTTGTTCCTAAAGAAAGGCAAAAATATTACTTTTTGGGGAATATTTTTACCCGAAGTTTTAATTGTTTCATCTATAAAAATCTGGATACCTTCTTCAGTTTTAATTATATTATCTAAATTTATTTTACTCAGAGTCTGCATTCTGTGAGCCGAAACTAAGATCAATAAGGTAACCAATTTTAATGTAAGGTTTACAAGAGATAACTCGTCTAATGGGTAAAAGTTCTTCAGATACACAAGTACTGAATGAGGGTCCCAGGCATTCGAGTATATGGCTCTTGGCGGTTTGATATTACGCAAGCCTTTCAATAGCTGTGAATCATATATTCATCGTTTTTATCTATTACGAATACTAATCCTATAATAATGCCGACTTCACTTACAAAACATAATCGTAAGGACAAAAATAATTATTATTTGGACAAAATTTCCACCACTTTTTATAGACACTGTCATATTGTTTTAGGGTTTGATTACTAATGGACGATACTATTCCATCTAAACCTGCCTCTGGAAATGACCTTTTCAAAAAAGCTTTCTTGATATTATGTCCTGCAACCAGGATAAAACCTCTCCATAAGGGACGTGGTTGTCTGGAAGGAGAATTTAAAAGATCTTTATTGGGGCCCATATAAAAAAGGTTCTTTAACTAACATTTGTTGAAAAATTGGAAACCACGGTTGTCCTTGCCAATTTGGTACAATCAAAATTCCTTCCGCCTGATCATTTTTAACCTTTTTTTAACACCTTTGACACAAGGGAAAATGGAGGAAAAGCATAAAAGGGAAGATCTTTCCATTGTAAATGCGTCACACATAAAGCCTCCGAGTCTGGTTTCCACGAAATACACTTGGCACATTTTGAATTAAGTTTTGTGGCAAGAAGGTCAATTTGAGGAAGAAAATACTTCCTAACAATTTGAGAATAAAAGGTATGGCATAACTCAAATTCAGTATACATGTTATAACCTAATCTTGATTTAGGGCCGGCAGTGAGATTTTCTTTCGTATTAATATAAGATGCAAAAATATAATATATAGGTATATAATAGAGACTAAGAGAGCACCAGACCAAACCCGTCGAAACACGTCCGGCCCGGTACCCTCCTAGGACCCGGCGGGGCTCCGAGAGGGGATGACCCCCACTCCCACTGAAATAGCCATATAGGAGAGGCTCAACTAAGATCTCAACAGACACGCAGACCACCCACAACACGTCATTTCCAAATAACCTAAACAATTTTGCTGGTGAAAAATCTCTAACTGGTATTCCATAACCCTTATGGAAACATTACTGCCTTTCAATTTAGTTAATTAGGATAATTAAATTAGGTAGTTACGTTTAGCCACCATTGAATTTCCAAAATAATTGTTTACTAATTTGTATTCGTTTATGATAATTGCCTTGTAAGGCTAAAAACTTCTCCCTTTCAAAACTTTTAGTATGTATCTCACCATATTTTTCAGCAGGACATCCCGCCACTTACATACCTAAGGCTGCTGCAATAAGGGCTTTACCAGATGTTATAATTTTATAACTCTTTCCTGAGGCAAGGTCATTTTCATCTTAATTGTATTGAAAATAAAACCTAAGTATTGGCAGTTACGCAATGGAAAAACATACTTTTTTCTGAATTTATTATTAAAATGTCATCTAAATATATTACTGATATGATACCCCTTTTTCGAATATAAGCGATAACTGGTTTCATTAGCTTTGTGAAAATAGATGGCACCATACTTAGGCCCATAGGCAAGAAATTAAATTCATAAAGGCAATTAATTATTATATTGAAATCTCAAATATCTCTTGGAATTATTATGCATTTTACTAAAAAGTAAGCGTCTTTCAAATCAACTTTAGCCATATGAAATCCTTGACATAATAAACGTTTTACCACCTACAATCTTCTAATTGCAAATGGGGAAGTGTTAAAAATTTATAAAATTTTTAAAGTTTAATATAAATCTGCTTTTATCCTTTGACTTAATGATTCGAAAAAAGTTGGATAAAAGTTCCCCTGTACCATGTATACAAGAAGAAATTGCTCCAATATGTAATAGTTCTTGAATTTTGTTATCCACTTTGTATTTATCGTTATTTTTAATAATACTTTTGGGAACAGAATTCTGTTTAGGGACACTATTAAAACAAATTCCATAACCCTTAAACCCATTAAGAATTACCGCATTGGCACCAACAATGGTCCTCCAATTCTCAACGAATTTTGAGCGTCTACCAGCATATTGTACTACTTGGTTCTTGGTCCTTTGAGTATATTTGTATTTGTTGCCCCCCTCCTCCTTCCGTGTTCTTCCCACCTGACGCTTCCAGTTTAAAGAAGCACTTCTTTGACTTCTAAATTCTTTAACTGGACGAGGGATCGCCCTCTTTAATCCAAGGCCCACTTTCTGCATTTCCTTGGAGGCTTTTACCGATTGGGAAAAATTTCCCCCAAGAAGCAACATATCCACCGGAGATGTTTCACTGACCTTTTTTGCTGACGAGTCCAAAAAATTTGATAATAAATAATATCGCCAATGCGCCCGGTGCCGGATGCACCCGGTGCCAGCGGAGCAGAGTTGGGTGGTTATAATATAAATATTATATTAACATTCGACAAATATTATATTAACATTCGAACTGCGTGTTCTCTAGAATAAGAACCCAAGGCAGCAAAAGCGAAGCACACAATATGGGGCGCTTTAGTTTGCTCGAAACACAATTTCGCTTGGGCACACAATAAGTGGCCAGAGTTTGCACACAATGAGTGGCCAGAGTTTGCACACCATGAGTGGCAGAGAGGTAGGTATAGCGCACACAATGAGTGGCAGAGTTTTAGCATCATTGGTCACAATAAGCGACAACGACCTTTTCCGTTACGGGATAAGTGAAATGCAAAACTCTTTATATCTAGGTAAGACCCTTGGCCCTGACAATGAAACGTTAACAACACTTACAAAACTCCCTGTTTACCGTATGTTTTAATACACAATAAGTGTACAAGGTATTATAGATGTATTTTTTTTATTGCTGACACAATAAGTGTCTATGAATTTTCTAATTCACAATACTTCTTTTAACATGTTGTAGTGTATGCACCAGCTGAACTCAATAAGTGTTCAATAGCACACGTCGTTGAATAAGATACAAAATAAGTGTCTAATAGTTTTAATATATATAATGACCCAATAAGGGCTAAACGTGTAGTGCATGTAAGCGGATAAACATAATAAGTGTCTCATAGTATTAATGTATATAATGACCCAATAAGGGCTAAACATGTAGTGCATGTAAGCGGATAACACAATAAGTATTATAAAATGCACTATTATCAAAAACGCACATAATAAGTGTCTAATTCAACGGAGGTCTTTTCACCATAAACAAAGGGGAAGAAAACAAACCCATTGATAACTAGGTATTTTCCCATAGGCAACAAAACCAAATCCCAGACTTGGGGATCGGATTACATAAACACCCGCTTACCTTTAATGACCGTCCCGCGCGGTCGAGAAAGGTATCAACTATTGTACTTACTTGTAGGGCTACTATCTATCTCCCTAGATAGTATACCTGACAATTTTTTAAGCTTCTGCTTCTCCCGTTTCTTTTTACTATGCTCAGGAAAAAAACCGTCCGACCGCGCTAGCGTGTCCACCGTATCGTACGACAAATTACACTGACGAAAGAAATGCGCTCGGCGCATTAATACTGGGGGTATAGTCTGTCTCTTTTTAGCTCATTACGTCTTACCGAAGTCGTGCAGCAGGCTACAACTACAGGGTGTTTTTGTAATATGAGACGAGACTGCGACATATAATTAGTTTTAGTTGTAATTTGTAATTTTTGTTTTCCCAAATACTTAAATAAACGTTGTTTCATCAGCTGTTGTTACTAATTTTAGGTTAGAACGGTTAGGTGGAGGTGGGGGGAAGGGAAGGTTAGATTTCTGTTTTGTGGGCAGGGTCCACAAGTAAAAATATCTACATTGGCGTGTGTTCAGCGTTTAATACAAATTGAAAAAATCAGTGAAATAAGTAAGTAGGGTTGTATAATACCGTACATAGAAGAGCCTGTTACTAGTGATCCGTGACGTCAATTCATTATTGACCTTGGTCAATAATAAATTATTATTGACCTCGGGAGAGAAAATTAACTTCTCGGGTTAATGATGGGTCAATAATACATGCTTTTTAGGGTTAGTAGTGGAAAAAGTAAATTAATGTTATAGTGTTGTTTGCGTTCACGTCCGATTTTCTCTTTTGACTTTTTCCCTCGGTGGGCTTCCTTTTATTTTGTAAAGAGAAAATTGGACTTTCGGCGGCACGGTCGCTCAGGCGCCAGTGTTTTTTTAGAGCGGTATACAGGGGTCTGTGGTTCGTCGGGGTTAAGGTATAAATAAAGAACGGTAAGCAAAATTAACACGGTTTATAGTAGGCTTACTTTTAGGCGTTAACAACACCTGCCAATACCCGTGCTGTATGAACGGTAACGGATACGCATCCTTGTGTGTCACGTCAGTTACTTTTTGGAAATCTATGCAAAAGCGATATGTCCCGTCTTTCTTTTTAGCTAACACCACTGGTGAGCTCCACGGTTCTATTATGCCATCGGCGAGCTTTTCATCAACTTCTTGGTTGATAACTTCCTGCATGAACGGATTGCGTGGGCGGTAACTTTGTTTAATCGGTTCGGGATTTAATAAATGAATTTCATGCGATACCAGAGGCGTGGTACCTATCACATGTTCAAATAACGGTAATTCGGTATCTAAAAATTTTCTAGGTTTTTCGCCGTTTCGGTTAGATAATACTTCGCTCCCCAAAACTCAGTGTTTCAGCCTTGGAACCAGAAAATTCTGCGAGCCCGGTTATGTCACCTGCGGCGGTTTCCACAGGTTCCGGCGATCTATCGGCTCTCGCAGAAATTTCTCGGCAGGTTTCGCGGTCGCGGTTAGAAACTTCTAAAAGGTCGGACGCGCGTTTTCACGGATCTTCGCCACATGTCGCCCCCTATAGAAATTTCCCGGTTTCGGTTCATCCCGCTGGTAGAAGGTTCCGCGAGGTCGATTATTAAATCTACGGCGGTATCCGCGGACCCCTTGAATCCCTCGTCCCTCGCAGAAACTTTTTGACAACGGTCGGTTTCGCGGTGAAGGACCTCTACGAGATCGAGTCTGCTACCCGCAGCGGCGTCTACGGGTCGCTGCAGCATCTCGTCCCTCGCAGAAATTTTCCCGGTGCCCAAATCTAGCACAAAATGTAATGAGCGCATTACATTCATTCCTACCACAAGTTTAGAGGCAGATACGTGAGCTTTACTGTTACCTTTTGCCGACCTATTTCGAGTGGCACGGCGTACGATTCGGTTACGGCAATCGTTTGTCCATCGGCTTAGCGGGCAAAACCCATACAAGGCACTTCGCTACGGATTCCCTGATTTCTAATAGCGTGTGCGGTCGCGTTTGCGCCGGAAAACAGCCAAGGTCGGCAAACGGGGCGATTATTAGCGGTGGCTGCTGCCCGGTCCCCGGTTCGAGGCAGTGCCCTGTCCGTTTCCCGGAATACCACAAGGGTATAACGTAAGTTTCGGCCCGGCTATCAAAACCGGTTATAACTGACTCGACTTTACGACACTTGAAATAAAACACAAATTTAAAACAATTACATGAGTTGTTTATTTGCAACAAATATGTAGTTGAACAATAAAAAAATGAATATTGAAAATTCGGGTGGCAAACTGATTTCAGTTTTTAATTAGCTGATTTACAAAGAGATTTGAATTTGAAAAGATTAATATGGAATTTACAAATATTTAATTAGAATAATTACAGACTTAGAATTCAAAAATACTAAATGCTTAAGAAGGAAGTAAAGTTATAAAAAAACTCTGAGTTAATAAAGTTCTGCACGTGTAACTTCAAGTTTGGAACGCTTGAAACAAAGAAACACCTTACATGGAGATTTGAAGCACTTGGGAATGACGAGCAGTCTTTGACCAAGCCTCTGTGGTGGCCTCCGACAAAGTCCTAGTTTCGACGGCGACCAAGCCTAACAGTCTGACAACGGTGATGGTGGCGTAGATCTTACTAGCTCAAGTTCTCAGGGTCTTGCCAAGTTCCACTGTTACTGCGTCAGCTTGTGGTCTGAAAAACGTCGAAGGGCCTAACGACTTGTCAATCGTTTAGATGTTCCGTGTTCCATGTGGAGTTGTCATGAAAAGATTTCAAGTGAATTAGACAGTGCTAAAACCATTATATGTATAGTCTGTATAGTCAGGGTCACTGTGACTACTTATTTACAGAATCAATATAGATAACAACAATTACTACTTAAAATTTATAAAAAATTATACAAGTCCGAAACTAGAGGCTAAGTTAAATCCCATATATACTACAAAGCATATCCATGAATACACTTCCCCCGTTTTTATATTCAACTTGACTAGTTGCGAGCCAGAATATGTTGACGATAAGTTAAAAGTTTGATATATTTAATTACTGAGGTCACGGTCCTTTAAAAAAACTACTCAAATTTGCATGAAACTACCACAATAATTATTGGCCAAAATCCGCTATGAAAATAAGCTGCTCTCGGTAATCTGATAAAAAAATTAACGTTATTAATCTTGACCAGAATGATTTCAAAACGATAAAGATATTACAAAAACAGGGGCCCTCCGTCAGGTATAGACTTATTATGTGAGTTGACTCGTGAATTTTACCGCCAAAAATACTGAAACACAAACTAAAACTAACTTGAACTGCACAGGTCAGGACGAAGGTAGCCACGTCTATTTCCTGGGATATTAGGTGCTAGAGAAGCGTAGAGATTAAATCTACCCAAGAAATAGTCGGCAATG
The DNA here is from genome assembly GCA_963920635.1 of Pseudeuparius sepicola. Taxonomy (NCBI): domain Eukaryota; kingdom Metazoa; phylum Arthropoda; class Insecta; order Coleoptera; family Anthribidae; genus Pseudeuparius; species Pseudeuparius sepicola. The sequence goes on from OY987305.1 coordinate 38,169,737, forward strand.
GAGCGAGCCACAGGTGAGTTTTTCAATTTTGGAATTAACCAAAAAAATACCTAAAGAAAACCTTCTCAAAAAACTCACCTGCAAAGTGTGCTCCGCTAATGTCCTGTGCCTCGTTCCAAGAAAATGGAAATGCAAGATTCCCACGAACACGCGTCCGCGTCGCCTTGACCTACAAAACGGTCGGTGGCTCCTCGACCTCGAAAACTCCAAAAAACTGAATGGCCGGCAACTCACTTGAAATAAAAAAAATACCGTTAATCGGGTTCAACAAATTAATCTACACAACAAACGCACATAAAATAATCGAAAAATAGTATCAAGCAGGCGATAAAGTTAGATAAAGAATCTTGGAAAACCACCTGCTGTTATATTGATACCTGACGGACACTTGCCCCTTGGAGATCGGAAAAACAGAGAGAGCTAGTGGCAGCCCACACTTCGTTTTATAGCGTCTCACAGAATAATACGGTTAGGATCTTGGAATTAAAATTCTGCGTACACGGATGGATGAGACTGGTTTTTGGAACCAACCTGAATAGATTACTTGAATCTAAGCGCTAACTTACAGGTGAACCAAGCAGAACGACCTACCCCGTGTATTACAGTGTACTCTAAGGTTCATCGTACTGTTGTGGAATCAAACAGGTTGGTTGTCGATGTCACATCTTTATTCTGTGAATGCTTCAATTCGTCTCCACATATACAATCATTGTTATAGTTACCTACTTTAGTGTCCTACATTCTAAACTGCTGAATAGCTATATTTATGTTGAAACTAATAAATAAAATAACGATATGGATAATGATAATTATAAGAAGGCACTACACCTTTCCCCTTTCGAAAAGTTTGCTTAATATCTATTCCTATTTAACCCAATAAATGTATTATGTTATGAATATTATACCCTATGTTTGTAATATTATATAACTTAATTAAATATAATTATTATTACAAGTATAAATACATAATACAGTATTTCTTATCTAAGAACTTATATAAAAAATTTCTTCTTTTTTTAGAAAACAAGCAAACAATTAATCACCTTGTTTGTTCTACGTTTTGGTTTAGAATAGTTGAATTTACACCATTTTGTTTTGTGATTTTAAATGGACCTTTATAGGGGCTATCTAATTTATATTGAAAACCTCTTTTTAATAACACCAAATCTCCAATGCGAAAGTTTGAAGGATTAACTTTTTCGTCGTACTCTGACTTAGACTTTGTTTTAGCGTTGTTGTGTAGCTCCTGAATTCTCTTATGTGCTTCATTTAGTTTATATTTTAATTCATCTGCGTAATTATCAGTGTTATATACAGGGTTAGACGTACTGTAAATATCATTTGGTAAGTTTGGAATTTTTCCAAATACTAATTCATAAGGAGAGTAGTTCGTTACCGAATGAGGGGTTGTGTTATAGGCAAAAACGAAGTATTGCAAAAATGTGTCCCAATTTGAGCCATTTGAGTATGTGATTAAATATTCGTTTAGAACTCTGTGATTTCTTTCTAAGCTACCTAAAGTTTCATGATGAAAAGCAGTTGAAGTGCTATGCTTTATATCTAGTGACTTATTAATTAATTTTTGAGTTTCGTTTATGTATTCTGTGCCTAGATCTGTTTTCAAAATTTTGGAATTCCAAATTTTAACATAAAGTCTTCAAATAACGCTTTGGCTATGCTTTTAGAGTGTTTACTTTCTAAAGGTATAGCTTGAATGAATTTAGTTAGATTGCATTGTATAGTTAAGATGTAACGGTTATTGTTTTCTGTGATTTTTAATGGTCCTACTGTGTCTACTGAAATATTTTCAAAACTAGTCGACGGAGTTTCTGTAATGACCATTGGTTCAATTGTGTGTCTAGTGACCTTATTTTTATGACATTTCTCGCAATTAGATATGAACTTTTTTACCATTTTTGACATATTCTTCCATATATATTTTTGTTTTAATTTATTAATTGTTCTCTTCACACCGGTGTGTCCTCCCAATAAAGAATTATGGTATTTTTCTATGAGCTCATTTTGTAATTTTTTTGATTCTACCTCAATTGGGGGTTCATATAACAAAATAATTATTCCGGAGTCGTATTTTTTATATATTTCATTATACATTTCTTTGAAAGTCATGACTTCTAAATAAGCAAATATATTGTCTTTTAACGAAAGTGCTAGCATTTTAAAATTCATCGCTACAAGTTTCTCCAGAACAGTACCTAAGTTTTGTTCCAGATTATCGCTCAGTAGTGTAATTTTAACGTCTTTCTCTTCTATTTCAATATTATTTTTAAATTTATTTTGATAGTTAGCGCGCTTGTCAATAATATTGAATTTTAGTTTCCCTAATTTTGTAATTTCGGTTAATGACGTCACTTCCCAAGTCCCCGGTTGATCAGGCTGTTGGCTTGGTATGTTTAGTGACTTTTGATTGCCATTTGGACCGATAATATCGTTTTTTGCCATAGAGCGAGTTGTCACTGCTACAGTTGTTGGTATTAGTGCTTTTAACATATCTGAATCTACTCGAATTCTTGATAAAGCATCTGCATTAGTATTGGCTGAGCCTGGTTTGTACTGTATTTCAAAATCATAATCCTGTAATTCTAAGCGTATTCGCGTCAATTTTGAAGAAGGATTTTTGTGGCTGAATAAACCAACTAAAGGTCTGTGATCTGTTATCACAATGAATTTTCTTCCAAAAAGATAAGGGCGGAAATAAGTGATTCCCCAGTATATTGCTAAAATTTCGTTTTCTATCATACGTTTATTCAATTCGTGTTTCGTCAAGGATCTGCTAGCATATGCGATGGGTCTATCATCGCCAATCATGCCTTGGGATAAAACGCAACCTAAAGCGAAATTTGAGGCATCAGTAGTTAGAATAAAATTTTTTTGAAAATCCGGATACTGTAAAATAGGAGGTTCAATCAGTTTTTGTTTTAAATTTATAAAAGAATTGTTGCAATCAGATGACCAAACAAACGGTTTGTTTTTCTTGAATAACTGGTTCAGTGGGTATGCTATGCTTGCAAATTCTTGAATGAACCTACGGTAATAGTTCATGAATGCAATAAAGCGTCTTACATCATCGGCGTTTTGCGGTGTCGGGTAATTGTTTATGGCTTCGTATTTTTTTGGGTCAGGCAAAATGCCTTTATCAGAGATTAAATGACCTAGATATATTACTTCTTTCTGTAAAAAATTACATTTTAACGGATTAAGTTTTAAATTGTATTTTCGAAATCGTTCAAAAACCTTTGTCAAATTATTGTTGTGATGCATTAGGCTGCATCCGAAAACGATGATGTCATCTACATATAAGAAAGCGTCTGCGTCCAGTCCGGCCATAGCTATGCTAATCATTCTGGAAAAACTATTTGTTGAAATATTAAGACCAAAAGGAAGTCTTTTAAAATGATAATGACCTGAGTCAGATGAGAAGGCTGTGAGAGGGCGAGATTTTTTTCTAACTCTATCTGGTGGAATGAACTTGCCAAATCTAAAGTACTGAAATATTTCGCTCTACCTAATTGATCAAGAATATCTTCTATACGGGGCAATGGAAATTTATCTGTTACTATTTTTTTGTTTAGTTGTCTAAAATCTACCACCAATCTCCATTTTTTATTTTCGTCCTGCGATTTCTTTTTTACTATTAACAATGGTGAATTATATGAACTTATGGAGGGTTCGATAATATCATCGCGTAATAACTGTGAAACTTGATTTTTTATTTCTTCCTTCTGGGAATGGGGCAATCTGTATTTTTTTTATAAAAACTGGATTTTCATCAAGCAATGAAATTTTTTGTTTGTAGAAATTGTTTGCCGGAAGTTTATCACCTTCCAAATAAAATATGTCGTTATAATTCATGCAAATATCTAGAATAGTTTTGTTAGCCTTATTGTCCTCACCTTGTAATCGTATGTTATTAAGCAGTTTTGCTGATCTGTGCGCAACGTCTTGCGCACTACTTGTGTCAGTAATAACACATAATTCATAATTTGCAATGGGTTCCATATCTACGCTAAAATTATTATCGATAATTACATCTTCACTGGTTGTGTTTACCAAGAAAACATGAGTGTTGAATGTTGAATGTGTTTATTTACGGCTTGGATTAATTTGGTTCGCGCTGGGATAGTTATTTTGTCGACGAGCGGTAATTTTGTTTTCATGGGGAGTGTTATTTGAGTATGATTCGTATGTATAGTGAATGACCAAGTAAGATAGTCAATAAAACACGTATAATTTATCAAAAAATCTCTACCTATTATGCCATCTGTAAGAATAGGAAAGTCTATCAAATGAAATTCTTGTGAGAAAACTTTGTTTCTTACGACTAAATTTGTTGCAGTGAGACCTAAAGTGTAAAGTTTGTGAGGAGTTATACCACCTATTTCGCATTTTTCTCCAGGGAAATATTTTTGTGCTTTGTTTACTATGCCAACTTTGCAAAGACTTACATCGGCTCCTGAGTCTATTAAGAAAGATGTGATTTTACCTGTCATTTCACAGTAAATATTCACATAGTTTGAATTATTTGTGGTTATGCAAATTAGTTTCGGGTGACCAACTCTCCTACTGTTGCCGACTGATTCAGTGGAAGTTGGCTCAGCTCGTTTCCCGGATTTGAATCGTTCCTTTCAATAAAGCGAATATTTTGATTTCCCCTATACCTGTTGTATCTGAAATTACGATTTCCGCGATAAGAGTGATTGAAATTACCTCTAAAATTACTTCTGCCGCGACCTATGTTACCATTGTACGAACCGCTAGGTACGCTGCTTTGTCCTCTAAACTGGTACTGTCCATGTCCGCGATAATTTCCTCTAAAATTTCCTGAGTACCTATTATTTCTTCCCCTTATGTTATATTGTCGATTTATACGGTAAACGTTATTTTGCGAAGGACTTTGAGAACATTCTGCATCTAGGGCGATTTCCACAGCTTCAGTGAAACTTTGGGGTCTAGAGGCCAACACGACTGTTTTTATTTCCCTATTCAAACCTGCTTTGAAACCATTAAGAGCATGTTGATCGTTTAGTTGAATTATTGGCTCTCGGGCACTGCTACTTTGAGAGTTCAGACTAACTATGTTTAAATCACTAATGAGAGATTCTATTTCGGAGGCATAAATTGAGATACATTTTTCTGCTTGTTTGGTTTTACTTAGTTCGGATTGAATTGATGCTAAAGTTTTTCGTGGCTTAAATCGATCAGTGAGGTAGGTCTTAAGTTCTGTGAAATTTTTAGGTGTAGTTATAATAGAATTTTTTGCTTTACCTTTTAGTTTGGTTTTCAAAATAAATTGGAGTAAGGAATTTTTGTTAGTTTCGTCCTTAAGGGAATCATGATAATATTCTGCAGTGTCTAAAAAATCAATAACTTTGTCAGCTTCCCCCGAAAATTCTGTTAAGAGTTGAGTTGCTGTTTTAAAATCAAAATCCATTTTAGTGACTCTTAAAGGTATGTTGTGACAATTTTCTGAATCTGAACTACTGAAACTACCTAAATTGTCGTCCTGCTGGACTTTGCTTGCTTGTTGACTAATTATTATAATTCTTTCTTGCAAAAGCTTATCTAAGATATTAAAATACTTGTTTATAGATTCAATATAACCCTTAGCTTCTACAATATCCTTTTCCTCAACTTTAACTAAATTAAATCTACTTTTAATTTTTATTAACTCGTCTTTGAATGAATCTACCTTGTTTTGTCTTTTATGCGTAGCTGCTGCTCCTCGCCTGGAAACTGGGTCCTTGCTTAAATTGCGGTGAAAAATTCTGATTTCCTCTAGGAGGTGCCGGAATTCAGTTGTGGCCATGCAAAGTAGCTCCCACGTTGCGGACTAGCGGCCTTGCGCCACACTAGAGACCGTTCCCGCGTTGCTGGTTCCCGGTTTTGGGACGGCCAGTTGTTGACTGCTCTCTCTTGTTTTTCTTTTAGACTTGCTCCATACTTCTTCCGACCTCTCTTCGAATCTTTACCTCTATAGCTTTCACGCACTTCTTCCAAATATATAAACCAATTATTATAATTGCCAATAGCAATACTAGGAGGCTCAATATGTCCTTTGTGGTGAATTTGGTGAAAGATTCTATTGTTGCCGAGGTGCCGCCGCTGTTCCCTGACTGTATTACAACAGTTTCTTCTTTTGATTGATTTTTTCCCATTTCATGTCGTTGTCTGCTCAGATTTTTGGATTCTTGCTAGTATAGTTGAAAAGGCAGGGTCGCCATGTTGTGGAATCAAACAGGTTGGTTGTCGATGTCACATCTTTATTCTGTGAATGCTTCAATTCGTCTTCACATATACAATCATTGTTATAGTTACCTACTTTAGTGTTTAAACTAATAAATAAAATAACGATATGGATAATGATAATGATAATTATAAGAAGGCACTACAGTACCTTGGATTATTACAGATAGTTTCGTATTCACTACGTCACACTAGAAATCGATACCACAAAACAAGTTTAGAGAACTGATATTCGACTGAATTAAATTCGAATTTGCGATTTCTGTACAGAACACTCAAATTATGTGTTGAAGGTTGATAATAATTATTTAAAACGTGGTAACGGACTTTTAACAAAAAAATCCGTTACAAGGGCAGTCCCGAGACATCGGAGACTTCGAACTCTCGGGTGACACGTGAGAAGGACGGGAAATGTGTAAAATCATCTCGGCGGATGTAGACGCGATATTCGGGCAGTAAATTACGATAAAGCCATACAAGTTGTTGCGCCGGAGGTACATTGCCGTGTCGGTGGATCAGAGTTTGTAGATCTGTAATATATTTAGCGACGGGTTCGCCATGGCGTTGTCGCCTTCTCCCGATTTCAGCCTCTAAATCGACTTGATAATTCACCGGAAAATAAAAAATCCTCTACAAATCCCTGCCAGGTTTGCCAACTCTCGCGGTTATTACGGAACCACAATGCTGCATCCCCTTCTAGGAGTTCGGGCATGTGTGGTAACACCTATCCTGATGTATACCCTCCGACGCGCAAATTTCCTCTATGCGTTCCAGAAAAAGCGCGGGATCGGTTTTCGCGTTGAAGGAAATATGTACTTTGGTTTGGTTTGAGATCCCTCTATTGACAAGGAAAATTTTTCAAGTTCGGCATCTAGTTCTGATCACCTTAACTGGTAAATCCACCCTACACGTACATCCGGTTTCACCCCTGCCATCTCGGCCTCGGTGATAGGCGGTGCCTCATTTCCACTTATTTTTCAAAAAAAATTAATACGTGTTCCTAAATCGATAAACGGTTTTTATTGCGGTTCCGGCAAGTTGTTATTAATTCAGTAAATATGTAGCGTGCGGCGGCACACAAAAAATGAAGTAAGGACAAAAAACCCTATAGACTTTTTCTACTGGCGCGCCGTCTGACGGCCGGCGGTTTCTATAACATCAACATCAAACTTAAAAAAATGGAATATGAAGACATCAACGGAAAGGTACCTTATCAAACCAGCAATAGTACTTCAATGGACCATCAGAGACAGTAATATGCTCCCGCACAATGCCCGAAAACGCAACACACAAAAAACCAAGACAAGTAGCAACGAGATTTATACACACCCGCAAGTTACAAGACGGACGCATCGCATAACTAAGAAACTGCAGAGTTGCGGAAAATTCAAAGTAAACAGAATTACCGTACTTTGCTGTTATACAATATCTACACTAAAGGTAACACGAGAAAACGCGTCAGAAGGCGAGTCAAATCAACACAGTCAGAGGTTCCAGCCTAAACAAAATTCCAAATTTCGAAACAACAATAATTCATCAATTATAATTATGGTAATGGTTAAAATAGACGAAATTCAAATCAGAAGAAGAAATTGGGTATCCCTATGGTCCAATGTTACCTATGCCAGCACGTATCTGCATCGCAAGCGTGTGAACCAGCCTTGGGAGCCACGAATGCAGAGAGTACCGTCCCAAGGCACTAATGTTCAACAATTCCCCTACAGACCAGCAGGTGGAGCCGAGGTGACTACAAACTGATTAATAAACTATCAAAAGTGTAAGTGCAAGTGCAGTGGCGTTCTCGTTTTTAATTTTTTATATTACATTTATAATTTTTATTTTTATTTTTATTTTTTTAATTGTATTATTTTTATTTTTCATTTTTCTTTGTATTCTAGTTAAAATATTTTAATATTTTTTTTTGTTAATTTTCGCTGGGGTGCAGCTCTCCGTAGCAGAGAAAATATGTCAACCAGAGAAAATAAGATCGAGTCCTAACATATTTTTAGACAAATTCGGAAAGTTCGTAAACCTCAAAACTATTGCTAAATTGCTAAATTGCAAATCCAACTTTTCCATTAATGGCAAATCGAACCATATCGCGCGATTGCCCGCAAAGTGCTGACTCGGTTTCAATAAAGGTTTAAAAACCGGTGGTCCGCATTTCGGGGGATCAGTGATCGACGATTGGTTCCAGGCACCCCGGTTTGTTCTGCACTACTCAACTTACACATAAACACCTCAACCCTACGGAACGACGATTCTTCGGGATGACGACGAGATACTCTGGTTGACATCCGGGGACTTACCCCTGGTCGGCGAGCGAGATGTTGGACCCACCAGTAACAAGCATGATCCTATAATGTAAGTGTTCCATATTTCTCCCTTGTGAGAAATGATTCTATCTCCGTACAAGGTATAAGTAAATATTTTTAGTTTTGTTTAAATACGTCTCAATTATTGATCTACCTCTGATGCTCACCCCCTGTCATGATTCCAGTCGTGACAATATTTTAAGTTTCATTTTAAATTAACTACATATTATTTTTTGTGACTTTTTACATTTTTAACATAATTATGTATCTTTTAACTATTTTTTGTATTTTTTTGTTTAAGTTTATTATCCTTTTTGTATTTTGTCATTTTAACGTAATTACATATTTTTTACTATTATGTTTTGTAGTTTTGTCCCATCCTTTCATACCACATATATGTTTTGGAAATGAAAAAAGGTTAAGAATAAAACAATGTCGTAGCATTCAATATATATTTAAACACGATAGGTACAATGATTTAACTATAAGTAATACAATCCTCCTTATTCTAAAAATGCGAATTCATATCATTAGTAATCTTCCGAAGCGTTTTCAATAGAAATTTTTGCGTTTGTCCCCTAAAAAACTCTAACCTGTTAATGTTTATTTGTAAATTTACAATAGCCTTCAGAGTCCAACCAGAGTCCCTTTGCTCAAATTCTTCCAGATCGTTATATATAGGATCCTCCACGTAACCCCGAAACCACTGTACCATGTTCGTATGATGAGAAAGAATCTCATTTTTAGTGTTGAAATATTTAAGCTCTTTGACGGTCATCTCTTTTGTACTCCGTTCAAACAATCCACAGAACATTGTATTGACCTTGAGCAACTCATTTCTTCTTATACTATTTTTTATTCTCCTACTGAAAAGGACTGAACAATCTTTAAAAAATGCTTTGGCGTCTATCTTGTGCTTCAAATTGACAATTAATGCAGTACGAATCGTACCCTTAAACGAAGATTGCATGTCTACCCACTTGACACGCTGGGATGCAGTTTCCTTTCTAGATCCACTTCCCAAACCTTGTAGCGCCTTAAACATTCGTTTGAAACTGCAAACTTGAGCTAGGGCAGTAGTTAGATGTTGTTTTTCAGAAGTTATATTAGATTTGTTTATTAGCGTGTTCACAATTTTCGTAATTCTCACACAGTCACGAAATCCCATTTGTACCTAGGTTTTAATTGTGAAGAAAACGAATTTTTGCATCAGAATAATACACAGAAATATATTAGATTTTTTTATCATACATAAGGTAGTATATAGTTAAATAAATGTTCGATTTTCCAAGGTAAAGTCGATTGAATTTTTTGAGACACATGGCTGAAGAAATTTGTCAGATTTTTTTGGTAGCAGTTAAAGCAGTGTACTTTAAATAAAATGCAGAATCTAAATCTCACCCGGTGTGTTAATTCATATTTTGAAAGCTTTTTAGTTTACATTTCATATTTTCAAAATTTCATAACTTATGCCATAGTATTTTCAAAGTATGTGTAAAATATTTCAATACTTTAATGATTAAAAATTTTCGATTTTTCGGGGCAAAGTAGGTTGAATTTTTTTTTCGCGTCTGATTTTACCTTAAGGCAACAATTTTACATGCACATCACTAATACAAAGACATTTTTTAGATTTTTGTTAGCCGTTGAGGTAGTATATGTTGCCTGAATTTTTTTTTATCAAAATCGTTTGCGTTGACGATTTTCTCAGATTTTTGGCTATGATTGAAATGTGTATACCCATTGTAATTATGGAAGCTACGCACGCAGATCTCGACCGTCGGGCGCTTCAAGGCGACTCGGATTTTTTTACACGTGCTTACTACTGTTGTATTTTATTGCATCATGGCTTTTTTACTTATGATCTCTTTCCAAAAAATTGGTATCACACGGCCCCACATCGGTTTACTGCGGGTTTTAGAATCTTACGGGAAGTATGATTTACAAGGGTTTCCATTTCAATTTGCATGTCAGGGACACTGGTGACGTCCCACAGTTCTAGGAAGCGAGGAGAAATTAGGAAATTCAACGACTAATCACGTTCTCATCGCAACTTTTCCATGGGGCGAGTTGGAAAGGCGACTTCCTAGAAAATCTATGTTAGGACGATGGATGCCATGCGCTCCTTGTGGCGAGATGTTTCCTCTTCGAATTGCGGATTGCAAATGAAACCGCGGCAACCGGGAACTGTGCAAGGCCGGCTTACTCGATCTGCGCGGTCCAGAAACGCGGCGACCAGATTTCTTGGAATTCTAAAACATGATAGGACAAATCTAGGGGCCAGGTGGCTGCGAGTGGTCTAAAAGATTTTGGGGACCTGAGTTAGAATTCTCTCGGTATCTAGGGGTCGACTGGAGGTCACACGTGTCGCAAAGGCGACGACTTCTAAGAATTTTAAGTCGTGTCGGAACAAGCCCAACGCAGGTCTAATCACGCTCGAAAGGCGCCGGCCAAGTGGTCCAGAAATTCGTGGCTACGACAGTGACATTCACCGGTCACTTTAAAAATGACATACTTTGAGAAAATCTTGCAGACCACCTATCAAAATGCAGCTTTTTGGTCTTACGAACATTTACATGTAAATCGTGGCTTGGAACTCTCATAGTATATCTACTTCATGCAGTGAGCATTTCGATAGGGAACCGCAAACAAAACAAGAAAATGTTACGATTTGTGTACCAACCGCGAATCCAAGCGTGCCCACTCACTCGGTGGCTGAAACAAAGATCGCTTTGTATCCAGCTCTCTAAACCAAAATTCGGATAGATCGTTCTCACAGTTACTGTATGGGAAGTAGGTAATAAGTTACAAAGTATAGAAGCAAAACTCTAGAGTTGTGTATAATATAGGCACGAATCGTAAACAGTATCGCGAAATTTCATTACCCAAGAATTGGCTTAAGATAAACAGAAATCCATCCCTTTTTAAAAGAAAAGCGGTACATGAAAACTAATAGTGGCAGCTTAGACCGATTAAAATAGGGAAATCGAGGTCGCTGGGATATTTGGCCAGTGTAGTGTAAACAGCCAAAGCCGCACCATGGACCTAGCGCTGAGGTCGATACTGCGACTGCCCCGAGATGTTCCGGCTGATCTACTCCTGAGGCTAATTTCGTGGTTTCCGGCCATGGTATTGTCAACAAAGTGACATCTGTGGACCGATGACCAAACCATTCAAACTCATTTCTACTAAATCATAACAAGTAAAGATAACATTATACAAATTTATAAATACAGGGGACAATTAATAAGAAAACATACGAGGATAGTAGATATGGCGGTGGTTACGCTGCCCCCTCCACTTTCCTCCTAGGCCCCGCCCCTTTCCCCCTCCACCTCTAGGCCCCGCCCACTTAGACCACGCCCACTTCCCCCTCCACTGACCACGCCCCCACCACGCCATTGGTCCATCATCTCCAGCATCTCATCTTGAGATCTAGCATCTCATCTCGTGGTCCAGCATCTTCAGCATCTCCAGCATCTCGCGGTCCAGCATCTCCAGCATCTCACCTCATCTCGCGCTCTGACGTCATGGCGCCAAAATTCAAAATTCTGAAAATAAAAAAATCCGCCAGGGTTCGAACCTGCGACCAACGGTTTACAAAATCGACGCTCTAACCAACTGAGCCATCGACGCATTCGGAAATAATACTTTTAAAATGGTGTAGGCTAGATTATCGGTGACGTCACAGAATTAAGAATAAATACAAGGTGTCTCAAGAGCAACTGATGCGTCAAATATGTATAGAGGAGTAAATCAGAAGCCAAAAGGACCTAATTTCGAGGCGTTTCAGAATTAATAAGAATAAGTACAGGGTGAGACAAAAAAAAGGGTCTAATTTCATCACGTGACGACTCACACTTAAGAATTATTAAAATACAGGGTAAATCAGAAACTAAAGCCAAAAGGACCTTAATAATTTATCGTCACAGATTTTTTTCAATTAGCATAAGTACAGGATGGACAACAAAAGTCATGGGTGAGGCAAAAGGCAAAAAGGTCTTAATCATCACGCGGCGTCTCAGAATCAAGTATAAGTAAAATACAGTGTGTCTCAAAATTCACATTTGTACAGGATAGAACAAAAATTAAAGCTAAAACGGCGTTAATATAAAGTCAAAAGGGTCTTAATCGTTGCGTCACAGATTTTTCTCAAATAGCTGTGGACAACAAAAATATACATGTTGGCATAAGAAAGCCAAAAGGACCTTAATAATATCTAGGTACGGGTCGGGACGAAAGCCAAAAAGGCCTAATTTCACCATGTGGCGACGCAGACTTAATATGTCTCAAAATTCATGTACAGGCTGGAGCAATGGCCAAAGGGACCTTAATCGATACATGACAGATTTTTTCTCAAATAGGCGGACAAAACACGGTCAAAAAGGCCTAATTTCACCACGTGGTAGATTTAAGAGTACAGTTAGATATTTGCAAAAATCCTGAACTGATTAATAAAATCAGTTTTTAAGTTAAATTTCCAGCTTAATGGTGTGAAAGAGAAGTTAGTAGAATCTCGCAGATCCCAAAAGACCGTAAACGAAGTGTGTTAGTAAAAAATTGAAAGACAAGCAAAACGTTTTCGCGAAATTAGTTTTTTTTTTAATTGTGTAACACCGTAAATGAGGTCGGTTACTGAACCTCTCGACCTATAATAACAACAATAAGTTTATGTCAGCATTTTTTCACCACATAGGCAAATACCACATCTTCAAGAACAAAAATCTAGGTCGCGGCCGGAAAGAATGGCAAAGGTCTCTAAATTAAACATAAACAATTAATGACACACGATAGGACAAAAATTCACGGATGGAACAAAAAACAAAAAAGTCTAATTTCATCACGTGGCGATGTAGAATTAAGCACAACAAAAAAAAAGCATGTACAGAGTGTGACAAAAACCAAAAAGACATAATTTGGCGGCGGTTCTTAATTATTAAGAATAAGTACATGGTGCCTCAAAAGCAACTGACAAAAATGTATACAGGGCGTATCAGAAACTAAAGCCAAAAGACCTTAATAATTGATCGCCACAGATTTTTTCAATTAGTAGATATAGGCGGTCAACAAAATTCGTGTGGCAAAAGCTAAAAAAGACCTAATGTCGCGACAGAATTAAGTATACAAGTTGCGGCAAAAGCAACGGGACTTAAGCCAAAAGGACCTTAATAGTGACAGATTTAATACAAGGCAGGCAACACATGGTCAAAAAGGCCTAATTTCATCACGTGAAGTCGCTGATTTAATGTATTGTTTGCTTAAAAATTCAAAATTTCGCTATTTGTCCTAATTTTTTAAGTTAAAAGACAATCGACGCAAAACGGCTAAATAAAGTTAATTGACGCTATCTGCTACAAACACACAACCGGTCGGTAAAAGCCGTAAAAATTGGTAAAAATATGTAGGGAAGATAAGAAAAAAACATGGAACGCCATGGACCCACGTTTGACCCACGTTTCACGCACACACGCACGTTGGACCCACGTTTTACCCACGTTTGACCCAATCTTGGGCATAATCTCTTGGGTAAACTCGGGGGCAATCTCGGGCGTAATCCCAACTCGGGCGTAAACTCGGGCGTAATCTCGGGCGTAATCTTGGGCGTAATCTCAACTCGGGCGTAATATTGTTACAATATATCCTAAAGATTATTTCTGAATTATGAATTAATTATCGTAAATATATGTAGGTCAACAACAGTCCTTAAACCGAAAATACCGACCCGTCTTTGTATAAGTATATATAATCTTTCTTAATATGAAATAGATTAATATCATTTCAAAAATCCAATTACCTACTAATCTCTAACGCCCTAACTGATATAAATAGAGGCAAAAATTTATTTGCTGTTATTTTCGATTAAAATTTTGTAGTGAGAGTGTTTCCATTTGTATCTATAGCAATGGATGTCCAAGTAGTGGAGACCCAGCGTGGTCAGCCCGCTGTTTTACATTCGGGGTATAAATATTCCTTGAAGTGCGTAAACAAAAACTCGACGCAGCGCTGGATCTGCAAAGGGATTTTCTCGATTAACTTATTATTTTTATTCGAGAATTTGGATCGGTTATCAGCACCTCTGCGGCTATATGAAAAAAAATAAAATCAACTAGTATACAGTTTTCGATATCTAAAAAATTCTTTTATTACAGAGCAAGAGAACGACCTAAATATAGAAGGAACAGAAAATAATCTACAAGAAAGACATAAGGGTAAATTTTATTATTGTATAATGATAGTTGTCATTCATGAAGACGAAGTTTACGCTATAAGCCGAAGGCGAGTGTTGCAATTCATCTGAGTGGATAACAACCATTATAATGCGAGTAAAGTACTGTACTTTGTCCACGACTATTACCTGCACATTTTTTTATCAAATTTTTTATTGAGAAAATGTTCCCTCAAAAGTTTGACGTTTCAATTTGAGTAATTACGTTTGATGTTTACATGAAAGTCATGGCCTACTCATTGACATTCAGCGACAGCTTGGAAGATGAAATTTAAAAATGTTATAGGTTTGTGATTGGTTGTATTTAAAGCAAGAAAACTTCGGCTGGGCCATAGCAAGTGTTAAGTAGCTCGGAAGCATGAAACATATTATAACTGTTTAGTTTAACCATAGAAGAATCTACTACGACAAGAAGGCCAATCCTTATGAGCGCACTTAAAACGCGTCGCGTGAATAAAGTGGCGTAGTGTTTGCAACAGAGTAGGCCAAACCGATCGATAATCGAAGCTCCGTTGCCGGTCTGCCGACGGCCGTAGCAAGCGGTTTTGGATGGATAACATTTTTTGAGATTTTTCGAACCACTGCGGGGTTCGTCGGCAGAGGTGCAGTCGAGGCTGGCGTACCTCAGGAGTACGAAAAACTACTTTTTATTTATGGAATCGCGGTGCGTGTGGCTTGTAATATTTTCTGTTGGGGAATATTATCCTGTAATAATAAGAAATTTAGTATGGCTTAACAAAAACAAAAAAAAATATTGAATTTATTTCAATTAAAAAATATACCTACAGGGTGTTCAGATTTGATCCGGAACACCCCTGGAAAATTGTGATGCGCTGCACGATTTTGATGGGTGTGAGATGCTATTAGGGATTTTTTTTATCGGAAATCTGGGGACATAGCTCTAGTCAGCACGCCCTGAAACCCCAATGTCTCAAGTTTTATTAATTTACTTCGCCGACTAACATTTTTACAAGGCCTTAAAAAATTGGAAATATAATTTTTTTTATTTTCAATTAAAAATCAGGAATGCTTTGAAAATATTTCAGAATAGGGTAAACCTAATCTAAACCAAAGTTTACAGTCTAAACATCCCAAAAATATCCCACTAATAAAGAAAACAGAAAAAGAACACCATCGTACCGTTTTAAAATAATACCTAAATATTGCATATTTTCTGTGATCTGCGAAGAATATGCCATACTCGATTTGTGATATTGTCGGCCTTTTTAGGACCCCAAGCAAATAAAAAAGACATTTCCCTCAAGCGTGAGGATATTATATCAACAAATTTGGAAGAATATGCCATATTAAAGTATTATTTTAAAACGCTAGGATGTTGTTTCTTTCTTTATTAGTCGGACATTTTTCGGACATTTCGATTAAGTCTATCCGATTTTCAAATATTTACAAAGCACTCCTGATTTTTAATTAAAAAAATCTCAGCTATAAGGTCCTATAGAAATGTTAGTTGACGAGGTAAATTCATAAAACTTGGGATATTTGGGTTTCAGGAAGGGCTTGCCAGATTTTCTATAAAAAATCTCTATAATAGCATTTTTTAACAGATAATATCGAAAAAATCACACTTAGACAATATGGCATATTTAGGCATTATTTTAAAAAGATAAAGCGATGTTCTTTGCCGACTTCTTCAAAAGGGCACTTTTCTAAAAAAAAAGTGGGAAAATACCAAAAAATCAAAGTAGGCCTATACTTTCGAAATTTCGCAAACCTACTCAGTTTTTCATTCTTAACAAGTTTCCTTGATAACATTTCGCCGTAAAACCTACAAAGGGAGCACTTCACTGATGTGGAAAATTTGTTTCTGCATAATTTCCAAGGCATATCTACGTGATTTTTCGAAACTAAAATAATTATGCCACAAATTAGTTTCAAACCAAGCAGGGCTGATCCCAGAAGTTCAAATTTCAACTCGATTTTTTTTATTTACACCTTATGTGAAGTCAATCCGGGGACACACTGTATATACAGGGTGTCCCAGTTGTAAATCATAATTTGAAATAAACGACAAAAAAATTATTTTGAGCGAAAAAGTTCATGTATAGGTACATGGGTCCGGAAACGCTTAATAAAAAAGATACAGGGCGTTCAGACTTATTTTTTAAAATGTTTTTTTTAATAATATCTCAAAAACAACAAATTATATAAACTTAAAATTTGGTACACAGTATACGGATACAAAATGCCATAAAATGAAGCTACCATTGTTTTGTTCATCATAACCAGTGGCGTACGGGAAGGTACGACACGCCCCCTTTTCAAAAATAATTTCTGCGCCCATGGTTTTTTGGTGAAGCATTTTTACATTGTCCGTTCATTTTTCCATAAGAAAACACCATTTGTCAATTTGCCCTAAAACTACTGGATTTTGAGCAAACAAAATAAATTCAAGTTGCTGCTTGGAAAAAGTGACAACTTTGGGAATGGATTTATTAAGCATTGTTTTGAGCTTTTGATGCAAAAATTCAGTTGCCAACATTTGAAGTGAACAGGAATTTAGTTATTAATTTAGAATCTCTTCTGGAATATTAAGGAAAGTAAGCAATTTTTTTCATTATTTTTTTAATTTCTAGATATCCTTCAAATCCCGGCAATCGATTGTCTGCATCAAAGCGTGTAGTTTAAGAATATCACATAATATAGAGGGTATGTCTATTTTAAAAAACAGAGGTTCATTCTATATTTCGGAAACGCTCAATTGTTTTTTTTCTAATTTGCCCTGATATGAGCAGAAAACTTGCTACAACTTTTGTATGAAACATTTTTTTGTAAGTTGAAAAATGAAAAAATTAGGGGGGAGAAATCTTGTTTGGATTACCCTGTACAAGACCAAAGTCTCATACATAAGACTTTGGTACAAGACTAGCAAAATTAAACGACTTTTCAACAACAAATAAAATAAATATGATTACTAATATAAAAGGAAACTAAAACAAAAAACAACAAAATATTTATTTCCAAACAAAAATAATTCTGATTCAAAACATTTTGTAGGAAAGATTAGTACGTAAATAATTAATTTGTGACTAGTGCATTTTGTGACCTTATTTGTGTCTTATTAATTTTTAAAAATTTTAACCTTTTGGTAATGCTTTTTTTCCTACATACAGGGTGAGTTTTTTTTTGATGATCAGTATGGGGATCTCGGAAACTATCGGATATAGAAGAAAAGTTAAATGGGGAAACAATTGCAGTTGTGTGGGCCCAATTTATAGCATCTTGTGGATTTTTTAAAAAAGTCATGGCTTACTAGATATTTAGCATCCATTTTCGAGATACGACACAAACTTAGTTATTTCCATATAACCCGGGAGCCAGTGACAGATTTGTTCGACCAAAATCCTCTCGGGCGATAATTCGTACATCCAGTTATGTTATAAAGCTGGGGTACCAGTGGTGGTTTGGATAATGGCACCCTCCCATACACGTAAAAAATATGTATTTTCAATAATTTCCTCCCGGCTGAAAATAGTAAGTATAATAATTAAAGGAGAAAAATGGAGAGCTGGCTGAAAGGTGGTGGACTATACTTCAGCTGCTCAAACGAACATGAAAAAAGGAAAACTGTTTTCAGTGATTTCCTCTCTGTGGAAAATTTGTCAGTTGGTACACTTATTAGAGGTTTGTTTAAATTGGGGAAAAGTTGCGGAGTTTATTGCCGAGTAACATGGTAAAAAAATTTGGCTGGCCCTTCTCGTTTAGAAAATAATGCGAAAAAACTGAAAATTGCCGTTTTCATTTTTATTTTTTTTAAACGAAAACGAAGGGGCTTTTCTAAGTTAAATATTATTAGGGCACTTTTTTACAAAGAATCTAAATGTGTCCTCGCATTTTTTTTTGCCGCCTCCCTGGACAAAGATATGACGATCAACTTTTATTTTTCTTATTGTCGCCATATTAGATTTTTGCAGTTTTGAAAAAAAGGATTTTTGACTTTGTTTTTCTTGCCGTAATATCAAATTAATCGCTTTTGCATAGAGTGCCTTGAAAACATAAGCCTAATTACCCATTGGTGCGAAGTGTGTTTTGGAATATTGGTTAACGGTTCGGTAAAAATTCAGTTAATGTTAAATTTATTGATTGAATAAACATAAACATATCACGAGAGTATGATCTGAGACCTTGTTATTTATTCGTCATTTGCCATATAACACATTAACACTAAACGAGTCAAACACAAGAACAACAAAAACCTAGACGACTAGACAATCCTATTTTACAACAAATGTTCAATTTGTCCTCCTTGTTCCTCAAGGCACAATGCAGCACGTTTTTTTAAATTGTTTAAGGCTCGTGTAATATCCCTTCGTTGATTGGCGGCGATAAGGCGCCCGCAGAGCCCGCCATGCGGGGGGGGGGGCAGCTCCGGAAGGGGCCCCTAAAAACTGATCTATCCACTAATATTACTTTTTGCAAAATAGGCTGAAAATCGTTGTCGACCAAACGACTTAGAAGATACTTATTTCAGGAAACAATTCGCAGATTGTTAGGAAATTATTAAAACACCCCGAAAACATGAAAAAAAAATTCAATTTTTTGTCAAATTTTGTGCGTTTATTTGAAGTGCCTTTAGTTTCTCTTTTAAACTCGTATAGAGGTAATTATTATGAAAAATATTCACTTCTATTGTTGAGTACTTTTGTACACTCTGTTACTGCGAATTAAGATTTGTGTTTTTTTTTTTTGTATTAACCTATTATGTGCCATGTTTTTTATCTTCTCTGTACATTTTGACCAATTTTTACGGCGTTTGCCGGCCGGTTGGGTGTTTGTAGCAGATAACCTGAATTAACTTTATTTAGATCAATTTTTCTGAAATTAATTTATACTTAAAATTCAACAGTAGTAAAAGAGCTATTTTTTAAAAGTAAAATTTTCGATTTATCTGTTCTTCCAAGTTACGGACCATTTTGAGATTAGGGAGTTTAGTATGCCTTCCGTCCCTGCGTTGGTAGCTCCGTTTTAGCTTACAAAATTATTATTATATTATTAGGATAAATAGCGGAATTTTTAATTTTTATACAACCAATACATCAATTCTACGACGTCACGTGATGTTTTATTTACTAAACACCAGACAGATTTTAGCAATGGTAAGATTTTATATTTAAGAGAATTAGTAGATAAGGGTATTTGTATTATTCGGAGAGGCGGAGTCCCTTTTATTATACTTAATAAATATATTTTTTTGGAAAATATTTTGTAATTGAATATCAAGATAAATATATTGTTCTGTACTATTAAATCATGTCCCATTTATAAAATAACATGTGAGGCATTAGACATGCCCAGTTTTTGTTAAGCTACGCTATAATACTTGCTATAATACAGAACATTTCCCGGGTAGGTAGAAAAACTTAAAATTAAATTTATATATCCGAGATTTTTCTTATAATTTAGGAGCTTAGCCAAAATTTCGGTATTTCCATATTTTATTACCACATGTATGCATCCTGGCAAAATTTGGCAGGGGGGGCGAAACCTTATCGCCGCCATTGGTTTCGTTGTCATTTATATATGAGGAATAATAAATTTGAATCATGTCGATTTTCTTCATGTGAAATATGATATTTTTTCAGTAAAAGAAAATATCCGTGACACTTAAAATTGAACTGAATTGTCAAACGTTATGGGGTTTATGTGTCCAATGTCCAAGGCATTCTATGCAAAAACGTCAAACATAATAGGTATGTTTCCAAGGCACTCGATGCAAAAACGATTAAGTTGATATTACGGCAAGAAAAACAAATAAAGCATAATGTGTGACATATCATTTTAACCAGAAAAAATCCACATTTCAAAAATGCAAAAATCTAATATGGCGCCCATAAGAAAAATAAAAGTTTGATCGTCATATCTTTGTCCAGGGAGGCGACAAAAAATGCGAGGTCATATTTAGACTCCTTGTAAAAAAGTGCCTTAATAATGTTTAACTTAGAAATGTCCAGCACCCTTCGTTTTCATTTAAAAAATAAGAACGAAAACGACAATTTTCAGTTTTTCGAATTATTTCCTAGACGAGAAGGGCCAGCCAAATTTTTTTACCATGTTACTCGACGCTAAGTGTACCAACTGACAAATGTTCAACCGAGAGGAAATCACTGAAAATAGTTTTTCTTTTTTCATGTTCGTTTGAGCAGCTGACGTATAGTCCACCATCTTACAGCCAGTTGACTTTTTTTCCCCCTTTAATTATTATATTAACTATTTTCTGACAAATTTTCAGCCGGGAGGAAATTATTGAAAATACATTATTTTTTACGTGTATGGGGGGGTGCCATTGACCAACCCACCACTGGTACCCCAGCACGATGCTTCATAACATAACTGAATGGCAACGTTGGGCCTGACTTCAGGGGTCAAAAATTTAACATTTAAATGGTTTTCTTGTCGTAGTAGATTCTTCTATGGTTTAACTCACGCGAATAACCGTGGGTCCCCGAAATTTTGTTGCTTTGAGCACAATCATTCTATATGAGCAATAAACAGTGAATAATGATTATTCACTGGTAGTAGTGTATAATGTATATGACAGATATATACAGGGTGAGTTTTTTTCGATGCCCACTATGGGGATCTCGGAAACCAGCAGAGCTAGAACAAAGGTTAAATCGGGAAAGAATTGCAGTTTTGAATGCTCAATCTAATTCCCCTTTTGGATTTTTAAAAAAGCTCATGGCTCACTAGATATTTTGGAAAGAGTGATTTTTTGATATTTCATCAGATCTCTGTAGCTCCGTTATTTCTGATTATACAGAAAAACTGTGGAGACAAAAATTGTAGATAATTTCGGGCTTAATAAAATAATCTTGTCCAATTTTTTATGTTGTTTGTGATTTTTGAGATGTGACAAACTTGTGTTTTTTTAAATGTAAATCATAGTTGGCTGTGGCCTTATAAAATCGGCCATTTTTTGAGCTTTCCAAAGATATAATACTCGGCATAGTTATTATAAAAAATAAAAGAGCTATGGCTAATTTTCTGATTTTTTTTTAATTTTCACACAGTCAGCCATGGAATATTTTCATAATTACGTTCTATTTTATAATTAGACATACTTCAAACTTTCTAATATTTTGTTTTTAGCTGGTAACAAAATGTAACAAAATGAAACAAAAAATTATTATTATTTTAAAAGGTCACCTTTTAAAATAAAAAAAAATATATTGCATCTTTTTAAAACTGAATTTGTCGCCTGTCAATACTGGCAATTGCTTCTAAAACAGCTGCTCTTAATTCAACAATTAGTCTCATAAAAAGAAATCCAAAACAGACAAATCGGGGGATCGGGGCGGCCAGGAAATAGGTCTATTTCTCCCTATCCAACTATTTGGATAGAGCTGACCTAGGTAATTTCTAATGGGCAAATAATTATGTGGTGGAGCTCCATCATGATAATTTTTGTTTTATTTTGTTACATTTTGTTACCAGCTAAAAATAAAAAATAAAATATTGTTTCAAGTATGTCTTATTATAAAATAGAACGTAATTATGAAAATATTCCATGGCTGACTGTGTGAAAATTAAAAAAAAAATCAGAAAATTAGCCATAGCTCTTTTATTTTTTATAATAACTATGGCGAGTATTATATATTTGGAAAACTCAAAAAATGGCCGATTTGATGAGGCCATAGCCAACTATGATTTACATTTAAAAAAACGCAAGTTTATGTCATATCTCAAAAATCATAAACAACATAAAAAATTGGATTAGATTATCTAATTAAGCCCAAAATTATCTACATACAGTTTTTCTGTATAATCAGAAATAACGGAGCTACAGAGATATGATGAAATAGCAAAAAATCACTCTTTTCAAAATATCTAGTGAGCCATGAACTTTTTTGAAAATCGAAAAAGGGCATTAGATTGAGCATTCAAAACTGCAAATCTTTCCCCATTTAATTTTTGTTCTAGCTCTGCTAGTTTCCGAGATCCCCATAGTGGGCATCGAAAAAAACTCACCCTGTATATACAGATAGTATAACAGATTAATAATGGATATATTATAAAATAGTCGTGGACAAAACAATGTTTTGGCAGGGTTTTGGTCAAGTACAGGGTGTCCCAGTTAAGACATTACAAGCGAATATCTCTTAATTTTTTATCTTAATTTTTAAGATAAATTGGTGATTCAAAAACTATACTTGTGTAGCTTTTTCCAAAAAATTCAATGCTACCAGCAAAGACGCAGTTGAATTCAAATAAAAAAGTTATTGTAAAATAACGATTTTTTTTTAAATATGTAGGTATATGAAGATGAGATTTCTTGCATTTTTTAGATTAATGAATCGAATAAAAAAATCTTCCCCGCACGAGTAATTATCACTTCCGTTTTAGCCTCGAGTGAAGTTTTTTGTTAAAAAATAATATTAATTGTTTGTATTCTTAGCTGGGAGAAAAAAGGTCACTTCCACTAAACCAGAAGTACTATTCAAGCGTGTTGTGTAGGTTTTTTACTCAACTTAATAGTCGCCATTTTAATTTTTCAAAAAGTTATTCGGCGATAACTTTTTTGTTTGAAATTCAACTGCGCGTTTCTTGGTGCCATTCAATTCATTGTAAAAAACTACATAAGGCTGACCATCAAACCATGAAATATTTAAGTATCTTTAAAATTGTCGAGAAAATCGCTCGTAACGTCTTAATTTATACTTAAAATTCAACAGTAGTAAAAGAGCTATTTTTTAAAAGTAAAATTTTCGATTTATCTGTTCTTCCAAGTTACGGACCATTTTGAGATTAGGGAGTTTAGTATGCCTTCCGTCCCTGCGTTGGTAGCTCCGTTTTAGCTTACAAAATTATTATTATATTATTAGGATAAATAGCGGAATTTTTAATTTTTATACAACCAATACATCAATTCTACGACGTCACGTGATGTTTTATTTACTAAACACCAGACAGATTTTAGCAATGGTAAGATTTTATATTTAAGAGAATTAGTAGATAAGGGTATTTGTATTATTCGGAGAGGCGGAGTCCCTTTTATTATACTTAATAAATATATTTTTTTGGAAAATATTTTGTAATTGAATATCAAGATAAATATATTGTTCTGTACTATTAAATCATGTCCCATTTATAAAATAACATGTGAGGCATTAGACATGCCCAGTTTTTGTTAAGCTACGCTATAATACTTGCTATAATACAGAACATTTCCCGGGTAGGTAGAAAAACTTAAAATTAAATTTATATATCCGAGATTTTTCTTATAATTTAGGAGCTTAGCCAAAATTTCGGTATTTCCATATTTTATTACCACATGTATGCATCCTGGCAAAATTTGGCAGGGGGGGCGAAACCTTATCGCCGCCATTGGTTTCGTTGTCATTTATATATGAGGAATAATAAATTTGAATCATGTCGATTTTCTTCATGTGAAATATGATATTTTTTCAGTAAAAGAAAATATCCGTGACACTTAAAATTGAACTGAATTGTCAAACGTTATGGGGTTTATGTGTCCAATGTCCAAGGCATTCTATGCAAAAACGTCAAACATAATAGGTATGTTTCCAAGGCACTCGATGCAAAAACGATTAAGTTGATATTACGGCAAGAAAAACAAATAAAGCATAATGTGTGACATATCATTTTAACCAGAAAAAATCCACATTTCAAAAATGCAAAAATCTAATATGGCGCCCATAAGAAAAATAAAAGTTTGATCGTCATATCTTTGTCCAGGGAGGCGACAAAAAATGCGAGGTCATATTTAGACTCCTTGTAAAAAAGTGCCTTAATAATGTTTAACTTAGAAATGTCCAGCACCCTTCGTTTTCATTTAAAAAATAAGAACGAAAACGACAATTTTCAGTTTTTCGAATTATTTCCTAGACGAGAAGGGCCAGCCAAATTTTTTTACCATGTTACTCGACGCTAAGTGTACCAACTGACAAATGTTCAACCGAGAGGAAATCACTGAAAATAGTTTTTCTTTTTTCATGTTCGTTTGAGCAGCTGACGTATAGTCCACCATCTTACAGCCAGTTGACTTTTTTTCCCCCTTTAATTATTATATTAACTATTTTCTGACAAATTTTCAGCCGGGAGGAAATTATTGAAAATACATTATTTTTTACGTGTATGGGGGGGTGCCATTGACCAACCCACCACTGGTACCCCAGCACGATGCTTCATAACATAACTGAATGGCAACGTTGGGCCTGACTTCAGGGGTCAAAAATTTAACATTTAAATGGTTTTCTTGTCGTAGTAGATTCTTCTATGGTTTAACTCACGCGAATAACCGTGGGTCCCCGAAATTTTGTTGCTTTGAGCACAATCATTCTATATGAGCAATAAACAGTGAATAATGATTATTCACTGGTAGTAGTGTATAATGTATATGACAGATATATACAGGGTGAGTTTTTTTCGATGCCCACTATGGGGATCTCGGAAACCAGCAGAGCTAGAACAAAGGTTAAATCGGGAAAGAATTGCAGTTTTGAATGCTCAATCTAATTCCCCTTTTGGATTTTTAAAAAAGCTCATGGCTCACTAGATATTTTGGAAAGAGTGATTTTTTGATATTTCATCAGATCTCTGTAGCTCCGTTATTTCTGATTATACAGAAAAACTGTGGAGACAAAAATTGTAGATAATTTCGGGCTTAATAAAATAATCTTGTCCAATTTTTTATGTTGTTTGTGATTTTTGAGATGTGACAAACTTGTGTTTTTTTAAATGTAAATCATAGTTGGCTGTGGCCTTATAAAATCGGCCATTTTTTGAGCTTTCCAAAGATATAATACTCGGCATAGTTATTATAAAAAATAAAAGAGCTATGGCTAATTTTCTGATTTTTTTTTAATTTTCACACAGTCAGCCATGGAATATTTTCATAATTACGTTCTATTTTATAATTAGACATACTTCAAACTTTCTAATATTTTGTTTTTAGCTGGTAACAAAATGTAACAAAATGAAACAAAAAATTATTATTATTTTAAAAGGTCACCTTTTAAAATAAAAAAAAATATATTGCATCTTTTTAAAACTGAATTTGTCGCCTGTCAATACTGGCAATTGCTTCTAAAACAGCTGCTCTTAATTCAACAATTAGTCTCATAAAAAGAAATCCAAAACAGACAAATCGGGGGATCGGGGCGGCCAGGAAATAGGTCTATTTCTCCCTATCCAACTATTTGGATAGAGCTGACCTAGGTAATTTCTAATGGGCAAATAATTATGTGGTGGAGCTCCATCATGATAATTTTTGTTTTATTTTGTTACATTTTATTACCAGCTAAAAATAAAAAATAAAATATTGTTTCAAGTATGTCTTATTATAAAATAGAACGTAATTATGAAAATATTCCATGGCTGACTGTGTGAAAATTAAAAAAAAAATCAGAAAATTAGCCATAGCTCTTTTATTTTTTATAATAACTATGGCGAGTATTATATATTTGGAAAACTCAAAAAATGGCCGATTTGATGAGGCCATAGCCAACTATGATTTACATTTAAAAAAACGCAAGTTTATGTCATATCTCAAAAATCATAAACAACATAAAAAATTGGATTAGATTATCTAATTAAGCCCAAAATTATCTACATACAGTTTTTCTGTATAATCAGAAATAACGGAGCTACAGAGATATGATGAAATAGCAAAAAATCACTCTTTTCAAAATATCTAGTGAGCCATGAACTTTTTTGAAAATCGAAAAAGGGCATTAGATTGAGCATTCAAAACTGCAAATCTTTCCCCATTTAATTTTTGTTCTAGCTCTGCTAGTTTCCGAGATCCCCATAGTGGGCATCGAAAAAAACTCACCCTGTATATACAGATAGTATAACAGATTAATAATGGATATATTATAAAATAGTCGTGGACAAAACAATGTTTTGGCAGGGTTTTGGTCAAGTACAGGGTGTCCCAGTTAAGACATTACAAGCGAATATCTCTTAATTTTTTATCTTAATTTTTAAGATAAATTGGTGATTCAAAAACTATACTTGTGTAGCTTTTTCCAAAAAATTCAATGCTACCAGCAAAGACGCAGTTGAATTCAAATAAAAAAGTTATTGTAAAATAACGATTTTTTTTTAAATATGTAGGTATATGAAGATGAGATTTCTTGCATTTTTTAGATTAATGAATCGAATAAAAAAATCTTCCCCGCACGAGTAATTATCACTTCCGTTTTAGCCTCGAGTGAAGTTTTTTGTTAAAAAATAATATTAATTGTTTGTATTCTTAGCTGGGAGAAAAAAGGTCACTTCCACTAAACCAGAAGTACTATTCAAGCGTGTTGTGTAGGTTTTTTACTCAACTTAATAGTCGCCATTTTAATTTTTCAAAAAGTTATTCGGCGATAACTTTTTTGTTTGAAATTCAACTGCGCGTTTCTTGGTGCCATTCAATTCATTGTAAAAAACTACATAAGGCTGACCATCAAACCATGAAATATTTAAGTATCTTTAAAATTGTCGAGAAAATCGCTCGTAACGTCTTAAGAGGAACAAAAAATCGTCACTTCTGGCTAAACCGGAAGTGATATTTAAGTGTGCGGTGCAGATTTCTTATCCAGTTTACTGGCCTAATAAAAAAATTATCAGAAACGGTTATTTTGCGATAACTTTTCTGTTTGAAATTCAATTATTTTTTCTTGGCGGCATTCGATTCCGTGGAAAAAACTACACAAGTTTAGTTTTTTAACCATCAATTTATCTTAAAAATTTACGGAGATAATCGCCTGTAATGTCTTAATTTTGACACCCTGTCCGCTCTGTTTTACTTATTTTTCTTAGAAATATATTTATTTTCTTGGTCAAGGACTACAAAATATAAATTGTTCTTATTCATAATGAAATTAGAAGTAATAAATTACTTCCATATTAAAATGAGATTAAGCGAGTATTATGAAATAATATTTATTTACTTTCTACAAGTGGGCCATAGAAGTGTATTTGTAAAAAAATTATAAAATATTTTGGTAGATATTATTTTGTTATCCAACCTATTAATATGACGATTTTTCTTTTTGTATAAATGTCAGAATTATTAGCTTATTTTATACATATAGGTATTTTGTGGCAATTCTGAAATTTATATATGTTACAGACCGTATATGTAAAACAGGCCGTATACAAAAGGACTAGTCCATATGTAAACGGACTGAAGATATTAGTCCATGTCCATATGTATAAGAAGCTTGTCCTTCAACAAACGGTCTAGTCGGTTTGCAAAAGGACTAGTCCTATTATATACGGTCTATCTGCAATTAGACCGTATATCACAGAGAGATTTAAACAAAGATAGAATGTATGTGCAATGTTTTCCGGGCGGTTTCGACGTCCGCCATTTCTGAATGACCCCCTTCTTTTTAAAAGAGGCCCATCAAAGAAGGATATTACTTCTTGCTGGTACGTAGTATTTTGAAGGAAAAAAGGTAATTATTTAGTATAATGTACAGGTACCCTAGATTTTTTCTGCAAAATACATACTAAAAAAGGCATATTCTTCTTTAATGGGCCTATATAAAAAAGAAGGGTAATTCACTACGATTGCACATACAGTCTGAATGTCAATTGTCCGTATGTTAACGGTCTAGTCCGTATATGAAATGCCATGTCATTTACATACGGTCTGCGCCATTTAGGCCGTATAGATACAGCCTAGACCGTATACATACGGTCTGTTTTCATATACGGGCTATAACATATCATAATCATCATAATATTTAATGATTTTATCCACGATAAAAATAGATCATATTTGCCAAAATAATGTGTTGAAAACAAAATTTACTATTACTTCTGTGCCTAAAAATATACATCCTATGGCCAACAATGTTCAAATAAATGAATGTTTCATAATTTTGAATCAGTCTCATTTTACTACGTAAGTAATTTATTAACGTAAAAACTGATAAAACAATTTTGTTGTTAAAGCAACAATCTATTTATAAATTCTATTTTAGATGCAGACGTTGAAAAAACAACAAGATAAAAAAAACAAAAAACATGTAAGTTTTATCACATTCATACATCTTTAAATTTTGTTTTGACAATATTAGTTACGATTCGTTTAATAAGTGCTGCTGGTTAAATTCTTGACCTTTTTCGACATTTTATAATTTACCTACATATTTTTTTTTCAGACTGAGCAAGCAAAGAAATAAACTTGCTAAAATCTCAATTTAAAAGATATTTAAAACGAGGAATATATCCCTCATCCAAAGATATTCGAATTTTCTGCCAAGAAAACAATATTCCAAGAACAGTTATGGTGGTGAAGTTGAAACTTCAACACCTTATGAAAATAAAATAAAATTTGTAATCCAGTAAACTTAAGGCTAAATGTACAGCACGTGCGTGGTGATTCAATATTTTGACCCATAAAATGGCTTTTTCGATCTGTAGAGAGCAACCCGCATAATTTTAAACTTTCGGTCAATACAAATTTTAATCTAAGTAATTACTCACATTTTGAGACAAAAATTATTTAAAAAGATTGATCACAATGGCCGTTATTAGCATTTACGCAATAAGCCTAATAACTCCCATTGTGATAAATATTTCTAAATAATTTTTGTCTCAAAATGTGAGTAATTATTTAGATTAAAATTTGTATTGAAGAAAAATTTGAAATTATGCGTCTTGCTCGCTACAGATCGAAAAAGGCCATTTTATGGGTTAAAATGTTGAATCACCACGCACGTGCTGACAAGAGATCAAGCTATTGACCAAACATTTCTTACAATAATTTTAACAAAACCTGATAGCAAAATTTACAGACCCAACAAGATACAAATTTCTAATACAAAAACCCAAAGATACGATAAAGATAATAAGATAACCTTGTATTAGATAACCAAAAAACAAAAGCGTTATGTCTGCAAAATTACTAGATATTCAATATATGGTACATACCAAAACAGTAAAATTATAGAAGATATACTAGGTAAAAGGCAAAAATTCAAGATCTTAGTTTTTTGAGATGTGTAATCACTTGATGTTCGACTAACCTCACTCGATAGACAATTGGCTAAAGTTCGTCTGCCAAAAATCTAGAGCGAAAAAAATATATATAGATCCCACCACAGCCCTTGATGGCGTAATCTGAATAGTTGGAAAGTCCAGTATTACGTCACCACAAAAAAAAAACAAGTTTGAACGCAAATATAACGAGAGAGATACGAGAGAGATACAAGAGAGATACGAAATGAGACAACCGAGAGTATAACCAGACAACCAAAATGCAACCAAGTCTAATTCAGTTGTACATTCTGCTGTGCCAAAAAAAATATATGTTCAATTTATCATTTAGAGATGCCAAACAGGCCTTGATCATACGATCACAAATCTAAATTGAACAAAGATAGCTACAGAAGTTATTTTTTTGTTGCCAACATCTTGCGCGATAAGATACGATAAAATTCACTGGTTATGTTTTCCCCAGTATTCAAATAAGATGCATCAAGATAAGATAAAGATAACTAGTCATGTTTCCCTAGCATTAAGATACGATATATACAGACTGGTAAAGTTTTTCCCATTCTGTTCATAAGATACGATAAAGATAAAAAGATAATTGGCAACTTGTACAAAAGAGATAATAAAATTAGACTTAGTTAGCAAAGAGAAAGAAACTAATGTTCGAAACTCTGGTCATCGTTTTCCGATTCTTCATCCAGCGAACTATTGGAGTCCTCATCAGAATGGTCATTCAAAGTACAGTCAGCTTTCAAATCTTTGATATGGAAATTTCCAAGCTTATTACCCTGTCTATCTTTGAGCCGGTAAACCAGTGGAGATAATACTTTATCAACAACACAAGAGATGTATTTTGGGCTTAACTTTGCCGAAAAATCATTTGGGGCACTTGAAAGACTGAAATTACGGCTAGGTCTCCTACATGAAACTGTAACGGACGTTTTCTTAAATTGTAATAATTAGCATTTCGATGGTAAGCTTGCTTGAGTTTCTTTCGTAAGTCTTGATACAACTTGGGCAACTGCTGCAAATCGTCTACCAACTGATTTTTCTTAGAAATTTCAGGAATGTTATTTTCATTTTGAGAGATAAGACCATAGTAATCACCTGACACAGGTATATTACGCCCAAACATTAAGAAAGAAGGTGAGTATTCAGTTACCTCATGTTTTGAAAGTCTGATAGCTTGTGCTATTTTGTGAATTTCTACATCCCAAGTTGTGTGATTTTCTTTAATATAAGAGCGCAAAGCAGTAACAATTATTCTATTTATTCTCTCCGTATGGTTCACTTGAGCATGATATCGGGCGTTAAAGAAGATTTTCTGAACCTTATACTCATCCATTAGTTGTTTGAAATCTTTGCTCGTAAACTGGCTGCCATTGTCACAACAGAAAATTTGGGGCACACCATAAACCAAAAATATCTGATTTTCAATAAACTTAGTAATAGCTTTAGTGGTTGCTTTAGATAAAGGATGTATTAAAACGAATTTCGTGAACCAATCAACTACTACAAAAAGATACTGGTTGCCATTCTTTGACCTGGGATAAGGACCCAATAAATCCGCGGAAATCATCTGGAAGGGGAAGTTGATTTTCCGATCAGAACCCATCAAACCTGCTCTGGGAACGTTAGGACTTTTGTTGGCTGCACAAACAGTACAGTTTTTAACATACCTGATCACATCCTTTCGCAACTTAGGCCAATAATATAACTCTAATATTCTAGCCAAAGTCTTAGATATGCCAAAATGACCGGCGGTAGGGTGATCATGATACATTTTCAAAATTTCCTTCCTGTTTGGAGTAGGTACAACAATTTTCCACTCAGAATTGTTACTTATTAAGGGAGTTTTGCTAAATACGTGTTTGTACAGCAACTTATCCACAACTTGGAAAGTCGGATATCTGTCAGGATCGTCTCTAACTCTATTTAACATAGATTGATACCACTTACAAGGCTTAAACTCATTCACACTTAAAACAGAAATTTCAGTTTCGGGAACCGCACGAGAAAGAGCATCGGCCACAACCATTGTTGAACCTTTTCTATGAACAATTGTAAAGTCAAATTGAGCTAATTTGACCGCCCATCGAGCGAGACGTCCAGCTGGGTTGTTCAGCTTTTTTAACCAAATAAGTGAAGCATGGTCGGTTGCTACCGTGAAATGGGTACCCTCTACATATCTTCGAAAACGTTCCATGCCAAATATAACCCCTAAGCACTCCTTTTCTGTAACAGTATACTTCCTTTCAGCTTTATTTAAGGTTCGACTAGCGTAAGCAATAGGATGCTCAACTCCATCAGTTTTCTGATATAAAACTGCACCTAAACCAGTGTTACTAGCGTCGGTTTGAATCACAAAAGGTTCCTTAAAGTTTGGTGGTACTAACACGGGACTAGTGGTAAGACATCGTTTAATTTCGTGAAATGCTTCTTCTGCGTCATCGTTCCATTTAATAGGTTGGCCCTTTTTCCTGCCATGTAACAAATCAGTAATTGGAGAAGCCATAGTGCTGAAATCTTTAATAAATCTCCTATAGTAACTAACAAGACCGATAAAACGTTTCACTTGTGTGGTAGTTGTAGGCGTTTTAAACAGATCGATAACACCCCGCAAAGATTCTTGCTCGTCTGACGATAAATCTGAATATGGGACGATAGCACCCGCTGGTCATCAACCCTGCATTTGGTATCATCTATGAAAAAGGCATCCTTACAATAGTCTATAGTGAAGCCAAAAAGTTTAAGAGAATCCATTCCCAGAATTAGTTCGTGAGCGAGAGAAGGTATGACTAATAATCGAACACGACGAACAGTGTTTTCAATTTTTAAAGGTAAATACGCGTACCCTTGTACTTCTGAAGGTCTACCGTCTGCAAGTGATACTCTCGATAATCCCTCGATATAAATTTTTACATTATTTCTCTCTAGAAACTCTAAACTACCCATTCCTAGAATAGTGGCATTTGAACCGTCGTCGATTAAGGCATGAAAGGTATGATCGTAACAAGAAATATACAAAAAGTTTCGGTTATCTGAGGCTTGTTTAGAAAACAAATAATTGACACTACAAGAAACAGCTGGAACATTATAAAAGTTTCGAACGACTCCCAGCCATTTTGTCCATTCAAGAGCTATTGTTTTTGGTTTAACTGTGAAGTCGGATTGGTTGCTGTAGGACCTCTTTTCTTGTTTTGCTTTGCGTTGGAATTGCTTCGATTTGTACCAGCGGCTACCATGTTTTGATCGCCACTGGAAGACGGAGCGTTTTTTGACTTACAAACAGGACAGTTTTTCTTAGTCACGTCTTTATTTCCACAAGAATAACCGAAAATTTTCCTTGGACTACGGCAAACATTGTAAACATGACCAGGTCGGTCGCAGTTCCAACAGCGAACTTCATTTATTGCAAAAACAGAATTGTTAAATGTCGAATTAAGAGTACGATTACTTCTACGAGTTGACTCTTGCACAGGCAAACAGCTTAAGTCAGGTTCTAGTAACCCTACTGTACGAGATGGAGGTGCAGTATACCTAGCGGACCAAGAAAGCGACTCCTCGAGACGTTTACATAAACTAGATAATTCTGCAATAGTCTTAATTTCGTGTAGAGCCAGTTGGGAGATATAGGTAGGTAAAAGATTCCTTCTTATCTGATCTACAATTACTTGTTCTTCAGGTGGTTTACTAAGACGTTTGAAAAGACCTTCCATGACCGCAATATAAAGTGAGACACGTTCTTTCGAACCTTGTGTACGGTTTCTTATTTCATTGAGCAAATCTACGTCATAATGATAAGGGAGGAAATCCTCTTTTAATTTTGCAACCAACTCTTTCCAATTGTCAACTCTACTTTTATTAGCAAAAAACCAAGTGAATGCTTGACCTTTAAAAATATCGCAGGCAGATGTAAACAAATCTCTCTCGGAGACACCTCTTGCTTCGCGCGGCAACTCAACCTTTTCAAGAAAAGATAATAGGGATTCACCCTCAGTCCCAGAAAATGAAATGTTCCACTTAGATGGCGCTATATAGTGAGAGGTAGATGGAATATCTATAGGTGCTTCTCTATCCGTAGGAGTAGATGTCACTGGTGCAGTTTCGGTAAGTTTAGAACAAAATTCACCCTCTACATCGAGCAAACGAGTTTTTAGAGCTTTTGCCTGACTGTCCTCATCATCATTAGTTGCATTAAGATGTAAAATCTTATTACTAACATGATTTAACCGTGAATCGATTCTTCGGTGAGCAGGATCACCCTTTTTCCCCGAAAATTTCTTAATGACATTGTTAACTCATTTAAAGTGTCAGACGTTTCTTTGTAGTCAGTGTCAAAATCAAACGGATTAGAAATAGTAAACATGCTTCGATTAGAGGCCTCTTGACTTAAGGCACCCCTAAGACGTTTACGTTTTAGCTCGGCATTACCAGTTTCATCTAAACCTCGAATTTTTAGTTCATACGTTAGCTCAAAATCTTTCAGATTATTTGGTTCCATCTTCAGCGACATGTTACGGTATTAGATATGATAAATTACGATAATAACCAGACAACAAATAAGATAGCAAAAAAGTTAAAGAAAATTTAAGGTTAAATTCCAAGTCCAAAGTTCGTCAAAAATCTAGAAGTTTTATTTGATCTCCAACTAAGTTCCAAAAGAAAAATCGAGGCAACACGTTGGGTTACGCCAATTTGTAACAACTAGGTGTTACTTAAAAGAACTACAAAGAAAAATGTATTGAGATAGCGAGATGCGGAGAGCAAGTTTTTCTTTTAGAGTTAGTTATGAGGCGATCAAATAAAACACTATATTCTAAAAACAAGTTTATTACAATAATTGGAAGTAAGTAACTTGCATTAAATTGCCTTACAATTTGAAAATAATTCCGAAAGCTTTAACATTTGAAATTTAAACCGAGGTAATATAAAAGTTGAGATTAAGCTATCGCCTTAAGTTACACACCGACTGAGATTTTCACTGTGGCTCGATTTTGTCCTTTCGACTTGGGTAAAAGTAATAGAGTTCGACACAATACCTCAACTCCACATTTATATAAGTCCGTGCTCAATGTGCGAGAACCAAACCAGACCACTTATAGCTGTAGCAGTAGTTTGTTATGATTTGTAAGTAAGTAGAATAGTGTATACTTAAATACTGCTGACCCATCATATTGGGGTCATCGGGCTTATTAGCTAGGCATATGGAGCAATATAGTTATATCAGTCAACATGTACACATATAAGAATATACGAGAGTAATTTGGGAAATATGGAGTGATTATTCGACAACCAACCAATCCATAGTTACATGGCGACCCTGCCAACCGTGCCAGCCCTGCGAGACCCTGCCAACCGTGCCAGCCCTGCGAAACCCTGCCGACCCTGCCAACCGTGCCAGCCCTGCGAAACCCTGCCAGCCCTGCGAAACCCTGCCAACCCTGCCAGCCCTGCGAAACCCTGCCAACCCTGCCAATGGTAATGGATGCTGTTAATGGATCACTGAAATGAGGCATCATGGGTAAAACGGTATCGAAGGAAGCCGAGGTTACCGACACTGGGGTGGTAAACTCAAATTTTATTGTGCAGGAGAAAGCAGTGAATGTGCCACTTGATTTACATATTTTAATGTACGTAATAACGATAGCTGTAGTGGTAATGGTAATTCTACAGATAAGGAGAGCTTACCGCAGAGGACTCAAGAAGGAGTTGGGCAAGAGCAGAATGCTGGAAACTCTGGCCATGGATGTAGCGTAATGGAAGCAACGGACAATCTAGTTTTGGATTATACGACAAAGTGGAAATTTTTACGGCGTAAAAGTTAAGATGTGGTGTTGTGAGTTGTGAAAGTGTGGTTTTGTGCATCAACCTTTATGTAGGTGGTTGACCGCAGCGGCACCAGGCCAACGTTCAATGGACAGCAACAGTAAGCAATATTAGCGTTTTTTTTCAATTGCAATAGCAAGCGCTTTATAAACTTTATGTTCTTTTTGTTAGGCATCGGCAATTTTTAATAGGCCATATTATTTAAACATTTTATTGCTAATATTGTAAATTTGTATATGTTAATTTGGGTATATATATTTTTATTATTTAATGATACGTTGGGCAGAATTGGAACAAATTTTAAATGATATAAAAACCGAGGTTGTAACAATATCAAAAAGAGTTTTAAAAAAAGAGGTACCTAAGGGTCAATCGGTTAGAGATGAAGTTAGAGATGAGTTACTCCAACGGTATAATAAAACGGTTAAATTGATAGGAAATTTTTGGCCAATTTTAAATGAAAGTCAGCGTGCTGTTGTGAACCAAATTTATATTTTTATTAAGGATAAGGTTGTAAAATCTTTCAATGTATTGGACGTCAATTACGAAATACCAGAGGTATCCTTGGAACAAATTGTAGAGAAAGAGGACACTAATAGCAACGTTCAGGAAAATTTTGATTCTCTAAAATCTAGCTCGCCTGAACTCAAAGACAATATGGCTATGACAGCAGCGGAATTTTTTAATTTTGCAAGTCGAATTCTTCCAAATAGTTTCGACGGCGAAGTGGACAAATTGCAAGCGTTCCTTGATGCATTGTCCCTGTTAAAGGCGAATTCTAATGGACATGCAGAAAATTCTGTAGCTTTCGTTAAAACTAAATTAACGGGGAAAGCACGTGATTTGATTAGTGATGACGACGATTTGGAAACAATTGTCACAAAATTACGAGAGGGCATAAAA
This sequence comes from Pseudeuparius sepicola, assembly GCA_963920635.1. Taxonomy (NCBI): domain Eukaryota; kingdom Metazoa; phylum Arthropoda; class Insecta; order Coleoptera; family Anthribidae; genus Pseudeuparius; species Pseudeuparius sepicola. The sequence continues at coordinate 38,206,247 of OY987305.1, forward strand.
AGGGAAAGCTCAAAGTTAGTCACAGCAAAATTATTAGCGCTACGGCAAAACGCCAAGGAAGCGGCAAAATATGCGGCGGAGGTAGAAGCCCTAACTTCGTCATTGAAAAGAGCATATATTGCTGAAGGAGTCCCTCCTACGGTAGCATCTGGTTATGTCACTGATACAGCAGTAAGGGCTCTAAGTAAAAATGCCAGCTCGGAAAGAGTACGCTTCATAATGGAGGCTGGTACATTTTCAACGAGCCAAGAAGCGCTCACAAAGTTTGTGAATGTTAGTACCGGAAGTGATCCACCAACAACAAATATTTTTTACACTCATACTAGAGGAAATTCTAACTACCGTGGACGTGGACGCGGTAGAGGACAAACGCCAAATTACAATTACCATAATAATGGACGGCAAAATCAAAATCGAGGATATTACCGAAATGGTACGAATGATCAGACAAGGACCTACAGTTATAATAATAGAGGTAGTAGAGGATATGGACAAAATAATTATAATCGAGGAAACCAAAGATATGTCCGAACGTACACCAATCGACAGGAGACAGAAAACGAACGTCAAAATTCGGGAAACGGACAGAACCCCCAGTCGTTGGGGGAAATGTCGTAAAAATTTTTCATTTCGATCTCACATTTTCAAATTTTGATATTCTTAGAACAGAAATGACCGGCAGTGAAACAATAACTTTTCTGGTAGACACAGGCGCAGACGTATCAATTTTTAAAAGAAATAAGATCAATTCAAATCAGTTAGTTCATTCATATAACGCAAGCATTCTTAAAGGAATTACGAATGGAATAACCAAATCCCTTGGTTCCACATCCACAAACATTTTTATAGATGACTGTGTTATAAAACATTCTTTCCAAGTTGTAGATGGACATTTTCCTATTCCTACAGATGCAATATTAGGCAAAGACTTTATAAAAAAGTACAGATGTTTACTGGATTACGATTATTGGACTATGACACTAAAATTCAACCATGGAGAAATATCTATTCCTATTTACGACAGTCCAGAAAAAGACGTTTTAATTATTCCACCTCGATGCGAAATAGTTAGACAACTAAGCAAATTAAAAAACATTAGTCAGGACGTCGTGGTGCTAAATAAACAAATAGCACCAGGTGTGTTTATCGCAAGGTCAATAGTATCAAAACACTCTCCATTTGTGCAGATTATAAACACAAATTTCGAAACTGTGCGAATAACCGAACCACAAGTTGACACTGTAAATTTAGATATGTATAACATCTATACCATTACAAATGAAAGGATTAATAAAAAATCGAATTTATTGTCAGAATTAAATCAAAATATACCCACGTTTGTGAAAGACGATGTACTAAATCTCTGCAGTGAGTTTGAAGACATTTTTGCATTAAAAGACCAAAAAATTACAACTAACAATTTTTATTCACAAAAACTTAAACTTCTAGACAGGACTCCGGTGTATATTAAGAACTATAGAATTCCAAAAACACAGAAAGAAGAAATTGATCGTCAGGTAGATAATATGCTTCAGAACGATATCATAGAACCGTCATGTTCGTAATACAATAACCCTGTCCTATTAGTACCAAAAAAGTCGGAGAATGGCGACAAGAGATGGCGTCTAGTCATAGACTTTAGACAATTGAATAAAAAACTGGTAGCAGATAAGTTTCCACTTCCAAGAATTGACGACATATTAGACCAACTTGGAAGGGCTAAATGGTTCTCCGTGTTAGATTTAATTTCCGGTTTTCACCAGATTCCTCTGGAAAAAGATTCCAGAGATCCCACATCTTTCAGTACCGACAAGGGATCATTTCGATTCAACCGATTACCATTTGGATTAGCAGTTAGCCCCAATAGCTTTCAGAGAATGATGACAATGGCTTTTGCAGGTGTCACACCCGAACGAGCTTTTTTATACATGGACGACCTGATAGTAATAGGATGCTCAGAAAAACATCATTTAGATAATCTGCGAAAAGTTTTCGAAACATGTAGAAAATTTAATTTAAAATTAAATCCGACAAAGTGTCGTTTTTTTCACAAAGAAGTGACATATTTGGGTCATAAAATCACGGATAAAGGAATCCTTCCAGATGATTCAAAATACGACATCATAGATAGTTATCCAGTACCAGTAAATGCTGACGCTGTGAAACGTTTTGTAGCTTTTTGTAATTATTACAGGAGATTTATACCTAATTTTGCTGAGATCAGCGCTCCACTTAATAGATTAACTAGGAAAAAATCTACATTTTCATGGACAGATGAATGTCAAATGTCATTTGAAATACTAAAAAGATCACTGATAAGTCCAAAGATCCTTCAATACCCGGATTTTAGCAAGCAGTTCATCCTAACAACAGACGCGTCTAAGGAAGCGTGCGGAGCAATTTTATCGCAAGATTTTGACGGTAATGACCTACCAATTGCATATGCATCCCGCTCATTCACTAAAGGAGAAAGCCACAAATCTATCATAGAAAAAGAATTGGCGGCAATTCATTGGGCGATTACCTACTTTCGGCCATACCTATATGGGACAACATTTTTAGTAAGATCAGATCACAAGCCGTTAGTATATTTATTTGCTATGAAAAACCCAGCATCTAAGCTAACAAGAATGCGTTTAGACCTTGAAGAATTTTCTTTTGAGGTAGAGTACATAAAAGGTAAACAAAATGTCGGCGCAGATGCATTATCACGAATAAGTATAAACGAATTAAAGGATATTCATAGAAACGCTGCTCAAATTTTGGCAGTAACGCGTTCTATGACTCGAAAAGTCGAAAATAAAACAGAAAATGGTGAAAATATTACATCACCACCCAGTTGCAAAGTTTATGAATCTCTAAGCAAAGGAAGTGAATTACTTAAAATTCCTACATTAATTATTCAAATAAAACCAGCAAGTCTAAGGATAATGTTGGTATATAAAAAAAGAGTGAGCGCTCAAAAGACAATCACAATCATTAATGGCATTATTCCATTAGAGGACATAATGTCTCAGCTTCAAACTATAGCGAATGATAGTGGTTTTAAGTCTGTAAAATTAAGAATGGATAGTGAAATATTTCAATGGTGCACCAAAGAAGAATTCAAAGAAAAAGGGCAAAATATATTAAAATCGCTAAATATTATTATATATGATGAACCGACATTAGTCACCCAACAGGAGGAGAAAAAGAAACTAGTTTCAAAATTTCATGATGATCCAATAACTGGCGGACATTGCGGACAAAAGCGTCTTCTGAAAAGATTAAGAATGTACTACAAATGGAAAAATATGTCCCGTGACGTAGCTAATTATGTAAAGAACTGTCAACAATGTCAACTAAATAAGATAAAAATAAGAACTAAAGAACCTATGGTAATTACCCCAACACCACAGGTATCGTTTGACATCGTTTCAATCGATACTATCGGACCGTTCATGAAAAGTAATAATGGCAACACATACGCTGTAACAATTCAGTGTGAGCTGACCAAATATGTTGTTATAATTCCTATACCAGATAAATCGGCGGCAACAGTAGCAAAGGCTATAGTAGAAAATTTTATTCTGATATATGGTCCTATGGCTGAAATAAGAACCGACATGGGAACGGAATATAAAAATCAACTATTCGAAAATATGTGTAAGTTGCTGAAGATTACTCATAAAACGTCCACACCGTACCACAGTCAAACAATAGGTGGTTGCGAGAGAAATCATCGAGTATTCAATGAGTATATCAGAATGTATATAAATGATTCACCAGGAGATTGGGAAAATTGGGTAAAATATTATACATTTTGTTACAATACTACTCCCAGCTCATACCATAACTACACTCCTTTCGAATTGATATTTGGCAAGAAGGTAAAACTGCCTGAGACTCTACTTGGGTCAAGGGTTGAACCTTTATATAACCTCGAAGCGTACGATCAGGAATTACGCTATAGACTACAACTAGCCCACAACCAAACAGCAAAATATTTACAACAAGCCAAATTAAAACGAAAGCAAAGGTACGACGAAAAGACTGAGGAATCAAGATTAAAACCGGGAGATAAAGTAACAATCTCTAATGAAAACAGAACTAAGTTTGATCCTTGGTATCGTGGACCTTTTGTTGTTGTAACTACCGAGGGAGTTAATTGTAAATTGTTAGACAAAGATGGTAAACAAATTATCATTCATAAAAATAGAATTCAACCATATAATTCTGCTTAATTTGTTACCTACTTTCTACTTATTTGTTTACTGTTATGTTTATTATTATCTCATAGTATTACGAATACGAATAATGTGCTTAGGTATTAAATAACTCTAGAGCGCGCGCTTTACTAGGTATCAGGTATCACTAGGTTAAGGTCATGATAGTATAGCGTAGGTTAGTCTTTATACAATAGGTTTTGTGTTTTGTCTATTTGGCAAATTATAAATTATTTAAATTGCTGCTGCATCTTGAATTTGTTTTAAGTTTTAATATTACATTTCTGGTTAGATTTACAGAATGTTCCCCATTACTGGCCAGAATGGGGTCCATTCTTTCCAAAGGGAGAGGTGTAGCAGTAGTTTGTTATGATTTGTAAGTAAGTAGAATAGTGTATACTTAAATACTGCTGACCCATCATATTGGGGTCATCGGGCTTATTAGCTAGGCATATGGAGCAATATAGTTATATCAGTCAACATGTACACATATAAGAATATACGAGAGTAATTTGGGAAATATGGAGTGATTATTCGACAACCAACCAATCCATAGTTACATAGCTGCAACGCTGCAGTGCCGACTAGCTGGGACGTGGGTCTTTGTGGTGGCTGGTGGATCTGTCGCTTAGCTGCACGTGACCAAACCAGAGCTCGTGATGTGGTAGGAGGTGATGTGGTGTAACCGCTTTGCCGTATCTGTGAAGTCGAAAACCAAGCAGTACCCAATCTCGTAAGTCGAGAGAAAAATTTGAACAACTAATAGGCGATGCTGTTTATATTTACTTATAATTTTAACTTGTATAGCTAGTAAAACTATCCTAATTACAACAAAGAGTATGACTAATATATTAATGAGATATTTATAATTATTAAAAAAAAACTGTGCACAGAGATAGCGAAAATAATGCAAAATATTTACTTGTGAAAATGAGATATACAATTTGAAACTTGCTATTAAAAAGAAATCTGAACCTCAGACTGGGACGGGAACGATTTTTGTTTTCGATTAAAAGCTATATTAACACACACTTATATGTTCTCTGGGTAAGAAAAACAAGTTTAATGACAGAGAAAATTTGTGATAATAGCAAAAGAAAATCTGAGGTGACTCTCCGTTACGTTCCTTCGGGGATCAGACCTAGAGAGGTATCGTTGAAAGTTAAGAAGGTTTAAAAATTTAAGATACGGTAATATAATCAGGTGCACAACCCAGGCAGAAATCCAGAGGATGGCTCGAGTTCGTAGAACCTAAGTGAGTAGATATCTCGAAAACGGTACGACAAATACGGCAAAAAAGATAAATGAGATAAAATCTACTCACCAGGGCTTCCACGGACTTCCACGGCGCTCAAACCCCCTGTGGACCTCTCCTGTGCTGGCTGAATTGCAGCTGAATTCCTGGTTGGCACACGTGGTTGACTACACGCCAGAAAACCAGGGCTCCAGTAGATAAGTTCACATGAAAATTTAAGATAGCAAACATTAATTAGAGAATGATAAAATTTCAACGATACACTCTTGATCAAACCGCTAAGTTAGGGTTGAAAAATCGAAAAATATAAATTTGATATGATCGGAATAATATCAGGTATTTATTCTCCAAAAATAAGCACAACAAATTAAAAGCTATTTTACTTTAACAAGCAATCAAAGGGAATTATTTAGTTACATACCTGAACTTTGGAATCTGACTCGCCGACCAATATTCACACAACCACAAAATACAAATCCACGTCAGAAGAAGAAGAGTCTGATCGTATGCGCGATAGGCGTAGCATTATCTTTCGGTTACAGGGGTGGTTCAATAATGAATTGATAAATTTAAAGAAATTAAAATGCTGTTACGGAATGAGACAAAATTTCCGTTACAGGTTCAAATTCAAATTCTTCGAAACAAATATCCTTTGTTATGGCATTAGCGTTTAATATTGTCGTATAAAAATTACCGTCTTCGTTTATTTTTACTATAGCATTTGGCACATATACCTTTTCTACTCGTTGTGCGCATAAAATCATTTCTTTATTCGTATATCTATTCGTATGAAACTTGCATATTTTTTCGCAACGCGGTTCTATCGTAACCTTATTTATATTATAACTCGTATTTTCGCTTTCAAAATTATTTATATTTTCCGTATAATCATTATTATTATTATTATTATTTCGTTCATAAGCGTTTATATGGAGGCTGTCGTACCTTTCGTTAACATTAACTTGTCTTTTATAAACGACTCGATTATTATTATCATTATTATTCGTTAACTCGTTTAATTCATCTCCGTCTTTAAGTAATTCGTGTACCTTATAGTACGTAATTAATTGTTTATTCCTAAAATCTACTATTGCACCGTACCTTTCTAAAAAGTCAGCGCCTAAAATTCCGTCGAATCCTATATCTAAATCGCAAATATAAACTTTATAGGGAGAAAGAGGACCCGTAAAAGAAACAAATACCGCTTCAGTAATAGGAACTGATTGACCAGAAATACCTTTAATTTGAAAATTTTCTGGACATCGATTTAAAAATTGCTGAACCGACTCTGGTTGGAAAATTGAAATACCAGCTCCTGTGTCAATTAAAATTTTGTACTTATCAGTATTATCTTATTATTAATATAATATAAGTTACTATTGTCAACGGTATTTATGCAAACGTTTGGTCCGTATTGGTCATACCAAGATTCTTGATGTTCGGAATAGGATTCTGGTCCGAGGCTGTTAATTGAAAATTTTCGCTTTGGCCCAGATAATGTTGTTGGGGAGTTCTATTTTGGTTATTTGGATTTGAATTTGGGAATCTATGAGTAAAATTTTGATTAGAAGGCTGGAAACCTGAATTATTATTAAAAGTTCTGGGGAAGTTATTTTTTGGAGCATTATTAGAAAAATATCTAGGAGGTTGATTTCTTGGTTGGAAGTTTTGAGGGTGGTTCCTAGGTTGGAAAGAAGGAGTTTGAAAATTATTTTGCTGAGGAAAAGATGGTCTTTGATGGAACCTATTTTGGGAGAAATTATTTCTTTGGGAGTTATTTTGGAAATTGTTAGAGAAGCTAGAAGGATTTGGACCATTTCTGTAATAATTATTTTGATTTTTTGTTCGGCATTCATTGATAGTATGTCCATTTCTTTTGAAATAATTACAAAATTTTGGAAAACTATTATTAGTTCTCTTAACATTATTATTGAAGACTGGTACACGATTTTGCCTCTGAAATTTTTGATTTTCAAAATAAGAAAGTTGCAATTCTCTCTTAATTAAAGCTATAGCATCCATCATGTTTGGTGGATTGCTAGCACGAATTAGTTGCCCTATTCTTGGTTCTAGACCTGTCAAAACTGTATTTAGACACGTGCTATCGATTAATGTAGCTTGCGATTCTTTTTGTTCCCTAGTGAGAAGGCTTTGTTTTCCTATTGCGGCATACATTTTTGAGCAGTGAGTTTGAACTCTGCCTACAAAAGTCAAAGCATTTTCATTTTGGGATTGACACATTCTTTGTAAATCTTGAATTAATGAAGTTAGATCGTGAGGATCTCCGAAATGAACGTTAAGTAATTGTTTGATTTCGCGCCAGGTACTCAAATCTCTTGAATTGATAAGTTGGGCTGCACGTCCCTTTAATTGGTTTTTTATTTTTATTACTAGTAAAATGGCTTGATCGCCAACAGTCATTTGCATGGCCCTATCACATGCAATGATAAAAGTATTTAAATTGATTTGATCCCCATCGTATTCAGGGATGATAGAAAATATTTCGCTTAATTTAAATGGTACTTCGTCGTTATTTGAAGCGTTTGCTTCATTGTTTACATTAGAGGTTATAGCCTCGTTATTCGGCATGTTGAAATGAAAAGGTAATATCGTTATAACGTAGAAAGTTCCATAATAGCAACGTAGAAAATCACAAATAAAATTCACTTCAAGTTTTTCACTTACAATAGAAGTAACTTCATGCTCGCTGGATGTCGTTGATGCTGCTGTTGTTGCTGGATGCTGGCCTCAGGAGACTGTCCTTCTTAGTGCCTCCGGATCTCCCTGTCGAAGACCCTTTTCAGCTGGCTCCAATCGTAGTGGTGTGGTGACCCCCGAGGAGACTGTCCTTCTAAGTGCCTCCGGATCTCCCTCGTTGAAGACCCTTTTATCGAGGATCCCACTTCTGACACCAAATTGTTACGGGCGACGTGAAGACGAAGACTTTTTAAAACAACTTTTATTTGAGTAACGCGAGTTACAGAGTTTCGGCTTAGACTACAGACAAGACTAGAATTGGCACTCTTACTTTACTAGGTCCTATTTATACAGATCTGTTATGCTGAGGTGTTGTGGTTCTCATGGGAAAAGAATACAAAGACAAAGGGAAGATCAAATTCTGCAATTCTTGCAGTAAGCAAGTTTTAACAATACTCAAAAGGAATATGATATGTTCTAGTAATCATTCTAGAACAATATACAATGGAAAATGATATCTTTGTAGTAAGCATCTTGAACAATAGAGAATGAGAACATAATATCCAACAGTAAACAGAATCAAGGGTAAAAACAAGGTTATGATCAAGGTGATGCTTGAGGTCGGATATAACATAGATGTTACATCCAGAATATTCCTGACGTTTCACGAAAACTACGCATTACTTTACTTATCATGTTTACCACTTTTAAGAACTGCTGACTCTTTCCTGTATTCAGATTTCTGCAGACAATAGTTCCTTAATCAAATTACACTTGTAGATGTTTTTCTTTAGAAAAGATCCAGAAGCTTGCCTAAGCATTTTGTCTCCCTATAAATACTTCGAAACCCAGAAACCGAGCGTTCTCCGTCAGTTCTTAGTTCTTCTTCTTTCTCAGTTCCTAGTTCTTAGTCGAATTAGTTTCTACTACTTCAAGTTATGTTGTGTGCCATTCGACGAGTTCGAGATACTACAGTTCCTGAGCAACGAGTTCCTGAGCAACGAGTTCCTGAAGCAACGAGTCCCTGAGCAACACAGATGAAACTACAGATTTTGTGAGTGGCAATTTTGACTTTTAAAACTTTTATTTTTTGTTGCATTGTTTATTTTTGTGTATTTGTTTATTTTATTTATTTCGAATCATCATTTTTTCAAAATGGTTAACGAACAAGGAGAGGTAGTAGGAACTAACGAACCACAATACAATTTAAGAGACATTTTCGCTTTAATACCAGAATACGACGGAGATCCGATATCCTTAAACACATTTATTAGCGCATGTAAAACCGCATTTCAAATATGCGATGAGGAACAGAAATTATTTGTAACAATTAGAATTAAGCATCAACTCCGTGGAAAAGCAGCTCAACTTATTAATAGTAGAGATTTAGACAAGTGGGATGATATTAATAATTTATTACAAACACATTTCGGAGATCCGCGAGATTTAAATGCTTTGATTTCAGACCTTCAGAGATTACGTCAAATGCCAAATGAAAATCCATTAACGTTCTGCAATCGTCTAATAAATGTAAATTCTAGAATGCAAAGCGCAATTACTAAACAAAATTTAACTAATGCTCAAAAGCAAGCGCAATCACAACTTATCGAAGATATGACTCTCAATACACTTTTAACAGGTCTTGAACCAAAAATTTGTCAAATAATTAGGGCAAGTAATCCAGATACCGTACTGGAAGCTGTAAACCGAATAAAAAGAGAACTTCAACTTACATATTTCGAAAATCAAAGACTTCCAAGACAAAATTATGCAACTAATACCTTTAATAATCAAAATAAAAATTTTTCTAAGCCAAAATTTTGTTCATATTGCAAAAAGCAAGGGCATAACATTCAAGAATGCAGAAGTAAAAATAAAAGACATAATGCACCCAGTAATCATTTCCAAAACTCTTATGGAAATCAAACTGAAAGATACAGTTCTAATTTCCAAAGAAATAATAATAATAATTTCTCTAGATCAAATAATTTTTCTCGACCAAATAATAATTTTAATAGACCCAATAATTTTCCATCTGAAAATTCAAACTCTAGTTTCCCTCGTAACAATTTCCAAAATTTTTCAAATCAGAGGCAATTTCCCCAACAAAATTCTAGACCTAATTTTCAAAATAACTTTCCTAGAACTCATCATATAAATGCAAAACCAACTTTCCCTTGGAACTCAAATCCAACTCCTTCAACTTCGAGAGCACCCTCTATAACTCCAAATTCTTCCCCTAACGTAAATTTTACTCAACCAGCCTCGGACATTACTTCACAAATGAGGAATCTGAACATGTCCTCAAAATAGAACCTGTATACAAAGTAAACTTGCATTGCGAACCAAACGAAGAACTTTACTACATCAAAAATTCAGATAATTTTAATTTTTTAATTGATATTGGAGCGTCTATTTCATTAATAAAACCTCATGTAATTCGGCATTTAAATAAAGTTATAACTCCAGAGAATATAAAAATCAAAGGTATTTCAGACGAAGTATACACTGTCACAGAATCTTGTTTTCTTTTTCTTGGAAAAGATGAACTTCCACAAAAAGTTTTTATTTTTAACCTTCCTATAGCTTTTGACGGAATTTTTGGAACCGATTTTATAAAATTATTTCATGCTTTTATTGACATCCCTGGAAGACAATTAATAACTTATGAAGGAATAGTATCACTGCATTGTACCTTAGATGATTATCCACAAAATGTAGAAAATATAATTTCGATAGAACCTCGAGTAGAAAAGATATGTAAGCTTAGAACTTTAAAACATAAAAATACTAATGCTATTGTTTCAGCAAAAAATGTTGAAAATATTCATTTACCTAATGCCTTAGTTCATATAGATAATAATGGAGAATTTATTACAACAATTTCAAATAATAACGAGTCTAATAAGGTAGTTAATTTTAAGGAATTAGAAATAGAATCATATAATGAAAATAATTACAATGATCCTACTATAAAAGTAGATGAAAATGAAAGTTGTAATTTTAATAATCCTACTAATAAAGTAGATGAAAACGAAGTAAGTATTTCTGAGATTTATGTTGATCCTACTGAAAAGGTAGATGAAAATAATACTTATCCTACTATGAGAGTAGATGAATATAATAATTATGAAGTTAGTAAAGTTGATGAAAATAAAGTCTATGAAGATATTGATGACGATGATGTTTTTATTGCTGATAATGTTACTAAGTTTTGTATTATTGATATAAAAAATGATAATGAGTATAAAGAATTTAAGAAAAGTAAAAGTTCAGATTGTCCTAAGATAATTGAAGTTAACAATAATTTATTTGATATGCCAGAAAGATATTCGCTAGCGCATTGTGTTTCTTTAGACTTAAAAATGAGCGCAGGAATCGCGGCTAGTTTTAAGGAAAAATATAATCAAATTAAGTATTTAAAAGAACAAGTTAATAATGTAGGACAAATTGCAATTCTTAAAAATCCAAATAGTTTTGTGTATTATCTAGTAACAAAAAGATATTTTTGGCAGAAACCAACGTATAGTTCTTTATGGGTTTGTTTAAAGGAATTACGGGAACATATTATAATAAATAATGTCAAACACTTAGCTATGCCTATGATTGGTTGTGGAATTGATAAACTAAAATGGTCCAAAGTCAAAAGAATGATAAATTTTGTTTTTCGCTATATAGAAATTGAAATAGTTATTTGCAAACTGGAAATTTCAAAAATAAGCCAAAATTTTAAAGAATCACAAATACAAATTTTTCCAATCTCTTCTAAAATTTCTGATATAAATAGAAAAAGAAATGTAAGATGTGAACCTTATAAAAAACCTCAAAACATACAAATTTCGTTAGAAGGAAATCAAAGGGAAATAAAATTCAAAGAACAACCTGAAATCAATAAAGAAAGAATAGTTCAAGGAAATAAAATTACCATCAAAAATAAAGTTACACTTAAAGAAAAATCTCCAAATAATCCTAATTTTAATTTTGAAGCAGAACTAGATAAATTTCTAAAACAACAAAAGGAAAAAGTACGAAATTTAAAAACAGTTCAAACTTTTAATATTTCTTCAATTGATAGGCAAGTCGCTATTACAGATAATTTACGCTTAGAACACTTAAACGAGGAAGAACGAGAAATTATTGCTGATCTTTGTTTGCAATATTCAGACATATTTTTCCTAGAAGGTGACCAATTAACTTTTACAAATAAAATCAAACATTCAATAAATACAAACGAGTCGAAACCAATATACACTAAATCGTATAGATATCCACAAATACATAAACAAGAGTTAAAGTCACAAATAGCAAAGATGTCGGAACAAGGAATTATACAACCTTCTATTTCACCTTGGAGCTCACCAGTCTGGGTGGTGCCCAAAAAACTAGATGCCAGTGGAAAACAAAAGTGGCGTGTGGTAATAGATTACAGAAAGCTTAACGAAGTAACAGTCGATGATAAATATCCCTTACCAAACATAACAGACTTGTTAGATCAGCTAGGAAAATGTCAATATTTTACTACTCTTGATTTAGCGTCAGGATTTCATCAAATTGAAATTGATCAAAAAGATATGGAAAAAACTGCATTTTCGGTAGAAAACGGACATTGGGAATTTTTAAGGATGCCATTTGGATTAAAAAATGCGCCCAGTACCTTTCAGCGTGTTATGGATAACATACTTGCAGGTATTCAGAATGAGCGATGTCTTGTATATATGGACGACATAATTATTTACTCTCAATCTATAGAAGGACACGTTTCCCGACTTTCTGAAGTCTTCGATCGATTAAGAAATTCAAATTTGAAAATTCAACCTGATAAGTGTGAATTCCTTAGAAAAGAAGTAGCTTACCTTGGTCATGTTATTACTAAAGACGGAGTAAAACCAAATCCCGAAAAAGTAGAAGCTGTAATTAAATTTCCTACTCCCAAAAATCCGAAAGATATTAAGTCATTTCTAGGCTTGGCAGGATATTACAGAAGATTTATCCCAAATTTTGCAAAAATAACAAAACCATTAACTACCCTACTAAAAAAGGATGTTCCATTTAATTTTAATGATGACTGTGAAAATGCTTTTAATCAATTAAAAATAGCTTTAACTACCAGTCCAATTTTGAAGTACCCAGATTTTGAAGAACCTTTTGTAATAACTACTGATGCATCTGCCTTCGCAATCGGTGCTGTTTTATCGCAAGGACCAATCGGTAAAGATCTTCCAATAGCATACGCATCAAGGACACTAAATACAGCTGAATCAAAATATAGCGTAATAGAAAAAGAATTACTCTCAATTGTATGGGCCTGTAAGACCTTTCGTCCTTACATTTATGGTAGGAGTTTTAAATTAGTTACCGACCATCGTCCCCTAACTTACCTTTTTTCAATCAAAGATCCAGGAAGTAGACTTGCAAGCTGGCGTTTAAAATTAGAAGACTATAATTACGAAATAACTTATAAACCAGGCAAAATAAACAAAAACGGTGATGCATTATCAAGAATCAAAATCAACCCTATTGAAGAAGCTGTAATTTTTCATACTAATCTAAATAATGAACCTTCAACCTCTAAAGAACCTGAATTAACTGATGAAGATATAAATGAACTAGACAACGAATTTGCTAGATTTATGAACTTATACAAGACCCAAGCTTTAATTGACTACTCTAAAGTACAAATCTCTAATGCACAGTTACTTGACAAAGATCATAAGGATGTAATCGTATTTATTCAACAAGACAAAATTAGCGAAATGCATGACAAAATAGTTGATGACATTTTTGAAATGGAACCCAAATTCGATTATAATAAAATAAGTATAATGACAAGTCAATCCGTCCCAAGAAGAACATATTATATTATTGTTTTACCTTATAATCTCGAAATGGCTACACAATTACTTTTCGTTTCTTTGTATAGAGATAAAAATGTTCTAACCAGCTCTAAAACTTATTATGTTGAAAATAATACAGATTTCCCAATATTAGAGATGTTAAGTTTTATTTATTCAGATAAAGAAATGAGGGTTATAATCTGCCAAAATATTGTCGAAATCCCAGATCCAGACCAAATCCCAATAGTGATAGATAATTACCATTCAGGCAAATCAAATTTTCACAGAGGAATTAATGAAACAATCAGACGAATAAGACAAAAATATAATTGGTCCGGACTGACAAAAGACGTCGAAAATTTTATAAAACAATGTGAGATATGCCAAAAAGCTAAAATTTGCAGGAAAAACTTATCAAATCCTTTGGTCATTACTGAAACACCTCGAGCCCCTTTTGAACGAATAAATTTAGACATTTTAGAAATTCCAACAAGACATTTAGTTCTAACAGTTCGCGATGAATTGACTAAATTTACAAAGCATATCCTGTTGAAAATAAAACTGCAAAAAATGTAGTTAACGTCTTAATTTCATATTTTCAACATTACGGTACACCCTTAAGAATTCATTGTGACAGCGGACGAGAATTTAATAATCAATTAATGAAAGATTTATGTACACTATATAATATGAAATTAACATTTTCTAGTATCAATCACCCTCAATCTAACGGCTCATTAGAAAGATTTCACGCGACACTACTTGAAATGATAAGAACAATGACTTTAGAACAACCTGGAGAACACCCTTTACAATTATTACCTTATGCTTGTATTTGTTATAATAATTCTATCAATCATACAACAGGTTATTCCCCATATGAACTAGTTTTTGGACATACGGCTAGTCGCCCCGCCGAAACGTTATATAATGAAGAACAATTAATTTCAAAATATGTCAGAGATCTAAATGCCAAAATAAAACATTATTATGAAATTGCTAGGAAACGTACTGATCTAAGACACAAAAAGCCAAAGAAAGATTTGACAAACAGAATCCAACCCAACATGAATTTAAGATAGGAGATCAAGTCTGGTTAAAGGAATCACAAATCAAAAACAAATTAGCAAACAAGTTTAATGGACCTTACGAAGTTAGAGAAATTTATAAAAATTCTTGTCTAATCTATAATCCAATAACTGATCAAACAACTAAAGTTAATTTTGATATGTTGAAAGAATGCTATAGCAAAGAACAAAATTTAATCAAACAAACTTAAATGAAACGGACAATATAAAAGAAACTAGGTCAGTAGGTTCAGAAGACGATTAGTCAACACAACAGCATTGGCTGACTAAAGTATTTTGTTTCAGGTTTATGTACCTCGGCATTGGTACACTCATCTCAGCAGAATATGCAGAAAATCCGACACAATACTCTCTTAAAGCGATTTATAACACTGTAGGGCTTTATTTTCACCAAACTTCTAATGTAAAAATTTCTAATGATAAGTGGACTATTTTGGTATATAAAGACATATACTCTCTTAAAAATGCTTACTTTTATAACGAACAAATTTTAATAGACCTCGATAACTTTTTATATACCCCGAATCCACGTATGGAAAGATTCAGAACAGAAATAAAAACTCATTTAAGCTTACTTCACCAAATTTCGAATGACATTAATTCAAAATTTAGAGATTTAAAATACGATGTTAGTAAAAGATCGAAACGTGGTTTAATAAATGGCATAGGTTCAATTTTTAAATTTATAACCGGAAATCTTGATTCTTCTGATGGCGAATACTATAATTGTATCAATAAATTAGCTAGAGACGAACACGAACTAGAAAATCTTATGAAAAAACAAATCTCGGTTACAACTTCAGTTATTAAAAATTTCAATGAAACCTTACGAAAATTACAAGTCGATGAAGAAACATTTAATGATGATATAAAACAAATTGAAGAGTCTATTTACGATATTACTGATAACCTAAAATTTTATGATGCTAAATTACAAATATTGGAGATTGCTGAACAACTGATGGAATCATACTCTGTTATCGAAACGTCTTTAAGTGACATGCTAAATTCAATTACTTTTGCTAGACTAAACACAATACATACTTCAATAATTTCTCCTATGGACCTTCACAGCGAACTAAAACGAATTTCTGAAAATTTGAATAGAAATCAATTACCTTTTACAGTACAACCAGAAACTATAGGATATTATCTCGATATCTCTGAATTAAAAGCATTTGAAACTGAAAGAAATTTAGTTTTTGCTATAGAAATACCACTTGTTGAACCTCAAACTTATACAATCTTTCGTATCTATCCAATACCAATTAAAGACCAAAGAACGCATTTAGTTCATACTCTATTTCCCAGTTCGAATAAACCATATATTGGCAGAAATGATGATTCAAGCCTTTATATATCAATCCAAAATTATGAAAATTGTAAAAACATGCAACAAAATATGAAACTTTGTAAAGACTTAGTGCCCGTGCCTATAGACAATGACGCTGTCTGCGAAGCACAACTTTTAAAATTCCAAATCCAGATGCCACAAACTTGTGAAAGTGTAGTAGTGAACATGAAAGGATACAATATCTACGTTTTAACCACAAACACATGGTTAATAGTGACTGTCGAAAACTTACCAACGACCATTAAGTGCGACGACAAAACGACTTCCCTCGTAATAAAAGAAAACTCAATTTTAACAATGGAGAAAAATTGTTTCGGTTATATAGGAAACATTTATATAAAAGCTCAAAATGAAAAAACTACGAACATTACCTATCCCTACGAACCAATAAGGATACCATATGATTGTTGTCACAATTTACCTGAAGACATTAAGTTACCAGAACTAAAACCATTAAAAATGAATAATATTAATTACGAAAATCTTGAAGTGGCCAAACATCAATTAGATCAATTTTCCAAAGATATCGACGATTTAATGAATCAAACCTTTGTTGACAAATATTATCCTTGGTTTACTTATTTAACTATTACATTAATTATATCCTTAATAATTCTTTATATATTTTGTAAATGTCGTAAGAAACCTATACCTAGACTAAAGATAGGTATTGCGAATGAAAACTCAGGTGACGACTATCCACCTTTTCCTCCAGACAAAACTGTAATCCAAAAATTAAAAAGGTTTATACTATATACTAATATTAATTATACTAAGAGGAAGCCTATTCCTAGATCAGTTCGTATTGGCGAACCAATCGAGGAAGGCGAAGATATCGAATTAAATTTAAATAAATCCACTGTATAATAATCATATTAGATATTAATTGTTTTTACTCTCATTATTACTTAGCTATTGTTTATTACTATACCTATTGCTTATTGTAACTAATCTGCATACCTATTATTACTTAATTATATTATATTATATTATTATTATTTTATATTGTAATCTCGAACCTTACTAATTGATAATTTTATATTGTTATATTTTACCATAAGCTTTGAAAAGCTGTTGCATGGCACCAACTTTTTAAAATAGGGGAAAGTAATTGTTACATCCAGAATATTCCTGACGTTTCACGAAAACTACGCATTACTTTACTTATCATGTTTACCACTTTTAAGAACTGCTGACTCTTTCCTGTATTCAGATTTCTGCAGACAATAGTTCCTTAATCAAATTACACTTGTAGATGTTTTTCTCTAGAAAAGATCCAGAAGCTTGCCTAAGCATTTTGTCTCCCTATAAATACTTCGAAACCCAGAAACCGAGCGTTCTCCGTCAGTTCTTAGTTCTTCTTCTTTCTCAGTTCCTAGTTCTTAGTCGAATTAGTTTCTACTACTTCAAGTTACGTTGTGTGCCATTCGACGAGCTAATATCGCAAACCAGTGTATAAAGTTAAAACAAATAAATATTCCTTTTTTTTAAAAGTCATTTTCATTGGCACCGGCGTAACATAGATATAGAGATAATAATCTCTAAATTGATAATTAATTCAATAATAGTATATTACATAGCGAGAGTTGTAAACAGCTTATTACGTAAGTTATGTTCATCGACCCCATAGTACACCGACCTGACGAAACCATATGGATCAGCACAATCATCATTTATTTTCTGTAACACACCGCACTTCCAAATTATATAAATACCGCGAAATCAATTAACAGTTCAATATAGTTTGAACCTGCGTTCAATAAAGCTTTTTAAAAAAGAAGAATCACCATCTTCATCTATAAGTGGCGCTGCGAACAGGATAGCTGCACGACATACAAAGGAGGATCATCGGTTCGTCTCAATGATTTGGCAGTTATCAACGACCTGGGAGAAGAAACCTGTGCAGAAATTTGGAGAACCATACGGCGAGGATGTCCAGAGCGATTCTTCTTGTCCTGTAAGTTCATTTCCTTTTTCTCATGAGTTCTGATTATCCCGGAGGTTCATTATCAGAAGATTTTGCTGATTTTTCTATTACTCCAAAAGCTCCTAAACAAAAACCTCGTTTCAAACCATATTCAAAAAATTTATCTGAAATTTTAAAATCCTCTCAAAGCATAATTTCTCAACCCTTAACTTCTAAATCTCAAGAAACAGTTCAAAAAATGGCTTTAACAAATTCTGACATTAATAACTTGTGCAATACTCTTCCAGAATATAAACCAGGAGACAATCTCTCCACGTTTATAAATTCAGTAGATAATTTAATTGCTTTTTTCACTCAACAAGGTGCTGATGCAACCCAACTCTATATAATTAACACTCATATCGTTTCAAAAATTAAAAATGAGGCCCGTGATTTCTTAAATCTACATAATAAAACTGGTTGGGTAGAAGTTAAGCCCCTTTTACTTCAAAAATATGGCGATCGTCGCACCGAAGAAATTTTATTAACACAATTAACAACAACAGTACAAAAACGTTCAGAATCCTATGATGATTATTATAACCGAATAACTTTAGCACTTAATAATCTTTTACAGCACATTTCCTTGCACGAAAATAACGCTCAGGCAATTGAGTTTAAAGCTTCGTTTTTCCGAAAACAAGCCCTTCGAACCTTTTGCACTGGCATAAATAATCCCTATTGTGATCATTTATCTCATTTTGAATTAAAATCTCTCGATGAAGCACTTCAAAAATGCATAGCTTTAGATAACCACAAACAGCAACAGCAATATATGTCTTATCTTAAATCTACCACTTATCCCCGTGATTAACAAAGAAATAATCAACCAACCAATCGCCCTACTCAACAAAATCCTCAACCACCTCGCAACCCACAACCTAACTATAATATGAATATAAACCCAAATTTTAATCAACCAATCCCTCAACCTTTTAATCAAAACACTTTCGGACCTAGAAATTTTAGAAACCCATTCCTCAAAAACAGAATCATCCAACCAATCGACAGGCATTCAGTCCAACCTTCAGACCCAACAATCATTATCAAAATCAATATCGTCCAATTCCTATGTCTACAACTTCGAAATTGCCATCGCAACAAACTTATAACCCAACCCCAATGTCCACACGTACTTTTCACAATAATATAGAATCTAATCCCACTTTGGAGACCGAAGAATACTTTTCCGAAAATTTTCAGGAACCAGCCTCGGAACCTCCACCCACTCCCAAATTATCGAATTAAATAATCTTTCAAAAGCCACCAAACTTCCATTTTTTTATCTCCCTTATTCTAATCTTAAAGTATTAATAGACTCTGGTGGATCTGATACTGTAATAACTCCTCAAGCTGCCCAAAATTTCGATCCCCGATATAAATTTTTTGAACCCTTTACTTTTATTTCAATGAAAACTCCTAAAACTTACTCCGAAAATCTTTATTTCCCCATTTTTGACGAAATTGGTATTAATCAACCCTTCATAGTCAGAATTGCCGATTGGCACAATGATTTTGACATACTCCTTGGTACAGGTGAACTGGACCAACTAGGTGCAAACATAGATTACGAAACTCATATATTTTCCATTCGTAAATTAGGCGTTTCCGTCCCATTTGAAGTTTTATATCATACAAATAATCGACTCCGTATCCCAGTAAGTATCAATAATGGTGAAGTTGTACTCCCAGAAATTATCCATAATAATCAAACTTTATTCCCAATCTCAATACATCATGCCAATGATGGATTTGTAGAAATTCCACAACCAGAGAATTTAAACATTGGCTTCCCTCAACCAATACCTGTTTATCCACTATCTGATTTTGAAGAATTACCACCTTCCTTCTCTAATAATTCTTTTGATCCCAATTCTATTCGAACACAACACTTAAATTCCGAAGAAAAGCAAAAAATTCTTAATCTTTGTCATCAATTTAAAGATATTTTCTACAATGAATCATCCGATTTGTCATTTACAAGTTCTGTCAAACACGAAATCCGCACAAAAGACGAAGCTCCTATATTTTCCCGTTCTTTCCGACATCCTAAAGTCATGCAAAGCGAAATTCCTTCCTAAATCGAAAAACTCTTAGATCAAAAAATTATCCGACCTTCAATTTCCCCTTATTCTTCTCCTGTATGGATCGTTCCAAAGAAAATGGATGCATCCGGTAAACGCAAGTTTCGCATGGTTATAGACTATCGCAAACTCAATGACAATACAGTTGAAGACAAATATCCCCTTCCACGCATTGACGAAATACTCGACAATTTAGGTAAATGCACATATTTCACAACCCTCGACTTAGCCCAAGGTTTTCACCAAATTGAAGTTCACCCGAACTCCGTCGAAAAAACCGCCTTCACAGTTCCCAATGGCCACTTCGAATATACAAGACTACCGTTCGGTTTGAAAAACGCGCCCGCTAGTTTTCAGCGAATGATGGACGAAATTTTACGAGAATTCCTTTATAAATAATGACTGTTTTGTCTATATGGATGACGTCATTATATTTTCTAAATCTTTACAAGAACATCTTATTCATATAAAATCAATTTTTCAAAAATTCCGCGAAGTAAATCTAAAAATTCAACTCGACAAGTCCGAATTTCTAAGAAAAGAAGTAGCTTTCCTTGGCCACGTCATTACCCCAGAAGGCATTAAACCCAATCCAAACAAAATATCTGCAATCCAAAACTTCCCCATTCCGAAAACTACTAAAGAAATTAAAAGTTTCTTAGGACTAATAGGCTATTATCGCCGCTTCATTCCTAATTTCTCAAAAATGACAGCATCCATGTCACGTTGTCTACGAAAAGGCACAAAAATTGAAATTGATCACCCTCAATATATAGATTGTTTTGAAAAATGTAAATCCGCTCTAAGTAACTCCCCAATTCTCCAATACCCTGACTTTTCTCTACCTTTTACATTAACTACTGACGCCTCTAACGTTGCTATTGGCTCTGTCCTATCCCAAAAAGGAAAACCAATCGCTTACTACTCCCGCACCCTTATTACCGCAGAACGAAACTACTCCACAATCGAGAAAGAACTCCTTGCAATCATAGAATCCTGTAAACATTTCCGGCCCTATCTTTTTGGTGTAAAATTCACTATAGAAACCGATCACAATCCTTTAGTGTGGCTCTATAAAATTAAAGAACCCCATTCACGTCTAGCCAGTTGGAAACTCAAATTAGAAGAATTCAATTTCGAAATTGTTTATCGCAAAGGAAAAGAAAATTTTGTAGCCGACGCCCTTTCCCGCATCGAACTAAATATGCATGAATCCGACTCAATTTGTGTAAAACCACCCTCACATGACGACGACTTTAATATTGACGATTTTGTTAACGAAGCTTACGAAAAACAAACTGGACTATCCACACAACACTCCACTCATGAAAACCCTATTGCTACTATTCCCTATTCCGAAGAACCTATTAACTATTTCCCTAATGAAATTATTTTAAAGTTTGGAAATAAACCAATACAAACTTAAATTTAAAAGTAAACATCAATACACCGTAACTCTTACTGAAAAAGACTGGAAAACTGACATTAAAAATACCTTTCATTCTATAATATCTCCTAACCAACGCTATCATATCCTTACTGAACAAGTTGAAATCCAAAAATTCATATCTGAATATGTCCGCAATACTTTCAATGAATCCGTTCGTATCTCTTTCTGCTCTAAACACACTCAAGATATAGAAAATCCCGATAAACAACTCCAATGTGTAGAGAACTATCACAAACAAAATCATAATGGCATACTCGAAACTTTAAATCACTTAAAACTCCATTATTATTGGCCCAATATGCGCACCACAATTTCCGATTATATTAATAAATGCGATATCTGTTTACGAAATAAATATGAAAGACACCCTTATAAACTTCCCTTCAAAGGCCCACTATTAGGACAAAAACCTTTTGATATTATCCACATAGATACCTTTTCTTGCAATCGTCAAAGTTTCCTAACAATCAAAGATTCATTTTCCAAATATGCCCAAGTTTACAATATACAAGATAAAATGAATATTTCCATTTTAAGCAAATTACGTCATTACTTTTCTCATCACAATTATCCGTGCAAAATTGTTTGTGACGAAGGCACTGAATTTTCTAATAATCTCTTTAAAGAATTTTGTAAACTCCACAAAATAGAACTCCACTTTACCACCGTTAACAATCCTAATTCTAACAGTCCTATCGAACGATTCCATTCCACATTTACAGAAAAACTCCGAGTTATGCAAGATGAACGACCTAAAGAATATTTCCAAGATCTAATCACACACTGTGTCCTTATTTATAATCAATCAATCCACTCAGCCACTGGCTACTCTCCTTTCTCAATCCTCTACGGCCCCTATATCGAAAAAATACAATTCGACGACGACTTACCTATTTATGGAAAATATAATCAACGACATAAAGATGAACTCCGCCCTTTTATTGATTCCCTTTACTCTAAACTTCACGAAAAAGAAACCCGCATTTTAGAAAACCGCAACAAAAATCTACCAGATCCCACTCCTACTCCAGAACAAGGACAAACCGTGTACCTTTCCAAAAACACTCGTAACAAACTCGACGCACCCTATATACCCGCTACTGTTACCTCTACTGACAATACAAAAATTAAAGTCTTAACTACTAAGAATAAACCCACTAACTCTCATCCTAGAAAAATCAAACGCTTACGCAAACCTCCCTTGTTGCAGAAACACACTCCTAATATTCAACTGCCTGGCCCTTCAAGTGCACCCGATCCCTAATAATGGATACTATCAAGAATTGGTAGGTCATGCACAGTTATTTGATCACTTTCACCGTCACATACTTACCTTTAATTTAAGCACTATAGACGATAATCTTAAACTTCGCTCAGTTAATCTAGTTCTTTTTAACACTTCAACAAATTCATCTTACTACAAAATGTTTACTCAGTATAAACTTCTTTACCATGAAACTCTCGACAATTTTCATAAATTAATTCGCCCTAGACAGAAACGTGGAATTATGAACTATTTAGGTACTTTTATTAAATCTATCACAGGAAATCTCGACGAAAATGATCGCATATTTTTGGAAAAACATATTCAAGCTCTCGAAAACAAACAGTCTGAAATCATTGGTACACTCAATAACTCCACAACTTATGCCTCACAAACAATAAAACGATATAACATGTTAGTTGAAACTATTAATAATAATACAGTTAAAATTGCACAAGATATTAATCTACTCAGTGATGAATTTGACAAATATCTCTCCCTTTACGGCGAAATACTTAATCTCGATCGTCTAAATCAATTTATTCAAAAAATAATTCGAACTATCAATCTAGCTGCATTACAACAGTCAAATATTGAACTATTTTCTCTCTCTGAAATTATTCAACTAGAAAATCATCTCAGATCTATCTATAATAAAGTCTGTCTCTTATCAGATAACATGCACCCTTTTGAACTAATCGAAACTGCTCAAAGCACTATAATCTCTACGGAAAATCAGATACTTATTATCCTAAAAATTCCTATCCTTGATAAACTATTATTCCCTCTCTACCATATTTACCCAATCCACAACAAAGAAGATATCGTTTTGGTACCCCCTGCCGTTTACTATAGAAATAATCGCTGGTATTCTACATGCACACCTACAGAAAGAAAAATAACTTGTCAAACTATGTCAACAACCAAATGTCAACTACCCACGTTAGAAAACTGTACCACAGCCATTCTCCTGCAACCCATCATACATCAAACCAAGCGAAGCCTTATTGCCAGCACAAATTATCCGCTCCTTATCACAGAAAAATGTACAAAAACAGAAGAGATCATCAAACAACCAGCCATCATCCATTCGCCCTGTCCAATTCAAATTGAAAACCAATGGTACACCTCCACACAAGAAAAAGCTGAAATCCCAGTAATCGTTCCTGTCAAAATCAATCCCAAATATCGTCTACAACTAAATCAGCTGCAGTCTCTCAAAGAAACACCACAACTCTCAGCCATTCAACCTATTCATCTAGATCCAGTCGTCATCTCCACAGCAACCTGGTCAACCACACTTCTTATCATCACCCTACTATGTTTCATCATTTACTTTACCATAAGAAAACCAAAAAGACTCCAAACGATGTTCTTCAGACCAAGAATCTCACTTCAAGAACTTCTAGAACTTCATCAACCCAAAAGGAAGCCCGAGGACGAACTTCCATCCTAAGGGCGGAGGAGTTATGTTAATCGACCCCATAGTACACCGACCTGACGAAACCATATGGATCAGCACAATCATCATTTATTTTCTGTAACACACCGCACTTCCAAATTATATAAATACCGCGAAATCAATTAACAGTTCAATATAGTTTGTACCTGCGTTCAATAAAGCTTTTTAAAAAAGAAGAATCACCATCTCCATCTATAAGTCGTATGAGTGGAAAAGTTGCGCAGCGGCGAGTGCTGTAATTCCACGAGTATGTAATAAGCTTACAACTCGAGTTTTGTATTATAATTTTTCTTCGACGAAAGAAAAACGATTATAATAGATAAACTATACTTCTGATTATCTGACAGGCAACAATTAGTATGTTGGTTAGTTGCTATGGTGACGCGGATGACGCGCTAACAAGGCACCAGTGATAATTGCGTTTTAATTAAGAACAGATACGTAATTTTTTTATTACGTG
Source organism: Pseudeuparius sepicola (assembly GCA_963920635.1). Taxonomy (NCBI): domain Eukaryota; kingdom Metazoa; phylum Arthropoda; class Insecta; order Coleoptera; family Anthribidae; genus Pseudeuparius; species Pseudeuparius sepicola. The sequence continues at coordinate 38,231,366 of OY987305.1, forward strand.
TCAGTCATTACGTATCAGTGTTCGTAACAATGGACTTACTTATAACCTAAACCGTCACTTAATAGGTATGTTACTAGCATAGGAGTAGAAAAACACATTAAAATTGCAATTAGGGCAGGTACGTCATTGACAATTTAAATTCCTATGGGTATATTATGTTATACCTGTCATTTAAATTTTAATCAGGTACCTTCATTGATATAAATAAGTAGGCCAGTCCCAATTGAATTATTCCAGTTTTATTTGTACCTTCGTCCATGCTTGTGCAGAATATTTTAAGATGGAATTTGTTACATCGACTAAAGGACAGAAGAAAGTGATTTTTGATTTCTACATCTATGTAAAGCAAAAATACTTAGCAAATAGTGTTGTATGTTATGAATGCGAGAAAAGACCCAACAAGAGTGAATGCAAAGCGCAGGATCCAACTTTGTGGAGAACAACTTGTCGGGCGCCTGCATGATCACACCCATGGTCCAGATCCAGCACGAAAAGAAGTACTTCAAGCACTTGCACAAATGAAAAGACTCGCAGAAGAAACTGAAGATACACCGCAGCAAATCATTTCAAAATCTGATGCAAAAGCCAAGTTGCCCAGGTGTATTTTCGTTCACGCAGCCTCTTCCTCTTTATTAACTTTTACGTGCACGCAGCCGAAACCCATTCAATTAATTATTAATTGTTTTATTAATTATAATAATTTAATTACATTTCAATTATATTTAATTATAATTATTAATTAATTAATTGAGGTACGTACGGACTACACTGATAATACAAAAAAATTTGAACTTAGCCAAATGAATGTTATAGTAAAAATTAGATTCTTTTTGCGAAGTTCTATGCGCCTTATACAGGGTTATTCAAAAATAAATGCCACCCGTAACACAGCGGTATTCTACTCCAAAAATAAAGTGACCCGTTTTTTTTTGTTCAAAGCTCTATATTAAGGGCCCCACGGGCCCTTAAAACGAGCCTTAAAATTTCATTTTTTGCTATATCTTTTAAACGGCTTGATGGATTTTAATGATCTTTTGCACACGTTCATAGTTAATTATGTCACATAATTATGTTATAGTGCAGTATCCCCAACCGCCAGAGGGCACCACTCGTGCCAACCAGTTTCGTTTATTATGCTCAGAACTTTTTTGCCCACAGTTAACTTGCAAATTAATTCGAACCAATTCTCTACAAAAAATGATACTACTGTTTTTTTCATAAATTTTACCGTTTCGGAGATAACGCCCAAAATTCAGCCATCATGCACGTACCACGAACCCACTCATATTAAACATTAGTGGCATAATGATCTAGTTATTTTTGGAAACAAACAATGAAACAATCACATTTACCTTTTGACCATGTTTTCTAAAATTCAAATACAGTTTTGTTGTAGCTTAATACATTTAGTTAAGTTTCCCTAATAAAATAATGATACAAATACCTAATATTGAAATAACTACAGCAAATGCTCAAAAACTTTCAAATTCTTAGCATTTGCTTGAAACTAAATGTCAAATACTTAATAAGTCCTCTTAAGTGTGATTGTTTCCAAAGGTAACTAGATCAGTATGCCACGAATGTTTAATATGCGTGGGTACATAAGGTACGTGCATGATGTCTGAATTTTGGGCGTTATCTCCGAAATGGCAAAATTTATGGAAAAAATACTAGAATAGAATAGTAGAGAATAGAATTTTTTACAAAGTGGTTCAAATTAATTTACAAGTTAACTGTGGGCAAAAAAGTTCTGAGCATAATAAATGAAACTGGTTGGCGCAAGTGGCGCCCTCTGGCGGTTGCGGTTACTGCACTATAACATAATTATGTGACATAATGATCTATGAAAGTGTGCAAAAGATCATTAAAATCGATCAAGCCGTTTAAAAGATATAGTGAAAAAACGAAATTTTAGGGCCCCTTTTAAGGGCCCGTGGGGCCCTTAATATAGAGCTTTGAACAAAAAGAAAAAACACAGGTCACTTTATTTTTGCAGTAGAATACCGCTGTGCTACGGGTGGCATTTGTTTTTGAATAACCCTGTATATGGAAAACAAACAAATATCATAGGTGATTTTGTAGTGAACAAGTTTTGTTAAGAAAATTTCTCGTTGTCGTAAGCAGAAAAAGGTACTAGATGTAAACCACTCGTTATATATGCAAAATTCAAGAAAATGTCAAGAACACAAATTTGTAGAGCACTTTTTCTCCTTTAAAAATGGTGTTTTTTTCTGGTATAATTAAAAATAGAGCTGTTATCCACGAAAAACTAATTTACCACTAAATTCAAGATGACGGAAAACCTGCAAGGGGTTGATGGTAGAAAACGCAGATTTAAGCTTTCTATATGGTGTACTATTATGGAAAAAAAATTTTTCTTACTCAATGAATTTCATTATTAAACCTTGAATTTACTGGACTATGGAACATTTTGTAAAGTGGAGAGGAATTTATAGAATACATATCTTGTTGCAAGAATTGAGTTGTTTAATTTATAGTTCCCCTTTAAAGCATAGTAATAGCTATATCATCATACGTGCTACCTATAGTACCAACCTAGGGAACAATAAAATAGTGAATAAGTTTTAATGGTCTGCATATCCCGTCAAAAGAGCGTACCTGCTTCAAATTTGCCATATTAAATAGTATTTATGCAATAAGAATCTACCAATATTATATTGCCAAAAAAAAGTGACAAGCAACATACTTTATGAACGATTTTTTTCAATTCCTGAAAAGTCGTATTTTTATCGATCAATTAAAAAAAACGGAATATCTGAAATAACACGTGAAATTTACAATAATTTCACTCAAATATTTTAATCAAACTTATAAAAAATTGTTTTTTTCCGAACAAAAGATAATTATACAGTTTCTATCCAAAGACAGAAAATTTACATAAAAACTAAATATTCAAATATTTACTATTTAGAATGTTTAAAACAAATATAAAAATGAAATTTAATTAATAAAGGAAAATTGTGAAAATTTTTACTAAATAACAAATTATTCTTAATAATAATAATAAGGTGTCTTACATTTTTCTTCTATTATCAACCCTTATGGAGTTTAATAGGACTGGAAAATTTATTGTAAATACAGTGGACAGTTCCAGCGGCAGTAAGATATATTTTGGAAGCCGCAAATTTGACGGCAGAAAATTTATTTCCGGAAACGTTTCCAAAGATTTTAATTATAACTGTATGTACTCGTACTATATCATTTAATATTATATTGTGAATAAATGTAGATATGAAATATGTTCAAGATACATTCTGTCTTTGCTCTCCTTTGCCGAGTCCTGAATTTGTGCAATAAAAAAAAACTCCTTTTTTGGTGGGCAGGATGTTCAAGATACATTCTGTCTTAAAATTCATAGTGTAAGTTTTATTTACTTTGGGTATTTTTCTTGGGATTAAGGAAATTATTATTAATCGTTATGTTCTCTTTTAAATATTTTCGTTTTCCTTTTCTGGTTACTTAAATATAAGTTAAAGCGCTATTGAGTAGCCTAACAGCTGAGCATGCCGCGCTCCCGCCGCTGATACGGAAAACAGTTTTCTCCCGCTTTTCCCGCTTTTACCGCGCTCGCGAGGTTATTCACCACCAGCCCTACAACATCTACACCCCCCGGAACATCAGGTGGCCACCTAGAAGAAGGATAAGCTCCAGGAAGGACGTCTGGACCTAGGTAAGGTACTCAATGTGCGCCGGGTGTTTTACGCAAATTTAAACTACGCGTCAAACGCGAACATGGTCACTTCGAACCTAGGATGCGTGTGAATTTCCTCATTCCTACAGAAAATTCGCAATATTCATTTATCTACTTCTCACATAAAATTCGCATTTCAATAAAATTCCCCTACAGTCCACCGCCATTCTTGTTTTTTTCTACGCTTCCAAAAAACGCGCCGATTCCGGCAAACTACCGACAGTATCGCCAGGCAGAGGCGTAGGGATTAATATTTATCTTCGGTATTGCAGACGGCGGCAACACACCATTGTAACTAATTTCCGCATACTCCTTATTGAAGAGTAATATGTCTAACATTAACAAGATTAAACAGGCTAAGGCTTTACGCCAAATATGTCAGAACGAAATGTCGCAAATGAAAGAGATCGGAGAGCGTGCTGCACTAGATCGTACACCTGATTCAAAATTGCAATTTAAAATGCTGTATAAGAAATTCAAAACGGTTCAATCAAGTTTTAAAGGTCATCATCAAAATGTGATCGCTCTTTCATGTGTGCAAGATGATTATGATCCAATTCCAGAGGAGGCGGTCAGAAAAGAATTTGACGAATTAGCGTCGTTGGTTTACGTAACGCACGAAACTTTGTTCGAAAGTTCGGTTCCGAAAGTCGAGGGCAAACAGTCTGACGCCAAACCGAATGTCAAACTGCCGAAAATTGAGATACCGAAATTCTCTGGTGAAATCAAAGCGTTTCGTCCTTTTTTCGACATGTTCCGTACGCTAGTCCATGAAAACGCTTCACTCGCAGAAATTGAAAAATTCAATTATCTTGTTTCCTTTCTTGAAGGCCCCCCTTTAAAACTAGTTCAGTGCACCCTACTAGTTGCGGAAAATTACCAGACTGCATTTAAGGCGCTAACCACGAGGTATGACAAGCCCCGCTTAATTGCCTTTGCGCATCTACAGGCAATTGACAACGCACCAATATTGACAGATCCCAAAAACTTGACATCTTTGCGCTCGCTTATGAACGTTTTTAACGAGAATATGGCCGCGCTCAAGAATATGGGGTTCCCAACCGACGACTGTGATTTCCTAATTTTCTATATATTTTGTAAACATTTAGATAATGAATTACTTACTAAATTCGAGACTGAATGTCGATCTGCAATTCCTACATTTGAAGAACTTAAGAAGTTCGTTACCAACCACTGTAACGCTTTAGAGACAGTCGAATTGGCGTTTAATAATCTAAAAAATGTATCTGTCAAAAATTTCAATAAAAATAAGAATACTTTTCTTTCACGTCCTCGCGCTACGACATCATTCTTGAGCAATACGCGCAACGTTTGTTGTTTATTCTGTAAATCTAACGGTCATCAAATTTACAGATGCGCCAGCTTTCAAAATCTGCCTCCATCCGAACGCATGGAAAGGGCAATTTCCAATAATTGGTGTACAAATTGCTTGAGTAATATTCACGCTACTAGAAATTGTAACTCGCAGTCTTCGTGTCGCATATGCAGGAATAATCATCATACGCTATTACCAGTGACTATAGAAGGAATAAGACGGTCGATGAAGCCTAGCATAGCGTGCCGACACTGCTCGCCGGCCCGGTGGTCTCCCCCTCCAACCGCCGCTGGAAGTGACCCGTAAGGTGGCGCACCCTACTGGCATTTTTGGACAACGCGTAGTAGCTGGCGGTTCACGGGATGTGGTTCATTTATAGGACTGGGCGCTGTTGCCAGATTTCCGTATAGAGGCATAATGAGATAATGCCGACTATATTATAATTATTGCTGGAGTTGTATCAGGCGATTTGTATAAGAATAAGGAGTAAGGAGATGACTGCAGTCTGCAGACTTCCGGCTGTGAAAAATACTTTAGAACCCTGTAAACATTCTGTTTAAGTACCATTATATTATAATATGGTATTCATACGTAGAAGGTATCTCAGAAACAAGAATGAAAACAGAAAACAAATATTTTATACTATAAATAGGTACTATACAAATATTTTATACTATTTTACACAAACAGGTAAATACTGTGTTTTTATAAAAAAAACACATAGCGGTTATTTTTTGATCGATTTTGACAAATATTTTGTTAATTGTATCCCTTGAAAAACTGAATTTTATAGCAAGTTTACAGATACATACTACAAAAACCAACGCCTACTTTGCAATTTCTTACGAAAATTCGAGAAATCGTGTTAGCGATTTTTTTCTGTTAAATCTGAGTAGGTACCTAGGTACATGATTGTATTCAGCGTCGCTGAATAATAATATTATGCTAATAAATTTAAAAATTTAATTTTGCTTATAAGAACACATAGTCACTAACAGGTAACAGTGACTATAGAAAGAAAACTGATTGTAATAATATACGCCCACCGTGGCAATATGCTCCATTTGCGGCCTGCGACACCAAATGCCGACGCTAGGCCGACGCGACGGGACCACTGAGGAATCAAATTTTGAGACACCGCTCAGGGCCACGCGATACCGCCGCCTGCGGCGCTATCAAAACTACTTACCTACGTTTTGCGGGACAAGGTCATCCAATTATCAAATAAAAATATACCTATTGCATTTCTGGAACTCGACTCTCCAGAAAAGGGAGGATTCGCCGGCCGGCCGGCTTGCATGGGCCCGGCAGAAAAGAAAATGCAACGCGCGCATTATTAGAACAAATATGATAGTATTTTCATTGTCAGTAATGTATTAGTTTTTATATTATTTATGCGTGTGAATAACTTTTAGATTTTAGATTCACTAACTTCGAAGTCGAAGTTTGTTAAACCTTTTGAGTATGATCGCAAATGGATTTCTGTACCCATTGTGCTAACGATGAGCATTTTAATTTTAATTTTGTGGGCAAACTGCTAAACGCAAGTTATCTCGCATGCGGGAGCCGACTAAAATGGGATCAGGCAAAGTTTTCTTATTGGTCAAAATCGGCCATGTGATTGAATCACGTGATCGAGTATTCTCGTCAACCACAGTTTGGGCAACATGAAGTAGTCTAGTGCTGATTAAGTTGGTGTACGGTGGTTTATTGCCATTAATTACTGTTACTCTCGCATTTTTGACACGTTTTCGAAAAAAATGTTGCGTTAATTCATTTTTCATATAGGTACCTATTGTAGTAGTAGTATAAAAAATATGGGAAGGCTAGGGGCTAGGTTTACGCGAATTTTTCAATATTTTAGGTAGACATAATGTTGAAAACAATCCTCTAATATTAACTGGAAGACATTTTCCTGACATTATTTCAGAAACTACATTTAGGAAAAATCCTACCAAAATATGTGTTGTCTGTACAAAAAATAAAAAAAAACGCCGAGCCACGTTATATGTGTAAACTAGTGTTATTTGTCCCCCTTTGAGTCGCCCCATGTTTCGGTATTTACCATGCAAAGAAAAATTTCTAGAATGCTTTGTGTATCTTTCTATTAAATAGTCTACAACAGGAAGATTTTTTTTGTGCACTTTTTGATTTATAAAATAAGATGAATATATTCGTCAACAGCAGTTTGGTTTCTATGGACAATTTATCTGCATGTGGAACAAATACCTCAGTAATGGCCAACGTTGATTTTTGTGTGTGCTGTAGCGAAAGGGTTAATTTTTCATATAAACGTTTTCCTTTTCAAGATATACGGATTCATTAGTAGTTGTGGCGTTCTCAACCTTTTTGTTGATGGTAAAAGTTGGCGAGCGGATTTTTATAAGGTTGAGCCACAGATATTTATTTTGAGTGTGGGCCTAAGGTGTATGATGGAAACACAGGGTAATCTTAACCTATTTATTGAAACAAGCACTTCTAGGAAATACAATAAAATTATTATATTAAATGATTATTAGATACAGACTAGATGTACACTCGTCCGTGTGGCTAAACTAGCCGCTTGGAAAATTAGCGTAATAAGGTTTCGACAATTTTATTTACTATAATAAAATTAAATGTTAAAAGCTAGATCTTATCGCAATTGTTACATTAGAGCAAAATTACAAAATTAATTATTTAAAAAGGTGGAAGTTTCAATTTATTCCCAAAATTTAGCTTAGCAAAATATCTAACGTTACACAACATGACGCAATATTTGGTGATAGAATATTTAATTCAATTGGCTAAATAAATAACTGGAGATTTTCTACTAAAATAATTTAAATCAAATAAAATCAACAAAAATCCAAATAAATTCAAATAAATTCAAATAAACTCAAATAAGAGGCACTCAGGGTTTAAAACTTACAAAAGATTCAAAATCGCTTACTTTTAGGTCGGTCAATAGTCTGAATTATTCCTACGGCGGGCAGCCAGACCTGGTGGCTGGATTCTGATTTCGGTCTGCAAACCAGCAGGGGTTCCCCCTGCACTTGAGGAAAGCTGGAACAGTACTGGCGAACCGAGGAAGGCGGTTCTCCTTTTATACTCGCTCGCGAGGGGGTCCGGCTAGATCCCCGCGGCGCAAGCGTCGCTGGGTGGCCTGATCGCTTCTTGGACGTTCGCGCTTTGGCCTTGACACGTGCGGTCTGGAGAGCTCCAAAGGAACGGATGGTTTTAAGTTTTAGGAATATGAATATTGGGGCCTCTCTTAGGATATACTGTAGGAATATTATGGTTTTAAATATTCTGGCCTTATGCGCTGGTCTGGGCATTACATAGTGTTTGATTGTATAATACCGCAGGTAGTTTTTTTAAGTCCTGGGACTCTTTAAAATAAGAGGACCAGCATGTCACAGTCTATCGCATAGGAAAAGTGAAGTCTTGAGGACTGCAACAAGTGCCATACAGTTTGTTCAGCGATAATGTTCGCCCCGTCTGACTCGTGAATATACGACCGATATCCGATATCCATCGTATATTCACGAGTAAGCCAAGGACGGGAGTTGTGACGTACGGCCGAACATTCGCTGAACAAACTGTAGATTCTAAAGGGTGCAAAATATGTCCCGTCATAAATCAAAATTATTAGAAACAACCTAAGAGACAACACTTAATCCTATGCCTTAATGTTATACTTATATCTAAGGAAATTTTAAGGGCTATCTAATACATTTTAATCTACATAAAAGTAATAAGTCTTTAAAACATTTACTAAGGAATCAGTTAATTACCAAAGCAATCAATTGATCATGGCGTATTATAACGATAGCACACCCGAAGGTGCGGGACAAAGGCACTGGTCTTGATCGGCAAAGGCTCACGCCACAGACCCGGTAGTTGTGGCGGTTTAATTTTACACCTGTTTAAAATTTCTGTCGGAATCAAAGACTCACCCTGATGTATTTTTTAATTATTATTATACATTGTTACATTGAATACATATTTTGTAGCCTTGAAGAAGTATAAAAGATTGAACGAAAGCTTGGTTAATTGAAAGAAGTATATTAAATGTTTTTTGGCTGCAAATCCGTTATTTTCATTGCTACAATTACTTAATACAGCCGTAATACAAGACATTTATTATTATACAGTTTGACCACTAAAGTAGGTACGTTCCATATGGGATTTTTTTTTATTTTTATAAAATGAAAATTTCACTTCGCCACCGATTTGTGCTTGTCGCAAGGCGGAAAATGGCGTCACTAGAATCGATCACGTCACTTTCGGTAACTGTCAAAATTAACTGTTTTTTTTTTCAAAAATCATCCAAAATTGGCTTTAATTGACACATTTTCGATAAAAGTTATTAGAAAAGTTGTTACTTTTTCAATTTATGGCCTACATACATATTTTCAGAGACCCACGATAAAATTTGTTTTGTGCCAGTTTTTCAAAAAAAAAAATTCCAAACATTTTACTAAAATTTATTTATTGAAAGTTGTATTTTTTTTTGACAGATCGACATCTCTAATTCATTTTTAACATCAATTCTAATGCTAGCAAGTTGTTTTCTTAGAAAATCTCTATATGGTTTAAAAAATTATGTCAAGCTTGGTGCAAAGTTGATTTATTTTCAAAGGTTTGATGAACACAAGCCTAGTCTATTTTGCACATCGTTAAATACATGTATCTAAAAGGAGTTATGTAAAGAGAATCCAGTTATCTAGGCAGAAATTCATGCATCATCAAGAAAACTGTAGAAGCTCCAGAACCGTCTCGTCTCCTGCAAACTCAGAAATCCGAAATCTTATATATTTGTTGTATCACAAAGCGCGTTTAGATTAAGACCGATCTTTGTCAAAAGCTTTTCGAATAAAGTTTTTTAAAAGCCTACTGCTGTGGCCAATCATTTAATTGGCACAGTCGGTAGGACGTATCGCGGAAAATCTCAGAAGTTTGCGATTCGGGCAAGCCTTGCAGTCGCCGAAACTCGCGTTTTTCTTTCGGGTTCCGATTAAGCGGTTCGTCCTGCAACATAGTCTCCACCGTTAGACGACTTGGGCCGAGCAGCAACTGGGCTTCAACCAGGAGGGCAAAGACTGAAGTTCCGAAGAAGAAAAGGGCTAGCTACCGACGGTAAGAGCCATTTCCCTTCTATCCTATACTCTCTGCTGGGGCAAAGACTTAATCTCACTAGGTTAAAAATTCAAATTCAAATTCGAAAAACAATTTTTCACGTTTTCAAATTTTGATTTTCTTTTAGGAAAACTTAATTTTAAGTAATTTAAGTAGCAAAAATTTAATTTTTATGAGTAATTCAGAAAGTGAAGAAGAGAACGAAAACGTAGGAAGGTTAGGTATCGATCACGATACAGATTTAGCAATTTTAGTTGATTTGTTTGGGCAAGTAAATCTTTCAACAATGAATAACCAGCAACAAAACCAAAATCAAAATGTTAATTATCAATTATTACGCATGTATATTGAAAATATACCTCAATTTTCTGGTGATGTACATACTCTCGAAATTTGTATTGACAGTTGTAATTATCTTGTACAAACTTATACAAACCGAGCGATTCCTAACGATCCAATAAACAAATTTTTAATTCGTGCAATTATCGGAAAACTCGCTGGTGGGGCACTAACATTAATAGGGACAAGAACAGAACTTCAGACATGGGATGAAATTCGCAATGCTTTACGCTTAACTTTTGGAGATAACAGAAACATTGACTGTCTCGTTCAAGATTTGATAGTTTTACGACCGTTAAAAAATGAATCCCCTGTAAATTTCGGATCTAGGATCCAAGATGCACATAGCTTAATCATTTCCAAATTAAATTCTAGTGGCTTAGCACCAAATATGAAACAGTTACAATTGAATAATTATAAACAACTAGCTTTAAAGTCGTTTATAAGAGGTCTCACCGGCAGACTACAAGACATTGTGCGTATTAAAGACCCTGATAGTCTCGAAAATGCTATCGCACTAGTAATTGAAGAACAAAATTTTCTCTATGCTCAAAATCGCCTTTTCTCCTCAATTCAACCTCAAAATAATATCCAAAAAATTAAAAGACCAATTCAGACGCAAAACTATCCCCAAAATATCCCAAAACCTAATTTTTTTCAATCCTCAAATGCAATTCCCAAATACCCCAAGGACAAACTTTTTCCAAAACCAACAAATGTCCAACCCCAAAGATTTCCACAAAATAACCAATTTCCCAGAGGTCCTATAAACATGCCTCAACCAAGCTACAACAAAAGTATTTTACAAACCAACAAGTTTTCGGTTCAAAACAACCCCAAACTAACGTATTTAAATCAACCGGACGAACAACTAATGACAAACCAACCCCTATGTCAGTAAACGCGACAATACCAAGTTTTCGCCAACAAGTACCGCAACGTGTACCGAACTACTTCCAAAGTTCAGGTCCCAGAAACTTTATATCGGAAGAACTATACAACATAGAAGACGACAACCCAATTTACGACCCCCAAAATTTATTTGTCGACGAAGAAAATTCATATTATTATATCCCTGAAGAATATAACCAAAATTCAAATCAAAATCTTTTTGAAAATGACTATTCAAACCTCTATAATACGGAAAATGAAAGTTATACTAGTTTACCGGAAAATTCAGAACATCTAGAGGAAATAAAAAATGAAAATTCAAATGAAAATTTTCAGGAAACCAGTGTCGTAGCCAAAAGAAAATGACAATAATTGATCTTAATAACATTCATACTAATATCTTACCCTATATTGAGACTTATAACCCGAAATTTAAATTCTTAATCGATACGGGAGCTTCAAATTCAATAATAAATCCTTGTTTCGCAGAAAAATATTTCCCTAATACAATCTATCACGAAGACTTTCAGATAAAAACTTGTAACGGTACAAATAAATGTAGATTCAAAGCTGACATACCAATAAATGAACTTTTAGGTTTAAACGATCAGATTACTTTCCACTTGTTTCAATTTCATGATTTTTTGATGGATTACTAGGCTTCGAAGATATAAAAAGACTAAAGTTAATACCCGATTTTGACAAAAATATTCTCTATAATGAAAATATCTGTATTAATATTTTTTATAGACACAATCAACAATCTAACTTATTTTCTATACAAGTCAACCCTCACGAAACATGTAAAGCGAAAATACCTGTTTCTGTAAATTCAGGAGATATCTATTTTAGGCCAAGATCTTCCAGTGGCATATGCTTCTCGTACACTTAATCCCGCAGAATGCAACTATTCAACTATTGAAAAGGAATTGTTAGCAATTGTCTGGGCCACAAATTACTTTAGACCTTATCTATTTGGACACAAATTTAAAATTATCACTGACCACAAACCCCTTCAATCAATACGAAATAGTATATAAAAAAGGAAAATCAAATACCAACGCGGATGCACTTTCTCGAGTAGAAATAAATGCACTAGAAAATTCTTTAGAAAACGAATCAATAATAGCCAATTTAGGTAATTCAGATGACGAAATTATTACCTTTTGAGAAAGCGAAGATGTAAATGAAATTTTAGGAATTACCCCTGACGAAAAACCTGTTAAAAAACCAAAAATTAATATTATTTCCGATATACTTATTAGACCGGCATTCAATGTCCAAGAAAACGCTCCGAGAAATAATAATATAGACGAAACTGTCCATACAGCAGTCGAAGATCCTGTTTTACTAATGCCAATAACAGAAAAATCGGTAAACTCATACAAAAATCAAATAATTGTTTCTTCTAACAACAAGACACAATATAAATATGTAATTCGAAACAAACCATTTGACGAAAATAAACGATTAACGGTATCTTTACCTCTTCAAAATTTCGAAAGTGAAACAATAACTTTTATAAAAGAATACGCAGAAGATAAAAAAGTTTACTGTGTATATTTTAAAACTCCTAATATAATCCCAGAATTTTGCAACATTATCCAAAAGACATTCCAAAATTCTTCTTTTAAACTAATACAAAGTTCAACCTATTTAGACGATATTTAGACTTTTGATGAACAACAAGAAAAACTAAAATACTATCATGAAGGTAAAGTTTGCCACAGAGGTATCAATGAAATGTAAAATTCCCTAAAACCTATTACTGGCCAAAACAAAAAACTGATATAGAAAAATACGTAAATAATTGTGAAATTTGTCAGTTAGCTAAATACGACAGAAAACCCGCAGAAATAAAATTTAATTTGACGCCCACTAGTACTAAACCTTTTGAAGTCATACATGTTGACACTTTCCAAATAGAAAACAATAAATTTTTAACAATAATAGATTCATTTTCTCGTTATTCACAAGCATACAAAATAAGTGGAGCTTCAGCTATAAACACCATTGATTGTTTCTTACAATTCGCAAAACATCATGGTCTACCAAGAACCATTGTATCTGACAACGGATCAGAATTTAATAATACAACCGTAAAAGATTTTGCGAAACTTCACAAAATTAATATTCATTTTATTACTCCTAATAACTCTAATAGCAACAGTTTAGTTGAACGTTTACACTCTACATTAATTGAACACATAAGATGTTTAAGATTAACTGATAAAAACAGTCGAATCAATAAACTCATGCTCTACGCAATTTTGGCATATAATAATACAGTTCATTCGGTAACAAAACAAACTCCATATAACATTGTTAGTGGACATACTGATAGTTTTGAAGCTTTCGATACTACTTCTGAAATAATTATAAATGAATATGTTAACGAACATAAAAATAGAACACGTCTACTTTATGACAAAATTCATGAAATCAACCAATCTACAAAGGAAAAAATCATTCAAAAAAAGAGTTCAAAACCGTTCAAAAATAAAACCCCGTTTTAAAAAAGTAATCGTTCAGAAAAACTTAGGTATAAAAGCGAAATTACCACGCAAAATAATTCACAAAAAGAATTTAAAAAGACCAAGAAAACTGACAGAAAAATCTTTATTACAGGACAAACATTCAGACAGACATGAGAAACCACCTGATGATCCTGATATCCTTGATCCTGATATCCCAGGTACAAGTACAGGAAATTAAAATAACGGATTTGAAAGATTCACCTGGAATCTTACCTTTTAGATTAGGAAATGCAAAGATCATAACTAGAAAACACACTTTTCTACATTATGTTCAAATTAAAGCCTTAAGTAACGAAATAAAAAATCTTAGATCGGTTCAAAATGAAAAATGTAAATGAACGTAGTAAACGCGGACTTTTTAATGCTATAGGAACGGTAAATAAATGGTTTACTGGATCGCTTGATGCAAATGACGGTATTAGATACGACAACGCTATAAGAATACTTGAGAAAAATCAACAGAAAATTGTATCAGAAGTAAACACACAAATTTCCTTATTCAAAAAATTAATTGATCACTACGGAACCTCAATTGAAACTATAATTGATAATCAACGAAAAATTTCTGAATATTTAGAACATTACCATGAATTAATAAAAAGAGAAACTGATATATTCTATAAATATACTGTATATTTAAGCATACTTAATCAAATTTTTATCAATGCTAATGTAATAATTACTTTCCTAGACAATTTGGAAAATGCTATAACCTTTTCACGTTTACATACTATTCACCCTGATATATTGAATATCGACGACTTACAAGAGATATTAACGGACTTAAAAACACATTATTCAGAAAACGAAATTATTAATATTAATTTTTATGATTGGTACTCTGTAATTAAAACAAGTAGTTATATTTAAAAAAATCAAATTGTTTTTGCCCTAGATGTCCCTCTAGTTCATCCAGATAATTTTGATTATTATCATTTATATCCTTTACCTTCTTCCAAAAATACCATAATTATTCCTTCCAAACCCTACATGGCTCTTAGTACTACTAGCTACCAATATATGGAAAATTCCTGCGAAGAAATAAATGGAACTTATATTTGTCTACAAGAACGGTTAGAAGCAACTCCAAAAGAAGATTGCGTAGCTGCACTAATTTCTGGCGAAGAACCAAGTTGTAACGTTATGGAAGTTCAAACTCACAATCAAATAATTGAAAGAGTCAACGACGAATTTATAATTGTTGTCCCGAAAGAAGAATCGAAAATGAAATTGTTATGCAAAAACATGGAATATGCCATAATAAAGACACCGCATTTAATTTGGTTACCTACCGGATGCAGCATGGAAATTAATGAAATTTCTTATGGAAATAATAAATCAAACAGTAAAACGCATTCATTGGTATTGCCGGCGATTAAAATTGGCGAAGTTCAAGAAAACATCAATACATTTGGCAAACTCCACATCAGGACGATATCCATGCTCTTCGAAAACATATTACTCTATTAGTCCTGTGGTCGTCGAAGAAGTTGCAAATACGTACACAACAAATTGGATTTTATGGATAAAAATGGTAATGGTTCTCTTAATATTAATTGGATATGGAATTTGGAAATATTGGAAGTTTCAAAAACCTAGAAAAGAAAAAGAAGAAAAAGCTACGGCTACTTCGATCCTATACACTCCCGAAGAAGCCTGTTAAGGATGGAGGAGTTATCTAGGCAGAAATTCATGCATCATCAAGAAAACTGTAGAAGCTCCAGAACCGTCTCGTCTCCTGCAAACTCAGCAATCCGAAATCTTATATATTTGTTGTATCACGAAGCGCGTTTAGATTAAGACCGATCTTTGTCAAAAGCTTTTCGAATAAAGTTTTTTTAAAGCCTACTGCTGTGGTCAATCATTTAATTATCCAGATAAATTAACACATTTGGTTCATTTTGAATTTAATTAAAAAAAAACTGAGTAATAGGCTATGGAAACAATGATTATTGCCTGCGATGTAACAGCAGCAGTTGACAATAATTTGTTGTGCATAATAATATTTGTTATTTACACAGTGAACTTATTAACTGCGCGATGTTGGTAGTGGAGACGCGCGCGCCTCGAGCGCTCGGCCACCCGTAGACGACGCGGGTCTTTCGTATTCGCATTCAAATTCAAAATCTTCGTATTCGGAGTCGTCCCAGCAAAGCCCGTCCGAAGCTACTGCCGCCGGCTCGGTAGCGGCCGCAGACCCGACCGACGCCGGATCCAGAAGCACATATACACAGAATTTGTACGCGTCACCCAAAGTGAGAACGAATAACAATTTTTGCGGCTTGACTTCGTCTTCTTCTGGCGTTCTATTGGCAACCGCTCTCGTAGAAATACAAGACGCTCACGGAATGTACCACAATGCTCGTGTTCTGATAGATTGTGGTTCGCAAACAAATTATATCTCCAAAAAATGTTTCCGAAAATTAGGGTTACCACGATTTGACTTAGCTTTAAGCATTGAGGGGCTTTGTAACATGAGAGAAACGACACATGGCGGCATAACTTGTAAAATAAAGCCGATAGGAACTACTGGCCCGCTATTCACGCTAGATACTTTTATTTTGCCGAAACTTCCGAATAAAAATGTATCGCATATTTTGGGTATTAGATTGTCAGATCCCGATTATTATCGCCCTGGTTCTATAGATATCATAATCGGTGCTGAAATCAGACGAGCCAGTCGCGCTCGAAACAGTTTTTGGTTGGATCCTTATGGGCAAATGTTCACTCGAAAGTAATGAGTCATTTTCCGCGTTCGCTGTTAAGTCGCCCGCAACTTTCTCACTGCTGTCCACGCTTACGCAACCAAATAATGATTTGTTTACTTACTTAAAACGATTTTGGGAGATAGAAGAAACGCCAAATCGCAAAATACTTTCACCTGACGAGGAGAGGTGCGAACAGATATTCCACGAAACGCATACACGCGACTCGACGGGAAGATACATTGTTGAGTTACCTTTCAAAGATCACGAACTGATTTTTGATTCTGAAAATTCTTACGCTATCGCTCTTCGCAGATTTTATTCACTAGAAAAACGCCTCCAAGCAAATGCACAATTATACAGTGTCTACTCGAATATTATTCGGGAATATTTAGAATCAAATTTCCTCGAACCTGTCCCGCATAATTTGGAAAAGAGCAATTGTTTTTATATCCCGCATCACTGTGTGGTCAAACCCGAAAAAATACGGATTGTTTATGATGTTTCGGTCAAAACCAATTCTGGCATTTCACTGAATGATACCCTCCTGATCGGTGAAAAACTACAACATGACATAGTCTCTATCTTGTTGAATTTTCGATTGTTTACCGTTGCATTTACCGCAGACATTAAAAACATGTTTACTCAAATTAAGGTCGCGGGAAAACATTTGGACTTTTTACGCATACTTTGGAGGTTTTCTACAGCTGAACCTATACAAAGATTTAGACTTAAGCGCGTCACCTTTGGTCTTTCATGTTCACCGTTTCTCGCAAATCGGACCATAGTGCAACTCGCCGAAGATGAACAGGAACACTTTCCGCTCGCCGCCCGACTTCTGAAGAACTCCATGTACGTTGATGACATAGTAACCAGTTGTGACTCTCTTGAATCTGCTAAAATGTTACGCGATCAAGTAATCGGTATTTTGTCGCGTGGTGGATTCGAGCTTAGAAAATGGTCAAGTAACCAACCCGAATTACTCGCAGAGTTACCGCAAGAGCATCTACAATCAAACTCAGTGACATTCGACGCAGAATCGCAGGTTACAAAAATTTTAGGACTTCAGTGGTGTCCAAGAAAACGCAATATTTTGCCCGAATTTACGATCCGTTAGGATTTCTGTCCCCTGTGACTTTACTCACCAAAATGCTCATGCAAACACTGTGGAGTTCCGGTCTGGATTGGGATGAGGCAGCCCCCACGAATATTGCCAAATATGGGGAACAACTAAAAACTGAAATGTCCTTGCTGTCCTCTCTAAAAATTTCCCGGTGTGTACTTCCCTCAGAATATTTGGAAATCGAAGTCCACGGTTTTTGCGACGCTTCGCAAAAGGGCTATGCGTCTGTCGCGTATTTTCAAAAATAAAATCGCTCCTCTAAAACAGCTTACCATTCCGCTGACTTATTATCGTTTGTTTCAAAAACATTTGCCGATAAAATTAAAATTTCCAAAATTTTTGCGTACTCAGATTCCTCCATAGCACTGACATGGATAAGGTCACCACAAGTGGAAAACTTTTGTCAGCAATCGAGTGGCAAAAATCCAAGAAAAGATACCCCCTAGTCAATGGTGCCATATCGATACCGCAAATAATCCTAGCGATTGCGCTTCTCGAGGGTTGTCCCCCTCCGCGCTTCTAGACAATGCCTCATGGTGGGCAGGGCCTCAGTGGCTCCTAAATCCGCCTGAGTTATGGCCCGTTAATGTCAAATTCACACCCGCTTCTCTTCAAGACATATCGTCCGAAGAAAGAAAATTTGCATTTTCCACATTCACGCAAGAAAACGCAATAGATTACCTCATAAACAATTTTTCTTCGTTCGCTAAAATCCAACGGATTTTGTCATATGTCATACGCTTTGTTCACAATTTAAAAGATTCGCAACAACGCAAAACGAAACCAAATTATTTTACCTTGTTCGAACTACATCAGACTACACTGGTTCTGGTCAAACATGTTCAGTATACTCATTTTTCGGATGACATCGAGAATATTCGAAATAAAAAACCGCCATCTAAACTTCTGAGGAAGTAAAGCGTTTTTCTGGACGACCAACAAATCTTACGCGTTGGAGGACGCATCCAGAAATCAAACGAATTATCCTACGATCAAAAACACCCCGCTATTCTTCCGAGAACTTCGCGATTAACCGTTTTAATCATAGAACATTTTCATAAATGCTTTTTGCATCCCGGCATTCAGACCTTACACTTCCTGCTTGTACAACATTTCTGGATATTTCCCCGAGGCGCGCTATTCGAAACGTTGTGTCGAAATGTCTAGCTTGTTGGCGGCAAAACCCGAAAAATTATCAACCGCCAATGGGTTCGCTTCCCAAATTGAGAATTTCTCAAATTAAAGCATTTTCTTGCGTAGGAGTTGACTATGCCGGTCCGTTTCTCACAAGACTAGGCGCGAAAACTTTCAAATCCTGCGTCTGCGTATTTGTGTGCTTTGCCACCAAGGCCACTCATTTGGAACTTGCATCGAGTCTTTCCACGCCTTTCGACGTTTCCTATCCCGCCGAGGTAGGTGTTCAAAATTATATTCGGATTGCGGTACCAATTTTGTTGGCGCGCGTAAACAAATTTTAACTCTATTTCAAAACGCAGCGAAATCCGAACAAATAGAGTGGCACCTTAATCCTCCTTCCGCCCCGCACTTTTCGGGCTTGGTAGAGGCGAGTGTTAAATCGTTTAAAACGCACTTAAGTCGAGTCATTGGATCGCAGATTCTAACGTTTGAGGAACTCTATACAGTGCTAGTCCAAATTGAGGGACTGTTGAATTCGCGACCACTTTGTTCATTAAGCACTGACTCAAAAGACTTGTCTGTTCTTACGCCGGGACATTTTTTAAGGCTCGAGCCAATCTCCGCTTTACCACATTCTGATCTCACCTCTCTCAGTATTGGTCGCCTCACACGTTACCAATTGCTACAGAGGATGCACCAAGATTTTTGGAATCACTTTCGAAATGAGTATCTCCATCAGTTACAACAAAAACAGAAGTGGTTGAAACCACCTTCTCCTGAACCACAAATAAATGCGACAGTTTTAATTAAAGACGATACCGCTCCTCCTTCAAAATGGCACATTGCCAAGATTTCTGAGCTGCACCCTGGAAATGATGGGGTGGCGCGTGTTGCCACCGTCTGTACTGCGGACGGTACGTGTTATAAAAGGCCTCTGGTAAAGCTTTGTCCTTTGCCGAGTCCTGAATTTGTGCAATAAAAAAAAACTCCTTTTTTTGGTGGGCAGGATGTTCAAGATACATTCTGTCTTAAAATTCATAGTGTAAGTTTTATTTACTTTGGGTATTTTTCTTGGGATTAAGGAAATTATTATTAATCGTTATGTTCTCTTTTAAATATTTTCGTTTTCGTTTTCTGGTTACTTAAATATAAGTTAAAGCGCTATTGAGTAGCCTTACGCTCGACGCACGCATGCGTTGAAGAAGGGAAAGGAAGAGAGGTGAGGCAGTACTCCGCTAGCCATAAACAGCTGAGCATGCCGCGCTCCCGCCGCTGATACGGAAAACAGTTTTCTCCCGCTTTTCCCGCTTTTACCGCGCTCGCGAGGTTATTCACCACCAGCCCTACAACATCTACACCCCCCGGAACATCAGGTGGCCACCTAGAAGAAGGATAAGCTCCAGGAAGGACGTCTGGACCTAGGTAAGGTACTCAATGTGCGCCGGGTGTTTTACGCAAATTTTAAACTACGCGTCAAGCGCGAACAAAATATTTTGTTAAAATTTTTCTTAAATTTAATATATACTTATATAAACAGTTATAATCATAGTCGTGGAAAAAGTATAATGTATAAGTAGCACGGAATATTCATTTCCCTCTCACGACTTGCAGCATTCTCCAGCGGATCGTGCCGCAAACTGGCATAGTCGTGGGGAATGAATGCCATCCCGTGCTAGCTAGTTATACAATATACTATTGTATCCGAAATGCTTGATGGTACAGCAACTTTACATCAAACAAACCAGAATTTTAAAGTGTTAATATCACTTTCTAACATATTCTTACTGTTATTCAGCCACAAAATGTTTGAGAAAGGAGGAAGAATTATTTATCTATTTATTTTAAGATTTATCCTCCGAAAGCTCAGAAAACAAATTTGTTGAAGTTATTTTTTGAGTTACAAGTTTAAAGTTTCGTTCATTTAGTGTTAAGAATTTATGAATTTTCGAGGCAACTTGAAAAAGTTGTCTTTCAATCAGTTTGGTGGCGAAAAACCCAATTAAAAATTAAATGGATCTGTTTGCGCCACAAATAAATTTTAGAAAATATCTAGAACAAAGGTATGGGCTTAATGTTTGCAATAATTTCATATTATTAGAGAAGTTTTTCAAATTATCTAACGCGAAAAATGGATTGACATATTTATGTAAATGTAGACAAGCAGATATTATACCAAAAGGATTACGCCTAAAAGAACCTTTTACTAGTAGGAATGTAGCAAAATATTGTTCAGATGTAGTATGATGCTGATAAGAGAAAGAATACAGAACCAAAGAAGTAACATAAACAAATTATGGGGGGATATAAATGAAATACAGGAGAATGTTAGGGAAAGTGTATCTTTCTATGATTTTAATTATATATCAAATTGTATCAGCATAAGCTATAATAGGCATTTTGATAGAGTCAAACTTAGACAGATTAACAAATTCCGAAGATTAGTTGAGGAAAAGCATAGTGAGGAATTCAATCAAATAGACAATGATTTTGTCAACAGAACAGTAATTAATTTATCTAACAACTTACCATTTCAGAAAAGTTAGTTTTGGCAAAAGGGTTAAATTTTTCTGTTGTTGACAACAAAATTTCTAAGCTTGACATAGTAGCATGGGTAGAGGAAACAGCTCAAGCATTACCTGAGGAATTAGGTCAAGAATTTAGAGTCAGGTCAAAAATAATCTTAGAAAAAGATTTTAAACCAAAGTCAAATATTTCAAAGGAAGAAAAAGTAGCAATTATATCACTTAAATCAGATAGGATAATTAAAATATGACCAGCAGATAAAGGAAATGCAACTGTTATTTTAGAAAAAACTGTGTATGATAATAAATTAAATGATTTATTAAATGAAGGAACTTACAAGAAGATAAACAAAGACCCTACAACTTCAATAGAAACTAAAATATACAAAACACTGTATAAATACCGCGAACAAATGACACATAGACAAAGGACACTCTTAACTCCGCATCATTCAAAACCTCCACACTTATAAGTATTACCAAAAATACACAAAACTAACATTCCTCTTCGCCCCATTGTAAGTTCAATAAATTCGCCATGTCATTCGTTAGCAGAATATTTACTTAAAATTGTTAATCCGTTAGTAGGAAACTCAAATTCATTTATTAGAAACAGTAATCATTTTCTAGAAAAAATAGGGAACATCAATTTCCGGATAATTATATATTAGCTAGTTTTGATGTGGTTAGTCTTTTTACAAATGTCCCTGTTGACAAATCATTGAATATTTTACGCAGAAAGTTAGAAAGTGATCAGACTTTAGTAGAAAGGACAAATTTGAATATAGATGCAATATTAGAACTAACAACACTATGTGTTAAAACCACTTATTTTCAACTAGGAAATGAATTTTACCAGCAGGAATTTGGAATGGCTATGGGGTCTCCTTTATCACCATTCATAAGCAATTTATTCATGGAAGATTTTGAACAAAATGAATTGACTAGATATGTTCACCAACCTAATGTTTGGTGGAGATATGTAGATGACATATTTGTTATATGGGAACATGGAGTAGATGAGTTAAATTCATTATTAAATTAGTAGATAAGCTATGTCGGTCCGAGAGCAAATTCCCATGTTATTTCTTATGAAGCTTCGTTTGGGATTTCAAGGTCGTTCGCCGTTCGAGCCCCACCCCCTTTTCCCCTCCTACCCAATCAGACTCGAAGATGTCCGCTTCCTCGTGACGTCACAGCCAATCAGGTCGCGAGATGGTCCGAGAGTGACCGAAGATATCCGACCCCATCCGAACATGTTCGAATCAGGCCGAGTCATGGTGCGTTCCCGCCATCCGCGTCGGGCGTGGTTATTGGAGGGAAAGTGTATCATCTCGGTCGCCCGTTTGGGCGCACGCGCGCTTGCACCCTAAGAGGGCACCTGTCAGGTAGCGTTAAAGGGAGCCTGTCAGGCTGCGGATCCGGGGGCCTGAGAGGGAGAGTTAGATTTAAAGCTAATAAAAATGTAATGTGGAAAACCCGTATTCCGATAGCGGAAGCGTTCAGTTATCAGCGGTTCTATTTTTAGAATATTATGTCGAGTGAAATAATCCAAATCGAGCGCAAAATTCAATTTCTTGGAAATGTCTTAAAATATAAGAAAAAATGTGAGAGAGAAGAGAGTGAAGTTAGGTCAGGGAGGTGAGAAAAAATATATATACAGGGTGAGAGAGGAATATAAGAAAAATGTATGAGAGACAAATATATACAGGGTGAGAGAGAAATATAAGGAAAAATGTAAGAGAAAAATATATAGAATTTCAGGTAGCGTTAAAGGGGGCCTGTCAGGCTGCGTCTATATAGGGTGAGAGAAATATAAGAAAAATGTGAGATTAAGAGAGTAAAATATATACAGGGTGAGAGAGAAATATAAGGAAAAATGTAAGAGAAAAATATACAGAATTTCAGGTAGCGTTAAAGGGGGCCTGTCAGGCTGCGTCTATATAGGGTGAGAGAAATATAAGAAAAATGTGAGATTAAGAGAGTAAAATATATACAGGGTGAGAGAGAAATATAAGAAAAATGTGAGATTAAGAGAGAAAAACATATAGAATTTCACCTTTCGGGAACCTTAAAGAGTAAATAGGGCGAGATCGGACATATTTATAACAAATTTGTTGAAAATGGTATTTGGAAAAAATCTTAGAAAATCTCTTGACATCTGCGCAGGCGCTAGCATCCTAAGAGAGGACCTGTCAGGTAGCGTTAAAGGGGGCCTGTCAGGCTGCGTCTCTCGGGTCCTTAGAGTGAAAATAAAAAATCTTCAGGTAAGATCAGATATCTAACAAGTATGACGTAATAAAACCGTCAGAGGTTCGTCGGAATTTCATTTCAATGATGATTCGATTTTCATTAAATATATTGGGTGATTTGAACTCTGGTTTTTAAATTAGGGTTGCGTCATGGAATATTCGTCGTTAAATGTAATATTAGGAGAGAATAGAGTGAAGTTAGGTTAAATATGAGAAAAATACAAACAAAATTTTATAAATATATATGCCCTTGTGACACTTCGTTGGACCCAACTCGTCATGAGGATCACGAATTTCACATAAAAAACGTTAGAATCTTATCGCGGGAGATCGATGCTTGATATAACCGAACCGTCTTTTTAAAAAATGTAGAGGAGATCGAGGAGAAGGCAAAAACGTCAACTTCCGGTCTCCACTTCCAGTTCGAGGAAAACACGAATTTGACATAAAATTTTTAAAGACTTATCGCGGGAGATCGGTGCTAGGTATAAAGAATCTGATGCTTAAATAATGATCAGGGGATCGAGGAGAATCCAAAAACGTCAACTTCCGGTGTCCATTTCCGGTATGAGGAAAATGCCTTTGCGGGCACCTCGTTGGACTCGTCTCAACGTCGGGAACACCAATTTAGCATAAAAAAGCTTTAAAGTTTTATCGCAAGAAATCGGTGTTAGGTAGAAATATTCTGACGCTTAAATAATGATCAGAGGGTCGAGGAGAAACCACATATGTAATAAAATGACAACTTCCGGTATCCATTTCCGGTGTGAGGAATATGCCCTTGCGGCACCTCGTTGGACTCATCTCTAAATATAATAATCTTAAATAAAATAAAAAATATATAATGTTCGGCGAGAATAGCACGGATAATGATCCCACAAATTTAAGTTTGTTTTGCATAATGGCCAAAATGAAAGAGTCTTAATAATTTAGCCTAGCAACACTGAAGAACTAAGAACAAGAAGTAACATACTCATTCACACATGTGCCGATCTTCGGTGCACATAGGGAAAAAGGTGGGAGAAAAAAATATGTATAGAGTGGATTGAAAAGCAGGCCAGAGGGGCCTTAATAATTTATATACGAGCCAAAACAAGGCAATAGTGGTCGGGATTAGGTCAAAGAACTTATAGAGATTTTTACTTTTTTAATTCATCGACGTTTCGACCTTTATAAGGTCATCTTCAGGATGCTACAATGTTACAAAAATACATAATTAAGGTTGGACTATAAAATTAAACGATATAAAAGGGAGACAGTGAATAAATAGCATATAAAACTCCAAATTCAAAAGGAAAAAAAACACAAAATACAGGCAATACTCACATAAAAAATGTTGATCTCAATTGTAAAAAAAAACTTAAGATATTAAAAGGACATTTAGATAAAATACACATAAACAAGACCATTTCCTAGTTTCGGAGGTTGACAGAATTAAAATATAAAATTAGAAGGTAATGTAAAAACCGTGTACCGAGTTACTTAATAATTTAGTCTAGCGACATTGAAGAAGTAAGAACAGGTGACATACTCATTGACGCATGCACCGGTGTAGTATAACAGGGCCTTACGTCACAGATTTTTCTCCTAAAGAGGTACAGGTTGAACAAAAAACAATAAAAACCTAAATAATTTACAACTAGCACTGTAATAAAAAAGATGTCATGAATTATATTCAAATAAATGTTGTATTTATCAACGATTTTTGCTGCGAAGGAAGTAACATCCTGCTGTGTATGAGATATCATTTTGCCAGTACCACAGACTTTAAACACAAAGCATTTATAGATGTGTACGTTGGCGGAAGAACTACTATGAAGAATAATTTGGTAAGTGAAAAGTCAATTATTTTTCATATAATAATACAAAAATTTAAGGTTTGAGGCAACTATATTTGGCTTACAACAGACGGCTACCTAGTATAAGAAGAGTGATGAGTTGCGTGGTGATTTTAGTGCAAACTGGGCTCAAGAACAATAAAATATGTGGTTGGACTACAAGAGAAAAATCGTGTAAGTAATGTATTAGAATCTAAAATTTAATAGTTTCTAATGGGTTTTATTATTATAGGCAGCAGGTCATCAAATTGAGTACCTACTAAAAATCAGATAGCAAAGCCAAAAATCAGCCAAAAAACAGATAACAACATGGATCAAAACCTGGAAAACTAACCCAATGAAAATTGAGTACATACTAACATCAGATAAGAAAGCCAAAAATCAGATAACAACGTAACATGGATCAAAACCTGGAAAACTAACCCAATGAAAAGGTATGAATTTTAAATAAAACACTCCCTGTTATTAAAATATAATTTTTAGTAGTGAGAGCTACAGCGAACTAGGCTGGGGCGATATACAGCAGAGAAAATGTGAAGATATGCAGTAGGATAAAGCAGGGAAAATGGTGAGTGAATTTCAAACCGCGTTCGTTTGTACCTGTTAATACATGGTAAAATATGCTAGCTTAACAAGGTACCCGGGTCGTGTGGGTGATTATCTTAAACGACTACCCATAACGGTAATCATTGGATTTTCATCTACCAACGAATGATTTTATACCAAAATAGGAATATTTCAATTTTGAATTTCAAACCGCGTTGTACCCGTTAATATATGGTAAAATATGCCAGCTTGACAAGGTACCATCTTAAATAAATACATAGTGTCGAACTTTTCGAGTAATTGTTTAGGCTAGACCAACACTTTACGAATAATAATTATTGTACAGGGTCGTCTGAACCATCAGATGCTTAAAGAAAACCTAATTTTAGAATATAATTTTAAAAAATATTGGACCTAAACACTTTCAACTTTTATTAATCGAAATGTACGTTTCCATAATTAGTATGAACAATTTTAGTGGAAATTATGTGTGATTATCTTTGTATATAAAATTTTTCTCAGGTTTTGAGGATAAATTATAGGTGTTTTATACATTTTATTGGAATTTATATGTGCATCCTTATATACAAATTTTTATTCTAGGCTAGGGAAACATTATAGGTGTTTTTACGTTTTTATTTCTCGATACATAAATAATTTTAGCGAAAGTATTGGGTTTAGCTTTCTAGTTATAGAGAAATTTTTAGAATTACTGGCGCTTCGTTTTATAGAAAACATTTTAGAGGCTAAACTTTAGTAACAATTATGGAGGCATCGTTTTAAATAAATTTTTAGTGAAAATTTATAGAGATGTGAATTTTTAGTAGAAATTTTTAATTGTGATTTAATTATATTGTTTGGGGAAGCAAAATTTTATGCTTACCTAGTAGAGAAATTTGTGGGTGTTTGTTGCTAGAATAATTGCTTAGGACACCTATTTTGTGTATATAGGACTTATCTACATATGATAAGCAGTTTACTGGTTTAACGTTTTTATTTATAGGGATTTTTCAAAAATATTAGTTTCATTTTAAAGAATAATAATAATAATAATTGCTTAGGACACCTATTTTGTGTATATAGGACTTATCTACATATGATAAGCAGTTTACTGGTTTAACGTTTGTATTTATAGGGATTTTTCAAAAATATTAGTTTCAATTTAAATAATACCTAATAATAATTGCTTAGGACACCTATTTTGTGTATATAGGACTTATCTACATATGATAAGCAGTTTCCTGGTTTAACGTTTTTATTTCTAGAGATACATAAAAATTATTAGAAAATTTATAGAAGGAACATACAAAATTTGTTTGCAACATATTAAGATCAGATTAAGATTAGATTAGAATTTTTAGATCAGATTAAGATTAGATAAGAATTTTTCTGAGAAACTGAATGGGATTTACATATAAAAATAATACTAGTGGTTTACAATTTTGTTACTTTATTCAATTTATTATATTGTTAACAATAAAATTTTAAATTGGTATACAACGTAATCGCATAGTTTGAATTATGGGGTTTGTGCATTTTGATAAATAATTAATTGCGTTATCCAATATCGTGCGCTCGAACCATGCTGCGGGGTCCTCTTCTTTGGCTATTGTTTCCTCAGGTAGATTTACACCAATAGTGATTTTTCCAGAGTATATAGTTATGTTGATTTTTACAACCAACGGCGTATCCACTATTTTACGAAAATCTTCAATAATCTGTACCTGCGTACTAACATATTTCTTAAGTACTGTAGTTAGGGAATCAGACTCTCCTATTTTAGGCAAGCCCATTACCAGGTTTCTCATTTCTCGGAACTGAGCCTCCTCTGCTATTCCAAAGTGTATCTGGTAGCATTTGTAGCAGCATGATGTAAAAGAATAATAGCCAATGCCCTTTCTATCCTTTGTGTAGCGCGATCCGATCCTATATGCTTTATTTTTGTTACATATATCGCAAATTTCCTCCAAGTCGGGGGTGCATTCGGTACAGTCGCAGGGCCTCCCCCAATCGCACTCCTTAGGCATCTTGATGGTTCAATGGATACTTTGTTAATGATGATGAGGTTTGTCCACCATCCACAATTATGTCTGTTTAAATTTTTTCGGGGGTGAGGTGTGTTCATCAGAAGAACGTTTTTTCGTAGAGTAATGACCCCATGGTAATGTACAGTATGATTTATTTAGCAAAACTCGTTTATCGTCGTGAAGGCTCAGTGCAATTTTCTCTTGTGTTGTGGAGTATACTACATGTTTTTCGGATCTTATTAAATTTTGACTAATACATTTTTCAATATTATCCTCCAGACACCGTACATAATCTACGTGATTTTGCTTTTAATAACACCTTTCTTAACACCTTTTATTTTCTTTATTACTCCACCATTTTTCATTATTTCACCTATTTCATCATCGGTAAATCCGCTTTCTCGTAGCTTCTGTCTTCGTTTTTCTTCGTCTTCATCGGTCTGAAGCAGTTTCACTATATACATCTTTGATCTTAATCCCACAAAATCTGTCATTATTCTGCCATTATTTTCTTCCTTCATCATCCCGAGGAACTTTTTATTGACCTGAGGTATTTTGTAAATATTGTCTGTTGGGAAATCGCTGGTATCAAAACGTGCGTGACAATCTCTACGTATAATATCATAAATATCAACTTCTTGTATCTCATAAATTAATGAGTCCGTATCTGTGTATAGAACGGTGCAATTGTTCCCAAATTCTGGTTTCATATACCCATAGTGGAAATCGTAGATGGTGGTTTTTGCCAAGTCCAAAATGGACATTCCCACATATATTGGTTTATTGAAAAATACCTCAGACTTATTCATTTCAATGATGATTAGATTTTCATCAAATATAAAGGATGATTTGAACTCTGGTTTGGAAATTAAGGCTTCTGCACCATATCTTCCATCCCATTTATTTATTAATTTCACAATGCTGTGCTTTCGAACGTTTTCCATGGTTTTCCCAAACACGGCGTTAGATAACAACTTAAATAAATCTTTTTCGAACGGGGTAGTTGCTAGAGTACGTAGATGTGTGTTGAGATCAATATATGGTTTCAACCACGACGACTGTTTGAATTTTAGGACTCGATGTATTTGTTTAAGTTTGAGACCATTTGCCAACGCCTGTTTAAGTGTTCGATAGTGAACCACATATTTTTCTTTGTTGTATGTATAATGTAGCCATTAATTTACAGTCATTTTTATCTCTGAGATTATCATCAGCTTTGCGGTGTTCGGGACAGAATGGCAGGTCTCCATGCAGGTCATGTAGGTTTTCCGGGTACTCTAAGTCCACTTCCAAGAAGTAACCCGTTGCTGCATTGTCAGGAATTGTGCTGACGTCGATATTTGGATCTACCCATTTAAATCCAGCATATGGCAGATGCTGTCCCATGGCCCAACCATATTTATTATTTATGTCAAAGTATGACAGATATTTCGAAGGCTTGCTGGAGCCATAGTTAGGCATGTATTTATTGTTTGCTGTAGATCGGCGTTTTGAGCACTGAGAGAGTCCCCCACGGATGCCTTTCTCCACGAACATTACCATGTCAATATTGGTAAGCAATTCCAGTTCGATTCCAGTATATTTTAACATACAGTCCCACGTATATCCAGGCAACGTATAATAGTGGGCTGGGTCTAACTTGTGTGATTTCATACAACTTTTTCTGAATTGTTCAAAGACGTCTGCCAGTAGAATTATGTCCGTCTTCATATACAATTCTGCATATTCACCGATATTTTTACAACTAAACTCTCTCCATACTTTCTGCGCGTGAACGTACTCTTTTTCATATATCGATCTTTCCTCCAGCTTGTTGTAAAAACCATCTTTGGGTGGTAGATGATTGTGATTTAATTTTTCCATGGAATCCACATAATCATAAGGGAAAACCCCCTTTCGTGTGAGAAGATTAAACTTATCATTAGGCAGGTGTGGAAAATGACTTCGAAGAATGGGATAATCGCTGAGATTTGCCACCAAGGATTCTAAGCTCCCCACCATAAACCGAAAACTATCAATGAACCTGAATTTAATTGCTGTTTCCGATATGTTTTTCGTGAAGGAAATATACTTCTCCTTATTAAGGGGAAGCAGCTCAACCCTCCCCTCAACATCTTTGGCAATGCTCTTAATCACAAAATGAGCGTCGTACCCGCTTAAATTGTGAAATACCACAGGCACCACGCGACTATCCTGATAATTTATGTTGCAGTCTTCATGGGCCGCACCCCTAAATTTTCCAGTTAGATGGTTATGATCTCGAACCTTTTTCTGATCGGAATTGAATGGTTTCTCACAAATGTGGCAAGTGGTGGATAACTTGAATCCCATCTCCTGCAGGGGCGTCAGGCGGTCCATTGGTAATGGACATAGAAAAACGGTCTCTAAGTCCTCGGCCAGCTGATTAAGCTCCTTTGAAAACCATTCGATACAGTCGACGCCGGTGTAAGATTTATAAAATGATAATGAGTCATCATAGCTACATTTGACGTAATACCCCACACTAAACGGCTTATGTTCCTGGTACTTTCCCTTTTCTTCTATGGGTTTTAATATACTCTCTAGATCGGCATATACTATGAATGGTACAGGCTCTTTGTTTTTATGATTATTAAATTTAAGAATTTTATTTTCCCCCATCGGCAGCCTCACCCTACAATTATTCAGGTGCTTACAATCCTCAAGGTGGGCAATTAATTTCTGCTCACTATGAAAATAGTGTAAGCACCTATCACACACCCATTTTTTATGACCAACCCTGCCCAGCTGAGATGAAACGAGTCGTGATAGGTCCTTGATCCACACATAATGGTATTTGACAGGTTTTAAAATATCATCACCATCATCATATACATCCTGGACCAGTAGCAAGTTAACATGTTTTGTCAATTTGTCCTTGGTGAGATAAGTCGGAAAACATTCGAACTTACCATTAGTCTTTTGTAAACAGTATACGTTTATGGATATATTATTCTGCTTCTCAAACCGTGGGACCTGTCGCAGTGTCATTGGAAAATGAATTCCTTTTATATTCAATACGGTTGAGGGGAGGGGATACTTTGTTACCCTTTGAGCGTCTTTATGGGTTGGGTGCAGAGCCGACACCACCGCCCACGCAAAGCACATTTCGTCGTCGTTCTTAACGTTGATGCATGCTTCCTTTCTTTTAATTGGTGCAGGCAGTTCAATATATGAGGAGCCAAGCATGGGTGCAAACTTGTTAATATTTACCTGTAAATTTATGATGGCTGTGAGACGACCCCCGCTCTCACCGTCTTCTATTTCATCCAAATCTCGAAGAATGGGTTCCCGCACGTTTTTCAAAAACCATTGAGGTACTTTGGTGTCCGTGTAAATCGGAGCGTTCTTCGTATTTATGTATTTCAGCTCCTCAGTAATTAGCTCACTCCTTTTTATTTCAAAAAGTCCACAAAAAACGGTGTTCACCTTTACCGAACCATATATTTTCAAAAACATTGTGAATTCGATGTTTAAAAATCGCAGAACGATCTTCTAAAAACAGCTTGGGCTCCTTATGTTTGATGTTGGTGATGGCTGCCGTTTGCACGCGTGTCTTGAACGCCGACTGTAGTTCTTCCCATTTCACTCTATGCTTAGCAGTTTCCTTTACGGGTTCATATCCATGTCCCACTATCTTCATAGCATTAAACAATTCTTTGAACGATTTTAAATTTGCTAAAGTCGTTGTCAGATGTTGCTTCTCACCAATAGTTGTAGCATTATTCAGGGACGTTTGCACTTGCTTCAGGATCTCGTCACATTTGTGAATATTTGACTCAATATCACCATCAACCAGATTAGCACTGAAAAGTGCTGTTTGAATTTCTTTCAAGTACTTAGCGAAAGACATCTTATCTTGCTTCGGAGAGACTGGTGATTAACGTGCTGCTTGCGCTCGGAGAGCTGACTGATGAAAGAATGCGCTAGGTGCCGCGCCCCCTTTTATAGTACCGCGGCGGAGACGTTCGACCAATCAGAACGCATCTTATTCCCGGCCTCATGATAAGCACGAATATGTTGGTGTTTTCCATAAGAATCAATGTAAATTTGCGGGTTTTCGCGAACCTTACAACTTCCTGAGCTGCTGATAAACATTTTCAATTCGCGCGTTTTATGTTTTCTAACTAATAATCTGTATGCTTATTATCTACATCCTGTTAGATAGACCGATAGAATTATTATTTTTATTATTATTATTTTTTTCAGCATATTCACAACCGTATGATGAGGCGTGGGTGCGTCGCAGACACTTGGATGGATAATCGCGTACACTCGACCTACTATACACAAATTAGTAAGTATGTAAAAATATCTGCTTAAAAGTTTTCGTGTAGCCGTACTATTTCAACCTATCATAAAATGCATATTCCTACAGGACGAACCATACCTATATATTTCTGTTTACATTTTGGCAATTACGTGACATTTTGACAGTTACGCGACGTTTTAACACACGTTTGACGTTTACGTGGCGTTTTTGACGTTTACGTGACATTTTGACAGTTACGCGACGTTTTGACGGTTCCGTGATATTTTTGACAGTTACGTGATATTTTTGACAGTCACATGAGATTTTCACGGGGTCCTTTACGGCTGCCTATAACGTTTTCGGGTGCACAGCCCTCGACCCTAAGAGGGAATTTTTCAGGAAGCCTTAAAGGCTACCTCTCAAGAAGTGTGAAATGTCGTGGATGTTAAATCAAAATGAATGATACAAATAAATTATTTTAAAAGATCTATTTCGTTTCTCAATTGTACAGGTAAAAATTGATTAATATCTTCTAAATACATTTTGAGTTCATATTTCACTAACAACATACAAAATTGCTTTAAGGAAATCTCCCCATCCAAGTACTTATTACAGGCGTTAAGACCTTTAGAATATTTTCCATAAAGTTGTTTACACCATTCGTCGTCACCATCCATTTTTGACTCGTTCATTTCATGCAGGGCGTCTTGAGCACACGCGAACAATTCATTTTTCACCCTCTGAATGCTGGTTGATAAATCTACAGCCTCTGTCCAGTGTTTTTCCCTGTATAGCATCCACATGTTTCCTTCTTAAGGTCAAAACTGCTTCTGATCTAATTTACTACCAACATGAATATTTAACTAGAATGATTACGTAAATATAGACTATTTTTTATTAAATACTTGAAATTTAACAACTCATATGTTATCAAAAATTCAGCCTAGCTTTGAATAATAATTCTTGTATTAAAAATGAATCTGCTCAGAGGGTGTAATTTCTGTGACGTAACCATTTTGAAGAGAGAGAATCGTAGAAGACCCCAAGATGTCTCTAAACCCGTACAAATGGAATATTTTTATATCTTTATGTCTTCGTATCTTCATGATTATTTTCACTTCTTTCTGTTTTCAGAATCTTCCGTCAGAATCCTTCGGCAGAGGGTCTAAGTTTCAGCCGCAAATGGATAGTCGTACAGGTGGATCTTATAAATATGAAATATTATATTCAAATATGTATGTAAATGCCCATATTTCACATAACTCCTAAAACATATATTATAGAAACAAAATATTGCTATCTTTTTTAGTTTATCGTTAATATCTGTTGTTGTTGTTGTTGCTGTTGTTGTTGTAGTTGTTGTTGTTGCTTCAAAATATATATAAATTGAATTTATTTTATTATTTTCGTTCCCTTTGAAAAAATATGGTAAACTTAAAACCAACTGATTATAAAACCATCTGATCAATGTTATTTCATTCAAAACGTTGTTTATTTGGAAATTATATATGTTTTGAGATGTGTTCCCTAGATGGTGCTTTAGGATTTTTTTTGGCTTCTACAGAATATTAAAATTTTTTTTAAATAATCGTTTGAAATATTCACATTTTCATTTATTAAAATGTGTGTTAGTAAATAAAAACAGATCACATTTTATTAAAAATATTTTTATTTTTATGGATCCTCTGAAAACATACACATTGGTTATTTTAAAATAGCACAAGACATATTAAATACAAGCCATTCTATATAAACCCATATTATACCAATCATCTGTTCTTCAATTATGTTATAGCAAATAGTACAACCCCCATATACCCCCACGAAATGGGGTGGTGGTGTTGGTGGTGACGACACCCCTGACGGGGCATACATTATTAACCACAAAAACACATTCTAATAGTAAAATAAAAGTCATTATTTTCAAAACATCGTAACTGAGGTTACTTACTGGTGTAGGGTGAACGTGTTCTTCAACAAATCGTACTAGTTCTTGTTCTGTAAAATAAAAGTAAAAAATAAAAGCTGTTGTAGAACTAAACGTATGAAAAATATATGCTTACTCATTGTTTTTGCAGACGACACAGGAAACTTCCTATCATAGAAGCAATATTTTATGCAACGGCGAAACCAGATTATTGCTGTATGTGTTTTTAATTATACTTAATATAAATAATATTGAGGAGCATTCATTTATTAGTTCTATAATTTATTAAAAATAAAACGTTAATACAAAATATATTAATACCTTTATTAAGGATATATAACATGCTACAATTTTTCTAAAACTAAAGATATTGAAACATTTAATATATTTTCAAATTATATTAAAATAATCTTTTACAAATCAATACTTATATTGGGTGTGAATTTATTCTATTAAGTTTGTTGATAAGATTTTCTTCAGGAGTATTTTGAGTTGCTCGTAAAGAGAGATGTTTGGACAGTCGATTCCAAAGAAATCTAGAGACATTTTGTCACTAGCATGCAACGAGTTTGTGAATTCACTATATTCAAAATATCTACCATTTTGTATGAAATAAAGCATACCGTTTGTGTACCTGAAAACGCTATCAAAATGAGAAGGAATCCCTGGAAAATCTTTAGATATATAACCCCGCCTTTTATTATATAGACTATAACTAAGTTCTTCATAATAATCTTTAGAGAAAAACAAATATATTCGTCCTGTGTTCCTTATAACACCACCTATGACTTGACCTTGGGTATCTATATGTAAATGTTGTAAAGTATTCTTTTCAATTACATGGAAATTTGGATAGTTTAAGATATAATATTGATCCTCAATGATTAATACGATTTGACCATCCGGTTTCTGAAATATTGATTTGAATTCACTAAACTGCGGTAAATTATTTACGGTCGTGTGTATGTCGATTTGTTCAGAGGTAAATTTGCGTGTTTTGAGATCCATAATCCACAACCAATTTTTGTAAACAATATACAAATATTGTGTTACTACTAAAAATTTAAGTTTTGAAATATCTATACTACACAAATCAATATCTTTTTTCGCAGGTAGTTTTGGTGTTGTTTCTACGGTAGTTGTGACAGTGGTTTTTCGAGTTGAAGATGGTTTTGGTGAGGACGGTGTGCCATACAATTTTTGAATTGCATCGATATCATCCATATCTAATGTTTGCTTATTGTCATAAAGCGGATACATTATGGCATTAGGATTCATCGAATGGTACAACCCCAAAGTATGTCCAATCTCATGTAAAAGAACCGAGTATAAGTTTATTTCTGAGCTGTCAGTTTGAATTTCATTCATATCAGTATGCCATTTTTCGCTAATATCTAGATGTATCTCCATGCATTTGTCATCAATATATGTACTTGCATGTCCTAACACTCCACCTGGTCCATCAAACGGATGAGGACATTGACCAACACCCGAACAACACCTATGGTGACTATGATTGAAAGGTTTATCACCCCACAGAATCATCAAATCAGGATTTAGAGAAGATTGTTGGAAAGTTAACCCCGACTCTTTTTCCCAAGCATTAAAGGCGTGTCTAGCACATTCTACTTCCTTATCCGTTGCTATAGAGAAATGACATCCCAAACTCTTACGATTCCATTTCGTTCCACTAAGAGCATAGTTTTTTATTATTGTATCCCCTACCCCGCATCTGCGTCTTCTCATGGGTTTCAAAGTTTGTTCATTTAGGTTTCCATCTACAGTTATATTATAGAAATCTTGAAAATTAACTAAAGCGTCCTCTATTGAAAGTAGATCGCTTTCTACATTGGTGCTGATATTTAAATATCCAAACTGTTCCAAATAATTATTTGCAAACAATGTATCATTATCATTGTTAATAGGTGTAGATGATGTTTCTATTATAAAATATAAAATTATTAATTTTAACATTTTTTACTAGTGATCAGTAACTATGAAGGGTAGCAAAGAACAACTGAGAAAAATTTATCAATTCTGCATTTATGAATAGATTTTTCATGGATGACCTTGAATACTACCAACACAATTTTTCTAGGATGATGATCATACAATACGACCACCAACACAGAAAAAATCCCCTGCTGAAACAAATGATTCATTTTTGTTCGTCAAGTTCTAACACATTTCACCTAAACGAATATTCCATGACGCAACCCTAATTTAAAAACCAGAGTTCAAATCTCCCAATATATTTAATGAAAATCGAATCATCATTGAAATGAAATTCCGACGAACATCTGACGGTTTTATTACGTCATACTTGTTAGATATCTGATCTTACCTGAAGATTTTTTATTTTCACTGTCCCTCTAAGGACCCCTTTAACGCTGCCTGAAATTCTATATATTTTTCTCTCTTATATTTCTCTCTCACCCTGTATATATTTTACTCTCTTAATCTCACATTTTTCTTATATTTCTCTCACCCTGACAGGCCCCCTTTAACGCTACCTGACAAGTTCCTTCTTAGGCTGCTAGCGCCTGCGCAGATGTCAAGGGATTTTCTAAGATTTTTTCGAAATACCATTTTCAACAAATATGTCCGATCTCGCCCTATTTACCCATTAAGGTTCCCGAAATGTGAAATTCTATATATTTTTCTTATATTTCTCTCTCACCCTGTATATATTTTTCTCTCTCACATGTTTCTTATATTTCTCTCACCCTACATAGACGCAGCCTGATGGGCCCCCTTTAATGCTACCTTAAATTCTATATATTTTTCTCTCTCAATCTTACATTTTTCCTTATATTTCTCTCTCACCGTGTATATTAACCGAATTTTTGATTGTATTTTTCTTTCATCACCCTGACCTAACTTCACTCTGCATATAGTTTTTCTCTCTTACATTTTTCTTATATTCCACTCTCACCCAGTATATTTACCTAACATTTGTTTATATTTTTCAGGCTTTTTTGTTTCATCTTGTATTTTTTCTCTCTTACATTTTTCCTTTTATTTCTCTCTCGCCCTGTATATTTACCGAATTTTTGTTTGTATTTTTCTCTCACCCTGTATATATTTTTCTCTCTTACATTTTTCTTATATTCCTCTCTCACCCTGTATATATTTACCAAATTTTTGATTGTATTTTTCTCATATTTAACCTAACTTCACTCTATTCTCTCCTAATATTACATTTTTCTTATATTCCTCTCTCACCCTGTATATATATTTTTTCTCACCTCCCTGACCTAACTTCACTCTCTTCTCTCTCACATTTTTTCTTATATTTTAAGACATTTCCAAGAAATTGAATTTTGCGCTCGATTTGGATTATTTCACTCGACATAATATTCTAAAAATAGAACCGCTGATAACTGAACGCTTCCGCTATCGGAATACGGGTTTTCCACATTACATTTTTATTAGCTTTAAATCTAACTCTCCCTCTCAGGCCCCCGGATCCGCAGCCTGACAGGCTCCCTTTAACGCTACCTGACAGGTGCCCTCTTAGGGTGCAAGCGCGCGTGCGCCCAAACGGGCGACCGAGATGATACACTTTCCCTCCAATAACCACGCCCGACGCGGATGGCGGGAACGCACCATGACTCGGCCTGATTCGAACATGTTCGGATGGGGTCGGATATCTTCGGTCACTCTCGGACCATCTCGCGACCTGATTGGCTGTGACGTCACGAGGAAGCGGACATCTTCGAGTCTGATTGGGTAGGAGGGGAAAAGGGGGTGGGGCTCGAACGGCGAACGACCTTGAAATCCCAAACGAAGCTTCATAAGAAATAACATGGGAATTTGCGCTCGGACCGACATAGCTTATCTACTTAAATTTTATAAACTCTCAAGAACCTTCTATTAAGTTTACCTTAGAAATTGAAAATAATAATGAATTGCCTTTCTTAGATGTTTCTATACTGAAATCAGATAATATAGAAACTAGTGTCTATAGAAAACCAACACATACTAATAGATATCTCCATTTCAACTCCAATCATCATATTAGTGTTAAAAAAGGAGTAATTAAAAGTTTGTATGACAGGGCTAGAACGATTTGTTCTAATAACACAAAATTTGAGGAGGAAATTAAACATATAAAACATGTTCTTGAGAAGAATAGTTATCCTATTGAATTTGTTGAGCAATTTTTTCAGGATTGCCAACAAAATAACAATGCTTATAGAATTAGGGAAATAAATCTGGTGGACCGACCAGTAAATTTAATAATTCCTTATATTCCTGGACTGTCAGATAAGCTAAAACGTATAGGCAATCGTTTTAATGTGAGAACAGTATTTAAAACCAAAAATACATTAAGATCGATGCTAGTTAAAACAAAACCATTTAATGAGTTACAAAGTTCAAAAAATTGCATTTATAAAATTCCTTGTGAATGTGGAAAGTTCTATGTTGGGGAGACTTGTAGGCCATTTAACGTTCGTTTAAAAAAACATAAAAATTATATCAGGCAAAATCAAATTTCGAAGTCAAAAATATGTGAACATTCCTTTAATAACAATCATAGGATATTGTGGGATAGTTCCAAACCAATTCTAAAAGAAGTAGGAAATAGACGAAAAATTAAAGAATCTGCATTTATTCTAGGAAATACGGGCAACTGTGTTGCTGAATGTTCAGTGGAATTCAGTAAAATATTATTGCCACTTATTCAAAGAGAAGTTAGTATAGATAATTAGATAAAACACAGGGTACAATATCAGGCAGGTGGCTAGGCTATTGTTTCTGTTGTCATGACATTTTAACCTGAAATTTATTAATCTGTCACTTCACTTTGACGTGACATGATCTTTGAGAAAGGAGGAAGATTTATCCTCCGAAAGCTTAGAAAACAAATTTGTTGAAGTTATTTTTTGAGTTACAAGTTTAAAGTTTCGTTCATTTAGTGTTAAGAATTTATGAATTTTCGAGGCAACTTGAAAAAGTTGTCTTTCAATCAGTTTGGTGGCGAAAAACCCAATTAAAAATTAAATGGATGTTAATAGAATGATAAAGCTTGTGATATAAAATCGTTTTTACGAATTTACAAGTTTTCGAAATCGTCAGGAATTTAATAAATAAATATTACAAAATGACAAAAAACTAATCAAATCCAAATTTGGTGCATTTATGTGAAATCGAAAAGAAACGACTATTTCAAGCAAATCTTTTTGAAATCTTAACAAACATGTTCATTTCCAGCGGCTTTATTTTTTACACGTCAAACTAAACTATTAATAGAAAAAATCCCCGTGTGATGCGAACTTTCTTTGAGCACACAATATATACAGGGTGTAACTTAAGCACATTAAAATATTTCATGATCCTCGGCCAGTTCTCAGAAAAAAATCATATAAACGTGTCCAAAAATTCTTAATTTTCGATATACGGGGTGTTAAAATTTTCTAAAAAGTCTTTTCCCTATAACTTTTTATTCTTATTTTGAGTTAAAATTAATTGTGTAATCTTGAAACCTCTTTAATTGATAACAAGATTGTCATATTTTGTCCAAGCTTTTAAATATCAGGCATTTTTTGCAACTACGATGAAACAAATTAGAATAATCAAATTCGGCACGATATGGCCATAGATGGAAAAAGAAGTCGAAATTTTACAGAACCGTATTAACTTTTTTCTTGGTTTGTCGAACAACTTACCCATACCTCCGCCACTGGTTCAATCTGGAGCTTGAAGATAACACATTTAAAAGGGTCCTACATAAGAATGATGTTTACCAAATTTGGTCCAAAAAGCTTTGCAAATAAAGAAGTTATTAGAAAAATACGATTTCATTTAAAGAAATTTAACACCCCGTATATCGAAAACGAAGACTTTTTGGACACATATTTATGTGAACTTTTTTCTTAGAATTCACTGGGAATTACCACCTTAAAATATTTTAACATACTCAAGTTACACCCTGTGTACAATGTTTATTAGCAGTTTTATTTGTAATTTCTATAATATATATTTTAGAGGACAATCTATTAACGTTTATCGAAAAGCCACTAAACTGCATTTCAATATGAAACTTCACCTTTTCTCAGTCTACCAGTTATGACTTCTGCTGAAATAATTTTGCATTTTTCTAATTTATGACGAATCCTGTATTATTGAGTACCTAATAATACCTAATAATAAAAATACCAGCAGAGAGAACCAAATTTATTTTCATAATTAACTTAATTTATGCATCTCCCATTTTTGAACTGAGTAAATTGCAGTCAAAAATCGAAACAATAACCATTTTTAATTCTGGGAAAATAATACAAGAAACCTGTTTAGACCTACGTGGTTTTTAATTTTTTTCGAATATTATATACAGGGTGGGCCAATAGTGCGGGAACGAACGATATCTGAGGTGATGCTAGAAAAAATATAAATACAAAGTTGTTCGATGCTCTAAGGCGCATCTTGCTATTACATATCTGGATTGTCCTAAGAATTCTACACACTTTTTATTAAGCACCTATACAAAAATTAAACCGTTTTTGAGATATTTAATGTTTTTTCAAAAAATCGCCGTTTGCACCTGTCTATAAAATCAAGCATATTTCGTTAACTAATATTATACAAGTCGTTGGCAATACTACTCACAAAACCAGAAACTTCAAACAACCATATCTTATTTTTTTCAAATGGAATGCACCATATTTTTGTATCTTAAAATGTTCACAAAATGATAAGCTTAGGTACTTTTTTATTAAGCATGTCCTTTACCTTAATATAATAGTTATCGAGCTCGAGCTTTTTTAACTTTTTCCTAATATCTTCCTTAAAATCCACAATATTCGCGTTTCGATTAGAAAAATGTTTGCTTAGTTGGTCATGGAAACAATAATTGTGGATTTTAAGGAAAAAATTAGGAAAAAGTGTAAAAAACTCGATAACTAATACATTGAGGTATAGGACATGCTTATAACTTATAAAAAAGAAAGCTTATAGATTTGTGAACAATTATTATTATCCACAATTATTGCTTCCATGGCCAACTAAGCAAATATTTTTCTAATCAAAACCCGAATATTGTGGATTTTAAGGGAGAAATTAGGAAAAAGTGTAAAAAACTCTATAACTATTACATGGAGGTATAGGACATGCTTAATAAAAAAGAAAGCTTATCGTTTTGTGAATAATTATTATCATCCACAATTATCGTTTCCATGGCCAACTAAGCAAACATTTTTCTAATCAAAACCCGAATATTGTGGATTTTAAGGGAGAAATTAGGAAAAAGTGTAAAAAACTCGATAACTATTACATTAAGGTATAGGACATCTGGACATGCTTAATAAAAAAAGAAAGCTTTCCGTTTTGTGAACATTTTAAGATAAAAAATATGGGGCATTTTCCATTTGAAAAAAATTAGATATGGTTGTTTGAAATTTCTGGTTTTGTGTACAGTATTGCGAGCACC
Source organism: Pseudeuparius sepicola (assembly GCA_963920635.1). Lineage (NCBI taxonomy): Eukaryota > Metazoa > Arthropoda > Insecta > Coleoptera > Anthribidae > Pseudeuparius > Pseudeuparius sepicola. The sequence continues at coordinate 38,273,081 of OY987305.1, forward strand.
CTGTAGAATATTATCAGATTTTCATAGGGGCATAAGGTAGGTGAATCTATGCACTAATAACCTGCAAAAGATTTTGCTTTTAAGATTTCGAGTTAATGAAATATGCTTGATTTTATCGACACGTGCAAAGGGGGATTTTTTGAAAAAACATTAAATATCTCAAAAACGGTTGAATTTTGGTGTTGGTAAAGAATACCTAGGACAATCCAGAAATGTAATAAAGTATAGAGCTTTCTATTTAAAATAACAAAGTTGTGTCTCGTACCGCATTTCTGGAGCATCCTGTATATTCAAAAATATTTTCGGGTGATGCGCCTTTCTAGCATCACCCTGTAAGGATATATCGTTCGTTCCCGCACTAATGGCTAACCCTTACCCTTATAATAATTATTTTAGGTGAATTTTAATCCATCAAGAAAGAAAAATACTCGAGAAAATGGGATTTTTGGCATGTTTGAATAACCCGTGGACACACCCCTATACTGAAAACCAGTATGTGGGAATTTGAGGTACCTACAGCAAAACCAAATATACAGGGTACCTATCTATTCAAGGAGGTCAGTAGAGATACTAAGAGAGCACCAGACCAGACTTGTCGAAACCTGTCTGGTCTGGTACTCTCCTAGGTTTTGCCCGTCTCCCCACTCTCTCCCCACTCCTATTGAAACAGCTATATAGGAGAGGTTCAACTAAGATCTCATCAGACACGCAGATCATTTACAACATGTCCTTCATAAATAGTTTAAACAATTTGCTGGTGAAAAATCTGGTGAATGTTCGAGATTTGGAAGTAAATAAAAAATTTGAGATCCAGTGTTTTAAGAGAATAAATACCAAGTTTGGGGAAAAGGTAGTGGTGGAATTTGCCGACTTCAAGACCATCCTGCCTCAGCGTTTTACGGAGCAATTAACTCAAGAGCGAATTGACGAATTGAATGGTGACAAAAGGTATTTTTTAACAAGCTTGGGGCCCGTCGGCAAGACTACAAATATTATATTTTCTGAAGCATGAGCGAGAGACTGCGGCGATATATGGAGGCACTCGAAGAGCTGAGACGCTTGATTATTATGTATGAACTAACTAAAAAGTTTAGAAATGTAAAGTTGTGAAAATAAAAAATATTATTTGTTTGTGTGTTTTTTACTACAAATCCCAATATTGTCTGGGCACAGATATTCTGATTTTAAACAAATCATAAAAAAAATGCCTAGCGAATTTCCCAAGGACAGTGAGAAAATATTCTACATAATATCCAATTAGACAATTGCTCTAAGAATATGCAAAAAAAAGTAAAACATTTTTTGAAAAAGTAATTTTTATTTTTTTATTTAAAAAAATATCGCCAATTGCCAATTGCTTTAATTGCCACTTAGCCACTTGGCCACTTGGCCCCCTTGGCCCCCCCTCCCCCCATTAGTTTTGTTTTCAGTGCTCTGAAATACCCGGGGATTGAACCCGAGACACCTAGCTGGTAGCAAAAGACGCTTGTCTCTTAACCACGGCTGTATTTCCAAAGGGGTTTCTTGAAAATTTCTACCCTTTCTTATTCAGGTAGCGCGTTGAAGTCGCCTGCTTGGGGTATGCAACGTGGGTGGGCCAGTAGGAGAAAGTATCAAACGCCGCGCTGCGGTGGTACAGTCAGCGGTACCGCTTCTCGGGGGATGCTGCCGCGGGCGTGCCGAGGGTACAGTCTAGTCGGACGCTAGAATACCGCTCAGTCGGGGCTCCTCCGGTACAGTCCAGACAGGTAGGTAGAATAACCGCGCTTCGAACTGGACTCGACCTTACGGTCTTGGGTTGACTATGGCTTATTTTTTGGGCCCTTTATGGTTGTGTTATACAAAATTATTCGATATTTACAAATTTATTATAAAAATAGTTTTTTCTTTATGGTATTTTCAGAGAGTTCTATGGTATACAGAGTGTTTAACTCGGCGCTCTCATTCCAGAAGGTGGCGGACACGCGCCACGCGCTCCATCGAAGGTCGAGGCGCGGTTCCAGTCGACGTGCGGTACAGACGACGCTTCGGGCTGGAAGCTGTGGTCTTGGGTTGATTATAACTTATTTTTTGAACACTTTATGGTTGAGTTATATAAAATTATTCACTATTTATTATAAAAATCGTTTTTCGTTATATTTTCAGAGAGTTCTATGGTATACAGAGTGTTTAACTCAGCGCTCTCCAGACTAATTATATTGGTTTCTATGCTTAAGAAACATTCTTGAAAATTAACTGGGGGCGACTATAGTTTATTTTTGAAAACATTACGGCTGTGTTATACAAATTATTCTCTATTTATTATAAAAATCGTTTTTCTTTATATTTTCAGAGAGTTCTATGGTATACAGAGTGTTTAACTCAGCGCTCTCCAGACTAATTATATTGGTTTCTATGCTTAAGAAACATTCTTGAAAATTAACTGGGGGCGACTATAGTTTATTTTGAAAACTTTACGGCTGTGTTATACAAATTATTCTCTATTTATTATAAAAATAGTTTTTTCTTTATATTTTCAGAGTTCTATGGTATACAGAGTGTTTGACTGAGCGCTCTCCAGACTAATTATATTGGTTTCTTTGTTTAAGAAACTGGAAAATTAAAGGCTCAGAATGATTTTGTTAGATATTTAATGTGTGGAATGAAACAAGAGAAATATATTTATGTTTTATATTAAAAAAATATACATATACAATAAACACTAATTTCTAAATATATACACACTTACATCTAATTGGATAAAATAATGAAACTTATCTATACATATACGTATAACTAAATATACAGTGTGACCCATTTGTTTTGGGGTCAGTCTGTAAAAAGTGTATCAATCGTGCGATTTGGCTGATTTTTTTTTTAAATTGTAGAGCTCGATGAACTGCACATTTTGAACAAAAATTGCCTGGTTCGCATAAAATCCAAAGCCTACTATGACCGTTTTTATGAGCAAAATTTTAAGAAACCATATTAGCGTTTTTTTTTTTGAAAAAATCTGTGTGCGCCAATGGATTGAGCACCCCTCGAAATGGGTATGTACAAAATTTCATCAAAATATTTCAAGTAATAACGATTTTGTAGAAAAATTAAAAATGCAGCCAAGGTACGTCTTTATTTTCAAAAATTCAAAGTTGGCCATGGAAAATAATTGAATTGTTTACTTTTATTAAGTATCAAACTGTCTAAATTGAGTTCAGAAATTGTTTGTGCTCAATACAATTAATTATCATAATTATGGAATATTTAAGCATAAGAGACAAAATAGAAATTGTTCGACTCGTGGGCGACAACGAGCGCTCGGCAGCAGAAGCTGCGGCCGAATTTAACAATAGACACCCAGGTAGATCAGTGAGTCGAAGTACTGTACAACGTATAAACAATATTTTTGATGAAACTGGATCGATTTCTAAAAATTTATTAAAAACTAGGCAAAATGGACGCCGTGGACTTGTTGAAAATAACAATCAAATTCTGCAATACTTTAGTGACAATCCTCGAAATACTGTTCGAACGGCTAGTTTAGACCTTCATATACCCAGAGAGAGTATAAGGAGATGTTTGAGACAAAACAAAATAAAACCGTTTAAGCCAAAATTTTTGCACACCCTGGAACCAGGAGATGAGGAGAGAAAATTAGAATTTTGCTATTGGCTGCAAGGTGAATATCTCCATAATGGCAACTTTTTAAATGAAATTTTATTCACCGACGAAGCCACGTTTACTACAAATGGTGTAGTATCAAGTCAAAACTGCCGTCACTGGTCAGCTGAAAATCCAGAGTTTATAATAAATGCAAGGAGACAATATTCACAAAAAATTAACGTTTGGTGTGGAATACTACGCGACAGAATAATTGGCCCATTTTTCTTTGAAGGGAATTTGAATGCGGCTGGCTTCTTGAATTTTCTAGAAATTGAATTTAGAAATGCTTTAGATGAGTTACCATTAAGATACCGTTTAAATTTAAAGTTACAGTTAGATGGCAGTCCTATTCATAATGCTCGTTTAATCAGAAACTGGCTAGATAATAATTTTGAAAACTGTTGGATAGGGCGAAATAGTCCTTTCTGTGAGTGGCCACCGAGATCTCCGGACTTAACTCCTTTAGATTTTTTTCTTTGGGGTACACTTAAGCAAAATGTTTATAAGTCAAGACCCCATAATTTACAAGAACTGCAAGCTAGGATAAACCGTAGTTGTGAGGAAATTACTCCACAGCAAATACGAAATGTAATTTTGAATGTACGCAAGAGGAACGACAAATGCATTGTAGAAAATGGAGGCTTGGTAGAAGTTACAAAAATTTTATAATTTTAATTGTTTTTATGTTTTGTGTTTATAAGCATAAGGTTGTATTATTACAATTCAATTATTTTCCATGGCCAACTTTGAATTTTTGAAAATAAAGACGTACCTTGGCTGCATTTTTAATTTTTCTACAAAATCGTTATTACTTGAAATATTTTGATGAAATTTTGTACATACCCATTTCGAGGGGTGCTCAATCCATTGGCGCACACAGATTTTTTCAAAAAAAAACGCTAATATGGTTTCTTAAAATTTTGCTCATAAAAACGGTCATAGTAGGCTTTGGATTTTATGCGAACCAGGCAATTTTTGTTCAAAATGTGCAGTTCATCGAGCTCTACAATTTAAAAAAAAAATCAGCCAAATCGCACGATTGATACACTTTTTACAGACTGACCCCAAAACAAATGGGTCACACTGTATTTAGGGGAGATTTTTTTTCATGCGTTCAAGTTTTTCAACTTCATTCATACATGAGGCACGCCCTTCTTTCGCACGATTATAAATGGCTTTTATTTTCAACATCCTCTTTTCACATTCATCCCACTCCCTTTGCATTCGATTCATCACACATTCAAACCTTCTCTTTTTTTCGTTTGCGTTTGAAATGCCCCCATCTGCCAACTCTCTCATATTCATAAATACTTCACTCACACTTTGATGCTGCTCGTTCACAAATCTCCCCTTTTCATTTAGCATTGTCAAATTCTTTCCCCCACGCGTTGTCTGTGACTCCTGGGAGGGTCGCTTCGCTACCAAATCGTCTGCCTCGTCGCTTAACCTCTTGCATGACGACCGCGATGAAGCCCTGGAGCCCCCACACCGGCTTTGATTATCTATCTGTGAGGAAGAAACCTTATTTGAAAATAGCGAATTTTATAAATGTTAGCTTACCTTTGACGATGCTGCCGGTGATGGAAGACGTCCAACTTCAAAATCGGAACCATAATCATCAAGAGCCATGTCGCAGAGTTGCTGGTTGGTGAGCCCTGCGATGAATGGCTCCTCCAGCAGACTCAACACGCTTGAGTTGAGATTGGGCAGCTATGAAAGGAAAACATTATATGGGAAAATACTGATTAATGCAAACTTACAGGTTCGGGGCAAATTGACGCCACAGCGTTGACCGTCTCGTCGGCACTCCGAGTTGGCTACAAGTAAATGGGTTCAATGAGAATCGAATGAGAAATTAAACTAAAAAACTTACAGCTACCAAACGGCAATCACTTAGAATTTTAATTTTTGATGATTCCATACTGTTCAAAGCGACGAAGCACAGGTGAACTGAGTAAAAGCGGTTCGGAACACGGGTGAACTGAGTAAAAGCGACTCGGAACACGACTGTGAAACACGGGTGAACTGAAGAGGAAACGCGCCACGCATCGTGTGTATATCGGAACAGTGTTGCCAGTTTGGTAGATTTTTCCTGAACGTTAGGGAGACCCGCCCACCGGAGGCAACGTTGTCAGATTACCGAAAGTCCCCACCAACCCCGCCCCATCAGTGCTCTCCTACATGGTACCGCCCACATCCCTTCTTTCCGCATAGTAAGAAGTATTGGAATATAAGAGTCATATCTTTGCTTTCAGTGATAGTTTCTACAAATCTTTAGTTTTCTGCAAATCGTAATGTCTAACATCAGGTATATCATCGACGCTGATGGCTTTCAAGTTAGTGGAAAGTTCGTTATAAAAGAAATGTCGATATACGATATGAAATCGAGGGAAGTGACATCCAGGTATTATCGTGTGGGAAACTACCGCAGCCTATCTTCTAAGAATGCATGCACTGCTCGTTGGTTAACGATGAACTTGCACGGCTTGAAGTTTGAAGATTGTGCAACGGATGAAGCCCAGGAAAGTGCGTTAGAAGAGATTCGGCGTCTGGGGGAGTCCGCTGGCGATGAACTTATAGCTTACAAGGGAGGACAAGTTGAAAGGAATCTGCTGCAGGCCGCGGGGTATGCCCACTTATCTTACAATATCGAGGATCTAGGCTGCCCCAAGTTCGACGTCCTTGTTCGGAAGCAGCAGAGGTTCTACGAGCGAGTGCGTGCAAACCAATGTGAGCGACACATCACGAGGCCTGGAAAAGCATTTCACTGCCCGAGGGTAGAACTAATGTTTTTTTCTGAATTTATAAGACGATGTAAATAATTTAGTTTTTGTGAAAATGTAAATAAAAATGTAAAGTTATTATGCTGTTTCATTTCCAGCAGAAAAGAATGATTATGAAAAAAAGTCAATTTAAAAACTTTCCCGCTGCAGGAAAGACGTGCTTCGTGAAATTAATGTTTGTAGAAAATGGTAAAATGTTAAAATAAAAAAGGGAGCAAAAAAAAAACCTTTTCTCAGATCCTGTTTTCATACTAAAATTTTGGAGAGGGGACCATCCTTCGACGCTCTCACCCTATATAGGTAGGAACTCTGCCTATTTCTAGCACACTGCTCTACTCATTGCTTCGAAGATGATCGATGGTAATGAAATAGCTACAGAGAGCGACAAAACTGTAAAGGCATATGAGAAGGTGTTTAACATACTTAATGAAAGTGACAGACCTACACTTCCACAAGTATTACAACGTTGGCAGCAAAAGTTGCAATTGTCGGTGAGACAGCATTCCTCAGCACTCCGATGTCATTTTCACCAAGGCACTTTGTCAAAGTTGCATGCCAATCTGCAACATCTCAAAAGACTTCAATTATACTTCAAAACATTATGCAAAACTGGATCTGGTAAGCAACACCTCAATAGAAGTCATCGAGTCAAATGGGTGGACGTTCAAGCAGCGTTCCAGAGTCGTCTTCGCACAGGTGTTATAGTAAATATGAGGCACATCGATTTATTCCAGTTTTTTGACGATGCATTTATTCTTTTTAAGAGTCGCATAACTAGAACTTTAAATGCTTTTCACATTGTTAAGGTAAATGCGGTTTTTAATGGTTAATTTGTTAAAATGTCTCAAGATACAGTCATAAGTGACAACAAATGCTTCAACACAAAAAATGCTATAATTGACCAGGGGAGTGATTTAAAGTTGTGGTTTACAGATAATATAAAGGATAGGATTATAAAGAAGCTTGAAGATTTTCATGACAATGGATCGGGGTGGGCGTTACGCAAAATTTTGAGTTTAGTCATCAGTATAAATAAAGTTGAGATAGGAAACGGTGCTTCATATCTGCCACTCCCCGTTGAAATTTCCAAAAAACAAGCATGTGTCAATGTAAAAAATAGTGATGAAGCATGCTTCTTTTGGAGTGTTATTGCCGCTCTTTACCCCTCTCAAAAGCATATTGATCGGGTTAATTCATATCCTCACTACAGGCTGAAATTTAAATTAGATGATATAGACCTACCAATGCAATTATCTCAAATATCGAAATTCGAAAAATTAAATGAAATTTCTATAAATGTGTATATTTTGGAGTTGGTAAGTGAGACTCCACGTCAATTTATCACCTCTCCACCTCGACTAACTAAAAATAAAATGGATAGACATGTGAATTTACTTCTAATTCAAAGTCATTATTTTTTGAAAACTAGCGACTTTGAAGCACCGTCTGTCGACGATGCGCACGTTGATATAAAATACCATTATTGTTGGATTAAAGATTTATCTAGACTGATTTCGAAACAGTCTAGTAAACATAACGGTAGAAAATTTATATGCGAGAGATGTTTAAATTACTTTTCATCGCAAGATAAGTTAGAAGAGCATACAGTTTATTGCGAGCAAATAAATAATTGTAAAATCGAGTTTCCCAAAGAGAAGTTTATCGAATTTAAAAATTTTGTTAATAAAGAACGCACCCCATTCACCCTGTATGCTGACTTTGAAGCAATGCTAAAACCCTGCGGAGATTCTGATGCTAGCCTAAAAACTGTTAAATATCAAAGACACGAAGCATTCAGTGCCGGTTATTATTTCAAGTGCTCTTTTGACAACTCGCTCTCTTTCTACAAAGCTTATCGCGGGGGAGACTGTATGATATGGTTTGCCAATCAAATAGAGGAAATTGCTAAGTTTATATCATCCAAATTGAATCTTGTTGAACCTATGGATGAAGCCATAAGTCTTAAAGATGCCACCCCTAATTGTCACATTTGCGAGAAAAAATTCAATGTTAACGACATAATTGTACGTGACCACTGTCACCTGTCATCGATGTTTCGAGGTTATGCACATCAAGCGTGCAACTTAAATTATAAAAACTCGTTTGTAGTTCCCATCATTTTCCACAATCTTAGTGGGTATGACAGCCACTTTATAATACGAGAACTTGCCAAACGGAATCATGTCAACCTACTTCCTGTTAATAATGAAAAATATATAAGCTTTACAGTATTCGATAATGAAACAAATATTAAATTTCGGTTCATCGATTCTTTCAAGTTCTTGGCCTTTCCTCTCGACAAACTCGCATCATCTCTAAATAGTTTCGAAAACACTAGAAATGAATTTCGATTGTCTTCCGAAAATTTTGACTTGTTAACTAGGAAAGGGGTTTTTTGTTATGATTATATCGATTCTCTGGAAAAATTGGAAGAAACCGCATTACCATCGATTCAACATTTTTATAACAAATTAAATGACACTAATATTAACGAGAAGGATTACGGACATGCGCAATTAATTTGGGAGAGGTTTGGTGTAAAAACCTTGGGTGAGTATTTAGATCTGTACTTAAAGACTGACGTGCTCTTGCTCACAGATATATTTGAACACTTTAGAACGACTTGTCTTCAAAATTACGGTTTAGATCCTGCCTGGTACTATACTTTGCCTGGATTCAGTTGGGATTGCATGCTTCGATATACGAAATGTAAATTAGAAACCTTCCAAGATAGTGACATCTTAATGTTTTTCGAGAGGGCAATTCGAGGTGGGGTAAGCCAGGTAAGCCACCGCTTTTCTCAGGCCAACAACAAATATATGGCAAACTATGATGCTAGTATGCCATCAAAATATATTCTTTATGCGGACGTTAACAGCCTTTATGGCTGGGCAATGTGTGAACCCCTTCCTTACGGAGGATTTGAGTGGGCCTCCAACGATACTGACGTCACCAAGGTTGCTGACAATGCCGATGAAGGATATATTTTAGAAGTGGATTTGTCGTATCCCGATCATCTTCATGACCATCATAAAGATCTTCCTTTCGCACCTGAACATCGTAAACCTCCAGGTTCCAAAATAAAAAAGCTCATGACCACTCTCGATGATAAGAAGAATTATGTGATTCATTATAGAGCGCTTAAGCAAGCTTTACAACATGGTTTAATTCTGAAAAAAATTCACAAAGTTTTGAAATTTAAGCAGTCTACCTGGTTAGCTCCCTATATACAACTCAATACCCACTTAAGAACTGTGACAACATTAGATTTTGAAAAAAATATAATGAAACTAATGAATAATGCAATCTACGGCAAAACAATGCAAAATGTTAGAAAACATAGGATTGTGAGATTATTAAGGACGTGGGAGGGTAGATACGGCGCCAAAAATTTAATTTCTAGCCCTCGTTTTAGACATAGGATAATTTTTGAAGAGAATTTAATAAGTGTCGAATTAAATAAGACAAATATTATGTTTGATAAACCTCTGTACGTTGGGATGTCTATTCTGGACATATCAAAAACCTGTGTTTACGAATTTCACTATGACTTTATGTTGAAAACATTTTCACCAACTAACTGCTTATTATTATATACTGATACTGATAGTTTAGTTTACGAAATCCGCTGTGAGGACATGTTCGAGGATGTAATTAAGAATCATATTCATCGGTTTGACACTAGTGACTATCCTGCAGATAATCAATATGGAATTCCGCTTGTAAATAAGAAGGTGCCAGGACTGATGAAGGACGAATTAAATGGTCGTATTTTAACACATTTTGTTGGACTTAGATCTAAAATGTATACTTATAAGGTTCAAGGAAAAAATTTGTGTGTTAAAAAATCCAAAGGTGTTAGAGGTAGTGTTGTAGCGAAGCAGATAACGTATCAAGATTATTTCGATTGTTTATTCGATAAGACAGAGAAAATTGTAAATCAACGATCTATACGATCGTTTTCTCATAACGTCTTTAGCATAAGTTAATCTAAGATTGGTTTAAATCCATTTGACGATAAGCGATATTTAGTTGATAGTGTTTCAACCCTTCCTTGGGGTCATAAAGATGTACGTGTGGATGAATAAAAAATATATTTTACAAATAGTGTTTCATTCTCTTGTAGCCCCCCCACCCCTGACGTCCCACCGCCCAGTTTGTATATATAACCGAGACATCGAGCTCATTCTGCAGTCTGAAAACTTGTAACAAGAGTTCGCAGCAACATGTACAACCAGACCATTCAGATCGAATCAGACATGGTGCCCTGCCCCTACATTGCCAGCCACATGGTACGGAGAAGTCGACTGCAGAATCATCTGGTGAAGTGTCGGCGACAGTTGGGACATGTGCCTGAAATCAATTGGGAAGAGTATTACCGACATATCAACAATCAGCCGTCGATGATCATAAAAAATCCCAGGATTGGCCCGGAATAAAAATGTTGTAAAATAAAAATATTGTAAAATAAAAGTCATATTTTTTAATCAGTGCTTTATTCCAACCTTCTTCTATACAAGTCTGCTAACAAAAATTGATTATAATAAGAGTACAGTTCAAAAATGCAATATGTTTCCATGCTACATACCGCATTGCACATTAAAAATACAATTTCCATTACATTTATGGCATAGTTACTACGTACTAATAATTCATTGACCTTATCTAAAAAATTAAGGTAAAAATCATACAATTCAAAATTAATCAAAAAGCTCATCCTTAAAGTCACATATGGTGCGATATTTAGTAGCTCGAAAACCTCTGCTATGGAAAACCATTGGCTAACACCATTTTTTGCAAGCAACACTCGTTGATTTCCATCTGCAGTCAACATGGTTCTTAACAATATATCGTCAAATCTGATGAACATCGGGGTACCCAGGTTGTTGGTAAAGTTGTTTAAATTATTCACTAATTCTTTCCACTCCAAATAGTCCAGCGAAATCACATTTCGTCGCACTGTTGATCGGATATTAACTTGGGGTTTGAAATATCTCATAATGCTCAAACCATTATTAATAATATATGTAGGTAATGTGAAGCATGATGATAGAAGCAGAGAATCTTCGCTTACATTGTTTACTTCTTCATGGTCGCTACCATCGGTTTCATAGCCGCTGTCAACCATCTTAACACTTGAAGCTCTACACGACGTTTGACTCAGAGATCCACGAGTCATGGTCTTTATCAAAGCCCAACCATCGTACTAGCACCTTCCCCCTCTTTCTACGAAGAATCTTTTCAACCAGGTAGACATCGGGATGTTCAGTTTTTTGCAATTCTTCGCGGTAAAACCCGCCCTTTATAGGACTTCCATTTAAATCCTCTAGAAGATATGTAGGCGGGTTGGTAATTTGTACTTTGCTTATTTTAAACAATTCTGTACTCCAACTAGGCATATATCCTTTGGCAAATACGTGTTTCACTTTACTTATTCTCACAATATCTCCAACCTTCAATTTACTACCTCTGAAAATCTTCACGTGACTATACACTTTTTTAAGCAGATATTATTCGTTACTTTTATTAACTTGGTTGGGTTTCATCTGAATCACTCTATGCTTTCTGTTATTATACTCGGCAACTAGCGTAGGCAAATAATCATCCCATTTAAATTTACCATTTAGACTAAAATACTTAAATAATCGCTCTTTTAGAGTTCGTATTACTCTCTCGGCCATGGCGGCTTTCGTGATGCTAAAAGTGCTGTAATGATTAATTTTGAATTTTCGCATCAAATTTTGAAATCTAGAGTTATAAAACTCTTTGCCCTGATCAGTTTGAAGGTTGCGAGGCTTTCGAGTTCCCGATAGGATATCAGCAAAGGCGTTGGTAACATCTTCGGCAGACTTGGATTTGAGCGGTCTGCACCAAACAAATTTAGAGAAGCAATCGATTACAACCAGTATGAATTTGAAGCCATTATTGTGACTAGCATACTGATCTAACTGCGCGAGATCAGCTTGCCACAAATCGTCTAAACCTTTAATGATAGTTCGACGACGTGGATAATTTTTTCGCGCTGGTTTATGTAATTCCTTAACTACTTGAATTTTTTCTTTACTATGCATGACTATGCTCCACCCTCAAGGATCTCTGCAAGTCTGAGAGATAGTAAGGATTGCATGCTCTTACCAGTTATTTTTAAATAATAATCTTCCATAGTTTTAACCAACTCTCTCAATTCATCGATCTTATCTTGGAAATTGTCTATCATTGTGTTGCGAATATGAAGATCGCATTCATCAGAATGCTGTTTAAGATTTGTGTAAAAATATTGTAATGTATGAATGACCCCCTCATCGACATATTGTTTTGTGCTGGCATCGCTTTCATCGATCGGGTGATTAACGTTGCTCAGTCTGCGGTTGCTACAATCATAGTTTCCTTCTAGAGTCAAATTTAATGTGTAAACAGGTGGGCAAGACCTGCTCCTTGATTTCGAGGCACGTCCGAACTTGTTTAAGGACATCTTTTAACTAACTTGAATGATCTATAGGGACAAATCTGTCTAATAATTTGGGATTTGGCCCGGACTGTTCACCAACCATTTTTAAATAACATTCTTCAACAATTTTAACAAATTTTCTTATTTCATCGATCTCTTTCTCCAAAGCGTCTTTCACGCTACTCTCAATATTAACATCATGTTGTTCGAGAGTGACGTTAAAAGTTTTGAATGCCTCATTCATTTGTTTGTCAACATATTGCTTTGTCACAACATCATTGCTGCTAATCGGATAATTAACGTTGCACAGTCTGCGGGTTTTCAAATCATAATCCCCGTCATTCAACGAGTAAGGAATAGTCCTTGAAACACGTCCGAACTTGTTTAAAGGCATCTTATAAATAACGTTAGAGAATAATTTTTGCTTCTTTCAATTCATTGATTATTGCTGTTATTTCGTTTTCGTGGGAAGTATTTCCGGCATCTTTTGATGCTATTAATAACCTTAACCTGTCCACAAGTTCATTAGGATCATCCCAGTAAACATATTCCACAGGTTTTGTGTTATACTTAAGATGCATGCCAGAACCCTTTACAGGTGTGGAGGTAGCCACCGGGCCCTTCATAAGAGGTTTAATAATATTAGAATACTTATTTTTGTAGCTATGTTTTAATCGTCCGTTTGAAGTAAGATGAGCACCAGTGAGATTTAAAATATCTCTGTAACTTTTCAAATCATCATCAGTACCTTCTGGATTATTATAGAAAATTAGCTGGTAGAGACCATCAGTTCCCGCGAATCGGCTATTGTTGATGATTATATCACCAGACGTTTTTTCAAAATCGATATATTTATTTCCTAGCATCCATACTGATTTAGTTTCGTCATACTTAGGACCATATGTCCTATCGATTTTAAGTGAATTAGCCATAAAGTCTGTTATACATGGTATAGATACTTTAGGATACACAGTATCAAAATGCCTGTACACTTTGTCAATTCCTTTCTCAACATCATTTAACGTTTCATTCATTTCTCCTAAAAGTGCAATTGGACTTTTCAACGACTCGCGCCACTTTTCCATAAATGATTCAACTTTTGGTTCAACTTTCGGTTTTACTTCCGGTTTTAATTCTTGCTTAACTTGTAAATTTGCTAGAGAGCTTGTCACAGGTTTGAAAATTTTTTGTAAAGTTTCATTCTCATCAAATTTCCCTATTTTTAAGGCGGTGTATTTTTTTCTAATCGTTCGAGCTAGTTCACTGATTTTCTTTGCGCGCTGCGCTTCTTGAATCTGTTCTTGCATCGACATCTCGATTAATAATAAGCGTATTGTGCTTCTCATAACTTTATATACCTATCAAAACCTATTCTATAGCGTCCCTCATTCATATTGAAATCTTTAACAATAACTAGAGTTCCAAAATTATCATTCCAACAAAGCGAGCAGAGATTCTTGAAATCACCGTATGAGATGTCTGGTGATACGTGCTCTTCATAAATATGTCTAAGGTTTACCTCATCTTGTTTAAACAAAACGATTACATTACAATTGTCTCGTATTAATTGCTTAGGTATTTTTGAATATGTCTGGCAGAGATATGCAGCATCTATATTTTTATGACGACCCATGGAGTAATATTCTCTAATTTTTTCCTGTGTCCCACAAGCCACATCATCGAAAATAAAAATTGAATTTTCTCTAGCCTCTGTTGGTGCAATGACGTCATCGTTTGAGCTAAATGGAAAATATCCAACACATTTTGCTTCTTTAAGCACGTCTTGTAGTAACTGATATTTAGGTTGGTATAGAGATTTACTGTAAAGGTAGATGTTCTTAAATTTTAAGCCATTCTCGTTGAATATTAAACTAAGCAGACTGTTTGTTTTACCACAACCGCTAGGACCGCAAAATATTGCTCTAATTGAATTTGGTAAGAGTACGCCATGTTTAGATTTCTCACTTCGAGCAAAATCTAGATTTTCGATTGGTAGAGATAGTTGATGTGATTCGATACGCATCTTGTATACATCTAATAAGATAGCGTGTGCTTGATGCATATATACCTATCGGGATGTAAATAATAAACAGTTTTTCGATTAAGAATATTTATTTTCTACAACTATTACAATACATTTAAGGCATGTAAGCTCGAATCTTCTGCTGCACAATACTCCTACACAGCGGGCACTTCTCCATGGAGTTTGCACAACTCATACAGCATGCCAAATGTCCACATGGAACCAGCAAGACTTCTATGTTTCTGCAGTAGCATACTATACATAAAAAGTCTGGATTGGTGTTATTTACTTTTTCAGGTGGGATGTCCACAGGCTTGATTTCACCTTTAATAAATGGACAACTGGGACTCCAGCTAGCATGGTCTTGCCATGGATCATCATCCTTTTCCCATTTATATCCTTCAATATTGCAAAATGGACACCGGACAACATCTTCGTAATTCGTATAAAAAAATCCTGCTCGGGCAAGCTTCTCTGATGATAGGGGGCTTGACCAGTTTTCAAACGTTCTTATAAGACTCTCGTAATTATGCTCCATCGCTCATTCAGTAATACTCTTACTATTTCAATAAATAATTTTGCTACTAGCAATGAAGAACATATAGTAATGTAGTAAATTAGTGGCACGAAAGCGAGGTCTTTTATATGTTGTTCTTGACTGAGGTCTCTGGGTGTGGCCATTGTGGGCGTGGTGGAAGGTGGGACCTCCCTCCACACACTTTCAGCAATCGTATGATTTTGGAATACTGCTCGAAGTTTAAACTGAGTAGCATTTTTAGGCAGTCTTGCTACCGAAATTTTTTCAACTACCGTTTTAAATGGGAAACATCTTTTATCCTGTTCGCAAATAGATACCTTAGCATCTTCAGGGTTGTAAATATAGAACACATTATTTATTAATGAGAACAAAATAATGTGACCCAAACTCAGCAACATCTTGATTATAACTGAAATGTATCAGTAAATGTTCTTTTATATATACGGATCTACATTAAATCTCGTACAGTTTCACTTAAAGGTAAATACTCCATGGTACAGTCATGCACAATTATGCAGTAGGCTCGAGTTCTATCAGGAAATCCATCACTATTTTCTATGTCCAACTTAACATCAACTGTGTTTATTTTTATAGATTCATTCCGGCGAGAACAGTCAATTACAAACAGGGTTGCATTATTTTTGTAATCTGCATAGCTAAGTAGCGGGCGACTCTCCATTGCATTCATGTAACTCGGATAAAATTCCACATAGTTGTGATAGGCCTCCAAAAAGTCGTTAGCAGCAAAATTCAATCTCTGACGTTCGAATGGAAAATATTCACCGTTTACAATTAATCTTACATCAGTCGCATCTATGTGATCAAATGACGTGGGATTTTTTTTAGAATTATCATTGCGATCAGTCTGAAATCCAACTATGACGTACCGAGGAGTTGACGCGGCTGCTGACGATTTTACGGCCCATATTTCTCTTTGGGAGTTTACAGTAAGATTTGGCAATTCATGTAGCTCCCATTTGCGGAACGCCATTATAATTGGACGATCAATTTTTATAGATTTAAGCAGATCCAATCTAATGATATCATTCGGCTGAATATGTTTAACCTTTAATTCAATGTTGGAAATTGTTATTTCTGCAGTTATGGCAGGATCTGGTCTTGCAGCGTCTTGGGTTAGTAATAAGGCATTGTTATCATTTCGAGCTCGTATTAGTCTCACTGTTTGTTTACCACAAATTGCCATCTGATAATCGTTGAATATTCCAAAGAGATGTTTTAGCGGTATTCTTACATTGAATGTTCCATCATTGTTAACAGCAAAAGATTTATTAACCCCAACCCAGCTTGCTGTTGACATGCATTTTTCGTCATTAGCAGTATAGCAAAGATACGATCTGATCGTACTCACAATTCCGGGGTTTCTCACTACTTCTACTTCCTTGCCATTTAGTTCATAAGAAATTGAATCGAATAGAAATGCGGCACCGTTGTTGGCTAGTTTGCATTGTCCAGCACCGGTTTTCTTAGCCACTGTACCTTTGACAAAAATCGACGCATCGTACATCAACAACCATGCATCACCCTGATTAATGGTTATTTCCACAGTATCATTATTCCTAAATGACTTTACAAATGGGTAATAGGTGCGCTTCTCTAAACGTTGAATAGATTCATCATAGGTTGGGGTGCGATGCACATTAAACACTTGAGGTGTTAGGGACATAGCCAAGTGCTTTCAAAAATTCTTGATTTTCCAACGAGAGACGATCTGCACTCTTCGGTGAAATATCTTTTAAAAATTGTTGATTTTCCAACGAGAGACGATCTGCACTCTTCGGTGAAATATTTGTTAGTGAATTTTTGGAGCATTGTGATTGCCTTTTATACGGTTGATATCTGTCATCAAAAACCAAAACCATTTTCACAAAAATTTCATACACGCTTCAACTCCAACCGTACAATTATTTCCTCACCTCTAAAATTTACAGGTTGAGAGTTCTGATCGAGAATATTTACAGTCAAATTATTAATCTCACGCTTTGCAACTGGCATGTACACCAGATTTTTCGGAGACTCGTCTATAGCGTAACCAGGATCGCTGCTAACTGCAAACTCGTAAATCGTATGAGTTGGTTGATTTTTATAGTATGCTCCAGATGTTACGTTACAATCTATATGTATAGTTCTGACCTTCACGATATTTACAGATATATCAGAAGTATGTAATTGTCCAGACTCTAATAGACTAGGAGAAAATCCTAACACATGAGCAATAGAGTCTGTTGGTAGAAAATCTACTGTATATTTATCACTGTAAATTTCACACTTTAAAGTACTGTTATTGGCTTTTATTGAAATTGGATTTTTCTGATCAGACTCCTCCTTTCTTAAAGCGCCAACTATGTACTTTTCTAGGGCCTCAATTTCGTACGAGCCTGTGGAGATTACTAAACATTTGCGATACCCATCAACATTTATATAATAAAATTTGTTGACACCAACATCTATATTGGGTATACTGTTATATGTGTGAAATCCTAGCAGGGCCAAACCATACTCAAAATCTGATTCTAAATGTATAGGAATATTAAAGTCAATAGACAGTGTGGAAGTAAATCCGTGTAGTGTGAACAACAGCGACATAATTGATGAATTCTCTCCTCAACTACCCCTTTTATAGAAAAACTTGAAAACTGTTATTGTTATTGTCTAATTGGTATTCAGAATATTTTCGGCGACTTTTGGGAACAAATTAAACACACTTCATATTTTGAAATTTTATTTAGTTTCTTAGGAAGCTTAGACACAAATGACCACAGTTCATCTCGTTATAGTTTTGATAAGAATTGTTGTTATATTCAACTTCAACCTCATTTCCCAAATATCTGATGAGTTCTTTTGGCGGTTTCAGGTTGCCAAAGCTGTCGAAATACTCGCATTTTCTTCCTCTCTTGCGATATGCCACCCAATGAGACCCGGAGTTCCTCTGCACATCCAAATTTAAAATGGCCGACTCATTTTTTCTCGGTTTTTTAGGTAGTGTATCTCTCATATACACACCTCTAAAGTAAGGAATTCCATCGGCATATTTAAGTAAATCTAGGTTGGATAAAGGTCTGTTGGGCGGCTTCAATAGTTTTTTTTCTTTAAAAAAAGACCGAACCCACGTTTATTTTTCCGCAAATAGAGTCCAGAACCGACGATCTTCATAGATTGCTTTCCATTCTCCATCAGCTTTTTTGTATTATTTACGTCAATTATTGTTTTGGCTATACTGCTAGCCCCTCCGGCTATAGAACCAAGGGCCCCTAAAGCAGCCAGTATAGGCAGAAGCGGGAGAAAACCTCCTTTCTTTTCTTCAAAGGGAATAATTCTAGGTATTCTTAGTTTACTTTTTCCACCCGCTTTTTTTATGTGCACGCGTGCTGCTCTCACGGCTGCTAACGATGATTTTTTCAATTTTTTTAGATCATTCAACTCATTGTTAGTAAAAGATTTCTTTAGGGCTTTTTCAACCTTCTTTACAATATCGCTTCTAAACGAAAAGGGACGTTTCATACCCATACCCAATTTCCTTTTAACTTTCATTGCACTCGTAACGAACCAGGCAGCTGTTTTCTCACCAAATTTGGCGTCTCTTGATTTGACTCTATCCCAAGCCCGATTTTCCAGTTCCCAATCTGCCTTGCGTCGTTCTTCTAATGATTTGTTTTTACTGTATGCAACATCATGAATTAACCAAGATTCATCCAACTTGTTTATGCCAGTATCACCTCTAGAAAGACGTTTCTCTAATTTAGTACCAGGACCACAATACTGGTATCCCGGAAAATGTAACTCGATCGGTAATTTGTCAATTAATGTGTTCAGCACTCCACCCCCTTTAACAACCAGCATTGGATTGACACAGGTTTATTCAATCACACCCTCTTATATAGGGAAATAAAAAACACACAAACAAATAATATTTTTTATTTTCACAACTTTACATTTCTAAACTTTTTAGTTAGTTCATACATAATAATCAAGCGTCTCAGCTCTTCGAGTGCCTCCATATATCGCCGCAGTCTCTCGCTCATGCTTCAGAAAATATAATATTTGTAGTCTTGCCGACGGGCCCCAAGCTTGTTAAAAAATACCTTTTGTCACCATTCAATTCGTCAATTCGCTCTTGAGTTAATTGCTCCGTAAAACGCTGAGGCAGGATGGTCTTGAAGTCGGCAAATTCCACCACTACCTTTTCCCCAAACTTGGTATTTATTCTCTTAAAACACTGGATCTCAAATTTTTTATTTACTTCCAAATCTCGAACATTCACCAGATTTTTCACCAGCAAATTGTTTAAACTATTTAAGAAGGACATGTTGTAAATGATCTGCGTGTCTGATGAGATCTTAGTTGAACCTCTCCTATATAGCTGTTTCAATAGGAGTGGGGAGAGAGTGGGGAGACGGGCAAAACCTAGGAGAGTACCAGACCAGACAGGTTTCGACAAGTCTGGTCTGGTGCTCTCTTAGTATCTCTACTGAGGTCCACTCGAGAATATCTTGACAGATATGCATTTCTCAGAGAAAATGGGCTAACTTTTGTGTAAAAACACATTTGGAGAATCATGGCCAACTTTCCGAGATATTTTTGAAAAACCTTACAACTGCCGAGACTTCTTTTTATTGAGAGTTACCGAAAAAAATCTTAATGACATTTGTGGGTAAAACTGATTGCTTTGACCCTACTTTATTAGAACTTGGAAAAATGCCACGGTATAGTAGCTGCTCTCTTAGCAGCCAACCAAAAAATGTGCTCACTCTTTTGTAGTGGGTAGTGGCCTCAAATGATGTACTTTCATGTTTTCAGTACCTATTTTTTTCACAACATACTGGATTGGAAATCTTGGAAATTTCTGAAAGGTATCGGTATCGCACATTTTAAAAATGTTCTAGGCACTGAAGTTCAAATTTTTATTTTTTATTATAATTTTTATGAATTTAGTTGCCGAGGCCTCTGGCTGAGGCAAATAAACCACATGAGTCATAAAAAGAACTTCAGAAAAAAAAGTTTTATTAGGCAAGAAAATAATCATAAGGGATCACCCGTCCATGAACCAACTGCGCGCGGCGTTGCTTGACTTTGACGATCGCTCTACTTAGGTCAAGTAAGATAAGACACGGCGTCTTCGAACAGACAAACCAAATTACTGCCTGTTGTGCAGCCTCCACAGCAAATCTCTTGATATTCAAACCTACTAAAATATTTATACTGAAAGATTGCGCTGGTAACAATTTCGCAATGTGTACGAAAAGTTAAATGGGCCTTTTGTGGCCGGGTTTTAAATATTTGGTCACTTTTGACGCGCGATGGATCCGCGTCTGACGTTTGATGTTTACATCTCGCCAAGGCCTACTTATTGAAAAAATCGTTCAATAATGGGCTACTTCAGTACCGATTTCTGAGCTTTTAATGACGATTTTGGGACACTTTACTGCCGATTTCAAGAAAACGTATATTTGTCAAGATATTCTCGAGTGGCCCTCCTTGAATATAGACAACCATAATAATATATCTCTGGCAAAACCAATTGCACTATTCATTTTTTCCTTAAATAGATGCCTAATATACTTTCATCATTTTTTGGGGTCTCATTTTTCATAGCGGACAATGGAAAATGTAAATTTCCCAATATTACCTCTACGTTTGTGTGCGGCTAGTTTTTTTGAGAATATTATAATAAAATATGAATACCTCAACCCGTTAACAAATAATGAAATGTCTTGAGTTAAAGCGATACATTCTGTATAACAGAATTATTGATCTGGTTTATTTTTGGATAATTGTAAATAAAATAATCTAGTTTTTGGGAGGGAATAAAACATTTTTTTTTTGAAAGCGGCATGCCCCTCCCCCTTAAAAAGTGTCTAGTTGCTCCAATAAAAAAAAGCCGATAATGCCAGAAAAACGGATGTCTAGAATCGAACAAATCCTTTTTTCCCTTAAAGGGGACTGGTGTTGTTGTTTCCTCCACGGATTCGCGACAATACCGCATGCCCCGAACATACAAACCAAGCTAAGAAAAGCCTGTTTAATAAAAAGCCAGTTTATGTTCCATATCTTTTGTATTCACTGTATAAGACACTTAAGTTTTTGTGCGTTTTTTTGCGTTTGTAATAATGAAGGCGCTAACAAAACCGTCTCCACGCGAGTATTTAGACGCGAACCGTTGCGATATGTGTTTTGATATTTTGTGCAAAAGGTGAAGGGACTCTTGGAGCCCCCACTACAGTTCGTTACCTGTTATTTTTTTAATGCAAAAACATGTTTTTGAGCTCTGTAGCCTATGAATATAATAATTATTAAAGGCGAAGCCTTTTTTCCGCTTGTCAGGTTCTCTCTTCCCGATGTGCTTGTTCTCGCCTGCTTGGCTATCCCTTGTCACTAACAGCTTGGGTTTTGAGAGGGTCAATTGACAGACTTGTTTGTTTTGAGGCGTTTTGCTTGAGAGGTTGTTTCTCTTCTTAAATCCCAAGAAACAGTCCTGACCAGGCATTCAAAGAGGGTTTGGATATTATTATCTTTAATATATGAGGCTATAATGAGGCCATTAATGGAGACATCAAAATATCAAAATTTTGTTCCATAATTTTTTTCTCAAAATAAGTACTATCATAAAACTACATAAAAAGGGGGAGACTAGCCCATTAAAGAAGAATTTTCCTTAGTTGTCAATACTTACCTATTTTGAAAAAAAATGTATTTTTTTTAGAAAATTAAGTAAGTTAAAAGTGACGAGGAGTAAGTGTTCCTATAGCGCTCATCATTTTTTTAGATGTTCACGCCTGCCCCTAATTTACATTATTTATTATCCCGCCTTCTTACCACTTAATTTTAAGGCCAAGCCGGCAGGATAGAAATTAAGTTTAGAACTCATTCAAATACAAGAAAAATCTAAATCCAAAATTTATTGGATAATATTTGACACAGTATTTATTGATGGTACTAAGAATGTGGACATGGGTAAGTTTTTGGCGGGAAATGCAGTTTCTCCCGCCCTTTTGTCTGGCATTTCAAAGCTAAAAAGTACAAGATTTGCGCGATTTAAAATGAAATGTCAACCTGCAACCTCTGGCACATAAGTTAAGGTGCGTTCCTATAAGTAGGTATGTATTGGCTGGGTATTAGTTGGTAAAAGTAGGTACCAATATTTTAAATGTAATACATTTAAACCAACTTTATTGATTGGTTATACCTTAAGTACGTTAAAATATTTCATCGTCGTGATCCTCAGCTAATTTCAAGAAAAAAGTTTGTATAAAAAGGTGTCCTAAAATTTTTTGTTTTCGATATACGGGGTGTTAAAATTTTCTAAAAAATCATCTTTCCAAATTATTTTTTTATTATTATTTTGAGTTAAAATTAGTCGTGTTCTCTTAAACCCTTCAAGATTTTGTGTTTAATTGAGAACAGCTTTTTAAATGCCTGACATTTTTTGCAAATACCATAAAATAAATTTTAAAAAACCTAATTTATCACGAAATGGCGATAGATACAATAATAACTCAAGAGACACTTTTTGTTCAGAATTAAATGCTTCATCCAAGACTGCTACCCACTTTAATTTCGTACAGGGCCGTATTAACTTTTTTCTTGAATCTGTATTACGACTGGTTTAATCTCGAGCTTGAAAATAACACATTTAATAGGATCCTAGCCAAATACGATGTGAACCAAATTCGATTGAAAAATCTCTCGATGGGGGCAATTCGGCTAAAATATTTTCAAAATGGTGGCACTTCTGCTTATTCCGTAAGTTGATGCCATCTTGCTTATATTTAATAGGACACCCTATATGTTCTTTCATTTTTTGGATTCTACGTAAAATTCTAGACACATTTCATGTTTAATGTCCTATACCTAGGTCTAACCGTTTTTGACATATTTTAAATTTTATTTCAAAAATGACGTTTGCAGGCCTAAACATAACTATCAATTTTTTCTATATGAAAGCCTTTATTATTTAAATATAGAGTGACCAAAAACTAACAATAAAAATTAAATTGAAGGGATCGTTGAAGGTTTTTTTTTTTCAAATAGAAACCCCCTATTTTCATAACTTTATCTTATTTACAATTAAAAATAAGTTTGCCTTTGTATAACGTTGTCTATTCCAAAATTTTGTAGTTTTCGAAATATTGTCAATTTAACATTTTTCTATTGCAAAAATGCTAGGTAGGTATAGCTAGTTGTTTCCCCGTGCACATATGGTTATTTTTAGTAGGATAAATGGGTTTTCTTTTATAAATTTTTGCCTTAACTTAAAAGCCGTAGGTATAGCATTTTTACAATAGAAAAATGTTAATTCTAATATAGTTTCCCGGTCTTCAGTGTAACATTACACAAAACTCCATTTTTTACAAAGTTTATATTAACAAATATTTTTATAAAAACTCGACGTTTCGCTCCTGATTCGGAGCTTTTTCAAGAGTAATTCCTTAACATGACCTCAAACATGTTTAAAAAGATTAATTTGCAAAATGTTGTTAGATATAAAGAATTGTTTCGGGTATTTATAAATTTAAAAACGATGAAAAAATTTTGTCTGTCAAAAATTTTTCCATCGTTTTTAAATTATGGGAAAGTTTTGTGTAAGAAAAATGTTAAATTAACAAATATTTCGAAAACTACGAAATTTTGGATTAGACAACCTTATACTATGTCACCCTTATTTTTAATGCCAAATAACATAAAATTATAGAAATGGGGGGTTTCCATTAAAAAAAAGGTAGGTACTTTCAACGATTTTTTCAATTTAATTTTTAATATTAGGTTTTGATCACCCTGTGTTTATTCATCATCAAAATATCAATACAATCCACTAAAGTATATAGCTATAGGAGAAATTGATAGTTATGTACCTACAGGGCGTCTACTTTTAAGTGTATACAAATCGATAAAAAATGTATTTTGTGAGATATTTTCAAAAACCTTTTTCGAAAGGCCTTCAAAAACCGCTTCTTTGGCCTTTCTGCCATTTTCAAAATGCAAATCCAGGGCCGGCTGCGATTTTTTTATACCACCGATTTTTACGAAAACCATTTAGCGTTTTTTTATTTAAAATCTGACCCCACAGCTTTAATCAGAACACCCCGAAATCCCTATATACCAAATTTGAATAAAAAATATACAGGGAGTTCCATTCTGCAGGGTGTCAAAGTTGAGCAAAATAGGAATTTTAAAGGCATCTGCCAAGTCAAGAGTGCCATGGAATCCCCTCAAAACAGTTGAATGGTCAATAGGAAGGACCACTCAAGGTGTTCAAAGATCCAATACAAAATATACAGAGTGTTCTTATCTGTGCCATCTCAAATTATTGAATTTTTGGAATTTTATACTGGTCAAAAATCGAGTATGTCAAAACCGCTACACACACTATAAACGAACTAAATCTAAAAAATACAGAAGTCTGCCAGTCAGTAAGTCCATATCAGTTAAGGTGGCTGGTGTGCCACAACAGGAAACGCACAGAAAATGTATCATCTTACAGTGACTTTGTTGAGTAAGGTCCAATAATTTAAATTGTTTTTATTTGTTAGTTGGCATTTTGTAAAGAAATACATTACTTTTGTGTTTATCAATATTTTTTCAATGATTCCACAGCACTCATGACCCGTATAAAGTTTCATAAAAATTCAGCATTTTGAAATGGCACAGATAAGAACATATTCTGTATATTTTGAATTGGACCTTTGCACACCAACACCTTGAGTGGTCCTATTAACCATTCAACTGTTTTGAGGGGATTCCATGGCACACTTGACTTTGCAGGTGCCTTTAAAATTCCTATTTTGCTCAACTTTGACACCCTGCAGAATAGAACTCCCTATATATTTTTTATTCAAATTTGGTATATAGGGGTTTTTGGGTGTTGTGATTAACGCTGTGGGGTCAGATTTTAAATAAATAAATCGCTAAACGGTTTTTGTGAAAATCGGGGTATAAAAAAAATCGTAGCCGTCCCTGCATTTGCATTTTGACAAAAATAAAAACGCCAAAAGAAGCATTTTTTGAAGACCTTTCGAACAAAAAAAGGTTTTTGAAAATATCTCACAAAATACATTTTTTATCGATTTGTATACACTTAAAAGTAGACACCCTGTATGTTTAGGCCTGAAAACGTCATTTTTGATATAAATATAAAATATGCCAAAAACGGTTAGATACTAGGTATAGGATGTTATGAAACGTGTCTAGAATTTTACGAAGAATCCAAAAATGAAATAATATATATAGGGTGTCCTATTAAAAATAAGCAAGTTGGCCTCAATTCCGGTATAACCGGAAGTGTCACATCTTGAAAATATTTGAACCGAATTGCCCCCATCTACTTTAGGAAACTGCCAAATTTTCAAAATTTCTACTTTCAGAGAAAGCGATCGCGGCAGTTCGTCGTGGGACACCCTGTATATCATCTATTCTTTTACTCAGTGCAATGGGTTATTTTTGATTTCATAAAATATCCTAAAATATGTAGGTATATGTTTTTTTAGAGCTGAAGCGGCATCGACGACGGCACCGCCAAAGTCACTGCCGGCAACGGCACAGCAACAACAGGAACCCTCACAAGCCCAAGGAATTCAAGCCTGAGACGACTTAATGAAAACTATAAGGCCTGCTTTAGAGGGTTCACTTGCCAGAGCTTTGTGTAAGTATAGAAAAAATATGTTATAATTATAATTTTAATCATGAAATCGGCAGTGAACTGTCTCAAAATCGACATTAAAAGCTCATAAATCGATACTGAAGTAGTCCATTATTGTACGTATTCATTAAGTAGGCCTTGGCAACATGAAATCATCAAACGTCAGACGCGCGGCCATCGCCGGTCAAAACCCGTTGTCGTACCCATTGTGGAATTTTTACCTATAGCAGCGCAATCTTTCAGTATAAATATTTTAGTGTTTGCACATCAATCTATTTTCAATGTATAGGATGCATGATGCATAAGAGGCAGCTGTTTGGAATTTCTGTCGGGAAGCACCGTGCCTCGTCATACTTGACCAAGGTAGAGCGTTAGTCAAATTCAAGCAACGTCGCGCGCAGTCGGTTCAGGGATAGCGGAGATAGAAGGAATGTTAAATGGGGAAAGAAATGCAGTTTTGTTGGCTCAATTTAATGTGCCTTGTGGATTTTTGACAAAAGTCATGGCTATTAGATACTATAGATATTTTGAAAAAAACAAATTTTGGCGATATATTCCAATCAATCTAGCTTCGTTGTTACTAATTTTAGATAAAAACTGTTACTACGAATGTTGGAAGGAATTGTGTCCCCAATGTGGTTATCATGTCCTAATTTCCGCGACAGCTGCAAGCCATGATTTTTGTCCATAAATCCACAGGGCCCATTAAATTTGGCCCACAAAACTGAAATTCTTTCCCCATTTAACCTTCCTTCTATCTCGGCTAGTTTCCGAGATCCCCATACTGATCATCAAAAAAACTCACCCCTATATAATGACCTGTGTAGGTAGATTACTTATGCAAATAAATAAATAAATGAAGTAAACAGAAAACTTCGAGAAGTAGGTACCTACTATAGGTACCTGAATGAAGCAAATGCATTGTTGGTATAGTGAACTTATACCTACTTACATGCTTGGAACCATTAGTTCAGGTATATTACGTTTTATCCTTGTCTTATTGGATAGACAAGGGTTTTATTCATTCGACCCATTGTTAAAATTTAGGTCAGTGCCTGAACTGAAAGTTATCGACCTATTTCAAATTCGCTCACGTTACTTTTTTCCACTGTAATATATTAACTGTGTTAGAAGGTTATGGATGTAGAGTACTTATTTTTTGGTAGCCTAGGTACCTACAGGGTTTTCCAACGAAATGACTCACCCCCATATTTTTTATTTTTTGGTCCTATAAAAAAGTTTTATTCAAAAGGTTAACAATTTTTTTTAAGCTTACGAGATACCTTGTAATCGAACGGCCGAAATGGGTGCAGCTTAAGGAAATATGAACCTAGATATTTTCTAAAATTTATTATATAAAAAATATGAACCTAGTTTCTATTTTTTAAATGGAACACCCTGTATATTTTTCGATTATTGAATTATACACGGTGTTCAATTTAAAAAAAATGAAACTAGCTTCATTAGGATGTTCGACTACATCTCGAGCACTCGCAAAAAAAGTCAAACTTTTTCATAAAACTTTTTTTACAGGACCAAAAGTGAAAGAAATATATGAGGGTGGAAACCCCTGCCTTTTTCTGTTAAATATTATTTTTTTCTACATTAAACTACTTGGAAATTAAATATCACAGCTAATTATTATTTAATTTCAGCCGAAAGAAAATTATTGCCATAGTCAGATCTCCGAGCACGAACGGGAACGTTCCTTCCTTCGCATCTCTAAACACAGATAACGGTAAAACTCACGAAACGTACAAAACCCGCAAATATTTTCACTGCCCAAAGTTTGAACCCTTTTGAACGATCCGGAAAACCTTCGCTGTCACTTTCACAACACCGAAATAAAATTTGCCTGAGTACGCACCATAGACGCAGAGGCAAGTAGCTGATTATACCAAAATACCAAAATGAAAGTGTTTCCACGAGGTTTCCATGACGTTTGAAATTATTATTAAAATGAGTTGTAGTCATAGTTATTTTTATTTGTAGCGGTATGATTGTGATTGCAGTAGGATTTTTATTTTATTATGTTCTTTTTTCGTATCACTTGGGTAACTTTTCACATCATTAATCAGTGAGTGATGTCATTAACTTGTTGAGACTCATGTGGTTTATGTGGCCGAGGCCTCGGCCAGAGGCCTCGGCAATTAAATTCTACATAAGTCATAAAAAGTTGAAATTCAGTGCCTTGGTACATACAGGGTGCCCAACTTTAAAACTGTACAAATCCGTAAAATCTTCGCCTAAATTTTTTTTGTTTGAAAAGCCTTCAAAAACCGCTTCTTTTGACCTTCCTGCCATTTTCAAAATGCAAATCCAGGGCTGCGATTTTTTTATACCCCCGATTTTCATGAAAACCCTTTAGCGATTTTTTTATTTAAAACCTGACCCCACAGCGTTAATCAGAACACCCCAAAACCCTTAAATACCAAATTTGAAGAAAAAATATACAGGGAGTTCCATTCTGCAGGGTGTCAAAGTTGAGCAAAATAGGAATTTTAGAAACATCTGCCAAGTCAAGTGTGCCAGGGAATCCCCTCAAAACAGTTGAATGGTCAATGGTCAACTCAAGGTGTTGGTGTGCAAAGGTCCAATACAAATATACCGAGTGGTCTTATCGCGCCATCTCAAATTACTCAAATTTGGAACTTTATACGGGTCAAAAATCGTGTATATCAAAACCGCTCCACACACTATAAACGAACTACATCTAAAAAATACAGAATCCTGCCAATCAGTAAGTCCATATCAGTTAAGGTGTCTGTTGCGTCACAACCAGAAACGCACAGAAAATGTATCGTCTTAGACAGTGACTTTGTTGGTTTTATTTGTTGGATGGCATTTTGTAAAGAAATAATAAATTACTTTTGTGTTTATTAATATTTTTTCAACGATTCCAGAGTACTCCTGACCAGTATAAAATTTAATAAAAATTCATATAATTTTGCGATGGCTCAGAGAAAAATACCCTGTATATTTTTGTAGTAAATCTGTTCACACTAACATTTTGAGTAGTTCTGTTGACCATTCAACTGTTTTGAAGGGATTCCATGGCACAGTTGACTCGCCAAATGTCTTTAAAATTCCTATTTTGCTCAACTTTGACACCCTACAGAATGGAACTTCCTGCATACTTTTTGTTCAAATTTGGTATATGGGGGTTTTTTGGTGTTCTGATTAACGCTGTATGGTCAGATTTTAAAAAAAAAATTTGCTAAATGGTTTTTGTAAAAATCGGGGGTATGAAAACATCGCAGCCGGCCCTGGATTTTCATTTTGAAAATGGCAGGAAAGTCAAAAGACGCGCGGTTTTTGAAGGCCTTTCAAACAAAAAAAAAGTTTAGGCTCCAAAAATGAAGATTTTACGGATTTGTACAGTTTTAAAGGTGGACACCCTGTATATCAATAACTATTTCCTGAAATCGGTAGTGAGGTGTCTCAAAGTCGTCATTAAATGCCCAGAAGTCGGCACTGAAGCAGTCCATTATTGTACGATTTTTTTCAAAAGTAGGCCTTGGCGAGACGTAAACATCAAACGTCAGACGCAACCATCGCCCGTCAAAAGTGGCCAAATATTCAAAACCCGGCCAATAAAGGCCCGTTTAAATATTCGTACTCATTGCGGAATTGTTACCTATAGCAGCGCAATCTTTCAGTGTAAGAATTTTAGTAGGTTTGAACATCAATCATATTTTTCATGTAGGCTGCATGACAGGCAGCAGTTTAGGCATTTCTCTCGGTAAGCGCCGTACCTCGTCATACTTTACCTAGATAGAGCCATCGTTAAAGTCGGCCAGAGGCCTCGGCAACTAAATTCCACATGAGTCACAAAGACTTGAACTTCAGTGCCTTGGTAATAAATAACTATTTCCTGCTCCCTGCTCATACTTTCTGAAATTTAGTTATATAGAACATAGAATTTTAAATGTTAATGACTACGTTTATCTCGTGACAACGTTTACATCATCCATATTGAATGCTACGGTTTTCAATCCTCTCTAATCTGTAGGGTTTACGCCGTCTATTTGAGTCCGCTCCAGTGAATTCAAACCTCTTTCAATCGGATCGAACGCGTTAAAACGATTTATACTTGCAAACACAAAATAATTGAACGTGTATTTTAATTTCATTTTAGAAAAATATCATCCCAGCATAATTCGTTTAAAGTACTGTGCCGAGTATAAGCGTCGTCGGAATTCCCTTTGAAATGCAAATTACAGTCGTATTGCCTGTTTATAAAATAAATCATTTGATTTTCATACATAAATACTTATAAACACATTTTTAAAAAATATATCTCTACTGCTGTTAAATAGATTATCCAATCCGATGATTTCACTATTATTCCGGACCTCCTCGTGTATTAGTTCGAGAGGTGAGTGACAACAAAACAGTTTTAGGAAGGCTGGTTTTTATTATTCCTTAATCAACGATACAGTGTAGTATTTAGGGTGTATAAGAATAGCCTGCCGTCAGTCAGACAGTTTCGTTAGCGTTTGGCGCAGGGGCGGCTTCAAAGTTGTAAAAAAAAACAAGTATGTCGCAACTGTTTTAGAAAATCTAAAACTCGGTTTATTTAGTAGCGAAACTTATACTTATAGGTAATATTATAAAAAATAAAAAAAAACATAGTCAGCCAGAATCTTTATTTAACAAACGCCGTCAGCTGCGGGATATAAGAGTGGGTGAGTTTTTTTCAATGTTTAGCATGGAGATCTCGGAAACTGGCGGAGCTAGAAGGAAGGTTAAATGGGGAAAGATTTGCAGTTTTGTGGGACCAATTTAATGCACCTTTTGTATTTTTGAAAGAGTTCATGGCTTATAAATATATTGTCTTTACTTGTCCACTATTATTAAATATGTAATTCAAGGATGGTTCTTCGGTTTAGGACAGTTCTTTAAAAAATTAAAACTCTATCTTTTGCAAGCTTTCGCAAAATATATTTGCTTCATCAGGCTAAAATAAATTAAAGAAATATACAAAATTGATAAATTACAACTAATATAGAATCAGAACTTACCAAAGAGAGAAAAATATTAGTCTTAATGTAAAAATAATTGTAAAAACGATTGTATGTGTTGTTAAAAATATCAATTCTATTTGATAAAGTCAGAATTAATAAAAAGTCACACAATAATGAAAAAGGTAAAAGGTGTAAAAAAAGTAGAGAGGCCAATATATAAATTGAGCAGAGTTGTAAAAATAGTACCTACAATCTATGATGTTAAATTTAATTTCAATTTTGGGTAGCAATTTTATTAGGAATAGAAGAAATCAAATTAGAATAAATTACGCTTAGATTATTTACATCAGTACCTACGAAAATTTATTGAATTAGGATCAGAATTTATAAAAATAGATTCTTTTATAAGTCTTTTTTGATAATTTTGCTCAAGGTTAAGGACTAATGGTTTTGTTAAATCAAAATTGTGAAAGCTGTGTGGTTATTATTATTATTGCAATCTCTCCTATGATCACTCATACGATTTTCTAAATAATTTTTAGTTTATCCAATATATGTACCTGTACAATTTAAACAAGGACTTTATAAATCAAATTAGAAACATAGGTAATAGGAGTTTTATCTTTAAATTTATTAAATAAAATTGAAGTTGTTTTAAGATGCGAAGGAACAATTTGTATGTTATTAGTGGATAAAATATTAGAAAGTTTATGAAAAAGTCCGGGAACAAATGGAATGTTATAACGTTGTATTAAAGAATTTTCATTATTGTCATCAACAGATAGAGTAGGGTTATTAATTAAATTATCAACATTAAAATTATGGGTATTAAATAATACAGAATTAATAATTTTCAATGGATAACCATTATCTATAAAAGTATTTTTTTTTGCTAAATTAAAGTTCTTAGTCCAAAAACTCCTATGAGATAGATTGATGATTCTATGTTTAAATGATTTAATTATAGAAATTTTCTGGGATCTTTTATGGAAAGAATCAAAATTGAGCACTCTTTTAGATGATAATGGTTTTATATACCAATCAGTGACAATAGTATTATCATGATTATGAATTAAACATAAATCTAAGTATGGTAATTTATTATCATTTTCAATTTTAAATTTAATATCGGAATCATAACTATTAAAAATATTTAAAATTTGTAATTCAGTATTAATTGGAATAGCAGTAACTAAATCATCAACATATAATTTAATAAAAGGGAGTTGAAATGGAAGTTTTGATATAATTGTTTTTAAGAATCTATTCATAACAATCTCAGCGTGTACGGGTGAAGATGGATTACCCATAGAAGTTCCTTTTATTTGTTGATAATATATTCCATCCCTAAAAAAATAACTACTCTCAAAAGTAAAACGAACAATATTTAGAAAACTCTCTCTCGTTATATCTGTATGTAATCCAATAAGGTCCCAAGATTCAATAATTGAATAAATAACTAAATCTTGAGGTATGTTCGTATAAAGAGACTTAATATCAAGGCTAATTAACATATAATTATCCGGAATTTTAAAGTTATTAATAAAATTAGCAAACTGGTAAGAAGATATTTCAAAGCAATATGGATATGATACCCCCATATTAATGAAAAAATTGGCCAAAGCTTTGAAGGAACTAGCTCTTTTTATTAATAGAAGAAATTTTCTAGTACGTTGTCGTTCAAATAATATTTTCCAAGACATATTCAACAAAACTATAATTATACTTTACCATCTGAAATTTATGCACCATCTTTTGGAAGAAGAATAATGAATCAGAACTACGGTTTTAAGAAAAATATTTTAAATACTGAAATAGGAATAACTATTTTTCATATTAAAATACTTGAGAAGAGTCTACAAGATTATAGATATAAATTATTAAATATCCTTCCTTTACCTTTATTTTCAGAATTTAATCAGTCTCAAATTAGATTTTACGAAAGATTTTTTAATATTAATAAGAATTCCTTATCTAATAAATTTAAAATTCTTTCAAATAATCAAACATTACATAATTTAAAACCAGTTATATACAGGGTGGGCCAATAGTGGGGGAACGGAATATTGTGGGTTTATTGAGACATATTTTGATAAAGCAAAACCGGTACATGGTGGTGGGTATGTAAGGCTACCAAACTAAAATATTTTCATTTGAATCGCAGCACGTATACTGGGTGATTCAAACCAAACTTATGTTTTTTTAAATAGAACACCCTGTATTTTATTGCATATTTGGATTCCCCAGTTAATTTAAGTTGGACTTTATGTACCATACATGGTGTCTAAAACTCATGGTGTAGAAGATACAGGGCATTTCTTGAAAAAGTGGAGGTTGGGGCAAAGTGATATTTTGGCAATATACCAGATCTCAGGAGGCTATGATTTTGTGTGGTAACTAAGCATGAACTGTGCCGATACTAACTAGAAACTCAGCAGCCAAACCCATATGTTTTGCGTGAAATCAATGTCAAAACTTATTTTTTTTTTAATCGCGGCTAACTTGATTTTTTCAAATGGAACCATATAATTTTCTTCAGTTTATTGGACACGTCTTTTTGTCCTCTTTATACTGATATAGGGTTGTGGGTAGCTATCTCCAACTATAATATCTGGAAAAGCAATAATTAATACTTAGTAGCTGCTTCGCTATACTTATATGGTTAAAGCAAGCATGCTTTGAAAAACAAAAGTAAGCCATGGAAATAAAACAATCTGTTACATCTGTTACTGTCAAGAAACAAATAATATTTTTCTCCGGCTTTTCATTTTGTCGCGTTTTTATCTATTCCAAAGAAAATGAGTACTTTTCCTAAAAGGGAATTAGTAGACATGGTTTTCATTTTGGGAGAATGCGACAGAAATTGTTTATTGGCGAGCCGAATGTACAAGGTACGTTATGCTGATCGGCGGCAACCAAGAAGAAAAGCTTTTCAAGAACTATTAGATAGATTCGTCAATACTGGATGCGTCAACTATTCAAAAAATACAAGAAAAAAGAGTGTCACCAATGACGATAACGAATTTAGAGTTTTGATGTCAGTTATAGAAAACCCCCACATAAGCACACGCCAACTAGCAGATCAATTAGAAATAGGCAGAACATCTATTCGGCGTATGCTAGTGAAAAACAAATTTCACCCGTTTCATATACAGATGCATCAGGAACTAAAAGAACAAGATTTCTTAAACAGAATAAATTTTTGTTTGTGGATGCAACAAAACTATAACATCTATGAGTCAGTTTTGTTTACTGATGAATGTTCTTTTCATCGTAATGGATTTGTCAACAGACGGAATTTTCATTATTATTCTGATGTAAATCCGCGACAATTCAGAGTGCACTCTCAAAATCGTTGGGTTGTTAATGTTTGGGCTGGCATTTTTGGAACGTCAATGGTTGTAGGTCCGTATTTTTTTGACGGAGCGTTAAATGGTGAAAAATATTATAATTTTTTGAACCAAAATCTATTTCAATTATTGGATGATGTTCCTCTTCAACTGAGACGGGACATGTACTTTCAACAGGATGGTGCACCATCCCATCACGCTCGTCTTGTAACAGAATGGCTCAATGAAGAATTTGCAAATCGTTGGATAGGCAGAGCAGGACCAACTCGTTGGCCACCAAGATCTCCTGACATCACTCCCTGTGATTTTTTCCTATGGGGGCATATAAAGGATATTGTCTACCAAACGCAGCCCACCGATGTCGATGACATGAAAAGGCGTATTAGGGATGCCTTTACAACTGTCACTCCGGACATGCTCGAAAGAGTACGAAATTCGTTTTTCAGCAGAATTCAGATGTGTTTGAATGAGCAAGGTCGCCATTTTGAACATTTATTTTAATTAGATATCTATCTCACATGTTTATTGTTGATAATTATTATGTAGTTATGAGAATAAAAATTCATTTTAATTTCACATCTTTTAAAATAAAATAACAATGCGTACATTTCCCTTTACAAAGAATTTAAGTTTTAAGTCAGCTTTTCCAGTTATTATAGTTGGAGACAGCTACCCACAACCCTATATCAGTATAAAGAGGACAAAGAGACGTGTCCAATAAACTGAAGAAAATTATATGGTTCCATTTGAAAAAATCAAGTTAGCCGCGATTAAAAAAATTTAAGTTTTGACATTGATTTCACGCACAACATATGAGTTTGGCTGCTGAGTTTCTGGTTAGTATCGGCACAGTTCATGCTTAGTTACCACACAAAATCATAGCCTCCTGAGATCTGGTATATTGCCAAAATATGACTTTGCCCCAACCTCCACTTTTTCAAGAAATGCCCTGTATATTCTACACCATGAGTTTTAGGCACCATGTATGGTACATAAAGTCCAACTTAAATTAACTGGGGAATCCAAATATGCAATAAAATACAGGGTGTTCTATTTAAAAAAATATAAGTTTGGTTTGAATCACCCAGTATACGTGCTGCGATTCAAGTGAAAATATTTTAGTTTGGTAGCCTTACATACCCACCACCATGTACTGGTATTGCTTTATCAAAATATGTCTCAATAAACCCACAATATTCCGTTCCCGCACTATTGGCCCACCCTGTATATAAAAAAATACACAATCATCTATAAAATTGCACACTCTGTTTCTCTAGAATTGTTCTATGCTGATCCCGCATTTTAGATGTATAAATATTATATCCAGCCGCGACGCACCTCATTAAGTCTCTCGCTGTTGTCTTGCCTGTTTTTAGAAATAAAGTTTATTTTTAAAAACACTTCCGTGCCGTCCGGCTATTTAATTGGCGCAGTCGGTAGGATTGGAGTTCGGGGCGCGCTGAAGTTGACCACGTCGATTTGCGAAACTCCGTCGGTACCGAGCCGTTAAAACTCCGAGAACCAGGCCACCGAGGCCGAAAAACAAAGACAATAACCCTCGCGCATCGAAGAAGATCTCCGAAGAAGATCCAGGACAACACTGATCAGTATCGGCTGAAGTTCACCGAGGAACCAGGGCCTTCGACCATCGAATTGGTATGAGCCAACTCCTTTCTCTTTGAATTTGCCGTGAAAGCGTTGATTGAAGAAGGGGAAGATATCCTCCCTTAGGGTGGCATGCGAATATGATCCTTATGGTCTGTCTGTCACATTCCCACTTGTTACTAAATGTTTCTGTCTCGTTCCCTTACATTTCACCGACACGCGTCCCTACGGTGGCGCCAAATTCCGAAACCACCATTCGAGTCAGTCGATGGAGAAAGGAATCTTCAATCAACGGTTCGGGCAAAAGGTCACTCCATCGACGACGGAAGAGCGCAGAAAACTACGCGGTCAGCGCACCGCCACCTATGGACAAGGCCATACAACTACTGTCGTCCGACGCGACGACGTCCAGCTGTTTTTGTTTTTGATCTGTATCTGTTCCTCGTTTTCCTCGTTTACTTATTTATATAAATCCTTTATCTATGACTTATTTCCACTTATATTATCGTTACTGGGTAATCTGTGATTGTTATTACGTGTATTTGGTGGATACAGTAGTGTGCAGAGGACCGGTGGTGTTCTAGTCCGATAATTAGTGTGTGCCTATCAAAAACATTTCATGTTTTGAGCCATCAGATAAAGGATACCTAAATACGGAGGTTAGGAAGTGAAAGTGTGTTTTGTTGTATACAGAGACTTGCCATCAAGGCAAGTCTTGCCATCAAGGCAAGTCTCTGGTTGTATGTATAATATCAAAATGGGTGTTTTCTTGTGTTTTCTCAGCCATGCCCGAGAAGTGTTGTGTCCCAAATTCGTCGATGAAGGAACGAATTAATCGACGCCCAAATTGCCTAACCTAACCGAGCCAAAGCCAAAAGTGTCAGTTTTTGCCTTTCCTAAGGATTCGGTTTTGAGGGCAAAATGGGTGCAGGCCATAAAAAGGGCTGACTTTGTAGTCAAGAAACATTCTAAGGTAAGTTATATGTTACATTTTTATATATTTTTCATAAAGCGTCGGGTTATTGTAGGTCTGTGAACAACACTTTTAACACAAAACATTGAAAGGGAGACTACGTGTGTTCGTCGATGGTCCTCAATCAACGGTGTGTTGTAGAATCGACTGGTGAAACTTTACGTGCACCTTTAAAAATTCCACGTTTAGCTAAAGCACAGAATAGCCACCGTAAGTGGCTATTCTGTGGCTAAAGGTTTTAAATTTTCATGGCTAGTTAATTTCATTATATTTTTACAAAATATACTTACTTTTTAGGTGCAATACCTTGTAAGTTACCAGGTTGCCCAAGTTATTTGTCCAAATCGAGCACGAGTCGTAGGGAAGGTCCCCAATAAAAA
The DNA here is from genome assembly GCA_963920635.1 of Pseudeuparius sepicola. Lineage (NCBI taxonomy): Eukaryota > Metazoa > Arthropoda > Insecta > Coleoptera > Anthribidae > Pseudeuparius > Pseudeuparius sepicola. The sequence goes on from OY987305.1 coordinate 38,310,438, forward strand.
ATTGAACTTGGACAGGTTGAAAAAGCCGTAGCCGAAAGCGTTGTGAGTTGTGAAGCTTAGAAGTCTGCAAAATCGTATTCAAACATTGAAGAAGCGTATTCAAAAATCGTAATTATGGAGCATAGTGTATGCACCGCCCGATTTTCTTGAAATTTTGGCTACCCCCCTATTTTCGAGGTCCCTGAATACGAATCTGACCTCAGTGTTTTGAGGTCGGACATAGTTTCCGAGAAAATGAATTTTCAAATTTCCTTTTGACGACCCACTTTTTCACGGTAATATTTGGTTATAATCGAGATGAATTTAGCTCAAATTGATCACCACCATATTTTGCGCCTTCTGCAGCATAGGGTGGTGATCAGTTTAAGCTGCGTACACTAAAAATTTATCTGGATTATAACCACAAATGTCGCCGTGAAAAATGGGGTGTCGGGTGTCAAAAGGAAATTTGAAAATTCATTTTCTCGGAAACTACGTCCGGCCTCAAAAAACTGAGGTTAGATTCTTGGTCAGGGACCTCGAAAATAGGTGGGTAGCCAAAATTTCAAGAAAATCGGGCGGTGCATACACTACGTTCCATAATTACCTCAAAAATTTGTTATATTGCCTAGTGGGATAGTCGCTGGTTGAAGGCGAAAGGAAGCGAAGGAAGGGTCACATGTAGAGTAGTCACTGAAATGTTTATTCTCGTAATAATTTTTTTGTTGTGATATTTTTATTGTTGAATTGTCATTTATTAAATACCTTAAATTATTGCTCTATTAAAATATTTTTGTGTTCCACAAATTAGTTGCTAAGTTATGTTTGAAATTGTAGTAGTATTTTACCTGGACACAAAAAAACGACAAACTTTGCAGAATTTTCAGTTATTAAGTGTTTTTAAGATGCTAGTTGAACGTAAATAAAAATCGTTGGTATCGTACTGTCATGCTTGAAGATGTGAATATTAATATTATATATTATACAGTGAATAAAAAATACGAAAGTGTAATTTTTCTTCTTTTGAATAGGTGGCTGTGAATTCATATTTGACATTTTCTTGGGATTCCAAACAACTTTTCTTAGTGCTATACTGCTGTAGTTCTAAAAATAAGGGTACTTTACTCTTGAGGAATTTTCATATTTTTCAACCTTCCCTGTATACGAATAGAAATTTTAAAATTTTTACAGGTCGATTTTGAGTTCAAGCACAAGCACCAACTTTTATCAAGAATAATTTGTTTTGAGAAACTTCAAATAAAGAAAATTCCCATTTGTGTCCAACTTTCTGTCATTATTATTATTATCTCGAAAACAGGGCGGTATTGGAAAGTTATACCGTAAAATAGTCTAAGACACTGTATACAGGGTGTAACTGAACTGATGGTCAAAAATGAAACCACGTATTCTTGGAGTCAAAATAAAGGCACTTCTTCATATATTATTTTCTTCTACGGGCCTTAGTTTTTTTTATACAGATCATAGAAGTTTAGAGAAAAATACACGTATTTTTTAGTATCTCTAGAATTATACGAGATAGTTTCTTCAAACTTGGCGTGTCACATGACCGGATGAGCCGTCAAACTTAAGGTTGAAACGAAGCTTCTGAGGCTCACAGTTGCGGAGATACAGGGTGTTATTAGAATTTATTACTTAAAAAATGTTTAACAAAAAGTATCTCTTAGTATTTTTTCATATTCGCAGCCGATGGAGGAAGGGAACAACGACGTATCTGTTCTCCAAAGTTCTACATCAACGCTTTGATACCTTTAATCCTTGTTTATAATAGGTATATAATCAAAGTTTATATCGTCGATTCTCAAACAACGGAATATACCTATAATATTATCTTCATGTTTTGTTATTCGATTATCTATGTGATATAGGTACTGAAGTAGCATACCTAGTAAAGCATATCGTTTATTATACACAATATTTCATAAGCATAAATATTAACACTGACATACCTAAGCATAAAAAATATGATGTCTAGCTAAATTTATATAGTTGTCATTCATACAGAAAATTTGGTTTAGACGTCGATGGAAGATTCAATCAACGGTTTACACCATAAATAGTATAACAAAACTTTAACGAAAAAATTAAAACCGACTTCAAAAGTTTGCCCGTATGCACATTTCAACTAAAATTTTAGAAATATTTTTCTCTTTCTAAATTGAGTTACCTTTGGATTTGGTGACAGTCAAGGCAAAGAATTTACATCTATTTAGATATGAATAGATCATATCCTACATACATCATAACCAGGGCCCCCATGGGTGACCCCTCCGGCAGGGCGCCAAACGTTGGTCCACCCTGTACTTAAAACTTATAGTTTTTTTTAAATGTTTGTTTTATACTTTACTTTTTGTAATATTTTTTATAAATTTTATATAACTGATCAACTTATTTTTTATATACAGGATGATTATTTTAGAACTATACCACCGCGATTTTCTCACTTATTTTGCGCCCTACAATAAAAATCGTGAAGAAACAAAAATGTGGAAATTTGGGACAGCTAAGTGGTGCTGCAAAAGAAATCGGCAGCCATAGCCAACTTGACGCGTAATATAAAAAATACCTCAAATTGAGCAAAACAATTTAATAGCCCTAGCATATTTATTTTAAGAGATAGAGGAAAACTATCATATTGAAAATTGATGGCACTAAGAAGCTTTATGCAACTGGGTACTCAGATAGTTTCAGAAAATTACACAGAGTGTTCGGCTCTCTTGAGGCTATGCATTTTTTGTTTATTTCTTATTAAGCGATTTTCTCGGTTATTTTAGGCCGCACAGAAAATAGATAAGAAAATAAAATATGGCAATTTTGGGCAGCCAGGTGACGTTAAAAAAGAAATGGGCCTCCATGCCCAATTTTTCGCGCTGTGCTAAAAAAACTTCAAATCGACAAAAATGTTCATGCCCTCAAGAGAGCCGAAGACCCTATGTAATTTGTTAAAACCCAATTAAAAGTTACCACCTGGTACCAAATTTTGGAAAGATGGGCCTACCTACTTTGTTTTTCTCACTCTTTCCTTTTTCTAACGCGCTAAAAGTGGCTTCTAAATACAAGGTATCGAAAAATTTTATGAGAAAAAGTTGTTTAGAATTAAAACTTATTGCCGTGTACCAAATTTTGAGACAATCAGCCTACTTAATTTTTTCATTTTTTCTTTAGCGCCTTAGAAAAAATAGTGGGAAAACAAAGTAGGCCGATCTTTCCAAAATTTGGTACCCTGGGGTAATTTTAATTGGGAACAACTTTTCTTAATTAAATTTTTTGTTATCTTTAAAGGAAAAGGCACTTCACCTACAATGAAAATAAATAAATGGTCCCTGTCGACGCCATCTTGATTTTTCAAAAACGAAAATATGCTAAAAATTAGTTTCCAGTCATTAGTCAAGCAAATCAGAACCACAAACAATCCAATTTAAACGCGAAAATTTTTTTTCTTTTACACATATTGGCTCACTTATCCTGGGCCACCCTGTATATTGTAAACAGACAGTATTTTTTTTTTAATTTATGTACCTGTGGCTTTGTGTTAAATTTTATTTTTGTTATATTACTTGATCACAAATTCTTTTTTTTTTCCCTTGGGTGGTATTTATTGGTTAAAAGCATGAACTAGATCAATTCTAACAAAATCATAAGTTGATTAAACTACAAAACTTGACAGTTGCATATTATAGGTAAAAAATAGCTAGGTACAGGGGCGGATGGGCTTTACCTAACCAGCCCGGGCATTTGTCTCTCAAGCGGCCCCTAAACATCTCATTTGTCTTTAGATTTTTCTTTTCTTAATTATTATTATAATAACAATTAAAAAAACAATGTAGATAATGTAATTTTTTAATAAAACAAAATATACTTGTTTTATGAAAACATAAATAAAATCATAACTCTCGTAAAACAAATAAAACTTTTTTCTCTAAATATAAAGATATAAGTAGTAATACAAAGAGAGTACGGGACCACTTTGACCTCAGTTGACCCCTTGATCCTGAGAGTCCCCTACGGCCCGAGGTCACGGGAGCAAAGTGGCTACGTCATGCCCGAGGTCACGTGACGTCACCGGATGACCCCAGTTGACCCCTAGATCCTGATAGGTTAACCTTTGACCTTTGGGCCACGTGTGACCCCCAGTTGACCCCCCCCCACTCCAACGACGGGGCAACCCCCACTCCAACGGCTTGGTGGGGTGAGGTCTATATATTCGTGCGCAAGAGCAGTTTTCCCGTTATATACACTTACAATTTCCCACAGTCTGATTTGCCGAGTTCAAAATGCAGTCGTTCCTGAATCACCTGAACAAGAATTTGATCGTCAAGAAATTCGAAAGCGTTCAAAATATGGACGTGGATAATACGGAGAGAAGGTCTACGTAGAGTTCGAAGAATTTAAGACGGTGCTGCCGCAACGATACACGGCCGAGTTTACGCCCCAACGGATCGAAGAAATTAATAGGGATATCGGTAACGGAAGGAGGTATTACATGAAGAGTCTTGGACCCGTCGGCCGATCTACAAATATCGAATTTATTGTAGAACCATGACGAAGCTGGAGTACAGAAGAAAACTGCAACAATATTTGAAGAATTTAGAAGCATTGAAATATGAACTTATGTTATATGAAATTAAAATGAAGATAAAACATATTGACTTACACAATTAATTTTTAATAAACGTTTAAAAATCTTTTGTTGTGTTTTTTTATAAGAATCTTTGTGTTGAAGGGAAAACACCTGAAGCATCATATTATAATAAAACTCTCACTCTAAGCAATAATATCACTCTATTCCACTGTTATGTGTATACAGGGTGATTCTTAACTTATACACATAAATTTGGAAAATTGTAGGTTATGTCAAGTAATGGCTAATAATGAAAAAAAAAGTCTAATAAAATTGTTATCGATAAGGTCTGCGTTTGTGATCTTATGAACCATAATTTTTAATTTATTTGTGCAAATAAACCCCGAATTGTTCAAGTACACAAAATTATAACTCAGCTGTTGCGTCGCATCGGGTTACTCGCTGCGAACGCGTGACCGCATAGTAAATATATAGTAAGAGAAAACACGTGGAATAGTTCACGACAGACGCCTGCTTTGTTTGGTCGAGCACTCAGCGATTTTGCTGAAACCGCATATAGAACAATAGGCTACAAATTTCACCCAATTATCTTCTAAATAAAAAAATCTGAAAAAATTGCAGATAGAATAATAAACGGAAAATTTGGGAAAATCAGCATGTAACGCAAACGATTTAGGCCGAAATCTTCAACTAGACAGTATCAGGAAATGTGATACATTATGGTAAATAAGAAACCACGTGGAACCGTATATGATGCGATGTACAACGTAAACAATTAGTACGTCAGGGGCTCGGATTTTCTGCTGATGCAGGTATATCGTGATTTCCAAATATATCTTCTGATCGGCTGATCGGAAAAAATCCTCATATAGCGCAATCGATTTTGGGGCCACCCCTTGGGGGGGGTGGACTTAGTCTACCCCGGGGTGGGTGGGGGGTGGCGGGTGGGCAACTACGTGCCAGGAGGAACGGAGGCCGAAGGCCTCCGTCCGACTGGCATGTAGTTGCCCGAACAAAATCCACCCTTCCCCCTTGCACGCGTTTCGCGCATGCGCAGTTCCGCACTTTTAATACCTATGAAAATTCGAAAAATTTTGAAATTTTTTTATTCAAAAAATGTAATTTTAAAAAGGTCCTGATCCTATAATCCTGATAACATTTTGGGAAATTTTCATTTTTTGACGGTGAAATGTACAAGACAAGACTCAGACGAATGTTTTATATACAAGTGCAGATAGAATTTTTTCGAGTGACTGATAAAAACAGTTATTATAATAGTTAATCGGAAGGCCCCAGATAACATAGGAAATTTTGTTTGAACAAAATCTGTAAAAAAATCCAAGACGTGAAAATGTAGGTAGAATTTTCGAATAAGTTTTGTATACCGGTAAAAATATATGTAAAGGTAAAAATAACGTCAGTTTCACTTGGAAAAAAATGATGAAAAAATTTCAGTAAAAAAAATACGATGTAGAGGTTGTACCAAAAAAAATTGGAAATAATTATTTATTCCAGTAAAATATACACAAGACCGAAAAAGGTAATTGCGCGGCTGTCCCATTTTATACACCCTAGCTGTTTCAGTTCATCTCGTTTGGAAAAATTTTAGGGGTTATTACTTTTTTAAATACCGGTTTCCTCAACCTTATTTGAAAGTAAATATTTTTTAGTTCCCCACAGAAGGAAATAATGACGATATTTTATACCGGTGGATTCAAAAAATATATAAGGTTAGGAAAAAACCTTGGTAGGCAAACGCGGCTCTGCTGACCAGACAAAAAAAAACCTTAGTCGACAAATAATGGCCTATAAGAAGGGTGCGTGATTCCACGTATCAGTTCGAGTGCTCCAAGATGCAAGTAAGTATATACCAGCTGTCCCATTTTTAAACAGCTAGATATTTGGAAACCTTTCGTAAAAAAATTCCCAAGGATTACATGAGCAAAAGAAAGAAAAAAATGTAAATATACCAGCTGTCCCATTTATAAACCGCTTGATATCTTGGAAACGAAAACTTATATAAAGTAAAAGCTATATCTTAATAGGCGGAGGACCGACTGTCATTCAGACAGGTGAAAATTTTTTGTGATTTTTTGTAGAAGTTTTTTGCCAAAATTTTTTTTTGTCAATTTTTTTTTGCCAAAATTTTTTTTTTGCCAAAATTTTTTTTTGCCAAAATTTTTTTTGCCAAAATTTTTTTTTACCAAAATTTTTTTTTACCAAAATTTTTTTTTTGCAAAATTTTTTTTTGTCAAATTTTTTTTTGCAAAATTTTTTTTCCCAAATTTTTTTTTCGTCAAAATTTTTTTCCCCAAATTTTTTTTTCGTCAAAATTTTTTTCCCCAAATTTTTTTTTCGTCAAAATTTTTTTTTGTCAATTTTTTTTTTTTGACAATTTTTTTTGCCAAAATTTTTTTTTTGACAAATTTTTTTTTGCCAAATTTTTTTTGCCAAATTTTTTTTTTGTCAAAATTTTTTTTGTCAAAATTTTTTTTTGCCAAATTTTTTTTTTGTCAAAATTTTTTTTGTCATAATTTTTTTTTGCCAAATTTTTTTTTTGTCAAAATTTTTTTTGTCAAAATTTTTTTTTGTAAAATTTTTTTTGACATTTTTTTTGCCAAATTTTTTTTGTCGAATTTTTTTTTGCCAATTTTTTTTTTGCCAAATTCTTTTTCGACAAAATTTTTTTTGATACAAATATAATTGCTAACGTTTAATTTGTTTTTGAAAACTGTTCATGTATTAATTACGGAGAAATAAATTATAACACCATGTATAGATCCCCTAATAAAATGTTTGTGTCAATTTTTCTTCTTTTTTTTTCACAAAGCACCTCAAAATCGGGTCCATTATTGCCGAAATCCTCCAACATTGATGATTCAGCAAGAAATTAGACTACACCCTGATGTACGCCTCTGAAATCCGGGTGTCATCAAACATCTGTGCTCCCACGATCCAGGTACGAGCGCGGCTGAGATATTTTGCATCGGAACCCTAGACGCAGCGGCGCTCCGTGGCGCCCGGCGTTTTGCTGTGCAAGTCTCGATAAAAAATTTGGTCGACGAGCGTGGCCGAGAAATTGAAGAACCACGTCGCATTTAACTGACAATCATCATGCGTTCGTTTCCTACTTCGAGGTAGAATACAGAACGCAATAAAAAAAAAAATCGAAAATGTTTGACACCTTCAACAAAAATTTTTAATCGCAAATTAGACGTACAGTTTCATATGGATATTAGTTATAAATAGGTTGAATTGTTCTTTTATATATATTTTTAAATTGTAACAAAACTATATGCATTCATTTTCCCACCACCTTTGAGGTAGAATGCAGGGCGCAGGAGGTCTAATCCATGTTTGATCAAACATATTAGAGAGATACAAAGAATAGTGTAATTTAAAAATATGGGATATTACCTTATAAGCTTATATTATGAAAGTATGGAATCACAAACAACCGTTTCGAGCTGCAGGGAGAGTCGCAAACTTGATGATACAAAATTCATTTTTTCATACAAATCCTAAACAATATAGACTAGAAAAGATTAGAGTAAAAACTAGATAATGCAAGTTGGGGCCTTCCTTCTTTCGCGACTGGGGTTGAAACCCCAAAACCATATGAAGGGTACACGGGAAAAACAGGCCAAGTCATTTTTTGTTGAAATTGGGATTACAGTGCCATCTTGTGGTAAATTGTGTGCTCTTTCAAACCAACGTAATAGTCAGGGGAAAAACAGGCTAGGTCACAATATACGTATTACTTTAAAATACCCATACACGGGAAGAATAGGCTAAGTCAACGCGGAACAGGGGAACAACAAGCTAAGTCATAATAAAAATCGCATAAAATCGTCAGCTGTTTTGTTTAAGGTTAGCAGTTAATTATCGTGATCGTGTTTGCGCTGGCGTCTTTGTACAATCATTACATCACAATAAAATCATTCTTCTGAAAAGTGAAGTTTGCGATAATTTGTCTAACAATAATCAAGACCAAAACGAGCTATTTTTCATTATATTTAAACAAAATTGCCAAATCCCACTGGTTAATAAACTTCACTATGAAATGTGCTATTTATTCACGATTAGTAACATATTGTGGCGTCGGGTAGATGAATTGAGATTAAAATGGTGGAAGAAGATAACAGAAAGAAGTTGGGTTAACAAAAGCTGACTCCTATACAAAAGTATGCAATACCTATCATAATGACAAGTCAAGACTTGGTGGGGTGTATTCAAAACAGGCGGCCTTTTTACTACCCCATCATCCACTAGATCGTTTCTGACCAAACACCGCTCTTAAAAACTGAGAAATATCTGAAACGTTGTTTTTCACAGATATATGTGATACAAACACCGTACAATATATTGGAGAGGAAACAAAATTAATATTATAAAATGTACTATTTAGGCATTGGAAAAGAAACAGAACCAAGCCGTAGATAAATATTTAATTATAGCAGCGTAGGTAATAGAAGATTTTAACGATGATTACCACAGTGACTTCCTTCCAAATTTCGATAAGTGGAACCGTTTATCAATGACTCCACCGTGACTTTCTACCCCTGCGATTTTCGCTACCTAAAGCAAGCACTCTAACAATTTTTCTAGAGAACACATAGCCTAAAAGTCTGCCTAATATCCTTACAGAGGTATCTTTTAATTAAAAATATTATATTATTTTAGAAGAGTGCCTTTTCTGTAGCTTACACGTTAAAATGTTGTTAATGAAACTTGTTCAAGATAAAGAATTAGGTAGGTGTAAAAAAAAAATTTCAAAACCTTAGGCCCATTTTGACCCATTTTGACCTTCTAGCCGAGACGCCGCGATCAACCTCATTCGTACCCCAAAATGTAAATTTTCAACATACACCCCAAAAGTTCAGCTTTTACCTTGGAAATATTTTTCGACTAAAAGAAAACACCGATACGAAATTTGAGTGCGCCCGGCCTTGGCGTTCTTGTCCTTTCTGGAATTGGTTTTGTGAGCGATGGGAGATACCTCTGTTGTTCGATTTTTAAGCGGAAAGTAGGTTGAACTTTTTTTTTTGGGAGATATGTTTTTGCGTCTACATTTTTAATTAACTGTGCAACGATATGATTGGACAACCCATGCGCGATTTGTTTCTTTAAACATTATCACATTCAATTTCGCAAAGACTCTGCGATGTATTAACAATCTAATTCCCCCTAGTCCATCAGCCCAGTCCGGCCCTAAAGAACGTGTATAACGCCATACAGTCTAGCTAATTTTTTTTGGATTACATTGCATTATATCGTTCATCCCCGTGGCCTCTTGTTTACCACATATTAAATTTAATGACCACGCATAACGCCACACAGTCTCGCTCAGATCAATAAACAAGTTTTTTAAAAATTCTAGAGTGGGCAAATCGTTTTTCTCCTACTATATTTTTTGACTGACATCGAATTTTTTCCCTTTAAAGAGGTTTGTTGAATGGCCATTAGCCAGTTCACAGCCTCCTCTCTTATAAGTTTCTTGATTCACAATAGTAGTTCCGGTGGTGTGTTTTTTGTGTATTTTGGATACTTACAATGCAGCACCCTAAGAAGTTGTCTCTCTCGACAAAGAAACCTACTATCCTTAGCAATATGCTAATAATGCCTGTAAGTATAAATCTTGGTTTTCTGGTAATCTTCAACAATTTTTTTCATACAAAATTATTTTTTAAACTTTATTTCTGAAAAATACTTTTTTTCTAAATTAAACTTATTTTTTTTTCTTTTCAGCCAACCATCGACTCTGCACAGTCATACAACATGCCCGATTTGAATAGTGCGTCCTTCGTGTCGCCCTCCCAAGTGCCTTGTTACGACGAGATAATGGCATTCTGTCCGAATTCCATTATTTCACCGGTTCATCGGCAAGAGGACGTCGAGCAGTGTGGTGTGGAAAACACGAATAACCCACAATTGAAAGGAAATGGTGGTAAAGACATGCGTCAGTTGGGCATGGACAGCGAGGACTCCTTTAGTGACGTGCACATTAGTGTTAGTCAGCAGATGGACAGCGAGGATGAATTCGAGAAGCTGACTAGTCCTGGGAGTACTTCACTCGGTTCCTATATATTACAGGTCTCAAAAGGGTTGAAACAAAAGGACGCCGAAAATCTAAAATCCTTGAGAGAGGAGCAACATCGACTGGCGACTATTAGGAGAGAGAAAGAACGACTGAGAAAAAGGGAGCAGGTATCTATAGCCAAAATTGAGAAAATGGAGAGGGATAAACGGCTGTCTGCTGGTATTTATCCTTCTTTTAGTTTTAAATTTAATACGTATTCTTAGCTTTTAAGTATATTTTCTTTTATATTTTTATACACAATAAATATGTTTTATGTATATTTTTGGTTTTTTTCTATCCTCCCTTATAAGTGCAAAAACATGTTGAAACTAAAATGTAATAATAATATAATCCTAGAGACAAGTATTTCCTGATTTTGTTCTCCTGAGAAACATGTTACAAACTGAAAATATGTTAAAGTGCACCATAAAAAGATAAAGATAAAATGTGTAAGTATACATTTTTATTAAATAAACCAAAATTCCATTTCTGAATTTCTTACAACAGTACCGATTAAAATAATAAGTCGCTGTTCGAGTCCTATACACAAAGAGTGAATTGCCCATTTTCTTTAAGACTGTCTCGTTCTGTTGTGTTTGTATAAGTAGGTATTGTTCTCTCAACTTTTTTTCATTCATAAACAGCTCAACTTATATGAAATTTCCACTTTTTCTCTGCATCCAGCATATAATACAAATTTTCCAACCCACATTAACTTTCTAAAACTGCATAAAATTCAATGAGGTTATTCATGAAAACAGTCGATTCTTATTACGGCATTTTTATCCAGTCACCAGTCACAGTTCGATGTATGAATTTTATTTACAATTCATTGCATGAAGAAAGCATGCATATTATGTTACACCTTTTTCCGCGAATGTCTCTACCCACACACATTGTTTATCGCATAAGGCCAAGCGTCGTGACTCAGTCATGGCGATAGAAATATTTTTTGCCAGCAAAACGGATCAATTTAGCAGTGTAACGTCTGCAAAAAGGACGAAAATCCGTCGAAAATATGAAAAACGATTCCCTTGAAATTGGCCAAAAGCTGGCGCCCATACACCACGCGACGGCGAGTATGCGACGCACCACGTAGCGAGGCATCTCCGGGCAAGTTGACGGCGGCGCGGCGGCCAGATTTCAACAAACGAAGTGGCGCGCAATGCGTCGAAAGGCCGAGATGCTTCCATCTCGAGCGGCGATTTGCATGTGACGAAACACCGGCGGCTCTCCCACGTGGGCGTATTGAAGGCATCTCCGTTGGAAATGCCTGATTAGAATCGCAATAGGTACCTTTGTTTACTTTTTACCAGCAAAACGGGTCAATCGGTGTCATCGCTATGTTGTCTGCTATATTTTTTATTAGTAATCTATTAACGTCTGTAGTAGCATGGGCGTTATTTTGTAAACAATAGAAGATTTGGCACCTAGTTTTTATTTGGACTTATCACCTGGCCGCCGCAATTTCCAGTAAATCTTTCGTTATCATCAGATTCTGTTCTAACGGGAAGCGTTTATGATGTTGTCTCGGTCTATTGAACAACTATTCTAAAATAACCCAACCTGTATAAAACATAAAATGGGACAGCCACATCACTACTTTTTTTGCCTTGTATATTTCCAAACTGGCTGTTAGATATGTTTCTCACCTTAAAAAATTAAAGCCAATATTTTTTTTGGACCCTCAAACTTGCAACACAATTAGGTTTCACATCTCTGGCATATTTCTCATTTATTTTATATATACGTAGGTATAAGTTTCATTGTTTAATAAAACCAACTCGGCACTTTTCACGTCCTATGCGTCGCACTTGCTTCAGTAGATTCTCGGTCGTGGCCACAGATAAAGACTCTATCGAGGCGTTGTAATAAATATATGAAAAGTCTGAGTTTCGTGTTTGTTTTTCTTTGGAAAGATGGAAGTGTATCAGTACCTACTTCAGTATAATAGATACGCGTAGTTCAGTGAAATTTTGGATTACGGCAGTACCTATCTATGGAATTTGAACGGTTACTGGTTGTTTTTCAAGTGAAAATGACTGTGCCGTTAGAAAAATGATGTTTGGTTATATCTGATAGCTCGGGGATGTTTATTTTACTGTCTGGGGCATTAGATGTAACCTGATTTCTTTTTATACATCATCAAGAATCTTTCGGTGAGTTGTATTTTGTTTTCTTATCTCTAGGGTAAAAAATTTTGACAAAAAAAAAATTTGGCAAAAAAAAATTTTGACAAAAAAAATTTTGACAAAAAAAAAATTTGGCAAAAAAAAATTTTGCAAAAAAAAATTTGGCAAAAAAAAATTTGGCAAAAAAAAAATTTTGGCAAAAAAAATTGTCAAAAAAAAAATTTGACAAAAAAAAATTTTTACGAAAAAAAAATTTGGGGAAAAAAATTTTGACGAAAAAAAAATTTGGGAAAAAAAATGGTGCAAAAAAAATTTGACAAAAAAAATTTTGCAAAAAAAAAATTTTGGTAAAAAAAAATTTTGGTAAAAAAAAATTTTGGCAAAAAAAATTTTGGCAAAAAAAAATTTTGGCAAAAAACTTCTACAAAAAATCACAAAAAATTTTCACCTGTCTGAATGACAGTCGGTCCTCCGCCTATTAAGATATAGCTTTTACTTCCTTTATATAAGTTTTCGTTTCCAAGATATCAAGCGGTTTATAAATGGGACAGCTGGTATATTTACATTTTTTTCTTTCTTTTGCTCATGTAATCCTTGGGAATTTTTTTACGAAAGGTTTCCAAATATCTAGCTGTTTAAAAATGGGACAGCTGGTATATACTTACTTGCATCTTGGAGCACTCGAACTGATACGTGGAATCACGCACCCTTCTTATAGGCCATTATTTGTCGACTAAGGTTTTTTTTTGTCTGGTCAGCAGAGCCGCGTTTGCCTACCAAGGTTTTTTCCTAACCTTATATATTTTTTGAATCCACCGGTATAAAATATCGTCATTATTTCCTTCTGTGGGGAACTAAAAAATATTTACTTTCAAATAAGGTTAAGGAAACCGGTATTTAAAAAAGTAATAACCCCTAAAATTTTTCCAAACGAGGTGAACTGAAACAGCTAGGGTGTATAAAATGGGACAGCCGCGCAATTACCTTTTTCGGTCTTGTGTATATTTTACTGGAATAAATAATTATTTCCAATTTTTTTTGGTACAACCTCTACATCGTATTTTTTTTACTGAAATTTTTTCATCATTTTTTTCCAAGTGAAACTGACGTTATTTTTACCTTTACATATATTTTTACCGGTATACAAAACTTATTCGAAAATTCTACCTACATTTTCACGTCTTGGATTTTTTTACAGATTTTGTTCAAACAAAATTTCCTATGTTATCTGGGGCCTTCCGATTAACTATTATAATAACTGTTTTTATCAGTCACTCGAAAAAATTCTATCTGCACTTGTATATAAAACATTCGTCTGAGTCTTGTCTTGTACATTTCACCGTCAAAAAATGAAAATTTCCCAAAATGTTATCGGGATTATAGGATCAGGACCTTTTTAAAATTACATTTTTTGAATAAAAAATTTTCAAAATTTTTCGAATTTTCATAGGTATCAAAAGTGCGGAACTGCGCATGCGCGAAACGCGTGCAAGGGGGAAGGGTGGATTTTGTTCGGGCAACTACATGCCAGTCGGACGGAGGCCTTCGGCCTCCGTTCCTCCTGGCACGTAGTTGCCCACCCGCCACCCCCCACCCACCCCGGGGTAGACTAAGTCCACCCCCCCCAAGGGGTGGCCCCAAAATCGATTGCGCTATATGAGGATTTTTTCCGATCAGCCGATCAGAAGATATATTTGGAAATCACGATATACCTGCATCAGCAGAAAATCCGAGCCCCTGACGTACTAATTGTTTACGTTGTACATCGCATCATATACGGTTCCACGTGGTTTCTTATTTACCATAATGTATCACATTTCCTGATACTGTCTAGTTGAAGATTCCGGCCTAAATCGTTTGCGTTACATGCTGATTTTCCCAAATTTTCCGTTTATTATTCTATCTGCAATTTTTTCAGATTTTTTTATTTAGAAGATAATTGGGTGAAATTTGTAGCCTATTGTTCTATATGCGGTTTCAGCAAAATCGCTGAGTGCTCGACCAAACAAAGCAGGCGTCTGTCGTGAACTATTCCACGTGTTTTCTCTTACTATATATTTACTATGCGGTCACGCGTTCGCAGCGAGTAACCCGATGCGACGCAACAGCTGAGTTATAATTTTGTGTACTTGAACAATTCGGGGTTTATTTGCACAAATAAATTAAAAATTATGGTTCATAAGATCACAAACGCAGACCTTATCGATAACAATTTTATTAGACTTTTTTTTTCATTATTAGCCATTACTTGACATAACCTACAATTTTCCAAATTTATGTGTATAAGTTAAGAATCACCCTGTATACACATAACAGTGGAATAGAGTGATATTATTGCTTAGAGTGAGAGTTTTATTATAATATGATGCTTCAGGTGTTTTCCCTTCAACACAAAGATTCTTATAAAAAAACACAACAAAAGATTTTTAAACGTTTATTAAAAATTAATTGTGTAAGTCAATATGTTTTATCTTCATTTTAATTTCATATAACATAAGTTCATATTTCAATGCTTCTAAATTCTTCAAATATTGTTGCAGTTTTCTTCTGTACTCCAGCTTCGTCATGGTTCTACAATAAATTCGATATTTGTAGATCGGCCGACGGGTCCAAGACTCTTCATGTAATACCTCCTTCCGTTACCGATATCCCTATTAATTTCTTCGATCCGTTGGGGCGTAAACTCGGCCGTGTATCGTTGCGGCAGCACCGTCTTAAATTCTTCGAACTCTACGTAGACCTTCTCTCCGTATTGCGTGTTCACTTTGTCCACGCTCGTGATTTGAAAATTTTCATCCACGTCCATATTTTGAACGCTTTCGAATTTCTTGACGATCAAATTCTTGTTCAGGTGATTCAGGAACGACTGCATTTTGAACTCGGCAAATCAGACTGTGGGAAATTGTAAGTGTATATAACGGGAAAACTGCTCTTGCGCACGAATAAATAGACCTCACCCCACCAAGCCGTTGGAGTGGGGGTTGCCCCGTCGTTGGAGTGGGGGGGGGTCAACTGGGGGTCACACGTGGCCCAAAGGTCAAAGGTTAACCTATCAGGATCTAGGGGTCAACTGGGGTCATCCGGTGACGTCACGTGACCTCGGGCATGACGTAGCCACTTTGCTCCCGTGACCTCGGGCCGTAGGGGACTCTCAGGATCAAGGGGTCAACTGAGGTCAAAGTGGTCCCGTACTCTCTTTGTATTACTACTGATATAAAAATAACAAAACCATTCAGAAGCGTAGAAGGACCACACCGTTATTTTATTTTTATTGAATTCGAAATTCCGACTTTTAAAGTCGAAGGCCAACTTTGAAGTCAAAATTCCGACTTTATAAAGTCGAAATTCCGACTTTTAACTCGAAATTTCGACTTTGAAATTCGAAATCCGACTTTGAACTCGAAATTCCGACATTGAACTCGAAGTTTCGACTTTATGAACTTCCAACTTTCAAAGCCGAAGTTCAAAGTCAAAATTTTGAGTTCAAAATCGGCATTTCGACTTCAAAGTCGGACTGCGACTTTAAAAGTCGAAATTTCGAGTTCAATAAAAATAAAATAATGGTGTGGCCCTTCTACGTTTCCGTAAAACACGTAAAGAAATAATAGAACAAAAAATAACAAAACAAAAATAATTAATTATGGCCAGTTGCACCGTCCTATCTTAAATTAACTACCTACTTACAACAGTTATTGTAACAATGATTGCCTTTTGTTTTGTCAAGTAGTTAAGACTGTCTTAAAATTTAAGATGCGATGGCCGATGAGCCTTCGAGCCTGCGGCCCTCCGGGGCCCTTCGAATGACCGGCCCACCGGACATTTGCCCGGTGTCCCGGTGGTCCCATCCGCCCCTGGCTAGGTACCTAACTACTATCCCGGTTTTCGTCAGCCAGGAGTTGGTCACCTTGTTGTATATGAATATTATAACCGTCGATGGAGGAAGGAATCAATCAACGTTATAACTCCATTATAAAAAGATTATTTTAAAAAGACTCGAGAAATTTGTCATTAACAATTAATAACGTTACTCAATACTTTAAAAAAAACCGCCTCCATAGGCAAAGAGGGGGGCGGGGCCGCGGCTGGGCGACTCGAATCGAACGCTGGAATACAAAATCTAAAATATATCTTCCAGCCGACGATCGATGGCGATGACTCATTCGTACCAGCACAAAAAACGCAAACAACCAAGGTCAAATCAACAGATTTGGCCATCCGCGAAGCGCGCCATCTGCCGAACAAAAGTTCGTCTTGGGAAGCCGCATTACAAGTGCGCAGTGCGCCATCTACCGGACAGAAGCCTCTCTTCCACCTCAACGCCGAGACGTAATCCGAGGATGGTGCAAGTGCGCCATCTACCGAACAACCGTGTCGGACTGGGAAGCATCGTTTCCCCCACCGCGCCGAGAAGTATTCGACGGTGGCTCCATCTTCTTCCGAAGAGTATTGAGTCAGTCGGTATTTCGCATTAGGAAACTAATCTTTACCTTCCTCCATCGACGGTGAAAGTCATTTTAAGGCGAAGATTAATCATTAGGTTAAGTCAGAAAACAAAAGAAACCGAAAATCAATCGAACTCGAAAAACCTGAATCGAACGCGAAAAACAAACCCGAATCGAACGCGAAACGTAATTTCTTACTTTTTCTTTTACAAGAAAATTAACCCACTCTAGTCACAAATTTTTGGCAAAAGAAATCTGTTTCAAAATTTAAAAATTTTATGAATAGTTCCCTTGACGAACTAGCGGTTTTGTTTGATAGAATTACTGTAGAAGATACACCTAATTCTGAAAACAAGAATAAACAAAATCAAAATCAACCACAAGCTATTAACTACCAGTTACTTCGTTTATATATAGAGAACATCCCTAATTTTTCTGGTGATTCGCACACCTTGGGAATTTTTATAGATAGTTGTAACACATTAATTGAAACTTATAGCAACAGAAACGCAAATGACCCTATTAAGAGGCTACGATACTTATGAAATCCGCCTGAAGTGCCCGACTCAATTCAGGACAAACGTCGCTCGATTAGATATGCCTATCCTTTTCCTTCCTCTAGTCCCCACGACTGCCCACTCCAGCCTGCCCCTTCATAGTGCTACGATTGAGGGGCAGCCGGTCGTAGTTACTACACTGAGAAAAATCTGTCACTTTGTAAAAAAACCCTGTTTAATTCAATATGAGATATTATTCCTCAAACTCAAGCAGAAGCTTTTTTGTAACTAACAGTAATCAATTCAATGACAATTGATATTGAATTCTAACGAATAATTTAAATGTAATATTTTATTTCAATAAATAGCATGTTCTGGAATTGATTATACCTATAATACTTCTTTTCTAAGCACATTCTTTTGTCAGAACAACATAACATAACGTTTCATGGTGTTGAATTGAATAGGGGTACATTTAACTGTTCATTATACTGAAATTACAACTACTGTCACTGAATTTTTACTGGATTTGTAATAATTGTGGGTACTAATATCAATTATAATTATTAGTAATATATCATATTATTGCCTAAATAATAAGCAAATGATGTGTAAAATGCAAATCAAGTTGCTAGTGTAGCAACTTATAATAATTGACAAAACATAAATGTTGCAGACGAGATCAAGAAATTAATACCATTTAATTTTAGTGGATACAAGTTCTAGTAACCCCCAGTTTGTTATTAGCCATTCACTTGCACAGTGTTCATTATGACTACGAACGATATAAAATGTAGGGTTGATTCAAAACCTTTGCGATCATTAATTTGCGATCATTGATTTTGGTAAATTACTCAGTCAAGGTCACAGCTTTTTTTACTAACGTGTTTGTAATAGGATATTAGTTCAGTCGAGTAAAAAGTACTTGATTCAATCTAACTTGTATTTGACTTGAATTCTAATATGAAAATTCTAAGAATTTCTTGAATACCATAAAAATTGAAAAACATGATTTACTGATTATATTGATGAATACCTATAAAAGTTGCAGTTAAGTTGTTTTGTTCATCCAATGAATTATAATGTTTTTTCAGTTGCCTCTGGGGTACTCTTAGATAGTTTGGAGTAGTCTGAGGGTGATAATTATTATTATTTAAATAAAATGAATTGAATTATTGTTTAAATAAAACATGAGACATTTTAAAACCGAGGTTCTGCTTTCATTGTAGTATGCCAATTTTAGTATCGAAGTGACAATACGTCTTCTTAACGGAAATTTAAACTATTTTAAACTTATTGGTTCATCTGCAATCACGTCAAAAGTATAGATTAGATTAGAAAAGTTACTATATACACGAACTCACTAAAATCACAACAGTCTTTTTTTCCTGTGTAGATAATATGAAATAATAAGTCAGGTGCCGGCCGCCGCCGACGGGTCACACGGGTCTCGCCGAAGCCGACGAAGAAGCGCGAATATATATATTTAAAAAACGGCGGTGGCCTGTTTGCTTTATTGCAAAAATGGTATTTTTTGGGAGTTATAGAGGGCGTTCACTTTTCCTTGGCAACACACTGCATAGCTTTTTGGCGTCGAAGTAATTTTACTATTATTTTTCATATCAGCAAAGGTGCATAGGTACTATGAAGAGTTCGTGTATAAAAAGCTCAATTATAAAAACTAAATTAACGATTCGATTACCGAATTCTTCTTGAACCACGTTAGGGGGTCAGTAGAACATCTATCAATGTTTGATTGGATAATTATTGTTCTGCATAATAGTGTTGTTACGACTAAAAAAGTGCGTTTAAATTCTACTTCTATAAAATGTTTTTTATACCTAGTATTCCAAATTTATATTTGTGTAATAATAAATAAATCTAACTGAAAACTTTCTAGACTTTGGTAAGAGTTCACTTTAGAGGGATTAGAATGAATAGGCCATAGGTATAATATTATATCACAACTATGATTTGTTTATTAAAAACAGTAAGCGGTTTCGTTAATCTTTATTTATTTATACATATACCTACTACCTGCCCTGAGGATGTAGGTAAATTTATAGAGTTGCGAAACCGGTCTCCGTTTTCAAATAAAGTAGGTAATAGTTTTGAGATAATAGGAGCTATTAATTTCTAATCCCTTGTACATGTTTCATTCAAAGCCCTGTTTTTCCCAGAAACTTTGTTTCTCAAACCCTATGCACCATGCACCTGCACTTATACCTAAATCCGAATAATAAGTGTGCAAAATGCAATATGTGTTAGTACCCTGGTACCCCTCTCTCAAATTCTGGGAACCATATTAGGTATTGAAATAAAAGCACA